>OV656727.1:15000-10015000 GCA_927399415.1 Macaria notata
ACCCCAAATCCCCATATGGAGAGATGAAATTAGTTGGGCTTACCCAACGTGAAGGTAGTCCGATCATCGCACCCCAACCTAACCTAACCTAACCTAACCTAACCTAACCTAACCTAACCTAACCTAACCTAACCTAACCTAACCTAACCTAACCTAACCTAACCTAACCTAACCTAACCTAACCTAACCTAACGGCTCTGGAGGTGGTGGTGGATTGGGGAAATCGTAACAAACTCAACTTCGCAGCGCACAAGACCAACGCAATGCTCTTCACAAAGAAGTTGAAATACGATACCCCGAACCTCACCATGTCCGGAGTCAGCCTGGGCCTCGTGCAGGAAATGAAACTCCTCGGGCTGGTGATTGATCGAAATCTCACTTTCAAAGCACACGTGACCGCTCAGTGTAAAAAGGTAGCGGACATATACAAACAACTAGCGTGCGCAGCAAAAGTGACGTGGGGCCTAAATAACGAAATACGGAGGACGATATACATCTCAGTGGTTGAACCCATCATGACGTACGCCGCAAATGTTTGGGCAGAAGCGACAGACCTCGAAGTGAACAAGTCACAGTTGAATTCACTTCAGAGAGGCTTCGCCCAAAAGATTTGCCGGGCCTACCGCACCGTCTCCCTAACATCAGCGCTCACCCTCTCAGGTCTACTCCCCCTGGACCTCCGAATCCAAGAGGCCCAATCGTTGTACAGAATGAAAAGGAATCGCTCGATTGATTATCTTCCGCCAAAAGTTGAGCTCGAAAAGCCCATCGGATACCTGGACCAGCCCCATCCGTCCAAACAAATTTCCTTGGATTTTGAGCTCATCGAAACCCCTCCAGAACATTTAGTCGGACCCGCAATCTATACCGACGGTAGTAAAATAGAGGGAAAAGTAGGCGCCGCCCTAACCTGGTGGGAAGAAGGCAAGGAAAAGAGCTTTTCTACTTTCAAGCTACACCCCGATTGCACGGTTTTCCAGTCGGAACTTTATGCCCTAAGTGAGGCGGCTCAAATGGTGAAAAACAGCAGTGACCAAGAAGTCAACATTCTGAGTGACTCAAGATCATCACTCGAACTGCTGCGAAACCCGAAAACGAGTCACCCCTTGGTAAGGACAATAAAGGAAAACATTGGAAAAATCCGTGCAAGGGGAGGGTCCGTTCGTCTGTTTTGGTTAAGGGCGCATGTGGGAACCGCTGGAAACGAAAGAGCCGATGAGCTCGCGAAATCAGCGGCCCTCGCTTGCGCTCCCCGAGACTATGAACGGATCTCCCTGTCCTACGTCAGAAGAAAGATCCGCGAGGAATCGGTTCAGAAATGGCAAGACCGATATGAAACCTCCAGCACTGGGTCGGTAACAAAGATGTTCCTGCCGGATGTTACGAAAGCGTACCGTCTAACGCGGGCAACTAAACTGACGCCGTTTCAAGTGCAAGCTCTGACGGGACACGGAGGCATAGCCGATTATCTGTACAAGTTTAAGCTAAAAGAAAGTCCAGGTTGCGAATGCGACCCAAACATTCCGGAAACTGTAACGCACGTGCTCATAGAATGTCCCCGCTTCACAGCCGCTCGGCATGACCTGGAAATGCAGATCGACAGAAAGATCACTGAGTTGGAACTTCGAAACATCCTAGAGGATCCAGCAACTCGAAAGCATCTACTGTCCTTCATTGACAGGTCATTCCGCATAGCGGCGATACGAAACGCCACCCTCCTTCCAACCAATACACAGCCCACATCAATCAGCACCACCACTCTCCCCCCTGCCTTGAGTTCTGAATCTAGGCCTTCAACTCCCAAGAGCGTAAGCATAAATCACCTACTAGCTTGCGCAGTTACAGGAAGCCCTGGAATCAGAATCCGAGGCGTAGCTCTCTTCATGGATAGTGAAAATGAAAGGTTCGGAATGAGCTTCTGCGTAGCATGGAACCAGAAAAAGCGTGTTCGCATGTCACCGGGGCTTGCATGTTTGCTTAATGGGAAAACATCAAAAGTCACCATGAAGCGCAAAACGTATGACTCTCTCCCAGTGGTAGGGGTATTTGGCCATCAATGTCGACTAGTGCAATCGAAAAACAAAACGGTTGCACTCTTCGAGTGGGCGGCCAAATCGCCTTTCGAACAGGTGAACGAGTTCCTTACGTCGCTTGGTGAACCCGAAGACGGCACAGCCCGGGTGATAAGTGTTGACGCCATGGCCATCGAATACGAGAAAGGAGAAACCACGCACCGGCTCGGTTGCCTTGAAGCCGCAAAACATCACGAAATCGTCGTGTACGAAAACCGGGGTGAAAACCTGAGTTATCTCAGAGCCCCCAGACGAGACGGCATGCCTGCAACCGATAGCTGGGGACGACCGTTCCCAAACTCGAGTTTGATGACTGGTTCTGAAAGAGTACAGATGCGAGTGGCCGAGGAAGAAGCTGCGAAACAGACAAGCGAAGAAATTCCACCGACCAGTAGTAGAGTACTTGCACTCGTCAACACCTTAAGTGCAGCTATGCGAAGCCCGTTTCGCCCACCACAGACACCACCAGAGCCCATTCCACAAACATCTGCAGATCCACCAATTCTACGGACGAGAGCCGACAAGGGCCAAGTCAGTCCACCCCGCTACGTCGCTGTCTCGGGACCGAAAAACCACGCTATGAACGCATTCCTTGAATTTTTGGCCGTCACCAGAGCAACAAGACAAGTCCACGCAAAAACCTGCGAAAACATCCTGCAGGCCTATAGACTGGACTTGGAGAACTCGCTGTCGATCAAGATCAAAGAAGCAGAAGGAGCCATATTTGACAATAACACATCCCGTGTCATCAAGGGATGTATGTCGGAACACCATATGGCGGCATTCAGTGCAAAAAGTGGTTTCGTGTTTCTGGACAGCGAGGAGACGGCGCGCGCTGGCAGGCCCAAGTATGTGATACCATCGGACGATCCAATCGTTGTCACCACCAAGTATACCAAGATTATGTTGGACGACAGGATCCTTCAAATGGCGGAAACCATTGGGGGGAGCCTAGTCGAAAGACAGTCATGGAACGTCTGGATGGTACCTAAGATACGATGGGTCAACGGGGTCCCAGGATGTGGTAAAACAACACGGGTAATAGAAGACTTCGACGTGGACACGGACATCATAATCACCACAACAACGGAGGCAGCCAAA
This sequence comes from Macaria notata, assembly GCA_927399415.1. Lineage (NCBI taxonomy): Eukaryota > Metazoa > Arthropoda > Insecta > Lepidoptera > Geometridae > Macaria > Macaria notata. The sequence continues at coordinate 18,174 of OV656727.1, forward strand.
GACCTGAGGGAGAAGCTAGCGCACAGAGTAGGAAACCTGGTTAAAACCAGAGTGCGCACCATGGCTTCTGTACTCGTAAATGGATTCAAAAACAAGAGTTTCGCCCGACTTCTTATAGACGAAGCTCTCATGAACCATTTCGGGGCCATAATAATGGCTTCGCGGCTGTCCGGTGCAAGTGAAATTGTCCTCATCGGAGATATCAACCAGGTCCCTTATATCGACAGAGAAAATCTCTTCGAATTAAGGTACTATCGCCCGAACCTGATCACGAACAACACTCAGGAATTGTTATGCACGCATAGGAGCCCTATGGATGTCGCATACGCGCTGAGGGAAATATACTCGGGTATATATTCCTCAGTGCCGCGCATCAAGTCCCTAGAGCGGAGAAGGTTCACGGACTCAGAAATTCCCAAAAATGCTCCCAACACCCTTTTCTTGGTACACACACAAATAGAAAAGGCAACCCTAATCAACCAGGGTTACGGAGCCGGATCAGGGTCACGAGTTCTAACCATCCATGAAGCCCAGGGACTGAAATGCGAGTCGGTCATCGTCATTAGAACAAAGTCAAAAATAGTACTTCACGACAGCGTGTCCCACGCCGTTGTGGCAGTCTCCAGGCACACGAAGAACTTCACTTATTACACAGACGATGCAGATGATGCAATCGGTCGGTTTGTGCGTATAGCTGCGCCTGCGTCGCCTGTGATAGTGTCGAAGTACAACCTCGAAATGGCCATCAAGGATCGCAATGCGGCTGTGGTAGAAGCCATAACTGAAATTGTTGAGAAATTGTGCTGAAAAACCATCCCCCCCCCCCCCCAACTCCATATAAGCTAGTTTAATGCTACTCCTGTATTGTTAACGTTAAATTGTAAACACTTTGTAAAATCAAAATTGTATGTAAATAATGACAAAAAGCATGGACCCCGGAGTCTATGGTGTTCCAGTAAAAAAAAAAAAAAAAAAAAAAAACCTAACCTAACCTAACCTAACCTAACTTTTTGGGCTCAACTTTTTGGGCTCAACCCACTTTTTGGGCTCAACCCACTTTTTGGGCTCAACCCACTTTTTGGGTTCCACTTTTTGGGCTCAACTTTTTGGGCTCAACTTTTTGGGTTTAAGTTATTGAGTTGAAGATAAATTACAACAATTACGATTTTGTCTATTTTATTATGAAAAACGCTCATATCCCATACATTTGTATGGAAATATTGTCAACTTGAAAAATCTAACCCGGCCTTAAAATCTACATTTATTATCCTAGAGGGATAAAATTGGTGTCAAACGACGGGTATTGAACGAAAATTTTAGGTGTGGCATATACTGAGTTCATAAAGGAATTAATAGGCGAGAAAATTAAAAAAAACCCCAAAAAAAAAAAAAAATGTATGGGAGGTACCCCAAGGGGTGCCGATAGAACCCCAAAAGGGGGTATAGGAAGAAAGACCAGGTCAAATAACCCCCAGATACCGAGTTTGAAACCGATCTCCCGACGCGAGTACCCTTAACCTAACCTAACCTATTCCAATTTTTAAAGTTTTTGCCTACCGCTATGTATGATGTTGCTTAATCTACCTAGTTGATTATTTTTATTGTTAAATATATATGAGTATTAGGAGGTATTTCACCTTTTTGGGTTCTACTTTTTGGGTTCCACTTTTTGGGTTCCACTTTTTGGGCTCAACTTTTTGGGCTCAACTTTTTGGGCTCAACCCACTTTTTGGGCTCAACCCACTTTTTGGGTTCCACTTTTTGGGCTCAACTTTTTGGGTTCCACTTTTTGGGCTCAACTTTTTGGGCTCAACTTTTTGGGCTCAACTTTTTGGGCTCAACTTTTTGGGCTCAACTTTTTGGGCTCAACTTTTTGGGCTCAACTTTTTGGGCTCAACTTTTTGGGCTCGACTTTTTGGGCTCAACTTTTTGGGCTCAACTTTTTGGGCTCAACTTTTTGGGCTCAACTTTTTGGGCTCAACTTTTTGGGTTTAAGTTATTGAGTTGAAGATAAATTACAACAATTACGATTTTGTCTATTTTATTATGAAAAACGCTCATATCCCATACATTTGTATGGAAATATTGTCAACTTGAAAAATCTAACCCGGCCTTAAAATCTACATTTATTATCCTAGAGGGATAAAATTGGTGTCAAATGACGGGTATTGAACGAAAATTTTAGGTGAGGCATATACTGAGTTCATAAAAGAATTAAAAGGCGAGAAAATTAAAAAAAACCCCAAAAAAAAAATGTAAGGGAGGTACCCCAAGGGGTGCCGATAGAACCCCAAATGGGGGTATAGGAAGAAAGACCAGGTCAAATAACCCCCTGATACCGAGTTTGAAACCGATCTCCCGACGCGAGTACCCTTAACCTAACCTATTCCAATTTTTAAAGTTTTTGCCTACCGCTATGTATGATGTTGCTTAATTTACCTAGTTGATTATTTTTATTGTTAAATATATATTATTATATATTATATATGAGTATTAGGAGGTATTTCACCTTTTTGGGTTCTACTTTTTGGGTTCCACTTTTTGGGTTCCACTTTTTGGGCTCAACTTTTTGGGCTCAACTTTATGGGCTCAACTTTTTGGGCTCAACCCACTTTTTGGGCTCAACCCACTTTTTGGGCTCAACTTTTTGGGCTCAACTTTTTGGGTTTAAGTTATTGAGTTGAAGATAAATTACAACAATTACGATTTTGTCTATTTTATTATGAAAAACGCTCATATCCCATACATTTGTATGGAAATATTGTCAATTTGAAAAATCTAACCCGGCCTTAAAATCTACATTTATTATCCTAGAGGGATAAAATTGGTGTCAAACGACGGGTATTGAACGAAAATTTTAGGTGAGGCATATACGGAGTTCATAAAGGAATTAAAAGGCGAGAAAATTAAAAAAAACCCCAAAAAAAAAAAAAAATGTATGGGAGGTACCCCAAGGGGTGCCGATAGAACCCCAAAAGGGGGTATAGGAAGAAAGACCAGGTCAAATAACCCCCCGATACCGAGTTTGAAACCGATCTCCCGACGCGAGTACCCTTAACCTTTTTTTTTTTTTTTGTTGCCCAGGAAAACCTATTAGAGGTACCACCCAAAAAACCCCGGGGAGGGCGGGTGGTTATGTGGGAGTCTCCGCCCCACTCTATAAGGGCGGCATACCCACTAAAAACCTGGGGTGTTCCATCTCCGCATCGTTGGTCCAGGGCCACGAGAGCGCGATGCATACATCCGCAGCCCTGGTGATGCTGGCCCGGTAACGGGCCCCGCCTCGGGGAGCTTCAGCTCAACCCTCAATGGACGACGTGTCAGAACACGGGACACGTCATGCATCCTGTGGGGACTCATTCCAGGGCAACAGGTTCCCCGACCTGCCACCCAGAGCCCCCAGGAGTCAGGCAGTCGCACGCCAAAGCGACCGCCCTTCTCCAATGCGCCCTCTGCGCACGGAGTTCGGTTCCCGTGTCGCCGCTACTCGGCCGGTACACCGAACTCCTCTCGCCTCTCGGCGACCACCTCGGGTGCTCTTAAAGAGCACCCAGCTCCACCTACACCGCGAGGTGCGGCGAGCTCTTCGCCTCGGGCCCTACAACCAGCCCTCTCGAAGGGGAGGTATAGGCGAGGGCCCCTACTCGATCGAACGTTTGGACACAGGCTAGCAAGATCCACCGGAAGGTGGAAGTTACTAACCTGTGGACGGGGTGCACCAGGTTTCCCCAACTAACCCCAAATCTCCATATGGAGAGATGAAATTAGTTGGGCTTACCCAACGTGAAGGTAGTCCGATCATCGCACCCCGAGTACCCTTAACCTAACCTAACCTAACCTAACCTATTCCAATTTATAAAGTTTTTGCCTACCGCTATGTATGATGTTGCTTAATCTACCTAGTTGATTATTTTTATTGTTAAATATATATGAGTATTAGGTCTTTTACCTTTTTGGGTTCTACTTTTTGGGTTCCACTTTTTGGGCTCAACTTTTTGGGCTCAACTTTTTGGGCTCAACTTTTTGGGCTCAACTTTTTGGGCTCAACTTTTTGGGCTCAACATTTTGGGTTTAAGTTATTGAGTTGAAGATAAGTTACAACAATTACGATTTTGTCTATTTTATTATGAAAAACGCTCATATCCCATACATTTGTATGGAAATATTGTCAACTTGAAAAATCTAACCCGGCCTTAAAATCTACATTTATTATCCTAGAGGGATAAAATTGGTGTCAAATGACGGGTATTGAACGAAAATTTTAGGTGAGGCATATACTGAGTTCATAAAAGAATTAAAAGGCGAGAAAATTAAAAAAAACCCCAAAAAAAAAATGTAAGGGAGGTACCCCAAGGGGTGCCGATAGAACCCCAAATGGGGGTATAGGAAGAAAGACCAAGTCAAATAACCCCCCGATACCGAGTTTGAAACCGATCTCCCGACGCGAGTACCCTTAACCTAACCTATTCCAATTTTTAAAGTTTGGCCTACCGGCCATACCTACATATATACCTACTTAGTATCTACCTTTAGCTAAAAAACTTATACATATTTGTTCTGGTTAACGTAAAAAAATATGGTAGGGAAGGCTAGGTACCGTAAAATGCTGCAACTTTGCCTAGATTTCAAAGTTTTTTCTCATTGGCTCCTTAGAACTAAAGAGTATCGTATATATTTTTTTTTAATTGTCATTCAAGAGTTAATCTTAAGCAATGGGAATAGAATTCTTTATTCCTTAAAATCACATAATACCTTCTTTAAATTTGGCTTAACAAAAGAAGGCAAAGTCACTGTCAAACCCGCAACATTGCCTAGTAGTATATTGCAATATTTAAGGAAGATAGAGACGAGTGGTATACTAATACTTGCATCTAAATTAAATAAGTTCTATATACTACAGTAGGCAACTTACGCATCTATTTGTTTTTTTTTTGCGAAAGTAGGCAATGTTGCAACAGCTTCTCTTGGATTTGCCTATAAAAGGTAGGGTTGCCTCTTACAGTAAACAAAAAAAGGCATTAGTAGGTGCTTACTTTTTAATATGAGGTACTAGGTTTTTATTCAGTAGGTAGTTAAAGCTTACTTTTTTAATTCTTATATCTAATTCTTTGTGATAGGTACAGGTAACAATTCAATAAAACGTTTGGAGAATTACAATCTTATAAATAAATAATTAAAAAAAAAAAAAAAATCTTAATATAGGTAACAGGGTAGGTTTAAATAATGTAAAACTTTTATTATTTTTTGAAAATAACTCTTATCTTCATCATTCAGCAGCTGATATTGTGTTGGGCTCCCAGATATTGGTAAAATGTCTATTGCTTTTACAACAGAGTCTTCCGGCACATCATCTTTATCTGTTAAACGCACCTTATGGATGTTACCCATCTTCTTAAGCTGTGGGAAAAATATTAATAACATGGGTCAGTTTTGCAAGTTTTCCATGTATATTTAACATCTTAAATCATTAAAAAATGAACGATACGCTAGTTGTCAATTTCTTGACCTCATAAAATAGACAAAAGAAAAATAGCTTGTTATAGGTACTAATTTTAATTTAATGCTAGGCAAAGAGCGCATACCTACTAAAACATAAAAAAGATAGTCACTGACCTTCTTTTTTATGTCGGCTAAAAATGTATCAACCCTAAGCCTAGGCAATGTTGTAGTTGTTTATCCGTCAACCTTACACAACATTGCCTACTTTGATTATTTAGACTTACAATGTTACGATACGGCGTATGTTACTTAAATAATACAAAAGAGCATATTTTCTTTGCCATAACACTGTCTAATGTTACCGACATAATAAATCCCATAACTTATGTTTATCAATTAGAATTAATATGTACCTAGTTAAACCTTTTTGCACCAATTGACTATTTGTTGGCTTGGCTGCCAGTTTGGATTGTACTGAAAAACTGACAGGGATTTTGACGGGAACGCAAAAAGGAGCTAAGCTCGGGGATCGGATACGCTTGCTTGCCCGTTCAGAACTGTTGTACTGCAAATTAAAGCATTTACTATAAAAAGTGTTTCTTTTATCATTTAACTACGTAAAGTTTCCGCACGAGTATCTTCATACAGGTATCAATAGTTGCTGGTATCCCTGCGAGGCATCGCAATAGAGTTCGGCAACACTAAGTAATGAAAAAAGCGTAAAGATACTCACAAATAAATTTTTATCAGGAGCTGTCCTGGAACGTGTCGTTCGCCTGCCATAGAAATTGTCACTGACACTACATTTTTAAAAAAAGTAAGCAGTGTCGCTATTTGTAATAATGCTTATTCTATGGGTGGATCCATAGACAATATAAACCCAAATACGCCGAAATATTTAAATTTTATTGAATCTAGGCAAAGTTGTGGCATACCGGCAAAGTTGCAGCATTTTACGGTACTTCTACTATTTGAGTTGCATTCTTCCATTATGACATAAGTTGGGTATCTTGTTTTATAATAGTAGTTGATGCAACTGTCATATAATGAAGTTACTAGCACTCGTTACTATTATGAAACTCGCTGCGCTCGTTTCATAAACTCACACTCGTGTTGTAATACCCGTGTTATATGCAGTTGCATACACTACTTTATCTTCACTAATGCAATTAATCAAACAACAAGAGTAAAAGCTGACAATAGTATTTTTTTTTATAATTTTCTAGATTTTTCTGGCAAAAGATCGTGAGTTACTTTTGTTGCCAATTCTAGAATATCCGGAGGCGTACAAATATCATCGTCGCTATCCATTTTTAACTTTTAATTTGTATTTTAAAAACAAACACATTGCGAAACATTCACGCGTACGTGTATTTGTCACAGTGATTTTGCCGCCATTAAAATCTAACCAACGAGAGCTCAGCGCGACCAACCTGATTGGCCCTGCAATCAGGTTGGTCACGCTTTTTCGATGTTATAATGAGCTATTACGATATCGATGTGGATATTATAACATCATGTGAAATTGCTTAAATTGAGTGTTTTGTTGTCTGTGCTATAACAGTAGTAATTATAAGTCAAGTATTTGAAACATAAGTAGAATGTTACAACATTAGTGTAGATAAAACTATTTAGAACACATACACTACTAAGCACAAGTAGCAAGGAATGTTTACTTAACCTTGCATTTTTATTCTTCGCATTTTGGCGGCATATAAATATTTGTTGGTGAATAATGCGTTTTAATAATTATTAATCCATCTATTTTAGGTAAATTATCCGATCCCTCTGTTTAAATCCTTCATAAATTTCATAAATCGAATAATATTTCCTATTAATATATTATTAACGTAATATTATATTAATATATTATTTAGGTAAAGGAACCAATCATGGACAATGTAAGAATATTCTTTTCGTTTGTATCTTGTAATTTGGGATAAGTTACTATGTTAGACTCGAATAAAGGTAATTTTGAATGAATAGTCTTTGGATAACAGTTTAAAAATACTTTATTCAGGGTATTATAACTTCAAATATATTTATTCAAGAATAAGTAGACCCTATTTGAGTTTCCTTATATGGACAACTAAATTTCAATGTTGGACACTCGGTTATAAACGGTATCCAATAATGGACACCTAATATGGACGGCACCTAATTGTGGACACCTCAACATGGACTAATTTATAGCTACATAAATTATTATTTTAAATCATCTAAAGTAGTCTTAAATGCCAAATGTATAGGTATTGCAGTATTGGTAAAAGGAACATATAAAATGGACATAAAACTCCATTGTAATGATAGGATTTTCATTAAAAAAAGTCACAAAAGTTATTCATATTCATTTATTATTCATAAATCAACTCGCAACTTTCATGTAGAAACTTAAAAAAAATTAAAAACTCATTCAAAGCGTTACATTATTTAAAGTGAAACAGTGACTATTTAATCAGTCTCAATTTCTCAAACAATTATTATAAGTAATAATCAAACAAAAATCGGTCTCCAAATGTTTAAAGCAAAGCTTGTTTTATGAATTACTTAAAAATTTTACAATAACTATTTAAAGTGACACAAAAGTTAAATATTTCTCCATCTCTTTAACTTTGTAAAAGCCTCTTTTATTAATCAGGACAGGAATTCCAATATTCTCGACTATAGCTTCCTGATTATACCAAATTTGATCCGGATTTTCTGGCCACCGAAATGAATTGCCTTTAGATAGTACCATAGTGCTGATTTCGTATTGTTTACCTTCGATATTTTTTACTACTCCTGGAAAATATTCTCCTTCATAATTAATAATAACATAACTATCTTTTTTCGGCTGTTTTTTTGCTATTTCCTTTAGTGGTAAATTATTTTCTTCGGATTCAGATTCGGATACGTTTATTTTACGAATACCTTTTTTAATATTATCTTTCAGCGCTGTTAGCTGTCTATGATTAAATTCATAATCTTCTTCTTCTTCTAAATCGTCTTGTACATCGTATTCACTGTCACCATACTCTATCTCAGAATTTGAATCATCAGTAGATGACGTTGGCATTGGGTTTTTCTTCTTTTGTTTTAATTTGGATTGTGTCTTATTTTTGCCTTTTTTCTTCGTCTTCATCTTCTCTTCAATCATCTTTTCTCTCTGAATTTTTTTCTCTTGTCTTTCCTGTATGCGGCGTTTTTTCTCTTCTTCTTTTTGTACTTTTTCAGCTTCTTTTTTTGCCATTATAGCTCTCCAAGCATCCCCAGTAATTGCAGATGGTAATTGCTCCTTGGTACGTCTTTTTTTACTGTCGGGTTCTGGCCAGAGTAAGGCTCGCTTGAAAGGTGATGGAACTTCTATACCAACTGGCATTATTACAGAAGATGAAGTTTTTTGGGGTGTTGAATTCACAAGCGAGTTCAAAACATTGTTGATTGGTGTTGGATCACCATTAGAAACAGAAATTTCTTGTAGCATTTCTGGCTGTTCAGACTTTGAAGAGATATTTCCAGGTGTATTTACGCTGGATTGTGGATTTTCTTGCGAATCTTTGGATGGTGCTGAACCAACATCAGAAACGGAATCTTCATGCTGCGACTCAGGGTATTCACACTGTGTAGAGATGTTTCCAGGAATGTTTGCTGAGGCTCCTGCACGTGATTGTGGATATTCTTGCGTCAATGAAGACTTTTCAGGTGGTGCTAAGTTAGCATCCGGAACGGAATCATCTTGTAGCAACACTGGCTGAACAGAGGTGTTTCCGGAAATAGTATCCGCGTCTGCCGCAATGCTTTTGTTCTTAGCCCAGATAACAAAAAGGGATTCATCTTCGGGTGCCAACATATTTTCTACTTCAGCTCTTGGCAAGTAAAATAGCTCTTTGAATAAATTCAATTTCACAGATGAATATACATCTTGTATTTCTTTCTCTAAGATTTTTATGAAGTTTTTCTTTTCTGCTACCTGTAAATTTTGTTTTTCAACCTGAAAATTGGTGCGGTTTTGTGAGCTAATTTTACCCATGTCAACATATTCTGGGCCGTAAGGATAGAGCCCGCTCTTGCGGAATCCATTTTTGATAACATCCGTTGACATTTTTTGTAATGCAGCCTCAAAATTCGGAGCGAAGTTTTCTTTTTGTAATCGTTGCCCGGGATTTTCACATTTCCACGTTGCCACCTGGTTTTTCCATAATCCTTTTAAAGGACGAAAAACAGCAACGTCCATAGGCTGGAGCAAATGTGTGGAGTTTGGGTAGAGGGCTATAATTTCGATGCCTTTATCCTTACACAATTCTGAGAGATGCAAAGTCATATGAGATCTGTGTCCATCGACAAACAACAAAATAGGTTTTGGTATTTTGTTCTTGTCCAACCAGGGATTAAAAACGTTTGCCACGTATTCATAAAATGTTTTAGCGGTCATCCACCCAGAATCGGACTTTCCAATAGCAAAATGCCCAGGGATTTTGTCTCCAACATGTTTTGGAATGCGTTCATATGGATACACAATCATCGGTGGAGCTAATGTGCCAGCAGCATTGGCAGTGATTAGTACCGTCAAATTTTCTTTTTCATCTCCAGCTGCACTATAAATGTTTTTTTCTCCTCTGCGTACCAACACACGCCCAGCTTTTGGTTGAAGGAAAAAAGCACTTTCATCACAATTGAATATACGAGTGGGATCATTTAACGCTGTCAACAAATTTTTCCCTTCTAAGTATTCTTTGTTTTTTTTAAACCAATCATTTATTTCTTTTTCTGTAACTGCTTCTCTGGCCTTAGTTAAATTTTGTGCTGTCCTTTCCGATACTTCTGGATGCCTTTTTAAAAATGATGCATACCACTTTTTGCCTGGTCGATTATTCGTGAAAGGGCATTGGTCAATTCGTTTGTCCGCTATTATTTTCTGGACGCTGTCCAAAAGATGGTCTTTTGTAATAGGGAAATGGTGTTCTGCCATGAATAGTATCCATGTAACGAGAAGTTTTTCTTCTTCTTGCGACAGAACAGTAGGCGGACCTAAACTGCATTCCATTGGACTTATGCCCATTACCTTATTTCGAAGTGTTATTCGTGGAACGTTATATTTTGAAGCAGCTACAGAAACTTTCTCCCCTCGCTGAACTTCTTCAAATGCTTTCGCCATCTGCTCCTTTGTGTAATCTCGTTTTGGGGCCATATCTACAACAAAACAATCAAACCAGTTATGGACAACCAGTAATGGACACTACTGTCCATTACTGGATAGGTTTAAAATAAAGTAACGCGATATAAATCAAACTAAGAGTCTGGCTTTGCTAAGGCAGTAAACACGAGTTGTATACTTTAAAAACAAAATCCAATCATGGACAATAATGTCCATTATTGGGTATACACCTTTATTTAAATCCAGTTATAAACACTGTATATTTAACCAATACATAATTGTTTTTCGGTTGAGGTTATGTTTTGTTTGAATACATAAATTATCATAAAAGCACGAAATAATAACACAAATCACAAAACCATTGGATACTTCTTTCAAATATAAATAATAAAAACATACCTGCAACACGATCCTTCTAAGATTTTTGGGTTTTTTCAATTTCGATACAACATTTTTATTTTGCATCACTATGGTGGCGGAGCAAAATGGCCGTTAGCTGTCAAATTTAAACTGACGTCTACTTAAATGTACATAGATTATAAAAAGTGTTGCCGTTTCTAATAAAATGTTAGTGTTTCCTTATTATAAGCGGCAAAATTCAAAATTGTTTATGATTGGTGCACAGTCCATGATTGGTTCCTTTACCTTAATACACGAAACAAAACACATCAAAATACTAGCTATTACACCTACTATCACCGCTGCTGTGGTATACGCGCGCCGCGCCGCGCCACGCGGCCACGCGGCGCGTTGTGGCATGACGTCACAAGCGGTCACGGGGCTCTTAGTCGGATTGGATATTATTTGAAACTTTGAATGCCTATAAATCAAAACTACTAGGTATTTTTGATTACAACAAAAACTAGCGTATTTGTATACATACAGGCCTTACTGAGACAAAATTGCAAGTGATTTGGCATACCTACCTAATACTTTTCTTCTTGTTACAACAAAACAATACCGAGTAAGAATATAAGTAGGTATAAAGATTTCCTATATAGTTTCCCATAACATGCCAATGATCTTCTATATAAACTTAGAAAAACCTCATTGTAGCCTGCAGGTTACAGGCATGTTGTAGTTTTTTTGTATGTTTAGCAATCCTCCATCATAAGGTGGAGACATTGTCATGCGTAAACACAGCATAGGTAGCTATAGTTACCTACCTACTTACCTAATGTATTGATATCAGATATTTGTCACACAATTTTTTATATCAAATATACATATGATATCAATAAATTACTCATTTCATGTTTGCTTGGGATCTAGTGCAGGACTTTTATGGACTAAACTAGCTGGTGCCTGCGACTTCGTCCGCTTGGAATAGTTATTACCATAAATACGGTTCTAGTGAGTTAATCTTAAAAGAAAGACATATACTGTTATGGACATTTTTTTTGGATCATTTTAAGAGGTGTAAATCTTTCATACATAGTTTTTTGATATCTTAAACCGTTTACGCAGCGCACGCAATTGAAGCCCTGAAAGATGAATAATTTTCCCCGTTTTTTCCACATTTTCCATAGTTTCTTCGCTTCTATTAGTTACAACGTGATGTTATAGATACCTATAGCCTAAAGCCTTCCTCGATAAATGATCTATTCAACACAAAAATAATTTTTCAATACGCACCAGTAGTTTTCGAGATTAGCGCGTTCAAACAAACAAACAAAATTTTCGGCTTTATAATATTAGTATAGATTAGGTATATTTTTTATGTTAAATTATGATAACATGAAACCCATCTTTGATCTTGTAGTTTAAAATAAACAATTTGTATGCCATGTTTTGTTACATGGTATTTAACAACTTTGCAGTACTTAACTAGATTCCCTATTACTTCCTATCATGCAGATTGCAGCTCTGCAGACATCATGTGATTATATGTTTGTGATGGTGGTTGATATATTGCCCTGTACGGCGCGATGTCGTAAGGTTAATAAACATTATGATTTATAATGACGTATGCTGCCGAAACATGGACGCTCACCAAGGAAACCATCGAAAAGATGAGAGTCGCACAAAGAGCAATGGAACGGTCCATGTTAGGCATTGCGTTACGCGACAGGGTTCGTAATACTGAGATCCGAAAACGTACGAAGGTGGAAGACGTCGGGTCTCGTATTACGAAACTCAAGTGGCGATGGGCTGGACACTTGGCGAGACGTACTGACGGCAGATGGAGCAAAGCAATAACTGAATGGTTCCCACGGCTAGGTAAGCGAAGTGTAGGAAGACCTGTGCAACGGTGGCTGGATGATGTAAGAAAGTTAGAAGGAAACATCTGGGCAAGAACAGCGCAAGACAGGGAGTATTGGCGTAAGAGGGTGGAGGCCTATGCCCTGCAGTGGGTCCCATTAGGCTGATGATGATGATGATGATTTATAAAATTAAATCATTAATTTGTAATTTTATTCATATCTGGGTCAGACTATTTCTTTCCAAAATGCAACTCTGAAGGAAATAGACAGACGAATTGCCATATCTTGGAAGAAATACTGGATGAACAAAGACGTATTCAAAAGTAAGCTCCCGATGCGGCTAAAAAAGAAACTGATGGACAACACCATATTACCATCTCTACTTTATGGATGTCAATGCTGGCCCTTGACAAAGCGAGTATCTAGTGGACAAAATCGCCGTCTTTCAAAGAGCCACCGAACGCTCTCTCCTTAACATTAAATTGAGAGACAGAGTCCGCAATGAGGAGATTAGAAAGAGGACTGGACTAACGGACGCGGTAGAGTCGCTCTGTCGACTGAAGTGGAAATGGGCGGGTCACGTCGCTCGATCTACAGACGGTCGATGGAGTGAACGAATACTGCATTGGAACCCAGCAGAAGATCCCAGATCCAGAGGTCGACCACGAAGGCGGTGGCGAGACGACATCGAGGAGGCAGCGGGTAGTACCTGGACAAGGCTGGCGCAAGACCGACGAAACTGGCAGCGCTTGGAGGAGGCCTTCACCCTAATTTGGGTGCCCAATAAAAATCTAAACTTAATTTAAAATAAAAATTGTGTTACTAACGTAAACCCCATAACCACAAAATTTTAATTAAGTTACTGGGAATAAATGGCTTTATTTATTTAATTTTATTCATAAAAACCTATTACTCAGGTCTGAATTATAATAACAAGTGTGCAGTGCATACACAAGATTATTATCAGTTAAAGATGTAACTGTAAATGAGATTTTGTCGCTCAGGTTTTTTTTGTGATGTCGACCTACTCTCGCATTGCCTACTGTTTATTTATACTAAATCTATGAAGAATGGGCAATGGATAAATATCGCTTCATTTTCCGCTATCACGAGTTGTGTTGTTGTATTCAGTCTTGTTACGTATGTCTTAGTTTAATTCAATGAATGCTAACAATAAACTATAAGTAATGAAGGCTTACTAAACTACACCAGTATAAAAAAGCAGATTAAAAAGTAATATAGGCACGTTAGTAAAGAAAAAGTCACATGAAAAATAATAACAATATTTATTATTAAAATAGGTAGCAACGCGTAACAATATAACCAGTCTTGTGGTTCGACTCCGAGGTAATGTGCGCCACGCCGTGCTGCTACGCCACGCACGCCAGCTCCGTGCTAATAACATCTTCCTACAATACGTTAAATTAAACTCGGAACGTGATGTACAAAGAATACTAATATTACCCTTCGAGAAAAAAGCTGACAACTATCACAGGAATATTACAGTCTTATCACAAATCGTGGTTTAAATATTAGGTCTAGAACCTTGACAATAAAAAGTCGGTTCTTGTTGTTCAAACATCACATACAAACTATCAAAATTTCAACTTCAAATTGGAACGCTTGATATCATTGGTAACATTTTGATAGTTTGATTATTATGACAGACAAATTTCGAACAACGAAAACAGACTTGGTACTTTCAAAGTTCCGGACTAATAGTTAAAAACCACGGTTTATATTAAGACTGTTAGTGTTTACCCTGATAACACTGACATTAAATCACAACGCATAGTTCACAAATGCATAATTTTTTGGTGTCTTTTTTACTACAAACATGAACATGAGATCAAATAATATACCTAACCATCTTTAAACCTTAGCACTTTCTATATTGGCTACAAAAGTATCTCAAAACTGGTAGTGGTCAACTATAAATTCATACTCTCGGGTTCCCTGAATGAAAGTAGTCATATGTATTTAATTAAATTGATAAATGCATACTGTACCAAATACTAGCAACATAAACACAACTAGACATTTGATTTATTTCGGAGCTGGAGTGAGTCGCACAATATTTACATAATACTTGATGCTCCAACGTAAGGTAATGTTAATACTAGGCGCGTGTGCGGCAGCAGGTGGGTTATTGCTTGAACTCGAGGCCGAGGGCCTGCGCCATGAAGCAGAGGATGTCCGTGTGCTCCTCGATCTGGAAGGAAACAGGCAGACATGATCACTGGTAATAGACTATTATACTTACTACACCTGCTCGGAAAGTACCTTGTTACTTATCAAATTTACGGTAGAAAGTACGTCATTGCATATCGAACAAATATGCGGGGAGAAAACGCATCTGGGCCCTGTCAGGGCTAGCACGGACAGAAGACAATATATCCCGAGGGAAAGAAAAGAATTTGTTTCCCCGCTGTCAATGTTGGCACGGAGTAGCCGGGGAAAGTCGAACCGGGATAGATATACGGCGGGAGTAGCATTATAATATTTTATTCCTATTTTGTTGCCATAATTACGAAATCAAATTAAAATGAATACAATGTTTGAATTATGCTTCAAACGTTGTATCAATCCATCTAACCTTCAGAAATTGTTCATTATTTTTATTTTATATTGACAGCGGGGAGTAGCGTGATAAAGTTTCATGAATATTCCACCATAAACGTCAATAGGATACATTATATTTATTTCCACTGTTGTCATAGGTTGTCATGATAAGAAAGGTGGGAATGACACTGTCAGGTGGATAAAATGGGGGAAAGACTATTTATCCCCATGCCGTGCTTGCCCTGCTGAGGTACGTAAAATTTACGAATAGCTGCTAGGCAACGGTTGTTTTTGACATCTATTAGTGATAAACTTTTCACAAGCTTCATAGTCCGGTCAAATTAGCACCAAAAATAGGGGTAAGGTTACATTAATTCGCACCTGGCTGAAAATTGGCATGAATGTTGGGAGCCCTATCATACACAATTTGTCAAAAATCTCCATCAATCCGAAGTGTGGAATAAAAATATTCAAGGTCAAAGGTTACAAAAATTGGTTTATTGAGTTTTGCAGCTAAACGGTAAGTTTTATAACAAAAGTAGTTAGTTGAGAAAAAATTACTCATCAAGCAATTATCTATAAAAATTGTTTATACACTTTTTTCCTAAGAATCACTATTTCGGATATACAGCGATGCAAAATGTTGAAAAAGTTGTCTATTTTGACCGGACTATCATAGCTGGCGGAAAGATTGCACTAGCACGTTTAAAGAAAAACAACAGCATTATTAGCAACAAAAACTAATAAATTGTTTTTGTTACTAAGTTGTTCTTAAGCCATTTACAGTTTTACCCATGTGATTTGATCATATACCAACACAATCTACACAACTGCTGTTGCTCAAGATGATGAAAAGTTGAACAATTTTATACCTTACTAAGTCCAAACATCATGCTATTTGGGACTCAAGCGCAACATGTTCTTAGTTCCTTATAACTGCTTTGCACCACCGTATACCATAAAACACGTTCATTAGTACATATGTTGCATCGTTAAAGCGGAACGTATACCAAACCTACACTACATAGACCATCACTAAAAAGGCCTAGGTTGGTACATAATCTTTGATTAAAAAAAACAATTAACGTCTTATGGATAAATTGGATATTAATTAAGATAACAAATGTTTTCGACGAAAGTAGCACGGTCAGTAGCAGCTACCATGCGTTTCAAGGCTGGCGAGACTCCCGCCTTGGTGTTCACTCCACCTCTTATAGCTGGCGAGACTCCCGCCTTGGTGTTCACTCCACCTCTTATAGCTGGCGAGACTCCCGCCTTGGTGTTCACTCCACCTCTTATAGCTGGCGAGACTCCCGCCTTGGTGTTCACTCCACCTCTTATAGCTGGCGAGACTCCCGCCTTGGTGTTCACTCCACCTCTTATAGCTGGCGAGACTCCCGCCTTGGTGTTCACTCCACCTCTTATAGCTGGCGAGACTCCCGCCTTGGTGTTCACTCCACCTCTTATAGCTGGCGAGACTCCCGCCTTGGTGTTCACTCCACCTCTTATAGCTGGCGAGACTCCCGCCTTGGTGTTCACTCTACCTCTTATAGCTGGCGAGACTCCCGCCTTGGTGTTCACTCCACCTCTTATAGCTGGCGAGACTCCCGCCTTGGTGTTCACTCCACCTCTTATAGCTGGCGAGACTCCCGCCTTGGTGTTCACTCCACCTCTTATAGCTGGCGAGACTCCCGCCTTGGTGTTCACTCCACCTCTTATAGCTGGCGAGACTCCCGCCTTGGTGTTCACTCCACCTCTTATAGCTGGCGAGACTCCCGCCTTGGTGTTCACTCCACCTCTTATAGCTGGCGAGACTCCCGCCTTGGTGTTCACTCCACCTCTTATAGCTGGCGAGACTCCCGCCTTGGTGTTCACTCCACCTCTTATAGCTGGCGAGACTCCCGCCTTGGTGTTCACTCCACCTCTTATAGCTGGCGAGACTCCGCCTTGGTGTTCACTCCACCTCTTATAGCTGGCGAGACTCCCGCCTTGGTGTTCACTCCACCTCTTATAGCTGGCGAGACTCCCGCCTTGGTGTTCACTCCACCTCTTATAGCTGGCGAGACTCCCGCCTTGGTGTTCACTCCACCTCTTATAGCTGGCGAGACTCCCGCCTTGGTGTTCACTCCACCTCTTATAGCTGGCGAGACTCCCGCCTTGGTGTTCACTCCACCTCTTATAGCTGGCGAGACTCCCGCCTTGGTGTTCACTCCACCTCTTATAGCTGGCGAGACTCCCGCCTTGGTGTTCACTCCACCTCTTATAGCTGGCGAGACTCCCGCCTTGGTGTTCACTCCACCTCTTATAGCTGGCGAGACTCCCGCCTTGGTGTTCACTCCACCTCTTATAGCTGGCGAGACTCCCGCCTTGGTGTTCACTCCACCTCTTATAGCTGGCGAGACTCCCGCCTTGGTGTTCACTCCACCTCTTATAGCTGGCGAGACTCCCGCCTTGGTGTTCACTCCACCTCTTATAGCTGGCGAGACTCCCGCCTTGGTGTTCACTCCACCTCTTATAGCTGGCGAGACTCCCGCCTTGGTGTTCACTCCACCTCTTATAGCTGGCGAGACTCCCGCCTTGGTGTTCACTCCACCTCTTATAGCTGGCGAGACTCCCGCCTTGGTGTTCACTCCACCTCTTATAGCTGGCGAGACTCCCGCCTTGGTGTTCACTCCACCTCTTATAGCTGGCGAGACTCCCGCCTTGGTGTTCACTCCACCTCTTATAGCTGGCGAGACTCCCGCCTTGGTGTTCACTCCACCTCTTATAGCTGGCGAGACTCCCGCCTTGGTGTTCACTCCACCTCTTATAGCTGGCGAGACTCCCGCCTTGGTGTTCACTCCACCTCTTATAGCTGGCGAGACTCCCGCCTTGGTGTTCACTCCACCTCTTATAGCTGGCGAGACTCCCGCCTTGGTGTTCACTCCACCTCTTATAGCTGGCGAGACTCCCGCCTTGGTGTTCACTCCACCTCTTATAGCTGGCGAGACTCCCGCCTTGGTGTTCACTCCACCTCTTATAGCTGGCGAGACTCCCGCCTTGGTGTTCACTCCACCTCTTATAGCTGGCGAGACTCCCGCCTTGGTGTTCACTCCACCTCTTATAGCTGGCGAGACTCCCGCCTTGGTGTTCACTCCACCTCTTATAGCTGGCGAGACTCCCGCCTTGGTGTTCACTCCACCTCTTATAGCTGGCGAGACTCCCGCCTTGGTGTTCACTCCACCTCTTATAGCTGGCGAGACTCCCGCCTCGGTGTTCACTCCACCTCTTATAGCTGGCGAGACTCCCGCCTCGGTGTTCACTCCACCTCTTATAGCTGGCGAGACTCCCGCCTTGGTGTTCACTCCACCTCTTATAGCTGGCGAGACTCCCGCCTTGGTGTTCACTCCACCTCTTATAGCTGGCGAGACTCCCGCCTTGGTGTTCACTCCACCTCTTATAGCTGGCGAGACTCCCGCCTTGGTGTTCACTCCACCTCTTATAGCTGGCGAGACTCCCGCCTTGGTGTTCACTCCACCTCTTATAGCTGGCGAGACTCCCGCCTTGGTGTTCACTCCACCTCTTATAGCTGGCGAGACTCCCGCCTTGGTGTTCACTCCACCTCTTATAGCTGGCGAGACTCCCGCCTTGGTGTTCACTCCACCTCTTATAGCTGGCGAGACTCCCGCCTTGGTGTTCACTCCACCTCTTATAGCTGGCGAGACTCCCGCCTCGGTGTTCACTCCACCTCTTATAGCTGGCGAGACTCCCGCCTTGGTGTTCACTCCACCTCTTATAGCTGGCGAGACTCCCGCCTTGGTGTTCACTCCACCTCTTATAGCTGGCGAGACTCCCGCCTTGGTGTTCACTCCACCTCTTATAGCTGGCGAGACTCCCGCCTTGGTGTTCACTCCACCTCTTATAGCTGGCGAGACTCCCGCCTTGGTGTTCACTCCACCTCTTATAGCTGGCGAGACTCCCGCCTTGGTGTTCACTCCACCTCTTATAGCTGGCGAGACTCCCGCCTTGGTGTTCACTCCACCTCTTATAGCTGGCGAGACTCCCGCCTTGGTGTTCACTCCACCTCTTATAGCTGGCGAGACTCCCGCCTCGGTGTTCACTCCACCTCTTATAACGACTTTCCATTCTAACTATTGTATTGGTTTCATCTGTATCATAATATTATTTTAGAAGTTGATTGAATCTGCAAAGATATTCTTCTGTTGAGTTACATAATAAATGTTTTTATACCTACTTATGTATATCACTATTACGAGCACAAAGTTACGAGGCAGTTTACGCTTGGTTTGGACCTTGCTTTTTACAGTTATTATAAAAAAGATACGTAGCTAAATTATGAAACTTGTAGTTAATATTAACTCTTCGCTACTTTCAGAGTACCAACAAGCGCATGGCGCGCAATGCCTACTTGCTTTATTATCCCTACCGCTATGTAGGTATCCCGGTTATTTCTTTTCAAATGTAGGTACTATTAAATAAAATGTATAGGTAAGCTGTTTCTAAGGCTTGTATAAAATTATTAGATGATGATTTTCTACATTCAATTCCATAAGTTAATTTGATTAGCTTACATTTAGATTGCCGAAAGTGTTTCATTACAGTTGAATACTCCAAAACAACATGTAAGTAATAACTACGGCGTGCTCTGCTGGTTTTTTTAGATGTACTCGTACACTAGCCTAATAAACCAATTGTATTTTTATAGTGAAATAAAGATGTTTAAAATCTGAACTGCGAGTACAATCCTATCGTGTGAAGTAATCTGTATCTTAAGCCAAGTATGTACATATTTGATATCAATTTAAATTAATTACATTTTAATTTACTAATTATTCCGAAAAACATAGGAAAAAATGTTAGGTAGGTACATTGTTTATTTACCGTAGACAGAGCTTCTAGGTTCAAGTTATTTACATATTAGGCTAAGATTATTTACTTGTCTAGATAGATGTTTAAACGCCAAAAAAATATCAGCCAACAGTTTGCTCATAAGCTCATCCCACCCGCTCAGTGGTGACACTGTCGTTGTACGGTAAACACGCGTTCTGTCGTATAAAAAATGTCAATTTGCACTATAAAAGTGTGCAGGAAATATTAAATGATGATTGAAAACAACTAAACAAGTTACTTATCATCGGTAAGTAAACTTTGAATTTAGTATAAACTAAAGAAACCGTTAAATTAATACAATTTTAATGTTGTTCTTAGATGCGACGCCATTTGACGCCATGTTACAGGGTAGCTTGCTCTTTGAATAAAAAAACCCTTGTGAATGTTAGTAAATATGAAAAAAAAACCCGATCCAACAAATATTTTTTAAACTAGATTTTGCTGCCGCCATTTCACTGTCGTATTGCCTGTGTGTAAAATTGTATCCACTGTAATGAAACAATTTGTAGGAGGTATTAATTACTTTTAAGTAAAACCTGGTCATGTTTTGCGGTTTTTTGCATCAACCTAACTTGCTAAGATTAAATGTGGAAAAAATTTGATCTTACGATATTACTATAAGAAAAAGTTGGAAAATATTAAACGGCCTTCTGATGTATCAAACATAAATAAGATTTTTTTATGACTTGTGTAAAAATAATTTAGAATTAAAATATAAATAACCTTCAATAATATCGTCAGTCTGGCGTCATTTTATTTGAATGTAATTAAATTTAATTTTGCACCATTCCGCGCGGGTCTGTTCGGAGACTAGTTAAGTTATTTGGTACATTTTTGTTGCATAGTTTTATTTTTGTAATACAGAGTAAACTCTTTATGACGTTGTTTGTTGTAAACTAGTTCAATTTAATCAACACTATTCATTAATTAAATACTTTTGAATTTTTTTCATTAACTTTTTCTTACAGATATATTTTACCTAGTAATCCATATACACAGCATTCTTATAAGTGAATTAAAATATAAAAATAAATTATATAAAAAAATTATAGATTCATAAAAATCAAAACACCTTGCAGCGCAACACTTTATCTAGACAAGTAAATCATCAACGGTTATCTACATGTTAGGCAACGCCAAACCCTGACAGAATGATCTCTAATGAGGTAAGTCTTTATATGGAGGTTCTTTTTCAAAAAGTTATTATGAAAAAAAAAGAGACGGCACATCGCACTGTCTCTCTCAGATAAAATCCATCTCTAAAAGAAGTATGTCAAATGGAGGCGTCACTATCGCGTGAAAATTGATTTTATTGAAATATGTTCTCTGTAAAATGTTAGTTTCAAACTATTCCGTGGGGCTTATTGCATAATACGATTTTAGTCTGTAGTCTATAATTTTCTCTATGGTTTTCCGCGGAGACTCGTAGAGACTCCAGAAACGCATTTCATGGTGATATCGGGAAACGTTCTAGTTTTGGACACAATATTTTAAAATATAAGTTAACGTCTCTCTCTTCCATATGGACTAAACAAGGACGGGCTGTTGTCAAACGTCTAACAAATACTTACAAGTTGCTAGTTTCATATTATTTGAACACAACATCATTCCGCTAACGAACGGAAGCTAGTATTCGTCAGTGAAAACTTATCATTCGATAACTTTTCACGCTGAGACACGAGCGGGCGGCCCTGAGCGGGAGCGAATGGATTTTCATATACTTTTCTCTCCCGCTCAGATGCGTTTTCTCCCCGCATATTTGTTCGATATTTTAGTTTTTCATTTTCATCGTAGGTGTAGTATAAAGCACTATGTATCACTCGAGAGAAAGTGCGATTCCCGATCTCGGGTGTTTTAAAGCCCTCGCCTACGGCTCGGGCTTCAAACGACACCCTCGACCTTCTCTTCTCGGTGAACAATGTACTATTAACATACTTCTGTAATACCACATTCACGAATATATGAGGAGCGGCTATCACTGCCCGTAAGGTAAGGCATCGTCTTAAAAGTTCTTATCCAATGTTGGTGTTTGCGAGTTTATCAAGACTCCCCAAGAGCTTCTGACTCGCCATGATAATTTACTTCAATGGTACAAATAATCTCAACGCGATAGCGGTTACATTCAGGGCCCTGATTCTGTAAGGCCATTTCTCTATCGTAACACGGCAAGACACGTTAAAGGCGTGTTACGCGCGTTTATGGTATTCGCTATGCCAATATCAGATTCCGTAACCACAGTGACGTAAGGAATTGAACTGTCAACTTATCTTGCGCTGCGAGGGCACGTAACACGCCAAGACACGGTATTACCCATAGTAACTACTTAGTATTCTGTGTCTGTGTAAACAATAAGTTTCAATCTCCGAATAAAATTTGTGCTACTTAACATTTATTGAGGATAAAATCGTCTAAAAACCTGTTTTACAATAGAAAACACCTAAAAAATCGAAGCATTTTCGAAAACAACAAGCCGACCGGCAAACGGCGAATTACTACGCAACAAAAAGATGAACGGACAAAACCTGTTGAAAACAATAAAGCAACCTGTGAAGTGACATATCCATCTGAAAATAGTGTTTTTTGTGCCTCCTTCCGTGAAAATAGTGTGAAAAGGCCAGAAAAAACAAAAAAATATGTACATAACAAACCCATACATAACCTCAAATACTAGCTGCAATCATCAAATAAATTTATGGAAGAAGTGTTATGTATTGTAAAATCTCCACACAACCTCCTCCAGTATGGCCGGCCGCCGTGGAGGAAAGCATGCCACACCAACAAAGAAACAAACAGAATATACTTGTACACATATACCTAATGTAAGTTCACTTGCAACAACCAGCCGAATGATACAAAAACATGCCAACATTCCATGGTAAGAAGTACATATAACAAAAATCAAGCTCAAATACAGAATAAGATGTTCAGATAAGAGAAAGAAAACAAAAAAATTGTGGATGCTTTACAACATGGACTAAAGCAGAAATAGAAATGGGCCGGGCACCTTGCATGGTTACCAAATAAAAGATGGACAAAAAGAGCAAGTATCTGGAAAGGAGCACTAGGAAAACAAGGAAGACCTGAAAACAGGTAGAACAAAGATATAGAAAAAGTTGCACCGAACTGGAGGCAAGGTGGATAGGCTGGAAGAGGCCTTTACCTAGAAGGAGTCATATAACTTATGTAAATAAAATAAAATGTCAAGTAATTTGACTTAATACCTATTAAGTAACCAGAAATGTTATAATAGAGATATAGTAGTTAAATAATGTTACATGTATTATAAGGTTTTAAGAATAACAAGGCTTTTTATTTCAATTCCTTTATTAGCATAAATGTAGGTATTTACATTTGCCCTGTTTAGAGGGGAATTAGGGTGTAGCTAAAATTAAAACTAAATATTCTAAAATCTATAACTTAATATAAAATTTAAAATCTTAATATTTATTATCTCGAATCTTGTGGCCTGTGGTTAACTAATCCTAATAAATAAGTAAGTATCCTATCCTACTTCAATTGTAAGTTTATTAATATTCAACATAATATGACATTTTTTAATCTTATATGTGGTATAAGAAAGCGATTAGTGATTCATTGTGAATGGTGTTGTTAAATGTATGATCATTCAATTTGGACCCATCACCTAGCTGTTGCAAGCCCAGCCCAGTCAGCCGTCAAAAGGTGGCTCCGGCCCAGCAGGGCTATTAGGCCGAATACCTGAAAAACCATAGTGATATGGCTTCAGGTCTCGGCCAATCCCTGCAAGGGCGGGTGGCCCTTTGAACGGGGTTGGGCTATTTTATTATCAGTTAGTCTTTATGGGTAGTGGGTACTATTAGCTTCAAAGCTCTTTGATTACTTTGTCTTGTATTTGTGTCTATCAAATAATATTTTTACAATTCCTATATGTACCTGAAAGGTAATTTAAGCCCTATTAACACTAATTATCTTAATCAAGGCACTGAAGGGACTAAAACAGAATATTATTGTTGCTTAAATAGATTTTTATTATACACTCATCAATAAGCCTCATCGAGACTGTTCTCTAATGAGGGCTCCAGGGCACGCTGAACCCGGGAAGTCACCTCGAGTCGCTCTGGCCGGCGGCGTTCCAGTGACGGTCGGCGTTGCTCGACGTGGTGATGCTGGTGGTGAAATGCCTGCCGTGGCAGCGCTTTTCTACAGCACCGGGACGACATGCGGTGGTTCCTGAAGGTGGTGCAGGCGCGTCGACCTCCCATTCAGGAGCACCAGCACCACGACCGGCGCACGAAACCTCATGCACGAGAGGGAGCGGCTATTGCTTCGCCAGTCAAATTATCCTTCTGCGTAAAATACTATCCATTCTGCAAAACACTCACGCGAAGATAAATACAGGAAAAATATTTACAGATATTTAATTTAATATTTACAAAACAAATTCTACAATTTGACACTGACAATACGAGTAAATTGTTCGTTGAAAAATCATAGTTCAGAGGTTTTATTTTAGTAAGCAAAAGTGATTTTGTAGCTTTTTATTAGAATTTTTGTAATCAATCAAGAAATTGTGTATTATTTTATGGTTTTCTCGACCTAATTAACTTTTAATTAATAAATAAACGCTCACATCAAAAACCGCAATTTATAGAAAAAACCGGAAAGAAGATTTTTGGACGAACACGTGTAATTGTAACGTGTCATAGACAACCTATCGTATGGCATGCAGAATACCATTTAACCGTGTCTTACCGTGCCACGATACGATACAAGTTACGATGTCGTGTGACGTCACGCGTTTATGGCAAGACAAGCCTGGGCCTTACAGAATCAGGGCCCAGTAGAGAGGCTTACTCTTGTATGTGTTAGATAGAAGCTGCCGTAGATGTGACGCTCTGGCGTGACTTCAACACTGCGTTAGTAGGATGATCAATCGATGTATCATTTATGAACCAAAAAGTGTAGAAAATGTGGCGGCGTCACTTCCTATACATTATTAAAAAAATTGCTACATAAAAGTAGGTAGGTGATAAAAATAAATTCTTGTGTACAACTTACAATCTTGGCAGTAGGCTTGCCGCCGCCGTGGCCCGCCTTGGTGTCGATCCGGGCCAGCAGGGGGCGCTGCTGCGGCGAGTGCCTCACCTCGTGCTGCAGCGCCGCGACGAACTTCAGCGAGTGCAGCGGCACCACGCGGTCGTCGTGGTCTGCCGTCAGCACCAGCGTGGCGGGGTACTGCGCGCGCTCTGCGAGACAATATCAGAGGAATGAACAAATAATCGGGTTACAATTACAAGAAATGTAATTAGTCGCAAAATTATATCATATAGTAGCATCTGTATAAGGTCTACAGTTGGCAGTAAAATATGGTGAAGTATAATATATGTTCGAGTATATATTTGATAGTACCGGTTAGAATGCTAAATCCAAGGTGATAAAGACGCTCTTCGTCATTATCCGTATTTTGGCCAACATAACATTCTTACTTGCTTAATATTTATGTTCTGTCAATAAATTTCTAACTATTCCCAATATTCCCAAACTCTCAGAAGGTAGGTCTCTCCCTGTAGGTCTAGTAAATTTCTATTCTTTCGTACCATTACATTTTATTCTTAATTATTTCATGATGTGCCTGTTTGTTCCGCTTGACACCGCAAAGGAGAACGAAATATTAAGTATAATAGTATAGGCGATTAAGACCGATATAGGCGAGCGACGACGCAGACATCCACTAATAATAAAAAAGTGCGTCACTTACCATCGGTAGGTGCGTGCACATTATGCAGCGGTGAGTATTTGAGCAGGTACTCGAACTGCGTCTTGTTGTCGGAGCTGCCGTAGTCGGATGTCCACGCGTGGCCGATAGTGAACTTCTGGAAGCGGAGCATGTCTAGCACGCTGGGGAGAAAAAAATATGTTTATTTGCCATTTCAAAACTTAACCTACACATAACAAATTTCATATTTTAGTTAATTTACAATACAATAGAATTATAGTATTAACAACAGACCCCAAACTAGGCGTTAGCCTGTATCTTGGTGGTCCAATTACGAGACGACGAATATATTAGTTTAATAGAAATAATTCAAAGGACATTTCTAAAGAAATAGGAAGAAGATGGATAAGACAGGCTGGAGACCGTACTATGTGGCTCGTTGGAGAGGAGGCCTGTACTCAGCAGTGGGTGAACACGGGCTGACATGACGATGAATACAAATGTATAGTACAAAAGATATTTAAAAAGTAGATAGTTTTATCAGACCTAAACCTGTCGTGATTTTCTGGACCAATAAAACCGTTTCCGACAAATCAATCTGACTGACATCAATCAATGATTTCAGAGTTTAAGAATTTCAAACAATATATTAATTAAGTTTTACAAGTAAAGGACATTATTTGGATTTTAGGTGCATGGTAAATTTCTTTAGATTAACAATCGAAATAAAGTAATTAATCAAGATGGTAACTAGTAGCATACTTTCTAGAGTACCCATTTATCTAGCTACCACCCTTATTAGTAAAATCTAGTCAAGCGCTTAGCGATGCATTCAGGTAGGCAGGCAGGGTTTGAGAGCAATTTTCATTCCCGAATAGGTAGTGGCCTCTTGGTCCAGTCCAGTGTGACCTGGTGGTCGTATCATTCAATCCAACACACTTCAAATATAAATATCACGTCAAATATCCTTGGTTCCTCATCTGACTTGCACGATAGCAGCCCCATACAGGTCCGGGCGCTGGTTGATGCAGGCGGCCACCAGCAGCCCCCCGTTGGACCCCCCCTGGATGGTGACGAGGGGAGGGGGGCGTGTACTCACCCTACTTGCACGATAGCAGCCCCATACAGGTCCAGGCGCTGGTTGATGCAGGCGGCCACCAGCAGCCCCCCGTTGGACCCCCCCTGGATGGTGACGAGGGGAGGGGGGCGTGTACTCACCCTACTTGCACGATAGCAGCCCCATACAGGTCTGGGCGCTGGTTGATGCAGGCGGCCACCAGCAGCCCCCCGTTGGACCCCCCCTGGATGGTGACGAGGGGAGGGGGGCGTGTACTCACCCTACTTGCACGATAGCAGCCCCATACAGGTCCGGGCGCTGGTTGATGCAGGCGGCCACAAGCAGCCCCCCGTTGGACCCCCCCTGGATGGTGACGAGGGGAGGGGGGCGTGTACTCACCCTACTTGCACGATAGCAGCCCCATACAGGTCCGGGCGCTGGTTGATGCAGGCGGCCACCAGCAGCCCCCCGTTGGACCCCCCCTGGATGGTGACGAGGGAGGGCCGCGTGTACTTCTCCCGCACGAGGTACTCGGCCGCCGCCTGGAAGTCGTCGAACACGTTCTGCTTGTTGAGGAGGCGGCCCGCGTTGTGCCAGCGCTCGCCGTATTCACTGCGAATTGATCAATAAAAAATGTTTAGTAATAATTTTGAGAAAAAGTTAAAAAACAAACCTTTTTCACATTGACTTTGATAGTTTGTTCTCTTTAATTTATGATTTAGTATAACATTAAAAATAAAGAGTTTAATTACGCTCAAGTAGTTTTAATTAATTTAACACATGGAATCATATTCACTGCCAGTTATATATGTCACATTTAGTGAATCGGGTTATAGAAGACTGATATATACGCGGATTAGACACTTATCCCTCTTTCCTGATGTTATACACAGATTAGATACAAAACCCCCTCCCCTGATGTTACACACGGATTAGATACATACCCTTCTCCCCTGATGATATACACGGATTAGATACAAACCCCCTTTCCCTGATGTTACACACGGATTAGACACAAACCCCCTTCCCCTGATGTTACACACGGATTAGATACATACCCCCCTCCCCTGATGATAAACACGGATTAGTTAGATATCCCCCTCCCCTGATGATATACACGGATAAGATACATATCCCCCTCCCCTGATGTTACACACGGATTAGATACATATCCCCCTCCCCTGATGTTACACATGGATTAGCTACATACCCCCCTCCCCTGATGTTGGGTATGGCCACGATCCCCCCGAGGTGCTGCATGAACACGAGGCGCGTGATGCTGAAGCTGGGCTGGATGTTGATGTTGAACCCGCCGTACCCGTATACCAGCGCCGGGTTCGAACCGTCTAGTGTTATACCCTGCAATGTAAAGAAGCATATTTATTGGCTAATAGAGCTAGTTATTGTGAGCGACATCTCTGAGTTATGTTGGTAAATAGAAAGATAAATATTAAACAACTAGTGGGTGCTCGCAACTTCGCTCGCATTAAGAAGTAAAACTTGCATCCCCTATTTCAGCCCTTTAAAAGTGGCATTTCTAAAAATCCTTTTCTTTATTCTTAGCGGTTGCTTACGTCATAACATCTACCTTCATTCCGAATTTCAACCTAATCCGTCCAGTGGTTTGGGCTGTGCGTTGATAGATCACTATATCAGTCAGTCAGTCAGTTAAGTCACCTTTGAGTTTTATGTGTACATATATTTAGATAGTGAAAGCAGCGGGTTTGCCAGCATTAGTATTGGCACTGTATGCTGACAATATTTTGATGTGCCGTCGTAAGTAGCGACGGACTAATCATGCAACAAAAAATTAAGAAACGTACACACGTTCGGTTTTGTACATTGGTTATTTTGTAGCGGTGTAACACCTACATTTTGAACTTTTCTCAGCCAAGCAGCTCCACTGATTTGTTTAAAAAAAAACTATTCTATTCACTAACATTAAGCAAACAGTAGGTAAAACCGATAAGTAGACTTGAATTTTAACCTACCTTCTTAGAAACAATGAACATGGGTACTTTGGTGCCATCTTTACTGGAGTAGAACACTTGCTTGGCCTCGTACTGGGACGCGTCGAAGCCTTTCACTTTCACTTCTCTGAACACCTGAAAAACACCAATCAAAAATATTACATTCAAGAAATCACTTAAATGAAAAGCTCGTTTTAAGCGTACTCGTGTCCGAATTGATGTGTATGCATTAAGCAAGTGTTGCTCGATGCTAAATGCGTCCAATTCACATTCAAACGCACTCTGGTTCAATCCTAGCTTAAATAAAGACTTGTCTTTTAAATTACGTTTGGACTGAACTTGCTTTTTAACAGACTTCAAAAAGGAGGTAATCAAGTCTTCTAAATGGGTTTTGTAGGATTTTTATACTTTATAGGCTTGCGCTTGACCACAACTTGCTTATTACAAAAATACAAAATCTTTATTTTCTTAAAGTTTACAAAAACAATGTGTAGGTGATACAATTAACCGAATAATATAATATATACATGAAATATGCTATAAAAAAAGTTTCAGTTCAGTGTCAGTCAGTTAATGTTAGGCATAGCTGTAATTTACGATCTAGCTTACTCCGTAGAAGGACACAAAGAGAGAGAGAATGTATGTTACTGTACTAACCGTAGGTGCATAAGGCTGCTTAGTAAAGTCCACGTGGTAGATGTATGCTACTGTACTAACCGTAGGTGCATAAGGCTGCTTAGTAAAGTCCACGTGGTAGATGTATGTTACTGTACTAACCGTAGGTGCATAAGGCTGCTTAGTAAAGTCCACGTGGTAGATGTATGCTACTGTACTAACCGTAGGTGCATAAGGCTGCTTAGTAAAGTCCACGTGGTAGATGTATGCTACTGTACTAACCGTAGGTGCATAAGGCTGCTTAGTAAAGTCCACGTGGTAGATGTATGCTACTGTACTAACCGTAGGTGCATAAGGCTGCTTAGTAAAGTCCACGTGGTAGATGTATGCTACTGTACTAACCGTAGGTGCATAAGGCTGCTTAGTAAAGTCCACGTGGTAGATGTATGCTACTGTACTAACCGTAGGTGCATAAGGCTGCTTAGTAAAGTCCACGCGGTAGATGTATGCTACTGTACTAACCGTAGGTGCATAAGGCTGCTTAGTAAAGTCCACGTGGTAGATGTATGCTACTGTACTAACCGTAGGTGCATAAGGCTGCTTAGTAAAGTCCACGTGGTGGATGTATGCTCCTGTACTAACCGTAGGTGCATAAGGCTGCTTAGTAAAGTCCACGCGGTAGATGTATGCTACTGTACTAACCGTAGGTGCATAAGGCTGCTTAGTAAAGTCCACGCGGTAGATGTATGCTACTGTACTAACCGTAGGTGCATAAGGCTGCTTAGTAAAGTCCACGCGGTAGATGTATGCTACTGTACTAACCGTAGGTGCATAAGGCTGCTTAGTAAAGTCCACGTGGTAGATGTATGCTACTGTACTAACCGTAGGTGCATAAGGCTGCTTAGTAAAGTCCACGTGGTAGATGTATGCTACTGTACTAACCGTAGGTGCATAAGGCTGCTTAGTAAAGTCCACGTGGTAGATGTATGCTACTGTACTAACCGTAGGTGCATAAGGCTGCTTAGTAAAGTCCACGTGGTAGATGTATGTTACTGTACTAACCGTAGGTGCATAAGGCTGCTTAGTAAAGTCCACGTGGTAGATGTATGTTACTGTACTAACCGTAGGTGCATAAGGCTGCTTAGTAAAGTCCACGTGGTAGATGTATGCTACTGTACTAACCGTAGGTGCATAAGGCTGCTTAGTAAAGTCCACGTGGTAGATGTATGCTACTGTACTAACCGTAGGTGCATAAGGCTGCTTAGTAAAGTCCACGTGGTAGATGTATGTTACTGTACTAACCGTAGGTGCATAAGGCTGCTTAGTAAAGTCCACGTGGTAGATGTATGTTACTGTACTAACCGTAGGTGCATAAGGCTGCTTAGTAAAGTCCACGTGGTAGATGTATGTTACTGTACTAACCGTAGGTGCATAAGGCTGCTTAGTAAAGTCCACGTGGTAGATGACTCCCGGCGTGAGGAATGACATGAAGTGGTAGAAGATCTCAGTCTGCTTCTTCTTGCCGGAGAAGCCCACGATGGAGCCCACTTCCAGTGCGAAGCTCTGCAGCAGCGCACCGTCCGCCATGCTATGCAGCTGGAGAACACTCTGAGGAAGGAATATATCAATAAATGGGAGACACCTCGACTACCATTTTAGTGATCCCTGCCCACAGAACAGAGAAAACAATGGAAGTGGTGCTCGTATCTCCTGCCTGTGCCACAATTAAGCAGAATATCGCAACATTCGCGGCGGCCATGATTAGTCGTGCTTGGCTACGTGAGCTAGAAAGACGTTCCGCACTCGCACAAAAACATGTTTAAAAATTATTCATGCCTTGTTGTGCAATTATTACGTGTCACAATGAAAGCAGGACAAATCATTTATCAAATGGAGATGTATATTTTGTTTCACTTGAATGTGAGTTTGGCAACACCGGTACCCGTACTAAGTACTTATAAGAGCACTTCCATTGTTTTCTCTATTTCGTGTCCCTGCCAGATTGGTTACCTGAAAAAAATCGCTTTGAGCGATAAGGTTGCCAATTAGGACACTAATTTAAAGTTTCGTATGTTACATTGATCGCCGTCCGTTTACCGAAACGTAAACACGTACTCCCATATTCCAGTGGATAAAATATTATTTTAAAACGCTTATCACACCCAATTTCTACTAAAATATTACAATCAGTGTACTTTGAAGTGATTGTGAATATTAAAAACTGTTCAAAACCAAAATAAAGTGAAAAATTTGCAATAAATATCCAGTGAACGATCCAACCTACACTATTTCTATAGTCTACCCTCGACTGGGTCCAGTTATTTTTTTCGCCTTGATTTAGAAACTATGGACAAATCAATAAACAAAGAAGAAATAAAACAAATGATAATGTCTATGTGTATACGAAGATATCAAATTACAAAATCAGAAAATGTTGGACAGGTGTCCAACAGTGACAGAAAGAATTAACAAAAGAATTGAAGAAAGGTTTTATATTTTTAAAGCAGATTTCAGAGAAATAATAGAAAAAACACAAGCACTTGATTCGAGAATAGATAAAATAGAAAAAGAGATAAGAAAGAAAAATTTACTAATTTTTGGATTGGAGGAAACTGAAATAAATTACAAAGATTTGGAGAAGAAAATAATAGCGTTTTTTAAAGAAAATATGCAATGGTCCCCTGGAATTTGGAGACATAAAAAGAATAGGAAGAAAAAATGACAAGATTAGGCCAGTTACTCAGAATACAGAAAGAACCAGAAACCGTGAGCGCGCCTAAAACTGAGGCCACTAAAACTACTCGCGAAGGGAGTAGTTTGACGCGCGACCGATCAGTCACTGTGACCGTCGGAGCGCATGGCGTGTTATGACGGTGACCAGTCTAACTAATTATGCCGTCGTGTGTCGTTCCTACCTGTAACAATGCAGCGGGTCTAAAAAGAAACCGGATGGGATCACATTGCACGTGAAAGTATCGTATTTAGGTATCAGCTTATTTAATTCATGAATAAAATTCTCAGTTTTCAATTGTCATAGACAATGATGCATCCATCTTGTTAGTGTTGCCAATATAAGAGTTTTGATTTACCCTTCTTTTTATTACCTTTTGAGGGCTTTTATTCTTCGTAGAAAATTAATAAGTAAATTAAACTTTTATTGGAAAATGAGCGAAAATAATCACGACCGGCAGGATTCGAACCTGCGTATTTCTGCTACCGTCAGAACGCCTTAACCACTAGGCTACGGTCTACTAACTGCCAGGCCCGAAAATCCACACTCATTTCCATACACTTCAGACTGAGCGGCTGATAGAGTAACAATATATGCATTAAATTTAAACATTAAATATACTAACACATTGAAATACATTTATGTTTGTTATTACAACAACAAACTGCCCAGATATATAACACATATAATGCAATCTGTAATACTTTATTGTTCTAATATTGTTCTAACCATTCTAAACAGTAAATCATTTTGAAATTTGTTGTAATTAATGGTAAAATAAAATTAAGCAAAAGTATTGAGATAACTCATATTTAGTTATTTCATGTCTACAAAATAGAACTGTATCATAAGTTGTTTAGCAGACTAGATGAAATTGTAAAATGCAAGTGAAATTAGTTCTTATTTATGAATAATACATGTATATATTGCAGTAGGTAAATGTGTTGTGATGTCAATTTGTAAACTATTAAAACATAAATGGTTCTAAGAAATTGGAAGTGTATAAGTTTTAAAAGAAATCTTGCAAACAGAAAATATTTCTTTGTTATCACCTGTCACATACAAAATTCAAATATACTATGGTTAAATTGGTTAAGGGTGTATTAACATAATGGTCTTATTAATTTTAAATAATAGAAATAAGTAGTGTGAAACAATGTGATACAAATAAAGGCTTTTTTTATTTTATTATGTTACATTGTATTTTTTCCTGTTTTCTGGTGTTATAATAAAGTGTTTTCTATCCATCTATTTATCGATCTTACTATATTACTAGTGGATGCCCGTGGCTTCGCTGGAGTCGCTTCAAGATAAAAAGCTTTACTATATTTGTTTTTATTTAGTTCACAAACAGTGACGTACAGTTATACTTACATTCACACTTAAAAATATAACAATAACTTACAGTGGGTACGTCAACTTAGACAGTGAACCTAACTTTCACATATAATCTATCCATAAACCTTCCTAACAATTTAAACTTAAAAATGTATCATACAATCAAAACGAAGAACTAAGGAGAAAAAGGCACATTAACTAAAATAAACATTTACAATAACATCCATCTATCAATTCTATCAATCAATAATCTAGGCAGTTCAATTTTAACAGAAGCAGGGCAAGCACGGCATGGGGGTAAATAGTCTCTCCCCCATTTTATCCACCTGACAGTGTCATTCCCACCTTTCTTATCATGACAACCTATGACAACAGTGGAAATAAATATAATGTATCCCACTCAGATAAAGGAACCAATAGATATAACCCTGATGACGTAACGTAATGGTAAGAATGAGATAGCGCGCTACAGTTTTCACAAGTGTAATGAAATGCACGATATTATTTTTTTGTCCTTGTCACCGTGGCCGTTTTAGTTTGTTTGTCAAAAAGCAAGTTTGCCAAACATACCAACGTCTTAGTGGTGATTTTGAGATTTTACTGTATTTTGGAGTTTTGTAGGTGATGTGATAATTAATATAGTGTTGTGGTGTTTATGTGCAATGGTGGGTTGTAGTATTTTAGGCTGCAAAAGCCGTAGTGAGCGGAAAATTGAAGGAATTACATTTCACTCGTAAGTTCATTATTTAAGTAAAAATATTGATGTTTATTTGTGAATAATTTCGTATTATAATGTATATTCAAACCATTTCTTAATCAGAAATATCGTTTAAATACGGAATATTTACAAATAAACAAAACATAACCTTTAATTCTTAGAAGTTCAGTGTTGCACTGTTAAGAAACTTATTTACCTACCCAGATTCACATCAGAAAAAATAACATATTTATTTTACATTTTAGGTTTCCTGCTAGTGATGACACACTGAAAACTTTATGGGTGGATGTTACTGGACGTCAAAATTGGCAGCCTACTAAATATTCAAAAATTTGTTCAATTCACTTTGATGTGAATTCCTTTGAATATAAAAAGAAGAACGTCATATTAAAACCAAATTCAGCTCCAGTGAAACATATATTTGTAAGTAAAATTCATTATCCTTTTTTAATTATTTTAGCAGTTTATTGCAACATGTTGTGATCTAATACTTTGCCGGAGAGACTAATAAACTTCTGTTTAAGGACTGTTTCTGTATTCTGCAATCCCAATCAGTAATGTGAGCAGCAAATATAGCTGGATTAAAGGGCAATGTAGTCAGTGAAATTATTGGGCATACGAGTTTAGTAGGCCAATATCCCTGAATAAGCACAAAATTTTAACCTGAATGGTGTTAAAGACATCCGTTTAAATGCTGTAAGCAAATATATTATGTACATTTTATTAATTGTGTTCAAATGTTTTCAGTCTAAGAATCCAACGCAGTGTGGCAGAGATGAAGGGGCTAAAAGTTTTCATGATGCAGTCAGTGTTATGGTATGTACCTACATACCCATACTTCATAAATCATCTACATACAATTTATTGCTGTTAAATATTTTATAGATGATTTTTAAATAAAATATTTAACAGTAATAATTATATGACATATCTGTCAGACTATTGCATATAATATTTAATTTTGATTGGTTTTATTTAAGTCAGTGATAGAAGTTTGCATTATTTTTGTCATAAAATTACATTTAATGCCTTATTTTTTTCCATTTACAGCCAGGTACCAGCACTAGTCATGACCATGTACAAATGTCTGGAACCAAACGAACTAATGTTTTGCAAGAAGTCCAAAATATTCAAAATAAGAGGCAGCATTTGGTAAGTGTAATCTGTTTAATATATCTCAGACATGTTCAGTTTTTTTAAGTAATACATATTGTACATATGACTGAAATGCAAATGCATACTATTGTCTTAACATACAATTATTGTCTTTTTTCAGATGTCACAACCTGTTTTGGAGCAGTCATCAACTCCTATAAAACATAAAAGCATACAAAAATTGTTCGAGCTTGAGAAGAAAAAATCAGCCAGTCGTCCTTTTGGCGGATTGCATTATCCATCTAAGGACGTGATCGAAATATGTTTATATGCTGAAAAAGTTCTAAGGCATATCCTCACAGTCAATGGTATTGCATATTTTAATAATAAAAATAACCTACCAAAGCTGATAGTTGAAATTTCGAAAAAGTTTATTTTTTCAAAAATTTTTGAGGAATTAAGTGAGCATATATTGGAATAAGATCCTCTTGAAAATCATTTGATTCTTTTAATCAGAGCCATTACGCTCAGATTTTTAGAAGTAAGAATCCATTTCTTACTAAAGAAAACATCTAGAAGAGATGAGAGAATTAGGAATTTTTATACAAAATTAGTTTTATTTAAAGGACAATAAAAAATTATAAAAATTATGTGTGAAGTTTTATTTAAATGCCGCCTTGAAATTTGTTCGAAAAGACTTCAGGGAGGTGATGCAGCACCTTTTTTTAGGCTCTTCCAAGCAGTCAGGGCAGCAATATGCTGGTAGTTGATACGGCTGCTGTAGGTATGCATAAAGTGGCCATTTTAAATATTATATATAATGATGAGAACAATATTTCCACTTCTAATTATCGCTCGTTTGCCTTCAGTAAATGCAAAGTTGTATTTATTGTACTAATAGATCATATTTAAAGTTGAATTGTCTCAAAGATAATAATATTAAATTTTGCCACGGAAAACTGGTAATTTTCCCAACATGGTCACACCGAAACAATATAGTGCTGTTTCATAGGCGGCCACGCTACGGTTATATCTATTGGTTCCTTTATCTGAGGTATCCCATTGACGTTTATGGTGGAATATTCATGAAACTTTATCACGCTACTCCCCGCTGTCAATATAAAATAAAAATAATGAACAATTTCTGAAGGTTAGATGAATTGATACAACGTTTGAAGCATAATTCAAACATTGTATTCATTTTAATTTGATTTCGTAATTATGGCAACAAAATAGGAATAAAATATTATAATGCTACTCCCGCCGTATATCTATCCCGGTTTGACTTTCCCCGGCTACTCCGTGCCAACATTGACAGCGGGGAAACAAACTATTTCTGAGCAGACTGCCCACAAACTTATATGTCCGTTTAATATTATATCAAGCATCAACAGATCTGCAATCTCGCGACCACCATTACTATCACCATTTTGTTTTACATTTTCTAGTTTATAACAATCTATATTAATTATTTAATCAATGTTTAATATGGTCTTATTGCATTATAAACATGTGTATGATAATATTTTCGGAAATTTTAAATACTAAAACAACTTCAGCATTATGAGAAAGTGGTGTGCTTACCTTAACATCTCTGACGTAGTGTATGACTAGTTTATCGTTGTCTACGGCCGTGGCCCAGTCCAGCACGTCGCTGGGGTGCTCCTGCAAATTGCAATACAAAATAATATATTACTGTATTTTTTTAACATATAAAACAAAATTATAAAAAAAATTATTTCAAAAAATAAAAAACCGACTGCATGTGTTACTAAAAAGTATATAAATAATATATTTTCATTTTTGCTACTTCAAAATTCAGAATAGGGAGTAAAGAATCTATCAAATCACTACATTGGAACTTACAATCCTATAAGTAGGTATTCTTATTGAAATCTGTAATGTTTGTTGTCGGTGTCAGTCACTGGTTAAACGAAATTGACGCTTGTCGAAGTTGCAGTTCCAGCCTGCTTTGGATTTGTTCCTAACTTGTCTGATAGGTGTTGTTGCAGCCGGCACCGACTCTAAATATTATGGATACATTCTAAATGGCTCATGTACTTTGTGAACTCATAAGCAATCATGTGCATGTTGCCTACATGTAAGTTTTCTCTGTGACTACAACCTAAATAATTTTAAGCCACAACTGACCGGTATGAGTGTGCTCCACTTGTCCTCGGCCGGGTCGTGCAAGTCTATCTTGACGAGGCGGTAGTTGGGCGCGTCCTTGTTGGTGCGGAATATGCACACCGAGCCCTCGTTGCTCACGTACTGGAAACACACGGGAATACTATTAGGCATAATAAGAAATATTCAAGTGTGTGTAACGGTTTAGTAATAATTTAAAAGAAATACGTAGGTAATATTGAATTACTTTTCTTTTCTTTCATTGATTTTTAAATTCGAATCCGGCCATACGTCAATGACATGTTTTTCAAGTTATGTGTGGAATTACACTCGCTTAGCGGTGAAGGAAAACATCGCGAGAAAACCGACATGTTTGAAGACCACAAAATCTTTGTGGAAGGACCTATGCGTCTACCATGATACAGAAATCCAATCTGCCCAAAACAAATTCTCTAACGAATTAATTCTGAGGAGATACAGACCTTAACAATGTCTGCAGCTAAGTGTATATGAGAGATGTACTTCATAGTGAGCCTCAAACTTTTGTAAAACCTGCATACTACCATACTACCAAGAGACAACTCAATGAAAGGTACCGTCTTTTCACCCGAATATTTAAAATTTAACGCTAGAGATTGTAGTCCGACCTGGGGGAGAAGGCCTATACTCTGCAGTGGGTCAGCAAGAGCTGAAGATGATGATGGGCGAGCATCTAAATTGGTCATGTTTTTTTATGTCATGTCTGGCAAATTTAAGAAAATTTGACATTACTTAAAAATACCGTAAAAGTAAGGTCTCCAGCGGTGATATTAGACCTAGTTACACTAGTGTGGTAAAGTGGCTTACCTCGTAGTCTGCCTCGAACTTGTGCACAATCTGCATGAGCGGCAGCTTGCCGGTGACCTCGGGCTGCTTGCTGAGGTCCGCGAAGAACAGCAGGTTGTCGCGGCAGTCCTTCACCGGGGACACTATCAGGTAGCGGCCGCAGTCAGTCACCTCCGCGCCGCTGGACGGACAATTAGTTGGTTATTTAGAAAGAAACAAAGAAAACATTTATTGTGACAAATTTAACAGAAAAACAAACACGAGTAAGAACATAATAAACAAACATAAAATGTGCCACAACACAGCCCCAACTCAGCGTAGCGCTGGTCCTCCGTTGGAGCTGGCTGTGACGTCACGCACGTACAAGAAGGGAGTTTAAAAGTAATATATGTAGAGATATCATTATTATAATTTTGGTTCGTAAATCTTATTGTAACTTTTGTTCCGCCTCAGCACTCCAAACGTCTGGTGATACAGCACACATTCATAGATAAATATTAAACACATTTGGTAAACTGGCGGAGTAAACATGATGGCGCAGATTGATACAACATTACATCAACGATACTTCTCTTATTATGTATCTATATACATCGTGTTATTGCTTCGTAAATTCTACGTATAATTGTGGATACAATATTTAACCATACAAGGTAATGGCCATAAATGATAATGTACCCACTTGATTTAAAAAATCACTAAAACATATTACCCTACAACAATGGTTCTAAATTACAATTTTACGATCAATTGAGGTAGCTAAAGGTTTGTTCAAAGTGATTTTCTAACTAAACTATGCATTGTACTCAAGCATGATTACTTATGAATAGTCTATTGGATTTATAGTAAAATAAATATTGAAAATAAGAAACTAACGCGCGTCTCTCTTGTCCTTTTATTTGAGTATTTATGTCACTGTTAAAAAGAGGAAAAAAATATTAAAACATTTGAATCACTTTGAACAAACGCATAACATTACAGAAATACTTACACAGCAAGATATTGGAATTGAGAAAAAATGGTAAATCAAGAATCTGTTTTTCTTTAAAATCGGTTTAAAATGTCATAAAAGCATCGAAAGCATATAAAATGGCGGGTATGTATTCCAAATACTATCAAACCGGGCTGTTTTGGGAGATAATCATACATAAAGTCAATCTGTTGCGGATTATTAGTGAAATCAACGACCATTCACTCCACGAATGTTTGTACTGTATATGTTAACTAACAATAGAATAAAGCTTTAATTACATGTCTGGTACACAGTACATAATGTACTTACATCCTCCACAGCGGTTCCTCGGGGAACTCGACGGCGATGACGTCATCGCTCTGCGGCGTGTTCAGCCTGTGGTAGCAGAGCTTCTGGTCTCTGTTCACTTCCGTCTCGGAGCCGTCCGTCCTGCCCGTCTGGTCGGGGTACCGCTGGAAACGAGACGTTTATGTATGAAATGATATGAAATAATTTATTCCAAATCATGTCTCGTTACATTCACATAACTCTCATTAATATTTTAGAGGGAAATCACATTTCAAGATTTACTTCGTCAATATTTTTATAATTATTACATTTTATTACCGAAAAAATTAATATTTTAGGAAGTGACTATTGTAAAGGTAAATTAATCAATATAAATATTGTATTTAATAATAAATCTTTGTTTTACTATCAGCTGTAAAGATAATATATTTAGATAAGTATTTTGTTCATCTTCTTATCGAATGAGAGTGGCCAACTCTGGTGTCGAGTGTGTATCAAGTCGCCCTATGGGATCTGACATGGCTTAACGTCTACCGTACTAGACAAACAGCCGCGACTTACAATTTAACTTGTTTAGTATTTTGTTAAAAGAAATATTACACATAATAATGTAATGCCCGGAGTATCCGAGTATCTCTTCAATGAAAGATAACAAGCTGGTTGGCAGTAAGCTCGTGCGCGTGACTTCACGCAGTCAGCTGAAAGCAGTCATTTGAAACATAAGTAGAATGTTACAACATTAGTGTAGATAAAGGTTATTAAAGTGGTAATTAAAGTGGCGTAGCACGACGTTTTTATAGAAACTGTTGCATAGCAAGACTCGTAAGCTAATAGATAGACAACCAAACGGAGCCCTCGCATCAACGAATCAACGACATAAGTGTTATGGTTGCTGCATGAAAACATATCTTTGATTGAACCACAATACCAACCATTTTTAGGGTTCCGTACCTCAAAAGGAAAAAACGGAACCCTTATAGGATCACTTTGTTGTCCGTCTGTCCGTCCGTCCGTCCGTCTGTCAAGACCCTTTTTCTCAGGAACGCGTAGAGGTATGAAGCTGAAATTTATATCAATTACTCAGGTCTACTGTCCCTTGAAGCTGTGAAAAAATCAAACTTCTAAGCCAACGCAATCAAAAGATACAGCCATTTATGCCGCAAATTTTCGACACTTGCAAGGGAATCAAAACCTACAGGGTGCTTCCCGTGAACTCAGAATCTTGAAATTTGGTACGAAGCAACGTCTTATAGCATAGATAAAGGAAAAATTACGAAAACCATACATTTTTAGTTACATCACAAAATTTTTTTTTTTTAATAATCTTAAACTTACTACCCATTTCCTCATAAACGCGTAGAGGTATTAAATTGAAATTCATACCAAATACTCAGGTCTATAATACCTTTAAGCTGTAGCAAAATCAAACTTCTATGTCAACGCAATCAAAAGAAACAGCAATTTAAGCTGCATATTTTGAAACTCGCAAGTACTTGCAAGGGAATCAAAACCTAAAGGGTACTTCCAGTCGACCTTGAATCTTGAAATTTGGCATGAAGCAACGTTTTATACCACACATAAAGGAAAAATTCCGAAAACCTTAAATTTTTAGTTACATTAAAAAATATATAAAAATACCATAGTTATGACTCGATTGTCGTAATGAACGAACTTTGTAAACCTTGCAGGTTTGTACGGAACCCTCGGTGCGCGAGTCCGACTCGCACTTGGCCGGTTTTTTTTATTTATTCAAATGTGTTTTCAGCTTTATAGTAAATGTATTGGCATTATGCTATTTGCAAATTTCAAGATGATTGTTTTACTTGGGATTTTATAAAAATACTCAGATATGTCCAAGACATAAATATGACAATGCTTGTAAATTAAAGTCAAATTAATTTAAATTTACGACGCGATTGACGTATTTCATGTTCATGAATAAAACTACTAGCTACTTACTGCGAATTTCTGCACAATGATATTTGTAACTATTGGACACCCGCGGCTTCGTTCGCATTATTTTTATATAAAAAGTGACCTACGACACTTTTAAGACCTCATACCTACAGACCAAAAATTATGATGATCCGTTCAGCCGTTTTTGCATTATAAGCGTTTAAATAAACAGACAAAAATTCTAAATATTGCTGAAACTTGTTCTGTTATGGAATTCAAGTAGGTACACCCAAACATTTTTTTCCCCAATATCTTCTTTGTGCAGAGGATTTCGACCCAGTATTTATTATTCTATGTATATTGATATAGGTATCATGAACTGATTAATAATGTGTATGAGCTATGACAATAGTTCTAAACCACAATCATACCGCTTTAAATTTACGACGCGACTGACGTGCTTCTTGTCCATGAATGGTATTTATAATCGAAGGCGTGTGTCCTGTTATGAGTTCCGTGTCAATTAATTTATCTTATAATGATACGAGGTGATTGAAATTGATGCAGACTGTATACATGCTAATTAGTGTATACTCTTGTTATGCTTAGTTGGATATGCACCTTTATGTTAGATTGTGTTGGTTGCGGGTTCGATTCCCGCGTGACACAAGTATTTATGAATTTTAAAGTTTATAATTACTTGTGTTGAGTCTGGTCGTTTGTATGTATATAAATGTTTTACCTATTTACAAAAGAAAAGTATACATATAATTCTTATATCTGTTATCTAGTACCCACGACACAAGCGTTTGCTTAGTGTGGGGCTAGATGGCGCTGGCCCGGTTTTTTTTTAAATACAATACTCGTAAGCATTAATCTAAAAGACTTTAACCTTTGCCTTTTAGACCAATACGAGTTGATGACATTTGCGTATGCTCTTTCGCAAAACTATTTGCCAAACAAGCCCATATTTTTTATGTAATGTTTATATCTTGAAATCTAGCTTAAACTGCCTTACTTCATCTTCATCATCCACAGTCCTTGGGATCCCACTGCTGGGTATAGGCCTCCCTTTGTATGTGCCATCTGCGTCGATTTTGTGCAGACCTCATCCAAGTTAGACCCTCGACTTTGACGATATTACTATATAAGTAAGATGTTAATATTTCGATAACGAGTTCTGACCACAAAATAAATTTAGTGCAAATAACATATATACACCCAACCTCAAACAAGTAGGAAATTCTCACCACAACATAACATTCAAGAGCCTAGTTTGAATGTTATTGCTAATTTTTACTTGTATCTGTAGGTTTGTTTATTTGACTTGTCATTTGAATGTACATAAGGATATAACGGGACGGATATCGTAAGATAACTTTACAAATTTATCCTCAAAACCAGTGAACTAACCTGACTTTGTATAGGTGGATTTTGCACGTAAACTTATATCTAAAAAAATACTTTAAATTATTACCAATCGCAAAAAAAACTATCAACAGCAAATTACTACGGAAGACCAGCGCTGGTTGCTTCTATACAACCAGCATTATGCTGAGTTGGGCTGTGCTGTGGCAGACTATATGTTTCATTATGTAATTGTTGTTGTTATTGGTGTGTGTGTTCTGAAAATCTGTCACAATCAATGTTTTCTATCTTTCAAATACAGATAGCTACTTCAATTTATTTTAAGTATATAAGAATCTCCTATTATGTATAATATGAGGTACTCACAGAGTAAAACAGTCCTTTGTTGTCCTTAGTCCACGACATTGAGGCGAATTTGACCTTTTTGAGCACTTCCGGGTAATCCTCACCTGGAAATCACAACATTTTAGATTATACAATATGTTTTTACATATATGGAGTTTTGGTATTAACTGCACATTGTTTATGGCTCCGAGTC
Source organism: Macaria notata (assembly GCA_927399415.1). NCBI lineage: Eukaryota > Metazoa > Arthropoda > Insecta > Lepidoptera > Geometridae > Macaria > Macaria notata. Next base: position 61,637 of record OV656727.1, read on the forward strand.
GTGGTAAACTTGACTTATTTACATCAGTCCGCATTTAACTCCCATGGTATTCTATTTGAGCGTTTCCGTGGTTTACAAGACATTAAATTGTAGATAGTTTGTCTAATTAAGTACAACATTCTAATTAAGGTATGTTTGAGGCCCTACGGACAGAAAATTAGTTATGTCCAATTAAAAGTATTGTTTACAACAAAGCTTTACAATATTCATACTAGACGAGTAAAGCTGCGTGACACCGCTAGTAAAACTCAGCCTACTCCCAAGAATGTGATATCATCTGTATTTACAATGGGAAATCAAGTTCAATACTATTTATATTCAAGGTTCAGAGCAAGAACACAGCCCGGGTGCCAATCACGTATGTAAATATTTACTATAACGAGCACTACGCGGCTTATACCATAGATTTGCAATTGTTATGCGAGTTGAGGATATTATTTGTATTTATCAAGCTAAAGACTTTAAAATTAAACGATGAAACATTATTTATTAGAGGCCTGCATGTAGGTATGCCCGTGTCTCTAGAAAAGTTACAAAACATATAAGTAGCAACAGTTTGCAAGTAAGGAACAGAACTTCAATTTAATTTGTATGCCTTATTTATTTATTTTATGCCTATTTTTTTAAACGATATTGTAGTATGTCATAAGTAGACAAGAATTTCATCAATTGTACATTAGAATAAGAATTTATGCAAATAAAGATAATTTGAAAACAAAACAAGACAAGAAGTTCAATAAACTATACATAGTGACATATTTATTATAAAGTACATATGTTCATTTTACTTCCTCAGATAAATGAATACATGCATTCATGCATGATGCCTGCAAGGCGTAGGAGGGATGATAGCTACTTATAATGACGGTAAGATTATAACAGTTGCTTCGACAGGCACGCCCTATAACAGTATTATTGCCAAGCACATTCCGAGAACTTTGTTTTAAAGATAGTACCGTTCGACAGGCACGCCCTATAACAGTATTATTGCCAAGCACATTCCGAGAACTTTGTTTTAAAGATAGTACCGTTCGACAGGCACGCCCTATAACAGTATTATTGCCAAGCACATTCCGAGAACTTTGTTTTAAAGATAGTACCGTTCGACAGGCACGCCCTATAACAGTATTATTGCCAAGCACATTCCGAGAACTTTGTTTTAAAGATAGTACCGTTCGACAGGCACGCCCTATAACAGTATTATTGCCAAGCACATTCCGAGAACTTTGTTTTAAAGATAGTACCGTTCGACAGGCACGCCCTATAACAGTGTTATTGCCAAGCACATTCCGAGAACTTTGTTTTAAAGATAGTACCGTTCGACAGGCACGCCCTATAACAGTATTATTGCCAAGCACATTCCGAGAACTTTGTTTTAAAGATAGTACCGTTCGACAGGCACGCCCTATAACAGTATTATTGCCAAGCACATTCCGAGAACTTTGTTTTAAAGATAGTACCGTTCGACAGGCACGCCCTGTAACAGTGTTATTGCCAAGCACATTCCGAGAACTTTGTTTTAAAGATAGTACCGTTCGACAGGCACGCCCTGTAACAGTGTTATTGCCAAGCACATTCCGAGAACTTTGTTTTAAAGATAGTACCGTTCGACAGGCACGCCCTGTAACAGTGTTATTGCCAAGCACATTCCGAGAACTTTGTTTTAAAGATAGTACCGTTCGACAGGCACGCCCTGTAACAGTGTTATTGCCAAGCACATTCCGAGAACTTTGTTTTAAAGATAGTACCGTTCGACAGGCACGTCCTGTAACAGTGTTATTGCCAAGCACATTCCGAGAACTTTGTTTTAAAGATAGTACCGTTCCTGTCACCGTTCTTTGATCGACATTTAATTAAACCGCTATTAAAATGCCCGAGTATCAAATGTAAAAATATTTTATTAAACGAAGCGTAGACATGATTATTGTCAAACTTATACCTGTACTTTACATTCTTGTGTTGGAGGAGAGAGCAATAATACTTACTAAGAGATGGTTTAAAGTTACCTGTAGCCACATCCTTGATATGTATGGTGATCCAATCAGAGCCGCTAGCCGACAGTCCGTAGGCGAATGTGTTGCCATCCTCTGTGAATCTGCTACCGGAGAGCGCGACGGTACCGTCCTCAGATAATGTGTTGGGGTCGAGGAATACTCTCGGTTCGCCGTCTAAGCTGTCTTGCACGTATAGGACGCTGGAAAAGGAGAAAATGTTATGCCAAACGAAAAATCTCTTCAGTCGTATTTCCTCACGACTGAGGGTCGTGACTCGCCCGCAAAATTAATACGTCAGGTGAGTACTCTTGGAAACATCGTGGTCGGATGTCCATGACATGTCCTCGGAAGTTTGGGGTCCTTAAACATGTCGGTTTCGTCACGATGTCTTCCTTCAACGTTAAGCTAGTGCAAAACCACACTTAAATTGAAAATACAAGTCATTGGTGTAAGGCCGGATTCGAACCAGGGTGCTTCCCAGGGTATTTCGTGTTAAGCTCAAGTGGCTGCCTATTCGACTTCGCCGGAATGCTCACATCCTCTCTCTCGTATATAACATTTTATTTAACCCTGCTACCCCGCGTTACTTAGTTTCTCGTTTTGCGTATGTCCATACTACACACTCTCTTTCTCTTCGATCTACTAATAAATTAACACTCGCACATCCAACATTCAAAAAGAAATCTTTTTATGGTTCATCATTTACTGTACAAGCTGTTACTTTATGGAATTCTCTGCCTATCAACATTCAAAAGGCTCAGACAATTGATTCCTTTAAAAAACAAGTAAAGGAATTTTATCTCGCTTCCCTTCAGTGAAAATTGCTGTTATTATTTCTACTACTATCACCTTTAAATATTTTGTTGTGTATTATATGTATTTGTATATAAACATTAATTTTATTATGTTAAGTATGTGTATTGCGTATTTATATGTATATATATATATATATGTATATATATTAGTAAAATTTCTTTTTTCCTTTTTGTTGTACACCACATTCTTCTTTTTTTTTCTTTTGCTTATTTCTCTCCAGCTGAAGGTTGCCTGGAAGAGATCGCTTTCAGCGATAAGGCCGCCGCTTGTGGCACTAGTTAAGGTGCAATTTGTTCTATGTACTGTTTTTTTAATATGTGTCAACAATAAAGAGTTAATCTATCTATCTATCTATCTATCTTCCGGATGAAAAACAGACACTGGAACCACTGAGCCACACTCGCTCGAACTAGATATCTAGATAGACTAGAATAATTACATCGATTACATTACTAAGTCTTATATATTGATTTAAATCTATATACTGCTATTTACAATGCTCTGGAGTAGAAAGTGTCTTATATTAGCAAGTTAACATTTTTCTTCTCATGTTTACAACTTTCTCAGATTTACAATATAATTTGAATATAATATATTTTTTCAAGTTTTTGGTAAGTATCTGTACATTGTTTAACATTACACACTAGACATATTTTGAAAACATTAATTATTCTTCTATATAAGTAGGTACACATGATTTGTTATTGATAATATTAGATCTGATTAGGTACATTGCATCCAAGACTATACAATGAAAGTTAATATGTTGTAGCTACAGGTAGTCAACTAGTCACACACTAGTACTAGTGGATGGTTAAAATAAGTTTATTTCTATTTTTAGAAGCAAATGATCAAATGTATGTATACAACGCGGAGCTAGCTTGTTTTGGTATATATACTTACAACTATTTGGTATCAATACATTTATGTTCTTATTTACATATATTAATTGTTTAGCAGCAGTTATTAAAAATGTTATCTACAATCACAACATTGCAGATGTGCATTTCATAATAAGTTGTTGCATTCTGCAGAAGCATTCTGGTAATTTAGTCATATGATTATCATATGTCTGTATTCACCTTTTATAATCTATTGAATTACAAACTTAAAGTAATTTAACAAAGTGTTATATTGTATACACCTGCATGATCATCTTATGAACCGTTTGTACTTATAAAGTATGAAACACTGTTTAGGTATCTACTTACTTATCTTAATTTCATCTATCTTCATTTACATACTTAAGTTTTTTAATAATAATTCAGTGTCTTGCAGACAGACCATCCATCGAGGAAGGCTTTAGGCTATATAACATCACGCTGCAACTAATAGGAGCGAAGAAATGATGAAAAATGTGGAAAAAACGGGGAAAATTATTCATTTTTGAGGGCTTCCGTTGCTTGCGCTGCGAAAACGGTTCAAGATATCAAAAAAATATGATGTGATAAAGAATTATTTCTCTTGAAATGATCTAACAAAATGTCTGCAACAGTATATGTCTATCTTTTAAGGTTAACTCCTATTGAGTTAACCCGTTTTTATGGTAATAACTATTCCACGCGGACGAAGTCGCGGGAACCAGCTAGTGTATAATAAGTATGTATTTACGAAAGATTTATATGTATTATATCCGTTATCTTGTACCCATGATACAAGCGTAAGCTTAGTATGCGGCTAGATGGCGCTGTGTAATATGTCCTAAAATATTGTTTATTTGTTTGTATCCTATTCAGAAAATGAAAAATTCTATGAACATGAACATTATATGTAAATAATATGACGTATTTTATGAATAAATGAAAATTTTGATTATGATTATGAAAAAAGTCAACTTACTTCTGATTCTGCAATCCAGTGTTCTTGAAGAAGAAGTACCGGTCTCCCCGTTTGAAGGGGCAGGAGTATTTGGGGTAGTTCCACAGCTCCGTGAGCCTATCATTGATGTTCTTCTTGACAGGACACGCGTCTAGGAACGGCCGAGTGATCTTGTTCTGTGCGTCTACGAATTCTTTGGTCTCGTTGGAGTCAGGGTCTTCTAGCCAGCGGTATGGGTCTTTTATCTGGAAGGAAACATTTAAAGGTTATATTTGAAGTTCATAAAATATGTATGTGTTAATCTTCAGGCCTCAGCTGCGGCCTCCACTCGCTGAACCATGTTACAAACCCTAAGGATTATTTGATCTCGACATAAAAGTTGACTACTCATAAATAACACTATTACTCGGGTTTCAGAGCTAAAGCAGATTTTAATGAGAACTGAGCAAATTTCAGCATTACACGAGCGTAATTAGACCTCCGCTTACTAGTATTCAACTTTGTCGTATCGCTTGCGCCAGAGTAGAGAGTACTTATTGCATTACATTAGATCCAATATCCGCTAAAACTGGCCGAACTTGCTTTCTACTATGTTGTTTTCCCGTGCTAGGTAACAAGCGAACTGTAGTGTATATAATTTTCAAACTAAGTATACTTTTGTCTTCGCAAAGCCTACGTACATGTCAATCGACCTACTATTTCTACGTAGGTTCTGTCTTTCATATGTTTGACAACACTGAGTTGACGAATAAAATGACATTATCATATAGATCGAAACTCCAAAAAAGAGCCATACGAGTTCTAGTTGGAGGTAGATATCTCGAACCATGCAGAGAACACTTTCGGAACCTACAAATTTGACGACAGTATCCCAATACATTCTGGAAATTCTAAAACACGTACACAGGCATCTTCATCTATACAATATCAAAATTTCAAATGGAGACAAGAGATCGATCAGAAGAATTGATGGATTATTTTTACAAAAACCAAAACATCGTCTCGCCATGCTTGAAAAATTGCCTACTGTTATAGGTGAAAACATTTCAATTAACTTCCAGAAAAAATAAAGACTATGACAAATGAGAATACATTCATCAATTCGACAAAAAAACTTCTACTCGATAAGACACTGTACACACTTAAAGAATATTTCAATAATGACTAGCTACATGACTTTTGACGAAACTGTACCTGTGCATACCAATAATAATGAACATACTTATAAAACATACTTGTTATATGCTGTGCAATTGTTTAGATTTTTAGTTAATTATTATTGTTTAATATTATACAAATAATATTATTATTGATAAGGAATTATGAATTATATTACTGACGAGATTTTATAATATGATACACACTGTACATAGGTATATTGTAGTATTCATTTTATATCATTAATAAATATCTATATCTTTAAACCATGGACTAAGGAATGGTAGAAACCAGAAGGTCAGTACAATACTACATTCTAAAGACCGTTATTTATGTCTTATATCGTATCCAAATAATTTAGACTTATAGGTACTAAGAATTCGTATAGCCAAGTTTTTTGTGTAAAGGTGAGATTTTTTGTACATTTTATAAGTTGAAAACAAGCTGGGCAGCCATAGAACCGTTATTCACTATTCATATGGCTTTAGGTGTTCCAAGCTTTTGTGGTCATCATTAAAATTCGCAGTCTTTTTCAAGCTTTATAGTCCGTAACGAATTTCAAACAAACCGCATTTCGTGAATATGTTATTAGCCATTAATTCTCTTCAAGTTTTAAAGAAAATGTACTGTTAGGAGAGGTCAATGTCTTGATTATAGTAGAAATACATGACTGTTACTCTATTGTAAACAAAACAGGGGTCCAAGGACTTCGGCGCTGTTTGAACGTGGTTGGCAACGGAATGAGCTTCTGCACCGGACTTGGAATAATAAGGTGTAGTTAAGTTCCCTTATATACCTACATACATAGTATGTCGCAAGTGCCATTGGCAAGGTACCTTGGACATACAATGCGATTGTGAGTTTAATTTCTTGAGGAAGACAAAATAAACTAAAGGCACAATGAATATTCCGGGACATTGCACACAGCGCCATCTAGCCCCACACTAAGCAAACGCTTGTGTCGTGGGTACTAGGTAACAGATATATTACTTATTTACTTTTCTTTTGTAAATACATACTTATTATACATACAAACGACCAGACTCAACACAAGTAATTATATTTTTTTTAAATGCATAAATACTTGTGTCACGCGGGAATCGAACCCGCAACCCTTAGATTAGAAGGCAGAGCCACTACCAACTAAGCTAACAGGCCAGTCAGAATGAATGCTACTTTATAAATTACCGAAGCAAATAAATAGAAAGTAAATTTTGTAGGACGCAATCTTGCTATCTGTGACTAAACTTTAATTATATGTGTATTATTTTTGCATGTTCCTTGAACAACTGTAGAACAACTCTGAGAAACCAATATAAATGTTAGCATGTTCAACCACGCGTAGAATGTTCAATGTACGAGTGTTCATAACTTTGCTAACAATATATCTTGTTTTTTTTATTGAATATTGTTCATGCTCTATTTATATCGGGACAGACATTGAAGATCAATAATACAATTTAGTTTCATTGTAATTTGTGATCTGCCAAAAACGCCCTTCGTAAAGGCTAAGGGGAATATCATTGGACGGGTTTGATACCAAATACTATATACAACCATACTTTGTGTATGATACAACCTAATGACAAGTATTGTATGTGTGTGTAGGTCTGTTTGCTCCTCTTATTTTATTTGTTCGCATGCGGAGTATTGTGGAGCACAGCATGTTTAAACTGAAACAGGCTACTTCTTGTACCGAACAGGCGGGCGAGCGCGCGCGGAAACCACTTAGCTGTTTCAAACATCGATTTCGATACAATATCGACGAGCCACATTCATCGCAGCCACGTGTTATATAAACAGTCGTTTTTGCTGTTATTGTGATTGGTTTCATCATTTGATTCCGATTGTATTTTTTATGTTTCAAGATTAGAACATCGACCCGGATATTGAAAGATCATGGCATTTTATAAAGTTATTCCTATTTTCCCATTTTATGTAATTTTTACATATCGCTCGCAAAAAATATGTCTGGAACGTGAAGTTTTAAGAGAGCATAAAATTCTGATCCTTTTTCATAGAAATCTTCATCGTAATTTAGGTTCGATGGAAGAATACAATACTGAGTGTTTTATATTAATCAAGGCAATACCGCTGTCAACCACTATGGTAACATATAAGGTTTGAAAATAAATAAATATTATTAATCATCATCATCCACAGCCCTTGGGATCCCACTGCTGGGTATAAGCCTCCCTTTGTATGTGCCATCTGCGTCGATCTATTACACAACACCATCTAGCCCCATACTAATCTTACGCTTGTATCATGGGTACTAGCGGATATAACCCATACATAAATACTTTTTTGTAAATCTGGGGGCACGGCAGTGCCCCCGCCAAGTCGAGCGCGTAGCAAACACTGCCGTACCATCCTTTTCTCGAACCGTTTCGCCGCATTTTCAGCCCCCTATTTGAGAACCTCTGGATAGGATTAAAACGCTAAAATTTTCGTCATCTTGAAATTCGTAATAACACACTTGAAATCCAGAATTTCAAGTAGGTAGATCAATTAGTTCCGAAGTTATGCTAATGCAAAGTTTCGCATTTTCGACACTGACTCACTCACTCATGATCATCAAAATAGAACTAGTACTTCCCATACACCTAGAGAGCTGAAATTTGGTACAGAGGTAGATTTTAGCGCCCACATAAAGGAAAACTATCAAAACAAGATTTATGGAAGATCTGGACTACCTGGTGACCCTGATGAGAAAACGTAAGAGTACAGCCAAACTATTAGCGTTTTACGAGAAATATGACAACGCAGTACATGCGACGTCAAAGTGAGCGGGATGCGAGTATCCCAACACTTGGCCGTTGACTTGTAAGTAGTAGATTATGAATAATTAAAGTTTAAGGGAAACATAGAAACAATAACCAGAGTTCTAACGAAAAATTAAGATAGATTAGAATCAGAAAAAATAGTTAAGTGGACTCTACATAATAGGCAAAAACTTTAGAAGATTTGAATAAATCTGCAAATAAATGAGTAAATAAACTTGTATCCACTAAACGTGTAAAGAATGTTCAACGGCAAAGTCACGTAAAATTAACTATAATAATAAATAAATCGCAGTAAGGAACCTTAGACTTGGCTTAACTAATTCTAGAGATTTCATTACTTTTTAGAGATAAACAAGCAGCTCTATCGAGACTTGGCATTTTTTTCCAGAATGTTTTTGGTGGGATACATACTTATTAGTCAGATATAATAATTCCTAAGTGTAAGTACCTATATCATCATCTCACACAAATCTTGCGAGCGGTGATTTAGTCACCGTTCAAGTAATGCTAACCCATGCTCCCTCAATTAGATTTCCGCCATAAAGTGCACTAAGTCCCCAGTTGGTCACGTCACACCCCGTAATGCACTATTCGGCGATTACATTTCAAGGACACAGTCTTTATTGCAACTGATTAAGGGCTAATTTGCACAGCCGATTGTCTAATTAAGACAATTAACACCCACGTGGTCGGATACACGAGACATCGTGTGTGTAATCGATGCATGAAAGTACTATTTATAGGTAGTAGTTGGTAAACATGGAGGTCTAATTGGACGATAACGGGTGCAGGGATATTGTAAAGGAAAGGAAATCAGCTGCAGGTTGTTGATTGACCATGCATTGTAAATTCGACGATACTAAAACCAACTAACTATGTATGTAGGGGAAAAAAGTACGTAGATTTGTCTCTCTATGTTGCTTCAGCAGTAATATGCAAATTGCTGTAACAGTTGAAATTATTTATGCATCAAACTTTAATTGATATTTTAACAAATTGGAGAGAATGATGCCAATCCAGGATTTAACGTGCCTGGCATATTTATTTTAAAAAAATATGAATACCTTACAGCATATGTAGGTAAGTTACCATACCATGAGTTAAAACATACTTCTGTATTTTGTGATGCTACATCGAGCAATAATTAAGTTGTATGAACTTAAAACGCAGTGTTTTCTTTTAGTCTACATTTATAAGTTTCTTGAGATATTGAAAGAAAGCCAGTTATGGACTCAAATGATACAGTGAGCGTTAGCTATAATGAGACGGCTTCAAATATTTACGCTCGATAATGTAAATGTTTGGGTAATATGGCCCGCGTAGTGACATATTACATGAGAACACAGGCGCCGACATAACATCACTACGTAAACTATCTGTTCTCTTCCAGTTTGGTTTAGTTTCATACAGTTCCATTTGTTTTGTTTATGCTAGACTGAAAGCTTTCTTTATTTAATCTTCTTAAGACTCGTATTATAACCAACAACCGACTAATACGAGTAATATATACCACACCATAGCCATTGGAATACAACGATTAATACATTACATTCAATTTCGTGATAAGATTTGCGGCATTGAATCTTCAAACATATGAACATAAGCAGCGGCTGAGACAATCACTCTATCCTTTTTGTTTCTGTAACGACGATTTGAATATATTTCCAACAAATTAACCTCATTCGCGATTTGATTGGTTGATTAAAATTATCAATAAACACAGCGCAGTGCACATCAGCAGATGTGATCAATGTATTCCCAGATCGTCGGTATAGAAACCTGGGGTTTGAGCACATTTCTTCGGATACAGCTAATTTACTTCAGTACCAAAATATTCTCAAACGGAGGTCCATCCCAAGACTAGACTGTATTAGAATTATACGGGGTCTGTTCTATAGTTATCAACATCAGCAGGTTCTGACTTTACATTCAAGATTGAAGATTTTTGTTCACTTTTCAAACTTTTCTGCAACTTTTAGATGTGGATACCAGTGTACTAACCTGTACTCCGTGGTAAACATCAACAACGCTCTCGTCCCTCCTCGCCTCGGGGTACTCGAAGCCCATGATGTAGTTGGTGGCTGCTGCGCGGGAGCACTGCAACAACGCACACACTGACAAACACACAGACACCAGCATGTCGAGCGTGACGCGCGCGACGCGACTGCCCGCAGCCCGAGAAAGACACCTCTTATATTGCACGAACTATATTAACTATCCGAGCGCTTTTACACAAACAATGATATAAGACGAGACATTTTCTATGCACATGTCAGCGTGACTTGGTCTTGTTTGAAGTTTATCTTAGGTTAAGGTTTTGACCGGAAATTTTAAAAGAAGATTAAATAGGATTATGCAAAGTCTGTAGAGTTTACCGGTTGGGTACAGGAATGCGCGGTAACGTGCGATCGGTGCGTTGCTCAATAGCGATTTGAACGCTTTTTATTGGACGCGATGAATTATTATCGAGAGGCAACAAGTGTGTAAGTATGTATTGACAGGCAGAGTAAATGGCAGTTTATCAGCGAGCTGATAGAGCGCGAGCTGAGGCGGCGTAAGAGCGAATAACTATGCGAACGTTAATTTTGAATTAATTAGCTGTTGACGAGATAGTTGTGGAGATGATATACAATTTTGAAATTCATGCGAATAATCTCTGCTTTCTATTGAAGTTATTTTTGAACCTTGTAACAGAAGAGTGTTTACCAGAAGTGCATATAGAGAAATTAAAATTTACTTTTACTATGATCAAAACTATGTACCTGGTTTATATAAAATCACTTTATACAAAGCCGCTAGGTTTCCTGACTAGAAATAATAATTTACCGTTCACAAAATAACATCAGCCGAAAAATAAACGGATGCAGTTATGCGATAGCGTTTCTCGCATACCTTCGTGCAAAATGCAAATTCTTAAAGGAATTAAAACGTATAAAAGCACAGTAAATAAAAAGCATGCTACAATCATAAATGGACTTACCTCTATTAGTTAGTTTATTAAGTTTGTACGCAACTGTAACTGCACAAACCTTGCTCGTGCTTGTCCAGTTCAATTAAAATTTAATATCACGATGTTATATATATTTAGGTATATGTAGTATGGACTTACAAGTGTAGTGCTCAAAGCTAGCCTATAATAACTCACTTATTGAGGTTTCTTACGAAACCGCGCCGCGATATCAAGTGCTATTAGGACACGCCTACATGAATCTGTTATAGTCTACAAACAACGACGATAATAATACAATGAGGTAAGTATACTTCAATCAGACTATTATTTGACTGTATCACACCTGCTCAAAGCTTGTTTGTTTGTGCATTAGATGCAATATACAGAGTAATGTATAAATACGCGTGATACATTTATGCGTCGGGCGGCCGCGGCCGGGTACAAGATGGGTGCACGACACAACATCTGTCGCAGGTCAAACTTGGATGAGGCTGGCTAGGGATCGAAGCCAATGGCATATTATGAGAGAGGCATATACCCAGCAGTGCGACGAAACCGGCTGTGGATGATCATGGTGAAATTTATATTCGTACTAAAGGCGCCCTTAACTTAAAAGTAGGTACTTGTTTACACGTGTTAGTAATTAGAAAATCACACTGCTTTCTAACTTTGTGCATAAATGTGTGTTACCCGTAACTTGAGACTTTATAATTTACTTTTGAAGTAAATAAATAAATAATTAACAAATAAATAAATGGTTCGAAACAGTATGTGTAGATTTAATTCCTTCTTGTTTTTCTTCGATTATATTGTTGGAAATAGAGTGTTTCAAGCTACATTACAGCCAAAGGTTCTTAATATATGACAGCAATGTATCTGAAACATCCTTTTTGATCAAGGACACACATACAGATATGAAAATGAAGTACTTATTATAAATGACGTGGTAATAAGTGACAAAGCAATTAATTAACAAATCTGTACAAAACAAACCACTAGATATATTTTTATCTAAGGTATTAGTTATCATTTCAATACTGGTGACCTTTACTATACTAACATACGATGGGGTAGGTAGGTATATATACAGCTATATAATTTTAAGATGAGATCATACCTCTCAAATCAAAGTTGATAAATAATTATTAAGACCTTTGCAACATAAGTTTTTCTCTATTTACATCAATTTGTTATGCTATTTTAATGATGAAATATTGTATTCAATAATAGTTTTTTAATAGTATATACCTATATATTTTGGGTTGTTATTGTGTTTTTAGTATTTAATATGGATATAAGTACACCAGCATTACGTAATTCCTCTTGTGTGGTCCAAACTATGTTGCCTGGAAGAGGTTACTTTAGTGATAAGGTCACCCAATTTCCCTGGTTACTTTCTACCTTTTTATGTACATTTTATCCTTTAGCCAGTAAAAATGTGAGTAGAACCTTATGTAGCAATTCTTTTTATATAATAATTAATAGATCTAAGAAATAGAGTTTCTATTATCACCCTTTGGGCATGAAGCCCTTCAAAATTGTTGACTAGAATACATAACTGTCTTTATCTAATCTTATGTCAATACAAAGACATAGTAGATAAGTGATTTTTCACGTACTTTATGCAGTTCTATCCATTTAATATGCAACTCCTGCACGGACATCCCGCTAGGGGCATTTTGTAAATGTCATTAGCTATAGCATTATTCTATAAAAAGGATTTTCAAGTGTACCTATCTCACCTGATAATTGTTATAGTAGTATCGCTGGCTAAGGAATATGCTTATCGCTACTCCCAGAAGTGCCCAGAAAATATGTGCTGCATGATTTTTCATAACAATTCTGTACTGCAAAGCTGCAATATGGTCAGGCAAATGATGGGATTTTATATGATAGACCTTGTATTTTTTTACGAGGTAATTATACTGATAGATTTAAGTTTATAAAAACCTCCTTTGATGTATCAGATAGGTTTCCACATAACCTAATTATGGTTATGTTTCAGATCTTAGATAAAGTAAGCTGACACGGTCAAGCAATGAAGAAGTAGCGGAAATTAAAGGCGATCGATCTAATAGCATTATAAAATACAGAAATAATCAATTTACTACACCAAGAAACACCGAGATAGTTACGTGCATGTAAACAAAGGATATAGTAGTAAAATACATACCGTTAAATATTTATTGTAAGTAGAAAGTAACGAAGTAGCGACTGGAGTTAACTGTTTATGTTTTTGTAGCGCAAATACTTTAGAATTTCTAAAAATACAGTAATGATTGGCAAAAAAGCATCGCACCGCCATGTAATTTGACATTTTGGAACCAGTGTTGCAGTGGCAAATATTAATATTGACAGTAGAAAGTATTTTTCTTCTGCTGGCAATGGCATATAAAAGCGCGCGCAATAACGTCCAATATCACGCAGTTTTGCGCAAATATTTTTCATCATCATCTTCAGCCCTTGTCGAACCACGGCCGCGTTACTACTAATTCTCCTATAGAGGCCACAAGTGTTAGGTCTTGAGCCTTTCTTGTCCAGAGAAGACCCGCGATGGATCGGATATCATTGATCCATCTGGCTGGTCGTCTGCCTGCAAGGCGAGTGCTCCCTGGCTGGGAAGCCAGTAGGTAGTAACAATTTTTATCCATCTGTTTAATCAATCAAATATTTTTGTTAACAACTACTTGGCTGTTAGTCAAAGAAAACAATAATTGGGAAATAATAATATATTTATTTTTACGATGAGCCACAGCGTCCTACACGAGCAAAGTAACCCGTCGTCCGTCGTAAGGCACTAAGTAAGAAACGGACGCATCACACAGTGTCAAATAAAATAAAACAATTCAATCATATTTTCTCGAATATTAATTAGAAAGTTCATTGAAGTCTACCCTAATTCTGTAGTAAGACTTCTTCATTGGACTTACTCATATGTCTAAGAAAACGCAATTGAAACTAATTTCGGTTTGACTTATGTAAGTGCTCAATAGCCGGATCCATACCGGACGATCCAAAGCGCTCCGATCGCACGCGGCATGGAACGCGCTCTACGGAGCGTGAAGTGCCAAGAGAATATAAGTGAAGTGTAGACGCGCCGCGCGCGATCCATGTGCGCGGCGGAGAGCGCGCGCTCTTCGCCGCGTGCGAACCATTTTGTTGTCGGTTTTTTGGTCACGCACAATGAGGCCTCAGTAGCTTGGCGCGCGCGGTCTGGTCGGTCGCGTGATCCACCGTTATGGATTGAATGCAACTGATTCAGTAATCATATCATAAATAATGTATTCAGTAGATCGCTAGGAGCGCGATGGAGCAGCCAGTCAAGATCGCAAACGATTGCTGTTGGATCGACCTCTAAAAAGATCCACGCATCACGATCTCGGATCGCGGGATCGCCGATCCATTTTGGATCGTTCGGTGTGGATCCGGCTATTCAAATCTTGACTCATGAAGCTATAAACTTTTGCATTGTCGTAACAAAATTGACGAAATATAATTAGTGGCTTCTGAGTGAGTATAGAACTCTTTCCAACCCTTAGAACTAATAATAGAGTCAAGATATGAAATAAAACAAATAGTCACATTATTGGGTCACATATCTACAACTTTTACACATTAAATCATTATATTGACACTACAAAAATATACTATTTTTACATCATTAATAACAAATACTGATCGACTACATCTACCTTAAAATATAAATCAAAAATACTGATTGACATCGATAAATAAACAATAGTTTTGTAAGTCTACTTGTTTGAACTCAATACAGATATGTCATAATTTACTTCATAATATTTACAATGCTTAAAATATTTAATTACAAAAAAAGATTCAGAATGTCCAAAGAGGTTTAAATAGGTACCTATATAGCTGTTTTTAAGTCTCATATACTTTTTTTTACAAGTTATTGATTAAGAGTTTCCCATGTAAGATCTCAAGAATTATATAATCATATTCTTCCTACAAAATCTTAAAATGTCTGTCTTTATAGTACGTTGTACAGTAACTTTAATTAAATAATGCATATTTTTAGGTTAAAGTTTACATTGGTTGAAAGGAATGTCGGTCACATGCTATTTCCTTGTGGTATGCCTACACCTCTTTGCAACACTCCTTAGTTACATGCGAACAGAAAGTTACACTTCATTAGCTTCATAAAAACCTTACAAGGTATTCTCATAATACTGATTTGGGTTATTCTAGTCATAAGATTCAGAGAATGATGCTATTTTCAAAGCATCATTTTAATGTAAATTTTAAACATTACTGGTAACTTCATATAAAGAGTTATTAAAAGTAATCAATTGTTAAGTCCACAGCGTAGCAGCGTAAAATGTCTAAAATTGTAGATTTAATTAATTGATTAACTTTCCTCATTTTCTTTACAATTTTATTAGGTAAAAGTCTGAGTATAGAAAAAGAGAATAACGTGGTTCGTAAATGCATCTTAAAAAGCATAGTGAGAAACATTGAATCTGTGTTATATTGGGAAGACTAAATTACTATGGTGTTTTACTTCCAGGATATAATTATTCAACGCTATTTCGTCAGTAGATTTCAATACAACATCTTTGGCATCATGGCACGAAACCAACTGATGTAATAGCTTAGTCCTATTGCTATTATTTTGACACAGCCAGTTGTACTAAGGCTTAATTTACATTGTACATATGTCTACTCGGCGGAAGTAAGAGGTTTGTTGTGTTGATTGTTCCATGTACTATGAGAATGGTGTAATTATTAATCTGTACACAGAATAAAATGGTATAAAAACGGACGAAACTGGACGTGAGCTGGAACGTGTTATTTATTATCAATAAAATAAAAATACATGTGAATGCCTCGAGTGTTGTAAAAATGGCATTTCATCAAATATCGGACAAAATTCACATTGCATGTAAACACAATTATATAATTTTACGTACATATTGATTAAATTTATTCATATAATATTAAATTCTGATTAGCGACTATTTTGATGGCATTGCAAATTATTTAATAATTTAGGTAATTACAGGTTTATAAACGTATAATTAAACCTGAACACATATACATTCAGATTAAAACTAACATCAATACGAGATCGGTCTGCAGTCATTAATTAACATTAACTTCTAAAATTATCATAATACGAAGCTGCCAATTTATTTTGAAATTTATTTCAAGTCTGTAAAATTAAAATCATTTGTTCATACCTGTATTTTGTTTAAACATATTGCTTTACTCTATTTATCAGACAATAATCTTACGTCGCTTTTTAAACCTAAATAAACAAATAATTGGTTAATCGGTGTTTTTCAACAAATCACTGTTCAACTAATCATTCATTGATTCCGATTACCAAATAAAACGATTAGAGTACCTATTTAAATATATTATTAATTTTTTGCATGCCAAAAGGTATGTGGAGACATGATAATAAACGCCGACTATCTGTAATTACTCATATTCGTAAATCAACAATTTGATTTGATTCAAAAAGCCATGTAAGCCGATTACAATACAGCTCCAACAAATAGGTGCAAAATATGAGTGCAACAGTGCCTTATATAGCTATCTCTTTCATTCAAAAGTACAAGACTATAACTAGACAAGGATCACTACATTACTTCTAACTTGGTCTCAATTGGCTTCCTGGCTGCTACCGACAGCCGTGCTATAAGGTCGAAAGTCGTGTAACTTAAAATTAGGATACAAACACTACTGACAACTTATAGTCAACTTTCGTAGAGACAGACTGAGAGAAATGTGTTTGTCTTTATCTATCTCTATGTGCGAGAAAAAGTAGACTATATTCTCTCAGTTTATCTCGGCGATAGTGCAGTCGCCTCTCTACATAGGATAGGATATACCAAGCTCAATTCCATAATTACTAACACATCAACTTTGGTCTTACACATGGCTATAAGTAAATTAATAATCCTAAACGATACGAGATCTCGTCAAAATTTTACTTTTCAGTCCATTCATCTTAATTCATCTAAACAAAAAAATATATTCATACTTGCTTGCATCCATACACCAAAAACATAAAAACCAGGCAACTTAAAAAATATAGCAAATTTTAGTAACAGCATAATTGGCCTTGTATTTACCATTTCAAATCATATTTTTATTTACACTGGTTTAACACCAATTAATTTATTCATACATTTAAGGGTTTCTCCTTCAAAATACAGTGTCAAGCATTTATGCACCAGATTTACTCAAACAGCAACTAATTCATTCAAATTAATCAAGTTCAAACTGACAAGTGATAAAGATTATCTCTCCAAAGCTTGACCTCATTTATGGCATTCATCTCCATCTGCGCAATGTGCATATTTCCGTTTCTCAAAAAGACACTAAACTTTATCCGTCTTATTATAAAACGTGGATTCAATATTAGTCTAGAACTTGGAAATACATACATCAGTTTTTGTCGAAACATCACATACAAACAATCAAAATGTCAACTTCAAAACTGGAACGTTGATTATCATCGGTAACATTTCGACAGTTTCATTGTTATGACAGTAGCCAGTCAACTTTCGAACAACAGAAACGGACTTGGTATTTTCAAAGTCCTGGACTAACAGTTAAGCCACGTTTAGTAATAAGACCCTAGCGGTTCGATCCTCAGTCCTTCAGCAGCAGATATTGCAGAATATCGAGTGTACCGAGTGACGAGCAGGTGTGTGTGCGTGTGTGGCTAAGAGAAGCTGTCCTGCTCGCACTCGTCCCAGCTGTCGCACTCGTACTGGTCGCAGTCGCAGTCTATGTCGCAGGCGGCGTGGCCGGTCGCGTCCGAGCTGATGTCGGTGAGCGCCGCCTCCGACACCGGCTTCGACGAGATGTCTAGGATCTGGAAGGACGAGAATACTTATTTACAATGTAGTTGTTTTATTGTGAAATTGAATACAGAATACAGGAAAAATTATGTAGATTCCTCTCGAAAATATTGTCTTGCCCTGTACAGTGTGCTGCTGTAAGGTAAATAAATGATTTGATTTTGAAAGGTCGTTCTGGATTTAGGCGAGTTGTAGTCAAGCGTGAGCCTATATCATGTAAAAAAGGCATGGTTGTAGAGACGGTGTATTGGAAGGAGAAGAGGTAAACTGACTTTGATACTTGGGTTTAGATTATTTATTTTTAATTTAAAACAGTTTTGACGGAATGAGAGACAGACACGGGAGAGAATCCACAAACGTTTCGTTGTATGATGCGTTGGAAGAAACGCAAGATCCAAAATACTCACATCAGCAGAAGACCTCAAGCTGTAGTTGTCCGAGTGCGCGTCTCGTTCCGTAGCTGCGAGCGCGAGCTGCGAGTTTCTCTTCGGCTCCGACTTGGACAGGTTCTTGCCGTCAGAACGGATGTGCACTTCTGATGGGTTCGAGCGCTCTGGAGTTGAAAACCATTTTTAATGTCATTGCCACCATTAGCGTTTGTTTAGTATGGGGTTAGATGGCGCTGTGAGCAAAGGCTGGGAATATTTATTTACTTATTCTTTTGATTGTTGTGCTACGGTTATTAATACGATGCAATAATTTCATAAGTTCTCTCTCTCTCTCTCTCTTTGAGTCGTAAATCCTCATGACTGAGGGTCGTGACTCTCCAGCAGATTATAATATATATAGATAACTGCTCTGTTAGCTTAGTTGGTAGTGACTCTGCCTTCTAATCTAGGGGTTGCGGGTTCGATTCCCGCATGAGACAAGTAATTATGAATACTAAAATTTGTAGTTACTTGTGTCGAGTCTGGCCGTTTTTATATATAATAAGTATGTATTTACAAAAGAAAAGTATATAAGTATTATATCCGTTATCTAGTACCCACGACACAAGCGTTTGCTTAGTGTGGGGCTAGATGGCGTTGTGTGCAATGTCCCGGAATATTTATTTATTTATTTATTTATTTAATTCGTTAGGAGAGTTTTCTTGGGCAGATACATCGTGGCGTGGTAGGCGCCCAGGTCCTTTCAATTTCATGTGCTACATGAGTGCTTATATTGAGTGTCATGGCGTCGTAAAAGTACATTTTTTTATATGAGATGAACACCGACAAATTATAGTTCAAGGGGAATAGAGATTCGGGCATGGAATTCCACAGTTCATCATTATATGTACTACGTACGTCTGATGTAAGTTTATTTTACCTTTAGCAAGTGGATCAGCCAGAGACACGGGCGACCCGCTGCGAGGCGAGCCTAGGCTGCCGCTGAAGTACAGCTCGGGATTGGCTTCATGACGATCTGCGAATAATTACATTTTTTTATTATTATATAGAGTTGCCTGAAAAACTCATCTACATATACTTTATCGCGTGTTCCCAAAACAGAATTTGTTGTAGTATGATATTAGGTAGTCCTGCGAGGTTGCGGATACAAGTTTCTATGAAAATTCCATAGCTTTTCAAATTATATTTTCATCGGTTTCTTGCACAAATATGTACCGCGTATTAGTCAGCAGACAAGACAACTATCATAAAGTGACACTCTACCTCTTTCAAATGTTCGCAAAGATAATATATATTCTTATAACATATTACAGCTTGCTAGAGTACACTGGACACTATACTAATATCTGCCGCTGCACGCACCGCAGTCCACAACCTCGTGGAACACGTAGTTGGTGATGGCGACGTGCTGCCGCAGCCAGGCGTGGCACATCAGCTGCGACACCGAGCACCTGCTGGCGGGCTCCTTGCACAGCATCCAGCGCAGCAGGTGCTCGAGATCTGAGGGTAGACAGGTATGTGTGATATTAGTATTCATTCTCTGTTTATCATTTGAAAATAAGCTAAAATAACCACAGTCGATAAAATTGAATACTTATGTTAAAATATGCTTGTGGGATTTATTATCTGAATATATAAAGTTCAAAGGTGGCTGACTCATATAGTGATCTATAAACGCACAGCCCAAACCACTAGATGGATTGGGCTGAAATTTGGAATGAAGGTAGATGTTATGACGTAGGCATCCGCTAAAAAATGAATTTTTGAAATGTCATTTGGCGAGCACCCACTAGTCTGTTTTAATAACACAGCTAAACTTCTTTACAAACAAGTGAAAATAATTACGTTCTACAGTATTTGAATTTGCTTATATTTTGTTATCTAACTAAGCTAGGAACCTCATAATCCTGTGTTGCTGGCTCACAGGTCCAGCCACGCTCGTGCTCACTCTCGCTCTACCGAAATCACGTGATCCGCCGCTTCATTATGTTACGACAGAGAACCAGAACTACAGACCAACAAATAACTGATCAGTAAGCCACCAATCACAGAAACTCCAAGGGTTTTAGTGACTAAGCCAAAACTTTCAGAATTTATGAAACGGCGTGCAATTATGGTTTGGTTACCTTCAGACACGATCTGCGGGAATGAGAGCGGTCCCTGGATGGTGTCCTCGATGTCTGAGAATGGGTTAACGAAGAACGTCAGCACGTACAGCGTTATCCCCATCGACCACATCTCTAGCTCGGGGCCGGCGTACCTGGAAGGGAAAATGTGACGAAACAGTTCATGTTACTACGCAATATATTCAGAGTAAAATAGCAAGCAAGTCCCAGGACTTGCTTGGTATGAGCTACTAGCTGTTAGCTACTATTAGTAGGCTGCGCCGAGTGCAATCTGGACGACGTGCAACTACCGCGCAGGTTTAGTATAGTACGATAGCCAGTATCACTCTCGGGGTTATCTCTTGATTTGGTACAGTTATAGTGGCAGTAAAAGTCGCACTCTCATTGACTCTTGAAGGAATAACAAATCGATAAATTTACTTCCGCCTCTAAATTTTAGGTTCCGACAGCGTTGTTTTAGATTTAATTCTGTGAGGAATGAGGTTTTTTCTTGACTTTATTGTCCTACTTATAACAATAAGCTATCTTTTTCGTTGGAACGAGTGGGATCGCCCGGTTGCAATTTGCAAATCTTGCATCTACACACACTACTATCTACTTTTAATTTTGAATGTACACAGGTGTCAGCTACTCACTTATTCCCAGCCAGTACTTCAGGGCTGCAGTACTCGGTGGTGCCATAGAAGGTAGAGAACAAAGCATCCTTAGTACGAAACGTCGCCGAGCCGAAGTCAATGAGCTTCACGTGGAACTTGTTGTCTATTATCACGTTCTCATCCTTGATGTCGCGGTGCAGGATGTTCAAGGAATGCAGGTATTCTACCGCTTGCCCTATCTGGAATAACAAGTTGGAATTTGTTAGGCAGGATTTTTAAAACCTTTCAATGTATCGGAACAGCATAGTTTCCATCAGACAGTAAATTAATTGATTGCTACAAATAAAAGCTCAATAAGAAACGCAGTTTTAATGACGTTATTACAAGTTCGTTTTATCTCTTTTGTTTTCTACAATAATTCTCAACTCAAATGGGGCTTTGTTTGTTAGTCTACAAGAGAAAACAGTTTCAGAATCAAGAGGTTCCTATAGTATTATTTTTCTATCTTCGAGTGAATGGGCTTTACTGTAGACCACATTTTGGGAAGATATAGTTGCGCCGCGACCTTTCTGGAAGGTTCACGTTACCACCGGCAGCTACCTGCGCGTACACATACACGTAAACAAGTAGTTTACCTCATTTTAATTGCGTTCCAGATTGTTCGACATTCATCATTGTTAAGTGTAACACAAAAGAAACTAATTTTCATGACAAAGGATTTATGGTTGTGTTTTGATCCAAGTAATACAAAAGCATTCGAGAAGTTTCTTACCGATATATAAACGGGCGCAGCTCGGGCCAGAGGACAGTTTCAATCAAGCGATCGAAGCGAACAGTCAAGCGATACCGAAGCGATATTACGAGTGTGAAAGTCCTAAGTGAAGTACTGTGTAGTGAACGTGTGTGCTTAGTGTTTTTCGTAGTACTCTACGTACTTGTGTGTGAAAACATCGTCGAATTAAAGGCAATAAATTAAGGCATTGTGTTTTTCCTTAAAAACAGCCCCCTATCCCGTAACATTTGGTGTCAGAAGTGGGATCATACCAGTTAAAATGCTGAAGATAGACCTAAGCGACGAATGGAAGGAGACGATCCAGTCAGCGCAGCAAGAGGACGCCGACATCAAACCAATTCTAAACTGGATGGAATCCGGAGCCACTAAACCGACATGGAGTGACGTTGCTGGAATGAGCGTAGTGACACAGGGCTTATGGACACAATGGAACAGTCTCGTCATTCACGAAGATGTATTGTGCCGAAAATGGGAGAACACTCGTGGAAATCAATGCCATCTGCAAATGATTGTTCCCAAAGTGAGAGTGCCTGACATCTTGCGACTTTACCATGAAGGATACTCAGGAGGACATCTTGGGGTGAAAAGGACCCTGTTGAAAATACGAGAACGATTTTACTGGATCAACTGCAGAGACGATGTGGAAGAATGGGTTAAAAATTGTACAAGTTGTGCGCCAGTGAAAGGCTCGCATATTCGGAGCAAGATAAATGACATCAATGAACAAATTCGAGACTCTGGCCGACAATCGTCTGAGAAAATGAAAACTCGTTACGACCGAAATTGCAAGCTAAATGGGACGGACCGTATAGTGTGGTGACCAAGATCAACGACATCACATTCCGGGTACAGAAGGGTTAGCGAGGTGGACCTAAGATCGTTCACGTGGACCGGCTGGCGAGATACCATGAAGACAATGGTGCTCGGGACGAGCACGTCTAAGGAGGGGGTAGAGTTGCGCCGCGACCTTTCTGGAAGGTTCACGTTACCACCGGCAGCTACCTGCGCGTACACATACACGTAAACAAGTAGTTTACCTCATTTTAATTGCGTTCCAGATTGTTCGACATTCATCATTGTTAAGTGTAACACAAAAGAAACTAATTTTCATGACAAAGGATTTATGGTTGTGTTTTGATCCAAGAAATACAAAAGCATTCGAGAAGTTTCTTACCGATATATAAACGGGCGCAGCTCGGGCCAGAGGACAGTTTCAATCAAGCGATCGAAGCGAACAGTCAAGCGATACCGAAGCGATATTACGAGTGTGAAAGTGCTAAGTGAAGTACTGTGTAGTGAACGTGTGTGCTTAGTGTTTTTCGTAGTACTCTACGTACTTGTGTGTGAAAACATCGTCGAATTAAAGGCAATAAATTAAGGCATTGTGTTTTTCCTGAAAAACAGCCCCCTATCCCGTAACAATATTAAAATTTTACTAATGCCAACTGCAATCTACGGATCTTCAAAAGAGTAAATAGGTTAGGTTATTTTAATTATTATTTAATTATTATTATTTATAATGTTTAGTGTTGTTACCCATATTACATTGTATTTACGTGCGTGACGTCACCTGCCGCTCCCAACGGAAGACCAGCGCTGGATGCTTGCATCCAGCACATGCTGAGTTGGGGCCGGATTGTGGCACGTGTACTTGTATATATATCTTTATATTGTATTGTGTTCTGTATCTCTCGTTGTTTCATGTCCCAATAAATTGATTTTATTCTTATTTTCTAGGTTTGTCCCAGCTAGCTATATTTTTGCACTGGGTCGTCTGTCAGTCCCCAAGGGGGAGCTGATAGGGCCTCATCGAGATTGCTCTCTACAGAGGGGCTGGGCCCCGGGGCACGCTGACCCCGGGGAAGTCACGACGAGTCGCCCTGTCCGGCGGCGTTCCAGCGACGGACGGCGTTGCTCGTCGCGGAGTATTTTTTTGGTGATGTTGGTGGTGCAACTAGCTATATAGCGTACCTGTCTAAATATATAACTCAGCAGCGGCTCATCAAGCCGGGGCCGTCGCTCGATGAACTCGAACAGGTCCATGCCGGCTCCGTGCTTCTCCATCACCATTTGGAAGTACTTGTCGTTTTCATACACGTCTATTATGCTCACCTGGGGAAGTAAGTAGATAAGGCTGAAGTAGCTCTAGGGGCGTATGACACAGCTTAACAATTGTTGTTCTATGATAAACAACCAGACTCAGCATAGTGTTTTTACAATCCACAGAAACGTGCACTTGACACTTTTTGGTTATTTATACTTACAAGTACTGATCGTGAGGATAAATATGAAAAAGGTGTTGGCAGTTTTACTAAGAATAGAGATTCATTTTGTTTAACTTAGCTACTTAAAACACATATTTTACGATGCTTGATTTAATTGGAATAAGTGTGGACTATACTATACATCCAATTCTGTTATACTAATCTATCTAATATTAAGTCACTTTTCCTGATAAGGTATTGATATATAAGGATCAATTTTCCTGAAATTATTGGTAATAGCGTGTCCTGCGTGGCTTGGTATCCTAAGAGCCACGGAGGCCACGTGGGTTAGGAGGTGAGGTGTGGCGGTGGTATATGGAGGAACACACCTAAAAACCATCAAGTTTGTTGTTTGGAGTCGGTTAAGGAGCAGTCGCAGCGGAAAAACACTACATATTTTTCCAGAGTTTACAATGTATTTAAGCAAAGTAACGCCTCATTGGAATTTAGGCGTATAGATTTTCACCCAAAAGTTACCAACTACTAAAGCACTCATAATAACATTAAATATTGTAGAAACATCGACTCACAATGTTAGGATGTTTCAAGGTCAGCAACAGACTGAGCTCGAGCGGCACCTTCCGTCCGTCCGGCCCGTCCACCCAGAACTGAGCCCCCACCTTCTCCTTCAGGATGAACTTGGCGACCGTCAGCAGCCTGTCCGAGCGACGGTACGCCATCTTTACACAGCCGAATGCGCCTTTACCTTAAATCGAAAAAAAAACCGCATTTGACTACAATTCAACTGATGTAAAACGTTGCAACCTATGATCTAGCACGGTACCACAACCATTTACTCAAGATTTGAGGACCGATAAATTATGGTTCAATGGAACAGATAACCAAGCAAAGAGTGCAAGGAGTTTAGTAGTTAGCACAATAAAACTTGATATGATTTCTCAGTTGAATCGGTAGAAAGTCGGAATTAAAAAAGTGGTTGATAAGTGAAAGTTTTTACAATATTAAGGATTTTCTGGACAAAATGGCCTGTCGATATCACGTTTACCACAAAATATGGAAATAATTGAAATCAGATAATAATAATGTGAAAGTATTTGACATGTATATCAAATCAATATTATTAATCAATAAGTGTGTTTGTAATCAATTTATTTCAATTCAAAGAATAATTTTTAACGTTTGCGTACCTCATGTGAGGTTGTAATGGCGGATATACTTATTCATATTCATTTATTTATACTCTCTGTACATGTCATTATTTTACAATATAATTTTATATTACATGTTCATAAGAATAATTTCATTAATTATCATTAAAAAACAAAATAAACATTAATAAATTAATAATTAAAAATTAAATATAATAATTTACTCTGTATCTACTACAGAATTAACTTTACGAAGTGGCAGTTCCACAAATTGTTT
The DNA here is from genome assembly GCA_927399415.1 of Macaria notata. Classification (NCBI taxonomy): domain Eukaryota; kingdom Metazoa; phylum Arthropoda; class Insecta; order Lepidoptera; family Geometridae; genus Macaria; species Macaria notata. Next base: position 87,549 of record OV656727.1, read on the forward strand.
AAAGCTTTCGAACGCCTGGTCAACAAGCCAGCGCTTGAGTCTTACTTTAAATATGGGTACACTTGGTGCATTAACAATATCTTCAGGGAGTCTGTTGTATACAGTTACACTTGTGGCATGCGTCAACTTGCCAGACTTCACCAGAGAATGATTCGCGGTGGCCAGGATACCTCTCCGTCTGGTTGGGTATGTATGACGTTCACCAACTATATTATACGTACTAATATTTGTCCGCGCGTACATCGCAGTCTGCATAATGAGTATCGATGGCAGCGTCAGTATACCTAGCGATACAAAGTACGGTCGTATATCAGTGTCATACGGTATCCGTGCCATCGCTCTTACAGCGCGGACTTGGAGCACGTACGCTCGTTTCCAGTCGGCACCTCTCGCCCACAACTCTGCACCGTACTGAAGTACAGAGTGTACTGTGGCAAAATAACACGTACGTACTGCTTCTTTAGGTAGGACCCTGGCCAGCCGCCTGAGTGCAAAGCATGCTCCTTTAAGCTTCCCACATACTTTGTCTATGTGAGATTCCCAGGTGAGGCAGCTGTCCATCTCAAACCCTAAGAAGGTGGTGCTGGTAGCCTGCTGTATCTCGGCTCCTTCCACGCATACACGGAGCGGCCGTCGCGCGTGACCAGAGAGATCAAATCTCAAGAAGAGGGTCTTTTTAAGATTAAGCACCAGGCCGTTATCCCGGAACCAGCGCGACAGCTGGGCCGCTGCTGCATTAAGCTTTATCTCAAGACTGTCAATAGATGATGACGTCACCACGGCGGCCACGTCATCAGCGAACATCATCACCTCTGCTTCTGTGATGGCACCTGGAAGGTCATTCAGCAGTAATGAGAAGAGAATGTTCGAAACCGAAGACCCTTGCGCGACGCCCATGGTTGTCTGCAAGGGATCAGATTTGAGCTGCCCACCCTCTCCTACCACCACCTGTGACCTGCTGCGCAGGAGGTCGTTCAGCAGTGCCAGCGCTTGGGCCCGAATTCCGTAGTGCTGCAGCTTAATCTCCAGCACTTCTGGATCAGCCAGATCAAATGCTTTAGAGAGGTCACAGCAGAGAACCGCCACCTGCTGCTTCCTCTCTCTAGCATCGAGCACGAGCCTGACGACTTCCCTCGTGAGTGACGTGGTTGACCTCCCTTCACGATAGGCGTACTGGCGGTTTGATAAGGCATTTACGGTCGATAGGTGTGCCATCAGACGGGAGCTGATGCCATTTTCTAGAATCTTAGCAACAGCGGGGATAATAGAAACTGGCCGGTACCCGTCGATGTCCTGTCGTTTACCTTTGCCTTTAAATATAGGCGTCACTTTGCTCAGTTTGAGTGAACTGGGGCAAACACCTACACGGAACATTTTATTAAATAGTTCGCTTAAAACCGGGGCTAAAGGTTCTGCTGCGAGACGTATTAGCTCCATAGACACACCGTACACATCCTTGGACGGCTTAGCAGGAATGCGCTTTGTGACAATATGGTACACTTCCGCCGCTGTAAATCGGCGCAATTGAAGCGAGCAGTCGGCCTCGCAGCACGCAGCCTGCAGCGAGCGCTTGACGCGGGGAATGTCGGCGCGCGGAGCCCCGCAAGCCGCCGCGGCGCCAACAAACCTCTCGTTCATTGCGTTCACCGCATCCCTTTTTGAGCCAAAGGGTTGTCCGGCGGAGTCCTTGACAATATCAGTGAAGTCAACGTTACAAGAGTTTTGTTTACCTCTTTGTTCATTAATAATATTCCACATTGATTTTGTGGCGTTTTTACTAGTACTTATAATGTTAGAATAATAATCACGTTTTTTAACCTTTAGCAAGGAGTCATACTTAACATTTAAATCATATAATAATTGCTTCAATTCATCTACATTCGGATTATTTTCATAAATCTCTGTTATGTCAAATAATAAAAACTTTAAATTTTTTATGTCATCTGTTATCCACGAAGCGCGTTCTACTTTTTTTAGGACGCGCCTCAGTGGAAAACAGTCATCAAACTTGTTACAAATAATATTAATAACTGACATTGTCAAGGAATCCACCGCAGCATCGCGCGTAAGCAACTCTGTCCAATCTATACTCCGTATAGAGTTAATAAAGCTATTACGATTACTGTGTGAATAACTCCTACTCAAAACATATTGCGGTTTTTGCAAACAGTTCGTTTTTAATGTTACACACACTCGCACAGCCATATGATCGCTTATAATAGTCTTCACAGGACTTACTTTAACGGCATTGGATGCTAAGTTAGAATAAACATGATCTAGACTACTAGGGCGCGCGTCGAACACACGCGAGTTGGGAAGTCTACGAAGTTGACGAGCTCATGAGCAAACAATAAATCAGAAAGTTGCCTTTGATCTGTATTAACATCACAGTTGGTATCTATGTTAACATCTCCCACAATGATACATGTTAAGTCAAGCTCACTAATTTTGTCAAGCAGGCGTTCAAAATTGTCTATAAATTCTTTTGTGCTGATGGCGCCCGTCCTATAAACACACACTACTGTTAAACGATAATCTATTAGATCGATAGCAGAGACTTCACAATATAGTTGTCTCGCTTGTTTTACAAGCTCCAAATTCTCAACAGATTTTACTCCGTTTCGGACATACAGACAGGATCCGCCATGCACGACATGTTGCCTACAATAACTCGATCCTAACTTGTATCCGTCTAAGCTCACACATTTAATTTTAGATTTACACAACCAGTGCTCCGTCACTGCTAGAACGTCACAATCTAAAGTAGTACTTAGTAATACTTCCAAATCCTGCGTCTTCTTGTCAAGCGATCTTATATTTTGATGGCATACAATTATTTGTTTATAATTTGGTGGTGTACTGTTTTGCTGCGGCGGCGGGCCGCCGGCTGACTGAACCGGTTGCAAGTCCAGGCGGCGTGTGCGCAGCTCTTCATTCGCTACTTGTCTCTGTCTAGCCCCGTTCAGCGCGGGGCCTACTACGAAACCATTCGGCGATCATAACTCGCGGCGGCCACGCTGAGGGTGTATTAATCTTGCCATACAGACTGTCTGGGCATCCGATAACGAAAGCAGAATGTCGAGTTGTTTTAATATCACGTTTTTTTACGACGTATTCGTCAGACATACTAATTTTATTTAAGTACTTGCGTATCGTATCCACAGTCGTGTCCGGTTTGAACGACCAGGCCGTCATCCACTTAATGCGTTCTACGGTTTGCAGGTCTGCATCCTCCTTACCAGTACCAGCATTCGCTTTACGTTTGTTGTTTCTCCTACGAGACACAGTCTGCCACCCTGAGTCCTTTTCGGAATCATCATTCCTTCTAGTTGTAGTGCAGTCACCCTTCAATCTCTTGTCGTCATTATTCTTTACACCGCTACCTGATGGGACCTTAGTAGTTCCCCCGGATATTGGAGTCATTGTTTTCGTTAGCTTAGCATCATGCGGGGTCGGCGTAGCCGGGGCTGTTTTTGCCCTCTGATTCGCCTTTACCTTGGACGATGCATTACTATTGGTCCGCTCGGCGGCTGCCATAGCTGCGAGTCGCACCTGACGAATAGGACGCTGCGCCGCTGGCTCGGACGTCATCGGCTGAACATCGGTAGTTTTCGATTTTAAAGATGGCTGTTGCCTACCTTCAATTGCAGATTTAAGTTCACTGATCAGCTGATTTTGTTTCTCGATCGTAGTGTTTTGCTTAGCAACTTGGGTCTCCAAGTTACTAATCTTCTGGCACAATGTCTTCTGGTACTCCCGAAAAACTTTCTCGAAAGGTATTTCAGACATTTTGCGCAATTTATTAGTACAAAAAAACCACAGAAGAGTTGTACACCGTGCAGCAGTGCTGCCACCAATATATCGACTTATATTTAATGTGATCTTAATGTGCCCATTTACATGCAATTAAATATCTGAATCTGAAACTTGGAATTTTATAGCGCAGGGGGCCAGAATATTTGACTTGATGAAAAGTCAATTTGATTATTTCTCACAAATAACTCTAAATAATACTTAAAAATTTCTCACCAATTTGTTTCAAAGTGACGTAGTATTTGCTGTACTCGCCGGCGATCTGTTCGTCCCCGCACTGACTCATCAGAGACATGGACTGCGGACGACTGCTCACAGATTTGCCCTAGAAATGAAATGTCGCTTCTAAGTTGGACTGAGCTTGTTCATTGTTCGAATGAAACGGTCAATAAAAGTAGCACAATTCAAAAAAGAAGTTTGTACTAAGCTGCATGGTTGATACAGTGTATAGTTGTTACAACAACACTCACGAGTACTAGCGAGTTGTCGGCAGTGGAGGCCACGCTGGAGGCGAGCGTGGTGTGTCGCGGCCCGTCCTCCAGCTGCACGCCGAGCCACACGTAGCGCACGCGGCTGCCGTTACCGAGCTGCATAGTCGATACAGTGTACAAAACATCTGAAAAAAAAACATGTACTTGTCTAAGTTTAGACACATTGGCCATACGCTGAAATCCAAGCACTTCGACATAACGTACAAAATGAAGTTAAGCGGATCGACACGCGGGCGATGTGCGTACGTAACATGGCGCCGATGTGAAGGCTTGCGTACGCAGACTAGCGTGTTAAGTTTTGTTGATTTTTTAATGATGAAGCACTACTAGAGGGTAGTTTAGTTTATTTATTAAGCTTCACTAGTTATGAATATGATACATATTTTGGCTGTATTTTTTAGTCTTTGCATTCAAAGAGGAAATACTGCCAGCATCCTGGGTTCCCTGCCGCACAGCGACAACATGGACGGTGTGCTGAACTTTTTGTAAATATCTGTTTTGTATAAGTTTTCTGTATTTTTAAGTCATTTTTGTATTATACTTATAAATCTAAAACTTAATAAAACTTATATACCTGTATTTTGTATGATTTGTGACAATAGATGTTTTTTTAATCCAGTTCATTTGTTCACATGTACTCACTGAGTTCAGTTCCATCTCTGTGCTTGACAGCGCCCCGATATGTTCCGTCCTTTTGTACGCACTCTGTGGTACAGTCGCAGCGCAGTGCGGGAGGTGCGCGTGCGCAAGATGGCGTCGAAGTGGTGACGTGCGTGCGAAGCGCGCGCTTTGCCACGCAGGGGGTTTCAGGAGCGTCGTCTATGAAAAGAAATAGTCAAATATAATCGGTTATAAAAAAAAACCTTTTTTTTATTGTTTTATGCTTAACAAAAAAAGGATAATACCATAATAATAATAACAGGATATAATTACATTTTTTCTTTAAAAAAATGTATGTCGTCAACGCAAACGTTTAAAAAATTCACTTAGAAATGTTTCAAAATAGCATTTGATATTTTTTATAACATCAATCTTAATGTTGAGTAGACTATATTTTAGCTAGCTAAAACTTACCATCATATTTTTTCCTCGGTGCCGACTCAGTTTGTGTTTCCAAATCGATATCATTGCTCAAACTTTCTATACTTTCAACTCCATTATGTTTGGGCAGGTCTTCTATCTCACATCCCGGCGGCGGCATCTCATTTATAGGCGTCAAGAAATCGGCGCTCGTTTCATTCGAGTCACAGAAGTCTAAGGACAGACTGCTTTTATCATCTTTCACTTGACCGGGTAGATTGGTTCGATCACGTTCGCTTTTCATCGATCGATACTTGCTAGAATCGAATGACAATCGTAACGAGGGATCGTTCATCCTGACTCTAGGCGTGCTGCCTGTGGGAGTTACTTCCTGTGAATGCTGTGACGTGTAGTAAATTGAGTCAGATTTCTCGTTCGTTTTGTTCAAGATTTTCAGGTTCTGTTCCGAACGCAGAATATTCTCCGAGCGCGACTTGGATATGCTACTGTGACAATAGTTTTCGTCATCGATGGATATACCGGACATTCCCGAGGTAACGTCTGGTAGGGCTGAGATATCGTTTCTTTGTTCCGTGGTGCTGATGCTGGAGACCATGTCTTGTGTCGGTGTGGGCGTGTGTGTGACCATGCTGCAAGACTTGTCGAGACAGAGCGCCGAGGAGGACTTTTCTCTCGTAGTTGATAGTATGGAGGGTTGTACGTTGAGAGACGTGCAGGCTGACTTCTGGCTGCCGTTGAAAGCGTCGCACGAGTCGTCGTCGGTGTCTGACGCTGGAACAAAAAATATCAATAGTATGGTAAGTGCAAAATGTATGTGTGTACAACAGACTCGACAGATATTACTACACCATGCAGCATAGCTCTGCAGAATAACTATGCAAATGGTCTTTCACAGAATGAGCTATGACAGTATTGTATAGAATCAAAATTTATCCATGATAAAAAAAAAATTGAAATCGGTTCATAAATAACGGAGTAATCGCGTAACATACCCACAAAAAAAACGTTCAAAAGATTTGATAACCTCCTTTTGAAAGTCGGTAAAAAATAGTTATTGGTTATACAAGAGTGCAAAGTTGCTTTTTAACCACGTGCTCAATTTTGATGACCGAGCAAGCGAAGGATTCTAAAATTGAATCACGAGCGCAGCGAGTGATTCAAAATAAGAATCCTGAGCGTTAGCGAGGGAATCAAAAGAGCACGAGAGGAAAAATCTTTGCACTCGAGTGCAACACGTAACTTTTCATTCCACCTCAGCGAGGAAATGACTAAATGCAAAACGCGTGATTGTTGAGTGAGAAAGCTCATTTGCGCATTATTTACAGTTTCGGTCAATTCTGTTGGCGTCAAACAAACTTCCTCGTCACTAGAATCACTCATTTTAGTTTTTTCACTGGTTTTCAAGTTTCTTGTTTTTAATATAAGGTTTAACAATGACGTGAAAATATGCCGCGTAAAGAACCGCGTACAAAGCAAATTGAAAAAAAGAACAACAAGAAGGAACAACCGAGTCTGAGTTATTACCAAATTTAAAAAAAAGTTGTATGATATATTCGGCACCATAGAGGTAGCAGTAAATAGGTTTAATGATTTTTTTAATTCAACACACACGATGTTCTAAATTCAATTTACTTTATCCTCTAGACTAGAGAATAAAAACGGCTTTTGCACTTCTGAGTGCAAAGTCTTATTGAAGAGCAAAAATACTCTTTCCGAGATGGTGGGATGAAAATTTTTTTATACCATACCTACTCTGAAAAGCTTATTTTATTCACGCAAAACAGTGAATAAAAAGGCCTTATATTCACTGTTTTGTTTTTATGCAGTATTTTGGTGTTTGAATTTGGAACACAAAAATATATCCGGTCTCTATTTCAATGCTTACACAAACTCCTTGCGCTAAGATTCGAAATTCAAAACTCTTTGGTGCAAATAAATTCTCGAGATTTGATTGGTCGATATTTGCGACAAGGAGTTTGGCATTAGATTAAAAACTGTTTTGTGTTCTATGCTACCTTTATAGAAAAAATAAATATTGTTCCACAAGTTGACCACCCTAATGATATTAATAAGAAAATTACGCTTAATTTCAGTCATTGCTCTAATTTTAATGTCAATTTAAATTAATGTAACAATTCTTATTTCTTGATTAAATTTCTATTTTCGCTTTAATTATGTCTTTTCTCGTAGTCATGGTATAAAGTATAGTATGCAACTCCTGAATAAAGTACTAATTTATATCGAGGGCCATGAATCACTCGCGTCGTTCAGGATTCTAACAGTTTAATCACTGTTAGTATCCTGAACGACGCTGCGCTCGTGATTCAATCATTAGAATCCTTCACTTGCTCGTGACTCATCTACGGCCCTCGCTTTAAATCCGTCCTTTATTCACTAGTTGCATAATATACTATTTATCGATAAGTGTCCATAGGTAAATCACTTGTATCTCACCAGCAGACCCATTATCATCGTGGTTGACAGGCGACAGCGTCATATTCCGGTTGCGGTCCCTGATCTTGACGATATCAGCCTCTCTGCAGAAGTTGTGTATGACGTCATCAATGTGGCTGCCGACCACCTCGGAGTGTGGCTTCCCGAAGGTCAGCATGGCGAAGTGATGGTTGCAAGCCGAGATGACTCCGTGCTCGTCTACTACGAGCAGACCGCTTACGTTGTATGTTACCTAGAAATGGTAATTTTTAAAATACTGGATATAGTTTATAGAAAGAAAGGGTTGGGATCTCAAAATTTTCGCGCCGTATCCCCGCTCGCGTCCCGTTGCGCCGTGCCTTAGTGTGAGTGCTACGTTCGTACACAACACTTGCGCACGTTGTAGATGAAAGTACAGTCGAGTGCAACAATTAATTTTTATTCCTATTGTATTTTTTTTACTGTTATTTGTTTTCGTTATTTTTATTTGTTTCTGTTATTGTTGTTGTTAAGTTTTGTCACCGTTATATTGTATTTGTTATTTGTTTGTTCTATTACTGTGGTTTCTTACTGTTATCGAACTTTTTGGTTTAATTAGATATGCCTCGCGGACGCTTTAGAATAGAATAGAATAGAATATATCTTTAATGTACACCATAAAACATAGAAATAACAATACAGGAAAAAGCTTAAATATATTAAAGTGATGCACATTGGGCGGCCTTATCGCCTTAGGCGATTTCTTCCAGGCAACCTTTTGTATGGACATAACTAAGAATTATAAACAGGCGGTGTACTAAAAAATATAATTAGATACATACATTAGTTAAAAGACCAATACATACTCAAAATATACATAAATAAATATATACATATTTCATACACATTACACAAAATATTCAGGAAATTAGCTAATATTTTTATTTAAGTAAACTACATAAATTAATGCTATAACAATGACAAATAATGGTGATACACTAACTTTTGGAATATACTCAGCGACTTGGCCTGCCTGATGGGCAGGGGCAACGTGTTCCACAAGAGGATCGCTTGGATGGTAAAGGATTGAGAGTAAAGAAGGTTGGAAAATTCAGAAGTAGAAGGAGTCTCTAATAAAAGGGTCCGGGACGTGCGCAAGGAGCTGGAGTGGGAAGCGGTAACAAATCGGAAACGTTCTTTCAAGTAAATTATATTCTTTAATGTGCTACGTCGCCAAACATAAATAAATAAATGCACAAGTTTTATATTAAAGTTTTTAATTTACTTAAATAAATACCTAAAATACTAATAATACTAATACCAGTTTGTTCTAATATCTTACTGCACGTAAAAATACCTAAAATCTAAATACTTTGTGATAGGCATTTATGTACTATGTTTTTTTTTAATCTTACAATAATGATTGTGCGCTCAACTGTACCATGCGCGGTTACGTACTCGGGCCTAACTTCAGAGAGCTCATAAAGTTTTGCGCGAACTGTACTATGTGTTGTGTGGTCTGATGCTCTCTATATAATTCCTCGTGAACTACAATCTAGCTATCGTCACAGCGAAAGTGAATCGGTTCTTACTGGGTAGACGTTTCATCATAGATAATGATGATCGCTTAGAGTCCGACAAATTCTGTCAAAACAGATTTGAATTTAAAAAACAACAGTCGACAATATGTAGCCCATACTGTTACACTATAAGATCATGTGGCCTACCCATGTTGTGTTAGGACTAAATGATTTGAATTGACAAACATACCCTAACGTTGATCTCCAATAACGTCTTGTCCTTGGCATCCTTGAGGTTCTTGATGGCCGGCCAGGCTGGACTGTCGGCTGTGTTTATTTTGGATATCCACATGCACAGGGGGAAGCAGCCGCCGTCCAGTGTTCTACCTGAAATTAAACAAAATATATAAATGATAATTGTTTCTTGTTCTGAAATTCATGTACACCAATACTTGCTCATGTATGTCATATTGGCATATACGAGTTAGTTAGTGAGCATAGACAAAGTATAAGAGCTTGACATCTGGTACTTACAACTTGACAGATGGAATTACCTGTAGCTTTCTGCTTAGACACACTCCTCGACAGCGACGTATCGCTGGCCGGCAGCCGTATGGACGGCACGAGCGAGGCGACCGGCACCCCCACCAGCTTGTCGCTGCTCTCGGCTCCGAACAACAAGCCCGCGTCCGCTCCCTCGCAGCACACCACCAGGCCCGTGTCGGCGTCTGCAGTGAGCTGCAATCAATAATAATAAAGGTAAGATACATATACAGTCAAACCTGCGTAAGTGAGAGTTATAGCCAGGACCCATCATTTTAAGCTCTCAAAACCTCTATTAGCGAGAAACAGAAACAAATGCTTCCGAAACCTCTATAAGAGACAGTCGGTTTTCCTCGTGGACCTCCGTAACTGAGACTGCTACTTATCTGTACCACTATAAGCGACATTCTAGCTTTTTTTTGAATTATTTAGGAAGAACAGATGACAAAAAATTACAAACTGAACATATTCTATTTTTTTACTCATTCTTAAATTTCGTGGAACTTCCTACCATTGTTTTTGTATTGTTTTCTCGTCAATATTGTATTTCTATCTTTTCGAATGGACACTTGTGCTGTGTACCGTCCTGTTTGTCGGTCTTACTCAGTTTCACAAAATTTATGAGTTAGAGAAAAACATTCAAAATACAAAAAAACAGAAACCCAAACGAAATTAACGGATTGAGTGTAAATAAGTTCTAAGTGAAATAAAATTACACAGTGCATGATTTTTTGTTTTGTTTTCATACCTCTGGAAGAGAGGAATGAAATGAAAGAAGAGAGAAACTCTACCATGCACCTGCATTAGCGAGAAACTCGGGTTAGTGAGAAACGTATTTAAGGGAGAATGAGATAGATATATATATAAATTAAGCTTAAAATTAGGGTATAATTTCATTTTTTTTACTTGGGATAGGTTTACGTTTGACTACAGCCTGCCTGATGTTATGCATTGCTGCAGCCTACCGACAGCCGACATTTTTGTAGTACATCTTAGACTATAGTGGGGCTTAACATCAGGCAGGCTATAGTCAAATGTAAGCCTATTTCGTGTTAAAAAAAAGTTCACCACCTGTTATCAATACTATTGTAGGGACAAGATAATAGGTCACTTTTGACAGATGTCAGTTTTATATTCATAGTGAGGTGACCTGCTTAAAAACATCGATTAAATGAATGAATCGAATGAATCGATACAGACTTGAAACATATGTGAATTTTAAAAATGATCATGCGAATCCCTGTCCCATTATTATTTTTTCTTTCATAAATTAAAGGAGCCAAATAAGACAAGTACCTACGTAATTTAACAAAAAAATTGCTTTTATTCACTTGAACTATCGGAACTGCTATCTTCATCACTGCTGTCAGCACTCAGAGATATTGTTAATTCATTTTCAATAATATTGTCTATTCTCACATCTCGTTCAAAATCTTGTAAAATTATTTTCTTTGTCTTCTCCACGACTTTTCGCCAGTCTTCTGTAGTGACTTCTGCACATGCAGTTTGTAGCAGAGTCAGCAGAGTAATTAGGTTTTACTATAATCACAACGTGGTTATAAATTTATGGTGATTTTTCTTCACAAGTAATCATTGCATTCGATTCAACTTACAATCCTATCAGCTTTCGATTCTTAGAGTAACATCCCTAGTGTTTAAAAAGAAAAAGGGTTGACTGACGCAACATTGTAACGACGTTCAGTTCTTTAGATCAGAAATTGTTTATTATGTTTAGAATGGTTTATTAGTGAAAGCAAATCGTAAAATTACTCGTATCGGTCATTATTACAATAAATATGTAAACGTAATTGAAAAAAGTTAAGCAATTGTGCAGTTCTTATTTTATGCCCGCCGTTACAAGGTCACGTTGTTGAATTTTGATGAAATGTCAAAAGTGACCTATTATCTTGTCCCTACTGTAAGTGATGCCCATACAAATGGTAGCCTAGATGAATAAGGCCGCCTAATGTGCAGCACTCATGAAGTTAGAGCTACCTCTAACTTCATGGCAGCACTTAAATCTATTTTAAGTATAAATATAGTTTTGTTTGGTAATTTCTGTATCTTATGGTTCAAAGTTTCAAAGTTCAAAGTTTTATTTCTGTAGGCAATTACATGCTCTTAGAAACGTCAATTACAAAATATTTATACACAATAGTGTAAATTAATATAATTTATGAATTACAAAGTAATTTGTCTATATCTCTAAATACATCTTTATCATTGATAGCATCTTTTAGTGTATAATAGGTTTTATCCATTAAGTACTGACAAACACAATTTAGTATCAAAGCCTTGTTATTACATTTAATTATATTTTGGGACAATCTATTATATAACATAATCCCAATGCAGAGGAAACTGTTAGATGTTTTAGCTAGTCTTCTCTGAGGTATACTAAGCCTCTCTTTATTTCTTATTTCGTACCTATCTGACAATTCATCTGCCACTGTGGTGAACTGATCTAAGTTCTCGAGAACATAGAGTACATTTTGATATATATTATATTCACTGAATACCGACTGGTGTAGGTTTATGAAAGTTATATTCTATTCCACGGCCGGTTCTTTTTTCCACTAAGTAAGTACTCAGTATAGGCCTCTCTGTTAATCTGTTTTACGTCAACTATTTCATGATTCAATATGATATTCAATATTGCATGGCTCAAATAGAACTGAAATCTATTTGAGATGTACATTTTAACAAGAAACATGTTTAGTCTGTTCATGATTGTATCAAGTTAGGTTGCACTTGGTGTAGTATTGAAATTTACAATTAAATAAGTAGGCTTGGAAAAGCTTTGGAAAACTTTACCAGAAGCTGTGTTTCCTGCCAACTACAATCCAGGGGTCTTCAAATCTAGAGTTAATAGGTATCTTCTAGGTAAATGTGTTACACCCTAGGCTGCAGCAATGCTTATTTATTTATTTATTTTTATTATTTATTTTAAATTCAGTTACATACCATGCTAACAGCTTTTACCAAAACGCACAGTATGTTATAACTTATATAGGTACTTATAATTTACAATACCGAGCTTTATAGAAGCTTGGATCACTATTAAATTTTATACAAAAATGTAACATAGAATTAAATCTAGTATTGAATAAATCAATCTCAGGTATTTGAGCAATCATATCGTTGAGTAGATCTATGGCGTGTACCGTGGATGAATACCTGGCAGTGTCGGTGCGCACGCGCGCCGGCCCCGCGAGCAGGCGGCGCGCGCAGCACGCGCGGGGCTCGCGCGCCCGCGCAGCCACGCTCAGCGACAAGCGAGACATCGGCAGGCTGTAGTCAAACGTAAACTTATCCCAAGTAAAAAAAAGGTACTTACCACCACGTTCTTGCAGTTGACTGGCTCGGCGACCACCAGGCAAGGTCCGTCGGCGTCTAGTTGCCTGATCCAAAGAGATACTTGCACTGAGTCACCATCCTTAGATATAAGCTCCACAACCTAAAATCATACATTTCCGATTTGTGTAATAAGTAGAGGTACTCCAGAATTTCTGTTTGTTTTCATATAAATATTGCAGTTGTCATTTCACTAAAACTAACCTATGGCACTCTATCAACTTTATACTAGTCATAACATCATATTGAAAATAACAATGATTTGTTACTTTGTCACAATGTGTAAGAAGAACAAACAGAACAACAGACATACTTTTTCAAGTAAAAGTATGATTTAGGTATTGTATTACCAGCTGCTCATGCTAATATAATGCATGTTTGGAAATTATTACTGTAAGCAGAGTAGACCACCCTTGTGACAGAGTTTCCAAACCATATATCATTCAACAATCGCATGGGATGCCTCCCTAGCTGAGCAACAGGTGCTTTACTGTAATATATGTATGACAAACATTTGGTCCCCTCACCTTCCCGCTAAGCAGTATGATAGTTCCATCCTCAGCGGCATCCCCGTGCTCCTGAGGTTCATGCAAGTTGAATGCTGCACAGTTCTTGTTGCGGACCAGCTCTGTGAACTTGAGCCCACAGAGCTTGTTGGACGAGTAGCCCAGGAGGGAGCAGGCTTTGCTGTTTACTATAAGGATCTGTAAGAATGTATAGAGAAAGATGTTTATTTGTTTAGGTAAGTGGTGTGTGAAGAGATAAAAACAGATTTTGTTTCATGTCCTAAAAGCTAATGGCAGAGATTTCAAAGTGTCTATTTAAAAGTTTTGAGTCCTGACTTGATAGGGATTTATCCAATACACAAAGCTACAAACAATATTTTGTAATGTTTGGAACACTATGCACAGGATGGAATATTATAATAACCAGCAACTGAAAATGAAATACCTAATTTCTAAGTGTCACGACGGTCACTTTCCACTTTAATACAAATAGGCTGTAATGATGTGACACAGTTTGTGGCTGTGGAATGCAAAGGCATTAGTTATTTACATGATAATGTTTGAAGCCATGATTGAATGATTGACTTACTTTAGAAGTGTTAGGTTCAATAGTGAAGACAGCCTTGTTGATGGTGGTGGTCTGCTGCAGGCGCTCGGGCAGGGTCTGTGCCAGCGAGCCACCTGCCTCGCCCACCAGGGACGTGTTGAAACGCAGCCCATTGGGACCATCCACTATTATGAGTTAGTGTATGGAATAATTAAGATATTAATATTATGTAGTTAGATATTTGTTGGTGGTTGGATTTGATGTTAATTATGATAAAAGAATTTTTAAAAATTATTTCTTAGTGTGTTGATAAATGATACATATGTATATATGTTGTAGTTTTGATGAGATGTGCTGATATTTCACACTCGGATTTTATGATGACTATTGTTGTTGTTTATGTTGCAAGAAGGCCGCTACTTGTGGCACTAGTATAAGTACTTACTTTTTTTTTCTTTGTTAATTTTATTGTGTGTTGCAATAAAGAACTTTCTATTCTATTCTATATTGGAATGAAGTGCCTAATAGAAAAAAGTTGCAATAACAGCCAGATATTTAAATTCACAATCCAGTATGTCATTTCAGTATCATAACAATGCATTCACTCAAATTGTAGAGAAGTTAATAGAACCAAAGTTTATTGAGATTAATTCAAAGCACAAGTAAAGAAAGCTTTATACATTTAAAAAGCTACATACCTCTAACAAGATCCACAGCTGGTTTTAGTTTGGTTGGTGTTTCAAGCTCCATCCTCACAACCTTCCCTTTACAGTTTAGTCGAGGGAAACTCTGGTTTCCTTCAAATGAGCAGTTGCCGTACACATTGCGGAATTTCTTTTCGGGCTTGACAGTCCTAAACAATGACAGTTGAAAACCGATTGAAACATAAGTATAAATAAATATAGCTATGTATAGGTATGACTTAATAATCAATAGTGAATTAAACATCAAATAGTGTTCGGAAAACATTTACTTTTCTATAGTATATACTTAACTTACTTACTATGACACTTGTTTTTCAGCCATGTGAGTAGAATTTCTAGATCCTTGTGATTCACAACATTTATCTTTTTAGTGAAACAATGTCATAAAATATGAAATGTTGCTACTAAAGAAGAACTAAATAACTCACCAACATTTGTAATCATCAGTATTAACAAGTTTTTCTGGGGTACCAGGTTCAGGACTCTCATTCCTTAGTGGATTAAAACCTTGCCTTACAGTCTGCGAAACAAACACAAAAAAAATATAAATAAAATAATAAAATCTTACACTATTCTAGATGAGTCTGGAAGTATTGTAACAGGTGGTTTTTGTTTATTTTGATTTCGTAATTGTTTCCTGTAATTGGTTTAGGAACAGTAGGTAAAGATCCACTAGTTGGAAAGGCATCATAGGAACAATATTGTATGTAGGGAGATGGCAAAGTGTAGTAGGTACTTTATCATAATATTTTCGAATATTTACACTCACAGGTCTCGGCGTCAAGTTCAGATGTTGAGGGGAATAAACACCAGCAAAGCGTCGTAGTCTAGGCTTCACTGGGGTTGTCTCAGGCGTACTTGTGGCCGCCACTCTAAAAATATACGCAATTGACAACCTTTAATAACACGTTAAATATCAAACCAGCAAACCGTAGCCTACTAAATAAAGGGTAACAAAATGTTAAAGGTTCGCGTTATGATTTATTTACATCGTCCAAACTTATTTTTGGAAAGAAAATCAATACTTTCTAGCGCGCAAGTTCAAACTTACATAGAGTGCAAGGCAAAGTTACTAACCTGTATTCTAATATTCCAGCGGAATCCATTGTGCGATTGAGATTAACTTGTCCGGGTCCCAGTAATATCGTGCAAACGAGAATTACTCATTCAAAGCAATTTATTTTCTGGTTTTTCATGGATATTTATTTGAAATTGCCGTTCGATCGTTGTTTCAAAATTCAAATTCAAAGAATACTATTACCCAAAGAATACTATTACCCTTTTTAAAAATTCAAATTTGATTGTCATTTTATTCGTCTTTTAATGTCAATGTCAAAATATGTAACTGACAGTGGTTGTCATCAGTGGTCATCGACTAGAAATAGTACACTAACATTCCACGAGATGGCAGTAACTGAATGTTTCTATCAGAGTGTTTAGCTCCGACACGTCGCGAAATCGCGAATGTCGCGGTTTAAAGCACAGAGTACTTTTTTATATACGGAAAGTTTAAAGCGACATAAAAATAGAAGAGAAGTAAAATAAAGAAAACTATATACGTATTATATCTGTTATCTAGTACCCACGACACAAGCATCGGCTTAGTGTGGGGCTAGATGGCGCTGTGTCCAATGTCCTGGAATATTTATTATTTTTTATTATATGTATAAAGCAAGCATGGCATGCATGTCTATCGAGCCGTTGAAACTGTCGGACTGTTCCATGTTGACGACGCCATGACGCTCGAATCCGCTCGATGAGTCTTGGGATTCCGACATCGATCTGGAGTGCTGGATGTTTTGGGACTGTGGCAGGTTTCCTTTGCATCGCGGCTATCAGCCGCGTTCGATAGTATGTCCCATATTTTTGATCAGCATCGAGGCAAACCAACCCGATCCGTAGTAGTTGGCGGACAAGTCAAGAAGGACATGGGCATTTTCACCATCACAGCCAAGTTATGTAATAGCTATTAGTTGCGATTATTCTTGTATTACAGTCAAAATGTAAAATAAGCGAGTGTGGCTCAGCGATTCCAGTATCTGCTTTTCATCCAGACGCACCCTGGTTCGAATCCGGCCCTACACCAATGACATGTATTTTTAAGTTAAGTTTGTCCTCGCTTAACGGTGAAGGTAAACATCGTGAGGAAACCCACATGTTTGAGGACTACAATATCCAAGGACACGTGTCTTCCATGCGCCCACCACGATATATCTGCCCAAGAGAGCTACCTAACGAATTAATTCCGCCGGGGAGTCACGACCCTCAGTCATCAGGAAATACGACTCAAAGAGAGACAGTCAAAATCTAAACTTGGTAATATACATATTATGCACACAGAAGTGGTATAATTATTAAGTTTCGCAGAACTCTATGTAGTTGGTACTTTACCTACTCATTTAATAAGACATTTTGCGTTCCGGCTGCTGTCCGCACTTTCAAATCCCAAGGCTGTTTCAGAGCACGCACTCCACCCACTTCTACAGCTAGACTTGTACTTTATTCGTATGTAATCAGAGTTTAATTTACAGGAGCAAAGGCTAAGCTCATAAAATACTTAATTATTGAACAGACATGTATAACTACAGGCTAGGTAAAGGACCTGTCTACATGTTTGATTGATTTCATTGTTAGGCGTTTGTTAGATCATTGTAGCCATTAGGCATACTTAGTCCTAAATATTAGACAAGAATCTGCCCACAAATCGGTTACACCTAAACACAACATACTGTAAAAACGGAAACTGTCATGTTGAGGAGCACAAAATCCGAGGCCATGTGTTTTTTCTGTGGAAGGAGCTGGTCACCACCACGATGTATCTGTGGAAGGACCTGGTCACTACCACGATGTATCTGTGGAAGGACCTGGTCACCACCACGATGTATCTGTGGAAGGAGCTGGTCACCACCACGATGTATCTGTGGAAGGACCTGGTCACCACCACGATGTATCTGTGGAAGGACCTGGTCACCACCACGATGTATCTGTGGAAGGACCTGGTCACCACCACGATGTATCTGTGGAAGGACCTGGTCACCACCACGATGTATCTGTGGAAGGACCTGGTCACCACCACGATGTATCTGTGGAAGGACCTGGTCACCACCACGATGTATCTGTGGAAGGAGCTGGTCACCACCACGATGTATCTGTGGAAGGACCTGGTCACCACCACGATGTATCTGTGGAAGGACCTGGTCACCACCACGATGTATCTGTGGAAGGAGCTGGTCACCACCACGATGTATCTGTGGAAGGACCTGGTCACCACCACGATGTATCTGTGGAAGGACCTGGTCACCACCACGATGTATCTGTGGAAGGACCTGGTCACCACCACGATGTATCTGCGGAAGGAGCTGGTCACCACCACGATGTATCTGTGGAAGGACCTGGTCACCACCACGATGTATCTGTGGAAGGAGCTGGTCACCACCACGATGTATCTGTGGAAGGACCTGGTCACCACCACGATGTATCTGTGGAAGGACCTGGTCACCACCACGATGTATCTGTGGAAGGACCTGGTCACCACCACGATGTATCTGTGGAAGGACCTGGTCACCACCACGATGTATCTGTGGAAGGAGCTGGTCACCACCACGATGTATCTGTGGAAGGACCTGGTCACCACCACGATGTATCTGTGGAAGGACCTGGTCACCACCACGATGTATCTGTGGAAGGACCTGGTCACCACCACGATGTATCTGCGGAAGGAGCTGGTCACCACCACGATGTATCTGTGGAAGGACCTGGTCACCACCACGATGTATCTGTGGAAGGAGCTGGTCACCACCACGATGTATCTGTGGAAGGACTTGGTCACCACCACGATGTATCTGTGGAAGGACCTGGTCACCACCACGATGTATCTGTGGAAGGACCTGATCACCACCACGATGTATCTGTGGAAGGACCTGGTCACCACCACGATGTATCTGCCCAAGGGAACTCTACTAACGAATAAACATTTATTAGGTTAAATACCTAAAAACATTGTTTGACTTTGACAACAACTAAACTTTCGTGAGACATTTTATCAAAAGATTAACTAAACGGTTTTCACTCACGTGTAGATCACGTAAATTAGACAAATAAGACAGTTGCTGCGTTCACCCAAGGATAGAGACCACCTAAATGTACCAGGCGTGTATAGAGTCCCGTGTGATTGTGGCAAGAGTTACATAGGGGAGACTCGCCGCAACATTACCACAAGACTGTCCGAGCATATTAGGAGTTTCAGGGACGGAGACACGGCCAGATCAGCTATAGCGGAACATGCGCGGCTCTCGGATGTACAGCATTACATTCGGTTTGATCAAGCTTCTGTGCTGGCGAGAGAGAAGTCTTTTATTTCACGGAAGGTACGAGAGGCTATAGAGATCAACCGCCACCCGAATTTCAACCGAGACCGTGGATGGGCGCTTCCTCCGGCGTGGGTCCCAGCTCTTAATACGATGACGAAGAGAAGGATCATTGGAGCTTTGGATCAAGATACGATCAGTTTTGTGTGCGCCGGTGCATCAGTCGATGATGCTGTCTCTGATGAAGCAGTGGAGCGACCCGAGGACGAAGCAGCCGGGAGTAGTAACATCGTCTCGCCTCCACCCCCGCCACCACAGGCCCCCGCGCCCGTGTCCCGGCGGGCCGCTCGCGCGGCGGCGCGCAGTCTGCGTGCTGCCGCGGCCCAGAACGAACGTTCTGAAGATGGATGTCATAACATCCGAAACGCGTAAACAATTTACGTGATCTACACGTGAGTGAAAACCGTTTAGTTAATCTTTTGAACAACTAAACTACATAACAGTGCTACCTGCTAACCATATTCAAAAAATTCAAAAATTCAAAATTAATTTATTCAGAATATATATAATATACCTACTTTGACAAACTTTGGTGGTACCAAATTCTAGGGTTTCAAAGGTGGTACTCCTGGTAAGCATACGATGATGATGATGATTTTAATGAATGAGGTTGCATTGGAAAGTGGGTGCGTCGCTGCATTTGCGAAACTGATTGTTGTGTGTCAGGTGTGTTGTTATGTAAGGTCTATCGATGTAAACGAATGTCAAGATCTTAACAATAGATTGCATCTGCTTGAAAACAACTACCTAGGTATATGAAATCTGCATGTCTGTATTGCATACATTACGACATCAGGTTAACCAGTATCTACCTACAGGAAGCTACTTCCTGATTTTTTCAAAGTTTTGTATTGCAGTAAGTATGTATTTAGATACTTAATAACTTTTCTCTTCACACAACTTCATAGATTTATACTCGAATTGTGGTTGCTATCTCGCTGTTCGCGCATTATATTTTATACAAGTGGGTTCTCGCGGCTTCGCTCGCTTTAAGAAGCAAAACTTGCATCTCCTATTTCACCCCTTTAAAAGTGGCATTTCCGAAAATCTTTTCTTAGCGGATGCCTACGTCATAACATCAACCTTCATTCCTAATTTCAGCCCAATCCGTCCAGTGGTTTGGGCTGTACGTTGATAGATCACTATATCAGTCAGTCAATCAGTCAGTCAGTCACCTTTGAATTTTATATATATAGATTGATAGCTTCATCTCCATATATTTTACGTCACCTTTGGCGTATATACTTAGGTTCGTTGAAATATACCGACTGGACAGTTATGTATAATACGTTTAAAATCAAATCTAAATACATAGGTGACTGACTAACTGACTTAGTGATCTATCAACGCACAGCCCAAACCACGAGACGTTTTTGGCTGAAATAGTAGGCGTAGGCTTCCACTAAGAAAGGATTTTGGAAATGTCACTTTTAAAGGGGTGAAGTAGGGGATGCAAGTTTTACTTCTTAATGCGAGCATAGTCGCGAGCACCCACTAGTAATGAATAAAAACAAATACAAAATTTTCTTTTGCCAATAGGCATGCTAGCTCCCTTCTCCAAGTAGGTAGGTTACACACTTATCTTGGACCCACTAAAACTGCTAAATAATCCGTTGGAAACTCCATACTTCTTAGATAAAAGACGCGGCAATAAGTCCGGAATTTGGTGTAATAAAACAAACAGTCTGGAATGTGCTCTACACAATGTGATCTAGTTTTACTCACAGCCGCTGCAAATTTCTTCATACCAGCGACCCGTTGATTGTTGACATCGATATGAAAGGCATAGACGGCTCATTAGATAATATCAGAAGAGTGAAGAAGTAAAGGGAATGGAAATCTATCAAAAAAATACATTGTGCACCTGAAGCCGAGAGTAGGTAAGTCTCAAAAAGATACTTAATTCTGGACCTTTATGTGAAATTCGTATGAAATAAAGAATCTTAATAAATAAGAAAAATATATCATGGACATACTCTGGGCAGCCTGGTCGCACCCACTTCCCATATCAACCTTAGTATATTATATAGAAGAATATATCCGAATATAATAATTTGGAACAATTTACAGTGTGATCTAGCCCTATAGGTACTAATTAAGCAAAGGCTTTATATGTATGTATAAAAAAGTGTATTTATTTATTTTGTTTGTCAGTTTATTGTTCCTGTGCCAAGTCCCCACAGATGTATTCGGTCCTAAAAGTGAAACCGGGTTTCTTTTTAAACTGAAACAAAGCTAGTTTCAACTAAATACTTGTGATAGCAAAGTAATGCATATGCTAATGGTGTTTGCTTGAGGATTTTGTCTAGACAAGACATGTTTTTTTCCTAGGATAGATTTTGTGTTTGATTAATAGCCCGCCTGAAGTTAACAGTTAAAGTTAAGTTATAGAGTGTAACAAACTGACCTAGAATTTACTTTTTATCTCTAGATTTGAAGACTCCCTGATTGTACTTCGCAGTAAGTAAGCAGAAGAACGTATAAGGGTATAGTGGTTGATGGAACAATGTAGGTATGTGTAGAATATTTAGTCGTTTCTGACTTATAATGTCTATGATATTCGGTGAACGTAATGTCACGCCGAGCCAAAGGTTAGTTACCCTTTACAAACAGACAGATTGGAACGACCGCTGCTATTTTATGTATGGAGAGACAGGAAGGTGTGAGACGAAATTCTGATACGGTCACTTGGAAGTAACGGACGGTGGCTCTGATATTATATTCTATTGTATTCTATTCTGGACTGGGTCTGAAATTCAGAACATTTACACTGATAGTAGAGGATCAAAGACGTTTTAAGGTCTCTAATTAGTTTATCTTAATAATTAGAATCAAGGGCGAGGTGGCTATACAATGATCATGAAAACAAAATACTATAAGTACATAGGTTGGCAAATGGTATTTCTATGGTTAATTTGATGACTCAGATCATGAGACTGTACTTAGGTACTCGTATATTTAAAGTTTTTTAGTCTCCAAGGAAGGTGCTGGGCTTAACCTAAACTAAAAATATTTTGTTTCTGTAATGATTCACGATTTGCACTCGCTTAGCGGTAAAGGAAAATATCGCAAGGAGAAAAACTGATATGTTAGAACCAATATCCGAGGTCATGTGACTTCTGAGGAAGGACCTGGGCGCCAAACTACCCTAACAAATTATTTCTGCGGGGGAGTCACGACCCTCAGTCATGAGGAAATACGACTCAGCGAGAGAGAGAGTATGAGATCTACGACCCTCAGTAATGATGAATAAACAAGTAAAAAAGATTTGTTTTCGTATGGGTCGTAATTCGTCGTTGCATCCTCAAGGTTAGTTAACTACTTAATTAGTTATTTTAATTTCCTTACCTATATAATGTCCACACGACATACCTAGTACCTACCTACCTATATCTACGTATTTGATATCCACTACCACTTCCTGAACATTCCTAAGTAATAATATACATGTATAATTATATCCGTTTGCGGATCTAGTGATTATGAGTATGAATGTGAGCTGTATTCATATCCGGATTCTAGGTTTTTTTAAATATAATTTTAGTATGTAGAGATCGCGCAAGATTACTTTACGCGCGGATATAATCAGAACTAAAATTTTCAGCGTATTTTTTCTGAAGTGTGAGTGCAATTGTGGCGCCACTTGTTTAATACAGAATTATTAAGCTGACTTTAAGTATTGTGATGGTAGTTAGAGAAGACAATGAGACTTTTATTGCGTGTTATCATCACGATGTGACCGATTTGGTGTAAGATAAGCTTAAATAACGCAAGAAATAATAAAAAAGCCAAACATAAAAAAGAAAAATTGTGATATTGTTTCAAAGCTCGTTTTTTTTATAAAATCATGCCTAATGCACCCGGGACGTTTTAGACACACTAAGTTGCAGTGCCCAGAATTATGTATTTTCTGAATTGACATAGAATATAAAATCTAGTTATTTTTGATGAGATAAAATATTTTGTCGTTCTGAAAATTTAAAAATAAATATATTCCGCAACAAAAACGAAACATTTTTAACGACTGTACCTAGATTACCCTGATTGATCCTGGTGAAACTGCGTCGCTGCTTGTTACTTATCAATATTTTCACTATATCAGTCATGGCTTTGAAAATATTTTTCTTGTGTTTACGGAAAATTCATGAATTCAGATGAATGACTGACAGGAAGCAGCCCAAATGGGGATGGGTGGCAATCTCTTAGATCAAAGGCCAAGACTCACTTTAAAGTTAATTTAGTAAGCAAGTAAGTAGTGCATACTAACTTATGATGTTGCTAACATTGTTTTGGGAAGTGACCTCGATTGATTTATCACAAAAACTAGGTAGGTAACTAATTTTAGCAATTTCTCGCTTTACTTCAGACGAAACCTATCTAGTGCCCAACTCATTTTGTGGAGCGAATAATTATTTCGCAAAACAACAGTGAATCGATTTTCCGCCGTTTCTAGGCAGTTAGATAATCAAATTAGATCACAGTTGTGCACGTTTTCATAACGGACAAGCCTCATGTGCTAAGTAGGCTGATATTTTAATTTACGCGGGAAATTCTGCGTGCTGCGTTGGCAAGGTCGATAAAATTAGATGGTTTGAGTTTGTGTATTTGTTTTTAGATAGATAAATAGATATCTTTAATGTACACCGAAATATCAATAGTCTTAAAGAAACGTAATAACCAATTTTATGTATGTACAGTGTACACATTGTACACTATATGCATTGGGTGGCCTTATCGCTTTAGGCGTTTCTTCAAGGCTATCTTAGATGGAAGTAACTAGAAACAACAAAAGCGAAAGAGTTTATGTTAGTTTGTTGCTGTTTGTCCTCCTTCACTAATGAAGTGACGGATCTTAGTGAGTCTTTTGTAAACTACAATACAAGAACTTTGTTAGTTATATTTACTTACATTCACTTTACTTTATAGTTTATTTGTATTAGATTAGTAACGTGAAATAATCTGTCACCAAAGGTACCTACTAATGTTTCTTTTTTTACTTTTATTTATCTCCTACAACAAAGTAAACAACTTCATTAACTTACTTCACTTATTATTTTGCAATCCAAGCCGCAGGAAACGCATAACGAATTTACGCCATTGCTTCGGTACAAGTAATTTAAT
Organism: Macaria notata; assembly: GCA_927399415.1. NCBI lineage: Eukaryota > Metazoa > Arthropoda > Insecta > Lepidoptera > Geometridae > Macaria > Macaria notata. The sequence continues at coordinate 111,968 of OV656727.1, forward strand.
TCAGTTAAGTAACAAATAAGAAAATGTTCTGAACTAACACAAGCAAGTGCAAGCGAACTGAATGTAAGTTATCTACTAAAGTTAAATTATTGTTATATAATACAATCCTGACTAAGTAAAGTTATGAAAAAGAATATGTACATTTAATTTATTGATAGTCCATTTTTTTTGAGGTTTGGAAATTGAAACTCGACTGATTAAGGATAAGAAACAATTAAACGCAATTTATGTCTATATATAATAAAATAGATAGCAGCTCAAGATATTGTTACATAGATATTGGTTACGCATAAGAATGTGTTAAGGTGTGGATGTATGTAATACCAGGTAAAGCTAAACAATGCTTCAAGCTAGGTGTTGGTTAAAATAGTGCACCAAATGATAAGACGTTGCACAACCTCCTTTCACCGTTGCGAAACCGCGGAGTTTTGCCAAGTGGAAAATTCAAGGCTGCTCTGATTACCAAAAATATTATAGTATTTTTTTAATAATAACAATAAACTCTGTGTTGAGACCCCTGTGAATGAAACCTGTGTTTTATATTTATTTATTGGCTAAAGATCGAAGCCAATGGCATAATACTACGAGAGAGGCCTAATACCCAGCAGTGGGACGTAACCAGCTGTGGATGATGATTATTTATTTACTAAGAAAAGAAAAATCGCGGGAGCACCTGGATTCGATCTGCGCAGGACCGGGACGAGTGTCGTACCTACTAGAAGACAGACCTGTGTTCAGCAGCAGAGCGATAACGGGCTGATGATGATGATTTATGAATTAAGTAAATTCACTTAAAAACTTTATTAATGTTCTTCAATTATTATTTAGACCGGTATGTGTTCCGGGTTAACGTAAAAACTAGTACAAGTTCGATGAATGCCGCGCTGTTTTGAAATAGATCGAAATTGGTTTTCGGTGATAAGGCACGGGAAAATATGTATCCCATTTTATATTAATAATTATTTTAAACAAAAGCAAACACCAACTTCAACTCTACTGTCACGTTACTGAACAAATCTAAGCCTGTAAAAAAAAACTGCAACATATATTCATTTGCATTACAAATCTAAGCCTATCATAGAAGGTATACAGCAGCGCCCCCTGGTGAGTTGTCATCGTAATACATAGCTAAAAAGATGCACCCAGTAAACCTCAACACATTACAGAAAACTGTATCAAAATCCGACTAGTAGTTTTGGAAATATGGGTAAAATTGGTTTGCATAAACTTTATCAATATGTTGGTTTATGGGTTTTTTCTCAAAAAGTTCTGAACTGAATGAATAACAATTTTTATGAGACTATTTTGGAATCTATCCTCATCGAATAAAAAAGAATTTTTGAAATCGGTTGAAAATAAACAACGGAGAAATCGCGTAACATACCCACAAAAAAACTTTCATAAGACTTGATAACCTCCTTTTTTTGGAAGTCGGTTAAAAATAGGTTTATATAGTTACATATATGTAATCATTTTGTCGATAGACAGATAGATAGATAGACAGATAGACAGATAGACAGATAGACAGATAGACAGATAGACAGATAGACAGATAGACAGATAGACAGATAGACAGATAGACAGATAGACAGATAGACAGATAGACAGATAGACAGATAGACAGATAGACAGATAGACAGATAGACAGATAGACAGATAGACAGATAGACAGATAGACAGATAGACAGATAGACAGATAGACAGATAGACAGATAGACAGATAGACAGATAGACAGATAGACAGATAGACAGATAGACAGATAGACAGATAGACAGATAGACAGATAGACAGATAGACAGATAGACAGATAGACAGATAGACAGATAGACAGATAGACAGATAGACAGATAGACAGATAGACAGATAGACAGATAGACAGATAGACAGATAGACAGATAGACAGATAGACAGATAGACAGATAGACAGATAGACAGATAGACAGATAGACAGATAGACAGATAGACAGATAGACAGATAGACAGATAGACAGCGATTTTGCGTCGTCTCTCATAAATGCCGGTTTGCAAAAACTACTTGTTTGAAATTGTTTAACCAACGAAGAATGAAAGCAATTTTTTTAAAGCAAGATTGCTTAGATTTTATTACCTGATGGTGATAAATAATGGCAGTACAAATTAAATTGTATATAGTGTAGCACAGTGTATGAATAATAATAGAATGTAACTTAGAAAAGCTTATGCAACTACGCATCATGTCTAGGTAATTTTACAGTGCCTAGTATATACCTATGTTATATTCTTTGGTGCTAGGCTAATTTGAAATGCCCTTTCTTGTATTTTACAATCTGACTTCGTTATACAACTGCAATTACCTCCGAATCATTTGTCATTCCCACAAAGCCATATACCACAGAATAAATTAAATCTTGTATAGTACCTACACACCCACACCCGTACGGCACTTTAAGAACATTAAAATCTCGAGCGGACGTAGATAAATGGCGATCTACATCAAAATCAAGCGCGTACCTACACTCTACCGGATTAATATAATTAATAGAACTGTAACCTTAGCGAAAAGGTCAATTATTCTGACATGTGACCTTGCACCGTATTACTGGCCAGAACTAACAAAGGCTTATTAAACCCGAGGTTTAATTGAAGTATGTAAAGACACGCCACGCCACACAACAAAAAACATAATGATTGATAAAGTTTAGAAATTAAAAATAGTCAATAAAGTCGAAATTTTGAAATGGGCGTCGAGAAATTCCATTCGATTCCGCAACGATTGATCGATATCGAACGGGTCGAAATCTATTGTTCACGTATTTCACTAATTATGTTCAACGAGAGTGCTTAGCCTTGAGTGCCGATTAAATGCGTGCCAGAGTCATCGATTCGGTATCGATCGTTGACGTAGCGTGTCGATAATCGATACCATTCGATACTCAGCGGCGAAAATGACGGATATGCGCGTGAGTTAAACGGCATTGACTATTATTGTCTTTGTTATCCGTGCCCCGGATTCGTATGAAATTAGGTTCAAGAGCTGAAGCATAATGGAGCTTTTTGTGAGATTGGATGTGAAGGCTTGCTGAGGATTTTAAACGTGTCTATTGTATGTTTTTTAGATCCTTGAACGCTATTACGTTTGAACTAGGTTTATATTGAGCTGTGTCTAAACACATTAGAAAGGTCAATTCATTGATTTATGATCGAATAAATAGATCAATCATAATCGATTAATCTTAGCAATAGGGAACATGCACAACTTTTTTATTACTTCAATGAAAGCTTTTTAATAGACAATCAGCACAAAGAAATTATTTTTGAATTAGCTTTAATAAAAACGCAGTTAGACACGTTTTTAGTTTACGATTAGACAGAGAGAACCGACATGTCATGTGACGTCACATGACACTAACGCCGTACAAAATACATAGAAAATTCTGTTTATATTATTATCATATCTTTATTTTTCAGTGGATATAAATGCGGTTTGCACAGCTCGTTTAGTATTTTGGTATATTTTTATAGTTTATTTACAAAAATCAAATTCCATTTCCATGCATGTTCCCTATTAGCTGCGAGTGCTGAAGAGTAACTCTTCAAATTTACGAAATATGTATGTAGATCAATCCGGATACAAAAATAAAATCCCCTTAGATTCTATGTAAAGATTAGGAAGTAAAAATAGGAGAGAATACAATTTTCCTTATAATTGTTTTGTTTATTGCTAGGTTTGTTTTGTGACATTTACGGTTAACATTGAACTTGCAGAAATTCACACATTGTTATCCAAAGGTCGAAGGTACGCATTCTTGATAAGAATTAGATGTCAAGTGCCAAAAGTATTCGTTAGTGTGTTGTGTGGGGTGTGAATGGGGTGTCGAAATCAGCCTTCTATTCAATGAGGGTTCGTGCAATATCGTTGGATAATTTTATTATCGTGTACTGTAATATTACAAGATGTTATGCTTCAGTATGTAATGCAGTTTTCGCATTCACGTTAATTGTCCTTTTGGTCGAAGTCACGCTTTGTTTTCAATTGTTTTCGCCTTCAGATAGACTTCAAAGTCTTATATTCTTTACACAATGATTCTACTGTGACAAATTGCTCTAAACGTCTCGAGAGAAAAATAAGTAAGTAAGTTAGTGGTATAAGTTATGCTGCAATTTTCATTATACAGTAACATAAAAAATAACAATGCTAACAACGGTTGCTAGATAAAGATATTCTATGTTGTAGCTGTACCTACAATCTAATAAAATTAAATAAACATTTGTTTATTTTGCATAATTTTGTTTTACAAAAATATATTGGAATCCAAAGGCTCCCGAACTAGTTTTCACTGCGTCTCGGTGTTTCAATCTTCATCATCATCATCATCTTTTTATCATCGTCTTTTTTGACTTCGTTTTAACACTGTTTTCATTCATAAACAAAAATTCAATATTAGTGTTAAGTGTGATTTTAATTGCACTGAAATATTCCATGTCTGATTGCCAAAACCGCTTATCAAATTGGCAATCAGTTTTTAATTGCACAGGGAAAAATTATAACCATTAGCAACTCCATTGTCAAGCGTAGTGCGTGAAATTAATATGGGAATGTTGATGTTAACTTGATAATAAGAACGTGTTTTTTTTAGTAAAGTTCGGTCACTAATCGAAGGAATTTCAAGCGCTACGAGCTAGATGACTTAATTACACTTAATATTGATGAAACTGCAAAAGAAATAGCCAAACAATTGTATTTAAAAGCCGTAAAAAAAATTGTCTTCCGCCACCTAATTTTAGTAAAGATTTTGCTTCCAACTCGTATGTTACTATTTCATCTGCTAGCACCCTGAAAATACATATAATAATACATTTAAATTAAATTTGCATTAACTTTTATAATTTTACTCATAGAAATAATTTATACGTGCTATTTTAACCTGAAACATGACACTAAAGTGAAGCTACGAACACAGAATATAGAACAGTATGGAATACATCATTAATATTCGTCCTTGCTACGAGCTACGACGTAGCTTTATGTAGCACAAGAGTATACAAAAATACATTGCTATACAAAATTCTGAATTCCCCACACAAAAACACACATCACAAAGCGATAGCAGCAAAGTTCTATTGTTATCAATTCAATATGCAATTTTTTGGTTCGCGTGGCCGTTTCCCATATTCACACATTAAGTAATAAAGAAGAATAGGGTATTATCAAATGTGTGTAACGCTCAATTCAATCGTTCATATGAAATCAAAGTTAAAAGTACGCAATTTGCCTGGACCGTGGACAAATTAGCAAGAGTTTGTTGTTCATTGTAAAACAAATTTTCGCAAATAGTGTTGTAAATTGAGTCTTGCAATTTTTGAGGTGTGTTACGAGTGTGCGGAACGAGATTAAAGTTAAATGTCGCATAGAATTTACCGCCGTTATTAAAGTAATGTCACATACACTCTTGATTTATGACTGCTAAATAACTATGTGTACTCGTAAGTGGTAGGTTTTGGTCAACATGTCAAGTCAAGACTTTATAAAAACCGTCATAATTCGGTACGGCTTATGATTGACGCAATGAGGCCACTAAACGGCTAAGAATTACTTGTCTAGACCAAACCATCGGACAAAAAGCGTTACTTAACTCTAAAACCAAGTAAACCACGATTCGGAAAATAAAAACAATAATAGAAAAGTTGACAATCGATTACATAAAATAAATCGAGACCACGACTCGATTCGGCGAATCGATCTTTATATTGTCTGCAGAATGCTGTGAATTTGGCGGATGCTTGAAAAAGTGTTGTAATCGTCCGCAAATTGATGTTAAACGGTGATCTAGGTGGGAAAGGGTAATTAAGCTACTTACGTGTAGAAAAAACTTCATGAAACTTGACTACTGCAGGTTCAGGCATCACGGAAAGTATGAGAACTAATACATTATTTTCTCGGTGCTTAATCCAAAATTTTATACGTATGTACATACATATATCTATATCACACCTACTTAATTAAATATCTTGAAAAGCAACGTGCGTAATAGTGCATGCAGTTTATTTAACAAGTGTACAATGTACATATGTAAGTTTGCAAACATGTATGTACCTAAGCTTAAATTACTTTATCAATTCTACTTATCTGAAAATATAAACTATATTAATTATATTCATTTCTAATGGTAACCGTGCCCTTCAAACCGGAACTATCTATTATTATCTATACATATAATACATTTTAAATCCGTGTCCCAATAACTGCGCAGGGCAGGCCAACACTAATAAATGTTTGCGGTTTTGTCCGAGCCATGTCGTGACTACAAATAATGCGAGTAATGATTATTGTGTGTGTAATAATTATATATGAACATGCAGTGTTGTAATAAGTACTTATTTATATAAACATGTTATGTAGGTAAATAAAAGTTAGGGAGGCAATGTAATTTTTTCAAGCTACAATTTATTAATGTTTTCTATAAATTTTCGATTTAGTTTCTTACATTCATGACTCTTATTACCTACATCTGGGTGAATTAGCAGGCGGGTGATTTTTTTATTTGTAAGTCATCATACTACATGGTTAATGACAAAATACACGTCACTACTGTTCAATTACCTAATCCTTCAGTTATATACATACATATACTTCGGATGTAAAAATCAGTATATTTATTTCTCTCGGCAGCTTAGTACCTAGCATGTGCCTAGGTTTTAATATCAAGACCTGCAATGCAATGCCTATATACCTAATGTATGTATACATAGCTCGGTCTAGGTGAACGGGAGGCCTTGACGAAGTTCTGAGCTAGGGAACCGTGACACTAGGCTAAATCTAGATTTTAGTGTGGCTAAATGCTTTGCAATGCCTAGGTAGGTAGGCTCTCGGTGGCGGGAACTTGAGATTGTTGTCTGTGATTAAGGAAAATGCTTTATAAAACAAGGATAAGGAAAGATTTGTTTTGATCTATAACCGAGTTACTTTACTTGTTTAAAATAATATTATCATACGTATAAACTGATACATACATAAACACAATTTACTAAAAGCACTTTATTATTAATGATACCTGCGATAATTCGGAAATAGCACGGTAATATAAACCGAAGTTCTTGTCCTAATTCAGTTTCATGACCTAACATAAGAAAACAACAATAATCTGCCTTGAATTTTTTTTTCAGATGCAGATAATTACATGTTAGGCCCATCAGGTATCAGGATAAATCAGGATTATGTACTTGACAAGTACACAAACAAAGGAGGTATATTACATAAAATATCTGTTTAATCGCAGCACTAAAGCGGCAAACCTTAAACAATTCTCAACAGTCGCTCCTCATTAATCCATATCTTGCGGACTTATAAATCGTCAATAGTTGTTAGCAGCCTATATTTCATTGCGTAGGTGTGACTTGCTGAAATGCAGGTCGATTGACATAACAGATAGTATAAGTACGAGATAAAGCGACCTTGGTGCTCGCAACCTGCGGCGATCGGATAAGCAGTTAAATAATGGTGACCTGGATGTAGTAATATTGTAATTACCATTGACTGATAACTGATTGCAATAATTATGTGTACCCATAGATAGATAGAACAAAGATAAGACAAAGTCGGGCTGAGTGGCGTGCCTTGGGAGAGGCCTATGTCCAGAAGTGGACGACCGTGGGCTGATGATGATGATGATGATGATAGATAGATAGATTGTTGTATTTGTTGTATTGTCGTGTATTTGAAACAATCATGATATGTTGTGTCAACAAATATTTAACTCGTGTTCAGTTTACGTCAGGGCATTTCCATTTACAATAGAGTTTAAGTATAATAGAAACGATGTCTTTGGAAATATACTATGTACTAGAGGGCACCCGCGGCATCGCTCGTGTTATTTCGGGATAAAAAGTAACGTTACACTTCTGAGACTTCATACTACCAACATACCAAAAATGATAAAGATCCGTTTACCTGTTTTTGCGCGACGAGCGTGTATATATATATGTATATAGCTGTACATTGTTGGAACGTCTTCTGTTACCAATTCTAAGTAATCCAAACATTTTGTTTAAATATCTTCAATCCTTTGACTTCCGACCCTCTTCAGCTTTATTTTATATGTATAGTATTGTATATAGATTAGATTCTGTTGTCTGATGTCTGTTGATCTATAAAATTTTCCGTCTCATTTATTCGACTGAAAGAAAAAACCGGATGGAATAATTTTTTTTTTTTTTTTTTTTTTTTACGTGTGATAGGTTTACGTTTGACTACAGCCTGCCTGGTGTTAAGCATTGCTGCAGCCTAGGGTGTAACACGTTTACCTAGAAGATACCTATTAACTCTAGATTTGAAAACCCCTGGATGGAATAATAATGTAATGTAACTTTATCTCCGCATTCAATGAACCAAGAAGGACACTGTTTATGATCTGAATTATTTTTATCATTCATCTAGTCCTTTGGCAACCAAATAATTTTAAATGCCAAGGCGTCAAGAATTCCATTACTCGAAACTGGACCAAAGCATTACCGGCTATTATATCTTGACATATTGACAACTATAACTGTCTTTGTATGTGTTAAGGGCTGGGGAGGTCTTGTTAAATTGGTGGGGTAAGTGTCCAGTCAATTTTAGAGCAATTGCTAGTTCTCACAGTCGCTATGTATTGTAATTAGCTATACATATAAAGGTCATAGACTAGAATAGGACGTAGATGCTTAATGTGTTCGATACGATCGAATGACTCGCTCGTAATTATGATTTTATCAGGAAATGCAGACAAAATTATAGACGTTGTTTTGTATCGGATTATTTTAGCATAGATAAGTGTCTGCATATTCTGTTAGAGCAGTTTATTGTTATTGATTTTACACATATCTAGGAGTTGATAATTCAGATTGGCCAGAACAATAGTTTGAGGTACAGCGATTGATTTAAACCAGACATGCAATATGCATCAGTGTTATCTACAACTCTACATATCTAAAGGACTATAGGTATATTAACTTGTCACTTTATATTTAAACGAGCGATTGTTATAGGGTCAACTAACGTGAGAACTACGCCCGTCCTGAATATTATTCAGAGCTGCCTGTTGATATTCTATGCCTTGTCAATAAAGTAATTAAAACGTAAGCGTTTCAAAGCTACATATGTCAATGCAATGTCGAAGCGAAATACTAGTTATGAAAGTAAGGAAGCAAATATCAAGCAGTGGCAGTGAAGAGCTGAAGATGATGAATCTGGAATCAAAGTGAAATGTAAATATAACTGGCGCTGAATAAGGGAGGCCTCCAACCAGCAGTATGATCGAGAAGTCTATGATAGACAGAAACAACGAAGTTTCTCTCATTGTCACGATTTAGTGTTACTTTACTACACAATAAAACGATTTCTCGTTTTTTTATGAAACAAAGTTATCGCCCGCAATAGTAACTCAATAAAATATTCACGATTTTGACGTGAAACAATAAATGGCCGCCCTATAAACCGAGCAATGTTGTTACAGTATTGCAAGGCTGTTTCAAAAGTCGATCAACTTTTACAATTTGCAATCTGTTACATATAACTTTCGACAATTACCATAGTAAGGGCCTACTGCGCGCAATACTGTGGTCTGGTGAAGTAATTGCTTGTTAAACTGGGGTTAAGAGAGTGTATGATATAATTATGTAGCAGTGGCATATCTTCAAACAATCCAGTACACATAATGCTCTATAGTTATTTATTTATCGTATGGCATTTTTTTTAAATATCTACTTCATAAATTTATTGTTTTCAAATACGCAATCGCATCTGCAGTTAAGGTTTTAAAATCCTCCGGGTGTCGGGATAGACAACCTACAGTCTTGTCTTCTGTAGGTTGTCTAAGTCATCGCGGACAGGCAGATTCGGAAACCTCCTTATTTTTTGTTATGCTCAACAGTGTTCGCTTGGGTAAGGACCGCTTCAGGTAACCTAGTAGTCAACTGCCTGACTGTAAAGTGTAAAAAAAGCAATTGTTTCTGAACGATGTCTTTATGGGAATCATTTAATTTTTTGGATGAGCAAACTTACTCTCCCTCTCGGGAATAGACCAGTGTCACATATCACAGCATTATATTAGAAGAAAGGAGTAGAAATTTAAAGAAACCCACAAAATGGCACTTTTTTTTATTTACTAGAACTAACTTCGCTTCACAATAATTTTTTTTTTAATTTAAAGCAACAAATTTCCACGTTTTCCTTTTAACTAAAACAAGTTTGCACTTGACCATAGTTTGCCTGATGGTAACCAATAGCTATGGTCTAAGATGAATTGATTCAGTTTTCCTTATTCAAAGTTTTATTTTCAATAAAATATAAACATTGCAACAAATCAGACCTTCGTTACTGTTTTCTACACACCAATTGCATCTCATTCAAACTGTATTGTTACTTCATAATAGTCGATTTAAATGAAAGCTTTACGAGTGTTATTCGTCAACATGTTGTGATAGACTATGTAAGCCGTAAGATATTAAAATGAGTGCATTGTTTGCTCTGTGCTAGTTTTATTAGTCGTGTTATAGAATTTGAATTGATTTTACATGGTTCAATGGTAGCAATTGTCTCGTGTTTGCAATCTAAAATGCTAATTGTTTTGCTTGGCTTTTGTTTTCTATTGTGAAGAGGAAAGATTATGCTACATGTTAAATGCTTATGAGCACTTTGTAATCCGATTGTTGAAGGTGAAAAAAGCTGTTTAATTTGATCCACAAACATAATGAGTGTCATAAAACTTGTCTGTGTTAGTAACATTTTGTTAATTTATTAGTGAGATACCCTTCAAGGTAGAGCGATTCTTAGGAGTTGTTGTCGAGAGAGCCACCCGTCTACAGTTAAAACAACTATACTAATACAAACACTTCCACAATCATGCAAATCTTAGGTAGTTTAGACTTCGAGGCTGGGTCAATAACGCTAGCTTTTCTCACCACTCCCAGATAGCCCTTCCAACTAACAATAATTGAAGGTAATGCATAGCCTTCATTACATTTATTGAGTGTGGTTTATGACCCGACCGACTTAAGCGTGGTTAACGCACAATAAAACAGAAAGGCTCAATTTATACATAAACGTATCAAAATCCTTGAGAGTGGTTAATCAATAGCAGATTTATAGCCCATTTGAGCAGTTCGTAAAATAAGATTTTGAAATGTACTCGGTACTTTTTAATGTTGAGTATAATTCTTTATGTTAACGTTAATAGGGTTTTACTGCTTAATTTAACTCGGAATTTACAAAGCAGTTGTTATATAGACCTTGTCTTGTTTATGATTTGAAGATCTTGTTAAACAAATCACATGATTGCAAAACTTATATGTAAGTCTAGCTATTGTACACCAGAGGACATCATATTGCTGTCAAATATTGGACTGTAAACAAAAACGTACCTATATCCGTCACAAAATAAAAGGAAAAATAATAACTTAGTAGGGTAGGTATAAGTGCACTTGACATTATGCACGTTCATAGGATCATTAATTTTATTTCCAGTCAACCATAAGAGCTTCCTGAGTCCTCCTACTAGACCAGTTTCTAACAACTTGTATGATTTTCAAACGACATTGTACGTACATACGTACAGTTTTTTGCCATTTACACGTATATATGTGGCCTTGATACAAATATTTATTGGAAATTGTAATAATTCTATGTCAGAACGAGACAAATATAGGAAACACTTTGGATAAATTAATGTTTTAATACTCAAATGGTAATAACGACATTTATAGATATATTACGTGTCGGATTATTTTAAAAATAATTGAGAAAATAGTGTTAAAGGTCAAGTTCACACGCAACGTAAAAGTATTTTTTACTTTAGTTATAATTTTAGAGCTGGAGAAAAGATTGGCCTGAACTTATAATGTATATATATATAATGTGGTTGACATTACCTTTCTTACATTTTACTTGTGTCTTTTTTTCATTTATCTTGCGTTGTTTGTCATTACTTTTTTTTTCTTACGTACGGTACGGCAGTCGTTGAGTCATGTCAGAGGCCCTTAGGGCGGCTTTATAAATTCGCGACACCAGAGTTGGCCACTCTCATTGTTACCTATGGAAAAGTCAGAACCTGGACACCCACTAGGAGATAACTTTATTAACGAATTATTATACAGATGAGACCACTTGTTTGTGACGCAAGCTGGCTACTATCGTTTTGCAATTGGATAACATTAGTAGGTTTAAAATGTAAAATACCTAATTACCAAAACTATAAGATTAGCAGCTAAATATTGGTCCGCGGTCTTAATTATAACTACCTCATTTATAATCGTCGAACAAATTAATCTAAACGTGTTCTGGTCGTCGCGACATAGTTCAACTCATCGGGAATGGATAATTACACGTTTCTTGCATAAGAAAATGTAACTTAATTAACTTGTTTAATTGACACGGATTTACTTGAAATGCTTAAATGTACAATAAATTCTACTATGGTAATGCACATCAAAGATTTATTAAAAAACAACGCGTTAGCAGTCAGGTCATTTAATTATTATGGCAATATTTTGAAAATACAAATTTACAAACAAACAGTCATTGATAATTACGAAGATTAAATTATTTAAAGCAACATTAATAGTAAACACACATATGTGGAATATTAATAGCCCAAAAATTTAGAACTTTTAAAACTAAACTAAAATCAACCAACATTTAATCACAGACATATCTCAATTTACATAACACAATTTGTTACGAGTACTTGGTTTACGTATACTAGCGTTCAAATGTATTACATCTACACATTCCTATCAATTAAATCAAACTGTCACCGCTCTTAAATTAAAGAGCGCTAACTAGCTCCATCTATACATATTTTTTTAATACAAACACTTAAATATCACACTCAGGACCGTGAAAAATCTATAAAAACCGTGTTGCAATAATATGTACAACTGTCGATTTCACATGGGACTCCATGTACGGCCTTAGGATTCGATATGACTTCAGTGTTAGATATTGGCCAACACAATATAACGGATAATTGGATACAGCTACTGTGCTATTATGTAACTTTATAGCCTAAGAACAGCATGACAGATTGTGACACGAACTAAATGGTAAGTCCTAGAAATTGACATGACCTACCTGATAGTGTTTTGCAAAAATAATAGCTAGGTTTCTTCCTGCTTCGCTAGCGAAACATATAAACATCTAAAAAGGTATTATTGTTACCGTAGAAAGAATTGGTAAGAGAATAATTATTTTATATGTAAGAATACATAACATTCAAGCTGATTGTAGTCATCACAAATGGAATATGTATTTTTATTATAAACATTCAATTTCGAGTATATTTAGGCTAAGCAAATCTGTATGAATGAAATACCTACTTGAAAATAAACCGTTTATACATATATACGCGACATACCAATTTATTTATACATATTTATTTAAATTTCAGATGCTAAATAATGAAGTTAAAGTTATGAGCCTATGTACATACATGTGTTTGTCTACCCGTGTCGGAGCCTGAAATGGCAAAATATATGATTAATTTTATCGACAAATCAAGCTCTAAAATTTTTTTTTTCCTCCTCATGGTGGAATGGCAGCCATTTTGTTATTTTTGACACCAACCCTTGGGCGCTTGTATTAATTTAGTCATAACTTATTATGTAAAGGGCATATTGATTTAAAAAAAATATCATTTGATAGCTGAATGTATGGGCAATAAAACGAGGTTAAACATTTGCAATATTTTATTAAATAAAGGTAAGAAAAAAAAATTAGAAGAAAAAAAAATATAACATTTTTCAGAGAAAAAATCTTAAAAGTAAGCTTTTTACGAAAAAACATGGGAGTAAGTTTTAAATTTGTTTCTTCCATAATGTAGTACAGGATGTAAGCTTTCTAAAATAATCACACAGTTTTGATGTAACTAACATAATTTAGAAGTTATAACCGTTGGAATTTGTCTCTTTGCAAGTGCTTTGTTTGCTTATCATGGAATAGACTAGCGAATTCGCCGAATTCTGGCAACAAGTTTCTAAGAAACCCATTCTTAAAAAATGCCGGTAATTAGGATGTTTCTAGGTGGGAGTACGACAGAAATCCAGATAAGAAGCGTAGATAGCCAGGTCAGTTCAGTCATCCCTCGCTCTGCGTTGTGATTACATTTCTTTGCCCGTACAGACGTTGTTATTATTGGAACTTTTGTTTTGTTATTGATTTGTTTTATTGTTATTTTGGACTGTGTTGACCGACTGAAGTGGGAGATGGCTTATTCTAGCCAACATGTTGCCGACATACATTTTGTTTATGGATTTTGCAACGGCAACGCCAATAGTGCCGTTAGAGAATATGCCAGAAGATTCCCTAACCGACCAACGCCGAATGCTCGCACTTTTATAAGAATTCACATGCAACTGGCTGAAAATGGGATAAGAAGGACAGCAAATGAACGCTCTCGTTTTTTAACACCGCTCGAGGAACAAGAAATTCTGCAGCTGATTACTGAAGATCCTACACTAAGTGTCAGAAGGATAGCAAACATGCTTGGTTTATCCGAATGGACAGTGTGGAAAGTTCTGAAGAATGAAGGATTACATCCCTATCACCTAAGACGAGTGCAAGAAATTGTTGACCTTGACTATCCAAGAAGATCAGTTTTTTGTTCTTGGATTTTGAGAAGAAATCGGCAAGAGCAAAATTTTTTGAAGAAAATTATGTGGACCGACGAGGCCACTTTCACTCGGACTGGATACATAAACCACCGAAATGAACATTTGTGGCTAAACGATAATCCTCATGCTGTTCGGCCCAGTTCATTCCAGCATCAATTTTCAATAAATGTTTGGGCCGGAATGATCGATAACGTCCTTGTTGGGCCAATTGTTCTGCCCGCTACAATGAACGGACCAAGATTTTTGGAGTTCCTGGAGACAACATTTCATGACGCTTTGCTGGAGTTACCGCTGACTTATCGTATCGGTATAATGCTGCAGTTGGACGGAGCACCAGCGCACTTTGCAACAAACGTGAGAAACCATCTCAACGAACGCTATTCGCCCTGGATTGAACGCGGTGGGACAATCGCTTGGCCACCGCGTTCACCCGACCTTACCCCACTTGATTTTTTTTGTGGGGTACGATGAAACAGAGGGTTTATAAAGACGTTCCGAATACTCGGGAAGAGTTGTTAGAAAAAATACTGCATGTCGGAAATGAGTTGCGCGAGGATAAAGATAATGATCCGGCGCGCAACACAACATGTTGGTATTAGGGCAACTGCCTGTTTGCAGCACCAGGGTGGTCATTTTGAGCAGTGGCTGTAATAAGTATGTTAAGAGAATAATTGAACATTTTTGCACAAATAAATGAAGTGGCTTTTAATTTTATCTTGTTTATTTCAACATGACTAGTAAACTAGGGTCCTATTCAACCAACCATATCTACTAAAGTATGTTAGTCACATAAATACTGTTTGGATCTTTTAGAAAGCTTACATCCTGTACTACATTATGGAAGAAACAAATTTAAAACTTACTCCCATGTTTTTTCGTAAAAAGCTTACTTTTAAGATTTTTTCTCTGAAAAATGTTATATTTTTTTTTCTTCTAATTTTTTTTTCTTACCTTTATTTAATAAAATATTGCAAATGTTTAACCTCGTTTTATTGCCCATACATTCAGCTATCAAATGATATTTTTTTTAAATCAATATGCCCTTTACATAATAAGTTATGACTAAATTAATACAAGCGCCCAAGGGTTGGTGTCAAAAATAACAAAATGGCTGCCATTCCACCATGAGGAGGAAAAAAAAAATTTAGAGCTTGATTTGTCGATAAAATTAATCATATATTTTACCATTTCAGGCTCCGACACGGGTAGACAAACACATTGTATGTACGCACTATATTTTACCACCGCATACATTATGAAACATCTCGCACAGCGTTTTCGCGTGATGGACGACTACTCTCAATAACTCAGCCGAGGTATGTTGCAAGGCATTGTGAGCACGTCCAATCACCATGAGTTGCCATACATCACGGGGAACATACGATACGATATTGTAGACGAAAGGCATCCGTGACGATATAAAAATATGTTAAAAATATGTATGTTTATGATGAGAACTAATACCTAAAGTAACAAAATGATGATGTAAATGTCTCGAAATACTGTCGTTCTTGCGATTAGGTACCATGAGTAGTTAGTAAAAATAGGATAATTTGTAAAAGAAGTTTATAGGAAAAAAAAGAAAATACTTTACTACATATTAGCCTATTGTCTATTGATGTTAAAGGAAGCATGAAAAAAAGAGCAAATAAAAGTAAAATCTTCAACGTAAATATATAGGTACGGATACTTATTATAAAATGGTTGTGCAAATATTTGTAGCAATGGTATTAAATTTCACTACTTTTATGTGACAAAATACAAACCCGTATGTTTCCACCAGTCTGCTCCAATCTAATCTAAAATATTTTGTTGTAATTGTAAATTGACTAGTGCTGAGTTATGAGACAATACGATGTTGTAAACTCTCCTTGGAACATGGGTTACTAACCATTCATAAGAATGGTTAGCGATTGTGACAAGCGGAAGTATTTGTTTGTATTGGAATTATGTTGATTCTCGAAGGCAAGTTTCCAGGGAAAAGAAGTCTGAAGGACGTCAGAGAACGAAGTGGCTAGACGACTCTAAGAATTGGACAAACCTGATCTATCCGCATCTAAAAGAAACAGCATGGGATCGCAGAAAATATTGCCAATTGACCTCCAAACTTGTATATGAAGATGCGCCGATGATGATGATGAATTATGTTCCATGTAATTCTTATGTTTACAATATTATCACAATCGAGCTTCTTTGTATTTCCTACTCGGTTGAGACAAATTCAATTCTAGGTTAGTGCAGTGCACTGCGACTAAACAAAACAGATAAAATTGAAATTTTTCGTGCAAAATTCTTGGTATTCTGTCATCGGGGCTCCACCAATTATTATATGTTGGATTAAGTACTCACCTAGCATTGATTTCAATTATCTTTTTCTATTCATGGGTACTTAAGTATTGACCTATCAAGAGGATTTGGATTCAGACAAAAATATTATATCCAAAATTAGTTTTTAATGGCCATTCAATGTACATTATCGCAATTCAGTCCATTCTCAGAACTAAATGAAGACAAATGACTCCAAAGAATAATATAATTTGACTAAACGAGTAGCACCTTGGAATTGACGTAGATGTTTGAATCAATAGATTTGTTTGGAATCAGATACTTCAACTGTTTGAAGAATAAACAAATAAAATACACGTATTTACAACTTGATATACTAATATATCTCTTGGTCGAAGTAAGTAGGTTTGTTGTTATATGTTTATAATATCATCATCAGCTCATAGACTCATAGGGACATAAACTCCTTCCTTTTTACATTTACAGTTTTGTAGTTTTAAGTTGTAAGGAAATAAGCAAAGAACTAATAGCTACACCAGTACGCAAGGTTTGATTAAACACCTGAATTGATTCTTACTTTCTTTTCCAGACCTTTTTTTAGTAAAAGAAAAATATATGTGTAAGAGATACATTGGTAAGTGTATATGTATTTTTTATTTTAACCTCTCTATGTAATATGAATTCTATGATTCCACACTTGCATCCGATGCGTCAATTTCACGACCTCATTATATCTTCATTGCTCTATGTCAATACTATAATGATGTGATCATATGTTTTTTACAAAAGCCAAAGGTGTGTTTGTTGGTCTGTAAGTGTTTTTTTCTCACCGGAACAGAAAAGACAGATCATCATTTTTAAAAGAAGCATATATAGATAAGGTCCCGAGAGTCATATATGAAACTAGTGGGTGCTCGCGGCTTCGCTCGCATTAAGAAGTAAAACTTGCATCCCCTATTTCACCCCTTTTAAAGCGGCATTTCCAATAATCCTTTCTTAACGGATGCCTACGTCATAACATATACCTTCATTCCAAATTTCAGCCCAATCCGTCCAGTGGTTTGGGCTGTGCGTTGATAGATCACTATATCAGTCAGTCAATCAGTCAGTCACCTTTGAGTTTTATATATTTAGATACTTATTATCCCGAAATAACGCAAGAAAACATGTATTCATTAGTTCCGATATGAATCGACTGACCACCCATCTTTGACTATGAATTATATTTGAGACAATTTCCTATTAATATTGTATTTCTGACAATTATACAAAAGGTATAGACATTGCGATAGTCTTTAAAACTTAAAGCATGTACAAACTAGACTATATCATTAGGTAATACACTGGCTTGTTAAAAGCACCATTGAAAGAGTTCATTAAATTTTTGGAGTTGTTATTATGGATAGCAGACTTCTACGTACAGTTACAAAGTATACTAGATTGTTGTCAGGCGGATTGATGTACAAGGTTACTAGTCACTCCAGTAACTGTTATTAAGGAATCTTAAGATTTATATATTAATACCTAAACCTGAACCAAAAACAAAGACCTAACCAAGATACGATGTAAGGAAAATATTAACTTAGTAAAAACTTAGGAAAAATTCGTGAATAAAATCAGCTATTCCATGCAAAAAGTTCATCGCCACCTGACAAAATGTATGGAGAACTAAATATTTTTGTTAATTTCCATGAACCGTCGAACAAAAGTTGTTGCTTTTGCTACCCTTAAAAGATTTATGCATTAGTTAGCAGTAACTCTGCGTATGATTGGGAGACACAACATGTCCCGTGTCAGGTTAATTGCTTTTCATGACTAATTGGTAGTGTAAAGATATTGGCCAGTGGCCTTCGATGAGGTGTCTTTCTTTCATTGCTTTTTGAAGCGGTGGAATTCGTTTTGTTTTCCTGATTTATAAATGTTTTATGTTATCTATTAGATAAACATTATACAGGTATAATATTGTTAGACTTTTATTTTGTAAATTGCTGTCCTGAGTTTTTAAGGCATTAATTTGAATTGATTTAAGGTTACTTGTAACAATTAAGGAATGATATTTATAAACTTTAGATTAGATTTTATTAGGTAACTATTTGTCCTGCCAAAACGTGCCTGAATTCGTATGAGAGTGGCATACTCTGGTGACAAGAGATTCAATTTGAGTACACCCGTACCAACATAATGTAATACTTTATTACAGTCAATTTTAAACAGTTCTCTGACCTTGCAGTCTTATAGAGTTTTGTGGTTGCAATGACATAATTTGTCTGCGTCTTTCTCAAGTAATTAGTCCACTTCAGTTTTGTTTCTAATTAAGATAGGTGTCGGATTTCCCAAGGAAACCTTATAAGGCTATGTGGTTACATTCTGAGTGATCTCATGGCTTTTGTTTAAAGGTAATGTTATGGTTTCTGCCAAAATGGAACTGCAACTAGAGTAATGGATTCGACTTGTTTGGAACATGACTAATGAATGAAATTTAGCGTGGGTTGACTGCGGTTAGGATTTTGCTAAATATTTAGCACTGTTTTTTAAATTCGATGCGAAACTAGCCCTGTTGTACATATGATATAATATTTTGTTGTAATATATAAATTGCATGGACGTCACGGACGAACAAAATATGTAATTTAATGGAGCAACATTCATATTTTTAAAGTTTTTATTGGAAAATGAGCGAAAATAATCACGACCGGCAGGATTCGAACCTGCGTATTTCTGCGGTGTGTTTCACAATGAGTCGGATACGGATCCGATTCGATTGAGACGGAAATCAATTGGCACGGAAAGGATTTTTCCAAATCACAATGATTCCATACGAATCTTTTAACAAATTTATTCATCAGAAAAATCGGAACCGTTCCGTGAGCCAAAAGCTAGCGGATTCGTTTCCGTCGATGATAAATTCGATTTTATTTTTTCATGATATTTAACCTGATTTACACATAATTATACATTGATTTATTTCTATTTATAATTATTTATATGAAATCTACAGTAAAAATGGTAAAATTAGCCTTAAAACTTATATTTTAAATTTCTACCATTGTATTTAATTTCTACCATTTTTACTACGAGCGAATCGGATCATATCCGACTCATTGTGAAACACCATGCTGATCACCGTCTAGAACGCCTTAACCAACTAGGCTACGGTCTACTATTACTGCCAGGCGCAAAAATCCACACTCATTTCCAAACGCTTCATATATATTTTTTGCTCATTTTCCAATAAAAGATTAAGTTAAACAACCATATGTAGTGCGGGCTTAGCACTTGACAAAAATATATTTTAAAAGTCATATAAGTTTAGTACTGCTGCATTGAAGTGAATTTTAAGGAAATATGTACAGCAATGGGAATTATTTTATTTATATTTAAAAACATTTTATTTTTTTATTGTTATATATTAAACCAAATTATAGATGATTAAACTAAAATTACATTGACCCTTCCTCGGAGTTCGTAAACAAACCTTTACCACTTGCATTTGCCGCTATGTTTACAGCTTCTCAATACGTTTTGAAGGCGAAAAACATATTCTTAGTGGCAAATAAACGTTTGTAACCGGGCGCTAGTGATAGTAAAGGTTCAAACTGCTTCAAAATGATTGAAAGGTCGTCGCAAGGTTGTCGTCTGTGGGCTGGAACATGAACGTGGTTGAGTCACAGTAGATCCGTGTCTGCCCAGAGTTGATAGTTAGTAATAAATATTATTGTAAGGCTAGCCTATCTAGTCTCCTATTCACCTAATAAATTAAACGTTTATACCTACCTAGATTTTCATTGAATTTACTGGCTGAATAGGGATACTACAATATTTATCTGAAAGTTTTGTAATTTAATACCATTTTGTTCAGCGTTTGAAAAACTCTACACAACCAAAAAAAAATATGAAACTACTAAAATGTTTACAAGGGGTTAATAGTGTTTAATACTTGTATTTGAACACACTATTTAAACGAAACAAATCACTGAATAATATATAAACTTGTTTTTCAATATGGCTGATAAAAAAAAAACAAATTTACTCGTAAATCTTGTCTTCTGTGTCTCTTGAGTAAAAATATCGCAATTTTACTGTAATTTATGTACTAACCCCACTCTACATTAGTTTCTAAATCTGTGATTTCCTTCCTAATGAAGTGCAATATGGCAATCAATCATTACGCTACTTTATTCTCCGTCGTTGTTTACGAGCGTAAGTAACGGATGTAAACTAGATTAAAATGGCCACGGGCTAAATTAACAAGTCCGGGATTAATTACAGAAAGAAATATATCAATGGTAAATTAACATGTTGATATTTTGATTATAATATGGGGAAGTTAGTACGGGTAGAATTAAGAGAAGGAAAGACACAAAATATATAAGTACCTTGGACTATATGTACGTACACCGGAAACTTAGATTTTTTTTGTAGTGTCATAAAGTTCAATTATTATTAGTAAAGCATAGGTTAGGGCTTATAACTAATGTAAGTACGATGAAATGAAAATGATTCACTAATATGTATTTTTTATATGTACATCATTAAAAAAGCACCAGTAAGTACCATACATTTTATAATCAGAATAGAAGAAGAGATTTTTAAATCTAGCAGTAGCATAAAAAAATGCTATATTTAATGATGATGATTTTACTCAAAAATTTCAAGTAACATACCAACATTCAAAAGAATCGCGGAACCTTTTTTGAAGTCGGTTATTAAAAAGTAGCAGTTACCAAGTCGTGATAAATCATGATAATTATAACAGCTATCTAATAACAAGTAGCTTGTCTTGTCAGTCTTTAAAATAAACACGGATTGCTCAATGTCCGATTAATTGTTAATCTATTAAACTATCACTTGCATTGCTAATTGGAATGCGTGACCTATTCACTCCTGACCTGTGTAACCTCGAATACCTAAAACTATTGAACTATTGAGCATCCATGGCTTCGCTCGCCTTGTTTAGAACTAAAAGTAGACTTTGTCGATCTAATCTACTATAAGATGATCTACCGCACGGAGTGAAAACAGAACAAACCAAATGGTTAAAGTTCATGAGCTCTCTATTGTACGCCTCGTCTTGTATTTTTTTTATGATTCCTCTCCATCCTACGGTTGCCTGGAAGAGATCACTTTCAGCGATAAGGCCGCTATTTGTGGCATTATATATATTTTACCTCTTTTTTGTATTATCATTTATTTTTATATGAGTGTCCAATAAAGCATTAATCTATCTATCTATGTATCTAACAAACCCAACAAACACACAACCCGTTATTTATCTTCTTCTTCTTCTAGAATAAGAGTGACCAACTCTGGTGTCGAGAGTTTAGCAAGTCGCCCTTAGGGCCTCTGCGTGGCTTAAAGAAAGCCGTACTATGTCAAAAACTCGCTTCCATATGATGGCATGATAAAATTGTTATAGCCTTACTGATACAAATTAAAAAATCTATATACATAATGTCTTCCCTTTTAAAACGAAAGTAAGGAAGTTTATTTGGAAATAGGGTAAATTTCTAACTAATATAGGTAATTTAACAGCAGTCGATAAAAAAATACACAACCGAGTCCTTCCTTTTTCGTAGACGAGAATGGCTATAAACGCCATAAAATAGTTACAAAAGCTACATATCTTTATTCGCGTTGGACAGTTAATGACATCGGCAATTATCCAATTATTTTTTCGATTGGATTCAAGCTATATTTGCATCGACAGTCTTGACCTTGTTGGGTTGAAGATGCGAAACTAATGGTCTGACGTCACACAAACTGCATTCGTAACTGCATTTTGAACTATTACGGAGGCATCGCGAAATCTTTTTTTGGATAATTACTTACACAATACTTAGCGCTTACATTCGAATACATTGAGATAATACATATTACAAATATTGGAAGCATTTTGTACGCACAGTTTTAGTGTTTTGTTTATGTTTCTTTTTAACAATGCGATGTAGGTACAGACCATATAACGATTTATTAGATAAAATTTGACAGCGGAGCATGAATAATAAGTAACGTAAGGTAGGTATGTAAATTTGTTGCAAATAAAAGCCATTTATTACAGAGTTTCATGTGCTAATTAAGTACTAAATTATTACGACTATCTTTGGTGTTTCTACTTTAGAATTATGCATGAAACGCCATCACCGGACTATGCTTTATCAATTACCTACAGGATGATAAATTGAACAGCCTTACATTAACTGTAAAATTAACGTAAAATTTATGGAGATAAGTTGTCAAAATGCTAGAACTGACAAGCTAACAAGCCATAAAGTCTCGAAAGAAAGAGAGGGATGAAATTCCTTCGTCCGGAATCCTACATACTAAATTATTGAAATTGAAAAATCATGAAGAATAAATAGAAACTCAAGACCATCATGTTTATTCTTACCGAAAAATATGTGAAATGTTTTGCGTTGATCGCTATTCTTGCTCCTGCCTACGTACCTAGCAGTTTATTCTTCCACTTAGCTCCGCCTGCGAACCTTGCCACGGTAAATCCTGCTCAAATCCTTAAAGCCAGCAGGCTATATGTGCATACGTATGTCGTGTATATGTATGTATAAGTAGATATGTTCCTAGCTACACACGGCTCCGTGTGTCATAATCCAGAGCAGCTTTAGCGGAATTGCCTTACAGGATACTGAGACTTTACTTTAGTTCGATCTATTATATATGTAGTATGTGTAACTAATGAGTACTAATTTTGAGTGTCTTTTACGCGTATGGTTTACTTGTGATTTCGTTAAAAGTATTATGTTTCAGATTCTATTTAACCAGTTCAATAACCAACTAAAATAACACTCTGCTTATGTTTTGTTTGATACACATTTTTTTCTGACCAAAGTAATTGTCAATAATTTTTTTGATCGACTACTATTGCGTCTTTGCCACGTACAAAAGTTCCTGGAAAACGTTAAAAAAACATTATATTTTTAAGAAATAGGTGCAAATATTATATCGTAAATTCCCAATCCTGACCTTGCACACACCAGGGTCGGGTCGCAGTGCAGGGAACACTCATGTGCGGAATTCGATAGCTGATCTGAAATCACGCGCGAGCTTGAACACGTGTTGGCGCGAGTCAAGCTTCACTATAACCGACACGACGCACGATGTGTTCAGGTGTGACACCGCTATAATTTGTTGATAATGTTCAGAATCTTTCTAAGGGTGATTACCATAATGTCCGATAAGACTCATGATTTCTTTTGTTGTAATTATGATGACAAATCCAAAAAAATGTAAGAAATTATTAATTAATATAAGGTTAATTTATGAACACTCATCGCCTTTAGTTTAACCGTAGTTAGGTTTAGTTATTAGGTTTCCGTTCGTGAGACTATTCAGATTTTCAGTATTTCTGCACGGGATGGTAACTAAGACTCGCGCTCTGCGTTTGGGTTTGTTTGGCGCGTTCACGTAAAAGATTTATATTTTCTGTTATTTACATTTTTGGTAAAGTTTATGTACATCTAAAAATATTAACATTTCTTCAATACATTAATACAATGTTACTTTTCAGTATATAATCAATTATAATTTTATGGGTAAAATATTTTCTTTTTTAACCGACTTGAAAAAAAGAGGTTCTGAATTCTTTTGAATATTGTGTTTTTTACGTCCACTTACACAGTAAATCGTATCATATAAACACATCACATTCTAGAGGTGTCGGTCGTGCTCCGAAGGATTTCCGCATTGCTCGGAGGAACCCTGAATGCGGATCGGAGATAGTTCCATTTAAATGGCAATGCTGACTTGGAGTGAGGCGGTTTACGCCAGAAACTAGCTTATTACTGTGACTTTGTATTACAGAAAATTTGTTACAAATAATGTATCGCCGAAGAAAAAGAAAGGTAAACATTTTAAGTCTTGCTTAGAGACGACGATCCTATGTGTACATTATTTTCATCATAATTGTCTAAAGTTTCATATAATAAACAAAATTGAATATAGAGTAGGTACTGCACACTACTATATGCATAAAATATTACCGACCAACAGAATATGCAGAATATGTTTTATTGGTATACACTTACTATACTTTCATTATGGGTTGTTTATTCTTTAAAGAGAATGTCACCTGATAAGAGTAACTTGTAAATTCTTGATGGTTGTGAATAATTAATATTGACATTCTATGCAAGTCTTGTATTTATTTTTACAGTTGCAGATGCCTGCGTAAATTATTGAGTATATCTTTGAGCTTCCCCATTCCAATTACAAAAAATATATATGTATTTATTTATTTACTTATTTACAAATTAATTAAAACGGCGCGAGCCAATTACATTAATTAATAAATTATGATACAATAACTACAATACAGAGAACCAAACTAATAATACAAATAATTAAAATTGAGATAAAAGGTCATTCTAAATTAAAATATTAGTGTGTTATTAAGTTATCTTAAACATATTATGGTCA
This sequence comes from Macaria notata, assembly GCA_927399415.1. Classification (NCBI taxonomy): domain Eukaryota; kingdom Metazoa; phylum Arthropoda; class Insecta; order Lepidoptera; family Geometridae; genus Macaria; species Macaria notata. Next base: position 137,304 of record OV656727.1, read on the forward strand.
ACATTTATACATAGTGATATCTATTTGTAAGTAAGTAAAGATATCTTAAAGTGAAAAATTTAACGCTTGACGAAATATCTAGAACATGCATTGCCTCTTATATCACCACCTTAATTAGACCCATTCGGTAATGTGTTTTTAATTAAACCGCAGGTCTTATTTACTGGTGAAAGAGGTTCTTTAAGATTTAAGATGGGGTCGTAAGATAACAAATTGCTTAATTATTATTTCAACAATAGTACGCTAATGCTTCCAAATAAAATCTTCGTGATCAGATGTCAGAATGTAGATTTCATTTCAATGAAACGGTCATTAACCTTTGATGAGTAAATTATTCGCAAGCATTGAAAGTAGTGAATAAATAATTTGGCAAAATGCGTTTTATCCTTTCTCCTAGTCATTTCACGCTCATGTAATTAACGTGAAAGCATACATAAGTTTACAAAACAGCTATTTTTTAAGAAATAATGTATACTTAAGTTGTTTTAAAGTTACAAAATAAGCAAGTATGGGAGGCCCTCCAATTTTATGGAAGTATTTTTTGCAATGTACTGTAATAATCAATATGAGTGTCATTTGCTCCAGACAAATTAATTGATTAATTAAAATACCAGAAACATGTAAAATCAATTAAATTCATAATATATATATATATATTTATGTAAATATCAGTCAACAAACAATTTCTTGGATCAAATTAATCTATTTTAATCGATTGGATCTCGTTCTTGCGTGAAATACCAAATTTACAATATGACAATAAGCATTATAAATTTTGGAATAACTTTCAAATTGAATAATTTATAATCATGAAAATATTGCAACAGCATGTAAGATACCGTTTTATAACTCATAAAATGTTTAATTATCATAATAAATTAAGTGTATATGAGTCTGAGTTCGCAACATTTTTCAGTGGATAAACATCGAATATGTGTTTTGTAAAACTTTCGTTTAGCAAACTTGGCGCAAATACTTGCAGTTACACGTAAAGGCCTGATTTTGTTTTAAGTGTAATCATTATTGCTCTCATTACATTTTTATATTGCAAAAGTAGTACAAGAATGCAATAAATATCGTGTAATTGTTTTTAGTATGAAGGCCTTTGCTCTTTACTAAGTAGAATTTGTACAGAGTTATATGCAATGCTTGCGTGAAGTGTGACTGAATCTTAATAAGTTGTGATAAGGTTTTAAAAGTTGATGAGAGATGAGATGTTTGAGAAGACCTTCTCAAACATCTACTACAAATCTGAATATATAAAACTCAAACCTAAAGGTGACTGCCTGACCGACATAGAGATATATCAACGCATAGGCCAAACCACTGAAATTTGGCATACAGGTAGATGTTATGACGTAGGCATCCGCTAAGAAAGGAAATCCTTTAAAAGTTAAAAAAGGCAAGTTTTACTTCTTAATGCAAGCGAAGCCGCGAGCACCCACTAGTTAAACGCTCTTAACGTCTCTGTCGATAGAAGAGTCTATAGGCAAAAGTTGTTTTCCATGAGGTGAGTAGCTACCTCATGGAAATGAAAATGAATGGACATGAAGATGAAAAAAACGTTAACTTATTTACCATATGCGTTTACTAATAAATTCCGGGCATAGAGCATGAAAAATTTATCGCTAAGACCACACTGAAGTAAACAAATTGGAGTGAACGTTATAGCCACATATTATTTAATAAACTAAACGTCACTACATAGGGCAAAATATTTGAAGCCAGACTTAGCTTTATTACTAATAACCCTGTAATAACGTCTACTGTGGTCGCTTGCGGCAATTGTTTCGAAGCTATTAATTGTGTCTGATTTATTTCACAAATTCATGAGTTATTGCGAACTAAATCATTCGCTTAAAGAGGAGATTTTGGAATGATAAACGTTAGTTCTCTTAATATATAGCTCACGTAGTTTTGCTATTTGTGGAGTTTCGTAATTTAAGATATCTTTATATGAAAAACCAAATTGTCAAATTTTGGGCAAGTGTATCCATGCCCATATGTCGGTTCATGTCCCTGTAACTTCACCCACAGCTTATATTGACAAAGTACGTCAGTACTCAGTTGGACGACTGATTGATCTATTGACACAATTTTATGCAAATAATTCAACTCATTTACAAATTCGACTACTTGTAGAAAAACAATAGCCCGAGTCTTAAGCTTAGTACCAACCCTACTAAAACACTGATTTGTTTTGCTTCTTAGCCCATTAAGTTCACAATTACTGACTTAGAAATAATAAGCATATAAAAACGAGGTCTATGTTTTGGCACAACACGATATGATCAAGAACTACCTTGTATATAGTTATAGTTATGGTTAGTCTACACGCAATATTGCAATGCGCAAAAACTTGCAATTTGGGCCGCGATACACTTTAAGTTTCATATAAGATGCAGTCTTTTGGTGTTGTTTATATAAGTATTTAATGCATCTGTAACATAATTAAAAATTAAGTTTATCAGTTGCTTGAGTGGTGCTACTAGGGCGATATAATACTTTGAGCTAAGAAATTAAGAAATTCGTACTTACAGGAGTGAACCTTCTGATCAATTCATTAACGTTATTTTATATTGATTGAATCCTTTAAATTTGTACTAAAATAAGGTTGCTGAATACATAGTTCAAACAAAAATACACGTAAAAGTATAAAATTAATGTACGTGTAATAGTCAATGTTCAAAGTTTTAGTAAAAAATATAGTAAAAAAAGTAATTTTAGCCATCAAACACAAAAGGTTACATACGTATCATAAGTGTAGTAAGTTCATTTTTAGCGAAATAATGAATACTGCTTACTAAGTACCTACTTAGGTACCTATTGAAAATAAATCCCACGGTATAATACTTTAGAAAAAATCGTACATATATAAATATAGAGCAAAAACAAAGTACAATTATGTACGTACGTTGTTACGCAGAGGCCTAAAATTCGCGAAGTAGGCCGCGGTACACTTTCGATTTCGCACCGGCGGTGGCCTGCAGTGGAGTTGTGTATTGAATATCCTGCCTTCATTATATAAATAATACTAATTATACATGCTATGTACGTATGTATGCACAAGGGAGTATTTAGATATGGTGGGTAAAAAGCCCAGCAAATATGTGCAGTTTTGTTAACAAACTTATAAAATCTTTATTTTTAGAATTTCAGTTGAGATTTTTGACATCATTTAATAATACTACAAATTCAACATATCACGTTGTTGAAAAAAATCTAACCGACATAATGATGATGTAAATACAATGAATTTAATAAAATAAACATTTAATATAAGTACTTTAAACAACAAATCCTATAGCATTACTAGCGCCTGGCGCAAAAAATGCTAAGTGAAAATGCTTCATACAAAAGACATCAACGAGCGCGCTAAGATTTTGTATTTTTTTTATGTAATTCTCGTCGTCTTCGTTTTTATTAATCAAAATGAATGCATTTTAGCTCCATTAGAACAAATTTAATGAGTCATTAGTAAATATTTAAACTAAAAGGATGTCTATAGTAATAAGTTAAGTATAATCAAGATATAAACTATACTGCACAACAAAGAAGCCGTATATTATACGCAGCTATGCATTTAACCGACAATAAAGCATACAAATTATTGCAATAACACAAACTACAGCAATAGTAATTGAGTCTTCCTACTTATCCTTAAGGCTAGTAAAACGGAGTCTGCTGAAGGTCACGCTCGTAATAAAGATGTAAGTACGAGGAGCCGGAACAGTTTGTTTTCTCCCTTGATATTTACAACCTGTCGGTTACGACTGTGACGATTTTTGTTAGGGTTGGCTCTTGTAGATATTTGAAGATATACGTGTCAGATATATTTGCATTTGTTTTTCTCTTAAATTTTAGGCTTACCCAAGAATTGAACTGTTTGTCTTGTTATCTTGAGCTTTTGATTTTTGTAAAGTAGTGTAACTTTTTTTTTTTTTTTCTTATCTGTTTTCTATCTACAATCAGTGTTTTCACTATAAGCAGATCTGTTGAGTGATTCTGTCATGTAAGTGAGCTCTCCATTGAGTGCTTCTCCTTTTATTTTAAAGTGGCAGGACAGGGCCTTTCACTGGTTTCAGTCGCTGGGTAACTTTATTAGAAACAATAATTTTACTGAAAAAAAAGTCGGTTAGAAATAATATGCTTGTATTAGAAAATGTTTTATATGATATGAGCTTCGAAGCTTAAAAAATGTATAAATGTATTTATCTTTAAAACATTCTTTTATTTTACTTATATTTTGCGGTATTTATTATTCGTTATTCCACGTCGGATGATAGCCCTAAGTTGTTATCCAGCTTTACACGTCAAGCCTAATACCGACTTAGTTGATCGAATATATGTCGCTAGGAGACGCTTTCTAAACAGCTTAATTAGATTAAAATGAGTTTGTGTCACAATGTACCAGTTCATAGTACCTTTATTTCTAATAGTTTTTTATAATTCAAAACCAGAAAACAATTACATAAGTAATATATTATTTAACTTTGTGCATAATTTAAGAGGACGCCCTGAGAATTTGGTAGCAAGAATTCGTATTTTACTCAACATGGACAAAAGCAACTAAACTAAAATTTTATGTTCAAGATTCATCGTTTCAATGACTATATTTTACGAATATCATAACACCAACGGCCAATTTTTGTAACACAAAATAATTAATCAAAAAGATCTCTATAAAGTTGAGTATATCGACTTTGTCGGCGTTGGTTTTGGATTACAGCATTAAAATTTTCCACACATGTTAATTAACACAATCACTTTGATTTGTGAATAGATTATTTGAAACAAATTCGTAGTTTTTGAAATAAACGACCAAAACCATTTTGTCGCTTGCGCCCTTTCGGAATAAGTGGGGTTTTAGCGATACTTGCCACCCGCGCCTGTTCGGCGGTGCAGGGCGCTTGGACCTACAATTTCAGATATATAGTTCGCCACTGCGTCGTTTTAATCATCATCATCCAGTCAGTTACGTACCGTTGCTGGGCGTCTCTTTTTATGCCAGTTCCCTTTACACTTTACTAGACTCGTTCTGACCTTTGACCATCGGCAGATTTGAGGTCGTCCACCTATCTTGTTGTTGGATTTCCAATAATCCCTTTGCTTATCCTTGGTCATTTTCTACGGTGCTTTTACATTTATACAAAAAAAAAGTATATATGTATTATATCAGGTATCTAGTACCCATGACAGGCGTAAACTTAGTATGGGGTTACATGACGCTGTGTGATATGTCCTGAAATATTTATTTATTTATCATTTATTTACTCCATTGTATTAAATCAAAAAGTGCTCTTAATAACTAACATATAAAAAAATACATGACATACACCAAAAAGATTGCCTAATGACAAATAAAAATACGTTTTTGACATAATAGGATCTAGCGGTACACTAATATTTGTAACACATACATACATATGTTGTCACATTCAAAGTCCTCATAATACCACAGTAATACCTTGTGTAGTATTTGAGCCAATTTTAATTTATCTAATAAATCTGTCTCAGCGACAGTAACCTTGAACTGGCTGTCATTTTATTTGACTCATTAAATAGATTGAAGCGGTTTCGACAATCGTAATACGATTTATGTAACATCAATTTGCCAAACCAGTGTTTGTCAGTTTGTCTTACGTCTCTCTGATGTTATTATAGGCATTATGACGTTTGATTCTTCTATTAAGCTCAGTATTAGTACACACATAATACATATGATGCTTGTCAATAATTATGTGACTTTGTATGAGAATACTGATGTTTTTTTCACTACGCTTACCTATAACTCGCATTATGTGGTCAACAATAAAGCACGCTTACTCGAAAAGAATTAGTTTACTGTCTGCTTAAATATATGTATTTCATACTTTAATTTTTGTGCCTGGCGTAAGGAGGCCTTCGACCGAGACGCATGGAGGGAGTTGGGGGAGACCTTTGCCCAGGAGTGGGACAGAATAGGTTAATAATAAAAAAAATTGGCCGTAGAAAAAAGTAATCAATTAATACAAACTTCATTCTCAGCTAAAGTATCACCTAAAACTTTTCAAACGATTGGCAAACATCTAAACTGAATGTCGGACGTCGGAGCTGTCAGCTTAACGTGGGCTCAGTATCTAATCTAACAATACTATTGTGGTACCAACCTTCATCTGAGCCAAACTTAGAGGCTGAGGAAGTAATTCTGTAAATAGAGTGTTCGATCGAAAATGTTGAGTACGGGGCAGTTAGCCAAGGCTGCTGAGAAGTATCGCAACCGCCCCTCCACGGCTTGGAGCGGCGGCGCCTCGCCAGCCACACTCACTCTCGTGCTCGCGCGCTGAGCTACCGCGCGTCGGCCGTGTAACATGCTTCGGTGGTGAATAGTGGCCAGTGAGGTGTTCGAATTTTGAAAATATTTCCCGAAAAACACACGTGATCAGTGCCCAATCATGAGGTCGTGCGCCGCAGCGCTGGTTGCCCTAGCGATTGTGACAGGTGGGTGTTTTGCGCTACTGCGGAAAGTCATTTTCTTTTTTTTTCAGGAAATTACGCCTTTGAATAATATTTTTTTCAAAAATTTTACGATGTACAAAAACTTAAATTACTTATTATGAAAATTATTAAAATTAAAATCAAAGCAATATTGTAATCATAATTAGAGTATGTCATTTAATATTTTATTCAAAAACATTTCGTAAATACGTTTCGAAAATACAAAGTTTCAAAGCAAAAGACAATAAAATTGTAGGAAAAAGAACGAGTCACATTTACGTAATCGCAAAATAAATAAAAACAAAAACATTACCTACCCTTGTTATTCTGGTTAGTTAATAAGTGTTCACTTTCCTTTCGTGTGACCGTTGCGCAATAATTGTCTAATAGTTAACTAGAACTGTGTTTTACATCGCCAACCATCCATTCAATTAACATTTACGGACTATTTGTTTTAAAAAGAAGCTAAATAATGCTAATCGATATTTATTTCATAATCGATTCAATCACGCTTTAATCGATCATTTTTCGGTCACTACCACTGCACTGCACTACCACTGCACTTTCAATGCCAAAACGATTTCGGTAATTTCAATTTCGAGCAGTTTTTTAACGTTGCGTTGTTGGTTTATTTATTGTGTGAATATTACTGTACGTGTACAAATGAATACTTTCGTTCTCTGCGCCCGCGTCGAGTCGAGAATTCAATGCGCATGGGAAACTGGCAAAAACTGTAGCATTACTTTTCTTGGGCAAGCTGAGCTGAAGTACTTCAAAATACTCTCTAATTAAACACTGATTCACACTTTTCGCACAAATACAATCTATCTATATTGATATGATTACATTTTTGACAAATATAAATTCTTCTTCTACACACTAACGTAAAAATACAAGTCTAATATGAAATACCAGCTTGATAAGTAATTACAACTGTTCAGGTAATATGGAATCCGTTTTTTCATAATCTCCGCTTTTAGTTTTTTTCTGTGCGTTTTTTGAGCCGTCGACGCGCGTCCGCAACCACGTTGCATGCTAGCTAGTGCTGGTGAACATTTAATGACAGGTTTTCCTATTACGACTGTGTTAAGTCCGTAATAAGTTGATACTTCCTGTTCAGGATTTGGAGAATTTGAGTTTTGTAAGGTTTTTGTAATAGGTTGGGAGATTTTTTTATGTACTTACATATTTTATAGAAATATAACAAAATCTTTATTCTATAAAGTCAAGTATACATTTTAATTTGTGCCTTTTAATAGATAAACGACTTGTTGCCATCTTTATACATTAGCAATTTTGAAACTTCTCTTAGAAAACATACAAATTCATTATATGATTAAATTATGAAGGCATTAGCTTTTAAAGCTTAAGATAAAACCGTCTCTATAAAATTAAATAACTGTATGTATGTACATACAGTATGTAGTAAAATATATATGTACCTACAAATGTTTGCAATAAAGTTGATAAGTATGCAGTTTCGATTTCATATCGAGTAGGCGAAACTCCGAAACTCAACAAAAGGAACGCACCTAAAATCACTTAACCTTTAAAGACTTACCGAAAGGCTAATTTGGCACTTATACCAAATACGTGAAATTTATTGCAAACCATTATGTTTTCTATAAAAATAAAATGAATCTTAAAACTGTATGTAAAGACGGATCCCGTAAGGAATCTAAATAACACAATCCTTCATAAAATATTCTATAGAAAAAGATAAAAAACCAAATCGATTTGTATTCCATAAAGGTAAATGACATAACATGAGTCAGAAATCCCGTAAAGCAAAATGCCAAAAGTCGATGGGGCAGTAGGCAGTAGGTAACACGTTTTTATTCTAAATATCTTAGAACTGCTTTGATTAAGCCAGAATCAACTTGTTTTTATTATTATATTTTTACTCGAAACAAGTTTTTAAATAGAATTTTAAAACTGGTATCAGAAATGCTCTAATTCTGTTTTCCTTGAACTAGATTTCTTTTTATTATAATAACTTTCAGGCAAATAACCTCGGTAGGAAGTTGTCTAACTTACTACAGTCTTTCTCAACTTACCTGGTTGTACTCCGCTGTTAATTAATCCAGAATTCAGTCCAGTTTTATTTTAAAGACTTAACTATTTAAATCACAATCTATAAAAACAATGAGTGTCTAACTTGCAAAGATACATTAAAATGTTTGTATATTCAGTAATTTATTTGGCAAAACTACATTACAATTCAATACAGTATTATTCACTTAAAAATCTTCTCACTTAATATTACTATTTATAGGTCTTCTAAGTACATGGTGGGCAGAAGACGACACAAAAGGCTTTATCGCTGTTACAGCTAGCAGTACTCATAATTTATTAGCCAACAACAACATAAATCAATTTAAAAACTTGTAACATGGTCCATAGAATTTATGACACGTCCTTTAAAGGATGAAAACAAATTGCTCTCTTAGAAATGATGTTACTTATAAAATGAGATAGGTACGGAGAAATTAATATCACTGATATTTCTTTGCCTTGTAATTTAAATTGATACTAGTGTTGTAATGCTTTATTTACAATAATAAAATATAAAAACAAGCGAAGGAAAACTAAACATACTACTTCTAACTACTACAAAAAGGGGCACTTAGAAAATCTTTAGAAAAGCCTAAAGTGGTTAAGTAAGTGTTGGTTATGTTTAAATTATAGCTATAATGTACAGTTTATAGTAGCAATAATTTACATTAGACCAAACCAAGATCGTACATTGGTTTTGACGAATGCATAATTCTACAGTTTGTACAGATACATATGCACCATAGTTCATCCTATTTATCAATAATTTGTATATTTTAAAAGGCTATTGTTTGCTACCTTACAAGAGACACTGACAATATGCCACAATCTGTAACAATTTCACGATTTATCTACCATGAATTTCAATCTGCAATGGCCCATCCTTATACGACACACAAGTCTATTTGCCACGAAAAATTGATAAGACACGGCTATTTTTCACGTGTACGAACATTTGCAGGAAAAGAGGATTACTTCATACTTATTCAGAGATTATCCTCGGCATTGTGACGCATAAGTTTTCGAGTTCCACAGAATGACGTAGAGGTCGGTCGTGAATTCGTGATAGCCTTGCGATCGACAATGCCACTTTCCAGTGTTGGTCAACGCTGACACTTTCTGAATCATATTGAGTAGTTGCTGCTGGTGATTTACTTTTTGTGAGACTGATTAGTCTAGAATTCAAACGATATTATTACTGATAAGTCTAAGCCTTATCATTTGTTTTCCATTAGTACCTACTTGCCAATTGTTTGCTACCAATCCGGAATTATCGAAATGATTCTTCCCTTTGCGAAACAGATATGTGTTTGTTAAAGTTCTATTATCATAAAACTGTTCTCAGCAAGTCGGTTTACACTCTTAGGATAACCATTAAGCAATAGGCTAACACGTCTCTAAGCATACAATGTGGTTACCGTATGACCTTTAATAAATATACCTATTAATTAAAACGATTACGTGTGACGCTATACTTACATATGCCCCTTTGGAAAATCCTATACAATAGAAGCAACTCATAGCATGACTAAAATAAATTCTTCAAAACGGCTAAAACTAACAATAGAGAACTAATAATCGCGGCCAAGGTTAGAGTTGCAATTTCATAAACATCATTAAAAATTCAACGTGTCCGTTTGTCTTGCTTGTTTCGACCCAAACCGTGTTTAGGAATAATAGATCTGCCTAGGTTCTGTATGGTGAAATTATATGTTAGTGCGCAGACGTATTAAGACAATTGACAGCAATATAAAAAATAGAAGAAGAGATAGAAGTTTGACTAAAAAATGGAAGATGTGTGTAATTATAAAGAACCTTAAATTGTTTTTAAATATATTTAAGTAACTTTGAGCTTTGAAGATTTGTGGTAAAAAACGTTGGTTTTGTAGTCACTATGCATATATTAAGATAAGAGTGTTGTGCGCAGTGTATTGTTTGATTTTACTCCTGCCTCTTTTGCTGTTTTGCCACGATCTTTGCTAACAGTTGTAATAGACGTAGGTAGATCTAGACCTGTATTATTGTATTAACAGTCCGAATCATTATTTAATACGCTTTGGTATTTTTACGCAACGTTTTGCGTGAAAGAATTGTAAAGCATTCCACAATAATTAAGTAATAATTCGTTAACATCTGCAGTTACCTAAAACTGTAAGTAGAGCGCTGTAGGTCGAATGCAATGCGATGCAATGCTCTGAAATTGGGCACATTAAATACATGTTAAGAATGAATACACCAGATTACATGCACTTGCAAAATTATGCAAAAACTTGCTCTGGATTTTTGTCAAAAGCACTTCAAGCATCGATGCCTCGTCATTTGAACCGATTTTCATTCATTGATTGTACTCTTGCTTTTAAAAATGTTTTAACCAATGTTGCTATTCTTCCTCTCTTGTTGTGCTTGGGATAGGTTCTTAAACCAACTGAGTTTGACATTCGAATAGACTTAATATAATGAAGTGCCTATTCTGCAACACGTATATACCAAACAAAATCTTCTTAAATAGCCCAGCACGATGAATTTAGACTCTATATATGCAACGCCCACACAAAGTTTCATTGAAAACACGTAATTTTCTAAAACACTAACAATCCAGCAGCACATTACGTATATGTATACTATATATATTTATACACACATAGTTTGTCATCAGGTCAAGGCCAAACAAGACATCGCTTCACAGATGTATCGGAATATATACATACATAATTAGAAAAGAAGAGACAATGTCGGACGCTGCCGTTTATGATAATAGCTGATGTGACTCGAAATGAAATATTAATAGTTGGTCGATAAGGAAATCATGTAGGAGTAGGCGATTTGGTTACAAGTTTTGAGTGTTTAAAAATGTCTAGACTTTTTGAATTCATATGAAGTGGTAACAATTTGTTGTTATAGGATTCATATATATAAAATATTTTTGTTTGGTTGTTCTCCTCTATTAAAGTTTTGCATACATTTCATAGAAAAGTTAATTTAATCCTGCTTTGACGCAGTTACCACGTAAAAAGAGGGGTTGACCCATTAAGCAGCGGAAAAGATAAAGCTGTGATTGAAAAAAAATTCAATTTAAGTACACATTCATGACCCCATGCTTTCGGGTGCAGTTTCAAAATTTTTATCGTTGTTATTGAAGATAAATTTTCAAAATACACAATTTTCAAGAAACAAAATCAAAACAGTTTCACCTTGGCGAATCCTGTAAAACAGGTCAAGATACATATAGTATAGCTAAACTCATCCGTACATTCCTAGACAAGTAGACCAAACAGCAAAACATATTGTCGATGAAAGAATGTTACGAAAATTCGTCACGCCACGTTCGCTAGAGGTCGACAAACTAGTGCTGTGCGTTACTATGCGGCTATAGGTAGCTATTATATCTATATACATACAGTAGGAACTTTGATTTATAAGGAACATTTAACTATGTATTTTCTTTCAAAATACTCTAAGTTGATAGAAATTTGTCTTTGAAAGTTATAGATAACATAATTTTGTAACATATAATTTATTTTATAAGGAAAATTGTATTAGATTCGTGCACATAACATAGTGAAATCTCATGGCTGAAATTCACCAATAAAGAAATAAATAATAACATTCATGAATAAAACATGTTCCGTTTGATTGACTAGCACAATATTTCCTCAGCTAGCTAGGCTCATTTTACAATAGAAACATTGGCTTTACAAAGTAGCAACAAAGAGTTATATTTTAATGAAGTAAACAAATGATCGCAGTCGTAATTCCTGCCGCGTTGAAGCCATGTCTGCTTACAACCAGATATTATGCAACAATTAAGAATCCCACATAATGAGCGGTTTAATTAATTCACGCCATAAAACGTCGTCCGAATTTTTCGCCAAACAATGAAACTACTATAAAGGCGTAACGTTTCCGTCCTCAATAAATTATGTAAGGCATTCTGGTGTTATGTTGCGGAAAATACTTATTTGATTATAGTGAAGCAAGTAAACTAGTAAGTAGTACTGTAATTTTAAAATTCGACTATTTGAGATGGAGAGTGTTTCTAAACAATATGTTTTAAGAAACTAATTTGCCACAGATTCGAGTGCCACCTTCATGAATCATAGAAGAATAAACAGCTCTTAAATGTGCGGCTACATATAAGAGAGAGAGAGAGTATGTAATCCAAGAATAAATCTTTCTAAATATTTTTTTACAATTTGGTTTAACTATTTAAGTTTATTTCTCCGAACTTTCTTCGTTGTGACATCAATATAATATGCTAGAATACAATAAGCAAAATTTGTGAATAACTTCAATGAAAATATGTAAAGCTCAAAACAAATTATGATACAGTAAGTACTTTATACTACAATTTATAAAGTTACTGTATAACATGTCATATGTTATGCAATATATTGCATACATAAACGTCGTATACTCAGTCACGGAATGTCCGTTTTTCATTGTTTTACGTTAGACGTCGCTTTCACGGAATTCACGGCCATGAATGGTGCGTCGGTAGTTGACTTTCTTTTGGCGCGTATTGTCTGACAGGTGGAATAGCCTTAGTTAGCACGTGTAGTGGACGTTGATAGACGCTAGAATAAAAAAAAATTATATTCCGAATTTGCTTTTTTATCCTAATCAGGATGCAGTATGGATAAAATGTGACATGTCAATATCAGGTTTTTTTTTGTAGTTAACCTATGTATTTTAACAGCTTTCAGGCCAATTTTGTTCCAGTACATTCCTGTACTGGACCTTGTACATATATCGTGGATGTAGAATTAGGTAATCTGATGGTCCAATGTCTGACTGTTCAGTGTATAAAATATTTTAAAACTAATTAAATTTGTGCAGAAAAGCAACCATCTCACTTGGATTTCTTTCAGTTTCAAAAGAAAAGATTGAAATTAATCTTACAATAAGGTACTGAAATTATCGTATGTAATATTTTGTAAAATATTCCTCCGCGTTTTTATCACTCTGTGTGCGCCGTTCCTTAGTTAAGTTAGTTTTGACCGTGATGTAATTTTTACTACAGTTTAATTGTCGGCCTTTGTCTTGGGATTAAATAACAGGAGTACTTTCTAACGATGTGCTTTTGACTTAAATTCGCACGATGATTGTTTGAACACGTGGTGACGGTGAGACTACAATTGCGTTTTTGCAAGATTATTTGTAGAAAGTTTTTTTTGTTACAAAGAAAGATAGAAAGATAGATAGTTGGTAGATGTATTTGTGGCAGGCATTTTAGTGTTACTTAATTATTTTAAATTTTACTTCATCGTCCGACACAAGATGGGGCTACGTCGTTATTTCGAGTTGCGAGTCTTCTAAAATGGACGAGATCTGCACAAGATCGACGCAACTGGTATGCAAAGAGAGGCCTATACCCAGCAGTGATTTAAGGAAGACAACGGAAGATGATGATGATCTTTGTAAAGTAGTAGACTGAAATAGGTTTGAAAGTAGGTTATAAAATAGGCAGGAATTTTACGATAGCGTTCCTCCAACATGTATCGACAATTATTCAGTTGATATTTGATCGTGTTGCATCATTAGCTAGATTTCCGCGGAGCGATCTAATAGAATTGCAAATAATTTGCAACAATTTGTTAGTTTGGCGAATGACTAAACTAAACATGAGCATCGTTAAAAGGGTGTAGCAACAGAAACAGGTTGCTTTAGACATGTATTTAGTGTACTTACTACTGTTTTGGATGTTTTAGTTGGTGTTTACGTAAGTTGAATATTAGGTGTCTACAGAGGTGTAGGTGGGTAATATAATGCCTATAATGTAATTTATCGGTCTTCAAGTTGAGAGTTCATTGGTTTCTTCAAGACAAGTACACTAGATAGTAAACTGCATCGTTGCTTAACATTCTTCTTCTTCTTCAAGCCGCCCTAATGGCCAGTTGCTTAACGTTAAGCTGTTGTCAAGTTTTATGCAGTATTTGAAATGTTTGATATAGCGTGTGTGCTATCTAATATGTAATTATCTCTCACTAATATTTTTAATCAAATGGCGTATATTTTTTTATAAAAGCTCTTCAAATCTAAAACGTATAAGGGTGGAAAATAATCACATAATCCAATTTAAACTCGACATGTTTACGATCAACATCGCCAGAATTTTAAATTTAACCAAATCATGCCAAGTAATTCCAATCTCAACCAATCACATCCCGTGTCATATGATCAATGAACATCACAAACGAGTATTAAGTAACTCGTTGCGAGCAATTGCCAAGTCAGCGAGAAATCTTAGAAATGGAGTTTGAGACTTTCGCGTTTCTCGACTTTTGCTTATGTAATGTCGCTCATCTAATTACTTGAGAGGTTTTTCGGGAGTTTGGACATGACTCGGCACTCAACTGACATCGGTTTAAATTAATAAACTAAGCAGAGTTTGGACTCAGACTGAAAATAAAATTAATCGTATTTACTGTTTACGAATTTATGATTATGTTCGATACATATCGTGTGGGCTGATCTGTAATATACGTGATGTCTAAGCTAGCATAGTGACATACATTTAAATATTCTTATTATGTTAATTGTTATGTCATATCACTTTCATTGTCCATTCATTCATCAAATTGTTACAAGTAATTTAAGAAGCACACACTGAACTTTTACACTATTTATTAATTACAATAGTTACCTCACATTCATCTACTTTTAAAAACATGCGCGAACATTATTAGCAAATGCAGCATATCTAACATGTTTTCACCATAAGCAGCTGAAGTTCATTAAACTGTATCCTTATACACTGCATACATCTATGCAAGTACACTGATTTATTCTAAAACAGTACAGTTTAAAGATACCACGATAGATCTTAACTCGTGGTAAGACAAGACTTGAAACACACCGCTGGCGGAAGCTGCTTCAAGGTAATATATTACACACAAGTGCATACTTTAGTGTCTTACAGTGTAAGGGTCTTCCTGTGAACCGAACAGGAAGATATTGTGCAACACAATCCTTGGCAAGTTATGGTAATACGTAATTAACAATCTTGATCGTAAGTTTTGTCAGTATTTACTTGGTAACGGAAAGAAAGTGTCATTTAGCTCTGAGGTATATTATTATAGCAGGCAGTGCATACTCAGATTAGTCGGTAGCTTACACAGGTGATATAAGTATAGATTGTAAAAATACTTTATAACGTTAGTTTTACATAAACTTTTGAAAAACTTCTACACTATTGTTTTTTAAAGAATGTTTGTGTAGATGTTACACACTCCAAATTTGAAACAAATACGGGTTTAAATCATCGTCAGAAAACAATATCTATACTAGATTATAACAAAGTTTTGCTGTGAAATGTAAAAACTGACCGTTAAAGAAAATAAATTTTAAAGAGATTAGGAAACGGTACTTTAATTCCGTTAACCAATCAATCCAAATGTTCAAACACGTACAAGCAAGTAAGAACATAGAAGTTGATTCTAGCGCCCTCGTTACTCAAGCCGTCATTTCAGCAGCTGATAAATAGCTCTCAATAAGTCACTCTCTTCAAGTCACGACACAAGACACTACTAACTGTTAATATTAATAACGATATTTAGCAAAGTCTGTGTGAATAACCTGGTGTTTTAATAGCTTTGAGGATCTTTGCACTTGCTTAATGTACCTTTTTTGCATATAGTATGTCTTTTTTATTTGCGTCTCGTGGCGTTACTCGCTTTCAGCATCATCATCATCAGTCTGCTATCGCCCACTGCTGAGTATAGGCCTCTCTTCTTGTACGCCACTCGTCTCACTCGCGTTCATACTATGGGTTAATTCAGAGACCAATGAACAACCTTAATACTAACTCTACCGTTTGAGCCTGAAGAAGACACAAACATCAACACTCTCACAAGCTTTTGTTTGTTGATGCGTTGTCACTCGCATAAAATATCAATTTACCGTTACAAAAGCAGAGTGTGTATATACCCATATATATTATGTTCATACAATGTTCGAGCTATATCTAGAAATCTGCAGCGAACCTATACTTTAGAATGGAGAGCTACGTATAGCGCACGTTCGCGATAATTGCACGGTAGTGATACATTATGTTCATATTGCTCGTGTATACATACTTACAGTATGGACACGTTGCATGGTTACTAATAAAGAACTAGATTATAGAAAACTTTGTATAAACCTAATATAAACAGGCGACTAAATTAAAAGTTACTTTTCTTTTTTATTTAATTACATGAATAGATTTTACCAAAAATAGTTATGTTCAGCCGGCTGATAGGATACGTAATGTACTCATAACATTCATACGAATACATTGTACTTGACTAATAATATTTTTGCTCTTACTGATAATACGTGTGTTGTTTCTTACGTCAGATGCATCTACGTGATAAAGTTTTCACTTACGTTTCCTTTATCTACTACACAATACACATCTTACTTTATATGTTTTATTTTCTTTTACAATAATGTTTTTACAACATTTTTGACTCAAACAATTCTGCGTACGCGAAATCTATGAATCAAAACCGTCATTGACAGTGCTTTTCGGTCCAAATTTCTCAACCAAAATTGAAGGTCAAATCCCGCGAAACAATAAATATTGTCACTACTTCACAATTTTTCACTATAATTAAAAACATTTCTTCAACAATCAATCGAATGCCAAATATGCAAAATTTAAGAGCAGATGGTAAAATTTGGCAATCAGGAGCTTGTCACAAGATCACCTCCAAATCTGAAGGCTTTCAACTTAATAAAGCCAAGAATATAAATAAAACGACGCATCTTCGCGTGTTTTACTATAAAACTACACATTTTACGATAATCCAATTAAAAGGCTGCTCGATTTGACTGATAGAAATCTGGTTTTGTTGTTGAATGAATCTATTTTTGTAGTTTAGATATATTATGCACGTATCTAGGTCATTTATTATCTTTATACGACAAGAAGATAATGACTTTTAAGTATAGATCTGTAAGTAGGCAGGCTGTATTTTTAAATCATTTTGTCGTTATTAAAAGTATGAAAATTAGCTATGATTTGTTTATTATTAAAGTGTAGTCTATTATATAAAAACTTTTTGATTTTACTGATGTTATCTTACATAAATCCATCATTGCTTACCATCAGGCAAGTTGTAGTCAAGCGTAAGCCTATATCATGTAAAAAAAAAAAAACATATGTGAAACTTTGATTCTCAGCAAAGCGACAAAAGCTCTCTCAAACCTGAAGCCACAATAAATGAATACAATCAAATTTGAGTACAGTATTGCTTTCTTCTCATACTTGCTTACTTTTATGTGAAATTAATTCCATTATTCAGAGAATTGACTTTTTTATAACATTGAAAGTTACTTTGGATGAAATCAATCAACATAAAACTAGGCGTATTGCGTACATGTATATTGCATTACGTATTATTTAAGATTAGTGCTTTATTGAAATTTCTGAATTTTTAAAAATAATCTCGCAAAGTTGTCGTGCATTTTGCCTACTGACTAAGCATCCTGGTTAATAATGCCGTTTATAGATATATCTATTTATCTATCAGTAACCAGTAATCTACCCAAAAAAATATTGTCACCGAATCCGTAATCAGCTAAGAACACATCATCATCATCACTTAAAACAAGTACAACTAACTAGGTACTCAAATGGTACCATAAAACAACATTCAGACGTCACAAACACTAATGTGTGAAGACCATGTGAGCCGCACTAATTGAAGCGCGCAACCTGGGAAAATGGGGCGAAAACAAACGCAGAGCGCTGTTTGAGTAACTGTCTAATTGATTGTTCACCTCTGGAACTTGGCTAATAGTTAAAAGTGAGACTTCTGCAATGTGTTTCTTTAATATATACATTCATTCATAAACTAGTGTACGCCCACAGCTTCGCTCGCATTATTTCGGTACTACCTTCATACCAAAAGTCATGAAGATCCGTTCAGCCGTTTTTGCGTATTATATGTCA
Organism: Macaria notata; assembly: GCA_927399415.1. Lineage (NCBI taxonomy): Eukaryota > Metazoa > Arthropoda > Insecta > Lepidoptera > Geometridae > Macaria > Macaria notata. Next base: position 155,773 of record OV656727.1, read on the forward strand.
TAATTCAAAGTAAATTTAGTTTGGAACAACAGTATTTTTATTTCTGTAAGATTTATAAAAATATATTCCGCGAAGTTAACTTCTGTCAAATGACAGATTTTTTGTTTCAAAAAAGCAATATACCTTTTTGTTTTAGGAGTAATATAATTCTAACTATATTTAAATTATCCAGCATTTATTGTGGCGGTTATTGGAAGTTGCAGAATATCTTTTAAATAATGTAAATTTTATATTGACTTCATGAAGTCAAAGTTTAAATGCGCTTTCCCGGGTATCTTCGTTTCATATTTGCGACTTTCATGCCATAAAATGTCAAGTAGTTTCACTGATTCTGCAATGAAGACATAATTATAGGTATTTATACTTCATCTTAACTTATTTTTACCCTTATTGATAGGTAGATACATTACAAGTTTAAAAAAAATCATATTTTTTTATTTATTTTCAAGTTCCTTATAAAAAAGCGCTAGATTTTAACATTGAATCGTTTAGAAAACCGCTAAGGACATGAATAACAATTTTAATATAACATATCCTTGTGGTAAATAAAAAGTCCTGATTTGCGTAGGTACTTTTAAAATTGTTAATGCATAGAGTTCACTTAAAATAAAAAAATAAATATTCCGGGACATTGTACACAGCGCCATCTAGCCCCACACTAAGCAAACGCTTGTGTCGTGGGTACTAGATGAAATACATACCTACTAATTAATAAAGATATTTTTAACATTTAACGTCCGGAGTTAGCTAAAGATATTTTTTACGTTTAACGTCTAGTTTTCACCAGATTTTAAAACAATTTTTAATATCCAAAACCTGACATTAAGTAAACACGGTAGACAGTACGAAACAGCGAGTGCAACGGTCCGTTTCTCATAAGAAATGCGGTTGCTACTCGCCACAAATTGCAGCGTCATTTGCTTACGGATTATGTGCTATTAAAGTTGTGTAACCATGCTTTGTTTTATATACTGCAGTGAGGAATTAGATACGATTTTTTATAGATAAGTTTTTTTTAAATACCGTAGTTTTTGAAGCTTGTATTATGATGACAGTCTTCTTGTGTGTTCGGATACCATTTATTTCTACAATAGTGTTTAGATCGAAGTTTTGTAATGAAGGAGATATAATATCATTTATTAATATTTTTATTTAATTTTGTTGCAGGTAAGAGAAATTAATGTTCGAGAGTCAATGAATTGGTGATTTTTAATAGTCAAATAAACAAGTCCTGCGACATAGTAAGTACCAACGACTATAACTATTATTTTACCAACACATTATTTCATGTAAACAAGTTTGTTGTACAAGATGTATCTTCTAAAATTTTAAAGTTAGTAACAAATAAGTATTTCGTTCGTTACAAAATGCCACCTAAGTTTGAGAAACTCAACTCAAGTACCGTAGTTTACACGCAATGACACGATACAGTTTTAATTGAGTCTTAATGCCTTTCCCATGCCATTCAAACTGGCCATTCCGACAAAAGTGACGCAAAAAGTATTTTGCAACGCACCATACTTACATATATACCTAGTGTAATACTCCCATGCAAACACTAAAGGTTAAGAGTTAATAGTTTAATCTCTAGATTATCTTTTAATAATACAAATGCCACTAGAACCCTATTAACTGCACATCAGTGCCATAATTAGGAACCAAATGACTTATATTCAGGTGGGGAAAATTGATGTTTTGTAAGATTTTTTTAGAAGTTGCGACAAAAATAATCGTGTACAAAGAACCACGTAGAATAGAAACAAAGATTTGTGGTGTTTTCTTAAAAACAATATATAGATTCAGATATTATCTTATAGATATTAATTTAGATATTGCCAGTTTAGAGTAGTTCCTTCTTATATTGTTTGTTTTATCCCAAATTGTGAAATTATGCAATGGAAATAAAAACACGTCACTTTATTTCATACTTACTTAGTATTTTGTTCGTTATTCATTTGAAAATTAAGCAACCACAGTCTATACAAGAAGACACAGAAATTATGATAAAATGTTTAAAGTGTGGGATTTCGGAGACGTCCAGCAAAATATTCATAAATTCCGAAGGTCAATATCACCATGTCAACACTGAATTAAGTAAGTTCAGATTAAAATTACGCGGGTTTTGGTCATCTCTCGGAGGATGCAATCGATTTACATATACATTGTTGGTAGGTAGTAATGATTGGAGCAACAATTATATGGAAAATCATGGCAATGCCAACAATGACATGACATTTTTTATATGCACTGCAATGCAAGCATTTGAAACCTGTAGACATCGCTGATGCATATTTATTATTTTTGGTGACAATCAAAGCAACAAAAATGTGGAAATGTATTGCAATTACATTGTGGTAGTTTTTTGTGTTCAATGCTATCCTTAAATTCGCGTTAATTAATATTACTAGACACGGCCTTGAAAACTTCTTAGTAATATTTAAAGCTAGTTATGCAAGCATGCGAATGTGTCCGCAATGTATTGAAATGCAAAGTAGCCTACAGATGTTTCTTTAGAATACTATCTCCATGCCGTCATCACGGCGATCCGTTACTACAGTGCAATTGGTAATGAGAACTAACATCAACAATTTACCAACCAACAATTCATTAGCTGATTTTTTATGTTTTGGTGGTATGATAATAAAAAAAATACTGCGGGGAACACTTGGATTCCATCTGCGCAGGACTGGGACGAGTGACGTACTAGAAAAGAGGTTTATGCTCAGCAGTGAGCGATAACAGGCTGATGATGATAGATATACACTCCGTTTTTTACTTAACTTTATGATATTCAATAAAAGCTAGTTTGTTTTGACTTTCGTAACAATGAGAAAATTCTGAACAGCATAGAAACTATTTCCCAATCATTAAAGCATGGGAAGGTCCGCAGCAATACTTAGCACAGGTCATAGTGTCATGATTCTCAGAAATCCTCGAGCGTGATATACGTACTGATGGATTCACTAAATGTATGTAAATTGGTAAATAATTCGTTTCAAGGCTTGTTTGAAATTTATTTGTTATTTCTAGTTAATCGGTGAGTTTTCTCATACTGTTTGGGAAATACCATAGGTATTAGTTTTTCTTGAAACCGTTGTTAATCTTTTTTGCTTAATTTGTAGTAACCCACACAGATAACTTTCTAGTATATTTTACCACAGTACATTTATTTATCTTATTTGCAAAAATTACACTCTTTTAAAGAAAATGAATAGATGATTATTTTCGATAGCATTACTTACGCGCTCTCTCGTGAGCACAGTCTAAATTAATAGTAAACGTCTCGCTAAACCAACAAACTACTCACATTACTTACGCGCTCTCTCGTGAGCACAGTCTAAATTAATAGTAAACGTCTCACTAAACCAACAAACTACTCACATTACTTACGCGCTCTCTCGTGAGCACAGTCTAAATTAATAGTAAAAGTCTCACTAAACCAACAAACTACTCACATTACTTACGCGCTCTCTCGTGAGCACAGTCTAAATTAATAGTAAACGTCTCACTAAACCAACAAACTACTCACATTACTTACGCGCTCTCTCGTGAGCACAGTCTAAATTAATAGTAAACGTCTCACTAAACCAACAAACTACTCACATTACTTACGCGCTCTCTCGTGAGCACAGTCTAAATTAATTAATAGTAAACGTCTCACTAAACCAACAAACTACTCACATTACTTACGCGCTCTCTCGTGAGCACAGTCTAAATTAATAGTAAACGTCTCACTAAACCAACAAACTACTCACATTACTTACGCGCTCTCTCGTGAGCACAGTCTAAATTAATTAATAGTAAACGTCTCACTAAACCAACAAACTACTCACATTACTTACGCGCTCTCTCGTGAGCACAGTCTAAATTAATAGTAAACGTCTCACTAAACCAACAAACTACTCACATTACTTACGCGCTCTCTCGTGAGCACAGTCTAAATTAATTAATAGTAAACGTCTCACTAAACCAACAAACTACTCACATTACTTACGCGCTCTCTCGTGAGCACAGTCTAAATTAATAGTAAACGTCTCACTAAACTAACAAACTACTCACATTACTTACGCGCTCTCTCGTGAGCACAGTCTAAATTAATTAATAGTAAACGTCTCACTAAACCAACAAACTACTCACATTACTTACGCGCTCTCTCGTGAGCACAGTCTAAATTAATTAATAGTAAACGTCTCACTAAACCAACAAACTACGAACATTACTTACGCGCTCTCTCGTGAGCACAGTCTAAATTAATAGTAAACGTCTCACTAAACCAACAAACTACTCACATTACTTCCATACATTATGTCCTATGTCTTGTACAATAGGTAAAGCCAGTCGTGTCTCATACCACCTTGTTTAATGTCACACGAGACAGCATTGACCACAGATTAGCACTTTCGAAACACGATAAATAGCTCGCCGTAAAATTGGCGCTCATGATGATAACGACAATGATTTTGTTTAGATTTCTTGTTAGAACCGTGTTTCGATTGTTTAGGTGGTAATAGATGGAAATTGGTTTGAGTGGTGGAAATTTTTACCGTATAAGTCCATTAGCTTTTTTATTACTATTTTTGGATAAGCAAATAATATACACATACAATAATATGCAATAATATAATATACTCTCGGACCGAAGTTCGTGTAGTCAACACGTCCTGAGGATGCCTCATGAAGAGGCGAAACATGAATCGACGAGAATAATATATATTATATAAAGAATTATCAATTATGAAAGTCAGGAAATAAATGTCTTATTGAATAGCCCACTTTGATAGGTTCTGGTATATTTTTAGGGTACATAACTGATACTTTTTCTTTATTTGATTTATCACAAGTAATAATATACCTTCTTTCAGTTTGATATTATAAGAATAAAAGAAATAATATACATCATTCAAGTCACGTTATTCTCTCGTGTAAAAAATATCCTTTCTCCCTTCATAGTATAAATAACTATTATGCAGTGTTATATTTCAAGTAACGGATTTCCTCATCAAAAACTGACTGCCAATTAGCTCAATTCTCGTAACAATTTAGTGTCACAAAACCTTACTTCCTTCGATTATTACATTTTCTTTCGATAGGTTGCGTGTCAGATATGCAATATAGTAACTTTATACAGCGTTACAGAAAAAATGTTACGGTTTCAGTAATAGTAATAATTGCTGTTTGTTTTCCTAATAAAATATACTCTTCAACTTGTCACTTAACCGCTTGGTCACCTGAAACGGACATTGTGACATGATTGCAACTGACTCTTACTGATGCTGTCAGAATGTACTGTAGGTGCTGGATAACATCTTAATAAAGTAACTTCCTTCACAAAATTATCAGTACAATGCCAGATAGCTCTGTATAATGTATGCATTGAGTAAGATGGTATAATTTGTTCTTGATAGACAGTTTTGCTTGCCTACTTAGTAATTAGTTTATTAATCTATGTTTTAACTTCCTTTTGTTGCATGAGATATTTTGTCGAGATAACGATCAATGTTATGAGATCTTGCCATCGTTTCAATCTTAGTTAGATAATATTTTTGTTGAGTGTGGGATGAAGATGTAACAGAAGACGGATGCTATTTAATAATGTACATTATGCACACTTTGATCTGGCAGATCTCTAGATGAATATCTGATAATCATTACCTTTAAGTTAAACTCATAGGTTTACGTGTAAGTTAAAAAATCCTTTGGCACACATATCGAATTGATTTCGTGATGATAAGAAATTAATATTAAGGGACATTTCTCACAGCGCCATCTATCAATAGAATATATTTAGCCAAAATATCTTCGGAAAATCAAATATTACACTTAAACATGCACCTAATTTATATTTTTAAATGCTTAGCATAAAAATATGAAAAAAATGTTTTTAGGAATCCTAGGATTTCCTGGTTTTGTTAAACCTCTATAGATTAGTATAACCACAATCTGCTCAATATTTGCGTTTCAAACACACACATTTACAAACATCATGTTTGTATGTGATTCGAGCTAATTCTGTGTGAAATCCCGCGCTAAAGTCCGTGAAGAGGCGTCGCTAAAGTTTCCGGCTCCATTTATAAAGGGCCTTCTACACCGTACTTATAGTTGGCAGGTTTCAATACTTTGCAGATTCGTCACGTGTTGGGTAAGACATTTTTACACACGCGAATGTGTTCAAACGTATTGTTGCGGTGATTCTTTGGGCCTTTGTTTACTTGGGCCACTTTTGACACTTAATTCGATATTTAAATAGAAAGTGGTCGGAGATTGGTTCAAGGTTGATTAGATGGGCATTTGTCAGTCTGCAGCTTTTGTGTACGCGCCTTTATGTTACTAAGAGGGTCTTAATTAATAATTTGTTAGTTTCAACTGTAATACTGACTATTATCACTAAACATCTGTAATTAATTATCCACTTTATTTCAATTGTTTTGGGATGAAACATGCTGAAAATCAGGATCATTCCATTATATTATTAAAAAAAATAGCTCTATATTAGAATGTCCAATGTTACGAACTTTCAATTTTAATAATCACAAGCGCCAAGGACTAGTAGAGCGTACTGTAATCGATATTTTTATGTATCGAATGATCGATATTTCGTGACTTTATCGAGTTACATTCGAGTTCCGTTAGAAGGCATTGTGAAATAGACAGGTACCGCAATTCTAGTTACATTCAGGGTAACAGCTCTAAACGAAATACCACTATTTTTATCACTAAGGACATTTCACGCAAATGTGCCTTAAGACCTGCGGTGTCAGATCTTTAAAGAGACAAATTATAAATGGGATATGCAGTGTCAGAGAATAAAAATTAGTACGACTGAAAAATACACCCTTACGATATTGATAACTCTCAGCAGTTTTTGGGGTTAGTTCATGATTTGTTCAATTTATATGTAAGCTTATTGTGCAAACTTTGTGACTGTTGGTCGCTGTTTACGGCATAGCATACACATAATATACATAACTTTATCAACACTTCGTTTGCAATCACTATCAAGTACAAAATATTCTTATAATTAGTAACATCTAATGTTCCTCACCTCCTCATGAACATACTAATATTTCTTCCTTAATCGACTCTATAATTATTTTACTACATCCGGTGAATCCTTATTTCAAATAAATAAGGAGTATATTTAAATATCTTAACCACATGTGAGCAAAACCATACACGTTCAATACTGTAAGCCTTAAGCAACGTATGTTCAATAAGTTTTACATAATAAGTACGTTTTCCGTATTAAGTAAAGGTCACGTGTCTGAGGTCATAGTTTTGTAATCTGAAGATACAATTACACTCTTCTTACTATGCGTAATCAAAAGAATACGTGCGTACTATTTTAGTGTGAGTGTTGAAGCGTTTTTATTCTATGATAATATAAGTATAGGTATGTAGACCCACTTGCATGAACCAAGTATTATCTATTGTGTTTAAACTTTTAAGCTAGTTTCTTTGATAAAAAAGGGTAAAGGTTTCGTTGAAAATTAATTATTTAAATGTCACTCGAATTTTATCGTCATTTTAATTCATAGGCCAATTGAAGTATTTATATTAGCTAGAAAAAGTGATAAGCATGGTAATATAAAAGTGAAATGTTTGTTAACGTTTTTCCATAAATCTTTATTTTTCTCAATGTAATGAACCATAGATCCTTTGAACAAAATCAATTAAGTTTTTATAACACGCAAACACGAAGGAGGATGATACTTCACAATGTCAAAGTAAATTATTCACTTAAATATATTGTTAGCGTAACAACAATATGAGATCATTGTGCATGCTATATTACATTAGTCATAACAAAAATATTCTGAAATTTAATATTATAAACCACTCCTTGAAAATATCTTCCTTTTACGGTAAAAATAACATATTCCATATTGTTCTTTTTTGAGAAATTTGGGTAAGAATATTGTCACAAAAATAAAATTAATAAGTAAGGTATATTTTTCCGAGAAAGCTTAGGCGTATGTGACTTAAGTCGTGTTAAGTTATTAGGGTTTTGGAAATTTGCATTTGAATAGTCATTGATTTTGTGATGTAAGTTTGAAAGTTAGTAAATAAATGACTTTGTATGTAATGTAATATGGTATAATGTAAGTAAGTTTATACTCCAGGAGTGGCACACTCACTCAATAGTTATATATTTTTAATTCGGCCTAAGTTAATTGAATGGTAATTATATGAAAAAATCATATGATTACCATCCAATTTAAAGCTTAACATGATTAAATTGAAGTTATGTTATATTTATATTAACTTTCTATGTGTACAAATAAAAAAAAAGATGTTCAAAATACTACACCGATAACTTATAAAAACGATAACGTCATAGTTTACATTCACAGTAGGCATTTTATGACTAATTTATTAATTTAGTCTTGACATAATATATGATAAAAGTAATTTAGATTCTAAACAAGTCCTTTTACATTCTGAAATATTTATTTATTTATTGCCAAAAATAATCTGCAAACGCATTTACCAAAAAGAAAAAAAATAAACCATTAAAACCCAATGACTCAATAATTTCAAAAGCCTGTCAGTAAATAATTTTGCATCGTAATAAAGATGCCGCCCATATGTCTTATCATGATTTATAAAAGCTTTCGTTATTTATTAAGCCATTAAAAGGTTACTTTTAAGTCCCAGAAATGTTCAGAAAGTATTAAGGGTCTAATACCTAAGGTCCAAACGGGTTGGGGTGAATGGTCTGAGTTTACCTGGGACCAGCAATAAGTGTTATGTCAAAATGAGTAACGAAATTGAATCGAAATTGGATATTAGTGTTCGAGCCAAAAGGAAAAAGTCTTGAAAGTATTTTCCTGCCTTAGGTGTATTTCTTTAGGACTTATCGAAATCAAAATCTCCCGCAAGATAATAAAAGAAATCGGAGACTTTTTCATAATTTTTAAATCATCATATATTCTGTAGCGTCTCACCTGATTGCGTTTACTCTGTAAGAGAATAATTATGTTTGACTTTAGAACATACATTTCTTTGTATTCGTGGATGTACTTTTAAAATAATGATAAAAGTAGCTTACCGTTTTCTCAAAGCGCACATATATATTAATAAACATAAGTATACATAAGCGCAGCTTGAGTAAATGTTTGTATAAATGGACGAGACGATGTGATGGGCAATGAAAGTGGTTTCCAACCTGCTCGCAAGAAATCGAAAGGAGATGCCAAGGTTATCACAAATCTGCCTTGATTGTTATGGTTTTAATGCGGCGGGCTTGTTTATTAACAGTGTTGTTTGGAATTGTATATGGTGTTTATTTTTAAATATGGCATAATATTTAAAAAAAAATGTTGGCGTCACCTATAAGTATCTAGGATAAAAAAAATGTTCCTCATTAGTGCAGAATTTTAATAAGCCTCATAGTATATCAGTAAACTTAAACATGCATAATTCAAATTATTGAAAGTTACTGAAAAGGAACTGAAAATGGATATCTACGAATAGACTGATTGATTAATGCGTTAACGATGTTCAACAGGTGTTAATCGTGTAATTACTCACAATTATAAACACATCAGGAAAATCTAACTCTTCAAGTTTGTACGAGTATAAGAATTGCAGAGAAACTCAGGACGCGCACAAGGTCCGTCAAATTACCTCTAAGTTGAATCCAAGTCATTAAACTTTGCCTTCGCTCTAAGTTACGTACGTGTATAAGATTGAGAAGAAATAACTTTAAATGCACCGGGAATATAACGTTGGAAAATAGCCGGAAAAAACATTGCACTGTTGCGATTTGTATTATATTTTAGGCTGTAACTGTTGTATACTTACTGAGATTTTTTGTTTTTTTTATTAAAGCTTTACCAAATTGTTAAGTCATTTTTGTGCAACAGAAAATTATAAGATTTCATCATAGCATGATATTTTTGAATGTACTGTCTTTCTGTTATTTTGATATGGTTCCTTAGATATTTTGTAAGACTGACGCCTATGATAACTTGTGGTTAACTTATGGTTAAGTTATTTTAGCCCTGACACCAGTATCAGTATCTAAGATCAGGCTAGTAATTTTAGTTAGTATAAGCAGTTTCCGTGAGGAGTATGATTGTAAGACGTAGGTAAGGTGTGCGAATTGGAACGGGGTCGTGTATTGTTAGCTGAATTAACGATGGTCAAGATTGCTCACGTACATATGTATGCGAGGAAAAATTGATTATTACGCCATCTGGGTTTTCAGTAGGTACTAAACGACTAAAATAATACAAAATAAAAATAGGGCGATGAGGAAAGTCAGTAGGATTATTAACGATGCGAAAATGTTAATTAAACTTCGCATAAAGATTTTATAACTTTGTTTACTATCACTATTGCAAGTTATTCTTGTCTTATCTACTACTATTTATAATATGACCAGTTTTTTTAACGTTCTTCTCGCTGTTTCATGAAATATTTTTAGAACATTATCTCTAAAGGTACTTATGGTATTGAATAATAAGAAAAAGTTACCAAGCTAAGCCGACATGTAACGGTGAAAGCCTGGAAGCATCCGCACATGTAATAACCTTATTAATCGCCATATTAGATTATTCTTTCCGTGACATGTGACAATGGGCGCCATCTTGGATTGTCAGAGAAAACAGTTGCGCAAGAGATGGTAATCTAGATATGCTACTATTTAAATTCGCGTGATATCAAGTAAAATCTTCATCTCATTGCGAATTGATGTTGTGAACTTTTTCTTATTAGCATTTGTTTGGTCTTCGTCTTATTGAAGGAACGCAGTAAAGCTTTAGATGAGGCAAATAAAAAACAACTTTCAGATGAATAAATAGCCTCCTTTTTGTAGTCGGTTATTAAGAGTATACATGAAAACATTGAACGATATTTCTACTATCCGTAATGATATAATCTTGATCTATTTGCATGTGAAACTTTTTTATTTTAGTTTCCTTAAGTTGTTTCTATTAGAAGCAATACAGCCATCATTAAATGGTCACGCGTTAGTTTCCACTAACTCAGTATAGGAGTACAAATAAACCACAATCTGAAGTTTTAAAATTAAAAGCCATTCACAGATCGTGATATATAACCATTCTGCTGCTTTAGCATTTTAATGACATTGGCATTGCAGCTTTCTCGCAATGGGTTACGAAATGTATTTGATGGAACATCTTGCTCGTATGCTCGAGGAAAGCAACACGAATGTATCTGGTTTATAAGTATGTAAATAAATAATATTGTTCTTCATTCTGTTGTTTTTTTATATATCTTTTGTGTATAGATATATAAAAAAATTATTAAATCTTATTTTGTATAATTGAAGTAGTAAAACTTATATATACTACGGTACTTAAAAACAAAACCTTTTTTTTATTCACATGAACCATCGCTTTCAGTATATATTGCAGTTACAATTACCAGAATAATTAAAACTATACTTTGTTTAGATAACCATCTCAAGCCTTACGATATAAACAGGCCGGTTGCACAATAACATTTTTATTTCAATCCATATAAATTACAGTAATATTGCCAAAAATATACGCAAAGATGTTTATAATTACGTATGTAACTGTTCAAACAATGATGTGTATTTTATTTGTCAACTAAGTACTATATCGTGTTAGAAGTAGTCAGCCGTGAGACTAAGTTAATGTTCAGTCACTTATTAAGCTTACAACATATGCAGATATAAGACGTAGGCTACTCTTACGCCACTTAGAAATAAGTTTGTTTGCTCATTTTTTCACTTGTCAATTTTTATTTAGTTACAGGTAAGGAAAAGCTGTTAGTCACCGAATGAGTACTGTTGTAAGCTTCAGTTAGAAGATATTGTTGCTATATAATGAGGTTGGTAGTAATAGTTACGAGTAAGATATTTTTAAAAAACAGCGTGGATTAGCGGTTCCAGTGTCTGCTTTTAATCCAGACGCACCCTGGTTCGAATCCGGCCCTACACTAATGACTTGTATTTTCAAGTTATGTGTGGATTAAGTTGATTTGCACTCGTTTAGCGATGAAGGAAAACATCGTGAGAAAACCGACATGTTTGAGGACCACAATATGGTGTCTTCTGTAGAAGGACCTGGGCGCCCACCACGATGTATCTGCCCAAGAAAACAAAAGAATTAATTTTGCGGGGGCGTCACGGCCCTCAGTCATGAGGAATACTACCCAAGAAAGAGAGATAGAGAAGATATTTTGAACACATTATAATAACGTAGGAATCAACCACATAGTTACGAACGTATTATGTTCAGATAGGTGTATCTACATTAACATGTAACATTATTGTGCATATACGACTAGAATTTGGTCCGTGTTATGTCTCCATACAAAACACCGCGGAAACGCAATCGATCTTCGTCTTTGATAAATTAGCAGTAAAATATTTAAGTTATATCACCGACCGTCAATTCATCACATACATACCTTCCGTTTCTAACCATATATCACCACTCAATAGAATCATTACAAAAATGTCACATCAATATCACAAGCGAAACAAACCTAATTCTTTTCATCTCTTACTTCAAGCAAGCGTCTCATTCATTGGCGTCTTTTGTTTTAACTTTACGTTAACTTAAGTGTAACATGACTTTATCTAAGTAATGAGGCTCGAGTAACGGAGCTTGGGCTTATGTGACACGTATTTCCAAGGCTCATTAATTTAAGGCATTTTGAGTTGCGAAAGTCGGTCACGTTAGAAAAAAGGAATTTAACTCAATAGCAGCCAGTCAATACTGGTGACATAATTATTGTTCATCTATTTTCATACATACTCTTTGGTCATTGGAGCAGACTTAGGACTATCAGTGACTGTAAATTTGTTGTAGCATTCATAAAACAAAATATTGAGAAGTTTAAGTGGAGCATTAGAATCATTAGTATAAAGAAATGTTACTTTTGGGTCACTAACCCATGGATTACCCAGTTTAGTTTAGACGAAAATTGTTACCTTTGGTCACTTAAGGATAACACACTATTACCAAACAACATACCACTAAACAATAGCCAATTAGTACAAAAACAAGGGCACCAGATGTAATCAGCCACCAGGTGGTCTACCTTCATATATTGTACCTATGCACATTCGTTATCACCGAGGTCTGCCGGGAGCCTTTACAGACAATTACCGCCACTGCCCCACTTTGTGATCAATAAAACATAAATTGTTGCCTGATATGGCCTTTAATAAATGCTTTAAGGCTTTTCAACCTTTTCAAACGAAGCGATAAGAGATATATAAGTATTTTTTGATTATAGACTTGTTGGTAATTTAGCATTTTCGCCTAATGGTAAGCGAGCATTGTGGTCTACGATAAAACTTGCTTACCTAGCAAGAACTGATTCTCGCTCGCTTTGAAGATCGCTAGATTGCCCTAGATAGCATCATGATCATCAGCCCGTATCGTTTTCCTGTTAAAAATTGTTTTTTTTCTTCTTATCAGTTCTGTATTTCTAAATTTACGTAAGACTCTGATCTCTATGATAACTTCTCGATCGATATAATGTCTTTTTTCTTAATTTTTCTTTTACTATGATTGAGAAAACAACTCTAAAGATCGAAAAGATATTTAATTAGTTATTAATTAATCAACAAATTGATCTTAATTGAAAAACATTGAAGATAATCTATTTTCCCACCATTGAATTGAATTACCTTCCAACCATTGTCTAATTTACAATCAATCGATCAGCCAAATTATCGATCAAAAGTTGTTAACTGTTGGCAACTAAACTAATTTACAGTTGCAACATTAGAGCACTAGTGCGTAATTGTTTCATTACAGCTTATGTAATTAATATCAGTCTCATAATGTCAAAATTCGCATTAGCACTTGCTCGTAAGAGAAATTAATGACGTTTGCAAAATTTTGCAACTAAACTTGAACCTATTAATCACGGGACAACGAGTTAGTGCTTGGACGGGTTTAGTGAATTTAATCGGATGTTTAATTGCTATTGAGTGATAATGTTGTGTGAAGAAGTAGGGTGGCCTTTATAATAGATACATACTTACATAATTAGAACATTTCGGAACTTGGGAAACTCGTGTGCAAATATTATAAGATAACAATTTATTCTTGCAAATCAAAATTTGAAAACGATGTTTGGGTCTGTCAATCATACACGGGCTCATAACCATTAAGGGATAGTTGAGACTCTCCATTGGCAGACACTCCAAAAAATGCAATTTTTATGGGAAAGAGAAAAAGAAATGCAAGGTGAAGTTATTAGCAAAACCACAGCAAAACGCAGCTAATCTGAGCAAAATTGCTTCCCTGGACATAACTGCAATCGCCCGGTTCCTGTGCAACTACACCTGTAACTTATACATTACGAAATAAGTTAATCTGAATTTGCATACTGCATACTGCTGCGTAGGTACGCTTACATAATCGAATACCGTAACTAAAATTATCGTTCGATACCGAATCGACAAAGACTTGCAAAATATTTCCCGCTGGACACAAACCCTTCCTGGTTGCAAGTGGCGACATACCTTTCGCTTTTAGATTGCTTTCGTGGGCTTATAGAACTGACACAACTGAACTGACAAGCCTCCAATTTATTTCGTCCATTGTTTAGTCGTTGGTTTAACTGCATGTATGTCTGATTGAATTATGTATTTCCTCATATTCAGTCTAAACAAAGTGACGTGTCAAATTGGCTTTTAGGATTAAACGATTGCCGTACCAAAGAAGAACAGCTGCGGCATTCAGTATTGTTGTTGTTGACTAAACAAATTTTACTCAGAGACTATGTAGATGCACCTCGTACGCCGAGAAAAATAGCAACAAGTACCAGTAAAAAATAAAACACCTGCTGGATACCGTCTTGAAACTTGCATCAGACTTACATTCAATTCTAAGAAAACGTAGAGCTTCGGTTTCCAGGAAATCCAAATTACCTTACTAAGAAGACATCATCAAATTATGTCACTGTTATTGTATTAGCGCAAGGTGTCCAGTGCCCACTCGGCCACTTGCCCCACAGTGGGTCCATTAGGCCCACAAAGAGGCCCAAGTTGGGCAATAGTAATCAGATACGGGCCTGATGCAAGAAAGTAACTGGAGCACTTGGATATGGTCACCTGTCTAGGAGCTGGCACGATTTACCGGCTTATTGCTAGACTGGTACAGGTTTGGAACGATACTGGTTTGATTTTGGAGATAATCTCTAACAGATAATTTCATACATTATTACATACCTCTGATATTCCAAATTAAAATTAGGTGAACACATTTCTGTATTTTTTATGTAGGAACAAACTAACGGGCTTACAGTAAATAGTAACATTTGATATATGAGACTCCATAAAACCGTACAATACGTTTCGTTTTGATTCTTTGTGCATTGACTTTGAGATTTATCATCAGTGACATTTTGTGATGAAACAATTTAACAATGTAGCAACATGCAACGTTAATTTTTCTAATAAAAAATATTTTCCTGACAATGTTGCTATCAACAACAACAAGAAACAGTAATCCAATCTAGCCAAGCTCATTTTCTTATTTTCGCGGCTAAGAGCGGAACCAGAGGGTGTACGGTCCAGAGCCGACCACGGAAGAGTGGTGTCGAGATACAGCAGTGAAACCGCATACCACGGGGCGGAAAGCGGAGAAATACGTGCGATCTATCTTATAGGTGGAAATGGATGAGATCGCTTATCAGATTGGTGGCAGTGTTTTGTTTGTGGGGTGTGTTGTAGAGGTCGCGAGTCAGAAACTGTTTTTTTTTGTTGATGTAGTTGTGAGTGGGAAATAGATTTATTGGTAGTTTGAAGTTTTATTTTTGGGAGGATTATTTAGCTTAAATTGATTACTATTTATCTAAGGTAGTTTGAAAAAATTAAAGCTGCTATAAATCTAGGATACTTACTCGTACTAGTTGATCGATTATTATATTATTGATAAACATGTTGTAAGTAATACAAAGACAGTGTTAGGTTTAAAGAGATTAAAATTACGTACTGTTTAATAAACTAATTTAATTAGTGTTGAAATTCTATGAATGTTTCGTTCAACACAGCGCGTGTAAAGTATTATTATTACGGATTGAATTAATTATTCCATTACGGAGACTGCATCTGCGCACACGCAAGTATCGCCGCCGACGCGATGCGGAAAAGTAATTTGAATTATAATGTACAATGTGATTGATATACATTTCTCTCAACGAGCAAGTAGAATACTTTTACCGACTTCCATTAATCGATCTGGCTGATCTAATGCATTATTTCTTTGACATTAATTTATCAGTCACTTAACATTTATTAAAACCTCATTCAATTTATGACCGGTTTGTGTTGCAATTTCGCAAATACATATTAGTACGAGTAAATCAGTATTTTTATGGCAGATAAGCTTCTGCTTAGGTACAGCTTGCATGATGTTAAGCAACGGTGTAATCTACTATTCATGTCTAGAATAGCACCTTGTCTTTAATCAAACACATGTACTCAAGAAAATGTTTCTAACCAACAATTTTCGCACATTCCTCGAGCTGACAGTTACTACATAGTAAATTTTACCACCGCACAGGCTAATCGTGGTCCAATGAAGCATGCGGCCCTCATTTTTTGTCGGCAAGAAATCGGCCGCGGAATATGGAATGGGTAATGACTGGCGACACACGGGAAATATTTCCACATGCTGCGTGCCACACATTTGTGATAAGCAGCAGGTTATGTCTCATGTGTGTATAGGTTATGTCTATCTAAAATTTTGGTTATGTCGTATTGTCGTCTTGTATTTGGTAAGGATTTTCCTCATATCTTTAATTTCATTCTTTGACACTATTTTTGAGCTGATTCGATAGAAAGTTTAGGGTATAAAACGTATTTTGTTCTTAGAATTTTGTCTAGCATGCATCCTCCAAAACTAGAAAAAAATCTATTAATTTGTTCTTAAGTTTTACTAATATTTTATATACCTGCGGTATAATTTACATGATTTTCTTAGATTATTATTTATTTATTATAAGCTTTTTATATTAACACGTGAATTTTAAGTTATTCTTTACAAACATCACAAACACACAGATTAAATATCTCAACTACTGCTCTAAAAACATACTTATATACCAATACAGTCTCGCAGAGGTTTACAAGTCGTGGTTAGGATTAAATGAACATGAACCGGAGTTGTTACGAAAATTTCCAGACACGATATTGGAGGTAAATATGAGTTATAAGCTACGCAAGTATGTATGTTTTGTAATTGAAAATATAAGGCTATACAGGTAAGCATAGTTTAATTTAGATCGAAATTCACATAAAATTTATGTTTTGTTTAATCCATAATAAATTTGGGGCAGATTATTATTAATATTGGAATATTGTTTTTAATCTTGGTCGTTATGGTTCAGGTATGCTACTAGTAAAAAAGAAAAAAAGTGATTTATATAGCGGTGGAGTTATTAAGGTGGAGTTATTAAATATCTCTAGTATAAGCCTATTGTTTTTTTTATTTTTGTTTTGTGTAAAAATTTAAATATTTACAATATTCTCAAAGATTGATTGTTGCTGGCAAACAGATGTCCAGCTATATGAGTAATAGCGTAAAATATTTATAATTAATTATGTACATATATTAATTGGAGTCGTAGGTAGACGTTATGTATAACTACATAAGTATGTATTATGTGTATTGGTTTGATTATCCTTAATATGCTTGCCTACATATGTATTTAATGGTTAAACGAACTTACCTTAAGTGAAGTTCGACCATAATTATACGAGACGACGTTGCATGCGAAGAGATTTCTTTATTAACTATGTAGATGTTTAGCACTTTAGCATAAACGAGACCAACACGTATCAAAGATCGTAATGCTTGCATATCAACCGCTAATTTACAGTTTGATAGATCTTTGATTGTGAAAAAAAAATTAACCTAATGATGCTAACAAAAGCTTATTTGAGAAAAAATAAAAACACAGCTTGAAGAATAAGTTACAAATATAAATTTGTATTACAAGGGATCACTATATCATAGAGATATCTATATCACTTTATCTATATCATATCTCTATATCACGCTCATCACATTTTATAATTAAAATTGACTCTGTGAAAATATTTTACTCTCATCTGCTCTGCTGTAATGAGGCGCTTATATATTTTGGCGATTGTAAAATGATTTACATGTCCCTATTCGTTATAAAATTATAAAGAAAAGTCAGCTGCAACTTGCAGTTGATAATCTATGTCCTTATTGTAGCAGAACTAGCATCAATTTTGCTTAAATATAAAAATACTAGTGTAAGATAATTGTATCAATGTTATTACCAATGATAAGCCAAAATATATAAAATAAATTTATAAAATAAAATCAATAATTGATTTCTTAGCAGTTAAAATTGGTTTTACCGTTGGTGGCAAATTTGTATAGTTCACTTTTTGGTGAAGTAACACATAAAACTTTTGCAGTAAAGCTATGCAGGGCAGATTGCCTCTCTATGAGGAAAGAGTCTTGTAAGTTTAGGTTTGACCCTGTTTGGTACCGATGTCATAATCAAGACACTAATATGTATGCCTATCCTCAATTCACCTACATTAATATCAGCTAAACATATTGAGAATAGCATCTGCCTGCACCCGCTGTGCAGTTGAAAAATGTGAGTACAGCCACTATTTGGTCTGAATGCTGACTTTACTAGGTATAATGCGTAGGTGGGACGTATCAGGTTGGAGGTATACTTGAGGAAGACGATATGTTGCTGTAAGCTTCTTTCAAGAATCGTTTGATTCAATCATCTTGAGTAATACATTTATTTAACTTGTATAAATGTGATTCTGCTTGATCATTAGCCAAAAAATCTAAGATTTAGATTACTTGCATTATAATAAGAAATATATATCTTATGTTTTCTTACAGCAAAGTCCTCACTATATGTATATTAACAGTAATATTATATTGTTTAAACTAGCTTTCAGCTAGTACCTATGTTGTTAATAGCAGCACTAGATAATAATTGATTATTTGCTATAAAGTAGTAACACTTCATTGTACGTAATCGCGTTACGCCACTAGACTAACTCTTTATCAATCGTGCTTTATTCAACGCCCAATATATACATTTATTGTATGTTGGTATTGTATTCCACTAAACTGAACATTTGCTAATTTGCTATGAAGCAGTACACTTTTAAAGTCATTGTACATAATCCCGTTATGCCACTAGACTAGTTTGTTATCAACCGTGCTCAAATAAATATGAATCACAAACAAAATAACCGTTATAGGTTAGTAAATCTAGTTCTTTTTACATTGAATAAACTGTAGAACAATGTATGTAAGCAAATGGTAATAAATAAATACATATTTTGCTGTATTGTATTTGTAACAAAAACAACAAATATGTCGGTACATCGAAAAAAAGATCGTTATAGAAACATTGCAAGAAAAGTCATGTTTCCGATTTACATGACAAAAATGTGGGTATTTCAAAAAAAGATCGTTGTATCATTTGTTGAAAAAAGATCTATATTTACGATCTATTTGGTATAGTTTGAAATATATAAGATTATACCAAGAAAATTAAAATCGATAATGAATAAATGCAGTAAGATTGCTTTGGTAAGTTAGTAATTGCACTAACCTTTATCCTTTGAGCTGGTTGATGAATTGCTTAGTTTATGTACCAAACGTCGAATTTTCGACGTTATTTTAAAATTCCGATGCTCCTTTTCCTAATTTACCACTTGAACACCTGAAATAAACACTTTTTTCCACGAAAAATTCAAATAGTAAAATTCAACGAAATTTATGATGTTGCGACGCCCGCACACAAGAAATGAATGAGGTTAGACAGGAGGACGGCGCTACAGGCGCGACAGTGACAGTGACATTTGTTCAAAAGTTTTTTCTTTTTTTTTGTTTTTATTTTCACAGCTATAAAAAGTGTGACGCCTAGTACATACAGAAGTGAGACTACATAGTTAATAAAGAAATCTCGAGCATGCAACGTCGTCGAAGTATAATAAAGGTTACAATAATCCATAGATTTACAATTTTATTGATAACAATAAATAATATAATCATTAACCCAAAAAAATATTTCTACTAAACAATTCATGACAAATAAAATTATAAACTGATTTTTTTATGAACTATTTCGATATACCTACTCATGAGAAATAACTATCAGTGGAAAGATATCAAGAAAAACATATGTATGCAATTTTTTTTCACAATCAACACAAAACAAAGTTCCATGTAAATCACTTCGCACGTTCTTACACTACAGCCAGAAATCTGCAACACTTGCCTCACTATTATCAGTCCATCAGTTCCTAATTAAATTGCTGTAAGGCTGGCTCTAGGCGCCTTACGGCACAAAGTAGGTAATATACAGTGAGTATATGGTAACCCACGTTGCTTGGCTTTGTACATAGACAATAAAATATAGATACTCCTATACCCAGAGTATTTCAGAGTATTTCAGAGTATTTCAGAGTATTTCAGTCCTTTCACGCTGTAACTAAAAATTTCATATCATGAATGTATCAATAGGGCCGAGAATCTATAAAAGATTTTCTTCCCAGGATATAAAAAAATACTTATTTATGCAATAAAAACACTTACATTGATAGACAGTGCAGTCGATATAATAGAAAATCCTACTTTTTTTTAACTTGAACGGGTTTGCACTTGGCCATAGTTTACCATATAGCAAGCAAAAGCTATGGCCTAAGATGGAGCGTGCTTACCCGATAAGAACCGATTCACTCTCGCTTTAAAGATCGCTGGATTATAGTGCGTGGGAAACAGAGAGTCAGGCAGGGAGTTCCACAACCTTGCGGTACGAACAATAATTGCCTTGTTACTGATTTTTCCAATTATTTAATTTTGATACTAATCTTAGCACTGTATTGAGGTGTTTACTGAATATAACGTTGTTGTTTCGTACAAATTATAATATCGAAACACGTGATGGTCATGCCTGATTAAATTAACTTGAAGCGTGTCTCGGCGTGTTTGAGAAATTCTCGTAATAACTGCTCATGAAATTTTGTCGTTGCTTTGAAATAACCGCCTTCAGTTTAATGCTCTCATTACGAGTAATGCTTATTGTGATGTAAGTAAGTATCTATTAAGGACATAAACACATTTTTTTAAAGTATTTATTCCATGAGAATGAGTAAAATAATAATATTTGTATTTCGTTAATATAATATCCGAAGACACAACATGCTCCTCAAACATGTCGGTTTCCTCACAATATGCTCCTCAAACATGTCGGTTTCCTCACAATATGCTCCTCAAACATGTCGGTTTCCTCACAATGTTTTCCTTCGCCGTTAAGCGAGTGCAAATCTACACATAACTTGCAAATACAAGTCATTGGTGTAGGGCCGGATTCAAACCAGGAGCGTGCTAAGCCACACTCGCTAAAAAAACAATACGAGTATGTAAATTAAAATTACTTGTTTATAGATACTTATTCAAGATTAAGTCCGAAAATACAGTTTTGTATTTAAAAATGTATAAAAATGATAATTTCATGTTAATAACTAATTCATTAGGTAATAATTCTATTCATTGGTGAAGATAGTGAATTCGTTATACATATAAAAACAATTTTACTCTCAGTAGCATCATTATAATACTGTCGGAATGTGTTAACATAATGTCATTATATAAAGTGAATCGTATTTTTAATTGAGATGGGTCAGGCATGTTATTTTATTACATTTAGTATCGTTTGGAATCGAGTAAATATCACACGGGTGATATTTTATTGTAAAAGTAACAGTGGTACTGAATTTCACACTGAACAACAAGAGGAAAACCGGAATCCTGGAAGAAGAGCACTGACAAAGATACGTTTCTTAGTCGTATTGCTAATCACTGAGGGTCGTAACTCCTCCGCTGAATTAGGTCGCTTGGGCATACAAATCCATCAAACCTTACATTTTCGAAGCAAGACTGATTTGTCATTAGTGCGTTTTTTTTTAATTTTTCCTTGTTCATGCACGGAAGAATTTACCAACCACTTGGTTTAATATAAGTAACCGGATCTATGTCTGCAGTTTCTAACTTTAAATAAAAGTTACGAAATTCTTAACTTAGTTAACATATTAGCTGAGACTCAAATGTCAGTTGCTGCGATGCATCTTAGCAAGTAGGTATTTAGTAAAACATTTCTATACAACATTAAATAATGCTTAGTATATTCATGAAATAAATTGATTACTATTATAATGTGCAGTGTTTCGTGTTATGTAGGCAAGGTGGATTTATTTATGTTACCGTATGATAAAATGTGTAAATACTCTTTTATACATATTGGAAACAGCCTAATACAGCCATTAAAACACCAATTTTTTTTAAGTGTTTTTTTTCTTCTAGGAATGGATTTGCACTAGACCGTAATTCTAATTAATTAATTAGTGTCGTTATATTATAGTACTAATAACCTATTATGTATGTATATTATACTTACATTAAAACCAACATTGTGGAGACCTGACTCTACCAATCTTCAACAAACTTACACATGTACCTAAATAGACAAAAATGAGTCATTCATACATTATCTTATAACTAATCTCCCAGCCTTCATATTATTAAAGACTCCTCATTCCACACAATACATCTCAATTTCCCCTCTTCCTAACACAAGAGAATGCGTGCTATTACCTACTTCATACAATAGAAGGCCGTCCACGGTTCTGTGATCTCTTAGAATGTATCTTAGTCTAATGTATCCGAGATATCCGCCGGAAACTTGCTGGAAAACACCTTGGGATATAGGTGTTTCTGACACGAGTGTGTAAATTACCATCATTTCAAGTGTCAAATATCAATTTGGAGTAAATTAAAAGTTGACTATTTTAATACCCATAATAATTTTGTACCTGACATTATACGATTGTTTCTAATTGGAATAGGAATGTATGATCAAGACCTTGTATGACTTTGGTAACAAATCACAGTTACTGCCCTGGTTTTACAACTTTTGTATTTTTTTTTTTTTTTTATAAAAAAAAGTGGCAAAAAGGCAGACGATCTGCCTGATGGTAAGCAATCATCGTCGCCTATGGACACTTGCAACTCCAGAGGTGCTGCAGGACTTTGCCAGCTTAGAGAGGTGTTTGTGAATACCCTTTTTAAATCTCCCCATATTGTAGCTACGTGGAAAGACCTCAGGGGGTAGATCGTTCCACATCTTGCAAGTTCGCGGAAGAAACGAGCGCATGAAACGGACTGTGTGGGAGCTCCAATTTTGCAAGATGTGAGGATGAGCTCTTTCACGGTGCCGAGCAGTCCGGTGATGAAAATGATTTGCCGGAATTAAATTAAAAAGCTCTTTAGAACACTCCCCAAAAAAGAGCCTATAAAAGATACAGAGGGATCCCACATCCCTACGGAGACTCAACGGCTTCAACTTTTTTTGTCAGCTTGGGATCATGGACAATTCGGACGGCTCTCCGCTGCATAGAATCTAGGGGATCTAGTTGATATTTCGGTGCACCATTCCACAAGTGCGAACAGTACTCCACGTGAGGGCGCACTTGTGCTTTATAAAGTATGTTGACTTACAGCCGAAATCTACGACATTTTTAACTTTTGTTGTCGATAAATATGAATGAAATGAAATAAAAATGAAATGAAAGAAGGATATAAGTTCTATTGGTTGTATTGCTGATGAATGATATGTTTAGGTAATCAGCATCGTCATAAAAAAAATAGCCGACTTTTTCCATTTAACATTATTTATTTAACTACTCAAAGATATATCCTTAAAGTTGTCATTTACTTATCCGTAACTCCAACACGGATGACAGTGGCCGCCTACAAAGCTTGGCAAGGCCGTATCAACCGGTTACTAAGTAGAGCTTACAAGTCCAGTAGAGCTTACAAGTCCAGTAGAGCTTACAAGTCCAGTAGAGCTTACAAGTCCAGTAGAGCTTACAAGTCCAGTAGAGCTTACAAGTCCAGTAGAGCTTACAAGTCCAGTAGAGCTTTACCAAGTACGTCGATATTATTATAATACTGGACGTTATTGTAACTTAATTCTAAACAGAACAATTATAATAAATTGTAGTTATGGATTAAGTAGATTTTTTGCTAATCAAGCTTGTTTTATTTTCAAGACTGGTTGTTTACCTTTAACTTTAGTAAATTTTCAAATAAAATACGTAAGGTGGATGATATTTTGCTTGTGCTTATAAAAATTTGCAGATAAATTTAAAATAAACAGCTTTTAGAATTATATTACTACAGAGTTTATATTTTCAAATAAAATGTAAGTATGTAATTAAATCAAAGGACTATAGCATAGTTATTGAAAAGCAAAATTGATTGATTTTTCACTGTATTTACTCATGATCTTCGTTTCAAGTTAAAGATTTCTGAATTACTCACCAGTTTTGTCTCCTTTCATCATCCATTATCTTAAATCAATTTAACGAAATGACAACATCTTAATAAGCTTGTAAAATGTAAATTGAACTGGTTTTATTGAAGTAATTAGTCATCAAATTGAAATAAGCTGATCGAATGATATTGGGAACATTCCAATGTTGCTTCATTTCAACTTGAAGTAATAATAGTGACGCAAATCTAAGAATTAAAGTCTAATTAATGAAGACAATTTAATGCCAGTAGATTATTTGGAGTTATAGTTTGATTCCTCATGACCAAAATCATAGTTTAATTGTAATTTTATGATGTTATGAAACCTACATGCGTTTAGTATAAATTGGTATAAGTCATTGAGGAACACTGTAGATTATTTCCTTCTGTAAAATTAAAATGTGTCATGTAAGTAATTAAATTTTGACTTATTGGTCAATCTAATCAATGTGATTTTGTTTTGTAGTTTTTACCATACATGCATCAGGATCAGGAAGTTGGTATTGCTAATTGATTTCAAATTAATGGGTACATATGTATTTCTAGTTTAATTACCTGTTATAAAAGTGGCTAATAAATTGCTAGTTTACAAATTACGTTGCATGTGTTTTATTTCCGCTGTCATAGAAATATAATTATACTCCAATAATGAGTAAGTCAAGATAAAATAAAGAAGTTTATTTTTGTATTTAGTCACAATAAATACTTATGTATATTTCGCTAACCACAAGTCAAAATATCTCAATACCTATATAGTGGCTTAATGATTTAATAATAACGATATATATATAACTTCTCAGCCTGAATTCTTCAAAATATCACTCGGTCGTTGAACAAAAAAGTGGTCCAGAAATGGCGCAAAAAAGTGGTCCACAAATTGCACGCGGAAGCGCGGTCAGCGGCCGGCACGACCTTCAGGCCCAAGGTCGTGTAGTCGTGCTACTTAGCACATGACAACCCTTGCCTTTCACTACCAGTACACTCACACCAGATTTTATTGGTTATTCGTGGGTTGCCTGCTACGGTTTTTGTAATTCAGGTAGATTGAATGTTGTTTCTTGCAGCCCATTTTTTATTGCCTTAAAGCCTTCTGCGGCCATGTTGATTTGGTTGATTCGGTCGCCCGTTATCATTTTCAGTTATCTTTTATTGTTTTTGTATTGGTTTAGGCTTAGACAAAGAGGGACCAAGATAATTCTGCTATGATTTGTAGCTGGTTGTTTAGAGATAATAATTATGCATGAGTCAAATTTAACAAATGTGTAAAATATAGATTATGTACGTACGTAATATAGACCGAGCGGTCCTTACGACTTTAATCAAAACATCTCAACATTCATTACCAGCCCCAGTTCCATCTGCTGACCACAACTATAACATAACCAATACAACCACACCATCTGACTAACACTCCCACCCTACTTCCGCATAACAACAGCCCCTACAACAAGGTGTGTACTAGTCCGAGGTAAACCACTCCGTTCACTCGAGCGCCCTGCATTGCAATGTGGCATAGACTGCATGTCGTTTGGAAAAATCCAGAATATATTGGAAACTGAATTCTTTGTTTGCTCGCAATTAATTGTAAGATAAAGGAGTGCTACTCAGAGAAATACCTGAGGATCACATGATTCTTTGTATTTGACACCGCACCGCTGACACTCCAAACATCGCATATTGCTAGTATGGAACAAAGTTGTTTACAGATTTACAATAATTCTATCATCAATAACAAATCACTTGAAACTTTGAACTTTGACCTGCTATTTTGATATAAATTAAATCTAAGTTACGTTGGTCATATAATAATAAAATGTGAAAGAAATGTATGGAATTGTATATAAGTAACCAAGAGCTACATACTATCTTGGCTGCTTTTAAGATATGGTTGTGCCTAGAACTATTTCCGTAGCCCAGAATATTCAACTATACGAATATGTGTTTCAGTTCATTATTATATTTATTTTTAAACTCAATATACTGTGTATGGTCTTGTTATCATTGTAAATCGTAACTTCTCAGACACCAGAAAACCGGAACTTTTTAATTAAGGCGTATTCATACTGTCCTAAACTAGACGCAAACAGTTCCGAGATTTATCGCCGGTAGTATTTCGTTACTAGATTACAATACGCCGTTAATAGTAGATAGTTACAAACACAAGTAGTAATCATTAACTAACAGCCCAAATAACAACCTTGTGATATAAATAAGACACTTAAACTAGTCCACTGTAGAAAAACAAGTCGGGTTTTGTAATTGTAATATTGCAATTACAGCTAATGGTTGATAAACGGTTGGAAATAAATTGAAATGACTTGTAAGTCTATACATTTACTTATATTGCACTGGTTTCATGACAAATTAACATACTCATTGCATATTTCCAAGTCTTCTTTACTTTACCAGCATATGATTTTCTTCCTTTATCCACAACTTTACAAGTATGGAGGAAAAAAACATTAGAAGAAAACGCACGAAACATACAATGAAATCACGTATTTTTAATTTTAAGGAATTTCCTTTTTTTGTAAATCGTTTTTGTCCATAAAGTCACGTTTACAACTTCACGAGGGTTAAAAGATCAATAACCCGGAAAACCAATGAGTAAATCCTCGAACTTTGCGCACGAAATTTATATAATTTTTCCGTATTACGAAAAATCTTATTTTATTCCACGATTCGTTCCAAAGTTCACAGACCATCAAGTTCAGGTATTACACAGATGATCTAACATTAGGTCATCGGCGTTGCATCAGTGAGTAGTGAGGAAAATATGCAGTCAAGCATGATTAAAAAAATAAGAAAATGTTTTCATTTGCAGCTACTGCGTAATAGTTGATGGTGTTTTTTATGGTTTTCGTTAATTGTAGTTTTGTTTTTTTATTAGGTTTAGGTTTTATAACCTTTACTTGACAACTAATTAAAAGTTATTATATTATTTGATTATTTTATTGAAATGTTGCGAGCGTACCTACTATTAAAAGAGTGTGCTCAATAATATTGGTCAATATTTGACTGCTCTGTTAGCTTAGTTGGTAGTGGCTCTGCCTTCTAATCTAGGGGTGCGGGTTCGATTCCCGCATAACACAAATAATTATGCATATTAAAATTTGTAATTATTTGTGTTGAGTCTGGTCGTTTCTATGTATAATAAGTATGTATTTACAAAAAAAAAAGTATTTATGTATTATATCCGCTATCTAGTACCCATGATACAAGCGTAAGCTTAGTATGGGGCTAGATGGCGCTGTGTGATATGTCCTGAAATATTTTAATTTTGAGAAAATTAGTCGATAAACATAACTATAGTTTGTCGGTCTGCAAGTCGAGAGTAAACAGGTTTCTTCTAGGTATGTAAGTACGCAAGATCAGGCTAGTTGTAGTCAAGCGTGAGCCTATCTCATGTAAAAAAAATCTACTCTTACGTTATTATGTTGTTGTTTTTGGTACTATATGACAAACATTTCCCTTCTCAGTAGATGTGAAAATTACTGAAATCACTCCTTGGAATTGGTTCCGTGTCCATGGTTTTCACAAAACATTTTTAACGCAAACTCACCTACTTATTTCATCAACTTCGAACGCATTTATCCCAACAAACCACTCAACCAATCCATCTCCTACATTCCTACTAATGGTATCAGACCATCCCATGCAGGTCACGACCAAGTTCACTGGATCCGCATTAGATAATGTTGCATCACCGCACTTTCACCTCCGCCATCGCCCAGCGACATTGAACTTGATGTTGTGATGGCTTATTGATGTGCTTCTGTTTCATCATCATCATCATCAATGTAATAATTTGCTGTTTTTTGTCACTAATTTAATACAATGTAATAGTATCCACCCAAGAGAGTTTCCCTAACGAAATAGTCGGTTAATATATGAGATCTTCTGTTTGTTCATAACATCATCATCTAAAGCTGGTATTGTGCCCCTGCTTTACGATAGTTTGATGAGTGAGTGCTCTGTTTACGACCTTTTTTTTAAATAAATGTTCCGCTTATTGATATACGTGTTTCGTTTGATCATCATCTATATTATGATTTTCGTGGTTTTCTGCTTGATGTGCCTACTTACATAATATGCAATATTACAAATACAGTTACTCCATTGGCTGTAAGAAAAAAATGTCTAAGTCAGCTTCATTTCAAACTTACGCGGGTAAACTAATCAGTAATCTAATCTTAAAAATATGTTAAGCTTTCAAACATGGGCACGCTCTTAAGTAAACAAATTTAATGTATACTTAGTGTATGTAGTAGCAAACATCACGTTACATTTGTAACAAGTGAAAAGTTCACCGAAGTTCTCACGGCAGCAGCAGCTGCGGCGGTTGTGAAACCAACCATTATGATTTTCGTGACTACATTAAGCTGACACACAAACATAAACACAGTTTTATTTACAACAAGTAAATACTTACATATAAATTATACATATTAAAAGCGTACTTGGACTTATTTCATACAATGAAAGATGAAGCAGTTTTTTGTCTCAAAAAAAAACATTCTCAAATTTCGTTTCGGTTCCATTGATACTTTATCTATACAAACACAATTTGATACGGTGCTTTTTGTATTACATTCAGATCTATTCTTGTTCTAGATTTCGCAACCAGTTTCAGAGGTCACGACTGAATTGTAAAATATGAATTTTTGCCTTGGGATATTATGACCAATATGAAGATATTGCATTTGGTTGCATTTCTGAAATATGTCACGGAACATGTCGTAATACTGTAAAACCATTGAAACGCAATTCATACCAAACGAAATCGAATCCATGCTTTCCAATGTTTTTAAAGTTATTTTTTCAAGAACTCACTAATAGATTCTTAAACGCATGTTAATATAAAAGCAGTTTTAAGTAGCAAGCTAATAATAAAAAATAAAACCCAAATCGTTAACGAATAACGAAGTAATGCGGTAACGCTCTGAAAATCGGATAAAATGTCTCAATTCGGTAAATAAACAAATTGATCGGCTGGAAACAAATGACGGGGTTATACAAGTGCCGCCGTGTTAAATCACGAGATAAATTGCATTTTTTAGCGTTTGGCAACCGAGAGACATCTGACGGTTATACAACTCACTAACGAGCTATTGTCTCAATAAAAACAACGGAAACCAGCAGTTCCTCTTCCAACTTTGCAGGTTGTATCTCTCGTTGCAACATCAATTAATTTTGACGATGCTTTACATACAATTGAGGTATAAACATTGTTCAAGTAAGGACAATCAAAACCTTGTATTTTATGAAACGCTGAATTTCCTGTAATGTCCATTACCCACTGTTAGGTGTTTTACGAGAGATAGAAGATTTAAGGATATGTTTTGTTAAGGCTAGTCACAGCAAATGTTTCATAATATTTATCATGTATTTGCAAGTTCATTAACGTCAAGTATGACTGAAAAAACTTATCGATCATTGTAATCATGATCGCAATCTAGCAGTCCACCTATCCGCCCACATCTTAGCTTTGACCTTACCTTCCTACACATCACATCTACTATTAATGTATTAAATATGACAACCTGAGAATATGGTAACAGATGCGTCAATGACAATAACTATTTATCTCACTTCTATTGGACAACCGATACAAAAATAATATTTCACTCCATATAAAGCTGCAGATTTACACGCACGTTTCTGGAAAATAGCTTCTTACAAGGTTATTTATATAAGAAGCTGGTCAGGAGGTGAAATCACGACTTTTGGACTTATATGGGACACAAATCAATCATTTAGTTACCAACTGTTTCGACAACAGTGCTTGTTGACTGGGCTGATAGACGATAAGTACATCTAGGCTTAACTTAACTTTAGTACAGAGATGTTAAGTACCTATTATTCTTTAACATTATTTAAAAATTTGCTCATAAAATACGCCCTAGTTAAGTAACTAGTTAAAGTATTGTTAAATTAGGCACAAAATAAGTTATTAATGGAGCAGAAATTTGCAGAACTATTGCTACCTAAATAAAATCTAGACAATTTTCGTTCAATTTTTTATTTTCTTCTAAATTATTTACAGCTTAAATACATAAACATAAATGTAAAATAACATAAATGCTGATAGCTAATATTAGGTTAGTGCGGACTGAATTATTCTTTGAGGTTATCTAAACCATTTTTTGCCTATTAAAGCATTTTTAAAGCTGTCAACTCCATACATATCTGCGCAATTGACGCAAAACGTATATAGATGACTGTCAGAATTATTATGTTAGGCCGAAGCATAAACGCCCAGTTACTTGATAATGCACCACCCTTACTGGCACAACACCGGCATCGATCAAGTCAGTGGCTATTCATTCACATGTCCAAGGCTAAGATGGCCTCTGCTTCCTAGGCTACGTGTATTCTTCGGACAGTACAATGCGTGAGTACCCTATTGTTGGCATCTGTGAATGTTATCTCAATGACATCTGATCCAACCACCATGTCCGAGGAATTTTACTGGAGACGTGGAAAAATCCTTGAGCACTGTTTTGTGATAATACTAAATATAGATTTTTTTTGGGCAGTTTGATGGTTTAAATTTAGAGTAAATTAGATTTGATGAAGCTTTTTATAATATAAATCTATGTAGTACTAAAGTAACAGTTTTATGGAAGTACATAAATTCTTCTAAGTCCTGACTTTTCTTATTGTTTTTTTACTAAGCTGTTTATTTATTTTCCGCATTAGTAAGCGGTTGTCAGTAGATTTGTTACAATTTTCTCAGTCGTAAAATATAACAGTGATAATGACCATAAGACATAAAACAAATTCTACAATATCTATCATGTATGTATAAAAATCTACACTCACAACCAAAAAAACCTAAAAACATGCAATTTTAAAAGAATTTCACCTACATATCAGTGGTTTACTCGTTGAATAATTCATTGTAAGCCACATATTATGTCTTACCAAGTTACCGTTAAAATCACTCGCAAATATTTTAAACACATTATGTTTTGTCGAGAACAGTTATGGAACTTGAGAATCTTATCACGAACAGAGAGAAAAACTACACACAGAATTAAATTCAGAAGCAGATTTTCCTTGTATGTGGTTACGCCAGAAGTTTTGTTTTTATTGACTTTTAAAAGGACGAGTTACTTAATAATGAAACAACATATTTTTTTCTGCATTTTTATTTATAAAATTTTACATATGTCTATTCTGTTACTAAGAATCATTCATGTACCTACACATTGATACTCTTATTTCAGTTTAGGTAATAAGCAAAGTTTATTAATTAATAAAAGCGAACTGATTAGCTTTAAAAGTTTATGTTTTATTAAAGTATTCCCTTAAGTGTCCGCAATATCCCCACTCTCCCCTACATATTCCAAAACAATTGAATGATTTCATTATTTTTTTTTATCAAAATCAATATAAAAACAATGTTTATCGGCCGTCAGTTTGATGACACAAATATCTTGACATGCGATATTTCGGGGACGTTTCTTACCAGCGTCGGTACTTGGAAAGTTAAAGATTCATTGGAGATGTAACTTGTAATATACCGGTGTATTAAGTAATTCTTTAATTGAATTACGTGAATTGTTTTATTCACAAAGTTTTCGTGTATTTTCCAAACAATATACTTATGGTATGTTTTTTTTCTTTTTAGGTAAGGCTGGAAACGGTACATAAATTAAACAGAATTTCCTTTGACGCTACATTGCAAGACACGTATGTATGCCAAGACTCTAGAGAATATAAATTCAGTTTCCGTCTTCAAGTAAACAAATATTTATCTACTAACAATTGCTAAGTATCCACTAAACACACCAATATCCATATAAAAAAGACAACACCAATCATGTAAATATAATCATAAATTGAAAATCGAAGTTTAAATAAAATCATCATTAACAAAATGCCAACACCATCAACTCGCCGCACTAAAGAAAGCCGCACAGAGTTTAAACAAAAAAGAACGGCCATAAAATTCGATTGCGCACCACGCGGCACCTCCCTCGCATAGTTATTGAATCATTATTATCGAATAACAATTGTACGAATCGATAAAAAGCGCAAGAAGCGATCATTACATCAGTGCACCTAATAACTGGATTGCAGTAATCGTTACTTTCACTCGGTCCGGTGCATCGGCACAATCAAAGGTTGGACTAACAGAGCATGGAGGTCTGCTGACCGCTCCAAAGCATGTAGAAAATGACCCTTGGGAATAAGTGACTGAATTTGACACCAAAGCTTATTTAGTAATTTGTTCCGTTAATACATAATCAGACTTTAGATAGAGATACGATTTCTTTTTAGTAAAAAGTTATGATTACATGGATCAGATGCTCTTATTTAATTAGGACCCACTAACTTCTTTTGTATGTTATCATTAGTTTCTTTTCTACGTGTATTACATCTTTGGTTGAGCTTGACCAAAGTCACACAAAGAGCAACAGATTGACGGATGTAAAACGACCTTTAGATGAGATTGGACATGCTTCTTTACAATTGGAAGTTTTTTGAGCGACTGCTAATCGATTGTTGTGATATAATTGAAAGTCTATCGATTAATAATTAGCATGTAATTCGTGTGATTCAATTCTTGTTTCATCTTTTATTAATGACAGTTAATTGTATACTATATGTCGTTGAAAATATGCATTATGAATTCAAAATCAAAATAAGTTATGACCTACCATAGGAGCTAGTTAAATACCAACTTAAAATCTGATTAAAATAATCTTGATAGTTACAAATTATTTGGAACTGATTTGATTTGAAACTTACCTACAGTTTACACGAAAACACTCACACGTTGTTTTTTGAAATTATCGAGTACGCAATGTATAATAAATTATACAGCAGTCATCACCAAATTTCATCGTTAGCATATGTATTTACTTTTACTGTGTACTTAATTCCTATAATTTTGATCTTATAAAATCATCAATGTAACGAACTAACGTATATAGTTAATTTAATTGTTACTACAACTCCCAGCAGTCAGATGAGTACAGCCTCAGTCTGTCAGAAGCCTCGACCTTCGATGTCGCAACTTGTCACTACTAGCATCGAGATCGCTCGATCACGACTCTAAGTCGATCAAGGGCTAGAGGCAATGACGATAACTTGATGGTGCATAGACCTCTCCGCGAAACGTTTAGGTGAGCTTTATTTCTATAGATCAATTTTAGACCATAGCTATTGGTTACCATCAAGCAAAATGTCAAGTGTAAACCTGTTTTAGTAAAAAAAAGGTTACACAAGTATATATTTATTCTGGTAGCGAACTTTTGTGACCTATGGTTTTGTGCGTTCTTTATCCTACCTAATTATCGGTATTTACTACGTATCGTCCTTTACCAGTTATTTGCGTCGTATCACGTCATCAGATTAATTGACCAATCACAGCGTAATCCGGTACTCTGTTCTGTGACCTCAGCAAAGACACATTTTATTATATTTATGGGAAACTAGCGGCACTCCGCGATTTTACCCGCGTTAATCTGGGGTAAAACTTAGTCAGTGTTAAATTTATTTTATAGTATATCAAAATTTATCCAAATTAATAGTACCTACCGTTTAAGGGTGAAGAAAGAACAAACGATTTCATACAAACTTTTGCCTTATAATATTAATGTGATTGTGTGATACTCCACATCTCCTCTCCACTAACCTTAATATCATTGGCTAGAGGTTAGCATGCTGGGAATGCCACTCGAGTCGCACCTGATGCGATGCAAGTTGTTCTGGCGTGTAGTCTCTAACAAGATGATGCGTGGCTTAAACAGATCGGAATTTACTATTTACGGTGGTATGTTAAAATGGTCCTTACATGGTATGGTATATGTTTGCGGTCGTAATGTTGCCCTCTAACAGTTTTGTGTTTTAATGATGACGATCGGGTAAGACGGATTACGGACGTATGTATCTAAATTGAGGTATGACAACGTGTCTCTTAATAAATTATTGGTCGGATAACTTAGTGCCATTTGAATTACCTTTCTTAAAATTTTAAAAGATTTCCTATTATCAGATACTGAAAAATATATACCCCACTCAGTGCTTTTTTGATTTATTTACAAAATAAACATAATGTTTCGTTCTAGCTCAGAATAATGCACAAGCAGTTCTAATTCAAATCGATACAACCCAACTTGTTAAACAACCTCCAGACACTAAGAACATAAAGCTACACATAAAACCTACCTCTAATATTGCAGCACCAACCTTGTCAATAAAAGTGCATTGCAAATTGACAACAATACATCGGTAACAAACCAAAGTAACAAACCAACTGATGCATTGATCCGTCTGTAAATGGTTGCGTAAAAACGTGTCCAATTATGAGATGAATCTACTGACGTTGCTGTTAATATGAAGGACTATTGGTGATGCAAATTATAGGAATTAGGTGGGAGTTCTGAATTAAATAGATTTAGTTATTATTTGGTGTATTTTTAGTAATACCGCCAGCCCGATGGTTTAATAGCATCGTTAGACACGTTGGGTGAAACTCAGATCTCAGTACATATCACAGAACAACGATCGGGCCACATCGCCCCCGCGCGCGCCCCCCCACGACAAGCATGGACTTCAAAGCTCTGTGGTACATATACACATATACATTATACAGTCTCTGGACCGTATTGCCGTACGCTTGAGAGGAGGTTTATACTCAGCACTAAGTAGTACAGAAACTTTAAAATTAATGTAGAAAATCTTTTTTTGGGTGCTATTCCGCGTTACCGCACAAAATATGCCGAGTGGTTTTATTTTATAGGGGGCGATATAGAATATGACAGATACTTCGTGGTGGGTATCCAAAGTCTTTCACAAAAAAAAAACAACTTAACCATCGGTATAACAGCTTGCAACAACTTAAATTTACAGTTTAGTCTGCAGTTTAAACTAATTTGTATTCACTAGCAGTAGTAAAGAGTCATATTGGACGAAGACGTAATAGTTGAATCAAACTGATTAAATAACTACAATGCCTCGTCATCGCACTCAAATTGTATTTTCCGATCGATTTATCAGGGAAGCCAATTTGTTGGTGTGGTGCAACATGATGTTTTAGGTTACTACTTTATGTTGTAATGTTTTGTTGGACAGTGGAGGAAATAATAAAATAGATTTTGCCAGAGCCGGATGCAGTGAACATATTTTGATGGAAATTTTCAGTACAGTCACACCAGGTAACTAGTAGAATACTGCTGGTTTTCTTTAAATACATAAATATAAACAATTATTTTAAAAGCTTCAGACTATAATAATATGAACTTATCCAAAACGTATACTCATATTTCTGTTGGATAATATATGAGTGGTTTCAATAATCGATCAATACAGGAAATTTATGATTTTATCGAAGTATATTATCAATCACAATAAATATCTGACGGATTATTTTCTCGCTTTGATGCTCTATTGTTCATATCACTATACTATATACTTACTATATACTTTCAATCATTTCACCTTTTCCACATCTAAAACGCGTCGTATAAAATAATGTGAATTTTATGTATAGTTTTAAATAACAACATAAAACAACGGTTTGTGTACGAGTAAACTTTAAGCTAATCTAAACATTTATAAAGCTGAGGGTCGAAAGTATGAACATAGAAGATATTTTAAATAATGTCTGGAGATACTCAGAATTGATAACGGAGCACGTTCCAACAGTTTAAACAATTTTTGTCTGTTTGTCTGTTTATTTAAATTACGCAAATACGACTGAACGGATCTTTATGATTTTTTTGTATGTACGTAGGATAAGGTCCCGAAAGTGTCATAGGCTACTTTTTATGCCGAAATAGCGATAGCGAAGCTGCGGGCATCCACTAGTGTTTCTATGTTTGTTGAAAACATATACATACAATGATAAAAGCAGTGCACATGTTGAAGTAATCAGTTTCTCATTATGCAAGTACCTTCTCAAATAGGTCATAGGTTCAAAAGGATCAAACTACCAAACCCATACTTAAGTAAGTACCTACCTTAACGACTGTTTGATGGAAGTCTTGTTATGGAGTATGTTTTTGTCTAGTATTGTGTACATTATTTGCTAGTTAGCATACGTACATACGTACAGACATATGTATGTACAATATGTACATACACCAATATACAATAAAGAAGCACTTTGTTATTGGTGCCCTTCATTACGGCGTATCTTTGAATGGCAGAGCTTACCCACAAAGCCAAGCTTTGATATAAACTTGAAGGCTTTAAGATTTTAAATCGTATGCATTTTATTGAAACCATATTTAGACGATTGCTAGTAAGGTTGGTCAAGGCCATAGTTTTGATACAGAGTACTTGTTTTTTCATTATCTGCGTCTACAAATGGCTTATTCTGGCTACCGGATTTAAAAACATTTCTTTTTCAATAAGAAATCTCAGTAAAGTCTATAAACTCACCATTACTATAGCGTCGCTTTACGGGCATGATACATTAGGTACCAATGATTGGAACAATGAATTGACAATGATATATAATGAGCTTTTTGCTTCAAGTACCTATTTTACAATAATGCCTTTGATGATACGACGATAACAAGGGATTAGCACCTGGCCTCTGGTCGCTGATGATTGGGAACTAATTCCTTAATGACTTTATGAATATGAAGTACATTACACAATACACATAAATAGGCACCTATTATGCTTCTTAATTAATGTTGGTACTATTCAAATCATATGTAAAGCTATTGTTGCAAGTATTTTGATTGGGTAGCTATTGTGTGTCAGTTACTTTATTGGTAAACATCCGTGTTACTTTTAAAACTGAATTTACAAATGATTAGAGTATTGTCTTATGTGTTCTATAGTAACTATCAAAACATTGATCTATTGATTACAGTTACGTTTAGTCAAGCTTTTATGTAAATTTAAATTAAATGCGTGTATTCTAATGCGTAGGTACTGTTATCGGCACAAAATATATGTTTTATGACAAATTATCAAAAATCATCAATGACATAATAAGCCAAATTAAATCGCGAGTCTCGCGTCAATAACATAAATCATTTAATTATTGGACTACAATATAAATCAATATTTATTCTCTGAACTCATGCCGCTTCCCAATACCGGTTTCTATTTGCATAGTTTGTACGAATATTAATTTTGTTTAACTTTGTCTGCATATTTGCATTTGAAGAGCACGTGCTCATTTAACGTGGCATCAACTAATTTAATGTCAATTGTGCATTCAAGTTTAATTAACGTTATATTGTTTTTTTATTGAGCTATACTGTCCTGAAAAAAGGTCTCTCCCACCTCTTTCCATGTGTCCTGGTCAACGGTTTCCTCACGTCAGGCAAAACCACAATTATGTATTTGTTTTTTTTTTGTAAAGATGAGGGACAGATTTTTTTATTTAACAAGTGTAACTCACCTGTGGCTCGAATATTAACCAATGGACGATAAAATAATAGTATGTCGATACAAAAATTTATAAAAATATCACATTTTATCACGTGAAAATGATGAGAATCAATTTTCTGAATATCAAAAAATGTTGTATTATTTCTTTCACTACCAAACATAATAATAATAATAAATAATAAATATTTCAGGACATATCACACAGCGCCATCTAGCCCCATACTAAGCTTACGCTTGTATCATGGATACTAGATAGCGGATATAATACATATATACTTTTTTTTTTTTTTTTTTGTAAATACATACTTATTATACATAGAAACGACCAGACTCAACACAAGTAATTACAAATTTTAATATTCATAATTACTTGTGTTATGCGGGAATCGAACCCGCGACCCCTAGATTAGAAGGCAGAGCCACTACCAACTAAGCTAACAGACCAGTAAACATAATAAAATTATCTATGATTATAAACTCAATAACCATATATTAGAACGCAAATCAGTTGTAAAAGACTTGGGTGTATACTTTGACGAAAAATTAACTTTCCGTGAACATTATGATTACATTATAGATAGAGGTAACAATTTTTGGGTTTTATCTCCAGAACATCAAAAAGCTTTAAAAATCCCTACTGTTTACTAACATTATATTTTTCACTTGTTCGAAGCGTTCTAGAATACAACTCAGTCATTTGGTCACCCTATTACACGGTGCACATAAACCGCATTGAACGTGTTCAGTCTAAATGTTTAAATATGCTCTTTTTCAGACTAGGCTGGAATCGACAAGTCCGGTCCTATGTCAATAGATTAAAGCGAATTTAAACAATGTCTCTTGAAGATCGCCGCAAATACTCCGATTACATATATTTATTTAAAACTATTCATGCCCAAATTGACTCTCCCTCACTCCTGTCTTGTATCAACATCAACATTAATATAAACCCTAATTCTCGCAGACCCCAAAATATATTCTCTCTCAGTGTTTATAAAATAATACATCTTTATACAACCCATTAGTTAGAATGTGTCGCCAATACAATAGTATCCTAGCGAACCACCATCAGTCACTGGATGTATTTAATTGTGTGTTATCCACATTCAAGCGTAATGTTCTAGCTATTTTAATGCAAAGCTATGCATGATCACTAATTGTAAGATAAAATTTAGTCTGTAATTATGTTGTCCTTGTTTAACGTTGTTGTTTGTGTGTTTGTTAGACAGAGAATACAGTACCAGTTAGGTACTGTATTCTCTGTCTAACTCAGGTTTTTGAAATAATTAATAGCACTCATTTTGTTCAAGCTGTGTACACTCATCCGAAGAATTTGTTTTGAAACCAGTGTTTAATGTGTATTTGGCTTAATTATGAACTCATTCTGTTTTGTGTACCTTTATAAATAAATAAATAAATTTCATAAGCTACCAGCGGCCCAAAACTATAAAAATCTAGAGTTTTTATGATTGTCATAAGCCATCTCGTTAGAATCACATACCAGAGAACAACTGAGCCGGAAACTCAAGGCAATAAAGTCCGACCAGCAACTCCATAATTTATATGACGTTGTTTCATCATTTCGTGTTGATACCTGCGCTGCGTTGCACCACGCGCGGGCGCATCAGATAATGCCGTCGATCATCCCAGTTCGTTGCCCCGGATAAAATGAATTGCGGGCAGTTGCAGAGTAATGAGATGGGTGACCTGATGGTTTGAGGTACGGGCTCCAGCGGTTATGGGAGGTGTTCTGTTTTCTCATGAAATATGGACTTGATCCCCATATATATATTTGTTTTGTTTTGTTGTACGTCTGTAAAGCAAACTGGAGTTAGTCATTTTAGTTATGAACTGACTAACTAACTATCTAACCAAGAAACTGATTGTCTTATTATAAAACACAAAATATCTTTTAAAAGGAATGCAACATACAAGATGAAGATTTGGAGGTCTAATAAGACGTATCGTATGTAGGTATATTAAATTACAAAATTTCATTAAGTACTTCTTATGGTAACAGAATAAAAGTTTCTCAGCTTCATACTCGTATCATCAGAGAATCATCTGTAACTTAAACGTGAC
Source organism: Macaria notata (assembly GCA_927399415.1). Classification (NCBI taxonomy): domain Eukaryota; kingdom Metazoa; phylum Arthropoda; class Insecta; order Lepidoptera; family Geometridae; genus Macaria; species Macaria notata. The sequence continues at coordinate 195,570 of OV656727.1, forward strand.
ATGTAATGAAGCTCTGAGATGCAGTCGGATGAAGCAACCCTCACACAGGCAGATCTTTGTAATAATGGCGCAAGTTAATCATAATGCCCTACAATTTCCGTGGGAAGTTTCTGTGAGAAAAATACAAATAACACTATAAAATAACGCGTTACAGAGATAACCTGTAAATGGACATAATGTACTGTGAAATGTACATTGTCCGAACAAATGTGATTTTTGTCTCAAATGTTTGTCTCGTTAAAGTGAAAGTCAAGTGATTTTGGGTGAAATTTCAATGAATTTTATAGGAGTAAGAACTGAAAGTGGATTTTGTCCATTTTGATTATTACAAGAAAAGAAAGCTTGTACATAATACATGTAACCGATTTATATACTATATACTAACAACTAACTTAATATATATTTTAAAGAACTTCTTTACATCTATCCTCATCATCTCTAGTGCCGTAGATGTAATTTTTGTGCTCTTCTGGTTTCAAGAGCCCTTATTAATCCTTCAGGTAAAACCAATATTATCCTTAGAAGGCGTTTTTGTATGAGATTACTTTTCCACCATAACATCACATTTTCAATCATGCAAGTACATTACCTATTTACCTTTCTTTGATTGTTAATAAAACAAACACAATTACATCATCATCATCACTCAAACTCTATTAATCTGCCTACTTATTTAAGAACAACAATTAATCAAGTCCAATCAAGTGGTTGCGCCACAAAAGTTGCGCATGACATTGCAGGCAGGTACAGGGCTGCTATAGTTTGGCAACTTCCTTCGGCTGCCTTGAGGCACGCTGGTGACAGGTGTATGCCTGGGGATATTTAAAAAAGTGCCTTGAAATAGATAGGTACTAATTGATTTAGACTTTTACGAGTGGATAGTTAGGTGATTGATTAGGCATATTTTATTTTTGTATATAACTCAAAGCGCATTTTATAGTGTTAGTTTACGACATAAAACAAAATTTACCAAACCCAATTTCAATAACGTTTTTTATTTATTTATTGCGAACTTTAGTACCTATTTGCATAGGCTATTCACATGGTTTTTATATACAATTGTGACCAGACATTATAATTTTAACTGATATATCTGAACTAAGCCAGCATCACATTGAGTTTCAGTGGTTTAACTTTTCATAATCATATTAATCACAGTCACAAGTTGCTCATGTTAAAATTCACTAAACAATAGATAGACACGTTCTTGCCCCAGACTTACCAATGTCGGCCTTAAGGGCAGAGCCCAAAAGGTCTCATTTTGCATTCCTCCTTGCGACATTGACTTCAACGCAATCATGTGTGTCCATTTAGCAACTACCGCAAGTAAGCGTACTTAGTAATTTACATTAACCGACTTCTGTAATGATCGAAAGTATTTTATCACCTTAATAATGTACACTCGATTTATTACAATTCAAATTGTGATTCATATTTAACTATTCATGCATTTTACTTCACATCCTCTAGTTTACAATTGCGAATACTCTGTCGATACTTGAAGTATGATTGGAATCGTAACCAGAATCGAAATTCGCAATTCCTTAGTAGCTACAATTTGATAATTTACATGTGGTTTTTACAGATATTTATTATTTTTGATTGATGTCTAATAGAACGCCCGGTCTACAGACAAATGTAATGTTTTAACAATTGAAGTAAAGATAAAAATATAGTCAATCAAATAAAACCAATACTAATACATTATTATTTCAATATCACACACACAAAGTGTAAGTGTTCAAACAGTGCACAGACACCACCAACTACATACGAGTACATGTATGTATGTACTTATCATAAAATATAGACCGAATGTATCACTTATATTGCAGTCACTTTCAATGTCCATTTGCAATATTGGCCAGTATTTCCAACGGTGTCTGTGAAAGCGACAGTGGATCAGTTCACTTTTCCACGCCGATCCAACCAAGGTGAAAATTGTGACCGGTATGCTCATAACCTGGGTACTATGTTGATATTACGTGGAGATCAAGTAAGTTCTGAAGTAAAATTAGTAAATTTCGTATTCAAAGCAGCAAGCTAAAATGATAATAAGATAAAAGTTAGTTCTCAATTGTTATTTTAAAAGAATTTACACTAAAAAAAACCTATTTTGATATGACAACCCATGGTCAGCAACAAAGTAGATTTAAAGATTACTCGTATTATGTCAAAAATATCAAGACAACAACATTAATAAGATCGAATCTAACACTGACAGTTGCTAAAAACTTTAATAAAGCGAAACAGTCAATTAGAGTAATCGGATTAGGTTTGCCAATAAGAGGAACAAAGAAAAATTAGTGTTGCCAATAAAAATAACAAAGAAAAAATAAGTGTAACACAGGGTAGCGTTATGCCAAGGCCGCGCGCAGTCAGTGGAAAATCAAAAGCGTGCGCAAACGCAAGAATCAGTTACAAAACGACGATTTGTTACGGAATTATATTGCGAGCAAATCTTGGGTGTGAATTTGTCGAAACAAATTCTCACATATTTTTGTTTTGTTTTTGGGTGTGACAGCTACTATTTCTGAAGAATGTCTAGCACACCTTTGGATATAAATGGTTGTTTCGAATGCTTCAAATACTTATAGGATGAGACAATGCTGATCCATACTTAAGCTGTAAGCATGCTTCTTTTGATTTATGTCGTAATAGTATAACAGTAGACTTGAAATTACAAAAAAATTGTACATATTTCGCAAATTAGTATTTTTTAATTACTCTTTTCTCTATCTCCCTCTCTCTCTTAACTATTTCCAATATCTTCTGCGTCTTTGATTCTCTATCTCCCGATAGTTTCACCAATATTTTTGATAAAGTGATATAATTTGAAATTCAATGAATCGAAAATGTAAAACGTGTGAGAAACAATCAGGCCTGGCTAGTTTTAATTTAAATGTTCTGATTACAACCACAGTCATATTTCTCAACATGAAACGCATTCGTGCTCAAGGCTAAATTCTCTTTAGATTGTAGTTATTTTTCAATTAGATACATGACCAAATAAAACTGTCCTAGGTCAAATGTAGCATATTTTAAGCAGGCCGTAATGATGATTGCAAAACAATTGGTTAAATTTTAACCGTAGTTTGAGTTGTGTAACTTTGTACTCGTTAATTGTGATAGTATGTTTATATGCATACTGACTTCCAAATTTAATGTACCTATACCTTAATATCGTACAAAATTAAGGGTACATCGTACAGGTATGCGTTCATTAAAAAAAAATTGTAACATCTCGTCACTTCGGTCTTAATGTTTATTATAATTTATTTCAACGTGTTTCTTACGTTGCAATTATTTATTTGTCAAATCTAAATCGATTCTTACTAAATTGTATTTGACAAAAGTACAATATTCCATTTACTAACTTTATTACTAAGTTACCTATAATTCTGTCGGATCTAATTCGGTCACTTTGTTCTACCGTCGGTCACGATCCGCTGCTCTTGTGAAAGAGTTCCGGCGTGGAACCAATGAATTCGATATTTCTTGACAGTCTATCTATCTATAGCTACGTTTTACTTCCTCGTCTAATAGATCAAGTATAGAGTGATTCATAAACATATTGTACAATTTTACGGAAAGTATACGGAGGTAATAAGATTGCTCTGCTGATTTATGTTTCAGTTGAATTATACAGTGGATAACATAGCTAACTTATTGTCAAATTGTGGCTGAATAAGTATAATCGTTCAAAATTTTATTTCATATCAAACTGACTGTATAAAAACGCTAACCGTTGCAAAGAAGAATAAAAAGTATCATAGCAATAAAGTCAAGGATACAATATTGTGCAAATCAAATAAAAAAAATACATTAAGTACACTATGATATTTGATAGTAATGACGTATTAAAAATAGATCACAACCTCATTCCTATCAAATGCTACCATCTACGACTTTCACATTACCCAAACCAAAGTGTTAATATTGCTACTATTGTTAACGTAATTCCTCCTGCTGGGCACTTCCGTCGCAAATGTCACTGTTGCATCGCATAGTGTTGTGAAACGTTAGATCGGACTTGGAATAGCCAAGTAGCTGGACTGACAGACATGTCAAGGCATTTGTTGTGGTCAAGGCGGGATCCTTGGAGATTCTGACTAGGAGTGCTGGATTTACTCATTTGCGAAGTTGCAAAACTTTATGTTTACATACATACATGGTAAAGCAGCTGCAGTTAAAATAATTAGATGCTACCTTAAACTATTCGCGACGTAGAAGATTCTTACGCCAATGAAGTGAAATGTACATGAAGTAATTTTACGTAAAAAAAATAAAGAAAATTATGCTAAGCATGAGTTCATTCGTGTATTAAAATGCTTGTAAAAGATAAAAACAGTAGCTTTATAAAGCATTCAAAAACACTTTTTTATTTTAATCGCTTTTGGTGCACACGTATGTGCTTACATCGTTTATTCAGAAGTGTATCAACTTTATCAACCACGTCGGCCTCACGGCGGCGCGTGCGCACGTTTACTAAACTTGCAGAAACTAGGGCACTGGCCACTGATAGCTATTAAATCTATGTTTGTTATGCTGCAGGGAAACTGGAGTGAAAACTGCTTCTGTTAAGTTTCTGTTAAGCATGAAAGTTGTAAAATTAATTGTGAATATTATAAACTGTTGATCATTTTGTAAATATTTATTGGAACTTCAAAAAAAGTCACCTGAAGTGACACTCAAAGGACTCAGTGGTCGTGATATATAGAGGTCTAATGTCTGACTACAGCGTATAAACATCCTGTTTGATTTAGTTAAGATAATAATTAATATTAATTACACGGGATCGTGACACAGTGAGAACCTCAAGGGCGACCGCGACAAAGCAGAGGAAGGCCCAAGACCCGCTGGCGTCAGTTTTGGGGTACCTGGAGTGAGAAAGCCTTCGACCGGGACGTATGGAGGGAGTTGGGGAGACCTTTGCCCAGGAGCGGAACAGAATAGGTTAATAAAAAAAACGCTAATTTTCCAATAAAAGTTTAAGTTATAGTAAATAAAGTTTAAGAAAAACAATCATCTTTAGGATTATGTACAGGTACTCAGTATAAGTGTATAGTCTAGTGCTTTTACACCTTGCATCGTGAGATCACGTAAATATTACAATGTTAATGTCGTAGCAGCAAGGTTGCACCTAGGCTGTTTGTTCATGAAGGCGTGAGAACTGAATCTGTAACAAACCACTTTATAAATATGTATGTACTTTATAGCATACAATTTCTTAGGCATAAAGTTGAGCCGTAATTTTAAAAAATAATTTTGTCGCTAATGAATAACGCGACTGCGCGTTGAAGTCTTTTCTTTAAGCATTTTGGCAGTAGTTAAGTAAGTTCGTCTAGCAATGACCAACTTTGGTGTCGAGAGGTTTCAAACCGCTCGATGGGACATGACTTACTATTTTTTTTCATAGTAAAATAGAAGAAAAAAACTGAATTAGCAGAACAAATGATAATAATACTATTCGATTAAAATTAATCGATTCAGTGCACCTACATGCAACTAAGTCATGTCATTTAATTTGCGAAATCTAGCTCAAAACACTAGATCAAGTCTAACTAGTAAGTAGTGGTCTAAAACTAGTATTTTCAAGCTTTCGCCTTCGGTCAATGCCAGTTGGTCTTTGACATAGACATAAAACTGAGTTGATGCCTCATTATAGAACTAAATTAAAGATAACTAATACGATAGCTATAAGCAGTTCACCCGCGTTAATCCTGTGTAAACGTTTACTTATTTGTTAGGTTAGGGCCTAATTCTCCTGAATTTCAAATAAGATCCTAATCAGTTGAGTTGTTTTAGCATGAAACCGTAATAAACTTACACGCACATAAAAAAAACGATTTAAATTCCGAAAGTTTAGTTTTATTCGGACTGTCCGGGAAATCTAAGAATTGAAAAACGAATAGAGTTAATTGGGAGTGTTTGCGTCGTAATGTCTAAATCTTATAAGACTATATTGACTTGCTTGAGGGTGCGAATTTTAATGTAATTCGTATGTAAAACTTGATATTCAATTTTGTAATCTAATAACCAAAATCAGGTGTGTAATATCGGCCATCACACTGTATTGCCCAAAGCAAAAATGTGAATGTATAAAGTAGTTATTTTTATATAAAAAACGTAACTAAAGCAAAATTGTATTTTTCTTTAAAAAAATATGAAAGCGCCTTTTAGAATTGCTAGTAAGAAAACTAATCTATAAAAAATAAACTGGTAATTACATTTAATTTATTTAAAACCTGAATATTCATTGATAAAATAACCTCATTATTGCGAACAAATTGTTTCATATCCTGCCATTTCATAGATAAGCAGAACTTGCTTTCGCCACACTCATTTATTAAATTCGCAAACTTGATAACTGCAAGTCGACGTAACGAGACCACAAGAACATTTATCACTCGATAAATATAGAGTAAACTTTGAATTATATAACTTTATTAAAAATACTTATAGTCAGGGTAGAAACACACTGATTTATCTAACTGTCACTTAGTATATTGTTTATAATAATCAGTTATGAATGGGATTCGATGATTTCATCTTATTACAGTTGTCAAAATTATATTGCATATTTTAATAGTTTAAAAATAAACAAAAGTGTATTATAATAAATAAACATACAACCGACAAAACAAAGCCTTTACAGTTTTTTACTAACTTTATAAAAAGAGTGTTATGTATAAAACTTATATAGCAAGCACGCCACGTAAAGTTAAGTAACGATATAATTCAAACATAATATTACTTATATCAAAAATCAATATAGCGGCATAATCATGCAACAAAGACACATTACTATTTATGAGTATCATAATGAGGCATTATTGAATCTCTATGTTTTTAAATATAAAAATAATATACCTATAGACCATTACGAGAACTGGTAGTGTTATACCACCTTGGTTACACGATTAGATATGAGCTTGAATGAGCTGTTATACCTACAAGACTCGCTGTAGAGATGAGGTAATACCCTTTATGAAGCTGTATGCAGTATAGATAACAATATACTATCAACAGTATATCATAGAAGACTTATCTAGCTTTTTGTAGTACCTGTGTAGGTATTGTAGGTGGAATTCTGTGAATAGATCTTTTAACTTTGTATGGTTACGAGTAAGTTTCAAATGTGTTCATTTTATTAAGATTTGCTTAGAATACTTAGGTACTATTTGTTTTTTTCGTTATAAACTAAACATACACTAATCCCTAATGTCCTAAACATTGATGTTTCGACAAAGAAATTCGTTCATTTACTCACATATAACTCTATTTCTAGAAACGTGGATTCTATATCCGCATATATATGTACATATATGTAGTAATACCTAATCAACCTATGTGTATCAAAAAACTTAAACAAACATTTTATTTGTTACAGGTAAATACTGCTACTTCATTCAAATCACTCGATGCATGAAATCCACACTATCGATTGACTTTCACTACTCGATGAGTAGTTCCGATGGCGACCGATAGAGAGCGCCACCTGCGATAGTAAGTAGACCGTGGCTGCCTCATGACTACTGATGTAGTTTGGGAGATAATGGACAAAACAATCAGAGCCACTTTTCAATAAAATTACCGTCTGAGAATGTGAGTTCAACGGTATAAATAAATATTTACCTTAATATTTTTATCAATCCTCCTTCCTTGCACAATTGTACATTATATATAGAGACAGAAGGTTAAAGTTACATAATATTATGTATAGACTGCAAACATTGTTTGTATCTATAAAAGATAGATAGATAGATAATACTTCATTGTCGCACACTTATAAAACAAAATTAACTAAAAATACTTTCATAAATTACTCTAGTGCCACAAGTGGCGGCCTTATTGCTAAAAGCAATCTCTTCCAGGCTACCATTGGATGGAGAGGAATAAATAAAGGATTATAAAGGACGTGGTGTACAACAGAAATAGATGCGATAGAATAAATAATATACACAAATATAATTATAATGTACATAAACATAAAGACATACATCCTAATACATATTATACATAATTAGTACAAACATAAACTAATATACAGTGTTAAAATATATATAATATTAAACATATACAAGTAGATAATACGTAGAGACAGCAGTTAAATTATAGCATTTACATATGTATATCAGCATAATGACAACAGATACCAATTTTTTACTTGACTCTTGAAGCTATCAATTGACTGAGCTTTTTTGATGTCAAGTGGCAGGGCATTCCAGAGTAGAACAGCCTACGCGGTGAACGACTTGCCATAGACTGCTTTCTTGCATGTAGGATGCTGTAAAGTAAGCCTGTCTGATGACCGAAGAGCAAGGGAGTGGGAAGAATGGATGTATTTGAACCGGGAAACTAAGTAGCGAGGAGACGAATGGTTGAAAAGAATGTTGTAAACAAAAGAGAGAATATGGGTATTCCGGCGAAGGCGAATGGGCAGCCACATGAGCTTCGAACGAAAATGAGATATATGATCAAATTTGCGAAGTCCGAAAATGAATCTGATACAATAATTTTGTAGCCGCTTAAGTTTGTCCAGCTGATCTTCCCGAAGATCGAGATAGCAGGCGTCCGCATAGTCAAGTAAAGGGAGAAGAAGAGATTGAGCGAGCGCAACTTTGGTGGCAGTGGGCAGAAAGTTCCGGGAACGTCTTAAGGACGCACCGGATGCAAATATTCTGGAACTTACTGACGTTAGGTGAGCATCCCAACTCAGCGTTCTGTCCATTATCAAACCAAGATTCTTTACATTATCACTGTATGGTACGACGATGCCATCAAATACAACTGGAGGAACAACCACCCAGTCTATGCGAGATACCATATGTGAAGTGCCAACAATAATGACCTGTGTCTTCGCAGGGTTAACTTTCAATCCATAGGATTTACTCCATGCAGAGATTCGACACAGATCAGTATTAATAGCTGCGACAGCTGAGTCAAGTTCACTAATCGGAGCCTGTGAGTAGATTTGTAGATCGTCTGCATATAAATGGTAGGAAGAAGAGAGATGTTGAGAAATAGTATTAATGAAAATAGCAAATAGAAGAGGAGATAGCACGGCGCCCTGGGGTACGCCTGCAGTTGTGTTGCACCAAGAAGAAAAAGAATCTCCAAGGCGAACCCTTTGCCGGCGACCCACCAGGTAACTATGAAACCAATCGATCACCGATGGAGATATGTTGATTGAGCGTATCAATGCCAGCAGGATATCAAAATTAACGGTATTAAATGCGTTACTGAAGTCTAGCAGAGCTAGAACAGTAAGCTTACCGTTATCCATACCCTCGCGTATATCATCAGTGATCTTTAAAAGTGCAGACACAGTGCTATGCCCAGGACAAAAACCGGATTGGTAAGGATTAAGCAGGTCATGTCGAATAAGGAAATAACTAAGTTGTCGATGGACAAGCCGCTCAAGGACTTTAGAAAGGAAAGAAAGAATGGAGATAGGGCGGTATTCAGATAAAGATTTAGGATTAGGTTTCTTTGGAAGAGGGATTACCTGCGCATCCTTCCAGACTGCAGGGAAATCAGATCTGGATATGGAATTATTGAGGATGAGACACAGAACAGGAAGAATAGTGAACTCTATATTGACCCACGGTCAATATAGAGTTGAATATGCTCACCTGTTCGTCGACCGTTACAGCATTAATAACTGAGGACCAGTCGATTTTAGAGGCATCATCCAATAATGCTTGCTTATCCATGCCACCAAAGTTGCGCTGAAGAATTATTTGAGACTTAGATTTAGGTGGGCGAACTTTGTAGGATAGAAAAACTAAATCGTGATAAGAAAAATCAGAAGTATTGTATTGACCATGCACTGCTACATGGTCAGGTGAACTCACCAACATCAAATCAAGTAAAGAGGGAGTACAATTGGGAAAATGGTGAGTAGCACTAAGAGGGAGAATATGTAAATTATTAGATTTTGCTATAGTTTTCAATTTTAAAGAACGATAGTCGTTTTTAAGAGTGAGTATAGGAGGGACACAAGTTATTTCCCGCGCGCACTGGCCGCACTCAACGCTCTCTTGGCCGCCACGCCGACGTGCGACTTGTTTGTCTATGGATGGCAGCCACTTGTATTATTGTGTCTCATGTTTTGCGAACGAAATGTATGAATGTAGGTATGTATGTATTTATTTTAATTAGGGTAGTAAATAGATATCACTATGTATAAATGTTGACCATAATATGTTTAAGATTTTGACACACTAATGTTTTAATTTAGAATGACCTTTTATCTCAATTTTAATTATTTGTATTATTAGTTTGGTTCTCTGTATTGTAGTTATTGTATCATAATTTATTAATTAATGTAATTGGCTCGCGCCGTTTTAATTAATTTGTAAATAAATAAATTTATTTAATAAATTTTCACAGGAAGAGAAGTGATTTAATTTAGAAGAATTGCTATAATAGGCCCCCAGAAGAATTTTTGTATTCGAGAGAAGAATTTCAACGAAAAGATGTTCGCCGGCATTCGAAGGCGGTGGTTGACACGACTGACTTACTATGGTGAAAGGAATGTTAGCTTTTAAGTAAATGGCAACACCCCCGCCGACGGTGCCGACTCGATCGTTCCGTATAAGTATGTAGCCAGGAAGAGAATATGAGGTTGAAGGAAGGCATGGACTACCTAAGCCATGATTCTGAGACTATTATAGCATAAAGATGTTTTTGATCTAGGGACGCCAGCATATCTGGGTAGCTAGCCGGAATACTCTGAGCGTTGATGTGGGCAACATTGAAGTTTTTCGGTACATCAGACAACGTACTACCAAGAAACTCAGACAAAGGTAGGATACTATTAAAACTATTATCACTGCAAACGCTGCTATCAGAAGAAGACGAGGAAGCGGTGTAAAAGTCACTGCTCGCGCTATCATTATCAAAAATATTTAACATGTTTATAATATATTATGTACTTACAAATAATTACTATATATATATATATATATATATATAATAACTAGAATAGTAGTTATATTAGGTATTAGTTAGACTACGTATATATTACACCCGCCGGTTGCAACAGGAAGAGGACTAATAATAATAAACAAAGCTCCTTATTTACACAATTATGTATCTACTTACAATACAATGTTAAACTACAGCTATGACCAACTGAAACTTTAAAAAAGAAAACTTACATTATAAACCTACCAATAATAGCAGCTAGAAACTTGAAATATAAAAACATGAATGACTAAATACAAAATCGTGCGAAACGTTACAAAGAAAACTTAATAATTCAAATGACACTGACTTAAACAATTTTGACAATGGCAACAACTGCGTTCAATTATCATAAATTTTATGAAACACCGTTCCATATTATATCTTTAAAATTACGCATACAAAAATAAAATCTTATGAACCTGGACACAATCGAGCGAGATAGAAGATTGTAATTATACAATATTGAAAATTTGAAACGCGTGAAAGTAACCTACAAAACAAAACAAAATATTCAACAAAATGTATTATGTATTAAATGTATGTATGGTATGTTACTTGGATGAAGTCGGTTTGCGCCTGGTGTCCTTGCCTTTAACTACCTTGATGGTTTTCTCTTTCGCTGGAGCCGTCTTCATGGCTGCCGAAGCGGCAGCCGCCGGCTCAATTTTGTCCAGCTCGGCGATGCAGGAGATTCGATGGCGCTTCTCATCCGAACCCATCACGTAGATGAAGCCTTCTCTTGTCCAGCATTTATTTATCCCGAAGCGCTGCCGGGCCGACATGAAGGCTTCATGACGCGGCTTGGTCAAGAACTCAGATAGAGTAATGCCCGTACCCTTCAGTGCCGTTTTCGCAGACCAAAGCTTAAGGTAGAAACTTGCAGTGACACAGTGATATATTATGTTGGTGATTATAAGGTGAAGGAGCCACACACTTGAAAGGAGAAGTGCTAAGGCAGGTAATTAAACTTTACTCATTAAATTAACATATTCAGCACTTGTAAAGACACAGTTATTATATTTTTAATTACAAAATCAAAGGAGCAATAATTATTTATATGTATACTGTAGGACTACCCACATCTCAAAAAAAAAAGTATTTAAATCAATATTTGACACAAATCTTTGCTCTACTGGTAAACACAGAAACTGTAGATATTTAGTTTTTAATTACAATGAAATTAATTTAATGGCAAATATATATGAACCACTCTCTGTTCCCCACGCACTATAATCCAGCTGTCTTCAAAGCGGGAGCGAATCGGTTCTTATTGGGTATGCACGCTCCATCTTAGGCCTTTGCTTGCTATCAAGTAAACTATGGCCAAGTGCAAACCCGTTATAGTTAAAAAAAAACCATTGATAAAAAGCGAAAGTAAAAAAAAAAGATTAGTGATCGTATCAGTAAGTTGGTCCCTGCCTAGCTCACTGGATTATGTCGGAACAAGGCAGTCGTTGAAATAACAATGAGACATTATAAAATTGTCGTGAGATCTAAAACTATTTCCGATTTCTGTAGAAACGATTTGTTTGTAACCATTGGTGTGGTAAGCGATCATTAGATCATAATTTTATCAGTTACTAGCTCCCCGCGATTTTACTTGCGCCAATCCGGAGTAGAAAGTATTCTAGTATGTTTTAATCCAGGGTCTAAGGTTGAGGTATAAGGACTTTATTTCACAAAAAGATTATACTTATCACTTAGTCTTCGTCAATGATTAGTTTACTCTACATATGTGGAGTAAACTTTGAAACCTTTGAATCTCAAACGGCTGAATCAATGAAATTTAGAGAAGATACACTAACTTTCATCTAAATTGATTCAGCTGTTTGAGCGCGAAGACACACACACTCACACATGCACTAACTTTTGCCTAGACACTATTAGTGTGATGTGAAATTAATAAAATGCAAAACCATGCAAAAAAATACATTCAGCTTAAATAAATATAGCTGACGCAACTATATATAACTATAACAATATAACAACTCCGTTTCTATCTCTCTCTATCGATTTATTCACACCTACCATTTGTAAAAAAACATATTACTATAAATAATAATACCATTACTTTCACAAGTCATCATCATCATCAGGCTACAGTCGTCCACTTCTGGACATAGGCCTCTCCCAAGGCACGCCACTCAGCCCGATTTTGTGCTCCTTGTCTTCACCTGTTCCCTGCTTTCACAAATATATATCTGTATATCATTGTTGTAATGGTGTTTGCTCATAGATATCTCATTTAATTTCCTATTAGGTTTCTACTACAAATAATAATTGAAACTATACACAACAAATCAAACCTATATAATGCGCGTTTGCCATCAATATTAAAAAGTAGGAAGTGTCTCATTGTCTATGAATTCTATAAGCAGCACTTTCAATTTCCTAAAACTGAATTGAATCTATTGTTTGCTATTTGTTACAATTTCTTATGATATTGATTACGAAATAAAAAGCTAACTGTAACAAAGTAAAGGTGTAGGTGTAGGTGTAACTATGTGTAGCTATGTATTTATGCAAAGTTATTAATGTCAGCCTTTTAAAACTGACTTTAGTTCATTAAAAGCAATTTCTTTTGTTTTAAGACTATTGCTAAATTACGAAAAAAATTGCAGTTTATCTTGTACTAGCTTTTGCCCGCGGTTTCACACGCATTATTATATGTATAAACCTTCATATGGAATCACTTCATCTATTTAAAAAAAACTGCATCAAAATCCGATGTGTAGTTTTAATTATTTTTGCATACATATGTACATACAGACAGTGACTGCTTTATTTATTGTGGTGATGGAGAACCAATTGTTTTCTCTAGAATTTCAAGTGAAAAAATGTGTTTTATACCAAGACACTATAGTCAACCTTTAAAAGGTAAAGTGTAAGTTCAAGTAGCCCTATATATTATACTAGTGGGTGCTCGCAGCTTCGCTCGCATTCAGAAGTAAAACTTGCATCCTGTTTTACCTCTTTAAAGTAGCATTTCCAAAAATACTTTCTTAGCCGACGGTTACGTCACATTTACTTGCATGTCTAATTTTAGCCTGATCCGTCAAGTAGTTTGGGCTGTGCGTTGATATATCACTATGTCAGTCAGTCACCTTTGAGTCTTGTGTAGTTGCTGATTATTATGAACTTTCAATTTTACTTCCTAACGTAAATTATATACAGAGATATGTGCATACATACATGTACCTATATGGAACTTTTAAATGACCAAAAGTAATTATTTTTTTAATCTATTAATGTTATTTACCTGGATAAATAATTTTACTCATATAAATATTATATTTGCAAGATTAAATTTAAAGTTATGTAGCGCGCATCCCAAACGTTAGCCCCGCGCCCCGTCCCCCGCTAGAGAGCGCATGCGACGCTCCGCGAGAATCAAGGAAAAACAAAAACAGTCGCACGGAATCTAAGGAGCGCGCCGCCTGCGCTCTACGCGGCTCGCAGTGATATTGTACCTAAATCTTTGTGACTATGAAACGCACGGACTGTACTGTATTGTTTTATTGAGACGCTTCCGAAAATAAATGTTTGTAGTGGGACCCGGTGTCTTTTCTTTTCTTATCATCGACGCTCCGCTATAGTTTATTATTTTATATGTCTCTGTGATATATTTTAAGACTATTTGTATATCAAACTCTATACAATGAAGATGCTCTACATACCTATGTCTTAGCATGAATTTATTATACTCATTAAAATAATTCATAGTTCCAATCATTCATCAATTCATAATCCTCTCCATCACCACTCAACACTATTTTACTTTCAACAGCGCGCGCCTCGTGTTAAGCCCAAATAATTAATGATACTATAAATATACTCTGATCCAAATATATGATCTTACATAATTCAAACCATCCATTACGGTAGATACAACAATAGATTTTATAATAAAGCCTTGTTATTATATAACACGTCGGCGATTGCTAAGGATAATCATCGCTAATATAGACAGCTTTTTAAGTACATGAAGCCAGGGCAATAATTACTCTTATTACATAGTAGTCAAGGTTTGAAATTGAATAGCAATTGTTCCGACCTCCATTGCACAAGGATTTAGAAGTTTATTATCTCGTATCACGTCCTCAAATAGATCGGTCTGCTGTCTCGTCCTTCCGATTGTTTCAACAACTTTCTCTATTCGTGAGTGCATTACTGATATATTAAATATACGAATGCAATGGACGGAGTATCTGTTTAAAGCAAATGATAACAAAACTGCCTGACAAGATAATACTTAGAGAATATGTACATACATATATGATACCCATTGATTCTAGAGTTATGTACATTAATACGTGCCCGGTACATGAAATTTACATAATTTGGAGTGTCGGGTAATATATTAAGCTAGATTACAACCAGTCTGCCATTAAACTAGATAAAAGGCGGTTAAAAAGAGGCCAAACAGTGGGCTATTATGAGCTGATGATGATGATGAAGGCGGTTAGCCACTTACACCTTACACAAAACCTACTTTCTTAGTCCATGAAACTCGGTCCGCTACTTTAATACGACCATGGTTCTTTATAAAGGACATTGCGTAAAATGTCGCAACTCGCCCTAGCAGTACAGTTGGATACGCAACTGTGTCAATGTTTTAAACTAATTGCTTGGCAAATTCACGGGGCTAATTAAGGCGTTTAGCCAGTTTGACGGGTGGTAAATATTATGTTTGGTGTTATTATAATTGCAAATGGCGGCGTGAGTGTGGAATGTCAGTGTCGGTTAAGTGTGTGTCCAAGGATTGATGGTTTGGAGTGATATGGGCAAATAATGCTCGTTCGTTATTAAAGAGTTAGGTAGAGTAGTAGAGTGCTCTTAGAGTATTCTTGCCACCAAGGGCTTTATTTGTTAAATTTAACAGCGTGGGAATTCATTATAAAGCGTGTAGTAGAAAAGCCTGGTGAGTTTCCCTTTTTAATTCTACTTTTTATTTTTTACACTGGTTAGTAAGATAATTTAAAATAAGCAATCACCGCAAAAGTGACTCGTAAAAACTGTGAACTATTTGATGGTGCATTGCTATGCTGAGTAGGTACAAATCTATAGTTAGATACATCGTGACTCATTACACTCGCAAGCCAATTTCCTTACAATGTACACAAAATCTACATTTACAGCAATTTCCAAGTGTTACAACATAATTGCAGTAGGCAAAGTCGTGCATATTTACATGGTACGGGCTGACGGCCGATCGGGAGTTTGTTTACTGCAGTAATTTACTATTCAGGAAATAATTTGACTTGTTACAGTTGTTTGCACAACTTTGTACCGTATTACATGTATTGAGAGCTGCTACACTTTGTTATACTGTAAAATATCAAAGATAAAGAAGAAACAAAGCAATAATAATATTTCATTACTATTTATAGATTTTTCAATATGTAAACACTTTCCTTCAAAAGCTACCTCTTTATAAATAAAGAAGTCGATTGATTCATAATTTTACTTAAAAGCATTATATTAAATGCAAAACGTACGTAATTATCATCGTTTATCAATATAAGAGATATTGATAAAGCTTCTCATCTTTCTTGACAAGTTTTATTCATAAGTGAAGTTATAAAAGGAGTGTGGTCAAAAAACTACTTTCTATTTAAGGATAGGATTTCAAGGTCAGTCAGCAATAATTCTGGGTTACTGGGACTTATTTTGGATCAGTATACTGAGAATACAGTATTCAGAAGTGGGATTTTTTATTACATAATAGTTTCGTTATGAAATTATGAATTGTAAATTTGTGATACCTAATTATATTAAATATGTAAGCCTTTTATTGTTCTTAATAAAATTAAATTTTTACACTTAATTTCAGTTTTTTATTTTAAAAAATAATATGTGATACCTAGTATGTTTTAAAAATACGTATGTAAATAATACAATCCGTAATGAACTCTCCCGATGATTCAATTCTCCGGAGAAATCTTGACCCTCAGTAATTATGAATACGGTTTGAGGAGCAGAACTAAAATATTAAATATGAGAACATTGTGCATGGGTTAGCGTTTTTGGGCCTACATGACTACAACGCAAATTTACAATTTATCTTTAAATTGTGACATTTAACTCAATGAATACAATACAATTTTGATTGAAATTGGGACGTGCGTACACAACACTAACAACGATTCTTTGCTACGTATGATAAATAAGTTAAATTTATGTTTATGTTGGCACACAAAAGGTACAAATTGACATTATTTGATTGAACCATTAATAAAAAATAAATTCTACAAATCTTTTACCTGTGGCGCCATCTAATAAACGACATCTCATTTACATAATTGTTGCAAAAAGTCACGTCAATCATATTTGTGTTGTTGCAATAAACATTAATAAACGGCCATATAATATCAAGTGGGTATCAATAATAATTTCCCAATGATATTATGTTACAAGTACTTTAAAACTTGAATATTTTGTGTAAGTAATATGTATGTACCTACTTACAAAGTTTTAACACAATTAACAAATGTATATAACTTTTATTGTGACCATCATTTCTTTTTTAAGACTTATTTTCTAAATCTTAATATTACATTAATTGTGTTTTTATCAAGTTGCGCTTTTCAAAACTCTCAATAGACAAAAAAAACTTTGCTTTGTATTTTGTTTTCAACCGACTTAAAAAAGGATGTTATCAAATTGATAACCTCCTGAAAGTTTTTTTTCTTTAATTCAATCAGTATTAATATCTACTTGAGTTATTGTAACATAGTTTGAACAATATTTTAACAAGACACGTACCAAACTAAATATAACATTAACTCTTAATTCTCAAGAGCTTATATAGGTATTTATCACGTGAACTAAATATAAATGCTCTACTTTTGGCCCAGCTATGAGCTTACGAGGCGGTTGCGTAAAATTACGACAGTGGCAAGTATTTTAAGGCGATAGCGGCAGACCATGAATCACGATAAATCTGCTTTATTCAAACTACGTGCGAGGTGACAATGTTACACTTGCGGGCGGAGGTGGCGCGATGCATATGAGATAAGAAGGTGGAACTAGTAGAAAATTGAATAAATTTGTGGGTAGGATTTGATCTATTTAAAATTGGTATTTTTAATAAATAGTAGTTTTAGAATTAGAAAGGACATATCCTATTACTAAAGGACATATCATAGTATTTGAAACGTGTGGTACTGAGATACAATAGACGAGTAATAAGTTAAACTAAATTTGTCATGGTAAACAAGAATTTATATAAAAAAGGATGTTGAAAAAAATCGTTATTTCTTCCTAGATTTAGATTTAGAAGCTCAGAAACTTAAGAGGTATTCAAACTTCCAAAATCTGTAATAATGGAAGTAGCACTTGTATATAAAACTCATATTATGTTAATACTATTTTTAGTTTACTGCTTTATTTACAATAATGAAATATAAAAACAAGTGAAGGAAAACTAAACATACTACTTCTAACTACTACAAAAACGGGCACTTAGAAAATCTTTAGAAAAGCCTAAAGATAATCTAAGTGCTCCAGCCACTGCCAGAGCGCAGCGTGCCAGCGTGCTGTAATAATAATGATATTAATACTATTGTTTTCTATCACCAATTTAGTTCCTCTCTTCTCCACCTGCACAAATAACTTTGTCCATACATAAGGACATGCATAGTGGGTGGAGAGGCGTTGAATGTATGAATAATGACGAGTGACGCCGGGTGATGTTATCTGTCACTAATGGTGTGTATGTGTGACTGTCGCGGGTGGATCTTGTGTAAGTGTAAGTACATGTGTGTAAATTTTTGATGCTGAATTATAAACTATAGATGAGTAGGTGCCATTTGGAGTCTCTGTTAGTACTGCTGCTGAGGCCAAAACTGTTACTTTGTATGTACGTATGTGTGGAGTCTCTGTTAGTACTGCTGCTGAGGCCAAACTTGTTACTTTGTATGTACGTATGTGTGGAGTCTCTGTTAGTACTGTTGCTCAGGCCAAAATTGTTACTTTGTATGTACGTATGTGTGGAGTCTCTGTTAGTACTGCTGCTAAGGCCAAAACTGTTACTTTGTATGTACGTATGTGTGGAGTCTCTGTTAGTACTGTTGCTCAGGCCAAAACTGTTACTTTGTATGTACGTATGTGTGGAGTCTCTGTTAGTACTGTTGCTAAGGCCAAACTTGTTACTTTGTATGTACGTATGTGTGGAGTCTCTGTTAGTACTGTTGCTCAGGCCAAAATTGTTACTTTGTATGTACGTATGTGTGGAGTCTCTGTTAGTACTGCTGCTAAGGCCAAAACTGTTACTTTGTATGTACGTATGTGTGGAGTCTCTGTTAGTACTGTTGCTCAGGCCAAAACTGTTACTTTGTATGTACGTATGTGTGGAGTCTCTGTTAGTACTGTTGCTAAGGCCAAAACTGTTACTTTGTATGTACGTATGTGTGGAGTCTCTGTTAGTACTGTTGCTAAGGCCAAAACTGTTACTTTGTATGTACGTATGTGTGGAGTCTCTGTTAGTACTGTTGCTAAGGCCAAAACTGTTACTTTGTATGTACGTATGTGAGTTATCTTTTTATATTTTCTGTATTATTTATTACAGATTCTTAGACGATATACAATTTTTTTCTTTACCTTCATTTCGGTTTCTCTGTATTTATAAATGTACATATTCTTACACTGCGTCGTATATTTGTATTCTTAAGTGAAACATACATTCTTAAAATCTTACTTTAAAATTAAATGACAATCACTTCGAAATATAAGGAACAGGTCTAATACCATATTGACAACCTAACTTACTCTACTTCCTTACATACATATCTTACGCCATCATTTACCTGACGCAACATACAAATACCCATACACATAGAGTTAATAGTGTAACTAAACGATATAATTCTTTTATCCGATAGCCGCTATAAATCCTTTACATAAGGTCTACGTAACCGATCTAGTTAGAGCTCTTAACTCTGTGACGCTGAAATAGAATAGGCACTAGAGTTGTATGGTATAAGTATTGAAAGGTAGAGAGAAAATGTACTTTTATGTTTTTTTAAGTATTTAAATTATTACGTATTTTTAGTATAATAATAATAAAATGTATTTTGTCGTAATTATTACACGAGAAAATAAACATGAATTTTATGTTATATGCAAAAGAGTTCAACGCGCGCTTGGTGGCTACGTCGTAGCACTTTATTGGTACAACTACATTTATTTACTGTATTTAATATGAAATTAAGCAAAAATATTTTTTTTATGTTTAAAATCAGTTTCCTAGAATGTAGTTTACGAAGAAATAAATTCATACGAAACTTATTATACTTAACCTGTAAAACTTGATTTAGGCCCTTCGAGTTTCAAAACTTTAAAAACTTGAGTCGAACACTTTTATACGAACTTTTTACTTTATCTATAATATTTCCATTAATCTTCTACCTTAGACCACAATCTCGTGGCTCGTGGTCAGTAACACGTCACAATAGTTTATGTCAGCCCCACATAACAGTAACAAGCGATTTAATGCGCACGATGTTGCTACCGACTGCTTTATGCAGGAAATTGGACCTTAAACGTTCTTAGAGTTTTATTCAATTAGGTTATATTGGAAAGGATTCTTTACGGAAATTATAAATAACAAAATAAACAAGATAAATATGGGTACAAAGTAGGAATGTACATCTTTACAACAATTCAAATATATTAAATTAGGTATGATTATTATTATGTAACATAAAATGTGTCCATTCATATAATATAAGTAAATATGTTTTCTTTTGGTTTATGAAAAACTCGTCAATTGTATAATTAGTATGTTTTTGTCAGTTTTAATATCACATAATACTTTTTTTACTTGGAAAGGCACTTGACCAAAATTCACCAAGTAGAAGTAGGTTTTTTTCAGTAAGAATCGATTCACTCTCGCTTTGAAGATGGCAAGTAAATACATAGGAGTACATAACTCTTCAAGTTCTTTGCTTCCTAAGTAAGAACTTATAACTTTATAGTAATTTTATATAACATTACGATATAATTAGAAAAACATGAACTACTTAAGCTAATATATTTGTAATTCTAGCCCACCACGCACTGAATACCTTGCGTAACTGACTTAATTTCAACTTAACTACAACAATCGAAATGCTTAGAACCTGTCTGGTTATCTGATTAAAGGCGCGGTAATTAAACAAACTTATATACTAATCTTGTGTTATATACCTGTACATATATTATCTTGTTGTTAGTTAGCTAATCTGTCTGGTTAAGAAGTGAATTGTTAAAGCTGTATGTAAATTTTAATTGCATCGACGTTATGTACCTAGTTTTATGACACCAGGTCCATTCTATTGTTAGTATTTGTATTATCTGGTTTATTCTTCGTTATTTTTATTATTTATTATCTAACAAACTTTACATTATTTTATAATAAAGTATGCATAAATGCATAAAATATAAAGTTCGTATAAAGTGGCCAAATTTCCTGTCGAGAGTTTTCAAAACACCCTTGAGGCCTCTGTCGTGGCGTAGCGACTGTAGTACTATGACAAAAAGTAGAGCAATTACATATCATGTGTAATTAAAGTTTTGTTCCTCATAAAATAATAACAACTCATCTAAATTCATTACGAGGCTCATTCACCTACATAAAAGTTCTTTAAACTAATTGGTGCGTAATCTCGCACGCTTTAAATCATAATTAATACTAACGCGCCTTACGTAATAACGCGCAAACATTGTGTGCGTAAATACAACGCACCACAAATTGAAAGTATGGGTGCTGTGTTTAAAAAAAGTTTATGGATGGAATATATATCCTTATTCTTATTGAATGAGAGTAGGCAACTATAGATAGTGTCGATAGAGTTTATTAATCCGCCCGTAGGGTCTTAACTTAACATGGCTTAATGACTGTCGTACTAGACGAATGGGCGATTATTTTCTTCATTATTATTATATTTTATTCATGGAATATATATGTATAAATAAGGTTAATAAAAACAACATTGAACTTTATCAGGAGAAATAATTCAAATCAAAATAAAATCTTTTATTTACATTTAACATACATATGAACAAATCATTGTGTTATCGCTATGAATTTAAGTAGCAGATTAAGATTAGTAGCATATTATTCGAGCGCTTCCGTGGTTCGGACGCTACATTGAATTGTAGGTTGACTTGACTTTGTTATATATTTGAGCGGCAGTCGTTAATGTTTAAAGGTAGTCTTAAGCTGATGATAATGACAATAAGATAAGAAGAAGCCCTTACTGTTACTGTAAATGATATAGTAGTGTTAGAGTCAATTACAGCAACTGCATATTCGACGTCACTTCAGACGTAATGTGGTGAAACGGTCCGACGGACGGAATCCGGAATACCGAGCTGTGATTAGATGCGCGGACCACTTGTTATATTTGTTTACTGTATTTATTTTGTTTTTATTATTATCACAAATAATGGACAAACTTTCCAAATTGTTTGTTTGTTTGTCCATGTTTTAATCTTAATATGACTTTAAGAAATGTAAGACGTCGTAAATTTTCGGGTAGTTACGTTTAGTTTTGTAACTATAACCAAGAAAAATATTGATACAAACTTTGTATTGGGTAGCTTTATCAGTTAAGTCATTAGTAAGTTAGTCTCTTTTAAGTTCAGATGTGCATCGGTAAAATAACAGTGCTCCGCATGTAGGGTTGTGTCTACTTCAAATATATATATGATATGTATATAATATTCCCTTTAAGTAATGAAGTAGCTTATCTGCACAGATAGAATACGCTCAAACGGCTAATAACTAAAGTACACGATGTACAAGCTATTTATCTAAGTGCAAATCGTACTCAAACACGTCATTTTAGCCCACGTCTTAAACCAAGATTTAGTATAATTTGACTTAATGTTATTTAGGCTTCACGTAAGTTGCGATTTAAATCAGTGTTACACAGACGTTGCGAATGCATTCGGTATATCGAATTAAGTATCGGCTTGAAGTTAGTTCTGTTGAGTTACTTGACTTTGATGGCTCGTGCTCAGATTAGATTGAATTTAGGTAATGCTATGGAGTTAGCAGACCATTGCGTTGTAACTAGATTATAGTTTTGGTTCAAAGTCTAACCAAATTACTTGTCTCTGGTTTAACTCAGTTAAGGATCTAAGGACTTCCCCAATGAATATTTTTATAAGAGTCATGATTTTTTGGTAATAAGGGATATGGCTCAAAGAAAGATGCTTCAATAGCCATTCAAAAGAATAAAAATCTGAGGCCTAGTATTTGATAAATTTTACTAATTAATTAGCAAAATTACATCATATATTAAAATACCTCCTAGCCTACATAAAATTAGTATCACATCCTCATTCTTAAACAAGAAATTAATAATAGGTAACGTATTAATGTGTAACACGCTCCATCCATTTAGCTCTAAATTCGTGAGCAAGCTATTAGTTGAACATAAACTAATATGCACTAAGTGAGATTTACTCTAATTATTCATTTGGTATCTGGTCACGGTGGCCCAGATACGTATGTGATTAAATATTATGTATGAAATTAATTGTATATGCACTTCATTTATATTTATGAAGGAATGAGAACATATGAATGAGTAACGTATGCTGCATAAAGCAAAACAATGCAAAATAACTAAACTTGTATAGTGTAGTTAGAAATGTCTTAATTTGATATGAGACGATTCGTGGTCTTTTATTTAACGTTCTCATTTTTACTTACGTTTTTTTTTACACTTTTTTTCATCTCTTAGGCCATGTTCAAATTTGGGCATAAACTTGTTATAAAGTAAACTATGAAAACTTAAGTGATAGCTAATTTTTGTTAATAAGTAATATGTTTCAAGGATCCTATTAACACGATGCACACATTATTTGACTACGTGTATATTTTTATATAAAATTACTAATCGTTATTACTTAACGGCTATTAATAACATAATTACTTATTTCCTATGAATAGTAGATTATGTTTGTCCATAAAAAGCCAATCATTATGACCATAATTATTTATCAATAGTTATTTATGACTTATTTGGAAAATGTAGTTTTTTCCTGTCGTATTAATTTGGCCCATATACGATCGGTAAAAAATAGCTCTGATCTAATTCAGTGCAGAAAATTCACACTAATTATGTAATTAAAAGTTATAATCATTCATAACTGAATTCGTGAATAAAATGTTATTTTAAATTCGATGCTAAATAATTGTTTTCCTTCGATATTTACTAATAAAAAGATTGTGACTTTGTGTACTGCTGTATCCGCTTATGATTATCAAAACTAAGCAACTATCGTTGCGGTCAGATGGGTGACCGTGACAATAGTAGTGGCATTTTCTGAATACTTTTCTTTTTCGTTAGCCATGCACATACAAACTGATTTGAAATGGGAATTACATGTAGTTAACTAATACATCTTTAAACTAACCTACCTTTAAAACATATAACCTTCTTGTACGTAGGGCTTTACACGTTAGGGCACTTATTTAGTCAAGTATAAAAAGTAGCCTACCTCAAATAATCAGCTCACTAAAAGGAGTGGTTTTTATCGGTACATTCTACGAAGCTGGAGTCGTGATCGAAATCAATGGAATGCTTGTTCAAATCACTTGACACAGTTTAAGGTAGCTAAACGTTTTCGACCATGTTTAAAGCTGAGTATGAATGGTATTAGTTTATGGTAAGTTTACGTAATAGAAAATTAGCCAAGTGATTCATGGGAAGTGGATTTGTGCGAATACTAGTTGGATAATTTGCACTCAGGGTGGAGCCAGATTTTTAAGTGAATGATAGTTTCAAACAAAATGCTTTAAAAATATTATAGAAAAAAAAAGCAGAAAAAAAACTTGGTCATAACGTGATGGCTGCTATAATTATTACTCGTAATTAAAAAACAAGTGTATATTAATATTGTTATGAAGTGTAGTACTACACGTAGTATATACTTAGTTAAATACCTAACAATTCCTCTATCTTTGTTAGTTAGACTGTGACCTGACGCTGAGCTATTTGACCAAGTGACCTTTACTGTCGGCAGGTCCTATAAACGTATTGCAAAAACCTAAACATTGTGCTATTACATGTATTGTCACATTTAACGGTTTGGGTTCAGAGACTTTTGTAAATATGGCTATATGTTTATGAAAATTATGTTTATATAAATAAAAAAAAGTTAGAGCATTTACTGTTATTATAACATCATCCTCTTCTAACTATTTTGGAATACATGAGTACATTATAATTAAAAATTGTATTTTTTTTGTTTTATCATACATCTAACAATTTATTACTGGCAGTTATACAATTCTTACGAGTATGGCACTTACATAAGTAACATTAGAATAGTTTCAACCATTCTTATAAGATGTAAGCCAAAGATTATTCAGCCCTTTGACTGTATCTGGAAATCTTATGCTGACATTGCATGTAATGTTCTTCTTATCGAATGAGAGTGGCCAACTCTGGTGTCGAGAATTATGCATTATTAATTACATGTAATAAAATAACTGTTAGATTTAAATATGTACATAAATATAAGATGTATTTTCTAAAAAAAATGTTGAAATATTTACTACGAGTTGCAAAACTCATTTAACAAACATTTAATTATGTATACTACCTACTTAATAGAACAGCGCCACTATACAGTTTCTATTCAGATATAATAGGCATATAGATTTTCCAAAACTAAATCTACAACTTTTTGAAGCCTATCGCTAAAGCATATCTACCTGGGAAGCAAGCTCACATTGTCATAGTATTAGTAAAATCTTTTTGTAAAAAAGTAAATATAATATCAGCGGCTATATTTTCTTGCATTAAATCGTGTCCAGGAAGTGTTATGTGCTTATATCAGCACAATAGTATTTGTTATGAGATTTGATACAGTTGATTGACATAGACATTTGATTTGTGCGTAATAGGTTAAAGGTGGTTTCCGATTTGTTCTTCCTTTTCTCTCGATCATACTTTGAGTATCAAAATATCTTTAAAAAAACTCTGTAATTTATGAAACGATAATTTATGATAAATAAAAATTTGTTCATGTTGTTGATTCACAAGAATAAATAAAAGAAAATATTTTATGTTAATATTTCTGCACGTGCCAATAAATAAGAATTAAAACTTGATGACTACATTAAAATTGACATAAATGCTCATCTAAAACTATTTATGACATCGGCATGCATAAGCATAAGGCAACAAGAAAAATAAAACTAATTATGTACCGACTTAATATTGCTATTCATGACTAATGATTTTTCAAAAGGTCGTAAAAGAGATTTGTTTCTTTTTTAATAGTTTCTTCTTGTTATGTTTGAAGATGGAATTTTGAATATACACAATTCTAGATGAATTTATTTAAAGTGATCCTTTACAACACAGAAAATAAAGTGTTCGTCCTATGGTAGGTAGACACTACAATATAATTATGCCCTGAACGTGGTAGCTTTTAAATTAGTTCAAATCATTGTCCATAATGTACAACCGTTCAATTCATCCCTAAACACTTATTTTCAGCTCTACCAATGCCACAATCAACCCTACACATCTTCATTGAGTCACCTACTAACATTTACCGCGCAAAGTTGACCGCACGGCAGATGTGTAAAACTGACACTGACTTATTCAATAAAATGTACGGGTCACCCGTAGGTCACTCGTGGCGAAACAGATGTGAAGATATGATATAACCTTTATCGCATCTTATGAGTTTTCAAAACTGTCTTTCGGATGCGCTTTTTTGATGATTGGCCTTTGTCTTGACCCTTACAAACTGAATGCAATATTTTGTTTTCGTTGTAGTTTTTTTTAAACTTGAATTGCTTATTATGTCATAGTTGTCATACGCAGTCGCATAGCAAAAGTGGATTGTGTTCTAATTATGGACAAATAAATAAAAAAAGAGAATGCAATATTTTGTTTCTTATCAAGTTATAGTTTCTCTAGTTAGCATGAAAGTTTCGAAGTTTACCGACACTAGTAGGCTCTCTAACTTTAGCTGCCTGGCTAGCTCAGACGAAAAGTAAACTACTCGTATGTAACTATAAAAAGAAGGCAAAGAGGCAATATAGTAAACAGCTACTCTATTTTATCCGGTAGCTAAGTACTAGCAGCAGACATATTCTCAAGCAAATCATGGCGGAACCACATTACCTTGCATCTCATGTAACTTTACATAATAGAAAGTGATACACTTTAAATTCAACCAGTCACGACGCATGGTGATAGGTCAGTGATAGCACCGCGATAGAATCGTGATGACTGCCGGCCGCTCTAATTAAAGTCATGTAACTATGTTTTTGTTTAATTGCGCGGTGATTAGAGATAGACATAATGTTTATTTGAATGGGGCTGGGTGTGGTGTTAGGTAATGGTAGATTTGGTTCAATGCGATAACAAATAAATCAATGAAAGAAAAATAATGATTTGAATGATTTACTAAGATTAGTAAATGATTTTTTGTCTGCTTTACTAATTATGTATTTTATATTGTTTCAGGTAATTGTCATCACTCTTCGTAAAAAGGACATTAATTAATTTTTACAAAGCTCACGAATTTGCCATTTTACGAGCGAACGTACTTATATTATACACAAACGGACACTGTGGCATATACGTAAGGTTACGGTTTGTATCCTCGGTGGGAAACTAAGGTCAAGCAAAGATAAAAAGAGCGTATGAAAAACCGATCTAGAAACTTGTTCAGCTTTGCAAATCGCTGATTGAGTCGGCAAGGCACTTATTACTGCTTACCATCTATCTCCTGAGCTAGCTTTCACATACAAACCGTAATTCGCAATGAGTTAGAATGCAAATTACGTTTCCAAGCACAATGGCAGACAAGTTTCGGTTAATTTTGAACTATCAGTCATTAACTACCTACTGCTGAATGAGTAAGTAGTACCTAGAAGTCAGATTGGTATTGCTGTGTTGAAATGACAATGATGCACTTTTGAAACCTTATGTAGGACAATAAAGTTGAAAGATTTCAACAAGTTTATAATACTCTTGTAACGTAAACTCGTGTATAAGAATGGCCTGGTGACGAGAGTTTTCAAACCAGTCTTAGGGCTTTTCTTGCATTGCTGCAGTTTAATGTTCCTCTGACCCACGAATACTTAAAACTTTTGTGTGACCCACGAAATATTTTATTTTTGAGTTGGCATTTATAATTTTTTTTATAACAGATGTTTAAGCAACTCAGTACTTTCTTATATATTTTCATTTGCCTGCTCTGCAATTAAAAATTATAATTTCCAATATTGACATGACGATTGAAATGTACATAATTTTAACTATTTCTAACGCATAATTAAACTAATTGTAGTCCATCCTAACTACTTATTGATAGATCGTTTCAGTATATTGATGAAGTGTTCTGTTCCTATTAACCATGCCCGTTGTTTATAAGGGCAGCTATTCAGACAGGTTGTACTCTCGTGTTGATAGTAGGTTTGTGAACTTATTATAGTACCTATATGAGTTCTCAGGGTTATAATAAGATATGTCGTGGAGCTAATATTAACAAGCGTTTTAAATATTTAACAGTTTCTTGTTGCATCATTCTGATCAATTAAACGATTTAATTTCAATTCATTGAAATTGGGAAATACAAAACAACAATATTTACCGCAACAGAATATTAGCGCTGGTGGCCCCCTCTGTGTGTGCCATCAGCATTAGGCTGAGTTGCGGCTGTATTGGGGCAATACAATTTTACATGTAAGTTTGTGTGTCTCAATAAATATATTTCTCTCTTTCTTTCAATAAAGTCATCCAGCACTGTAAAACAACACTGCAATAATACTAAATCAATAACTCGACACGTCCATTTATGTTCCACTACATATCCAAACATTGCTCGAATGAACAATATTAAAACAACAATGTTCCGTGGTTACAACAGCCACGATTTGCTATTATCACTTTACAATTCTGGACCAATATCAACTCTAACATTTAGGATATAGGGTATAGTTTACATTGTGTGTTTAGATAAGAATCGTCGCGTTCAGGAACCACTGCCTACATGTCAGGTTGCCTGCCCACTAGGAATGTAGGAAATGCTTGCGACATGGTCCGGCTGGTGTATTGGGAAACCATTTAGAGATAAATAATTGTTAGTTAATCATGGTAACTGTAGGTTTCATGTTTTTGAATGGGTAAACGGTATTGGTAGGATGGAGAGCTTTGCTATGTTTCTAGTCTTCTTCTTAATTAGCCTGTGTTAGTATTTATGTACGGCCAAAATGATGGACAAAGAACTAAAGATTTAAAATTTGATGCTAATGCGCTTCTTTTGATCGATTTATAGGCCCAATCAAATAAAATGTTCGCATAAATCTAGCGTTACCGTTACCCACACAATATAGTACCTAAATTTGAGCGAGATTTATAATTACAAATGTAGGTACATGTTCTAAAACAAAGCCTCCATTTGCAGCGAAGGTTAAAAGTGAAGACGAGGTAACATTTAGTGCTTCGACAGACGCCGATCATTTCCCATGATATTGAGTTACTAAATATACCTACCTAACAAATTATTATAATGCCTTGTAAGAAGGTACAATAATTTTAATGGAAATAAGTTCTGTATATTAACAAAGTTTATATTATTTTATATAAATAAATATTTTAAAGAAAGGTTTATGCCATCCATTTTCTGAGAACAAAGAATGATATAAATCTTTTGAGAACGAAATTAATTTTTCGCCATTTGTCACTGGGAGTCGTGTAAAGCCACTTTTTGTTTTTATTTGTACAACAATGCTCATATCTTATCCACATTTGGTTTCTGCGTGGAGCAATGTGTAAAACATTGTATTTGTATTGTAAATAATAATGTGTTATTTAAGACTTTAAAAATTAAAAAAAAACATTACAAACAATTTTTTTTAAATGTGTTTGTGGAAAGCTTAGGTAAAAAATGATAAAATACCTTCATGAACGTGAACCGCACAATACCTAGTTCAATTATCAAATACTACATACCTACAACTAGACATTTCCAGCAACTTTTTTTATATCATGCTCCGCTCTGTACATTTTAATTGCACGAGTTCTATAACTTTTATATGGGGGCGGTTTCTTCATACAAATGTCAAGGTAAATTAAGTATCCGGGTACGAGACATAAAGTGCTTGTAACCACATACTTCAACATGTCGCTAATTTGCGTATTCACCTCCAATGCGTAAATTATAAAGGTCTATGCTATTGGAGGACGATAAACTGAGGATTTCTTGGAACTCAATTTTCTGATATATGTAGCTCAAAAATGTTAATGATAAACATTGTACTACCTAACAACCAAGTACATTATATAGCAATGATGTTAACGTTTCTTTTTTTAAATTTTTAATGTATTCTTGTATAGAGTAAGGTATTTTGTGTCTTAAAAGTTGTTTTTTTACACAATAAAGCTATCTTATCATTTTTACTGTTTTAGTTAGATCGATATTACACGCAAAATAGTAACATAAACATATCCATTGTTTTAAAAGGGCATGATATCTGTTATGCTTATGAATATTATTGAATATATTTGCAGTCACGATTTGCCGAAAACAATTTCAAATGATACAAAAGATATACATACATTTATTTCTGTTAGATTATTTTATGTCGAGTATAAAGGATGTTGGTAAGTTTATATGAGAGGGGCTAACTCTGGTGTCAAGGGTTTTCAAGCTGGCCGAGGAGTCCCTGACATTGTTTAACATCTGATGTACTGTGACCCGGGACGATGACATTGGTATTACAACATCAGTATCATCATTTAGCTAAGACTCTCGTTTTTGGTATTTTTTCACGGGACTTGGTCTGATTTTCTTCCTATTTTTTTGTTTTCTTTATTACGTCGTCACCATCATCAGGCAAAGCTTTTCTCACACCCTTGTTGCATCTACGCATGTCCTAGTAAAATTAATTTGACCCAATGATATACTCTATAATATATACCTACAATATAATGTACTTACTAACACCAAATACCTTGAAGGCTACAAACAGATGTTTAGTTTATTAACACTCTTGTCGTATGGTTGTAAAAACCTATCATTACAGCTAACAACACCAAGGTCGCACAGCAATAAAATAATAATTCCATTATATTATATTCATAGTCACAATCATAAAGTAATTCTTTTAATAAATATAATAATACAGACTAAAGTTGTCTGATTGATGGCAAGGCTTGCAAGTGTTCTATTATAGGTTTCTGATATAACGAAGTGTCATGACTGTAATTTATAGGTACTAGTTTGTCTTGGCTTTCAGTTTCAATGTATCCGTTTTAGTCTGTCATAAAAAGTTAAAAAGCAGCCTTGTTTCATTATTTCATTGTTGAATAATGACAATCTCTATTTAAAATTCAAGCAATTGTTAGGAATACGAGCTTCAAAATATTAATTCAAATTATTAATTACAACGATCAAAGAATGAAATAAAAATATCACACAAATAAAGTCACTTCAAATTTTAGGTTCGTCATGTCAGCGGTTGAAAACTATCAACAACCTGCCCCTTACAAACTTCTTTTTCTTAGCTTCCGTTAATGTAACGACAACAATGAATAATAAATAACAGATTTACTTTTTTATCAATTTGTTATACTTGTCAAAACATGCTTCATATTGACCATTAACGTCGCAACACCGCTCTTGTTTCCTAACGCCTGACCAACAAACAATGGCAGTCGTGCCCGCCTTCACTCACCTCTGCCTTTTGGCCATATCTCTTACCAATATCATTTTACCTGCCCACTGGCAGTTCCCTGAACAATATACCTAATGATATATCAAAATCGGCCTTGTACCCTTCACTGGAGTAAATTCATTATAACAATAATGCTCATGTAGGTGGCCCACTCGAATGTCCGAGCGCAATTTGACAGTCTCTTTTGGTAAACTGGAACGCTGTTGTGATTAACATGTAAATTATCTTTTAAAGTCATTGTTATTGCTAACAAAATGTAAGTAAATAATGATAAAATAATAAAAAAAACATTAAAACTTACGATTAAACTATAAACATCAATATGCGCTGATTCCTACTTAGATCTAGGCTTTGAATAATTTGTGGCTTATTTTTCATCTGAAAATTTGTCTTTACACTTATTTGCCATCGATTTTCTTTGGTCAGTTAATTAGAAATTTGTTATTACTTTCTTTTAATAGCGTTAGCGTTATGGTTCAATTAAATATCATAATAGGAAATTATCATCTCATGTTACGTAAAAAACAAATTGGAGTAAATGTAACACCGATGCCGATGTACATAGGAAAGTTTTGGACCAATTACACATGAGAGCCAAATTAAGTTATGAATGCAGGCACAGTAATTGCATTTCTTTTCTGATTCCATAGTAACAATTACTGAGTAAAATTAAGAAAAATATTACTATCTAATAATAAATAATATTATTTAATAATAAGTAATATTTAATATTTTACCAATGTTGCCCTTCCGGCGTCATCTTAGGCTGCCTTCTGTGGAGGGCCCATTTAGTGAGTGGCAAGTCATCACCCGCTATATTTTTTATGAATGAGGCATAACTGGTGGGTGCCGTTCCTCGTACAATAGACCAGTTTAATTAAGTCAATGAACAACTCAACACAATAGCCTCTAACATTAATACCATGTCTGCAATAGTTACTTTATGTACCTAACATCCTCTATCTGTATTTTTTACTTAATTTTAAGTATAACATTGTAAAAGGCCTCTCAGTGTTGGCTACGGCCCCACTGATGCCTTAAAAATACCGGGCGTAAGGCCCGAGAATCTGTGAAGAGTAATATTTCTTATGGTTATATAAACGAAATCATTGGTATTCAAAAATTTCGAACGCCTCGTATATCACAATTTAAAACCAATCGCAAAAAAACCATCAATATAGATTCGGGATTATCGTGTCTTAAGGAATAGTACAAATATGGGTGCCGAGGTTTTTATCTCATCACCTTACAGCAAGCGAAGTCACTTGCATTCACTAGTCTATAATATTTCTAGGTATATTCTTGTACTAAGTCCAACCTTATTGATACAGACTCCATATTATTTAATATATTATCATCAAGTAACAAGTCCATGTAACCATTACTTGGTCCTGTGAAGGAAGTAATAGGTTCTCTACACAGCAGGAGAGATGTAATCGCCATGTTAATACAAGGCTCTGTGTGGGCAGGAAATGGACCAGGGTGCGGGGGAATGAACTCTTGAACCATGTTGCATATACCAGCCCCACCTGGTTAAGAAACCATTTTATCAACTGCAAGACAGTGGACATCAGACATTAGGCGTATTACTTTTCTTTCATATTAGGTATATCAAAATCTTGCCGTGATTTGTAACCTGTGAGCTCACTGAAAAGCACCAAGAGACACGCTGGAAAGGAAAAAAAGGAATTTAAAAAAAAACCGTTGTCAGATATTTTTTTTCTGTTATTTTTAAATGTTTCAGCACTTGTTTTTTTTACTCACAGGCACACTCCGAAAAATACTTCGTTCTTACTGAATTAAAAATAAATCTCAAAAATAAACAGTCCTAATAATCATGATCTAAATCTCTAGGCCGTTCTAGATTCTCTAAATTTATTATATCACAAAACAACTAGTCGTCTATGTCAATGTTTTTATTTGTTATCAGCTCATCATGGCCACTTCATTGCTAATGTCAAGTTCAATTAATGTGCTCGTTTTATTTTAATACGTGCTTGCATACGTTGTGGGTGTTAGAGACTACCGCGATAACTCTGCAAGCGGAATAAATTTAAACTATAATGTTCTGACCAGGGTATAAACTTGACAGGTAAAACATATACATACTACATGTCTATACGGGTATACAATAAACTACCAAACTTCATAAAAAAGAACAAAATATTAAAACTTTCCAAACCAAACTAAAACTATATTTTATACAGAAATGCTACTACACAATAGAAGACTATTTTAATGACGAAAATAAGGAATAGGATATAATAATGATCTCAATGTAAAGTAGATTAATAATAGATAATACTAGTTTAAGTTTCAGATTTTAAATTTTATGTTAAGTTTTTGATTTTAGAATATATAGTTTTAATCTTAGCAACGCCCTAATTCCCCTCTGAACAGGGTAAATGTAAATACATTTAAGTATGCTAATAAAGAAATTGAATTGAACATAAAACACGTGCTGCCATCTTTTGAGCGTAAATAGTAATCTTGAGTGGTTGCTTTAGCGCTTTGCTCAGAATGCAAATATGGTCGCAATATGCAGTGATACCTGTTACCTCCCACTCGATTTAATCCGTTTATCGCCTAATAGAGATTCCTTTTGATTTCACAAACATGGAAATGCAATTGGATGGGATAGAATCGGTAGATAAGGAGTTATGTCCGGCCAATGCACTCGCTATCTGATCTTGAAGGTTTTATGTAGAGATAATATCTTGTATTTAAACGTATCTGTAGTTAGTTTAATTGGATTATAGTGATTTTTCAGTACTAAAATCGTTACGCTTTTATTATATATACGTATACACTCTGTAGTACATAATTAAAGGATTTTATTACTATTTATTATTTCGGTATTCATTTATTAACAACTATTTTTAATTTTTTTACAATATATGTATAAAAAAAATAACAAATATCATAAAAAACTTATAACTAGTGATGCCGCCGGCAACGGGGCAGGACCCAAGCAACCGGTGGTAGAGGCTACAAAGAAAGGAACCTCCGGACAATACGCGCCGTATCAAGAATCACTGCCTTCTGTATCTGTCCCTTAACCCAACCTTCCAAGGAGAGTCTCTTAAGGTGTTGATCGAGGCTCTTCGCTATAAGACCGTTCACCGAAACAACTATCGGGACAATTATCGTCGAATCAACATCCCACATGGCGGTAATCTCATGTGCCAAGTCAAGGTACTTGCTGACTTTGTCCTTCTCGGCCTTCACGAGATTCCCGTCATGTGGTATGGTGATGTCAACAATAACTGCCCGGCGCTGGGGCCGGTCCACTATCACGATATCAGGCTTATTGCAAGCAATAGTCCTGTCCGTGATAATGGATCGGTCCCAGTAGAGCAATGCACGACCATTTTCGAGAACTGGCTCTGGTACATACTGGTAGTACGGTAGCTGAGACTCAACAAGGCCATATCGAAGAGCAAGTTGCTGGTGGATGATCTTGGCTACTAAGTTATGCCGGTGCAAATACTCGCCGTTAGCTAGATGAGAACAACCTGAAATTATATGCCTGAGTGACTCACCGGGACGGCGGCATGCTCGACAAATGTCGACCGTACCGTCTTTCAGGATATACCGTATATATATATACCGTCTTTTTTATTTATTATTATTATTATTTGAGTTGTTTTTAAAATCCGAAGAAGAACAACATTCGTTTATTTACATAAAGAAACGAATGTTGTTCTACTACTGAATAAATAGTGTAGTTGTAAGATTAGTAAGCATTTAAGGATAATTTTGACAAAAAAGCATGTGCAAACTGTGATGTAATGAAGTTTGACAAGCTTACCTTACATAGCCTGTCCACTTAGATCCTCTACCTAGACTTAGCCGACAATCCTCGCTATTTCAACACGTCATTACAATATGTAGATAAATCGTCAGTTGCGAGCATTTCCCACACAACTAGCCATTATTGTGGATCTCATGCTTCATCGTTTGAGGAATAATTGTGAGCCATTACCCTCACCCCGGGGTCTCGACACCACCAAACACGATCTAGGAACCGTCAACTGATTAACGAGACTAAACATTGGTTGCGTAAACCAGGCCACATAATGCCACGTTGTATGTACATTATTCGTGAGTTTGAGGTACGCTAGGGGCGGGACTCTAACATCCGTCGGCGCTGCAATGCTCTGATAATTGAGGATTCGCTATCCATCGACCTCCGCCGTACTGAAACTGCGATAATTTTCACGGAGGAACTATTTTGTTTGTAAAAAATATATGAGCCATGACGATGCATCTAGAGTTTAGATCTAAATGAAGGCTATGCATTCCAGACAATATTTCCTCACTTATCTGTGCTACAAAGGAAGTGTCATAATTTGAAATGAGACTCGGACTAGACGCGCAAAAAGTGGTGTGACCATAAAAGGTGCTGATATTTATCTAAATATCTAAATCATTTGCACTTGCATAGTGAGAGAGCCTCGGGCAGGTCGTGGGCTGAAGCGCGGTGTGCATTCATAAACTATAATGTGTGTATACTATATTTAAAATTAAGAATAACTACATGATATAACGCAAACATTTATATTATTCTCTCGAAAGAAATCTTTAAAATTACACAACGGATTTTGATGCAATTTTTATAAAAAGGTAGAGTAATTCAAGAGGAAGGTATATAATGTACAACAACACGTATGAAGCAGCAGTATCAGCTTGTAATGGTATGTAAATGTATTATGATGGCTACACATATAAAACGGGAAAGAGTTAATCAGTTAGTTAAGGGGTAAGAGTTCGCAGCGTTATTTTAAGTAACTTTTTTAAACTACAAAATACTGACAAAAAATACCAGTTACACATTTGTAAAACACCTAGTACACATACCTACAACACTTAATAAGGTAATCATCATTTAATGAGGTCAAGCGCTTTTTATCTAAATAGTGTGGGATACTTAAAATAACTCTGACAAAATATTCACTTTAATAAAAATTACATAACATTCTACAAATTCTGAGAACGCGGTAATTAAAGCCAAGTTATAGTTAAGGTACACTTAAGTGTGGCTTTATTGCTGGAGGTTTGTGCGTTTTCTCACGTAGGTACACGCAAGTTTAAGTTGCGTGGATGAGGGATTAGAAGCTAACTTAAATGAAAAGTGTTTTATATTCAAAAAAACTAGTGGATCATGCTCAAAAACGAAATTGTAAGTAAATAGATTAAAGTTTTAAGTCACTGTTTATTTCGTTATTATTTGGTTATCTATTTCTATTGTAAATAGCATCAAATTGTAGCAAAACGTAAAACTAAAGCCAACTTAGTACAGAAAATATGGAATCGTTCAACTTAATTAAAACATGTATCGATGTATTGACTTTTTAAATGTACATAGGTATACCGATCAAACAATACTCTTAAGTTCTTTTTACAGCTACTATTATTTGACTTTTTAACAACATTTACAGCAGTTAATATAAAAATCTGAATGTTAAGGAGCGTCATATAATAAACAGTTGACAATCACCCATCGTTTCAGCCTTCTCCTTGCCTTCAAGGCTTTACTCTATTGTTAGTGAGTTTGTATGTATTCTGTTTAGTAGCGGATGTAGCATTGCAGAAGTAGTGCTATTTAACAAATAAGAACAACGAATAGCAGTTGCTATTTAGCAGGTGACAATCACGGATGGCAGTCGTTTGGGGCAATGAATGCTAAAATCAATTTGTGTTTGTACAGTCGTTGGTAGGTTATTTAGCTTGATTGTTTAATTGATTCAGGTAGGTTGGGTTAGTGAATTGGCTATTCTATGTGCAAATAAGTAAAAATGACACTTTGAATGAGAGAAAAAAAACTTTTGCATCTTAAAATTTATATGTTGCAATTCTACATTTCACATAAGTACAAAAATATTTCACAATAGGTAACCACATCATAATAGTTCCTGCATATCACGACGTACAGGAATAATAAATACTCACCTGTCTGGTTCCTACGATCTATGCCAATAGTCCATTGTATTATCCGTCAATACCAGTACACAGCTGCAGCGATATCACATCAATAGACGACTCATTAGGACGACAATAACACCACACAATCATGCCAAATATGCCAATAAAATTTACGTAAAATGTTTCAAATAAAATGCTGAATCATCTGTCGCTGAAAACGCGTAATAGGATTAAGCTGTAATTAACTGCGAATGTAGAAAATACTGAACTGTCGGGACATAGATCAGTTTGTATGCTTAGTGTGTCAGTCACGGTCACTTAGAATAAATATTAGCCTAATTTATCGGCACAGTAAATTTCATGCAATTTAGTACGACTTTAGTAAGTGAGTGACTTTAGTGAGTGATATTAACAGGAGGAATACAAACTTATTCATTGATAATATTTGCATGATAGATAGGAGTCTCTTGCTTATATTGACCATGTCCACATGCATGATATATGAAAAAACCCAAACACAATTCCTATTGTTAAAGTTATGAAACACTGGAGTGAGCTTTGCTTTCAAAACTGCTGTAGGAAACTAGCAGTTAGATATACGGATAAGCAACAGGGAACTGAATATCATTTGAATTGTAATCACGAATTTTAAACGTTGATCAAGCGATTGGGTAATTCGTGCGGTTTAAATTTCAGGTATATTAAACAATTGCATTATTTACAAGTTGTTATATAGTAGAAAAGAAAATTACATACATTATGATACATCCATTAGGTGTTATTGTTCGTAACTGAAATTACGAGTATGTACTATTAGGTAGATTTATGGTTTTGTATTTAAATTTAAATTACAACGGCTTATTGGCGAGTAAATATGCTATTAATAAATTATCTTTCACATAATAATAGATGATTTTGGGGTCTTCTAGGCTAGCGTAGCGTGCTACATTTATGACTAGACCGTCGCCTCACATTAGGCTAGCGTAGCGTGCTACATTTATGACTAGTCCGTCGCCTCACATTAGGCTAGCGTAGCGTGCTACATTTATGACTAGTCCGTCGCCTCACATTAGGCATGGTGCGGTCAAAAAAGCCCATTTAATGTAAAAATAAAACATTTTGAAGAAATGGGTTCCGTGCATACACTAAGCTTAAAATATATTATGATTTATAACTTCTATTTTTAAATTATTTTATGACATGTATACTTGTAGGTACGAGTATTTAGATCAACGATGTATAGGACACTTAACACAAAACTGCAGCACCAAGCATCAGAACGCAACAAATGGCAACAACTGGTCCACAAGTTTTTTTTTTACCTGATAGAGGCTCACGCTTGACTACACATTACTCAATAGGAGTCAAGATCCTCAGCAGTGAGGGATACGACTAAGAAGAGAGAAACACGACACAATACAAAAACAGCTATGTTGTTGTCAGTAAACTTGTATCATGTCTCATTGCATTCATTCTCCACAACATTATGCATATCTGTCAGATTGACATGAAGAGATAGCTTTTTGTAAACAATACATACAGACTGCACAATTGTTACTCATGACATGACATGCCATGTAGATATAGGCCAGGCGTGGTAGCAGTGATCTGATTTTATCTCGAGATTGTTGAGAAGTGTGCTGAGAATGTGTGTCACTTCGATTACAATTATGTTGATGGGATAGATGGAAAAACGAAGAAATAAGAAGAATTCTGGATCTTTTTATGTCTAGCGCTTCAATCGCAAATTAAATACAAATTGGGTGGTTTACGTTTGTTCCAGCTGTCACCCACTTCACACTGTTTTGGCTGCATTGATCAATAAGATTGTTTCTATTTTGAAAAAAAAAAGATTTTGTGGTAATCTACGCATTTTCAAAATAAATCTTGAACTTTTGTTATACTACGATAGAAATTGTGTTAAAATATCAAACAGACTTTACTACGCAAAAACAATGAGAGAAGCCCAAAACAAAGTTAAAACTATGTGGAATATAATAAGAGAAAAAACGAATAAGCCCAAGAAGGAAAAACATTCCAATATAACTATAAAAATAAACAACATAAACACTAATGAGCCAAATATAGTCGCAAATGCGTTCAATGACTACTTTTCGTCAGTAGGTCAAACAGATCACAAATCAAATAAAGCAACTCAAACTCCTTACAATGAATCTATGACAATAAATTATAATATTTCCAGTAACTCAATGTATCTATCTGCAGTATCTGAAAAAGAAGTTTGTAATATAATTAAAAGGCTAAATAATAAGCATAGCTGTGGAGTTGATGACATTCCACCATCACTAATCAAGCTGTGCATGGAAGAACTAACCCC
This sequence comes from Macaria notata, assembly GCA_927399415.1. Classification (NCBI taxonomy): domain Eukaryota; kingdom Metazoa; phylum Arthropoda; class Insecta; order Lepidoptera; family Geometridae; genus Macaria; species Macaria notata. The sequence continues at coordinate 235,511 of OV656727.1, forward strand.
CCCACTGACTAGATTAATAAATATGCCGATAAACCAAGAATGCTTTCCAGATCGCTTGAAAATAGCAAAAGTAAGACCCATATTAAAAAAAGGCGGGAAAAAGCTTGAAGTAAGCAATTATCGACCAATAGCTCTATTACCGGCCATATCCAAAATATTTGAGAGAGTCATTTCAAATAGGATATACAATTTTCTTGAAAAATACAAGCTCCTCGACGAAAACCAGTATGGCTTCCGGAAAAACTCATCGACAACGCTTGCCATGTTCAAATATACACAAGAAATTCTAGAGACTATAAAAAATAAACATATTGCCATCAGTATACTCCTAGATATGACAAAAGCATACGATAAAGTCTCACATAAAATACTTGTTAAGGACCTGTCAGATATTGGTATAAGAGGCAAACCATTAAACTGGCTAAGATCATACTTAGAAAACAGGATTCAGTTAGTCCAAATAGAACAACAATGCCCAGACACTGGACAAATTAAAACAATTCAATCGGAGATGAAAACAATCAATCATTCAATCCCCCAAGGCAGCGTCCTTGGATGTGTGCTCTTCCTTATTTACATTAACAAGTTGCCCAAATTACTAGATACACATTGCACACTATTTGCAGATGACATCTCTCTCATATTCAAATGCTCTCCAAGTACCAACTCTCAAATACATGCTAATATTATAAAAACTTTATCAACTATAAAATCATGGCTATCAGATCGAAACTTAGAAATAAACACACAAAAAAGTAAACTAATCCAATACTTACCACACCAAAGGAAATCTATCGACCTAAACACATTATCAATGACTCTAGAAATGGATGAAATAAAGAAATGTCGATTTCTCGGAGTCAATATAGATACTAACATGAACTGGAAAGAACACATAGCAATACTAAAAACTAAAATGTCTCAATTCACCTATGCCCTCTCCATACTTAAAATCAATACAAATATCGAAACAGCATTAACAGCATATTACGCCTATGCTTTTGCCTGGCTACGCTACGGCGTAATACTGTGGGGAAACAGCACCGACGTTCAACAGTTATTCATTATGCAAAAAAAATGTATCCGAATAATAGTAAACATCAATATCAGTACCAGCTGCAGATCACACTTCAAAGAAAGAAAAATCCTAACATTGCCCTGTATTTACTTATATGAAAATGCTGTCTTCGTCAGGAAAAATCTCAATCTTTACACAATAGACCCAAATCCACGCAGAACATTTAAAATAGTACTTCCGGAACCAATACTAGAAATATACAAGAAAGGGCCATACTACATGTCTATACGGATATACAATAAACTACCAAACTTCATAAAAAAAGAACAAAATATTAAAACTTTCCAAACTAAACTAAAACTATATTTTATACAGAAATGCTACTACACAATAGAAGACTATTTTAATGACGAAAATAAGGAATAGGATATAATAATAATGATCTCAATGTAAAGTAGATTAATAATAGATAATATAAGAAAATATTGTACACATACATACTGGTTTAAGTTTAAGATTTGAAATTTTATATTAAGTTTTTGATCTTAGAATATTTAGTTTTAATCTTAGCAACGCCCTAATTCCCCTCTGAACAGGGTAAATGTAAATAGGTACATTTAATGCTAATAAAGAAATTTGAAATTTGAAATTTTATTCAAAATGGTTTTGGTTACTAACTCACTAATATTCAAGTAAGTGTTTCAAATTTCCCACGAAAATAAACGGCAGTTACTTGTATCCTGTTTCTATTCTAGAAAAATCATTTTAAACTTAACCGACATATCAAACAATTTGCCTACTGCTTCAACATCCAGTCATTGCGTGCGAACCGTCAATCTTGATTAGCCAGATGTAAAGTTTGAGAGAATGCAACAATGCATGCGAACGGCAAGAACCAGGCAAGGCCGGGAAATGTTGCAACATTACCTACTGTGCTGCTAGTTTCGTTTTACTACTTTTGTACTTGAAAACAGATGTGTGGTTTAACGCTGGATTATTGAATCTCATTTACATTTGACAGCCAGGCATTGGACCAAGCCAAGCCGTCTGAAGCGACTTGCATAACCGAGTCTGTGATCGAAGAATGATCCGCATGCGCTGAAATGACACTGATTCTCAATTAAATATATATGCATCCCTATCAGGGTGATTGTTCAGTGTTCACTTTCCACATCTTGTTTGTGAAACTGTGTATTTTACAATTCGCAAATAAATGTCTATGACTATAAATTCAGGCTGCCAGAAAACAGGTGCTCAGATAGAAATTTAACCTAACAGCGTTAGGTCTTGTAGTTGCTTAGTATTTTTTTTAAGATAAACTAACATGAATCAAACACTGCTGCTGGGTAACTACCCATTTCAATATATTATATAAGCCCATGATTTCAAACTTGTACCACTGTGCTGTCAATTCAAGACAAATGTCCACCTTACAGTCTAAACTTATAGAAACTACTTAGTACTCCTGTGAAATAAAATGAATGTAGTGTCTATTCGTATATGTGAGTTTACCTCAAGTGGTTTAAATACGGCTATTACTATCAACGCTCGCCAGTTATTTTGATTTATGCGCACGATTACTCTGAAAACGGAATTAGAACGTGGTACTGAGCAATGTTCGGGTAATATGGTAGATTATGCATTGTTATGCATGGGTTGGTCAATTCTGTAATGCGAGCCTTGATTTGTTGCGAAATTACCGCCTAAGAACAGTAAGAACGAATTGGTATTCGGTTTATGTTTGGTACTAGGTCATTTAATTTGGTGCGTTATACCTAACTTATGTTAATGGCAGGTACCTCAGATATAATGATTAGTCATGGAACTTAATATATAAATGGCAATGGGTAAAAGTGTGGTTATAATACAATGAAAAACACAGACAAGCGTGTTGCTTCGTGATCGCCACTTGAAACGCCTAGCTCCTACAGATAATCCATTTGTTCCAATTACCTCTTGTTAAAAAAATGAGAATCGTCAACACGATTAAGTCTAGTAGTAGTACTATCAACAAATTTTTGGTTTTTCCGAGAAAGTACCGAAAATAATCTGTTATGCTGTCTTACCAATCGAATTTTGGCCAGAGTTGCGGAGGTTTGATGGCAGTAGTTACTCTTTATCAAAGCCAAACCACCTGACAAATCAAGTAGACCGAGAGCTTACTCCATAAATTGTAAACATAGCTAAGAAGAACAACAATAACCATTCTAACAAACACTATTTCTCCTTTCCAGAATGTCTAGGCGCAGACCGGTCCCGGTCCCGTGAGCGCTCGCCCGTCCGCAGCGTGCCCGTGGCGGCGGATCTCAAGCGAGACATCGACTTCAACTGCCCCGAGGAGTTCGGCTACTACCCACACCCCACCGACTGCACGTTATACTACGTCTGCGTGTTTGGCGGCGCCCTGCTCGAATCATGTACTGGTGGTCTTATGTACAGGTGAGGAGAGTTCACGCGTTCTTAGTCTTGGGTGGCATAATAGTTATGAGGAATATAATGACTCCATTTGTCTAAATCTAAGAAAGTTTGTAAAAGTGACTGCTTGGTGAAAAAGGGTCACCATGTTATGCCAGGAATGCTATCAGGTTTGCCAAGCTTGTAAATTGTGAGCTCAGAGTAGTACAATGTTTCAAGGTATCTTACTTAAGGTTCCTAATACAAAAAGTTCCACATCTTGCTTATTTTCTAACACACGCGACTGAAAAGTGTCAGATCAAGTGTCAATAGTCTCTAGTAATCTATAATCTCTAAAGAACATGAAATAAACACAACAATCTCTCAATTTTCAGCCATGACCTCCAAACCTGTGATTGGCCACGCAACGTTGGCTGCGACGGCGCTGGTTCAGTGCGTGGCGGCGAAGACTTGGAGCACATTCAGCACGAGCGTATAAGAGAGCACCCTCCACCCCCGCGCCGCACCCCCCCGCCACCGCCTCCCCGCGCGCAACCTAACCCCATCGTCACCTCTAGGGGACAGCCCAAATACAGCCGCGATGAATATGAAAAGGTAATCTTTTATGATATTGAAAGGATTTGTACTCAGAAATATCGAAGTAAAAAGGCGGATAAAGCTTCTCTCAAATTTATTAAGGTTACTGAAGAAGACCTAAATTAATATAAATAATTCTAGATTCACAGTCAGCATTAAGATGGTTTGCATTTGAATTCAAACCATACTGGCAATAAGTCTATAAATTACATTATCTTTGTAACCAAATTTCTATAAATGTTTCAGCAACAACAGCTGTACGCAGAAGTGGATGACTTGCCGCCAGTAGAAGAAATCGAAAGCGATAGACAACAGCGCGTATACAGAGGACAGCCATCAACGATTGGTCAGGTTCAGAAAGACAGAGACGGTTACAGTTCCCAGGTCAACTCCGGAAGAAACTTCAACACCAATATTATTCCAGCTTCAATCCCACAGAACAATGCTAAAATTGGATCTTTTTCATTCGGAACTCAAGTAGATGAGAGAAGAACAGCTACTGTTACACCAGCTCCACAATCTTACAGGTAAGAAAAGAACTAATCTTAATTTGAAACCGAAAGTGACAATTGACATGTAGAATAATGAACATTACTGCTATTTCAGTGACGACAAAACGTTGACTGACTCTCCTCATGACCATGTACTTGACATTGAGACCAATAATATCAGCGAAACTGTGACAACTCAACCCATTTTGACAAGAAAGAAACGAGAATTGGAGCTAACAAATACAAATTCAACTAAAAATGAGACTGTTTCAAACCACAAAAATAATGATACCATGTCAGAGAGAAGTAGTATTGATGATTTTTTTGAGTTCTATGAAATTAAACCCTCTCAAGACAATGATGAAGAAGAGGAACATAGTTTAGATGACACTGAAAGGGGGAAAAGACAAATTAGATATTATGCGCAAAATGGCTATAAAAACCCTGGCAAGAACTGGTCCGTCTTAAAACCAATAAAATTTCTTGATAGTTTGCCTCAGTCAAGTTACCATCCCCAAAGTAGTAGATACCAACCGAATTACAATAATCAAAACAACAATTATTATGATAATAATCGAAGACCGTACTCTTTAGATGGTAACTCATATTCTGCTGCAAATCCTTTCGCAGCGTTTCAAAATGAAAACTCTCAAAGTTTATTCAAGGCCAGCCTTCCTGATCCTTATAGTCATAGACCAGCTCATAATCCTTTGAATGTGGCTACGCAAATTATTACAAAAAGCCCACCTATATCAGCGTTAAATAACCAAAACTCAATACCGCAATTGACCGGTGGTTTCTATAACAATGTACCATCGAATTATCACAACAATAATCAATATTCTTCCCAAAGTGATTCTCTAAATAGGCCGCATAATCTATATTCCGGAGACTCATCAATACTTCCAAGTACAGTGGTTACTGGGAAGCCGCTTATGTCAACTTCACAAGGAAATCCTCACAGTTACAAAAACCAAGCACAAAAAACTTCAAATAATGAAGAAGAATCAGAGGAAGAGTACGATTCATCAGAAGAGGAAGAAGATGAACACTATGGACACAGTTACCCAAAACCTCCCTATGAATTCACTCATCCCAGTAATAAATTTGCAAACATAGAGAACCCGTTTGCTAACCCTAATTTTGACTTTGATGAATATCTTGCAAAGTTGAGCAATGGTCAATATACAACTCATGATCCAAAGAAAGCACAACAAATAGTGGAAAAACCAGTGAAGAGACCCGTAGAAAGCTCCACTCCTCAAAATTCAGGTGTTAGATCCTCAACATTAAATTATCAAGGAATGAGCACACCTCGACCATTCAGTATTTTACCAAATGGTGTAGTAAGTACTCTTACACCAATAGATTTTTCGCATTTTAATAGCAATAGAGCTAATGATCAATACCTACAACGACCTCAACCTTCTGTACAAACGTTTTCGCAGCAACAACCACAACATTCAAACATATACAATCAACAGCAATATCAAAATTCAAATGTCAATGAGTACCATCAACATCATCAGCAGAATCCCACTATTCGTGATTTCAACCAACACCAGCAGCGGCAACAACAGTACACAAATCTGAATAAAGGATCGTCTCAAAATGCAGGAACGCCTTTAGAAGCTGTAAGACCAAAATTGAAGCCACCAAATTTCAAAGATGACCGACAGTTACCAATAAGTTACAGTTTTAGTAAGCCTATCGAAATATCTACGAAGTCCCATATATTTAAAGCAAATAGTGCTCAGCCATTATACTCTACAGCAAAGCCATATCTCTTTTTGACAGCAACTGGATCACCAATTATTTTATCATCACCAAAGACTCACTTTGTCGTTAAAAATGAAAAATTGATATCTCATCAACCATACCATAGCTCAACAGGGAAACCATTTTATGCTTCATCTATTAGCCCTCAGACATTCTTTACTCTGAAGCATTCAACGGCTAAACCTTTAACGACATTAGCAAACGAACAACTTTCAGCTTTACACCACTATTGGAAATCAACTACTGAGTCTGTGTCGTCTCAATCCGTGACACTTAGGCCTAGCACCGCTCCGGACGTCGAAAAATTAAAAAATCTATTTGCGCAGGCGGTGAAAGCTTCAATGCAAACTCCAACGAATAATCAAACTCCAAAAGTATCCAAATTTACAACCACAACTACGATCAGACCTCCAAAGCGCAGGCCCATCCCAAAACCATCTCCTGAAATGAATGACTACTACTATGATGATGATGATTATTATGAGCCACCAGTGAAATCCCAATACATGCCTAGCACGGAAATTAAGCCTCAGAGGCCACCCATGGCACAAAATTACAAGCATTACGATGAAAATTACGATGATTCTGAAGAAGACACAGTAGTAAACATTTCCCCTAGACCGACTGCTGGAAGACCATACCAACATTTACATAAGCCTGAAACCGTCACTAAAAATTACAATGATGTTTCGGTGGTAACTAAATCTCCGTTGAAAGACTATAATAAAAACACCAATAACAAGATACCAGTGCCAGTATTGATAGATTTCTCTACACCAACCCCTACTGTGGTAATTCGTCCACAACTTGGTTCTTTTGAGATTGTACATGGCCATCGTAACCGCACTATTCATATGAGAAGACCACATCACGATAATGGGCCTAACACAGTTCGACCACCAAAGTATCTAAACCAGACAACACTGAGGCCTTACACGGTTAGGCATAGATTAGCTAAGCCTACGCCTGTGCAAGATCACACCACTCAGAAAGATATACAAACTACCAGACCAAGAGGCAGACATCCGAATATTGTTGCTCAAATGCTGACTACTCCTCACGATAACCACAATCAAGAGACACGCATAACTAAAGCTAAATATGACGGTAGAACAAACAGGTAATGAGAAGAGACTAATACTAACACTGAAAACGTACCATGCATGGAAATGATACGATCATACTCAAGCACTGCACTAATGCTACAACTTTTCTTGTACATACTTATGCATTTTACTTCTTGATGCACTTGAATTGCTGACTTTACTAAGCCTTGACGACTTTGACTCTCAAAGACTGACTCTTGATTTTTGGTGTATGATTTTTGTATTTCTTTTGTTTACCATCAGGTGTTGATAAATTTACTAACATATTTGTACCATTTTCCAGTCTGGAACCAACTGAAAGTGTTGCCCCTCTTTCTTACTCGCCAAGCCCTCGTCCTAAGATGCTTTACAACGGATCTCAGAACTACAGTCCGGACCAATACGACCCTTTCTATGCTATTTACGACGAAGATGGTGAACTATACAAAGACACTGGTAAGTAGAATGATAATTGACAAAAAATATATATTTAAATATTACTATATATTTTTAACTTGGTAATTCGAGTAAAGACTTCCAAGAAGTTGGCTTGAAATTCAGAAAGACTTAATTAAAACTTATTAAAAATAAAATAAAATAAATGTCATTTATTTCAGACTTTGAGTCCATACACATTAAAGATAATTATTATTGAAATAAACATACATTTTATGAACATCACAAGCATTAATCTATAAACTTTATTGATGATTTAATTTTATTCTATAAGGGATACGAAATGTAACGCCAATACACCCTTACCCTTAAATAACATTAATTGGTTTTAATTTTTTACCTATAATCTATTTGATTTTATATTTCTGACATACTATGTAACTGATTTTATACGACCTAACTGTACTTCATATATCTCAAATACTTTATTCTTATCCTACGATATAATTCACATACAGGGATGACGATAATAACTTAACACTTATTTACTTAATAGTCACGACTTTTGTACTCTCGTATAATAGTCTAATACCTTGAACTACTACTTTACCACACTCTATAATTTATTTATCTCTAACTGGTAAAATTTACCTTGTCTTAAATCTATCAAATGTCTGATACACCTAAGTCCATTCTCCGCACATTCTAATCGCACTAACTGTACCGGGTGGTGGTCCGACAGACTACGTTCAGCAATATAACGTGGCGTCCGTCCGCCCAGCAGTCCAGCAGACGTATCGAGGCACCCCGCCGCCGGCGCGCCGTCCGGTGGACACCTACTCACCGCGTCCTGTGCCCGTGTCAGTTGACGACTACGATGATGATTTGATTCAGAGACAGGTAAGAACAAATATAAACTGATATATTTTGCCTGAAATATTTTATAATAAAGAATTTGGTCCGAACATTTTTTGCGACACATTTTTTTTCATTATGAATGAAAGATAAGGTTGATTTAGTACATTTTATATGTTTGAAGCCGGTCCTATAATTTTTGAAAAAATAAGAAAATATACATCAAAATTGAGTGACAGTTATCATTTAAAGCATATTGTAGTATTGCTAGTTTTAAACAATAACGTTTGTACTCACATTTCAGATTAACAATCAGAACCAGAATCAATACCAATCGCCCATTCGCCAATCTACAAGGTAAGAAAGACCCTGTATTTTTTTAAGTAATTGAAATTAACACGTAGTTTCTATAGAGTAGCAAATAATACATGAACAAAACATTAACCCAATATGCCTATCTAGGGGCGAAGGTAACGAATTGGGATATGAGCATATTCCGAGCAGTGTGAAGACGACTATATACGAAGCTACCCCTATAAGCACTACTCCTACTACGACCAGCACAAGCACCACCACTCAGCGCCCTACCACTGCACCCTACACTGAGGCAATGACTCCGTCTCGATACACCCCAAGGTACTACAAAAGAATATTCAAACAAAAACTGTCAAATCATACGCTTCTCATAATCAGAATAACAATCATAGATCCCAAATCATTAACTCACAGCAACCTATGAACTGGAAATCTAACATTCAAATCTAGTCTCTCGGTTTGAAGGTTGACGAAAATGTACATATTCCTATTTCCTAGGTGTTACGTGTTATGAAGTGATATGATAATTGGATTTGTTAGTGTTACCTTGTACAGAATTTTAGGCTTTTATAGTATCTTTTAAGTTAAAAACTTGAATCTTTGAACTCAATAACATTATATATTTCTCTTACTAACTGAAGAGTCCTAGATTTATTTAGATTTTGAATATACACTAAGACCAGAAGTAATTATTTATTTAAGTATCCATTTATCAAGCTTATATTAGAGAGTTTTTTTGCTTTGTATTCAACAGATCATCCACAGATGAAAATCCCATCCCTAAGTCAGATTCCTCTACAATCCGCAACTCTTCTGAAGAGTCTATTTCTTTAAATCCTTCCACTTCGTCTCCAATCATAAATTTTTCCTCTCTTGCTAAGCCCTTTGAAAAGACAGCTGACTTACATAACTTGGATGAGACTGAACTGACAACTGAAAAGATATATATTCCACAACGAGCTCTTGTGACTAACACTAACAAAGAACATTCTGTGGAAGTGGTTCGTTCTGATACAGATGCTAATAAAGATAAGAAAAAGATTCTAGCTCTAACAACTGGTTTTTCATTTAGACGTAATTCAAATAATACCAACAATCCTTATACGCTTACGGTTTTAACGCGGCCTTTTGACGATTTTGACAAAAGTCGCAACAATGGCGAAAGTGATGTAATAAATGGTGACAGCCCAAGTAGATATTATTACGAAAGTAGTAGTGAAAGTAATGAAAAGCCTGTAGAAATTTCGGTAATTGATAAAAATCAATTCGAGAAATCTTCTGAAAGTACAATGCGCAGAAAAGATTCTCGTTACGAAATAACTGATGACTACGATATACCTGTTTATGTACCACCCAAAAGCAGAAGTAGGTCTAAGACAGCTAAAGTCAAATCTACTACTGTACCGTCTACTTCTACTACAAAATACTATCTGAAATCAGTTATAAAGCGCCCAGCTCCATTTTCTTCTGATAACATAAGTAATGGTGATTCTACCGAGAATGCAGTACACAATGTTCATGCCTTAATTGAAACTGGACTTCAAAATGTCCAGGCTCAGTCGGAATTTTCGACTACAACTAGCCGAATCGTTGAAATAACACCAAAAAGAGATCAAAGAATACAATCGCAATCTCGATGGAATGAACCTACTGTGTCACCATATAGAACTCTAGATAATTTAAGAAATAATAATAAACAGGAGAGTCTTCTCCAAGATTCTACAACAAGCACAGCCTCTACGACACGATTCACAACTACTACTGCAAAAGATAATATTTATTTTAAATCTCGAGCTAGACCTTCTCATTCAAAACCTTCATATTATAGTTACAAAATTGAAGACGAGGAAGTTCCTGATCAAACTACAGAAGTGTTCAGTAGTAGCGTGAAAAATGTCATACAAGCATTTTTCAATAGTATTGTTAGTACACCGGTGCCTCAAGGGTTTTCGACCACATTTAAACCTGCCACTTTAACTACCCAGAATGAGGAGCAAAAAATTGTGAATATTGGTTTTCAGAGAAAGCCTGTAAAATACTCTGATAATGATAAACCTACCCGGCACAATGTACAGCGACTAAAAATGATTACTGAACCTACTCCAGTTTTAGGTAGATATATAACAGTTAGCTCCAAACAAAAATTAGACCAAGAAGAAGAACGTAGAAGGGACGTTTCTTCATTAACATCGACAACTATGACTCCAATGGATACCATCCCTTATCTATTTACAAGCCCACCAACAACTCAAAAGTTAAGACCATTAACAAACTCTGAACAAAACTTTTCTAATTCGGATTATCAAAGTAAGTTCCGTAGTTTTATACCAACTACTGCTAAAGTACATTCTGAATCTACTCCTCAAGTAGTCGAACCATCACGTAAATTCCAAAACATTATTGATGCAGAACCGACTCCTATATCCAGTGTTGATGATAACATTCATGAGACTGAGTCTCCTATGGTAAAAACACGTGAAGAATTAAATATCCCTGAAATAGAACGGAGTAAACCTATTAACGTTGTAAGTGAAATAGCCTCGACTACGAGCACTACTAAATCGACTGCGACGCTGACCGTTAATATTGACCCAACGACGAAATTGACCACTAAAAGCGTATCCTATCCCACGCGAGCCTCTCGAGTAAATCCTGCCATAAAGTTGGCTGCGTCAAACCCTGCAAGTGGGCGCAGGAGTTACCAATCGTCGTCCAAATGCTCATCAGACAACAGTCTGCAAGCGAATCCAAAATGCAACGAAATCAAATACCAGAGGTACATTACTCGCCGGCCAGTAGCCTAAGTCTGATGTTTCTCACATCCGGTGGAGGCTGTCTATTAAAAGTCCTTACTTTCCGCCTCGCGAAGTAACTAGCATGTCAAAATCCTCATCGAATCGTTTAATGGCACCTTCAGCTAAACTCTTTCGCTTAACATACTGTTCTCATTGGGGGACTTCCAGTCGGTTGAGTTGAACTTCTGAATTGTTAACTCCTGACGCGACCTTATCCACGTTTCCTGCACAGTCTGACTGTAGTTGTCTATGTTCTTATTTATATGCAGTAGAAATTGTAAAAAGTTCCTCAATGTTGCTGTACCTACCGCACCCATTACCACCACTTATTTTAAGCGCACTTATAGATTAATGATCCTTCAGTATAAATGTATCAAATTGCTTTCTAAGATACCACTGCATGTGGAGTTAATGGTAAACACAACATTATAACTGACTTAGTGGTATTAATTAACAGATGTATAAATAATATCTACACCAAGTGTTTAATATCGATGTAAATGTGTAAAAACCTTAATAATGAGCATAATAAGAGCAACAAGCTTTGTCTATACAGATCACGCATACTAACAGCCCAAAGAAAGGAGAACATTTTTATTGGAATATTTTATTTTCAGACCAACTACGAGCACGAGAGGTCGTGGTTCCGCACACTACTCCAAGAGCGGAGCCGATGCTCAGCCACCAAACCGAGGAACCCCACCAACGTTAGACAACAGAAAATCTTTATCACCTATCATGCTTTTACTATCGATTATTTCCAATACTGTAGTGTTGCTTTTCTCATACAACTCATACCTCATTCACAGTTCACAAGAATCGTATTGTTTTTCGAGCTCATAAATCTTAATTACTTTTCTGACTTACGAGTATACCTACACATTTTAAACAACAGTTCAATACATGAATTTAATGTCATTTACTCACGTTCCATCTCATTTATTCATCGTTCAAATTCACAATAGTTAGTTGGTATTTTTGTAACAATTAATATTTTTCGAGCAGTCGCAGCCGACCCACCCTCAAGCCTTCAACTGCTATTGTGTCCGAAAACATCAAATTCTCGGACATTTACGAAAACCCCCCGAGCAGACCAGCTCCAGTATACCCCCAGCCTACTCCCGACAAGACCGCAGCCAAGTGTAGGAAGGATGTGTGCTTACTGCCTGACTGCTACTGTGGTGGGAAGGACATACCTGGTAAGATTTATTTCAAATGTAGCGATGCTTATTATGAAAATGTATTAAGTTAATAAAATTCTCAATGTACAAACCATTTATGATGTAGGAAATTTACACGTCAGAGAAGTACCCCAGATAGTACTAATCACTTTCGACGATGCCGTCAACGATCTCAATAAAATGTATTACGAAGAACTTTTCGAAAGAGGCCGAGTGAACCCCAATGGTTGTCCCATATCAGCCACATTTTACGTATCTCACGAGTGGACTGACTACAGTCAAGTCCAGAACCTGTACGCTGATGGTCACGAATTTGCATCGCATACCATTTCGTAAGTCAGATAAAGAGAAGCGCTTTCTGTCTTTTCCGGGTCTCTGATCTTTTTATAGGTTGTACTAACAATACAAGAAAAAAATTGGAGCTAGCGAAATATATATTTTATTGAGCTCTCTACTACTAGATACATATATATTGTTTCCTTAAATTGTTATAATTGTTTTTACTAATCCGTTTGTTTTTCTTCCTCTCTCCTGTCAACCTATCTTCTGTCTTCCTCTTCCTGGCACACATACACAACATGCACACAATATCCCGCGTCAAACAGGTGAACTGCCCGTGGAACAAGTACCTCAAATCGTGCTGCTTACCTTCGATGATTCTGTGAACGACCTGAACAAGGGCTTGTACGCCGATCTCTTTGAAAAGGGTCGCGTGAACCCCAACGGATGTCCTATCAGTGCCACGTTCTACGTGTCTCATGAATGGACCGATTACAGTCAAGTGCAAAATCTCTACTCTGCTGGACATGAAATGGCATCGCACACAATTTCGTAAGTTGTTTAGAAATGGTATTGCACGATGAACACCAACCGGCACTCAATAGGTACAATACATAACAATACCCAATTTTTTCTTCAACTTTAATCTTGATTTATCTTATCTTTAATTGTTTATCAAACCTTTACTTGAATATCTTATTTTTTTTTTCTTACTTCGGTGAATAATTACAACTTTACTTCTTGTTTAAATCTATCTTAAACATTTCTTGCTGCACATATTGTCTTATATAAGATTGTGAAACAGCTACTAAACCTTCTATTTAAAATTTTAGACATAGTTTTGGTGAGCAATTCTCTCAAAAGAAATGGAACAGGGAAGTGGGTGGTCAGAGAGAGATATTGGCAGCTTATGGAGGCGTGAAACTTGAAGACGTCAGAGGCATGAGAGCGCCTTTCTTGTCCATTGGAGGAAACAAGATGTTTAAAATGTTGCATGACTCCAACTTCACGTACGACTCCTCTATGCCCGTGTACGAGAACAGACCTCCGAGCTGGCCTTACACCCTGGACTACAAACTGTTCCATGACTGCATGATCCCTCCTTGCCCGACCAAATCTTACCCAGGTAAATATAATGATACCATACAAATATTCACATTGATCAATATATAAACTGCTTTAACAAAGATTTTAATAAATCAAACTAAGGTAATACAAAACGTAAACTTATACTCAATCAAATGAAGCACAAGTTCAAATGAAGTACATTCCAAGTTGTGAAATATTTTGTCAAGTGATCACTAAACGCTGTAAGATAAATAATAATTAATTAAATATTTTTCAGGTGTATGGGAAGTACCCATGGTGATGTGGCAAGACTTGAACGGAGGACGTTGCTCTATGGGAGACGCGTGCGCAAACCCACCTGAAGCCGAGAACGTTTACAAAATGCTGCTAAAGAACTTTGATAGGCATTACACTACTAACAGGTAAATATTGTATACTTGTAATTATAGGATTTATTTTTATTGAATTTACTCACGGGTTATTTCTTGTTTGTGATATCCAAATGATTTTCAATCGATCTTGAATCAAATACCTTTTTTTCAAACCACCCTAGACGACTTAACGTTTGCCGTACAATTGTTTGCCGTACAACAGCTGGGCCTTTTTTACTACTACTAACTATCTCAAATTTTTTTTTCAGGGCACCATTTGGCTTGTTCTACCACGCGGCGTGGTTCACGCAGGCGCACCACAAGGAAGGATTCATCATGTTCCTGGACTTCATTAACCAGATGCAGGATGTGTGGATCGTCACCAACTGGCAGGCGCTGCAGTGGGTCCGGGACCCCACGCCCATCTCCAGGCTCAACAACTTCCAGCCTTTCCAGTGTAACTACCAGGTAATAGACATTGATCCATTGAATACATCTTTTAGTACGCTCTTTCCTAACGTGTACGTCAGTAGCTCATAATTTGTCTGATTTTGATATGAGTGAAAAAAAAAGAATTTAGTACAAAGATTATGATAAATTATTATCTTAGGTTTCAATGGTCCAAGGAATCCATTACTATAGAATTGTGTTTGTGATATTGCAGGACCGGCCCAAGAAGTGCAACAACCCCAAGGTGTGCAACCTGTGGCACAAGTCTGGAGTGAGGTACATGAGGACGTGTCAGCCTTGCCCCGAGGTGTACCCCTGGACCGGCAAATCAGGCATCAGATCTTCACGCATCGACAACGACAACGGAGAATAAACTCAATGAATAGCGTAGTTCAAGTGACAAGGTAGTAGCTATAGCTAGTATTGAGAAATTAAAAGATTCTAAAAAGTTTGATAAGTAGATATCGGAAGCCAACGAGGCACATATCGGCAAACTTGTAGAAATTGTTTTGTCACCAACTGAACAGTGCCATTTAGTTTTCAATGGTCACAAAGCAAATAAGATTGAACAATTTCGTAAATTGTGTAATTTAGAATTCTCGGTAAATCCTTCGTAAGTCGTATGTCGTTGTATTGGAAACTGTGATATTAAGTGTTTTCAATCGTCTCGTCTGAAGATTGTCAATTTTGTTAGGTTTAGTTGCATGAATACGTTTCGTATTATATTATAATTTTATTATGATTGTGAATTGATGATACTCGTGCAATGTCAGTTGCAATATTATTTTCCTATTATGTGTTCGTGTATTTTAGTTCATAATAGGCAATACTCATTTTTATTTTTGTAGCTATATTAACATCACAAGAATCGTGGTACATAGTAATGATTGTCCCTATCGAGTCAAATACCTTTACAGATTACCATTTTCGTAAGCGAAAGCCATATTAAAATTTAGAAAATACGATTTTCTAATCTTGCCAGCTTTGTAGTTGACACTGCCTTTTGTTTTAATTTGTAAATATAGATTAGGTTAAGTAATTTAAGTTTTCTACCGCGTTTTTCAAAAATTGTGTCATTAAAATATAATTGCAAATTGGTGATCTAATTGGAAATCTTATGAGATTTTGTAAACATTGTGTAGACGTCTGCCAACATCGTATCTCGTGATGCTGCACATGTCTATACAACTGTGGGATATATTTTTGAGAACGTTTTTATACATTCCTAAAATTGTATAATCATTCCATTACTATTTTTCATATTTCTATCATTTTGCTTTTGCATAGGTATTTATTTACGTTCATTGATTGTTTGTATAATTTCTTACAGTCGTTTCTGAATAGTCCGATTGATGAATATGAAATTCTGAATTTTCAATGCGTTAAGCTTTTATGCGCTTTCAATGACTATTTAAATATAGATTTTTACTATTTATAAGTATTTCTATTGTAAATATAGGATTAGTATTTAAAATTGGTAGAATCACTTTTGTAACTCGGCTATAACTCAAATATTTTATACAGAACTGCACTGAGATTGTTTCGAATATGTTTGGTTTCTTATTTATGTACTTACAGTTGTCAATCTGTCCAGTGCTGAGCAAATAAAGAGCTATAAATATTATACCTTGGATTTTCATTTACACCTCCACATTTCAATTAAATTATTCAGGAAACCTTAAGAACAATCGTAATTAAATTTTCAAATAAAATGTACTTGAAGAATCTAGGTTAAGGTTTATAGGCTATTTTTATATACATAAATCATATTTTTTGCAGATTTATGAGTAAGGAAAAACAACAACATTTTAAAGTATCCTAAGATAATTTCTAATCCGTTGGTTAAACACTAAAAGTCAAACCAAAACTGAAGCACAGATTGTTTTCACATCAGATATGTATCAAGGCTGTTTGTTCAGCACCGGTGCCCTATCGAAGGCACTTCAAATAAAACAGCAAAAGTCAAGGTCTGAGCCCATGACCACTGATATTCCGCAGTTCATCAAAGATTCAAATTCAATCATCGCACCTGCCCGCTGATATTTCGTTGACCAAGGTCCGTTTTGGTCAACCTATAAAAAAGCAAATCTCTCAGGTTATTTGCCATTTCTGTTCAGTCTTGGGTCCAAAAATGTCAAAAATTAAATATAGTTTCATTTTAGTACATTTTGTTGCTGTATTTGCATATGAAGTAGAGTTTTATCCGTCTCAGGCCCTCTTAGATGGCATAAGTCCACATTTACATATAAATAATGAAAAATTTAAACACGAACATAAAACTCAAAAGCAAGATCTTCCAGAGCCGAAATTACGGAAATTTGATACTGGTGGGATTTCAGTACAGACTAAAAATATAACAAAACGGGCCGTGGATCCTGTATTTCACGGTTACCCAAAAACAAGGGAAGAGTTATGGCACGAGCATTTTCTCAATAAATCTGCATCATTTGATCAAACACCGTCTCTCATCCATCTACTCCACAACATAACACTGACTT
Source organism: Macaria notata (assembly GCA_927399415.1). Lineage (NCBI taxonomy): Eukaryota > Metazoa > Arthropoda > Insecta > Lepidoptera > Geometridae > Macaria > Macaria notata. Next base: position 253,083 of record OV656727.1, read on the forward strand.
ACCTGAAAGACTGTACTCCAGTGATCCTCTACGACAGTCGAGTGAAATCCAAAGAAAGTTACCTCTTCCAGAACCTTCTCAAGGGATTTCCAGTTTCATTTGTTCACGGATACATAAACGACAAAGGTCATTTGCAAGAGCCAAATCTTCTGAAGCCAGTGACAGAATGTTTGCATTATATGATTTTCTTGACTGACGTCAAAGTGAGTGCGAAGATTTTAGGAAAACAGTCAGAGAGTAAAGTGGTTATAATAGCGAGATCATCGCAGTGGGCCGTGCAAGAGTTCCTGGCTGGGAAGTTTTCCAGAATGTTTGTGAATCTGCTTGTTATTGGTCATAGCTTCAAGGACGGTGATGATAGAACCCTCGTAAGTGTCAACTTCTCATCTTAGGACACTGTCATACACCTTTTGCTGCGTGAATTTTAGATAAAGGTACAATATATTAATATTAAAACTTTCGTGAGACATTTTATCAATATGTTAACTAAACGGTTTTCACTCACGTGTAATTCGCGTATGTTGTTTACGCGTTTCAGATGTTATGACATCCATCTTCAGAACGTATGTTCTGGGACCGCGGCAGCACGGCGACACACACAGCCTGCGTGCTGCCGCGGTCCATAGATATACAATACTTCTATATCTTAATTATTTTGTAGGAAGCTCCATACATTCTCTACACGCATAAACTATATACTGACGGATTGGGCGCTAGCCAGCCAGTAGTACTAAATTCTTGGTCCCATGGAAAATATTCTAGAAATGTCAATTTGTTTCCACCAAAAATGACAAAGGGTTACGCAGGACATAGATTTGAGGTTGCGGCTGCTCATCAGCCTCCCTTTGTATTTAAAACGTAAGTAATAAAAGGTTCTGTAGAAAAAAAAACTTAGACTTGATTGTTATTCTTCAATTGAATATAATTAATTACTTCTTGCCAGGGTAAAAACTGATTTAGATGGTGGCAATCCAAGAGTGATTTGGGATGGCATCGAAATAAGATTGCTTAAATTGATGGCAGAGAGAAACAATTTCACAATCGAAATTAAGGAACCACAAGAGCCGTCCCTGGGGTAAAAACTTTTAAAGTTATATTTATTAAGTAATCCCGTTTAGGTAGAAATGGAATGTCAAGTAAAATCAAACTAATCTATCTATCTTTAAAAAATCTTTGATCGCTCATATTGAAAAAGATATTATAATACTGTTAGAAAAACTAACTTAATATGATATGTACCTACGTTTAATTAGGTACGTAAGTTTGTTGTTGTTGATACATAAACATTATTTAGCCCTGGACCAGCTGTGGTGAAGGAGATTATGAACGGTCGAGTGGACATAGGTGTAGCTGGCATGTACCAAACTATCGAAAGATTCAATGAAATGGATCTAGCGTTCTCACATTCACAAGACTGCGCGGTTTTCATCACTCTTATGTCTACTGCTTTGCCAAGGTAAGTATGTTTTCTAAACTATCTTGATGCACGTAACAAAAACCGAATAATAGTCCATTGAAATGTTACATGAGCTTTTGCATTTTTTAGAGGACGCTATTTTATTTTTGGGACATGATTGGGGGGTCAATAAAAACATAACTTCAAGTTTGTGGGGTCACCACCCTTGTCCCCGGCCGCCATCTTGGAAAATGGGGTGGAAACGCTTTTTTCGCGATATCTCGGAAACTATGCGTGTTACTAAAAATTTGTTAAGACATCATTTGTAGCAAATTGTTTTGCCTACTAAAGTGTTCAAAAATTTTTTTGCCTGAAATTATAAATTAAAGAAGTAATAAGCAAAAAAAGAGAAAAAATCGTTTGAGAACAAGGTCTAAAATGCTTATTTGCACCTTCATGACGTACATTACATATTTTCCTCTTTATATTCGAGTTTTATGTGGTGAAATATTCATATAGTTATAAAAATTGTGCCTTTTTCTATTTCAATTATGAAAAATTGCTTTATATGTAAAAAAATCTTTTGAGGACATTAAAGTTCGAACTGTGAAAGCAGGAGGAGTGAAAACTTTGCTTGAGCAAGCAAGATTCAAAACGATGTGGATAGTTAATTATTTGTAGAAAGTGTTTCAGAAGTAACGTTCCATATTCCCTGCTATCATTATTATAGTGTAAGTCGAACAGATAATGTTGTTTGTCGTCTCAGCTGTAGAAGTTCATCATCTTCAGTATCAGAAAATCTAGATACTGATTTCGATTTCTCAAATTATTGCTTTATTTGCGGCGAATTATTCCAGGATCAGAGTGACTTGGGTCAAAGCCGTCAGAGAAAATTATGCAATGTACGTCATATAGAGGTACAAAAAAATCATTTTGGACCTTGTTCTCAAACGTTTATTTGTTTCTCTTTTTTTTGCTTATAACTTTTTAATTTTTAATTTAGGGCAAAAAGTTGTGTAAACATATTTTAGGCAAAACAGTTTGCTACAAATTATGTCTTAACTGATTTTTTTAAGACGCATAGTTTTCGAGATATCGCGAAAAAAGTAAAATGGCGTCCTCTAAAAAATGCAATATTCGGTCCTTAAATTGTAACATTTCAATGGACAATAAAGTTTTTGATAAAACTCTTGTCAAGACTAGGTAGGTATACACATCAGATAGCTTATGGTGAATTCTACTGTGCTTTTTATCCATTTTTGATTACAGATATCGGGCCATCCTAGGTCCTTTCCATTGGCACGTCTGGGTTGCTTTAACATTTACCTACATTTTTGGCATGTTTCCTCTCGCTTTTTCTGATAAACATACTTTAAGGCACCTCATCAATAACAGCGGTGAGGTGGAGAACATGTTCTGGTATGTTTTCGGAACGTTTACGAACTGTTTTACGTTCGTTGGCAAAAACTCTTGGAGTAAGACTGATAAGTTTACTACTAGACTCTTGATCGGTGAGTGTTAGAGAATTATCAAAAAAAAAATAAGAAATTTAGTTAGTGGTACTACTTAGAATATTGCAATAATGTTGGCTTGAATAGTCTTTAATTACAGACACATTTTTAAGTTTTGAAGTCGCTCGTAAGTGTGTTGTCTTGGCGATAAGACTGCCATATGTGCGTCATCATAAATGTATTCTTCCATGTATTATTTTCAAGTTCGTGTGCAATAAAGATATATTTATATTATTATTATGTATTTCCATGTTTAACTAATATTGTAAGTAGCGTCTACTACATAATATTGCAGGTTGGTACTGGATATTCACAATAATCATTACCAGCTGCTACACAGGGTCCATTATTGCGTTCGTCACTTTGCCGATATTTCCCGAGACGGTGGACACGATAGACCAACTCTTGGACGGATTCTATAGAATTGGGACTTTGGGTAAATATAAATGTTCTATAAGAAAATAATTAATTGATTGGACCACTTAAATAGAGACATGTTCCACGGACGCGCTTACTCTGCTTTAAACAGGCTTCATGACCATATATGTATGTGTTGTACACATATTTTTTAGAAAATAAACTTCTTATAAGCTTGCAGATGAATCAATTTCTTACATAAATATAGGTAATGTATTTTATGCGGATATCAAATGTTATAGATCGTGGCGGTTGGGAAAAATGGTTCATAAATTCTTCGGACCCTAAAACAAATAAGTTGATGAAGAAGCTAGAACTGGTGACAAGTGTAGAAGAAGGTATTAGAAACACAACAAAAGCTTTCTTCTGGCCACATGCCTTCCTCGGGTCTCAAGCAGAACTAGAATATTTGGTTCAAGCCAACTTTTCTGCGTCCAAGTAAGATACTCATGTTATGTCGGACCCCATCATAGCACGGTTACAACATTCGTCTTTAAAATGAATATCATGACTCACATTAACTTTACCATTAATGTAATTTAACTTGATATTTTAGGTCGCAAAATAAAGATAAGATAAGATAAAGATAAATTTATTGTAAAACAAAACAATATGTTACACTGTACAAATAGCTCTGCCTCTTACATTAGTAAAAAACTGTGTCGTAGAGAGGCAGGTTCTTCCGGGGGTTCTTGTTAATAGATTACTAAATTTATCAGGCGTTAGATATAAATTTTTTACATCTACTACATTAAAACCGTTCAGTTCGTCATACTATGCTAGATGTTATACTTATCTACATACGTACATTGCAAATAGGTAATTCATATAAATCTTATCATTAACATTTAGCCAAGATACATTGACTGATTTCAGATCTAAACGAGCAACACTTCACATTTCAAATGAATGCTTCGTCCCGTTCGGGGTCAGTCTTGGTTTCCCCAAAAACTCTCTCTACACAGCCAAGCTAAGTAACGACGTTAGAAGGGTATTACAAAGTGGTTTGATGGACAAGATTGTTGGCGAGGTCCGCTGGGAAATGCAAAGAAGCTCTACTGGACAATTATTAGCTGTGAGTATTCTGAGTTATTTTTGTCTTGTGCTAGACCCGTACTATGGTTGATTAACTTAAACTTTTATTGGAAGATGAGCGAAAATAATCACGACCGGCAAGATTCGAACCTGCGTATTTCTGCTACCGTCAGAAGACCCTAACCAACTAGGCGACGCAGATACAAACCCTGCTGGTCGTGAATATCTTACGTATTATGTAAAAATGATGGTTATGGTGATTGGTTCTAATTTTAGCATTATTCAAAATATTGTTGTACCTATTGATTACAGGCTGGAACAGGGATATTAAAGATCCCGTCAGCGGAAGAAAAGGGTTTGACTCTGGCAGATACTCAGGGCATGTTTTTGCTCCTAGCCGTTGGATTTCTTGTCGCAGCCACCGCACTCATATCAGAATGGATGGGAGGATTCACTAGACGATGTCGATTCTTATGCAGACAAAAGAAAGAAAGAGAACAAGCAGCTTCCATGAGCAGAGAAGAACTTATATCTTCAACAGGAAGCGGAGAAATTAAGCCCGTATCTGATGACACAGAGAGTCGAATTCACTTTGACACAAGAACTTCGAGCGCTGAATCCAGAGATACCTTAGAAGGCCAGGTAATAAACGTTACTCAAGAAAGTATTATGGTACATGAGCAACTGGGCGTAGAAGGATGGGACTCTAGGAGGTCTAGCTCAGTTGATTTAGACAGAGAAGTGAATGAGATATTTGAGAAAGATAGACTACGGAGGGGAATTGTAGAAGAGGATATTACAGATGTAGCGGATGAAGAGAGAAATACAACGGTGTCTAAAGGGGCCTTCGGTGATCACTTACCAAGTAACAAGGAACATTAAATTAGTTTAGTTGTATCATAACACAGTCTTCGAAAAAGTACGCAGTAGTTTTTTGCGTTGATCTGTTATATATATCACAGTCTAAAGAATGTCTATATTGTGTCAATATCATGCTTTAAATTTATCTGTCCATGCTTATTTACCTAGCTATCCTAATTTGTTATTAGTAGCTTAAATTAATTAGGCATAAATAAAAAAACAAAAGTGACATCCAACTCTTTATTATCCTTCGAACAGTCATCAAAATAATTTATAACAATTTTCTAACACTGTCGTTTAACATATATAATCATTCAGCCACTGAGAAGTTTGTTCACCATGCAGTTTATCTACTACGGGCAGACATGTCTTATAGAAACAGGCGCCATAGACCTACAATAATGCAATATTTGGCCCGGCCTTCACTTAAAAATAATAATTAAACATTATGACTTGAATCTTTCCGAGTGGCACCGCCCCAATAACGATGCCTCTCAACTACCGATAAAAATATCGTTATAATACAACAGATTTTGCATTCTTTGTAAATTCAAACGAAAATATTCCTAATACCTACCTTAGCAAGTTTTCAATATATATGTATGTATTGCACATCTGCTGTCACAAGAAATCAAATCGAAATCGTCTTGAGTATTCAATAAGGATATGTTTATATTCCTATAATTCTATATCGGTTGTTCGCGATGTCTGTGGTGCAATAGCAAAAGGCAGAGGGACACAAGTAATCATATAAATACTAGTGTGGTGAACTCGCACTGACCTCGCATATACTTACGGCTACATGTTTATTTAAATGCAATGAACTAGATAATAAAAATAACTGAAAAGTAAAAGCTCTTTGCTATTGTCACACAGCAACTTAAATATAGGTAAACACATACACAGGTAGGTATGTATATCTACAAAAAAATCAAGCAAACTCTTTATACAACAACACACAACGTTCGTTGTGCGTTCAAAAGAATAATTATAGTATATATTTATTAATATAATTATACATGAACTCATTCCCGATAGCAAAACTCACAACCTCGGAAATTATGCTCCCAATACCAGCTTAACTGATGAATGTACAAGATTATAAGTCGATAAAACGATACACTCGCTCGGTGCAATCTTAGGTGATGTCATACCGACAAACTATTTGCAAGAAAATCTTTACAAACTTTATCCAATAACTGCTTTGTGCATATCAACACTAACCAACTCTCCAATATTAGGTGTGTCCAGTAAATCAGTGTCTTACATTACGTTACAAGTAAGTATATAGGTAACAGATACTGTGATGAACATTGCAGTAGCACTAATAACTCGAATTGAATGTCAAACAAATACAACATCATAACAAGGAAAATATGGGAATTTCGCTGCATCGCCAAACAGATACGATTGAGCAATTTGAATACAAAGCACATCGACCTCCCGGAAGGAACTTTTAGGAACGAACGACCGAGTTGAAGAATGTAACGCAAGTGTAGAATCTCAAAGAAGGGCCCTATAGGATCTAGCTAAGGGTGGCCTCCAACATGCGGAGAAGCCAACAGCGCGCGGTGTCCCAACAAGCACCGACTAGTAACAGAGGGCCCACAGCAGCACTGTACTTTATCATATCACATCAAAGATACTCTAACATTAAAGGTGTACTTACAAGTTCCTACAATTAGATCCCTAAAATGGGTCAACATTCATTATGCTCCAGTAGTAAAATATTAATTCGTTTTATAACTAATCGTGTACCTTATTTTACAATGCGAAAATACATTTTTATGCGTTCAGACTTTTGAACTTCAAAACTGGTTAACTCCCTGTACAACATTTAACAAACATACTCTAAAAATTTTGTTATTGTGATTCGAAGGATTTATAATATTCTTGCAAAGTAGTTTATATCCCTAACAGTATATGTATATGTAATATATACATTTATATCCTTAGTAAACAGTTACACTGCCTCAAAACGGTATAGCAACATTCAATACAAAGTTACGATAGTCATATTTATGAATACTTAATGAATACATATTCTATATGATAAACATTCAGTGTAGTGTACTATATTATATAACGATTCAACATTTTGTAAGACTTAATATTACCAGGATGTGAAAATATAAAGCAAAAATGCCATCGTATTTTACAAATTGGTACAATATGGTACATTTAGGCACTGTGAGTAAGGCAACTACAGTGAGACGATTTACGAGGGATAGGAAAACTGGTCGTCAACCCAACAGTAGGTACAGCAGACTAATAACAGGTACAGTACAATGATATCTCATCACTACCTGCAGGGTAGGTATATCAAAACACGTCTAGAAATTTAATTCAAATCAATAGTCCAGCTAAAGTCTGTTATCAAGTATTTAAACTGAAGTATACCCGGAGGTAAGGTACTGTTGGATTGACGACAGTTGCAGTGCTCAAAGTACAGGTAGGGCGTGGGTAGGGCCAGGAAACCAAGCAACAACCAAACAATACTTGCATGATTCTAAATGATACACCCACCATTAACAACTAGGTACTATAATAATTATATTCAAAGTGGACAGTTATTAACTCTAGCTCTTTCTGCCAAACTCTGTCGTATCTAAAAATAGGGCGGCTTGTGATATATAGTGCTTTACCAAAATATTGAAATACTCTCGTGTAAAATACATAATATTATTTTGTATGTGCAGTTAAAGCTGAGATTATTATGTATGTTGGTTTCTCTAACTAATTAGAAATATTTTTTGCTTCAGATCACATTAACAAAATAAAAAAGATGAATATTACGAACCAACGTGTCCATTCTTATACCCTCTAAATAAATCCTAACGTACTTAACGAGTAACATTACATAATGATATTCAAAATTGACTTTAAATTTTGGTCTGTTGACAAGAAACGACCTTTGAATGGCATTCAATGCTCACTTGAAGCGTGAGAGCAAATCAGTCAAATGAAAATGTAACTTTGATGGAAGCAAAGATTGTATCGATGTGATTACTATGTATGTATAGCATCTTTTGTTACGTTGGCAGTCTCTTGTTTAAACCTGACTGATATGCTTCGTAACAGACTCCAAGAAGTACCAGACACTGTGATAAACAACTACTGAGTGCAGATGATGTTTGTTCAAGAGTTCCTACACGTACAATACAATATACATTGTGATTCACTTACAATTCTGCTTAGAGTGCAAAGTGTTATCATAAGAAATTTTAAAGCTTCATGTGGTACCTTTATATACTCATCTCTAGCTATGACCTAATTACTTCCTTACATAACATTCGTTCCTAAAGGGACGTGTATACATATTATGTAAATATCATGATTCTCATGTATAAATACGTCAATAGATATATTTATATAGATTTTACATTACATAATTTATTATCTTCTGTGATGACACTACCTTAAATTTACAAAGATTCAAGTTCGGATGTCACACTAATATATTTTAAAATGGCACAAAAACTTTTTATAACACTAGTTAAACACAATGTCAACAGTTGTTCCAAGTCTTTGCACATCACTGTTTAGTCCGACGTATCGCACTGTGGCTCCCTCGGGCGCCGCGACCGCGCCGCGCGCTCGCGTGCGCTCCACCACTACTACCTACTTATATCATAGTCACTAATAAAATTGACTAACTTTAAACTAAACAGACAATGGCACGGATTGCACATTTAACATCTATTTACAAGGGAATTAGAAGTCTATCTATAAGTTCAAAATTGATCAGAAGTTGCAGCTATTACGCATTGTTGTACTTAACGTTAACATTTATTATTACTAGTGTACCTATGTGCATAACGATAATTACGTATAGTGTAACCTTGAACATTTAACATCGACTCGGGAGCGGTCCCTAGTAGCTAAGGGGGTTCGTCCGTGCCGCGGCGAAGCACCGGGGGGCACCTTACAGTATCAGGGTGGGGGCACGTCGGGGGCGAGGGGCGCTGGGTGCGGGACGCAGGACGGTGGTCTCGAAGCTCGACGGGCGCGGCGCGCTCTAGCAGTGCGGGTGGACGGGCCTCGGGTAGGTTCCGAAGGCCTCGTAGCCTAGCTATGTGGCCCAGCCCTCGATCCGCTGCCGCTTGGAGTGCGGCTGCTCGTAGTCCAGCGGGCCGGCGTGGCGCAGGTCCGCGCCGCCTGGGGAGCCTGCGCCGCTCGACGACACCGAGCCTGCGACGAACAGACCTGCTTCATTGTTAGGAACCACGTTCAACAGTTAGTTTACAAATAGTGAAGTAAGATTTGTGTTATAAAGAGATAAGTTAGACGGAAAATAAACTCGAAAACACTGTAAGTTTAGAAACATTTATCTTACAAGCCGAACATAATTTAGGGAACAATGTGTTTTTACATTCAAAATTGACATTAAAATTAATTAATGCACATGAACATGACTTGTATTTTCTAGTCTAGTAGTAATAAAATGAAACTAATTTAATTAATTAATTTAGAAAAAAATATAAGTATAAGATTTAACGTACCATCAATCGCTCCGGATAGATGCGCTGGTTGCGGCGCGGACGTGGGCGGCGGCGCGCGGTGCAGGTGGTCGGGCGCGCGCGGGGGGGACACCGGCTCGGCTTTGATCTTCACGTTGCTGGGCGAGCCGGCCGGCGGCGGCGTGCCTCCGCCCAGCACTGGCAAGCTGCTACTGTAATAGATAACGAAAGAAAATAAATAAAAAGCCCAAAAGATAGAGTTGGCAAAAGCATTCAGCACGATGAATAATGCTAGATACTGATGATGGTAATGTACAATGACTGTAATTTGAGTGGAATGTTCGATATTTTTTGTTTGTTTACAAAAACAGCGAACATAATCAGTACAAAGGTGGGTAACAACAAAGTAATTGGCAAATTATCTAGTCAACCAGATCAGCCGTGCGCAACGAGCGGCAGTGAAAGTATTGGAACCTTGATCAGCACTGCGTTGCCCCCCTCTCGCCTTATTTTAGTACTAGTGCGGGGGGCAGGCTAGCTCCACAAGCCTGGTCTCTTGGTTTTTGCATCGAATGCAAGCGTTGGATTGTATGCAAGAGTCACAGCTTCGGTAGCCGTGATCGTCTAGTGGTTAGGACCCTACGTTGTGGCCGTAGTAACCCAGGTTCGAATCCTGGTCACGGCAGTGTCATACACTGTCACGGCGGAGCTTATTTTTTGTTTTATATTGTGCCTTAAGATATCTCTGCTCTTTAGATATAATTTAAGGTATACTACTCAGCTCGAAGTATGCTAGGAATAAAATGATCAAAGTTGTTGCGAAAGCTTTGTTCAAATCTAGGGATTAAATACCAACACTGAAATTAATAAAGCTCTTAAAAGCTAAATAAAAGTCTCAGATAAAATATCAATAATGATTCATTATCTTGATAAGCACGCCCTCTATTAAAATCTGTGCCAAACTGCCTCAAATTGATTGCATATTGATATCAGAACCGGTCCCTTTTGGAGAAAGTAGGCCTTTTGATTCAAAGTGGACAAGATATTCGCCGATACTGTTACAAGCTCCGACAGCCGTGATCGTCTAGTGGTTAGGACCCTACGTTGTGGCCGTAGTAACCCAGGTTCGAATCCTGGTCACGGCAGTGTCAAACACTGTCACGGCGGAGCAAATTTTTTGGAAGTTTCAAATGATGTTAATATGTACATTGTATTTAAGGAATTTATTCCAATCAGCCAAAATATTGTGTCTATGTAATATAATGGCAGTTGTATTAATTCCGTGTCCTTTTTTTGTTTTTAATAATTTTTGTTTATTCCTTCTAAAATTTCTCCCGGTCACCATGTGATCAAAATGTACATGATTCACTATGGGAATTTTATTGATTTACGTCAACAACCAAAAATCTGGCAAGGTCACGTAACCCGATTGATCATTTTGTTGCTATCGTGCACTCGTTCAAGCGTATCAGTTATGCAACCTTTTAATACGCGATCGAGAAATTTGGCAACGTCGTCACAGCTCCGACAGCCGTGATCGTCTAGTGGTTAGGACCCTACGTTGTGGCCGTAGTAACCCAGGTTCGAATCCTGGTCACGGCAGTGTCACACACTGTCACGGCGGAGCATTTTTTTATAACTAAAAAGCTTTTTAACAATCTAAATGAAACAAGCGATGTAAGTGAGAAGCAGCAACTGATTGCGGTCCAGCAAAACAACACCCATGGAACAATTCTGGTAACTTGACAGAAAAGAAAATAGATGAATATGAGATCATTATTTTTACAAAATTTTAGAAACATTGATGCTTTTATTTTGCTACAGAATTTTGATAGTATCGTGCAGTATTAACAAAAAGTACTTTTGTGAACGTTTACTTTCTGACATCTTTTACTAATGATTTTAAATTTGATGTTCCATGCATGAGCATGATAGTTTTAAAAGATCAATTTACAAACATGGTTAAAATGAAAGCCATTAACAAATTCATTTGTTTAAACCGTTTATAAGTACATACATGTCAAGTGTCCAGAAAGTTCCAAAGTAGTAACAGAAAGGTATACAGACATGTACCTGTTGTGCTGTAACGTTTGCAGTTGGTGCGCGCCCCAAGTCAGTCCGATGCCCATATCTGATCCCATGCTGAAGTCCTGTGGTCCAAAGTTGCCGAGTCCTGAATAGCTGAGCGGTGTCTGTGGAAGAAAAAAAACAATTAACTTAAGATACTAAAAAGATTACATTTTTAACTAGAAGTCATTGGAACAAGACTTTATACAAAATTCTTCTTCTTCTTATCGAATGAGAGTGGCCAACTCTGGTGTCGAGAGTTTTCAAACCGCCCTAAGGGCCTCTGACATGACTTAACGACTGCCAAACTAGACAAACAGCCGGGACCTACAATTTAACATGTCATCCTTTATACAAAATGAGAATACATGTTTCCTTCTTCCAAATGGATATTTTTAGATTTTTTTCAAAGCCTGTGACACTAATATACAAATATGATAAGCGATTGTGTATGGATTATTGGCATTGTAATATCTGCTTTTGTAAATAAATGATGTTTAATTAACTTGTGACATTGGAAATCGAATTTATATATTTTCATGATACACCTATCAATCAAACTATTTTTGGGGTGTGGTGTATGCCAAGGAAGTCTTTTAAGACCTACATTCAAATTAAAATGTGTGTTACTTAAAAATCAAGACTCGTGTTTATGTTGTTGACACGACGAGATCAACTGATACAAATTTATAATTTGTATCAGTTGATCTCGTCGAGGAATAAGCAATAATAAAATGATTTACAATAAGCTGCATATCCAGAGTCAAATTGTATGAGAGTTGATCCAGGATTAGATCATATCCCAGTAGTGAAAAGGGAAAAGAATAGGGAAGATTCCCTTTTTTTTCTTAAATATACCGATATTGAAGAAATAAAAAGGGACTCTTCCCTTTTCTTTTTTCACTGCCCCTGAGTAAAAGACCCTCACCTCTCCAGAGTAAGATATGTCGTCCTGTGGTGGTTGCATGGATCCCGGTATGACAACGCGCAGGTTGTTGTGTCGCGGCGAGTGGTGGGGCGGGGGGGCGTGTCCGTGGGGCTTGTGCGGGTGTCGGTGGGGGGAGGGGGCAGGGCCGGGCGACGGAGAGGGCGTACACCCCGCGCCGAGGGGAGACCCGGAGCCAGGGTAGCCGTTGGACATCTCGAGCATTCCGCCACTTGGGTATACTGGAACAGGTGAAGATGATCATTAGTCTGAGTACTCTGTTTCCTCTTTGCAAGTTCATATATTTGTTCGAATGTATCTGGGATCTAGGGCAACCCAAATACAGTGAACTACTTAGTATAATAATCTAGGTTGGCATATACAAAGAGTACAAAGAAATCTCGATTATCTTCTTGATTTGATCCAGAAACGAATAAAAAATAATTCAGCAATAATTTTGATGGTCTGGTTATCAAATTGTTTACCATCAAGACCGGATTACAATAATAATCCTACAGATTATTATCGCATACTCAACAAACAGCTACTGTTTATCAATTTCAGAATTTATTAATCGTTAGATAATCACCTGAATCGGTTTCCGAAGACGATGGCCGTGGACTGATAGAGGTGTGCATCTGTGGACTGGCTTGCAGGAGGGATGTATCGTAGCTTCCGACGGGCACGCTCACTGGTAGGTTGTAGTTACTGCCTCCCACTCCCACGCGGCTTCCGTTCAACTGGTTCCTTTGCATCATCATTTGGAATTCTTCATCGATCTTGGAGTATTTGGCTTCGGTCCGTGGGGTCAGGTTGTATTCGGGCTCCTGCTCGGGGCTGTCCGGGGACATCACTCCGTTTTTATGCTCTTTCTTCGTTAGTGCCTGGAAGTGTCAGCGGAAACAGCTCAGGTGGCTTGACGAGCCAAATGTCTAAATACTGGACTGTATTAATAGACATGCAATTAGAACACCCTCGGTACACAACAACTCTTTTGTTATTCTTAAAAGAAATTTTACTTTACTAGTCAGAAGGCCGAAGTGATTCTATGTAAATCAAGAGTAGTGAGAAGTGAATTTATCTTATTATAAATTTACTACGGCATATAAGTAATAGGTTTCTAATACGGTAGTATAGTAGATGAAGTAAGAAGGTAAAAAGTTTTTATAGCGTTCAATGTTAGTGGTTTGTTATAAATTGATCGTTTAGGTAAAAGGTCAACAGATTTGGAGGAGGATAAAACTGAATTGAACGACAAACTACAAACATATCATAACGTGGAATGTAAGCGTCAAAGGTCCCAGATTTAAAACCACTTCGGCATTTGACTGAACTCATCAGTTCATTGTATAGTCAGCATGTAGGAGGGCAAATAAACAGTGCTATCAATAATTTTATTAATCTAAGTGACTACATAATAAAAGTAATAAAACTTTTTAGCGTACATTTGTGTGTAGTGTCGAACGCAATGATGCAACTCTGACTGTACCCTTGTTTCGACGGAGTCAGGTTAATTCAAATAAACACAAAATATATTTACAAAAACCCATGCTGGAAGAAACAGTAACATAAATATTTAGGGCGGTCTAGTCATAAACAGTTAGTAGAAAACGGGGTCTGGTGTTTTGTTTTCATCTTTTATTGGTCTGGGGTGTAGGCGGTACACATGCTTGTTTACGTTTCTATAGGATTGTCGAGTCTGCTACTGGGCTTGATAGTCGGGTCTTTTAGTAACATGTAGGTTGCATTAGGTTTGTGTAAGTAGGAAGCACGCGTTAATGGTAGAGTCAATATTGCATGGACATTGCATTGCGACCACGCACACAGATGACGCCGTACTTAATGTACCTCGATGATGTTGCGGTTGGTCAGGGACTCGTGCGGCTCGTTGTATTCCGTGTACTTGAGGAGAACCTGGAACATGGAAAGATATGGGTTAGGCAAGTGAATTACTCCTTCTTCTTTTTATCGAATGACAGGGGCCAACTCTGGTGTCGAGAGTTTATCAAGCCGCCCTAAGGGCCTCTGATATAATTACTCCTAATTTTGAGTTGGAATAAAGATGGGAAAGTTATAGTTTAGGACGGAAATTGACTTCTATTTTGTCATGGAATAAGAATGACACGAAATGTATCAAGTTAGTTGGTTTAGAGTATTTATTTAGTTGACGAGTATAAGGACAAAAAAGGGATCCCATAAAGTTTTTGTAACTATCCATTGCAGCTTAAAACATAAATAGTAACAATGAATGATATTCAAATCTATGTCCTTATTCAATTTTGATATAAATTTGGTCCGGTAAGCGACTCTTAAATAACTTCCTAATTAGAAATAAAATAAAACAATCAACAAGACAGAGACCGGATAGATACAATCATAGCAAAAGTCTAAACAATTATTGGTAAAGTTTATTTCTCCCGAAGTTTTATTCCTCTTTGAACTTCCAAAGTTTTCTAATATTGCCTTCAGCTTGACACTTTGTTGCTTTTAAACAAGTTATTACATTAGAAGTAATTTATTTGTTGGTTCTTGCTTTAGATTTTTCTGGGAATATATGAGTTTTTGTAACAAACATAAAAGTCTGAGCATATCATTTTATTTTGTGGGTTTGAAATGGAAATTTACTAAAGATATTTTTTTTTATTTTGCATTAATTCAAAATAACAATTGTGTCTCATACTTTGAAATCTACTTGCAATTCATGCATTTTTATCAACAATTTTGCACAAACAAGCTAAACGGAAGAGCTGTTTACTTTTTATGTCATTGATAAAAGTGAAAAACGCAGCAAATGATACAGTTCAGTAACCTTGCTTATACATATGTACATATACAAATTATGGCGGCATAATATACAATTTATTGCAATTCACTTTTTGTTTGCATAAATGTTCGTAACTTCTTGACATATTTGCATAAAATTTTCTGAATAGGCGTTTAATTCGCGTGCATTTGTATTGTTGATTCGTTTAAAAATAACTCTTTGTTGTATTTATTTTACCCACCACTGAAACTGCTTTTGATAGCGGGTATTTTTAGCTCATTATTGTGTTATAATTATAATATCATCTCGTGGTAATCCACGTGTACGTAAAGTTTGTACCTTGCTATAAATTTCTGGATTTGGTAAATGGTATATTTTATTTTTCATATTCATAGTGTCTATCAGGTACTCAGAATTAAAGGCTAGTATGGAATGTGAAACGAATAAGGAGGAAACGAAATAATTCTAGCAAAGAACTCCGACTTCACTAATATAATCAACTCAAAAAAGATTAAATCGTGTTTTTACAATGAACCAAATTAATAAGTACTGACAATGACAACCAAAATATACTACTATAATCTTGAATAAACTTGGATAATCTCTCTCTCTCTCTCTCTCTCTTGATTCGTATTTCCCCATGACTGAGGGTCGTGACTCCCGCAGAATTAATTCGTTAGAGGAGTTCTCTTTCATTTTATCATGAAACAGGCTTACGTTTGACTACAGCCTACCTGATGTTAAGCACCACTTTCTCTTGAGCAGATACATCACGGGTCATCCTTAATAAATAATAATAATTATCATCAATGCATTCAATGCACGCAGTGTCTGTAGTACGTAGGACACGCGGCTTTGTTTGTAATCAATAACTGTAGTCACTTGTGTTTGCTGTGTTGCCCAGTATACAGGTCTAAATAAAAAATATAATGTAAAACAAAAAGCTTACTTTATCCATGTCCGTGCTGGCGTACTGGTAGAGCTTGTTGTTGGAGCTGAATATGATGAGCGCGATCTCGCAGTCACACAGCACGCTCAGCTCGTAGGCTTTCTTCATCACGCCGAACTTGCGCTTGTTGAACGTCACCTGGAAATTGCAGGGGAAAGATTTGAGATATATGTAGTACTAGTGCTAGATGTACGTAGACGACAGACGTACTAGATGCTCGCGCCTTCGCTCGCATTAAGAAGTAAAACTTGCATCCCCTATTTCACCCCTTTAAAAGTGGTATTCCCAAAAATCCTTTCTTAGCGGATGTGTAGGTCATAACAACTACCTGTGTGTCAAATTTCAGCCCGATCCGTCCAGTAGTTTGGGCTGTACGTTAATAGATCACTATATCAGTCACCTTTGAGTTTTATACGTTAGAACTAGTGAACGCCCGTGGCTTTGCTCGCATTATTGCAAGATAAAAAGTAGACAATGACACTCCTAATACCTCAAACTACCATTATGATCCGTTCAGCCGTTTATGCGCGATGAGCGTTAAAATAAACAGACAAACAGAGACTAATTATTAGATATAGAGAAAACTGAATTTATGTTCCCGATTTAATTAAAAACCAATGCAATGTTAAATAGAGAGAGAAAGTTTTAAATAATGTAAAACAGGAAATCGGATGATATATTTATGGCACAGAGCCAACCTTTATAAATTTCCATTATAAATTTACCTAAACTTAACAACTATAAGGAAACTTGTACAGTATTTGTAATACAATATACCTAAAACAATCTACTACGGTATAAGTTTATGAGGTCATGAGTTGTACCTTCGTAATACAAATTATTTTCTGGAACTGCCCGGTGCCTATGCGTCACCAAAAGCGATATGAAGTTAAAGGAAGAAACCTGGACGTCCACTTGTGAGAGCTGCGTGATTGTGGCTTCAAAATGTGTCTTTCAGGCTATTTATTTAGTTTAGTTATTTACAAGCTTCATTTATTTATGTAGTTTATACGCATGTCTATATTTTGTATCATTTAATTTAGTTAGAGAGTTACAATTAGTAGCTTATTTGGTATGTTTTTAAGTAATTAGAACGAGCACACAGAAATGACAATCAAAAGCCATTCCAGTTATATTAAAAGCTTTATTGTTTGACGTGAGAACAATTTGATATAATTTTAGTACAACAAAAACCATTATAATTTGCTTACTGTCTGATCTAAAATTAGTTCTTGAAGATATCCAATTAAACAACAACTTGCTTTGATCAGCTTGTTTATATCTAGGCAATATTCAATTCAATGTCTGCTCGTAATACCACACTGTGGTTTAATTTTCCTGTCTGTATGACATGTTTGATTTAATGGAATTACCAAATTATTATCCTGAGTTGGTTAAATGTTCATTATTTACCAAGTAATCGATAGGTATATTTAATAAACAACATATTGTCTTGTTTTTTTATAAAAATATTTGACTCATCAGTATCATTATTATATCCTGTATTTCGTTAGAAAACACGTATGTTTGCAAAATAGGATAGGTTTATTAGTAGAATGTAATTTAAATTCTAATATTAATGCACAAACAATGCATTCAGCTAACTCTTTGTTCCCATAAAATATGTCTATTGAAGGCAGAAACAAACAAAGGAAGCTTTTAACCGATGACTGTACAATTAGAACAGTCGAAACGTCACTAAAGCAAGTTGACCTTCGCAAGTTTCATTTCGCTTGTCTGTCTCTCGCGACCAGCCACCCAGACCTGCTCTTCCCTACACTTTCTACGGACCCAAGTTTAAAAAGGGGAGCCGTAGAACATTTCAGCGAGGTCTAATTAATCTGGCCTACAGAGTAATCGTGTAATTAATAAATTACAAGCCCCAGAGTTCGTTGTCCTGCGCGATAATGTTTTGCAGCGGGAGTGTTGATACGACACATCTGTTGGGTCAGATGCTAAGGTCATTTGGCTCTTTAGCTTGCTATATATTATTGAAAATGAAACAAGCAATCCTCCGTGGCCACGTGGGTGATCAAGTGTTGATTGAAATGATCCCAGCTTGATCTTCGCTACAGTTAATTGATGTTGTTAAAGCTAGTATTTGAGCGTGTCAGTCTTTAATTGTGTTGTCCACTTCCCATTATTTTAAACTGTCACACAAAGTATCCGACACTACTACGAACTATGATTATTATTACAATAGCTTATTTCTTCTGTCAAATTGGTCACTAATCGACATAATGTTAACTTGCAATTCGGAATAATATCCCTTTATATTGCAGGGCAGTATATCAAGGCAGTCAATTAGGACCAATAACAATTCATATATATACGAATGCTTACCTGTCGATTCCGTTCGTCTGTGATCCGAGATATTTGTATTTTCTTCCGACCCATGGTGGCAGCAATCTTGGAAGGGGTTAGAGGGAGCGGGGTTTAGAACGAGAGTGGCCGGGCGGCTGGCTTCCTGAGACGTCAGCAGCTGATACCTGCAACCAAACAACATTCATTATTAATTACATTATTACAACTATTTAATTATTTTTTTACAATATATTATGTATGTGAGGAAGCCTTCGACCGGGATGCATGGAGGGAGTTGGGGGAGACCTTCGCTTAGGAATGGGACAGTATAGGTTAGTAAAAAAATGTATGTATAAAAAAACAAATATCATAAGAAAACTTAAACCTAGTGGTGCCGCCGGAAGCGGGGCAGGACCCAAGCTACCGGTGGTAGAAGCTACAAAGACAGGTACCTCCTGTTAATATGCGCCGCGTCAAGGACCACTGCCTTCTTCATATTATTAATATGTATAAAAATTTATAAGACACTGGACATTCAGGAAGAATATTTAGATATCCTGCATAAAACTAGTTTGAGCTAGAACTCATCTATTCAATCTGTGAATACTTAGCAGATCATCTACTGGTTCGCACTAAAGTAGAAATCCGGTATTTACTGATTTAACAACACATTGCGGAATGAAGGTACTTATATTATAAAGAGGTACATAATGTACATATAATAAATAGCTAGTGTTACCAGCCTTTTAACAAAAAAAAATATTTTATTTTTAGGATATGTTCTGCGCCGGACATAGCACATTCCGTATTCTAACAGTTTTGTGATAATGACCGCGGTTACGTAAGCGGCCAATGATGACGTAATCATATAACAATCGGAATAAAGAAACACTTGTCTCAACCTGGCATAGTATACGCCATAAGGACCTTTATTACTCATACTTACAGCTTAAATTTGCTTGCAGTAACTGACGTAAAATTCAAGTTAAAATTGTTAGAGTTTGGTTAATATCCTTTGACGCTTTGTCATTACCAAGACATGTTACGATCGATCGAATTTATTCAAATGTGTTTTGATAACCATAGTCTATGTAAGTTTAGTAGGTCTATAAAATCTTTGGAAAAATGTATAATAATAAATAAACTATAGACAGAATAAACTACAGACCAAATATATTTATGAACAGTCAAAGATCATGGCGATTATGTAACAGAAAGAAATATAAATATTACCCATATGTTTACCGGTATTAATTAGCAAAGTAGGTACGGAGGTAGTAGGAAAATGATAATTTATGCACTAAACAGGCAAATAGTTCTGTAAAATATCAAATTGTAAAAGGAAAGTGTTGATGTAGGTATACCTTATTTCAATAGATGTCGGTAATATTTCCTAAATCAAGTAAAAATACGATAAATAATTCATTTGTATGTATTTGTTGAGGATAAGCAGAAATCAAAAGGCAATGGATGATATCACCGATATGCAAATAACAATAAAACAAAACATACTAGGTAAACATCTGCGAGCCAAGTAACCATACATACTACTTCATATTCTGCGGCATTTGATATTATGTATGCTATGTTTTATATGTATCTACTAAGTATAGGTACTCATTTGGGTAGGTAGAGATATAGGGATGTATCAATACTTAAGCAAATTTTGTAGTTTAGACTAAATATTTAACATAATATAATGTATAATTAAAAGCCAATTTAACCTGCTGGTCATAATAAACACACGTAGATTATCTCACGTATGTACACAGTTGTATTATTTTTGTTTAATAACTACATTCATATGTGTAGTCCACGTATGCATGATTTTGAATAGTTACCTGCTTTAACTTTTAATTCCATTTAAATGACGATGGTTCGACCATAATACGAGCAAAAATATGCAGAATGACATAAAAATAATAAGATGCAAACACATTATCATATTATAGTTGTTTTCTTCCGGGTTTTACGTTGATCTTTAACGCTTCGAACTGGTTTTGGGCAAAAGATTTACATTTTATTATCACCATTTTGTTAGAATTAACATTGCGTGAATTAACCTGTTTGTATTTTGAGTGTCTCAAACTGTGTATACATACATATTTATCATTACATAGTATTTTAACTAAATATCTTAACATCATACTATGTGTATTAAACTCTCATGACAAATTGATAGAGAAATAATAGGTATTAAAATACCTACATACGTAAAAAAACGTAGAACTATAAATTTTAGTCTTTATTTAGGCGCCATTGATGAAATTTATTTCTAATAGTATTTCAATGCCCCTTCAAAAGCTAAAGTTTCTCATAATTATAAGTGCTAATTAGTTGAAGCTTGTGCAACAGCGACACATGCTGAGATATATTGAGGTAGGCCTAGTCGACCGTGAAATAGTGGTCTTAGCAACCACACTCACTTAGCTGTCCTGTTTCAAGTCTACCAATCTCACTATCAAGGATATATAGGTATAACCTATAAGACACTGCATTAAAGAAATAAGCCCGACATAAAAATTAAAGCCATTTAGGTAAATAGCATAGCATTATATAAATAGCATTAAAACAAATATTAAATAAATAACATTCTTAAATAGCATTCAGGTGTTATTGGTTTCTTGGGTTAATTATGCATTGGTATTATTTTAAAATAAGCCCGACATACTCAGATATTTCTGTGACCGACAAGTTTCCAATATCATGCTATACACCTATGAAAATGTTGATTCCTTCATCGCCATTGACCAAGAACCCTTTTTTAGATAATAGATTTACTTACATAAATAAATAAGAAGAGATTGTTCAAGTACTCCATATACTTTTTGTTATATGCTTGCCAGGGCTATTCTAATAAGAAGAGAACAGAGGGTAATTTAGGCTACATCATAGGGCTCAGAAGCTTTCAGCTCTCAATAACAGATTTGTCCACTCTCATAAAAATAATGAATTGGTTCTACGTTTAATATTTGAAACTTAATAATAATAGAAAGGAGTCTTCAAATAACATCACCTGTTCTAGTGTATGCGTACAACCTATCATCTAGTTGCGTATTAAATATACTATTGCGAAAGTATTAGAAACCTATGCAATTACTTGTAGGTGTATTATATTTTTAGAACAACTTGTTTTGTTGTCTGTATCTATTTTTGGCTAAACTTCTATTACGTGCGAGAGCGTTGTGTGATTATAATCTTGTAATTGGAACATTTGGTTGGTTTAAACCAATATGTTAAACGTAAAAACTTGTAACTAACTGATTTTGGTTGACTGACAGTTTAACATGTAACTGAAGTACTTATAATAATAATAATAACGTTTATTGACCTTAATAAAAAGAAACAGGTATAGCAAATGAGAACACTTGAAAATTGTACTAACTATGAAATATGGCTTAGGACTATACACTGGTTGGTGGACCCTGGACATCAAACTAGGTCAGCACCTGTGAGATGATGTCCAGTTATTTGTTACAAACAAAGAATAAAGCTAGTTACAATAATGAGGAGAAAAGTTATGAAGTAAGTGTTTTACTTTGTTTGAGCCAACTTTACACAACACAACAACAATCTTCCCAAACACAAACTTTCTAAACTAAAGCATCATTGTAGGCTCAAAACTAAGTACATACCTGTAGTGTTTTGGTAGTAATCCAGTAAACAGCATAGTTTTAAACACAGTTGTTAATTTTGTTCACAGATAAGTTTTAACAAAACAAGATTTGATATGGCCTGATGCCGTAGTTTACAACTGATACTTCAACAACACAAACTAATAAAATAGTGTTTAGAAAGGAGGACACTGATATGGCTTATAGTAACTTTACATTAGTAATTTTAGTGAAAACATAAAAACAACACATTAATTATTTACAAATATTGTCGGTATTTACATAATAAAGTGAGTGATAAGATAAGATAAGATAAGATAAAAGAATTTTATTTGCCTTAATACATTTGTTTACATTGTAGGTGTCCCTGACAACCGCTGTAGGATTCCCTGTGTCGCGGTGCCAGGGTTCTTCCGTTGAACAAAAATTAAATTATACAATTGTGTTTTTATCAGTTGAAGGCTCAATTGAAAGTTCTTGCAATTTAAATTCACTTCAGCATAGAGTTGTGACAATGATTGTTAGTTATATTAGTAGGTTTTTATATTAATTTTTTAATAGGTAAGTTAGGCTATTTAAGTACAGTAAGTAAGTTAGGCCTTAATAATAATAATATCAGTATATCATCATAAGATTTCATTAAGAGGGAAGATAATTATGAATTATGATTGATATTATATAAAATTAGAAATCGTAATTTTGCTAACAGAGTACAGAGTGACTGTGGTACTCAGTGAAAATTGGCATAGTATATAATGTATCAAGTAGGTAGGTGATAGTCCCGAACGCCGGGGGTTACCCAGTGTGGGACGTGTAGGTATGTGTGAGTGTGTGTGACGAATGTGTGGATAAGAGTGAGTGTTTGTATTTGGTTGAAGTTATTCTACTATTCTTATTAATTCTTCTGTCTCCTGGTAAGTTAGACCTATCAGGTGAGTTGTTATTTTGTGTTTTGCTTTGTATTTACTATCTTCTTCTATATTTAATATCTTATTAAGTACACAGTAAATATAGCGTCCTCGGAAATTGTAGGATCTCATCCCTATTTGTGTGTTAACTTTAATTACTGGCCATCTTGATAAGTTACGTATACCTTCGCGAGTCCTACGTCTCGTTTGCATTGCTGAGCGATGGAAGCGCAGTGCTGCTGATTTGATGTATATTTTCCTAACCGTAAGGTGATTCGTCTCTTCGTGCAGAAGTTCTGTGGGATATCTAAATGTCTTATTATACGCAACTTTTAGAACAGCGCGTTGAGCCCGCTCAATTTTAAGTAGGTTGGTTGTACCGGCTGAACCCCAAGTGTTTACACAATAAATCAGAATAGATTCACAGAGTGAAATGTATACCATTCTTATAACGTTCACGTTTGCAATGCTTCTAAGTCTTTTGAAAATAAATAGTAGTTTTCTTAATCGCGCTACAAGTACTTCTATTTGTTTGGTCCAGGAAAGAAGTTCGTCAATGTGGATTCCGAGATATTTATAGTTCTTTTCTTGCGTTAGTATTGGACATTCACACTGATTACTATCATGACATGTGTGTAGGTGGAGTTTGATGGAAAGTGGGTCTTTGGGCATAGTTCGAGCTGAAACTCTAAAAGCCACTATTTTAGTTTTTTGAGTGCACAGCGCACCTCTAGTTTATGAGTATACAATACATTGCACGTTTTATCATGTAAATAACTGTTAAATATCTCCAATTATTAACATTGTTACTCAAGTATGAAAGCTGGTATTAATATAGTTGATTAGGTACATATATTAAGTGTTTGTGTACCTATATAAAATATATCGAAGTGTATGTATGTAATATGTGATATGTCAGTATAGATAATATATAATTATAAATAAATAAAAAAATATACGGAAAAATAAGTAAGTATATTATTTTATATATAGACATTTATTTCGAAAAAGGCACGTGAGCTGAACATTTTTTTTTGTTACTTATTTTCAGAATCAAACTTAAAAATATAGTAATAAAAAAATATAATATAATCATGAAAAAATTGTAAAATAAAATAAACAAAGAACAAAGTGTATTGGTAATGTAAAATATGGTTTTACTACAGTCGGATTACGCGTAACTGGGAACTATCGTAATGGGGATCCGATTGGAGTTTTTAGACATTGCGTGTTGGATTAGAGTTGTGGTGAATAAAGAAAAATTGTTTGTGTGGCCTGGGCCACAGCCAGTACTGAAAATATCATTAGTATGACTTGGAAAAAAATATGAGGGTTATTAAAATCTTGTTGCTTTCCGAATAGTCATAGTAATTGTTTTCTATATTTTGGCAATATCTCGAACAATATGTGTATAAAAAATTAATTATTTCAAAAATCCAAACGAGTTGTATTCTTTAGGTATACTCGTATTCTTAGTTCACAAAAAAAAGTAACTTGGAGTATGTACACATCTTAAATTCTGCCTTCACTGATGAGGTAATCAATCTCAAAGCTTCTAAGACTAATCACTGTAACTAAAAAATGTAACGGTAAAACTTTTTGCACTAATTACAAACCAGGCAAACGATGTTCAAGTCTGAACTTGCATGTCAAATAAAATATTTATATTTTAAGGCTCAGCATATTGAGTTCATATTGGCTAGACGACATTAAAAAGTAGACAAAACTAAGCTATCCGCATCTAAAAGAAGCAGTACCTATGGGATCGCTGAAATTATACTAATTGACCTCCAAACTTCTATATGAAGATGGGACCCGATGAAGATGATATTGAGTTCAGTTTCATTTAGAGAAATAATTAATCAGATTCTTCAAAAGTCGAAATTAATAAGGCTCTAAACATTCTAAAAAGTTGATACATTCTTAATACAGTTTGTACTATGCCATACATTTTTTTAAGAATAGTGCAAAACTGAATAATGTCACCATTAAACCATAAAGAATGAATATAAACAAGCAAGCAATAAGTTACTCCATTCTTATGCGTGACTGAACCTAGGTTACTCACAATAGCTAGTGCACTGGTTTTTATATGACCTAATTTTTAATGCAGACAACTTTGTTATGCCACAGAATAAATAATAGTAGTGACAGAAGGTGTAACTAACGAGTGAAATAATTTAATTATTAGTTAAGAAATCAAAAGATGTTCAATTCATACATTTTTAGTGAGGTACCTACTTACATTTTGTGTTCACTGATTAGATAAAAAATTAAAAAAAAAACGTGGATTTGAATATATTGTTATAAAGTTTTTAAGTCTGTGGCTATATTATATTGCAAACCATGTTGCATCCTTTTTAAGGCAGCTCCTTTGATGACCGATCCTGCATGGAAGTCACGACCCTCAGTAATAAGGTATACCTACGATGAAAGAGGAGCAATAATGTTATTGATTTTTTTAATAGGTAGTCATACGATTTGATTAACATTTAATAAATAACATACATTTCTTCTTCTTATCGAATGAAAACACAGTTCAAAAAACTTGACACTCTTCTTACACTCATACGTGAGACTTGTTTCTGGGAAGGAAGTAGTCGCCTTCATTTTCCCATTCCTGTGAACGTTGCCAAGAAAAATATTTCTCTAGAGCGATTCGCAATGCCGCGGAATGTGTGTTAGTGTGCGTGAGGCGGTGCAAGGTTGTGTATGTGTGAAATATAGTTCACGGTGTCATGCTGCCGACATACTAGGTCTGCCTGCTTCCCCTTGGCTGCGGGTTGGTCGGGTAGAAAAAAGTGGGTTGTTTTGTCAGCGGAATGATTTAAGTGGTCAGCAGAATATGGTTTGGGGTAGCAAAAATTGAAATTGACCTGAAAATAAAAGAAAAGTATAAATGTTGTATGTATACTGTAGTAAAAAACCTCTGTAGCATAGTTGATCAATAAATAATATTCTGATTGTATATTTAATATATTGTCTATACTTTTTTTCTGAAGAGTGTCATGTGTTTCCTATTCAGGCTGATAAAACAAAAGTTTTAATTTCAATGATACAACAACTGAAATTGTGTAATCCACCTTCTTCTGTAATTTTAATACTATCATTGTTTCTGGAGGCTCCTAATTATTGTTAAACTGTCACCAAACCACTTTTTTTTACCTTACACTGCTTAGCTTACCAACCCACTAATCCACTGACCAACAACCACCACCCCTTTTTATGCATGTGTGCGTTCTACGCATGAGTGTGTGCGTGTGCTCCAGTGAACTTGTGTGATTGCTCGTGTAGGTCACAGGGAAGGGGTGGCCCCGGGGTCAGTGTGTTTGTGGGCTGCTGGTCGGCTCTAGGCTGCTTCTAATCATGCATAAGCACGCGCCGCTGCGGAGATTGTGTTATGAGACTGTGTGACGGAGTGTGATTTTTTTTATTTGTATAGGTGATGGACAAAATGTATATAAGACAATCTGTTTCACGGTTAATTGTTTTTTACTTTAATTGTCATTGCAATTTCCTCACGATCAAAAATAAGAGATCTTTTAGTTGTATGTTTCGTTGTTATTTGTTTGATCTTTTAGTTGTATGCACATTGTTTATTAAATGATGAATGGTGTAAAACCCAATGACGTGATACGTAAAGAATGTTGACTTTTCTTTATGTTTTCATACGAGGCAGTCGACTGAAAATAATCTCAGTAAAAAGGACTCATGGTTTTTTTGTCTTCCCTTTTTAATACGGTCCATTAGGTATTTTTCTTAAAAGGTTAATATAGGCGTAAGGCCGTGAACTGTAACATACTCGGGGTAATATGCATGAGGAGAACGAGGACAACGCAACCTCTAGGACAGAGCTTTCATCGATCTGAAAAAATTGTAAGTCAGCATAAGGCTTATTTAAAAAACGTTTATGTACGAAATAGATAGCTATAATTATACGCATATTATACACACGCACCTACATAATACTTTGTGAACTCTGTACAAGAGTGACCAATTTGAGTCTCGAGATATTTAAAATCCCTTAAGGGTCTTAAGACACGTGAGACATAAGAAATTGACAGTTATTTATAATATTAAAATATTTGTAACCTAATAAAACCGCTTCTTTGGAACCACAGAAAAAACTTACTAGATAAATCCAAACCTTTCAATTCACGATCAAAGGCTTAATCTCTCACATTTCCAGTATAAACAATAAATAGGTAGTAGAGTGACAGTCGTCTCACGGAGCTAGGGCAGGCGGCCGTGGGCGGCGGGCGCAGGGCGGCGCCCACGCCGGCTTACAGACAGGCAGCCAAATAATACATTATTATCCTTACTTATGTACAAACAAACAAGGAATTACTTTTTATTTCCAGATAAATACAAAAACAATTAATGCGACAAAAATACTTTTAATACCTAGTTTGTGTTGAAAAAATAACAAGTCATGGTATTAGAAGTATTAGACTAACTAATATCACTAATAAATTACTTTGTTCATACATATTCGACACACGTATAAACCTACCCTACGTTTAGATTACCCTTATAACACACAAATACTTGTGGTTTAGATCATCATTACAAAGCCGGTGTACAGACGGCATTCACCAACGGATGGTTCATAACACGTACTGAATATTTACAGGTATATTATAGTGATATTTCAGAGAAATGTAGGCTTTACTGAATTACAAAGAGCGTAATATGATTTATTTTTACATTACTAGCCTAGTGGTTTAAAGTGTAGCCTAAATAATAATGTTAATTTAGCTAATGAATTTATTTGATGTTATTTTTTTTAATTAGCCACAAATATGTTTTAGACCTCCAGCATTTGAAACTGTAAAAAACTTAAGTGGTATTTTTGTAAATTCTGTACGTAGGAACATACCTACCACATAAAAATAACCGTATACTGGAGAAAGGTACGTTACAAACATTTATATATGTACCTTAGGTACATGTTATGTAAATCTATCAACGTTCTTGGAAGAAATATAAAAAAAAACCTTGTCAAGGCTTGCGTGAATTTTTGTATCAGAGAAAAATTAGGCACAAATATTCATGAGATATTTCTGGCTTGAAATAAGATATCTTTGTTTCTCGGAATGTAGGTAAGGCGGGAATAAATAGGTAGGTAGAAGGATATGTAATTGTATGATTTTAATACCTTTTTCTTTTTTGTTTCTACTTCCTTATGTGAACAAATATTTGATTATACATTTTTTAATTTTGTGATTAATTAAACTAGACATTCCACGACTATAACTTCTTCCATCTTGTCAGATCCTGAAAGTTTCGCAAAAGTTTAAAATTTTTATATGTTCTAATGAAGTACATATTACCAATTACATATAAATTGAAGTAGATCAAAATCACGAAAATGTTCCGATGAAGTCAACCATCCCACGCGGCGCTTTCGACACGAATTTGGGAAAATTCGCGGAACACTGATCCAATTTCACCGGTTTTTTCGAAAACACGAAGAGAAACGAATTAATATTGTTATTTATGATCCTACTGTTGATCAACTTTATAATATGTGTGCCTGTTTGATGTAGGTACTAGTTGTATAAATAATGTAAGTACCTAACTTACATTTTTTTATGAAATGATTTTGACTATTGTTTATGAATCGCCAAGCGTAATTCTTATAAATTACTTTACATGTGTTACATAATGATCAAGACAAAATATTGATTGTAAAGCTGCATATCTTTAGTGCTAAAATAATATAATGTAAGCTGTCGAAATGGCTTTAGGTCTAGGTTAATTAAATAAGAAACCTATCCAGTCTGCAAGAAACGATTATATCAAAACTAGATCTTATCTTAAAAGAATTTTTATATTAATTCCTTTCAACACAGAATATATAAAAACAAAGACCATAAGAAACATTAAAGAAATGACAAAATTATGCATTTAGAATAATTTTAAAAAGGCCTCAATATAAATTGACTTTTTTGGACAAGGAATATACGAAAAATATGTAAATATTGTATGCAAAATGTTCAAATGTCGGCGCCTACCGTTATATAGCCTGAATTGAATATAATTAATGGTCAGAAACGCATTTGAGCATCAAAGTTTCTATTGAGGAGTGGATAGAAGCTATCTGATTAGAAATTAATTACTAAGTCGTACTTTCACTGGTACACATGGAAACAAACGAGGTATAAATGCAGTAAGAAATGATGACTTGATCAACTACGAAGCAAGTTACATTTAACTCATAGTTGGTTTTTGTTCATAGGTAGTTTTTTTAGATTCACGGCATATTATTTTGACAAAACGTCGGTATTTACATACCTATAAATACCTATAAGTGTAGTAAAATTTGTAGTTAACCAAAACATCAAAATTATAACAAAACATTCAGAATTGTATAACTTAGTCTGCATTAAAAGTTATTCAAGATGATAAGAAATTTGCGTTTGTGAAAAAAAATCATCTGCCTGATATAGCATGTTCCTATACTTTTAAATTAAATCTCAGTGCATAATAGACATTATTATGCATATTAAAATGCGGTTTGCCAATGGAGCATATTAATGGATATCCAATCAATTTGATTGCGTTCCTAGCGCAGGTGGCAACCCTTTCAGAGTAAAGCCTCCAGCCACGCTGATAAGAGATAGTTCGAGAGCCATGACACAGTTCTGTTACTAGACAGTAAGGCTTATAATAACTACTAAGCAAATTATTGGCAATACTAAGGTTTATTTTATCGAATATTATATGGATTATGAATATTATGTGCAGTAAGAAATAACTAAAAATTCGTAAGATCATCTTTCAATATCTAACTACTTTGGCTTCATATTATCTTGTTTCATATCAGGCCGGCCGTTTAAGCATAAGTAAGTGTTTTATACATTACTATAATATTAAATAAGTTTAAATACATTGTGTAAGTCATCCTTCATAACCTTATAGCTTCATCATAATGCCGCAAAAAATGACAATAAACAAAACACTACCACCTTATCTATAGCCTGAATCACTGAATTCAATCTGCAAGTAACCAAATCAACCAGTGTCTCCCAATTGCTCGCAACGCATGTGACGCAGAGGGTGGTACTGTCCATAGGAGGTAGGGTATTATGGGGGGTGTAGGGTGGTAATGTAGGGTAGGTAATGTAGGGTACGTATCAGGGAGGCCGGAGCTATGCACGGGAGCGCAGGCACGTGTAGCTAAACTAATTGGCATCCGGTCGTGTTTATGACAAAGCCTTTATTACGCAGAAGTAAATAAACGAATCTATACTGAGTTACTGGTTATGGTTAAACGTGGGACCTATGCGTGGTTTGAGTGCATCAACAGTAACAATAGCAGCTCGAAGACTTATGAAAATTTTAAAAAAATGTTTTATACAAAACGTTTCAAGAAATATAACGGAGAAGCGAGTTATTTGTGTTCCTCCTCCTTGAATCGTATCCCTCATGTCTGAGGATCGTGACCACCACCTCCCAGCACCTTCTCCTTGATGACATCTTTCCACTTCCTTCTGTCCTCGGCAACATGCAATGCATTATAGACTGTAGTGTCTAAAGTGGTGCGAATTTGGTCCGACCAACGTGTTGGGCTGCGGCCTCGGGATCGATTGCCTTCTACTTTTCCTGTGATCATCAGTTTTTCCAGGTTGTCGCCATCTTTCCGGGCAATATGACCAAAATATTCGAGGATCCGTTTCAGACATAAAGTGGATAGTCTGGTTTTGATGCCCAGTTGTTTTAGTATCGACACGTTAGTACGGAAAGCTGTCCACGGTATTCTCAGCATGCGTTATTTGTGTTAGAACATTCGAAATTCGCAGAACGTAAAAATAATTAATATTTTGGTCTTGCCGTTTCCAAGCCACCTTTAAGCGATTTTTAGTTACCACTAACCCTTTATAGATACTTGGTTATGTGAAATGTTTTGATTATTTATCTATACCTAAATATGTGAGATTGCACGTGAAAATGCGAGTACTTTGTGGGCAGATTGGAGCTATTTACTTAGTGGTTAGTTAGTAGCAAGTGGTTGCTTTATACGTATACATACTGTCACTTTATATTGTCGGTAAATTAAGTTTACAACGTGAAGCTTTTTTATGGCTACTCAAAGTGTTGAGTTTTGATATAAATATTTTATTTTAAAGAATAACGAAAGATGGCGCCTGAAAATTAATTAAATAAATAAGCAATTTAGTAGGATTTTCTATTACAATTTTTACCCAGTATTTTAAGGAAGGTGTAATAAGCTCTTGTTATAATTAATGATTGATATTTGTTGGCTGCTTTGTTTGATATCTAGTTAAACAAGTCACTGTCTCATGTAAGAAAAAACCTTGCGTGAAACAGCACACGTTGAAAAGAAAAATAGTATAATTTACGCTTTACCTACAAACGGTGGAAATGATTGTTAATTTCACTATTATTGTAGGCTGCCATTTTAATGGCATGTGATTAGACAATTTACGGCTTACTTCGTAAATACTATATACTAATTTGTACCTAAGTGCTATTAATTCAATGCAAAAAAAAATACATTTCACATTATATCGCAAGTACCTACTGATAGTGTGCAGTATATGTAGATATATAAAAAACTTTAAATTAATATAATTATTTAAAGTTTCAATCCTGATTCCATATTTGATTTTGCTTTAACCGGATAAAATATATTATTTAAAATTACATATTTATATTTAAAGTTGTACTTAACAAAGATCTACAGGATAAATTGTTTTCATAATTTAAGCTCTCATAGAGGACAACTACACGGAAATGCTTCGGGAAATATGATAATAAATACACACAATAATTAACAGGATATTATTTTCCATGTGTTTTCCCGAACAATATCCTATCAACGACACATGTAGGTAATGAAGACGACACATTACATTGTGTAATGATTACCTACATTGGTAGGTATGTAAATTCTTAATATAGCAAAAAAATGCTTAATGGTTTATACGCTAACAGATTTAATTTATCTCACAAAAAACAATAAGAATCACTAAACTTATTAAAAAGTGAACCGGTGTTGCGTGGCGCATGTTAGGTTGCCAGGCAACGCGTCGCCGCAAGATGGCGCGCGTGACGTCAGCTGAGACCCGCAGGGGAGGGGCGGGGGCAAGGTCTCCTCGGCGTCCGTCGACCGTGTCACTTCCCAATGAAAAACACTATCTGTCTGTCTGTCCTTGGAAAGTACGGAAGGCAAGCACACTCACTAAACTTGCTCGAGGTACAAGGCACCAAATATATACCTACCTATACGTAGCTTACGTAACCGGCAACAAAAGTCAAGTTCATAGAAAACGAAAGTCTTTCTTCCAAGCGTTTACTCACAAAATATCGACGTTCAAAGTCACGTTTGAGCTAACAACTGAATCAACAAAGTCAATGTCGTATGAATAATTTAGTTGAGCGACGGTATTGCTAATGGATATTATACATTGATGTATTGAATAGTTGCAACCAGTGAGGGCATGTTGTGAGCGATCAGTGTATCACGTTGCTCCACTAAGTACGATTTCATTCGATTAAGATGTAGGTTGCTAAGTGTACATAGTCACTCAAATTATACTTGTAAAATATATCGTTTGGTTCAACACTGGTGGCTAATTAGAATTATGTTTGAGTAATCGATTATTATGTAAGTTAGTATACTCTAGTATTTAAGCAATTCTGATTGTTTTCTTGATTTTTCAAAGAATAATTAGTAGGTACCTACAGTTTAAAGTTTTGCTGATGCTATTTTTGTATATTTCCACAACTTTATAATAACGCTACAAGTGTCAAACAGAAACAACAGCTGTTGGACAAATGTAGGTACACGGACACTAATGGACAGCCCCGTCCACCCAATCTCAACAATTTGTGTACAAAAACAAACCGAGCACGAATCGCTTCATGCAGAAGCTAGCCAAGAACGTCCGACGCCTCGTTAGCTGATGACAATTGCATGACGTCATCCACTAACACAAGCGTGTTACTACGATAAGAAACCACAACTGTGCGTGTGAGTGTAAACATGTGTGTAAGTGCGGAGATTATGTTATTATTGTGGTAGTATTTGCTTGTGAATGTCCATATTAGTTGTTTGGATTTTAGCTTGTATAGTTTAAGATTTTGTTGGAGTGCCAATAAAAGCTAAGCTGCGTAGATAAGTAGGCAACCAAACGTTTATGTTGAGACGGAATGATTTATACAAAACTTTTTTATTGGATAGTAAAAAAAAACGGTTTTGTTAGATATATGGACTAGGAAATGCACCTAGTGATAGAGTAGCTAGGAAGTAGTTTAGTATGACTTTATACTTACTAAAATGACTCCAAAAAATTTTTAAGTATCGCTGAAAAAAAATCAAGCTTCTTGCCATCAAGTTTCATATTTTAAGAAACAAGATATTAATTCATGTATGTATGTAAAGTATGAAATGCTATATAATGTAAATTTGTATGTATATAAGTACAGAGGTATCGAGAAGCGATTAATTAATGAATTGTAACTCTCAAAGTGTCTGCTGTAATGCCAAGAGAGTGTTTGGCACTGAGCACTGGGCTGGCTTCAGAAGGCTGAATATCAGGTTTGGTAATAATTAATGATATGTAGGTATTCTTACGAAGATAATTACTGGTCATGTTTGTTAATAGATTACTAAGAATTGACTAAGGAATTTCTTGTTTAAAAAATCTGCTTAAATAAAAATAATTATGAATGTGAGCATAGTTGACTTAAACTACCCAATAGTTGATAGACTTTACTATACAATAGCTTGTATGAATAAAATATTCGTGGAATATAGCAAGTTCTAGTTTAAAAGCAGTATTATAAATTCAATCATGTCAAGGCACTACAAGTTTCTTGTTAAGTTTTTTTTTTCATTTTCTTTTTACCATATTATATGGTATCTTATCGGTACAAGTTTATTAGTTTGTAAATTTACTCCTTTGTACATTCTTAACTAAGACAATTTTTCTTTAATCGATACTATTGCTGGCAGGTATTTGAAGAACAAGTAAACCACTCAGTTTATGTTTCAATAACCTCTTATATCGTATCGAGCCTACTATTAGCCCCTTTGGTAAACCTTATTCCTTTTGTAGTCAATGTCACAACGCTACAACTGAATTTCTTATGTTTTGATGACTTAGACATAGACTTTCTAATGTCAGATTTCATTAGAAATTACTGATTAATTATTTTTAAACAAAAATAATATCATTTATTCTGAAAATCTGTTAAATCGAACTTTTTATAAATTATCGTTATTTTGTCATATTCATGTGCAAACTCCGAAACCCCACCAACAATTATGTCATTGATGATGCAATGATTCTGTCATGAAACGATAAATGATAGTTATCATTTATGAACACTGTAAATGCTCTAATTTAATAAATATTTGCTTAAAAAATATTGCTAATTATTTTATTACTACTACGTTCCCTCTTGATATGAAAAAAAAGAAACAAATTAATGGAATGAGAATGAAAACAAATGAACAAGGGAATGATAATTTTTCTCTTGACAACAAGACCATCATTTCAAAAACTACAACCGAAACCACATAATCCGAAACATAATATACAAATCCGTAGGTATTCATCTCAGATTCATCAATATTGTTTATTGATTGAAGCATGGTTTGCTTCCGTCCTAATAGTTAGCTCAAACACTTGTATTTGCACATTATACAGATTGTCAAGTTCATGCGAATGTATATAATGTACCTTATGTATACGCACGTTACGGAGATCGTGACTACTTAATATGAAATATGCAGGCGATTCTTGCTAGTGTGCTCGTGTGCATTACAAATAATTGTCACTGACTTGATTTTTAATTTTCAGCACCATTTTATATACAAAACGTTTTTTTTCACATGACTACATTCACATACGTTAAGATTAATAGTGGCATTATAAAAATATGAATTAACGATGTCATTTAGTAGCCGCATTTAACGAGTATTAACTTATTTACAGCGTCAAAAAATATGTCAAAAGTTAGCTCGACATGTTTCGGAAAACTGACTGTCGAGCAAGGATTTTTTATATCATCCCTCTCTTTTGCTGTCGAGCTAAATTTATTTAAAACCTTGTTTGTTTTTCCCTACATATTTGGTCACAAAGCACTTTAAAAACGACACTATTCACAAATTTAACAATCCTAGATCTGAATGTATCATATTTGTTAATGGAATTTAAACGAGAACTTTTCATTTTCAAAAGATTTACGTTAGAGTCCTGTAACAAAATACTAAAAGGGTTCTCTGTACAAATTCTATCTGATCCACCTGTTGCTTTCCGTTTTTGATCTCGCTTTCATAGGATTTCTTATTTTCCTTCAAACCTTTCCTTTTTTCCACGTTTTTAAGCGACTATTGATTTTAGTTGGCTATCAAAAATATGAAGTTTCATATAGTTTGAATATTTTATTATTAAAGGTCTAAAAATTAATAATGTTTCTATTTAACTACATAAGTACCTACATCATTCGCGGTCATTTCTTCCCAAATGGAATGTGAAGAAAGAAAACTTATGCTTCTATGATTAATTATGTACCGTCAAGAATTTCAAACGATCTAATTATGGTATTAAAATAACGGTAAACTATTTCACTGCATTGTATTATTCATTAATAAATTAGTGAAATGAATTTGTAAGAACCAGAATAAAACTTTAAATATTGCCATGTTTTACAGCGAACTTTTCATTTTATATTATTGTAGTATAGTATGGTTTCTGCATTTTATTTTTTATTTTGTAAAGAATGCTCACATGCAGATACAAATACATAACACACGTACATATACCAGTTGTATAGTAACGCTTTTGTATCTCCAAAGCGAACTGTCAGTCGGTATCAGCGTCCTGATAAGCAGATGTCAGGTCATTCCTTTGTTGTGAAAGATTACAATGTCAAAGTATGCGTTGGTGTTCAGATGCTAATGTGCGTCGGGAGATGGCGCCACTGGAGATGCTATCAGCCCCAGCCAGGACCAAAGACTGGTTACAAATTGCAACTAAGTACGTACAGTATGTATATGCATCGACATAAAACAGCCAAAGACTGGCCTAAGTTTTGTGAGCGCAACACCAATACAGGTAGATATATTTATGGTGAAAAAAATTGAAGTTGTGACAATAATTAAAGCTAAAGCGACACTTCAGAGGTGATGATGTGTTGAAAATTAATGTCGTGGAGTGTCTAAAATACTCCTACTACGCATTATGTGTCAAATACTTGTTTCATTCACTGTGTATAGTGCTAATTTACCTGTTTACTTAAATCTGACTTGACTTTTAGTAAAATCTAGTGTTTTTTTAACTAATATGGGTTTTCACTTGGCCATACTTTGCCTGATATTAAGCAAAGGCTATGGCCTAAGATGGCTCGTGTAAGTGTAGGTATTGTCAAAGCCTGTCTTTTACTGTACTGTGTCGATGCGTACAACTAGTTCCAGCAACATTCTTTTACATTGATTGGGAATTTTTCAGTTACTTGGAGTCAAAGCTCTCATATACAATGAGCTTTTTAGCTTGGTCTTAGCTTTGTTTTAATGCAAAAAGAAATCTTAAATACATATTAAAAGTTTTTTCAAAACCTTTTTTAAACCTACTTTTTGTGTAGCTCATCATTATAAAAACAATAATATCCTCGTGTTTTGCTAAAAGTCAGTCAGTAGAAAAGTTTACTTTAGCGTTAATAATATATTTACTATACAATATTTATTTAATTTACATATTTAGGTACCTAAGTACTACCACCTAATCTAAAATTTTCAAATCTTTACTGTACTTTGAACAGTTATGTGACTTTTATCTTATCCGGGAGATAAACGGCAGTTTCCATTGTATGAAAACTTTTGATAAATTAAGCATTACGATAAGTTTAATGATGATGATGATAATGAATTGAATCGCAGAAATGTGCAAAAAACTCTGTAGTCGCTTATCTACTTCCTTATTTAATTCTTATCAATACTTGCCTGAGTCTTTATAATACCTCACAATATTATTATGAATATGTTGTTAAATTATTTGATTATGATTTATGGAAACCTGTCATTGGTCTATTTTGGAATCGGTTTTTTAGAGATTGTAAATAATTAGCTACTAATTTGTTTGTAATAAAGTTAAATTATCCTCAATATTTTTAAAAACCTCACCTCACGGAGGCGTAATTTTTCGTTATTCGACCACACCTTATTCGTAAAGTAGGAAGAAAACAGGTGTCGAAACAGGTCAATCAAATTTGAATCTTATTAGTATAACCAGATACTATTTTCCAATGTGGTGTGTGTCGTAACAGGCGTAGAACATTTTGTTTACTGTACCAGCGCCCGTCTGACCCGAAACCACGAATCTGTGTCAAGCAGTTTATTCAATCTGCGGGCTGAGGCTCTCCAACCATCTTCCAAGCCAATTTCACACCTACCCTCCAAGACATAAAGCTGTCTTTCCTATTCCCAGGTCATGGGGAACTTGGTAACGCCCTTGTAGGTATACTGTCCTTGAATATACCTAGTGCTAACGATGTGTCACAAGTCTGAGAAAGTGAAACAGTTTTCAGAATAGAAATGTAAATGCCTACGCTTGTTTTCGTTTTACTTTCCTTCCCATACGTTAAGAAAAATCTTAATGTTGTAGTTTATAGGTTTTATTGGCTGAGCTTTTAATTCAGATTGCACGTTAGCATAGCTTGTCCTATAAAACATAAGCTACAAAAAGTTTTATTCAGCCAATAATAATATTACCAAAAACTATGTGGCTTTAATTAGTTACATGTGATCACGAGCAACACGAATAATAGTTACAATTCAATCAAGAAACCTAGACCAAACTACACTGCTACTGACAGAAGAAATCTAGAACCCCAACTCCTCCCTATGCTAAGTAACACCACAGTGTATCTAACAGCAAGTATCAGCCTAATGCTTTGGCAGCATTCGCTCGCTCCCAGAATTTCCCACCCCAAATCTTCGTCGCAATCTTAATGCTCGATTACCGAATTCGCGGCTAAATCCCGCAAGCGTGCTATCTTCACTAGGAAGCAGATTACCAAATTTTAGCAGGCATGTACAGATAACAACTTAAGGGGAAGATACACTCTGCCAACACGCTGTTTGGTAAGCTTGAGCGCGCACGCTTACGTGATACGCTTAGATGCCTCCACAACTTTGTGAGATATTGATGGTTCTGTTTCAAATCGGCTGTCGTATGTTTCAAATATCAAACTAAAACCAGTATGGTTTTCGTATTAGTTTATTTAGTCGTCGTAATATTGATTAATTAATTTTTAATTGTTATTTTTTGGTAAATAACTTGCAATTTAGAAATTCATCTTGCTATCTCTCTATGGTAAAAACTACGGTCGTGTTGGTTAAATACTTAATTGAAAGAAATTCGAACAAAGTAAGATAGCAACGTTGTTTATTGTCTTTATATTCACTGCGTAAACTTTTACAAGTCAAGTTCTATACCTAAGTCTGGCCATTGAATAACTCCAAATGAACAACAATTAAATAGACAATGTATTTCAAGTTTCACGGCTTTATCGTGAATGAAACACGTTAGTTAATGGTTACAAAGCGAGATATAAATAGAACCTGTATTAAGTTTATTTAAGAAATATAATTATTAGTAAAATAATATTATTCTGCTTTCATTGACACGGAATGAAATTAGGTATTCTATTTTGGAATACCGTAACATGTTTTATTGTTTTTTTTTACTATGGCTAGTGTACAAATATCTTTATTTTCAGTTGATCCTAACTGATCAATATTAGTATACACGAACTTGCAAAAATAACGATAAGATAGTATATACGTAATGTTATCACACGTGTAGATAGTATAGGTAGATATAGTCAGAAAATGTGCCAGTATTATGGCGAGATAGCGAGATCGTTAGTTTTTTTGGCTTTTTAGATAACAGTATTTTATTTGGACTGTCGCGTGATGTTATTTAGCAAATATACAATGCATTTAAATATCAAACAAAATGAAGAAGCAGGGAAATCCAGCTCAGATAGCCTTTATCGTTTCAATTTACCATTTGACAGTTTTTTTTTATAATTAAGGAATTTTGATGTAATTTTCACAAAATTTTTGAGGAACCCATAATAATATTGAAATCTACTCGCGCAAAGCTGCGCTGGGTTTACAAGTTAGCTAACACAAAAATATTTAATACAACATTTTAAATTCCACGAAATTCGAGATAAGTACACAAGCAAGTACCTGAAAGAAGTTGCATAACAAGTTGCCATAAAAGAAAATGAAACAGTGAACATTGAACGTACCGCAGGTTGGCAACATTGAGCGCGAAAAAAAAGGAATGGCCGCCGTCAAGGCCGCCACAAGCTGTCCTAGTCACGGGCATTTACATTTTTTTACCTCAGGGCTTGGAAGACTGGATTTTATTATGCCGTGTTCCAGCCAGCACGATGGTAAATCATAATTGTTGATCATTGCAGTTTTTTTGGACTCGACGTTCCGTTGCACCGATACCGAGCAAGTAATGGAATAAAAAAACATCGTTAATTGCGATATGTTAAGGTTATGTGCAAAGACTGGTATTTCGAGTTGCATGTGGTCACCCACAAGTTCGCTGGATGATGTAAATTGCATGCAGTTTTATGAGAACAATTTTTGCTAAATGACTTGATTACCTATTTCGGATTGATTAAATGGCTCATTTTATTTGTTGATCGCATTGAAGTAGGTACCACAGTTTATCGTTGTTTCTCCGGTTACTGATTTTAAATTAAGATTCGTTGTCCAATTATATTTAAGACGAACATTAGTTGAATAGATAAATCCATACTTTAGATAAATCAATTTTTATAAAGATATTCATTCATATACACATGTTTCGATGTTTTGAAGGTAGAATACATTTTGAAACTTTTCTGTCATACTTTACGGCTTCCACCCATAGTGTGTTTTATATACAACCCCATCGGTAGGTACCTGGGTTTAAATCGAATTGGCGGAGCTATATCGAAGGCCAACTATCGAGGATGCAACTTGCCTTGCAAAACCAGAATCTTCACATTGTAGACCCGTTTCTGATAAGAAAAAAAGACCGATAACGTGGAAGATCGCATGGGAACGCGCATCGTTTCTGTACTCCGTAATTCTACACCTTTATTACAAAGGGGTTAAGAGCTAGATTGTCCTGGCAACACTATGGGTTAAGAAAAAACTAGGCAACACCATAAACGGCGTGGCTGCACCTGTCGTTAGTTCAAGCCTAGTCCGGTTGGGAATTAGGTTTTTAAAACACCTATATGGGACTATAACAGTTTTGTTGGAGAAAGAGATGACCAACAAAACAAGAAGCTAAAATATTGGTTAAGGTGAGTGGATTGGTAAAGTTCTTATGAGAATGGCTGTACTATTGAGAGTAAAACCTAATACAAACAATACAATTAAAAACAATATAACAATAACCATGTAAAACAAAAAAAATGGAAATTAATAATATTTTAGTTTTAAAACCTTTTAGTTAGTTTACAACATCTAAATTACAAGTTTTTAATAAAATACGGCCGTTGTTGTTTTATCTTCTTTTTTATTCAAGAACTTGTTATCAAAATCGTATTACATACTACCTCGAAATGCGTAAAAAAAATAAGTAATGGGTTTGTTTACATGCCTCTGCTGTGTGCTTGATAAAAAATTATGGAATTATTTTGCCCAAAGCCTCGTAGATGTCGAGTTACTGAAACTGTTGGACTAATGTACCTATGTATCTACCTAGACTATGTATGTAAGTACCTAAGATCTATAAAACTGAAATTAAAAGATCAGCCACAATTTAGTACTGATGAATCAGTTTTAAGTAAAAATAAAAATATTTCGTAAAAAGTCAATTTGTGATACCATATTTTGCAATTATAAAACCATTGAATGTATGTTTATTTCTAATTTGTATTCATTCGTATATTAATTAGTTAAAGTCAATATGTATATATATGTATGTAGGCACCGCACCCGCAGATTCCGATTTAAGTTTAGTATATTATTTGTAAGTAAATGAATGAAAATTATTACCTTCAGCTTATTTCGAGTTATTTTTACAAGAATATATTCATATCTGTAAAGTCTATACAATTAAACAGCTAAACTCTCATCGTCATCTTACCGTGGTAACAGCAAATGGTACTTATAGGCATAATATCATAAGCAGTATCAGATATGTAGGTTCGACAACTCGGTATTATCACTATCTAATCAAATGCGGCTTTTACATGAATAATGAACATAATGTTTGTTGTTATGTCACGCCATGAGAACATATATTTTGATGCTGAAATTCATGACACGTGTTCAAAAGATTCACAGTTGTTTTTATTGTTTGAAACTGGAGATTAATATTCTGATTTTTATGATTCGAATTGCTGCTACTTACTATTTTTGTTGTTTATTTATACAATTATCTACGCCAACATATCACTGGATTATAAGCAATGCATAGTTACTGTAGCGTGTTCAGAAAATAACCAATTCATAAGTACTAATAATTTAATACTGCTTTGGAAACTATAGAATACATAGGGTTCGGGGAAAGACTGCTTTAAAAAAAATCTATCTTATAAGTATATAACCTATACCTTGTACTTTAACCTTTCTGTCATATTAGGCATACATAATATGATGGTTATATTATGTCTAGATTTTTCATTCAACTTCTAAAGCTTGGAGCGAGTTGGACAATGTCTGATACCGCGTGACACGGTATCAGTTACTTTATCATAGCTTAATAAACAAATCATATGATTATTCTACGTCGCTGATATGCATCAAGATTGATTGGGAACG
Organism: Macaria notata; assembly: GCA_927399415.1. Classification (NCBI taxonomy): domain Eukaryota; kingdom Metazoa; phylum Arthropoda; class Insecta; order Lepidoptera; family Geometridae; genus Macaria; species Macaria notata. The sequence goes on from OV656727.1 coordinate 295,111, forward strand.
TGTTATATGATAACAACAAGTGCGGAAAATCTGTTATCAATATAGTAGGGAAGATTAGAGTTACTGTAAGTTCCTTGACTTACCTATGTTTATATCGCACAAAACCTCACAGAATGGTTTTACCTGATGTTTTTAAGCCACCACTTAATGTTTAATTTTGAAATTAAAAACAATAGAGTTGGCCACTCTCATACGATAACAAGAAGAACGAATGTAAGAAGAGGACGTACATTTTTATCAAATGAAATAAAATTTTACAACACGTAAAACAAGTCGCTTAATAATACAGAGACAATTCACTCTAATCTATTAGCAAAACGGATCATAAAAAGTTAGAATATGAATCTCCAGTGTCAGAGAGCAATTTGAATAAAATAATCGGTCCTATCTTTCTCATCGGATGCATCGTTAAGTTCAGTGCCTAGATGTCGCGGCGAATATCTTTGGTGTCCCTAGGTGTATGGATGATAGGTGAGAATAATAGTCACTGTTAGGTAGTTATCAACGCTGCACATTTATTGTACGACCGTTCGCTGTGAGCGATTCAGCCAACTAGCGCTGCCGAGCCGGCTACCAAACCGGTTTGGTCGACAGGCGCGCGTGGAGTCGATTCTAACTCCCTATAACACAAATTGACTGTCCGTCCGCACAACATACAAAAATATATATGATTTTATTTATTTTACGTATATAACATATTAATATTATTGTGGGATCGTGTGTGTATAAATATAATGAATATTATATGATATTATTTGATGTCGATATATTAATTATTTAGAAGATATATTATAGTTACATAAATATTTTGTGTTATAAATATGAAAATAAAATATTATGAATAGTTATAAATAATTATAAACTAATATAAAATAATATGAAGCCCACATTACTCCCCTCCAGAGACCGTCATGGTCGAAAGTGATTAGGAAAACGAACTATACGCCCAGAACGAGTTTGTTTAACCTGGTTCGGGATCGGGGCTGATGATGGGACCGCAAGCGGAACTTGGTTCAGAGCTGGTGTTGGAATAGGGATTTCCTGTTGACGAATTAGGGTAGGATCTGGATGGGAAAGAGTAGTGGGTAGCTGGGTAGGCTTGGATAAAGTGTCTGTCAGGATGTAGGCTGGTTTCAGCCTGTCGATCGAGACAGTAGTAGCCCTACCGTTTACAAGTATTTTAAATACTTTGTCATTTCGTTCAAGTACTTCGTGGGGGCCCGAAAAGGGAGGTTCTAATGCACCTCGAACTTTATCGACGCGTAAAAATACGTGACTTGTTGTGGCTAAGTCTTTAAAAATGAAGACTTTAGCTTTGTTGTGGCGAGCAGCAGGCGAGGGTTGTAACTTCATCATGGAGCGTCGCAGGCGAGATGTGAAGTTGGATACGTCCATGCTGTCAGGGACAGTGGCGTGGAAAAAATCGCCAGGCAAACGTAACGACTCCCCATATACTAGCTCTGCAGAAGTAGATTGTAGATCCTCTTTGAAAGCACTTCTAATGCCTAAGAGTACTAGTGGTAATGCTTCCAACCAGCTGCTGTCCGCGTGGCACATGATTGCTGCCTTTAGTTGTCGGTGGAACCGTTCCACAAGACCGTTACTTGCTGGGTGATACGCAGTAGTTCTGTGGTGCTTGAATCCAATCATCTTTCCCAGATATTGAAAAAGTGCCGATTCAAACTGTGCGCCTCTGTCAGTCACAATGTCAGTAGGGCATCCAAATCTGGATATCCATGATAATAGTGCTTTACCAACAGTCTCTGCTGTTATATCTGGCATCGGCGTGACTTCCGGCCAGCGTGTAAATCGGTCTACTGCTGTAAGGCAGTATCGGTTACCCTGTGAGATAGGCAGGGGACCAATGATGTCCACGTGGACGAATGTAAATCGAGCGCGAGGTAAGTTGAAATTGCCCAACGGAGCAGTAACGTGTCGACTTACTTTAGCTCGCTGACATGCAAGACATTTTCGTGACCATTCCTGGCAATCTTTGCGAGCCCCAGGCCATATAAACCGCTCAGCAACTAATTTCGCCGTTGGTTTAGGGCCAGGGTGGCTAAGATTGTGCAAACTTTCGAATATTTGTTTGCGAAATGGTTCGGTCACAAAGGGCCTTGGTGGTCCTCGACTTACGTCACAGTAAAGCTCTGTGTTACTGTCTGGTAACTTAAGTTTCTCTAGGCGGAGTGATGATTCACCACCTAACAGGTGTGTCATTTCGTCGTCGGAAGTCTGTGACAAGGCTAACTGTCCCCAGTCGATTGGCATCTGGAGTTCTTCTATTCTCGACAGTGTATCAGCCACAACATTGTCTTTGCCTGATATGTGCAGGATGTCTGTCGTGAATTGTGAAATAAAATCCAGGTGACGAAATTGACGTGGAGTGCAATTAGTCTTTCTTTCGCTAAAGGCGAAAGACAGTGGTTTGTGGTCGGTATATACCACGAAATGTCGCGCTTCCAACATATGGCGAAAGTATTTAATACTCTCGTAAATTGCAAGGAGCTCGCGATCATATGGAGAGTAATTGCTCTGTGCGGGGCTCAACTTGCGAGAGAAGAAGGCTAGCGGCTGCCAGTGTCCATTCTTGAGCTGTTGGATTACTGCGCCTATAGCGGTGTCGGAGGCATCGGTAACAAGTCCTAATTTGGACTGTGGGTCGGGGTGTGCTAATAAAGCTGCCTCACAGAGGTTCTGCTTACAGGCTTCGAATGCTCGCAGAGAGTCACCCTCTAGCGTCACGGGGTGGGAAGCTTTGACAGACCCAGTGAGCAGAACGTTGAGAGGAGCCTGGATCTGGGCAGCATTGGGTAAGGACCGCCGATAAAAGTTTACCATGCCCAGGAAGCGTCTGAGTTCTCGGACGGTTCCTGGTGCAGGAAACTCTGAGATGGCCTTGACCTTGCTGTCCAGAGGCTTGGTACCTTCTTCAGAAATTTGGTAGCCCAAAAAGGTTACCACGGGTTTACCAAAAACGCACTTTGCCGTATTAACCAGCACGCCATACTCGCGCATGCGTTCAAAGAGCTGGCGCAGGTGGTCCTCGTGTTGGGTTGGCGACTCAGAGAAAACTAGAAAGTCGTCAAGGTAGCAGTAACAGAAATCTAGCCCTCTAGTCATTTCGTCAACAAAACGTTGAAACGTTTGACCGGCATTTCTCAACCCAAATGTCATATACGGAAATTCGAATAGACCGAATGGGGTTGAGATTGCTGTTTTTGGGATATCCTCTTCATTGACTGGTATCTGATTGTAAGCTTTTACCAAGTCTATGGTAGAAAAGACTCGACAGCCTGAGATACTCTGAGCGAAGTCATGAATATGCCTAATTGGATAGCGGTCTGGGATGGTGCGTGCGTTAAGTCTTCGATAATCACCACAAGGTCTCCAGCCGTTATCCTTTTTGGGCGCCAGATGTAAGGGTGAAGCCCAAGGACTTTCTGAAGGTCGCGCTGTACCGTTACTGAGCATAAGTTCGAATTCCTGTTTAGCGATTTTAAGTTTATCAGGGGCTAAGCGGCGAGGTGTGCAATATATAGGGGGACCGGGGGTTGTTCTTATATGGTGTTTTGTACTGTGCTTTGGGACGACTGAAACGCCTGAAGGGCGAGTGATTTCGGGAAAGTTAGCAAGAATTTCGTGATACCGCGTGTCGGCCGACCAAGTTTTTACAGAGCATACATCGGTATTCGCAGCAATGGCTTTACAATGTAATGTTGTCGTATTATCGATGAGCCGTTCGTTTTTTAAATCTACTAATAAACCAAAATGTTTCAAAAAATCAGCACCAATTATAGGTTTAGTTACATCGGCTACAGTGAAACGCCATGGGAAATCGCGCCTTAATCCTAAGTTTAGTTTTAAGTCAAGAAATCCATATGTATCTATCCCGGTTCCGTTCGCTGCCTGCAGTTGGTACTTGGTCTTGTTACGTCGCTCGTTCAACGCCGCTCGAGGGTAGACGCACAGCTGGCTGCCGGAATCCACCAGGAACTGATCCTTGGAGTTGAGGTCTGACACGAAGAGGCGACCAGCAGGCGCGGGGCAATCGTCTGTCGCCATTACCGACTGCCCGGAGCGTTTCCCGACTTTTCGAAATCGCACGGCTTTATGCACTTGTTGGCGTTAGCTCCGTGTGTTGCGTGGTACCAGCATATCGGGTATTTTCGGTAGCTGGAGTCTGACCTTCTTCTCTTGTCCGGAGTTGCACGTCGTTGTTGTCTCGATCGGTTGTTTCTGTCGTAGGCGCGCGAGCTTCGGGTGTGGTCGTCTAGCTTCGCAGAGAGGCGCTCCACCATCTTCTTCAGCTCTGCAATCTCGCTGGTGTGATGAGCTGGACACGATGTTGAGGAAGTGGCTGCTACATTACCAGACGATGATGATGATGTGGTTATATCCTGGATGCGGTCAGCTAGGTCCGCGAGATCCTCGAGGGGCTGTGTTGTCTGCGACGCCAGGACGGTTTGAATGCTGCTCGGAAGTCGATTGCTCCAAATTGTTTGAATGAATGATGCAGGTAAACCAGGGCCAGCTAAATCTTGCAAGTGTCTTAGAAACTGGGATGGCTTTCGGTCCCCAAGTTCTTCATGCATAAGTAACTGCTTAACTTTTCGCTCGTGCGACGCGGAAAGCCGTCGGATTAGCTCTGTCTTTATTTTTTTATATTTCTCATGGGCCGGAGGGTTTATGATAATATCTTTCACTTCTTTAGCGTCGATTGTGTCGATGTTTGCGATGACGTTATTATATTTCATGTTATCATCTGTGATTCCTAGGTTTTCAAATTGGCCCTCCAGGAGGGCAAACCAAATTTCCGGTTCGTCCGGACAGAACTGCGTTACCTTGACATTAGTTTTCTTGCACGACGCCGGGCGGCGCCGGACCGTAACGTTGTCCTTGGCATCGGGAGCAGTTCCGACTTCTGGATCTGATGTGTCACTCATGGTAAAGGTTGCAAATCCTTGTCAAGGGGTCACCACTTTGGTGTCCCTAGGTGTATGGATGATAGGTGAGAATAATAGTCACTGTTAGGTAGTTATCAACGCTGCACATTTATTGTACGACCGTTCGCTGTGAGCGATTCAGCCAACTAGCGCTGCCGAGCCGGCTACCAAACCGGTTTGGTCGACAGGCGCGCGTGGAGTCGATTCTAACTCCCTATAACACAAATTGACTGTCCGTCCGCACAACATACAAAAATATATATGATTTTATTTATTTTACGTATATAACATATTAATATTATTGTGGGATCGTGTGTGTATAAATATAATGAATATTATATGATATTATTTGATGTCGATATATTAATTATTTAGAAGATATATTATAGTTACATAAATATTTTGTGTTATAAATATGAAAATAAAATATTATGAATAGTTATAAATAATTATAAACTAATATAAAATAATATGAAGCCCACATATCTATTAAATCTAATGGAGATAGCCCTAACTAGTGCCTAGGGAGGCTGGAACGGGTATCGTCGCGGACCTAGGTTTCTTTTTACTCCCAACACCTGTGTTTGTAGGGTTGTCCTAACGTCAGCGTCTTAAAACTTTGTGAGGAATACTAAACTTATACTCAGTAAGTTAATTAATATTTGTTTGGGCGGGCTTTAGTGTAATGCAAGTATTTTGTTTCTGTATTGACATTTACTATGAAAAGAAGCAGGTATATTATGTGTATATTACAATACAAAAGACTTGATAACGACAATAATATAATATAGTATATAATAATATAATATACGGCCTTAGTATAGAACATATATTGTACGCGGGGCAACATGTCTGTCATGTGCTGGAGCAGCTGTTTAATCTCTGCGTGAGGCACTGTTACTTACCTGATGCTCTCATCCGAACCGTTGTTGCTCCAATAACTAAAAGCAAGACTGGTGACATCTCGAGTGTGGCAAACTATAGGCCGATCTCCCTTGCCACAATTGTGGCCAAGATACTTGAAAAAGTAATTCATTCGCATTTACGCACGTTACGCTTGGACGATGGACAATATGGCTTCAGGCCGGAGGTATCCACTGACATGGCTATTTTTTCTTTGAAAGAAGTAGTGAAATATTATGTTAAGAATGACACGACGGTCTATGCTTGTTACCTAGATTTAAGCCGGGCCTTTGACAGTCTAAATACAAATTTGTTGTGGACAAAAATGCAGGACACCGATGTCCCATCTGAGGTTGTTGGTCTGATGGCATATTGGTATGACCATCAGATCAACAACGTCAGATGGGATACTGATTTTTCTGACGACTACAAACTTACCTGTGGGGTCAGGCAGGGGGGGCTTACCTCTCCCGACCTATTTAATTTTTATATGAACGATTTGATTGAGGAGCTGAGCAGCACCGCTGTGGGGCTCAGGTTGGATGGCCGATATGTCAACAACCTAAGTTATGCAGACGATATGGTGCTGCTCAGCCCCTCAATTAAGGGCCTGCGTAAGCTGATTGGAATTTGCGAAAAATACGCGCTTAATTTTTAGGTCGGGAAAGGGGCCGCTCAACGTGCCTGAGGTCCGCATCGGTGGACAGATTGTGAAGACCGTAAGCAGTTTCAAGTATCTTGGCCATATCATCACGTCCAATCTTTCTGACAATGAAGACATTGAGCGTCAGCGCAGGTCTCTTTGTGTGGTTGGTAACATGATTGCACGGAAGTTCTACAGAGCTGCTAAGGACGTTAAAATAACTCTGTTTAAATCATATTGTCAATCATTTTACACGTGCCAACTTTGGACCAATTACACCATGAGGTCGCACAACGCAATTAGAGTAGCATACAATAACATCTTCAGGCACCTGATGGGCCTGAAGTGGTATTGTAGTGCATCCGAAATGTACGCAGAATCGCGAGTAGACTCATTCAATGCTATTCAGCGAAAACGTATTGCATCATTCATGTCCAGAGTTGACACGTGTAAAAACCAGATCATTAGAAGCTTAGCGGACCGGCAGCTGCTGTCTGCAACATATAAACGATGGGTAGCTATTGCTACCTGATTTCTTATATTGTATTTTATTTTACTTTTGTGTGCTATGGATCATTGTGTCTGAAATAAAGATATATTATTATTATTATTATAATGATGTGCAACAAACTGAACACTGTTTCACTCTCATCTTATACAACGCTAAATTGTATATAAGGAAAACAAGTGCTATCTTCCACATGGCTAAGGAAATTGCCTAAATAATGTTCCACAAAAATCAAGAGTAATTATATCCGTTATCTAGTACCCATGACACAAACGTTTGCTAAGCATGGAACTAGATGGTGCTGTGTCAAATATTTGAGAATATTTATTTATATGTTTATTAGATTTAGCTCGCGGCTTCGCTCGCATTAAGAAGTTAAACTGGCATCCCCTATTTCACCCCTTTAAAAATGGCATATCCAAAAATCCTTTCTTAGCGGATACCTATGTACGTCATAACATCAACCTTCATTCCAAATTTTAGCCCAATCCGTCCAGTGGTTTGGGCTGTGCGTTGATAGATCACTATATCAGTCAGTCAGTCAGTTTAAGTTTAATATATTTAGTTTGTTTATTAATTGGTTGGTCAGCCAGCCCTATTAGAGTAGGGCGGCAATGAGTCGCGACGCCAAGTGCGCCGGCGCATCGTTTCACAGCTAGTAATTTCACGAGCTACCGAACTAGCTTAGAACCGGTATGTACCCGCAATTATGCGACAAGGGTAAAAAATGGCATAGATTAAACAACAGCCGCCTGGATCGCATTCTGGAGACTGGAATGCTTAAGAAAAGCGTATGTTTTCTGACAAAGCGGTTTGTGTTACAATGTTATAGAATAAAATTGACTTTACAGTTACTGAAGGGAATGTAATTGTAATTTCAATTATTCATATATTAGGGGTAGTGTACCGAACACAGATAATAATATTATTGTATTTGTATTGCTTTAAAAATATTTAGTCATATAATATCAAATACCCGACCAAGCATGGCCACAAATCTGAAAAAAAAATTAAAAACTTACAAAATCAGAGCGCAAAATAATCGTGCATTCGGCTTTACGTAGTCAATTTACTCTGCTACATACCTGAAAAACAATAAAATAACTATTAAAATCACATTTCAAACACTGAAAAATTATTTTAAAGTCGATGCCACTGATATATGGAATTTCTCCACGTCGTAAAATTATGTTTGGCCAAATTGAGGTACAATAAACTAATCTGTTGCCATCTATAAAGCGTTACGTAATTCTATATTGCCAATGATAACAATACAGTCTTAAGTACCCGCCATAAATGTGAATATATGTACATAGTATTAGATAAATCATTAATTGCCTAGCTATCAGGTGTTTTAATTTTGATTCAAAATGCATCATAGATATCTAGATATGTATATGTTTTGTAAAGTAGACATATTAGGCCAACGTTAGTTAGGCTAATTTTAAACACGTGATTGGAATCTCATTTGAAACTCTTGAGTAATTCGTATTCTAATGAAATAATTGTCACTTAGCAGTGCAGCACTAGTCTGGGCTTTAAATGCACTAAGTAGTCGTATGAACTTACTAGATAAGTGTAAATTGAATGCTTCCTCTGTATTTATTTGTAAGTCTGCATGTAAGGTAGTTTGTACGTATCTAGTATGTATAATTTTAATTCATCAATCTCATCAATATATACACAATGCACAAATAAACAAAACACAGATAAAAAATGATAGTGAAAGTGAAAAAACAATGCGCAATTAAAAACAAACCAGCAGCCAGTGCAAACGAAAACATAATACGGCGACAGAACGTCACCACTACTATCTGTCTCGGCCACGTTATCACTGCGCGTAGACGATCCGTTTTTAGAAATATTAATACAGTTATAACCAGTACTATTTTTAGTTCGGCCTAGTCTAAAAATACAGTGGCCGTACGATGACGCTCTCTTGATAATACCAACGTTACTCATGTAATGTAACAGAGTCGTTGACTTGCAACGATATATTGTTCGCAATTGACGGAGCGACTGAGGTTATCGACAATAAATTGACTGTTAGATAGGTCAATGCAATGAAAGTGCAACGCGATAGACGGTTCTACATCCTTCTTAAAAACTACTGCTCAATTATATAACACTAGTGGTAGCTAGTCTATTTCTATAGACAACGGTAACAAGCGACCACGTTACATCTGGTCCGGTAAAAGGTTTAAGTACTCATCAAATAAGGAAACACTCAAATTAACAATAGATACAAGTGTGATACCATTGCAAATGAGAACTAATATCCCGATTAAACTTTCCGAAATGTATCGTACGCTCAACGTCTGCCAATTCGAAGTTCGCTAATCAGTTTCTCGGCCAATGAGCGTCGTCGGAGCAATTCGATTAGCACACGATTTGAATTCACCGCGCGAGGATACATTAGCAAATTAATAGTGGAGTTACGTAACTATCCGCCACTACTCGGACTAGGTATGAAGCGAGACGTGCTTGAGTGCGCCACAAGGCCGCCTTCTCGACATTGACCGTGAAGTTACAACACTTCAAAAAAAACTTATTATGTTTCCGCAAATCGAGCCGATCGCTTCCACGCTCCGAATCGAGGCGGCATCGAGTAATGGCGTGAAGGTACGTCACATTACTATTCGATTTGTACGTGCGATAAACAAAACATGTCTACAGAATGAAGGGACGCATTAGTAAGCAACTCATTTGTGTTTTCTGAGTTTGATGACATGTATTTCAAACAAAATAAAAAATATATTAATAAGACTCTTTTTAACTAACTTTTTCCGTATTAGGTCTTTCATAGTTTACACGAAGTAATTTGTAAACTACAGGAAGGTATACAAAGGAATGTCGATTTAGAACGTCAGGATTGGCCGCCAAAGAGCTGCGGGTGTCATTTTCTACAACCTCGATCTAATCTCGTATCTATGTAATTTTCACTTTACATATGTACAAATACATGCATAGTATGTAGGTACATCGCATCGTTGTTACATTTTTATTCGAAAAAAGAATTGCGTTCAAATATCCAGTTACTACTCAATTTTGCAAAGAAAATTATCAAAAGAATGTTGAAACTTCGCTTGAACGGGTGCACGTCAGGGAACCCTTAAAACTATGAAACTTTATTATTGGCCAACGACTTAAGAACAGTTAAAAATAGCTGCTCCAGAATCTAAAACTGTAACAATTGGTCATGTGAAGTCCCGAGTGCGGTTTAATTAACAAAAATTATATTAATCTTGGCTGGTTGGCGCTACGTTGGCGCCACGGCTCGACACGAGACTGTAATGACATGACGCCTCTAATCCATTGTGCCAATGAGGTACTGCTGTAATGGGTCTGGTTACATGGCAACATTGTCTTTGCATTGTGTTTTTCTACGTTGACACCTTCAAGTGTAATACCATTAGCCAATTAGTGTGCAACAGGCTGTACTTATTCCGCAGTCAGACTACACTGGCCTTACGCCAGTACGTTAGAAGTAGTAATAACTCCAGCAAAAAAAGTCGAACAGAATGCCTAATAAATAAGGAGTTTTTTTTTTCAAATAAAAATGTGAGTTTTAAAAAAATCATTTTTGCTAAATACCTACATTTAAAAAAATTCAAATTTGTATGTAATGGCTATAACTATGTTGTTTACAATCTTTTTAATATACATCTATTTTTTAAATAAAGTTAAGCACCATACTCGTATTAACTTACTCTATGGCTTTAGTGTTAAGAATGACTTTAATTTTCATAGTACGTGCTCATGTGACCTTGTGTGTGTTGTCCAAACAGGTCAAACATACTTAATTATTCATTATTTAACTTTAATTATGTTTGAGCCTTTTTTTGAGCTGCCTACGAAATATTTTTTTTTTATAATTATAATCAACTCAAACATTTGCTTACTAAAATTAAAAAAAAAACATTTTGAAATAAATGATTTACCTACATTGATTTTATCTCGGCTAATTCCGCATAATGACTTTTTGTTAATTATTGAATTTACGGAGTGGAAATGCAACGTGGATTGGGTACGTAGTACACGTACGTAACTGTATTTTTGGAGAAAAATTAAAGAATGTTTAAAAAGATAATTTAACGTCATCTTTTATGTAGATAGTATTTTTTATGAAGTCGCCTTATCGTACTTACTAAAATAAATCTGAAATAAGTAATAATATATGCATATAATAAAGCTGAAGAGGATAAAAATCTATACATAGAAATATTAAAAAAAAATATTGGGTATACTTTAAATCGACAACAAAACACGTTTCTGTAGTTATTACAATGTTTGTCTGTTTATATAAACGCTCATCACGCAAAAACGGCCGAACGCATCATCATGATTTTTGGTATGTACATAGTATAAGGTCTTAGGAGTGTCATATGGCAACTTTTTATCCTGCGGAGGTCTCTGAATTCAGCGAGTGAAACCGCGGGCGTCCACTAGTATCTAATATTTTATAAGTTCTGAAATGAAAATTAATATTTAAATTCAGTACGGAATAATAGACAAACCAGCAGAACTCACGCATGTTTAGTATATATTATCCGTTTCCATCGTGTTTAGTGTAAGATGTAACAATATCCTATTACCTATTCTTTCAGATGTAAAGTTGTGAATATCAATTACATTCGTATACTAATTTAGTTATTCGTGTTTGTGTATCATTATTGAATTAGCCATTATACAAAAATATTCTTCGTTTTATTTGATAAGTTTTTTCAAAAGGATTTAAAAATATATACTGGAACATTCTACGTTTAATCTGATTGTTTTTTTTTTCATTGTACATAGCCTTAATATATAAAAAAGCTTAGCCACTATATGTTTTTGTATATTTATTGTTTATAACACTACATATTTAAAAGAATGAGGCTATTGACTCAATAGTTAGCACTAACCTAAATTCTTTATTCTTTAAATTTGTCTATAAAAAAAGTATATAGTACGGCAGTCGTTGAGCCATGTAAGAAGCCCTTAGGGCGGCTTGATAAACTCTCAATTCTAGAGTTGGCCACTCTCATTCGATAAGAAGAAGACATAAAATAGACATCATCTGCACCATTGAAGAATCTGTAACTATTTGACAAGTAAGTTTATATTCGTGGCGCAGCGCTCGCGCCACAGTCAAGGCTGGCAGCGAGGAAGTGGCTAGACAATGCGCTCGCGCAGCTATTTCGCAATGAACGGTTTACGCATGAGTAGGAAGTCTTCGGTTATCGTGACAATTGTACGATATTGCTTCGCTCGCTGATAATGATGTTTGTTGCTGTGGTTTTTTATAAACTCGTGCTTGACAATATAATGTTTCTATTGAGTAGAAAAAATATGGTGAAAAGTGAATAAACTGAAAATATGTCGTAAACAAAATATAATTATAATTAAGATAAATCAATATTTTCAGAATTCTGATCATTATGCGAAAGACGGAACCTACACTACCCCTGGGATCATCATCATCCTCATTATCAGCCCGTTATCGTTCACTGCTGAGTAGTGCTGAGCATAGGCCTCTCTTCTTGTACGCCGCTCGTCCCGGTCCTGTGCAAATTAAATCCAGGTGATCCCTGCGGTTTTTTAATGTCGTCAACTCACCCCTGGGATATAAATAAAAATGTATTTTGGTTGTTGCAATCATATCAAGCGAATGCATATTTTAAATCAAAACTATACACTCGTTCAATAAAATTAACGTGGTAGGTAATTAAAGATTATATCACCTATAAAGTCTGTATAATTTAATTGTTAATCAGTCATTATGCAGGTGACGCATTACTCAGTAAGTAGGTTCGTGCGTTTGAATCAATGGCCAATAAGGAGTGCGCGCGTACATTTATGTATTGAAAATCTTCCATATTGATATATTATTGGTAAAATATATGTACTAACTGATGTAGAAATGGACCAAAAGCTTTTTAAAAAATACATAATTAATTATTGTACATAATGATTAATAAATACTGTCAGACAAGAGTTTGTGTTCTCTTTCTTGGTTCCGTGGAAGGACCTGGGCGTCCTCCATGATGTATCTGCCCAAGAAAAGTCCTCTAACGAATTAATTCTGCGGGAGAGTCACGACCCTCCAGTCATGAGGAAATACGACTCAAAGAGAAAGAGTCTTGATCTATCTAAATTTTGAACTGAATTTAATGAGATGTGTTTACTCCTACATGATAAAATTACAAATCGTTAAAGTTAATCGTTTTCTTCGTCATGTTCACAGATAAGTTCCATTACTTTGATTAATACTACTAATCAGGCATTTATTTACAATTTATTTTAGAACTACTCTTTGCGGGCATCACCTTAAACTCAAAAGGTTAAACCCATATGTTTAATTTAAACGAGTCATGAAACTCAAATTATAACACATAAATTTACTTCAGAAAAGCTAGTTTTTGAAAATCAGGTCAGCCAGGCTTCTAATTAGTAAAATTAGCATACCTACATCATTCAAAACAATCGAGCAATCAAATCATTACGTGAACATGAATCACAGGCTGTAAGACATCTAATTTTTAAATTAAAAGCCTTGTAATTATGTTGAAAAATAGACCTCACATCAAACCTATTAAGGTTGTATTACACGGTTTGCTAATCGCTTTATGTCGTTGTGAGCAAAGAAGCCTTTTTCAGTTGTTAGCATATATTCATGTCTTTATATCAATACTATTTTACTAATCCATTTAGTTATATGAGGTCTGGACTCACTGCTTAAAACTATTCTTTGCAATTAAATCCAACAGATTAGCTTACCATATTAAGTAAATAAATTATATCCTCAAAATAAAGGGAACAGAAGTAGGTTACGATATATCAAACTATGTACATATGTATGTAGGTAATAACTAATGAATGACGAATGCCTTTGACTGACGTTTTGATTGGATTTTATAATGATTTATGCAAAGAAACCCCTTTGTAGTGGCTTTTACAGAGTACAGCAGTTAAAGATTTTCAGTCCTACATCGATTGTTATAATAATATATCTGTCGTGGTTTACAAAACGTAGCAACATGCTTTACAGCTGCTGTGATTCTCAGCTGTGTGGCTTCACTAGTTCTTTGACTGAATATAACACGCAGCCATACTATTAAAATATGTAATCATAGAAATAGATAATAGAAACAGAGATTTGGCTTGGCAACATATACACAACAATATTAGGCCATTAAATGGATCACAGTATCCTGGAGATAATGCTGAATTACTTTCATTTGTATTTTCCAGCTAACCCATCCAGCAAGATTTCTTCAATCTTGGCAAATGAAGACAAAAAGTCCAACGATATCGGCAATCACAGCCCCAATAGGCGTAACATACCCAAGTCACGGAAACAGGCAATAATGACATGAACTTTGGCCGAAAACATGAATCACTTGACATTGAAAACGCACGGTGAAACCTAAACTCCCCGAAATCGGGGGTAGCGCAGAGGCGGCCACATCGATCCCCTAGGAAATGGGGTCGGGCCCCCACCCCTGACCTTGGGCGCTCGGCAGCCGGAGATAGCCGAGCGATCCGAGCCCGGCCCGAAGGTTTCATTCATTCGTATTCCCTCCGCCCACGCGAAGAGCCTTCGGCGGATTTTGAGTATCGCCGGTGCTCCTGTACTCTCCTTTAATGATGTGTACTTAACGTCACTTGGGCTTAGAACCTTCCAGAAGCTTCGGCGAAAGTACTCATAATTTTTGTCACGATACGGCTTTTTTGTGATGTTTGTGTGTCAGCCTTTGTCAAACCACCCGCGGCAACGTCGAGCCTTTAGGAAAATACCTCTTTTCGAGCTTTGTAAATTACCTTGCTGAATTATTAAAGCTAATCGTATTAGCGTTTCATTTCTTATCAGAATGAAATATCAAGGATGTGAAAGTAGATGTGAACCTATTAAAGAAACAAGATGGTTCATATATGTAAGAAGGAATGTAAATTTCCTTAATGTATTTTCAAATTGATAATAATGTATGCAAATGTCTCAACAGTTATTTTATTCTATTAGCTATATGTGAAAGCAAAAAGCACGGAAGATGTGTTCAAGGTAATGTATTAGTAGAAGACAATGCAGGGTCGCCTTATCTAGAACAATATTTGTCCACAACCTTAGGGTTTATTGAAGTTAACTGTGATATGATAAAACGCATCAAGATGCATATTTATGGTCACATAAATGTGTTTATTTTGAGCAGCTAAAATTGATGAATAATAATAATCTTACTACACAAGTAATACCTATATAATATAGTACAGGAGATGGTCCTTCACATTTATTCCTAATTTATGGAGATTATAACTTCCCACAGAATAAATTAACTGAATTTTTTATCTAAACAATTCCATGGCAGTCACCAGGCACAGACAAGACAAATTTACACAAGAAATAAAACATTTTTTTAATACATACATACGTACATTTCAAAAAGATTCTAAAATGAAATCCGTAACAATCTAGTCTCATCACTGTGAATGACATCATTATTTCAGATTTACGAAAAGATTGTATTAAACTTGTTTGTATCTCATTAAGTCACAATTTATTTCGCTTCCTAAACATTGGATATAATTAAATTAATAGCGGTTGCAAATCATGCATTATGAGAACGGAATCTTCTAGAATTTTATGGAAGAATTTTAAACCAGTTGTGCAAAATCAAATACAGAGATCAAACAGGTATAATATCAATCAACTCTTTGTGACAAGGAACATCTAGAACGCCAGAACTAAAAATCGAGACAACTTTCAATATTAAGCAGGCTATTCGAAAAGAAGGCCTTGGTGTAGGTAGTATATGATTTATGTATGTTTTGAAATCGAAACTTATTTGAGGTGTTTTATATCTATGCCTGCTAGTTATACATAACTTTACATCGAATGTCCGTAGGCGACTTGCTAGACCGTTAGGCATTCGGAATGTTTTGTTTGAGCCTAATGTAGACTATAAAGTAGTGAGTTAGGTAGCATGTTAAGTAATCAAAATCTTCTATGTACTAATCTGGTGTTTTTTATATGAACTAAATTTTTTTTTTTTTTACCTTATATATACTCACGCTTGACTACAACTTGCCTGATGTTATGCAACGTAGTAATCTACGATCTAGGGATTAAAATGTAGTACGAATTGTAGCAAATGGTCACAATGATTAATTAACTATTCATTAGTACGTACATAAAATCCGTTCATAACAAAAAAGCTACCTAAAATAAATAGATGTGTTTATTATCTTGAGTATATAATTTCGAGTATATTAAATCGACTTTTAATAGTCCAATACGGTACCGCTAAATATAAAATTAATTCTTATGAATACCGATTATTTTTTAAAGACCAGCATTTATTTGCACTAAGCACCAAAGTATGTTTATTTGCATAAAACGGCAGTTGTCAAAACTCAAGTGGATTCCTCCGACTACTGGGTGACGTCAAGTGATAACACAAGTCAATATTTGATATACTTGTATGTATATACACAATACACATTATGTATGTGGTGAATACAGAGTTATCTATACTCTCGGACCGACGAGCTGCTGTGTAAGTAGTAATATCTTTAGTCTCCATATACCTACATTATATACAACTACTTATTGCTTATGAGTTAATTTATTAAGTGCTAAATCTGCACTATGGTTGTTTTCCAATAAAAGATTAATTTAAAACAACCATAGTGCAGGTTTAGCACTTAATAATTTAACTCATAATCAAAACGCGAAAGGCCCATTTCTCGTCATATCAGGTGTCCATAGTACATCGATATGAGTGCTTGTCAGACATATTCTGACAGCACAAGTGGCGCCATCAGCCGCTTAGTCTGAAGTGTATGGAAATTAGTGTGGATTTCCGCGCCTGGCAGTTAGTAGACCGTAGCCTAGTGGTTAAGGCGTTCCGGACGGTGATCGGAAATACGCAGGTTCGAATCCTGCCGGTCGTGATTATTTTCGCTCATTTTCCAATAAAAGATTAGTTTACTTATTGCTTATTAAAATTTTGAATTTTATTTGTTTTTTTTAACAGTTTTAAGTATAAATCGTACATATGGAACTGTACCAATTACACAATAATATATTTAATGTTGAAGCGTAAAAGAAGAACAAAGTTTCAGGCTCACAAGCAATTGATTTTTGATATAAATGTGAATGACTTGAGGTTGTACGTCAGTTTGAGGGAGCCCTGTATGTGAAGTATACCATTAGCCATGGAATGTGATAACGATACAAGTTCAATAATGAAAACGGGACGCGGAGATAGCGGCGCAAGCGCACTACTGCAAATTGGAGCGAAGAAATTATGTAATTGTTCGTTATGTTTGGAAAGAGTTTTATAATAGTAAAAATAAATATTTTTATAATTCAGTCTAATGACTATTGAAGTAGGTATTACTGCTAGTACAAACAATTATCTCCCGCTACGCATAATTACTATTTATCACTCACAAAATATTACATAAACAAACGCTTTTATACATGTAGGCTGTAGGCGTCACATTACCAAAACGGCATTCAATATCAAACCTCAAGAGTTTCAAGTCTGTAACCAGTTTTCATCGATTAAAATGTCCTACGTAATCGAAATTTCCTTGCATTCTGTTTTTGAGGTTAACAAACATATATCCTCTCACTTAAATACAGTTTTTTTTTTGTAATTATGGTTGTGATAAGGTCAGAGCGAGGACTTTAGACAGTCCCTTTTTCCAGATAATTAAGTTATCAGTACAGTAATTGAATACATTCGATGGTCAAACAAGACACATACCTACTCGTTTGAGACTTTTACAGCTGAAGGCTTTTTGTAGGACGTTGTCATTTCTAAAACCTTGCAGAGGTAATCGAAAAGTTTAATTAATATTATGTTTACATTTTATGTAAAATTATTCCATATGTATGTGCCCCATGAATGCGGTTTACGGAAGACTTAATGTCTAAATTCATATTTATCAACTAAAATATATCTTAATAACTAAATTTTTTTGGTATGCATTAAAGACATATCTTATCTTATTATATTCACATTTTCTTGGATAAGCTACGTAAAAAATATGCCCTACTATTCTGACTCGGGGGAGTAAAAAGACAGTAAACAATACATTTCATTCTACAAACAAAGCTAGCATCATAATGCCACCGATAGCATCGCGACGCCAGGAAGCTGCGCAGGAGTAGCAAGATGTGACAACGAACCGCCGAAACATCGAGGCTATCTGTGCTATTAACCTTCCCATGTAGATCATACTGACAAGAGTTGCCTATTTTGTATAAACCGCTTCTTCCGTGAATATCAGGCTTTATGCCCTAACGAATATTATAATCATACAACTTTGCAACGATACCAAATTAAATAACTACCTTTGGTGTTTGGATCTCAAACTTATTTAAACCAAAAATACGATGACCCATCTTTTCGTTGCGAAAGAGAAACAGATAGATCAACAAATAAATATAGCTCATACAATTAAATTACGTGATTTTTTCAAGTTTATGAATATTTGACTCATCAAACGACATTTTTAAAATTCCCGAAAAATTTCAAACTAAATCAACTAACTCGATACAGTGACTATAAACTGTTGTTTATAGTATATATGTATAAAAAACGTAGTTTCACTAAAATATTCGCTGCACAGAGGGGGTGTGAGCGCGGGGTGCGGTACGCAGAAGGTTATCAAACGTGATAAGAGCCATCCATCACTCACTGGCTGTCGCAGAATACTCTTGTGACTGTGCCGAGGAAGATTTTCCAAGTCTCCAGATACATACATACAAACATGCCCAAGGTATCATTGTAAATGCTATTCTAACGATTCCGAAACCACAAAGGCTTAACACTGAATGTTGACTGTTCAGTACTATTTATCTTCTTCTTCTTATTGTCTATCAGGTATGAGTAGAGGATTACAATACTTCCAGTAATATGATAAATCGTAATATCTGCCCAGCCACAATCGATCAGTAGGATAAAACTGAAATATAACTGCATGCATTAATTAGGTCCATTTCCTGTGTATACTCCATCATTTTCCGTAGAACCAAAAGAGGTCAAAATGCTTACGGAAAAAACCAGAGTAACTACTGATAATAACAATAAATGACACATCAAGCGCATATTATGTTGCAAAGAATTAAATACACTCGTATATAGTGGATTTCTTTATAAAGTACCTATCTTTACTCACGGAGTTGTATATTTACATAGCGGCCATAATATTCCGCGGACCCTGTGTTTTGATACTTATCAATAACTTTTGACCCTTACACAATAAGTAGTGTTCTTCTGAGTGTAAAAAGATTATTATGCTCTATACATACAATACGCTATACTTTATGCTTCACTCAACTTTTCTTGGTTCTTATTTTTACACTCGCGTTTTTAATTTTGATGGCCAAATTTTTCTCTTTACAGTTTCTATAACTGCTTATTGAAAAGATCACGAGGAAAAACAACAAACAGAAAATAGAACAATCAATACCAAACATTGGATACACAATAACAACTATCGTCATTCAGGTCATTAACCTGTTCTCAAAGCAATTTTATTACTGAAACAAATTCGACATTCGACGAGAATGAAGAAACCAAGAGAGATCAAGTCCTCTGATAATAATCGCTTGAATTGAAAATGGAACGACTTCAATTTCCTTAATTCGTGTTATCTGACCCTCGTCAAATACCAAATCTCTTAAGCGATAGTCTTTAAAATTGAATTGAGACAATTTAATCTGATCCAGAGCCATTTGCAAAACTTGTGCGAGAATCCACCTTATAGAATAGAATTCGGCAAAGGGCAGAATTTTCCGGATTCTAAACGAATTAAATAGTCCGGTGTCCCATTTCTTTAATTAAATCTTCACTTTAACTTACATTACTTGTATGATACAATTTTTTTTAATCCTGCTGTAAGGCCCTCTGCCACATCTGTTATTGTACCTAGTTAGTATGGTTAATACAGTAGGACTGACACATAATAATCTCTCTTCTTGAGTCGTATTTCCTCATGACTGAGGGTCGTGGGCAGATACGTCGTGGTGGGCTTCCACGGAATTCCATATAATAACAAAAGTCCCTAAATAAAAAGGAATAAAAAAACAACGATTCCTAAATGCATTTAGCTAACTTTTATTATCCTATAAGCCAGTCTTATGGTGCACACTCCCACAGAATAAATAAATATCCCGGAACATTGCACACAGCGCCATCTAGCCCCACACTAAGCAAACGCTTGTGTCGTGGGTGTTAGATAACGGATATAATACTTATATTCTAGTTAACACTGAAGATAAAAAGAAAACTCAGCTACAGCCATTGAATATGATAAAATTAGCATATCTCTTAGCCCATAACCGTGCAGCAAGAGTTCTTGTATCTAATTGAAACCTGAGACTCGTTAGCCTGCGAGGGGCGCACCCACGCGCTCTCTGAAGGACTGCCAGTGACGTAGGAAGGAAATTATACGTACTTATGCTGTTAAGTATCTATGGATGTATTGTAGTGATTATAACTATAGATTCTTTCTTAGGTACTAATTGAAATTTAAATATATTTGAGTCGCATTCCAAATTTAGCTACCTATCAAATGTTTTTTTTTTTCAGTATACGCCAATATATTTTTTCAATACTAACAGAAATTACCATAATAACAACAGAACAAAACAAATTCTCAGGTAAGTGGCCACATAAAGAATACACTTGTACTAACAACCTTTACCGTGATAATGGAATATTAGGTACAAACAAAAACGCACAAATGAAACATAACGATAAAATTGATGAAAAAAATCCTGTTTTAATATTCCACATGAAGTGAACGAGATTGTTCGCGTTACGCAACAACTCGTGACTGTTATTACCACTGTCACGACCAATAAACGTAACAACTCGTATCTAGATAAACAAGCAAATGTAAACCCTAACACTAATCAAATAGCGAAACAAACACCCTGACAAACTCAGCTCAATGCTCCTCACATGCTTTTTCCTAGTTTTAAATTATCGCTTTATTAGACGTAATGTTTCATTGATCCATTTGATTAACTATTTGATAGTTGCCATTGCAATAAATCAGCGAGGTCTTATCATACTTAATAATTGTTATTTATAAAAAATATTATTTAAGTAGGTATTCGTAAAAACTGGTTGCTGATGTTTGGGATAGAGGTCATGTTGATTTTGTATTATGATTTATGATCTGTAGATGCTTATTAAACTAAAACGGAGGTCTTGAAAACAATCACCATCGAATAAAAAAAGAGTTATTGAAATCGGTTCATAAATAACGGAGTGATCGCGTAACATACCAAACAAAAACTTTCACAAGGCTTAATAACATTTTTTTTAAAGTCGGTTGAAAACTATGAAAGCAGATAGAATTTTACGGAATTAAAATATACTAGATACATACATACAAATAGCAGGACAGGTTCTGGTATTAATCATTTAAGCTGTTCTTAAACTCCACAACATTCAGCCAAAAACAAAAATTAAAAAAGTACAAAACCTCGCATTTAGAGGCAACAACATAACCGCTGCCGCTGAACACCGCACATTAGCAAAAAATATATTCCAACACACAGTTGCGAGTAAAAACTCCACAGATGTGCTCAGGCACCATGCAGAGCAAAAAAAAGAATCTTGGTCTACGGCCTGGGAGACTCAACACAAAAACATTTGTCGCTTTACACAACAAAATAACCTTTAATAATTTATTTAAACTCATTCCATCTGGATCTTCATCTGAATCTCAACTAGACATACAAATTAACTTAATAATTCGTACACAATATATAATGATACTAGACAATGGTTCTAGTCTCGTCATAAAATAAATTAACATAGTTGTTGTAGGATTTTTTTAGGAATAATTATGTTATTTGACGTTAAAGGGAAGTAGACTCCTCAGTTTATGTCATGAGTATGGTTTATTGTATTTCCTGTTGATCAAGTTTTTGACGTTAAACCGTTTCAAATCAGTTCCGTTTTCTCATGTGACTATCATCTATTCTATCATGGGTTCAGAGGTCACTGGACGTTCTTTCCATCGTTTTATTCTTTTTAAATGATTTCACCCATACCACACTGAAAACCTGTACAATTAAAGCTTTATTATCCCTAACCCGAGCCGTAGTTGTGGTAACTCGTTTTTAATTACATTTTAAGTACACACATACTTAGGTAGCTCTCAAGATGTTTGCTGACATCGCTGGACTACCTCCTTAGCAGCCGTCTTTATATTAAAGTGCGGGATAGTAATATTTATGCAGCTGATAGTACTTAGATAGGTTCTTAGTTTTTAGATTCATATTCTAGTAGCTGCGCAGCTAGACTTCTTAATAACTAGAGTAACTAACATCTGTCAGCTAAAGTAGAAAGATAACGTGAGAAATGAGTAGGATGTTGATTTTATAAATATAATTACTCACTCTCACTCTCTGACTGAATAAATGTTTTTCGACTATGAAGTAATACAAACCAATAAACAACCGTTAACATCAACAATTGTTCAGAAGTCGAGCAAACAAAAGTGAAACGTGGAGATTGAAATAATATTCTGAATATTGTTGTGTTCCGAGCTGCAGCTCCTGTGAGTGTGAATACGGTTTTTTACGCTAGTTTTGTACAAAACTGAGCAACATAACTCGTACTTTGAAGTGGTTGTAACGTAGGTAACGAAACCTGTTTGTGTTTGTGAATTCGGTACAAAATGTCACGCATGAAGGTCAGTAGTGCGAAGAACCGACGACAAGCGGAGACTTCCGATACCTGTTGTAAATTGTGTTTTCAAAATATCAAATGTATTCAAATACCTATAATAATTTTGTTAGACAAGTTTTTTATCATTCTTTGGATTCTGGCTACTTTGCCATCTTGAAAGGGTTAAAGACCCAAAATTTGTGTTGTTTAATGGGAATATACTGCAATTATATTTATGCATTGAAATGGAGAACTTGTTATGAATATTTTTGCTTCATAGCGTATGAAGTTTATGCTGTATGGAGTGAATTTACATAAAACTGCAGTGCGTTCGCCAATCAGAGCTGCAGAATTGTAGGTTGTAGGGCAGGTCATGGCTGCATGCGTAAGCATAAACGGATGTGCTAACGATAACATTATCACCATCCCGTTTGTTTGCAAGTGAAGTTGGAGAGAAAACCAATATTGTATCTCTAACGCTAATACTAATAACGCTATTTTGTGCAGGGCGATCTTCGAAATGTTTATTTGGATCTGCTGCATGTTTGTTCGGTGCAAGTTGTTTGCTTTAGATTTTTTGAGTAACTTCTTTATACCTAGTCAGTCCTACGCAAAATGTTCCTTGCGTGCGAAGTGGCGTCTGGCTCCAAGTACCAGGGCAGCAGCGGCTTGTGGCGGTGTCACGTTACGCGGTGGCTGTTGACACCAGGCCCTGATTCTGTAAGGCCCAGGCTTGTCTTGCCATAAACGCGTGACGTCACACGACATCGTAACTTGTATCGTATCGTGGCACGGTAAGACACGGTTAAATGGTATTCTACATGCCATACGATAGGTTGTCTATGACACGTTACAATTACACGTTTTCGTCCAAAAATCTTCTTTCCGGTTTTTTCGATAAATTGCGGTTTTTGATGTGAGAGTTTATTTATTAATTAAAAGTTAATTAGGTCGAGAAAACCATAAAATAATACACAATTTCTTGATTGATTACACAAATTCTAATAAAAAGCTACTAAATTACTATTGCTTACTAAAATAAAATCTCTGAACTATGATTTTTCAACGAACCATTTACTCGTGTTGTCAATGTCAAGTCAATTGTAGAATTTGTTTTGTAAATATCTGTAAATATTTTTCCTGTATTTATCTTCGCGTGAGTGTTTTGCAGAATGGATAGTATTTTACGCAGAAGGATAATTTGACTGGCGAAGCAATAGCCGCTCCCTCTCGTGCATGAGGTTTCGTGCGCCGGTCGTGGTGCTGGTGCTCTCGAGTGGGAGGTCGACGCGCCTGCACCACCTTCAGGAACCACCGCCTGTCGTCCCGGTGCTGTAGAAAAGCGCTGCCACGTCAGGCATTTCACCACCAACATCACCACGTCGAGCAACGCCGCCCGTCACTGGAACGCCGCCGCGCCGGCCAGAGCGACCTGACTTGACTTCCCGGGGTCAGCGTGCCCTGGAGCCCTCAATAGAGAGCAATCTCGATGAGGCTCTACCAGAAACCCCTTGGGGACTGGCAGACGACCCAGTGATGATGCTGGCGTATGGACTAAATTAATTTGTATCCCTTGCAGGGATTGGCCGAGACCTGAAGCCATATCGCTATGGTTTTTCAGGTATTCGGCCTAATAGCCCTGCTGGGCCGGAGCCACCTTTTGACGGCTGACTGGGCTGGGCTTGCAACAGCTAGGTGATGGGTCCAAATTGAATGATCATACATTTAACAACACCATTCACAATGAATCACTAATCGCTTTCTTATACCACATATAAGATTAAAAAATGTCATATTATGTTGAATATGAATAAACTTACAATTGAAGTAGGATAGGATACTTACTTATTTATTAGGATTAGTTAACCACAGGCCACACGATTCGAGATAATAAATATTAAAATTTTAAATTTTATATTAAGTTATAGATTTTAGAATATTTAGTTTTAATTTTAGCTACACCCTAATTCCCCTCTAAACAGGGCAAATGTAAATACCTACATTTATGCTAATAAAGGAATTGAAATAAAAAGCCTTGTTATTCTTAAAACCTTATAATACATGTAACATTATTTAACTACTATATCTCTATTATAACATTTCTGGTTACTTAATAGGTATTAAGTCAAATTACTTGACATTTTATTTTATTTACATAGGTTATATGACTCCTTCTAGGTAAAGGCCTCTTCCAGCCTATTCCACCTTGCCTCCAGTTCGGTGCAACTTTTTCTATATCTTTGTTCTACCTGTTTTCAGGTCTTCCTTGTTTTCCTAGTGCTCCTTTCCAGATACTTGCTCTTTTTGTCCATCTTTTATTTGGTAACCATGCAAGGTGCCCGGCCCATTTCTATTTCTGCTTTAGTCCATGTTGTAAAGCATCCACAATTTTTTTGTTTTCTTTCTCTTATCTGAACATCTTATTCTGTATTTGAGCTTGATTTTTGTTATATGTACTTCTTACCATGGAATGTTGGCATGTTTTTGTATCATTCGGCTGGTTGTTGCAAGTGAACTTACATTAGGTATATGTGCACAAGTATATTCTGTTTGTTTCTTTGTTGGTGTGGCATGCTTTCCTCCATGGCGGCCGGCCATACTGGAGGAGGTTGTGTGGAGATTTTACAATACATAACACTTCTTCCATAAATTTATTTGATGATTGCAGCTAGTATTTGAGGTTATGTATGGGTTTGTTATGTACATATTTTTTTGTTTTTTCTGGCCTTTTCACACTATTTTCACGGAAGGAGGCACAAAAAACACTATTTTCAGATGGATATTTGTCACTTCACAGGTTGCTTTATTGTTTTCAACAGGTTTTGTCCGTTCATCTTTTTGTTGCGTAGTAATTCGCCGTTTGCCGGTCGGCTTGTTGTTTTCGAAAATGCTTCGATTTTTTAGGTGTTTTCTATTGTAAAACAGGTTTTTAGACGATTTTATCCTCAATAAATGTTTAGTAGCACAAATTTTATTCGGAGATTGAAACTTATTGTTTACACAGACACAGAATACTAAGTAGTTACTATGGGTAATACCGTGTCTTGGCGTGTTACGTGCCCTCGCAGCGCAAGATAAGTTGACAGTTCAATTCCTTACGTCACTGTGGTTACGGAATCTGATATTGGCATAGCGAATACCATAAACGCGCGTAACACGCCTTTAACGTGTCTTGCCGTGTTACGATAGAGAAATGGCCTTACAGAATTAGGCCCCCAGCGCCTGATTAATATTTATGATACGGCTGAGCATCTCGCATGGCCGGTTCGCTCACTCGATGCGAATTATCTGATTCTTGCTCGCTCACACGTACGGCGCCATCACACGCACGAAAAGGCCAGCATTACACCGATGATTGCTCTTTCAACATACGATCATATGCGTAAGTGCGAATGAGAATCCCAAATCTACTTAATTTTTGCTAATTCTCCTTTTTTGCTGCTCTTTTTGTTATCCCGAACGTTTCGACCTTGATGTACAGAAACTCGTATTAATTTGGGTAAATATTCTGTAATTATTTTGCCAAACGTCTGATTTTACAGGTAGACAGATAGCTTGAATATCAATAGGTACGTTCCAATTTGTTGTAAGATTTTTACAAATTAACAAACTATAGTAGGTAGGCAGGCGTGTTTAGTTTTGTTGTTTCAGATCAGGTAGGCCTACTGACCAGTTGTACTGAATGTAAAAGAACCGAGTGTAGGTATGTGGCACGAGGCGTGGGACCAGCACACAGCGAGCTGTATCGAGGTATCTCAACCGGACTAACTCGACTCGACTGCCATTACAAAAAAATGCAACGACTGTAAAGGAAAACCGTGTTGTAGAAATTACACCCATTTGCAAACGAGAACAACTGACGATATTAATTTTGAAAAGGGAGTATTAATGGTTTTATTTCTTGTCACACCGTCAGCGATGTTATGTCCATCTAAATTACTCATTGGTGTGTTCAATTAGTCATTTGTGCCCCGTTTACTGTTAATTGAAACGCATCCAAATGTGTGGATCATCTTTGCTTCGCTTCACCGGAATCTTCGCGACAAAAACAATAATTGTCATTTGTATTACCGCTAAGTACCTACGGCCCATTCAAGTTTATTAGTTTGTTATTCAGAGTGCTCGCCTTCTTTGTAATTCCATGTACGTACCTACTCGTGTGCACTTATAATTATTGTGCTGCGTATCCTGGCAGCGTCTCGCATTAACAGTAGGTATTATCTTTGTGTTTGCGGCTTCATTATCGTTGTTTGTCTGGACATTTTCCGTGAGCGCGCCTGTGAGCCGGCCGGTGTTCGCGAGACTCCGCGCCAAGGTCACGTTATCGTGCTATCGCCAGCCCTGCTCCGATCCAAGGTTATCCGACTGTTCACTTTTATATGCAAATCTCCAGAGTCGATCCTCTAACGACACTCGCTACGTCACGAGCACGTCCGTCTTACAGGAACTCGGCAATCTCGACGTCGCGCGCTGACTCTTTATTGTTAATTTGCGACCGGCCGGTAGGGCCGCCGCAGCGCCCGGATGCCCACTCTCGCTTTTAAGGAACACGACTGCGTAACGTTCCGACTCGAATTTGTTGCATGTTTACATTTTATAAATAGAGCGCGTTCACGTGGCGCCGAAGCGCGATAAGCGGCCACCGATACTACGTCGTGCACTCACCATGCGCTGTTAACATCCTCCGCGGGGACAGGTCCTCCGTCACACTGACACTCGTGCGGGATAAAGCACTCACAAACGGCGCACTAAGTTCAGCGGCACACGCGAGGACTGCACGGCGCGACACCCACGACTAGAATGCGGGCAGACGTGCGGCGCGGGGTGCGGGGGGCGGCGGCGACACACGGCGAGAGCAGAGGCGCGGCGGCGAGGACTGCGACCGAGTGCCGCCGCGCGCGCGTGCCATTGGCCCGCGCCGCGGTTACGTCACGCGCGGTGACCAATGGAGCGTCTGCGCGTGGTTCCTTCTCGCCGCCGCTAGAGGCGCCGCCGTCGAGGAAGTGCCGCCCGCCCGAGCTTCCTTCAGCCAGGGCGTATGCTTCGGCGGGCGGATGGCGGCCGCAGGCGGAAATCACGCCATGAATTATGTATTACAAAACCAACGGCTAAACAGTGAAATGATCGTAGTTGGATTACAATTACGTCTTGTAGAATGCTAAAAGTTTCAGGAAATGTACGCTTTTCTATTTTGGATTCTTGCCAAATTAAAGGTTAACAGACTGCGACCAAAGCTACGTAAAATATACTCAAGATAACTAGGTACCACTCGAACTGAAAATTATGAAAATGGTTTAGTAAAATTCAGAATATAGGTACAATACCGTACCTAGACCTTAAGGTTTATTAGTATTGATTCTCCAGGGCAGAACCGCACTATACAACATTTATAGCATATTAATATTAGAAAAAGATCAAGGCGAACCCGCAATAATCCATTACAATAAATTTGTTCTATAAGTAGGTATCTAATTCGAAATAAAATATCGTATACGCATTAAAAACTTTTCATCAAAATTAATTAAACGCTTATTTTTATTTTTTTATATCATTACTTGTTAGGTAAAATTTTCTGAAGGTTTATTAGATTTAGATTTATAAGCAAGGGGTGTACTTATACTTTTGAAACGTTGGTTAATTATCCAAAATCTCATAATATTCCTGGGCCTTTTATGTTTCAGTAATTTTCAACGTTCATTCAACTTAAGCTATTCAGATTTTGTCATTAGAGTGAGTTGTAAACAAAATCCTAGAGGAGCCCGAGGAAAGACAGCTGTCCCCAGGCCTCACAGCATTAAACACCCACACTGTAATCACATCTAGCCTTTTAAACACACACAAAACTAAACCTTACAACAATACAGAACAAGATCAAAATCCTCTAGCATTTGCAAAACTTTTTTCAAATAAACACTTTGAATCCTCAAATCTTAAAACACACCTTAGCTGTAAATTAATAAGGCTCAAGATTGGTTGCCCAAAAACTTTAGGAAATTGTATCGGATATTGAAGTACAAGAAAAAGTGTAGGTATTTGTAAAGAACACGAATCTCCTCTCTATTCAGTGGCGTTTGCTTAAAAGTAATTAGCAAAGGTCATGAGTAATTTTTCATGAGACGTCAGAAAAATATGAAGTTAGGAAAGTTTAAAGCTGAGGAGTACAAGGTTATTAATATCGTCATCATAAAACTTGCAAAAGTACTCTGTCTTCCGTTATTAACTACAGCCTAATAATTTATTTTTAAGTTTCTGACATAAGAATAAGCATTATCATCGTAATGGAATTTCAACCAAAAAAAAAAATGTTATAAATATTTCGAGAATACTAATCACATTTCGTAAAACTCGTAATTATAAATAAATAAATAAATAAATAATAAATATCCTGGGACATTGCACACAGCGCCATCTAGCCCCACACTAAGCAAACGCTTGTGTCGTGGGTACTAGCTAACGGATATAATACTTATATACTTTTCTTTTGTAAATACATACTTATTATACATACAAACGACCAGACTCAACACAAGTAATTATAAATTTTTAAAGTGCATAAATACTTGTGTCATGCGGGAATCGAACCCGCGACCTCTAGATTAGAAGGCAGAGCCACTACCAACTAAGCTAACAGGCCAGTCAAATTTTTCAAGACATATATTATACAGCGCCATCTAGCCCCATATTAGGCTTACGCTTGTAGGTATCATGGGTACCTACTAGGACTACTAGGTAACGATATAATACATACATATATACTTTTCTTTTTTTATTTATTTATTATAATTAAGGATATACAAAGAACTTGGAAAATAAACGCATGAGATTTTTTTGTTGACAATAGTATTTAACGTGTATGACAATTACCGTTGTATTTGTCCTCTCAAGTTGAATAGAAAGGAAGTAAGTGTCGGCGATGCATGAACTGACATGTGGACAATGTATGAAAGAACTAATATGAACAGTGAAGGCAGCGACGCATGCCTTGTTCGAGTTCAATTAGTGAAAGTGAGTGCGCGTGACAAACTAAGAGAATGTATCATTTTCGTACACGTTTCGCGAGTATCATTAGTGAAACAGATGCTGCGTGAAGAGATCTAATTAGAATGGTATGATACTCGCGGATCACGACCGTAGTTAGTTTATAATTAACGAAAATGTATGATGAAAGTTGCGTTTTGTGTAAATATTCACCATTTTTTGCTGATTGTGTCTAAAGTCCTTGGTTGATCTGTGTAAATTTTATATGTATAAATAGAGTTTTGTAAGGGCTTTCTAATGGTGTAAATATTATGTGTGTAACTTTAAGATCAATAAAGATATGGACGGGAAATGGTGCCACTCATAATGAAATTGCTTCAAAATGTAGAGAATTTTAATGGGGCTCTCTTTGCGGTAACGATAAATTCCAGTGCCGCGGTTGAAGATCGGTCGAATGTTATGTAGTAGTTCCAGCCGACGTCTAAATCAAGAAAGAAGAAGTGCCCTCAAGACCCCAGCCAAGAAGGATTCCAGCCTGCAGATTGCTCGAAGAAGTGAGCACCGCGGCGACATCGAGGGGCTGACAAGAAGCCGCACCGCGGGCAGCTGCTGTGAACCTGGACTGGGGTCGCGAGCGTAGGGGGTGTTAGATAGTGGTACCGTTCCTCGTTTCATAGTTTCCTTCACTCAACACCATTGGTTTCGCTTTCAACCCACAATAGACTTAGTACCCTATCTAGGCATCTCTCACGACTAGGCCTCCTCAAGGCATCTCGCACACAAGTTTAAGTTTCGCGACGTAGGGACGGTTCGCACCGGCGCAGACGTCTTTTTCAAGACGAGAACCGCGAGCCGTCCACCCACCCAGGGGCACAGCGCCACACCGTGCGCGCTTGTGTCCGCCACAGCTGGTCCTTCGAGCCGGATTTGAAGACGTCGCGAAGCTACGTCGAGATGCCAGTCACCAGGAGCCACGAGGGACAACGCCGGGCACGAGGGCAAAGTCCGCCCCCGTCGCCGCCCGGCCCGGGTGACGCCGCGCAGCCGCCGCACACACGTGGCGACGTGCTGCCGGCCGCCACCACACCGGCCACTACTACATCGAGCACCGTCGCACCGACCGAGGCCGCGCCCGCGGGCGCGACTACCGGTACATCGAGCGACGCGACAACGGGAAGTTCGACAGCGACCCGCATCACAGAGGAGGACCGGACCCGAGGGCGCTGCCCGTCCGGCACTGCGGGGCCCGCCGTCGAGCAACCAACGAAGACTCTGCGTGCTGCGTCGAAGACTTTGGACGCGGCCAAGCTGCGCCGCCTGCTGGAGGCGCGTGCAGAGCACTCACGAAGGGTGGTCGAGGAAGCAAAAGCGGCCACACATCTCGCCAAGGTGCAGCTGGAGCTGCTGCAGCTTGAGGCGAGCGAAGAAGAGGATGGAGACTCCATCATCGAGGACCCGGCCAACAACGAGGAAGATGTCCAGAGTTGGGTGCAGTCGACCCGGGAACAAGGCGCTGCACCAAAGGAGCAGACGACTCCAGCGGACGTCAAAGGAGAGCCGGTGGACCTCGCGGGCGCAATACTGCGCGCAATCGAACATTCTGCAAGGCCGGCGGCACCGCCGCCCGCCTACCTGCACGAGCTGCCTGCCTTCGACGGAAATAGTGGTGAGTGGCTGGCATTTAAAACAGTGTATGAAGACAGTGCTCCTTTGTTTAACAGTGTACAGAACTTGGCGCGACTGCGACGCGCAGTGAGAGGCTCGGCAAGAGAAGCGATCAAAAGCCTGTTGTACTCCGACGTGAAAGCGAGTGAAGTGATTGAAGCGTTACGCAGACGTTTCGGGCGCCCGGAGGCGCTTGTCCTCGCCGAGCTCGACAAGCTGCGCCAGCTGCCCAGGATCACAGAAGGTGCCAAGGAAGTCTGTATATTTGCCAGCCACGTGAGTAACACTGTCGCTACTATTAAAGGCCTGAAGAGGCCTCAGTACTTGCATTCGCCTGAAATGATAAAGATTATCGTAGATAAAATGCCTGCTGTTTTGCGTTACCGATGGTTTGATTACGCGGCGGACCGGGAAGACGCGGACCTTGTGTTACTAAGCAGGTTCCTGGAACGGGAGGCGGACCGCTGCGGGCCGTACGCACTGCAAGAAGCGGGACCAGCCGCCGCGAGGAGAATTCCGCGGCAAGCCGCGCACAGCGCGGCCGATCAACCTGCTGAGCACCCGCAACAGAAGCAAACTCAACAGCCAGTAAAGTGCCCGCACTGCGAGGAGGCACACTACTTGCGCGAATGTAAGAAATTCCTTCAAGCGTCGATCGAACAGCGGTGGGAAATGGCGCGTAAGTACCGCATGTGTTTTAAGTGCCTACAAAGTCGACATCGTAATGATACTTGTAAACGCCCACCGTGCAGGAGCTGCAAACGCAAGCACCACATTCTGTTGCACTCAGAAAAGCAACGGAAACCCGAGGCCGAGACAGAAGCGGCCACCAACAACGCGGTCCCGGTGAACGCAGCCCAGACAGCGCGCGCCTACCTGAAGATGGTGCCGGTGGAGCTCTACGGCCCTGGCGGGAAAGCCAGGGTGCTGGCACTGCTGGACGAGGGTTCGACCATAACCCTTCTAGACGCTTCGGTGGCAAGACAGATCGGGCTCAGCGGACCGAACGAGACACTCCGTATCGAGACTGTCGGCGGAGGGAACATCGTCGAGAGGGACTCCATGAAGATCGCCATGAAGATCAAAGGAGTCTACCAAGCTGCGAAGCGGACCATCGAGGGCGTCCGCACAATCCAGGGACTAAAGTTAACTCCGCAAGGTATTGACTATAAATTTATTATTGAATATCCGCACTTGAGACGGCTTGCCGATCAGCTTCACTACGAGGACGAACCCCCGAAGCTGCTCATTGGTCAAGACAACTGGGAGCTCATCGTCTCGAGAGCCACAAGGAGAGGCAGGAAACATCAACCTGTCGCGTCCCTCACGCAGCTTGGATGGGTGCTACACGGCACCAACGGAGGAGCAGCTACAAGGCGAGTAAATTTTGCTACTTGTACGCACGCTCAAATGCATGGTACGTCGAGCGAGGAAGATATCGAGCGGCTCATCAAGGAACATTTCGCCATCGAATCTTTGGGTGTGCAACCTCGCCTGCCGAGTACCGACGCTGACGGAAAAGCGTTGGAAATCCTGAAGAAAACGTCCAGGAGAATTGAAGGTGGTCGCTATGAGTCCGGGCTTTTGTGGAAAAGCGACCAAGAAACGATGCCCGATAACTTTGAGTCTACAGAGAGGCGTCTTAAGACTATAGAGCGAAAGTTGGACAAGAACGAGCAGCTGAAGGATGAATACAAGGCACAGATCCAGAACCTGCTGGATAAGGGTTACGCCGAGGAGGTACAGCATCACAGCTCTTCGAACCGTAAGTGGTACTTACCTCATTTTGCTGTTGTTCATCCAACTAAGAAGAAGCTGCGCCTCGTGTTCGACGCTGCGGCTAAATACGAGGGGAAGAGTCTCAACGACGCGCTGCTACCGGGTCCGGACCTACTTCAATCGCTGTTTGGAGTACTGATGAGATTCCGCCAACATCCGATTGCTGTGGTGGCGGATATTAAGGAGATGTTCTTACAGATAAAGATCCGGGAAGAGGATCGCGATAGCCTGCGGTTTCTGTGGAGAGGAGACAGACGCACCGGAGCGCCGAAGGAGTATCGGATGACATCAGTCATCTTCGGCGCCGCGTGTTCACCCAGCACCGCAATCTACGTCAAGAACATGAACGCAACAGAGTTTGCACATGAATATCCGGACGCGGTAAGAGCTATTGAACGCAATCATTATATGGATGATTATCTCCACAGTTTCGAGACTACGGAACGAGCCATCCAAGTCGCACGCGAGGTAGACACGGTGCACAAGAGAGCGTGCTTTGAGCTGCGAGGCTGGGCGTCCAACCAGCCAGAGGTTACCGCAGCGCTCACCCAGGAAGAGACCAAGGAAGAGGTCGACCTGGGGAGCAACGAAGAGAAAACTTTGGGTTTGCGCTGGTTCACTCAAAGCGATGAAATTGGTTTCAGAACTTGCCTTCGGAACGTGCAGAATGTTGTCACTAGACAAAGCGTCCCGACCAAGAGAGAAGTGACCAGCGCCGTGATGTCTACCTTCGACCCGTTGGGCTTGGCGTGCCCGGTGCTGATCCAGGGCAAAAAGCTGTTACAAGATATCTGGAGGAGCGGCGTCGGCTGGGACGAAGTCATCGTCCCAGAGAACGAGGCGGCGTGGAGAGACTACCTCGAGAGCCTGCAGATCCTGCGAGAGCTGCGCGTGCCGCGGTGCGCTACACACTCCGGTACCGAGGGGGAGCTACACGTCTTCACCGACGCCAGCGAGACTGCGTACGCTTGCGCTGTCTACTGGCGACAGCGGGATCAACAAGGAAGGTACAAAGTTTCACTATTAGCGGGCAAAGCACGGGTGGCGCCGTTGAAGCCGGTATCTATTCCACGCCTGGAGCTACAAGCTGCGCTGCTCGGGACACGGATGGCGCATACAGTCGAGACGGAGTTGGACATCAAGCCGACGCGTAAGTTTTATTGGAGCGATTCAAGCACTGTACTGTCTTGGATCAAAGCCGACCCGAGGAGTTTTAAAACTTTCGTCGCACACCGTCTCGCCGAGATCGAGGACACGACTAAACCGCAACAGTGGCGTTGGGTTCCGACAGCGCAGAACCCTGCAGATGATGCGACACGCGGCATCCCGAAGGACTTCAACGGAGACCACAGGTGGTTCACCGGGCCTGAGTTCCTGACAGAAGACGAAGAGCGATGGCCTAAGCCGGCCAGACGAGATGCGAACGACCCCGAGCACCGAGACCGTACGGAACAGGAGCGCAAGCCGTGTCGTCGGAACTCAAGCGCCGACCGAGACGAGGAGCGGGTGAGTACAAATACTCTCGCTTCTCTGCGTATGAACGAGCAAGTTTCGACACCAGACTGGACGAGATTCTCCAGTTGGAACCGGCTGCTGCGAGCGACAGCTCGAGTCCTTCAATTCATCGACTTGATCAGGCCCAAGAAAGCATCGGTACACCTCACTAAGAAGGAACTAAAGAAAGATCCCACTTGGAAGGTAATAAACAAGAAGGCGTCATCAAAGCAGGCTCCGACCCCGCAAGCGGCGCCAGAGAGAAAACTGTCACCGCTCGATCCCGCTCATCTGGCACGAGCAGAGGAGCTGCTACTACAAGGCAGCCAACGTGAGAGCTTTCGAGAGGAGCTGAACGCTATTGGAAAAGGCAAGGCGCTGGACCGATCGAGTAAGTTGAAGAATTTAGACGTTGTCCTAGAGGACGACCTACTGCGACTTCGAGGAAGAATCGATGCGGCTGCAGATGTCCAGCAGAGCTTCAAACGACCGGTACTATTGGATAGCAAGCACCCGGTCGCGAGGTTGATAGTCAAACACTATCACGAGATGTTTAACCACGGTAACCACGCTACGGTGATGAATGAGGTGAGGCAGCGTTTATGGATCCTGGGACTGCGGGCAGCAGTCAGAGCAACGGCGCATGAATGTCAGTGGTGTCGCGTTCACAAGAGCACGCCACAGACACCGCCTACGGGCAATCTACCGAGAGAGCGCCTACGGAAAAACGAGCCACCATTCACTTGTACGGCGGTCGACTACTTCGGCCCGATGAGCGTCACCGTGGGACGACGACACGAGAAAAGGTGGGGCGCACTGTTCACATGCCTCACTACAAGGGCAGTGCATGTTGAGTTGGCAGCATCCCTGTCGGCCGACTCAATGATCCTGGCACTACGACGGATGGCAGCGAGACGAGGATCGCCCAAAGTCATCTTCAGCGACAACGGAACCAACTTCGTGAAAGCCAACAAGGATCTACAAGACGCCCTTACAGAATTGAAGCAAGATGACGCCGTAAGAGAAGCTGAGAAAATAGGCGTGCGTTGGAAGTTTATACCACCAGGCGCGCCGAACATGGGAGGTGCCTGGGAGCGACTAGTTAGGTCGATCAAGACAGCGTTGGCCATAACGCTCAAGGAAAGGCACCCGAAAGAAGAGGTACTCCACACGCTATTATTGGAAGCCGAGCACATCGTCAACTCCAGACCACTCGTCGAAGCCGTCATGGACGAAGAAGAGGCGCTCACTCCGAACCACTTCCTCATCGGGAGGTCCTGCGGCGCGCCTCGTATAGGCGTCTTCAACGACGACGAGATCAAGGGGCGGCGGGCGTGGAGAGCGGCGCAACGACTCGCCGACCACTTCTGGAGTAGGTGGGTAAGAGAGTACTTACCAACTCTAATCCCCAGGAAATTGAACCAGAGCGACGCGTCTCGAGACCTGCGATGTGGGGATGTCGTCCTCATAGTAGACTCCACTCTACCGAGAAATACATGGCCGCGAGGAGAGGTCGTGGCGACCTATCCAGGTCCTGATGGGCGCACACGCATTGTAGAAGTGCGTACCAACGGTGGAGTCCTGAAGCGACCGAGCTCCAAGACGGTGCTGCTAGTACCAAGGCAAGACGACAAGGCGCTTGCAGACGCGCTCAGTAGCGCCGAGGCGCTCAACAACGACTGTCGCAACGAAGAGGGGCAGCCAACTACAGACGAGCCACGCAACTCCGGAGCGCCGAGAGGCGCTAAGGCGCCGGACGTCGGGTCGCACGAGAGCGACCACTGCAGCGGCGGCGCATCTCCCCACGAGACGCGAAGCTCCGAGTCATCGCACTGCGTGGGGCCGCCAGGTGGCGGTCCTCACCACTACGAGGGAGCGTCTGTCGGCCACCTCACGGTCGACAGGGCGCTCCGCACCGCATCATCGCGCTGCGTGGGGCCGCCAGGTGGCGGTCCTCACCACTACGAGGGAGCGTCTGTCGGCCACCTCACGGTCGACAGGGCGCTCCGCACCGAGACATCGCGCTGCGCAGGGCTGCCGAGCGGTAGCCCTCACCACTTCGAGAGCACGCCCGTTTGCGAGACGCCTTGCAACGGGACGGCGGGACAGGCGCCGGGTGACAGCGGACCGATGAGGACGGTCGCAAACAACAGAGGCAGCCGTCGCCCGCTCTTGTAGACTGCACATCGCCGAGCCAGGAGATGTGCTTTCGCACGAGGGGGAGGATGTCGGCGATGCATGAACTGACATGTGGACAATGTATGAAAGAACTAATATGAACAGTGAAGGCAGCGACGCATGCCTTGTTCGAGTTCAATTAGTGAAAGTGAGTGCGCGTGACAAACTAAGAGAATGTATCATTTTCGTACACGTTTCGCGAGTATCATTAGTGAAACAGATGCTGCGTGAAGAGATCTAATTAGAATGGTATGATACTCGCGGATCACGACCGTAGTTAGTTTATAATTAACGAAAATGTATGATGAAAGTTGCGTTTTGTGTAAATATTCACCATTTTTTGCTGATTGTGTCTAAAGTCCTTGGTTGATCTGTGTAAATTTTATATGTATAAATAGAGTTTTGTAAGGGCTTTCTAATGGTGTAAATATTATGTGTGTAACTTTAAGATCAATAAAGATATGGACGGGAAATGGTGCCACTCATAATGAAATTGCTTCAAAATGTAGAGAATTTTAATGGGGCTCTCTTTGCGGTAACGATAAATTCCAGTGCCGCGGTTGAAGATCGGTCGAATGTTATGTAGTAGTTCCAGCCGACGTCTAAATCAAGAAAGAAGAAGTGCCCTCAAGACCCCAGCCAAGAAGGATTCCAGCCTGCAGATTGCTCGAAGAAGTGAGCACCGCGGCGACATCGAGGGGCTGACAAGAAGCCGCACCGCGGGCAGCTGCTGTGAACCTGGACTGGGGTCGCGAGCGTAGGGGGTGTTAGATAGTGGTACCGTTCCTCGTTTCATAGTTTCCTTCACTCAACACCATTGGTTTCGCTTTCAACCCACAATAGACTTAGTACCCTATCTAGGCATCTCTCACGACTAGGCCTCCTCAAGGCATCTCGCACACAAGTTTAAGTTTCGCGACGTAGGGACGGTTCGCACCGGCGCAGACGTCTTTTTCAAGACGAGAACCGCGAGCCGTCCACCCACCCAGGGGCACAGCGCCACACCGTGCGCGCTTGTGTCCGCCACAGTAAGTATAAGCTATTGTAGTTATCGTTATTTGACATATATTTATTTATTACTTATCATCATATGTATTGAAGTATGTATTAGTGTATTTGTTTATTTTGCTATTTATGTATGTTTATTTTATGATACCTATGTATTTATGTAATTTCACATACATTTAAAACACCTCGTCTACCATTATACTTGCGTCTTATCCCTGCCAGATTGGTTGCCTGGAAGAGATCGCTTTTAGCGATAAGGTCGCCAGTTAAGACACTAGGCTTAAGTTTTAATATTATTTTTGTAAATTTCTGTATTGTGCTGGTGTTTTAATAAAGTGTATATCTATCTATCTACCGTCTAATATTAAAACGGTATGCGGACATATTATATAAAAGCAGTGTTTTTGTGTTTATATTACATTATAAAAATATGATTGGAAATGTAACATAATTATATTCTAGTACACTATCCTTGCTATAAAGAATCAGTCATGTAAGATCGTCCTACTAATCCGGTCCCGATGATTCCGAGTTAAAGAAATTATTTTTCTTTGGATGGGTGACCATAGTTATAACAAGTGATACGTTAAATAATAAACCCGGCTGTCCGTAAAACAAACCATTTAGAAGTCGGTTACAAACATACAATTTAATATTGATTCCACTTACAACCAAAAGTACACAATGTTTGCAAAGTGACAAGAATTACTCGCGTTTTATTCGGGGCAGTATGTATTTCTACTAATAACTGAACTTTTTTTTGGTCTTAGCAAAAATCCTTCCTATTTTCCTATCTTTCTTTTCTCGCTGTAGTCACCATAGAGATCCCCTTGTGTTTAGTCAACTGCAGCTGTAATGTCGTTTAATTGACTACTTCCATGGTATGTAATAAATCTGTCAGGCGTTGGAAGGCATTGGAAGGTAAATACTTGACTTTTTTTTATTTAAATCTTAGTAATGTAATAGTTATGTAAGTTATAGTTATGAAGTCTTTGAAGACTTCATTTCATAATTTATTCATTGTTAGATAGTCTATGCGGCATCAATTAACTCGAGTAGTTTATTCATGTATAAGTTCGTATGTTTTGTAGTAGGTAGGTAATATCGTAAGCATGAAATTACAGAAATAACACACAAACAAGAACATACACTTTCAATTGTCATATATAAAATAAAATGTAATTAACTACTTACCGGCAAAGTAAGTCGACCAAACACAAAGAAAGATTAATTGTTTCGATTTTGACGTACAAACCTAACCTTAGGAATCACAAGAACCAAACCAAAACAAAAAAATAACCCTCATTCGAAGTCGAGTAAAAACGAAAGCAAAATGTCCGCAGCAGTGGCGCGTGCGCACGGTGCGGTTCAGTCCACGGCGCACGAGCTCAAGAATCCATGAGGTGTCTATTTCTGTACAATTCCCCTCCTCGAAAGCCCTCCGCAGACTTACACGACTTAATGTACCGCCCTCGAATATTGACTGCAGCTGCATTCATCCACTATTTACTTGACGCCTGCAGTTGAGCTAATCTTATAAACATTTTACCGGAACTTTACGTTTTTACAGAAAACGTTTTTGACAAGAGAAAATGAACGAAAGTGGAATAAGTCATGAAGTGCCCGTAGCTCGGCTAGCGATAATTTACTTATTCTAATGAGTGTTCGTTTGTTTCATAACTAGGCGATTGTAAATTTGATATTCTTGAGTGGGCGACCATTTTAGCTGTTTATCACAGTGGTGAAACCATGACGAGGTTTTTAGGGTGATTTAAAAACTTTTAACTAGAGTTAGCCACTCGCATACAATGAAAAGAAAACTCATAGTTTGAATGTATTACATACTGATTAAACAAAAAAATATGATTTAACATATGATATTTAAACTTTTTGGCTGATGGCAAAATGTTATTAATTCGTATTATTTCCAAGAGAATATGTTTAAGTTAAACTCATTATTTTCTCATCATCAACAAGATACGCATTTTACAATGTGGTACGCATAATGTTTAACCTTTCGCCTGTCCCACTGGAGTCTCCCACAAGGTAGCACATTTGGGCCAAGTATGTTCAATGTTAACACTAATGTAGTACGGTAATGTACCGTAACATTAAGAACGTTAGGTTGGTTTTCCCGTAAAGGTAGGATGATAAATAAGATGTTTAGGCATGGAGGAGTTTGTTTGAGACCCACGTGGCGAACCACATGTTGGGGACCATCGCATCCAGCCCCGACCCGGGAGACAGCAAAAATGAAATTTTAATAAAATTATTTTATTTTACCTCATTTTTAGTGTTGACGTCTTATTTCAATGCAACGGATTAGGAATATGTTGGGTAAAATTAAAGCATTCAATCTTATTGTGTAAACCACATACTTACCAAAATAAACTTTAAAATTAGTAAATAGTATAGGCAGGTAAATATTTTTTATTGTAACATGTAAACTAAGATTTTTTTGAATCCACCTTAAATTGTTTATTTTAATAGGAAATCGATATTATGTATCACGTTTTTTTTAATTACAACAAAAACTTTATAGTAGCTTCTCTAATTATTATGGTAATGTGATCTTAATTTGGTTTATCACAGCTCAGTTTCCTTAAGTACCAGACATAAGAAAAAACGAATCAATCAATACAAAATGTGGAATTACAAAATATACCTACTAAACAGTATGACAAACGCAAATGAATCAGAAATTTTCATGGCTGCGAAGATGCGCAGGCGCCGCCACATGCGACACACATTTATGAAACCCCTCCCGCCCCTCCAGCCGGTACCCCCTCGGAGGGCTCTGAAAAAAAAAACTGAACAAAAAATCAGACCCTTATGTTGATCACCGTAAGGTTCCCAGGCAAATTGAAAATCCTCACGTATCTTGCAACGGTATTCAAAAGGGACAGTTTTTGTTTCGATTGAGGTCAGTGACCTATTTAGATGTCTTAGTTTTTGCAGCAATTTGAGAAGATATTTGTATTGTTTTGTAAGCGAATACGAGTATTTGTAAAAAATATATAATTGTGTTGAGAGGATGTATATAATTGAATGAATGGTGAATAAAATAAATAGTTATATTGAGTACTTCGAATAAAATCTCACAAAAAAATAGCACATACTCAATCTACAATAGAATGTAGCAAAAATATATGTAAGAAATAAATGTTTATAGATTTCGGTTAACCCTGAGAGCCTCTTTAGTCACCAATCATCTGTACAGAATCCTGTTATCAGTAACTTTATCGCATCTCAATTGCTTTTCAGAAAATTTTGACATCTTGATCAATTCTTATCTAATCACATTTATTTGTTTCAAAATCTACTTCTATTCAGTCGTAATTCGAAACGAGAAAAGTAACCATGTGGGTGCTTCTAAGCACGTTGTGTTTTGTGGTTGTTGGCATTTCAGGCCGGGCACACGAAGGCGTTCTACTTGTAAACCCAGACGATGTTGAATTACAAACGATTCCTTCAGAACTTATCTCTTCAGAAGAAATAACACTACCAGATAATCTAACGTCTGATGAAGATGTTTCCGAAGAAATGGACATATCAGAAGAAATAAATCTTCCCGACAATATTTCTCCTCCTGGAGAAGCAGATCTTCCAGAAGGCAGCAATCTATCTGATGTCAATATTCAAGACGAAGTGGATGCTCCTATTTTTCTAGTAAATTCGCCTAGTGTGACTATTGCTCAAGGAACTGTGGTGGGCTTATACTCTGAAGATGAAAGCTACTTACAATTTTATGGGATACCTTATGCCGACGCAACCTCTGGCAGTAATAGATTCAAGGTGAGTTGTAATATTAACGCTGCAGTTATATTTTTGGTACTGTTTATCTACGCAATATCCTAACTAACAATGAACAAATGTTTTTCAGGCACCAAGGGCTCCTCCAGCTTTTCAGGATGTATTTATTGCTGATCGAAAAGATATCAAATGCGTTCGCTCATTAGGCAACGGCTACGAAGGAACTGAAGATTGTTTAGTTGCTAATATCTTTACACCAACAGTCGTGAGCACCAGTATGCTGCCAGTAATGGTGTGGGTAAAAGGAAAGGAGTTTGACAGAGCTTACGAATATGAACCATCGTTTGAAAACTTTGTCGATCAAGGCGTGGTTATCGTAACCCTTAATTATCGAGAATCAGTACTCGGATTCCTGTGTCTAGGAACAGATATTGCTCCTGGAAACGCAGGATTAAAGGATATTATTGCTGGATTGCGTTGGGTACGAGAGAACATCGCTCAGTTCGGAGGTAATCCAAATGATATAACATTAATTGGCCATGGAAGTGGTGCCGCAGCTGTTGATTTGGTAACAATGTCTCCAATGGCAAATGGATTAGTTCATAAAGCTATATCACAAAGTGGTAATGCGCTTTCTCCTTGGGCAGTGACTCGAGATAGTGTTCACTACGCTGTTGAGGTTGCCGAAGCTATGGGCCATATTGTAACAAACATTGAAGAATTATCACAAGTATTTCAAAGAACGAGTGTCGCAGCATTGATGGGAGTAATAAATGAATTAG
This sequence comes from Macaria notata, assembly GCA_927399415.1. Lineage (NCBI taxonomy): Eukaryota > Metazoa > Arthropoda > Insecta > Lepidoptera > Geometridae > Macaria > Macaria notata. Next base: position 337,428 of record OV656727.1, read on the forward strand.
ACCTGACAGACAACTCGCTTGCTTTTTCTCCGTGTATAGAAAGAGATAATTTGACTGATGTTGAACCTTTTATGGTAAAGTCTCCGTACCAAATTTTAGAAGACGGTGAATACTTACAAATACCTTTTATTACTGGATATGTAGATAACGAAGGTACAATCCGTTCTGAAGAAGCTGTTGAAGACGATTGGTTGGAAAAAATGGATGAATCCTTTACTGATTTCATACAACCGGATTTGGACTTTGAAAATAATCAAGAAAAAACTGAAATAGCACAAAATATAAGATCATTTTACTTCAACGAAAATCCAATAAATCTAGAGAATGCTGGAAATTACATTCGCTACCACGGAGACACAATGATTTTAGTATCAACATTGAGAGAAGTTCGTATGCGTATAGCTAATTCCAATAGTCCAGTTTATGTTTACCAGTTTTCATACAAAGGTTCACTGGGAGAACCCTTTGTTGGACCATTGGAAGTTAGCACTGCAGCCCACAGTGAAGAATTGGCATATATATTCTACGATAAAAATGATAATGGAATACCTGAGAGAGACCGTAGCGTCGGAGATGTTCTTGTGGAAAGATGGTCCTGGTTCGCGAAGACAGGGTAAGTAAATATCTACTTTTGATAGGTTACATAGTCAAACTTATCATAAACGTCTTCATTATTTTTTTTTCTTTTCAGTCAGCCGCTAAGTGCTACTTCAACAGTATTTTGGCCAGCATATACAGTCGCCCAATCAAGCTACCTTCGAATTTTGGACAATAGCGGAATAAACGGACAATCTGCAATCGACATTGCATTGGTAAATCCGCAACCCGAAGCTGTAGCGTTTTGGGACCCGATTTATGAGGAGCACTTTTTGGATGCTGAAGGTAGATGGGAAATTACTGAAAGGAATGAGGGTGAAGATGACGATAATGGGGAAGATGGTAACGGCGAAGAAGGTAGCGGTGAAGAGGGCAGCGGTGAAGAGGGCAGCGGTGAAGAGGGCAGTAGTGAAGAGGGCAGCGAGGAAGAAGGTGATAATGAAGAGGAAGAGGGTGATGGTAACTCAGCATCATCTGCCGTAGGCTACACATTTTCAATAATAGCACTATTCAGTATTCTAAACAAACTTCATTTATCTCAAATGCTCTCGTAGGAACTGCTCTATAGATTGTTTTTTTCTATATTTATATTCATATTTATGTTTGATGTTCCTTTTTGAGCTTTTGCACATTTTCAATCGAAATCTGTTTTAAGCTCAGCTTTAATATTAAACTTAAATCTAATCACATTACTTAATTATGATTATTGTTGTGATAATTTTATTATTATTTGTAAGAAATAACAATTTTAACATTTCTTATTATTTTTTTCTTCTTATCACATTTCATCCCCATTAAACTATACTGTAAAATCATGCTTTTGTAGATTATAAAACGTTGGTTTTTTAATAAAATCATTTTCCGGATATTGGTTTTTTTATGGTTTGTAAGTGGGTACCTTATCTAGTTTAAGATAAACACTTCTTAAAATTACAATATCAGATAAACTTGACAAATTATTATCTAGGTATCAAAGAACTTTATCAATATCTTTCTCAGAGGCGAAGGATTGAGATCATGGCCTTTTGCTAAAATTGAGATATGTATTATATAAGTACATAGGTTTGTAATAGAGGACACATATGTCTGCACGTGGCCCTCACATAGAGAGTTAGTTACTTTAATAATATTAGTCTAGGATCCTAAATACAGCCTGAAGGTTAACGAAGTCTATATAATAATAATTTTAGCTATAACCAATAACTAAGTCTTTAATAAAAAAAAAGTGTCATTTATTTCAGACTTTGAGTCCATACATATTAAAGATAAAATTAAATTAAAATTATTACATAGCAGGCATGTCAAACTATTAATTACAAGTTAATACTTACTCGTTTAAATTACTTTGTTTACGTTATTTAGAGATAAAAATAGCCTGTGTCACTCACAAAATTGTATAGTACCCATAGTTGTCAGTCACTTGAATTCGGCGTAAAAAGGGACAAATAGATCAACAAAAGAACAGATACACGATTTTAATGTTTGTGTGCTGGTGTCATTGATAGTATTAGTGGTATGAGTTTTATTTTATCTACGAACAACGCGAGGTAAACAAAATCTAAATCCAATCTTCCTCCATACCAAAAATCATGATAAAGCTCCGACGTAAATGTTAATCTCAAACACCTAAAAATCCTGGGAGATTTTTTCAGGTATTTGAGATTTAGTCATATAAATCATACCATTAAATCTACAGTGTGTTGGTTGGCCTTGTTTGTCTATTACGTCGGAGTGACAATTTATCGTAATTTTTGGTACGGAGGAAGATTGGGTATAGGGTTTGTCTAGCTCGCGTTGGTCGGGAATAAATCTCAAACGCCTAAAGCAAGCCAATCTTACGTCATGTTTGTAATGCTACATACATATCTAGACCGTGTTTCTAAGACATTTAACTACTACCTAGGCTCCACCGTACTAGTAGGTACTGCAGTAGGGTGACCTTGCGACCTCGACGCCGTGATACGCGCATCGCGACCCACCACCATGCATCAACCGGCAACACGCAACTTTATGCGACTAAGTACAAGCAGCGGCATTTATTAACAACGCCGTCTAAAATAGAGGAAATTGGAATAAGTATGATGGTCTATTTAGACTTCTAAGCATGCATGCCAAATGTTTACAGTATACATAATAATATATGTTTAAATGTGTTTCTCCAAGGTTTGTTCGAACACCTTTTGTAATGGATTAAGTAGTATGTTTCAACTAGGGAAACAATGAAAATTGCTTCAAAATTGAATTTGTAGGTTTGAGTTAATAATTAATTTGATGTTTCATTCGACCGATGGAAGCGCATAGTCATAAATGCCATTTGAGACTATTTTTAAGGAACTATGATGATCGAGAAGGACCAGTAACGGAACGCGAACCGATCATCAATATGTTTACAAGCGGCAGATTTACTTGCAAGGGCAAAAAGTATTTTAAGCTTCAATTTCTTTGATTAGTAAAATATAGTTTATTCCTGTAATATCAACAAGATGAGTTTGGTATCTTATCCAACTTTACTTACTTTTTATCAAACTGTTATCACGTAAATGTGCTTAGGATAAATGTGCTCCGGAATGTTTGCCGAATCCCACACAGATGGCTTCCACGCCATCATTAGAAAGAAGGTAGCATCTTTGGTGAGGAGGCTTCGGGGCAGTGACAACAGCATCCTGAAAGTAATAGCGGAGGACCCGCAGGCGTCTGTACGGAGGCATCTCGTGCGGACTATGATTCCACAGGGCATGCCGCCTAAGTACATGACTCATTAACAAACAATGTATACTCTTAGCACACTTAGTTTTAGTTGTACTAACCCTTACTAGTTTTAATTTTCATAGTTTTTAGTTTACTAACACATTTTCTGGATCTATTATGTTGTCCGAAATAAAAACATTTTATTTTATTTATTTATTTTTATAATACAAAACAACTTGAAAAATACTGCGTACCTATTAATACGGCTTAGTCATCACTTTCACGTGGGTGACAAAATGATCTTAATAGATACCGCGCTGTCTTTTACTTCGTAGTTAGTTAACTTCTATCTCAAGATTTGTATCATATGTAAATAAAGCATATTAAGTATTTATGTTACTCTAGCTGTGCCCGCGACTTCGTCCGCGTGGAACAGTTATTACCATAAGAGCGGTTCTAGTAAGTTAATCTTAAAAATATATAGACATACATATACTGTGACAGACATTTTGTTAGATCATTTCAAGGAGAATATTTTTACGGGCATTTTAGATTAAGTATTTTAGTTTTAGAAGTAGTTGAAGTTTTTATTGTATAGTTTAATTTTGTGTGTTTTAATAAATGTAATTTACAGTCTTTCGCAATAATATAAGACTTTTTTCAAGGAGAATAATTGTTTCATACATATTTTTATTGATATCTTGAACCGCTTTCGCAGCGCACGCCACGGAAGCCCTCAAAGATGAATAATTTTCTACGTTTTTTCCCACATTTTCCATTCTTTATTCGCTCCTATTCGTTGTAGCGTGATGTTATATAGCCTAAAACCTTCCTCGATAAATGGTCAATTCAACACATAAATATTTTTTCAATTCGCAACTGAACATCCTGAGATGAGCGCGTTCAAACAAACAAACCAACGCTTCAGCTTTATAATATTAGTAGTATAGATTTAATAAATAACAATATCCGTATACTAATAAGTGCATAAAATCATTCGTTCCTACAAACTGTCAAATTGTTCGTAGTTTTATGTAAGTTGAGTGTTAATCGATTACTTCTAGGCAATTGAGCTTGTAGATTACAACATGAATCAAATTCATTTATTTGCGAAGATGTAGTGAGAATTGTGGTACAAAAACATACACATACCACCACCACATACACTTACCATTTCAAGTATGCAAAAAATATAATTAAGCTTACCTAACTATAATATAATTTAGCATAGCTTAACATCAGGCAAGTTGTTGTCAAACGTGCTAAATAGTACATTATAACACAAGTGTGCAAAGTTTGTGATTACAGTCGGTGTGTGGAACCTCAGTTTTCAAGTAACTTATGCCGCCCTCTGTACATTGCATGAGTTAAGTTCGTGCTTTTAATAAGGGCATGTGAGATTTTATGTTTCCTGCGCTAAATAGCGTACATGGAACTTGAAAGTGAAGAAGGAATTACAATTAACGTTTAGTTCGTAATTGAAAGAAAACTGTGAGCTTAAAAATAATTGCAGGCTATATAATTTATTTATTTTTATAAAAAGATTAAGAGCAGATTAAGAACTTATGTTAGTAGATTTTAGAACTACCAAGACTTAAGTACTTTTATAGAAACAATCAAAGACCAAATGGAGATAAATACCTATAAATAGCTTTTAGATTAATTCGATTTTTTCTTTTTAGATTTTTTCAGGTAAATCAAATAAATAAAGGCAAGATTGAAAACCTTAGCCATTTTAGCATAAATAATACTAATATTTATGTTTAGCTAATACTAATAAATCCAAAACATCTTGAAATTATTTCCAGAATTGTATTTAAGTGTTGTTTATAGAACCCGTAAGTAGTTGCCATAAAAGAGTATGGTCGTAAAAAGTGCAAAAGTGCAGATTTGCAGTTTAATGTTATGCGATCTGCACGCAGCTGCGGCTGGTAAACAAATGTGCAACATGTTCTAATTTTAAAAATATGTTCCGTTAATATTGTGTAGGGTGCCTACACTGCTGGTACTGAGAAAAAAATTAAGACATTAAGTTTGAAATGGGTTTGCTTTGAGATTTACTACTCACAATAGAGAAAATCAAATCAAAAATACTTTATTGTACACTAATAACATAAGAACACAAGCATAAAGAAAATTGGAAAAAAATAGAGAAAAGTTTATCTCTTTCTTCTTTTTATCGAATGAGAGTGGCCAACTCTGGTATCGAGAGTTTATCAAGCTGCCCAAAGGGCCTCTGACATGGCTTATACTGACTGCCGTTCTAGACTCACAGCCGAGTCTACAATTAACGAGTCATCCGATACACGGAAGCGCCCAAAATGGAGTGCCACTTTGCGGTACCCTATCTAAGGACTGACCGCGGCGAATTTTGCTTAACATTCATCATTGCATGCGATTGCCTTCACTAGCTGAGCTACGGGCGCTTCCGTGAAGCGAAAAGCTTATAAAATAAATAGATGGCTACGTCGCGCCGTGATCAACATTGATCTCAGATGAGGTTTTCTTTACAAGACTTTAAACAGAATCGTATAAGAATTACGTTAGCAATCCTAATTAGAATCTTATATTATAAAATCCCACTTTATTTGAAATAGCGGGTTTCGACTGCTCTGAAATAAACTAGGAACATATGCCTCTTTTTACAAATTTATCAAAAAAATTAAAAAAATCAAACCTAAGATAACAAAACTTTTTATTTCTTAAAAATCGAATTAGGTACTGTGCTTCTTTTTTCTTATGCAGGATAATATTTAATCCGGCATTGGTCACTTATAAACTGTGGTCAAAACTTACGGACATTTTTTTTTACATGATATAGGCTTACGCTAAAAGCGAGTGTGGCTCAGCGGTTCCAGTGTCTGCTTTTCATCCAGACGCACCCTGGTTCGAATCCGCCCTACACCAATGACTTGTATTTTCAAGTTATGTGTGGATTTGCACTCGCTTAACGGTGAAGGAAAACATCGTGAGGAAACCGACATGTTTGAGGACCACAATATCCGAGGACATGTGTCTTCCGTGGAAGAACCTGGGCGCCCACCACGATGTATCTGCCCAAGAAAACTCCCCTAACGAATTAATTCTGCGGGGGAGTCACGACCCTCAGTCATGAGGAAATACGACTCAAAGAGAGAGAGAGAAGAGAGAGGCTTACGCTTGACTACAACTTGCCTGATGTTAAGCAACGTTATAATCTACGATCTAGCGCGCTTGCCTAGAAGAAACCGGTTTACTCTCGACTTGAAGACAGACAAATTATAGAGGGGAATAGAGATTCGGGCAAAGAGTTCCACAGTTTGTCTGTTCGCACGAATTTTAATTTTAATTTCGGCCGTCTCGATAGTAAACCGGTTTCTTCCAGGCCAGCGCGCTAGATCGTAGATTATAACGTTGTTTAGCATTAGGCAAGTTGAAGGCAAGCGTGAGTCTATCTCATGTAAAAAAAGTCTTAACAGTAGAAGTACTAAAATACTGTTATAGTATACGTTGTTATTAGAGTACTCCGAGGCAGCCTCCTCAGCAGAGGCAGCGTCATCCAGCCTCACACTAGTCTAACGCTTGTATCATGGGTACTAGATAACGGATATAATACATATTATATCCATACTTTTCTTAACTTGTAAACACATACTTATTATACATAGAAACGAGCAGACTCAACACAAGTAATAATAAATTTTATTATTCATAATTACTATTGTTATGCGGGAGTCGAACCCACTCTCCTAGATTAGAAGGCAGAGCCACTACCAACTAATCTAGCAGAGCAGTCAATGTGTCAAATTTAACGTGGTCACTTGCATCAACACTGTGGTCAAACCCTATGCCTAAACGGGAATAGCACTCAAGTACTGTTAAGCTATATACCTACATTGTTATTAGTTGGTACTGTTTGGAGGCTGGGTCCAGTGCACGTGCTCGCCTGAACACTGCACACGTGCAGCTAGCCACCTCGAGTTTTAATGTTACTTGCATGTGTGGTGGAATAGGGAGGATATGCTTTGCTGTAAAAAAGTTTTTTTTTTTCAGTCAAAGCTTAGTATAACATTTATTTATTTATAATGGCACACAAAACAGAATATGTTCTTAAATTAACTTAATACACATTTTAAGCTGGTTTCGACCCAGAAAAAATCCAAGATATGTGTACACAGCTTGATCTAAATGTGAAGATTACTAATTAACGATAACACAGTGGTAAGTTGTTGGTTAATACACTTTTAGCCCGCGACAAAAGAGGTGCTGTAGTTGGGTAAGTTTAACGTATTGTTTGTATCGATGTCTTTTAGTATTGATCAATGTAGAAAATTTTAAACCAATTCCTTTTTTGGGTTTTTTCAAATTTAATTGATTTATAAAGTATCAACTAGTAACGCCTTGCGGTGTTGCCTACATAACCCACATTAATGTAGCCATTTGAGCAATAACAAGGTACAATCATGCACACACATATTGACTGCTCTGTTAGCTTAGTTAGTAGTGGCTCTGCCTTCTAATCTAGGGGTGCGGGTTCGATTCCTGCGTGACACAAGTCATTATGAATATTAAAAATTGTAAATACTTGTGTTAATTTGGTCGTTTCAATGTATAATAAGTATGTATTTACGAAAGAAAAGTATATAAGTATTATAACCATTATCTAGTACCCACGACACAAGCGTATGCTTAGTTTGGGGCTAGATGGCGCTGAGTGCAATGTCCCAAAATATTTATTTATTTATTTAAACACCACATCCACACTCCACTAGCGAATTTACTGGCCCCGCCTCGCCCGTGCCGCAGCCGCCTCTAGCGGGCCATGTGGCCCCACATCCTGCCGCCAAGGTGTGAGCGCACTGCAACAACACTAGATGCAACACTCGCTTCAGGTTACCAATTACTGTAGTGTAGACTTAGCTTTATTCAGAGTAAGAATAATTTAGGTATGTGATTAGTTTTTGTTAAGTTGCGTACTGAAATTTGCTACTGTAGCATCCATCTTCCTAACGTTTATTTATTTATTTAGTCAAAATTAGAATCTCGCTCAAATGAATGCATAGGTTTTATTTAAGTTTTTTTGTTCGATTATTATCTTAATTTTTTTTAAATAATTCGCTTTTATATCAACCGCATTTAGCGGCTAGGGTTCTTGTTACGTAAAATATACGTTGTTCACTTATTTACCTAATTGTACATATTTTAATAATACCAATTTTTTTAATCTAAGACTTTACTATGTAATTACTGTTCAACGACAAACCGTGAAAATACAACAGAAAATAAAGGAAATGATTTGTCCAGAATTTTAAAACACAATTTGAATAAAGGATGATTCACGCTACACCGTGCCGCGACCGGGCCGTGCCCCTGCCGTGCCCCGGCCGGGGCACGGGCAAACATTATGGTTTACCTTTAGTATGAAGTAATTCATGCCTGACCGTGGCTCGGCCGTGCCCCGGCCGTGCGCCGCCGGGACTCGGCCGGGGCACGGCGTTGATATGTCGGTGGATATTGTTTCCCGGCTCCAGCACGGTCCGGCCCCGACACGTTGTAACATGAACATATACGCCCCGGCAGTCAACGTCAAATCTTAGTGAGGTGAGCAGCTCAACAGCAAAATGGACGATGAAAAATTATTAGAATGTGTACGCAAGTACCCTGAGATTTATGACATGAGCCATCCTAAGTATTTAGATAACAAATACAAATATATTATTTGGAAAACCATTTCGGACGAAATAAAACAACCTGGTAAGTACTTAGTAACTTTTATTTCAACTTACATTATTTTAAAATAGTCATTCAAGTGTCACTAGGTAATTACTTTACGACAATTCAAATTGTGAAAATTGCATATTCATCGTCAAGTCTATCGACAGATGAAATCACTAGCCAACAAACACAAGTTGTCGTGAAAATAACACACCCAAACAGCCCGGTGTAATATGAATGACTGGTCCGGCCGGGCGCACGGTGAACGTGTTCCGACCGGGGCACGGCCCGGTCGCGACACGGTGTAGCGTGAATCATCCTTAATGAATCAAGGAAGCCATCACTCGATAATATGTTTTATTCTGTGCCTATACGTTGACATTGACAATCTATCGATTAGTGAACACTCTCCCTTCTTATTCAATGCCAAGTCATGTACTTTACATACAAAAACATCACCGTGACGAAAAGCGATCAAAAAACTCGCTCAACTATTGATTAACGGGCGATTAACGTTTTTCTATAACCTTTTAAATGTTCTGTTAATGAGAGAAGTGGGATTTTACGATTTGACACGGGAGCGCCAGTTTATGGTAGTTATAAAACTAATGTTTGGAAACAATGTCTGGGATAAGTGGTGACGACCGTGGTGGGAAGCTATTGATAGATTTATAAGTTCATTAAATTTTGGATTCGGTCGGTTGTCGCTGTAAAACGAATTTGAATGGTGATTTTCATCTTTTGATTTTGTGACTTTTCTTTAGCGAAAATGATTCTATGATATTTTTTTTTAGTGAAACCGTAGTTTTCTTAAAAACTCAGGCAAAATCTAGTTTTTGAGTACTGTCTTTATCCCTATTTTTATTCAGTATTGCATATAATATTTCTAAACCTTACAATAGGTACAAAAAAAAACAGCTAAACACATAAATGCAGCTAATGCAACAAACAATAACTGAAATTATTGACATGAATGTGAAATTTGCTATATCTAAGACTACAGCGATGCTTAACATCAGCAGGCAGGCTGTAGTCAAATGTAAGCCTTTTCACTGTAAAAAAATTTGATAATTACTCAATATTTTATTTTTTGTTTCATAGATTTAAACGTATGCGTTACATTACGTTATATGTTAACTACAATAGCGCTTAAATTGGAAAAGTTTCCCGTAGTCTCGGGTAATTTTTATGACATGGGTATGGATGTTACCTTCATAACAAACTTTTGAAGGTCCTGTGTTACCATTTGACTATTGTTGCCCGTCATGGGAAATAAAATGTAAATTATAGTTATTTCTAGCAATCTCCAGAGAAAGAGTTTTTATGTTACTTTGCTTATAACGATTTTTATTGCGATTTGAGAGGTAACGGATTGAGGTAGGTAGCTGCATATGTTACTCGGAAGTCGTATTTGTCATGTCTACATTTATTTTCATTATTTAAAAAATTGTTGTCATACTTTTGTCTAGCATTCAATTATCTGTTAATATGTACTATGTGGTGTAAATGTTGCTGTCTAGATATACATAGTAAATAAAATCTGAAATTTACGGATTACTCATATCATTCATAAATGTATGATTCTGTTTTCCTTGCATTTTATTTTAACTATTTCGATTACTATGTTTTCCTCACTAGATATAGAACTATGTATCATTCATATTCTTCCATTCAAAAGTGTGGGAGTAAAATATAAGTTTTCTCGTTTTACCATAGTTTTACTTCTAAATGTTTGTTAGTCATATTGCTATTCCTAAAGGTTTCCAGGAAGCTTTTAATTTATAAATCCATTACCATTTTACGCGATTTATTGAACACTTTAAATTGAAATCCCGCAAAAAAAATATAGGAAACTACTTTCTAAATTGCTAAGAAAGGAACATTAAAAATCCAGCAAATGTAATTCGTACATTGACGATTAAGTTTGCCATTTTCAATTTTCCGAGTTGAAATGTTCAAAGTGCTGTAACGTGGTAATCTGATAGAAAAATAGCAGCTTCTGAATTATGAAGCCGCTTCACAGTCGGTTCGACGTGCTCTTAGATAAATGAACGGAGGAATCAAAGTGCACCGGGATCGGGTATAGTTTGGTTATAATGCTAGTTTTTGTTAGTTGTTTTCACTTTTAGGATAGCGGAGATATAATAGCAATGTACCTAAGCTTTATTTGCGCGTGCACTTCACAACACAAGCTATCCTAGTGTGGAGTGCAGTGAACATATATAAAATAGTCCATACGTTTAAAATCAATTTGTTATTTCTCAAATCCGGTTTAGAAACCTGAAACGAATCATAGAAATTAAAAAATTAAGTAAAAGAAAGTCTGTAATACGAGTTTCTTTGCTTGGATTCTTAATTTTGAAACATTTTAACATGCACTTGCAACAGGGGAAAATGATTAAATTACTCATGTAGACTACAACTACAACATAAAATAATAAATACAAACATATGTAACTCGATAAAAAACTATTTATTATTTATACAGGCTGAATAAAAATAAATGTTTACCTAATAAACATTATGTAGTTCTACAAAGATATTAAATATACAATAGTAAATAAATAAATAAATAAAATAAATAATCCGGGACATTGCACACAGCGCCATCTAGCCCCACACTAAGCAAATGCTTGTGTCGTGGGTACTAGATAACGGATATAATACATATATACTTTTCTTTTGTAAATACATACTTATTATACATACAAACGACCAGACTCAACACAAGTAATTATACATTTTTAAAGTACATAAATACTTGTGTCATGCGGGAATCGAACCCGCGACCTCTAGATTAGAAGGCAGAGCCACTACCAACTAAGCTAACAGGCCAGTCAAAAAGATAGATATAGCTCTTTATTGTAACACACATACAAACATATGCCTCGCCTGGCAACAATACTATCCAGTCTAAACTCATAATGGTAAAACTAAAACTTTAAATATTACCGTAGTGGGATCAAACCATGATTGAACGCTCGTATGTCGAAGTCAGGTGAAGCTAAGGTCGAGGCGTTTGAGTAATTGTTGCTATATTCGGACAGTTTTCACTTCAATTGTGACTGGAAAACGGAAGGGTTTACCTGAAAGCCTGAAAGTTTGGAAAAACTACAAGAACTTACTTTGACGTTTGTTAGTCCTATAAATGGAACCTGCTGAGGTACAAAAACTTCAGACATGTTATTGCTAAGATATTTTTTTGTTATGCAACATTAATCTATAATTTTACTAACTCATTTTAAATGTAATTCATACTAATTGTGTTAGTGCTTCTAGTTATACTTTGTATCCATTCAATGGATATTATTCAAATTTGTATCCAGTAACAATGTATCCTGCGCTGTATATTGTCACATCTCATATGTAAATCACAAAGTAACACAAAGCTTTTAAAAAATTACGGCGATCGTGTGCAAAAGCTTTTAATCAACGGTGACATTTTTAACCGTTACATTAACGAATGCAACGGCGGGAGGCTATATTTATTTCCGGCTAGCATATCGGTATAACGGAACACAGAAAACCGCTTAACCTGGTAGTTTATTAATGAAAATTGAGCGACATCTGGACACTGCAGTCAGCAGACCGAATTAGACTTTGCCAAAATCTAGGACAGGTATTTCCGATTTGTATTTAGCATATTCAGAAAGCACTGGATTCCGTAATTAGGTGGGTATGAGAAACTATTTTTAGAATGAATTTTTAGGCAGTAAAGACAGTCCAAACGTTGGTCATTGAATTCGCAATAAATAAGACGATAATCCTCTTTTTGTAACAGTTTTCATAGTTCTTTGCTGAGGAGGGTAAGTCCTCCTCTTTGCTCCGGGGCGGGCTTCGTAACAAATAGCATTCCCATTATGATCGAATTGTCGAACATACAATAACATACTACATATCATTATATTATATACGATACGATAGTCCTACGATAACTAGATTAAATACATTTAATAACAACAGTACCTTACTACAGCTACCACAACACTAACATGTACATAGTTCCACAGGTACATAATTATATTCCTAACATGCGGCAGTACAGATGCAGAATATCACGTGGGAGCCCAGACTCCCTGCGGAGACACGTGGACATCCCTTGTGTGTCTATCTGTGATTATTAATTAATCCGATATGGATGTGTATGTACTGCCATTTATATGTAAATTAATAATTAGGGGACGAGCACTGAAAACATTGAACGGAAGACCGGAACTACCAACTTTGTTATAAACGTTGGAAAAGATTTAGAACTTACATGTGATTCGCTGTAAAATGGATGCTGATAATGATAATTTATTAAATAAGGCATGTATGTACATATGTATTTCCACTGACAGCTCCGTTATTATTTGCAAATATAAGTAAACCTGTTAGAAGAACAATATTTAAATGACATGATATGTATAACATGAGTTTCGTTTACGTAAATTTTGAGTCCTATCTGTTTTAAAATGTTACAGAACAAATATGCAATTTTATTTGTGGTATTTTATCTGTGGAACGAGTTTGATAAATGCAGATTGTTTTCATTAGAAATACAATTCAATGTCCAACTACTATTTATCAGTTTTGCAGAATATCCCCGACGTACTATGCCAGTATTGTTGCAATAATTACCATAAACACTGTTTACAGCGCCGAGCCAGTTTGCAATTACTACTCGCCAACTAGGATTAAGTAAATTATAGACTTAGCTTAGTAAAGTGGTGGGGAGTTGTTAGTGCTATTTCAATAGTCTATTGGTCATCGATATATCTATTCAAAGAGTGTATACCACGGGATTAAGGTACAAGAAATATACAAACCTAACTACATAGTAACAAAAAACAAAAAAATGCATTTTTATACACTGGGTTACATGTATGTCTAAGCTTAAAAAACAAAGGGCAAGTAAGTACCTTACAAAACATTTTATATGTTTTACTCATACGTTTTTACTGAAATTGAGTATTTTCATAAGATGTACTAAACATACTATACTAACAATACATAAATCATAACACTTTTACACAGAAATGTGTATCAAACCCAATGTGTATACAAACGCAAATTCAATCAAATTAAAAAAAGGAGTAAACCCCGTAAAATTTACCCCAATCCCACCAAAACACAAAAAACCAATCCGAACCCTTTCAGCCCGAAAAAAAAACTGTCCAACGACCTTGCATAATAAAGCTAACCCAAAGGCCAATAGGTCTAAGGGTCAGTCCATAAGTGCTGGTGACATTTTCAGTGTGTGCATAATTGGCTGCGGGACTGACGTCCTCCCGGGCGGGGAGTTCCGGGGGGCAGGGGGTGTCAGCCGTGTCGACGTGTCAAGTCAGCTCTTGAATAAAATATGGCCGCCAGGATGGCTCTGCCACTTAGCAAGGGCTGAATAATTTAGGCCCAGTGTGGCGGCGACTGTTTGCATAGAACTGAACTTCCATTGTCTTGATGCAGTTTTGAATAAAAGTTTCCGAGTGAAAACTTGCTGGTGTTGTGGAAGGAATTACTGGGAAGACAGCTTAGATGGCTTTGAGAAATTGTTCCGGGTTTTCCTGTTGCAACTTGATAGTGATATGAATGTAGTAGGTATGTATTATATAAGGTTCCAAGAGTGAAATAAGTAGGTTACTTTAAACCGCGAACAGCACTAGCAATGCCACAGGATATTTATAAATTTATATAAACTATTTAAGAACATTGTATAACTAAAACTTTAAAAAAATATTTTATATACATAAGTATGAAATTTGATAAGTGTTCAAGTTAATTATTTATTTTCATGAAACGTTAAGTTAGCTAAGTAAACAACTCTCTCGACTTAATGAAGCTACTTCAAAACAATAATTAATGTTTAAGCTTTCAGACGTGAAGTTACAATTTTACGACTCATAACATTCTCAAGCCAAAAAACTTGTAGCAACTTCTAAGCTTTTATCCCCACATATTTGAGTACTACCTATCATCGCTATAAATCAGAAACTCCATTACTTTAAGCGTGGAGGAGTGAATTAAAAAGTCGTAAGTCAAGTTGCGCCGGCGCAGGTGCGACGCCGGATGCTGGAATAGATTTCAGAGGGGAGTGGGGGGAGTGGGATCGTGAGGGAGGAATGTTGAGAGGGTCGAGTGAGCAAACGTCTTAAAACATAAGTGAAATTGTACGTACGATATGCGGATGTCAATATAATATTTTGTACGGCACCGACTTTATTCTTTTTCCTACTCAAATCAAGATCTTTCCCAGTTCAACTGCAATTAGCATCAATTCTCGTTCCTTTCATCCATTTTCATTGAGATAAAAGTCTCTACTTACCATCATAATGTTAGAAAGCACCCGTGTTTTTTAAACATCATTGGGATATTAGATTTAATTAACGTTTAATGATGGAAGTGCCGAAGTGTCGAACACAGCGCTTTGCCTCTACGTTTATTATACGGATGGCAAAGCTTTGGAACACTTTACCAGAAGCTGTATTTCCTGCGAACTACAATCCAGGGGTCTTCAAATTTAGAGTTAGTAGGTATCTCCTAGGTAAGCGTGTAACACCCAAGGCTGCAGCAATACTTAACATCAGGCAGGCTGTAAAAAAAGTACACAAATAGACTGAAATATTTGATAACTAAGTTACTCCAGTAGCAAAAACCTTTTAACCAACATTCATAGATAGAATTTCTTTAAACCTGAAACCTAATCTTCTTCATTACAATAAGGAATTATGCGCCAGCGTTATCACATTATCCGAATAGAATTTTATATTTCTCTCGTAGGCGTAATTCGTTTTGCGTATTAAAAGGCCTTCCTTTCGTTGCTAACCGAAAACCGGATTCTTTGTTAGACTTACTCCAGTCTTAAAAGATTAATAAATTAATCAATCAAGTCACTCTGACGTTCTTATATAAGTATATTGTTTGTACAATAAGTGTCAAAATAATAATAAAAGGAAAGGTTTGAAACTGAATCCCGTAAATGGTTCGTCTTACTTATACTATTAAAATAAGGCTAGAAATTTTAAAAGATAATAAAATAATTTATTAAATTTAAAACAAGAAAAATACATTCTTATCGTACAAGACAGATTATATTTGCTTCAAATACAAAAGGAATATCAAAACTAACCAAAACCAAAAAACATATACAACTTTCAGGCGAACGTATAGGGTAGTACACACGGTGGGGTGAATGACCGGAGATTTTTTTCTTCACCGGCTGTGCTCGTTTCCTGTCACAATTTGTCTGTTTGTTTTTTTGTCGCCACACCGCCCGCGGCTACCAGCCCGTCTTGTGTTGCATCCGCTATTTATTTGGTTATACGAAACTATGTGACGTTACGTAATAAAGATTATGGTATATTGTTGAAAAGGATAATTTTAATTTCAATTACTTGAATTACATAAAAATTGTACACTTTGTACTTACATTTATCTGGTTTTTGATTGTACTGTACGCAAACACAAGTAATTTAAACTCTTTAAGGTAAACCGTCCAGGAATCATCTAATGATTGAGGATCACTGAATTATTATTAACTTTGTTTTAAATAAATAATCATAATTAAGAGAGTAATTTAAAGTTAATTTTGTTATAACCAATACTTAGAGATGATAGTAGTAACACAATATTATATTGAATATTTTAGCTTTAATCATGTATATTTAACCATGAGAATGAATTATTAATCAAATCTATAAAATGGCTAGTGAATATTTGAGGTTAATGTACAACTAATCGATGAAAAATATTTGATGGAGAAGGTAATTATAGAGACAGTTTAGTTCAACATTTGACTTTGTACCTTCATTATAAAAAGATTAGGCAATTAATACTAGATTGATTGATAACGACTGAATTTAAGACTATTTGATGAATAGAAAAGAAGTCATGCAAGTTTGTTATTACGTCGGTATAATGTTAACATTTGTGTGTCTTCTGTCTCTAATTTGACTTTTTCATTAGTTCACTGAAACAATTTGAATGAAATTTAAATCTTAAATTACAAACATTTTTTTTTCGTTAACGGACTACAACACATACAGCTCAGTTCTACCTAGTAATGTCATCGATTCTAGTTTAGAGAGACTAAAAATTGCGGTAACGATTTTATTCCTTCTGTATGAATTCGGGCCTATTTTTTAGAACACAGCCATGGTCAATAAAAAGTATTTTTTAAGAAACCTGATGTTACTGATCAACGAAGAAGAATTAATCAGTCCCAAATTCCATGACCTATGCCAATCCCACTAATCGTAAATTCTAGAATCCTATTGGCTAATACGGCGCTAATTGATATCGACACATCAGGCCTGACCAAAATAGTTCGCGAGAGGAGGCGGGTGTGAACCCCTCTTAACTTTGCAGTGTGAATGCAACTCAGTTGTCATAATAGATTTTAAAGCTTCCACCTACCGTTTTTAGTTAAAATTTTGTTACGTTCCTGTATATGCAAATGAAATTCGCATGACGTTCTATGAAGATTGCTACAAGACATGATATGACGAATATAATACATAAGTAGTTATGTCAAAATATAATGCGTGCAGGCTATTGCTATCTATTTCGTAGGATAGATTTTTTTACATTGGAAAAATAGTACACCTGCTTTTAAAGTAGCCATTCTTCAACCCCAAAATAAATTTTGCGTTTAATTTTTATAAGCGTATGTTCTTTATAATCTGTAGGTGCACCAAAATACTAAAAGCTATTTATTCTTACATTCGTGTTGTTTATTATTAACTCCAATACAATAATCTCGTTACGCGTACAAACTTGAAAATTAAACTTTGATTCCTTTGTTCGGTTAGATTGTTGTTTACGTTTTGACGTGGTATTTGTCGAGTTACCTTCCACACAGCAGGCATTCATCGAGTTCAACGAAAACTTCATAGTTAAACGCTTGTTGTCTTGCCGCGTGCTTTGACGTAACATTATGCACTCAGGAGTTTCTACGAATCCAATCGTAGCGCTACGAACGCTACGTGCCTACGAAAATGACAAGGCGCTTATGGCTACGGATTGAATATGACACGTGATAAATATTGCTTGAAGACGCTATCATCATTTATGGATACCTGGAAAATAGAAAAGCTACCTATTTTAATCTGAGTCGTTGTAGCGTAAGATATACTTGTCATATTTGCGAAATCATAAACCTTCTCAGAAAGAGAGAGGGTAGGTAAAAAAATCTGTTCCAAAATGTTTATGTTTTGTAAAAGACTTTCCTTCCATAATGTCCATATAAGCGCGGTAGCGGCGGCGCTGCGCGGCGTGGCGCGGCCAGCCAGGAGCGCGCCAGCTCCGCGCTGACTCCGCGAGGAAACCCTCGCCATCAATGTATAAATAATCGTTTACCAATGCGTCCGAAAACACGCAAACCACCGGCCGTAGTACGATATTTCAGGAAGGTATTCCCCCGTCCGTCAGACGCAACTTCAGCACATCCTATTTATAAGCGTCTATGTATAAATTCACTAAAAGTTAACACCACAACACACGTAACGAATATAAACTCGGAAAAGCCTCTATTAATAATCGACCGACTGACTTTGCTACCAAAAATAATAGTCTAATTGTGAAAAGTTTATGCGCGATGGGTCGTGGACCGGGGCTATCTTGGGGCGGCTAAACTTAGTGGTGCGTGCGAGCCAGATGGTAAAATTAGTGAGAGACGCCGTCTGCTGCGCTGCTCGCTGCTTCTCATGACGCCTCGTGTCCATTCACACGAGCTAGTACGAGTACTGCCAAACTTATGACATTCCATTTTCGAATTGGCCGCGATCCGCCATGTTGCCAGGTGACAGTTGACAGCTACCGACCTGCCGCCATCTTGCCTTCTTTGATTTATTGACATCACTCGGCGCCGCGCATTTGGACCGAGTTAGGGGTTATTGCGGTGTATCTGGCCTTACTGCGCTTCTGGCAGCTGCAGACAGATTTTTCATCGGCTGATGGCATATCATTATTTTTCTGGGACAATCATGAAAAAAAAATTACACCTGATGATATTTTAGGAACTGCAAAGTAACCTATTTGGTTTCACTCAGTTGCATCACAGGCTACAAGTTTTAAACGAAGCATGAAAGCATAATTCAGCCTCTCAAATTTTAGGCCCTATTGAATTTTGAAGGCTATGACCCGGGCAAATGTGGTGGAGCGGCAAATCAAAGGGTTTTTCAGGGTCTTTTGTTTTCACCGGTCCATTGATGGAGGATAATTATCTGAAATGTCCACTGGCTGCCCAGCGGTGGGTACTTGGGTAGGCGAAGGATTTTCTCATACATGTGCACTTTTGGGTGACTGGCGGGGACAGGAGTTTTGCACTAGGAAAATAACAGTAGAAACATGGGTTCGAAGGGTTGTTCTTTCGGCCTCAGTGAAAGTTTAATCTTTTATTATGTTGGAAACTTTATAAAAGTTTCGTAGTTTTACTCAGAGTTTCCTAATTGAGTACACCGCCTTATTAAAATATCTAAGATGTAATTGTTATATGTTGTATTCATTCTGAATTAGTTAATATTATACATATAATTATATAATATTAATATACTTACTTCCTCAATATCCCTTTCAAACATGTGAAAGATTCTTTTACACAATTTAACTATATGTATTCACATGAAAAATAATATCGATATGTTTTGAAGTTTTGACTATCCGGTCCTTGAAACGTGTTCTATTTATAATGTCTGGCGTCGGGCCAGGAGCTGGACTGTGATAATAAAATGCCAAAGATCGGGGCGAAGCGGTCGCAAAACTATGTTAATTCTTTGACGGGGAAGAATTGAAGAGAAGATACTCCTACATCTATAGTCCAGCTACTATCAAAATAATGTAATTTTTATCACGCTCGCACAATTGCAATTATTGTAACAAAACGAGTGAAACGGCAAAAACGGGTATATCATACAAAATTCTTTGTTTTCTGAAACTAGACTTTTTCACAAACAAATCTTGAAGGCAGTATTCGATAAAAAAGATTTCTTCTTTTTCTGTACGAAATTGGAAATTATTACAGTATTATTAATTGATGTTTAGACGTCTTTGTATGTATCTTAAGATCTATAAAAAAACTTTTAAATATCAATCCAATGTGTACCTAATCATCAAATTTGTGTCAAAACCCAACTTAACTTTTAATATCCTATATCTTTAGAGCTTCACAATAAACTAGTACCATTTCAAAACACTGACCAACAAAAGTGAATCAAAAATAACTTGCTGTAAAAAATATATCGATTTTATTGCTTGAACAAGAATGTTCCCGCACGATAGGTTACGTTTCAATCACTTACACCACCGAGCTACGAAAATTAGAGAAATGGATAAGAAAACACGTATTTTCTTAGGTTATTTAGAAAAAACCTGTGTTCGCTGCTAAATCTTTCCGTTTTTTGTTTCTCGTGCAAACGTGTCTTTCTGTGTTGCTTATTTGACCTTCTTTTTACATAGATGTGAATAAAATTTTATTTATTGTTTGTACCGCAAGGTTGTGGAACTCCCTGCCTGACTCTCTGTTTCCCACGCACTATAATCCAGAGATCTTCAAAGCGAGAGTGAATCGGTTTTTATCGGGTAAGCACGCTCCATCTTAGGCCATACCCTTTGATTGCTATCAGGTAAACTATGGTCAAGTGCAAACCCGCTCAAGATAAAAAAAAATGTTTTCATTCAGTCAGAGTTACGTGAAGCTATGTCAAATTATTTTTTTTGTTGTTGTTTTAGTGTACTAGGTTTATTTTAATGTTTACAATGGTCGTTAAAATGCGTATTATGAAATAATTAATTTCTTAGCAAACAAGACAAATGACTGGCCTGTTAGCTTAGTTGGTAGTGGCTCTGCCTTCTAATCTAGAGGTCGCGGGTTCGATTCCCGCTTGACACAAGTATTTATGTACTTTAAAAAAATATAATTACTTGTGTTGAGTCTGGTCGTTTGTATGTATTATAAGTATGTATTTACAAAAGAAAAGTATATAAGTATTATATCCGTTATCTAGTACCCACGACACAAGCGTTTGCTTAGTGTGGGGCTAGATCCCGATGTGTGCAATGTCCCGGAATATTTATTTATTTATTTATTTAAGTATCACTATGTAACAGTTTGGCTGGTGGGTCATATCTTCAACTAAGTATAGTTTTCTGAATGTTTGTGGTATTTTTACAGTAGTCTTAAACACAAAAGTTAAAAATCACATAACTCCAGTAAAGTAATAGATTTCATACCTTTTTTTGACCCAGGAAATCGTTTTAAATGTACCACTCGACCCCAGGGAGGGCGAGTGGATACGTGGGAGTCGCTGCCAGAAGGGCGGCATACCCACTAAAAACCTGGGGTGTTCCACCTCTGCATCGCGGATCAGGGCCCCGAGAGTCCGTTGCATGCGTCCGCAGCCCTGGCAATGCTGGCCCGGCATGGGGCCCCGTCTCGGGGAGCTTTTGCTCATCCCTCTGATGGACGATGTGTCGGAACCCGTTACATGTCTTGCATCCTGTGGGATAGAAGCCATACCTGTCTTAACCTCTCCATTCCTTCGTACCTCAGTTCCCAGCACAAGAAGCGGACTAGCATTTATCATTTATTCAGAGGTTCACGAGTGCGCTCCAAGCAAGTGTCGGCCCTAGGACTCCAGACAGATCGTTCGAGACTTGTCAGTTGCATTTTGTATGGGCTAGTTTTGTTCTGTTTGCGAGCTGATGGATGCTGCGATCTCCATTAGTTATGGGCTTGAGTTGAAGGGGTGGTTTGATCTGCTTTGACAGGTTAATGTTGATGCTCAAGTTTCAGGGGAAATGAAGTTAAATGCACACTACACTCTTTTTTATTACTTTTTTATTTACTACCTCGGAGTGATTAACTTGAGTTATTTGTTGTGTAAAGGTGGTACAAGAAGAGTCAGTTACAGAGGCTGCACATTTTCTAAAATAACATAATTAAAACAATGGCATCTTACTTAGTGCTATACAAGCAGAGTTGTTTTTTGAGAATAAAACCTTTCAGACAGATTAATTCTGCCTTCCCAATTAAAAATATGTGTAATGTAACATTTTATTAATACTAAATGCATAAGTAAATTAAATATTATGACGAGATATTGTAATTTGAGTAGTATATTCTATGATATAAGCACTTATACATATAAGTGCACCAATAGAGATTCTTTATTTTTATTATATGGTGGTTTTGATTTGGAATGTAGTTAGCCACTGGCCACGGGTGATAAATAAGCTAAATCAATTATCTATACCCTTCACATAAAGACTTCAACTTCCCTTTGAGGTTGCAAATATATGTAGAACGATACGATATAGACACACATATCTACATTTTATTGTAGAAAATATTCACTTTATACAGGATCATAAGTACGTATGGAGTATGCAGAAAGATATACAAAACACATGTATGTTTTTTTAAATGCTTTTCTATAAGTTGTATTTTTCAAAATCATCAAAATACTAAAAAGAAAAAATCTGCTCTTTATATAAAATCTGTTTTTCCATGCACCTATGAGTAGCCAATTCCAAGAGTTCGTATTATAACTATGGACATACATTGAATATTCATTGTTTCAGCACACCGATTTCGAAAACCCTTGTACATACATACATACAACATAAGTAGCTACATACAACTCGGACTAATCGCCGCGCCGTCCGCTTGCGCATACTGATATACCCACACATACGTATACATAATGTATATGCAGATCATAAGGCTGCACTATGTATGTGTGCAACCCATACATATACATGGCCATAAGGCTATATGCTAGTGTGTGTACACTCGAACGTTACTATAAAGTAGTATAGATATATACATTATACACGCAGGTCATAAGGTTGTATGTGTGTGTAGCTTGCATCAGTGCACGCACACATGGGAAGTGGCGGCCATTTTGTCGGCGCGTGGGCAGCCGCGGCTGACGGCACGTGTGAGTTATTTTGGGCGGCGCCCGCTTTGCCCCGCGCCGCCCGCCCGCCGGTTGTGTAGACGCGACGAGGTTTTGCTTTGATTTTTTTATGTTAGTCGTTGTTGGGTGCATGAAACATTAGGATTCGTTGGGGCCATTGAATAAATACATTCACTAGGTATATTAAAAAACCGTTCATAATAATTAGCAGAGTAATTGAGTAGGTAACTTACAACATATACTTATCTAATTGAAACTTTCTTTTTTAAGGTGCAAGGTACCTAGTGCAGTAGCCACTGGTAACTCTACTGTAAGGTCAATTTAAATAAAATTTTAACTTCTGTTAATTAAGTTATCTTTAAGGTAAGAAATAAATTCTAAATTCTAAGGATAAAAAGCTCTAATTTCTTTTAAATATTGTGTATATAACCTATAGTTACAAGCTAGGCCAATATTACAGATTTAAATCATAATTATTGATTACCATCTTTACTTTACATGCTTACTTTTAATGTTTTGTTTTTACCATTCCCTATACCTATTTTAGCGCCATAGCAGCATTAATGGTTTGATTTTTAATGCCGCGTTTACACTAGAGATCATGTCTCGCTCTACGTGTCGTATAAACACAGTTTTATGTGTTTTTCTAACAGTTGACAGGTTATGTGCATCGTTAAATATTTGACGCACCGCTTGGTTTCTCTCACTTTGGTGTTTCGTAATGCAGCGATTACATGAAGCTTTCAAAGGCTTAAATAAATGTATTTACGGCTTGGATTGAGTTTTTTTTATGAATAACTGATAGAATTGACAAGAATAAAAGATTTATTTAGACGATTACGTCGACGTTATTTGATTGCTGATATGCACAAGCTAGTTACTTTTATCTGTCAAAGGACAAAAACAGTAACATTTCCTTTTTGTGTACATAAATCTCAAGTTTGTATTCTAACGGTTTAAAAATAAATCATTTCATCTTGTTTAACATATTATCTTAGCAAAAATCTTCTTTTTTATTATCAAAACTTAGTGAATAAACTTTGATAAAATTAATAAAACATGAATAAAAATCTTATAGCCAGTATTTTAATTGGTCATACCATCAAGCTCGCGTGATAAAAAGTCCACGGAAATGATAATGATTCAAGCTTGTGTCATGGCATCATATCCTGTAGTCTGTAGGTACCACACGTGTCTTGCAGACTTCGCGAAAGCTTTGTTAATCACCTCTTAATTCGGTGTTGCCAGGTTTTGGTATCACTTTTAATAAAAATAAAAACGGATTTTTTTAGGTATTGAATTTTGTTTAGGGTGTAGAGTATTTATTACCTGTATCTTAAACATGTGTTATAAGGTTACTGTGTATACAATATTAATAGTGTGGATGGCTGGAGTCAGTTAGCTACAGATTGATAAGATCATTAAATAAACTTTGACAATTATTCAATTACTTATGTACAACAGTTTTTGCCTCAAAAACAACTCTTTTTATTTTGTTCGTGAAACATTTTAAATCCCTGGCAACACCGGGCGATGTTTTACGACAAAAGAATAAAGCAAAGAGATTTTATTATTTGTGAATCATCGGACGAAGCTTGATAAAAAGCACGCTTCTAACCTTGTGAGGACCCACGGTGAGTGGCTGTGTCACTAATGTTTATACAGCGGAACTGATTAATGGGTTTTTAGTAAAGTAATGTAATTAAAAACATATCCCGCTCTGGATCGTTCTTGGTGCAACGAATATCTATTGCCATTCAGCGCGGAAACGCAGCTAGCTTGATGGGCACATTTGCATCGGGAACGATCAAGGGCGGGTTATTTAGTTAAATTTACATGTAATTCTGATTCATTTATGTATTCATTGTTTGGCATGTGTTTTTATTATGTGACAAGTTACTTTTATCCTTAATACATTAAAAACCTTTAAGTTATATAGTAACCACGTAACGTTGCGAATAAAATTATTTCATTTTTATTTAAGACTTGCTAGCACTACTATTCTTAATGAAAATTAATTAGTTATTATCACGTGGTAATTTTGTCACTACTTGTGTTTAAGAAGCATTTAAAAAATATGTCAGGGACAATCAGTGTAAATGTAGAAACATAATGCAAACTATATGTTTTAACCAATCAGAAAGTACTGAATTTGTTATTATTAATTTTATTACCAAATAAGAAGTTGTCTAATAATGTTATAAAATAAGATCGATCCAAACGAATTGTTTTCATTTTGTAATTTGTCGAAGTATATCTGCTTTCCCTCTAACTACACAGAAACAGTATTGAAGTTGATATTAGAAGTTCATTCAAGTACCTTAAATTTACTTCAACCACAAACCACCTCTTAATCATTTCCTACATTGTCAATCATCGACAAGAAAAAAAACTCTCTTCAACTATAATTTTTCATCATTTTCCCATTCAAGTTTCAGCAAGACGCCTGAATTCAAGCCCCCGGCAATAAGAGCATAAGTAAGTTCACTGATCTCCAGGTGGTAACAAACGCACTGATTACCTTACTATAGATACTGTATTAAACTCTTGTATCAATAAAGAAAACACGTTTTAATTGTTGTATGTTTTGCATTGTTTTTGTATCGCTTTTAGGCAAAGTCCATTCCAGCAAAGGTATGTATGATCTACTAGTACGTGTAGCTTAAAGCGCCAACTACACAAATAACCTCAATTATGTGGTTGATCAATTTTATGTGGGTTTATGTTAACTATTTAAAAAAAACTTAAGTAAACTACAAATTGAACAGAAGTAGTTATTAGCCTTAAATGTATAATAAATTAGAATTCATATTTATTAATTTTTTAATTATTGTTCACGCCATTTTTACACGATAATCTCTATACCTCCTCCTCCTACATATGCTATCTATATACGAGTAATCCCTCCATGTTCAGGCGCGAGTGTCCGGGGGCTCACTCACACAGCAGCACGCGCTGCGCAGGCGCTCGCTAAATATAGCCGCCTCCCGTAGAGCGGGCTGGAGATTTCAAACATTCCAACTCTAATCATTGTTTTTTTTTTCTTTGCGTGTGTTTGTTGCGCTATGGACGACAGTCGGGCTATGGTTGACGGCGACAAGTTATATCCATACTTGTCTTTGAGAAACAACAGAAAAGACATGGTCTTAATATTTTTCAAATCTGACCCAATTCTCTTTACTTTTCTCCTTATCACTATTTTACGATGAGGAAGATACAGATTGTTTAGATTCGCGACATTTGAAAATCTTATTAAAACAAGAATTTGAAGTGAAACAAAAATTAAGCCCTTCCAAAAAAATATAAAGGAAATGTAACAACAAAGCAAGTGCACGTGTCAAATGCTTTAGTATCTGGCAATATTATTTCATTTTACAATGTTCTCACAAAGACTTTCTATGTTTGTATCTCATGTGTTTGTACTAGAAAACAATGTAATTTTCACTATCAATGCCAACATGATGTCTAGTCTAATTGAGCAAACTTCATGTCACTGATATATATTGTACGAAGTTTCACATTTCAGGCGCGTTTCTAGTCTGCAACTATGATGGATGTTTTGAATGAATTAGAGTACTTGCCAATCAAAGCAACTGATTTACAAGGCAAACTGTATGAAACACCTTATAGATTTGTATCTTTGAGGCAAGTAACATGACACTTTTATCTAAAAAAGTAACAGAATTTTGTTCATTTTATAAAAAGCTATGTTTAGATACAATGTTTTGTCTATGAAAGCATTTTCTCATTTTCATCGAATTATAAAGAACTAACTAATTGGTGAGCTATCACCAAGATGCACTTACTAAAAAGTGGTGCGAACCTTTTGATCTTATCAAATTATAATTCACATTATCACATAACGTACATTTGGGTAAATTAAGTTTAAATAGCTATATTTTCTTTACTTGAATTTGATTCCATAGCAGCTGAGAAGCGACAGCTGCGCGCGCGCACTCCGCTCGTAAATACCCACTATCCAGGGAGGGCGACAAATGATGCTTCAGGGAGTTTATCTGATCTGAAAAAAACATTTGGGGAGGGTCCATTTACTAATTAAATGGTCCGATGATATATTTACCTCAATTATATTTTATTCGTTAGGCGAGTAGGTTTATCTACTAAATAGTAATTTATATATTAAAATTGAATAACTTGTGACTGACGTCTTTTCAAATATCGCTACCTAGTATACAATAAGCAATACGTTAAACTGAATTTCGTTCTATGAATTAAAAATTATGGTACTTCCATTTGTGTCTTGATTAAGTTTGACAATAACAAATTTAGCAGTAGCTTCACCATAATAACAAATGCTAGAAAATATAGCATATTTGTTTTACATTGATTTGGCCACCTCCCTACATAAAATAGTAGGTAAGTTTGTCGGTGTGTAAGCCGAGATCCGCTGGCAGCTGCGCGCTGGTTGTGACGCTGGAGGTGAGTCAGAGTAGAGTGCTAGTGTATGTATGTGTGTGTATGTATGTATGTATGTACGATGGTATGTGCTGATAGGTATTGCGCTGGGAAGTTTTCAGTAGAATACTATGGAATATAATTTTAGCGCATGTATTTGAATTTACACCTTTGCAAAGTACGTACTGAATCCTTATAAACTGAAAGTGTATGTATTAAAATAAAATATGTTTTTGTAAATATATCAATCACTACTTAAACAAAATTTAAGTTTGAGAGTAATTCAAAACGATTCTGGTTGAAATTCAGGGTTCTATATAATATTGGTAAATTGAAAGTTCAAAGTTCATTTATTCATATAACTTAATAATACACGTCAAAATAACAAAAGTTATTATGTGTAACAATATAAAAAACAATGCATTTAAATTAACATTATTGATTAAATAATTTCAAGAAACATCGAGTATTCAAAAAATAAACATACACATGGACAACAACATCGCACTAACACAATTATCTTACGTCTGGAATGAATTCCTCGAAGGTATAAAAAGATTGCTCGATAAGCCAACGTTTCAGGGACCATGTAAAACTTTGCAGACTGTGTTGTCTAGATATGTATTCAATATTATGATTGGCATTATGACTATCCAAAATTTTATTAGAATAATCAAGAACAATAAAGATATTTTTTAAAACAAACATAAATAATTCAATCAGATAATAAAATATGTCCGTGAGTCGAACAAAAAACTGAATGGCCTCATAAATTGTGCAAGGCATCGGCCGACTGCAAAACGGCAAGCATTTAAAATTATTTCATTGAAACTTATTAATCATTCAGCCACCGGATACTATTTATATATTTTTTCATTGCTTTTGTTTGACTTCTTTAATAAAATAACGGTATGAATTTTCGTATAAAAGCCATTTCAAATATCACCATTATCTACGAATCCATAAGAACACAATACTTAATAAACGTTCACAACGTTGTTATTTAAATAAATAAATATTAAAACACAGATACTAAAGCTTCGATCAAACATGTAATGTATAATCGAAGTAAAAAAGTCACCTTTTCAAATCAACAAATGTAGGTTTAACCGTTATAAATTAATCTTATATACTTTATCTTAATCTTATATCTTTATGAATCTGCAAAAAACGCACTATCTCCATTTTGATCTCTCTGGCAGAAATCGCAGACCCTTAAGGGTACGAATTCAAGATACAGAACTTTAACAAACCCTGTGCACCACCTTCCTAGGGTTCGAGCTGGACTCCGCCTTAGTGTGGGACCAGCATGTGTACAAGATCTGTGGGAAATTAAGTGGAGCGTGTTTCGCACTGCGACGCGTCTCCCGCCTGGTGTCGGTCGAAGTGGCAAGAACCTGCTATTTCGCTACCATTCACTCCCTACTCCAGTATGGGGCAGAGATCTGGGGCCAGTGTTCGTAATGGAAGAGAGTGTTCCAGCTCCAAAAACGAGCCATCCGAGCAATTATGCATGTACCGTATGATACACCCGCGCAGCCACTCTTCAAAAAATTAGGGATCCTCACCCTGCCTGCAATAGTACTATTGCAAGTAGCCATGTACATGAGGAACAACCTGGCATCGTACACTACACGTAATGCCACTCATACATACAGCACACGAAATGGCCAAAAACTCAAATTGTTACAGTGCTCGTTGGCTAAGTCTGCTAAACTCACTCATGTCATGGGTCCAGCCGTATACAATAAGTTACCAGTATCAATAACCAGCGCACCCAGTGTCAATAACTTTAAAACCCGCCTACAGCGGTGGCTGTTAGAGCACTCCTTCTGTTCTAACGAGGAGTTCATGAAGTTCACCTGACAATTTTGAATGTAACAAAGTTATTATTTATTAATTTAATTATGATTTGAATTGTATATTTATACTTACTCTTAAGTAATACAATTTAGTTTTTGACTTGTAAATTTACATATAAATTAAATAGTTCTGTAATTATTATCTAGTATTTACAACTATACAATGTGACGTGTAAAATGGCTTTATGAATAAATTATGTTATTTTCTGTGTTAAAAATATACATCACTACAACCTACGCATTTCGCCTTTTCAAATCTATTAGTAGCTTCATAAACTTCTGTCACAAACTTGTAAAAGGCAATCCCTAAACTTCACTAGCCCCTTGATTATCTCAACTTTATTTGAATTACTACTAATTCAATTGCTCCCTACATCTACCCTCTTATGGTTGGAGAACTGGTTTAACTTTTTGGCCACATGTGTCTTTGCGTAGGAAGAGGTTGGGATAAGAGCTTGCGTCATATATTGGAAGATCATTTATTTACTATTAGTGGACGCTCCCGGTTTTGCTCGCATTATTTTGAAATAAAAAATAGCCAATGATACTTCTAATACCTCATGCTACTTACATACCAAAAATCATGATGATTCTTTAAGCCGTTTTTGTGTTTTGAACGATTAAATAAACAGAGACACAGATAAACAGACAAAAACACTAGAAATTCTTGGAACGTTTTCTGCTATCAATTCGAACTATATATTTTTTTTAAATATCTTCAATGTTAAGACTATCGAATCTCTGAAGCTTTATTATATGTATAGATTTTATGGCCTTAAAATCAAATTTAAATGACAAGAGCATCAGATTTACAAAACATTTTGTAATCGTAAAGTAGAAAGATTTCAGACTTACCAATAAACTTTTTTTATTGACCCAGCAATCGGAATATTTGTGGTCGTTTTCTAGCATTAATACATAAGAAACTTAAAAGTAAGTAAGACCCTTACAAAATAAATTGTAACCTCTTAATCCAGTTTATAGAAATTAGTACTTAATTTATCTTGAGTGGCTGAATCGACCGCCAATAGTGGTCTGATATAATAAGGTTCTCACCGTGAGGCAACTGTTCATACAGAGAGCAATAGATAAATCTAGCCAAAGATTGTTAGATCTTGACAATAATAGAGACGACAACTCATTCAAACCAGTAACCTTACCTGACACTAGAACGGTCTTCGCATCCCGCCTGCCACCATACATACACATCTGCACATACAACGAAGTGTGCAAAACATATCCCGCCAAGAAACATGTGCACAGAAAGGCACGTGGAAAAATAAAAGTCTGGTTAACTTCACTCTCTTACAAAGAAACTGAGATCCTGGTTAAAGTCTACAACTCCGATTCTAAACTAGGAAATAACGACAATGACATTTAAACTAAACACATACACACACAAACGCAACACATACAAGCTCACACTCCAAGTCACATTCACACACACGCATACACACCATACACACGTAGGTTGACGCACTGCTGCAATATTCGAATTTTGTAAATCCTATCAGTCTTATTAATAAACTCCGATTAATGCAAGATTAACTTTACTCCGAGACTTAAGTTTGGACTAGCAAAAAAATGTATTAATAAACACGGATTAAGGAGAGAGTAAGCTAATCCGAGTCTGGTCTCTGATTTAAAGTTAATCCTAGGAGCCATGTGGTTTTAAGAACGATTAAGTATAGATTAATGTCAAATTTAAATTCAAACGTGACATGTTATTGTGCTTTAAGGAGTGTAGGAGAAAAGTTCGTTTCTTGTTGTGATAATAAAATGGATTGCGATTACTTTGCCGGCGATTTGAGATTAATTGATGATATAGAAGAGTTTGTTGAGAACCAACAAACTACCATCAGTGAGGCGTATTAAATTTTACAAAACTTGCTGCAATCCACTAGAAGACCTTCACGAAGACGAATTCAAATAAGTATAGATTTTCACGATCAAGCGCCTACAAGAATATTTGATGAGTGTCGCTTGAAGCAAAGGTTTGAGCAATCAGAATTGAATGGCAGACTTCTGGGAGATTCAGGCTATGCTTGTACTTCCTACTTATTTACTCCTGTGACCTGTCTTACATCACAGCACGCAAAAGGAAGAAATGTATAACTGAGCACATTTAAGAACCCGAAACACCGTGGAAAGGTGCTTTGGAGTATGGAAGCAAAGGTTTCGCTGTTTGCTAAAAGGGTTCACAACTAAATTAGAGGATACTAAGCTCTATATTGTGGCATTGGCCATATTGCATAACATTGCAATGCACAGACAAAAATTACTCGAGGTACCTTGTAGAAACTGATGATGTTCCAGTAGCACCAGCAGTAAATAACACTCATCGAGGAAATGCAGCACGGACAGCGTATATCGCAGATAATTTTATCTACATATTACTCTACCTATGTATCTATATATAGGTATATATATAATGTAGAATTATATAGAATTTTAGGAGTAGGAAAATAAAAATCTGATGACCTTGGCTAAGTTACTATTTATTTCTTGTAACTACCTAATGCATATATTAACAACTTATAATAAAATAAAAAGATACTGACTATGTATGGAGAAACGTTTAACGCTTGCAAAACTGCAGGCGAATGTTAGTCACACAAATTCTACTATATTACACTATATTACAAAAGACAAAAGGGTGTGTGTGTGTATGTTTGTTACCACTCCACGCTCAAATAGCTAGACCAATTTTGATGTAATTTGTTATGGAGATAGCTAACACCCTGGATTTACACATACTTTTCATGCCTGACTAACATGGGCAACAGCTAGTATTATATAAGTGAAGGTTTGTGTGTTTGTACATGGGGCGCAGTTAGTCTTAGATAACCAACTACTTATGCACTTTTTTGTTGTTCATCAGCTTTTTTTAATTCCAAAATTTCTCTATCTACTCGTAGTATAGCACTTTCTAAATTTTCCATGTGAATTTTCATTTTTATTGCATGCTCTTCTTCAGCCATTTCCATTTTCCTTTTATGTTCCTGTTATGTTCTTTAACTTTTTGCTGTGGCTGATCATAGTACCGACATAGTCACCATGGTCCTGTAAATATAAAGGTATATATTATTTAAAAAACACAAGTATTGGAATCATTAACTTGCTTCTGTAGGCCCAGTATGGATAAACAAGTGATATCAAGATGCTTACTTTTTGTGCACATTTTCCCAAGCTTTGTTTTTGCTTTATTAGATAGAGTTCGTGTCTAATGTTTTATTTTCAATTATGTGCGTATATTGTATCAAGACCGAAAAAAGCAGATGCTGAAACAAATAAAATATGGTTATTAAAATATTACTACGATACTAAACAGTGAACTTGAAAGAAATTTTAACATGACTTACCTTTTCTTCTTCGTCCCAGTTAAGTTTTTGGCTCATTTTGAGATTATATTTCGGAATCTATTATATCTTAAAATTAAATAAACGCCCGACATTGACCACTTTTGACAACTTTTTGAACAAAATATGAACTGTCGCTGTCGTAAGTGTCAAAACCACACGCTTAGCCTTCTCCAACTCGTTCTTTTTTACTTTTAAAATAAGTAGGTTGCCATATTGCTGGCCTAAGCCATGGTTTAAGGAATGTATTGTTAATCCGAGGTTAATCAATATTTATTAATTACAATGAAATAGCAAAGTATAAGTTTTAATTCCTGTAGTCGATTTCAATAATTTTAGTATCCTTAGGTATGAATTGTTTATGTATCCATAAATCAGTAGAGTTATTAATGAAATGGAGTCATTTGTACAAATTAGGAATAGGTCTTTTAAATCACTTTGTTATATTAGATTACGTGATCACTTTTTAATATTGTAATACGCGAATGACTTAGGTAATGATTCTTTTGGTTACTCTCAATCTTGGACCACCGAGATACAGGCCCAGGCCTAGTTCGGGGTTCACAAGAAACTCACATTAACATTAATTAAGTAATTAATATAATTTAGTAATACGTTAATATTTTTGTGATTGTACCAGTGTTTTTTGGCAAATAAAATATCTTTATCTTATCTTATCTTAAAAATATAACAATCTGTGGTGTTCAAGTTCTGCGCATTGATTCGTAATTATTTTTCACCGAAAGATCACTATAGTGCATCTGGCATTTGAAACAGAAGCCAAGACTTAAATGCATTTTATAATGATTCATTGCTTCAAGTGGTGAAAAGTAACAATAGTTATGGATGAAGTTCTGTCGAAAATTAGTTGTTCTATTTATAATTTATTACATGGTTATGGTTTCAATAAGTAAGATTAAGGTCAAAGTCATTTTTTTATTGATAAGAGAAACTATTCTCACATGTCAAATTTTCAATCTAAATAAAATTATATGCATGTACACAATTGTATACTATCATGTGTAGTGTGGTAAGGTATCCTTATAAAGCCCTGTAATCTACAAACAAAGCAATAATTAAATAAATTAACTAAATCTTATGCAAAATATTGCGCATAGAAACAGATCTACTGCCAAGCAACATCACTTTACCAACAACTAACTACGTAGATAGAGACTTCACAATAAAATTGCTCAATCGTACAACCAACTGAAAGAGATTTCCACCGCAAGTTCACTCTCGCTGCGACCGAGCACCGGTTAACCCCTCACGGGGTGATTTGGCTGATTGGCTCCGAGCCAAGCGGCGTCTTTGGCTCGCAGCCAAATCTCAACACAGTGGAAAAAAATGAAGTCGCGCATCTTCGATATGCGTCAGACGCACACGCACGGGATATGCGTGTGTTGGAAAGGTTAGAACTAGAACGAATTGTGGACCAATCATTAGTAGGATTTGTTTTTAATATTGTATCATTTAGGCAATAAGCGCAATTCGCTGTGTCATCCAGCCTTTTAATTTAGGGATGTCCTAAAATGGTAGTTTACGCTTTAGTAATTTCCTAGTAGTGGTGCTTTTATGGTGTAATTTTATAAGCGTATATGTTATTAACTTTTAACAAGATATTGTGTAAGCTGTATGCAATATTTTAACTACAAATATATATATTTTAATCTGTTACTAACGCGATTAATAAGGTGATATGTATAAGAAGCAATAGAGAAATTCTAATAAATAAATTATAAAATAAAAACACAATCAGTAATGTAGACGTTCATTGACAACACTATTTCCAAACATTCCTACATTATTTAAGAAACACACACAATAATCTTAATACAATTTAATAGGCAATAAAATTACCAAACTGCACCCATGAATCCACGAACAACAAAATTCACAGACACCGACTTATATAGCCAAAGAGCGTGACATTATTTAGCTCGAACAGGCTGTAACAACTGGCACGCTGAAACTACACGACATAGACCAAACAAGTCATAGATACTTCCATAATGATAACTCTACGCATGGCTCAAGGATAGTTTTAAAGATTTCATGAAAAAAAAACAGATTTTTAATAAAACTTCAATACTACAAAATAAGTTCGTCTGTTTGTCTAGTACGGCAGTCGTTAAGCCATGTCAGAGGCCCTCAGGGCGGCTTAATTAACTCTCGACATCAGAGTTGGCCACTCTCATTCGATAAGATGAAGACTGCAAAATATATTCCTTTGGTTTTCTAGAGGCAAGATCTTTGTACCAATAATTTGAAATCAAATATATCGTTCTTAGGTTTCGAGTCTTACTATACAATGGTTTGTATGGAAATAACGCATGGGCGACTGCACCTTAATGAGATTTTTATATAATTTCAATCAGACCAATCTAAGAAACGCGTTTGAAATGTAAATGCCTTGTTTTGCCATAGTGATGTTTCTAGTGCAATATGTCACTGCTACAGGGTTGGCGTCACGCCAGAACAACAGGTCGCCACATGTCCCATCACTATTTGGATTCTAGAGATGAAAAGCAAAGATATCTACGTTGTTTTTCTTCAATCGTCGATGAAAAAAAGACTTCGACTCTTGTTTCTACATATTTCCCCTTATTTCCAAAAACTTCTCTAGTTTCATATCATATTATTCCTAACAGTTTAATGTTTATTATATTTGAATCCAATTTACCCAATTAAAATAATCCACGTCTTCTTTTTCTTATTGAATAAGAGTGGCCAACACTAGTGTCGATAGTTTATCAAGCCGCCCTAAGGGCCTCTGACATGGCTTGAAAATGGCACGTAAACTGAATAAAGAATTTCAAGTGTTTCCATAATGACCGTAATAGATTATTAAATACTACATCAAGCTTATTATTTTATCTTAAAATATTAATTCAATAACTATAAGATTATATTCGTTTCTACCGCCAAAGTGACAACGCACTGAGTGCGCGCATCACTACTTGTTCTGGCTTTGATCCAAAGCAACAGGTCAGTCGCTGACGTCGGAGATTTATGGAAAAATAATATTATTTCAAGTGAGTGTTAGCTATCGTAATGGGGATAATGAGAGTGGAATATACTGGATGTATTGGCTTGTTTGAACGGAGTATTGTTTTACTTCTTCATTGTGAAATTATAAAAGGAGGATATATCATGGAAATAATTAAGAGATGACAAAACCTAATTAATGAACCTGAAATAAATGTTTTTTTTTAACCCGGCTTACGTTTGACTATAGTCTGCCCGATGTTAAGCACCACTGTAGTCTAAGATGTATCACGCTTGCCTAGCAGAAACCTATTTGCTATATGTTTGCTGAAAAAAACATGCAAATCACTGCAATTAAACTGTATTTAGGAAATAAAAACCAGGTTCCTACATGTGTTTTATAATTTATAAGTGAAGTACAAAATTCGTAGCATCTGCGTAGAAGATGCTACGCTGAGACCATTGCTACGAAGATTGCAATTTTATTTTTGTCATCTTACATTATGTACTGTATTTATTATTTTCTGCTTGTGTCTTTGTTGATATTTTTTTTTATACATTGATTTTCAAATGTTCAGCGTTTTTAGAGTAAAAACCATTATCACTAAAATCAAGTGTGAGGTAGATTAATAACAAAAACCTCTTTAAACCATAATTTAGTTTACATATTTTTTTCACAGTTATCCTTTCAAACTTTGTGTATGACTATTTTCGAGATTAAACTCATTTGTTTTTTTTCCTCATTGACGATAAAAAGAATTTGCATTTAACGGCAACAACCACCCTTACCTACAGTTATATGGGCACGAGTGAATTAAATAATGTGCTGAATAAGAAGAGAGCAGCGCAGATAAGCGCAGGAGGCTTGGCGCCGAGCCAGCACCGACACTTGAAGGTGTGTGCGTTGCTATGAAGCGTTGGAGAATAAAGATTAAAAAAAATACCATTTTTATACTTGACAGTCAGGTCAATGAAGATTTTTTTTGTTATTCAAGTTGTAGTAAAGCCTATATCATGTAAACAAAAAATACAACCAGGTTACCTGAAGCGATACTATGTTCCTATTAAACCCTTATACATACGTACCTACATTACAGGTGTTTTGATAGTGTGACCTGTATAAGAGTATCTATATCTTTGCATGTGGTATTGCCACATCGCAAAAGAAGTAAGAACCGATCAACATTTTTATTTTCATGTTTGTAAGCTTGTTTGTTTGTTTAGTGAAGAGTGTATTTAAATTGAGAAAAACCCGAGTATGGAAGACTTTTAATTATTTAAAAGTTGACAGTCTGATATTTCATCGCGCAATATTAAAAAAATATTCCCTATGAGACAGTTTTAAGAATATTAATAAATTCATCTCTCTGTCACTAAAACAAGGTTCTTAATGTCAATATATATTATGTATGTATTAGATAACAAGTACACATTGACTATTCACAGAAATTAGGTAATCGAAAAAATGTGTGTGTGTGAAGAGAAAAGTATTATTTCCTGAAGTTTTCCCAAGAGTGCTTAGACTCGTTTGTGGTAAGTATAATCTATCGGAATCGCATTAGTTTTTATGAGGACGTATTTAATTCCTATATTGTTAACAAAGTCATTATTTTCGATTAGAATTATTGTGGCATTGCACGAACTGTGGGAAAATCTCTTGAATTCTGTGCCTTTGTGAATATAAGTAATATTTTAGGTAATTGTAGCAATAAATCGAAATATTGAGTAAAAATATTTATGCGCAGAACTTGAAACTCCATTTGTATTTTTAATGCAAAGACTACAACAGGTCATGTGTATGTTATACTAGGCAGTAATCACTGTTCATTAGCTAAGTTACATCTTCTGATAGCTATTCGAGAGCCAGTGAGAGTGAGGGAAATTTAGTAATGAGATATTTTTGACCCTAGATTAGTATATGCATATGTATAGTACTACTGCTACTTTTTACCCTGAACTAAGGCGGGCAAAACAGCGGAGCATCGGTAGTTCATCATTAAATCATCAACTTTTCTTCCACCAGTACTCAAGAAGAGACGACGACCTCGAATCGATGTCTAGCCAAATGTCGGCGTGCCGATCTTGCGTTACGTCCCTAGCAGATAAACAACAAACCCGCGGCCATTCGTTCATCTTTCATCATCATCTGCAGCTATTTCTAGAACTGCTAGAACCTTCCTAGTTCTTATTGCCTTCAGAAGCAGCTATTGATTTGTTAGAAAGTAAAAGTTTGTTCGAAAGGTCCTGCAAAAGATTATTATAACTATAAGCTTTTATATTGTCTAACACTAACGAAAAATGTAACTTCAAATATTTAGCATGACATGTTTCGAAGCACGCGGCTACACATGTTAGAGTCTGTTCTTATTGAAAATAATCAGCAATTACTTCTTATTATTTTTGCTAATATATCTATATGTTTTAAAAGGCTCTCAGAATAAACTTTTCACTACTTATAGAAACCTAAAGTGGGACGCAGGGCTTAAATTACTTTAACATCATACTTTTTACGCAAATAAAATTGACACAACAAAACCTTTTTTAGACAAATTAGGTTAATCATAGAAAGAAGCATTTATTTTTGTTCGTTACGACACAGATGTTTAATTTCAATATAAAATGTCCAGCAGTTTTAATAAAAAGTCATTTGTTTACCTAATTTTCCTCCGAGGTAAAAATGAAATGTTAATCATGAAAAGATGCTCTCAAATTATGTTCCTTTCTACAGGATTACGAGTTTTATCTGTATACAGTACTATATTTGTGTTTGTCGTAAATATGTATTACATAGTTTAATATATAATAAATGCTTTTCATGTTTTTTTGCAATCAACGATTTCATATTAAAATGAATAAGAGAAGTTTTTATCCACATATCATTAGGTCATTTGCTTTTAATTTTTATTGTGTTTTCTACTCACAAGTTGGACCAAAGAAAAGAAAACATACGCGGTTAACCCCTTACAGCGCGAGCGCATAAAAAGCTTATTTTAATAAAATTCCCATCAACGACATGAATCTGACACACCTATGACTGTTTCAGCAATATTTATGTTTCCTTTGCCAAGCGTGGCTCGGTGGGCGTCTTTTTAGTGCGACCATCAATTCCGGTTTTATAGGACAGTCTGATCTAAATGCTTGGATGTTGCAAAAGAGTTAAAGGCTGTTCAAATTGCTGTATTCTTGTAGGTTAGGTAATTAACATTATTACTGTCCTTTCGAAATCATATATTATTTATTTATTTTTTTATTTATTTAACCATTAATATTTTATAAAAAATATAATATTTTGTGGTAGGTACTATCTAGAAATCAAGATGATTTTTATGTACCTACATATTGTAGTTGCATTTTTTTGAGATATTTGCTTATTATGTATTAATCTATGTAATCATTGATTGCGATATCAAATTAATGATTAAATTTAATATACCTACTAAAAGAAACGAGTATAAAGTGTCCTGACTTTACCCTAACTGTTGGTAAACTGATATTTGTATGACGGCAGTGCGGAGTGAAATGAAAAATATAAATTAAATAGTTCGTAGACGCCGTTAAAATATTAAACCCAAGACATGAAACCAGACATATTACTTCAAGGTTGTTTAAAAATCAAGAACAAAAAACAAGTCATGTTATAAATCTACAATAAAAAAATAAAATGGTAAAGTGGAGTAGACAACGGTGTCACTGGTAAATTAAGTACCCACACTGAAAAAAATAGGTTTATTTTCATGCCCTGAAGCATTTTAACATTTCATTTGAAATCATAGTTCTTCATTACTATCTAATTATTTTTGGCATCCTGGAAGTTATGAAATATCAATGAAACTTGGGCTTTTATGCTTTTAACTTGTGTTTGCAATCTTAAAAACCAATTTCTGGTAAAAAAAACCAGCGAAAGAAAATTTTCAAACAGTCTTTAGGGCTACTCTGGCTTACAATTTTGTTTGTTGGTTGATTTTCAGGGCTTTAAATTATAACTTTGATAAAGGAACTACTATGCTAACTAAATACCACGTGATATCACTTCGAATAAACTAATACTAATAATCTGTAGAGGCCCTTTCCTCAAATTCTCTTCCGGTCACCCATCCAAAGACTTACCTTTTCGACACTCATGTAGTATGGCACAATTCAATTTGAATTTGAAAAATTCAATTCTCTGATGAATTAATCACCACCAGCATCCACGTGATAAATATTTACCTCATCACTCGAGGAAACCATTCGTTTGCTGACGAGAGACACGCAACAGGCTTGGAGGTGGCCTCAATGCTTGGCTAAAGAAAAGTAATATATCGTAGTACCTTTTCTAATTAAAATCTTACTTTTTTATTTATTTATTTATTTATTTATAACGGTACACAAAACAGAATGAGTCTTTGAGTCGTATTTCCTCATGACTGAGGATCGTAACTCTCCCACAGAATTATTCCGTTAGGGCTCAAGTTCAAGATACATCGTGGTGGGCGCCCAGGTTCTTCCACGGTAGACACATATCCTCGGATATTGTGTTCCTCAAACATGTCGGTTTCCTCACGATGTTTTCCTTTATCGCTAAGCAAGTGCATTTTTTTTATTATAATTATCAAGAAAATTGTATACTTGAAAACTGAAAATAAAGAACGAAATAGGAATAATCAAGCCATTATCCATCACAAATTATGGCGTTCAATATTGTTTTAGATGAGCTGCTTTGAATGCTATTAAAATATCTTTAGATTACAATTAATTAACATTAAAACTTCTAGTATTCTTACGGATATGTAATTATACTTAGTGTAATAAATTTAGTAATGTTCTCTTTAGAAGTATGTAGGTAGTAATAAATGTAATTAATTTAGTCTTCCAGAACTTATAGATTACCTTAATTTATTCTACAAACCTAAGCTTAGTCACTCAGGTATAAATTTGTTTTAGTTGGTTGGTAATCTTGAAATATTTCTTTACTAACCGTCTTTAACATTTAAAATGTTTAATATGATAAAGTTCTTCAAACACTTGTATAATTTAGGAAGCGTCATGGGAGTCAAACAGGTAATGTGTTTTTGTTCATGAAATATTTGGTTAAGATATAAAAAGTACCGAACATTATGTTTACGGATGTGTATCAAGATATTAAGTGTAAAGGCTAAAGTAAAATACAAATAGGTATATTATATGATTCGATCAATACTTTTAAGCATTTTTTTTGTCTAAATTAAAAAGTTGGTTCACTTTTCATATATCTTTATGTAAGTACCTATATGTACATTTTCTTGCTAATGGATAACATTATCTTTAGGTAGCAGGAATTGGATCCGCAGGCACCTGAATTCAATCTGTGCTGGACTGGGATGCGTGGCAAACTAGAAGAGAGGCCTATGCTCAGCAGTGGGCGAATGGGCTGTTGATGATGATGAGCATACATTGAGGATATCGTCATTATAACTCACAGTTTTTTCAAACCTATTACAACAATTGTTTCACTGTTCAATCACTCAGTAAAATCAGTCGCAGTAGGTCACGATTTTTGCCAAAACTTCTCAGTAATTGTCGTCAGAAAATCAGGTCAAGAATACGCGGGAGACCGTTTGTCAGTCTTCGGAACACATTGTCACGAAAGTGTCAATATGTGTTAGTAGTTAGTGTAATTATTCTTAACTCGTTATTTGTTAACTAGTTTGAAAATTACATCGTCAAGTTTCTGAGAACTCTTGAAAATACGTACCTATTTATTTGTTCAACTTATAACAATCGATGTTCGAGTGAAAAGCATTATCAAAACAAAACAGTTAGTTTAGTTTTCATGTAGTTACTCGTCATAAGACGCATTTCATTAAAAAAAACATAGAAATAAGAATTTCATACACAAATAAACAACACAAAATCTGATATTCAGTGTTTAAAATCCAACGTTATCGTATTAATATTTTGTATAATACTCGTACCACAACATAAGTAATATCTGTTTTATTACCTTCAAATGTAAAATTTCTGACAGCTTTGCTTGGTAGCCAGTTCCATGACATTCTAAATATATAAAACTCAAAGGTGTGACTGACAAATAGATCTTTCAACGCAGAGCCCAAACAACTGAACGGATTCGCCTGAAATTTAGAATGAAAGTAGATGTCATGGTGTAGGCATTCGCTAAGAAAGGATTTTTGGAAATGCCACTTTTAAAGGGGTGAAATAAGGGATGCAAGTTTTACTTCTTAATGCGAGCGAAGCCGCGAGCACCCACTAGTATTTCTATAAACTTTTCACAGCAGCACACCGGCTGCGGCAGCCACTCCACCAAAATCACGAGACCATAAAAAGCGATAAAATAGTTCCAATTAGTGCGTAGTAGTAGGAAGCTGGTATATAGGTCGTGATGTTGGCGCGCGGCCAGAGTTAGTCACGCTGTGTACGGCCAGAGATGACGCGAAAGGTTACGTCTGACAACGGGCTCGGGTTCCACTTGGAGAATAAGTTTTGAGACAGTAAATGAGTAGGGATTTCAATAATTTCATAATCTAAGGATACATTCAACAGGGGCACCACGGATCTCAGACTTGGGGAACGTGACTATTGAAGCAGAAAAGTAAGTCACTATTTCAAAGGGGAGTAGGATCGCTGTAGGATTTTGAATGGTCATTATAACTAATAACGCTGAAAAATTAAGCCTACAGTTGAAAAACTGAAAAAGAACATATTATGGAGAAGCAGAAAGCGGCTAATTAGTTACGACTGAAACTTGTGAAAAACAGGAAACCTCTCGGGTTACTTCGTCGACTCATGACTGTGTTAGAAAACATGACGTCACATAACACACATACCAAACACATAATATATGTGTTTTATATATATGTTACAGGGTGTGAGTTTTAGATTTAGCTATTAAAAAAAGCTCAGTTGTCGAGCTCAGTGTATGAAATGGGATAGGTAACTTAAATGGAATTATGTTTCTGTCTAGCTAACTGTTAAAACTTTAAATACGAGTAGGATACTAAACTATAACAAATAGAATATAGAAGGATAACTAAAATAGCTTATTAAAATAAAATAAATACATATTTCAGGATATATACACAATAGTTTACAATTTTTAGTAATTGGTTTTTATGATATTGTTACCTATATGTATTGCATTTTTTTTGTCGTTTGGTTCTATTGATCACTGACTGACCACGGTCTAATCCATAAGGTTTAAACGTCCTAATACACAACAAAATACTGCTATAATATTATATGTATATTAGAAATATAAGTTATAGTATATATTAGAATTAGTGTTTAGTTTTTCTTCTCTTGTTTTTATGTTCTATTGTAAATAAAGATTCTTGATACTGCTATTCGTCTATTATACATTTGTATCATTCTGTATACAGTAAGCACAGTCACACACACACACACACACACGAGTGGGCGGAGCGCGTGCGCCTGTGAGCCGGCGCCGCGTACAGTCGTGAGGATAAATCGAACTCTGAATATTACAGCTTGTGTATCTAACGCGGTCAGTACATTTTTCATGACTGTACGTCTGGTGCTAAGCTGCTTTTGAAATGACGATTTTGAATATTGATCAAGGCGTTTTTAATTGATCGGTGAAAGCATTTCTTGACATTGTTTTACGTAGCAAGAAGATCGATGTGGTGATATTATTTAAAAGAACGGCATAATATCTTAAATATTTGATTTGCTTAGTATGCGTCTGCGTCTGAAATACTCACTTCCAAAAGGTTTTTGTTTGTATAAATTAAACTTACATTTTGTTAAAAACTAATTTAAATATGTAACCAAATACTAACAATAGAATAAAAAACTTAAACTACTTCTAAAACTTAATACTTAATCTAAAATGCCTGTAGTGGAAGGAAAGGTCCCCAAAATGCTGGCGGCATTTCCGCGTTGCATAGCAATGCTCACCTTTTGAGAAAGTAGCAGCCAGCATTCTGGAGACCTGTCACTTCCACCAAACGCTTGGCCAGGTCCCGGTGCAAGTCAAAGTTATTTAATAAATAAGTCCGCAAGAAATGGTTTTCAGAGTCTTCAAACTGAAGCCTCAGATATGGTATGACAACAATAATGACATTT
This sequence comes from Macaria notata, assembly GCA_927399415.1. Classification (NCBI taxonomy): domain Eukaryota; kingdom Metazoa; phylum Arthropoda; class Insecta; order Lepidoptera; family Geometridae; genus Macaria; species Macaria notata. The sequence continues at coordinate 380,988 of OV656727.1, forward strand.
ATAAGACTAGTATCATAAAAATCAATACAGCTACATTAACATTCTCTCTACGTGAGACGTATTTCCTCATGACCGAGGGTCGTGACTCCCCGCAGAATGAATTCGCTAGGGGAGTTCTCTTGGGCAGATTCATCGTGGTGGGCGCCCAGGTCCTTCCTTATTAACATTAAAACATATTTTAAAAAAACTGTAGTAAAAAACTGTGTAACGACCCATACACTACACACTACTACATAAACTGTGTTCTACCCATAATTACACATAATGTATGCACAGTAATGAGTGACGCTTCTCAGTAATCATATTACGATTAATTCGATTCTAAAAGAAAAAGAGAGAAAAATAGATGGAGATAAACTACAATACAATACAGTACCCCTGTAGTACAACAACAACAAGTGAAGTATGCGCACACGCAGTCCATATACGGACGGCCCTGCGCCGCCCGCCCTCCGCAGAGCTTGGCTCGCGTTTCCACATAGATTAGGTGTGCAGAGGGGCCAAACTGGTGAAATTTGATATTGAAACTGAAGTATAGCTGTGATAACATTAAAATATATTGATGTCACTCTCTTTCTCTCTCTATCTCGTGAAGTCGTATTCCTTATTATTGAGGATCGTGATTTATTAAAAATATCTAAATGTAATTTATGCATATAGATACTGTATAAACGCTCTAAAAAGAGCTACCAACCTATCTCCTAAATAATAAAACTCACAGTTAAACACTTCGTTTTACCAGAAACAATACTCATCTGTACTCTCATATATATCCTACTCTGTGCCAGCAGCGGAGTTTGTTTACCGAGCTCGGCCGCATTGCTTTGTTTTTCACTACGCGCGTCTCGGCTGCCAGCTACATTACGAGGCTTAACAACATCATCACGCACAATATATGCCTACGTATTGTGAATAAAATATAGGACTAACCGATATATAGGCAAAAAAGTTCGTGAGTGAGTGGTCAACTCTGGTGTCGGAGATTTCAAACCACCTTTAGGGCCTCTGACATGGCTTAACAATAGAGCTGCACATAAAAAAAACCAACAGCTGGGACCTAAAATTTAAAGTATCATCCGAACCATGGAAGCGAACTTACTAACTTAAAATCTGTAATTCTCTACATGCTAAGAATCCCGAGAGCTAATTACCTATATAATAAGGCAATGTTGATAGCGTTGTCTTATTTTCCGTACCGTCCAAAAAACGTCAATAGTAACTATGGTGGGTTTATTGTACAACTTTAAACCATAACCGTGCAAGTTCAATACTTGCTGAGCTTGCTTGCGTTAATGCGAAACCAATGTTTGTGCGCGCCATGTTTGTTGTTTCCGTCCGTTACACTCGCCTTACAGTTTATACTGCCGTTCACGTTCGAACAGAGTCGGAGTCGGCCTGCATATCAGAGGACCCTGGGGCTGTTTGAAAACTCTCGACACGAAAATTCGTTGTTCTCATGCGAACATAATTAGGCTCTTAATTACAGTGCTGTGTATAAGTAAACTTCAAACTTTATTTGGAAGCGTTAAAAATTACTTGAAGCTTTTTACAAACCACCACACACCACACCATCTATTTTTTGGTTTGACTGTTTGTGTATTGACCAACCAGATTGTCCGAAGCGATACTATAGTAGTTTTCTCTAAAACTCTAGCCCATAATATAACGTTCCTTTATTTACTTTATATCACATCTCACTAAAGAAGCCCTGGCCGTCAATGAATGAAATGGCTAGACGACATCTAGAAATGGACAAAGCTAAGCTAAAAGAAGCAGCATGGGATCGCAAGAAGTTTTGCCAACTGACTTACGAACTTCAATATGAAGATGGCTCCCGATAATGATGATTTAAAATATACAATATGACAAATCTTTATTTTTTCTTATAGTTAACCTCGCCCTTCACTTCAATACGTCCCTGTCCCCAATGTTTTCGCTTTTAACGCCGTTTTGTTATGGCGTTATAAACCCGACCGACGCCTGCCTGCAGTCGGCTCGAATATAATTCGGAAATTAACGCTAATTAATGCATAATGTTTATAGTTTCATCTGCCACTGGACGTGAGGAAATGGTTTTATAACAGAAACGTAATTTGATCGCTAGAAAAATTTACTTAAGTTTTGAAATATTAGGGTTTATTTTTTGACGCATTAGTTTTACGGCAATGATAGAATAAGGCATAAAAATTTGCCTAAAACAACTGACACATTCAGAAGCAATAACGCAACAGTTGCTTAACTTTGGTAATCGAGAAAGATGTTTACATGCCATTGAGTCAAGAACGCTTCTATCACACTATGTCGGTGTTTATTCTCATAGCAGTATAAATAAATAAATATTTCAGGAGATATCACACAGCGCCATCTAGCCCCAAACTAAACCTACGCATATATAATACATAGATACTTTTCTTACGTAAATACATACTTATTATACATAGAGACGACCAGGCTCAACACAAATAGTTACTAATTTCAAAATTCATAATTACTTGTGTTATGCGGGAATCAAACCCGCACCCCTAGATAAGAAGGCCAGAGCCACTACCAACTTAGCTAACGGGCAGTCCATATACTCGTAGTATACACATATTGAATCTATTTCCCAAGCATATGCCCTTCCAAGCCATTAGTTCAGTTAACATCCAGTGTGATTGACTCATGCACTATGTAACGCGATATGCGCTCGCGCACCATATACGGTTGTAATCGAACGCGAAGCGACCAATCGTAGACGTCTACGCCCAGTTGTACCTACTTTAGATATTTATTCTATTTTTACTTTGATTTTTTTCATTTTTGTATGAGAGTGACTATCTCAGGTGTCGAGAGTTTTTCCAACTGCCCTTTTAGTCTCTGACGTAGCTTAGTGACGTGCGTACAAATACAATTTCTGGAAGTGCCAAATGAAATGCAACCTATTGGTTACTCTATGGTTTGTTTCGACAGAACTTCTCGCTAAAATTTAGCTTTTAAGGTTTTGTGATACTATTCTTATTTTGAAAGTGGAGATAACTGAGCTATTCGCATTTTAAATAAGCAGCATATCGTAGAAAATTTTGTCAATTGACCTCCAAACTTTTATGATATCTCACGGCATAAAAGTTATTTTACGAAAATGCAGCATTCATACCTCTGAATGACATTGTTTCATTTCCGAGCAAAAACTTCTCAGTCTGTTTTTTTTTTTAATTTAAATTCATTTCTACAATCCACCCTGTTAACAAACTGCTTCGATATCACGCAGTAATTAACAGTAAAAAGCGATATATACTCGTAATATCGATCAAGTCGACCGACATAATTACTTTAAAGTTGGCCGACTTTAACTCTGTTTAGTATTTTATCCACTTTCTGTTCCAAACTGATGCTCGGCCAATTTGTGTGAATAGCTTATAGACCACTTATGTAGGGCTTAGTGCACATGGGCTAAAAATTTAATACTTACATCAAATTTAACCTAAATTTTTAGCACAATGTTATAGAATGAGTCATTTTGTTTGTAAAATTTCAGAAGTTACATATGTCTAGTTTTATTAATAAAATAATGAAAATTTTTGTTATTAAAATCATGTCAAACATAATAATAGGTATGTAATCATACAATATGTCAACTTAAATAAATCTTGGTAGCTAAACTCATATTACGGCTGATAATGTACATATACGTGAATGATAAGCTTAACAAACTTCATTCGCAGCCATTCCGACATTGTTCAGCTTATTACACTTACTTAGCTTACTATAAAATTGTTGCCATTATAAGTTCCTTCCACTTTCCTCCAACTGTGACGTTGTTAACAGTAATTGCAACCGTAACTTTGCTAGTGAAATATTACAAAGCATACATAGGGCAACAAGCGAGTGTGGCTCAGTGGTTCCGGTGTAGACACCGGAAAATGAAAAGCAGCCCTGCTTTTCATCCAGACGCACTCTGATTCGAATCCAGCCCTACACCAATGACTTGTATTTACAAGTTATGTGTGGATTTGCACTCGCTTAACGGTGAAGGAAAATATCGTAAGGAAACCGACAGGTTTGGGGACCACAATATCCGAGGACATGTGTCTTCCGTGGAAGGACCTGGGCACCCACCACGATGTATCTGCCCAAAAGAACTCCCCTAACGAATTAATTCTGCGGGGGAGTCATAACCCTCAGTCAAGAGAGAAATAGAGAGATACATAGGGCTAAGTTTTTCGTATAGCACCCTAAACTATAAAAACAAACTAGTTTCTATAGAATATGAAGTAAGAACAAATGTAAGTTCATTTACAATTTAGAAAATTCCTCATATTAATCCCTTTTTTAATTGGTTAGATCCTGAAAGTTACTGTTGCAATTAATTTTCTTCAGTTTTCTTTTAATAAGTGAAACTGACAAGCTTTATCATGAATAACACAGCCCGAAGCGTAACTTGAACTTTGTACTAAGCTTTCAAGTTTTCAAAGTCTTTTAAAATTAGCATCTTCCTCAATTTGTTGTGATGAGTTAAGACGTTTATTGAACATGAATATATGTGTCTTATTAAGTTGTTTTTATCCAGTGTCCAAAAATGAGATGTAGCACGGGATAATTAAATAGAGATGAGAGCCTTGTTCCTACTTCTTAAATATTTTACTCATAGATGAAGTGTTATAAAATAAGTGCCATTTAATTTAGTTACTACTTTAAGTGAATTTGATTTTATCTACTTTTGTCCTAATGCTTAATCTTGCCTATAATTCCCGTAAGGTATGATTTAATTTAATTGTAATAACAGGCTAGCATAGCACTTACGTGAATAATTATTTCAAAAATTTGCTCGACAAGTTTCGTAACACTGCGGGTTCCTTCATCAGGAGGACGAGTCAGCAAGCGCGTCCCGGTTGGCCGCTCCGTCCAGACACAAGTGCAAGTGAGTTTTATTACTAAATAAATGGATGAAAGTACGTCTCTTTTACCTACAAATTATTCCCCTCGTGCCCTCAGGTAAGTATCCTCGCCTACACCTGCCCAAAAAGGCCGCAAACTTTCCTCCTCACGAATCCGTCACACTCAATCAATACTTCCATCCTAAGGACGAGACGCAGCTGTTTACTGATTTCGCCGGCACGTTCCGGATGATCAACAAGTGTTGAAACAACACCAACACAAACCAATACCCGCCTTATATTCCAAACAATAAGTCCCAAAATCCTCTATCAAGAACGGGAAGGTAGCCGAAACGGGAGCTCGATTAGAGGATTCCAAGAACGCTTGCAGTTTCAGTTTTCGTATTTGGTAATAGGACTCAGTATTGCTCAGCAGAATTTCGGGCCGGATGCCAGACAGACGCAAGCGAATATAGACTTTGTGAGAAATATTTAAGGTTTATTTTGGTAGGGGGTGGAAAGTTTCCCGGGCAATGAGGCTGGGGTGGTGTCTCCAAGCAACTGAGCCCCGTATCCACTAAGTTCTCTCGCCCTTGATATTGAATGGCTGACGGTCGGTGTTTGATATTATGGTAAAAATCTAAAGAATTTAATATAAAATAGTGGATTATTCGTGTTAGATACGGTATGTATGGTATGGCGATTTGAGGAAACAAGAATTTGAATGATTAGTATAACAAAGTAGTCTGAACTTTATATCAGTGGAAACAATGATTTACTCGCGACTTGAAGACAGTAAACCGGTTATTTGTATGCAACCGTGCTACACTATACATCAGTCACTCAATATCAGATTAATTGTAGTCAAGCGTGAGCCGACCTAATAAGAAAATATTAATAAAAAAATACATATACGTACACACGCAAGAAAATATGAATCGTTCGAAGGAACATAAAGTATATATAACCAACTAACTTTTCATAAATATTAAAAAAAAGTCTAATTTTTCAGACAAAGACCATCAAATTACCTACATTATTCAAAATCATAATAAGCTTTAGATAGTAATTAACTAACTTTATCATGAAGTGAAAATTACCTACCTGATTAAAACTGGTAGGGATTCCATACAGAATGTCAAAGGCCACAGATATGAACTTTTCACGCGAACTCTCACATTTCAACTCGGAAACTATTTCTATATTAATTCATTAACAAACTCGATATGAGGTTCGTTTCTATGTTTAAAACTAGACAATGGTAATTTTGGCCTTAAATATGGAGCTACAAAATAGTTTGTGTCAAACACATTATCTATACATATAATAAAGCTGAAAATGGTCAAAAACAGAAAACAGAAAATAGAAGATAAGAGACTATATTACATGTATTTACAAAAAAAAGTATATAAAACTTATATACTTTTTTATATAAGTATACTTATTATACATACAAACGACCAGACTCAATACAAGTAATTATACATTTTTAAAATTCATAAATAATTTGGTCACGCGGGGATCGAACCTGCATCCCCTAGATTAGAAGGCAGAGCCACTACCAACTAAGCTAACAGGCCAGTCTTTTTATAATTTTTGTCTGTTTATCTGTGTCTGTTTATCTGTTTGTCTATTTGACTGTTTATTTAAACGCAAAAACGGCTGAAATAACGTATGAGGTCTTAGATGTGTCATAGACTATAAAATGTTGTTCATGTAAATTTTGAAAAAAATAATATAACAGAATAATCTCTTCGAAAATTTTGGTATATTTTCATTGATGTTGATTCTTAAATTTTTATGATACAAAAGCAAACTGAGATGTTTGTTTTTTCATATTCCAATAAAAATAATATATGTATAACCCGTGCGTAAATTTGTTGTTGCCTGATGTAATGAATCGATGAATGATCTTATCACAAAGAAGCCTTAATGCCACCCACATTCTGAAACAGCAGCTTAATGATTCGATTAATTATGTTATTCGATACCTACTTGTAATTGATAAAACTCTTCAACTGACAGGCGCCCGCACGCATCTATAAGCCTCAAGATCGAGTTGAAATTGATGTAATATCGTGGAAAATTTAATAATAACTTCTTTATTTGCCTTCAAAGGTATAGGCGACTATCTTATTAGAAGTAATCTCAATCCGGGTATGTTTTATTCATAAATTAGGACAATGATGTCAAATTCATATATTTTAACAAATTAATTAAATCAAGTACCTACCAAGATTTCCTATTCCTTATTTTTTTTTTCACAAAAATGCAACCGTCTTATAGACAGACCACACTATTTAAATTATAGAACATTCTTAATTCACCATTTACAATACTAACAATAGCAAAATATAACTAAGTAATCATATTTAAGTTAGGAACATCTGCATGTTAATAATACTGAGCTACTACATAAAGCTATAGAATTGTACATTTACAGAAATAAATCAGAGAAATCAATTCCTATTCACCTCTACACTTTATACTTCATAAGAGTACCTTTCCATACCTCCACTGCAGGTCACGACCCCGCCCACTCAGGCGCATCAGATAAGTGAATTGAAGCCGCCAAAGGCACGCCGCCGCGGGCGCCACCTGAACTACGCCTGCGCCACTTGAGTCGAGTGCAGGGATACTTCCGATGGAATGAGAATAGCTGCTTGCTTACATGCTTACTTACAAGAGTAGGGAATGATCAATCTGTATATATAAAACTCAAAGGTGACTGACTGACTAACTGATATGGTGATCTATCAACGCACAGGCCAAACCACTGATTGGGCTGAAATTTAGAATGAAGGTAGATGTTATGACGTAGGCATCCGCTAGGAAAGGATTTTTGGAAATGCCACTTTTAAAGGGGTGAAAGGGGTGCAAGTTTTACTTCTTAATGCGAGCGAAACCGCGAGCACCCTCTAGTTATAGGTACTTATGTAATGCATCAACCAACACAAGCTCCTCAACCGTACCGGTGTGTCTCGATAGCTCAGCATACGAACAAGAATGAATGAATGAATTGCATTTCAGTGAATGTTAACTCTCGACACGAGAGTTGGCCACTCTCATTCGATAAGAACAAGAAGTGTATGTTGTGTGCTCCATCAAATATCAGAGTTGCATGTGTGTTGCTTTAAAAGGCGTGGTCAAATACTTGACTATCAAATGCAAAAAGAAACAATAGAATACTCAACCTATAGTTGTATCTGAACTCCGAAGGCATGACACTCATCCCGATTGGCGCTTCACCTATCTCATTATGTACGTATATCCTTTACCTCAACTAGTAAATTGGCAAATTAACTAAAACAGTAACTCTAAAACAGTAACTCTCTATACGCAAATACAGAGGTTTTTAATTCAATTTAACGGTAATGCTCAATATTTTTTATAACACCAACATGACAAACTAAATGCTCAAAAGCTCGTAATATGTACTCAAAATAAGTGTCACTACCGCAACTATTTTGCTAATCACTTTTCAGGTAACCAATCAGAATACGATCGGTAGCGAATAGGCTATGAGAAATCTCTGAGAAAATGTTGAGTGTCTTGTTTTTGATGTCTCTTCAGGTGATCTTAACTGTCAGGTGTGAAAAATATACATAATACTATATACCTACAGATACATCACACATGTATCGGGGTAGAAGGCTAAAGGCCCGCATCTCACGCGCACTGAGCAGGAACGCCTGTCGGCTCTGACCCGTGCCGGTTTCACGCCGTCTCACGCCTTACTGAGCCTTAAAGCCAGCCCGAGCGAAAATAAATAAAAATATATATAACAGGTACTTACAGGTGTGATCTGTTCTAAGGTGTGATAAATATATACATATACATAACAGGTACGTGTGGTGTCTTCTAAGGTAGGGTAATGGATGGATTCGCGGTAAATTAGGACGTTAGATGTGAAACTGATTCGGAAAACGGTAAAATAAAGACCTCTAAACTTACAGTAATAAAATAGTTCCTTGGGTATCAAGTCTATTTACATAGGATATGGTCATCGGATTTGGTCCATAAAAAAGATTTAATACAAAAATGTGTAAAATTTGTTCTTCCATCGAATTTCTTGTTAATGAAATTTGTTGACGTTTACACTTGGCCATTACTTGCCTGATGGTAAACAATCACAAAAAAAGAAAAGAAAGAATGAATACATTAATTTTAAAATGTTGAAATATATAGATTTAATTAAATAAAGTAAGAACGAGATTAATTCCCTCTTTCGGTACTTTCTTCATGGTTACGGAAGACAGCTATTTCGGAAAGTTAACATTCGAAAACTAATTCGTTAAACCAGTCTCTCCACGGTTTACATGTCTTCGGACCAAGTATTATATCATAATTCATTCATTTGTAAAAGAGAACAATCACAATCAAAGTCAATTTATTGGTAACCACTCCGTGAAATGAATTTAATTATACAGCATTTTTTATGAATCACAAATATATTCATAGGTATGCAATCTTACTTAAGTGAAGGACAAATCTCACTTTATACACAAGTAAGGGTATTCCTGTATCCACTCCCACTATGATATTATAGGACAACCTTTGTCATCCCTGAGGTAAGATCTCAGCGAGGTTACCGAACAATACCAGGTAGGTATCTTTATTTATAAGATAGATATATTATAAGACAGATTGACAATATCGCAACTATTTTATAGAGTTTTAGAGACATTAGGTGGTAAAGCTTCTATGACTCTAGGCTTCAATCTATTACTTACATACATTCTGCTGTTGATCTATCTGTAAATAAGCTTAGAGCGAGTGTGGCTTAGCGGTTCTAGTGTCTGCTTTTCATCCAGACGCAGCCTGGTTCGAACCCGGCCCTACACCAATGACTTGTATTTTCAAATTATGTGTGGATTTGCACTCGCTTAGCGGTAAAGGAAGACATCGTGAGGAAACCGACATGTTTGAGGACCACAATATCCGAGGACATGTGTCTTCCGTGGAAGGACCTGGGCGCCCACCACGAGGTATCTGCTCAAAAGAACTCCCCTAAGGAATTAATTCTGCGGGGAAGTCACGATCTTCAGTCATGACGAATTACGACTTATGAGAGAGAAGTTTTGTAACTCATTAGCAGTTTCTGAATAGGAAAAAGCTGTATTCCTATTACTTTACAAAAATAAAATACTAAAGTGTTCATAATTAAATCAGTAATTGAGAGTTTTTAACTGCTCCAAGGGTTTCTGACATGCCTTAGCAACTGCTACACAGTGAAAACCGGCACCAACAAGTATTTTTTCTGTCTCTCTGAAGCACTCAAACGTAAGATTTACGGTCATATTTAAAAATAATAATTATGTATAATAACGACTGCCGATAAACAGTTAAAACAACGTTTTGCTTGCATTAAGCTCCTTTATAAAATGCATTATTACGGTAGTTCAAACAAATGTGCTCTCACAGGTAATTGATTGAGAGCCGTAGGGCGGGCGGGGGCGCGTTGCCATGGAGACGCCCACGCCGCCCGCCCAGCGCCAGCATTGACCCGGGAGGCCTTGACCCCAGCCAGCTGATCGACGCGTGTCGCTCCGCCCGGGTACAGCCTTACAGGCATACGCACCTACGTTATTGGGGCATTAGAGCTTTTTACAGGTAGGAGTAAAACTTATTTTTTAGGTTACCTTGTTGTATTAAAAAGCTTAAGACAATGTGAATTGTTGAAGATTTTTTGTATAAACTAAAAGTTGCAAATCAAAGTAATCCCAAGACTAGTCAGCACTCGGCTATAATCTGTTGATACCAAAGATTTTACAGCTTTTTGACTTTATTATAATTCCATTTGAAAAATATACATATACATATAGGTATGTAGAGATACTCGTACAATAGTCGACTATGAACACAACGAAAAGAACCGAAATAAACTGCTTTTATTCTAATACCATACTAAAAGTAAGGAGCACAACCGATACTAATACCAAATCAACAAATACTACAACATGTCATGATTATTATTGTGAGCAATAAATAACACAAACAGGTATGATCAGTGTATTTAAAGGCATTTTAATTGCTATTCTTGCAAGCTTACATCAAAAGTAGGGCAGAGCCTACGCACAAAGTGATAAAAAAAATATAGAGAACCTACGTTCTCTATCAATTTTATCCTATAACATACTCTACAGCTTTGACATTTCACATAATAGATAACTAAATAAAGATACTAATAATATGTAGCTAGGAATACTTTCTACGACACATGTATGTATATGCTTACGTTAACTACAACTTGCTTGTGCATCTTGGAACAAAACACCCACCCACACTTACCCAGAAGATACCTATTTACTCTAGAATCTCTGGCTTGTAGTTCGCAAACACAGCTTCAGATAAAATGTTCTATAATTTTGAGAAACTCCATTAAATATAGTAGCAAAATATAATATTCGGCACTTTGATATCCATCAAATGCGGAGTCTGCGAGCTTTTTTACCTCCGAGCTTCTGGTTTGCGTCCTACGCAGAAACTTAGGCTGGAAATTGGATTTTCACAGGTACAGGAACTATTGGGTTCACGTGTCATTCTAAAGGCTATACGGATATCTTTTTCCAAATGTTTGATTGGATTTTTGGAAAAGGTCCTGGATTCTGTGGATTTAAAAATAGATCTAAGGCCTGGTATGTTTTTTTAATAAGTTAAGTTCTACTAGTACAAGGTTTGTTGAATGTTTTGTTATAAGTATCTGATATTGCTTTTAATGTACTACTCACATAATGAAAATAATTAAAATTCAAAATCACGTAATATCGATACTTAGCTATTGCTATTATACTGATTAGGGTATTGCTGTTATTTTTTGGTAACTTCTGACCAAAAAATAACAGCAAAACCCTAATCAGTATTTGACTTTTACACACATCTAAAAGGCGTGAGTAACTATGTATATCCTTTTTAAGTTTTCCAATAAATATAGACCGACCAACTCTGTAGGTTTGATTTTCCTCCAACAAATCGATAATGTGACCGTGAATAGGATACTTTGTGAAGTTTATCATGGAGGTTAAAAACTCCATGAATTCGTTCGTTTAATATTTTTTTGATTAACTAACTTTGAGTCATTTGACAATTATTCTTCATAAGCACATTTTCAAATATTTGCGGATGCATGATTTTAACATTAAAATTACCTATAGATTTTTCATATTTCAATCATAAATTTTGTTCACAAGTTGAATATATATGTGTTTTACATAGTTTTAGAGACGTTTACTGAAATATGTTTATGGAAATAAAAGTTATTTGACTGGTTAACATAAAATGCACGTTATTTTTAATTTGTATAATAAATAATTGTTTTAATAATACCTCACAATTAAGGGTAGGCAACACATACAAATAGAGAGTAGAGATTATGGAGTATTTTATATGGTTTCAAAGGCAACTCCACAGAGAGCACAGCAAAAGTGAACGAATTCCATATTCCTTGGAGAAAGAAGATAATGACGACTATGTACAAGATTTATCGGCGAGTTTTTATATCAGCTTTATTTTGTGTGTATGTAGCCACCCACATGACAACACTTTAATCTTGTCAAAGTAGTGTGTGATAGTGGATGAAAGATCAAAGGGAAAAGTAGCTCATCTAAAACTTGTTACTTTTGTAAACTGGAAACTACATAACTCCATCTTTCTCACAAATATCATATCACACAGCGCCATCTAGCCCCATACTATATAATATCATGGGGCAATAGGTATCAAAACTAGACGTGTCCCGCGGTATTACGTAAATCTGTTTGCATTTTTTTTTTCTGTCCGGAACATCGAAGCCTTCATATCTAAATAATAATTTTTTTTGGATATACATTAAATAAAAAATGGTTTAAATGCTTAATTAATATCAGTAAAACCATGCCACATAAAAAATTAAACACTGATGTATAATTTGACTATCAAACATTCTATTTTCAGAGTCACAACTATAAAACGAGTCCGCATATACCGACGAAAAAATATCAGGCCCAGAGACACTTTAAAACTTCCCCCCTTGCCTCCCCAACCGAGGGGGGCATACGTTGCTGACGTCACGAAGACGTCATGCGAGGAAGAGCGAAACGTCAACGTCAGTCACAGATAATATAAAATGTACACTTGCAGTTGCCGGGGGGTTTACCCTCGTATTATGACAGAAATAAGCTTATTTTACTTGTATTTTCAAGTGGCGTGTCGATTAAAGGTGAAGGAAAACATCGTGAGGAAATCGACATGTATGAGCACCACAATATCCGAGGACATGTGTCTTCCGTGGAAGGACCTGGGCGCCCACCACGATGTATCTGCCCAAGAAAACTCCTGTAACGAATCAATTCTACGGGGGAGTCACGACCCTCAGTCATGAGGAAATACGACTCATAGAGAGAGGGAGATTTAGATTTATAGAGGGCTCATCAGAGGTTTAAAAAGAAAAGGATGACACAGAAAATTATGTATCTATTTAATTTGTGCTAAAATGAAATAATTGCGTAATCTTTCCTATACCATTTTCACCATTTATGTAACCATTGACGTGCGAGTAAATCGTCACGTTTCCCTAAACGTACTCATTTGCCTACCCTGTTAACAACGTGTAAATTGCAACACTAAAGTTCCCCGTCGTGCAAAAAATTATGAAATTGAAACCTATGAAACTACAACTGAAGTCCTGAAACGTTAGAAGTAAGTAAAAACTTTACCAAAGTTGCGCTGTTTTATTTCAAGTCGGTGAAAGTCTATTTTTAGACTGTATGAGAAATTAGATTACGTTCTTGGTTTTATTGAAATATCTTTTATACTGAAAAAGATTTTCTTCCTAGAATTGGTTTCTGTGCAAATGATGTTTTTTTCTTCATAATCGTAGAATATGGAGATTTTTGCAATTCGATTTTCTTTGAACTTACGTATTTGATGGTTTTTGTTGAAATTTCGTTTTTATATCAGGCTGCCGACAAACTTCTATTAAGAATTACTTTAAAAATGTGCAAATATACAAGTTAATGCTAAGGAAAAAAAATATTAACGGCCTGGAGACCCATGACTGCCCATAGAAACAGAGTTCGCCCACCAATGCGGTGGGTTGTCGACATTAGATAAACCGCAGGGAGCGCATGGATTAAATCTGCGCAGGACCGTGGCGTACAAGAAGAGAGGCCTATGCTCAGCATTGGGTGATAACAGGCTTAATGACGATGATGAATGCTAAGGAGTATCGCAAGTATCAAAATCGAATTCAAAGTAACAATACATTACTCACTATAGTTTTAAATCACAAGCTCAAACAAAACAGTTACACATAAATACAAGTGTTTTAACGTTTCAAATGAATAGTAAGCTAGCTTTAATTTACTCAGTGTAGTGTATAAACTGCTACTAAACAGTCTCTTACAAAGACAGTTGTATTAATTATTACGAGACCACAATGCCGGCTAATTGCCTGTCGATTTGTGGTCTAAGTTGACAAGCAGGCGATTAATACAATATTTTTCTGCGATGAAATTTGCTTACGTTTATTTTATAACTAGTGGACGCCTACGGCTTCGCTCGTATTATTTCAGGATAAAAAGTAGCTTATGACACTTAGACCTCATACAGATAGAGATAGGCTGACACTATGTGTGAAAGTTGTAGTTGAATGTTCCAAAGAGTAGTTCTTTTGTAAGAGTTTCAAAGATCCTATGTCCTTAATCTTATGGCTTGCTCCACAACCAGGCAGGTATCTGACGTCAGGCCTTTTACCCACGCCAAGCTAACCTGTAAACGTCCGATACAAATGACATGCATTATAATTACCCCTATGCGAACGCAGGGATTGCGGTTCTAGTCGCTTTTAATGCGCACTATTATTTAAAATAATAAATTTATAGTAGGTATGCTAGTGGCTGCCCGCGGCTTTGTTCGCATTGTTACGGGATAAAAACCTACCTAAACCACGAAAACTTACCTTGTTCTTCTTCTGATCGAATGAGAGTGGCCAACTCTGGTATCGAGAGTTTATCAAGCCGACCTAAGACTTTAAAATGAAATTAAAAAATATATAAATAACATAATGTAATATTTTAATTTACTACACAAACCGTTTTTTATAATATAAAAATATGCTTGAATCCTGAACTTCATATAACTAAATGAAAAGTCATTAATTCGGGCACATTAACAAAGTGACATAAACCCACGAATTAAACATTGTTATTATTGAAAACACTAATTTGTACAACCGGCTTTTGAAATTGGATTCCAATAATTGTAGGCCTTAAATAAATAGAACATGAGTTCTGTTACGCAGAAGTGAGAATAATGTTACTTTGTGAAGAAGTACTGTTCTTTTTGCCACCACATAAACATGAATAGCCTAAAGTTAAAAAAAATAGTACCTAATAGAAGATGAAAAATACGTGTCAAAATATATAAAACTCAATTGTGGCTGACTGACTGACTGACATAGTGATCTATCAATGCATAGCGCAAACCACTAGACGGATCGGACTGAAATTTGGCATGCAGGTAGATGTTATGACGAATGCATACGCTAGGAATTTTTTAAAATGCCACTTATAAAGGATGAAATTTTACAAGTTTTATTTCTTCCTACACCCACTAGCTAGTCAATAAATTTAATGTTGTTAGTTAATCGTCTTACTTTTAGCTTTGCTCTGGCTTGCCATTTAGGATTATATATAAAAGAAGTTGATTTATTTATTTCACAACAATCCTAATATTTTTGTTATCGGTAAAACTTTTTTTAATGCTTACAGTTTTTTTTCTATTATCATTTTCATGATTATATTATATTGAATCTTAAGAACTCGATAAAATTATGTAGCAAACAAAATTAAGGCTTATCAGGAAAGCTCCAAGTATAAGTATTTAACCAAAATGTGCGTAGGTGTCAGCCAGCAGTGGTGGAATGAGGAAAGCCGCCGGCTAAAAGCTCAATAATATTCCAAAGCTTTTAGGAAACGTCAGTTTTTGGCTTTACCTAAAACCCGGTGGAATTCAAGTCCATTCAATATTTTCACGTTCTAATTTTTTACGGTAAAAAGAAATGTGTTTGCTATTTAAATGCGGGAATTAGTATATTTCTTTTAGTTGGTAATAAGATAACTTTTAAAAGAACAGAAGGTTGGTGTCAAACTAAGTTTCATACAAAAGTACCTACTATTTACCACGGAATGGACACAATCCGTTTGATTATTCTAATTTCTGGAATAATTCAACGTGTAATCTGACTCTCAATAGCGCGTATATGTAAAAAATACTATCTTTTGTCATCGAATAACATGAATACTACTTGTGTAGTTTTATTAATCACAAAAAACTGATATATAATTTTTACCTTAATTTGTTTATACTAGATACATGTTAGAGGCCCCTAGGGCGGCTTGATGAACTCTCCACACCAGAGTTGGCCTCTCTCATTTGATAAGAAGAAGACTAGATACACACCTGTGTATCTAGTCTTCTTCCTACGAGTACCTACTCGTAAATACAAACTTCGATGTGGGCGAGTAGATAGGTATATTAACCAACCATTTTTTAACCACTTCAACAATAAAAACCCAAAGAGGCATACATCAATTCCTTTTATCTAACTCCTTTCCACTAAACACAAGCTCCGCCCCTGTTCCCACGCACAGACTGTGTCAGATCGAGACCTTTGTGATCCGCGCTACATTCGACAAAACGTGAAATTGCTCGCCTTGCACGTGACAGCTCGTTACGACGGGATCAAACAACAAAACCTGTTATTACAAAATTCAATTGACGAAATCCCGAAATCCCTCGCTAGCGGGATCCGGCCGGAATTGTGGTTTTTGGGTGAACTTTAATTTGATTAAAAATAATTAAACGCTCGTAGGCCCTGCGTAGAGGGTCTACGGGAATCATGAGATTAGCGGAGAGTGGAAACGTTTCTGCGGATCAAGCGAGGTCGGAGAGGTTCTTTGACACTTTTTTGCTTCTTTAGGTATACTTTAAGACATCTATCTTGCTTATCTTTTCCTCTCTATGTTTTGTTGTCTGCAGCGATCGCTTTTATCGATCAGGCGCTGTAAGCACTTGTTTTAAAATGTAACGTTTATGATTACTTGTTTATGATTGTTGATTTGGGTGTCCAGTAAAGTGTACTATATCTTATCTATCTAACCAAAGTTTCACCCTTGTCATTATGATGGCGAAAATGGGAGGGACCAAATTTATCTGTCAGCTTTAGGAACCTATACCTATTACCACCATACCGTAAATGGAGAGTGATATGCCTACGTTGCAATGCGAAAGTGGAACCAACTAATCAACACACAATGAATCATACCCACAAAATACTTGTACACTTTCAATGAACTGACATCATATGACAATAAGCAGTCGTTAAGCCATGTCAGAGGCCCTTAGTGCGGTTTGATTAACTCTCGACACCAGAGTTGGCCACTCTCATTAGATATGAAGAAGATATGACAATAACTTTAATTTGCATCACTTCCTTCAGTGTCAAAGTTCAAATTCCTCACCTTGCTGGTTACGTCAGCTGCTGCTATAATCCGAGGAGCCAATTACTGCGGGTGTGAGGCACACGCCGCGCCACGCGACGGCCACACGCGACGACTTACATATATGCATGTTACGAGTGGGGTAAGATGTAGGAATGGGTGAAGGAGGTATTATAAGAAAACGGTGGCCAATGATCGAAATCTTTAATCTTAAAATTGAAGATTTTTTTTACATTGATTTAGGCCTACGCTTGACTACAACTTGACTGATGTTAAGCAACTTGAAGAGAATTTTGTAAGACAGCCACGACTCTCAGTAACGAGAAATAAGACCTAACTTTATTTTAAAATTGAGTGAATGTCACAAAAGTTGTAACGAACTTTTGCTCGAGCCCAATGTAAATTCACGAGATGCACCGAGTACGAAGCAAGGCAATGGACAGGATTTAGACTTAGCCCTTAGCATTGGATTTCAGCCTATGTAACAGTTACTCAAAAACTTATTTGCTATACATATTTAGCTAGTTAACAAGTTTTACAAGAGCATTAGCAAACCTATGCAAGAAAAAACCAAAACAACCCAAGAAAACAAGGTACCTACGTATTTTTTTCTCTTATTTCTATCTTATCATATAACCGTCTTTTCTTCTTATATCACAGAACATCCGTGTTTTAAATAGATATACCTAACAAGAAACAGGCTTACGTCGCATAACTCCTATTTATGGGCTTCCGTTCAGTAGTTATATATACCTACTTAGGAGTAGAACCTGCAGGTAACGTAACCTTACAACCATATCGCGAGTAGTTTAATTCTAATACCTCTTTAATGCCATCGTAGAGGTGTATGTATTTGTACAGGGTTTCATAAAATATTTCAGGGTTTCGTAAGAGCGAAAGTTAGTTATGTATGTTTGTTACCAATTCAAACCTAAAGGGCTAAAATTATTTGCATGCGATTTGATCGGTCAGATAATAGTGGAGATAGGATCTTAGATTTAGACGAAGGCAATATTTTGCGCTAGACTAGCGCGGGTAAGGTTGTGGGGTGTCGCTTTGCTATGCTTACGAACATATAGAAAAAAACCAAGCCTACCCCAACCCACCAGCCAGGCTCCTTGAAATACCGGCGCACGGCCTTGGGTTGTTGGCATATTTATTGCTTGGCTTTGATTTTTTATGTATCGGATAAAAAACGCAATATTTAAGAAACCCACACATAGTGTATTTATTTTGTGGTATTATATTATACATTATGTCCAATCCGTTTAGGACGAATTAAACATCTCTGGCATAGAGTTTTTAAGTGTTGTTGATTCATAAAACTAGCCAACTTGTAAAATGATAATTTGTGATAACAGTTCATTAGACAAAAATAACAAAAGCAGAAAATAAAAATATTAAAATCATGATCAAACCTATGCACTTAAATAACATTACAAGCGTAGATCCTGCCACAGTATTCTTAAAACTATGTACATTGTACAAGTACATACATATTATGTACACAGCGTATATATGAATGAATGTGTGTTGGGTATAATATCAACCAATTAGATTAGTTATTTCGCAGAATGCTATGTCCTTAGAGATATTTGCAAAAATTAATTAATTAATTAATTAATTAATTAATTAATTTCGCCCTAGTTACGTAAACTTAGTATTGTTAGACTATTTATAAAAGTCTAGTTTTTATTTTATGTAAGTTCTGGTTTCAACGTTAGCCTATTTATGTAGGTAATGCTCTGTTACATATGAACGAGTTATTTTTATTGTGAACTGTGAATACCTATTACGTAAGTTAGGTATAGTTATAATGAGTATATGCTTTATTCAATACCTGTGCTTTAACGTTTGTTTTTGTTTTGTAGATTTATTCAGTTACATGTTAGCGCCATGTTTATTTTAATTTGATTGTCATAAAATACATGAAAAATATCCTGGTTTCCTTGATCTTTGGTTTCAGATAACGGTCACCCATCCAGAAACCGATAGCATTAGCCGTAGCTCTCCATCAAATACTTTTGGATCACCTGATACATTATAGTAAGAGGCAAAAGACTGTAGTTACGAGCTACATAAATAAAAAATATTTAACCACATTAAGGAATGTAGATTTATGTAAGTTTTTATGACCATTGTTGTGATTAATACATTGAAGGCATGATATTTGTTACCAGCGACTGAAACCCTTTTCTTCTACGGTTACGTAATTCAGAATAAATGGTCGACCATTTTTTACAAGGAACATAGCATTTTTTGCTAAAGGGCGTTCTAGAAATCTGGCGTTTACCTTTTTTTTATTTTTTCGTGGAGGAACCCTTAGGAGATTGGAGGGCCCTTTTATTCCTTCTTATTTATAAGATTGTAAATGAAACTCTGGAGAAATATGTAGTGTTTTTCCGCTGCGACTGCTCCTTAACCGACATCAAACAACAAACTTGATGGTTTTTAGGTGTGTTCCTCCATATACCACCGCCACACCTCACCTCCTAACCAACGTGGCCTCCGTGGATCTCAAGATCTTCCCAACACCGCACCTTGTGTCTTGAAGCTCTCCGAACGTCGGTCCGAAAGACCGACGAGAGGTCTTTCGGACCGACGTTCGGAGAGTCAATACGAGTCCTGAGGATGCCTCGTGGAGAGGCGAAACACGTGTCGACTAGAATATCTTGCCGAAAGAGAACAGCAAAGCTTCAAGACACAAGGTGCGGTGTTGGGAAGATCTTGAGATCCACGGAGGCCACGTTGGTTAGGAGGTAAGGTGTGGCGGTGGTATATGGAGGAACACACCTAAAAACCATCAAGTTTTTTGTTTGATGTCGGTTAAGGAGCAGTCGCAGCGGAAAAACACTACATATTTCTCCAGAGTTTCAGTAACAATGGATTTCCGCAAAGTAACGCCTGATTCAATATCTTAAGATTGTAAATGTTACTTTTTTTCAGTTCAGTCACGCAGCAACTAACCCACTATTAAAGATCTGATATATTTTCAGAAAGAAGTAAAGCTTGTCTTGAAAATGACTATTCGAATAAAACTAGACGGATTGATCCTGACCAACCTGTAGTATTGGTGATGCCAACGGATATTGAAATTCCCGTTGGCACCACCACTAGGTTCAGGCAGTAGGGCCACGATCATGCCCTCTATCCATATTTGTACTTGTGTAAAGTTTATTTTTTTACGTGGAATAGGTTGACGTTTGACTACAGCCTGCATGATATTATATTGTGACGTCTGATATGAAAGATAATGATGACATTGAGAGACAAAGACGAGCTTTATGCGTGGTCGGAAACATGATAGCCAGAAAATTTTATAATGCTGCGCCTGACGTGAAAGTTACCCTATTTAAGTAATTTTGCCAAACGTTTTACACAATGTCAACTCTGGACTAATTACACGAAAAAATCGCACAACTCCATCAGAGTTGCATACAACAACATCTACAGGCAGCTCATGGGCCTGTCGCGGAGCTGTAGTGTATCCGGTATGTTTTTTGACGCACGCATTGACAGCTTTAATGCTATACAGCGCAAGAGGATTGCTTCTTTTATGTCCAGAGTTGACATTTGTAAAAACAGTATTATTAAGAGTCTGTCTGACCGCATGCACATGACTGCAACATACCGGCAATGGTTGGATATTGTCACGTAATCTGTATTTCTACATAATTCAATTTATGCTTTTATATTGTACCTTTGTGTGTGAACCTATCTATGGACCCTGCTGTCTGAAATAAAGACCTATTATTATTATACTTCACAGATTCTCGGGCCTTACGCCCGGTACAGTCGCTTGCCGCACGTTATAAGAGCACCACCGCGCAGCTCTCGCTCGTGACATTTTTTGCTAAAATAGTAGTTCAAACCGATTGCGCATCGTTGAAATTTATATAACTGTGAAGCCGCGAAAATTATAAAAACAGTGACGTAACGTGCACGGAAATCGGACCAGTGGAAGCTACAATAAAAGCAAGAGAAGATTGAAGTATTGGCCAACGGTCGATATTTTTTTAAATCACCGCGAGCTATCGCTGTTGCGAATCGCGCCAGCCGAGAGGTGATTCACAGCCGCGCGCCCCGCACACCGCTCCGCCCCTAGCCTGCGCGATCCACCACCCAGCGCCTGCGCACTGTTACAACCGCCGCCGCCGCTCCGTACTACCTGTAACGTATTCTGTGCCTACCTACAGCCAGCTACCGCGTAACTGCCTACGAGAGATCGTTAGCGTAACAACTGTAACGTATTCTGTGCCTGCCATTTATTGCCTACGGACTACTGGAGTACGTTGGCGCACTATCTAGCTGGATTAATATTATTGTGCTACGTGGGCTACGAATTTATTGTAGTTTTCACAATGGAATGCTCAGCTTGTTGTAGTAATATTCTAAACACAGAGGAATGTGTAAGCTGCAGCTTGAACAATTGCGCTAAAAAATATCATACGCTGTGTATAGGTGCAAGTGGGCTGTCTGGTGAGGATAAATGTAGTTGGATTTGCCCCGAATGTCGTTGCAACGCAAAAAAAGGAGGCGATAATACGCTAACACCAGTAGCGGCTTCAAAACAGTGCAGAGACCCGTTTGTCACCGCTAGGGCAAAGGTAGGCAAACATCCTCCGCCTCTTCTAGATAACAACAACGACCGCGCTACATGTGAAGCAGCGCTAATGAACGAGTTGTACAAGATGCGCAACGAGCTGTCGTCTATGAGGGGCCAGTTTAGTGAGGAGATCGCCTGTTATGATACGAGACTGAGTAGGTCGGTTCTTATAATAGAGAATTATGAAACAAAGCTGCGGGAAGCGACTGCGACGATTGTTGGACATGAGACACGACTGGAGAAGTATGCCGACCAGGTGGAGGTACTCATCGGGATGTTAGCTAGGTACGAAAATCTTAGTACGGCTACACTGAAAGCAATCTCTGATCACTCCACCCGCATGACAGAAACTAACAATGCTGTCCGTTTAAATCACGAAGAACCTACGGTAATCGTAAGAAGTACTCTAACTAATGAGTCGAATAATATAACTGAAACTCAACAGCAAACTTCTAAAGATGTGTCTCAGCTAGTGCTCGCAGCGGCACCTAAACGCCCGATACGGCCTCGAGCAAAAAAAGCTAAACAATCATCACCGGCATCAACGTCAACACCGCCAGCAACTTCTGGACAACGTGAGCCGTTGTCTATCGACTGCAGACAATTATCGGATATTTCGCCGTCACAACAAGATAGCGAAGGATGGGTCAGAGTTGAGAGTCGGAACAGAAGAAACAAAAACCAGCGTCGCTTAACTGTGATCGAGGGAAGTGGAGATCGTGACGAAGAGCTGAGGACAGTTGAACGACCCCGTAAGATACATGCGTGCTTCTTCGCGCCAGAGATGACGGCCGAAAACATAAAATCTTACATGAGAAGGAAACATTCGTGCGACAATTATCACGTTGAGAAATTGAAGCTAGCTCACTCGTTTTATTCTTCCTTCTCTATCACAGTTCCAGACAGCTCATACAGGTTCTTCCTCTCCCCCGAGAACTGGCCACCCGGCACGCGAGCCAGCGAGTGGTTTCGTAGAAGCGGCGGGCGCGCAGGAGGTGCGCCCCGCCGACAATCCGCGCAATCCCGCCCGCACCGCCGTAGCGCCGCCCGCGCTGCCGCCGAGTAACCAGCCTAGGGCGGCTGCAACGTACCCCGCTCGCGTCAATAAGCCGCGAATTCAACAAATGACGAAGGTACCAAAGCCGAATCATAATATTGTCTTGTGCTTACAAAACATTAGATCACTCAGCGTTAAAAAAGTAAATAGGCTAGAAGTGTTGCTGAAGCAAGAGTTAAAATGTGATGTGCTTGGTGTGACTGAACATTGGCATAGTGCGAAGAATTTAAAATGTATAAACATAGACGGTTTTAGCTTAATATCTAGTTTTTGTAGAAAATACTCAGGACACGGCGGATCATGCCTGTACGTGAGAGATGGTATTAAAGCGGTCGAGTGTTTAGAGTTTGTAAATTTATCAACTGAACTGTATTGTGAAATATCAGCGATTGAGTTACTTGAGTACGATATTATTATATTGTGTATTTATAGGACAAACTTAGTCACAGCTAGTGGCTTTTTGAAACGTTTTGAACCAGTATTAGAACGTGCCAGTTCTATTGGTAAGGATATAGTAATAATAGGCGATTTTAATGTTAATTGGTTAGAAATAAGCTGCATTAGTCAAAATCACCTTTACGATATGCTCTCAGCTAACAACTTCACGAATCTCGTTGATTTCCCGACGCGAGTGTGTGATTCAACCGCGACGTGTCTCGATCACGTTTATAGTAACAGGGAGGCGGGGCTGGACTCGGCGAGCGCGGTGGATACCTCGCGCGACACGCCTGACGACCCGCTCAGCGACCACCTGGCGGTGCGCACCGAGCTCGTCTGCCGACCCAGACAGCCTCCACCGCGTGCTGTACTGGTAAGAGACTTCTCAGAGGCGAATAGAGTAAACTTTGCTGCAGCTATAAGTAGTGTTGACTGGGATCATTTATATCAAAAATATGTTGACTCACCTGATTCGTTAGCGACGGCTGTAATAAATGTTCTCAAGTCGAACTTCCATATTTGCTTTCCGCTAAAACGGAAATCAGTTAGAAAACGGTCTTGGGTGAGTGATGAAGTGTTAGAGATAAGAGCGTTGCTTTACGAATCCTCGCAGCTCACTGAAAAGTTTCCAGAAAATGACCATCTTATGACTTTCCACGAAGAGTTGGCTATGCTCTATGACAAAACTTTGTGCGATCGGAAAAGTTCATTTTATACAAAGATCATTTCTGAAAGCTCTAGCAAGTCTAAAGCGGTCTGGAGCGTAGTAAACACAGAGAGAGGAGTGAGTAAAAAAGCTGGCATCGGATTTGCAGAAGTTATCAGAGATAAAAATGGTGGAAAATTTATTTCAAAAAAGGTAGCAGCTGATCACTTGAATACAAGATTTGTAGAGGCGGCGGCTGCGTGCGGGGCGCCACGCGCCTCACTGACACTAGCCAGTGCTGCGCTTGGGGCCGCTCGCGCTTCGCCAGCCACCAGCATGCGGCTTGTGCCTTTCATGGCTGGCGAGGTCTATCGAATTATCAACCGAATACCTTGCAAACCGACTAAGGATATCTATGATATATCGATGGAGCTCGTAAGCCTGGTGAAGGTACAGCTAGCACCGCTGCTGGCTGAACTTTACAACAGGTGTATGCGTGCTGGTGTGTACCCGAGTGCGATGAAGTTGAGCAAGATTTCACCTTTATTTAAAGGGAAGGGAAAACGTGAAGATCCTGATTCGTATAGACCAGTGTCTATAATTCCAGCCATCGCAAAAATATTTGAGAATGGTTTGAGCTCGCGTCTATCAGCATACCTCGCATCTACCGAAGCGCTTTCCGAAAGGCAGTTCGCTTACCGCGCGGGCCGCTCGACTACGGAACTCGCGCGGGAAGTAGTTAAGAGCGTGCTGGGTGCTTGCGACCGG
This sequence comes from Macaria notata, assembly GCA_927399415.1. Classification (NCBI taxonomy): domain Eukaryota; kingdom Metazoa; phylum Arthropoda; class Insecta; order Lepidoptera; family Geometridae; genus Macaria; species Macaria notata. Next base: position 405,835 of record OV656727.1, read on the forward strand.
AAGCTGCGAGTCGCTGTGCTGTGCTGCGATTTATCTCGCGCGTTCGACGTCGCAGATCGCAGTGTACTCGCAGCTAAACTGGCGCATTACGGTATAAACGGCCCCGCGCATGCTTTGTTTACGAGCTTATTGCGCGATAGGTCACAAATTGTTGTAGGCGACGGTGGTGAGACGCGATCGGACGCGATGGAGACCGATATGGGTGTGGCACAAGGATCATCGGTGTCTAATATTCTCTTTTCCCTATTACTGAATGATTTGCCGGACTGCATCGCATCCGGGGGCGCATATATGTATGCAGATGATGTAGCCTGTATAGTGACCGGGAAGTCTTCCTCTGAATTGCAAGATTGCCTAAATAAGACAGCGAGTGAACTGGCGAAGTGGTTTAACCATAACGGCCTTGTGCTGAACCTAAAAAAGACCCATTTCATTTACTTTACTGTATCAGGGCGATCTCAGGATAATCTGAAGGTGGTCATAGAAGGAAACAAGATAGACGAAGTAGACTCTACAACCTTTTTAGGTTTTGAATTAGATCGCGGGCTTACGTGGTCATCGCACATTGATAAGCTCTGTACTAAGCTAGGCAGCGCCTGTTTCGCGTTGGGAAGACTTTCTAAAGTGGTTTCTGCCGATGTGGTTCGTACTTGCTATTTTGCTACAGTGCATTCTGTATTGCAATACGGAACAGAACTCTGGGGGCACGCAGCCGACAGACTGCGTGCTTTCAGAATGCAGAAGCGGGCGATACGCGCAATATCGCAAGTGTCGCGTCGCACGTCGGCGAGACCACTTTTCAAGTCATTAGGTATTATGACTTTACCATCGATGGTAGTATATCAATGGGCCCTATATGTTAGGCTTAATTTAAACATGTTTAAGACGCGAGGAGAACAGTACTCAGGTACCATGGATCTCCGCTGCGCAGACAAGCTGGCCACGCCGCATGTGCGCCTCGCTCGCGCCGGGAATCTAACTCACGTGAGAGGGCCGGAAGTGTATAATTGCCTTCCGGCTGAGATCACTAACACCAGTAGTGACAGCATATTTAAAAATAAGTTAAAGAACTGGCTCGTTTTACAATCTTTTTACACGATTGACGAATTTTTAAACACCAATAAAAGAAGCTACCTAAACATTAATGGTGGAATATGTGTGAAATAAGTGATATTATTATATTTTAAATCACAATAATTATTACTATAATTATTTTAAATTGACATGTAATTGTACAAATTATTAATAAATTGTTTATCTTGTTTATCTTGTTATTTTTAAGGCATCAGTGGGGCCGTAGCCATCACTGAGAGGCCTTTTACAATGTTATACTTAAAATTAAGTAAAAAATACAGATAGAGGATGTTAGGTATATAAAGTAACTATTGCAGACATGGTATTAATGTTAGAGGCTATTGTGTTGAGTTGTTCATTGGCTTAATTAAACTGGTCTATTGTACGAGGAACGGCACCCGCCAATTATGCCTCATTCATAAAAAATATAGCGGGTGATGACTTGCCACTCACTAAATGGGCCCTTCACAGAAGGCAGCCTAAGATGACGCCGGAAGGGCAACATTGGTGTGAGTGGCTTAGGGTGTCGAGAGGTGTGCTGCGCGTTCTCTGAGCGGTACTAGCGGCGTTATGCCCTTTAACACTTCCACCCTGGAGCTTAGGTACTGAGCTCTTGCGTCTTCCACTCCCGGACGGCCAATCAAGGCAAGCCGGGAGGCAGGGGGTCTCATTTAGCCCCCAGGGAATCGGGGTCCGCGGTGACGCCACTCACCGACGACTATTATTATTATTATTATTATTATTATTAAGCATTGCTGCAGCCTAGGGTGTAACACGCAGGGGAGGGTGTTCTCATCAAATAATGTTGTAAGCATCAGCAGTTTCTTTAAGTAAATGGAATCAAGTACCTGCTTCTTCTTGAACTTTGTTAAAACAACTTTAGTCGGTCTAATCATATTGCAACTCACAATTACTCACAAATCAAAACTTACCGACGTAAATCCGAAATTTTCCTGAAATCTGTGCATGAATAGTATTAATAGTATTAAAGCGTATAGAGATAGTGCTTCGCGGGAGCGGCAGATGTCGAGACAACGTGCGACCCCCCGCTGCACGGGGTGGGGGTTGTCCACGCATGGGATATACGGGGGTAATCATATGTTTTTAAACAATAAAAACAGAACCGATTTCTACCTAGGTACCTACTAGCAAATAAAAAAGTATAGATTTAAAATGTTTACCAAGTGATCTAGTGTACTGCCAGAAGGTAGGCAGCGCAGCATACGCTAGACAACTATAGTACGAATACGCTAGCCAAATATATATGCTATAATAAAGCATATATATAACACGTTAGACGGCAATGCTGATGTGTTGAGTCTCAATGCATTAGGATTTATGTTTGAAACAATGAGAGCAATCAATCGTAGTAATCCTTTTAGGGCCTTTTGGGCCTAAACTCTCGACACCAGATTTGCCCATTCTTATTCGATAAGAAATAATTTTACAGAAGAATACTATAGCGCTAGTATATCGTAAATCAGATAGAGATCTATGTATACCTGTCAGTTTTTGGATGGGTGATCAAAAGAGTCATTCCATTTGAAATTTAAGGAAACACATGAAAATCTCGTCAATACGTATTATCATTTGGCTGTGTTGGAGGTCCTAATGATAGTTTGAAATTTCTAGACACCAGAGTTGGCCACTTATAAATGATATAAAAAGGAGACCAAGAATTTGAGCTTTAATTGTGATAGTCCTAGATTTATCTTGCAGACCCCGACGCGTAATGCGCTAATCTCGCACAAAATCAACAAGTCAACGCTACATAATAAATTACCGAATCCCGAATGGAAACTGCAAGTTGTGTTCCGAATAACGTAATTATCTCCTAATGACGACGTCCAGCCTGAAAGCCGTGCCGTGTCGGCGGCTGAATAATGGAACGTATCGATCCGCAATCAGCTTTGTTGCCTCGGAGCCTAGAATTACATATTGTCTGTGGATGGCTGGATACAGTCTAGTGTTTTGTGCTAATAGGCCAATAGGCAGGGATTTCCAATCGGCAAAAAATTACACTAGCTATTTTATTGCTATAATGGGGCCTCCTATGACCTGTTCTTATTTTGAGTTTTCTATCATCATTCATAGATAAAGCTAATAGTCAAACGTATGTTATTTAGTCGGATCTGAATTTGGAAGCGCCCGTAGCTCATCAATGGCGGAAGCAATCGCATGCGACTACCAATGTTAAGCAAATGTCGACGCGGTTAGCCTTGGATGGGTGACCGAAAAGTGGCATTCCATATTGGGCGATTCCTTGGGGCGGATAACACGTTATATTGTAAGTCCTGGCTGTTTGACATAGTACGGCAGTCGTTACATGATATGAAATGAAAACTCTGACACCAGAGTTGGTCACTCTATTACGAACTTACCATTTTTTAGCCGAATTAAAAAAAGGAGGATCTGAACTGCACTGTTTTTTTATGAAGATAATCGAAGTAGATGGTCCAAGAAATAAATACTTGTACCGGTATAGTAAATGTACCTACTTGTTGTCGTTTCCTAAACAGAAATAAGTAAATAAGTATTGTCTGTGTGTTCAATAAATAAGATCTAACCACTTGGTATTTCCTTGTGAAAAGTGGTTGTCTATCAACTAAATGTATCATCTCACAAAATATAAAATAGATTCTTAGCTCTTCCTACATTTGTTATAAAACTGGACGTTTTAGTCTGATGTCCACTAGGTACTAATTATTCAGACAATTATTTATAGGTAAAACAAATAAAGAATAGCATAAAGTTGAACAATATAGTGTTCCTTGGGAGATGGTATATGTCAAATAAAAACTAAGATTAAAATATAACATGTATATTTTCTTTTCTCATTAAATACATTTAACTAACATGAGGTTCACACATTAGGAATTTATAAGGGTTAGACCAACTTTATCCTCGATGCAATATTTTATCCATTTTCATGGCAATCCTAATTATTTTGGCAGATTAAGACACAGTGAGGAGATCAGTTGAACTAATTGAGATCTAGATAATTTTAGACATATTGTTTAAAAATAGTTCCGTTTACAAAATCATAAAATAATTAATTTACCCATGGATATTTATTATATCCAAATAAACAGTTTTATAAATGAGCGGAGTAAATATCTAATTAGAAATTCCGTTATATTCACAAACTTTCATAAACACAAAATCTGTTTTACATAGTGCGTACCTACCGTATTTCATAAATATATAAAATAAATATTCAGGGACATTGCACACAGCGCCATCTAGCCCCACACCAAGCAAACGCTGGTGTCGTGGGTACTTGATGACGGATATAATACGAATATACTTTTTTTTGTAAATACATACATAATTATACATCTATGTATTTTGATTCGTCTATGGATACTGATAGTTCGGTCATCTGTTTTTTTAGTTATATTGTCTACTTAGTAATGTTCGTAAAAACTGAAAACAAGACATATTATATTGCACCATTTCTCGTAGAATCATCTAAAATTGCCTAGTTCTCGGAAACATTATTTCAAAAATACACGCTTCCAGCTATATGTCGACACAATAAGATATGATTATAACACCGATATTATATCAACACATTTATAATTCCATTATAATAATTAACACTACACAGATCTTACGTTTAGGACAGATTTGCAGTGTCTTACACGCAAAAGTTATATATAGTTAGAAGTTGATTATTCAATTAACTAATTGATAACTTAATTTATAAAAGTCTGTAATTGTTTTGTAATAAAAGTTTTTTTTATCCAATGAATATGTCCAAATGTGATTAAAAATATTTATTTAATAATAAAATCAATTCAATTTTTGCTACCAAAAATGTTGTGCACTATTTTCAATTTATGCGTTGATACTTAAGTAATTAAATTCATTTTTCTGTTATAGCAAGTCTTTCAAATTAGCGTTTCATTAATTTCACAATTATTATCATAATTCTGAAACGAAGTGCCTGAAATCTAAGGATTTAGATAGCTGCCTTTTTGATCATATTATTAGGTATGAGGTAAGAGCACTAAGAGATTTATAAATAATAAATAATCCTAATCTAACATACCTACATGGAACATTTTGTGCTATTTATAACCTAAAATAAGACTAGTGCAAATCTCATAAATATAACAATACGTAAAACATATTTAAGTACTGAAAATAATACTCAAAACTCGCAGAGATTTGCTTAAAACTATTTATACTATAATTGATAATACTTTATAAATACAGACATTCAATAAATATGTTCCATATTTATAATACCCTAAAATATATTTAGATGTATAATTCTACTATCATTCAGACACTTATTTCTCAATAGTGAATAATTAAAATAAATAACTTTTTTTGGCCACCTTCTCTTTTCAGATATGTATTTATTTAAATAGATTATGTACTAAATCAAAAACATAAGTTTTTAGAAACTGATAAAGACAACTTATTGGCAACTTACGAAGTTTTAATATTTATATTTTGCGACTTAATGTAGAAATAAAGTATTGCGACACTAAAAAATAGAATGTTTACATCCTGGAATGGTTATTGTATCTGAATAACAGTAGAACTATACATTAATACATTTAACAATATTTACATATATCAGAATCCATTTTCACAGCTTTGGTCGATTACATTAAAATCCTTTGATAAATATTATTCCAAAATACCACAGAAATAATAATAATAATATGTCTTTATTGCACACCAACATGAAAGAAATACATGGAAGGATAAATTTATGATGACGTACATATGGGCGGCCTTATCGCCTTAAGCGATTTCTTCCTTCTTTTATTGATTTAAATAAATGAATAAGTAAAGCAAAATACAACACAAAAAAGAGGTATTTACATAAAAAGTTACAATCATGGAAAAAACACATTTATTACTTTCATTTTTCGATGCCTACAACAGATACTATGATTTTTATTATTTCATACTAAACTTAGTAGAAGAGACATTTTTAAGATTATTTTTAGATAAAATGCGTAGGTTTGTATACCTGAATACAACATCAATGTTTTTTTATATATTTACTTACAATTACACTATCAAACCTTCCGATCATTCATTGGTTTTCTAGATTTGAATATATGGTCTAGACTTACTCAAGGTAATAGACATTTTTTTTAGTTTTTCATACATTTGAAATAAATGATCTAGTACACCTTTCCCTTATATTCTAATACCAATGAAAGGTACAAATATATATGTATTTGGATATAATTACGTTAAAAATTGATTTGTGATAGTCTTTCAATGTATTTTTGACTAGAAGATAATATATAATATACTTAGTTTAATACATCTGAAGATATCTTTTAAATTATGTAAAATTAGTTATACCACTAAAATACAACATTTAATCATTTTTTTTTTCTAAAATATAAAACCATATATGCAAATGACACAAATTTTGTGAAAATAAAATAATTCAATAAATAAACAAGTAATTAAAATAAATTAATCACATTCTTGTCGTCAACATAAGTATAGACACTATTTATTGTAGTTTTTATTACAAGTCTTATTTATTGGAATGTCAGGTTCAAGCAGTCATAAACTTAAAATACAGATATTTCTAAAAGATATAGTATTATTACATTTAAAATAATAAATTACTGCATTTTCAGATTAAAGCTAAAACATACATAAATTTTAAAAATAATGGCTTTCTGGACACATTTGCACATTAAAATACCTATCTGTACAATACAAATGTAATACATATATATGTGGTGCAGGTTTCTACGAATCAGGCCAAAAAATGGCACTCGGCACCAAGTACTAACGTTTATTATTTGAATTACATTACACCATTTCTTTCCACAGTTACAATAGTTGCAAATCTTTAAGAGCCCTCGGAAACCTCGGAATATGTATGTATTTATGACATATCTATCCATTCGTTTGTTTAGAAGAAATAGCGATAATACACCCCAATTTAGTTTGTTAATGTTTATCCTTTTTTGGCTTTTTTACGTCATTGGCTGAAAATTTTATACACACCAATGACAGCACGTAGAAATTAAAAAAATACGCCTTAGACACTGGTTATTAGTGTTGTTTCCCTAACGATACATTCTATTATATTCTGCGCGTCAAAGGATCTACATTCACGCTGTTTTTACTGTTTCTCACACTAACTTCCGAGAGCTCATAAAATTCTGCGCAAATAATACAAAGTCCATACTTTACAGCACGCTGGCTTCCTTATCAGGTATGCGGTTGAAGTTCTCGGGCGCTCGACTCCAGTAGTAGTAGGGGGGGCCGTTTGTGAAGCAATACTTCTGCTCGAGAGGAGTGTCGTTTTCCACCCAGTACATGAGGTAGAAGTTGCACATCTCATCCTTGTTTGTTGCGCTGGGGTAGAGGGATTGATGATGAGTTATTTTGACTCGATAAATGCAACACGGTTTCAAGAAAAACATATGGATATAGATATTTAGGCAAGGATAAAAAAACGGTATTTATTTTAGTGTAGTAGAATATGCAAATTATGATGTAGGTGCCAAAGTATTAATTGTTTTTTTTTCATCACCATGACGAGGGCATGCATTTTATTGACATTTTTTATTACAAACCCTACAATCCACTAGCGATCCTACCAGCAAATTGGTAGTCTGTTCACATTATAACAACACTAGTGGGTGCTCGCGGCTTCGCTCGCATTAAGAAGTAAAACTTGCATCCCCTATTTCACCCCTCTAAAAGTGGCATTTACAAAAATCCTTTCTTTGCGTATGCCTGCGTTATAACATCATTCCAAATTTCAGCCCAATCCGTCCAGTGGTTTGGGCTGTGCGTTGATAGAACACTATATCAGTCAGTCAGACAGTCAGTCAGTCACCTTTGAGTTTTATATATTTAGATAAGATTTTGAACTCATGGTTCTAATGTAGCATGCCTCTAGCGGTATCTCATGTGCGGTTATTAGTACTATTCGAAATTTGTAATCCCACTTACCCGATCCTCACAGCGTGGTCATGCGTATTGTTCATGGTACACCTCGCAGCGAGGATATCTCCGTATTGAATGGGGTCGCTGTTTGACACTGGGTAGAACATCTGCGGGAGTTGAGGGTCCTTCTTGCCGATGAGGGTCCAAGAGTCGCCCGTGTCTGACTGACGGACCACGTAGCCGGATACTACTTTACCTGGAATTGGAGACAGAATGTTTAAATTCAAGAAATTTGAATTTCAATGTTAGAATTTGGATTAAGCGTTCTTATATTTATAGACTTTTTTATTGGTTTTAGAGTCAGTCATGCTGATAGTATCCGGGCCGTGAACGCCGTTGGATAATATTTGAATCGTTCACTCAGTAATTATAAATAAATTCTAATTAATGTCACACATCAACGAAGGCGCCAATCAAAGACCTGAATTTACATAATTTTTGCATTGATGTTTAGCAATCATATCAGTTTGTAATTTTAACATTTTCAGCCTACACCGTGTCTGTACTGCGTCTGTAATAATATGGTTTACAATTTACTTTTTTACACTTTTGACAATCTCTTTTGTGGTTGCTGTTCTGTATCACCGTATTGTACCATAGATTAATCGAGGTAATAAAATTACAGATAATTTATAATATAATAGGAAAATATTGTACTATTTTAAGTTTAGCTACGCCCTCATGCCCTTATTAACAGGATAAATGTAAAATTTTCATTTTAGCTAAGAAAGGAATTGAATCGAATCATGCAGCCATATCAGCCCCGCTTGACTGGCGGGCAACCATGATGTGGACATACCGAGACTATGCGTGTGAGTGCGGAATGCGAAGGGGTGTATGGTCTTCTCCTCTCGCAGCGTGCAGGCGGTCTCCATGTGCTCCTCGGTCATGGGAGGGATCAGGCCGCTGGTGCCTAGCAGGATCACGCCGGCCTGACGGGGCATCCTGGAATGACGGGGATTAGAGGATTTTACTTAGTGTTCCCATGAAAACGAAACAAGATATGACTTTTAGGCTATGTTTATATATAATTCTAGTCGATTATAAACAATACAAAATGTAAGTACAACAATTTGTAAGTGAGTAATTATAAACAATTGTATTGTACATAAAAGCTATATTCTTTGACAACATACCTTTGCTTTGTGTACTTCAGGAAAACGCCAGAGTTGTCAGTTTTGCCGGCTGAAATGATAATGAAATAATAAAGAAATGATTGCAAGGAAATTGATGATAAGGGTAGAGATTGTAAGGAAATTGTGTACATATTATAACTAAGAATTTCCGACGAATTAATACTGCGGGGGAGTCACAACCCTCATTCATGAGGAAATACGACTCACAAAGAGAGATAACTAAGTACTAAATTATCAAGAGAAACACCAGGCAGGATCCTCAGATAATAAAGCTTTCTTATAGTATTAACTATCTATCTATCGCGGCTAATGATATTTAGCCTTGTAACAGAAATTTTGACAAAGGAGTCAATATAATTATGGTTCCTGTTTTTAAAATTTGGATACGGCACTCTAAAATAAATCAGGACACCTAAGTAAATTTTCTCTGAACAAACAAAATCCATTAAAATTTTCAGTCATAAAAAAATACTCTGTGTTATGTAAATTTTCATAACACGTGGTAATTTTTTATGACTGAAAATTCTGCCTTCAATAAAATTAAGTTCGGTTCACGATAACCATAAACTGCACATTGAATTGAAACAGTAGCAATATAACATTAACGATTAGGTAACTGCATGTATTTCTAAGGCGATTTAAATTGAGTAGGTAATGCTCGAATTAATCTGCAAAATTAATTATGTTACGTGGTTTGGCTTTTGATAACTTTGTTATCAAGTTCAATGTCAAATGCTTTAAGTAAGTAGGTACATATATATGTTGCAGAAAATGTCTACAATTTGGACAATCTCTTATTTATTTATTTTTTTACGTATGATGCCACAAATCATTGTTAACTGAAGTGTATAATGTTTAGTACTGTTTATTTTCCTGATTATATAATTAACAGATTTATAAACGTCAGGAAAATAATAAAAGTACTACATGTGTTCCGTCAGTTTTTGAATAATTCGCTTAGGTATCAAATAGTTATTAAAATAATGACGTGATTTTATTATATTTAATTGTCTTCAAAGCGAGAGAAATCAATCGAACTATGGTCAAGTGCAAATCCGTTTTAGTTAAAAAAAATCTAAATTTTCGAGCGTGCGACAAATACGAGTCTATGTTTTCAATATCTACAATGTTGTCAGCAATACTACTATTGATTATGTTTACAAAACATCAGTAACAGTGTTGTATGATCATGATAATGTTATGCTAATTTTATTGTCTGGAGACTTGGTCATAGTTTGTTTAAACTGTTGCAATGATAATTACAATGACTTCGTGAATGATGATTTCATAGTTATGATTCCTGCTATGTTATTGTCTCAGTTAATATGTAAAATTTAGTTATGTATGTATACTTTTAGTTTCGATTGGTCAGATGTTGTATAGATTGGTTCAACAGTTCAGAACCATGATACTGCCTTTTATTTACCTTAAATCGCAAATATTTGTTTAGTTGTCGGAACCCACGCGCAGTGTGGTTGTTAATATGAATATGTATAGAAACTAGCTTGTCACGATCGGGAAGCTATATTATTTATAGGACACAATTATAATGAGCAGCTGCAAGCAAGTATGCTGAATTTTGTAAGGGTGCCTCTTTTGTGAATTTCATTCGAAAGTCGTGGAACAAACTACATCTACAAACGAAGGAACAACTACTGACTCCAGGGTCTAATCTTCTTCTATGTCAACTTTAGTTCAAATCTGTTCAGCCGTTGAACGTGTAAAGTTACAGACAGACACACTCACTCACACACAAACTTTTGCCTTTATATTAGTATTTCTTCTTCTTCTTATCGAATGAGAGTGGCCAACTCTGGTGTCGAGAGTTTATCAAGCCGCCCTAAGGGCCTTTGAAATGGCTAAACGACTGCCGTACCAGACAACCCAGCCGGAACCTACAATTTAACGTGTCATCCGACCCACGGAAACGCCCAAAATGGAATTAGTATTAGAACTATAATATTAGTACGATAAGATAGAGGGATGGAATGGTATAATTACCTTCAAACTTATGCATATAATGCACCTGCAGCACCAGGTACTTGATGGGCGAGTCCTTGCCCATGAGGAAGCCTACGTCTTTCGGCAGGTGGAGGCTCGGAGCGTCGCGCGCCCACGCGTATACTATCTGGAATTTAGAGAAGTTTCGTGTGAGTGGTGAGCTCTGGTGACGAAAGGATTCAATTCAATATATCTTTATTACACACCAAAATAAATGAACAACATCAAAAGGACTTAAACTATTAATATATGTACAAGTGGGCGGCCTTATCACCTTAAGTCTCTCTTTCAGGCTTTTTGAAGCTATATAAGGTGTACATTTTGTAAAAATGTATTCTGTGTTGTTACTTTTTTCCACTTAAACGTTACGATTGTCCGCAGGTAATCTTAATCCACAACAGCACAAAATGCAATTTATTACATACAGCATAACATGCCTGTACTTGAATAAATTTCGATCTCAAACATCGAGTCAGGAACAAAATTTTACGATAAGGTGCTAGGCGCCAAACTTTCAATGAAGCAAAGTAATAAAGAGGCGAATCAAATATACAAGAAGAAATAATTCGTTTGTTTATTCAACTAACATTCCATAACAGCTGCGATGCTGATTACAAGATGGCCATAATAAACCAACCATCGTGTATTCGATAAAACACTTTGGAGAGAAATAAAAATTAAGTACATATGCTATAAAGAGATAGCGCTAAAATTAAGCTATATGATCGTTTGTCTATTACTAGATAAAATGATCGTTCCATGTGTTTTTGCCAGAATCTCAAAAAACGCCATGCTTGAGATATGTATAATTTCAAATCTCAATCAAAATGTTCGGTTCGGTTTTTTGTAATATTTTTTTCAAAGGTAAAATATGAGCATATTTTATGGTATAGAGGTTGCATAAAAGTTATGGAAAGATACGATTTATTGCTTTTGCCATAGGTATGTAGAATCAATATTGTTCTATAGCCATAAAATAAAATAATTCTGTAGAGACCTAGACATAAAATGCCAAATTCCTAACTTATCGCATATTAACTAATTAAAGGTACAAAATATCGATTAGTTTCGCGTGTGTTCGTAATAAAACGTTGCCACTTGAAATAAATCGATTAAGCCTCGCTTGCGTCATTCGGATACGCGTAGGCACAACACTGTCCTTCACACTGGAGGCTTTTATCGAGTTTATTATGTGTGGACGACCGAGCGATCGTAGAAGGCGAAATGTCTTTGTATCGAATGACAAAACTTAGTAATGCCAATGTATTATAGTATCTGTAGTTAGCAGTTTTCAAACAACCTGATAAGGTTTGTATTTTATTTTTATATTTGGTAGCAAGAGAGGAGAAAATATGCTACGGTTTATTTCTCACACACACACAAACAGTATTTTAATATATGCGTGATGTGAATGCAGTTTCACTATCTAAATCAAATGTTAAAAAGTTTCAGCTCTCGATGTACTTATGAATATTAAGAAAAATAAACTATTCTTGTTAGGTTTACTGTTTAGATAATTCTAAGTTTGTTTACCTATTGTACGAGTATGTGATACGAGAATAAACGAAAATAATAGAGCACTGGCGTGGGTAGCGTGGTAGTTTCCACGCTTCCATAGATATGAACATTTTGCAAACACTGGTTTTCCTGGCTGTAGCTTTATAGATTTTGTCACAATTTTCCTACACTAGAAACATCATCAACAATGGACAGACATTGCTTGATTTAAAAATCAAAGACCATTATTATTAATTTAATATTAGTAGTTTATGCAACTGTCATATAATGAAGGGTATCAAAACACGAGTGTGAGTTTATGAAACGAGCGCAGCGAGTTTCATAAACTCACACTCGTGTTTTAATACCCGTGTTATATGCAGTTGCATACACTACTTTATCTTCACTAATGCAATTAATCAAACAACAAAAGTAAAAGCTGACAATAGTTAATTTTTCATATAATTTTCTAGATTTTTCTGGCAAAAGATTGTGAGTTACTTTTGTTGCCAATTCTAGAATATCCGGAGGCGTACAAATATCATCGTCGCTATCCATTTTTAACTTTTAATTTGTATTTAAAAAACAAAACACATTGCGAAACATTAAATTCACGCGTACGTGTATTGTCACAGTGATTATGCCGCCATTAAAATATAACCAACGAGAGTGCAGCGCCACCAACCTGATTGGCCCTGCAATCAGGTTGGTCACGCTTTTCCGATGTTATAATGAGCTATTACGATATCGATGTGGATATTATAACATCATGTGAAATTGCTTAAATTGAGTGTTTTGTTGTCTGTGCTATAACAGTAGTAATTATAAGTCAAGTATTGGAAACATAAGTAGAATGTTACAACATTAGTGTAGATAAAATTAATTATTACTTTGTTCTTATCTTATTGGATTGACCTTAGATAATGTTTTCAAACTCTTATGTAGTAATACCGAGACCTTTGATAAATAAAGGTATAGGGTCTTCCCCAAGCACATGATATTGATTCGCTTTATCAAAGTGAATAAAATACATAAAATTTAAGGGTTATCATTACACATAGGTTATCGTAAATACAAATGAGTTTACTTATTGGTAAGCTACATTCATCTTTGGTTATTCCCCGTTTTAATTGTAAAGTGTTATTATAGTAATATATTTTAATGTTACATTGTATTATTGTGATGTCATTTAACCTGACAGTCAAGTATTTGACCACAAGAGACCTTCAGATTGATGGTAGAGTATGCCATATTGGAATGAAACTGGCTCTGAACCAAAACTGCCTAAACACACAGGCAACTTACTTGGTGACATGTTAATAGTTAACGGTGACTGGTAACCTTTCAGGTCTTCTCATTCTAATGATACTTGAGGTCCAGATTCTAACTCTGATGTTAATTACTTACTTGAGATCCAGATAGACATGGGCTGGCCGTGTTATACATGTCATCAATTTCATTGCTCTGCATCTCACCACAGCTCCTAAAACATACATAATTGTGTGTCAAAAGATCTATATTTATAGTAGTCTTGTACTAACTTTGAGCATTATTTATTTCATTCTTATATCTACATTGTGTTACACACAAAACAGCAAAAACAGCATCCAAACATAAATTACAGATCTTGTATAAAGTATCATGTGAGGATTATTATTATGACCGTGGTAGAGATGATTTCAAAGCATACTAAAAATAACACACTCAGCCACATTTATTTATTTAGAAGCATCCAAAACAGTATTTTTCTAATATTTTTGGATTTACGCTAATTGTTTGTAATAATGAGACTATTCTACAGTGCCTTACCAAACTGAATCATTAAGCCCTGGCTCCGAACATCCGTACAGCAGCATGTGGTGTGCCGTGTGCATCGAGGCATTGGGCTCGAAACCAACTGCAACAAATGTTACAGTCTTTTAGCAAGATATATTTTCTCCAAACTACAGTTACTAGATAGTAAAGAAAGCCCACCTAAATCTCTCTCTTTGAGTCATATTTTCTCATGACTGAGGATTGTGACTCCCCCACAGAATTAATTCGTTAGGTGAGTTCTCTTGTTCTGGGGGTCGTGACTCCCCCGCAGAGTTAATTTGTTAAGGAAGTTCTCTTGGGCAGATACATTGTGGTGGGCACCCAGGTCCTTCCACGGAAGACACATGTCCACGGATATTGTGGTCCTCAAACATGTCAGTAAACAAGAAAACCCATCTTCATAATACTTACATTTTTAAACAGCCTACCTGATGTTAACTACCATTGTAATCTAAGACGTAGCAAGCTTTTCTAGTAGAAACCTATTTGTTCTAGATTTGATGACCACTAAGTTGTAATTGACAGGATACAATAGTGTTATTTTTCCTTACTCAGTTAGTAATATTAAATATTCTCTTAAAAGTAGGTTGATTTTTTTATACTCTAATCTAGGATATTAATTTATTTATTTCAGCATAATGTGGATTATAATCCTCAGTCAACTTTTTTTTTTTATATAAAGATTGTGAAGTCCTTGAATTGCCATAGTGATAAGAAAATAATTGCTTACAAACATACTAATTCACTTGAGTGCTGAATAAGTAACAACCAAAATTATGCACTCGAAATATATATTCTAGATACGGATTCCTTACCTATGTAGAAATTGTCCCGTGGAGCGATCCTGATGGGTGTGCAGAGATACAATTCATCCTGAAACAAGAAAAAATATGAATTACCTAAAATAGATACCTGAAAGAATTGAAAATATAGAAGTAGTATTTGTGGTGGTTTTTTTTTTACATTAAATAGGCTTATGTTTGACCATAGGTGGTACTAAGTACTACAAGTCTTATAAATTCCAACCAATTTTTTTTGTGAAGTAAGTGTGATTGCTTACCATCAGGCAATCTAGTAAAAAAGAAAAGATTGTGGGGAATCATTTAAATTTATGTGTAACCCTAGCATTTCTACCCTATCATTTTTTTAAATTTTTTTGCCAATATTTTCATAAACTTCTGAGTACCTAAATAATTACTTAGCTAAGCAACCCCACGATTATGGCTCTGGGTCATAATGTCCCAACTTCCATACTTTGAGCTATGGTGTTATTTCCATGTCAATGAAGCCAGGTTAATACTCAAATGTAATCACACATTACTAAGAAAAGAATATTATTAGAATATAATAGAAAATAGATAATTCATTTGACATTTTCAAATACAGAAACCTTGACCTTTTTACTTAATCATTTTGAAAGCACCACTTGACTACAGGTACTATGTATGAATGTAGATAGTGACCATTGTAAATAAGGTATATTACCTACACTTTCATATTAATGCCTATCAGTAGATAATATTAACTTATCTGTGGTTTGATACTTGGTGATGAATTAAACCATTAATGTTCTAACTATTAAAACAGTGCACAGGATGTTGTGTTTGTATTTTGTATTTTTATGGTGTTTGAATTCTATAAAAAAAGGTCTGATTCTGGTGGTGATTTAGTCAAATTATCAATCAAAATTAAATAAAATCAAGAGAATGTGTACACATAGGTACTACAACGAATGACTTGTTATGCTTAGTTAGGAAAAAAGTATAAATTTATCCTTCATGTGCAGGTGTTTTTTTATTTCTTTACTTAGTATAACAATTCTTATTTTAGACGAAATTCCGAACGTTAGATAGGTAGGTAGTAGATTTTTAGTTTAAATTTGAGTACAAAATAACATTACTTACCCTATGAGGATATACATCAGGCATGAGAAAATCGTAAGTGTCCACTTCAAAGGATAGCACATTAGAACCACAAAAATTTAGTAAAGTGTACAAGAACACCCCCAATTTATCCATTTTAAGTGAATGTCAGTAAATAAACACGAAACACTAATTCAAGAGTTGGCGATATTCAATAATGCTATGGGAAGAAATCATCAATTAACTGTAGGAAATTATGCTGCAGATTATAGTCACATATAATTTTATGATAAAGTTAATCACAAACGGCACAATTCAGCAGAGCAGTGTTCGAAGTGTAAATTGTTTTCGCAAACAAATACCTACGATCAATAAAAGTTGGATCTCACAATTACCGACGTCATAAGCTGGGCTGCCAGTTTTAAACATTTCATTTCCCGAACTGATAAAAACCCTTATTACAAAACACCCAGCATAGTGAATATTTATTGTTATATTTTTTTTATTATTGTATTTTTAAGCCTGGTTAAAAGGACTGTAACGGATTGTAATAATTGAAAATGGAGTCAGCCTATGGAGCCTTACTTAATTTTCATAATATAAATTATTTGATTTATCATCTATACTAATATTATAAAGCTGAAGAGTTTGTTTGTTTGTTTGAACGCGCTAATCTCAGGAACTACTGGTGTTAATTGAAAAATTCTTTTTGTGTTGGATAGACCAATTATCAAGGAAGGCTTTAGGCTATATAACATCACGCTGCAACTAATAGGAGCAAAGAAACAATAGAAAATGTGGAAAAAACGGGGAAAGTTATTCATCTTTGAGGGCTACCGTTGCATGCGCTGCGAAAACGGTTCAAGATATCAAAATAATGTGTAGCAAAAAATTATTTCTCTTGAAATAATCTAACAAAATGTCCGCAACAGTATATGTCTATGTTTCAAGGTTAACTCACTAGAACCGTTTTTATGGTAATAACTATTCCACGCGGACGAAGTCGCGCGCATCAGCTAGTAACTAATAAAATCACTATTAGGTACCTGACTTCTTAATAAAATATTTTAATAAATTTTATTTAGTGGGTGCACGTAGCTTTGGTTGCATAAAGATATAAATAATTATTTTTTCATACAAACTAGTATAATTAGTATTAAATCCGATACAAAGTACCTACCCATGACACAAGCGTTTGCTTTGTATTGGGTTAGATGGTGCTGTGGGATGTTAACTTTCAACTCTTATTTTCACCCTTAGTTTGTAGTTATGATTGTATTCGTTGAATTTTTTTTGTTATTTTTTATTCATATATCTACTACTTGAGTTACTTGTAAATCTATATAATCTTTGCGTCAGTATACTAAGGGCAAATTGTTGTTTAAAATACCATGAAGTTAATTTTTTTCTTAAATAAATTAATCGCTAAGTATTTTTTATCAATAAGTTATTATAACTACAACACTAAATAAACAATGATTGTCTTATTTCACTAGTGTGATATTTTGTTTGTAATGGAATTTCTGAAATATATTTTTATGGCAAATTTTACATATAACGTTTCAAAAAAGTGTATGTGAGTACATAAAGTACCTAATAGAATTTTTTATTATCTCTGATTGTAAAATAATCCATATTTTAATTTCTTATGTCTAATTTTTTTTTTGGTATGGTATCATTTTAAGATTAAATACCTTTTGACAGTGATATGTATGTATAACATTTACTAGATGGCGTTAAAATAAAAAATAACTTGACAGCTGCCGCTAGGTGGCGCTTGGCTGAATTTATTTTCTTATTTTACTTTTGTAAAATAAATACTAATTTATGTTCTATAACTTTCCTGCGATGTTTAAAAACCAATACAAACAAAATAATTTGTACCTATCGGTATTTAGGCTTTGAAAAATAAGGTACGAAATCTATCCAATACCATTTCGTTATCTCGTTATGAGCGTTTCAAGCTAACAAAAAATATCTCTACTGAAATGTCTATTGATGACCACTATTAGAAAATCTTTCGTTCCAGGTATCAGTCAAAATAAAATGCGGGCATAATATCTGTACATTTCATATTTATCAAAATAGGGTTTACACAATATCTTATACATAATATTACTTAAAGTTAGGTACTCTAATCAGACTTACATTATATTAGGCTGCGCTAAGAATAAACAATATTATTAGGCGATATAGGTATATTTAAGCGCGGATAAAATTGGAATTAAAAGGTTTTGATATATGAGCTCATCCCTATGGCAGAAATGCTAAGATTCATATAATTTTGACCTAAACTGTGTAAGCTAGCGTTTGATTAGTACGGCGCTAGATGGCGCTACATGGAAGTGGATAATTTTATGTGGAAAACTCGCACATGCCACATCAAAATAAGATCAAGCCTGACATGTGTAGTAATTTTATCTTGAGAACTGGCACAATACAAAGTTATGGCCAAAAAGAAAAAAAATATATAATTACAGAAAAACTTTTATAACTCTTAAATCCTTATAAAGCACTTGCTAAGAAATCTGGAATGTTCTTAAAGTTCTCCAGAGCTCGACGCCAGTAGTAGGCCGGTGGTCCGGGCGAGATACAATACTTCCTGTTTAGAGTAATAGTGTCTACCCAGTACATCAGATGGAAGTTGCAGGACTCGTAACTCTCGAGTTTACTGTGAAAAGTAAAATAAATTTAAATCAGTGGAGTACTTATCAATATTGTTATTCCTTAAAATAATCATGAGTATCTACTAAATTATATTATCAATACAGTTTTCTCGAAATGTATTGTATTTACGTTCCCAGATGGCATTATTCATTCATTAGTAGGCGCTCCGAAACATGTCAAGTAAATTTTCGACATTATATTTGACACACATACTAGTTAACACTTAGGTCGCGTAAGTGTGAGCTTATTATCTGATGACATTTTATAATGCAAGCCATGGTCTAGTTTTGGAAATAGCTTTTTGGAATCGCTTTACTTTCTTTGATGAGAATATAAGTCACTATTGAAATAACTCACGCGATCCTAATATTGTATCCACTGGTGTTGTTCATTGTACATCTCGATGCCAAGAGGTCTCCCTTTCGGATGGGTGTCCGGTCCTTCACAGGGTAGAAAGTTTGAGGCTTCGCTGGACTGTTCTTGGCCAAAGGACTCCATTCGTCGCCTGAATCTCCTTGCCGCACCACAAAGCAACTCACTACGTTACCTGTAACGGATTAAGATTATATTTTGGTCAGGCGTTTGAGCATTTTTTAAACCTCGGCTAAAAAGAGGAGTGTTATAAGTTTGATGAGTCAGAGTAACTATTAATCTGTTTATCTTTGGCATCGGACCGGCTAAATTAAAGGGGGATTGATCGGTCCAATTTAGTTTAACAGGTATTAAGTTAAACTGAGGTTTCTTAGCTTTGTTTCATCAAAATCGGTTCAGCCGTTTGAGTTACCACCTGTCAACCAGTTTTTCAATCGATGAAGATGATCTATGCGACTTCCACATAAGTACATTAAACACGGATTTTGTCGTATTATGTACCTTTCAAACTTATGGTACAGGTAGCGGTAACCTAGACATGACGTTGCGGTAGATATCATTAGATATCTGCTGCATCATCAGGAGTCGCCCAGTAACCTAACTCCTCACCAAATTATAGTAGATATGTCGTGTTTGGGCTCATTTTAACGGGTTTGACGAGTAGGATTTAAAAATAAAGTGATCAGTTAATATTTTAATAATAATTTCTGGTGTTTGAAGTTAATAGTTATAGTGTACATAGATGTATTAAAACACCTCAAAGGAAGGTGACTATAAGAATTTGGTAGTTATGTGACTCAACCACATTACATTTGTTGTTATTTGGACTCATTAGATTTGTTTTGATGAGTACCTACCTACTTTGATGCTAGGTAAAGTATTTATTAATATTTTATTTGTATAATTACTATGTTTCAAAGTGGAGGCTTACTCTTGAATAAAAAAAACAAACATTAAACCGGTAAAATACGCTTTTTTGTACCTCTCGGATGAAAACCGGATATATACCAAGCCCATCAAGCAAAATAATTTCTGACTCAGGTATACATATACCTACATAGTTTTATAATGGATGCCATGATTTGACCTTGTAGGTACATTGACTTCCTGTTCTTTGTACTATTACGTATTCTACGGCATCAAAGGCACCTGGTTGACCCATGTTCCCATGAAGGCAGCTGTTTTTTTTATAATATGGATCCACAGATACAGGTAGAGATAATAACGAAATGTTTTATAGTTTGTCGATTTTGTAGAGAAAATAAGAGATGCGGCAAAAGGATGATGAGTTAGATGTTATTACTTGTCATATTATACGTAGGCAGTGAGATGTTTTCACATTTCATAGATTGCTGTATTTTTGCGCAATGATTTGTGTACGCGTCGCTGATACGACGTGACGCTTGTTTGTTTATATTGGCGCATATGTTATTATCAGCAGATTTTTCCTGTTCATTCTTTAAACGATGGATAGATAAACAATAAATATTTAAAGATTTTCCTTATGACTGTTGTTAGATGGAATCAAAATACTTATATTTGCTTGGTGACTACGCTGTCTAAATTCTAGCATTGCGCAATACTTAGCAAATGTGATGACCCACTTCATGTAGAAGATTAAACATTAGCAGATAGATATATTCATGATTCACTTTTGATATCTTTGACTACGTATCCGACACGATACGATAATTGTGATAATTACAGACTCTACTATTATTGTATTCCATGACATGACGACAGTCAAGCAGAAGAATTTAAAACAACTGTTTAGTAAAGAAACTTTGATAGACAGCAGTTTTGGATTGTTGGCTAGGGAGGTGCATTTATTCAAAGAATGGCTTTATTATACGGAGGTTTGGTAAACACGTTTGGGTTGTTCCTCATTGATCAAAGTTTTTTGGTATTATGCAAGCAGTTTATAGCAAGACTAATTAATTGGTGAAGTTTTTAATCTTATCTCATCTTGATGCATATAAATAAAACTTTGCAGATGTGTTAACATACCATTGTTTTTGTTAAAATATTGACAGCATGTTTATTGTGTACTCAGTTTAAATATTTTGTAAAAATTAGGAAGCACGTTTTTTAACACATGATTAATTGATCACGGCCCTCTAGATGATGCATTAAGATTACTAACAGATTTTTTGTTTGAAGCTCCAATTGATTAATATTTTAAATAAATAATTACAGGAACAGCATTTGATCTGTTATTTTAGCGAAGGCAAGCATAGTTGTCTATTTCTATTTGATTTATAATACTTTGGTGATAGTTATATTTCTATATTGGTCTGATTGGGGATGTATACGTGACACTTAAATGTATTTTTTTTTGCTAAGTAGCAAAAAGGTGTATCTCAATGTTTTGTAAAGATAAAACTGTAATGATTTTAGCTTGCGGAGATTACGAACGGCTCAACTGAGTTTACCGGCGATCTAACGTAATAGGCTCTATTTCAGCAGCTGAATCGATTTCAGCGGAAAAACACAAATGTATTTTTTTAGATTTTTCTGTAGTTTCTCCATACATTTACTCATGGATTATGAAGTGTTGGTAAGTGTAGTCGGTATCGCTTCGCTATATCAGACACGGAGCGGAGCAGCCGGCTATGTGGGGGCCGGCTGACTCATTGTACAAAGCCAATAGCGTTACAAACGATACTCTTTTACACGAACCGTATCGCATTGGCTTGTATGAGCAAAGGAGAAATTTATTCCTCCTATAAAACGGAGCACCGGTCGCTTAAAGCGGCTGGTATCATACAGAAATAAAGTCTCAGGACTATAAACTATATTTTTTCTGAAATGTATTGGACATAAACACACACTACCCTGATCGGTGGATCACTTGGCTCGCGGGTCGATGAAGAACGCAGCTAACTGCGCGTCAAAATGTGAACTGCACATTCGAACATCGACTCTTCGAACGCACATTGCGGTCTATGGAGACATCCTAGACCACTCCTGTCTGAGGGCCGGTTGTTATAAATATAAAACCACATTGCATTGAAGCCAGATTGGCTGATGTGCAAATGACGGTTCTACCGAATAATTCGGCAAGTCCGTCTAAATATAACTCAAAACGAGCAGTGTACATGTTTATTAGTGAACGCACTCTACTCGTAACAAGTAGATTGCCGCAATTGAATACACACGTGCTGCTTGTTTGAACTTTGCAATAGTAACATTGTAGAGTTCTACATCACTGGCCTCAGATTAGGAGGGACTACCCGCTGAACTTAAGCATATCAGTAAGCGGAGGAAAAGAAACTAACAAAGATTTCCTCAGTAGCGGCGAGCGAACAGGAAACAGCCCAGCACTGAATCCTAGCGCTACACGGCGCCGGGAGATGTGGTGTTTGGGAGACTCCGTATTCTTGTCGTTGTCAACTGTGTAAGTCTATCTTGAACGATGCATCCACAGAGGGTGGAAGGCC
This sequence comes from Macaria notata, assembly GCA_927399415.1. NCBI lineage: Eukaryota > Metazoa > Arthropoda > Insecta > Lepidoptera > Geometridae > Macaria > Macaria notata. The sequence goes on from OV656727.1 coordinate 428,650, forward strand.
CGTCACACAGGCGACAGCTGCGAGAGGCGTCCTCCCTAGAGTCGGGTTGCTTGAGAGTGCAGCCCAAAGTGGGTGGTAAACTCCATCTAAGGCTAAATATGACCGCGAGACCGATAGCGAACAAGTACCGTGAGGGAAAGTTGAAAAGAACTTTGAAGAGAGAGTTCAATAGTACGTGAAACCGATCAGGGGTAAACCTGCGAAACTCGAATGAATGAACAGAGAGATTCAACTTAATCTTTGCTTTATAGTATATCTATAAGGTAGATTTAGTGCACTTCTCTCTTAGTAATACATCGCGACCCGTTACATTTGTGTTTAAGCCTAGTTCGGGAGTCCATCAGTCGCCCTTGTTTGGAACGGCCGGACCGTGACTGTGGCGGACCTTATGTGACGGTATACAATGAATCGTGCACGCGTTAACGCGCGTCCGGCCCGACACACGGAGACATAAAGCCCGAGGCCTGCCGTAGCGCGGTCACAGGTATTATTCATCCGTTGCAGCCGTGCAGTCTCGGACTGTGCAAGTTTCGGTCGGCGATGATTCAGTTTCGGGCACTCGCAGGACCCGTCTTGAAACACGGACCAAGGAGTCTAGCATGTGTGCGAGTCATTGAGATTTAAAACTGAAAGGCACAACGAAAGTGAAGGCGGAGTATTCCGTTGAGGGATGATGGCGCTTCGATCTCGATCGGTCGCTCGCACTCCCGAGGCGTCTCGTTTCCAAGCTGTGAATGAGATGCGCTCTGAGCATACACGCTGGGACCCGAAAGATGGTGAACTATGCCTGGTCAGGTCGAAGTCTGGGGGGACCCAGATGGAGGACCGTAGCGATTCTGACGTGCAAATCGATCGTCGGAACTGGGTATAGGGGCGAAAGACTAATCGAACCATCTAGTAGCTGGTTCCGTCCGAAGTTTCCCTCAGGATAGCTGGCGTCGATTGACAGTCTCATCCGGTAAAGCGACTGATTAGAGGCATTGTGGTCGAAACGACCTCAACCTATTCTCAAACTCTAAATGGGTGAAAACTCCAGCTTACTTAATTTGTGAAGCTGGAGGTCTGATGACGGTGCCAAGTGGGCCAATTTTGGTAAGCAGAACTGGCGCTGTGGGATGAACCAAACATAGTGTTAAGGCGCCCAAAAAACGCTCAAAGATCCCAAAAAGACGTTCGGACTTGTAAGGCATCAGGTCGGTTGCCATGGAAGTCGGAATCCGCTAAGGAGTGTGTAACAACTCACCTGCAGAAGAAAGTCCAGCTCTGAAAATGGATGGCGCTGAAGCGTTTTGCCTATACACTATCGTTACGGCATGTGTGACGTCACGCTGACGTCATTAAGCCGTAACGAGTAGGACGTGCGCGGCGGTGTGCGCAGAAGGGTCTGGGCGTGAGCCTGCCTGGAGCCGCCGTCGGTGCAGATCTTGGTGGTAGTAGCAAATACTCTAGGGAGGCCCTGGAGGACTGAAGTGGAGAAGGGTTTCGCGAAAACAGTTGTTGCTCGCGAGTGAGTCGATCCTAAGCTCTAGGAGAAATCCGATGTTAATGTGGTGTGTTTATGAGAAATTTATAAATAACGCCCGAAGAGCGAAAGGGAATCCGGTCAAAATTCCGGAACCCGGCAGCGGAACCATTGTAAAACCGTTCCTTCGCGTCATGCGAGAGTTCGACGGGGTAACCCAAAGTGGCCTGAAGACGCCGCCGAGAGGTCCGGGAAGAGATTTCTTTTCTGCCTGAGCGTTCGAGTTCCATGGAATCCTATAGAAGGGAGATATGGTTAGGAACGCGAAGAGCATCACGTTTCAGTGATGTCCGGTTTCTCTCTGCGGACCTTGAAAATTCAGGTGAGGGATGTACGTGGAGATGTCGCGCCGGTTCGTACCCGTATCCGCAGCAGGTCTCCAAGGTGAAGAGCCTCTAGTCGATAGAATAATGTAGGTAAGGGAAGTCGGCAAATTAGATCCGTAACTTCGGGATAAGGATTGGCTCTGAGGGCCGGGGCGTGTCGGGTGAGGACAGACCGAACTTGTGTTACCGCAAGGTTTGTTAGCGCCTTGCATTAATGTAATAGCGCTGGCAAACATTGCTATGACCAATTTTGTGTTTTCTATACTTTAAGTACGCGTGTTTTCGTATCGCACGGGAACATTGCAGTATTTTTCGACCACCAACTAACGGCTCACTCAGAACTGGCACGGACAAGGGGAATCCGACTGTCTAATAAAAACAAAGCATTGCGATGGCCCTCGCGGGTGTTGACGCAATGTGATTTCTGCCCAGTGCTTTGAATGTCAACATGAAGAAATTCAAGTAAGCGCGGGTAAACGGCGGGAGTAACTATGACTCTCCAAAGGTAGCCAAATGCCTCGTCATCTAATTAGTGACGTGCGAATGGATTAACGAGATTCCCACTGTCCCTATCTACTATCTAGCGAAACCACAGCCAAGGGAATGGGCTTGGGAAAATCAGCGGGGAAAGAAGACCCCGTTGAGCTTGACTCTAGTCTGGCATTGTAACGGAGCGAGAGAGGTATAGTATAAGTGGGAGGTCATTTGTGATCAAACGTGAAATACCACTGCTCTCTATGCTCAGTTACTCACTCGGTTGAGCGGAAACTGTGCTTGCCACAATTTATATGTAGCACACGGTGTTTTGGTGAAACCAAACGCAAACAACGATGTAGCAGCGATGCTTATCGGAAGTTAGCGCGATCCGATTCGAGGACATTGCCAGGTGGGGAGTTTGACTGGGGCGGTACATCTGTCAAATAATAACGCAGATGTCCTAAGGCCAGCTCAGCGAGGACAGAAACCTCGCGTAGAGCAAAAGGGCAAAAGCTGGCTTGATCCGAATGTTCAGTACGCATAAGGACTGCGAAAGCACGGCCTATCGATCCTCTCGCGTAAAGAGTTTTTAGCGAGAGGTGCCAGAAAAGTTACCACGGGGATAACTGGTTTGTGGCAGCTGAGAGCTCTTATCGACGTTGCCGTTTGATCCTTCGATGTCGGCTCTTCCTATCATTGTGAAGCGAAAATTGCAAAGTGTTGGATTGTTCACCCACTAACAGGGAACGTGAGCTGGGTTTAGACCGTCGTGAGACAGGTCAGTTTTACCCTACTGATGGCGAGTCGTTGCGATAGTAATACTGTTCAATCCCACAATAACAACTGTTTCGGATACATGGTGTTGCACTCGGTCGAACGACCGGTGGTGCGAAGCTAACATCCGCTGGGTTAATCTCTGAACGCATATAAGGGAGAAACCAGTCTAGGCAAATTCGGCAAGGATATAGTATGGAGCGCCGAGAGTCGAGAGGCTCTACACAATGTGACGTTGATAGTCGCGCTGCACTCCGTGAGGCGAGACGTCGAAGCCCTTTGGATGCGGAGATCGGTAAAGCGAGTACTTGCGCTTGCCACGGCTCCAGCATACAAACTTATTTCAGTTCGATGTCGGCGCTCGGAATAGTCTGTAGACGACTTACGTTCCTGGCGGGGTGTTGTACGCAGCGATACAGCATTGTGCTGCGAGCTGTTGAGACTTAGCCCTTAGCTAGGTGATTCGTAGCGGAAGCTACTTTTTTTTTTTTTTTAGGAATGTACGTGCACTCTTAGACATTAACGATAATTTTTTAACAAAATTTAAATTAATGAATCATAAAAGTTCAAATTGGATTGAAATCGAATTACTTATAATGTACTCCACTTGTTGTATTTTCAATCAGCATTTTTTTATGTTCGCATAGCAGTATTGATCATAAGCTTCACTAGTTGGCCAAAATGAAATACAATAAATAACTTTCTCAGCTCTTGTTATAAGAACAATAAACCGCAATAAAATCTCAAGTTGCGTCAAGCCAAAACTGATATCTGCCTAACAATCTCCATTTACATTTTTCCTATTTTTTTTTATTAAATAAAACATACCAACCATATTCATGTGTATGGATCCTGTATGCAAACGGGTGTATGATGTTTTCCTCGTCCATTCTGCAAGTGGACTCCAGATGTTCGACAGAATGCGCCGGAATCACTCCTTTGGTGCCCAGAACTAATATACCGGCTAGGCGAGGCATACTGGAAACAAACAGAAGTAGCTTTGTTTTTGTTTCATTTTAATAAATTTTTATTTAATTACTGAGACACAACCATAATTTTTTTTTTCATTTAGCCGCAATATTTATCTATTAAAAAATTGTCCGAAGGCGCCACATTCGTTATTTTTTTTAACGAAAGAGTAAAATAGTATACTTATAATTATTTTCTATACCAATTTTATTTATATCACGTAATATAATACAATGATATAATGTTCCAGAGAGTTATTTTTTTTTGTTCTTCTAGCTTAGCTGAATAATTTATCCCAACGTGCAGTGTTCTAATTTAATACTATTGTGCAGAGAAAAATTGTAAGTTTTCCATACGTACAAGTTGAAGCGTTCTCACACAAATTTTCTTAGTTTTTTGTAATCTTTCGTTATAACAGTTTATATAATATAATTTACTGAAAGAGATGACACATTATTTTTTTTAAATCATAATTATTTGAAAATGTTACTTGTACGGTAATATATATGCTAGTGTTGGTATAAGTAAATTAAACCTGGCAGAGTATAAAGTTTATATAATTGTATAAGTATTTTTATATACACTAATGTTGTAACATTCTACTTATGTTTCCAATACTTGACTTATAATTACTACTGTTATAGCGCAGACAACAAAACACTCAATTTAAGTAATTTCACATGATGTTATAATATCCACAACGATATCGTAATAGCTCATTATAACATCGAAAAAGCGTGACCAACCTGATTGCAGGGCCAATCAGGTTGGTCGCGCTGCACTCTCGTTGGTTAGATTTTAATGGCGGCGAAATCATTGTGACAATACACGTACGCGTGAATTTAATTTAATAAATTATCAATGCATTAGTGAAGATAAAGTAGTGTATGCAACTCTGCATATAACACGAGTATTAAAACACTCGTTACTATTATGAAACTCGCTGCGCTCGTTTCATAAACTCACACTCGTGTTTTAATACCCTTAATTATATGACAGTTGCATAAACTACTAATAGCTACATATATTACCTATTATATACTTATATTTAGGTATATATAAAAGTTATTTACATCTCTCATGTTCGGTAAGTAGGTCCTTATTACCCCCAAATGGGGCTTGTAAGTAACCAATTAGCGCTCTAGGGTAATGTAGCTAGAAAAGCCCTAGGGCGGTAAGTAACAAAAAAAACTTTTCACTCTTTCAAAAAGTTCAAGTAGTAGACCAAGGAGGTCGCTTCGCTATTCAAACTCAAACTTCTTCGTATGAGTATAATAGTCATTAATTTTAAATATCGAACGGTAATGCTCAATTTCGTTCCTGACAAAAAAGATGAAAAAAGGCGGGAATAGAAAACTGTCATTTTAAATGTTGTTTGTTTTTGGGTTTTTTTTTTATAAATACGTGCTAATTAGGAAAAAACATGAGTTCTGCAAGTGATGACGATATATTATGTAAGCTGCACTCCTGATTCCATGAAAATGGAAGCTGAAGTAGCAATTAACAATATTTTGCTTGAAAGATCTAAAGAGAGATACCTATTTGAAAACTTACGACGAGTTCATGAAGTGGCGAAAAGAAAAACGAGTAAGTTCTGATTTTGTCCGTGACCAGCAAATATCACAATCTCAAACTTTTAACATACCCATAAAACACCTGTCCCTAAAATTTTAAAATTGTTCTCATTTCATAATAAATTTTTACCATTAAGTAAAATGTTATATTCTTGTAATACGGGTTTTTTCTACTTACCTCACAATCGAGATGTAAAGCAGAGTAGTTAGCTCGGGTGTAAGCATCAATTGCACCCTCGAACTATAGGCGCCCTCGCTGCGCTCGTGCGCCTAACTATCTCGGGCTGCAATTGATGCCTTACAGCCCTCGGTTTCTAATCTACTATTATATTGTAAGTACTTCAGCACGTACCGTTTCTTGGTGTATGTTAAAATTACGCCGGAATTGTCGACAGTCACCAATCTTCTTCTTGCTGAAATTGAGAAAATTACAAATGCATTAAAAAAACAAAATTTAATCAGAGCAAAAAAATACTTATTTATGTCGAGTATTTTTTTACTCACATCAATTAGAAAGTTTCTGTTACTGTAAGTTAGAACCATAACTGCAGATCCCGGTTCCAGCGAGGCTATTTTGTAAATATTTTGGGGTTTGCTTTATGATATGAAGCTACTGTGCGAAGCTATGATATAAACTTATTCACCCTTTAGGAATTGTAAAATATCGGTCGGCGTAAGTCTATGTATGAGTTTAATACTAGGCGTTTTATTTAGTTAATAGAGTCAGAATCGTAATTGTGCAACGAAATCGTAGTCATTGAATCATGTAATGTAAGTAGACATTATTTAAATTTGTATGAAAGCTGGTCGCTTTAAAATTCACAGCACTAAATGTAACTGTAGAAAAACTACAAGTAGTGTTGAGTTGTGGGATGAGAATATAATATTATGTTAAAAGTAGTCACAGCGCTTTGCTCGATCAAAAATAGTAGGCGTTAAAAAGCTCTTATGATTAGATTCGCACCCCACAAATACTATTCTAGCTAATCTAAACTAAAAAATAGCTAATAAGAGGATTTCATATATTATCTTTCTTCATGTTAAATTTTAATCAAATTGAATATGCTGTTTGAACGTGAAGGACTCCAATTTAACACACGCTTCGAGTAAACTCTTTTAATTTGGAGAAGAAGCTGATAGATGTCGCCACTTTTATACGAATGTATTTTATGAATACATATTCCATAAATAACATTGTCTCTTCGAATTCATAGCTGAAGCGCCCAAAGCGCGGGTAGCAAAGATATTCGTTGGTGTTACCAATGTAGCAACAGTTGACCCAATCAAACTTTTTTTTTGGTTGGTTGACCAAATGTGGCATTTACTTTGGTCAGATAACACGTTAAAATATAAGTTCCGACTATTTGTCTCAAATGAAGTTATGTTTCCAGCTACTTCAATCCAGAGGTTTTCAAATCTAGAGATGATAAGTATCTTCTAGGTAAGCGTTTTACAACACCCTAGACTGCAGCAATGCATAACATCAGGCAGGCTGTAGTCAAACGAAAACCTATCCCGCAACAAACAAAACACAAATATGATATCAGAAGCACGGTTGGAAAACTTTCGACACTAGAGTAGGCCATTCTCATACAACAATAAGATTAGTAAGAAATGAAACTTTGGAGAAAAACATTAGGTATATATTTCTCCAGTTTCATTTATAATGCATTTCCGCAAAGTAACGCTTGATTCAATATCTTATTCGTAAGAAAATCCATACCTGTGTATTTTTTGAGATAATGCACTTGTAACACAAGGTGCTTGATGGGCGAGTCTGGTCCGATGTGGAAACCAATGTCTTTTGGCAGGTGGAACCCGTGAGCATCACTGCCCCAACTATATACTATCTGGAATGTAGGAAAAGAATATATTATTTAAACAATTCAAAATACATGAACATACTTACAAATTAGTCACTAAACATTTAATACAATTAATTATAGTATAATCCTTTTATAATGTCTCTCCATCCAATGGTTGCCTGGAAGAGATCGCTTTTAGATAGAAGAAAAAGAAAGAAAGAAATATTTATTAAAATCATAAATATTACAAAACGAATAAATAATTATTATTATCATTATCATGTAACACTATGATTTCTTGTCATAATTGTTTTTACATACATTCCTGTAAAAATATTTAGGTAAGATTGTATCATATTATACCTTTATAATAATATATAAGGCCGCCACTTGTTGCACTAGTATAAGTTATTTTTTAACTCTTTCTTTGTATTTTTTTATCAAGAATTATATAATATCTATATGTCTATTGTCAAACAACAGACATCATACTTAAAATAAAATCTAATCAGAATCTAAGCCCTACCAATGACTTTTTTTTAAATTATTTGTGGACTTGCACTTATTTTAACAGTAAAAGAAAAAACATCGTGAGGGAACCGGCATGTTTGAGGGTTATTTGGACGCCAAACACGATATGTCTGCCAAAGAGCAATGCTGATCCAACAAATTAATTCTGCAAGGGAGTCACTACCCTCAGTAACGAGGGCTACAAGCAAACGAGGAGGAGATACAAGACTAAAACAAAATTCTGCTGCTGCTGTTTGTCTTTATTTTCAGGCAATAATTAAACTTGTTGTGTTACCGCGCTGAATAGCAGTGGCCATTGTTGGTAAGTAAGTTCTTTTCTTCACGCTCAAGCGACTGAACCGTTTTAGATAACATTTCGGCTAAATTAAATACTTTTAATCCTGAATTAATGTGTATAACGTTAACAAATCCAAACGAATATATTTGCATAACAAATTTTATCCAAATCAGTTCAGTGCTGTTCAGTGCCTTGAGTGTCACTAAGGAATAAGCATAGATACCAAACACACTTTTGCAATATTAAAATTATCTGAAATGCAATAATAGACTGGAGTGTGAAAGTCAGGGCACCTATCAACAATGAATGAATTATCTGGAGGAATCATTATCATCATCATCATCATCACTATCCACACTCCTCTGATTCCACTACTGGGTATAGGCCTTCTCTTGTATGTGCCATTATCTTCAAGAATAAACAGATACATATCTTTAATTCTTCATTAAAACATTACAATACTTCTTAAAGAAAGTTAAAAACAAAATTAATGCACATTGGGCATTGGAATATGACTTGGAGGTATGTAATATATTGAATTGTAACCTATTGAAGAATTGATATGATAATCACCTGAGAGCCATTCTTACACGGGTCTCCTAAATCGAAGCTTGTGGTCTCAAAGTTGGGTGAGCCGGCACAGTTCCTGAAACATTTTAGATTACAAATTATGTACTTTGAAAAAGTAGTCATGCCACAAACAGGGCTCTATACTGCCACTATACAAAAAACACAATAATTTATCACCATGTTATATATGTATATAACATGGAAGAGCTACAAGTCATGTGTGGATTTGCATTCACTTAGCGGTGAAGGAAAACAATGTGAGAAAACAGGACATATTTAAGGACTACACAACTTGAGTGAATTTATTTTCTGTGGAAAGACCTGGGCAGCAGTGGGAACCCACCACTTGTTATTTGAGCAAGACAAAACAGACTGAGCAAGATCTTTCATCCAAAACTGATCACAGCAGAATTAAAATTAGTTAAGGAGGCATTAAGCTCTTTAATACATACCAAAGTGTGTCATTGGATCCTGGAACGGAACAACCGTAGAGTATCATCTGGTGAATAAACCTTATCGAAGCCTTGGGTTCAAAGCCCACTGGAAATAAAATAAATATTAATCATAATATTTAAAGATTCAAGAGTTGAGATACAATATATCAAAATAAATTAAATTTTCTATTTCACACAAACTTAACTAGAAACTTACCTAGATAAAAGTTGTCCCGGATCTCGATTTTCATGCAAAGATGATTGTTTGACTGGAAAATAATAAAACTATTGCTTAACAATTTGTTACCATGGATAAACACAAATGTACCAATGTAAGATTCCTTCTTAACAATGTTAACCATTTTCATATTTAACTCTGTAGCTCTCAGTAAATACACACCAATAGGCCTATGTCCAGAAGTAGATAACTGTAGGCTGATGATGATGATACACATACATTCAATTAGGGAAAAAAATTAGGTAGGTACTTCATTTTCAGGGCAGCAATCACACAAAACAATATTTGGAAGCCTAAATTCCTATATTTCAATACACAATTTTACCAAATTCTGACAATATCACATACACAGGTCGGGTTGAGAGCATATTTAAAAAAGTCGGTTAAAATCAAAAGAGGTGGGTACGCACCGTATCGGGAATAACGTGCGGCATGAGGAAATCATAGGAATATTCTTTGTACCGTTTAAGAAGAGTATAATTCTTACAAGCACAGAGCTGAATAAACAACAATAAACCTAGATCCAGGCACCAAAAAACTGCGAAACACACTTTCATGTTTTACTTCTATACTGGTTCAAGTAAGCCCGGTGATGTTTCTAAGCACAATGGGACATTGTATCAAACTATGCAGCCCACACGTATTATTCAACATTATTGTAAACTATCGTGAACAATGGTAAAAAGAATAGAGAAGATAGTTTTGGTTTCTATTGAATTTTGTTTTGGTTCTCCCTCCATTGAATTTTAGCGAGTTTGTGTTGAATGAAATGTCAAGTCAAGGGAATAGTGATGTCTCTGCAGAGCGGTCGTCAACAATTTGTTGATTGTTATCATTTTTCTTTGTACAACCAACTTGATATGATATAATGTGGATCTTAAAATAACTAAATATAATTAAAAATACATCATATTGTACATGTTGGGATTCTCCGTTCTAGTAATTTGTTTTCAGAGACCCTGTGTTTTGAAGATAAAAGTTTAACATTTTTCAAATCTAAATCACAATCAAATAAAGATAAAAAAAGGACTTTTTCAATATATTAGTCTTGTATAATTTTAGTATACCTACCTACTTAACTGATTAGAATGGTATTTTAAATGTTTCTATTTTGTTAAATTTCAACAATAGTTATTGATAGATTTTGGTGCATCACTATCGAAGTGTTTTGATAAAAGCGCCATCTATCGGCGAACAGCAGTACTATTTAGTGCAACGATAACAAAATTTATTTTTTAGCGACATCTATCAAAATTATAAAATACTATTTCCTTTTCGCGACAAATAATTTTATTAATTTGACGCAAAAGTGTTTGAATTCGAATTCAAGAGTCTTTGTAGTTAATAAAGATGGCGAAAGTTTTTGAGAATGCCAGTGTTTGTTTTCTTGTTTATTTAGAAGGCGAACCTACTTAATCAAATTTTGGTGACTATCCATCTGTGTACAGGGTCCTCCTGTACACAGATGGATAGATGAATAGAATGATCAAATGTTTTGATTATTCCTAAATCCTCGCAGAATTAGTTCGTTAGGGAAGTTATCTTGAGTACATCGTGGTGGTCGCGCAGATCCTTCCACGGAAGAAATATACCTACTCTTGGATTTTGATACATGTCGGGTATCGTATAGCATTTTTTTTATTCAAAAATGTCATAATTATATATTGTCATATAAAATGTACACAAACAATATATCTCTAAAGCACGTACTGGACGCCGGTGCGTCTGTGTTACGGTGATTAGCTCCTTCCGGGGTCTTGACTTTGGGAAGTATACATTTGAAAATTTACTTGTACAAAATTAAATAAGATTAGATTAAATTGAATATAGTGAAATTACAAACATCAGAAAAGGTCAAATTGTTAAGTATTTAGTCAAATAGTTAGTGAATAGAATTAGAATTATAGTCTTACAAATCTAAGTGTAAGCAGCGTTGTTATAAAAAATATTTACACATATTAACACTAATCGAACTAAAAAAGAGTATTTACATCTACCTAAAAAAAAAAAAAACCTAAACTAAATTTAAACAATCTACATGTGGTATGGAGCCAAGAATGCTGGCCGCATTGTTCATTACAAATTGATGCCGTTTTGTTATAGGTAACACAAAGTTTATAGATGAACTTTAAAAACTTTAGTTAGGTACCTAATTACTTTAGTGTATACATACATACTATGTGGCATATGAATATTATTTTTGATTTAGACATGTAAACTCTGTTTATGAATAAATTACTCTGAACTACCTATACCACAAATCTCTGTGAATTCTTTTACTAGTAAAGATTATGTTCTAACATTGCCACTTTGCACAAAATGTAATTCGACCAAGCCTAGCCAAGCATTCGTATTGTACCGTATCCAATCCCTATCCAAATCTGGCAATATTTTAAATATCATACGACTTTTTATGACTATTCTTGGAAATCCTGCCTTCGTGACCACTGAAATCGTTTCCACGAATCCTATCGCTTCTAGGAATTCTCACCCACGTGACCCCACTAATCCTTCCACGAACCTGCGCCGGCGGCTAACCAAGTTGTGAGTCAAATACTCTACTAATAATGCAAGGGATTTGCAACCGAAATAAATACTCAATATCTATAAACGACAATCAACTTTATATTACGGAATATTATTTGCAGAACCCTTAACGCAAATATCCTACGAAATCTCATACAAAAAGAAGACTAAAACGACTTCATTATCCACCATACCGACGCGTCGGCCATGATTGCAACAGCCTTCCAGTATTACCATTCGCCGAGTAATGCGATCAATATCAATATTTCCGGTCAAAACACAAACTTTTCATTTGGTCACCAGAGTAGGTGGTGGATCACTTTCCGTCATAGCGTCGCGACTTCTCAAACTGAACGCACGTTTTTAAATTAACGTGTTTCGAGCAATTTCTATTTAATTTTCAAGTTTTAAAGATCTTTATCGGTTGTTATCCGAACAATCTTTCTAGAGGTCTTTCGGAAAGACTAGCATGGTGATTTTTAGTGCGCGATGAAGTGTTATTCCGCAATATTTTTGAGTTTTAATATAACAGTGTTTTCTAAAAACCGCATGGACTGTTTGAGTGCGCGATTTAGTGTTTTTATCGAACATTTTTAATTTTTAATAAAACGGCATTTTTTAAAAAGCCGTATGAACTGTTTCAGTGCGCGACCACATTTATTTTGGAACACTTTTAAATACAACAGTGTTCTCGGAGAACCATATGGACTGTCTTAGTGAGTGATTGAGTAAAAATATTCGAAAATAGCAAAAGGACCATGAGTGATTACGCGGTGCCCGGTTGCTTAACCGATAATCGGGCCTTATCAGCTAAGGATCAGGGCAGTGAGCACACTGCTTCGCCCAGATCCATGGCGGATCTGCGGCGCGGTGCCAAGCGGCCGCGGGCGTCTATCCATGGAGAATCCGGTGAGTCCAATCCAATTATTCAGAACTTGATATCCCAAGTGAACGTTTTGACAGATTATTTCCAAAGTCTGCATTCGAATCAGACTAATTGTACGCCTTCATTGAACCGTCCCGTGCCAACTGCTCTGCGCATCCTGAATCCAGGTCAAATGAATACATCGTTAAAAGCCCCAAGAGTTCCCAAAACCAACCCTGAATGTAAATTAAATGAGGAGCGATAATTGAAACAAGCAAGTGCCTTGCAAAGACTGATTTTATTCATCTACCTTCATTTACAATTATCTATCGAAATATATAATATTATAATATACTTACCCACAACTCCCTTTTTAAATAAAATAAAATTTAACATGCTAATTGAGTTTACACAAAACAAAATCGCTAGTACCTTAAGTTTAATTAATTATTAATGATGTTAGAATAATAAGTTTTTTTTTTGTGATTATTTTGAAATTACATAAATGATCCTCATTATCCTCTTTTGAACAAAAGAAAATATGGTACCAATATAGAAAAATAATATGTTATTAAAAGTTCAGGTTAAACTTTCCAAAGCCGCCATTCAAGGGGGGGGTTCGGGGGGAGGGGTGAGGGAGGGGGGGAGGGGGTAAGCCCTCCCCTAAAAGGGGGGGGGTGCGGAGATCAATAGTTTTCGAGATATGACCATTTTTGTATTTTGAGGTTAAGTACTACGATTTCACTATGGGGTACTTAACTACCTAACCCAACACTTGCACTACAACAGGACTTGGCTCCTCCTCGCTTCGCTCGTCGTCGCATGTGCGTGGTAGAAAGCAACCTAACGAACCTAATCTACCTTCTGACACAGACAAGTGACTTCGAGTCCAACACTAGCATTACAACAGGACTTGGCTCCTCCTCGCTTCGCTCGTCGTCGCATGTGCGTGGTAGAAAGCAACCTAACGAACCTAATCTACCTTCTGACACAGACAAGTGACTTCGAGTCCAACACTAGCACTACAACAGGACTTGGCTCCTCCTCGCTTCGCTCGTCGTCGCATGTGCGTGGTAGAAAGCAACCTAACGAACCTAATCTACCTTCTGACACAGACAAGTGACTTCGAGTCCAACACTTGCACTACAACAGGTTAGGTTAGGTTTAGCGTCCCGTAAAGTACACCCCAACCCGCTACGCTCGCTCACTCGACCCCGCCATCCCCTTCTATTCTAACCTAACCTCAAGCATGCATCGAAGAAGAAAGAAAATTACTTGACACTGGCAAATACGCGAAGAGTGTAACGCCAATACTAAAAAAAAACAATGGCGTCACGTTTCGTTCATCAAGTTACAAGTTACACACAAAATATTATAACTACGTAAAAATTTGCGATCAAATAATAAATAAAATTACGTATTATATGTATTTTTCATCAATATATACGTAATTGTGACAAAAACTAAACATTACATACACATTAGCAAATAAATATAATAGTTTGATAAGTCGCACGCTTGTATGTAATAGCAGTCCGTAAAACGAAACGCTAATGGCCGTCATAGTGTCAAGAAACTGTCAAAACGAAGGATTATTTTTCGATTTTAAAAAATTAATATCTCGTAAACTAAGCGTCTCCGCACTTAAATATTTAACGTGTAGCCTTTTCTAAATATTATCTACTTCTTAAAAAATTGTGGACCTCCAACGCGAGTGGCGGCTTTGGAAAGTTGAGCCAAAGTTCATTATGAATTATTCAAATTATTTTTACATCGAGCTTGTTTAAATCATTTACAAAATATCTGCACAATTTATATATTCCTGAAGTTTTATTGAATAAAATATTGCTCACTACTACATAAATAACAGATTTTCATTTCGATGTAATGTTTCACAAACGACACATAAGTTCTGTTGCCCATCACGAGAGGTATTTAATTTTTGGTATTCAAATTTGGTTGTGTGGACAGCAGCTAGCATAAGCATACATACTTACCTAAGCACAGAAATCTAAATAAACGTACCCGTTTATTTAGATTTCTGTGTAGGTACCTAAGTGTTTTTTTTTTCATCTGAAATGTGCAGGTTTTAAACGATTACAAGGAAGAGTCGAGAGTACCTAAATCGGTTACTTCGAGGCAAGTGCGCTAGATCGTAGGTTTTAACGTCGCTTAACATCAGGCGAGTTGTAGTCAAAATGTGTTCCTAAGTAATTAACACCACCTTATCGAAGTCCTGCGCCTGATTATTTTAATGTGCATTTGACGTTTCGTTGCGCCCTAGCGTGTTGCGTGTCGGGAAGCAATTTTCGCAGCCAGAACATCTGTCACCTTAACTGGACCGGTCACTGGGTCAAATACTTCCCTGCTGGCCTACGATAACGCCTCATAGCTTGCGATACCCCTCGTTACAAGAAAATGTCGACATTTTCAAGAAAAACTACGACAAATTCCTCCTGATAAAACATTACAACCGACTTACATGTTACGCATAGTTTGTACGGCATTATGATTGTGGCTAACTACTAGGAAATGAGCGTAGTGGGGAGTCGTAAACAAGTCACAAAACGTCGTGTTTAGGGAACGTTTGTAATAAACACCCATAAAGTTCTTTAGCAGTAGCCTAACGAATAGGTTAATATTTGTGTACCTACCTAAATACAATGCCCTCTAAAATATGTTGTTATTGCCAAGAAAATAAATTTGTCATAAATAATGAATAAGTATATGTAATGAATATAATTATAAAAATATTGACGATGTAAATCTTGGAATGCGCTTTCTCTCTAAGATATTTATTATAGTTACTTATGTGAATGTAACGTGACATGATTTCGAATAAATTATTTCACTCATTTCATTTCAATATCTACAATAGGTATAAAAAGAAGTGTTATTGGCAGCAAACACAAGTTTAAGCTTCTCTATAGGTACCTATGTTAATTTAATATGAACACCAATTCTAACCACATTTGCTTTTTATGTCCACTAGATAGGGTCTCACTTGATTATGTATAATCTTCGGTCTAGGTATCACTTGCCTGGAAGAAATCTGTTTATGCTATTTAGATAAACTTAGACTCGTTTGGTAGTTGTCAGTAGTCCTGTATGTAACCGAACAGTATGTAGGTACATAGGTCGTAACTAAGGTCCCAAAATATATTGGTAGTCGTAAACAACAAGAATTTTATTATATTACCTACTTAGACGTAGAAGAACAAGTGCGTAAGTAGTAAGTAGAATTTTGTTAAGAATTAACAAAGTTGACTTATCAATTAGCATCTGGTTTTCATTAACATAGGCATCAAATTAAGTCTAATGTGTAAGTACAGACAACCATTACATTCTTAATATTATACCTAAACAGCAGATCAGATAGTAAGGATAAATAGAAATTTAAGTTAATTTCGTCTGTATTTCTGAATGTAGGAAGAACTTCATAAAATCAAATCCTCATATCTGTTAAAACATCACTATCACAATTAATTATGTGTCCTTACTATCTGATCTGCTGTTTAGGTATAATATTAAGAATGTAATGGTTGTCTGTACTTACACATTAGACTTAATTTGATGCCTTATGTTGTAAATAAAATATGCTCGTTAAAATCCCCGTGATTTTCCATTATTTTGATAAATAAGCCTACAACAGCGGAACAAAGTTGTCAGTAAATAATCATGATCCGTTATTTCTCTCACATTTTCCGGTTCATGCTCATTCAAAAACTTTTATCCCCTCCAATCAAGCGACAACATAAACAAATTTTAATTTAGGGCTGTATTGCTAACGTGGAAAATTCAGCCGACCGAAAGGGGCTAGCAAACGGAAAATGCGCCCACTTCTATCAGCGGAAGCCAGTTACTGAGGTCCCAATCAAAACTTTCTAAAAAGTGATTCGTAAATAAAATGGAAGTCAGCTGTTCAGTCTGCAAGCACAAAAATCCTTAAGTTCTATTCGTGAATGGCCGCTGAACTGCTGCGTCATTTCTGAATTTATCCAGAACAACTTAAGCTTAAAAACCGGTAGGTACTCAATCGATTAAAATCTATTTATAAGTACTTAACTAATTGTGTCATGCAAAAAAACAAAACGCAGACCAAGAAACAAAAATGTTTTTTTGAGATGATTTATCTTATATAAAAGAAAGTGGTGTTAGTTACACCATTTATAACTCAAGAACGGCTGAACGGATTTAGCTGAAAATTGGTGAGGAGGTAGCTTAGAACCAGCAGACGGACATAGGATACCTTTCATCCCGTTTTTTTAATTGAATTGAATAAAATCCAAAATCTGCTTAATTATTGCCTCAAAGGCGGAACAGAGTTCGCCGGGACAGCTAGTTGTTTAAAGAAAAGGATACTACCTACTTATTAGAATGTACCTATGTACTTGAAGCAAGCTGTTTATTAAGTGCCGTAATTAAGTACTGATACATTTATATTATCTTATTTTATTCAAATTAACTCGCATGATAATTAATCTATTGCGAAGCTTCATGTTTTATCGCTTATTAGTAGAAGTTTATCCAGAATATCCTAGTAGGTACTGTTTTACAGCATGATAACAGTCAGGTTGTTTATTTTGGCGGAACATTGAACCCTGAATATCCGTGACTAGTGGGGCACTTCAGCAAATATTTTCACTTTGTATAACTTACGGTCAAGTGGTCGCCGATTTGGATTACCATCGTTTAATAATAGTTCCGTTTGTGTTTGGTTACCTAATTGCGTGGGTTGGACGAGGGCATACAATTTTATGGCCAATTTGGGGGTAATAAAGCTATTTCGCCAATATTTATGGGAAAGGTTACTGGAGTAACGCAAACTTTACGTCTTCGTTTGAAATAGATCAAGATTCCAGGATAAGGTCCATTCCATGTAAAAATAAATATCAAATTATTTCGTAGACAGGCAAAAACTATGTTTTCGCCCGGGATCGAACCGGGGACCTTCTGCGTGTTAGGCAGATGTGATAACCGCTACACCACGAAAACCATGTCTTACAGGTTCCAATTTAAGCAACGTTCTCTATAGATAATTATATTTCAATAACACATACGTTTGATAAATTGCGAATGCGTTGCATCATGTTTGCGTAACCTTTCACGTGATTAATTATTTATTAAAATTGTATGTGACGTATTTACAATTCAAGGATGAACTACATTATTCAAATTTATTGCATTTAATTCTAGCAGATAAAAAATGTGGCTTAATTTTTTTAAAACACTCATTCTTGACTACGTTTACGTTCCGATAATAACTAATCTTATTGTTATCGGTATACACAAACCAGTTACGATTATTATTCGTAGCATATATCCAATTATTGGCTTTTGTATCATAAGACAAAAACAAATTGTAGTAAATAATGTACCTAAGTACTTCATTCATGTCCTATGTATATCTGACTAGGCATATTTCATAATGTAGGTACCCTAATACGTAAATATCACTACAATAATGTTTACTGAACCACTTTTATTGATTAAAAAAAGCCCATTGCCAAATAAAGCGAAAGCTGCAGCCGTTTATTCTGGCTGTCACTGTCAGTTGACAAGGGTGTTGCTTGTTAGCGCGATTATTTCCTGACCCGGAGCCAATCTGAGGTAATTTGACCTGGCCCTCGTATGACGAGATCAAAACGAATAATGAACACTATAGAAATGTACGACGGAAGATGGGCCAAAACTAAAACCGAATGGCTTCCAAGGCAGAGCACTCAACCCCTTCGGCAGACCACCATCCAGATGGATCAATGCCATCCAATCCATCGAGGGTCCTCTCTGGACAAGAAAGGCTCAAGCCCAACAACAATGGCTCCTAGGGGAGGAGTGGGTAAGGATACCCAGTAGTGGGTTGACAATGACTGAAGATGATGATGAAATGAAATATATTTATTTGCTCGAATATTGTCATACATTGATGTTAAAATTATAATATTGAATCAAATATTCTGCCGATAGGCATACAAATATTATGGTTAGTGTAATAGTTATTAGGTAGGTATACTTACAATTTTATTTTTTCTTCTAAAAAGTTACTTAATTTATAATACTTAACATTTTGTCAAGCAAGTAATCAAACAATGTTCTCTTAAAGCTACTCCACTTCAATTTGGGTAATTGATTGTAAATAGTAATAGCTATGCAGTTTACATTCTGGCTGGTTACTTTCAACCGTCGTTTTGGATTGGTTAACATGTTTTGTCGACGCCTGCCTCTGTCCCGGGCAGTAACGTCACTATTACTATTTGCCTGAAACAGGTTACTGTGTTGGCGCACAAACATACATATTTAGTATATTATAAAGACATGACAGATGATGATGGTGATAGAAATGTAACTACATACTTACAAATGTATCGGCGAAAATGCTTCCATAATGTATCTCTCTCACACTCTCCATTCGACATTGTAAAGCTTGCCCGTGATTGGGCACGATGCCGGAAATAGTAGGATGCTTAATGGCAATTGGTTTCCATCAAGCGTCGAGTTAAAAAAAGCCCGCAACCTCAACGGCGGTGGACCACCTAGTGGATTTATTTTTTTGGCTCAGTTACGTTTCTGTAGTACCAATTACTCGTTTGACGGGACGGGTTGAAATATAGCTTGTCGAGCTTGTTACGTGAGCCACTGGTCAAGATTTTATGTATTACATGATATGAGTAGGTGGACTTGATTTAGGAATATGTGACTATAGTTATAAGCCTTATAGGTTTGATGCCGTTTTGATTGGTTGATTCTTAAAGTAATTTAATTGTAAGTTAGTAGTGTCAAATGGGGTAATTCATTTGACAAATAAAATTAATTAATATGCCTATACATTTATAATACATCCGTCAAAATTCTTATAGTTTTAAGCGCCTTGCTAAATTAAGGGGTCAAAAACCGGCGGTGTTTTGCTCCTGCTACTTTATAACTACAGTAGAAATTACATACATGTAGTACCTACTCATAGTATCATGTATCTTCTTATTAGATTCTTCTATATCTTACCCCACTTAGAAGCAAAAAAAGACACAGAAACGATAAAACATCGCCCCAGTTATCCCGAGTTCCGCAGCCAAACCCTATTATCGTCTGTAAATTCCGTAATCCTACCAAACAATACAATTCCCACCATCTATTGCAATAAGCTGCGATACAGTGTGGTTCTTTACTCCTTTGTGCGGGACAAAAAAAGGGAAAGGATATATAAAACCCTCTGAACGCAGGCGTCATTCAATATCTACTGATATCTCATTTTGCCGCGCGAATAGAGGCGCGGAGAATGGATAGCGAGAGAGACCCGAGAGAGTGGTACAAGTTAATAGAGGTCATAACATAGTTGTTTATTTGCAATACCTACTCAGTTACAAAAGGTATACGAATGTAGTTTAGTTTTGGAAATTACTACTTACAAACTGATGGCTCCCTGGATCAAATCCACCCTTGCACTAATGGCTTGTTTATGAAGACGTTACATAACATCATGTTATTTTGTTTTTAAATGATGGATGTGGGCGCGCTATCCGCAATATAATTAGGTACTTACGTGCTCGATAGAACTTCCCAATCACTTTCAAATTTGCTTACTAAACTTAGAGGGAAATTCCTAGCTGTTCAAAATTTAGTCCTATAAGTTAAGATGTTGGTCTTTATGCAGCATAATTCATACTTAGGTGTTCCGTAGCAAAATAACCGATACATATTCGTCATGTCTGTCTGTCTGACCGCCCGCAATTCGCAGCTACTCTTTATCAGAATAAAACCGGAGTTTTTGTCTCTCAAGGCTTGTTCCCTATCTCCAGCGGCGCCCAAGGCTGCGGGGCTGCGGTTCTCGGCCCGTACATTGAATTTCGTGTCGCGATACATTTCTGTTAAAATATTGCCGCGACGACACCTTTTTGTCAGGCGCTGATGTTATTTCAAAATCTCTATTTCCTTACACGTTTTGTTTCTTTTGTTGGTCTGCTTTAGTGTGCTTTAGGTACGATACGGGTTCTAGATATATTTGTAGGTACTGTATTTAGTACTAGACTCTATATTCAACTTTAAGGTACCTAATAGTAATATAAATATTATACATACCTACATAATTATATTAAAATGAACATAATGTACATTGTCTAGTACCCATGACACAAGCGTTTTTTTAAGTTTAAAAAGAACGTTAACTTTAACGATTTAACGGGCCATAGTTTGCCTGATGGCAAGCAAAAACTATAGCAAGCGTTTACTTATCAAGAAGTAAGATTACCTTATACATTTATATTTTTAACTTCAACCTTTATTTTTGGCTACATATGCCAGTCAATTATTTATTTTGATCACTTATTGTGAAGCTTCTTTGTTTTTTAAATACATGTCTGTCGGTCTTAAAACAAACATGAAATTATCATCCAAACACCAGTATTTATTTCAAGCTTAAATTTGTAAATCAAACCTTTACTTCATATCCGTCCACTCACAACCCAGCACGCGGGGTCCAAATCAAAAATCACACAAAGGGTGCGGCGGGTTGTGTGTAAAATAAAAAAAAAACAAATAAGGCCCGTTCTACACTGTCACCTCCAATCCAGTTTCAATTAACGTGTCCAGAGGAGCGTTAACGTTGTGCGGATGTACGGCCCTGGGCTGTGTACACTCGGCTTTAAAGGGGTGGGTGAAGATTTGTATGCTCTCTGTTTTGCAGTGTGATAGTGGATTTTGACTAAATTTGGTTAAAATCTGGTGAGGTTTTTCAGATTTGAATATGACAAGTTAATGAGATAATTATAAATTATACCTAATAGAATCAATTCGCATAGAATTAGGTGAAAACTGTTTTTAAATACGGATTATTCACTTCAAAATACACATTTCAAAAGTTTTTATGACAACTTATTTTGTATTTATACGTAAGTATAAAAAACTTTCTACAAAAATTATAACGATTATAAAATATTTTTAGAAATTTGTTTCCACAAATTTCACATATCAGACCTTATATTTAAAGGTTTGGATAGGAGGCCTGTACTCAGCAGTGTGTGGATATGGGTTGAAGTCATGATGATGATTGAAGGTTTTCTCACCTGCCTTTTTCTCTAGTAAAAAACTTCCAAAACCACTATATAAATGTAAGCCAAGCTTTAGACATGACACCGGGTGTTAAATATGCTTGTACAGGCAGCAGACACGCTATGTACATACATACATACATAGAGGTATTCTAGGTAGTCTATGTAGTTGCTAATTATCCAGTACTACAGACCTAGGGCGACATTCAGTGCATCCACGCTTGCAACCCGAATGTATATGTATAGCTAGATGGTACAAGCTTTTACTAGGTATATAAACTCATTGCACCAGTGGACTGTATAATTATTGTAAACTTTGTGTGTACCTACTTTAAAAAACAATGTTGGCACAGTGTGATATTATACATTAATCAAGTAAATAAATAAATATACATTATGTTTTTCCATGCAATGATATTCTATAAACCTCATTGTTTCCATGTAGAATATTCTGTTAATATATGTCTAAAATATTATGCAACCATTTCAAGTCTAGGGGTTATATACATAATGTTTATTATGTTTCTTTCATGACATTGTCAGTCGTGTTCTAATTCCACGTTTTTTTTACGTGTGATAGGTTTACTTTTGGCTATAGCCTGCCTGATGTTAAGCATTGCTGCAGCCTAGGGTGTAACACGTTTACCTAGAAGATACCTATTAACTCTAGATTTGAAAACGCCTGGATTGTAGTTCGCAGGAAACACAGCTTCTGGTAAAGTGTTCCAAAGCTTTGCCGTCCGTACAATAAACGTAGAAGCAAAGCGCTGTGTTCGATACATCGGCACTTCCACCATAAAACGTTGTCTACCTGCAGACTTTCTGCTTGTTCGGTTATAAAAGGGAGCTGAGGGAATCAGTTTATGTAGCTCCTCTGCATACCCGAAATGTATTCGATAAAAGACCGACAGACTGGCCACCTTGCGGCGATGTTCCAAACTTTGGAGTTATACATATGTATAACTCTCGCCTATATATGTATAACAGATAAAAAATAACATATAAAGAACACTGATAAATACACAGAGCTTTGAAGTCCATGCTTGTCGCCCTGTGACTAGAGGCGATTTTTTTCTTTATTCGATACAAAACAGGTGTCACCATTTACTAAAACTAACACACTTTCGGCACGCACACTACGACGCACGAGATGTTCATGTACACAGTACGCTTCAACTTCATCGGCTGTGTAATGTCGGGGACTGAAACTATCTCTATACCAAATTTCATCAAAATCGATTCAGCGGTTTAAGCGTGAAGAGGTAACATACAAAGAGACAGAATAACAGGCAGACATAGCATGGATTTATCATGAAATAAAATAATATTCAGGCATTAACTCTTGTATTTGTAATTAAAAAGTAAACACTTTAATATTGGAAAACCGAAAAATTTTAAAAGCTGTTCTAAATTATCAATTTCATGAACAAGATCAAAACTTGAAGACAGAACACATTCGCAGATATAGCCTAGTGCTACAGATTGTGTGCTATTGTCCGGAGAACAGGATAGTTTTGTTGTAATGAGTGCGAAGAGATATTCTAACCTACTGCGACTAATATTGACATGGTTACCCTTCAACACGTTCAACTCTTTCGCCTTTGCTAAAGATTTTATTGAAGGGGATATCACTCAATTTAGTCCTAAGTTCCTAACCTAAACCTAACCAGGTTTTTGGAAAACTCAGCTGCGGCTGAGTTCATTACCCACCTGTTATAGTTGTAAGCGTTTGGCGGTCGTATACAGCTCTCCACTCTTTAAGTAATAATTACTCTAGTTATTAGAATAGAAACTAGCCTAACACATTATACGTAAGTAAGACTACTACCAGCACAGAATACATACTACCAGTCGCCTTCGTTTCTTTTAGTCATACCTACACTTAAAAAAAATATTAATAATAATTTATGAAGACTTTTCTTTCTTTCACTTTGAATATAATAAATAAGAATTGACAAGTCATTTTATCACGCTAACTGCGAGAATATAATAACCCTTTGAATTGAAACTCGATGAAACTAAATCTACAGGTCATATCCCGCCGTTTTCCGTGGGTTTAATACAATTACATCAGACCGGGGCCGCTAAAAGCCCGGTCATAATGCTGTTAGATAGGGATGGATGCTACAATGCGAACTGAACAATTTTTGACAAGATAACAAATATGTCAATGTAACACCAACAGAGTAAACATATTTTAAGGATGATTTTATCAATCCGAAAAAGCCATAGAATAAAATTAGAGTTTTCTACTTATTACAGTGGGTGACCGAAAAGTGGCATTCCATTTTGGGCGCTTCCGTGGGTCGGATGACAGGTTAGATTGTAGATCTCGGCTGTTTGTCTAGTACGGCAGTCGTAAAGCTATGTCAGAGGCCCTTCGGGCAGCTTGATAAACTCTCGACACTAGAGTCGGCTACTCTCATTCGATTAGAAGAATAGTCGCAAAAATTACTACATATTGCTTAAAAATTTAAATCTTTCAAAAACGGCCCATCCCTCGATACTTTCAGTTTCGTCCGGCGCCGACTAAGTCAATTATATTGAGTTTTACGTACTTCCTATGCTAGAGCCTATCGCGTTTCAAAGCCTTCCCGTGTAATAGGGTTTTTAATTCACTTTGCCAGGGTTAGCGAGTTTAATCTAAGTAAATAATACATTTTGAGACTTATCTGGTATAACGTGGATCTAAATATTACCTAGTCAGGTCATAAATTCTGTCACATGTTTAATATAAAATAATTGAAACAACTTTATTCTTTATGTAACCATTTATATACCAAAACGAACTTTACAAAACATAGATTCTTATGACAATAAAGTTTATTCAAAATGACCTCCGTGATTTTGAATACAGGCCTTCAATCTGCGCGGCCAGTCGTCTATCGCTGCACGAACGAGGTCCATGTCAATATCGGCGGCTGCCTTAATCAAGGATGTCTTGAGTGACTCCAAATTGAGATGAGGCTTTGAGCACGCCTTTTTAATCTAACAGATTCAAATCTGGACTGGAGGAGGGCCAGTCTTTGTGCCGGATGAAGTCGATTTCACGCACCGCCAGCCAGTCTTGTGTGCTCTTCGCTCTATGAGCTGGCGCCGAATCTTGTTGGATTACCCAGTGCTTGTTATTGAACATGATATGAGAAACAGGTTCCACAAGGTTCGTCAGAACTGTATTTTGATACACAACTGCATTCGTTTTTACACCTTTCTTACAAAAATGTACCTCTGTTAAGCCCCAATAAGAAACTCCCAACCATACCATGAGCGAGGATGGAAAATGACCTCGTTGGACACGCGGAATACGTTTGCTCGCTTCTTCACTACTGTGTGCGTACACCTTATCATTTTGTTTGTTGTAGCTCTCTTCAACGGTAAAATTTTTTTCATCCGAAAAAAGAATTTCCCGATATTTTTTTCCCGCGTACCGCTTCAACAAAGCGAAATCTCTTCAGTCTCAGGTCCATTAGACGAGCATTCAAACGATGTCCTGTTTTTCTTCGATATGCCCGAAGCCCTAAGTCTTTATTTAACACCCTTTTCACCGTGGTTCTGTTTAACCCCATCTGAAGGGCCAACAGTTTCTGCTTACGTTTGGGATTTCTTTGAATTCGCGCCTTCACAGCTTTTATCACTGCTGGAGTCCTAACAGACCGAGGGCGACCACTTCTTGACCTGTCATCTACACTAGAGTCTTCGTTGTATCGTTTGATGGTACGATAAACGAATCTTTTAGTTATATTCAAATTTTTCAGTATGTCAAAAATTTGAATTGGCGCGTAACCGCAACGATGCAATGCAATAACTGCAACACGGTCTACTTTAAGCGTCCACTCCATATTTAAAAATGAGTAAAATTCTAAAAAGTATACATTTTTATTTTCATGAACAATTCGAGATTCGAATTCAATAAACTTTTTTGTTGCCAGCATTCTAAAAGAAAAGTTTTTACATATTATGTGACAATACTGATGACCTGACTAGGTATATAAATCGAATGGTCGTTTCTATGTATAATAGGTATGTATTTAGAAAAAAAAGTATATATATATATAAGCTTAGTATGAAGCTAGATGGCACTGTGTGATATGTCCTGAAATATTTTAATATTATTTTATTTTATGTATTATGTACATATTTTAAAGATTGTATAATAAAACAGGATTTCGATTTAGCTTGATATTGTATGTATTGTATGGAACTATTCTTCATCATTACTCATTTTTTGCATTGCATAGAATAAATAAAATACAACAAAGAAATAGCAAGGTACTCATCTGTGTTTACTCTTCAAATATGATAAAGATATATTTCTACTCAAGATCTTACTACAACTTCATGTTTTATTTTGGTCTTTCGAGAAAATAATTTCGTACCCCCGTTCTGAAAATAAATTATGCTTGCTGCAGTTTTTTCTTTAACAAGAAGTATGTGAAAGTTTTCCTGTGTTTTCCACAATTACCGTAACGTGCTATAATAAATTCTGAAGGCGTCATTGTCTTGTTTGTGTTTCTTATATTTATTTTTGGCGTTTCTCTAATAATAAATGAGGTTGGGGTACATATTTTGAGTATGTCAAAGCATCTATTTAGCTATCTCTCTCTGTGTTTGAGCCGTATTTCCTCAGGACTGAGGTTCGTGACCCCCCCGCAGAATTAATTCTTTAGGGGAGTTCTCTTGGGCAGATACATCGTAGTGGGCGCCCAGGTCTTTCCACGGAAGGCACATGTCGTCGAATATTGTGGTCCTCAAACATGTTGTTTTCCTGACGATGTTTTCCTTCACCGTTAAGCGAGTGCAAATCCACACTTTAATTGAAAATACAAGTAATTTAGCTATGTAATAAAATGTAAATAGCCAATTATTTCAAACCGGCGCCCGTCGTGACGTGCAAGCGGAACAAATAGAATAAACAAATAGAGTCGCATTTTTAAAAAAATGAATAATATTGCATATCTTTGTATTTACTTAATGTTATCATCATCATAATCAGCCTAATGAGACCCACTGCAGGGTATAGGTCTCCTCCCTCTTACTCGAATACTCCTTGTCTTGCGCTATTCTTGCCCAGATGTTTCCTTCTAACTTTCTAATATTATCTTAAATATATGTTGTACTTAAAGTATATGTAAGTATTCTGTTCATATTAACTATTAACACACATCATATTCATAGGTAAATCACACACATGCTCTTCCGTTTAAACTCTCCAATAATGAGATTATATCCCAAATTTTCCTACCCCATCTCACGGCCCTCAAATTTGAGAAATTTAAGCGGATTTGTCAAGGCCCGTCCGTCCGACTACTTAAATTTATGTGTACCCTCGTTATAGATGCCTGGAGATGACAAGGTGTTGGTGCTTTGAAAAATAAGGACGTAGGAAAATTGTATGCATGGGAGTAAAGTTTGGATCATGTACCTAACATGTTTAAAGCATGACAACAATATTTCATACATATATAGGTATATGTTTATGTTAGCTTTCAAATCACTTGAAAATATTTAAATCATTTAAAAAGATCATTGCGTAGTGGTACACCCGTTTATGTCTTTTGTGTGGCGTAGCATTTTCGTAGAAGCTAAATGATGCTAATAAAATATACGTCACAAAAATAGCTCATATATGTTTATTTGATTGTCTGTGCAATGAGTACCTAGAGGCACTTGTACAGATTCGCACGAGTTTAAGAATCAGTTTTTAAAGTTAGCTAAATTTCCCCGTGCATACACTTGCCAAACAGATATACAACAGCCCACTCTTCCAACAGCAGGAGACTGGACGGACAGTACCTACATAATATTTGAACGACAGTATTAGTATTTTGTATTTGTACTCTGGGCTTTTAGTTTAGACGCAAACATATGAACGGTCGATATTTTCAGAGCAACATTTCAGTCTCAATCGTCGGTGGGATCAAGCTCAGTTCGAGTGTAACCTGATCACACTGTAACATGATTACCGACATCGTATCGACTCCGGAAGCTTTTATCCACAAATGTAAGTAATAATGTACCGCTTTGATTTTGGAGGCACTCAAGTTGCGATTCGGAAAGAGTTGGGGCACAATGTTTACAAAAGTGTGTTGAAATTGTGGAACAAAAGTTGATTTTATTTAGGTATATGTACGTGTTTACCTACATAACATATAGACTACTAAAAATCTTTAGAGCTCACAAGTAGGTAACATTTTATTATCAACTTTACACGTTGATAACCACTTTTAATGGAGATTGCTAATTTTTAAAATAAAATTCCTAAATACACAATCTTTACGTGTGCCAATCTCGTTTGGTTTATTTGAATCTAATAATGATATTTATAAGCCAGGACGATGGACGTCACGAAAATGATATAGCCGTACATATAAACAGTAAATCAGCTACCTACATTTTTTTATTAAAGATAAAAAAAGATCCTTTATGCCGCTTTGTTTAAGTTTCACCACTATTTGAGATAAACGCTTTTATACTGATTATTCAGGCGTTTCATAACAACGTGTTTGACCGACTGACTGATTTAAATAATCTAACATAATAACTATAATAAAGTTCACAAAAATCTGAACATAGAAGATAATAAAAAAAATGTTTGGGTTTACTTTAAATCCATAACAGAACACGTTTCAGAAGTTTTCAGAATTATTGTAGTTTGTCTGTTTATTTAAGCGCTCGTAGCGCTAGAACGGCTGAACGGATCATCATGATTTTTGATATGGTATGTAGGTAGTATGAAGTCTTAGAAGTGTCAAACGCTACTTTTTATCCCCAAATAATATAGTGTAATTTTATTTCTGTAAAATAGGGTATTTAGTCACTTACTTACTTACTTTACTTTAGCTGGCGCTGCGACCCAACTGGATCCTGGCCTCCGATACTAAATGGCGCCACTGTCCGCGATCTTGAGCAAGACCCTCCCACTGGGTCACTTGCAGCTTGCGGAGGTCCGCCTCCACCTGATCCTTCCAGCGATACTTAGGACGCCCCACCGGCCTCTTGCCACACGGTCGCCCCAAGTACGCGCGTCTTACTGCCCGATCCTGCCCCATTCTCTCTACATGGCCGAGCCAGCGAAGTCTCTGTGCACTTATCTCGCCTATAATATTGGGCTCAGCCACTAGCTCTTCAATCTCAGCGTTTTTCCGCACCCTCAGGCTACCATCCTCTCTTCGGGCAGGTCCAAGAATCGTACGGAATATCTTCCGCTCTGTCACAAGCAATTTCATCACTATTAGGTATTTAGTCACTAACATAATATTATTTAACTTATTATTTATATCTTATGATATCGCATTATAATTTATCGGTCTTCAATTCGAGAGTAAATCGTTTTCTTCTGGGGAAGCGCGCTAGATCTTAGATTATATAGGTATATTGGATAGTCAAGCGTGAGGCTATCTTGTTTAAAAATATCATTACGTTGTTACCTACTCTACATTACTCTTATTTCAAGATATTGAGTTACTTAACTTCTCCTATACTTACTTGAAGACGTGGAGTAGGTATCACCTGGCCGCGTCGGACGAAACCAATATCTGCTCTGAGGAAAAATCCGCTTTGAAATTGATATTCTCGTCGCGTTGTTTTATTTATTGGAAGTTGTTTATTTTAAAAGATCGTTGGGGAGTATTTACTTGAAAAATGGCACTAGAAATAGAATGCGGGATGATATTTACAAAATTTATATAATGGCTTAGCACATAAAATTAGGCTATTTTTCTCCTTGTTTAAAGTAACATAATGTTGGTTTGTTAGTTAGTTAATAGTTTTAACAACGTGGAATTAAAAAAAATGCAGATAAAATCAAATCAATCCTTCTCTCAGGTTCCTAATTAAAAAGGCTCATATTCAAAATATACATTTATATATTTTGCTGACTGTTGAGCTCGCACTAAGGTTTTATTAATAAACTTCTTTTGGAACAACACGAATAAATTTATACTTCCATAAACATATAACGGCTCAACTTTCCAAAGCCGCCACTCGCGTTGGAGGTCCACAATTTTTTAAGAAGTAGATAATATTTAGAAAAGGCTACACGTTAAATATTTAAGTGCGGAGACGCTTAGTTTACGAGATATTAATTTTTAAAATCGAAAAATAATCCTTCGTTTTGACAGTTTCTTGACACTATGACGGCCATTAGCGTTTCGTTTTACGGACTGCTATTACATACAAGCGTGCGACTTATCAAACTATTATATTTATTTGCTAATGTATATGTAATGTTTAGTTTTTGTCACAATTACGTATATATTGATGAAAAATACATATAATACGTAATTTTATTTATTATTTGATTGCAATTTTTTACGTAGATATAATATTTTGTGTGTAACTTGTAACTTGATGAACGAAACGTGACGCCATTGTTTTTTTTTAGTATTGGCGTTACACTCTTCGCGTATTTGCCAGTGTCAAGTAATTTTCTTTCTTCTTCGATGCATGCTTGAGGTTAGGTTAGAATAGAAGGGGATGGCGGGGTCGAGTGAGCGAGCGTAGCGGGTTGGGGTGTACTTTACGGGACGCTAAACCTAACCTAACCTGTTGTAGTGCAAGTGTTGGACTCGAAGTCACTTGTCTGTGTCAGAAGGTAGATTAGGTTCGTTAGGTTGCTTTCTACCACGCACATGCGACGACGAGCGAAGCGAGGAGGAGCCAAGTCCTGTTGTAGTGCTAGTGTTGGATTCGAAGTCACTTGTCTGTGTCAGAAGGTAGATTAGGTTCGTTAGGTTGCTTTCTACCACGCACATGCGACGACGAGCGAAGCGAGGAGGAGCCAAGTCCTGTTGTAGTGCTAGTGTTGGACTCGAAGTCACTTGTCTGTGTCAGAAGGTAGATTAGGTTCGTTAGGTTGCTTTCTACCACGCACATGCGACGACGAGCGAAGCGAGGAGGAGCCAAGTCCTGTTGTAGTGCAAGTGTTGGACTCGAAGTTACTTGTCTGTGACAGAAGGTAGATTAGGTTCGTTAGGTTGCTTTCTACCACGCACATGCGACGACGAGCGAAGCGAGGAGGAGCCAAGTCCTGTTGTAGTGCAAGTGTTGGGTTAGGTAGTTAAGTACCCCATAGTGAAATCGTAGTACTTAACCTCAAAATACAAAAATGGTCATATCTCGAAAACTATTGATCTCCGCACCCCCCCTTTTAGGGGAGGGCTTACCCCCTCCCCCCTCCCTCCCCCTCTATTGTATTCGAATTAAATACAAAATAAGCCAATTTTAAAGTTGGAAAAACCTCGGTTCAAAGTGAGAGGAAGTTGAAACCGGAAGCAGCAGTCTGCTGCAGGGTGCTGCGAGAGCGATATTCAGCACTTCCGGTGTGCGAGCGAGATGGGAAACGGAAATGAATACGTCTGCCGATTGAAAGATTCTGTTTGAAGTCGAAGATTCATCGGACAAAGAGTTGAAACCATTAGATGAGTATATTATGTATGTATCATACAGGAGGTAAAGGATAAAATATTAAAGCTGTTATGTAGATTGTATACATATATTATGTACTTTATGGTAAACTTAAAAATTAATGTGCTATGCTGGTAAACATAATATGTCAGTAATAAATAAAATCTAAATTCTTGTACTGACCTAAACTAAATCAAAAACTACAAACATTGTATAAATTATTGTATGCACATTGTAAAATATATGTCATAAAATATACACTTTGGTTCTCAAATTCATGTACAATGAGTAGGTAATAGAAATAAAGGCTTTTTTATTTTTATTTTATTTATTTTATATGTAGATAAGAATAAAACAATATATCTTGATTTACATAGGCCAGGTCGTAGCTTAGTACAAACCAATTTCGTTCATATATCTCGCTAATACAGTAAACGCCAGTAATCATTATTCTGTGACAACACAGTATGCAAATTAAGCCACATGTAAGTGTTTATGTTCCAGTTTAAAATGTTTGTTCTTCTAAAATATCATCAAACAAAACGTTGAAAGCAAATAATATAAACAAAAACATGGAAACACAAAGCGTTAATCAATTGCCTATAGCGCTAACCCTCGGCTAGGATCCCAGAGTTGGTAATTAAAGTTCACAACACAGGACCAAGTGTTGTGGCCACGCCGCGCGCCGCCCAGCCTTTGACTACCTCCAACTTTGGGACTGAAAACACAAGTAATGACACGTTACCCTGGAAATTGAGTAATTTTCAGTGGTTTATTCAGACTATTAAATAAAGTGAAATAAAATTATTGCAAAAGTCTCCTGCTAATATTGATATAATTTGGGCGGAAGTTCGTTCGTTAAAGAATTGTGCTGAACTGATTTGGATGAAATTTGGCATGAATATAGATTATATTTTTAGAGTACCTAAGTTTGCATGTTTAAATAATGTATGGTATTCAAGAACTAAGTACTTTAATACCATACATGTATTTTAATCATGCTAACTTTTAACCGCGCAAGAATGGATTCAAAATAATATCTATTGTGATGTAAAAGGCAACCAGGAAATAAACTTACAATCATTTAAAATCATAGTAAAGTCCGTAAAAAGATGGACTTTAAGGATACAAGTTAACATGTTTGCATCATTAGTGCGTTATTGAAGAGAAATAAATTGCATCATGAATTGTACTTGCAATCAGACTAACTCTAAGCTAGATTGATGATACAGTAACAAACTGTCTCTGATGATACTGATCTAGCAATTTAAAAACGATGCTTATTGTTTCATGTTAAATTAAAAAAGTGTTTATCGGACACACAAATACCTACTAATGATACAAGACTTACACTAATTAAATAATGTTTTTTTTTACTTTGTATTTTAAATGTCTAAGTTATCAAATTTTTGGACATAAACAAATCAATTAAACATCTTGTAAAAGCAAAACATCTGGAGAAACAATACATAATATAATGAATAAGGGCTATGTTTATTTTATCTCGTAAAACTGTTATGTTTATGTCATCATTTTCGTCATTTTATGTTCATGAATTCTCGTTAATTTTAATGGTTTTATGGCAATACTAAACGGACGGATGTAAAACATGTTTTATTTGCGCAATAAAATAAAATAGATTGAGGGTGATATTGATTTTGCAAACTTTTGTAACAAGCTTGCAGTTTTTCCGAGCTAGGTATATATTTATTTTTACTGTAAGCAATGTATGTGAGTACTAGGAATATATATGTACACTAGTTTAGATACCTTGTAAATTTTATTTGAAATAAAGATATTTTGAAATTGAAAATGTATTTGACAACATTATTTTCTAGCTATAGAAAGATAGTGTTGCAAAAATTTAATAAATCAGGCAATATAACAACTATAAAACACATACATAGGCCCTTTATAGTTTATAAACTTACATATATTAAGTAGCATTAACTAATCATCGCGATTAACTTCACCTACTTAGTCAATCCAACTTCTCTCCGATTGTTAAAAGTTTATTTCTTCACATTTTTCTTTCCCAAAATGTTAGAAAAACATCTTCATTATGATTTCAGTGTACCTATTTCAGCGGTTATTTATTGCCTTGAGACTCCATAAATCTTCTTACTTGTCATGGTTGGCATCTTTTTATACGTAGGTATTTATAAGAAACCTTGAGTAATTTACTCCAACCAAAAAGGGGTACTAGTTAAAAACATGTTACTCTATCCATACATAACTAAATAAAATATATGCATTTAAATGCAGTTATTTTCTGAACTATGTAGTGATTGGTCAAAAGAAACCACAATAAAACAAGCAGTCCTGTTTTATTCTATGAAAATAGCATAGCATCTGGCATTTTTTTGCTTGTAATGTTTTTATAACTCAATTTTAGCTCAATAATAAAGCATACAATAAAACACTACACGAGCTGTCCAAAAGCTATTGGTAATTATTACCCAAGTGTATTCAAATCCAGAGTAAAAAGGTTTCTTCAAGCCAATCGTGCTACATCTTCTTATCCCACGTTAAAAAAATAATTAAAATGTGTTGCAAGTAATAAATAAATAAAATCAAATCGGACATTTACCCATTTACCGTTGAACAACGCGGTACCAGACAAATTTGAGGAATCAAATGAAAAAGTGCCCCCAAATCCTTGGATCGAGGGTGACAACTCTGGAGTGCTCTTGAGGAGCCTGATGTTGATGTCGAGATGTTGATCAGAGGGTGCGAAACACTCGAAGATAGTTTAGGGCTGCGAGAGGTTTTAGTATAAATAAAATAGCAAGGTTTTATTCTTTAGTCAGATTAATACATGCCATGATGTGTAAAACTGAACTGAACGAAAATATTCTACGATATTTATGAGATTTACCTCTTGCAAAGAACCAGTTTTTTTCTGGTAAACTAAATCTCTAATTGTCTTTTGTGCTAAGTAAATAAGTTGAAAATATATGAGTACATAGGTTCATTAGGTCTTTTTAATGCTCTTCATCACATACGATACTAAAATTAAAAAAAAGTGTATCTTAAAGTTTGTGAATATTTCTTTCTTTCCTTTTACACGCTTAAATGATTGAACTGATATAAGTAGATGCAATTTGAAATTAATAAGATTCAAGATTAAAAAATAATTATTAGTAAGTAAGTAATAAAAATGTAGTATTTATATAGGTACGTTTTTTACATGAGATAAACTCACGCTTGACTACAACTTCGTTTTTATTTGTTCCATTGTCGCTTGTTGTTTATTTTAAAACCAAAACCACTGTCAGTTCTTTACATAGCTAGTAAGATGTTATTTCCTCCCTTGTAAAGTATATGCCCCACATAAATCACTTCCAGTACAAAAAGCACGCGGCCCTGTGCCTGTCTGCCTCAATTCCCCCATAGAGCCTACAAAAACTAAACAAGCAACGACGGAAGCCAAGTTTCATCTTCATGCGAGCATTTTTTCCATGTTTCCATGATGTTAGCAGCTCCTATTAGCTGTTGAGTTCTCTACTGTTTGTTTACTCTATCTTGATCTTAATTGTACTATAAAATAGGGCTAAATTAAATTGAATATGTAAGAAAATATTTTTTCGAATAGTTATCACAGCACTGTTTAATAGTGAAGCGATCGGTGAACTTATTTAATTATTAATTACTCATTATTACCTATAAATAGAAAATATCGCGACATTAGGTATATAGCTTAACATTAAGTACCGATTTTACAATTAATTTAGGTGATTCGTGCTGTCCGTACAAAAACGTATGCGATGTAGATATAGAGAAGCGAAACATTTCTGTGAGTATTCTCTCCATTTATCTTGATTTAATAATAAAAATTTAAATTTTACTTATCATAAAGCCATCAGTTTTCTATAGCCACCTGATTGTACCTACATAGGTACCTACATACACCTCAAGTCATTAACATCGCTTCATTAGCCTCAATTAACTCGCCTATAATTACTAGTAACCGATATCATAAATTAGGTCGTTCGATAAAACACCTCCCGTTTCATCGGAAATTTCAGAACAATCATCACTTAATGATTTAATTACTTAAAAGCCTGTAAAGCAAGTAATGATCAGAAAATTTAAAACTTTTACTTTAATGGATTGGTAATCTTAGATTTGTTAATTATGATATGGATTTTTTGGAATGAAAAGTTTTTGGGCTATTAGTTAATTAAGCCAAATATACAGGTAGCTTTTCAACAGAGAAAGTTATGTACAGGTTACTATTTAACTTATTTACGTAAGAACATGTTAATAAATCTAATTTATACCATCGAATCTTAGGGGCTCCGTTTAAAAGCCAATTTCATTCTAGACATTATATGGCCATGCGTGTTGCTTATGTTGGTGACATTTTATGCAACTTGTTATACTGATGAAAATATCTGACAGCCAATTACAAAAAACAGAAAACTTTCAGATAAAATGAATCGCCAAATCATCAAAATCTAAATATTGCATTGCATATTCCATTGCTCGTACAAACAGTACTTCCGATTAGTTTCACCAGACCGCTTTCACCCCTACTAAATACTTAATAGTGACAGCACAACCGCATGTTTCATAATTTGACACAACAATGCGTCGGTAGCCTTTGAAAATGGATTGAAAAGCCGAAATATTGATCAGTCAGCCCCCGGGGTCAGTAACCGATGATTGCCTTCATTGATGGACTGAGGTGTCGAATTGAGGTGGAGAAGGGTATGGGTATGATATAACTACTTATTCTACGAATTTGGAATGCCGTCGCTCTAATCGACGAAAGGGTGTTATTATGCCGTAGTGCTTTGTTTAGTATTATGATATTTGAGATTTTTTTCGATCGGTATTTTATTTTGAGTAGATTACAATGATATACACCACCTACCCATGCTTGCCTGCCCAATATTATAATGGGGATAAAAGTATTTGTTGATACCGATCAATATATGCTAGAAATAAATCATGTATTGATTGCTAGAAATAAAACTATTTTTGTGAAATTGGTAGGAATGCACATCAAATTTTGGGTTCAAACAAATTGATTTTACAAACTTGGAAGTAAACACCAATCAATATTCAATCGTTTGCTTTCAGTTAAATATTTTCGCTCAAGCACCGGACCACTATTTGGGTCTTTGCCCCGGAGGCTTTTGTCAAGGAAATTGCATTTGGAACGACCCCTCTGAGACCCTTTAGAAACTAAATTGTACCTACAAAAGCAATGCTACGGGGAATCCGCGGAGAGGCAATTCAAAGATGCAAAGATACATTTTCCTATAGTTACCTACTTTTAATTCTTTTGGTACATATTGAGGTGTTTTGTACTAAATAATATGTCATTCTCCAACAAATTCCGGCAGCTATCTGAGCATTGATAAGCTTTTTTTAAGTATGGAGGTTTTTGTCTAAATTCAAATAGGATCCTAACAATTCCTTTAAATCTAAAAGCTAGATACAAGCTAAACTAGACTACGAATCCTACATTTTTTCTGTATTTCCACTATAAAAATCAGGAGATGTGTGATCCACAAGCCCCCATTGAACCTGAAATAAAAATATGCTAAAGGGTTTTTGTATGGATTTGTGAATACAATTTTCTACACAGTGAGCTCGCGAATAGATCAACTGCCGGCTTTGTGGGATTTACATTGACAGCGACGGTTTGTGATAGAAATACAATTGATTCGTCTGAATTAAGTTTTGACAAGGCGCTGTGAATCACTCGGTGGAATTTAGGTTATTTTACAAGGTTATTTGTTGACTTGTTACGGGTAAATGAGATGTTTGATCGTACAAAATGTTTTTTTGACTACTGTTACATCTTGATGCTTAGAAATTTTATAAATGTTTCTACAATTTCACATTCCATTTCTGTGTAGTAAGTAGTTGCCGTTGCCACAATTATCCTTGACCCCTAAATCACCACTTTATGACTAGTTTCACTAAACACACATTTCCGTAACTGTGCCAAATCGATATCGCGTGACTTTTTCAGCAATTAAATTGAAATATTTTAAAACTTAACGACCGCTTTTACGAGTCCCGAACGCACGCTCTTTACATTATCAAAACACAAGCTTGTCCTGAAAACTTTAATGGCGCTTAGTTTTAATCGCAAAATTTATAACTATTAGCAATTTATGGTAATAAGTTTGAGGAAATATTCAGTGTATTCATAAAATTCAATTTTCTAGGGAAGTTAGCTCATATTAACGCTCGGTGGAAGTTCCTAACTTCAGGTGACGCGGTTCCCACGGACATTGTGCTACGAATATAATTATTATGCCGTAA
The DNA here is from genome assembly GCA_927399415.1 of Macaria notata. Classification (NCBI taxonomy): domain Eukaryota; kingdom Metazoa; phylum Arthropoda; class Insecta; order Lepidoptera; family Geometridae; genus Macaria; species Macaria notata. The sequence goes on from OV656727.1 coordinate 466,269, forward strand.
TTATGGATGTTACGGAGGAGGCATAATGGGCTGGTGTTAAATGCATTATTGAACACTTTGACCTGACTTTAGTACCTGTTGCAGTTATCGTTAATTTTATAAGTTAAAACCTAGAATTTTTCTTTCCGCGTATTGTATTCAGGTCATTTAAATTTGTACGTACATATATTTGAATAAAATAATCGCTGTCAAGTTATTAAAGAAACATATTTCTTGTTTAATTTACGACTGGGTAAGCCAATATAGTAGTAGCTATGTACATAGTGTATAGACCTTTCTTTAATATTGATCAGTGCATTGATCTTATGAACCAAATACTTTCTAACTACTACATAAGTATCAGCAATATTTTGCATGCGTACTTTCCAAATAATAACTAATTACCAATACCAGTACTATTTTCTTACATCCATGGCTGCAAAACATTCTCTCTGGCCAAGTTGGTAGTGCGTTATTTAACGAAGTTAGTTTATTAGCTGTCGCGTCTGCGGTGCACTAGTTCGGACGCCGCTACCCGCTCCTAAACAAGGGATATTTGAATAATTTAGCTAAATGCACCTTTATGGTCAGAAATTGTTATTATAGTTACTTATCTACATTAGCACCCACGATACAAGCGTTAGCTTAGTATGGGGCTAGATGGCGCTGTGTGATATATCCTGAAAAACTATAACCCCATTTATGAGATACGTAATAGGTACATAAACCGTCTCTCATAGTTAAGTTTAACCATTAGTCCCATTAGAGTTCCAAGCATAATAATAGTGAGTTATTTTGTCAAGTCAACCCGAACTATGGTTCCACATTTTCCTATTAAAGTTTAAGTGAAACACAATAATCATGTCATATTTAACAAAACTCCACAAATTCCTAGCTGCAAAAAAAAACCTACCATTTTCCACCGTCCAAAACCCCCAGTCCTCGCATGAGGTGGTCCACAAGCGGGCAGCGGTGCGTGACCTCACAACACACTATCTACCCTGCACACGCGGACACGGGTCCTAGCTGCTTTATAATTGGTTATTTTTAAAGAAAATACAAACAAACTGTGGACGCCAACTTCGCTCGCATTATTTCGGAATGAAACATATAGAAAGAAAGAAAGAAATATTTAGGTATTAAAATAAATATTACAAGATAAATAAATATTGATATGCATTATGCAACACTATGATTTCTTGTCATAAAATATCACCTCGGACCTAGGACCTCATACTACATACTAAATCATGATGCGTGCAGGTGTTTTGCGTTATTAGCGTTTAAATAAACAGATAAAAGTTCTGTAAAATGTTGAAACGTGTACTGCTATCAATTCGAAGTATCCTCAAACATCTTTTTTCGAATATCTTCAATGTACAGACTTTAGAACCTATATTTTGGAAAAACATAAAGTGTTGTTCCCCTGCAATTGATTCTCGCCGGCTTCAAACATCAAACTTGTTTGTTTTTAGGTCTACATATTGTTCCATAAATAAATAAATAAATAAACAATGTCAATTATATGATGATATTACCACAGATGAAATAAAAAGTCTAATAAAAGAAAGAGAGAGTATTAAAAGTATCAGCAACAGAACATTTGAGCAGAGAAAAAGATTACGTATACTGTACAGACAAATTAATAAAAAACTAAAACATAATTACAAGAAATATAGAATACATACAATACTACAGGAACTAGAAAATTCAGGCTCGTCAAAAAGAGCTTATAAAAAACTTAACAGCTCTAAACAATCGATAACAGATTTAAAACATAACAATAGAAATAATACCCAGATTACGTCAGACCTACTCAAAATTGCAACAGAATTTTATATGGAACTCTACCGAAATGACGACGACATAAATTACTGTGATGAGCTTACAAATAATAGCTTTGATTGTAACCATCCAACTTGCCCTCCTTTTCTACAATCTGAAATAAGAAGCGCAATCGGAAAACTGAAAAATTATAAAAGTCCGGGAGATGACGGAATTACAAACGACGTTATTAAAGCTCTAGATCAATCTATCCACCCAGTACTGACTGACTTATTCAATAAAATAATGGAACAATATCATATACCTTTAAGCTGGAAAAGTTGCACAGTATCTCTACTATATAAAAAAGGTAATCCCAGAGACATCAGCAACTACAGACCAATAAGTTTACTTTCAACGCTCTACAAAATATTCACCTCAGTGTTGTTAGCTCGAGTTTCCAGACAATTAGACGAAAGCCAGACAAGAGATCAAGCTGGTTTTAGAAAAAAACTTTTCAACAATAGACCACATCTTCACACTGACCCAGATAATCGAAAAATACCAGGAATTTGGCAAAACTCTATATTTAGCAGAGAGCTTTAGTGCGGCTACCGAAAGGTGAATCAGCATTACCTCTCTTTAAATCTATGCATATTTTAACATTACCGTCGATGGCATTCCTAGAAGCCGCGATGTACGCCTGGGAGCACCTGGGGGAGTACGAGCAGCACGGAGAGAGGCTGGCGGCCGACACGAGGCGGCCGCGACACCTGCGCGGGGTGCCGCACAGCCGCGTCAAAGCAGCGAAACTAATACATGTGATGGCGACAGGTGTATTCAACATTATCCCTGAACAAATTAAAAATGCTCCTTCAAAACAAGCTTTTAAAATAAGGGTTAAAAAATGGTTGACAGAGAAGGCATTTTATTCACACAATGAGTACCTACCTCGTGTGGAGTGATGAAATATGTAATAGGTACATTGTTTTGATTTAAAGCTTTGAATTTATCTTAATTGACATTTACGACATGATAATTGATTTCTTTATTTTAAGTATTGACATGTAACTGCTATTTGTTATAAATAAATATCTGTATCTGTAGCATACATAGACTACAGCAAAGCATTTGATTCTATTAAACACAGAGAGCTATGGTCAATTTTACATAAACAAGGAATCGAAAGCAAGTATATATCGTTACTGAAAAATATATACCACAATTGTAATGCTAAGATTAAACTGGAGGCAATAGGAGAGCCATTTCTTATACAAAAAGGTGTGAGACAGGGTGATACAATATCTCCCCAGCTATTTATAGCTCTACTAAACCAAATATTCCGTGATCTAGAGTGGAACAATCTAGGGCTTAACATACACGGAGAGTACTTGAGCCATCTCTGTTTCGCCGACGACATTATACTCATGTCAGAGAGCCACGTAGAATTACAATATATGATGACAAGCCTTGACAGACGAAGTAGAGTATATGGATTGCACATGAATAAAGAGAAGACCAAAATTATGACGAATGGAGAGAAAATCCCGATTACAATTGACGACACAAACATTGACTACGTAATAAGCTACATTTACCTTGGACAAAATATCGAAATGACAAACCGAACTGAAAAAGAAGTAGACCGACGAATATCGTTAAGCTGGAAAAAATACTGGAGCAATAAGGAAATTTTCAAAGGCGACATACCACTCCGAGTCAAGAAAAAGGTATTTGAATCCAATATAATGCCAACTCTCTTATATGGATGTCAGACGTGGGCCCCAACAAAAGTTACGATAAAGAAACTAAGATCATTTCAAAGAGCAACCGAACGAAGTATGCTAGGAATAAAACTGAGAGACCGCATCGATAGTAAGGATATCAGAAAAAAAACGAAAATGACCGATGTTGTTCAGACGGCTGCCAAGTTTAAGTGGAAATGGGCGGGGCACACAGCGAGACAGAGAGATAACAGGTGGACAAAGAGAATACTTCACTGGGAGCCAAGAGATGGACGGAGAGAGCGTGGAAGACCAATCAGACGATGGAGAGACGATATAGAGGCGGTGGCAGGAAAACTCTGGACAAGAACAGCAAAGACGAGACATACATGGCATGAGTTGGAGGAGGCCTACGTCCAAAGTTGGACGATCCCTTAAATAAATAAATAACATTTTAATTCAATAACCAGACATTGACATTACATTTAAGTACATATATCCATTTTGACATTACCTACAATAATACTAGACATTTATATAATAATTTCATGAATCAAATCAAAATATTGTAGTGTGAACAACTATACGTTTAAAAGGGAAATAAAGGCTATTTTTATTTTTATTTTATTTTATTTATTGTTCCATATTTTTTATCTGCAATGGATATCCGCAAACAAACGTCTGATTCATTATCTTAGCATTAATGAGTCAGAGAGATATTGAAAAAGCAACGAAACACCAATTACTCTGTGGTTAAGGTTTATAAATACATACTCGTGTATTGTGGTTATTTGATATTATCAAACTTACGTAGATAAATTAATATGGAACTATTGGACACATTCCAATTAAAATTATATTCATTAATCTACCATACGAAACAATTAATTAATATAACCATTTCATCGCAGCTTTCATAATAATGAATTGCTTGATAAAGTTTACCTTCAGGCGACGAACATTGATGATTTTAAAATGATTGAGAGTTTTCTATAAGAGGATTTCACAGTAATAAATTTATTGATATCGGGATTTTATTGATACTGAGTGATGAAGGTATCGTTAATTTTAATTGCAGTTTTTATTAATCGTCTTTTGAATACGACTCGAATTTTATTGATGGTACACGATATGTACTGCATTTTAGTTTAATAGATGATATTTCAGTAGTAGGTAATTTTGAGTGTCGTAATGAGAGTTTTATGACAAAGATACTGATAGAAATATATTAAGAGAAAAAGAATTTGAAAACAATCCTAATACACAAATAAAAAAACAGGTAGACATTTTTATTAGGGTAAAAAAAATATGTAGGTAAATATGTTATAACGATCAAATCGAATTGTGTAAAAAATATAATTATAGGTACTTCGACGACGTTGCATGCTCGAGATTTCTTTATTAACTATGTAGTCTCACTTCTGTATGTACTAGGCGTCACACTTTTTGTAGCTGTAAAAATAAAAACACAAAAAAAAGAAAAAACTTTTGAACAAATGTCACTGTCACTGTCGCGCCTGTAGTGTCGTCCTCCTGTCTAACCTCATTCATTTCTTGTGTGCGGGCGTCGCAACATCATAAATTTCGTTGAATTTTACTATTTGAATTTTTCGTGGAATAAAGTGTTTATTTCAGGTGTTCAAGTGGTAAATTAGGAAAAGGAGCATCGGAATTTTAAAATAACGTCGAAAATTCGACGTTTGGTACATAAACTAAGCAATTCATCAACCAGCTCAAAGGATAAAGGTTAGTGCAACTACTAACTTACCAAAGCAATCTTACTGCATTTATTCATTATCGATTTTAATTTTCTTGGTATAATGTTATATATTTTAAAAAACTATACCGAATAGATCGTAAATATAGATCTTTTTTCAACAAATGATACGATCTTTTTTTTTGAAATACCCACATTTTTGTCATGTAAATCGGAAACATGACTTTTCTTGCAATGTTTCTATAACGATCTTTTTTTCGATGTACCGACATATTTGTTGTTTTTTTACAAATACAATACAACAAAATATGAATTTATTTATTACCATTTGCTTACATACATTGTTTTACAGTTTATTCAATGTAAAAAGAACTAGATTTACTAACCTATAACGGTTATTTTGTTTGTGATTCATATTTATTTGAGCACGGTTGATAACAAACTAGTCTAGTGGCATAACGGGATTATGTACAATGACTTTAAAAGTGTACTGCTTCATAGCAAATTAGCAAATGTTCAGTTTAGTGGAATACAATACCAACATACAATAAATGTATATATTGGGCGTTGAATAAAGCACGATTGATAAAGAGTTAGTCTAGTGGCGTAACGCGATTACGTACAATGACGAAAGTGTTACTACTTTATAGCAAATAATCAATTATTAAATTGAGTGGCATACATTACCTATATTCAATGTACATTGAGGTTGATAACTAATTAGTCTAGTGGCGTAACGTGAGTACGTACAATGACTTTAAAAATGTTTCTGCTTTATAGCAAAGTAACAATCGATAAATTTAGTGGCATAAAGTACCTATATTCAATGTACCCTCGTTATACTCCGTGACATTAGAACGCGGTTACATCAGTGGATGGAGCGCTGCATGACGCTGAGGATAGAGAGAGGTGGCGGAAGATCATCAGAGACAGGCTCTTTACAAGGTCCGGGCATTTACAGGGTCCGGGTGGGACTTTAAATCTCTTCGCATGCAACGTCGTCTCGTATAATTATGGTCAAACTTCACTTAAGGTAAGTTCGTTTAATCGCAACTTCATTGTATTTGTCGTTTCATTACCTCTAGATTAACATCATTATTTATATTGTCGTCAGTATCCTACACAGTAGGTTGTTCTGATTCAAGTGTCAAGTTATACTGGTCTTTTCAATATAAGGGTGCATCCAAATTAGCGCAGAGATTGACAAAGAAATGCAATTAAATGTAAAATAGGGTCTGTTCATACGACTGTTGACACGATGTGACGAATTGAAGGGATAGGTGCCAGTCGATTTCCTTTTTGAAGTGAAGTTTTTCCCATTTGCTTGTTTGCTAAGCCTGATTTATTTTCAAGTGCGAAATAGGGGTGATTTGTGAAGGATTCCTTTTTACCCGACTACAGAAGAGAGTTAAGTGTTAGATTTTTTTTGCTTGTAATATGACTAAGTGAAAGCATTATAAGTCGCGTAACCATAACAAGGATTTTATCACTCAGTAGATACACATTTGAGATATATATTTATTTATATTTAAAGTAGAGCTACAAATAATAAATGATGCAATTAGTAGGTATTCAAAAAGTCATCCTTTCCAGGGCATTACTCTATTTTATGATGATTGTCTTCTTAATCTACAACCAATTTGACCAAATTTATTAGGTACTAATGGAAGTCCGCTGCTCTGCTAACATAATGTCAGGACATAAAGTAGCATATGACATTCCTATGACTATATACTGCCTACATACCAAAAAATATAACGATCAGTTCAGCCGTTTTTGCGTGATGTATGTTTAAAGAAACAGATAAACAGACAAAATTTCTAGGAATTGTTGGAACGTGTTCTGCTATCAATTTGAAGTAGATATCTCCAAACATTTTATTTAAATATCTTCAATGTTCAGACTTTCGACCCTCTTTAGCTTTATTATAACATGTATTGATAAATAGATACATAATACCTTAAGGTTATTCAGTATCCTTTATCTAGCACTAAGATCGATACAATGTTAGCTAAGCACTAATTTCCTAATATAAGCTTTCAGCATCTATGCAGATATGAACGGATGACTTATTCATAAAACAGGAAGTTAAAACTCCAGGGAATCCACGGTTTGCGCACCGACAACGCCGAAGAGATTTATGCATTTTAAATTACTGCGAATACTTATATAGACGATACGATGTTTGTATGAAATGGTTGTTTAAATTTATCAAGCATGATCTACAAAGCGAGAGGGAACTGGTTCTTATCGGGTAATCAGATTGCGGATCGCAAATTTAACATACTACAGCTATCAAGATATGTCTGTAAGAAAGTAATAACAACATGGCTACAATATCAGGATTATGACGAAACGAAAGACACTTTTGAAAAATTTAATAATACATAACAATGAGTGGCCTGGCTCCCAGCTAGTCAGTGCCCCTCACTGTAATCCCCATGCCGTTGTTTTAATACCAACTATGGTGAAACGGGCACAGAAGTGAGGCCCACCGACTGGCTGTGGCCCAGGCCACACAAACAATTTTTCTTTATTCACCACAACTCTAATTCAACACGCAATGTCTAAAAACTCCAATCGGATCCCCATTACGATAGTTCCCAGTTTTGCGTAATCCGACTGTAGTAAAACCCTATTTTACATTACCAATACTACTTTGTTCTTTGTTTATTTTTTTATAATTTTTTCATATTAAAGTTTGATTCTGAAAATACGTAACAAAAAAAGAAAAAAAAAAATGTTCAGCTCACGTGCCTTTTCCAACGAGTCCAACACTTGCACTACAACAGGTTAGGTTAGGTTAGGTTTAGCGTCCCGTAAAGTACACCCCAACCCGCTACGCTCGCTCACTCGACCCCGCTATCCCCTTCTATTCTAACCTAACCTCAAGCATGCATCGAAGAAGAAAGAAAATTACTTGACACTGGCAAATACGCGAAAAGTGTGACGCCAATACTAAAAAAAAACAATGGCGTCACGTTTCGTTCATCAAGTTACAAGTTACACACAAAATATTATAACTACGTATAAATTTGCGATCAAATAATAAATAAAATTACGTATTATATGTATTTTTCATCAATATATACGTAATTGTGACAAAAACTAAACATTACATACACATTAGCAAATAAATATAATAGTTTGATAAGTCGCACGCTTGTATGTAATAGCAGTCCGTAAAACGAAACGCTAATGGCCGTCATAGTGTCAAGAAACTGTCAAAACGAAGGATTATTTTTCGATTTAAAAAAATTAATATCTCGTAAACTAAGCATCTCCGTATTTAACGTGTAGCCTTTTATAAATATTATCTACTTGTAAAATAATTATGGACCTCCAACGCGATTGGGTACTTTGGAAAGTTGAGCCCAATTTTCAAGTGTTCTCAGCTGGTACAGTCAAGAAGGCGTAAGCTGAGCTTTGCATTTGTGTGGGTGTACATAGATAGTGTAGGTGAGACAATCGGCTTCTCCATCGTGCGATAGCGCCATCTCACTCCCCCGCCCACCTGCCATACTTCACCCACACAAATGCAAAGCTCAGCTTACGCCTTCTTGACTGTACCTACCTACCTGTTTCTTTTTATTAAGGTCAATAAACGTTATTATTATTTATTTGGTACACTTTGGTGTTCTCTCCACCATGGGAGGTACATGTTGCACGGGCCGGAGCCAAGTGCTTCTTAAATCTAATAATTTTCTTATATCTTATATTTACAATATATCTATAGAGTTAAAAAATTTCGAAGTATTCTACATGTGTTTAATATGACTGCTTTTTGAAGTTGTTTGTATGTTGAAGTTGGTAGGTCAAGTGTCTCAAGGCTCTTAAGTAGACACCTGTGGTCGAAACTATTATAGGTACTGTTCTTGTGTTGTTAATGCGCCACTGTGATTTTATTTCTATTGATAAGTCTGTCTATTTTGCTATCTTCTCTGTGTGTGAAGTTTGTAGGTTGTGGGTGTTGCAGATAGCTATGTCGATTAAGTATGCAGTCTTGTTGTTTTTATCCAACACTGTGATGTCCGGTCTATTGAAGTGTATGGTCTAGTCGGTTATTATTGTCCTGTCCCAGTATATCCTGTAGTGTTGGTTTTCAAGAACGGAGTCTGGTTTGTATTTGTAGTAGGGCGTCATTTTATTTATGAGTTTGTATTTATGAGCAAGTAGTTGGTGGATGGTGGCCGCTACCTGGTCGTGTCTATGTTTGTAATCAGTCTGAACAATGGACTTGCATGCACCGGTGATATGTTGTATGGTTTCGGACCTGCTACTACATCTTCTGCAAATGTCATTTGTATTGGGTCGACGTATAATGTGTCTTTGGTAGTTCCTGGTGTCAATAACTTGGTCTTGGATTGCTATCATGAAAGCTTCGGTCTCAGGGAATAGATCGCCACTCTCCAGCCACACATTCGACGCTTCTTTGTCGACATGTGGTTGCTGAAGATCGTGGTAATGTCTACCGTGAAGTGACTTCCGCTCCCATGCTGCAATCTTTTCTTTAGGGTCGGTAATGCGTTCGTTTCTTTGTTCACTTGTATTAGATAGGTTTAGTGGTGTATATCGACTGTCAGACTGTGAGATTGCTTGATGCAGTGGTGAATATGGTGATTGTTCTGAGAAAAACTTTCTGAGTGTGGTGATTTGTTTGTTGTGAAGGTTAACTATGTCTATTATGCCTCTGCCTCCCTGTTTCCTGGGTAGTGTCAGTCTCTGTACGCATGACCGTGGGTGGTGTTTCCGGTGTTTAGTCATAGATGTGCTGATATTGCGTTGTAATCCAGTGAGTTCAGTTTGAGTCCAGTTAATAATTCCAAATGTGTATGTTAAAACAGGGACTGCGTAGGAGTTAATGGCTTTGACAAGGTTTCGACCGTTCAATTGAGATTTAAGAAGCGAATTGAGTCTGTGTTGGTATTTACGTTTAATATCAGTTTTTATTTGATTGTGAGGAATTTGGAGGTTTTGATAGAATCCTAACCATCATACAAACTGTGATCAAGTGCAAACCTGTTTTAATTAAAAAGCAGCAATTTCTATATAATATATTTTTACACGTTTGTTAGTGCTTGATCACATTAGGTAAGCAAACTAAAAGAATATGGGAGCAGAGCTAAGATATCTTTGCAAGTAAAATTTAAGCAATTAATTTCTAGACTTCACTATATTTTTACTTACCAATAAATGTTGTATCATTCTACATAGTGTACCAAAGCGTGTACCTACCTAATCGACAGTGTAAATCTGTACTACTTCTCTTTTATACATTTTTTATAACCTTATGGAATATCGTCTAGTGTAAATGAGCGTTTTATCGTCAAAGGTACTAACTTAATGGGATAACGATTAAACTTTGATTCTATGTTATGAAGCTCTAGTTACATACTAACTTAGGAAACATTTTCTTTGATCAGGTCATGCATTCGATTACTATGAAAGCAGGTTACTCAATAACAGCTCCACACCATAGTAACGTATTATTAGACTACTTGGATATATTTTTTATAAGTACTGACATATTTGTATAAAAAAGATAAAATAAACATATAAAATACTAAGAATAACGTGACGTAGAGTTAAAAAAGGTTAACGTATAAAATATATAGGGACCAAATTTTGCATTACTTTGAATATATTTTATTTTTACCAATAACTATGTATTGTATTGTATTGAACTATGTGTCCATTTATCTACCTCCCAGCAAGCAGTAGCTAACTGATTCCACCCCACCAATAAGGTAATGCGTCGCCTGACGGAACATCTCGGGGCCAGAGGTCGACCGGACTCGGTTGCATCAGTCTCCTGTCTTTAAACATCATCAATCACTGCCCGCTACCTTCTAACCACTTTAGCTGTGGATGGTAAGGCTATATCTTGTACATAGATGTTTGATGTTAATGTGTTTAACTGGTTAGAGAGAAAACTATTTTAGATTGTGTATTCAAATAATCGGCTGAATGAATTACTTCTCCATTCTGTGGTTAATGTGGTTATGTAGTAGGTTCTTACCAGTTACTAGGCATAAAGCAGAGCTAGCGCCGCGGGCCGTGGCACTCTTTGGAATCATTATCTTTTTGCTTATAACCGTGTCAGTTTCTTTGTTATTGCGCAAACTAGAAGGGTGCGGGGTGAGGGGAACAGCTCTCGCTTGGTTCTCTAGCTATCTCTACAACAGACGCCAGCGTTTAAAAGTTTCTGACTTCGTTAGCGATGAGCAAATTATCAACTTTGGGGTGCCGCAAGGCGGTATACTTTCCCCTACCCTTTTCACCATATATATGGACGGGTTACTCAGGCTCACTATCCCTAAAGCGGAATTAATTTGCTATGCGGATGATACGGTAGCCATATTCCAAAATCAAAGCTGGGAAGCCGCACTTAACACTGCAGAAAGAGGCATGGTACGCATTCACAAATGGCTGAGTACAAATCTATTAACCCTAAACCTAACGAAAACCAAGTTTGTGGGTTTTCACATAACCAAGGCAACAGAACCAAACATAAACATTCTAAAACTTCATAAAATTGCATGTCCAGTTCTAACATTTCCTTTAGTCAGAAGATGCTCTTGTCAGGCCATCAACAGAGTTTCATCAATACGTTATCTTGGAGTTGAAGTAGATGAGAAACTTAATTTTGAGTCACATATTATTGGCATCACCAAAAGAACTCGCAAGCTAATTTTCCTCATGAAGACTTTGAGACCTGTTGCTAATGAAGCTGTAAAAAAACTGGTATACACCGCACTGTGTCAATCATTGTTACAGTACTGCATAGGTGTATGGGGGGGTTCAGCTAAAACGTCCATGCTCTCGCTTGAACGTGCTCAACGTGCGGTAATAAAAGTCCTACTTGGCAAACCGCGACGATATCCAACCGAGGATCTCTATAGGGAAATGCAGGTACATACTGTCCGACAACTATTCATAATGAAGTCTGTCACTAAGTCTCTCTCTGTATTTCACCCTCATGCAGACCAGACCTCCCTGGAACCCGCTCTCTTACCGGATGTAAGAACGGTATTTGCCTCCCGTCTACCTCCGTATATTAATCTCTTTGTGTTCAACAACGTACTAGACTCTATAAAAACTACTAAAATCTCGCACAGGAAAGCCCGTGCAAAGATAAAACGGTGGCTTTTAACCAAATCTTATGATGACACAGAAAAACTGGTGAGAGTGTACAACCTAGATTCTGGAATGAATACAGAAGTAGAACTTCTATTCTAGCTAGCGGGTGTTCGTTCTTAAGCGTAGATAGATTGAAATTACTCAGAAAGTTTAGTCACAATATGCACACATTCCCACGCACACACACACACATACATACACACAAACACATAATTACCCTAGACTACTCATTGGAGATACCAAACATTCATACGTAATACGTAATCTTTATAACCCGCAAAAATCCTTGCATTCCTTTTATGTCCATGTAATGTCCACACATTATCTTTTTATTTTCTTGATGCAGCTTCAGTTTGTACATTACTGTTCTGTAACAAACACTATCTGTACTTTTGTTAAATTTGTTTTTGGTGTTGTATATTATTTAATGTAATTAAGCCTGTAATCATTTCAAATTATTGCTATAGAAAGCGCGAATGTTTACTCCAAATATTTAATTCTTTCCTGGGCCTCCGAGATACAGGCATTGCCTAGTTCGGGGTCCGCTAGGAACGCACATGTACGTACTTAGTATGTAAAATTAAAATAAGGTTAAGTAATTTGTATTAATATGTACCTTGTATGTGCATGTACCTATGTATTTTTATTTCTTTAGTTAATAAAAAAATATTTGATTTGATTTGATTTGATTTGATATTGTATGTAGAGTGGGGATCGAACCTACGTCCGTAAATTGATGTAGTCCGACAAATTTGGAGGCTCCTTCGACTGGGAGCGTGGCGTCTCCTGTAATCCGGCTACTCGGAGGTCGGGACCGGAGGATGGTTTGAGGTCGGGAGTCACTGGTGCTGTGCGACCCATGTTGACTGGACGTCCACACTAAGCCTGGTATTAATATGGACCTCCTGGAGGAGCCTGGGAGGTGCAGGTTCACTAAAGAGGGGCGAACCGGGCCAGGGGGGAAACCCAGCAGCCAAAAGTCCCCGTATCGGGCAGTAGTGGGATAGCGGCCGGAAGTGGAGGTGCAGTACCAGCCTGACCAATACAACCAGACACGATTCTTTTGCACCTTTTTTCTAAAATTTTATTTTTTATGCAATTTGCAACTTCACTTTGACAAGTGTACTAAAAACTAAAAAATAATAAAAGCTCTCATCTTGTCTGCACGAAAAGTGTGGCGAAAAATACATCTGTTGTAAAAAGCGCCCCTTGCAAGGTGTGTCGACCCCTGCGCCAGCTGATGGTGCGTTTATACTCTGTAACGCGAGCTAAGTGAATCAAACTGTCATTCTGCCCGCATTACGGGCCAACATACTTGGGGAGAAGGGTAAGGATATGCAGGAATAGGCTGGTCCATGGATTGTTCTCAATCAATGTTGTAGTGGTGTAAAGGTCAGGCTTTTTAACACGCTTTTATTAGGTCATCCTGTAACTACATAATAGTTTTATTGATAAAATCTTTGTTATCAAGAAAAATAAACTGAATTTGTCATAAACGGATGTAAATGAACCACGACGACTAAAAGAGAAGTAGCTTTTATCCCTTTACATAGGTATGTAATTCTAATGTTTCTTTATATATGACACGAATTTAAACTGAATTGAATAATTTACAATTCAATGTTATACAGAAGTTTAGTTAACCATTCTATTTCAGATGAAATATTGATTTATCTTAAACTTTCAATCTATTCCCATTCTTATCCACACTAAGCGACCCCTGTTGACAAGCAATGCTTACTTTTTGCTTAATATCATCCCTAGCAGACGAAGGGTTCCCACCCTCTTATTCAAGCGAAATCACTTTCCCTGTAAAATATACCTTAATTTTTTTTCATCTCATAATTGCTTTCGTCGAAAAAAGCTTGTAAAAGATATTCTTGTTTTAACAGCCGTGAAAATGAGTTTGTAACTTGAAAGGTTGACACAAGCAGACATCATTAAAATGTTCTACAATTTCCTAAACCTGTCGTGAAGGGCCTTTGATGAAGTGGATAGAGCACTAAAATTTATTGCTATAGATTTTTAATAAGTATAAAAAATTGTACCCAAAAATTTTAAAATTCAATTGGGTACATTCTGACTAAGTAAGGAAAAAATAGGATAAATTGTATCAAAATGGTTTCTTTAGTATATGGATATTGACATAGTTGGTGTGTAAGCCGGAGTATTTGTAAAATTACCTAAAATTTATTTAATAACTTAATAGATCCTATCATTTTGTAACAATTAAAACCATTCTTCTTCTTATCGAATGAGAATGGCCAAACCTGGTGTCGAAAGTTTAATAAAAAAATATATTAAAACCATTGAAGTTTCAGCTTCTTACTACTCTATATATTAGTTTTGTTCCTAACTCTGTACCGCCGCTAGTAATGTGTAGAAACCTTAGTCACGCCTACGTTCGACCGAGTCTCATTTCACTCCAATCTCAGTTTCATTAAAGTTGTATTGGAAGTTTTTTTTTAAAGGTTTCCTATTCCTAGACACTATAAATATAAATAGACATTTAAGGAAAATGGCCTCTGATATAAAAGTTTAGGGAACCAACCTACACACATATTCACATATACATTTAGCTACGCTACGCTTTAATTGTTTTTCAGTAATTTTAATCCAACACTGGTCAAATAGGTGTACACCATTCTTCTCACCTCGTCCTAATTGTTTCATTAAAACCAACTTGAGGCACTCATACAAAAAAAATACATAGCTTTAAAAAGAAGATGGTTACTAAATCAGGATTATTTCTATTGGAAAAAGGCAAAAGTGTGCTCGACAATATGTGGACATGAAAGACAAAACGGCTGTTTTCTACCCTTATGCAAAAAACAGTCTTTGATTCGACGCATGACAACATTGCTAGATGTAAAGTTCTAGATAAGAGTTAATTGGTTAAGAATTATTATTTCCGGGAATTAATTGTCTTCGATTTACACGATGTATTAAATTATGTATGTATACTAAAATACTGTATTTTTTGTCGTATCATCACGATTTTGAAGTTAAACAAGTACACACTATATATGACTGTGATTATGATTATGACATAACTGTGAAAACAGGCCTGTTTTATCATAGTGTTGCGCCGCGACCTTTCTGGAAGGTTCACGTTACCACCGGCAGCTACCTGCGCGTACACATACACGTAAACAAGTTGTTTACCTCATTTAATTGCGTTCCAGATTGTTCGACATTCATCATTGTTAAGTGTAACACAAAAGAAACTAATTTGCATAACAATGGTTTTATGGTTGTGTTTTGATCCAAGTAATACAAAAGCATTCGAGAAGTTTCTTACCGATATATAAACGGGCGCAGCTCGGGCCAGTGGACAGTTTCAATCAAGCGATCGAAGCGAACAGTCAAGCGATACCGAAGCGATATTACGAGTGTGAAAGTGCTAAGTGTAGTACTGTGTAGTGAACGTGTGTGCTTAGTGTTTTTCGTAGTACTCTACGAACTTGTGTGTGAAAACATAGTCGAATTAAAGGCAATGAGATAAGGCATTCTGTTTTTCCTTAAAAACAGCCCCCTATCCCGTAACATTTGGTGTCAGAAGTGGGATAAGGAAGCAAAATGCCTCTCTTGCCTTTGGATGACGACTCGGTGCGCACCAGGAACCAGCGTCGGGAAGAAGCTCGTCGGACGGAGGAGCAGGCACGCCACCGCGAGAGCATGGACAGCAGGCGTGATCTGCCTGCCGAAGAGATGGGTGAGCCTTCGTCAGAGAGCGCAACTGATACTTCGGCTGCCCGCCCTGCTGCATCTGCCACCGTGGACTTGTCGATACTGATGAGCATGATGCAGGAACAAGCAAGACGCCAGGAAGAACAAGCGAAACGCCAAGAAGAACAAGCGAAACGCCAAGAAGAACATGCAAGGCGCCAAGAAGAACAAGCAAGGTGCCAAGAAGAGCAAGCGAATCGTCAAGAGGAATTACTACGCTTGTCGCAAGACGAACATGCTAGACGCTTAGAAGAAATACAGGAGCTGCTGGGAAAGGACCTGAAAAAAATAAACCTGAAGTTGAACCAACACGAAGAGAGGTTGAACGAGACAGAGCTGCAGATTGCAAACGTTCAACGGTCGCTTCAGGTTATCAAAACTGAAAAGGGATCAATCTGTGCTGCTGCTCCTGTCTCAGCGCCCAGCGGCTTCAAGATCACCCCATTCGACGGGATGTCATCTTGGGCCGCTTACAAGATACAATTCGACGCCATAGTGAGAGCCAACGGCTGGAACAAGGAGCAAGCAATGACTGCGCTTACAGTGGGTCTTCGTGACCAGGCCTTGTCAGTTCTGGAAGCCCTGGGCGAAGACGTTACTTATGACACTCTTCTCGAGGCGCTGGAGCGTCGTTACGGTGATGCGCATCTGGAACACGTATACCGTGCTCAGCTGAAGGATCGAGTACAACGGCGCGAAGAGACCCTGCAGGAGTGGGCTCTAGAAATCGAGAAGATAGTGCGCAAGGCCTACCAGTCCGTGCCAGAGCTGGTGGATACACTTCTGGTACAGGAGTTTATCAGTGGTATTCGAGATCCAGAAGTGAAATCTATCGTGACACTTGGGCACCACCAGACCTTGAAGAATGCCCTGGTACATGCGCTGGAGGTTGAGGCTGTACGAAAGGATCATCGCTTTGAGCACATGAGGGAATTGAAAGTGACAATGCCGACGTACTACAATCGAGGAGTTCCCAAGTATTCGCCGACGTATTACAATAGAGGAGCTCCCAAATGCTACCATTGCCAGGTTAGGGGACATTTGAGCCGCAATTGCCCCAAGTCAAATCAAATTACGTTAATTATGTACGGATGGAGCGTGATGGATCGTGGCGTAAATCAGTGACAGAGGAACGAGTGAGCACCAGGACTATGGAGCAAGGGCTGGCAGGTTCTGATAAAGTCCCGAAGGTCTTGGTTACATCGAGCTCGCAAGCGAAGGACGGAAATGTGGACGCCGTTTCGAGAAGACCATCTGAGGAAGATCGACTATATGAGGAGGAGACAAAGGAGACCATACCAGTTAAAATGCTGAAGATAGACCTAAGCGACGAATGGAAGGAGACGATCCAGTCAGCGCAGCAAGAGGACGCCGACATTAAATCAATTCTAAACTGGATGGAATCCGGAGCCACTAAACCGACATGGAGTGACGTTGCTGGAATGAGCGTAGTGACACAGGGCTTATGGACACAATGGAACAGTCTCGTCATTCACGAAGATGTATTGTGCCGAAAATGGGAGAACACTCGTGGAAATCAATGCCATCTGCAAATGATTGTTCCCAAAGTGAGAGTGCCTGACATCTTGCGACTTTTCCATGAAGGACATCTTGGGGTGAAAAGGACCTTGTTGAAAATATGAGAACGATTTTACTGGATCAACTGCAGAGACGATGTGGAAGAATGGGTTAAAAATTGTACCAGTTGTGCGTCAGTGAAAGGCTCGCATATTCAACAAATTCGAGACTCTGGCCGACAATCGTCTTGTAACGGACCATTTTAGGCCGTTAAACCATCATCATTATCGTCAACAACTGAGAAATAATACACTAAATATTGCGCCGTTAAGAGCAAGTTCGAGCCTTGATTCAAGCAAATAAATTAAGCCAATTTCATCCGTATCGACACTTGAAAATATTCACTTTATTTAAATGCAAGTTCGATCCTTGCTGTAGCAATTTCATCATTATCGGAAAATACTACCAAATTATATCGTCATTATTATTTAAGAATCAATAGGCAATGACAACAGGTTAAATTATGCACTATTAAGAGCAAGTTCGATCCTTGCTAGTAACTAATTACCAAATTAATTTATCAAATTTCATCCTCATCAATCAATTTATTCAATACATAAAGAACTGCAAGTTCGAGTATTGCTTATCACTTCGACGTGATAAATATTTACACCAATTTCATCACTACCGGAAGATAGTTCTAATGTTATCATCATCATCATCTTTAAATCATTGGATAATGGCAAACAATGACTACGGCGAGTTCGAATCTTGCTTAGTATTTCATAGTAATTACATCGATCAAACAAATCTAAGTGATAAACCACTGAAACTATGGCACTATTAAGAGGTCGTATTCCACGAAACCCGAGTACTACGATAACATAAATCGTTTCGATAAACGAAACATATTGCGATGACAGATCTACTATGTTAGTGGTATAGAAGGGGAAAGTTTGTATGTTTGTATGTCATAATGACTACTGATATCCTAAGCAACGTAAGCTATCATAAAATTGGTGATATGAGAATGGAAAGTTTTACGACTTTAACAGGCACTGATGACTTGAGAAGCGTAATCTGATAAAATAGTAATACATATATAAAATGAAAGTTTGTTTTGTGTCCAGTATTCATACAGGCGGATCCGAAGGAGAGAGCATGCGCATGCGCAGGCAATAAATTATAGTTACAAAAAAACCACTTAGCTGGGCAAACACACCACTAAGTTACAGTTCAAATGTTAGCAGCAAAAACTTGACAGGGCCATTAATTACAATGTTTATTACCTGAGAAAACACACACTGAAAAAGACGTATGTTAAAACGACGTACCGAGGTAGTAAAGGACAGACAGTGTGATTTGGGATTGGTTAGAGAAAGACAGACTATGAAGAAAGTAGGGTGGAAGGGGAAACTATAAAAGCTAGTGTAGGCTAATTTTTGGTGATACTCGGAGCGGTGTGTAAAACTGCAAAGAGGTACACTAGGGCCAGGTTGCGGGATTAGGGAACCGATGTTCCGATTGTGAAAGTTTTGTGTTAAATTCACTTGTGGGATTTTGATTGTTGTGGAGATTAATGGGGAAGTTTTATTTATTGATTTGGAATTTGATCCACATTTTGAAATCATTTTGGGAATAAAATCAAGCCAGCTAACTAGATGGGGGTAGGTGAGGTAACTGAACTGCGGAGATGGGCCTCACGGTCTTAGCTGCGGTTACCTTGCATTTGTTGGGGAAACGGAGTTGTTAACAAACAATACTTAATAAAACAACTCCTTGTTAGTTTTCGCTGGAATAGGGTGGTTTAGTGGAAGTTGTACGAAGGTGAGGTACGCTGAACTGCGGAGATGGGCCTGAAATATGGTCTTAGCTGCGGCTACCTAACTAGAAATGCAACTGACACTGACTCACAATACAAACGATTGGAGTTGTTAATAATTTAACTATACACAACAATATCCAAACCGTAGGAATTCCAATAAGACGAATTAGTTGGGAGTATTTGATAATACGTCTTCTGGAATTTAGAGCTTTCACAATTTGTTCATTGGGAACTGGGTTTGTCCGGACTACGGTCTAGATAGATCTGGGCTCTTTCTTGTCGGAAACCGGTATGATTTTGCTGGTGTGAACGAAGACGAGTTAGAGTTGCTGGGGCGACGCAAAGTGGACGCTTGCGGGTCTGTTTACTTGGGAATACCAAGCAGGCGAAAAGTCCCCTTTCTTATTCATGTTGCCATGACGATTTATTTAACAGACGTAGAAGTGTCGACCCTGCCTTGTGGCATCTAAGTCGCCATGGTCAATGTGATGAGGATTGTATATTATATTTATGTATATATTGTAGGTATCCACTTGGCGTTTTATACACGCAAAACACGGGCTTTAGCACACTAGTCTTAAGGTGTTGCCCCACCTGCCAGTTCGGTGTAGGGACCCAGGAGTAGCGGAATGTAAGTCAGGACAATTACCGGTTGGTAATTGCTTAGACTGAATTTCCTTGTAGGATTCTCAACACGTTTAAATGTAAATGTGAGATTCCGGAATCTCTAGTTTTGCTTGGTTATGTAGCTTAGTTGGTTGTCAGGAGAAATAGGCCCGCATGGGTAGACGATATGTTAGGTCTTGTATAGGTTTTGTGTTAGGACTCATTACTATGAGTTAGGGTGTGGAATGCTGTAGGCACTTTTATTTCAGCGGTTAGGCCGTTCCTGGTTGGTTCCTGATTCCTGAGTTTATGATCCAGATAAAGTTGGTAAATTATTGTAAGTTAATTAGTAGGCACTGGTTAGGATTAAGTTTCATTGTAACGTTTACAATGTATTTGTATAGGCAGAGGTAAACTGGTAATATTTTACTCCTTTGTGTATTTAAACTAATAAGTATTGCTTTCAATTGTGCAGAAGTACTCACAAATCAATTTTATTCTCACTCCAATTGTAAAGATATAAGATATTATAAAATGCTATAGTCCTTCCACTGTTTTACTTTATTTGAATGTTATTATTTACCTTTATTTATGAGCAACGCCTCATGTTTACTTCAACACTTTTATCCATTTGGGACCCTCAATAAAACTTATAGTGTAAAGATCATACACTTAATGCAAATTTTATTTATTTACACTGACTCCAACTGGAGTATATCTAAGAGAGACAAACTCTAATTTATTCTACGTTTGAATTCTACCTAGCCATGGGGAATTGCAGTTACAATTTAATTATATTATGTACCTATATTTATGAGCAACGCCTCATGTTTACTTCAACACTTTTATCCATTTGGAACCCTCAATAAAACTTATAGTGTAAAGATCATACACTTAATGCAAATTCTATTTATTCACACTGACTCTAACTGGAGTATATCTAAGAGAGACAAACTCTTTAATTTATTCTACGTTTGAATTCTACCTAGCCATGGGGAATTTAGTTATGCGAAGGTATTACGCTATGAGAAAGATCATCTCTTAATTTCTCGTATACGGAAGATCACCGTGAGAAATGCCTAAGTGTATTATCGGGACATAACTTTATCTACGGATAAATTTTATCATGATTTACAAATTTAAAACGTCTCTCTTTGACTATGCAAAAGTTAGGATCATCTAACTTGGGAACATACACTCACTTGACATACAATAGGCCGCGTGTCCTCTTGTCTTTTGGATAGATTACAATTTTATGTTAACTCACTTATGAGTTAATTTGCAGAGCTTAACTAAGCCCTCCACCCATTCAAACCATTGGTGTTTGCCAGAAGACTGTCCACAATGGCTGAAGTCTATGGCTATAGGCGTGCCAGGGGCCTATAACTTCCATTTTATCAAAAAATGACATTGATGACTTGGAAGCAAACACTAATACTATGTCAGTATGATGAATGAAAGAGATGATTGAGTGGAAGTATTACAATTCTAAAGGAATATTTATTAAAGCCCAACATTAATGTAAAACCGTCATATTATGTACACTATCTTCAATATCATAATCATTAAACTATCTCATTCTTAATACTTTCTTTATGTACTACAAACGTGAGACTTGCAATAGATTGATGTTAGTTAAAGTATTTTCTTTGAACCTCATAAAGGATTTGAGTTACTACATACACAACGGGTCCGTAAACTACTAGACGATTCACTGCCAAAACAAAACAATTCACGAGCCAAATTGATGTTCCAATAAGTACTTTAATATTAGGAAAAATGGTGTTTTATTTAGTAGCGGTTTACAGTAGTCGCAAAGTAGTAGGAAATTTAAATTATAATTTATATTTAATTTTAAATAAAAAAAGGGGGGGTACATAAAATGGTGCCGTGACCAGGATATAAGGGGTTCTTTTTAATTAACGGATAATTACGATTATAAAACGGATTAATTTTATGTAACGGACCATTTTAGGCCGTTAAACCATCATCATTATCGTCAACAACTGAGAAATAATACACTAAATATTGCGCCGTTAAGAGCAAGTTCGAGCCTTGCTTCAAGCAAATAAATTAAGCCAATTTTATCCGTATCGACACTTGAAAATATTCACTTTATTTAAATGCAAGTTCGATCCTTGCTGTAGCAATTTCATCATTATCGGAAAATACTACCAAATTATATCGTCATTATTATTTAAGAATCAATAGGCAATGACAACAGGTTAAATTATGCACTATTAAGAGCAAGTTCGATCCTTGCTAGTAACTAATTACCAAATTAATTTATCAAATTTCATCCTCATCAATCAATTTATTCAATACATAAAGAACTGCAAGTTCGAGTATTGCTTATCACTTCGACGTGATAAATATTTACACCAATTTCATCACTACCGGAAGATAGTTCTAATGTTATCATCATCATCATCTTTAAATCATTGGATAATGGCAAACAATGACTACGGCGAGTTCGAATCTTGCTTAGTATTTCATAGTAATTACATCGATCAAACAAATCTAAGTGATAAACCACTGAAACTATGGCACTATTAAGAGGTCGTATTCCACGAAACCCGAGTACTACGATAACATAAATCGTTTCGATAAACGAAACATATTGCGATGACAGATCTACTATGTTAGTGGTATAGAAGGGGAAAGTTTGTATGTTTGTATGTCATAATGACTACTGATGTCCTAAGCAACGTAAGCTATCATAAAATTGGTGATATGAGAATGGAAAGTTTTACGACTTTAACAGGCACTGATGACTTGAGAAGCGTAATCTGATAAAATAGTAATACATATATAAAATGAAAGTTTGTTTTGTGTCCAGTATTCATACAGGCGGATCCGAAGGAGAGAGCATGCGCATGCGCAGGCAATAAATTATAGTTACAAAAAAACCACTTAGCTGGGCAAACACACCACTAAGTTACAGTTCAAATGTTAGCAGCAAAAACTTGACAGGGCCATTAATTACAATGTTTATTACCTGAGAAAACACACACTGAAAAAGACGTATGTTAAAACGACGTACCGAGGTAGTAAAGGACAGACAGTGTGATTTGGGATTGGTTAGAGAAAGACAGACTATGAAGAAAGTAGGGTGGAAGGGGAAACTATAAAAGCTAGTGTAGGCTAATTTTTGGGGATACTCGGAGCGGTGTGTAAAACTGCAAAGAGGTACACTAGGGCCAGGTTGCGGGATTAGGGAACCGATGTTCCGATTGTGAAAGTTTTGTGTTAAATTCACTTGTGGGATTTTGATTGTTGTGGAGATTAATGGGGAAGTTTTATTTATTGATTTGGAATTTGATCCACATTTTGAAATCATTTTGGGAATAAAATCAAGCCAGCTAACTAGATGGGGGTAGGTGAGGTAACTGAACTGCGGAGATGGGCCTCACGGTCTTAGCTGCGGTTACCTTGCATTTGTTGGGGAAACGGAGTTGTTAACAAACAATACTTAATAAAACAACTCCTTGTTAGTTTTCGCTGGAATAGGGTGGTTTAGTGGAAGTTGTACGAAGGTGAGGTACGCTGAACTGCGGAGATGGGCCTGAAATATGGTCTTAGCTGCGGCTACCTAACTAGAAATGCAACTGACACTGACTCACAATACAAACGATTGGAGTTGTTAAAAATTTAACTATACACAACAATATCCAAACCGTAGGAATTCCAATAAGACGAATTAGTTGGGAGTATTTGATAATACGTCTTCTGGAATTTAGAGCTTTCACAATTTGTTCATTGGGAACTGGGTTTGTCCGGACTACGGTCTAGATAGATCTGGGCTCTTTCTTGTCGGAAACCGGTATGATTTTGCTGGTGTGAACGAAGACGAGTTAGAGTTGCTGGGGCGACGCAAAGTGGACGCTTGCGGGTCTGTTTACTTGGGAATACCAAGCAGGCGAAAAGTCCCCTTTCTTATTCATGTTGCCATGACGATTTATTTAACAGACGTAGAAGTGTCGACCCTGCCTTGTGGCATCTAAGTCGCCATGGTCAATGTGATGAGGATTGTATATTATATTTATGTATATATTGTAGGTATCCACTTGGCGTTTTATACACGCAAAACACGGGCTTTAGCACACTAGTCTTAAGGTGTTGCCCCACCTGCCAGTTCGGTGTAGGGACCCAGGAGTAGCGGAATGTAAGTCAGGACAATTACCGGTTGGTAATTGCTTAGACTGAATTTCCTTGTAGGATTCTCAACACGTTTAAATGTAAATGTGAGATTCCGGAATCTCTAGTTTTGCTTGGTTATGTAGCTTAGTTGGTTGTCAGGAGAAATAGGCCCGCATGGGTAGACGATATGTTAGGTCTTGTATAGGTTTTGTGTTAGGACTCATTACTATGAGTTAGGGTGTGGAATGCTGTAGGCACTTTTATTTCAGCGGTTAGGCCGTTCCTGGTTGGTTCCTGATTCCTGAGTTTATGATCCAGATAAAGTTGGTAAATTATTGTAAGTTAATTAGTAGGCACTGGTTAGGATTAAGTTTCATTGTAACGTTTACAATGTATTTGTATAGGCAGAGGTAAACTGGTAATATTTTACTCCTTTGTGTATTTAAACTAATAAGTATTGCTTTCAATTGTGCAGAAGTACTCACAAATCAATTTTATTCTCACTCCAATTGTAAAGATATAAGATATTATAAAATGCTATAGTCCTTCCACTGTTTTACTTTATTTGAATGTTATTATTTACCTTTATTTATGAGCAACGCCTCATGTTTACTTCAACACTTTTATCCATTTGGGACCCTCAATAAAACTTATAGTGTAAAGATCATACACTTAATGCAAATTTTATTTATTTACACTGACTCCAACTGGAGTATATCTAAGAGAGACAAACTCTAATTTATTCTACGTTTGAATTCTACCTAGCCATGGGGAATTGCAGTTACAATTTAATTATATTATGTACCTATATTTATGAGCAACGCCTCATGTTTACTTCAACACTTTTATCCATTTGGAACCCTCAATAAAACTTATAGTGTAAAGATCATACACTTAATGCAAATTCTATTTATTCACACTGACTCTAACTGGAGTATATCTAAGAGAGACAAACTCTTTAATTTATTCTACGTTTGAATTCTACCTAGCCATGGGGAATTTAGTTATGCGAAGGTATTACGCTATGAGAAAGATCATCTCTTAATTTCTCGTATACGGAAGATCACCGTGAGAAATGCCTAAGTGTATTATCGGGACATAACTTTATCTACGGATAAATTTTATCATGATTTACAAATTTAAAACGTCTCTCTTTGACTATGCAAAAGTTAGGATCATCTAACTTGGGAACATACACTCACTTGACATACAATAGGCCGCGTGTCCTCTTGTCTTTTGGATAGATTACAATTTTATGTTAACTCACTTATGAGTTAATTTGCAGAGCTTAACTAAGCCCTCCACCCATTCAAACCATTGGTGTTTGCCAGAAGACTGTCCACAATGGCTGAAGTCTATGGCTATAGGCGTGCCAGGGGCCTATAACTTCCATTTTATCAAAAAATGACATTGATGACTTGGAAGCAAACACTAATACTATGTCAGTATGATGAATGAAAGAGATGATTGAGTGGAAGTATTACAATTCTAAAGGAATATTTATTAAAGCCCAACATTAATGTAAAACCGTCATATTATGTACACTATCTTCAATATCATAATCATTAAACTATCTCATTCTTAATACTTTCTTTATGTACTACAAACGTGAGACTTGCAATAGATTGATGTTAGTTAAAGTATTTTCTTTGAACCTCATAAAGGATTTGAGTTACTACATACACAACGGGTCCGTAAACTACTAGACGATTCACTGCCAAAACAAAACAATTCACGAGCCAAATTGATGTTCCAATAAGTACTTTAATATTAGGAAAAATGGTGTTTTATTTAGTAGCGGTTTACAGTAGTCGCAAAGTAGTAGGAAATTTAAATTATAATTTATATTTAATTTTAAATAAAAAAAGGGGGGGTACAGTCTGAGAAAATGAAAACTCGTTACGACCGAAATTGCAAGCTAAATGGGACGGACCGTATAGTGTGGTGACCAAGATCAACGACATCACATTCCGGGTACAGAAGGGTTAGCGAGGTGAACCTAAGATCGTTCACGTGGACCGGCTGGCGAGATACCATGAAGACAATGGTGCTCGGGACGAGCACGTCTAAGGAGGGGGTAGTGTTGCGCCGCGACCTTTCTGGAAGGTTCACGTTACCACCGGCAGCTACCTGCGCGTACACATACACGTAAACAAGTTGTTTACCTCATTTAATTGCGTTCCAGATTGTTCGACATTCATCATTGTTAAGTGTAACACAAAAGAAACTAATTTGCATAACAATGGTTTTATGGTTGTGTTTTGATCCAAGTAATACAAAAGCATTCGAGAAGTTTCTTACCGATATATAAACGGGCGCAGCTCGGGCCAGTGGACAGTTTCAATCAAGCGATCGAAGCGAACAGTCAAGCGATACCGAAGCGATATTACGAGTGTGAAAGTGCTAAGTGTAGTACTGTGTAGTGAACGTGTGTGCTTAGTGTTTTTCGTAGTACTCTACGAACTTGTGTGTGAAAACATAGTCGAATTAAAGGCAATGAGATAAGGCATTCTGTTTTTCCTTAAAAACAGCCCCCTATCCCGTAACAATAGTATCGCGAGTAAAGCCACGGGAAACGACTGTCAAAGATACTAAAGAAACTAAGGTCATTGACCGTGTGCTAAAAGCCAATAACTCCGTGGGATATATAATGTGACATAAACGTGTTATGTCTAGTTTTCACCATAAAACCTATCGTAAAGCATTCGCGATTATAAAATTAATGTGTTTCCAATAACCGCAGCTGGGATTGATACTCAGGTTGGATAGCATTCTGCTTTGTTGCTAGAAACGTAAAGTTTTCTTCCGGGAAAAATATCTAATAGTAAATTTTGGTTTATTTTTGGTCAATTTGTAAGAGATTTTTTATTATTTTGATGCATCATCAATAGGCATGTGTTTATTTAGCACAAAAATACATAGTTCTGTTTCTATGATTAAGAAGATTAATTGAAACTCTTAAAACTCGTGTGAACTTAAAATTCGTGTCCTTATCGGCGACCTCATCGCTAGTAGACGATATCTTTCAGGTAACCAGTATAGCGTATGTGTTTCTTCTTCCTCCTCCTTCTTCTTGCGTCGCGTTCTTCATTATTGAGGGTCGTGACTCCTCTGTCGATATTATTTCGGTACTGGGGAAATAAAATCGTATATAAAAACAAATAAATCTATGTTCAATCTTGTATCGTATCCATGCCTATATATCTAGGTGGCTGATATTGGCACCCTCAGAGCGGCGCCCGCCGCACGCGGTTTCGCAATTTCGGGCGAACAGTCCGCGCTGTCCGCAGGCGACGACAGGGGACTTATTACGTGTGTTATTAACTTTACTGGCATGGCAAGTAAAGGCTATGATTGGTGCTCATTGTAGGTCCAATTGTTTGTCATAATACGGCAGTCGTTGAACCACGTCAGAGGTTCTAAGAGCTATTTGTAATTAAAAACGTTTGTTAGTCTTTTTCAATTTCAATTGACTTAATATATTACCTACGTATTATCATTTGCCATCCAAAATCTGTTTTGAAAAATATACGGATGCTTCGTAAATCATCACATGTACCTATATAAAATGAGATAATGTTAGTTATATTTTTTATAATTCGCAACTAACCGATTCATAAGACTTATGATAAAGCCCAAAACTAGTTTAATATTTTATAAGTCGGTTTGCACAAAAAACCAAACTCTTTTTGAAATTAACTGTTTAATTATCATTACTATTACACGTAATCTACGCATCAGTCCAGCTGTCCAGAGGCGTGGATATCAGTACTCTGTCGGCCGTAAAATCCTTTGGCTTAAATCGCTTAAAGCCTTTAACCGTTGCATCGTCACGTCTTGTACTTTTTGGCCCCTCTCTATACCTAGTAGTTGGTTAGATTAGTTGGGGTTAACATGTTTGAGTTTTAAATTGGTGCTCGGGATACATTTATTAGTTGAAGAATTTTAAATTTATACAATATGTTTGAGCTTGAACGTTTTGAAAAACTTTGCTTAGAACTGAAATAAAATACATATATTGAATATTTCGAAAAGTTATTGACAGTCTGAGTTTGTCGCATCAATTTTGTTCATAGTTATTTAGCAAAAGCCTTCACTTTATTTTCAGTATAAATAAGTAGATAAAGAAAATAGAAAATCTATGGATTTCTGTAGATTTTTTTATAGCCTAATTGTCAACAAAATAACATTATTTAAATAAAAATACATAAACTGGTAATAAGGTGGGTAGATACAAAATTATTTCGTTTGGTTGGCAACATGTAATAAACCGCATGCGGACTGCGTCGGACATGCGGACGTCCAACATTACGGCACGAATTGCTACAGAACATGCGGTCAGTGCTACCAACATTAGCAAATTAATTTTGAATTACTTGTTTGGCCCAGCGCGTCTATTTTGAAATTCCTATGGAAATGTGGTCGCATGCACGATCTGTTTTGAACGCCTTGTCATACTGTATGTGGACATAAGTAATGTACCTACTTCATTACTAAATAAAAGTTACAAGTGCTGCTACTCGAAGCTTGTTTTAGTTTTTATAAAAAAGTCAAATAATAAGTAGACATAGATTTATCTATAACAGAATGATCGCTTCAAAAACTTTGTATTTTCCGTGGTACGGTTACTAAACCAAGTTGGATAAAATTTGTCCGTTGTTTTACAGCGCAAATAATACAGATAAAACCGGCCAAGTGCGAGTCGGACTCGCGCACCGAGGGTTCCGTACAAACCTGCAAGGTTAAATATTTTGTGATGTAACTAAAAATTTATGGTTTTCGTAATTTTTCCTTTATCTATGCTATAAGACGTTGCTTCGTACCAAATTTCAAGATTCTGAGTTCACGGGAAGCACCCTGTAGGTTTTGATTCCCTTGCAAGTGTCGAAAATTTGCGGCATAAATGGCTGTATCTTTTGATTGCGTTGGCTTAGAAGTTTGATTTTTTCACAGCTTCAAGGGACAGTAGACCTGAGTAATTGATATAAATTTCAGCTTCATACCTCTACGCGTTCCTGAGAAAAAGGGTCTTGACAGACGGACGGACGGACGGACAGACGGACAACAAAGTGATCCTATAAGGGTTCCGTTTTTTCCTTTTGAGCTACGGAACCCTAAAAATAGCAAATTCAGGACTTCGATTTAAAAAAATAAGAATGAATCATTTGCGTAGTGTGTACTCAAGTTCTCGAAACGTAAAAACTAGGCTTTCGTGTGATGAACCACCGTTTTAGGGCTTGTTTTGCCGCAATCAGGTTGCCTATCTAGCGCATTATAAAAAAAATGGTTTACAGCACTGTTTATAAAATTGACAAATCTAATTGTATCTTTTTTTTCACTAAACCAGGTCTGCACTTGACCATAGTTTGCCTGATGGTAAGCAATAGCTATGGTCTAAGATGAATCGTGCTTACCCAATAAGAATCTAACTATAAAATACTTGATCAGCTCAACAGCCTCAAATTTAAAGCCTGTCTTAGGGCTACAAAACTCCACTAAAATAGATAAATTCACTAAGTACCACGTAACAAGTTGCAGAGGTCTTGAATTTCTTAACTACTCCTAATTACTTACACGGAACAACTTCTAAGAGTTTTGCGTAGTGCAGAGGATTGTAAATGTGGATAGAACCGAGATAGTTTTGAAAATTGAAATAAAATTACTATCACTACACAGTAAAAAGCAAAGTCGCTTCCCGCGTCTGCCCCTATGTCTGTTTGCTCTCTTCTATGCTATCTTTAAAACTTCACATTTTGCTGCAGTTTTTTTCATAGATAGATTCAAGAGGAAAGGTTGTACGTACAATAACACCATATGAAACTGCGGCAAAAGCTAGTATAAAATAAAAATAGCATTTGTGTAAGTTGGAAGTGTCAAGAAATAGCGATAACTTATTCTTATATCCTGTTAGTAAATTTATCCATGACTAGAAAAAATGTAATTGAAGTGTTAATATGACTCTTCTATTATTTGAAATTAAATAAAAGGCAATAAGCAGACCAACACCAAAACGATATGATTTGTTAGATTAAAAGTAGCGGAATTCAAATCACTTTGAAAATACATAATATGAATCTAAAACAATATTGCTCATACAGTTTTATAACCTCACTAGTTTGGCAATTCTTTATAAATATTTGTTCTCTTTCTGTGACGTGAAACATGCTCCATCTTGTGCGATGAAAGTTTAGGAATATGTTGTTTAATTATTTTATGGAAATACTTTGAAAATTGATGGTTGCATTGTTGCATGCACTATGGGTTTTAGAAACGCTGTTTTCTGCTAGATATATATTAGTTTAGTAATTATGTTAGGCACCAATTTTATAGTCTGGTTTTTTTTTATATAAAAAAGTGGCAATAAGGCAGACGATCTGCCTGATGGTAAGCAATCATCGTCGCCTATGGACACTTGCAACTCCAGAGGTGCTGCAGGACTTTGCCAGTTTAGAGAGGTGTCTGGTCTCAACATAAGAAGATTTTGACACAAAGATTCCTTTTATAGTCATCATGATAACTCGGATGCAACTACTTCTTTGCGAGTGTAACGAATATTCTTCCTTTTTTATGAACGGACTTACCTAAGGTACAGTCTAAACACATGTGAAGAATGAATAAATGTTATTCTATTCTATTGAAATAGACAAAATTATAAAATAGAACATAGATGTTATATTGTAATAATAATATATTTAAGTACAGCCTTCTTGTACCCTCTTAGTCCCAAATTTAATCTGATTATGTTACCTCTATTCTATTTACCTCCAAACTTAAAACAACAACTAAGCAGTAAAAGTAGGTAGCAACTAAGTATATTCAGGTAAACAGACAATCAACGAAAACAAACTAAGCGCTCCGTTCACTTTCCACCCAGCTTCCTTTCAGTTAACAACACAAATTTTAATCACAACGTATAACAATAACGTAAAACGTTTACAATAATTAACAACGGAGCCAAAATGCAAACTTTGGCGTCTAAGTCAACAGTGCGATTCGACGATTATAATGCGAAGATACGATCTGTCGCACACTTGCGATTTTAGGACGCGACGCCACTAAAATTGCAGAGTCGTAAAAAGCCAATAATATGATTATGTCTTTAGAGATGCTACTAATAATATCTTTATCGATTTTTAGTAGACTTGGCTGATTTTACTATACTTAGGTATTTTGCACATCGTTCACAGGAAGACATGCCTTGCCTTATGTGAGAAGGGTCTAGATATTGACCCTTTAACAAAAAATATTATCAAATTGCAAGGTTATTTTAAGTCAGAACTATTCCCCGTAGAGTCCATTTGTGTGTGGGTTTTTTTTCTATAAATAATAGAGGTTTTACTGCACATTTTAAGTTTGCCAGCAAATCAGAATGAGTTTATTAGTTCCTTTACTACGAACCTAGTTGTTTTCAGATGTTATGTTTTAATTTGAGTTGTGATAGACGTCCAAGTTAAATTTCAACGTTTAAAAACATTTGATTTACATACTCTAATTTTACTATTTTCGACTTGATAAAGTTGCAAGTGTACGCCGCACCTTCCCATCCTATCCCGATTAACAATAAGATATTATATAGCAAGCTCGTTCAAACAGAAATCAATCATCTACCATCACGCCGGAAGGGGTGACTTGTTTAAACACCGGCGATAATTTCCGCTCGGGATCTGCAGAAATAGGGTGGTTCTAGGTATAAACAGTTTATTGTATCTGTTTGATTTGTTGGGATCTTATTTTATATCGTTTTTGTAAACTATGGGAGCTGCCGTCTTTACCCGACTCAAAAAAATTGATGGTTTTGCAATTCAATTGAGTCCTATTCCATTGTTTATTTTTTTGTGTATATGTCACTCTTTATTTGCTTTTCCAGCTGAATACTACCGTTTTGAAAATTTCTGAGCACCATATATTTAATTGTATCAGTGACTTGCTGATAATTAATTACGTACTTGAAATAATCTTGCCAGTATACGTAAATCAACTTACCTTCCATCAAAATTAGGAAATTATACAAACACCATTATAAAGACATCAATCTTTATTTAATTTTTGGAATTCAGTTAATTGTTTGGAACAACTTCAGCATTTAGGAGAGTGTCTCGTGCATCGCGCGCCCGACCGCAAGAGGGTTAAGATACATACGAGCCGGGAAAAACGGGAGTTTTTTTTTATCATTTTTGAGTATTAATAATGCATCTCTGTAAATAATAAAGCTGAAAACGGTCAAAATCTGAACATAGAAGATATTCGAATATATTTGAGTATACTATAAATCGATAATAAAACACGTTTCAGCAGTTTCTCTGTGTCTCTGTTTATTCAAACGCTCATCACGCAAATACGGCTGAACGGATCATCATGTTTATTGGTATATAGGTAGTAGGTGAGGTTGAGCGAAGCCACGGACGTCCATTAATAAATAATAAGTGAAGAGGTACGTAAGTGAGGTTGTGATCTTAGATCTTGTTGAATAAGAAACCTGTCGTTAAAAAAAATCATTTTACAGCGCAAGCTAAGTTCTTGTGGTAAACTTTTATAAATAAATGTTTTTTTTGGTATTAGCCTTTTAATGTTCTAACAATTTTTATTTTGATATCTTTATTATTAGTTTCTTTCAATAAAAAAAGCTTTACGTAGATTTAGTGGCCTGTATATTAAGCACCAGTTCTAGTGTTAAGTTTCATAAAACACGATTTAAGCATTTTTAAAATTGTTTTTGATAGACGTTGTGTATTTAATGACGTCCCTTACTTTGGTGATAAAAGTATTTATTGGCCATCTCCAAATGATTAGCTTATTAATATTTAGCGCAGTGTGTATCACCAAACACAGATGATACGGTTTCTACCTAATCACATTACCGTAATTGCGATGCACGGGACGTGCTATTATTGATGGGTTTCAAATTGCATCAACCCCGCCGGGATTTTAACCCAATGATTCCCTATACTTTGATATCAAAGTGGCTAATTTATATTTTGCTGGGTTTTTGTGGGAAAATTTAGACGTAACTTTCCTGTTGATTTACTCAACATTTTTGTCGCTTTTACAAGATTTCTTATGATGTTTTTCTTTAAAAAAATCGTTGTAGATTTTTTTTTGTATCATTTTGTGTGAAAACATACGAGTATGTATGGCATACCACACGACAAGCATGTTATAAGAATTTACATAGCAAAATTTTATCATCTAAAACCTATGTAGCTTCATTTTGGAGCATAATTACTGCTACTGCTAATAACTACGTACATATTGTCAAATGTTTTAATTAAAGAAAACTAACGTATGTGAAATATATCTCTCTATAGAAACAGTAGGCATGTGTCTCCTGTCCTACACCATTAACCTTTACTAGATATTACGATAAAAACACAATTTGGATTCAATGTGCGACATCATTTTGCCAAATCCTTTTCGTAAGAAATGTTCAACGATATTACGTTTCAAAGAAAGAATATTGATGGTAAAGGTGTGCTAGGAATATCGATTTATATGAGATTTGTAAGAAAAACGTTTCAGGACTTTAATGATTGAGTGAATCACCTGCCTGAAGACCAGTTTGAAGTCTGACTTCATAAAAGGCCAAAAGTGATCACGAAATTTGGCCAAGAAAAGTTGGTGGGTCAAAAACTTGACGAAATTGCCTATCTGTGGAACTTTGTATCATTTGCGCAAAAGTTATGGGACATTCTGTGATATTGCTAAAGATTTTTTGGTTACTTACTTCTCGTCTCTGTTGAAACTAAGTTTAGGTACTAATTTTGGGTAGCTTGTTCCACGTTATCAGAAAAAATACTTCAATATTACAAAAAATATAGAAATTATACAATGGCTTTATTTACAATAATTAAATATAAAAACAAGGGAAGAAAAACAAAACATACTACTTCTAAAAAAAATTATTGCATCACAATTAGGTAAATCAAACTAGAAATGCAATCACAAATATAGCCATCAGTCATCAATACCTGAATTTTTAATAAACCGTCCGCCCATCAATAGTTTTCTATCAGTGCGATAACTGTCATAAAATATAATGGGAAAAATATTGGGAAAGTATTTACTCGCTCATAGTACGAGTAGGAAATTGAATTGCTTTCATAATGCTGCAGCATTTATATTTTTGTATAAATTGTTAAATGTGAGAATTATGTATGTACATTTGTATGTTATGTAAGTTTATATTCCTTGCTTGTATCAAATGTACCTATACCATCCATAAACGAAATACCATTATCAGGTATTTCGTTTTAGTTACATTCTCAGAGCAATCAACTACAAGTAGATTATATCTCTAAAAGAAACGGCTACTCATGATGATAATATTATATTATACTTAATTTTCTGTAACATGTGAACTATATCTTTTATCCTAGATTTATAATGGTTACATTTTACACCGTTATAAATGGGCTTAAACCATGAATCTATCTTTTTCCTCTTCAATTTGTTTATGTATTCTCATTACTGAGGGTCGTGATTCCTCCGCAGAATTGATCCATTAAGAAAGTTCTTTTAGGCAACAACATTGTACTAGGCAGTTGAATCACCGCAATTAACATTTTAATTTCGTAACTTTACCTTCTACGTAAATTTTCACATTTCTTGATGCTACTCCTTTCTTGATGTCTTGTTCGGGGTCTTAATAAAGCCACTTAAACTAGATTTAAAATGCATGCTAACCTCAAAATAAATTCCTCGGTGTGTCCGTGTCATCCGTACCTGGCTGGCCGCCAGCGCCGCAATCACAGACGGAAGTAGGGCAAGAGGCTGCAGCTACGAGACTTTTTGTTCAGAGCATGCGAGCCGGCGCTGGATCGAAAGTAAAGGTGCGGTGGATTGGAAGTTGGCGGAAAATTGCAGGGTTGCATTTAATAGCTTGGTGGGTGTTGTGTTTAATGGGTATAAAGAGTGGTCAGATAAGAATGTACAATACATTTTGAAGAGATCTTTTATCGAGTGATATGCGTGTCTGGTAAGCAGGCAGCCAGGGGGTTGACAACCTCCTTTTTTCAGTCAAATTTGTTAAATTACTTTCATATATTCCAAGTCTAATTGAAATTGATAAAACAATCAGTAGAAAACAACAATGTGTTCTAACATAGAAGATCATTGGTACTAGCAGCCTAGTTTTTGAAGTGCTACTTCAATCACAAACTCGCATGTGCGAGTGTCGTTTCAGACGACCTAGTTTTCAAACACCTGCCTTTTATGAAAAAGATCCTAATTCTCAACTATTTAATAATAAAGTAATCATTGTTCCGTTAACCAGACGTATCTACATACTATATGTACATACTTATGTACATACATTTTATATGTGTAAGGATGTATTTTATATCTGATATTTGTCCGTAAACATGTCTCGCCGATCAAACAACATATCCGACGGAATATTTGCACGAACCTTCGCGATTCTTGTCATGGGGTTGTGGTGTAAAACTCAACTTTAAACGTAGTAGCTAAAATTTTTTTTAAATCTAT
Source organism: Macaria notata (assembly GCA_927399415.1). Classification (NCBI taxonomy): domain Eukaryota; kingdom Metazoa; phylum Arthropoda; class Insecta; order Lepidoptera; family Geometridae; genus Macaria; species Macaria notata. The sequence goes on from OV656727.1 coordinate 501,892, forward strand.
AATAATAAGAAAATAAAAACTACAATACATCAAATCTATTTTCTATGAGGCACATTCTCTTTGAGGTTCAAAATGTAAATAATCTTTATCCTTTATTTGCTGCTGATCTTATGAAAACTATTTTAAACAATTTTATATCTAGGCCACGCCACGTAATTAACGAATTATAACTAAATTTAAAACTTAAATTTCAGACATATAAAGTATAAAAGGTTATATGTATACCAACCTGTTTATTTTGCCACGCTCAACGAACATCAATTGCAACACCTAAATTAATAGCTTTCGCTTCCAATCCATCGCATCTTTTGTTGCCAGCATCACTTCTTTTCCCCTTAGAGCGGAAATATCAGTGATTTTACCCTCTTATTCCCTCCAAAGAGTATGGAAGAATACTCCGTTATTATCCGTATTCTCTTCTCTTATCACTTGTGCGGAAACAGAGAATGTACACCGGATAGTTTCACTTTTCTACGCCGCTGGGCTCCGCCGTAAATATGCGCCACTTTTAAAGTAGAAATCACACTTGCAGACTTTCCGTTTGAATTTTTATTACTATTTTGTTGCCCGGTAGAGACAAGTTTTTGGGTCGGATGGGTTTTAGGTTTTGATATGAGTAATATTTTTTTGGAGCGATAATAATATATTAATCGATAAGGATATTGCAATATTTCAAGTAGATACTATTTTAGTACCAATTGTATGGTTGCAATCATTGCATTAATGCAAATAAACAGAAAATAGTTTTGACATAAATTACATTTGATTGCGATATTTATTCTAGATATTATAAAATTTTGTAGTTTTTATAGATTAGCTTTTAAATTTTAACAAAGATTTGGCATATAGTCGAGGCATATTATAGGGGAGAGAAATTATTCTTTCACTCTTTTGTGTGTCATAGAACTGTTAGTCATTAAAACTTCTTAGAAGACTTTCGGTGATATTAAAACTCTCTATACCCGAGATTGCTACATTTTTACAAACTTACTTTTTTTTAGAAAGTATTTCAGTGCCATAAAGGCGTTTCCATACGTTAGAGTAAAAGTAACGTACCGTTTAGCACATAGAATGCCACTTGCTCCCTATACCAGCCACTTAGGTCCTTGCCTTTGTGCTACGGTTTAAAACACTGCCTGGGAGCAGTGGTATTGTAAAGTAACACGTGACAAGGATATTGGCTGTAATAAAATATTAAATAACTTTGGACTAAGGATCATCTGCCTTAATAGCTTTGTCTATCAGTATCATAGGAAATACAAACACACGACACACGACACGTAACTATAGAATTGATACGTAGTTCTTATATAAAATCCTGCGTAGTGCGACGGAGACAAAAGCTAATTTTACAAGGTGTGCTTAAATTAAAAAGTAATGTATCAGGTAGTTAATTGCTTCCTAATACCATAATACAAAACAATTTCTTAAATAAAAAAACTAATTTGTTACAGTTCGGTGTAAAGCTAAGCTAAAACGTAAGTGCAGCGGTGCGTTCCCTTAGTAACAATTATTTCAGTTTTCACTCGCCCGGACGGAAAGTTTCTGCAAAGTTTGTGAAGTGGAATGAAATGAAGGAGACATTTATTTTGATGGTGGAAACGGTTATGACTCTATTTTGTTATGATTGTTTCTTTCTTTCTGTTCTAAGACCTAACTGGAATGAAGTACTAGTATTTGCCTTGGGGTACTTTATAAGACCATATTTATTTTAATGGACTAACCAAAATAGGTTCAGTTCATCTTCATTTCTTAAATATATTTGGTTTCTTTACACATATGTATTCTAACCAACGATATGTGATTTACACAGACAAAAGATTACATAAAACTAGTACAAAAAAAAAATATTATTTTTTTTTTCATAGGAAAATGGGCAAAAATAATCACGACCGGTAGGATTCGAATCTACGTATTCCTGATTATAAGTCAGAATATCTAAACCTTTCGACCACGGTTTAGCACATGACAAAATAACTTATAGAAAATATATTACAAAATTTAAGAACTAACGTTTTATGAGCTTAACGTACATTTAAATGAACCTTTTTTAGAATTACAGATTACTTTCCCACCTACACATTTTCACTACAACCACACCAACCAACAAAATAAGGTCTAACAAATTAACCCACCTCTTTAAAACAATAAAATAAACCCCGTCCCATCCACCGCATTCCTCTACCTTACACCTGCAGTACATTAAAAAGGCATAAAGGCTGTATAAAGGCTTCAAGTTTATCCAGAGTTAGTTTATGTGGAGACATCATGCCACGGGACGGTGACCAGTAGCATGACTGTCGGCCGTTTTCTGCTTCCTAGTAATAGGTACAAGTTATAGGGAGAAGCGATATGTATTGGTATTGTCTTTGTAAATGTATTTTGGTAAATAATATTGGTAAGTGTTATAGATGAGCTATTTAAGATAATTGTTCTTTTTAATACACCACAACCGTTCAGTGTTCTCTTGGATATGTGTAATTCGGTTAATAAATAAGTGTGTTTCTTACTGGATAATACGTGTCTTTGTGTTTCCCTGTTACACCTTTTATCTACATAATATATCTACAGTAGAATGAAAAAGTGTAGAAATGGAACTAATATCTTTATTATTCATCTGTACTGAAAATAATTACGCATGTCGACAAAATCGATATAAACAAAAGTTTATGATAGATTACTTTCCTGATTACTACAGTGTAATAGTCTAGGAAGCGGCAAATAAATCGAACAAGTATTACAAGTGCCGACATATTTTTTCCAATTTTTGGTCGGAGTCTAACTAATACAAAGAATTAGTAGAAAATTTTATTGGTAAGACTGAAAACCTTCTAGAATGCTACCTTGTGTAAACGAACAGCGCGTCATTACACTACATATATACATAACACATTTCTGTGTAGGTACTCTGGACTGAAATAAAAATTCAACTAATTTACGATATTCTCTTCCACGCGCTCTGAATTATATCCGCTCAAGCTAGCGAATTGGACCATCCTTAAAACCCAAAGGATTAAAGGTTTCTAGGTTTACGACTTTATAATGACGCGCCAAGCAATGAAATATTGTAACCCATTCATGATTATTTTAATTACCGCCCTATTTATAAAGCATACGTGGCTCACTTCCACCGGAGTTTAATGTAACTTACACACGAGATGCTAATTTTTACCTTATAAAGTTGTATGAACCCAAATTTATTTATTTTCGGGTCAATTTGTGTAAGGGGATTTTTCTTTGCACTAATTAGGGGTTTATTAAGGGATATTGTAAAAATACACTTTATGTATTCAGTTTTTTAAATGGTATTTTTGTCTTATTATGTGTTTCGTTTCCATTTTTCTAAACTATATTGCAGATATATACTCTAAAAACGGTGTTATGCATCGCTCGATGTATTTTGCTAATTTCATTCTAAATCTAAGCAAATAAAATAAGAGTGAAAATCCCGCACGCTCGTTTTAAAATTAAAATTTATACGAACTGAAAAAACTGGGACGCAATCTACAAAAGATATGTATAATAATTAAATAATATTAAGGCGACTATAAGTTAAGTTTAGGCTATAAGACAGGTACGCTAGGAACCTGGCTGGTAAATATATAAGAACTAGGTACATTATAACGCAGAGTTAAATTTCAATTCCAATTCACACAAATTCAGGGGTAACTTCTGTAACAAATCCAACACCGCGGTTCGGTTCAAGATTAACCTAAGTTCGACAACTGGCGTCAACTTTGCCCAACTTGCCCTGCAAGTGAGGAAAACAATACAACACCCTGTGCACTGGAACTAAAGTTTCAGTTTTATGGAGTGGATAAATAGTTGTGAGGAATAAATTAAAGTACCACAAATCACAGTTTATGAATTGCATTAGCAATATATCTTATTTGGTTAAAATTCCTGATAACATACTAAATAGCAAGTTTATTTCAGTTCATGTACAACGAAAACATGCAGTAACTTTATACTAATAAACACTTAGATATTCTGTATAGGTACTGTGTTATCATTTCGAATATGTACAAGTACATTATTCACGCAAAACTAGGTTTGAAGTCGTTGAATGCACTTCTTTCTTTCTTTCTTGTATGTCAATGAGATATAGCCACTTTTATTTCTTTATAAAAAAAAAATAATATGTTTTTATTTCGGACAACATAACATTGTTTGTTAATGAGTCATGTACTTAGGCGGCATGCCCTGTGGAATCATAGTTCGCACGAGATGCCTCCGTACAGACGCCTGCGGGTCCTCCGCTATTACTTTCAGGATGCTGTTGTCACTGCCCCGAAGCCTCCTCACCAAAGATGCTACCTTCTTTCTAATGATGGCGTGGAAGCCGTCTGTGTGGGATTCGGCAAACATTCCGGAGGCACTACAGAATCTGGGAAGTTTCAACAACATTTTGAAAACATTATTATAATTTAATTTATCCTCTTTTTTTCTGGGCTTCATAAAATTATTCAACTCAATATCCTAAGTCTTACAAACATCTTCAAATTCCAATACCATCTGACCAAATATCCAAATATTTCTCAAATGTTTAACTGAAATTTACGGGCCCAAATAACGAGTCCCGAATTATCCCGATCGCAGCTATCCATTACCATTCCTTGTATCCGGGTTGCGATCTGTTTGTTTTGACCGGGTCCTATCCGGAACGTATCCGGGTATAAGTATCCCGGTTGCTTGGAAGATTTAAGGCTTCCTCGGACGCTTACAAGCGGCTTCGCGGAAATATAAAACCATGAGTGGCGAGCTTTGTTTTGAGATAGGGAATATGCTTTCACTTCTTGTTGTTCCATATTAAGAACTCTTAATAAATGTATGTCCATACGTACGTACAGGATAAGTGTTCAGCTGTTGTACTAATTTTGAAGTGTTTTAATGGCATGTTCAAGTTATTATGGCTTTTATGTTTCAAGATACTTTCCTTTGCTGGCTTATTACATAAATATAAGTTTAATGGGAATACAAGACGAGTATAATTAATACATGTTTGTTTAAAAATATAATTGTATAGGTATACGGACAACTAAAATATTATAGTATACAAACCAGGCGAGTTCTATACAATAGAACGAATAAATAAAATATTCTGTTTATTCAGAAATATATTTAGATAAAGTAAAGAACCGCCAACAAATTATAATATTTCAGTACACTGATGCATAAACTGATTAAATATTTTGCCAGCAGTTCGAGTTTACTTTGAGAGAGTGGAAGGTTATTATAACCATGGACTTTATAATCTGAAGACATTCCATTTTCCTAAGAAAAAAACCTTAACTAAATAGCTTTTTAGTCAAACAATGTGTTATTTTTCTCTTGCATTGATAAAATTAGTTTGTCAGCAAATGTCAAAACAAAGATTTGATGTCATATCATCAAAGACATCAAAATGAACTCAACCACATAAAAAAACATTATTATATCTGAGACAACAGCATACAACATGCATATTATACATTATTTTTTTTATTAAATAGTTTTTGTTTTATTATAACCAAAGTGTTTATAACTAAACCGAACCGATAAATTTATCATACTCGCAGTCAGTATGTTTTGGTAACGAGCTTGAACTGAGTTAGTAATATGACATCTCTACAAATTAGAAAGTCTATTGTACAAAGTAAATATCCGAAGATATCTCTCACATTATTGAGAATGTTTGTCGGGTTGTATGTTAATGTGTACCGGGAAACATATCCGAAGCAAATTCAGGATTTCTGATAACTTGAAATAATGCTGAAGGATATAAACGATTATTGGAATTGATAAAGTACCGTCTTAAGGGCTTTGGTATATTTATTACTGGCAAAAATGCCATGAAAGAAATTTATATATATTTGGTGGTATTTGATCTCAATTGTAATTTGATGGTACTTGTTGTTTTTTGATTGCTTATTTAGTTATTTTGGTCTATGATAGAACGTAGTCCATTACTAAAAATCTCAGTCAGTGATTTTGATTTGTGATGAATATTCTGAATATTCGCAATAGTGTGCAACGTTTCTGTTATTTAAAAAAAACTGTTAATTTTATTTTACCAAACCAAAGCCGCGAGAGTCACAAAACTCAACTAAGTACCACAAACTACATATGTACCCTAAATTATCATTAACAAAAGAAACGATCCTTCCAAAACGAAATTCACAGGACAAAACGCGATGCAAACGTTACCGCGCGCAAGTTTTCATACCCGTGTGAGTTTCAGGATTTTTCCGCCAGAGTGCGCTTTGAGGGGCGACGTGTCTCGTCACATACACCACATTCTGTATACGGAGCTGGCAACTTTGTTTAATAACGTGCAGTTAGAGTTTGTAATGCAAGAACTAGATATGAGTAAGTTTAGTGTAAGTTGTTATATTAGAATGAGTCTAATAAATATCATTTTTTAAAATATATTATGTCAGGGTTAATTGTATTTTAATACTCGTATGCAGAATATTAGAGTACTTTTACATTCAAGTAAGGTAACAAATTAAATCAGCACTACTCAATAATCAATGTAACTTACAATTCTGTGCCATGTCTTCATAACATGGCATGGTGGTTCTTTCCGGATGACTATAAAAATGCTATAAATATTAGTGCATATGTTCATAAAAGCTAAAGTGTGTTTCTTTGTTACTTTTTCACACCATAACGCAAAGAGAATGACAAGTCATCGTGACATTTTCAGCAAGGAGGTAACATCGACACAGCAGTGACATAAGCCATTTTCTACCCAAAATGGTAGGTAAAGCGACTAATAAAATAAATACACTTGCCAAATATATCTTAAATAAGTATTATTTGTATAAACTATGTTATTAAGCGAGGCGCTTCATCCATCAGTGCCACGCGGGTGGGCGGCCATTACTTATACATTCACTGCCGTTTAATCTTACCAACATACTCTTACATATTCCTTTACATACGGGGATGTATTCAGGAGGCTTGAGGAGCACACATGGTTTTGATAAAAGCTTAATTATTGTATGACTTATTTTATCAAGTGGTACACCCGCACTTTGATTGTTTAACTGCCAGTCATTATTATCACTCATTTTCCAATAAAAAAGCTTATTATTGTATGTTTCACTAGCGGCACCCCGCGGTTTTAGCCGCGTTAATTTGGATTCAAAAGAAACCTATGTTTTATTTAACACGGAATAGGTTACATTTGACTACAGCCTGCCTGATGTTAAGCACCACTGTAGTCTAAAATGTTGCATGTGTTTATATATCAACAGTCTAATTTATCTCCATGCCAAATTTTATTCAAATCGATTCAACCATTAATGAAGAACTCTTAGCACACTATACACCACTCTAACATAATGGTAAATCATTTGGGTCATAAAAAAACCGTCGGCGTCTGTGTGCTGATAGTTGGCTGATAGTTGACGAGGTCATTATATTTATGTAGGACAATATAACAATTAGACAAACCCCTTAACTTAATTCTTCCACCCCCACCATATGTTGGAACTTGCGGTGTTTTGATGTATTACGAGTTCGTCGTTTTTGTTTGGCTTACGGAAAAAGTCGCGGATTAGGATTAAAGATGGCGTATGAAGCCGTTTCCGGCGAAGGTGAGTCATTTCCGGGATGAAGGGGAACGTATTGCCAAATTTACAAGGCAAATTAGGAGGCTTTATAGGCTTTGTTCAGTTTGGAAATATTAAATTGTGATTGTGATTCATTGGATAGATGTAGATGTACTTTTTATTATTTAGTGTACGTAAATATGTATATCCAAATATCTGCAATGCGAGAGTGTACGGCTCTTATTGGGTAATCACGATCCATCTTAGACCATAGTTATTGCTTACCATCAGGGAAACTATGGTCAAGTGTAGATCTGCTTTAGTTAAAAAAAAACAAAGTTCTAAAAAGTGTTAATCCGGCTAATTTTGGTAATTTGTAGTAGAAATTTCGAATTGAATACTAGTAAGTTTAGTTTAAAGTTTTATAAAGCTTCCCTAATGTTAAAAGCTTCTAATTACCCCTTAGAATATCAAGGACACCGATAACTCGATTTATTGTCACTTACACGATTAAATTACTTAATCGAGTTAAAAACATTTTCCAGTCTTACTCGTGCCAATCAAGATCCTTTGATAAATTTCTATGACTACATACAATATGTACGTATCTACGTAACTTAACCTATACAGAGTGCATACACTTGTTGTTGCCCGCGGCTTCGCATGAGTTATCATTATATATAAACCTTCCTCTTAAATCACTCTATATATTAAAATTAAATACTTTGAAATCCATCGTGTAGATTTAAAGATATATACAGACAAACATATGTACATATATATACTAATATTATAAAGCTGAAGAGTTTATTTGTTTGTTTGTTTGAACGCGCTAATCTCAGGAACTACTAATGCGAATTGAAAAAATATTTTTGTGTTTGATAGACCATTAATCGAGGAAGACTTTAGGCTATATAACATCACGCTGCAACTAATATGAGCGAAGAAACAATAGAAAATGTAGAAGAAACGGAGAAAATTATTCTCTGAGGGCTTCCGTTGCGTGCGCTGCGAAAACGGTTCAAGATATCAAAAAAATGTGTATGAAAGAATTATTCCTCTTGAAATGATCTAAAAAAAAATGTCCGCAACAGTATATGTCTATCTTTTAAGGTTATCTCACAAAAACCGTTATTATGGTAATAACTATTCCACGCGGACGAAGTCGCGCGCACCAGCTAGTAATATGATATACAGACAGACGCGGGTAGCAACTTTGCTTTATAGTATATAGTTATATATAGTGTGTTTAAATTTTAAAAGGCTTTCATTGGAGCGATGTTTTAGAGGGCATTAATCGAGTTTGTCTCGGGGGAGGTTTCGTAGCATTAGCCTGTGCCGAGTTGATAATGAAATTATCTGCTTCCAGTTCGATGTTGTCGCGGGAATAAAGTTACTCAGTACTCGCGTTCGTGGACTGGAGTAAATGTGTCAGTGTGTGTTCTTTACTTGTGTGCGTGTGTGTGTGTGTGCTTACGTGTATATAGCTCTTAAATATATATGTTAAAATAAAACATAGGCATGATGTACTTTTTTCAAATCATTATTTTAATTTTTTTCAAAATTCGAATCAGTTCAAATCATTAAACCATAAAAATAATGTGGTTATAAATTCAAACATTTTGTTACTTGTGTACTAATTTCACTAAATAATTCAATTACATCTTCAATTAATGTTAGATCATCCACGTTTCAAACTAACAAATTGAGCCACTTTCGTTACAATTTTCATGTTGCACGAAATGTAATTACAGCCCAGCTCGAAAATAAACCTGAAAGGTTCCTCTCACACTTTAAAGTAAAGTGTAGGTTTGTGTCATTGCGCATGTGTGAAGCAACTTGTTGGCTCGAGTGTCTCGGCTCCGGCAGTGCGGCGCGATCCCGCAGCCTTTTCCCGCGTCTCGGGACGCCTGTCACGCGCCTTTCCGCACGACTGCGTACGTAATTCGGATTTTCAGACGCGATTCGAATTTCGCCGGCGTCTCACCGTTTTCACGTTTCAATTGTTTTCAAGGTTTTGAATTTGGAGTTGGATTTAGAATCGTCTATTGTTTGTTATTTGATTAGCGTTTGTTCATTCAAATAAGTCCACAATTTTTTAGCGAAAGTCTTATTCAGTGTCAAATAACAAACTAATTGCGACGTAAATTGCTAGATAAGGGACGTTAAACATGGAAACCACATAAAAATAATAAACTCATTAGGACAAACAAACAATGCAGTTGAAAGTGAAGTTGAAATGACTACGAAATGAAGTGAGGTGGCCGAAATGGCGAGTAAACTACTAGTTATCGCTTGGGCAATCTGTCTGGCGTTGCCATTGGCAACCAGCCATCTGAACGTACTCATCAGCCAGGCAGAAGTAATGAAGTTGCTGGGTAAGACTCGATTTGAACTCGCTTGTTGTAGAGATAAGACACAGTCGATGGATAATAATTATGTTATATGGTTGTCTTATTTCTATTCACAGAGACTTATTTACGTTATTGTTTATAATTAGATTATTAAAACTAATATACATTTTAAGTAGATTAGATAAGTCTTAAATATATTTTTATCAAATATTTAAAAGATGTTTACCAAATAAGACACAATACATATAAAAATATATAAAAGCATCAACTGATTATATTGATTAACGGATAATTGTATGACAGTATATTACTTATATTTACAAACAAGTGGCCTTATAAATACACATTTATCAGAAATGAAATATCTCCATATTAAAATAAAAAAAATAAAAAATATTTCGGGACATTGCACACAGCGCCATCTAGCCCCACACTAAGCAAACGCTTGTGTCGTGGGTACTAGATAACGGATATAATACTTATATTGATATTCAGTCCTAGACAAGATACCGTAGCAAACTAGTCCATATTTGTACAGACGCTTTGTATCGACAATATTTCATCCCTAGCTTGTCATATTGCGTCTGTACACCGGTTATTGAATTCCAAACTATCGATTGTTTCTATGAACTATCGTCGTGTTTTGCATGAGTCGCTCTCGGGTGATCGCGGGAACTTGGATAGGACCTCCAGGTTAACTTGGCGATGAATATCGATGATATTTGTAAGCGATTTTATGGAAAAATGTTAATAAATCCTTAATAAAACAATTCATGGTAGATACAATTGACGACGAACAAGGTAACTGACTGATGAACTAGTCGAGAATTTCAAATAATAATAAAAAAATTATAGCAAAACTATTTAGCTGTTGAATATGCTCAATATTTTATTCTGAATATTTTTGACAATTGCAATATTTTAAGGGTAGATTTGGAAAAAAATCCTCTGCATCTTAAACTTATGTATTATCATGTCAAATGCGTTTGGTAGGTGTACCCACCAACAATATTCTAATACAGTTGCAATCAAAACCATAAAAATAACCGCAGGCAATGCCAATAAAATCATTCAACCCCTGACACTTACTACAATTCATTCCATACAAAATCACCATTATTTACCAACCATCTCGTATCTGACACTATCGCTACATAAGACGATCGAATGACGTCACAGCCCCTGTTCCAAGATCAAAAAATGTAATTATCTACCCTCGATCTACCCCAACGTAACCGTTTATATTTGTTCTACAAATTCAACGTATTTCGTACGCAATTTGGCCCTCCTTTGATGCAGTTGATGTGACATTCTCGCAAATTACAACGTATCGAAGAATATTGAGGAAGCCTTTGAGTTATTCAACTGAACGGGCATGTGGAATACATGTTATTTATGTCAAATGTATTTATTTTATTCTTGATATGTTTTTTATACAAAATTATCTATATTTCTAATTAAATTCATAATTAGATTTCATTCTATTCTACTATTACACATACAATATATTACGTTTCTCAGCGATAAAGTATGAAAACAGAAACAAGAAAGAATTGGTCCCATTTTCAACTTCGTTGTTATGAATTATTCATTCTACATAATTAACATGAATGAATCAAAGATTAATTTATGTTAATTATGACTATTAAATTCATAGGACTTTATCAAACTCAAATGTCATCTAAACTAACATTTAATAAGTTCAAATACCAGTGTAACAAGAAGTGCATCTGGCCCCAAGAATGGAACCTCCCCAATGCAAGTACCAACCTACAACTAGTTTATTACTTTAGGGAGCCCAAGACAGACCAACAGACCGGTTCAATTGGAATGTTATTAGAGATAAAAGAAATTCACATTCGTGCAATGCATAGAGATAGATATACAGAGAAATGTGACGTGGAATTGACTTGCAGGAGGGTAGATGGAAATAATACAAGATACAGAGATAAAGTTTAGGTGATGGGGAAGTGTGATAATTGCTTGGATTGGGATTAGATTTATTCTTGTGTGTGTGTGTGTGTGTGTGTGTTTCAGGTGACTTTAATTTAGATAATGTGATTACTTCATAAATTATTAGGTAAGTAGATTTTTGTAACGAATACCAAATAAAAGGACCATTTGCTATTTTTAAACGTTTTCAAAAAACGTAAAATAATTTATAAAGAATGGACATCTAATATAATTCTTTACTTAAAACAGAATCTACTCAAATTATATTATCCTTTTTTAAAAATACTCTAAGGAAGGTAGTAAATTACATTCCCTTATCACCACCGCTCATCAACCACAACCCGTTGGCCGCAGAACAAATAAATCATTCTAACGACAAATGACAGTCGTGTGTGTTAAAAATAATTGAGTACAGCGACATCTGGGTGGAGAATTAATGACAGTTCAAACATCAATTTGGGTGGTTCTTATCGCGCGGGCCACGCTGGAGGGTGCCAAATACGCGGGGAAATGAGGGAATGTCTTCAGAACTGTATGACCGGTAGTGAAGTATGGAATAACTGGTAGTGTTTCCGGTAGTGTGGTGAATGAACGGTTGTTTTAGGGGATTGTTTGTAGATTTCGCATTCACATAGATTTGCTATAAATTGGTTAAGTTTAGAAAAAAATCTTTCTTCTGTTGCATGCCTTTGTTTTTCATAATATGGTTAAGTGTTTAAATTAGTAGTATAATTTATTTTTATATGCTATTTTCTATTTTCTTCTGCAACGAGCCTAAACTCCTTACTGAACTTCAACCAACTTTCTTTAAACCAATAAATCCAATCATACTCGACACAAGCCCAATCAAAACATCTTTAGAGTTCACAGAACTAATAAGTGACTAAAATATTCCCCAGCATATTATCATTCCAATACATCAAAAAAGTATGACAAACTACGCCGTCAGCGAACTAATGTTGTACCATTCAAATAGTGTTACGTTACTTTTTAATTGGTAGCATGTCGGTGCTGCTCAGACTCAACTTTATCATAGAAACTAGGTTGTAATCTGTGCTCAGTAATATGTCATGAGCGCAGATCACGGGTTTGATGTAAAGGGTGTGTAGATTGGACACATTTGTTTCATTTTCATTTTGGTGCGAGAGAGAGGAAATATTGATAGGGAACATTTGCTTACGATTTTCAGATAAGTATTTTTGTTGAAATATTGATACGAAACATTCAATTAACATTTTCTAATTTAAGAAAAAAAAATATAGTTTATGACTTGGTATTAATTATTTTATTTCTAAATAGACTTTTTACTATCGTCCATATTTTTTTTTTAACATGAAATAGGCTTACCCTTGACTACAACTTGCCTGATGTTAAGCAACGTTATAGTCTACGATGTAGCGCGCTTGCCTAGAAGAAACCGGTTTACTCTCGACTTGAAGACCGACAAATTATAGTTCAAGGGGAATAGAGATTCGGGCAAGGAGTTCCACATAAGAAAGAAGATATTAAAAAGTTATAAGAAAACATCTGGTTAAGAACAGCGCAAGACAGGGTCTATTGGCGTAAAAGGGGAGGAGGCTTATGCCCAACAGTTGGCTCTAATCAGTTGATGATGATTTTCTAAATAGGAAATAGCAATGTTGAACAGTAGACCGCAAAAGCTGCTCAAAATTTCTAAAACAAAACATAATTCGTCCCGAGGCGCGAATGTATTGATAGCAAAACTCGGCGAACATTTCGCTCTAAAACATTTTATTCAGTACAGACGCAATAAAACTGAAAACGTATTTCACGCTGGCAACACATCTGATAATGCTTCCCAATGGTCCATAAACTAGACCGGTATAAACCGGTTTGAATCGGTATAAAGTCACTTGATAAGTACAATAGCCATATTTCAGCGGTTATCATTTTTGGCGGCAAATTTGCGTGTTCGGACACCGGCGGTTGATTCCACGAACAAATTGTCGGACGCACCATAACGTTTTTGCCTTGTTTTTGTGAATGAACGGGGATAATAATGTAATTGGCATATGAAGATCGAAAATGACCCAGAGTTTGTTGGTTTGATCAACTGTTCACTAGAAATCAGTTTGCTTTTCGCATTGTGTCTTGGATTCGCATGCGTTACCTGAATAGTTTAGAGATGGTATTAGTATAGATAAATAATTACCCTGCCAAACATCATCTAAAAAGATACTTTCACTTTTCACAAATTGTACATCACAATAAATGTCACTTTTAAAATAAGCAATAGGTACTATTTTTAAAATTATATTATTTTTCAAGTGCGCATCGAAGCTCATAAATAAAGCAGAAGCAAGTAGAAACATTTACCTCATATTCTACAGACATATACAGAGCTACTTGTAATTTAAACAAATATCATACGGATCGCTTGATTTATCTTTAAAAATAATGTAAATACAATATGGAACTATCATTTTTTAAGCGGGTCGTATGTAACATTATTTTTCATTAAATATATAAAAAACTTGTTCATTTGGTGCTAAATATTAGGCGGTAATAGCAACAGTCTGTTTTTCTACTAAGTGCCTAAATCGCACATAGGATTACATGGTTTGTTTTGTGATAATTTTCGTTCATTTTGCGTTTGACTACAGCCTAAGTTTTTTAAATTAAGTTAACCGTTAAAAGGGGGTTTGTTAAGTAACAACTAACCCAGTACAGAGTTCCGTGGGAAGGTTTCAAGGCATGATGCATGTCTGTGACGTACGGAACCGTTTGTCAACGCTCGCAATTACTGTGTTTACTTGGCGTCCGCGGAACTCTGGAATTAAATGTCATTTACTTGGTACGTGTTGCGTAATCTATGCTGAATAAGGATTGGCAGATGTATAACCAGTCCACCTGCCAATCTGAAGATATTTTGACTCTGGATGCAGAAACGGAAACTTTTGACATTTGTTGTGGATTCGTATCATGCAGATGATTTATGATCTTAGACTGGTTTTCCATTCAGCTGTAGATCAAGATTGTGTAGATTAATAAAATTTATGTAAGTAGTGAACAATACACGTGAAATTCGTTAAAGAAATCATAAAAAACCAAGAAATTTACATGAAGTTTTTTTCATCAATTTTTGTAAGAATTTAACTTCTGGTAACTTGTTTCTCTGCGTTTTTATATTCTGTGTCAAAACTAGCGTATTGTTAGAGCGTGAATAAACTAACAGAAGGTAGTTTGCCTTAAGTATGAGAAAATTTATGGAAATGTATGTAATTATGCGCATGTCTATAATAGAAAGGATATTAGGTTATATAGGGGTTGATGACATATGACAGCTTCTAAATAGGACTAATTTTAATTGTAAGTTTTATAATATTAAGATTAGTTATTGTTATGTTCATAAAATATGGCTATTTTACGTTTGCTGCTATTTTTTTTGTAAAACCGTAACAAGATTCTTGTGCTGCTTAATTTGCTTCTTAATTTCTCTGAATACCAGATATTGACAAATATGTGTAAAATAAATAAAAAAATATTACGAGACATTACAGAAGTGCCATCTAGCCCCAAACTAACAAAGCATTTGTTGTGGAACTAGCATGTATTCTGCGGTACTAAATAATGCTTAAGAGTGTAACGTTTATTCTACGACTTTACGCTTACTAAGCTACGAATTGGCTACGACAAATGCTACGCTACGTAGCAAGTTTGTCGAATTTTTATATTATTCATTAATAAAAGAGTATTAGATACAAGTATGGAGCACAAAATTTCAATAGAGCTTACAATTTTCCATATCAATTATGTATTGTGTTATAGATACCGTTAATATGCTTTGAATTTGAATATTATGTAAATAAACCCTACTTTGCCGAAAACGGAAAAAAAATATGATTCCTCAAACAGCTATGCAAGTTTTCCCAAAAATTACGTTCTCAAAACATATATAAGTCGTCCTACATCAACAAGTGTGTTCCCAAACTTCGTGTTACATAAATAATTCTATCCTCCGTTACTCCGCAGGATGTAAACTTTTGGGAAAAATAAACGTTTATCTTGAAGTTCGGAGACGCAATAATATTGACTCGCTTTTTTGCAACTTTGGGGATGAAAAGTCTGCAGCTGCAGATTCAATTTAATTTATACTTTCAATGAGTAATTTGATTTTCTAGTCTTTTAAATGATGAATTTACAAAATGAATCATATAGCTGTATTATTCCTATGTTTGTATTGTGTGATTAGTGCTATGCAACGCATAGCTAGCTGTGCCCAGAGATTTTAAACCTTATTATAACATTAATAAGTAAATAAATTTCTCATTCTATTCGAAGCCAATGGCATACTATGAGAGAGGCTTTTACCCAACAATGGGACAAAGCTAGCTGTGGATGATGATGATGACTATAGGTAGGTAAGCTTGTAAAAGTGTGGCCAACCCAAGTGACATGTTTTCTAACTGTTTTGAGATTTCAGACAAGGCATAAAGTCAAATATCCCATATTTGTTTGCCCAAATTGACATTGATTGAGTATCATATTAATATTCTACCACATCTTCCCCATCACATCCAGAAATCGGCAATTTTCTCCCACTTGTTGCCGAGTCGTCGTCCGTGCGTGCAACTCACTTAACCCTGAAGTAATGTCATTGTTACCCCACAGCGACCTTAGTGGCGTAATAAGCCGGAAATCCGATATAAGATGAATCCGAGGCTATTTCTATTACGATGGAGATATTTTATCTAGTTAGGTACTCATAATTTACTCGGGCTAAAAAGGTTGTGTATTTTTATTTAACGGCATGTTTTCGTTCCTTTTTCAAGTACTGATGTTCTTTTGTTTCATAATTTAATGAACAGCATGACTTTAGAGTTAGCTTAATAAATAGCCAATAAGTTTGTTATAATCATATAAATTCAATACAAAATCAAAACCATATGAAATTAATAAGCAATTTCAATTGAAAGCAATTCACCACGATCGAAGCATGAAAGCATACGTCTATTTCAAATCATACATAGTACCAATTCAATGTAAATGTAGCCACACCACTACTAGCAAGTGTTTTTGTTTAGTTGTCAAGATTTGACTAATGGGCGCAGTCAGCGCCACTTGCGTCTTCTCACGGCGCGCCTTTGTGACGTGAAGATGCTATTTATAGAGCTTCTATAGAATAATGATTAGGTTTATTGCATTTGTGATATTTACTTTACTTAGAGTAAAATAATAAAATAAACAAAATAAATAAATATTCCGGGACATTGCACACAGCGCCTTCTAGCCCCACACTAAGCAAACGTACTACTTATATACTTTTCTTTTCTACGTACTACTTATATACTGTTCTTTTGTAAATACATACTTATTATACATACAAACGACCAGACTCAACACAAGTAATTATATATTTTTTTAAAGTACATAAATACTTGTGTCATGCGGGAATCGAACCCGCGACTTCTAGATTAGAAGGCAGAGCCACTACCAACTAAGCTAACAGGCCAGTCATGTCAGGTAACAGGTCAGTCAGTCATAATCAAGAGTTAAGTTACTAAAATTGTTCAAACATTTGCTCGTTGCATCAGTATTAGTGACTTTTATTATCGAGCATGCTAAACATATAACACCTACTTACATTATTATACATCAATTCTTCTGGTAAAAATTATATTCTATATCCCGTTTTGCTGCCCTTGAAACCAGCTGTAGATGATGATGATGATTATATACCTTTTAAACAGTATTTAAGGGGCAAATCGCGTTGTTCTTAGGAACTTTTTGTCTAACCTTTTTTCTTGGAACTAGTTCTTAAACAGGAAACAGTACAAGATAACTGACGTGTCCAACTTCCTAATCTAAGCTTTGTAACGCTAAAATTGCATGTAGATATAGATAAGTTCTCAGCCTACAAAATTTATGCCGCCTTTTCAAAGTTACGTTATCGCTGCAATAAATTTTAGTTAGTTCACGAAATAGCGAGCGCGAAAATTTCGCGAGTTGCCTTTTACCGTTTTCTCTTACTTTTACGTAATTGAAAGTGACTTTTTGCTGTTTTGCGTTCGGGTTATTATCATAACTTTTGCTACGGTAATTTTGGTAACTTATTCCTGCTTACTTTTGATTATTGTTTGAAGTTTTATGAGTAATGTTTTAACGTGTACTGTCTTTATTGAGTTGTAAGAAAAGTATTCTTGAGAAATACAATAACATCAGGCAAGTTGTAGTCAAGCGTGAGCCTATTTCATGTAAAAAAATAGCTAAAGCTATGAAATCTACAAATAATTCAGAAAAAACATTTCATAGAAATGTGACTTATTAACACTTTGGTCTATTGAAAGGTCTTTCTTTGTTTGATTTTCTGTTTGTTTATTCTTTTTAAATACTGTGATTTGGGTTATTGTGATATTTGATGGTATAGTAGTACCATTGTTGTCGGTCTTATGCCTAGGGGAGGAAGCATATACCCAGCAGTGGGTTGACAAAGGCTGAAGCTGATCATGATGATAGCAGTCCCAAGAGTGACAAACGCTACTTTTATCTTTAAAAAACTTTATCAACAAGCTAGTAATACACATACCAACATAGCAATATATAATATTATAGCTGACACGTAGTATAAAATCTTCTGGTATCCTCTTTCCTCAGTTATACAACACCTCCAAGCTCGCACGAACTTGATTCTCATTTAAGTTTGCAACTTGACCTTTAACCCGTCTCTTGTTTTACACAACTCACCCTTACCTACTTGGTATTTTTGACCCGGTGGTTACAATGAGATGGAAATCATTACTGACTAGGTAAATGTTGTAAAACTAAGAAAGAAGTTGCATACAAATAAAGTCAATTGATCTTTACGCCAGTTTTTTGCAATTCCTCTACTTAAACAGTCTATAAATATTAATGCTTCTCTAATTATTCAGATGATCAAACTTAAATAAATAGATGGAAAGTTTATTCAGAATTAATCATTCGAGTCTAAATATGACGATACACAATTCTCCAGAAATAAAGATTCTACCAGAAACGGCAGAACCACTAATAACAAAACATCTTTTTATCTATTCCATCACGTAAAAAGCTTCATTGTAACCTCCTCTGTTAGATAGACCCTAAAACTTTGTACATTAGCCTACATTCCTGCAAAAACAACAACTCACTCGTATCTCGTGATAAGTGAACCTCGCCGTGACATTAGGTAAAGTTCACACTGACATTTGGGCGAGAATTTATTAAGCTGGCGACAATGAAAGAAATACTGTTGGTAATGGTAGATGCTTTTTGTGGGCGAAGTTTGAATACTGGGCATATGTGATAATTTTATTTAGTAGCTACAGTATGCAGCTACGTACATATGATGTAGATAACGATAAGATAACGTAGTATATCTATGACGGAGGCCCTCAGGGCGCTTTCAAAACTCTCGTCATTAGAGTTGGTTATACAAAGTAGAAAAAGTACGCCCATATTGTTTTTTTTAAACATCCTTATCCTACAATTTATGCCAATCAAACGAGCCAATTATAAATAGAACTTTTAGACGTCTCATCCAAAATCGACTTATATAACTTTTACCTAATCTTAATAATTTTATTAGATCATCTAACTCCACTGAGGTTGCGACAGATTAACATGATTTATCTCTTTATTTATACAATGTCCATCACAAGCAAGGGTGCAATGTAAGCTATTAATGATAAAACCTCCCGCGGGCCCGCGCCTGGCCGCGCCTGGCCGCGCCTGGCCGCGCCTGGCCGCGCACTAATTTTAGCAAAAACCTCTAACTCGGCATGCCATTACTCAGGACTTTGTCTATCTCATACTCGGCCATGGATGTGATAAATTAACAGACTTTGTAAGACTGGCTAGAATGTGAATTTTATATAGTTAGGTAGTTAAAACGTGAGTTAGTATGATGACGCCAAGAATTATACAATAAAGCAATCAAATCAAATTATTTATTTCAAACATAATGTCCATTACAATTAACTAAATAAATTATATCAATCACAAATTAAAATAAAAAGAAAATAAAATTACTTTTTCTGGCTCAACGTTTCAGCATTGCCAGCGTGGTAATGCGGCCAGTATGCTGGGTACGCTGCCCTCTGGTAGTGGGCTGGAGCACTTAGATTATCTTTAGGCTTTTCTAAAGATCTTCTTAGTGGCCCTTTTTTGTAGTAGTTAGAAGAAGTATGAATAGTTTTTCTTCCCTTGTTTTTATATTTTATTATTGTAAATAAATAAATTAAATAATACAAAATGACAAATACGTATGCACATGCCAATTCAGTTAATTATTTATACTTAATACATTTCGGTTTACCTACAAAACATACAGTGTTGTAATTTGTCTCACCAAAAATGTCTCGCATTAATACTATTTCTTCCTCCCAAACATTTCACTAATGTGTTCGCTAGCCTAATGGCGTATAGTCGCCACTGATTGATGTCCCGCCCAAAAAAGCGTGGCGCCGCTCAATATATCCAGGCCTATCTCGTATCGTGTCAACTCAGCTCACAAAAAGCCAGACTCGCGTGCTCTGCTCAACCAACTCAAGGACAATAAATAAACTCTTTATCGCCATTTTAATAAATGTGCGCAGAACCAACACGGAATAAATAAACGTGGCAAAAGCAATAAAAGCGCTATCTTAAAGGAGTTCCGCAGTAAGCAAGAGACAGGAAAGTTTACGATTGGTCGTGTGTTCGTATGAATACGCGGGAAATAAATAGTGAATATGATTCGCAGCGATGTTTCCGCTGTGCGTTTCCGCGGAAATTGAATCTGGACGAAATAGTTTGGTTAGTTTTAGGTTAGTTTATCTTTTCACTGAGCGGAGGCTCGTTTGGTAGCTTACTTGAGTATTTCTTGTATTTGATATATTTTTATACTCCTCGTTTGTTGAAGTGTTAATAACACACAGTATAAATAATAGTAAGCGTTCTTGAGTAAAGGAATGTCTGTATGGGTTGTCCTCCTGTTGTATAATGTTATAGAATCTAGATTTATACAATAATATGTAGATACCTAATAATCCTTGCATATCAAAATTATTAGAAATCTACTTTGAGTACAAGTATAGCTTAATCTGAACATAATTTTACGACATGTCAAACACTTACAACAATAACCAAACAACAGTAAGATCACTAACAATTAATATCAAACTAGCATTTGTCACCCATATCATCCAGTCTACTGAGACCCCATCTTGGTTGGTTGTTTTATCACCGCAGGGGTCTAGTTGGTTGGTACTTCAGCACTTTCCCTGGAAATTACCCCTCAGTGGGGTATCATCAAGTAATTTGGTTCTTTAATGGTTCATTAGTGGGTAGAACCCGAGTGGGCACCGTAACTCGGGTTTATGGCCACCAGAGGAACCTTATGGGATTGTTACCGTGATATAATGGTGGTTTAAAACCTTATTTGTACGACTATGTTGTTTTGTGAGTGTTTAAATAGATAACTAGTCAGTTGGACTGCTTTGTTAGTTGAACCCGGCCAGTTGTTGTGGCTTCATGTGTGGATTTTCATTAAATTAAATGTTTTCTAATCTACTAACAATTCAAGAACGATGGCTTATGTGAGTATGCCTGTATGTTGGTTACATCTTCACGCTAAAACGGTTAAGCCTATTTGAGAACGATTCTTTAATTAAGGCATTACAAACCCAGGATTAACACAAAGGTTAGTTTAAGTAATACCGCGGTTTGCAGTTAATGAACGTTAAATTATCAGATAATAACTTAGCAATAGGTGGCCAGTGCCATTTAAAAAATAGGAAATGCGAGTTAATACCAAGGAGTTTTATTCCAAATTTCGTTCCAAAATATACTTAATTATTTGTCTACTTTATTCACGCCTCATTCTCGTTCGTTCAAAAACAGTTTCAATTTTATTTCCCCAATACTCCACCACCTTCTCACTCATTAAGCAAACAGCTCTGCATTAACGCCTTTGAGTAATTGATACAAAGAAGTCGCCTCCAGCTATATAGTGCATGTCATTACAGCTGGATAATTATTCGACTAGATCCTTCTTTGTGGGACAAAGGAGATACTTTAGCTGTTTTAATAGGTTTCTGAAGATGGCGGTGTATTATTTGATATCCTTGTCCTAGTTATGGTTAAATAATTATGAGTGATTAATGTATCTATAATTCTGCGAAACAGGATCCAATGTAGCTTAATTAAAATACCAATGAAAATTTATTGAAATAGTTGTTATATTTCTTTTTTTATAGGTACATATTTATGTATATAGGAAAGAAAAGTATACATGTATTATATCCATTATCTAGTACCCATGACACAAGCGTAAGCTTGGTATGGGGTTTGATGGCGCTGTGTGAATTTAGCAGTTGAGTTTAAAATCTAGGCTATTTTACGGATTGTAACTAACATATGTATTCAAAGTCAAATGCAAATTTGAATCTGTAATTAATTTTTAATTTTTTTTTCAATAATTGCCACACTGGAAGTACCCTGGATTCTGCAACACAGGGAATCCTAAAGCAGTAGACAGGACCCCAATTTGAATTTGAACTTTAATAATTTAGATACTTTTATATAATGTAAAAATGATAACATGTTTTAATAAAAATAAATATTTTTTATCGTTTATCGTTTTATCTTAATGTGGGATTTTCGTATTGTAGTAGTACCTAAAAGTAAAAAGTGAAATAGCCTTCAAATATGTATTTGATATTTTATAAATAGCACACACTATTATCACCACTTTATATATACTTTAATTTTATATTTCATGTTACTAACTTATGTATAGTATGTCGAGAATTTTATTGGAAGTAGAAAATCATGTCAAAATATTTATAGTCCATGTTATGTCGTAGTGATATCCACTTGTGTACCTAACAACCATAAAACAACAGTCACACAACATCACAAACACTCCCAATGCCAAAATTAACCATTTCATTACTTACATCACACCAAAAAATCTTATTACCACAAACTGTGGGTACAGTGTACAGCACAATGAAACTAAATGGTGTCTAGAATAATTTATCATTCTAGGTATAACAAATAGCTAGGTATTCCTATTTGCTGGCTCACCGAGTAATTGTCTGGTGGACTAGACAAAGACCTAGGTCGCTTTGAAATTCCTTTGATTAGAACTAACGTGGCTATTTTACTTTACAACACACAGAATTTATAATCTACATCTCTAACCATCTAAGCTTTTGTTGAGTTTTGCTCTAGAATATAATATTTTAGAAATTGAAATGGTTTTAAGATAATTTAACTTAGTAATAAAGTTTGTAGATAAAAGGTGAAATAAATTAACCAAACTTTTCGATTAACGAAACAAATTATTATGTACCTACTTAAAAAGAAATCTAAATAGATTAGTTAGGTAGCTGAGAACCGTAAGTATCTTTCTATCATCCTATTGACTAGATTTTCCTATTTCTATATTTTTACATTGTCATTTATGTTCTTTCACAAGCAATAGTGTGGTCAGAGCGGGACGCCTGTCCCAAGATACAGCTTTAGATGTTTATAATAATGTGTGAATAAACGAACTAATTCCGCCCGCGCCTTTCTACCACCGGACATGCAGAGATACGGAAGACGACACCGGTTTATGGTGAAAGTTCCTAAGACCCGCACGAAGCGGTACGCTTCCACCTTTATTGTGTTACATACTACAAAGTTGTGAAACTCCCTGCATGACTCCCTGTTCCCGACACACTATAATACAGCCATCTTCAAAGCGAGAGTGAATCGGTTCTTTTCGGGTAAGCATGCTCCATCTTCTCCATCATCCCCAGCTTTTGCTTACCATCAAGCAAACTATGATCAAGTGAAAATCCATTTTAGTTTAAAAAAATACATATAAAATAAAATAATTTACATAATTTTTAGAGGTTACCTATTCATTTTACCAACGTAATGGACCTATTAGTACACAGTCTGCGTTACTTTTAAATTAGATTTCAATGTTTGATAAGATTTAAATAAAGTAAATGTAGTCCGTAGAAGCAAGGAAAACTCCTTGTCATTCTATTTTTTTAAATGCATGCGTAGTGTAGCTTAAGTATACATATGCTTTCGTAACTTTTGTACAAGCACCCTCAAATAATGTATCCCAGAAAAAAATTGCTTTTATTTTCATAAAATTATACTCACATATCATTATTTTTTGAATGAATGAAATAAAACGCAATTTAAAGTACAACATGAAAAGTGGACTTGTCACAATATTCGCTTGTGAGGGTTTCTCATCAGTTGATCAAATGCTTGATTGTGAAGTGTTAAAAAACGTTCACTTAAAATTCGGTATGACGTTTAAAAATACTGTAAAACGCATACTAGGGATTAGGAAAATCAGATACTTACCACATAAAATGGGACAAAAGAGACGCATATTATGAACTAGTTGAGTGCACTTTCTCACTGGAGCGTACATTCCGGATGGACGCGTACCGAACAGATGCGCGTTCGACTCCCGGGGGAGGCGGTGCCGGCGAATTATACAACAAAACTCTATTTGCTTAGGAAATGGAGAGGGGAACCTCTCTACTCGCTAAGTGGAAATTGGACAAAAAATGTGTAGTGAATTCTTAATTGGAAACACGTGAAAGGAATGGTAACTACTTATATTCAATCTACATATGTATATCTACCTCGCTGTATTTAAATTTAATCGTTTTTAATTATAAAATGACTAGTTTTGACTTGAAACGAAATCAACAATCATTACGTTCCATAACTCATATACGCATAGCTGTCAATTAAATTTAATTTAATGAAAAACAAAATCAAATAACACACACACACACACGCTAGTTACTACATTTACAAAAAGTATGTAGATATAAAAACTAAATCTCAAAAGATTTAAATTTTGAACACAAACCTCAAATCTCCATCATATTTCGACGGCGTCGAATCCAAAATGGCGGATGATCCAATCAAGTTGCATTTAGAATCGAAGGCGACAGTCCGCACTGCTGAATATGAAGCACCACTTGAGCCAATTCTGTGAATAGCCCTCCCTATTCCCTCTCCGATGAAAATCTCCTATAGAAATGACAAATCTTGTAAATTTTGAGTGTTACGGTTATAGGTACATAAAATTTACAGTAAGATTTTTTATAGATTTCTATCTAGGCATCACGCAAAAAAGGGCTGAACGGATCATCACGATATTTTGTACGTAGTTAGTATAGTTCTTGGGAGTGACACAGGCTACTTCTTATGTCACTCTCAGTACCTCATACTACGTCATCATTCCGAAAGAAAATGGCGAGCAACGAGACCGCTAACTGAAGGCTTCACAGGTACCTTTATTAATGACTATTGTATAGTACCTACCTTACATATTTCATATTATTAAGAATTAAACGAAAACTTACCTGTGTGATTCCAATTATGCGATGTATTATTCCCTTTGTTCCAGGTCTAGATGCAGAGTTGTACTACGTCCGAGAAGGCGTGGTTAACTCGTATGCGACCGGCTTCATAGTGCCCGTGCCGGCTCACATCGCAGACCTCGAGTTCATGTGGCAGGCGCTCGGGAGACGACCGGTCAGTACACACATTATTGCAACTAGCTCTGACTGACAACGCTAATGTTTGCTTTCATAAACCTATGCCCAGCTTACTAGACACTTTAAGCAATAAGGGGCCAAGCATCCAGTACCTCGGAAATTATCCAAATGCAGCAACGATAATAAACAAAAAAACGTGTGTAAAATCTTATACTAGTAGTATTATAAAGCTGAAGTGTTTGTTTGTTTGTTTGAACGCGCTAATCTCAGGAACTATTGGTGCGAATTGAAAAAGTATTTTTGTGTTGAATAGACCGTTTATCGAGGAAGGCTTTAGGCTATATAAAATCACGCTGCAAATAATAGGAGCGAAGAAACAATGGAAAATGTGGAAAAAAACGGGGAAAATTATTCATATTTGAGGGCTTCCGTTGCGTGCGCTGCGAAAACGGTTCAAAATTCAAAGAATTAATGCCCAAAATAACTATTCCACGCGGACGAAGTCGCAGGCACAGCTAGTCTCAAAATAATGCGAGCGAAGCCGCGGGCGTCTACTAGAGTGTAATATGGCGATAGTTTCTTACGTACATATATTGTCTTGGCTAATACATATTGTTATCCATGCATAAATATATCACTTCGACCCGCTTTTTATTCCCTTAACTTGTATACCGCAGATCAGCTTATTATGTTGTTTGTAATGCACCCAAACATTGCATAAAACGTTGAAATTATGTCGTCCCGCCGGCGGCGGCGACGTAATAGGCCGATAGCGTTTGCCAATTTATAGGGCCTCTATCAGCTATGTCGCACGGATTCCAATTTAGCTTGAAAGCGATTTAATTTCACAAAACAAAGGCCAGATTAAGTCCTCGTTTTGCTCTGTAGTATGAGGACGCAGATGGACAACTTACAATTATTCGTTTATAGGGTTTCCTATTTTACACAGTTCAACGGCTGTCACGTTAAGTCCAGTGGATTCGTATTAATACGATTCTGTGATTATTAATGTTACGTCAAATGAGTTCCGCATATACTAGCGAAACTGGTTTAGCTCGGTGGTGTGAGCGTCTGCTTTACATTCAGACGTACCCAGGTTCAAATCCGGCCCTACACCAAATGACTCGTTTCTCAAGTTATGTGTGGATTTGAACTCGCTTTACGATGAAGTAAAAATTATGTGAGAAATGTGAAATGTTCGATGATCATACCTGAGACATGTGACTTTAATGGTAGATTTCTCTATTGATTCTTTCTGTCTGTGCTATCTATAATCTACATTCTTGTGAAAGATCAAATAAACGTTTTTACTTTTACTTTACTGTATTAAGTTTTTAATAAAAGTAATCCATCTGATTATATTCTGTAACTGCGTACCAAATATCAGCTTAGTCGAATTGGGTGTTGATGAAAGAGGCTTTGCAGTTGTCACTCCGGGCGGTTTGCAAAGCGCTAGTGGCTCGCTCTACTGTTTTTTTTGGAAATTTTGCTTTGTATTTGGCTATTTACAAAGCGAATAGTGTTTGGGTCTGGTTTGTTTAGTGTGAGTAGATTGGTTTTATTTGGCTAATGACTTGGAACTGAAATTGAAATTTGATAAGTATTATAATTTATCTAAGAGTGCCAGATTTAAAGATTTATTTAATTTAAGATTTATTATGTCATACCTTTGTGAGTATAAAAATAAAATAAATAAAAAAGTTTGTGAGTATATGATATATTTAAAGTAATTTGTTTTTGTTGTTAATTATAAAACTCTGACGGTTCCATATTTCTATTTGAAGTAAATGATGAGTTCTGCACTGAAAATTCAAATGGGCCGTATTTTTGTGCATATTTCTTTAACCTCTACTTATTTTAAAAGAATAAGCCTTTTTACTATTCCACCTTATATTGCCAAGCAATAAACTGCGGAAGTATTCATAAACTTTAACCTGCCAATTTCAACAAATACTCTAAAAATACCTGTTTTATACCGACCACCGTTTACCTGCCCGTGCTAAAGTTTGGCAGCAAAATGCAGATCACGCGTGCAATTCACCGAGCAATAACTCAGAAGTCATGAATTCATGGTTTCTAATTCAGCAGTTGCTTTGGATGCCGATGGTATTGGAAGGCACTTTAAGAATAATGAAGGCTATTTACTAATAGCAATTATCTCTCTAATGCCTAAAATAATCTATAACTAAATAACGTACATGGAGGAAATAAAATACAGCCGCGTGAGTGAAAACAAATATGGAATACCATTTCTTTTTTAAATCGAGTAAGATGAATTCTTTTGAGTTTTATTTTCCAATATTGTGATTTAAACCAACCCAATTTTTCAGATCTCTCCGAATTGTAAATTGTTACTCAATTCAATTCAATTTCAAAATATCTTTATTACGTGGTAACTTATAGTAGATAACATGGCCAGTGTATATAATTGTCCTAGCAGTTATACAGTAACAAATTAAAATCGTTTTTCAACTATAATGTTATATAAAACTTTCAGCTTATTAATTAGAAATCATTAAACACATAACTTATTACCGTAACAAATCTTGTGATCTTTGTGTTTGCTTTGACACCAGCAATACACTTTTAACCGTACACAAACATAAATTGCGGGTAGAAACATATTATATTTGAAATGAATAAGACTCACTCGAGTCAAGCTGTGACGTCAGGCGTTGGCAAACAAAAGAACCAGCATGTCGTGGCGTAGTAACAACCACGAGCGCGCGCGACTCGCGGCCGCTCGCCGCGCCTGCCGCCCGATCCGATACCTGCTGGTAAAGCGTACGGGGCGACTCGCGCGGCGCGGCAGCTATTAAATCGCGCGCGCTCGTGCATTGCACTAATCTTTGCACTCAAGAAAGATATGGTGGGGAAGTTTGTATCGACAATATGTATCGATAAAAGGTAAGTTAGACTTGCGAGATTTACATAATGTGTTGACTAGTTTATTTTTACTTTGCGAGTTTGAATATAGGTAAAATTTTTCTGCTAGCTTGTAGATATAAACGTCAATTCTTGGAAGACCTATCATATCATGTAAATTAAATAAGTTAGTTTTAAAAGCTGTGTTGAATGAAAGTTTTAGTGCTTTGTTTTGTAAGACTTGAAGTTTGTTAAGATTTGTCCGGCATGTACTGCTCCACACTGGGCAGGCGTAGGTGATGGACGGCCGAACTAGCGTACAATAAACCCGTAATTTCGTGAAGTTACTTAAATTGGATCGTCTATTTAGTACGGGACTAAGCGCATTCATTGCTTTAGTGCCTTTTAGGCGTAAGTTTTCTATATTTGCAGTCCAGTTTAGTTTATTGTCAAGTATAGTACCTAAGTACTTCACAGAGCGGCTCCATCTTATATTATGGTCGCTTATTTTGAGCATGCGTGTAGGCAGGGATCTTTGACGGGTGAATAATATCGCTTCAGTTTTGGATCCATTGATCTTAAGTTTCCATTTGTTGAAATAGTCGAGCAGCAGTTCGATGGCTAGTTGAAGGCGCGATATTATTATATCGACATCTGGTGATGACGTCATACACGCGGTATCATCGGCGAAACACGCTAATGAGGTGCGGGTTTGGACCGGAATGTCATTTAGAAACATGAGAAACAAATACGGGCCTAAAATCGAGCCCTGCGGAACACCTGCGGGTACGGGACATAGGTCAGAAGAAGTATTTTTTATGTGTACTCGGAAACTTCGATTGGATAGGTAAGATTTTATCATTTTAGTTAGCTGGAGTGGTATTATACCAAGAGAATATAGTTTATGGATGAGACCTAAATGCCAAACGCAATCAAAGGCTTTTTCAATATCTAGAAGGAACATTCCAGTAGAATTTTTGAGGTTAAGGTTCTGGGAAACGGATTCTGCTACTCTGGTCAACTGTTGGATGGTGGAATGCCCTTCTCGAAAACCGAACTGTTCGTCGATCAGGAGATGGCCAGATACATGGACTAGCCGCCTGTGCAAAATCTTTTCAAACAATTTCCCCAAGCAGGGTAATAAGCTGATCGGGCGGTAAGATACTGGGTTTGAAGGATCTTTTCCAGGTTTGTGTATAGCTATGACTTTAGCTACCTTCCACGGTGATGGAAAGTAACTAAGAGTTATACAAGCATTAAATATTTTAGTTAGTAGAACCACGCATTTATGAGGGACATTCTTGATCAAGATATTAGTAATCTCGTCAGGGCCGGGCGCTTTACGAGGCTTCAAACTATGGATAGCTTTCCTTACTTCACCAGGGCGTACAAGCAAGGAATGGTCGATGCTAGACGTCTGAGCTTCAACTTTAGTTACTGAGTCGAGCACATTGAGAGAAACGTCACTGGGCCAATCATAAGTAAGAAGCATATTGTTTAGGAAGCTCTTAGCAAGTACTTGGCATTGTTCTTTTTGGGTGGTGGTCAGTGGAAGATTTTCCGCTTTGAGGGAGGGTATAGCTGACTCACTTGAACGTAAAGATCTAGCTAGTCGCCATATGTCGTTTCCAGGGTTATCAACTCTTTTCAATTTTTGATGCCATATTTTGTCATTGTAGGTCTTAATAGCGTTATGTATTCTTGTTTTTAATACAAAGATGCGATGACCAATTAGTTTGTGCACCAGAGAATTTGTTACCGTGGCAGCATATCTGCGCAGCTTATTCTTTGATCTGATGAGTCTTTCAATTCTACGTGGTAGGGAGCAATTCGACCAAGGTTTTAAGTTACTGACTGGTATACAAATATTTCTAGCTTCTAGAATATTTTTATGTAGCTGTATAACTGACTTTTCTATTTCGGTCACAGTTTGAAAAGTACTGGCTGAGAGCGTGGTATTATTATTTAAGTATGATCGAAATTTGGTCCAATCTGCTTTGGAATAGTTATATTTAGTAATAGGCTGGCGCTGTATTTTTACTTTAATTATAGCAAGTACGGGAAAATGGTTTGAAGACAAAGCTGGAATAGAAATAATTGAGTCAAGGGTAAAAATATTTTTGGCTAAAAGTAAGTCCGGAGTAGACGGGCGGTCTCCAGTACGATACGGAATGAGAGTGACATTATGAGGTGCGTGTATCATGAATTCGTTGCTTAACATGTGACTATACAGAGTCTCCCCGTGTTTGTTTACGGAGCCAAGAGACCACAGTGGATGCTTGGAGTTTAAGTCCCCCATAGCAATGACTTTGTTACCTGTTGCCATAATGTGGTCAATGTCACCAGTAATGAGCGGGAAATTTGGCGATTGGTAGATTGAATAGATGACCAGGTTGTTGTGTGCATTTAATTTCAACGAGATACCTATAGCTTCTAGTTTTTGCGTTTTGGGCGAGGGGAGCACATCATGAGATAGGTCAGACCGGACCAAGATGGCGACACCTTGGCCTGAACCATCACCACGCTTGTCCATGCGATAGCAGGCATATCCGGGAATTTTAATTTTAAGACGATTTGTGATCCTAGTTTCATTGAGTGCAATGATGTCGGCTCTAAGTTTGCTTACCGCCAGATCTGCCAGTTCCTGTTGCTTTTTGTGAACGCCGTCTGCGTTCCAGTAAAGTAGACGCAATTCTTGGCTACTACACATAATGACCCAAGTGAGACACTATCAAAATAACTTTTTCCATAAAAGTATTACATTGCTTGAACTCTTGCTTTAAAGATTGAATTGTTTGTAGAATTTCCAGTATTTCGCTTGTATCCAAGTCGAACGAAGTCTTCTTTGGGATGTTTGTAATGACCGGCGTATCTGTTGAAGAACTATGGGATATTGTTCCGCTAGCAACTCTTGTCGTTACTTTAGCTGCATACGTGTTTAGGGCCAGTTTTTGTTGCCCCGCGTTATGAGGCTTCTTAGTAGTGGCAGCAACTTGAGCCCACGTATTTTGTCCATCCAAAGCTGCTGGGGTTTTTGCTGAGGCGATAGACTTGAAAATGGTTTCACGCTTAGACTTGATGCGTTCTAGATATTTTATGCGTTCACTACATTGTGTGAAGTTAGCAGGATGCTCTTTCAGGCAGTTGCAGCAGCGGGCTGGAGTTTGTAAATTGTTACTACGTATCGTGTTATTGTTCTTTTTTCCTGTGGTAAGTCAATATTTCATTCATCTATATTCTATTCCATCCTTAACTGGTATGTTTGTCCAACAGTTGGCGTATGTGATGGGCATCGACTACGAGAGTCGCGGAGCCATGCTGCCGCCTCAAGTCAACATCTCTGAGAGGGGGTTCGTGCCCACCACGCTGCAGACCTTCAGGTAAATACTTATTTAATTTAATAACAATTTGTTTTAGATACAGTCTCAATAAAAGTTAATAATAGAGCTGTTGGCGACGCGCACCATTGTTTCATTTGAGTACTACTAGCGCCATCTACTGGCACAGAGCAATAGTGTGTACTAGGTACATTTTTATGAATAAAGGAGAGAAATGCGGGTACGCGTGACATATTTTGATAATCTGACGTAATATGAAGTAGATCTTGGCTTGCTGTCCGACCGCGCCGATGGCCGGTCGTGTGCTAAATAAATCATCCTGATTTCTCAACATAAAGACTCTTTAGTGGTTGTGCGCGACTAATATGTGACCCGCGCCCGTATTTCTCACGTTATAAACAATAAATCGGTGTTTTTGCATTCCTATCATCTACAAGAGCACAAAAGAGTAAATACATTTTTAATTATCGTACCTATTTATTTATCTACGTACCATACAAACCAATACGACGCTATCCATACAAACTGTTACACACTTGGCTTCAGATTTCACAGTTTACTGTCATGACTAACGAATAATAACATAGTTATATCTATAAACAGTTACTAGTAACCTTTTAAGAACGGCTTTAGTACGTCAAACTAAAGTAATAACTTGTTCTACGATTCGCGTCTACCCGATATTTTTGTAAAAACACCCTTGCTTTACTTACAAGTTACCAGTACCTTGTATAAGTGTCTAGTTATACATTGTATTATCATATCATAAAAGTTTATTGTCTCTTCCAGGGTTCGCCTGCCCTGCACGGGCAGCAGGAGCGCCGAGATCCTGGTCACGATGCAGCTCAACATCTCCGCCCCGGACCGGGCGCACAAGGATGTGCGACTTATGTTCAAGAGGAATAAAATTTGCTTGAAAGGTAAGATTTTCACTTAATAACTATTATGGCTTTACTGACGAAGCTCCTAAGTGAATACATAGATGTCATCCAGACAATTTTGACATTTTGTTTATTTTTAAAATTGATGTTTATTTCCTTGGCTCAGACACAATATGTGTATAAATGCGATGTATTCTCAAGAATGAAATGGCCAATTAATTTTTTTTGCTGAAAACGTTTAAATGTTTACTATTATTGTTAATTTTCGTTCCAAGTTAATACACTTGCCTCCTAAAGAAATGACAGTAGTCACTTGCAAATACTTTTTTTTATATGTTATAGGCTTACGCTTGATTACAACTTGCCTGATGGTAAGCAACGTTATAGTCTACGATCTAGCGCGCTTGCCTAGAAGAAACCGGTTTACTCTCGACTTGAAGACCGACAAATTGTAGTTCAAGGGGAATAGAGATTCGGGCAAAGAGTTCCACAGTTGGGCTGTTCGCACGATGAAAGTCGATGCAAAGCACTTGGTGCGAGTCTTTGGAACCTCAACTGTATAACGGTGCCTCCTTGCCGAACCTCTACTCGTGCGATGGTGAAATGGAGCTGCAGGAATTAAATTATGCAATTCCTCCGCACACTCTCCGAAATGCAACCTGTAAAAAACCGAAAGACTGGCCACCTTACGGCGGTGCTCAAGGCTTTGCCATATTAATCCACAGACAAGCCCCAGCTCGTTCAATACAGCATAATACTCATCCAAGTCGGTCTATCGCGCGCACAATTTATTGTTATTGTCATTGCCATAGTAAGGAAAGTGTTCCCAACTTTATTTTATGTGTTTTAGTGCACCCATCGGCAATAAAGTGATTTGTCTGAGGGGAATATGAATGCGATAAGTTTGCCCGTTATTCAATAGGAGAGTGTTGAATTTGGGGAAGTATGAATCATGTTTTTGTAACCCTACTTAGGAATATTATCTGTTGCATTGAATTGTTACAAGTGGATAGTTTTTTTATTGTTAGATGTTTTGAACATCATATACCTATATATTTTTAGAAGTAGATCAAATAAAAAAGTTAAAAAAAACTTAACGCACGCTTCGATTCATATAAACTATAGTTTTATACATATGTAAGTAGTAACCTCGAAATATTTTAAGTTAATTTTTCGTTAGTAACCGTATAATGCATCGTTAACACAGTAAATTAAATTTGCTACTTTATTAAACGTGCACAATAAGAGTAAATTAAATTTGCTACTTTACTAAACCTGGATTAGCCAATACGAGAGGGAAAACATTATTTGAGCATATGCTTGCAAATGAGTATATCATTTATGCACCACGTGATCTAACACTATACCCGTACCGTGACGAGCATGCTCCGTCTATTCCCGATATTGTACTATCAAAAAACATTAATTCTCTTGAAGATATCTCAACCATACATGCTCTTAGTTCAAATCACTTCCCTGTGCTTACTAGATTTAATATGAAACTCCAACGCAACCCTATCCGCAAGTTTGATTTCGCAAAGTCGGATTGGAACAAGTATCGCAGTCTTCTTGATTTGCATATTAACCTGTCGTCCAAAACATATGGGACCGTTGATGAAGTTGATAGATCAATACTAAATCTTCACCAGGTGATCCTTGCAGCTAGGGATGAATCTGTTCCTCTAGTAACATTGAAGCCATGGTCATTGTCTACATTACCCAGACGTATTAAGCGACTAATTCGAAAGAAAAATCGACTTCAAAGATACTTGGCAGCAGAACCAGATCCTTCAACTAGAAAAGTCCTGCGCGTGCATATTAATAACCTGAAGGCTGAAATCAACCTTGCTATTCAGCAATTTAATGATTCCATCTGGAATGACAAACTGAAACGTGTAGATAATCCAAGTGCCGATATTTGGCGACTAGCTAAATCGCTACGCACTACGGACCAGTCTACTATCCCGCCTTTAAGTAAAGGAGATGGCTCTCTAACCACTGTTCAAAGTGAGCAGTGTGAAGCGCTAGCCACAGCCTTTCTTAACAACATGTTACTCACTGATAACTGGCCCAGCTCCGCAACGACTACAATCGAACAGACCTTACTCACTATAGACGACCATCCAAGTTGTGATCATTCATTGCTTGTCCGACCAGCTGAAATCAAAAAGCTCATTTTAAATCTGAAATCACGTAAAGCCCCTGGGCCAGATGAAATTTCCAATGTGCTTATTAAAAACATGTCTCAGAAGTGTGTAGTACTTTTGTCCAAAATATTTAATGCGTGCCTTACCCTGAATTTCTTTCCGACTCCTTGGAAGTTAGCTAAGGTAATCGCCATCCACAAACCGGGCAAAGATACTACAGACCCCACTTCTTATCGACCGATTAGCCTTCTTCCATGTCTCGGCAAGCTCTTTGAGAAAGTACTGTACAGACGGGTCTCTCGTGCATCCAGTAGCTTGCTGATTCATGAGCAATTTGGCTTCCGTGAGGGTCATTCGACAGTTCTACAGCTTGCTAGAGTTGCTGAGTTTGTAGCTAATGACCTTAACCTCAAAAATCTACGGGAATGATCCTGCTAGACGTCGAAAAGGCCTTCGATTCAGTTTGGCATAAGGCCTTGATTTTCAAGCTCATGTCATTAAATATCCCGTTATCACTGGTAAAAACTATAAAGTCGTATTTATCACATCGCAATTTTCGTGTACATATTAATAAATCCATATCTTTAACGAAACCGGTGCCCGCTGGAGTGCCTCAAGGCTCCATTTTGGGACCATACCTGTTCTTAATTTATTTGAATGACAAACCAGTGCAAACACGGACGCACTTGGCCTGTTTCGCCGACGACACGGCGTGCTATACGTCGTCCGCAGACATAGATATAGTAATCAGTCGACTACAGCTTGCCATCGACCTCCTCCTGGAATACTTTAACAAATGGAAACTCAAAATTAACGAGACTAAAACAGTAGCTATTTTGTTTACGAGAAAACGTTCTGTTCCCGCGCGAAAGCTTAAAATTGGCGACTTTAACATACCATGGAGTAGATTAGTTAAGTATCTAGGTACCTTCTTAGATAATAAACTTAATTGGACCATAAACACTACAAAACTTCACCTAAAAGGTATTAAAACTATGAATGCATTGTCTCCTCTCCTAAACAGACGTTCTCGTCTAAGTACTCGCACAAAATTAAGAATATATCGCACCCTGATCCGGCCCTGTATTACTTACGCGTGTCCTGTGTGGGGCAATACTTGCAAAACAAATATGAATAAACTACAATTAGTTCAAAATAAAGCTATAAAATATGCCTGTAATACACCTTTCCGTACTAATCTGCGTAAACTACATTTGCAACTAAGTCTGCCACGAATTGACGCTTACGTATATAAACTATCGGAAAAGTTTTACCTACAAAGAAACGCTAATAATAGTAATCCGTTAGTTAATAATTTGTGCACAAGTCGACACAATAATATTCCGTACATCGATAAGTATAACAGATACAAACTCCCGCATCACTATTTCTTGTTCGAGTGCAATGATTAGACCGTATCACTAACCACAAGCGCGAGCGATTAGACGGCGGCGGGCCGTGCGCGTCGACTCTGCTCGCCTTACCGAGTGGTATCGTGTGGAGGCGGGGCGCGCGGCGCGCGGCGTTGAGTCGCTTGCGCTTGTGAATGTGATCACCTCATGTTCGGAACTGGTTTCTCGCTGCTAGCTGCGGACGGCCGACGACGGGCCAACATTTTGTTTATCTACCGCCTTTTGGCATTGTTTTTTTACTGTAAATTAGGTTTATGTTATGAATAGCAATGTTAGACTAAAACTTGCTAAATTAGTATATATTTTATGAAATGTTTTAATGTAGACTGAGCTTAATTTTGTACATAGTAAAAGTTATCTATAAAATTGAATATCAAAAGTTTATAAATAAGCCTTAGCTTGTTAAACGGACGAATGTTTTATGATTATGCATTACTAGGATAAAATGTACACTAGTGACTGTATGTATATAATAATATTTATTGAATAAAGATATTTTGAAATTGAAATTGAAATTGACTTTATTAAACGTGCACAATAAGCGTTATGCTATTTTACAATATCTAAAACTCCAAACCATACCATTTCGACTGAGTGAAAACCAAAACAACGAAAAATGCGCAAAACATTTACATTCCAACCAAAATTGTCATTTCCGTTCCCAATATCATTCCGCCCTCATTACGGGGTCAATAAAAATTCACTTGTACAACAAAACAAGGAATTCAAAGGAAACCCGAGTCTAAAGAAAACTCTTCACGTATCAGTAAACACCGATTTCAAATTACTGCTTTATTTGGGCAAAAATCTCTCCCTACTTTATTAGCATGTAGCTTCTTTAGACGCAACAGGATATTCCAAGGGATGAAGATGTATTGAAGGGTGGGACGGGCACGGTGGAAGTTAGGGCAGTGACTTAGCTTGGGAGTTTGTTGAGCATAACACTCGTAGTGAAGTAAGTAGTTAAAAGAAGTAAGTAAGTAGAAAAAAGTAAAGTAATGGATTATTTGCGTTAGACAAACATGTTCGTGTGAACTCAATGCAATTTTTTTAATTCATTTTTGTAATTTTCGTGAAGTGAATATATTTTAAGTCTTAAAATAATTAAAAAAAAAACTAAAAAAGAAAAAACCAAGCTTGGTTTTTCTAAGTTGAATTTTTTTTGATACTACAATATCGAAACTTAATCTAAATTTGACATATTTTACATATTATAATTTATAGAATTATTAACATTTGTCAATTTGATTTTAACACAGAATATTCAACAAAATAACGTTACACAATGTAAAACGTCTCGAATTTGGCTACTGGTTCCTCAAGTACACAGCGCCGCGGGCAATATTCACCCCTCTTTTAATGTGTTTACAAGAGTATCGATTGTTCCATTGTACTTTTATTTGACTTGGAAATTTTCCTCGTACTTTGGCCGCGTAGTTTCTTTTGATATATTTTCGGATATTGTGTGCTCACCTTCCGAGTGACGACCGAGGCGTGAAAAGGTCAAGCTGCCATTTTACGAACAACTACAGAATATTCTGTTCTGCGTGCTTGATATGTGATGGGTCACATTTTTGTCAAGTACTCATATGCATGAGCAGTATTCTATTTGTGATTAGATAAGATAAAGATAAATTTGTAAACAAATAATATGTAACATCTTACAAGTAGCACTGCCTCTTACATTAATACAAAAGTCTGTGTCGTACAACTTAGTATTATATTAACAACTTAAAATAATGCAGTATGTTAAAAAAACATTACAATATTATTAGTACCTCTATTTACGTATGTTTAATGAATCAATTATGCAACTTCTCTCTGTACAAAAAATCACAGATTATATCCTTTCATTGGAGCTTGAAGGAATAAACATCAAGAAATTATTCGAATCATATGCACTTATCTTATAATGATATGATTTTAAATATTGTATTGTGAAACATTTTTGCGATGCGTTAAAAACATTAAGTTGGTGTATTTTCCAAATTTTCAAAACAAAAGGAGGATTTCAACTTTATAAATGAGTTAAACAAACACATTTCGCAGAACATAAAAATCCTTCTTCGAAGCTAATGATGTTAGATGATCACCCACTAAATGAAATATTGTGGGTAATAGAAAAAAACTTGCGCGATTTGAGGAGGGGAGGCAAGACATTTAGCTGCATTCTTCGGAAATATACTAACAGTATAGCAATTTAAGTTTGTCGCACCAGTTACATATAAATTTTAAGCCGATAACAAGATCGATACTAAGTTTGATTTACAATTTTACTGTCTCAAAATGTTATCAGAAAAAATTGTTTGCATAAACAGAAATTATATAGTTAACAAAACACAAATTTTCTTTATGACTGCAGTACGCCTGATATACAGCACCACAGTAGTTTAAATTATACACGTTTGTTTAGCAAAAACTTATTTGTCCTTAATTTCACTCTCAGTACCAGCAATATGATGCTTGGTACAGAACAATAAATCCAAGAGTTGTGATACTGTATGTACTGTGCCCCGGTAATGGCAATATAATAAGCCCAGGTAGGTACTTGGGAAGTTTTTATTAAATACCTCCCTAATTTTATGCCCGTGAAGCGTTTCGGGCAGTAATTCGCCGTCAGATTTATGGAGTGCCCTAAAAACTTGTGGGCTTCTGCCCTTATTATGAAATGTTTGTTTGTTCTGTGTTCTGAACAAATAAATTTATTGTTGTTGTATCGTAAGTATGAAATGTACATACGGCGTTGGGTTTTTCTATAACAAGTGAACACGACCCAATTTGAAGAAATATATACGAAATTCTATATATTTCTTCAAATTGGGTAATGTTTTGGCTGACTGAACTCAAATAAAGTTTTTCAATAAGATTTTATTTAATGTTAACTAACAAAAGACGAAAAATCAATCATAAAAGCAGTACGGCCGTACCAACCTTTTCTCGAAGCAGTTCAGACTATTTTTATCCATCTATAACATCATTTAAAAAAAATAGAAGCACAAATATGTATATTATCCACATTTACCGTAACATATACACATAGAGTACATAACATATTTATTTCCCTTTGTTCCAGGTCAATCAACAATAGTCCCCCTGAACGAGACCGCGCGTCTCGCCGGCGACGCGACTCGAGGCAGCAACGGTGTGTTCTACGCGGCCGGGGGCTGCGCGGCGGCGGCACTGGCCCTGCTGGCGGGCGCGGCCGCGGCGGGCACCTTGTACAGGCGGGGGAGCAAGGCCAGGCAGCATGACTCTATACAGTAAGTAACCTTTTAAAACTGTTTATGTGAGCGGCTACTACTTAAACTTCTTCTTAGCGATTCTGAGTGGCTTACTCCAGTGTCATGAAAATTTCCTAACACAATAAAACTGAAATAAATATCAAGTCAGTCGGGACATATTGAAAATTGTTGTAAGCCAATGATATTGCTGCTACGCTGAGGTTTCTGAGGTTTTTAACTGTAGCAATTTTATGTCCAATTCATCATTCGTGTTTTCAGATTTCGATTCAGTATGATGCACAGGCAACCACAGCTTCTTTAATTCAATAAAATACTTATAATACTTTAAAATATAAGATAGTTACAGTGTAAGTGAAAACACTCCCACTTCCAGTAAACGTATGAGTTTGTAAACATGCCGCGCTCGAGACGGGTGGAGTGGCATTCGACGCGGGCTCGAGGGCGCTAGTTATCATGTCTAGGAATATGAGGAGGAATAGGGTACATACGTGTAAAACATACAAATACTGAAGAAAAGAAAATACGTTGCAGTAAAGAAAAAAATATCAAGTATGGTGTACAGAAGTTAAAAGAAATGTTTGCACGCATGAGATAATATCATATTCTGAGTACATATTACCTGTGAAAAAAAATATAATTTGTACACGGTGGAGACTAATTGTTAGTGTGCTATTCATAGTGAGGGTAGATAGCTATGAAATCTTTCCAGCGACCTTTAAAGCGAAAGTGAATCGGTTTTTAACGAGTAAGCATGCTCCATCTTAGGCCATAGCCAAGCTTACCATTAGGCAAACTATAGTCAAGCGCAAACCCGTCTTAGTTAAAAAAAACCTTAATCTCAAATCTAATATCCGAAGAAAAATAAATCGAAAAGTTTGTAGTAGCTCGCATTATACTCGGATTCAATCATTCTCCCTGAAAGTCGATTAAGTGGAAAACAAATAGGAATTGATTAAAAAGTTTTCGGAGTTTTAACGAACCCATAAAGTTTATATTCATTAATCTCTCAAAAATCTTGGCCAAGTTTCTTTTAACGTAAGAAAAACGACTTTTATTTGTGTTTGTAATTGAAGCTAATCATTGATTAAAAAGTTATTTTATATCAAAATAAAACAATAGGTTTATACATAATAAATATTTCATAATCACCAACCAACATGCGTATTTTTGATAATTTGGGCAACAAAATAAATTGCTATTAGTATTTTGTTTTTTCATATTCTAAATATTAATAGATGGATCTATTTCTGTTGTGTATTTTCGAACAATAAAACACCTATTTCCACACAATATCAAGTTTCAGTTGACCTTATGGGTACAAAAGCGTGTGGTGTAAATGATAAGAGATTACGTTTAAGATATTTAAAAAAATATTTATAAAAATGCATACCTATTTACAGCATACACGTCCAAGTTTGAATGAACCAATGTGTTTTAGTTTGTTAGTAATGTATTAAAACAAATTTCGACCAAATACTTTACATTTTTATAAACAACAACAAAAATCGCTTCCTTTCTTCAGTATAGCGGTAAATGACCTACACGATTTAAAACAATGAGCATACACTAAACTAATTAATACCAAAAAGCGTATTCCTTGCTCCGTATCCTTAAAATAACATTGGATGGGGAGCATCGTCCCTCAGTCAGTTTGATGGATGGCGCGTTAGAAAGGTTTACTGATAGATAGGGCATATTGTTCTAGTTATATGATCACTTTGTGCTATTTTATAACCGTTATGGAGAATCTTATATCAGAGCTGGTAACGTTAAAATTTCTTTGAATGCCTGAAAATGGTAGTAAGATAAATTAAGCTAACAATTTTAATGTATCTTGTTATTAAATCACCAAAACAATTTCTTAATAAGGGCCAATAATAAAATGTGAAAGTAGAAACCTTTGATCATGCATCATATTTACCAAACAAGATATAGTACTACTGTGTCTTCAACCGCATGAATAAAAATCATGAAAAAACTTGCGGTTGAAGGATATCTACATAATAATGTACTTATATTTGTATACGCCAATCCTATCTTAGAGATCTAAGTTCTAAGAGTGTTTTTTTGCATAAAGATAAAAGATAAAGAATCTTTATTGATAATGTAAAGTTGCAACATAGGTATAAGTACTAATATCATAAAATATGCTACACAAATTACAATATCTCGTCAAATTGAATTTATAACATTTAGTTTTAATAAAATTTTAGAAATTATTACAATGTCAATTTTATTATTATCATACTTAAATTTTTGTTATTAAAATCATGTCAAACATAATAATAGGTATGTAATCATACAATATGTCAACTTAAATAAATCCAGGTACCTACTGTCACATACCTATAACTATGTACATAAGTACATTGACAGGTATTTTTCAGTGACATCCATATTGTTTCCTTGTTTTGCTGGTTTATTACTATTAATACTGCCAAGAAACACATACCCAAATTTATATATGTTGAAAAGTGCTTTTGTGAAAATTATCAAATAGAAGAGTTATGTAACTCAATGTTAGCTACAGACTGGGACACATTATTTAGTGTGTATGACAGCTCCACATT
Organism: Macaria notata; assembly: GCA_927399415.1. Taxonomy (NCBI): domain Eukaryota; kingdom Metazoa; phylum Arthropoda; class Insecta; order Lepidoptera; family Geometridae; genus Macaria; species Macaria notata. The sequence continues at coordinate 543,679 of OV656727.1, forward strand.
TGAAAAGTTTTTTAATAAATTAATATGGTACAGGGATGTGCATTTACCAATCAAAACAAGGCGTATAAGAAATAGACAAAAATGTCCTTGGATCTCTGAAGATATAATAAAATTACAATTAGACATACATGACCTATACCAAATTCAGAGACAGTACCCACAAGTAACATCCACTCAGGATATAATAGAAATAAAAACTAAGTTAAAGAATAAACTTTTAGATGAAAGTAAGAAAAAACACATTGAGGGTAGAATAAATAATGCGAAAAACCCCAAAAAGGAGGTGTGGAATGTAATTAAAGAAGAAACAAATAAAGATATAAAAGAATGGACATGGGATCTATTGGACGAAAACAAAATAAAAATAAGAAAAGAAAATATAGCAGATTACTTAAATAATCACTTTATTTCAATTGGTCAGAACTTAAAGACAAATAACCCACCAAACATACAAGAAGCAATGAGTTTACTACAAATACAGGGATCTTTTCCGTCAGATAATTTTAAATTTAAGTATGTAACTCCCCTTGAACTAATGAACATAGCTAAGAGAAAGATAGACCGATCAGAGACGATGGATATATTCGATATATCCGGATCTTTTTTATATGATATAATTTTGCGTCTGGGGGACCATCTAACTTTCCTTATTAACAATATTCTGCAGTCGGATGAATATCCTAGAACGCTAAAAAAGAACAGAGTCACACCATTATATAAAGGCAAGGGAGAAACCACTTCTGTGAATAATTATAGACCAATAACAATAGTACCCACAGTCTCAAAAATTATAGAATCACTGATGGCAGACAATATTATGAGCCATATGAGTCAGAATAATTTGATCACCAATGCCCAATACGCATATAGAAAAAATCACTCGACTACGTCTGCGGCTCAAAAGCTAGTAGAAACGATTATTGATGGCCTTGAACATAAGAAAAAAGTGGCTGCAATATTTCTAGACTTATCAAAAGCTTTTGACTCTGTGAGTCATGACCTTGTAATAGTGAAGCTCTCAGCTTACGGAATAACTGGAAAACCTCTCCGACTTATAAAATCATTCCTTGAAGATAGAGAGCAAATTGTCGAAGTGAAAATAGACAAACAACGTCATAAATCATCGCCAAGGAATGTAGATATAGGAATTCCGCAGGGATCGTCATTGGGAAATACCTTGTTTCTGGTATTTCTCAATGATTTATGCCTTAGTGGAATTAAAGGAGAAGTCATCCAGTATGCAGACGATACGACAGTGATTATAACCGCTGACTCACATGAAGAACTTAAGAAATGTATAAATAAAACTTTAAGAGAGTTAGAAAACTGGTTTACGGTGAATGGTCTGAAACTGAATACTGATAAAACGAATATAATGTCCTTCAATGCTGTATCACCAAACTTTAAAGAAGCTCCATTAATATTAGAGAATGGAACTGAATGTATATATGCAAAGCATGTTAAGCTATTAGGATTCGATTTAGATCCCTCCTTAACATGGAAAGAACATATTAATAATACTTGTAAAAAAATGGCAAAAGGGGTTTATGCATTAAAACAGTTGAAACCAATAACAAGCCCAGAGCACCTAAAGGAAACTTATTATTCATACATACACTCTATACTTTCATACGGCATAAGTATATGGGGCAATGCGACAGACTTTGAAAGAGTGTTAATAATGCAGAAACGAGCAATAAGAGTACTTGTGGGAGGTAGATATAGAGAGTCTTGTAGAAACCATTTCAAAGAGTTGAAGATTTTGACGTCAGTGTCACAATATATATTAGAGATTATAAAGTTTGTAAAAAGAAATCCACATTTGTTTAAACTTAAGACTTATAACTCAAATAGAACCAAGATAAACAGAGTATTGTTGAAACCAACTGTGCCTAGGCTGTGTATGACTAAGAAACTACCCACTATAATGGGAGAGAAACTGTTCAATAAACTCCCCGCACACATTCAGTCTTTGAATAATGATCAGCAATTTTGCAATAGCGTCAAACAATTATTGTTAGATCAGACACTATACAGTTTTAAAGAATACTTTGAAAATGACTACAGTCAACTACCAATTGATTCTAAACTTGCTTAGAAATTATGTAATTAACTACTGAGTAAGGAGTGTGATGCCAAATTGTCATTTTAGCCCCTATACAGCTAAAGTGACAGTACCAAGATTTATTTAAGTTGACATATTGTATGATTACATACCTATTATTATGTTTGACATGATTTTAATAACAAAAATTTTCATTGTTTTATTAATAAAACTAGACATATGTAACTTCTAAAATTTTATAAAAGCCTAATGTTATAAATTCAATTTGACGAGATATTGTAATTTGTGTAGCATATTCTGTGATATTAGTACTTATACCTATGTATGTTACAATTTTACATTATCAATAAAGATTCTTTATCTTTTTATCTTTTATCTTTATTACGTTATTATAACTATAATACTACCTTCCCCAGCACATCGTACACCACCGCAGCGTACGGCAGCCATCAGAACGTGCTGCTCCGGCTGGACACTCTCGGCCGGCCGCCGAGCTCCACGGGCTCCTACGCCACCATAGCTAGCTTACATAAATTCCCTTTTGGTGAGTATAATATTTTTTTAGATTATTTGACCTTTGTTTGACTAAAATTACATAATCTCAAGCAGCATTTTGTTAGGTAGGTATATTATTTATTTGATTTAACCAAGACTCATCAAATTGAAAGTTCCTAAAATAGTTTAAATACGCCTTATGTAGATGAAACTCTGGAGAGATATGTAGTGTTTTTCCGCTGCGACTGCTCCTTAACCGACATCAAACAACAAACTTGATGGTTGACCTCCGAAAGTCTCGGACCGACGTTCGAGGAGTCAACACGTCCTGAGGATGCCTCGTGGAGAGGCAAAACACGTGTCGACGAGAATATCTTGCCGAAGGAGAACTACAAAGCTTGAAGAAACAAGGTGCGGTGTTGGTAAGATCTTGAGATCCACGGAGGCCACGTTGGTTAGGAGGTGAGGTGTGGCGGTGGTATATGGAGGAACACACCTAAAAACCATCAAGTTTGTTGTTTGATGTCGGTTAAGGAGCAGTCGCAGCGGAAAAACACTACATATCTTTCCAGAGTTTCAGTTGCAATGGATTTCCGCAAAGTAACGCCTGATTCAATATCTTACCTTATGTAGATGTTTACTAATATGTCTTAACATTGGTTAATGTACTAGGTAGAGTAGCTCCGTGTATTACTCCTTAGTTACAGTAGCTCAGTCGCATTTTCAGACAAATTGTTTTTCTAGTTATCTCTTTGTTTATATACCTTTAATTTGTTATAAAATAAAACTGGTTTGCTTGATTATTAGAATCCTTTTACAACATTTGTAACAAATATATGACAGGCTGTAGTCAAACGTTAGCCCTTTTTACAATAAGATATCAATCTAACCCGTGTTAAGCAAAGCATTTTAGAAGTAGGTAAATTAATATAATTTATTATAATATGAAGTTAAATTATCAAATTCCATTTGTATTTCACCCGCTGCACACGAATATTACCGCGAGTTTCAGTCTAGTTTCTAATAAACTCTGTAACAAGGTAGCAACTTCTGACTCTCGAATGCTGCAACTTTGGCCATAGCTCCCAACTTCAAGGCGCTAGATTAAAACCAGGAGAATGCACAATGAAGTGCCAACTTCAACTAAATTGACTGTTATTCTTTAGAAGTCTGGTGAAAACTCCAAAAGTTTTTTTGCAATAACTGGGAAGTGGGTAGATACATAAGTCACTAATTCAGTATGTAATAAATGTGTTCCAAGAAAAACCTGTTATTTTTCGCCATGTTGTTTGAAAAACAAATGTTGAATTACGAATAACAAATTTTTACTTATCTTCATATCAAATGAACAGCTGGATTAAGTTTTGATCTAATTAAATAGTAATGCTGTGAGTCAAAACAGTCTCATTCGATTAAGAATGCAAATTTAATGTAACGAATTGATTCAGCTATTTAATAGTGATGAAGGACACATTCTCCTACACACAAACACTCGTATTTTTTTATATAGCAACATTGGTAAAATATGTGATTTGAATTGTGAAAAGTTTGTTTTTCTATGACAGGTAGTAGAAGATCGCCGTCTCCGTACGCGACGACCCACATCGGCGAGCATGTGTACGCCAAACCAGACTCCAGGGTGTCGTACTATGCAGCTTCAAACCTCACACATGTCTCGCAAGTAAGTATAGAAATCATGTAAGCGTTATATTATCTAATTTTTATTGGAAAATGAGCGAAAATTATCACCGTTAGTAGACCATAGCTTAGCGGTTAAGTTCTGACGGTAGCAGAAATACGCAGTTCGAATTCTGCCGTCATTATTATTTTCGCTCTTTTTTCAAGTAAAATTTCTGTTAAACAGCTATATTGTGGGATTAGCACTTGACAAAATAACTCGTTATATTACCTGTAATATACTACCTAACATCATCACCAGTTACAAGAAATACAATAAGCTACCTCACAGGAATATATTACTAATTATACAATATACCTAACAACTTTCATAACTTCTTATTTCAAAACTTGCAAATAAATGAATTTGAATTTGATTTTCATCCCACAAATATTATATTAAAATATTGAAAAAAAATGTACTTACATCATAATGCAGTCTTCATCATAACAATATTGGCCATCGATTAAAATCTACACTATATATCTTTTATAGTTTTATTACTTTAAAACATTTCACTTTGAACTCTTTAAATAAATCGACTAACTGTAATATTACCAAATCCCTAATAATTAGATTCCCGAATCCTTTCGGAAAGGTGTCACAATTATGCGTAATGGCGCTTGAATCATTAAACCAACACGATGTTCCGACAAGGAGCAATTACAACACTGCTTAGTTTGATTGTCTTAATTGTAATTAACCCGGTAGACGCTCCATTAAAAAAGTAAATACAAAAAGGTTAGAAATATGTGGTAGGGTACTAATATATTTTGTAATAACAAAAAAAAATAAGATAAACTTAATTTTGCTTCATGAATGTTCGTGATAGGCTAGTTACAAATATATTCCTGTGATCATGGACGCGCGATAGAACCACAGTGAATTATTCAAACAAGATTATTATAATAGTTTTGTTTTAGCTGATTGCAAAATTTTAGTTTATGCTAAAAATAGCAGTCTGATTATTCTCGATATTATTCGAGTTGAGGTTTTCACTCTTATACGATAAGAAGCTGATTGGCCCGCGTAGAAAGTAATTACAGATGTCGAAACGGTTTGGTTAAAATATGATAGGTAATAAGGCGTTTGTGCCTTAAATTGTCTATGGATTGCCGTAATACCGTGGGAACTGTTTAATTGTCTTATTTCGGATGTCCCTAGTGTTCGCTTATATTAATGGAGTCACTATTAAGAATGCGTAGAGGTGTGACATAAATTCAGGTTCTGTTTACAGCGTGTTAACAAGTGTTAACTTTTTCAGAGAGAATAACAGTAACTCGTAATCATTATTTGGATAAAAGAATATTCCATTTTTATATTCAAAGCAATCATATTTTGGTCATATGATTCGGCGAAATCATGAATTTGTATTACTGCATCAGTTTAAAATCTCATTTATTACGTGCTTTTAAAGTTTCGGTTCAATCGAATGGTGGAACTCTGCAGAATTGCTTATAGTTTATTTGACAAGAGAATTAAACCAGGGATTCTAACCTAGCAGTGGCACTGACCACATGTCCAAAGATACGGTCAGTAAAATAACACTAGCACTAAACTAGCTTAACCTATGACACAGCTTTCCGAGGCCATTGTTCCCTGGACATGACCCAATAAAGCTATTTGGCACAGCTACCCGTTTCAGGCCATTTGCGAACCCATAAATAAACACAAGCGTCCCAACTTTTATACTTTTTTACTTTAAAAACAAAATAAAATAATTTCTCCATACTGCTTAATCTGGCAATTTTAGCTGAGTTAAATAATTCGCAGCTGCGGTTTTTAAGTAACATAATTCAGTTTGCTTAATGTTTGCAGGATATTAGCGTTATTTAAATCTGGCTGAAATAGTCGTGGTGTCACTGTTTTGGATGGTGTGTGATCATTGTTTAATAGAATAAAAAGTAACTTTTGTTCTTCAGAAAGCTACAATCCTTAAAATTTAATATAATAAGATAACATCCTTATGTCACAATTTATAACAAAGTTTATCATAAACATCTTTTTATCTACATAAACTTAGTTTTAGATTAAATTTGAATGTAATGTGTACCAATATTAATATAAATAAACATTATAAATAAATATAACAAGAGACCAAACATAGGTTCCATTGACATAACACGAATGTCTAGGATTTTCTGAAAATAACCATATCCTAAGACTAGCAATAGTTTCAAGCCAGCTGTCTTTTAAATGCAGTCGCTTGCCAAGCTCTATGGAATCTTCTTTAGCATATGCAAATATATGACTTCAATAGACATATAAAATTTCGCTTACATTCATTATCATCATCATCGTTACCATATTCAGCCCTTCTCTAGTTGTTGCTGGATATAGGCCTCCTCTCCTATGAGCCATAGATTTCTGTTTGGGTCGTTTTCAACGCGAGAAATTAAATTGTTTAAAATCGGTCTTTTAAATTTAGATTTCTGATTTTTCCAACAAATACACGCAACATCTCCTAACATATACCAACCCCGCTCACCGCAGATAAATTAACTCACATTACATGGCTCCCGTTGATCTTTGGTTGAGCAATCCCACAAAGTAACCTTTTAATGGGATTGTTCGAGGTACGGGGATTGTACGGAGCATGGATTTAATGTGCAGCGATTAATATTAAACGCAGGGTTTATGGTAGTGGTAGATGAAACATATTGAATTGGTTGTTAAAAATTCTTAAAGACATGTGCAGTGATAAGATTCCCTTTACTTACAATGTGTTGTGATGAAAACTAATCTTAATCTACTTACCATAATTTATGTATGTTTGCAATTCTCACGTATTATTAGGAATTTATGATTAGCGATTACTTTGATGTTATCAATTAAGATACAGCAATTTAATATGTATGAGAACGTTTGTTCTTTAATGATTATTTTGTGCTGTGAAAATTAGTTTCTATGATTTAGTAACGATAACAATTAGAATTTATGAGTCACCAATTCAAGGCTATTAAATTAATGATAATTAATTTAATTGAACTGTTGCTAAAAAATTTGATTTTTTTCTACTAGCCCACATTTTCATATCAAAGTCGTAAAAGGCCTTAAATTAGCTACTCAACACTTCTCAGATGGAAATACAGCTTTCTTTTTATTAATATTTATGGCATCATTTTGAAACAACCGCACTCGAAAACCTTAACTGTCCTTTCAAGATTCTTGAATAAATTATGCTCCATTCCATGACAAAGGGCGAAGCTTTTTATAACGCCACAATATCATAAATAGACACCTCATGTAAGCAGGAGAATTTTATCATACGTACATATGGCCAATGAATCAAGTTTTACCTGTGACCAATAAAAAAAAACATTTATTGGGTGGGATAATGCTGCAATGCTATAAATGCGAGGCATTACTATGCTACGATGCTTACGAGCTTACGATGCTGATTGATAGGAGTAGGAAGAGAAGTTTTTCCGCACTTTTACAGTGAATCAGTTTCATAAAAAAATATGTTATCATGCAAAATGTTTTTCTCGAAATCTTGAAGACAAAGAAAGCTGTTGTATAGTAAGACTCAAAAACAAAGAAAGATCTTGCTTCTAGACCACCGAAGGCACAGGGCCTTCGGTTTTCAGGCAAGATCTTTCTTTGTTAATGAGTCTAAATAACATCAGTTTCTATGGAAATAACGGCTAGGCAACTGCACCTTAAATAATGAAGTTGCTTGAACTAACACTTGCATATATGACTCTGGAACTAATTAAAAGCAGGATATACACGTTCAGATCTGGATATTAAACAAAGCTAAAATACATCGCTTAGCTATCGGCGGCACATTTACCTTTTGAGCGAGGTAGCTCACCAGACCGGTAGCATAAAGTGAGTTCACCCATCTAAAATGAGCAGCATGGGGTCCCAAGAAGTTTTTACAACAGACCTCCGAACTGCAATATGAAGATTGTACCGATGATGATGCAAAATTGTTTTTTGATGTTAGATGTATCTAAGTTATAATATCTATGTAATAACGTCACGGTTTGTTTCTCAGGAAATTCTTTCACAATCTGCAGGGCAAGTGAATTGTGCATAGAATAGGGTGTTGTTACTAGGAATCCAATTTGCGTCGAGTTACGGAGTTACCCTATCTCCTGCAGGTGATACAAACGCTACGTAATTAACGTTCTTCTTCAAAGTGTTGGGCGATGTAAAATTTAATAAAACGCTGGAAATGCCAGAGGGAGTTATATTTTTATTGCGAAGTTTTAAAAAGTTTGTAGAGAGATTTTAACTTTATTTTTAGTTTAGTAAACACCTCTTGAGAAATAGTTATTTGTTGTTCAATTCAAAAATCTACGTGTATTCAGGTGTACGTGTATTCAAGTGTAATACTAATATTTATTTTTTCTTTGTCGAGTAGAATGATGGTAAGTATTGGTAAGTAAACATGGATATAAGTACATAGATATAAAATATATGTTACATAATCCAATTCCAAATTCTGTATTTGTATTTAATAAAATACGTTCAATTGCACAAAAAGACAATCAAGACACGTTTAAAAAAATTACAAGCATTCTAAAAGATTCAGTAGTCGTTCTTAGCACTCATTACAGATCTCACCACATCGTTCAAAGTCTCATCCAGCGTACTATTTCCTTCATTATCGAAGAACCAAGTTTTTAATTTGCGACCCCCTTTGTCAGTAAATTTGCCGCCCCGCTGGAGGTCTATGGTAGAAGGGGAGGGGGCAGGAAATATGAATTAGGATCCTGCAAAGCGAGGTGTTAATGAGCTACAGGTTCAAATTAGCTGGTTTTTGCAAGTTCCCGGTAACTGTGTTGTAGCTACAATAATTGTGGCTTGTTTCTGAGTTGTGAATAAGCTTTGACGTTTAGAGCTGGGAGGTTATTTATGGTGCTGGAAGGTACTCTTGCCTTGATTATATTTGAGAACTGAGCAAGGAAAACAAACGGTAAGGCTGTATGAAAAGTTGCGGTATTTGAAAAAAAAAACAAGATTTGCAATTTTGATTCTACTGCAAACTCGATAGTTTTTATAAATTTAACAGATACAATAACCGATAGTTAAAACTGAGAGTATATTTATTTTTTTTTACATACGAAAAGATTAAAAATTTATCTTGTAAATAAAACTCTTATAAATTATAATATATTAAAATAAATAAATTTTATTTTAATACATTTTATTTATTTTATTATACTTACTAGATTCGACCTTAGATAAACGCGAGTTTTCCATCAACACTCCTCAGTAGCACCCCAGGTGCAGCTGATAACTGCTTTGAGCGAGCGATATCATTAATCGAGTTGGCTGCGATCGCTTTGACGTAGAACTTGATTGCAGCATCCAGACCGTTTAAACGGCCAATAAACTTTTAAATTGAAACTGACGTACTAGTGAATTATTGCGGAAAATTGTTTAATAATTTCATGAGTTTTCACGTTTTTTTAAGCCAAGAGTATTATTCTGGTAAATGATTCAACTCCACGTGATATGACACCTATCAGTTGCAAACGTGTGATCGATCGCTCTAACCAAATTTGCATTTTTATTTTTTTATGGATTCGAACTACAACGCAATGGTGTATTAGAAACATTATAAAATATTAGAATTTAGGAAAAAAGAGTAACACACATTTTTTACATGACACAGTTCAACTACAAATAAAAAATACACACTTCACTTAAAATATAAGTAAAGTGGCCAGATCTGGTGTTTATAGTTTTTCAACCGCCCTAAGATCTGACATGTCTCTAATAACTCCCTTTATTTTGAATGTTGATTAAAAGTGATCCTTATTCCCAGCAAACTATAACAAAAGACCGCATCACGGATCCAGCAGAGCAGCTGCGCCTGCTGACCACGCCTCGCGCCAACATCCGGCTCGAGATCCTCGTGCATGAAGGTACCTTCGGCAGGCTGTACAAGGGAGTGTTCAAGATGGGCGACGTCTACGAAGAGGTCATGGTTAAAACTGTGTCAGGTAAGTTTACAGATGCTTATACTTATTTATATATTCAGGTACGTTGTCTGACAAGTAGGAGACGTTGAAGTCGAAGAAACAGAAAACATTTCAAACAGAAAATGTAAATTTAATATTTCCACGTTACGTCTAAATACAAAGTCGAAACTATGACTCATCTCGTAGCTATATATTGTAGCTACGAGACGAGTTACATGTGTAACCGTAGCAGTTTCGTAGCTAGCCACGAAGCGTAGCATATCATTTGATTTGGTGGCCCGCGTAACTTATCGGTTTCTTTTGTATATTTTCTACCATCGCAAAGCAATTCCTCACATATGTAAATGAAACATGAAATCATTTTTGTTAAGAATTGAAGCGCTGAGCCATCATATCATAAGGCAAACGTTCTCCTACAAAACCACACATACTTTTATTTACATCCTTGAATATTTGTAGAACCACTGTTATTTTAATTTGTTTTATATAACATACGAATGTTGGTTCAGACGCTGCCTCAGCAATGCAAGCAGCCCTGCTAGTAGCGGAGGGCCTCAGGTTGTACGGCCTCGTCCATGCCAACGTGCTGTCTCCGATGGCAGCATGTGCTGAGGAGGCCAGGAAGCCTCTCCTAGTCTACTGCTGTGCTTCACATTCTTCTAATCTTAAGAGGTATATATATAGAGGTATATCATTAGTTATGGTAAACATTGTTTCAAGTTATGTGTAGATTTGCACTCGCTTAGCGGTGAAGGAAAACATCGTGAGGAAATCGACATGTTTGAGGACCACAATATCCGAGGACATGCGCCTTCCGTGGACCTGGTCAAGGACCTGGGCGCCCACCACGATGTATCTGCCCAAGAAAACTCCCCTTACGAATTAATTCTGCGGGGGAGTCACGACCCTCAGTCATGAGGAAATACGACTCAAAGAGAGTAAAACATACAAATCAAACATTATTCTTGATTTTACTTTTACTTTCAGATAATAGAGGCTTATATGTAGGTATTTTAGAAACGCGTATACAAAATACAGTCTAACCAAAGTGAAAAAAAAATAAAGTGAATATTGACTCTATTTGTTAAATTTAGATTCATTTGCCTTAGATGTGATTATTTTTAACTCTACCACAGTTTAATGGATAACTTTGTTTTTTGAAGTCTACTGACAATAAAATACAGGTGACTTACTAAACTTATCTTCCCCCAGGTTCCTCACATCCTGCCGGCTGGGCCACCAGGCGGCGCCAGCGACCCGCGAGCTGGTGGAGCTGGGCGCGCAGGCTGCGTGCGGGCTGGCCTACCTGCACGCACAACGCCTCGTGCACGCAGACGTCGCTGCTAGGAACTGCGTGTGAGTGTTTCGACGAGATACACTAGGACAGAGTTTCTTATCTACTCCCAGTAATTGAGATTTTAGCGGATTCTACTTGAACTAGTGTAGTACCAGTGTAACTGTATTACTTTTCGAATATAATTTAATCAATTCTAAATGAAATTATTTTGATATGAGCGAACACTACTGCATGGTGTAAACACCACGTGAATAAGGACGTAGAGTGATACTTTGGTTCACTTTATGAAGATCCTTGAACTCTACTAACGTTTTAGGTTTACTGATTGGTGCCAGTATTTTTTTCTTAAATGTTTATTTTGACTAGCTCTTACATTTTACTGACACTTTCCTTATTTTATACCACCAGAGTGGACGAGAAATTGAGACTGAAAGTGACGGACAACGGTCTGTCCCGTGACCTGTTTCCGGACGACTACCACTGTCTCGGGGACAACGAGAATAGGCCTGTCAAGTGGATGGCGCCGGAGACACTGCTGCAGAACCAGTACTCCACTGCTTCCGATGTGGTGAGTGTTATGTAGGACTGTTTCTATATCTGTGGCATTGTTGCTTTTTTTTTGTTTTTACATGAAATAGGCTTACGCTTGACTACAACTTGCCTGATGTTAAGCAACGTTATAGTCTACGGTGTAGCGCGCTTGCCTAGAAGATACCGGTTTACTCTCGACTTGAAGACCGACAAATTATAGTTAAAGGGGAATAGAGATTCGGGCAAGGAGTTCCACAGTTAAAGGAGTTGCTTCTAAACGGATGACCTGATGATACTTTAACTCTAGATCTAGATACCATTACGATCCAGTTATTCATAGTTTTGCCATAAAACGTGTCCCAATAGCTTTACAATACAAGTTAAAAAAAAGTTTCCAGATTCTGATGTTTTTTTTTACGTTGCTTCTATTATTTTAAGATAGAAACAAGTCGGTCCAAGACATTCAGAGCGTATATTTTTATTACCACATCTTTTAAACCTCTATTTTATTGTTTTAACTTTATTATGTTGTTTAAAAGCTTAACAAACTTCGGTATAACCTATTCTGTTCTCTACACAGTGGTCCCTGGGCATGACCCTGTGGGAGCTGTCAACTCTAGGCGCATCCCCGCTGGCGGAGCTGGACGCGGCTGATGTGGGCGCCTTCCTCAGCGGCGGGTACCGGCCTTCGCAGCCACACAGCTGTCCCGATGAAATGTGAGTTTAAGTGTAAAAAAAAGGATCTAAGGAATATTTGCATAGAAAAATTCTGACAAACCATACACAATGAGGCGCAGTCTAGTTAAATGCGATTTTATACTAAAACTCCCTGGCATTTGCCTACAGCCACAACCTATGTACTTATTGATCTAAGAAGATAATTCACATTACATTGCCATTTAAAATAAAGCTACTAGTTTATCCTTTTCATGCCTTAGTGAAGGGTGTGTGACAAGACTTTAAAACTAAGGTTAATCGACGTAATTATTTTCAAAGGATAAGATAATCAAATCGCTACCACATTATTACCTCACAAAGAAAGAACTCCACATTGTCTCTGAATAAACTTCCATATTCAACTACAAACCAAGACAAAAGCTATCGGCAGATTGTCTCATACACTTTCTGCTTTATCCAACTGCACTGTCTTTGAACCTCTTTTTCTGATTGCAACACTGTTAAGTGCAATCCTCCTTGAAAGGCACATAGAGTCGGGTGCAAACTGCACTATCAGGAATCCAATCCCCTAAAACCAATCCAGTGCAGTTTAGAATTGATCCAATTTCGTTCGAGTGCGCGGAAAGTGGCTCGGAGTCTAACGAAGCCATGTGCTAAGTAAAGTAGTATGGAGATAGTTATTTTGACTTAGCACATGTTTAGCCTAGTTTTGTATCAATAGCCGCCACTTCAAGCATTTTTCTATACAAATAATTTTGTTTTTTAGGTAAGTCACCAATACACTTATCTTAAAATTAATAAGTTAGCTCAGTTATATTAGATTCGGTATTAAATTGTAGGTTCTGGCCGTTTGACATAGTGCGACTGTTGTTAAGCCATGTCAGAAGCATTTAGGGCGGTTTGAAAAACTCTGACACCAGAGTTAGTCACTATCATACACACTTGTTTTATATTTACATTAGAATTTGAAGACAATCATACATGCATATGGTGCACACTCACAGTTTGGTTCATACTGAAATTATTTCCTGCGCTTAGGCCTGTCTATTTACCAGGCTATGTCCTTAGGACTTTAATGCAATTGTTTCAATGTATTGGGAATAAAGTGGTCTAGTCTAGACTTGACACTGAGACAGCTGGATAAAAGTGCAATCAGTTTTATTGCACTAAAGTACTATTATTTTTTATGGTGAAAAGACTGATTAAGGTTATCTTATAGTAATTAGATTAAATAATTATTGTTTTCATAAAACCTTATGCCGCTTAAAAATTATTCGCGTAGATTTCGACTAATTATGTAGGCCGATCTCACAAAAATAAAAATATAGACAAAAAATATGATATATTGAAGTTGCCTTTCGAGTGGGAAGTTTTAGTATGAAGTCTCGTCTCTTTTTGATTTTGAGTCTTACCATGTACAACCATTTTTATCAAACTATGCTCTTGGTACTATACACTTTCCTAGCATTATTACTAGTGATTTCGTCCCCAGGTATGGTCTCATGTCCTGGTGTTGGACGACGCCCACCCCCGCGCGCCCCACCGCCCCGCAGCTCCTGGCCGCCCTACACGACTTCAGGCAAGCGCTCAGCACCTATATCTGAAACAACCTGAAGGTATCTGGATAATTCACAAGAAGAATCGGTAGGAGGAAAGAAACTCTGATTGTTGAGTTTTTTAGTTGTCGTGCAATATATTAGGGAAAAAAACCTGAAATACAAGCTAAAGGTTTCTGGACGATTCACAGAAAGATTTGGTAGGAAGAAAAAAAATACTGAGTAATTAAGTTTTCGTGCAATACATAAAAACACTCAACACCTACATACATCTGAACGATTCAGAACCTTTTGCTGAGTATACATATGAGCAAACTGTTTCACACTTTACTATACAAATTACGGTCAAGACGTGCAAACCCATTTCTTGTAAAAAAAAAACATACAAAAACATATGTGCTGAAAATTAAATGATAAGAAAAAAATAATTACGAGCAATAGAGATTACTATTCATTCCCAGTATTGTCAGTTTTGAATAGACTGTGTCCTCTGAATCGCAATTTATATTTAAAAACTCAATCGATTTTGAAAAAAAAGTACTTGCAATGTACAATTTAACTTTCATAATAAACCTCTGTAATCCAATCTGTTAAATAATCTTGGCACTATTTTTCGCTTCTTCAAATGTACCAAAGTGCCTACAAGAAGCAAAGTTACATTTTACTAAATGGAAATGGAACCGTAATGATTTCAAATTGTAAGTATTTTTGTAGATTACATTTTAAGCAATTGTAAAAACGCACACGCATATTCAATGTTGTAAATTTAGGATCTATTAAGACGCTTTCAAATACATAATGTTATCAATAAATTCGCATAAACTTTTTCGAATTCTAAAAATTTGAAAAAATACCTCGTTTTGTTAAAAAAAAAAAAAAAAAGCCCGTAAACTGAATACAGATATTGAAAAATAAGTGTCAGCTAGGCTATTTCTACAATTTACATTTATTCGATGCAAAGGAATTTAAACTAGGTATAAGAAAAGCTTAGCAACTAAAGTACTCATCAGATTAAATCATAGTTACCCTTAAATAAATTAATATTGAGCATAATATGTATATGAGCATGAGATGCTTTTATATTCAATTTAAATGAAGAAAAATAAATCTCGTACATAGGTTTAATTTCTATTATTTTACAATTTCTATCTACAGTTCCACTGTTTGTACGTATCTGTTAAAACTTACTATGTATTTTTATTTTAGCACGATGCGAGAAATAGCTATGAATGTTTCCGTTTTCCATTTATTCACCGTAACTTTTGTTTCAATTCAGCTATTTAATGTTTCAAAAGTTTCTTTTTATAAATAAGTGTGTAACAGAAAATATAATATTATTTATGACTTAGGTTTTAAGTATAGGCTAGTAGTTCCTGAGGACAGAAGTCCGTCCAGGCCGGAAAAAGGATCAAACACCAAAACAGTAGGTAGTCATTGACTGTTCGCGATATGGCTTGAACGAAATCTTATAAAAAAAACTTGAAAGGAAGTAAAATAACCGTTAAATTTGTCGTATATAATTCAATTCAAAATTATTTATTGATGCAGATAAATGTACATACATGAAATGGCGGCTCTAGATACCAAACTAGGCGTTAGCCTGTATCTTGGTACCTAGTGTATCTTGGTACCTAGAAAATAATGAAAGTAAACCAGGTATATATCATCATCATCGGTTGCCATCTTCATATTGAAGTTCGGAGGTCAGTTAGCAAAATTTCTTGCGATCCCATTCTGCTTCAAGTATATTCTGCTTCAGGCAGTACTGTGTTTTTTACTGTCGAAACGCGATAATAGCTAAAGCTATCTTGTCAATTTATGCTAACATATTTAGTCAATTGCAAGGAGAACATTACCAAACGACCTTCATTGAAATATGTATTTTCACAATAATGATTCTTTATACTACCATAAGCAACAAGATTAAAGAATTGGTTCAAGTCAACAAATATCGCGACGGCAATGAGATATATGTCTATTATACCAAATTAATTGATAAAACAGTGTATTGATGTATTTCTTTGTTATCATAGAAAAGTATGTCTAGAATAATCAAAACCAAAGAGTTAAACTATTTCAATCAAAATATAAGGTTAATGTTGCATTTGAAGTTGTATTAGTTTTACGTGCCATAAAATCCACCAAAGATAAATGCTAATCGGTTTCCTATTTATATCTGCAGTTATTTTTTAAATATTGTAAGTTTCCTTTTTTATGTTGTTAAATGTTTATTTTATAAAAAGGTTATTGTTATCTTTACTTTTGTCTGAATACATTATACGACTTTGTCATATAAAACTTAAAAAAACTATTCTGTCTCTATATTGAGTTTAACTTCAACACAAATGACACTATAGCAGCTCCTAAAAACCAATAAAACTTGTAAGTTATTAGTTCTAACACCTACAGACTGTTCTATGAATAATTGTTTTGTTGTTTCTTGTCTTGTTTGCTGTAACGTTTGCCGCCCTTCAGCCAAACCTGTCCTAAACCAGCAGTATAATTATAACTCTATTATCTAATCTTGTAAATGACGCTATGGCTCATACAGGGTGTTTCTTTAGACACGCGTAAAACACTAGTTTGCGCTTTTTCGTACTTCTTTGGTAGCCATTGCGAAATTTGTACTGATAGTGCATATTGTTGTTGTTTTTCAGATTATGAGTCGAATCAAGTGGAATCGAATTTCTTATCCGTAAAGTTGCTGTCTTTGCTTTTTAGTTTTTTAACAGGCTTTTCTTTTGTTCGAGTTGCTGCTGAATTACTAAGATAATACATACGTATGTAATACAATTTAATAATCTGATTTGGCAGTGTTGATGTGTACTTTTGATTTGAAAATGTATTAGTCAACTTACGCAATGGTCTGACCAAGTTATTGTAGCATATAAATTGGTGTATTTCTTATTCGTGAAATCGATGTTGTCTTTTTATAATGTCTGTGGTAAAAATCTCTGTAAATCTAGATATCTAATGAATTTTCTTCATGATAAACTGTGTACTTGTAAATACTAAAAGTTTATGATTTACGTGGCTATTGTTTGCCCGATTCAAATTTAATATATTGTTCATTTTATTCTTGAATATATCTGATACCAGTTTGATACCTGGAAAGTACATAAATGTTTACAGGTTACTTATTCATTGTTAAATAAGGACGGCTTCAGTACATTACCAGCAGTTACAAAAAAATGAAATTTATACAAAAAAAATTGCCGCCCCTAAAATATTATGAGTAAGTTATCAATTACTCTGTATAGGCATCGTTTATAGAGAATACAGAAGAAAGTGTCACACGCTTTGACCGAACAACACAGCTAGTACTAAAATCTATAATTATGTACTTAAGTAATTTAAATTATGTGATGAAGAATATAAGGTACTTAGTGAAATTTTATTATACATTTGGAGTGTAAAAGACGAGTGTATGGATTTTATATGACTCAGAGTGCCAGATGTATGAGATTGATTATAAGGCGATTAAATGTTAATTTTAAGCAAATAACTGTTTAAATTTAAGTGTAAATGTATGTATTAATCGATATTGCTTCAATAAATTACGAGGTGAGGAATAATTAAAACGAAACGTTATTTTACAATACTAAATGGTTTTATTTTACCTTATACTTTAACAATAATGATAAATTGCTCTTCCATCTATACTACATAATATATAAAGCTGAAGAGGGTCAAACATCTGAACATAGAAGACATCAGATAAAAAAAATGGGTAAGTATGCTATAAATCGATAATAAAACACGTTTCAGCCATCTTTATATATTTTTTTCTGTTCATCTGTTTCTCCGTTTATTTAAACGCGCAACCGGCTAAACGGATCATCATGATTTTTGGTATATTGGTAGTATGAGGTCTTAGGAGTGTCATAGGCTACTTTTTAGTCTGAAATAATGAGAGCGAAGCCGCGGGCGTCCACTAGTTTTTACTAACATTTTAGATCTCGGCTGTTACTCACGTATCTACGCTTCGAAAGTCAGAAAGCCATGACAGAGGCTTTAACAGTGGCTTTTATTATACTTTAGAAAATGCCACTCTGGTATTTAATAAGAGAAATACCAACAATATTTTTGAAATAAATCCAATAACATACGTACAAAGTTTTTCACCATATTAGTGACTAGCAGCGCCCTGCGGTGACACCCGCGTAACGTAAGTATAAACAGTAACTTATATTATAATCAATCCAAAGTATAGTCTACGTCTATACCAAGTTTCATCTTAATCGATTCAGTCATTCGGGCGAGGAGTAACAACAAACATGCACACACAATCCTCTACCTATTATGTTTTTATTAAATTGCCTTTAGTTAATGCGTAATGGGATACAAGTTCTCACAAAATTGGGGTGCTATATATAGGTACTTGCACATAAATATAGCGAGTGTGGCTCAACGGTTACAGTGTCTGCTTTTCATCCAGACGCAAATTGGTTCGAATCCACCAATGACTTGTATTTTCAAGTTATGTGTGGATTTGAACTCGCTTAGCGCTGAAGGAAAACATCGTGAGGAAACCGACATGTTTGAAGACCACAATATCCGAGGACATGTGTCTTCCGTGGAAGGACCTGGGCGCCCACCACGATGTATCTGCCCAAGAGAACTCCTTTACTTTTCCTTTCCTTTTTTTTACTCCTTTTTTTTTTAGTTTTAATTTTCATAGTTTTTAGTTTACTAACACATTTTCTGGATCTATTATGTTGTCCGAAATAAAAACATTTTATTATTATTATTTTTTTATTTAACAAATTAATTCTGCGGTGGAGTCACGACCCTCAGTCATGAGGAAATACGACTCATGAGAGAGAGAGAGATTCTCGCACATAAAGTTTTTGGTCCCGTTACGGTCGGTAAATCAGTAGTAGGTTTCTCCGCTAAGGTTACATTGGATTAACTACTGATACTAACTTTCTATTTGTTTTATTTGCGGCTGAGTTATTGGAGAGAGTGGTAAATAAAATTAGGGGTTTATAGGCCTTTGATGACCGTAATCTATCCTCGTTACGTAGAAGTCTGTAATAAAAGTATATATTATCTTGGATACGAGTTATTTAAGGCTATTGTGATAGTATCAATATTGGATGAACCTTATAGACACTTTCAACAAAACAAAATACATAAAAGTAATTCAAGATAGAGAATGGAGTCCATTTACAACAGTTTTATGTTAGTCTTTATTCTTCTTCGATATCATTTAATAATGGCTTTATTATTGAAAAAAAGCAAAGCAAAATACAGAATCATGTAAATTATACAATAAGGTTGCTTCAAATAAATAATTACTTACTTTATTTCCCAATCAAGTACATGGCCGAATTCGTTTGAACGAAATTAATTCATGGATTAATAAATGTGTTAGTTTTGATACCAAAATAATGTAGATATCGCTGAATACCAGCTCGAGTGTTTTTTATTGTTTGCATGTTCACTATTCAACAAATGACAACCTATTTTAATATTAAAACTTTCGTGAGACATTTTATCAAAAGATTAACTAAAACGGTTTTCACTCACGTGTAAATCGCGTAAATGGTTTACGCGTTTCGGATGGTTTACGCGTTTACGCGATTTACACGTGAGTGAAAACCGTTTTAGTTAATCTTTTAAATGACAACCTATTTCAATAAATTCTAGCATCGAAGTCGCAACATATATACCTATATAACATATCCATTTTACTGTATGTAACCTTTATCTAAGGGTTTTATTATACTTATCAGAGGCCAAATGTAGCTCAAAGTTTGTCCATATCTATTGTCCTTCGGCTAGTATCTCAAGATAAATGACGAGCAATAGAGATCGGGTCACGCCAATCTGCTGAAAAATATATCTGTTGCTATTTTTCTTTCTCCACCTTATCTCGGGAAAAATTGTTTTTTGCGTCGAAAAATATTCCCAAGACGTCGATAGTTTATTGATATCACTTGCGCTGAATATCTACAGAATATACGGATAGTTTGGTGTTTTGCCAACATCCATAGAAATGTTTGTAGCACGATTATCTAAGTAATATTTAACGTCAGGGTTGTACGACTCTATGGGAAAGCCTCTTTGTAATATAAATATTGAGGCTTCTATGGAACTTTCTAGGAACAAAAAATAGTCATTAAAACAGCACGGTCATCTTCTTAGCGTAGAAATTGCATATTTATTGAGTTGAAATAGTTGTAAAAAGTTATCAAAGCTAGTTTTACAACAGAACAGATCAGAGAGCCGCTCATTTCTACAGCTTCAACTTTGAAGTTCATCTTCAAACTCTAACCTGCCGTATTATTTCCTTTACTTGAAATATTGCAATTTGTGCGCTATGTTTAAAGAGCCCGCGGGAGGTCGGCGCGACAAAGTGGCAATATTCCCTCTCTACGGGGCTTCTCAAACAAGGGGCCTCGACAGAGACAGTAATACACAACAATTATCAAGTGTAAAAGAGACCGTCGCAAGTTATTAATTGAACTGAATTGACGGAAGTGCAGGAAGAACCGTGTTTTTGACAAATTTCGCTTTGATACGGCGATTACTTTTACATCAACGTTTTGAGGGCGACTTTTAAACAGCCGGGGTGTCTTTATAGATGGCTTTTTAGAAGAAATTGAGTTGTTTGCGCCCCGAGATTGTTACACATTTATGATTGGTGTGAAAACAATTTGCTTGTATTTTGTACGCATTTTATTTTTGTTTTCCCTTCACAGTCCAGTGTATTTGCATTTGACTAAACTTATGGTAACGGTGGGCAAACAGCTTTTCATTATAAAAGGTTTTTAATTTGTAAATTTCCAAACATTTTTGTTCAGCTTTTACGTATGAAATATGAAATATAAATTTATTCGCATTTTATACACGAATTGCAACGTGGAAACGAACAAATTAAACGCGTATTAATTCGATATACAAATAACAGTGCATGTAAGGCAGTTATTTTTATACAAGCGTCGCTCAACCATTCAATGTAATGAGATTACTTTGATTGTGTCCCAACAGTTCAGCTATTTATTGGATTGGGATAATTGTTCAGTCGACTGGTTTATATATGAAATAAATAATTGTTGTCGACGGATCTACTCGTGTGTGCTTTGTTGATATTGCAATAGTAAATAAATTATAGATCCCGGCTGTTTGTCTAGTACGGCAGTCGTTAAGTCATATCAGAGACCCTTAGGGCGGCTTGATTAACTCTCCACACCAGAGTTGGCCACTCTCATTCGATAAGAAGAAGAATAATAAAGAATTAAAAAAGGGGTGAGCATATTATTTATAGTTCATTTTATGTACTCATTTAGCATTAGATAGAAGGGACTTAGTATGGACGTAAACATATTCCTTGCCTTCATACAAATATATTTTTATTACCTGTATCCGTTGACTGATCTGGGCGCCAACCATCATGTTCTTGCTCAAGACATATTTCCTAATAGAAAAATCTGTGGGGATTTACGACACTCAGTAACAACGAGAAGAAAATGCAGGTAAAAATGAGCAACTTTATGTATTACTAGCTTTTGTCCGCGGCTGCGCACGCGTTATTATACAAATTAACCGCCTTCTTAAACCACTCTATATATTAAAAAATACTGCATCAAAATCAGTTGTGAAGATTTAAAGATACATGCATGCATGCTTTATACTATGTAGTGATTGTGATAAAACTTTTATAAACCGCATTCAATAACTCTCCACTAATACCACAGAAGTCACGGCGCCAAACTAAAAGAACATAAAACAGCATAAGGAAGCAATTTTCCGTGGTTTGAGACACAACTGCGCTACGGACAAGCCGCCATTAAAGTGTGTTTATGAGACCACCAGCAGATGAGTTTACGACCTTTGGAGGCGCTATATTGAAGGCTCTGTTTACTTTTTGTGAAGGAAATGTTTGTAGGTTCTGATGTGGTGAGAAATTAAACTAATTTATTAATTCAAGGCTATATAAAATAATGATGACGACCGTGTTTGTTTAATTTAAACTGTTGTTTACAATTTTAACCTATAATAAAGCTGAAGAGGGTCGAAAGTCTAAACATCGAAGATTTGTTAGGAGATACTTCGAATTAATAGCAGAACACGTTCCAACAATTTCTGGAAATTTGCACTGTTTATCTGTGTCTCTGTTAATCTGTTTGTCTGTTTACTTAAACGCTCATCACCCAAAAACGCTGAACGGATCACCATAACTTTGGTATGTTGGTAGTTCATACTACCTACATATGTACATACAGAATGTCTTAGGCTACTTTTTATCCTGAAATAATGCGAGCATAGCCGCAAGCGTCCACTAGTTATAAAATATAACCCGTTATTTAAACTTTTTTAGAACAACATCAAGTCTTGAACATTGAGTTTCTAAAAAGCTAGAAGTTTTAAAAACGTACCCGTACGTGTTGACTTGAAAACTTTCATCAGTTCATCAATGGTTAGTTAATACATACAGTATCTTAGACTCTTGTTCAATCAGTAAAATTCGTACAAAAATATTTCTCTAACCAAAAGAAACCGCGACAAAAGCCATCGAAAACAAACAATTGCTGCAATACCTCAGCAGAACTTACCGTGAAGAATGCCACAGGTCTGATTGCGTCCATACATCTCACGCACCGCGGCCCACAATTTATCGCCTTTCATTACAGCCCACTAGAGAACAATCTCGACTTATCTTGAAACAATCTTTGCGGTACTTCTCTCACCTTTGTGGCATGTGTCCTTAATGTACCACTTGCGAATCCAGGTAAAACAAAACACGTGCAAATCCAACCACGCGAAAATCTGCTCTATTTTAGATAGTAATAAAATCATTTTTTGTATGATATGGGAATTGCAGTTAGGTTGAAATATGGGATACGTTAATGCGAGTTTTGTGTTCTAGCCAAGTCATCCGTTCTGGGCGGTTCGTTGACCAGCTGCAGCGTTGACCTACCGTTATCACCAGCTTTATAGATAAAGTTACAGTTTTAGAGCAGTGTTAAAGGAGCTAACTGTTAAGGATTTTAGTATCCTTTCAGCGTCGTTTCTTCGGATTACGCTGAAAGCAACAGTGTCTACGTAATAATAGTATAGTTTATAGAAATGGTCTCCATTTCTTGGTTTCTATTTAAAAAAATATTTCAATAAATGTCACCCGTAAATAAACATTATTTTAAATAACACTCTGTAGTTAGACTTCAAAGGTGGTATATACCATGTACATAACAAGTAATAGTGTATATTAGTTACTAATCTAGTTTTATATCAAATCTTGAATAAATAGGTTTTTTCTAGGCAAGCGTGCTACATCTTAGACAACACCAGGCAAGGTCTGGTGTACGAAACGTAAGCCTAGTTCGTAATAGAAAAAATATATTCATTTCACATTAAAATGACAAAAAATCACAATACATTAAATTAAATGTACGATACCATTGCAAGCTTTTATCCGACAGTTCCAGTTAAAATTTTGTTACAGTTTAAATTGAAATACGAGTACCATACAGAACTGGACAAAACAATTTCCATAAAACATACAAATAGTAAGAGGTATCATCAAAATGAACAAAAACGTACTATCTGGAAAATTCGCGTTGCATTATCCCATTTTGAAAGCCGGATATGAAAGAGAGGCTCTAGTGCTCTCTACTTCCGGTCCAAAGCGAAGCCTTCAAAAGGCAACACGTACTTCCCGTTTTAGTTTCTTTGCGCTTTTAAATTTCGAGTGCCTTTTTTCTTTAGCTTTTTTGTTTGACCTACTGCCTTATTGTACCTGAAGAGCTTTTATATTTTAACTTGATTAAAAGACATATCTGGTTATACACATACATATATGACTTTATGTTAATTGTTAAAGTCACAATTAAAATTATATGGAAACAATTGTCTTAAATAGATAAAATTGATCGGACAGTACAAATACATTATGCTACGATAAATCACAATAAACACACACAGAGACACACCTTATCTGCATCTTAGATTAATGCCTATCTAATACAATCTAATTACTAATATGATACGCATAAAAGAAATGTAGTGGATCTTTCACTTTCTATATGGATGAGGTTTGCACAAGATCGATCGAAGATGGAACCAGGCACTGAGAAAAAGAGGCCTATGCCCAGCAGCGGGATAGAGAAAGTTGATGATGACAATAACTTTTTTTTTTCCGGTTGGTACTACTGAACCGACAAGACGTGTTTATTTATGGAGATAAAAAATAATAAATATTATTGGAATTACGTACCGTTTCATGTTATAAGGATAACAAATGACAAGAAGCATAACCTACAACTAAACTCTGTACATTTGACGACACCGGTGAGCTGCTTTTTTATCACAAATACATAATTGAAATCTCATTTTACCTGATACAAGATTCAAATTTCACACACACATACTTGTACTCGCGAATTTTGGCAATAATTACACAGTCCATGCATGTGTGCAAACAAGATTTTGACAGAACTAATACGGACAGGACGAAAATGTCATACCAACCTTACAACTAAAACTGGTTCGGATACACGTTAAGATGGAGCCAAACTACGTAACACATAGAAATGTACAACCAAGAAAAACAATTTCGTTCGAAAACCACTCAAGTTCAGATTCGTCCATACAATCTGTATTAAGCTTACCAAATGCTTCATTTGACACGGACGATGGGGATGATCAGCAAAAAAAGGAAATAGAATCGCTGAAAATACAACTTCAATCTGCAAACAATGAAGTAGATAGTCTTTTAAATGACAACTTTCGCTTAAAATCGGAAGTTGATAACCTGAAAAAAATCATCAATAGGTACAAAAAACTAGGTTTCAATGATAGCCCATCTACAAATCCAAAAAAAAGGAGACGACAACCACTTACTGATTATGACGACTCACTTGAAGGACAAGACCTTTCTTCACCATGTAACGAAAAGCCTAGAACTAAATTGAATCCCCGAATGCGTCTACTTAAATCCACAAACCGATCAATGCCAGCAGCATCTGTCAATTTAGAAGAACATTCCTCTTGTACCTCAAAAACTCAGGAACAGACAGCCGCAACAAGCGCTACAGTAGATGTTAACAGAAGTGAAACCCTATCACAGAGCAATGAATTTATAATAACATCTTTATCTTCATCTACGCCAAATAAAGGCACTATTGAGCTTGAACGCTCTGCTTCAACATCAACCACTAATAATGTACCAAAAACTAAAACTAGCCTCATTTCTGGGGAGGTCCCGATATTGACGACAAATAACAACGCTGCAAAGCTAATTCATGACAAATCTACAACATCATTACAAGATTCCACTGAGCCAATAAATAGCACAGCAAAAACGCAACAAGAAAAATTGAATAAATTACATATGCCAAAGTCTGGCATCAGAAGCTATACTCAGAAAACTGAAAAATGTTTTAATTTTAATAACAAGACAGAAGCTACTCAAAATAAAATTCCGGGAAATATTGGAACCACAAATAACGAAGGTAGGAGAAGAAAAGTAATCATAGTAGCGGACCAGCAAGGAAAACACATTCGTGCACAATTACAAGAACTCCTCGGACCAAAGTTCTACGTAACTTGCACGTGGAAACATGGAGCACCTATGCGAGAAGTTTTGCAGTCTGAAAAAAAGAACATATGTAATTTATCAAAAGAAGATTGCGTAATCATTCTAGGAGGTATAAATGATACTAACCCAATTGATTGCATACATGCGCTTAAATCATTCCTTTACTACCATCAAGCTATAAATATAGTTGTTTCTGAAGTGCCTATCAACAGACATCTCAATGAGAATATGCTAAATGATGATATCAGGTCTATCTGTAATGACTTTAAGAATAGTACTTATCTAGACATGCATTATTACAGTAGCATACCTCCCAACCTCAAGGCTTTTACCAAACAATTATCAAGATGTCTTTTGAAAGACATTTTATCGATAGATTATAGAATAAGATATACCCGTTACATATCACAAAATA
This sequence comes from Macaria notata, assembly GCA_927399415.1. NCBI lineage: Eukaryota > Metazoa > Arthropoda > Insecta > Lepidoptera > Geometridae > Macaria > Macaria notata. The sequence goes on from OV656727.1 coordinate 569,878, forward strand.
AATCCACTGCTAAAACTATGGTCAACAAAGAAACTCAGACAGAAGTAACTACAGGTGAGAATGATGTCGATGGAACATTAAATAAAACCATAGCTGATCTGACACAGGTAACTAAAAATGAAAATAAAAAAGATTCTGATGGTAGGTTTTTTCGTGTCTCAAACTAATAGTCTCAAAAAGAACAAGACAAACAAGTTTCGGTTATTCCACCAAAATATTCAAGGCTTAGTAAGAAAGCTAAACAAAATAACCATAGACATTGAACAATTACATGAATCAGATCAACATCTAGATATTCTGTGTTTCACAGAAACGTTCCTCACTACAGGAGATGAAAAAAATGTTATTCTAAAAAATTATAAACTACAGGCATATTATTCAAGGTCGTACGAACGACGGGGAGGCTCTTGCATTTTAGTTGATAATAGATTATCGTGTAAATCTATAGATTTATCTGATCTTACCATTGTACGGTGCTTTGAATGCTGTGGGGTCGAGTTGATAGAAAATAATATTATTGTGGTCTGTATTTATAAAAACCCTTCTTCAGACAAGTCAAAATTTTTAGGGCAACTTGTTAAATTACTTGACTGGCTGACAAAGAAGTACATTAAGCGGAAAATCATTCTTGCAGGTGACTGGAATATAAATATTCTTGATGACAATAAATATAGCCGATCCCTTAAGACCATACTACAAACACGCAATCTTACAATACATATAAATGAGCCAACACGGAAAAAATCTTGTTTGGATCTAATAGTAAGCAATATACATGGAGCCAAAGGAAAAACACATTCACTTGCTCTCTCAGACCATGACACAGCACAAACTATAGAATTTAATTGTAGAATTAAAAAATCTCTGTCACATTGGTTTATTATGAGAAGAGATATGTGTGTCGATAACATGAAGCTATTATCAGTATATTCACTTTACGGATGTCCTCAATGAAAATGATACTAATGTTGCTTTCTCACTATTTCACGAATACATAACTCTTTTTTTCAAACTATGCTTTCCTTTGATTAGAGTAAAAGTTAACTCTAGACCATTTAAATCTAAGTGGATTACAAAAAGCTTAAAAAGATCTTGTCTCACTAAACGTAACCTTTACTTTAGAGTAATCAATAAGCAGGTGTCTAAAAATAAATACAAATCATACTGTAAAATTCTTAAACGCTGTATTGCACATTCCCAAAAGTTAAATAATACTAAATATATAGACGCTGCAAAGAACAAATGCAAAGCAGCTTGGGAAGTAATTAAATCACACACTACATCATCACCAATGAATAACGATATAAAAAACATCTGTGTCGAAGATACGAGTCTGAGTAACCCAAAGGATATTGCTACTGCTTTTAATAATTATTTTATTGATATTACAAATCAAGAGACATCAACTAATACGGATAGCTCCTCTGAATTCTCTCAATGTGGCTCTAGTATTTTCTTGAAACCAACGGGTCCAGAAGAAATTAATAAAATTATCAAGTCATTGAGGAACTCTAAGTCCGCTGGCTATGACGAACTTCCCACAAATCTGATAAAATGTATATGTAACAAAATTTCACCTTGTTTAAGTCACATTATAAACTTATCATTAGAGCAAGGAATCTTCCCCGAAAGGCTTAAATATTCTATAGTGAAACCAATATATAAAAAAAGGAGATAAGTGTGAATTAAACAACTACAGACCAATTACTCTTACACCTATACTATCTAAAATTGTTGAAAAAGTAATGCTACTAAGACTAGAAGAGTTTTTAAACAAGTACAATGTTATCTGTGATGAACAAAATGGATTTCGCAAAAGCAAGTCTACTACTTTAGCCAATTTTCAACTTGTCAAGTATGTCACACAATGCATAGATTCAAAAAAACAAGTTTTAGCTCTCTTTTTTGATATGAGTAAAGCCTTTGACTTCGTTCAACATAGTATTTTACTGTCAAAACTTTATAATTATGGCATTAGAGGGACTGCCTACGAATGGTTTAAAAGTTATTTGAGTAATAGAATGCAATGTCCAGAAATTACTAGCTTTGACAAAAATAATAAACTGAGAATAATCGAAAGATCCGAGTATAGATGTAACGCTTTTGGGGTGCCACAAGGTTCTATACTGGGACCCATGTTATTTTTACTCTATATAAATGATCTACCTGACGTAACTCATCATAGGACGATTCTTTTCGCAGATGATACGACAGTACTAATAAAAAAAAAACGTAACACTGACATAAATAATTTTCAAATTGACATCAACAATACAATAAATAATATAGTGACTTGGCTTGATAAAAATAATCTGAAAGCAAATATTGACAAAACAAAAATGATGCAATTTTATACTTCTAAAGGTAAACCATTAGTATTAGATATTAAGTATAACGAATTAAATTTAAAAAAAAAATTGAAGATACTAAACACGCAAAGTTTCTGGGAGTATACTTAGATAGCCAATTAAATTGGAAAAAGCATATCGAGATGACATGTAACAAATTAAATAGATTCGTTTTTGCATTATACCGTATTCGAGAGACTGTATCGGTAGAAGCAGCTCTTAAAGCATACCATGGCTATGTAAGCTCAGTTCTCCAATATGGAATATTGTTGTGGGGAAATTCTAGTGACATGGATAGGCTGTTTATATTACAAAAGAAATGCATGAGAGTAATTAAAGGTGTCCATTTCCTAGAATCATGTAAACCAATTTATAAACAGCTGAAAATTCTACCACTACCATGCCTATACATTGAGAAAGCAGCTATATTTGTCAAAAGTAATCCTAGTTTATTTAAAACACACCAGTGTATCAGTAGACGACGCATGATGCAAAAAGAAACTAAAAACCAAATACATGTATCTGGTTGTAGATTGGAATTAACTAAGAACAACGCAAATCACATGGCTGCTATAATTTATAACAAACTTCCTGATAATCTCAAATGTATGCCAATTAGCAGATTTAAATTTAATCTTCGTAAATTGCTACTGAATGAATGTTATTACTCTGTAGATGAATATTTAGGTGTTTACTGCGGGATACCAATTGCAAAACTTGTGAAATAACTGAATCCTATAATAGAAATATGTAAAAGTGTTAGTAATTAATTATTTTTCTCACCTGTTTGCATACCTTAGCTTAGTTATTAATCTGTCAAACATTTGCACGCCAGCTATTGGTCGAATGTACGGAACGTCAAATTGCATAAATATGTACCTGTCATCTCTGTAACCTACATTCTTAAGCAAATAAACATTTCATTTCATTTCATTTCATTTCATTTCATTTCATTTCATTTCATTTCATTTCATTTCATTTCATTTCATTTCATTTCATTTCATTTCATTTCATTTCATTTCATTTCATTTCATTTCATTTCATTTCATTTCATTTCATTTCATTTCATTTCATTTCATTTCATTTCATTTCATTTCATTTCATTTCATTTCATTTCATTTCATTTCATTTCATTTCATTTCATTTCATTTCATTTCATTTCATTTCATTTCATTTCATTTCATTTCATTTCATTTCATTTCATTTCATTTCATTTCATTTCATTTCATTTCATTTCATTTCATTTCATTTCATTTCATTTCATTTCATTTCATTTCATTTCATTTCATTTCATTTCATTTCATTTCATTTCATTTCATTTCATTTCATTTCATTTCATTTCATTTCATTTCATTTCATTTCATTTCATTTCATTTCATTTCATTTCATTTCATTTCATTTCATTTCATTTCATTTCATTTCATTTCATTTCATTTCATTTCATTTCATTTCATTTCATTTCATTTCATTTCATTTCATTTCATTTCATTTCATTTCATTTCATTTCATTTCATTTCATTTCATTTCATTTCATTTCATTTCATTTCATTTCATTTCATTTCATTTCATTTCATTTCATTTCATTTCATTTCATTTCATTTCATTTCATTTCATAACTTCACGAAAATAGGCTTAACATAGAGCAATAGGTATTCACAACTATTTAGAATCGAAAAAGTAATCTATTTTATAAACCTATCAATAGCAACCTGCAAATATTTTTTAACATCACAGAGCCTGCCAATCTCTGACCCAAGCCAGTATAAGCCCGCAGAGCTCGTAAAGTGTACATTGCACGTTTTGTTCGGATTAGAATTGACCGCCCGGTCGCAGCGCGCAATGGTCACGGAATGCGCAGGTTTATGCGAATACCTGAATTTACGACTACATATACTCGTATGCAACTGACATAGGCTATATTGTCATTTTCAGTTTTCGCAAAACATAAACATTTTTTTACGTGGGTTATCTTTACGTTTGACTACAGCCTGCCTGATGTTAAGCATTGCTGCAGCCTAGGGTGTAACACATAATGTACAGTCAAGATATGTACCTGGTACGACTGGATCTACATAGGTTGTAGCTAATAGTGTTTTTGCAGTAATTATTGACTTATTTTACAGAGTAAATGAAAAAAAATGTATGCAAAACATTTTAAGGGTAACTTTAGTTACGTTACGCACAACAACATGACATTCAAAATAATAATAATATCAAATAGATCTGGTACTTATAAAAAGCTCAGAATATGTAAATTTATAATATATCCATGTGCAAAAATGTAAAACTAATTTTTAAATAGCTGAATAAATCGCTTTTTTACATTACTAAAAGTAAGTTAGTTACGTTATTTATTTAATATTTGGCGGATAATCTTTATAGATTTTAATACTGTCTCCTTTTGCACAACTTCAGACAACTAACATTTATATTGCTAGTAATCTGAAGGTTACAAAGATGAGTTTTGATGAGTTTGAGCGGTGATGAGTTTTTGGTGTGCATAATAAAGTTATATTGTATTGTATTGTATGAGTTGCATCAGCAAAAACACTTGAAAACATTTTAATGTAATCATTAGCTTTCTTATGATACCATCAATGTATTCCCTGCTAAAAGAGTCCTAAAAAGCCTTAATATCATATCAGTTAGTATCACATACTTACTAGTTTTTGTGACTATACCATCAAGTAAATTTAATTGGCATTGTTATATGTCCATTTTCACATTATGAGGTGTCCATTAATTATGATGTCATTGGCATCGAATGTGCACGAGGAAAATACTATGAGGAGAGTACTATATTTCGGCGCTTCGCGAAATATGTACCGAGCAGTTTGAACGTGTGCTGCGAGTTCAGATATTGTTTGATTTAACTCATAGAGTTTACTATTATTTTTCAACCGACGAAATGATAACGAACTTTTGTATCATTTCGTTGGTTAAGTTAATTAAAATAACTTAATGTATATATGTATTTTGTAATATTTTTGGAATGGGTTTTTTATGTACAGCATGATTAATTATAAAATTGTGTGTTGAATGAAGTGTATGGTTTGTTTTAAGAAATTGTGTTAATTTAAATAAAAAAAATCTAATAAAATTTCAATAGTTATTCGAAAGTATTACATGCTAAATTTAAAACCCATTTTCATCTTAAAAAAATCCCTCAACTCAGCCCCAGCCTGTGTTACCGAAATGATGACAAACGTCTCTTATAAACATAAACCTAAGTTCCAGCAGATTGAGTGACAAATGCTCTATGCTACGCTATTAGGCTCTTCACAGAATAACTCTACGAGCGGATAAAATTTGAACTAACATTTTGACTAAAATTTTTTGTGCAACCAATATAAGGTGCGATGCGAACCTCATGCCACGATAATGTTGGTCTAAAATGTTAGTACAAACTTTACTTTTATTTTGACTACAGACCGCTGACTTTAGACTATAGATTTGTATACTCCTAGAATTTATAGTGTTAGTAGGAAACACAGGATAACGGTCATAGTTTTAATACGTAGCTAAAGTGCTGTCCCCAGTGGCAGTGTGGGTGATAAGGCTCTGTTACGCTATTAGGCGCTAAGCGCGATTGATGGGACACCACCGCGGTTGCCATCATAAATATTACTACTCCCGTACAGGGGCGACGACCTGCGACATGGCAACATCTTGGGATATGAGTGGTTTCTGTGGATAGGGTATAAAAAAGGTAAAAAGTATGAAGGGTGAATTGGGTGGAGATAAAAACAGAAATAAAATAGATAAAAAAATAACACAATTTTTATTTTTGCTAGTTTGTAATCTGGCTTTAATTTTGTTATTGACTTAATATGTGTGCGTGAGCATATTTTTCCATTTCAGTTGTAGTTTAACTTAATCTTCAGGAAAGTGATTTGAAATTGCGTATTATAATACAGTAAAGCTATTTGAAAACTAAAACCTATAATGTCACTCGCAGTCGTAATTCAAAATTTTCATTTCGCAGAATCTAACTTACAATCACCAAAACAGTGACAAGCAAATTAAATCAGACATGACACTAAAAATTTATTGCCGTAGATTTGTTGTTTTACAAGCCTATCCCATCAGGCATAATAAAACCGGATAGTCGAGCCTCTTCAAAATATAGCCATGTCACAACGCAATCATTGCAAATAATTGACGCGATCACTACTTGCCATTGAAGTGCAAATCTTAACAATAGAAGATAGGGTGCAGTTTTGTTTGGGGCTTGATTAATTTTGTTGTTTACGAGAAGTTGGTTAAAGTTTAATTGAATCGGGGCATGGAAGGGAAACTGATGGCCAGGGGTGGATTGAGTTGAACGGTGGGCTGACCAGTTATTTAGGCCGTTTTTTGTACTTATTCGTGTAAACTAAATGCAACTATTAATACACCGTTGTCATTACCTACTGACGTTTCTAAATAATAATGCAGCTTTTTCAGTTAGTTCTATAAATTAAAAGAAAATGTTTATCATAGTTCAGCAGTCGTTAAACTTTGCCTGGTTGAAAACGCTACACCACCTACCAGATATCACCAGATTCATACTAAGTCACAACTTAATTATGAAACTAATTTACTTTTAATTAACTTAGTAAGGGTGATATCAATCATTCTTTAAAATAAAAAAAATGTGCAATTTACATTTTACGACGGCATTTTTCTATAGTTGCCTACAAGACTTTTCTGCTAAGACACATAAGTTTTATGACCATCCTAGCTACCTCCCTGCGCGGGAGTCGATGGCGAATTGACGAGCAGCTTATAGGGACATCGGCTGTTTACACGTCTGCAAGTTTAATTATCGACGCCTGTGTACTCTCCCGCTGATTGTTTGGGATTTTTAATGATAATCTAAATGCTGAAGGTTTAGAGGCAATTTAGAGAAAAAAAATGGAGGAGTTTTGGTTTGTCGTTGTTAATGCTGGTGACAGCGCATAGATTTCTTCAAACTGTAGTTTGTAAACTACAACGTTGCTTAAATACAGACGAGTTGTAATCGAACGTGAGCCACCTAACATAGTAAGTAGGTAAGTACTTAAAAGCTTTTCAACAATATTATGGAAAACTCAGTTTTATTTACTAAATTGTATCACATTTACCTGTTTACAAATAAAAATCTTTTATCTTTTACTTATTTAAACTAAAGAAATTTAGCTGAAATTTAATAAACATTATATACGACAAAAAGTCTCAACTGTGTTCAGCTTACTTTAATAAAGCTCGCAAAAAGCGGCGTGAAAATTCCCGAGAAAACTTTAATTTCCCCGCAAAAAGCCTTAGATAACGGTCTCAAAGAAAAATATGAAACTTTTGCGCGGTCTATTAAGAACTAGATTAAAGCGGTATAATCAAGTTTGAGTGTAAATTGCAAGGAAGTATCCAAGCGAAGTCCGCGTGAGCCTAAGAATGCTGCGCGTGAAATTGTAATTTGAAAATTTAGGAAAATAATGTTGGTATTTTATCCACTCCTTCTCTACTTACTAAATAAAAGACTATATACATTCTTTCGTATAATTTTGGCTTTCCAATAGAGAAAAAATAAATTCCAAGTTCATATAAAAGTAACGTCCTCTAAAATCACAATTTTCAAGTAACTCCCAACTAACTCTTTTTTTTAATTTAAATTTCTTCTTCGTATGAGAGTGGCCAGCTTTGTTGTCGAGAGTATTCAAACCGCTCTAAGGGCGTCTAACATGGCTCTCAGTTCAATGGCTTCTAGATTTAAATCGAAAAAAATCGCTAATGGGTAAAGTGTGGGATTCTGGCTTATAAGATACTTAAGTATTTGCTGAGCTGAAAGAAAGTTACCGAGAATTAAGTCTGGAAAACTGTTCTTTCATCTAATTCCGTTAGTTTGTTTCTAAGTTAGTTAGCAAAGTTGTTGAGAAACAACGCATAACTGAGTCAATAGATACTTATTATACTTATACTTATTCATGATATTTATTGGCGCTTTAAATATATTTTTATTCGCGCGATGTTTCTCTTCTATTTGTTTTGTAATTAAATAGTGTTCCATCAATGCTGTTCCAAAATATTTAAGGATATTAATTAGGTTGAATTGATAGAACGACTTTTATATAAACTTTGATAAGTGCAAGAATTTTATTACTCTTTTTTTTTTACCTTGAGCGGGTTTGCACTTGACCATAGTTTACCTGATAGCAAGTAAGGCTATGGCCTAAGATGGAGCGTGCTTACCCGATAAGAACCGATTCACTCTCGCTTTGAAGATCGCTGGATTATAGTGCGTGGGGAACAGAGAGTCAGGCAGGGAGTTCCACAACCTTGCGGTACGAACAATAAAGGTGGAAGCGTACCGTTTCGTGCGGGTCTTAGGAACTTCCACCATAAACCGGTGTCGTCCTGCCGTACCTCTACTCGTCCGGTGATAGAAGGGCGCGGGCGGAATTAGTTCGTGCAATTCCGCGGCACACTCTCCGAAATGCAACCGATAGAAAACCGACAAACTGGCGACTCGTATGGTGATTATTGGTATCAACAACTACTCAATAAAAAGTTGCAAAATAAAGTTACTAAATAAACTCTGATATACAAAAATAGAACATCCAAAACACATATTTATCAAATTAATTACTACGCAACGTAAAATAGTACACTTTCTTCACACACACACAATAATAAATAGTGTCGAACCCTCATAAGATATTATCTATACATTTTGTGTATCGTTTTAGTCACAACCAGATCTCGCTACTACAAATTAAGTCCCACTATCCCAGAATTAGCGCGAAATAACATGCAAATAGCGCTCGATCGAGAATCAAGTCTTCCAATGACGGATAAAAGCGGATAAAACCGGATATAACCGGATAAAACCGGCTTAGACCGGATTACACCGCTTCGAGGTGGAGGCACTCATTTATTATGTAAATACGCGACAAATTAAATCCCATGGGAATTTCGTTTGACAAACGTTAGGTTGTTAAATGTCTTGTACTAGTTGATTCTGTAGGTGGAATTAATTTTGTTCTGCGCAGATTAGCAGTGAACCAAATGTGTGTGAATATTAATCTACAAAATTTAGTCATTTATAATGCGTTACAGCTATAGTTAGAAAATATTATAAAGCGCAGTTTAGCTTATCAGTGCAGATACTAACCATTTTGTTATCTTTGAAAATCTTTGAAGAATGGGCGCTCTTTTGAGATTTTCCCCGACTTTTTCGAGAATTTAATTTTGTTTTTGTACTGAACAGTTAAGTTTTCTACTATTTATACCGGCAAATTATGCAACAAAAATTTTCTTCAAAATGTAGATTTTCCTTTTCTATTTTTTATCTCTTTCTAGCCATATTTACACATTATTAGTTGTTTACTCGTACCTCTGTAAATTCTTGAAAGTGATTGCTACCAGCAAGTTTGAACATGGTTTACACTGTCAGTTACGAGTTACCCCCCTCAATATAGTATTCGTTGCCTCGACCATTATCAGACTTGTCAATAACACTCCTCGAAGTCTATCAACCAATGTTTCCGAGCTTAACTTTAAGTTTAAACTTAAATGGACTTGAGAACTTGCGTTTTGGATTAAGCTGTTTGGACAAAGAGTTAAATTTGTTGGTAGAGTGGACATAATATATTAAATACCAACCTAAGTTACCAATTAATGTCATAGGTTTCCAAAATGGCCGTAAGTTGTGGAGAGTTATAAAAATCTAATACTCATACATAATCACTACGTAAAAAAAAATATTTCGTGACATTACACAGCGCCATTTAGCCTTATACTGTATACGTACTATTTTTGTACTAAAAAACTTAATTATTGTAATAATTATGTGTGCTACAGCTTTTGAATCTAATATTGTTATGGACTAATTAGGCATTAAATCGGTGCCCATTATGTATTTAGAATGCTCATACTTTAAATACATAAACCTAAGCTATTCTACGTCGAATATCAAGTGAACCGATTTCAGCAGTCTGCGGTTTGTCACTTGACGAGAGTTAGGTTAAACTGAAATATAATCCCGGGGACGTGATGGCATGTAACTATTATGAACTAATTGACAAGTTTGATTAACAATTTTAGGCCATAGTTGGCAATTATCGAGTTTAGATATTATATTGATTCTTATCTTTAAGATGATTAATACCAGTCATTGCAAAAAATTTCGGATTTTAGCTAAGGGTTTGGAATAAATTTAGAATATTACAACAATTGGAAAAGTCAATAAGGCTTAAGTATTCAGAAAATTTCTTAGTTAAATTTAAACTTAAGCCCGTTTACGTTAAGAAACATATGCAATACCCTGGATATATAAAGTCAAAATAGAGACGAAACTAACTGTAGTGTATCCGAAAACGATGAGGTGGATACCTCTTGTCTGTACTTGCTATCCAATTAGGATTACCTAAAGACGTGGTGCGTTTGCTAGAGAAAAAAAAACAAGTTTGTAGTGCCTGTATCCAGTTTCAGGCCCAGCTAAATGCCACAAAGAACAACGAAAAAAGTTTCGTTTTTTTTTTCAACATGAATTAATCTTTAGTGTAGTGGGACGGACGGAAATCGTAAGTCCCGTTCGTTCTACCAGTAGGTTAAGCCAGTGGGATAACGGGTTATAAATACCTACTCCGTGATACCATTGCTCCGGAACACGTATTAAACGAAAAATCTTTTTGCCCTGCCACTAGGTTTTAGAAGTCTTATTTGATGATAAAATAATATTCGTAGTAAGTAGAAAATACTGAGTTTACTCGAATAACGAATTCTTATTTTTTGTACTTTCTTATCATTTTCAGTTACACTTTTGTTTGTTGAAAATAATATATTTCAACGCTTTCGTGTTTTAGATTTTTTATGCTATAACCGAATAAATCAATAACGATTTTCCCATATTATTCTTTATGGCATTCAAATGTATATAGTTAAAAATACGATTCTTAAAATCGCTATCACTAGCACCTCTCTCTCCCGATCGGATCACAGGCCTCGCTCGGATTAGTGGGTGGCTTTTTGAAAGGTGTCCGTGATTGGTTTTTAATGATACATCGGACACTGTTTGGGGGATTACGAGGCTTAATGGAAGTTTTCTGTATAAACTAATGTATTTGATCAGCCTTATATTTTTATTAGAGTTTCACTATGGGTGTGGTTATATGTATATTCACAAAAAAGTACATATTTATGATACCCGTTACTATCGAGTGTCCATGACGCGTTAACTTAGTGTAAAGCTAGATGGTACTCTGTGATATGCCCTAAAATATTTATTTATTTGGCGATATGCTTGTAACGACATCATGGTTGTGGTGGTAATGGCTACTCTTGTACTGGTTTTGAAACGAGACACAATTTTCTTTCAGACGTCATCATTTATGTACAAATACTAAAAAGTGTCTAGGTATAGACTGATAACTATAGACTAACCCCTATCTTATAAGCTAATAACTAAAATGACACCCAAGGCTTACAAGAACCAGACGGCAGGAAATTAATTTACTTATAAACAAACCACCAGACACGAAACATAATATCGTTCCATTATCTTAAAAGAACAATTCGACAATCGAATTTCGATGACAACTGGCAGAATTAAATGTAAAAGAGTAACATGCTGTGCTGACCCTCTTTCTCCCACTATATAAGAATAGAAAGAAGGTACGATTCCGGTGCAAAAACCTCGATCTAGTCAAGTGTTGGATTCCCGGATAGTTTTATTCATTTCAGTAGATTTTACGCGCGAGAGCGTCGCAAATTGCAGAGCTCGGTTCGAGGCGCCAGTAATCGATTGTGCTGCCATCTGTTAGTGAAATAATGACTACCGTCTGGTATGCGGGGCCAATGGATACTGTGCAGGAGAGAATTTATTTGGGATAGTATTCGGGAATATACCCAAAAGTAGACGGTACGTATATGTTTTATGGCACATCTGTTAGACGTATTCACGGTGATCATATTTTGGCTACCTTACTTTTGTACCTACACAATACTGTAAACACACAACACAATAAGTACAAAAAAAATGTTTCAGTCTTGTGCCTCGCGGAAGCCTCGAGTGTAATACAAAATGTAGTCTTCTACGTCGTCTTCCTTTTTATTTATTTTTCTGTGTAACTGAGTCGTAGAGAATGACGTATGTAAGTTGTGATAAACTTAACGTCATATATCAAACCAATATAGTCGAGAAACCGTTATGAAGTTAAAATAAAAACAATATGAAAACCTTAAGAAAACCAAATAGAATAATAGAAGTTTATTCACCTTATAACATCTCGTTACATTGGGCAAGTCAATTTACATTAATATAAAGGTTTTTTCGAAAATGTTTGCGTATACCATGCAAAGTGTCGCTGAAGACCAAAAGCCTTCGATAATGAAACTATTTACTTGAGAGACGATGCGATTCGTTGTTCGCCTGTTTCCGACATCGATACAAAATGGCGGCGAATTCTTGACACTTTGAGTTGCTCCGTTGTTGTGATGCTTGAGAAAATAACAGATAATTTAAAACTTAAAAGCTCAAATACATCAAAATAATAAAATACTTATTCATTGGAAGCTTTAGAGAGTTGTGTAGAAAACATAGGTAGGACACATCGAGGCTAAGGCAAAATTAGCCTCTAAAAAACTCGGTGTACTTAACAAGGCGAAACGTTACTTCACGCCGGGTCAACGGCTTCTACTTTATAAAGCACAAGTGCGCCCTCACGTGGAGTACTGTTCGCACTTGTGGAATGGTGCACCGAAATATCAACTAGATCCCCTAGATTCTATGCAGCGGAGAGCCGTCCGAATTGTCCATGATCCCAAGCTGACAAAAAAGTTGGAGCCGTTGAGTCTCCGTAGGGATGTGGGATCCCTCTGTATCTTTTATAGGCTCTTTTTTGGGGAGTGTTCTAAAGAGCTTTTTAATTTAATTCCGGCAAATCATTTTCATCACCGGACTGCTCGGCACCGTGAAAGAGCTCATCCTCACATCTTGCAAAATTGGAGCTCCCACACAGTCCGTTTCATGCGGTCGTTTCTTCCGCGAACTTGCAAGATGTGGAACGATCTACCCCCTGAGGTCTTTCCACGGAGCTACAATATGGGGAGATTTTAAAAGGGTATTCACAAACACCTCTCTAAGCTGGCAAAGTCCTGCAGCACCTCTGGAGTTGCAAGTGTCCATAGGCGACGATGATTGCTTACCATCAGGCAGATCGTCTGCCTTTTTGCCACTTTTTTTTTTATAAAAAAAAAAAAAAAAAATAGGTATGTAATTTAAGCGAGAATTTTCCATAGGCAATTTTCTGACGAAAATGAAATCGTAAACAGAGTCATAAAAAGCAATATTCTCATCAATTTAAAAAGTGTCCTCGTCATGATGTTCACGTCACTCTCCCAGGATAAGGTCAATGACCCCTCCCCATCACAGAAATTTCGTTTGTAAATCTCAAACGACCCTTCTTGTAATTAGTGATAATCACAAAAAAGAAATTCACAATTTTTCCTAACGAGCCGTGAAAAAGTTACAATATTCTCAAAAAATAACAATTTTAATAATTTTCAGACGCGCGTTTGTGACAAACGATTTACATCGGAAATTTTGAATCATGTTTTTTATTAAACGTTAATTATGTTTTATTGCGATTTTTGGAATGTAATCGCGAAAGTTTAGATTGGGTCGAAGTGGGTCACGGAGTTTGCAAATCGTCTTTGATAAATTGTAAGCGAAATGGAATGAAAGGTGAATGCGCTGATGAATATTACTTGCTAAGTATTTAAGATAATAACTTTCAAAAGTCGTCCAGATTATTCACTTTATTTCAGTAGACATTCATTATTACTGTAAATGTATAGTATTACTAAATTTACTAGACAAATTTAAAAGATGTTTTCAATTAAACATACGATATGAGCACTCTATTTTATGATTTTATAATGCAAGAAAGCATGAGGAAACATTTTGCAAGGCGGGACATTATTTGGGAATAGAATAATGTGTACAGCCAGATATTGTTGTCAAAGCTGTGAAATAGATTATCTTGGCCGTGCAAGTAAAAATAATGTTACACAAATAGAGAGCGGAAGTAGCAAATTTATTATAGGACATCCCACACCCTTCAACGGCTGACACATATTCTAGGATCTAGGGATTATAAAGATTTATTAAGTTATTTAGAATTAAATGGCTAATTTTGTAAATCAATGACCTCTTTCTTTTGTCCTGAAAATCTGCCTAAAAATCCAAATCTAAAGTCCAAGTTAAAGACCCCTAGGCGTAGTACCTATCCCACGCATTAAATTGTCATTAAGACAAAGTTAAGTGGTGATAGCATATCTGTGTTCTTGGTTTGCAATTTGAGTATTGGCAAAACCTACTCAGACCAATTAAAGCAAGTCTTATAAATATGTACATATATACAAAGTTAGTAATAAATACGTAATGTACTATGTAGTATTTTCGTCGCTTTGTTTCTTATAAGTGTCAAGTCCTTTTTATTTATTTATTCAGGTTTACATACCCTGATATATTATATTACAAACGAAATAGTCCAAAATCTATCCACATTACTAAATTGATTTAATATTGAGACTTTTATAACATCAAGAAAGCTAAATTGGATAAACAGCCAAGTAAAGTAAAGTGAAGTTTCTTTCGATCAAGCTACGCAAAGGTTATATCTTGTACACAAAACATAATATGATTCACCAATTGTAGCAGTGCTAAAGCCTTTCAGAGCGAAGTAGAATGAATGGCTTAATTAGGTCCCAGAGCAGTGGTTTAAGAAATTAAGATATATTGTGTTTATGGGGTCACCTCTTAACTGTGGCGCTTAGATTGTAATTAACGTGGGAAATTGTATTTATTCAGGTGTTTATTTATGGATGACAGAGAAGATGTTTCATTGAATATTGTTTATGTCTTTATTGTTCATCTGTTATCTAGCTAGTAGGTCACATATAACACAAGCGTTTGCTTATTAAGGTAGATGGCGCTGTTAGAATCTATCTACACTTTGATCTTAGCCAAAAGGCCGAGAAGCGATAAGGAATCTATCTATCTGACTATTTACAGCCTTCACTATTCTATTTTGTATATTTAAATATTTAAGTTTTTATAGATGCTTTCTATAACGCTAATAATATGTAAACAATGATATAAAATTAAATAATTTAGGTATGTGATTGACCAATCAGATAAACTTTTATTTGGTAATATGCAGGATTATATGTTAGAAGAATTATTAAAGAAATTGAATGAATTAAAACTGTATTTGTTATTGGCAATATCTATCTATACTAACCTATACTAATATTATAACTAATAATAGGTCTTTATTTCAGACAACAGGGTCCATAGAAAGGTATTTTATAAAGCTGAAGAGATTGGTTTGTTTGTTTGCTTGAACGCGGTAATATCAGGAACTACTGGTGCGAATTGAAAAAAATCTTTTTTTGATGAATAGACCACTTATCGAGAAAGGCTTAAAGCTGTATAACATCACGCTGCAACTTATAGGAGCGAAGAAACAATGGAAAATGTAAAAAAAACGGGGAAAAATATTCATCTTTTAGGGCTTCCGTTGCGTGAGCTGCGAAAACGGTTCAAGTCGTGGGTAACAGCTATAATTTACAACAACTGAAGAGGTTGTTGGCAAAAATAAATATTATACCCAAAATAACTATCCCACGCGGACGAAGTCGCTGGCACAGCTAGTCTACACTTACTTCACCTTATAAAAGGGTAGCTAAGTAGACCCGTTACCATAGCTGCGACAACCAAGATTCAATAATTCGTAATTACAACCGTCTCCAGCCGTCGGAACAAAACATCAAACAGCTTTGATCTGTAACAATCACGAATGAGTTAATTAACGTCATTTAGCTTTACAAGGATTCCTCATTAAATGTTTCGAATACTTGAGATATTGGAAAATGGATAGGTGGAGTGAAACAAATTACAGTTATGACGTCACAAGCGTCATTGGCACAAGCAACATTGTTATACGTGTATGTAAATCATGAAACTCAATATATCAATAATCGATTGGTGTTAAATTATATCTAATTATTATTCATTAAGTAGGCTGTTGTAAGTCAAACGTAACCTAATTCTACATATGATAAAAAACCTATACAGACTATAAAAAACAGAAAGTGGTATTTATAGGACAGCGACACATTGAAACAAACAAAAGAGACTTATTTTCTAAGAATTTTAATTCAGAGATTTCATAAAACTAAACTTAAAATTATTTGTGTTCCAACTAAGACTAAAGTAATGCTAAAAATTTAACAGGCTGTCGTCAAGTATGATACTATAATGTATAAAAAAAAAGGCTTTGAAGCCATTAATCATTCAAAATCTGTATTTATGTCACCCCTTTCACCACTAACCGTTTATAGCAAGGTATTTCTTTCAAAAAATATTGCGTGAAAGCATTTCGTTGGAATGACGTTGCATTTTAAAACGTTTTTTGTCGGCTATGGAAATGAGGTTTAGCGGGAAGTGGATTAAAACTGAATTGCTTTCCGTTGTTATGCGCCACTCTGACCTGAATACCGAAATTCCCTGATTAATCATGTCATGTGCTTATTTTGGTTTGTTTACCTAGATACTCGCCTGACCCATATCTGACACTATTGCGGTTTGTATGATATGGAACCAAATTGAAATCTATAGTTTGGGGAGGCTAATTACGTAGGGGAAATAATGAACTATAGATAGTTCTACGATAAAATATAACTTAATTTTATTATTTTTTGGTCTTTACTTCACAAAAATATATTTTTATAGAGCCAATTAATTCTATGAATTATAAGGCGAGTGTGGCTCACCGGTTCCAGTGTCTGTTTTTCATCTAGACGCACCTTGGTTTGGATCCAGCCCTACACCATGACTGCTATTTTCAATTAATGTGTGGATTTGCACAATGGGGAAAACATCGTGAGGACATGTTTGAGGACCACAAAATCCTGGGCACCCACCACGATGTATCTACCCAAGAGAACTTCCCTAAAGAATTTACTCTCTGGGGGAGTCACGAACCTCAGTTATGAAAAAAATATAACTCCATGAGAATTCTATGAATTATACTGTAACGTATGTATTTTTGTCAAACTGTGGCAAAAATGAGGAAATACAAATTGCTTTAGCAGATTTTCAGAAAAATAGCAATGTAACGATTTACTGTTAAGATTTAGTTTCTGGCCTCCTAGTCTCAAGTATTTATGTTGTTGAGCGTCACTGCAAGAGACTTGTTAATAAAGACTCGTACACACTATCAAATTCACATCGCAATATTTCACGCCCCAAGACAGTGACATCATCAAACAAGGGAGCGTCGGTTGATGAATCACTGGCAACTCTACAGCCAGAGAATATTACTATTTGAGAGAACGGTTTTATCAGATTTATATAATTAGCGTAGTTTAAATAGGTATTAGAAGTGATGTCTGTCAAAATTAGAATTGGAACAGCTTTTTTTTAACTAGTACGGGTTTGCACTTGGCCATAGTTAGCCTAATAGTAAGCAAAAGCTATGGCCTAAGATGGAGCGTGCTTACCCGATAAGAACCGATTAACTCTCGCTCAACTCATACAAATAATCAAACGACCACAGATTCAAAATGAAATAAATTGGTCGTTTGATGGCAAAATTATAATTAGTGATTTGATTTGGTACTGGACTATTTACCTTAACTTCTAAATGTAAAGATTTTTCTAACTTAACTATACCTAGTACCTACTTAAAAACTTTTATAATGCAAATTACCTTCAGATGTTCTCGATAATATGCACATGTTGTGCATAATCAGTTCGCGCGACCACGCCTTTTTTAACTCACCTCGAGTAGGTGTATTTTATACTTAAACGTTCAGTACTATATTGTAAACTGCAATTATAAACAAATAATCTAAAAAATAACCTATATGTATGTCAAAACAAAATGATAAACGGCCATTCTACCCAATTGAAGCAATTCTCTCCACCATACCTTACCTTGACATGTTTGTGTTGTCACCCGATAGCCGAGGTAATGTCGATATTTGAACGGAGGGCTCTTTAATTGCTAGCTACTGATTGTGTGGATTGAGTTACTCTAATGCACGACATCTTGTAGAGATCAGATATTTGATACTAACGGAGTGTATTCAAATACGTGTTTTGACATAAATGCTTTCTTGCTAGCAGAACCCACGGTGTTGCTGGTTGGGCAAATTGGGTGCGACCGTTTTATTTGTAAGTTATAGGTAAAATATACACAGAAAAATCTTTTAAAGTTCCGACAATAAAGAGAGTTGATATCATTCGATTCGATTAAATCGAATTTCTTCCAAATCAGTTCAGCCGTTAAAGCGCGAAGAAGTAACACACAAGCACGCGCACACTCACGTCCTTTTCGCAACTTTCGCCTTTATAATATTAGTGTGTTAAGTATGTGATAGTGTGATGATGTATAATATGCTGCCAGGTGAAGTACTAATAGTAGATATACCTATAAGTATGCGCGTTTACTGAACTTGAGTTTCTTCTTCTTCTTTCCCTATACCATATCCCACTTTGTAGGGTCGGCATGGTCTGTTTCTCTCTTCCATTTCCTTCTGCCACTCGTCATATTCTCCGCATTCACTCCTCTTTCTATGATAAACCAAAACAAAACACAATCTCAAGAGTTCCTAAAGTGTAATGTTCCATAACCCGTGTTCGGAGCAAATCTCTTTTCCATCAGGCCGGAACTCATAAAAAGCGGCTAACACATGACGTTGTTTTCACAAAATTCTCTCTTGCCAACTTCTTGTATGCTAATGCAGGGAAAAGCCTCAAGTCCCGACCGAAGTTTGTTGTTATCAAACTATTTTGTTGTTGGTTACTAAAGGATTTATCTTCAGACTTACAAGCGAATATATTACGCGTGAAAGTTGCCTTTTTGAGGGACGACTTGGATTGATTTAATGTTGTTTTAGTTTAGCTAGCTAGCTAGTTTATTGGAAACATAATTAATCTAGCTATTATTCAATTCTGTATTACATTTCACCCAACGACATGTGTGAGGTTAGATCCCAAGTCCCAACAATTGTATTCCGTATTGTTGCATTGAGGTACTCTCATAATATATATGTTCATGTTTCTAAATAAAAGTTTACCAGCTCATTTTGTAAAATCCTGTCAAGATTAAAAAAAAAACATTGTGAGAGATACGTTACCAAATATTTCCCCACCGAAAAATGAAAAAAGAAAATACAGTGTATTTTTTCACAAAATATTTCAAGTTCAAAATCACCACTTCTGCGAGTCTCGCTGTCATTTACAAAGCAATAAATTACTGAAGATTTGTTATTAAGACTCGTCTCCTGTTTTCGACGCTTCAACAACTTCATCGCTCAAAACATCAACATCTTTAAAGAAACTAAAGAGATTTTACTCTGAGATATGATGGTTTATTATAGAATAAGTGAAGTACCTATTTATGAATAACTAGCTGTGCCTGCGACTTCGTCCGCGTGGAATAGTCATATTTTGGGCATCATATTTATTTTAGAAAACAACGTCTTCAGCTTTATAAATTATAGCTGTTACCCACGACTTGAACCGTTTTCGCAGCGCACGCAACGGAAGCCCTAGATGAATAATTTTCCCCGTTTATTTCCAAATTTTCCATTGTTTCTTCGCTCCTATTAGTTGCGGCGTGATGTTATATTGCCTAAAGCCTTCCTCGATAAATGGTCTATTCAACACAAAAAGAATTCGCACCAGTAGTTCCTGAGATTAGCGTGTTCAAACAAACAAACAAACTCTTCAGCTTTATAATATTAAGTATAGATTTAATATTTTTGATATGATTATGATCGTTGCACACATAAGCACTAGTTATACTAACTTCATATCGTTATAGCTTTAGACTTTTTACTGATTTAGGTTAATATTTAGTAAGTATGTCAAATAACCTTTACAATTGAGTCAGTAAAGTGTTATTAAATCATTTTATATACCTATTCATATTTGTGTATCCAACTAAGTTTTGTTTAAAGTTTGATGGGGTTTATGCTATTTGTTTGTTCAATTAAGAATTATAAGTTTAAGGGAGCTATAAATATTTCTGGCGTATTAAATGTTATTATCCATAAATAAGTGAAACGAATCTAATAAGGCAAAATAAGAAAATTCTTTTTTCGTCATTGAACCGAGTCTCACAATAAATACAATTTCATTGTGCGGTCTCTCTTTTAGCAATATTGAGTATTTTATGTGAGCCTTTTGATATTTTTTCAAGTGTAAAATTCGGTTTCATTCCATTTACTTTCTGCCTAATGAAATTCCGTATTCAACTCGGTTTACTGGGCGCCTACTAATGCGACTTGATGATCGAAAAAATCTAATAAAGTCAATTTATTCAATTAATCAAATTTATTCCGAATGATTATTCAAATCATTCGGAATAAGAAATTTATTTGGAGTATCATACAGCTAGCCAGGTTATAATATATTTAATCGTTAAAATAAATTAGCAACTATACTAAAACTTAAATTAATAATAACAGCAGAAAAAGACATACTTATTTAAACTCCCGTCCATATACATAATAATTTCTTTTTGTAGGTACTCAAAGTATCACAGGCCCTTAGGCTAGCCATCTCATTTATTAAAAACGGGGGTGACCTACGACACCCCTGCATTGTAAGCCTACAATGGCTGGAGGCCATCGATTTCCTTCGACAGATTGAAATGGAAAACAAAGATATTGCCAATCCAAGTCATTTCTCGGCGAACTGGACTTTTATGAGGATTATTATTGAATTTTCTAATGTTATATATGTACCTATCTATGTTGTATCTCATGTTACAGTCTAACTTTACTCATGTTTTAGTTCCCTGCTGAAACGTATTCTGATATGGATTTAAAGTATACTCAAACTTTTCGAATATCTTCCATGTACTATAAAAAAACAACAATAAATATGTAAATAGTGTGTGTTTTATATTAGTTTTAAAATAATTTTATAACTCATTTAAAAAAATACATGCATGAGGAAAAGCATCAGTAGCTTCACAAGATCAACTCGTACAAAATACAGACACGTGTTCAA
The DNA here is from genome assembly GCA_927399415.1 of Macaria notata. Lineage (NCBI taxonomy): Eukaryota > Metazoa > Arthropoda > Insecta > Lepidoptera > Geometridae > Macaria > Macaria notata. The sequence continues at coordinate 591,274 of OV656727.1, forward strand.
ACATCGTAATCGTACATCCAATTACATGTCAAGTAAAGAGGAATGAGCTGGCGACTAAACAGCGGAACCAATTCCAAGCTCAGCCGTGTTTGTCAAAGTACTTCCTTCTTGCCTACCACGGGCTGTCGAAAGAATACTTTTTGTTACTTAAAAGAAAAAAAAGAAAATCATTGATAAATAAATGAAATATTTCTGGACATATCACATACCGCCATCTAGTCTAAGCTTATGCTTGTATCATGGGAACTAGATAACGAATATAATACATATATAATTTAAAACAACACGTACATAAAAACACTTATTTTTTAAAAATATTTAAATGAAAATTACACTAAAGTATAGTAACAACAGTTTGGTAACAATTAAAAAGGATACACAAATTACAACCTTAATTTATAGCATCGATTAGTGTGTAATCATAGTTCATATTGTGGATTGCATTTCGCAATAAAATATACACTGATGTTTTTTTTTGTATACAAATATGATATTACATTGACGTTAATTCCAACTAGGAAAATTTGTGAGGTGTACAATAATATTAATATTGCTAACTGACTTTGTTTGTGTTTGTTGTTATTTAATAATCGCACGAACTGGAAAGACAACCTAATAGACACATAAAAATAGATTTCCATTTTAAAACTAGATTAAAGCTACTATATTGTTTAATAAAAAGGTTCATTCGAGAACCAGTAGTAGTACACTCAACTACAACTAAGGTAGGAAGAGAGGCGTCTCTTTGAAACTAAAAACCGGAAATTGCGTCGCGAAGCGTCTTCAATGGCGGCTCCTTCATTAGTGGTACAAATTAAGACGCTTTCAAGACAACGTGGCAAAGCGTTATGAGAAATATGATTAGGATGTTAGGGAAAAGATATAATAAGAGATAATAAGGAAAACTAAAGGGAAATATTAAACTGAAGACGTTGTCGTGAAAACTAAGCACGCTGTGGAGACATTGTAATAATGCAGCCGTTATTAAACGTTAAAAAATTGACTGAGATGAATATCAAAATGAGTGTAAAACTGGCGATAAACATTAAAGAAATTTTGTACATGTACGTGTTACCCAAAGTTTCGAAACTAATGGAAATGCAACTGTCATTGTTTCAGTTTCAGAAATATCTGTTTTGTTTTATTTAATTTAACAATCGTATGTACAATAATTCAGGATATTGCCTTTTGCATGATTGATTGTTATTACTTGCAAGTTATTTTTTAAAGTCGGTGGTGCAACCAAAGATTTATCTCAAGATTTTTAAATGGTTTAATCACAACGAACTTCCCAATCCACAGAGTTCCGAGCGTCAACACATTGGTATCATTATAGATATACTCTCTCTCTCTTTGAGTCGTATTTCCTCATGACTGAGGGTCGTGACTCTCCGCAGAATTAATTCGTTAGGAGAGTTCTTTTGGGCAAATACCGATGTATCTGCCCAAAAGAACTCCCCCGAACGACCTGGAACGACCTGGGCGCCCACCAATCTTGGTGGGCGGGAATATAGTTATACTATACATCAGTAATTGAGTACAGTGGCATTCCATTGATCTATCGATGCAGGTGTCAGCAACTGATTGGAATGCGACTAATTGTTGGCGGTATTCGCATTCGTAATTAGGTATTTGACATCCACACTGGTTGGGAGTGATCTATGTTGGGAATGTTGATTAGGGAATTGTTTTATTTCATAGTTAGACATTTGCATAAATCAATAAAAAATAATGATACCTTTTCTGAAGCGATCGATTTACCGGGCATGATCAATTTACAATTTTATATCAGAATCTTGTAAACTAACTTGTAAACAACCTAGGAATAAATGAAGTCCATTTTTTTATAACAATGTATGGTTTTAGATTGATAAATAAGGAGGCTGCGTTATGGCAATTTTTATGTTGGACTAAGGGCTGTGTTGGTAAATAGCTTCTTTGTAGCAAAATCATCATAACGTTTTCAAAATCGATTAATAATAATGTTTTGTTATAATATATATATATATATATATATATATATTGTGTTTTGTGTTCCTTAATAAACCTACGACTTTATAAAGTACTTGTTAAGTTCCTCTCTCCCCTTGACATACGTTCGTCCCCTTTCAAATTAAATAAATCACATTATATTAAATTTAATTGAATAAAAGCAATGCATTAGATCTCGTTCCTAACAAAAACTGAATATAATTACCACTTTAAAAGGATTTTATGATTTCATTTCCAGATCCACTTTATTACGAACAACAAAGACCGCATTTTAAGTAAAAACCATTTAAAATTAACATAAAACCCCGTGAAATTAGCTTGAAAACTATTAAAATTCTTTTCTACTTGTATTTATTCAAGGAAACTACGCGTTGGGACTTCATTGTTCTTTTAAAACTCACTGGAAATACGAGTAATGTATGGAAATGCAGTTCGAGGCGTGTTCGTTTAAAATCACTTTTTATAAGTTCGCTACATTTTATTATTCGTAAAAATGAGCTAATGACTTTTTATGATGCGATCTGGATGCGATATTTCTGATTTAGTTATGATAGTACAAGAAACTTAAGAAAAATAATTTATTTTTTACTTTATAATTTACAGAAATAATTAAACTACTCTTAACAACGATTTATTTACAATAATAAAATATAAAAACAAGTGAAGGAAAACTAAACATACTACTTCTAACTACTACAAAAAGGGGCACTTAGAAAATCTTTAGAAAATCCTAAAGATAATCTAAGTGCTCCAGCCCACTACCAGAGGGCAGCGTGCCCAGCATGCTGGCCGCATTACCACGCTGGATGGCAATGCTGATACGTTGAGCCAGAAAAAGGCCAGCATTTTGGTCATGCGTCGCGTCAACCAAGCGCTCCGAGAGGTTTTGGAAAATAGTATGGGCTCCCGGACCCCACGGCCCCAAAGTCTCGACTCCAAAAGGCTCAAAGATGTAACCTCGGCCGAGGTTAGCATATTTGCGTCTCTTGTGATGTTCGGCAATAATAGCCGCCGCTCCAGCCCGACACCGTGTCTCTTAACAACATTTTTTTTTTACTTACCTTGGCTAAACTAATGTTTCTTTTTTTAATTGGACGGTTATTTAGACCATTTTTGACCGAACGCTTACATTATGATTTTTAAGTAAAAAGAACATGTTTAGTTAAACCAACCTATCGAAAGTACCTAAACCTTAGTAAAAAAACTTCATAAAAAGTGTGTACTTATAACAATTTTCTTATTCTGAAAACAATTGATTTGTTTTGTAAGTTAGTATTAGCGTAGCCATGTAGGCGAATAAATTTCTGAAAACCATTTACAAATCAGTGACTATATTGAACCAAGACGCGTCTGATCCATTCTTAAAATTAATAACTCGAAGGGCCCGAGCCAGTCTAACCTGGTGAGCGATTCTGAACTCTAAGCCACAGTGCGCTGACGCTCTACCATCGTTTCACAAACAACTCTGATGGAAATTTTAATTCCATTCCGACCCCGTGTTTGTTTTAAGAATAGACTGAATATTGCACTTTCATAGGAATTTGTTCGTGCATGAAACGCTTTGACGGTTTTTGCTGAGATATTGTGTGTTCTTCTGGCTCGGTTGCGGGATCCAAATGGATTGGTAGCCGTTTGATCGTGAATAAAAGATAACCGGTTTCCCAAAATCAGTTTTTTTTTGGTAGCAAGAGACAAACATACAAGCATGACCGCTTTTTATCAGGCAGGTCATAACCATCTATCATCATCATCATCAGCAAGAAATCGCCCACTGCTGAGCATTGGCCTCTCTTCCTGTACGCCACTCGTCCCGGTCCTGCTGGGATCTTCTTCTATGGACACCTTAAATACTTAGAAAAGCGTTAGTTCTTGCTCGCTGTAAACGGAAAGTAGTAAGATCATTATCAACCTACATAGTGGCAACGTGACTTACTTTAGAAATGCGATCACCTAGTTTTATTTTCATATTAAGTTATGTACATATATATAAGACTATGGAAAATTAGTTTTTTCATTAATTGCATAGATAAACATCAAACATACAGTAATACATACATAGATATTATGTAATATACAAATTTTGTATCCTTTATTAGAATTATATCTTTATAAGTATTTTTACAAATTAAGCTATTGAAACAAGAGAAAGCAACTTGTAAGCAAGACACATACATACTAAACATACATATGCAAGTACATTCTATACATACCCAACTTAAATATACATACTCATAACATCTATTAGGCAATGCTGTATGTTGCATCTAATAACGTTACTTTGTTTTCAGCATATTTGTTTGTACGAACCTCGTTCCTGCTGAAATTGTTATTTAAACTCGCGTAGCTCGTGCTTTTTTCGGTCTAAATGGAATAAGTGTATGCTCAGCTAACTGCCGTGAGAGGCGTTTCCTTTTATGAGGGGTTTAAAGTAATGTTTATTGCAAAGACTGCAAATGAAAAAAAAAAGCCGCTCAAGAGACTGTTATATTCGAAGCAATCTTTGAAAAACAGTTCCGTTTATGACTGATAAAAAACATCAACGACTCAAATATTTTAACAGATGCAAAAATTTTAAGCAGCTTATTGTGAATTGTTATCTATCTCATTACGAAATGTTATCCAAATCGGATCAGCCGCAAAAGAGAACACACAAATATACACGCCCACATACACACCCAAGATATTTGTTTTCACTACATTTTTAACATTAGCAAACAAGTATTAACTGTATCTACAACAACTCACACTCTAACTATAACAAACAAGGCACATTTTTGTAAACTGCTCTCCCCGATTACCGTTAGTGTTTCACCTTTGCAAGGAAAATGAAACATTCAGAGCCCGCTTACTGCAAATAAGCTAACCGCTTAATTTAAGCTAAAGTATTCATTCCCGGCGCTTTGCCGAGTTTCGAATAACCCCCGGTCATAGACGGAATAAGATAGAACTTTCTATTTACCCATAATTTCTGGACGGGCATATTACGTAATTATGTTAATAAGCATATGAGACTACTTTTGATTAAATTAAGTACCGGTAACACAATATTACTCAAATATGTATATTGGCTGAGTAAATCGGTATTCTCCCAATTCTGGTAGATTGTTCCTTGAATTTGGGAACATGGCTAAGAAGAACAACAACAAATTATAAATTATTTTCCTTACACAAACCGTCACGTCTCGTCTCATCTTGTCTCGTCTATATTTACGGCCTACTCAAATCTAAGCGTGTACAGTACACCCTAAGCTAAACAGCAATGCTTAATATCAGGCAGGCACTGTAGTCAAACGCAAAATTATTTCACGTAAAATAATATAATTCAATCTGTGACCGGGTTTGTCACGTGATTGTGTTGATAGACAAATTAGCATACATGTAGGCTACAGCATTGCTTAGCATCAGGAATGTTGTAGTCAAGAAACCTATACCATATTTTAAAAAAATCGCAGTCTGAATTGTTTCGTCATAATTAGTTGTCCCTAGAATACAACATCGTTAGTTTCGGTACAGATTACGTTGCAGAAACCACACCTTGGCAGGATTTTTTAACATTTTTGGCAGACGCTCAAATCTGTAATCTACTTTATACTTACCTTGCATGCACCTATTGCAACTGCATTATAGTGATTTAACTATTAGACTAGGCATGAATGCTACTATATGAGAATAGTTTTTTTGTAGGATAGTACGAAGTGAATTCACATGAAAATGTTGCTCTGGTTAGTTGCGTGATTATTTTAATTATTTTATTGGTAGGCAATGTATTTAGAAGATGTTTTTAATTTAAAAAGGATGTATTGCAAGAAATAATAGTCCAAAATTTTGAATCATAATGCAGACCTATTTGTTTGATTTGTTATATGTGCTGTGATCAAAATTGTTCACAATTTATTTTTCAATTGAATTTTGTTTTATTTAACATTTTGTTGGTTACAAATAATATTATAAAATTAATTTGCCAAAGCAACCAAAATTGGCTCAAATAAAATAAATAAAAATAAATATTTCTGGACATATCACACAGCGCCATCTAGCCCCATACTAAGCTTACGCCTGTATCATGGGTACTAGATAACGGAATAAATGTGTCTTAAATTTTAATACTAGCTTATTTCAATAAATGTATAACGTCAAAGTTATTAATTGGGATTTCTAGGTTATCCAAGTTAAACTGATATTTGATAAAATGATATTATGTAAAAGGTTGGTCATTCAGCGATGTAAAGCGATGAGAAAATGCTAGCTGACATCTATGTTTGTTATGGTAGGTAGCTTTAAAATAGATAAATCTAAATATATATTGTAAGACGTTTTACGTCACGCCCCAAACTAAGAAAACGCTGTATAGTTTTCATTTTAGTGAGTATTGTTTTGGGAAAAAAACAAATAGTTTTCAAATTGAGCATAAGGTAATCATAAATGAAAATGTTATGGAAGAAAATTCATTAGAATTCATACATCTGTAAACAGGTCTTCTTCTTCTTCTTATCGAATGAGAGTGGCAAACTCTGGTGTCGAGAGATTATCAAGCCGCCCTAAGGGTCTTAGGCTTTACGACTGCACTATGAAATACAGCCGGGACCTACAATTTAACGTGTCATCCCACCTATGGAAGCGCCTGAAAGGTATTGCCACTTTTCGGTCACCCATCCAGGGACTGACCGCGTCGACCTTTGCTTAACATTGGTAATCGCATGCAATTGCCTCCGCTAGCTGAACTACGGGCACCTCAGTTCGGTAATTTCACTGTACCAAATATGATAGTTAAACTGTGAGTTAAACCGTACTCGAAAATGGCTACAATTTATAGCCAACAATTCGTATCATCGTCATATTTCGGAGCAAAAATATTAATATCTGAGCTCGTTAGTAAGCCGTACTCTGCTTCGAATAAAATACTCTCACCAAGAACAGTGTAGAAGACAGTGTAGCAAAATATGGTTCTGTACATAACTTAAAATCTATTTTTGTTTCTAAAATAACGTAGTTACATTTTATTGATTATCAAATAAAATTGTTAAAAAACTGGTCTACTTTTTCTCCATGGAATCAGCTTAGTAAAGCAGCTAGGTTTTAAATTACAACATTATCTATGCTATTCTTAGTAAAGTTCATTATCATTATGAAGTTAATTTAAAGAATGTACTTATTTTTTTAGTTATTTTTTTAAAAACTGATTTTAAATGAAATCTTTTGTAGGATAATAAAGCTTTCGAAATGTTTAAATACAGAGTCTTTTTCTTTTTGGCCATTTCCAACCCACGAATCTCTAACATAATCACAAATCTGCCGGTTCTGCCCAATAAAACAGGCGGGGGATTATTCCGTAAGCCACTCGTTATTCTGAAAAACTTGTTGGGCCCCGTGCGACTTTATTTGCGTTGCACTCGGTGAACGATTCCGGTCTTTTCCACAATTTTCCACAATTTGTGCATCGGATTTTCGGTTCTGTTTGTACTTTTGTAGTGTGATCGCTCAGACTGCCGTTTTTGTGAATCGAGTATTTACGGTTGAACCCGGGTCTGGTTTTGTTTAACCTTTTGTTGTTAGAAAACGATTTATTTGTTTGCAGAAGATAATATCACCTTCTGCGTGTCATTAAATCTTGACATGAGACAACGAATCAGTCATGATTTTAGTCTGTCTTCAAAAAATAGTACTTACATTAAATGGCGCTGCAATATGATTATAATTAAAATAATACAAATAGAATTAAAAAAATAAATTTGCAAAGTTTAAGTTGCGTTACGTTTTTATAAAAAACAAGTATGACACTCCTTTTTAATTTTCTTTTGCCGTTTTCCCCGAGTCACTTATAAAAACATGCACAATTTTAAAACCACTTCTTCCAATTGCAAACCACTCTAATTTTAAACTCTCAAATGGAATGAAGCTCATGCAATATCATAAGAATATTTTATGTTCAGAACGTAATATTATTTGCCATTAGAATAACTAGCTCGTCGTGGACTGTGCTATCTCTAAGTGTATTTCCACTTTTATTTGAGGATAAAAGCAAATTTTGGACTGTCTCCAAATTAACTCTTAAGCCCGGAACTGTGAGCATTGTATCTATGCTAGGCCGGAACCGCTGTTATATGCATCAACTATTGCCGCTCCAGATAAGAGTAGGATTTATTCTGCTGTGTTGGGACAGAGTTCTTGGATAACATTTTTGCTATGCAAAGTACGACCCATTTCTTCAAATGCACGCACGGGAAGTTTTAATCCAATTTAATTTGTAAGTAAGATTATGGAAACAAACTAAGTCTAGAAATGTAATTGGGTTTTAATTACATAATACTAATTGTGAACATTGCAACCACAAGACTGTGTGTTTTAACTACTTACTCGTATATTTTCGATCAAAATTTGCCTGTTCACCATATAGGGCTCAATTCCTAACCACCCACCTAATCAATCACACATTGTCCCCGCACATAATTCAGCCGTAAATTGATGATGAGATCACAAACAGCGTTCTAATTCCATTGGCACCTCACCACAATGCCGTGATCCGGGCTGATGAAACAATATTCAGTGTCCATTGCGTACATTGTTCTAGGGCCGGCGATGAATCAATCAAACACGCATTCAATGGTGTAATGAACAGGGTTAAGGCCTGGATAGAGGAGGATTTAAGTTTAAGACTGATTTTATTAACTACTGAAAATATTAACAAAATAAGCATAAGCAATTTTAGAAATGATTTTCCTTACACGTTGTTGACTCCCTCTTACCTACAAACAATATTAAAGCAATCTTCTAAATTAGATTTAGTCTGTTCTTCTAAAAACACTTATCCGTTATATTATACAAATATGACTGCGAAACTACAAACAAACAAAATTATATTTAAATATGTTTTGGGGTATTATTAAATTAAAGTATTACAGGTAATTTAACGAACTTTTTGCTAGTCAGCAAATTTGATTCAGGTCCTGCATTAAATCAACATGCATCTCATCAAGTCACATATATATCAAGATAATAATATCATCGTACGTTGACACCCTAAAGGATTACAGGCAAATCAGATTCCCTCCAGCTCTGCTAGTTCGGCCCACGGTCACGCGCCAATAATCCTTCCATGATGCGACAACCATTCACAGGATTAAACTCTGGATTAAACTCGAGATTAAACCAACGACGGCATCAGACAGCTTCACCCACAATAATCTTCTAATTACTTGATTATATCGAAAACTAATTACGCATTGGCCTTTAATTTGAGTTTGATTGCCGCTGAACTAAATTGCTCGCTGATTGGCCAAATTGCTGATTCGGGAATAATTTTGTACGCGTATTTACTGGAATATGCGAATTAGGAAATGGGAGCTGAAATTGTAAATTTAGAACGGTGGCAATTTGTTTGATAAAATGCTGTGTAAAATAAAAATAAAAAGCAATGATGGAACTATTTTATCTTAAATAGATTTATTATCAAAATCAATGAACATAACTAGTACATTATCTGTATTCCGAGATACGAAGTCAGAATGATGTGCCAAGCTAAGCGCAACGATTGCTAGGACTCGAAGCAAATCGTAGATTTATGCTACGAACTATTTAATACATTTCTGATAAAACCGTCTACTTTATATTAAACTCTGAATTCACCATCTAAAATCACTCCTAAAGATATATTTTTGAGCTTTAAAGTTCAATAAATATAAGCTTAAAGCTCCAGAGCGCCGTTCGAAAGTCCTAATCCCCTACGCCAATTTCGCGCAATCCCAAGAAACGGACGTATGATATTCCCACAATATTTCTGAGCGGAAAATCTCTGGGACTCTTACAAATCCCGTCTGTCCAGACCAGTATTGGATTATAAAGAAGTCGGTCTGAATGTCCGCATGAGGCAGACAGCGCTATCCAGTGAAAAGGGACGGACAACATGTCAGCTATTAAGCCCTACAACATAAAATTCCATGACATCGTAAACAGGTTTTTAAAACAACCAAGAATGTAACTGGATTTTCTGTTGCTGTTCAATTTTGGCTCTTATTTGCTAAATTATTAAGTCGTTTTTTGTTATGTATGTGGCGGAGAAAAGGCTTAATTTTGAAGGCGTGCCTAGTTGGCCGTCGCTGGGATTTCAGGTTGATTTTTTATGGGTGTAGCGAAATTATCGCCTCAAGGCGCTTGTAGAAAATAGTTTTTTTACAGACGGGGAAAGCTGTGGAAAGCCTTCAGGGGCTTGGACGGTGTTAGTTTATGGAGAGAGTCTCAATCCCACTTAAATGAGGTTTTCGTAGGATATTCTCGGGTCTAGTTATAAGACTGTATTAAAAAAGTCTGCCGGTGCTGTTTTAGAGTGTAAATAGTCTTTTTCGTTTGTGGATTAGTGCTATTATAATTACATTGAATCTAAGAGGTTTATAATGACTGTTATAAATATAAAATGTATTGTTGCCATCAGGTACTTCTATAAATAATTTGGAACCAAAACATATTTATCACGTAATGACATTGCATAAATGTTTCACACAATCTAAAATTAATTATTGCGTCGGGCTCATATTCATTGTAGCGATCTCATTAAAATTTGTAATAATTTGTAAAAGCTTTGAATGAATTAAGTATATTTATTTTGTGCAAAGTTTCACCGGAAACGGAAGTTTGTTTTGTAACAGAGACTTTGAATATAATTAAAACAAGCACATTGAATTAGGCAAGCGCGAGTTTGAAGTCAGGACCGAGCTGTCTTGAAGTTATAGTTTCAGAAACATAATTATTAGATTTGATAATTTTGGAAGTATTAATGTCTATTTTGAAAACAATATCAGTGTTTATTTCTAAATTTAGGTTAAAGGTTGACCTAAATTTAGAAATAAACATTGACTACTCTGTTTTAGACAAAGACAATAATGTCTTTGTCTAAAATTAGATTTGAGTTGACTCTGAATACTTCAATTACTTCAGTATTATCCAGTTAATTTATTATTGATTAATTAAAATAATAAGAAACAATATTTACACATATTAACACTAATAGAACTAAAAAAGAGTATTTACATCTAAACTAAATTTAAACAGTCTACATGTGGTATGGAGCCAAGAACGCTGGCTGCATTCCCACGCTGGATTGCTATAGAAATCCTTTATCCAGTTTGATTTTTCATTTTGCAGCCAAGTATTCACATCAATATATCACGGAACGCTTCGTCGTTTAGCGGTAGGTTATAAAATTCCTATACTTCTTTATAACGTAAGCAAATTAAGCTCACATTTATTCACCCTTCTGAATTGGTGCTAATAACCGCGCCGCGATCGAACCCCAACACACACAGATTAGTAAGCGACAGAATCATAGCATTTGTTTTGTTCTATATTCAATGGGTAAGGGTTTTATCATCTACCGGTTTGTAAACGTATTAAGGTCTGCGAAATGTTAGATTATCCGACAAGAACTACTGCATATATGTTTAAGGTAGGTATTGTAAGTTTCATTGATATACCCATTATCTTAAGAATGAGCACCAAGAATGATCTAATATCTGATTGTCCAACCGTTACAAAAACGAAATGCTATGTATTCCATTTCAGACGAAGCTAAACTGCTTTGTATTAAACATTGATATGTTTTTAGCTCCGGTCATGTGTGTTCGGGGACATTCTTTGACAAAAACTGAGTTATAATATATAGTTAGAATATAGCTATTTATGTTTCTGCATTTTTATAATTTACAAGTTCGTCTGACGGGTGACAGGGGACGTCTATTGAAATACGTATTACACACAGTTTTCATGAAAAGGAGATATTTTCCATGGCACGTGATGGACGATGTAGGGGTTTAACGCCTTTTTCCCTTAAGGGGTTTAGGTACCGCTTCTGAATGCTATGTGTCTGTGATTTTTAACGTTTTGTTTTTAAGTCATATTTCTGAGTTCTATGTACCGCAGTATACCCCGCGCCCCGCAGTTTAAATTTAATCTACTTTCAAAGTTCATGAGGCGAGTTGTAGACAAGAGTGAGCCTATCTTTTTAAAAAAATACCAAATTTCAGACCAAGTTTCAGTTCAGCTGTAAAGCGTAAAGAAAGAAGAAACATACTACGAACTTTTTATTTTTGTTATACATATTAAGCTATGTGAATAGTAAATTCTCACACTACATTGGTCAGTATTATATCTAAACCGTAGTGTATTTCAGCCACGGTTACTTAAGAATTTTTTTTAACGGATTTACACATTTAAAATAATAATGTAGGCAAGGTTCTCCATTCAAAGTGTTTTCCAATTCACGGATAGAGCCCAACACTCACTGAATATAGTAAATTATCACTTGCGATACTGAAAAGTACCTACAGAGTGTAGATAGTAACTTGTATCCGCTCATTAGTGTTCCCAGGCCAGCATTTGGCTCGCACTCGCTGGCACCGCTCGTGCTATTGGCACTTACGCAGATACGGTGATTTGGCAGTCTTGGTCAGCGGCGTCACACACTGTGGGAACTGATGGGCATTGAGAGGATGGCTTTTTGTATATACCGTGCCTTATTAGTATGTTCGAGAATTGTTTGTTGTAAGTATGGCCGTTTTGGTGTCGAGTATTTTTAATTTTAAGGGTTTTTTTTAAGTTTGTTGATATAAAGTATTATTTGTATATTGTTTAAAATACACCCGATTTACCCTAACGTCATCTCCTCTTCCTGATGACGAAGTCCAAAGTGCTTTAAAACGTGACAAGCTACATTTTGACATTTTGTTTTTGACGTACATTTAACAAGACAGATGTTGTACCTGGTTTTATTCCTAAGTCATAGTTTTTGTTGGTTTATGTATAATAATAATGTTTTATATTTGTTTCTCTTGTGACGTGACATTGGCGAAATTGCGGCAAATCCGCAGAGGTCATAAAAAAAATGTTTTATATTTGATGTATGGTTGAATTTTTGCCCTAAATTAAAGCCGAAAATTGCATAACTAATATTTGTTTAAATTTTTTGTTTATAAACGCGTTATTAAACATTTTAAAGTAAAACAGGACCGTGCCGGGGACAACGACATGGTTTTTTTTTTACTTTCCGTTGTCCCCGGTACGGTTGACGGCACCGGGGACAACGGGAAGTAAAATATTTGCCGTGTCGTTGTCCCCGTACCGGGCACACGTCCACCGGGGACAACGGGAAGGAACCGTTTATTTTGCATGATTCACATGACTTATTGTATATACATATGAAGGTTATTTCATTTCTTGCATAAATGTCATTGTTCGCATAGTCAAAACAGTATGTGTCAAGATGTTACCTTATTTACTTTAGGAACAGTCATATCAACGCGAAATTTTCAATTTACTAGATATAATACAAAACTATATCACTCACTTACACACATACACATCACGTCACCTTTCACCTCCACTAACAATATACTTCACAAAACAAACACCGAGCTTCAGACATTTCGTATTCTGTCACAACACCATAACCATTATGGTGTCTAATAATAATTCAGATAAGAGGCCAATTATGGCGTTATCTGTTCATCCGCGTCTTACAATAGAGAGGCAGGGAGGGACAGAAGGGTTAGTGGAAACTTACGACGGATTAACATAAACGGACGGCCAAATCTTGGAGTTAAGGGCATAATGGAACGTTTTGTGTTTAAGAAAATTGCTGGAATATTTTTGAGTAAGCTTCATATCATATCTCGGATAGTCGGCAAAGTCTACATAGACTAGCTTTAAGTGGACTGGCTTGGTAAGGTAATATTCTAGTCGTTGTGTATCATAGCGTTGAAATTTGTTAATTGCCTATTAATGTGGGGTTTGTATTAGATTCTGGTTGACATAGCTAAAAATAATATTTGTTTTATTTCTTTTTACAAAACACCTTGATGGGTGTCTTTATAATCTCTCCACATTTAGTTTCAATACATTTGCTTTGTACAGACGGAGCCGTAGTTGTTAAAAATGATATTGATTAGTCTACAGCCCGTTCATCTTTAGATAACAAAGCAGTTTATCACGCGCAGTTGCAACGCTGGGATTGCCAATCGAAATCTGCAAACGACAAGGAATCAAAGTTGAACAAATAGATACATCTCTTATATCTCCAAAAGTTATATTTTCCATGTAACAGATTACCGTCACGTAGCGCGTGACCTCCCGGTAATATTGGTTTACGACCCGGATAGTACCGGTTATACCGCTATAGAAATAACCCGGATCGAAAAATTCCGGTACATTTTGCCAAAGGAAAACCAGTAAAATATTACACTCTTATAAAGAAGGTAATCAGATATAATTTCTGATTTTGCTCGCGGTATTTTTTTGTAGATATTATTCATGATATTTTGATAGACTTTTCTTACTCTGACTTTTTGATAAGGTGAGGTTAGTGTGGGTAGGTAAAGGTTAAATGTTACTTTTTGTATTATATTTCTACGATCATTATGATACTTTTATATTTGAGCATTCGCCGCAAGCGAAGTTGCGTCATTTTCGTATTTAAAATTGGTAGCAATAGAGGGATTGTTTTTGTCGAGAGATTGGTTGTAGTATCACCGTGGTTTTGACTGATTATTTTTCTTACATTATTTATCAATGTTTCCAGTTCTTACGTGACATCATAAAAACAGATACTATAATGCCCCGTCACGAAGCAGCAATTTCAGTCCAATTTCACGAAGCGACGCAGTAATTCAACATCGTTTTGAAGATTACAAAGGATGCCTATTAATTACTCTGGCTCTCACACAAAACGGTGTTTATATATACTACGGCTTAAACTGTGACGAAGGTCTTATGTTCGGGCCTTGTGTCATGTAGGACAATAACATGACGGATTATGTGTTTAATGGCCACATACATACTAGTACTTGCTGAACGGAATAAAAACAAATTTAAAAAAAAAATGGTCAAGGCCTTTGAGGCTGTTTGACTCTTGAGTTGGTCAGTCTTATTAGCACCTACTTTATTTAAATGGTTACTTAATCGCAGAATATGTAATGAAAACTTGCTACTCTTCTTGTGAACCTTATGAAAATTGATAAGTTACCACCACTTATTCATACGACAAACAGAATAATTCCTACTCAAATATAAAATCCTAGAAAATATTTGGTATTCGTATATCTTATTTCAGCAATTTACAAAAGCTTTTCCTAGAATAAACCAGCCTAAACTATAAGTATACAACTTTAAAATTGGATCTTGTGACGGTCTGTTTTTTACGATGACGCGTTTGTGTTAAATCACTCAATAATTTGATATCAGTATATTATGTATGTATGTTTTTACAGTATTCATTTCTGAAGATAACCTTAACGATGCTGGCGCCATCTCATGTCAGTTCGTTAGGTTTTTATACGAGTTTTCTGCAGAATGGCATGAAATATGGGCGGTAAGTGAACTGTACTAGTCAAAACATTGTAGACGATGTTTTTCAAGAATTAAATGAGTAATTTATGAGTGACGCTTTAAAAACGTTAGTGGAAATGAGAATTTACTAATGTTGCCAAAGCCGCTAGAAGTCATTGTAAGAATGTTAATAAAAAAAGCCACTTGGTGCACAACTTTAATGTATTACCGAGTTGCCCCGACAATAAATATTCATTCATTCATTGAAGAAACACTAACTTTTACTACGAGGTAAAATAATCCTACATTGAGATTATGTGTGTGTTTTATTTAATGTAAGCAATTATAAAATAAAACACAATATTCAGTCGAATTTATAACCTTTTCATAAAAATGGTAATATATTGAATAATATTTTTTTATTGTATTAAATCGGTGAAACACCATACTTTGGCCCGTCACATCAAAGTCAGTGAAAAATCTGTGCAATAAATCTTTATTGGCGTGTTGTTTCTGCCACATTATTTGTGCCGTTGAGCAATTTTCGTTTTCTTTTAGACGCAATGTAAATTAAAACAGTATTCGAATTTTCGTATAGATAAAAATAATATAATTATTATCACTTATTTGCTGGCAAATAGGTGAGCATAATATCACTTTTCTGATTGACTTTTTTATACATTTTTTTTATTCATCTTTTTGCACGGCCAATGGGTCCCAATTTTACATTGCTAGTTTAAAAATTAATATTTAAAAATCTAAGGAAAAATAAAGACAACAACAACATTTATGATGTATGTAATATTTATTTCTTTACAGGTATCATGTACTGCTATAAAAGTATAGAGGCACCATTGACGACTTCATTTCATGCCATTATGAGTAATTGCTTGTATGTGACTCTGTTTGAACGGTAGAATGTGGGCCGGGCGCGGCAGTTGTTGTGACGTGGGAAGAAATAACATTTTAGTACTTCGTGTGTTTCTATGACAAAATAATTTGCAATAAAAGCTATTTATAGCTACCAAATCTATTTATTTCGTTCGTTAATCAAAATATTTCGTTTTTGTATGAAATTATAGTGGAGTGCTAAATTCACTCAACATACATAAATATGATATGGAAAGAATCACAACTAAATATCTATTTACCACGAAATACTACGAGATTTGGTTAGTTAAACAACAAAATGTATACCTACACACATTTGAACGGTCATTTAAAAGCAGGATACATACAGTACAGTTGACATAATTTTTCACATATGATAATGAAGCTCATTTTATATTATCCATGAAGTAGATTGCAATTAATTAACATTATAAAAACCGTATTCGGAAAAATATTATAATTGTGAATCGATAATGAAAGTCAGACTAGGAATATTTATACGGTACGATACGACTTAGTTCAAACTCGTTCAGGCAAATAGATTTATGTGTATGTAAGGTGACGTAAGCACAAACTAAGCCGCCAATTCTTATTATTTTCATGCCCAGATTTTTCAGGCTTGTTTCAAGCATACTGTTTAAATTTACATGGTCACACATTGCTCGTAATTTACCCAATCAAAAAATTAAGGAACGACATACTTACAGTAGGTCTTATGTTTGATTGAAATGTTATTACTCAATCTAGAAATATACAAATAGCTGAGACAGAAATCACATTGTATTTTCCGTAGAATCTCAAATAATAAAGTTGACAAACAAGCGGAGGAGCGACACAGGCGTAATTAGAAAAGTTCAATCCTGCAGCGCGTTAAAAATGCCATCTCCAACACAAACCGATACGGAAAAATTTTAATTGGATACACAACACTGGGTACTTACCCCGGGTTAGTGGGATTCGACATACGGACTGTGAAATACGACACTCTTCCACTCTTTGTTTAGCTTAATTGAAACGTGTGGTTACCTGAAAAATATAAAACATTTTTAAATAAATTGGGTGCCACGGTATGAGTTTAAAAATCAATATTTTAGACGACAGACCTCAATTTGTTTACAAAAACTAAATAAATATTGAAAAAAAAAACATTACTGCGTTTTTTTTAAATTTAAATCATGTACATCAACACGTTTTGTGAATTAATAATATCAAAAAAATGTTTTCAAGCAAAAACACTCAAACTCCATCTGTCCCATAACAAACAGTCGTCGAACTAAATTAAATTCCAAAGACGCAATGATGGCAAAAATCCTCAAACAATCACAAGAACTCCCGAAACCAATTCATTAAAGTCTATCGATGGCTATTCCGACAATCCAACGTTGCGTTCCGAAAGAAATTTCATATAAATCGCCCTTCCGCATTCTAGCACTGAGAGAAACGGGTAACAGTCCGAAAATCGTATAAACTCTATAGCTAGCCGTATAAACTGTTAGCTAACCGTATACATTGGAAAACACACAGATTCTCAATCTTTAGCGAACCGTTTCAGGAAACATGAGATCGAATATTATTTATGCGCTTCTTGTTTTCATGTTTTAAGGATTTCATTTGTTATTTAATAAACTCATTTTTTAAGTGTCATAAAATATAATTCTAATTTTTCTATTAGTAATTACGTAATGTTTTTTCCATTCTTCCCTCTCAGTCCGTTTAACCAGCTACAACACTGGCCATCAAAAAGATACACTAACAATTTGTGTCGGGAATCGTACATTATAGATGTGAGATCTAGAGAGAAAACCAGTTCCATTTAATCTAGAATGATCCACCTTAGACAATAGAGTAAATTTTGAAAAGTTGCTTCATGTAACTTGACGGTAAAACGTCAGACTCAAAAACCTCTACATTACCTGACTATCCGGGTATATGAATGTAATTTTCTCTGAAACTGTTCCCACCAAGTTTGAGCACCCTTAGCAGAAGGATAGGTAACAAGTTGGATGTGCAGAGGCAGTAATGAACGGCGTGCCGCACATTCCTCGCCGAAGACACTGCAGGTAGCACTCGTTTATTGGATTTCAGGGCCTTGTGTTATTGAGATCGGACTCAAGAGGCTGCTTCGGTTACAAACGAGACTGATCGGAGTTTGACAAGGACTTGAGGAATTGTAAAAATTAGTTATATTTTTGAAATTCAAAACCAAATGCGATCTAGAGTTGTTTGATATTTACACAATATTTTATAGTTCACATGTCGGCTATCTTTTATACTTATTATGCTAAACGTTCCTGACATGCTGGAGGGGTAGCCTATGCTCAGCAATGGGTAGATACAAATTGATATGATGATGATATTTAGTTTTTTTTTTATTAAAAGAACAGAAAAGGTTTCAACCACAACTGATCATTTTATCACAATCATAAAAGTAGCAGAGTTTTTCAAAAAGAACAAAGCTCTTGCTTCCTTACAGCGTAAAGCACATTTTAAGCTTTTACAAAAACCAAATTGACTCAGGGTTAAACTCGTCGAAATCGAATTAACCTCGGCTACGTTGAAAGCGATCCTGGAGGTTACGATAATATTTAATTTTAACATCATGAATTATCAAGAAAACAATGTAAGCGATAAGCATTGATATTTGTTATCAAAACAATGGATCAAAGTGTTTCTATAACTTTATTGCTGATGTCACTTATTATAACAAATTTCACCCTTCGCTTGACTTTCTTATTGATTTGTCTAGAAACTTAAGAGAGAATACACTATTTCCTAAACTAAATTTCAGGAAAGCTGACTACTCTAAATGTATAAATGAATTACTAGATACAGATTGGCATCATAAAGCTGTGTCACTTGATTGTAATGAATTTGTAAATTGTTTTTATAATATATTATGGGATATCATCAATAGAAATACTCCTTCTATGGTACGCAGGTCTAACAGGCATCCTTCCTGGTTTTCTATGTCACTAGTTAGAACGTTGAAAGAACAAAACAAATATCATCATAAATTCAAACTTTATGGCAATCCTCGTGACTATGACCAATTTAATTTGCTAAGAACTCGATCCAAACTTTTAATGGATAAATGTTTTCAAACTTACATATCTCACATTGAGTCTAATTTAAAAACGAATGTTAAAGCCTTTTGGCGTTACACTAAATCTAAGCGAATTACAAATGACATGCCAAAAATGATAAGATACAATAATAAAATAGCTTATACTGGAAATGACATCACAAATCTATTTGCTGAATATTTTTCATCTATCTATAACTCCTGCAACCATTATCAAACTGATTCATACATTCCAGACTTCCCTGGCGCTAGTTATTCTATCAGTTCAGTTTATTTCTCTGAATCTGAAGTATATAAACAAATAAACTTAATTAATACTAATAAAGGTAGCGGTCCAGATGGAATTCCTCCTTTCTTCATACGTATGTGCGGTTCCGCTCTCAAAGTCCCTCTGACAATCATTGTGAATAAGTCTATGAGGGAAGGGGTCTTTCCTGACCTGTGGAAAATTGCGAAAATCACACCTATATTTAAATCCGGTGACAAAACTGATGTAACGAATTACCGACCTATTAGTGTCCTAAATACTTTTGCCAAGTTATTTGAAAGTTTGGTTTATAACACTTTATACAATCATTTTAAACATAGACTGCACTCAAATCAGCATGGTTTTGTCAGTGGCAGATCTACTGCCTCTAATCTATTAACATACACTAATTATTTATGCCAATCATTTAATAACACTTCCCAAGTGGATTCAATATATACAGATTTTTCTAAAGCATTTGATCGAGTAAATTTTTATATTCTTTTAATTAAATTACATCATTTAGGATTTCACGGCAATCTCCACCGTTGGCTTAGCACTTATCTTATGAATCGTACTCAGCTTGTTGCTCTGTACGGTTTTGACTCTATTCCTTTTGAACCAAAGTCAGGAGTGCCTCAAGGCTCAAATCTGGGACCTCTCTTGTTCCTTATCTTCATAAATGATCTTTTGGATAAAATAACTTGTCAATGTTTAGCATATGCAGATGATTTAAAATTATATGCAAAAATATCAAATGTAGGAGATTGCTACATACTTCAACAGAACATAAACACTCTGTACGATTGGTGTATACATAATGACATGGCTTTGAACACTAAAAAGTGCCATTTTATCACTTTTACTAGAAAACGCAGAACAATACTGTTCGACTATTGTATAAACAGCATAAAATTAGATAAAGTTAACATTGTACGTGATCTCGGAGTATGGTTTGACGAAGAATTAAATTTTAAAACACATTATGAAAATATTGTTAAAAAGAGCAGTAGAACACTTGGTTTCCTAATGCGCACCGCTAAGCCGTTTAAGCAAGTAGAATCATTAAAGGTATTATATAATTCCTTAGTAAGGTCACAGCTCGAATATTGTTCAAGTGTCTGGTCTCCTATTTATAAGGTCGACAAACTTAGCATTGAATCTATCCAAAAACGATTTATTAGACATCTGAGCATTAAATTGAGCTTGAGGCGATCTATACCAGATTACGAGAATCGCTTGATGCGCTTTGAGTTTCAGAGTCTTAAGCATAGACGGAGTGTTTCTGACCTTTGTATCCTACATAAGATTGTAAATGAGGTTTTTTGTGAACCTCTGCTAAATGATGTTAAATTTATAACTCGGAAATTGTCTACTCGGAAGCCTACCATATTTGCTATTCCTATTTTCTATAATAACATTGGTCATAACAACCCATTGTTTCGTATGTGTCATTTGTACAATAAACTCAGTAGTAAAGAAAGTACTAAACTAGATATATTTCATCACAACTTAACTAAATTCAAAAACTTACTTAATAAATGTAATATTACCGCTTATAATAGTGACGTTTACTATAAACTTTAAGAGTACAACATTATATTGTAAAAAAGCTGTACACAATAGTTAGACTTACATATTTATTTATTTTTTTACATCGGAGTTTGTTTTTTATTATAAGTTTTAGTTTGTAAGTTGTTTTTGTGTCTTAAATAAATAAATAAATAAATAATAATATTTTCTATGTTAACCTCAAATGTCACCAATAAAGCTTTTGTTTAATAGGTGCATATTTGTACTCATCCTCATTATTTAAGCAACTACAAGGTGGGTTCTTAAAACTTGTAAACATATATACCTATAACATAATATAGCATACTACATTGCTCACCTAAAAAAATCACAATTTAGATATCACAAAACTATTTTTAACTGAAAATGATATATGTTTGACCATATTGTTTAATGGTAAGCATATTTTGTTGAGTTGTAGTTCCAGAAAGTATGAATAAAACCATCATGTCCTTCGTTCCCCATCCATCAGTTTGTAGACGCCATGGTCCCAGAGTGCTCGTTCCAGCGATGAAGGAAAGTATGCTATTAGCCACATCGCTACCCAGAGACTTGCATGAGCTTTGCAATCAGCAGTGCTGAGCTTTATTATTGTAAAGTGTAATGAGTAAGTTGTAAAAGTGCAGAAATACTTGCAGTTAATATGCTATCAAATATTTGCAGTTTTTAGCTGAACAACTGTTCTTACATTACTAAATTGAGTTCTCAAATGGTGTTATTTCTTTTACCCCAAAAGTATTTTTGTATTTGATAGTTTGACGAAGAGTAAAATAATCATTGCGATTGCAGTTGCAAGATTGCTGAATTAAAGCAACTGTTGCAACAAACTTTACTACTACTTAAGTACCAAAAATGAATTTGTTATAACCCTACCTAGCAATTACAGCCCATCATAAAACCAACAAACACTAAACCGCAATACTTTTAAGCAACATTATTTTGCAGGTGTTGCCTAAGCACTAAGGTTTATATACTTCCAGACTAACGTACCCCGCAGAAACTATTCTCTCCTCCAGCGTTTATTTTACGACAGTGCAGGCTTCCTTAGTTTTACAACCACTAAACCTAAGAATGACATGAAATATTATCCTACACTATTGAAGAACCTCTAGGAAAGAACGTGTACAGAACTTGACCTGAATTTTGAAAAAAGATCACGTCCAAACTTGATATTCATAAAGTTTAGAATGTAAATAAATGGTTTAGTATGCTAGCGGGGTGCCTAGAGTGTTCTTAGTCTTGCCGCGGGTAGTTTTTGAATTCGCATAAAATGGTATATAAAGTTTAATAGTGGTCGTTTTGAGGCCTATGGACTTGCGTTTACTAATTTCTGCCTCAATTATTATAATACATATTATACATATACAAATACATATATTAATATGTTATTAGTAAATTTTATCCCTTGTTATTTTTTTGTATTGTATGAAGTGGCAAATAAAGGTCAACAGTTTTTCAAAGTGTATTAAAAAAATGTAAGAAACGAAATGCAGTTTTATTGCATACGTGATTTCCTAAATGTCTTTGCGTAAACACTTTGCAGGCGTTACAAAATTTATCAGTATTTCGATCGCAATACCATATAGAGCGTACTTTACAGATTGATAAGATTTTATTTCAAGACAATCTAACAAAAATTACGTCTAAAAATTCTTAACCTAGTCGCACTGAAAAACAACCTCTGATCCATTGTTATCTGACATTCTAAGTCTAACAAAAGAATTAAAAAACGAGTTGCCATAAAATAAATTCAAATTCCCCTCGCCGCAAGCCGCATTCGAGCTGTAATCCAGTTCGTTACTCGGGTAATTTGACAGAAAGAAACTGAGGTAAATGCTGAATTATCTTCGTTTCTTTTTTGCTATTGCGAAATGTGTGTTGGAGGTTTGGGTAAATTGAAATAAATGAATTGGTACACACAAAAAAATATATTAGACTCATCTGCGAAAGTTCTTGCTGCTGTAATGGACAAGGTCTAATTTCTTTAATTATCTTCATTTTTAGTTCGATACAAGTATGATAAGATAAAAACTAGGGTGTGCAATTTAACTAAATGTATGTTCAATATCTTACTACATAAATGATGTTATAACGTACAATCTGGCTTTAATTAACAAACAACTTCGTAAATAAAACCTATTTGATCCGTAGAAGCTAGTCAGAGCTCAGACGACATCGATTTGCGCAAATCGAGTTTTTCCTAGTGCTATTCAGCAGCTCTGCAAAATCCGCTTTAAAAATCACGACGCGAAACTCTGTGCTTGTTTATGACGCGATGTTTCCTGACTTTTTAATTTACCGACAGCGGACAATGTTGCCAGATTGGGAAGTTCCCAGGAACATGGGTGTTTGTGCCGAGTTTAGAATGGAGTTTACGGGACGATACGTTTTGTGGCGAAAAAAGTTTGGCTTACAACGTTTTGCACTTGTTTGTGTTTTATTTTTCAGGGTCAGTTTGTTTTGAAGGTTGGTGTGAAAGAAATTGCTCGAAATGTTAGTTAAAATAATTACAAAAGTAAGATGAACACAAAAATATATATTTTATATTTTTTGTTTTCATCTTCTTTGATGCTTTTGCCAAAGCAAAAGCATCAAAGTTGGTAATATCAGTGACTCATACTTATTCTCATTTTCATGTAGGTATGAGAGAATCTTTTGTGAAGCATAGAAACTTAGATAACTTTTAAATACTTTATAAAAACTTCTCAACTCGGAATTTCTTTTTTACAAGACGTCTACACAGTTTTCTAACATTTGGCGAACTATAATAAAACATGGTTTGAGCTCAGAGCTGTTCTATTTGATTCATATTTGTTTGAATTTTTTAAACATTACCTGATTATTTCATAACTGTAGAGTGTTTCACAAAAACGGAAACTTTCCACTTAAACACTTTAGGTATCTCATTCATAAAAAACTGTATGATAAATTTGTGACTTTTTATGAGTCCAGTCTACGTCGCGCCCACCTGGCCACACCGTGGAATCACGGCGCAGCGTGTACGCGAACACAATTTAACTTGAATCTATACAATTGTTCCCAAACAAGTCCCCCACCATTGTAGAGGGCGACACGGGACGCACAATGCACTCTCGAATTTGCATACAGATACTGTTCGCAACAAAATAGTAGGTGGGCAGTATGTAGGTGTGGTTCGTTGCAGCAGTAGGAATGTTCTAGATAATTTATTGTACCTACATGTATTTCAGATCTAAATAAAATAAAAAAACAAATGTGTTTTTTTAAGATAAAATAATGTTTAATAGTAAAACGAAGAGTTTGAGACACATTAAATTGTCTACGTAAAATCCGATGCCAAGACGAGTCGCGTAGCAACGCCAGCACGCTATATACTTTCTTGATTAATAGTTTAGACATATCTAAGATAGAGTAGTTCAATTTGATAATAAATTTATGCTCATTCTTTTATGAATGCCCAGAATTATTATATTTAGTATTCACAGATACTGTGCTTGGGTAGGTAAATCAAATTAATGTAAGTACATTATATTTACAGCCAAATAAGCAAAATTCTCCTTTTTAATAAAAGTGTCAAACATTTGCTTGGAATTTTGTTTTAATTTCATTGATGTATTTGGAGTTACACCAATGACTAGCGTTTTAAGGTTAAGTGAAGAAATCATCGTGAGGAAACCGACATGTTAGAGGACCACAATATCCGAGGATATATTGCGTCTTCCGAGGAAGGACCTGAGCGCCCATCACTATGTATCTGCCCAAGAAAAACCCCTAACGAATGAATTCTGCGGGGAGTCACGACCCTTAAAATCATGAGAAAATACGACTCAAGAGAAAGAGAGAGATTTGGATATATCTGATACTGTCATAATTCTATACTGACATCAAAATCTGTCCTCCTCAGTACACCTTGTACCTATGTAGGTGTTCTGAACAAAATGTTAGGTCTCTACTTCTGCGTGTCTGTTCTTTTGAATAAGACCTTGTTATACGAATAAACTGTGACAAAGGCTTTTGCAAAACTATTCCTAACTAGAGCGTAGAAACTATTAAGTTGACTTTAAGCACACATTCAGAATGTCAGTTAGTTTATCTGCACATTCTAACATGTAATATGTGTATTGAATCCATTATCTAGCACCCATGATACGCGGAAGCTTAGAATGGGCTAGATGGTGCTGTGTGATATGTCCTGAAATATTAATTTTTTAATTATTTTTTAATTTTTTGTTTGTTTTAAGTCAACGACCCAGGAATATAAAAAGCATTATAAACTAAAAGCATTTCGATATTTTGGAGCCAACGAAGGGTTTCGTAACGTTTTTTGTTTAAAAAGATAAATAAACCTATGTAATGAATAGGGCAGTTGATACATTTGAACACGCTTAATATATAGGTATATATGAAATGCCCTTTAAAAGAACTGATTTACAAACTATCGTCTGTGAAAAGTTTAACTGCCTTTGTGTTACGTTAGCTGTTTTTATCCTTTCAATACGGAACCTTAAAATACCACTAATAGAACAGAATACCACTCAAAATCAAATGATAAAATATGACATATAACCTAACCCAAGTATTTGACCCAACCACATTCAGTTTATACCCAGTAACATCAAATGCAGATAATTAACTTTGCCAAGCCACAAACTTAGCACCCGCCCAACCGCTGTCGTATACAGGCTCACTAGAAACTAAAGAAAAGAGCCTTTTTGGGACGGCTCGACTTCAATATTCATAATTTTTTATTTTTCGTTATTCATAACATTCTATCGGTCTATCTATCTTCTCCTACATTTGGAAATACACGAAAAAACTTTTTCTCATCTAAACAATTTGTAGATTCACTAGTCGCAAAGCACACGTGGAAAATCAATTTTTTGTTTCCTGAAGTTGTGAAGAATAGAAATTGTCCCATTTAATGTACTAAAGCCATCCCTAACAATATAGTTAGGTTAAATTACATATGTTTATACATTACTTCTCTCTCTCTCGAGTCGTATTTCTCATAACTGAGGGTCATGACTCCCCCTCAGAATTAATTCGTTAGGGGAGTTCTCTTGGGCAGATACATCGCGGAGGGCTCCCAGGCCTTCCACGGAAGACACATGTCCTTGGATATAACATTAGTTACCTCACCAGTTACCCTTTACAAATGCATCAAACATACCTACATATTGTACCTACATTTCGTGCGTTCAGTCTTGCATGTATACTAGCTGCTTATACATAATATACATATGTATGTATGTATATAGCGTACGCACCACAAAAGGACGGGTCCATCTCTGAGTTAGACGTCATAAATTGTGCAGACGTCTGAGTTTTGAGGAGCTGGCCAAGTTAAAAGCTTTTAGAGAGTTGTGTAGAATAATAATCTATAGAGATAATATGTACTTAAATACTTTAATTTTTCATTTAGTAAAAGAACATGTTATTCAGAAATTTGTCGCTATAATTTTGACGTTCATCAATGTAATTCTTTACAACGTTGAATTTTGTAGTATCTTTTGTGTTACTTCTTTGTCTAGAAATTAGACTTAAATTATGTAAACATAAAAGTATAAATTTAAATTAAAAAAACCAACTTTAGTGGATTTATTACCATTGTGTAAAAATAAAAAGCACACAAAATATGATCATTTGTTTCGATACTCTAACAAGCAAATATAAGTTCTTCCTCATTATAATAGTATTTATATAAAATATCGCTTATATTTCATACCATGTGCCAATAACTCATCTGCTTCGTGGCAGCGGCGGAGGTGAATAAAGTAATTTAATACTCCCCGAAAAGATGAACGTTTGTCAAGATCACGCTGCATGTAGCAGACAACTATTGCAGCACTCTACTAAACTTTATGGCATTTATGGAAGAGCATGGAATTAACACTTTTATTTATTTTTATTTTGCATAAAAACATAAAATCGTGAAACAGATACGGTAACAACAATAAATTTCCCTGTAAAAAAATGTTATTTTATCATGAGCCATTTTGCAAATGACTGTTATTATTTTATTTTAATTTTCTGTCAAAAATAAAGCGTTTTATCTATATCTTCTCACCCTGTGCTACAATTCACTATGGTGACACTTTATTCCAATAAACCAAAAGAGCACCCAAAACTTCATTAAACCTTAAGGTCCGTTTACTCCAAACCGCGGCCTATCCATCGCAAACAAAACACTGCACCCAATCTAACCTCCGCACCCGAACTAATAAGCAAACATGATTTAGAATGCACCGCATCCCTATTCTGCCGGTAACCGCTTTCGAGTCGACTTAACGCCAATCACGGCTTTGCGACACCCAATACAGGCTGCCGGTGGATTAATTGAATAAATTTGCATTTCATCCCGGTAACATTTCCATTTGTTTCGAATTAAAAGCGTCGCACGTACGTACGCGGATCTGTTGAACGGAGCGTAATTAAAATGTCGACCGTTTCCGTTAGACTCAAGTGCACTTGGACCTCGATGGGTGATACCTAAGTACTTGATTTTTTATTTATTTAAAAAAATATTTTCTCTGTTTGAATAATGTACCTATATTTTGTTTCGACTATTGAATCAGATTTGTTATTGAATGAAATATTTTTATTTTAAATGCGTTTTCAATTGAGTATTACGTGTTGGCACCTTTGTTAACTTTGTTTATAAATATATATCATCACCAAAGAATAAATGTAAAGTATATATTTTATGTATACCGTTCTTCACAAATCCATGGTAACTTAGATACAGATAGATATTGAACGCTGATATAATTAACACATACATATAAGGTATGTATATATTCAATATAGATTCATATTCATATATATTATACTATTTCATTTATATTCTATGTATAACATTTACATATAACTATACACAACTAATACCATAATAAACAATCTATAAACTAATCCAGCTAACACAGTCTCCGGAATCAAGTGACAAGCATGTACGGAGAGTTTGCTAAACTATTTAACGACGGCTTCTAGCGAGCGTGGATATGAATATAATTACTTTGGAACGAGTTCATTATAATAAATTGATTTTATGTGAACAATGGAGGAATTATGCTAACGTTTTTGCAAATTATTTTCAGTTAATTATATATCTAGATTAGCTACATTTATTTCTTAAAAATCATACCTTCTTATTAAGTGCATAGTACTCATATAGAAGCGTAACCACCAAAAGAGATAACGAGTACTCACGTTTTTTTTATTAAAACAGAGGCATTACCTATATATATTATACTTACAGAAGTTAATAAACTGAAAACACAATTAAAATATACTCATATATGAAATCTAACGTACATACAATAACACACAAATCTAATTTTAAATGGACATAAAATAGCTATTTTAAATCTTCATAAAATTAGGACACCTCACACCGTTCCTCCCAGAAACGTCACAAATGCCTTAATTTCAAGGCTCTTTAAACTCGCGCGTCTAATAAAAGAATCAAGTTTCAATCAAATATTTAATTTCATCCAATAAGATGCTCTTGACAAAGCCCGCCTGAGCTCATTAAGGCACTAGTAAATAAAGATGCTCTCTCGAGGCGACGAAAATATTAAAAAAGAAGATTTATATCAAGGAAAATATCTTCCTTGGAAATAGGGTCGTGTTATTTTCAACGGAAACTGAGTCGAGCCGAGTTTTCGATTTCAATGGTTATGGTTAGAAAAAATATTTTGTTGGTTTCCGTTTTTGATAAGAAAAAATAACTTTGTATTCTGTAATTTATAGAGTCATTTATATTATTTGCTTTCGTGGCTTGCTATTTAAAATGCATAGCATCATCGACGAACGTTGAACATTGAATGTACTCGTATTTCTTGCTACGCTGAATGCTACGCGATGCTTCATACGATCTCGTAGATGTAAACTCTACGAAATATTTTCTACGTAGCAATGCTACGCTTGCGAAGCGAGCACTGTATGCTCTTTTAGTGTGAACTACTATTTTTAGGACGGGGGGATGTTACGAGTATGTACTCTTTTTAAAATTATTTGTCTAACTTCGTTATTAAATTACGTAATCATTTGTCAAATAACATGAATGTATGTATACTCACATATTTCAACATTTTCAGTCAAACAAACAAGCAGGTAAATATCCCCAAATCATTTATGAAAACGTCATTTCTTATTCCCCGCGTCCCCTATTAGACCAGATTTCGTTTAGTGGGAGATCCCCTAAATCGCTTAAGGTAACGCCGGGATTTTTCCCGCAGGCTGAGCATTAAAGGTGCATTTGCTGTGCTAATTGAAAAGAGGGGGATTTTATTGATTGGCTTCTTATGCGAAAAGTTTCCGTAGATAATCAACAAGCCAAGTAATACATTTAGAACAAGGAAACGCCAACCTTAAAACTTTCTACTTCTCCTTCTTTGTATGAGATGGGCCAACTCTTGTGTCGAGAATTTACAAACCACCCTAAGGGCCTCTGACGTGGCATAATGACTGCTACTATGACAAACAACCGGGCCACAACAATGTTACTTTCCACAGAAAAATTAGACTTAAAATAATCATCAAATTTGACAACAGTGCTCGATATTGGGTTATAGTTTGCTCCCCTGAACAAACAACTAGTTGCAATAAACACGGTAGAACAGTAAAAACATCAATTTACATAATTAATCCGGACAACAATAGGTCGGTGACACTGGATAATCGGATTATATCGGAATGAATGGTAGGTATGTGGCTACTCTATCGTTAGGATATCTATGCTTAGTATGGGGCTACATAACCCGAAATATGCACATATTTTTAATCATATGAAAAATAAATCACTATCAATAACAGTCTGTTATTAAAGTAAAAAAGTAAAAATATGTTTATTAACTATTTGAAAAACTTAACCTATACTTATATATTACAATTCATATTTGGTTATAATCTAAACTATGTTACAATTTTTAAATGGATCATGAATATATGTGGGTAGGTTAGGTACGTTAAGATTATAATACTTCTACTTCTTGCTTTACAAATTGCTGTTAAGAAATTGTCAAGTAAATAGTTAAGCTGTGTGCAATACAGAATAATCAGTGGATCCCAAACTAGGCTTTTGCCTGTATCTTGGTGATCCTTATTAGAGTTTGACAATTTGGTGATTCGCGCCAACATTTGACAGTTTATCACATATATTTATTTTAGCAGAACATAATTTGATAACACATTATGCTGGGTTTGTAGGCTGAATGTGGATATGAGGAAGTTAAAGTAGGCAGGTACATAAGTCGGTTTTTGTTGGATAGTCGCTTAGGAGGTTTGGTTAGAATAACCAAATTTAGTACCTACTCTTAGGAAATTTCTAACAGGATGAACTCTATAACGGACAAGGCAATTGATTATATTATATGTATATGTTGCGGCTAATGTGGATAATGCGGGAATTATGCATAATTACCAGTGCTCTTGGTAAAAGTGAGAAAAACATTCGAATTAATCACATTTGATAGTGATTTATTTTTCATATGATTTTATGTTAGTTTTATATTTAAAAGCAATGCTCGTGTCTGTGGAGTATGCGCCATTCTCCTCGATTTTCGGTCAATTCCTTGACCTCCTTATACGACATAGCACTTGCCTCCTCTTCGATTGATCGACATATGTCCTTCTCGGCCTTCCTCTTCCTCTTTTATGTACTAATAAGTAGTAAAGATAACAACAAAAATAAACTAATACAACATGACACTAATATAACCCACTAAGAAATACATATATCATACAACTATTTTCAACAGCACTTTACTTATTCGATTTTTCACGATTTCACGACGCAAGAAAAAAACTGAAAGTGTAAAACCCTCGCTCAAAATAAACCCCTTCATAATTAATATTCATATGATCTCAGCAGTTATAGTTCTTCATCCAATCACCAAACCGGACAAAAAATCTCTAAGCCTTACAAAATGAACTCACATTGGGACCCTATTCATTGACATAAAACAGCAATGGATTATTCCAAGCGCATTTTTTTTACGAAAAATTAAATTTCTGTTCGATGCTTTTTCCTTATTTTTCTCCTGTACTAGTGGATTCCCGCGACTTTGCTCGCATTATTTCAGATTAAAAGTACCCTATGACACTTTTAAGACCTCCATACTACCTGCATACCAAAAATATTATGATCCGTTCAGCCGTTTTGGCGCGATGAGCATTTAAATAAACAGACAAACATTATAAAAACTGCTGAACATGTTTTACTATCAATTTGATGTACATACTATACCTACCCAAACACTTTTCTGATATCTTCTTTATTCAAATGTTTGACCCTATTCACCTTTAATATTTTTTAAAGTATGTGTATCGAAAATGCCGCTCTATACGTTGGCTGCGAAAGATGGAGTCCAACGGCTAAGATTTTTTTATTTTTCAGACAAGAACAAAACAAAAACAATTTTAAGAAGAGGTCATGGCCCTCAGTACTGAGTTACGTAAAGCAAGGAAGAGGCAATGAAAGATTTGTCTTGTACCATATCATGTCTTTATTCACAGTATTAAACAGTGTAGGTGTTCGTAAGCCGCTTACGCCGGACCTCCAATTTGGCAGAAAATCTCTTCGCACCACCTCTTTGTACACCTGCAAATTACTACCAAGGATTAGACTGATAGAGATTTTAATCTGGTTAGATGTTCTTTTTTGTGAAAAGGGCTTGCGTGGGGACAGAATTCGTGTATGGTAAGCGATCTTCATTACTATACTAAAGTAGTGATTTTATTATAACTTACTTAGCATATAAAACATAAAGTAACTAACTAATTAAAAACTTAAAACTATACTAGTGATGTTATGGGCACAATGTAGTCTACGTATAAATACAGACTCTAATTTATCTCAATACCTAATTTTATATAATACGGTTTCGGTGTATAAGAGTGAAGTGAAGGGAAACCATACTCACCAACAACATTTTTAAATTAACTTTGCTAATAATTTGTTTAATTAGGTCGATTTTAGTTAAGAAATAAATTCAGTTAATTTAACAAAATAACGCTACACGTGTTTTCAGTTCAACAACTTTCATTGAAAAACATTTCTATTCCAACAGCTTTTTCTGTCATTAAAACAAATGAGATAATGAAAATAGAGGACGCATAATGATGGCTAATCACTTGATTAGCTATTCAAACCATTTGTACGGCAATCTAATTGAGGATTTAACTGTATTCGTGCCAAAAGGTGAACGAACTTTGCTTTTTCTTTGCTAGAATAGGAATAACTTTGCGGTGATATATTTTTGGTGTTAGATTGAGGTTAAAATTACCGTATTATGGTTACATACTATAATCCATATTTCTTCCTAGTTATACTATAATTATCCTCATCATCATCTACATATAAACGTTTTCAGGACGTCAATTGGCATTTTTTGCGATACCATGATGCTTCTTCTAGGTGCGGATAGCGCAGATAAGATACAAAATTGGTCCATGATATATAATACGAGTATATGTATACTACCAAAATGTTTAAAACTATATTCTACTGACATACAATTTTACCTTGTTCATATGAAAAACCACTTAATTATGTTAATTAGATAATTACCTCATGTGAGCTAGCGTATGAAAAATGTTAAATTTCCAGCTTTTACTTAAATTTAGTTACCAGATTTAGGTAGCCTAATTACAGTGCTACAGCCTGCCATTAAAATCACGGACCAACATAAAATACACACAACTCGCTCATGCGTTAAATACAATTTAAATTGAATCGTATGTTTGTAGTGTTAAGGTTTAATTTATATGTTTAAATGGTAACGATATTAAAACCATAAACACGTTATGAGATCACTAATTAACTACCGGGTTAGATTTAGTGTGATGTATTCTGTGGCGCAATGAATGTGCTGCATATAAGTACTCGCAAACTAGGTAATTACATTTCATAGTAAATTATGTCTCTGGATTTATGTAATTTCATGTATTTGATGTTACTAGGTTGAAAATAAGCTAAAATTTGGGATAATACAATTAGAACCAATCCTAACTATGTAGTAATGCTTGTTTATAGCTATGTTTATCTGATAATTGTTTTGAATATCAAATTAATAAATTACAATTGCCTTATAAATTACGAGCTTCCATGTAGGGGAGAGAGAACAATGTTTTTTTCCAATGCTCATTTTTTTATTTGTTTGTTATTTCATTAAATATGTAAGAAAAATCTTATTGACTAGTGAATTTAAAAATTAGTTAAATGCTAACAAGTTCAAGAAACAAATGATCACACGCAATCAGCATATGTATGTGTTTTTAATCTAAATGAAAATTATTTTTTACCATAGCTAATTGCAAAAGTAATTTCAACTAGTGATGAGCTTCATACGATGAAACGTACTGTTTCAAACATGCGGATATGAGGGAAGGAAATTAAGATCAGTGAAGCATCACTCTCAGCTCCGAGCTTCACTTTGTAGTTGCTTTACTAATCAAAGAAGCAGTACACTGAGGAACAAATCTGTTATATTTGAAGAATAAAATGTTTGCAAATTATTATTCCTGTGTGTTCTAGCAATTGCATGCACCTTTATTAAAATTGTAATTTAGCTGTTAATCAACTTATGCAAATTTGTTTTTTTATAACTATTTAATAAGTATATTTGTAACTATCTGAGAGGCGTTGCTCGTATTTGGCTAATTGTAAATTTAAACCAAGATACTTACAATTATTTACAGAAATAAAAATAAGTTACGACATAAGAAAGTTGTTTATATGAAAATATCATGTTAAAAGAACAGCTAGAGGGATAGAATGATAATATAGAGAAAATAACAAGTGAGCGTGACCATAATATATTTCTTATAAATCAGTATTTCCAGTCAGTATATATAGTATCAG
Organism: Macaria notata; assembly: GCA_927399415.1. Taxonomy (NCBI): domain Eukaryota; kingdom Metazoa; phylum Arthropoda; class Insecta; order Lepidoptera; family Geometridae; genus Macaria; species Macaria notata. The sequence goes on from OV656727.1 coordinate 625,207, forward strand.
TAGAGTATCAGGAAATATAGTATAATATCCCAGACATCTAAAATGCTTTGATATCGTTTTATAGTAATTTGTTAACACGTAGTATATACAAGTCAATGTTCTCAAAATTGCATACTTTTCTGTGCAAGTATCCGATATCCAAAGCTTCCAAACTATGAGAGATGTATCCGAACACAAATGAAGAGTCGCGTCACGCGTCGATGCGTCTCGAGTAACATTCTATCGATAGTCGGATATCATCGACTATTCTACAACACTAGTTCTAGTTAGTTTGTATGTGAAGTTTGTATGTTGATCAACTAATCGGGTAAATATATGTAAGTGTATTTGATATAGAGATTTTTCCTAAAAATTGTAGTATAATAAACAAATAGTGAAAAAGTATGAACGACAAAATGTACCTAACATGTATGTAATCAACAATGAGATTAGTTATGTACATTCATTAGTAAAACACAGATAATATGGATTCAATAGACAACTACAAAGTAGTATATTTTAAATAATAATTAATTGGACATAAAATATAGAGTCAAAAATGATGAACTTTATTTTCTCACTTATCAGGAATATGAAAACCTAAATTCAATAAAAAACTACTGTATCGATATCAAAAGTTACGATAAAGTTGTAGCTATTTAATATATTAGCCTGGCAAATATATTTATACTTTTAAATTTCAGACTTTTACAGGAAGATTCACGGTTTTCAATGAGGCAGCTACTGCTATGTAAGTACTAGATCGCAGTCATAAAATTGAAATATATTCCCGTAAATCATGCAACGGATTAATTTTATGGCGAAATTTACATCACATCGCTTTATAGAAATATCCGCTTGTATGTAGTGTGGATTGCATTTCATGTTAAAAATATACGTTCAAACTTAAACCAACAGCGACCAACTGCGAAAAAATCTTGAATTTATTGATGCTTTAGTACCTACTTAGGTAGTTTGTAAAAGGATAGTACATTTCAATATATCAGGAAATTATTTCTCAATGTCGTTCCAAATACATAGTTATGTCCTTTAAAAAGTAAAAAAATTCACCTAAATCACTTTTAACTAGCAGCAGATTGTACTTTAACATTTTACTATTTAAGAAATGTATGGTGAAATGAAGATAAGTGTACCTGTTATATCGTATAAGTTGTTAAATACTGTTTATGTCCATCATTAGCGTTTTACGTATGTGGTTGTCTTCATTATAGGTATACATCTACTTTTAGTATGTCTGTTTATATTAAAGGAACATTGTAATAATATTTTACCATTATTTTATGTTTGTCAAGCTGTTGTAAGATATATTGTCACCAGCAACATATCTCTCTGTAAACAGCTTTTGACGGCTTGGATAGTATTTAATAAGGACAGTAATAGTTATAATTGCACTTTTTTATTCAATTGAAATTTAGGGGCATTAAACTAAACATTTATACAGCCACATCGTAGCTTAATAACAATTACATTTACTTGATATACTTATTATACTAGAACTAAGTTAGCTAGTTAACTTAGTCAGACCCCACTAAAATCCGTGGCAAGGTTCTCGGACGATCTGCGGCCCCCAGATAGGCTTCACCAGGCCGCAGACCATCCCAGCCTCCACAATGTTGGGTTCGGATAATACATCAATTACTCCATTAATACATGGTACGCGTCTTCTATCTTACCATACTGATCGCAGTCGGGTGACGGAACTTTACCCATCATAAAAGCACAGGCATCATAATTATAATTATCAGGCAGTTATAATTACATTGTCCACCTAGCTACATTCATAGAAGCTATAGACAGCCAGATATGGATATAATCAAGTTGGCAGCGAGCTCGTATGAGACCGCATGCTACCTATAAATTAAGTGGCAGACACGGCTCAGCACTGAACTGTAAATTACAGGCTAATGAACATCAGTTACGAATTAGTGGCGCGACAGGCTGCGATGCTACAGCTATTTGGGATTTTGAATCAGTTTGAGGGTAGTTATGCAGAAATAAGCAGAATCACACCATACTGCAAGTTCATATTAATAACTAGAGGACGCCCGCGGCTTCGCTCGCATTATTTTGAGATAAAGGGTAGCTTGTGACACTTCTGAAATTTCATACTACCTACGAGTACAAACTATAAATCATGATGATCAGATCTGCCATTTTACCGAATTAAAAAAGCAGCATAAACCCCCATGTAGGTGTATGTATATTGCAGATAACCAGTGGCATTCAGAGGTGCACCGTGTTTAGTCTCACAACAATAACATGAATATTCAGCGCGCCGGTCGGCTGGCCGCGGTAATAGATTTCTGTTTTGTTATGCAAAAATGCACTTTTGGGTGTCTATGTGTAGGCAGGTGTAATTATGATGGCTGAAGGGTCAGAATGCAATCAGTAGGCGGTCAATATTTCACTCACGTTTTTAGTTGCTTTCTTCTTTATCTATACCTACTATAACCAGTCTACATACTTCAGTCTTACAAGTCATTATCATTTATACTTACTACTTTAATTTTCTATTTATTTTCTAAAACAACATTATTTATCTTGGCATGACATTTACAAACATACATATGAGAGGTGGGAGTCGAGCAAGAAGTTCTTGCCAAACATAACTTTTCAATTATAAATACGGCGGGGGATCACGTCCCTCTGCCATGACGAATATGATTTAATAAGGAGAAGCAATAATAATAAAATACGTAAAACAAAAACTAACTAGTCTTACTCTAAACACAAAACCATCATGGTATTTGTCATCATTACAGTGAGATCTATGTAGTTCCTTTGCTATCATCATCTATGTATGTGTATACTCAATCAGTATTTATTAACAATATGTATTAATTTATATTATTTTTGGTATATTGTTATTATATGTATTAGGGTGTATGATTTATATGTATAGTTTATTAAGTAGGTTTGTAGTATGTATTTTTAATCTTATCTTTTCTTCTTTATTTATTTTATTGTATACCACGTCCTCTGTTATCTCTTATTTATTCCTTTCCATCCAATGGTTGCCTGGAAGAGATTGCTTTTAGCAATAAGGCCGCCACTTGTGGCACTAGTACAAGTATTTTTTTCTTCTTTCCTTTTAATTTTATCGTGTGTTACAATAAAGAATTTTCTATCTATCTTTTCTATCTAAAACCCTTAACCAGCTTAACATACGACATAAGCAGCAAAGCACTACTTTACTTATCAAAAGGCTTTTTGCAAGTCTAAGCTCCCTCAATTCGAAGCAGCGCCGCACACAATCTCCCATAGATTGGTTGGCGCTAGTGCTGCAGTAATCACGGGACTGTGCCCTACAAACAAGTCAATCTTAAACCGGGTTTGCATAGATTAGCAAGCGCCCGCTTTCTGAACACATTTCGGGTGTGTACCAAGGGTGGGTTTGCAGCGAGCATGTTGATAGTGCTGGAGATTCTTAGGGAGAATAAAGACAATCATGGCGTGAAAAGAAAGAAAAGCCTATTACAATAATCTCAAAGAAAAGATCTGTTTCTCAAAAATAATATCACCACTTATAAATCAATACTAAAAACATTGAAATTAAAATTAGCGTCTTAATTGATGGCTTTATCGCTAAGAGTAGAGCGCCTATTATCATAAGTATAATAGATCACTTGATCCATTGCACAAAATCATAATGGATATTCAGAGAAAAATACATTCCCACTAGGCGCGATGTACTCGTATATATAGCTGGCTAGTCATCAAACATATCAGAGGCCTGAAAACTCTCCTAGTAATCAAACATGTTCCCTTGCTGCTGGACCTCGTAGTTTGAAACTCCACAACCTCATCACACGCCGCACCCTCGGGAGATGGCCGAGCGGCATTACGCTACGCTATATCCACTGGTAGGGAATGTGAAGTGAAATTCATGACCTAGATTTATTTCTCTTGAAAATCATGTATTGGTGGCATTGCTGGTGTATGCTTATAGAGACGGTAAGCCACAGATGCGTCTGGTTAGGCGTAAGTACATTTTATAATGTCGCTGTCATTTCATTAGATTACGCAAAACATTAAGTTAAATTTGTGTTTACCTAATCTCGTAATTTATTGTTGGTTTATGGTAATTATATGTCACAAAAGCTTTAGGAATAAGATCGAATAAATATTATACTATCGTTTCTCCTTAAGCACAGCAACTTGTAGATTAATGTAGAATTTATTACCACGAATTGCTTCTTAACTCGCGGTCACCCATCCATTGCACAGCAGCACCTCCACACCGACTCACAATCTGCATAATACTGACATCGCTATAAAAATGGTAATACTAGTCTTTGGTTCGAAGCGAAGTAAACCTCTTCTAGTGTCTATTCCTCAGGTATATAAGTCGTCACCATTACTTTTAATTTTTTTTATGAGTTTTTCTTTTCTATTTACAGTCATAATTTTAGTTGTCATCCGATCATTTTAGAAATGGTAGAAAATATAATGAGGCGTATAAATGTCAGAAAATTTACAGTATGTACACATTTTTCAACGACCAATTTACTTACAGATTTTCCACTCCGCATTTACGAGTGCATAAAACAGACAACAAATCCTTTCTCTCGTCTCTTGTCTCGTATCAACTAAGTACTTCTATGCAATGTAAGGTAAAATACACCAGCCCACAGCACCGACTACCGTTTAAGCTGCGCCGGATAGCCTCATGAAATCTTAATGCTCGATTAGGAACGTTGTAGCACTTCTGATAATGCTGATGGTGATTGTGCCAATCGAAATTCAGTTAGAACGTATCTTGATAGCCACCGAGACCGCTATCTACGGGCGATATTCGCTATTTGAATAGCCTGTAGCTTAGCAGGCTTTGTTAATAGTGCCCGATTACTAGAGCTAAGCAAATATTTACGCGGTTTGTTAAATAATAGGTAAGAAAGCAGATACATCTGACTAATTTTTAGGACATATTTCATTCGTTTCCCATCAAATCAGGCCAATTAATCAATACCAATTGAAAACCTCTACGTACCTCTTTATGGTTCTAAAAGTATATCTGCTTCTATGAAACTGGCTCAGAGACGAGGCTGCCGTTACGTACCGTCAGATTCTTAGCGTTTTAAACCCATTTCATTTTACCATGTAATCATGACATACAATGTAGCTTACTACATCTTAAGCTCCGCCCAAAGTGAAACTAACCGTTTAATTTTACGTTTTACATCAACCATATTGTGATGTAATTACCATCATACTCCTGTTAACGGTTGTTCCTACATTCATAGTCCATTCTGATACCACTAATAAAGGCTTAGGGCGCGTTCATAAATTCTCTCAAGGCAATAAATAATGGAAAATAGCCCACCCTTGTCACACAGTATCAAATTGCCGCTGCAAACATGTCAGTGTGGCTTAGACCTTACCACACATGTACCTATTTGCGTTTAATTTCATAATAACAAGGATTAATACGGGTTTACTTGTGTACTTCAGGGTGTAGGCCACGGGATCAACAGATAAACAAATGACCAATGTTGTTTTAACAAATTTAATTACCGTGTGAAAGAAAATTTGAGCTTGCGCTTGAATAAATATAATTACGTCGACGGGTAGGTATCACAATATACACTTATGTACTTCTGCATAACAAGGACACAAATAAAATTGTATATTGATCCTTAAAGGCATATAAATTAGGTCGTTTTTCAAATTATGAAAAATATGAACGCATATTTGCTGCTACAATACTACGGTACTATTCAAATCCTCCATGCAAAATATCATAAAATTAAAGTAAATTCAGCACTACTGTAGAATAAACAATAAAACACGCGTTTGGCCGCTAGAGTCGCATGGAGCGCAAAGGAAGCCATAATCATAAAGAGCTTCGCATATCCGACTCTTACTGCGACTGCAACGGAGCATAGAAACCTACGCTGTTATCTGGATAGCAATTTGTGGGGGTGTTTTGCAGTGATAATTGTGGCAGGCGTTTGTTTAAAAAACAGGTAAATACCAAACAGCCCGTGCACTTACTGTGTTAAAACAATATCTACTGATTTACCTATTATAGAATGTAATCGGGGAGCGAGTAATCAAAGATTATTCCCTCTCTGTTGTTGCCAATGAGAAAGTGATAAAATAACATAATCTTCTCACGCTCAGATCAATTAATTATAGGGCTAAGAAAAGAAACACATTAAACAAAAACAATAAACACTTAATGTATTTTAAACAGAGGCTGAATGACAATTTTCACGACGATTTTTTTCAATAAAATATTAAATTAATAAAATAAAATAAAATAAAAATAGCCATTATTTCCCTTCATTCACTAATTAGATTCCAAATTTAAAATGTTATTAGTTCACTGATTAAAATTACAATATGTTTGTCAGATTTAGTTTTAAGGTTATAATTCTTGTCAAGTAATTTTCATAAAGTAAAAAAAAAATTATGTACATGCGATGTCAAATTTATTAAATTAATATAAATACCTACTATACCTTCACATATCAATTTCTTCTTACATCCGCGTCCCGTATTGTAGTTTTATGTGCCGCTTTGTAAGGATTTTGAGTCTTGTCCAAGTGATTTTAATATTAGCCGAGAGAGATGAGCCATTTGAGGGTGTAATGTTCCTGAATTTGCGATTTCAACTCGCATTTTATTCCTTTTCAGCTTTTGTAAGATTTTTCGAAAGTACCTATTTAAGGATCTAGATATTCTTGTAGCATTCAATAGAATGGCCAGCACGGAAAAGCACAAAGGAGCAGGACTAAGTACCTATATTGATTTATATTTTAGTGTGATAACTATGAACATAAAAAGTTTTTCCCCACAATTCAATCACCGTTTAGCTAGCTAAAAATATAATATATTCACGCATAATTAATCAAATAAACAGTTGAAGTACGATCAAAATAATTAGGCCGAAATAAATATCCATATTTGTCAATCAGATAATACACAATTTTCGCATCCATTATAACCATAACGAGCAACAAAATTATTAATTACGTCGTTAATTTAAATCGATTTATTTAATTAAAATAATTGGAAACATTCTCGGGGCCGCTTTGTGAACAGTAATTGGTAGTTAACAATACGAATGGGGATGTTCCGGTATTTGCGGTGACCAGATGGCGAATAGTTATTTACTTAGGTACTTTCATTTTCATGAAGAATATTGTTTGTAATTTGTGTGCTGTGAATACTTTAGTAGGTAGCTAATTGATATACTTATCGCTCAATTGATAAGTCCAACGGATATTGAAATATCTTTTTTAAACATGTTAGCTTATGCTAGTTTGCATATATTTTCATTATCAAGTATAATAATGAAATCAGTCTTGTTTTATATCTTATATCAATTATCATTACCTACCATTATTAATTATATTCAAGATTAAATTTTCTACATTAAGATACAAGGGGTAATATGTTTTAAAGATGAATTTCGAGACAGCGTTCAAGTTTCCGTGGTGTAGCGGTTATCACATCTGCCTAACACGCAGAAGGCCCCCGGTTCGATCCCGGGCGGAAACATAGTTTTGCTGATTGAAATTTTACTTAACGTTTTAGTACATACTATCTTAGATCTATTACACAAGAGAACATACAAACCTACTGTTATAGTTATGTAGCGGTGATTTTGCATCAGTTTCACAAATTAGTCTTTGTCAATTTCGAGCACTCGGTACATAGTTCTGTTGAAAATTACTAACTAAGCCTGCGATTTTGTGCACCAAATTAGAGCAGATAGGTGTGAATTCATGCCTTTGTGGAGCTAAAAGCGGGTTGTTTGCGCCTGGCAACAAGTTTACATTGCCATACACCTTCGTTAGCGTGCTGTATTGTCACTAATACAGCACGCAGTGTAAACGCCTACTTATGCTAAAAAAAATACTACATACGCAACAATTGTCAAATATTTATTTATTTATTGCTATAAGTTCACTAAGCTAAAAATGTACTAATACTAACTTAAAATAATAACAACAGCTAATGGACGTACATTTTCTAATGGACATATATTTTTTTTACGTTATATCTCAGATACATATTCATTAAGCGTCTCTTTCCGCCTAGGTGTTGCTTGTACACAGGGTTTCCTTCTAGTGACTATGATTTAAAGCCTATGAAATGTAAAAATAATACATAAATGCAAGTTCGGCTCTCGTCTTGGACGTGTCACTCAGAAGATAATTGGTTCGCCGCCCAGTACTATATTAAACGAAACAGTTTGTGTGTAATAAAGGCTATAATGGCGAAGAGCGCAGGACCGATTTGCATATGATAATATCATTAAAGTTAATAAGGAGTATCTACTTAACATCGTCTACAGCAAGCACTCTAGTCAAAAGCAGCAAGTAATGTTAGTAGGTACCTCGTCTGCACCGTGTTGATATGAAAGACAAAGCCGGGCCGTGATGTGTCGAAGTAATGATATGAAGATTTGAATACAGCTCACATGCACGCCATAATTGGGAGAGGAGTATGGGTAATGAAAGCACATGTATAGTGCCTAAGTGGAACAGTAGGACTACTGTAGAAGGTTTTAGAAGCAATGGTTATTTATATTGTTCTGAGGACTAAAACACGCCGACAATAAAGGAGCTTATCAAGTCTTCTGAAAGTTTTTTTTTAATCTTTGAAACAATGGGTGATGACATCATCATTCATTCATAGATAAGTCGCCTAAACGTACTTTTTCCACCTAAACGGATATTCATAAAAGTGATGTTTACTCTCAATCCCTCCAACCATTTATGTTATAATCATGTGATAAAATCAAAAGTAATTTACCTTAGACTATTCAGTTTAGAAAAGTCTGAGCAATTTACCATAGGTACTGAAAAACTGACAGTTTATAATGGTTAGTAAACTATTGCTCATTATAACAAAAGAAATTTTTATATAGACAAAAATCTAACAGCTTAGCTTCTAACATAATACCTAGGTACTACTTACAACCAGTTACGGTTATTGAAAAAACATGCCTCAATTATTTAAGTAAATAAAAGCAAGTGAAAACAAGTGTTCCGTCCACGTCATTATGTAGTTCACTCCATTTGGTTCATTATAACTAGTTAAGCTAGATTGAGCCTTATGTTGTGGGCAGTAAGGGTGTTTATTTTAATTATAAGATATAATTTTGTATGCTCCAGTGAGGCGTTAGTTGTTTTTATGGTGAAGGTTTCATGTCGCTCGGAATACAAGCCTTGGCAAGGGTTGACAAGGGTGTGGTGCGTCTGGTAGCGAAAAACTATTTTAATATACGTACATATTATAAAGTAGTGGACGCCCGCGGCTTCGCTCGCATTATTTTGAGATAAACATTACTTATTTATTTATGAACCGATTTAAATTAAACACTAAATGTTAAGTTAAAAATGCACTAACATTTAATGAAACCCGTAGACAAATCAGTTCAGCCGTATTCGAGTCTATAACGAACAAACATACCTACAGACACACAGACAAACAGTTTTTTTAAACATAATTTTTGATTTCTATTTCATCAATGAAGACCTATCAACATTTTTTTTCAATCATTTTCTATGTAACCGACCGGTTACAGCTTTATTATATGTACACATGTATCATCATCAGCCTAATGGGACCCACTGCAGGGCATAGGCCTCCACCCTCTTACGCCAATACTCCCTGTCTTGCGCTGTTCTTGCCCAGATGTTTCCTTCTAACTTTCTTACATCATCCAGCCACCGTTGCACAGGTGTATAGATAAAATTAATTAATTATCATAATTTATAACTTAAGTGAGTTGATAATTCAGTTTTTCATTAATTTAAAGGCATCCGAACAAAGTTCCGAACATTAATGTAACGAACAAAGTTACGAACATTAATGTAAAGGTTGATCTGCTCTGTCAAGCATTTGATCACCATGTCACCAAGAAGCGACTTTCACAAATTACCTCCATCACCTAGAGATGAACACATATACTCTAACTGGGTTGAAATATTATAGTGATATAAGCTGGTATCCCTCTCCTCTCACCCCAATACCCGCGTTCAGTGTGACCACACCCGTCAGCACACAGGCAATGATAACAGCAGTCTGTTCAGGGGAGCCTCGTTAAAAGAAACATTGACGCCGACACCATTACAGGTTATGGTGTTTACTTATTATCATGGTTATATTTACTTGCCACGGGAAATTCAAAGAAAATAGATATTGAGCTTTCTTTTGAGGAAAAAGTCTATGTTGTGACAGACAAGACGAAAATAAATTGTGTTTATAGAAAGCTGTAACTTTGTATCGCTGTACTTGTAAAATTGTATCGAAATTTCAACACATATTAAATTGTTAAATTGTAGGTCCCGGCTGTTTGTCTATAGTACGATAGTCGTTAATCCATGTCAGAGGCCCTCAGGGTGGCTTGATAATCTCTAGACAACAGAGTTGGCCACTCATTCGACAAGAAGAACACATATTCCTGTATGTTGGTGTTTATAATAAAGTTTTATCTTTGTACATATCTATCCTTTCATGAAATCATGATCCTAACGTCTGATCAAGAGCACTTAATTATTAATTTTTTGATGATAATTAGTTACATACATTTGAAAGTTTTTTCGCGTGTATCTAAGGAGGTATATATCTAACTTTGAAAAAATAATGAAACTTGTAACTACGGAGTTTTCTTTATCATTTACTGAAATAGAGAAAAATACCAACAAAACGTAAAAAGCGAACCGCGTTCATTGAACTAAAATGAATACGGCAATCACAAACTTAGAGCACAGACATCAATTGAACGGTTTCATAAGATTTCTTGCTTGAATTCACTCCGACTGTTCCACTGAAGGAGAAATAACATTCAACTTCAGAGCTGCAACAATGATTGAAAGAAGCCGGAAAATAGCATTATGCATTTCAAAATGATATTTGAGATACGCGATCCGTTTTGTTTGAAGCTTTGAAGTTCTATTGTACTGGGGTATTTTTCACATAACGCCTCATTTTTTTGTAGAGCAAACCACAAGCAAATGTTTTAATCATAATAAAATTAAAAGTAAAACAGGAGTTTTTTCTTACAAATCAGACTGGACAGTTTTAAGAACTATCAGAGCCTGTTAACATTGTTTTACGGGATTTCTCATTGAATATATTCCGCACTGAAATTATATTACCAACAGATACTCCTGTTTTATTCGATCTACTCGTATTTCTGCCCAACACTTCATAATGAAACTTCGCATGGAGCAAAGCGGGCCAATCAAACAAGGCATTCGACCAAACATGGTCCATACGCTTAACCAGCTTTATTAGATCTCTTCCGGCCCAGCGCTCACCCTCGGTTAGGTGTCTGGTGTGGCTGGCGCTGGTCAATCACTTTGTAATTGGCTGCAGAGGCAAGATACCCGTGAAATGACGACTGGCCACTGACAAGGGTCTTGCAAGCTTCGGTTGAGCGTCAGCTTGCGCCACCGAGCGTGGGGCGGCGTCTGTAGCTGTAACGCGGTGGTAGATATTATTGGCAGTGATGAGCATACACTAAATAAGACGAGGACTGATACTACCATTTGTTGTGACACCCTCACGGCCTATCAAATCTTTTTAAAGTGTAATAATATGTGAAAAATATTAATTACTAAAATTTGGGTAATTTCTACGCTGTATTAGTTTAGGTAAAAAAAAACTTATAACACATCTTCACATTCGATTCACATTTTCAGGATTCAATTGCAAACAAACACTTTGTTATGAATTTCCTTTAAATGTAAATGATTATAATATCTACTAGTATTATGAAGGTGAATATGTAAAACATGCATTGGAGTTTCATCTACAAATAAGGGATGCTAAATTTAATGACCATAGACCAATACGACAATACCATGATGAATATCAAAGAGCTATAAAGAAACATTCCCTGTACTATATATTTCCCCACAGTTCCGCAGTCTGGGCCAATTCCTCCGCACAATTGAAAGAACAATAAAAGTCGGACGTGGCTCGGTATGATCATTTTTCTTACGCATAAATTACATCTCGTACGTTTCTTTTGAAGTTCCAGTTTTCTTAGAGTTCTTCGGTATTTTTTCGCGATCTCTCAGGTATTCTAGTTTTATTAACTTGAAAAGTTTCAAGTGCTTGCCTTGAGCTAATTAGGCTCAGATTTATAACGAAGGCGTGAAAAAGCAGTTTCTCAGTTCTTTTTAAAAGGCATTTTTTTTTGTAAAATTTTGTATCTGTGTAAAATCTAGAATCTAGTTACTTCATAGTAAAATTGTTGACTTCAGACTCCATGCTCATATAAGCATGTTCCAAAATTGTTCAGTATCACTTGGTAGAGTATCGTGTAAGCCAAGCTGATTGACATATTGTTGTCATTATTTTTTTGCGTAATATAATAATAACCTATGCAATATCTTTTAAATAAAATCAAACGAAGATTGCGACCAATTAGGAACTATACATTTAAACGAGCAACTAAATACAATCTACTGAACCCATTTCCGCCTCCGTTGGCACACTTACCAAACATTTTTCATGAAGCAGGTTCGGTCCTCGCGAACCTGCCAGTGAACCTTTTTATCAAAAGGTTATAAGCGAAAAAGATTTTCACGCACGAGTAAAAGTGGATACTCGAGCAATGGGTCTAAATTAATTATTTTGGGTACGAATCCTCTAAATGATTTTATGTTTTCCGGGATTTTCGGCAACGGTAAATAAATTAGGACTGTTTTGATGAAATGTTTGCGCGAATTAATGTAAACTGACTGAAGAACTGGCAAACGAACTTTGAACATTCGCAAATTTTCCAACCTACGCAATACTTAAGCGATAAAACTGGATGAGATGTTAGATAAATGTTATTAGTAAGATTCAGGAAAATAAAATTTGTTTTTCTGATTGCCTTTTTAAGGCCAACAAAGTTTAAAATGTCAATCTATCAATCAAATTGTCGTCTCTTCGTCAATCGTATTTATTTATATCTGTTAGAGAAATATATCAAGTAATATTTATTCCCTGTGCTTATCAGCGCCTTTAAAATGAATACAATTAATCCTAAAATTCTTATTTACACGTTTCTTCTTCATAACTCCATCTTATCGTGGGGCCACATTATACGAACACAATTGGCATCCAGCACAAAGCCAAGGCTTCCACACACACATATCTAAAAGTACAGCATATGAACACTAGTGGCGCCTTGTGGCTGTACTCGTAATTGTCAAGAATTAAACGTAGGCCGATATAAGTACATAGTGTACGATATAGTATATGTCTAATATAAGTTATGTACAATTGTGATTTCTAATTGACGTGTAATCTTTTGTTCACTAATAAATTGTTTATCTGGTTTAAGAAATAAAATTAATATACTAACTGCTTCTAAGCCCTAATCCTATTTGCTATTAGAAAAAAAATATATGGTCGTGATTATTTTCGCTCATTTTCCAATAAAAATTTAATTTTAAAAAATATAGTCATAATTTTTCATTTTCATTTTAAATAACCTGTATTAACAATTTATAAGACCAGCATGGTGTTTCACAATGACTCGGATATGATCCGATCCGCTCGTAGTAAAAATGGTAGAAATTAAATACAATGGTAGAAATTTAAAATATAAGTTTTAAGGCTAATTTTACCATTTTTACTGTAGATTTCATATGAATAATTATAAATAGAAATAAATCAATGTATAATTATGTGTAAATCGGGTTAAATATCATGAAAAACAAAATCGAATTTATCATCGACGGAAACGAATCCGCTAGCTTTTGGCTCACGGAACGGTTCCGATTTTTCTGATGAATAAATTTGTTAAAAGATTCGTATGGAATCATTGTGATTTGGAAAAATCCTTTCCGTGCCAATTGATTTCCGTCTCAATCGAATCGGATCCGTATCCGACTCATTGTGAAACACACCGCAGATAAATTTATCCAAATTAATTCCGTTTGTTTTCTCACATTATTTTAGCTACATAAAAAAGACATACAAACCACCACCATCATACCAACATAAGTGTGATTCCAGTGAAATAATAAAGTTATATCCCCCTACTGTCTGTTTTGGAAACAATTAGGTATTATTATAGACACTAATGGGAGGGTGCGCCCCTCTTGTCTGCTTGTCTGTAAGTACTGCCTATATTGTGCTAATGAGACAGCCTCCATTTAGATACATAGATAGATGGATGAAAAATTGAGTTTGAAGTGTTTGGGTGGTTTTTTCATTTCCATTTTTTTACCTCGTGATAAAAAAAGATATATAAATAGGCTAACGTTTGACTGCAGCCTGCCTGATGTTAAGAACCACTGTAGTCTAAGATATTAATTTAGATTTAATTTTCATTTTATGTACATCATACCTCAAATGTTAATTATAATACGACGACGTACCATGTTCAAGATTTTTGATTATTTAGAATTCACTTTTAAATATATCTAGGTGTCACATAATTTTAAAGCCGTAAAAAGTGAAATAACGGGAACCAAGTAATATTATGTTCGGTATCGGAATCAAACATCAAAATATACCTAGGTGTAGCAAATTTCACTGAGATTGTTTACGAGTATGCAAAAAAAGAGACAACCGAAGCCTTAGAACAACAGCCTAAGGGTTTCAAGTTATGCTCCTTCACGTCTGACATATTGTCGTATGCACCTGGAGCCAATTTAGGTATCCAAGATCTACCGTTAACAACATCCACAACATGCGAGTCACTTAGGTACTGCATTGATGTATTATATGTCTTGGAACTAGCCGTGCTGAAAAGAAAGCCATGCGTTTAGTCTTTTTGGGGACTAAAAAGTATAGGTCGCTTTGACATTTACAACATGTCACTAGATACTTAGGTGGTTTTAGTATGCTAATGTGGATAAAAAACCCCCTGTAATAAATCATATCATATAAAAATAATGAAATACTAATGCATCACTCACATTTTAGCAGTGACGTATGATTTGCGTTTAACCTAAAAACTCTCCAGAACACAGATAATTTTATAATTAGGAAGCTAGAGATAAATAAAGAATTGACGGATTTATCTTTGCGTTAGTACCTACTCGTCTACAAGTTTTTAATTCTCTATCAATGTTGCTATATAAAACCTATTGTCCAATAAATTTCTGTCTATATTTCCAATAAAACACAACCTACAATGACAGTAATAAATTTCCATACAAATGTGTACTAACTTATCCAGACATCATGTAGACCCTAATATCCACGAGTGTGGCAACTGGCCAATATAAACAAACATGAATGTATGTACGTATATATGTATGTGTGTATGTATAGGCATATCACATCGGAACATCAACCTGTCCGCCGCAGGTGATCACTAACACTATACAGAGTGTTTCTTGAGGAACATACATTATTGATGTTTGTGATAAAGGAGTAGCGATAGTTACTTAGTGGTAAAAGCAAGACATCGGTTGCTCAGCGTGGCTTGACCTATAGTTATATAGCGTTTGCTAAAGTAAAAAACTGTCAGTGCGTTTAAAAATCAAAATTATATTTTTTGGGCTCTACTGTGGGTCAAACTGCAAATTAAACTGTACCTAATAAATATAATATGTAGTTCAGGTCACAGCTTTTCATCAAAGTATACAATAGTACGTTTAGTAGGTAGATAACCTCACATAATCACACAAAAATTTAATAATTTAATGGTAAAGTGCGATCATTACAAACAAAAAATTAAAAGCAATTTACGTCAAGCAATAGTTTAATTTGCATGTCTCTCTGTACCTACATATCTAGATTTTTTACTTACATCGATTTAAGCATAAACATTAAATGAGTTTGGTTTACTCGTAGTTGTTAAATTAATCTTTAAAAGGTAAATTTAATCGATGATTTATAAACCAACCTGTACAACTAGTAATAGTCGGCCGAAACTACATTTCCTCGGAAACAATGACAACGTGTTCCGAACATTGTTATGTCTTAATACTGTGTCCTATAGTGTGTATGTGGCAACAATCTAATAGTAAACAAATAGATACAATTAAAATAATAAACCGATATGAGTAATCGTAAAGGTTATTAACAAACTAAGATAGCGGTATGGGTGTCGGTTCTCTAATACATTTTATTATTATTTTCATCAAATACGACATCGTCAAAATCGAGGGTCTAACATGGGTGAGGTCTGCGCAGGATCGACATACAAAGGGAGGCACGAGCCGCCCTTGAGATCCCACTGCTGGGTACAAACCCAGCAGTGAGATCTCAAGGGCTGCGGATGATGATGACGATGATCATCAAAAAGAAAAAAAAACTTTGAGTAATAAGAGCAAGCGCTCAATCTTCTTCCCTATTACTGAAAGTATTTTTTGCACCCAAGCCTATAATTTGTGATATTATTTCAAATTTTGGTCATTAGATACCAGTGGCTTAGATCGCGATCTTTTTATAAAAAATTAGTATGTAACTTTCAAGACATTATAATTATACTGATTCTATTATAATAAATAAATAAATATTCCGGGACATTGCACACAGCGCCATCTAGCCCCACACTAAGCAAACGCTTGTGTCGTGGGTACATAATCCTTCACTTGTACTGAAAAAAAAATGCTGCTAGGCAAAAGGCAGTGATAAGATAACAGTATCACCTCCCTCGTCCATCAAATGGAAAGTTGTTGACAAGCGATCCGTCATCTGAAGAAACACAATAATTGTTCTCGCACCGAGCTGGTACTCTTCTCATTACTCTTAGAAAATAAAGTATATATAAATGTATATAATATGTTGATCAAACTAATATCATCCAACTTCGTGCTTACACATACATTATTCGGCACATAATAATATATTCGAAGTATACCTACTCGATTGGTTGGACGGTCAAATTATTTTGTTATTTGGAATAACTGGACCTTATGAACATAGTATGGACTTGCCAAAATAACGTTTAGTGATACGGACGTACATTTATAGATATATTGTTATTTATTTTTATCGCAAGTCAATTAAAACAAACCAATAATATTGAGAAAATTTGAAATGAAATGAAAATTATTTATTTTGCGACAAAAAATTACGTACGAACATATTCAGTAAAGTAAGACAAACACATTTTGCAAAACAAACAATTTCAATCAAATCTAAACCATGGTAGGTATCATCAACGTGTTTCTAATTTTCAAAAAGCTATCGCAAAAATATTCCACCATGATCCAAGTTCACGTCAAAATCTAAACAAAATGCCACGTCCCGGCCATACAATCTCCATACGCCTTGAATTTTTAAAGAGATAATTTAAAAAATGCGAGTGCGCCGTGTTTGCCATCCGAGGAAGCGTCTCTCAATATTGTTGTTCAAACAGGACGTAATAGAAAACATCTTGCTTGCTGCCACAGGTTGGGATAAGGAAGATAGGATTTGGGAACCACATTCAAATATATTGTTGCTAAGCGATTAACTTTTTGTTCCAGCCCCTGGTTCGAGAGTCTGCTCTATTCCAAAACCAGATCAACTGTACCACGGACCACAGTGTCACTTCTGTGACAAATATCAGTAGTATCAACAAATATCAGTGTAAAAAAGTTTCAAGAAATTATGTTTATTGTGTATTACCTAGTAATTACACAAGTATATTTTTGTTATTTAAAGATTATTTTGCACTTGACTACAATTGGACGTAGTTTCTGAAAAACGTTCCAACCCACAAACCAGTCAAAATTGAGTTAAATATGCCAATCTTCTCATGTCATTCATATTTATTACCTCATAAAATATGGCAACCCCCTCCTCATTCTTAATATGAAATCAAGACATAGTAGCCCAACCCACATGTATGAAACGCGCAAATATTTATAAAGCAAAAACAGCCCAAGTATCTTGAAACATTTTCCCTTATTTATTTACATTACTAAAACACTCAAAATTAAAATCACTAAAATGATCCAATCCACTTGGAACGTTTTAATTAAATAAGAATCTCCTATTGGAGGAATATGACATATTATCTAAAACGTTTCAAGCCACTTGGATCGTTTTTAATTAAATAAGAATCTCCTATTGGAGGAATATGACATATTATCTAAAACGTTTCAAGCCACTTGGATCGTTTTTAATTTATTAAATATGAGCCAATACAGGAGATATCACTTTCTCTAAATCGTTCCAAACAAACTGAATCCTATTTTTTTTTTAAATTAGTTCAATGAAGAATTTAACTCGTTTCAACAAAACGTTCTTAGTTGCTGGATAGTTTTTTTTTATACTCTTTTTACTCGAAACGTTTTAGTGAAGTAATAATACTCCTATTAGGAGAATATCACATTTAGCTGAAATGTTCCAAGCAACTTGGAACGTTTTTCATTTAATGAATTTAAACCAACACAGGACATGTCACATAATATCTTTAACGTTCCAAGAAACCTTTAGCCTTTAAAGTTTTTTAACATTAGTCCAATAAGTAGTTAACTCGTTTCTATTAAACGTTATGAGCTGCTGGGACTGTTTTTTAAGTTTTTTAATAAACTGTTTTAGCCATAATTTATTTTACTCTAAAAATTGAAAACAACGAATTTTAATTTTTTAAGGAATTTTGAAATTTGTCTGTTCGGTTATACTGGCAACACACATGTCTTGCCGCTTCGACTGCTCATTTGTCAAGGTCAAGTCGTCACTCGCTGTCTTTGCCTCGCTCGACACGGACGGTTGTATTTGCAGTGCATTGTATTCAGTTCCCGCGCAAAAAGTGTAAAATACCAATTCAATTTGTTTTAATTATAATGATGTTTATAGTGACAATATGAAACGAAGAGATATAATACTTGCGAGAGCTCTTTATCTTAATAAAGGAATCCATCGAACTGTGAATGGTAAGTTACTCGTATTAAATACTTAACCTAAAAAAAATTAAGCCTAAACTGTTCTCAGAAAGTATCTTATAGTGAGCTACATTGAACTCTGATGTTTTCTAATACTTTAATTCAATCTACAATGTTTTTTTGAACAGTTGACAATGCTGTTGCAGACTCGATGGAGCTGGATTCAACTTCACAGAACCCAGTTAATGATACAAATGGTATGTTTACTTAGTCGATATTGATATTATAATCATTAGATTTTGATGAGAAACCAGGGTGGGAAAACATTTAAAATACCTTTTCATTGTTTTTATGCAACATAATCAACTTGTCGACCTTCCTACCAGTATTTAGGGTTCCGTACTTAGATGCTAAAAACGGGACTCTGTTACTAAGACTCTGTTATCGATTACAATTTCAGTCATTTGACCACGAGGAAAAAACAAATACACACGTACACACACACAATATTTTAACAGTGTTCAGTTATTTAATTATAATAATATAAACTAGAGGTTCTCTGTGCGCGGGCGCCAAGGGGCCCGTGAGACGGGGTTTAAAGGGAGGGGGTAGCTCCTATATATGAAAAAATATATGTATTTACAAAAAAAAAGTATATAAGTATTATATCCGTTACCTAGTACCTACGACACAAGCGTTTGCTTAGTGTGGGGCTAGATGGCGCTGTGTGCAATGTCCCGGAATATTTATTTATTTAAAGGCTGGTAGTGAAAGCTGAAGTCGTGGATAGTTATGTTGTGCTCGCGGCTCATAAATCGATTAACACTAACTGCTTAAATAAAAAGGTGTGATTCACCGTAATGCGCGGTAACATTCCTCCTGAACCGAATGGGCACGATTGGCCTATACAAAGTTAGTCCTATAGATAGTTTGCTTGTTTTTGAGGGGGTGTGTGCGTGTGTAATTTATGTGTGTGTGTGGGCGCATGTGTATGTGTTTTTTTGTTCGTGTACGTACGTGTGATGAAGTATATGTTTTGTATCACACAACATTATCGTCCCTAGACTGATTTTACAAACCAAATTTTTTGCTTGTTGATAATTTCAAATATTATACAATTTTCTAAGTGACAATAAATGTTTATTAATTTTACTGTTTTTAATTCATTCCTTTTTTCACATGTATGCTTGTTACAGACGTGTTAAATGACCAGAAAAAACTTAACAAAACTGAAAATGATCGAAGAAAATATAGCTTCATATCTACGAGTACAGCTACAGCTCTAGATCCTCAGGCTACAAATCTTAACGAAATCAAAAATAAGCAAAGAAACGACAGCTACATCTCTACAGCTACAGTTATAGAACCTCAGGCTACACATCTAAACGAAGTTGAAAATAATCATGATCAAGGCAATCTTAACAAAATTGAAAATAACCTAATAGAAGGCAGCTTCATCTCTACAGCTACAGTTCTAGAACTTCAGGTTACAAATCTTAACAAAATTGATAATAATCATGACCAAGCTAGTACTTACAAAAATGAAAATAACCAAAAAGAAGACAGCTACATCTCTACAGTTCTTGAACGTCAGGCTACGAATCTTAACGAAATTGATAATAATCCGAGTATAGAAAGCTATATATCTCTAGAACCTCCTTCATACTCACCAATCACACCTCAAAACTTCAACCGTTGCGACATACAATACATTTCTGGAAATAATTTACAGAATCTTGAATACTCGCCAGTGAGAACAATGTCACCAGATATTCTAGGTCTTATACTTTCAGACAGCAGCAACGATTCCCAGACAGACCAAAACTTTGTTGTAATTCCTGAAACTAGTTCGGACACAGACAGTGACTCTATATTAAAACGTCAAACTGACAAACGTAGCCTGGGCTTTACAGAAATTAGTAATAACATTGAAAGAAGCATGGAGGAAGAAAACTGTACAGACTCTCCAGTGAGACCAATGTCACCAGATATTCTAGGTCTTATACTTTCAGACAGCAGTAACGATACCCAGACAGACCCAAACTTTGTTGTAATTCCTGAAACTAGTTCGGACACGGACAGTGACTCTATATTAATACGCCAAAGTGACAAACGCAGCCAGAGCTCGACAGAAATTAGTAATAACATTGAAAGAAGCATAGAGGAAGAAAATTGTACAGTAAATATTATAGTAAATGAAGATGTGACAACACAAAAAGCAATGACAGGGAGACCGAAAAAAGGGCGGAAAAGGAAATTCGAAGAGTATACGTTAGCTGAAAGAAAAAGTCGTAAATATGCTAATTTGCCGTATAAAGGAAAAAATAAAGAAGTAAGAGCAAAAATTTATCAAAATTTTGAATGTGATTGCAAATACAAGTGCCACTTAAAAATAACTGAAGAAGAGAGAAAAAAAGAATTTGAAAAATTTGTCACACTTGGTTCATATGAAGCCCAATTATTGTACATTTGCTCGAACGTTACAGAAAAACCAAAAAACCGAACATACGTGCCCAAAATTAATAAATCTGGATCTAAAAAGCTACGTCAATTTTCGCGGACATACAAAATTTCCGATATTCCCGTATGTCGAAATATGTTTATAAAAACATTTCAAATTACCACACAAAAAGTAACTATAAGTTTAAAAAAACAGCGCGACGGTAAGAATTTACATGACTGTAGAGGGATTGCATCCAGTGCTTGGAACAAAACTTCAGAAGAAGACATAGATTTTGTATGCGATGTAATAAATAAATTGCCCAAATATGAATCGCACTACAGAAGATCACAAATAGGGGACGCCAAATACTTAAAACCAGGATTGACGCTACAAAAAACTTATGACCTATACGTAGAAGAATTCAAAAAATCAAAGGGTAATGAAAAAAAGCATTTGTCTTTAGCAGTATTCAGAAAAATATTCTTAACAAGATTTAACTTAAGATTCAAAAGTCTTAAAAAAGACACATGTAACAAATGTGATGCTTTTGCTGCAAAATTAAAAACAATGCCCGAGAGCGAAGAAAAAAACTGCTTGCTCTCAGAAAAAGAAAGACATTTACAATTAGCTGAAACCTTAAGAAGCCAGATGAACAGCCACATTGAGAGGGCAAAAGTTGATAATACATTTGAATGTATTACATATGATATGGAAAAGACTTTGCCTTTGCCACGTATTCCAACAAATATAGTTTTTTATAAAAGGCAACTCTGGTTCTATAACTGTGGAATTCATGTGTCTTCGACAAACCAGGGATATTGTTTTGTCTGGATTGAAGGTGAAGCGGGCAGAGGTGCCCAAGAAGTGGGTTCATGCTTGATGAAATTCATCAATCAAACTATGAGACCTGAGATTGAACATCTATCACTCTGGAGTGACAGTTGCGGTGGCCAAAACCGAAATATAAAAATGGTCCTTTTGCTCAAAGTTGTATTGGCTGCACATCCGAGTCTAAAGACTATTGAATTAAATTTTTTAGAATCAGGACATACGTTTTTGCCAAATGACACTGATTTTGGTAAGATTGAAGCCAATCTAAAAAATTTTCAACGACTGTATACTGCTGATGATTACATAACAGTTATAAAAACATGTCAAAAAAAGATCCCTCTTGTTCCCATTAAGATGGTTAAAGAAGACTTTTTGAGCACAGAAAATTTAGAAAAAAACATTACAAATCGAAAGACTTTTGTTAATAAGGATAAAGTGAACTGGCTGAAAACTAAAAACATTCTACTAAAAAAGGAGAGCTTATATTCCGTTTTCATGAAAACAGAACTTGACGACTATCAAGAACTGAATATAAGTCGAAAAGTAAAAGGGGACATACTTCCCATAAGCACAGGACTCCTTTTTCCGCTTTGGCCACAAGGAAAACCTATAAATAATGCGAAATTAAATGATTTAAAATCAATGTTTCACCTTATTCCTGAAGATTGTCTCTCCTTCTATAAAAATTTGAAGGGTATGAAAGGATTACATGATGATATTGAAGGGTTTGGGGCGAGACTCGACTTTGAGTTAGAAGACGAAGTTAACCAAGATAATGACTAGCCTGTGTGTAATTTTAATAAAGAATTATTTTAATAAAGAAATATTGCATGTTTCCGATTAGAGTGTGGTTTTATTAGTATTTTAGCATATTAAACGCGCATTGGAACCATTTTGTGAATCTTAAATTTTTACTATGCCATGTGTATAGCAATTTCTCAAAAACGTTCCAAAGAAATTAATTTAGTTTTATCAAAAAAACTACCTAGGTTGTAAAATTAAAGCAAACATTAATTTAAAGTGTGTTACGATATGTTTCGATAATTAAAGTTAAATATTAGATAATTACACGTTTTCGCTGAGTAATACCGGATTGAACTTTGAACGCGATTTCCCAAAAACTTAACCCATGTGGATTGGAACGTTTTTCAGAAACTACGTCCAATTAAATTTATAAATTTAGTGACGTGCTGCACTTATTAAAGGCAAAGACACCACTTCCAAACTGAATACAATAATAGGTAAGTTTTTCCGGTTTAGTTTTTATTTGCCTGTTATTTTGTCAACATTTAGTCGCATTATTCAGTGTTAGTTAAATCTAATAAATTAAAATAATTTTACCTTTACACTTAAATAAATCCGAGAAACCAACTCTATACAAAAAAACTAAACCCATGTCCATTCGACTCAGTACAGTTTGCAACAAACGACACTCCCTCGCTTTGTACGTATGGAAGAGGATCCGAGTTTGTAGCTATCTTCATTTTACTGATAAAATAAACTAGCTAAAGCAGATTCCGTCGTATGAAACTTCATAAAGTCTGATTAGCAAAATAGAGTTTGTACTAATAGGTGTATATCTACTTGACTTTAAAAATTGAGATTGAATAAACCGGTTTCTTCTAGGGAAGCTAGTTAGATTGTAGATTATGCACAGAAAGTATGAATAAATAAATATGACTACAACGTTGCACCAGGCGAGTTGTAGTCAAATGGGAGCCAATCAAATGTAAAAAAAACTCCTTGACAGACCTTTTGTTAAACAAATATTATGTAGGTGATTTTCAGTATTTTTGTTAGCATATACACTGTAGGTATATGAATGAAACAGCAAGTAGGTTCTGCCGGAAACAAGGAAGCAAACAACGGAAGCAAGATCGCAAACAGGGATGGAGGAAGAGAAACTGTTATCTAGACAAGAAGCTTCTCCATTTTAGGGTAAAAAATACATTTAATTTGGCTCACCAATAGATGTGAATAATTTGATACTTGATATAAAATTACATAGTTTACTGTCTATGCAATTGGTCAGTGATCATTTTAAAAATAAAAGAAATTAAGGAAGCTTTATAATGCTCATTTTTTTTTTATTAGATACATTTTTGATCATAATTTGTTGTCAACTTTAGTTTATATTCTTTCCAGATATCTGGTTCCTAAAAAACATACTTGAAAGTCCTAGCAAAAACATTTTACCAATAACTACAATTTGTTCATGTGGAGTGAATTACGTTTATTTCCTCTATAAATAATTAATCTGTCATCAAATTCGATCCACAATTACGCCCCTCGAAGCCTCTTCAAGTAAATCAGTCAGTATCTACATAAAGCCTCCCACGAGGTGAAATATGAACTTTGTTACTCCAAAGTTCGCGCGGTATCGGCTTAACCTCAGTTTGCTTAGTGCCTAATTGAATATATTATGTTGACGCAAAAGCCTTCAGTTTCATCTAATAATAGTAAGTGTGTAGGTAGTAGGCACGTGAGGTTGCCAACACTGTTTCGTCTTAAGCTTGCGGTAACTTGCTTTCGAGCGGAATATTCCTGTTTTGCAGACAGTATTTGATACATTTCTTTATTCAGATTCTAGAAATAATAACGATACCTAAATCATAAAAAGGTACAGTTTAAAAGACTACGCGTGGAGTATTATAGGGCACTAGCAATCCCGGCGAACTCCGTTTTGCCACCAGATGGTCACGGAGCCCGAGACCATTCCAACGAATGCAAAACCGTGGAAATCGGTTTGTGCGTTCTGGAGTTATAGCGTCAGGAAGGAAAACACGACTTATACCTATATTTATATTGTAGATAATAATAACTGAAAGAAAGAATTGTACCTGTATTGAAAATGTGAACTTTTTATTTCTTTCGTCGGTTACCTATTATTGTTAAACCTTGTCAGTGTTTTTATAAGCAATAGTTATGGTATTTCTAATGTTAACAATACAAACCAGATTACTATGAAATGTCTGGCTTTCTTATATTGATTTCGATTCGGTGTAAAGGAATATTTGGTCAAATAAGTTCAGTTGTTTTTTTTAAAACAGTAGCCACTGTCAGTCTGTTTCAGTAGCAAATTCTGTACTATGATATTATAAAATACTATTAAACTACGATAGATGAGGTAGTATCTAACCCAAAGACCTTACCTGCCCTCGCCACGTACATAATAAGTTTACCCCGAACAACGTTCCTCCATTCGTTTCCCGCGCGAGATAACACACTTTTTCGACTCGGAAACTGGAATTTGCGTACAGAGCGCTGGGTCCCAAGTGTGCTTACCAAAATTCATCATCATCATCATCAGCCTAATGGGACCCACTGCAGGGCATAGGCCTCCACCCTCTTACGCCAATACTCCCTGTCTTGCGCTGTTCTTGCCCAGATGTTTCCTTCTAACTTTCTTACACAAAATTGCTATTGTTAATTTTTTCACTATCACAATATGACAACAACAATGTGTTGTAACAATCATATTAAAAAGAGAGCGAAAAATATAAATGTAAGTAAGCACAACCATTTTTTTTACTTATTATCCAAAGGTATAAAAAAACAAATAATTTTGTTTATGATTCTGATAATAAATTAAATCTAACGGATTTGTGTTAGTAGAAGAGAAAGCTAAGAATAGACTTATAAATTCATCCTTCCATTTAATAATCGTATCGATATTATAACTTGTTTGGTTTCATATCAGTATATTATATTTTTAGAATTTTATTAATACGATTTAGCACATGCAGTAAAAAGTCCACTTA
The DNA here is from genome assembly GCA_927399415.1 of Macaria notata. Lineage (NCBI taxonomy): Eukaryota > Metazoa > Arthropoda > Insecta > Lepidoptera > Geometridae > Macaria > Macaria notata. Next base: position 650,976 of record OV656727.1, read on the forward strand.
TCCACCATAAAAAGTTTATATATGAGTAATAGTCTGTGTTTCGTATGAGAGTGGTCAACTCTGGTGTCAGAGTTGGCCATTAGTGTTTGTTATGACTGTATGCTATTTGTCCAACGACGCGCGATTTCCCCAATTTCCCAACCGCCTTAGCAGACTTGGAGTCCTGGGGACCGCAGTACTTCATCACTACGTAACGTGATCGTGGCTGGAGCCGTTTAGACTTAACTATTCCGAGAGAAAAGTACGCTGAAAGGCCTTTACCTAAACGGCTTGCTGAAGTTAGCGGCGGTAAAGTTTTATAGGACTTTTTGTCTCTGTTTGGAGCTAGATTTCGCAGTGTTTGGTTTAACTATCTGCACACTTACCTACAGTTAATGAATTTTACAGATACAACGCTTTATGAATTTTTATATTAGATACACATAGAATTTACTGAAGATCATAATAACACGCAAAAATTGTACTGTATGTTTATTGTAGTGTTCAGGTTCTTCTACCCAAGACACGTGATATCGAAAACAAAAATGTAGCCATAATTTATTTATTTATTTATTTAGAAATGAAATGAAATGAAATGAAATGAAATTTGTTTATTTTGCATTATACTTATTGCATAACATTGTATGAAAATCCAACGGCATCCGAACTAGTTTATAACTGTGTTTCGGTTGCCGATGGCTTCTCCCCGTTTGGCTTGACATAAAAATAAGTAATTCATTCTAGTAACTTAATTAAATTAAACAGAGTATTAAAATTATTTTGGATTAGAAGTTACAATTTTGAAAAACAATTTCAATATACATGTAAGATGTGTTCGTCTTATAATTTAATATAATACAAGTAGAATTCCAATTTAAAACAACAAGAAACCTATCTGTCTGGATGTATAACATTATTTGTGTGTTTTGTTGTAAGTCTGTGGTTTGGTGTATGTTGTTATCTGTGTTTAAATAGGTCTGAATACCGCCAAACATTTAAGATGGGATGACAGACATTGTAAATGTAAGGTGCGTGTGTGTGTGTGTGTGTGTGTGTGTGTGTGTGTGTGTGTGTGTGTGGTGTGTTTGTGTGTGTGTGGTGTGTGTTTGTGTGTGTGGTGTGTGTGTGTGTGTCTGTGTGTGTGGTGTGTGTGTGACAAGCCCAGTGCATGTACATAATTATTATGTAACTGTGTATGTTTTTACCTGTACCTAATTGTGAGTGTACACCATTATCAACAAGTGTAGTGATTGTAGAGATAGAATAAGTTTTGGAACGATTACCTACTCATATTTTAAAAATAAAAGCTTTTAAGCATCTTTTCTATATCATTGTAATCTAAATCTTTTAACCAGTTTAATATTACCATTTTCACCTCCCGATTTGAAAGTATATGAATATTTTTGTATTTATTAATTGCATTATACAATTTAGTGGAAACAACGTTATACTGTTTTTGCGCATATCTTCGGTGAACCAGCGGTGCAGCATGGATTTGTGGTCTTCTCCTGTCATTTATAGATGTGGCGTTTGGTACAGTATTTTTATGATATCTTCTTATACATTCATATATAAAAAGTTTTCGTACCGACAAAACATCAGCCTTGGCATATACATCTGTAGTGGGGTGCCTGAATGGTAGAAACATCATAACCTTCAGAACAGCACGCTGAGCCCTCTCTGCAGAAATTAGGTGTGTTTTATCAGCACTGCCCCATGCACAGATGCAATACCTAACTAAGCATTGGCACAATGCCTTGTATGTCTGTACTCTTAACGGTAAGTCTGCTACACTTCTTAGTGCTTTAAAAATGTATATAAGTTTTCGAATTCGAGATGTCAAAAACTGTATGTGGTTCTCCCATGTAAGTTTATCGTCCAATAGAACGCCTAGGTACTTAATGACTTTAACCCCTTCCAATACTGGACAAGAACACGCTAGTTCCGCCATTTTCTCATTAGTTCTATTGCATGGAAATGTATGTATCTTTATAGCGAAATCATTCATAGGCGCTCCTGTTGTTCTTTTAGAAAAGCATAAGTACTTCGTTTTGTTGGTATTCAGTGTAAGTAAGTTATCTTCCAGCCATCTCGTTACACACGAAAGTGAAAACTCGGCCACTTGTTTGGCTTTAGGCCAAGTTTTATGATGGCTCAACAAAATTGTATCATCTGCGAACATGATTAAATCAGTCCCCGGTAGCTCAAGCCCACACAATTCATTAATATATATGAGGAATAGTGTAGGCCCCAGCGTGCTTCCTTGCGGCACTCCAAAAGAGCAGCTGGCATCATTACTTTCAAACCCATCAACACGCACTATTTGCGATCTGTTTGATAAGTAATCTGTCAACCATTTATGTGGCAACCCTCTAATGCCCATTTTTTCTAATCTAATTAAAAGAATTTTAATTGACACCGTGTCGAATGCCTTCTGGAGATCTAAAAATATCCCAACGCACCTATTTCTTTTTTCCATATAATTAGTAATTGATGATGTTAATTTTAGGACGGCATCTTCAGTTGACCTCTTTTCCCTAAAACCGTATTGGTTCGCATGTAGGAGGTTGTTTTTTTCGAGGTAAGTCATTACACGCTTCTTGACTAATTTTTCCAAAATTTTGGACAATGTAGATAAAAGAGAGATAGGTCTATAATTTGATGGGTTACTTTTGTCCCCTGCCTTGTAAATAGGACATACAACTGCTCTTTTGAATGCTTTTGGGAAAACACCGGTATCTAGACTGAAGTTGCATATGAAGGTGATGGGCTCAATTAAAATGTACAAGAATTTTTTAATAATATTAGCTGTAACTTTGTCCCATCCCGGAGAGCTGTCTGATTTAAGAGCCAGTATTACAGATCTGACCTCATACATATCTGTAGGAACAAAAGCCATTGAAAATGAAGGAGACCTACAGTCCCCTACACGAGCCGCAAGTTCATTTTCTGTTATACTCATTTTTTTAAGTATTGTGTCAGCTAATAGTCCACCAACTGATGTAAAATAATTATTTACCATATCAAGAGCTTCAGTAGGATTGTGGTTATTAAGTAGTAGGTCACTAGATGGAGTTTTTAACTTTTTAATTTCACAGACCTCTTTAATTACATTCCAAGTTTTTTTAATGTTTCCGTTACTTTTATGTAGTTTATTTTTGTAGTATTCATTCTTTAATTTTTTTATTATATTATTACATATATTTCTATAATTGGTATATTTTTTCTTTTTATCTTCATCATTAGGTGCTAATTTAGTTTTTTTATGTAACTTATCCCTTTTTCGTATACATTTGACTACCCCTTTAGAGATCCATGGTTTAAGTGGCTGATTCTTTTTAGAAATTATTTTAATTTGTGTATGTAGGTTTATTAAATTAATTAGTCTATTTGTAAATAATTCTGTAGCTATGTTAATGTCGTTTAACTCATATATATCCATCCATTTTGCTTCCGATAAACTAACATTAAGGGCTTCGAAATCTATTACAACTTTTTTATACTGAGTAACTATTTTATTTGTTTTAGCATTTTCAACAAAAAGTAATATTGAATTATGATCAGTAATTTTATCTCCAAAAACTACCGTCTTCCATACATAGGGTGATTTTATCATGAAATGATCTAAACATGTCTTGCCATGAGTAACCTGTTTAATACCTTGTCTTAGCCCATGGAATGCCAACATGTTTAAATATGTCTGTGCTGGCTTTGTAAGATTGTTCTCTGTTGTATCAATGTTTATATCACCGGTTAAGATAATAGTAGCAGTAGATGTGCTATTTAGTATTTTATCTAGCGATTCTATATATTTACTTGGATCAGCAAAGCAATATGGGCGATAGCTACATAATATTGTGTAATCGGGCTTAACATTTAGTACAAGACAGTTTCCTTCAGCACAGTCATATTCATAAGCAGTGGCTTGTAAGTCATTTTTGACATATACTACGACTCCATCATTTTGGTTGAAAAACCGCTGTGTCCAATACATATTATAACCATTGATGTTAGGTGGTTCATTATTAGGATTCGTCCAACACTCGGTGAGAACAAAAATGTCAACTGGAATATCAATAATTGATACTATCGGTAGAAAATATTTGAAATTACAATTAATACTTCTGATGTTAACTGTATATATGCTAAGAGTGTCTGAAATAATAGTTTTATCCGAATACAGTGTCGCTTTGCATTCCTGAACGGTATTGAGTACATAACTTTGTATAGAATCAGAAATGTCAACCTCAGTTATTATAAAGGAATTATCATCCATAATTTAAGATTGATGTAAAATTGACAATATTCCATGACAATGTCAAAACTAAGTATATGTGGGATGTTCCCTTATCTACAACCATACCTCGAAGATGTTTCCAATCGGTAATCAAAATATAAAAATATATACATGCAATATCTATCATAGATACGTGAAGTAACTTTGGTGGTACATTTGTGTTTGAAAAAAGAAAAGGTACAGACACAAAATGCAGGCTAAAAGATTACAAACAAATAACACTGTGAAGCATAAGACTAAACCTACAGTTTAATTAAGTCCGTACTCAACACTCATTGTGGACTCTGAGAGTTTAACATTTGCACTTAAAAGTCATCAATAAATCAAATAACAACACAATTACCTGTATTTTGGCATTAACCAAAATACGATACAACCTTTTTTTCAAATGCGACACAAAATAGAATTGCTATCAAGAACGTTGTCCGATCACAAAATTATAATATTTGCGTGTACACAGCGTTTAATCCTACCATTTCAACCGTATACCAGAATCCAATTATATTTGGGCACAATCAACAGTATCGCATATGTATCGAACGACCCTGTTGATTCCTCGTGGTACTAAATTTGGATTTACTGTAGTACTTGATTAGAAATCATGACATACTATGCTTTGTACATTACTGCATGGTACTTTTGACCAACTGTCATATACATAAATGTTCTTCTATGAACTTCATTCTGATCTGAATCTGATCATGATAAAGAGGAAAACGCATAGCGTTATGTCGCAACATTTCTCCCACCAAAATGAAATAAATAAATAAATATTTCAGGACATTGCACACAGCGCCATCTAGCCCTGAAACCTGACCTGCAGTAATTATAAGTAATTCTACCAAAGAATGATTAAAAGCAATATTGAACCAATTCTGATCAGGTAGGCAATGTGAGCACGCTCCATGCTAGATAATATTGTTACCATCAGGATAATTATGTTCAAAAGAAAGATAATTTTGATAATTAAAAACAGCATTTCAGGTTTAAATGGCTTCCGGTAAATATTTTTGCATAATTTTCTAGAAGTAGAAACTAAGAGCCACAAGGAACGTATGACCGAATCAAACGAACGAACAGTGTCGGGTGGAACGAATGATGTAGCTCATTGGATCGTAATTCGCATATTCGAATATCCCCTATTCGAGTTTCAGTCGAATTGACAATCGTTCGCGTAACTCGATCCTAATGATAGTGTTTGCAATATCGGATACAGTGAGTTTTGGAGGTTTTATCTAGTTCGTTCATTTCAGTTTCATTTTGTTAGTATTTTATTCAATAGAAAATATAAATGGTTTTGAGATATAGAACAAGGTTTTGCATATTTTTACACCATATAGGCTTGCGTTTGACTACAGGCCACCCTACCGCCGAAACACTTACCAAAGTTAGGTACATGGTAATTTTTCATTCTAAAATTGCATAATGTCGACGCCCTTGGGTTTTTAAACTAAAAAAGGCACAACAAAAACTATACAATTAAACTGTTAGCTTAACAACCCTATTCTTTTCATATTTTCTATCCAAAAAGTATTATTAGTAAAGTTACATATTCCAGTATTGGAGTTTGTAAAACGAAAGCACGCTCCTATCTAAAAGCATTGAAACTTCCCGCACCACTTTACGCGAAGCCGAGATCGTAACGGTAGAAGTTATAACTTCTTGAATAAAAATGAGCCGAGAATTCGCCTCGAATATTCCAAGAGTCAATAAAAAGAAGGGTTTATGCCAAACTTTACCCACAAATAAACCAATTGACAAACACGAATGACTTGTTTTTTTGGCATCATTCACAATTGCACAATTCGCGAAAGTAGTCGTGTTTACAATGCCAAGCGAACTTTCTTGGAAATGTGGCACAAGATACAGGAAAATCATGATGCAATACTTAGCTAAACCATTCATACAGCACAGATAACCATTAGTTTAATAAGTTTGAAACAATTAATTCATCTACGGAAAATAATGTACACATAGGCTAGAATGTGGCTCAGCGGTTCCAGTGTCTGCTTTTCATTCAGACGCACCCTGGTTCGTATCCGCCCTACACCAATGACTTGTATTTTCAAGTTATGTGTAGATTTGCACTCGCTTAGCGGTGAAGGAAACATCGTGAGGAAACCGACATGTTTGAGGACCACAATATCCGAGGACATGCGTCTTCCGTGGAAGGACCTGGGCGCCCACCACGATGTATCTGCCCAAGAAAACTCCCCTAACGAATTAATTCTGCGGGGGAGTCACGACCCTCAGTCATGAGGAAATACGACTCAAAGAGAGAGAGGCTAGAAAAGCGTAAAACAAACTTCCACTGCTTTCAATTATTGGCGTATGAATGAAGAGTTTTATGGCTTGCTATGGTCCCAATCTATATATTATAAATAACATTCTATTTACGCATATTTACATTATTTTCTTTAAAATATTGGCACAAGTACAATAAACATTCTTAGCACTATTTTTGGCTATAAAAGACAACACTGCATCAATATCAGCGCCCAATATATCACAGCGAGAGAGTACCGCAAAATTTTATCAAAGTTCAAGTTTCTTATACCTTAGACCAGCCACCCTCGCCGCAGCACCCCCGTTCCTTCCCACAAAAGACAGCATTCACCACGTCTGGGTACTTCGTAAGACCAATATTTTCTTCCCGAAGAGGGGTCGGTACGTCTATAAATTTCTATCCTATTGATAGTTAGTAGCGCATTAGTTCTCCTTTTGTACTCGGGCCCATTCAGTTGAAAAACTGGCTTATGGCGACGTCTACGCTACTGGCTCTAGTCGCTCTTTATGAGATGTTGGGAATCTATTTACGAAGTCGTATATGTCATATGGGTATTTGAGATAGATTCTGCTTATACTATAAACAAAAAAGGCACCTTATGAAATATTCATTACTTCACGGTAACTACAAAATCATGTTATCTCTTATTAATCTAATCGCGTCGTTATTTTCACATAATATGTTTATGTGTATGTATGTATAAGTGAGTGCTTTAATATCTCACGTTAATAATAGCTGTAGGTAATAATTAATACAATAAGAATAAATATATTTATATAAGCCACAGAAAATAATAGACAATACAACACGCCAATTTTTATACATTTGTGTTCCCACTATTCTAGACATTTTCCTATAATTTCCCACTCATTTGTCAAACCATTTATTTGTTTATCCCGAAACATTCCCCTAGTCAACACCAGGACTATGGAGCAATTGCATAAGAATCGCGTGGTTTTACTTAATTTATCATTCCTTTGAAGCAGCTAAGTATTGTTTGGCTTACCGAATTAACTCGCCTGGTTATAAAGCGCTTAAAGCTACCGGCTAATGAAGTGGTATGTGATAACATAAACATAATTCCACAATATTACTAAACTTCATTGTTGAAATTAAGAAATACAACAAATGTCAGACAAATATACTTAACTAGTAGTTTACATAGCATTTTTCATAGCATATTTCATAGCATAGCGTCGTGCATAGCATTTTTTTCCAGACAAACTGGTTATGTGTGCAACCAACAATTATATAATAGGTGTAAAATATGTTTATAGTATAAACGAAAGTGTATTTTATAAAGGTCTTTTTTCATGTATGTATGTATATGAAGTATCCCTATAATAGTCGTAGTGAGGACTTGCATAAAGGTATACACAGCCAGTTTTTATGAATCAAAATAAATCGCAAGAAGTAAAACTATATCTTGAGCAAATAACGCTTTATTAATAAATCTTGATTGATTATATTTTCCTTCCTAACCTAATAAATATTTTAGTTACAATCCATCACTAAGAAAAAAGTAAACCAAGACTAACCCTTTCTAACTGTATCCAGTTAGTGCGTTTCTCATGTCGTCGCCACTCGAGGCTCGCTAAGCGCCCTTCATGAGAGGGATCAAAGTGATGCGACCGTTTTTAATTGCCGCCCTCGCGCCTTCAAGGGCCGCCCAGAAGGGCTGGAGAGGGAAATGAGCTTGATATGCTTGATAGACCTATGTGATGAGTGATTTATATACGTTACTGTATAGTTCATAGGTTGAAGATAATCATAAGAAAACTGTATCAATTTTCAGGCATAATTATAAATAACCAAACCGAGTAAACGAGGTGCGTTTTTCTGTAGAATTGAAGTAATATTGTCCTGTTAAACTGATTAATCTGGTTTAAAATACCATGCACAAGGGCACAAGGCCTATTACTAAAAAAATATTATTGAGTTTGTATGTTGATATTTACATTCCCATTTAGAATCATTAGCAGTCAAAAATATTAAATAACAGATGAAAAAGTATAAAAATTACTAGCTTTAACTTTTTTTTTAAATCCAAACGTGCTAGCAAGAGTTACATTCCATAACTATCCGAAAGCTTCCGATTAAAGTTCTAAAGCTTTGTCAGTAAAAAAGCACATGAACACGACCAATAACAGCACAGACCGGTGCCAGATGCAAATAATTCCAACCACGGAGCTTTAGAAACTAATAGAAAAACGTGACATCAAAGCTCATAAAAGCTTATAATTACCTACCAGATCATAACAACTACTACATTGCTACCATCAGGCAAGTTGTAGTCAAGCGTAAGCCTATATCATGTAAAAAAAAAAACAACGAAAACAATATATAATATGTAATTTGTATAAAAACTAATTTTATCTTATTAGTCCACATTTAACATATAACTTAGTTTGTATTCATATATTAGCGATATACCTACTAAAATCTTCTGCTAAGACTTTTCCTTATCGTAGGATAACAAAATATATATAAAAATGGGTAGATAATTAGTTCTAAGGTTTTGTTTAAACGCCTACATTTAAATCTGTGAAGCTATATAAATATTTTATTTCTCTCATTCAATGTATGTATGTTAAAGTTTTCACTACCACTGATCAAATTAAATTTATTGAAGAACCAAACAAGATCAACATGTATAAGAGAAAAATATAATGAGCTAGTAGCTAGTTAGTTAATCGCAAATAATGAAATATTTCATCCAATATTGCCAAGAATCTAAATAAAGTGCCAAGGTTAAAAGCTCCGTGGTGTGTGGCAAAGCTGCGTGGACAAAAACTAAATGTGTGAATACGGCGAAATGAACAATTTTGTGCGATTCAGAAAAAGGAAGGACATTTCAGAGCTTTATGGAACTCGCTTATGAAAATTAGTTCGTTTTGTTTTGAGAGAGTAAGGCTGCTAATTTTTTCGTTATATTTTTAGCTTAATTTTTAAATGGACTTCATTTATGAAGTTGACTTAAAAATAATACAAGGCTAATCAACAAAAATCAAACACTACTACTGCCACGAAAATTCCCTATTAATAACATGAATAAACATGCAACTAGAATCTTTTACCACATGAGGTGAAATAGGTAATAACTACACTCTTCAAAAGACTCTCCATCGCTTTACAACCGTTCTAAAACTCAATTTTCTCGGCTTTATCCCGGTTTTCCATACAATGTGTAAACACCTTGCCGTGACACGCCACAAGCCACAGCTTCGCCCTGGTTTAGCGCCGCTGAAAACAATTCAATTTTACCAACCGTTTAAAATTTAAAAGCTTTTATTAACAGTTCCAACGGTACTTATCGAGAGAGGAAATTTGTGATATTACTTTGTGTTTATTGGCTGAGGCTATTGTTTGAATATGTTACTTTGAAAAACACAAGCTTGTTGTTACATGTTCAAATGTATTTTTAATTATGAATGATTTTAAGTCATTTGATAACAGTATCCAACAAATTACTATGAATAGGTATATTACGTTCCTATGACTACGTGTCAATTTTTCGAATAAATATAGCAAGTATCTAAACGATATAATATTACTATTTAATAAATAAATAAATATATATTCGGGACACTGCACACAGCGCCATCTAACCCACACTAAGCAAACGCTTGTGTTGCGAGTAATTGATAACGGATATGTATATTGCGATTGTTTTCTTTCTCTCTAACAATTTATTTTTCTGCAACGAATAACAATGAAATATTTTTTGTAATAAAACATAACATTTCAGATTAATTAAAAAAAATGCTTATTTTATAGAAATATCCACATATGACAAAAAAATGCTCACATATTTTTCTACTTCACTGAAAACCTAGTAAGTATATTATATTACTCTATGCTGAAAACGATGTTATTTCATGCATAAAAATAAACTCAAAAATTGCCTTTCATGTTTGATCCCTTATAAACACAAGTTTTTTATGCGATTTCTTTGCAACGCCAAAATTCTTTGATAGCTTTGAAAATAAATTACTTGTCGGTCTCATGTATTAACGTTTTTCTTTTTTTCTAAACAACTTAAGGCTCCATTAAATTTTGTCAAAGAATCTGTGAAATCGTTTAGGGGCCTTTTGATGTTAAGAGGAGTTTTTTTTAAGAACACCTACTTAGATCTTATGAGAGTAGGGTCGCTGATGAAGTAAAAACTCAATTTCCAATGTGTAAATATTTTAATACTCAACTTGTAAGGATTTATTTTGATTTTATTTTGATTTGGAAGATTGTTTTTTTTTATTTTCTTTGATGATGAAAGCGCCAGAAAATTTTGTACAACTACAATTACTAAATTATGTTGACTCAACTGATGTTGTTATGGCATTATTGCATTATAAATCTGGATTAAAATTATTGAACTGTTTTTTTCTAATCTTTTAAAATATTTGTTTCTCATAAAAGAGTTTATAGGGTATATTCGTACAACGCGTACATACGATTGAAACATTAAAAATGTATTCAATCAGTTTTATTACAAAACGTGGTTTAAAAATTAGTCTAGAACTTTGTCAATAAAAAGTCCGTTCTTTTTGTTTAAACTTCACATACAAACTTCAAATTGGAACGTTAATTATTATTGGTCACTTTTTGACAGTTTGACTATATGACAGTAGACAAACAAATTTCGAACAACATAAACAGACTTGATATTTTTAAAGTCCTGGATTAATAGTTAAACCACGTTTTGTAATAAGGTCCTACAAGTTCTGCAACATGGTTTAAATCATAAACCTTATCCTCCTTCCACCTAGCGGTAATTTGTATAACTAAGTCTTGATGCTATACATGGTAAGATTGGTTAGGTTACACCATTTCAATGTTCGTTACACGTAGCATTGCTACGCTGAGTGCTACGCGTCGTAGTTTATATAACATTCGCTAGATAGCGCTTCTACATACTTGTAATATATAAAAGTATTTTAAAGTTTGTTTTAAGATGCAATATTCATAAAAAATATTAATGTAGACATTTAATATTTGATAGTCAATCTGTAAAGGTACAATTTTAACTTTTAGTTGATCGATGTCGTGTCGATACTTAATTCCTTATTCATTCAAGGAGGAGCGATGAGTCCTGCGCGTGCAATACTGGGTGCATTATGTGTGTTGATTCTTAATGCATTAAAAATTCTTAGAAAATTTAACGATAGTTTGATTTATTGGTCGTTTAATACTAAATAAAACAAGTGTATGCTTAATAGGTGCTACCAAAAAGATAAACATTACTTTAGGTACTACACAGTTTTGAAGAATCACTCGACGAAAACCTTACCTTTTACTTTTCCGAGCAAATCCACAAGGTTGCTAAGCAAACCAATTTCCTCTGACCTCGCGCACGCTTTTATTTCCTTGACTCCATGGCTCTCACTAACCGGCCATTATGGCCAATTACGGAAGGCCCTTCGTAGCATACGACTACCTAAAGGAAAAGAGGTCTCCAGTTCACGGATAGTTTGTTTTAGTTACCAGCCAAAAAAGACCTACCGTAGCATACAAGTGTTAGAAACGAAGAGGTCTATGATTGGTGGTTAAAATTATAAGGTAGGTTTCACACGCGTGTCGTAAAGTATTCAATCGTGATTGACGGCGCTGTATGTATCTGAGATAGCATCAGCTGTCAGTTAGTCGGCACCCTTCTCGTGAGGAATTTGGCTTAATTCATGCCTTTTTCTTTTCAACACAGAAGAAGGCCAGCGTCAGCGTTATTGGAGACTTGTGTCTTGTAACAGATTTAGGCTGCCCAAATTTTTATAGAATCTGCAACATGGCTTTATTATATATTAGTGGATGTCATCGGCGTTGCTCAATTTATTTAGAAATAAGAAGTATCCTATGTCACTCTGCACATGTAGGTATATTACCTCTACCCTGATCTCCGATAAAAAAGCCACGCATTGAATGTATTATGGTTCGCTGTGAAATGAACAAATAGAAATAAAAAATAGAAATGACATTGCCTCAAAAACACCCATGTCTGTGATATGCGGGTTTTAAATTCTATAGTCATAGTGGACAATAGTGATTTGCTTTTTACCAAACAACTACCGGGTAGTTACGAAAAAGTTGCATTTACTGATTGTTTGAAGGAAACAGATAAACATGACATTTCACCGGAATAGGTCATCGTCGAGTTTGGTCGATTTATGCAAGAATGCTTCAAGAACGCACCGACGAGAGATAAAGGCAATTGCCTTTTCCAGCAAGAAGGTCTTTAGCCATTTGGTTGAACTTGTACTCATAAATCTCTATTTACATACTTACTTCGGAAAGGAAACAAACGACCGTCGTATCATCCTTATTAGATGGCTATTTGAAATGACATAAATACACTGACTGCCCATTTATAGACCTCAATCAATCTCTGATTAGTATACATTTTCAGGTATTTTCTAATTGCTAAGCTAAGGTGTTTAAACTTATTTGGAAATGCGCAAAAGTAGTTACGACTAACAGTGATTGCCTTCGTTTTGAGATAGTAAAACATTTTTTTTTATAAATATTTTTCGTTATCAGATAAAAAAAGTTTTATTTTGTGCACATTTGTGTTATATGTACATACGCAAACATACAATCTTAGTAATACTTGAACATTAGTTTTATGAAAGTACAAACTTTTCTTCAAAGTACCTTCCTTTTAAGTAAAACAACACAAAGATCACCGACAATGTTGCAAAGCTCTTTACGCTAATTCATAGCATCAAAACAAGTCTATCCCACACATAGACCGTGAGAAAAAGTCGGACATACAGACAACATGCGGCTGTAACGAACCGTAAATAACCATTCCTTATTAAAATTAAAATAATTAAAATAAAAACATAAACATAACAAATATGAATATATCTCTAAATTTCACATGTCAAAACTAACTACTAATCAATGTACAGAAAGCTAAGGTTCCAATATTCGCATACTACTAAGGAGTTTCTTTGCAAAATCTCAACGAAAAAGTTTTTATGTTTAAAATTGACAAGAAGGTTTTACACCTACATTGAAAAAAAAAGACTAAAGTCTTTTCAGTACAAAAAAGGTTGAATTAATCGATAGACATATGTTATGGTATTAAATATGTCGATAATATTCATCTTTTATATTAAAAAGCCTAGTATTAGTAACATTTAGAAAATTATAGACAATTAGAAATTTCTTTCATCTATTAAGAACACTTTTTGAACGGAAATAGCTGTACTGTTTCATTTACTCGACGATTGAAGGCGGATGTTATCATGGCCGATGCGATGGTTTGGTGGATAATGAAGTCGTTTTAGTCTTCTTGTTGTATGAGATTTCGTAAGATATTTGCGTTGAGAGTTCAATAAATAATATTCAGCAATATAAAGTTGATTGTCGTTTTTAGATATTGAGTATTTATTCCGGATGTAAATACCTTGCATTATTAGTAGCGGAAATGACTCGCAAACGATGGTTAGCCGGGGCGCGGGTTTTCGTGGAACGGATTAAGAGGTCACGTGGGCCTGATTTCTAAGAATTGTCGTAAAAAAGGGATTAGTGCAAGTCACGTAGGCAGGAATTCCAAGAATAGTCATAAAAGGTCGTATGATATTTAAAGTATTGCCAGTTTTGGATTAGTAGTACGGTATAATACGTATGTTTGGCTAGGTCGAATTACATATTGTGCAAAGTGGCCATGTTAGAACATAATCTTTACTAGTAAAATCATTCACAGAGATTTGTGGTATAATTCTTAATAATTTAATCATAAACAGAGTTTACATGTCTAAATCAAGAATAATATTCATATGCCACATAGTATGTATGTAAACACTAAAGTAATTACTTAATAATATTTTAGATCAATTACACATGAAGTCATTGGGGTATTTGTTCCGAATTTGTAAGTAAAGAAAAATAAAAGGAGAGATTGTTGAAATAAATGTTAAAAGACTAAAGACACTAGAATTTTATAACAGGAGTTCATAATAAACTATTGAAATAGATACTTATTGGGAAAACAGTGGTGTTATATTTTATTTAGGTAGATGTCCCGTATTTTGGGGAATAGTCGCATGGGGCAACATTGAGTAGGCTTAGGTTGAGCAAGATAGGTAGCAAATGAAAGAGATAGCGAATCCTTTGTTATACTTTGGCATAAAAGGGGGAAGGGAAGGGGGCTCGCTCGCTTTGGTCGCCTGGTCTTCGAGGTAGTCATCTCAGTTGATTGTCTGATTAAGGTATGTGTATTTTAGCAAACGTTGAATTTGGGTGTCTGAAGCATTCCGAATTACTCGGATTTCGAGGTAGTCATCCAAAGTCAGGGTTTGATGAAATATAAGGTCTTCATAAAAACTATAATTTAAGCACCAGTAGCATTTCCTTTCCTAGTAAAGAACATTAGGTTACAAATTTATCATTGAAATATGCCACATTTAAGAGCATATGCCTGGTATCTTGACAGACGGTCAGCTTGGGTGTCTGAAGCATTCCGAACTATTCGGATTTCGAGGTAGTCATCTCAGTTGATTGTCTGATTAAGGTATGTGTATTTTAGCAAACGTTGAATTTGGGTGTCTGAAGCATTCCGAATTATTCGGATTTCGAGGTAGTCATCCAAAGTCAGGGTTTGATGGAATACTAGGCCTATTAAGGTTCAAATTACCCAGTGATCGCGTTAGATTACCCGTAAAGTTAAAATCTGGGATCCGCTTGAGCAGTAGTGCATGTTGTAGTGCTTTAAACAAGCTTAAATACCTTTTAAACTCTCGTAGTTTAAAGCCTATATTTTTTGATTACGCACGGCATTATCTAAGCTGTCCGCTGGATAAATGTTGTATGTCTACCTTCATTTCCTCCCGATTCGGCCGCGACTACCTTTGGCCATGAGTTGTAGAAACTCTCTCTAGTCTGAGTCTGGGCTAGAGGGATCGGGAAAATCGTCCTCCATCCTTCATCCTTCCACCTTTCCATTTGTCGTCTTAGGGTTCTTTAGGCGACAAATATCCTGTTACATTATTTATGAGTAGGCAGGGATAGGAGCTAGGAAATAATTAGGGTTCATTCTGATTAGGCAGGCAGTAGATCAGAGTAAGGTCTAAGAGTAGGGAATACAGGTAAGTAAGTAATAGGGAATAGATTAGGGATTAGTGAAGAGTTTTGTAATAGAATAGGATGGTAGGGTTATAGGGAGGTAGTTATTTATTCGAATTTTGGTATAAGTCGAAAGTATTGTGTATGTTTGACGGTATAGGAATACACTTGGAAGTGTGAGGAAACCTCGTAGAGCGGTAACAATGAATGGCGCGGAATTAATAACGGTTTTAATATAATTTAACTACGTTAGAAAGCAAGATATGATTTAGGGTAATTCTGAAATGTGGGTTTCTGAACATAAAGTTGCAATATCAAATGAAACGTTAAATATTTGCGGTGGTTAGGGATCACTAAACCAACATTCAACTAAAATTGACAATTATGGTTCATTGTAGCCCAGTCAGTGCGATCATGAGATCATTTAAAATAAGTACGCTCTAAATTATGTAAAAGTCAGGTAGATAAATAAAACTGACAGTTGAAGCTGAAACCTGCAATATTCTGTTTGTCTTGAAACAACGGTTCTATAGTGCCTGATGGAAATACTATAGCAATTTATATTAATGTAATCAAAGCCACGCCTGCCTGAAAGACAGAAATTGTGTTAGTAGTATATTACTGACTAAGTAACAAATCTAAGATGTAAAATAAATAATATTTTTACGCAGGAAATGAACACTCGTGTATGGTTTATAAATACCATGTCTAGAAGTAATTACCTTCTCGAATTAGATAGGGGATATAACCTATTGGTTGTCTACGAGTTTATCTTGTAATATAACACTAGAGAATTTATAGAAGGGTTCCTATTTTGGCTGGTGGATTAATATACAAAATTGTTATTTAATCTCAGTAGCTTTACTGAGAGGATATATAAGATTGCCTGCGTATGGTTAGAAAATATCTGACTAGGAGACCAAATCTTCACGAATTAAATAGGAGAGAGTATCAACCGTCAGAGGATCACTTTAGCTTTGTATTAAAACAAAGTACCTATAATGCCTGATTAAATTATCATAGCAAGTTATTAGAAAGGAAATAAAACCTTTGGTTATCTAAGAAACTATCTTATTTTAAGTTAAAACAAAGTACCTATAATGCCTGAAGAAATTGTCATAACAAGTTATTAGGACTAGAAAGGAAAGGAAGCCTTTGTTTGACTTTGGTTCTACCTAATTTAGTGTGAAAACAATTACGTTCTGTATGATAATTCCTATTTTTGGCTGTTAGACTAGTAACTACCTAAAATACAGCTATGGTTACCTAACTCAATTGTTATTGTTTATACAAGGTAGAATCAGAAGCGATTCTAGGGTTTCGTATGTTGTAAAATAATACTAACTAGAAATCCAGCCTGTAGAAATGAAACAAAGAGCGAAGTAACATTTTATTCACAAAGTTTGTGTACAAGCAGCCAAAAGCTTGGAATATTATTAAATTTATAATAATACATTGTAAAATTAATCACCATCGTCAAACTTGGTTTTACTTGAATACGAAGTTGTTAATAAGAAAGTATCTTTTAAAATTAGCTTTAGTTCGTTTCACTTAGGTTAGTTTTAGGGTTTCTTCTGTTAATCTCCTTAAAGAACCGAGGTTACTGCGAATGACGTACGGGTCCTGGCCACTAAACGATCACATTTACGTAGGTAGACATATCGGAGGGATGAGTAAGGTTCTGTTAGGCAGGTTTTGCGTTAGGTATCATAAGATCTCAATCAGATAAATGAATAGGATAATTATTGATTACATTCAGCATGCAGATGATAGAGTGTCACAATGTTAGAAAGGTATAATCGTATCGGAGCGATTCTTGAAGTAAAAAGAATGAAAGGTGAAGTCTAGAATAAAGGCCGCTTTGGTCAGGGGTTTAGTTCTTGTGGAAATGTTAACCATGGGAAAATGCGTTGGAATGGAGCATTTTCTGTGCCTTTCAGTTATTTTCTTGACTGACTGGTACGCTAAAGCGAGCCTATTTAATAGAAATTTAAAATAAACATCAAATAGAATGTATCTATGAATGTATGTTTGTACATACTACAAAGTAATTGATAAGCTGTATCAGCTCTGTTACCTTATGATAAATTGGTAGTATTGGTATTAAGTAAGTGAACCTATATAATAAAATATAAAGATAACAATTTATAGTACCCAAGTTTGTACAAAGTAAGTGAATTGCTAATTAATAGAACAAATAGGTTGATAGATATAAGATTCAGAGCGAGTGAATGGAGTTAATGCAATATTACATAGTTATACATTTGCATAAAATCTACTGAGTAGAAGTAAGTGGTAAGATTAATTAATAAAAATATAACAAAATTAGGTAGGCTGAACTAGTGATATCAAATATACTTAACTAATAGGCTTTGTTATTCGGGATACATTTATCAGATGTTTGTTAGAGTTAGGTTAGATATTAATTAACCATAAATAATAATCGGATTATAATCTTAAGATTTAGATTAAAAAAAAAAATATAGGTAGGGTGAGAGTGGTTCGTTACATTGGGTGCCGTAAATGACCAGGATTTAGTATTAATTGATTTTTGGATTGTAATTTTAAGTTATAAATAGAAATAGGAATATATGTATAGGTATATGACATGATTTTGGCCACCATAAATAGTCAGACCTAGCGGTCTGGCTACATTTGTTGTCGTTGAAATGGAGGGAGATTTTAACAGAAGGAACATAAGTATTAGCTATTAGGTACAACTACAATAAGATACTATTTTAAACTAGCTTAAAGTTAAAACGTCTGGGGGCGAGTCGTGGAGGTACAGCCTGCTATTGAAGTGGTGATTTTCTTTCCTGAAAGATGATAAATAACAATGTTAGATAAATTGTAGGAACTAGTAATACAAATAGGATAAATATGGGAAAAGTAAATAGGATAAACTAGCACATACGTTGAAGTTTTGAGGAGTTTTATAGTTTGTATGTGTATGTATCTTTATTCACACATTTAAGTATATATACAAGAGGAAAAAAAATGTTTCTAAATTCAGTATATCTAACTTAGTAAAAATACATAAGAACGGTTAATATAGAACGGAATTTAATCATACTCATAGTCAAAAAAAAAAAAAAAAAATTATAAACATTGTTTAAATAATTTCAAGAGTAAGTGTAGGTTTATATAAGATTATATTAATAATTGACTACCATTAAAATATTTAATTATGTGTAATAACCTTGAATAATTTTACCTTTGATTAAACAAGTAGTAAATAGAGTTGTTAGTGGTCCCATCTTTCACCAATCCTAAATGCCAGCTTGAGGTATAATACAGCATCTGAAAAATGAAGTTCATTAAAACATTAATGGTTGATGGTATGAAACCGAATTATATTGAGTATGTAATGTTTGGTTAGGAAAAACTGTTCAAGTAAGTCAGCTTTTATTTTCCTAAATACAATTAATTACCTTTTACAATAGATTTCAAGTTTTACTTTAATATTTTATTTTTATGTTAGGTAATAAGGATCTTTTCTTTAAGATCCATGTTGAGATGCATAGGGGAAAGAAATAAGAATACAGGAATTTAGTATATTTTCCTTCAACTTCATTGGAATGTTAAAGTCAGTTGACACTAAGGGCTACCACTCACATATTTGCAAACCTACTTTGTAGTATTTACTAGTCAGACAGTGTTAGCATAGAATTACAACAGATGTATCGAATTTGTAACAGTTTAAATGGTGGCCTTAGTGCTTTAAAAAAGTTCTTCCAGACAGTAGGTAGGAATGGTAAGCAGTTGGGTTCCATACTGCTTGTTAGTTGATTCTCAAAATCAAGTAACTGTAGCATTCAATTAAGGGAAATCGGTTTCATTGTAATATATTGTAGAAAAACAATTCAAAGAAGAGTCATGCTTCTGCACTAGGAGTTCCGTATCATTTATTATGAAAAATGAAAGAAAAGAAAGTCATAACAAGAAAGGGGAGTTCGGGCAGACAGATAAACGTACAAACAGATAGACAGTGGAGTTTTAGTAATAGTGGTTTACCAGTATGGGCGCTTCCGTGGGTCGGATGACGTGTTGAGTTGTAGGATCCCGGTTGTTTGTTTCAATAAAGAATTTTATTTATTATTTTATTTAGAGGTTTTTCATGAATTTACTTAAATTTTATTATCATTTAGTGTATGGGACTCAAAAAAAATAGCTAGCTTAATTACCTACTTGTGATAATGTCATCAGAACAGGGGGCGTTCTTCTAGGTCCATCCATATTTGCCTCAGTGTTTATTTCTGAAAAAAAAAGAGGAAGTTTACAGTTATTTATTAAAATATGTTTACTTACTAACAAAGGTTAGATCAATCCTTAAATGTTGATTTTATTATATCAGCTATATATTTGTTTACCATCAAAGTTCAATCATTTTTGAGTTTACTATCGGGGTACATAATATACATTGAATATGAAATATTTTATGTACTAGGATTGTTTATGTTCTACTAGAACATGATGTCTCAATTAGACAAAGGCTGTTAGATGCCATTACATCATCATGAATCATAAGAAAACATATTTATTATTAATCAAAAGAACCTTAGAGTTTCAACACATAAAATAGAACTGTGTAAATTGGTTATTTTATGTCAAGACAGTTCACAAATCATTTCTTAGTATATTTTAGTTATTTCGAGAGGAAATTTTGATTAAAACAAAGAAGGCAATCCGGACATTTAGTACTAAACTCACAATATGCAGGGCATATACTAGCAAGGGGTGTAGATTGTACAACCTATTCTATCGGCTATATTATCTAGGTACCTAGTGTAATTAACTTGTAATTTATGAAATTAAGGCTAGAAAAAAATAGAAAATAACTCACCCATTTGGTAATATCCAGATTGTTGTATTGTCATTAATCTATGTAGTATTAGCTCTTGTGAGATTGCGATGAAAACCACACGCAGGGGCTGGGCTTTTGAATTGTTTACAAAATAGTTTTATTGTGATTTGAGGTTATCTATATGTTGTTCGATATTTATTTTTTCTTTTTGCACAATTCTTGTGTTTAGGAGATAAAGTTCATTTGTATTAGTTAGTAAGTACCTATTTGGTGAGTTTTAGTCAAGTTTTTACACTATTTTTTCGAATTCGGAGGTGAGTAGGTATAGTCGCCGGTTTTCACAAAACCATTCACAGATGGTAACGAAGAAAGCACGTCTTTAGACTCAAACTGTACACGTAAGCTATTAATTACACACGTAAAGCACGTTGGTTCATCATAATTACGTTTTATTACACTCAAATACGTAAACATTATCAAAACAGAACAAATCTTTTCACAAACAATATCGAAGAGTAGGTACTACTACCTACCCCCTTAAAAGGAAAAGAAATACGTCTCTATAGAAATAAAATGCGATTAAGAATAGCGCCATCTTGCGAATGCACAACTAGTTACATATAGTGATGGGAATGTTATTTAATTAATGAATGTGAAATAGGAGAATTAATGCGTTTTTTTTTTGCAAAATAACAATATACTGTTGTAGAATTTAAATATATTATAAGTACTGGGTTATTAGTGACTATTAAAATTATGAAATTTGCCGCTAATTTTAATTAGCCGTTATTTTGTACGTATGTATGATGTTGTCTCTTTGCACTTAAATTAACGATTTGATTCAGAAAATCTTTATAACTTACAATCTGTATCTGAGCAGTATTGTTTGATCTAGGATTTTTCAATAGTTTGTACTTAGAGTTTAGGTAAAACAAACATAATAATAGGTTTATTACATTCTAGTTTTGGAAAAAAAGAGGGTTTCGGTTCATAATTAATTACTTGCATTAAAAGCACGTTTTGATTGCATCTATAAGAAAAAAAAAATAATTTAAAAAAAAAAAAAAAAAAAAAAAAAAAAAAATGTAATATTCAAACTATTTTCTATTAATTTAATATGCATAATATTGTTCTTGCACGGTCGTATCATAATATATATATATTAATATTCAGTAAAATCTTAATTAATCCACCTTTAGAACTGCTGGCAAACATTTTATAAAGAGTTTGTTCATCCTTGTAAATAAAATAAATATATCGGCGCGTTTAATTTGAAGAGTGTGTAGGTTGTTCATAATGTTGGAATCGGAGAAAAGAGTTATAATGTTTGTGTCACTGTCGATAACGGCTGACATTGACTGGAGACGAACTTCGGAGTCTTGCTCTGACGCAACAATCAGCGCTAGTGCCGTGCGAGAGACCGCGATTTTATTACTTAGGACGGCAATCGGTTTGCATCGCGTTGTGGCGTCACGTGTTGGTTAGAGTATCGATCGAATTAGTGTCATAAGTTACCAAACTATATACCTACAGCTGTATTTCATAGATTAACCTCCAACAAATTGTAAAATACCCTCGATAAGTTAAAATATGTACTACGTTTTATTTCTCAATACCCACGTCTAGTATATAGAATTACTATTATGGATAATGAAAATGCTTCGCTGTCTCCACAAATATATAAGAAATTAGATTCATATGTTAATTCATTTAAATTCAAATTATCGATTATTCGATCTAACCACATCACTATTTGAGAATGACAAGTTTGTTTGTTAAATATGACGTCACGAGTTCTGATTGGTCGTTTCATTTCAATGTCATTTCGTTTCAATGACGTTTTGTTTTACGATAACGATTATAATATAAAAAAAAAACATGAACTATTTATTTGATTTGTACTTTTAGCGAAATAATCTTAATTAGCACCTTTAATTATAAAATACTCGCTATAACATTTATTTATTTGATAACTATGTTAATTATTTTATTGTCAAGATAGTCTGATTAATTGTCGGTTGGGAGCCGCGAAAATTTGAATCTACTTGGTATTTTAAATTTTTGTTTAGTTGAGTTGAAATGAGAACGGACGATTTTATGTAGAAATCGAACAAATGAGAAAACTGGGTAATGAGGAAAAATATTGTTATAGCTAAATTCTCGCGTTTTAAACTCTTTAAACCAACGAGAATTTACACTAGGCAAACTCCTTCGGGAATGTTAGATTACTGAAAGAGGTTGCACACATAATTTAATTTAACTTTTTGGTTAGGACCTTACGCATTACGCGCGTATTAGGTTTGCGGAAATAAATGTTGTGTAGGGAAAATAATAATAAAAAAAAAAATTATTTAAAAAAAAAAAAAATACAACAATGGCATAGATGTTTATAATATACGATACCTACATGGTTTAGGGTGAGTTAAAGTTTTAGGTTGAAATTAGCGCGCGTGGTAATTTGATAATTTGTTTGCGAGTAGGTACTAACTCAGTTGAATGTCATTTATTTTTTAGAATTGTCTAACTTATTAAATGCGTTTTTCGGAGACGTGGTTTGGGTTTGGATTCATGTATGGCTTAGTGTTACGGGGCCTGGGGGCGCTGAATTAGACATTTTTAGATTAATTATAAAAAAGTTTCCAATTAATATGGTTTATGCATTTTATAATATTTTGTTTAGAATAATTTCATATACTTTTGTGTATTAAAAGGGAGATGAGAAAGCGAATGTTAGATTTAAATTTCATCAGGGGTTTAGAATAGAGTAAAAATTTCATTTATTGATCAACTGTGTTACATAATATTAGTTAGTTTATTTTATCAGGATCTGAGACAGAACAAAGAAGAGGACCTTATTAGCCTTGATTTTATCAGGCGCCGGAATAGTAAAATTAAAGGTCAGTTACAGGATCGTAAGAGATAATCCATAATGGATGAGACCTAGCAACCTAGGGGACGTCATGAATAACTAAGGACATTGTTATCAATTTGAAATTATCCATTAAAGTTGTTCATTTCCATTTATTTTATTGAACATACCTAATGTGTCTCCCATAGTGCAATTAAGCGATTTCTAAGCATTTATCCTGGCGCTTATTTAAAATAGAATGTCTTTATTTTATTGCCTTTGCAGAAAGGTAATAAAAGTAAAACGGAGGTAATTGTAGCTTGGTATTGTCAAATTTAAATTTAATATTGAACCCAATCTCTAGTTCGGAAATTAATGGTTCTTAGGTTTGTCATAGCGTGGTGTGAACAACCACGAAAGATGGTTCTGAATGGTGTGAAAGTGAGAGCAGTGGCGTTATGGCAAAACTAGAATTCCTGATTTCCGAATAGGTCATTTCATTTTCAAGTTTGAATACACACTTACAAAGCGGTCTACAAAAAAAGGAAAAGTGGTGTTAGGTTAGTGATTTCAGTAGGTTTACTACTTTTTTTTTTGTAGACTCAACTGCACAAGAAGCTATCATTTATGCTAAAATATGCATCATCGCACACTACACATAACTCCTCGTGAATAATTGGGATATGCTTTCGAGATGTACTGTAAGAGGCCTGATTACGTCTGGCAATCTATTGTTTTGAACCAGAGACATTTAACTAAAGTATTTGAGGGTGGTTCGGTCGATCCCAGGTCAAGCGGGAAAAACAGGTTTGGGCTGATGGATCGTCAGATCTATACTGGTTAGCGGTTGATGAATTCACAACTCATTTCTTTGGGTACCTTGGTTATTTCGAGGGGAAAGGACAATTTTGCGTCAATGATTCTCATGCTATTCTTTAGATACAGAACGGGAGCATGTCTTTATTTATTCATTAGGTTTAAATAACACACCACACGCCCAGGGCCACACTACATTATATAAGATTTAAAATTGGAAATGAATGATTAACGAAGTTTTAATTGGTTCTATTGATATTTGAACGATTCCAAGTGAGGTATTAGTTTGATTTTCAAAGGTATTGAAAAAAAAAAAAAAAGGTAACACTTATATTAAAATAATTTTTTATTAAATGAGAAAAGAGTCTTTTATTTCGTCTTTCAACAGTTTAGTTTCAGCCGCCATTAAATCCTCTTTTCGAGGGCGAGTGTAACGAACCGTAAATAACCATTCCTTATTAAAATTAAAATAATTAAAATAAAAACATAAACATAACAAATATGAATATATCTCTAAATTTCACATGTCAAAACTAACTACTAATCAATGTACAGAAAGCTAAGGTTCCAATATTCGCATACTACTAAGGAGTTTCTTTGCAAAATCTCAACGAAAAAGTTTTTATGTTTAAAATTGACAAGAAGGTTTTACACCTACATTGAAAAAAAAAGACTAAAGTCTTTTCAGTACAAAAAAGGTTGAATTAATCGATAGACATATGTTATGGTATTAAATATGTCGATAATATTCATCTTTTATATTAAAAAGCCTAGTATTAGTAACATTTAGAAAATTATAGACAATTAGAAATTTCTTTCATCTATTAAGAACACTTTTTGAACGGAAATAGCTGTACTGTTTCATTTACTCGACGATTGAAGGCGGATGTTATCATGGCCGATGCGATGGTTTGGTGGATAATGAAGTCGTTTTAGTCTTCTTGTTGTATGAGATTTCGTAAGATATTTGCGTTGAGAGTTCAATAAATAATATTCAGCAATATAAAGTTGATTGTCGTTTTTAGATATTGAGTATTTATTCCGGATGTAAATACCTTGCATTATTAGTAGCGGAAATGACTCGCAAACGATGGTTAGCCGGGGCGCGGGTTTTCGTGGAACGGATTAAGAGGTCACGTGGGCCTGATTTCTAAGAATTGTCGTAAAAAAGGGATTAGTGCAAGTCACGTAGGCAGGAATTCCAAGAATAGTCATAAAAGGTCGTATGATATTTAAAGTATTGCCAGTTTTGGATTAGTAGTACGGTATAATACGTATGTTTGGCTAGGTCGAATTACATATTGTGCAAAGTGGCCATGTTAGAACATAATCTTTACTAGTAAAATCATTCACAGAGATTTGTGGTATAATTCTTAATAATTTAATCATAAACAGAGTTTACATGTCTAAATCAAGAATAATATTCATATGCCACATAGTATGTATGTAAACACTAAAGTAATTACTTAATAATATTTTAGATCAATTACACATGAAGTCATTGGGGTATTTGTTCCGAATTTGTAAGTAAAGAAAAATAAAAGGAGAGATTGTTGAAATAAATGTTAAAAGACTAAAGACACTAGAATTTTATAACAGGAGTTCATAATAAACTATTGAAATAGATACTTATTGGGAAAACAGTGGTGTTATATTTTATTTAGGTAGATGTCCCGTATTTTGGGGAATAGTCGCATGGGGCAACATTGAGTAGGCTTAGGTTGAGCAAGATAGGTAGCAAATGAAAGAGATAGCGAATCCTTTGTTATACTTTGGCATAAAAGGGGGAAGGGAAGGGGGCTCGCTCGCTTTGGTCGCCTGGTCTTCGAGGTAGTCATCTCAGTTGATTGTCTGATTAAGGTATGTGTATTTTAGCAAACGTTGAATTTGGGTGTCTGAAGCATTCCGAATTACTCGGATTTCGAGGTAGTCATCCAAAGTCAGGGTTTGATGAAATATAAGGTCTTCATAAAAACTATAATTTAAGCACCAGTAGCATTTCCTTTCCTAGTAAAGAACATTAGGTTACAAATTTATCATTGAAATATGCCACATTTAAGAGCATATGCCTGGTATCTTGACAGACGGTCAGCTTGGGTGTCTGAAGCATTCCGAACTATTCGGATTTCGAGGTAGTCATCTCAGTTGATTGTCTGATTAAGGTATGTGTATTTTAGCAAACGTTGAATTTGGGTGTCTGAAGCATTCCGAATTATTCGGATTTCGAGGTAGTCATCCAAAGTCAGGGTTTGATGGAATACTAGGCCTATTAAGGTTCAAATTACCCAGTGATCGCGTTAGATTACCCGTAAAGTTAAAATCTGGGATCCGCTTGAGCAGTAGTGCATGTTGTAGTGCTTTAAACAAGCTTAAATACCTTTTAAACTCTCGTAGTTTAAAGCCTATATTTTTTGATTACGCACGGCATTATCTAAGCTGTCCGCTGGATAAATGTTGTATGTCTACCTTCATTTCCTCCCGATTCGGCCGCGACTACCTTTGGCCATGAGTTGTAGAAACTCTCTCTAGTCTGAGTCTGGGCTAGAGGGATCGGGAAAATCGTCCTCCATCCTTCATCCTTCCACCTTTCCATTTGTCGTCTTAGGGTTCTTTAGGCGACAAATATCCTGTTACATTATTTATGAGTAGGCAGGGATAGGAGCTAGGAAATAATTAGGGTTCATTCTGATTAGGCAGGCAGTAGATCAGAGTAAGGTCTAAGAGTAGGGAATACAGGTAAGTAAGTAATAGGGAATAGATTAGGGATTAGTGAAGAGTTTTGTAATAGAATAGGATGGTAGGGTTATAGGGAGGTAGTTATTTATTCGAATTTTGGTATAAGTCGAAAGTATTGTGTATGTTTGACGGTATAGGAATACACTTGGAAGTGTGAGGAAACCTCGTAGAGCGGTAACAATGAATGGCGCGGAATTAATAACGGTTTTAATATAATTTAACTACGTTAGAAAGCAAGATATGATTTAGGGTAATTCTGAAATGTGGGTTTCTGAACATAAAGTTGCAATATCAAATGAAACGTTAAATATTTGCGGTGGTTAGGGATCACTAAACCAACATTCAACTAAAATTGACAATTATGGTTCATTGTAGCCCAGTCAGTGCGATCATGAGATCATTTAAAATAAGTACGCTCTAAATTATGTAAAAGTCAGGTAGATAAATAAAACTGACAGTTGAAGCTGAAACCTGCAATATTCTGTTTGTCTTGAAACAACGGTTCTATAGTGCCTGATGGAAATACTATAGCAATTTATATTAATGTAATCAAAGCCACGCCTGCCTGAAAGACAGAAATTGTGTTAGTAGTATATTACTGACTAAGTAACAAATCTAAGATGTAAAATAAATAATATTTTTACGCAGGAAATGAACACTCGTGTATGGTTTATAAATACCATGTCTAGAAGTAATTACCTTCTCGAATTAGATAGGGGATATAACCTATTGGTTGTCTACGAGTTTATCTTGTAATATAACACTAGAGAATTTATAGAAGGGTTCCTATTTTGGCTGGTGGATTAATATACAAAATTGTTATTTAATCTCAGTAGCTTTACTGAGAGGATATATAAGATTGCCTGCGTATGGTTAGAAAATATCTGACTAGGAGACCAAATCTTCACGAATTAAATAGGAGAGAGTATCAACCGTCAGAGGATCACTTTAGCTTTGTATTAAAACAAAGTACCTATAATGCCTGATTAAATTATCATAGCAAGTTATTAGAAAGGAAATAAAACCTTTGGTTATCTAAGAAACTATCTTATTTTAAGTTAAAACAAAGTACCTATAATGCCTGAAGAAATTGTCATAACAAGTTATTAGGACTAGAAAGGAAAGGAAGCCTTTGTTTGACTTTGGTTCTACCTAATTTAGTGTGAAAACAATTACGTTCTGTATGATAATTCCTATTTTTGGCTGTTAGACTAGTAACTACCTAAAATACAGCTATGGTTACCTAACTCAATTGTTATTGTTTATACAAGGTAGAATCAGAAGCGATTCTAGGGTTTCGTATGTTGTAAAATAATACTAACTAGAAATCCAGCCTGTAGAAATGAAACAAAGAGCGAAGTAACATTTTATTCACAAAGTTTGTGTACAAGCAGCCAAAAGCTTGGAATATTATTAAATTTATAATAATACATTGTAAAATTAATCACCATCGTCAAACTTGGTTTTACTTGAATACGAAGTTGTTAATAAGAAAGTATCTTTTAAAATTAGCTTTAGTTCGTTTCACTTAGGTTAGTTTTAGGGTTTCTTCTGTTAATCTCCTTAAAGAACCGAGGTTACTGCGAATGACGTACGGGTCCTGGCCACTAAACGATCACATTTACGTAGGTAGACATATCGGAGGGATGAGTAAGGTTCTGTTAGGCAGGTTTTGCGTTAGGTATCATAAGATCTCAATCAGATAAATGAATAGGATAATTATTGATTACATTCAGCATGCAGATGATAGAGTGTCACAATGTTAGAAAGGTATAATCGTATCGGAGCGATTCTTGAAGTAAAAAGAATGAAAGGTGAAGTCTAGAATAAAGGCCGCTTTGGTCAGGGGTTTAGTTCTTGTGGAAATGTTAACCATGGGAAAATGCGTTGGAATGGAGCATTTTCTGTGCCTTTCAGTTATTTTCTTGACTGACTGGTACGCTAAAGCGAGCCTATTTAATAGAAATTTAAAATAAACATCAAATAGAATGTATCTATGAATGTATGTTTGTACATACTACAAAGTAATTGATAAGCTGTATCAGCTCTGTTACCTTATGATAAATTGGTAGTATTGGTATTAAGTAAGTGAACCTATATAATAAAATATAAAGATAACAATTTATAGTACCCAAGTTTGTACAAAGTAAGTGAATTGCTAATTAATAGAACAAATAGGTTGATAGATATAAGATTCAGAGCGAGTGAATGGAGTTAATGCAATATTACATAGTTATACATTTGCATAAAATCTACTGAGTAGAAGTAAGTGGTAAGATTAATTAATAAAAATATAACAAAATTAGGTAGGCTGAACTAGTGATATCAAATATACTTAACTAATAGGCTTTGTTATTCGGGATACATTTATCAGATGTTTGTTAGAGTTAGGTTAGATATTAATTAACCATAAATAATAATCGGATTATAATCTTAAGATTTAGATTAAAAAAAAAAAATATAGGTAGGGTGAGAGTGGTTCGTTACACGGCGAAACAAAATTATTGTGCTATTTAAGTAAGGTCAGCTAAATCGTGGTAAAAACACACTAGCTTCGTAATACAGTGTGCGATACGACTGAGAAACAAAGTATCGGTAAAGATTTTTAGTGTATTTAAATTAAAACACAATACACAATATAACAAAGTTACTTTATTTTTAAGAGCTGGATACTCCAAAATTTGTCCAGTTTGACTTTTCTTAAATCAAATTACGTTTGTAAACGTTCACCGAAAAAACTTATGTACAAACTTTAAAAAATTATGTACCTAAGTATTACGTATTTTCTATGAAAATGTACAATAGCTACCTAGACTTTGGTTTTTATCACGAAAAATAAATTCAATTATTTCCACTAACCTAATTATAATGATGTCAACATATCGTATTGTATCCTAGTGCGACTATACCTTTGAAGATAATGATCCGAATAAAAAGCCAACTTCTACGATAGTCAATGGCGAATTGTGAAACTAGATTTGTGATAAAAACTACAGAATTACAATATTTTCACGTAAATTTGCGTCATATGGTTCGCATTTTTGGTCATGCCAACATTTATGTAATGTTAGTAACATTCTTTCGAATTCTCAAAAATAATTTTAGAAGAAAAGTTTAATTTATAGATAATGAACCATAAGATGAAGATGAAGGATGGCGCATGCTCCACAGACAAGCCTTTTCGTTTATTTTCTAAATTCTGAAAATAAATGCGTTAATTTGTTTCTTTCCATATTATTATATTTCAATGGAAACTCAAAAGTAATAATTTAATTACAATTTACAACTAACTACAATACAATTTCTGTCATTAAAAATGCTTTCCAATTCAATACAAATAGCTATCATGAATAATTTTCAAAATTCTGAATAAAAGTTACTTACTATGCAATAAAATTTATCGGCTATGTTTAGAACGCGCCAAATAGATACAAACATATTATGTTTACTCACAAACGATTCGTCGCCCCTTTTTTCCTCAAGCAAAATGTGCGAATCTATATCCAAACACATTCGACCTTAGCGTGACTCCAAAAGTACCTACACGTATGACATTGGCAAAAACTCCTCAAGTAAAAACTAACCGGCAGACAAGCATTCTTTGTGTACGTCTAGCCAACGACCTTCGTGGTGATGAACGACTTTTTAGCACGAAAAAAATCGGCGTCCGGTGAATTTACCTAACTTTTTGTAGCCCGTTCTTAGAACGGCGGTCCTAAAACGGCTAAAACCTTAGGTAATGCATTCCAGCTTCGAATTCACCTCGGATTATAGCGATATAAAAGCTGTCATAATTTTAACTTGATAGCGATCCAAGGTGATCGCCAAATGGCTCTCTTGCGTAATTTGGAACCTCTTCCTAAATTCCACGTAATTAATTTGGTCGCCTTCCTGGGAATCTATCGGATTTGGATGGGAAAGTTAAACAAAACTTTGCATTATAATTTATTGTGTCGAAATAAAATAACATTTACTTTTTTTTGCGGAAGGCTACATGGAAACATTTTTATTATATTATAACATATTGTATACTCGCGGCGTGGTTAAGCAATATCCTAATTAAATTTACCATTAATAAAATAAAACAATGTTGTAAGAAAGCGAATTACTTTTTACAAAACACTTTTCTAAAACTATTAAAATTTTATACCATGTCCTTTCCCCATTAAAATCTTTACAATAATCAAACCAAATAATCATTGTTGGTAAAATCAATCCTAGATACGCCACCACGATTTGCATCACAAAGTCGTGCGTACAGTAATCTACGTACAATCTATGAACATTATAATCAACGCGTACTTTTTCCGCGGTACTTGAAGGGCCGCCGTGAGCGATTACCTCGTAAATCTAACAATGGAGACCTTAATGCGATACCATTAGATGGTGGGTATTATCCTTGCCTCCTACTATATGCTAGTAGGGTTGCCAACCATATGTTTTACGAGGAAATTGGTTCATCTTTCCATAACGTACACGTATGTATCGACATAAAATGAACTTCGCTTAAAACACACGCATAGAATGGTCGTATTTTAAAAACCATATATAAATGTCAAATTTTTATTAAAAAGTATGCATGCTACTTGCAAATTTTGTATTTATTTTGAAATAACTGAGCCTTCCTTTTGAAACTTTTGCTTTTTATCGTAACATGAGTTGATATCATCGTCATCATTTTGCCAAATGCTGAGTAAGCAGTAGTATCTCCTTTTACGACATATAATCCAATCAAACATCAAGTCAACTTTAAAAATTTTTCAAAATTGGCTAAGCCGTTGCTTTCATATAGGATCAACTGGGTATATGTATGTATGTATGTATATATATAATCACTAGTGGGTGTTGGCGGTAAAACTTGCACCCCCGATTTCACCCCTTTAAAAGTGGCATTTCCAAAAATCCTTTCTAGATAAAGGTAGATGTTTCTGATGACATCTACCTTCATTCCGAATTTCAACCCAATCCTTCCAGTGGTTTGGGCTGTGCGTTGATAGATCACTATATCAGTCAGTCATTCAGTCAGTAAGTCAGTCAGCCACCTTTGAGTTTTATATATTTAGATAGATATGTGTAATATTGCCTTTGTTATTAATTAAATGAAATGTCAGCATGACTCAATATGTTGTAAGTATAACATCATAACATATTAGGTATTTGACACTAGCCTAAGGCACCTAAATGTCTAGGCAGATATACCTGAGTTTTTGTTACACTCGTATGCAATTTAATACCAACAACATCGTCTACAACCACAGAACAGAAAAAACAAATTGTTAATTTCTGTGTCGTGTCTACAAGTGACGGTAATCATAATTTAGGTTTTTTAAGAAATCATGTTTTCACTTTTATTAGTATGTTAATGTTGTCTGTCGACTGTCACAGATAATGATTAAATGAAAAATGATTATTATCAAATCGGAGAAGATAATGCCATTATTTTCTCACTTCTCATCGCGTCGTATTCCTCATTACTGAGGTTATACCAATCATGAATCTCGGATTTAGTGGTCCTTAAACAAATTTTCCCACTAATACAGGAGTTATATTGTGCAAAAAGGATATAATGATTTTCACCCCTCTTTATAAAAGTCACACTAAATGAACCAGGTTTTACAAGTACTTAATTGCAAAATTTGGATTAACATCCAATAAAATATCCATAGAAGACTATAATTACGAGTATGTACTCCAGATATAAACATAAGCGCACCTTAACCTTGTATAAAGTTTTGACACATGATCAACACTTAAAACTATTTAGTAATCAATTTTGATCTTACTAATTGGTCCTGCGCCACGCCTCAATATTTTTAAAATCACGCTTCAGGGGACGTTATTCAAAACTGATTCTGATTTATCACTCCTTTTTGTTACTAACTTGTCGAAGTAAGAGAGTTACCTACTTGTAATTACTGATTAATATATTACCTAATAAGATATAGGCCGGCTTCAGTACATCAAACGTAGTAGCATTTTAATCGTGTTAGAAACAAAATAACAGTCGACGAAAATAATAGAAATTATCCAAATTTTACAAAGTTAATCATGTGTTTAATTCAATCTGAATTAACAAGTGATACGTTGATCAGTATTTGTTTTGTTGTGTTCACATTTTCAGCTTTACGTATAATAAATGGATCACGGATCAATCAGCCGCTTAATTTGAGAAGTATTTTTGTTGTGAACAAGTAATTTTAGTAACATGTAACATGTAAAGACAACATTTTCCAATGATCTTTTTTGATCATTGTCATTTTTCACAAGTAGGCATACGTTATAAGAGAGAAATCATCCATAAATTCAGGTAAAATCATTTGAGGGCGATTAATTTGTTACATATGTATGGTATGTACATAATTATGTGTGTATATGTATTGTATATCTTAACTGTAATCAATGTAACCCAGTATCATAATGTCTACGCATGTTTTCATCTGTCTGTGATTAGGACAAAAGCGTTATTGATTGCTATCGATTAATTTTAAGGTTTATAAACAAGCTGTGAAGTCTAATTATGTGCTCCAAAAAGTCTTACTTGGTCGTTATTGTGAATTGATAGACAATTAGATACGTCAATGTAATTGTGGTGTCACAAGTATTTCAAACTAGATGGGACTTCTATTTAAAAGGGGTTGTATACAATATTTAAATTTAATATACTTGAGTATAAAGGTATTAAAATAACTTGTCAAATTAATTTCAGTCACCTTCTAGATACAATTATAAGTTAATGTATTTAGTTGATGTTAGATCAATAGATTTATTCATATATATATATATATAATCGGGAATGATAGAATAAGAAATAAACTAGTTGAGCATTAAAATAGGTATAAATATGTTAGTTGCAAAGTGTTTTTTTACCGATTATTGTCAACATGTCTCAGCATGGGACTCACTGGAAAACATTTGACAAATCATCGTCTTCATCAGCCTGTATACTCGTATGTCCAATTCAGAAATTAGATGAGGTAACAAGAAACGGTTATTTCTTTACTCTGTTATTTTTTTTTATGTCTTCTCTACACTTGACTGAAATGACATTCTACACTAGTAAACAAATATGTAGATGCCTACTATTGATAAGATTTCTTAACAGAAGATAATAAGTTTCACTATTTTCGCCAGCCCTACCGTGAACAAGGTGTGAAAATGACAAGTACACCTCAAAGCACAAGACGGCTATTAATCGGGACGTTCATAACGAGCTAGCATACATATTCAAGCAATACTCGTACTATTGTTCAGTTGACACAAATTGCTTGGCGTAGGCTCTTCTAAGACGATTATTATGAGCAAAATCTGAGTGCAAGGTTAACTTGGAGATTAGCTGGGAGAGGTTACTATGAGCTTAATTGGTACTGATAAAATAAACTTTTTATGCTTTGTTTTTCTATCGTACATAGCTTTGCTAATAACGTTTCTATTTGAAAATAATTTCGCTTACACAAGGTTAGGAAATTATTCTACCTTAGGTAGTTAGATTTGTTGGGTCACTTACTATGAAATAGGTGTAATCCTACAACAATGAACAATGTCTATCTGCTTTTGATAGCTTTATTACAAACAGATTTTAGTTCAACTCATTTTGGTGTGCTCTTAATTTCAACAATATGTAAATATAACTGCATTGTTAGCTACTTTTTCATGAACCCGTAGTAGCAGTGCTCGAGTGACAGCTTAATCTAAGAATCCACATGACATTGGACTTTTTATAATCTGAGTGCATGGCCACCAATTTCAAAGACCATAGTTAATTTCACTATTGGATTTAAAATCAAATTGTCATGTAATCCGAAAAAGCTTGAAAACTTTTTTTTAAATGAGATTTAAAAAAGTTATCAATTTATGATATGTTTATTTCATTAGAAGAAAGCACTTCGAAGTAATTCAAAGCTTTTAGGTTATATTATGAAACTTTTTTATGTAGGTATTTATTTAATTGTTTTTCTTTAATGCTGATGACATCATGGCAAACAATATAACAAAGTAGAAACCAAAGGAGTACAACATTCCACATTACGAGACGCGTGCGGGAAAACATCAAGCATCATTGTATTATATGACTATTTTGTACCCGCGGATTTTTTTAGAATTAAATATTTTTTTGAGTAATTAATTTAGGTTTTGCATATTAGGTTTAAAAAAATTAAAAGTAGCCCTGGTTGTCAAAGGATGAAATGGCTAGACGACATCAAGAAATGGACAAAGCTAAGCTACCCGCATCTAAAAGAAGCAGCATGGGATCGCAAGAAGTTTTGCCAACTGACCTCCAAACTTCAATTTAAAGATGGCACATGATGATGATGATGATATTAGATTTTGGTTGCAAGGTTTCAAATTTTTTCAACAATGACTAAAATTAACAAACGAATGCGAAAATTGGACATGACGTGTTTGACATCACTATGTCTATTGTCCATCGTTAATCAAATAGTTAACTTCGTTAATCGTTAATCCGCTACAAAAAAAGTTAGCTTCGTTAAACGTTAAAGCGTTACATTTCGGAAGAATTAACGCAAGTTAACGTTAATCGTTAATCCGTTAGTATGTGTAAAATTGCATCTTTATATCGTTGCGTTAGTGAAATTATAAAACCTGTTGGTTTAGGTTCCGGAAGTTAACAGGTTAGGAACAAAACAAAGACAAATACCTAATTCAAATGTGTAATTTAACATTCATTTTCATGAACATTAACATGTTGAAGTTCTCGTCTGAAAGCGAGGCTCGTCTTTACACGTGGAAAAAAGACGTTCAACTGCAGCACTTGAGGGTATAGCAGTATAGTATTTAATGAACAGATTTATGAATATCTGTTCCCCGAGGAATGCAGCACCGTTGAACGAGTCTTTTGATTTCATGTCCAGACACACTTTAACGAGACTGCGCTTTACTCTTTAAAGAGTTGGAGCTCTTTGGTTTGTCTATAGACTTCCTTTGAAAGTCTTCCTCGTCATCATCGTTGTTACTCGCAGTGCTCCTTCCGCCACTTAAACTATCTCTGCTGCTTCTTATCGTAAGGCATCTTCTACCTTTTTTTCCATGCACTTTTTACTGCATCCACTCTACTGCAGTCATACGATTCTCATCAGGACCGCTGGAATCCGATCCGATTCCATGTCTTCCAACATCCATGATATGGTTTTGTATTAATTAAACATAAACATTACACTGCACTCTTCTTTATAAATTATCAACACGCAAATGAACACTGGCCTTACTTCATTTTATATTTTCAATTTCTTTATTAGCATTAAATGTACCTATTTACATTTACCCTGTTCAGAGGGGAATTAGGGCGTTGCTAAGATTAAAACTAAATATTCTAAAATCAAAAACTTAATATAAAATTTCAAATCTTAAACTTAAACTAGTATGTATGTGTACAATATTTTCTTATATTATCTATTATTAATCTACTTTACATTGAGATCATTATTATTATATCCTATTCCTTATTTTCGTCATTAAAATAGTCTTCTATTGTGTAGTAGCATTTCTGTATAAAATATAGTTTTAGTTTAGTTTGGAAAGTTATTATAATAACAATAAACAAACAAAACACTCGTCACTCTAAGCACTGACGCTAAGTAATGAAATAATTTAATTATCAAAGTTACAAACGAATCGAATCTCTTCGCAGTTTTCTTTCTCACTCGCACGCGCTGACAAAATATATCTAGTTTTGTTTTTGTTTCACGCGCGGCACGCAGCAACCGGCACTTGTCTGTGCCGTGCGGTAACTATTATTAAGCATTGGATTAACGATTAACGGACTTCTGCATAACTAACGAAGGACTAACGGAAGTTAACGTGTCCGTTAACATTTTTAAAAGTTAACTTAAAAGTTAATCCGTTAATCAAAATGTTAACTTCGTTAATTAACGATTAACGTGTTAATGCCCAGCTATGATAACACAATATATACCAAACCAACCTATGCAAGTTTCTGGATGCCATAAACCAAGATCATACTCGAATGTCAAATTGTCGCCCTAACCTATTGTAGTAAGTACCTAACGGTGTGTTCCGAGTTTCCACCAGCAGCTTTAGAGACCCAGAATCAGTTTTTATTAACTAGAACGGGTTTGCACTTTACCATAGTTTGCCTGATAGTAAGCAAAGTCTATTGCCTAAGGTGGAGCCTAAGTCCAGCACAGGTATGCTCCACCTGAGACCACAGTATCGTTGTGAGTGGATGTCACTTCAGATGAGCTAGTAACTGTAGTCAAAGGCCTTTTTGAACAGTGTAAAAATACTGTCGCTTCATAGCAATTTCAAACAGGAACGATCTACTCCCCCGAGTTCTTTCCGCAGCGCTACAATATGGGGAGATTAAAAAAGGATATTCTCAAACACCTCTATTAGCTGGCAAAGAGCTGCAACACCTCTTGAGTGGCAAGTGTCCATTGGTGACGGTAATTGCTTACCATCATACAGACCACTTGCCCTTTTGCCATATTTTTATAAAAAAAAGATTATACTAACAAACGAATAAACACAACTTTATACAGTAATATAATTACAAAATGGTTTCTTTTCTCATCTTATCACTTTCAATGTGCGGAAGCCGCAGCATCATTATCTCATTACTATATTTGCATGTTATTAATTTGCCTCTTTGTTGTAGTTGGTATGATAGAAATCGTTGGCAAGGCCACTGTAATAGCATTAATTATTCCGCCGCATTACGGTTAATGGCAAGATGATTGGCCGAGCTGGTACTTTGTCTGAAAAGTTACTGGTGGTCTCGTAGTTAGAAATAAGTATTATGAGACCGCAGTTGTAACTACTAATGAAATTGAATATGTCATAGGAAAATTGCTAAGAATTTGACGAGCTTTTTGCTAGGCTATCTAAAATAATCGTGCAAACGGAATGGTAACTATTTGATGCCAAACGATTGGTAAGTTAGCAACTTGGCTTTTATGGCAACACTGATTTTAAAATTAACATCTTTAAATTTTGAGAGCGATCAACGCCGACTTATGATGCGAAACTGATTGTGCTGACCTATTTTGGTAATCTCAAAAACATTTTAAAATGTTACCAACAGTATTATTATTTAGTTAAGTATAAAAATAGTAAGCTCCCAGCTAATAAGCTTTTCTCTTTAAACCAAGTTGTGCCATCATATCAACTGGTATCACAATAATACCCTGTACTTTACATATTCACTTACCAATTACAGAAACAACCCGAGCAGCCTACGAGAGTACCGCAAGCGTTTTTACATATTGTTACGACGTGAGGGTTTGGGGATAGGAAATAAACTCGACTTTTATAGTTTGATGCCTTTATTCACCACGGGGGTACTCACAGGTCGGTAGAGCTACGATGGAGCAGTTCGACACGCACTCAAAATGTCACTGACACTGACGCGCGGTATACCACAGTCACTTCGCGTGCACGATACGTCGCTTGCGCGTGCACGACTGTGTCTTCGAGCACTCGACACTCGCGCGCACACGGCTTATGCACTGACTTGCGCGCACAACACTGTCCACTGCACTGTACTGTACTTTACTTTACTTCACTACTTCACTTTTCCACTTTCCCTTTTTCTTCTTCTTCTTTTCACTTCAAAATCAACACTGCCGTAGGCCGCGTCTTGCCCCGCTTATATACCCCTGAACTCGTTCCAACTTTGATTTACTTCTAATTTTGAAACCGTATTTCTCTCTTGCTCTCACAAATCTTCTATCCCGTATTTTCTTTTCCATTCGATCGAGAATCTTCGAGAATGTTCTATTTATTCACAAAAAGACATAAACTCAGTTGAGATTCGAACCCGGGTCTCTGGGTTGCAAAGCAAACACTCAATGTCCCAGGCTAGTCATCCTTATGACGTAGCGTCGAAAATCTTCTACACATAATTTCAAAACGATTGTCATTGTTTTTCGAACGCGGTGACGGCGGCGAGTGACGTACTACGGCTGTCTACGCGACACTGCCCCCTCCCAAGACATGATCGTCCCGATCATCGTTACTTCCGTAGTAGCGAGCCAATCGGTCCACATGAACGATCCTAGGAGGACTCCGTGGATTGCGCTGAATCCGAAGGGTCACGTCGTTAATTTTGTTGACAACCTTATAAGGTCCCTCCCAACTAGGTTGTAGCTTCGGAGATTTTCCTTTTCGCCGCACGGGATTATGCAACCAGACCAGGGAACCTTCCTCAAAGCTAGGTCCATTGGCTCTACGATCATACCGAGACTTCATCCGTTCACTTGCTTGAAGACCAGCCTCTCTAATAACTTCGTGGACTTCAACCATTCTTGTCCGTAGATCACTTGCATATTCCGTGACGCTCTGCGGAGAATCAGGTGGACAGCCCGAAAGTAGGTCAGCGGGTAATCTCAACTCCCTGCCGAAATTTGCGTACGCTGGAGTTACGGTGATGGTCTCATGTATTGCAGTCCTATAAGACATGAGGAATAAAGGAATGTACTCATCCCAGTTGTCTTGATGACTTCCCACCACCTTCGCCAGATGCCGCTCCAATGTTTGATTGAATCTCTCCACCATTCCATCTGACTGTGGGTGATATGGCGTCGTCCGGGTCTTGTGAATTCCAAAAATCCTGCACACCTCTTGGAATACTTGTGACTCGAAATTTCGCCCCTGATCACTATGAATCTCCAAGGGTACTCCAAATCTGCAGAACACTTCTTTCACCAGTTTATTTGCCACGGTGATAGCCTCCTGGTTCGGCAAAGCAAATGCCTCGGGCCATTTCGTAAAGTAATCCATCACTACTAGGATATAACGATTACCTTCTTTGGTAACTGGGAATGGTCCGGCAATGTCAAGTGCCACTCTTTCCCAAGGGGCCCCAACATTATATAACCTCATTGCTCCCCTGCTCCTTGTCTGCGGCCCCTTGACAGCTGCACAGTTCTGACATTTTCTGCACCAATCTTCCACATCGTCCCGGCAGTGCAACCAATAAAAGCGTTCCTTGATTTTCGTCAAAGTTCTCTTAACTCCCAAGTGTCCTCCAGACGAACCATCGTGGTAGGCCCTTAAGATTTCATTTACTCTTCCTCTGGGTACCACCAATTGTAAATGGCAGTCCTTTCCTTGCGGTGTTTCCCATTTGCGGCAAAGCAGTCCATCTTGAAGTACTAAACTGTCCCACTGTGCCCACAGACTCTTGGTCGCCGTACTGTGCTTAGCTACTTCAGACCACGCTGGCCTAGTACCATCTTCCAGCCAATTCATTAATGGTCGAAGATCCCTGTCGTCCTCTTGGGCCTTCTTCATGGCGTCGTTAGCCCAATTCTCGTCGATGGAGTCTGTTCTTATCAACCTGATTTTGATATTCTCCTTCTCCTCCTGCCGGTTGCAATGCTTGCATTCATCTGGACACGGTCTTCTAGACAGAGCATCTGCGTTACCATGAGTCTTTCCTCCACGATGCTCAATTTCAAACTCATACTCCTGGAGTTGCTCTATCCACCTGGCCACCTGCCCTTCCGGATTTTTGAACTCTAGCAACCATTTCAATGCAGCGTGGTCTGTTCTCACCAAAAATTTACGACCCAGCAAATACTTCCTAAAGTGTTGCAGAGTTTTTACCACGGCCAGCAATTCTCTGCGCGTTACACAGTAATTTCTTTCTGGTTTTGATAGAGACTTGCTGAAGTAGGCTATTACAACTTCTTGATCTCCTCTCAGCTGTGATAGTACTCCTCCAATTCCTGTGTTACTGGCGTCGGCATCTACGACGAACTTTCCCTCTGTGTCAGGATATCCGAGGATAGGTGTTTCGCATAGATGCTGCTTTAGAGCCAGGAAAGCTTGATCGCAGTCTTCATTCCAAGAAAATGGTCTCTTCTCTTCGGTCAAACGATGTAACGGCTTGGCGACGTCCGAGAATCCTTTCACGAAGCGACGATAATAAGAGCACAGACCCAGGAATGCTCTCACCTGTGTCTTATCTGTCGGTGTTGGCCAATCTTTGACTGCACTTATCTTGGATGGATCAGTCGCAATACCCTTCTCCGAAATAACGTGTCCCAAGTAATTCACTTGCCTCTGGAAGAAAGAGCATTTCTTGGGGCTCAACTTCAGGTTTGCGCCTTGCAGCTTCGCAAACACTCGCTCCAGCTTCTTAAGGTGATCGTCGAAATCACGTCCCATTATAATTATGTCATCCAAGTAAACTAGGCAGGTTTCTCCCAGCATTCCAGCGAGCACATGTTCCATCAACCGCTCGAACGTGGCTGGTGCATTGCAGAGTCCAAATGGCATTGTTTTGAATTGCCATAGACCTTTGCCGGTGGAAAATGCGGTCTTCTCTTTATCCTTGGGATCCAAATCCACCTGCCAATAGCCACTTTTCAGGTCTAAAGTGGAGAACCAAGACATACCACACAATGAATCCAGGGTATCATCGATTCTTGGCAATGGGTAACTGTCCTTTTTAGTGACATCATTCAGTCGCCGGTAATCCACACAAAACCTTGTCGATCCATCCTTCTTTTTCACTAGTACAACCGGTGAGCACCACGGACTCGACGAAGGTTCAATTACGCCATTCTTACTCATATCCAGAATCATGTCATCGACTTCCTGTTCTCGTGCAAAAGGAACTCGTCTTGGTCTTTGTCGAATGGGTGTCGTATCACCTGTATCAATTTTGTGTTTTACCAAACCAGTTCTGCCGATGTCGCTGTCATTTTTGGAGAAAATATGAGCATAACGCAACAGGAAATTTCTTGCCTTTATTAGTTGAAGCTTGGTTAGATTACTTTTGCAGTCTTCCAGGAGTTTCACCACATTGTCCTGCTGACTCGGGACTTTCTGTTTCTGCTCCTCTCCACACCTCCTTAACCAACCAACCTCCTCGCAGGTTCCAATAATTGTCCCTTTTTGTATGGTTTGCTCCTCTTCATGCAGATTTAATATGGGTACAACCGCTTCTTGAACGTTTCCCACCACAGTTCTGGCCGGAATCCACGCTGTATCCGGACTTCCTCTCTCGATAACAGCACACCTCCGTGGACATCCTCCTTCGTTCCGAGGCAGAACAACAGGGACCAAGGTTTGTGATCTCGGTTTCAAGGTGGTATCCTTCAGGCAGAGTACCTTACCAAACACGCCACCCTTCATTGGGATTTCCTCGTTCCCGTGTTTGAGGACACCTAGCTTCAAGTCAATGACACACTGGAATTTTTTAAGAAAGTCCAATCCGATGATACAGTCGTCGGTGATATCGGCAACGATCACTTTGTGCCAGTAAAGCGTACCTCCAATCTTGATGGCCACAATCTTCTCCCCCTCGATTGATATTCGTTGGCCAGTGGCAGTCGAGAGCACAAGGTTTCCACTGTATCGAAGGCCTTGTATTCCAATGCTTTTCAGTTTGCGCTTACCGATGACCGTACGCGATGCTCCCGTATCCAACGTCACCTGGCAAGGCATCCCGTTAATCATGCCGTCAATCACCAAAGTATTCCCTTCACTAGTTTGCTTTACATAAATTTCTGGGGCTTTTCTGCCACTGGCCAGCGCCCACCCCGCAGCCCTGGCCTGCTTTAGTTTTCCTGTGGGTGCTCCGACGTCGACACTGCCGCATCTCCGCTTTGGGCATTCAAATCGTATGTGTCCCCTTTCTCCGCAGCTGTAGCACACGACACGGCTATTCGGTGCACGTTGCCTCTCGGTATCCACCGCCACGACCTCCCGCACCTTTGCGGAACGGGAATCATAGCGCACAGCTTCCACCTCCAGAGCATGTGCCACCGCTTCCTTTAGTGTTGTGTGATGTTCCAGTCGGACAGCTGCTCTAATGTCGGAGTCGCGAATCCCGTCAATGAAAACTTGCAGGAGCAATTCCTCCACCACGGTTGGCGACGACTGATACGCTTTCCGCACCAACCTTT
Organism: Macaria notata; assembly: GCA_927399415.1. Classification (NCBI taxonomy): domain Eukaryota; kingdom Metazoa; phylum Arthropoda; class Insecta; order Lepidoptera; family Geometridae; genus Macaria; species Macaria notata. The sequence continues at coordinate 693,696 of OV656727.1, forward strand.
CCACCTCCACTGACCACTGTTGTATGTTTTCTCCGGCTCGTTGGCAACGGTCCTTGAGTTGCGCCCGGTACACGTACTCCAAATGACTATCGCCGTACCGGGCCTCCAGAGCGTTGACCAGGCCTTCATAGGTCACCTCTCTCACGCCGGCGCCAAGTGCTTCTAGCACGGAGAGAGCATCATCTCGCAGGGCCAAAGTTAACGCTGACTGCGCTTCCTGCTCGCTCCAACAACTGGCTCTTCTGACCGTCTCTAACTGTAGCTTAAAAGCAGCCCAAGAAGACTTCCCGTCGTACGGCGGCACCTTAAGGTTTTTCGTAGGAAGGGCCGCACCGTAGCCTACTGTCGAGCCACTGGCTTTAATGATTCGGAACTCCTTGCCAAGCTGCTCAACGGTCTGCTCCAATTGCCGGCCTATCTTGTCCCATTCCGCTAACTTCTTCTCCACTACCTCTACTCGGACGAGATTGGCCTGCACCGCTGTAAGCACGTCCTTGGAGAGACGGTCTTGTAGTTCTTCAAGTTTCTCCTCCTGGCGGCGAGTTTGCTCACGCAACTGTTCTTCCTGTCGACGGGCTTGCTCCTCTTGGCGGTGGGCTTGCTCACGCAGCTGCTCCTCTTGTCGACGGGCTTGTTCCTCTTGGCGGTGGGCTTGCTCACGCAGCTGCTCTTCCTGTCGACGGGCTTGCTCCTCTTGGCGGTGGGCTTGCTCACGCAGCTGCTCTTCCTGTCGACGGGCTTGCTCCTCTTGGCGGTGGGCTTGTTCCTCTAAACGGCGGGTTTGATCCTGCATCATGGCTGTCATTTGTTGGAGCAAAGCACTCATGTCCACTGGCGCCGGTTGAAGAACAGAGGTCGATGGATCACCTTCAGGGCTAGGCTCCTCATGCGGATGTTCCGCTGCTGCCACAGCACCCGCCCGGGTCGTTACTCCTCTGGGCACGAAAGGCATCTTTTCCATTTCCTATCCCACTTCTGACACCAATTGTTACGACGTGAGGGTTTGGGGATAGGAAATAAACTCGACTTTTATAGTTTGATGCCTTTATTCACCACGGGGGTACTCACAGGTCGGTAGAGCTACGATGGAGCAGTTCGACACGCACTCAAAATGTCACTGACACTGACGCGCGGTATACCACAGTCACTTCGCGTGCACGATACGTCGCTTGCGCGTGCACGACTGTGTCTTCGAGCACTCGACACTCGCGCGCACACGGCTTATGCACTGACTTGCGCGCACAACACTGTCCACTGCACTGTACTGTACTTTACTTTACTTCACTACTTCACTTTTCCACTTTCCCTTTTTCTTCTTCTTCTTTTCACTTCAAAATCAACACTGCCGTAGGCCGCGTCTTGCCCCGCTTATATACCCCTGAACTCGTTCCAACTTTGATTTACTTCTAATTTTGAAACCGTATTTCTCTCTTGCTCTCACAAATCTTCTATCCCGTATTTTCTTTTCCATTCGATCGAGAATCTTCGAGAATGTTCTATTTATTCACAAAAAGACATAAACTCAGTTGAGATTCGAACCCGGGTCTCTGGGTTGCAAAGCAAACACTCAATGTCCCAGGCTAGTCATCCTTATGACGTAGCGTCGAAAATCTTCTACACATAATTTCAAAACGATTGTCATTGTTTTTCGAACGCGGTGACGGCGGCGAGTGACGTACTACGGCTGTCTACGCGACAATATTAATATACTAGAATTGGAATGGTGAGCTTAAGGGTATGCGTCCACATATCCATATTTGTGTATGTACATATATCTTCTATTCTGGAAGCTAAATTAGGTTATTTTCTATCTTTCTCTTGCTATCATCCATCTATTTCCTTCTACAAAAGTTTGATCAATCCCGTTTGTCATAATGACAATGTTAATGAAGTCAGTTACCATGACCTAAGGCAAGTCTTCCTTTATTATAGCTCAAAGATCTTGTATCTATTCTTCCATATACGAGATCTGTTACAGCTATGAAAGTTTATTTATTTACCTGAACTTCTAAACCATTATACCTCGATAAATTTTATGGTCTATTGGCACCTTATAATTTTTGGTCTTTGGCTATCTCTCATTATCATCTTTTGAGATTACCAAATTTGCCACACATTGGTTGTGATACCACTACGCCTGTAAAAAACATTATATGAATATTTGTGTGTTTTGAAAGTATTTTAGACTAAGATATAAGTATATGGAATAGTTTTTTTCAAGGCAAGAGTTCTACATCTTAAAATTACTTAATCAGGCTGGCTGTGGTCGAACCTAAGCCTAAGAGAATCATAAGGAAAATAACAGATCAGCGCTGCAACAAGAATCCTTCTTTGATACAATAAATCCGATCTATGAATCTGCATGTGAATTAACCTTTAAATACCGATGCTACAAGAAGATAAAAACGAGCTCACTGAAATTACTCGCGGAGATAAAAGCAAAAGAAAAGAAATGAAAAAGCAGCCCAATTAATGTGGAATACATCGCAGCATCCGTCTGTGGTTGTTTGCGTGACAAAATCTAGTTTTTTATGGGGGGATTGTGGTACAAGCGATTGAAATTTTTACGATATCTAGGATAGTTTAGGTACGTGAAATTGTTTAGTTATCTCGTAAAATTCATGAAATTTTAATATTGTGAATTGGTCTCTGGTTTTAAATTTGAAATTGATTTTCTTAAATGCATCGTTTACGAGTTCTACAGGTTTGAAAAACAAAAAAATCTCTTAGATAAGTAACTGAAAGTATATGAATGTCATATAGGTACTTCAGGTTAGCAATGATTCTATGTACAGTTAAAAATTTAAGAAGGTTCCACAGCATTATCATCAATATTCTCGCTCGCAGGTCACTCAATTACTGAGAGAAAATAAACAACTTTTAATATTCTTCTTCTCAGTCGTAACAGTGCTGGCTGAGTAGTCGTGGTCAACATATTGTATTGTTCTGGGTAGTAATTGTTCTGAGCTCATACTTGCTTATAGCTTTTCATAAATGATTCAATGAGTTTTTGTTACAGTATAGTACCACTTAGAATAGACCTAGATATTATATCTTTCTTTTATATCTTGTACCACCCCCCAGTTCGATCCCGCGCGTCCCTGAGAAGCTGCAGTCCCGTTACCCAGACTGGAAGGGCAGGTCCGAGCTAGCTGTACTGTACTTATAATTGCAGATAATTCTCGAACCGTCTGTGTCTATTTATTACTGTTTGTAGGATTTACTTCGATGCGACTTAATTTGTACTTAGTGTGTTTTTCTGAATTATCAATAAGATGAACAATTTAAAGTAATAGATAGATAGATAGATAACTCTTTATAGTGACACACATTGAAAAAAAGACAAAGAGAAACACAAAAGACTTAAAAAAATGTGTCACAACTGGCGGCCTTATCGCTAAGAGCGATTTCTTCCAGGCAACCGTAATGTCGAAAGAGACACGTTATCAAACTCTAAGTAACCTTCTCACCAGATATCAAAAAAAAACGAAACGGTAGCCTAAATGTTTACCAATAGTATTTAACACACACAAAATTAATCACTACTATTTCGAATTGATCGACAATTGTATAAATTACCTACCTAAATCCAGCAATGTAACACAATTCTTACGAAAATTAATATTTATTTCATATAGGTAATATTATCTTTGCTAGTAAACATTTGAACATAAAAAGTCGCACCTAATCCAGTAACGTAGTTAACGTTCCCGCAGTGGTGGACACAGGTGTGCGTGCCGTGGGAAGCCAGCGCCGATCCTCGCCGATTGATCAGCGCACTTTTTATCTACATTTCACTTGGCTCTGCGCAAGCCTCATCAGGATTCAAGCGACATTATTTATCGTAATTGCATCCACTGTACAAATAAAATGCGCCGACTGAAACAGGTTGCGAAGGAAACAGGGCTATCCGATGGAAATTAAAATTAATATCGAGGGCTTAATAGCGCAGTCTTACTTTATTTATGATGGTAGGATAATTTTTAGTTTTTATTATATTTATGTGGTGGTTCGAGGCTTATAATATATAAAAATACAATGTATATAATAATAATATATAATACAATGTATATATACAATGTCCCCTTTTGCTTTTTATTTATAAAATACTTTAAAATATATTTAATTTTACTTCGTCTTTACTTTCTTTTACTCTTCATTAAGAAAAACAAGACAACTTAGTGACTGATTTTAGATTTTTTTTGTATTTATTAACATACTGTTTTTAATAGAATTTACTTTCATTAATTCGCTAATTTCTGTACTCTTTGTTACTGAACTGACTTACTTACTAAGAATCCATTATAGACCTAATTTTTGATATGCTGAATAATGTTGTACTTGTGAGAAAAAAACCTAATATATACAGTAAGTTGTACAGACAATATTTTTTTAGATTAACTTTAAACATTAATTTACTATTTTCCGTCCAAGTAAAACTATAAACGATGGTAGTTAAAGACAGCGAAGTATTCGATGACAGACAAGAGATGGTAGCAGATGATTGTTTATATTATAAAAATGCATTATATATATCGTGTTATGAATATGATATCACTGGCGCATCCTCCCAGGATTAACCTGCTTTTTATTCGTTTTAATTTATCATCCAATCTTCTATAGTGGTGATAGTTTCTCTTGCTTTATGATTATGGTGTAGATGTTGATTGATTAATGTGAAGCGGATCTATATATATCTACAGGGTAATGATTCTATTTATAGCTCCTTTTATCATATTTTTGATGTGAATGAATAAAATTTGCATAATAGGCGAGCGTAATTTTGTTTTGTTTTCTGTACGCTTTTATTGATGTTTTGAAATTATTCCGTGAAATTGGTTTCATGTGAGAATAATCCAATATTATTTTACAGGATTCTACTTATTTTCATTGAAAAAAAGCCTAGTAGATACATATTCATGGAGAAAAATAGGAGAGGCCTATGGTTGGAAATGGACTCCTTAAAGGCTAAGAAAGAAGAAGAAGAAGATACCATTAAATTGGAAAATTTTCAGCGAAAAAGTTTCGATTTTAAGATATTGATGAAAGTATTCAACGTTCATATTTATCAAATTAATATCATTAATTTAAACCATAATTAATCCGATTATGTAATCCGAAGAGTCAATGCACTTGACAATGGAGTAGTGCTAAATGGACAGCATAGGGTGATTGGCTATGCAGACGACCTAGCCCTCATAGGACAAACGAAAGATGAGGTAGTGAGTGCTGTGCAGACCTTAACTCAAGAGGCCGCCAGGGTGGGACTCAGAATCAGCCATGGAAAAACGGAGTATCTTCACATGAAACGGTACAGAAACGGCAGGCAACAGCGCACAGATCTTCAGGTGGGAGATACTGTGTTCAAAGGCACGGCAAACTTCAAGTATCTGGGGTGCACTATAACGGACAGATATACCAGGGAGGAGGAAATTAACATCCGGATCCATAATGCCCTTCGTTGTAGTGCAGGCTTCCATAAGGTGTTGGTGTCCAAGCTATTAAGCCGGAAAACGAAAATCAGGATCTACAAGACAGTAATAAGACCGATTTTAATGTATGATAGCGAGGCTTGGACATTGACTCTCAAGGAAGAAGAGAAATTGCTCGTGGCAGAAAGAAAGATCATGCGTAAGATTCTGGGTCCAACTCAGGGGCAGGACGGTAGCTGGAGGTTGAGGAAAAATCTGGAGATTGAAGAGCTGGTGGGTGAGCCGAATATTATGGGAGAGACGAAGGCCCATCGACTTCGCTGGCTGGGGCACTTAGTGAGGATGGGAGATGATCGTAGCGTGAAGAGAGCCTATCTCGGTGTGCCGAGTGGCCGCCGACCTGTCGGACGGCCGAGGTATCGCTGGAAGGACGCCGTGGAGTCAGATCTGCGCGAACTTCAAGTAGCTGACTGGCGGGAAGCGGCTCAAGACCGGGACCGGTGGCGATCTCTTGTATCGGAGGCCAAGACTCACTTCGGGTCGCTGCGCCAGCGGAGTAAGTAAGTAATTTAAACCATGATTAAAATGCTTTTTTACGGCTATGAAACAACGCAATTAAAAGTTCTACCACCGAAGTTAACAATAATAATGGAAATTTTCTCTACACACCAACCTTTCAATGGAGCTTATGAGAATTGCAATTATCCACACATTATTTCTTTAATGACAGTCTACATATCGGCAAATGTGATTAAATGATTAAAATAAATGATTAAACAAACGATGTTGACGTCCGCAAATAATCACCAGCTTCCTTTCTCAATTATACTTGCTTTTGCATTTGACACCTTTCATTAACTATATTGAATTAAGGTGCAAGTCCAACTAACTGCTATCGATTAAAATGTTAAGTTTAAAGTTAATAGTTAATTAATTATTAAGGATTTAAGTCATCCGTGGAAGGAAGTAATGAAAGATGTATCCGCCCAAGAGAACTCCCTCAATGAATTAGTTCTGACGGAGAGTTACGACCCTCAGTAATATAGAAAATCAATAAAGAGGAGGAGTTTTTTAAATATTTCAACTGTAGTAAGTAGACGCTATTATAATCGAAATTTCTCAGGCACAACGTACCTGATTAAAATATTTACACATTTATTCAATGAATTACTAAAGATATGTAATAAAGCCAAGAAAACAGTAAATCCAGTACAGTGGCTGTAAACCCCAAACAAGCGGTTTGTGAGAGCGCTGAAGCTAGGCGAGGCAGGGTGCATTTATCAAGAGGTTTTGTTCTTGTTGCAAATATGGATGCCATGCCTCTGCATCCGGTGGGACCGTTATACTGCCAACTATGTACGAATACTTACTTTATAAGTAATCAGTTGAATCCTCTGTACACCCGTTCTTTCATACGATAGATATTCGCTATCTTCAAATATAATCTGTGTGTTTTGTTGTAAAACAAGCATATTATAATTTAATAATTTTCTTGTAAACTGGACGTGGCTTATTATGTGAAAATTTGCCGATTAAGAACCTTGTTAACCTTCCTAGGTTCAAGCCACTAAGAATATTGAAGTTGTTTCCTAGGTTAGGTTAGTAGCAGGTGTTTACGTACTTGGCCACTCGACCTATACTTAGGTATAGATATAAAATCTTGCAGTTTTGGAAGGAAGACTTTATTGTGTAACATTTGGGAATGAACCGGGATCAGTACAGTACCAGTATTATTGCCGGAAAAACTACGTAGCAATAATATACAACTTCCTGTGTTAAACCGTCAGCTGATTTTCATTTTAGTAATAACCACTTCGTGGATATTTATTTATGAGAGATAATAAAAACTAACCTTGAGAAAAGATTCGAATTTGAGTTTTGTAGCTTAATTAAGGCATATATTTTTGTTAACCTTGACGAGTCTTAAATTAATTTCCTACACCTATTTGATGTTAATTAATAAATTAAGTTGTAAAAAGGCGATGATGTAAGTATATTTTTTGGTATTTATTTTTCTCAAAGAAAAATAATTTAAGTTTCTGAAAGTGACTTTGTTCACAGGTTTTTTTTTTTAATGAATTAGCAAAGATATTTAGGAGTAGGTTTTTTTAAATAAAATGCCGTTTTTCGTTCACATATGTACAATATGTACATTCATACACATTACACACAGACAAACAACTACCCTTTCCAATGATATATCAAGAAAAATAACGAAAGGTAACAATACCGCCTCCAAGTTTTCTGTCATCTACTCACATTATCATCCTGAAAACCAGATTGCCTGGATCTTATCCACCGTTAATTACATTCAGCTAGTGTTGCCCACCTGTCGATTGTAAACACACTGTCCGAGACTACCTCCGACATGATGACACGTATGTCGTATTCATACCATACTACACAATGTAAGACTATCATATTTCATGAAAATTTTGTGTGTGTTATGCTTTTGTTTTCTTTTCGTTTTGATCAATCTTAAAAAACTTAAAAAGAGCAATTTGATTGAAATGTTTGTGATTATTGTGTTGGTTGATTTGTTTAACTTTTTACACGATTTTTCATATTCATAGACTGTAACACCAAAACTTATCAGATGGCAACACTATTTTTTATCCTTCTTATACGTAAAGTATTTTTGAAAACATAATCAAGTATTCCATTAATTTTCTGTTTATCAATTTATAATTAATAAATAATTAAAAATTAATAAATAATTATTATAATTTATAATCAATATCTATTTATCAATTTCTATTTAACCCTATACGTTTTACATGTATTGTACAGTAAAACCAGGGTTTTCAGGGTTTGACCATGTCTGTAACAGTACCGGACAGACAGTTCCATTTCTATATATTTCTATTTCACAGGAAGACCAAACCAGCTGGTGTAAAACTTATTAAAATTCTATTCACGTCATCAATTGGAAATATTGTATATATTCAACGTTTGTTAGTTTTGTATAATGAGTTTGAAGCATCTGTTTAGTGAATAGTCAGCTTAATGCGAAGTGAAATAGAAAAACGAACCTAATTATGTATATTGTATAGTGATTAATTTTAATGAATGTGCAAATTAAATTATATCCATATATTTATATTGCTTAGTGCTAGTTAGTGAAACCTAAACCATCTTATTAATTGACTGTTCGAAATAAGTAAAATAACTACTAATGAAATGAAAACACAAACTGTCTTATTACAAAACGCGGTTTAAATGTTAGTCCAGGACTTTAAAAATAAAAAGCTGGTTCTTGTTATTCAAACATCACATATAAACAATCAAAATGTGAACTTCAAATTAGAACGTCGATTTATCATTGGTAACATTTTGACAAGTTGATTATGACACAAGAAAACAAATTTTAAACAACAAGAACGTACTGCATATTTTCAAAGTTCTGGACTAATAGTTAAACCACGTTTTTTAATAAAACCCGTACCTTAATTAAATAGCAGCAAGCAGAATTTTAATAGTAACATTATTGAATGCATATCCTTTATACAACAGGATATGCAAAAAGCTTAGCTTTGGCCTTCAGATTCATTTTTAGATTGATTTTCCAACACAAAAAGATTACTTAAATTCAATTTATACATTTCATAATAGCTTTAAGATAAAAATTAAAGCAATATTAAATTTAGCAGACTGGAAAATTCAATTCAAAATCTAGAAATCAGAGTAAGGCCAAAGTTAAATTAAAAACGGGTTTTATTTGCATATCCTGTTGTAAAGGAAATGCATTATAAGATTTTAATTATAATAGAAAATCTTTTGGATTTCCAATAAATGATTATTTAAATTTAAATAATATCAATTTGCCCCAACACAGCCTGAAAAACGTTTTGTTGCAACTCAATTAGTCAGACCAGCTTGCACAACGTTTCTTGAACAAATTTAGTTAATGTATACCTCATAGGTATAACTTTGTCGTTACAGTAAACGTGTATTTTTTATGCAAGCAAGTCCATTCAGCCCAAAAATTTTGATTTTCATTAATTAATGGTAATCAATTTTCAAGAAACAGCTGATTCAATAATTAACTCTCGAATTGCAAAATTATCAATAGTAAGCAATTATCCCTATCTTTCGCTGGTGCGAGATAAATTGAGTCGAAAATAACTTGTACATTCACAATATCTAATTTTAATTTGCGTCCTGTCGACGCCTTATAAGGTTGTCTCTGGATACATTACAATAAAATAAATAAAGCGGTATGACCACGTGGTAATACCTAATAAGTAGGGTTGTCTAATTAATGATTTTTATATAAAACATATTATCCAATTTATGAAAATATAATATCTATTAATATTTTGTGAGCAAATCACACAAACTTGCACAAGTTTGTGTGCTATCAGGTAAATAAAGGACGAATTATTGATGTAACTTATTTATTAAGTACTAAAGATAACTAACAATACTATTTTACTGACTACTTAACTATTTTAGCTGACTTGAATTTTTTAGTTTGTTATTCACGAATGACTACCAAAACAAAACAAACGATAGCACTGAATTTTTGTATACCCTCAAAATGGTTTACAACTTTTCGTTTCCTCTTATTGTTTTATAAAAAGCCTTTAAATCGTTTTTCAAGACTTTTTTACGTACAGAAAATGGATTTCGTAATCCATTCAAGGGTCTTCCCTATCCTACAAGAAACAGCTAGCTGCAACTATGCAGTGCGTTCATACATCACGAGTGCACAATATATTATATTATTTTTAGTTATAGCACCGGAACCGCAGATGGCATACATCCGGCGTGGATGCACCGGTGACAGACACCAGACGTAAAGGTTAAGGAAAAATGAAAAGCCGTCTTGGTACATAGTATGAAATTTTAGCGTTTGAAATGTTTAATATAAAAAAATATTAAGTTCTTCGTGTTGTTCGCTAATATTAATAAGGGTGAAAGTTAATGAGTGTGAAACGACTGAATTGATTTGGATGAAATTTAGTATGGAGATAAATTAACCATATCCGTCTTATTACAAAACGCGGTTTAAATATTAGTCTAGAACATAAAAACATAATTTTATAGCATACATTTTATCCCGGATCAATGCTAGTAATACAGCGGGGAATGCTAATACTTATAATATATAATACAGTAAAAAAAAAATCTTACCAACAAACAGTTTGTATGCAATTTGTATCATGAAATTATATCTTAAATCATATGGGTTGACTACAGTCCTATAACTGGGTATTAAAAAACATTATTCAATCATAAACGTATTCATAACTTTAAACTGAATTTAGTATCAATAACAAATAGCGAGGTTTAAAAAGAAAATTCAAGTACTTATACGTACTTCCTACCGCGTTGATCTGTATCACCACTTTTACGCTCGCTAATCGCTCATCTTATGATCAAGTTTAAAAGTTTTATCATCCAAAAGAACTTTGCAAGCTAATTACTAGCTCTGGGTGTCCATAACTACTAATATGGATAAGGACCAGCTGTCACACACATCCTTCCAATATTTTCAAGTGTCACCTTTGAAAACATTCACTATTAAAACGTGATCATTGCTTCATTAGGTGCGTAGTTTTGCATTTTAACGCAATATGCGTTGCGTTCACTACTTTGTAAATTAACTTCGTAAAATAACAATGTAAGTGTGTACCTCTATCTACGGTGTTTAAGTCGAGTTTAAAATAAGGAATTAAATGTTAAAGTGCCAATAAAATACACGAGACTCTCTTTTATGACAGTGCTTGTCAATTTTGTTTAAAATATACATTAATTATTTTAATACTTGGAACTACTGCTTAATCTTTTACAGTTTTCAGTCAGTCTTGTACCATATTATTATATTTTCGTTGATAGTTGGTAAGACTTAAAAATCCAAAATATTTATCACGAAACATTCTGTATTGAAGTTTGATTGCAGTAACATTTTTCGCTAATTTTCTTCTGCAACAAAACCTATTACCATAATAATATTGTCTATGTATGTACATACCATATTGTATATACATATTCACTGATTGTATTCCTTCTACACAAAAATATACATATCTTCCATAACACCCAGAAATAAAACTGCAAAGGAATCATAAACTGCACAGTTGAAGCGATAGTTGAGAAATCACGAGAGGTGTCCCAACCTGTTTTCTCCACGCCCGCCACTCCTGCGCAGATGAAAATCTCTGACATTTACACAGAACCTTTTCAGGGTTCCGCACTCTTGGGCAAGAACCTGTTGGGTTATGATTTAATGTCAGGTGAATATTGTTTGGTATCTGTGCTTTGATTGTATGTAAAATAATAAAACTTTATCCAAGTTACTGTAAACTGTAATAAGTACTTTACTTTAAACTATACTAATTAATTCTCTCTTGAGTTGTATTCCTTATGACTGAGGGTCGTGACTGAAGCCTGCAGCCCCCGCCGAATTAATCCAGGGGGGAGTTTTCTAGGGCAGATACATTGTGGTGGGCGCCCAGGTCCTTCCACGGAAGACACAATATGTCCTCGGATATTGTGGATTAATTGATAATCTTTAAAATATATGTACTCGTATGTATCCCCATTTTGTTTGTTATTTGCTTTATAATTTGATTTGCAACAAAAATTGAAAAGAAAGCACTAAACGCTTCATAAACTTATTAAAAGTAAAAAAGTTACAGAACCCATGGTGTTATGTATGTGACTCGTACCTACTGGGTCGTTTATGTCTTTGTTTGCAGAGAAATGATCTCGAAATGAGTCAGAATAAAATAAGAAATGCAGCCTTCATCAGTGAATGAACGTTTTCAATGCCAGTAGGTTATTAAAAGTAGGTTACGACAACAATTCATCTGACTACAAAAGAGAAAATTGTAGATAATATTTTTTTTTGACAATTTTAATATGTACTCGTAGATCTTCAATATTTAGCTAAATGGTTTTCACTCACGTGTAATTCGCGTATATTTTTAATGCATATTGAAAAAATGTCTCACAAAAGTTTTAATATCAAAGTAGATCTTCATTTATAACTTTAGCAGATGACATGGTAGTAATCTAAGTAAAGTAGTATAATTTTTCTTGTTTTTTTTTTAGTTCAACCAAAACTGACGTTGAATTATTATAAAGATTAGAAAGCGTAGGGTCTTTATAAAAACTACACCTTACTTATATCCATTTGCACACTAATGATACAATACATTTTTGTGCAAATCCTCATCAATAACGCGTATTTAATCAATTCGTAAAAAGTTGACAGCATAAATAATTTGTTTTATTGTGAAAGAAAAACATGCCAATCGTTCATTATAGGCTTAAAAACACAGGTGTGTACATAAGAACCTAGGACATATGGATAAAGTCAAGCTCTAAATCTAAAAATAGGGACGCAGATGTGTATGTATATGCAGCCAGCTAAATATTAAAAAGGTCATATTAATGCATTAACTGTTAAGAAAATGGCACATAGGAAAAAGGCTGCAAAATTTGCGATCGTATAATGGTTATAAGGACACTAATGAATATGTTAAAATTAACGGTAGTAGTGCTTTTTCGTTTTGTTTAAAACGGGGTGCTATGTGAAATCGACATTTCATAAAAATCAAATAAAATAGAAGTATATAAGAAAGAGCTACATTTTTTCAGTTTATATAATTTTGATTCAGTGTTAAGACAATAAAAAACGCCAAAACACGATTACTTATACTTCGCTCCATAGTTTTGTTTTTTGAAAAATTGTTGTTTTGAAATATATTTCACCTTTTTTTCCAATAATAGTACAGAAAAGTAAACCAATCTAATTATATCTAAATGGTAACGTTATTATTTAGAGGAGTAGAAAACCATAAATAGAATATTCTGAATTGCTGATTTTATATGAATTTATTTATGAAACTCCTCAAATTGTGCAAAATTGTTTGTGTGCCCTTGCTCTCATGTTAATACGGCGTGGAATTGCATGCGAAAAAGCAACTGTAGGCATTTTTTCAAGCGCAAAGTATTTTCGGTGAAATATTGTGGCCTTAAATACACATTTGGAAAATGTTACCAAACTTTTTTATCCAACTATGACTAATGTCTGCTTTTTCTTCTAATAGAATGAGAATGGCCAACTCTGGTGTCGAGAGTTTATCAAGCCAACCTTAAGACCACTGACATGGCTTAACGACTGCCTTACTAGACAAACAGCCGGGACCTACAATTTAACCTGTCATCCGACCCACGGAAGCGCCCATAATTGAATGTCACTTTTCGGTCACCCATCCATTGACTTACCGTGTTGAACTTTGCTTAATATTGGTATAGCAGTCGTGTTTCGAAGTACAATCCAGGGGTCTTCAAATCTAGAGTTAATAGGTATCTTCTATGTAAGCGTGTTACACCCTAGGCTGCAGCAATGCTTGACATCAGGCAGGCTGTAGTCAAAATTAAACCTATCCCACGTAAAAAAAAAACGCATGCGATTGCCTCCGCTAGCTGATCTACGGGCGCTTCTTTATGTCTGCTGGCTGCTAAGTATATATAGAGCCTTACGTTTGTATATTAGCAACGTCGTTGTTTACTAAGTAAATAAAGAACTGGATGATACTATTTTTTCTTTAACTACACAAACCTTTAGTTTACTCATACAGTTTTGATAAAATTCTTTGTACAACGGCTTGCGTGTCTGCCTTGCAAGCTGGGGGTAGTGGGATTTATTCCAATCTATAATCTGAAATTGCCTATCACATAAAATCTGAATATCATTACAATTAACCATAGAGATATTATGAAAAATGTTTTAGTATTATAAGTACAGTATGAGTAATATCGTAATATACACTTTGATTATTATTGTATTAATACATAAAGGATTTAAAAAGTATATATTTTATTATTATCTTCTACCTTCCTGCCATATTTATTGCCTCCTATTGTATGTCAATTACATAGCCAATGTACATAATTAAGCTAGGTCCTAATTCAGCTAAGACAACTTCTATTTCGAATAGTAATTGATCAGTATGCAATTAAACAATGTTTTATTACTTCCTCTGTGGAAGTTAAAAGAGTTTCTAATGCTTATAGTATTGGAGGGAAATTATTGTAGGCACCAGATGATTTTATTAACCTTTGAGTGGATAAACGGCGATGAATTAATTTGGTTTCATCAAGGATGTATGTATTTTCTTTAATGTTATAATCAATAGAGTAAATAATTGAAGGTTGTTTATGTTGAAGCTTACAGCTTAGCAGCTTACAGTGTTAACTATTTTACATTATTCTGGAACAAAAAGTTTCTTTAGTGTTTATTCAGGGAATAATCTATCTCCACAAATTTAAATACATTGTAATTGGGTCAGTCATATAAACCCACAGGTGGTTTTAAGTAATTCAAAAATGAGGGCGGCTTGATAAACTCTCGACACCAGAGTTGGCCATTCTCATTCAGTAAGAAGAAGAAGCAGACATAAGGTCATAGTTGGATAAAAAAAGTTTGGTAACATAGATCTTGCTTGTTTTTTAATAGAACTAGTCCGCAACTTGAGGTTGTCGGAACCGTTTCCGATTTAAAATAAAATCTATAAATAGATATAAATAGAAATAATTTCTAAAGTTCATACCTAAACAACGATTAGTCTAGTACCACTAGAGAGCGCAGCTTTGTGACCCCATTAGTCCATTGCGGTTACTTCTGTTGCGTCATATAGGCCAATGAATTAGGACAAAACGTGCGACACTTTGAAATATAGTAGGTACTTATACGTGAGAAAAAATAATGTTGTTTTACTAAATAATATTGTACTTACCGAAATATTCCCTTAAGTGATAAGATCACTTTAGTGATAAGGTCGCCCAATGTCCCTGGTTACCTTCCACCTTTATGTTAAATATGTTCTTCTTTATTTGGTGTACAATAAAGTATATTTGATTTGATTTGATTTGATTTGATATTCCAAAATGGCCTAGTAGCAAAAGTGAAACAATTTTGTAGACAAGTGGGAGTCGAAAAAAGAGATTACATATATGTTGATTTGATTTAATTGATACTCGCGATGGAATAAATACGTAAAAAAATAATGTACAAACTTAATTGGTTTTTGAAAGTGATCTATAACTGGAGATTACGCATAATATTTCCGACAAATAACTTTATTTAAAAAGGTTATATAAGAATTAGTTTCCACAATATCCTAAGTCCTTACTAGAATGATGTATCAAAATCGAAAGGATACCATGGTAACATTACTGCAACCTTCTCACAGAGGGCGAAGTGTCAAATAAGTATCTTGCCCTTACGTACAAAACAACCAATACCGACTATCCAAATATGTGTAGGTACTGCCAAAAAGAAATATTTTGCACACATAAAAAGTAAAGTGAGAAATTTCTCAAATTTGTATGGGAGCATTTGAAAGTCAGTCAGAGATGTCGGCCAAAGACCCAACTGTGATCTTATTGGGAAGGTCAGTTTTTGCCAACTCGGGAGAAATAAATGAAAAAGGTACCTGAGTGATATGTTTGTACAAATGTTTTGTTATTGCAAATAAAATTTGAAAGAAATGAGATCATTTTCTCGCCAACCACAACAAAGTCATGGATAAAGTAAACTAATTGATAGAATTAGCATATAATACTTTTACATGCTTATCAGCATTTGGTAAATAATACATATAATTAGTTCGCGAAGTGTAAATAAAAATATTTTAAAGCTATTTGTAAAGAACTAAAATATACAAACGGAATTATTAGAGAGTATAAATATTCTTGCAAGAGTAGTTTTTTTAGTTTTTCCATCTCTTCGTAAACTTACAATTTCTACTATCACATGTAAACAAGCAATCTACGAGACCACATTAATCGGTATCCTTCGCTCCATTTACATTAGGAGGGGAATACATCGTGACCTATATCCTGTGAAGCATAAAGCCACTCTGTTCTATCACACACACTAACACACATTCACACACTAGCAAACACACACATCAACAACTGTATGGATAGGAAAACACGTGGTCAGTGATTACTCGTATACGCTGATAGGCTTTCTTTGTGTGCTAGATATGTGTGAATGTGTGCGTGAATTAATCAGTATTTTCTAGTAGAGTTGCCACTGTTTCAAACTATTATATTGAACTAGTATTTAACCAGGACATGTTATCTACATTGAAAACTCGTATGAAACTTTACATATTTCCTTTCCAGTATTGAATAAGAATAAAGTACATTTACTGTCTCATGAACCGTAGAAATAAATACAAATAAAAAATTAAGCAAAAAAATATGTGCTTACAACCCGGCCCTGCCGCCGGCTGCTACAGCTTCAGCTACAGTTTCGCTTGTGCTGTTGTCGCCTAAGGTGACCTGGTGGTCAAATATCTGACTCCAATGTTATAAAAAGACCTCCACTGCACTTCTGAAAATCCAATATAATGGTATACTTAATTATAATATGACGTCATCGTTTTCAAAATCAAACTGCATTTAACATTAAGGAAAATAAGTAAACTAATATAAAGTTAAAAGAAGTGTTATTTATATGAATTAGAGTGATTCTTATAAAATAAGTCACTTAAGGTTGTAACAAAATTAACAAGACAATCTACATTTTTTTGAAGCTTTTGTAGGTATATTGATTATTTTATTTGTGTTACATAATGAAATTCTAATCCATGGGATTATTCTCGGTAATGCTACTTCAGAATCAATGATATACAATTATACTTGGGCTTTTGCCATATTAGTCGCTTACTAGAACCTGCGTGAAAACTTCAAGAATATGTTTCATATAAAGGAAATAATTTTGTAGGATTTAAATATTTAGTTTACGTGAACTTTTACCTTGAAAAGAATTAATTAACATCAAGCATTAGGTATTGTATTTAATATAAATAGAAAAGAATTAAATTAATTAAAATTATTCTCCCCATAACATTCATTCAGTCTTGCAAGGAAACCTGTTTATACAATTTAATATTTCACCAAATCCTTAAATGAAATTATTTATAGAAAACCCATAAACACAATAAATAGTAATTATACTTAATTGTACAACATAATCAATCTCCACGCCATAAATATTGGAACCGGTCGGCATATTACTTAGTTATTTAAAATGTTGTTGTATAACAGCTAAACTAGTACTATTATGCGAATATTCTATTCATGCGTTCTTGTAGTCATTATGGTGTATTATTCTACAATAGAATCTAGAGTGGTTTCCTTATGTTACTGCGCCCCCTTTCCAAAACACTTTACATTTGCGACAGAATGCCAGGGGGATACTATGACATTTTGTTTAAATAAAACATGGGTAAGCCCATCATGAATTTACATTATATTACATTAAAATGACAAAAAGAAGGAAGGTAACGTTTGTGTATATGTTGAATTATTCTTGACTCTTAATGAGCTAAGCAAATTTGGATAAAATTAAATGTGGAGATAACTATTGCGAGTATTTTTCTGAGTCATTCTAATCCAACATTATTTTTTGGCTATCCCAGTTATGTGATATGATAAATATTTATGTTATGACCATAACAATTTTCAGCATAAAATTAATGGACAAGAAAGGCAGAAGACCAACGCCTGTGGCACATACGAGGTTAGACTCTTATCCTTGATGATGACGATGAAATTATTATTTTTATTTATTTTCTTTTCCACCTTGTACCTATGTGCCAAACCAATTGTATTTAAGTTTCAGATATTTTTATCCGGTTAATAAATAAATAAATTCAGCTACAGCTAGTGAAAAGATTCGATCCATGTGTGTGTGTTATAATTATTTAGCATTGAGATTTATAAGTAAATAGTAACATCCCTCGGTAATAACAGTCATTTGTATAGTAATGAGAACAGAAATGCAACTGCATATCCACATCCATGCAACATTGTCTAAAATATGAAAACAGGCTTAAGTCATTCTATGCCATTTGGTAATAATTCTACTGGTTAGAGTTATTTTTATGATATTTCATTATTTTGTTATGATTATCATATAGGTTCTTACAAAGTTTATGTGTTTATGGGTATTCTTATTAGAATCTGAACCTACTTTTAGATGTACAAATCTAATAAGAGGAATAAAATAGGTACGTTTACAATATATATATATATTTTTTATTTTATTTTATTTTTTATTTTATCTTAGACCATAGCATTGTTCTAGATGAAATGAACTCGTAGACAATCGATCAAATTTTTCAATAAAAAAAACTAGGGTTCAAACATAAGTTTGCATGATTTCGATTGAAAAATGTTGTTATATAAATATATAATAAATAAAATAAAAATCTTTTTTATTTGAAACAGTTAAAATGTTTTACAGTGTTAGCTTAATCTATGACTAATTCTAACATTATAGCTATAAGTTTTCCTTAATTATTAAGCTTTCTAGACCTGCATATCTAAACTAAGCAGGAGCTTGTATTTTAGATATCCATGTTCCCCATTTGTAGTATAGTATATATTTCATTAAAACGTCAATTTATTAAGCAATCCCCATGATTATAATTTCCAAGGGCAATAAGTGTAAAGTAGGTACTTATTACACAAAGGACACAGGTCAGTGACCACCAAACTGCAAGTGCATAATATCACTTATAGCTGACCTCTAGTGCATTGATCGGACCTAAAGTTGGATTTGAAAGGACTGAGAATTGGACACACGTTTTTTACACGTTACTTAACTTGACGAAATTGAAAAAAAAGCTGGTGAAGAATTAAATTACATTCGGTTGTTTGTTTTTGTAATTACAAAATGATGGTTTATCTTATGACTGTATTAGTGCATTCGTATTACATGACATATTTTTTGTTTCTCAGGGGATACTTTTGGCAATTTTAGACTTAGTGTCTGTTGTTATTCTAAACATTTAATTGTTTTTTTTTCGTTTTTAGTATAGAAGGATTCTCTCTTGCGTCGCATTTCCTCTTGACTGAGGGTCGTGAGTCCTCTGCAGAATTAATTCGTTACGGGAGTTCTTTTGGGCAGATACATCGTGGTGGGCGCCCAGGTCCTTCCACGGAAGAAACATGTCCTCGGATATTGTGTTTTTCAAACATGTCAGGTTTTCTCAGGATGTTTTCCTTCGCCGCTAAGCGAGTGTAACATAACTTGAAAATACAAATCATTGGATAGGAACCGAACCAGGGGGCGTCTGGATTCAAAGCAGACACTGGAACCGCCGAACCACATTCGCTTATATAATATACAATATGGATTTGAAGGTGTAAAAATATGAAATATGTTAATCATCACTATCGGCAATTCTATTTTTGTACTTTAACGCTAGTTTTTTTAACATTCTTCAGACATTACTACGCCTTTTTCCTCGGCTCGGCTCGTATTTATTCATATAAAATTCAAAGATTAACAAAATTTCAAGATCCTGTTGCAAAATCTCCCGACCTGCCGTTCAAACGATGCACGTGTAAGGTCTATGTATTACGCAACCTTTTGTGCAACCTTTTGTAGTACGATACAAAAGATATGTTTTTGCGTGAGCAAAAAATGTGAGGACGTGTATTACTCTCTTTGGTTTTCAACCAATCATAAAAAAGGAACTCTCAATTTCTGTTGCTCTTAACCTCATATCTCCTTATACACAAATTATAACTATTCCGAAACAATGTCCTAGAATAAATATCTACTCTAATCTTTCCAACTTTGAAAATAGCAAATCTTTAAGTATATTAGTTTCGCCTCATAATACATTATTTTCATACAAAAATCCAACAAAAACCTTCAAATCTCGCTCTACTTTTTCAAACTTGCGTAAAAACTCAACAAAATATTTCAATGTATTCTGATTTATACACCTATCTCTCAAAACACACAAAAACATAATGCCCCAACGTATTGCATTTAAATCTTACCTGCACGTGTTCCCACACACCTACTTCAATAGTATGTCCTTTTCTCTCCTACTACTTGAAAAGATTGCTATCTCACTCAAACACTGGTAAATCCACTTTCGACGTCATCTTTCACTCTCACTATCGATACAGTATAAGTAAATAATTTAGACAATTTACCTTTAAACCAGTTTTAATTATACGCGTATATCTGATGTAAGTAGAATAGAATAGGATAGAAAATTATTTATTGCAACACACGAGAATAATAACAAAGAAAGACGAAAAAAATGCTTATACTAGTGCCACAAGTGGCGGCCTTATTGCTAAAAGTAAATACAATTAAAGCTTATTTTATTATGTAGGTTAGGTACCTGTGAGCTGGCAATTTGATTTGAGAAAAAAAACTGTTTATCGTTCAGAAGATGTACAACCTAAATATATAACCCGTCCAAAAACCAAATAAATCACTTTGAATAATTATAAAAAAAACAGAGATTTGTAGATATAGAGTTCGGTTTGCCATGGTATCCAGAAAAAAATAGTTAATTCTGTAGTATTTGCACATACTACCGCATGACGTTATTAATTCGTTCGACTGGATGCGTGCGCGCACTTTCTTCAAACGAGACGGCAATACAATTTCTTTGTGTCAGATAGAGATGACAACACTAACAATGATGCTCAGTTTTTTACCGGTCCGCCCTGTCGTAACATCACTTTCATTCAGTTTTTACGCCAGATTGTGCGCCATTCGTTGACTCCAGATTAGGGTTACACACACTGGACTTGTTTTTATTGTAATTATGCGAAAAGAATGCATCTTATGCAATAAATTCATCAAAGTATGATGAATTGCATAAGACGCATTCTTTTCGCTCCAGGGTTTTATTTTTCAACGCGTGGCTTGTTTATTTATTGGACTACTCTACAACTTTATCACATAATATGTTATAGTGATAATAATATTATAATTGAAAAGTTTTCGTATGATCTTTATAGTTTCACTAGTATTTTGAATAAAGTATTTAATAATAAAAAAAACAGAGGTAGAAATATGTTTAGTAACAATATTCCTTATAAGTATACACATGTTGTGTATGTTGTTAGTTGTTCCAAATTCTTGTAAATTATGTTTCTGACTGTTCTTTTACTAACGACAATGAAAAATTACTCATATTTTTCGTATTTCTCTGAACCTATCGCCTCATTGTTGAGAGCGTGCCCTAACCAGAGATAGAGTGAGAGTGTGTGATGGCGGCGCACGCGCAACTTTCGACGCCAATGACTGATGAGCGACAGTTTTTCTCCATTTAAGCTGTCATGCTTCAAATGATCCGAGTGAAAATTTGATATTGTTCAATGATTCAACTTGGCAGCTTTCTAAGAGGATTCAAACTTTGAATATTAACAGTAGATGTTTTTAAATTAATAAAAGAGTTTTTGTTTATGCAAATGCTGTGATAGGTTAAAAAAACTAAAAAATTAAGCGATAATCAAAGTTTTTGAGTTTCAAGTTATGGTTCTAAAATGTGTACCACCATGTTTCCCATCCTCTATTTATTCAATCTTCACATATGCGAATAAACCCAAAAAAATGTGATAGTTTTTGCTCTCCATTTTAGTCAAAACGTGTGCTAACAAAAACGACCGCTTGATCCAAATAGGAATTCTTATGGGTGTCGTAAAAAAACGAGAATAAGAGTTTTTGTCTGTCTTTCACATATACTTTCCCCGGATCACAATGGGGCCAGGTAGAAGACCAAAAAAAGTTCTGCCTTCACATTTATCCTGATTGTACGATAGTGACATTTTATAAATGTGAGGTCATGATTAAGAGGAAGGTTGTTTATTAAAATATACTCAGCTATTTATTACATTATGGGGTGAGTATAAGAAGCTTAGTGGGTTTAAAATAGGTAATTAGGTACCTACATAAGTAGGTACATAACTTAACATAAGTTAAACAATAAATGATTTGATATCATAACTAGAAATATGTTCAGTATTTCTTTGCGCATACTATAAACTTAGCTTGAATATAATCTTTTAAATGTCAATCGTCTCTCTGTAATATTTTAGAAAATATAATGAATAACTAATAACTAACTAAACTATATGTAATACACATCTTTCGTTGGCGTCTTTTTAGGTACCTTCTCGTTCAAACCAGTCAAAAAGTATTAAACATTTAATGTATTACTGATAAAATATGATAAAACCAAATAGATAGATAAATCAAACGGCGTGTAGCTTCCACAAATGTGTCCCTTACTTCTGACCCTGGGCACAGCCTTCACACATTCTACCTACAATATTTGTACACAATGTTAGCTCGCTCAAGTGTGTAAATACTAAATACTTGTGTACTTGTGTAAAATGGTTCTTGTTAGATATTTCCATGATAGCGACCGGCAAGGTCAGGTAACAAAATAACTTTAAAGCTTAGCTAAAATTTTAAGACAAAATAAATCATACAAATTGATATATCTCTAGGTATTGAACCTAAAGCTAGCTTGACGGCCGTTCTGTTAATATTTAACATAATCCTTTCGGCCATCATGTTGTCGTCATAAAAATTAATATCATATTATCAAAATTTATGTCAGTAATCAAGCAGCCCATCAAAATCTGGTGACGAAATTCAACTTGTATTCTTAAAGGCCACCAAAACATTCAAAAGCCGTGTTCGTACAAAGTTATCTTGCATCCTATGACCATAAAATAAGTTTCTGCAATGTTTGCGCCGGCAAATATGCCGCAAAACATGTTCTATCCCGACCCAATCTATGCCTAAAAGATAAAGCTCAAGTTATGAAATGAAAGCCGAGACTCGGAGCTGGCCGTTTTCTGAAGCCAGCCTCTCTTGACCCCATTTATAGTAAAATATTTGAAACGTACCATTTAAAACAAACTTAAACCTACATACTCACACTAAGCATAATGGTAAGTGACAAATATGTGAAAGAATAAAATGCTTTAGGTACAGGCTTGGACGACACTGTAATGGTGATAGAAAATGTCCTCAACTAATGAGCGAAGATGTTCTTGATATATTGATATTGATACATTTTTATTCAATGCGAAAACCTCCTTTCTGAATACCCATAGAAACCAACTCAAGATGGGCGTGAGTGTCGAAACAAGAGCATGCGTCGTGAAAGGGATCTCGTATTCTCTTATTGTCTGCTGCCCTATTTACCATTTTTGTGTCTTACTCTGTGGACCTTGAGACATCTTGAATGGAATTGACCCGAAAACTAATATTTAGGGCTGTGATCAACATTTTCTAGTCAAAGGAGAGCCACGTGCTACTTTTCAATTGATTTATTCCCCTTCAGGTCACATTTGTATGATAATAGCGAAAGGTCCTGAATTACTATAATATACATATTTTGTCTGTGGATTTCTATTTGTGTGGTGAAAAGTGAAATTGGGTGTAGTCAAAGTACTTTTTGACTTTGTACTTGTATCTGTGCACAGACGGTACCTTAATTCAAGTACATACTTGATTAGGTTTCTCTGTGAATCTATCTTGTTTTCACACTGTTTGTTTATTGAGATACAATTTGGGCAAAAAAAGCACTTGCTCATAATTTATGTCAATCAGCCTCTGGAACTAGATATAGGTGAAGTAGGAAGTGTAATTAATATTTATAAATGTTTACAAATTTTTCATCCTCATTCCAAAATTTGACAGCGACAAATCGTTCTTGTGTTGATCTGCGTAGGATTTGAATATTAATCAAGATGTTCGACCTTTCTGAAACAACACTTGTGTCATCGTTGTGATATCTGAGTGTTCTTTATAAAGAGATAATAAAGAAACCACTTTCACAACCAATGTCAAAACTGGTTTTGGTAAACGGAACTTAATACGTTTTACTGTAACAATCACAAAGTACAAATCATCTGTCAGTAAATCCATATTGATAAGGCAATATAAAATAAAACTATTTTATCATTAAAATAATAAAACAAGCAATATTTTTTATACGACTTTATATTTATAAGGTTTAAAGAAGTTCGTCAAAAACGCATAAATGCTCTTATTTTAAAAAGCTCTGTGGCTAGTTTCCAATGTTATTGCAAAGAAAACTATAGAGGCAGAAGATGTGCGATGATTCACACGGTGTTCGTAATCTTTATGATCAAAGTTGGCGCTGTGACCCAAATCGGCGCAACCGCCGTACTTTCATTGTGAACGCTAAACTACACCCACACCGCCACAACACACGCGCACATTCACTGAACGAACACTATAGAAACACAACCCTCTCACACACGGACAACCAAAACACACAGATAGAAAATGTGAATGTAGAATGTTCGCAACTGATACTAACCAATTCTGCAGAATACGTCAAACACAGAATAGTTGATCTATTAAAAGCGAATAATATGACCAATAATATCAAATCTAATGAATTATCATTAGGTCAAATTAGCAATTGCATCGGAACTAAGGCACACATAGACATAGTGAATGTTTTACAGGCGACTCTATTAGGTATAAGCCGTACTGGTTGTAAATGTGTAAGTGACAGAGCAGTATTGTGCTCCGGCATTAGAGCGAGAAGAGATGCGTATATATAATTTAAGATCTAGGACACCATTCCCGCCTTGTTCTAATTAAACATAGGAATGTGAAAATGATTAATGGGATAGAACGGAACGATTTCGAAATCACTCACATGTTGTGATGGACGTTCATTTGGAAACAGATGGAGATGAGACAGTTAGCACAAACTACGTAATTGACTAATGCTAAGAGCACCAAAATCTTTCAATACAGCAAATTGAAAGATTTTGGTTGATTAAAATAAGGGCATTTCAACTACACCCAAAATTGTTAATTTATCAAAAAAACAATCAATTTGAAACCAACCAAGCAAACAAAATATACCTATACATTATTTATCTACTTAATGAAATACCTTAACTCAGAAGAGAACAAATAAAAATATTACATATCATACGCAAACAAGCTAGGTCCCAATTTCTTCTAAAGGTCACATCACTTAACTGAGGAAGGCTAATCAATCAGACTTAATCTAAATTTAGCCACTCAGTATCACAGAATCTATACCGGAAAAGAAGCCAAAATAAATTGATTACTTCCAGCTATCATTCAAATCAGTGTCATGCAGTCATAATCATCACAGCATTGCATAATGTTCTGACGTAACAAAAACCAGCACGGCGAAAGTTACCACGCCAATTTCACTCTCCTCCCAGTCTTTCTCTTGATCACCCGTCTCTTTTACTTCAGTTGGAACTTTATCTTGCTGTCTCGCTTTATCATTAACTAGTTTTGCATCTTTTGCGATTTAGTTGGGGAGTTTTGGTTGAGTTATTTCACTTTAGTCAGCGTGACAGGAAAATGAAATGCAAATTTGTTTTAAGAAATTAATGTGTGCCACTTGGAAATTTTCACATGAACCGTTATATAATTAATGTTTTTCTTTATTTTTATGAATAAGTCACACTTTGAAGGTACAAATTTTGTACAGCAGAAAAGTCCCTCACATACATTCATTCTTTAATTTTATTTTGTACTAGTGGGTGCTGGCGGCTTCGCTCGCATTGTAAAACTTGTATCCCCTAAAAAAGTTCAATTTTCAAAAATCCTTTCTTAGCGGCTGCCGACGTCATAACATCTACCTACATGCCAAATTTCAGTCCGATCCGTCCAGTAGTTTTAACTGTTCGTTGTTACATCACTATGTCAGTCAGTCAGTTATCTCTGAGTTTTATTTATTAAGATTTCACTTTTATGTCTTTAGTTAGATTTTTACGAAGTAAAATATTTACATTCGTTATCCAAACGTACCTTGTCTGTCAGACTACTTGCACAACTTTCTGTTATATCGCTGTCTCTGTCTAATCTTCTTCACGGTTCGCGTGGACCATTTTTTTCAGTTTCGCGTGCGCTTGCACATCTACTGTGATTTAATCTGTGGTGCTACGTAATCGATTGTTTTCTTGCTTGTTTGCTCTCTCAAACAGCCTCAGGGGATTCGGATTCTTCATACGATAATCATTAACATTAATCATGGCCAATTGAATGAATGTATTGATTTTGTTTTTGGAAAGTGAGTTTTGTATTTTTTATGTTAATGTAATCGTTATGTATGATGAGATGATATCCAACATATTCGTCAGTTTCTAAATAGGTTTAGTTGTTGTTAGTTCTAATCAGGCTAGAGAATTGTTTGCAAATTATAAAAGTATAACGCAAAAAGATGATGATCAGTTGACTACAGATTAAGAGCAATGTTACAAGTATTTATAGAAACGTAAATGCGTAGGTATCTAAAAATAGAAGGGTTTCGTAAATAAAATAAGTAGATATTCACCTCCAATGTTTACGCCTTTTTACGTACTCGAATCCAAGGTTGGTATTGAAAGTAGACTTGCAAATGAAGCTACTTTTACAACTGAGAAGGTAGATATACATTAATATTGTCGTTTTGCATTCTTGAAACCTTTGGGTGGACCACGGAATGTATAATTCTAACAATAATGCAGTGTTCTCAATATGTCAATGTTAGTTTCAGATCCTGCGTCTTGATAATACTTGCTCACCTAAAACGAGTATTAACTGTTATTGCTAGTAGAATACCAGCAAGTACCAGGTAACAATATACATTACATACAGTACGAATTAAAGAACAGTCTGATGATAATAATGGATGGAATGAAAATGAATGTGAATGTTTATATCCAACTTCCTGTTCTGCGAAAAATAACTTGGAATCAGTTAAGTAAATTAAGTCAAGTAGTGGAGCATACCAGTTCTGAAGTAGAAAAAAGAAAAAGGAAATACGAATGGTAAACTTTCAATCTAATTCCAGATTATGCCTTACCAAAAATCAACTGCCTAAAATCCCAGATCCCTTTACATGTACTATTTCTATTCGATTAACAGTACAAGAGGCGTATTACCGCGGCCTAGATAGCGCAGTCGCAGCCTTATTTCCAAGTTTCGGCCGAACGCAAACCACCAAGGTCGTTAGAAAGTGAACTGACGAAGTTGGCGAACATACCAGATATTCGTACTAACGAGATTTATCTAATAGACTCCTCGTCGTGGAAGAAGCATCTAAAATACGTATAGAATACTCTCATCATATAAGAATCCAAAACATGGGCAGAATATTAATCAATTCAGGCTAACTGGTAGTACCGTAGTATGTGTCAGCCATTAAATGTCAGAGGCTTTTAGGATTGTTTTGAAAACTTTGACACCAGATCACTCATACAAACACACTTAGCTAACTAATACACAGCCGCTTAAAGCTTTACATCAAAACAAAACCAACAAATTTGGTCCACGACTATGGAGCATTCGAGAAATATACATTTTATTTTACACACATCTTCACGAAGGGTTAAAATATTTGTATTTCACGGTAGGAAGAATAGATTTAAAACGGCACAAACATTCAGAATCTATAGGCAAGTAAGGCTGTGAAGTAGGGCATGCTGAATGAACTGCGCAAAATATTTTTTTAAGGTTATTGACAACTTGTAAAAAAGATAGCTTAGAAAAGTGGTTAGGAGTCTCTGTGTGTTTTTGACTATGGAACAAACTGACACCTAATCTATACAACGCGTACACTAATAGCTAATCTACTGTAGCAACTGTAGGAGCAACTGTAGGAAGTATAAGTGTAGAAGGAAAGAGAGGGAATGTAATTCCTTGGTGAACTACGATAAAAGGTCAACTCGGGTTTCGGAGTTTTTAAACCGCCTATAGGCTTAACAAATAGTCGGAACCTACAATTTAATATGTCATGAATCTGATCCGCGGAAGCGTCCAAAATGGAATGCCATTTTTTGGTCACCCATCGAAGGACTGTCCGCGTCGACATTTGCTTAGCATTGGTCGTGGGCGTTTGCATCCACTAGCTGAACTACGGTACTGGGTACTTCCAAAGAGCAAGGTTTTGTAATGTTTTGTTGATCCTTCCCTTTTTGTTATCATAAATTAAAATCCTAATTCCGGGCCTGATTTTACAAAAAAGATATCTTGATTTAGGCTAATCTATGATGCCACATATGTACCTGTTTAAAGTGCAAATTTCTGCTCTCTTGAAGTGTTATGTTCCATAAAATAGCAGTTTATTTTCGGAACATGACACTTCAAGGAAAACAACACAACAACTTACTTTTATTGTATTCTATGATATAATGTTATCGTAGGTATCCATCTGAGATTCTGAATTTTACTTTCATATTGGAAATTGAGATCTGTATGAAGGATAAGCAAAGCTATATCTCGACCACACTTTTTTACCTTCTTTGCCGAGTGCAAGTTCTTCCAAACATACTTTATAAGCATATCATCTATGGAGTCACCTTCGAAATAAACCAGTGACTCAGATGCAGGTCAGAGTGACCTTTCCCTTTTATTTTAGGACAAACACAACACAGGAAGTTCCTAATCAGGAATCCCAACCGCTTCTCCAGTGTTTTTTTATATAATAGGAGCTTGGTTGTTAAGGAAACGACGCATATATTTTTTTAATTATATTTTCAAATAGTCGTGTCACATTATTTTCAAGTGGTTATTGTCTGATTCACTGCATGGCTAAATCTGATCTTTCCCAGATAAACATTAAGAGTTCCCTTCCCATTTGGAAAGAATGTCAAACGTAGCAAAGTTGTACAATGTAAACAGTATGTTTAAAGACTGCTATTGAAGTCAGTAATTAAATGTAGTAGGAATGATTTTTATCAAGAACGAATCAAAAAACTGACATAATAGTATTTTACTTTCTAAATGATTTTAACATATTTTGTTTATTAGTATTGGATCAAAAAATAACTGACACAATCATAATAAAACTAAATAAATATAAAAATAAAGACTCCAGATGATAATGATTGAATAAAATGACAACATAATCATCACATAAAGGCCGCCTCAGCGATCATCGAACAAAAAGCAATTAAGTCGACGCATCAAATTATATTATCCATTGAATAACATACTTCATAGATATAGGGACGTTGCCAAACTACCAACACATGTATTACAAAGTCTTGTAACTTTCAGTTATTAAGTGACTTTGTGTCAATAAGCTGATAAAGGTATTCCTGAAAATGTAATGTTAAGCTGTAAAATTAATTCTTTTCAACACAAAAAAGACACAAATAGTACCTAGGGGAATAGGCCTATACCCAGCAATAGGTCGACAAGGGCTGAAGATTATGATGATGATAAATTTTGCACAAGATTTAAATTAATCATAAATAAGTGGTAAATGCAAAACGTCGCGCCTGTCTACCTGTTCTATTTCCAGTAACATATTGATTTTGGATTTAATATGTAATTTTCTTTTGACTAAAAAAGTTTCACTGCATTATACTGATGCAAGAGTAAAACCTGTATAAGTCTATTTTTCAGCACACATTTCTCTTTAAACAAATACCTACATAAAGCTGTGCACTGTGTGCTTAGTTAAGTAGCGGTATAGAACTGTATTTCTCCCCTCTCATGTTTTTAGTAATGGAAACACATTTTCCTTACAGCGTACAAAATTATTTCATCTAAAAAACATAAAGTAAGTACTTATTAAAATTCCCAGGTTAAAAATCGTACAGCAAATTATTTTATATATGTAAATGTTATTAAAATATTTCCAGAAATAATCAACTCTGCAAAATTACGAATTTGGTAAAAGTGTTTGATTGAACTTTAAATATGTCTGTGGTGACCATTAACATCAGGCAGGTTGTAATCAAACGTAAGCCAATTGTTTTTTCGTTTTCTTATAATTTTTTTGTGTTAATAAGTAATGATTTAAACAACACGAGGGAAAAATTAACGCACTATAAAAAAAACCGGCCAAGTGCGAGTCGGACTCGCGCACCGAGGGTTCCGTACAAACCTGCAAGGTTAAATATTTTGTGATGTAACTAAAAATTTATGGTTTTCGTAATTTTTCCTTTATCTATGCTATAAGACGTTGCTTCGTACCAAATTTCAAGATTCTGAGTTCACGGGAAGCACCCTGTAGGTTTTGATTCCCTTGCAAGTGTCGAAAATTTGCGGCATAAATGGCTGTATCTTTCGATTGCGTTGGCTTAGAAGTTTGATTTTTTCACAGCTTCAAGGGACAGTAGACCTGAGTAATTGATATAAATTTCAGCTTCATACCTCTACGCGTTCCTGAGAAAAAGGGTCTTGACAGACGGACGGACGGACGGACAGACGGACAACAAAGTGATCCTATAAGGGTTCCGTTTTTTCCTTTTGAGGTACGGAACCCTAAAAAGCGAAAAAAAAGTTTTTTTTTTCAATAACTTGTTTTTAATTTGACAAGGTAGCAGATCGCCCATGCATTGGCAAGCCTATACACAATGCACGACCTAGTTGCAGCGCATCAGGTCAAAGTTCGCGCACCAGCCTTCGGAGGTATCCAATCAACTATCTAATGAAACAAGCAAAATATATTATGCTTCAGTCAATGTTAACGCTTCATACGTCTTTATCTATGTGCATAAATACTCGCAGTTTGGAATGAAAGAGTTATTTCATTGATTAGAAACTGGTAACATTATTCAATATGTCAAATCTATCCAAGTACAGATAATAAGTAAATTGATTTTTATTACACTCACAATTTCACTACATAATATTGGAAACGTTTCACTAAGTATGTTCTTGTCTCGTTTTTTTTATTATTTCTCACCGTTAAGTAAAATAATTAAATCAGGAACTTTGGAAAAATATAAGAAGTTAAATTTTAAGCCCCTTAAAAGCTTATCTATTTACAGTCTTTTCTTAAATCTTTCTGATTCTAACACATACAGTGATACAGGAGCCTGCGCTGGTTCGAATAGCTACTTATAGATGGCGCTAGCAGTCAAATTAGCACGCGCATGTCTCATGTAAGTAACAATTTTGTACCAAACTATTTTTTAACTACGTTGCACACACTAACTACTTACTTTTACGAATATTTTTGGAAGTGTGAATTAGCCAAAATTCACGTTTTATTAAGTCAAGTTTTATGCATACAGAAGATGGCTGTTTAGAGTAGACATAATTTCAAATGTATCTGTTGTAACAATCTATAAGGGAAACGCGAAGAAAATCATAAAACCTTGAAGGCAAAGAGGTGAAAACCCTGTGTCTCTTTCCTGTTGTACATTTATAAACTAGCAACAAAGTACAATGCTCCGACACAAGGCCAATTTCTTTATAAATAAACCAATTGAATGTTTTTACAATTAAGCAAAACATTACCTAAATGGAATGTTTTTTCCTTATTTCACGGCGCTGGCCACTCAATTAAAAAACCATTTGGTTCCGTCGAGTTAAAATAGATTAATGATTGTCTCACTTTCGACACTTAATTTGTGTCTTAAATAAATGAGAGCGTTGCGACATCTGGGCCCTTAGCATAGACACAAGAGCAATACTTCATCTGATTTACTTGACAATTTATTAGTCAATAAGAGCACTGCACAAAGATATTATTAGATTTTCAATAGTTTGTACATCTTCTAAATCTGATGGTCCATCCACAAAGTTTTTAAGAGAATTTGTCCAATTGCAAAATTTTGATACTCTGGATATGTGGCAGCAAACGTAACTAAATTAATTAACAACTTACTATAATTTAAAATATTCGTTATCACAGATACAAGACACATTCCAGTCGAAAACCTTATTGCCAGGAAGCAACAGCCTTGCGATTCCGCTACTTATTTTTATTCTATGGCAATAAAATAACAAGGAACTTAAGCCTTAGCATCCTCATTTCCCAAAACATTGGAGGCCTATTCTCAAATAACTCGCTATTTATTGCTCGACCCTGAGACATCAAGAATACGGAAGCAAATCTAAAAATTCTCAACACAAACTTACGCAGGTAATTTTCGGTGAGCGACGTGCTGATCTGCCTTCCTTGTAAGGCTGTCCACATACTGAGAGTGCTGGAAGA
Organism: Macaria notata; assembly: GCA_927399415.1. NCBI lineage: Eukaryota > Metazoa > Arthropoda > Insecta > Lepidoptera > Geometridae > Macaria > Macaria notata. The sequence goes on from OV656727.1 coordinate 725,893, forward strand.
CTAGTAACGCGCCGCGGATTTGCCTGTGTTAATTTCAGATAAAATAACATCCTTTTTGTCACTTTAAAAATATGAGACCTGTTTAGACATATTTAGTTTTTAAATTAGTTTAAATATGATAAATAAATTAATATTAATGTATGGTTCCGTTACACGGGTGAAATAAACACTTATACATGTGACGGGTATAATCAAGTAAAATAAAATGATATAAGTAATGAAAGATTTGAAATGTTTTTTTCTTTATAAACTTCAACCACCTGTTTGAGCTCAAAAACATACTAAGTATGCGTAAATTTTACACACACTCGCAGAAAAAAAAACACACATACATACAATCAAAGCAAAGTTTGGTAATATTATTGTGTGATTATTTTTCTCTCACGAATTAGCTTTGATATGTTGTGTCAAATTTGACAGCAGTTGGTTTGGTCTAGACTTGAAGTGACCTCCAAAGAGTATTGAGGTAGGTTTTTTAATCTGATGCGTGTCTTACTTAGCTATGTAATTAGATGAACGTTAATTAGGTTACATGATTTATTTCAGTGCTTTATTGGATCTGCATTTAAAAAAGGCCATGTAACAATACATAGAAGGTAACTAGTGAGTAATATAATCTTTTTATACTGCGTATTTAATATTTATTCCATGATTTGATAAATTTGCTACCAATGTTTAGAATTTATTAAAGAAGTTTTGAAATAAATAAAAAATGTTATATCAAATGTCACAGTAACATTTTTTTTTCATTCTGTAATAAAAGTTCAATTTTCTTATACAATTAATACATAAAGTTATACAGTTACTTTAATTAGTAACATGATACAAGTCTGTCATATGGCTTCAAACATCCTACTTTCCGTTGGTTTTTATTTATATTTCTACCCTTGACCACAAGTCGGTTGATTTTCAACAACGTGATATTTATAATCTAAACTAATATTAAATAGCTGAAGAGTTTGTTTGTTTGTTTGTTTGTTTTGAACGCGATAATCTCAGGAACTACTTCGAATTGAAAAATTATTTTTGTGTTGAATAGACCATTTATCGAGGAAGGCTATAGGCTATATAACATCACGCTGCATCTATTAGGAGCGAAGAAGCAATGGAAAATGTGGAAAAAACGGGGAAAATTATTCATGTTTGAAGGCTTCCGTTGCGTGCGCTGTGAAAACGGTTCCAGTCGTAGGTAACAGCTATAATTTATAAAGCTGAAGAGGTTGTTTGCAAAAATAAATATGATTCCCAAAATAACTATTCTACGCGGACGAAGTCGCGAGAATAGCTAGTAATAATATATTTATAATATGTGCTCAGTGTATCACTGAAGAAAATCTGATCCCGCATAATATGAGGCTCGCGCACACGCAGCGGCTGCGGACCGGAGACCACTGGAATGACAAATTTCATTGAGCCTTGAACACATATTTTCCTCGAGCGTGATCGAAATACAAGAACCATTCCTTTTTTCTTTATTTCTTTTGTCTAGATTTTGATCGTGACTTCAATCGTCATAGAGTTAAAAAAGTAGTAGACACTTATAGTTAAATATGTTTTATTTTCTTTAAGTAAAGAATTTTGTTAATTGTACCCGACTTTGTTTATCGGGTAAGTTGTAAAACCTGAACCAAGTCACAATAAAAGTTGGTTAGAGGTTTTTATAAAGGAACTTTAAAGGCCAGTTAACATTATTTACATATTTATACATTATTAACAAGAACAAATAAACGATAGAACAATGGATCATTACATAAAAATAAGTCGAAAAGAATGCGTAGCACGCACTATTGATAAAGCTTAAACGCACTGGGTTCCATTCAATACAAATTCGAGTACCTACTTAAAAATATAATTAGATACAAATCTTTTTTTTGACTTATTATCTATTAAGATAGATTTTTATTCATATATTATAATTATAATATTATGTACACTAAAGACTTAAATGTAGGCGTATAAACGAAACCATCAAATCAAGTGGAGAGTGAACCGGTTTCTTCTAGGCAAGCGCGCTAGATAGTAGATTATAACGATGCTCAACATCAGGCGAGTTGTGGTCAAGCGTGAGACTATCTAGTTAGAAAAAAATGAAAAAGAATTGTTGCTAAGCCATATCAGAAGTCCTTAGGGCGGTTTGAAAACACTCGACAACAGAGTTGGCCACTCTCATACGAAAAAGAAGTAAAATAACAGTATCATACCACAAGAAGCATACGATTGATATTCTTTTATTTCGTGTAATATCCCAAATATCAAGTTCAAATCAAACTGAAATCTTTAACAATATCCAAAGTCATTATAATAACTTATTTGTGTAAATAATCACAGTTAAGTTTCAACAAATAATTATGTTGTGTGAATTACAGTCACAGTGTGAATTGCGACCGGTTATAAGATACCATCGCGATTGGATGCAGCTAGGGATGATCATAGTTTTATTAATCATCGATATATCGATAACACGACAACAATATTAATTAAAATGTATGTTACTTAGAATAAATTTTATCTAACCTATTTTCATGTTAAGCAGCGTGTTATTGCTTAAAAACATATTTCTAAAATCAAATAGCTAAATAATGTAAACGGCTTATTTTGACTTTGATGTGCAGGATAAAGCCAAATAGAATTTAAATGGAAAACTATACATACAATACCTTTCAATTTGAATAATATGTACTAAACATTTTTTTTTAAGACACACATCAAAATTTTAAATACACAACTGAAATACTAATTTGCATATTATAAAGCTAGTGCATTGTTATGTATTTAAAAGTACAAAAATGTTTATTTAAATCAGATTAATTTATCAAAAACATATAAATACATATAAGCCACTCCCCAAATTTTTGTAAATATCGATAATTAAAAAGCAGCTCATCTCTAGTCTCGACTGAATGGACAATTAGCTGCGCACACGCATTCATGTGCCTTTCAAAGCGCAAAGTTGAATATAAATATTTGCGACGTACCAATGTTAGGAAATTGCTGTGCGAAATCAAAATTGCGTTTACTTGAATACCTACTCGTCTGTAAAGGTTGAAATTTAATTTATATGCATAAGTGATAAGGTTTATTCTTTATTGGTGATATTTGGCCATGTTACCTTTGAAGACTTAGTGTACATATATGAATTTGAATTTACTTTTTAACTGACCTTTAATTTTTATTAATGAGCGAAGTTTCTCAGTTGATGATTGTTATTTTGTTTCCATAATAATATTTGGTAAACAATTTAAGAGTAGAAACTCATAGGTATCTCTTTGTAATTTAGCAAAGATCTCCGTTAAACAATTGCAAAAAAAAATTAAACACCGTCCCTTCTGAAATGTATTATGTACAAAGAAGTTAGATTTAATTTCTTTTGAACAAACATAAATGTTAGTAAATATATTATGAAGTATATAAAATTAGAAGTAGGTGCCTACCTACTTCTAATTTTATATACTTCATAATTTATTTACTGTATAGTATCTATAAAGTCAAGCCATACGTGGGGTCTACGAGGCCCATTGTAGTTAACTAAACAAGTAATTAAGCGACTGAGCCTGTCGATTAATCACTCTGAATCCCACGTACTTCATCGGAGAGGTGTTCCTACGATGCACGAGTAGGGTGACTATGCTTTGAGAAATATATTTTTATCAACCTACAATATGCTGTCCAACTCATGGATAAAGGTCTCCCTACATAAATCTTGGTTGATAGCCACCTCACGCAAGTCTCTCCGAAACTGGTCGAGATCACGACGCCAGTGGGTTCTGGGAAATACCATATACATATCTGCTTTTTAGCTTAAGAAAAATTGCAGGATCCGCCCGTTTGTCAAATTGCGACAGTCGTTAAGCCATGTCAGATGCTCCTTAACATTACTTAGTAGAACAAATAACAGATAGGGACGGTTAGAAAACTCTGACACCAGAGTTGGCAAATCTCATAGAAAAGTTAGTTAATATTTCTTAAGCTGTGTTTTAGGCTGATTACGGTGAGATGCGGCTTTGAATCCTGCTGGTTGTAATTTTCAGTCCCTTCATAAATTTACAACTTTTTTACAACTTACCTTACTACAAAGGTACATTTCTCCAGGTGCAGCAAATTAACATCCAGAAGGATGTAGTGTGTTCGGTGAATAAGTCGTATGTAGTAATATTTTTTACTATTATTTATACATTTATAACACTTTATGAAGATACTTTAGCCACTGAATAGTAGTTCATAATAGTCATCATATTTTACTACTGGTGAGCACCAGTAGCAAGGCAATATAAAATTATAAACAGAACGCACAAATAATGACTCTTATACCATCCATATTGTGAGCATTTATTACATATGTTTGTCTCATATCCAGGCTCAATATATTTAATACTTTTTCTACACAAATGGGTTTCCGCTGTGTTATTTGTAAATTAATAATTAAACGGTTTGTATGACTGACTGTAACTTTGATATGCACCCATGGCAACCACACAAATGCCACAAGCGACATTGTGTACTAATGTAGGATATGTCTACGCGTGAATGCAGCCTTGTCATGTAAACACTCAATTGCTGTTTTGTCTAGGAGTTTTGTTTTGTTATTTTAATTTTAATTACTCTTTACCACTTCCAATATAAAGCGTTCCAAGCCTGATAGAGACAAAAACATACACACAACCTTTTATCTTTATAATTCGTTATTATCAAAAAGCTACTCGTTATAAATAATGGCGACAGTAATAACGGCAAGTTGTGTCTTTGCACATTGTTTTTGCGCTCTGTAATTAATAATGAAGCTCAGGTGGGTTCTGTTTGAACACTCTGTAATCGTCCGCCCACCAGGAGCCGCCCCGCGTTTGATGTCAAAAACTGTTTGTTTTATCTTATCTATTACATACAAGTTTATTAATTAAAAACATTTAAACTTTGAATCACAAATAATTCCTAAATTATGTGCAAACAAAAACAGTTAAAAAAACTATTCTTGATCTAAACCTTAAATCGTGTATCTTACCTAATGTCAGATCCTAAATCTGCTTTAAAAAGCTTATATCAAATGAACTTACTTACCTTTTTAATAAACTCCTAAATGCTGGAAGCATTAACACGTGTTATTACCAAATGTAGTTTTGATGCTAATTAAATGTTGTAACAAAAGACCTAGAATATTTTCTTTACTTCCTATATCAATCAGTTATCAACAACAAAACATTGATATCTCCGAAAATACGTTTCATTTATGTTCAGATAGTGGTATTAAAATTTTAATTACACAAGGATTATTTTAAACCTCTATAAGTAATTACAGTTTAGGCGTAGGATAAATTTACAACCGACGGTAGCCCTTAAAGTGCTAATAACTGTTTTAATCACTAATACTTTATTATGATTGATTTCACGCGATTATATGCAGATCTCGTTATTAATGTGCGCCGGTGCATTAATTGTATTTCATTTAAATAACCTAGTGCACTTTATTATGCTGTTTCTAAGAAAACAGTGTCTATATTTCTCGAGTTTGTTTAATTTTTAAACTTATCTGCTTTAATTAATACTACTATCGGTACTATTATTAATAGCAGTAATAAAAACTTATAGAATAAATAAATTAACATTTCAGGACATATCACACAGTGCCATCTAGCCCCATACTAAACTTACGCGTGTGTATCATGGGTACTGGGTAACAGATATAACATATACTTTTCTTTTGTAAATACATACTTATTTTACATAGAAACGACCAGTCTCAGTTACTACACTACTTTAGACAAAAACAAGTGCGTCGTCTTAAACTCTACTCTCCACAGTTATAAATAAGTATACATACATATAACTGCGCAACGACTGATTAGTAACTACGGTACGTATCCATTTATTAACCAGCAAGGTGCTATTTTTGTTGGTTTAGTGCCGCACTTCAACACATGGAATAGCATTTTATATTCAATTCAAATTCGCGAGCCGATTGAATGCAAATTTGACATACAAAGCAGTCCGATGGAATGAGTCGAGCTACTTGTTAATTTGGTATGCACTTGTACAAGATTATGGCATAGGACAAATTATGGGGTTCAAAAGCTTTTATTTAAACCATGGGTCTCGAAGTAAGTTTTCATCTTTGAGAGACGAGGCCGTAACGTATTTAGTATGTAGTAGTAGTCAGTAGTCAGTATTTCATCTACATCCTTCCGAAAACAGCTATTATTAGTAACAGTACTAGCAGCAAGAAGTTAATTTACGAAGTCTTTTAAAATGCTGGTTACCAGCCGCCAAATTTTTCAACAGTAACCTCTTTCTAAATAAATAAAATGTAACATATAAACTATGATTACATAGAGTAACTAAAATTATTCAATACCTATCCAATCAATGTTGCCAACTAAAGCTTTCTGTAAGTATGTATTCCATTACTAGAATTAATACTAATACAAACAAAGTAATTCAATTAAAATAAAAGCGTTTCTATTGCCTTTTAATCCCAGTGTTTTGATAGCAAAACATACATAAACTATGGTTTTGCATTATTCTGAAAAGATCCAATTAGATTTACATACATAAATAACTAATTAATGTACTTGCTATCTCGGTCGGGTTGTTAGCACTCGAACAAAATATAAATTAATTGTACAAACTTGCCATCGTAAACAATAACGCAAGCTCGGTATGCAAATAATGTTAAAACCTATTAAAGTAATGTAATCATTACTTTTTGGTACAAGCGATAAGAAAACGCGAATTATGTCTATCTACCTACTATGTAAATACATCCATATGAGGCTGACGTTTATTGTTTAGGATCCAAAAAAAAGGAACCGCATGATACGATTGTAATTTGGAAAAAATATCTTTGTTGACACTTACACGTAAGGGGTTTTACTATGAGAGAATTTTCTGTCTATTCTATGTCATGCCAAAGCACGACGACTCACACTATTATGTTTTAGTAGGTGAAGAATGTCTGCTGGTATTAATTTGAATAAGTTTGTGATCAATTTTGTGGCATCAGAACTACTAATATGTTTAAAATTGGGTTGAAGTTTGAAGGTATTCTCCTGTCTTGGACCACATCTCGTACTATAAAGTCGATGGTAACGAATAGAGGCGAGACAAAGCCGGGGCCTTGAAACAATTAATTAGATTCAGAGCTGTGGCATGCGCAGCATGTGCTAGCATGAAAGGAGCGTCGCTTCAAGAATTGTCGTCTGCCCTTTTTAAGATAGAAAACACATCTTCTATTTCCTTACGATTCCGGCCGTGGCCGGTTTTTTACTGACATATTTTTCTTTTTACTCAATGTGTACGTAGTTGTTAGTCAAAGGCAAATAATCTTTATTGATTTTATATTAGTTACATGCATTACATAGAAAAACATGTATGGGCTTGAAAACATTATGTACTTATTATATCAAAAGGAAAATTTACAATTATTTTATCGTACATAACTGAAAGGTGTATTGTAAGTGTTTGTGTTGAAATAATATTTTTATGTACTCGTAATAATTTTGAAAACGGATCAAAATTACGTTTAGATGGAAAAGATAAGGTGATATTCTTAAGCAGTAAGAAGTAGCCGGCATGTTGCTAACATGCTTATTTTACATCTGTCAATATCAAATAGGAATGGAATCTTTCGTGAGTTCTTTAAATAAAAAACTTTGTTAATATTTTTTTTATAGTCACATTAATTATATATGAGTTACAATTAACTAATAAATAGAGTATGTTGCACTTTTCAGTTTTAAACAAATTTTGTAAAATATTGACTCTTATGTTAAATGTTGATAATAGTTTTAGCAGTAAATATATATTGTTTCCTTTGACCAAGACTGGTATTAGTTGCATTAATGGATCATAAAAACAGTAATGACAGAGCTAGAGCAAATGATACCTAGCGTCTAGGGACAAGGCCGATAATATACGATTAAGACATTTTGTACTTCTTATTGTAGTCGATGGTGTAGTTTATGTTTACTTTAATACACCTTGAAAACAATCTATGAAATCATATAAAATATATATTTCCGTTATTAAGTAAAATATTATCGCCTGCTTCACAGACGATTATCTAACAATAACTTTATAGCGCGAAAATATACCTAAAAGATTGGAAAAATTACATATCCTGATGATTATGTAAGATACATGTATCATGTTAATCATGCTCGTATATGATATATACTCGGTTATACTTTTTAATTTTTCTTGCCGAATATTTGTAGAGTATGTGACTAGAGACGAGAAGTAGGTCGTCAAGCAGTGAGATGGGTCGACGACATTGTACGAGTCACGGGTTCTTTATGGATGAGGTTTGCACAAGATCTACGCAGCTGGCACATACAAAGAGATGCCTATGCCCAGCTGTGAGATAGAGAAGGCTGTAGAAGGTGATGATGATGATGATGTGACGAGACTGAAATGACTGACAGTATTTTCCAATGATTCAGCTATGGAGTAAACACTACTAGCTTGTCATGTCATCAATAAAATGTGAACTTTCACATTTCCCTATCTCTGGCCAACGTGACTCAAATCAGGCAATATCTGTCTTATGAGACAATTTTCCTGTAAAATTTCCTCAAAAAAAGATTTTGAAAACAATCCACTTAGCGTCTTGAACAGTTGCATCGGCCAGTAAAAATACATCTTCCTGCAACCTGTAAAAAAAAGTTAAATTCACGAAATCTAGATAAAAAGAGGTTCTAATACCGTTATGAATCACACAACTAAGCAAACCAAATCAAAACAAGGAAGCAAAATGAATCAAAGATGTAACCAAAAATGCACTTTCCATTTTTGGCTACCAGATGGCGCCGAACACAATCTAATCACGTACGGTCTGTCCATAGATTTTCAACAACGATCAATGTAAACTAAATCTTAAGGCCTTTATTTTAAGGTATAAAACGAATATTAGTGTATATTTAAATACTGCATAGAGCCAGCCTTGAGGAATCGAGGTACGGTAGCATATTAATAACGAATCAAGTATGCAATCACCGTTCAAGAAGACATAGGCAACAAGGTGGAAGAAAGGGCATGGAATGTCAGTCGACTTCAAGGCCGCCGGCTTCAACCTACTATGTAACACTAGCTCACACATGCGGATGTATCTGGGATTGAATACACACTTTTCTAAAACAATCTATCTAGTATTATAAAAAATAATGTAACTAAAATAGTAAGCAACTTAATAAAATCTAAATTAATTAAATGTTTGTGTTATTTGTGCACATCGTGTAACTAAAACTACTCTATTATTAAACTTTAACAAAAATAGAACAAAGTGATAAGCTTTTCAAAAATCGGTGTAATATATTGACATAAAATTGTTTAAAAGCAATCGAATTTAAAAAATAATAATACATTTCATATACAAACAAACAATACAATCAAATAGTAACTATTACATATGGTTGCGGTGTAATTATAATCCCACTATGTTACGACCGCCCGTACATCGAGGAAGCACTAAGCGCGTATTGTTCATCTCAACTCTTCCATGTAAACTTTAATTGCGATGTACATGTACGATGTAACTTCTCTTAGATGGTAAATTACAACGATATAACAAGAAACTAACTCCATAGGTAAGAAAGAAAAAAATACAAAAATATGACTTAAAAAGGCAGCCACCCTTCCATAAATAATTTCCTTAGAATTTATAGTACATTAAGACACAAAAACTAAAAAAAAACTTTTGCTGGCTCAACGTATCAGCATTGCCATCCAGCGTGGTAATGCGGCCAGTATGCTGGGTGGGTACGCTGCCCTCTGGTAGTCGGCTGGAGCACTTAGATTATCTTTAGACTTTTCTTAAGTTTTTTTAAGTGCCCCTTTTTTGTAGTAGTTAGAAGTAGTATGTTTAGTTTTTCTCCTCTTGTTTTTATATTTCATTATTGTAAATAATATTTAGTAATAAAGGTATTTTTATTTTAAATTGTAGGTAAGTATCCAAGATCCGTAGAAGTATCCGAGATTGGTCGGTTTAACTGTAACATGAAAAAATTAATGCTGATTGATCCGCGTATGAAACGGCATGATTGACAATAAAGTTTAGGTACAGGTTCTGTAGTCTCTGGTATCGGCTACATGCCACAGTTTGTAGCATTAGTTGTCTTTAGGTCAAATAATCTATGCATCTCTTAGATGGTAAATAGCCATATATCTGTAGGTATGCGCCCGCGCCGAGGCCACGATGCATCTCCTCTGAAATGTCAAGGGATTTTTTTCTAATGTCGTCATTAAGTTTAATAGTTATGGCTCTCGGCTAAATTGTGGGTACTTACTACATCAATTTTGACACAATTACTTATAAGTGTAAATCTCAGTGTTGGTAGCAAAACTTCAACAGTAAAGACTTCAACGCGTTTTGTTTTCTATTTTGTATGATTAAGTAAAAATATAAACTGTTTGAAAACATATACCCGTCACATATATTTCGCATTATATTTAGTATGCTGTCGTTTGATTTATTGTTTTACGGATAGTAATTTCCGCCAGACATGACTTCTATGTTAGGTTATGGGAAATGAGAAACGTTAATATTTATTCAATCTTTCCAAAGAAAATATATCAGTTTAACATAAGCTTTTCTTTTCTTACCTCTATTTTTATGCAAATAATGTTGTGATTAGAATGTTCTTTCATTAGATCGTAAAAACTGGCCACGCCATTATAAGGTCTCTAATGACGATACTAGCCATAAAACCTGTACAAAGTAAATGTAGGTATTTTCTAACGCCTTTAAAAGCGAATAAATGTTTTTGAATTAATTCAACAATTTCCAGTATTCGATAATTATGCTATAAACTGTTATTTTTCTGCGTCGGACAGTTCAAGAAAATCGAGCGTGTCGTTAGGAAAATATTTTAATTGGAAAAAATGTCTTAACTCAGTAATATATTATGACAAATTGCATTACTTTGTAGTGCCTGAGTGGAGGTGTTGCGTAAGTACCCTTCAGGCTACTTAGTCAACTGATTTGTAGCAAACATATGGTATATAATTTAAAAGTTCTTGTTACGTTTTTTTTTCTATTTGACAGGTACTACTGTGGTTGAAAAGGTGTGGCGTGTACTGGGTTATAACTAGATTTCTTATCTTTTCTTTTTTTCTCTCTTCTTTCTTTAGATGAGGCTGCAAAACACACGAGTCGGCAGCATGTATTAGCAATCAGGAATTTTTTGGGAGGCATTGTTTGGGTGAACTATTAATTAATTAACTAGGCTTCAGCAATGCTTAACATCAGGCAGGCTGTAGTCAAACGTAAACCTATCACACGTAAAAAAAAATGAATGTGCATAAAATATCATTTTAGACTTTTTAACATAAATTATATAAAAGAACCTATGCTAGTACGTTGGTATTAATGAAACAATTTAGAAATTTAAACTATTGTATGACTCACTATCTGGACTAGCTATCCATTAATTTGTTCCTGGCACAAAGAAAAGAGCGCATTACAAACTAATTCTCGAAGCCACGTACACCTTAACGTTTCTCTAGATTTGAAAGCTGTGGCAAATATTTGTATCTCTGATCTATCCAATTGTTTTGTTTTCAGAATAACACAACATACAACTCACATCAACCCTTTGGAAACTAATATTGAAGGTACAAGTACCTGTAACAAAAGCTAAGCATAAAGAGATTTTCAAACTGAAACAAACAATTCTATCAGCGGCTGTGTATAGAGTAAACCAATACGATTGATTGTAGCATTCCGACGATCATTCCACAATTACGGCCGATTACGTCGCTCCATATCCGCAAGGCCACCTTCGTGTGAAGTCGCCGTGATGCGTAGTACAGCCAGCAACAGAACCTCTAGCAGGAAGTACATAAATACTATTACAAAATACTGTAGTTTCTTCCAGCCAAGCTTATCAACTTTGATATGTGTGTCGGTTTACGGACATTTTCGGTGTAGGAGGAGCGAGTTACACCACCACCACCTTAACACCACCCTAGGTTGCATTGCAGTCATGCTTTACATCTGGCAGGCTGTAGTCAAACGTAAACCTATCCCACGTAATAAAAAACTATAAGATAACTAAGTAGTAAGCATGTTACAATGTAAACTATGATGGTCGCTTTCCGCCTGCTCAGTTATGGTCAAGTACAAATCTTGGTCTAATTAAGCTGTTTGAATGTATTTCTATCAATTTTGAGATCTACAAATTATTATTAGCTGGAAACGCATCAATTTCATTCTATTTAAATCGATACAGTGCATTAGTCATCTTAGTTAACTTGTGCGTTTTACCGTATAAATGTGTATGTACTATCTTTAATCTTGCCAAGTTACGGTACCACCTCATCAAGATGCATTAAAGTCCCCTTATTTATTTTGTATTATGTATTTACTACGGCGATACTACATCTAAAGCCAGCGATGATGCGTCTCACACGAGCGTAGAATCTCTAAACTAATTCCTTGTAGTATTCTAGTATATAGAATGCAGAAAGCGTGATATCCTTATTAAACAAGATTATGAGTATCCATACCTCCTACTTGAGACACGTGTATTAGAAAAACTATCAATTCTTTTATTAGATTCTACAGTGGTTCTTTGTAATCATGTTGCCTGGAAAAGAAATAATGTATCTAATGGATAAAATTTTACCATGACTCTCCTTACTTAGTTTACTTATATTGACTGGAAAATTCCCACAAAGAGTGATCAATCCATTTCTCTTATTTTAATTCATAAACCCTTGGTTGATTTATTGAACCATTAGTAATAATCTCAATTATTGGTGTTCATTCCAAGAGACAAGTTTTACTGAGAGAACATCACATGTTTAACAGCAGTTAAATTAACTTGAGGAAAACTTTGTTAACAAAAATAATAGGTATAATAACAGTCAAGAGATCAAAATATAAAATGCTAATAAACATGTTTTCGTACAATTTCTGCTAAAGATTGAAGGACAGTATCGCTTTTGAAAATCCTCCTTTCGCTATATATCTTATTTATTTATCTAGCCACTAGATGGAGCCATAAACTCCATCAATAAAATTAATACAGTTTATTGATAAGTCATAAAATGTAAATTCTAACTGTGCGGCATTTTTCTCGAGTTTATATTTCAAGTTTTTTATCCACGCGGAACTAAGTCGGTAATAGGTTGTGTTATAAAGTTATGACACTTTGTACGCAAGAAAATATCAATTTTTATTGGGTGGTAATTGAGTTTTGGAAAGTAGCGAAAGAGCACGCGTTGAAGATCGATTGATCATTGGTCATTGATTGGTGCTTCCGTGATGTAACATGGCGTCATTCACTTTCGTAGGCCTCTGTTTTTATCGCCGTGGATAAAGTGCGATGATAATTATTTTTATGTCTTTATTTACAGTGAGTAGGTGTGATCAAAAAGTCATGAGTTTTGTATAATAGGATAGATACTTACCTAATATAAAAAGTTAAAATAATTTGAAGAGTTTATTTAAGACGCTCATAATCACTTTGTGGTTTCCATTGCGCTTACATCCGTCAATTTTCCATCCTAATCAATCAATTTCAATTTCAAAATATCTTTATTACGTGGTAACTTATAGTAGATAACATGGCCAGTGTATATAATTGTCCTAGCAGTTATACAGTAACAAATTAAAATCGTTTTTCAACTATAATGTTATATAATTTTCATGAAATGAAACTACGTCATGTCACCACTTTTTTTTCTACACATTTTTAAAATACAAGGAATATAACTGTGATTGTACCAGTGTTTTTTGGCAAATAAAATATCTTTATATCATTAACTTCGTAAAATGGAGAGGATTGTGTTTTCTTCTAATTTAAGTTAACTTAAAAAAACAAAAGCTGGGCAATTTTTAGAATTACAACAAAATTACTTATCTATTTGTCTGTACATATAACCATCAAGAACCGCGAGCAATGGAATAGAGAGGAAGGTCGGAGCGTAGCCTTTTGTGCTCACCGCGATCACACCTTGTAGCATCCTATGTACTGTCTTATGTACATACCTACCAAATACTACCCATATACTGACAACAAATATTTGGACTAGCAGGGCTAGCACTTACTTTTTTACCATTTTTATCCGTGCTTGCTAGTCTTGCAGGGCTATTAAAAGTGTAAGAATGTGATTCCAGAACATATTCGCAGTGAAAATGTTCAGCTGGTTACAGTTGATCCTGATTCTAGATTTGGTGAAGAAGGTAATGAAACCAAACTACCTATTTCAGTAAGAATAGGCTCACTGTATTGTATGTTTAAAATTTTTAAGCAAGACAAAGAAACAATAGACGTACTGACTAATTATTATTAGTTGATTGAAGTTTATATAAGTAAGTACAACGATTAGCTAATATTAGCATAGACAGCATCGGCTTACCGTAATTTTTGGTATACATATTTGTAATTAGAATAGGGACCTCAAAGTGCCATGCAATATTTTTTATGCGTATATAACGTGTATAAAACTTCTAGAATTCTAGCAAGAAATGAAAACAACATCATCATCATCATTATCATCAGCTCATTAGAGCCTATTGATGGGCCTCCTCCCTTTTGATTGCCAATTGCCAATAATCCCTATCTTGCGCTGTTCAAAACATGAGCATATGTGTCTTAAATAGTTTTTTCACTAATTGGTTGCAAAATATATCGGTAAGTTCAAGATCGAAGCGGAGTGAGTATCTACTAATAATATTAGGATTATTTTGTCAATTTGAGTGTAACTGTCACTGGCATTGAACTACGACTTGACATTTGACTGCACGTAAGATACCTAATGGTGTTTTTCAAGGAGAAAACCTACGCAAATAGGAGATTGAAATGTCTTGGAAAAATATCTTGTTGTGACAGTATTACAATACCTACTGGGTGTCAATATTGTTAACCAAATATGAGTTTGAAAGTTTAACTAACTATGATAATTATGTAATTTACTTTAGTGAAAACTTCAGTTTAGTTTCCTCCTATCATTTACAGATTAAATAGCTACTACATAAGTACCTACTACATACTTCTTCGCGAAGTTTATTGGTTTTTAGCATAGGAATAGTACGCGGGTTCTGCGAATGATATGCATTTTATTACTTAACAAAGCGGTCGAAGTCGCAGGCACCCACGGTTTGATATAAGCACATTCAAATTATCAAGATTTACAGACCACCATATAGCGATTCTTTGAACAATTTCAAACTCCCCAGCCTTCCAATAAGACAATCTAGACTACCTGGTCCCTACACCTCTACGGGTCACTGCGATAGGTAAAATACACTTTATTCACACAAAAAAGACAATGCAAGACTGACCTTGTACTCTAAGTCAAATTCTTCTGCCGTGTGGGCGGACATAAAAACTATCCTATGACATTGTGGCTTTGTATTGTGACAGAGTAATAAAACATGAGAAGAGATGGAGTAGGTGATACTTTGTGGTTTTAATTATTAGAACTGTAGATGGACAATTGATTCGGCCCACGCGGTGTGTTAGGAATGTATTCCAATTGAAGATAAGAGTGATATTTATATTACGATGTTAAAAGTAAATATATTCTACATTCTATATTTCGGCACACTAAAAGCTCCTAAAACGCATGATTTTCTAAATAAAAAAAAACAATTTTGATTTACAAACAATAACAAAAGAAGAGATATTTCCAATTCAGAAATCATATGCTTTTATAGGTAAGCGCGTTACATCTTAGACTGTACTGCTGCTAAACATCAGGCAGACTGTAGTCAGATGTGAGCGTGGAATATCTTTTAAACTCTACCATTATATTATGTGATAGAAGACTAGCTTTACACCCACAGGTGGGCGAGGAAATTTGGTTGATATTCTCATGTTAATTCTGCATACAGGATCTTTGTAAATTCGACCGCAGTGTTAGAGTGTGTTGCACCCTGCTACGAGTACATGCATTTGTAATTAGCTTACAGAGCGTCTTCAATTTGTTTCCGACCGCAACAAGTGAGATGAGATGTATCTATCTTCTATCTAATAAAGATATGTTGTGATCTTGTCAGAACAAAGAAGATATTAGTAAAATATTGTGTACTTTAATTCGATACTAAAAAACGTTTTAAGCTGTTTTCATATTTTAGTCTGATTGTCTGCGTCTCTGTTTGTCTGTTTATTTAAACGCTCACCACGCAAAAAGGCAGGACGATTCATCACGATTTTTGGTATGTAGGTAGTATGAGGTCTTAGAAGTGTCATAAGTCACTTTTTATCCTGTAATAATGTGAGCGAAGCCGCGGGCGTTCACTAGTATATGATGAATTTTCACGCAGTTAAGCTAACACTTTGGTCCATGATGACCAAGAAGACATATTACACTATTAGCCGTTACATAGTAGATTTTAATTATACTTTATTGTCAAAATATTCTCCAGGCAGAAATCTTGTCCTTGATAGCTTTGCATATAATTCTCCTTACCCAGCTCAAGATTCTAAACTGACAGTTTTATGAGTGGCATATAAATTATTCTGTTGGTTATTTATTTGCTGATGAAACTTGGTGATAGGTGACCCTTGTATTTACGGCGTTTATGATATTCTAGTACGTTCACGAAATACTTAGGTAAACGTATATACATTGATACATTTTTTAATGTTATTTTACAAAAGACAACGCGGTTAGTCCTTGGACCGAAAAGTGCATTCCATTTTGGGCGCTTCCGTGGGTCGAATAACACGTTAAATTTTAGGTCCCGGCTATTTGTCATAGTTCCGCAGTAGTTAAGCCAAGTCAGAGGCCTTTAGGGCGGCTTGATATACTCTCGACACCGGAGTTGTCGACTCGATCGACTCATTCGATAAGACGAAGAAAAAGATACATTTTATTAACATTATTAAGTTTTTGAACGGAATTTTATCGAGTACCTACAATAATTGTTGTTTTACGTACTGACCCCATCCGATCCGATGTGAGATATAAAACAATCAACTGAAAGCGATTTCAGCACGAAAGATCTTATCTCGAAAATTACTCTTATACGCCTTTTCAGTTTCTAAGAAAAACAACCTAGATGACCTAAGTGTGAAGATAATAATAACGTCGTAAAGAAAATAATCCTAAGATCTCCATTACCTAGAATCATAAGATCACGGCACTCCTACAAGCTGTATAGAATGTGTAATAGCATATTCGCACTTCGGATTATCACGTTTTTTCAACGTGACTAGCGTTGTCTGGTATGTAGGTATAAGTGAATTTTCCAAGCAATTTAATAAGTATTAAATCAAGTTGGAAAAAGCCCCGACTGTAAGCAAGATAGCAGTTTTTATTGATAGACCTCTGAGATGTCCGTTCTAAGTTCCAATTCATCATAAGTACACTTTTGATAGTCAGACGCATATATATGTAATAAGCAAATTGTATAATGCAAGCTTTTTTGGGGGAGTGTTTTTGAACATACATAATCAAAACTCATTTACTCGTAGTGACAAAAAACCTTATTAAAACATCCTTAGAACATCCAAAAAAAATTCTCCTCCTCTTCGTGATTCTCATAACTGAGAGTCATACGTGAGAAGTGACGTCATCATCCTACGGGTAAATTACTGGTTTTGATTTATCTATATATAAATAATAAAATGATTTATATATGCTAAGAATTTGAACCTAACTAGGTAACCTTCCCAATTAAGATCGATTGAAGAATTTGTCATCATCATTTGCATAAATTCTATTGTAACGAGTGTTAATGAATCCATTCATTGACTGCATTGTTTTGGCGGTAGCGTCATAAATATTCAGATTATAAATTTATTTTTATAACAGAAAAAAGGTCGTAGCATCTTAAGTAGCGCCTCTTGGTCTGCCTTTCATTTTTTTTCATGTGAGAGTGGTCAACTCTGGTGTAGACAGTTTTCTAACCACCCGATGCTACCAGCATCATTCTTCATCATCATCATTCGTCAAATATAATACAAATATCTTCTATCTAGAAACCAAATTGCACAAGCAACCCATCCAAAGTATCTGAGCGCGAAAGATATGTAACTTCACACTTTTATGATTTTTTTTACAGTGAAAATTATTATTTCTTCACTTTACTTCAGAATTATGTATTTATACAACAACAAATTGTTCACATATAAATCATGCAAAGTGTTATTATCTTCCATCTGATACCTACACCATTCATTCAACTGCACCCACATTGGAAATCTTTCCGCGTCTTCAAATGTCAGAGTTTTTGCTTGTCTTTTTTCTCCAATCCCTCATTTTGGATCTAGATGAGGAGATTAGTTGAGACGAGTGAATCATGACGTCATTGACTTTGAAATGCATTTACAGCATTTGTGCATAAAAAGTGCACTAACATACCTACAGGTCCATAGTTTACGTAGCCCAATATATAAGTAAATATGGTTATGCTCAAAATTATTCTAGTATAAAATCGGCATGCTATTGAATTTAGGGATTGGATGTATGTAAGTCAATTGTCTTTAAGTTTTTGAAATCAGGAATTTCGTCCCCTAATTTTGTTTTTTTCGTGATATGTTACGCTTACACAATACAAAAATCAATAATAAAAGTACTACTACAGACGCCTGTTCAAATGACGCATACCTAAATTATCACTAAATACTACAGTGCCTTAAAATCTGGCAGAAATTGTAAAACTTGCGGCGTTGTGGTCACGTGAAGGACAAAGGAAGTTAGAGCAAATGAAAAATATTAATAGTAACCAAAAGGTACGTATATTTAATCTTGTACCTACTACGATGAAGTGTTGGAAATTGAAAACATTTCTTTTACACATTTCCAATACACATAAAATAAAATAAAATAAAAACATTTCAGGACATATGTACATATGTCTAAAGTTGAAGATGAAATGTCGCAAAATAACGCCGGTATAAATATTTTACTACTACTAGATTCATTTTAGTGAAACTCCTTTTCGTATAAATAAAACACACCTTGCTATATTCAAAGAAAATTAACTCAATACTGCTATTATTTTCAGAGAAATTAGCTGAAAACACTTACTTCATACATATTTAGAAGTATATGTAAACCATCACATTATCAAAATTTTATACAATTCCTATCTATATAATATCATATACATGACTTAGTACGCGAATTGGTAAGCTCGTTTTGGATGAAATGAAATGGCAATAATGTGACAAGCATTTTATAAAGATGTACATAGTACATACATTATAATACATACCTTTGTTATATAGTACAAGTCAAGAAAAGTGGGTGTATTCATGCGGTCACATAATCCGATAGTTGCGGTAAGGCCGCGACCGAAGGGCACTTGGCCGACGATAGATTGCCCAGCCGTCTGTGAAATCTATAATGTACTACAGTTTACACGAACTAATAGTATCTAGATCATTGATGATTCATTGCAAGTAATATGAAGGTTTTATAACGCACAAAACAAAGGAAAAATGATTCTGCTATATTGCCATATTACGACATTCCAAATATATATTTTAAGTAAGACAATAATATATAATACAGTAATATATATTGTAAGACGAATACGCTTGCATAATGTAATTGTCATCGTTTTTTGAAAACATTTCTTAAATATTTTGCACAGGATTTCATACATACGTTGATTTTCTATTAGATTACATTTACTGGTCAAATAAAATTATTATGTTTGTCATTGGATTACAACCTACGAGTTGGTATTGAATGTAAGGTCTGAACCAAAAGATCGCTAGTTTTTCAGCAAAGCAAAGGTCTTTTATGGTCTGACAGGATAATTACAGCTTGAAGTTAGCTTACAATTAATAAACTATTCACTTGAAAAGCTGCATGCTAGCTAGACTGAACGTATATCATATAGGCTACAGTACGCACTAGGCAAAACTTGCTTTGAAGTTTAATTAAAACATTTGTAATATTGCTCGTGATTCTTAGGTATACCTAATTATGAGATGTAGGAATAAAAATCAATGCCCTTATCTCCACATATTTAACTTACTTCCTTAAAAATTAGAATCATTGAGAGAGAAGAAAACACAGATTTTTCCATAATTTTCAAAGCTTGCTGATATATTGTGTTAAATCCAGCGATCTTCAAAGCGAGAGTGAATCGGTTCTTATCGGGTAAGCACGCTCCATCTTAGGCCTTTGCTTGCTATCAGATAAACTATAAATAAACCATTTTAAAGATAAAATAGTCAGTGGCCAATAGCACTGCTTTAGAAACCAAACTATTACAATTGCCAATATTTATACTACCTTAAAACCCGAGAAACTTATCACATGAATTCGAACTAGTGCGTAAGTTAACAAAATAACACATAAGGCGTATAAACAAGCATACATCTTTACTACAATGTTGTGAATCCAGTACCTACTCTCGACCCACGCACAATATTTAATAACACGTTGTTTAAATTAACATGTAAACTTTATAGCAAAATTAGCAATTATTTGGTGGAGTAATTAAGTTGTCTACCAAATTTATTAAATCGTATATCGCTGCGTTTAGCATTTTGTAATTGTGATCGTTTGTTTATGGTGCATGAAAACGTGGTTGCAATTTAAATTGTGGTGTGTGTACCTACTGCCTAAAATTCAGCTTTATGTGCGTGTTAGTAATATAAAAATGTGAAGTATAAAGTGATAATGTTAATGCATTATGAACTTATTTAAACAAATACCTAAACATCTCTTGTTTGTTTATACCACAAATAAATCATAATTACATTACATTTATTGCTCCAACTTTAATTTTTTAATTCTTTTACTGTTATTTTGACGACGACAAGTTTACTACCAGCCTAAAAATGTTACTTGAAACATAGTCAAGAAAAAACTCATCTACGTACAAATGCCTGAGATTTATTAGTTTTATACGACTTCGCTTCATTAGATAAAAAAAACTGATTTTTCTACAATATTCACATGTCTACTAAAAAGGTGTTTTAATTTCTACTTAGTTGACAACTTCTGAAAATATTAGCCTAGCAACAACTGAATTTGCATCTCAAATATTACGACAGCGCCTACTGTTTTGCACTTAGGCCCTATGTGGTAACAGAGTAACGGCCTACTTCAGTCAAGGTTCTAACTACGACAACTTTGCTCGCAACTTAAACGACGCAAGCGACTAATCATGACATCCAATTTTCACCTTTAAATCTTTAGAGAATAGGTGGAAAGCCGCTAGAACAGAAGCAATAGATGATACTGTTCCACGTCCCTGCCAAGGTTACCGCGAGGCGGTGCACACATTTGCATTTTCACAAAAAAACGACCAATACTTTTGCCAGCTTATGTAAATTTCGACTTTATTGCGTAGCGCTAAAGTCTCTAATATCTTTCAAATTTCGATTAGTTATGCGTTTTGTGTGTAACAAAGGAGTAGCGATAGTATAGTGTTAGTACTTTGTACGTGTGATCGCGAATGTCACGTACTTTAGACATAATCTACGGTTGAATTTTTAGAAGTAATTATGCTAACGAAATTCTATTTCATTGTGTACCGATTGATTTTGATTAAGATACGGAGCTGACATATCTTTATCTTGCGTGTAGTTTGAATTTTGGAGGCGTATCTGAATAAGTTTATGAGGAAACAATTAACTTACAGATCATTCGATTAGTTGAAGTTTATTAAGCAAATTTTAAAGTTTTATCTTTGACTAGCTGGTGAGCGCGACTTCGTCTGCGTGGAATAGTTATTACCATAAAACGGTTCTAATGAGTCAACCTTAAAAGATAGACATATACTGTTGCAAACATTTTGTTAGATCATCATATCAAGAGGAATAACTCTTTTATAAATATTCATATATTTTGAACCGTTTTTGCAGCGCACGTAACGGAAGCCCTAAAAGATGAATATTTTCCCCGTTTTTTCCACATTTTCTTTTGTTTATTCGCTCATATTAGTTGCAGCGTGATGTTATATAGCCTAAAGCCTTCCTCGATAAATGGTCTATTCAACACAAAAATAATTTTTCAATTCGGACCAGTAGTTCCTGAGATTAGCGCGTTCAATCAAACAAACAAACTCTTCAGCTTTATAATTTTATAGTATAGATTTTTTGTCGTTAAAGTTAATTAATAAAGTTAAGACAAAAATATCTCTAATAAATATTAGAGATATTTTTTTTGTATTATTGGAAATGTTATAATTGTTCTTGGTTTATACTGTGTGAAAATCAAGTTAGGTTCTCTTAAAGTATGTATATTAAAATGTTCATTATTTATTAATCAACAATTTTACAAACTAACTAATTTACTTTGGCAAAAGGCATCGTACTCAAAATGCTGGCAGCATCGCCCAGTGGTCAAAAATTAGATAAAATTATTGTAATATCTTCTACACAACTAAACTAAATAAGCCTCAGATATAATGTAAGATAGTAAATTAGTTCACCTTTACGCTAGACATCATTAGATGATCTATAAAATAAAACAGGACGGTGCCCAATTACCAGCTGAATAGATCCTAATTACCAAACCTTACACCTGAGGGCATGTCGTGATTTCAGAAAGCATACTATTAATATTAAAGCCTTGGACACATCTACTTGGTTTCAGCATCTTACAATTAATTTGATGGTTATAATTTGTATTTAGTATATATATAGTATTGCTGATTAATAATAACTGATGATCACAGGAAAAGTCGAAGGCAATCGATCCCGAGGCCGCAGCCCAACACGTTGGTCGGTCCAAATTCGTACTACTTCGAAGGAAGTGGAAAGATGTCATCAAGGAGAAGGTGCTGGCACAGGTGCTGGGAGGTGGTGTTCACGATCCTCAGACATGAGGGATACGACTCAAGTAGGAAGTGTATTGCTTAGTTTGGATTTTCCGCCTCTTTACGATGTTTTCGGCACTCTCTGACGTTCAAAGGGTAACGAAGATAGTCGCAGCAGCGCAGGTAAAGTACTATAGGTAGCTAGCTACAACGTGCATAATAGTAATTCAAGAGAGCGAGTTATTGTTTTTGTGTTTACGAGTATCTGTGGTGTCAATTTTGTACTTTTCCAGATTTATAACTGATCAGAACGCAATCGCATTACAACTAAAAATGTATGGTATATGTATCGGTAAGATGTATTCAATTGTAAGGGATCGCTAAGAGTATGAGTTAGCACTTTTAGTTAAATCAAACAACAAATGTTATTGTATGTCTGTAGCTTAATCCGCTGCCGTAGAGTAGTGGGTGTCTAAATGAGTCGTTAGAATTAGGACTCAAAGGAATGCGGGTTTTCCTTGAAGCTGCACTTGCGAAAGCTTTTTGTAACCCAATTTGGCATAGGATACGCTTACAACTTAAGTTTCGAAATAATGTATGTAGGTACCTACTTCATTTTTCTTTTATTCCTTTTATTTGAATAGCACAGAAAAACGATTGTTTTTTTATTGGAAAATTAGCGAAATATATTGTGTTTAGTTAAAATAGAGTTTGAAAATAAATATTTTACATTTTTGAGACTTGTGACCTAGCGTCTCTAGCGATGATTCCTCAATCTAGCTCTAATTTCATATTCGTGTAAAGCTTGCGTTCATATTTAAAGCTCAAATCACCTAAATCAAAATCAGACTTTCGACACCGTGTCCAACGTTAATGGACACAACCTTCATCTCTGCGAACTCAGTACCTACAAGTTAATGACCAAATCTCACGTCTAAAAACCAACCATCACGCAAATTCTAGTATTTCCAACGCGGATGCAAGCGAGGACGCCGGTAAAGCCAAAAAAGCAATGCAAAAGTGAACGTTAAGCATATCCATAGGTGTGATAAGCTAGAAACATCACATTACCTTGATAAACAAACCGTCCTCTATACAAATCGTTAAGTTGATCAAATGTCCCAGGGGCTACTTTAAGCTGCTTAAACATAACAATAATAAAATAAATAAAATAAATTTTCCGGGACATTGCACACAGCGCCATCTAGCCCCACACTAAGCAAACCTTGTGTCGTGGGTACTAGATAACGGATATAATACTTATATACTTTTCTTTTGTAAATACATACTTATTATACACACAAACGACCAGACTCAACACAAGTAATTATAATTTTTTTTAAAGTACATAATTACTTGTGTCATGCGGGAATCGAACCCGCGACCTCTAGATTAGAAGACAGAGCCACTACCAACTAAGCTATCAGGCCAGTCATAATTATAATGTGTTTAAAACTCGTATCTTAAAGTACTGTTTGCAGTATCTAAAACAATTGCGCAGAATAGTCAAGATTTAGTCCAATCGTGTGTCTTTTGTGACGGCTAATCAAGCAAACGTATTCTTATATTTCTAGCCGACCTATCACATTATGTAGATTTATTTGCCCTATGGTATGTCAGAAATTTCTTATCATAAAGAACCGTCTATTAGGTATGGTGTCGTAGAGCGTACCAAATGTGTATTTACGTACCTAGTACTGATAGTGTACTGGTGTACCATTGTTACGATTATCTTCTCCGCGATCGAAAAGGTCACGCTTGCCGACGATGAGATTTCTAGTTCCGGTACTGAGGGTACAGGCGCATAGTCAGAGGAGGGGGTAGTATAAGGTAACATGAATATGTGGTTAAAGATAGAATTATCCTAAGTATGTATAACACGTTATATCATTTGAGTTGTTTCATAGCCATAAGTAATATTTGTAAATTTTGTTTTTTCATTATTTCAATAACATAATACGTACCTCTTGATTAATAACTTAATAATTACTTTTCAACTTGTAAAATATACACATTGCAAATAGACAAGTCAAGATATCACAAAACTAATATATTGTTTCAGATGGTAACTGTAGGTTTCGCGAGGTTATCTGAAATAGTGAAAATATGATACTGTATGCACACATTTCAAAGTAAGACTTATCATTTTCATCTAAACAACTTTTACTATACAATAAATGTATTTTATTCGTATTCTTTATTACCTACCCTTGTTTCGTTTCCCCCCTCTTTTTACCTACACTCAAGTTTAGTCCGTCCTTGATAATACCGTGGATCGCAGTACCAGGCATCGAGATAATCTTCGGCAATTAAAATACTCTGTGGGATGCTATTCGCTAATTATAGGAAGCCGATGTTAATTCCGATGAGAAAAATACTTGTTTGTGATAATTACATTTTGGTTAGAAGTGGTTTTGAAGTAGATTCAGAACTGAGTAATAACACGGAAATAAAATTGGTTGAAACATGTTATTGTATATTAAAAAAGTTATTAAGACATTATCTTCCGCTAAGTACTACAATTCAATTTTTCGGATATAATTTTACTTTTTCTTTGTAAAAACAATAAACATGTCAACTAAATTTCAAAGAAACTTAACGCATCTGCACAAATGTGTAACAACAATTAAGTATTCTCTGAACTCTAAAAAAATAAATCCCATTACTGAACGACCAAATGTTGTGTCAACTCACAGCACCAACTAAAACAAAATCTTTTGTCACCGACACAAAATCGCATAAAATCATTATTTATTGACCGAAAAAAGGGGCCGATGCAACTCTAAGCAAAAAAGCGGCAAAATTTCGCGTTGACATTGAAAACACATGCGGTTCGGTCTTTTCGGACACGGGTTCATTGTAACTTATTTGCATACGAAAAGATTACTGACGCCTTTGACTTTGTCGGTGATTGCCTCGACTTTCGTCTAAAAAGGCCAAAACAAATGGACATAAAGTGAGCTAGTGCAACTACCCAGAATATTTTTTGCACTAATAAACTGACCATAAAATCGCTCGGCTTTTTGTCGCTGCTCTAATATTTTTTCGAATTGAAATCCGTTGACAAAGGAGGAATTATGTCGTAATGTTTGGACAATGATCTGCTTGTGTTGTTCTCTGCAGGGACCTTTTATGGGTGCCGATGGGGTCCAGAAAGTGAAACTGATGGCCCCCAACGCTCAATTACTTTTGCTTTTTAAATGCATTTAGTTCTTCGAAAGTGCAAAAAGGTTAAAAAGAAAATGGAAAGTTAGCACGTCATTTATTCACGGCCCAACTGAACTGACAATTGTGCAAAAAGGTGATGAAAAAAGTAAACAATAAGTTCGATGACAAGTTCTTAATTTGGGTCATTTTTATAAGAATTGGACAGTTTGTTTACAAAAAAATATGCTTTGTGGGGCTAAATGTGTTATACCTATTGTTTTGTAGTAACTTAACAAGGCAATTTATACAATTACATTTTTTTTTCTAACTACATATGTATTTTAAAATTATATTATTATATGCATAGGAAACGCTGCCCAATGAGAGTGTAGTATAGAATTTTTATATTTAAGCTTGTAATGGTTTTCAGAAGTTTGTTTATGTACAAGTAGCAGGTTTGTCCTCTCGTATCTGCCTGCGTTCTTCCAAATATACAACATACAAACAACACACCATCGAAACTAGTAGCAATTAATGACATCATCGCAAACAAAATTAAAACAGCTGACAACAAAACAAAAGACGATGACCGAAAAAATCTATTACAACGCCGCCATTTTAGTAAGGTAGCTATTCTTTGTAGAACAATAGGTTTCGGACTTCCAAAAGGGCCTTTGCTATTGTCATTGCATAATTGAGCCCAAAATATTTAACAGAGACATTTAAAGTGAAAGTGAGTGTTTAGTTTTATGTAGGTTTATGCGTCGCTACTCGGCTCCTTTATTCTTTTCTTGTAAAATGTTTAGTACTTGCCATATTGGGTAGACGGAAGCTTCTGAAATTCACTTTCGTTTTCTAAATGCTCACTTATTTTTATGCCTGTCCTTTTGTCGGTAGATAAGGTTTCGGCGTCGCCAAAGTAAAAGTTTTAGTGTTTTGGTGATAAAGTTGTTTAGAAAGGATTTAAATGTTTACTATTTTGTAGTTATTCAAATCCTAGGGATTATGTGTTATTTAATTAGTGTATATTTCTCTAAGACTGGTCAATGGTTACCTTATTGCACTTGTAATTAACATTATTAAATTAAGGTCATGGCCGAAAGGAGTCTTTAGCTAATTTCCCAAATTAAAATATCATTATGCATGATCCGATTAGTCACTGTTCTAGTATTCTGACTGCTGTGTTTGTTTGTTTAAGTTTTTAAGTGACTAAAAACTACAATTTATCTTAAAATCATTATTTGTACTGTAAAATTAAAAAGCTACAACATATTTGTTTTAATAGACTATATTTAGTCTAAATGTTTTATTATGATTTATTTATTTTCTTCACTTATTCTGAGTACTGAATAAACTACTAAAGCTAATAAAAATTTCTAGTTACAAATAATGTTTAAAATTAGTCTACCTAAATTGTTTACCTAACTGTTTTGTCACAATTTCTTAAAATTAATAACAATAGATAAGTAATAAATTTCAAAGCTTTATTACCTACCTACTTACAGAACTGTCCAATTCGCCAATCAAATCAGTCTGACAAGTAAGTCGAAAACATAAGTTATCCAATTAAAATACGCCATAAGCTTTGATAACAATGGGTTGGCGCTGTAAGCTGATCTAGTCGAATCTCCCACGCAATCGTGACGCTAAACACTAGTTAATGATCTATTTTGAAAGTTACTTGTAACTTTGAGTGGTTCAGAGTGTAAGAGACAGCGGGAAACGTTTTGAAAGTCAAGGTCAAGTTAGATGAATTATGTTCTATGCAATATTACTATTTGGTAACATTTTACTGTACATATCATTTACAATGATAATACATAAAAACAAGGAAAAACATCGAAACATACTACTTCTAACTAGTACAAAACAATAAAAAGTTGGCACTTAAAAAAGATTTAAACCTTAAGAAAAACTTAAAGATTGTCTAAGTGCTCCAGTTCTACTATGTATAATTACTATCTCTGTAGGTTTTAATTTTCTAACTGTAAGCCCTAATTTAGTTTATCAGACACGTAATGTATTGTGAATTTTATTGTAAAAGTTACAACACAAAAACTTACAATATAACTTAGAAAGTCCCTCAAACACTTGATGTGCAACGCCTCTTCTTTGTGCCTCTACGAGTGTGCTACGTCACACAAGATATCAACGAGGGCCCCTCTACGCAAGTGAATAGCGTTTTTGATACCAACACCAGCTAATTCTGCTAGGTTTTAGTGTGTCAATATATTTGTTAGGTTTATATTATACTTATTGTGAAAACATTATTGATATTAGAATGTATGTGTGGGAATTTTATTTAACTCATAAAAATAAGGCATTTGACTACCAGATCAATTGAAGCGAAGCTCGGGAAGCGTCTTCAACAAAGATAAAGTATATAACTGTAATGCTCTATAAATCAGCCGCAACACATTGTTACATATAATTTGTTGTTTTAAAACACGCTATATCGTGTACCTTGCGCCCTCGCAGCACCAATTCTCGCGGTGCAGAAGGCTGGCTGACGCATGCTGACTACATCACTCAGTTATCCAGGAAGAGAGGATCTACTGTGTTTGCTCAGTCGGCTAAACTAATCACAACGTTAGATAAGTTTGGTAACAATTTACTCAGGGCTATTTTATTGTGTGTATGGTTAAAGAGTAAAACAGCAGTAGGTTAAGTTGAGATGGTTTATGAAAAATAAGTCATTAATGAAATTATGTAGTTTTAATTCGATCAATAACTAAATAAAAGATTAGTGAATTACAATAATTAGTAAGTAATTCCAGCCACCACTGAATGCAAACGTGGCGGCGGTTGACCACCTCGTGGGATATTTTTTGGCTAATGTATGGTCAATGGGTCAGTTATATTTCTGTGGTGTAAATAATTCGTAGTATATTCTTGTTACTACGTCACATTTCACACTGGTTACAACTACAACGTCGTACTATGGCCACTATCAGAGGAAGGAAGTTGCAATCCTCTACAGAATTAGGTTATCGGCTCGGTAGGATTTCAACGTTTGTTTTGTATCTAACGCGTGTTGAAATTACATTGTGGAATCGTTTTGAAATTACTTAGTAAAGTTATGTTTTTAATAAAATTTAGAAATATTAATATTACATTCAAACAAATATTATACAATTATAAACAGTAGATTCATTGAAATATATTTAGATACTTAGTACATATTATATATACATAAGAATGAAAGCAAGTTACTTAGAAATACTATCAAATTTCACATTATTGGTCCCGACGGTTTGTCAAAGTATGGTGCCAGTGTTTTCAAACCACACTGGATGTCTTTGACGTGGCTTAACGACTGCTGTAACAACAAACAGCTGGTAGCTACAATTTATCGGCCCTTTAGGCGGTTTCAAAACTCTCAACACTAGAGTAGGCTACTCTCATACGACGAATACGGAGAAGAATATTTGCTCAACAGTATCTTGAGTCTCATATAAGAAACAGATTAAGCAAACAAGGATGTACCAAGACAAGTGATAGACAGTCCATCAAAAGTGACATTGAAGGTGTTTTTGAAAACAATCCCGTTTATCTTAAAGCTTAACTCTGTGACCTAATCTGTTTAAATGTTGCTAAGTTTGATAAATGATTATGGTGGTATGACTCACGCTGACATAATACAGAGGTTTGGGATTATAAATCATGTTTAATGGAGATTTTGGGCTTTACTT
Organism: Macaria notata; assembly: GCA_927399415.1. Lineage (NCBI taxonomy): Eukaryota > Metazoa > Arthropoda > Insecta > Lepidoptera > Geometridae > Macaria > Macaria notata. The sequence goes on from OV656727.1 coordinate 755,395, forward strand.
AATTTTTGTATGAGTATGTTACGTGGTACGAAAATGTTAACTTTTCCGAAGCTTATCTGAGCTATTTTTTCAAAGCGAACTTTTCAAATAACGTTCAAACTAGACTATATTTTTTTATAGCACGAGAAAGCACTTACCCGTATAATTTAATATGTTGACGAATCGCTGCTTTCTGTATTAGGGCGTGCATAAGAAAGGAACTGGAATACTAATACGTTTTTAGTAGAACAGTATAACACAAGGTGACACAGGTTAAATTAACTAATACTACATGAATTCAAGAAAACACAAACATATTCCTAATGTATACGCTCCTGGACAACGGTATCGCCAACTCCCTCCATGTGTGAGCAATATAGGTACCTATTACCCAACTTATAACCTAAACTTTCAAACAATGAGAGGTAAGAAAACAATACATATTACAACATGGTAGGACCAAACAAGTCCAATTCACCTTTTCCAAAGATAATAGCCAGCCCATAAATCCAAGTAACGACCAGAGGTCCAAAGGCCAATCTCTGAGAGTGAATGTTGATGGCTATCGACAACACATTATATTGTTGTTTATAGAACTATCTCTAAACAGGGGTATTGCATATCAAAACTACTAGATAATAGTTTGCTATAGTTATATCTTCTGAAAAAAATATTAGGATATGATGTTGATTAGTATTGACTTATTTTGGGGATGCATAAGAAATAAGAAATTAGAAATCGCAGGATTTCGTTTGAGTAGTTGTTTAACCCATATACCTATATAAATTGAAATTACATACTGTAATTATCAAAATTTGTAACAGAAAATCGTATGCTAAGCAGATACACTCAACCCTTCAAATTTCCATGTATGTCTGTATTATACTACCTACCTATATATGTACATATGTGTCTAATAAACTTATAACGAAGAGAATGTTTCCATTAAAAGCGATAGCTATTAAAAATAATTCACAGCGCACGAAGAAAATTGAATTCGCTGCAATTAATTGCGTGAATTGCGTCACGACATGAAATGGCCTTCACCTTTACATTGATGAATTATATCAGAATTTTAAACTATAAGATGTTAACGATTAAAGATGTTATTTTTCATTTTTCCAAGTGATGAAAACTTGTTTGCCTTAAATAGAAATAAAATGTTGTCTCAGTAGATAAGTGTAAGACGTGTGTAATATATTGCTAACTTTAAAATTATCATCAGACGTGATTATAAAAATAATGAAGATAATAGCTTGGTAATAAAATAATGTACTTGTCGATAAATGTTGATTTGACTGAGAAAATATCTGAGAAACAAAAAAAAAACTATAATATTTGTAAAGCATCAAGTATGATATTTTGTAGCAAATTTACATATAAAATTATAAATACCTACACCATTAAAAAGCCGTTTATTGTATTATAAAAACCGTTTGACTACGTTTCATTTAACTTGAACTTGAAAACAACATAAAGTTGACTCAATCTACCTGGAAACTGAGAGAGATATTTGTGATGTTCTTACTTCCTTACTAAGTAAGAGCTCGAAGTCCAGTCAATATTATTTTACTATACCGTACAAATTAATAATGAAATGTTTTGATATTTCTAACTATAAACATTTCCTAAGAAAACCGGTGCAGGATATTAATGACGACAAATATGAATAGTTTGTCACCTACCTACAAACCTACATATATAATACCTCTTTAAATACGTTCAGATAAATTAAGACGTCATTTACGGGTTCTTACTGAGGTTTTACCAAGAATTATAAGAAAGTAACGTCACTATTTTCAGGGCCTTATATAGACGTGTAGGTAGATACAAGCCAAAAAGCTTACGTAAATGTTTAGTCATTTTCTGGATGAGATGAATGTGTATTCCTAAAATAGTTAATCGTCATCTATTGTTCATTGTTTTAATAGTACTTTGATAGTGTTTACTAACGTAAAGTGTCCTGGTTATTAATACAAACTGTTGAACCTATACCTTCAAATCTAAATTTAGCTATCTTCTTACATTCGCGCCAATAATCAGGTCGAGCTTATTCAGGTTCGCCATTGATAGACACGTTAAGGTACACGATGTACTATAGCATTATAATTAATAAAATAAAATAAAATAGCTTTTATTACCCATTTACAAATGATATATAAGAACTTATAAAATAATTTTGAATTCAGTAAACTATTTACATAAAATGAATCATTTCTTCACTCGCCAATTATACGTCAAATAGGTGCCCAAACTATAAAATAACTTACACAAAATCAACCATAGGCACCAACCTTAGGATTTGTGGCTGTATAAAACACATTCATACAAAACTACAATTTTTTTTAATCCTGTTCGTTGGTTGCAACGATTTGGTGATTTGCATTATTCATAATACAAACTTGTGTGTGAATTAATGCTCTAGCTATCAGTCAATATTGTGAAAAGTAATGTTTAAATATTAACAAATACAATACAAACACATAAAACAATTTCAACGAATACTCTGTTATTATAGTTAGTATATTTACTGAGTACCGTGTTCATTATGTACCTAGTAAAGCTTTTTTATGTCGGTTACATTAGTATCAAATAATATACTTTATCTGAGTTGTACAGCGAGTGCTATAAATTTTAGCTTGATTTTCTAACTCAGCCCGCCCAGCTTAGACAATCCATTTGTGCCAAAGAGCTGACAGAAACCTGTCAATTCTACGAGTTATTCTAATTTGCCACCAAGTACCTACCTACATATATAAGTACATTAGTATTTATCGAACAATGATAGTCAATACTTGACAAAGCGTATCAAATCTAAAATACCGTTATGGCATTTGATTGTTCATTTAGCTTTGAACGTGCAATTTTTCAAAGTTGTCGTGATGGTATCAATCAATGATGACTATGTTGTATTGTGTACATGTATATATTATGTAAACCATAATTTAAAAAATGCAGCTACAGTTTAATTATTTAAAAAAAAATTGAAGAACACTTATTAAAAAAAATGACATTATATTTACAAGTACATATTATTGTTATTGGCAAAAAATATTATATTTAAATATGTTTTGAAACAATTGTTTCGAAAAAACTAGAGAAGGCTATTCTACTAACTAGAGTCTGTAGGGGGGTTCATACAAGCTTAATTAGATTTAATTACCTACCACAATGATATTGTATTTTTTTAATAACAATTGTACTATTATCTCCTCTATAGCAACGTACAAGTACTTACTCGATCCGTGACCAAGTCTCGATTAACATTGGACATTTGCATATTACGATTACCTATAGCCAATCGTTTCCTACATCGATTTAATGATAGCCACTAACTATACATCACGTGTCGTTTTACATAAAATGTACACTTACTCAGATACTGAGTGAGTTATTCGTATATATATATATGTATTAGTATTTACATGGTTTATGTAATAGAGTAACTAACAACAACAACTTCTATGGTAAGTGGATAAAAAATCAATGCAAGCGATATAAGTTGCATTTTAATAAAGTTATGGAATACTCCATATATGATACTAAAGTAAGCACTTACTTTTATATGATACCTGATAACTAATTAAAATTAATATCACTTGCTGGTTATGTTATTATACCTTTTTAAGAATAACAAAATCGCTCATTTTTACAAATACAGACACATCGAACATGTTCTGTTAGTATGGAATATGGATTCGCTCTATCTGTAAAAGGTGTCCAACTAGGTCCGTAGCTTACAAACAATACATATTAAAAACAAAAAAATATGGATTTTTATCAAATAGCAAGTACACAATCTCTCTCTTGTTATATCCTTAACTACCCTGCATTTTTAAATAAATCAAAAACTGCGCCTGCTGCAAGTTTCACCCTAATTACTCCTATTCCTCCCATTAGGTACCAATCAAGGATGCAATTATAAACCTATAATTCTATAATCGTACAAACTACCAAATTGGTTGGCAATTAATAAAATTATGCAAGGATAAAACCCTTTCTAGATGACGCAACTTTTCATTGTATTTCATAGTTGTTTGTTTCAGTTTTTTTTTTGAGTAAAAGTGTGTTACAAAATTCTATAGTTGAGTCACTTTCAAGACATGCAACAAAGTGGACAGATGACGATATAGCACGTATAAGGCAGTGACCTCATGCGATTCTGGCTGGAAATAGGTCAGCCGCTTACAAGGTATACATTTCACCTGATGAAACGCTCTGAATGATATTTTAAATATGCATAAGGTTATTTGTTATATGTCGCTTTTGCTGCAGATTAATTTTCAGGACGACTAGCATTAATTCAGTGAATTGTAGGTTGATGAGCATAAATAAAACAAGTTTTTCTTTCTTAAGGTTTTCGAATGAACTACTGAAAAAAAGAAAACAAATGTTGAATAATTGTAAAACTTGGAATTGATGAGTTGCAAGATGTAGATGTAGGTGGAACTGGTAAAATAGTAAGCGTTGTATCATAGACAAGTTTTGGTTGTTTACCATACACATATACATGCACGGTTCAAAAAGCACCAGAGCAAAACAGAGAGTTTTTATTTAGTTTCCACCGATGCAAACAATAGTTTATCGACGACAGATTCATGTCGCACTGCACTAAGCCCAAGTCAGAGACAAGATCGTATCAGGTAACTCAATTATAACAACACGACGTCTACAAAAAACCAATTGGTTTGGAACAAAATGGCATATCAATTATCCAGTAGCAGGCAGGATACCTTAATACCTAACGTCTTTCAAGTGACATGTAAAGTCAGGGCCTCTCTCACAATGTCACAGGAAGTGACTCAGTTTTCGTCTCACTTGCAAGACAAAAAATTGTAGTTAATTTCGCAAAAAGTTCACACACTTAAGAACGTTCTTTCGTTCTATTTGCTGGAAAAATCCTTGAATGGCTCGGTGTTGGTAGCTGGGTACTTTGGGTAGCAACGGAAGGCTGAATCGATTTTGAGTGTTTGGTTCTTGTTGTAGTGTAATTTAGAAAATGTTTACTAATCTTAAAATAACATATCGACAGTTACTTCGAATCTAAAAACTAATAATTTGTGTGTATTGTTCTGATACGTCTTTCCAACCTAATAAACGCATTCATTTAATTCAGTGCTATAAAAAAATTACAATTGTGTAAGCCCAACTTTAAAAATTAATAATAACAAATTTGATGTTATAAAGGTTTTTTTAAATATTAGCAGCATCATAACTAAACACTGAATAAGATAAAAAATATCAAATAAGCTTCATCTAGGCAACACGTGCATCTACCTATCTACAAAAACTATATTATTGTACTACGATACCTATTTTTTCTCAACCCTATAATAGCCAAAAATACGGCAATTACGTGAACAATTTAGGTCATTATGTTTGCCTTTTGTTTGGATCTGTATCAAAAGTCTGTCGTACACGCAAACTGGTGTTTGCTAACCTCCATTGTGATTTAGTTCCTTCCCACACTGCCAGTTCCACAATCACTAAAATAAATTGCCGCACAAATTATTATTAATTAGTGTCGGATAGAAACTGGGCTTAGATATGGATTTAGTATCTCCAAGATTACGTTGAGGTTATCCAATAAAAGTTTTCCAAGAATTGTTGCAATTATAATTGTGTGGCTGCAGAAAAGACGTGAAGGTTTTTTAAATTCCTCTTTCAACTTTCTTAGCTTTAATCTTACTTAATTTTAATAAAGTATAATTAATTTAATACAATGTATTTTTTTTTTACAATGAATGGGTTTGCACTTGACCATATATTGGGGCATCACCTTGTAATTAGAGATTTTTTTAGAGGCATAATAGGAAATTATGTGCAGCAATTTGTTACTTCCCAAATACCAAATAACGCCTGAATCAATAAGTAGCTTAAACAAACTACAACCGAAAATTGCGTCCCAATGTTGTCTCGGACGCCAACATTCCTGCAAACACTGTTTAATTCAGTACTTTATTGGACAACTGGACACTCATTAGCAGGTTATAGATTGCGACAGCAAATAAATCTAATTCGGTGCTGGACAGTACTCGCTTTTGGCTGGTAGGAATTTATACTGGATTTTGATTGGTTTGGGATTGCTCAATTATTTTTCTTTGTATGTACCTACTGAAGTGTGAATTAAAGTCACTTGTATGTCATATAACGTATAGAAGACGTAGCAGATTGAAAAAATAATGTGGACATTGGCTACTGTTTTGTGTTGTAAAATAAAGTTATGTTTAGTCATTCTTAAATTTGCAATAATTATGTTGCTTGTATATCAAAACAAGAAACATTATACAGAAATGAAAACAATATAACAGTACTAATAAAAATGTGTATGTAAATTGCTGTTTGTCATGGTACGGCAGGTATTAAGCCATGTCAAGGGCCCTTAAGGCGGCTTGATAAACTCTCAATACCAGAGTTGGCCTCTCTCATTCGATAAGAAGAACAAATAAAAATATAGTAAGCACCATCACATCTTTATCACGCCTATTTTATATCATCATAGAAACAAATGTACAGATATCTACACCCAAACAAAATAAATTGTTGAGATAAAAATGATTTCCGCCTTTTATTGATATCTATGAAATTTTCCATTGAAATATTTGAAAGTGTGCGCGTTATCATTCCTAATCATAATCACTTTACTGAGACTGTTATACCTAAAATTATTCAGGGTTACAAAGCGCCTGCACATTGTGTATATTATATAATTAGGTCCTTACATATATGTTATTATATTATATAATAATTTATTATGTAATTAAGTTTCTTAAATTTTGCCGACCGTATTTGTTAAGAGAAAGAAGTCTATAAGAGAAGAAATAATACCAATCATTAATAGTTGGTCTGTATCGTTTGTAACTAGGTACTAACCCTGATTAATTGATAAGTATTCCACTTGTGTTTTTCTCAAACTTACCAAAATCTAAATTATAATGTATGTAGATGATTCACAATCTCTTCCTGAAATGGTTCATGTTTTCTTCGATAAAAGTATGAATCACACATTTCACGTGACAAATTACCTAAAAATGCTCCCTTGAGAATATTTACGACACATAAACAAATAGGTTATCAATGTTATCATCATCATCATCATCCCCAGTCGTGTTTTTTCCCACTGCTGGGTATATGCCTCTCTTTTGTCATGCCAACAGTCGCTTAAATAGATAATATGAGTGTTATAAAGATTAAAAAAATAAACGATGTAGATAAATGATGTACTTATTCATGTAAAAGTAATTTGGGTTCTTCTATTCAAGCGCGCTACATCATGAGCTGCAACATTGCTTACCATTACGCGTTCTATCGTGCAAAAAAACAAATATTAGTTAAATAGACAGTAAATTTCAAAACTTCAAGTCACTCTAAGCTGGAGGCTGGCTGAAGTGTCGCAAGACGCAGGCCATTTCGCCGTTGCCTCATAGATTGTGGCCCGATGCCTTCAAAGTATGGGAAAATCGCTTTTGAAACCGGGGGAAAGGGTAAACCTCATGCTTGTGACAATGATTTATTTTATATGTATGGTTTGGCTTTGTGTCAAAGTGCATAGTGTACTAGAACGTGATGAAAACTATTTTCGAATAGTTTCCATGTGTCAACGTGGTTATAGAATGAGAAAACTTAGGACTCAATAATAAGTGTTGTCAGTGTTTAGGTAACGTAGGGCTGTTTTGAAAAAACATTAGTATGATTATGACCTAACTAATTTTAATCAAAATACATTGTATCTAAAATTACAAAACAAAGTTACATACAAAGAGACTCCAAAAGTCCCTTTTTATGTAATTTAAAAAATATCGAGAAGCATAAACCAATCAATGTGACCTGTTCAGGCCATATTTATTGAATTACATATTCTTCAATCGTTGTATTTTTTTTCATTTGATCTACGATTTTCATACTGAGTGTTGTGACGTTACAATGCACAATTTCACTGCACATATTACCTTTCAAACAAAACCACATCAGCAGCAGAATTAACCTGGCAATCAAATGCACTAAACTGCACTAAGAAAAAGTTGACTTTTATCCACCGTGTTACTTAGTGCTTATGTCAGAGCTTTCTTTTACTTTCTTCAATTGTATAACAAGTTCAACGGATGTGCTCTGTAGAAAGTATTGCACCATTCGATACACTTCTCTTTAGTTTAAAACGAAATAAGAGCAAGTCTTGCAATCTGTCTGAACAACGATATAAATAAACAATACCTACTATTTAAAACTGTTTCAAGAAAAACTCGAGGCAACAAAATGACGAATAAGATTTTGCTTGCAGTTGTTTTTGTTTTCATACGAAATTCTATGAATTACTATACTACAGAGAATAAAAATAGGTTATAATGCTGGTCCATAAAAGGGCAACATCTGTTTTTTATTTATTTAATATTCGTTAACATCTGAGCACGGTACATATGTACATATGTAGGTAATATTAATAGTAAATCTTCACATCAAAAAAAAACATATCGTATGGCGTGATATAAGTGACAACTTAAAAATAATGAAAATAAGTACAGGAAGGATCTCACAAGAAATGTGATTATTATATGGTACAGAACATATCTTTCACAAATTCATCTCGCATTTGACCGGTTTTTTAACTCAGTTTACTTTACCTCAGACACTTTATTTCGCCGGAAGATGGTAAACCTTCATCCGTGTAAACGCCTTTCATTTAGAGAGGCCGCTAGAAAGGCGAGCTTAATCGACCGTTAACGTTTAAGAATTCATTGCTACGAATAAACTATATCATAGAAACGTAACTGACCTACAAAATGCTTCCAATGGTTGAGTTGTACTATACCTATGGTAGCATAAGGTGAGCGGGCTTAAAGTTTGAAATATAAATCTGATATTGGACAGAAGTACATAGCCTAAAGATAGTATCAGTCACATTTGACTCTTTCCGCCATGAGGGACATCACAAGCAAGTTGTATGCGAGTGGTGTGGGGGACAGAGATGATTAGTAGAAGCAATATTTTAACCGGACATTTGTAAAGAGTAATAATTCTTAAATACTTACCAATTATTCTTAGTTGAAGACTTCATTGCAAAACACCACTAATTGTTTTGTAGTGGTTATTACAAGCAATTAATTAAGGAGTCGGTAATTTGATTCAAACAAGATGAGATTTCTTGATAGTTGATAGGTGATTGAGATAAGTGCCAAATTTCCAAATTCTCATGACCTTAATTCATAAGTATATCCCATGTCATTAAACAAAACCTGACATTAATATCTTCAAGGCTGAAAACGAACCATAGACAGCTGAAATAATTGCGACCTTTGGAACTAAGCTATCACATGTTTTAGCTAATGTAAGACATGAGTTACCTTGTCTCGGAAGTTAGATGTATAAGGCGAATTTTGTATGTTTGTATGTATGTGAATGAGTATTTTTCTTACATTGAGTACTATTTTACCTATTTGGACGAAATACCTAACTTATAAACTAAACCAAACTTATTTCCGTGTCATTCTTCTATGTCATGTCAAACAATTTAAATAAAATATGCATTTTTGTATATCTTAATCATAATAATAAAACGAGAAAGTTACGAAGATGCATTTATTGTATGTTAGAAAACATACGTAGCCAAGCTTGTTACTTTAGTAAGAACTGCCTTAGTAAAAGTTATATTATTAGAACTAGTGGATGTTCGCGGCTTCGCTCGCATTAAGAAGTAAAACTTGCATCCCCTATTTCACACCTTTAAAAGTATGGACGTATTTAAAGGCATTCCCAAAAATCCTTTCTTTGCGGATGCCTAGGTCATAACAACTACCTGTATGTCAAATTTCAGCCCGATCCGTCCAGTGGTTTGGGCTGTGCGTTGATAGATCACTATATCAGTCAGTCAGTCTACTTTTAAGATTTATTTAGATGACTAGATATTAGACCTACATATCTAACAGTGACAGGTAGCACCACATGGCGCCACTATATTAATACAAGTACACAAGTACATGTTCTGAGCGTTGTCTAGTTCCCACATGATCACAATGTCACATAAAAAAACGCCAGCATTTCGGCAGCATGTGGTCACCACGCAAGGTTGCGGGCCTCCAGCGCTATGAAGCTGTGTTTTCACTTCCCTAAGCAACGTTGCGAGGTAAAAATGATGTAGACTTTTTTCTATATAGATATTTGATGGAAAATTATCATATATGAAAAATATTCCGATTTCTAGTGAATTATTTATTTATTCTAAAAATAATTATCGACGAATTATGAATTTATTCTAAAAATAATTAATTAACTAAATTTTCTTAAAAATATAATAATAATAAGGTTCTTATGTTTTTAATAGAATTGCTACTTTTTTTTTTGTCTAGTGCCGAAATAGATTTTGGATGAATAAAAAGAAATATGTTATAATGCCGTATAACTTAATGAAAAATTTACAAGAAATCGGTATCATTTCTTTAAAAAATTGCTGGCTTACTAAAGAGCTATGAATGCATGATTTAGTAACGAAAACATTTGCATGATTACAATAATATAACGGTAATTGAGACTTATTAAGACGTTCAGTACGCAATATCATCACTTTTTAATAAATCAATCACCAGTGAAGACTCGCCTTTACAGCAAAGGATAGACTTTTGTAGAACAGAATTATGAAATCATCCATAATGACGTAAGTGCATCTATAGCTTAAACAGATACTCCTCTTTGTTTATTTATACGAGAGTTAGTTTATTGCTTTGGCCTATTTAGTAACAGTAAACACAGGAATACGGGGGAACATGAAAGTGATCGGTGACAGTCGGTTTCCATGTTACTAATACTGGATTAAACAGAATTGTTTGCAGAAATTTATAGGTCAATTTTTGTTTGATTGAATTTATCGATTGCGTTTGTTTTTTCGATATGGAAATCTTGAAATAGTTTCATCTTGATAGGAACGCTGCATTTATTCAGATTTATTTCTGTGGATAGCAAATATCAAAATTAAATATAATGTTTGGATGGAGAATAAACACATACACATTGTTGTTTCTTAGGGCTCTCACAGATAGCAGGTATTTGTTGCCTTTTTACTCTCTATTGTTTTAAAAATGTTTTGTACAAGTACCTTATAGCCACCGAGTTAAATAAGCAGCTTTATTATCATATAAAAAATAATATCATCGAAACATTTCTTGTCATTGTTGGTCGTGGCACACGCGTCTGCAGCGCCGTCCACTCACTACCGACTCTTAGTATGTTAACGCTTTATTCAACAGCCGAATTTACATTCTCTCGCCTGATATGTATTATATTGTTATTGAACAATGTTTACATCCGACTACTTCTCGGTTCCCACAGAGAGCGTGCGATAAAACTTGACTTAACAAAATAAATATTCAACAGTTTGTGATCTATAAACAATCAGCGAGCACTTGTTCCTGCCACTTGTAGCGATAGCAGAACAAATAACATTTTAATAGGCATAATTATTTATCATCTAATTCGTGTGTTTCCTTCTTGACTTAAAGAGGAAAATCTTAAGTACATATTTATTTTGTAATTAAGTGTGCCTGTTTTCTGTTCTGTTCTATAACTATCGAAAAAAAAATGCAGAAAGAAAAAAAATTAAGATACGAATTGTAATAAAATATGCCAACGATTTACCATGCAAAATAAATAAAAAAATAACAGGACACATCACACAGCGCCATCTAGCCCCATACTAAGCTTACGCTTGTATCATGGGTACTAGATAACGGATATAATACATAGGTATATACTTTTCTTTCATAAATACATACTTAATATACATATATAAAAACGACCAAACTCAACACAAGTAATTACAAATTTTAAATATATCGCTTACTTATTTTTCAGCTTACTAATATAATAATCAGTCTCCTTTTTAAGTGATACAAATAGGTAGTCTCCTAACAATTTTACTGTCTACAATATCCGTGTTTCCCAGAAAGCGATTTAATTTAACGTGGAATTAAACCCACGTATTTTTAGATCTAATTTAAGACATGAACTAATTAATCGTGGTACAGAAATTTCCTGTTTTGAATATCTAAATTTACAGAATTAATTTATTTCTAATAAATGTTTTAACGGTAACGCATTTTACCTAATGATGTAATTTTTCCTCTTGTACGTCTATGGTTCAATTACTTCTCGCTGATGAAATCCCTCTAATTAATTAAATTAACATTGGAGAAAAAGTCCTATGCTTGAAAAAACAGATTGATGTTACATTTTTTAAATTGATATCGATACAAAGATAAATATTTATTATGCCAGCTTTAAAAATAAAACACACACACTCCAACAACAACATTTTCAACAAGATTTTTGATTGAAGAGAAATTCTTACTCTATTTTTTGGTCTTATTAATTTTCATTATAGGCAGTATTTTGTATATTTTAGTAGGTAAAAGATTTATATTTTCCATGGTCACTAAGTAAATTAGATTAACCTTTCAATCCACATTTCTAGATTCTCTATGTTCTTGCATGAAGGTGATTATCGAGTTATTATGTGTAATTTCTGTTTACGGCAAAATATGAATTACACACGGTAAATAAAATTTAATGTTATCTTTAGTCTTGTTAGTTCATTATATTGTTTGGTATTGAACAATACAATGATCACCTTATAAGGTAAAAACCAATAATACCGATAGTTTAATTACCCAAGAATTTGTTGTTAGACTGTTATTTGGCTTATATTGTGTAAATTACAAGGCATGAATCAGGTTAGTTATTTAAGACCAATATTTAAAGCTAGGGTTTCAATAAACCAGGACGTCATAACATAGTTTTAGGAGTTTTTTTTCTTTAAGTTCTACGAGTATCCTGTATTATCAAAAAATAGATTTGGGAATTTTTGACAGTAATCCTCACTAAAAATAAAAAATGGGATACTAGTGGTGCTCCCATTATTTCCTACATTCTGTCGCCAAGTTTTTTTAAAAACATAGTAGTTTTCCGCAGCACAGCTTAAACTTAAAAAGTCTTACATATCTTTCCAAGCGTACATTTTACCAAAATATGAGCTCTGAAATGTAAAGACCACTTGCTATCATAAACAAACTTGTTGTTATCTTTCTCTCTCACCTTTTCTCTCTCGAATATAAAAAAACTCACATTAATTTTAAATTTTTATTTATCACGATGCTGCTAACGGTACCATTATATCTGCCTACTGACTGCACTATGGTTGCTACGTTGTGCTATGAGGAACTATAATAGTTATGTTATTATTATATACTATTTGTATGTAAATTAATTATTAAACTCGCTATTGCATTCTTTATCGTTTTCTAGATGTTTCAGCTCTGGCTATAGTTTACATATGTATTTTTTCTTAATTGTTTGCTTGTGTTTCATAACATGCCTTGACAGGCATTTTTTTGTTATTAATGACTATTCCTTTGACGATGACTATTCTAATAATGCAGTGGAAAGATTTAAGAAAAGTCCGGAATACATCGACAAGATTTATTGACAAAAGTTAATCATTAAAAAGGATCAGTTGAATCAATACTGTTGCATTTAGTTTATTAGAAGAGCTTTATTATTTAAATCAAAATCAATTCATTTATTTGCACGAATATTGTTATACATAGTTTAACTGTTTATTTTTTGCACTTAATAACTATTGCTTACAACTATTAGTATATCGTGCATATTCAGGTCATGCTATCTGAGAACACCTAAGCGTGTTTTTTTATAACCAAAACAATTAGTCATTCCCATTCCGACATATTATATAAATACATACGCCCAACCAAACGCAAGAATACAAACATTTCTCTAAGAATAGTTCAACCAATAAAAATCTCGTAGTGAAAACACCTGTTACACATCTTCATACACATCTTTATCTAGAGACTCCTATATCTGGTCTATCCTTTAATTTCTAACATTATTTCAAAACAAGCATGCTCCACTTTCAATCACTCGTCGTGTCGATCGAGTCGTTTTGTGCAATTGTCGATTCTGATATCCTAATAGTGTGAAATAAATAAATAAATAATATTTTAGAATGACATTTCGATTTTAAAGTTGGTCACTTGACAAATCTTATGCAATTCCTTGCTATTTACATACGTATGAAATTTTTTAGGGGTGAATATTTCACCCCTAAAAAAATTGCATACGTATACGCAGCGGGTAAATTATAGCTTATTATAATCCCTTAGCTAATCAGCATTCAGAACTATCATGATTCTGTAATGATAGGCCAATCAGCACTCAGATGTATCGCATGTCATTGTGATTGATCTATCATAGAATTTATTTGCCGCATGTGTATTGGCAAGCAAAGTGTAGGAAGACCTGTGCAAAGCAAGAAAAGCTCAAGACAGGGATTATTGGCGTAAAAGGGATGAGCCAACAGTGGGCTCTAATGAGCTTATGATGATGTGTGTTGGAGGGGAGCAGGCCTATGCCTGCATCTACAGTGATTATACTTAAGCTGGTGATGTCGGAATTTTACCACAATAATAAGACGTTTGTATAATATAAAGTCGATGCACGCCTATGTACATGCTGTGTATGTATAGGTATCTTACTACGTTGTTTACTATACACTATCAAGTAGATAAGATTGTGTGGTGTTGTGAAAGTCAGGTTTCACTTTGCCGAGCATTGATAACAAATGAATGATAATATCCGTATCAGCGAGGTAGATTGATTGACGCGGGTTTGTTTGTGTTTAATTGTTTTATTTTAATGACAATATCAAGTTATGTTTTGTAAGTAGATATAGCTAATCACCCCCAAATAGTTAAATATTGAATTTTGATTATACATTTCCAAAGGTGAAGACATACACTTGTAGCATCTAAAGAAGGAGGCCTATGCCCAGCTGATGATTACAATTATGAATAATGAAGATGTAAAACATTTATTTATGCTATTAAAAATGGCAAGTGTTAATAAATATTGGAAATAGTTTTTTTCTTGAGTCAATGGACGGACAGTCTGTTGTGTTCTTGTAGTAAATGCATGACAGACAGACAATCTTTTATAATAACAGTTACGTACCTACAGTATAATAATTGTGAATCTTTAGATTTCGGGCTTACGATAAGAAAGTGATAAACAAATAATCTACTTTACTTTTAGTTTCCTTTTATACGTTATCTTGGTAATGGTGATTTGTGCTATCTTTAGCCTTCGCAACAGAAATGATAAAATTAGATTTTTATGGATGACTCGATAAAATAATTCCGATATTGATATTAAAGTTGGTTAGTGCTATCTATGAAATATGCTTGAAATTTATCCATATTTTATATCCTGCTATTTATATACATATATTCGTCAGTGAGCAAAGCTTTCGGAATATATAACAATACAGAAGCTCGTAGCAAGTTATTTTGAAACCTTTTTTTTCCGTTAGGCAAATTGAAATGAATTATTGTATAAACCCATAATCATTATTTTGTCATCAAACAGTTATTTAAACTTATATACTTAGAATTAGACGCACGTAAAAACAAGTATTTTCCATTATTCCCATTTTGGTCCAGAATCTTAATTAGGATATGAATAATTGATATCCATATCTGTTTCGAAATTCCCATACTGAAAAACATGAAGAGGAAATAAAAAAATATAAACAAAATACCATTACCTATTCAAGATTTACAAAGCTTATATTTTCCAACACAAGCAAGTTTGTTATTCTCATCTTGAACTTATTATTCCTTTACGAATCCAAATTACTAAAGAAACGTATTTATAGACACAAAAACTTATTAAAGCTTCATAAACCTGTGCCACAAGCGGCGGTATTATCGCTCATGTAAGAATGTAAGTTAAGCGTGCCTTATCTATGCAATAGACTCGAGAAAAGCATATAACATTATACTTTACATTGTTATAGTTTTGTAATAATTAATTAATCCAAACAAAATAAATTTTAATATATAATTTCCTATTTTGTAGCACATGGAAAAATATATTTTTCCTGTACTGATAAATTAGGTCAATGTAGTTCTTTTTCTTTTATTGACTATTAAATCTAAAGATACTCTGTCAAAGGCAAGAAAGACACTTCATTTATTTAATTTTTTATACATAAAATTACATCATTGCCACTAAGAATTAATTAATAAGCATACAATATAGGTTTGTATCATCCGTATCATGTAGGTATTAAGAAAATGCAACCTCCATGGGGCCTACCTACATATTTATAACACAAAGCGCCGTGAAAAATGGCGCCCAAGAAAATGATGCCCAAAAAAACTGCCGACAAAAAACACAAACAAAAACGATTTCAACAGAGAAACATTCAAAGATGGCTGGTTTACTCATAACCCGGCTATTTTAGGGTGTGCTCAAAGATGTTCTATGCAGTTCCAAGGAACACCATAGAGTGTGTGTACATCTATAGTTAGCAACGTAATAGTTGTGTAGAAAAACAGACGGCTGGTGAGATCAGCGGGGTGGCCTTGAAAATGCGGAGTGGATGGCAAGAGAATCGGTCGTTGTAAGCTTTTGTTACGAGAATGAAATTAGAAGAAAATAGTATGTGAACTAAAATATGCTGATAAACAAAATATACTTTTTTAAGTACAACAAAAAAGGGGCACTACGAAAATCTGCTTAAATTACAGTATTGTAACAATGATGTAAAAATCAATCGTGCGTTGTGTTTGTGTTGTTTCCTTGTGGTGTTTTAATAAAGTCTTTATCTATCTGTCGTCCTCCGCCTATTTAGAAATCCTTAATATTATAAACCATTTTAGTTTTTATATTTCAATTGCTTTCAAAAAGTAAATCAAAGTGTAGTGTAATGTATTCCTACAGCACCCTAAAATAGTTATATCGTAATCTGGAGATGGTACATCTCAGGTTAAGACGAAAAATGGTATTGTCTTAGCAAAAAAGTAAGACAATTTTTTGCCTAATATACAAATATTATTATAACAATAAATCGTAGATAACTATTTTTTTAATTCTACATAAAGCAAATTCTCCAGTGACCAATCCTCGCCAAGCTTATTTCAGTCATACTGGGAACGAAATTTGCGATAGCGTCTCCACATTTCCTGCTTTAGCGTACCTACAAACAAAACAACTACACATTATAACACCATGTCACAATTCAAAACTTACTATATCCACTACTTTAAATAACAATCGTTAATAATTATTTATTATGACTAGGTTTCAAAGTAGTTTTTCATAAGTAAAGTGAGTTAGCGCGCAAAAACACTAATTAACCGACTGGAGACTGTAATGTACTCGTATTTATAAGCTTATTATTAAGTTACCTCTGGCTCTTTGATCCACTTTTATAAAAGTATATTGTAGCAGGAAAACTGTTTTTACGTAGGTACAAAAGTAATCAATAAACAAGCTAAAGACGGGACAGATTAAAGCCACTTAGGTACATATACGAGTATGCTACAAGCTTTTTTCTTCGTAACGGGTGTTTAAGATGTTTACTATTAAAAATACCAGAAACAAGATTTATTAAATAAAAAATAAGATGTACATATATATAGTGTGTATCTGACTATGCATTGTAATATATATAAAGGCAAATCTATCTACATAGGTTCTGTGGATGGAAATGTAATTTCTTATGAAAAATTCTTCTTTATTTCACTGTTAATTAATAACTAAAACAAATGATAGTAACCATTTTTTGTGTAATTATTGTTTATTATGTTAGATGAACAGTGAAAAATATCCTACATATACATCCTAATAAAGTACCAATGTAAAGCATTAAAATTCTAATCAGTCTAAATATAAATAAACCCATGCGACTTTGATTATTTACTTCAATATACACAAAAAATTACGTATACGATATCCAGTGACATAAACACTTATATTGAAATAATTTATAGTTTCCTTTACAGTAAATAGAATAACTTATTCAAGCTTGGAAAATGATATTCTAGTACTTGAAAAGATGACAGATAAGGTTGATATCTGAGGTTGTTTGTATGTCTATTTAATTAGAATATTTAGTATTAAAGTAATTGAATTGCTTACAGACACGCGCCGGCAAAAATATGTACTAGTGCCGTCCGGCGATGTTACTTGATTCAATCTATAAACAAATGTATCTCCTTACAAAATTTCACTCATTTAACTGCAGTTAGAAAACAATCATGTACGTGTATGTGTTACATAATTGTACAAGCAAAAGCCCGAACGTAATTGTAAAAGCCCGAAATTGGTATATCCTAGAACTTTCCAGTTTGGGCTTTTACAGTTACATATATACTCTCAAAAGTTTTGCCTTTATTTCATTAGTGTGACGTGAATTGTTTTTTTTATACAACCGTTAAAAAAGTCGTCAAAGCATTCTTTCATCTAGTAGGTATAACTATTTCCTAGAAATTGTATATCAACGTCTCTTTATGCTCAGCTGTGCCTAGCGAGCATATCAGTAGGAAGTTAAACTTTTCCACTATAATATACATAACAATTTTACTTACAAGCCGCGGGTCACGTTTCCAATGCCACGTGGTACAGGATAACGATAATGGTTTCCTCTTTACACTTTTAACTTTTCTATATTAATCACATAATGTACTGGGGAAGTTGGGAAGGATTGTTGCTGTGCCGGTTTACTAAAGGTCACGATTAGCCAAACTAACTTGTAAGTTTAATTTCTTCTTAAAAGCGTAGACGGTAAAAATATCATTTTTTTTAAATGCTAATTTATAAAAATAGTAAGTTGAAAATATGTTATCGACCTTAAAAGACTTTCATTTAATTTTAGCCAAACTGTTAAGTTTTTTCGCATCGTTTTATTATGTTCTAGTTAATAATGATACTCGATAACATATAAGTATACATGATTTATTGGACATACAAATAAAATAAAACACAATACAAACAAGATACAAATTTAAATCTTAAACCACAAATGGCGGCCTTATCGCTGAAAGCGATCTCTTCCAGGCTACCGTAAGATGGAGATACAACATACGAAAATATTAGTGCATTTATGTCAAATAGCTCTGTATTATTCACACTGTAATACTCGTATGTTATAATACCTACAACTATACATTTAATAGTGTAACACTGAGATAAATCTTCCACTTCATATTATAAGTTATTTTATGTTTTACATTTTTTCACAAAAAATATTTCAAGAATACATTTTGGATTTGGATTTTAATAAGGTTGATTTTTGAAACATATAAGATAAAAATATAGTAGGCATAATGAATTTGTACTTATTTTTGATACCACAGATATTACAATATAGCCGAACTCTAAGCACCGACAAACGCTAAGATATCTCAAAGCCCATAGCTTAGGTTTGCTTCTCTATGTCACATTAAATAGCAAAATATTATGAACACCAAACACACACCCTACAGTTTTCCTGATAAATAAAAGTACTGAGGAAATTATTACACAGTTACAACTATCCAAGAATGAGCTGTTGAAAGTTTTCACACCACCCAAAGATCTTTTAACCTTCCATAACAACTGCCACACTATATCAAACAGCTATAGATAGTGATGATGTGTACTATCACCTACGTATGTATGATGATGATGATGATTGACTGATGCTTTCCAAGCCGATTTCGGCTACGGCGAATATAATATTTCCTACGGAAAGGTTACTGAAGCGCCCTCACATGACTAATATACCCTATTTTAGCGATGAATGTGTTTGGACAGTTGATACACGTAAAAAATATAGCTATGTTCATATACTACAGTACTTATAAATGGGTACTCTTATTGTTAGTTTGCGTAACGCCGAATCTTGAATGATAGTGGTTTGATCCTCGGGGTTATCAGTATTGTACAATACTACAAGGCCGTGGCACAGTTTTCTTCGGCCTATCTCTAAGTGATGCTTCACTGATTGAAAGTTTGGGATATTGTTTGTAAGATGTACAAATATAATAAAAGTACTACCTACTAACTGAATAAGAAAAACGGAATAAGCATAATACAAGTAGGTAGGTATAGTCTGGGAAAATTATTGTTCCTTTTTGGGCGTAATAAAAAGTTGTAAATTTACGTGTTAATAGAGTAACGAATTATTGATTACGGATCAAAAAATTATTAAATTACCACATGTGGTAATTACAGATCACAGTAAACGTAATTTACGAAAAATCATTTTAGCACAAGTGATTTTAGTACTAGCAACGTCGGGAAAACAAGAATTTCAGGTAAGTTGAACTTTTGATATGTTTTCCTCCTTCCTCTTTCGGGTAGAGCCTGGGCTGTCTGGCTGGCGGTAGCTGTTGCGTTTATTAGTGCGCAGCCTACTTGTTAGATTATAATCCAAGGTTTTGAAAGTATTTCAAGAAGCAAAATTTTCAATTTCTTGTCTTTAGATAGGCTTACTAAACACAAATTTCTTATTGCCAAACACTTTTATCATTGCTAATGATATGCCAAACGCGATTTTTATTTCTATTTTTATAAAAATTTCAAGTCATTTTAGTATGTCATTTTGTATTTATATTGGAGTATAAATTAATATTTTTACAAAAAAGCTTTCCCATAGACGAAAAACATGCTGCAGGCATTGCTAGCCAATGTCAGTGATAATTTTGTTGTGTAAACCGTTTTTCCCGTTCCTCCCCGTTGTCCCCGGTGGACGTGTCCCCGGTACGGTTCACGGCACCGGGACAACGGGAAGTAAACATTTTGCCGTGTCGTTGTCCCCGGCACGGTTCTGCTTTACTTTAAAATGTTATAACGTATGGATAATAACGTGATTCTTTGGCTCCAATTTAGGGCAAAAATCCTACCAAACATCAAAGTATCACCAAGTAATTACTACATCAAATAGATAACATTATTATTATACATAAATCAACAAAAACTATCACTTTGCGGTGTCGGGTAAAGTATTCAATTATAAATATCTCATAAAATAATCAATTAAAAATTCTCCGCCACTCATTTACGTCGCAATTAAAACATCCTATATACTCAAATGGAGTATTTATACCTTATCCTATACTCGTGTATATTCCATAATGCAATATTGGTCAATGACTTTGCCCAAAACACAGATAGGATGAAATTGGGTTACCCGTATTAGAAAGAGAGACAATTCGCGATAAGTACTTGATAGCTATTTACACTACCTACTACTACGATTACTATATAGGTATTTATTGACGTTTTTAGTATAGGTTAGAGTTACTAAGGATGGATGTGGTAATGCAAGACAGCCGTTGAATGGGTTGGTACGCAATATTAAAAACAATGATTCAGAAAATCGATGGAAAAATTAATGATTTCACATAAATGTTTTGAAAAGAAGTAACTAACTTAATCACTGAACAGGACGACCTAAAACAGTAACAGTACATTACGTACCTTCAATGTTCTCTCAAAAAAAAATTAATTATAACCGCCTTTAAAAAAAAGAGGCTATTCGGTCTTTTGTATGTTTTTAATGTTTTATTATCATCCTAACATTAGCTATATGATCAAAGTTATGACGCCACATCCATATTTCCTACATCTTCATTCGGGAGGTTATCATGACTGCTCGCCGAACTTGTGGCCTAATTTTCCGAATGCTCTTTTGCCCCGCCCAAGCCGTATTTTTATTACGATAAACCAAATTTTACTCGATATGTTTGTATTTAACTCAAGCTGGTATAAACATCACCAAATGTAACAGCGTCTGGGGTATACAAATTAATAATAATATCCTAGAAAGTCCTATAAATAATTGGGAAATAAATTATTATGATTACCTATGCTTATGCACGTAGCTGAAACCGTTTTATAAACGGCTTCTGTATTCAAAATATCTGATTTACCGCTGCGATAGTTCACACTACGTAGTTCCATTTTTGCTTCCGGGCTTCATTAAATTCTCGTATATTCTATGATAAATCTCTTCACAAACTTATAACAGCGCTAATTAATCATAATCATCTTTATTCATAAAAATAATGACATTACATTATAATTCCCCCAGAAGGTAGAAAACATTGAAAAGAACTAAAGCAGTTCTAAGTCCAAACCTCACACGCTATTGTGACCTGAAATCTAGGTCAGTGACAGTCGCCATGTCTGTGAGATGTGAACTGTCATCAATCTGTCACTCGGTGACAGGCTACAAGCAACCACTTGGCCGATTTAATGATTGGTTGGCTGGTTAGATGGATTTGTAACGTTTAATTGTTATTTAGAAGTGACGCTGTCCATATTTATTATTTTGCTTGACTTGGATCTATCGAAGTGAGTCGCAAGACAGTCATATATCGGGAGTTATTTTACACCAATTTTGCTTGGATCGATATCAATTTTAAAGAGTGTAATAGTTATTTGTAATACAAGAGTGCAAAGTTGCTTTTTAACCGCGTGTTCAATTTTGATGACCGAGCAAGCGAAGGATTCTAAAATTCAAAATTAGAATCCTGAGCGTTAGCGAGGGAATCAAAAGAGCACGAGGTGAAAAATCTTTGCACTCGAGTGCAACTTTTCATTCCACCTCAGCGAGGAAATGACTAAATGCCCACGTACAAATCAAATTGAAAAAAAGAACACCAAGAAGGTTCCGAGTCTGAGTTTTTAACAAATTTAAAAAAGTTGTATGATATATTCGGCACCATAGAGGTAGCAGTAAATAGGTTTAATGATTTTTTTAAATTCAAAACCTTAGTGCACACGATGTTCTAAATTCAATTTATACTACACCTGCTCGGAAAGTACCTTGATACTTTATCAAATTTAAGGTAGAAAGTACGTCATTGCATATCGAACAAATATGCGGGGAGAAAACGCATCTGAGCGGGAGAGAAAAGTGTAGGAAAATCCATTTCTTACGTGGTTTTTTTTTAATTTTGGGTAAGACTATGCGCCGGTAACCTAAATATCAAAAGCCAAAAAGTTTTTACAGTGAGTTTTTATCTCTAAGTTTGCAAAATGACACTGGCCACTAGCTGTGTGTTGGATATTGTCAAACAATTTGAAAAAAGAACAAGTAAAAATTGCAGACGCCATTGGCGCCATATTAAGCTTCACTAACTGCAACAATTTCAATGTAAATTTCAATTAGTAAAGATTTTTTTTATATTTTCATCGTAGGTGTAGTATAAGGCACTATGTATCACTCGAGAGAAAGTGCGATTCCCGATCTCGGGTGTTTTAAAGCCCTCGCCTACGGCTCGGGCTTCTAACGACACCCTCGACGGTAATCGGTCACTTTCTCCTCTCGGTGAACAATGTACTATTATCCTCTAGAGAATAAAAACGGCTTTTGCACTCAGATATTGAAGAGTAAAAATACTCTTTCCGAGATGGTGGGATGAAAAGTTTGTTATTATGTATGCTGGCAAACCGTATTCAATAGCGTTTACGTCAGTTAACTGCCATGGGTAACGTTTCATCTAAATTATATGTTACTTAGTAGCTTAGAAATAATATTGAAAACATAAATGAGGTATAAAAAACCAGTTCTTAATGAAGATACAACTAGTAAAAATACAACTGAAGATGAAGAGACTAAAAACGACAGTCGACATTGGACTTATTCATAAAATAACGAGGTAGGATCTTACTGTAGACTTGGATGAAACATTTTGTGTGAGAGATGCTGTTATAATAGTGTCCTTCTCATTTCCTCTCACCGGACATTTGACTCAGGTTTCCCAGCCACTCAATGGAGACCTCTTGAATGAAACTTTGTTAAAAATACAACAATTGCTCATTGCATACACAGGACTGTAATAAGGGAGATCGAATCGAATCTTTTCGGTATCTAGTAAGTGTTTTAATTTCTTATAACTTCACGATCACTTTATTCACACATGTAATTTGATCATGTTTATTTATTCAGCCTTTTATTTCACAATCAAATTGCCTATCGACCGTAATTTATATAAATGCATAAACTTCCCAACTTTTACCATCTTATGAGGCTTGCTTTCGCTCTATTTCAGACGTTTGGTCATCAAATTTTTAAGAAGGTCAAGGAATTGGCTGAAGACCTAGAAGGATGGCGCATGCTCTACAGACAAGGAGATAAATTTATGATAATGATGATTTATTGCCACCCCTTTCCTTGCTTGGTCCGTCCCTATATCACGTCGTCGTCATATACCTATTCATTTGTTTATTTATTATCGCCCCTTCCTTCATCCGTCCCTGGGCACAGTCCACGTGCGGCTGATATTCAATCCATGCTTCTGTACAATCCATGTACTGTATCTAGGGTTACGTAATGTAATGCCCACTTTCAATGTCGCAGCGGTGCGTGTTTTCTTTACCAGCTTCTACGGCGGACGATTTCATCTCTGGAAAAAAGAAAAGAATTAAAAATTTTGGGTTTCATATTTTTTTTTGTGGAAGGACCTAGGCGCCCGCCGCGCTGTATCTGCCCCTAACGATTTTTTTATTTTTATCGATTTAGTTATTTTTACCATTCATATTGAAACTGCTCCTAAAGCCTGAACTAAGTAAGTTTTTCTTCAATCAAACAATTGGAATAACTCCAAAAAAGAGTTGATAACACATCGACTTCATTGTTGCTTTTTGCCAGGTGAGGTGAACTCAAATGCAATCCCAAAAAATGTTAAAAAAACATAGTTTCTATTATTATGGTATATTATGGTATATTATGGTATATTATGGTATATTATGGTATATTATGGTATATTATGGTATATTATGGTATATTATGGTATATTATGGTATATTATGGTATATTATGGTATATTATGGTATATTATGGTATATTATGGTATATTGTGGTATATTATGGTATATTATGGTATATTATGGTATTTGAAGATCATTGTCAAAAAAATACAAAAAACAGAAGCAGTTTTCACTATTAAAGAATGAAATCAATAAATCATTTTCTCATAAGTTGAACTGTAAAAAGCGGCCCATATATAACATCGAATGTGATTTAACAATAATAAACATTTAGTTTCAACAGTTACAACTCTAACAATAGCACATTACGGAAACAATCACAAATCCAATTGAATTCCATCAGATTCGTAGTGAAATTTCACAGATCACAAAACAGTGGCCTCATCGTCGCTAGAACTGTTTCAAAATAAATCCATCCAAAAATTCTACCAAAACTTTCTGTGAAAGAAATATGTTCATGGAAACTCTGCGCTCCATTGGTGGCAGCACGTTCGCCGCGTTTAATCATGATAATGGTTGCTTAGTTAGAACTTTCTAGTTTTGTGAATATCCGCGTCCAGATTTATTTAGTTCAAATGGCAATAGTGATTGCGATAAGGTTCCAAGTAGCTATGGGCAAGAAAAGGGCTCGCCTTGCCCTGCTGCTGTCGTAACAGTATGAACTTTCACGCGTACACCCACAAATGTTACGAGGTATTTTCTCATGCATGTTGCTTGAATGGACCTTTTGAGTTATTATGTGAAAGTTCAGAGCAAATCTACTCGTATACATATATCATGCGAAATTTAAAAATGGCAGCCAAGTACCTATCAGTTTGAAGTTTTGGTGTGCGTTAATAAAGTAAGAAGTGGTGTTAAAGTTGATATCGCATTAATTGGCTAACACTGATGATAAAATGTAAGCAGCCTAGTCGTTATTAGTATATATTTGTGAGAGTACTCACTTTAAAAATATGTATTTATTCATTTGCCAAATAATTACACGTAGTATCTTGCTACAGACACCGATATCATGAACTTTTCGCTTTAGAAAGTGAAATTTCAACACATTTCGTTGAACACTTTATGCAATGCAAGTGCGGTGTCGGCGATCTAACCCGGGGTCTCAGCATGTCACTCAAAATGTTGATGATTAGTAATTAAATATTCATTTCTAAATAAAATGTTTATTATTAATCATTACCGTGAAACAAGTTTTGCTACCATTACTAAATAATAAAATTACTGTAGAAAAAATATGTATATGTATGTATGATGACACTTCAGAAATAAATTGTATCATGTGAATCAACCCGTAAAAGTTATCGCAGAAATGTGAATCACATTTGACTATCATCATTTCCTAGTAAATCATACCCAAAATGGGCGCAAAGATTAGAGTTTTATTTCTGGTACAGATGGCGCGACTTGAATGGAGCAGCCAGGGCGGCGCGGCGCTGCGGCGGTGGTGGCGCCTGCGCATGGCGGCGGGAGTAGGCGCGGGACTCGCGGGAAGCGACCTTGGCACGAGGAATGAATCACGCCAGCGAAAGTGGGAGAAATGTGCCGCCGCGCCCCGCGCCGCTCACTTTTACTTTCCAGTGTGGCGCAACCTCGCGCAGGCCGGGCGGCGCGCGCCACTCGCACGGCGCCCGCGGCCCGCAGCGCCGTCGCGCCATCATCGCGCTCTCTCCGCCCGTGCCTAGCCCCGGATTACAGTGATACACAGTGCATCACACAGGATTTAGTTTCAGTGATAACCGCGGCGAAAGTCGAAACCGGGTCGCCGATAAGCGTTGTGCAACTGTTGCGCGCGGAACTCGCGCGCGGCCTCGCACTCTCCCGCAGGAAGCGTGTCGCAAGCGGGGAAGTGGCGCAAGCGCCGGGAAGCCGCCGCCGCTCGCTCCCTGGACCGCCCCGCGGTCCGCCCGCTCAGCCCCGGACCTGCCCCACGGTAAGCCCCTCATTACACTAGAAAGCTGGCGCAAGGCCGCCTAGGATGCATCCCGCGAGCGGAACCAGGTCCGGAGTGAAGGGGAGATTGTCGCCGACACTCGAGCGCACAATCGGCGTCACCGCCGACTGAACTCCGGCTCGGGTGTCGGAAACGCCGCAAATAAAGAAGTGAAATATCCAAGGACAATACAACTTTCAAGTGATTTCGCGCGCGGCCGACAATAAAAACTTCGTAATGCGCAACTGCGCAACCTCTCGGTCTCACTTTCGACGTCTGCGCGCCGCCACGCCGCCGCACCGCGCCGCCGAGCCTCGCTCGCCGCGCGACTCGATCGCTGTTACAAAACCTCCATGTCGAATTTTCTTTCGAAAGTTTATAGTTCATAGAAATTTCATCAAACCATTTCAAAACGTAATTACGTGCCGTAGACGACTGTAATGAGCTGCTACTGGGCGCATGCAAACCTTGCAGTCTCCGAGACCAGAGTGGTGCGGTCATTGAGTTTGTTGCCATTACAAACGGCACGTTTCATGCAACTGTCATCATTAAGTGTAGAACTGAAAGGAACACGACCCAAGGCCAGTTGGATAACGAATTTTCGTTTAATATTAATAAATGGCAGCCACGGCCGATCGTGACAGCCCCAATGGTAGGTACATGCGGATGCATACGATTTTTAATCTCGAATTACTTTCACGCGACTCATGGTAGTACAGCCCGCGGCGACCTCAACGTGATCGAGCGACCCACGCGACAAGCGAAATAAACCTCTGGATATAAACAACTACAGTCCAAAATACAAAACACTTTTTGGGCATATAATGTAGTCTAAAATATAATCGAGTGTACGTAATTGAAAACCGAAACCAATCGTAACGATACCAGGCACGATATCGATGAAATAATCGTTGCTAATAGTTAAATTTCATTCTATGCCATTTTTTCAATGTTGCCAAAACCAGTTTGTACTAATTACGTACGAGCGAACAAAACTCATTTATATAGGTATAAACTACAGAACGCGTTTATTTTTACCAACCAATTAATAGTACGTAATTTATGTTAATTCTACTTTTGTAATCCCCTAAACAAAACGCATCTTCAGAGATGCAACCGAACTGTCCTTGAAATAGACAAACTGGTTCAATTCCCACATGCGGAGCCTTTCGTACCTTTCTAAATCTATATAAACTATATTCACATATCGATAAGAGATTGTGTAACGACACGCATTGCGAACTGCTTTACTTTCATATCCAAACTAGAATGCTAGTGGGCGTGTAAATGTCAGGATTAAGATTTATGATAAAGACCGTGATTAGCCAGTGACAAAAGTACAATGCACATGGCTTCACTTTCACCCGGTGAAATGGCTCGAAAGTTTGCCAGCCTTTCTTCGGTACGCCTCTCGATGATTTCATGCGGATTTCACAATGAAATTTGTGCATAAGAAAGTGTTGTAAATCAAACATTGCAGATTTTCTGTTTTTGGCGTTTTTTTGGTGTATTGTTTACTTTGATGACAGAATATTTTGAACGCTATGTAGTGGACTTCGGCAACATGCCTCAATTAATACGTATTTTTCAGGTTATGTGATCTGCGAATTTCTCCTTCTTATCTAATTACAAAATAAACCAAACAAAGGTTTTGAATGTGTATCTGAAAATGAACGTTAGTTTTTAGCTGCAAAGTTATTAGGTCAAACGAACAATTCGGAACAAGCCAAGCAAACAATGGTCTACCTTTGACAGATTATGACTGACAAAATGCTATCGAAGGAATTATTCAATTGTTGATTTAGATCATTGATATTTCGTAAAACTGTGAACCGTCTATTGTTCTGCAACATAAATGAAATCGACTGTTGCAAACTGTGATAAATGAATAGTTCTAAACAGTGAAGTCTGTTAGTTTAGAATAGTATACTTAGGGACCAACTGATAATGGATGGTTGTGTATTTGATATTTATGTTAAAAAAATAAAATAAAAATAGCCTTTATTTCTACTACTTAATAAAATAGATACATTAATACTTAATGTTAACAAATTTCATATGAATTTGCACATCAAAATCCTTATTGCCTAAATTATTTTGTACAACATTTTTGTGCAAGAATTGCTAATACCAACCTTATCTCTAGTGATATTTATGTTGCGCTGCTAAAAATATTTCAGAATAAAAATCATTATCAATATTGTATTACTCTTATTCACTAATAATATACAAACTGTAGTTAGTATGAATAACAATGTACATTTTATTTTTGACTCATTTCGATCCAAACATCATACTCGTATGATAAGTGAATGTTCTCCACACATTAGTGTTATTACCAACAGCATAATAAATGTAACATTCGCAAAGAAACAATGAATTGGGATCGCGTTGAGACTCCCAGTGTTACAAAATAATGTTTTGATAACAATAATTAAATTAAGACTCAACAAGAAGCAATTAAAGCGATTCTCACAGAAGCAGTTCCACAGAAACTTACGTAAACCGAAACGGCAGCGGTTTGGAAGAAATTTGCTAAGGGTAAGAACGCACTAAAGCTTACCGATCCTCCTAGCAACACCGATGATAGCAATGAAGGCAGTGTCATAAAAGACCTAAGGGATGGCATGCGAAATCTAAAGGATACTTAAAACGCCAGGTAAATATACAAATTGGATATAAAATTTTTCAAACCTTATAGAAGTAGCAAGTGTATTAGTGGGTTGTGACCCTAAGTTATTCAATCTGTGCTCATTAGACAATGAGACTGAGAACGAAAGTGGAAAGCTGTTGCGGAAACGGAACAAGTTTCTGCTCTGTTACCATCAGAGCGTAATGCTTCGCAAAATTATTTGGAACTAGAAAAATGTGTCGTTAAACTATTAAGTATGCAATCAAACAACGAATTAGAAGGGAGTGAAGTATAAGATATTGCCTGTGTGGCCAATCATAGGACTTTACCAAATTTAAAAAAATCTTATTGACATGATAAATAAAATAAAAACTAGGTAAGAATACCAATCATACTAAAACTTACAAAACTATCTGGACGCACGAGAAACTTTGTGCAAGATTAATACATTTAACGTATGAAGATAGACCAATACAATGCATGTATGTAGAATGGCTTAATCACCGTCCAGGAAGTATTTTAAATCTAAATAAGCCCCTTAGGTATACGATGTGTCATAGATCTGATATATTGTAGGTTAGGTCACGTGTCTCTGGCGCCAAAGAGATCACAGCAGATGTTACATGTACAACCATAGAAGGAATATCATCTAATTACGTTTGAATAACTCCTTGACTCATAGTATGATTTCACTGTTTTTCATTCAAGTCATCGGAAATATTGATTTCAAATAGTCCCTAAACATAACTTAAACAATTGCAATTGTTCATATGTAATTACGTAGGCACAGTAAGTAGCTCATAGTAGTTATTAGAGTCGCTTTATTGTTGGTAAATTAATGCAATAATTGAGTACACTTACTTTTCCTATTAACATTATTTACGTGCATTATGAATATGACTTATTTAGAGCTTGCATGCATTTATTAATAAAAATAATTAAGTCAATATGTTAACCCGGTTCATAGTAATGACATAGTATTTACATGCAAATCGTGTTCTTTGTTTATGTTTTTAGAAGAAAAAAAAGTCAATCTTATTTAAGTCATCACAAAACCGTTCATCGCTAATCGAACTTCAACTGATTTTTATTCGACAATCATTGAAAAATATTTTTTTGAAAATGTAATATAATTTGTAAATATTTTCCTTAACCCAACACAAAGGTAATTAAAGCATATGAAAAATATAAAATACATAAGTAGATGAATAAGTTGCGCATTTGTTCATTCGATTTCCTTTCTTCTATTGACAGCTTCGTCTGCTTATATTTATCACAAACGAGAGTGAACTCTCTAACGACCTACTTAGCCGCATTATCTTAACCGTCTTCGTATTTGACTTCTGAAATTGCGCCACAGTGTTCATTTCTCAGAGGCCACCCACGCTAAATACGTGTCAAATCGCTAATAGCATTATCAACTTTCGTTGCATCACCAGCGCCGCCAGTAATTATACTGTTTGTCCAGCGACCGCGCTTGTTATAACAATAAAGCTATCTGCCACGCTCATTAACTTTTAACTACTCCAATATTGACTTCCAACCTGCCGTCTACTGCTCCGAGCCCCATGAGCTACATACACCCATGGATGGTGTAGTAAATAAACATGTAATATGGATTCATCGGGCAATCAGCACCGTCAAGTGGGCAACGAGCGGCGTAGGCGATGGCGGTACACATTGCAACGTGCCGATTCATATCCAAGGTCTTTCCTAGTGGAAGAGAACGGAGTTTCCTGCGGCCACCTATCTCTCGCACACCGACATTCGCACGTGCACGCACACGCGCCCACGTGTCGGTGTCGTTATTCTTTGTGTTGAATCTTTCCTAGCTACCGTTGCGAGGCATCTTCTTTTTGTGCCGTCCTCTGGCGTTTGAGGTTGGAGCCTCGGAGCGGTTCATTATATAGGCGACGGGCGATGCGCGCGCGCTCAGTTAGTGTGTCACTAGAGCCCGCGCCGCGCGAGAGGTGGCCTGCAAGGACTGTACCGTGCCAGCCTTTTTTCTGTGCGTGCGATGTTTTCACTTTCGTCATTTTGACCGGGCCAGTTTGATTTGACGTCGCTCGCGCACGGACGTGTCTAGGATCGCCGTCGCGTTTATCCTGTGATCGCTGGTGCTTTGGATTGTTGTTGTTGTTCGGAATATATTTTATTATTGTGATATATTATGGCTGTGAGGAAGTGCTAATATGTTCGACAATAACCTACTTTTGAATTTCTACAATGAGATCGCCAATAGAAGTGCATTGCAGTTGGCAAGGTGAGATTTTTGTTTGTTTACTTTTTAATTTGGTAGGATGCGGTGTGAGTGGGCGGCGTTGGGAGGCAGTGGAAGGTGGTGGTCGGCACAACCTTGTGTCTAATGAACGCACTGTACGCTTCATCCGCCTGTCGCCTTCGCCGGCGAGCCTCGCTCCACGAAGAGGTTAATAGGTTCACATTAGATGCTGGTTTGCGAAATCGTCTGAGCTCAGCTAGTACTGCGCCTGCGCTGCCACGCTTGGTTTCGCGCGTATTCGACACGCGAATTCTCTAATGGAATATGATCATACAAAGATTTGATTGTTAGCGATAATTGCGTCTTGAAAATTGACCCACTAACATCAATAGGCATCTCACAGATACACGAACGCTTTAAGTAGTTAAATGCTCAAATAATCTATTCAAATTGTAGATAAGTGTGTTTTGCATGATTCAAACTTTTAACTAATCCTCATTACAATTACAAACAGACATAGTTAATAAATATATTTTACTTTGCTTATTTAATTTACATTTGCTAGCTTTTGTCACCAGGGGGTGCTTCAAACATATAAGTAAATGTAACTACTTAAATTTAATTACATACCCTATTTTAATGACTTTTTTAATAAAAGCAGATCAATGTAATCTAAAAGCTTATTGACAAAACAAACTATTATACATAAAATAACATGTGGTAATGAAATGCATACCTACACTATAAAATATTCAAAATTCACGTTGTTCACGTCTTGTTCATATTTAAAATACAAACACTAGCTATCCAATATGTAATATTATATCTCAATTAATTTATCAATATTACCGATTCAAGGCTTCTCCATGCCTGTAATCTGCGTGATAACATTTGTTAATGACAAACAAATGTAAGCTTTTTTTTATATTTTACGCGGCAGACGTAAATGGATTAGTAAAATATAATGTAAACATTTCGTATTGCGCATAAAAATATTCAAACTAACAAATCCTTAAAGGAACGCATATAAAATAAGTTATACCGATACTTACAAAATTTAATTATTTCTGCAATTACATAGGTACCTAATAATCCTTGGAAACAGTAAGGAATCTAATCAAATAATAGAAAAATACAAAATGTTTTTGCAAACAAACGTCAACCGTCCACGTACCTTTCAAAAAGTATAGTTATACAGTTAAAAACGTGTGACATGCCCTTATTGAGAATCCTAATTATGTCAATGGAGTATAATTTGGCACATAAACTACCGTCCAAAGACTACCAATGTCGAGTATAACCAATAGATGCTATAGATATGATATTAAAAGAACCGACTGTACTAATACTGTCATCAACCTAAGTATTTTTAGCTAAGGGCCAAGGTTTCAAAGAGAAAATGCTACAAATAGTCTGCGCTCATTTCTAGCATGCTTATGAACATGACAGATCATTATAAATCTTGTCTTATAACAAATGTATCTTATGAAACTCACAATTTAACATTATTTCTAGAAATTCTCCCCTTGATTTCACTTTAAATCGATTTTAATATTATAAACTTTCGATTTTATCAATATATTAACTAAAAAAAACGCGTAAACAACTTACGCGATTTACACGTGAGTAAAAACCGTTTAGTTAATATATTGTTTAAATCGATTGTTCAAATTATTTTATTTTCATATTTATAACTAAATTATCTAGATTTATAGTTAAGCATCTTTAACAATAATTACATCACATTCTTCAGTTATGTAATGAAATTCTCTATCACCAGTCCAAATTTCAAGGTAGTCTCATTGTTAAAGCCAATGAAACAATTCAAAAGAAATTAGTTTATCTCACAAAAGTCCTTGTTGACAATTTAAATTAAACTATTGGCATTTCCTACAGATAATGATTTATCATTCTTATAAAAAACAGTAGTTAATCGTAACATCTATAAAATATAATTCTCCCTTGAACTTTTTTATGCTGATGATGTCTGATACGTATTAATTATTCATAAGTTTATGTCACTTTTCAAAGCCAAGAATTTTGTCCAATAATATTATACTAAACAACAAACCTTGAGTTCATGTGTGAACTTACGAAATGTTTTAAAAGATATATAAGGGCCTGTTGGAAGACCGTCCATTTTAACCTTGTATTGATTAAATGTTATGGTAATGTTTTTGATAAATATTTGATAAAATTACTATGTTCAAGTACAGATTTGGTATAGGGTGCACTCTGTCCCTATGGTTTATATTGTCTATATCACGTTACTTTTTATAATAATTAAATGGTATGTAACGAAAAGATAACCGATAAGATGTAATGTCTAATGAGATTTGTCTTATTTGAAGAAAAAAAACGATTTTACAATGTGAACACTGTTCTTATGTAATAAGAGAACAATTATAATTCAGTTACTAAGTATTTTGTTTCATGTATACAAAAGTGAACATTAGACATTTAGCTCTGTGTTTATTTCTACAATAAATTCAGTTTATTGCCATCTATGTTCTTACAATAATCATAATACTCTATTTTACGATCGTCTATTCGTTTATATCAGCGGGCATATTATAATTGGTTTCGCATAGTCAAGTGTTCATAACACAGTTTTAATAATTGTATATATATGTATTACATATACATTCTTCTATAAAAGTTTTAAACTTCCGTCTGGAACAAGCGGCTCCTTTATCACTTACACGTGTTATGAAACTAGATCTTTTCCCGGTTCTCTTTGCGTGAGCTAATTATTACCTTATCGATGGACTATACCTATACAATGTTTATTTGAATAATCAAATATCAACTGTCGTACATTAACCCAAATAAACCGCAAATATTGCAATCGGTGCTCCTATTTTGTTGCTACTATAGATCATATTATGTGGCGGTAGGTAATTTAAATTGTATAAATTTAATAAAATTCACGAATTTGTAAAAATACATTTAAAACGGCTTATGATAAAAAATGGTTGAATATTCAATGTAATAAGAATCGTATTGCTTCATTATGTTTCTATCTAAAACTTGGTACATGATCAAGAGCACTGCAATCCAGTTGGAAGCAGTTGATATTGAACTTGAATTGCATGCTAATAGGAAAAATCTTGCATCCAATTAATAAAAACATCCATAATTGTCCAGCCTCGAGAACAATAACATTGTAACAAATGTAGGAAGAACTTCAAAGAGCGATGCAAATGACCAGCTATTTACAATTGCAAAAGAGACTAATCACCTCGAATTACAATTTATAAACGATTTTTAGCAATACCAAGTGGTACTAAGAGTAGTTTTGTTCTGAAATACCTTTGCTTTTAGCGTAAAGTTCTGAGAAACTAGGTTTACAGCTAAGAAACACAAACATTTCCAAAGTCCCAAAGGCAAGAGGCGAGCTACTCAATGTGATTTCGCAATCGGCGTGAACTCCTTGCAAAGTCGACATAAACATTTTCTCAGAAGCACAAGCTGCTCGCCTATGCGCGGCTATTTCAAACATTTCTCAACTTTTTTTATCGACTGAATGAATTTCATAATAGTTCAGCGTTTCATATGACATTGAACCGAATTGTTGAATGTTATCAAAGGGCTCCATACATTAGTCGGCACACTCGAGCTGTTGTGAAACGCTACTTGTGTTAGGACACGCCGCTGGAGAGGCCCCTTAACATCTTTTCGACTCGTTTTAATTATTCTTTAATCGAATTTTAATGAATCCTTCACACCAGAATGTGACGGTCACTGTCCATTCGACTATTAGCACACTTTAACGAGCTCTAATTTGATCGGACTTCATCTCGGCTTCGGCTCATCCGCGGCTTCGTCTCAACATATTTTAATTATTTATTAAATACTATATAACAAAAAATGGACTCGTTTCAAAGGTGCTACTTTCAAACAATAAAGTCAAGATTCAAGGTCGGAAGAGGTTCGCCGGTTTACAGATGTCATAAAGCCGTGTAATAAAGCGGCAGCTCTAGTTGTACAAAGGACGCATTGTGTCGGCACAATAAAATTTGAAATGGTTGTTGTCGTATGACTCTCAGCCCTTTCTTGTTCCCGTTCACGGTACAAATTACCGAAGGACGTTGGAACTGGGTCACTTCGGAAATAGTTTATTGTTATCGGCTAGTCTGCGCGCACGCCACGCGCACACGCATGCTCCAGCTACGTTCGATTTTCAAACGCTCACTCACACGAGCGACGCACCCTCGTCCGATTAGGGCTCATCCTTTACTGGTCTCGGAAGTCCTTGTACAAGTTAACCTTCGCCATCTTCAATACGTCCCGCCGCCGCCGGGTGCGGTCTCGAATGTCTTCCGCTTTCGTATCCTAATTCGAACGCTTTCCTAAGGTCAACGAGTCGATTAAATTGAAAAGGTGTCGATTTTATATTTTCATTAGTAATGAATGATATCATTAAGAGCCTCAGAGGCCAGAACGGTTCGGTCTATTCGTTTTATTACGCGGTTACCCTTGCGTGTGATTTTTTTTATTTATGAGCTCACTAGGCATTAGACTTTCGACAGGCCCTGCGTTCTGTAGTGTAGAGATCATAAATCCGCAAGGTTTTTCTTTGTCTCTCGTGTTTGTTGAACGCAACAAAATGCGCCTCAACGCGGCCTTCGAGCGTTCTATCGAATGCATCGCTATTACTCTAACAGCCTCCACGACCTTGACCGATGCCATAAATTAATTATACTCACTTGTCACACACAGATCTCACATAAAGTCTGATTGTTCGCAATTTTATAGTCAATTTGATCGCTGGCAAGTTGTAAAATAAGTTAAAGGCCTCAAGGCTTCCAAACAATAACTCACACATGCGAGTAGCTGGCACACGGCCACGTAGTGAATAGTTGTCGCTAGATAACGCATAGAGCTATCAATTTGGTCTAGTGCTAGTACATTCACAGGCGTACAAATCTGCGTTCACATCCGGAGTAGGGCGCGCTGTGTGTGAGTGAACGCACACTCTTCAACTATTTCCCACACACCCCCACTCCAGTGAACACACACATCGACAGCAGCAGTAGAGAGGTAGCGTAGCGACTAGAGAGTACTAAAACTGAACGAAAGCGCACGTTTCACGCGCGAGAAGCGTATTTTTAGCGAGTTGCGTACTTACGTACGGGTAGGTCAGTTACTATTATGACTGAAAATTTGATAACAGCCATTGACTATCACGTGCCATCATCACGCTTACTGTCTCCGAGGGGTAATACTTAGAATACTTTACTACGGCGCTCTGCATCAATGAAGTTATGGTTCTGACGTCAAGTATCACAGAGGACATTTGCTAAACATTTAGGTATTTAAGAATTCGTTACCAATTTTAATTGATTTGACTACTTCGTTTATAACCACTTGCTTATCTCTAATCGTAATATTTTCAACTAGTATATCATTTCTGACTATCAGTTTCAGAATAAGTACAAAACAGTTTTGAATGAACTCATGCGCAATATATTTCACTCTGCAACTTAACTAAGAGCTTAACCAAATATTTTGCTTTTAACACTTAGCACTCTATACTACGTAGTTTTATTTCTATCCGTACAAAATTGGCGCTTTGTGCTGACCACAACTGGTATATTTGGCATGCGGAAACAAGGAAAGGTATTCATTGCCATAAACACCATTCACAAGGTATTCATTTCATTGCCATTTAGCCGGTCTAAGGGAACAAGTATTTTTAACATTGTTTTATCTAAATTGTTATGTCCTGTTGTCCGCAGGAGCGTAGCCGTGGACAGTTACCAAAGCAAATAGAATGAATCCACACTGGTATTTATGGTAGGTAGTAATATAAATACCTAGTCAGTACCCACATTAAGCCACAACTTGTAACTACCCTGTTGATTTGTACGTGACTGTAGAAAGTTCACCACTACAATGAAGTGAGGTCTATTCAAAAGCGAATAGTCCAATGAGTCAGAACGTTGCGGTCTGTGGGAGTGATTCAGAACCAAGAGGCCCCGAGTTTAGTGAAAGATCCTGAACGAATGGATCATCGTCGAATTTAGAGTCCAATTCGATTTATTTTGTTTTTTGGCCTTCGATCGTATTACGCGTTAACTCTTTGCTTAAATAAAAGGTAAATAAAATAAACTCTTTCGTGACAACTGCGTTTTGGCTTGTAAACTGTAGTTTTACCAGTAAGCTAATAAAATTAAATTGCGCTATATTTTTTACTGAATAAAAATGAAAAAAAAACTGAATTTGTTAAAAAGGCAGCTTAATAGTTTCGTATAAATCTTACACATCTTTATGTAACAGTTTTCCCTTCATTTATATACATGCATAATTTCACTGTATCTATGTTAGAAATTATTCCACAAAGCTAACATATTTCCTTTTATTATGCCATTTGCATGTTAAAATCCTTTGTATGTTTTTATAATTAATTATTTATTTTACCCACTTTATAGTATTTCTGATCATTAGATTCATTTCTGTGGTGGTAAGTATATTTTCCTTAATCATTATATTGGTATACGGTATTATTGGAACACATGAAATAAAATATTAAATTGATAAAATAAATTGTTAAGAAAATACCCAATCATGTTTCTGAGTAACAAAATTTACAAATTTCTCAAAATCGTAAGACAAAACAAAATGAATTGCAAAAATGAAATGATTGGCAAGTTTTAGAAAGACTTTGTGGGGAACAAGAAACATAGCTGTAAGGGTAACTGTAACGTAAAAAATATCTGAATTCACACACGCGAGATGCGTTCGCGCAGATATTGTGAAAGATGATGCTATCTGTGAAATGACGGCACTTCTTAGGCAACCGCTACACTTACCGAAAATACACGAGAAAACCTTATCTTTAGCTCTGGTTTCAAAATTATCAAATGTAAAGTACATGTACATAGGCAGCTAGGCTATAGTACCTATAGATATTCATTTCAACTTCGACGAAATATCAGGTTAAGGAATCAAACTTAATAATACTAACTATACAAAAACACATTATACAAAAGCTGAAATCTTATATGAACTTGACTAACAATCATAGAATGTAAAAGAACTTAAAGGTTATCAGAGTTATAAGACTTATACAAAGTCTTATATTAAAGTCTTAAGTATTTCATCAAGTAAATGCACTTAGTAAAACCAAGTGCAGACAAAAGTGAAAGTGATTCAAAATTGACGGAACAGTGACTAATAATAAATACTTGTAATTACGGAAGCGCAAGTTACCAAAAGTGGTTAACCAGAATAAATCCCCTTATCAAGTCAGTATTTCTGTTTAAATTTCACTGATAACTCAGAAATTGGAACACCGATTGTAGGATTGTAGACGCTTTTCGCAAACTAACTGCGTTTACTTAATCTTTGTTTTGTATTTTTGTTGATATAAATTCTATTATGTATGGTTCCAGTTTCGGATATATTTTGACACATTTATTTATATATTTATAATTATATTGATTTCAAAATGCTTGCGTTTATTTTCAGATTCGCATAATTCTTTTGTTTTTGTTTACGAGTTCCGATATAATTGTTTTTACTTTCAGCAGTAGTAGGTATATATTATATCTTTATAAGCATTACACTATGTTATCTCTGTGAAAATTTCAAAAATATATATTTGTTTTTTTTTTTTTTTTTTTTTACGTGTGATAGGTTTACGTTTGACTACAGCCTGCCTGATGTTAAGCATTGCTGCAGCCTAGGGTGTAACACGTTTACCTAGAAGATACCTATTAACTCTAGATTTGAAAACCCCTGGATTGTAGTTCGCAGGAAACACAGCTTCTGGTAAAGTGTTCCAGAGCTTTGCCGTCCGTACAATAAACGTAGAAGCAAAGCGCTGCGTTCGACACTTCGGCACTTCCACCATAAAACGATGTCTACCTGCGGACTTTCTGCTTGTTCGGTTATAAAAGTGGTTTGCATTTCGTTTACTGCATAATTTTAAAAAATAAGTTAGGTATTTGCGTTAACGCAAAATAATTTATATCGTGTAAATGTTTATGTCTCTCAACTTCTCAAGTCACGTCAAAGTTGTTTTAATAGAAGTATTTTCCCCAACGTGTTTACTGATTTACGCTTACGTCTCTATTCTAGGAATAAGCAAAAATCAACTTTGATCTCGTACCTATCATCTCCATTATATTTGAAAGTTTAAAGTGCTATTTCTAAGACGCGAATAGTGAGTAAGGATCATAAATATATTTTATGAGTCATAAAATCGTCATACTTGGTAATTGAGAAGAAACATATAGACTACGAAGCATCTAGATTCACAAACTTATCAACAACAAACTTTTTTTTAAACTCACACGTGGATGCGATAGCGGATGAATCATGTCGGAAAACAAAACAGCGCAAGTCATCAAAACAAAAAGTTGCAAAAGTTAAAAATATCGAGGTGTCCCAATCCGAAATTACCTCGAAAATATGACGTAACAGTGATGGACGTAAAAGCAAGGAAATCAAAACCGAGTCGCTACAACGTTACGTCGTCATTACATAAAACCTTTCGCATACTTTCTCTGTCAGCAAAATTTAGCGTTCTCTGATTACGTAAGCTCACGAAATGGCAGCGGCTAAATTTCATCACGCCGACTTGTGGAGAAGAGCACAGTCGTATATGGAAGCGGGCGCACCGGTGATGAAATAAATGGGATGTTTCATACATGGGACAGTCTTTTTACCTCTTTACGTAAACGCCAATTTCTGCGCTTC
Source organism: Macaria notata (assembly GCA_927399415.1). Classification (NCBI taxonomy): domain Eukaryota; kingdom Metazoa; phylum Arthropoda; class Insecta; order Lepidoptera; family Geometridae; genus Macaria; species Macaria notata. The sequence continues at coordinate 795,472 of OV656727.1, forward strand.
CTTTTGAGCGATTGTCAGCTTTTTCTATAGGCGTCATTTAATAAATTCTATATAAACGCTGTATGTCATTACTTATTTTATATTTGTTGATATTATATTTTTTATAGTTGATATAGGACTGATATAGTTGATATAGAGATATTTTCTAGTTTGAGATAATTTGTATTTATCAACAGTAATTTTATGGCCAGCTGAATAAATACCAATTATTATGCAAATCCAATCGCTTAACAACAATAACCTCTTAGGGACGGCTCTCGAGGACTAGTATGTAATGATTTAATAACACAAACCAGGAAACGTTTCTATAAAAATTCCAGAGCAAGTAATTGTTATTTATAGTCGAATGATTTGTTAGAATTTTTATGTACATGCAAATGCAAGTTTTTACCTAAGACTCCAGTGAAGTAACTTTCTAAAAACTGTTCGAGTGACCTTGAAATAAAACGCTGTTACAAAACCGCGGCCGCTCGCTGGCGCTACCTCCCCCTCCCGTGCAACGTGGTCTCTCCTCCCCCCGCACGCACACACCCCCGCGCACGCACACAACGGCCTGCGCGCGCGCATACAAACACAACGCATGAGACCTAATCACTAGAAAGGAGTGGTCCCAAATCTAAACCAAACTCAACAGTGTGCAAAATACAGCAACTTACTTCACAGGAACTGTGTACGTTCCATTAGCGTTAGTGATTAACACAATGACTCACTAGATTCTCCTGATCTATTAAACTGTCTAAACTCACGTCATCGCTTCAATGGAAAATCCAAAGAAAATACACTCCGTCCTACTATTATAACAATTTCCATTGCACTCTCACCATAAGTAATATTCCATCCAAACAAACATCTTTGCCATGTAGTAGAATCAAACTTAAAATTCCGTGGGTTTTGAAATAACCAACTTCCAAATATATGAAATCCTTGAACATGAGTATGTGGGTCATGATCATATTGATCATGTTCTTATATGTGTCTCGTAGGTGAGCACCATTAGCATAGTGTTCGGAGGTGCGCGCCGATACGTTGCGCAATACTGTTAACTTTCATCCTGGAGGTCAAGTGCCATCCTATTTCAAAACGGACCTTGGTCGAGTCTGGTTCACCTCGGTCCACTCGTCTCTAGCCGCCGAGTGCCGACCAAACGGAAGAGATCGGTGCTAATAGATATTAATCAAACAAAGACGACGACTCTGAATTTACTTGTTGACTTTGTGTGTTCGAACGCAGTGAAACAACAGCGAGAACTCTCGAAACAATAGAATGTAAAGATAAAAATCTAGTTAAAAATAGTGGGTTCGATGTAAGCTCATGTTTAGCTTCATGCTGACTACCGATGCGAAGGTCAAACAAATTCGCGGCGTGAGAACGCCTCTACATAGACGATTTAATTCATCATAATTTGCTGTAATAACACCAGAGATATTCAAATGACTGCCGACAATCAAATCCGACCTTTTCTTAGACACGTTCTTTATATATAGTCATCTAACTGCCGCAGTGATCGCAAAATGTCGAACACGAACTCAATTTGTTTCCGAACAGTTGCGAAAATGTAGAAATAGCTGGAGGGTTCCTTGATAACGGCAGGCAGGCTGACTGTGCGCGGCCGCGGCATTACCAAATGAAGGAAATCTTCATCCGACGCGAGTGTCAAAGTTTCGCAATTGCATTCCGATGCTGACTTTGGATTTGTAAATAGTCCATGTTAGCTGTTTGTAGTAACAGTTAACAAGTATCTGGCACAAGGGATCGATCGTCAATCAAACGCAAGGTGAGAGTGTAACTGTGTAGCTATTTTAGCATCATCGAAGGTAAAACTCATTCGCGCTTTCGGCCCAAGACTCTCTCGAGCAAGGGTACGATGGCATTTATAAATAAATACATCTGTCAGTTGCCAACGGCATTTTGTTTAGATAACTGATTCTAGATATTTAGAATATCATTGAAAATATTCATTCGAAAGAAATAAAACTACGGTGACTACGATTGCAGCACACTCAATACGTATAGTAGAACACCACTACGTCCACTATCGATAACTAATAACAACGCAGTAGTAATAACATCTTACGTTAATGAATGAAACAATAAATACATAGTAAAACGATAACAATAATGTAAAACGTGAAGCGAATCAAATTTATCACATAAATTATCATAACGGCAATGATCTCATTTGACTCGAAACTCAGCACTGATTAAAATGTAAGTAATTTCAACAGTTCCTTGTTTTTACAACGTAGAAGAAAATTATCTACGATAACCTTATCGACTTGTGTTTGAATCAGAAATAGTAGTAAACAACGTAAATAGCATGCGGAATCTTTCAATCAAAACAACTGGTATCGTAAACACGAAAAAATACAAAAGAAGCGTTAGTCGTTCGGATGACGAGAGGAAGAAGGTTGGCCCGGCCATGGTTCTCATGAATGGATGCTCGTTTGTTGTGGAAGCTGGGTTATGTAATATTGTATGTGGTCGGATGGAGCAGGCAGCGGGCTGGCAGTGAGTCTCCGCGCGAAGGCCGGCGCTGTGTCGCCGCCACGCGCGCCCCGCGGTTTCCTGTTTGACAACTATCGACTTACATCACTATCGCTTTCTGTCATACTTCGCACGACTGTTAGAAGCTTGTAAAGGGGTCTGGCCTGTTGCTAACTACCTTTTGTGAGCGTTTGTCATTGAACGCATGTACTGCCGGCATTATTTGTAGCACTTCCCAATCTCACGGCTTACGACTCTTCCTTATTATTAAATTATTCAAATCGTCCGTTCTTTTTTATATTCGCAGCATTGAAATTTGTTCGATAGAGCCATGAGCATTTTATAATTGATGGTTTATTATAGTCGTTTTATTGGTTGTTGATTGAGAGGGACAAGTTAATTTAGTCGATCATTTCAGTGGTGTAAATGGAGCAGAAATGTGTTCACGTTAATGTTTAAGCTTATGAGATTTTGTGTAATTGTGAGCAACGGGGCTGAGGAACGTCAGTCGGAACGCGGCGAGCCGAGTACCTCGCCTGGATACTCGACAATGTAATTGTTGACTGCATTCTCGGCATATAGATTGATTGCTTTGTTTTCAAGAACAATATTACAAATATTTAGCAATTCATATTCGCTACATTTGTATTCATCAATATTATTTTCAATTACATTGCAATGTTAATATCAGTGGTTGTAATTATGATAAAATTCTTCTGAGCCGGAATGTTTCCAATGCAACAATGCTTATAAGAAGTAGATATAAGCAACTGTCATGCCGAATCATAAACATTTTCATAGACGACCAATCATCAAATCTTGGAGGCCATAATAACAAAAAGTTCCACAAGAGTAATCATTACATTGCTCAACCTTGTATATTTTACAAAGTTCCTATTTTGTTCTTTATTTGTGATGTTTGATACATCGATGTTAAAAATTTGGTCTAGACTAATATTTCTAGACACACACCTATATTGTGCTAAGCCTATGTCAACATCTCTCATTTAATATGCAAAGTATGTTATGACTTAAATTTTATTATTATAACGGAATCATAAATAAAAACAACATTCCTACTTGCATGCCCTTGATAATTAACTTCTATTTGTTGTATAATAAATCAAAAATCTCATAACGTTATGTTTTATAATAACATAATGATTAATCAAGACTTGTTTCAGATATGCTAATCGTTTTTCTATCGAACCACTTTTGCTAGCTGTTGTTGCGGCTCATATGTGAAGATGTTAGGCAGTGTATGTCTGTATGTACATTGTACGCTACACGTATTTTCCTTGGTGATACCACAGAAACACTTATAGAGTGGTGTCACACTATGTACTCATAACAATGACGCTAGTGTCATAATGTCAATTGTTCCGACTCAATAATTATACCAACATTTATTTTCAATATGTATCTAAATATTTTAAACCTTTTTTGGGGCGCAACTTTCGTGAATATATTGAATTTTAAGTATATATTTCTATTTAGTTGAATGTCACGCCTTGAACTATACACAATAGAAGTGTTGCTTCATTTCTTCTTAATTGATTGCTAATGTCCACGAACTCTCTGAATTATAGATAAAATAAAGAAACACTTGAGCCATCTTTTTATTACGCAAATTGCACGTTCCTCAAAAAAATCAATTTAATAAGTTTTTTTTTATTTTTGCAGTACATTGTCGCGTTAATGTTCAATCTGTGCCTAATATTGATATTCTAGATCCGTCCGTCACCAAAATCATAGTTTTGCAACGGAACTATCAAGTTACGACGTGTTTGCATAAATCAATGTTGTTTTTCGCAACTTTCAATTTATTTGGCAAACAGTCGAGAAAGTTGAACTTTTTTCTCAATCTTACGCTCCAGTAGTGTTACAATGGTTGTCTGTACAATTTCTAGGTTTGCAACACCGCGTCGGGCGCGGGCGTTTCGTAAACTTTTGTACACAGCTTACCATTTCCAACGTTAGTATCCGATGAATGATTGTAGTATTACAGTTTTTAATGTTGCGACAAAATAATATGCCTTTTATCTACTTCACTATTTATTTCAATTTTACATTTCAACACGACTTCCTGAAAAAAGCATAATCTTTAACTTTAAAAGTATGTACATAAATGTTTCATAACATTTATTTTATCAACTTGCAAGTCATAAGTCTCAATTAGTGCCAACATTTTCCCGACATTGTGTCTTATGTCAATATAAAATGCATTCACGTACTAAGTAATGTAGGTGTAACTGCATCTAATAATGAATACACAGTATAATCCGCTGAGCACGTAATCTATCAACTTCAAATAGTACAGCAGATCGTTATCACGCCTCATTCAGCGTAAACACACTGGCAGGGAGCCAATAAAGCCATTCTACTAACCATCTACAGTACTGATAACTTTAAAAAATCTATTACACTACCTACTAATTATTTATGAGAACAAGTATTTCTACTCAATTATCTCGTTCTATTCCCCCATTTGCAGTGACATTACAGTCATAAATGCCGTACATGGCTAACAATCTAGGAGCTGTATAGATGATAGGCATGTCACCGGCTAGGTTCGCCTAATTAATGCCTGCCTACTGTTATATAAGACTGTATAATCCAACCTTGATATATGGACTGATTGAGATATTTTATAATCGTTATAATAAACAAGTTCTGTGAACAGCTGCTACAATTCTTCCTGTTTGTTTTAAATTACGTTTGTTATCTGTTTTGTGGATTTGATGACTTCTTGAATTTGTTTTTGGTAGTCTGTCTAACCATAAATAATTATCGTGATTATTAAATCTTTTAACGCGTGATAGATTCAAAGTTTTTAAAAAATTCATACAATTTTGAACAACAATTATGATTTTTAATTTAAGGTCAAAACCAATTATGAAAGTTGTTTACAAAAAATAATCCCGTCATTTTTAGGATTTATTTTTAAACTGTTATTGTATTATAACTGAATTACCTTCATGACTTCCAAGTGGATAAGTAAAGGTAAAGAGAAGGTGCCTATTTAGACAACAGTTCCGTATCATTTATTTGTTGAAAACTTTGTGAAAGTGAATATTTGTATTATGAAGGCCAACAGAAAACTCGAGCAAACATTTTTAAAACAGTCGAAACGGTTTCACTTTCATTCATACGTAGATAATGCATAGAATAGCATACTGTAGAACGTGTAGCGCCATCTGTCAGAAAAGCTACGAACTATGATCAAACGCTTGTACCACATTGCCTACTCTAGGTATAATGCGAATAGAAAGTTCAGCTAGCGATATAGATCATCGCTAGATGGCTCTGTCTATACTTTCAGATAAAAAATATAACTCGTGTCTTAACTTTCTATGTATAATATGGATATCGTATTGCCTAACCTCTGCGTAATACTTAGCTACATATACGGTAGTTCCTTTATACTTTATTACCCGTATAGGATGCGGCTATTATTACGCGTATTAATTACACTTGCACCGGCATCCATAAATTTCAGCGCGTTTTCTCAAGATCGCTATCGTCCGCGGATATTTCAGCCGCAGCACTGCGTTTAATGAAATTAAATGCAAAACATGGGAACTGCATCGTCGCGATGGTTGGCCACGGACAAAGACAGGCGAGTCGGTCTCGCATCGTTGCTCTCCTGAAAATAGACCATCATTGCATACAAATTTGGTATTCTGCATGTAGGCCGGCCTACTGGCCAATGCCATTCCGTGAAAACGCCCCTCTTTAATCTTTCTGCTCTCAGATTTTTATCTCATACCTACTTATGTACATACATACGAGTACATGTACAATTACACAGCGCAGCATATAGGTTCTTATACCTTTCATAGTTCTGTACATATTTACGTGAAGGTCTGATTTTAGAATAAATTGAGAGAGACCCATTTCAATAAAATTATAAGAACAAATTTTTAGGTTGCATCGCGGTACAAAACATCAAACAAAATGAGTTGTGTCTCTTTCCATAAATGGTAACGAAATAAACTCAGTCATAATAATTTTATTTCAACCGCAACTTTTTCTCTATCAAAACGACCTTCAATCAAAAACTCAGCTCAGCCGACTTACTCAAGAAATATTCGAAAACACGTTCTACCATATCTTTATTAGATTTTTTCCTCTCATATACGGATGCAGACAATTTTATTCTAATTTCAATGACTTCGAGTTTCCCGCGCTCAAGGAAATGATTACTCTTTGTTAAGTAAGACTTCGTTTTTTATCCGGGGTTTCATTAGCATAAAGCGTAAAAGTTAATTAGGTATGTAGATGTTAATGCGCTCTATTCGCTGCTGTGAATACGCTCTTTGATACTTCGGCCATGAAGACTTTCAGCTAATTTGTTGCTAAGCTTGCTTTATATTCTCACAAGGTAGCGAAACCAAAACAACACGAAAACAATCGCTCCTCAAATCGTTTCAAAATCGTGACGACGCGATTAAGATTATCGCGAGAACATTTTACAAGTGGCTCAGATTTCCGCCGGAGTTGTAACTTGTAACTCCATCATCAAAAATGACTTTTGAGTGAAATACTTCAACAATAGAGGTACGCTTACAATGATCGCTGTTCCACCGCTTCTGACCCCGCTCTTGCTAAACATTAACACAATGCAAAGGAGCTCGCTGATCGTCTTTTAAACGATCTTGCGCTTCTAACGCAACTCTGCAATGCTCTGCCAGGCCAGGGTCTTATTACATCAGGCTTTCTAGCACCTGCCAGGACTTCTGTTGCTAGTTTGTTTGAGAGCATCACAGGTGCGACATGATTTATATTCATCTCACCTTTAACCTTTTCATCTGCTTAGAAGAAGTAATGTGAATCGGCATTGCTCGGCTGTGAAGGCATCGATTTCATTTCAGCTTCTATTTGATATTGAGGCGTTTGTTATCGTAACAGTTGGTTGAGTGCAACCTTGTCTTCCTTTACTTCAGTTTTCAGTGCGGTATCGATTGTAAGCGTAATCAATGAACCGAGAATACGATGCTTTATTGCTATGATTTCACTTAGGTATTTATTGCGTTAAAATATAGTCTTGTTACAATAATTTGACGCAATAAATATTAACTTAACAAAATGAACACATAAATATGAGTACTGAGCCCTCGAAGATAAGTAGTAAACAAAACACAGGTACAAGAAACAGGTCAAGCGTCGAAATTGATAATGTTTTTGTATAAATTTAATTGCCATGTTTTTATCGCTATAAACATTAGGAACACTACTTCCTTAAGATGAAACTATGAGCAAAAACTAAGATTCAACGATTTGAACAGTATTCACACGATGGTCGAGTACAATAGCTTTATTTATTACAACTTCACACAATTACGCTCCAAACATTATTACGTTGTTTATGGAGTTTAATATCTGTGTTGAAACTTTAGTACATAATTGATGACGTTAAATATTAAATTGAGTTAATTCTAAATAGTAAAATCAACCACAGTTCCTAACTTTCATGTGTAAATTTACACAGGAACTCATTTTATCAATATGATAATGTTAAATTACAGTTGTACACATAATAAAACATTCATATTTTATTACCCGTATAGTAAGTGTCCAAGTATTTTAGTGTTCATTGATCAGAGTATACTCCAACATCTCTGCTACAAGCTGTGAAACAGGCGAAGATCTATGTGCGCTTGATACTCAGGCAATTTACTTAAGGATTTACTAAACCACTAAACTGAAAACTAGATATTAACAGCATATTTCTCTTGTTCCAGCGCTGGCATGATGGGCGAGGGTCTCCTGACCCTGACGTACGGCAAGCACCACGCCTGCATCCTCAACGAGGTGGGTGCGGCGTGGCGCGGCGCTCGCTACTCTGACCTGGTGCTGGTCTGCGACGACGCAGTGCCGCTGGCCGCGCACCGCATCGTCATGGCTGCTGCTAGCCCACTCATCAGGTAATTATATTTATTTTATCTTCCCCCTTGATTCGTAATTTCTCTTTACTGAAGGTCGTGGCCCGTAACTAAGATGATGGTAAAAAGCGATCCTAGAGGTTCTTCTGTTAATCCTGTAGCTCATACCTCACTAAACCAAATAATAGCCCATTAGAACTCTGATTATAACAATTATTTCGTTTGTTGATCTAATCAACAAACTAAAAAGTCTAATATGATAGACGCACATATTTAGATGTTTATTTTTTGTGTTTCAGGAAAATCCTCGACGACACCCCTTCAGCCGAGAGCCCTGTCACCATCCACATGTCCGGCATCAACAGCACACTCATGAGGCATCTCCTCGTCTTTTTGTACAGCGGCCAAGCTTACATAGAGGTAAGCCCAATATGATACATTTTACTATCACCAATCAAAAAAAATATCGACCACGATCCGATATTAAACTTAATTAGTTTTGAGTAACATTGCTTACAATATTTTATTTTATTTTTCAGTCGGGTGAAATAGATGATATGCAAGAGCTATTCGAACTCTTAGAAATCAAATCAGATGTCTGGAAATCAACAAAAGAGCGCCAGCAAGCAGAGGAAAGGAACCGATCTTGTGACCGACTTAAAGCTAAAACTTTGAAAACCGATATCAACAGTAATGAAAGTAGTAAACACGATGTACCTTCAGGATCCTCACATTCAGAGAGTGAACGAGTTACGCCTAGCGCAGGGTTCAGTAAAGAGAAAGACAGAGATTCAGAGGGTATGAGTATAAAGAAAGAAAGCATGTCAACAAGCAGTAATGATGAGAGAGATGAAGAAGAGGGAGACAAAGAATGTGGCCGATTGACAGCGAGGAGAAGAAGTTCTTCAAATCCAGTCAATTTATCTGTGGCAAGGACATCAGAAAACACAGGAAGTGAACATGATGACTCACAGGATGTAGACGTGGAGACAGTAGCAGCAAAGGTAAGGATTTATTACATATAGTCATGAATTGTCACTTAGATTATCTTTAGGCTTTTCTATAGATTTTCTAAGTGCCCCTTTTTTGTAGTAGTTAGTAGTAGTATGTTTAGTTTTTTTTCCCTTGTTTTTATATATTATTATTGTAAATAAAGAAAAATTATTTTTAATTGTCATGAATTTATTTACTTCCTAATATGACTCTTTATTTGTTGTTGTTTTTATGAATTAAATTATTAATTGTATTTTTTATTTATTTTACAGAACATAAGCAGACGAAGATCAACATCTTCAAGCCAAGAAGATCCGCCCCCTGGGACAGTTTATCGGAGACAACTCTTGAACGATCGACTTGGACGAGGCATTGAGCGAGCTAAAAGGAAATCACATTACTTGGAACCACCCGAACTTGACTTACGAACTGTCAAATTAGAGGACTACGCACATCTAAAACCTCCTGATCAAGATCTTATGAGTCTTGTTCAGACGTCTCCAGAAAATTACGTTGTTACGCCTCATAGAAAACGACGACCGGGCTTCCATAATTCACCCTCACAAAATCCTCCGTTTGTATCATTCCCTCCAAGTTACTTAGAAGAAATGGCACATCTGCGATATACGCAAGGTCCTGCGACGGCCGCCGCTGTAGCCGCTACGGCGCGGCTGACAGCATTACACCACCCACTTAGTGCATCAGCACCCCCTTACTTACCGGAAAGGAGTGCTACTCCCCCCACTGTTACTCATGAAGACGCTCTGAAGTACAGGCCGCCCAGTGCAGGCTCCTGGGGACCGTGGTTGTGTCAACCACAAATGGGCGGAGACGACGCCCCTTCAACGGACAACGATCAAGGTTCGAGCAAACAAGCCCCGGTACGAGAGTATCGCTGCGAATATTGTGGCAAACAGTTCGGTATGTCCTGGAATCTCAAGACGCATCTCCGAGTACACACCGGAGAGAAACCATTCGCCTGTCGACTGTGTGTCGCCATGTTCAAGCAAAAGGCCCACTTGCTGAAACATTTGTGTTCGGTTCATCGTAACGTGATATCGTCGAGTGAGAACGACGGGCGGACCAACACGCCGGGCCGGTTCAACTGCTGCTTCTGCCAGCTCACGTTCGAGGCGCTCCCGGAGCTCATCAGGCATCTGTCGGGCCCGCACAATAGTTTGCTACTTAGTAAAAATCTGCACGAATGACGCTCGCCCACTTGACGCGGCCGTTCTCTGCGTTACATTGGACTTTGAAATGTTTTCTTCTCTCGATTCGAGAGTTCAAATGTGATATGTGTTTAGGATGGTTTAGTAATAAGTGCCTAGTTATAAGATGTGTGTTGTCGCAGAGCGATACTCATAGTGAGGCATTCGCGGCACTCTGTCGCGGATGTGATGTTTATGAATAATTTAAAAATCACATGTTTGCCGAGTGGGTCCAATTGTTATAATTTGTTTAAAAATTATAATCCGGGACCAATACCTTCCAAGATAGTATTTATTTGACAGACATAATTCATTAGGATTAATATTATTATGAAAGCCACCGACACATTAATTCCTTAAGCGTAGAAAATAGACAAGTATGTCCGAAGAAAGTTGCGAAGTCTTTTGGTAATGTCACATTAACTACCTCCTAATTTAAATCAGTATCTTGCATCAATAGCGGTGACGGAACAAGTTCGAGTATTGGCCGCACGCCGTGATTGCGAGGTGGCGGTCAGTCGATCTAGTCAGAATTGGAACTTAGAGTATGTAAGGTTAAAGCCACTGTATAAAAATATTAAACTAAATAATTGTAGATTGTAATAACTAATATGAGTTACTTAAAATTCCTGATTGTATAAAATAATTTTCTATCAATTTGTGTAACTTCCACTTCTTAGTTCCAATATAAATCTGGCTTGACGTTTCGCAGCTTTTCAACGACAGTATCAATCTCAACATTAGTTTTACCACCATAATTAACTTAATATTAAAAAATGTGTTCGTAACATAACTTTATACGTATTCCTTCCAACTGTTATTCCAATATTTGCAATGTGGATGAGCACCAAAGATTTATAAAGAGATGTTTGGTGTACTGTACAATTAAGAGAAATTAAAGGGACCTGAAATGATTGATTTGTAAAGTAACGTATATACATAGGTACCAATTTAATAATCTCATCTCTATAGCTACTAACACAGTCTGTCCTCTCAGTTTCTTATGATTCCACTACTCTTGAATATTATTCTATTTGTAATACTTACAACTTTTAGCAATAAGAAGCTTTTCAGGCATTACGTTCAAACGATTACTGTGTCTTTAATACCTATTTTAGCTTTACTGAAATCTTTGAATGTGGTTAGATGTCGCTTCGAACACTACTCGTATTGTGGCCAGTTGTATTCAAACTAATGTTAGTGAAGGCTGGATGTACAATGATAATTATATTGATAAGGCTTCTTTTATAATGCAGATATTAGTTTCCATTCATCTATGAATGTCCTATTTTGTTTTGTTTTTATATTCTTTGTAGTCTGTATTGCATTGTGCACTTTTTTTTTCAATTCTGTAAAATTTTCGTTTTGTCCACTGTTGCAACAAATTTTATACTCATTTTGTGGCTAACATTATTTTTTAAATATTTTGTTAGACTCAGTACACCTGTACCTATTATAAGGTAATGCTTTACAATTGGTAAAGAAACAGAAAATCATGACAATCCCCTACAAACTGTACATACTTTGTTAGACTGTTCTTGCTAAGAAATCGTGGATTTATTATGAAATATTTCATAAACGACTTCGCTACATAATGCAATTATATTAAGTACTTTTTTGTGTTTCAAAAAACTAAAGTTACCAACAAGTTGTTCATAGCTTAGATTAAAAACAATTAAATTGTCGAGTCGCTTTAAATTTTTCGATCGTTACCTTTCGTTTTACCTGATTTTTGTTTGTTTTTGTATTTTGTTCGGCGTCATATTGACGGCTTTTTACATAATTGGGAACAATTTAATTTTAAGATTTGTGATTTCAAGATGTATGTTTGTAATATAAGATTTAAAAGAATAATTGTCTTCGTATTGTAAGTACTTCAAAGCGCTGTCTTCCGTCGCGTTGTTTTATATTAGGTATCTGAAGAACCTGTGGCGAACAAACTTACATTAGAACACAAGTGAGGGCTACACTACATAATTGTCTAGTCTACATGACAGCGCCATCTATTGTTCAAATGAAACACTGTTTACAAATTTGAATAAACCTATGACAATAACAACAAGCTCCCATATCCCGTAACTGAATACTGCCTATTACAATATTATAATACATATTACGTCCAAACTCGAACAAATTGTATTTTTATACGTACCTAATGTACATGTTTTTGAAACCATTTTTAGTTCATAAGTGAGTTGTGATGTTGTGATATACCGAATTTTATCGGAGTTGCCTTTCAAGTAAAAAACAATGCAATGTTTTATTATCATACGTAAATACTTATCTTTTGTATCTTTTGAACTCTAACTAATAAATATCCTTGCCGAAGACGACAAAAATACTAAAATATAAAAATAAAGGTGATAATGTTCAAAAGATTATAAAAAAAAACTCAAATTCGAATGTCTAAATACATGACGTCGTTAATAAGATAATGTAAGAATGTAAATAATAATATTACTTGTTAAGATTTAATATTAAAAATAAACCTTAACTTAATCTTGTTGAACTTGAATACCTATTGATTTGTCTCTGTTAATTTGTAAATTAATTAAAACTATTCCTTAAGTTTTCACATAGTGTACAATTTTTGTAGATATGATTAGTTTATTAACATTCTGTAAAAATGTGTTCTTAATGTAGTAAATTAAATAACGAGAATATTTTAGTTACTTAATTGTTGTTTATTTCATTTTATTTCCTGTAGGAGTAGTTAGTAGTGTAGATAAGAAGAAATATGGAATAATGAGTACAACGAAGATAAATAAATATCTAAGCGTATAAAATACTTTACTACTTTTATTTCTGGAAAGGATTTAGCTTCCAACGTTGTATGTTTCAATTTTATCAACCGACTTAACACAAAGGATGAGGTTCTCAGGCTTTGTGCAGCGATTTCAGTCTTCCGAACTTATATTTTAGGAGCCTGTTAAAGAACATAGATGTCACGTTAGACACTGAGTTAAAATGCAATATAACAATCATGAGATGTTTGCGCTATATACTTAACCATAAAGTAATATTACTTAACTATAAACTAACATAGCTATTTAACAAAGACAGTGATTAACCATTCGCTCGCATAAAGAAGTAAAACTTGCATCCCCTATTTCACCTCTTTCCAAAAATCCTTTCTTAGCGGACGCCTACGTCATAACATCTACCTTCATTCCAAATGTCAGCCCGATTCGTTCAGTGGTTTGGGCTGTGCGTTGATAGATCACTATATCAGTCAGTCACCTTTGAGTTTTATATAAATAGAAGAATATAATTTTGTTGTCAAGTGAAAATTTTCCGAATCATGCACCCTGCATATTCCGAGACCGAAACGCAATAATTATTTATACTTTGCTACGTCGCAGTATGAACAAGAAGATATTTTGTTACCTCTCTCTCTTTCTTGAGTCGTATTTTCTCATGACTGAGGGTCGTGAATCCCCCGCAGAATTAATTCGTTAGGGGAGTTCTCTTAGGCAGATACATCGTGGTGGACACCAAGATCTTTCCACGGAAAACACATGTCCTTGGATATCGGTCCTCAAACATGTCGGTTTTCTCACGATGTTTTCCTTTATCGCTAAGCGAGTGCAATTCCACACAACTTGAAAAACAAAACAATGGTGTAGGGACGGATTCGAACCAGCGCGTCAGGATGAAAAGCAGACTATGAAACCGCCGAGCCACACTCGGTCTCTGATATCTAGGGCAGAATTATTAATGTTCGTTGCCTAGGGCGTGAAGTCGTATGTAAATGTACATATTTAGGTACACAAATGTATGTGTGTATTGTTACTTTATTTCTAAGGTCAAATATCCAGATCGCTGGCGTCGATCTTTTTTTTTCGTAGTAGTAGTATATTTGATCCTTCTTTCACCATCGTTATGCCTTACAAGCATATGTGACTTAATTCACGCGCTGTCCGACAGATGTCTCTTAGAAACAAACGTATACTGAGAATATACAAATCTTGAAAGGCGACCTTATCGCTATAAAAGCGAATTTAACTTATAAAAGTGATTTATTTCAAGCATTTTAATAACAACATTACTGTCATGTGGACTAGTTCCATTATTAGTCGTTGGCAAGCCCCTGCTATCTCAGTCTAGACTACTGTTTAGTATACACACTAGCGAAATAAACTGAATAAAAATCCAAAGTCATCACCATCAAACAAATCATGGAGATTGAATAGGTTTCTTTTCTTCTAGGCAAGCGCGTTGCATCTTGGGATACTTTTGTGCTTAACATGGCGCGCAGTTACATACGTGTTTTAGCATAAGATCCAATAATAAACGTAAGTTCGTGTGAGAATGGCCAATTCTAGTGTCGTGAGTTTTCAAACCACCCTTAGGCAATATCACTGAATGACAGCTGTTTCATGACAAACAGTAAGGGTTCAGTTTCAGTTTGCCAGGACAATTTGACGTGTCATCCGACACATGAAAACGCCCGAAAGGACGTCGACAGTTGCGCGTCATACCTATACCTCCCCTAGCTAAGCTACAGGCTACTCATGTAGATTGATAGACCTACTTGTATGACATAAGCAATAAGTAGATGTTCTATAACCGACTGCCTTGAAAGCCGGCTTGCTAGTAATTCTATTACGGCAGATCATGTAAGAAGCCTTTGCTATACCAATAGTTATGCTATTACCGGCTGCAGCACAAGACGGTTCCAGCACTGATTTTAATAACTGGTGAGTTTACATTTTTATTTATTGGTGAAATATACTATTTTTAAACCCCATGCATTCTAATCCGAAATTAAATTGATAGTGTCATACACATAAAAGTTTAAAAATACCACTTCCATTAAAGATAAAAGTTATTCAACGTCAATAAAAATACTGACTTCATAAGATCTAACTAAAAATGTTAAATGGTGTTGCTTTTAAACTCTATTGCAAATCCATCGTTTGTTATAAAAGTTTTATGAAAAATATATCCTACACATGTGTCCAAATCTTACTAGATACAACGGTATTTGCTACACAAAGCTATTGACATTAGTGATATGTCTTGTACTTATTTTTACTACTACATATGCAAGACCACAAACTGCAGTCGCATAATTTTTATTTTCAAACTCAGAGAAAGAAACAACATAGTTTGTCAAGTAGATGGGCACTTAGAACACAAAAACTAGCTGGACTTGCAATATAAACTTAACGCACAGTATCCCGTGCGTTATTCTATACAAATTGTATGTTAAGTAAAATAGTCTAGAACTGCGAGATGTTAAGTTGTGGGTTAATTTATTTATTTACTATCACACGAAACTGAATATGTCCTTAAATTAGCTTAACATAATTTTAAGCTGTTTCGATCCAGAACCGATTTCAACACATGTGTACACAGCTTGATCTAAATAATAAGTTATAATTGTATACGATAGATAGTCACACAAAGAGCTCGTCTCTAAACCACAAATAAGTTTTTAGTATAAGAGCTGAAAAGATATGCTTTCATACAAAAAATATATCACAGACACTACAAAAAGTTAAAAAATGTGGTTTTCTAAAAGCTCCTGTAGAAGCTCCTGTAGAAGCTCCTGGTCCAGATAATCTTATTTCCAGATATGAACTATTTATTGTCTTTCTCAGTATTTGTTTCAAACTACACCACATTTAGAAATTTGTATGAAAATGTGTTCGGTGTACTGTACCTTAAAGTCTGCGAGTATCGTGAGTAGCAGACTGGAAACAGCTTGAAGTGCGTTGGCAGTACAAAGAGAAGGTCTGAAGAATATAGAATCAGTCTTTTTCGACTTAGTGTTTAGTATAACCTTTAATTTATCTGTTGTTCTATGATATGGCAGTCATTATTATGTAACTATTTTTACTGTTTTTCTATTGATCACTATGTAAAGTTATGACAGAGATAATAATCCACGGGTAAAATAACCCACGTACCTATTTGTAGTCCATGGATTCTATTTTAAACTTAAATGCTGCATAAAATCAGAATGTAGAAGACAATTTAAAACTATCCATCACAAAAGATGCCGAAATATCTGAGGTTAAATCGAAGATGCGCGTTGAAGTCTTTTGTATTGCAAAGTGAAAAATAAAATATGATATCAATAATTTAAAACTAGACTATATTTTTTACAATAATACCAGCTGGTTTCATCATCATCTCATCATTAATGTGTTACTTCGTTAAAAGCATTTCAGTAGTAGTTGTTAAAATCGCGAATTTTCATCCACGCGGCTAGTCATTTGCGACGGGACCTATAAAAATAGACGGGAAAGATAGAAAATAAACTGGACAAGTAGAAACCGGTAAGCAGATGGGTCCTGCATCTTTTTGCTCGAGCCTGCCTAGCCCAGTGGGAACATTCCAGGCTCGGAATAATTGTCGGGAGCTTAACTAGCTAGTTATGGAGGGATCATTGTTTTAGATTGAGACTCGGGTTATTGCTGGCTACTGGCTTTAGCAGGATTTGCTGCTTCAGATGGTAGATCTTCTTCGTATCGAATGAAAGTGGCTAACTCTAGTGTCGAGAGTTTCAAACCGCCCTTTGGGCCTCTGACATGGCTCTAAGACAGCCGTGCGACAAACAGCCAGGCCCTACAATTTAACGTGTCATCTGACTTACGGAAGATGGTAGATAAGTCGATATCAAAATAGATATTTAGAAGAATTGGCTCCTGATAGTGTAAAATCTGCGCAAGATAAGTACTTAGGTACCTGATATAAAAATTGGCTCTAAATGTTGATCACAATGCTATTTTGTTCCAGAGTCTGATGTGGGATCAACGATACCCATAGTTTTTCATTAATTTGTAGATCAACAAAGGAATATCGATTTACAGTAAAAACATTCCTAAATAATTATCCTCTTGTTACTATTACTCTTTATTACTATTATTTATTAATTTATTATTATGCACCTATTATTACTCTTTAAACTTAAAACATAATACGAAAATTGTATTTGTTTACTTGTAAAAAAACTGACTTTATTTGTTTTAAGTCATGAAAATGATTGAGTTTCTCAGAATCTTGAAATTATTATCATGATCTCTTTGTCGAGATCTTGAGCCATTAGCAAAGCGTATTTACGTTTCTAAGTAACAGCAATCTCAGACGACTAATTCTACCTCCAGGTATTTAGTATTCCTAAGGCATCTAGGCACTCTGTAGAAGCACTGAGCAAACAAAGAACCTATTAGCACAGGAGCGGCCTGCCTTCCTAAACAGGACTGTTTAAAGACTTGCATTCTTTGAGGTTTTTGTAAAGCATAGCTAGGCTTATAGCAATACTTTTTACGAAAACCCCAAAGATGCAAAAAAGTTATGCAGGGTTTGTCGATGGCGTTCTCCTTAATGAAAAAAAAAACTAGATTTTAAGCATACATCTGGTTTTTATACACCCTAGATACACTCAGGTTATTTTATTTAGATTAAAGCTACTATAAAATGCATCTAATTTTTAGCCAAATTAGTTATAAAGCTATGGTAATAACCACATTTATTCACATTAAAACATTCCTAAGTATTAGATCAACACAGTCATATGCTTTTTAAAATAAAACTGATATGATACAAAAAAATTATATTTCGGTAGAAATATGTACAAGAAGAATAAGATCTAATTATTATCTCATCTCATTTTGATCCCACGACGTTTTGAACGTCCATACCACACAACAACAAAGTAATATCGAAGCCTATTTGGAGACCTAAAAATACGCCTCCCATATTAGTACTACGACCACAGTAGACTATATACATTTATAAGTGTATGTATGGAGAACTATTCTTTTTTGCCCTACAGAGTACAGAGGCTAGATAAGGTGTCCATTAGACGCGACCGGTTGCTGGAGGGGGTATATAAGGCTTCGTCGGGAGTTCTGGGAGTATTCCCGCCGGTTCCCTGTTCTTGGCATCATGTGGACGCTGTATCTCTTGGCTCTGGTCGCGACTGCGTCTGCGCAGATCCCTTCGCTGGGATGGTGTCCTGACTTTCAGGTGAGAGGATTTTATTTTATTTTTAAATGTTTGTGCTTGCATTAGAGATGGCGCTCTGTAAAATGTTTAGTGTGTAGTATCGAAATACCAAATAATTGCGGGTGGATAAATTATTGTAATTTTAAAAATTATGTTTTGCCCTATTTCTAAATTTGCACTCCATAGAATTGTTGAAACAAATTTTATCGCTGCAATTTAACTCATCGGTTCTGTAAAACTCAGTCATTCTATTTAATCTGTACAATGGTTTAATACCCCTTGTAATCATTCTTTCATTGAACCGATATAAAAAAGATTATCAATGTACCTCTCTATCTCTATAATTATGTATATGTGTCTATAACCCATCTAATTAATAGGAGCTGTTTGTCACGGTTACGGGTCAAATTCCGCTAAAGTAAAAGTATAAAAATCTCTGAAACTTTCGTTTTATTTCTGCAAGCCAGCTATGGGTCCGACACTGACCTTGTATTCTTATATAAGCCAGCACTGACCACAGACAACAAACTGGTCGCGGTCGACGACCTCCATCGATCCATGGTAGCTTCGCTTTCATGCACATACATGATGCGAATATTAATTTGCGATATACCTACTTGAAATTGGATAATATTCACCGTGTGTGAGATAAATATTCAATTTTGGATCCCGTTTATTTTTGAGGTTGACGAACTTTTTTGTTGGGTTGGATTGAAAGGTAGCATTGAAAACGTGTTTTATTTTGTAAATATAAAGGTTACAGACGAAACTAATATATTTTCTCCATTATAAAAATAAATTCTTAGATGGGGAAAATAAATAGTAATATTGTTTCTGAATTTATACGTTTCACGGTTTCAATAATATATGAAGTTTCGCGTACCTTTTTGAATACGAGCAAGTCGGAAAGTGTGAAAAGCCTTTCCACAAATTTCTTTTAAATATTTTCAAAGGAAATTGCAGAAAAAAACAGGATATTTCACACTTCTTCACTTATTATCTTATACTAGCAAAACATTGTATTAGTTTGCATAATAATATAATAGAGATATAAATTATTAGATATCGTTAAGATGTTTTTCTGTACAAACACAACATTAAACCACCATTCTCCCCCGCAGCCGATGGCAAACTTCAACATGAACCGCTACCTGGGCACCTGGTACGAAGCAGAGAGGTACTTCACAGTGAGCGAGCTGGGCACTAGATGTGTCACCACCAACTACCTGTCCACGCCCGAGGGGAGGATCGTCGTCTCTAATGAGATTACTAACTCTTTGTAAGTGATTTTTTATACTTGATTGTCAGGCTTGACACAAATTTACCAGTAAGCTATTTTACCAAGTATAAGAGTGTTTTTTTTTATCAAATGGGCGTATATTTTGTAAACTAGGCAAGAATGATTAGGCACTATTTCACGATCGAAATTGAGCCGCTAAACCACCTACTTCTTAATGAATTTGAAAACCTTTACAACTTACTCGTTATAAATTAAGTTCACAGCAGAGAGCTTGGCTACTAGAGTATAATTTATATACGGGATTTCTTAGCATTTTTAACTTTACGCAAAATAAACCAACGAACAGGCTATGATTTATGTGCATACGTACAGCAAGCTCAAACCATCGAGATAAAACTTTAACTTATGATTTAAAAACCAAAACCTATTTTAAAGTTAACTACATACCCATCGAAGAAATAGTAATTATTAAAAATATTAGCTAAAACCTTTCTATAAAATATGAACCCTTCTTCCCATCTACAGGACGGGCTACAAGCGTGTGATGGAGGGCGCCCTGCAGATGATCGGTCGCGAGGGCGAGGGCCGCATACTGGTCAAGTACTCACAGCTGCCCATGCCCTACGAGTCGGAGTTTAGCATCCTCGACACCGACTATGACAACTACGCTGTCATGTGGTCTTGCAGCGGGATCGGACCTGTGCATACACGTGAGTAGAGGGTTAATAATTTTACTTATAGGTAAGCGTGTTTGTAACTAGTTTCAAAGTAAGCGTGCAACAGGATAGGCTGCAATGGTTAACATCAGGCGGGCTGTTGTCAAACGCCCACCTACCTTTCGCATAAAAAAGAAAGGAAAATTTTACGTCTATTGGGATTATTTGGCCAAGATTGATGTATGCAATTTATAATTATTAGTTGTATATGCCATAGTATTTTAATTAACAATTTCACAAACGTATACGATGTTAATTTACATAAACAGGCTCTAATAGTTTAGTGTAGGTAATCGTTTGGGTAAAAGATTTTCACGCCCCTAAGAAAGAACCTCTAATTTTGCACTCGCTGCACCAACATATTTATCTCCCTACTATCTGCTAACAAATGAAAGTGTCATAAATTTATCATTGGCTGATTCACATCGTTGATGTTACTTCCCATTTTTGTACAACTCACACTACTTCGCCCACTTACAGAGAACGTATGGCTCCTCACCCGCGACCGTCTCCCGTCCCTCAACATCATGACCTCCGCCTACAACGTGCTGGACCGGTACAAGATCTCCAGGACCTTCTTCGTGAAGACCAACCAGGCTGACTGCACCATCCTGCCGGACCCGGCTGCAGTGCCGCCGGTCGAGAGGGCAGCTACTGTTGAGAATGTTGTCAAGGAGGAGAAAGTAGAAGTAAGTTATTTGAAGTAGCTAATTTTTATTATTTATTCTCGTACTCTCGTCTGTCTTTCGTCTCGAAACGCATTTTTTATTCTCGTGTAAAAATATTAATTTTGCCGTTTTCGTTGTTTCAATAACTTCTCATATAGTGAATCGAGAATATGTATGAGATGCAAGGTGCAAAAAAAACTTGAGCACTGTTTTATCCCTATAAGAAGTACAGTTTAAGCAAAGAGGCGTATAGGAAAGAGAAAAAAATATGAATATGCTACATCTATTATAATTCTTTTTTATTTATGTATAATGATACTTTTATTTATATCCTAAGTACTTCCTAGAAAGAGTCAAATAATAGTTACATAACTAAACAGAAACATCTTTCTCCAGGTGGTCCAGCCCGAAGCTAAATCCAACGTAGCTGATGTAAAGGCAGCTGAGCCTGTTCTTGAGGAAGTAAAGGCCATGCAAGTACCAGAACTCATCATGTCGGAGTCAGAAAAGAAAGAAGAAATGATGGAGAAACTCGATGACAGGATGCCAGAGCCAATGGATGATATACCCATGAAAGAACCTATGAAAGATATGCCCATGAAAGATATACCCATGAAAGATATGCCCATGAAAGAAAATATGCCCATGAAGGACATGAAAGACATGCCTGAAAAGAAAAAGGAACCGGCGATGCCTGCTGCTCAATAAATGAAGAGTTTTCGTAAGGACTAAGCGTCAATTTCAAAGACAGGTCTCGATAATTACAATGAGGAGGAGATGTAATCATCATGATATGAATGTAGAAGAATTTGTGAGCTTGGTGAATAATATTGTATCTATTTAAAACTGTTTCTAAAACTCTCAATTTTCAAAGTGGTGACATATACGAACTCGTGTAATATTCTATGTATTTATGCACGCGATGATTTGTGTGAAACCTTTCCTACTCGTTGTAATCTTGTCGCTCAGTCCTTATCGATGGGGGACGTAGTGTAATAGCTGTTGTGATTCAATTGTAGGGCTATTTTACCAAATAAGTAATACCTGCGAGACACATCGATATGATGCGTTGCATCGTCTAGTTTTAATAGCGCGGATGTCAGCGTTTTTGAGTCAAGTCTGGAATAAAAGTACTTAAATGATATCTATTCGTTATATTTACAACACCTTGATTTGGGAATATTTATTTCGGATTAATTAAACAAACAGAGATATGTGTTAACAATCTATGAAAATAGGAAGTCTATTATTTATCTATTAAGTATAGGTTATAGAAAATGGTGAATTTTAAAGCAAGTTGATTTTTAATATTTGCGTAGATTCTGAAAAATGATATTTTTCTTATGTGTTAGGAATAAAAAAATCAACAATACTTTCTAACCGGTTGTAAAATAATAGAACAACTAACTTTAGAAATTTACTAACAACCGCAATTTTTTAGCTAAAAAGTGCAAAAGAAACGGGTCTGATTGTATTGGTCAGGCTGGTACTGCGCCCCCACTCCCGGCCGCTATCCCACTACTGCCCGATACGGGGACTTTTGGCTGCTGGGTTTCCCCCCTGGCCCGGTTCGCCCCTCCTTAGTGAACCTGCACCTCCCAGACTCCTCCGGGAGGTCCATATTAATACCAGGCTTAGTGTGGACGTCCAGTCAACATGGGTCGCACAGTACCAGTGACTCCCGACCTCAAACCATCCTCCGGTCCCGACCTCCGAGTAGCCGGATTACAGGAGACGCCACGCTCCCAGTCGAAAGACTCTCCAAATTTATAAGCCAGTATAATAAAACAGACGTGGATTCGTATCTCATTGAAATATGTCCACAAAAAAGGTGTTATTGCAGGAATTTGTGCCTGCCCAGTTTTATTTTTTATTTTTTAGGCACCAAAAAGATACCGGAATATATTTAAAAAAATCTATTATTTAATTCAAAATACAAAATAAAACAAAATTTTAATACGACTGAAGCGCCATCTTTCGAAAAGTCACTGTACTGCAACAGTCAGGTAATAACGAATTGCTGTCATGCGGCTATTCTAATCAGCTTCGCTAAGATTCCTACAGAGGTCGCTACTAAGGAAAACAATGTAAGCGATCAATGTTTTAAAGAGTTACAACCATAATATTATACCAATAGCAAAGTGGCATAAAGTGCTAATTATTTTTTTCTATTATATAAATCACAGTACAGAAAGTAAGTAGGAAATTAAAGATAAAACAAAAATACATTTTATATCGGGAGCTCATAGTTTTGTACAAAAACTAGAGCCAGATTAAAACGAAGTAAGCTCAATTTAATATTCAAGTTCAATAGCGAAGGTTAGAGAATCGGAAGATTTACGTAACTAAAATCTAATACCGCAATTAATGGGTTAATTGGAATTTATATAAGAAAAAAAATAGAAGTGAATACTTATCACAATACATAAATTAGAAGGGCAGGAAACAGTAAAGTTTAATAAAAGATTAACAAAATATAGAAGCTCAATTTTTATGGAAGATGAACCTAAACTAACACCAAATAGCTTTTTGTTCCACAGGCAGACCCCAGTTAGATGGATCATGGGCCTGAACAATAAGGGATACCTACTACTACAGGGCCTAGAAGACGAGGCCTATACCCTGCTGCAATGAGCAAATATGTCAATAAAACACTAAACTTGTCGAGCTAATTTTTCGACATAATTATTGACGTAAGTGCTAGCCGGTTAAATTACAACTATTATGTCAATAAAAGCTAAAAATGTCGACAAGACCTTTCCTAAAACATGTTTTAAAATTATATTCTTTGCAAACTGCGTTTTCTTTACCGGCAATTCGCCATAACTAAAGTAAATTCCTATATTTGCAATAAAAAAATTACTTAAACCGAATATTTCAACTTTTTTTCATCAAAACAAATAAAAAAACATGTTTTATCATCGTATCTACGAGTAGCTCTGTATAATATTATGATCAGATGAGTAAACCAGCAGACTCGGTGAAGCAGTTACTCTAAGGCCGGCCACAGAACCGGACAGGTGTTATTCAGGAAGTGAGTCCAAATAAACACACGACCGTGTTCAAACGAATTTTAAAAGGACTTTTATTATACAAGTTATAGAAAGGACTTAGACGAGGTAAGTTTCAATTCAATTATTTATGTGTGTAGGTTAAGGGGCAAGTACCTTTATCAATAATAAATAAAGAAGCTATAGGATAGCCTACTTATTATCATAAAGAATCATTTGTTATAATCTGCGTCCGCCTATGAAAATTTCTGTGTCAGTAAAAATGTAAACAAAAGCTGAGCTATGATTATAATGGATAGAGAAGTTAATACCCCTTTTAATGTATGTATATGCGATACGGTTTTAGTCATACAATGATACGATAATTGGTTATGGTGACAGATATCAACAAAAGGTTTACTTATCGATCTTTTATTTTTTTCATTTATTTACATGACAGAAAAATACGGCGCTACCAGCTACAGACAATTAATACTAATAAAACATAAAATAAAATAATACAATGTGTATTAAAGATTTATTAATTATATACGGAATATAAAAAATTCTCTAAGCAATATTGAGATATTGAGATGTCCATAATATTGCAACCAGGAAATGAAATGCTAAATCTACAGACCTTGAAAAGTTTGATACTGAGAATTAAATGGTCAGTACTTATGGAACAAAAAATTCGTCAGTATATGAAAACATCGAAGTTGTTTAGGTATAACTAATGATATATTACCTATGCTTACAAGCTATACTATTTTTACTTAGGGTCAGTCAAATAAACGTAGTACCTACGTAAGTGTTAACAAAAACGATATATTATGTATGTGAATTACTAATAATTAGCATGTTCAAGATTTAAATAAGTAAATGCGAAAAGCGAATTTTGAACTTTATGCATCATACCTTTACTACAATTTTACGAAATCTGTTCGTATTGGTGTATTAAAAATTCAATAAAATAAATATTGCAGAAGCCTTTGATTAAATTTACAGCTTGGGATCATTCCAGAGCAGAGTTCCTAGATAAACTTAGATTAATGTAAGCCTATACAAACGGAGTCGGCCACTCTCATACGAAGAAGTAGAAAAATTTACATAAACTACTATTTAATACGATTTGATTGGCATGGAGATTTAACACATTATGCGTGGTTCATTCTCTTCAAGTAACTATTCTTTATTATCATTAGGTACTAAAAAGTACCTCTACAAATATACCATATTATATTTAAATTAAGGTCAATGGTAAAGCAATAAAGTTCAGGTAAATTAACACTTACCTACGTATTGTGTTTAATTGGGACGCACCGTAATGAGGACAACTTGCGGGACTGTCAGAGGTTACATGCGGTCACCCATCTGATGTTTGTACTGTGTTTTGTAGTATACCACATACTAGATGATGATTATGACTCGCTTAACGATGAAGGAAAACATCGTGAAGAAACCGACATGTTTTAGGAACACAATATCCGAGGACATGTGTCTTCCTTGGAAGGACCTGGGGGCCCACCACGATGTATCTGCCCAAGAAAATTCCCGTAATGAATTAATTCTGGGGGGAGTTACGACCCTCAGTCATGAGGAATACGACTCAAGAGAGAGAGAGAGAGAAAGAGAGAGAGATGATGTCTAGAATGGACCACGATGATGATGATATGAATGGAATAGGAAACTTATTCCATGTGTGAACTGAAAGAACAAATTTTTGCTAAGTAGTTCAGATTTCGATTCTTTATTTAGTATTTTAATACTCCGTCAGTATTTTTGGTATTTTAGTCGTGTAATTATCGATACTTACATTTATACAATTTAAAAAGTCGACTGCATTAATTCTTTGTGACAAAAACGGTAGGTAACAAAACCAACATACATCGGTCATTGTCACATTTCTGTGCTGGTCAACCCATGTCCCATGCTCATTCTTTAAAACACCAACAATAAGCCTACTCCTATACACTAACAATGCTGATGATATCACATGCCAGGACCTGTATTTGTATGTCAGTTGTGTGTCATCAGGCCCTTAGATGGCGCCACTGACCGCTTGCATCTGGGACTGAATGCTCCAGTGACTGGGCGTGTGCATCGAGACTCTAGTGCAAGTACAGAAGAGGCAGCGGGAAGAGATTACTTGTTGTTTATTTTAATGTCAACACAGGTCAACACAAAGAGATAGGAATTTGGAGTCTTAATTGCAAACACAAATTATAACCAGTTTAAGGGACATGATAAAATACATTCTGTGCTTATAAATGTTAGGGTATATGCAAAAATCAACAGCTGAAATGAATGCATTAAAATCAAATTATGTTTAAAACAAAAAACCTACAGTAATTTAAAAAGTTAGTTGGCAGACTAATGAATGCATTGTCTAACTAGGATTACATTGTTCACCTTTCCATTTACTTTCTTGTGTGAAAAGTCGTTATTCAAACATTTATATATGTACTTTTGCTAATGATACAAAGTCTATGTGAACAGCGATTGAATTGACTGCAAAAATTCAGTGCAAGATTTCCAAAACGTCAACTTTTACCAGACCCTGGTGTCGTGTATTATCTAGTTATGCGAAAGTACGTATGTAAGTTGAACGAGAAAAAACTATTGAGCCTGGTTTATGGCACTCATTAGAGAGAACTTTAAAGTTTCTTT
Organism: Macaria notata; assembly: GCA_927399415.1. Lineage (NCBI taxonomy): Eukaryota > Metazoa > Arthropoda > Insecta > Lepidoptera > Geometridae > Macaria > Macaria notata. The sequence goes on from OV656727.1 coordinate 822,285, forward strand.
GCGAAAGAAATGGTAAATCTCCTTACACATGGACAGTTCCCGAAGTATGTGGAAGGTCCCGTTACTTTATACCGTACTCTTGCAAGGATATTGTTAACCAGACCTAGATACCGAGCCGTAAACCTAATGAACCTGTACTGTTGGCAGATCTTTGGATCCGTTATCATTACTTGACTTTGTTGAATTGAATCAAGCAAATTTTGCTTTGATTTCTAATCTAATCTTGCCGTCGTGGGTTACAGTGTTGGGATACTATGTAGTTTGTACTTTTTTGCTTTATATATCAGTTTTATTTACAATAATAAAATATAAAAACAAGAAGGAAGAAAAACTAAACATACTACTTCTAACTACTACAAAAGGGGCACTTAGAAAATCTTTAGAAAAGCCTAAGTTTAAGCTTAGCCTAAAGATAATCTAAGTGCTCCAGCCCACTACCAGAGGGCAGCGTGCCCAGCATACTGGCCGCAGTACCACGCTGGATGGCAATGCTGATACGTTGAGCCAGAAAAATACGTTTGTACGACTTATATTAACATTGACAATCAAATTTGATCATAGAATTGCTCGTGCTGTGGTTAACGGTGGAGTATAACTGGACTAGAATTGTACTGGCTCCCAAACTTTACAACCGGAGCAACCACATTCTTTTGTGTAAAATTTGTGCCATTATGATAGTCATACTAAAATAATTAAATGCATTACTGCATGCAATATTATGTACATCATCATCATGTCAGCCCGTGTTCACCCACTGCTGAGTATAGGCCTCCTCTCTAACGTGCCACATAGTACGGTCTCCAGCCCGTCTGATATTATGTAGGTACACTTGATTTAATTTGTTTCATTATCTAAAAATAAATTCGGAGTTCCTAAATAAACAATACCCGATCACAATAATCAATTTTATTCGTATAGCCTGTAAATTGGCAGGAAAGGGAAAAAACACATACATACGTTAATGACGTCCGTTCTTTGCCCTGTTACCTTTAGAATTTGTTAAATTTTACAAGCATTTTACGTTCTGTCGACACATAATTTGTCAAGCTTTTGAAGGAAGAAAGTGGCGCTTCATTTGCAAGACTAATTACCGTGTACAGAAATACGGCTGTGACATTACCCTACACTAGACAAGCATACATTTTCATAAGTAATGATGTTCTTAGTAACAGCTGTGGTAACAGTAAACTACGAGTATAGGTACCGTACCTTAGGTATGTGCTTTGTAGTTAGTCTAGCGATGGGTTGACGATGTTAAAAACTAAACTTGCATAACATATTGACTATCTACCTATGACTCTATGTATTGGTTATCTGTTTGTATGGAGTGGATTATCGGATAATCCACTGCTTCTGCTTTCAGAAACGTTAACCACGTACAACATTCAATAACAAGCGTAATTGAATTAACGGTTCTGAAAGCAGCATATGTTACTTTTGTTCCAATTCGATGCGAGTAAAGCAGCGGATATCCTAGAGTTAATAGTGGTGGCGCTGCTTTGTTCACGTTTTATAGGGATAGATAGATAGATAGATAGATATACACTTTATTAAAACACCAGCACAATACAGAAATTTACAAAAATAATATTAAAACTTAAGCCTAGTGTCTTAACTGGCGACCTTATCGCTAAAAGCGATCTCTTCCAGGCAACCAATCTGGCAGGGATAAGACGCAAGTATAATGGTAGACGAGGTGTTTTAAATGTATGTGAAATTACATAAATACATAGGTACCTATCATAAAATAAACATACATAAATAGCAAAATATACAGATACACTGATACAATGGTATAGGTGTTTTAAATATAGACACAAACTTAGGTATAACATGTATTTATTCTTTCGATAATAATTTGACAACAGTAATTCGATTACTGTACTGTTCAAGTTCTGCAAGTAGCTATTATCAGCCCTGTGTATGTATTCCAGATGTCAGTCCTCCGAGCGATAGCAGTGTTCCTGTGCGGGTTCGTCTTCATGCCCGGCAGCGGTGCGCAGATAGTGCTGCCTGGGGCTTGCCCGGCGGTGCGCGCTATGTCGGACTTCGAACCAGCTAAGGTATTTAAATCTTTTCCAAAAAAGTGTATACAATTTATTATACCTATATACTAGTGGGGTGCTCGCGGCTTCGCTCACATAAAGAAGTAAATCGTGGCATTTCTAAAAATCCTTTTTAGCGGATGCCTACATCATAACTTCTACATGCATGCCAAATTTCAGGCCGATCCGTCCAGTGGTTTGGGCTGTGCGTTGATATATCACTATGTCAGTCAGTGTCACCTTTGAATTTTATATATTTAGACTAGGTATGTGTTATTGTCAGAATTAATATGATAATAATTGATGATAATATTTACTTGGTTTTGATTTATCCTTTAGGCTTGTAATCACATCACACAAGTATGTATACTTTTTAACAATTAATTACTTACTACATTTTGAGTATAATCAAAATAAAGGGGCTATGAGGCTTTGTAAAATTGGTAGATATATGCAATGGTTTATCATAGGTACTACTTACTTCAAACTCATGCCTGTGAAGTCGTTAATTTACATAAGAAATCCGGAACGAAAATGATGTTTATCGCATTATCCTAAGCTATTTTGTTTACATACTACAGATACCTTCCTAATGACCAACATAATGTGACTAAAACATAATGATGCTTTGTCGATTTACCATAACATTACATTAACCAAGCCATAAGATTAACACATTACACATATGTACTCCTACCTCCTACATAATAATAATAATTATATGTCTTTATTGCACACCAACATGAAAGAAATACATGAAAGGATAAATTTATGATGACGTACATATGGGCGGCCTTATCGCCTTAAGCGATTTCTTCCAAGCAACATAATGTTACCGCTTGTCATTTGTGGTCAAAAGTAGCCATTGACCACATTAGATCTAAATTGACCAGTCTCCTTAAACCATTTTTCATGACTTTTTGTACTTGCCACCATTTTTTTTACGCCAATTACGTACTCGTACGTGCGTTGATTCGTGCGTCACGAGAAATTTATATACTTTGAAATAAAAACAAAAAGGGCCGTGTTCACATTCATTGTGGATTTTTTCTGCCATTTTGTCGAGTAACATATCATTTTTTGTCTCTTTCCAGTACTTGGGCAAGTGGTATGAAGCTGAGAAGTATTTCTTCCTATTCGAGTTTGGTGGTAAATGTATTACTGCGAATTATGATCAAAAGGAGAATGGTATGATCGGTGTTGTGAACAAGCAGATCAGCACAATGTAAGTTCATATAAGCTATTATCAAATAGATCCAAGATAAACAGATTATTGTTAAAACCTACTGTGCCTAGGCTGTGTATGACTAAGAAACTACCCACTATAATGGGAGAGAAACTGTTCAATAAACTCCCCGCACACATTCAGTCTATGAATAACGATCAGCAATTTTGCAATAGCGTCAAACAATTATTGTTAGATCAGACACTTTACAGTTTTAAAGAATACTTTGAAAATGACTACAGTCAACTAGCAATTGATTCTAATCTTGCTTAGAAATTAAGTAATTAACTACTAGGTAAGGAGTTACATACCTATTATTATGTTTGACATAATTTAATAAAAAAAATTAAGTATGATAATAATAAAATTGACATTGTAATAATTTCTAAAATTTTATTAAAACTAAATGTTATAAATTCAATTTGACGAGATATTGTAATTTGTGTAGCATATTTTATGATATTAGTACTTATACCTATGTTGCAACTTTACAGTATTAATAAAGATTCTTTATCTTTATCTTTTATCTTTATTAATGAATTTTATACAGCTTTGAATTTATTTGCACAGGTTATTTGCTTTTCTTATCCCCCTGAGGGCCTTGACGCCCTACACCTTTCCACGGATGTTGCATGTCTTCGGGTTTTGTGATCGTCAACAATTTGTGACAGTTACCTCACGATGTTTTCTTTAACCGTGAAGCAAAATGTAAATCCATATATAACTAGTCATATATGTAAATTTGCCTAACAGTCTCTAGGTGTAGGTCATACCTATATCTAGATTAGTAAAAGGTAGTAAATACTCGTAGCGTGAGTACCAAAGGCTTGGCAGGATATAAGTCGAGTACAGCAATAAAACTATGGGATTGTATTGAAACAGTGCATACCACGATTAGTTCGTCATTAATCATGGTATCCATATCATGATTAAATGTCACTGAAACTTGTTAATTTTAATTTCGTCCCATATTTTGAGGAATAAGTACTCCTATACTCCTACATATCATCTCCTAGTTAATTTAAAAAGACTCGTCATTAGAGTTCTCCATTTAAATTAATTTCTCTAACTTTACTCTATACTACTACCACTTATACTATCAATAAAGATATCTATAACTAGACAGCTCTAGAAACTTTATTAATTTCCTATTATTATTTTGTTCTAAGATATTCTCTTCCCTAATTCCAGTTCGGGCATGGAGTCAGCCATCCAGGGTGAAGCGAGCCAAGTAAGCAGGTCAGATGAAGGCAAGCTGTCAGTGAGGTTCCCTTCCCTGCCAGTCGACATCGCAGCACCTTACTGGGTGGTCGACACAGACTATGATAGCTATGCTGTGGTCTGGAGCTGCTATGAGTTTGGATTGTTTCATACGAGTAAGTTAAAAACAGAATTTACGTAAATGCTAATTGTTCGTACAACATAGTCACAACTGCAATGTAAGTGCTTTGTCGAGATAAAAAGTTTAAATTTCACACCTCGCTGCAAACTTATTTCGGCAAGTTACTTTATATTTCCTTTATAATAATGATACACTGGTTATAACGATATAAAGTGACCTTATCGACAAGAAGATAATCACACTTTGAATAAAAAATATCATTCATTTACTCAGCTTTTCATAGGATATTTCATACTTTTCAGGAAACGCTTGGATTCTAACTAGACAGAGGAACCCGCCAGCATCCGTTTTAGACAAAGCATACGAAGCTGTTGATAAGAACAACATCAACCGGAGTTTCTTCATGACTACCAACCAACTCGACTGTCCTGAAGATAATAGCACTTAATCGGTAACAAATGGAAATAAATTATAAGCAACAGAATAATACTATCAATATAAGTTAAATTATAAAAATATTATACGTATTTAATAGTGATAAGGATCTATATAGTTAAAGTGGATGTGTCAAAAAACTCAGATGTAGATATTCAATGAAATACAAGAAACGACCAAGTTGCATTTATAACTAACTATGATGATTGTGAACATTGTGACCATTTTCCTGATCTAAAGCTTATGAATTTGGTCACAAGTCTTGACTAAGAAAATGTTGTACTTACTAATAAAAATGAGGTTTCGCTATACACAAGTCGTCGCTGACGATAAATAAAGATTAAGTTAAGTAAATAAAAATACAGATATAATAAGTTTTCAATTGGCAAATTATATTAGCCATATTTATCTACAACTTAAATAAATTAAAGCCTTAACAAGTTGCGTGCTTACTTATTTTTGCTTAAAACTTAACAACACTCACACTTAAGTTAAACAAAATAATACAAAATTTTGTAACTAAAGTCATACTTAGATCGTAGCTAATTTGCATAGTTTGAAAAAAATATAACGAATTATGAAGAACAATATAATTTCAATATGATTCGTGTGGAATAAAATATAGAAACAAATATTATAAGTGTTACGAACAGTTACAAATATGTACAAGCCAGTATTTTTACAAATAATAATAAAAAATCATATAGGTATCTCAGAAAATCTCTAACATTTGAAAAATACTTAGATATCAATGACAGTAAAAATACAAATCCGAGTATCGTATTATAGCAAATGTTGGCAAACTTCTGGCTTTCAATTTCTGATATTGAAACATCTGGCTCACCCCTTACAGCTATCGGAATGTTCTACTACTTGAATCTTAACATTGTACGACGCTACTACTTCTTGTGTTTACCTAAGTAGGAGTACTATCATCAGAATGCCAACTTTTCCGACTTGAGTGTTCATTGATAGCCTCTTCATAGCTTGGTGGTTGTGGAATGTTCACACTCTTCGTTTTAGTTGGTTTAGCTGGAACTGCTAGTTTGTCTTCTTCTGCTTCTTCCGGGATGGAGTCGCGACGTCTGGTGTCAAATTCTGAGAGTATTGGTTGTGATATGTTGTTCCTTTGCACCAGACCGACTAGCGCCAGTTTTGGAGCGCTGTGTGCTTGCTATAATGGACAAAGCTGATAAGTTTAAATGTTACTTTGTTTTCGATAGTCATGGATAGTTAGAAAGAAGTACAATTGCTTTGTGGTCTGGATTCCCGGTAAAAATAGTTTAATTCACTTATCACATCAGATTCTAATCTGTTGCCTCTTCTTGACAAGTGAAGGTCTGTTAGTCAAATTAGTTATTTATCAGACCATTCAATGAACTAACCATTTAATTATTTCTTGATTTTCACATCTTTCTTTTTAATTAATAGGAGCAACATTACCAACATTTTTTGTCAAATCGAATCTCTTAAAGCACCATAAAATGCTGCACAACAGTTTACCTTGTAAACATTAGAGTTCCTCTGACAATTCAACACTGGGTTGGAGATATGTCCCTTTCCCTGCGTGTGGCCGATCTCTAGCGCTGACCGGAGCAGGTCTACCTTGGAAGCAGAGCCTTCGTAGTTACTTCCACGACGCTGGCTGTTACTTCCACTGCGGCTGCGGCACTCGTTGATGTCGCCTTGAGAGAACTGAAATGAAAAAATGTTACTATCCAATGTTACTTTGTTTCTAAGTCTGCTTTAGACATTGAAAAAAAACAGAGAAAAAAGCTGGAGTATTATTTACGCGGATTAAGAAATAAATTCTTAGGAGTGTCATTGTACATGTACTTACATTTGTACATACCTACAGTAAAATATGGACTAGTTATGATGGACTTTATTTTAAAACTGTCCCATGATCATGATGATAATGATGATGATTTTTTTCGTTTATGCGATTAACAATAACAGCCCGAGTTCAATTGTTTTGAATCAGAATCGCTGTACAGTCACCGAAACCTGTATACACATTACGGATAAAATCTTCTAACAACCACTGAACTACAAAACAATGAATGTTGTTCATTAAAATTCATCAGTAACGTACCCTAGCCCTTGATCCTCTGGGCAGCGAGTGCAGCGACCCGAGGGGGTTGTATCTGGTGATGATGTGCAGCCGCTCCAGGGACACCATGGTCTCTGCGTCCTTTCGAAGAGGCTCACCGTTCAACTTGTCTCCTTCACCACTTTCTGGAATTTATTACAAATATGATTGATTCTTTACACTTTCTTCATTTGAGTCGTTGGCAAAATTTTGGCAGCACTGTGATATATGTATTCCTTACAGGTATGGTCACGAATTTGATTCCAGCGATAGAATATATTCTGAGCTTAGCTAACATGTTGACCAAGTTCTGTTTCTTGACTTCAAGGATAAGTGAAGTGAAGATTATTATAATAATATCATTTTCTATGCTTTTACTCTTAGATAAGACATTTTGGTGCGAGATTTTATAAAAATCTTCAACATTGAGAAAGAAACAAAGAGTTTACCAGTATCAGCCTCGCAAGCATCTTCAATGCCGGTCATGTTGATTTTCCTCAGCCAGAAATAGTGCAGAAGACCATAAAGAACTCCTCCAAGAAAGGCGATGAGTCCCATGTAGCGGAATGCTTCTCGAGTGCCGAGGGAAGCGATAAGAAGACCACCACCAAAACTACCACTGCCTCTGCCTGGAATATGAATAATAATGCTTTATTTAATTACATTTTCTTTTTATACAATAGATATCGGCTACTGCCAAATTATAGAACTAGCGAGATAGTTATGAGCTAGCCTATTCTACTCAGTTTTCTTCTAAGACTAGCCTAGCTATAGGTCTATCGGGAAACTCCAAATTTTCAGTTAGCAATAACACTAACACAAAAATGTGAAAATTCTGTGTGCTTTTTCTATTATCTGTTTTCTATCTTCATTGAAAACATTAAAAGAAAAAAGACAATGTCATGCTAGCGCAACTTAACATGTTATGACATAATTTCTCCCTAATAAGTACACCTAAAGAAGCCGCCAAGTACCGAAGCACCGCACGACCATTTCATCAACATTATTTTGACGCACATCAACGCAGAAAACAGTTTTCACGTTGTTTTCTGTAAGTGACGCAAAATAATCTTATCTAAATTAAAATTCAAAGTTAGTTGTAAATCTTTACAGCTTACGATTGAATTATATTATTTGCTTTGACTTGTTTGATCTTTCACGTCTCATCGTCCCTTTGCTATTTTACACCGCGTGTTCATTGCGTGATCTTTCATTTATTTTTCTTTTGATGCTGTAACGTTGGATTATCGCACAATTCTTAAAGTCATTTTAAATGTATGGTGTTTTATATTCTGAATATAATTAACGTACCTACTTCTTCCTGCTTCTTACATTGTGACATAAAATAATATAATACTAGCAAAGCCTACCTTAATTAAAAACTTAAATGTCTGATGGGCATTGGAGACTAATTGATATTATTAGATAATGATTAATTACTTATTTCAATTATCTATTCATCCGACCGTTTTCGATCAGTGTTATTTTTTAAACTAAAACGGCTTTTCACTTGGCCATAGTTTGCCTGATGGTAAACAAAGGCTATGGTCTAAAAAAGAGCGTGCTCTCGCTTTGACGATCGCTGGATTATAGTGCGTGGGGAACAGGGAGTCAGGCAGGGAGCTCCACAACATTGCGGTACTTACAATAAAGGAGGAAACGTACCGTATGATAAAAGTAAAAGTAAGAAAACATACCAAGACTGAAATGCGCCATCCCGAGCACGCCAATGAGAGTGGCCAGCAAGCTCTTGGGAGCCAGCATGGCGCAGTACGTCGCGGCCGCCACCCACATCAAGTGCACGGAGAGAGACTCCATCGCTTCGAACGGGAAGCACCACCATGAGTTCCTGGAATAGAATTATCCGTACCATATGAGCCATGTTTGTGAATTTGTGAATTACTACGATACGATTTGAATGAAAGTTTGAAGATCATTTCACTATTATAAAGCTGAAGAGTTTGTTTGTTTGTTTGAACGTGCTAATCTTAGGAACTACTGGACCGAATGGAAAAAATATTTTTGTGTTAGATAAACCATTTATCTAGGAAGGCTTTAGGCTATATAACATCACAATGCAACTAATAGGAGCGAAGAAACAAAGGAAAATGTGAAAAAATCGGGGAAAATTATTCATTTCCGTTGAAAGTTTCCGTTGCGTGCGCTGCGAATACGGTTTAAGTCGTGGGTAACAGCTATAATTTATAAAGATGAAAAGGTTGTTTGCAAAAATAAATACGATGCCCAAAATAACTATTCCACGCGGACGAAGTCGCGAGCACAGCTAGTGTTTATCTATATTGATACGTTTTCTAATACAACAAAATGACATCTTAGCGAATTGCCCAGCTAATGCCCTAGCAATCTTCAAAAACCCTCTACTAATACAATAAAACCACAATCGCTACTACTTGCTACTACATCAGATAAACAACGAGGTTACTCCCACACTCCATCGTCCTTATAAACTTGACAATGTTAGAGACGTAAATAACACATTAATCCTGCAAATGGCGTTTTAATGCTACCTAAAGGGGAAACGTACGTTGGCGAAGTAACCAAAGTTGCTGTGTAACCAAATAGCACAAGGAATTAGCTGTCCCTATGCTTTTAATGAGGATACCTGAGAGGTTTAAATTAAGGAAGCAATAAAACACATTATTAGGTGTGTTACCCCATGGATCTGAAGACCTTCAGGACAGTTTGGTGACTAAGTCCATTAACAAAATCCGTCACAGTTTTTGTCAGCTTCTTTCAGTCCTCATTTTTTTTAATGGTTCATATTTTGTTTCCTGATACATTGGATATCTCTTTTATGACTTTTTTTGGTTGGATGTTCCGTGTACTGGATGTCATGAGAAACAAGAGCATCTAAATTATTACTTCGTGATCTATTATAATCATGTCACTGCCACGGCTCCCTTATCTTCTATCGGGAATCTATTATTATTTACTTTTGATGATTATTGTGTGGATGCAACGCTTTATCTGATAATTTGTTCATTGTTATGACTATCAAAGTACTCTGTTTATTTATCAGGAACTTACAAAGTTAGTGTTCTGAACGATGGAAACTATACGAGCAAGATACGTTACAAATAGGTATATGCCATAAATATTTGTATCTAAAATGCTTATTATTTTACATGCATGTTTGATTTTCCACCTACAAGTAAACATGAGTTGGTTTGCTTAATCAATGGATTATCTGATAAAATCTGGCATTCTAAAGCTTAATACATAATACAAGTAAGTACAGTTGCTGATCCTTCGACAATTGTCGTCTTATGTTGGGTGATATAGTTTTAGATCCGGATTGTCCAGTCACGTAAAGTAGAATGTACGTAAAGACTCACTCAATAAAGGAGTATCCAACAAGGCGAGCCGCGTGGGAGAAGAAGGCGACTATGATGACGTTGACGTGGCCGATGCGAGCTGTGATCGCGTCGGCGCCGTACAGGAACGGGATGCTGCTCAGAGTGCCCACGGTCACGGTTATTCCTGGACAGATTGGAACGATAAGCTACAAGCCGCGTTAATACGAAGAATCATGGAAATTGACGAGCTAGGATTCAGTGGGTGTGGGTTGCTTGGTGCGAGATTACAAGGTTCTAGCAAAAGTGATTTGCTTGCTATCTTTGGATTCGCGTGTTTTGCATAGAATTGCTATACTCACCTAATAAAAAGTTTGGTGCACCCAACTCCTTCAAGTAAATGAAGAGATATGATTCGATAAATCCCCAGAAATTTCCCAAAGCGAATAAGAAGAATATGAATACGATGATATGCGGCATCTTGATAATATTGATCAAGTCTCGGAGCAAATTATCGGCAGGTAATTTTGCTCCCAGAGGCATCACGGCGACGGTGATAGCAGAAACCAGCAGCAAAACGTCATACGTATAGAAGGCAGCTGAATAATCAGTGTAACCTGCAAACGATGCAAACATTAGCAACGTATTGACATTGAAGATAACGAATAAGAGATGCCACTGTACATACCAACTTGTTTACTTCTCATGTCTATAAGCATGCCCGTGATAGGAGAAAATATAGCCATTCCGATACTGGAGAACAGTCGTTCCCTTCCGAAATCTCCTCCGTACTTCTGTATCATCATCAGAGCTATGGGATCCATGATAGTAACTCCAGCGGACAACATGATAGTGCCCATAAATCGCAAAAAGAAGTAAATGTAAAAAGTTTTATCGTCACTTTCTTTGTAATCCGGTGGGCATATCTCAGGACCGCCTCTCCTGTAATATTCCAATGTCAATTTATCTTCAGATACGAGTAGCTACCGTTTGAACAAACATTGATAAATTTAGTACTTGACTTATAAATAAATAATAATAAATCAGGTGTTATTACATTTGTCGCGAGGTAATAAAAGATTTGTGACGTTGAATTACCTAAAGTCGCACTTCTGTACCATACAGTCAGCTGACAGAATCTCCAATCTTTGTTGCGAGAGCTTAGTCATGTTATGCAGCATCACGAGGCCTCCACAACGCAGGTCTTCTTTGTCGAGTGCTGTTATATTTACTCCTTGTGCTATTAGTAGCTTTTCCCCGAATCTGGATCTGAAGTCTGTTATGGGATCGTCTTCATCCTATGCAAATAATATTAGATTTTTGTAAAGATCTATACTTAATGCTATATTAAAATCATCATTGCTATAATCACAGTTAATACTCACTCTTTCCATCTCTATTCCTAATTGTTCTTTAGGTTCACCCAAATCGTTATGAATTTCAATAAGAAAATAAGCAGCATCGTTGTAGTCTTCGTCATCTGTTATGTTTGAGTAACTGTAAATAAAGTGAAATAAAACATTATATGTACCTACTTACCTAAAACTGTTTGCAAAAACAATCGTCATTTTATTAACTTCCTATAATTTGGTTACACTCAGAAGTTCTTCGAATGACTTCAGGGTAATAAAATTTTACGCAAAACAAATATTTACATGGATTGTAACAGCATTACGTTGTTATCATTGTTCATTATTTAATAAGACTCAGAGAATTATTATCGTTTGTTTCCCTCTTAAAATACGCATATTATAGTTCTTATTGGTTTCCTAAAAGTATGTAGGTAGAAGAAGAAAAAAAATATTCTAACCTTGTCAAATTGGGTGGTTGTACTTTATGGCTGATATGAAAGTCCAAGTCATCTCTGTCGTCTCCTGGATCATCGCTCTCTGGGGTTTCCATTGGCCTCAACAGCTGGCAGTGATCGACGCATCGGTCGAGCACAAAATCTACCGTTTCATCCTCATCAGGACATTCTCTGCTAGGACAAGGGCTCCACCAAATCTGTAATGTGAGAATTAAAGTTGCAAGTAGCTAGTTCGACTCACAGAGTGCTGACAGTAGCTTGTTATGGATAGCCACAAATTTAATGCAAAATAATTAATAAATGACATGGCTGGTAAACCCTCTAATGCAATTGAAAACACTCCAGTAAACTTGGACCCATTTTCTATACTTAGGGCATGCAATAAATCTTATTGAGGTCGCTGTCCAACCGATCTAGGGAGGGATATTCGAGAAGCAATCTGTGTCCACTCGTCTTCTAAATACGGCCTGCGCGCAGCACGTGACTCAGATTAGGGTCCATTATCTTCAGATGGAGAGCACATCTACTCGTCTCTATCGCTCGTCTCAAGGGTAATCTGACGTGCATGGATCCTGGTTAATTTTCTTAACTAATTCGTTCATGCAGACGCACAAGACAAGCTAGCTACCTAGGCAGTTAATTCGCCCAGAGGCCGGATGAAGACGATTTGTTCAAATTCTTAGGTGTATGCCGAGTTACTAACAAGGACCAATTGTTTAGGGGTCGGTTTCGAAATAAAATTATAAACTGTGCGTACCTCGACACTGTTGGTGATCGGGTGTCGCATTACATACGCCGAGGGCATCACTCCTGGCGTCTCCTGGTGTGGGATCAGCAGTAGGGAGTGGTGGAACGCCGCGTTGAGGATCAAAGCCGTGATCACTACCGGCTTGTACTCTCCGAAACGGTCCACCAGGAATCCTACAAGCACCATCATTGTCATAAAATATTTAAAGGTATCTTTAGTCAGATTTAATTGACGAAGACTTACCTGTGATCGGTGGACTGAGGAAAGTGGTGAACGGTAAAGCTAAATACACAAAGGATATCTCCGGCACAGTGAGCCCGATGCTCTGCATGTGGATGGTGAGATAGGGCAGCAGGGAAGCCGTGGCCCCGTACATGACGAACAGAGTCACTTTGAGCATGATGAGGTTGGGGTTGATGCGCGCCCGCACCATGAGGCGGCCCACGCAGCCCAGCTCCTCGTCGCTGTCGCCGTCCATGGTGTCAGAGTCGTACTTGTCGGGCTTCATGACGCGCTCATGTCGTGCCGCGGGCCGGGGTCGACTGCGGCGCGCAGCGGAGCGAGTGCGCGCGCGATGTGTGTTTGTGTAGGGGCGGCGAGGGCGCTCGGAGATGGGCCAGGAGTTCCCTGGTCGTCACGCGCTCCGGAGCGACTGACACCGGCGGCGGACGTCGCTCGCCCGCCAATTTACAAATAATAGCAAATTACCTTCGTTTAAGAAGTGTCACCGCGATTGGTGGGGATGTTGGCTAAATCGGCTGGCGATGCGGAGACCTTGCGGCTAATAGCTTGGGGTCGGGAGCGCGCGCGCATTTACTTACCGAGCGGGCCAGTGCGGACCTACCCTCCTGGATTGTATGTAAGTATACATTTTTCTACTCAGATACTTATTTTATATTGCATTTACCTAATCAATGCATGTAATGTAGATCTTACTACTTTTTTATAAGTCGTAAATATTTTTTTATATCTTTTCCTTATACTATTTTATACTCTTCTAGCCATTATTTAGTAATCAATTGACCGATACTTCACACTTAGTAAATGAGGAATTTAGTCACCAATGCTTTTGATATATACATCTTTTTATTTTTAGTACAAGTAGAAAATAAGTATGATGCAATAACCTAAATTAATTTAAATATTTATGACGGCACGATTATAATGTAAAATTTTATATTTCTAGGAAACGTAACAAGCTGGGAAAGAAGCAAGGCTAGTTTTAGATCTATCTAATCTATAAAAAAATAAAATACCGACTTCATCACCTTGGCAACTTTATTAGATTTAATACTTTTGATTAAATTTTAAGTACTTAATATACCTGAATTGAAATATTTCTTATCTGATACATATTGATGCCACTCACTTATTTCGAAAAAAAAACACAACATAATAATCAGGGCTTTCAAACTCAGAAAAATAATCACACTGTAAGTATATTCAATATTGACAATATCAACAACTTATATAAAGGAGGAAGATATTATCTGCTCTCTTAAAAATAAAAATAAAGTTGGTTGTGACAGAGTGTATTTGCTATGTAATTATAATCAGGCACTAAAAGGCGGCTAAAACAAAGTTTAGTTTTTGAAGAGGTAAAAGACTGGCTTAAAATCTCTTTTATCTACACTAATGTTGTAACATTCTACTTATGTTTCCAATACTTGACTTATAATTACTACTGTTATAGCACAGACAACAAAACACTCAATTTAAGCAATTTCACATGATGTTATAATATCTACATCGATATCGTAATAGCTCATTATAACATCGGAAAAGCGTGACCAACCTGATTGCAGGGCCAATCAGGTTGGTCGCGCTGCACTCTCGTTGGTTAGATTTTAATGGCGGCAAAATCACTGTGACGATACACGTACGCGTGAATTAAATGTTTCGCAATGTGTTTTGTTTTTTAAATACAAATTAAAAGTTAAAAATGGATAGCGACGATGATATTTGTACGTCTCCGGATATTCTAGAATTGGCAACAAAAGTAACTCGCAATCTTTTGCCAGAAAAATCTAGAAAATTATATGAAAAATTAACTATTGTCAGCTTTTACTTTTGTTGTTTGATTAATTGCATTAGTGAAGATAAAGTAGTGTATGCAACTGCATATAACACGGGTATTAAAACACGAGTGTGAGTTTATGAAACGAGCGCAGCGAGTTTCATAATAGTAACGAGTGTTAATTATATGACAGTTGCATAAACTACTATTAAAGGTCTAAATTTTTTTGTTAAATAATACCTATATTTATGTAACAAACTTACATTACTGTCATTTTAGCCCCTATACAGCTAAAGTGACAGTACCAAGATTTATTTAAGTTGACATATTGTATGATTACATACCTATTATTATGTTTGACATGATTTTAATAACAAAAATTTTCATTGTTTTATTAATAAAACTAGACATATGTAACTTCTAAAATTTTATAAAAGCCTAATGTTATAAATTCAATTTGACGAGATATTGTAATTTGTGTAGCATATTCTGTGATATTAGTACTTATACCTATGTATGTCACAATTTTACATTATCAATAAAGATTCTTTATCTTTATCTTTTACATATCGACTTAGGTTCCATAGATATTTTAATAATACTATAAATATATATATATATATATAAATATATTATAGGCCAGAATCTGTCAGAAGTAGATTAAAAACATAATCAGAGTTACAGCTTACCCAAAGAAAAATAGTCGTTACAAAATCATTGTACTTAATTATAGGCGGGTTGCTCGTACAATAAAATCCATTGGTTGGTTTTTATATTAATATTTAATATAATTTGATATTAATCTCAATTATTGAGAAACTTTTACAAAAACTGTGAAAAAGCGACATCTATGAAAGTATATAAAATCACTTTATTATTGCATATTCCGCTATTATAAATAATGCTGTTCCAAGTAATATGTTGTATAATAAAGAATTTGAATTCTGAATGTTTTGCTGATAATATCTAGGGCCGACCTAGAAATAAACAAGGTTTTTTTGTAGTGTCCACGTTCAATAAAATTAAAGTCCATAGTTTCCTCTTCGGCTTTTGTCAAATAATGCCCTCTAGTGGCAAGTAGAAGAACCATAACTTTTAACACTAACGCTATTCACACTTGTGCAAGTTATAGTGACAGCAAATTTAGGTCTTTCATAAAGAATAAAACTGCTTTAAATGAAGTAAAACTTGTGTTGATTTATTTTACACAAATACTCATACATAGTAAAAGTTATTATCCTGAGATATTGCAGTGATATTTTAATGTTTCAGAGATTTTAAAGGGTATAAATCTAAAAACAAATTATTACTGCCTTTTAAAACCATAGACTATAATTTTTGACACATTCTTCTAGAATGTCTATTATCTACTGCAAATTGTCAACCAATGCATTGCGCATAAATGGCCGCCATGTTGCTGCTGTCTGAAAGATGTTCGCAACTGTGTGTGTTTACTAATGATTTTTAAGAACTCTAATCTTTATATTTCCGTGTTTGTGAAACTGTGAGTGTACAATGATTTTATATTACATATATTACTGTAATTAAAAGTCTGTCAAATGTCTCTGAAGCCAATAAACAGTGAAATTTTCTTTAGATAGTCATTCGGTTCGGACGGCATAATGGCTGACAATCTGATTCAAAAGTCACATAAAACTAGTGAGAAAAACAAGTTTAACAACGTCGTTCACCGCACAACGAGCGAATCTCTGCGGCTGAACGAGTCGGAGAAAGGAGTGACTCACCCAACGACGTTGCAAGCGGCCCATAACCCAAGGAAAATATCTTCATTTCAGATCACCAGCGTTACGGTCGGCTCTCGGGTGAGCACCGATGCTGGCGAAGACTCTGCAGACGATCTAGATGAATCTCACACAGACGACATATCGAGAGTGACCGACATAGAGAATGAGACACCGAGCTACTCGGAAGATACGTTCTCAAAAGACGACGTGTTCTACAATGCGTCGAGTGCATCACTAGGCTGCGCCCCCGTGATCCCGACCAGCTCGCAGTACGGGCTCGCCATCGTGGGCCAGGACGGAGCTGCCAACCAGTTAGGAGGACCCGTGCCAAATAGCAATAACCAGGAAGTATCGGACATGCACGTCAGCGTTACCAACGCCGGCGCGGGCAGCATCATTAATCTCATAGGAAATGCCAAGCCTCAGGAAGGCATGAAAGATATACAAGAACATGTTAGGAATGAACGGTTTAAAGTTGTTAAAATTGAGAGCACGGAGCCATTCAGAAGAGGCCGGTGGGTGTGTATGGACTATTTAGACCACCCGACGCAGCAGCATACGTTGGTCACTCTCAATAATAATTTTGATTTGCCAGAAAGTAATGTGTTGCAAGCTCCTGATAGTGGTGTTGTGATAAATGATAGTCAACATGATGATATGCCTAATGATCTGATAAATAAAGGGCCTAAGGATGTACAAGGTAATGCACCAACAGTGCAGCAATTAGAACAGACATTACAAAAACAATTTCCAATGGCTTCACCTGGACAGTCTCTAACACAGCCTCTTAACACTGTGCAGCAAACTATGCCTGTCAACCAATCTGTGTCGGTGCAATCTCCTCCCCTAGAAATGCCTCAACAGATGCCAAATCAGAATATGCAAGGAAGTCAGCAAGTGGGGCAACAACATCCTCAGAGCATGACTCATATCACTATGCAAAATACTGCTCCAAACCACCCGCAAGCTCCTCCACAGCAACAAGTCCAGCAAATTACGCAGAGCTTCCCTCAACACCAGCTTCAGCAAGTTATTGCAAGCCACCAGGGCATCGCTATCCAACAGATACCGATGCACCAGCAGTTACCACAGCAGATGCAACAGATGCCAAATCAGCAAATGCAGCAGATGAGCCAGCACCTGCCACAAGCTCAGATGACCAACATGCAGCAAATGCAACAGATGCCACAGATGCAAGCCATGCCCAACCAGGGCCAGATGCAGCAGGTGCCCAATCAGCAACCCCAAATGCAACAGATGCAGATGCAGCAGATGCAAAGTCAACCCAACCCTCAACAGATGCACATGCAGCAAGCTCAGATACCCAACATGGGGCAGAGCCATCACATGCAAGGCCAGCAAGCCATGGCTGGCCAGCAGGCCCAGCTGCAGCAGCTACCCAGTCAGGCACAGATACAAGCCATGCAGACGCAGCAAATGCCTAATCACATTCAGCAGATGCAAATGCCAACTCAATTAGCGGGAACTAATCAACAGTTAACACAAATGCAGCCTCAGATGCACCAGCTTCCTGCACAGCCACAGCAACAAGTTGTCACTGGAATGCATCCTCAGATGCAACAACAGAACATGGCAGGAGTCCAGCAACAATACAACCAAGCTGTGAACCAACAGAACAATGCACAGATATTGACTGCCAGCATGCCACCCACGCAGCAGCAGATGGTGCAGCCTCAGCACAGTGTCCCTCAATACCACACCCAGCAACCACAGATGAGCCAGCAAGGCCAGACGCTGCCCCAAGAGGTGCTCACAAGTATTGTAACGTCACAGCAGGGTGCCACCCTCCCTACTAACCTACAGCCGATGGCCTCTCAGCCACAAGGCTCCACCCTGCCTGCGAATCTCCAAAGTTTAGCCGGCCAGCAGCAAGCAACCAATGTCCACTCTATTCCGCAGCAGAGCAATGTGCCACAGGGTAATATGCAGATGATGACGGCGGCGCCTCAGAATATGCAGATGACTTTGGACGGGAATCAGCCGAGCATGCAGATACCCGCCTCAGAGCAGATGTACATGCAGCAGACTAATGTTGCTCAGCACATGGCGCAGCAGAATATGATGCCCCAGCAGGTGGGCGGGCAGGGGCCCATACAGTATGTGGCCAACCAGCCCGTGCCCCAGATGACGCATCAGAACATTCCCATGTCGATACAGGCTCAAAGCATGCCCGTTATGGGTGGTGCGGTGCATCCCAACGTTGTGCAGTCTCAGACAAGTATGGGGCTGGGATATGGTGGTGTGGTGCCAGTGATGTCACAGAGCAGTGTGGCGCCCGTGGAAGCGACTGTGTCGGGAACTAACTCACCAGTTGTGACACTCCCTGTGAACTCTACGTATACAGGGCAGGCAGGGCATGACAGTCAAGGCTTTGGAAGCCCGGTGAGTGCAGTGGTCAGTGGAAGTGTAGTGATGTGTGATGGTGCTCAGGATGTGGCCGAGCCCCAGCCAGGAGACACGGCTGATGGAAAGGAGGAGCCGCAGGCAGCGCCCCCACCTGAAGATGAAAGGTGAGCCTTGTTGAACTCATGACTAATCTTACTGAATTGAACTAGGTACAGGTACCTATGTAAGATTATTAAATGTTGTTGAGATGTTTGAAATAATAGAATTGATTAAAACTTACATTTATTTGGCTATTTATACTATGATGATAGTTCCTTAAGCACCATCTTCATAACACATATATTGGGTAGTTGGCAACCTTGTAGTTAGATTAATAAACAAAGCAAACAGCGCAAGCAATATGTTTAGTCTAACAATGTCTCTGACATTCATTGTCAGAGGAAGTATAGACCGAACAAAAAAAAAAAACCTAGTAGTTAGTAAGTAGTCCCAAATATGATTTTAATATCTTAAACTGTGGCTACAATCAACCAAAGTTTACTTAGTTAATAACTATATGAATCATAAACTTCAATAACTTTGTAAGTTGTATATATTTATTAGCAAGATTTTTTTAAGTAGGTACTTAACTAGAACGGGTTTGCACTTGGCCATAGTTTGCCTGATAGCAAGCAAAGTCTGGCCTAAGATGGAGCGTGCTTATCCGATAAGAACCATTATAAGCACATTGTACATTATTTTATAGGTACACCACTTCGGTGCATTTATTTTCTAAATTCCTCACATATTTTACAAGATAATCTAAATTACTTGTTTAGTACTTTCACACTTACATAATCATTATAGCTGATTAAATGATATCTTCCACACAATAGAAACTAGATAACCACAAGCCTCTATCAATTGTAAATTCTTTTGATAAGAATTGAAATGTCCATGACCCAAGAAAATAATATCTTGGTATTATTGTTCAGCACTTACTTACTTACCTACTTAAGCACTTAAATAATATTTACAAAAAAAAAAATTTGTAATAGTCAAGTAATGTTGTAGTTAAAGATAGCCTAGCTTATTACTTGAGTAGTTAAAGCTATTAAGTGAAAGTTAAGTACCATTTTTGCCTGAAAGTGTCTAACTGCCAAATTGAATGTCCAAAGTAACTAACTACTCATAGGATAAAATATGCAGTATCTTTATTTTATCTTTGTTTTGTATCTAAGTAACTAATCTTAACTAACTTCTTAATTCTTTTATATTAGTATGTTTTCTTAGATTCTAGAACACAACTAGCTGTCTGTCTATAACTATATAATATATATAGTATACTATATAATATATATAGTTATAGACAGACAGCTAGTTGTGTTCTAGGATCAAAGAAAACATACTAATATAAAAGAATTAAGAAGTTAGTTAAGATTAGTTACTTAGATACAAAACAAAGGCAATTTATTTTATTCTTTTGGGTAGAATGGTGTTTACATAATTTCCATTTTTATAGCCAACAAATTTTAAGGAAAACAGGAATTGATCAAATTAGAAATTAAGTAATTCAGCACTTGTATGCTATCTACAACCACATGAAATCATATCAAAATCAACTCAGCCTAAATTATTATGAGAAAAACAAATCTGTAACTTTAGTTACTTAGTTATGCTTGTTTTACCTAATAGAATTCAGCAACCAAATCATCAGCTTTTGCAATTCTAGCCATATCTATTACCCTAACTACCTATAGGAACTGGATCTAGGCAGATTATCGGAATACTAAGATGCATTCCATGGCCAAAGGTGCCATGGGACAACTGGAGAATATATGGATAAATAGAAACATCACTCGGAAAACCAAGCAGCAGCTCGTGAGGGTTCTGGTTTTCTCCATATTTCTCTACGGGGCCGAGACATGGACACTAAAAGCTAATGGCCGTAAACGTGTGGATGCTTTCGAGATGTGGTGCTGGAGGAAAATGCTGCGGATACCCAGGACGGCAAAGCGTACGAATGTCTCAATACTCAAGGAACTGAAGATCAAGACGAGGCTTTCATCCATCTGCCTACAAAGAGTCCTTGAGTATTTCGGTCACATAGCTCGTAAAGATGGGAGCAACCTTGAAAAGCTAGTTATAACAGGCAAGATCGAGGGTAAAAGACCGCGGGGACGAAGTCCGATGCGTTGGACTGACCAGATTCGCACCACACTCGAAACGAAAGTTCATGTAGCCATTCGCATGGCAAATGACCGGAGTCGATGGCGCAAGATCGTGCGGGAGAAGATGATCCGTGGCGGGGGTCACGACCCTCAGCAGTGAGGAAAACGACGCGAGGAGGAGGAGGAAGATGCATTCCAGCATCGCGTTTTGATCGTCGTCGATCGATAGAGATTGTGTACAGAGAAACAATTTGAATAGACTCCATTGTAGGTATCCATGACTCTATGCCTGTACTTCCGTGGGCCCTGTAAACTGACCTAAGCCAGTAAAAGTCCCGTGAGCCCGTTCTGGATGTAAATCTTCCAAGTTACGACCCGTGTCCCGCGTCGCGCACTCTGCACGCAATCAACGGATTCCGTATCTATTTGCGAAAATAACTCATCCGTAGACAATGGCTTGAGTGTTTTGCTTGATTTCGTTTGCCCGTAGCTCGTACCGCAAGCGGCATCCAGGTTCCCTTTGATGATGTTTATTTGCAGATCGTCCTGCGACGTAAATAGGTGGTTGACACGTACGAGAGGTTCGCTTTCGTTGCGATTTCCCGTCTGCGACGATATTGCCAATGAGTGTTCACGCAGACTGCGGACTGACTCGATATATCTAAATTTACTATTTTAATAAAAGTGAATGTTTCTGCACAGATGGGGAGATATTTTTTAAATATTTTAAATGAGCTTTTCTATTCTGCAAACTTACATTTAGCTTGACATTTTTAACCATCTGAACCTGTCCAAATAAAGATAACATCACCTAAAATGCGCTGCGCCTTGCTTTATTTGAGTGAGCTTGTCCGAGAGTTACGGTCTCGTATAAGAGCTTTTGAAAATGTTGTAGACAATGACTACAGTATCTCCTTTTGAGTTACATTTGGGACAGATCTTTGAATAGGAAACATTACGAATACCACTAGCCTTTGTGAAATAAATTGCGCTTTATTCACAAGTCAATGTCTCCGGTGACTCATTCGCCGCAGACTTCCTAAAAAGCAGCGGTCGTGCATTCATTTTCGTATAACCTTAAGTTTCCATTCAGATTTTTTTATTGGTAGTTCCACTCCTTTTAAAGTCTATTCGTAATCGTGCCTATTCAGTTCATACGCGTGTAACAATTTAAAATCAAGTTTGTTGTCAGGTCCAGACTAGCTGGAATGTCCTCCCATCTGGCAGTTAAATCGATTCTATCAACACGCCATCATGACAATAGCTCTAGCTAAACATAACTAGCTGCCACCTTCCACTTGTTAATTCTTCCCTACGTGCCTGGCATGGTATGTTGGCCTGTCTGGTGATTCACCCGTTACGCACTTGGTTCGTCTGATTATGGCTCGGGTGAAAAGCGACGATCGACGATTGTGCGTTCTTTTTCATCTGGCCATTTGGCGCTTCAAGATGCTCTTTTTGTTCTGTCTTGACTCCATTGCATTTGTTTTTACCGAGCAAATATTAAGAGACTAAGTAATGCTTATTTAAATTGGATGACCTGAATACTGATTAACCTCTCTAGGTAACTATGAGCAGAGATTTCAAGTAATCAATGAAACTTAATACGTTTCTCAATTGACCACACACCCATTATTGCCTCAAGATAAGTAAACATACCAACGGCTAGTAACATGCTGAAAGATATTTTTTGCAAATAATTAAACGATTGATAATAAAGGTCAGAGTTCGAGACTCTTCCCAAATGAATATTAAGTTTTGGGTGTTTTCTTTGGAACACTTTGAGTTTCCAATGTTCCATCAAACCGAATATTTCGGAAAGGTAATTTAAATCTTACCTTTTTACAGATAACCGTGATAATAAGATAGTATCGTATCCACTGAATTTGCAGATATGGATCTCATTTTATGAAAAGAGTTTTAAGTAACAAGATTACTTTCCATTTGATCCTTAAACTCTGCGAAATAGTCTTTCATATCTCTGATAGTCGAACCTAAATCTGATATTTTTGAGAAAATGACATCAAAACTGCGATTTTTTGTTGATATGGTGACTCTTGAATATTCCTGAGCAAAATCAAAGTGTTATAACGTAAAGATTTTGTAAAATAAACAAATTTTAAATAGATTTCTGATCTATTATAAGAACTTAGTAATTAAGAATTATTCTTACTTTATTATCTTAATTTACTTGCCTTTTTTCTGAAAATATTCGATTCAAAAATATTATTTCAATTAATATCTTATTCCTGGTCTGATTATCAAGTCCAGTCACATCTAGGCTTCCCAGTATTGATGACAAAGCCGCAGCGGGCTGCGCAGGCGCCAGGCGCACGTCACCGGCGGCGTCGTTGGTAATCGAGTAGCCGAACGAAGGCCGTGAAATCCGAACCTTCCACTCGCTCCTGATCGCTCGTTCGATGTGCTGTATGCTAAGTAGGTATCAGGTCTTAAAATAAAACAGTTGAATACGATCGTTGTGCATCGGAATGACACTCGTGAAGAGCTAAAGAGCTGGGCTTCATGACTTCGTGTGCGCGTGAGTTAATAATTCTAAGAATCTGCTTGCTAACAACTTCGTTTTTTATAACCATTATCAGTCTTAGTAACCGCAGAATAATGAGTATTCTGGTTCCTATTTGCACCATAAGAGGATGATGGTTCTACTTATCGTTTCCAAACCTATTTACTTAACTCAAATTTATTAACACAATTAATTATAAAACCATCACTATCTCCGTCACTGTGATTATAACAGTAGGTATTATTTATTTTTCACTGGCCCACTATACTCAATTTTAAACATAGCTAGCGAACAATGTGTGTTGTTTACAGAAAGGCCAGTATAATATGCCCGATTTGGCATACGTCGCCAATCTGTCTGCGACCTGTAGAAGTTTGCAATTGCCCAATAAGCAATAGCAAGAAGTGCTCTTAGCACTTATGTAAGTAGGCTATCGGTTTTTAATTGCTCGCAAAGATTCCTCGAGTTTTTCAATCGCCCATTGTCTCTCTGTTTTTAACTCTGAACCGTTCTTGGAATTGACGGTATGGCAACTTAATCAGGTCGTAATCAGGCTGTAATTTCAACTGTATTCCAACTAAAACCTGCTTAAAAATCCAATTAGTGCTTAAGCCTAGATAGATAAATACTTAATTATTTGATGAAAAATAGATGGGTCTTGTTTGCACAGGCAAATGGGAATGGTAAAATTGGCAATGACAAAGTACTTAGCTATTGTTTTTTTTCTCGTCTCTGGTGTGCTAATTACGTTCTGATGAATTTATATATTTCGGCTTGTCGAACAAAAGTCAAAAATATCTCTTGACGGTAGGTAAGTACCTAACTAATCCACTCACAAGCATTTTCTACCGTGCGATGCAGCGTATTAGCGTGTTTCAATTGGTGAAAGTGGATGCACAAAATGCCTCTCAGCCACACAATCTCGCGCCCGACCACTGTCAAATAAGCCGACACCTCGCAAAAAATGTGGGAGCTAATAAAACAGCCATTTGTATTCCAAAACAAGTTGAGCGAGATTCTAATGAATTGTTAAGCATTTGACTCGACGCTCGTGCTTCTATTACACATATTTACGTCACTCGAACTTGGCATTCTGGCAGTTTATACATCTCCATATTTCGACTGCCCTGTTAGCTTAGTTGGTAGTGGCTCTGCCTTCTAATCTAGGGGTTGCGGGTTCGATTCCCGCGTGACACAAGTATTTATGCATTATAAAAAATTATAATTACTTGTGTTGAGTCTGGTCGTTTGTATGTATAATAAGTATGTATTTACAAAAGAAAAGTATATAAGTATTATATCCGTTATCTAGTACCCACGACACAAGCGTTTGCTTAGTGTGGGGCTAGATTGCGCTGTGTGCATTGTCCCGGAATATTTATTTATTTATTTATTTTACCTGTGAATTTAACGAGCAGCAGTCTCGTTTTTTTCGCCAAAATTCCATGATAAAATATCGCACCGATAAAAACAATCGATCCGTAATTGCACTGCGTCAATACCAGCATGATCGGCATAATTTTTCCATCGCATTGAGTAGAGCGAGGCGCCGTATCATTAACACTGTTCGACGTGTGTGACGTCAGAGTGTCAGGTTGCCATAGAGGTATTGATAAGAGGAGCGTATCGTTAGTTTGTTGTCAAACAAACAGCTGTGGGCCGGCGGCGCGTGACTCGCCGTCGCGCCTCGCAAGGACGTCCGGCCCTCGAAAAAACTCGCAGAACGACGCGTGCACTCGTATTCATCTCACGAGCCAAGCAAAAAAACTCGCTTTTTGCACCGCCCATAGAAGCAGGAACTGTTTAACCGCGGTAAACTTGCCAATTATTTCGGCGCAATACCCGCTTGTAATTTTTATATTCAACTCTTGAGCCTTGATTGTCAAGTCTTGCCTAGACATACATAAAATTGATTATTAAATCTCAGTAAATCTTATGCGCAATTGGTTCTTACGAAAGCTTTGTTCAATAAATCATGATTAAAGGAAAGAGTTGATGCACAATCAGTTGATTGACTGATAAAATAAGGGCTTATTGGAACTTTAAGTGATAAAGAACCATTCACTATAGACTCGTCGATAAGATAATAAATGCTCATACTGTAGTGTGTTAACGCTTCTGCATTGATATTAATCAGTCAGATAAAAGCAATCGTAAAAATGTATTTTACATAGTAGGTAAAAATGAGAACTAGTTATTCATGAATATTTTTATGTAAGTACTTACGTACAAACTTACCAAGTTTTTTCATATATGAAAACCAAAATGAAAGACAGGAGGACTTTGCGTTGCCGCAGTTCTTCACGAAATTGTAACCTGATAAAACGGGTAAGTAAGGTACGTAAAGTACTCCAAGAAATGTAGGTATCCTACAAGAAAGTTAAGTTCTCCTAAAAGTAAATATTCCACGTGATTACAAACATATTTTTAAAGCTTCCTCATTATCGAAGCATGGTATCGACTACATTAAAACAGCGGTTCTTCTTAAAATGAACATCCGTATGTTAACGGTTCACTTAATAATCAAATGATTCTGTGCTTGCTATATCGTGCTAGTAATCATCTACTTAAGGCCGAGCAGTCACGAGGATATCGTGAGCATTCCACGAATATTTACACACTATTATTTCTTTAATTAACCTAACTACTTTATTCGTTGAACATTAAAGCTCATTTAAGCATTATCTTCGTAGAGACTGCAGGTAAACGTTTAAAATTCAGAATGTATGTACGTTCGATTACAGACACTTTTTATTGCAGTTTTTTAACACCCGTTAGCATTTACATGTTTGCAATAAAAGTTCTCTACGTTTTACAGCTATATAGCTGCAAATTTTGCTGAAATGCAATGCACGATTCGTTCCTCTATGAAGATGCCATTTTAGTGTAGGTAGTTACTGCATCATAATTGTATGTAATATTCTCGTATGTCTTCGAAGTTAATTTTCTTAGCTACATAAATGCCTATATGCAAAGTTATTATGCAACATTACAGTCGTTTACTCGTGTTATGCCATAACCACAAGCGGCGATACGCAATTGAAGAATGCAAACTTTTGGCAGACAATCGCCAATAATCTTGACCAAACTTATCGACACCATGTGAAGTTCCAATAATTAACTTGCCTAATCGGGTGTATAATAACTGATAAATTAAAATACAAACTGATTTATCACACCTATCAGTTTACTTGAATGAAGTCATCTATCGATTAACCATATCTGGTGACAACAGAAATGGAAAACAAGACTAAATAGATGTCGGTATATTATTCCTTACAATTTATAGTTAGTAGTTAGGTACTCTAACAAGCAGACGTATTTAAGCGTTCAATTTATAATACAAAACTCTTTTAGAATTTTAAATTGACCCCCCTATAGAGGAAATGCTTATTCCCAAAACATCTGAGCCATTCTGAGTACTTCGAGGGAAAGAGGAAAAAGTATTTTTACTCTGTTTACATATCAAAAATAGCGGTCAAGCTCACACAAACACAATAAATTCACGAGGTTATCTTGTGCTATCCCGCTATGCAAATATGCTTAATGCAATAATCTCTCATAGTGCATGAAGACAGAAGGGCCTTTGTTGCGTGTGCAATGCTCATATGCTCCTTGACCTCTCCACCACTATGCTTGCTCTAATTATAACATTTACGAGCATCTCTTATCACTCTTTGTTATTTTGATACTAAACTTGACAAAGGAAGCATTGATTGTGTGTTACAGATATTTGTGTGTACAGATGAACAGAACAGACGATCTTGACAAATATTATTTTTAGCCACGGGTTTTGCAAATAACCAAGTTAAAAGAAAGTAAATATTGGGCATCGTGAGTGCTATCTTGTTATGCAACTGTTGCTGCTTTGTTTAAATTAAAAGAAAGTAAATATTGGGCATCGTGAGTGCTATCTTGTTATGCAACTGTTGCTGCTTTGTTTAAATTAAAAGAAAGTAAATATTGGGCATCGTGAGTGCTATCTTGTTATGCAACTGTTGCTGCTTTGTTTAAATTAAAAGAAAGTAAATATTGGGCATCGTGAGTGCTATCTTGTTATGCAACTGTTGCTGCTTTGTTTAAATTAAAAGAAAGTAAATATTGGGCATCGTGAGTGCTATCTTGTTATGCAACTGTTGCTGCTTTGTTTAAATTAAAAGAAAGTAAATATTGGGCATCGTGAGTGCTATCTTGTTATGCAACTGTTGCTGCTTTGTTTAAATTAAAAGAAAGTAAATATTGGGCATCGTGAGTGCTATCTTGTTATGCAACTGTTGCTGCTTTGTTTAAATTAAAAGAAAGTAAATATTGGGCATCGTGAGTGCTATCTTGTTATGCAACTGTTGCTGCTTTGTTTAAATTAAAAGAAAGTAAATATTGGGCATCGTGAGTGCTATCTTGTTATGCAACTGTTGCTGCTTTGTTTAAATTAAAAGAAAGTAAATATTGGGCATCGTGAGTGCTATCTTGTTATGCAACTGTTGCTGCTTTGTTTAAATTAAAAGAAAGTAAATATTGGGCATCGTGAGTGCTATCTTGTTATGCAACTGTTGCTGCTTTGTTTAAATTAAAAGAAAGTAAATATTGGGCATCGTGAGTGCTATCTTGTTATGCAACTGTTGCTGCTTTGTTTAAATTAAAAGAAAGTAAATATTGGGCATCGTGAGTGCTATCTTGTTATGCAACTGTTGCTGCTTTGTTTAAATTAAAAGAAAGTAAATATTGGGCATCGTGAGTGCTATCTTGTTATGCAACTGTTGCTGCTTTGTTTAAATTATTTTCATTTATCAGTCGTCTTGATTGATTTTTTTTCAGGCTAAAAATAAAACTATTAATTCCATATTACTAGCCCTAATAAGACTTATGTCGACAGCTAATAAACCGTGTTTTGTAGATGCAAACACTACTTCACAGTCAATAATCCCATTGCTAAGAAGTTAAGTAACTAAATAACTCACAATCAATGTAACATTATCCCCTAGCAATGCCTTAGGGATGCATTCTTCGAATACAAAGTGTGCTGGCAGTATGTTTTACGACGACACCGCTTGCGTGGGACGCAGATAAGATTTGCAAGCAGACCGGCCATGCGTCGCTCTCCGATACTAATACAAGCCGCGAGTTATTTGCACTTGATAAAAGCTCGGTTTATTGACCTATATGCCTTGCACAATATTCAGTTCGGTTAGCAGAATTTACGATTGTAGCTGCATGATTTTTTCAGCAGAATGAAAAAAAAAGGCTTGAGAAGTTCCTCCTTTTTAGAAGCCAGTAAAGAATAGGACAGTGATGATTGAAAACTTATAAAGATACAGACAGACATACATAAATATGTATTTTTCAATTTATATGCACGATCCAAAACTTTTGCGACTATTGATGTAGACAGTAAGTGCTACGAAAGAGCTGATAAAGTTTCCCTGCTAAAGGAGCAATTAAATAAGTTTGTTGTATTGTGGTGACGCATGACACAAGTGCGTCCGCTACGCCACCCAATTGCAATTGTAATTCAGGCGTCGCGATCGCCAGAACGAATTGGCGTCTGCCGGTGCTTGCCGGAAACGTCCTCGGAATGGCACGTTGCCAGTCTTAATGAATGCAACCATCCTTGCAGAATTCATCTCTATAATGACACAAGCAAAACTGATAAACAAGTTTGAATTTTGTCGTAGATGTGTCGGTAGTTCATTTATAACACAAACAGGCAAAAGTCTTCGAGAACTGCAATAGTAATTACAGCCGTAGACATTTTGCTCACTTGTTTTCAAGTTACGCATTAATGAGCTGTACCTACAGTACCTACATAGACGTGGGAATGTGTCTGCTTAACCGCTACGTTTTGTAGGCACATTTGCAATTCATGCGCGATGTTGACCGCATAGGCCGTAAGCTGTATAGTCAATAGTAATTCAAGCTATAAACTGTTATTAAATTTTGCATGTGTCGTTTCATAATAAACTGATCCTGAAATTTCATAACACCGAAGCGAATGTTCAGCCAGAAAATAATTTTGACTTATATTGAGGGAAACAATGGTGGAACAACAAAAACGCCATAAACTGGGCTGGGGCAGAACTGTGATGCTGACAAATTGTCTAATATGAATGGAAGGCAATCTTCTGCAGGAGTCATTCAGCGGCAGAACAGTACCAGTATTGCATGACCCAGTGTATCGGCTGCATTTGCTTTCCCGGCGATGCGCCAAGTTCATTGGCACTGGCCCTCGCGCCGCCCAGCACGGGCCCCCGTTCGCCGGTCAAGCTTCAAAACTGACACGATATTATTCACTCCAAATAGAAAGCAGTCAGTTTCGCTATTGATGGCTATTTATAGAATAATCGAGGTTTGATGTAAGCCTCACGTGAAATTCGACGATAAAATCATCTTGCGGCGCATTTATCTTCCGGCAGCTATCGTACGTTATGTTTATTGCTAATTACATGCCGTGTTAACGTAAATACCCAAACAGACAAGATTATTATACCGTTTATGGCTAGAAATTGTATGTGTCATAAGTCAGTAAGTAGTTACCTATAGATAGTTTGAACTTTACTCCATATCTGCTACTTTCTTTAGTAACACATTTTATAACGCTCTTATGCTTCATATGCTTTCACTAAACTAGCTACATTAGTGCTTTCTTTTGTGTACTTATCAGGTAATTACATAATTTTAAAGCTTTAACTTACTAACTTTTACACATGTTACACATGCACTGCAGTGTTCAACTGTGTACTTCAAAAACAGGGAAACAAGAGGATCGAATATAATATACGATGAGACTAACGACGAGTTAAACCAAACGAGCGCAAGTAACAAAACTAACGATCTAGTAAACCAATCAGCTGAAGATATTAAACTGAACAATTTAAAGCCAAAAAAGGTTCTGATTGTAGCTGACCAGCAAGGACGTCATGTTAGAAAAAAACTGCAACATCTTTTAGGTGAAAAGTTCAGCGTAAAATGTATTTGGAAACCTGGAGCCACAATAGGAAATATATTTCAGACAACGGCAAGTGAAGTGCGTGAATTTACCAAGGAAGATCATGTTATTGTATTAGCCGGCACTAATGACACTAACCCTTATGAATTTCAACTTAGTCTAAACCATTGGCTTCAATATAATAACAACACGAATGTCATATTTACAGAGATACCTTATAACAAAAACTTGAATGAACATAAACTGAATTATGAGCTGAAATTCATTTGCGGTAGGTATATAAATTCATCATTTATCGATATGAATTTCTCTAGATACCGACCTCGTTATGGGCAAATGTCAACATATGTAGCTCAAACATTATTAAGAGAAATCTTACGTATTAACTATGTTACACAACAGGTTGATTATTTACAAAAAGTTAAACATCACATGAAACGTAGCAAAGTTACGGTGGACAAGTGTGTCCAAACTGAGCATATTGTCAATCAACCCATTGTTTTGACTAGCAACACTGCATCTACATCAACTATGACCAACAACGCTGTAATTTTGACTGACACTAATCATAATAATGACATTCCAATTCCAAGTAATGACAAACAAAATAATTTATTTCGTTTATAATTCCATCAATATTCTGCATCAGAACATAGATGGGTTGGTAAACAAAGGCAATAGAGTAGCCGTAGCTTTAGATAATATGACATCAGAGGGTAAACATATTGACATTTTGTGTATAACGGAACATAACATGAAACGCGAGGACTCCGACCTCCTCCGTATGCCTAACTTTAGATTAGGAGCACTATCTTGTAGATCTGGGAGACATGGCGGAGCCTGTATATTAGTTAAAAACGATATGGAGTTCATCAATCTAAATGAAATTAACGACAAATTTGCAATTCCCAATTATGTTGAATGTTGTGCAGTTGAATTGCCCGAGCACAAATTGTATGTGGTCTGTGTTTATAGGTCAGTAAGTAAGCTAAAAAACAAGGTGGACACATTTTTTCAGCAATTTCGGGAGATATTATCAAAACTAGGTCTAAAACCCAATTTTAAATTGATTGTATGTGGTGATTTTAACATAAATTTGTTAGAAAATATTCCACGTGTAAGAGAGTTTAAAGAACTAGTATCTGAATACAACTTAAAATTCACTTTCTCTACTCCAACGCGGTTCCGTAGCGGCACGTGCATAGACAATATAATACACAATGTTAGAGGAG
The DNA here is from genome assembly GCA_927399415.1 of Macaria notata. NCBI lineage: Eukaryota > Metazoa > Arthropoda > Insecta > Lepidoptera > Geometridae > Macaria > Macaria notata. Next base: position 854,271 of record OV656727.1, read on the forward strand.
GTTCAAGTGAAGTTATTGAGTTAGGTTTGTCTGATCACAGTGCACAATACTACAGATGTCCTGTGAAAATAGCTGTCGGGTTAAAGCATGGTACATAACTAAGACAGACTACAGTCCCGAAAATAAACATAAATTTTTAGATGCCATCTCAAGTCTCACTTTTCATGACATATTTGAAAGTGAAGATCCCAATGTGGCTTTTAATAATTTTCATGAAATTTTGGTCCTCTTCTATAATATGTGCTTTCCAAAAGTTACAGTCAAATGTACTCATGTAAGAAAGCAAGCGTGGGTATCAAAAGGTATCAAAGCATGTGCACGTAAAAAGATCAGTCTCCTTTGGAATTACAGGGCTACCAGATCCAAAATTGCCAAGAATGCACTAAAGACATATACTAAAAGATTTAAGAAAATAATAAATTTAACACAAAAGGCTCAGAACAATTTTTACATCCAAAACTCTAACAATAAATCAAAGGCGACTTGGGATATAATAAACAAGCAAAAATCTTGCTACCCTAACGAAACAATTTCACATATCGTAACAGCTGATGGTAGTTCAATTAAAAATCCTACGGATATGGCGAACTATTTTAATGATTTTTTCCTTAGTGTTGGACAAAATCATGTTAGCAAAAAAAGTTATGAAATAACACAGAAGAACCATGTTTCGTCTAAATCGGTGTTTTTGACCCCTACAATACCTGCAGACATACATAAAGTAATTAGTAAACTAAAGAACACAACAAGTGTTGGGTACGATGGCATTCGCACAGACATACTAAAACATGTGTCAGAGTATATAGCGGGTCCACTCAGCCACATAATTAACTTGTGTATGGAACATGGCAAATATCCTGAGGCACTTAAAGTCTCTATAGTAAAACCACTACATAAAAAAGGGGACAAAACAAATGTAAGTAATTATCGACCGGTGGCTTTAATACCAATTCTATCAAAAGTGATAGAAAAGGTAATATATAATAAAATATATACGTATTTTGAATGTCATGGCTTGTTTTCAAAACAGCAATACGGGTTTAGGAAAGAAAAGACAATTAACATGGCTATTTACGATTTTCTCCAAAAGGTTATGACACAGGTTGACAAGAAAAAAAAAGTAATTGCTATGTTTATGGACATGTCAAAAGCTTTTGACAATGTACACCATGAGATACTGCTAGAAAAATTAGATAAATATGGAATTAGAGGTAATGCGAATAAATTGATACGATCTTATTTAAGTGACAGATCTCAAATAACACAATTGAATAGTCTTTGTACAAAAACGTGTATATATATATATATATATATATTGTATGTATATAACCGTAATATATATTAAATAGTGATACTGCGTACTCTTTTGTTGAGAATAGAATTGTTTTTCATCGTCCATCTTATCTTATTTGTATTTATTATTGGTATTTATTAACTTGTCTAGGTATGTCTTTGTTGTTTCTGTTTAAAAATAATTCCATGTATGCGTGCGTGACGTCATCACCAACCCCAACGGAAGACCAGCGCTGGTTGCTATGCAGCCAGCATTATGCTGAGTTGGGGTTGTATTGTGGCAAATATGTATATGTATTTTATTTAAGTAGTTTTAAGTATAGGTTTATTTTTAAATTTATATATTTCTTGTTTGTACTTATTTCATTTTTATTTGCTACAATAAATGTTATTCTTTCTTTCTTTCTTTCTTAAAACTTTGACATTGAAATCATATGGGTCAGAAACGCGCCCGGTGGTGCACGGTGTACCTCAAGGCAGTGTACTTGGTCCACTACTCTTTCTAATATATATTAATGACATGCCAAACATAACAAAACATGATATAACTCTTTTCGCTGACGATTGTACAATCTTATTCAACAACGACAAACTATGTAATCTGAAATCAGACATTAGCTCTACATTGACTGAAGTAATTAACTGGTTGTGCAGCAATAATCTTAATATCAATATCTGCAAAACTAATCTCATGTTCTTTAGAAATAAGCACAATGACAGTATTAATTTTGACATATATCATGACAACAATAAAATTGACGAAGTGAATGTAGCACGATTTTTAGGTTTAAGTATAGACAATAAGCTCAACTGGAAACAGCATGTAGACAATGTTTGTAAAAGAGTACACAAGTTTGCTTATGCACTCTTCCAACTACGAAAAGTTGCAAACGATACGACAATGTTAACAGCCTATCATGGCCACGTTGCATCGGTGCTACGTTACGGGGTCATGTTTTGGGGCAACTCTACTGACCGAATGAAAGTGTTTCGAGCCCAGAAACGTTGCATAAGATCTATTTGTGGATTTAGAAAAAGAGCTTCTTGTAAAAAATATTTTATTAAACTTAATATTTTAACTTTGCCCTGCCTCTATATAAGCGAAGTCATAATGTTTGTGAAATGTAATCCACAACTGTTCAGAATGAAGCCTGAAGGAAGCAGACATGAAAGGGAGTTATATGTAAAACAATCGAATACAGCATTCTTGTCAAAAAGTGTATTTTGTATGGCCACGACACTATTTAATCGATTGCCTAAAACAATCAGATGTATCGATCAGTTACCAACTATTAAAAAGATGTTAAATGACTATCTATTAAAAAAGGCATACTACTCCGTTAAATTGTATCTAGAAGATAAAGATGACATATAATGATAATTTGATTAACATGTATTCTCTTGACATTTATGTGACAAGGAATTTCTTTTCAATGTATCATCATAGCTATATTTAAATAACGTGTTTGTATTTTTAATCATAACAATGTCTGTAAGCCCACACGGGCAGCGGCTAGAGAACTATCCTGCCCTATAACATGTCTAGCCCCTAGATTATGTTATAAGTTTTTATGAACACCTGTTAAACCTACCTAGTTGCCTGACAATAAATTTCATTTCATTTCATTTAAAAAACAGAAAACATTGTCATCAGCCACTTTGTGGATCAAAATAAGCAGTCCTTACTTCTCTGTCTGGAGTTGATGTTTTATATGGGCTTTTATACCGTCCAACTGACCTACATAATGCTGAAACCGCTGCCTTCATGTCCCATTTTCTGAGCTTTCTAGATAAAAACGCCTCAGAAATCATACATTCGATATATCACAGAATGGCAGTAATAATGAAAACCAAACTCATTGAGAATGAGATAATACGAGTAACGTAAACAGCATTGTTTGTTAAGTAGCATTTAATGAAGTAGTAGCCATTATAATTTATCAATGAGAAATCATTTAGGTCAACTATAGAGCGTAATGATATTCGATGGCGCGCCTTGTTATCTAAACGATCCGTTTAGTTTGATTCGATCTTATTTGCAATCAATGGAGATTAACATAAGTGCATCGTTGCAATCGCTGATACTCATGAATGTACTGCATGTACACGTCTATGGATAAGTGCCTATTTAAATGTATGTGGTCTTGGTTTGTAATATTGGGCTTACAGGTTGAATGCTATCAATACATTCAGGGGGAGCATGCAACACCTCCTGTCCATAACATTAGTTCACCAGTTTACCGACACTAATGATCATGTAAAACTTAATTGACTGTGATGATATTTAAAACAGCGCGTGTCTTACTCATAGGACATTAAAATATTGGCAGCACGTAAAAGCCCATGTTTATAATACAATGATTCCATCGATTACTTTAACGTAAATTCTCATTCCACGAGCAACACAAGGCCATGGTACGGCACCAGGGCGTACCAAGCTTACTTTGCTCTTTACACAGTTTTATAGTTTAGTACATCCCTTTTGTATCGATTCGGTAAAAAGTAACAACACTGCTGCGTTTGTTCATTCTCAGTTTCTTGCTTGGCCTCATTGCTAAACTTGCAAGTTTTGTATGCAGTTCAGTAGCATTTAATGAAGTAGTAGCCATTATAATTTATCAATGAGAAATCATTTAGGTCAACTATAGAGCGTAATGATATTCGATGGCGCGCCTTGTTATCTAAACGATCCGTTTAGTTTGATTCGATCTTATTTGCAATCAATGGAGATTAACATAAGTGCATCGTTGCAATCGCTGATACTCATGAATGTACTGCATGTACACGTCTATGGATAAGTGCCTATTTAAATGTATGTGGTCTTGGTTTGTAATATTGGGCTTACAGGTTGAATGCTATCAATACATTCAGGGGGAGCATGCAACACCTCCTGTCCATAACATTAGTTCACCAGTTTACCGACACTAATGATCATGTAAAACTTAATTGACTGTGATGATATTTAAAACAGCGCGTGTCTTACTCATAGGACATTAAAATATTGGCAGCACGTAAAAGCCCATGTTTATAATACAATGATTCCATCGATTACTTTAACGTAAATTCTCATTCCACGAGCAACACAAGGCCATGGTACGGCACCAGGGCGTACCAAGCTTACTTTGCTCTTTACACAGTTTTATAGTTTAGTACATCCCTTTTGTATCGATTCGGTAAAAAGTAACAACACTGCTGCGTTTGTTCATTCTCAGTTTCTTGCTTGGCCTCATTGCTAAACTTGCAAGTTTTGTATGCAGTTCTGTTTGTGAGCAGTGTCGACACCTGATTCTCTAATGGAGATTTGGGCACGCATCCGTATGTATGTACTATTTTATGTTTACATTTTTGTCATGCTTTTCTTATTAATTTATTTACTTACATACATGATCGTAACGCATAATTACCAAGAATACTGTTAGTAATATATAATCGTATTACTTAATGAACTGACATACTTACTGGTATTATTTTATGTATTGTTTTGCTAACGTAGAACTCTAGTTTACTCTACCTACACCAATTACTAACAAATACATTGTCTGAAATTGCACGTTTAATTTCGTTAGGACGTATAACAACAACAGTTAACAAAAAGTTAAACTACACGAGTAGGTACTTCCTATTGATGCACTAATTACGAGTACGGCTGCGCCTTGATTCACAACCGTTCCTTGTTTCAAACTAATTAGTATTGCCATTTCTCACGTTAGCCCCCAATATCTGCGATCGAAGTAAAAATATGCGCGTCTGGAATTTTCATCGCCGCCAAAGAATGCTATACGGTCGTATAGAATACCATTGACGTTGGTTGATGCGTCTATAATAAAGCTTACAAGTCGTAAATGTTCATCTGCTGATATATCGGTCAGCTACGTTGGCCACTCTATCTCGCATTTATTTATCTTTCGCTCCGACACAAAATGCTCATTCAAACATTTGTTCGCGAAGGAAGTCAATGTGTCTTAGATTTTCCTCGCTTTAATGGCCTCAGAAGCTCTACCCCGAAGATCGTAAAACGCTACGTCTGGCGACTTCTGAAAATCAATATTAAGTGCATACTTATCAGTTTCACTTTAGTTCGACATGTGGCGTACAAATGAGCGCAGCTCAAGGGAAAATAAAATAAAACACAACTTAACTCACTTTATCTCTTTCCTCGTGCTTTTATTTTGTTCGACGAAGATCGGTTCAGTATTCGACAGTACCGAGGACTAGGTCGTTGTTCAATATCAAATAGTACTGTTACTCTATTTTTAGCAATCGAATTCCGAGAACAGATTCACTCTCACTGCGACTTCTTTGTCAAGCTAAGCCTCCGATGTTATTTCCTGCTTCGCTCTGTAATTCGATAAAATCAGCAAATGATTTGCCATCCGTCATAGTTGAAGATATGTTAGTTCATTTAAAAATACAGTTATTGTAGTATTATAAGTAAGTACCTAATGTTTTTCTTTCTGAATGAACAGTTGAAATTATGTATAAACCGTTGTGATAAAATAGTTTTGGCTAAGTATTTTCCTGCTTGCACAATTACTCTTTGCCAATATTATTTCGTTTCGTTTCTTTGCGTTATGGTCGAATAGTTTTAAAAATGTAGTTAAATTATTTGTATATTGTATTAAATTAGTAGTAGTGATTTGTACTCTCGTTACACGTGCCAGAATTGAAGGGTGTGGTTTAAGATCTGTCCGGTCATTGGCCTCACCAAATCTTAGACTTTCTAATGAGACTAAAGTGTGCGCAAGCGCAAGATGACGCGCAAACTGAATGCAGACGCTTGCAGACTGCACCGAGTTATTGCAAGTTTCCGTTTTATTATATCCGATGCAGAATGCCTTGAATTCCGAACATTTCATCGGCTTGTTGCATTCACGATCTTAATTAACCGCAATGACTGTAATTTTGAAGGCGCATTATACACGCCACTTGACAGGTTTACGTTCAAAGAAGTTATCTCTAGGGATGACGTATCTTTACATCGTTGATGCAAATTAATACTGTAAAAAACATTATGATTGCCCATAAATGCCACCGATTCATTGAATAATTTTCTGAGCGTGTGCAGTTATGTTCTTGTAGAGGAGAGATCGCAAGGGCAGACGGGCTTTCACCGTCTTGTCTCGCGAATTTCCGATAAACCCTGAAAACTGTTCCTATCGCGTTACATTAAGGTGGCTTTTCGTTTGTATTTTTAATTCTTCCTAATATTCTGCCGCGCGATCGCATGGGAGAGTTATTGATTCAGCTCTGAACGTTTCATGCTATTGTACATTATGCTCTATGTACTTGCGAGAGGGTTTATTTACGGTTGTTGAATCAGGTGTAGGCTGCAATCGAAGAGCTCAGCATGTCGACGTCGCGACCTAAAGAGGATTAGCCCGATTCTGCAGACTGTTTTCACGTCGGCGACGTCGTGTGTCGGGTGATCCTTTTACGAAGGTACTTGAAAGTGATCTCTTGAGGTCGAGGTCTCCCAGTCAACCGGTCACTGTTTCATTAATGAAGCAGACATTACGTTAAAGGATGACTAGGCTTGGTATTAACTATCTGATGCTGACAGAGGGTGTTTTATGTTCATCTTGATACTTCAAACACTTGTTATAAATGTGTTATCACATAAGTGTCGGTTGTATCGGTTATATGTTGTTTTTAATTATAAGCAATGTTTAACTGCTCTAGCTGTAGCTCTTAAGCCGATTGAAAGGCGTTTTCTTTTTCCAATTTTATTGCTTCATTTCAGTTTCTTGAAACGATACATCCAACTTTTCCTACAACACCGTTTGCTGTCATTTACACGGTTTAACTTTATGATTACTTAATTGCGCTGCAAACTACCCACGTAATTAGTTAAATTTAATAATCCTGTTTAGTGATTGACTTTCTCTAAATGATCTACAATTTATTTTATCTGTATACCGGTAAAAACTCACTTACTAGCTGTACCTAAACAAACTTTGTGTTGATAAAATAAACCAAACTGTTCCTAGATCGAATATATTCTTTATCGGTACACATTTATAACGTAAAGACCAGATTTTGTCTACGTCTAGACATCCAACACAAGATGCGGACACGTATTTTACGTCCTTATCATACCGGTAGGCATAACGGGGTCCGGTCTAAAGCCTTCCGGCGCTTCCAGTGTCGTATCAGTCAAACATTCTACGTATATTATTATGCTATATTATCGCGACGCTTAAAATAGCCTTTATCTCGTCCGCGCTGAGGTCTCTGGGCGCTGCGCCGGCGCACGCACGATCATTAACAATACTGATTAAACCCTTACATTTCTGCGTAGTACGGTGCGTATCGGTTGAGACTGGTTTGATTCACGCATGTAAAGAGGCGTTTACATGGTGGCGCTAGCTACGATATCGTAGCTCAGCATAGCGAACAATACAGAGAATTTGTTGATATGTATGAGCGACTCCTACATTATGTTGTTTTTTAAGTACTTAAGTAATTTTAAATTTTATTTATTTTACTCCGGTGGTGTGTAACCAAATGAGATAAAAGCATCAGCAGTTTTTACCTTAATTCTTCTACACCCACTGATTTGTTGTTCTGAGTGTACTAAAATCTTATACCAAATAATTTGTTAGATTCAGTGTATGTGTATAGTCATTCGTTATTAAATGAACCTTACCACAAATGCCATCAAGATATTGATCAATAGGATGGTATTAAAATAATAATTCTAAATTATGTAACTAAGGTAACCGCATGATACCTAATACTTATCTTAAATTAATATTAATGTAATACAAGATATGATCGCGTCAAGTTTTGTCGATTGCAATAAATGTCAAACAAGATGCTGATGCCCTGTGTGAGATAAGATTATGATTTAATATTATTAGGTAACACAAACGGCAATTAAATTTTAGGTTATTTTGTCATAAATGTCAATACCTCTACTTATTTGCACATGCACTAGAATTTAAATCTATGCATTAAATATATTTTTCAGGCGTGTTCTTTCACCGTCGTTTTACAATAAATTCCTACAGAGATATTCAGGGTAAAAATTAAAAATCATGTCCCGTAATAAATTATGAACATTTTTTTCAACCAGACATTTGAAGCCACAAACAACTCTCACAAGCGACAATGGACGAAATTGGAGTATGCGTGTACTGGAATGAAAAGGTTCCTAAAAATGTCAGAAACTTAGGTTCTGATCACAAGCACTTAGTACTGTAATAAGTCCCACCTGATTTATGTTTTCCAATGATTATAAAGTTATAGTTGTAACCGATTTACAGAAATGAAACTACCATTTAATATCATATCGAGTCTGTCCAGTATTTTATCGTCAACTTTCCACAAGATCTAGGAACTACACTAGTTTCATGCTTGACGGATGAACTAGTTATGTTTATTATGTATATATCTATGCACTAGTATTACATTATTTATATTGCATACGTATGTCTCAGATACATAATTACTCTACACAATTTGATGGGGTGGATATAACTTGCAGAGAATGATGCAAAAGGTGCGATTATAATCATAAAGAAAGATACTCAATTTGACAGAAGAATTTTTCCACATGCACGTATTGCACGTACTTAAGTGCTTAGGTAATTTTGTAAAAAAATGCGAAATTTGAGTACTTAAGTAAGTATTCTTACCTTAATAACAAACTCTCTTTAAAAAAACTTTTTTAAATATATATAGGTACCTATTATATTTCTTTTGCAAAAGTAGCAACAGTGCTCAAATAAAATAGTGTCTAAAATGTTCTCCTTCCAACATTGAAAGTAACAGCTGTCCATCATGCTCTAACACACATTAATCTCGCCGCCGAATAGTGATTGATGCAGTTTGGTACCAAACCTAAGAACAGCAATTTGTTATACTTTCCATTTTTAATATGACCATAATTATTAAACGGCTCTGAAGCTTTCTCTTTTCGAATTTTTATTTCGTCCGTTTCTATTATGCAACGAGAAAAAATAATTACAATAGGTCTATAGCTAGATCAGTTTTAGACTAGCGGCAGTCAACGGCCTAGATCCGTAAGTCCTCAGTCGTCGGCACGTGTAAGTCTGAATATCTCACTGTTCGTTTGTAGTTATCTCTCGCACCGGATTTATTGGCGGTACAAAATCATTTTTTACTCGTTCACACGTAAATGCAAAGATTTTTTTACGCATAAGAGGTTCGCGTTTAATTACTTACTGTCTGTTTGATGATAAACGTCGCTTCAATTTATATAGAAATATGAAAATACTAATGACTAATTTTAAAATGTTTTGGCCTGACTTGCTTGCATCTCTACTTTACTAACTAGTCTATACGTACAAACTTAATCAAACATTTGTTAGTAATGTACTTGGTAAGGAACCTACTTACATATATGAATACAACTGCTGCTGTCTTGAAGCCAAGATAAATGTTTTAGTGTTATGAAATATGATCCCCGAGTACCTTCTTTGATTTTGTAAAACTATCCGATTAATTAGGCACACGCATAACCTTGTTGAGGGCTTTGTTCGTAGCAGAATTGGAATATTAGACAACTGCGCAGTTCAAAGATAAATGTGTTAGAACACATTATTAATTCGACGTAGGCATTGATTTTTGGAATTAGCTTCCGTTAGGAAGCATAGCAATTTAATCAATATGTTAATATTGATTAAATTGCTATGTACTTTTTGCTTGTGTGTTATTATAAACATTGCAAAAAGTACACATATAAGTACATTTTGTTAAGAGTACTTAAGTTAACGTTCACCAAAAAACGTGTGTTTTAATACAAATGTGTAAACAAATACATGCGTTACTCAAACGCTTTTTGCAATAATTTGTTCAGGAATAGCTGTCAGAAAAAAAGATCATTGAGATTTGATTTCGTTTGACACGGGGCCGGAAGGAGGACAATAATTTGAGGGCCTCTGCATATGACGTGCACCGAGTAATTCATGATCTTGATAACCGGCTCCGAATGCTAGTTATAATTTATTTAAAATATTTTTATAATTCGCTGCGCACGACATACACTTGTCAAAAACGATGGACTACATACATACCTATTATAAGATTATTTGATTTGGTACTTGAGATATAATTATTGAGGCCATAAATGTATCTACATTGTAGGTATTGAATTATAAATGCTTTCACTCTCATAGCTCCACGCTACTATTTTCTAATGTAACGGTAATGCTTCCAGACAAAACACTCGCAAAAAACAACCAGACTCGAGACTGACGTCTAATTCACTGTTTGGAAATCACTTACACTATTTTTTTATGTCTTCGAGTTGAGTTCAAGTTGGCGGATATTGTATCACGGTCCATTTCCCTTAGACAAGCGTATTCTAATGAGCGTACTGACGCATACTTATGGAATAGAAATACCAATGTATGGGATTGACGTAAAAATTCCCCCGCGGAGCGCATCGTCATGTCAATCCCATATATTGGTCTTTCTATTTCATAAGTATGCGTCAGTGTATTTATTAAAATACGCTTCTTGTCTAAGGGGGCTAGTAACTTTGCTCTAGAGTTATCCAAGAAAGTATTTCTCTTAAAACTTGTATCAAAAACCTGTTCCTAATTTCGATATTGTGTGACCTTGCGGAGGTCGCCGATGTCTGTTCCCACCCATTCGGCAATAAAGCAGTTGGTCAATGAATTAAACCGATTAAAAAGAACCATTGGCCGAACGCCAGTCAGCGTCATTGTAAACATTGCTAATTTAAAGAAAATGTCATTACGTAATACCGCCGAGATGGCCGTTTTGAAGATTTGCAAAGAAATTTAGTTCGTATTTCAGTAGGAAAACGTCGTAAAAATAAGAATACGAGTATATAACAGAACTACTAGAATCTACTATTAAAAAAAGAAGAAAAGACAAAATATACTTCATCCCAAAAAAACGCACCAAATTTGGAATGAAATCGCTAGAATATCTCGGACCAAGTCTGTACAATACCCTATCAAAGGATCCAAAAATATCGGATAAAACATTATATGAATGTAACCAAATTGTGACAAATCATTTATTAACACTTGACTATAACCAAACAGAGGCATTACTTGAAACAATCAACATATAAGTAACACACGCATACACACACACACACACACATCCACATACACACACATTTACACACATGCAACACTTACCACTAAACAAAAATCTTCCAAAAATAGACCACAATACTACTATTTTATATACTAATATAATATGTCTGTAATATAAATAATTGTAAATAATAAATTTTTGTACACCACTATTTGTAAAAAAAAAAAAAAAAACTCTTATAGGATAAATTAGTTTCATAAAATGTTAACCCTAAATTTGTTATCAAAAATTTCTGTCAATTATTTTGAGGTTAGAATTTAGAATTTCGTAATAACAAATAACAATGTATATTAAAATGCCTAATAAAAATGATGTGGGAGTGGATGCACTTGCGCTTCAGGCTCTTATGAGACCTACTGCAAGGTGCAAACACAACACAGGTACGTATAATTAAACTTCTTGTATCTTTAAGACATATTTATTGTAGCTAAGTACCTAGATGTAATATTGTTTTGGCCCAATAAAAAGCTTTTGTATTTTTTGTATTTGTATAATATTATGTGTGCATATTTTAAGTAACTGTATAACACTAGCGCCACGCTCCATTTCCGTTAGCAATAACACAATTTATTAGTTATTTAGTTTAAAATAATGTTCAGTAAATTTGACATTAGTTATTTGATTGAAGTCACTCACTACGCTTCGCTTCTTTATTATTTTACGTGCACACTGCGTTTAAGTAATTTTATTATTCAATACTGTTTAAAATCCTTTACTCATAAGAGCTGTCAACGGCATTATGGATCTCAATTTTAATTTGCATGTTATGTGTATTCGTTAAAACTTTATAAATGCCTCATAAGTGATTGTGTCAATTTTATTTTAACTAATCTATGAAAATAGTTACTCTGGCAAGTCTAATATGGAAGCGTAGTGAAAACATACTAATATGGATAACTAGGTGCCTACTATGTTTTTTGGACTATAAAATCTAAATATTAAGTGCATGATTAAAGCTTTAACAGCTTAGATATATATATATTTGCATAATTATATGGATACCTAAATTGTTAGTTTTGCGTCGTTTGGCTTCTAGTATAATTTTTGCGTTCCGGTTACGTTAATTTTTGTTAGGCCTCTATTGCTCAAAACTTGTTAGTACAGTGCGTCAACCTCGGATAGTTATAACAAAGAAAGTTCTGGAACAGCTCAGATTCCATTTCTGGAAACAGATACAACTGGCTCGGAACGCCTACAGCCCCAGTATTATTGTAAATCACCTCTCAGGGCGCGACTCATGCCATGACTGTTTCATGCCGCTGCTAAACTCACCCATGTTGTAATCGAATAACTTCGCTACTTATAAATTGTCATGTGTAAATTAAACTTAAGTATTTTTAGTGTCCAGCAGGGTGTTTCACAAATTCGGAACGTTTCCGCTCGGAAACGAAATGCCAATCGTAGAACTCCTTGTAACTTCTATGATTGGTAGATGACTGTTATTGGTCAAAATAAGTGAACGTTCCGAATTTAAAAATACCATTGCTGGATATGGATTTGCAAAAAAAGCTTTAATTATGCTTTTCGAAGACAGTCCAACTTTGTCATTCACGTTTCATCCCAGCTTTTGTACTAAATATAGTGAATTTCTTAGTAATGGAAAAGATGAAATCCATTTTTTGAAATAAATGGAACATCCGTTAAACGCAAAGTGTCATTGTATTTTAAGAGAAGGCCTGTTACGCTGTCTGTAAATACAATCCCCACAAATTGATTTTATCGGCGTAGGCTTAGTTCGTTGATTTATCCATCCCTTTGAAATTCGCTTTCCTTCCATTTAGTGCTAAGAATAGCTCCAACTTATACATTGTGTTAAAAAATATACACGTGGAATGTAAAATTATATACTCTATCATCGTATGAATTGTAATAAGTTTATTGGCAAACTTAAACGCTTATAAAATGACAAGACATTTTGTACTACACGGCTAATGCTAGATGTTAAACGTGTAGAAGAAAAAAGTCTTTATAGACTTTTTTCTTCTACACGTTTTATTCTTATGACTGCAGTAAGTATGGCAGAGTAGGATATTTTATAGCTATCCTTTTAAAAGCATAGTTGGAATTGTTAAATGTGTTTTGAAACAAGTTTATAGCCGTTGAAGTTTACATAAGTCCGTACGTATGTATTTAGTCGTGTCCTTAACTCCTCAGCCATATTTATATTAGTACCGGAGACAGGTGGCGTCCAATGCTGTTCGTTGACTCCGCGGCCTTCGCCCCCCGATTCAATGGCATGCTATACCTGTGTTATGCTATGGACTTAACTTTTTACTGTCAAGGCCAACGGCTTTATCGCCAGTAATGCTCGAATGCTGCGAGTTCTTCCATCGGACACGGGAGCAGTTTTTACATGTTCAATAACATACTTTGATCTTGTATATTGTAAATTTTATCATGCATATGCGTAAGTTTACTAAGAGCTGGCGATAGAAATTTACATTGTATGTGTTTTACTGTCGGTTGTTACTGAAATCTCTGTAAATATTGAGAATTGCAAAGGATTGTACGAATATATACGTATGTGGTGCTATATGCGTATTTTGCAAATGGAGAAGTCGAAAAGGCTTTGCTAGTTATTTAAACTCAAAAGCAGAATGTGAAATTTTTCCTTATTTGCAATAGCTTTAAGCGTCGCAGTTCTTGAAATGAACTTCGTTATGGAGTATTGCGTCGTAGCGGTTTGGCGCGTTTAATTTTTATGCTAAGCATACATGTGTAAATTTTAGCATACGTATGTTAAAGCAAACTTTTCTATTGATTCTAATTATAAAATGTCTTGTAAATAGATGTATAGTATGCTGCTTGAGAGGTTGCCCCAATTGGCTGATCACGGTTCTGTGACGTCGGTGTTGTCTGCGCTTCGTCTGTCGTTTGCTTCCCGGAACGATTGGCTGCTGTGCTGCTCCGCTGCTCCGCTAAACACGCCCTCATTATGCTATGAATGAACTTTTATATTATATTGACGCTTCAAATGTTCGAATACAGGTCGGCACAAAAAAGTTCGACACATTTGGCTTGTCTACCGCTGACATCACCATTCTCTTTCGCTTGTCAGTCATGATTTCGGGCGCTTAGTGGCACTACTGCTCTACTGACTGTTTTTTGATGAATGGGTTTCACTCATTTAATGTCGATGAACTTTGATCCACTTTAATCTTGTGTGGGTGTGAAATGACAAGCAACTAATTTCATAGCTAACATTTTAGCTGAGTAATTTCTTCTTGGAAGCTCGTGTCTAATAACTGCTCCATGAAAACTAATCAGTCTTCATTGAAGCTTTTTAAGTTTTCCTTGAACGGAATTAATAAATTAGACATTTTGTAATTCCGTGATCAAGTTCAAGGAGGAAGAGTTAGCTATTATCATACAAATTGCCTTTCTGAATGCAGGCGCCAGCCGTGACTTGTCAGGGTTTTAGTTTGACTTTTGGATAGTTATTTGTATACTTACTTCGCCATGGAAATGCCACGTTTGAGGGCACAATTAGTATTCTGCAAAGGTCCATTGGCCAGGAAGCGATATACCGTTTACCTCACATTACGTTAGCTTATTGTGTTCGCTGTTGTATTGTTGAGCAAGTTATGTCTCGCATGCAATATCGGGTGGCTATTGAATGTCAGGTGCTGGACTTTCATTTAAAATATCGATGGACTAATATCATTCCAAGACATCTTTGAACATTTTGAAATTATTCATTGAGGCTTGTCCTAGCTGGGTGCGGTACCTATGTTCATGTTCATGAATACAAGTTTCTTTCGGACTCATCTCTATAACAGGTACCATGCGATGTCAGATTAATGTTCACGTGTAAATGTTTAGGCGTGTAAAACTACGCGGTTACATTTGGGTGAGAAATCCAGAAAACCCAAATATCTATAAAAACGAATTCTTTGAAATCCAGAGTACAGACATAAGTCTAGGAGATGAATGTGTGTCAGGCTGTCAGTGTCGCACTGCAGATACCTAGCCAAACGCCCGCCGGTTCACTTACCGGAGAAAGTTTCTTGACCTATTTCCCAGATTTACGCTACATTTCTGTGCAGTTTACCCGCTCCGAACTTAGCTAAACGCTAATTGAATCTCGGAACAACGGCTCTGCGTTCGAATAAATCTCACTTACTTGAGCGATGTGACGCGAACTGTCCTGTCCCTCACCACAAAATTTTCTCCCGCTCACAATTTTGTTCTCGCACTCCTCTTAAGTAAATATAAATTCTCGCACTACACGCCTAACGATATTACCGAGACCATAATTCCGAATGAATAGTTTATTGCAGTATTAATTTAGAGGCGTACGGAGATCGGATCTCGTTGGCCGGCGGCGATGGGTGCTGTTGTCTTCAATTAACCCAGTTCTGGTCCGGCCATTGTGTTCAGTCTACTCGGTGTCTGCTTTCTTCCACTGGCCAGTAATGAGTATAAGTAATGAGAGACTCGCGGTGGAGGCTTTGTTTAGGCGTCATTTGAGAACTGCACACACATTCGCCGTAAGTACTATTGCGTTGCTGTTATGCAACGCAAACTGCTTGTAACTACTATTGCAAATGTTATCTCCAATATTATTCTGATTTAATATATAAGTATAAATAAGTAGGCATCGTATCTCGCTTCTAATTTTGCTGTGAAACCTTCGCTCTTTGAGCAATAAATATTATCATTGAATAGATATTCTGTATTTATAACTTTGTAAGGTCCTCCACGCTGATAAATCATAGAATTCGTTCCAAGCTTACAATAGTGACATGTTACGGCGACAATACTAGACTAACATAAATACGATTTATGTAATACCACTATTATTGCCAATCACTCTAGACCTTTTTCAGACCTACATATGTTAGATACCTAAAACATATACGGTATTAACTATTTTAACTATGTTTGCAGACATTTATTAATGAACTAATATAGACGACATTTATTTACCTACATTCATTGACGAGTATCATTTTTACATATAAAATTTCTGCAGTTTAACTAATTATTTAATTAAGTACCTACTGTTTTATCATTAGTAATATGGTAATGATTTTTGTAGAGGAAAACCGCAAGGCCCCTACATTCAGCTGTAGACAGCGACCAGACAGTTGGTTTAGAGATTGCACAATATGCCCAGACATTTTGTTATCGATCTCGAACCCGCGGTTGATAATGTAATATTTGCAAGCTAGATTATTACAATGTTATTTATTTTTAATTATTTATAGTTTGTTGTTTGTAAGTAAGTATTTATTTTATTTTTTAATTCAAGCAGTTTGTGAGCTGCACATACAATATGCTAAACATACAATAATCGCTAATGTATGTTATTGTTTAGTGTAACTCAAGTCTTGACCAATTTTAGACATGGTTCTCAAACCATATACTTGAGTTTATTTGATTACCCTAAGATTGACTATAATGGGTGGGGATATAAATGTGTACTAATTAGGTAGTTACGTGAAAATAGATACATTCAATCATATAACCGACTATACCTACACTGTTTATCTCTCCAAGCCCCCAATTAGTCTTCATACATTGGATCAATACCCTTGAGAGAGCGGAATGCAAAAATACATTGCCCTTTTTACAAAAATAAATAATCTTTCAATGTTGGCATCCGTGAATTGTCAGGGAAAGCTACCTGTTAGCTATTTTCTCGTTGCTTCTTGACAGACAAGTGGCCCACTTGGCATAGATCGGAGCAAATACATTTTTTTTTCAATGATTTTCCTTCGTCTTATACTCGTGACTAATGTTAATTCATGGTTTTACTTTTTATATACTTTATAAATATTATATAAAGCCTTTATTGTTATTGAGTATTAGACCTTAAAACTTTTCAAATATGAAATTTTAATTCAGAGGATTGCGATAGGAAGTAACCTATTTTGTAACTATGACTAATACTTTGTCAAAAACACGATAAAGCGTGTAATTACAAGCAGTCCGATAAACTGAAAAGAAAAACATTTTCCCTGTTGTCATTGTTGTCCATTTCATATCATGGTCTGATTGTGTCTTGGTAGTATCACATCAGTTCGAAATAGAAACTAAAGCATTCCTATCCAGTCCTTAAATACCAATTACTCATCAAACAAGCGTATTTCAACCTATTTTTAACCAGTGATCATTACTGAACGAACATAACAAAAACGTCACTAATTCCTGGATTTTTGGTAAAAGTTTTTTGATTTCTTGGCTTCGTATTTTATGTGTTAATAACAATTACATAATTGTTTACATACATATTACTTGTTCCAACAGTTATTGTATACCTTATCCTCTTAAGATGCTTTATATCTACAAATCTTCAAAGCTGCTACAGGCGTAATTTAAATTCAGCTTGAACAATGTCAAAATGCTACAAGCACTCACGCGAAAATTTTGTATAATGTCAGATAGAGCTAAGTAATACCGTTACCTTCTTACGTCTGCATTAGAGCTAACGTACTTGATTTTAGTAAAACAAAAATACGAGGCACCGCCTTCCGTGACGTAGCAGCGTTTTGCACGTCCACTTGCGAAGCGGCGACGGTCGAGTGAAAAAACTTGGCAGAGCGATCGGTTGTACCGACTCGCTTCGTCCTATTGGCGCTCCGAGTGTCACTGGCGTCTTCGTCTGGCGCTAAAGCGCTGGCGTCTACTTCTTGGCTCTCTATAGCTTTTTACAACCCTTTCGCTAATTAGCGCTACAAGTGCCCTCATTAAACAAATATCGCACGTTAGTGAGATTATTATTTCAACGCTCGTTCTAATTAGCATTCATGTTTTTAAACTCTTTGTCTGATTCATTTTCGAAATAAAAATGAACTCTTTTTTATTCTCTCCCAGCTCGGAAGCTTTTGGGATATTGCAATCGGCAAAAATAATCCTTTCGTTCGACGTTTTGGCACGTAAAATGCATAATATATTAACTCTTTTATGTTCCGACTCCCGAACGTTCAATTATCAAGAGGTTTATGCCGCATTTGTGACCTATTTCACCACATTCGTATGTAAAGGTTAACGAAGCAATAGTTATTTGGCTTCCTCACAATGCCTGTTATAAGGATAACATTTTTAGGTATACATCTTCATTCAACAAATTTCTTATCTGATTAAATATGGGTTTTTTTGCTATAGAAGCACCTATTTTTTTGTAGGAATGTTTGCCGACTCTCGTGTTTTGTCCTTAACTGAGTTTGCTAATATAAATATTGGGCTTGCATGCGATACAATGTTGGCATAACACTTAGCGGTACTGAATACTATCAAAACAAACTGCAAAATTGTACAGTCCACGATCTCACGAAATTAGTAGAATAAATATAAATCTTATCAACCTGTGCTAATGGTGTAGTGTCATTGTCGTTGTCCAGCTTTATGAGTATTGCATTTGGAAGACAGAGGAGAGCTCTTACAACAGCTTTAGCGAGTATTTCTGCCAATCACATTATACCAGCTTTCAAGCATCGCGCTGTCTGTCACTGGAAGTGGTTTTCTATGTAGTGGAATAGCTGGATGTAGCTGCGGTGCTGTATCTGTGTACAGGATTACTAGGCACCAGTAGGTTTGTCTGTATAGATTGCAGATCAGTTTCTGTGTAGGTAGTCTAGGTAACTAACTAGTCATTCGATAACTATGAGTAATTCAAACATAATAAACAATTTTAGTAGTTATAAAATTTAATTTAAAATTTAACTTAATATCAGAATGTATATTACTTACTTGATATTTAAGTTCGCTGTCATATTCTCTAAAATGTACCGTATTGTAGCTTACCATACGGTGCTTGTCTAATAAATATACGTAGCTGTTATAAAGTGACCACCTACCTTGTGGCCCTGTATACTTACTACCTACTCGATCGGGTATCGGAAGAACCAGTTCCAGACTTGCATAGTCTGACTAGAATTCTAAGCTTTATTGTGCAAAAAAAACACGGAGCTATCGGTTGTACACAAATCTTCCATGTTCTCGAGTCTAGGCTTCAAGTGAGTAAATTTACCTGCGCCGGTTCTCACATTGCTTTTTTCTTTTCTGGGTATCCAATCCAAGCGGGTAATAAAGGCAGAAATTCGCATAAAATCTGTATTTCTATGCAAAATATGATAATCACTGGATGATTATAGACTTTATCGACTAGCATCATAAAACGACGAGTAAAACTAATTAAAATATCGAGAGAATGTGAATTCGAGGAAACATATTTACTTATATAATGCATATACATATATATATTAATCGCCAATTGAGTTTACAAAAGATCTAAATTGATTTTGTAGACGTCTTTGTTAAATCGAATACTGAGCAAATAACAACATAAACTTTTTGTCGGCTATAACATCGTAAACTTGTTTCGTTCTATCATTTCCAACGAATTCGTCGATTTCTAGGAATGGTTTCGCAAACCGACCGATTACTCGACTTTGTAAAGGTGTTGCCGAAATTTTACGACTTGCGTGACAATGCATGATGGCTTCCCACGTGGTGCTGGTTGCAGTTCTTCCTGCAGTTCAGCAGCAATAAAGAACTGGCTTGTTTTGAACAAAAAATATGATTTCTACATTATAAATATCACAGGCAAGTTAAACTTTTGATCTTACTGAATCGAAAAATTTCAACTAACTTAACCTGATCTAGGTTTAGCTCATACTTAGCATAGCTAAAACTGTGTTGATTAATTGGTATCTGTTTCGGAAATGGCATAATGTGTACCTTGTTAGTTTACATTTGTTTTGGAAATACTTGAGCGATGAACAAAAAGTTGAGTCGAAGTTGATTCAGCCTCTAAATCTCGTATGACTAGCTTCAGTAGACATAACAATCTAGCGAAGTATGAGGAGATTTTATAAAGAATTTCCTTCCGTTTACTTACAATAAACAAAATCTATTTCTTATTTTTTTGTCCACAACATTGTAATATTAGTTTATTTGTATAAATTATACTTATTGTTAAAAACTAATTAAGAAAACTAAATACTAATAATAAAATAAAAACTTCTAAAAAAAATAAAAACTACTTCTAAAACTAAAATGATGAATCTAAAATGCCCGTAGTAGAAGGAAAGGTCCCCAAAATGCTGGCGGCATTTCCGCGTTGTATAGCAATGCTCACCTTTTGAGAAAAGTAGCAGCTAGCATTCTGGAGACTTGCAGGCCTAGACAAGTGGCAACAAACCGTAAGCGTATCGAACGAATAGAAAGACAAATGTATGGGATTGACATTTTGATGCGCTACGTAATTTGATCTGACGAATAGAATATGAAATTCACAGCCAAGTGTCAATGTATTCTATTCGATGAAACGTCTAACTAGAATCGAACGTTTATGTCCATACAAATTGAAGCCATGTCGCACATTTTGACAGTTGTTCGCTCCTTATAGCTTTCGAATCGCATCTTTGGTGAGCGTACGGCAGCACCTTGTAGTTTGCGCTACAAAATGGCGTATTTTTCAATATTTTGACTTGGGTTTGAGAGAGTTTTTGCTAGATAGTGTGGTTTGTCTTTATTTTGTGCCGGAAATCGAAAAATATGCATAAATTATTGCTTTTGGTAGCTGCGCACGACGAAGAAGTCTGGCTCAGGCGTCAGCAAAAAATATTGTCCAGACGATGTGTTTGGAGAAAATCGGTGATATTATGCCGGAGTCACTTTTTATAGAAATATTTCGTCTAAATAAGACCACATTCTTTAAACTATGTGAGGATTTGCGTTGCCATACTCAATTACGGGGAACAGCGGATATTTTTTTCATTGGAAATAAAGGTATATAACTAGATCATACGATCCTTTTCAAGTTACCTATTGTTTAAATGCAATTTTATGAAGATAATTTATTACCTACCTTGATTCAAAAGGACCTTGTTTGTTCTTTTGCAGGTCCTTTGTTTTCTTGAGTCCGTACAATATAACTCTACGCGCAACTGGCAGCAGCACTTATGATTAGAATTGGCCTGTGATCAAATTGCAATAAGAACATATTAGTTCTAATTTTATCCGCGTGCAGAGTTATCTTGCTTAAACTCTATCATAATATGAAATGTCAGTTGAAAGTGACGTTTAAAACGCTCAGCACCATAGAAAAAAATATAGATTAGCGTTTAAAACGAATAGAGGCAGCGTGCGCAAACTATTTGTACGTTTGGCTTCCAAATTCTTAGCGAAAACGCTGCAGCGTGAACCGTGATAGGAAGAGAATAGATACGGACTGGTTGCCGTTTGTCTAGACCTGCTGTTTACTTCCACCAAACGCTTGGCCAGGTCCCGGTACAAGTCCAACGCAGCTGGACCCCACGGAACAAATGTCTCCACCGCAAACGGCACAAACATATAAACGCGATCGAGTTTTGAATATTTGTGCCGTTTGTGGTTCTCAGCTTAAGCGGCCGCGACGCCAGCCTGAGCACAGGTGGAAGGAAGGTGAGATGGTGCCATAGTGTTCACACAAGTAACATCTCACTCTGTGCCGTTTGCGGTGGAGACATTGGGTCCGTGGGGTCCGGCTGCGTTAGACTTGTACCGGGACCTGGACAAGCGTTTGGTGGAAGTGACAGGTCTCCCGAAATCTATTTCTATTTAAAAAATGTCTAGAGATAATCCAAAAATCTTTATTAAAAGCAGATCATAACAATCTTTTATGAAGTGATCGGCCAATTTGTCCGCCCTTGATATCCATTAACCTCGACTTGACGAGTGACCCAGTTATTTAGTCATTATGATGGACACGACGCGATGCATTTTTCAATTGAAACCTCTTAGCTTGTTATAACATATCCCTCTCGTGAACTCTACAAGGTCCCGGAAAGGGCTAAGAGAACTTATTGTACCTACAACAACTAGCCAAATACTATTACGTAGCCTATTACTTCGATGAACTTGAAAGCTCCCTGATGTTGAAATGTTTCACAGATCCCCAGTAATTTCGCTTACGCCTAACTTCGCCTCCCAACAAAAGCTTTAGAGCCCAAAAGTTTACTGACCAATGCAAAGAACCCGTAATATCCACTCAGCGGGTGGAAAGTGATTTACTACGATGATTTCATCAACGGCTACTTATTCTTTAATTGGCATTCCACATGCGTTGTTATAAAACCTACGTTTATTTCGACCAGTTTATTAGTTATGTAATCCTTGGAAGGTCAACCAAGTATCGACCAAGGCTGGCCGTGGGTGATACATGTAAACCTGTTCATTTGCTTTACCACCAAGTGGAACTTGCCTGGAATTTCCTGACGGCAATCGCCGCCACTATAACATTATGTCGTTCTAACATTAAAGGAGTTAGAAGATAATGTGCAGTTTTAGCTAATGCTTCTACCCTCAGAATCTTCTTTGACATGACTTACATTCGTTATTAGTTTTAGTTTTGTGTTTGTCTTCTATTGATGATTTCATATTTATCTATCCTATTTAATCCAACTTGCCCTAGCGTATCCCCGATATCATAATAAAAGAGACTAATGAACAAATAGGTAGGAACCTAACATACACACACACTGCACATTAGATTAAATTTATTAAACTTGTTTCTGACCTCTTCATGTTGTTGACGGCGTAGTTATAAATTGATATCAAAGCATCATCATAGAATATGTATTCTGCATGTTACACTTAGCTACCTGAGAGGAAGCTCGTTTGCCATTATCGGAAACTTTATCCTAGACAAATGTTTCGGGCACTAAAAGCGTATTGATTAGTGTTGCCTGACTGATAGACATTGTCGGAATACCTACAGTGGCCGCAGAGCCTTTGTGTCTGGGCTGGGCCGGTCGCCGGCCGTGGGCGGAGCCAATTTTATTGCAGTTATTATACAACTAATAACATATTGTATTGCTAGCACTAGCACTGCGGGCGATAATGTAATATCGAGCCAGGTTCATTCACATCGGAGAGAGAGCAAGAGTCATTCATGATTGTAGATATTACAAGTATTTAATAACAACGTTTCGTAGTTAAGTAACGCCGCGAAAGTGAACTGCGTTTTTTTAACTGTCTGTGTTTTTGGGAAGAGTGATATCGGCTCGAGTTCAGTTTTACTTTCAATTAGAAGTTGGAGGAAGTTTTCAAGTGGCAAGTTGGTTAACCGATTCCCAAATCGAATTAAAAGTTACTTTCTACTTTGTTTATCTTGTCTTGTCCTCGTATTGGGTAATTATAATCAGACATGAATATCAAGTCAAACTTTGATTTATTATCACATTCTTTGATTTAATTCACTACTTCCTTGACGCTATAAATAAACGTTAAAAGGCAATGAATCGTTTTTGGAGTCTCAATATGTTGCTCTACGTCTACGTTATCGCTACATGAGCAGTAATCGGATACGAATCTGAGAAACATGATCTATTAATCATTGTTGAATTTCTAACTGTGTATCTCTCTGAATAGTATAAATATAAATAACTGTTGCTCGGATAAATTGATGAGCACAAAACAAACTTGGGTATATGAATGAGATGTATGACTGTGTAAAGTAAATAAATTAGATCGAGTTCTTTCTTATGGACTTATCAGTCAGTTTGTAAATAAAATATTGTAGGCGTAGAGTCCATTGAATAGTACTTAAAAAGGTCATAGTTCTATTCATATTGATTGACCTAAACGTAAGATATAACTCCAAGTTACGTAACAACAATGGTACATAACGGTAGGGATTTGCACAAGTACGCAACGCCATGCTAAATGCTAACACGCACTAATCACGGCCCGACACGTAGCTGACTTCATTAGTACACATGACCCAATGCACTATGATCGCCTTTTAGTGTTTGAATGAGATTACCTAACTAATCATAAATATGAACTTTGCTCTCAATGCGGAATCTAGCGCGTTATTCAATATGTTGACGATACTGAAATCATTTATAGATATTAGCGTCTCATTGTCTAGAATAAATTCGATTGAGTAACATCAAGTGGGTGTTTTGTTATTTTATCATTTAGGGTAAAGCTATTTAGCTATTTTTTAAATATACGCTGCTTAGTCATTAATGTGTGTTAATTACTGACCGACTATAATGATGTTTCCAATGTTTGTTGCAGGTACTATGACAGTCTGCAACCCGCACCACCGCGACCGTGAGTCATTCATACGTTGATAAACTGAGGCTTGGTGACGCAGCTGTGAGGTGCAAACCACCTGTAACCGTCGCAGACGGCTGTGGCTCATTTGCAACGCGTTTACATTGAAAATACACTTTTAGTGTTTCATATGTTACTTATCAGCTTCCGAGAAACAAACTCTCAGTTTATCAATATCGAATTTCAGTTCTTCCAAGTCGATGATAGCTATTGTAATATCGCCCATACGTATTGCAAGCGTTTCTGCAAATTTCAAGTTGGGCTTTTGTTTTAGTATGGTCAAGTAACTTTTGAGGGATTCTCTGAACCTCTGCGAAACATGTTAGAACGTGTTTCTCAGACATCTCGTATGGCCTCTTTGAATGTTTCCACTCGTATTTTTTTTATCAAATGTACAAAAAATGTTATGAACCAATTACATTCTTTAGCAAGTATAGAGATAAACCACATTTTAGAAAAATGTTGGTAAGTACAAATATTTTTCAAATGTGTCGAAATTGCTAATCACTGACTACCTAAATTTGGTTTAGATGAAACAGTCACGTACCTACCTTATTAGTACCTATTCATATAAATAAACATATTTCCCAATGTCATACAACTTCCTTCCTTACTAATCTTATTGCTTTACACATTGGGTGTAATTTTGCTGAATGAGATGTAGGTATTGGTAAATGACAATTTCATATATATTCTTTCGTCAATATTGCTACAAGTTAGGATGCAGGATCTCTTCTCTTAACTTACCCCATGGGGATCCTTTTCTACCTCTATGCCGGGAATCGTGGACTTTCACTTTTCGTTACTGTATGATGAACAACCTATTTCCAATACATTTCTGTTTTCGACATTTTATATTTACACCGCAATCTATTATAGCTTATCAGTATTTGGAAATGCATTAGCTTCAAATGCTCTATCAATTTCGAGTGCAACAAACAGTTCCAGAAACTGTATCAGTCCAAGTTTTATCTCTGACTTCATCATTTCATTCGTCAGCGACCTGAGGACTGTGTCAATCAAATTCTATGAGTCTGACATCATCAATACCGAACTGGGTATCTTTCCTGTCTCTATATTCGTTTGTACGTCACATATTTTCTAATGACATGATTGTTTAGGTAATGAATGGATATTGGATAGCGATAATATGATTCGTAATGAAATTCCGTTATGTGATTTCGTTATTTGATTTCCATTTCTATTACTTATCTAATTGTATTTGATTTATAAATTTCGCGTTTCTGTGGTAGTTACTTTTATCTTTAGTAAATATTGATCGACCCGTTTTATTCTCTTTTAGCAATATAAATAAATAAATAAATATATGTTAAGCTCACGATATACCAGTTTTTGATCATACATTATATTCATCAAGATAAATCATGATATATAAACTTGCATAAAATATTTTTATGAGTGCAGAAATTATTTGCATTTTTATACAAAACTTATAAGGAAATCCTCACTTTATTCGACGTATAAATGATTCACGGCAACGGTGTATTTATTTTAAAATGTTCATTTATTTGCGAACCCCAGCATCCTGTGGTTAATGTTATATTTACAGAAAAACCTATGTTTATATACTAAATTGGTAATAAAAGTAATAGAATACATATTTCATGACAAAACATATTTTCGTTGTCGTCATAATTCGTAGGTTTCACTGTAAATAGCTCAAATTATTGTTGTTCTGCAATAGGTTAAGTTTTTGTTATAAATTCAATGTTTTACGTTCAAGTGTCATAACGCCATTCATTGGAACGTCCTTATTTTTTACGTCGATACATACATCTGAGTTTCCAGTATATTTAGTACTGTGCAAGTCTGGTAACGTGCAACTGGGTGCAATAACCTTTTGTCGACAACACAAATAGGTATGCCAGTCCAGTACTAAAGCGAAGTATGAACTTCCATCAATCCTTTGACGAGTTCTCAAACGCGCATTACGCTACACTGTATTATCTCTACATATTTTCTGTTCTGCGCAGAATAATAATTCGCATCCTATATACCTAGGTAGTCTCGAATGTTGGGCGTAAGGTCGGCCCAGCCCAGTGAATGGCGTTATGTAATATTTCTAGGCGTCCTATTTTTCCTGTGCCCGCCAAGGGAGGCGGCGATGCCGTCGGGAGCAGAACCTCCTCAGGGTTTGAAGACACGGTTTGTTGGCAAGGCTGTCACGATTTTATTATTTTCTCTAATACATTATCTCACCATCTGTCTTGGTCTCACTCGAATGCTCCAGTAATACACTAAAAAATTCATTCCTCTAATCCAAATTCTAAGTAATTTGATAGACTACATCTCAAATAGATATTTGGTGTAGTTCGGAAATCTATAGTAACGCCATCTAGCGTCGAGTAGCGGCGACTCTATAACTTTAATCAACTCAGCTCTACGAACTGTAGAGTGTTATGTAGTGTACCAAATCCGCTAGATGTAGCCGAAATCAATGTTAACAAATTAATATACCTAATTTCCTAGATTGAATTTGATATTAACTCATTTCCTCATCACCAAACTGTTTACATAAGTATTTTGATGATTCCTTTTTTTTATCCTTCATGAACATATATGTTCCAAGAAAATTAGAAAACCGTGGATTTCGTTTTCCATTGGAATTTGCAAAATAGTGGTAGGTACATATTTTTCTCACTTCTCACTCACTAGAGTAAAAACGTGTCTTGCTTGTTAAAAAATTCTACGTTCGGAAACTAATTATTTATATGTATAACAGCGCCATCTAGTTTAAAAAGCTTGAACGCGGTAGAAATTCTTCAGTAAAAGTACCACCTTTAAGAAACCATAGTGTTTTCAAGCCTGTTCGGTAGATGGCGCTGAAATTTATTCTTCAACTTTACTACAAACAAACTAGGTATCCGTCTCTCTTCGTCTATGGTATGGTAGGTGTATCCGTCTCTCTTCGTCTATGGTATGGTAGGTATGTATGCGTTGGAAGTAAGGCGAAAATGCAGTTTGCTATCGCATTACTTCCAGCTCTTGCGCGGATCCATCGACGATCCTAGTGTTCTATCCCGGTTGTCGCTGGCGGCGGGAGCGCGTGCGGCGCGCGCATGCTGCCCGCGCCGCCCGCTGGCTATGCCGTGCGGGGTGGTGCGCACCGCCACGGCGCGGTACGCTCCCACAACACATGCTGTCAGTCTGCTTAACGACATGCTTGCACAGATGCCAGATCTTGATATATTCCATTCGAAATTTAAATTTATATTACAATGTTGTAGTATATTTATTTGTAATAATAGGAAAATTTACTATAAGTCTAGGTATAGGGATTAATTTTAATATAAGTATATTTTTTTAAGGTTGGCCCACAGCACGCTTTGGGAAACTGTAAGTGCTGTGGGCAAGTGAACAATAAATAAATAAATAAATAAATAAATAGGTGGCGCCACTAAGCACATGATGTCGAATTTATAAACATAACCCAACACACCGATTTCTCAAGCGGTATTCTATTCAGAGCATTCTATTATTTAGGTTTTTTTTAATACTTACGTAGGAGAGAATCTAGCAAGAAGTTCCACTGTTGTCAACTCAAAATATTTTAAGTTTAAAATATTCATAATTTACGTACCTATTAAGATCACAGAGAATTTAAAAATCTTTAGTTAAAATAAAAACTAAAAAATAAAGTTATTTTATATATATTTTAAATTATTATTCTTTACTACATGTGGCCAATCAGTTAGCATCTATAAACTGTACATAATATCTACATACAAAGTACGTCTTGAAAGTTTCAAAAAATCAACTTTTTTTAGTACTTTCTACATACACACTTCAGCTGTTATATTGTTTATGCGTCCTCGACCGGTCCCCGTCCCGAGATTTTTACACAACAGCTTCAGAATGGTTTCGGCAATAAAAAAACGTGAACCATGTGTGTCACTGCTAAAAATAGAATTCTCGTTTTGGTGTTTTGCGCATTAGCACGAATGTTTTGCATGATCATTACCATACTAATCTAATATAACCGGCAAAAAGTTACATGTGCCGTTGTGGTCGAGAAGAATAAGGTTCCGTAGCTGAGGATAATAGTAAAACCCTATTTGTAGTCTTAGAAACTAGTTGCGATATTTCGTGTACTTGGCCGTAGGTATATTTTTTCGAAATCGGCACGTTTCCAACTGGATTGAATACTTGTGCCTGTACTAAATCCGCCTGCAGGTAAAGTTTCCGTAACGAAACATTTTAAAAACTCGATCGATATACATAAAATCATACGAAATAAGTATGTCGTGTGATATCTAATAAGAAAAGAAACTTACCCTCAAATGATCTCTTTAAAAGGAGAGTGGATCGGTTGTTACTGGGTGAGCACGCTCCATCCTAGACCGTAATGATTGCTTACTATCAGGCGAATTATGGTCAAGCGCAAACCCATCCCTGGGAAAAAAAATGCTGTGTCTGTTCTCGCGGAGCTCTAAAATACATTACAAAGTAGTTATCTAAATAAAAAAATATTTGAATCGTGAGATATATATTATTATCAAGATCATAACGGGTCGTAAATCAAATCTACATAAAACATTATCTCTGAAATTGCTCAAAGTAAGAAATGTAAGTGTAAGACGAAATTAAAACAGTTTTCTTTACGGTATTCTAAAGAGAAAGGTATCAAACTTATTTAGCATCTGTTAGCGAATTTATTTGCTAAAATCTAACGGTCTTATTTATAAAAATGCCTATAGTAAGCTATAAGCATACTATAGTTAAAGTGTTCAATAAGCATTTAAAGTGTTCTATAAAGTTTACTATTTATAAACGTTCTATAAGCCTTCTATAACTATAGTACCCACGTGGTACCGACAATAAGCCAAATCATTGCCATTATTAAGAAAAAATCAAAGAAGAACGAAATTAATCACAGATAATACGTATCTTAGTGCCAAATATATGCTAACTTTGTCATAAAACACAAAATTTTGTCTATACTCAGACACAAAGAAACGTCAAAGTTGTTGATATTCAGACGCGCAAAAATCAAAAATTTTAATAAAAATAAGTAAATAGCATCACTCCTGCTGCCCAGAAGATTTGCGATGCTGAAATAGCCTGCCGACGGGAGCTACATGAGGCCCAAATGGCCAACGAGCAACAAAAATTGAAATATTAAAAGAAGAGCTTTTGAAATTGAAAATAATTTATTATAAACTCTTGCTGCCCAGAGGATTTGCGATGCTGGAATAGCCTGCCGACGAGAGCTACATGAGGCCCAAATGGCCAACGAGCAACAGAAATTGAAAAATTAAAAGAGCTTTTGAAATTAAAAATAATTTATTATAAAAGTAAAACAGAATGAAATACATAGAAAGACTTTTATTAACATGTTTATCACTAATCACACATACTAAGATACTTTCATTTAGCATTATCACATGTCTGTACCTACTATTAATTAATTATTACAAGAGCAGCAGTGTCATTGTGTACAATAAGGGCTAATCTTTATATATAATTCTGATTGGAGACACATAATGTCACCGGATCTGGTTTTACAATTCCACATTTTTCCTTGTTTTAGTTTTGGCTTAACAGTAAAATCATAGTAGGTACATGCTCCAAAGCATAACTTTCTTTCATGTTATGTTCATAAAGATTATCACTTCTATGTATATATATGTAAATGTGTCACCAAGCACCTAGCAGTATGTTCTTGCAGCCTCCTCTGAGAGCCAGTTCCATTACAGTACCTACAGTTATATGCCAACTTCAACCACAGTATCACAAATATTAACTACTTACTAACTAAGATGTGACCTAATAAATGATTGCAAGATGGCGTTTGAGCGTCCACTTGCAACTTCTCCTGGCTCCTCTTGGACTACTGGATTTGCCTGGTGAGCATCTGAGTTACTTGCAAGCACAGCATCCCTCTGGTCAATGGCAATAAATAAAAAAATAAAAAATTGCAAGTGCTATTATTGTAGGCTTTACATTCTCCAATTTGCAAGTCATTCCAAACAAAAGGCACTGAAAACGCTGTTTTAAAACCCCAAATCATCAAAAAAATAATTTATATTACAAAATTTGATTGTTTGTTTTTACTTCAAAGACAGCAAATCAGCTGACAGGATAGTCGGCCATCTTAGATCTTATAGCACCGCTATAGTACGGTTATAGTGGGGTCCTCGCTACTATAACTTTATAATAGACTTATAGAACTGTTTAGCGCTATAGTGCGTTTATAAATACCGATTATGGTCATTTTTCTTATAGTGATGTTATAGAACACTTTAACTGTTCTATAACTTTTTATAAATAAGACCGTAAATATGATTGATCTGTTTTATCGACTAACTTTCTAAATATAAAGGTGATCCCAGTTTGCTGTTGGCACACAGACATAAAGATTTGCTAATAACTATAATTTTTGTCATCATGAAAGTCAGAAGGTCCCAACATCTGCTTGAGATGTTTGTGATGTGCAAAAAATGTTAGTTATTGAAATAAATTTCACGCCTACATAAAATAACTTGAATTCTGATCGCTTGTTTTTGTTTAAAAATAGCAATTTATACTTGCAGAATAATAAAAAACCAGTTGCTATAGTTTAAAAACATCTAACCTTTGTTGAGATCGGGCCTTAGTCGTGAGTAACTTGATTTAGTTTTACCTCCAAAACTAAAACGTGGGTGATGGAGTGATAATGATAATATAGACAGGTTTTCGTTTGTCGTGTCATGTTTTGTTTATTTTTAGAACTTAACTTTACATGACACTTGACTCTGGTCTTTTGACTCTACTGTAGTGGCAAAATAGAGAATAAGAATTCTACCGTAGTCATACAATTCATCATAAGTGGACACCTACTCGTACTATGGTTTTAGTAAATAAAACTGTACCTACGTTTAATTGTCGAGCTAAGCTATTAAGAAACTCTATTTATATTTAAACTTCCTCCTAGTGCTTCAATAGCTCTTCTTAAAGTAAGTTAAGAATATTTATCTTAGCGCTTTCCTTATTAATGTGGAATAAAAAAACTTAGTATTTATAATGAATATTGTACAGTAGAGTCAAACAGTAGAGCCATGGGGAATGAACCCATCAGATGTGTATCTCTCTCCGTTATGTTACCTTACTCCGACAGACGCCGGGCGCGTAAACATGTTTTGGCCGTAATTCACGAGTTTATGGGATTATTATGGTAATTACAACGAGTAGGCCGACTTTGTTTACGTTTTTTGTCGCCAACCAAAACAGTTTTGGCGATATTCCGTTTTTGTGTCGCTTCCTACATAAATTTATTTGCATTGTAAAATAGGCTCTCGTTTGAATAGAATAGAATTATCCAAATTGATTGGTTACTCGGAAAAGTCCCAAGGATATTTTGGTAAACTCGTGTAAAACTTGAACGGCGCCGTCGGTGGCCGCTTCTTTTGCAATTTGACGAATAACTAATAATAGCTGTATTTTATTAGTTATTTGCACAATTTGGCAATTAAATGTCTTAACCTCTCTATTAATATCTATTTCATATACCTATGTACCTACCCAATAAGGAAAGACACAATGTATTGTCATGTTTTCAAACGTATTACGTGCATTTAGGAAATCTTAGCCTGTGCTTCACATTAAAAAATGTTACTATTCCCAAGCTACATTAATCGTGCCGTGTTCCAGCTATACGTATTTGTGCTAAAAAACAAGCAATACATATGATCCATAATATCCATATTAAATAAATACAAACTCGATACGTGACCTCAGTGGTTCCAACAAGGCTACTTATTCTGAGGTAATCTCTGTCCGCCTCCACAGAATACCTACCAGAGTGCGGGCTAGTGGTTAACTTTATCGCAGTATCGATCCTAAATAGTTGTGTCGATTGTAAACTATCCACGTGTACATTTCGTGGAAACGATCGCCGCAGTGCGGTAAAAACGAATAGCACGGAGAGAGCACAGCTGGGTTACAGAAATTACACAGTTACAGTATACTCAATATCGTCGTTTTTGAACTTATCTATAGGGATATGATGACATTATATCGATAAAACACTTTATGCAAAAGCGCTTATGTGAAGCTAAGTTCTTCCAATAATGCGACAAAGAAACAGTTCCTCTGACAAATAGTAATTTTTTGCTCCACATGATAGCTAACTGTTTGAATGTAATTTATTGGCACATCATTTCAATGCTGGTACAGTAAAGTACAATTCTGGATTGGATTGGCCGCGCCGTGTATAAAATAACAAGATTTACCTTTCTGGGATATTCTAGTCATAACTGGCACGAAAAAAACACTACTTATATCATAAAAACAGCAATTAAATATGTCAGCGCTTTATTATAATTAGTCATCTATAAAAATACATTTACATATGTATATGATGAACTTATTCATAAATCTAACCTTCAATTTACAGTTTCAATGCCGTTTAGGTATCTAAAAATAACAACTTTTTATTACATAACTCATTCTTGGGTTTAAAATGTCATAAGTTGAGGTCAAGAAGTACAACAGAAGTACATTTTAAATATTTAGCTACAAGTATTAACGTTAGAAGGCTTTATAAAACCGTTTACCTCCATATTGACGTCATTAATCTAATCGTGTGCAGCTATCTTTTAATCTGCATTTAATACATTGTTACTTTATAATATTGTGTCCCCCTAGAGTAGTTACGGTTCTTTCTTTGTGTCTTCTTTATTATAATTATTTTTGGTCTATTCCACATGCCTCTCACTGAAAGGTTCTCTTAGTGGTATTAATAACTTGTGTGAGTATTTTCTCCACCAGATTGATTTACAATAGTAACAGACAGGTCGATTTGTTTATTAAAGTTTCGATCAATGTCAGTGGCTTGTCAGATTTATTTGTTTGTCCCCATCACGACTGCTCATTGCTAGTCGATTATTCAGTATTTATACGATCTCGTTGTAAATTATTCTGTGTTTCTACCAGAAAATGGCTGTTTCTTTGTTATTCCATTTATTATGATACTGAAACTTGCGCATTACATATTTGTTTATTTATCTGTTCAATTTGTGTAGGTGCCGCGGCGGTTATTAGGTATATGTGGTAAATGGTTAAGAATGAAAAAATATGTATATTTTAAACTCACTCTTCGGGTTTTCCATATCCATTGCACACACCCCGAGACAGATTTATGCTTTTTCTATTTTGAAAATCTGCTAATAGTTGGTTTTCAAAAGGATTATTTATGTGTGTGGTTATTATAGCTGTTAGCATGTCCCTGTACGCACAGTGCGTAAACTCGTACGCAACCTGTGTTACACGCGGTGACGCAACCTGCATCATTACGACCCTATTCACTGACACTTTGTATACATTATAATAATGAGGTACAGTACTCGCAGAATCATTTAACCATTTCAGATTCAATATTGCTGTTGTTAGAGTTGCGATGATGTACTGTTTTGACCTTCGCTGCAACCTGTCTCGGAGTTTTCCTCGTCACATCAGTTAGTAATCACACTATCGTTTTCCTTAACGTAGATAGAGCGTATGAAGTTAAACGTGTTTTTTTTTTACATTTTAAAGAACATAGCTGTACTTTTAACTCTATTGTAACATAATAGTATTGAAATAACGTGAAAGATACAAAAATGGAAAGAAGTGGATTCATTTTATACAATAGTACGTTAGTGATAAAATCGTCACGTCGTGGATAAATTTAGTTCTCATAAAAATCAGTAGTATTAAAATGAATAGACCACACAACATCAATCACCTTACTGCATACAAAGCACATAGCCAGGAAACAATAAACGAAACTCCCAATAAGCACACAACACAACAATCCGCCAGTCGTGTTACAAACTCGCATTGCGTTGCATATTTTGTAACAATAATGCGTTATGTCGTAGATGAATTGCCGATTAAAATAATGCGCAGGAGTATTTGTGAAATGCGTACGCGCAAGTGGAGCGGATCTGTTACGCTGACTGTGCGATTTCGATGATAAGGAACACGTTTTACGTTCACGCTGATGCTTGTCTCGCTACTTGATTTGCGGGCGATAACTGAATAATATTCTCAATAGCTCCGTCGATGAAGAAATATCCATGATTCTTATGCACGCCTTAAAATCGCCATCTTGATTTCCGTTCTGTAGTGATTATGGATTAATAAAGTTAATTACCGCCCTTTTCTGTCGTGTTCATTTTACATTGCGTTCCTTTAATAACTTTGTCGTTGACTGACTAATGTAGATTTGGTCTCCCAAAACGAGCCTTGTAAATTATGGCGCAGAAAGACTTTGAACTCTTTTACATGACTCCCTTCTAGGAACATTGTTAATGTGTTCCGGAGAACGTCTGTTTCCTCTCTACGCCATCTATTTTCAGTGTTTTTACGCTTCGATGCAGCGCAATTATTAATACCGGTAGCTGGAATTTTTACTTGATGTTGGAACTAAATTTGATTGAGTGTTGATTAATTAGAGCAATAATATTAATTTATAGTATAACTAGTTTAACCAGCTGTAGTTTTTCTAAGTTGAGCACTACCTAAACATGCTTTACAAGAGTTTCTCTTAGTTTAAGTAACGTATCTAAAGACTCTCTGTACAAATGTTCTGATCTTCTACGTTTACTTACTTAATTGAAAATCGAAACGACAATATTCGTCGAAGACTTTCTGTACAAATTTTCTAATTTTCTGCATTTACTTAATTGAAAATCAAAACGTCAATAGATTTCACAAATAACACTTGAACATTAACGACACCAAGTCTACAATACGACTGACATCTTCTGAATAAATGTGACATAAATTCATGATTAACATCGTAGAAAGTTTACCTTTGCTCTTGGTGTTGGAAAATCTACGCAATCAAATGGTGTAAACAATTTGAATGCCATTTCCATATGAAAGTGAATTGGAATTGCTTTTGCTGGTACGTGGCTGTTGCATTTTCATCTGCCGTTGTTTATTGTGTAGTGTAGGTACTTTTGTATTATCTCTGGCTACTATACAGAGATGCTGGCAACTTATAAATCTTGGAAGGGCGGCTTAAGTATGACTATTGTATACAACTTTGTTCTACGACTTTTGGAAATTCGCGAATCCATGGCACTTTTAAAAAGATTAGCTACCTTGTATATGCGATACCTGATTACATATTGATATTGAGTTTGCTTTGCTTATAGTTTTGCTACTTTAAAATCGGCTTCGAAACTCTGATTTCATAATGTCTTATACCAGATTACTAGTACATATCTCTACTTCTGGATTACGTTCTTTAATCTTAAGCCCGAGATTAACATCGTAATTATCGTCATGTAGCGACACTATCAAGTATTCTAGGCAGCGATTAACTGCTACTGGCCTTAGATACCTATCAGGGATTGTACAAGACAGGGAATCATGTTTATGCTACCTCGGCGAATAATTGCACTCGACTTTGCTCCGTGGAAATGGTCGTTACGTGATCTTACTACCCTATAGAATTTTAACTTACGCATTAACTAACAAGATACTGGCTGAATATCTAACTTAGAGCTAACTCATTTTATGTTAATACGTTTAACAGTAAAGTTAGTTAGGCAGGGCCCGGCTTTTCAAATAGGCTAGGCATGTCAGCAACATTTGTATTTAAAAGACAAATCATTGCTTAAATATTACATAAATATAATATAGGTTAGGTAGTCATACATTTGAACACAAAAAAGAATATTGTATTCAAAGTCACATTTACGTCAATGAGGATAACATAAAAGAAACACCGAACCAATAACATAAAGTGGCAATCACAGTAATTGCTTCAGTACAAGTTTGCTTTGTACCCGAAGAAAATTGCCCATAATAAACCGGCATTTGATATAATGCCGGTCGGCTTTTGTATGAATCGTGTATAGTTCACTTTAACGCCCCAGTAACAGACAATGGTTGGTGGCTAGAATACTAGTGTTGCGCAACTGCTGACATACCAGACTCCTTTCAATGCATGTGCAGTAAAATGGAGCTCATGATATCGCAGTATTATAATATAGTGCACGTTGGGTGTCGCAAGTGCCGTGATTATAGACCGTTGTTGGTTATTGCATCCCCACGAGTATGTGTCAACAACCGACATTCTTGCTTGATACCCATGGATGTCATTCAACAGTTTATCTTTGAAAGGTCATTTGGTACTAAAGTTTGTAAACAAACAAATATATTGAACTAAATAATTACTTACCTAATTAAATTTAAAACATTAGAAGCTCATCGAACCTATTTATTAGTAAGTAAATCTAAATAGGTACCTATCTATTTAAAGCAATGTACCTAGAAGTTACCTTTTATGTAGTAACATCGTGTAACCCAATTCCATATAATAAGTGAATACTGGTAACACTCACACTCTCGGCACGAGTTTATCAAAAGCGGTTTTTAGGTCATCACAGCCTCTGCTTCGGCTTTCAAAGGACATTTCGACACGAGCGTCCCAAATCCTCCTTAATAAACGTGATGAAACATTCGGGATACTGCCAAAGGAGATAACCGAAATATATTACCTTCGAGTAACTAACTTCTATTACTTGCCCTACTTTGATTAACCTGAAAAAACATCCGCCTATATGATCAGTATGAGTCACCAATTTCGGAACGAATAATAAATAATTTGTCGCCACAACGTTATATGTGCTTGCGTAACTTCCGTTCATATCAATACTTGCCTTCAGGCTATTTCAGTGGCCTATTACACAACCGAAGTGTACAATTTCAATGAAAATACAAAAAAACCAGCAGCTATAATTTACTTAATAAGCAATTCTAATTGGCAATCCAGAGGTTTCCAACTAATAAACTTATCATGGGCTAGGTTACGTTTCTACGCTTTCTATGAAACAGCCTATTCGAAGTAAGCAAACTTCAATTACTTTACTACAGGCGTAAGCTGATAAATCTGTATTTGCTGCATAACGGATATTTTTATCATTATCCCATTAAATCACTTTGGTCTCCTGTTAAGTAAATAAACTCAACAATAAATAGAATAATTGTTTACTAGCAGACGTTTAGAGTTTTATTAGAAAGAAAACTGCAAAAAATGTTTATTAACATATTCAGTCATAGTAGTTCGTGCGAACAGCCAAACTGTGGAACTCCTTGCCCGAATCTCTATTCCCCTTGAACTATAATTTGTCGGTCTTCAAGTCGAGAGTAAACCGGTTTCTTCTAGGCAAGCGCGCTACATCGTAGACTATAACGTTGCTTAACATCAGGCAAGTTGTAGTCAAGCGTAAGCCTATTTCATGTTAAAAAAAAAAATTCAATAAGAAAATCAAATAAATTTGTTTTTCCTGTATCTTGCAACCACAAAGTAGTAAGTAATAAGATATTTCTTGTTATTATTATTTTTTAATAATCATGTGCTTGACATTTATATCGCTTAAATGATGTAAGTTTAATACTTTATATGCGCAAGTATGTACATATATACATTTAATAATACTAGGCACTGCCTATAAGAAATGATTACATAATATATGTATTTTAATATGTCTACAAAGGAATTATTTTCAATTTGATAAGCTCTTTCGCTAGCGACATCCCGTGACAAGAAAAAAAACTCATGTTTATCTCAAATAGTTTATAAATTTGAATCCTGACAATCCAGACATCTTATCAATTTACATGCACCCTGTTCATAATATGGAAATGATCCAATACAAATAGACTTCTTGTTGTAAATAATATCAAACTCCGTGAAAATCTTCCGCGTTGAGAGATCATCGTTCCATGCCAACATGAGCGTAACACGTTGTTTTTATTTTCATCCCCACAGGGTAGGGCCGCCCGCGCCGGCCGGTAAGGTCAATACTTTGTTCATAAAAAGCAGTGATCTCATCAGGTTCGCTTCAAACCATGACGTCAGCGCTCGTCGTAAACAAGATCGCGTGTGTAATTTTTTAATCCTTTGTTTTGATGTTCAGCGAAAAGGCTATTTGAGTTTTGGGCTTACGAGCTTTTTATCCTTATCTAATGGTGATTAATGTCGCTCACGATAGTTGAAGACACGACATACAATAAAGAGTTTGATGATTTCCAACTAATTGTCCATGTTCTGAAACTACTCCTTAATTTCTATTGTTATTTTCCCTGTAGGTAGTAATTCCAAAGTACTATACATCGGTAAATGGTTAATAACTATTCCTATATTCGTAGTCACGGGTTGGCCGTCTCATTATTTCATTACTCGCTTATTACCGCGCCGCGTGTCATAACCCCGAGCAGGTCACGGCTCATAATTATTGATGACTTCATTATTATTGTCCATTGTTTTGGTCTACTCAACTCTGATAGTATTGACAAACTACACAATTTCCTCGTCCATATCTTGCGGTCGTGTGGTACGATGTTTACCGCATGTGCAACTTTAGTCATCGTTTAGCGCCATGTCGCTTTTATCACCATGTTTCTCAAGAGGTGACTTGCTAATGCTGGCCTAACAGTAATATAGAAATGTTAAACAGTTTAACTGTTGCGCCCGCACCGATTTGCGAGACTCCGCTAAATTTGACGCGTGTTAAACGTTTTATTTGCGCACCGATTCCGCATTGCAGCCGTGCCAGCTCGAGGTTTCGCCCCACTGGAGTAGATGCGGCACTGATAGTATCCTGCATGAAGGCTTATAGGGCTTTTAAAGTTTTAAAGCTGATAAAAGACATGAAACAGAACTAATTGTGGTTTTCAATTTAGTTAGTTACAATGTTAGTATAGTATGGACTACTGATAGTTGGTTACTGCGATAATTCTCAAGAGTCACCATTATTGTCAATGATCACACGCAATAGCTGATACGATACAGATAGTACAGTGTTTAGCGATCATTATGAGGTGGTGGTAATTCAACGTAAGCCTAGTTTTATAGATGCACCGACCATTAAACTAGATTATTACTGGTGTTATACCTCAACTGCGTAATTACTGGTTTCTATGATCGTTACACTCTTGGTGTAAGCCGACAGATCGGATTCCTAAATGATAGACTAGTCGTCATTCTTAAACGCAACTGCTTATATTTGCAATACCTCAGGCTCACTGATAGGAAACTTTTAAGCGGTTTCTACGAGATATACCTAATGCAACAATCGCATACAGTAGTGCTACGGGTTGTATTTTTTATCGTCATCATTATTGTTTTAATAATTTTCAATTTCTGTATCCAATGGTTAAAGAGTTTATTTTTCTGCTTCGCATAGATAGTTATGAAGTGACACACGTATTACACGCAATATTTTAAACGATGTAAATTACAACGACCAGTGTCCCTGAAAGTACCAAATTAAACCTTCACATCGTTAAGTACTTTACAGTTCCACACATCGCCGTAAACAAAGCGGTTGGGAGTTATTTCGGTGAGTGTCATGTTGTGCTGAGGCTTCCACGCTTGAATGAGCGGATTGACATGGCCGGTCTCGAACACAAGGAACTAATCTGAGCCCGCTCGAATTACAGGAGCTTCGAGAAAGTGCGATGAACTGGCTCTAATGAAAACCTTCGTGGCTAGCCGCAAATTGCTCATATTCACTGAGGTTTCACTTCTTTTTTTATTTTAACTTGTATGAAAATAACTACATAATATTATGACTAAATCGGGAGATGACATATTATTTTCATGATTCAGCTCCGGATATCACGCTCGTATCTCCATGGGAATACAAAAGATAACCCCCCTCGCAGTCAGTCAGGCATGTGTGTGTGTACAATTTCATACAATTCTCTGTACGTCGTCGATTTGTTTTCCTCGTTTTTGTCGTTCCGCTTTTCTAGAACTGACAAGACGATATATGACTTGAACAACAAAAAGTCTTAAGCTTGTTATTTGGATAGATGGACAGCTGTATGTTTTCATCGGTCGTTGAACTGACTAATGACTAGGCGTGCTTCCATAACTATAATTCCATCAGTTCATCACTCATCTACTACCCGGAAGCGAAGTTCGATGTACTTACGACCTTTGCGTGTTGACCTTGGCATCAAGTTACACCCCGAAGTGCTGATGGGTAGGGTTTCCTGCAAGGTTACTGGACTGTTTCGTGGAGAACTGGTAATCTGATCATTTCTATATCTGGTTTTCCTTTGAAATGGGCTCCCATTGTTTTGGTATGGTCGCATACTTAGGTTTTGCCATTAGCTTAATAAATATTCAGTGTTTTTTTTACAACTAAAATGATTAAAATACAATTAATGTTGTTGTTTTCCGAAAACCTAAAAGCCTCAGAATTAAAGAAATCTATTGCTATTTAGCTTTCTATGTTCATAACAAAATGTGACACAACTAACATTGCGGTTCGCCATAAAATATCTGCCCTTCACACCCTTTTAACCAGGAAGTCAC
This sequence comes from Macaria notata, assembly GCA_927399415.1. Lineage (NCBI taxonomy): Eukaryota > Metazoa > Arthropoda > Insecta > Lepidoptera > Geometridae > Macaria > Macaria notata. Next base: position 895,039 of record OV656727.1, read on the forward strand.
AAAACCCCCTCATAAACACATGATCAGCGGTCAACGGCCTCGTACACCCTCTAATTTACCCTCTACGAGGTTCAATGCACGTCCTTCACGACTGTTGTCAAACTTACTCAGAAGACCGTCAACTTGATGAATGAGACCAAACTCGGTTAGTATTGTTGTTTCACTACGTGACAGGCTGACTTTTTGGCAAAGGAATGTCTGCTATATTTATTGTCCTAGCCGTGTTTTGCCTTGTAGTAACATATTCTGACCAACATCCCTTACATTGATGGTCTCTCTATCTCTCTATAAAGACACCTTGTCATTGACCTCTGAATGGATAAGTGTCGTTGCATTTATGAGTTCATTAGCTGTATCTGACACTTTGACTTGTAGGTGTAAATTCGTTTTATTTATGAACTGACTATCGCGATAAAATAAGATAAGTTATTGATGTACCGATGACATTGGGAACATGGCTGAGAGGAACTAATATACTCATGATTACATATTTCCATTTAGCTATTGCGCACGCATATCACTATTTTCATCCACTTGAAGTAGGGTCATTATTAGACAAGCAGCTAATTATTGAGTTTAGAAGTGTTACGTACTTACAGATTTACGTAAACGAAGTCCTAAAGTTGTTTTCGTAGTAAATTCTTACAGTATACGACTTTCTATTAATGTTTCACATGTTACGACCTTCACTCTCAACTATTTCGAAATGTAATTTTAAACTCATACTAAAATAGAAGTACTTACTAAATCTCAGCTAGTCTAGTTCGGTGTGTAAATGTATAAAAAGATAATAGTAGATTAGTAGCCGAGGGCTGTAAGGCACCAATTGCAGCCCGAGATAGTTAGGCGCACGAGCGCAGCGAGGGCGCCTATAGTTCGAGGGTGCAATTGATGCTTACACCCGAGCTAACTACTCTGCTTTACATCTCGATTGTAAGGTATTTAGAAAAAACCCGTATTACAGAAATAAAACATTTTAATGGTTAAAATTTATAGTGAAACGAGAACAATTTTAAAATTTTAGGGACAGGTGTTTTATGGGTATGTCAAAAGTTTGAGATTGTGATATTTGCTGGTCACGGACAAAATCAGAACTTACTCGTTTTTCTTTTCGCCAATTCATGAACTCGTCGTAAGTTTTTAAATATCTCACTTTAGAACTTTCAAGCAAAATATTGTTAATTGCTCAGCTTCCATTTTCATTGAATCAGGAGTGCAGCTTCCATAATATATCGTCATCACTTGCAGATCTCATGTTTTTTCCTCACTAGCACGTATTTATAATAAAATCCCAAAAACAAACAACATATAAAATGAAAGTTTTCTATTCCCGCCTTTTTTCATCTTGTTTTGTCAGGAACTAAATTGAGCATTGCCGTTCGATATTTAAAATTGATGACTATTATACTCATACGAAGAAGTTTGAGTTTGAGTTTGAATAGCGAAGCGACCTCCTTTGTCTACTACTTGAACTTATTGAAAAAGTTAAAAGTTTTTTTTTAATTACTTACCGCCCTAGGGCTTTTCTAGTTACATTATTACCCTAGAGCGCTAATTGGTTACTTACAAGCCCCAATTGGGGGTAATAAGGACATACTTACCGAACATGAGAGATGTAAAGATATATTTTGTTCACATGCTTCAATTACCTACTTGTAATGTTTTAACGGAGATTATAAATCTTCCTACTGTATGTACGTGCATAAAACTGGACTAAATTGAAAGTTACCATTCTTCATCAATTTATGTGTAACCCATCAAACACAATCCTTGATTATACTGAAAGCAAAACTGTTACCAATCAATTACAATTTTATGGGGGTCGCTTATGTAGAAACCATTTTAGTACCGTTTCCTCACAAACTTGATGGAAACTGGTTGTATTTTTTATAGCATGGAAGTCGTTATGCCATATCTTAATCATTATTAGATCACAGCCCTGGCATGACTAATAAAATTTAATGGAGAGCATTATCAAAGTTCCCGAAAAGTTAAAAAGTCTTGTGAAATCGCACCCAAAATTTTAACTCCCCCATAAAACTTTTAACTACCGATAGAAATAAATTTCTACATTTAGGTTCTCCATCTGTTAGCATCTAACAAAGTGAAATGTAAACGTGCTAAATTTAATTACGTGTTTACACCGATTTCTATAAACAGTTTTGATCTTCCAGCCGTAAGAACTGAAGTCGTATTATAGCCACTAACCATCCAAATACACGTGGTAATGTAACGAAAATACATAAGAATTTCTTTTTACTCGCGCAAATAGATTCTTGAAACATGCTTGAGTTATTCGCCGGCATTTATAGCTGACGCCTCATTTATATATCTTTTTTTGCTGCAGTCAGAAGTGGCTCGTTAGGTTTAATTGAAAATTTCGTCTGGAAACAAAATTGGTAGCACAGATGGTTTTCGTAAAAAGTGGAGAGGGTGGTAAGGTCAGCCTTCGTTGGTTTGTTGCACTGCGGCCGGTCAAGGTGAGACCGGCGCCTACTCGGAGCCGCTACTAAAATAAACAATTGCGAAAACATGAATGATTCCACCGAATCTGCGAAATGCTACAGGCCGGATGCTCGACTCTGCGAAGGTTAATCGCCAATTAAATGTTTCATAAAAATCACAAAATTGTTTCACGGTTTCACCTAGTGCTTCTGTTGTACTCTCTTTTGTTTATTATACGTGATAGTAAGAAGATTAAGTAATAAAACTGCAACATACCTATAAACTAGAGCTCAAGATATTTGTTTCTAAATGTCATCAAATCCATTGGTCAAACTAAAGGCGACGTGTATGTAACATAATGTGAATAGCAAGCGCGATGGCGAATAAATATAATTCATACGTCCGCTGTGTTGCTCAACTGAGATTCTTCATTAGTTCCTCAATTTGTCATTATGTGAATATAGCCAGCAGCCATGACAGACACGATAGGAGACTGCTTCGGGCGGAATGACGCAATATTACACGATCCAGAGATAAAATATATTACCGAGATCCTGAGCCATTTGCCAAAATGTAATTTTCTATGACATTCTACACGGCTTGTCTTAGACGTCTACCGCAATACTAGCTATAAATATGTTGTTTGCGCAGATTTCTAGGAAGTTTTTATATCACATTTATATCCCTCAGAATAGTTTTATTTCGCATATTTTTGAGTGATAGTAAATTAATAAAAATATGTTAAAAATATTAATGTCACTACATATATTTTATAGAACTTATATTATTTGCTACAATGTTTTTTTATATTCTGATTATTGTAATCGATGCAGGAAACGCGATTAACGTGAATTGCTCTCTTAATTAACGTCATTGTTAGGTATAAACAAGAGTTTTATCCTCCAACATATTTCTTCTTTGTTTATTTATCAATAACTTACAAGCTACACGTCATCATTTCTATCTCTAGTTGTCTACATTATTCTTTAATTGTTTGTAATTTGCTCGGAACATTCTGTATCAAGCCGGCTGCTTTATCTCACGACTGCGGTCACGAACCGCAATTCATTATTGTTTCACTAATTCGAATGGTAACTCTTTCTCAGAAATAAGGGTCTTACAAACTCGATTCAAAAATAAAGGGCGATTGTTATGCAGCATTTATCACTGTTCACGGTCCAGTGCGTCCTTGCCGTCTATAGTATAGAGGGAGTACTATCGTTCGTATAGTACGATCCTTTAAAGTATTGAATAGCGAACGACCAGTCTCGCACGGCTGATTATGTTCGGTTGTTATCGGTCGGTTTCGTGGCGCGCACGCGCCGCAAACGGCCATTTGTATGATTTACAGCGTGCTCTGATGAAGGGTACCTTTGTTGGCTTAACAGCGTCGACTATTACACAATCGCATCGTTTGACGCTCGCCGAAGGTTATCCGGCTCTCTGAACATAGCCTCTTATACTTCGATAATTCTCAGAGCTGATGGTATTTCACGTTTCTGATCTTTGTTTGTTAGTTGTACTACAGTAATGACCGCTCGGTATGAAATTGTTGCCCTTTGTGATTTGTGGACAGCTAGGTGTGGAGTTTAAATTAATGATATCTCATTGTTTGCTTATAGCTATTCGCTTGATGTATTGAATAAATACAACTAGAAAGACTCGGCAATTATATTACTGTATTTGTGGTGATTGCAGAGCAATTATATTGAAAATTAAAGTAAATTTATGGCAAATATCGAGCAGTGCATCAGTTGCTGCGCGTCATGCCTACAAAACAACTATTAACATTGAAATATTATCAGACCTGGCAAGGGCTCGAGCCACGGTAATTAGCGATAATCAATTATGCAGAGTTTGCTTGATATGGTAGAGACGGCATCACGCCGGGTCACGTGGTGAATCACCTCATTTGGTGGTCTGCCAAGCTGGGTCTCTACTTCACATGCCGACGCCACCTCGGAATTTGCCTATTTTATTAATATATGTGCTGATTACTCCAGTATTGCGCAGTTTGTATCTCGCCCATCTCGTTATACATTACCTACATTAAAGATATTTAGTTTCGATTTTGTCTTGATGTCCGTTTTTATTTTTCTAATTTCAACTCTACTGGTTTGCGCATCATCCTACTGCAATATAATGTATCGATCGATGTATGTATATATACATTCGAATATATTATGTTTGTTTCTATAAATTCGATTTGTCTTTTGTAGATTCTTAATAACATTATAGTCTATTAGATATTTAATCTCTTTAATATTACAAGTTTCGTCTTTACTGGCACTATATCAAACCCATATCAGGCTTGCAATAATTCTTCAGTAATTGTTAGTATTTTCCAGGAAATTACTCCATGTTCTATTGTCAGTTGGCGTGTCAACATGGCAACTTGTCATTTGAATCGATTACTCATGCATTTGTACAGCTGTACCCCTAGCTCGAGTTTGAGTCCGTAAAGTAAAAGTTAGTCGTAAGTATTACTTCCGACTTTCATGCATTGGTAGCTGGAGTTAGGTCTCGATGGTAAGTAAAAGAAAGTAACATTACCGGTTGATTAACTTCGTTCATTCTTTCATTCATTCTTTTCTACGAATATTTTTATCTGCGATTCCTATGTCCTGTCAAAACAACATGGCGCGAAATAAATAAAACTAAATAAATATGTTCAAAATATGTAACTTTTAGGAGTGTTTTTAAAGATTCGAAGCTTTTATTGTACAAAAGGAAGTAAAGAAGTTGATTGTGACAGCGCATATCAATTCTTCGAAGAGATGACTGTTAGTTTGAGTGTTTGGAAGAACGCCGAGGCACGGTAAACTAATCTGCCCGATTATAAACGAGATAAAAGCAGAAAGGCTTCGCTGGCACAGCCATGTGCAGAAGATGTGCAAAACGAGTATATTCGGGGCGACCGTGTAGCTGCAAGAGACCGGTGGCGCGCTATAAATATCGCTGGAAGGATCGGGTCGAAGAGCATCTCCACAGGATTCATGATCCCAGTGATAATAGGACCTTGCTTCAGACCGCGCTGAGTGGCATCTATCTTCTAGTACCTACCTATTGAAGGGCAGAAACCGGCTGAGTCACAGCGCCAGCCAAAGTAAAGTAAACATAAAGTTTTCATACATTAAATCCGGAACAAAGAAAGAAAGCGGGCGAGTAGGAAATACAATCGAATCTTGGAGAAGTCTTTGTAATATTAATTGTAAGTTGGGAAATAAATCCATTCTACATCTAGGTAGCTTCATCATAGAAATTTAGACCCATAATTCAATTAATTAACATGAATAGTTTCAGTGTTTTATAAATACTCAAATGAAGTTCTACAAATTCAATTTTACAGGTTAAGTAAAAGTTACTACAAATATAATATTTTAAAACTGGCCTTATTGAATAAATCTGCATCAAGACTGGAAGGAAACCGGCCGAATCTCTATCCAATGAACAAACAGCAAAAGGCGTGGAGAGTATAAGTACCAGAAGAAGCTGCCATGGCATACTATGGTGCCATCCATCATACTTCTCTATACTTAGGTATGTATGACAGTGATTATACTCTATGTTGAGTTTTCAAACTATCCTTAGAACCTCTGATAAGGGCATAACAGCTGCCACACTACGACAACCAGCTGGATCACTACTATCCTTAATTTACTCAAGTTTCTGAGTGTATCAATGAAATTAAATGAAAATTATAAACTGTTACTACTTCATGCTCATATAGCTAAATGGACTTAATCGATAAATTAAGACACAAATTACCTGAAATTAAATAAATACTTTCCATAAAAGATTAATTGAAACTGAGGTGGTTCTTATATAAGTTTATTTTAAGTTGTTATGTACAAACTTTCTCTATTCTAGATAATCACAAGATTCCTATCTTCTATACTTACTTGCCTGGTATATCTGTATGAATAGTAATAATAGCTGAGGAAATTAACCTTAGCCCTGAATCTGGCATCTCATAAACTTATTGTAATAGCTTTGCTGGCTACACCTACTTATTTTATGTGAACAAATAAAATGCAATTGTACAATAATAAGTATTTTATTTGCAGGTGCTGAATATGCCAGGGAGAGAAGACATTATTATTGGTATTTTATGTCTAAGATTATTTAAGTATTATATCTTATTACAAAACATATAATTTTAATTTCAATGAGTTTTATTTACAAAGTTTATCCAACCTTACCAGTAACATAACTAATACATTATAATTAAACTATATAGGTAGGTTCCTCTTTATGGTTACCATAAAGTTGTAAAATAAATATTCTATACAAATAACAATATCACACTCATTTTCTAGTTTTTGTAACAAACAGCAATGTATTGTGTTACATTAATTTTAGTTCATTATTTGAAAACACTAAGTATATACCTACATTTACAGATTAGACTATGGAACCTATATCTTAAGACCTCTTCAAAGCTTTATTAGTCATAATAAAATTCGGCGGGAGTTTCTCTAATTATTGTTTGAAGAAGTCACAGAAATCTAAACAGGTACCTGTTTATTTAGATTTCTGTGGAAGAACTATACTGGAAGTTCAAAGAAGTGTATTTTACTTCTTTATTGCACACAGTCTAACTATACATTTATGTACATTGGTACTGATATTGTTGAATACAATGGTGCAACTACAATAAATAAGGGTTATATAATTTACTGATATGAATCCAGAACTAATGCAAAGATTACTAAAATACAAGCCTAAAGTACATAGGATTGGTATATAACTTTACAAAACAATTGCAAACTTATGAGATTAACATTAAGTTGTGTATGGTTTTAAAATTTGGGTATTTATAATATATGGTTTAATTCACAATGTATATAAAATAAAATAACAACAACACCATGAAACAGCTTTTCATTAGTAATTTCTTGTAAATAACTATCTTGAAATCTAAAATGCAAAGGATGTGCTGTACTTTTTGTGCATAAGAACACAAGTTTAGCCTAGTCTCTCTCTTCACTTATTCTGTAAGTAGAAGTCCGACCAAATCATGACACCGGCTGTGGAATGGATTGCAGGTATTGTAGACAGCTTCCGGACTAGCTTCAACAAGGTTCCGGAATGGCATCAAGGTCTAATCTCTCTAGGCTAGCCTGAAACACAATGTCCTGTAAATAAATATATAAAGTATGTAGGTACATACTTATTGGACTTTAAGTTTTCCACTAGACTAGATAGGATAAAAATTTCATGCCAAGTATGCTCCTAACATTGCTTGTGGAGGTTTTTATATGGTTACCGTTGGCTCTCAAAGACAAGGCATCAGAGTGAGACCCCCATACCTGGATTTCATGCTGGTAGTGCAATGTTTACTATCACAGCTCTTTGCAAAACCATCAATAAGTTATGCTATTCATTTGTGTAAGTTACTTTGGCAGATATTTTTAATTTTGAGTGTTACAATGTTTATTTTAAGTATTGTAACATTAATTGTCCAAGGCAACAGGACTTTATGAGTAGGTACCTACAATATCTAGATTAATGAAGGCAGCTACAATCTAACATAGCTGCTATTTCCAGACGGAACCTTTTGGACTGCCGACGTACCTACAGTCCATAGCTTCCTACTTACGGCAGATCTTAGGTCCGCTCAACGCATCTGTTGCGCAATATCTTTGAGAAGTCACTATGAATGTTTATTGGGGAGGCATTAAAACTAACTTTGGGTCGTGCATGGAGACTATTTTACTGTTAAATAGAGCTTGAACTAGCGTACTAACTAAATTTCCTAACTTACCAACAAACTTTGAATACTTTACATTGAATCTGGTTCGGTGACATTTTCTTCATTGGCCTCATTAAATCTACGAGAGATGTTTTGAAAATTGTTGATGCGGATTTGCACTTGAATGTACACAGTAACAAGGAAAAAGCACAAAAACCTCGCGATTCGCGAGCTAATTTCCAAACCGCGGTCGGTTTTTAATACAAATTTGACGTTCAAACTTTTGACAATATAATTGCCATAGACAATTACAGACAATGTGTTTTAGTTAAAAATAGATTTAGAAAATAATGTTTATATAGCCTAAACTAATTTTATAGTAATTAAATTATATATAACACAGGAAAATCGATCTCAAAAGTTGTCGATAGTTTTCTCACTGAAAAAATGGCGGTGAAAGTATTTGTGACATTTTGTCGAAGGCTGGGTCTGGTATTTACGGATCACCTGTCAAATTAAAACTCCTACTCGCTAGCTACGTAAATCTCCATACATTGGTCCCGTAATTTCATCGAATCCTGCGGAGTAAGCGAGGTCGCGAGTAAAATAGTTTTGCTACTCGCCACCAGGTGCGCTGTACGATTTTGTATGAAATGCGGATCGACAAATTATCGGATCCTGCGATGGTAATATTCCTGCTAAGCCCACTGCAGCATATTGTTACACACTTCGAAATTATTGTCGCCTTTAATAAATTGTGTCACTACGATTATTGCTAAAGGTTGCGGGAATAACTCACAATTACGATGAAGAAAAGATTATCCATCAACTAAATCGTTTGCTGGAATAATTAGGATTTTTTGTTTCTACCTTTACTCCAAACAAAAGCAAAACATATTCAAATTTGGCAGAATAAAAAAGTTCAAGCAATGAATATTAATTTTTATATTATTATTTATCTGGATCCAGAATTATGTCTCAAACCGGTTCTAGGTAGTTAGCATCTAACAATTCGCTGACATTTGCATCGGCTCTACTTAGTGACCTCGAGACCACAGGAACTAAACATTATGTGATGCAATAACCAGTGGAGTATAATGTTATCTGTTCGGTTCTATCTAGTTATGTTCTATGCAGTCGGTCTAGGCCTTGCTTGAGTTTAAACAAAAACTGGTTTTACTATCCGGTAAATAAATTAAAAACTTTATTTATGTATAATGCAATGCCGAGGTTGCAAACATGCACGACATTTTAGCAATAATAATTGAAAATATATTACTATAATACATATATTTTGTCCGAGTACGATTACCTCGACAATATATGCAAAATTGCTTAGTAAAATGTTTGTTGTTTAGTAAAGATGGCAAATACATATTAAACAACGTGATCGGATTGCACGTGTGTTTTCCTTACGAACGCGTGTTGAAATAATGCAAATTCATATTTTCAATACGTAGGTACTTACTTAGTTAATATAGGTTACATATTTGCTTAGAATTAATTTATAACACCTAAATTAACTTTCTCTTATATTAAGCGAAGAAGAATTAAATCGTCAATAGTAATTCTGATATAATAAATTTGAATAAGTCTACGACCATTCTTCTGTGTAGACTACTCATAGTTCACATTTTGTATCTAACATAATTTTCGTAAACACTTGAATTTAACGATGATTAAAGCTTTCGACTCTAAAGGGTTTTGCAAATATTGGCTCTTACAAATTATATAGCGACAAACTTACCTTATACCCACACATTGGATACTGATGAAGCCATAAAGTCAACATAGTTATTTGCCATTCACTTAGCATGGTGCTGATAGAACGGCATATGATCCAATCTTGTCAAGAAGTTACTTTCGGAGTCCAATATTGTGTTTTACTTATAAGTGTACAACAAAAATAGAATAAATGTCACGTGAATGGTAATTTTGTAGCTAAGTTTAAAGCTCAGGGTCTGTTCTGTATACAAGTATAAGTTCATAACTCAGCTGGCATAAAAATGCAAATTTTAACTTGAGCTGCGTAAATTAAAATTAATAAACTACAGCTAAAGTCTGAAAAGCGCAACATTATGTTAACAGTTTAATGACCTAGTAAGGGCACACATCTGTAGGCACGCATGCAGGATTATTAAGGCGTTATTAATATTTTGTGCAAACAATTCCGCTCTTCCGCTAAATGCGACCTCTACGTCGCCGGCCGACCTTACATTTATTATGGTTTTACCAAATTAACAATTTGCGGAAATAACTCTTTTATTGCGGAGCCAATGTAAGAATTGAAAACTTTATTGACTCGCATTAAAATTACACATTTCACGGAAGTGTTAAATCTCCTGGTTATTGAATACTGCCATTAAATATAGTTTTAATGTTGTCTCTTTTCCATCTGACCACATTATGATGACGGTTAAAGTTTACTTTCTTTCCGTAAACAACATTTTCAAGTACTATTCCTTTCGCTTCTTGCACAAAGGCCGTTGTTTGTATTCACATATATATATACACTTTTTGTGTTCAACCTGTGAGTAACTGAAACTGAAACTTTACATAATACAGCAGTTAGTAGAATTCCTTGAACATTGACTAGTTCAAACAGTCCTTCGATAACATCAGCTCGTTTCAAAGCCACTTTATGTAATGTTCCTGGATATAAGTAAATCTATTTTCTCAGAAATGGCGCTAATGTCGAGCGCCACGTTGTTCCTAGTCGTGAGGTTTACATAAATTGCCAACGCCATCACGCGAAACAATCTTTATTGTCGTAGGTACAACTTGAAAGCACAAACTTAACTGTTGAGCGTAGAAAAGAAACAATTACATATAAGTTATGAACTTTTCATACCTCCTACGACTGTTTTCCTTTTCATTATATAAGTGTTAACCTTTTTGTTGGCCTCGGTTACATAATCATAGCTTACTAAATGACAGGTTTTAGATCCGTCTATGGGTTGAAATTAAATAATGTCTTTGTTAGAAAAATAATATGATGAAATAGTTTAATATTAGCAGTAGAACTACAAAACTTTCAGTCACAAAACATCAGATAACATATTTACACTAGGTATATTGGTGACACACGCCGTAAATGATTACACTAATCTTGTTAGCCTTTGTACTTTTAACAATAGATAACCTTGCGCGGCGACGACTTGGCTGGTTCTGTCGGCGACTCGACGGCGTGTCTCTTACGCACTAGTGCCATTCATACACAAGATGCGTCCCGCCCGACATCATTCTAGTCCGTTGACGTGCACAGCTCGACTAATTGCCCTCTCTCGTCTCTACGACTTCCTCCTAGCACTAAATCTTTCCGAGCGCTTCGACTGGCATCTGAATCGCCATTATCTCTATTTACCTCAGCTCTAAAGCACCACTATGATTTATGTCGATTGTTATAGCGCTAACTACCTCTACTCTTTGTTTCACGTGCAGTTGAGTTAACATCGACTTTACCGATCATCTTTAAACACGCTAGGACAGCATCTAAATCTACCGTCGTAACTGTATCCGTAACGGATCGCATTCGGAATGCTTGCTTGCCAGTATCATTATTGTGACTGACACCCTGCTGCCTTGCCACTAACTGAATATCACTGCTTATTATGTATCTTCACCCTGCTGAGAATGCTCTGCTTCGCTCGGCCGTTCGTAGACCATAACAGAACATGCCAGAACAATGGTGTAATTACACACAATGGAGATCGAACTTGGCGGGATATAATTCCGGTGTTGTATTCATTTAGGTGTAACACTTCTAGTCTAGATACAATCTACCGTTAGTCTTAGAATACTCAAACTAGTTTCGACTCAAAATTAGATAGGGCTTATCTGCTCCGATACACTATGTCATCACCATCATTAGTTTACATAGTGCATAGTTATATTAGTATTAGACAAAGGGTTCACGATAAACTAACACCTGCAAATCTATAAACGCGTGAACTGCTTTATTGGAGACGAGATGGTCTCATGCGATAACCAGTCGAGGTGTGCTTATGACGGTATGGAGCAGGTAGGCCTGTTTATTGGATTGGCGATCGAGGCTAGGGCTGTGGTGACGTGGTGATGTGTCGGCAGCATCAGCGGCTTGGCGTTGGCGCTGGGCAGCAGCGGCGCGGGCAGCCCGGGCGCGGCGGAGGCGCGCGACCAGACGGCCACCTCCTCGCGCGCCGCCTCGCCGCCGCCCGCCGACCGCCAGCAGCACTCCAGGTAGACGCGCCCACCACCAACAACGTTTGGCTTCTCTGGCTATGGCTGTTTATGTGCGCCTTGACGTCACTCGCTAGCTAAGGGATTACAAGACGACACTGCTCGATTACACTTGTAACGCGATTATCCCAAGATTATCGTGTCGTCTATGATCTCTAAGCTAACGCGCCGATCGTCAAATGTGAGAGGTGTTGGTTTCTCTACTCTCGTTTTATGTGGGTCATGGTCCTTGATTTTGTTGTTTTTGTACTGTGTTGTTCTCCATACAGCGTTTTTTAGTATGTGTGCATGCTTGCCTGCGGAGTGGTTTTTGTTTTGTTATTTTTTGGTGGTAGAGTTTTCGTCTTATTAATGTTATGTATGTCGTACAGTCGTATGTTTTGTAAAGTAAATGTGTGCGTTGTTTTATATGTAATGTTATTTATAATTACCTTATTGTTGTTTTTGTTATAATTTGTAAAATACTGTTTATGTATGTGGGCTCAACGCTGTCAAATCAAAATAAATCCCATCTGAGAATAAGTCAGTAAATTTCGGGTATAATGGCCACTATAAGTACTATACAAAGTTAGCATCGTATTATCCGGTCGCACAAGATGACTTCATAACTCCAAATAAAGTTCTGTTGATCCCTGTTATTTATCATTGCGATCTTATATTTAAGAAGGGCTTGAAAATCCATCCCACGTAATGAATGGAGTTCCATTTTTACCTGACATAAATTATTGCAATCAGACAGCGTTTAAAATAAACATAAGTTTAACAAAATCAATCAGTACCTTCAGTGTCAAGTCAGAAACATGATTTCTGCTTCCAATAATATGTTATAACTCGATCACAGTCATTAAGAAAGTTCGAGAAACCTGAAGACGATATCATTATCCTCTCATCACTTTTAAATAATACGTATATGAAAATCTTTATTCAGTAAAAGTACACGCGAGTATAACAAAACAATATGTCAAAAGTAAAGAAAACAAATAGAGTACGGAAACAATAGTCTAGAGATAAGATCAAATGTACGATTCCACTGCTATCATAACTTCATTCGATGCGGACCCTAAAACATTATACGCCTAAAAAGTTTTGAATTACCCCACCGCCATGAAGTACGCTTAAACGCAGTAGCTCGGAACTTGTATCGATCGAGGCCTATGTAAATGTTTGCCGTACTTTACGGTCCAACACTAAACAAATATTTGACTACTGGTTTTGTTCACAACCTAGCAGGACGGGTTCAAGGCAGTTAATCAACAAGTAATATCCACATCCAGAAGTGTACTTGTACAAACTAGAAATATGCCGCATGTTAATATGGATTCTAGATTTTAAATATATATTGAACTTGAATGCATATCCATTCAATCGGATTATTATAAAGTTGGTTGTATTGTATTTGAGTAAATTTATTTTAGTTGTTCAAATGGGGAAAAATAATCTAATGTAAGTACCTATTGTGGCGAATACAAAAAATACACAAAAATACATTTCTAATTTGCAGTGCATAAACTGTTTTGTTGCACATTTACACAAAAAAATCGCAAATCATAAAAAGTAATGGCTCAAAGATTGTAAAGCCTCAAATTAAAGGAACCTTGAAAACTGGTTCCAACCGCATCTCTCAAAATCGGAAACTATATTTACAGTGCTCATAATGTAAGTCTTAATTCGACGCTCGGCGAGGCTTGCGTCATGCTCCCAGAATAGTGACTGCCTGTACACTGTACACTGTACACTTGTAGGTACGATTTTTTGCGAGCCAGGGAGGCAGGTTATTGACTTGACGGTTTGGATGTCACGGCAAGGGTATGCATGCATGAGCTTCGTTACACCGATGCGACGCATCGGACGAGCTCGCGAACATAAACACGCCCATAAACATGTTTTATGAGCCAGATTTAATTAGAAAAGCAACGCCAATGTGTGAGCGCAAGTAGACTCTAGATTTAATTGCATGCTCGTCGACGGCTGACAATGTCACGGGGATAATAAGTGCATTTGAATATTTTTGTGGAACCTGTTGGATCGTTGAGCTTTTGCTGTAGCAAAATAGAAAACGCAATCAGATTTGTAGATATCAACGATAGATTTAATCTTTAGATTTCATACTTACAATTTTGAAGTATAGTAAATGAAAGGTTTTTAAATGCTACATCTCAGTGTAAGGGTATACTGGAAATGACTGCGTAGTTAGCGATAATATAGCGTTGTTTTTTGCGTGATGATTAATTTTGTTTTCGAGCCTTTGCAACTTACTTTCAATAAGTGGTGTGGTAACTCCGACAGACCATAAATTCTGGTAGAAATTTTAAACTTTTTTGAATGTAAATTGAATGAGAAGATCTCATTTTTCTTTGGACCGATTTAGTAAACAGGAGTAATTTGCATGTTGAGGAACACAGTAGCTTTATTAATATATATTTTTAATTCTGTTACAAATTTAAAAATACTGTACATATGGTGTTATAGTTACAAAATCAGAAAAGTTAGTATATATCTCAAATTAAGTAGTGAAAATTAAGTAGTGAAAATTTTCAATCAAAGCCATGCATCTTATTGCTATCGGAATCAGAAATTATACAAAAATCCCATCAATATCCTCACAAATACCGTAAATCCTAAGATCCTGAAACAAGCAATGTTAGTACGGTGTAAGCACATACCCTTGAATCGTTCCCAGTTTCTACAATATTGTGCAGCCACAGCTGCGTCGTGTTTGCGGCACCCATCCAGTTTTTGTTCGAGATGTAACGAGCAGAGTGAGCAATTACTAGTGTTAATTCTAGAGACGAGAGCCCTTCGCCGTATGCTCAGCTGCTCGGAGAAAACACTGAAACGTGCCACTATAAAAAAGTGAAGCGCAAATGTGTGGAAAACATGCATATTGCAGATACATTGTTGGGTTGGGTGATAGGTAGATCAGCGGTATGAATATGTGCCTAAAAGGTAAGGTGATGGTAGTATAAAGTTTGAGTTTGAATATTAATATATGCGTACACAATATGTTATAAGCGTCGTAAAAGCATACAATATACCTAATATTAATAGACAAAGTTTACAAACTTTCTAATATCTACAGAAAATATATAAACTAATATTGCTCTATCAACAAATACAAGGCTCATCGGCTATTCTAGAACCAGACCATACAGCCGGCTAAATTAATTGGCGTTGTTAGCTGTATAAATAAAATTATTGCATAAAGAATGACATTGGCGTGTCTGAGCACTTTCACTCCTGTCAAGGGCATACGATAGTTTAATGACTTGAGGGTCAAAAAGCTTTATAGACGTTTTAAGCTATTGGACAATATTAAACTTGCTAATCGTTTTATGTCGAGATACGATCGCTGTTAGCTGGCACAGAAGCAAAAGCTTAGTTCTTACACTGTTGTGCAAAAGTAAATCAATCACTGTTAAAAATCTTGCTACATAAGCGATAGGCAGAACTCAAACTTAAAGTAGATTCGTGATACCGTTATGACGAATCGAATACAAAATCTTCATAAATTCCAATATTTTTTTATAATATAACATTTTGTTTGAGTTATTTTACATATCTCTTATTGAATATTGTACATATACATACCTACTTTGCATGGGCTGAGCTCCTGAATTCACCCCATCGTCGTTTACCCTCAAGCTATTTAATCGCTCCACTAGCTACCCTCGCTAGGGTTGCGCATGTATAATGACCGAGCTGGAGGTGCAATCCACCTGTAATACAAAATGTATGGCCAATTAGAAACTTGGGGTTGTTACGCTGAGGGAGCTTCTGGCCTTTGTTTCGGATTAAGGAAGTATTATAGTCTGTATACTTGTGTTGGTGTGCAATAAAGATATATATTATTATTATATTATATTATATTATAGTCACTATCAAGATCCACACCAACGCCGTAGTATTAAACAAAATAAACAGACATTAAAATTTAAATATAGATTAAAAAATAAAACTCACCATTTTACCATCACCAATGCCACACTTCAACTGAAAGCGCGAGATTTTTTTACACGTACTTATTTATAATTTCTAACTGTAACGTGGCATTAGATTCAAGTAGTCGAGACCTAATTACTAAACAGCTTTTATAATTTTCGACGTACTTGCAAGAGGTTCTAGTCCCCGTTATATCAGGCTGGCAACGACCAACCATCGTCGAGTTCGACGGCCGGCGAAAGCAATGGTGACCTCATAGATTCGCAATTCATCATTTTGTACACTCTCTCATACAGTTCCATAGTAATTGTGCACGGTGTTCTGATCGCAGTAAGGTTACCGTTGTTCTGGTACCTATGCAAAGTTCGATAGTGTAACCAGCTTATACAGTTGTACGCTTGCTTTGATGTCAATCAAATTTTTTGCCCATGGATAAGCTCCCGTTACTATAAACTCATGTAATATATTTGCTTGTCCAGTTAGGCGTACGTTCAAATAACTCTTCAAATGTAATATTCAGGTCAAGCAAATGAGCACATCATGTCGCATGTAAAGATTTATGAAGAAAAATTTATGCAGGTTTCAATGTGCATGAAAAGGACAAAACATTTACATCAGTCGTGGCAAGTGCAGAAATGGCCATTGATAAGGACAATGCAGTCAGAATGAATAATGCATGGAGTGCTAGTGCTAGCGATGTACAGGAAGCACATTGACATTACAGATGGATCTCACTAGATGCATCATGTGTGGTGCCTGTAATGTTACTCTGCTCGTGTTTGCGTGTTCATCCGCCTTGAATACCGGCTGAATGCCTTTGTCCTTGCCCTTAGCAACAACGCACTAACATCAGTGCGACAAAGAAACCTCTCCCGAGTGGTTGTAACCGCAGCCTCGAGATGCGTCGGCGCATCCGACCGTACAAGGACTCTCCAGGCTTGCGTCATGACCATCGACCGTACTGAAGGAAATTATGCTTTCCACCAAATGACGTAGAAGGCAAAATGTTTTGAGCCGCCTCAAGTGAACTCCTCGGATTGAGTGCCTGCGGTTACCCGCTTAATAGTCTATTCGGTTCTACGGATTGTCACCATAGGATGATTGAGTGCTACAATCTTACAGATGATATATGCCTTACATCCGTCAACGCCTTTTCTAATTAAGTTGCACTCGTCTACGAAGGAAAATTGCGGTTAAGTGCGATGTTTTATTATGTTGCGAAACATTGTCATGATCAGCAACGACATTAAACAAACTTATCAACACACTTCTTTTACCAAACTGCCGGTTTCTTACAGCGGTGACATCAACTATCAGATATTTTGCGCTTTAAGGTTTAAATCAGATTGAGTTGAGAAAGTTGCATTGTAACTCGGTAATTTATTAGTTTTATGCATCCGGAATTAAGATTATAGCATTGTATAATACGTGCATAATGTCAGATCCAATCACTCACCATGACACAACAATATTCTTAGAGTCTTATAATCACCTGATCGTGCTCCCATCGCCTGATGGAAAAACCTATTCTTAAATTGCATTACTCAGTTTCTCGGTAAATATCGGCGAGTTTCAACAAGGTTTTCACTCTTGACGCACTTCGCAGGGATGTGCCCAAACTTGACCTATTTCATCTTAGTAGTTTCCGGTTCTCTCCGGCACAGCCTTGATGTGATGTGATTAGCTCAAAGGTCGAGCGTAGCTAAAGATATAATTTGATAAACATTCACCAGATTTCGTGGGAAGTGGATTTATTAATTCCAGCTTCCAAAAGGTAAACGTTATTGTGATCTCGGTAATCTTTGTTTGTATCAGGTAAACAGATTTCTGGGATTTATTCGTGGATAATCCAATGTTTATAGAAAATATCTGAATTCAATTATTCCGTATAGAGAAAAAAATTCTAAGAAAATATTTAAACTACGAGTAAGGCACCAAAAGTAATAGACAAATGTGACCAAGTTTTGTTTGTCATATTACGAGCCATATTAGAGCTGTTGGACATAAAATGGGGCGTGACTTTGTTGCATGTGCCAAAGATGTACACTCCATTGCCAAGTATTCACAGCGGTGTCCGACATCCATCGGAATTCGTAAGATGTAGCATGCTCAATGCTCACTGCATGGAATATCGTTGACTTGGCTCTGACTTGGTTATTGAGAGACTACATTGTTTCCAATTGAATCGACTGACATCTTCCAGGTTCTGAATATGTTTAGTTCATTCCGGCAAAGTGATGTTTCATGTACATTATGTTTGTACGTACATACATATATAAGAATAAGATTGGGGTACATTTCGAATATTTTACGTGTAAACGTTAGACGATGGTAGGTATGCTAAACAGTAGTTAGATGTACCAAAAGTTATTGTTTAACTAGAAAAACTCGCATATTGTATAGACATAATTTTGATCAATTAAAAATAATTACTTAATTACAAGTATTTAAATAAGCCGTAAAGAAATAATGGCTTTTTAATTCGTAAATAAAGTTTGTCCGATAGCAGCCACCAGGTAGTTGTTGAAATGAAACGTTTGTAGTGTCTGCCACAAGACTCATAATTTGCAAGTTCCTGTTTCCTCTACGTACAATTTAATTCCGGGGTCTCATAACTCCTGAGTGACATAAGGTCGTCACTTAATTAAATGGCCTCTCAAATGCTAAAAGGCTTTAGGCGTGAGACAAATGTTAATGTATTTTTGACTCGGAATGCGGTTACTTCACGTATATCATCCCATTCTGCGCTCATATAATCCCTGAACGTTTCTGTATTTACAACGTGCCTAAATTGTTTTTGATCCGTTTAAATTGCTTTTGCGTCTACTGAATCAGCACATGAGGATAAAATATCCGAGTTCTCGCAATAAAGCATTGACTTGCGTTTGGAAAAGTACGGGTGGTAATTGCTGACTTCGCCTTCATGGATTGAGATTGACAGCATTGGACTCTAGATGATTACTCAACTGTTTCAATTAAACGTATGTTAACATTGACCTGAGACGCGAATAGTCGCTAGTACTGAGTAATTAAACATGCCACATATGTATTATTTATAGAACGATCAAGAAAAATGGCAATTTAACAACATTAAATAAAAACACAAGTGTCAAGTTATTTGTAGAAATGGTATAAAGGCAAACGAATTAAGTTGACATCACTGTAACCAAGCATGAAAGTGGCAAAATTCTACAATGACATAACCAGCATACGTCTACATCCTGGTCAGCTTAGAAATCTTGCAGATTTTACAACAATACACAAAACAATTAAATTGATAGATACAAACAGCGACCAAACCCGGTAACCGGTTGCCGATTGTTTTGTTTGCCATACATTTTCAACACATGTTGGTTGTTGGGAAATTTCTGTTGTTTATATAACGCAACAATAGACAAATTAATGTGCCAATTACATGTTATTGCTAATATGCAAATGGAAATTGCTAAGATTTACGATGTTGTCTTGTCCAACATTAGTAACTATTGCTATACTTTTGCCGTTAGCTTAACGTCCAATCGCAATTTCTGTCAATGGTAAAAAGTTAATTGATTTCTGCGCCTCATTTTTGTTTGATCCACTTTTCTCGGCACGATCAGTCATATTGTGTCAAGTCGATGGCCATCAAGCTTGCAAATAAGAGCGTCCTCTATATTTTGTAGGCTGAAATATAGTACGTAGCGCTGTCTTGTACCGTTATCGTCTGTCAGTAGGTTTTATATCTGATGGCCGCAGCCTGTAGTGTAGTAACGGGCCGCTCACAATGCTCTCAGCTCGGCTCAGGGGTTGTACAGTTACCCATTGATAGTGCCAAGGGGCGGCCAGCTTTGTTTTGCTTCATACTACGACTTTACAAATAATTGGGAGTAAACTTATGAAGGTTGGCAGTTTGTAGATGCTTTATTTATGTTTTAGCGTGTCTAGGTTTATTTTCAATGTGATATTAGTAACAAAAAAATAGTTATTCCATTTGTTTAAGTGATGGTCTAGACACTTGATATTCAAAACCATATTTGGGTAAATGTTAAGCAATAAGACAACATCATTGAACAAAAATGCGTGGTCATTGCAAAGGGTTGAATAAAATTTTAATAAGCCACAGGCTACTGCACAATATTCCTCTAAGTACACAATACATTTAATTAACGAGCTGGTCTCGCTCTAAAAACTTGATTGAAACATCTATACAGAACACGACGATTGAAATGTAAATGGCCGTATTAGGAAAATTTTTGTAATAGATATGTATGTGCATGTAACTTATTACATAAAGTCTTTGTTAAGAATACTTACTGTTGTTACACATTCTCAATTAGTTTTAGATACTTGGAAAATTTTTAAATGTACTCACATTTTAAAGCAGATTAATTCTAATAAAATGAGTAACACTGTTATTTGTATAAGACTACCATAAATACTTAACTGAACAATTCAAAGTATTTACTCATAGAGACATAATGTCATAGAAGCCAACTTCGCTGATAGCATCTTAGGTCAAAATTACAATCATAAAGGCATTAAGAATTTACAATTCATACCGCAGGATCATCACGGTTACATATTGGCATTTAAATTTATTCCGATAAAAACAAATCGCATACGATACCTAAACATTTGCAAGTGCATTATGGCTGCGAACTAATACCACTTGAATGCAATGGCTCTTGTAATAATGATCACATTGCCGCGGCGCATATGCGCCCGCGCATGGTACAAAACGTGATTTATGCGTTTCTAATCGCGCATGTGCCACAATGTTGTGTAACCAAGTGCATTCCATCAGCAATGCTAATGTAACTATGCCACACACGGAAAATTTCTGTTAGATTAACGTCTAACATTACTTGTCAAACCGCAATATTGACTGAACAAACAGCAAGTTCAATGTCGCTTCTAAAGCTTGTGGCTGTTATTTCTGGTTTGACACATCATTTAGTAAACGCTTTGATTGATTCTGCATACAGAATATTCAACGCGTATCAGGAATTCACTTCAGTTAATGACTTGAAATAAAGACGCTAGTCTTGAGATTTGTAACGGCAGGAATACCGTGAAATTAATGTTCATGAAATGCAGAAAATCGGCAAACACAATCAATTCGGAATTTCAGGCGTGTGGCCTGCTGCCAATTTATGTTTACTTGATGATTCAGCCGAAATTGTCTCCACCACGTGCTAACGTCGCCGCGTCGCCTGATCCTAGAACAATACAATGCCTATATTTTATCAAATAGTATATTGCTGTAATTAGTTCACTTAGTTTTATGACTAGGTGTTACATGTTTATGATTAAAGCTTAGTTTTCGTTTCCTGGAGCTCGTTTAGTTAAGTGTTCTAAATTGTTTTCTAATTCTGTTTCAGGTAAGGCAATGTCTTCTAAACGGGTTACATCTATCTCGCAGCGCAGGTACGTCCATCAAGAAATGTCGTCTTCTCTGAGAGCTGTGTCACAAATTGGGAGCAAGTTTCACATAATGTCTGCTGTCACTATTTCCAAATTGGTCTTCAGTTTGACGCTGCGTAAGAAGCGAATGAACCTGCCCTCTGCATTGACAAATACACCGGGTCATCCACCTCGCCAATGGTTACTTAATGTCCAGTAGATTAGTCACACATCAGGCGAGGCAAATATTTGACTAGTAGACGATGTGTGTTTTTCAGCTAAAAGCCACATTTCATGATCTTTTACCGCTCCACTGACAGCTTGTGGAGGAAATTAGTCAGCAAAACAAATATTGGTCTTCAGGAGTCACTAGTTGCGTAAGAATTTATATGGAAGTTTAGTTGAGTGACGTATACAATATGTATGCCTACATACAGTGAGCTAAGTATTTTAAGTTGGTGGCTGACGGCATCGGTGACATCATATTGCAGTTTCCTCATACGATCATGCAAAATATGACATTTCAATAATATCTGTCGCTTCCTTTTCACCACAGAACTATTGGTTATTCTATACCTTAGGCGTATTATGTCATCAATGCAATAATTAATTATATCAGACTTATACCAGTTAATGTGTAAAACATTATTTTCACTGTTAATAAAGCGCTAGTAATTAGCCATATTAAAACATCAAGCATCAGTCAGGTGGAGGGAAGTGGCCGTCGGAGTACGAGTACGCAGAATCTACTTTCGAGATCTGAAATAGATTGTTTACGCCATGTCCGGGCAACCGGCCAACGGTCACCTGAACTCGCGCTTATAACATTTTGGCACATTATTACATTTTTATCAAACCGTAGCTGGCACTTGAGAAGTTTATGTAGTTAACTGACGGAAACTTCTCAGAAACACGTGCGTTGAAATGGTTTTCATGTAAATTCGATCATTATTCCGAGAATTTATTTGCATTCTTTCTTTCGCGACGTAGGCGTATGTTTTCCCTAATCGTCAGTAGGTAAACAACTAATTTGATAATTGATGTGTCGTGATACAAATGTGCCGATGACTACCGGTCATTCATCATTTAGACTCTTACTTATGTATATTTTTAAAATATTTATTTATTACAAATAAAACATAGAGATTACAATACGGAGAATGACAACTGTTAACCATTAAATCCCACCTAACTGTCATTTCATTTGAATTCTCCCTCTATATTTACTTTTCGCGAAAACCTCATAATCAGGCGACCTTATTGTACGAACATAACGCTGCTGTTACCTACTGTCTGTGGGCCTTATCAGTCGTACTTTGATAACCCGAGCGCCCGCAACAGGGTCGCAATTATTACCCACCCCACGCCATCTTGTTCAATCTCGTTATCATCGCTTATCTAACGCTTATGTTTACATTTACACTCTGATAAAACATTGTATACTAGCCCGCTCGTGTACACCGAGACATCAATTTTAATATATTACACCAGAGAAACAACAGACAATCCATTATCTCTGAAGGTTGATCCGAAAGATCGTTGTCACCAGTTTAAAATATAAAACGTGATCCTGTCGAAATTGTGTCACAAAATTGTTGTTTTAACGATAGATGTGTTAACCTCATTTGTGTCATCAGATGTTTCTTCATGTCGGTTTTAAGACTTATGTCATAACGCCTCGTTAAACTTCTCTTTCATAATGATTTATAATACTCCTTGTATAAAACCTGACACAGATATTGTAGCTGCTGTAGATACATAATGTTACCGAAGAACGTAGAAGCTATAGTGCTAGTTCCTTACTAGAAATTAGTACAACACAACAGTTGCAAATTATATAAGAATCGAATGCTAAATGAGCCTAATCGATCATCAACATATTATTGTGACAAACAACCCGCCTATTGGATCAGTATTAGGTCAATATGTCATAGTTACAACCCGGCGACACGTTACTGGCAGAGGTCGAATAGAACAGGGTTTCAAGAACCGGCTGTTGTGAGTGCGCCAACATGTCAAATCAATCTTATCTGTGTCTATAGCGCGCAAAGCTAAGCGGATTCGCTCAGAAAAGGGGTCTTAGGTCACACTACACCACGTGCCTTGTTGACGTCAATCAACACACTTCGCGATAGCTTTCTAACCACCTATGTATGTCTACTGTTAGTTATTCTGTGCACATGAGCTCTCGCCTTGTTTATAGCAGGACGCTATCGATCTTACGCACGTGGTTGCATTAGGCAGGCGGGCTCCCATAAACATATTTACCCGGCCTATCGCTAATGAGTTCGTCCTCCATCAGTATCGTGCAAACTAACGTGTACCGATAACCTACTTCGGCCGCGAGCTGTTTACTCCATCGCAACTAATTGTCCAAACTCGATTACATCAGGCCCCGTAGCTGACTGCTGCCCACATCTATTGTCCGCTCAAATTCACTGCCTCTTAAATCAGTGCAATATGTTGCACCTTGCTCAATAAATTGCCGCAAGTTGTTTTTCTCGTTATGGAGTTACTGCGGCCTGTAACCGCCTATTAGAAATGTTAATAATGCGTTCAATACAATTCATTTCTATTCGCGGTGTCGGGCCCTAAGGTTTCGCTGCTAACAATTCTGTTTACACCTTTACACGATCGTAATGCGGTTGCGCAATGAACGATAACAGATTGCGCCCTTCTATTATTAGTTCTTTGAGCTCATGGCCTATTGTATCATCGGATCATTTGGCAACACTCGATTCAAAATGCACTAAATTAAAATGGAACACGTCGACTTCCAAACTAACTGTGACTAACAGTTAACTTTTAAATTGTAATTTCGGCGTATCGCAAACAAAGTTTTCCTTACTCAGAACAGTATCTGATAACACTGTTGGTCTTGTTGAAACTGAGTCATTATATTATATTCTAGGTATAGTTAGGTTTTACTTCACTATTCTGTGGTATAGTTAAAAATGTAGATAAACTATACAGCTATACATACCAACAGACGTCGTACGATAGATTCTAGTTATTATAAGTACTATACACTCACTAAACCTACACACTTATACACTACTTCTAGCGACTAGAGGTAGTAACTTTATTTATATATATGTAGTTACTAAAATATACAATAATACTTTCTATGACGTGTGAATAAGCCTACATTACTGTAATGAAATAGCCCTATACATATAATACTCTGACACGCAAATAAATAATTTGGTATGCTAAATGCGTAAAAATTATAAAAGCACTTTTATAAAAGTGCTCTAAAAACTAAAAGAAATTGCGTAGGCTGAGCATTTCGTATTTCATGCTGGTTCTAAATTATTTTTGTGGGCATGACAGTGGTGTCGCCGTGAAAATATTTTAGTTGGTGTAATTTTAATGTAATAATGTATAAATATAATATAATGTATAAATAATGTTAAATTCTATTGAGTTAACATAATCGGACAACGTAAAAGCGGATACTGTATCCGATTAGGCGTTTAAAGCGTTCTTAACCTACTTATAGGAAGGTTTACTCTAAGGTTTCCACACCTCAACACTCCTACGCGGCATTCAATTACTCAACAAATTACAGAGCTAGTTCATGTAAAATAGTAGTAAATTGAATTATTTAACTTATTGTTGTTTTTGTAATATTCAACTAACTTATACGTTTAAATAAAGTACCAATAGACAATGACGAGGTGAGAACTGCTGCAACTAAACTTACAATATATTTCCTCTAAGCCATATTGTTATTTGATATGCCTTAAGTTTCCCAAAATACGCAACTGTCGCTGTAGTAATATTCTACGTCAATAATTACACTAACGAATAGCACGTGACAATATTATTTTATTACTATTGCTACTACAATATTGCCACTCTACCGAAGTGCACGTAATAAACGGTGATGTCATAAAGTGTAACCAAAGCGTATGAGCTTTCCTTACTTACTACGTACCTACTGCATTCCGCTAAGTTCCGTCGATACCACCGGTCGATGATTGCGTCACCTCTCCCAAACCGCACTGAAGCACGCGGCACGACATCATCAGGCTATATTCCGATGATGTCATCTATACCGTCACTTGTCTCCAAATTTAGTAGAAATTCAACTTATTCAAATAAACTTCCTTACGCAGACGTCAACTTGTCTCGCTTTCTCTATACGCCAATACTCCAGATTCGCGTCTATGACATCGGTGATTAGAATTCTAGTCCTCGATTGTTCCTCGCCTTGTGTATATGCAACGAATGCACGTGCAATAGAGCGTTTTCACTGACCACGCGTCTCTTGATGAAGATTATGGGGATTATCTCGATAGCTTCGCGTCTTGTACGGTTTTCCTGTTCTTATCTCTATTACTTGTAAGGGCTTCCGATCGCAGATTGTTTACTTGAACCGTTGCTTTTAATATTTACTCGTAGAATGCGAGTGCAACAATCTCAATTTAGTCGCGCAGTTGTTAGTATTCGCTTACCCAGTTACATTTTAGAGTTTTAGATGGCATTATGTTTATGATTCGTAATAACCTGAAGTCTCGTCTCATAATCACTGTTATCTTTAAAGTCGTACACAGTTTCCTTATGTAAACAGATAAAGAAATGTTAACTTACATAATATACTCTTGCCTTAATCATTCCGTACCGCCGTGATACTTCGTTCGGTTTTGTTTTCACAACAGTTTGATTTTCGTATCTTTGTTTATTTAATATTTCTTTATCATTCCTGCTGAATAATACCTAGATAATGAAAAATTGATCGACAATATCTACATATAAGTACATAACCTATGTGCAATATTATCAGCCCATCGAAAATATTAAAAAATGTGTAATACCTATATACTTACGTACAAAACATATTACACATTAAAAAAAACAATGCTATAAAGGAGATTAAAGATTTTTAAATGTACGTACATATGTACCCATTACATATCAGGCATCACAAATATATTCACTTCAAATTTGTAATGATCACATGAAAAACACATTATCATGGATATCTACAATCACGTGGCACCTCTCTCGCGTAAGTTTTTATACCAACTACGCTATAATGAAGTATCTGTCTCACTCGCGCGTTATCATTATCCATAAGCTTGTCTCGGTCTAGAACTGGCGGCGACAAGCAGTCTGCTACTTTCGGGCGACCATCGCATCGCAAACAGAACCCTAGGTCACGGGCACTGGACACATTTTCGTTCACCGACCTACTCTGAATAATAACTTCTCATCGAAGTACTCCCCACTGGTTGTACCATATTTGGGTTGTTGGCCTCTATGTAGAATACAAAATATAATTAACCTACGTTTCACCAATTCGCCAGTAATTGTTTCACCATTCACTGTCACTTCATTAGTAAGAGTCTGCTAAATGTCAACTTGATTTCACATTCATAACATCCACGCGTTGCCATTCGCGAGTCGTTAAGTTTATTGGTCCTGAAATAGATGCCATCTCATGAATTTGATTAGAAACACCTGCGTCGGGTTTACGAAATCCCATTATTAAAATATTGCTAACTCGCAGCCTGTCGTCCCAGTTGCCAAAACCGCAATGGCCAAGGCCAACGCGCAGTTAGCGTGAAACCTGAGGTTACATTGAAAAACAAGGAGACCGTGAAAAAGCTGGAACAATGGCAGTCCTTAGTCACTCCTAATAATACAGACATCTGATAGGTCCGAACTCTTGTCCGACGAACGTGCCAAATAATACATTAGCATCTCATTGGAGATAGCATCGTGCCAAAACTGGGGAGGGGATTTGGACAGCCAACTTGTCGAACGTTTCTGGTTATGAATGATAAATCGCAGACATTTGCGAATTTAACGTTCACCTAATTATCTAGGCATAAACACCAGGAGCTTATCTAAGTACAGTTGCGAATCGAGTCTCCTTCTGTCCGCCGTTACGATATAACTATTATATAATATGCAAATTTGTTAATGTAGCAATCTGACTAGTTAATAGGAAAACGTTCATAATACTGTCACTAAGAATAATGAAAGTACCGACACCTCGTTAAAACAGATATACATACATTATATCTAAGATAAGACTCGTCAGATAAGTTAATATACTACATTTTGGAAGCTATTAACGGCTAACGAATTTATTTATGGTGTCTGTAGCCACCGCATTGATTTTCCTACTGCATTGTACAACATTGTGGTGGTCTTTTATTATTTGTTTTGTTTTACAGATTCTATTAATCCCTAAATATCAACCGACTCACACGGTTTGTGATATTAATATCCACTTCTATGACTTTACCTACTTCATTGATATGTGGAATAATTTATAGGTATATTCAATTCCTTTGTTGGCGCGGCCGTAGTCTTTTATTTGATTCATTAAATTATTTATATCCTATGTATTTTACTTAGTACTTACTTTTTATTTTGCCTGAGTTTCGTCACGTCATTCAGTAATTTCACCAGAGTACAGTGCTTGTTTTGGGCACGTGGCATTGGCATCACACCATTCTCAGAATGATCTCGAGCGTCAAAGACGGCCCTGATGATTGACGGATGTCTTCCTGCCTATCCCACATTTCAGCTCCTTGGTGAGTGATGCAAATTCAACCTTACCTCTTCACGCTAAGTGTCATCGAACTTATAGCATCAACTTTGTTGTGCCACTTCACGGCTGCAATCGATTTGGCTGTGAACGAGTGTAGGTGTTGCTGTGGTGCCAAAACTGTTCATCGACACCTCTGCAACTACTTTCATTTCAACCAAACGTGTGTTCCCAACACACTTTATGGCTGATACTTATCGCTGTATAGAACTCACGAGTTTCCAATACTTATTTCCAATATTTGCGTCAGTAAAGTTCACGACTCTCTTGTATGGGATGTGGTTTAATTTAAATAAAGTATAAGCTATTCATAAACACTATTTAAATGCAAACGAAGCATTGTGAACGAGCAACAAATGTTGAGCGCGAACAAAAAGCGATTCATCTCGCATTAACATTACGGGGTAGCAGCAAAAATAATGACATCATTCTTATTCCGGCGCAAGTATAGCTTCGAGTTAGACCGAGTGAATGCTAGCCTAGCAACAGATCGCCAATCGATTCAATGTACAGTTAATTTTACAACTATTTCGACCTAAATGTCAATATTTGCTTGAAGGCAACAGTTGGATCCGACACTTTTTAAGCTTTAATTTGTTGCAAACCCGGCTGTCATCATCGTTTTAGCTAGCGGATATTGGTGTCACTATTCAGTTTCTTGACCTGATATATTTGCTCGTTGCCACTGTACGCACATTTCATATAACTGCGCATAGTTTATAATTATTTATTTGTAATTTGATATTTCGCATAACGGCAAATTCTTCCCCTAATTCTCGTACTGTCGGTCACGTTTTCAAGAGTTTGCACTTCTATCGAATTATTTTGATTTACTTGTAGTGTAATTACTACGCATTAATTTATCGCTTAGTGTATTATTCTGAAAACGTACTTATTCTAGATCTTAAATTAATTTTAAATTGATGTACGATATACTACGAGAATTTAATTTCAAATAGTTTACGTATACGCACATTGTTTTGACTTGGATGCAACAAGTTTTCGGCATGGCCGTCCTTAATTTACATACAAAGTAAGGTTTCATATTTGATCACCCTCGCTGCGCATATTAGATTACTAACCTAATACAAATTAATAATTGAAACTAATTGTAGGATACGTATACGTACGCTCGTAAGACGTCAAATTTGCTACATTATAAAACCTACTAGTATCTAATTTAATTAACAATTCACAAACAGTTCCACCGTTTCAGTCCTCACTCATGGATCGCACTATCATAGAATCCTTTAACACAATACGGGCAAA
The DNA here is from genome assembly GCA_927399415.1 of Macaria notata. Taxonomy (NCBI): domain Eukaryota; kingdom Metazoa; phylum Arthropoda; class Insecta; order Lepidoptera; family Geometridae; genus Macaria; species Macaria notata. Next base: position 924,552 of record OV656727.1, read on the forward strand.
TTTGGTCAAGATAAAAATCACCGGGCCGATAAATCCTTACATGTAATCCAAATCTGGATTGAACTTCAGTTCCACTTTGTATGAACCTATAAGTACGTTGTTCTATTGCGTTTTAATTCTACGTCTACGCTTTTATTATTCTTGTCGGGTAGCGATAACCCATCTCTCGCCTTTCGCCCGATGGTTCGCATAATAACAATACTGGTTCTAAGTTCGGCGATGATGTCAGTTCTTTTAACGACGGCTCCGGCCGCCGCAGGCTCCTCACGAGCGTAAACAACTCGCAACACTTTTTACCTGAATTTACCCCGCTGATTACCTCCCACTATATACTACAGAATGTACAGCACGCCCGAATCAAGTAAACTTTAATTAAAACGTCCGTGTTTTTACACTGACCAGCGGGTCAGATTCGTCTATTGTTTAAAACAAACGTTATTTTCCTACGAACTAGTTAATTGTTTACATATGAAAACACATTTATGGGTATCGCATATGGCATAACAGCACCACTTGTTTTGCGATTCGGCACGCATACGCGTTTGCTCTCATAAACGGGCCCGGCGCGGCGCAGCGGCCCGCTGATCTCCGAAACCGAATATTAACATAATGCTGAGGTTGTTATTCAGGGAATGGAATCCATCAAGAAAATGATAGAAATTATTCACCAGCATCGTATTCTCCGGCCGAAAGGTTTCCCTTCAGTGTTTCGACAAAACTTAAATTACCTTGAAGCACGTTCGCGCGAGCTTTCGTCAGACGCTTAATGAATCTGGAAACTTCGAAAGCATTCGTCAAGTTTCGGTCTTCAAATGAAATCGAGTTTGGTTTGTAAAACGAGCGGTTTCATAATAATCGCATATCTTTGATGTTGTTAATTTTGAAGATGTTGGCGCATCCGGAAACAGTGTGTGAGATATAACAGGAAACTGTTGGTTGTAGGATTCTCCAATCATGTGTAGTCGACCATATTTTTACTTTATTGCTTCCCACCATGGCTTTATCAGATTTCTAGCGTGTTGCACACATCCTTTATTCATGCTAGTTGCGTTTAGGTCTTATTTGCATTTTTCTAAACGACTAGACGCATCATTGGCTTTAATTTCGATTTACACACCGCCATCAACATTTTTTTTTTTATTGTGTGAATACTTCTAACTCCCCAGGCGGTTTATGGGGGAACCTAATCTACGCTTTCTTACTAACTACTTTACAATTTTTCTTACAACCTACTTTATTAATTTAATTTACTGACTGTTTACATTTTCATTTAAATTTCTAATTAACATTGTTTTGGACACTTTCTAATAAGTATAAATTTAATTATACAGAAGTGTTGTTTCTTTGTTTACTTATTTCTATTATTTACAATTATAACAATATTCTAGAAATTTAGGTCTTTTGTATTTATCATTTATTATGTTACATAAATTGTCTATCTTAATATCTTCATCTAGGTCTATTTCAGTATCGAATCTTAGCCTACCGAAGCGCCATCAACTTTATTGTGTAGTTTATCACAATCCTGAACCATGTTTCAATATGAACTTAAAACCTGCTAATAATCTTGGGCTATTCTCATATCTCAATTTTAGTGCGGGTACTGTAATGCCTGTGACGAAAATTTTATTACATACATAAGAGCCTTCAGTCTAAGCGACGATAGAAAGGAAAAGCTCTTTGAATTGATTCGGCCCCCGCCAGTCTGTTGAGCAAGGATAAATCGACTGGACTTTTTGTGTCTGTCTCGTTTCAAAGTGCATGCTGTAATATTTCGCTGCAAAATGCCCGTATGCTACTTATTTTGCACGAAAATTGCGTCTTTTACGCTTTTGAACATACATACATATTCTGAAAAAATGATTTTGGATTTGAAATTACAGTCTAGATTGGTGAATTCTAAACGAGTTTATATTTTTTTAATTTGCATTCTGCTGTAGCTGCAGATAATCCTACTAAAAGACTAACTTGAAACATAGCGACATGTTAATTGGTGAGCGACTTAGTTGACCCCATAACTCGATTTTCATAATTAGCTTTTGCTAGATAAGTGCTTGTGCCCAACACTAATGTTAGCCACTCAATAACGTTATCGCAATAAACATGGGCAATTAAATTCAGTTTTGCATTAAATGCAGTTTTCAATCGGCCTCTAATTACTGTCTGTATGTTTCGCGTACCATTTGCAAATTACTGGGTAAGTAAGGGACTGGTTAGAGCTCGTAAAAGATATCTTAGCGAGCGGATAAAATCTGAACAAAAAACTGCCGAGTGATATATGATATTAAAGGTTTAATACATGGTAGATGTGCTGCAGTCAGTTGTGCTCTTGGTATCTTGCCCAGATACTACTAACCTGTGGTGTGGCGTGATGCACCCTTCGCGATGGTGATTGCAGACACGTTAATTTGAGACATTTGGCGATGGCGTTTTCTACTTCGAAGTAATTACTTGCAAACAGCGTGGAATTAAAAAGATCCTATATACTTCTTTTCGCTTTAACGAATAGTATCAGCGTTTCATGTCAATCTAACAGCGATTGAATGGTTTAATTAATATTGGACTTGGTAGATGTCTTTCTTTATTTCCATTAGTTATTTGAAACACAGTTACATCAATCGCACATATGAATATGCCACTAAATATGTACTGTTTGTTAATTTACAATTCCGCTTGTAATGTATGTTATTTACATTGTATTTATTGTAGCATACAAGCGTTCCAGAATATTCCACCGCCTAAATGTAACGACGGCATTGATTATTAAATAAAAGTTGCTATGCGGCAAATGAACTTTGAATGTAATTGAATTTTGAATCGAACTAAACGTGGCTATTTTTAAAGCGCGAAGGTTATGTTTTTTTTGATGTTATCAAATTAGATAACTGCCCGCTTAGTTTGTTTATTACTCTTCCTAATGTAACTTTCTATGAATAGATTATCTAACTACTAATTAAACAAAACGAAATTAAATTTAGTTCTCCACTTTGAATATAATTTTATTGCAGCTATAACGTAAACTTCAATCGAATCTCACTTTTCCGAAAATACCAGTTACAGGTTATAGTCATTCGATAAAATCACCTGTTTACAGCAACCAATCACCACAGTTTACGCTCCGCCTCCTTTTACCGTCAACGGCATTTTGACAACAACAAAGGCTTTTATGCCAAATCACGCTGAAACGACTGCCCTTTTGACAAAGAAAGGGATTTACAAACGACAGATATACTTTAATTTCAAACGAAGACGAAGTTTTCTGCCAAGAAAGCCCTGCCGCTGACGCAATCAGCAATAGATTCTAACATTAATGGTATGGAAACAAAGTTTTCAATTTTATTGCTTTGTTACGGAAAATCACAAATGGCTGACAGCACAACAGTGCCAAGTACTTAGATGTGCTACAACATTAATAAAATATTTTAAGTCGCATATTAACTTGTACAAATGACTGCTACTAATTTGCAGTCAATCTTGTGTAGCTTTGCGTAATAGTAAAGTGTTTTGCTCTATTATTTTTCCAAGTAACAAGTTAAGGAAACCGTACACTTTAATTGCATTCACAATAGAGCTTAAAATTATTGTAAAACATTAAATCGCTCCACAAATGGCTTGCATCTAAATCTAAAGCAATGTCCTTATCTTGCAGAGGATTTGTCAAGTCCTTGTTGCTGAAATAGCCTCTTACATTGTAATATGGGCTTACAAGCTTAGCTGTTAATCCATTTCCTCATTGCAATTTTGTTTATGTCACGGCCTCTGGGCATTTCGGTTGGTGATCCCTCACGCTAATGTGCTCATGCATCAGCTGCCCTTGACACGTTGCAACTAAAGTATTCAACAAACTTCACGTGGGTTTTCGATAGCAGGTAAATCAGAGTTAGTATATTTAAATAAATTTGTAATTAGATGAAAAGTCATGTAGTACTTGTTTTACAAAATTGTGCTACATATCAAAAATATAGTGATGGCCAAGATCAGTTCAAACAAGGAAAAAAATAATGAGATCTATGTTTGTTATGGAATTGTCGCATGCCGTTCACTGTATCCTAGAATTTTCATTGATTGTTAATTGCTCTAGAATGTTGTATAATGCAAGTCAAGGGAGTCGTTGCGTAAGATATCTGCAATCTCCGAACGCCACCGTGCGGTTACTACTCGGAGACCTTCATTATCGATACAATGTTTCCTATTACTAAAGTTAATTAGTAGTTTGTTATGACTACCTTCCCCGACCACCGTCGATGAGGTGTGCCTTTTGAAATCAAACACGTCGTTAGATAGTCGTTCGGTAATATAGCCATAAAATATATTCGCGAATTGGCCAATCAACTATCGAAAGTGATCAATTTACGGCCGGTGTATGCGCTACTACAATGTATTCGCTCACAACATAGTAACCAGAAATTTAACAGCTTTCAACAAATCCGTCCACGTATAAGAAATCGAGGTTTATTAGTCGTAGACTCGTTTAGTTTAATTGCCACTTCCTCCTATCTTTAAGTTTTGAGTTACCGACTTTATAGACGTTGACACACATTTTCAGCGCAGCGTATTCTTAGAAATTACATATGTACTCGTACACGCGTTTTAGGTTTTTTAATACGTCCATGTTAATAACCTCTTCGGGTGAGACAACCTGGGTCTAATTTTAGCGTTGAAAATGGTGTTCATTTTGCAAGTGTGGTGATCAAAGAAGCCGGTGGTGAGCTGCTCTTCAAAGTGACGCGGGTACTAATTGGTCAGATTACAAAAGGACTTTGTCGTGCGACTGTTGCACGCTTGTTGAACGCACCTGACTATGATAGATGCTTCCCTTTTCACCTTACAATTATCACTCAAGTACGCGAAGATGACCAAACCTCAATATTTATTACTTTTTTATTGACATCTGGTAAATCTAAATATCTTGAAGTGCAGGATATATTTAAATGTTTTCCATGAAATACAACAATGCACCCATTTTCTTCTGAGAAACAATTTGACCTATAAAGTGATCTCGGGATATTCCCGTAATTAGCTCAGTTTCCCGCCACTCGCCAGGAATGACTTCATCCAGCGAACGCTCGCTTTAATTACCAGCTTTTCCCGGCACATTCTTGGTTTTTATAATTAGACGCTCCCGATTCTTAAGAAATTAACATGTACGAACAATTGTCTCTGTCACATTAGTCTATGGCAGACCCTCAAGTTAGTTATTTTCTCTAAATAGCAGAGCAACTGTTGCGAATTGTAACTAATGACTGCAGTGTCCGAAGGCGATTGCAGGAGTGCAAGCGTATGATAAATTGTTAACCAACCCGATCGTTTATTCTTGACGCGCAGGTATATCATTCTCAGACCAGAGATCTCGAGGCTTCCTAATATCGTGTCATTATTTCGTTGCCACATTCTACGAAACTTATTTTTGTTTAATTGTTGTGTAAGAAAAATTTAACGTCCTCCAAATCGCATGCTATTCGACAGCCACGTATTATCTCTTAACTTGAAATGTTCTAGCGTATATTTACAAAGAATCGACTCCAATGAAGTGGTTCCAAGAATACCGACACGTCGAATTGTTCTAATTGAATTCGAAACATAAACATCGCGTGAGAAATTCGCCCACAAAACGGGGCGGTGAGTAGACGGAGACGGGTTCTCACGGGCATTCCCCGCGCTACTTGCAATAGGAGCTTTGGCTCGCGTGGTCAGATATCCTGTTAGGCAGACTGGAATTTTGACTGCAAAAAAGGTTAATCGTTAAACAGTACAGAAATTTAGTTAGTACCACATTTTGATTTTATGGTAAAATCTGATTCGTAGCTATGTATTGTTTATTGTAAAATCGCATTTGAACCAAATAAGGTCACGTAGAGCAATAAATTATGTTTTTAGTTTAACTCACCTAAAAGTATTCCATAATTGCATTGTTATGCAACTACATGCATATCAGTATTCGAGTCTCGTAATGTAACTCCAAGCTGCGCAAATAGTGTGCTGATAGTGAGGCGCATTGCTCGCATTCCTCAGCATTGCACTTCAGCACATTCATGCTATTTGATACTTGCCTATACGCCGAAGAAAGCTCGAGACTGATGTAATTGTTATGCAATGTCTCGGTTTGTTTGCCAAAGTGCTCTTCAAAAGATGTCACTTTTCTTTCAACTCTACCTTATGTTTTCATCTTCGTAGCTTTAGTCACTTCTGTTTTTATATGCTGATCATATTGCTGTATAAAACTAATTTGTATAGTTCTCAAATGGAATCTCTATCTACACAGAAACGTAAGATTAAAAATAAGTACTGAGTTCTACTTCGCTGTGTAAAGCCATCGCGTATAATCTAGAATTATACGCTATTCTTTGAATAAAAACACATCGGAAGTAAAAACTAAATCAAGAAAACAATTAAATAAAATGTATGCCGGTGCACGTTGTTGTGAACACACGTGACAACAGAAATAAAGCCGCCATTAAATTCTAAAACGGCTCCGATGTTGACTAAGGTGGTATTGTTGGTCGCGACTAAATTGAAAACGTTATTAACTTTGCGGCTGGAAGGGAAGGGAAGCGTATTGAGACCACGCGCGTAAGCTTTGTCAAACATTGCCACCACCATAATAGGATTTACGTGGTAATAAATTCCAATTATGAGATTCGTAATATTTTTTTAATGATTCGTGCTCTCTATAATTCCCATATTTGATATATATATTTTTGTCTACTAGTACTGGCTATGTTGAAGACATCTAATATCTTAATAATCTGCGCCTGCGTTAGAAGACAATCTGCCGTCCACATGTAGGTAGGTACATAGCACATGGCCTTCTTGAAGTTTCCTTGTAACATGCATCTATCAGTCGTCACGCCTCAGTGTCGACGTTATCGCTATGTAAATGTACGTACAACGCTCCTCGCGCTGTTTTCAATTTGACTAACCAGGAAACTGTTATCTGGTCACCTAATTTTACGACATTACTTTCACTGTGAAATACGTAAGACATATTCATACCTTAACAGTGTTTTGCATTTAGTGCGCGGTCTATAAAAGGGCCGAGCCGTTGTGAGCAAATATCAAATTAGCTAAATATGCGCAAAACCAAATTCCGAGTAATATTGTCAAATCACCAATGGAAAGAGGCGGGTGTGCCGCAACTGCTAACACGCCTGTAATGAGAATAATGATGGAAGTTTGCGCCATAGATCGCTCTGGGACCATAGTGTTAATGCAATAAAGCATAGCAACTCCAACTAAGCAGATATATTGACCAATATAATATCAAGCAAGTGTAAATTTTACAAATTTATCACCTTATCAGCCAGATACTTAAAAAAAAAACCTTGTCAACTTTAAGTAACGAGCTAAGTTAAATAGTTCAGACGAGAAACTGATTTTGTTTTTCTGAAAACAAACGACGATCAGTGCTCATTAGTTTTACTATGCGTGTGATGTATTGCGTACTGTGGATCACATTTTTGTGTGGCCTATGCGCGTGCGCAGCCTGTCGATAGCGGGAAATCGGCGATACTTGCGTAAATACGGCAGCGGCTGCCGGGCTCCAGATTAGATTTACTTCATCTAGAACGCTCGCCTCAAACACCGATACAGATCATTATTTAAATTGTATAACTTTCAACGTCTTATAAACCTTTCTAAACGCTGCCAATGATATTAAAACCGCAATTTATGAAAGAAACGAAGCAATACAAGTGTATCTATGAAGTATCGTCCGTGTTATATGAATCGTGGACGTAAATGCGCTTTGCTGATACGGCCAATGGTTTCATGGAAATAGCATTTGGGTCATATTGCATCAATAGAACGATGCACGCAAACGTTAAAGACACCATGGCGGTGATTGCGAATGCAACTTTGTAATTTTCTCATGACACGACACGAATGCTGCCATCACACGTGCATTTGTAGGTAAAACACTTCAAGAATTGCCTGTTCCAGATCACATAACAGACGAATCCTAAAGTAATCCGAATTGAACTGGTATCGATACCTATACTTAATGCGATTGTAATACATGCAAAAGCAAAAAAAAATTGTTATTAATACAATCATTTACTTACGAGTGAGTACATCTACACGATGTGGAAGGAAAACTAATGATTAATATGAAATCGAGCCTGTATCCCTTAACAACAAAGCCTAATCGTATTTCGCAATTATTTCAGCGTGAATATTTTCATTACTCTGCAGTACACTGTTAAATAGATAGGTTTTTTTTCTATCTATGTACGTCTATTAGTGCCTAACAATAGCTAAAGCAATATTTTATTCATGATTAGTTGTTAATTAATGTGTTTATTTTCTGTCGTAATCGTTTTTCTTCTTGACATACGATTTACTTACTATGCAATATCCGGTTTTTTCGTATCCTCCAATTTTTTTTGAGTTGGTAGTATTATCGTTTCGTCAAGTACTCACATCATAATATTGTTATTAAGCGGCCCTGCGCTTGTAAAGAAGTTTACAAGCAGCGACGACCTATTTCTGTGTCGTCGATTATCTGTGTTCCTTTTAGCTCGACTAATTATTATCAGCCTGTGACTAACTACTGTGTCTGCGTTTGAATCTCGCTGCAACGATTCTCAGAAATCGACCACGACTCTTGTTGGGAAGTCGGGAATCGTTTTCTAAGAATTAGAAGAGCATGAGAAACTTCGATGACAGTCGGCCTTTAACTGTATCATCCAGCAATTATTAATTCAATTTATCAAAGAAGAAAAATGAATAGGCTGACACGTACGAGTATATCGAACAAAAAATATGTTGGAGCAAATCGCAATAGTCGAGGTCGACGTCCGGGCTTGGAGAAATTTGATATGTCTTTGGTGCTGGCGAAGAAAGGAAGAAAGAAAAGAAGGTCAGATGTTACCAGAGCCCAGAGTTCAATAGACGAGCTTCTTGTACATACATAATGGTACGTCGCAAATCGCGCCTCAATTTTGACTCGTTGTGCGTATATTGTGGGAGTGGTTTTTTGTTTCCACTCTTGACTGATCACTCTATCCGTCAGTCTGTCACGAGGACATTGACCGTGACTCTTCTATTTAGGGTGTTTGGTTTCTATGTAAACTCGTTTTCTTTGGCAATGGACCTACTGAAAATATTTACCAATTAAAACGGAATTCGTGGTTGTTTAATTTTCTATTCAACTTAATTATCATTTTTAAAATATGAACACCATATTATGAGACTTATTAATTTATGAGAATAGGGTAGCATTGTTCATTTTACACTTCTATTCGATACTTTGTATTGCCGGACAAAGGTACGCTCGATTTATGTCATAATTAAAACTGTACTGGCAAGTTTTCACTTACCACCCTTTGTGATGCTACGTATTATTTGTTGCTTTGTTTGTTTATGAATAACTGCTTAGTAACAGCGTCATCATACTTCATTTTAGTCACCACTATCGTTATCAGGTTTTTGTTGTTTAGTTTATCGGGCTCGTCCTGAATGTAGGCTGTAGTAGTGGTCGCGCCCTCAGCAGAGGAAGGCTGCGCGTGTGTGCACTGCAGTGCGTGGAGTGTACGGGCGTATAGATAGAGCAGTGAGCGGGCACCGGGCGGGCGGCGGCGAGCACGCGGCAACACTCCGAGCGCGCCCAGTCAGAGTGCCGCCGCGCTACCTAACGCACGCGCTGCTTGCACGTGCTCACTATAAAGCTCGCATCGCTCGTTCATCACTGAACTCTACCAAACAACAGACTTTTCATCGTTTACAAACACTCCTACTATGTCAGTTTGCATGTACCTCGTCTGCCCCTGGTTCTTTCTCGTGATCTACCTGGGTTTTCTCATGCTGGACGTGTAAGGCCGGGTAGCGCTCAGAGCGCAGACGCGGCGTCGTCCCCCGATCGATAGTCGCGGCGTCGTCGCCCGCCGGCCGGAGTGTAGCGTGCGCCGCGCGGGCTGTAGCGCGGGTGTGTCGTGCCCGGGCAGCAGGTCGCGGAGCCGCGTGCCGCGAGCGCCGGCCGCCGCCTCGCCCGCCAGCGCGCCACGATCGCTCCGCACGCGTCGGGCACGCGGCCGCGCGGCGCGCCCGCCATGAGCGCGGCCACGCCGGAGGTGCGCGCGATGCCGCCCGCCGCCGCCTCGCCCTCCATCGCGCTGCCCATCATCAAGCCGGACCTCGGCCTCAATGATGCTACACTATTCGCTGTGTATTGCTTCATTAAAAACTTCATTGGGTGAGTACAGAACGATTTTCTTTTTGCCGCAGTCTGTTCTCTTATGTAACTTGTGTACTGGAATTGAAGGATCGAATACATTTTTTTAAGTATCCTAGGCAATTTTATGATTAAAAGGTAAGACGCGTAAAATATACAAAGTTTGATGATTTTTTTGAAATACAATACCTTCAATAAGTTATTAATATTGGTATAAAAATCGATATTACTGTATATATAACGATGCAAGGCCACTGTAAGATCTAAGATTGACCCTTGCATTAAAGGACGTGTGAAGCAATTTATAACACACGCATAGGTCAAGCAGCTAATGTTGAAACTCTTTATGAAAATGATAAAATTTAAAAGGCGCACTGAAGGCAGGTTCTGTGCTATCGAATTTAAATCTTGCAATGTATCAATTGTCTTAATAGTTACGCTAGTAAATAATAGCATAATGATTCCACGATAGAGAATGTATTGTTCCACAACACAATAGTTCAACCTTGAATGAGCGAATCGTCAGTTTTATCACTAGAGTCGCAGCTGGCAACAAAACATTGTTAACTGTGCAAGTGTTAATTCCTACTTTAATGGAATTCTGTGGCCATGTTATAATATGACCTTACCTTAACAACTCCCTGACACTAATAAATATTGACATAACGTAACCAACAATATTTCACACGTATTTAGTAAATGTTTGTGTTCGATCCAGTGTCTGCAATAGATAAGGCATCATCATACCAATGTGATGTTCTTGTGTAACCTTGAGTTTCACATACACTCCACACCTATGTTTACGTTTTTATCACCTTTGGGTTGGCCACACCACAATATTATTGTGACTTTTTATACTGTTTGCATACTTGGATTGGTATATGTATTTAAGCAAATTGTGGACGAGATATGTTGTTATGTATTGGAAAATAATTATCAGTTTGCAAATAGTTATGTACATTGTCTGATATACAATATATCGTTGGTATGGCAGGTTGTTAATCATAAGGGCTGCACCAAACTTTGTTTTGTGAAAGCCTCTATTTAGAAAGTTTGCTTTGTTACGTTATGTATTCATTAAATACTACAATAACCCTTTGAAAACTTTAATTAAATAAAACAATGGCACGAGTATCAAACGATTAAATCCACAAACTAGCCAGAGTTAAGATAATGTTTAGATACTCTCGGTCTCAAATACCTACATTATTTTAGTTTTGCACAATGACGTTATAATCTTTTCAAAACCTACATATGCATCGAATTGTAATATGTAGTGCTTTTAAAATTGTGCTAAATAATAAGCCAGTCATAAAATAATCTAGTTGCGTAGTCGTGTTACTAAGGAGCTAGTCAATCGCTTAGCTAACTGGCGCTACTTTCACAAACAATCACAATATTCAAATAACAACGGCTTCATTTAGACGCTACATGTTTGACTCTATCGATTGATCGAGAGTTTATTCATTCTCTATCGTTTGCCATTTCACCTTCACCTTACGAACTGACATTTTCAATTTGTTTACAACAATTGCTTTTATGTAATAACTGAATGTCCGCACAATGGCTGCGTTGTTCCGGATGATTTGATCGGTGGTTGATTTCAGATGCAAAACTTTCCGTTGCTTTGTTGCATCCTGCATCATCACTTTCACAATAAGAAAAGGGAAAGTATCGGTGGCGCCCGCTCCCTTGCGGTCAGATTAGCTCGGACTATCGGCCGCGGCTAATTCCCATTGTTTATTCCAATACCAGATAAGTCTTGCACGCTGTGCGTTTCTATTGCTTTCCTAGCATTGTAGGTTTAAGCGAGCGATGTTGAATTTTTTTCATAATTTCTTATAATATGATTGCTATTTAGATTGTCATGTTTACTAAGAAGGCAAGAAAGTTAATACAAGTAAGTAAAGAATCTTAGATAGTCAAGCTATAAATCCAATTCAATTTTGTATACTACTGATTTGCAAAGTATATAAGTTGTAACCCTTGTAAAGTAACTAAAGAAGCACAAACAAAATAAGTTAGAGAATAGTTGACGTTCTTTTCATATCAAAAGAAAAACATCAAATATTTGATAATATCGTGATTTTTCAGTGGGGAAACCTTTTCGGGAGATACCTGTTACATATGTGGCGGTTGCTATAACAGCCACAAACATTTCACTCATGTCAAGTCTTCAAGATCGCATGTTGTTTTTATTGTAAGATTGAGAAATAACCTATACCATAAAATTTATATGTTGGTATCTTTCCTCCTTTTACTTTCGATATATCTTATTTCACAAGACTCATGCGTGACCCCATTTTACGTACACTATCAATACGCTCCTTGACTGGTTTTAAAATCCATTTCATATTTTTATTTAGGGGTTAAGAAACCTAGTCTAAAGTGTATTTTTAAATTCTGGTACATATTTTCGGAAAAATATCAAATTAAAAATACTATATTTAAATAGTTCGCCAAAACGCTACTTTGTCAATATGGCGCTGCAATCGAATCGGTGACGTCACTAACCTGTATTGAGATCTGTGGCACATATCATCCACATACAATACGCAAACAAATGACGAAAGTGCGATTGAATTTAGTGATTAATGTGCTACAAAATTAGTTACAAATTGTGTGCAGTTCCTAAATATACAAATACGTCAATAAAAACTCCGAACAAACTATTTCTAAGTGTTCAAAAGAATGTCCAAGTGCACCGAAAGTGGCTGCAACTTTCTCGGAGGGATAACAATGACATAGGGAATAGTACAAATATTTTCTTCTATGAAGACTATTTCGATGTACATAAGTAAACGTAATATTGATAGGTACTTTTGAAATGCTTTATTACACTTAGAATGTTAATCTTTTTTATGGATTTGAGGTTATAATATGTACTTATATGTTGTTTGCAAAATGTCTCACTTAAATCACTTCGAACATTTCTATTCATTTCTATTCCGCTGTTTTGCATAATATTATTTAAAAATTGTAGCTACATACAGTCTTAAGATTTCAATAAGCATTGCACTAAAGGTTCCAGACTAACTTGTTTGTTTTTTACAGATGAAAAATGACATGGTTAATTACTATCAGTACAAAAAGCGTTTTAGCAAGAAGTTTATCATCATTTCACTTCCTTATGATAGAATTTAAGTTACCATTTAGGTGTTATTACTTTGCTGTTTATAAATTTTTTAGCTCCGCAGCATAATAATCGTAATTATTTTTGAAATATAATCCGACCATGATTGCGTCTACTTGGGGCAGGTTTCCGCTGTCTGTTTTTACAAAATCGTGGTTCATGGTAAAAGTTCTTGATGGAATTTGTAAAATTTCGCTAACAAATCACACAAAATAATGAAATCTTATCAAATATGTTTCGAAATATAATAATACACATGAAGGCAAACAATGTTGACAAGCTTGTGACGTCATTATAAACTCGACCAATCAGGAGCGTTTTGTGTCACGTGACAAGCGTTTAAAAATATGCATTTTAATTTATGGATTTTTTAATATATTATTTTCAACTAACGGTAATAAATAACCACTTCTACACTCACATTATATACGGATGTCAGCAATTGACACTTTATTTTTCGCATTGTCAAACAGCCTATTTAAACATAGATTTTTTTACTGATATTGTACTTGCTCCTCTTAACCATGATTGTAATTATTGACTGAATACGTGATTTCCTCATTGTATGCGTCTTTTTCTAATGTTTTCTTTTCTGCGCACTTGATCTCCACTACTCTAGTTTTCTCTATGACCATCAATCGCGGCGCGACTAATGGCTGCGTTCAATTTAACCATTTCAATAAACAAGTAGGTTTATCTGTTTCTTTATTGGTACTTTTCTTTGCACACTTGTGCTATTAGCTACTAAATCATTTTGTTTGTAACTTGCGTGTTTCATATGATGTATGGAAATTCGTGAATAGGTTTCGATCGAGCTTTGAATAGAACTCGAAAGTTCCAGTATGTTATAGAATATAACTGATATAGTAAAACGTTGAAACGTTCATTGTCTGGTACTGTCGATCAGCTGTCGGGTCGCGCAACGATGCGTTCTGATATGATAGGAGATAGTGCGTGTCTGCGCCAATGAACGTACGTAACTTCGACTGCTTGCGTAACGTGCGTACTGTTCGCGTCTTGTACTGAGCTACCATAATGTACGACTATTATGTCATAGTATCATTAGATTCCATAATTTTTAACGAATTTGATACTGATCTAACACGCATGTCTAGTTATTAATATCTCCACGTACGTCATGTTAGGATAATTGTAGTGTATTCGCCGATTTTCGAAATAAAAGGTTGGTGATCTATGAATCAGCTGCTTGACTTGTACTTTTCTGTAAATATGAAAGCTATCAATAAGATATAAAAACTAAACAGCTGTCAGCTAAAGATGTTAACTAGTACATAGGCCCGGGCACCATCAGTGCCCAGCCATCGTCCGGTGACGCAGCAAAGGTAGCTACTAGCAACCAGCTGCATAGTCCTTTCAAAAAAAAAGCTAAAGATGCTGTTTTATCATTAATATTTTTTAAAAGTATGGTAGTCAGTAACTAGTTAAAATCATAGTCCACTAGCTAAAGAAACTAGTGAAATTTGAAATCACCGGTTTGGAAAGCTCGCAAACGAGTTGAAGGGTCAAGCAAAAAAAAATCGTTCATGCAAGTTTACGCAACCAGTCTTGGATCAGATGCAGTGATGTGCATACGTAAACCTGTTGCATGTGACTTACTTGTTGCATTTACTTTTGCAATGACACCACTCCAAATCGATTTAGCCTAACGTTAGTTGTAATTTCGCGATCAATCACGCGTGATGTGTGTGATAATGATTGGTGCTGGTGATCGCGCGATGAAGAGTCTCATCTCGCATATTGATTGATGCGTTGCCTTGGCGGGCTACCATGGCGCCACCCTCCCAAATCCGCCCCTTTCACGCAAGGACGTCGGGAATAGGGACGCGCGCATATTCACTATTCCACTCAACTCAGTACGAACTCGTCCATCGCGTGGAGAACACGTTTTGTGTCCCCCTGCGTTAACTTTAACCCGCGTAAGTGCCTTATTGTGTTCATTTTGACTGAAAATTAACAGCCGTTGCGCTGGAGAATACTCTGAAGCAACATTTGTAAGTATAAATGTGTGTTTTGGTCACGAAACCCTAAGTAACTAAACTAGGTCAAGCTTCCGCGTCCTCGGCCCTAAAGGTTTTCATTTATGAATGGGGGTGCTGTTTCTGTTCTAACGTAGCTTTTGCGTTCGCTATAAAGCACTCAATTTTCATTTACCGTTAAATGTATGACATCATGCCTTACCCCAAGCACACTGCACGGGCGGTTCTGTAATGACGTCATCGTCCTTCGATGGAGGAGGCGTCATTGATTTTACCATAACTACCGTATTTGCATTTCCTTCATCTAACGCTAGCATTATTAATACTACTGTTCTCTAACCCCGTTCTCAAACAAAGAGCATTCACATTCTTTGTCTCTGTAGCTAGTAAACTATCGATGAAGCTGTATAATGCAACCAGACTAGCAAAAATATTATGAATATCTTTTACCATTTCCAAAAAATATGTTATCAAATTTTCT
Organism: Macaria notata; assembly: GCA_927399415.1. Lineage (NCBI taxonomy): Eukaryota > Metazoa > Arthropoda > Insecta > Lepidoptera > Geometridae > Macaria > Macaria notata. The sequence goes on from OV656727.1 coordinate 940,331, forward strand.
CATATCTAAACATAATCATAATTGTTAGCTATTTTAGTTTGTGTCATGTTTTATAATTATTTGAAGAATACATCGCTTTTAGTACTCCTTAAAACACAAAGTATTTTGTGCTCGCATTATTGTAATACTTCTCTGTTTTATTTTAAATTTTCAGACTTCATAAGTTTTAATGCCCATAACTCTGGCGACGATTGTTTCCAGAAAGCAAGTACAAATATTAATTTTCTTTTGTGTTGAGAAAGAAAGGAAACAAATGTTACGGAGTTGAAAATAAATTAATCTTTTTTGATACACACATACCTACATGGGTAGGGATCGTTCCTAAGCAATCATTAAGTGATTCAGGAACTCTCTAAGAAACCCACTTCCTTTAGCTTTGTACGTTTGTTGATTGCGCTTGGATTATCTACAATCGAGATCTAATCTCTCGTCTTCTCACTCGGAGAAAGCTATAATAGGTCATGCCGTGCTCGTTGCAGTTCCTTTATTGCCAATTACTACGTTAGAATGTTCTTAATTCATTCGATTAGCTGTTGTTTTGTCTTATACTTTAACTTCACCTTCAGCAAATTAGGTTACAATTCAAAATCATACCAAAATAATTTAATTCACCTATCAAGTACAAAAAAGGATTGACATTGTCAGTTGTTGAGTGCAGCTCGTTTGCGCCTGCATGCATCGCACGATATGGAAACTTTATAGCTTTTTAATGCCCTCGCTGATGCAGGCCGGTGGTTCCGTGAGGGGTGCGTGAACTTTCAAGTTTATTCGAGTACTTATCGATTTTACGATTGTGTTTCCCCAAAATTTACGCTCTCTTTTTGTATTTATTTTATTTAGCAGCGAAGGAAGTGCTTGCTTTCAAAAGTGCAGTAATTCCTTTGAGTCGAAAGTATGGGGATAAAAATTGCGTGCGTTTGCTCTCCCGAGTGATTATAGCGGTGCAGCGGTGGTGTGGTCGGCCGCGCGGACTTCCTGTGCCGACGCCGGCGGCGTCAGGTGGTGCTATTTCTACCTCTCCGTGAACCGCCCATGTGAACAATTCAGGTTCAAAGTCGATTACTTTAAAAAACAAAATTTAAACCGACTTGTTTTCGATCTTAACTAATTGAAATTCAAGGATTTTCGCGTTGGGTACGTTCTTCGTATTTCACGTGTTTGTTTGGATCGAAACTTGTCGAAACCCCTTCTATATTCGTATGTAATGTACTTTGCTCTGTTTGGTGCTCTCATTTATCCTTGGCAACTTATATTTTATTTCGGTATTTATTTTTTCGGTAATTTACAAATACGTCTGTGAAAAGTAAATCATATCTAGTGTATTTTAAAAACTTTCTAGTGTAGAAAATAGTCTCATTATTTTTCTTGAAAGTGCGATTATTTTGTCCTTGATCCAATTCCAGGTCGGAAAGCGTTACAGCGTTCCATTTAGCCCACTCTGCGTGCTGAACCCGAACAATGCTCTCATGACCCGGTTTCTACCGCAGCTATTGTCATCCAATGCAACTGCTCCACATCCATTGTATATTTTGCGCCAATTAGGCATTCACGCAGACTTTGCTGACCTTCGCCAGTAATTTTCCGTTTCAATTCACCGTATCGCGTTAAAAGTTAATCCCGATCGAATCTGAAAACACGTATCGTGCGTTCCCTACGATCCCGCCTAAATATAAACACGTCCATTTGGTCTCGCATACACCACCTTGCGCACTCATCGGACACTTATAAAAAGCGCCGCGAGGTCAAAGCGGCGTGCCGTACGCTAGCTCGCAGTGTGGAACAAGCACGCGAGTTGTAACGACGTTATAACGCTACCGATGAACCACTATCACGTGTGCAATACTGACGTGTACTGTGCATGCAACGGCCGAGCCAATGGCTCTTGGCAAGGCGGTGGCGTCCGCTTGAGTTGAGGTGCCGTCTTCACTTGTGTGCGTAGTGCGGCGGCGCGCAGACGTGTCCGTATGGTTCAGCAGCTGATGGCGGAGCTGAAGGTGCTCATCGGGAGACGAGCACCGGGCGGGGGCCCGCCGCCCCCGGCGCAGCCGCCTCCCGCCCCCGCGCCCAGCCACCACCAGAGCCAGCCCTACACGCGCCGCGACCTCAAAGCCAACCTGCACAGACACATGAGTATCGTGTTAGACAGGTCAGTCAGCACTGAAAACAATACTAAAAACACCCAAATAGACGGTGACGTCAGCCTTAATGTTTTTGTTATCGCGAGATTAGCGTCGGGGTGTCTACAAGGTGAAATGCACGTAGGAATGCCAATATTACAGAATAAAAACGCAATATCTTTCACCAGCTATCTATTATTCAATGACGTCCATCGTGATACAAGCGTTATCGGACCAACACACAACATTATCAGAATGCTTCAAGTATTTTCAGAGCGGATCGGAATGGAAATGTTTTAAAATAATTTGTTTATAATTCGAACCATCTGAGTTCGGTCCATCAATCAGCTCTTCTTTATAGTAGTGTTGACGAAAATGTATTGGCAGTGCTCAATTTGGAGCTGTAAATGTCAAGGCTACTATTGGCCGCCAATCGATCTGTTGATCAACCACTAATTAAGAAGTAATTGGCGATATAATGGATACAACTGTATAGAGCTAGATTGATGAAATTTGACTTTGTAAGCGCATAAACTCGTATCCAGGTAAAAACTTTTGTAACTATAGGTAACTCAATGAAACTCATAATCATCTTTAAAAAGGAAGAAATTGAAGAACTACTACAAATCCTTCCGGGTTTTGGAAGGATAAATAATTACGGGTTACTTAATTAATTTAATCCTTCTGGAGTTATGTACTATATGATTTTTATGTAAACATAAATCATATTTATCCAATTTAAAATTAATGACTACATCGTTAACCCTAACATCAAGTTCAATAGGTTCAATGGCACAACACCTACCTACTATTTTTAATACTTGTATATTATCAAAATTATGCTTGTTGTAAAAATAACCTTAAACTTTCAAAAAGGTTTAATTTAACTCGCCGAGGTCAGACACACCTACAATCATTATACAGACCGTGTACAATTAATTGAAAATTAAACTAGTCGGTTTTATAGAATTAGAACACGCTTAAAATGTATATCTAACAAGGTCTATCAAAACATATTCACATTGGCTCAACTTGTTATTTTGTACAACACACATTGTATATTTTATTTAAGAATAAAATGTTAAGACGTACAATTAGAAGATTTTAGGATTTTAGGTTAAACTTTCCAAAGTACCCAATCACGGGGGGGTTGAGGGGGGGAGGGGGAGAGGGGGTAAGCTCCCCCCCCCCTAAAAGGGGGGGCACGGAGATCAATAGTTTTCGAGATATGACCATTTTTGTATTTTGAGGTTAAATACTACGATTTCACTATACCTAGGGGTACTTAACTACCTATTATATATTTTTTATATTTACTTCGCCATGGAGGTCGCCGGCTCGCTACGCTCGCCACCTCCCCCCTTCGCTCGTTCGGTCTCGTTTGGCTCGCTTCCACTCAGGACCTCCCGCCCGGAGCTTCTGGCTCCCGCACTTAGGAATAACACTCTAGTTGTAGGGACCACAAGACTAGGTGGAGTCGGGGTGCTCTGTGTCGGATCTGTCACCCATAATAACCTAATCTTTCTCGCTACGCTCGCTCACTTGACCCCGCCATCCCCTTCTAACCTAACCTCAAGCATGCATCGAAGAAGAAAGAAAATACTTGACACTGGCAAATACGCGAAGAGTGTGACGCCAATACTAAAAAAAAACAATGTCGTCACGTTTTGTTCATCAAGTTACAAGTTACACACAAAATATTATAACTACATAAAAATTTGCGATCAAATAATAAATAAAATTACGTATTATATGTATTTTTCATCAATATATACGTAATTGTGACAAAAACTAAACATTACATACACATTAGCAAATAAATATAATAGTTTGATAAGTCGCACGCTTGTATGTAATAGCAGTCCGTAAAATTAAACGCTAATGGCCGTCATAGTGTCAAGAAACTGTAAAATCGTCCTCATTATCTCGGACTACCTTCGCGCCCGCAGCTTTCGCTACAAGGTCGAAGGTGACCTCTCTTCGCCGAGGAGAGTGCTGGCTGGAGTCCCACAGGGCTCTGTGCTAGCTCCTCTCCTTTTTACTCTCTATACGAGTGACATTCCGCGTACTCCCAAAGTAGAGTTAGCCCTATTTGCAGATGACACCGCGATCTACTCTAGATCCTGGAATCCCTTACATGCTAAAAATACCGTCCAAAAGGCTCTCACGAGCCTCTCCCGCTGGTTCCGACTCTGGGGGATTACGGTTAACCCGGAGAAAAGCGCAGCCATGCTCTTTACTCCGCGTTACCATAAAGACCTCAAGAACCCTCCCACTATTCACGGTACGGTGGTACCCTGGGTCAAGTCCACCAAGTACCTAGGCGTCACCCTCGACAACCACCTGACATTCACCAAGCACATATCCACTGTCCGCAACAGGGCGGCCTTCTTTCTAGGGCGTCTTCATCCCCTTCTTTGCAGCAAGAGCAAAATGTCTCTTAGAAATAAGCTGACAATTTACAAGACTTGCATCCGCCCCGTCATGACTTACGCCTCCGTAGTGTTCGCCCACCAGAACGACACTGTTTTGTCTCCATTACAGCTGATCCAGAATCGATTCGTCCGCAAGAGCACAGGAGCTCAGTGGTTCCAGCGCAACGCAGACCTGCACGTCGACCTCGAGCTGCCCTCCATCCGTCAGTGGATGAAGTTCACCAGTCGCCGCTACTTTGACGCCGCACCGCATCATCCGAACCCGCTTGTCGTCCAGGCGTCTTCTTATTCCACAGATCCGGTTGATCCCGAGCCCCTCCGTCGTCGCCCGAAGCATGTTCTGGTCGATCCGGATGACCCAATCGCCGTCGTGGTCTCGGCAGCGTTGGGCTCCCCTCCTTCCACCACCCCAGCAGGCGGTGTCTCAGCCAGTAGGCTCCCCGTCTTCGGAATTGGTCCAGGTTACCAACGCCCATCTCCCAGTGTAGGTTCCAGTGCACGTCCCCGATTCCGTCCTCGCCGGCGAGGCGGTAGACCCCGACCCCTCAGGTCAACTCGTCTATCTCCAAATAATCACCCAGACACAACCACTGATAGGGCCTTAGCTCACTCCCCTTCAGGAATGAACAGGGCAGCCCGGTCTCCCCCTTCTGGCGACGGTCCAAGCCGAGGTTCGTGCCTCAGAGGCGCCCTTGTGCCAGTTGCCCCTAACTAATACATAGGCCCGGGCACCATCAGTGCCCAGCCATCGTCCGGTGACGCAGCAAAGGTAGCTACGAGCAACCAGCTGCATAGTCCTTTCAATAAAAAAAAAAAAAGAAACTGTCAAAATAAAGGATTAATTTTCGATTTAAAAAAATTTATGTCTCGAAAACTAATCATCTCCGTGCTAAAATATTTAACGTGTAGCCTTGTGTAAATGTAAGCTACATGTAAAAAAACCTCCTACGCGATTGGGTACTTTGGAAAGTTGAGCCGGATTTTAAATACTAAGTTTGCTCTAAAATACATAGACTTTATTTTAAGTTTGTTAGCACTGACAAGTAGGTACCCATATAAATTATTAATTAAACAAATAATTAAGTAAATCTTTAGTCGCAATTATGTAAAGTACCTACTGTATCGTGTTTATAAAAAATACATATCATTTATAACCAACACAACTTTTTATTATATTTTTTAATTGATTGACAGATGACTCTTCTAACCGCATGCAAAAACTTCTCGAAATTCCAACTTCTTATAGAAAAACTCCTTCTAAATCATCTCATCCATTCTTAGATATCGCTTGTAATCAATGCAATTACCTTTATTTATACCTGCAAAGTAGCATCCATCATTAACTGCTATTATGGCGTTAATGGCGTGTTTACATGTACCCAACGAGCCACTTTGTCGCAACAGCCATTAGGCGTCTCTCCGGGGCATTGTACATTTACGTCATGCTGATTTTATACTCGTGTCCAACATAAACTTATGTACAAGAATAATCATCGAGATTTTTCAGCGAGAAAATTCATTCTGACCTTCACTCGCCGATATGTACACATTCTTATGTAACTGCGTCCTTTGAGACAGTAAAAAATCTTAGTTTAAACATACCTTACCTAGTTAATAATGGTATTCTACATATCTGGTAAGCACGCTCCATCTTAGGCCATAGCCTTACTTGCTATCAGGTAAACTATGATCAAGTGCAAACCCGTTCAAGTTAAAAAAAAATGTTTTTTAATTGTAAATATAGGAGATTTTTAATCGCAACAAAAGAAATGTAATTAAAAGAATATATTTACCTAAAGTATTTACTAACGTTGCTGTACCTTAGGTATTCTAGTTGTAGCACAGCCATTGTCTTGTTCTTTGTTTTGCACAAAGAAACTTATTGTTAACGACAAGTGAAGAGAACCATCTTTCAGTTTGACGTCGTACAAACATCATAATTTATTCGTTTGGCAAGTTATAACAAAACATTGGCATCTAATGGGACAGCTTCGATAGTCTTGTCGAATTCGCATAACGATATTTTGATTGATCGGAAAGACATTTGGAATGAAATGGAGTCGCGCGTGCCAATTTGAAGACTTGAATTGAGATAATTGCCGCTCTTTGTAGTTTCCTTTTGACGCACGTGCTAAATGCTTTGTGAATGTTTTTACGAATAAATTTGATAACGTTTGAAGTTTTGAGAAACGAGAACATTTTTAGATTTATAAAATAAGTAAACTGTTTCAATATATGACATCGTATGTACATATTTTCATAATCCGCAGCAAAGCTTGTACACAATGCAGTGTACAACCACATACAATATTCACAAAGATCGATACCAGTGTTGCCACAAGCATAGGCCTTCATTTGTTTTCATTACAAGGCTGCAGGCAGGGGTGGACCTAATCGATTGCTTACCGGTATGTGGATGTCCATATTTTTAAATATAAATCATGTGTAGAGCTTTTCATTAAAGAAAAGCTTCTTCAGCTAGATTCAAATTAACATTATTTTAAAGCTCAATTAGTATAGAAATCTGAATTTTGTTTCAGCACCCAAACATAATTTACGAAGTCAAAACACGAATTCTTTATTCGTGTATCTTAGGAGTTGAGTGATGGAGTCGCTTGAAATTAGGTCGTATTTTACAAACATTGTCACAGAAGAACATTTACAATGATTAATTATCACGGGCGATATGTAACTCGGTCGTCGTACAGAAATAAACAACGATTCCAGAGCGTGAAAACAAACGACCTTGCGCTGATTTTGTTGGCCCTAAATTTGCGAACATAACATATATGATGCAGGAACTATCCGCAATACAAGGAACAGATATAATCTACTTGTTACTAATGCAACCGATGATGTAACCGCATTTAATAGTCTTCATTGTTAATTGATACACAAGAGCTTCTAGATTACGTTGAGTGTTGCGCCGCAATGCCTGATATTTGTTTTCGTTAGTTAACTTATTTTATGTTTAATTTGTGTTAGGCTTATTCACAACAAACATGTATATGACATAACAATATGTTTCTGTTTTTTTCTTAGTCAATAGCGACACTTCAAAATATCGACACATGTTAGTTATAACATTCAATTTACCTTTAAATTCTGAATCCTTCTTTGAATCACCAAATATTATTAAGAGTTTTATTCGAGCATCCAGTTATAGCATTACAAATCGCTTCCTCTCAGACAAGTTGGATCTCATCTCGACTCTTACGCATTGTTTGGGAAAATACCATGGCCCTGCGTATTTTAATACGTAATAATCACCTGGACCGACTCCAACGGAATGTCAGAGCAACACCTCAGAGCTCATTATACCGCGACTCATAGACGCCTTTGGTCATACGATGGTCGCATTATTCACCGCAAATATCGATATCTTCTTCAGTGTTCGGATTACGTCGTGAGCTCGTTTCGCAGCGATGCCCGCAGTCGCAGGTGGCGAGCCGCCCGCGCACGGCCCGAAGCCGCACAGAAGCCGTGCCACGACGTCTAGGTCAATACACTTATTCGCGTGTACCTTATCGTGTTCCCATTATCGCATTAAACCTATTTTGTTCGAGTATCGATCGGACGGATCGTTCGGCTAAAGCCGTCTTGAATTTGTAGTGCGGCGAGCGCGGACGGTCGCGCGTACAACGCTCGTCGGATGACATCAGTTAAGCCACCACGTCCGTTGGAAACAATCATTACTCAGTGTCCGCGCCGGTGGCGGGTCAGACGCACGAGGACCTTGATGGAGGAAGCACGGTGCGCGACGTGCGAGGCCCTGGGCCGCCGGAGCCTCTCTACCAAGCTGCTGCAGGTGGCGATGGCGCAGGCGCATCTCAAGCAGTGCACGCATGCACCCACTCCTGAAAACAATGAAGTACATGAAGATCTAGCTTCACGAGCGCTAGCCGCAAAACGACGCAAGTCCATAGCTAGTTTCAAACTAAACTTGGCATGTGAGTCACAACCGAAGTCGACACCAGTCGAACCGGCGCGATCGATTTTTGGCCGCAGAAACACGTGGTGCTCTATCAACACTCCGTAAGTTATATCAACAGAAACCTAGCAGCGATTGTCATTCAGCATTGACCATGAAATATCATTCATATTCATGTGTTCAGAGGCCATAAAACATTCATGCATGCACCTGTGTTGTTTGTTCCGTTCAATTGTTTATCTCACTTGAAGAGGATTGATACAGCAATCTTTGATAAATGTAACTTTGCTTGTTTTCTGTCTTCATATACATATCTTATCTGCCACTTCATCCTATCATCATGTTATTCTTCTTTGATTCGTGATATATTTCGTGTTTTCTTTATACATGTATGTAAGTATGTACTCATTGATTTCTTAAATACTTTATGTCTAGACGTTCTAACTCTGAAAGGCTAACAACCTGTTAAAATTTGTTTATTTTACTCAAATTGCTTTTGAATACGGCATTGTAAGCTAAAACAAGATATAAACACGGTCGCTCGTTAAACAAATTATAGTTTGATTAATTTCCTTAGATTGTAAACATAATTTGCGATAATACTACAACAATCATAAATCGATTTTGCAATTTATTGGCGTAGTTACTACCTATTAAGTATTATTATAGAATAGTTGTGTTTAAAAAAATGTGAATAGCTATTTATATATTTAAAGTTAGCAGTAAAACATCATTACCAGATTCAATTATTACTAGTACACGATGATTTGACCCTAATGATATTTTAATAACAATTGTTTAGTGTTGTAGTAGTTGATAAGTTGTGTATATTTTTATTGAAGAAGGCATTTAATGCTCTGAAACAACACTATCAATCATTTGGACCAAATGCAACGGAAATTTCAATTTGTTTGTCTCCGGGCCCTATTGCAGTAATAAGTCTCGAAATCAGGAACTGACCACTTGAAGACATTTCTTTTGTGCAGCGCAAATAGTTGCTACATTCTTAACAGTCGTAGCAATGCATTGTGCATTTCCGAGACATACTTTCAGTAGTTAATGTATTCTCACTAATACATTACAATTCAAAACTAAACTATATACTTATATGTAGCCTTCAACGATAATTAAATGACCACCTATTCCTGTCCATGTGCAATAGTGTACTCATCCTTTTACAACTCATGAATCTTGATTCTACCATCAAACAAATAATACACTCATACGCAGTAATATATTGACCAAGCCAGAGATAGTACAATGTATGCAGTACCGGCACGGCAATTTACCTATACTTAATACGTTTCTAATTATACATACGATTGTGTGTAACAAAAACTTGTAGTGCCCAACAATCGCTGCGTTTTTGTGGGCACAACAATCATCGTATGCCGTCATCTCTATACATAGCACCAGAGCTTCCATTATGGATGACTGTGATTTCACAGAGGTACCCATGAGATAATTTAAAGTATATAATAATAGAGCCCAAAGTTATATGCTAAGCTCATGCTGTAGCTATTCGGTTGTGTCATCGCAGAAAAAACATTATGTATATCAAAGTTTATATATATAGTATATATAGTTTTTGTAGCTTTTTCTTCCCACATAATCTAAGCTGCCACTCTAAACTTGACGGTTGAATTTCAAAAGTGATTTGATCGAATATTATTCGAGCGCAAACAAGTTTTTTTTGATCGTTTATAATTTAAAATTTTAATAATGTCCTTGTGCTGTCTTCCATTTTCCTGGCGGGTGTATTTTTATGCTTTTAATATTGGCCTGGTTAATGGCACGTGACTTTTATCAGCAGCTCTATCTATTTTTTCTGCTATACTTATCGCAATAATATTAAGTGCTAAGCACTTGAAAACGCCGGATTTTATACTGTTTACAAGTTTCCTAACACAAACTAGAATAATATTTTGCTTGTGGCTAATATTATCTTCGACTTAACCAATGTCACTGATGGTGGTTTCATACTCCATCTCTGCGCATCATAAACTATGATAGTTCACGGTAACTGTCATGTGTATGAATATTAACACAGTACAAAGCCGCCATTTAAGCGTTTATGAGTGTTACGTGAGCTTCGCTATGTATCAACACTCATTACATATTCATCCGTTAGTAAACAACGCGGCTTAGTGCAATTTCATTCGCAATTAAGACAATTTACAGTCAAGGTCGACGACTATCATATTACATACATAAATACATGTATAATACGTAATTGTGTCATCTAATGTAAATGTGGTGCTCACTTTGTCTATGGTACATACATACATACATACATACATGTCCTACAATTACTTGAGCGCCTTATTGTTGCTACAAACAAGGTTTTAAAATTCACATCACACACGTCAAACAATTGCGCTGGATTCTAATAGAAGTCGGTTCATAATGTATGCGAGTTTAGTAACAATGTTCAAAAATAACATTCAACCGTTTTGAAAATATGTGTTGTTAATTTCTAGATCCGTCGTACAATAGATTCTGTAAACTAGTGGACGTCTGCGACTTCGTTCGCATTATTTCGGAAAAGTAGCCTGTCACTCCCCTGACCTTAAAACTACCTACATTCCAAAAATTATGAAATTTTTGTATGATGCGCTCACAAATAACAAATTTGCAGGAAAAAATTCCAAAAAGTGCTGAAACGTTTTTGCCCACACAACACCAAATTTTTTTCATAATTTATTTATTCCGTTGCGAATATGGGTTGGGTATGTACAGATCTTAAAATATAAAATGTATTCAAAAGTCCGCCACATTCCGCCTACATAATTCGTAAATATATTCTATGTATAGATATTTCACCCTCTTTAGCTTTATTATATGTATATATATATATAGGTATATATATATAGATATCTAGTACAGTCGGCGGCTGCAGGTTGTGGCACTTGTTCATGCAAATGATCTGTGTCGCCAACTTGTCGATTTCCTATTGTACCGCTACTACATTTCTGATGTTATTCGTTTTCTGGTTGCTCTACTTTGTCGGTCGGAACGTCATTTGTGATTTAAACATCTTTTAGTACGTACTTTTAGTTTTGTTTGTCATGTATTCACCATATAGGTATGATTTAATATACAAAATTACTACGAATGATAAATTTGGACTTGAACTTTTTTCTTAACTTATACTCGTATGTACTAGTTTAAGAAATACATAAGTATAATATTTAAAGAAACTGCCTGAATGAGAAGAGTCTAATCGGAATTTTAAGTAAAAGGTTACATTATTAAATAGGCATTGATTTTAAATAGAACATCTATCACTAGACAGTAGACATATCTCGTTAGAACCGTAAATTATCACAGATTTTACTGGTATTCGTTCTATTCAACCTCTCGATAAGCGTATGCATTATATTCACATTTTATTATATTAAAATAATTACCAAACATATAATTATTATTTTATTACATTGCAGTCGCTTGCACATGTTCGTATTTTATCAATAACTGTGACCTATTTTGTTTACAAATATTGAACGATAATTTTGTAACTGTAAACATTTTCATTCTCATACGTTCATGGAAATTTATCGGGAGAATATCATATTATATGTTAATCGTTATTAATGGTTTGTACATAATTTGTTTTAGTTTTTTTCTTACTGTACAATCTGTAGATACATTCTACTAATTTATTTGCTAGGTGTTTAATTGCTGTTCACAGGATCGTTTTTAAATTAATCAATGACGTTGTTAGCAATAACTGTTTATTAAATTAATAATTTAATAAACATTTATTGCTTACAACGTCATCAGCCCATCTTCTAGGCTTGAGTATAAGATATACCTAATAGGTATAGGTATCTCATACTCAAGCCTAGAAGATGGGCTCTTAGTTGTTGAACTCCACACAACAATACGCGGAAGTGTCCGCTGCAATGCCTCTGCAATTTGTTTGATAGCACTCGTCTAGCCGTCTCCTTGATAATACCTCGTTGAGTGTCTTTCCCAACCGTGTCATGCCTTCTATGGCATTATTACAGCTCACACCATTACATCTTATTACGATTTTAAATACATTTCTTACGAACCTACCGTATCCGAATTGGCAGAACTAGTAGGTACTTTTATGACGTGACACAAATGCCGAAGCTTTTATATCCACTAGATATGCTATTTAAAGATGTTATCTTAACTAAATATCGAATTCTATTAGCCTATCCGATCAGCCTTGAACCGACGAGCAAATATCGAATAAGCTTTATCGTTAGCAGAGGATATAGCCAATCGCGACGGTGATGCTAGAATTTTTGATGTTAATTGCTGAGGGCGCGGGTGTGTCGCACGCAAATGCGTTGCCTTGGTTTTTCGAGGCGCCATCGTACTCCGTAGGAGAGTTGGTGCGCGCGCCACGCCGGCCCCGCGCGCCGCGCCCCGCTTGCTGCGACCGACCCGCTCCCAGTTTGCCGCAACGCGTCGGTCTGGTTGCCCGCGTGTCATCACGACCAACTTTTTTTTATTTTTTTTCACCGCCATATCTTACGAACGTGCACATCTCCCGCGGCTTAATCTGATAAAAACGGCTCCGCACATCCCGACACCGGGGACTCTCAAGTCCCGCGACGCGAGGCCACGAGACGAAGTGGATAAGATGCAAACGAAACTAATAAGTGGCAGCTACGCGTCCATCATGAACAAGCAAGACCTGCTACGTGAAGTAGTCGTCAAATATATCGACTACTTCTACCCTGTGTAAGTACCCTCGGCCGTGTTTGGGCCAGCTGGCGCATTGCAGAGTGTGTGAGGGAGCGGGCGGCGGCGTGAAGGTTCCAGCCAGGCTAATTACTGAGCCGGTAAGTCGGTGAAGGTTCTACGGCAACGACAACGTGGCTGCACCAGCTGACAACAACGGTTCTCTACGCCGCCGCCTGCCCAGCTCGCCTCGCCACCGCTTGCCAGACTGCTCTATCGATCCGGTGCACTAAACACCACACTATAAAACATCTACGTATGTTTCTAGCAATACCATATTTCGAGCCGCCATCTTTGTTCGCTGTGTGAGATTCAAAAACAGCCATTTAGGTAGGTATGTAGATATGCGCTTTATAATGTTTTTGGTAGCGTCCAGGATATGGCGATGACTAATTATAATTATGCTTTTCACGGTCAACGCCGACGTTACCATATTATGTGTACGCTCAATGATTTCACCAATATAAATATAAAAATACAACATTTATAAATCAGATATTTGAAAGGTCTCACAAGTTAATTAGTATTCATAGGTCAGGACTCGTTATGGTCGGAACGAAATTAAGCCATTCATGAATATGCCGGTGGCGATACAAATCCTGGGGAAAGCACGATTGCGTGACCGTTTCGCGTGACGAGCACTCACTGCCGCTACAATACACCAGTGTCCCACAAATGTCCTCAACTGCCAATCCATAGCTGACGTCCTTAACTTGCTACATGAAAATCAGTTTCGTTAAATTCGTGTGTACTGTCCAAATCACTCAAGTGCCACCCTTCACGCCACAGAAATGTCTTTCAAATGTCTAGTTACTCGGAGGCTTCTCGTTCTAGGCAGTTCTGAGTGTAATTGAAACTGACAATGTATTATGAAACATGGCAGCGAGATGTAACGCTCAGCCAGCGCTGCTGGCGCCAGTCGTGTCGACATGAAACTCGACGATTTCCCTTCAATGACCTTGCGCGCGCGCAGCCCACTAGCTGCTCGATAACAATTTGCTCGTTATAATAAACTTAGTATATTCACAATCATGTTTCTGTCGAATCATTTAGATCAAAGAAATTATGTTCATACCTCCGACGACGCGTCGAATATTACACGCTATCTAAATGACTACTGACTTTGTCGGTTGTTCTTGTTGTGTCTAGTAGCTAGTAGGTACGCGTTTCGATTGAACTGTGTCACACGATGACTAACTCGTTGTATTTTCATGTCACCCGCATAATTTTTCAGTGACCTTTGTTTGGTACTCGGCATTGTTTTTCTACGTTTCGTTTGCCGCAATGCTGGCTGTGACTCATGAATGCGCTTTATACGATTTCCGATACTGTTATCGGTTTTTTTAATTTTGTTGCTAGCCGATTGTAAAGTACCTACTTAGTATTACTACATGATTTGTCATTTTTATTATATTTTCACTGCTTCAAACAGTAAATGTAAAATCAGCCATAGGTATAATATATTCAGAATCAAGTATAAACACCTGCTTGTTTTCCAAGCAGTCACCTCGCTATATAAGGTTGTGCCTAATATATATATTCATATAAACAAACTTACACAATCGCAACATCTCGCCGTCCAAAACTTTAAAATTGAATCTTGATTTTTGGACAAGAGATTTTCATCGGTTTCACGATTTCATAAAGTCGTGAGACAGCACGATATTTGGCAGATGTTATTTTAGTGAATGATAGCATACAACGCTTAAGATATACATGTTACGGTAAATGTGGATAATGCGGGAATTATGCATAAGTACCAGTGCTCTTGGTAAAAGTGAGAAAAACATTCGAATTAATCACATTTACCGGTAATTATACATAATAACCATACCCCTTTGGTAAATGTAGAAAATAATGAAATCAAACATGGCAAAAAACAAAACAGGCAAGGAGGCACCGCACTGAATTATAATTTGTCGATCTTCAAGGCGAAAGCAAACTGGTTTCTTCTAAGCAAGTGCGCTGGATCGTAGATTATAACGTTGTTTACCACAAGGCAAGTTGCAGTCAAGCGTGAGCCTATTTCATGTAAAAAACTCATGGTAAAAAATAAAATAAAATAAAAAAAAATAAAAAAAAAAATCGCACGAGTAGAGGATCAAGAGCTCAAAACTTCTGTTTGGTGTTTGGTGGCAAAACATAAAATAAAATAAAATCAAATAAAATATTTTTTTTTATTTTATTTTATGTTGTAGAAGGTTTGAGCTCTTGATCCTCTACTCGTGCGATTTATTTATTTTATTTGTACATGTATTTATTCTCATAAACATATTGATTCTGATGTTTGATTTCATTATTTTGTACATTAACCAAAGGGGTATGGTAATTATATATAATTACCGGTAAATGTGTATAATTCCCGATTATCTACATTTACCGTAACATACATACCTCTACATACTGTTTTGCTCATTAAATCGAAAAGGATCGTGAAGAGTCTTTTGTCTAAGAGCAGATGGCTCCGATGAGAGAACCTTCGCAGGAGCTCTTTGTCTCAACTCGTTTGAAGTGCACCAGAGTTGGGATCTACGCAAACACACACGTGCGTGATGACAAAACGTTATATCTTTGTTTGGCGTTCCTATTTACTTAACATCTTTTTGAAACACATTGTGTGCCTTTAAATGGTAACGAAGGCACTCGTACTTAGCGTTGTAATATCTTTCCCAACGCGCTTCACTGGCCAAATCCGTTGGAAATGTATTTTAGGTTGATGAGTCTTTTGAAACTTGTGTGTCAAATATCGCTTTAGTTTGCTGTTCCGTTGACTGACACGTACGAAACTCGTCCGCGTGGATTATTTTAGAAACAAAATGTTATTTGCGTATTTATTAAGAAAGTCTGGCGGCTCGTCTTTTACGGAGGTGTCTTGGGACGGGTCGGTTTTAGAAAAACTCTGTTTGCATTACTAATTATGATAGTCGAGAAACTGTCGTCCCTTGTAGTGTTGTAACCGGTAGTTTCTCTGCCAGGCGGCTTTGTATACTACTTCTTCATATCTGGCGATACGTCACCGCTCACTTGCAATTTTGTCAACTTCCTAACTTGCGCAATCGCATACTAAATACCGAAACTTGTTTTTGACGAAATCTGCCTAGAGAAAGTTAAATAATTTTATTTCTGTCAACACGTGGTGTCACCTTTCAAAGATTATCTTTAGACCAGCCCGAGTTTACATAATGGGGAATTGTTACGTGTGCGTTTCATCAACTTGCATAAAAATGTGCGAGCGTGTGCGAGTCGGGCGGCAGGAGACATGCGGCGGTCACTCGGCCTGCCGCGGCCGTAACCGTCGGCGGAGTTCACGCCACCGCGGACCGGTCGAAATCGATCCGAGGTTTTCAACGCTCCAATGGCTTCAACTTTAGCGTAGTGTTGTTCACCTCGTTGACGCGACACGGAATCTGTCGGGAGAAAGTCAAGTACACTCAACTTAGTCGTATTCCGCGCTACGTTTAACCACCGGAGCTATTACACCAGCGTGATTGGATCATAATAAGTCCGGCATCACGGGCAATAGCTTAGATGATGGAATTAGCAGTACAGCGTAAATAATAGCACTAAGCAGTTGCAATCAGCAGTAGTGTGTGTGTTGTCAGTTATATCGCCGGAGGCACGTGGCGCCGCCGCGCTCTGATGTCATGACACGTAACTGCTTTCGTGCACCTATTGTTTTGCAATTTGTAGTTCCGTCTCAGCTCAGCAAAGCAAACTGCTCGCACTAATTGGCAACGACGTGATGACAAGCTATGCTCTCTGTGGCGGACACAAGCGCGCACGGTGTGGCGCTGTGCCCCTGGGTGGGTGGACGGCTCGCGGTTCTCGTCTTGAGAAAGACGTCTGCGCCGGTGCGAACCGTCCCTACGTCGCGAAACTTAAACTTGTGTGCGAGATGCCTTGAGGAGGCCTAGTCGTGAGAGATGCCTAGATAGGGTACTAAGTCTATTGTGGGTTGAATGCGAAACCAATGGTGTTGAGTGAAGGAAACTATGAAACGAGGAACGGTACCACTATCTAACACCCCCTACGCTCGCGACCCCAGTCCAGGTTCACAGCAGCTGCCCGCGGTGCGGCTTCTTGTCAGCCCCTCGATGTCGCCGCGGTGCTCACTTCTTCGAGCAATCTGCAGGCTGGAATCCTTCTTGGCTGGGGTCTTGAGGGCACTTCTTCTTTCTTGATTTAGACGTCGGCTGGAACTACTACATCACATTCGACCGATCTTCAACCGCGGCACTGGAATTTATCGTTACCGCAAAGAGAGCCCCATTAAAATTCTCTACATTTTGAAGCAATTTCATTATGAGTGGCACCATTTCCCGTCCATATCTTTATTGATCTTAAAGTTACACACATAATATTTACACCATTAGAAAGCCCTTACAAAACTCTATTTATACATATAAAATTTACACAGATCAACCAAGGACTTTAGACACAATCAGCAAAAAATGGTGAATATTTACACAAAACGCAACTTTCATCATACATTTTCGTTAATTACAAACTAACTACGGTCGTGATCCGCGAGTATCATACCATTCTAATTAGATCTCTTCACGCAGCATCTGTTTCACTAATGATACTCGCGAAACGTGTACGAAAATGATACATTCTATTAGTTTGTTACGCGCACTCACTTTCACTAATTGAACTCGAACAAGGCATGCGTCGCTGCCTTCACTGTTCATATTAGTTCTTTCATACATTGTCCACATGTCAGTGCATGCATCGCCGACATCCTCCCCCTCGTGCGAAAGCACATCTCCTGGCTCGGCGATGTGCAGTCTACAGGAGCGGGCGACGGCTGCCTCTGTTGTTTGTGACCGTCCTCATCGGTCCGCTGTCACCCGGCGCCTGTCCCGCCGTCCCGTTGCAAGGCGTCTCGCAAACGGGCGTGCTCTCGAAGTGGTGAGGGCTACCGCTCGGCAGCCCTGCGCAGCGCGATGTCTCGGTGCGGAGCGCCCTGTTGACCGTGAGGTGGCCGACAGACGCTCTCTCGTAGTGGTGAGGGCCGCCGCCTGGCGGCCCCATGCAGCGCGATGATGCGGTGCGGAGCGCCCTGTCGACCGTGAGGTGGCCGACAGACGCTCCCTCGTAGTGGTGAAGACCGCCGCCTGGCGGCCCCACGCAGCGCGATGACTCGGAGCTTCGCGTCTCGTGGGGAGATGCGCCGCCGCTGCAGTGGTCGCTCGCGTGCGACCCGACGTCCGGCGCCTTAGCGCCTCTCGGCGCTCCGGAGTTGCGTGGCTCGTCTGTAGTTGGCTGCCCCTCTTCGTTGCGACAGTCGTTGTTGAGCGCCTCGGCGCTGCTGAGCGCGTCTGCAAGCGCCTTGTCGTCTTGCCTTGGTACTAGCAGCACCGTCTTGGAGCTCGGTCGCTTCAGGACTCCACCGTTGGTACGCACTTCTACAATGCGTGTGCGCCCATCAGGACCTGGATAGGTCGCCACGACCTCTCCTCGCGGCCATGTATTTCTCGGTAGAGTGGAGTCTACTATGAGGACGACATCCCCACATCGCAGGTCTCGAGACGCGTCGCTCTGGTTCAATTTCCTGGGGATTAGAGTTGGTAAGTACTCTCTTACCCACCTACTCCAGAAGTGGTCGGCGAGTCGTTGCGCCGCTCTCCACGCCCGCCGCCCCTTGATCTCGTCGTCGTTGAAGACGCCTATACGAGGCGCGCCGCAGGACCTCCCGATGAGGAAGTGGTTCGGAGTGAGCGCCTCTTCTTCGTCCATGACGGCTTCGACGAGTGGTCTGGAGTTGACGATGTGCTCGGCTTCCAATAATAGCGTGTGGAGCACCTCTTCTTTCGGGTGCCTTTCCTTGAGCGTTATGGCCAACGCTGTCTTGATCGACCTAACTAGTCGCTCCCAGGCACCTCCCATGTTCGGCGCGCCTGGTGGTATAAACTTCCAACGCACGCCTATTTTCTCAGCTTCTCTTACGGCGTCATCTTGCTTCAATTCTGTAAGGGCGTTTTGTAGATCCTTGTTGGCTTTCACGAAGTTGGTTCCGTTGTCGCTGAAGATGACTTTGGGCGATCCTCGTCTCGCTGCCATCCGTCGTAGTGCCAGGATCATTGAGTCGGCCGACAGGGATGCTGCCAACTCAACATGCACTGCCCTTGTAGTGAGGCATGTGAACAGTGCGCCCCACCTTTTCTCGTGTCGTCGTCCCACGGTGACGCTCATCGGGCCGAAGTAGTCGACCGCCGTACAAGTGAATGGTGGCTCGTTTTTCCGTAGGCGCTCTCTCGGTAGATTGCCTGTAGGCGGTGTCTGTGGCGTGCTCTTGTGGACGCGACACCACTGACATTCATGCGCCGTTGCTCTGACTGCTGCCCGCAGTCCCAGGATCCATAAACGCTGCCTCACCTCATTCATCACCGTAGCGTGGTTACCGTGGTTAAACTTCTCGTGATAGTGTTTGACTATCAACCTCGCGACCGGGTGCTTGCTATCCAATAGTACCGGTCGTTTGAAGCTCTGCTGGACATCTGCAGCCGCATCGATTCTTCCTCGAAGTCGCAGTAGGTCGTCCTCTAGGACAACGTCTAAATTCTTCAACTTACTCGATCGGTCCAGCGCCTTGCCTTTTCCAATAGCGTTCAGCTCCTCTCGAAAGCTCTCACGTTGGCTGCCTTGTAGTAGCAGCTCCTCTGCTCGTGCCAGATGAGCGGGATCGAGCGGTGACAGTCTTCTCTCTGGCGCCGCTTGCGGGGTCGGAGCCTGCTTTGATGACGCCTTCTTGTTTATTACCTTCCAAGTGGGATCTTTCTTTAGTTCCTTCTTAGTGAGGTGTACCGATGCTTTCTTGGGCCTGATCAAGTCGATGAATTGAAGGACTCGAGCTGTCGCTCGCAGCAGCCGGTTCCAACTGGAGAATCTCGTCCAGTCTGGTGTCGAAACTTGCTCGTTCATACGCAGAGAAGCGAGAGTATTTGTACTCACCCGCTCCTCGTCTCGGTCGGCGCTTGAGTTCTGACGACACGGCTTGCGCTCCTGTTCCGTACGGTCTCGGTGCTCGGGGTCGTTCGCATCTCGTCTGGCCGGCTTAGGCCATCGCTCTTCGTCTTCTGTCAGGAACTCAGGCCCGGTGAACCACCTGTGGTCTCCGTTGAAGTCCTTCGGGATGCCGCGTGTCGCATCATCTGCAGGGTTCTGCGCTGTCGGAACCCAACGCCATTGTTGCGGTTTAGTCGTGTCCTCGATCTCGGCGAGACGGTGTGCGACGAAAGTTTTAAAACTCCTCGGGTCGGCTTTGATCCAAGACAGTACAGTGCTTGAATCGCTCCAATAAAACTTACGCGTCGGCTTGATGTCCAACTCCGTCTCGACTGTATGCGCCATCCGTGTCCCGAGCAGCGCAGCTTGTAGCTCCAGGCGTGGAATAGATACCGGCTTCAACGGCGCCACCCGTGCTTTGCCCGCTAATAGTGAAACTTTGTACCTTCCTTGTTGATCCCGCTGTCGCCAGTAGACAGCGCAAGCGTACGCAGTCTCGCTGGCGTCGGTGAAGACGTGTAGCTCCCCCTCGGTACCGGAGTGTGTAGCGCACCGCGGCACGCGCAGCTCTCGCAGGATCTGCAGGCTCTCGAGGTAGTCTCTCCACGCCGCCTCGTTCTCTGGGACGATGACTTCGTCCCAGCCGACGCCGCTCCTCCAGATATCTTGTAACAGCTTTTTGCCCTGGATCAGCACCGGGCACGCCAAGCCCAACGGGTCGAAGGTAGACATCACGGCGCTGGTCACTTCTCTCTTGGTCGGGACGCTTTGTCTAGTGACAACATTCTGCACGTTCCGAAGGCAAGTTCTGAAACCAATTTCATCGCTTTGAGTGAACCAGCGCAAACCCAAAGTTTTCTCTTCGTTGCTCCCCAGGTCGACCTCTTCCTTGGTCTCTTCCTGGGTGAGCGCTGCGGTAACCTCTGGCTGGTTGGACGCCCAGCCTCGCAGCTCAAAGCACGCTCTCTTGTGCACCGTGTCTACCTCGCGTGCGACTTGGATGGCTCGTTCCGTAGTCTCGAAACTGTGGAGATAATCATCCATATAATGATTGCGTTCAATAGCTCTTACCGCGTCCGGATATTCATGTGCAAACTCTGTTGCGTTCATGTTCTTGACGTAGATTGCGGTGCTGGGTGAACACGCGGCGCCGAAGATGACTGATGTCATCCGATACTCCTTCGGCGCTCCGGTGCGTCTGTCTCCTCTCCACAGAAACCGCAGGCTATCGCGATCCTCTTCCCGGATCTTTATCTGTAAGAACATCTCCTTAATATCCGCCACCACAGCAATCGGATGTTGGCGGAATCTCATCAGTACTCCAAACAGCGATTGAAGTAGGTCCGGACCCGGTAGCAGCGCGTCGTTGAGACTCTTCCCCTCGTATTTAGCCGCAGCGTCGAACACGAGGCGCAGCTTCTTCTTAGTTGGATGAACAACAGCAAAATGAGGTAAGTACCACTTACGGTTCGAAGAGCTGTGATGCTGTACCTCCTCGGCGTAACCCTTATCCAGCAGGTTCTGGATCTGTGCCTTGTATTCATCCTTCAGCTGCTCGTTCTTGTCCAACTTTCGCTCTATAGTCTTGAGACGCCTCTCTGTAGACTCAAAGTTATCGGGCATCGTTTCTTGGTCGCTTTTCCACAAAAGCCCGGACTCATAGCGACCACCTTCAATTCTCCTGGACGTTTTCTTCAGGATTTCCAACGCTTTTCCGTCAGCGTCGGTACTCGGCAGGCGAGGTTGCACACCCAAAGATTCGATGGCGAAATGTTCCTTGATGAGCCGCTCGATATCTTCCTCGCTCGACGTACCATGCATTTGAGCGTGCGTACAAGTAGCAAAATTTACTCGCCTTGTAGCTGCTCCTCCGTTGGTGCCGTGTAGCACCCATCCAAGCTGCGTGAGGGACGCGACAGGTTGATGTTTCCTGCCTCTCCTTGTGGCTCTCGAGACGATGAGCTCCCAGTTGTCTTGACCAATGAGCAGCTTCGGGGGTTCGTCCTCGTAGTGAAGCTGATCGGCAAGCCGTCTCAAGTGCGGATATTCAATAATAAATTTATAGTCAATACCTTGCGGAGTTAACTTTAGTCCCTGGATTGTGCGGACGCCCTCGATGGTCCGCTTCGCAGCTTGGTAGACTCCTTTGATCTTCATGGCGATCTTCATGGAGTCCCTCTCGACGATGTTCCCTCCGCCGACAGTCTCGATACGGAGTGTCTCGTTCGGTCCGCTGAGCCCGATCTGTCTTGCCACCGAAGCGTCTAGAAGGGTTATGGTCGAACCCTCGTCCAGCAGTGCCAGCACCCTGGCTTTCCCGCCAGGGCCGTAGAGCTCCACCGGCACCATCTTCAGGTAGGCGCGCGCTGTCTGGGCTGCGTTCACCGGGACCGCGTTGTTGGTGGCCGCTTCTGTCTCGGCCTCGGGTTTCCGTTGCTTTTCTGAGTGCAACAGAATGTGGTGCTTGCGTCTGCAGCTCCTGCACGGTGGGCGTTTACAAGTATCATTACGATGTCGACTTTGTAGGCACTTAAAACACATGCGGTACTTACGCGCCATTTCCCACCGCTGTTCGATCGACGCTTGAAGGAATTTCTTACATTCGCGCAAGTAGTGTGCCTCCTCGCAGTGCGGGCACTTTACTGGCTGTTGAGTTTGCTTCTGTTGCGGGTGCTCAGCAGGTTGATCGGCCGCGCTGTGCGCGGCTTGCCGCGGAATTCTCCTCGCGGCGGCTGGTCCCGCTTCTTGCAGTGCGTACGGCCCGCAGCGGTCCGCCTCCCGTTCCAGGAACCTGCTTAGTAACACAAGGTCCGCGTCTTCCCGGTCCGCCGCGTAATCAAACCATCGGTAACGCAAAACAGCAGGCATTTTATCTACGATAATCTTTATCATTTCAGGCGAATGCAAGTACTGAGGCCTCTTCAGGCCTTTAATAGTAGCGACAGTGTTACTCACGTGGCTGGCAAATATACAGACTTCCTTGGCACCTTCTGTGATCCTGGGCAGCTGGCGTAGCTTGTCGAGCTCGGCGAGGACAAGCGCCTCCGGGCGCCCGAAACGTCTGCGTAACGCTTCAATCACTTCACTCGCTTTCACGTCGGAGTACAACAGGCTTTTGATCGCTTCTCTTGCCGAGCCTCTCACTGCGCGTCGCAGTCGCGCCAAGTTCTGTATACTGTTAAACAAAGGAGCACTGTCTTCATACACTGTTTTAAATGCCAGCCACTCACCACTATTTCCGTCGAAGGCAGGCAGCTCGTGCAGGTAGGCGGGCGGCGGTGCCGCCGGCCTTGCAGAATGTTCGATTGCGCGCAGTATTGCGCCCGCGAGGTCCACCGGCTCTCCTTTGACGTCCGCTGGAGTCGTCTGCTCCTTTGGTGCAGCGCCTTGTTCCCGGGTCGACTGCACCCAACTCTGGACATCTTCCTCGTTGTTGGCCGGGTCCTCGATGATGGAGTCTCCATCCTCTTCTTCGCTCGCCTCAAGCTGCAGCAGCTCCAGCTGCACCTTGGCGAGATGTGTGGCCGCTTTTGCTTCCTCGACCACCCTTCGTGAGTGCTCTGCACGCGCCTCCAGCAGGCGGCGCAGCTTGGCCGCGTCCAAAGTCTTCGACGCAGCACGCAGAGTCTTCGTTGGTTGCTCGACGGCGGGCCCCGCAGTGCCGGACGGGCAGCGCCCTCGGGTCCGGTCCTCCTCTGTGATGCGGGTCGCTGTCGAACTTCCCGTTGTCGCGTCGCTCGATGTACCGGTAGTCGCGCCCGCGGGCGCGGCCTCGGTCGGTGCGACGGTGCTCGATGTAGTAGTGGCCGGTGTGGTGGCGGCCGGCAGCCCGTCGCCATGTGTGTGCGGCGGCTGCGCGGCGTCACCCGGGCCGGGCGGCGACGGGGGCGGACTTTGCCCTCGTGCCCGGCGTTGTCCCTCGTGGCTCCTGGTGACTGGCATCTCGACGTAGCTTCGCGACGTCTTCAAATCCGGCTCGAAGGACCAGCTGTGGCGGACACAAGCGCGCACGGTGTGGCGCTGTGCCCCTGGGTGGGTGGACGGCTCGCGGTTCTCGTCTTGAGAAAGACGTCTGCGCCGGTGCGAACCGTCCCTACGTCGCGAAACTTAAACTTGTGTGCGAGATGCCTTGAGGAGGCCTAATCGTGAGAGATGCCTAGATAGGGTACTAAGTCTATTGTGGGTTGAATGCGAAACCAATGGTGTTGAGTGAAGGAAACTATGAAACGAGGAACGGTACCACTATCTAACACCCCCTACGCTCGCGACCCCAGTCCAGGTTCACAGCAGCTGCCCGCGGTGCGGCTTCTTGTCAGCCCCTCGATGTCGCCGCGGTGCTCACTTCTTCGAGCAATCTGCAGGCTGGAATCCTTCTTGGCTGGGGTCTTGAGGGCACTTCTTCTTTCTTGATTTAGACGTCGGCTGGAACTACTACATCACATTCGACCGATCTTCAACCGCGGCACTGGAATTTATCGTTACCGCAAAGAGAGCCCCATTAAAATTCTCTACATTTTGAAGCAATTTCATTATGAGTGGCACCATTTCCCGTCCATATCTTTATTGATCTTAAAGTTACACACATAATATTTACACCATTAGAAAGCCCTTACAAAACTCTATTTATACATATAAAATTTACACAGATCAACCAAGGACTTTAGACACAATCAGCAAAAAATGGTGAATATTTACACAAAACGCAACTTTCATCATACATTTTCGTTAATTACAAACTAACTACGGTCGTGATCCGCGAGTATCATACCATTCTAATTAGATCTCTTCACGCAGCATCTGTTTCACTAATGATACTCGCGAAACGTGTACGAAAATGATACATTCTATTAGTTTGTTACGCGCACTCACTTTCACTAATTGAACTCGAACAAGGCATGCGTCGCTGCCTTCACTGTTCATATTAGTTCTTTCATACATTGTCCACATGTCAGTGCATGCATCGCCGACACTCTCGTTTGAACGCATTTATTGCAGTCTTTAAAGGATGTAATAATAGTGGATTTAAAAGGAGGACACTAATTCGTCACCGAGTATAGCAGCTTGTAATATTTTTGTGAGAGATGGCGACTGCCTGTCTGCAGGCGAATCGATTACCGATTCTAGGTCAAGCGTTCGTGTCTGGTGCTTAAAGCTGCCTTCTTTGTAAGACTTTTTGCTACAGCCGCTTATTGATTTGAAGCTCTATCAAGTCTCAACAGATCTTTTATAATAAGAGTGTGTTGATACACCACAATTTATGCGGAAGTTCATTGTTTTGAAGCGTTGTTACTGTTAGCGACTCCCGCACCATGCGGGTCATCTATTTAGCAATATTTATCCAATCACTGTTTGCTAGCGTAATCATCCGTGCAACCGACGGAAGCTTTCTTCGAAATAACCGTTGCATCTGCTCGTTATAGTTTGTAATTATATATTAAGGTGTATAATCTTGTAATGAAACCGAGTGCCCTTGTTCTACCGTTCCGATTGCAATAGCCGGTGCATGTCGGGCGCTAGCATAGCCGCAAATGTGCAGTGACGCATTTGTTCTCTCCAAAATACTCGCAGAATAGAAAGCGCCCAGATGATTAAATGCTCGCATTTTTATTCTTTCTCTCTTTCTCTACCCAAAGAAACTTCAATGCCAGTTTTGTTTTGCTGATTAACAATTATGTAGGCTTTGGGTATATCGAATCGTTAATGTTGCGGAAGCGTTTAACTATAGGAAACATCTGTGCTAATATGCGAACTACGTTTATAGCGGAGAATTGTTCAATAAGTTTGTGTTTACGTGCGCATTGTTATTTCGACTTTTAACAGCATTGCCAATGTCTTCATTAGGTACTTTGTTTTGATTTTGTTAACAAATAATGGTATATTTAAAATACAATACCTATTTTGATATTTTTTACTAAATGTGTTATTTTCTTTGTTACAGCGCATCGGGCACCAGTGCGGTGGCCATCGACAACAAGATCGAGCAAGCCATGGTGAGTTAACATTCGTATTTGTTTAACATAGCCACTACTATCAAATATAGGTTCTTACTCTCCTGATCGTTCCTTACTACTTTTCTTAAGTTGATTATCAATTGATTTCATTTGTAAACTCTTCTCGACCGAAGGTTGGTCTTTGTAGTTGTATCATCATTTCATTGGCCTTTGTTGTTTTATTCGCAACAAAGGCTTTAGTGTCTTATCTTACAATTCATACAAACTGTCTTCACACACGTTTTTCCCAAAATGTAGCATCAGCAATAGGTACTTGAGACATTTTAGTGTCAACTTTCTCAAGGCAGCGACAGATTCGTACTAATAATAAAATTTGTATGTGGGTTGTCATACCACGCCTTCTATGATTCACCTAATCTCTGAAAACAAAAATAAAAACATAATTCATGAAAATAGTAACATTAAAAAGAATGTAAACTGTAAAGCAGCACTGACGTCGCGTGTGATCCGACCATAAATTCTAAGCATCTATCGCGTCATAGAATGCATATGTGACTTGTCGATTTTAATCCTACTTACGCTCGCGCCGCCCATTACAATAATTGCCTGTAATAATGGAAATCACATCGAAATGTCATCGGAAATGTTTGCGACGACAACGGGTTTCATCAATTACCGATGTCGCCGACAGGTTCGCATAGAGTCGCTCTAGGAACTCGCGCAAAAACTCGCCGCGGGAACTCCGACTATGCTTTTCATTAAAACGGCGTCATTGGTTTTCTTTATACTACATTAATTAAGTCTAGCTCTGGAGTTATTATCGTCGCATTCTTCTTCAATCGATATGTTTCAATATGCAACAATTATAATAACTTTAATTGTTATAATGGTCGTAAATTAATACGATTTTATTCTTGAGAAGAATTAGTATTCGAGGTTAACAAAATTGTGTCAAGTCAGCTGTATCACAGTAAATCCGTCTGTCTCGTCGCAATTAGTCTGTCCCATTCAATTTAATGCGCTTTCCAAGCATTACCTAGAATGTGTCGCCGTATGTGCAATCTAGGTTTGTGTGCAACATCATCAGATAAAACAACAATCCAGTATGGATTCTACGTATATAATAGTGAACGTTTACTAGAATCGAGTATATTATATTTGTTTTTACCTGTGTGTAAACTATGTGATTTAAAATAGTAAAGATCTTATCGCGTATCACAGAGTTGGATAAACACTAACTAATCAATATCTGACTTAACACTGGAACTTAAGATGAAATAATTTTCCCAGTCGCTATATAGTATAATGTTCTCTTTTGTTATTTTTTTTATATTTTCTTGTGATTATATATTTCCTTTATAGCGATGTTTTTCTCAATCTTCTTGAGTAATATTCCTCATACTAAAGGTTTCTCCCCGTCGGGTGGCTCCCCGCAGAATTTATTAATTGGTGATGTTTTCTAGTTAGATACAAATATAGGTCCTTCCACGTTGTTCGTCCGCAATGTTCTATTCAAATACAATTCAGGTGAGCACCCGTACTGTTGTGAAGTAAACATGTCCAGGTTGCAATTCAGCGCGACCACTCGATGTCGTGTCAGTCGGCCGCGTGCTTTCCGTGTGCTCTCTATGTCTCTCATGATTCCATTCTAAGAATGAGCAAATTGTTCTTAGCTTTGTTCTGGTACAAGACTTTAGAGGTTTCTACTGAAGAGTGCTAGTTTGTACTAGTAATGTAGGTTTAATGTAGGTAGCTTCTAGTGCCTAATATAAATATTATTTAAAAAACTCACCTTACGCAAAGCACTTACGCTCGATATATCGGTCAGGCGATTGCGCCGACCGATATCGAATGATAATAGCCTACTGCGATAAACAACATCGCGCGAGGAACACATTATTGAGGAAATGTCGAAATAATCTCGTTTTTTGCCACACGCCGAACTATCGAGCGTTATGAATCCGTTCCGCGCCACACGGTTGCGTAAAGATGCAATCTCCAGAGAGTTTATCCGTGTTTATAATGGCAATGCTCGGTGCGCTACATAACACCGTTATTAGATCGGACTCACTCTTCGAATCCGTAATGACTTCCCCCCTGTAATGGTCAGGAAGCGTCCCGTTCTGCCCCCGAGCGTACAACGCATGGGCCTGCACTTTTACGACGTCATTTTCATAATATCCATTGAATATAAACTGCTTATGACTCTATTGACTCCAGTGCTTTGACTCCGCAAAATAAATATTATTGATTCCGATTATTTGCGGTTTCACGACGAGATCTAGTCGCACGAAACGAGTTTTGTGTTTTGCAATAAAAATAAAGCCATTGAGTCCTCGTGGCCTGGCTTGTGATTCGCTTACATTTCCATATTTTTGCTGATTAACATTATCACAACGGGTTTTTGATAATATATATAAGGTGTTTGCATCTACTGCCAAGACTTGCGAGCTGCCCCGCATTTATTAGTATCACTCCATGCAACGCAATTCAATTGAGATTCAGTGCATTGCGCTATTGGGCTCGTCTCAACATCTATAATTAGCCAACGCAGATGGCCTCAAACGATTGACCCCAATCCAGCCCTAACGCCCGCTACCATCGCATCATAGTATTTTTATCACTGCAGCACCGACCGCAGCCCTTCCATATAAGCTACTGAAGGCGATACGCTCATTACACTTCTATTATAGTTTCATTGATAAAATAATGTTATGATCACGTTGTTTTTCAATTTTTATATCGGTTATCATTAGTTCTATTTGTAGTTTTCCATATTTAGTGGTTTCTAAGTGATTTGTCTTATTGCTTTACCTTAATCTTGACACCTGATAAAAGCTTAAATGATTAGAGACAAGATATAACTACCACCCGAAGCCATCATATAGACTTGTCTTACACAATATACGCAGCGTTTCTCATGAAACTTAGTTCGTTTGGTAACACGCAGTTTGGTTTTTTACAAAAAAGACACGTATCTCTCTCCTTTTGTAACTCTTTCAATGCACTTGTGTATTATGAGCGCATTACTTATAGACCTGATTAGTAAACTCGTATTTTATTTGAATAAAGTGGCGATAGAATATGCAGCTAAAATGACAATTCGACATAATCGCGCTTCCAGTAGCAACAAGTATTATTTGCTCTAGTAATAATACGCAAAGTGTCGAGTTATCGTCGCGGGCCCAGTGTTTACGAGTGGACCGGTCCACCTTGAAGCACGCCATGTTACGTCGCACGATCAATGTACTACACCTGCAGATTGTATATAATTTTGGAATCCGAGCTACTCCGCCTCACTGTGCTTTTCGCAACATCTCTGCCTAGCGTTACGTCACCCAACAAAACCATGTTTATGCGAGCCAGCTTGTTGATGTTTACCTACCATAGCTCACATCACTGACCTGATTTCTCACATCTGTTCAAACATAAATTTCTTTGATTCTGGGTCCGACGTTCGCCGCAGCCGCTTCTTTTATTCACACTCGGATGATGATTGCTAATCGCGTTGCGACAGTCTGCTTCTCTGTTATACTGGAATCGTCCGTTATTTTGTTTTGTTTCGACAATATCATTAGCAAGTATTATGAAGATGAGGCCATTTGTAACTCGCGCGTGGAAATTTTTGTTTGGCTCGCGCAGCGTGGCATGCTAATCCCCTCATTGTGTACGTGATTTGCATTGAGCGAGCGTGACCTGACGGGACTCTGTGCCAAGAATAGACACGGAAGGAAAACCGTCTCCGATGCCCTGCTGGAACTCGTGCTTCGTTGATTACGCGGCTGATTCCAATGTACCAGCACACGGGACTGGAGTCGGAGACTTGCAGGTCACACGACTTGGTCGCGCGCAGCGAGCAGTACCGGCGTCGGCTAATTTGCAACTAACAAGTCTAACAACGGGCGGAGAGCACGCGCCCGATTGGAATCGCATCACGTACACAGGAAGTGCTCTAGCTGATGCTTTTCTGGGAAAACCAACCCAGTGTTAGTTATGAAGCCCTCATTTTTAATGGTCCTAGGAATCAATTTAATATTGTCAAATAGGTATTACGAATTTACTATGTTGACCTATTCTTAGCTTCCTTACTTTTCTCGTTTTAGTTTTTCATTGATAAATTAATCGTGCTTTTCACTTTCATATTGACATGTTTTCAATATACACATTAATTATAATATAATGTATATCTCCATTTATCGTTTGCCGCTGTGTAAGATAAATTTTATTTTTCAATGCTAAAAGTGTTACGTAAACATACAATGGGAAAGATACCAGTAATCGTGGAAATCTACCGATATAGATATGAATGTATTTATAATGTATAGATTACTTCGTATCGCTCGATACATATCGGAGATGGACGCTGACCAGATTGTAAAGTACTTTGTAAACATGTTTATGCTGAAAATGCTGGAATGTTTGCAGACAGTGTTAATATTATAAAAAAAAATCTTATCTCTTTACTCGGTTTGACAAGGTAACCAACCCAGCTCCAATGTAGACAAATGGAATAAGGCCTATATCAATAAAGAATCTTACAAAAATGTAGTTCTACTTTGGCCACTCCGTGTAATATCTAAAAATCATAGCTACTATGTAATAGGGTTTTTTTTATATTATATCAGACGCTGTATAATTATATATTTAATCGTTTCTTACTATGTTCAGAATGTTATCAACCCTCAGGTCACTTCGCCAGATTAGAGCTGATTACTGAGGTTAATATTTTCACTTGTTTATGTTGTTCTTATCTAGACTTGCGAGACAGTACGTCAATATGTGTTTACGTGAACTTTGTTTTGTACGATTAAGATATACTCTACTCACCTACACTGTTGCCGACACAGCTCAATACAATGAATGCGGTGGTGTCGTTGATTAGGTCAAGGATTACTCAGATAACAGCACACTCCGGGATTTTGTCAGGGAAGTAAACAGACCTCCGAAAGAACAACATAATAAACTCATATCTATAGTTCACACATCAACAAGAGAATAACAAATAGTAGCCCAATGCATGATATCCCAGAAAATGCTGATAAAATTACTATAAATGATAAAATTTTGCAATCGCCTACCGGTTGTTGCATTGCGAACAACGTTGCTTAACATCAGGCAAGTTGTAGTCAAGCGTGAGTCTATCTAATGTTAAAAAAAAAATATCAACAATGTTATTCGATTAGGTGAACACATAAACCCAACACCGCATTGGATAACTTTGGAACTGTGTCATGAATATTAATAATTCTATTGTTTACTGGTATTTCTCAAAGCTGTGTTTGAACATGTGCTCCTTGAATAATTTCACCTTTAGCTGCGCAGTTTTTGCAATTTTCACAACAATAGCCCTCAAATTATACGCAAACATTGAATTACATAGCGAACATATTTTGATAATAGCATCATTGTTTACCGACTTCTCGGTAATAATATGAAAATAATTGGTATTGAAGGGTAATTCAGGTACATATGTATGTACATCAAACAAAACGTCGTCATTTCTATATCCAAATTCAATATTTATTTCCTGCCTTTGTGTGTGTAGCTGTAAAAGTATACTGCAAGCAAACACGGTCGGTTATCTTGCGATCGAAGTTACGCGACTCGCGTTGCTCATGCAAACTTATTCTGTGCGGAGAAAATGATGTGATGCGAGCCGTGTGAGGCTGCGCGTGTAAAAGCCGGCCTCGTTCGGCCACTTTTACAAGTCTCTTTGGAGGTTCAACAACCTGTAGGTAGTGCAGGTTTCAGTATGTGCATTGCTAAATTCCCGCCGTCATTTTTTTACTTCCTCGAGATGAACATTGACGTCTTTCAATTTAGAATCACAAGCAGTCATTACACTGTCTTTCACCTCCACCTCCGTAGAACAAATTATGCGCAATC
The DNA here is from genome assembly GCA_927399415.1 of Macaria notata. Lineage (NCBI taxonomy): Eukaryota > Metazoa > Arthropoda > Insecta > Lepidoptera > Geometridae > Macaria > Macaria notata. The sequence continues at coordinate 972,378 of OV656727.1, forward strand.
ATCTTGTTTTGCTTAACATTCTCGGAACTTGAGAAAATTACTTTAGTTTAATAAATACGGTCCGTTAATTAATTTATTATTCTCAATGAGCTCCGAGCGATCAAATATTTGGTTCATAAAACAGCAAAATAAGAAAATAAGTTTACAGCGTTTAACAATCTCGCTCAAACAGAATTTAATTCCAGTTTATCACATTTTATCTGGTTATGTAAACATTATACTAAAATCATTATAGCCGTAGGTATACATTAAAATGTATCGCGATGTTGTTTTGGTCCGCGGCCACATGTGCTCATCCATATGAACCTGTTTTGTATGGTTTGTATCATGGGTGATGTCATTCCAATAATATCATTAAAAAACCTCCAAGTGGCCGCGCCGCCAGCGAGTTTTGCTTTGACCCAGCTTATTTATGTATTCTTCAATCGAAACCGGTTCCCAACCCCGATGTTTGAATTTCTAATTTATTTGTTTTCTTTATTTTTATCGCGTATATGGCGTTATAAATAAACGTACTCGTCTTTTTCAATGATAAATAAATAAGACGGATACGTGGATTTATATTTTATGAATTAAAAGGCTTATCCATATTTATATCGATTTCATTAAGCGCGTCATCCTGTTGTGCGTATGCGACATTTATTATGTTTAATCCAACCGTGAGCAAACCAACATTGTGTTGGTTTGGATAAAACTTCTAATTGTTTTGTTTATGTTTCTGCTATTGGCATTAATAACGTTGCCGAATTTATTACGGGCCACCAGCCGTCGACCGTGATCTAAGAACTAATTTAGCGCATGATATCCATTATCCAGTAATTACCGGTCGTTAATTTGTACAGATGGACCCACGCGGCTAAAAGTCGCCATGGTCGAGACTTCTACCGGTGCAGTCCAGTTGCAATTAAAGCAAAACAATACGACAGGTTACCTGGGACTGGTTATGTAACTCATTGACATAGTACAACAATATAGACTGGCAATAGACACTTGGAATAGATAATATTTTTATAGGCAGGCTCGTGTCAATTATACTCGTAAGGTACTTAGGTTACTGTCCAGCAGTCAGGCTAGCAGACGTTGTGCTTTCAATTCAAAATAACCTCAGAGTGTGTATCATATTCATCGTTGTTTAGATACTCGTCTTCTAAATTGTTGATTTGCTGATCTATTTTGAATTATATTTTTAAGGAAAATATATTGGCAATGTCTCTGCAGTATCATGTCAATGATGTATGTAACTGCTCTGCACTTAATCCCGCGGTTCACTGCACTCCACTTGGCACCATTATAAAGATAGTATCATCAGAATCTTCTCTAATCAACGCTGTCCTCATTTACTTTGTTTTTAAAACACACCATCCTTATCTAATTTACCCACTGACATGAAAATGTCAGTACACAACGATTAGTGTTGTTTAATTAGCAGACAACGTGTTAACGCAACTAGGAACCTATTTACTATTTATCAGTGGAGTCCCATTGTTTAAATTTGCATCTGTTCTAGTTTCTCTCTTTTCTCTCTTCGGCGTAGTCATTTCACTCGTAAATATATTAGCTGGAATGTTTATTCTGCTATCAAAAATGTAATCTCTCATCAAAAAGATTCCACAAAACTATTTCAAATCGGCCACGTTTGTAGGTCGCAGTTAGTGTATCGGTGTCAGTGCCACGCGCAGAAAACTACACTGCTCGATGTCATCTCAATTGATCGACATTATTGGAAAGAGTTGTAATGGGTACATTGGCGCGGCGCGGCATCAATCTGCGAATGACGTATTGTACCCGACGACTCTAACGATGTCCGGCTCGCGCTGGTGCATTTTCAACTCCGACTCCTCCTAATTGAAGGTCGCAGCTCCCACGCGAACCGCAACTCAACAAGATCTCATCAATCCAGCTATTTATACCCCTGTTCTAATTATAACATCATTCAAATCGGCTCAGACCACTTTTAGCCACTCCACGCTGACTCCTCAGTGCATACCTTAGTCACCACTGTCGCCTCTGTCTCAGGAACATTGATCTGGGTTTTCATCGCTTATGACGGAAAAATATTTTTCGCAACGATTATTGCTGGCGTCGAAATCTAAATTTTGCACGTTGTCATGTATGAACATGTGTATGAATATAAAATAATACAGTAAATTACAGTACAGTAACTGTCGTTACGTAATAATACCATATTAATAAGTATGAACAGTGGCGTGCATTGTGCAAACTATTATTATCGTCAACTAAGTTGTCTCACTGACAGACTCGTTATCCGCATTCTTGTTGTCCATTATCATAAAAATCTTAGCTACTGCTCTGATTGATCTCGCTTTATGTATCGTAATTAGCTTATTTATTCGAATGGTTATATCGCTATAACAGTTATAGAGTCGAACAGAAATAGCTTTTTTAATGTTATTTATATTGGCTTGAATGAGTTATTTATTAACGTTGCGTCTCAATGCTACTGGTTTTGAAGTGTGGCGCAGGCGGGCTTGTTGTTTTGTTTTAGGCGCTGCTGCCGAGTTACTTCTTGATTAACAAAGATAGATTTCAATGAATCTTAATTGATGGCTGTAAACAAGCTTCGGAAAGCTGCTTCGTAAACATGTCTTTCACACCCTCGTTTCAAAAATATTGCTCGTAAGTTTTATTTTTCCGACCGTCATGTTTGTTTTGGTCGAAACTGATTTATTTTAGGTTTGACGTGATGATTCTTTATTGGGTTGCCATTTATTATTGATGGTATCTATTAGCACGCTGGCATTTGCTGATGTTCATAGATCGATGCTAATTTATCGTCCACGGTTGCGGCTGTATTCGTGGAATACTTTTTGTTTGCTCCAATTTCATGTGGAGCGTACGTCGATTGCACCGTGCACACATCCGCGTGTTTGTGTGGCTGCAATTATAGCTTAATTTACTTCTCAATTATTCTTGTTAGCGTCTGACACGAATTTGTTCGTGTCCACTATGTAATTGCCAACGTTTTCGAAACCCAGTCTCCGTCTCCATATCCGGTGCCATTCGGCGCGTTTAAATACGTTTATGTAGGTAGTCACATGTGCAAAGTAAAGCGAAAATAAGGGCTCCGTGGTATCGATGTAGGTTGTTGTCGAGTTCAGGGTGCACGGCCGTATCGCGTGGTCGGTGACGTGTTCGCCGCCGTATTATATAGGACGAGCGCGCGCTCAGACCACCAGTCGCCTGCTAGGACGCGCCAGCGCAACTTCGCACGGGTTCGCGAGTCACACTGTACCGCCAGTCGCACCACAGCCGCCGCCGGCGACGCGCATATTATTACACAGTGACCCTGAAACTAGTTCGCTCCAAACATGATTGACGTCGCGCAGAAACAGAGACATGGCTGCCTCTACGAGATCACACAGAAGGGACAAAAGGATCCCCTTTACGTCGTTGTCCCTAATACCACAGTACGTTGACATTTTATTTATTGCTCGCTTAGATAATTAACCTTTTGCAAAACTTGATTGAAAGTCCACTGCGTAATTTAATTGATTTTTTATTTGTACTGGTTTTCTGTTCAAAAGAAATTGTTATCGGATTTGTACAAATAATTCTTTTAATCGATGGTTTTGTCTTTATCAATGAAGAAACATCAGCAATTGGTTGTATTAATTTTATTGCCTAAATATTTCAAGCGATATTATACTGATTACTGGTCGCTTCTCTGTTGAAGGCGTGTTCTTTAGATTCGTTTTCGGTTTTTAGTCTCGATATTGAGTGAGTTGTATGTCGGCTATGTCTTTTCCTGTTACAATATTAAAAATATTGGCCTTTCTACAATGTTTCAATTTGGTGGCAATGCTGAACTCACTCTTAATTTTATTGCCTCGAATACTGTTTCTGCTCTAAATATATAATAAACTCTATCGTTTTTTATTGGAATCTTATCTGATTATTTTGTATTCTCCAATGTGTCGTTAATGACATCGCTACTGTTATCATCCTAAGTAACGTGAACGCTTTGTTTACTTGCAGGATCTGGTGAAGAGCCACCTGATGTTCGCGGTGCGCGAGGAGGTGGAGGTGCTGAAGGAGCGCATCGCGGAGCTGATGGAGCGCATCAACCAGCTGGAGGTGGAGAACACGTACCTGCGCGCGCACGCCAGCCAGGACACGCTGGCGGCGCTGCCGGCGGGCGGGCGAGCGCCGCCGCAGGGCCCGCCGCCGCCCGCCTCGTAGGCCCCCGTGCGCCGGCGCCGCCCGGACCGACCTCCCCGCCCCTCGCTCGAGGGCCCCGCGCCTCGCGCCCAGCGCCCGCCACAGAGCCGCGCGAGACGCACACCGATCATCACGCTTCTATACAATCTATTCTTTCCCCTTGAATACCTACTATTAGGGTGCAGAATTTCGTGCTAACTGTCACGCTTTTGCTACGCATCTCGGCGACGACTCTTTAGTGTCTCGATGTCGGTACTCTAATTTGCCCTTCGGTTTATACTTAGATATCGCTACCCATGTAATGTATTCCATATAAGGTAGATAAGACATTGTTTACGATTAATGCTATGAATAGTCGGATATTCCTGCGCATTGAAGAGAACTATGTGATAATTTATTTTTATGTATTTTAATTGTAATTTAAGTTATTTATCGACGTTTATTTTATTTACATTACATATAAATTGAGGGTGGTTTTCGCAGTCGTGAGGATAATGATCTGACGATTTAGTAGCGTTCTGAATGATTCGTGTGCAGTTTTTATGTTTTACATGTAATGATAATTTTACGTAAAATATTGAAATAGATGTTTGAATGTATGATGATCAGTTAATATGACATGAATGTACTGAGCAGAGTCGTGTAGATTAGATACAGTTGCGAGTCGACTCGAGCGATTGCTGGCTTTAGTCAATTTTGCACGATGAAATTTAAAAAAAAAAACTATTTTTATTCCAACCCTATGTCGAGAATAGAGGTTTATAGCAATTTAACATTGTATTTTTTTAAATAATTATTATAAAATTGTTTGTATATAGTACAAGGTAATAGAATTGGTGACTCGGAATGATGTACATAATGTAAGAATGTGGCTAGGAAGGCTTGCAGCGCGCGGCCGCGCCTGTCTGAAGGATATCAAGGAATGTATAAGTTTAAATATCGCTGTATGTAATGCTAGCTTCGTTGTATAACGTGGAAAGGGCGAACAAAGCGGCTGGCGACCGAGATTGTAGAAAGTATGGCTCCCATATGTTAATAGCCAAGGAAGCGAGGTCCCAGCGCTCAGAATGACTATTTTAATTGAATAGACTAGTATTTTGTACAACGCTACAGCATATGATGATGTATAGTTGATTTTTCGTTAGGTCTTCGTAATTATTGTGAATATAACAGCATACTCCTAAAGAGCATTACCCTAGGCTTTAGATAGGAATTATAACACAGAAACTTGTAAATATACTGTAAAAACAAAAACGGTCCATTGTAGCTTATGTTGACCTAAAGGTTCCTCGTTCATACCCAATAAATGCAAAACTATACTCGACTTCGTTGTTTGATTCCTTGTTAAGGCCTAGCATTAAGAACTGTATTTGTCTATATATACAAGATCAAATTCTTTTATAGGTAATGGTTGTACTCCTACAATATCATCACAGTAATTAGCTAACCCACTTATCAATATGAAAGGCTATTCAAAAATATTCCAGTATTTTTTTTTTTTTTTGAGGGGATAACTTTATTACAATAATAAAATATAAAAACAAGGGAAGAAAAACTAAACATACTACTTCTAACTACTACAAAAAAGGGGCACTTAGAAAATCTTTAGAAAATAAAAATTCCACTAAATTAATATTTAGGGTGTAACCTTTGATAGGCGCTATGTCCTAGTCCTTATTTGAAAATAAATTATAGAATTATTTTTAATAATATTATAGACACAAATACCCTCTCCTTTACCTATTGAATATTGTTTTTGTTCCTGGTTATGCAGCTGTAGGAACAATAGGTTAGTTAAGGCTATAACAAAATACATAAAGAAAAATATGATTATTAATTATTGTACATAATACACGACATAAAAGAAAATTAACAACAGAATTAAATTGTTATTCAAGTGGCGGCCTTATCGCTAGTACATACGGTAGTATATACCGTTAGTACACCTAAGGCTCGAGGAACAACATACGAATCTATTCTTAAAAATTAAGCGTAGGCATATTATCAAATATAAGTAAGTACGAGTAAGTTCCGGACTGCTACTTTCATGACTACATTTTTTAGCTCAAATATGCAAAATATGAATATGTATGTACTAACCATTATCTCTGTCATATGGCCATGGGAACTAGAAACGCTTCTCTTGTTCGTAGTTAGTTCGAGAAACAGAAAAAGTTTCAAAATATTCCAGTCTCTGCATATAAAGCGCCATCTATTATTTATCCTGAAAGTAAGCCATGTATTGTAAACAAAATGGGTGACTTATTACTATATTATGACTCTTGTGCCCTGGAAGTTGGGTCGGCCCTAGTGGTGTGCCGATTCGATTATTTATCTAATCGATTATGCGAACCAAGATAATCGATTATTAGTTCAAAATAAAAAAAAATACAAATTGTCTTACCTCCAGATTATAAAAATGAAACAAAACTGAATTAAATCACATATTTATTTAAAATGAAAATACTAGATATTAAAAATCAAACAAATACATCAATTCCCAACCAGTGACCAGTTAGCATTTAAAAAAATGATGTAATCTAGATGCTTTGGCAGCAGGCTGTTCCTCCTTAAATTTGTCAACTGACCTGCTTTAGAGAAAATTCTCCCCGAGGGAACGGAGGTAGCAGGGATGCACGACTATTTCGAATGTAATTTATACAGATGCGGGTTATTTGTTTTCATGCTCTTCCAATACAGTAGAGGATTGCTTGTCCTTGCAAGTAGAGGCAATTCTAAGTATTGTCGTAATATTGTTATTATATTTTTTATTTGCATGTAGGGTTTCCATAACTTAAATGGTTAATCTTACTCCCAATAATCAATTGTATCGAAATGATAATCGATTGCAAACGATCATCTTGATAATCGATTAATGATAATCGATTCCGCACACCACTAGTCGGCCCCTTGTGTGGGACGCAACTTGCGTCGACACATTGGCGCCGTCTCATCTGTCTATGACACGGTGTCGGGCTGGAGCGGCGGCTATTATTGCCGAGCATCACAAGAGACGCAAATATGCTAACCTCAGCCGAGGTTACATCTTTGAGCCTTTTGGAGTCGAGACTTTGGGGCCGTGGGGTCCGGGAGCCCATACTATTTTCCAAAACCTCTCGGAGCGCTTGGTTGACGCGACGCATGACCAAAATGCTGGCCTTTTTCTGGCTCAACGTATCAGCATTGCCATCCAGCGTGCTAATGCGGCTAGCATGCTGGGCACGCTGCCCTCTGGTAGTGGGCTGGAGCACTTAGATTATCTTTAGGCTTTTCTAAAGATTTTCTAAGTGCCCCTTTTTGTAGTAGTTAGAAGTAGTATGTTTAGTTTTCCTTCACTTGATTTTATATTTTATTATTGTTAATAAAAATGGGTGGCTAGATAACGCTATATATTTTCAAGGTTTTGTTACTTGGGCCACCCAGTAAGTTCAAGAACCAAAAAGTTTAGTGTACAAATTCTAGATGGCGTTGCAAACGAACGGATACTGCTACTCGACGCTAGATTTCGCTAATATTCATATAATTGTCCAAATAGTTTGATTTACTGCGACATTCTCTATGGTTTATGCTACATAGCTGTCATTGTAAATTTGACAGATAGATAGACTTGGAACCTCAGATAAGGTTCCTTTATCTGAGCTTGGAACATTTCCAGCTTACCAATTGCCAAATCGGCAAAACATTAGAAAAGAAACTATTTATTTACATATTAAAATGGATAACTTAAGTTTAAAAGAAATACAGAGCAAGCTGCTTTTATGGGAATCTGCGGAAAATCCTTTAGCACCCCTCACATCAGACCAGAGAGAAACAATATTGGATTTAGAGTCCCTTATTCTTGGAGTTTCGAGTGACTACGATGAAGTGAGTATATGGTTTTAAAAGTATTTTTAGGAGAATCTATTTCGTAGCACTTAATTTCTTAACTATTCATTAAATTACATATTAACACTGACAGTTGACCCTCTTCAAAATACCTATGTAGAAGTGAAGAAGTAAAGACCAAAACAAAAAGCAAATTACCTGTATCAGACTATAAGCATGGCTTTTATAAGTATTTAAGAGAGGACATAGCTCAATACATTAGGTAGCCCACTGGGTCGTAGCAAGTAACTGTATATCTTTATCAAAGTAAGTAAGTAAAGTCATATGAGAGACTCCTACTCTGCTGTCAGAGTTAACCACCCTTGTCTTAGAAATATTATTAACAGCTGGAATTAAATCCTGTATATCAAACTTATATCTCCTTTACAGGAGAAATGTAAGCCCACCAATGAGGAGCCAGAAAAAAGTTCTATACCTTCAGTTGAAACTACCTATGATTTTCTGGAGTGGTATGAAAGTCTATATGAAAGCACAGTCAAAGCTGCCGACACCCCATATGAAGCATACCACAAGCAGCTAGAAGACAGGAGGAATGAGTGTGTGGAGTTGACTGATCAGGTATATTTATAAGTAAATTTTTGTATGTTCCCAGATAAAAAACCTTGATAAAATAAAAGTATTCACAAACAAAATATAACTACATCTAAAATGAAAAACCTGTTCTATGTAAAATAAAGTTAGCCAAATGAACATTTGTCAAAGACTGTGGTTTTTTTTTAAACTTGATAGGTTCAAGCTTGAATACTTTTTTTTTCCAATTTCTTTTCTCGCTGCAATCGGCGGAGCCATAAGCAGTGCTGTTGATTGTGTGCAGGCTTTTCAGGTTTGGAGTCCAGTGACCCCCATCCCTTCTTTGTTTAAATCAGCAATCTGGGGCCTCTTAAGCCGTCTTACTGACTCATTATTTGAAAGATTTGTTGCAAGTATGTTTGTGTGCCTCTCTAATCTCATTTTTTCTCAAGCTTGAATACTACTCACCTGATGTTATGCAACATAAATATATACCTATAATCACAGTAACAGAAATATAGATTACTTGCAATCTATGTTACTTTTAAACTCCTACTACACAAGTTGAATAAAGAATGAAATATGTATTATAGTTATTTATTACACAATGTTTGTTAATGGTATTGTTAATTCCATTACATATATTCAACTCCAGAGTTTGAGACTCAATTGATAAGAAGAAGAATTAACAAAATATATGCTTCAAACATGGTAACTCTGATCTTATTGCGAAACTACAGTACTGTTAAACACATTTCCAGATAGACACAACCCTGTGTGACCTGTCCAAGCTATCAGAGCAGTACAACTTTGTGTCAAACAAGACCAATGCACTCCACACAATGAGTGAGCAGCTGCTTGCAGACCAGAACAAACTCTCTGCCATCGGTAATACTTGATTTACTTTTAATTGAATGTATTATGGAGTACTACATATCTGCATCAAGCTAGTATATATCTAGCCAACACCCAATTCATTTATTTTTGAGTGTGAATGTATTACTTATGAACTGCACAAGTAGCCATCAATATTATGCCACAATATTCATGTACACACTTAGCTTTAATCTTAGGTATGTTTCTTCCCATTATATACCTATTGTATTAGTATGATGGGTATCCATTCACAGAGGTATAATTTTATTTTTTGTACCTTCCATTTCATTCAAATATTACTTTCAATTTGTATACATAACTGTAGTTTTGTAGCCAAAGCCTATATTTTTTAATAAACAAATTCATAGTTTTATTTGTTTTTTTAACTAATTTTATAATGTACTTGTCCAGGTGACGACATAAAGCAGCGGCTGCACTACTTCACGCAGGTGGAGCACCTCTCGCAGCGGCTCAGCAGCCCCACCATGTCTGTCAACAGCGAGGCGTTCTTTAATGTGCTCGCCAACATCGACGAGTGCTTGGAGTATATGAGGGCTAATGTGAATCATATTATTAGTAAACCTAGCTAAATAGGACAGTAATAGACAGAATACAAAACTTAACTTTATTAAGATTTTATGATTCGTAAATGACCTTGAGCGTCTGACGCCTAACTAGTATAATACGCCATCTAGTGATCAACGGTCACAGCTCGTGAACACCGAGCTAGCTGTTGTCAAGGAATAAACGAAATTCAGAGGGGACTGATTGAAAAACTTTCTTTGCCTACAATGCTATACTTACTTGGTGATGTTTTGTCGGTTAAATTATTTATGGGACTTGGTATGGTAATTATAGATGGTTTAATATAACACACATAAATATACTTTTCATTCTGTGGGAAAGCGAATCCACACTTACTTAGTACCTGGTAGATTTTTAAATATGGTAAATCTTTTCGCTCAATAGACAATAATATCAAAACTGTTGTATTAAAAAAAACCGGCCAAGTGCGAATTAGACTCGCGCACGAAGGGTTAAAAATATTTGTAATTTTAAAAGGGTATATTAGTAGCATAATGTATCTATTGGATAGCTATAGAAAGCTAATAGACATACTATTAGCATACTATTTTGTAAGTGTTTAGAGCATTCTCTTCTCCTTTTCTTCCACTCTGTTTCAAGCAAACTGAGATTGGGTATTCATCTATTGATAGTGCTAACGGCATTTACAGACAAACCAGTAATAATAAAGACAAGAAATTAAGCAACATATAATATAACAGAAAAAGGTTTGCGATCAAATGAATTGAATCCGAAAATTCTCATATGCATATTATCACATTCATACACTTTTTTTCAAATGTCTTCTTTCAAATTTCTTTTTCGTAACATGTTCCAGAGCCACTACAAGGAGTCCCACACGTACCTAGTGAAGTACCGGCACCTGCAGTCGCGCGCCGTGTCCCTCGTGCGCTCCTACGTGGCGCACGTGCTGGACGCGGCGTGCGAGCGCGTGCTGGCTAGCGACGTGCCCGCGGACAGCACCCACACCGCCTACGCGGTCTACTTCGGCAAGTTCCAGGCAGCTGCGCCCAAACTGAGCATGGTCATTAGGGAGGTAGAAAGACGCGCGGGAAGTAATGCTGAGTGAGTATTCAATCTAACAAGTTCTTGGCCTCAAAAATGCATGTTTGTTGGAGGGAGGAGTGTGATTTTTGGTAATCCTTTTCCATAGTCAAGTTCCTCATTACTGAAGGTTGTAACTCCATTTCAGAATATATTTGTTGCGTGAGCTCGCTTGGAAAAATACATGTATGTGCTCAGCTGTGGAGGCTAACTGGCCCTGATCCTTAAGGATGCCTCATGTCCTATGATTGTGTGCAATTTTAGTAATAAACTTTTGGGGATGCTCCGCTTACTGTTAAGAACCTTTGGGTACGCAGACGACAGCACCGTTGTAGAGAGCTATACATCCACAGCGCGGGCCAGTGCGGCCGAGATCCAGTGTCTCAGGGAGGCGATGTTCGAGCGTATAAACCTGGCTCTCAAGGCAGTCTCCGATTGGGGTGATGCCAATCTAGTCAGGTTTAATGCTGCGAAGACCCAGGCGTGTCTTTTTACCGCTAAAAAGAGGCCATTCGCCGAGCTGGCCCCCACTTTCCGAAATTCGACTGTGCCGATAACTGACCACCTTGATCTTCTTGGTATTACATTGTCCCCTACTCTTAATTTTGGCTCTCACATAGAGTCTAAAGCCGAAGTTGCAGCCAAAAAGTTGGATATCCTCTCGAAGGTGCGAAAGTACTTCAAGCCGGAACAGCTGCTTACTTTTTATCAAGCACAAGTTCGGTCGTGCATGAAGTACTGTTCGCATCTTTGGGATGGATCAGCCAAGTACCAACTTGAGGCACTAGAGGTCATTGAGAGTCGAGCCAAGAAGATGTCGAAACTGTGCCGAGCGAAACTTCAAAGTCTTGAACACCGTCGCAAAGTCGCCAGTTTGTCGGTTTTCTATCGGTTGCATTTCGGAGGGTGTGCCGCGGAATTGCACGAACTAATTCCGCCCGCGCCCTTCTATCACCGGACGAGTAGAGGTACGGCAGGACGACACCGGTTTATGGTGGAAGTTCCTAAGACCCGCACGAAACGGTACGTTTCTACCTTTTTTGTTCGTACCGCAAGGTTGTGGAACTCTCTGCCTGACTCTCTGTTCCCCACGCACTATAATCCAGCGATCTTCAAAGCGAGAGTGAATCGGTTCTTATCGGGTAAGCACGCTCCATCTTAGGCCATAGCCTTACTTGCTATCAGGTAAACTATGGTCAAGTGCAAACCCGTTCAAGTTAAAAAAAAGACCCTAAATTTAATTTATGTCAATATTTTCTTTCATGTGTACCTAAATATCGGCAGATCGCCTAAATTGATAACTTTATTGTTTTAACTTTCTGTGATTTAATTTTTATTTATTTTCTCTAGCTTCTTTTTTTATCGAAATAATACTTATATTCCGCAGCTACCAGTCCCTGCTGTATGAGCTGCAGCGCGAGTACTCGTCCCGGCGCGCGCGCGTGGCGGCGCCGCCCACCGCCGCCGCGCTGCGCGCCGCCGCCCTCCAGCTGGCGCGCGACCACTGCGCGCTCGTGCGCGCCGCCTGCTCGCTGCTGGCGCACGCGTGCCGCGACGAGTGCGCGCTCTACACGCACGTCTTCACCAGCCCGCCGCCGGGGGACGCACACGCACCGCTACAGTCAGTCTATCTATCTATATCGCTATAAATGTTTCTTTTTTGGTTAGAAACAAAGAAACATTTGTAACGACAGATTTTACAGGAAAACACACAACAACAATTACACAACGAAACATAGAATTTGCTACGACACAACGCCAACACATCATAATTTCGACTGTGTGGAAGCAACCAACATTAGCGCTAGCACTAGTTAGTTCAACAAGTTATCAGAAAACATCATTGCAATATCTGATCACAGACTCAGCCTTGACCATGTAATGCGCGCAGGTTTTCAAGACAACATATAAGCCCCACACTAAGCAAACGCTTGTGCCGTGGGTACTAGATAACGGATATAATATTTATATACTTTTCTTTTGTAAAATACATACTTATTATACATAGAAATGACCAGACCCAACACAAGTAATTAAAAAAAATAAATTCATAAGTACTTGATCGAACCCACAACCCCTAGATTAGAAGGCAGAGCCACTACCAACTAAGCTAACAACCCAGTCAAATTAAATTTATATTAAATAAACCTTCCCCTTGTCTCGTTTGCAGAGAGTACCTGCAGTCGCTGTGCAACCTGCTGTACGAGATGCTGCGGCCGCAGGTGATCCACATCAACCACCTGGAGACGCTGGCGGAGCTGTGCGCCATCCTGCGCCTGGAGCTCATCGAGGAGCAGGTGCAGCATGACCGTGAGATTATATACTTTTTTATATACTTCTATTTTTTCACTCTCGACATTAGAGTTTGCTACTTCTTCTTCTTATTAACGAATAAGAGTGGCCAACTCTGGTGTCGAGAGTTCATTAAGCCGCCATGAGGGCCTCTGACATGGCTTAACGACTGCCGTACTAGACAAACAGCCGGGACCTACAATTTAACGTGTCATTCGACCCACGGAAGCGCCCAAAGTTTGAGTTTGCTACTCTCATTCAACAACAACAAGAAGTCTTAAAAATTCGGAATAAAATGTAGCCTATGTCACTCCCAGAGCCTTATTCTATTTACATACAAAAAATATAATGATTCGTTTAGCCACTTAAATGTATAATCTATCTCTTTAAAGTATAGCCAAGCTAAACGTTTTTTAGTAGTTATAAAATAAAATAGTGACAGCTATCTAAAATTTTGCCAAAGTGCCTCTTGCAGCATTTTGTAGGTATGTATGTGATGTACAAAATGCTGCAAAACACAGTTTTGTAAATTTGACCAAGTTGATGAACTTGGCTTGAAAAAGTACGCGATATGCAAAAAGAGAAAGTATCGATCCATTAGCACAAGTTGGGATTCGAATCCACGTCCCTTACTTGATACGGGCCGACTATTTCGTCGGTCCCCTCGACTGGGAGCGTGGCGTCTCCTGTAATCCGGCTACTCGGAGGTCGGGACCGGAGGATGGTTTGAGGTCGGGAGTCACTGGTGCTGTGCGACCCATGTTGACTGGACGTCCACACTAAGCCTGGTATTAATATGGACCTCCCGGAGGAGTCTGGGAGGTGCAGGTTCACTAAGGAGGGGCGAACCGGGCCAGGGGGGAAACCCAGCAGCCAAAAGTCCCCCGTATCGGGCAGTAGTGGGATAGCGGCCGGGAGTGGGGGCGCAGTACCAGCCTCACCAATAAAATCAGACCCGTTTCTTTTGAACCTTTTTAGTACATTATCCAACATCCACATTATGAAAGTACTCCTGTCATATGTATAATTGTTTTGTATAACTTATAAGTTTAATTTATCGAATAACTTCGAAAAGACTTGTGTACCAAAACAAAAACTATTACATATGTTTACAAAATTTGTGAGTATAGATTAATTTTTGTTTTTGTAATCACAATATTTTAATCGTCAGAAAGAAGACAAACAAATTGAACAAGTTATGAACCAGTACTATAAGTGGCGCCGCCATATTATCTACTTACACTTTATACCTACTAATTAGCTACCACAAAAGGCTTTTCATTTACACTTCTAATATTCCTTAGTAAATATAATCCTCTATGTTCAATCAACCTTACTGTAGAACCCTTTTGACTGTTGCAATAAACGCTTATTATGTTTATATATTTCCAGCGGTGGTCCTGCTGGCGCTGGGTAACAGTGCGCGCGCGCTCCTGCAGGACGCACAGGAGCGCCTCGTGTTCCGCGCGCACGTGCACCTGCGCGCTGACGTGCTGCATTACCGCGCTGCGCCCGGAGACCTCGCCTACCCACACAAGCTGCACATGATGGAGGTAACACATAGTCAGTTATTCTGGAGCTAGACTAATCTAAATATATAAAACTCAAAGGTGATAGTGATCTATCAACGCACAGTACAAACCACTGGATGGATTGGGCTGAAATTTGGAATGAAGGTAGAAGTTATAACATAGGCATCCGCTAAGAAAGGATTTTTGGAAATGCCACTTATAAAGGGGTGAAATAGTAATGCAAGTTATACTTCTTAATGCGAGCAAAGCCGCGAGCACCCGCTAGTGTACAATTACAAGGCAAGTCGTACAAGGAAGTCAAAGAAAAATTAAAAATCGAGAATAGTGGCAGCAGCTTCACCGACAAGAGAGAAGTTCAGAAAACATTTGACAAAATCATTAACAAAATTCCAGTTACACACCATATACATAACATGTACTTGTACATATGTACATAGATAACGCCTCCTGCCCACAATTTTCGCAACCAAAGAGAAATATTTCGATATGAATGGGATTTTTCTGCTCCTGACAATTCTTTTTTCTGTAAATTATATTATACTCATATTAAATTTAACTATGTAACTCACTTGAACAACTTATTCCAAAGCAAAACATCCTTATGGTTTAGTTCCACAAAACGAAACTAGATGGCGCTGCTAAAAGTGAGCAGATTTCTAAATCGCGCAAACTGACATTTTACACGAACAGCGAAACTTTTTTAGAGCGGTTATCAATTCATACTTACCTGGCGTAGGGGACACCGTGATCAAGAAGGCGGTTCCCCCAGAGCGAGGCCCTTCCATTGCACTGCGGTTGGGTTGACCTCTGCGATTATCCCTAATGTGGATAACTCGGACGCGTAATTTTTGGTAGTGGGGACTGCGTACGCGCTGTCCCCTTCATTTAACAACTTTATTTTATTACTTAAATAATTAGTAACCAAAACTAGGTTAAAATTAATTGTAAATGTATACTATGTAATTAATGAACTGATTCACAAGTATTCGAACCACTATAAACTGTAATTCATCCACTAATATATTAGTCACATACAAGTGGCAAGCGCCCTGGTAATTTTACTCGCACCAATTCTCGAAAACCAACCAATGTTAATTCAGGACTTTTTTACTATGTATTTTTTAATGAAAATAAATCCTTGGATTAACGCGTAACACTAAGATGTGCTGCTAGTTTTATTATTAATCTATCCACTAATGCTGGACATATTTCTCAAATATGACTTATAAAGTTATATACAATGTTCCAGCAAATAGCCCTCTCACTGCACCAAGAGCAGTTGAAGCGCTGCGACTCGCGCACCTCGCTGGTGTCGGAGGCGAGCGCCGCGTCGCAGGAGGTGGCGGAGGCGCGCCGCCCGCACGCCTCGCCCGCCGACCTGCACGGCATGTGGTACCCAGGTATGATCATGATCATTTATAACTTACTCCTATAAATAATAATAAATAAAAAAACAGGACATAATTTGAATTTGTCATATCACATAACGCCATCTAGCCCTATACTAAGCAAACGCTTGTATCATGGGTACCAGGGTAACGGATATAATACATATGTACCTATATACTTCTCTTTTGTAAATACAAACTAATGATACATAGAAACGACCAGACTCAACACAAGTAATAAAAAAAATTAATATTCATAATTAGGTACTTGTGTCATGCGGGAATCGACCCAGCATCCCTAAATTAGAAGGCAGAGCACTACCACCTAAGCTAATAGAGCAGATATAGAAGATTATTATCAACTATAATATCTAGTTCAACAGTGATACTGATTTCTTCCGCAGTATGAATTAGGTTGCTTGAAAGAGATAAGGCCACCCAATTTCCTATTTGATATAACTCTTTCCTTGTAAATTTTAGTTTTTTAATATGATGTACCATGAAAGTACATTTGATTGATTGACTAACAATAGGTTAGTAGAACCTGCATGTATGTGATAATGTCAGAATTGAATGAAAATTCCAATATGATGATCTAATTATATTCTCATGGCTTCTAAACACATGTGCCAAAATGTTCATAATGATTGTTTATTGATAAAGTAACCTAATTGTAATGTGTTAAGTTAATCACCTAGTCGATTTGATTAGTCAAATATTATCTAATCTTATTTGCTTACGTTCCAGGTGTCAGAAGAACATTAGCAGCCCTCTCCAGACTGTACCGATGTTTAGAGAAGAAAGTGTTCCAAGGTCTGGCACAAGAGGCCATCTCATTCTGCGTCCAGAGCGTGGACAGTGCTGCCAAACAAATATCTACCAACGCGACCACAATCGACGGGGAACTATTCCAAATCAAGCATTTACTAATATTACGAGAGCAAATCGCGCCTTTTCAAGTCGATTTCGTTATAAAAGAGACCAGTTTAGACTTTAGCAATATGAAGAATGCAGCGTACGGGTTGATTCAGAAACCGAGGCAGATATTTTCTTTGAACAGTAATAATGCATTGTTGGAGTTCCTGCTGGAAGGCACGCCGATGGTGAAGGAACACCTCCTGGACTCCAGGAAGGAGGTGGATCGACAGCTGAAGAGTTGCTGCGAGATGTTCATTAAGGATGCCACCGAGATACTGGCCGGCCCTATGATTGCGTTTATGGAGAAGGTTAGTGTTTTTGTTTGCAAATTAATTTGTTTATATTAATATCAACTTAGATTTTGTTAATACTTTTAATTTTTATACTCGTTTAGCAATGGAGGGATAGAGATACTCATCTATAAAATAATCATTTTTGACTCCGGCCCGAGTTACGCCTGTTTATATACCGAGACAAAGCATTCGAGAAGTTTCTTTTATATGTATCACTACAAACTCATAAACCTTTTATTATGCAAATTAGTCGAGTGAGCCCTTGATGTTTACAAGGTTATAAAGTCATTGTTATCCGAATTAGTTTCTTTTGTGTGTGTGTTCTTACGTTTTAAAAGAGGGGTGGAAATTTATGGAGCGCAATTAAAATGTGGTAAACAACTTGTTTATGTGTACGCGCAGGTAGCTGCCGGTGGTGACGTGAACCTACGAGAAGCGTCGCGGCGCGACAATATTTCTGAGTAACCGAATAATACTGAGACTATAAAATAATAAGTATTCTTCCCTGTCCAGGTGTCAGCCTTCACCCCAGCCGAGCAGCTCGCGGCCCAGCCCTGGGCGGCGGCGGCTGCGCTGGCGGCGGCGGTGCGCGAGTCGCAGCGCTGCATCCGGGCCGCGCTGGCGCCGCTGCAGCGCTCCATGCAGCTCTACCTCGCCAACAAGGAGACCGAGTTCATACTATTCAGGCCCATACGGGTGAGAACATATATATTTATTCATATTTATTTGATACTTATATTTAGTATTTTAGTTTTTTAGAAGTAGTTTTAGTTATTATTTTTTTGTTAGTATTTAGGTTTAAAAAAAATGCAAGTTTAATTTATACAAATAAACAAATTTATTTGATTAATGGGCAAACAGCAAATTGCTGATGGGCACATATCATACTATGTCAAAATTGTTTTATATAGTCCACACAAAGTTCAAAATTATACAGAATATGGAATGTTTTTACAACTATGTGTGAGATAATACGTCGCAGACACATCAAGGTGTCACAACAACTGTTTTTTTTTTCGATTTTTGGGAATAGTTTGCGGGATTTATAAAACTTACTTTCATCGCTTTATTCGTGGTTACAGTGGAGGCTCGGTTTGTCAAGACAAAATACGAAATTTTATAAGACTAACTGCGTTTGACAGAAACACCTATAACTTAACAGACAATATGCATTACCGATTGTCCTAAATAATCTGCTATCATTACGATCAGCCTTCGGATGAGTAACCAGTCTGGCCATGGGATTTGAAAAAGTATCAATTATCTCATTAATCCATAGTCTCATCATAGAAATATTATTTATTTATTTGATTAATGGGCGAGCATCAAATTGCTGATGTGCCCATATCACACTTTGTCAATATTGTTTTATATAGTCCACACAAAGTTCAATATGACACAGACCACTGGTGCAATGTTCACAATCAACAGATTATTTAGAGTAACAAAAAATAAATGTGTATGTTTGGTTGTCAGAACAACGTGGTGGGCTACTTCATGCAGATAGAGCAGCTCCTCGCCACAGCGGGGTACACGCAGGAGGATGCCCTCCTCGTGGCGTGTCCTACTGCGGAGCAGGTATGTCATCTGCTACACTTGCTAGCTTGCTGGGCCTAATCCTGCATGTGCTGGTTACGACCACCTTCTGCAGAACTTTAACTTTAATAATCTCAAAATATAGGGTGCTGAAAGTGACATAGGCTATTATTATTTTTGTACGGACGGCAAAGCTTTGGAACACTTTACCAGAAGCTGTGTTTCCTGCGAACTACAATCCAGGGGTTTTCAAATCTAGAGTTAATAGGTATCTTCTAGGTAAACGTGTTACATCCTAGGCTGCAGCAATGCTTAACATCAGGCAGGCTGTAGTCAAACGTAAACCTATGCCAAGTAAAAAAAAAATATTAACCCGAAACGCAAGTTGTTGCTTTTCACCTACTGAACTACTGAAACCACCTTAAAATATATTGATAATAAAACTGGACATAGTAACCTTGTGAATTGTACTAAAACTAAATGTATTAAGTAAATTCAATTTGAAGAGATATTGTAATTTGTGTAGCATATTCTATGATATATATAGGTAATTTAGTTGTAATAACCGGCTAGCACTTACGTCAAAAATTACAACTAAACAACTAAATTAAATCATGCCTTACGGGAACTATAATATATATAGGTACTTATATGTATGTAATGTTACAACTTTACTATATCAATAAAGATTCTTTATATTTTATGCATTAGTTGCTTGTAACTCTGTATATACGATTAAGATTGTCAGTTGTGTTTGTATTGTTTATAGTTTATAATTTTAAATGTTTATGTTTATTGTTTAAGATTTTATAGTCAAATTTCATGTAATCGTTATTGTACACCCCGTCTAGTCTGTTTTTTATATATATTTTCCTATCCATCCTACGGTTGCCTGGAAGAGATCGCTTTTAGCGATAAGGCCGCCATTTGTGGCATTAGTTTTAATTAATTTTCTTTTCTGTTTGTGTATTATGTTTTTTTGTGTCCAATAAAGTATCAATCAATCAATCAATATTGTTTCCTTGTGGTGTTTAAAGTGTTATTCTCTATATGTTGCAGGTGTCAGTATTCATCTCGTCCGCCAGCCTGATCAGCAGGTCGGAGGCGGTGCAGCCCTACGGAGTGAAGACCCCCGCGCCGGCGCCGCTACTGCGGAGACAAAGCGACGCGCGCCCGCCCGAGGAGGCAGACAAACAGCCACCACAGAATGTGTAGATATTTATATAAAATAAATATATTTTTTAATGCGTCTGGCGAATTAAAGCTACTTGTTACCTGGTTTATTGCATGTGACTTATTATATAGAGCAGCGAAAATCCCTGTAATCCTTTTCTCACTTATATAATATACCACGCAATCTACATCGTGTGAAAATAATGGAATGATATTCACCACTCTTTTAAAAGTAACGTTTAATAAACCGGGTTGTATACCTTTAAAGTCTTCACAGACACAGCGATTATGTCAAACAGACATATAGAATTCTATGTATAGAAAGAAAAAAAAATTCATGACCTACTACTTTAATAAAAATCTGTTAAAATAATAGAATCCTGCACTGCGACTCAATTGTATAGAAATGATTAAATAATAAAACTGATGATTTAAATAATTAGGTAATATATTTCTGTATCGATTTATTTATTTTATCTTAATTATGCAATAAAATATAATGGAAATAAAATTCTGGCTTTCAATTTTTCTTGTTGAACATAAGTTAAAAGGCGCTGTCGATCGAGATTAATGGAGGGAGGTGAGGGTAAACATTACCCAGAAGTGGGACACTAATAGGATAGTATTAGTATTCTGCTTCTAATAAATAAAATGTACGTGAAACGGCGCAGAGCCTCAACATCACACAAATATAGGTACCTATATAGATTATGTAGAAGATTCCTTGTTCTAAGGGTTGGCAAAATCAAGAGAAAATACTGTAATGGAATGGACAGAAATAGTAAGGAAAAGGAAGACACAATATGCTGATGTATGTCTGTAAATAGATAGGTTAGTAATTATGGCAATAGTTGTCATAGAATTTGTTCTAATAGTTCATGACAGTGATACTAATATATTTCTATACAGTATGCAATAGTATGCATGCTGCAGTTGATGATAATAATTGTTTTCTCACATAAATTAAATAGGAACTAGCATTACTCGAATAAAAACCTAATAATTTATAAAAACGAAATTTTATTTACACGGTTCATTCAACTATTTTATAAATACAGCATCACCAAAGTCAGTGTTTTATGACAATAAAACGAGAGGCATTGGGAGAGATAGTTTAATGCGCTTCGATCTTAACTGATTTAAATAAATGATCTAAAATACTACTACAGGTGTTTACGCCCTAAGCCAGTACATTCCGGAGCGGATTCTGGTGTAGTCTGGGAGTCCCTCAGTGGGCCCGACGGCGGCCACCACGGGGCACTTGTCGTACAAGTACTTGTAGCAAACATCGCGGATGGTGGACGCAGTGACGGCCTCGATGCGCGCGTCCAGCTCGTGGATGGGGATGCGGCGGTTGTAGCACAGCATCTGGCGACCGATGTCCTCGCACACGGGGGTGGTGCCATCCAGCTGCAGCAGCATGTTGGTCTTCAGCAGGTTCTTGGCACGCTCCACCTCTCCGTCTGTGACCGACACACACAGCTTCATCCATTCCTTCTGGACGTTTATCACCATGTCGTCGATCTGCAGAGGCTCGGATACAAAGTAGATGCCCCACAGTCCGGTGTCCTTGTAGCATGTGTTGAAGGACTGGAAGCTGTGGCAGAGACCATCCATGGCTGACGCCCGGGCCAGGTAGGAAGCATTGTTGAGGCCACCACCCTGGGACCTGTCCCAGGCTCCGATCAAGGTGTTAGCTACCATCAGGGGAATGTTGTCAGCGTCGGTCCAGCCGGCGCCTTCCACTGCAATAGCCACATGGGCCAAGGGCATGGAGTCATCTCGGACCCTGATCTCAGAGCCGGTGTAACGGCAGTGAGCCAGTTCAGGGATCTCTCCAGATGTGTTCTTGAGTCCACTGAAGTGCTTGTTGGCCAAGTCTACGAGAGACTGGTGGTCTACTCCTCCAGCTCCAGACAGCACAATGCGAGCGGGCTGGTAGTGGGTCTTTATGTAGTGCTGTAAGTCAGCCTTGGAGATCTTCTTGATGTTCTTGGTGGGTCCGAGGATGGTCTGGCCGAGTGGCGTGCCCTGGAAGGCGGTGGCGTGCAGGTGGTCGAACACGACCTCCTGCAGGTTGCTCTCTACGTCCTGCATCTCGCGGAGGATGACGCCGCGTTCTCGTTCGATCTCGGGTTCGGCGAGGGATGAGTTCTGGATGATGTCAGCGAGGATTTCCACTGCAACCGGCACGTCGTTCGCGAGGCATTTGGCGTAGAACACGGTCTGCTCCCGGGAGGTGTATGCGTTTAAATGCGCTCCCATGTTTTCTACGAGCAGCTCCAAGTCAGTCTGGGACCTTTTCGTGGTACCTTTGAACGCCATGTGTTCGAGGAAATGAGCCACTCCATTGTTCTTGGAGGTCTCGTACCTGGAGCCAGCGTCGATCCATAGTCCTACGGTGGCTGTGGGGGCACCGGAGTCCTCAGAGGCTACTCTGAGACCATTGTCGAGCACTGTAAGCCTGGTCGGGGGTACATTGATTAGTGCTTGTTTGTAGCCAGCGGCGGTCGCGAGGAGACGCACCTGATTGCCCTGTTTTGAGATGAGCCGCAACGTTGTCGCTACTTTCAGCATTTTGATTGTGTAGCACTATGATATATAAAATTTTCCTCGCTGATTTACGTAATAAATGGGCAATGTAGTGCCGAATAAAAGTTGTCAAAGCCAAGATGGAATGTGTTGCTAGCTGTTTGATTACTAATTTATTCTAATAAGTTTGAAATTTATGAAAAACTGTATCATAACGATGATGAGCAAAAAGAAAGGTCTCAAAACGCCAAATTACAGTAAACAATAGAAATGTGTAATAGTTGTAATTTTGTTGTATTTCATACCGTTTAATTTGAATAATATCGGCTGAATATTTTATACCATTATAGTGTTTATTTTTTAAATATGGTAAGATTTTCAAATTTGACGTTACGACAAACTTGCCATTTTTAAAAAAATATACAGGTAATAAATATGATAACGGCTTCACTAGTGTTTGCCCTTGGTTTTTGTTAACAAAACGTTTCAATAAAATAACACGCATTCATATTTCATAATTATGTTTACACCAGTATCGTAAAATTTCTCGCCAATGCTCTGTTTTAAAAGAAATAAAATTGAATAACTGAATTTGAATATTAGTCTTAACTTAAAACTATTATTGACTGAAGCATACGGTCAAAAGTACTTTTCACTGGTTTAGCCAGTTAATACTACTTTTGACTGGTTAAGAGTTTTGACTCCAACATATACATAGATTTATGTTTTGATCAAAAAGGCTGTCCGAGAGGAGCCCACTCGACAAAAGGGCGCAGCGTGATTCCAAACGAGAGCGGTTGAAGAAAGAAATAATTTGTATTTTATAAACAAAATCATTAATTACACTCTAAGTAGCTTAAATTTTACCAGAAATTAACATGAAAATAAATGTTTTTGTCTATTTAATAAGTACTGATTATTTTCCATTCTATCCAATATTTTTATGCAGAGTTGAACTGAATTAATTATTAATGGGGTTACTGATAAAACGTAAATCTTTTAAGAACATAAATTGTACGTCAAGAGCAACAAATTTAATCAATTACTAAGAAGATCGTGACATTTTCGTAAGGTGCAATCAGACTGCATACCTACTTATTTTTTGTATTAGTAAAATACATTTTCTATACGGGTAATAATCGATCATTGCATCAGCTTTTTACATTTCATTCCACGCATTTTTTCTCATATCTTAGTAAAGAAACATTTAAAAAAATGTTATTAATTCTTATACTACTGCTTATCTATTATTTCTTCAACCTTTATTTTAACCAAAAACGCACATCATATGCAATCTTGACCTTTCATTTGTAAAATCTTACAATAAGATTTTAGAAAAGTATTTTCGGAAATACTTTGAAGAAATACGTTGATACAAACGTAATCTATATTACTCGAGAAATCGTTCATTTTTTATCGCACGTAATTTCGTGGGATTATTACGAGACCATAATGTTTAGTGAAGACTGTTACATATTTAGTTTCGTTAAAGATTTTTGGGACTGTGTGTGCCGGTAGATATAAGTGTTTGAGTCCCGCACAAGATGCTAATTAAGTTTGTATCTGTGATTTAACAAATTCGTCATGTCCACAATGAAGAATCCTAATCCCTCGTCTTCTAAAGTTGCTTTGCTCAGTCACATTAAATACGAGCACCTGGTAGCTGGTATATCAGGTGGCGTGACCTCAACTCTCATCTTGCATCCCTTGGACTTGATAAAAATTAGATTTGCAGGTGAGTACAAAGATGTCATTTTTAGGTGGCCATGTGAGATCTCGTGATGTAAGGACAATGTTTGTGCAATTTCGGTAGTTGATTTGGTTATTGGGTTTCATTGCTAATTAAAAATAATTAGTAATGAGTGATGGCTGTTCCTGGAGAATGACCTTGACTACATACAGTGAAAGTATCAGAGATGGCTTTGTTTACATTGCGAAAACAGTTCTTGCATGATGTGATGAAAGATGCTTTCAAACATTATTTTCATTCTGTATTTTGTTTAAGACTTATGTCCTGTTGAATGTAACTTTTTTGTTCAGAAAATACAAGAAATGAAAGCAAAAATATTTACTTTGTCTATGTTACCTTACTGAAGAAGATGGTCCTTACTTATAATGCACAAAATATATCATACAAATTGTAGTGCCTTCTGCATTGATATATTTCTGCTACCATATCAATATAAAAATACAGTAAACAATCACCACACTTATTTGCAGTAAATGATGGTCGGACAGCAACAGTGCCTCGGTACGACGGGCTTGGCAGTGCATTTGTCACCATTGTGAAGAAGGAAGGAGTGAAGGGCCTGTATCGAGGAGTCACACCCAATGTCTGGGGCTCAGGGTCCGCCTGGGGCTTCTATTTCTTGTTGTAAGTATACTTTTATTTTGTAGTTTGGAGTTTTTAGTGCAACATAAAAGTAAATTAAGCTAAGCTGGCAAAGTCCTGCAGCACCTCTGGAGTTGCAAGTGTCCATAGGCAACGATGATTGCTTACCATCAGGCAGATTGTCCGCCTTTTTGCCACTTTTTTATATAAAAAAAAAATGTGTAAAAACATCTATTCTTATTGTATGAAAGTGGCCTACTCTTGAGTCAATATTTTTCAAATGGACCTAGAGGCCTCCCAAATGAGAGAAAAATATTCAGTAAAAAGTTTATTATAACTCAAGAGTAGGCCACTTTCATACAATAAGAATAGATGTTTTTACACATTATTTTTTACAAGAAAAATATTGATCAGTTTAGATATTTATAAAAACAACAGCTATGTTATTTGATGTAAAATCCTCTAGTGTATTCTGTATTACTAAAAATTCAATTCATTCTGTTGAAAAAATTATAAAAAACTTGTACCTATAAATAGAGGATCAGATGGTTTATCTCTGTAAATATTTAATAACAGATAATAATTACTTGTGAAGAAAATTTGCACTGATTCACAATTACCTACAGCTTATCTTTTGTGTAATCAGAATAAGTAGCCATGTTACATAAATGTGTAACAAGAAAAGATTTCAAAATGTTGCTGCTAGAAACAATATGATTCATTTATAACTGATCCATTACTATTTATTGTGACAATAATTACTTTTGGCACACATCTTTACACTATAATATTATTATGTTAAAGATAGAAAATCACCTAAAGTGGTGTGTTAAAAATTATATTAATCCACAAATAAATAAATGTTAGACTTTAATAATATAACATACATATGTTATCTCTGTGATCACAATAAATCAGTTTCACACCATTATATTTCCCACACAACTGAAGTGCTATTATGCAGTCACATGGCAGTCATGTGTCCATGTGTTCACAAGTTTGTGCTCATGCAGACTGACCCATTGTTAGTATGTATACAGCCATATTGTTTGTAAACACCATTTCTAGCTGGAATTGGCTATTGATTTGTGGAAAATAAGGTTATATATTTCAGTTTAAAGAATTTATTTACTTAGATGTATATATATTTTCCTTTTCTATTAACTAGGAAGATGTTCTTTTATCATTGAATTCCATAGTTCCCCATATTTTGTATTTGTAAAATTTTCTGTTCTCATTATTAAAGGCTTGCACAGCAGAAAAAAAAACCCATTTGCCTCATAATGTTGATAAAAAACTTAGTTGATTACATTCACTAAACACAATTACAATTAAAAAACCCACATTACAATTACGACACAAATAAAATCCTACATTACTGTCATTCTGCCTGGCTACCATTTTTACTGAAATTATAGGTATGTTTATCTAAAAATACATGGTGCCAAAAAATTTGCAGTCAAATGTTAGCGAATCTATTTTTAATGTACATATATTAAAAAATAGTGAATTAAATAAAGTGTGGAAACATTTCAAGATAAGGAGAACATTAACGTGTTTGCATGTGCCAAATATCTTTGGTTACAAATACCTAATAATAACTATTTGAGAGTGATATTTGGAACCATTTCCCAGGTGTGGATTTATACCTAAACATGATTTGAATTTTATTTTTATTGCTTTTCTTGTGCTTGTCATTTACCCTTATTTATGAAGGGAGATAAAATTAAATGTGATAACAAAATTTTACAGTTATAAAATATTCTTTTGTTAGTGAAATTTTAAGATAACCAGATACCTTTGGAAAATATAATTACAACATCATTTAGACATAAAATTGTGGTAAAATGTAAACAAAATTCTTCTGACACAATACCTAGTACAGTGATACAATACCTAAGAGGGTACTACCACAGGTACTCTCGAGGTTCTATACAAAGTCATGGTGACTACTTAATGAAAGGTCCTACTATCAGTCCGGTCATAACAGTTTACCCACTAATGACGCCACATAGAATTTGATTTGATGGGAGAATTAAACTGATCGTTATACCTAGCGACCAGGGATGAGTGTATTTTATGTTCAAGTTAACTTACCTGATTGCCTTCATCTGATTTTAGTAGTGTTTTTTTTTGTGGCAATTAAGATTGCTATGGGGTACCGTACTGTTTCCTTTGACGCGGCTACCCTAACCGCGCGGTTACCCCCTTTGTCATCCTAGCAGATATGGACTCTTGTATACCTATATCAGTATATCCTAAACTATCATAGACTTTGTATTGTTCCAGTTACAATGCCATAAAGACATGGATCCAGGGCGGCAACGCGCGCACTCCCCTCGGCCCTGGCCTCCACATGCTAGCAGCCGCTGAGGCTGGGGTGCTGTCTCTCATCATGACCAACCCCATCTGGGTGGTGAAGACCCGGCTGTGCCTGCAGTACGAGGAGACCATCACAGACAACAAGCGCTACAAGGGCATGGTGGATGGACTCACCAAGATCTACCGGACAGAGGGAGTGCGGGGGCTGTATAGGGTAAGTTGACTGTTTTATGGTAGAAATAGAGTATGAGTAGGAGTGATCTGTGTTGATTGGAGAAGAATTTAAAGTTTTGTCAAGTAAATTATAATAGTTGCTTTAGTTAAGCCATACTTCGCAGTAGTGGAAGGCAGTTTTCTGTAAAAACAAAAGTACATAATTGACTCCATATTTATAGGAGAGTGACACTCTTTTCAGTCGAGATATCGAGAGTTTTGTAACTGCTACATGGTGTTATATAATTAAAAGCCAGTATCTACACAACCATAGGTAATTTATTGAGGTAGGCAAAACATGCACTATTTGCAAAAATCCATAGCTTCTAACCATATTCATTATAAAACACATTTGATAAAATAGTATCCCTTGTGTCCTTAGATCAAGTGTAAGGTCGTTAGACCTGGGAAGGTTGACTGTGACGTCATAAAGTATTACTTCATCCCGATCGATATCTGATCCATCATTAAGCCTTCGGTATACCTGATACTTCACACTATAAATAGACCTGGGTGAACATTGAACTAACATAGAATATTAAACTATGTGTAAAAATGTAGTAAAAATATTATAGCCCTAATTTAATTGAAATGATAAGTTTCGATCTATGTATATTTTAGCTAGAACGCATTTTCAATTGGATTTAATTTGACAAATGTACGAATTTTAATACATTGCCAAACTTAACCTATTACAATTAACGCTAGAAAAAATACGCAGAAATAATGATGCCTAATAAATGCATAAAGAGTGACCACATTAAACAATAGTAATTAGTATAGTATGTACATATATTCAGATAAACAGAAGTAACAACAAAGCTTTTTGCGTAAGAAAACATAAACAAATGTAGGAAATGTTAGCATATTGTGGTTGGCATTCTAATCCGATTATATCCGTAAATGGGTGGCTGTGACGTCATCCACCTACATAGATAGTACCAGTAGAGCATATTTGCTAGGGCTTGGCTACTTCCTATCGAACAAAGTCGCAAGCCGGTTCAAACTGGTATGCCAACGTAGAATATTCGCTATGACTACCCTTCACTACTAGCGTAAGCTTAGTATGGGGCTAGATGGCGCTGTGAGATATGTCCTGAAATATTTATTTATTATTTTATTCATAATCATCATCATTATTCACAGCCGGTTTTGTCCCACTGTTGGTTATAGAACTCTCTCATAGTATGCTATTGGCTTCGATCTTTAGCCAGTCTCATCCAGGTGACTTGGCCACACCCTTAGTTACAATTAAAAAAATATTTGTAAAGCCGATTTATCTCGCCAAGAACACATCCCCAATGATCATATCACAATCTTCACTAAAATACAATAAATATTCCGGATTCAATAATCTGGAATACGAGTTTCCTTGTGCATAACGAGCCGATATAAAAATATTTTGGTTAAATATTATACTAGAATAGAATTAGAATATAATATTTATTTCTTACCTTAAAGATAACATAATTAACAGAGTTTTGCGTTTGATTTAAATTACCCATAATACTAGTGTTACCAGTGGCTACTGCACTAGGAACCCCTGTATCGCAGCAGCCACAGGTGCTTTTAAATATTATTATTATTTAGCTATTTATTTTGTAGTGACCAGTGTAAATCTAGGTAAGTAACATGCATGTATAGTTTATTTTTATATGTAGGTAATAGTTTATCTGTCTCATAATAAATATCAAAATATGTTATTGAACACATGTTTTGATACCTACTATATTGCCGAGCCAGTTCACACGTTTAATCTGCGTAATATTATCTCAAACCGAGGTAAACAAACAAATAAATAAATAATCTTCGCTTAGTTAAAAAAAAAATTATGTAAGCCGATGTATATGTTTGTATTTGTTGCCTTCCAAATCTCAATTCACGTGATTTTCCATTATAAATCGGTGTAATCTCTCTTATCTTTGATTTTTTTATTTATATCTTTGACGTTTTAGTTTACATAATATTATGCAGATATCTGGTTGTTTGTCTGTTAATAATGTTTATATCGCTGTTACATTTTAATAAAACTATTTCTGAAACGTTTTGCATCCAAATAGCACCATTGTTGAGCTTTAATATAGTGAAAGACACTATTTATCTAAATTTTAAAACGCAAAAAACCTAAAAAATTCTGACCTGACCTTGACCTTTGTCGAAATTATAGTCAGTGAAATTTTAACCTCAATCAGTTTGGGGATGGTTTCATGATTAAAGCAAAAGTACGAAGCGTCTGCAGCACATCTAGCTGGGAGGCAATCGCGTGCGATTACCACTTCCAAACCAACTACCAAAGCAACTGTCGTCAGTCTTTGGATGGGTGACCAAAAAGTGGCAGCCCATTTTTAGAGCTTTCATGGCGCTTGGATTACTTAGATGACACGTTAATGGTGATCAGGTAAAATTTCTGACAGTCCATTGCAAAAGAAAGAAGTGGAGCCAAACTCCACAAACTAAAACCATGGTTTTATAAAAGCTGAAAAACTAAAGGCTCAGATATATTTAAAATATTAATTGTACCCACGCGTGTTTGGAACACATTAAGCTGTTGACTTACATAACGTACAAGCTATTATTTATTCTGCAGTATGAGCCACGATGGCGACGTTATCAGGCGGAAAGGCATTGATTGATTTTCCGATAAAACCGAAGCAAGATGTTTTCCTACTTCGATATTTGTGTCTGTTTCGCAAATTTATATTTATGTTACTTTGTAGATTGTGAATGTCGTGTACGATAGCAGTTCATACATTATCTAATTGACGTCAGTAGGCACCAAGATTTTAGGTTTCTTTTTGTGTCTAACCTTCAGACGAAATAGCAAATCAGCCTTGGTTGATAATAATTTTCAAATCTGACTTGTTCCTGTTTTGGAGATGTAAGTTCTGTACCTTACTGAAATTGTATGTGTTTAACCTACGAGGAAACAAGTTATGAAGAGACTTACTAGAAATCCTGGATATCTACTAGTATCTAAAATACAAGAATATTAATTATCACTACGTCAAAGTATAAGAACCTTAAGAGCCTTAACCTTAGTAAGAGTATCTTTCATAACTCGATTAACTAGCTGACTGAACGTTGTTATACATTTCTATATATTTCTCATAAAACAATATGCATTTTCATCATCCTGATAGCAACCAATATATCCTTGCAAGATAAGCTACGCTACATTGTTATTAATATTAGTCAGTTTTCATGATTTGAATGACTTTCACTTCTATCATCACGTGCTTTTGGTTGTGGTGTGAGTGTAAAATTAAAGAAACGAGAAATTCTTGTCACAACTTGCTGTGTAGAAAGTAGGTTTCAGTTTCTATTTGTATGTAGGTAAAAAACATTCCTTGGCGTTTATATTGCCTATTTACTACAAGATAATAAATTATGAGGTCAGGACAAATATGTGACATTTCTCAGCCTTCCTTCTATGTCATGAACTGTATTTAACTTCATTGGCATTTATAACTTATAGTCCATTGAAATGTTACAACTTTAGGTCCGAATATTGCATTTCTTAGAGGACGCAATTTTATTTTTGGGGCATGTTTGGGGGGTCAATAGAAGCTTAACTTCAAGTTTGTGGGGTCGCCACTCTTGTCCCCAGGCCGCCATCTTGGAAAAAGGGGTTAGAACGCGTTTTTCGCTATATCCCGGAAAAAAAATTGTGAAGACATAATTTGTAGCAAATTAAATTAAACTTTTATTGGAAAATGAGCGAAAATAATCACGACCGGCAGGATTCGAACCTGCGTATTTCTACTACCGTCAGAACGCCTTAACCACTAGGCTACGGTCTACTAACTGCCAGGCGCGAAAATCCACACTCATTTCCATACACTTCAGACTGAGCGGCTGATGGCGCCACTTGTGCTGTCAGAATATGTCTAACAAGCACTCATATCGATGTACTATGGACACCTGATATGACGAGAAATGGGCCTTTCGCGTTTTAATTATGAGTTAATTTATTAAGTGCTAACCTGCACTATGGTTGTTTTAAATTAAACTTTTATTGGAAAATGAGCGAAAATAATCACGACCGGCAGGATTCGAACCTGCGTATTTCTGCTACCGTCAGAACGCCTTAACCACTAGGCTACGGTCTACTAACTGCCAGGCGCGAAAATCCACACTCATTTCCATACACTTCAGACTGAGCGGCTGATGGCGCCACTTGTGCTGTCAGAATATGTCTAACAAGCACTCATATCGATGTACTATGGACACCTGATATGACGAGAAATGGGCCTTTCGCGTTTTAATTATGAGTTAATTTATTAAGTGCTAACCTGCACTATGGTTGTTTTAAATTAAACTTTTATTGGAAAATGAGCGAAAATAATCACGACCGGCAGGATTCGAACCTGCGTATTTCTGCTACCGTCAGAACGCCTTAACCACTAGGCTACGGTCTACTAACTGCCAGGCGCGAAAATCCACACTCATTTCCATACACTTCAGACTGAGCGGCTGATGGCGCCACTTGTGCTGTCAGAATATGTCTAACAAGCACTCATATCGATGTACTATGGACACCTGATATGACGAGAAATGGGCCTTTCGCGTTTTAATTATGAGTTAATTTATTAAGTGCTAACCTGCACTATGGTTGTTTTAAATTAAACTTTTATTGGAAAATGAGCGAAAATAATCATGACCGGCAGGATTCGAACCTGCGTATTTCTGCTACCGTCAGAACGCCTTAACAAATTTGTAGCAAATTGTTTTGCCTACGAATATGTTCATATATATAATTTTTTGCCCTAAATTAAAAATTTAAGAAGTTATAAGCAAAATAAGAGAAATAAAAATACGTTTGAGAACAAGTTCCAAAATGCTTTTTTTGTAAATTCATGACTTACATCATATATTTTCCTCTTTATTTTCGTGTGGTGAAATTTTACTTTAGTTAGAAACATTGCGACTTTTTAAAATTTTAATCATGAGTGAAAAAACCTCTTTGGGAAATTAAAGTTCGAACTGTGATAGCTAGAGGAGTGAAAACTTTGCTTGATGAGCGAGCAATATTCAAAAACGTGTGTATGGATAATGAATTATTTTTACAGTGTTTCTGAAGTAACTGTCCATATTCCCTGCTATCATTATTATAGTTGTGGGTGTAGGTCTGCCCTTCAAAGATTTTCGATTAGACATTTTAAATCGTTAAGTGACTTTAAAGTTTAGACGATTTTAATTATAAATATGAATAAGTTATTATTAAAAGTAATTGTAGAGTGTTTAAATACAAATCGCGATTCAATTTCAAGATCACATTAAAATTCAAATAGCAGCAAGCAATCTATGATAAAGTGTCAAAGCTATAGTGGTTTCCTGTATGCCCATTCTGTTTTACCGCTGTTCATTTGAATATTCCATTTAACAGTCCAATTAGCCATTATTATCCGTGATGAAACAACAGCATCACACCAAGTGGGTAATTAGCACACTTACTCACACGTGATGTATATGATATGATAGATATACATTATGTATTTATGTTGATATACATACATAGGTATGTACCTACCCAATTCCTCGCTTATCTGCCTGACCTGTGACCTGTTGCTGAATATCTGCGAAATGGAGGAATTTTGTGAGTTTCGTAACTCGATCGAATAAATTCAGAATGCTATAAGTATTATTAATTTGATTTGCTTTGTTCCTAACAATTTTTGTCGTAGTGAAATTTAAATGTTTCATCAACATTGGTCGAATTAATAACCTTTTTTCTTACTATTTCGATACTAAAAGAGAACATTGGTTTGCACAGATACAGACTCTTACCCCAGACGCATACACCGTTTGCAGATTGTCACAGATAAAACGAAAATATTCATTTTTGTTACCACAGAACTTGTACTTCGTGAACCGATTTTGATAATTCTTCTAGGTCTGAGAAAATCATGAATTTGTTTTTTGTAAATCTAAATATATAAAACTCAAAAGTGACTGACTGATATAGTGATCTATCAACGCACAGCCCAAGTCACTGGACGGATCTGGCTGAAATTTGGCTTGCAGGTAGATATTATGACGTAGGCATCCGCTAAGAAAGGATTTTTGGAAATGTCACATTAAAACAGGTGACATAGGGGATGCAAGTTTTACTTCTTAATGCGAGCGAAGCCGCGAGTACTCACTAGTATAAAATGTTACTCAAGTTTGTAAATTAACAGTGTATTGAATGCATTTTCCAGGGTTTCGTGCCGGGCATGTTCGGAGTGTCGCACGGCGCGCTGCAGTTCATGACCTACGAGGAGATGAAGAACAGATACAACCAGTACAGGAACCTGCCCATCGATATCAAACTGGTAAAAAAAACTTTATTTACAACAATAATTTATAAAAACAAGGGAACTAAACATACTACTTCTAACTACAACATAATAAGGGGCACTTAAAAAATCTTTAGAAAGCCCTAAAGATAGTCTAAGTGCTTCAGCTCACTGCCAGAGGGTAGCGTGCCCAAAAATATACTTAATCTTAGCAAATCTACATTATATGAGTCTTCGGAAGTACATACATGCGCAGTCGAATGAGTCGTTTAATTAAATGTATGCACAGGCATGCTTAAGATTAAACAAGGATATCCGAAGGCCCATAAAGTTTTGCGTAGATTTTACAGTATATTATATACCAAATATTACTAAGCCAACGAAACATAGCGGTGGATAGGTACCCTTGAAGTATTCATTTTTTTTCAAGCGTTTGTCGAAATGTAAGGACGACACACACAAATAATGTTGCAAAAAATAGCACTGTATAGGAAGTTGTCAGCATGTACAATAGTTCCTTGCCAACTAGACCGTAAAATCGTAGTCACATAGAACTTTGTTGAGATGCATTTTTATTAACTGACTTCGAAATAAGGAGGTTACAAAGTCTTCTGAAAGTTTCTTCTCTCTTCTGTTAATTATTTTTGTTATAGCATTTGTTATAGCTTCCTATTCTTGATATTGGTTTCTTACCGCAAATATTGTGCGGTTTTTATTATAACGGTCTTTACAACTATAAGACTGGGTTTCAAATAAACAAAGAACTCTGATATATTCTATACTAACATATTTATTATGTTTATTTGTCACACTTTACGCCACCATTCTATCCAAACGGTCATGGTTTCTCTGCAAATTGGTAAAACAAATGGCTTGAAATAGACCGACTTAAACCGTCAATCTCGTATGACTTGTCATCCGATCACACTCTGCTCGAGTGATCGTGTGCCTACAGAAAGAATCCGTTGCCAGAAACAACTATGGCATTTTTCCAGTTACTTATACTGATTATTCTTTTTCCATGACGTCATTTACGTTTTCATTGAAATCAGTGTAGCTTTAATACGTGTCGCTTCATGTGTGGTCAAATGGCTGACTAAGATTTTACCAGTCTTTTTTCTTTTTAACCGTCTTCCAAAAAAAGGAGGTTATAAAGTCTTCTGAAAGTTTTTTTTTGTGGGGATGTTACGCGATTACTCCGTTGTTTACCAACCGATTTCAAAAATTCTTTTTTTATGCGATGAGGATAGTTTCCGAGATGGTCCCATAAAAATTGTTTTTCATTCGGTACAGTACTTTTTGAGAAAAAACCAATAAACCAACAAATTGATAAAGTTTTTGCAAACCAATTTTACCCATATTTCCAAAACTACTAGTCGGATTTTGATACAGTTTTCTGTAATGTGTTGAGGTTTGATGGGTGCATCTTTTTATCTATGTATTACGATGACAACTCACCAGGGGGCGCTGCTGTTATATACAATATATCTTCTGAATTATCAGCCCGATTTTGATGCGGTTTTCTCTGATAGGCTTAGATTTGTTTAGCAAATGAATTTATGTTGTAGTTTTTTTTGATAGGCTTAGATTGGTTCAGTAACGTGACAGTAGAGTTGAAGTCGGTTTTTGCTTTTGTTTAAAATAATTATTCTTTACCTTATCCTTATTAGCACAGCATGGTTCTCTCTAATACATTACTCGATCACTAGTCATGTCCGCATTCACTTCTCTCGCACACAAAAACCCTAATTCACACAATTCATCCATGTCTTTGTAGGGCATCACTCTGCCGCTTACCATCAGGTCCTTACTCATCCGTAAGATTATACTAGAGTATAAAGAAAATTATTTAACGTGGCCACATCTCACTACACGTTAAATGCTTTTATTTATAGCCTTTCATACGTCTCGTGAAATGAGTCACGCGTCGCTAAAAATACCCCAAGTCCTCTATCTTTGTTTGATCGCAAAGTTACGTCAATGTAT
The DNA here is from genome assembly GCA_927399415.1 of Macaria notata. Lineage (NCBI taxonomy): Eukaryota > Metazoa > Arthropoda > Insecta > Lepidoptera > Geometridae > Macaria > Macaria notata. Next base: position 1,008,252 of record OV656727.1, read on the forward strand.
TGGCCGTAGATAGTTCTCGGTAAGAAATGCCAGACAATGGCCAATGCCCCATAAAATGCTCGAATCATACTTATGTATTGAAATACGGCTGTTGTGTCGCTCTCACGTGTTGTACTTTTTACAAGACGTGTGTTTGTTTCTTTACGAGGCATGCTGATTATAAAATTTATGGAAATGCAATGAAATTCTTTGGATTTTTATCAAGATTTTTAATGAGGTTTATATTCATTATGTTACTGTCGTGTTGTTCTTTAGATTACTTTAAAAATAATAAAATTTGAAATAGTCATAACTGTACTGTGCCTGAGCTTTGGCAACGTATGTAGGTACTATAAAATAACTTAATGGCTTCCACAAAATAAGGATCGAAAACGATAATGATTTACTTTTCACAAAGAAATCTAGCAAGGAATGTCTTTGTTACAAATATAAACAAACAACAACGTAACAAAGGGCAATTAACACTTTTTATTCCTTACTTCTTTGTCATTCAGAGAAAATCTTTTTCATATATGCAGGTTTCGAAACAAAAGCCTTGTGAGCTTTGACCCAAATCACACACTACTTCGGATTCTCGCGTCTTCCGCGCGTAGTATTAAAAGTAGCCCATGCCCTCTTCGGGCCCCTATACCATCTCCACACCAACCTATGCTGTCGTATTATCTTCATATAGCTGAGTGTAACCCCACCCCTCACAATTGCAGACGTCGGTGGAGTACCTGACGTTCGCGGCCATCTCGAAGCTGCTGGCGGCGGGCGCCACGTACCCGTACCAGGTGGTGCGCGCGCGGCTGCAGGACCAGCACCGCTCCTACAACGGCACCTGGCACTGCGTCTCCGAGACATGGAGGTACGAACGCATCCGCGGCTTTTACAAGGGCCTAACGCCGTACCTACTACATGTAACGCCCAACATATGCCTCGTAATGCTCATATGGGAGAAATTCACCAACAACGATTGACTCTAACGTTTATCTGATGGGAAATGATCTACGATACTATTGATAGTTTTTTTTTGGTTATTATTGTTTCTGTTGTATTGTTCCTCTGCTGAGGTTTTTTTTTTGTGAATTGAACTTGTGGCGAGCTAAAGTAATCATTCGTTATTATTTTCGCTCACGCTGTATATGTTAACAGGTACTAAAGTACGGTCGGGGCCAACAAAAACTTCGGTCGTTAATCTGTATATATCTCTATATATAATGTCAGTCGCTACCGTGTCAAATATTGCCGTCACTCTAACACATGTTGTGGCATGAATGTGACAGCAATACATTTGTACGAAAACAATAGAGACAGGCATATACAAGTCAACGCCCGAAATTCTTCGTATAACGCGACCGGACCAGTATGTTATTGTTATTGTATATGTTGAATACAGGGTTTTTGTTTTTTTGGAGTGTTTAAGGTGAGCGTGGACGTGGAATGCGGGCGTAAGTGCGACAGTGCACGTGGTTTTTAACGCATATATTTTTTTAAATAAATACTCACACAAAAATACTTAAATACTATACTATACTGCTTAGCTGATTTCAGCATTCTTTCACCATCCAATCACAGACAAGTAATAAACATAAATTTAAAAAAGTTGTATGAATGATTTATAACTAATTTGCAAATTAGTTCTGAGGCGGCAAAGCAATTGATTAGTTGAGGGCTGACGCAGACCCTAGCAAAGGTAGAAAATCAGTAAAGTTGTATTCCATATTATAAGAAAAATTTATGCACATGCAGTTGACGATTTTGTATTATGAAAGAAATCTTAGTATTGACGACGTCTACAAGTTGTAGAGAAATATGAGTGATGTAACGACGTTATTTGAAAAATGATTATATTAATATCTGATAAAATCTTTGTGCACTTTGTTGTGCTAAAACAACGCTAACATTAATGTGTAGTGTTGGTTGTTTAGTACTAATTTAAAGAGTATTCATACACTTGAATACAAATACAAAAAATAAGTAGGGGTATTAAGACAATTTTGTTTGAAATATTTACAAACTCTTAGTAAATGCGCGAATGCACTTACGCCTCTTGTATTCCGTAACGTAGAATGTAAGCGATCGACTAATTTATTGTTTAGTAATAATATATTTTCCTTGCATTTTTTATTTTGTATTATACGAAGTTTTGTTCTAACTTGTAACGTCAAAGTTTGTATTTGTATTGTATAAGCTTGACGGTTTGACATATTTTGATTGTTTGTAGGACAGGTTTTTGGCCAAGAATTGGCAAGCGTTTGCGAATACACAGTAAGTAATATTTGAATGATGTTAATAAAAAAATTGTAGAGATGAAAAAAAAAAGTTCCTTTGTCACTTGTTCCTTAGTAAGATGTTTGAATTGATATTGTGTCTAAAATATTGTATTAGAATGTATAAATAGAATTTTGTGTTTTTCTTCAAAGAAAAATACGAATGATTGTGCCGAATGACTTGGATCAGAATTTATGTGATTTCATACAGTTGAATATTAATTAAACACTTACGATTTGTGACGTCGACTTAAATGTTAACATAGAATGTAAAACCTGTCTCACGACATATGTTGTGTTTTTCTTTCTAGTTTATTTATTTCCCAACATCACCTGCTCGTAATCTCCTTACAAATAGTAGTAGTGTACTTTCCCATCAGATCGCGACTGATTTACTTTATGGATGGCAACACAGACCATGTTGTCACATTTAGCACAATTTAGTTTTAAAATGAGAGTTTTGTGATAATAGGGTACGTACTTAGATTTTCTTTGCAAATCAGTGTCTAAAAATATATATGTTGAATGAAACACAACAGAAAAGACACATTATTGTTTAATTTATGATTATAGAACGTTACATGTGTGGTGAGACGACGTTAGGTTCTTTATTGTGTAAGATAGTTTCGTTTCAACCTTGCAACACTGACTATGAAGTAATAGTTATTATAAACTGCGTGATTTAAAGCACACACTCACAATTTAACAGTTTCGTAATGTGTGCGTTAAATAACGGGAACTATTTATACAATTAAAGCTTAAATAGATCTTCATAAGGCAGGTTTGAAGCTAATCTGTCTCTCTGTCTTATAAGTTGTTAATTCCCGCCTTCATAAGTTCTATATTTCTCCGTAAAAATAATAAATCCAAAAAAAATAATAGTTTAATTGTCATCTATCATCTAGGCAAACGAAGTACAACCGCAGTAGAATCACATTTGTTTTAATTACTAGTTATTGATAAGTAGGCGAATATATTTTATTGATAATCCTTTTTAATTTATTGACATGTCGTGTTGATCCACGAACGTGAGCTCAATTTAATTTAACCAATGCAATGAAAGTGGACAGTCAGTCACTTGTTTTACAGCTTCTAACAGGCAACAATTAGCAAAATAAATTTAAATACTTTTTACTGCGTCTGGATGGAAATAATACATATATATATATATTTATTATAAGATATAAGAACATAATGTGTTAATTAATTAACAAGTGACTTGTCTGATTATGGTGTGTTTAAAAAAAAACAAACGCTGTATTTGTTGTCATGACTTTTCCAAAAAAATGTAAGTTCTTTGTAACAAAAATATAAGAAGGTACAGCGGAGTATTATCAATTTGTCTACAAATAATTCTGTAGAGATAATTACAAACATCACTTCAATCTGAGACTAGATAACTGAGTGCCCATACAAAAACTAAATTAAAATGACATTCACAGGCAATCTATGACATATTTAAAGTAAACATGTCATAAATGACTTCGTGAGAATAAACCAAAAAGATGACATGTAGAAAATCAAAATGATTGTTTTGTTCGTGTTTCCACTAACACCAATAAGCGAGAAGAAAAAAACCACCGAATAACTAGAAAAGGCTACCCTTTTTTCAATTTAGTTATAAACTAAAATACTTGCTATCGCTTATTGTATTTTAGTGGTATTTCGATATTAGTTTAGTGAATTTGTTTGTCTTAATCGGTGGCTGGCCACAATATTGAAATAAGACATTATTATATTTTTATAATATCATTATTAACTATTATTATCGCTGTTCACAATTTCGACTCGCCTTTCCAATTTGTGTAATCAATAAAATGATAGCAAATTGTATGGATCAGTTTTTCTTTGAAACGCCTGATACCTTTATCATAGTGATTCATATCATAGTTTATTATTAGTAGTTTATCAGACATAGGTTTTAAATGCTAACACCTAGTTTAATGTTTTTCTACTAGCCAGGAACTCTGTACAAATACATTTATCTCTGTTGATGAATAGTTAGATTTTTAAAAGAATGGCTGTTTTGAATAGATAATGTATTCAAAGATTAAAAAGCAACGTCAAAACCAGATTAAAAATAGTCAGGATAGATTCCGGTACTGTGCTTAATATTATTGTATAGGAGTTTTAATTTTGCTATTTAATTATATATTAAGTTCGTTTAATACCAACTAAAAGTTCTAGGTAAGTATTTACGTATTGACAGCAGAGGTAAGTAAGCCGACTTTTACTTCTGCTACAGTTAATAAAAGTGTATCTGAAGCAAAAAGTTTACACTAAAAATGGATTTGTAAAGCACGTGTTTGTATGGGTGTTCCAGGCACGAAGGTCCGTGGGGCTTCTACAAGGGCCTGAAGCCAAGCCTCGTGCGCGTGGTGCCCGCCACCATGATCACATTCCTCACATACGAGAATGTATCGCACTATATGCTGCATCGCAACTCGGTGAAAATTAATGAGAAAATACCTACGTAAGAACATCACATAGACCATTAAACATATTGAGTCAGGTAAGAACATAGTTAGGCTTGCGAATCAAATTGTCAAGAGTGTTATTAAATAATACTTACACACTATTTGAAAAAAAAATAATATAATTCATTAATTAATTAAAATTAGGTTTTGAGCAAACGACTTAGCCCTGTATTTTGCACACTCAATGAGCACAATATAGGTACGCGCAAAAGAACGAAAGTAGCAAAGATTGAAAAGGCTATTGTTACTTTATGTGTTATTAAATAAATTAGTTGGCGATGACTGGGTAGCGTTAGTTCTTTATATTTTTTTTTAACTAAAACAGGTTTGCTCTTGGCCCTAGTTAGCCTGATGGTAAGCAAAGGCTATGGCCTAAGATGGAGCGTGCTTACCCGATAAGAACCGATTCACTCTCGCTTTGATGATCGCTGGATTATATATAGTGCAGTAAAAAAACCTGTACCGCACAATATCACAATACTAAAAACATAAAATTTAAATCGTTATGTTTTAGGGATAACATAGACTTCTACGAGATGTATCTGAGCGTGGCAAGCTAGCAGCCGCCAACACAATATTCTTGCTAAAGCCACTGTGAGTTACTTGATTTCCAGTTGTTATTTAAATCGTTAAGGTATAAAGTATAATAGGGTATATGCATGGAACTGAAATTTGATTTTTGTAAATAAACTATAAAAATATACCAAAATACTTAACGAGCTGTGCAAACCCCATTTATATCCTCTGAAAAATAAAGAAGTTATGACCAATTGAAGATTTCATTTCATCTCTTTCTTTCTAAACAGAATTTTCTATGTATTTTGTATGGCGTTAGTGCCATAAGACGTCACATGGCATGTCGGTTCTCTCTGTCTAATCGTAAACTAAAAACGTGTATAACTGCGTTATTGTTCAAGCTAATTGAAAAATAATTTCACTATGCTGGTTGTCTATTAAAATGGTTTCATTGAAGTAATAAAAAAAAAGTTGTGCTTATTCCCTTTGTGACCGCAGGATTCGAACCTGCGTCCTCGGGAAGGCCTTATGCGTTATCAGCTAAATTGGCTGATGGCAAATTATTATTTTGTTATGTTTCTGGATTTCTCCATTTTATGTCACTTAATTCGTCAGGTAACATTATCGACTCGTTGATTTTCAGGTGTTCTTAACTGAAATGTGGGTGGAAGACTTGATACCAAGCTTTACCGAGGTGAGAAATTGACTGGGGAAATTCAATTCTGGAGACATATTTATAAACATACAATTATAGACTCAATGTAGCCCAGATATGTGAGTGTCATGTTAGATAGTGTATTTGTAAATTTCTGGCTTTTCCACTACAAAGACATCACAAACATAGTAAATAGATTAATATATTGTACTCGTATGTAAGTAATTTTGTTTTAATTTTAAGTTTTTTTTTGGTTAAGCCGAAATATGTATGTCAATTTTTTTTAAACACTGGCTGTGGCATAGTTCCTTTTATATGTATCATGTGCTTAAGTTAGTATCAGATAAAACAGTTACCAGGACTTGAAATTAGTAAAGTGTTTCATTTATGATATAAAAATACTAGAAAGTTTTTGTCCTACATCATACTGGAATAGTAGATTTAAAAAAATAACCACCCTTTTGTGTTTTTATTATTATAATCATGTAAGATTTTTTTATTTCATTATTAAATCGGTAAATTTTATCGAATGTATCTTAAATATTACTGTGAAGTATGACTTCATTGTAAATTTCTTTTATTGTATGGGATTGAATGAAGTTTATGTCAGTAGTAAATTTGTAAAATGTATAGGGAAATATTTATGTTTAAATTGTATGAGGGTTGCATTTGTAATTTTTAGTTGAGTAAAAACCATACCTTGTAAGTTGATTGTTTGAATAAATATTGGAATTGAATACTAGCCTTTTAATTAATAACCTTTTTATAAGGACTTAATTAGAGAATTTCGACCAATTTTATCTTATCTAAGTAGGAATTTGAGCATGAGATTGACAAATAAATATTGAAAGAAGAGGAAGGTTAATTAATAATTCATTTTGTTTAAAGACATTTTATTAGCTGCTACTTATCCATATGTATTTACGTATCTCTATATCACATCATAGATTCCGTGATGTGCATGAAAGTACCGAGAATAAGTCATTTGCTTAACAGAACATCGTCTAGTCTAAATTTGAACCTTATTACCTCAAAGTAAAGTCCACATTCCCCTGCCAAGCTAATCTGAATAGCGGTGATTATGTACCGTAGACCTATGTTATCTGTAGTTACTAGGTAGATATGTGTATCTAGCGCATATCTTTGACCTAGGGTGCCTAGAGATGTGCGCCGTCGTCCGCATAACCGCAGTCGCCGGCCGGAATTCAAAGACATGTTTGTATACTGCAGAAAACCGCGTGGTTGTGGAAACACATTCTCGGAAGTGCAAAAGGGAGATTGCGGTGGAAAAAATGGTGAGTACACGACACGTGTGTTGTCAGTGTTGTTTTGAATGCTCTGTGGTTTTACGTACATACTAACATAGATACCCTGATAGTCTTTCCTTTTCACTAAATATATAATTCTTGCTTCTTGGCGCTTTTACCGCCTATTATTTTACAACAGAACCATTGAAAATTCTAGTTTACTAACTAGGACTTTTTCCAAAAGGAGTTTGTATGACCTTTGATACGGAAACTGTAATAGATGGCGCTAGTGGTATACATATTTTCTCCTACGTAAGTTGCTGTTGTATTTTAGCCATGGAGGGCATGTGGTATTTATTTAAAAGATATGCGGTATTTGCTGGGCCCATCGACCCGATTTGATAGATAAAACATTACAATGTTGTTATCAATTGATCCCCTCTACAGATTGACTAGTTATTTAGTTATTTAGTTATTTTCCATGTTTTCTTGTGATAATTGTATAGATAATAGCTTGTTATATGTATATGTTTTCTACACAATTGCTTGTAACTGACCTAAATATTCATTGATTGTTGTAAGTAGATGCTTATTAGAGTTAGAAGTTTTGATAACTAATCTTACATAGATGGTGAAATTAATTACGGCTAAGTACCTGTAGTAAATAATTTAAATCAGTGATTTTATTGGTTTTACTCGTCGATTAACCGAGTGTTAATTTATCTATTATATAAACAGCCCAATATAATAGAAATGACTGAATATTTGATACAATTTATTGAGCACTTATTTACGTAGTTTCACTTATTTACCAGATTGTTATCAGAATCTCGTTACTTATTAAGATTTAATTCAATAATGAGCTTCAATCACATGTTATTGTTAACTGCACGTTGACCCCACGTCGCGGCGTCGCCACGAGCAACAACTTTAATCCTGCGACTAAGTTATAAATAACTGCCATTATCTTGGAGCCGACAATAATGAAGAAATACGAACTTACTTCTCCGTCTTCATTAGATAAGTGAACTTGTGTCTACAGAAAGCCTAAAAGTTTTTAAACTTTTACTTATTTTTCCCGCCAATTTTTGACAGTGCACACAATTTTTCGTAATTTTTCGCTTAGATTTTTTATTATTGTGCCAATGAAACAAAAATGAGTTTTGAGTTGATCGATTCAGACTCTTATCACTGTTGAACAAGGTGTTAAATTCGTTATCAGAGAGTAGCGATATAATGATAAAGCATCTGAACAAACAAAAGGTACACGAATACCTACTGGAGCAAGAGAAAATCACAGAAGCTAGAAACAAACCCAAGTACAGTACTATGTCTACGGTTAAAAACGGGAAATGGCTAAATCAGGTGTGTAAACAATGTCTTTTAAAAACTACCTTCATTTTGTTCAAAACAGTAAGTTACTCTTATTCTTTTAATCAGTGCCCAGTGCTATGTTTTGAAATCGTTGATTGCGTCGGTTCCGAGCACAGTTCAAATATGTACGTAACTTCAGGTGAGTTCCGCACGTACATATGCATAAATATACGTTATCACCACACTTATCGATAAGGCGGCACATTAGTCATTCGATTATAAAGACGTGATAGTGTCACCAAAAATATCCGCGACTCCACATACGTGAATTACGTAAAAAAGGAATATTTTAACAAAAGAATAAGAGAAAAAGTGAAGTGCAAAAAGGATTGTAAAAAAGGATTGTTTATTCGTTGCAATTGATAGTGACGTGCTTGTTCCACTGATAAGCGGCAATTATAAGGGCGTTAGCCTGCGATCGGATAGCTTGCTGCAAGTATTTGCTTTGCAGATAGTGTCACAAAATTGCGAAGTTCCGCGCGAAAAGAGGTTTCATTTGTTAAAACAAAATGTTTCTGTGAAATGAGCGTGTGAAGCCAGTGTTTTAGTTAAAAAAAAACAAAGAGTATGTATGCAGAAGAGGCTGTAGAAGTGGAACGCAATGGGCATTTCAAGGTGAGATACAATAGATTTTGTAAATTAAACTCCATCTGTCCATGTACTATGGTTACGCTGAATGTAGCTGCATTGTCTGTGCGTACGTAATTATAATAAGTGCTCTTATTTTATATGAGCAATACTATGAGATGTTGCATAGCAGTACTACGTTCTATTTGATCCAGAGTTTGTAGTGTTAATTACGGACTAAATCCTATTTCTATATGCATATTCGCATGTTTTGATTGGTTAGACTCATTGGAGCGTGGTTACCTTTATGAGTATATTTACGAGATTTTATAATATGATACACACTGTACATAGGTATATTGTAGTATTCATTTTATATCATTAATAAATATCTTAATCTTTATCTTTTATGATTATTCCGAGATCGTAGCACGAAATATTCCGGAACATTTTAAACAGTGTCATCTAGCCCTATACTAAGCAAAGGGTAGTGGCATGGGTTTTAGGTAACGGATAAAATACTACCAATGACTTCTATTCCTATATCTATGAATTACGGAATATATGTTTTATTGACCACCCTATATATACAGTGCATTGTGTATTGAAGTAGGTACATTGAACCACAGATTGAACTATGTTACCTACTAGTAATATCTCAATGAGTAGATATAGAATTTTGGGAGGCGCTTTACGATTTAAAGATCTATTCAACTGTTAACCTATCAATGGTTTAATTAATCTAACATAAAAGGTATCACATCTCCCTACTACACTCAGGAGCTACATATGTCGTATAAGTTCTATAATCGTATATCTAGCTATGTATATAGATCATAGCACCACATCGTCGTGACCTTACTAGTTCCTATTTACGAGTAACGATATTGATGATTGTTAAACGAAATGATGAGTGGTTGATTGCTGCTTCCTGCCACTTCTAGTCCCTTGGAGTTTGGGCTGTCTTGGTGCCTCTTACAATGTTGCTTTATTGATGATACCAATGTTTTAACCCATACTGAAATAGGGGGGTTTAACTTAACATACATCAAAACGTTTCTTCTAGGCAAGCGCGCTAGATCGTAGATTAAAACGTGGCTTTGCAAGTTGTAGTCAAGCGTAAGCCTATATCATGAAAAAAAAACGTGATTTTGGCTAATGTTGGTTGGATAAATGATTATGGAAAATTAAAGATAAGCTACTTACTTGAAAGCTTGGTTTTTGGAAATGCATCGCTTTAAATCTGATCTGATTTTAAATAATTTTGGATATATTGATATATAAATAAATATTCTAGGTTAATTAGAACACATATTATTGGTTCTCGATTTCATTTGACCACTATCCTAAATCAGTATGCGCATTAGCGACTGGGTGAGTGGTGTTTGGCAAAAGGTTCAGGCCATATCTTAATTTTCATTTTCAAAAAGCAAATAGTCGACCCATCATGAAAAAAAATCACTTAGGTACCTCTAATTCCTTATTCTCTACTTCTATTAGACGTGCAATAGATGAGTTACTATGTAATTAATAGTTATTACCTCACGATTCAAAGTTGCTAGTTCCAAAAATGCTGTCGGTTTTTGAGGGTCAACCGGTTATTTAATTAAAATTCCTATGGCAACCTTAACAAATCAAGTCCAAAACTTGTTTGTTTAGACTTTTAAAGCCATGAAACTTTTTAAATTAGATAAGTTATTGAGTACCTAATCTTACTTCTATCCGCTTCTAGCTCTTATTTTATAGGTTTTTGTCCCATAATTCAGGCAAAACGAGCGCTAAGGTGAAACTTATATTATTTTATAAGTTTACAGTAATTCTAATATTTTTTGTGTAAATCCAAGTAAGAATAACATCTTGTTAGCACCAACTTTATAATGCAAACATTAAAAAAACAAGAAGGTTCTGAATACAGAAGAATAAATAACCTTCTTTTTTGAAGTCTGTTAAAACACAATAATAATAACTTCTTGTGAAAAGTATCTAATGCCGATTTTGATCGATTACCTATATTCGGACCCATGTATGGATTTTTTAAACAAAATAGCCTTTTAGCGTATTACATTCTTGTATGCAAATCTCTTTATGAATGACGTCTACTCTGCTCTTTAAAATCTATCGCCATCACTCCCATCGATTTCTACTTACTTGTAGTAAATCTTACGTAACTTTTACGTCGATATCAAACCTACAATACCTACGTTGTCGGGTTTCAGAGACCGTACAACCGCTGTGAACCAATGTGCTCGGTTCACCAACTTCTTCGCGGGTCATTAAGTAAAGGAAGGCCTTACTTTGAGGATTTAATTTCTGCTGATTCGGTTTAGGAGGGATGCGTTAAACTGATAGCCAATTACGTGAAATAGTTTATTAATAAAGTGTATTTTTTTTAAATAATCATGTACATCTTAATAAAAACCTTTACACTAATGAATATGTACTTACATATTTTATAGAGCTGTTCTGTGGTTAACCTGCTTTAATTCCAGATGAAATGCAGCTCGTGCATGTATCAGATCATACCTATCTTAAAAATCAAACATTCACATGATAACAAAAAAAACATAATCTTTCTATACTATACTAATATTATAAAGCTGAAGAGTTTGTTTGTTTGTTTGAACGCGCTAATCTCAGGAACTACTGGTGTAAATTAAAAAAATATTTTTGTGTTGAAAATACCATTTATCGAGGAAGGCTTTAGGCTATATAACATCACGCTATATATATATCGCAATATGAGCGAAGAAACAATGGAAAATGTAAAAAAAAACGGGGAAAATTATTCATCTTTGAGGGCTTCCGTTGCGAGTGCTGCGAAAACGATTCAAGATATCAAAAAAATATGTATGAAAAAATATTCCTCTTGAAATGATCTTACAAAATGTGTGCGACAGTATATGTCTATCTTTTTAGATTAACTCACTAGAACCGTTTTTATGGTAATAACTATTCCAAGCGGACGAAGTCGCTGGCACAGCTAGTTAAAAAATAATAACTGTTATGGTTTCCTCCTTTTTTAGACTTTTATCAGTCGTTGACTGGTAAAAGTTTTACACATTTATAAATAGGTATTGTAGTTAGGTATGGAAAGTTTTTAATTACCGGTGATTAAATAATGGGAAAAATCGTCATCGTTTTACATTGTCGTCATTACAACAATCGTAAAAATCGTAATTGTATTAATTAAGCAATGATGAAAACCATTAGATTTGAAATTAAGCTATTGAAACGAATACTTACTTAATGAAGAGATAAATAACTTGTCTTTTACGATAAACCTAATTACAATTAAAATCTAAAAACATTATGCATTAAATAACTTTTCTATAGATTTGTAGTGAAACTGGATATATATCATCTACGTAGGTGTTATGTACCCATAGGTATACCGTGGTGACAATCCCTAATTCTGGTTCAAGTCTGGCACGCTTTCTCAAATTACAATTTGGTGTCAATAACTACATATAGTAGTGTCTAATTACTGGTATAGGTATGTACTATAGTGTACTTACATTCTTCACATAAACTGTACTATGAAATTATTTCGGACCGGGCGCTTACATTACAATATTTTCCCATCGTAAATTATAATAACAGCTTCATCTATCAATTGCAAATATATACCTATATATCCATATACAACGCCATGTATAGCTAATGGCGCCGATAAACTTGACGTTATTGCTGTTAAAGTCGCTGATAAATAATAATGACAAGTTACAAGCAATAGATAAGGCCTAAAATTGACTCGTCAGATCCACCGCTCAGTCATATGTGATGTTATCGCGAGACTGGTAGAAGCTGGTCACCGGGATTAAGTTTAGACGGGAAACCATAATTGGCAATAATCTGGTTTCAAGCGAAGTCGAGTGGGAAAACCTTGTCAAAAGTTTATCCAAGATTTGTTGGCGCGGATAAGGGTCGCAAGGTCGCGCGGTGTGGACGTCGGGTGCGGCAGTCGCGGGCTGGAGGCGGCGGGCACAGCATGCGGGCGCAGGACGACCCCCCCGCGGCCCCCGCGGCCCCCGCGCGCACGACGCGCCTCCGCCGCACGCTGCACACACTGGGCTCTCCGTTCCGGGCCGGCTCGCCCTTCCACCTCGGCTCGATCAAGCGCTCCGGCTCGGCCAAGTCCTCCGCGTCAGACGGCGATCTCGCGCGCGACGAACGCACGATGCGTAAACGGAATAAGAAACCGCGCGAGCCTCTCGCGCCGAGCGCGGCCTCGAGCGACGCCTCGCGCAGCACCGACAGCTCGCCCAGCGTCGACAAGAAGAAGAAGGAGGGCGGGTTCATGCGCCGCATGGGCAGTATTGGTAAAAAACGAGCAGAAGAATTCACGTCCGCCCCCTCGCTGCAACAGAGCACGAAGGAATCGTCCCTGGAGAGTGACGCGCTCCCGCGGTCCGAGTTGCTATCTTCGGAACCGTCTAGTTCCAAATCTCCGACTCCCGAAGTCCCGACTTCCAAGGAATCCACCCCTGACATACCTAAAGTACGCCCTCCTAAGCCGCCAACACCGGAACCATCCCCCGCACCCGAACCCGCCCCCGCGCCCGCCCCCGTGCCCGCTAAGCCCGCTTCCAGCGAGCCACAGTTTCCCACGCTAGTTCCCGAGCCGTCGACCCCTGAATCGGTGAGTCCTATATCTGTAGTGCATCCCGTAGCGATCCGTCCTTTCACTAAAGCCGCATGGAAGCGGAAGAAGGAACTGGAAATACAAAAGCCGGTGGAGGAGCCGTCCCCGGAGAGCGCGGTGCGGCGGCGCATCGCGTTCGTGGCGCAGGCGTCCGCGTGCCTGTCGGAGGAGCGCGACGACGCGGACGAGGGGTGGGGGGAGGTGGGGTCGCTGGAGGAGGCGGTGGCTCTGGCGCGCGTGCGGCTGGCGCCGGCCGGGCCGCCCTCGCCGCCACACTCGCGCGAAGCCACTACCGAAGAGGAGGGGTACTCGGACGCGATGCCGGCCTACGGAGACCTCATCGAGCCGACGAGCAAGCCCGCAAGCGAGCCGGTGAGTGCGTGCGCCCGGCGTCGGCCGCCAAGCGCCGCGCGTCAGTGAACGAAGGTACTCCGTGCGATGCGCGCGCGCCATGACCTTCGAGGAGGCAGTTGACGACTGCTACCTGACGGTGTGCGATTGCTGCGGCTTCAGCGCCGAGACCGCGGTCTTGTTCCCAGTACGTTAATTTCACGCTAGTTTTCAGCGGACGCGGCGCGCGATGCCCTTCGTGAGTACAGGCCTGCTTGCTCGTGTGCGCTTTCAGTTGTTACACCGTACACCCGTAGTTTGTTCAAGTGCACATAATTCGTGGGTTGCGACACACACGTCAGTGCTGCCTTTACTTTATCTTGTTTACGAAGGGACTTGTGTCTCACAATGAGGCCATGCCCTCTACTACTACTATTAATCATCTATGCATCTGTGTCTACCTGTTGTGTGTGTGTGTGTGTGTGAGTGCTGTGGTTAGTCATCTGGAAATAATACCTACTTTGCTTTAACTATCGTATTAATGCTTCTATTTCGCTTATCAAGATTGTGTTTTATCAGACGATCAATTTATATGATAATCCTAGCTTAATTTCTAAATATATTAAAGTAAAACATTTTAAATGCCAGTGCAACTTTCTAAACGACTGCTAGATCCGAAACTTGTTTCATTCGTGAGATTCTTACAATTTTGTATACCATAGACTACCTATAGATAACATAGATTGTGTTTTTTTGTGAGTTATGTATATATTTTTCTTAAGATATGTTGCAAGCACTTTTTTTATTTTATATCATACATTTAGCTACTAAACATAGAAAATGAGAGATGTTGAGATATTAAACATGAATGAAACTACTCTAATAGAAAATATATAAATTGTTAAGAAACTTCACCAGATCAAGGCCGAGCCAAGACTAGATTTCACTTTTTGAACGTAATCCACAGACACAGTAATAAATTGTCTCTTTAAAAACAATTTAGTATTAAACCGCGTAACTCCAATGTTTTAAAATAAAAAATAAAAAGACGCATTCAAATGTCATATTATATATTTTGGAACATTCTAGACCGATATTTTTTGCTTTATGTATCTAATTACCATACGGTCCGATAAACACGGTTCCTTGTTATAAACTTGTTGTTCGCTATAAGATTCACATTTTTTATCATTGAGCTTACATTGGTCAAACGTTTCGCACTGATTCGCGCGGACTTTGTTGTGAAATATTCACGTTTTTTGAGACAGTGATTTGAATTTCTCGATCTTCTCAAGGTCCTGGTTTCAGTGAGTTTGAATTCAAAATTTATCTATTATTATTTTGGAAACTCGTCTGGAAATATTTAAATTATTAATTCAAAAATGCCCAACTTTGAGGTGATTTATCAATTGATACCATGGCTGCTGAAGCCTTCGAAAGTGAGTATAGTTTAGAATATTTTACTCATTAATGTTAATCAACAGATAAATTATTCAGTTGAATTTATTTGAGTATGTATGCATGTACATAGGTACTTGTGTTCATAATTTACTGCGAGTTTGAGGAAGTACACTTATTAGGGAGTACCCGGATCTATAGGTACCTACATATATGATAATAAAGCTAGATAATTAATTTAAACCTGAAATTATTTTGATTTAATTACGCATGACAATGTTCTAAGTATTCGGTGTCTATTTGTAGGTATATATATTAAGACTATTACTTTGTGTAATTTGGTTAATGAGTAAGGTGGTCATCTAATTTATCAGGATCGTTCTTTACAAATTCGGGCATGTGTTTTCTATTGTATTCCAAAAAATATTTTGTAATTAGCTAGTTAGTCACTTTAAATTTGTTCTGGTTTCACGATATAGAACTAAAATATGAAATCACACATCATAAGTTTTTATTGAAACTTAGTACAATAGAAACAAGACACACTACTACAATTTTACTACTATAATTTTACTATATCCCAGTGTATCTTTGAATTGAATTAGTATCTTCCGTGATTATACATGGACGAATTCCTTTTGTAACGGTATCCTAGTGTTGTCCCTTGCGATTACCTTCAGTACGCCATCATCGATAGTATTCGGTATCGATACCGGCCTTAGGTCACCGGCGGAGCGTGGTGTAACCCAACACTATGGACTTACCGCAAATAAGTTGTGAATAAGTAGGAGCGAGTAACGTGGTCGCGAACGCGGTTGTATCTACGTCTTGGTCACTAATCAAAATCAAAACGAAGTTAAAATCATGAACTAAGTCTGAGTTCAGAAACTCTCGTAATTCTAAAAGTCATAATCCTTTATTATCTGTTAAAACTAGGTACAACTGTGTGGTCTTAAAATGCGATAAAAAGTTTCACTGGTTCTTGACATTTGCATTTTTCGTCAGTTAACTCTTCGTTGAACTTTCGTTTGTCTGAGTTGGTCTGTCATTTAGCAACTAGTATTTGTTCTATTGTGTTCCAATTATTCTCTTGATATATCAGCCATAGTATATCAGCCTAATAAGCCTACCATATCTACCTACATTCAAGGTCAGCATTTTTATGCACTACGTTTTCGCTAGATATTTTTCAATATTGTCATAGAATGAGTACTTTTTCTTCGTAGTGCGCGTGTTTCATTGCCAAAATAGAAAACCTATTTGTAAATTCCTTTAATCTCATAAAAAATAAAAGCACGGCAACAGTTAAACCCACTCTAATTTTTTTATTAGTTTGCCTTTTTTTTCATCCCGTATGCTCCGCTATCGCCACCGCAACCTACCGCATGAGTCTCACCCTACCTTAGAATAATACCTAGTCGACTCTAGGCTTAGTACTTGTGCAATGTGCATTGTAATACTCATGTATCTTATGTGGGGCCGAGCGGTGCATTGTGGCGAGAGACAATGTGGCTTCGGTACTGTAAGATAGATAGAGGGAAATATTGATGTTCGTATTGTTTGATTGGTCTGTACTGTACTTACATTGCAATTAGTAATTGAGTCAATATCATAGTAAATTGGTCGGTTGGTAAAGTCGAAGCACCCGTAGCTCAGTTAGCGGAGGCAATCTTATGTTGCCAATACCAATGTTAAGCAAAGATCGACGCGGTCAGTCCTTGGATGGGTGACCGAAAATGGCATTCCATTTTTGGCACTTTCGTGGGTTGGATTACACGTGAAATTGTAGGTCCCAGCTGTTTGTCTAGTACGGGAGTCGTTAAGACATGTCAGAGGCCCTTAGGGCGGCTTAATAACTTTCGACAATAGAGTTGGCCACTCTCATTGTTTCATTTTACTTACATAGTTTTCGTTTTCTCTTCTATATAGATTAGAAGTTGTACAGAAACTGTTTCTCGTGCACTTTCTTTCATAATTGAATAATCCATGCAAGTTACGTGAAAACATAAGACTTGAAAAAATATATTTATGAAATTCGCAAAATTTCTCACCGTAGACAAGTCTACGAAAGGCGTAGCACTTCGTAGCTACTTTCACTTTTTCTTTGATCAAGTAAAAAACATGGTAAATTACGTTCTATCTTTTACGTATTTAGTAAGCACGATATTTTATCTAATATAGTCTCTGGATAGACGACTAGTATTATTTATGAAAGAACACAAACGAAAAACAAACCTAATTCTTATGAAATCGGTCACTTCCTGTATCTCTTTTTCGATATTCATCGAAGGCATCAACAACGTGAGAAAAAAGTTAAGGTCAAACTTACAATGTAGGACATTATATTACAACTAAATAGCTTATCTCAGGCGGTACAAATATTGGATCGGCAGCCGATCAAGACGGCGCAAATGACAAATAAGTACCTTGTTATCATTTGTCCGATAAGAAAGCGACCGATTTTATAAATAAAGCGGTCATACGGAGCGGAGCTAGCGACAGTCACTCGATACACCTCCACTGTATCCAACCTTCTTTGACCATCTCTATTCCAAAAAAAGTTGTAATAAAAAAGTTAATAGCCCGCCAGAACTCGTTCCAAGTTCAAAAAAGTCTAAATCCTTTTTAGATCCAGCGTTAGATGATGGCGCGATAATTTTACGACATTTTAAGTGCGATGTGTTGTGAACTCGAAACTAAAATTAATTATTGTGCTGAGGATTTGTTTTACTGGATTTTTGGTTGTGTTTCTTGACGGCATAGTGTAGATCAAATAGAATGGCGCCTAAACAGAAACCGAAAGCGGGTGGAGTAAGTTATTTTAATATTTTAACTAAAATAAATAACTATTTTCGAGAAATCACTAAGAATCTAAATTACTTATGACTTACATCAAACTTAATACTCTTATTATCTTAAAGTTCATTGTACGCTCTCTTTGCTTGGTAACTGAATAATTCTACATATTGTTAGAACGAAGAATATTATATGTATAATTTTTTCATTCTTAATTTTACTAAATCAGTGTCTTACCATGCAATTTAACTTGCAAATGTCTTTATGATAATTTAAGTGACATAGTAATTGTGCTGTATCTGCAATTATTATTTATCAGCGACTAAATATCTAGTTAAATTTGCTACGATACAATACCGATGGCTTTATTACATTGATTGGTTCTAATTAATGATTTGCATCTACGATGTCAAACCATATGATTATACCTATGTTGAATGTTAAATATACATTATACAACCTATAATAGTATACAAGTAATACTTTTGATTTATTGTATTGATCTGGGTTATTAAGTTTTAAATTTCCAATCAGTTTTAATTTTCAAATTACGTAATAATTACTTAGATAGGATTTTATTATCAATTTTTTATTTCTTTGTTTTTTTATTTCTGTAATATATTAACTAGAAAAATTGTTCTCAAATATGTACAAATAGCCGTACTCAACGTGTAATTTTACTGTATGAAAACTTAAATGCACTTATTGCTACAGACTTGCTTGCAGAAGTAAAATAATATTTGATTTTATATCAAAAACCATTTCCTGTGTTGGGTAAACCTAAGTCTTCCTGTTATTCGAATGACATACTCGTACTTATTACTTATACGCCAGAAACTCCTATAATTTAAATAACCTGGTGACCTTCATATTGAATATGGAAATTATTTTTTTCCTATACCAATAGTCAAAAAGACCTTGGCAAGTAAGGCTGCATAAAATATGTATTTTGAAAAAAATATTTAGACATATTTTAAAGGAACCTGTTATAGTAATTTTATAATCAGGCGGCATCGCTTTAAAAAATGATTCAAACGCTAATTAATATCTTACAATAATGTCGCTTGTTTACCTTGGACTCGAATTTGAAGTTTTTTATAAGTTGCACAATATTAAAATAAAATGACTACAAGAGCGAACTAGGCAGCAGCCGTGAGTACTGTTCAATAATTATAAACGACTCTACTTCAATTTGAAAACAATTTGAAAGTAAAAGAACAATTGATAAAATATGATTCATTTCTAAATGTTTGTGAAGAAGAGAACAGACACAAGTATTTTGTTACCCGTTCCACATTTGTACTAAAACTTCGAAATACTATCTTCTTGTTAAACTTACTCTTATGGCACAGCGATCCAAAATGGCTCTTGACCCCATTCACAAACACAGAGGAATGTCATTCCGTTTCTAATATAATTTAAATCAATCAACTCTTTTAGATTTTTTTCCAGCCATCATAGTTTTCTGCACTGTAGTTCACACAGCACTATAAAAACATAACCACCACCAACCGCCACACAAAATTCACCTTTATCCTACCACAACAGAGCCTATTATCTTACATCACCTTTTTCTTCCAGTCCCACGCCTCCCCCAGCTCCGAGCGTCGCGAGCACCTGTACAAGATCCTGGTGATTGGCGAGCTCGGCACCGGCAAGACGTCCATCATCAAACGATACGTGCATCAGTTCTTTAGCCAACACTACCGCGCTACTATTGGAGTCGACTTCGCGCTGAAAGTACTCAACTGGGACGCTAACACGGTCATTAGGCTGCAGCTATGGGATATTGCAGGTAAAATAATTAATAAAAAATTAATATATAGTAATTGTTGAATCTTAAAAGGAGTTGGGCGGGACACGTGGCTAGACGAAACGACAATAGATAGAGCAAAACCGTTACTGACTGGTGGCCAAGAACGTCGAGATGGGTCGACGACATTATGCGAGAAGTGGGTTCTTTATGGATGTGGTCTGCATAAGATCAACGCAGCTGGCACATTCAAAGAGAGGCCTATGCCCAGCAGTGGGATAGAGAAGACTGTGGATGATGATGATCAATTGTTGAATAAATTTATTTGAGAGTGGTTTTATTTAGTCTGCCTCTAATTTCTTTGACTGTTATAAACTACGTCAACGTTTTTATTAAATATTTTATATAGGTACAATGGTTGACTGAAAAAGATTACTCTTAGCGATAAGAACGTATAGTTATGTTTTTTTTGCAAGTGCAAGTTTTTAATTATCAGGCATCACATGATTAATTAAATAATACATAAATGTGATATGTAATGAGGCCTTCTTAAACAAGATCGCACATTAAAAACTTAGAACAAATGCAATAAAAAGTCTAAGGCCAGTTTGGACATTCTAAAATTATTTCTGTCAAATCTTAGGAAGATTTTGTGTAACAGTTAATTGTTGATTTGTTTCTTAAATAAGTGGATAATATTTACCATGAGCACTGACGATTTTGCAGTATTCAACCATGTGTTCGCTGGCATCGTTCTGGCGTTTTCATTGGCCTTTTTCTGTTTACCTATAATGATAGAAGTGTAATATTATTTTAGTTGCGGTACTACGCATTCAACTACTATTACCACGCGTGTGCAGGTTCTTTTTATAGTTATGTAACATTTTTTGCATATTAAGATAGCTGTATAATATAGTGTATTAATTAGGTAAGTTAAAAGCTGATGCAATATGTACTATCGATGACATATTATCAGTTTCGTTGATGATACCTATTCTTGCTTCATAGCTGAGACATGAATCAATTTAAAAATAAATAGGTATCGGTCACAAATTTGGCATAGTAGAGTTTAATAGTAGTACATCTTCAAGTCTAGTCTTCGAGTCTTCAAATCTAGAGTTAATAGGTAATCTTCTAGGTAAGCGTGTTACATCCTAAACTGCAGCAATGCTTAACATCAGGCAGGCTGTAGTCAAACGTAAACCTATCCCACGTAAAAGAAAAAAAAGTGCAACTACACAAATGTGCCGCACGCAAAGTTAGATATAATCATCAAACTTCCGCAAATTACATGCAATTCTCTTAATCAACAATTGTCATTAAAGAAAACGAATACATATCTCTGGAACTCTCTATCAGTAGCCTTGTTTCCTGTAAATGGCAATCTTTGGATCATTCAAAACCATAGTAGGTAAATAGTTTCCTAAGCATATGTTAAGACTACAGCGGTACTGAACAGGCGGGCTGTTGTGAAAAGTCTATAAAAAAGTGTATTCTGTATATAAAATCAGTTAAAACTTTATTCAAATATTTAATCAATGTTCCATTCCAGGTCAAGAACGGTTCGGCAACATGACCCGGGTGTACTACAAAGAAGCAGTGGGCGCCTTCATAGTGTTCGACGTGTCTCGAGTGGCCACCTTCGATGCGGTGGTGAAGTGGAAGAACGACCTGGACTCCAAGGTGCAGCTGCCGGATGGGTCGCCCATACCGTGTGTGCTGCTTGCTAATAAGGTATTTGTAAATACAGTCGTTCCGTGGAAGGACCTGGGCGCCCACCACGATGTATCTGCCCAAGAGAACTCCCCTAACGAATTAATTCTGCGGGGGAACCATGACTCTCGGTCATGAGGAAATACGACTCAAGAGGAGAGAGAAAACAGTCGTATTCTTTTCATATTATGCTAAAATGTGTCAATGTGGTAGTGCTGTTGTAAAATTTGGCACAGCAGAATGCCAGGATATGACAATTATTTTATTATTCAATTCTGTGATACAATGAAAATTGTTTTTTTTATGTTTATTCTTATTTATTTAAATAGACACCACATAATTGTAATTAAATATCATAAGGAAATAAAACTTAGATATATAAAACCATAGATTGTGATAGCGTATAATACCTATCACAAGTCATAAACATCCTCCCTAACACGCCGATACTCCCTCCCTTAATATTATTTAGCTATCATTATCCAGGTACTTATCTACGCCTATTTGTTCCCCAAACGTTAACCACATTTTTCATCCCTCCGCAGTGCGACCAGCAGAAGGAGGGCATAGTGAACTCCCCAGCCAAGATGGAGGAGTATTGCCGGGAGAAGGGTTTCGCCGGCTGGTTCGAGACCTCCGCCAAGGAGAACATCAACATCGAGGAGGCGGCGCGCTCGCTAGTCAATAAGGTGGGGATAATACGTGTTTTATTTATAAAATGTACTTAGTTATCCATCTAATTTGCCGAATCTTTTCCGTTAGTTATCTTTTTCGAGAGTGAATCGGTTCTTATCGGGTAAGCACGCTCCATCTTAGACCAAAGCCTTTGCTTACCATTAGGCAAACTATGGCCAAGTGCAAACCCATATTAGTTAAAAAAATATTTAACTTATGTTTTAAATTTCGTTATGTCGATTGCATGGATATATGAATTGGACGGAATCATATCAATTCGTCAGCCTACATTCATATTTGTTCTGCAGCTGTGTTTGTCTTGTATATAGTCTTAATTATAGGTGTCTTGATTTGAACATAGAGGTTTAAAAGACAAAGTTCTTTTGAAACTTAAGAGGCGTTCGTGGCCGAGCCACATAACTTAGAAAGGGACAGATAAAGGTGGCCACGTATTGAAACTTTAATTAGATGGTAAATATAATCGCCAAGTCAAAGTTATAGGCGTGTTTTCTGTCTACACGCCTACTATGGTACGCCCACATGTAAAAGTACATGATGATTGATCAAATCATTATTTGAAATACTTTTTTATCTCAAACAGTTTTTTGTATTCAAATATGAACGAATGAGCTAATATTTATGATACCGTAAAATATTACTTAATAATTCAATAAAATATTATCTCATTATACAAGCCTAACCCAATATTAACACGACAACAGATTTTATTGTAAATTTCTTAAAAAAGGAAGCTTGAGTCAGAATTTTTATATGTCATAAAAATATTATAATTAATTCAATGATGTCATGATATCATTAAGTGCAGGATTCCGTAAAATGTAAGACATATTCTAGCTCATAATTCATTTGTATGAATAAAGTGACTGACAAAACCTACGAAGTCGAAAAAAAAATAAGTTGTAAAACATATTCTAGGTCATAATTCATTTGTATGAATAAAGTTATGGACAAAACCTTTGTAAAAAACGAGTCGAAGTCTATAAAACTAGTTTTTGTACTTACGGTTGAGCCTATCACGGTCGTTAACTGGTTAATGTATGGGCCCACGGTGTAGAACCTTGTGGAATGTTACCGTTTTTTGATAGTGCTTGTATATCGTGAGAGTTCAGACAGACATGCTACAAAGACAGGAAATACCAATTCGATTTTTAAGACATTTAAAGAAGTACATTTGGCATCGTGGTTAAAAAAAGGCTTTTACCTAAGTAGAAAAGATAATTGGACCATTCCGTAAAATGTGCTTGTTCTCATTGTTATCCTCAGCTAGCGGTTTACTATCTTGACAATTATTGTTTAGTGAAATCCCATTTAAATGTCTTTTCCTTTTAATATAAAAAGTGCTACCTCTTGGTATAACTTATTATTCAAATTAAATACAAAAATAGAAAACATTTACTATCACAAAAGCACCTTATTAAATATATGTGGCCCAATGCAGTGGCAAATGATGTAATCCATTATGTCTGTACACATAATCGTGTGAGAGTTACGAAGGGAAATAACTCTTCCTAAACTATCATAAATCTGAAGGTCTACACAGTCTTACCGTAGATAATTTATGAATTGTTTTGGTGGTTTGAAGTGCATTACATTTGTGTTTGTGTTACAAGCCGAAAATAAATATAAGAACGTTTAGAAAGGTATTTGAATGTGCCTGTATGTGTTAAAGATTTAAAGTAATGATATACATTTATAAGATAACTAGGTATGTATCTCTAGAAGTTATATAGTTACATGAAAAAATATTCAAAATCTAAAGTTTCATTGTGTAGCCGCCCTAGTGGACGTTAACTTTTTTGTTTACGGTTATTTAGTTAAATCGCCGCGTTTCTATTACAACATTGAATCCGTAATGGCGGGGCTAAGCTAAGGTTACATACCATTTGTCGCCTTGGGATTTAATCACCAATTTAACTTAAAGGGCGAAGATTAATGGTATAGGAAGATTCCCAAATGTTCTTATATTATGTTTTTAACTAAGAAAAGGTAGGGTCTTTGGTCAGGGAATAGATAAGGATGATAACAGGCAGGCTGTAGTCAAATGTAAGCCGTTTAATGAAGTCGAAGAAGCATAACTTATGCAACAAATGAAATTATCACCATATGTTTTATGTGATGTTTATGAACCATACGATATTCTATCACTTTAGGTTTTATATGAGCCTACATATTGAGTTAATGTCTGCTTCTTTAATACAATAGACTTATTACTGTATTTAATTTGTAGTAACATTATGCCTTGTAGTTACAGTATTGGTGTTAAATTATTGTGATAAACATAGAACTATTCTTGTTTCCAGATCCTTCTGAACGACAAGCTGCTACAGAGCAACGACAACCGAGACGGCGACAAATTCAATCTCGAGCACAAGATAGCAAACGGAGAGAACAGCAGGGACGCCGGGAAGTCGTGTAATTGCTGACCAATCACAGCACACCAATACCCAAATCAACCAATTATATCATGCGAACAAATCATAGCTACTATTTCCATATTCCCATTTGAAGTTCTTCCTAAGATTCTTCAATCGGACCAATCACAGCGCGCCAATTTCTTGCCAATCGTGAATAAGGTATTAGCATAAATTTTCAAAGAACCAAACTATTAATATTTTATTTAAGAAAGATTCAAATATTATAAAAATGTACATTTGGTTGATTTTGCTGAAATATAAAAAAAAACTCTTACTGCAACATCTTATGAGCCAATCGCATTCGTTCTAAAATCAAAATTATCTATTTTATTGGCTGTTCTTTTTTCTTTTGTGCATAATGCACTTTTAGTTGAACAAAGTTGTTTTATATTTATTTTAGGCTATTATAGGAGCTTTTTCAATTTTTATTCACATTCGAAACATATTTTGTGCCTCTTCGAGATATTACTCTTTGTTTTTTTGTTAGAAAATACGAAGTGCCTATAATCGAATTTATATTACAATAGAATGTAGATAAATAGCTATTTTTTTCTTGACTAATATTAGTTTTGGTTTATATTTGTCAGTTAATAAGTTTGAGTGCCATGCGTGGCTGAAGTCATGATGATTATGTACCTATAGTACCTTATTATAATAAGATGTATGATAATTAGTATCGATAATTATATTAATAAGTATTATCTACTTATTGTATGAGTGTTTGAGGTGTTATTGTATTAAAATGTTTAGAGACCAGAGTGGTGTTTTTCATTTATCTCGTAGAATAAATAGCATTCCATATAAGTAATATATAAGAGGTTTGTAGGCCTTGTTCAAATCTATAGATCAGTAATTATATGGTAATCAGAACCAGTAGCCAAAATAAGTTAACTCCATAAATAATAATTAACGACAGTTTTAGCCGATCCATGTGTAAGTATTGTAACATCTTCATAGTTTCCTTATTATAGACAATAGACAAGTAATGTATCTATAAAATTCGGTACATAATTTAGTTCCACTTAGTTAAATATATGCCGATCAATAACAAAAACAATGATGCCGTCAAAGATCAAGATAGATGACATACATAAGATGTCGGTCAGTATTCAAAGAGCGTTAAATTGGCCCTTCCGGCTAGGACCCAATTTGATTCCATAACACCTACTTATAATAGCCAAATCATATGTCGGAATCTAACCAGCCATAAGGCCAATCATCATACTAACAAAAACAAAACATGTTTCCTAAATCGACTCTTGCGCAACTGTTAGTCATTTACTGAGTTGAAATTAATCGCTAGTTTTGACTGAGGTTCGTTGCACTACAAATATGAATTTGATTTATTTCAACGCTTTTGAAATGACGTGATGTTTCTTTCAGTCTTAAGTAATCGGATTATATGAAGGGGACATTTCAAGACGTTTGTGTGCATTGTAGTACAAAAAAGATATATTTACTAGTGCATATTATATATTATGTATGTGATATACATATGTCTATGTACATATTTAACAAGTGTATTACAAAGGCTCTACTATACAACTTTCTTTTACCCTACAATAATGTTGTATTTTCTCAAATCTGATGCATACAGCATTGTAACTCTATACGTACTTATTATAATTAAGTAAGCTGCATCTACACCATACAGTGCATCATAAACTAAACCCGTCTTATTACAAAACGAGGTTTAAATGTTAGTCTAGGACTAAGAAAAATTTAAAATTGGTTCTGGTTAATCAAACATCACATACAAGCAATGAAAATGTTAATTCAAATTGGAACTTTGATTTAACATTGGGAATTTTTTACAGTTTGATAATTATGACATTAGACAGACAATTTTCGAACAACTAAAACGGACTTGGTCTAGACTTATATTTAAAACACTTTTTGTAATAAGGCCCAACGGGTTTCGGATCACAACACAACCCACTAAAACAGATGATTAAATCTACACAAAACAATAAAAATAGGCAAGTGAACCAGAATCTCATGTCAAATATACACTATCTTTATATTTGCATTGCGATAGCGTCTTGGTCTTCTTTCCTTGGTTGACTGCACTCCGAGACATGTATCTGTAGCCCTACATCATTAGTAGAAGATATTTTAATGTGAAAACTGCTTTTTAATACATCTTTAATAGAATTAAGGTTTTAAGGAATTTTAACGCGTTTCGTGTATTCATTTTAAGATAGCTTTAATAGTGGTAGGAGTGTGGGAAAATGAATGGAAATGGGGTGAGTTTTTTATGATTTAGTTCTTTGGAAACAGTGAAGTGAAAGCAAAAGTGAGTGCGCAAGTAATTACATAAGTCTGTGTTTATATGAAACAGTTTGTATGTAACAAACGTAACGTATTATCTTTAAAGTCTGAAGTTAACTAAAATATAAATACAATAATTAGCATAGAAAGTAGTGTTTCAGCTTCCGTGACTTAACGGTGGCTGATTTGACAGGTATTATAATATTCTCGCGAAGAATTCCAATAAATATAATGCTGACCTTTTTGATTTAAATTTTAAAAACACAATGAATAGAATGCAGTGGGGAGCGGCCAAAATGTTCATCTATTGAATTCTATTTGAAATTTATTATATTCTAGCACGTTTAACCTTTCGTATTTCCTAAATGTTTTGCATGTTATAATGCACATTTAATTTTTAAAGTAATTTTTGATAAAGTAAAGTAGTTAAATAATAATTGAACACACAAGTTATTTTTTATATGTACTATGTATAGCTGTTTTCTTTCAGTAGTCAAATAAATATTTCCACAAATCTTATTGCTTTACAGAATTCAAATACTCATAGAATACATAATGTGGCAATCAAGATCCAGGACCTCAAAGTTTGGACCCCAGAGGAAACATCGTGGTGGAGGAAGAAACCAACTAAGCCGCGAACTTTGATTTTAAATGGCAGTGAGTAAAGATATTCTTATTTGACACATAAAGTGTTTTAATACCCGTGTTATATGCAGTTGCATACACTACTTTATCTTCACTAATGCAATTAATCAAACAACAAAAGTAAAAGCTGACAATAGTTAATTTTTCATATAATTTTCTAGATTTTTCTGGCAAAAGATTACTTTAAAAGGTTACTTTTGTTGCCAATTCTAGAATATCCGGAGGCGTACAAATATCATCGTCGCTTTCCATTTTTAACTTTTAATTTGTATTTAAAAAACAAAACACATTGCGAAACTTTAAATTCACGCGTACGTGTATTGTCATAGTGATTTTGCCGCCATTAAAATCTAACCAACGAGAGTGCAGCGCGACCAAACTGATTGGCCCTGCAATCAGGTTGGTCACGCTTTTCCGATGTTATAATGAGCTATTACGATATCGGTGTGGATATTATAACATCATGTGAAATTGCTTAAATTGAGTGTTTTGTTGTCTGTGCTATAACAGTAGTAATTATAAGTCAAGTATTGGAAACATAAGTAGAATGTTAGAACATTAGTGTAGATAAAATACAGTATATACTTATATAAATAAATAAATAATAAATATTTCGGGACATTGCACACAGCGCCCACCCACAGCGTTATCTAGTACCCACGACACAAGCGTTTGCTTAGTGTGGGGCTAGATGGCGCTGTGTGCAATGTCCCGAAATATTTATTATTTATTTATTTATATAGCATAAAGTATACACACGTAACAGTGGCAGTATTTATAACTAAAATAAAACAATTGTTATGTTTTCAGTTACGGGTTGCATAAAACATGGTGAATTTGCCGCTATTATCGGCCCAAGGTAAATAAAACTAATAATTATGATATGATGAATAGCTAGACACGTATTCCTACTTAATTAGAGCAGTCACGGCATCGGCCGTTATTTTGGGGATTGCGAACAGACAGGCCACAAGAAAAATAGCTTATATGCTACACATCTATCTTATCGATCATATTCATCTCCAAAAGTTCAGCTAATTAAACATTTAAAAGTATACAAAAACGTTTTGATTTTATACTACAGCTAACTCTACACAACACTATCGAAGTTTTCTTGTAATATTTCCAGCGGTGCCGGCAAGACGACATTTATCGTGTCCCTCGCCGGCAAGAACACCCTGCCGTCTACCGGCGCTGTCTCCGTGAACGGGGTAAATGTCAGCCAGCTGCAGGTGGTAGAGCTGGTGCCCCAGTTCGAGGTGTTTATGGACTCTCTCAGCGTCATGGAGCATTTGGTTTTCATGGTTAGTGGGTTCATGTTGTGTTTGGTGGACTTATTACGTTGCCGTGGTATCGTTGTATTTTTGTGAAGGAATTACAAGAATGTCATTTGTTCATCGTGTTTATTGTAAGTAGTCGGAATTATGTGGTGTTTGATTAGTCAGTTTCTTAAGAGTATTTTTGTGATTATTTCTTTGGTTTTTTTTTTCAAAAATTTAACAGTGTGGTAATGAATAATAGAATAGAATAATAATAGAATAATAGAATAATAATAGAATAATAGAAATTTATTCACCTTATAACATCTCGTTACATTGGGCAAGTCAATTTACATTTTTCTTAATTATATGGTACATACTTAAATTAAATTAGTAAACTTATCAAACAATTTGGTCATACACAAATGATGATTCTGTCAAAGGCAATCTCATGTATTCGTTTAGTGTATAAAATGGGTTGATACTAAAGAAGTTTTTAATATTTATTTATTTATTTATTTATTTATAACGGTACACATAACAGAATGAGTTCATATATAAGCCAAATACACATTCAAAACTGGTTTTGAACCAGAACAAATTCCTCAGGTGAGTGTACACAGCTTGAACAATATGAATTTGATTATTATTTTCAAAAACCTGTGTTGGACAGAGAATACAGTACCTAACTGGTACTGTATTCTCTGTCTAACAAACAACAACGATAAACAAGGACAACATAATTACAGACTAAATTTTATCTTAAAATTAGTGATCATGCATAGCTTTGCATTAAAATAGCTAGAACATTACGCTTGAATGTGGATAACACACAATTAAATACATCCAGTGACTGATGGTGGTTCGCTAGGATACTATTGTATTGGCGACATATTCTAACTAATGGGTTGTATAGAGATGTATTATTTTTATAAACACTGAGAGAGAATATATTTTGGGGCCTGCGCGAATTAGGGTTTATATTAATGTTGATGTTGATACAAGACAGGAGTGAGGGTGAGTCAATTTGGGCATGAATAATTTTAAATAAATATATGTAATCGGAGTATTTGCGGCGATCTTCAAGAGACATTAATTTAATTCGCTAATAATAATGTTCTTAAAAGCGTTTGGAGGCAAGTTAATTAATCTATGTGGCAGTTTATTAAACATACAGACTTTATTATAGATCCCTTGTTTTTGTACTTTCTTTAATCTGGTGTTTGGTAACCTTAATGCGACTATATTCCTTAGGCTGTATTGGTTATCTTTTTTCAGCGCGGACTTTTCATTATAGATCTCCAGTAAACATGTGTAAATATACAGAGATATAACAGTCATAAGTCTTTGTTCTTTAAAGTGCTGCTTGACCGGAGCGCGTTTCCTCAGGCCAAGCATTGTCCTAACTACTCTTTTCTGAGCTCTAAGTACTTTTATTATTTCTGATGAGTTTCCCCATACTGTGATGGCATACCTTAACCGTGATTGTACATATGCATAGTATACTGATTTAATTGAGGGTTCATCCAGTAAAGGCTTTAGTTTAAATATAGCAAAGTTGGCACTTGCTAATTTTTTGCAAAGTTTGGTTATGTAAGCCACATGTGTAATAGTGTGGTCAACAGTGTATCCGAGGAATACAGTTTCTTTAACACTAGAGATATCTTTGGCATTTTTCTTAGTTCGGTATTCCATAATTACACTCTTATCTGTGTTAAGTATTATGCCATTAGTACTAAACCATTCTTTGAGAACTGTCATAGTTTTGTCAATTTTAGTTCTGAGGTCATTTATATTTTTGTCATTTAATCCCACATGTGTGTCGTCTGCAAATAAGCTTATATAAGTCCATTCTGGCATTATATTTACCAGGTCATTAATATATATTAAGAACAGAACTGGACCAAGGATAGAACCAATATGTATACGTTCGTATTGTATTTGTTTCAGACAGAAATGAAAAGGGGTAGTGTTAAACACCACGCTAACAAATTGCTTTTGGAAACGCTATTGTGTGATTTGAAACTGAAAAATCTTGCTAATTCTACAATCGGCTCGTTATCTGGCGGTGAGAAAAGGCTACTGTCATTGGCTACTTCGGTAAGTATCTGTGCACACCTTTATAATCAGAGCGTGAGTTTGTTGGTTTGTCTCATGATATAAAGGCGAGCCAATGTGGTTTGTGACATGTAACTAAGATTATATATTAGAGTCTCACATTATGTAATTCGTACTTCAAACACTTGAGGTTTCTTAGTTGGTAGTTAGTGGCTCTGCCTTCTAATCTAGTGGTGCGGCTTCGATTCCCGCACAACACAAGTAATTATAATTTGTAATAACTTGTGTTAATTCTGGTCGTTTCAATTTATATTAAGTATGTATTTACAAAAGAAAAATATGTATAAGTATTTTATCCATTATCTAGTACCCATGTCACAAGCGTAAGCTTAGTATGGGGCTAGATGGCTCTGTATGATACCTATGTCCTGAAATATTTATTCATATGAAGGAAAGAGATTTTACTTCTTTCATAATTATAGCAACAGAATCATTATCATTTCAGTTACTATCAAACCCACAAATTCTTATATGCGACGAGCCTACCACGGGTCTAGACAGTTACAACGCCATCCTAGTTGTATCAGCTCTGAAGAAGCTCACTAAATCCGGCAAGATAGTCATATGTTCCGTACATCAACCATCCTGCGACGTTTATAAGGAGTTCAGCTCTATTCTCCTGATGGCTAATGGAAAACTCGTGTTTCATGGGACACAGGATGAGTGTAGAGATGTGTTTGAAAGGTACCTATGTATTTGAATAATAGTACCATAATAAATATTATTGATACTTAAAGTCTATTAAGGTTCTTATATGAGTGATTATGATCATAAATTGTTTGAAAGTGCTATAGCTAGCGTAAGGACATATATGAATAAGTTTTAATATTATGTTCAATACGATACGGCAAACTGTTAAAACTATTATTATATGATTCGTTAGTATCAAAATCTCACACAGATGTTGTAGAATAGCGTATAACTCTATTCTAAAAATACACTCAACATTACCCTGTTCAACCAAATATTTTCCTGATGTCATAAGTAAAGTCCAAATAATAAGTTAAGTTTAGTATATGCCCACTCTTGGTTTTACTTCCGTCTTATGAAAATGATAGGTTAAACGAAACACGATAGCATTAGATTCGTCTTCAAGATAAATCATTATTCAAACCCACCCACCTTTGCTCTCAGCAATGAATCAAGCCTCGATATCTAATAATAATATAATGACACATTATGATATAGCGCCTGTAATAACGATTTAAATCAATAAAATCTATTATTTTCTACTAATGTATGCCCATAGCGTCGCCCGCGTTGTTTCGGAACAAAAAGTAACGTATGTCACTTGCAAGACTTTAGACTACTTCCATACCAAAAATCAAGCTTATTTTTTTTTCAATAATTTCAGGCTTTCGATTCTCTTTAGTTTTATAATTTTTTTTAAACTTGATAGTCTTACATTTGACAACAACTCATCTGATGTTAAGCAACGTTGTAATCTAGTTATTTCAGGTTTATTTTATGTACAAGATGTAGATAGATTGACGTATTCAGCTCATATTTCTTACCTAAATGTTGTGTGTTATTAGCATAAACCTACACTGTCCATTAAACTACAATCCCGCTGAGTTCTACATACGGGCCGTGTCGAATCCAGGTGTGGATTATGTAGACAAGATCATGGAAATCTACCAAGACCGCATGGATGGAAGTTCAGTGGATAGAAGCGAGACTGGTTCCAAATCTTTGGGACATTTAAAGCTGTAAGTATGTGAACTGACCCACTGTTACTAGGCATAAAATTCCTTGATTTCCTATGATGCCATTTGAGACTTTCTGTCTTAAGTAGATATTAGCTGATTAAGTGAAGATTGGTAAATGACAAAATGTTCACACATTTTGTCGTCGGTGAGACCGTATTGGTTTTTTCATAATATTTACCTTAACTTTAAAACACATTTAACATCTGTAGGTGTCAGGTTATATTATATCTAAGCTAAAATTTCTAAAACTTATCTATCTATTTTTTTTTACTGTGCATATTACCGGTACACACGCACCGGAAAGCTTTTGAAAGCTCATGTAAATGTTGTTGCTATCTCAAGCCCACAAGCTCTGAGGTCAGCGGCAGGTAAAATTGGGTGACGGGTAAAAAAAGAATTTGATGGGCGGTCGAACTAGTATGATAATGTGAATGCCGCAGGTGCTTTTGTATAGAGCTTTATCAATTTCAAGCTACTTTATTTATGGTGCTTCATTTTTTAATGTGTTCATGTCAATCTTTCCAAAATGATCGAATGGAATTTCAATAAAAGATACATAAATTGGTAAAGTGATGATGTTGTTTGAATGCCCACGCAATTTGCAGTTTGAGAAGAAATTGGTTCAAACAAGTGCAGTTGATTCTATGGAGATTGTCGTTGACGCTCAAGAGGGATATCAAGAGTCATATTTTTCAGTTGTTTCTGTCTGTGGTAAGTAGGTAGCTTTAATTCCTAAGCGATATCATGAATTAAAATATAGTGACAGTTGAAGTATTACAAATTGAAAAAAAAAACACACACACACCTAAAACATTCACATAATTATCTTATTATACCTACTTCTATTATTTTTCACACATATAAATACAACTCTGTATATTACAGCTCAATATAAAGTTGTTGTTTTTTTATCCAGATGGTCTCATCCCTAGTCCTGGGCACGTGTTACATCGGCCTCACAGGCACCACCCAGCGCGGGGTGCAGGACATCCGCGGCTTCCTCTGGCTCATCACTAGCGAAGTCTGCTACACATTGTCGTACAACGCCCTCTATGTGTTCGAGTATGAAATTACACTATTCAGGAGAGAAGTTGGAGTCTATCGATGTTCAGCGTATTTTGTTGCAAGGTTTTTGAGTTTTGTAAGTATTGTTTACCATTTCAATTCCCAAAAAACCAAATTATAAATTGAAAATAACGCACTTAATTGCTCTGGCTAATTACTAGTGAAGTCTGTTACAAATTGCCGTACAACGCCCTCTATGTGTTCGAATACGAAATGACGTTATTCAGAAGGATTTTGAGCTTAGTGAGTGTTTGTGAGTATTACCTACATAACACGTTAGAGTATCATTTCATTTTCATTACAATAATAATTGCAAAAAATATCAATATTTTGTTGTTATTCATACGTTATACTTACTTGTATAGGTATGTGTGAATAGGCACTAACCACTTTTGTAGGTATAATGTGAGCCATTTTGGACCACAACGACTTCCTGTCTGATGATAGCACACTTTAAATTATCCTACCTAAAATAAAACTAACAGAGGTTCTTTCTAAGAACTTTATTAGCCCAGACAAAATAAATTACCTTGACCTTATACAAAAGATTTTTTGTCTCGTTATATGATTATCTACATTCCTTCTGTAAATTAAGGGTATTGTCGACTTGTCGTCTCAAAATTCTGCTAATTGAACATAATTTTGGTTCATTATTCCCAGATTCCTCGCTGTATCATCTGGCCCATGACCCTGGTGACTCTGGCAACCTTCGCGGTAGACCTTCCTAACCACATCATCACATCCTTGGAGTTCATGCTGGCTCTCGTCTCGGCTGGCATTGCGGCATTGTCTTATGGTAATACAGGTTACAAATAATATTATATGTATAATAAAAATAAAAATGACTAAGTACTGGTAAAATAACAGGTTACAAATTGCCGCTGTTCATTTGAGAAAAATGATTCACATTTGATTAAGATATTAACTAACTGAATAACACACATCCAACAGGACACTTAACGAAAGTACTGATTAAACTTTTATTGGAAAATGAGCGAAAATTATCACGACCGGCAGGATTCGAACCTGCGTATTTCCGATCACCGTCCGGAACGCCTCAACCAACTAGGCTACGGTCTACTAACTGCCAGGCGCGAAAATCCACACTCATTTCCATACACTTCAGACTGAGCGGCTGATGGCGCCACTTGTGCTGTCAGAATATGCCTAACAAATGGATGTCTATGTCTTGGATTTTCGCGCCTGGCAGTTAGTAGACCGTAGCATGGTTGGTTGAGGCGTTCCGGACGGTGAGATACGCAGGTTCGAATCCTGCCGGTCGTGATTGTTTTCGCTCATTTTCCAATAAAAGTTTAATTTAAACAACTATAGTGCAGGTTTAGCACTTATTAAATTAACTCATAATTGAAAGTACTGATGCTGGAAAGCTCTTAGGTACCATAAATTTTGAAAGATTAATAATTCTGCCAATTGTTCTGCCTCCAAACACTTTAAATGATACTGTAAAAAAGATAGAAAGACACATTTCTTATGGCAGATTTAACATGATGTGGTTTGATTTATTTTTACTGGTTGACTGTTATACCTTAATTTAAAGACACACTTACAGAATATAACTAGTATGTCTCAGAAAAAATGCACAATGACGTGCTGGGCTTGAAAATAAAACTCTTGATGGCATTAGGTTAGCGTTATGACAATCAGCCAAGTGTCTTGTAATTATAAGCCAAAGGCTTTTATAAAATTAGTGTCTTGACCATCACATAGTGAACTATTTAGTGCATATGCTGCCAAAACAAGTAAATATACATAGTCAATTTATTTAAAGCTGGTATAATTCGTACTCATATTATACCTTACCAACGAATATTATTTCTTAGAAAAAGCACCCAAAAAACTGTACCTTGAATGTTACACCGGAAATCACCATGATTCTCACATTATTCTTTCTTGTTTTACCACATTTTTACGTTGATAGATTGCAGTAGACTTAAAATAAATAACTTGAGTAGTCGAGTATATATTTCCAAACATGTGTAGGTATAGATTGTATGTATTGACTTCACATTAACCTGACTGAGCATAGCAATTAATCTTTTGACCCTTTCGGATAGATTTGAAAGCCTCGGGCAGTACAGTATGTAGGTATATGTACTTACTTGTTATGAGAACATAATTATGGTAATTCTACTGTTTTGTTGTGTTAACAAGACTCACTTTAAATCATAACACCCATGTTATGCACATTTAATTTTATTACACTTAACAATAGGTGAGTTTTTGCAAGGCGCAATGTGCCAATATGTCTAATCAAACATTAGGACACCTGAAAATTCAACATTTGGTCTTTTTCAATATACGCAGCCATCAATGTAAAAGATACTTTTTCCCTTTACCCGATTACCCTGTAATTTAAAAACGTAAATTGATTAATTTTCAGTGTTATTAACTCGCTCATTTTCATTACTACCAACGTGGTAGACACAAATCACTGTTCAATTAATCAATAATTAATTCAGGTCAATAAGTAAGATACCAGAAGATCTATAAAATGATGTTATTTTACCCCCAGGTCTCGGCATGGCAGCATTATTCACATCGACGGGCATCATGGGCGACCTGATGCCGTGCACAGACCTGCCCCTGTTCCTCATGTCGGGAGCCTTCCTGAGGATCTCCTCTCTCCCAGCGTGGCTCAACCCTGTGAAGTATGTCTCCCACTTCTACTACGCCATGGACGCTGTCAGCAATGTGTATTGGCGTCAGATTGGTGAGATTGGTAAGAAGGTGTTGTTTATACATAAGGGACATTGTAGTTCTGGTAAAAGAATATAGTATTCATTTATTGAAAGAGCAGTTTGTATTGTCAACTTTTTCTTTTTACGATTTTTGTGGTATCGGAGAAAAAAATAGTGACCAGTAAAATACTGTGTTGTGTAGAGGTTAGGTTTATTCCGAGTTTAAATGCTCTATTCAAAAGCACTCGATTTTATTTACTACCTGAGCTTTTATCGTTTTGAATCCATCATGAATTAATTTGTTGAAAAGATGACGAAATCACATAGAAACAACATAACGCGGATTATTCAAATAACATAATGTTTGATACAGTCATAAGAGGATTTCTTAATTTTTCCAACGACCATATTTGATTGCTTCTTCCACTTAGCAATCTATACTTGTCATATAGCATTTAATAAACGCTTAAATTATTGCTACCAGCTCTAGAGCAATTTGTTTTTATATCGCCGATTTTACATAATAATATCTCATTAATGTTAACTACAAGATTTAGAAGAAATAGATTCCATCATTGGATGTCTGAATAATGTGGTATATCTATAGTATAGATACCTACCTACCCACGCTATTGCTCTATAAACTACAACTATAAAATCCCAAATTTATTGCATTCCACCGCAAACTGTCAAAGCACTACCGAACAAAATCTTTCGAAGTCGAACTACATATGAGTTGGAGATAAACCGTCAGTTTCTCAAAATAGACAATTCTATGCTGACCTATGACCAATTTTGGATGTAACAGAGCTTTTATGTAAATAAATGACTCATTCTTTAGAATAGCGTGGATACAAAATACAGTGTCCTCATTGGTCGGTTGTTGTGAGGCCCTAAACTGGTCCGTTCTTAGAATCACCGTAGAGCCATTAATTTTGCTGTCTATTTGTGAATATTAGTGGTTTATTAAGTGAATAAAAGATGAATGGAGGTGGTGCGTTGACATTTTATTGCTTCATGGTCCACGATAGTTGAATAAATCATGTGGTTTTTGGAGAAGCATCGAGGTGGGCATAACAAGAGAAGATTTGATTGAATCTGTGATACGTGTAGGCGGTAGGCATAGGTACATGTGCGAGTATGTAGGAAATTACAATGTTTTCGTTTGTCTATTACTTAGTTAACAAAGTCTTGAAATTTCGTTTATGTAATAGCAATTAGTATTAACTTAATAATTAACTACATAATTATACATGCATTCGTAGATATACTTAAAAAAATCTTGTAAATGGCTTCAAATCAAGGTCAGAAAACAATTTTGATGCAAATTAAAATATATACGGTTTGCTATAAAACTTTTTAAAATAGTAAAAGGAACCATAGCTGATGTAAGAACTGGTTTCTTATCTTTTCGGTGCTTATGCACCAAATGCACTCAGCAACGCAGAACTTCTACCAGATTTCCTAACAGACCATCAGGTTGTAAGTAAAGGAAAACTTTCACAGTAACTTAATGTGATGGGTATAAATAACAGACATGTGTAAATGTCACATAAATCGTAAGTTATAAGGGAACTTACAATAGGTAGAAGTACATAAATAAAAGGTTTGCTCGTACGTATACATAACCGACAACTCTTATAATAAGTTCTTAAAAAGTTGTTTCCTGTTTTGACGTCTGGACAACTGATTATCAGGTTAAGTTTATTTAGTCAGACTTTGTACTAATATTGAAACAGGACTTGATGTCAAAACGTCATAAGAAAAACCGCATGGAGCACCTGGATTCAATCTGCACAGGGACGAGTGGCGTACCAGAAGAGAAGCCTTATGATCAGCAGTGGGCGATAACGGGCTGATGACAATGATGATGAAATCAAATGTGTAAAATTTTTTTATAGTCCAAAACTTAATATTTAATATTACTTTCCAGATTGTCCATGGAATTCCACCTCACTCTGCCTGAAGGATGGACCAGCAGTTCTGGTAGAAAGTGGATACTCCGAGGACTTTGTACTTCAAGACAGTATTGGTCTTCTAGTAGTAACTATACTTTGGGGATTACTGGGATACTATGGGTTGAAACGAGAAGAGAAAAAGGGTTACGCTTATTAAATTGAGTTAAATATTATAAGAAATCCTATTGAGATAAATTAGTAAATCGCCTTATTTTATAAAAAGTTAAGAAAATTTTAAACATGTTTCAAGGTATACGCAATATATTTGAAATCTTGATATCGTGAAATATGTTTTATTTTCTTTATGACTTTTTATAAGTAAGCTATTTCAACTTAGATTGAAGATACTATATACAAAGTTACTTATTTAGAGGTTGTGGTTAGGTGGTAATTATCATTAAAACGCAATGTAGTTAAATAAATGACGTAAAAACCTATTGTTTTTTCCTAAACCATTTCTATTTGTACATCTGGCCTAATTAGGTAATTGGATCCTTAAAAGTATCTACTGTATATTAGTGTCATAAGTATTGTGACGTCATTGCATCGAATTTGAATGTTACAATGTCGTAAAAATAGTTTTTATGACTAATACAAATATATTTCAAATTTTTATAGTAAACTACTAAGTACTTTGTAACAAAAGCATGCGCGTTGAAGTCTTTTCTATGAAAAAGTTAGAATATAATACAGCTCCAAATAACAGTGGACACAACAGTAATATAAAGAACGGTCTAACAATTTGTAAGCTTTGCTTTGTAATTTTTTTATCGAGAACCAATTACTCTGCTTCACCTTGTAATGTGATGGATTATGCCGTCAACATCAATGCTTGTCTTTTACACCTTGTCTAAGCAACCTTTTTGAATACCTTTGACCAAAATCTTTGAAGATTTAATATAGATTTATTATGACAAGGTTTTTGAAGCTCGTGATTGTGATAATGTGCCTCGCAGCGACGTCTACAAGTGAGCCCATTAAATAAACTCGAAAGGGACATACAATGGCGTCCCACGGTGTTTTGAGACCCTAATTTGGCCACGGATGGTGCGCTTGTCAGTTGTCATAGCTTATATCGTTTTAACTACTGATAGTAGGTACATATAACTGTTTGCTGTCTACGTTTTGGTTGTTTGGCGTGAGAATGTGTTTTGACTCGTATTATATTTAGTTAGGTATTCAATGGTCCCACAGCGTTGATTTCTATTTACTTACGTGCAATCAGTGTTATATTTTCCTAACTAAGAAAAAAACGAGCTGTATACTTTTTCATTTATTTATGAACTTAAACAGTCTACAATTAATTATATCCTAATTAGGTATGGCATACTAGGCTTGATCTAAATTACAATACTAATACATGAGCTAAACTTATTAGTGTGTGCTACACAAAACTCATTGACAAAACGAAAAAGATACACAACATACTGACAGTAATTACTAGCTTGAGAAGAGAAATCTCATACTTTGCACTTAACAGTAATTGCTGGTATTTGTAAGAAATACCTAGTAGTTAAATGAGCTACGTTTTGACAGTCCCACAAGTATTATCTTGCCGTAGGTCGAATTTGGAGGCGCGTTTTTTTTCCACTCAAAATTAGGCTTGACCAAGGCCGGAGTCGCGGTCACTGACTTCTGAATAGCTTTTTTTGTATCCAACGTAGACGCTAATACGATATATTTTTATCTCAGTCTATCTTTGACAAGAACTAGTTTGCAGAAACTATTCTTACTTACCTATACCTACGGTAAATTAGGTAATTCAAGCAAGGTGTGTTTTGTAAATTTAGTTTATCACAATGTATAGATATTTCATACGATTCAGTCACACTTCAATATTTAACTCACGTTACTCAAAAATGACTTAATTATAAGGCGGTTGATAAATAAATTCATTTAATGGTTGTTGTTATTAAATACGCGATAAACTGTCACAGTGGTTATATATACTTCCTTTTAAGGATGTAATGTATCAACAACTTACAATAAATGAGTACTCTCTATATCCTAGACACTTATTATATGTACTAGTATCGTAAAGTACTTCCAGTTAATTCTAATTATGATTTAACTAAATGTTGTTATGTGGACTAGTAAGATGCGAGCTACCTATAATTCTTTCAATTCAAATTGTTGGCCACAATGCTTTGAAATTTTGCCAATACTTGCCAACATTTCAATTCCTACATTATCTATTTACTTTTTTTAATTTTATAAAACTTGTTTTTTTTTATACACATTATGCATCATCACTCACCTACATATATACTGAATAGGCTTTAATAAATCGGCGTGGCTTTACTCCTCTTAATAACCATAGCATACGCAATTACATTCTTAACACAATACATTACAACCAAGCATCCACAATTCCTCCAAAAATGATCTGCACTATACCCGAATCTCGTCAACACACCCTCACCGGTTCTTATACAGGGGCTACCAGGAGTATCAGGACAGTCTATGTTTTCTACCAAATCCCATTGTAGGATGGAAATGCATTCGGTTCCATAGTAAAATCCTGATATGTATTTCATCCAGGTGAAGTATGGCTTGACGCTGGCTAAGTTGATGTAGATGCCAGAGAACATAAGGCCGATGAGGTCGAATGGAACGGAGATCAGAGCTGCTGTCTCCATGGTGTCGAAGGTGGCTGAGAGTAAGGAGCCTGGAAAAGATGATGATGATGATGATAATGAACAGTAATTATGCTTATGATATTAGTATCTGTAGTGTGTAATTAATGTGTGACTTATTGGTTGTAGACATTTGGTTTTTAAGTGATGTTCAGAGAAAACAGATAGAGGTCGCGAATATAATAAAACATGGCAAAAAGCAACAGATTTTCATAAAGAATCACAATTAAATGTCATAAATGCAGATAACTTACAGTTTACTTACGTTTCTAGGTACTACATTTATTTATTCTGTGTCACAGACACTTCTTTCCCCTCGAACCTTTACCTTATCGGTATCAAGTTCAGAGTAAACCTGGCTAGCGTGCTAGATCAGATAAACAGATAAACATTTTATTGATAATTTGTTCGAATTACATGTCAGATAATTATTATAAAATTAAAGACATATTCTAAATATGTACTTAACTTATATATACATATGTACATAAGTAATTAGTTAAATCTCAATTCGAGATCGTAGACTACAGCGTTGCACGTTATCATCAGGTAAGTTGTAGTCAAGCGTGAGCCTATTATTGTTGTTATGTCTGAGTTACGACTAATTTACTTTGTCAGTTCTGATCTTGCCTTCAGGATTGTAAACGTATAATGAGCTTTATCTTATTTGATTGAAGTACATACATATATTCGCCTACATAGGTAATGTATCTAATGTACCTTCACTCTCTATTAATTACTAAATCAACTTGTATCCTGCTTGATGCCTATTCAATTGTCCGAGCTTTTTGTCTATTTGCCTAGGAGAGTAATAAACCAGTAGGTGCATAATATGTAGAGATTGCATCACGTTCTATATTTTGATTTACCAGGACTTTTTATTAAGTAACTTTTTGCATCGTCGGTTCCTTTTGTAGTCAAATAATAAAGTCAATTACTCACTGTATTGGCTGCATATGGTGTGTTATT
Source organism: Macaria notata (assembly GCA_927399415.1). Classification (NCBI taxonomy): domain Eukaryota; kingdom Metazoa; phylum Arthropoda; class Insecta; order Lepidoptera; family Geometridae; genus Macaria; species Macaria notata. Next base: position 1,050,414 of record OV656727.1, read on the forward strand.
ACTTTATTAGAAGCAACATTACATAGTATGATGTTGTATAAAAAGTAAAGTCCTTTTTTACTCATACGAGTAAAATGTTAGGAATAAGGAAGAAGCAATGATATCTATTTATAGATAGATAAATCTTGTTTGAATCAAGTACTTATCAAGTTAAAAGTTGTTCTTCACATTTGTCAAAGTTTTGTCGTGTTACGCTTTAAATTTCCAAATTTCATACTTAATTTTTAGTAGGATAAGGAAAGGTAATAGGGACTAAGCAGGGTAAAAAAAACATACAACGCTTCATAAAAATATCCTTTTATTTCAAAGGTAATAAAAATCCAATCAAAAAGTCCAAAAAATTTGTAAACAGTTAAAAAATTCAAGATTCAACTCCTCGTAACAATTTAGAATTTTGACACTCATTACCCGTATCTATATAGAGCTATAAATATACATACATATATTAATATACAGGCGTCCCCCTACTTCTTTTGATAACCATGATGAAAGCTATAGTATGGCCAACACAGTACATCGTAGCCAAGCAAACGCAGTTCCTCCAGAAATGCTCTTCCATGAACCCATATCTGTTGAGTACTTCGGGCCCTGTTTTAATGCAAGGGATGCCGGGGATTTTAACGCAGTCTATGGTTTCTATGGAGTCCCATTGGAGGATGGAGATGCTTTCCACGCCGTAGTAGAAGGGGGATACGTATTTAAGCCAGGAGACCCAGGGGTTGACGCTGACTAGGTTCAGGTACAGGCCGGAGAACATGGTGCCTATAAGCTCAAAGGGAACTGAGAAGAGGGCAGCGGTCTCCATACGGTCGAATACAGCGGACAGGAAGGAGCCTGTAAGGAAGTAGCCACAATTATATACATAATAAGGGTTAAACTGGTAAATATAAGGTTGTAAGTACAAGGTGAGTTTGAAAGATTTAAGTGTTACTAAGGAAGCTTATTGCAACTAAAGTTATTCGGTAATTTACTGAAGGGTTTTGTTTTGTACGGGTTTTATTATTACAAACTACAGTTATAACGATAAAATTACTATGTTACAGCAAAGTTCAGGTAAATAATAAATTGGTTAATGGGTTCAACGGCAAATCGTTAACGTTAGACTAGGAACAAAATAATTAATAAGCATACAGGATTTAAAGATTGGTATAATGAATTATGTACCACTTTGTGTGATCCTGAGTTTCGTTTATGATGGACGTTTTGTAGATTTGTGTATCTCAACAACAAGTTACTTTTGTAAGATATCTGTAATCAGCTGTTTTGATAAAATAAACTAAGAATTAAGCTCTACGTCTGGCTTAGAGTATTTTGTATAACGTAAGAGACTTGATTGTAAAATGTCTTGTCTTGTATTTTGTAAATTACATTGACCTATCCTGTATTTCTGATAGAAAAAACCATGTCTTATTATTATAAAAAAATACCAATCTTTCCTGATTTTGAATAAAAACATGATATAGAAGTCGTTATACTAGCAAGAGCCACTTTCCGTGAGAGTGGAATGAACAATTACACCTAATCTTATATCGTCAGTCTTCGCATCTATGTAGTAACCTACTCTAGACGGGTATATCCGTACTCACCATATGCATTAGCGTAGTTGGCGCAGAGTATGCAGACGAAGCAGAACCACATCCAGCCCATGAACCCGCCGCGCAGCCCCGCCACGCCGAACACGAGGGACGCGAAGCAGATTGGCTCGATCACGGCGCGGGGGATCTGCAATGTGGATGGGGGAGTGGTTAGTACATTAGTATAGAATTATAATAGGTAAGTTGGTAAATAATACACGTAAGTAAGTATGTATAGATAATAATTTGTAAGATAATAATTTGTTTTATGTACTATCTGTAATAAAGAGTTTATCTATCTATCTATCTATCTATGTATGAGAGCGGCTATGTTTCAAAATTTCGGCTAATAACGGTGTACATTTCTTAGTATTTTATGCTATGCTATACATCGCAATCTAGCCCCACACTAAGCAAATGCTTGAGTCGTGGGTACTAGATAACGGATACAATACTAATATACTTTTCTTTTGTAAATACACAAAAATGCATAAAATATAGTTATAAAGTTCATCAATCACTAATTCTAACTTTCAAAGTCTTTCAATCAATGTAACCTTATCTTATAGACTTATTTGTTTAGGCAATGAAACGTGATACAGTTGTAGAGATCTTTGAGATACCAATTGACAGGTACATGTTGAATATACGGCCAACTTGAACGAGCTATTTAGACAGCCATGTTTCAATTTGTTGCATGATTATTGGGTTTTTTGGAACAATTATTATCACTAGTTTGATTTCTAAAATGTTAATCGGCAATTGTAATAAATAAATAATGGAAGCAAGAGAAAGCTAAAATTTTTTTAATATTAAAAAATTTAAAAACCATCGAAAATCTTTGAATAAAACTATATTTTTTCGGTATGTTTGGTTTATAGTGCCGTTAGTTTAAATGGTAACATAAATGTTTTCTATTAAAAAATAGAAACTTAATGTATTTCTATTGAAAAGTAATTACCCGATTACAAGAGTAATCAAAGGTATCATTTAGTGACAGTAAAAGAACAAAGACTGGTTAAAAAAAAACATAACACACAATGAACAAAGACCTTCTAATTTATGAGTTTCTTTTTGAAGTTTATTATCATAATCATTATTTACGCTTCTTTTAGTAATTTGCATACAATAGACAATATTGTGACTAATAATGTTTAAAACATAGATAAGTGTTTGAGAAAATAATGTCTTTATCTTTATGCATTTCGCTTGGAAAGGGGATACAGCATAAATGAAGAGAATGATTATTTCCGCGATGGTAAGATACCTTCAATATGAAGCTGTGTGGAGTAATGAGTAGTAGTACTAGCAAAACTGTGTTAAACTTACCCAGAATATCATCTTGGAAAGATAATACGGCAGCGGTGAATACAGTCCACTTGCCGTCTCTCGCAATAATATAGGCACTTCGCTCGGGAAGGTGATGAACACAGCGTAGATGAAGAGGAAGATGGTCTCCGTGATGGTGAGGTAGAGCAGACCCTCCACGTTCTGGATGTCACGCTGATCCAACTCGGCGAAGTGGCCGTGGTACGGCACTGAGATTATCAGCCCTACGAACTGAGGAAGGAATTGAGGTTATAGTTTTTTTTATTATATTGTTTTCAATTAAACTAGAGAAAAATAAAGATATTTCTGATTGCACAAATCATAGAATTGAAAATAATATCATAAACAAAATAAATCAAACCATTTCTTTAAAAGACCAGACTACTCTTAGTTCCTAACCAAACTTAACTTATGCCACTTATTCTGAGTTAGGGTCTCGTGGTCGATGGAAACATTCAGCGCTTATAAAAGCGCAATTGATTGTGTTATTTCGTCAATAACTCAGGGCCTTACACACACTTAATCCCGGTATATAAAACCTATAATAGCTTTAAATGAAATGGTATGTTTTGTAGTCGTTGTTATTAAACTCTTCAAGTCCATAAAGAATACAAATAAATCGTTATCAAAACAATTTACATAAACATCTTTGTCAGATTGGATACGCATCTCAGAAAGTTCATAGCGACTCTAAAAGATTATATAAATTTATCTAACGCAGATGATGACTTGTTATAAAATTTTATTGCTGCGCCGCTACGGTTATTATAATTGAATGGGGCATCGAAATATTTCTATGACTTATGGCGGATATTATTATTTGATGTATTAGGGCCATATATTTTAATTAACTTTGATCTCTGTTGGAATAAAAAAAAATATCGATAAATAATGCAAAAAATCTTTCGGCATTATAAGGTTTCTAAGTAACGTAAAAAAGTAATATGCGAGTGGAATGTTTATTTAAACCACCCGATGGGATAGTCCAATAACTGTACTTTCCCATGTCTATGAAAACTATGACATAACCAATAGCCAGGGTCTATAATCCTGTAAAATTATGCAAAAAAGATGTAAATCCTACTTTGTTTTTAGCCTCCAAGGACTGACCATGACGACTGTTGCTAGACTTTGAAAATCGCGGTGGAATAGCGTAATCCGCTGAAGCCCGGGCAAACCATAATACATAATGTAAAAAAGTGATATACCTATAGTTTTTATATCAATCAACTAACATTAAAACTTCATTGTCACAAACAAATATGCAATACATACACAACTAGACATTAAATCAGTACCTAGTAACTTTTAATAATATCTATTGGTTATTAAGTACTTTTAATAATATAAATATATTGTTTACAAACTTACCATGAGGAGTAAAAACTCTGCGATCCAAATAGAGTTGTTGTGCCTGACTGACTGTATGTTCCTCCACATCAGCCAGTAGAATTGCACCAGGTAGTTTACTTTGACTCTGCAATTATGTACATACAAATACAATGGAATACAAAAGTTATAAAAATCTGCGTATAATATTTTTACGTTGGAGTAAAAAGCATAAACAGTAGATTTAAGTAATTAGGGAAAAATATATTTGATCGCGACTTCGTCCGCATGGAATAGTTATTTTGGGCCTCATATTTATTTTTGCAAACCTCTTCAGCTTTATACATTATAGCTGTTACCCACGACTTGAACCGTTTTTACCACATTTCCATTGTTTCTTCGCTCCTATTAGTTGCAGTGGTGCTCCTACTAGTTAAAGCCTTCCTCGATAAATGGTATATTCAATACAAAAAGATTTTTTCAATTCGGACCAGTAGTTCCTGAGATTAGCGCGTTCAAACAAACAAACAAACTCTTCAGCTTTATAATATTAGTATCGATATAGAAAACGTATTGTGCATTATTATAAACAAAAATGTATTCTCATTTTTATCATCAAATTGCACTTCCAAATTACATAAATCAAACTCATTTTAATTCTATTTACGCTGCTTGCAAAAGTTAAATATTGGAATCGTAAAGTTTTTTATTAGATAACACACTGCATTTTATAGATTGCTGATTGTATTTTATGATTTATATAAAAACTACAATATGAGATCAATTAATTTCAAGTGGCAAACGAGTGTTTTTATATTTGCAGTTTTTTGCTAAAAATATACATATTTGTAGATTGATCCGCATAGATTTTATCTCGGGTTTTCTATTTAAAAATTAAATCAGCATTTATTTTCAGAACTAAATATCGGTGATGGCATTTCCTTTTTAAGGATGATTTAAATGGTTTGATAACAAAAGGTCAGAATTAACATTGCTTTTAAATATTACACTTTGATCGACATCATGTTGTGTTTTTAGCGGAAATTTTCTTTTACAACGTAAAATATTAATGATCAAAAAGAGTTGCATTAAAATAATTAACCTGAAATTTTAAACTTACAGAGTTAAGTAGCGCTCGAAATAATCATTCTGAAACAATAAAAAAAAACCTTTAAAAACAATAAAATTTAAATATAACAAGAAACATACATTCTGTGATCAGTAAACTGTGTATTAGTTTTATGGTGTACGATAATTAATCAACACACCAAGGAAATGGTCTAAAACCACTAAATCTATACAAACACTGAGCTTCAAGATATCTAGGAAGACATTTGTGTATGTTCCATTGGAAAATCAAGCACTACACCACCAGGTTAGATTTACGCGAACTTCAAGCTCTGACTGGTGGGAAGGGGGTCAAGATTGGGACCGGTGGCGATCTCTTGTATCGTAGGCCAAGACTCACTTCAGGCCCCTACAACTTAGACTTAGACAACAGGCGTAATTTATTGGGTGTACTGACGCTCACTTGTGGATTAGAAAGACAAATGACGTAAGATTCCCCCCGCGGAGCGCGTCGCGATGTTAATCCCATACATTGGTCTTTCTATTCCATAAGTGAGCGTTAGTACGCTTACTAAATTACGCCTGTTGTCTAAGGGGGCTGATCGCTGCGCCAGCGGAGTAAGTAAGTATACCACCAGCAAAACAAACATCCTTACAAGCAACACTTAATGCTCAAAACCTACTAACTAATATACTCTTACCTTCTCATCCACCTCTCCATTAAAATACTCCGCTTCATCCTGCACCTCGCCCACTCTGGTATCTATATTGGCTGCTATATCTGACCGGGAGTATTCGTCACATATCTTCCTGATTCGCTCCCTGCTCTCTATCTCTCTGTCTATCTCTATACCGAGGAGCGAGACGTAGTACTCTGCTGCGTTGAATCCCACTGGGCATTTGTAGTTTAGGCTGCAAGAGAAATTTACCGGTGAATATAATATAGTACACAATTAAATTAATCAATTTCTTTTTCTTTCATAGTATGTAGCAAAAGTATCCGATTAGTGGAAACAATAAAATAATACCATAAACGTAAAACTGTATGTGTTCTCGTGAATGTCAGTTTATTCTTTTCTGAATAATTTTGTACAAAACTTAGTAAGTAAGTAGGTTAGACTCTGATTCCACACCCACACTAACGGACACGGCTAACAATTATTCTAGACTTTACAAAGAGACTTTATGTCTAGTAAAACTTGATTCTGTCTTCTATTTTTAGATAGCATCAATTACAATTTATAAGTGTCAAAGTTAGGTTGAAAATAGTTCCTTACTTTTTTAAATATACATACAAGTACCTAGTTGTCACATTAAATAAAATCAGCATCTTGTTAATGAGAAATCTAGACTTTAAGACACGTAATAAATCTGTATTCTGGTATCAAATTACACGATGACTTGCTAATGTTAGATCATTAATGAATAGTTGCAAATTTAAAATATTTGAATAGATAAGGTTGATAATTGTCAAATACTAACAATAAACGATGTTGAAGAGATCAGATGTTTCCAAATATTTTAGTATATTTGTTGGATAAGTAACTTAAAATACATGACTAATACTTTGAAAGTTTGAAGTCATTCAAAAGACCATGCATAAACAATATCAACCATCACAAATAATCTTGGATTTTGTAGCCACTAAACGCCAGCATTCTTAGGATTCTTAGGACATTTCCTATTTTAATTGATAAATTAGTAAGTATAGACTTACATAAGTATTTATTTGCATATTTTAGATTTTAGTTTATTTTCAGTACAGATTTAGACAAAATTTTGATCAAATATTTCCCTGTACAAGTATACACTAACACTTTAGCCGTGATATGGAAAACTTTTCGATGATTAAACTGATATGGGTCTCTATGAATACATTCAAGCTTATGTTTTATTTAAATGTGAACTTTTAGATTAAGATATACCCACTAGATAGAACGAGGGAACAAGTTATTTATACTTTACCAAAATTAAATAATAATATTATAATTGGGTACCTACTTTTATTTATACCTTATATAAATCTGATTGATTTATTATGTAGGTACTTTATATATGAAATTGTGTACTGGTAGAAAAATTGCTCATCTATTGTGGATGACGAAAATAATCGTTATGAAATGGAATAAATTAAAAAAATACAAATGTTTTCAAACACATTAATTTGTTATTCTACTATTAAACTAACACGCTTTTTTATTAGTATTACATTATTAAATGACCATCAAAATGTTCTTATCGGGCAAGCAAACTCCGTCTTAGGCTATAGCCTTTGCTTTGTATCAGGCAAACTATACTCAAACCAGTTTTAGTTAAAAATAAGACATATGCTTGAAACATTAAAATAGGACCGTTTTCAAAATGCACTATACACACGTAGCAAAACCTGTTTTTGAATCATTAATCATTAGAACATTATGCACAAATTTTGTTGTATCTAAAAATAGAAGGCTCCACCATAATGGAGGTTGTTGATCTGAAATTATCTAAATGGCTTTTATAAATTCACGTGTAGAATCTATTTTAAATGGAACAAGTTTTTCAGTCTGGTTTGGATCAATCGAAGTAATTAGTAGAAGCAAAACTGTCATGTGTCCAATAGTATGTAAAATAAGCAATCTAGATCGAAATTTTTATCAAAAGATTGTTAAATAAGCACTGAAGGAAGCATACTGTCTGTGTCAAGTCAATGTATAGAATTACACATATTTACAGAACATAATTCTGGTTAGTCATTTGCTTTGAACGTGGTTATCAAAGCGGTAGAAAATTAGCCTTGAAACGTAGACGATCTCAGAAACTCGCTTCGCGTGAGCGTTGCTTATTGCACAACGATTTTTTCTCGGCTTTGGTTGAAAAAGCTAAACTATGACTAGTTTGAAATATATTTGACTATAAGTTAGTTATATTATTAGATTATAAGTTTAGCATTGTAAGTGCAGTTACGCTTTGCAATTTTTTTGCAGTTTTAAATGCTTTTCGTAGCAGCTCGTAGCGCTTTCGTAGACGAGGCGTAGAGTTTGCTAATTGATTTCGATTTTTTTATATATTACTAGCTGTGCGCGCGACTTCGTCCGCGTGGAATAGTTATTTTGGGCATCATATTTATTTTTGCAAGCAACCTCTTCAGCTTTATAAATTATAGCTGTTACCCAGGACTTGAACCGTTTTCGCAGCGCACGCAACTGTAGCCCTCAAAGATGAATGATTTTCCCAGTTTTTCCTGATTTTCCATTGTTTCTTTGCTCCTATTAGTTGCAGCGTAATGTAATATAGCCTATAGCCTTCCTCGATAAACTAATTTGACAAAGTCGATGGACTATTCAATAAAAAAATAATTTTTCATTTCGCACCAGTAGTTCCTGAGATTAGCGCGTTCAAACAAACAAACGCTTTATAATATTAGTAAGTATAGATGTGATATTTTTATGTGATGGAGATTAAATCTCGTATTTTTTTATTTAAGATAGGCTCACGCTTGAGTGCAACTTGCCTGATGTTAAGCAACGTTATAATCTACGATCTAGCGCGCTTGCCTAGAAGAAACCGGTTTACTCTCGACTTCAAGACCGGCAAATTATAGTTCAAGGGAAATAGAGATTCGGACAAGGAGTTCCACAGTTTGGCTGTTCGCACGATGAAATTGGAAGCAATGTCAATATACGTAACAAATAATTGTCCTCATCACTATCGTCAGTATCGAACTATGCAAGAATCCAATCCTTATGTGCTGATTATAAAGTACTTACGAAGCAAAGAACTCGTCGGCCTGTTGTTTAGTTCCATGGAAGGCGGTCCGTCCGTTAGCCAGCAGCACGACCTGGTGGAACATCTCGAAGGTGCCGGAGGCTGGCTGGTGCACGGAGCAGATGACCAGCTTGCCGCCCACAGCCAGCTTCCGGAGGCGGCTGACCACGGCGGCGGCGGAGAAACTGTCCAGACCGGTGGTAGGCTCGTCGCAGAATAGGATAGGAGGGTCGTTGAGAAGCTAGAAGAGAGTGAATGGGTTAGTCTGCTTGTTAGGAAAAGAAAGGTGAAACAATATTCAAACAAATGTTATCACCATAAGATGGTATCGATGGATTGAGTACTCAGAGATACTGATAAATGTTATTGTATATTGTACCCATGCCTAGCGTTGTTTTGGAATAATAATAAATAAATAAATAAATGATTTATTTGGGTAACATAACTTAGATGGTAATTACATGGATTTGGTTACACGCTTAAATACTAACATGCAAATTAATTTAGTTAAATTAAGATTACAGTATCAGGTAAATATATGGTATTGTGAGTCATTGTGTAGGTACAGTTTTATGGAACTAGTGAATTTTTACCATGTTTATTATTGGAGTTCCCTAGCTCCCGCAGTAGGATTCCCTGAGTTTGCGGCAGCTAGTACTCTTCGTAGGGGCAGTTCGTTTATGACTATATGTATGTATGACGTGTTTATAGCGATGTGTTGATGTGATTGTGTGTTTGTTTGTGTGTTAGCTAGTGTATATATGTGGAAGGATTTGAGTACCTACCATCAAACAATAAAGCTGGGGTTACAATCTCTTCACCTAGGAGTATTGGATTGGGATTTATAATTATTTGACAGAATGTCTAAGTGAGCGTGATGAAATATGGAGTTATAAATGAACATATTACGTTAACTATGACACCACACGGAGAAATTCCTCCGTGTCCTTTAAGTTCAAAGTAATCATGTGTGCCCTTACAGCTTTTTTGCACGAATGTCTGTTGCAATTAACAATATCAAGAATTTTGTTTAGCCGTTGGTATATAAGCGGGCCAAGAACTCTGAAGCATTTCCTTCCTAGTTCTGTTTTCGATGTTGGTATTTCCCATCGGAGTGTGCGCTTTTGAGTGACGACGAGAGACACAGTTTTGTGAAATCGTAGCGTACAAGCTTCAATGAAAAGTTGCCGTACCCTGAGCTGCTTAGTTTCTGTATACAGGGCGTCAGTTGGGTGTCTGTGGTGTTTGCTGTGTGCGACTTTGAGAATTAATCTTTGAGCACGTTCCACTTTAATGAAGTGAGATATATTTGCACATCCCCATGAAGTGACACAGTAGCTTAGGATTGGTACGCAAAGGGCTGTGTATATCATATTTATGACGCTAGTGCTCGCAACGGATCTGAGTCGTTTGAATATAAATATTAGTTTCTTGAGTCTGCCACATATCATCTGAATGTGTTTTGTCCATGAGAGAAGCTCATCAATATATATGCCAAGATATTTGATGTCTTGAACTTGTTCTAGTTTTGAGCAATTGCAGTAGCTGTGGATTTGACCAGAGATGCAGCAAGTATGAAGTTGAATCTGAAGAGGACTAGGGGGTGCAGATCTACTTGATACTCTGAAGGCTAGGTATTTAGTTTTGGAGACATTGAGTGTTAGGAGATTGAGTTGGAGCCACTTGGCGATTTGTCGGAGTCCATTATTAGCCGTTTCTGTCACTTCTTTCCAATTTCTTGAATGGAATACAATTGAGGTGTCATCGGCGAAACAGAATATTCAAGCGTTAGTAATGTTCATTTCACATAGGTCGTTTATATATGCCAGAAATAAGCTGGGCCCAAGCACGCTACCTTGTGGGACTCCGTATGATACTTCTTCGCTATCGCTAAGTAGATTATTAACTTTAAGACGTTGTTTGCGGTGAGATAGATAAGAGTGAAACCAGGCAAGAGCTGAGCCTCTGACACCCAGACATTCAAGTTTTTTTAGAAGTATTACGTGTGATACTGTGTCAAAGGCTTTTGCGAGGTCAAGGAAGACGCCAATGCATCTCTGGCCAGAATAGTATAATAATTAGGTTCCATCACTCTCGTGACGATTTAGTACATCCCGATTAAAATGCTTGATGTTCCGTCACTCCATGTTCGGAAGAGCAAAACTGTTGTGACTAAGTATAGAAGATATTGTAACACCATTATATATACTGTACAGTTTGCAATAAATATATTACTTTACTTTACTTTACTCCAAAACAAACATGCCAACAAACACACTTCCGCTTATATGATTGGTACACGAAGATATCTAACTATTTATTCTGTTATTATATTTTTTAAGTGATATACTATAGCATATGCTGTCAAGCAATAAATACTAGCAAATAAAGTATAAGCCTTTAAAAATGGCGCGAATCACAATTTACAACAAGCTTAGAAGTAGTATAAGTCATTTGTCACAATCATAACATCGTAAAACTTTATTAACACCTCGAGTAGTTTATTAAATTAATGCCGAATTCTTTAGTTTTATTATTAGAATTGTTATAAATTTATGCATTTAAAAGTTCAATTTCCTTTTCGGTAGATCTTAGCATCTTGATTGGCTTATTAGCATCTTGTTGCTATGTAGTCTGTACGGAACTGTGAATCTGTTTTCTTTGAATGTTTAGTTTATTGATTTCGAAGCCAAATTACAAAATTGTACGTAATATATTGAGACTAACTTAATAAAATGCAAAAATATCGTACTCTTTGGTTTATGTATGTATGTACTACTCGTAGTAAAGGAGGCAATGTTTAATTCAATAATAATTTAAATAATTGCGAGCAAACTACTAGAAATTTAAATTAATGACGGTCAACTTTTTAAGTGTAAAATAAAAAAAAATACAAAATGTGATAAGTACCTACAAAATGGGCAAGCATTATTTTTAAAAGAATAAATACATGCTTAAACTTTTGCATTTCAACAAGCCTTCGCGTAACTTTTACCATTTTACAAAGCAGGTTCGTAACCTGATTGCTTGAAAACCTAAAGTCAAGATCAAGGCTATAAGCTATTATCGTTTAAATTTGAATAGGCTACAAAAATAGTTTTTTATATAAAATTTCGTAGGTGCTTTTTATTATCACCTAAGAATCTTTGTATCCCTATCGATTTGGAATTGACTTTTATAGTCCTTATTTTATTATCATGCTGTTTTTAGAAAAACCAAATCTATAGACGATATTTGTAGCCTATTTTGTTAAGAACTGTTTAAAGTTTACGGATATGTGATTTAATATACATAGTTTTAAAGAATACTATTGTTAAGTAAATACACGGTTCTTGTGGAGACAGAATTCCATTGTCATAAAAATATTTTACCTCGCCTTTAAGGAACTTTACGTTAAATTTATTTCTATTATAAAAATACATTTAAGTTTTATTTAAACTGTCATCATGTAGGTATTAAAGTATATAGCAGGAATCAAAGCAGCAAAAAGTAATGATATAACGGTTGTCTGAATCTGTCCAATTTAATTTATTCATATTGCTAACAACATCATTTCAAATTGGTATTGCAGCTAGGTACTCACATAAAAGGTTACGTTCATTTATAAATAGAAACACGTCTCTCACACACAAAAAATAACGAACTAACTAATGGAAATAATTCTGGGGAATCATTAAATCATCATCCTTGCTATATTGGTGTGCAATCATTATTTAAGGTGACGAAAGACCGCCTTCGTGGCTCGTTTTTGAATGCACTTTATTTCACCAATGGACTCAGCAGCGTGCATAGTAACGAATGACCCTCGGACTCATGAGTTTGGAATCATCATATATTTAAGTATTTTTGAAAAAAAAACTATCATCATACGGGCCTTATTTTCCCGCACTCGCCCCGAGGAGGCAGCGGGTATTTTGGACTCAGAGCTAATAGTCCAGTACCTACTAAAACCTACTTCGATGTCTCTTCCCGGCAACGTCGACGGCACAGGGAAATAATGAGTACATTATAAAATAGTCTTCCCATAGCTCAGCTAGCGGAGGCAATCGCTTGCGATTAACAATGTTAAGTTCGACGCGGTCAGTCCTTGGACCTGGGGTGACCGAAAAGTGGCACTCCATTTTGGGCACTTCCGTGGGTCGGACGACACGTTAAATTGTAGATTCCGGCTGTTTGTCAAGTACGGCAGTCGATAAGCCATGTCAGAGGCCCTTAGGGCGGCTTGATAAACTTTCGAAGAAGTAGTCTTCCCGTATCTAGTTTTTTTTTTTTTTTACGTGTGATAGGTTTACGTTTGACTACAGCCTGCCTGATGTTAAGCATTGCTGCAGCCTAGGGTGTAGTACCCATGATACACCTTTTGCTTAGTATATGGCTAGATGGCGATGTGCAGAATATCCCAGAATATTTATTGTTACCTGTACAGCGAGTGCAAGTCGCTTCCGCTCCCCGCCAGAGAGCGCCCTCAGCTTGGTGCGCGTGCAGTTGTTGATCCCGAGCTCACTGAGTAACTGCTGGATGCGCCGCGCGCGCGCCTGCGCCATGGAGCGGCGGTCCATCATCAGGCGGGCCTGGGGACGAGATAGACGCTTGATAATATACATACTTATATATTGGGATAAAACCAATTGTCTGAAATGTATTCGTAATTAAGGCTGTTAAGCTTAAAAAATATAGTAAGTAGTAGTACAGGAAACGCAAGGGTAATGTCTATTTTCAGTCCACCTAACAGTGTGAGAGCTCGGTGGATCGTTTCCCGATAAAAATAGCTTACGGGGTCTACGGCTTTTATCATCAAATGTATTTCAAAGGACGACCATAAAAATAGGGGCTGTAGGTGGTAAACAAATAGCAGCCCTAAACAACAGTTCTTTAATTCAGTGTTTATAATAATAATAATATAATAAAAATAAAAAAGTTTGTAATAGGGATCCAAAGTATTCTTATCACTGCATTCTTATATTCTGACAATAAAGCTAATTTCATTTCATTCTTCTTCCAGGCCTTAAGTCAATAATATGATAATCAAAGTAATATTAAAGATATTTGTCTGAATAACTACTGTAATTGTTTTAAATTGATGTATTACCATGCCTAAAGCCTTACATATTTTTTAACGTAGGAGGTAAGGTAAAGGTATGAAGTTTTTTAAAGCCAAGCTATAATTTGATTGCCGTTAAGATCAATCAAGCGCACAAATTACCCGTTCACATTCAATTAACTAACTATAATAGGAGGTCTTTCAACAAGTGCGATAATTTTACGCTCAAGCCAAAGCGTAGAGCAGTAAAAACTATACAAAGTACCGAAACTTTACATTTTATTGCTCGTTCGTTATAGGTAGGAAATTCTATTAGAATTATATTTCAACTGTTGGTTTTCTTTATCCAATGCATGATTCAATTCAATATAGAAATTAGAAATGATTAAACAAAACTAGTCAATGATTGAATAAGAGTAGTTTATGCAACCAGGGAACAAATTACCATCTTATGGTATATCTATAGGTGTCGCATTGAAACCTGACTAGGTATATGGTGCTTTAGAATTAAATCTCAAGTAAGTTTATATTACTTAGTGGATGAGTAATTTGTAATCGTTACTTGTGAAATAAAATTTTAATTTTTATTCCTCTGTAATTGTATTCAGACTTTTAGTATCTTCTACATACTTTCTAAGTTTATGAGACAAATTCTTATTCGTACAACATAATATGATACTTTAATCTTTTCCTCAAATATTTATTCGTTGTACTTAGCTTGTCATCGTACCATTCTATTATAAGTTAGGTACGAGTATTTACAGATTAATTCTTACCTAAGTGTTTTTTTCAGAAACTTAATTTAATTCCAGAAAAATAATAATTATAAATTTAAATACTAGTCAAATGAGTATGTCAAGAGATAAAACAAATTAAGTGTTACTCATTTAGACAAGTGTATGTTACAAATTTGAAAAGTTGCTCAAGTTCAGCATACTTGAACACTTTTTTGTACCGAAACTTGTTCCAATGCATTTTATTAATAGTCAAAACGAAAGCATGTGGTCAAAATGTGGGTGTTGATACATATACAAACCCACAATTTTATTTACCTAAAATATCACCCACAACAAGTAGTTACTTTAAAAAGTATTTATATGTGGCATAATGAAATAGGAATATATATTAAATTAATTTAAATAGATATATAGATAGATAGATAAATTCTTTATTAAAACACAACATACATAAAAAACAATACAAAAAAAACATAGAAAATAAAATTTGCGTTTTAATTGGCGGCCTTATTGCTAAGAGCGATCTCTTCCAGGCAACCAATAAAATACATATTTATTAACATTACACTAAGAAAAGATTTTTTTATAGAAGAGAAAGGGCATCAATCGTCAACAAATAAGCGCCTTACGTTTTTAATAACCAACCAAAGTTACATCAAGAATAATGAATATCCATGGTATGTAATATGAGTGATGGTGAATACATTTTTATATTCATGGTATGCAGCACAGATATCTAAGGAATTATAGCTTTTATGGCGGTACGTAAACGGTGTAGCGACGTGCATCGTAGCGGCAGGTAATTTGGACACACTTAAATCATACGTATTAAAATCAGTACCATAAAAAAGTTAAGGAAACTTTTCAATCATTAAAGAAACTTTCAAAACATAAACCATCAGGTTAGAGTGATTCCGTGGAAGGACCTGGGCGCCCACCACGATGTATCTGCCCAAGAAAACTCCCCTAACGAATTAATTCTGCGGGGGAGTCACGACCCTCAGTCATGAGGAAATACGACTCAAAGAGAGAGAGAGTGATTCTAATTGAATCTGTCGGGCGGTTAGATACAGAAAGCTCGGGTCAGGAACCTTCATTAAATTGTACCCAAAAACCAGCGAAGCAGGATGTGATGAAATCATAAAATAAAAACACATATTTGACTAAAATGTTATCGGTTGAGTCAAATTCTTTTACCACTAGTCGGTTCAGTAGTAAATAAGAAAAAATGGAATGCAAAGTTTGATATTTCACGACATTTATCTTGAGATATGTTATTGCATATTTATTCAGAGTTATTAGACACACTATGCTTAAACAGACTTATAAACTCTTTATTACATATTTTAATTCATTTTTATAAATACTATTTATTAAGTTCCTATAATAGACTGGCCTGTTAGCTTAGTTGGTAGTGGCTCTGCCTTCTAATCTAGGGTTCAATTCTCGCTAGCGACAAGTAATTATGAATTGAAAAAATTGTAATTTCTTGTGTTGAGTCTGGTCGTTTCTATGTATCATAGGTATGTATTCACAAAAGAAAAGTATTTAAATATTATAACCATTATCTAGTACCCACGATACAAACGTTTGCTTAATGTGTGGCTAGATGGCGCTGTGTGCAATGTCCCGGAACATTTATTTATTTGTTTAATATTTCTATTTACAATATCCAATCAATTTACTTTTCTGCTTTGAATGACGTACATTCATTTGGTTATCGAGTTACTTGCCAACTTCTCGAAGTATTGGAATCTTTAAATGTTTTTTAAATGTAACCCAGTAGACATGCATAACAAGTTATAGTTTTATAACCTTTTGGATAGTGGCCTTGGATATTTCAGAAACAGTGTGGGTATAAGAATAAGAACGGAAAGCTTTACTCACATATTTTTTTTTCGATTTATCTGATACTGATAGCAATTAGAAAAGTTTTTAGACGTTCTAGCCAGACTTTTCGTCTACTGACTTGTTAGCTAATGGCTATCCTTGATAATTAATTATACTATTTTTAGTATGAGGTGTTAGATATTTTCAGTAGTTTAGTAATAATACCTAGACAGGTGGAATGGCACGAGCTAAAAGCATGTCGCATAAAAATAAACTAGATAATAATATTAAAGTACCTGTTTAAAATTCTGACAAGACATTTAAATTAAATCAATCCTACAGACATAATCGACGTTACTATACAAGTTTAAAAAACGTGAGGGCAAGATATTATAAAATTGTTTTTAAAGGTTTATTTGGCCATTAAACTAAGTATTCTAGTAGAGTAGCGTAAGGTAGAGACTAGAGATTTACTCTAGTAGGTACATTTTTAAGTGAGATACTATCTTTTTGCCTCGACATTGCAAAGCTACGCGTGATCGCGATGTCTTACACAATAACGAGTCACTAACATAGCATATGTACAAAAACAAAGGACTTTATTAACATTAATAAAAAAACAAGAAAAATACAAGAAAAACTAAATATACTACTTCTGACTACTACATAAAAAAGAGCACTTAGAAATTATTAAGAACAATAATATGAACACCGCCAAATTAAATTCAGTAAACAAAGTAAGTATAACATATTCTTCGTCATCACTAAAACAATATAATTTATTTTTTGCACAAAAATTTAAGTGATAATTTTTATACTGACAGAATTTTGCCTGCCCGCTTACAAAAAAAAAACAAAATTTGTATAGTAGGTAATTTTGATGGCATGTAATTTTTATACAATTTGTCTGTTCAAATGTTTTGTCTAATTCAAATAATATTGAGATAAAAGACTCACCATAAACTCCATATGCTCGGACACGGTCAAGTCCTCAATAGCCAGGTCCTCCTGCGGCACGAAGCCAGATATCCTGGCGATCAGGTCGGCTCCCGCCAGCCTCCCGTTCAGCATGAGGTAGCCGGTCATCGCGCTTTTATCTCGACGGCTTATGGCAGCCAGGAGTGTGGTCTTGCCAGCACCACTGGGAACAAGAAGAAATATTATTTTTGGAAAACGGATACTCGGTTGATTAATGATAATACTTAAAGCATCACTTCATCTTCAATGAGAGTGGCCAACTCTGGTGTCGAGAGTTTATCAAGTCGCCCTCAGGGCCTCTGACGTGGCTTAACGACTGCTGAATATAACAAACAGGCGGGGCCTACAATTAAGAGAGTCATTGTAGTGTGCGAATGTAACAAAGCTGGATTTGACTTCATTTGATCAGATTTTAATAATAATAGTATAATACGTCATATGAGAAATTAAGTTTGCTTGCTACTTAATTTAATTAGCTACACCCTATGTACAAGGTACATGCCTTAACTATAAACTAGTTAAATTCAATGTTTTTCTGAATAAATGAATACTCGAAAAAAATACTGAATAGCTATAATATGAAAGTAAGGTCAATCATTTTGGACAATTCGGAAAGTAGTACAATATTTGGCAAAGCAAACAAGGATCCGTTAATAGTTTGATTTAGAGTAGTATAAAAAGTAGTGTTGTATAAATATAATTAAAATAGTGTATTAATACTACTATTTCAATGAGATATTAATAAAGATAATTCATCAGTCACATAAATATCTTAGACAGTCGCAATTTACAGGCAATTATAAAATCAGTGCAATTAGCACATGCACCAATGCCTCGTCGGACCGATCTAATACTGTGTTTGTTATCGTCATTATTGCTCTGAACGCTAGAATAGATTTCAATGTCTTTACTTATTCTAGTAATCATATATACCGTTTTAAACTCCACGGGATTTTAACCGGCTCCCGAATGCAATTTTATGCTAACAAAAATATTGGAAACAACAATTGCATTGTATCTTTGCTAAAAATACGCTTTCGCAATGTTTCAGATCATTTGTTATTTAATAACAATTTTGGAGCTTGCTTTAATAAGAAACGGTAACTTTTCTCTTAATTTATCTTTTTTCCGTGCGATAGTTTAAAATTATTTAAGCTTGTTAGACTATTTACAGCTCTCTAATCCAATATCACAGTAGCGCCAGTAGCTCAGCTGGCGGAGGCAATCGCATGTGATTACCAATGTTAAGCAAAGGTTGACGCGGTCAGAACTTGGATGGGTGACCGAAAAGTGGGAAATTTTGGGTCTCCGTGGGTTGGATGACATGTTACGTTGGTAATTGTAGATCCCGGCTGTTTGTCTAGTTTGGAAGTCGTTAAGCCATGTCAGAGGCCTTTAGGGTGGCTAGATAAACTCTCGACACCAGAGTTGGCCTCTCTCATTCGAGAAGAAGAAGATCCAATATCTTGTTACTTAGCGAACTACGCTTTCAGTAGCGATCGCATTTGTCAACTAAAATTAAACAAATGTCTTTAAATTATTAAAAATAAAATATAAGCCATTCGTAACCTGATCTTTACCTAATAAACCTACAAACACGTCAGAATGTATTAGTAAAAAGTTAATCAGGTATTAATATATGAAATTCCTCGTGGGTTGGCTCTAAGAAAACTTAAACGAGATTTCCAAGGCTGTATAGTTGAATTTAAATAGATTTAAGCACCGAGTTTAAAGAATGTTCGGTGTTTGATGAAGTTGTTATACAACGTTTTCTTTATATAAATAATTCTCGTTTATAGTTATAGCGCTATTTGAATCACAATCTGAGTACCTACTGTGGCCATGTTTAATGGAACTCTTATTATCAGTTTTTAACCGTCTCCAAAAAAAGGAGGTTATCAAGTCTTCTGAAAGTTTTTTTTAATCACACTTAGTAGATATAACTCTGCGATGTAGTTCCTTCTTCTCAAATCATACCATCCTCGGCTGATGAGGAATTTCATCTTACTGCGGTGAAAATAGTCTTTATATTTTAGTTTTATTTAAATTGATCCAGCCGTGTGAGCGTAATGAATGAACAAACATATCCACACATGTATATGCTAGTGTCATAACCGTTGGACTGTCATTTTCAAAATGCATATCTTGTTTTTTGTTTAGTAAAAACTTCGGTTATTTTCCACACTATAACTATTATAATTTTTATCTACACTAATGTTGTAACATTCTACTTATGTTTCCAATACTTGACTTATAATTACTACTGTTATAGCGCAGACAACAAAACACTCAATTTAAGCAATTTCACATGATGTTATAATATCCACATCGATATCGTAATAGCTCATTATAAAATCGAAAAAGCGTGACCAACCTGATTGCAGGGCCAATCAGGTTGGTCGCGCTGCACTCTCGTTGGTTAGATTTTAATGGCGGCAAAATCACTGTGACACTACACGTACGCGTGAATTTAATTTAATAAATTATCAATGCATTAGTGAAGATAAAGTAGTGTATGCAACTGCATATAACACGGGTAATAAAACACTCGTTACTATTATGAAACTCGCTGCGCTCGTTTCATAAACTCACACTCGTGTTTTAATACCCTTTATTATATGACAGTTGCATAAACTACTATTACGTAAAATACAGGTCATTATAAAATGACAATTTCAAATTTGTATAAAAGACGCAATCGATTATTCCATTAGCGGTTTGCGGTCAAACAACAAAATTACGAAGATATTAAAAATAGGCCTAACTGTTACCTAATAAAATGCTCATTAACCTTGCAAAAACTTGATTAATTAATGCAAGTAGGTATTTTAAATTTAAAAAATGATGCATATCTAGTTTTGGAAAACGGATATGTACATACATATGTATGAACGTTTTGTATATTGTATAACTAATTGGTTTATGTTTTGTATGCGTCGTTAAAATGCATTTTGTATTTGAATTTGTGTAACATTGACTCACGCCTTGAAATATTAATAAAATTGAACTCCAATACTACTATTAGTAAATAGTTTTGACCTCTTACACGTGTGAGAAATCAATTTATGGTAACACAGAATAAAATATGTAAGTACTGTTGTTCCGCTATGTTCTTATGGATTGTGAACTGCATTTCTTTTATTGTTTTATTTATTTTTAACCCATTAACAAATAAAAAAAAATTTTGATTCACCTTTAATATGCTCAACAGGTGATGTGATTCAAATTAAGTACGTCGCGGCTTCATCAAAATCGGTCCATACTTCTTATACAACCACGCATATTTTATCAGAAGAAATGAAGAGATTCCGGTTTAAAAATGAGCTAGTTACCGTTTAACTCAAAAATATACATACATACCTTTGCTCAAGTTAATTATTTTTTGGCTAATTCAGACGTAGCAAAGTTTTTTGCCATTGGAGCCAAAAAAACTCATTTTACAACTCTGATCTATATATATTTTTAATCATTTGCAGTTTTCAATAGTTTCACTTCAAATATATAGAATTGATTATGAACCGTAGTAATATTTATCAATATTGGTGACACCTTACAAGACAGATCTGAAATTATGGGCTTCTTAATCAAATCGGCAGCATTTAAATGATTACATTATGATAATTTAGGGAGTATTAGGAAAGATTCATTTTGGTTTCTTAGCAGAAATCATTCTAATTTAAACCTTATAGTAATAGTAAATAATAAATAGTAAACTGCAGATGCGCTTGCGTATTTAAAAACAATAAATTTATGAAGTAGAGATTAAAAAAAAACATACGATAAATAAATAAATTACATTAGCTAAATGATTTCCTTTTCTAATGAGAAATTATGTGCTTTTAATTATCCTTACCTTGAACCCATGAGTGCTACCAGGTTTCCTGACGTCACATATCCGCTAACTGAAAAGAAAAGAAAATTGAACCATTAGTTTTGCTGATAAATCGCTCCATAATAGTTATTCACTATTCATCCTAATTTTAACTTCAACATTAAATAACAACAACAATACGTAAACTAAGTTTCCAAGAACAATTTTGTCCATAAACATGCATAATATATCTCATTAATTTAATTAATCTGACTGTACGGTAAAATGTAAGGTATGTATATCCTCCTTGAGTCGTATTCCTCATTAGTGAGGGTCGGTGTTATTCATAGCGAAACTACATTTGCCACTTGCTCCTCTTATTCTTTAACATCAGTATAATGTGAGTTAACTTTTGTCGAGCTGAATAGTTTCCGTTTTTTACCTAGTTTATAAAACATTAGTAGTTTTGTGGGTTATCGCCGCATACCACTGGACCGGTTTCATTAAATTCGGCTATTCCGTGATGCAAGAGGTAGAGCTATGTCGAAATATACAGGGTAACTGCACTTAATCTTAATAACTTGTAACTGTAAATGTAACTTAAATTATGTAACCTTTTAAGGGTGGTTTTAGTATATCAATACAATACAATATGACTTATCCAGGATATATATTAAAAAAAAAAACAATTTAAAAGGTACATTGGGCGGCCTAATCGCATAGAGCGATCTCTTCACATCAATAAATACGAATAACTTTCAAAATGAGTTTTTGGTTAACTTTCAGAAATATTTCGCTTCGCTTTTTCATGCAATGATTTAAGGGTGCGATGACCATTTATGCAGAATATCTGTTTTTTTTTCCGCGGATTATGAAAACTCATGAATCAAAAGTGGTTCGTTTCAATGTTAAAAAGCCAAACAGAAAAGTGTTTTGCGTTAATTGCAAATAACCCTGAATAAAGGGTTTTCAACGGGCCTTGCCTATCGGGGAATTAAAATACTGTGGGACTCTGATCTGTTATCTTTGTATAATTAATTAGAATCCGTCCCGCTGCTGTGAAGCGTTCACCGCAAACCGTTGATATGCAAGATAGACAAGTAAAAAAAATCCTTGTTTTTTTTCTCTATATACTTGTACATATGTACTGTACATACATCAAAGAACCTACATTATTTTAAATAAGGGCGCGAAATTACAAAATTTATAAACAAATATCACGGTAAAGCAGACATGTTTATTTTCTTGTTGTAACAAGGACATGGTTGTTATGATGTTATGATAGGTATCTATGGCACTGTGCATAAGATGAACAAAAATGGCACATGTAATGTCATTAGAGGCAGATAAGATTGGCAGGTTGAATAATGTTCTATGCAAAGCTGAAGAGGGCCAAAAATCTGTACATAAAATATATATTTTGTACAGATTTTTTTTGCTTGCTTGGGTATACTTTAAATTTATAACTGAACACGTTTCAGCAGTTTTTAGATTATTGTCTGTTTTGAAATAATTCGAGCGAAGCCGCGTGCACTAGTTATATATAAAATAGCGCAAACTACGAGCATCAAAATTTGCGTATGCTACGAAGCTACGAGCCTATATCCGGATATATTTTTAAACAAGTAGTAGGCCTATTTATACGCCTACCAGCCTACTATTATAATAATTTATGAGTAGTTTATTAGCTCGATAAAGCCTATTCACTGTTACATAGGTCATGGTTTGATTGGCACGTCTATTGATACAGTATTGTATTGAGTGTTGGATATATAATATATCATTGATACGTAATGTTGAGTAACAGGATATCAAATTTATTCTTCAATGGATCGTAGCTTTTGTTATGTAATTATTTAATTTTGGTTTAATAAAACTTAATTAAGTTTTAAAATAAACAAAATATAGTTGTATACAAATAGACTTTTTCTAATAATCTTAAACTTTGCTACACGGATTGATTACTTACTATTAAACTATCTACGAATCATACATGTTTTATAACTCTGATTTGACTATTTAGGACGTCTGATCAAAACTATATAAATTGAGAGACATCAGAATTGATTAAGCCATGCTGGTTGGTCACAGCACCACAGCAAGCGCAGCATCGTCAGATTAAAAAAGTCAAGAATATAAAAAGTTCTTACCTCCATTCAAAACCCTGACTTCCTCATAGGTCGGAGACCTCCATATGCTGGTCTGTGTCTTCTTCTTCCGGTACACAGAGAGGTCCTTCCACGCCAGCGTGAGGTTCTCCGGCCCATCCCCCATGACGCCCATCTCGTCTTCCTCCCAGTTCACGATGGCTCCCGTCAGCACATTCCTGGTCGGCAGCTGGAGTCCCACGTCTTTGTCTTTCATTGTCTGTTACATTGGGATCTGGGGATCAAAGAAACAACATATGATTAATAATTAGTAGATGCATGTAGGTTCCCCAGCATAGTGTCGGAATAAAAATTAGCATTAAATATATCACTCAGAACTCTATAATATAACAGTATCACCGTACCAACAATCACGATAGATAAAATACATGGATATGGCATAAAAAACCAATATTTAATGTTTATTCATACATAAAAATTAAAAAAAGAGGAACAATCAGATTAGCAAGCCAACAAACATGAGTTTTACTTCGGCCTTCTATCTGCATAAAAACAAAGGTGCTAGTTCTCTGCCTCGGATGGTCGACTGCAAAAATGGCATTTACTCAGACCGTATACAACAAAAGTACTGGTTTTTGTAGAAATATTAGCGTACTATAATACTAAGTAATCAACGACCATGTGATCATTCATTATGTAATTACATTATTTGTTTAAAGAAAGATGTCAATAAATGTTGGTTAACGCAGTTATCCTAGATATACGTGGTCTTGAATCAGTCCTCGTCTAGATGTCCTCACGGCAACATGACATGTTTTATAAGAGTCTATTGCTTCTGAGAAGCATGATTTGGTGATAGCTCAACAACGGAGGCGGACATTATCAAATATTGCTTCCTGTGAAGACGAGCAATTGATGCAAGTGGCTATTGATGATGCCAGCCTTATTTTTTGAACGGCTGGCTCTTTGATTTGTGGTATACGGCGATAAAGCAAGAATTTAAACAAATAGTATGTTCAGTAGTAAGTTAAATTGAACGGTTAATTGTAGGTCCCGGCTGCTTGTCTAGTACGGCAGTCGTCAAGCCATGTCAGAGGCCCTTAGAGCGGCTTGATAAACTCTCGACACTAGAGTTGACCACTCTCATTCGATAAGAAGAAGAAGTAAGTAGCTTAGTTCATTGATCATAATAGATCAAAAGACGGATATTAGACAATTGTTTACGTTCATTGGTTCTAAGCTTTTTTGGAGCACTCGACTAATAAACAACCTTATTATTAGACGTATAACCAACTAATGCAACTTATGAAAGTGACGACATTTGTGCTCCTTTTCTAAGTACAGACCAAATACTTCTATTGTTGTATTACTCCAATCAATATTTTGCAGTTATGGTGTAGTGTAAACCATAAAAATCAATAAATACTCTTCAGACTACTAACCAAAATTAAGCTATTCAAATATAAAGCTACGTAAACCGAGAAAGTATCAAAACATTTTCCATGCCGTCACCTATCAGATACCGCGTAACATGCAGTTATGGAGAAACGGTTAAAATCAGACGAGGCCGTCCGCTTTCTTCACTAGGTATCTCTGTCTATGTAACTGGTAACTTTACCACGCGCCGTGGTGTCCGGTGACGGCAGGACGGGTCACTACACCTCGGTGACTACTTGCGTTATCATTATTGACTTTTTGGGATGGATAAATCTGACTTGTGACGAAATGGGAAAAAGTTTTTCTTTAAATTTGGTTTTGGCAAAAGAATTCGCGAAATAGGCTCACATTTGACTACAGCCTGCCTGATTCACCAGGAACGGCTTTTACGAGACTGTTGGAATACACAGTTGATGCTTAGATTGTTTTTAGTGATCGAGAGCTGGCAGATTTACTTTGCAGCTTCGATTGTGGTTACTCTCACTGCTTATCAGTTGAAAAGGATCCCGCCAATCATGGAAACCCGTGTCATATTATGATAATTTAGACTAATCTCATTGGCGGGACCGTTTTTGAAAGGTAAATTTCTTCTGTGAAAAAACACCCGTGGTGTTACTTCCTGTGTTCTAAGGGTGATAAAGGTGTTAGGGCTCGGTGGTTGACTAGGGTTTCCACTAAGGTTGACCCTACAGTCATTTATTGATTTCAATTCCCAAACAATATTCAAGGTGTTATGTTATAATATTATATCACACATTTTGTTGGTTTCTAATAAATGAAGTAGATTAACATAGGTATGCTTATTGAAGTACGATACAAACGCACTAATTAAAACTATCTATCGTTAAATCTATTACGATTTAATATAATTTACCCACTGTAGTTTACAGAATTTCTGTTATTGGTCACGGGAGTGTGGATCCCACAGAACAATATAGATATACCTAATAGAACTAAAAAATAAAAAGTAACAACATACAACCTGCTGCATATAATATAAGTACATATATATAAAGAGCACAAGTGACGCAGCTTATCTCAACACTAAGTAATTTGACAGCTTGAATGGTCAAAGATATCGCTCTGGTGATGGATAGTCTCGCCCAAAGATAAATGAAGGCACGTACATCTGACGACGCACATACACATATAATTAAGACTATATTGTTACTTAGACGTTTAAGTTTGTATTATAGAAGGTCCTAACCTAAAGCTATAATTGTCGACACACGCGATGGTAGAAAAAGCTAGTTAAGACTGTGGTTAAATGCCTTGTTACAATAAGTAGGTAGTTAATTTTACTATTTGGCCAGCCACAAGTGAATATTTTCGCAAATTACGGTGATACAACACCTTCGTATAGTTTGTGACACTGATATTTGGTATAAAAATAAAACTACTATTTAATCTGTTTCTTATGGTTTTATTTGTGTCCTGCCACGTAGGTTAGGGTAGGAAAATATAGTTGTAACAAGTTATAGTTAACAAGCTCCTGGTGCTGCCTTCAGGGTGTCCCAAAATGATTGGTTACAAAGAAAGCTTCCAAATCGACACCAAAATCTTTTATATACGTCTAATTTAGTAAAGACTAAATCCTAAAGACTATTGCTTCATTGATCTACCTCGGCTACTACCCCAATTTAGAATAAATACCTACCTATAAGTACTCAGTTCGGTTTCTGGACCAGGGTTTGAAAACCATAATTGATATTACTTATGTACCAAGTCGCTTTAAAGTAAATCATACCTATTAAATACGTAAGTAGTATAATTAATAATTAGTCCAAATCAACTAATCATTCCATCAACGTCATAGCATAGCTTTCTTTCTAACGAGCACCTTTCTGATCGATCGGATTATATTATATTATAGGCACAGTTATATATATAGGGCCGGTTTGAAACTACATACCACCTGCGACATCTAGTGACGAGTGTACGTACTTGTAAACTTATTGGAAGTTTTTTGGTTTTTGTAGTTTTTTTTACGTGGGATAGCGTTTGACTACCGCCTGCTCGATGTTAAGCATTGCTGCTGCCTAGGGTGTATCACGCTTACCTAGAAGATACCTATTAGCTCTAGATTTGAAGACCATTGGATTGTAGTTCGAAGGAAACACAGCTGAACTAAAAGATCTTTTAGATGTTGTTTTCGTAGGTTTTTGTAAACAGAATTAATAATAATAAATATTTCGGGACATTGCACACAGCGCCATCTAGCCCCACACTAAGCAAACGCTTTATTGATTGAATAACATTCCATACCGAAAACTGCTGGCAAAGCATTCTTTATTATAGAACATAATGATCGACGCTTACCATCGAGCGAGGTGTGTAAATCGCAAATACATTTTTAAGAAGTTTAACATACTATAAAAAGGTTAGATATAACAAGTTAGATTAAATTTCAAGTGTCACATTGATCCCGCTGAAATTCAGGCCAAGTTGGTTTACCTTGCGGTTTGTATAACTTTACTTTAACGTACCGGCGTAAATTATAGCTCCTACATTATTTACTTTATAGGTAATAGCAATTTGATATATAGTTTTAGGCTTATACCTAAACTCCGGTAAGCATGTACCTAGCAAAGTTGTGATGATGAACACACGTTTACGTATATGCAGCTAGATACAAATCAGTATTCAGTATCAAAACCGCTCATATAAAGCTTTACAATTTTCAAAACCATAGATTGCGTAATATTATCGGTCGTCATAAAACGTATTATGTAGGTATTCTGTGATAAAACTTAAAATAATGAACAAAGCATCTATTTGAGAAATCTTTTTTTTTCAGTTGGCTAATAAAACATGGAGTAGGTGTATAAAACACAAGAAAAGAGATTACAGAGCTTTATCTCCAAGACAGATTTCATAAACACACACGTGGTAGGTAGGTAGGTTTCAGCTTGACAGATAATTACAAACTTATCCAACACTCACCAAAAACAAATACAAGCCCGTAACTCTACAAACACTTCCTAATTCCTCACTGCACTTGAACAAATAACTTGCGCACTAAGAAACAGTCCTATCCTATCTCTAACTTAAACTTAAAATGAAACAGTAATAAGCGTGCGATGCTACGAAGCTTCAATTCACGACTGAGCCGGCCTCAGAGGAAACTAGTTTGACATAATTATTCCTATGGCATCCTCTTTTCTAAGGGATATTAGTTAAATTCTACTAATAGGTCGTTAATTCATTTTTAATGTGAACATTGTTGAGCAATACTACCTAATTATGTATGTGAACGCAAAGGTGTAACGGAGTCCTATTGACTCAACCGCGAAGGCTACGAGGTAAAAGATTTGTTAATAATATAGCATAGCAACGCTTTAAAAAAGTACCAAAGCTGGAACAATGGTAGTTTTTTTTTATTTTAGAATATTTTGATCGTGCCTTGACCATCGAGATTAAAAACTATGCACACTTAATATTGCCTAACGTCACGAAGTAGGTTTTAACTAATTTCTTTAATTTAAATACGGACGCCTGTCTGTCAAACAAATCACAAATTTTACGTTCGCAGTCATTTGTTTTGTTTCCATGTGGAAACCGATAATTTTCGACGTTGAGTGTATTGTTTGCAACAAATCGTTGCAAAAAATTGAACACGACCCCCGAGATCGTAGAGAGATGGGAAAAATCACTAACAATAACAGTAACCGCCGTTTGAGAACTCCTAATTGGTCTTTTGACGAAAAGCAGTACCTTCTTGAGTTAATCAAAGCTCGCAAGGAAGTAGTTGTCACAAAGAGCAACAACGGGCCTCATTATTCGGAAGAAAAAGACATTGCGTGGAACGAAATACTGCAAAGCTTGGAGACCAAGTTTGGCTCCAAGTTCAATGCATTTACTATCAAGAAAGTGAAGACACAGTGGCAAAATATGAAACGTATCGCTCGGGAAGAGGTCTCACTAAATGGGCCGAACATACACAAGCTGTCCAAACAATCAGTGGAGGTTTTTAATATTTTGGACATGATCAAAGATGGAGAGTTAAAAGTTGAAGGAACGAATTTAAACGACACTTCGATTGCCACGGATATTGAAATTAAGACGGAACGTATAGATGAGTAAGTTCGTTGCAATACCTAATTAATACCTACCTATAACCTAATTTTTTCAGTTTAATGACGTTCATAAATATAACCTTAGTTTTATTAAATCTATACAACCACAAGCTGTTAGGTATAATTATTGGAACGGCAGATTTGTTACATTAGGTACTTTGATAAATTACATTGGTATCCATATTACTGCAATCACTAAAACAGTAATATTTGCTTAAAAGCTACCACATTATAGGTAGGTACTTAACTTTTTTTGCAGGGAC
Source organism: Macaria notata (assembly GCA_927399415.1). Classification (NCBI taxonomy): domain Eukaryota; kingdom Metazoa; phylum Arthropoda; class Insecta; order Lepidoptera; family Geometridae; genus Macaria; species Macaria notata. The sequence continues at coordinate 1,079,742 of OV656727.1, forward strand.
ATACACCAACCTAGTTGTAGCGGTATTAAAAATTCTACCATGATAATCGATGACAATCCAGCTGATTCAAATAAAGAAAATGCAAATCCCAACCGCTCTTCACCTGGCTCGTCTTCTTTGGAACCATCTGAAATCAATTTTGAACTTGCCAATGAAACTATACACTCTGAAAATTCAAAGCGAAATGCTTCAATTATGACCGATGGAACATACTGCATGGAACCTACTGTAAGAGTAAATCCATTCCACAATGAGATGAAGGAGTACTTTAAGTAAGTTTTATACTTACCTATTTCGCGGTCAAAGAGTTCATAGGTTTAATTTCATTCATTTTAACTTCATGATTTCATTTCACATTTTCCAGCAACTAACGCCATCTATGAAATTCGGATAGAACTACGTTTCAGTTTTATTTTTTACTTTTACTGGATTATCACTTGGTTCATGTCCAACACAATACTTTATTTAGAATAACACTTTTCAGGTTTACTTCTGCGGAAAAAATAATGAAAATGGAATCTTTGAAAGAAGAACGTATGGTTATTAGAGCTATGCGAGAAACAGCTGAGCTGAATAAAATTATAGCTGAACAGAAGTTAAAACACGTGTTATGGGTTAAGAAACAAGAAATGACGTACGTAATACCTACTTTACTATTATATATCAGATAAAACTTTTAATATATTCAAGCCCGTATATTATTATGAAATTATGATATAGTTATGTATGTTTGTATTAAATATTAAACATGGCTAATAGTAATGAGTTGTGTGTAAACATAAAATTAAAAAGTATTACGAGGAACGTCATATATAAATAACTATCAATGTCATATTAAAAAAAAAATATCTTTAAAAAACTCACAGATTCCTAGCAGATTCGAATCAAGTCTATATTCTCTTAGGATTTTTCTTGCATTTAGGTATTTTACAATCATGAACATTATTCCTGCAAGCCGAACTTCCTTGGCAAGAGCTGCATTATATAGCGTAAGGTATGTGATCATTTTTATTATTTTGCTGCATTACGCAATCGATACAAAAGCACATTTTCGCCGGGTGACCGTCATCTATTTGTCCAAATTGGCTTGAGATACCAAGGCGATCTTCGTTTGATTGATTTAATTATGAATTATGATAGAATAGAGAGCAAGATGTACATGCAACGCCCGGCTGATTAACCCTAAAAGTGATCGGAGACTTCCAGAAGCCTAGCCAGCTATTCGATCTTTGTGTCATGATTGGTCAGATGACATGTCATTCAGGTGTATTAATAGCTCTCTTTGTTGTAAACAACATTGACATCACTGTTTCTTTCTCTTCACTTGTTGATTTGTTCTCTCTTATATCTGTGAATAAATATTTACCAGTGCAGTTTTCTTTTTATACCTACCTTCGATATTGTTGAAGTAAGTTTTATATCGTAAGATTTCCACAAAAGCCATACCAATTTCAAATGTTTTAATAAGCGTCCATTGTTTTCATGATGAAATATCACTTGTTATTGATTACATTTTTATCTTATCAATCTGTTAGATATTGCTGAGCAAATTGTTTGTTGGCAAACCATACATTATGTTAACTTTTATCTCTGACTAGTGTGTGCTTGTGGCTTCACTCGCATGAAGTAGGTAGGTAGTAAAACTTGCATATCCTTTCTTAGCGGATGCCTACGTCATAACATCTACCTGCATGCCAAAGTTCAGCCTGATCTGTCCAGGGGTTTGGGTTGTGTGTTGATAGATCACTATATTAATCAGTCAGTCCTTTGTGTTGAACATGAACATGAACATAGGTACCACACCCAGCCAGGACAAGCCTGCTCCGGTCAAACCGGCATACCAGGGGGCACAAGGTTTTGGAGCGTGGTTTTGTGCTAACGCTCCGGGATGGTAGTCGACCGGCTATGCAGCCAGACGCCGATTTGGAAAAGGTTGTTATTAAGGATAGGGATAAGCGTTAGTAAAAAGTGGTGTTCGTTGATTATTGAGTTGACCCATCTTGGGGTTTGTTAGTGTTTGGCTTTGCAAGCACTATCTTAATACGTTCGCTGTGTAATGTTGGTTCTATTGTGAGTAATCATAACCGCGTCGGGTGTAGTAGGTGGATCTTTAATGTGGGTCGAATAGATCCTATGTCGCTAAGGGATTGTTCTTGTGTCCTCTGACTCTTGCCCTAGATCTGTCGGGTCTTCATCGCTCAGTACGTCAGTAAACGACCCCTCTGTAAGGTCAAGTTCTTTTTCCCACTTGGAAATCGGAATGAATGTGTTTTTGACCCGTCTTCTTTCCTTGTTTGTGCCTTCTATAGAAGTCATAGGTGATCCTCATCCTTTTTGATGGGTGTGTTTTTGCTAGACCGCTGAAAAAACTGCGGCATTCTTGTTGGTCTTCCGTTGCTTCGGTCTCTTGCAAACGGCGCCGGCACTCTTTAAGTGTATTTCTAGCCTCTATATCTTGAGGATGATGCTTATAATGGAACTTCGCCTTCTGTAGGTTTGTAATTGCTTCTTCTCTAGCCTTAGAGTACCTTCTTTCATATTTGATAGTCTTATTGGCCGCCATCTTCATGACGTTTGTTATCACTTCCCACGATAGCGGCTCTTTTCGGTTTTCGCAGTTCCTGCTCTTTTTGGTTTCCTCTGATAAAGTTTCTTGGTATTTTTCTCGAGTGGTGGTACTTTGAAGCATCTCGTAGTTTAGGGTTTTGTAGTCAAACTCGTTCGCAACGTTGGCCCTGGCTAGTCTTATTGGAGGTCTCGTAGAGTCCCTATTGGAATTTAATGTGAGGGGCTTTACGTTTCCCCATATGATTCTGTGGTCAGATAGGATAGTTTTTTGGCCTTTGATGTAATTAAAAATCTGGTTGTTTTTGGCATCTGTCATTATGTGGTCTATTTGCGACGTTTTGTTCCCCGACGTCCAAGTCGTTTTACAGCTGCGCCGGCCGAATGATGTGTCCAATCGGAGATTTTCCCGTGCAATTAGATCTAATAAGATGTCTCCGTTGTCGTTACTTGTTTGGTGTAAGAGATTTTTGCCTATTTGATTTTTATCGCGAAGTTCGTGTGTATCTGTGAGTCCTATGTGGGCGTTGAAGTCACCTAGTATGATTGTTATTGAGTTCCCTGGTTTGTTCTTGGTCAGTTGTAGTAGCCGAGTCGCGTCGTTTGCTGCTGATGACGTTGCATTGAACCAGTGCGTTGTAGTAATGAATAGAGAGGCTCCACTGCTTGTATGTATTGAAGCAACCATATTGTTTGTGTTTGCTTTAGTCCAGTTCAGCCTTAGGCCGCTGTTTTTTCTTATGAGAATAGCTAGGCCTCTTTTGTTGTTGTTTCCGCTTAGGTGCCACGTATAGTGACTAGATTCGTAGGTCCCGGATTTTAAGTGAGTTTCCTGTAGGCAGGCAATATGGATAGATTTTCCGTCTAGAAACTCGTCGATCTCTCGTTTTTTAGTCAACGTTGCGGCGCCTCTAATATTCCATGTGGCAATGTTTATGTTTTCATTTACTACCTGTTTTTTGTTTTTTTGGTGTGGCCTGGGGCGGGCAAGTCGGTATCCGGACTCATCTGGTATCTCCTCTGGGGTGCTAGTTCCAAGGGTTAGACTAAGGTCATTTTGCGTGATGTTTGTACTTATTACTCCTAGGTGATTTTCAAAGCAATCAAAGTGGTTCCCCGTAAATATTAGACCTATGCTACCTGCGGCATCGTTTGGTTCCTTAGGAGAGAAGCATACTGTTTCTTGTAGCGGGGTTTTTTGAAAGATTTTCACGTTAATACTATAATATTCCGCTGTCGCTATAAGTATGTCTGTGCCGCCCCATGTACCATCTTGGTATTGTGATAGAATGTAGTTCCTGATTTGTTCGCTTTGTGCTGAGCTATCTAGATTACTTCTGATCGCTAGGTACATTTGTGGATCGTTTTGGTTTTCTTCTACGTGGCGTGCGAGGTCTCGTCGAATGTGTTGGTGGTCGAAGGCCATACAAATCGTTAATTTGGTGGGCTATAGCGCGATACAAGCAGTTGCCGTCTCCTGGTATTTTTACGATAGAGTTCCCTATTTCCATATCTGTTTTGTGCCTTACCGTGATGGTATCGCAAACGACGGGGTGCCGTGGCTAGCTCGTGATATCTTTCTGGTATGCGCGTGATCCTTTTTGTTGAGGTTTGTTGCGAGGCTGTGAAGGAAGCTTATATACTATGTACGTATTTGTATTATAAAACTGGTGTATCATGCGCTATACTAGTTCCCCTTTGCCTTTAACGTAGAAGGGGAGTAAGTAGTACTCGAGTGGGTACTTGGGTCTCGTCTATCAACTCTAGGTACGGGGCATTTGTTAGGTGAATGTTAGGATACTTGCACTTAGTATCTGCTGTTTTTCCCTAGGCTATCTATGGGATCTTAACGAACCCTTTCGTCCGGCGGCAGGCGAAGTTCGTTACTTTAGTTCTAGCGTGGTGTCCAGGTGAGTTAGGGCTAATTATTTGGAATCGTACCTACCTACCATTATTTTGGTACTAAAAAAATACATGTAAGTTATAGCGGTACTGGTGAACTACAACTATTTATCAAATATCAAGCTATTTATCAGGTTTTACAACGATTATAGTCAACGAAAAACCTACGCTTTTTGTACTAAGTGTTTTATGTGTATAAAATAAACGTCTGGGCTTTATTTTACGTAGCAAAACTGAGATAAAAAAAAAGGGATCATGACCCGACCATAGTGCCTCGCAGCTGTGTCGGAAATTTGCGGGTGGTTTTTAGCTGAACCTATTGTTAATGTTCTGATTTATTGTTTAGTTTTACGTTTCGTGTTTGTTTTGGGAATGAATAGCTGTTGTTTAAGTAATATTTCTATTTGGTTATGTCTTAGGTTATTGTCCAAACGGACCTGCAGATGTGCGTAGTTTTTGTATTTAAGTATAATTCGTATTTAGGCTTTTTTGTTTGCTTTGGGAAAGTAGATTGTCTTATGGCGGGGTTTACCTGCTTTTTTTGTATGTGGGTTATTTCTGGGGGTTCTTTTGTTGTTACAAAAGTCTACAACTGTAAAATAAATAAACAATAGATGTTTTCTTTCTTTCTTTCTTCTTTCTTTAAAACCTATCCGCTTTTTAGATAGTGTAGGGTAAGTAGTTATCTATATATTTATCGTGGAAATTTTAGGGAATCCCGATGTATATTATATCTACTTACAACAGCCAGTGTTTACGCATTCGTTACGAGTAATTACAGCCGTGGTATGGGATCGCGTAATCTAGTCTATCCTGGTGGATTTAGCATGCCCTAGGTCGGGATCCTAAGTCCTAAAAGAGTAATTAGAGATGGTAGAAATTGCTTTTAGGACCAATTGAAGTCAAGATGTTTTGGCCAGATTGTCTGAGCTTTGCCAGATCGAAAGATTTTATTTAGGGGGAATAGCAGCAACGAAGTATTACTGGAGGTTTGCGTGATCTAACGTAGTTGAGAGTAGGTGGACTTGCTATGGTACAATCTAATTTATTCTACCTGGCATTATTTGCTCTAGTTATCTAAGTGATATGTCGTATTCTAAGTTAGTTTAGCGTAATTGGTAGTAGTAACCGCACTGTTTGTGGAGCTAGGAATGGTATAGTAAGGTCTAGCTAATGCAATCGGTTTAGTACTTAGTATATGGCGCCCTATATACGGTGTTGGTTGCTGATGTGGGCTGCTTGAGTACAGACCTGTCCCTCGTGGCAGACGTCCAGTCAACATCCTAGGATGTTGAGGTAGGAGAGACAGGAGAAAAGGGGTTTAGACCGCGTGCAACTAATATGGAACAAGCTCACCGAGTTTTCCTTTTGCTGGAGTGCGCTACCCCGCGCCGGGCGCTGTCACCGCTGTTATCGGTGGCCTCTGATGCCAATGGCGCGGGTCACTTACACTGGTTGTCCCACACTGATACGATACATGTAAAGATTACACACACGCGTTGCACGGCACCTGGTTGTTAGGCACTTTTCGCGGGCCAGAGAATTTACCTACGCTAGGGACCGTCAAGCTTTGTTCGCAGCGATTGTGCCAGCCGCTGGCAGATGTTGCGCCCATTGTTTAACGGATCAATTGTATTTACGAGGCTCTACTGATATTTCCCGAAAGCGACCGCTCGGCACGGCGTCCAGGACGCTACTCCACCTTCTATTATCTAATTTTCAATTAAGAATATTAAAAAAAATCGCTACTTATATCACGCTTTCAGAATAATACCCGATTACTTAGTAATTTTACACTCAAGTCAGTTTCTCACGCCAACCCATAAGCTTCTTATAACACAGAGCTCTCGTATCATAGAGCAGGCTTCTAGTATATCTAATCAGTCAGTCCTTTGTGTTTTATATATTTAGATAATAGAGTGAAAGTAGATGTATTTACAACTCAGATGTTCCAGTTGTTAGAAAAAATAATTAATAAAAAAAAAAAGTTACATTCCCCAACTTTTATTCGAGCATAAAGTACTGCATGGATTGTACATTATTTACTTATTGATTTTGTAACTACTTGCTTGAAGGACATAGTGATTACAAGTTAAACTTGACTGAAATCCTACTGCTTTACTATACCAAAGTTTCTTGTAAATAATTTCCTGCTTATAGCACCTAACACTTTTAATATGACACTTCATGCCTTCTAAGTCTTCACCAACATTTTGTGTGTTTGTTCTATACTTTTCTATCTAGTGTAGTATGAATTAAACACAGTTATAACTAGTTCAGATCATTGGATATCCACAAATTGTTAATAAGTATTTATGCCTAAAAGATAAATTTTGTTTTATGGTCACACCAGCGAACTACAAACTATGATCTTTTAATTCCATACACTTATTTATGTTCTTTATCACCTTATTAGCATCTTCTCAACATCAAGTCATTGCCCAAGACAAGACTTCTTAAAAAACTAACAAATATATTTAGTATTTTTATGGTTCTCATTATAAGTAATTTTTATGTATATCCATTTTATTTCACTTTTCACTAAAACATGTGACATTTCAGTTAAACCAATCATAAATTTTCATAACGCCTAAGCAAATGTTCAGGCAGAAAATGTCCTTGACTTATGTTGAGGGCAACAATGGTGAAACAAAAAAAAACTAAAATATCAGAAATCATGTCTCATAAGTAAATTGGTCTTGTTTCCAGAATGTACTCTGGTGAGCCTGGCTCCGGCGCCGGCCGCGGTGGCGGCGGCGGTGGCTCCATCCGCGAGGCTGGAGGCGCCTTTGGCAAGATGGAGGCTGCTCGTGAGGATGAGTACTTCTACAAGAAGGTAATTTCCTTACCAAGTTAAAAGTTTTTTTCTCAGTTCTTTAGTTCTAAGCTATTTAACTAACTTACACTTAAGTAAATGAAACTCTGGAGACATATAGAACACTATACAATATCTCCAGTGTTTCATTTATACAAAGTAACGCCTGATTCAATATCTTATTTACGTAAGTATTATCAATATTCTGGCATACAACTTTTTAATAGATTATGATGCCAGTAAGAAATGTCATAGATAGTTGTAAACAATTTGATTGAGCTTGGCTGCAAAATAGTTCATCGTCATAGTTATCTTCTCTCCTGAGCATCTTACAAACTTAGGAATGCTGACAATGTCTTTCACTCTATTTAAAACTTGCACAACAATGTTAAATCATTACCATCTACAAGCCTACCACCTTGTTCCGTTGTACCGGCAGGGACTGGTTTTGTGGGCAAGAGAGCAATATTCCTCCGGTCCCTGACATCTATAAGCCTGTGATAGATTACAATAATGAGACAAATACTTTAGGCTCTTGCTTGTTTTGCAGCCTTTGTATTTAATTGGCCATCTGGCATCAAGCCATCCTGGCATGTGTCATTACATTATGTTGTTTATAGAAAATAGGTCACATGAGACATTGTTTACAAGGAAGTAAAATGTTAATGTATCAAGATGAAACTACTAGTAGATAAAATTGCATTACAGTTGCATTAGACATGCTTATTTTCAAGTAAATTGAAAAATGCTAATAGGTACTGGCTGAAGAGTAAGTGTGAGAGTCATGATAGCCAATATTCACAAGATCTTATAATTAAATAGTTCTTAGCTAAATTACATTTTTGTAGATTACTTTAATGAATGTTCTATTTTCTATATTTGCTTGTCTCTTTTGGAGACACTGTGAAATTTTGAATACAAACAAATGAAAGCAATAAAAAACCTTGAATATCATAATAATCAAACTATATATTTATTAATTCCAGCAAAAGGAGCAGCTGCAGAACATGAAGAGCCACCTGGACAAGGAGATTGGCTTCCACCAGGAGCAGATCAAGCGCCACGAGGATGCCATCCGCCGTCACAAGAAGCAGGCCGAGGAGATGGAGACCAAGTGAACTGCACCGGCTACTTAGCTATACTCGTAGGGGGCAGCACTTGTATGTGATGCATTGAACATATTTATTGGTTAAAAAAATATTAAAATGAATTACATGGATCGGTCTTGGTTTACCACAAAAGAGAATGTAAAAATAGTTATACACATTGGTTGTGTATCCTACCCGATGGTAAGATACAACCAATGACCTTGACTTGTTTACCATAAAAGAAAGCCATGTAACTGTTATGAACAAATAATACTGCATACTCAATACATTTCAGATAAATGTGTTGTCACCTTTACACAAACTCAAATTTGTTAACTTTACAATCAAACAAAAGAGAAACATGCACAAACACTGCACAGGCTTAGCCTGTGCATGTTGTACTTATATGGTTTTCGTCCCATATGTTTTGTTGAAAATGAAATGTTTTATTTTTGGTTGTGATTTTTATGAATATGGGTGATAGATACGACAGTTTAGCGTCATTCAGTGAAGTACAGATTGCATATAATTATGTTCTAAGCTGTCAATTATTTCGCTTTTATTTTGTTTAGTTCTTAGACTGATGTTTGAATATAATCTTAGGCATCATAAACGTTGTTTTGTTATATAAACCATCCTTGAGGATTTATAGATATAAAGCATGATATTTTTCAAGTATAATAATTATACATCTACAAGTTACAAGATCTATTTAAAACCTGTTTATCTTACATATATTGACAAAAGTACTGTATTACAATGGTATTATTATAATAGAATGATGGTCCGTCTGCATTCTGGCCGTCCTGTATGCGAATAAAGCGCCATCCATCCTAGTCTTTGAACACTACTGACTACAGTCATGCATGAAGAAGTAGTTTATCAAATCACTTTATTGTATGCGGACCTTCTTGGATATGGAGACCTTCGATAGCTTTTGGTCTAAGTTTCAGTAAGCTATGTAGAACTACTGCTCTTATATCTATAGTTTACTACTGATCTTGTGGGTCTGCCTACACACAGGCCATAACAGATTCTGATTTGATGTGAGCTAGACTCTCAGAATACAAAAAGAACCTATTATTTTCTTGCTACCTACGATTGGGCCAATCTAGTAAAGTCTCGTGTTCATAGATGGCGCTGTACACTAGTCTCAGAATATTTAGCTTACTCCAGAATGCCTATTCTAGATTTTGTACAAAGATGAGGTGTAGGTACGTACACCTACCTATCATGTGTAAAATAGGAGTGCAAACATGATGATACAACTGTTATGTAGTAACTTTTTTAATAGCAAATTCGTGTGCATTAGATGTAGTGTATTGTGTGTATTTTAGTATCAGGCCATTGAATTAGTCATTTGCTATATTTTTTCTTCCAATTCCTTTTCAAAATGTAAATGTTATTAATTAAAAATCTACTTCGGTCATTGCTCATTGGTTGCATTCAGATGGCTATCGTATTGTTTGTTTTGGTGTTGCACAGACGGTCGTCGCCCCAGCAAACAATATTTCTGTCGATCGTGACCAAATTAGAACGAGTTCGTTGTCGGCTGACGCGGCAATCGGTGCAAGGGCGATACGAATACGGTAGGGCGGCTCGTTTTTGTGGGCCTATTATTCGGAGTAATGAATAGAAGTGCGTGACGCGAAACGCAGCTCCATCGACCATCGGGAGGCGACGGGCGGCGAGCATGCGACGGCGGGCGAACGACCCGAGCCGAGCGAAGTTAGCCGCGAGGGGCGCACTCCGCGCGACAGCTCGCCGTCCGCCCGCCGCCGACCGAGCCTCAGTTTACAACCGTCTCGACAGGACGCCGTATGTCGGCTCACGACACGCTACTCGTGTGTATGGTGTTTGTGGAATAACATAACAATCCTGTGCAGTGTGTAACGGTGTGATAGTGTCATACAGCTGGTGCGACCGGTCCGGTTTACGTTGTTGTGATGCATTTAAGGATTTACCTATGGCTGTCTTGTGTGCTCCTCGCAGGATACGTTCGAGCGACAGAGGTAAGGGGGACCGTCTCGAATGCGGCGTGCGCTCGGTCGGGAACGAACCCTCGGCCGACCCAACGCCAGACACTTGCGTAACTCACACTTTCAATGTCACACTCCATGCTACGGGATTACGAGCCGAGAGTGCACACACGCGGCCGACGCAGGCCTGCAACAAGCGTGCGAGAGCGGGCACGGCTACCTTGAATGTGGTAATCGCAGGTAAACACTCGTTATCTCGACGCGCTGCCATCGATTCGAGTCGCGTTATTTTTGTTTCGGTATCACCACTATCGTACGTTTGAGACGTAAACACGGCCGAGCGAGTCATGAATGGGAGCCATCAGCCAGTATCGCCCATCGCCCACGTTTGGGAGAAAGCTGGTTTGGTTTACCCACGCGCCTAAACGCACGGCTCGCACCCGGTGCATGGCCCTATTTGAGTTTCAAAATTGTGATCACAGCGTTCCAAGTTCGAACGAGACTGTCTGATTCAATTCTCGGTAAAGAAAGCAAAAATTCCAAGGAATCTGTTTCGAATGTTTCCAAGCGTGCTACAGATAGGTACATAGTTAGCTAGAATGCTAAAGGGCGCTAACTTTAGTTGCAAGTCTGGCTCCGCGCGCCCGAACTAAAATTTCGTCGGAAGTCTGCACCGTACCTACCTGTTAGTTAGTTACCTACTTATGTCTGGGAGATGAGTAATGGAGTGAACTCCAGACGGCGCAGTAAACAGTTGCAGTACACAATCCAGTGAACTGGGAACTTGCTCAAGTTAAAACAGACAGTTCCTGTGCACTCGCTAACTTTAGGGAAGTGAGAAGTGGCCATATTAAAGCGCATTCCAATGAGTCACTCACCCATTTGTGCTAAGCACATTGCTTCGTTCACAATGGAGTGTGCACAGATTGTCAACATGTTAATAAACCTAGTTGAAATTGATCTACCCACTGTAGGTACCTAACTATATTGTAATGAACCACTCGGATGTTATGCGTCGTGACTACGTGATCTGTTGACAAAAGCGGGAAGGTGACCCTTGTAAGTCATTTGGGTCGTCAAATGGTCATCAGTTTTGCATAGATTTTATGTTTCATGTCACACAATTCTGGTGTTTCGGTATAGGTACATACAAGTTCTAATCCACCTATCATTCAAGAAATTTCGTTTACCACTTAACTATCCAGACGTGACCTTCAGCAATGACGACTACGACTAAGAAGAAGAAGATCCACCTAAATATTCAACAAAAAAACGAGGAACATGATAATGTTAAAAGGACCACCCTGAAGAGGTACCCTTGTCAGTCATAAGTTAACTCTAACAGCTGATAGGTATTCCAGTATTTAATTTGTGGGCTATTTTAAATCTTCTGTTTTAAATAACTATTTAATTCTATTTACTTATCTACCTAAATATTGGTAACCTTACCGCTTGTTACCTGCGTAAAACGTAGGTACTTCTATATTCTGTGTTAATACCTACTTAACCGACCATTTTTTGCAATGCCCAATGAGACCAAATGTGGCTCTACCTTATCCTAAACAAGCAAAGAAACTTGCTTATATTTTTTATCAATGCAAATAAGGTCTCTTTTGCACGTGTTTATATAACGAGGGTCTTATCAGTATAACGTCTCGGAGTCGGGAATTTTGTAATATTTGTGTTTGAGAGACATTCTCACCTTCATAGATGTAATTTGGGTTACGAGGACGAATATGCCCTTTGTACCCTTGATCTCATTCATCGTATTAATTTAAGAACTGGGAGCAAACATGCCTAAAGTCATATGAGTAAAAAGTAAATTAGTCATGAAATACCTAGGCAAGTAGGTACTCACTACCGTAATTCACCAAACAAAAAGTTCAAACAGGTGTAAAAATGTAACATGTTGACACGTTAGGTAATTAAAACCGTAATGCTTTCCGTTCCGTAGCGGAAAATCACAAAAATATTTTATAGAAATTAATAAAAACGAAAATACGCGAAAAGTATGACCCCGTTTTTTGTTAGAGGAGCTTATGTTCAATAAAAAGAGCTCAACAATAGGTTCCATCTGTCCAGTTTAACTTGCCTTTACCGCTACTCCAAGATCATCTTTCAAACTAGCGTTCACAACTTGTCTCCCTCTTGTAAGATCCCAGCAAGGAAGTGCATTGCAGGCTCGTCTATGTAACTAGTACAATATACTTAGTCCCGTGTTGACGACAATCCTGTAGCCTCAGTCAGTGTTATTATCCAATTACAGCTTCTAGGAGTCGTATGACAGTACCCTTCCGCCCGCTGAACCCTGAAGGAATGAGGACATGCCTACTTATTTAATGTGTCAAGCCAGGAATTTTATTGCTCTCGCTGTTCTCAGCCCGCTCCCAGATTTGGCTCCTGTTTGCGAACTGTTTTGCATATTACTCCTTTGGCTGGGAATCTGTTTGTTTATTTAGGATATTGCATTTCTCTCCTGCCTGGAAGAGATTGCTTTTAGCAATAAGGCCGCCACTTGTGGCACTAGTATAAGTTTTTTTTCTTCTTTCCTTTTAATTTTATCGTGTGTTACAATAAAGAATTTTCTATCTATCTATCTATCTATCTATCTTCTCTTAAATTTGCCTTTTCTCGTTTGCTCTTGAACATATTTTTCTATGAATTTTGATTATAAGTAGGTACCTACTTACGTAAGTATCTAATTTTGTTCAGAATTTTTGTTTTGAATGTTGCAGTGCTTAACTTATTGGGAAGCAGAGATTACAATCCTATATTATCTGTGAAATAGTTACTTATTAAAATTCGATCGAAGCCATTAGAAACGTTGCTAGTTACAGTAGTGGATTACAGTACCTAGTATGTTCATATTATATAGTTATAGAAGAGTGCTGGTACATAAATAGCATGCAGCGAGTTTTATCGCTTGAATTGGGAGCTGGAACAGTTGTTGGGCTCGTACCTCCATAGATCTCTCCAGAACTTTATGTAGTTTGCGACTAAGTGCGCGCTAAAGACTTGGACGAAACTTACGTTGTAGGATTTACGAGGAAATTTGAACAAATAGGGCTCAGTTTTAAAGTTTTAAATAAGTTAGTACCTGTATGTTACTTTGCTCTTCTTTTAAAAACTACCGTAGGTAAAAATTATTTGTTCCAAGTTTTCCACGTAATCAAACTCAATTTAACGCATTAGCTGTTTCGACGATTTCATCGTATTTCACTCAAGACGGCGATCTCATTGATTCTGCTCATAGCCACAGAATACCAATAGCATCTACAGTAACTATTTAGATGCTATAGATTCTTAGAAATTGATTACCGACCTACCTCTGACCTAAACATCGCACAATATTGCACATGATTGAAACAAGGAATCTAAACACATACCTACAGTGCATCTACATGCAATGAAATAAATATACGTCGAAGAACAGACGGCATTGTGTGTGAAGCTTCGTTTAGGCGAAGGCTAACTAACTATTGATTGTTACAGTTCCCCATCAGCGAGAATAAACAGAGCACTGCAACAAACGTGCCTGTTTTGATAATAACTGCCGGTGGGTGCGTGGTTACCGGTTTACTGTGAATTTTCACCAGCACCACTTAATTTGACAACGACCAATCAGCGTTATTGCGCGATGGTTAGGAATTCTGACCACAAAGGTTCAGACCGGTTCTCTAACTCGGACGCGTTAGACCTTATTTGCAATGATTTATTTACTAACTACTACCTGGATGTGGACATTCTTTACCATAAATACAAGATTAAATTGATTCTTTGTCTGATGCTAAAGAGCGGAAATAGGTTTATTTTTAACCAGAAAAAGATGATTGGGTTAAATGTAGACGTAAATCCAGTTCAATCAGCGCGTTCCATAAATCGTCAGAAGTATGTGGATTGAAACGCCGACAGTTCTTTCCGTTGGCAAATCAACTGAAAACTTGAGCCTTGTTGAGAGACATCATTCATCTACGGAATTGGGCTAAGCTGGATATTTTGGCCAAGGCTTTGGTGCCGTGCGGTCTGTTACGCAAGAAACGCTGCAAATTTTTAACCAAACTTGCAACTTTATTTAATAAACTACATAATATGTTGTTTTGTTGAACTTGGTTGATTCCATTTAGGTATTGTAATCAAGTAGTCAATTAAGTACTTACTTTTGTAGCCTATTTTAACTGTGTATTAAAACTGTGGAACTATAGTTGATAAATTACAATTGTGTCTTAGACTACACAGTGTCGTTTATGCGAGAGTTGCTTGAGGCGACCTAGTGGTAATCTGATTGCCCAATGTAAAAAAAAACCTACCCACCCACCTAGTTGTTCCAGGTTAATAAACTGCAAGATCATCTATTTTAAGAGAATTAATGCACTTTCAAAACAAAATGAATGACAGAAAGATTAAAGCTGATGCATTCTCGACCTCTAAATGAAATGGACGTCAGAAGCAGTTACCCTTGTGTTATTTATAGAGTAACTCTCAGGACAACGGATGCTGAAGACGTCGGGCTTGTCTGAGATCATTGGAAGTGCAATTACATGAATCAATGCGCTTTCAAGTATACGACAAATTAATTCACCAAAATAACTACTTAGGTATAAGTATATGACGAGATTTTCCTGTTCGAAGCTCATCTTTTAATTTAATAAAAAGTTAACTATGTTATTTGTGTTACTCATTTGGAATAATCCCCTTTATAAACATGTTTTGTAACGAACTTGGCGATTTTCCACTTGTTCTTTACACAACCTATAATATTTTCACGAGAAAATGCCAGTCTGTGCTTTGGTAGAAAATCACAGCTCCATTTAGCGAATAGAGAGACAAAGTAAGTTCACTTCATTGCGTTGATAAAAGAAAGCGAGCATGCGAGCCGGCACTGCCGAGGTAGTAGCCAATAAAAGAAAAAATAAAAACATTACTTCGGGGGTGTGTACCGGGCCCAAGGATTTTCATCCCTCTCTTTCTCTCACCGGCCCTAAAAAGTTTATCGTTCTTCTCATTCTTTTGTATCTTTTGATGCTGTCTATGGCGTTCTTATAGTTGAGTGGTGTAATATGGGCCACATTATGTGTGTATTTTTGAAACAGATTTGTGTAGTCCTAGTCACTTAGTAAGTAAATAAGTACATATTGGTTAATTTTATGCAGATGTGTTGATGAAGTTTATTTCAAATGATATTTAATTGCCCATACTAATGTAAATTAGCGATCCACTTCCTACTTAGGTATTTGTTTTTGCATCTTGTCCGATGTGTCTTACGCCTATGGTCCTGCTGATATGTAGGTAGGTATATGGAAAGATTTAATTAATTTGTAGATTATGTTCCTAATTGACGTACTTTATTACACTATTACTGGCTGAAACAAAATGTTATTGAACAGATTAATTTCCGCAACCGTAAATAGTTTTTGTAACCGACACCGATTTAAGTACTATCAGGTACAAAGAGCACCGACACAATTACATTAGCAAATTGCCTCCCGTGTGATTACTAACCTACCGGTCTGTGGTCAGCTAAAAATATGTATACAGATGATTAGAGTTTTAATGTTCTGGAAGTAACTACTTTTTATAGTTTATTATGGTACTCAGTAAAGTTAGAGTCACTACCTACTGCTGTTGCCAGTTATATAGTAAAGCAAGCAAGCTAACTTACATAGATCGAATTAGATTTAAGTATCCCATCTATGCTTGAATATCTTTCAAAACAAAAAAATAAGAAGTAAGTAACTAAGTGTAATACAATGGCTGTTAAAAACAGATACTTTCATACTAAATATACCTACTAATGAATAAATGCTAATGTTGCTTGAGATAAAATTATTACATTTACAGAAGTACTTATCTAGTTACATTATTTACTTTACTTGTTTACTAAGTGCTTATTGATTAGAGTTAGATTTCAAATACCAGCCCAAAACTACGCAAGTATCATCCCAAATTTCTAAGCCTAATCTCCAAAAGGGCTAACCTAGACCTTAGTAAACAAAGCCAGCAGACCGTTACATCCCCTATCTGAGGCGTGAGAATCTCACCCCATTGTAACATGTTTTTGTTCCTAACTCGCGTAGACTTGTTTGAGGAGTGGACCCAAATAGATAATGTTCGACTGTACATGGACTAATTTCATGGATGGAGTCTTTAAGTTATAACAGTGGAGTCAGGAGGAGTTCTTAAATATAATTTCAGTATCCATGTTTTTAGATAGGTAATGGCTGATTGGAAAAAGCTCCAAACTTGAGTAGTATTTGGCATCTGATGATGAAGAGAAATCTTGCTTGAACCACCTTGAACTAGGGTGCGTTGTGTTGGCAAGGAAATGTATCATTCAAGATTCATTCATTTCAAGCCCAAACAATAAACTTAGCTTTATTTCCGATACTTTTCGATTAACTAGTTTTCATTATAAAATGCTGACCACAATAGTTGCATAAAATAATCTCTCAATTTGCTGTCAGTTTGAATATCAGTTCAATTCAAATCAACCTCAATCAACTACCCCTTGTTCTGATGGCTAAATAACATACTAGTTCAAATCTATACAACATTATAGTATCCATCAGTTACTTTGTCTCTGACAATGACATTCCAAACTTCAGAGTTCGAGAGAATTGGAGGAGGTCCTCGGAGAGTTTACCTGTTGGTTACCGGAGGCTGTTGTTTTATATTTGCGCTCCAAACTTGCCGCTTAGTTTGGAGCCTACTTACTTAAGTGTCCAGTCTTGGAGTTTCCTCAGAAGTACCTGGTTACTTGGTTTTGTAGTAGTAAACTATACGTTGCAGAATAAAAAAAAATTTTTTATTTGTAAACAGATAAATGTGATACAATTTAGTGTTGCTCTGCCTTCTACTGTTGACTGTGTTGTAGAAGGCAGGATCTTCCAAAGTGAACGTTCTTCCAAGAAAACAGTGATTAATTCGTCAAAATTGATGCAGCCGTTCAGTTTAATGTGAAGAAGTAACAAACATTTTGTCTACTCAAAGATTTATTAACTTAATTAACAATTGAAAATATTGCTTCGGTACCAAATTTTCAATCAAAGCAAGTAAAGGATTTTCTGTAAGTGAACAACATAACTTAAATACTATACAACCTAAAAGCCCGGTCCGTTTATCAATTGGTTGTTGGATACAGCCTGAGGGATAGCCAATTACTTTATAGGTACATACTTACTTGTGTTGTCCTCTTTCTTTAGAAAAGATACTAATGGAAAGAAATCCTATTAATTGTATTTTGTATGCAATAGTGAAGTTACATATGTTTGGCATCTGCTCATAAGAAATCTATTTACTAATTTTAAGATGGGCTGTATCCATATTGTACGTCTAAGATGATGCAAAAGTGGATTCCATTGAGTGGTAGTCGTACTATTGCTAGTGACTGATTTTTAGAGGTTACCATTTAAAAAAATACTAAATAAGTTATAAAAAAACCGGTTTTGCTTTAAAAAAATTGATTATGTACAGAAGTAAATTACCGTTTAGCCTGTAGGTTCTAGACGTAGGTATCTGCCTACCGTCCTATGATTCATAATTACTATAGAAGGGCACTTACCTTGATTACTTAGCGAGGGGATATAACTTAGGAGTTTAACTGTTACAGCTATAATATATAGGTAATTTATACATCGTAAATTCTGAGTGGGTGGATAGATTTCTATCTTATAAACCTACATTGCATTTAAATTGAAATTTAAAGATTGCGTACATCTTGCCTTTTACTTTTAAGTTTTTTGTTTATTATAGTTAGGGCCTGCAATAATGCAATATTTACATTTATTTAAAAAAAACTTAGAAATTAAAAGCAACGTAAGATAATGTCGTTTTGTCGTGGACAATATCGCTTCTAAGAAGCTATTGGGAGATTGATTTAGAAAAGACGAGAAACGCACCGCCACCACAAGAGTAAAGTTATTGTTAGTAAATTTTTAAACTTCACGCTAATGTGTGAATTCATTTTTAATAACTCCCGTCAAATATGGACCAAAGAATTGCAAATACAAAGACAGAAAAGAAGGCACAAAGGGGCTTTAAACCCCAAACCTCTGTTCTTAACAATAAATCATACGAATTATAAGAAATTCCCGAGATCGCCATCTGTTTAACAGCTGTTACGAAAGTACTTTAGCAGTTATGATGATTCACGACACCCATTCATGATTTCATAAGGATTATTTTCCTTATGTGGCTGTAGGTATGTGAACAAGTGAATGAGATGTGTTGTTATCTACACCTACCTCAATTTACACTAATTTATTTAGATTTTATAGAGGCGGAAGATTGGGAGCATTCATATTAACATTTATAGTCATGTGAGTTGTTTCCTCTTCACGGTCAAATAGCTGGAGTGACTTGATATTTACTATCAATATTGGTAGATTACTTAAATCATCACTAGATTAGTGTAACATTGTAAAATACTGTAATTTTCACTATCATCATTATCACCAGCCCGTTATGGCTTACTGCTGAGCATAGGCCTCTCTTCTAATAGGCGTCTCGTCCCAGTCCTGTGCAGTTTACTGTACATTTGCTACACTTATAATATTTGAATTAAAGTTCTAACTATAGCTTAATAGTTACTCGTGTAAGAGCAATCAAGTTAAAATAATCAGGCTAATGTCTAGTTTAGTACAAAGTAAAGTTGCAAGTAGAATGCATTAGTTAAGTATTTTACTGTTTTCTATCCATAATGTTGTTTTATTTATTAAGCAACTTTTATAAGCTGTAAGATGGAGATGTATTACGTATTATGTAAGTATGGGTTTGAGTAGTATATTATTATTTTAATGTTTATGTTTATTGTTTAAGTTTTTATAGTCAAATTTCATGTGCTCGTTATTGTACACCCCGTCTAGTCTTTTTTATATATTTTCCTCTCCATCCTACGGTTGCCTAGAAGAGATCGCTTTTAGCGATAAGGCCGCCATTTGTGGCATTAGTTTTAATTATTTGTTTTTCCGTTGTATATTATGTTTTTATGTGTGTCCAATAAAGCATCAATCTATCTATCTAAGATGGCTACTTTTTAATCCAAATAGTTAGTATATAGCCTGTAAGTAACTGTTCCAGATAAAAGCATGTAACACCGCGGGACGCCACTAGATAGATTACTTGTACTGGTTTTCTGTAATTCGTAAAATATACATATTATGTAGTTGTTTGAACAAGTGAATGTGATTGTTATCTTTACCTCGTTAAACCGTCTAGACCGCGATGGGTGGTCCAATTTATTTGATCAAGTTTAGTGGAAATGTTACTCATGTAATTTGGAATCGAACTACATATGTATAATAGGTACATATATGTAAATCTCCTTGTCAAATTATTTTATTAGTTAAGTACAAGATATCTTAGTCGTGAAGGATCATCTTAGCTCAGCTAACTTAGTGACCACCATTTTTTTTTTCATTAGATAGGCTCACGCTTGACTACAACTTGCCTGATGGTAAGCAACGTTGTAATCTACGATCTAGCGCGCTTGCCTAGAAGAAACCGGTTTACTCTCGACTTGAAGACCGACAAATTATAGTTATGTTAGGGTTATTTTCTATGACCTTTCTTCTTATGATATTTTCCCACACATTCCTGTCCTCGGCGACACGTAGAACTGTATGTTATCGGGCATTGTATATTGTATTGTGTTTGTAGTAGTAGCTAGTTGAAAAAAAACATAGCCATAAATATACAAGCCCGCTACAACGCAGTAGGCCCGGCTAACTGGCCACATCCGTCCCCTAGGAGTACGAGACTACGTACTTCTGATTTATTCACAAGGCCTCCTTCTAGAAAAACTGGCCAACAATGGCGAGGACCTTAACAGATGGTTACGTGACTAACCCACGTGTGATTTAGATCGTAGATCTGTTTGGATAACGCATTAAGTATATGCCTATAATCATCATTAGTTTTGGCCCACAGGCTATTCAATTTTTCTAAATGCTGGCACGTCCGCTATCTGCTACTGACTATCTTTTATAGTTATTTTGTCAAGAGTTGGTTAGATCAAAATTGGCTTGTCGCTTCGTACTGCTGGAAGAGAATTTGGAAACACAACCAGAATAATTACTTAACTTTTAAAGACGCATAACATATAAACAAAGGTACATAAACAAACAACACAGATCGTCAAATTATTTTTTCTATACCGTGCACTAAAAGAAGCATAAATATGTGTTGCCACGCAAACCAAAAATCGATTAGTCGTGTAATCTAGCAAAGCCCGCTAAAAGGTACGAGTAAGTGGGATGAGACAATTTATAACAATTTAGCTGGTCGAGGCAGGTATAGCTCGCCACATTACTCGCGCCGGCTACCTAGCGCACCTATCGCTCTCAATTAGGATTAGGTTTCAAGCATAGACTATACAACTTAAGACCTCTTCCTGGCGTCGTGATTCTCATATTTGAAAGTCGTAGGCCTTTGCCTTGCACTTTCGGTTTAAGATATTGAATCAGGCGTTACTTTGCGGAAATCCATTGCAGATGAAATTTTGGAAAAATATGTAGGTAGTTTTGTACCTACTGCTATTGGTTTATGAGTGAAAGATTCATACTTCATTAACGTAGACTGCCTTCGGCGCCATTTAAACGCATTGTGTCATGTCATAAAGTTTTATAATTACTGACCTTTCTGCCATCCTTATACCGTATGCGAAGCAATCAACGTTCATTCTTATTACAATCTAAGTAAAACAAATCGGAAACAGATACATATATGATGTAATAAGTAAGCTGAACTAGCCTGGATTTATTCGGCATATGTGAGTTGGATTTTTAAGCCAGAATGTTTAATGAGATGTCTATTGATGTAATAATATCGTTGATTTGAAGTGAATTGCTTCTAGAAAGCTATTGTTTGCTGGTTCGTAGTGGAGTAGGTATGGTTGGATATGAATCGTGTATTGTTCAGTATCGGAATACTAATGTAAAGTGTACCTTGATATTTAGGTGTAGTACTTATATTGTACTTCACCTAAATATCAAGGACGGATGGCTGTTTGAATTTTTTGGTATTAGAAGTTGAAGGTTTTGAATGTCACGACGACGTACCTACATAGTTATTTTTTCTTCTTCTTCTTTTTTTCTGAGCCATTAGTTGTCCATTTCTGAACATAGGCCTCTCGTAGTCTTTTCGATATACCTAGTTAATTATCAAAGTACAAATACATTTCAAAGAATTTCATTTTATTTCAGTGGACTTAGACTTTATCAAACTTAGTAATTACATATAGCGTTTATGTAAAAAAATAAGAAAAAAGCTTAGTTCTTTCTAAAAAAACATTTTCTTATTGCTTTCAAGCCTATTCCCAATGATGCAGCAAAATAAAAGTATATCTACTACCTACTTAAAAGTGATATTGACAAAATCCAGTTAATAATCTGTTAACCGCCAGCTTCAAAAGGCTGATCAATAATCTCTTCAATCCGCCGCTTAGCGTGATCTCCATTAAAATGCAAGTTTTTGCTCGGCTTAGCTCGGATCTAGCTGCAGCTGGGATCAAGCCGCGAGATTTACTAAAGTATCGAGCATAGACAAGTAGAGGGTGTAAACAAATGAATTGCTCTAAAAATCTAAATATATAAAACTCAAAGGTGACGACTGATAATAGTGATCTATCAACGCACAGCCCAAACCACTGGACGGATCGGGCTGAAATTTGGCATGCAGGTAGATGTAATGACGTAGGCAACCGCTAAGAAAGGATTTTTGGAAATGTCACTTTTAAAGAGGTGAAATGGGGGATGCAAGTTTTACTTCTTAATGCGAGCAAAGCCGGGAGACCCCATAGTTAGTTTATAAGAAGAAATTGGTTGGTACTCTTCTAATATCGTCACAGGCTTCTAATGTTCTGCAGCCTCATTTGAGAGCCAGATTAATTCTAACTTATCTTGGCCTGCGGTGTCATTTGTGCGTCTATGTCGTCATTGCAGGACTTTGCTGTTCGTCATGGTGGTCTTTAATTTAAGTCGAAGACGCATAGACAGGTTAAAAACTGTTCTTTTCTGTCTTCTTGGTTTAACTTGTACTTTAGAAGAGTCAAATCTACGTCTGAACTAGACAAAGAAGGCATTCAACGTTGTTCGCAGAACTGACATCCATACGCGGGAACGACTGACACCCAATTGATTTACAGCCGCTAAGTACATAACATCTAAGCACATATACCACATTTGATGTGACAATTTTATGAACATCATTGATTATGCATGCGAGGCCTAATGACATTCCCATGCCATTGTGGCGGACAGAACCACGCCTCGCACAATGTGGAGCCTGGAGCTAATATGGCAATATAGTTGATAGACATAACTTTGTACTAGATAGGTATTAGACTAAATAATAGTAGATACAGGACACATGTCTTACCACAAACTAGTTTAAGTTCTTGTTTTGATGAAGTAATTAATGAATACAGACTACGCATCCTCCTTTCCACTAACTGTCCTGTTCTACCTGCACTAAGTTTATCAATGTCTTCTGTAACCTGAACTTATGCTATAGAGGTAAAAGATTGTTTGTGCTTCTGATTGCACGTTTGTTACTTATTCACGCAAACAGATCAACCATTTTGCATCATAAAGTTGTTCTGTCAATTTGTACTGTAGAGTGTAGAGTATAAAAAATAAAGCTAGAAGTCTGGGTATATTGTCTATGAGCTGACGGGAAGGACTAAAACAATGTTGTACTATACATTATTATATACTTATTTGGCATACATTTGTTAATTGTTATGATAATCTGATTGTTGTTCTTTTGTTTTAATAGTCGTTGTAGTATAATAAGTAATTCTATTGCTGTGTTAAAAAACAGATTATTAAATATGATTCAATGAATCCGACCATATTAATTTGCAAGTAACACCCAGCTATATTACTTATTATAAATACTTACTGAATTAGTACCTAAATCTTTTTGGAGTCGTTATTAAGACTACATTCAACGTACACGAAACGTAGCCGTCTCTATGAAGCTGAGAAAAATCTGAAAAGCAAAACGATTTTACATGTCTAAGTGAATAATGATAAACGCAAAAGCGCGTGTTCTACAGCTCTTACAAATTTTCCACACATGGTCACATAAAGAGTTCAGTGTCAGATTTGTTTTTAACGCTATATCTATGTATCTCCATTACTTATTCTTTGTCTGGCTAATTGGACAGGCCAATGAAAGTGCAGTTTTTTGGCCAGTTTATAATCGCAACTTTCTCAATACTTTGGTATTGAAAACCGTTTTGTATATACATTATTATGCTAGCATTATCATTATAAGCAGATAATTCATAAACTGACGTGTTTCGATACAAAATTGAACACGCACGCGAGTTGGAAATAGATGGCTAAAAGCAACTTTGTAACCTTATGCGTGGTTTTACGTAGTCTAACTGATTAGTTATTCAATTAGTGCTTGATAGTTAATTATCTGAAAACAACTGGAATGTGCGAACGGTGTTTAAATTAGTAAGTTCTTACTTGCAGTCCATAAAATAGGTGTGTAGGTATGTATGTTTTGATTCTGGAAATGGCTACTGGCTCTCGGTAATATTGATTTGGTCACCCATCCAAGGACTGACACCATAATCTAATGCATCGCTTCAATTAACCATGTATAACTATCACTGCATAGCATAAAGCAAAGTCGATTTCCGCGTCGTGTGTATTTATATATATATATATATATGTATGCTTGGATCTTTAAAAGCACACAACGGATTTTAACGCATACGATCAAGAGAAGACTAGGTACTTACTATTTGACTTATTAGAGACATAAAAGGAAACCTAAGAGGAGGACAATAATTCACGAAGCAGTTTGCATCTTCCTAACAATTTATTGACATCGTGACTCTCATACATAAGCAAGAAATATATACACTGTCTTACATATAAAACTTCATTAGGTATTATGATGTTCCTATTGTAAAGAGATAAGGTTCATTTTCGGAGTTATTATCACAACAAGTTTGTAGGTAAGATAGAGGTTAGTGCGTAATTTCTAACAATAGGTTAATAGATTAATACAATTAATTGACAATTCATTTGTATTCATTAAGTGCTGTGAGACATGCAACCAACAATACATGACTCGTAAATTGTCAAGTAAGTATACTTATAATTATTGTTTTGTGTTAACTAAGTTACGTTCATTGTAACTTAAAACATAAATCAATTTCACCGGCAAGTTTCCGAGTTTTCTATAATATTTATTTCTGAAATAACCGGAAGTAACAGCAATTTTACACAGCTAATTCATTAACGTGTGCAATATTTCTGATTTCCGGGTTAAAAAAAATATATCTAAATCTGGAGTACCGGAGGTTTTCTTGTGTTGATGACGTTTTATATTGTAGTAATATTTTAGCAGTCGCTAGCTATGTTACCCTTAGATTAATATTCTAAAATAACCTTTTTGCACCAACTTATGTATTTATTTTGCTTTTTTTCAGATTAGTCTTCATAAACCTCTATAACCCTGTCTGTATATGTACATATATAACATGTATAATCTGCCCCTATGCATGCAGTCTGTGAGTCCCGGTCTCCGGATTGGCCAATAAGGACCGGAAATGAAGCCTCCAGACGGGATAAATGAGTTTAACGGCCAATCAGACCTCGTAGATATCGGAAATTATAACAAATTGGAATTATTGACCACACGAGTAAAATGCTGGTTAGATGGGTCATTTATATCAAAATTTTGCTGATAAAATTGGACCTTTAGAAACCGAAAAAGGTTACCATATACTGACTAATATAATATATTGCTTGGTTTTTAATAGTTTTGTTACAAATTCCCCTTCATCAAATCTTCTAGACTTTATTTCGTTCACTCAAGTAATTTTTTTTTTTAGTTTATTTTAAAGAAGATCCATGAAACCATGAAGTTTACTTATGATTTGGGGACATAAATAAATCTAGCATGAAAATTGAAATGATTGATGCGGTTAAAAGCTTTTGCCATAACCAACATTTCACTATCAACAAGTATAGAATGAAGTTCAATTAACGTCGCCGCTAGTAAATTGAGGTGACCTAAATATTTTATAGATCGGTTAGAGCCTAGAACAATCGATTGTTGCTGTACCTAGAATGTTTTATAGTGTATTTAGGTATACTCGATCCAATGTAGTGCGGTTGGAATAGAGCTATTATACATACCTACATAATGTATAAAGGTTGTTTACGCTGAAAACTCCCTGTGTGAGGTCAGTAGCTGTTTCCTGAGAATTATAATCCAGGGGTCTCCAAATGCAGGGTGTAGGTTTCTACATCTGAGAATATTTGTTTTGTTTTTCAAATTACTTTATTGATAAGTACTTACAAAACATTTGTGATAATATTGTGCATTATCCTATCACAACAATATCATACGGTACGTTATGATTATGTTGTCAGTTACCGATTTAAAGTTTTCACAACTGTGTTTTATGATCAAGCATCTTAGACTGACATTGATGATAAAAACCAGATTAAGCTCAAGTCAAGCAAAGCTTATTTAAAAAAAAAGTGTGTGTGTATGTGATAACATTACATATATAATGACTAAGTATCTAAGTGTCTTCTATGTAAAAAACATAAGCGTATTGCGTGAAGTGGTTTTTCGTATCATTCCCACTATTTTCGCGATTTCACGATCCTCTATAGTTATTGTTGGATCATCACGTCTATAACTAACAGGCGAACCTTCTATTTATCCCTAGCACCATAGATACAAGTTTTTAGTTAAACTGAAATAGTAGGATGCAATTCGAAATGGAAATGGCTAACTCTAGTTTGTTTGACCACGTATTGCCTATTGCTTAGTGTAGGGCTAGATGGCGCTGTGTGCAATGTCCCGGAATATTTATTTATTGTTTGGTGACCGTACTTTAAATTAACACACATCGCACACAAACAATCAGTGTAGCAGACAAGCAATCCCGAGTGAAACATGTCAGATCTATTAGTTACATGGATGCAATGAACCTTTTTAACCCCACGAATCCGGCGCTGGGCGCAGTTTAACAGTAATGGCCGCGGTATTGTAGGGTTGTAACATGTTTGGAATCCTAGCACTGCTAGCAGGTGGGACTTATCACTGGACTTTACGAAAGCACTATTGTCTGATGATAATGATCATGCACCTATGCTCTAAGATGCAAGCTTCATTTCTGCCATAAAACTCAAATTATTCCTTTTTAGCGCTAGAATAATATTGCCACTATCCAGAAAAAAATATAAACTAGCTACCGATCGCGGCGAGCTATAAATTCCCGTTTTTATTTGTTCGACGCTGTCAATCAGGTCGACAGCTGCAGTACTGTTCATCGTATTTTTACAACGACCTCACACCCAATAGATGCTTATATTTGACGAATAAAGCAGACACACATGCTTATTAAAATTTACATAACGAGCTAGTTACAAATACCACATAATAGTATGACACAAAACATCTTGCTGATTTTTCCGTCTGCATGTTCTTATTTTGTATGATATAATTTTTTAGATTCAAAGAAAAAAGTGTTTGTGAAACGGTAGGTACCCAGATTATTCAACATTTATTTTATAAATCAGCCGACCAATATCATGCCATCTTTTTGGCACAGATCGAATAGTTTATACTCTGCGAAATGGATTTATAAAACTTATCTCTCATGAACCGGGTTCTAATCATCTAATAGATAGCTGGTTGTTTCCAAGTTACATTACCTGCGTATTTATACCTGTAATCCGTGGCCTGGCAACCCTACCTGCATTGCCCCGAGTAATTTGTCAATGTCTCTCTCGCTTCACTGATATTAATGGAAATTTAGCGTCAACTGAATGCGCCTTTGTGCCTTAATTACTGGCGATTGTTTTACTATTGATTTTTGTGTTCTATGGTAATTGTTTGGGACGAGTTTCGCATGTTTTGCATTGTTGTTTGTCTTGTGAAATTGGGTGATATTTTAGGTTTATTTCGGTCATACCCCAGCAAGTTTAGTATTATATTTTAACTCAAACGTGTTGCACTTTACCATAGCTTATAATATGTAATAATATAATTTATAGTAATTTGTGCAGTCAGAGAGATCTACAAGGTTTTGTCTAAAGTCGTGAACTGCACGACTTTGTCATGATATGGTAGGTTAAGTGTAGGCCTGCATGTGCGTTTGATCAGTTTACTAACAAGATATCAATTATGTATATGTACTAAAATTTGGTGTACGTATGATTTTAAAAGTCAATCTTAAAAAAAATTGACGTGCAGCTTCTGAAAATCTGAATTCATGCTAAATACGATGAGTTGTTGCCAAATGCATTTTAAGCATTATTTAAAATGTAGCTACGTCTTTGCATATTAGGTACTCTGTAAGAGTAAGTAGATAATACTTTTTAGTTAAAATTTTACGAGTATTTTTATGCTCTCATTTCATCAAGTGTATAAATGTTCACAACATGGTCTGATGCTATCGCGTGATAAATTTAATTGCTATTTATTGTAAACAGTCGAGTGTGTGCCAGATTCGGATTTATTATAATGAATGTTATGAGTTTCAAAGTGAAGTAGGTACTTATTACATGAACACAATTCTTGTACAACTGAGTTAAGTAATATTTTAAACGTATTAAGTTTTATACTCTTGCCCAAGTTAGTAGTGAATTAATGCAGCCCTTAAAATTAATTTGTTTGATTCGAATATTTTTTTCAAATTTACCATTCTGTTTGTGTCCCTTTTTAACCACTTTTTTGTGGGAAGGGTGTTAATAATTTGTACACAGACTAATTTGGAACACAAATACTTACAATTTGGCACAGCTGATACAGTCATTCATAGATTAGGTACATACTTTATTACTTAATTAATGCCTTTTTGTTTGACGATAAAAGCTCGCATAAATAACTAATTGCCAGTGAAATAAATTAAATTATTTTTCGTACGAAACTACTATAAGGGTACAAATTATTGAAACATCGTGTAGTTAAATCGTTTATTAATGCGACACAAATCTGACCGAAATGATATATTTATAAGACCTCAGCTAAACAAATAATGCGTGATTGCAACATTAAATATTTCGTGGTCGGTGATTTATTATGCTGAACCGTTGTTTTTGATACAGATTAATACAATGATTTGCAATTATTGTATGCATTAATAATGAATTACTTTAGTGAGTTAAATGTATTTTTTCGCACATCAACTCTTGTAAAAGTCCAAATGGTTTGAATTTGCTTTAAACCTACTCAAAATTACTTATTAAATTAATACAATTTCTATGTCTAAAACGACGTACCTAACATACAATTAATTTTCTTTGTATCGTATCAACAAGCTTGGGTGTACAATTTCTTACAAATTACTGATTCATTGAAATCAAATCGACCATAAACATTCAATTAATTGTACAGGAACAGACAATTAATCGCTACCTAATTACACCTTCTTACCTATTTGTACAAGCAATAATAGACCTTATTTACTGAGGGAAACGGTTTATAAAACTGTCTCATGGTTATAATGTGCGGCAATGTATTAGAAGTTGACTTCCTTCAAAGCTAGAGGTAAATCACAGGTTGCTTTAGATTCGTTCACGCTACGATAGTAATGACTACAAGTTGCTGGAATTACAGTTTGTACATTAATAACTTCACAAGAAAAAAGTTTTTAATACATGGTTAATACATATTTCTCATTTCAAATCATAACTTAATATTTTTCCATAAACGGCTTTTTTTTTCAAAATACATATATGCATTATTGTGATCTCTATCGGAATGCGAAGCGGTGAGATTACTAAGGACTACGGACGGTACGGACTTTTACTTCCCTCTGTCTAAGTTTCGTAATATTGAAATATAACATTTCATTTCGTCATTTTGTAATCAACAGAGCAATGATTTACTGAACTTGCATTGTTACTCCATTAATGTCAGTTCTACTCCAGCTAGTGTCTAATCCGAACACGCCAGCTACTGGTATAATCCGAACACACCGTTACTCACCGGATTATGCGTTGCACGTCGCGATGCTCGCTGCGTGATGGCCGCGACAATGACCAAGCAGTGAGCTTGCTACTGGCACGCGAGCCACTCGACTGGAACGAGTGAACGCGCATTCAATGATGTGCATTTGTTAGTTTTAGTTGTATTCTGTGGTTTTAGGAGGAGAAAAGTGTTCTTTTGTAATGTGGGGATGACATGATATCATCCCTCTCTTTCCCTCTGGATTGTTCTCTCTTTGGTTTTGTGAAATAAATTTTATATGAATAGAAACCTTATGGTCTTACACTTAAAGTTCATTTTCTATAAATGGTAAATCGGGGGGGAAATCGGTCAAAAATGAAAGGCATATAGAGAAGGCCGTTGTCTTGCTTCAACAGCTTGCCAGTTTAAAAAATAATGTGTGATAAATGTCACTGTCAACTTAAGTTTTGAAATATTTAGCAATAAATAATATTATTTAATTTTATTTATTATAAATCTTACTTGACACATAGAAATCTGAATTAATTTGTGAAATTAACACAAAATAAAATAAGTAACCAATTAATATTATATTATTTTTCACACAAGCAACATTAAATTATGATGACATTATATGACAAAAGATGGCGGGAAAATAATAATTTCATATGTAATTTGTAAAAATAATTTAAATGTATTTTATTGTAAAAATAACAAAATGGTAGGTAAGAACTTGTAGTGTTCCGGGATGCAGAAATGAATCTTATAGTGGTTGCAATATATCTTTCTACAGGTATGCTAAAGTTTAAGTAAGATTACATTATAGGGACTAAGGTGACCATATTTTCTCGTGCTTGAAATAATTTGTGCAATATGATATTTTTTCAGTTTTCCTAAAAATGAAAACATCAAAATAAATTCTCCAAAGTTTGCAGTCTACACTTTGATCCAAAATCTTATAATACTCCAAATTCTCTCCGTTTGTTAAAAAAAGGCGCTATCCCAATTCCTGCCGTGGTGAGAAAAATTTAGTAATTGATTTATAGCTATTAGTAGTAGTGCTGATAAAAAGTAGCCAAGTCATATATTCTTATACCATGGTTTCACATACGATTCCTTAGTATTGTATACAGTTTGCTTTATATTGGTGTACATAGTTTAAACCATCACTCGTTTCAGTTAGAATTTGAAACACAAGGAAAACGATAGTGTTAAAAATATAGGATATAGGCAACTACCTACATGCAATTCAAATGTGAACTTGTAAATAAATATTGTAATTGCTGCAAAATGTTTATGATTTTGATCACATTGCCTCCCTGTCAATTAACCGAATCGATACTATTATCAGTTACAAACTAAAGTGAATTTTAATTTGTAAGTAAGTTTGTTGGTGTTTGTTCCTTAACGCGTCAATAGAGCTAAGGATCATCATGACTGGCAAGATGCAGGTAAAATAGGACCGCAAAAGAGACTGCTCCCGATTTGGTAAGAAGATGAATTGGTATATCCTAATTATATAATTTATTGTCACCCTAGTTAGAAAAAGACAACTGCCTTTCATAGTTCGCCTCGCTCTGCTCATATTGGATCAGCAGTAATATTTCCCTATATATTACTTCCATGTGAGTAGGTACCTAACTGGGACCGTTTGGAGGGCTTGTCATAATATCAATTTATATTTTACACTCATTTAAAGTTTTGCTTTTTTCAATACAAAAGTTGATGTGTTTTAATTGAGAAAATTATAGGAGTTTAGAGGTCTCTCTAAGCTTAAGTTTTAAGGTTTCAACATAATCAACCTTCCATAACTTACCAAACTCCTAAATATTATTCAGGATAATATTCAAAATAAAAAATGTATTAACTTCCCTTTTTAAATCAATAAGTACATATATGGACATATATTTAAACTAAAATACAGAACACGATGATCGACTACACAAATTCATTCAGATCTTAAAATAAGCAGTTTCGTGTAATATAATTTCTTTCTTTCTTTTTCTTTCTTTCTAAATATTTACAGTTGTATGGACATAAAACCTAGTATGAAGCTCGTTTTATACTCTCGTTTGTTTCTCTAAACCATATTAATGAAGCCATAAAATTAATCAAATGGTAATTTCTATCGATTATGCAACGATTGTAGAAAATCGATGCTTTTGCGTGCAAGATGGCCATGCGATTACCTATGTTCCACTCATTTGAATTATGGGATGGTAATGATACAATGTGAAGTTTATTCGATTGTAACACTGTCTTTAGTGAATATGTAATCGACGTGTTTATGATCATTGTAAATGTACATTGTTTTATGAGCAGCTCTATTTCAATATTTCTTTAAAGTGACATGGAAACAAGATTTAAGTACTTTGTTAAGTCGCGTGGCTAAAAGAAAAC
This sequence comes from Macaria notata, assembly GCA_927399415.1. NCBI lineage: Eukaryota > Metazoa > Arthropoda > Insecta > Lepidoptera > Geometridae > Macaria > Macaria notata. The sequence goes on from OV656727.1 coordinate 1,111,424, forward strand.
ATGACTTTCCCGAGCAATTTATTGAGGTGTCGCCATTAACAAAAAGCATACTATTTATTATTCATATTTTGACATATTCAGTTCCATTTCTTTACCCATTACAATGTGAGTAATGGCCTGTCGAATAGAAAGAATGCAGCACGAAGCGTATTTTGTCATCCAAATGAATTAATAGTCCTATCCTTTGCTCTGGTATGGAATATAGGCAGTCGTCTATACTTAAAACAAGACTTTCTTCTCATAATTCAGTAATAAGAAGAACATTTTGCAATTGTTGAATTACGTGAGTTAACTTAAACATTTAAATTATTAATTTTTTACATGCCTGTATGTCATGTCGTATAAGGAGGTCAAGGAATTGGCAGAAGATCGGGAAGGATGGCGCATGCTCCACAGACAAGGGCCCGACCCTTAAATTTAAGATGATGATGATGCATGTATGTCTAAGTAAATCTCGATTGAGTTAGCTCATAAAAGTAAAGTTTTATTTTACCGCGAGGATAAAAAATCACGTAAGTGTCCCTACCTACCTATTCATATTCTTTAATACGTGTAATGAAATAGCTTCGTTCAATTCCAACCACGTACATGTAATACTGCTGATTATGGTGATGTAAAGTAATTTAATCTTCGATCGTAGGTTGGACCGTTTTGTCAAATAAGCAGAAAGATTTACTGAATGTTACATAGGTTTTTTTAATATAACAACGGTCAAAAAGAGGTTAAATTTTTGACGTTCGTTGATTTGTAAACCAACGTTTTAAAATTGTATTCGGCTTAAATCCAATTTATTGTTAGAGGACAGAGTTTTTATTGAGTTTTTAGCGCTCACCTTGGCCCCGAGCTCGACTTTATTGACTGATATAAAATTTATAGTTTTCGCTGACAATACTACGGTACGAGGGGGCGCATTCAGGAAACACCATACAAAATTGTTATTTGATTTGCATACTATTTTATTTGTCGTATAAACTGACTTAGCAGTTTGATGCTGGTATATCAGAGGAGAAAAGCTATGATAATTTTAATAGAGGCGCTGTATTAATAAAATCCCATTATAACTATTTTAACTGATTTACGTGATAGATTGGTTTAATCTTGTTAATTATTTCAAGCAATAACTAACTACTGATAGCATCATACAATTAAGTAACTTGATATTTATAATAAGGATTACGTACTTACTTGTTTTTCTTATCGAATGGGAGTGGCCAACTCTGGTGTTGAGAGTTAGTTAGTTAGTACTTACTTAAACCATTTTCGCTTTGAATCCATACTTCAAAAAAAGGTGTAATAAAAAAATAACCCTCACATCCAGATAACATGTTGTTCCTTGATATCCTGCTCCGGCCCTGCATTCAAATGACGTAACACACCTCACGACAATACTTGAACATGTGGGCGTTGTAACAGTGAGCCCACATTTTTGTGGCTATTCCTTACAAACGGACTTTTAATTACTTTTAATGTATCGTAAAGTCTTTCTGTTTGCTTTAAATGTTTATGAAACTAGTATTCGGCGATTTATGTTTTGTGTTGTTTGTTTGTTGGAGGCTGGCGAAATGACATGCAAAATCTAATTAAATATAACTAGGAATCGTTGCTCTACATTTTGTTTGTTGGAAACGGGCGATATTACATAGAACTTCGTGTAAAATACAATACAATACAAAAACGTTTATTGGGTTCAAAAATACTTACATCTAGGTTTACTATATTAATACATACAAAAACATGAGTAATTTCTTATAACTAACAGTGTGTTGTCACCCGGACGAGATGTTTTTGTTTCTCGGGTGACAACGTCTTCCCGTCAGGTTTAAGTTTAAATTGTACACATTATCTTCTTAATTCTGTGACATTATTAACCCTTACAAGGCAGTCCAAATATGGATGTTATATTTTTAGGATATACAGTATATATTGTTTGATTTATATAAGAGAACAGTTTTCCAATACACAGTATCATAAAAATATCAGTGATAGAAAGAATTTGAAAAAACTTGATATTAAGTACTGCCCTCATCCTAACTTTCATCCAGTGATTCAATGTGTAATATGCAAAAATATAGAAAGTGCGCATATTAACATATTCCATACTTGACAACAAAAATGTCTAATTATAATAATATTGTATTTCTTTGTTTCAGGTAAAAAATCTATTACATCAGCAAAGCGAATACTGCTGACGACATAATAAAACGAGAAGAAAAATAACAATGAAGATTTAAAATAACCGTAACATAAAACTATTCAACTTAATATCATAAACAAAGCATCACCAATACATAAAATAAATCGTATTTGATAAGAAACTGGTTCTACACCATTGAGCTATAATGTACTTACGTACTAGAGATGACAGCACCAAGTAATAATATGCGGGGCGCCTTGCAGTCCACGTGACTGCAGTGAACTTAGTCCGGGTCAAACGCCTGTGACGCGCGAACGTGTTATACAAATACGCAATTTCAATCAAAATGCCGAACTGTGTCTTAAAAACGTGCACAAACCATTCGAGAACAAAAAACAAAGATAGCGGTGTAACATATCATCGGTAAGTAATCATTTTATTTGTTTAAGATACATTAACCTCAATGGTTTAAGATTATTGTTTGACAAAGCTTGAGTTTACATCGACGCGCCGCCATTCGAAACGACAATCGACAATACATCGAACGAAACGCGTAAGCGCCTTGAAAAATCACGGCGCTTTCGACCTTTTGGTCGCAAGAAAACTAAATCTTAAAGCGTTCTAGCGCTGCGTGTTTATACTGGCTGGTTAGACGACCAATTATTGTTTCATTGCTGAAGCGAACTTTAGGTGAAATTCTTAACAAAATGGAGCATGACTTTTGGCTTGGATAGCTCCTCTAGTACGTAAGTACATTATAGCTCAATGTTCTACACAAGTGAATACTAAAAGGCATAACATACACGTCATTATACGTAATAGGTAGAATATTAGGAGTATACATCCATATACCTACACGTACAAGGCTCTATTCAAAGTTCCAAAGGCATTGTTCGATTCTCAGACAATATACTACATATACATATTATTATTATACATATATGGCCATTCAATCAATAGGGTATGCGAAACCCATCAGGCGCAACAAAAAGTCCTTAGCACATTGAAAGGCACATTTCTTTCTTCTTTCTTTCTGAAAGGCGTCATAAATACATAAGAGTGCTCCATTACGTACAGATAGAGGCTCCATTTCCGCAGTCGAGGGTAATATCGACGCAGGATGGAGTGGCCTTCAGTGATTGAGGTTCGCATATTTTTAACAACTGACACAAAGTGAAGAGAAGAGAAGAGTGTGCTTTTGATGTGTCTTTACTGACCCATAGAAGAATATAGTGTTTGTGTGTCTATGTATAAGTACAGTCAGGCATTTTATAACTAGTTACTTTAAGCGATTTTGTGGCCAAACATGGAGCATGCCTGCACTGAACTTGAACTGGTTCCCAAACGAGGGTGCCGAAATACACTGATATGCGTTTTGAGATTATATTCGTCCCCTTTTTACTGATTAGTGAACGCTAGTGGCTTAGTTCGTGTTGGTACGACGTTAAAAAGTGTGACATAAAATATCAATAACGATGACCACCGCCGAATAGAACGAGAAACAAGCAAACCCGCAAACAGATTTTTCTACACATTATGGTATGATTTGCTTCGTATCTTTTGTATCATTCACCTACAATTTCATAGTAAAGTTCGTGGTCTGTCATTGAGTGTAGTCGAGCCAGGTTCCAAGCTCACAATAGCTGAGGCTGACAAAGTGTCGGTTAATCACTTTTCTTTGGCGCCGGTGAAAACATCACAAAGGGTGCTTCAAACAGCTCGATTAAAATAATATCAGGCCTTTGGAACGTGATCGTTTTTATACTCGATTTTGTGATGGAAACGAGGTAGGCTTTTTGAAAGCTGATATAGACTAACATTGACAAGGTTGCTTCGATAATGTGATAGAATACTGAATTAGTTTCCTCTTTAGTGAATAACATAAAACCAGCCGTTTAAGTAAATTATTGGTTCTACGTAATTTAAGTCACAATTTGTGAATACAGAGAAATAATCGTAACTAATTAAAAACTAAACCTTATAGTAAACTTAAAAATACCATAAATTAACAACTATATAAACTAGAATTGCGCCAAAGAAAAGTGAATTTTAATAATTAAATTAAGTAAGTATTTGATTTTCCGATATCTAGCAATATGTATTTTGGTTTTGATAAAATACATACTTACCTATGTATGTACGATGTTTTTCTCAGTAATTGCTTAAAAACTAATTTTTTAAAGCACTAAAAACTCTTCTGACGATAACCTCTCCGTATCAAGCGACGAAGTTGGTTGCTTATCGAAGTTGTGGCACTAAGTTATATTACCCAGTTAGTATCAGGTTTCTTCTAGAAAATTCTGGTAAGTTCGGCAACCATCCAAGCTTGCTTTCAAAGTTTCATAGTATAGCGGCGTAACTTTGGACGATGTTCACTCATTGTGCGGGATATTTATGTATACAAATAGGTATAGGAAGGTTTTGATCAAAAATAATATACCTATAACAGTTTTATTAAAAGTATTTATAGTAATGTTCATTACAGTTTAGTTTTTAAAAAATCATAGAATATAAACGATTTTATTGCGACTAAGCGGAATATGTACCTATACTGTAATATTTAACCCCTCATGCTTAGCGAGCTAATAAAAGCAGCATTACTTTTGCTTGTTAGTTTATCGATTGTCAAATAAATTAAAAAATAAATAATTCATCATAATGTGCACGCGCATTTGTTAAAATGTAACAGTCATGAAATTCGCGTTCTACAGTCTTTTGTTCCGGAATTTTGAAGTATATTTTTTAGGCGCCAGCGCATGTTAGTGTCACATAGTTTTTGTCACGAGTATGTAGGCATGCAGTATTTTTTGCGAAATAATCGGTTGGTTGATCACGCGAACGATTTGAAATCGTAAATCAGCAGCAATAAATGCGTTGGGTTCCGTGGTGATCGGGGAAAACCGCGGGAAAACGCTGAATAGACTGGCAACGAATAATGCTACTCAAAATATATATAAATATTATGTAATAGCAATCAAATATTTAAATGCTATTTGGTTCACTTAGCTGCTTATTGTCAGAAGAAAGAAATTATAAAAATAATAAATGTCCTACATATATATATTGGTGTATATGTAAGTATATCGGCAAATCATGTATTTATACCAATTCCCATTTAAATGAATCGATATCAAAAAAATATTTTACGAACATCTCAACAAACACTCAGATACCTACGCCAAAAATCTCTTTCATTCGTCTCTGGTCAATAATAATTAACTGCTTAAATAAAAACAGTGTGCTATGCGATACCATTTACTTAATCTGTCATGTGTGACATTAATGTCATCTTAGTTTGGCAAAAAACGCAGTTAATTATAATTGAGATAAAGCGTTTAGCTGTTTGTCAGAAGATTCTTTAGTTATTGTTATTTTTGACTGGTGACGCCTCGCGGTGTTGGTCGAGTTTAAGTTACGGTTAGTTTTAAGTTAATTTATATCAGAGAAAATAAAAGTTGTAAGATTCACAGACAAAGCAAAAGTGTGAGTGAAGATGTATCTTGACGTTAGAACGGCTGAACCGATATGGATGAAATTTGGTGGATGAGATCGATTAGACCCTGGCTCCCTAGTTGAACACAGCAAACATTATTGAGCACAAATACTACTTTTAATAGTGAAACGTTCAATATGGATACGCATATCTCCTGATTAGTTAATTAATTGAATGTCCCTGAAACTGTGATTGTTAACCACGTGGCGATCAATTAACTGCGGTCACAAATGGCCTGGAATTTATTAATTAGTTCACTAATTACATGGTGAGCATTGATGACGATTTATCTCTGATTCGTACGTTGTTATAGTTTCATGCGAGAGATTATGTTAAAATAGAAACATAATGTGTTTACAGATGTCGTTAAAAATTGGAAATACCTAACTTTTACTGATCTGAATAGCTGTTCATTTCACAAGTTATTAATTTTTTTTTCTGCGAATATAGATTTTAAGTATCGAGTCACTCGACGAGATACTCAAATGCACTACGTAAAAATGTATCGCTTTATTTCAAATCAGAAGTTAATGTCACTCTCGCATCCCTAAACTACAACTAGGGCATAAATCACGACAATCCGTTGCACTGTTAAAATTGAACAAACACACTCATTTTTTATAACGATGATCGAACGGTCTATCAGGCTTGAAGCGACACCGCCCAATCATCACTAAGGTCTAATGCTGTCTGTACTACAATGTACTGTATAGATACCGCCAGTAAATCGGCTAATGAGGTGCTGGTCTGAGATACTGTACCGGCGATAAGTTAAATTACTCGACACAAATTTTCACCAACAAATTTTCAATCAGATCTGAAGCGACATCACTCAATCATCACTAAGGTCTAATGCTGTCTGTACTACAATGTACTGTATAGATACCGCCAGTAAATCGGCTAATGAGGTGCTGGTCTGAGATACTGTACCGGCGATAAGTTAAATTACTCGACACAAATTTTCACCAACAAATTTTCAATCAGATCTGAAGCGACATCACTCAATCATCACTAAGGTCTAATGCTGTCTGTACTACAATGTACTGTATAGATACCGCCAGTAAATCGGCTAATGAGGTGCTGGTCTGAGATACTGTACCGGCGATAAGTTAAATTACTCGACACAAATTTTCACCAACAAATTTTCAATCAGATCTGAAGCGACATCACTCAATCATCACTAAGGTCTAATGCTGTCTGTACTACAATGTACTGTATAGATACCGCCAGTAAATCGTGTAATGAAGTGCTGGTGTCTGAGATACCGTACCTACTGGATAAGTTACGGCTGCGTCGGTGCGTTATCAAGCTGCGTTAGCTAATCCCCGGCTTTATGGCCTGCTGACGCCTGTGTATCAGCTTCTGCCGTGGATTATCTAACGTAGATTCTGTAATAGAAACCGGGACATTGGACCCAGCGCCATCTAGCCCCGCACTAAGCAAACGCTTGTGTCGTGGGTACTAGATAAAGAATATAATACTCATATACTTTTCTGTAGAAGTATTATTTGTCCTGTTGCTGTAATGGTTGCCTAATTTATGCTGGAAGAGATAGTATGTCGGTACAATGTTTCGGAATTGATTCTAAACAAAAAAAATTGACAAGGAAACATATACATAGTTAGACTTATATAGTTTAAACTTTTTTTTACGGTTGCGATCCTCCAGATTCTTAAATCTCCGTAATCAGACTTAGCCACATTCAAGGGATCACGTACTACTCATTCGGCTTTTAGTAAGAATTAAAAAGTACTTATTTAACTGCTTAGCTATACATTAATTTGAACATGAAAGAACGAGATACTCGTAGTTATCTCTGTTTTATAGTATTGACTCCTTCATTCGTCGATACAAATTTTCACAAACATGCGTTAAGCTTTATCTAGTATCTACCGGGTATAATCACTACCTACCCATTAGTGAGTCACTTTGCCCCTTACCAGTGAGTTGTGGATCTGTGCTTAAGTGGAGTGACATTCATCCGGTGAATCTCCTGGGTCAGGTGGGAATCACATTACGGCTTCGATCACTGAAGGCACCTTCGGAACTGATGGATCAGTTAGTCAATGCTGTGTAAGCGGTCGAGTGAGTCAGGAGGTTTATGTAGTTATGATCGGATTGCTAGAAGCTTCAGTATTATTTGACATGTATTCATTAATTATATACAGAAGTACTTTTACTAGTTAAGTACTTAATAAATTTATAGCACTCGTTAGCTGAGGAAGCAAATGCCATGTTTTATTCAGATTTCCCGAAATGAAACATCAATCAAATTGATTGTTGTTTTAGCTTGAAGCGGGATCAAATCCAATAGTTATAGACGTATGTTTATTGCGAATTTTTAATATTGAGTGCAATAACCTGTTAATATTGTAATATTATAAGTGGATTATGATTATTTCATACTTAGAAATTTTATTGTACATATTTCATTGACTTATAATTCATCAAATTAATAATGAAATGTTAATAATTCCAAAATAAGCAGGATCAATTGGATCGCTTACTTTGGTTTAAAGCTAGAAGCAATAATCGACTTTTTTCATCCCGTAACACAAAGGTAATTTGTAACACCACCATACGATATTAAGTTACCTTGCAACCCCGCCGGCAGCTACTCAAGTAAGTACAGAGCTAAGCTCAAACCATTAATTCAGTTTAGAATGCATCGCACGCGCATCCTGCCCCCGACTGTGATTGCATCTTAAAGGATGCTATTATGTTGACGTGACTCGCATCATTTAATAAACTAGTCGTGATATTGGTTTCCTCCTCAAATTTCCTTGGGAAAATGGTTAGCTTGTAATTAAAAAAATAATTGTAACAAGCTTTTTAATGCACTGAGTTTTCAATTGATTGGCATCTTCTTTTTATGTGCTTTATTAGAACACGTAAATAAATAATTGACCGCTGCATTTACTTTTAAATGCTCAAAATATGTAATTATAACATTGTTTATCTACAACAGAAACCAATATACAAGTTTGTAAAATAACAAATAACATCGTAAGTACCGCATAAAATTTCATTCCTCAAGCCGGCCTCAAGCTTGTGCTTAAATCATTGAATCTTTTATCGTTAACTATGAATCTTCTGTATACATATATGTATAAATAAAGTTATTGTCAGAGTAGAAATTTCCCGTGCCGTAAGTTAATCAACCATGTTTTTGATGTGTATGTAAGTATTTCTATACTCGTATGTAAATAGATTTAAACATAAATTAATATCTACGCATTAGGATTACCCCGTTAACCTGTCCATCAGATAATACTGAGCATAAGCCTCTGAAAGTAAGTAAGCTGTAAAGTTTGAATCGCAAGTCAATACTGTATCGGCCGGGGGTGCTTGGGGGTTGACAAACTGTAGGGTTGCCCTTTTTTATCTACCGCGGACAGTCTGGCCGTCATACGTCATTGTGGATTAGGTGTGACTGGACGGAGTTAGGTGAGCGGGTGGAAATATAAATTATAGAAAATATCCTTACACCCTCTTGAGTTAAGTTAAGTTTTTTAAAAGCATGATAGGCTTAAAATTGTCTACAGTCTGACACAACAACAGTGGTCTAAGATATAGTACGCTTAGAATAAATTTTATTTTAATTTTACTTTAATTTACTCAGGCTTTGAAGTTTCCAAGAGTCTTAAACCACGCCTAGCGTTAGTTTTGCAACGTTACCGATAGAAAATATCCGCCTAAAGAAAGAGGCAAAGTTTTACTTTAAATTGTTGAGCTAATTTGATGATGGGATTTTATTCCAGCCCACAAAGTTTCCTCGCGATGTCGAGGATATATTTTAGTTTAGTTTTTTCTATATCAATATTGATTGATTAGCTGCTTTAACCTCAGGCAGAAACCTTTCCTTGTCCCATAAATGCAACCTGAATACGCTACCAGTACCACAGGGCCAACAATATATTGGTCGAGTCAACAGCTAAGACCCTGGGTTATGGACACCGACTACGTTCCTGATAACTTTCAATTGGTTTTGTTACTTTTGCCTTGTTGTGCAGTTTGACAGGCTTCAATATAGTTTGTGAATAGGTTTAGTATCTGAAAATATTGCTTAGGTATAGTATCTGAAATAATGGTTTTAGCATGCCTAGCTATACATCTAAATTGTGTTCTGTTTAGTTCTATATTTCTTTGTAAACATTTGTAGGGGCGTATGTTACCTTCTTTGCATTAACGTAGTACTCGTACAAACTACAAATATAAGTATGCTGATTGTTGATCTAGTTTTGCCGACACTGCAGTTTGAAAATAATATTTTAAAGGAGTAAGAAAATACCTGTTAAACCTTGCCATTATTTTTTGCCTGCTTGACAGAAAATAGTTTTCTGTTTACCTCATTTGCTTTCCTAAAATGGTATTATATCCAGGGTTGTTACTTTTTAGCTTCAGCTGCATAAAAAGAGCGTAGAATCTTGAAATTCCTACAGCTAGTTCCCACTACTGAGTCCTTTAATTACTTGAAAGAATTGCAACTGTCGTTTGCAAGAAAAATCCGAGCCTCAATTAGTAATTAATGCAGAACTCGTGGGAATCATCCGGTCTGACCAGTTTGTAGGAAATGGCGGGTTTTTGTTAACAACATACTACTAGTGGCGTCATCTATGCGACGTCTGGGATGGGATAGGTTTAGTCTTTACATTTTTCGTACAGGCATTTCATATTGACCACCAACCAGAGGGCTGAAACTACACCTTTATAAGTGTGCAACACGTTATGACTGAATATGTTGCATGCCTGTATGTGGCATTATGCATTCGGCCGGTACACACCGTTAGGTGTAACTTACAGATTCAATTTAAAAAAAAAAAAGATTTATTATTGTTTTTGTTTATAGTTTACTACGAAATAACTATGTACTATCTCAATTAAGCGATAAATAAAGGACAAAAATACTAAAATGCTAGAAGGTACTTATGTTTTTCTTTGTAAAACGACACGAAAATATGTAACAATATTAGTTCACGTATGTACTCAAGTGGCAGTTAGAATACATAATCATATGTAAAATAGTCAGATCGCGTGATTTACTTATTATTGTATGTAAATCATTTTCAGTTTATTCCTCATAAAACAGCATTTTTATGTATTCTAGCTAACATTGCAAATACTTTGAAGGCGGCAGCGATCAGTGTAACAGAAGCCGCAGCGTTCTACGTATGAAGACTATATAAGGTTACGTGGAATTTTACTTTGTTGCAGTATTTGTAATTAGATTTTACAGCTACTTTCAGTTTACCTACCTGGTGGTAACTACCTAGAAAATATGTAGTAAGAGAAGGTTTAAGGAGGGGACTTAGATAATAAATGTGTTTAAACAGCATTCTTATTTTCTTAAAATAACTCTTTTATTAAAAGTTTTGAGGGTGGATTATTTTTTATAAAGACATAAGTAGGAGTAACTATAACGGTTTTTACTCACGTCTATTTTTTTATTTATTTATTTTTATAGGTTCACTAAACTAAAAATGTACTAATACTAACTTAAAATAATAATACAGCTAAACTTACGGACGTACATTTCCTTCTAAAAGTGAACCTAACATACATATTAAATCTACCAAATAAAAAATACCCTAATTTCTAAGCAGCTAAATATAAAATATTTTCGCGTAAGTATGTTGTTTAATAGATGAGGGTGACGTGGTAGAGGAGGTCCCAAGCACAGAATACATAATACAAGCACAAGATCCGCTGGCGTCAGGATCTCGACCGGTTTCAGGGTGCCTGGCGTGAGGAGGCGGAGACCGGGACGCATGGAGGGAGTTGAGGGAGACCTTTGCCCAGGAGTAGGACAGTATAGGTTAATAAAAAAAATTGTTTAATGTCTCACGATAGTTTTAATTAACAAAATAAGTAGGAGTGTAACGACAGGACTATTCTGACTACGGATATTGTATAATTTGTTAAATGTATAGAAATAAATGTAAAGATGTAATTTTGATTTGAGGTACTTGCCCTTCATTCTGTTAATACTTCCAATAATTAATTAAATTTTGCACTCCTAGTGGCTTGCGCAGCGAAGGTCGTGACTTAATTTAATTAAGAACTTGGTTGGTAGTATATTTTTCGCGAACTTTCGCCAGGTGTCCCCGCGCCATCTCGGGGCGGCGAGAGGTCAAGCGTTCATTTAACAAAAAATAAATTTACTTTTCTAATTTACTAGTAAGGAGTCTGCGTTTGAAGTTCACTATAATAAGTTTAGTATCAGAGGGGTCTAATAAACGTTCATATTTGTATATGACGTGTTAATAGAGACGAACTTAAACTACTATTAGTTTGAGTTTAACTTGGTATAGCATAGCGACTTAAATACTAAAATAACACGTTTTCATAAAAATACCTACACACAAAGGTTACCTTTTTCACCTATGAATAACGAATAAGAAAACGCTTTTTGTAAAAAAATATCAAGAGAACGGAAGATTAATAACCACAAAACGGACCCATTTAATGAAAAATAAAGCAAAAATATATCCGTAGGGCCATTCAAACGTGAATCTCTATGAAAAACAGACGAAAATGTGCGTCCATACATTTGGTTGGCAAACAGCCAGTATACCGTCATAGAAAAACACGACTTAGTGCTTTGGGATAAAGAACATATTCCAATGGTGTTGGCCATTGGCTGCAATGCTTAGTAAGTGGTGGTTGTTTTTTTGGGCATTTCCAGGCTCTCCTTATCAAATAGTTAAGTCTACGTCCGTGGAATTCGTAGTAATATAGGTAATTTAGTTCCCTACAGTGACAGTACGTGGAACTCGAATAAACTAGTGTCTATCTCTATGTGTACTCTGTACATACACATACGTATTTGTTCAACCAAATCTTGAATATTGCTGCCAATATTTTTTTAGTGTTTTTCCGTTATGGTTGTTCTGTGAACGCAAAATCTGTATTATTGTTTTCATTCAATTATTATAGCCTGCCGATGTTTAGATTGGCTGCAGTCTTGCAAGTTTATCTAAAACAATTGCTAAATTGGGATTCTCAACCCCTCTAGGCAAAAGGCAAATTTGGGTAAGATTTGCGAGTTCTTTGATCATGAAAAGATTACTCCAATGAAGGAATGTGGCGGAGATCCAATTTGAGATAAGCTTCTAGATGTTTCTAGTAATAAACCAGCTACCTGTAGAGCCTGACCGATATCTCGGAAACATCTCAATTATATTAATTCGAATATCACATTTCAGCCAGCCTTTATTAAGCCAACCTCTGGCACCTAAAATATCAATTCGCCTGGAATTGGAAATTTCATTATCATCTGAATAAGCTCTCTTTAGATTAATAAAACAGCGCTAAAAGCGTCTGAAATCATTCGCTAATCCTACGAGCCGAGTTGAATGAGATTAAGAATCGTTAATCGAATAGCTCCACTTACCTCAGCTGAAGAGATGTTATGAATGTTCGATGAGGGATCTATACGTACTCATATTAACGTTGTATATATTACGTAAAATGAATTTACATAGTAGGTAGGTACGTACACGGTCGTAGCGTACTCTAAACTGTAATAAGGGAAAATAGAGTAGATTGACATGTGTGTATTCATGTATTATTATTATTTTAATTACCAAATTAAGGGAACATGGGTATTAAGCTTTTTTGGTTTCGGTCCCAAAAACAAATTAAAAGTCATAGCAATTTTTGTTATACAATTTTCACGCGCTTGCTTAGTTTTTCATGCTCAAAAAATGCCTTACAATATGCCGTATTCAATTTATTTCATATACACTATTCCTTATGAAATGTAGCAATAACTAATATTATTTCTAACACCTACCTATTTCAGTAACACCTTGTACGCCGCCCACTAAATTCAACACCGTATATCGTTTCAGTGGTATTAGCACCACGTGACCGCACTACCAATACATTATTCTGATTACGGCAAACCTAATATTCTACCCTTCCCAACTGACCACAGAGTTACAAGGTTATTGATAGCTCTTTGTGATTTTGTTGTGTACAGATATCATGTTCTACAAAGCAAATTGTGCAAATAGAAAACGATAATTTTTGGTATTGTATTAAAATCTTTATGTCCCTATTTGTCCTTTTATCTTTTTGTCCTAGGGATCGTGAATCACTCCTACGATGCGTCAGAGCAGGTACCTGGTATACCGACTCAAGCAAAAAAAAAAGAAGGCCACGCACGCTTATCATCGTGCATAGCCTACCCGAGATGTGAAATAATACTACAGATATAAATAATTTTTGTGCAATTATTGTGCCTGGTCATAATTTGTTTAAGGTATACATGTATATACATAGTTACATAAGTTCGCTACAATCACTATCTTTTGTGATAATATATTCAAATAGTAAGTAACTACTTACCTACTTTTTGAGTGTTACAAATAAAAAATCTGGATAAATGAGTATTTATGTATTTTCAAACATTTATTTTAGGCATGTGATAAATAAATACCTAACACTTATATATCTAGCAATGATGAATTGTAAATTGACGTTGAGCATGCAATTGCCTACAGAAATAAAAACTTTGATGATTGTTGTTATTCACTCTACGAAAATTCTACTTAAGTACTAATATCCAGTCAGTCAACACACGTAATAAATCTCAGTATCCAACCGCCACGTCGCCGGCGCGTCTCCGAACCGTGCCGGCCCGTGTCCGGAACGTGACTAGATTTAGTCCAGGGACGATTTATTGAAATTGTCAGTGGACAGAGGGTAATCCAATCAATCGATCCATCTGCGTCTTGGATGTGTCGTGTATGTCTGGGGTGAATCATATCTCAAGGCTCAGATAGGTCAAGCAACTGTCAGAAGCTATTAGGAATTCTCTTTGGGTTCTGGGGCGTGGATTGATGGTGGCTCTGATTGGATATTCGTATGGATAATATTATGCATTTCTAAGTAAAATCCGATTACATGTTCGAATTTTCATTGTAAATAAAATTTCGATACAGAGATCATTAAATCAAAAACATAGAAAATGCCACACTACTCACTAAAATGAAATGGATTCGGCCCCACATGAAAGCTATAATATAGCTATGCCCGATTCCCTTGCCCATAAAGCTTTCAAATAACATACTGTCGCGCTACCGACATAATCGACTGCGTCACACAAAAACCGATCTCAATTATGTATACTCAGGCATAATTACTCGAACATTGTAAGTGTATACAGGATTACTGAAGACGATCAAAATACATTACCGATGGTGCCAAAAGTGGATTCACCACCAAAGTCAAAAGTTGAAAAAAAACCATTAAATATTATACTTCGATTTTTTGAAAAAATTGCTTCTCTATTTATCAATTTCAGGGCGCGGTAACTTTTTTAAAAATAAGAGGTGGTATTTACCCTAAAATTTCCAAACGCCCTAGAACGAAAAGTGTTGATCTTTTTCTAAACAGTGTTTGTTAATAACGGTGGTACACTCTCGCTTTAAAGATCGCTACATATTTAAATATAGGTATGGGATATGCCTTATTATTTACGTATAACCCTGTATATTCCCCTGATGGACGACTAGGTATCGATTACAGGGTGACAGCAGGGCACCAGGGACAGGGCGCGTCCACTGTCAAGGTCGCTAGAATGTTTATAGTCTCGCCTTTACAGCTTTTACGAGCTTTGCCAGCCATTGTTTAGAGCTTTAGGACTTTCATAACAGAGTTTGTGGGTATGTTGTACTAGAATTGTAGCTGTAGCTAGGTACTTACTACTAAAGACAAAAATTACTAAACAATAGTAAGTAAAATGCAAGCAGACAGTTGTTTTTTTTTACTTAGAGTGCCCTATTTTGTTTTTCAAATTATTTTACCTTTTGGAGATTTGACTACCAATCGGCAAACAGGATAATATATTCAAATTGTATAGTGAATTTTACGTAAGATAAGCCTTAAGTGACTTAACTAATTATATTTCATATACAGACTGCAAATACATTGAAAATCAGACAGATTAGTTTTTATTAAGATAATCTAAATATATAAAACTCAAAGGTGACTGACTGACATAGTGATCTATCAACGCACAGCTCACACCACTGGACGGATCGGGCTGAAATTCGGCACGCAGGTAGATGTTATTACGTAGGCATCCGCTAAGAAAGGATTTTTGGACATGCCACATTTAAAGTGGTGAAATAGGGGACGCAAGAATTTCTTCTTTATTCGAGCAAAGTTGCGAGCACCCTCTAGTGCGAAGATAAAACGAAGTAGGTACACCATAAATGTACCTATGTAGGTTATATATAATCTAAACCCTGTATATAAAGCCTGGCTAAACAGTCCACAAAGGAAGCTCACGGCTAGCGGAACATAATTAATACCAGCAGATGACATCCGGAAAAATATGAAGCAGCTTTTATACACGGCCTTTGTGGTGGAAAATATATATTATCGTGTGTGGTGGTTTTTTGTATTATTTTGTGTTGATATTTTACGGTGATGTAATTAAATAACATGAGATTGGATAGACTGTCTATGCATTTCAGGAAACGTAGTAACTATTGGACAGACACAAAAACACAAGAAATGACCACAGTCGTACGTATGTGTACTTACTAAGAGACAATGATGTTTACTTAAATATGTAATTAGTGTAATTACTGTCTGACTGTTTTTTTTTGCATGACGACTGACGCACACAGAGAGGTCTATGCTCAGTAGTAGGCGATAACATGAAGATGGTAAATCTGTCTTATGACTATGTGACTGCGCAAAATATGTCAGAGGTTTGCGTGTAAGTTGTCGTAAATATTATTTCCCTACAAATTCTTACAACAACAATCCCTTTCCAAGTAAAACGTTATTCAAATTGAAACTATTTTAGCCAAAAATCCGCTCTTACAATCCTGTTTAGCTTAGGTCAAGAATAATTGAATATTCCGCCTAGTTTGCCTCACAAATTCGGTCACCGGGATTCGGGTAACAGTTTTTAAAACAATTTACAATTCAAGTGACTTTTTGCTCCGCTATTTGCATATTAATACGGAAAATAGGAGGCGGAAAGAGCCTCGTATTTATTTCCTGGAATAAGGAATAACGTAAACTACGGCTTTGTCATCATTTATTCAAATAAGAAAGAGTAGGAATTGGTGGAATGATTTTGCTATTTACTCCTTATATTTACAAGCCTATTTGCTCACATTAACTTGATTTATGGAAGTCCCAGAACAAGTAATGGGGACGAATATTTATTTATTAGAAAAATAACTGTATTAGTTCTGCGACGTACAAGTTATTTCATGCTTTGATATGAACATTATGTCTGTTTATGTCTAACTTTTTTATAACGATTGAGACCTGGTGGTTAGATTATTGCTTTATTTTAGCAGCAATAAAATACCGAGCTTATGTTTTTAAAGACAGTGTGAAAAAATAAGAAGAATTCGTCGTTTCATCTACTACTCACTACGGCTATACCTATATCATAATGCACTTATATCAGTAATTCAGCTATATAGTCTCGTGTGAACGTTTTGAAAACTTACCACTAGAGCTCGCTACTCTCTTAATTGCTTAGCTAATTACACACGCTATTTATTTTTTAACTTAAACATCGGCAAGCTTTTCTCCTGCGAAATACCGTCTGTTATATTCCCTCGCAAGAAACCGCCTCCACAAAGAAAAGGCCAAACGTTTAGCCTCCCGGACTAATTGTGATGAAAAGGTGCGGGCAATTAGCTTTTTTGCTATCTTCTAACATCACAGCCTATAGACATCCCCTTGTAAGAAAAAAAGAACAATTCGTTTTTTTTTACATATGCACTACCAACGTGCAGACGGTATGAACGAGGAAAACTTCTTCCTTTCCTTTCGGCAAGCAACGTCCACTAGACAATTAATACACATCTATTGCAAATTTAATCAAAATTTGTTGATGCATAATATTTCAAAATGCCAAATAATAAAAAAAAAACTACAAATATATCCTTAATTCTTATATTTGTGTAGTTGGAATTCTCTGAGTTATATATCTCTGTCTACTGTCTACTGAACTGTGAGCTTACAGTTAAAATATGGTAGCGACAAGGTTCAGTTTTACACGTTTTAATTACTTTGCCCTGCGAGTGATTGATAAGGGACAGTGACAGAGTTTAGTGGATACTGGATGTGGAACATATGTATTTTTATTTCAATCTGGTTTCATCACAAAGGTTGTTACCCACTTACGAGTATCAACTCTACTGCTGCTGCTGTAGCATGCTAAAACGATCACTATGAACTACGTAGCGTAATTTTGTACAGTTTTTTTTAAAACAGAAGCAGGTTTGCACTTATCCATAGTTTTCCTGATGGTGAGCAAAAGCTATGGCCTATGTCAGTTTCAGTTTACTTGTCTATTTCTACACAATAACTACACTGCAGGAGAAGTAATTATCAAATTCACACACTATAGAGAACGCTATCAAACAGCAAGAATATCGAATATTCAGCTGTTCAATTTCAAAATGACCTACATTTCCATTCCCAACTACCGAATCAAGATCGTAGTTAAATTGCAATAAAATACCTATGACAGAGCTAGTATAGAGCTAAACAATAGAATCTAATTGAATCAGTAGGCGGGTCCTACTGCAGTGAACGAATAAGTGAATCGTACACTAATTATCCAGAGACTCCTTATTATTCCTTTACATTTGCACAAATCATTCTATAAACCATAACTAGCCAATACAGCCCCCTTAGACAAGAGGCGTATTTTAGTGAGCGTATTGTCGCTCACTTATAGAATAGAAAGATGTATGGGATTGACATCGCGATGATTGACATGCTACGTCACTCCCATACATTGGTATTTCTATTCCTTAGGCGAGCGCCAGTACGCTCACTAAAATACGGCTCTTGTCTAAGGGGCTGAACAGGTAGACGTTTGACACAATTGGAGACGCTTCGCAGAGACCATACAAATAAAAGGCAAGTAAACGTTACACACCCTGCCTCATCTGATGGTGTTCAAATGCATCAGTACTTTCTATCAAAAAATCAAAAATGAATCAGACCAATGCTTTTAGGTAAACTAGTAGGTAGCCAAAATCACTAACGGAAAAAATACTTAAATTTCTCATCAGTGTCGGAATTTTCTCGCTTTATGAGGAATCCATTGCGTATGACGCCGTTGAAGTGAACGAATGAACGAATCGCCGTGTTCTCAAAATCTGGAATCGAATACCGAGCGAGCGAATAACGAAGTGATACCGAATTGCGATCATTGCTACTCTGGATAATAGACGAGGAGGTAGAGTAGGGATCTTTATTTTGAACTGATTTAGTGATAGGTAACAGTTGAGCATTGAAATTTTGAAAGTTAAAAATTAAGATTTGTTGAAGTTGAAATACAATTTTGATTAATCATATTTTTTGTGAAATTATTAGATAGTAAATAGTCTGTACTTAAGATGATATGATGAATATAGGTAATGAAATGCTGAATAAACAAATTGGAAAGAATCAATGGGTTATGCGTGTCATGTATTCCATAAACAGTAAAAGACAATCGTTTTAGTAAATTAGTAGGATGACTACGAAATAAGTAAAAAAACATGTCATTGAATTTCAAATATACTTAAATGCTGCCTCCTACACTACTGCAATATCTACATCAAGTCTTGATTCTGTCAAAGTAAATTGAACAATCGATTAAATTTAAGTATCGATTTATTGCTACGTGGAAGTCCTGTGACTATGCGACTGCAATTACTGAATATTGGTACTATCTAACTTTATTTAAACGTGAATCTAGATCTGAATAAAAAAATCAAGATGTGACGTGCTTATTTCGACTTATATTTGAGTGTAAAGTTATCTTTATTAGAAAAAGACAAATCAACTCTTTTTTTGGAAAATTCTAGAGAAGCGCTGGTTTGTCTTGGTAGAAGTATGTGTTCAACTCAAAATTATCAAAAAACGCACTAACATTTTATTTTTCTTTATTTTCAGGTAATCGCCAGACCAAACCACACAAGCTGTTGAATCAGCAACAGCCGCATTGTATAAGTGAAGTCAGAATTGGAATCAAACGTGCAAATGTCGTGACCTCAAACATTTGATTGATTTCTCCGTAACAAACAGTTTATACCACAAAGGTTGACAGCCGTCAGCCTGCAGGTATGACTGAGGAATACAAATCAAACTTGTCCAAAACAAACTTCAGTGAATTTGAGAAATCCAATACACCCAAGTTAAATTAGAGCCTACCTCCAAGATCAATATTTTCCAATTAGCGGAATTGGAAATTGTTTTCCAGTTTATTATTGAACATAAAGGTTGGGGATTTGTCAAATACCAGCGTTTGTTGTGACCGTTTTCCTATTCTTACTTTTATGTAATTGGTTTTAAGTTATTACGGTTAAGCTTACAAACAAATTGTGTAAAAAACATTCTGGTCTGCAGATTAAACCAAGAGAGTTTGATCAGACAAGCATACAGAAGTAAGGTTTTTTGATAAATATTTGGAATCGATAAACAATAAGACCTGCATTAACAAGACAATAACCTGCATTGTTATCTTCCAATATACCAACAATCCCAAGGTAAAGTAACAACAATTCACATACAAACCGTTACCTTTACAATATTAGCTGTACAACTTTAGTTCCAAAACCATACACCAATTTACAAGACACCACCGAATTTCCTCGAATCACTCCGGTAACCTCAAACTCGTCAATTTCCGTTGTTAGGCCTTGATCTGCGTATATTAAATTAAATTAAATTCTCGCATTCTGGGGAATACCTGGTTAAATAGGGCGGAATTCCCGCCTACGAAGGCGGATAACAACTAATGAACTTGTGGACTTGTTGGCTTGACGCTTGACCTTTAGCGATCGGCTTTGGCGGAAAACCGATCAAAATAACGATGCATCCATAGTCCGTATCGGAATTTCTAAGAACCATAGATAAATTTAGCTAGCAACTTGGCCTATACAAATTTATCATGAACGCAAAACTTACGCAATATTCTTCCGTGATTTACGAATCATGACTGTCATGACTAAAATAATAAGGCTCCTCTTTGAAAAATATTTGTAAAAAAAAATGTAGATAGAACGGCACGGATAAATAAATCACACTTCACAGTGCAAGCCTGCTGTGTGGGCACCGTAAAAAAATTTATAAAATGTTATCATTTTTGTAAAAAAAAAAAAAGATTGGACGGCACGGATAATTCACACTTCACAGTGTAAGCATGCTGTGTGGGCAGCGAAAAAAAAGGTTATCATTTTTGTAAAAAAAATTGAAGATAGTTTTAAACAAAGTATTTATAAAACACTGTTAGAGTCACAGTAAATTAGTTCCTTGAGGTACATAGATGCACTACTGAAGTAGGAAGTTGCATATCACATCCTCTATTCTTGTGAGGTATCCGCTCTTCATCGGACTCTGCCGGTAGACTCTTGCTCAGGGAATGCAATAACGACAGACGATTTCCAACCGAATTTAACTCCAGTATTCTATTACCACTATCGCATACCAAACTATTGCAATTATTTAACTATGACTAATTAATTGTATGGTATTGTGTTTATTTTGATCTTAACCATGTATCAATTTTAGTTAAGAAATCAAGTTTAAAAGAATCAGTAGCATATAAATTAGTGCAAAAAAGTCTTGTATGAATTGATTGTTATCCAACTGAAATGACTATAAAAAATTAACGCCAAATCATTGAATTAAAGATAAGATGAAAGTGATAACAGTTGAATGACTTTGCAGTATGTAGAATTTGGCGCACGCGATCTTAGAAGCTAAGCAATGTTTGATATGATATATATTTTTCTCTTTGAGTCTCTTTGAATGGTTTTAAAGGCCGTGTGCAGTTATTATACATATTCTCTATTTCTACTGTATCTGTATAAAAGATTACAAATTTCGAATTAATTAAATACCTGTTCAGTAATTTCAGCTTATAAACCCCAAAAACACACACACTTGACTGGCGCCTAATAACACAAACCACGTCCGCGTCGATTATCATAGTTTTCTAAGTAAGTTTGACCAAATAATCAGTTGTGAAGCATTCGCTCGTGATATTATGAAATGATCATCAATTAGCGTCGATGCGGTTTGATCGGTTGTATTATTCATTGAATCGTAATGGATGCGAGCATTGAACTTGTGTTTACTTTCTTTACTGTTTTCTTTGTGGCTGTGGTTTAGTTGCGTTTGTAGTATTTTTGCGGATTGAGATTTCGAGTTCAATCAAGTATAAAACCATGGCGTTTGGTTATTTTGTAGCTCTCAAGTCTGTGTGAAGGGTCCACTTGCTCAAAGACTTTTAAACACATATAGCGCTTATTTAGGTAATCTTATGGTTAAATACGTTTAAGAATCGTTGTGCAAGGGTCATAGTTAACTGTCCTATGTAATTTTGTTGTTGAATTATGTAGAAATTAGCGAACCTTTTCTGTGTATGAAATAATTTTATTGATAAATTGGCATTTACTATTATATCAACCAACATGAAAAAAAGGACAGTCCTCCAAGTTATTAAAAGCGGCAACTATTGTAACTGTCTGTTTAGTACATAGTAATGTTTAATTTCTTTTAGAGAACTCCCCTAATGAATTAATTCTGCGGGGGAGTCACGGCCCTCAGTCATGAGAAAATACGACTCAAAAGAGAGAGAGAGAGAGCAGTAAAGAAAGAAAGAAAGAAAACATTTATTGTGACAGATTTTAAAAACACACAGGAGTAAAAACATAAAAAAACAAACATAAAATCTGCCACAACACAGCCCCAACTCAGCATAATGCTGGTTGTATGGAAGCAACCAGCGCTGGTCTTCCGTTGGGGCTGGCTGTGACGTCACGCACGTATAAGAAGGCAGGCAAACAAACAAAGGACGCATACAAAGAGGAACACTGGTAGTGGAAGAAATGAAACACCAACAGTACCACTTGCACATGCTATAAACTTTCATCATTTAAAAATAACTGTTTGACATCTATCAGATAGTACAATAGGTACTAAGTAGTAAGTACACATAAGTTACAAACTCCCATTACAACTAGCTGCTCCAACTTGACAACTCCTACCTCGGGGCGGCTTCATTTGACTTATTATTATAATTGATAGTGCCCTCAAGCAACTTTAGTGATTTGTGGACGATTTAGACTAGTTTATGTTTATGGATTTACTTGTTAGCGACAGGTGCATATAAAGGTTATGTATGGCCTAAAGCTATAACTATTTATGAGATAACTGCTTAAGTAATATTGTATATAATATGTCATTGAGATTTTCTATCTACATGTAATGTTAAAAATTACTTAAAGAAAATGAAAATAAGACAGTTTTCTGTGACAGGCAGTGTTTTACAATGTATAAAAAAATCTGGCTTAGATTTGAGTTAGAAATCACCCCGTAAGCTAAAAAACGATGGCAAACTCCAAGATTATCTTGTAGGACCTCATTATCTCTCTATAAATATTTTTAAAAACAATTTGGACCTTATTTAAAAATATTTAGAAAGAGAGATTAAAATACGACTGTATTATTGATAAGATATGACGCTCCTCTTGACCTACAAACATCTTTCCAAAACGACAAGACGTGATTGCATAATATTTATATCGGCAGGTGTCAAGGTTATCAGAAACTAGTTCTTTGCAACCTGATATTGCAGTTATTTTCTTGATTTTGAGAATAATAACTATATTGAGTATTGTTATTTTATAACACAATCTTATAGTGAATTAATTCACTTAAGCATATTTTGAACTCATTTTGTCGTATTTTTTAACCAATTATTTCAGAAAATTACTGACTAACATAGTGATTTTATCAACACTCAGCCTAAACTACTGGACGGATCAGGCTTAAATTTGACATGCAGGTAGATGTTATGACGTAGGCATCCGCTAAGGATTTTTGGAAATACCACTTTTAAAGGGGTGAAATAGGGGATGCAAATTGCGAGTGAAGCCGCGAGTTACACTAGTTAAGTATAACATTATGAAATCTATACTATCTATACTTTAATGTTATAAAGCTGAAGAGTTTGTTTGTTTGTTTGTTTGAACGCGCTAATCTCCGGAACTACTGGTGCGAATTGAAAAACTCTTTTTGTGTTGAATAGACCATTTATCAAGGAAGGCTTTAGGCTATAAAACATCACGCTGCAACTAATAGGAGCGAATAAATAATTGAACATGTGGAGAAAAACGGGGGAAAGTATTCATCTTTGAGGGTTTCCGTTGCGTGCGCTGCGAAAACG
The DNA here is from genome assembly GCA_927399415.1 of Macaria notata. NCBI lineage: Eukaryota > Metazoa > Arthropoda > Insecta > Lepidoptera > Geometridae > Macaria > Macaria notata. Next base: position 1,135,265 of record OV656727.1, read on the forward strand.
GTTCAAGTCGTGGGTAACAGATAAAATTGATAAAGCTGGAAAGGTTGTTTGCAAAAATAAAATATGATTTCCACGCGGACGAAGTCGCTGGCACAGCTAGTCTGTAATAACTAGTGTTACTTAGCATTAGAAACGATGTGTTGAAACGTGAATCTGTTTTACCCAAAGTAAAGTACTTAGTATACATAACATGCGTTTCTATAGCTTGTAAATATATAACGTTTCTGTAACCTATCAGCATACTTGATTATGTAAATGAAATTATTTGGCTAATAATTATGTATTATCTTGCTAATCCAATTTATTCCTTCGTACGCACGCAGCCGTAAAATCACTTTTCGCGTCAAATCTCGTAAACTTCATGTTTTAACCACGATGGCGTCAAAAAACTTTGTAAATATCGTGTGTGGATAGTTATTGTGTAAACATTATGACTTGCATTCGATGGCGTGACACACGCACGATGCGTTTGCACTTCTGACTGACAGCTGAATAATTTGCAACGGAATCGTAGAATTAATTTATCGTTCACGCCCAGTTTCTTCACCCATCTATGGTTGGGTACCATTTATATGAAAATATGCTTAAAGCTAAACGATCAGCGATACTTGTTCCTAATCACCTAAATTATAAACTAATATCTTGATAACTTAGTTGTGAGATCGGGAAAATCTATATAGGTATGATTCTGTAACTGGTTGCCGGATATCACATTAAAAGCGTAAAGTAAAAATAACACATATTTAAAGAAGAAGTAGCGTTTGCTTAGTGTGGGGCTAGATGGCGATGTGTGCAATGTCCCGGAATAATTATTTATTTATTTAATAAAGAACATGGACACGAAGTACTTGTAAGTGTAATTTTATATTTCAGTAATTTAAGCTCAGCAAATTCTACCTTAAATAGAATGTCACTAACATTTCTTCCTATTTCATTCGCTCTTTCGCTGGTTTTCACCGAAATGTGGTCATCGATTTTAGAAACACTTTCCGAACCATGTAGCGCTAAGTGAATCCGGTATCCGGTTCTCGAAATAATTAAAAATAGCTAGAAAAAATATTTTCCTTGACTACTTTGCGTCTTTGTTTTTTCTTGAATTTTCCTCAACGTTTAAAAACAAAATCGTCGAAATAAATATATTTTTGCTCAGATACTGAGTGACGCTAACAAAAAAACATAACTCCCAAACATGTTATTGAAAACACATAAATTCTACGAAATGACCGAAAATGCTCCTGCACATAAACATGAGCATTGTTTTCGGTTCGGTTTTCTCCGAACAATGAGAGAATTTACGTACAAAATAACTTTAACATAATCTGTATGTACCTAATGTTTTAGTAAGTAAGTATTACTTATCACAGAATAAATACAAGTTGTGTCTAGTATTACTTACACATCACACACTTACCATATTAATATGTGCTCCATAATGTGTACACATATTTATGTAGGAAGTAATTTAACTTTTATTTTATATGATAAGTATGTTATAATTTATATTATTATTATTTTTAAAGAGATTGGTATAAAACAAAATAAAGCAGTAATAAGTTTCATAAAAAAAATAAACAAAAAATCGTTAAAAATCTATTTGAACGTAAAATTAAAACTAATACTCAGGCAAAAAAGTATGTCTGAACCACATATTCTTCGCTATTTTCTAAGGAAATCTAAGAAATATGTCTTATTGCTATGAATAGGATTTTTGCTTCTTTGCTTTATTATTCTTACAAGTTACTGTAAGAAGTATGAGTGCTTTACATTATTTTTAAAGAAAATAACTAAGTAAAACATGAAGAAACTATAATATGAAAGCTGGAAAATTGCACACAAAGAGTTTTTGTTGGTGTTCTCTAGAATTGACTTCTAATATATTACGAATTGGACTAAATTAATCCAAAGTCTGATGCGCCTCTTTCAGTTGTAGTACAAAAAAAATGCAGAGATTATTATCACTTTAGGGCGCTGTACACTTTCGTTTGTATCTCATACATACGAAAGTGTAAATACATTAATAAATTCTTTTAAAACCACTTTATATCAACATAATCAACTTCAATAAAATCAATAAAATGTCATAATTGGGTGGTAAAACACGAAACCCGACAAAAGGTTGAAAAGCACTTTTCAAATTGCTCGCGATTCGAAGAAATACTATCGGCGAGTCCATTATGTCGTTCCGGGTAGAAATAACAAAGTGCCGAGAGATTCGAGAGCTCCCAATAGTGTAAAGGAATTTAATATTCATAAGGCAAATAAATCTAAAGAGAATCTCTAGCTGCTTTACGCGCGAGAAAGTGAGTTTAAAATACTGGAGATGCCGAATTCTTGGAAGTCCGGCTAATTTATCTTGTTTTCAAAACTCAAGTGTCAGGCATCATACGTAGCACCATAAGTAACATTCATAACGTTTACTTACTTACGATGTATGTTAGATGTCGAGTACAACTGTCGATATAGTTAAGTTACAAAAATTTCTACCTTTTTGAATGAAACTGCAGTCAACTCACTTATCGTTTTTTTTCTATAGACAGCATTCGCACAATGATATTCGAATAAAAAGCTGTATTGTTGGTATTGGTCTCCTTATTAGTCTGTCGCATAGAGCTAAATTTAAGATCATCAAGATTTTCATTTGATACTTTGTAAGAATGGCTTTACCTCTTGTGTCTCCGGCAAATCTGTAATTTCCCGGCAATCTTCTTCAAACAGAATTATTAAATACCAAAGTATTCTGGGAACAGAAGACCTCGTACAGAAAGCCATTGCTATTGTATAATTTTTATTGCAATATATTGATCTCAGGAAATATTGTTGACTAACCCGTAACATGCCTACAATATATTGTAGTTTATGCATTAACTATGAATTGTTATCATTTTTTTTCTTTGGTTTCAGTCCAATCAAAATTCAGAAAAATCAGTATTAGAGGTTTATTGGCTAGAGAAGGTTTAAGCTAATGTAGGTACTAGGTTTTATGTCTTTGTAAAAACTATTTTAATTTGAAATAACAGATTACAAATAAAACCATTTTTTTTATTAAAACCTTTTTTTAACGTGCCCACCTTGCAAATTAGCTTCACCCACTCCGCTCGCTCAGTCAGCATGTTAAGACGTAGATATGTTGTTTATTTATATAATACATTACTTACATTATGCATGTGCCGCTACGAGTGTGAGGCGAGCTTCGAGTTCTATGCTAATTCTAAGCACTGTACTGAGACTGTACTACGACTACTATGTTTACTGTTACTTCTATAACATTATGTGTATTTGCTTAGAAATAAGGAGAAAATGGATTAGTTATTATGAGTTTATTTGATTTTTTGTACGCGATGAAAAGCGTAGATAATTAATTACAAAATGTAATAGGTTCACCTCATAAATCATATGTAAGTTTATCTGCATTTTTAGCTAGAAATGATTTAAATTGTGATTAAAAGTAGGTGATAGTCGGACCCTTTGTAATTAAAAGATCATTTACATAAATATAAAACCAAGGTCATTTACCTAGTGGCCAAAATCAAAACAACAGAACTGGCGATCGCAAAGTCTAGTTGACACGACCCATTTAAAGCTACATACATTTAACCTTCTAATAACTAATCTAAAGAAACTAATCATCATCATCATCATCGTGTGCCATCATCATATAGAAGTTTGGAGGTCAATTGCCAAAGTTTTCTGCAATCCCTTGCTGCTTCTTGCGATACTAGATACGGATAGCTCACTTTTGTCCACTAAAACTAATCCACATCATATTCACATTTGTTGCTCTGCAATCTGTCTAATAATTTAAGAGTAGTTAACATTATCTCGTGTATCTTGCTTTAATTTTCTGATAAATTTGTTGCGGACAGAGCTCGAGTGAATTTATTGTTCGTTGTTGTAGATCGCCGTGTTGTGGTCTGTTATTCTAATTCGGGTTTTAAGAGGATTCGCCCAGTTCTACACTAGATTTATGGCAACCCTGCGAAATGTAGTCACAAATTCACACAGTTACTGTGGAGTATTTAGGTATAGTCTGGTAACACTGCAATAAGTTAGTAGATTGCTCGCTAGTGCATTGTTCTTGTTTGTCCCTGTTTTAATTTGGCTGTTGAAATAAAGGACGTCTACTTTAATATGAGTTCTGTGGGTCTGTTAGTTTGTACTAGTTACAGTATCTTTCAAACGAGGATTATTGTTGTAATAAGTTATTTGTAAAAACATTCCTACATACATACTTCGTTTCGCTATTTGTGCTGTGTTAATAGTTAGTAAATTTTTAATTTTGATGCAATTTTTTTGAAAACAATTCGAGTATTTGAGTATCCAGGTAAATGGCGGATGAAAATAGGATTCTTTAATTTCGGATTACGGTAAAATTAGATGTATTCTGTAAAATGTGAAGGAAGCAAAGTACGCCATAAACACGAGTAGGCAGCTAATAGGAATGCTAATTAGCGAGCCTAATTCTCATAATAATTAGGCTATTTTCTAGTAACTACGAGTTATTTTATGCCACCTTTTGTGTTGTGATTATATTTAACTAAGCAAATCTGTTTTAAGCAGTTCCTTATTAATTAGATAGTCTTTTATTTCACTAATTATTTAACAAAAAATGTACATATTTGACTGTGGCGTAATTCCTATGATAAATAAACAACATTGGTCGTATTAACACCGTGTAATACCAACGGGTAACATCACCGGATATGACTTGCGTTACATATAGTATCTCGTCCTTATTAAAGCCCCAACTTTTACAACTGGTGTCCAAAACAAACAGTATCGCGTCATAAAAGCGGTCATAACTAAGTCCGCATTATATCACCGCTATCATAGTTCACTTCCATGTAATCCGGCCACTATACTCCTGCCAATCCTGGCAACACTCCAAGGCATTATGGCGGTAAAAAACCCGATACCGATTGCCAGCCCAATGTGTTTTGGCGGACTTATACCCCATAATTCACCCGCGGTTACGGATGCGTACGGTATTGCCGTAATTTCGTGAAAAACTACGTTAGTTTGCAAAAGTTACGTTGTACGGAGATAGTTTCGTCATTTTATCTCAATCTGGGGAGAGATGGTGTGCGCTTAGCCGTGAGATTTACGGGAGTTTCCAGATTGGATGAATTGTGCGGAGATTAATGAGTCATGACTGTTATTATTGCTTTTTAGTGAACTTCCTTGAGCCGGAATTTGACTCTGCAAATATTTTATTAAGGCGTCGTCATTATGAACTGGTGATGTTTACTGAACTACTTTCCTATTTATCTACAAAATGTTATCAGTCCTAACATCTGAATTTTGTAAACACTGAAACGAAAATACCGTCAATTTCAAATTTAAATAGGTAACTTTTCTCCTTTACATAATATCGATATCGAGAGCTAAAATCATCTCAATACCTGAATGGACCCTTTGACATCAAAACGCGCGCGAATAAGAGAATAAAGCAGTGGTTGTCGACACCTTTAGAGAATATTCTCTGTCACTTTCTGATCCGTGTCATCTTGGGTATAAGAGACAGGGACAGAGATTATCTCGTGACACAGTGGGGCTGAGTGGCACCCGGCCCGGCGCCTGATGATTGATAACCTCTCAGTAGCTAGCAGGCTTTATCTACAGCGTGTCAAGTCGCTGATAAAAGTACGCAGAATAAGTAGACAGGTACGCACGGTTCAGCTGAGCTGGTAGAAGCAGGGGTTCCAAAAATGAAACATTTTTATATGAACCAAGGACGTTTATTCGCCTACATGGCTACGCTAATACTAACTTACAAAACAATACTTAAAACTAAACTTAGTTACAATACTACCTGCGTACAAAAAGGGACAGCGTGCACATGTGTGGGTCGGGAACCGACCGCGCGGCAGGACATTGGAGCCGTCTCCAGTGTTGATAAAAAAACATTGGTTATTGCAGATGGCAGGACATAACTCCTCCGTCCATAAGAATGAAATTTTACGATGATGAATAAATCAGAGGAAAATTACATTTGGGTTTAGAAAGACAATAATAAAATTTATATGGATAAGTGCAAAGGATAAAAAATACATTAAGTAAAAACATTTAAGTTACATATTAGTGAAAATGCACAGACTTTTATCAAAACATGAAGAACTCAATTAAAATTTACCATTAGTTTGAGACAAAACAATTGATTAAATTCAACTAAATATAATGTGATTTTCTGAATTAATTTTAGACAACATAATTGCAAAATAATTATGGTAGATAGGTATAAATAAACAATTGAAGTATAGACTATTAATGGAAATCATAAGTAGCGTTTTAAAGTATTATGATAGGTAATGTTACTATTATTTAAAATACATATTAATAAATATTATGCTATTTAGTATGGATTTAGAATAACAAATTCACAGCAGGTAATAATATAAATATTGCAAAAATAGTCAGATCACAAATAATATGGACAAACATGATTAAATTCTTTCTATTACACAAGCAATAAATGTTATTAATTAATATTAAATTTGATTGTCTTTATATTTCCTTTTTACAAAGTTACGCTTTTTGTTCATATTTTATTTTATGTGGTCGTTACATTATGACACGTACGCACTTTGGGGCAACAAATCAAAAGATAATGCTTCAGAAGACGAATTAAAATTAAATTATTAATAAAAAAATGTGTTTCTTTTTTCTCAAGTTAAAATACCTTTTACATATTTTAAAATTAAAAAATAGAATTAGGATGTGTGATAAGATTTTTTTATAATTAGTTTAGAAATTGAATATCTACTACATTATAATGGTATGTGTGTTAACAGATCGCGGTAATATAACATTTTTTGTTACAACTTATTATCAATTACATAGTTTCACTTCGGTGGTTGCAATGAATAAATCAACGTAATAAAACTTAAAATTTTTACATATGAAAGATTGTTATTGGTATTACTTTAACGATTTTAATAGAATTACACATAAAGTAAAATTATACAAAGTTTTACATGTAGGAATGTTAGATGAATGTGACCTGTTATAATAAACAAAAAGTTAGTAGTACATTGTATATAAAATATTTCAATGCAAATGTAAAAATAATTAGAGCAAGTGAAGCAGTCTATAATTTATAAACAGGTTTGGGCAGATTTTACATTCAATTATAAGTTACTTGCTAGAAACTGCATTCAACATTTTATGGGGCCATTTTATAGAACAACAAATGATTGTTTTTACATGGATATGCGAATAAACACATAGGCAATGCAATTACGGAGAAAATTAAATAGTTAAACTAAATTTACATTTAAAGTTTTAGTTAGGTATATAATACAAAAACCTGTTATAATTGTCCATTGTCTGTTCCGCATTTTTTTTCACTCTTATGTAACGTTGTTTCATCACTCCAGTAACGTTATCACAAATACGTTTTCAAAGTACGGCACTGATTGGGATTTCACTGTTGTAGATAAAATATTTCACTAGTTTTAATTTAACGGCTTGCACAAACACTTTTATGTAGGGCAGTTTCAACCGCCACCAGAGCTGGAACTTCGTTGAAGTATCAGGAGACATCATGAAGGCGACAGGCAGAGCTACCTGCATCACTTTGAGGATAGGATTGGATAGGTTTTAGGAACATAAACTGTTTTACGGTATGGGACAACCATCTAAGTAATTAAAATGATCTCAAACCTAGCAGAAATATTGAAATTATTAACTGAAATTAGTAGTATGTAACTAAATTAATACCTAACACACAAAATTACATTACTCATTATAACTTAACTAAGGTGGCTAGATTTTGTAGCCTCATCTAATGCTAGAGCTTAATTCTACTTAGCTAAGTCGCTATTGACTCCGCCGATTTCTAGTGCAGAGTGCAGCGACAACTTGTAAGCAAGCGATGCTTGTCTCACTCCCAAGTTACCTAGTCTAAACTTACCTAAGTCACTATGCATCCCGCCGATTTTTGTGCAGTATGCAGTGACAACTTGTAAGCAAGCGATGCTTGTCTCACTCCCAAGTTACCTAGTCCTACTTACCTAAGTCACTATGCATCCCGCCGATTTTTGTGCAGTATGCAGTGACAACTTGTAACACGAGCGATGCTAGTCTCAGTTACAAGCTCCCTAGCCTAAGATCTATCTAAGTCGCTATTGATCCTGCCGATTTTCGTGCAGAATGCAGCGACAACTCGTAAGCAAGCGATGTTTGTCCCACTTACAGAGTTCGCGGAATAGGTAGGAGGTCATGGGATTAGTGATGGGTACTACTCACATGCCGTCGCAAACCCTCCATGAGTATAGCTGCCGGCGCCGTCCTCTGCTCCAACCTCGAACCAGTTTCTTCTACAGCTGCACACGCGTCCAGGAGTCGTATTTGTTTGGTTCGCGGATTCAGGTTCCAGAACTTCGTGATATACACCGGCTGATGATGTCACTAAAGAAGTCTGGACTTCCTTTTATCCGCACCGGCTGCGCCAGACAGGTACGCACGGTTCAGCTGAGCTGGTAGAAGCAGGGGTTCCAAAAATGAAACATTTTTATATGAACCAAGGACGTTTATTCGCCTACATGGCTACGCTAATACTAACTTACAAAACAATACTTAAAACTAAACTTAGTTACAATACTACCTGCGTACAAAAAGGGACAGCGTGCACATGTGTGGGTCGGGAACCGACCGCGCGGCAGGACATTGGAGCCGTCTCCAGTGTTGATAAAAAAACATTGGTTATTGCAGATGGCAGGACATAACTAAGTATCTCAGTTGTTGACATATATTATTTGGGTAAAAACATAATAAAATTTTAACGGTAAATAAGATACAATTCGGAATTTGGATGTTGAATATGTTGACGAGTGAAATTCGGTGAAACTGATTCATTTGACTTTTGATATTGATATTGACCTTTTACTAAGAATCGTTGTATGACATACACGTATGCCAAATGTTGTTTTTCTTGATTGCTTGATTAGTCAGTAAGTACTTACCTACTACTTTATCAAGAATATGTTTGTACGGATTAATTATTATTATTTTCAAGTAAGTATTAAGAACAGGTAAATACCGCTTAGTTACAAAAATGTAGGTCACGCAGGGTCGAATCTAGCCGACAGTGAAAAGCTTCACTCACTACAAAAGTTTATCTATACTATAATATTATAAAGCTGAAGAGTTTGTTTGTTTGTTTATTTGTTTGTTTGAACGCGCTAATCTCGGAAAATACTGGTGCGAATTGAAAAATTTTTGTGTTTAATAGACTATTTATCGAGGAAGGCTTTAGGCTATATAACATCACGCTGCAACTCATAGGAGCGAAGAAATAATGAAAAATGTGGAAAATACGGGGAAAATTATTCATCTTTGAGGGCTTCCGTTGCATGCGCTGCGAAAACGTTTCAAGATATCACAAAAATATGTATGAAAGAATTATTCTCTTAAAATAATCTAACATAATGTCTTCAACAATAAATGTCTATCTTTTATGGTTAACTAACTAGAACCGTTTTTATGGTAATAACTATTCCACGCGGACGAAGTCGCGGGCACCAGCTAGTAAGTTGATAAAATTACCTGCTTAAATTACAAAAGTCAAAGTTAACGTGTATATAGGTATGTACATATAATACTTACAAAGGCATATCGGTTTTAACATCTCAAATGAAATGAAAACAAAAGCGACTTTCCTGTCTTTGACATTATAAGAAGAAAATGCAAAAACCCATTTTCCATATTCTTTGTAAATACAAATCGAAAGGAATTTCCTTTGCTGAATTAGCATAGACTTCTTTTATTTCTTGTGCGACCTTTTGTCTTAGGGTTTTTTTTCTTATTTCTTCGTAGGCGAATAATTGAAAATGAGAAAAGTTCGCTTTATTCCTGAGAGACTAACGAACTAGGTATTTATTCGATGATTTATAAACGTAAACTTATATTTTATTTATCAGTACGTTGTTTATTAAACTTATAGCTTAATTTTCAAAATGTGCCTATTTCAGACCGTTAGGTATAATTAGTGTGCGTTTGACAACTTATGTAGGACAAAAAGTAATCAACGCTGTTCGTTCTTAGTTTATTTGTTGTAACAATAAACAATAGTTTGTCGTTTCAATAGTTAATTAAATCTTTCAATTTAGTATGTGTTTATCATTATTTATGTTTTATAATTATTTGAGTTGTATGCTAACTTTTTAATATTACTGATTAAGTATTGTTACAAGTTCCTACTCGCATTATTACAATGCCATCCAGCGTACGCTAGATGACATCTCTTGCAGCGCCATGAACAGGACACATGTAAGGACATATTTAGTTTCGAAATGACTTGAAATGAAAATGAAAATGAAAATATTTATTGTGTACTACAAAATGTCTTAAGGCTATGAAACATAAAAATTTATAACTAGGTTCTTAAATAGCTAACTTAGCCTTAGGTAAACATAATGCGTCGGACTCCAGACTGGGTTACCGTATCCTGGAGCCGACCTCCTCCCAATTAGGTATGTATACAAACAATTTCAATCACATTGTGAATGTGTGAAATGTGTTGCAAGTAGTAATAAATGAATTTATTATAGAACACTGATTTCCCTAGTATAGATAACAGCAAGTTCAGCAAAAATGCCTACATTTCCTGCTTTCTCTCAGAGATGTTGTTAACGTCTTTCCTCCCATGACACACGGTGACCCAAATAAAAACGAATAAATCTTTCATGGAGTCATAAGTAGCATCTGGATACTGTGGTATAAACTATCATGGAGTTGTTATGGTTATTGGTCACATTTGCTTATACTAAAAATTCTACATTAAAATGTTTGTTTGTCGAAACTACTGATAGACAATACTACAGTGACATGTTAAATTTTTACACATAGTAGATTAAGTAAAATTTTATTGCAAAACAACTGTACAGTTTTACATGATTTTACCTTTTGTATACTATGCTGCACAAATATACTTATTGAGGGTGTTAGATCTCTTTTATACTTAATGCATTTCGAGTGAAAAAAAAGTCCTTTGTGAATAGAGTAAGTAATACCTATTCCATCATATGTTCCATAGTAGGCAACCAGAATATAAACACGTCACAAAATTGGTTTATATCGCTTCCTTTGCCATAAAACTCCGTATTTCAACGTAAAAGTGGACAACTCATAAATATAGAACGCATATGGGCGGATTTCGTTCGCACCTGCGGGATTTGATGCAATATTATTATGACTTAATAATGAATTGATGTGTTGCCATGAGATTATTTCCTTTTCTCGCAGTTTTCTTCGAAATGTTATCTTTTCAAAACAATTCTTCGTATGCATATATGTACATTTTTGTGCTCAAGTTTTTCCCCGTTCTAAAAGTTCTTTTTACGACCACTAGTAGTCCAGTACGATGCCCAAATACATTTCTTGTTTGTTAAGTAACTCGTATAGCTATTTATGTGTACCCCACCATTGGCAATACCCTTGTATGATGCTTCAGGGACTAATTCCATGCATGTCTCATACATACTGATACACCCCACGTTCTCCTATATTACCTTTAGGGCTGCATACATGTTATTTCCCTTGGCGTGGCTCGCTTTTGCTCAAAGCCTTGGGGATGTGGCTTTGTCTGAAATGCAGACGGTTTAATATATTTATATGTAGGTACAAACGAGTTTCGTGTGCAAATTCTCATTTCAGATGATCGCTCCTATGGCCCAGTGGTTAGTTACTCTAGCTGTCAATACGGTAGACTGGGTTCAGAACCCGGTACAAGACACATTTTCGACTAGACTTTGGTTTAGATATGATACTGTATACAATTTAAAATTACTCAGTTTGCTAATTAAATAACATTTAAGGTATCTTCTTACGACACTGAATATATAAAGTTTTTTTTCTTTATTAATGAGGGTTTCTTATGCACGTTTAATACGATAGAATCGATTTGGTTCAAATTTTTGTATGCAAATATTTTATATTTGGGATTGCTAGTACAAAAATAAAAATCATTATTTAAAAAAAAAAACAAAAACCGACTTCATGTCAACTGTCACTTTAGTGAACTTATCTAAGCCTATCAAAGAAAACGGTATCAAAAAGCGGGCTAGTTATTCAGAAGATATAATTTATACAGCAGAGCAGCGCCCCCTGGTGAGTTTTCGTCGTAATACATAGGTGAAAAGATGCACCCATTAAACCTCAACACATCACAGAAAACTGTATCAAAATCCGACTAGTAGTTTTGGAAATATGGCTAAAATTGGTTTGCATAAACTTTATCAATTTATTGTTTTTTTCTCAAAAAGTACTAAACCGAATGAAAATCAATTTTTATGGGACCATTTCGGAAACTAGCCTTATTGAGTAAAAAAAGAATTTTTGCAATCGGTTGATAAACAACGGACTAACGTCTAGCTTATAGGTACTATCTTCTCATGTTATCTTTGCGAGATAAAATACATTGCTATAACATTCTCTTCCCTCATGGAATACTATTTACAATTATTTATCCAGATACCGATACCTTCGCATAAATAACCTATGAAACTGATATCTTATACGCAAAACATCGTTGCTAGTCAAAGCAAGCTGTAGTAGACACTAGAGCAAAGATCTGACTGGTCTGCTCTACTTAGATACAACTTTAATGTGAAACAAAAACATAACTGCGGTCAAGTGAAAAACTGGTCTAGTTAACCTATGAAATGCATTATTTTGTAATTGATGCATGTCATAGGATATTTTTTTTTTATATTTATTGTTGTATGTTTAGGTATATTTTTATTCGTCTAAATTGTAATGCGTAAACTTTGTACTTATTGTATTTTTTTGTATGAGGTCATTGTGTAAAATAACCAAAACTAATATAATGAATTCACTGTCTTGCAGTAGTTAATTTGTAAAACAACTACTACACTCTTGCATTGAAGACTAGATTGAAACCTGATTTCGCTTAGACATTTCCAAATAACATCACATTTTATATAACTATTCTGCGTTTCATTGAATTCAAATCCAAGTAGAAGCTAAGCTGTTATAGCTCCGTGTATCTCGCCGGGATATCCATGCAAGCTCTGTTTACATTTCATTCCCCAACATGTCTTATATTTGTGCTTTACTTTGTGCTTTCAGAAACTTCGAATGCATTTTGATATTTGAAAATCCTTTGTTATTTTTGTGTTCAACAGTGTTTTAATCATAAATGAGGTTGCATGATATATTATTTCAAAGTTAGATATGTAGGTGTGAATATAGAGTAAAACAACTGTTTTTGTTATGTATGTTGCACAATTTTTAAATTGTTGTTATTGTAAGTTGCTCCAATTAATGGCGTATATATAAACAAACACAAACTTATAGCAGTAACGGGGACGCCAGAACAAAAACCCAAATGAAACCAAACACACAACAGCTTAAGCAATTCCATTTGTCCCCTGAAATTCGTCAAGAACTCATACATTCCATTTCGCATTAACGAACTGCAAAGCTTCCCGTCTCAGTGAAAGGCAAACATCGGTATTGCAAACAGAAAACTTGGACCGGAGTTGGGCTTAACGCGGATATAACTTATGTATGGACTTTGCCAATGTTCAGGATATTTGCCGACGTTGTTCGTAGCTTCGTAGCACGGTGATCGGAACGCCGCGCCCGCCGCTCGCGGCTCGCGGGGGATTATAAAAAGATTTTAAATTACAGAAGCCACCTGCGAGCACCGGCCGGTTCGAAACTGTTGCACTTGCGCTCGAGTGTTTATATGACTGAAATAATCTGGCGGCAAGATTTTATGCTTGCTACAGTATTTTGTTTGAGTAGAGTTGGGTCGCTTAGCAAGCGTCATAGAATGACGCAGTTGTCCAAACTTAAAAAGAAGTTTTATCACAGGACGTTAAACGGAGTGCAGGAAAACTAACGCTCGATATATGAATTAACCTTTATAATGACACATTTTGTTTAACAAGTTTATAATAAACGAGTCTGAAATTGTTATCATGATATAAAAATCATGGAAAAAAAATTGACATGTTTCTCTTTAAGATAATAAAATACTTCGAATCTTGTGCAAGACATCATGTGTAACTCAAAAAAAGATGTACTAATATTCGCTCGCACCATGTTTTCTCGTACAAGCCAGGGTTACTTTATTGTATGTATAAATAATAAAAAAAAAAAAAAAAATATTCCGGGACATTACACACAGCGCCATCTAGCCCCACACTAAGCAAACGCTTGTGTCGTGGGTACTAGATAACGGATATAATACTTATATACTTAGAGAGCCCTTTGTGCGGGCCCCGTAAAGATGTTTACGTCGCGGCCGTTTATCTAAGTTTACTCACGACGACGTTCGTACGTATTTCTGCCGTCTTTATGAATTTTATTGTGCTATCAAAAAAAGGGAAATGCTGTACGGATGATGTTTGGATATTTTGTTAGTTTGGCCCCATTTTATTTCTTTGGATTTGGATTGGGGAGATGGAAGAACTGTGTATTGTATTGGCAGAATAGGGAAGTCGTATTGGCAAATGTGGCTGGTATTTGCTAGGATTGTGGTTGGAGTATAATGTCATGTAGAAGATGAGTAAAATATATACCGTTTTAAACCGTTAGCGATATTTTAGTATGCATATAAATATTTTTATCGATATATGTTTATTGTTAAGTGATTACTCGCGCTGTTTGTGTTATGTAGTAACCGTATTGTGATCATAGAAGTATAACACATAGGACGTAAGTCCCTTTAAACATTTTGCTAGAAAACGTAAACAAAAATAACGTACGTCTGGTGTGTGCATCACGTAATTACTTGAGCGTTCACGCACACATTCATAAAATCGTCTTACTAGTTACAAAAATAATCTCAATTTTAGTCAATTTATATCATTTTTTAAAATTTGTTTAATATTAAATAAAAAATTGTACATAATTTACATTATAAAAATGGAGTCCTTTTTTGCGTTGTCACGACAACACGTCTGAACGGCTAGACCGATTTCGCTCGGTTAGACTAGACTCGGTTTCTATGTGTTATACTTCTATGATTGTGATCTTGAAACATCGGTGACTGGACTGTTTATTCGACTTTAATTAAAGTTTATCGATAAAACTTTTGAACCCACGTACTGAGTAGGTATCTATTCAGATATTTACGCTTTGAAACCACAAAGACGTCGAAAGTTGTAAGACGAGCCAAATTGTTAAAACTTATTGTTGGAACTTGTTAATTATATTAAGAAGGAAACTTTTTACTTAGCTAAAACATCGTCTGTTCGTCAATCGATTTTCAACTTTTAATATTCAATTAAGAACTTGTAGGAACGTTCCGTCGCTTTTCTTCTCTCCTTGTGATTTTATTTGATTAAAATTCTACTTGTGTTTGTATAACTGTATGTAAACTTTAGAGTAAATGACTGCTGACCTAATAAAACGCTGTGATATGTTGTTTTAAAATAATTTTGATTTGCATCGTAAGCACAATAGAAACATATCCTTGTGGTTCAAATATACATATACACTAGCAATCGTATGAACGCCGTAGCTTCCACATTTAACACAATTATTACTATACTACCATTATTATTATCGTATCTATTTTATACTTAAGCGTGTAAGTGTAGGTAGTTTGCCATTGTTACTTATAATAAGCAAATACACTTCTAAGTCATTGCACGTTGTTCCTACAACTGTCTCGTATTTTATTCACTACAAAATTTGTCCTGTTACCTCTCAAGCAAGACTTCTCCCAAACCTCAGTACCGTCATTTCAACTCTAATCTGCATACCTACCGTCGTAGAGATTCCTGATCCAAGTGAAGTGCAGTGAACCAGGATACATGATTAATGCCTGCGAGCTTTACCGCGTCACGAGACAGGTGGCGCTCTTGAACTGGATTAATTAATCTTATTCGTCTCCAGAACAGTTTAAAAGAGGAAAGTTTGAGATGTAGTGAGATGTGGTCTTGTGGCGAAGTTTTAATGCGGTCTCATGCAGAATCTACTTTGTACGGAGGGTTGGATGTTTTATACGATCTAGAAGTAGCAAAGATTCTATTCGTACCATATACTTTCTGGATCCTTACTTAGTAAGAAAACATTTAGCGTATTTTATTAACATTTGAATAGAAATGAAGCTCCTTACAAATTTATTGAGATTAAAACAGTCATGCATTTTTAGGTTAATTTTTTTTTACTGTTGTTACAGGTATGACGTCAAGCAGAGATATAAATAGGTGAAGACTTATAAAAACGTAAACTTATTGACAACATAACGCCATTCAGTGGAGTCATGCCAAACTCCCAATAGCAACTTTTCCAATCAAATACTTGTATCATAGTGCCAAATAGTTGCTAAACTGGGAAACTTTAATAATTGTTTATCAAACCGACCCAACTTCGCACAGTGTCCCCTTATTAAATTTCTTATGGGGCTATTTTTTGCTCATAGATATAGTGGGGTTGAAAAGCTTTGTGGTCAAAATGACCCTTACTTCTGGCCATACTGACCCTTTGACAATCGCAGGATATTGCGGCTTTGCGGATTAAACGGTTCTTATGTAATTTTGACCCAAAAGTTTGGAGGAGACTGTAAACACATACCTATGTTTACAGTTTAATATTGCCTTTGAATGTGATGGCAGCTATTTTGCTTCGGCTGTATTGTTTTGATGATCTATATATAGTCATTCTAAAACAGAATTGAATACAAAACGTCGCAGTGTTTAGTTTATGCAGTGATATACACAAAGAAAGCTATAGGTTGCTATAGGTAGATTTTTACTTTTCTTGAAGTTATAAGGAAAAACAGTGTCTGCAGCAAATTAGGTTTTGTAATCAAAATATAAACAATTACACAACAGCCATAAAACACATAGTTCCTTATTATTCCAAAGACACAAACTACACGCCAACAATGTCACCGAGATAAACTAAACAAGAAACCGAGAAAATGTACCTTCCATCTCTGTCACCCGTCATCCTTTACCTCGAGAGCAACAGGGAAAAAAGATTCTCTCACGGGTTGTGCGCTCGTAAAAAACGCAATTCCCTACAACGTCAAATGGATTGATTTACGATAGAAGGCTCGAGGGCATAGACAATATTAACCAAAGATGCCTTTATGCACCTAGTACTAATGTTCTCACAGCAATATCTCACGCGCAGATTAAAACATTATGCTTCTACATGGCACATTTCGAATAAGACAGATTGTGGCTGAGAAGAATAATACAAATTATATAGCTTGATTTATGCTAAAAGGCGAAATGTATAATTATGATTAACTGGCCCAGTGAACCTACCCTATTGAATAGTGGCCTATGTATACATATATGCCACATGATGTTCATGTAATATTATGTATGTCTTTTCGCGTAGATTCAATTGACATATACTCGTATTTGTCGAAATTTAGCCATAAAGAGAAGTCTGATATATATGATGTCTTCATTATAGAGTATGTGGGTAAGTTAAACAGAACTGTGCGGTGAAGGGTGAGCCTTCAGTAAATAAGATATAAATCACACGTGATACCTGCTAGTGCCTGGAGAGGTATGCAACAAGGGCCAAGTGCGGCCGGTGGCGGTTTGTTACAGTGGCGAGAGTGAATCGGGCTTGACATTGTTTTGGGTTTCTTCTTTTTATCGAATGACAGTAGCCGACTCTGGTGTCGAGAGTTTATCAAGCCTCCCTAAGGGCCTCTAACATGTCTTAACGACTGCCGTACTAGACAAACAGCCGGGGCGTACAATTTAACGTGTTTTGGAGTAAACGATGAACTATAAACTTACATAACAAAATTAACCAAACTAACAAGTGTGACCTAAAAAACTACACTTAATAACCGACTTCAAAAAAGCTGATGCGCCGTACAACAAAAAATATAACAACAACAAAAAAAATTGAGAACCTCCTAGTAACTTGTATGACTCATGTACAAGTATAAACGATGTTAAGATAATCTATATATTTTTTATGTCTCAGAAACATAAATTACATTCGGGAGTGTCGTCATCATTAGTTACAGAAACATGCTAGTGACACCTATTTGATTACCCATCCAAGGTTTGACCGGGTCGTTCGATAACCTAAATAATCACATCTCTCAAGAACAATTACAACTACAGCCAATAACTGTTAAGAATCCGTCTGGTTCATTTTATAATACCAACAATTTTCGTTCTGTGTCGTTGAGCAGACTTGTTCAATTTGATAAATTCTTTTGAAACTTTTCATGTTTAATAATGAATACCTTACTTCCATTTGAGAGGACAAAAGTATTACAAGAATGAAAGTATGAAGGAATTTCTTAGAAAATTTTACGTTCCATCACAATAACTTGGATAAGAAAAGCAATATCGAAAAGAGCCAATATTTGTAGTTAGCGATATTGGGCTTTTCATTTTTGAGTCATTTTTTAAAAGCTTATGACGTCGGGATAAAGGTTAGTTTTGAGCAGCAGAATATAGTTTACTTAACCACGGCTTTAGTTTGTTCTACTTTGTGAGTTTCGTATGAGGCCAGTGGGTGGACAGTGCACTTCAAGTACTCGTATTGCAATATAGGGAAGAAAACCTTACCTCTCGAGTAAACGTTTAAATGTTTACATAATCCGCAAAATCATTAATGAACTTGGTCTACTCTTACCATTTGTTACTCCACTCCTGAGAGACGTGGCTTCTCGCAGAATCAGTAAAGAAATTCTCATGAGCAGTCAAATCGTGGTGGGTGTCGAAATACTGCCACGGACTGGAAAAACGCGAATTCTGGTATCGACAGATTTCAATCTGCTCAAGGGGCGATATCTCAAGTACCAACATCAAGCACATCAAGACATAAAACATAATAAAGTGCTCGTACATCAAGCAAGTCATCAAGCAGGGGTGTCGCATCGAACCTCGATCAAAAACTCGTCAGAGCTGATTGATGGACGATGGAACGATCGCGACAGACAAACAGCAGATGTGCACCAACTATGATATTGCAGGGAAAGGGTAAATGGGTTTATGATAGTTGGTGTTGCGTTGGACACTAGCTTTGTGAGCTAAGTCTTAAAATTTACCTAAAGCAACACATAAGATATTATCCAGAATAAAACAGCTAAGGAAAAGTAATGCAATCTGCATAATACCACTTTTTTACGTGGGATAAGTTTACGTCTGACTACAGCCTGCCTGATGTTAAGCATTGCTGCAGCCCAGGGTGTAACATGTTTACCTAGAAGATATTAGACTATTAATTCTAGATTTGGAAACCCCTGGACAAATATATTTAACCTATTTGAAAAGAAACCATTTTCACCACAAAACCGTTTGATTTCATTCAATACAAACAGGCGATTAACTAAAAACCAACTTAAAGCTGTAGGTGAAGATGTGGGATTAAGATTTATAAACCTGAAAGTTTATAACAACCAGCAAACTTCATTTTCACGGCATAATCAAAATGAAACATCCGGAAACTTTATAATAACATCTTTAGAAGTTACCACATAACTCGGAACCTCCTTGGCTCTAACATGAGTGTGAAAACGTGGAAGCGCCTGATTTGTCCCTCGAGTGCTATAACTATCTTGGCACATCTAGTTTATTGTGATTCAGTGGTACGGAGCGCCCGCCATGTTAGCCTTTGGATGAGGAAACTGAAATAGTGTCTGTATGTTCTGTGAAATCTCTGAGAAAGGCGTATTATGCGTAGATATGCAGTAGGTATTTAGTGTTTTATCCTTAATCAAAGCTTCATTTTGCAGTTCTATTATACTTATTATCAAGTCAAGCTTAATTTTTTTTTTCAAATAATAATCATGTAGGTAAAGAGCAAAGTAATGTGTTTACTTTCAAATGCATATTTGACTCCCTCTCATTTCTCTTTCAACATTCGTTCACTTATATCTTATCAAATAATCTATTGCAAAACATAAATAGCTGGTTTGGTCACAGAATACATAATGTTTGGTTAAAATATTCAAAGGGCACAAAAAGTATTAACATGTTCTGTTTTCGCAATCTATAGTACCTCGAAAGCGTTTTAACACACGATTGCCCAGAAACTTCTTACTCTGTAGTCTAGGTCTAAAATTGTATCTTCCAGAAGATGTTGGCGGTCGGAAATCGGTCTCAAGCGACTCAGCGCGAGGCAATTTAAACCAGCGCTTAGAAATTACCGCCAGACTTTATTTTGTGCAAATGGCTTTTGTAGCTTTGGGAGATATGAAATATTATTGTGATTATGGTTGGAAAAGTATTGTAATTTTAAAGAAGTATTTTGATATTTGTACCGGTCGTGTTTTGGTGCAATTTGACAGAAAGCAAGCAATGGCTTTGATTTGACGTCACGTGCTTTTCCTTATTGAATCGATACGATTTTGCTTTCATATAATCGTTCGAGTAATTTCGTTTTCAATAAGCTTTCATGTGAATCAGAATGTACATATTTGCCTTTTTTAAAATTTACTTTATACAAACTAATTGACAAGTATTCGTAAGTGCATATTCCTTTTTCATTCACATCATAATTTATTCTCCGGTCTGGCACAATAATAGTTGTCCCATTTTTATCCCAAAATAGTCCAAAGCTCATCTCAGTTCCAGGATGCACTTATATTTTATACCTAACTTTAATTTATCTAGGATTCCTAAATCGTTCCATTCTAGTGCTCCTGGTTTCTCGGTGCTTCTAAAGGGATAAATTCATGTTACCATAAACAATTTCGTGAAAAAAGATACCAAGAATATGTACATTTATGTAAGACATATGTATGTTCTTCATCATTTTACACGAAATTGTTTATGGTCATTGTCAAAAAGTTATCACCTCTTATTTTAGAAGCTCTTAACTTTTCAAACTTTGAACTACATACTAAACATATTAGCTAAAATGCGTTGCTTATAAGTTATTGTTCACTTTTTGTTGAATTCAAACATTCCTTTACAGTTATGAAATACGACTAATGAATCTTAATGAAAGCCAGTAGGACCGTAGTAGTAGTAGAACTCACACACAAATAATATTATCCTGCAAGTTCTTATCTTATAATTTGTTCGAGCAGTTGCACACCTTCTCCAGCATAAGTTTCCCAGGGTTTTACCGCGTCTGAGATATGTGGCAATAAACATGCTTTATGTTATGATTTCACAGCTGAGCGCAGTAAAGATGTGGATGCTAATTCTGCGGTGAAAATTGGTTGAGAACTCGTAAAATGCTTTTGTCTTTTGTTTTAGTGAATTTGTGTTAGGTTTTGTGGTTTGTGGTGTTTTACAAGTATATAAATAGATGATAAATATAAAATGTAAACAGTATATGATATAGTTATTATTCAATCTGCGCAGGCGTAACGAATGGCGTACTAGAAGAGAAGCCAATGCTCAGCAGTGGGCGAAAACGAGCTGGTGATGAATATGATGATGATTTGATGTAATCAGAACAGAAAGCTTTTGTTTTAAATTACCTACTAACGTTTATCATAAACATATTGTAAAAACAAAAAGCAAATAGTTAACAACGTTTTGCTGCGAGCATTCAACGCCGACGCCTACGCCGACGTAGCATGTGCTACGAACTGAAGTGTAATTTTTCGTAGAACCTATAGTATATTCGCTATCTATAACTACATCTTGGCTAATTATAGTTATTTTGGCCCAGTTTTTAATACGTCTATTACCAAGGATCCAATGTATATATAATTAATTAATTAGTAGATAAATGTTAATATACTCATTCAAGTGTTAATTAAATCTTTCTCAGTAGTTCCGTGGGCAGTAAACCTTCAGTGATAAGAAATAACAAGCTTATATCTATAATACTAACAAGCGAGATAACTAAAACCAATTCAGTGCAAACTCGTGTTCGACATCTTTCTGTCGGCTCATGAATGAGCAATCGCACAAACAACATTGAAAGTTAACCTTCTAACCTTTCCGTAATCTGTTCTCGGTACTTGAATAAGTATTTCATTATTGGAATAACCCATTCATGTTTACAATTTGCCAATCTTGCAGATAAGACTGTGTTTTTGTAGACATAATACCTAACTTGATATTATTTTACGCTAAGTGGGAGTTATTAGCCTTTATATAATAATAATAATAATAAATATTTCGGGACATTGCACACAGCGCCATCTAGTCCCACACTAAGCAAACGCTTGTGTCGTGGGTACTAGATGACGGATATAATACTTATATACTTTTCTTTTGTAAATACATATTTTTTATTAGCGAGTAATAATATGTAACAAATAGAGAATAATTAAAACTGAAATTAAGAGATTATGACACTTAGTTTTTTTAAGGTCTTTACTGTCTTGCTAAATTTTATCTGTATGCATTGCAGCTAGCTTTCTGCTCCTTTTTTGAAGTCAAATAAAATAACATTACCTAAGTGATTAAGTAATATAAAAAAAACAACTATTACCAGTTGTAGAGTTTTAATTTCCTTCATGCAAAACACAATTATTATTATTATTATATTATTACACACACTAGGTTTCGTTAGTACACAAATTTCCCAAAACATTTCCCGAACGATTGGATCCTGTAATCGAATACTCACCCGTTCTCTGCTCCGAGCTATCGAGAGAGCACTTAGCTGTACCAAGTAGCGGCGCAACTTGTGCACAATCACACGGCATTCCTGCTGATTGTGTTTCCAACTCATTAGGGAACTTGTATCTAGTTTCCAGTGGACCCTTGGAAGAGTGGAATGGAACAGTAGCTTATGTTAAGGTGGTGTAAGGATGAAGTCATTTGAACACTAGCCTAGCTTAGGTACAAGTTTAGGTGTTTATCGCCGTATTTCTAATTTCTGACAGGACAGCAGGATGCTTCACGAATCCTATCGCCCTTGGAAATTCACTGAATGGTGAATCATTGTCATTGTTTAAAATATGACTGTCCAGACAGTTTTTGTTGTTGTTATGTTTCCATTAAGGATATGTAAAGTAATATTATGCGCACTGCACGGTATAATGGTGTTACAATATCTTCTTTAGTCACAACAGTTTTGCTCTCAAACGTGCAGTATTAAAACTAAATTATATGCTCCAACTTGAGCCACAGTGTCGCTTCTACGGGTGTTGCTTCAAGTGTCTCGGATCGGATATATAGCAGACTAGGGTGCAGCAATGCTTAACATCATACAGGCTGTAGTCAAATGTAAACCTATCCCACATAAAAAAAGACTGGCCAAAAAAAATGAGTAGCTTCAAGTGTCTTGTCCAGACTGTAAAAAAAGTAGTAACTTCAAATACTGTATCTGCTTCCACCAGAATGATGGACAGGGCTCATTAGGCTCGCTAATGGCGAGAGGCTGCATTAGCGGAACTAATACAATGCCTTTATTCCGCCGCCAGGTGATCACACCTCGCCCTTAATTGATGGAAAAAAGTTCCTCCAGGTCGAGATTTCATTTACGCTAGATTTTTTTGTTGTATCATGCTTGATCATTTTCGTCGCAGACTTTATATTGTTGATTTTATCAGTTATATTGACAGAATAGTCAAAAGAAATAGTTGCGAATAAAGTACTAGACAGAAGTTGAATGCGTCGCGCGTTTTTCACAAAAACAAAGGAGATAAAAGGATCCGTCGCTTGATAACTATCAGTTTAAATGTTAACAGTTTACATCTAAAATAAAAATAGATTATAAAAATATCGTATTATATCTAGTCGCACCTAAACATTTCAATATACTCATAAAACCTAAATCGTAAAATATTAAAATACATTCTAAACCTTTTCAGAAATAGTCCCAAGCAAAACCTACTGTCAGGTATTCTAAGGTGAAACTTTCTTGAAAACGTACAATACAGAAGAAGTAGCTAAAAGCCACGCTGAATTCAGGGCCGAGGTCATTGAACCCCTGTAGTGACCTTTTACCTAGCAACAATAACTCCGTACTCATATCTTGTGAGAGCTCCTTCAGCGTAACTTAGTTTTACTCGTAGTTAGTTCATCATTTGATGCAGGTATCTGTTAAACGATATAAAATCTTTTATAAAATCTTCTTTTTGTTTCTAATTTATAATATAAATAAAGAAGGTTAATCCCTAATTTGTGTCACATAACAATAAAACGAGACACATACGAGTCTATACAGGGTCACTAACATGCTTATAACATTGAAATGACCTCATAAAATCTGTCTAATCAAATTGTTTATTTAATTAAGCAAACATGAAACTGTTTTTTTTCTGAAACATACCAAAATATAATACTAAATTACAAAAACCAGACTCTATTGTAGCGTAGGATGTCAACTGCTTTGGTAATGAATTTGCCACCAAAGGAAACAATTTAATTTGGATAGTCCAGCAGTGTAAAGATATAAATGAGGCAAATGATGACACAGTCCTTCAACTGTAGCGAAAAAAATCTGAAAGGAAACTACATTAAACTTGTCACTTTTGAATCATGGCGATTTTACAAGACTATTCTATAGTTAGGAGTGAGCCACATATTATCGGAGGCCTATGACTACAAATACAGATATGACTACATATACACTACAATAGACAGATAATGATCCAGTACTTTTTCTGAGCAAATTAAAATATTGTTTTAAAAGGAATGTTGTTATCTTTGAACCGTGAAGCTTTTAACATACCTAATGTTCTTTGGAATAAATATGTAGAGGTAAATATTAATTATCAGAGCTCTATGTTTAGCAGTGGATAGATATTCAATAGTCATATGATGACTTAGTCCTTCAACTGTGGCGAGTAAACTATGAAAGGAAACTTGTTACCTTTCACTATGGCGCTTTTAAAAGACTATTCTACAGCACGGAGTGTGCCTGTAGAGGGCATTGTAGAGCAGAGTGGTGACGTCTGGCTTCCAGTCGCACTCACAAACAAAAGTTAACAGGGGTGACAGGAGGGGTGAAATACCTGGCGCGGTGGGTGGGAGACAGTGAATTAGCTTTTTATTTTATGATTCCAAAGGCGCAAAAGAGAAAATTGGATTGGATTTGGAGCAGCGCTACTATATATCCATTATATTTACAAAATATAGTAAGCAAATATTGTAATTTGCTGAAACCATCGGTACTTTAACTTGATTGACAGTATTTAACTCTTTATTCCATGTGCATTACAACGACGGTAGATAGCTTAAATTTTTTATACGTATGTATGTAGGTATATTCCAAAATGTAAATTTGTATATTTAGTATGTTTATTCCAAACGGTTAAATCACCACGTGAATTTACGTAGACAATCTTACATTTGTGCAAAGTTAAGATACTGTATTGATGAGTAAAGGGGCTCACAATCCGAAGGGCTGTGGCAGAGGGTTGCTTGAGTTGGCGAGGTGTCTCTGGTTTTGTGCCATTACAGCATGTTTCATCACAAAAAACATCTACCTATATGTACCTACACATTTTTGTATAATTACGAGTTTCATTAACATTAGAGTAAGATATAAAACAGTACAAGTTTACTTCATATTGATTCTCAAAAAGATAACTACGACTTCTTTTAAAGGACCATGGCAGAAGAATATAACTGTTGTGTTTTTATTTTGCTCGGAACTTATTGTGATTTTACCCCATCGCGTGTCCTAACTGTAAATTTGTTTACTGACTGCCACCTGACCCATAAACTTAACAAACTACATTTAATAGTACAAGAAATGTTTCATGTTTACAGTGGCGCGATTGTACTATAAAACGCCTACGAAAAATATCGCAGCAATTGTGTAGTTCTCGCGTTACTACAAGAATTCTACGAAACTGCTACGCGTCGCCAATTCCTGTAGAGAATTTTATGTAGTAGTATTGTAAACACCTACGTATAATTTTCTACGAAAAAAAGCTCTTTTACAAAAAACAACTTTGTATCTAACACATATTTTAATGGTATGACTGTCTGACTATCATATCTTGCCTATTAGTATATCCAGTACTAGCTGATGCGCGTGACTTCGTCCGCGTGGAATAGTTATTACCATAAAACGGTTACTGTTGCGGACATTTTGTTAGATTATTTTAAGAGAAATAATTCTTTCATACACATTTTTTTGATATCTTGAACCGTTTTCGCAGCGCATGCAACGGAAGCCCTCGTAGATGAATACCTAATTTTCCCCGTTTTTTCCACATTTTCTATTGTTTCTTCGCTCCTATTAGTTGCAGCGTGATGTTATTATCCTAAAGCCTTCCTTGATAACTGGTCTATCCAACACAAAAAGAATTTTTCAATTCGCACCAGTAGTTCCTGAGATTAGCGCGTTCAAACAAACAAACATACAAACAAACTCGTCAGCTTTATAATATTTTAGTATAGATTAAAAAATATTTGTAAAGTTACTTAATGCAGTAAATACCTATATAACAACATCTTTTATTCTTTATTAATTAATTGGAACCCACGGCTTTTTGCCCGCGGCTTCAGTCGACCTTGCGTACATTACGGCTTCCACGTATCACGTTCCTGCGAACAGGGATTTACGTTACACAGAACGTAAATAATACATGTTTATATTGTATTTTTAGTCAATTTGTCGCACGATAACAATGCGCGTATTTTGTATAAAATAATTGACCGATTGACCTTTACTCCGTGGCCCAGTTTTAGATTTAAATGCTTGTTTGAGCCAAAATGTCACATAGGTTTACAAACTCATAGCTATAGACTAAATGTAACTTTTATATAAATACTAGCTGTGCCCGCGACTTCGTCCGCGTGGAATAGTTATTTTGGGCATCATATTTTTTTTGCAAACAACCTCTTCAGCTTTATAAATTATATCTGTTACCTACGACTTGAACCGTTTTCGCAGCGCATGCAACGGAAGCCTTCAAAGATGAATAAAGTTTCTTCGCTCCTATTAGTTGCAGCGTGATGTTATATAGCCTTAAGCCTTCCTCGATAAATGGTCTATTCAACACAAAAATATTTTTTCAATTCGCTCCAGTAGTTCCTGAGATTAGCGCGTTCAAACAAACAAACTAACAAACTCTTCAGCTTTATAATATTGGTATAGATGCCAATTTTTCAGTTACATTTAGGAAAGACAATGAGCATGCACTTTAGTATATTTTCAAATTATCCTAAGATTTTTGAAACTGACAACAGTCAATACCTCAGAAAAAAATCGTGCTAAAATCTGTCTTGTCCCTGCCAAAGTAGACAAAAGAGACAAAAATAAATTCAAATTCAAAATTTATTTATTGGGATAACTACATAATCCATGGGTTAGTGATAAAAACATAATGACTATTGTAAGTGTTTTAACCTAAGAGTGGAAAACTGACATGCTACAAATACATACTGCAGGGAGGCACTCCGCCCGGGTGACATAGAAAATAAATTTACTATTTGAGCATCATGAGGTGCCTCCGTACAGGTGCACATACATCTTCAGCGACAACTTTTAGGAGACTGCTGTGGCTCCCTCGCACTCTCCTCATCAATGATGCAAATTTCAGATAAAGCGGCACATGTCTACAGTACATCGTTTAGAACAAAGTAAGCCTGGGCGCGCCCTTGTCAGCCACACGCGGTCATTACGCCGCCGCCTGTGGTACAAGGTGGAACATGTAACGGGATTATCCTTAGGCTTATTGTGAAGTCTTGCTGACTGCATGTTTACTGACTTGGAGAAAATATAAGCGCCGACTGCAGTGCATCTATCTAAAACGCTTCCAGAATTACATTTACATTTTCTCGGGTGGGCAGAGTGACCGGGCAAGCGTTTAATTCTATAACACAATAATGTATGTACTTATTGGCTTTTTGTAGACATTGTAAGACGTTTATCGCGTTTCTCTTTAAACTTAAGCCTGCTAAGTAATGCTTTACTAATGACTGTATGTCGAGATTTTTTCCCCTATTCATAAATATGCATTAATGACGGGCACAATGTAAGCACATTTTAAATTTCTGCGCGCGTACAAGGAAATTTCGAAACAAGCTTACAAAGCTTGCAAGAGTAGCTTACAGATAAAAAAATATATTTTTTTATCTGTTTTAATCTTAAATAATATTTTTCGCTTTATAATTAGCAAATCTTTTTTATGAAATTGTGTATCACAAGTTCTTTTGCTTCGTCAAAACATGATTGAATTGAAAATATTTTATTGTACTTCAGGGATTTTTTATAAGTGACTGAAATCTTGTAAAAAAAGAAAAGAAAGCAAATACTCCAGCTTCACAATAAAATCTAACACCAAGTAAGTTATGTAAATTGTTAATATTAGTTAAATATATTTATTACAATCTAATGATACACACTAGGTATCACCGCTAGTAATATGTTGAAGCAACCGCGGGAAACCACAAATTGGTGTCGTGGAATGTATCACACATTATATCAATGCATCAAACGTACATAAACACATTACATACATACATAATATTACATTTAAACGTGTGTTAAAATGTATACTTACCAATAATATAAACTTAAAGTGCATCTTTGGGAAAGAAAGACTAATAATAACAATGACTCTTTATGTTCTGGTATTATTTTCGGTTTTAATATTTTCAGCAACGGACAGATTGAGCCTGAGGATTAAAAAAACAACTAATTAAATGCCCCATTTTATTTAAATTGATTCTACGTTCGTGACTTTTAATAAAATATATAAAATAAAATAAAATCGTTCGTGACTTTTACTGAGCAATAAAACTAGCATGCTAATTTTATTCGTACGAAATTGTAAAAAAAATATCAACAGAACAGAACAAATACGCGCCGAATGGAAAAAAAGTTATAGTCCCATAAAAAGTGAGATTTCATGACTGGCGACAATTAATCAATTTGAAGCGAAAAGCTATTTTACGCTCGCGTTAAATCTTTGAACACATTTTTTGTGAACAGGCCAAAGATATATTTGTTTAAAAACGTGAACACACGAATGTTACACATTTTTAGGCCAACGTTTGGCTTCAGCCTGCCTGATGTTAAGCACCACTATAGTCTAAGATGTTGCACTTTTGCTTAGGAGAAAACTATTAACTCTGGATTTGAAGACCCCTGGGTTATAATTTTCTTGGACAAAGGGCTTCAGGTAGAGAATTCCATAATAACTTTAAACGTAATGGATTTTATATTTAAACAGCTGCTGTATTTTTTTATTACCCACTTGGATTGTCAGTTAAACTTTAAGTTTTGATCAAAATTACAGCGCTTGTATTTTTTTTTACAGTGAGTTAATTTTTAGCCACTGCTGCACTGACATTCTTTCGGAACAGATACCACACATATGAAACCGTGAAAGAAAGCCTAAGAAAATTCCCTCAATACATAAATTGTGCACAACAAAACAAAGTCGCGATCCTCAGAAATTAGGAATGGGCCTCAAAGAGTAAGAGTATTCTATATTTAAAAAAAAATAGTCTAAAGCTGTATATTAAAAAGTACATTATATTTTATTAATGGAAAAGTTGGTAAAAATAAAAAGCCGCCGCCGGAGTGACATCCAGATATAATTAATGATACACCGTGATAATGTGGATTAATGGTAGTTGCTCGACTAGATTAAATATTGGTTTTATAATAGCCTTTCAGATTTGTGAGCCTGAGGTTACAAAAATAAAGTTTTTGAAAACAGAATTAATTAATGTACCCAAAGGTTATCTGAAGTAAAAGGGTAAACAGGTCTTATATTTTGTAATCTTAATCCATGTCAAATTATTATTGCGATTACAAATAAAAGAACAAATTCAATATCTGAAAATTAGGTAAATGTGTTGCGAAAAGTTGTAAAAACTTGTGTCTACGTATTTTACTAATTTATCCGTTAGTTCTTTATAATTAGTTATAAGCCACCTACAAATATTAACTTCTTTCCTAGATAATCACTAGAATTTCAGAGTGATATATAGAACGAGTTAGTTACGCAATTCATCAAATCTTTCGCTTCACTAAGCGAAATAAGTGTGATCTGAGCACTTTAACAATATACATACATAGGTACATATAATATGATGATGTAGAGGCATGAGGAAGTCTTCATAAAAAGCTACGATTCAGTATTTTTTCGCTGCTTGTTATTATATTCAGATTCAGAAGAATCTTCGCGTAAAAGTACTGATATAAAAATATGACTTATATAAGCTAAAGGTCTTATAATACCATAGTTCTTGTGTAGAAAATATTGAACATCATCGTTCAAATTCATTTTCATATTATGTGGAAAATATTAAATATCATATATAGTCATTAACAATATTGACTACCGATGTCATAACCAGTTAAATTAGAAAAAGATAAACAAAGCCTGGGCGCCCACCACGATGTATCTGCCCAAGAGAACTCCCCTAATTAATTCTGCTGGGGAATCACTACCCTCAGTCATGAGGAAATACGACTCACAAAGAGAAAAAGAAAATTACGATCTTCATTAAAAATAATATTATTCTAAGAGGAAAAAAAGGAATTCCAGTAGTTAGCTAAACTGTTTCTATTCCTTATAATATTATATCTTACATTTTATTCTGTGTGTAATGCAACCATGAAAAAGCAATATCTCATTTTCGCTATAAAATATGTAACGTTAAAGTAAACGCCAAGTGAGAGTGTTCGTTGTTATTCAGCGGCAATACGCCATAAATATACCTGTGCGTACTGCGTACTGCGTACTCGGCATGCACGATACGCAGGGGTGCGTATTTTAGCGTACTTCGCCCATTACTTACCGGTATCGTATGTCACATTTAGCCGTTTTGCATGAATATCATGCATAATGGTTTAGGTGTCACGTTTTGTTGTCAGATATTTAGTTTTTTAGTGTATTTAATACATTTGAGTTTTCGACGCTGCAGTGACGCTAAGTTTGTGATCAGCGTTAGATCACAATAAATAAATACTTCCAAATTGTTGCTATTAAGTACATAATTAAATAATAATGTAACTACTATCTTCATAACGTAAATTATTAGTAACTCTGTGTGAGTAAACAGAATATACTTAAGCTGAACGCTTAAATTTTTGTGTCACTTTTTATAAAGCTATAGGAATATTCTATATTTATAATAACCTAGAAATATTTTTCTAGGTGCATAAATGGGTAAATCTTGAAAAGTCTTTCACAAAATCTCTAACCCGTCCCATTTTCTCCACATAATAACCTCTTATGACGGGGTGAGCGTGTTTTGTGCGAATATTGTTGAAGATGTAAATAGAAGGCGCATGTTACTCCGCCAGTCTCTGTAGTCTGTCGTATAGACCTCTTCACCTCGCTGGAGAGGAATATATTGTGTCTCTGTTGGGGCGACATGGGAACACAAACAGGGTGGCCATGCAACTGGGGCTTGTACGGACATTTTTAAATATGTATTGTGGTACAGTTGGGTAAAGTTTTATTCAAAAAAATTACATTCCAGAACCAATATACGGTTTTATGCTTGCTTTTTCTGTTCGTGAGTAAATCTATAGAATATAAAAAAAATATGACCTTGAAAATTTAGTAATGGACCATACAACATACAAGCCCTAAATCTTGCAGCTAGGTACTTCTACAAGCAAAATAATAATAACTAAGCAAAGCCGCGATGGACAAGCTAGTTACTATGTACTTTTCAGCTTATTTGAGCGTTATCTTACATAAGATTCTCTCTTTGAGTCGTATTTCCTCATGACTGAGGGTCGTGACTCCCCCGCAGAATTAATTCGTTAGGGGAGTTTTCTTGGGCAGATACATCGTGGTGGGCGCCCAGGTCCTTCCACGGAAGACGCATGTCCTCGGATATTGTGGTCCTCAAACATGTCGGTTTCCTCACGATATTTTCCTTCACCGCTAAGCGAGTGCAAAGTACATAAGATTAAGCAGTACATAAAGTCTTACCTTAACATGTCCCTACTTTACAAGCCTCATGGTCCACACACAGGTGGATATTGAAGCATTACGGCCCCAATTTACGCGTGTCCTTATCTCAGAGTCGCGGATGCTCCTTATACATACATATGTACGGGGTAAAACATTGACGTGAAGGTTGAGGTGAAAAAATACAGTTTGTACGACCATAGATATAATTCTTCCTAGGTCTACCTCCTTAACTCGTATAGTTCATGTTGTACCGACACCGTCTGAGGGTCGTGATTCTGGCGTATTATTGATTCGTTGGGGAATTTCTCTTGATCCGAGGGCTTGTGTCATCCCAAGAGGGTAGCCTCTTGGTTCTTCCACGGATGTCACAAGCTCTGATTTTCTGGTCCTCAAAAATGTCGGTATCCTCACCATGTAATACACGATTTGTGACAAAATACATTCTGAAAAAGACCAACTTGAAAGCAGATGATAATTTCTAATTAGTCCATCCGTGTACGATACAGTGTTGAGAGAGTATTCTGATATATTATGGCGATGGACCAATCAGTAGCATCTACCACTGAGCTTAACACGATGCATTTGTTAGTGACATCTTTTTATTATGAAACAAATTAGCAGTTCTGAAATAAAAAAAAAACTATTTACCTCTTAACTTTATCTCCCAACATTATATCGATTGCAATATATCGGCCTATGTCTGGTAGGTAATAGAAGGTAGTTTTTCAGGTAAAGTCGGTATAAATATCGCGATCCGGCCACCAACTATAACGGGTTGTACGTGGCACGCATGCTGGGAACATCCGCACACTTATTCTGTTATTTTTCTTAAAGTAATGATGATACATTTCCTACGTTGTAACACTCTTTTGTCTTCATAAAGAAGTGTCCGTTGCTCAAACTGAAAAGCTCTAAGTATATAATATGACGATCGATTACGAGATAGTTTGAAAACTGTATAGTTTTATGTATACATAGATACCCACTGCCTTACATTTCTCATACAAAGAATGATTGCGATGACAGTTGTGTAACTTAGATAATAACAAAATGTATCTTAAATAAGTAACAGATTTCTTAGTAAAAAAGTTAAAACATCATTTACAGAATAAGTGCCAGGAGTTTATGATCAGACTCCGACACAGTCGATTAGTTTCGTTTGCTAAGAAACGTGCTCCATAGTTTATACTCCTCTGAGTAGAAAAAATGTTAGACTTCTATCTATAGAAAATATAGTTAGGCATTTCATCTACTTAATATAAAACCCATGTGAATAAAAATACTTAAGTTTTTAACTTTCCACAAATAATATCATTATACATATTTTATAGCAATTGCTTATTATCAGGCAAATATGGTCAAGTGCAAACCTGTTTTAATTAAAAAAAATATGTTTTTTTTTATTCTAGACTTTTGATGTGACGGTTAATTTACTTATTATCCGTGGGTTTGCATCGGCTAATTTTGTGAAAGTTTTTGAAGTCACAATTATCACTATCCGCGGCACCTGTGTTTTCGGAGGTTACATACTAGAAGAGTAATACTTACTAGACAGATAATAATCCTGAAAAATGTTCTCATTCAATTCATTTTCTGAGTTAGTCATACCCCTTACTAATGAGATATGTTATAGAATCGAGTTAAAGCGAAAGTACTAGCATGTAGACTAACAGGTGCATTATACCTAGTAGCAAAACTCCACAGAACAAAAACTAAAGCACCTCTCTCTGCGCTAGTCGCAACAAAAGCCTCTGAATCCCATTCAAAAACATCCAGCCGGTGCTGACTCGGAGGCGGAAGGTGCGACCGGAAGCAGCCACTCACACGCGCTCACGTCACTTCCGGTATGACGTCACACTGTCACAGCCTGCGCTGAAAACGTTCAAATTAAGAACTTAATTTGGACGCTTTTTGAGAGAATCAACAAGTGCGTGAAAATTACGAGGCAACGTGTCAGCTGGTTTGTGTGAAATCTGTTTCGGCCATTTATTACTGTATTTTAATATCAAATAGGTAATGCTGTTTTAATTAACGTTAACTATCTTACAATAATGAATATTACTGCAAGTTTATATTAAATTTTAACGAGGTGAAAGGAAAAGACATGTGAGCTATACTTTTAACGATTTCACTTACATATTTTTTTATTGTAAGAAATTTGGGCACTTACTCAACTGTATTTTAGTGACAATCAATTACATTAATTGTGATTAACTTACCTTCTGTAATAACTGAAGAATCCAGTTCTGGTGTCTGTATATCTAGTGTAAATAAGTAATCTCTAGGCAAACGCGTAAAATCTTCGACTGTAATAAATAACAACTAAACAAAAAAAACGTAACTTCATTATGGAATGTTTTCATAATGAAGCTTCTTCTATTTTCAGTGCAATGCACTACACTTATAAAAGCCAGTAACAAATAAGAAAGCTCCATGTAGAAAGCTACAAAAAGCTCTCCTTATAGATTGGATTTCACGGCTGGCCTGAGATGGTTAGATCGCGGCATCTAAACCTGTAGCTGCAATCCACGGTGCGGTGAAAGAAATAAAGCTATGCTAGGGTTGGTTGAATGTAATAAGGAAAGTCGCTGCATAATTCATAGATATTTGAAATAGTTAAGTATATATTTTGTTGAAAACAGGTAAATAAGATACAATTTTGGTTATCTCCTTCCTGCCTTCTACTAAGTGTGGATATATTCATGAAGCATTGCCGACTGGTCATCTTCATCATCTTATTTTTTGGCAAAGTGATAGAATACTTTTTAGCTGATACAACGCGGGGAATCTGCGGACATCCAAAGATTTATTAAATTGAGCAATAATCAAAGATATATGTAAATGCGCGTTGTATTTACAAAACTTATTTCATAATTAAAATTGCCATTTAATTATTGGATAAAGAAATTTTGTTGTTGTATTTTCGACAGTAATTAACTAATTATGTAAGATGTAGCTCGTATTGATAAGGTTGTTAATATCAATTTATTTTCAAGGTAATCATAGGAAAATTACTTAAAATTGGTCACATTTTGATACAACCATTTTCCTAAGACTGCCGGCCCTGTCGCGCTATTCAATTTTGTTTGAAAAGCGACTACTTCGCTCTGCCTCTTTAGAAAAACCGATGTTGCGAAGAGAATCCACTTTATGGTGAGCATAGACAACAATATCCAGAGACTCCACACAAACTGTTTTGTTTGGACTGTTTAAAAGATATGTGATTGACACGATCACATACCTTGAGCGGACCAACCTAACCCTGTCCTATCATATTCATACTAATAGATACTTTCTGGCGCTGTCAGGGCTCCATATCACCACTATACTATACCATAAAGTTGATGTAATTGATTACGGCCGTTTTAATTATTATTAAAAAATAATAATAATAAATTACTTATTCTGTTGTGGTGTAAAAGAGATAAAGAACACTCAATAATAGTAGATTAGTAGCCGAGGGCTGTAAGGCATCAATTGCAGCCCGAGATAGTTAGGCGCACGAGCGCAGCGAGGGCGCCTATAGTTCGAGGGTGCAATTGATGCTTACACCCAAGCTAACTACTCTGCTTTACATCTCGATTGTGAGGTAAGTAGAAAAAACCCGTATTACAAGAATAAAACATTTTACCTAATGGTTAAAATTTATAGTGAAACGAGAACAATTTTAAAATTTTAGGGACAGGTGTTTTTTGGGTATGTTAATAGTTTGAGATTGTGATATTTGCTGGTCACGGACAAAATCAGAACTTACTCGTTTTTCTTTTCGCCAATCCATGAACTCGTCGTAGGTTTTCAAATATCTCTCTTTAGAACTTTCAAGCAAAATATTGTTAATTGCTACTTCAGCTTCCATTTTCATTGAATCAGGAGTGCAGCTTACATAATATATCGTCATCACTTGCAGAAATCATGTTTTTTTCCTAATTAGCACGTATTTATAAAAAAAAAACCCAAAAACAAACAACATTTAAAATAAAAGTTTTCTCTTCCCGCCATTTTTCATATTTTTTTGTCAGGAACTACATTGCGCATCGCCGTTCGATATTTAAAATTGATGACTATCATACGAAGAAGTTTGAGTTTGAATAGCGAAGCGACCTCCTTTGTCTACTAGGTAAAGAGTGAAATGTTTTTTTTTAATTACTTACCGCCCTAGGGCTTTTCTAGCTACATTATTACCCTAGGGCGCTAATTGGTTACTTACAAGCCTCATTTGGGGGTAATAAGGACCTACTTACCGAACATGAGAGATGTAAAATAATAAACTTTTGGCGCTCCGTTGTGGCGCGAAAGAAGTACGAACAGATTAACAAACGTGTGATTTGTGTCTGAACTGACGCCTTAATACAAATTGTTTTTTAAATTATTTAATAAAAAGGTTTTTGAACTATTACATATGTTCACTAAACACACTAGATAGCCTGTGTTGTTGGAGTACAGGCTCTTCGACAAATAAATACAAACAGATATAAAATAAATATATATGTCTTCAAAGCGAAAGTGAATCGGTTCTTACTGGGTAAGCACGGTCCATCCTAGACTGTAATGATTGCTCGCCATCAGGCGAATTACGGTCAAGCGCAAACCCATCCCTTGTTAAAAAGAATGAGACGTCTATGGAATGTATTATCGTTTATGGTGAGGTTACGGGCCGCATGGAAAATACTTGGTTCTCATTTTAATTGGATTTGTATTGGCGAAGGCTTCCAAGTGTGTTGCCATGTTTAATGCCCTGTCTTTGTGTGGGTCACGACTGAATTGTGCGTAGATACTTACTTAATAGGATTTTTATACGGACTTTATAAATTAAAATTGGTTCGTGGAATTTAGGTAAGTAGGTTTATTATGTTCACTTGTTTTTCTTAGATTTGTTAATTACACAATTAATATTTAAATATTTTTAAGGCGCCGAGTTGCTTTATTTTTTTTTGTTGCAATTTGAAGAAAAAGCCATTATGTTTTTTTGGAATTTTCATTTTGTAACAATTTCTATGAAAATACGCGAGTGACATTACGTTTAATTTAAAACAAATATTATGAAACCTTTGAAAGTATCAAAATAATAAACAATTACAGCCAGTCTCATCCTTTTATTATTTTTAGGGTTCCGTACCTCAAAAGGAAAAAACGGAACCCTTATAGGATCACTTTGTTGTCCGTCTGTCCGTCCGTCCGTCCGTCTGTCAAGACCCTTTTTCTCAGGAACGCGTAGAGGTATGAAGCTGAAATTTATATCAATTACTCAGGTCTACTGTCCCTTGAAGCTGTGAAAAAATCAAACTTCTAAGCCAACGCAATCAAAAGATACAGCCATTTATGCCGCAAATTTTCGACACTTGCAAGGGAATCAAAACCTACAGGGTGAACCCTGAACCCTTCCCGTGAACTCAGAATCTTGAAATTTGGTACGAAGCAACGTCTTATAGCATAGATAAAGGAAAAATTACGAAAACCATAAATTTTTAGTTACATCACAAAATATTTAACCTTGCAGGTTTGTACGGAACCCTCGGTGCGCGAGTCCGACTCGCACTTGGCCGGTTTTTTTTTAGTAATCTTACAGCATAAGCTTTTTAAAGCCTTTTAGTACCGCAAATAGAGGTTTTAAGGAAAAACAGCATTAGATTTTCGTAAAAAAACCCCGCGTTTTAGGCTCAATGTTTATTCTTGTTTCGTAGAGAAGCAATAATTATGTTTTCATGATTATTTTCTTCGTTGAGGTTTTTAGGTAAAAGAGAACAAGAATTTTCTCCGAAATAAGATTATTAGAAAATTATTTGAGATAAAAACGCTAAGATAAATAAGCTTTCTTTTCCCTCAGGCAGAAACAGTAGATAAGGCATTAAAGAAAACTAATGATGTTCTTTGTAGTGAACGTATTATTACTAGTGAAATGGAAGTAAATCTAAATACAAGGATAACTTATACTGATTTGATGTTTAAACAAATACATAACATTGAAATCTGTAAGGTAATCTTTTCAAGATATATTAATTTACTTTGGTTTGGACCTCAAAGATTTCTGAAATCTGCCGCCAAGTCGCGCGCGAAGCAAACACTGCCGTATCATCCTTTACTGGAACCATTTCGTCGCATTTCAGGCCCCCATTTGAGAAACTCTGGATGGAACTAGAACGCTGAAATTTTCGTCATCTGGTAAGCTATATGGACATAAATGATTCTATTTATGGCTTCCAACGAACTGCGGCCCTAGGTGGAGCATGCTTGTCCTGGATGGAGAGTAAGGTAAGATAAATTGGTATGCCAGTGGCTTTGCAACTCTGATGTCAGAGTTTTCAAGCGCCCGTAGCTCAGCTAGCGGAGGCAATCGCATGCGATTACCAATGTTAGGCAAAGGTCGACGCGGTCAGTACGCAGATAGGTGACCGAAAAGTGGCATTCCATTTTGGGCGCTTCCGTGTGTCGGATGACACGTTAAATTGTAGGTCCCGGCTGTTTGTCTAGTACAGCAGTCGTTAAGCCTTGTCAGAGGCTCTTAGGGCTTTGATAAAGTTTCGACATCAGAGATGGCCACTCTCATTCGATAAGAAGAAGAAGTGTAAAAGAAACGTATCGAGAGCACCCAAATCCCTTCGTTTCAGTAGATGAGCAGTGCCGTACTCTGCGCACGTCGTTATTACCATTATTACTCCACGGCTGCTCGCGCACTTCTAACCAAGTTTGCTGATAAACGCTTTATCTTTCATTGCTGTATTGGGGAAAGAGGAGATAAAAATTGGTGTTATAAACACAGTAAAAAAGTTAATAGTAGGTACATTATGTAACAAGTGTGCTAAGTTTGTCATTACAGTCGATGCGGTTAATAATAAAGCTAAGACTGAGTAATGATAAACAAGTACAAGAGTCGTATACTACGTTTTTCAACACACTAACGAAGTAAAAGTAATAAATTAATTTGGCTACTAATATATATGTATGTATATTTAGTCACATAAATAATTGTGGATAAGTGTGTGAAGCTTAACTGACAGAACTCATTTTATTATTGACGTGCTAGATTTTTGGATAAACCAAAATGTACTTTGTAGAGGAGTAATATTGTATTTAACTTATGCTGGGTACGCTGCCCTCTGGTAGTGGGCTGGAGCACTTAGATTATCTTTAGGCTTTTCTAAAGATTTTCTAAGTGCCCCTTTTTGTAGTAGTTAGAAGTAGTATGTTTAGTTTTCCTTCACTTGTTTTTATATTTTATTATTGTTAATAAAACTTATGGTGTTTTACGATAGATTCATTAAGTTTTACTTACTTCTTTACTTGAATGTACAGCTATGATACGCTGTCTACTCAAACCATACCAAAATACCAACTCGTGTATTCGAAATTATGACATTCGCCAAGTTTCGCCTTTACGCAGCTTAAAAGCTCCGGCCTCAGAGCTTTTACGAACTTAAAGGCTCACCGTCATTACCGAGCGAGATTCCTACCATTCGCTGCAGAAGCCTGTCGATAATGTTACAATTTAAAACCAACCTTCATTGGACAATCTCATTTATTACCGTTCCTTTGTTTTATAAAATCGCGACGTTAATTCAGTAATGTCTCATTTGGAATCGATTATATCGGGCTCGTGATTCGATTAAAGTGCTCGCGGTGGGCTCAATTACCGGGACATTCATTCGAATAATCGATTTGTATTCGAGTAAGCGAGTGTTGATGTCGGATAATGTGGAATCTCGTCGGATGTCCCGCCAATACTTTGCATGAACACTATTGTGTTCATGCAAATTATTGCGGTCCACTGTATTTACAGCTGTAAACGCTGTTGTTATATCGTTTCATAGGTTCCAGGATAATAATAGTGTATTTAATCAATTATTTTGTTAATTATGTTTTTAGTGATAGTATTTGCAATGAGCAAGTACATATTGCTAATTTTATTATTTTTTGGTTATCAAAATATGAATTTAAATGTTTATTGAATGTTTAAAAATTGTGTATGTGGCTAACACTTTACTGTAATAATTATGCTGACATATTCATTGTTTGATGTACATATTTGTATAATACACATGAAATTCAAAGCAAAATACCAGCAACAAAATATTTTATATATTTTTATACCTTGTACTTATTAGTCTGAGCCTAAACCAACAAGTTTTAAAGAAATGTTTAATCGAAAAATTTATTAAATTTACGACCGTCAATTAAATATTGTATGCGCAATAATAGCCTCTCTGCCCACGGTAAAAATTAAAACAAATTAAAATAGTTAAGACAATAGGGGTAGTTAATATAGGCGTTGACAACCAGAAGACTTTTACAGACCACATTTAAGCTCAAAATTTAGTTGTTTTATGAAATTATGTCGTGACGTTCGGCCTACGGAATCTGTCACATTACGGTCACCCATCCGAGAACGAACTGCTTTGATCTTTGATTAACTTAAGTACCTACCTAATCGCGTACATCAGCCAATGAGCTAAAAGTATTTGCATTCAGCGTGACCCTCTTAAAGTCGTCTTGTGTAACTATATATTACTTAGTA
The DNA here is from genome assembly GCA_927399415.1 of Macaria notata. Lineage (NCBI taxonomy): Eukaryota > Metazoa > Arthropoda > Insecta > Lepidoptera > Geometridae > Macaria > Macaria notata. The sequence goes on from OV656727.1 coordinate 1,175,491, forward strand.
CGAGTACATTATGTAGTTGGTATGTACATAGTAGGTACATATGCCTTTGTTATATTTTTCATTATTTTATTTAATATCTGAAACACCTCGTCCTACTCATTTCGTTTGAAGAATATATCCCTGCCAGATTGGTTGCCTGGAAGAGATCGCTCTTAGCGATAAGGCCGCCAATTAAGACGCTGATTCTAATTTGTATGTTTTTTTTGTATTGTTTCATTTGTGGTGTTTTAATAAAGTATTTATCTATCTATCTATATGTATAATGCAAGCCCGGCGGCAACACACGAGATGTGCGGGATGGAACGTGATAAAGCTTGTCAAAGCCTCACTAACCTATCGACCTATATTGTTGCATGTCACTCGACTGTACAGGATACTAGGGTTGCCTGTGGCTACACGAGAGTATATGTAACGTTAGGTAATCATTGTAACTGGAAAAGAGTATTTGTAACTTTATGTAATCTGACTTGCCCTATATGGTGCAATGCCATAAGGTTAATAAAGTTTTTATCTTTATCTTTAGCCCGCGTTAATCCAAGATGAAAAGTAGCCATGTATGTTCAGGGTGTGACCCAGGGTCTAATTTTACCATCATACCATTTTTTTTCCAAATGCACCCAATATACATACGTACACAAACTTTCCTATTTATAATATTAGAAGTATAGAAAGTAAGATGATTCTGTTGCGGTATGAGAGACAAAACAACTAATAGACAATCAAACCAATCAACAAACATGCTGGTTACTTGTCATCAATAAGCCATGACGTTACAATCTCAAAAAGACATGTATCTCATAAACACACCCCATCGTCCCTTATTTAGGTAACATTAAGCCCCTAAGTACAGGTAGGTAAATCCAAAATGGCTTCCTCCCTGCGACTTCCTTCATAAGGGCACGCTTGCCTCCAACCGGATCGTTTATCCCGTCATGATGGTACCTCCGACACTTAAACACGACCAGAAATGTAGGCCTCAGCTCCTACGCATAGTTTCAAGTAACTCGGTACATTTGCACAGGTCTAGAGTAAGTGGATGTGTGGTTAGATGTGTTGACACTTTAAAGACTCTATTATTGGCGCAGACGGTCGAGTAATGGCCGATCATTCTTGTTTGCTCTGCTATTGGTCAGATAGCATTGTTACGTGCGTTTATTGCAGAAAAATTTAAAGAAAATGGGCTTTTCAAGTGATCATTTTCCACAGATTTCCTGACTATTCATAAAAGTTGATTTAATGTTTGATTTATTTGTTTCAGGTAAATATGACTCCAAGCTGTGTGCTAGCATCTAAAAAAATCTACATTGTAAAGTGAGTAAAAAAACCCAAAACATAACAAAAATTCAAATGAAAAATCAATTCCTTTCCAAATGATATTCCGCTTCATTTCCGAATCAATCTCAAAGTTAAATATATTTCATTTTTCCATTCAAATTTTAAAAAGCGTGAATAACAACAAAAGGCTTCTTAATTTTTTCTTTTTTGGGTATAACAAAGGTTTTGATGCGTTCGCGTTAGACAAGAATAGCTCTTATATTTATAAGAGTCAAGTTGTTTGTTTAGAGAGTGAAGGGAATATTTCCATTTGAGCGGATCCGAGGTGCTTCTAAGACGGAGATATATAGCTTTGTGAAGCGAGAATTGACACAATATTGTCCTTTGAGAATTGAAGGCGTATTCTCGACTCGTAAATGCGCGTTTTAAAACGGGACACGGACCTAGTCAAGGATCTAGCCACCTGGGGCTGGATAAGTTATCTATGGAAACGTTACGGATTTTCCTACTGTAAGATATTATATAGCATTGATTTAAAAAAACTGATTTAAGGGTTGTTAGGCAATAACCAGTTTAATTAATTGTTACCATTAGAAATCTGACATATATTATCTAATTTTGCTAACAGTGTCGAAAGTAGTGTTACGCTCTAGCAAATATAATTATTATCTTTGGTACAAATATATAATAAGTAGAAATAAAGGTAATATTATACACACTTGATTTAAACACCAACATTCAATTGTTAATAAGCACTTTCAGAAACACTTAAAATTAGTAACCTTATTGGAGATCTTATGGAGCGATCTCTTTGTAAACAATCAAATAATAAGTTTGTTGACCCGTGATCGTTCTACTTGTACTGAAGTAGCTATAGCTATTGAAAATTCAGAGCGAGTAATATGTATTGAACCACATTGACACTTTGAGCTCCAATATATGAGGTGGCTTCAGTTTTATGGACATTTCAGCTCCGGACGTGTGTGTTCCGTAATATACTGCTTAATGCAATGCAATTGAGTGGTCACATATTGGTTATTATGAAATTTTGATGCAAAATTACGGTGGCTGCATATTTGATATTAATTCGCTTTTAATATTGTAAATGTAAAATACTGTTGATGTGGAGCCAATTTATCAAATACCGCAGAACGCAAGCCAAAAGTTTTTATTAAAAACTTACGGTACAATTAATTTTGCCACGTAAATCTGCGATTTGCGACCACGAGTGGTTTTAACCATAAATTTTGGTAAAGAAAAAAAACATTTTTTAATCCTCCCTTGTTTACAAATCTCCCCTTACTCCCCTTGAACAAGGTCGTCCATTTTTCCCACTCATCCCCCACACTTATGCTGAACAATAGTACCCGTTCCCGTCCAGTAGCAGATTCCACGAACCATTTTTCACAATGGTGGAAATGAGTGATGTTGCTCTGAAGGTCAGGCTAGTACATAGACAATATAAGGCAGAGATATCTAACTGACTGTCTGTTTTCTGTACATATAATCAGTTCCGTCAGCTGTATGCTTACGGACCAATAGTATCTAGATGCTGAGGGCAGCTCTGATTATATTATAGTTTTCACTAGCGACGCACTTAGACATTACTAGCGTTAACCTGGAATATACAGATTCTGAAATATTATATCGCATTAATATTTATATATGTTACATTTTCATGTATTTCTAAAAGTTTTATAATATTGAGACGTCTGTCCGGTGCGGTGTCTATAGGCGACTGCCATCAATCATTAAGTCTCACTGACAGGGATTCGTTTAACCAGCTCCCTGTCCCGGTTGGGGATTACGAACAAATAGATGGAGACGTAGAAAGGTACTTCTTAAACCCTTTAAACCTTGGATTTCCTTGATTTATAACGTGTCGAATACAGTGTTCTAGCTTTTATTAACTCTGTATAATTATCAGATTAATTATGTATGTTTTCATTAATTTGATAGGCTCACGCTTGACTACGTTACTTGTCTGTGTGACAGATATACAGGTAACAATGTGCTCCAGTACCTATAGTTTGTACGGATATCACTTCATGTCACCTGGGGCGGTAGAATGCCTAGCTATTCAATATAAAAACACAAATTACTCTTTATTTATTACTCGTATTTAGAACTGAATAAATCCAATTACTTTAATGATAAATATTTACAAATTAAATTAAATTCTACTACTAACATACTCGTACAAAAAAGTCAAATTTAAATCATAAAACACACAGATACAATAGATGTCATAATGTTTGTACCAAATAAATAATAAGCAAGCATTATTATGCTAGCATTTAAATTCTAAGCTCTTTCAAAGTTGACCATTCACCCATTCCTCATCCGTCAGTCCGTCCAGTGATTTATCCAGGGCTTTGATACCGGACCCTGATCATCAGATACATTCCGTTTGAATCCAACGACGGCTGTCATTAACCAGCGCTTTGATATCTAAAGCCTTGATTCGACCATTAATAGGCCCGTTTTGGATAATGTCGCGGGCATTACTGCTGGAATCATTCGGATTCAATGTACGGATTAATATACCTCTAGGTTGATGAGAAATGGAATTGAAATAGCTGCTGATAGACAATATTTATTCAGAAATGCCCTGTTTCTGGTTAAACTTCTACAATAGGTTGGTACTAATCGTACCTACTTTGTAACTACAACATAATAAAAACTTAAAGACACAAAACTGTTTTTTAACTATTTTGCTAAAGTTTATAGTGAATGTTGTATTTCAATACAGCATTAATTTTATTCATGTTCAATTGAATGGTGTGTACTAATATAATATAAATATATTAATATACTGTATATAATTATTATTTATTGCATTAAACTGTGTTAGATTAGAGTTACATAAGAAAAATAGTCACAAACATATTAGCGAGAACACACACACACACACAAACCAAAGACGAATGATTACGATATAGTTACTTATTTCTAAAATATAAAAAATGTAATAAAACTTACTCTACTTGGGTCAAATCTACGCCGTGTTTGGCAACAAACTTTAGTTTGTAACCGAGTTTTCAGTCTCTAAGAGCTGCAATTTATTTCCACTTCAAGTTTAAGCACACGGAATGAAATAAACCTGAGCAACGAAACTCTCATCCCCGTATGAAACCTACTCTTACGTATTACCACAGACTAAACAACACGTAGACTGTTACCTCTCAGATTTATTCTTCGCCTACGCATTATATTTCATGTACTGTCAAAATTAAGTATCTTGCATGAATAGATAATTAGATATCTGTCTATCGGGTGATAGACAGATATCTAATTGTCTATTCATTTCCTACTATTACACTATTATATCATAGGGGAGAAAGTTGGGTATTTTTTTCTTGTAATACACTTTATTACTCTAAGGGCTTAATCGATTTAGGTAAAATTTTGTTTGTTGACACATATTCCTTCTATTTCACTTGCTCTTTAGATTACATTCTGGATTAACACATAGGCTACTTTTTATCCAGAATTAACAAGGCTTATTTCAGTCACATAATATTAAAATCTGATATAGTATGTCTGATTCATATAACATTATGTAACACATAACTATTATATTATTTGATATAAGTGAAGTCCTTAACTCTTACCTTAATAGGTAGTCCATTAGTTCTGCCATCACTTATTACTCTTCAATCTTATTACGGAAGTAAAGCCGTGCTCTGAGCTTCCACATCAGTTTACCAGTTGTTTATATGCTGAGGGCAATTAAACTCGTATGAAGTAAGTCGGAATGCACGCGCTAATTCCACCAGTCGCTTCGCAAGTGGTTTGTTTGCTCTAGGTGAGCGTGGAACAATCTCTTTGTGTAATGGTTATATTTTTTTTTAAAGAAAGTACCCTACTCTCTAAAGTCTAGACGGCTTACACGTCAAGCTTAGCGTTATCATTAAGAATATCTTCGTTACTAGATTCATTCGTTCACCCCTTTATGCTAAAGGCCGAATGCACTGTGTTTGCATAGTTTTAATTAGTACCATCTCATTCCCTTAACATCAGTTTTATTAATAGCGGCGCCTCGCCGCGGCGCCGTGTTACTCGCGTTAACTCAGGACAAAAAGTAGCCTATATGCCAATCGAATGTCTTATCTATTTCACACCATTTTATTTAAATTGTTCGTTTAAGCGTAAAGAAGCAAGATACACACTGATAAAAAAAACATCCACAAACTTACGTCTATGTACTAACTGAATTTTGAATATGATTATTTTCTCTCTACACCGTTATATGCTCTAAGCCCTGCCTCCAGGAACCAACCCTGAGGAGTGGTATGTGGGTCGCGCGGAGTATAGGGTCATGATGCGAACACATCGCAGTCTGATTTGTTTATTGGATCTCTTGCTAGCTGGCAGGCAGCGTTTTCATAAGAATAGCAGATAAATAAATTAGTATTGTAAAGTCATCAGTTTGTATATAGACTCTTCAAGGCTAAAAAATATAAATAAAACTACAAAATATCACGAACCACTACTTTGTGATATTTATGATCAACAAAAAACTAAATTGAATCTAAAAATTATTAATATGAAATTACAGATGTAGATCTTCTATCTCTAAAATATTAGTTCAGATTTGGTGAATCTGCTAATTCCATTATTATAAACTTTTCGTAAATAAAAAGTTTCCTTTTCTTTTAATTTAAAAAAGTAAACGGTGTTGTTTATGAGTGCAAATGATTTAAATATTACTCAATTTTTTCTTCCATTTTTCCCTTTTACTCAGTCAATGTTTCTTTATAAACAAATAGCAAATAATTCCACTAAAGCTAAAGAAAACAATCATAGCGTGTTGGTTAACTAGGTGTCGTTAATCTGAACCCTTAAACAGGAATAGCCAATTATCTTCACAGCTAATGAAAAACATGCCCTTGCCTTTACAAGGGTTACGATATCTCCGCCTTAATTTGCCAAAGTGTCTTTAGTTATCACCGCTAGAGGGCTATTCTGAACATGGCGTACACAGTTTTATTATTCTTATTTTCTTTAAGTTGTACGTGAGTTGCAAATACTATAATAAGATAAAGTATAGACTATTATATGTAAGCAAAATTGTGAAGGTCTCTTGCTACGCCCCAATACATCCCCAATACCTCGGGGCGCGTGTAATTTTTTTTGGAAAATTGAATGTTTGCAATAAATAAATAAACTGTCGAAAGTATTGAAACTAACATATTTTTTACGGAAGTTTAAGACTGCAATTTCTGGCGATAAAGAAAAAATCTAATGTAGATCTAGATACATTAGATTTTAATGAAGTGCTTTCTTACAGTCGGTTTACTTTACACCCGATATTAATGAAACAGATTAAATCAGGTAAGTCAACAATTTCCCGCCGTTATTTTGTATATTATGTTACTATATTATAGCAGTGGGTCAAAAAGCGCAAAAATGGTGATAATAGGTTTCTGCTAGGCAAGCGTCCTACATATTAGACTATAGTGGTGCTTAACATCAGGCAGGCTGAAGTCAAAAGTAAGCCATATCGTAATAAAAAAAAATGATGCGTACACTACAAGATACACTGAAATTCTGCAATGAGGCCACAACCCGTGTATTTAACAGTCTTGTTTACTCCCACCCTGGTTATTATTGTTAATGCCTTCCTTTCTTATATCCTGGCGTTTATGGCCTCTCTCCACTAGAAGTGGTTGTTACGACCCTTTGTCGCACATGTTCGGTAAAATTTCATAAACTAACTTGATTTATGAGTTCTCACAGAGGCTTCTAAGGGTGTTTTTAAACCAAAAATTTAGCAAAGCAAGTTAAAGATCTTCTTTTGTATTCTTATTTGACATTGTTTACAATCTATTGTCTATCATAACTAAATGACCCGTAAGTTTCCTGTAATTATCGCCTAAGTACCTAATTACAAATTTCCTTAATGTTTTCTAGTAATATTAACCACCATTACCATACAGTACATAAAATCCATTATTTTTAATAATATCATCCAAAACCTAACTACCCAGTAACACTAGTTAGGTTTCCTCAATATATAATTAACTAGCTGTGCCAGCGACTTCGTCCGCGTGGTATGGTTATTTTGAAGCCATCAAAAATGAATAATTTTCCCCGTTTACATTTTCCATTGTTTCTTCGCTCCTATTAGTTACAGCGTAATGTTATATAGCCTAAAGCATTCCTCGATAAATGGTCTATTCAAAACAAAAATAATTTTTCAATTCGCACCAGTAGTTCCTGAGATTAGCGCGTTCAAATAAATAAACAAACAAACTCTTCAAGCTTTATAATATTAGCTCAGTGGATAATATATGAAAAACATCTATATATCAGGTACAGTTTAAAAACACCACTCAACACTATGGTGTGCGCAGAGTCAGCCACTGCATTCTCTATAACAGCCTCAGGTACTATATATTGTTCGATTTCAGGATATTGAGGATTTTGAGTAATTTCTCCGGAGCTAGTGTCTTCCCTAAAATAAAGAAAACCAACTTGTAATGTTTTGAAATAGTGTGTATTTACATGTACTTAATACTTTTTTTAACATTTACATCATTGCTTTTTTAATATATGTATACAGTTATTGTAAGTATATTATAATATAAAAAGTATAAATTGCTCCAGATATTTTTTTTACATCATAGTCTTTTGTAATATATGCAGTTATTGTATTTAAAAAAGTATAAATTGCGTCAGTTCTCTTACAGCTATAGTTTTCAGTCCATTGATAAGTCATGTGTTACTTACAAAGCCGGCAAGCCTGAGTCTCTCCTCAAGGCTGCCACTATATAATCAGTCACCAGCTCCTTAGCGTCGATAGCTGCTACGAAATCTTCATGTAGGAAAGTTTCTCTCGCCACTTTCCTTACACTTGTATTCGGCATTACTGAAGCCATCGCTAGAACGTCCCTTTCATCAAGTAAGTTATCATTCACCGTGTAATGCATAGTGGTGTTCACTTTAATGAGACTAAGGTCATATGCAGGTGGGTTAGAGGAGCCGTAGACGATCAGGTTTCTGATGGAGCCGTAAGACCATCTTCGGAATGCTTTGTCGCGAATGTTCTGGCCGTAGTGAGCGATTTGCTTGAGAGCAGCGCCCGCTGACTCGTAGTTTTCTAGCACGCCGAGAATGTCGTCGGCGTTCACTCTCTGGAAATAAAAAAAGTTTTTTTAAGCAGAAACTTACCTACCTGGTCACAGAAGAACAATTTTTTGGAATAAAGCTGCCAGTGTGATGTATCAATCTTATCTAATTATTAAGAAACAAACAAATGTTAATAAGTCTAATACTGGGATCCATATATATGCTGCCAAGGTAACTGGATAGTACCTTGCAGTGGGCCACTGTTTAAATATGTGTATAATAGTTAGGTACATATACTGATATACTATGAAATATATGATGTGAAACGTTTCAATCTAATCAAAAATTTATCATGCAATAAAAATATTTTCAAACGTGCTTTTGAAGATCATAAAACTAATCAGCTACATCTTATTTTCCTTATTTTTTACAGAAAAACAAATACATATCTAATACATTTATTGGCTTGGGCTTTGACTTGTTGTCTTTTTATTTTCTAATTTGAATGCACCGAGCCTCCGCCTTGTGGAAAGCCGTCATCAGTTCAAATGTTTAGTAATTTTCGTAATAAAATTTATCTTAAAAATTCAATGCTACAGAACATAATATCGTACTACTATCAAACAAACAAAACATAATATCATACTATTATTTTCGTAATACTTTATTCTTGTAGTTAACTAATGACTTTTAGTAATTAAAAACAGGTTGCATACTGCCAGTCAAGGCTAGTTTGACTCTAAATTCTATAGTGGTTTTGTTTGTCAAAATAGCCTTGTCACATATTATTAGGTATTGGCATAGGTAGTTAAATGCAAAGGTAAATACATATCTGAATCGATATAGATATTCATGAATATGTTGATTTACGAGCGGAGATAAAGCAAACAATTCCACAATGTCGGTCATAAATAGGTGAGTATAGTTGGATGCAAGATTTAAGGCACGCTGAATATAAATTGGGAAAAATCGAACTACAATTGGTACCAAAATTTGTTATTTTGTCAATAAAATGGCCACAATTAAGTAAAATTTGAGTATAATGGGCTATTAAAGACTTTCAAACACATGTGCCGAAAATCTGAGTGTGTGTTTTACGCAAGTATGGTCTATTTGTGTAAGATTGTTGGTTATTCAAATTATCACTTGTGTAGTTTATTTAAAAATGATAAAAAATGCTTTGCCCGTGTGCCTTTTCTTTAACAAAAACTGTACTTATTTTGTGGGATTGTCTTGTATGGTAATGCTTTGCTATAAAGCTTTATCTACTTTGTTATCGTATTCTTTTAGATTCCAGTAATGACACTGTGGTTTTATTATCGTCAGTAACATTGCAATGTAGCCTTTTATTTGTTTAATTTCGGGATGAACTTTTTTTTAAGACTTTTGAACTGGCCGTATTCATCAATATGTTACCAAAAAAGAACAAGTTTTGGTTACGTATTGCGGTAATTTTCAGAAGAATCGGTTTCACGATATACCTACTCAAAAATTTATTACAGATATTTCTTCTGTATTCCATTTGATAATGACCTCATTTTATAAAGAACCTTTGATTTTCGACTTTTATTCCCATGTTTATACAAAAATTACCAAATGTTTAACAATTTTTTTTTCATGGAAAATGAGCGAAGAAATCATGACCGGCAGCATTGAAACCTGCGTACATATGTCTGATTTCCAGACCGAACGCCTAAAGGTCACAGCTCACTTATACGACTCTGCTCCCACCCGGCAAAAATAATATTATTCAAATATAGTCTTTAAACATTGCTCTTTAGATATATTTTACATTGGCATCATGAATTAGTAGACTGCTCGGTAGTTGGCCGCACGATGTAGGCGAGCGGTCGGCGCGGTGTCCGCGCGGAGCCAGCGCGGCGACAGCGCGGCGACAGCGCGGCGACAGCGCGCTGACTGCTAGCAGTGCTAGCTGACTTGAGTCTCGCGCCTGCTAGCTGTCGCCGCGCGGACTGCTCGGTGCCTGCTAGCTGTCGCCGCGTGGACTGCTCGGTGCCTGCTAGCTGTCGCCGCGTGGACTGCGAGCAGTACGGCAGTGTTGGGTGGGAGCGGTGTTGGAGCAGAGTCGTTTAAGTGTGCTATGACCTTTAACCGCTAGGCTACGGTCTACTAACTGCCAGGCGTGAAAATCCACACTCACTTGACAAAATAAGTCAATGATTAAACAGTTGCTTATAATGAGCAATGTTTTATATTTTGGACAGAGAAAGACCAAAACATTTTTTGTGACTAGGAGAATGATAAATAATCCTGCTTACCGAGCAGCCGTACGGTGTCATTTCCCTCAAGCCGAGCATCTCGCACATATAGTCGGAGCGGGCGTCCCCGGAGCAGTGCGCCAGTCTCTGGTCGGCTGGGAGCTCGTCCGTGGAGGGAGGGCTCACTTCCACGAAACCAATCATCACTGCCATGTTCTGGACACAATGTAAATAGAATAGGTCAAAAAACTTGACAAATAACCGTATAAATTAAGAAACTCTCAAACATATCACTAAATTCTGGCTAAGATTTAGAACATTCTCGGAATCGCAACTTGTCAGGGATAAAAAAATACTGTTTTTTAGGTATAAGTACTGTTACTTTGGATAATTAAAACTAATGTGGTTATATTTTGTAATAATTTGCGAAGTCACAATATTCGGCGATCGCAGATCCTAGTTCGATAAGAACTAGTTCGAGTTGGTTGTGTGAAACTGCATTAGTGAAACCTTGTACTTACGTAAATAACATCCGTGAACCTAGCCGCTGTAGCCAGCTCCTGATTCGGGAAGTAGTTCTGATATCCCACCCCAGCCAGTAAATGCGCTGATATGATCTTATCTCCGATTTCCGGCATCATGGAGTTCAGAATCAAAAATGTGGTTCCTCCTTGGGAGTGTCCAATATAATGCAATTTCTCTTGACCAGTGTATTCTAGGACATAGTTTATCATGGTCGGTAAATCGATGATGGCAATTTCCTCAAAAGTGAAATCGAAGAATTCCTGTTTTTGTCTCGGGTCGTCCGGGTTCAGTGTGGTGTGGAATCGAGAGTTCCTGTTGCCGCGGGCATTGCCCAACCAGATGTCGAAACCTCCGTCGGCTAAGTTGTAAGCTGAAAAATTGATAAGGATTTGAATGAAAAAAAAGGTCAACGATGTTTATTGGTTTCATACAATACTTAAAAAAACTAAGAAAATATATATAAATAACAAGAAACATTATTTACACATATTAACACTAATAGAACTAAAAAAGAGTATTTACATCTAAACTAAATTTAAACAATCTACATGTGGTATGGAACCAAGCGTTCTTGTCTCTAGTGATATCAATAAACATTTTTTTTTTTTTAAAGGTCAACTACATTTACTCACAACAGTGGTTTTTTCGGCTGAAGCTTCAGTTGATCGTAACCTAATCTGATTTTTGAGACTACCGAACGGTTTTTTTCTAGACCTGCTTGCTAAATCGGAAGCTTCAACGTAAGTAAACATGAGGCGAGTTGTGGTCATGCGTGAGCGTCATGTTTAGAAAAGTTAAAAGTGTCAAAGAATTTGCTCAAACATACCTGGGGCTATTTGAGGTCCGAGTATGATATAAGAGTTGGACGCAGCCGTGAGGCCGTGCATCATGAAGACCACGGGGCGGCGGATGTTGGGGTCCTGCCCCTTGCCGTGAGGGATCCGGTGCATCTCCAGGATGTATCCATCGCTTGTCGTCACATGGTGAGTTTCGGATGGGTAACCGTTGGAGGCAACGATCTCTGCCTGAAACAAAGGAAAAAAACAAATATTTGAATTAGCGTGATTTAAAAGAAGTTACAGTGCCGTGAAGTAACTGTAAAATCTGTTTTGGGAAAATTTGTTTATATTTTCCTTCATAAAAGTTATATATTTTATATTTGCCCTACTTTGCACCTTCCCGCACATCACGACCTCGCGGAAACATTCCAATGAGAACTACGACATCTTGAAACACCTCGCATTATTATTGATGTCCCTTAAATTTGAACAATTCGGTCTTCAAGTCAACATTGTACCGGTTTGAACAAGCGCGATAGACAACTGTCTAAAAGTGGCAAATTGTTGTCAATCGTAATTTTAGCTTTGAGAACTTACTGTCTGGAAAGCGGAAAGCGTTTGCTCCGCAGTAGTAGACCAGCAGACTACAGCGAGCACCGCCACCAACACTCTCAACACCGCCATTGTGCTTCTCTGAGACACCCAGCCCTGTTCGGTGGCCTTGTTATATTAACCGCTTATCTATTTTGCAAACACTATTGATTAACTTAGTGTGGGAGATTGTTTGTATGTTTTGTAAATATAACAAAAGAGAAGACCCAGAAAAGGGACAGTAAGAAAATAACTCTTCTACAGAAGTTAATCATTACATTACCAAAGATGAAGTCTCCGCCTCTCTGTTCCCTGCGAACTACAATTGCGATCTTCAAAGCGAAAGTAAATCGGTTCCTATTGGGTGTTCGCGAGCTCCGTCTAAGATCATATTCAAAATATTGCTTACCTACACGGTAATTTGTGGTTTAGTGTTTGTTGAATATTCTTTAACAGCTTATAAATGCAAGTGAAACCTGAAAGTGTACACTACTTATATAGGCCTTACTACAATATTCGTACATTTAGCATCCTTTTGTAGTCTTCAAAATCTAGACAAAAAAATATACGTTGTAAATTGCATCAAATAAGCGGTAAGTAATAATCGACTGGAATCAAATCTATTGATATAGTTTATTGCGAGCAAAGCAGTAAAACTCGGAATAGAATATAAATTCACTGATTGATTAGATTTGAATTCTCACCGTGAGATAGGTAGGATTTCAATTTACAATGAGATTACTTCGTTTATGATTCTATTATGAATGCGCATTAGATAAATAAGACAACAAAGGAATATAGATATTTGAAATTAATTATAACAAAATAAATTTCTATTTAGCTATCTAATTCAATATTATATTTAACTATTTTATTTATCTTTGTTTTATTTTCTGTAAGCCATTTTAACGTAGTAGCAATGAGGAAAATTCAAATAACTTGTCGCTCAGCCAGTATTGTAGTTGTTGCTTAAAAGCACTGGACCAAGTTTGATGTCACTTGTACTGTTTCCTTAGTTTAAATAAACCCAAAATAACACAATGAGTTACATAAAATTATAGTTTTTTTTTTAATTCGTGGATATACATACATACACTTATAAATATTGTCAACTTAACGTACTCAAATTTTATCCAATATTGACTATTGGTATTTATATGGCATGCAAAGCATCAATACACAAGTAAGTTGAATAAATACCCTCTTTTTGAAGTTTGTAAAAACCACCAATTTACTGTTTTTTATACTGGTTAGCTTCGAACGTACTATATTTTGTTCTTTATCAATCGTAAGTACATGTAACGAATTCATTTCTCTAATGCCATTTAACCCCCTGTCGAAAATTATCAACTAGACAAAGATTAGGAGATAGCATTTTAAATTATTAGGTATGACTTTATTTGACTATCAAAAAATCCTCGTAACCGATAAGTTGTTGACTGGTCAACAGCGTGTTCTAGGCAACCTTGTAGATTAATAACAAACGTATTTCGTATTCATTATTCAGGATGTTTGTTTTACAAAATGAGTTTGCAATAGATCATCTCGCTTCATCATCATCATATTATGATCTAAAATAAACTGTGCCTACCCAGTAAGAACAGATTCACTCTAACTTCGAAGACCTTTAGACTACTTTATAATATTTTCTTTTATTAACAAAAGAAGTAGTAAATAATAATAATGTAAGTCGTCAGTGTAAGATGACATCTTACACTGACGACCTGTCTCGCTCCAACTCATTCAACAGAGTCTCGGCCGACCTTCCGAGCGTTAAGACGTGCTGTGCTTGCTATATACAAATATTTTAAAAATTTCTACAGATAAACTTAAGAATTGTGATTAGAAAGCTTCACAAAATTACAACGCGCAGTGTTAAAACATAAATATTTAACAGTAAAGTAAATCTGACGTGTTATTTGTATAAAATACATCGAAATAACTAAAACAAAGTGGCGCTTGCGCTCTTCTGTTTGTACGAGACTGCGCTCGCGCAGCCGACCGACCAGTGACCAGTGTCGAAGAGCCGCCGTCCCGCTAAGTTGCCCATAGCCGCGAGGTCGCGACATAGTGGACACTACAACATTGTTGATACCTACTACGAGCGAAGAATCAGTCTGAGTTCTTGGAATCGACGGACAACAATAAACCTACCGGTCACTTATATTGGACATTAATATGTAATCAACAAACGAAACAACAAACTCTTTGTACAGAACAAAATCGCTTGCGAACTTGAAGGTGACATTGGAAATAAGACGGAATACGACTGTAATCATTGAAGACTGAAGTTTTAAGAAGACCTGTTTTCTTTTTCTGAAACAATAAGACGAAATACATTATATAAGATAAAACTACGGCTATCCATATACTTGGTGAAAATATATATATATTTACCTACTTATCAATAATCGACGAGCAGCAGCGTTGTGCTGCTGACGACAGGAACCTGACATATAACTGTGACTAACTTAGATGTAATTCGCTATACCTAATCACTAAATTCCTTGACGTAACTACTTCTAAATTATTTTTATCTACCTACATATTATAATTAAATTGTGACATTCTTGTGACAAGGCGTAAAAATCGCCCTATCGGGCCGCTAATACCAAAATACTGTCTACGGATAAAAATACAATAACTCTTAATCTGACTAAATTATATGATATAATATATTTACCAAAAGTATTATTTACATTTACTAGATCTAAGATACACTTACGGATTGTCAAAATATTTTATAACTTTTACAAATTTTTAAAAATGACAATCCTCTGACTAATTCCAACATATAAATATGTACCATACACCTAAAGACAAATCGAGTAAAGCTCTAAATAAAACAATGACTCTAACTGAACCTGATACAGCGGGCTCGGAACCTTCCACCAGCAGGGTGAGACGCAGCATCGGAGAGTGGGAGTCTGGGAAACCGGACCTTGACCGTGCAAACTTGCCGCCGAGTGAAAACACAGAAGGACGCCAGGTGGACGCCGCGGTGCAGCCAGAAGCACGCAAGCCAGCAACCGCTATCACCGTAAGCCCACCCAAACTACCAAGCTCAAAATCTTTGGACTTAGTAGCGGATGCCAAATCTCAGCTGTTAAAAGCCAAACAGTACATTGCAAACTCAAAAAATCTAAAAACGGATATCAGACAAGGTGTATTGCAAGCTTTAGAAAGACTATTCCAATTGGTCAAGGAGGCAGTAACTACAAAAGGTAATACTACGACGACTACCAAACCAGGTCCAAGTGTTCTGAAAGGAAATAAGATAGGCCAAGAGGAAGAAATACAGCAAATAGAGCGTTGGAACGAGTTTATTGACAAAATGGACAAACAATGGGAGGTTTTACAAGAAAATAATAAGCTAATGAAAGATAATGTGAAGATATTAGAAAATCTGAAAGAGACTGTGGAAAGAAGATCCTATGCCAGTGTGGTAGCAGATACATCGCGAGTGCAGATTCCAGATCAAGTTGCACTTCACTCCGTTATCGTCACTGCCAAAGACGAAACAGAGACTGGGGATGAAGTACTTTGCAGAATTAGAAAAGAATTAAACGCAAAAGAAGGCGGTGTGGAAGTAGAAAGAATCAGAAAAGCAAAAGACCGGAAAATAATTATAGGATGCAGAACAGAAGAAGAAAGAAGAAAAATCAGGGAGAAATTAAGCGCGGCTCCTGAGCTAAAAGTAGATGATATAAAAAATAAAGATCCACTTTTAATCATGAAAAATGTTCTGCAACATAGCACTAGCACAGACGAAGAAGTGGTTAGAGCTCTTCGGAATCAAAACAAGAGTTTGTTCAAGGATCTGACATTAGAACAAGACCGGCTCCAAATAGCTTTTAAGAAGCGAACAAGAAACCCGCTAACGCATCACATAGTGATGAGGGTATCTACAGAGCTTTGGAGACGGGTGCTCGCGGTTGGGTCGGTGCACATTGACCTCCAGAGGGTAAAGGTTGAAGACCAATCCCCGCTGGTCCAGTGCTCGCTTTGTCTCGGCTACGGGCACAGCCGCCGTTTTTGCACAGAAACAACTGAAAAGTGCAGTCACTGTGGGGGACCTCACATGAGGGCAAAGTGCCTCGACTGGCTGGCTGGGGCAGCCCCCACATGTTGTAATTGCACGCATGCAAAAGCCGACCAAACAAGCCATAACGCTTTTAGCTCAGATTGTCCAATAAGAAGGAAGTGGGAAGCTCTAGCACGAGCAACAGTGGCTTATTGCTAAAGTTTTGACTGCTATAACCCCAAATGCACAAAATCAAAAATCTTGTCTCGTAGCGCAAGCCAATTTACACAGAAGCAAAATTGCCACAAACGAGTTGATGCTTGCGGCTGTTAGAAGAGGCATAGCAATAGCGCTCGTGCAAGAGCCATATGTAGGAGGTATAGGCATAATGAAAGATTATGGGGGTGTGAGGATATTTCAAAGCATGGGAAATACAGATAATCCAGTGAAAGCCGCCATATTAGTCTTTGACAAAAATTTGGACATTGTTCAAATCCCAACTTATACTACAAAAACCGCCGTCATTGTAAAAGTAGTAAGCCGTGCAGCGGAAATTACCGTGGCATCAATCTACTTTCCACCGGATTCATCTGAGAGACCAAACCCAATAGAGCCACACTTGGACTTACTAATAAAAATCAGACAACACCTCGGTCAAAAAATTATAATCGGCGGTGATGTCAACGCAAAAAGCCTATGGTGGGGTAGCCCAGTAACCGATGAGAGGGGCGAAAAACTGGCAGAAACCCTGGACGATCTGAACTTGCAGGTACTTAATACCAACACTGTACCTACCTTCTTTGCTATAAGAGGTGGAAAGGTCTTCAGTAGCTTCGTAGACATAACGGTCTGTACTCCGGAACTGCTTGACCTGGTAGATGACTGGTATATGGACGAAGGAGTAACTTCTTCGGATCATAACACCATATTATTTAAAATAAAACTATCTGGAACAAAAGGCGTAAATATTACAAGAACGACGCGCATATTTAACACAAGAAAAGCAAACTGGCATCTGTTTCGTGAGAAAATGGAACAGTTTATGCAAGAAAATGAATTAAAATCTGAAGACGTAAATAAAATAAACAAAAAATTAGATCTAGATATTAAAATAGAAACATATATACAATTAATTAAAGAAGCATGCGAAAGCACTATACCTAAAATTAAAACTAATAATAATGTTAACTTACCGTGGTGGTCCGAGGATCTTGCCCAGCTAAAGAAGCTAGTCGCTACCAGGAAACGCAGAGTCCGATGTGCAGCACCAGTCCGGAGAGCTAAAGTTGTTAATGAGTACCTGCAAGAAAAACTAAAATACGAGGAGGCTGTTCAAATGGCTATGCTCCAAAACTGGAAAGACTTTTGTACGAAACAAGACAGGGAAAGTGTCTGGCAGGGTATTTACCGCGTCATTGGACGCACAAGTAAGCGACACGAAGACGTACCCTTGATCAAAGATGGTAGAATGCTAGACCAGACTGAATCCGTGAAGTTCTTAGCCGACACATTCTTTCCAGCAGACAACGGAGAAGGTGATAACGATGAACATCGAAGGATAAGGACGAGAGCTGACCAAGTAAATGCGAGTGATCATAATGAAACGTATTACCCTCCATTTACCTCTGCAGAACTTACGTTGGCTGTAAATAGTCTAAATCCTAAAAAAGCACCGGGCTCGGATGGTTTCACAGCCGATATCTGCAAAAGTGCTATATCTCAGTCTCCAGATACTTTTTTGTCTATTGCGAATAAGTGTCTGGAGCTGGGATATTTCCCGAAATCGTGGAAAGAGGCGACTGTGGTAATCCTACGAAAGCCGGGCAAAGACATCTACAGTACACCGAACTCGTATAGACCCATTGGGCTGCTACCTATAATGGGAAAAATACTGGAGAAAATGCTAGTTACCCGACTCAAGTTCCACTTGCTTCCCAGGATGAGTACTCGCCAGTTTGGTTTCATGCCCCAACGAAGCACTGAAGACTCCCTCTATACATTAATGCAGCACATTTATAAGAAACTCAGCGAGAAAAAGATAGTCACAATCATCTCACTAGATATAGAGGGAGCCTTTAACGGAGCTTGGTGGCCAGCCCTAAGAATCCGACTGGCTGAGGAAAAGTGTCCTATAAACTTGAGAAGGGTAATGGATAGCTATTTGCATGATAGAAAGGTTCGGGTGCTGTACGCTGGCAAAGACTACGTCAAACAAACGTCGATAGGTTGCGTACAGGGATCGATCGGAGGCCCGATCTTATGGAACTTGCTACTGGACCCACTGCTGAAGGAATTAGAAGAAAAAGGGATCTACGTGCAGGCATTCGCTGACGATGTCAGTCTCGTCCTAGATGCTGGGACGGGGAAGCAGATTGAGGAACAGGCAAATGTCGCTCTTGAGCATGTTAGGGCGTGGGGTGTTAAGAATAAACTAAAATTTGCACCGCACAAAACTATGGCAATGGTTATAACTCGCAAACAAAAATTTGACACCCCACGCCTAGGCATGGGCGGGGTAGACATTGCCCTGTGTAAAGAAATCAAGCTTCTCGGTCTTACTATTGACGAAAAGCTGACTTTTAACACCCATGTTACCAACGTTTGCCGGAAGGCCCTAAATTTTTATAAACAGTTGACCAGAGCAGCAAAAATCCATTGGGGTCTAAAGTCCGAGGTAGTAAGAACTATTTACACAGCTGTAGTGGAGCCCACGATCATGTATGCAGCTGGTGCATGGGCACCAGCAACAAACAAAACCATGGTCAAAAAACAATTTAATTCGGTGCAACGTGGCTTTGTACAGAAAATAATTAAGGCATACAGAACCACCTCCCTGAACTCGGCGCTATTACTTGCTGGATTGCTTCCGCTAGACATACGAGTCCGAGAAGCAGCCTTACTTTATGTTACGAAGAAAGGACACTCCCAGCAAGTAATAGGAGATCGGGAAATCGAGACGCCAGTTGCCTACACCAACATACCGCATCCAGCCGAGCAAATGGTACTAACATTTGAATGTGTGATTAACACAGAAGCATTGGAGCAGACATTCACAGCGGACGGCATAAATATCTTCACCGACGGAAGTAAGATCGAGGGGAAAGTCGGAGCAGCTGTCACCATCCAACAAGGTCGCACTGAGATAAGTACCCGCAAACTCAAGCTCGACAATAGCTGTTCCGTCTACCAAGCAGAATTACTAGCCCTAGCAGAAGCCACAGATAAAGCCAGTAAAATTAAAACGAACAGCTGCAATATATATTGTGACTCGCGATCAGCTTTGGAAACTCTGACAAATGCAACTTCTCCCCATCCCCTCGCGGTAAGAATTAGAAATAATATCAAAGTGCTCGCTGACCAACGCAAAATACTGAGATTATTTTGGATTAAGGCACATGCGGGGATGGAAGGGAACGAAAGAGCAGACGAGCTGGCGAAACATGCTGCGCTGCGACTTAGAGTGAGGCCTCACTACGATTGTTGTCCAGTATCGTTTGCAAAGCGAGAAATAAGGAAAGCGTCGCTCATCGAATGGAACGAACGCTATAAAAGCGAAAAACAGGGCTCGGTGACTAAAGCATTCTTTCCTGACGCGATTAGATCTTACCACGTAATAAAGAAGATAGAGCTGGACCACATCAAAGTGCAGCTTTTCACCGGACATGGAGGATTCCTGGCCTACCTGTACAAGTTCAAACGCAAGCCAAGTCCGGCCTGCGTTTGTGATCCTGATGTAGAAGAGAGCTCCCTGCACTTAATTACAGAATGTCCGGTGTACGGTAGATATAGATATGACACAGAAAATGAGCTAGACATAGATATTAAAGTATGTAATCTGCAAAAAATTATGGAAAATAAACACATTAGAAATAAATTTTTGGAATACTGTAAAAACATTGTAGTAAAAGTTGTAAATAAAAACAAATAGTAATTAAGATACGGTACAACTGCATAATTCAGTTTATGTAGTATGTGCCTATAAGTTTATGTTGTATGTATATAATTATAAGTAGGATTAATAAAGCATCCCCAGACTCCCATATTCCCTATCTGTGTATAGTTAAGATCGTCAATTTATTAAACACATGCATAGGACAAACAAAAGTAAGAAAGATGAAGGATGAAAGGAACAATAGTATGAAGCGCGAAAGTGCGAGAAGCATAAAAGTGAGAACTAGAATGAATGAGTCAGAAAATAAGGCCCCTGATATTGTCCGGGATCAGTAAAAAAAAAAAAAAAAACTCATTCAACAGTGTAACCAGTCTCCAGTACTGAGCCGCGGCCCGCGGGCGTGCGTATGTGCGTGCTTTTGTCCCCAATTAGACCCAATTAGACCCAAAACCTATTATTGAGTCAGATGACATGTAGGTATTATTTTTCATCTTATTTAAAATCTTTTTCTTCATAATTATGTCCATGAACAATAAAGATGCCTATTTCTTTTGTGTATGAAAAATACATAATTATGCATGTACCGGTGAAGTACGTACTTATGTTGGATTTAAATTATTATTTTTATCAACGCACGAGCGTTAACATATTAATCTTAGGGTTATTAACTGGCAACAAAACTGATATGTCCGAATCTTTATATTGCTTCCTTGATAATGTTTTGTGCGAAAAATAACAATATATCACACTAGGTGGTAAGTATCTAAATTGAGCTGAACTTTGGATTAGAAACCTGTACCTATGCAATATACCAAATATTTTTTTCCTTTAATTGTAATTGTACCTAAAGTATATAAGTATTATATCCGTTATGTAGTATCCACGACAAGACATAAGCGTTGGCTTAGTTTAGGGCGCTTAGATGGCTTAGATGGCGCGGTGCAATGTCTCGAGGTTTGTTTACCTTTTTGTTACAAGGAATGCACTTGACCGTAATTCGCCTGATGGTAAGCAATCATTACGGTCTAGGATGGAACGTGCTTACCCAGTAAGAACCGATTCACTAAAACGGATTTTATTACCTACTAAATTGTCGTAATTACCACTATTGTATTTAGTATATTTGATTTATTAAAGCAACTAGTAACATATGTATATTATTGTATATATGTATATAGTTAGTTTGCAGTAATAACACCGAACATATTACAATACTGTAAATAGTTTATTTTAATCGAAATCTGACGAAACAAAAAACTACAGACAATTACTTAACCTTACACGTTAGATCTAGTAGTTGAATACTTACATCCACCGTAAACAAACCATAGGAAAAGGTTAAGGGTTATTCTCCACAGCCCCACTTAAGGCTCGTCAAACCCTTCTTAGTCGAGAAGTAAGCCGATTACACATCTTAAGAAGATACCATTAGTCTTCTGTAAAAGGAGCGCGTTTTGGAGAAAACGGTATTGACTGGAAAACCGGTACTGGATTTTTTAATGTTTTTGAAAAAATAACACTGAGCCAAGTTTGCATAGTCATATTTATTTGCACATTGTAAACTGTTACAAAAAATGTGGTATATGAACAATCACCCTGATAGGGTGTGTAAGTAATATGGCCGAAGTGAGAAGCAATTTAGATGTTATATTATTGTTTCAGCCTCTAAATATTCGTCAACAGTACAGTTGTACTACATACTTATAATATTTTCCAAATACATAATTGTTTGTATCTTTATTAATGTTTTGCTTTACCTTAGTACAACTATCACGTCTTACAAAGAACATTACAGAATCGAACGCAAATCGATGTAATTTAAGTTAATGTAATTACAATATACCTACCAGACGTTTGACAATTTACTGTGATTGTTTTGCGTGTTTTAGAGTTTTTTTATCAACCAGTCCCTACTCAAATTCCTAGCTTTGTCAAAGATTAAGGCACACGTACATTAGTAACGTTATACAATAAACCGCATAAATACCTACATAATCAACTCATTGTTCCCGCAAATAGCGAGTGTTTACTTGTAATGAACGTTATTACAAGGAATGTGGGGCACAATGAAATGTGTCATTTTAACATACAAATAACTTGGAACTTGACACTTCGTTGCTTTGAAGACTGGTTTAAAGTCAGAATAAGGACTAAAATCATAAAGAAAACAGAGATATTAATAACTGGTTGTGAAAATTACATACACGTATAGATACCTATTTAGTTTCATCATAGAATTTTATAGTCAAGCTATCTATTTCTGGCTATCAGACATGCTGAAAATGATAATTTTAATGTAAATACTCAGGTAGTAAAATAAATTATACTGCTTCCTTATAAAATCATATCGCTGATCAAACTTTGCTTTTAAATCAGCGACATCGTTATAACAAAATTCAAAGTCCCCGAGAAACAAAAAGGGCAAAAATCAGCGGAAATCTGTGCAAATCCGCCAACCCGTATAATATTAGCAAAGTTATGATAATAGCGACAATAATTCATCCGAATTTCCAAGCTGGCAACCCTTTAATTGAAGCAAGATGAGATTCCAGTTTCCATCGGCGACCGCGACTAAATGAATTAAAAGTTTTAATGGTCCCTGGGAACTTCTAGAACCTTCTTTCTGAGTTTGTAAAACAAATAAAGTTGGCCTACGAACGCAGAGTTCAGCCGCGACGGAACAAGCGTTCTGATTTGTTTGAGAAGGAAAACTTGCACGGATTAATAATTACTCAAATACAAGTTTTTTATAATTTTATGAAGTTGTCGCTCATTGTTAATTTAATATGATAAAAATTTGTGGTCAGTGGTTTTTAATCGAGAGTAGTTTCCATATGAGAAGGAAAATTGGTTGTTCTTATCTTTCATGGCCTGAAAAGGCATCCGCAAGCAACCCTTTCCCTCATTTTAGACCATCGTCTTTTAATTTAGTTGTATAGTTAGTAAAAGTAAAAAAAGTTAAAATATGTTTATTTGCCAATTGAAAACTTAACCTAAATATTACAATATTCATATTTTAGTTAATCTATATATATAAAACTCAAAGGTGACTGACTGATTGACTGACTGATATAGTGATCTATCAACGCATAGGGCTGAAATTTGGAATGAAGGTAGATTTTAAGATGTAGCCATCCACTAAGAAAGGATTTTTTGAAATGCCACTTTTAAAGGGGTAAAATAGGGGATGTTAGTTTTACTTCTTAATGCGAGTGAAGCCGCGAGCACCCACTAGTTTACAATACAATAATAGTATTAACAGTAGACCCCAAACTAGTCGTTAGCCTGTATCTTGGTGGTTCAAAAGTTCAAACCATACTTTATGTTCTGATGTATAGAAATTCGTATGACAAGACAGCAGAACTACATTTTTGCGAGATTTTTCATCCCATTCCGCTGCATTCTCACTTTTATTGCTCGCGGCAGTTGAGTCCGAGTACTCTCGTGTATAGCCAGGCTCCTATATCGAGTCACGTCGCTGCTATACAGTGTACACAGTACATTAGGTACCTGTAAGAGAACTGAATCAGTACCTATTTGTTTCTACCTATATAAACAGTATATGCCTATTCTTTCCATCTTAGGCCATAGCCTTTGCTTGCTATCAGGTAAACTATGGTCAAGTGCAAACCCGTTCAAGACAAAAAAAAAAGATATTTTTTTTTCAAAATCAGTATTTGTTCTTTTAATTTGATATCATTACTTTGACTTTTTATTTATGATTATTTTCATATTTCTTCAAAAATTTTAACGTCAACTTATTTATGAAAACTCTTGTTAGTTATTTTTCCTCTTTTTTACAATTATTTAATTTATTTCTGCTCCTAGTAGATGTGTACTAACTAGTAATGGAGTACTTAACATTTTCTTCACAAGCTAGAATTATTTTTCTGATCTAATAACCCTTTTTATTCTTACTAAGCTTTTCAAACAGCAGAAGAAAGTTCACTGCGTTCCATCGTACGTAGTTCTTGTCACGTACAGCTTTGATTCCAGAAAAAGCAATTGGAAGCTTCAATCGAGAGTATAAAGAAACACTCGGCAACAGTCGTATCTGTATTTTTAAACGACTTCAAAAAAGAGAGCTTCTGAATGTAACTTTTTTGTTTATAAGGATACTGATAAATATATGCCCTTAATTTTTTACAATTTATGTTGTCCCCGGTGATCGGGGATGAAGACCGGGGACAGCGGGAACTATTTTTAATATTTTTATTGACTTCTCGTCACCGGGGCAACGGGCAGGAACGAAAGTTTCTTGTTTTTTTTTGTTGAATATTAATTTGAATGGAAATTAGGAAATTGAATGCTTCAGGATGATAAATAGTCTCTGTTTTGCTATAGTATTATGTCCCTTCTCAGAGTACTTATGTACCCATTCCCATTATGTATTAAATACGTACCCTTCTTAAACTTTGGCATTTTGACATGGCCTGAACTGCCGGGTGTCACTCCGAACCTCCTTGATGTGTCAGTCAAATGGGATTTGAGATAGGTGACGTTCAATTATTCAAACACGTACGAGTACGTACGTATTTGTTGAACCTATAGGTATACATCCTTACATAACCAAGATGAAACGTCTATGTAAATGTACAGTACTGACTCTCTATGATATTAAAAAGATTTACTAGTGTAAAGGCTTTAAATGTTATCAGAATAAATAATGTTTGAATTTGTATGTGAACTGATGATATTAACTATGTTCATATTAGTAGCTTTTTTTAATGGAATGAACCAAATGACTCGTTCAAGCTTTAAAATCATGACTACAATACTTCAAGAACTTTTCAAGAATCTAGACGAAAATGTTAGAAATATTATAGAATAAATATTTCAAGTTTGTGTGTAAGTAGGTATGTTTGTATATTGTTTACTTTGAATGTTATATTTGTTATTGTGTTTTATTTTTAAATTATTTAATATTGTGTTAAGTACGCCAGCTTTACGGATTTCTTCTAGTGTTGTCCAAACTAGGTTACCTGGAAGAGATCACTTTAGTGATAAGGTCGCCCAATGTCCCTGGTTACCTTCCACCTTTATGTTAAATATGTTCTTTTTTTATTTGGTGTACAATAAAGTATATTTGATTTGATTTGATTTGAAGTTTGGCTTCAAAGAGGCAAATAACAGAAGAACTATATTTTATCTAACATTTGCTCCAATCTCTTGAACTCTTTCATATCCTAATAGGCACATGTCGAGTTTAGCGCTCCAAGCGACAGGATGTCGATACATCGGCCGTCGCTCGAGAAATTGTTCGGTAAAAGTTCGCAAAACACACGACACGACCAATATCGTCGCGAGCGTGTTTTACGTAGCTAAGCGCCTTGATAAAAAGTACGAGCAATCTGTGGAACTGATTTGCTAGAGTATTTTGTGCCGGCGTTTAGTTTTGTAAATTTTCACTATTCCGTACTGAACTCGTATGTGCCTTTTTAAGCTTTATAATGAAATCTCTCTCTCTCTCTTTATCTCGGTGTTTTGAATTTAAAAATAATGCTGAGCATTTATAGCTGAGTGTTATATAACACAAGAAAATTATTTATTTAGCACGCTTACACAAATTAAAATAACAATATAAATGAAATATGATAGAAATCTTAAATCTTATTTTTTATTCCGATTTATGTAGTAGTATATATACTAAAATTGTTTATAACAAATATTATGTAGTCTTTATTATCATTTAACAAAGCTGTGTATAGTCGTAATTGGACTCTTAGTTCAATATTATTCTTAAAAGTGTTTAGTATATATTCTTATATCTAATTGTCTGTGACTGTACCAAACTAAATAAAATAAAATAAAATAAATTCGAGTTTTGAGTTTGCTTGTTTAATGACTAAGACATTTTGTTTTGCGTTGAGAAAATATTAAAGTAAGTGTGGTGAAAATTAATATCTGTTTAGGCACTTTAAGATAAACCAGGTCGTAAATAACATTTTATCAATATTAGCCTCATCAGCAATAAAGCCGTATTTATGGTGCTATAAGGGTCCGTACTGCGAGATAAGCCCTTTAACTCCCTTTAAGGTCGCGGGACCTCATAAAGTGATGCTATAATTTTATTTAATGCACTAGAAGATTGCAGCTTTTGAATCTTTATGTTCAGTTTACGAGGTTTTTCTGTAAAATCGACAGAAAATTTCAGTCTTCATCGCTTGAGCTTAGTTGGTGTCTGACATGTCCTTAAGTACCAGTAAGTTAAGTTTATATGCTGACGTTAAGATCACTTGGTCTTTCGGTGCCTGATAGATCAACGCAAAGGAATATATATATGACTTTTTTAATATTTTGTATCATATGTATTTGTAATAATGGCTGAATCACCTACAAATCTAGAACAAATGATAAACACTTTGGATAGACAGAGCAAGAAGATCGGCCTCTATATGAACTTGTCAAAGACAAAGATAATGACAAACGGTATTCAGAGCGCAATAAAACTGCAAGATACTGTTATAGAGTATGTTAGCGAATACATCTACCTTGGGCGCATTATATCTTTCGAAAACGCAGACGTTAAGGAAATAGACAAAAGAATAGCCACAGCATGGAGGAAATACTGGGCTAATAAGGATATCTTTAAAAGTCGTATGCCTACATACTTGAAAAAACGGTTGATGGATAATACGATCCTTCCTTCTCTACTATATGGGTGTCAAACGTGGGCGCTGACACAAGACTCAGTCGATAAAATCGCTAAATTCCAAAGAGCGGCAGAGCGTTCCATGCTGGGCCTTACTCGTATGGATAAAGAAGGAACACAGAGGTACGTCAGCGAACCAAGGTCTTAGACGCAGTAAAAATGATGTGTCGCTTGAAGTGGAAATGGGCGGGACACCTCGCACGCTCTACCGACGGCAGATGGAGCGAGCGCATCGTACACTGGTGCCCGCGGGACACCACTCGTACGCGCGGCAGACAGAAGAAGAGGTGGAGAGACGACATCGTGGAGGTGGCTGGAGTCACGTGGACCAGACTAGCCCAAGACCGCAATGCCTGGGCCAGCAAGGAAGAGGCCTTTACCCGCTTTTGGGTGCCCTGATACAAGAAAATATTATAAGTAATCAAGAACTCAACTTAAATTTTTGTTTTGTAAATAAACTAAGTAATTATAATATGTAAATGAAATAATTGAATTCAGGAAATAAAGGCTATTTTATTTTATTTTATTATCATATGTATTTATTGTACAGTAGCAGTTTTTAAATTTGTTATAATCAATTCATAACCAATCTGGCCACGGAATTTTTCACCAACACACTATTTTATGTGTACATACCCACTATATTCACCATAATACTTCTAGTTTACCTACGGTCTTCGTTACAAAATACAATAAAAAAGCCTTTTTATTCAAAAAATTAGTAACACAAACAGTTCTTGTCGGACAAATATGCTCTGCACCGTGCGATCATGCGATATCCAACTGCAAGATAAACCTCGCGGATGTAACAAATGTTCCTTCAACTGCGCTAATGTCGACCGTGATGGATGGAGACCAACTCTTAAGTAGCTCTACAAGATCCAGCTGGACTGTAGACAGCTTGGGGAGGATCAGGGTTCCTATATTTTAATAAATTTGGAAAAATGTCTTGTGTTGTATCGCAGCAGAAAACACAATATTTTTATCACACATGCATAATAGAATAAGCCTTCTTTTGTTTATAAATCTATCAACCAAGTATGCACCTTAAAAGTTGTGTGATCTTTTTTGAAATACTCGTAAATAAATAAATCTCAAACAAATCTTTCTCTTTCTTTTCTAGTTTAAGTGAAGTAAATAAATTCACGCAGAACCTTGTAAATTCAAATAAACCCCATTCTAGTAAATGAATGTTTTCACTTTCCAAGGGTATCAATTTACACAAGATAACAAGAGTAGCGAGAAAGGAAAGAATTTGGTCTGTAAATCAAAGTTTTAGACTTTTTAAGCGGAGTTTTTTCTCCAATATTTTGTTACTATAAAACCTCAGTCTTATTTGACAATGTACCTGAATTATTTTCTACCAATGTCAGTCACGTTTTCTCACAGTCAATCTCATGTTATTTTCAATCTTCGAGATTTTCAGTATTTATTTTATTCTTATTTATTTCCAACAGCACAATTTATGACACAGTGTCTGACACAAATTATACATATAACATTTGTAAATATCCGTTACCATTAATCCGCGGTACCGAGCGTTAATATCTCTTCTCACCATGACCGTCGTGATAGAAGACAGTGAAGAGATTCCTTGCTCGCACTGCGCCCAGCTCCGCAAGTCTTTCCTCATCATCGGAACATCAGCAGTCCTTCCTATCTTGTTCTTCGCGGCCCTACTCCTCATCGCGTCAGCTGAGGGTCTCAAGACTGATGGATCTCTCGGCTCCATGACCAGTATCATTGTAGAATTTGTCTTCGGACTCCTACATGTACAATTAGTCGTCGCGACTTCTGTTCTTCTAATCAGCTTCATAAAACGACGACAGCCAGTTATTAAGTATCAGTATTGGTATGTTTTATTCCATATAACGGTGATGGCGACGTTCACAACGAGTTGTTTTGTAATGACGGCCATCAATAGTTCGTATTCGATGGCTGGAGCCGTGGTATTGGGCGGGGGGTCGTACGTGTATGTCATATACAAGTATGTGAAGATGAATAGAGATATATGGAAGAATTTGAGACGGATATATTGATGGCGATTGAAATTTGGTGCTTGATGAATAAAAAGGCTCTGAGTTTTACTTTCGTATAATTAGTTTCACTGAAAGTTTAAATTTGTTATTCTGTAAGTTAAGTAATTCACAGTTTTACTCATTTTATTTTAAATGTTTAATAGTGTAAGTACTCTACACGAGTAAGTCATTCATAAAACTAGAAATCTATTCGACTTATCACTAAAAATATGGTTAGGTAGGAAAGTTTAAAGTTGCTTGTATACTCAGGTAAGACTTATCTTAAAACTAAATAAGCTTGCATTGCTTCTTTTATCAGCGACTATTTATTAGTTCTAATTATACCTCTGCTTATTATTAGCATTGATGTTGGATCATCACACCAGCCTACACTACCTCCTCGATCAAGTTACAAGCTACTAATCTAGCATTCTCTCACGTCTCCGGAGGCCTAACACTACCTTCGTTAGTGGACCAATCACGCCACTTGTGGAATTAATTTAACCAATTAGACGTTGCTTAGTGTAATGCAATTATACAAATTATACAGGTAGTATGTAGATTGAGTTGCTTGAAGACGTGTTTCTCTGTACACGTTGTATGAATTACAAGCAGTTATTATAATATTCTGTTATAATGGATCCAAATTAAACATTGCACAGCTTGCTTCTAACATAGAAAATATCTATATTTTCTTTCATATTTTTTAAATTACATATGTAACTTACTTTGAACACTTATATTTTTTGTGGGTACATGTACTATTTTTGTGTTTTATTAAGCGGAAATAGATAGGAAACAATATATTTTTATGTTTTCTTGTTTTTTATTGGATTTTATTAATCCATAAAGACCGTTAGGTTATTGGGTTTTGAAAACAAAAACATAAGAACCACCAGAAACCATCACTACCTTCTTTCCTGGAAGTCAGTCAAAAAGAAACATTCTGCTGAAGATTCCTAGGCTTCTGGGAGATAATTAATTTCGCCCAATTTGCGTAATCAGATGCTTGATTACGAAGCGTGAGCGGCTGAGTGCTCTCGTGGAGGCAACAACGAGATTTTGAGAAATTGTGAACGCGGCACGTACATGTAGCCAGAGACGGAGGCAGAAGAGTGTTTCGAGGACATTTAGTTTAAAATTAAGTTAAGAAGCGAAGCGCCCGTAGCTCTGCTAGCCGAGGCAATCGCATGAGATTAGCAATGTTAAGCAAAAGTCAACGCGGTGACTGAAAAGTGGCATTCCATTTTGGGCGCTTCCGTGGGTCAGATGACACGACACGAATTGTAGGTCCCAGCTGTTTGTCTAGTACGGCAGTCGTTAAGCCTTGTCAGAGGCCCTTAGGGCGGCTTGGTAAACTCTTGACACCAGAGTTAGCCACTCTCATTCGATAAGAAGAAGAAATTAAGTCACTAAGCCATGTCAGAGGCCTCGAGGGCGGTTTGAGAACTCTCGACACCAAAGTTGGCCTCTCTCATACGAGTACGAAGAAGAAGTTTTAATTTTTTATGAGCTCTGTGGTAATAAAGTAAAGTAAGAGACATTTAATTATCCCAAACAAACTGTTGTATAGTAGGTGTAGGTATTGTTTATACGTACACTAGTAGATGCTGCCTTGCTCGCGTTGTTTCGAAATAAAAGTAGCTTATATCACTCTCAGGGCCCTTTGCTAGCCACACACCAAAACGGCTCTCGACAAATAAAAAATAGGTTTTGTTTAAGCGTAAATTTATTTATTTACGTTAAGTGAATTTAAGTTATTGATGTTCTTTCAGAATAACATTGAACCACAGAACATATCCATTTTTCACACTGTACTTACGTTTATGTAATATTTTTTTCAAATCGAGACCTATCATTTCGTAACATGTTCATTTTGTGATATGTTTTATAAAAAACTTTAATTATTTTTTTTATTTTATTTTAATAATAACTCACTATCGACTTAACTTAAGAAGCCCTTATAACGGCCCTGGAGGTAGATAATTAAGTTTATTGTTCTACAGAAGCGAAGCAAATTGGAATCGTCGAGTGAAAAATGATCTGATAATACTGAAACAAATCTACATATTAACGAACGTTGTTAACTTATTGTTGAATTCAGACCTTGTTATTTTATTGTTTTAATTGTAGCTAATTCTTTAATATTTAATAAATATTTCAACATTACTGATGTAATTGATAAACACGCTGAAATAAAGTTTAAACTTTGTTTATCCCAGCACTGTTTTTGTTGTAAGTTTAGTGTTTTAGTTTTGATAGTTTAGTACAAAAAAATATATAAATCCACATACAAAAAGCTTAATTTTTTTATACCAAACACTTAGATTTGAATGTTTGAATTAAATCAAATCAACATACCTATTATGTAATCTCTAAGCTACCATTAAAACTTGCCTCAGAATCTTAATCTCTCCGTTAACTACCATGCATCTTTAGCACATCACATTAAAATTTCGCCAAATCCGTTCCGGTAAGGCATTAAAGTTAATTCGTGTGCCTAAACCATTGATAAAATAGTTTAGAGACGCCCTTATTTACGCCTTCTATCCATCGAGTCCCGATCGATACGTTTTTACGAGTAATAACCATTATGTCCTATGAGTACCAATCAAGATACATAACTATTATGTATTATTGTTGTTGTGGTGACGGATGAATATCCGTCACCACTACAACAACAAAACGCACATCACAACTTATTTTTGTCTCAAAAACAAGACATCTTTCGGCGATTCCAAAAAAGTGGTTTATCTATATTCATTTATCTATTTTCTTTACAAATTATGAACAAATTTGCAGTCAATAAAGTGAAAAAGGAAAGAAACATACAAAAACTCATAAACTTTAACCCTGAGTAATGAATGAGTTGTCTATTGAGTATGTGGTTGTACAGAAAGCTCCGATTCGAGGTGATGCGAGCACATAATCGGATTTATGACTAAGTCCCTCGCGTAAACTTTGAATTTGCATAAACTTAACTCCAACTACAAGTACGGGAGGAACTTGTAACATGTTCTGTGACGCTCGTGAATGTATGAGATGTATTCAGTTAATGTGTCGCCGAGAGCTTATACGATACGTTCAGACTATTTCTGCTAATGTTTTGATGTATGATTCTATAAATAGCTTTAAAAGTATATATTGAAATCAAGTATTAACAAATAATTACCCTGTCCCAAATTACTTTTGTAGGAAAATATTTTTTGTGTTACTTTACAAATTTTATTACTTTATTGCCTGAATCTCACTCTTAAACGAAGCGGCTGCATATACTGTTAGTTGATTGAATACAATTAATTTTCTGAGTCATGTACTACTCAGATAATAATAAAAGCAACAATTTCATTCATCACAGTCGTAAAACATTATACAAATATCATCTACACAATCATTTTCATAAACTTTAAATTATTCAAATTCGTTCACGAAATTACGATCCAGAAAGTTTCTCGCCGGTAATTGCGTTACATCTGGCATTATAGTTCCGAAGTCATTTTTCAATTCTTTCCACTTTAATAGACTTGGTAGAATAATAAAACTTGGCAAAAGCTCCTAACTTCCAGAGTGTTTGCCCGAAGAACAAATTGGGGTAACTTTTTAACCTTCTCTCATCAAATTATGTTTCGCAGCCGCAGCTTTTTTCACGGGTTTAACGTGAAGCGGCCCGAGTTAAATTTTCATACAACATGTTAGGGAAAAGACTGTACTGCTTCTTTATTCTCTGGTGAGACTAATAAACGTTACTAAGTCCCTGAAATAAATCACGTAGTGTGAAATTTAGAACCTAAAAGCGTATGAGGTTAGTTGTGAATAGCCGTGTTGTTGCAATTATTAAATAACCTACATTTTTCATAGTTATACCATAAATTTAACTTTTACCTGCAATTTGATTATTTAATTGTTATTAATCACTTCATCTTGATGAATTATAACTGATGTATAGATTAATAGTTATTATTAAACGATGTAAAACGTAGAAGTCTCCTAAGTTCCCGCGTTTATTTGACTAAATCATTCGATGAAACATTTTGTATGGAAAGTAGCTCGGGCTACTCGACCTTAAACAGATTTTTTTATGTGGTTCTCTCTTGAATTTTCGAGTATAACAGCTGCTCACTCGGCCTCTGGTTCCAGCCTAATGATGCTCTGCGAGGTTTCAGCATATTAGACAAGGAAAATTCACGCTAAATTAGACTTTACATAGCGTGAAAGTTTTCGTTTCAGATCCTTTATTAATTCAAATAATTATAGTTAGTTGAGCGGCGGAAATGATAACAATGGAGCTCGCAGGACAAAAGGTCAGGATTTTTTAATTCAGTAAATAAATAAAAATAAAAACAAGTCTGAAAACTATGATTATTTTGTGTGGTATCCGGCACAACTAAAGACACTTATACTTTTAGTAATTCAATCAACGACTTTAATGTACTTACTTTTTGGGTAATATGCAAGCACTAATTCCGAAATATAAGAAATCAGTGACTAAGTATTTATTTTGTTATTTATTGGTACTCGAACAAATACGAGGCTTGAAATTTAAACACTAAATATTAAATTTAGCAACTTTTGATTCCTAACTACGGTAACTTGTTAATAACTAATTTATTAAACTAACCCTCATTTGTAATTTTACTATATTGCTACATAACAATATAACATGTATAACGGGAAGACGTTGGTATCCGGGATACAGATATTTCTCGTCCGGATGCCAACACACCGCGTGCAAGTTTGTAATTAGATATAAATACATCTTTTCTTAGTTTTTAAGTATTGTATGAAACCAATAAAAAAAACTTGAGTTTGAGTTTGAGTACTTAATATTATTAAGTTTTAATAACGTGTAGTGAGCTATTCAACTAATTTATATCATACTTATTGACTGATACTTATCAATAAAATTATTACTTATCAATAAATTATTATTACTAATAACTACTAATTAAATCAATTTGGTACAAAACATTTATTAATATTATATTTTTTATTACTGATGATGTTAAAAATCACAGCATGATATTATTATACAGAGCCTGTTAATAGTAGATAGGTGTTATCTCGTCAGTCGCTGCTGATGGCGTGCATTTTTCATCTGAAAACCAGTTTAATGAATATTCAACGTCACCTGATATGCTCTATTCGATGCCGATAATTGTGTTAACGAGGCTCTATAACCTGGTTAACGCTAGCTTTGTTGCCTCCAAATTGGCTGAACAAAACGACGGCCAAAATGTCAGTGAACTTTTTTTAAATATATTTTATACATAAATACACACCTTGGTCAAGTTTGTTTTGTAATAATGAAAATGTCATGTGTCCTCTCCAGGGCACAGATTTCTTTAATGATTAAAAACGAGATCAAACTTGGGTAAAAATAATAGTAGGCCTTCAAAGTAATAGAACTTCATTGTAAAAGTCGGTACAAGCGTAAACCAAAATATCCGTACCCTTTCTACGAAGTAATTGTAGCGTCCTCTACGAATCCCAGTAGTTACTACGTCAAACTGCTACGAAACTTACTACGGAGCTACGAAATCAAATCGCAAGATTAATTTGAATAAACACAAGGCTAGAAGCTAGACTAGAACGTGTTTAGATGTCTAAGAGCTAGCTGCTGCCAGACGGTGAACAACCTGAGACATTCATCAATCATTGTAAAAGCTTCTTGGCAAGTCTAGAAAAATATTTAATTTTGTCTCAAGCCGGTTTGACACCTTCTTTGCACTAAAGTTTCGTTTAATATTTTTGTAAAGAAAAATGTAGAGGCTATTGTTGTTTTTCTCATTGTACGGTTATTCATAAACGAGCTTTTAATGTTTTTTAATGGGCATTATTACATATTGTTTTTTTCGAATGTAGAATACCTAACAAGACTCATCATAGATCTAAATTATTTGTCTTATATGTATTATTAAGATTTTTATGAGGCTTATTAATAAATTGTTTTAACAAAATATACTAAATTCAAATATAGCCAAACATTACAAAATTTAGCATTCATATTTTAAAAACTACACACACCACACTCGATTTTAATTTCACATACATCAAGTATATATTATTCTTCTTGAAAGTCGGCTAACGATAGGGATAAATAGACCAAAATATTTACATACAAACAGTACTCATCTGTTACCACGTTACCAGTCCTATCATATCAGATTTTTCCAACCTGTATGTTTCTCCTCACCTGGAGTTTCGTCCAAGACGGATGGAAACTCAATTTGTCGCCTCTCAGTGGCCGGGTAATGGTGCTTGCAATAGTTTAATGGTCGACTTGATGGAATTTGTTCAAGCTCTGCTGTTTGGGAGTGCTTCGGTTTTATGTTTGTTTATATGTATTTTGACGATTAGTAATGTAAATACGAGGTTTTTTATATAACGATATGTGTATTTGTAATCGATTGTATTTTGTCGGATATATAGTCAAAATGAATGGTGAGTTTATTAGTAGGTATAGTTGTAGAAAAATAGACATGATACAATTTACGATACATACAATATTATATTACAGGCATTACATACATGCACATGCAATTTTATTCCATTTCCGAAGCTTTACTATTTTTTATTGGACTTACATATCGGAACCTTTTAAAACCTTTGGGAGCTTAATAAAAATATGAATTGCAGCGAGATACCTGTATCCGGCCAAAGTTTAGTTTTACCTTTTCTTAAAGTTCTCGACGTAAGTTCATTTTTATTGCAAGCGGTTTCGTTTCGAGTGCGCAAAAGCCTAACTTGGCAAGATTATTGCTTTTAAGTGGAGCTGACTTCGTAGTTTTGAAGGCAAGGATTTTAAAGAAAAATGGTACTGCTGAA
Organism: Macaria notata; assembly: GCA_927399415.1. Classification (NCBI taxonomy): domain Eukaryota; kingdom Metazoa; phylum Arthropoda; class Insecta; order Lepidoptera; family Geometridae; genus Macaria; species Macaria notata. Next base: position 1,211,365 of record OV656727.1, read on the forward strand.
ACTTACAATATGTTGTTGCTATTTTACAGAGCCAATTTTATTTTACTTCTCTCGTTCAGAGTTTTTGTTAGTAATGATTGTAATTTGTAGCATTTCCATGCTTTTGCCATATTACCTGGTACGTATCGCAAAATAATCAAGTTAACAGCATCTTGAACCTTGCTGCGGTTCTAAGATAAATCTACGAAACTTTCCTGCTTCTTAAATCCTTAGCCACCAATTCCATCCACGCTTTAAAAAAGCATGAATAAGTAACTTAATCAAGTTTAGTGTAGTTAATAAGTAACACGGCACTCCGTTCGACAGGTTCGGTGGGTATAAGGCATTCGACACACGCCGCCCAAATGACCGTAACTGGCAGTAACGCGCCCGTGCCGACAATTAACTGGCCGCGACGTAAATACATGTGTCGACTGCCTTATGTACAAGGCATATATATAAGACTTTTTTAAGAATGAATTTTAGTAACTAACATATTTTTGCACTTTCTTGTGCACGTATATTTGTTAGTAAACACGCACACATGCACAGTAACTATCTATAAAACGTTAAAGTCGAACTTGTTAAATCCCGCCCTCTTACCCTGCACCGGCACTCACTGCTAGTCATTCGGCGCACCTTTTAAATTGAAACGTTCTACTTTTCGACGCCGTGCTTAACTCCACTACCAGATCAAAATCACTCTCCCTTTGATCAGAGCCTCCTGTCAATTTAACTTCGATTATCCACCAGGCATAGAGAAAAGTGAAAAAACTTTTCGACTTCACTAAAAGCACTTTTGCCGGGAAGTTTTCGAGCTAACAACACTGTATTGTAAATTGATTCTTGTTAGACTACTTGATTACGCAGTTGTAAAAGTGAAACTCTCGCTTATGAGATGGGTATTCGAATGAGGTATTCTTGGAAGTAGCTAATTCCAAGTACAATTCTACATTGGACGAAAAAGCAAGTGCTAAAAGTTTTGTAAATTCTAGCGCTTTTGAATAGCAAACTGTATCTAACGATCATCAGAGAGAGTGAACTGCTTCTTATTGAAAATCTCATTTTCACTGTTAATTTATCTATAGACTACAAGTTTGTCCTACCATAAAAAAAAACAAATACAGTAGGTACAATTCTATGTATTTAGTAAAAAATAGACCTTTTACTAGCCCGACCTTCTGAATGCCCTTTTCTTTTTCCATTACATAAATGAACCCCTACCTAAACCCCACTAAACCCACATTAATTAGCGCTTTTACCTTAACAAAATACTGCAAAAAATAAAATCTCACACTGATCCTATTCTCAACAAGTCCAGGGCCGAATTAAGGACTCCAGGCCCTACAGGCCGTCTTAGTCTCGATTAAACTCAAGCAAGGGCTTATCAAGGCTTAGAGCAGACGGACTGTACCAAATTGAGGTTTTGTGTTTATTATACAATCTGGACTTCTATTATGCCTAAATAATAGGAAAAAAGTTGGTAGGGAGGTTGTGAATGAAGCATATCTTTTCATAATGTGTTTGAAGTTTATAATAACTTAATAACAATCTCGTTTTATTGTATCAACATAAGAATTACTTAAGGTTGAGCAATTATTATTTTTTTACCTTCAAATTTGGCACATAAGGCTCTCGGCAGTCAACACGCTCGATCCAAATTTATGACTGTTATCTCTGTTTATTATTTTAACTTGTAAGCTAAACTAATCAACTTATTATTCAGTGCTAGAGAAAAAAAAGGATGGACAAAAAAACAATATTTGTGCTAGACTAAAAGCTTCAAAAAAGTAAATGATTGCGATGTGAAAACGGACCGAGATTTCCCCAGAGCTCTCGGCCGACTATCGCAAATTAAATAAATATCAGTTGAAAATAATTTTGCACGTTGGAAATAAATTACATATTCACACCTGAAGGTTAAAACTTGGGCTTGAATTTAAGTTCAGAGAGTTACTCGTAGTTAACTACTCTCCAACATAATGATAGCAAACGTAACATGACAGCTAGGTTTATAAAACGGCCTTTTTAAACATAACTAACGTCGTGGTTGCACATATGCCAGATCTTCATCTTTTTTATTCGAAATTTATATTACAATGTTGTATTATATTTATCTGTAATGATAAAAAAACTATAATTCTAGATAAATGGATAAATTTAATAAATTTAAAGTTTTTTTTAAGGTTGGCCCACAGCACGCTTTGGGCAATTGTAAGTGCTGTGCGCAAGTAAACAATTAATAAATAATAATTTAACTCTATTTGTGACATCAATATTTTGCGAAGTGCAAGTCATATGTAAGCCCTCCCTTAAATTTGGGTATAATATAGCTGTATAAACATAGCATATTATATCTTGGCGCTGCAGTAGAATGGACACTTTGCTACGACTGCTTAAATTTAATAATTCCAGGTGCTAATAAAACTTGAAATCTCTTGGCGCTATTGTACAGCAAAGCTCACAGCCACGACCTCTGAATGCCCTCCCAAAGGGTTTCATTAATGTACAAAGTTGTTCATTACAAACTACCGTCCAATACTGTTTATTTTTCGTACATTAATATAAACGGGATATTATACCTTATTTCGAGGCGATAAAGGCGAAAATGGCGTGCTTAAATGACTCTGATTCGAATTGTATTTAACGTTGCGTAAGGATGATTGAATTTAATTGGTTCAGAGCTGTTCAGTGGTCAAATGGCAGAATATCACTCGACTATTACACAGTGGAGAGGGCTCGACTAAGTTAAACTGTTTCTTTGCATGAAAGAGTAGTCAAAGAGCTTGTATAGATCTTATCTCAATTCACCTTAAAAATATGTAGTTTCTAAACGTTTTCTATATAAATATAAAAATAAACAATCCAAGATATATCAGTAACGAGTTAAGCACTCCATTCAATTTCCAATCAACAAAGCAAAGTTAACCGCATTTCTAAAATAGCTTAAAACAAAACCGATTTCAATTACAAGTTCATTAATCGATTGGAGCGGTGCGCTCGGGCGCGGGCGTCGAGTATTGTTCGATAGATTCCACTCGATTGCAGCCACTGCGACCTCATTCGATCAACCACCACTATCGTTCGCTAACACTAACTCCAATTGAAGCTATATTCCTTGATTGCTCTCAAGTATTCATGACCCATTTACTATGGCCCATATTTTTAATCATTGAAAATAACTATGAACTAATCATTTACAAAATTGGGCTTGCTTAACACTACGTCGGCCAAGAAAAAAAAACACTTTTTCCAAAAATACCTGGAATTACTACATTTCAACAGCGTTTTCTAACTTCAAGTAAGTACCTTCAAGCGATCTCGGGCGTGAATTACTGAGAGGCAGTTCGAAAAAGACCAGAACGCCTTTTATTACATCTAAACACTTAAACTTTCAGGGAACTGGACTGTCCAAGCGGTTTACGACAATTCGCCTCACAAATATGACTGGCCTGTTAGCTTAGTTGGTAGTGGCTCTGCCTTCTAATCTAGGGGTTGCGGGTTCGATTCCCGCGTGACACAAGTATTTATGCATTTTAAAATTTATGATTACTTGTGTTGAGTCTGGTCGTTTATATGTATAATAAGTATGTATTTACAAAAAAAAAGTATATAAGTATTATATCCGTTATCTAGTACCCACGACACAAGCGTTAGCTTAGTGTGGGGCTAGATGGCGCTGTGTGCAATGTCCCGGAATATTATTATTATATTATTACATAAAATGGCGACAAGTACTTTCTTCCAGATCAAATACTGTTTTTGACTCGCTTTATCACCAAAGTTCTGGGTCGTAAAACTGTTGTGCGAACTCAAAGATATGCGCTACTATATTTATCTTTATCGATATTTGCTGTGAATATGGAAAGAAACCCAATAAGCTTTTAGCGTACTGATGTCGATATCTAAAACTTGTTTATACGTACATATTTATACGGCAATAGACGAGTTATTTTCATGCTAGCAAAAAAGGGCGATACTACTTTGCTACAATCGTTTTATCTATGAAACTATTCGTATTACAATGTACTGTGGTAATATTTTCAGACGTTATTGACCTCTGCTTTATTGTAACGGCAAGAAAACCGCCATTTTGGGAAAAATAAAATGTAGAAAAACTCAAAGGCAATTTCTTCTGTAATAACGCGGCGTAAGTTATTTAAAAGAAACATACCCTTTCTGATATTACATTGTAAGAATAGGTAAACATTGGCGTAGCGTAATACTGCGGCACTTCGTACTTTCATTTCAAATCTTATTTTCCGTGGATCCTACACAAATAGGGCGATCTGTAGTAAGTTTTTTACACTTTTTATGCCGTCAGGGTCCAGAGGACGGCAGAATGGATCCAATTTGCCGCCCACGGGGCCTAATTGCACTTCTTATTGGGCTCATGCTTTATGGCGAGGAGGCGTGATCAGAATGTCTGATCATGGCCGAGTTAGCCGAGTTGCGATCAACTGGAGGAGGGGAGGAGTGCTTTAAGTTCTGGTTTATTTTGGAAGAAGCTTATTACGTGTTAAACTTAGCTTTAAATTTACCTTGTTATAATGTTAGACAATTTTTTTCCTCAGGAATCAACGAATTGTTTTATTTTGGTTGACACAAAATGATGTCACGTATAAAGTTAACAAATCGTCATTTCTTTGTTTTCAGGTAATTAACATTATACACGGCTCAACGTACCAAACCCATATAGCAAGTACCCACAGAACTAGTTATTTTACTATTTAACAGGCATTTTTATCACAAATAATAAAATAAACTAGACTTAGTTTAACTAGTGCTAGACTATCTAAGTGCTCAGATATAGTGGTATGGAGGCTGGAGGCGTCTTAATCAAGGATATCTGATAAAAGTCGGGCTGGACTATTATCGGGATTGCTTGGACCAGACGCGTACTAAGGCAAGGCGTGTAATGAAATAAGATTTTTTACACTTTTTAATCAATAAAAAATATTGCGTCCCTTTCAAAAATAAAAAAATTAAAATTGAAATGGAAAATTATTTATTTTGTGACAAGAAATATATACGAAAAAATTCAGGAAAGTTTAAAAAATAAATGTTACATTTATTTCTTTCAAATGAGAAACTATATACACATTAATTACACTAACGATAGCAAGTACAATAATGATGTTCTTATCTACGTTGAATTTCCTAATTAAATAATGTATTATATTCCATACAACATTTTTTCTGTGTAAGTATAAACACTATAAATGTGCATCTGAACATAGAACATTTTTTAGTTAAATTTAGTTGTATTAACCGGCTAGCACTTACGACCGACTTGTCGACTTGTCGAGCTAATTTTTCGACGTAATTTTTGACGTAAGTGCTAGCCGGTTAATACAACTAAATTTAATCATGCCTTACGGGAACTATAATACAGTGATCGCTAACCGATACGGCGCGGTAATGCAAAATAAAGTGAAAGAGTTTGCACGATTACGATTGAAACGCGTAAAACTTGAGTGTAGTTTGCAGTTTGTGGTGATGTGTCGTGATAAAGGTGTAATACCAAAGTTCGCACGCATTAAACCGGTTAAATGCATTCGAGATTATGAAAGTTTCTTCCAAACAGCTAGTGAGAAATTGTTGCGACGCGTCATTGTGAATAACCGTAGACAAGTAATGTTTACAAACAAGAGGTTGTATGATTTACATCTTGAAATAGCGCAGGTCTTGAGTAGGGATTTATGGGAGGTACTAGATGTTATGACTTATAATAGATCGGTTAAAGTCTGTGATATGATTCGATCGAAACATAACATTAAAATCGCCTATTTATTGAAACAAAGAGGGTACTTGGCAAAAACACAAGTTGATTCTATGTGTGAGATTATTAACCTGTCTTCGCAGCGGTTGGATGAACTCACAAAAACTGTCTTGGCACGAGGTTTGAACTTTGCCCCTGCCCCTCGTAAAGTGCCGGTTGAGTCAATTATTACCAATGTGGAAGATGCTGTTTTTAGGAATAAAATTCCTCACCAAGAAGCAGAGTGTTTACGGCAGGACATAGCGACGTTGCTTAGAAGATCCAAACCCCCGAGAGACAATATTGGTAAAGAGGAGAGGTTAGCATTGAAGGAACTTCGTGGTAATATGGAGCTTTTAGCATTACCGGCAGATAAGGGGAATGCGACGGTTATAGTTGACACTAAGGATTATGAGCACAAAATGGAACTCCTTGTTAAGGACGTAAGTACATATAAAAAAGTCAATTATAATCCAACGGCTCGTGTTACTACCAAGGTTACGAACCTTTTAAAAACACATTGTGATCAGGAGATAGTTAGTCGCCTCCGCCCCCATAATCCCACATCTCCTAAGATATATGGATTACCGAAAGTGCATAAGCCTGATTGGCCATTAAGACCTATTATAAGCCAAATTGACGCTCCTACATATAAGATGTCTAGATTTTTGGCGACTTTACTACAAAGTTACATTGGGAAGACAGACGCGTATGTGAAAGATTCCAGGCATTTTGTCAGTTTACTCTCAGATGTACAGTTATTACCATCAGAGATTATGGTTAGCTTCGATGTTACGTCCCTATTCACGAATGTTCCTATTAGTGAGACTATTGAAATAATCAAAAAACTTTTGGATGATTCGGATCTCCCGAAAGAATATTTAGAATGGACAGAGTTTTGTCTACGAAGTGGTTATTTCATGTGGAAGGGTGAACATTACTTACAAGTGGAAGGCGTAGCTATGGGGTCACCTGTATCTCCTGTGGTTGCCAACATCTATATGGAGTGGTTTGAAGGAGTTGCACTTCGGGATATATCAAATAAACCACGCTACTGGTGGCGGTACGTGGACGATATTTTTGCTGTTATCGCCAAAGATGATCTAGCGCAGTTTACAGTACACCTGAATGCTATACACCCGAAGATACAGTTCACGGTGGAGCTTGAAAAAGAAGGAATACTGCCTTTTCTTGATGTGAGTGTCCGGCGGGAACAGGATGGTACATTGTCTCACGCAGTGTACAGAAAGCCGACGCACACGGACAGATATTTAAGTGCTGATTCACATCACCATCCTTCGCAACTCGCATCTGTTCCTAGATCCCTCATAAACCGTGCGCTAAGTCTGTGTCACCCACAGTATATACATGCAGAGTTGGATCATGTTAGACGAGCACTGGAGAAGAATGGGTTCAGTTGGCGAAAATGTTTGCGCTTGGCGACAGGATCAGATCGCAAGAAACCGGTTGGAGTAGATCGGGCTCCGATTTATTTGCCGTTTGTCAAAGGCGTGACGGACAAGATTGGTATTTTCCTTAAAAGGAAATATAACTTGAAAACCATCTTTCGTCCACCTAGTCGTCTGAGGCAACTATTGCGATCACCTAAAGACAGCGAGCCGTTACATGCCCCAGGTGTTTATCGTATACCTTGCGACTGTGGTATGAGTTACATCGGAGAAACCCGCCGCAATATTTCTACGAGGGTGGCGGAACACATACGGTGTGTTAAAAACAGGGAGACTGTTAAATCCGCGTTGGCAGAACATGCTGAAGGGGTGAACCATTTCCTACGTTTCGATAAGGTGTCGGTCTTGGCCAAGGAGAAGTTCCTAGTACCAAGGAAAGTTCGGGAAGCAATAGAAATAGGTCGACATCCAAACTTTAATCGTGACCGAGGATGGACATTGGCACCTGCGTGGAGACCTGTTTTAAACTCTGGCCGGGAGGACGATGTAGCTGAACATCTGCCACTAGACACGGTCAGCATAGTGTGCGCGGACCCCAATATCTTGGTGCAACGGATCTCAAGCGATGAGGAAGAAATACACGATCCGCCGGTGGCGCCTCGATCGCCTATCCTCACCCGTCGCGGTGCGCGAGCGGTTGCGAGAGCGGAGCGGGCGCAGAAGCGGGGGGGGTGCGGCAGTGAGTCGGCGAACCAGTCTGGACGAGGCGGCCATCCGGGACGCGCGTGCTGACTCGTCCTCCTGATGATGGAAACCTCAGATTTCCGAAACTTGTCGAGCTAATTTTTCGACGTAATTTTTGACGTAAGTGCTAGCCGGTTAATACAACTAAATTTAATCATGCCTTACGGGAACTATAATACAGTGATTTTTTAGTTATTTTTACAAATTTATTATCCATGAACCAATAAAATAAACTAACTAATATCTGGCAGGTATACTCCGTATCAATAGCACCAATAAAATTTAATGGTATAAGTTACATTATGTATGTGCGCTCGTTCCTAGATTCGTCCCTAGTTATCTGCTAAGACCTAGGCTACTCTAAAGACTATCCTTAGATAAGCACTTCTTAATGTAGCCTTAATACCAGCTGCGGTAAAAGTCTTTCATTGTATTGAGATTAGCTGAAACTCTAAGATGAAATTTCAGGGGATTCGTTAGCTAATCAGGGCTTAGCGTTCTTTACTTTAGGGCTAACTCTGATGAAAGAAGGGAATTATTTTCTTTAAATAAAAGTTATTAATGGTTTTGAAAATAACTTGCTTTTCTTACAAATTTGAAACGTAACATAATATTTGTACTGATGGTATTATAAAAAGAAATAATAAACAGATGTACTTTTAAATGGTGTAATGAGGCCCTGGTGTCGAGGATAAACAAAATATAAATAAATAAATATAAAAATAGTGCAAAATCTACTACCTATATTCGTTTAAATCATAACATAATGCAAAGAAAGAATATACATGTCAATCATTGGTCAATACCCTCACACAAATGTTGCCCTTAACCAACTAATCTCTCAACCTCGTACAACCCGCTACAAGTCAACGTTGAACACATTTCCAAACAGCGGCGGACACAAAACATGCATTCCTCACTTCAAAGGCCATCAGTCAACATCCGCTGTTGAAACATAGATTACTAACTTTGTAGATATACGATTTATTACAATGGGTGCGCCTTCAAAGCTTGCATAGATTTCCTACAAAATCTTTTTTATCATGCTTTTGCTCTCACGCTTATTTTATGTTTCATATACGAGTAGTACTAGTCTAACAAGCATAGGTACACCTACATTTAAAATAAGTTAAATTGAGACATGTTTAACTCATGTTTATAGTGCATTGATGTATAGTTTTATTATGTTTTTGGAGCAATAAACGAAATTTTTATTTTTATTATTATTATTATGTTGACATGTGTCAAATATATCATCCTATAAGAGACGAAGCATACCTAATTCCTCTACACATAAAACATCTGCGTCCACATGAAACTATTAGCATAGTAATCTGCGTCGGGCTTTGTTAACTGATTCAGTGATAGAAGTAGGTAGTTAGGTACTACAGCTCACAGCCACGACCTGCACTAGCATTGTGCTGGCGACACTTTTATAGCAGTTGGCTATTGGATTCAACGATATAACAGCTAATAGACACTACACTACGGGGACTTCCGACAATCACAAGCCAAATAATCGCACACCAGTATTGCAGATAACATTCTTCTGCTTGCTGATTGGATTGGTTGCTTAGTGCTTGCAGATATACCTACCTATTTCATTCTAAAAATGTGTCAGATTGATTATCTATAATAAAGACATGCGATACATTTGCCCTCAGCTTGCGTAATAGAATGTGCAATTTTCATGTTGAACGTGGAAAGTTATCATTTGAAATGTTTAGCGAAAATATATAAATCAAATCAATTTCTTTATTGTACACCAATTATAAAAATAATTGAGAATTAAAATTTTAACTTTGTTTCCAACTTAAAACTTGCATAGCAAGTTGCATTGCATGATCGTACGTACATGAGGATAAAAAGGTTCGTTTAGATAAAATATATTGGGTATCTCTGGGGTTAACTGTCTATGATTTGACTACATGCCATGCCAGCGTTTGGATGCTATGGTTAGAATTGAATCAGGTGCTCGATGGTTTTAAACTTTTTTGTTGTGTTCTATTTTCGCAAATTGATTTTAACCCTTATCTGAAAAAGTTACTCTTTTCGTTTTTTATTGCGTAACTTGTGACTGTGGATAGAAAACCATGATAAAATAAAAGTAATTGTAAAAGAAGGCTTGCAGGAAAATTAAATTTTATTCAATAACAAATTTCGAGTTATTTGTGGCATACCCGTATTTTTTTAACTAATTTAAATACCTATGTCTATACCATAAGCTGAAAATTGTTTTTATTTTGGTCAGACATCCTTTTTAATATGTTTTACAAATTTGGATTCAAATATCAAAACCTATCAAAATAGATATGAAATTCAGTGACTGAATCATTGCAATTGTTTTCATCAATTCTCATAAATTAAACAAGAAGAATAATTTGGACAAGCCACAAAAATGTTTCAAAGTTTCTTTTTGATGATAAATTGAAAGATTTCATCAGTTTATTTTCTTCTGAAACTGAAGCGTGGAGTTAGCAGTTACAGCTTTCACTGTGCCGTTTAAACAGCAAAACAATGTTAAAAATCTAAAAATGAAAATGTGTGATTATATACTAGAATCGAAACAAATATCTACCATTAACTATCATTTCAATCTAAATCCCTATAAAAAGTCGCGTTATATTTGTTCCAAAAAGTTTCATACCGCGTCCATTAGTCATGATGTTGGTTCAAATTTGATTACCAAAAATATATGCTAAAAAAATTAGCGAGCTCTTTTCAAAGTGGTGGTAGTGGATGAAATCTAATTATCAACAAAAGTACTTATGCTCCAGCGATACGTTTGCGTTCGTATTGTATTTCATTAAAAGTTCTTTGGCCAGTTTTTCTCTAGCAACTGGTAGGAAGGCAAAATGTTGTTGCTTGTTTGTTCGGGAACACTATTTGTTATCCGCTTACAGTAAGCATGTGCGGAAATGTTCGACAAAATACAGCTTTTTTGGCGGTCGGGCATTTTATTAAGTTATTGGTTTGTTTTATCATTATGTTTGCGAGGGATTTTCGGGTGTTAAAGACAGAAACGCCCATTTCTGCTATTTACAATATCTGACCAATTCCAAACCATTGCCAATAATGTTTAATAAAAATTTAATGTATATAATGCTACAGCTACACGTTTTGTATAACTTATATAAATACAAATTGTCAATATAAACTCATCTGCAAATTGTTATTGTTACAGAAATAGTTTAATTACGAGTATAAATGAATAGCACTCGTAAATTTGGAAACGTAATCAACTACGTCGAAATTTCATCGAAATGCGAAATCTCATCAGCGTCGAGAGTATATTTTACACGGGAATTATTCATGAGTGTTCTGTTTCATCCAAAAATCGGCTCTCGGCGCGATGATTCCGTAACAACAATTTTGTAACAATTGTTTGAGTGGCTGCGCAAATCGACGATAAAAACAACAGCTCCCGAGTGCCGCCGCTCCAGGAAATATGAAAATGATTTGGAGCCGCGCTGTCATTAAGCGAATTTATATTTTTCGCTGCAGAAGTGTTCAGCGCTTTAAGCGCGACTTGTCGCTAAGTGCCATTAAGCGCTCACATTGTTGCTGGTTCCATGTTGATGATTATACTTTCAAATGTATTTTGAGTCGCCCCTGCGCGGACTTGTTACGATTTATTAAGAGCTCGTTTGTGACAGACATCTGTGCTCTAATACGGTTTCAGGCGGAGCTTCGGGAACTCCTAAACGCTGTTTTATAGCACTCGAAACAAATGACACAGCCGATCATACAAGATGGATAAACGCAATAAATAAACGAATGGTACAAGTTATGCAGTTAAGTCCTTCTTATAGTCGTTTCTTCTTGTGCTTCAGTTTTGTTTAACTCTCTTTACGTAATATACGGAATTACTTATGTCCTACTTTTATTGGGAATGTAAAGATTTGATTAAGATTATTTTATTACTGCCTAGTTGACATTAAATTAACAAACACAAAAAATCAACAAAGGCTTCTTTGACGCACACAAACGGAGTTTTTTTTGCTTTAAAATAATCATGATCCTTTTAATAAATGGTGATTCGCGAGCACTTTACTTAGTATTCTCAAGTCCATTCCTCCGGCTTTTTATAGAGCCACGTTACTGCAAACTCACCGTTTTATGAACTCAAAACGTCCGATTAAATTAAGATTTTAGTAGCACCTTACTTTGCAAAGTTATGCTAATTTTGGTACTAAATTATGCATTTACTCCTTTGCCTTCGTTTCAATAACTGAGATAGTAGTAACTTATTCAACAAGTAGGTAATTTGTGGACTTAATCCGCCGTCAAATGTACTTTATAATAACTGTACCCACCAGTTAACTAATAGTCTACTTAAGTCGTAATAATGTAATTTTAAATCAGAAATCAATTCAATTGATAAGGCCACACAATATCCCAATCTATAGCTGTCTGTTACTATTGTAAAATTATTTTGATTAACATAAACATTACTTATTGGTAGATATGTTAGCAATTACAAATCACACGACTCATATAATCTAATTCCCCGTAAACCCCAAATCATAAACATTCCAAATACATCTCAAACCTCAAGTCCACCTTAAGTTTCCATACAAATGTATTTACATTACACGGGTACATAATTATTCGAGTCGCGCGCTCCATACGTTTCATTTGGCGCCCATTCAAAAACTCACAACTCGATTTTACTCGTAGTTGTGTAAGGGCGCGTGTGGAAACTTCAGAGTTTGAGTTGAGCTCGGGATTTCTTTAGTACCTACTTCGTTTTCCATAACAAGCTAGGCTGTTGTGTGATTGGAAAATTTCGGCTTGTACATCAGTTGATTATGGTAATAATTTGAATGGAAATTAGGTTATGCTGATTTGCATAATTAACTTCCATTAATTAATTATTCCAAAATTTTTATTTTTATTAATTACTTCTTTTTTTTACTTCACTAGACTTTACATATACATTTGATACTTTTTTGACATGTTCATCACATAACGCCATCTAGCCTCATACCTAATATCTGGTTGCTTGCGTTATGGGTACAAGATAACGGATAAAATTACACACCATCTTCTTGTGCCTCTAAATTGGCTTTTCCATAAGTTATACATGGTGACCTTTACATCGTTGCCTCGTCGTAGATTAGTTCTAGACTTGGTTTATCTGGTCGGTCTATTATTTACACTCCAGTACTTTTCACTCCGTAAGTCGAGTTTACAACTATCCCCCAGCACTTGGCCTAAGTGTAAAAAATGTACTTCTGTCCCCGCGATAACACAAGCCAGATTAGAAATTCTTTCTCATTCTAGCATAAACTTGGATGTTTCCAGAGTTTTCTTAAGAGCTTTTAATGGAGTTACAGGAATAAAGATGAAGTTTATATGTGCCCGAAGTGGGCAACGAGAGTGCTTGGAGTATACCGCTTCACTTTATGTTGAAGGAAATATATATTTACAAGGGTTTATGGTTTTACTAGCAGCGCTTTACTAGTTAGTCCTGTTTGTTTTAAACAAGGTGTAACCTGGATGTACAATACATCTAAATCAACTGGTGAAACTAGAATTTATTTTGATCAGCTGCTACTTGGACCTGGTATCTACATTTTAAAAGTAATTTGTATACCTACCTAATTTAGGGATATATTAGATCACAAATGCATTAAAGAAAAAAAAATACATTAATTGATATTTACCTAAATGCTTTTTTGTAGAAACCCTTGATAAAACTCAACCGCAAATTGATATTTTTATAAAAAAATATCAATTTCAGAAACCAGCAACAAAATATTTAAGTCCATTGAAAGTAGCGATATTTATTCCGCGGCATTCCTTAAAACGCAGATCAAAACGGCAAAAAGAAAACAAGCGGATAAACCGCCTCATTTCGCAAAAGACATCGAATTCAAAAGGAAGATAAAAAAGTCTTCTTTGAAAAAATATATCAATGTGATCAACGATGGCAACGAATTATTTACGGAAAATAATCAAATCAAACGGTATCCGTAACATGGCGTATTTTCGTGTATTTTAATCTCTCGTCGACTGTGAATTGATAATTTTTAATCAATTCGAAAACGTCTGGAGGGTTTATTTGATTTGTTTTCCTTGTTCTCTTACTGTAAATGAAAATGTTATATCGTATGATTTTATTTTATATTGTGTTTGATAAATAAAATCCAATTCATAAACTTATTGAACTTAATACAAAACTTATGAAATGAATGAATTCAGATCATTGAATGAATGTCGATAAAGAAATACGTTAAAAAGAAATTTTTCACGTATATAAGCAAATTGTGATATTAACGATATCTAAATTTAAAAAATAATAGAAAAACATACACATTCACATACTAATATTTCTTTTTCCTTTTTTGCAATAATAGAGTGAGTCGCAAAGTGAATGAATCTCGCGATGCCAGTTTTGTTTAGATACTTATACTTTTTCTCGTTATGTTATTTCTTTTAGTATGGCTGAGTATGGCAGCTTCAATATTTTAGCTTCTTTACCTCTTCACAACGAAGAGTGTGCCAACCAACGGGATCAGACACATATGACACCTACATAGTAGAATAAAGAAAAAGAAGAATAAGTAAAATAAATAAAACAACCTTTCAATTCAGTGTGCCGCGACCCCTATGAAAATACCACCCATTCCACGCCGTAACAACTTAATTCATATATTTCATACATGTCTAATACAATAAAAATAATTTAAAACGCTGGCCTTTTTCTGGCTCAACGTATCAGCATTGCCATCCAGCGTGGTAATGCGGCCAGTATGCTGGGCACGCTGCTCTTCGGCAGTGGGCTGGAGCACTTAGATTATCTCTAGGATTTTCTAAAGATTTTCTAAGTGCCCCTTTTTATGTTGTAGTTAGAAGTAGTGTGTTTTGAATATTTTTGATACAAATTTAATACCATGCGATGTCTACATAAGTTGTTCATCACGATACTCGTGATAAGCAATTCGATTCACACAGCGGTAAGTTTACTTAATGGAAACTATGATTGTGACTTGCAGATATCATTGCAATTTATTAGAATACTTATTTTGCCAAATTATTGATCTTTGATTCATAAACAAGGACGCCAAGGTTTTATTTACAAACGATATCTTTCCGCAGTGGTAATTAAATTCTGGGATTCTGGGAACATATTTTATATTAATGGATGATTATGTAATTACGACCGCACAAGTTTTTTTTAGAGAATATGATACGTTTAGATTAGGGTTCTACGAGTTTTTCTGTCTATGGCGCCAACCAATTTGTTGAAAGCAAAACAGAGTAATTTTTATCTTTCACGCTAAAGCACCAATAATAAAATATCCAATAAAGTATTATTACATGACTGGGGTGTATGAAATACACTTTATTTTATTTAAAGTTTATTAGCATTTTGTGCGAGCGTGGCCACTGCAAATATTTCTTCATTCTTACGAAAAAACATTTAACGTCGCTCTATTGGACTTTGGGTTAGTTGTAATTTTAAATACTTTGCTATAAATCAATCCTGAAACAAAAATAATTAAATACAAAACTAACAAAATTAAATGTATTAATAATTACTATGGTGTACATTATGACTATGGTTGTTAGTTTGATTGACACATGATCCACTTTTCATCCCAGATCAACTGTGTCAAATCGGCTAAGCACTGCTATTCCAAAAATATATCACATATCACTTTGAAATCTATGTTATCTCGTTTTCCTTTACATTTACAAACGAAGCTCCAACATGTTGGGTTCACAAAGTTTCGGACTGGCCGCCAGCAGGCCAGGCGCTGGCACATTGTGTTCTGTGACAGACAGACCGACCGACATCCGCTATAGTGGCCTTTGCTGCGATACTGTGATATATATATATATATATATTGTATTTAAATAAAGAGTACATACAGAGATGTATTTAAACAGTATATGTGATATGTAGCTTATTTTTATCTCAGCTCTTTCGCTTAGGCTTAGACATTGACTTCAATTCTACAAATTCTACTTCTTATCTCGAAAAATATCGTCCAAGTTGCAAATAAAACGGCTACATTACCATAACCGCTTCGCTCAGGTGCCCTTTGTGCCAATTCGGATACGAGGCCATGTTTGTCGGACTGCGGTTGCACCCTCTGTCCACTTTTATTCGCAGCCAGAAACTTTTTAATTCCGTTCTAGGGCTGAATCAACCACCTCACGATAGACGTGCCTTTATAGCTAAAATACATCAGATCACATATGTATGAAGCGTATGAATAGTTCAACTACAAATGTCTCGAGGAATATCTTTAACTGTAGGTTATTATCTAGATGAAACAAATCGGTTAATGTAAAAAACTTCGCGAAACAAGATATAGTGAACTGAATGAAAATCTGTGAATGTAAATGTGAATCTGTCACCACGTACTTGACAGTGTTTTTTAGAGAGCTAGTTCTATTTCAGCACTTGTTTACTATGCGTTCTACGCCGCAGCATCGTTTATTTGGATGTCAGTTTTGGTGACCTAGTGGACAAATGTATGCCTGATAGTCAAAGGAAAAAAAATAATAGTTTAGTGCCTCTGGATCACATAGTCTGTGGTCCAAATATTCCGACAGCAATATGACTCGTTACACTCGTAGAGTTTTCGTTTCCAGCTTTTATATCCCTGTGTTTGGTATGAAATTGATTCGCGGGGAGCTTGGCAATAATACCGAAATTCTATTAAGTACAGGTGCTACGTATGTAACTTTTTGATTTGGAAACTTTATACGTTTTTGTATTCAACGTTGACAAAGTTTAATTCCTCAATGGCAAAGATAGGACTTTAGCTATTTACGTATTTACTGGTATCTTGTTTTATCGTGTAATGCAGAATCAATACCTACAAGCTCTCCAACGTTTAAAGCTCACAATAAATACCTTTAATAAACGTTTTTTCAAGTAAACAAATAAGCCATTGTTGGAGCTCGATTCCCAATTTTAACAAGCAAAAATATGCAAACTGGCAACACTAAAAAAGAGGCCAGCTCCGACCACAGACAAACAGATTCGCAAATCAGTTGGCTGGCGCCGGCAATCTGGCAACTAGCGGGCTGGCAACCCTGTGTGGAAATATTTGATAGATGCTCTCCAAACCTGTCGACTTCACTCGACACACTTATGTCAGCGTCCGGTGAAAATCGGAACCAAATAATATATGTATACGTATTTCTATACACAAGTCTAGAAAAAAAAGAATTGATTTGCTGTTTATCATGTACAGTAGTCGTTAAGTCATGTCAAACACCCTTAGGGGTTTGAAACATCTTGACAATAGAGTTGGTCACTCTCATAAGATGAAGAATTTGCCATTTCTCACTGTGCAAAATATTAAAAACAAAACTGCCAATCAAAGAAGCCTCTGAAGTTCATTTGTAGAAGTAACTATTTTTAGCACAATAAATTATAGGTTAGTCAAGAGATCACCAAACATGACAATAATACTGTCCGAGTTTGCTTTTAAACTGCTAAACTTTTTTTACTGTCATTGATCAACATATTAATTTAGACATCTCTGATTGGCGCAGTCGTTTCCACCCTCAAATATCTTTGCTGCTACCGCTATTGCTAACTGCACAGATAACTTTGCCAAACTGGCTGTATATTTAAATACCTTCCCCCAACTTTTGCAGTTCGTGCAAATGAAAATTCCAGAAGTTCCCAATAACTGTTGTCTGTATTCGGATCGGATGTAGCGACATAGAACAGTGATAGATCGGCTTGAGTGCAGTATTTTGTAAGCATACAGAGCACTTTTTATTCCTTACAAGTTGAGAGTATGTCACGCTCATGCTTTAATAGTCGATAGTTTTAATGTAACGCATTGATTGATTGATATTAATTTTCGCTCTGAGTTACGTTTTTTTTTTTTTGAGAAAAGTAATTATAATACAAAATCTTTATTGATGAACACATGTCATGACCTACAATTCTGTATTATCTGTATTGTGTATATTATTCTTGGAAAATTCAAATACATTGTAAACTGAATAAAAAATTGTGTGCCACTAAATAAGAGAGGCTAACTTAGATGGGTTTGAGTAGGCATTATTATTCTTGTTTTTTTTTTTATTATATAAATTCTAACACGTGTCAAATACGGCGCAAAAGTACCTAAGGCCGGTCTTTCCCAGTATTATGTCCATGATCGGATGCAGGGAAGTTGGCGCATTCCTTCGCCTGTGAGATCGCAAATGGCCCAAGTTTGGTAATTAATGATCAGCCAGGTTGAACCTGAGCTTTTTAGCATTTGTTATGGACGATAATCGAGAGGAAATATATTCTAAGTAACTTGAATTAAGTTTTTGCACGTTCGGCTTTCGGTTGGAGAATAACAAAATGGCTAAATCTGGCTCTAATTTAAATGTAAAATGATATAGTTAAGCAGTCAGACGTAGCTACCTATGAAATATTTAGTCTCATTTAAAATTATTATCGCTATTTTTTATTAGAAATATTTTTTCAAGATAAAAATCATTAACTTAATAATTGCATGAAGTTTCATCAAAAGTAGAAAATCATCATTCATGTAAAGGTAGCTAAACTTAAGTACTTACTTAGCTGTTATCAAACCTTTTTTTACCAAAGCCACTACATTATGTATACATTTGGCTTCTGTGTTGCTTATACAGGTGCTGTTTTAGGTGAAACTCCGTCTAGTGTAAAAATAAATGCCTCATAAATGTGTCAAAAACAATTCCTTTATTCCTACAATTATATCCAATGAATGAAAGCTCTACTTGTGATCGCAACTTCTCACCTCTGCTTCGTAAACAAAACCCGTGACTCGCGTCGTACTGTAACCAAACCATACATAGCATAACTTAGAGACGTCTATATGTCGACCCTTAATATACTACTAAAGGGCTTAATTTTTCGTGTACCTATTTCTAAAAACCGTAGCGCGAAAGTAATCTTACGATCATTTATAGCTGCCCTTAAAGTTTTATCTAATTTTCAAGGAGTTCTCAAATTAATATGACACCCGGTCATACATGTTTACTGCTGCATACTGCTGTACATTGTTTATTCATGTTGTGAAGGTCTGGTGGCAGTTAAACAGTTAATATACAAACAGTTATATACTGCCTTATTACAAAACACGGTTCAAATATTCCAGGACTTCGGTTGTTCAAACATCACATACAAACAATCAAAATGACAACTTCGAATGAGAACGTTGATTTATCATTGGTAACATTTTGACAATTTGATTATTATGACAGAAGAAAACAAATTTTGAACAACAAGAACGGACTGCATATTTTCGAAGTTGTGGCCTAATATGAATGTGTACGGTTTTACTTTTTTAATATTTCAAACTTAAGTTACTTAGTTGTCTGTTGGTTGTGCTGTCGTTTGACAATACCAATACTTATTGATCTCCGCAGTTGACATCGCAACTTTTCCCATTACAAGTTGGCACGTGCGAATTATTTGACTCACACTCTACTAGAGTGAAGTTTTCTGTATGCTTTTTTGGTGATTTATGTAAGTTCTTTTGTTATGAATTGACGGAAGTTCGCTTTTATGTGCAACGTAACGTTTTATGCTTAAGTTTAATTTATTTAAGGCTTATTAGTAGTAGTATTTAATTTCACCTCTTGTCATGTATGTACTTCAATATGTATATGTAAATATTAGTTAAATTTAATTAAATCCACAAAATACAATAAATACTAGATCTTAGGTCAATCAATTTTCTCGGTAATAAAGTAAGTAGTAAGAAAGAAAGTTATATTTGTACGGTACGAGTATGTTTTGTAGGTCACAGTAAAGTCGGCGTCGCTTTTAAATTTATTATTCAAGTTTCACTTTAACTCCACTTAGTTTACATACACAAACGAAATTCAATTACTCAAACACGCAACTCTTAGTCAAGAACAACATTAATTGAATACGACCCCCCCCCCCCTCCTATACCCCTCCCCCCTACGTCTCTGTGCCTTTGAGATTACTTCATAACGAAGTGTTTCGTACAAGTGGCTTTGTCTTTAAATATGAAATGTTACTGCTATTTGCATTGCTCTCGAGATCTGCGCTGGCTTCTAGATATCTCGCATATTCGTACATTGGGATATGTCTAACAGTTTAATTGGAAGTACTACATCGGAACAGTTGACATGGCAATGTACTATTGTATATACCTACAGTGTGCAAGTTGTCTGATAAAGGTACCTATTGAATGCACATAATATCGGTTCTCATTAACTATCTCTTGAGTCGTATATGAATCCTCATAACTGAGGGTCATGACTTCCTCCCCCCGCAGAATTAATTCGTTGGGAGAGTTGTCTTGGGCAGATACATCGTGGTGGGCGCCCAGGTGGTCCTCAAACATGTCGGTTTCCTCACGATGTTTACCTCCACCGCTAGCGAGTGCAAATCTACACTGGTTTATATTAAGCACCATTAACTAAAATGGTGCTTAATATCAGGCAGTAGTAGTTTTTGCAATATAGGTTTGTTTAATATGTTTATATTAAACAAACCTTTTGAAGTTTTTTGATTATTGAGTTTTTATATATTTATTTTATCTCTGAAAAGGTGAAAGACCAAAATGTTTGTCATACAACAGTGTAACATTTACAAACTGGCAGTATTTGCTTCCGCTCCACATGTCGCGACCTACATGGACTAACGATTGGCTCTTTTCCATGCATGGATTTAAATATCACATGTTAACAACACTCATGTATAAAGGTTTTAAAGTAAATGTAGATTTGATACGCGTATATAAAATGCTTGGTACCCATTTCAAACTTTGATATATAGAAACAAATATTTTTTTGCTGAATTTATATAACTAACTAATTTTTACACATTTCAAACTATTTATCTCGAGGTGTAAGGTTAACATTATTTATGGTAAGAAGTTGTAACAGACATTTTCGTATAGTAAATATTATCTTAATTGCTTAATAATGTCGCTTTGTGTGACCACCAAAATTCGCCCAACACGAAGCATTCAAAAATTTTAAGATATTCTTTTCGCAAATAATTCCGTGATATTTGGAAAGACTTTGCTGAACCAAACTTAATTAAATCAATAAAAAGCTTCGTATCTTGATCTGACTTTAGATCAACAAAAAAAACTCTATAACTTGGTAACTTGTTCCCAACTTTCGTCGTAAGTTTTAAAATAAACATAGCGTGCATAAAAGGAGATGTCAACCGAACGATGTGCCAAGACGGTGCGACGACCCTTGCCTTTGTACATACATAATATGTACATATAACTAGGAATTTACTGGGTTACTGATCATAACATAACATTACTTAATTATTTAGGAATAAGAAAAAATAATATTTATTTCTGTTACACAGTGTTTAGATGTACTCATTTAATTTGCTCCGCTATTTGTATTATCAGTCAAATACCGTTGTGAGTTTTCTAGACCAGAATTAAGTATACGAATGAAAGGAAACTAAGGAATTAAGACGAAGGAATCCTTAGAGTCAACTTTCAAGCTATAAATGTTATCAAATTAGGTGTATTCCTCCAATAAAGCGATAACGAAAAAGATTTATATAATACATATGTATGTTTATAGACCTACTGATTCACTGACATACACCATGGAACTTATTTATTTTTCATCACATGTCCACACACAACCACACTTACAGATTTTTTTTTACATTAGATAGGCTCACGCTTGACTACAACTTGCCTGATGTTAAGCAACGTTGTAATCTACGTTGCAGTTTCCCAAAGCGTGCTGTGGGCCAATATTAAATATATAATTCTGTATTATTTACAGCACATGAAACTTACAACGCTCCTTTAAGGGTTGTAAAGGCTATAAAGAAATTTCTTACTCATAAATACTAACCCTGTATCCAAGTAGGTAGTCTCTATTTAGTAATTACCTCTGTCAGTGGCAAGGGTTAATAAAAATAAATAATAATAAATATTCCGGGACATTGCACACAGCGCCATCTAGCCCCACACTAAGCAAACGCTTGTGTCGTGGGTACTAGATAACGGATATAATACTTATATACTTTTTTTTGTAAATACATACTTATTATATATAGAAACGACCAGACTCGACACAAGTAATTACAAATTTTAGTATTCATAATTACTTGTCTCATGCGGGAATCGAACCCATGGTTGCTGCGAAATGACGCCCTAATACTTATTTAGGGCTCGTTTTCACTCACATAGGAGGAATGCTAGTTAAGAATCATGTGTAAAGGGATCTCACATGTTTGGTGCTAAAATCTTGAATAATGATTGATAAATATCTAAAAATGAGAGACAGAGTCACAAAATGTTTTATTCCAGAGAGAGAAAATCAACAGAAGACAATCGCTATTCAAATGCTGCATACAGAAATGAAATATGTTAACTAACCTATCTAAGTAAATGTATATAATTGTTCTGCTGTTGGTTAATTAACATCACCATTTAATAACTAACAACGGAACAATAATATTCAACTTAGTAAAATATCACCTATTTGAGAATTTCTGGTGCCTTAATGTAGTTAGGGCAACATAGTCTGCATGCGTTTCTTTAGAATGATATGTTATCAAAAATTAAATAAAAAGTCAGATTCACTCACATATATACGTACGCAAAAAAACCTGAAAAACATACCTTAAGACAGGCAGACCGATGGATTGTATGACAGATAAGGTTTTTCAGTTTGAATATGAAGAAACAATGTTAAATTGACGATCTTTTTATTAGTAGTTTATGCCCCAAATGTAAAGTTAGCCTAGAAGTTAGCTCAGTGAATCTTGTCTCCTGAAACTTTCTAACGACTCCAGTATTCTCAAGGTCTCTAAAAAATAGGGAAGCTTTTTAAAATTTCGTTATTTCAACCTTTTTAAGGGCATTACCGGTTTGAAGACAAAAGAAGGGAAGTTATAAATATGTATGCCCTTAAGTACTCTGTGATGGATTATTTTGTCTCTCGTCTCGTTTCCTTAAAACGGCTACAGCCAAGTTCAATTTGTGTAAATTAAAATCGTTATGCAATGACAGAGAGATCAGTGGGTTACATTATTTATTTGAATTACTTCCTGTTGGGAGTTTTATCTTAGATGAAAAAACGCTGTGGATTTGTCTTGAGGAAGTCCGAGATATTAACTGTTTGTGTGTTTAGGCAGAGGCCATCAGTCGCCCTATTTCCCTATTTCAGATTGATCAATTGTACTTCGAATAAACGCAAATACTGGCAAGGAAGTCTACAACAATTAATTGATTACTAACAATCTCTTTAGAACGTATACTTAACACAAGTGTCTCCTTAGCATGAATCTACTCGTAGATGGCGCTAAGGTAAATATCGCTAAATTTTGTTTTTTTAACTATTCCTGAATAATTTTATCACTTGTTTTCATCACAGTTAATACAAAAATTCAAATTGTCATAAAAGCTTTTAAAATACTGTGAAAAATCCCAAAGTAGAAAATAGGTCGTGCATGACGTAGCTTCGTTTCAAAAATAGAACGCTTGTTAGACAATTTTTGGTTTCTACCGGGATTTTTAATTGGATAAAGTTTGTAGTGGGAGGACCTTTGACTATGCTTTTTACAAGATTGTCGATGGTACACACTCTATACCATACAATTCTAGGCAGATAACCGAAATTAATATATTTCTTCTGTATAATTAATCGAACAATCCCATAAAACACTTATAGAAATGTAATGTAAATAATTAAAATTTTCATAAAACTTTATGTTTAGTCCAAACAACTCTTGGTGTGGCGTTATTTCTTAGCAATAAATAAATGGCTTGAGACCAACCATAGCCTTAAAATATGAAACTTAGATGTTGCATAGTTTTAAAAGAGAATATAATAAACGCACGTAAAGGTTAATTTATTATTATTCCATTTTTATAACAAGAATAGAATAAATTATGTTCCAACTCTGCCTGCTGCTATAATTGTACATTGTATTGAACTGTTAGTAGGATCACTTTAAACTAATAATTTCATTTGTCTGCCTATTCCAGTAACCTTTGACTGTAGTATTAGTGGCAAGTTACCTACTATGTCTGTTTCATCAAAACATTTTTCGAATCACAGTTTTATTGGCAAGCTTTTTACCCTTTTTTCCTCGTCAGAGAGAGACCGTACCAGTTCGCGTATGAGTTTTGATTTATTTTCACACGTAGATTTTGATCGAAAATTTGTTTGATGAATTTTTGGGGAAAGCGTAGAAAATCAGTATTTTGTCATGTACTATTTTATTAACTTTTTAAACTAGATAGGCTTACGCCTGAAAACGCTCGCCTGATGTTAAGCAACGTTATAATTAATCTACGATCTAGCGCGCTTGCCTAGAAGAAACATAAATGTTTTTCTTTCTTTCTAAAACTATACCACTTCTTAAACACACACAAACTCCTCAACAATACCCTCCAGCTATACACACAACTCCTTCCTTAAAACACAACTTATTAAATTGAACACTGGCTCTAAGCTCTTATCTCCAGGGCACATTAAAACTTGCTCGGCGCTTACCACTACACCAGCGACATCGCTAATTGGTCCGCCGACCACTTTGCAATAAATTAAAAATTATCCAAACTTGGACGATTAGTTTTGTTGTTCTAGGACTTGCTAGGTAATAGTTTTCGCTCCTAAGTAATTTATGTGCTAAGGCAAGGTACTTCTGCCTTTGAACAGATACCAAATGAAATAAAAAATAATAATAATTTCTTACCTTAGTAATAAACTTAACAAACTGTTTTTTTAATTAAAATTTACTGTAGTGTTTTCGGGGGCTACTAAATCCATTAATCTACTAACCAAAGTGAATAACTAATAAGATGTGTATACTGACAAAAAAAACGAGAAAAAATCATAGTAAAATAATCTAAAATCTTATTGCTATCATCCGAAATTTTGATCTTACATCCCAGTATGACAAAGCAAATGATAGTACAGTAAATCCAAGAAGTATCTAAGTATATTGTATATTTCTATGTGACATGTTTCAGATATTTTAACAGAACTCTGCACCGGTGCTTCTTTGTGCTTTGTCAATAATTTCTCGCCGGAGTAAAATCACAAAGCGCAGAAGTAATATCAATCCTTTGTGCTCTCTCACACCTGCTATATCCCTTTTACCCATTTTTTCAGTGACATAATACAGTAATAGACAGGCTTGCATTACACATACACTTTTTCTCTTAAAAATGTAAGACGACAGTTACATCCAAATTTCTTCTTCTTATTGAATTAAAGTGGCCAACTAACTATCTTGTCGATGGTTTCATAAACCGTTTTATAGGCCTGTAAAAAACGTAAGTTGTTATGAGAGTGGCTAGTTCAGGTGTCGATAATTTTTCAAAACACCTTAAAAGCCTCAGACAGGTTCAACATCTGCTACCAAAATTGTATGTATCGTCAGTTCCACGGAAGAGCCTTGATATAATTACGTTACTAGGATAATCGTCTAAGGTCTGGCCCTAGCAACGTCAAAAGACTAGCACTGAAAAGAGCATATATTTTTTTGAAAGCTTTAGTGTTGTATAAAAATAGTGCGTGAAAGCCAGTCCATGATATTCCATGTCGTTATTTTCCCCTATATTTCCCGACCGGTCACATTTGGAGTTGCCCCGTCCGGCCTGCAGTGCTATTCATGAGTTTCCCGAGTTTTCGGGTATAATGAGGAAACTTGGGTAACAATGTAAGCGCCAACGTGTGTTCGGAGTTGCCAGTGAAAACAAAACAACGTGACTGACCGTTATTCAAAACTAGTTGTTCTAGCTAGTGTTGCCGTGTAGAGAGGAAACAATGGCCGCGTTTTATAGGTATTGCCCGCGGGATTAGATTTTCTGCATCGGTTCTAATATTTTGATAGGATTATCACGTCAGCGTGGATACTGAAATAAAACAAAAAACAACACACAGCTATGTACATTTTTAAATTTACATGACTAAGTAATGAATACCTTAAAATGGTAAAAAAAAAACAATAGAAAACAAAACGAAACAGGCAAGGTATTTGATAATAGCATTTTAAACATAAACATTTTATATATTTTTCTAGCACTTAAACAAAAAAAAATATAGAAATACATCATTCAAGCGCGACATTTCGTCCTTTGACCGCATTGTTGTTGTACATTGAAAGCTGAAATCAATCTCCGTAGATTTATTTATCTCACAACGTATTTATACTTACGTCCCGTGGCGATAAATTACAGCAATTTTTTGCTCCCGTGGGTAAAGGTGGCCTTTCATCACTTCTGGGATCAACTCGATAAACGTCAAGATACAGGTAAATTATATGGACTATATACCTAACTATTGCTGTTCATTGCCAATATTGTGTCATACGTGTGAGTGGAGTAAGCACGATTATTTTTAGTGTCTTCGTTTTTTAATATAATATGAATACATATTTTGAATGTATTTCTAAATAAGTGGAATGAATGTTATTCGAACAAATTATAGACAAAATGTTTATATCTTTATTTTTTAAAGTTTTTCTAAGTGCCCTTTTTGCTAGTTTTCAGAAGCTATATGTTAAGTTTATCCTTTGGTTTATTCTAAATAAAAAATATTTCCTAACAGCATTTAGTAAATATTACAACTCAATTTTTCTATAGATGTAAATCGTACATCAAATTCCAATATTGTTTATACTTGATTGCCTTATTAATATGCCGTTCATCTTTACTTGGCTGACTGATTATAGCGTAAGATAATATCGTATTCAATTTCAATTTCAAAATATCTTTATTTCAAATAAAATTTACAAGGTATCTAAACTAGTGTACATATGTATTCCTAGTAAAGTACAGCTTAAGATTAATTATTTTACGAGCTTTACACAATTTCTTATTAAAATTTATAGCATTGAATTTTTAAACGCTTTTAAGGTTACATATACATTGAACAATTTTTAGGTATATAATCAGGAAACATAGTTATGTAAGCTTTAGGAGGTAGCTGTACATTTTAAGTATAATGTGATTGAAAACAAAGTGTTAGGTACTGAAAAACGAAACAACTCGATGATGTTGCACGCTCATTAGTTTGAACGTAGCAGAAATTTCCAGTGATGGGTTGACGAGTAAGCAGCAAGACATGTAGCTATTCCCTGCCGAGTGGCCGGCCGCGCCAGCGCGTGCGCGGCGCGCATGCCAATCCGACCCGATACGAACTTGTAAAACGGGTGAGATTGGCATACTCGCCGGCTGCGCCCGCGCGACCGGGCGCGCGGTAGGTACTCGGGGAACGTAGCCTCTATCGATCTCCGTCGCACTCTATGAAATAGTGATGAGGTAGCTTAAATGTATTATAAGTTTCGATGAATTTGATATTCTTCTTTCTGGTTTTGCAGAGATTTTTAATAAGTTTATTATCGACTAATGGATTGTTAATTGTGTGTAAATAAAATTTCTCAGATAATTTGTATATGTATTTATCGATGCGTGGTAGATTAATTTTATAGTGAAGATTTTTTATGTTTGTACGAAATGGGGTATTATAAGCTAATTTTAAGGCTTTATTCTGGATAACTTGGAGTTTGTCTATGTTAGTACGACATGTGCTACCCCACACGGGACAACCGTAAGTGAAACAGGGTCGGACTAATGTACGGTATATTCGTAGTTTAGTGCAACTACTGAGTTTAGCCTTACGATTCATTATGGGATTTAGTGCATTCAGAGCTTTATGACCCTTAAGAAGGAGACTCGCTGTATTATCACTCCAGTTCAATTTCTTGTCAAGGACAGTACCGAGATACCTTACTGAGCGACTCCATGGTATAGAGACATTGGCAACTTTTAATGTACGTGTGGGTAGTGTGCGCTTTCCGGTGAATTAAATAGCCTCAGTTTTAGAGGCGTTAATTTTAAGTTTCCATCTAGTAAAGAAATCTAGGAGTAAATCAATTGAGAGTTGGAGACGACTAATTATTAAATCAAAATCGAGGGTAGTTGTATAACTTGCGGTATCATCCGCGAAACAGGCCAGGCTTGTGCGCGGTTGCATTGGAATGTCGTTGATAAACAACAAAAACAGGTACGGACCTAAAATTGAGCCTTGAGGGACTCCAGCCGGCATAGGTAAAGGAGAAGATAAAGTACCCTCAATTTGAACAAAAAATTTACGGTCAAATAGATAAGATTGTATCATTTTTATGAGAGAGAGAGGTATTCCGAGGGTAACCAGCTTGTGTAGCAACGCTTTGTGCCAAACGACGTCAAATGCTTTTTCGATGTCTAACAGGAACATCCCGGTAGACTGTTTCAGGTTGAGTCCTGTCGACACCGCCTCAGCCACACGCGCGAGCTGTTGCACAGTAGAATGCCCATGCCGGAACCCGAACTGTTCATCCTTGAGTAGGTCATAGGACATTAATCGTAATCGATGATACACCACCTTCTCAAAGAGTTTACCAAGACATGGCAAAAGACTGATCGGACGATAGGAAACTGGATCAGAAGGATCCTTGCCAGTTTTATGGATGGCTATTACTTTCGCTGTCTTCCAAGTGGCAGGGAAATAGTGAAGTTGCAGACAGGAATTAAATATTTTTGTAAGTAGAACTATGCATTTTTGGGGAATGTTCTTTATTAGCATATTATTGATTTGGTCTAAACCTGGGGCTTTTCGTGGCTTTAAGAACTTGATATAATTTTTTACTTCAGCTGGACGAACAAGTAATGGTTTTTCAGGAGTAATGGTTTATAGTGAATTTACCTTGTTTCTTAAGAATATTTCATAATCTTCTCTTAAGCTACACTTATGTGCATTACTTAAGATACGATTTAAATTGCCACTTAAGACATTCCGTACTAAAATGCGACAATCCTTTTTTGGCCGCCAATTCTATTTATAAGCTACGAAATCGTCTGCCAAAAAAGTTTTGTCTGAAAGTATGAGAATGATTGCCAGCCGGAAATTAAGCGACGGGAGGTATAAAATGTCACTGTCACTGGTACGTCACTTTGGTCGCATTATGATTGCGTTTAAAAGCCTCCGCCGCTGGCATTATATTACATTTTACACAAAAAATCGTTGTCAATACAGTTGACTAAGAAAATTTTACTTACAATGGAGGCACAACTAAGTTTTTTTTTAATCTGGTTTTTATTAATATTAACATCATCAAATTTGTATAATATTCTTTTGCTTGGTATTTCATATGGATACCATGTACTTATACGAAAAAGCAAGAAAATATGAATGAAGGTATAAAAGCTAAGTAAGCAGTAAACCCAAACTTAAATTTGAAATTCTCAAAAACATTTGATACATTATACTGGAATTGTGTTAGTTTTAAGTGCGGTCGAGTAACAATTACCCCTATTTATAGGATTTAATGCGCATAAAATAACAAACCTATCAATTCTAAGCTGTGACAACAAAAATATCTACCGAAAACACCGGGTAATCCTTACAGAAACACTTGAGCAAGCAAAAAACTTGCAACAGCGAACATCGTCGTACTAAATAAACTAGAGTTAAACCTCAGGATTTCGACTATATCGGACCGGTGCTAATTCTCAACTAGCAGTAAACAAGAGAAGCGATAATGGCCTCTAACACCGAGTAGTAAGGAACTTGGTTGATAAATTTTGGATGGCAGGAATGCACGGAGAGAACATAAACACGTGCATACGGGCCGCTAAGTTGGAGGGAAATTGCGCGGAACTAGTTAAATGGGGAAGGGGAGTAGGGAAATTATTGTTAGAACAGGTGCATGCATTAACTTAGTGTGGTTTATTTCTGGGCATGGTTTAACCATCTTTCACTACAAAGCAAATCATGGTGTTTGATAAGTGACCATTTTACGTCACTCACATCTTATCACCTGCCCAACTGTAACTATCCTTCACCACTTAGAGCAGATGTAGTACAGCTTTTTGAAAGCCTGGAAATATTCTTTAATTTAGTGGCCCAGCAGCGTTGTGGTAAGTAACGCCGACAACAGCGCCCTCGCAGATTTAACGTCTTGCTGACTGCAAATGAATTCACGGAGCGAGGACCAACTGCGCTTAATGCACGGGAATATGCCTCTTATACCTGAGACATAACAAACAATATCCTGTGGAAATAATGGGACAGTGAAAGTATGTAGTTTTGTTAATTTTTTTGGTAGGTATGAAGACAGCTATCTCATCCAAAGCTTTCTTAAAGCTTATAAAAATATCTGCAATTGATAGGTATATATTAATGTGAAGGTATATCCAAATAAAAAACTTTAGTTCTTGTTATAAGAAATACACAAATATTTTTTTAACAATATGTTTGTTTTGTTTCAGGTATGGAGTACTAAATTAAAATCCAGGCACAGGAATTCTGAAAACATCCATTTTGTTTAGAGTAAGATGAACAAAAAAAAACTACCAAACATAAGTTTATCTAAATATATAAAACTCAAAGGTGACTGACTGACTGATTGACTGACTGATATAGTGATCTATCAACGCAGAGCCCAAACTACTGGACGGATCGGGCTGAAATTTGGCATGCAGGTAGATGTTATGACATAGGCATCCGCTAAGAAAGGATTTTTGTAAAAGCCGCTTTTAAAGGGGTGAAATAGGGGATGCAAGTTTTACATCTTAATGCGAGCGAAGCCGCGAGCATCCACTAGTTTGTACATAAGTTACTTAATCAGAAAATACATAATTAAACCTAACCCCATGTAGCTGCAAAGTATTGTACAGACATAAAGTGCATCAGCTATTATTACATGGGACAGAGTACACATTATATTGATAGTAATTATTAGCTAGTTAATTAGACTTTCAATAGGCACATAACGAATATCCCCCGATACGAACTTTAATCAGATGCTAATACCTAATTAACTCGTGAAAATTGCCAAATTAGTCCCCATTGTTTTGGATGAAAGGTTTTGTAACTATTCACGTTTAATTAACTGTTCAGTATAAGCAACTTGATACACATTTTAAGTTAAATTAGATATAAAATTATGACATTATATTGAGGAAACTATATTTCTGTCTATTAAATTAGCACTTTGAAAACAAAAGAAAACAGAATTGAAAAGAAAAAAAAACAACCTATGTAGATTACATTTTGTCATGTACAAACAGCGCCCCGCAGTGTAACCCTCTTTAATTTGAGATAAAAAAGTAGCCTTCTGCTTATTTTCGAGGTGAAATTGTAAGTGAGTACGTAAATTGAAAAATATAATAAGACATACTACCAGTACATTTCAAACTATCGTAATATACTATGTATTCTCTACTCAGCTATAAAACCTTTGAAGTTTACTCACAAAAACTGCTTTCATTAGCACCGGCCACTTTTCATCGCGCGCGGAAATATCGTGAATCAGCGTCGAACGCGGCGGCCATTTTGTTTTGTTTTTGCACGAGTCGTCATGAATATGCAATGAACGTAACACTGCATTCGGACAAAGATCCCGCTGTAGCCAGCCAGTTACAAAGCCGATTGTGCTTATCCCGATCCGGAGCAAAATTTTGTACAACGGAACAAAATTTATAAATTGTGTATGTTTTTATTGTAGGTACCTACGAGGTTTTAGTAACTTATGGATTTAGATTATTAGTTCGTATTTTTAAAAAACGATATATTTTTTATAAAATTTTACAATATTTCATAGTCAGCATATTTTGCATCCTTGTCTTAAACCATGCTTCCTTACAACCACTCATCATTTAATAGTCAAAACAATAACTCATATCCCAATTACGATTTCGGACTTTCCCAAGACCACATAAATTTTTGCCAAATTAAAAAACAACAGCTACAATCCGCAAAGTATTTCAATTGCGTTTCGTAATATAAAGTAAACAGGAAATAAGGCAACTTTTATTAACTCGCAACGCGGATTCTGGTGAACTTCAGTCGAAAAGCAAACCGACACACACACAAAACTGAGAACAAACGATTTGGTTCTTAACCGATTCCTATATACATAAAAGCAGGGTATCATTTCGGCCTACATACATACATACATACATGTGCGTAATATTGACAGAACAAGATACAATTTGAGTATGATGATTTAACATAATCGCATTGCGTTATATTATTATATAGGTATGTTCGTTTCGACTTCAGAAACAGTACGAGTTTTATCAAATGCAGTGTAACAACTTTTGATATACTTCCATTCATTATTAAATGGATCTAGTATTAAGAAAGAACATGGCTAATACTTATATTATGAGTAGATAGTATACACTATAATACGCCCTGCGGTTTTACCCGCTACTCTGATGAAGGCCGGCTTATGTGGTTATTCATGGCTTTAGTATCCGTGTGGTCGTATAAGCTAGAAGGATCAAAACAAACATGCTTGGTTTATAACGTTGTGTGTTTTTATACTATACTTCTAATAAGATAATATCCACATCTACAATCAATAGCTTACAAATGTCAAATTTAATAAAATTGATAATAACAAAATTCTTAAAAAACTGTCGGCATAATGAAAAAAAAATACTTATGTTAGAAAATCATCAACTTAATTAGTTTTGTTAAAAGATAGCGCTTCCAAATAGATAGGTTTATTACATCACTGAACAGACAAATTACACAACAATAATAGGTGTTTTTAATTAAGTATTGCAAATGACAATTCAGAGATATCTTTCAGTTAAATGTAAAAAAAACATCCATTTCCCAATGCTTATGAGTAGGATAAATTATAACAGTAAACGATAGTTTGTTAGTTTGTCAGTTGAATGCATAAATTGTATAATATTATGTTGCAAATCGTAATGAATAGTTTTCCAATAAATAATTATAAGTACTATGCGTGCCAAATAAGAATAGGATCGCGTTTGCTGCCAACTTCACACGATAACTGTCAAAATAGTACCGCCAGCAAAAAAAGTGCATAATATTTTTATTATTATTCATATTGTGCAATAATTTGTTGTCCATAGATTAAGATTAAAATTAAAAAGGTAATATTAATAATTATTGTATGATAATTATATTCATTTAAAAATACTATTCTTGAATTTTATTAATGAATAATATTTGAAAAATTTATTCTATAGGTATGAACATATATTACATAGTTAATGCTACTACTATTATTATATATAATGTTTTTTCTTTCAAATCCTACTCATTTATAATTAACTAGTAGCGCTACACGGTTTCACCCGCGTTAATCCAGGATTAAAAGTTTAATCCGGGATAAAAAGTACCCCATGTTTGTCAGGGTGAATGTAGGATTCCAATGGTGAAATAATTTTTCAAATCGGTCCAGTAGTTTCGGAGCCTATTCAATTCAAACTAACAAACAAACAATCAAATATTTCCTCTTTATAATATTAGTGTAAAAAAAAATCTTTTACATATTACGCCAAATCCTACATCAGATTAAGCGTAAAATGTATAAGATTTGCCAAAAAAACGTACATTAAAGATTCAAACGGAATAAAATTTATGTAATTATTTTTTTGCACACCATACACTTTGGGTATTAAGTTGGCGCGTATTGCTGAACAAAATGGCGTCTTGACAGTCCTATTCTTATTTGGCACGCATAGTATCAGTAATCAGTGGCCTAATCCCGAGGGCCAGTAATGATTCATTAGCGGTGTCGGTTTTGTTTCTACGCAGTATCTAATACATTTTGTAGGCTTTGCTTAAAAACTACATTCATCAAGTCGATGTAAAATCGAACATATCTCACTGGCGTATTTGCTCCGCGCTCGCGCATCTCTAAAAGAATGACATTACATCGACAGTGCTGCTCCAACCTTTGAGCAGAAGATACGTTATGCAAAAAAACAATCTAAAAATCGCGAGTGTTGTAACCTAATCAGTGTCCTCGTTTATCTGTTTTGTGTGTTCCGATAATTGGACTTTGCCTGGATGCCAGGAGGCGTCCAGGACTCGCCGACGACCACATTCAGGAGGACTTACTGCAGGCCAAGTTGTTTTAATAAAAAAGGGGTACGTAAAACTTTCGCGTTGTAAATTGTAGTTTTCAAAAGTCCTTATTACAGGGCTGTCCACATTTTATTTACTAGCTGGTGCGCGCGACTTCGTCCGCGTGGAATAGTTATTACCATAAAAACGGTTCTACTGAGTGAACTTTAAAAGATAGACATATACTGTTGCAAAAATTTTGTTAGATCATCATATCAAGAGGAATATTTCTTTCATACATATTTTTTTGATATCTTGAACCGTTTTTGCAGCGCACGTAACGGAAGCCGGTTAAACTTTCCAAAGCCGCCATCCAAGGGGGGGGGCTGGGGGAGGGGAGGGGGGGAGGGGAGGGGGGGTAAGCCCCCCCCTAAAAGGGGGGGGTGCGGAGATCAATAGTTTTCGAGATATGACCATTTTTGTATTTTGAGGTTAAGTACTACGATTTCACTATGGGGTACTTAACTACCTAACCCAACACTTGCACTACAACAGGACTTGGCTCCTCCTCGCTTCGCTCGTCGTCGCATGTGCGTGGTAGAAAGCAACCTAACGAACCTAATCTACCTTCTGTCACAGACAAGTAACTTCGAGTCCAACACTTGCACTACAACAGGACTTGGCTCCTCCTCGCTTCGCTCGTCGTCGCATGTGCGTGGTAGAAAGCAACCTAACGAACCTAATCTACCTTCTGACACAGACAAGTGACTTCGAGTCCAACACTAGCACTACAACAGGACTTGGCTCCTCCTCGCTTCGCTCGTCGTCGCATGTGCGTGGTAGAAAGCAACCTAACGAACCTAATCTACCTTCTGACACAGACAAGTGACTTCGAGTCCAACACTAGCACTACAACAGGACTTGGCTCCTCCTCGCTTCGCTCGTCGTCGCATGTGCGTGGTAGAAAGCAACCTAACGAACCTAATCTACCTTCTGTCACAGACAACTGACTTCGAGTCCAACACTAGCACTACAACAGGACTTGGCTCCTCCTCGCTTCGCTCGTCGTCGCATGTGTGTGGTAGAAAGCAACCTAACGAACCTAATCTACCTTCTGTCACAGATTGTAATGAATAGAACTATTTTCTAATCTAACCTAAGTTTTATCATTATTATATATTCACCTATGTCTAATTAGGGTATAAAAACAATTAAACAAAGTATTTTTTATATTATTTATGTAACTTTGTACACATGCTGTATTGCCAACAGGAGTTCTTCATATATATCTAATTTATTTAGTTTGATTTTTCTTCTCCATTCATACTCCACTAACCAGTCGACAAATTGTCCTTTAAATTGGTCTTTTTTATATTTACTTTTTAAGTGTCGCCAGTGACTCTCAATTCTTTGGGTATGTACCCCGTCTGGTGCCACAAATTTATGTATACAATCGCTGTGGTTAACTTTTTTGTGTATATATCCATACTGAGGAAGGCAGTTATAAGCTCTCCAATAGTCAGTATGGATTATACTGCCTTCCTCTACATGCTTTTGTATGAGTGGCACCAGTGTCTCTGCAGATCTGTCATTATTGGGGCACACCTCCAATCTTAAGTCATCTGACTTATCTTCAATGATCCCAAGAACCCAGTGGCCCTCTATTGCTCTTCCTCTGTTGAATTTTCTTTTTCCAAACTTTGATTCGTCTATTTGGACAATTTTTCCAGGGCCACCGATTTTTGATTGCTCTTCTTTGTTTGTTTCCATAAAATATATTATGATTGCCTCCCGGCAGTAACTGTACCAGTCTGCGATTGTCCGTTGGGAAAAGACAGTTTCTCCATCAACACCACATAGGTCCCTTTGTGCCATCTCGAAAGACACTTGATAACAAAACATGTACATGATTTGGAAGATTTTTGTTATTGTCAAGTGTCCATACTCAAACCAAGTCCCTTGGGCTCTGCTTACTGATTTCATTTTACAGGATGCTTTACACCTAAATAGCCCAAATTGGCCAGTTTTGGCAGTAGTTTTTAAAGCCATATTGGTCCTATGATATCTGCATTTTCTTGCTTTTGGTAGGAGACCACGATCTTCCGCAAATTTAACACAGTCTTCTGGAGTTCCAAGCTTGTTTAAAATTTTGGGAAAGTTCCACTGCTTCCTGTAAACAAAAGAAAATCATGTTTTTATCAAATTATAAACAGATATTTTCAAATGAAATATGTAGCCTTTTATTTGGAAATGAATTAGACTAACCGTAACTCCTCTGAAGTTAGACAAGGTCTGCTTCGAGACGTTCCCCCTGGCTGTGAAGGTCCCACAGCTTGTGAAGGTCCCGCAGCCTGTGAAGGTCCAGCAGCTCGAGATGGTCCAGCACCTTGAGATGGTCCGGCAGCTTCAGACAGACTATCACCACTGTCAACTGACAGCGGCAAGTCACTAAAAAGATGAAAAAAACCATTGTTATTTATCAATAATACATTAAGGAATTAATAAACGAGTTAATAAAATAATAGTGGATAGGTATACTAACCTCAAGTTCGATGAATCCGATGCATCAACAAATGAATCGGGCTCCGAAGGCGACGGAATCAATCCACCACTCGGAATGCCGGGCACAAGTGGCTCACAAGAGTCTATCACTTGCACTTCACTAGGTTCTTCGGAAGGCACGGCGGCAGACGAAGCACGGGGCTTAGAAGACGCCATGTCATGTAGTCACACGTAAGATAACACCGAAAACGCTCTCAACCGAAAGGCACACGAACGATGGATGACTGAAATAAATAAAATAACACAAACATCAAAATGGCGTCTACAACGTTTCGTTCATCAAGTTTCATTACACACGAAATATTATAACTATAAATTTGCGATCAAATAATAAATAAAAATACGTAATGTATATATTTTTCATCAATATTTACGTAATTGTGAGAAAAACTAAACATTACATACATATTAGCAAATAAATGTAATAGTTTGTTTACATTTATTTGCTAATGATTTGAAGCCGCACGCTTGTATGTAATAGCAGTCGTAAAACGAAACGCTAATGGCCGTCATAGTGTCAAGAAACTGTCAAAACGAAGGATTATTTTTCGATTTTAAAAAATTAATATCTCGTAAACTAAGCGTCTCCGCACTTAAATATTTAACGTGTAGCCTTGTGTAAATATTATCTACTTCTTAAAAAATTATGGACCTCCAACGCGTGTGGCGGCTTTGGAAAGTTGAGCCCGGAAGCCCTCAAAGATGAATAATTTTCCCCTTTTTTTAACATTTTCTTTTGTTTCTTCGCTCATATTAGTTGCAGCGTGATGTTATATAGCCTTAACCCTTCCTCGATAAATGGTCTAATCAACACAAAAATAATTTTTCAATTCGGACCAGTAGTTCCTGAGATTAGCGCTTTCAAACAAACAAACTCTTCAGCTTCATAATATTAGTATAGATTTATTATTTAGCAAATTTACTTTAGTCATTGCATCTTTAATCGATTACAGACTTCAGGCGTGTTGTACTCAACTGAAAGTGTATCCTGAATAAAAGTATATTTTTGTATACATAGGGCTTACATAATGTGCGACCATTGTGATTAGGTACTTGAATTAATCCGTTTCAGGAATTAAGAGATATAAGATATAATATTTATGAAAACCTTACCTGACACTAGAACGGTCTTCGCATCCCGCCTGCCACCATACATACACATCTTCACATACAACGAAGTGTGCAAAACATATCCCGTCAAGAAACATGTGCACAGAAAGGCACGTGGAAAAATAAAAGTCTGGTTAACTTCACTCTCTTACAAAGAAACTGAGATCCTGGTTAAAGTCTACAACTCCGATTCTAAACTAGGAAATAACGACAATGACATTTAAACTAAACACATACACACACAAACGCAACACATACAAGCTCACACTCCAAGTCACATTCACACACACGCATACACACCATACACACGTAGGTTGACGCACTGCTGCAATATTCGAATTTGTAAATCCTATAAGTTTTAATTCCTGTGGTCGATTTCAATAATTTTAGTATCCTTAGGTATGAATTGTTTATGTATCCATAAATCAGTAGAGTTATTAATGAAATGGAGTCATTTGTACAAATTAGGAATAGGTCTTTTAAATCACTTTGTTATATTAGATTACGTGATCACTTTTTAATATTGTAATACGCGAATGACTTAGGTAATGATTCTTTTGGTTACTCTCAATCTTGGACCACCGAGATACAGGCCCAGGCCTAGTTCGGGGTTCACAAGAAACTCACATTAACATTAATTAAGTAATTAATATAATTTAGTAATACGTTAATATTTTGTGATTGTACCAGTGTTTTTTGGCAAATAAAATTTCTTTATCTTTATATAATATTTATGAAAATACAAAGCAAATACACAAGCGTTTCTTAATATGGGGCTGGATGGCGTTGCAACTGCATAAAATATCCCAGAATGTATGTATGTACAATGTACATATACATATATTTCTATACTTTTAAAATATCAATTCCAAATTATGCTTACGTGAACCCATCGTGTGTGAGTTAGACTCGTGCTTGACTGATTTTGCCTATTTCTGGCAATCGATACAAACGAGATTACATTTTTGGACATAAAATGTTCGTTTCTGCGAATTCATATCGGAAAGACGATTAAAATCAACGTCGAAAACGAAAAAGCTTCATCGGACTGTCAGTCAACATGGTATTAAATTTTCAGTTAAATTGTATGTGAGTTAAAAGTATTTTTAATTACTATAAAGATTATCCATTTTAATCTATTTAATGTCGACATTATTATATTTTAAATGATTTGTTAATCTTTTTTAAGTTCTTTTTCAAGCACTGTTCAAAGTAAATATTATTATAACTTAGGTAAGCGAAGAAGTAGGGAGAATTATAAGGAATAAGGAACACAATCAAAACAGTGACACTTTGAAATTAATTTGTACCTACTGATACTCAGTATAATTAAAAACTTTTAGAAAAATGCAGCATATTATACTTATTGTCCGATATAAGAGACCCAACAAATTAAATAAAACTTTACATACACGACAACGGCAATCCCTTGAACTATTTCCATATTACTATACACTTTCAATAACTTTTAGTTCGGAAAGTTCAATCATTTTTCAGGAGCTTGTTAGTTTCCAATACGAGGAAAAGAGAATAAAGAGGAAGAGTGAGGAAAGAGTTACCAACTCTGTTCATTATGCCAGAGCTTATCAGATCCGATGTCAGAGTTCGCGACGTAATTATTAAAGCTTTTTTGTTGTAGTTTGTTAGTGGACTCGGTAAAAGAGATTGATTCGTTGTATACTGTGATTTTACCTGACTTATATTATTTGTTTGTTGTTATTTCTCCAAAGTTTTACTCTCATATTTATCGTATCAAAGGATTACACTTTTTGAAAATAAAGCATTTAAGATAGTAGCGTATTTTTACTAATAAAATAAAATTAAAAGTAAAATGTTAGTAGCTATATTAGGAAGTACAACATTTTTTTTTATCAAAATATACTTTCATTGAACACTGTATAGGATTGATAAGTTTTGCATATACGTGAGTACATACAAATAATGTAGAACATAATCTTATATATTACATATACATACGTACATACAACCCGCCTGATGTACAGATAAATAAAACTACAAGTATTTAATTACTAAGTCCTGAATATACATATGAATCACTAGTAAATATGTAAATATACAAACTCTTCGAAACTTCTAGAATTTTGCGCGACTCTTCTCATATTCGGAATCAAATTAATAAAACTCGTGCATACTTCGTCAACTTCATCAATATCATCTCATCTGCCTGTTAGTTACAAACTGGGAACTTTAGCAACATTTCCAACAATTTTTAATTCGTGTCAAAAGAAGACGAGTTGCAAACTTG
Organism: Macaria notata; assembly: GCA_927399415.1. Taxonomy (NCBI): domain Eukaryota; kingdom Metazoa; phylum Arthropoda; class Insecta; order Lepidoptera; family Geometridae; genus Macaria; species Macaria notata. The sequence goes on from OV656727.1 coordinate 1,251,008, forward strand.
CTCGTTTAGTTTATATTGAAAATATTAAAGTATAAAGTTATTTTAATTTCAAATTTTATTAATTTTCATTATAAGATGGTTTTATGTCGCCTTCTTTAACAGAGGAAGCTTACAATCAGTTTGTGAATTTAACCTATTATCACATACAGGATCATTGTATAACTATGTAGGAAGCGAGACATCGATCTCTAACATCGAGAGTATTTAATTCTTCATGTAAAAACACAAAAAACTAATTAATATATACATACATCCGGTGCTACTTAAAATGACTTGAAATTTGTCCAAAGTTACAATGTAGACTTTAAAAATACATCCTTGGCCATCAAGTCTCTAGTGCAATATAAGTGCATAGCAGGTGATTGATTCGTTCGCTTGGTTGCGGCCATTTTTCCGCCCATAAAACTTTATCCCATTAGGTGTTCCTAGGTAGAATGCCTTGAGCTTCCGGGCGGGAGCAGGGGTCAGGGGGAGCGGGCTTCATAATACAACCTCCGATAAATAAAACATATAATTTGACAAGATTTTTACGTAGAATAGAATGTTCAATTAAGTTTACATTCAAGGTATTTTTATCTTATCTTATAGTGTTAAACGCTTTGGATTTATGCCACATATTTTGCGTTTGTATTGTGGCGGGAAAAACATGCAAGTTTTGTCGACTAGGTTGTTATTATTTATCAATAAATGCGTCACATTTATATTTTTTGTATAAGCATCGTTGTTATATATTTATTCTGATAAACAAACGCTTTACTATAATTCTAAAATGACTGGCATTGTCATATTACATAAATAAACGAAAAAGAAAAAGAAACATGTAAGAAAGTTCTTAAATTCTCGCTCAGCTCATCAACACAATCACACCCCAAAATCGCTTAGCGCGCGCCGAGGCTTGCTCTAATTAAAAATACCTACGAAGGAGGTATCAAGCTTCATTTACAGCGGCGCGATAATTGAACCGGAATAGAGCCTTCAGGTGCCGTGATAGTTGGAACTTTGCTCCGAGCTTTGTGTGAAGGGAATAGAAACTGTATTAATATACGAGTAAATCGGAAAATACCGATGTTTGTTGGACATTGTTTTATCTTGTTATTAAAAAATATAAGTTCTTTTATAAAAGCAATTTTTAAGTGTTTCTGTCTTGGCGTTGAGAAACAACTGAGCACAATGAGAAAGTAAATAAAACTTTTTTACGCAAAGACGCTTTTCTCCCGAGTATTTACAGCCTATCTGATGTTAAGCACTTTTGTAGTGAGATGTACCACACTTGCTTACTTATGGACTAAGTCCTTCTTGGCTTTGTGGAAGGAAAATATTATTAAAATCATTCCCATGTAAGTATATATGTATATCTCACAGTAACATCTCCAACAAAGAGCTTACAAATATCCCAGGATCATAGGACCTAGTAGGTTCTATGTAACGACAAATACAGAAAAACCAGCTAATCCTGGCCTATTGTATCCTCACAATAGTTCACAAGCGGAGAGCCGGCAACGATGGATCATTCTAGTTCTCTTTGTTGATATCTCGCCGCGGACGGCTTTGCGGATTTTAAAAAGAAGTGCTATTGGTTCGATCAATGGATTGACTTTGCGATACATAGAGATTTTTTGACATGATTGTTGTTATACTGTTGCGTTAGTAGAGCTTTAGGTTTTCAAGACTAGGTTAGTTAGACAGGTGTGGGAACAAAGAGGCCTTATCTCTATAAATGTTTTTATGATATGACACTTAAGCTATCATGCATTCCACTTAATATTTATGAAAAACATATATATAAATCAAGATAATATAAAACTAACTGTGTAACAAAAAGTGCTACGCTAAGCTACGACGTAGCGAACTGTAGAGTCCCTACGCAACTTTAGCAGCACAAGCCGTAGGTCAACGTAGCAAGTCGTAGCAAAAATGCTACATCAAAAGTTATTGGTAAGTTAGTCTCTGTACTTAAAAAGTAAAGTAAGATACATAATATATGTGCATAAATTAGGTGTTTTTAGTTTGTATGTATTTTTTTAAATTGCTTTAGCAAATAGCTTGTGTGAATGAAGGTTGTGTTCTAATATTTGTTTTAAAAATGATATGGGAAGTTTGGTAAAGTTTTCTGCCAAAGAAAGCAAAAAGATATGTTTCCGCCCGGGATCGAACCGGGGACCTTCTGCGTGTTAGGCAGATGTGATAACCGCTACACCACGGAAACGTTGATACGTAGACCAAATTTATCACACAATAAGTTATCAAAATCGATTCACTTATTATAAAAATTGGAAACAATTAGAAAAATAATCTGTCACAGGCAAGTTCTTGATTTCTGTATGTACTTAAAACAAAACCATACCATGAAATCTTGAATAATACAGAATAGGTATTTCACCTGCGTTCATCTATCTACCTACCTCACCTGATCACAAAATACAGCACTACACTGATTTCGACCAGTAAAACAGTCGACCTCAGTACAACATCGACTCGTCTGAATAATTTACTAGGTCGCTTTGCATCCCAGGGGCCGATAAATCTAACGACCCAACCTCAATCATGTCGCTGCCACACGCACCCAACCCTGCGTCAAAATGGCGCCACTTATCAAAATGGCCGCCGTGATGTGTGACGTTACTGGATAGATGACGTCACTGTTGGCCAGCCTGACGAAATAGACTTGATTTGTAAGAGATACATGGAATACAATGGATGACCAGCGAAAATACTGCAATAAATACTAAGAACATAAAGTTTTTTATATTTTTATCAGAAAGCCATACTTATGCATTAGTTATATTACATATCATAAATTTCGCAATCATAATCCACAGTTCCGCATATCGTAACAATTTTATCGTTCATTTATTATAATCTACCATTTATCAATCGTATAGATAAATGGGATTTAAGAATTACTTCATTTTTATTTCAACTTTTTTTTCACAACGTATGAATCTATTTATATGATAATGTTTTTAATGACTTTTTTAGTAAAACAAACCTACGCTTACCATTATTGCTAGCATACAAACCTTGTGTGTTCAACATAATGTTCTGATAGCGATGTAACTTGCCCGACCATGATTTTTAAGCAGCGAGGATAAATCTGGTGATTCAATGTACCTGCCAATATATCGCGGAGTACTGCTCTGGGCAGCTATGATTAGTTTGATTAGTTGCTACTGGTATGTGCTATTGTGGCCATCAATTCTATCTATGTACAGTAGCCATGACATTAGTTAGTGGTAAACAAGCAGGTTTAACAATTCTGATATCAGAATGATAGGAAAGTACCAGGAACTCTCGCGTCAAACTATTTTTACTTTTCCTGTAGGCTAAACTCAATTTAAAGGAACAGATTTAATCAAACGCTTAATTATTATGAGTAGGAAATATGGGCCAATTTTGGTAGCTAGAAAACTGATAAGGTAAATTACAAGTAAATTTCTTAGCTAAAAATATAATAAATTTACGAAATCCTTAATCTAAGACACAAAAGATTTCAAAGAACCCATTTCAAGTGTACTAGGTTTTACAACATCTCTAAATAAAGGACAACTGCCACCACTAGAATTATTTAATTTCACCTTTTCAATCACAATCACAGAAGTCAGTTTAAAAATGCAGCGAGCGTCAAACGGATCGCTTTGAAACAATAGCGGAGGTAGCACAGGCACGTACAATAATAGAACTAAACTGATTCCCGACGGGCTGAAGGTTACAATGAGATACAATATTACCGCGTAGGTATTGTATTTGCAGCTAGCAATGCTATTCAACCGCTAGACAGTTATCATTTTAAAACTAATCCGTATGTTAACACTCTAATCATTAAAAACCCAAAGGTTTCTACGATTTCCGGTTTATATTTGAGCGAAAACTTTCTGCTGTGAGAGCGTAACGGAAGATTTTTCGTTGTTAATTAATAAAACACTTCCCTGGTGATTTGATGGTGACTTATGAAAAATAAACAAATTTTATTTGTAGTTATTATTTTTATATTTACTGTATCAATAAATCACACGTCACACATTATTTATTCTCCATGCCTCAGTTATGACGTCAAGTTATGCCAAACTAGGTTTTGTTATACTCCTTTCACAACACAACACAAACAATGTCACTTCCACTTTGTTCTTTACTTAATTGTAACCGCCTTTAGAGCAACCGCCCTCGTTGCTTCCGCATAATTTAATTTGAGGATTGCAGCTTACTGAAATTTAATCTCGACGAGTTTCATAATAGGGCTACCGGTGATATTTTAAGCGAAATTGCGTCTGAATTTTAAGAGGTATTACTTTGGTATTTTCCGAAATTCCGCTGAAAATCTAGTGATGCGGACTATTTAGTAATACAGCAATAATTTACTCTAGAAGAGGTAAACAATATATAATATCTGTCTGTGTACCTATTTGTAGATATCTGGATGTCTATCTATATCTCTGGAATCGTAGAGAATTTTAACCACCTACCCAAAAGCGGAAATGAATCATCCAAAATTATCTGAATGTCTATCTCTGGCATTGTAGCTTCCAAACGGTTGGACATAGTTACTTGCCCTTTTTTTTAACTAAAACGGGTTTGAACTATTGACCATAGTTTGCCTCTTATAGTCTCATACTCATTGCTAATTTTCATTTGTTATAGCTTTGAGATTTACTCGAGATTATTCATCAATAATAATTCAATTTGATAGAGGTTTTTTTATTTTGCTTGTTTATGTATGTTGGCAACCCTAAACATGCTGAAGTATTCCGCACACACAGGCGGTGTTGTTTTGATGTACGAAATAATGTTTAATTTGGGTGTAGCTAATGATCTTAATGTTATTAGACACGGCTTGAGATTTCAGCAATTGTTTGCTTAATTTACTTAGTTATTTTACTAGGAAATGTTTGAGATTTCTCGGCTTGCTTTCAGAAAACATGGACCGTAGAAAAATAATCTTTAGGAATAGCACTTGTACGGAGTTAACGTCCATGAATAAATATATATTTTGAGTTCACTATACATAAATTAGTAAATTACTTTAGCAAATAACGGTCATTGCTAGAATATAATTGAAAAATTTTAAAAAAATAACTTATCTCATAATTACATATATGCAACTCCAGTACTCGTCAATTTAAATTTTATTTCGGCCCCTGATTAAGGTTTAAATGCTTCGTATCTTTTACTTTGAGGGGCTAAATAAATATTTTATTACAGCAAATGTAATATGCAGGAATTTTAAGGGTAAATATGGGTTTTATAGCGGTTTGCCTGAACTCCCGGCCATCTCATTTCGCCCTTTGAAAGAGTTATTGTGCTTTCATTGTGGCTTTTTATAATTCCATTTTAGAAGCATCGCATATCATTAATTATTCTAATTCAAATGACTATAAATGATATGATTTTAGTGCTATTACAATATAGGTGTACCTAAATGTACGTATACTTTAATAAAAAAAATACTATGTTAAGTATAAACATAATATGACAAACGTAGCTAATTAAACTGTATTGAATTGCAAGTTCACTGTATCATTTTACATTAGATATGTAACATTTTCTTATAATTATTTAGCATCCTACATAAACTAATACCGAAGATATATTACATATTCATACAAAGTTAGGTACATTCACGTCAATAATCTCAAACTAAATCACCACAAACAAGTTCCTTATTAAGTTCCTTATTACCCGAACGCCGTACTTTCTGAACCTCTTCCAATAAACTGAGGAAGTTGGTTGAAAGTTTCTCGTAATCCCAGGTATCGCTCATTGAAATCATCTGACAAAGGAATTAATGCACAACTTTCTTGTTCTGGATAACCGCCTGGTAATCCGGACATAGTTGCCGAGCGGGAGAAAGAGGCTTCTTTGCTAGTTGTCTAATTAGTTATACATAGTTATACAGTTAAGGTTCCAAAGACTCGCACCAAGCGTTTTGCTTCGACTTCGTGCGAACAGCCAAACTGTGGAACTCCTTGCCCGAATCTCTATTCCCCATGAACTATAATTTGTCGGTCTTCAAGTCGAGAGTAAACCGGTTTCTTCTAGGCAAGCCCGCTAGATCGTAGATTATAACGTTGCTTAACATCAGGCAAGTTGTAGTCAAGCGTAAGCCTATATCATGTAAAAAAAAAGTTATTTAGATAGGAATAAATAATTTAGGCAAAGCTTTGTTTATTTGGCTGTCAAATATGTACCTTGTGCGAGTTATTTTTTATTTCTTACTTTGTAATATATTTCAGTACTGTATGTTTTAATAAAGAATGTTCTATTTATCTTTACTTAACAAGTAAACAGATTTGCACTATAGGTATAACATGTACACGTCTCTACAGTCTAAATTAACAACTTTTTAATCATAATCATCATCATTTTATTTCGTAAATCATTTACACGTCATTAAAAAAAAATTACGTGGGACAGGTTTGCGTTCGACTACAGCCTGCCTGGTGTTAAGCAAGTATATCACGCAAAAAAATACATAGCCACAAGAAATTTGTGTTGCATATTTTTGTATGTAAGGAATCTTAGAGCAGTACAGTTCAAGTTACTTATTCTCATAAATAATCTTCGTTTTAAATAGAGTCCAGTATTCTCCAATGGTTTCCCTATCTTCGAACACAAAACAGTTGACTGCATGGCTTCATCCTTGAAGCGTTGGTACCCGACCCCGTTACTGGGAAGCTCGAAGTAACTTGCGAAGTTGAGCGACAATTAGCTCGCTACTTGCTGTACTCGTGTGTACTTAGCTTTGTATGGAAATTGGGGCGGAAAGGAGAGTGCGAGTGAGTTTATTTTGTGGAGCGTACTGTTTCCTCATTTTACCGGTCTTTTTACCTTTTTTGTTAGTAACTCAAAATAAATAACCGGTTTTGGATGTTTTCTTTATTTATCCAGTTGCACCCTTCATTAACGTAGAAAAAATAATTACTAAGCTTTGTTATAAGCTAAGCTAATGCAAGCTAGTTCTAGAATATTTATGTTATTACTAAGACCCTCAAAATTAAAATGCCTAATGATGTTTTATTTTAATTTCAGTAACGTAAAACATTTTCACTAGAGTTACTAAGCTTTCGATTGAAATTCAAAAAATATAACTCTTTAGTAAAGCATATTTTTATGGTGTTCAAATCACTCTTTATTATATATACTTTTCGTCACGTTCGTGACGTCACCTGCTGGTTCCAACGGAAGACCAGCGTTGGATGCTTGCATCCAGCACATGCTGAGTTGGGGCCGGATTGTGACATGATACGTGTGTACCTACTTGTTTATATCTTGCATTCTGTATCTCTTGTTTCGTGTCCCAATAAATGTATTTTTTTTTATTGCTCTATCTTCAATGAAAAGTTGGCTTAAAGCTACATCTAGTTTCTAATTAATCAGAGAAGTCATACAATTTCCAACCTCCAAATCCAACGGCGACATTTGACGGTATGCTTTGACCGCGGCTGTTTCAGTCGCAGCCACAAACGGTGTTTCGTTTGAACAGACCAATGGACATGTCATACGCAAGCAATAAAGGCCATTTCTGACCTGCTGCATGCTGTAGTATCCAATCAAGGGGGTTTACTGTGACATATCACACAGGAAACATGACATAATGGTCATAAATAACAACTTTGAAACTTGTATTGTACACTTAGCTATACACATAACACAGCAATGTTAGTTTTGAATTATTTATCACGCCGCATAAAATATAAAAAAAAATTAAACCATAATATCTTACTTATGCACAGTTGAAATAGCACCGGTTTTTCGTAACTAATCGAGTGAAATCATAACTAAACAATTATCACAGTCTTGATAATTGCTCAGTAAGTTTAATTAAGAGCAAATTTACCTGCAATAAACAAAACGTCAACAATATTAATTCCATAACGATTTTCCTCGTCGTAACCCTCAGGAACTAGCTCTAACTCTAACCCCACGACCAAATTAATCCCGAGCAAGCAACACAATCCGATTTGCCGGCCCATCGAGCCCGTCCAGCATTCCGATTGCGGTCACCAGCCTCGCTATAATAACGATTAGAAATACTGGCCATCGATGTATATATATATATATATATATATATATATATATATATATATAAATAGTAGGAAAATAACTAAAAAAACATAATGTACTCATTTTTTGGCACCTAGACGAGATTGCGTATACATCAAGGCTTGCCTTGTCATGAAATTATGAAATTATTATGTAATCAAAGCCCAATTCCTAACACTACCGTCGTCATTTTAATTTACAAAGCCTTATTTAGTCTTAGTATCAAACAGTAGTCTGAATAAAGTAAACTGTATGATAACTAGGGTAATAAGATAAATCGTTTTTATAAACTATGCTACAGATAAATAGAGATTAAATGAGCAACATCTACAAAAGGTCCAATTTTAAGGGTCATCTACACTAATATATTAACGGTCTTATTTATAAAAAGTTATAGAAGAGTTAAAGTGTTCTATAACATCACTATAAGAAAAATGACCAAAATCGGTATTTATAAACGTACTATAGCGCTAAACAGTTCTATAAGTCTATTGTAAAGTTATAGTAGCGAGGACCCTACTATAACCGTACTATAGCGGTGCTATAAGATCTAAGATGGCCGACTATCCTGTCAGCTGATTTGCTGTCTTTGAAGTAAAAACAAACAATCAAATTTTGTAATATAAATTAATTTTTTTAGAATACGGTGTCGCAATCCAAATAATAATCCAACTACAAGCAAGAATTTTTAATGAGTCGTCACTCAAAGAGCGCTTTGAGATGGGGTCATTTAGAGGAAGACTCCTAGCAGATTCCGGCTATAAATTGGAACCATATCTCTTCACACCAATATCAAGGCCCTAGAATAGGTGTGAAGAAAAATATAATGTCATATGTATAGCAACAAGAAACACTGTGGAGCGATGATTTGGAGTTTTAAAACAGCGTTTTCAGTGCCTTTTGTAATGACTTGCAAATTGGAGAATGTAAAGCCTACAATAATAGCACTTGCATATTACATAACATTGCCATTGACCAGGGGGATGCTGTGCTTGCAAGTAACTCGGATGCTCACCAGGCAAATCCAGTAGTCAAAGAGGAGCCAGGATAAGTTGCAAGTGGACGCTCAAATGCCATCATGCAATCATTTATTAGGTCACATTTTAGTGAGTAGTTAATATTTGTGATACTGTGGTTGAAGTTGGCATATAACTGTACTGTAATGGAACTGGCTCTCAGAGGAGGCGGCAAGAACATACTGCTAGGTGCTTGGTGACACATTTACTTATACATAGAAGTGATAACTAAAACAAGGAAAATGTGGAATTGTAAAACCAGATCCGGTGACATTATGTGTCTCCACTCTGAATTATATATAAAGTTTACCCCTTTTTGTACACAATGACACTGCTGCTCTTGTAATAATTAATTAATAGTAGGTACAGACATGTGATAATGCTAAATGAAAGTATCTTAGTAGGTATGTGTGATTTGTGATAAACATGTTAATAAAAGTCTTTCTATGTATTTCATTCTGTTTTACTTTTATAATAAATTATTTTTAATTTCATAAGCTCTTTTAATTTTTCAATTTTTGTTGCTCGTTGGCCATTTGGGCCTCATGTAGCTCTTGTCGGCAGGCTATTCCAGCATCGCAAATCCTCTGGGCAGCAGGAGTTTATAACCTTTCATATGTTAGCTGTCTAAATGTCAAAATCAGCGCATATGTGGGTCCCAATACAGGACGCTCTCACAGACAGGGGTTGAGCACTAATTTTTGAGACCTAGACCTACCTTTTTCACCTTTTACAGTTTATTTTAAACTAAAGATATATTTCTTTACCTCCCTTCACCATTTAAGCTTGATTTTATATTGCATTGTATCTGTTCTATGAGAAAGTACCTACATGGGTCTCCTAAAACTTAACTTTAATTTTCTCATATATACAAAATAAAACAATAACTGGATGAAATATTATATTTTTTATATACAGTCTTGTATTTAAAATGAAATTAAAAAACAAATGGTATACCCTACATAATTTTTTTTTTCACTGGACCTGTTTCTTAAACTTGAACAAAAAAACCACCTCTTCAAAAGCCACTTGAGTGGGTCTCATATTTCATTAGTTTACAATATGTTCCTGGCTGCAGAGTCCAGCCGTTTTTTGTTCACAATAATTTCAACATACTGTCAAGCTAGTTTATTATATTTATTATTAATATGGACTCGTGAAAGAAACCGTAGGACCTATATTTTGCGAGAACGGTTCTCGCCTCAAATGAGGATCAATTTGAGGCGTTGAAAACGCTCTCCAGTCAAACTTAAATTTATTAGTCGGTTCTAATGGAAGGCCCAAATCAGAAGGAGGCGACGACGAAGCGGGCGGCGGCGAAGGAGGCGACGTCGAAGGGGGCGTTGGGTCAGGAACTGATGGACGAGGAGGCCAATCCAAGGTTATGTGGACGCATCCTTCTTCAATCTCCTCATCCATTTCATCCACAAACATTCTCGCCACTCGAGGCACCATCACCGAAGGGGTAACCCCTTCTTCCTCCTCTTCTGACTCCTCACTGCCTGCTATTTACTTATTTTTATTTAAACTTTTGATATTTGAGCGTCTGAATTTCAACAACTTTGACGTTTCTTTGTGTCTGAGTATAGACAAAATTTTGTGTTTTATGACAAAGTTAGCATATATTTGGCACTAAGATACGTATTATCTATGGTTATTTCGTTTTTCTTTGATTTTTTCTTTATACTGGCAATGATTTGGCTTATTGTCGGTACCACGTGGGTACTATAGTTATAGAAGGCTTATAGAACGTTTATAAATAGCAAACTTTATAGAACACTTTAAATGCTTATTGAACACTTTAACTATAGTAAGCTTATAGCATACTTTAGGCATTTTTTATAAATAAGACCGTAAATGTTTGGGTCGTTTCTTCATTACACAATTAAACAACCTTCGTCGATCGACACGATGTGCAGGACAAATGTTGCTGTCAGTTAAGCGTCAGGACCGCAGCTGACCGTCCTGACCTCTGATAGGATTGGAGATATCGGTCACTTCGCTCGATTGGGGTCAACGAACCCGCTCCATAAATATTTTGGAGACGCCTGAGTGATTGTATACGGTAGTCCTTTTGACAGGAAAAGAAACGTGTTTGAGGATGTGTGTGTAAAAAATGTTGAGACGATTTATTCCTATTATATATTTTGTAAAAGGTTTCTAAATAAATCTCAAAATATCTTGAATTTTTTTATTTTATTTTTTATTATTATTTTAATTTACGACATAGTCTCAGAAAAAAGTCGGAAATAGTCCAATATAAATAAAAATACACGTCTACTACATTGGCTATTTTATAACACTAGTAATAGAGTAGTAATGCTACATAGATGGTACATTGTGTACGCTTACTTTTTAAGAAACCATCAGCATGTCAAATACCACAGGGCTTTTAGCCTCCACTTTGTTTGGACTGTCTTGTCTCACCTTCCTTACAATTTCCAAATTTATTAGGTTTCATAGCTGTCGAAATATCTACAAGAATACTGCTGGAAGTCAACTCAAATGGTGAATAATTGGTTTACCGCTATCCGGTAAGCGGAAAACAAGTGGCTTTCTTTTAATACTTTCGGAGTTGTTTCCCGACGCTTTCCTGTTATTAACAGTCCGGAACAAAACTTGTAGTTTGATAGTTTGTATGCTGAACTGTGGGATACAAAACCGCAGTTATTAATGCCTTTTGGATGTTGTTATATTTTTACGGCTGTTCTGTTTCATTTTCTACTTATATTTGTATATATATATCTCTCTATTCTATAAAAGGTTTTAATAGAACTTTCAAATCCATAAATGACTAAACAGCAGCTCCAAAATTCATCAATCAACAGTCAACCTCGAAAACTGTTAATAATGAACCAGTGTTTGTGATTAAGGCAGTAAGTACTTTATAACTATCTCCAAAAAACATATAGCTAGTCTCATTTTTAATACTAATTTATAAATCACTTTATAAACCCAAGTTACTAGTTTAAGCAAGCGCAGTATCTCTGCTTATTTATGAAACGCGTCGCAACTACTTGAGTAAATTAGAAAACTAAGACTAACTTAGCTAACCTGCAAGTCGCAGTTGACTTTACTTAGACCAACACTTAATCCATGCAAATCTGCGAAATAACAAGATCTCGCAACTTGGAAGCTGCACTTAGACATTCATGAAACTTGTGTGCCAATGATTACCTATATATGGGGCTAGATTCTCATAGATTTGCTTCTAAATTAACAAAATAAAACAGGTTTGCACTTGACCATAGTTTACCTGATGGTAAGCGAAGGCTATGGCCTAAGATGGAGCGTGCTTACCCGATAAGAACCGATTAACTCTCGCCTTGAACTGATCGCTGGATTATAGTACGTGGGGTACAGGGTGTCAGGCAGGGAGGCTACCTATGCTAATGTTAAATTATTCCTATTAAATAAACTAAATTAGCCTCTATCTATCCAAGGTAACCTGCGCCAGAGCCATAGAGCGTAGTCCGGGCGTCTATCGGCTAATAGTGTTCCCTGAATTGGGTGGCAAGAGGTGGTGACCAAGTAACCGCATGTGAGGCGTGACCGAACTTTATATGTGCTGAGTGCTGTACTGCACGCCCGTGGAATAATGTCGTATGTGGTGCTAGTGTAGTTGACAGCCAGTAGGCGTTTTACGTGCTGGATATCATATCTATGAACAAGAATAAGCAGAAAACCGAATAGACTCAAGCTATTTATGTATGTTTATAAATCGGTGTGTTCTGCTAAACATATCAGTAGTTGTAGTGTTTTTATTGCAATATTGTGACAATTATAACCTATGTAAATTAATAGAAAAAAATCCCACGTTTTTATTTCATGTTGATTAATAGATTATTATTTATTTGAAAAGGCTTGATCCTCTTGGCGATGCTTTTGGTTTCGGTTTAACTTGAAACAAAGTGTCGGCGATGCATGCACTGACATGTGGACAATGTATGAAAAGAACTAATATGAACAGTGAAGTCAGCGACGCATGCCTTGTTCGAGTTCAATTAGTGAAAGTGAGTGCGCGTAACAAACTAAGAGAATGTATCATTTTCGTCCACGCTCCGCGAGTATCATTAGTGAAACAGATGCTGCGTGAAGAGATCTAATTAGAATGGTATGATACTCGCGGATCACGACCGTAGTTAGTTTGTAATTAACGAAAATGTATGATGAAAGTTGCGTTTTGTGTAAATATTCACCATTTTTTGCTGATTGTGTCTAAAGTCCTTGGTTGATCTGTGTAAATTTTATATGTATAAATAGAGTTTTGTAAGGGCTTTCTAATGGTGTAAATATTATGTGTGTAACTTTAAGATCAATAAAGATATGGACGGGAAATGGTGCCACTCATAATGAAATTGCTTCAAAGTATAGAGAATTTTAATGGGGCTCTCTTTGCGGTAACGATGAATTCCAGTGCCGCGGTTGAAAATCGGTCGAAAGTATGTAGTAGTTCCAGCCGACGTCTAAATCAAGAAAGAAGAAGTGACCTCAAGACCCCAGCCAAGAAGGATTCCAGCCTGCAGATTGCTCGAAGAAGTGAGCACCGCGGCGACATCAAGGGGCTGACAAGAAGCCGCACCGCGGGCAGCTGCTGTGAACCTGGACTGGGGTCGCGAGCGTAGGGGGTGTTAGATAGTGGTACCGTTCCTCGTTTCATAGTTTCCTACATTCAACACATTGGTTTTGCTTTCAACCCACAATAGACTTAGTACCCTATCTAGGCATCTCTCACGACTAGGCCTCCTCAAGGCATCTCGCACACAAGTTTAAGTTTCGCGACGTAGGGACGGTTCGCACCGGCGCAGACGTCTCTTTCGAGACGGGAACCGCGAGCCGTCCACCCACCCAGGGGCACGGCGCCACACCGTGCGCGCTTGTGTCCGCCACACAAAGTATGTATTCTCCTTGCAAACCTACCAGCCCAAATTACAAAAAGTTACCAGGTCTTTTAATTACTTCCGTCTGTGTCTTCCTGACTATCGAAACCGTTTTCTTTATGACTTCTAATAGAAAACACTACATATACATTTTAGTACAATTTCCAGGCAGTTAGACAACACCTGACCAATTAGAGTCCCACTTCACGCGTAAAACGTCCCAGCTGTGCTACAATTAATTATTATTCTCCATAGAAGCACGAGGACAGGGCGCCATCTAGGGAAAGTAAGGCGGGTTATAACCGAACTAAAACTTCCGTAGCGAATAAAATCTACGTCTGAGTTACAACCCTTAGTAATGATAAAATACTTCTCAAGGAGAAAGAATACCAATGCATGTTACATTTTCAACCACATACGAGTAGTGGCTTGCGCAGGGTTGCCTCATGCAGCGTGGGAGCAAAATAACATAATAATGAGTGTAAACGAGGTCATCTAGATTTCCAATCCAAAACTGCTTATCATATTCATAGCTTATTCTTCTTTGGTTATTTTTTTAACAAGAAATCGATGAGAAAAGCTTAACGGGTTCATTTGTTAGGTTACTTATTCAACTTAGCGATCCAGATTAGTATAAGTAAATTAAATACTTTAATGGTAAGTACCCCCTCTCACCTCCTTTATGTAAGTCAGTCCTGCTCCGCGTTGAGAGTTACAGCTCGCAGACTAATAAGCGTTCTAGTGTTGAATTTTGGCTACAATAAATCTGAAATTTGAGTTAAATTAAGCGGGAAATTTAACTGAAAGTGATACAAAAAGTTAAAACGGGAACGAAGCTCTAGCAACTATTCGCATTATTTCCGTTTACTGTTACATGCAATTGAATGTTTGAAATTCATAATTAATGAAACATATCTGAGTAATTATATTCGTTTTTGATACATTTTAATTGAAATTCAGCTTTTTACGAAAGAATTACGATCTTGACAAAGCGTTTGTGACGGCCGCAGCATCAATTACTGGCAACTTTTCTTGGAACAGTTAAGTTGAACGGTCTTTTACATATGACACATGTCGTCAGAATATATTGTATTTAATTGGTTCTAGTAATTTCACACAAAATTTAAAATATGACTTTATTTCAATAAAAACTACTTGAAAACAGCACATACTACATTATAGCAGCATTATATCAACTAAAATTAAAACTATATTATCTCATTTCAATAATATTCGTTCCAAGAATCAAAGAAGGAGAACCCTTCCTTCTTTTCAAGTCGGTAAAACCAGACATTGGTGTAGATCTGAGATCAAACCAAGATCATTCAAGATTCCTACTCAACCCATTATCCCCTAACCGTAAACCGCACTAACTCACCATTAAACTAAAATCCCTAACGTTACAAAAACCAGCTCCAGTCCCAGCTGCTTCCATAAAATGTGTGAAGGAACTGCGTACGTATCTCATCTACAAACGTTTAGTGAGCGCCATATTGTAGCGTCGAGCCGGAATGGCTTCAACGACAGTGCACCGGATAGACTGGTAATAATTATCGTTGTTTCTCTTAGATGTTCGCAATTGATTGAATTAAGCACCATACCATCTGACTTGGCGGGATACCCGGTAGCGTGACTGTCACCAGATTTCCGTCACCACGAATAATATTTGTAGTTGGTATACGATTATATTGAGGACATAACAAGAAAAAATTTATGCCTCTCTTTCTCTTAGAGACAGAATTATTAACTTAAACAAAACACACCTTCATCCATTATAAGCAATCGAAAGTGTGTTTCTCTTAAAAAAACTATGATTTTTTTGCAATGAAATAGGTAGGAATTTCTATATTATTAAGTCTACGACGACGTCACAGCTGCGACTGATGACATATACCTACTTACTTAGGTATATGAATACTTACTGCTTTTGTCGCACTGTTCCGACTTTATGAGTTCAGTATTTTAGCTAATTTACAAGTTTGTTTTGTTTACGTTAATTTAGTAGTTTTATTTTGCTTTTGAGATGTTTAACTTGTGATTCAGCACGACGAAATTTAAATACACAGCAAATTTTGTAAGTATTTATCTATTTTAAATCTAAGTGAGATATTTTTAAGGTAAAATAAATAGGTCAAAATGCGTAAGAAGCTAAATGCAGATCTTTTAGACGTGTTAACCTGCACCAAAACTTTACCCATATGATCTTTTACACTTTCAAACTAAATCTAAAAAAAGTTCTTACATATTTACACTTAATTTAGCAATTTTACTTACAATAACATAAAAATAGCCTATCCCACATGTGCTTCTCCCACCCTTGTACTAAAACCCGCCGTTCCATGCTGTGGACTGCAATTCTACAGTTCCCGTAATAACGTGTGTTTAAACGACATAATATTTGATAGACATCACATTATAGAACTAGAATAAAATACAGTTAATGTAATTCAACAATGATGAAATTAGGCAAAAATTCAACAGAACGAACTCGAGATCGAAAATTTGACAGTGTCAATCTGGCCGGATGGATCTAGGGAATTTATTAAGAGAGTGATCTACGAATTTGTGCGACTGACAAAAAATTGCTGAAGTTTCAGAACACTTGAAAACCTCCTTTTTTTGAAGTCGGTTAAAAATAGTAACGTAAAAAATAAATGTTGATATATACAAATTTTTATTATTATTTAACACTTTTTTAATTTATATTTATTATTCGTAAGTAAATCTTATAACCACCTTGTATGAAATCTCTATATCCCTAAGGATCCCTGTCAGGATTATATTTTTTTCTGCGTGCTTACTGTTAGCAGATTCATTTATGAGTTTCTACGTTATATTGTCTGCTACAGCGAGTTCTAACTGGAAATTAACTGCGAAACAGTCGCGGCGTTTTGCGAAAGCTAACAATGAATGAAACATGCAGTTCACACGAGCGCTGTAAACGTAGAGTTAAGAGTTATATGCTGTATGCACCGGACCAAGTGCACTATTTGCTAAAACCTATTTTGTACGACAAACTGGCTGTTCTAGATTGTTTCGTATTTTTATTAGTATGTAAAAGACATTTCTTAATGGTTTATATATTTTTTTAACTAGTACGGGTTTGCACTTGCCATAGTTAGCCTAATACAATACATACGAAATGAAAGTTCGTATTAAAATTGTCTTTTTTTATTCAACAGCCAATACGGTCACTATTTGTTTGAGTTACAGTAATTTAAAGACAAGCTGTAAGAATTTGTGGTATTCTGGCATAAATTTCCAAAACAGGCCTTATTTCTGCTAGCTAAGGTAAATCATGAGATTTACATAGTTCTCATACAGTATTTATATTTAATATTTTTATTCAATCAATTCTGATACAGTCACAAATACTAGAATTCGAGTAGCGTCATTTCCTGTTCCTCACCAACAAATATAACTTTTATGAACTGTGCACAAATAGTGTCAACATCGAAATTTTCCATGTTGTTTCGTAACGTTCCAATATTCAAAATGTTTTGCTCAAATGTCGGGCTATATTTCATGCGACAGTAAAATCGAATGCGCCCGAATCGGTTGGCCTTTCGCAGCTTCTAGTTTCAAATGCTGGAGACGGAACGTATTGGTTGATGCAGTAGAACAATCTACATGTTTGTAATCTTCGTGGGTTTAAATTTAGTTACAAAGTCAAGTCAATGTGAACAACGATTTATTATAGTGCCGGCCGACTAATGATCCCGAATCTTTCTAAGAAACAAATTAATACTTACTAAAACTGAGTATGCTGAATAATCATGAATGTAACGTTCCTTGGTTACTGAGCTTAGATAGTTCACATCACAACAAACATTATGTTATAAATACAAGCTGATATTGCAAGCCCAGACAGTTTCCATCCTTCTAATCATTCAGGCCAGGCTTTTACGATTAGAAAAAAAACTACAACATAACAAAAGACATAAACTTTGTGTCGTAATTTTCTCTTTTACAAAGACGTGTTACTGCACCCTAGCTGTATATGTGCAGTGAAGATGTGCCCAATTTAGGAATATTGGAAACAATATCCTCAGCATGTTGTTTGCCATTTCAATTCTCGAATCTAAGTTCTCGAAAGTAAACTTTGAATGTAATGTTGTTCCTTGTTGCCTAAGTAACTCCCAAAATGCTTTTTATTGAACTGATACTAATAAATGTTTGTTTCTTTTACAGGTAAGCTTTTGATACTAAAACAGATCCCAAGGAAAACCGGATCTGAAAGGGTAAATTTATCTTAATGATCTCTTGCTATTCTGGAACCACAACACTTTCGGACATAAAATAATTTGGGGGTTGCTTTACTACACCACACAAACCCCTTTTGAAATGGCTGGATTATCAACAAAAAGCTATTTTTAAAGTATTACCAAAGTAAAATTAATTTGCATCAGATTATCCGGAATCCGTTGCAGATGGCCGCGGGCTCGGCCAAATAAACAGTCATTAAGTAGCTACAGAAGGCGCGGCTGCAGGACCGCAAGCCCCGTTTTATTCCGCAATTACTTGCGTATCGCGAATGTTGATTCCTTTTTCATTTGTTCCCGTTTTTTTCCGCATATTTTAAAAAGTTTGCGGCTCTGTAGAGAAAGCAATTTGCTTTGAAGTCACTCTGGGGCGAAATGATGGCCTTATGGACCTCGAGAAATATTAGATACAGGCCCCAGGTTCTCGTGATATTGTAATTTCAAAAGGTTTGCTTTACGGGAGGGATATTATTTATACTAAAATTACAAAGCTGAAGTTTGTTTGTTTGTTTGTTTGAACGCGCTAATCTCAAGAACTACTGGTGCGAATTGAAAAATTCTTTTTGTGTTGAATAGACCGTTTATCGAAGAAGGCTTTAGGCTATATAACATCACGCTGCAACTACTTGGAGCGAAGAAACAATGGAAAATGTGGAAAAAAAAACAGGGAAAATTATTCATCTTTGAAAGCTTCTGTTGCGTGCGTTGCGAAAACGGTTCAAGATATCAAAAAAATATGTATGAAAGAATTATTTCTCTTGATATGAACCAACAAAATATCCACAACAGTATATGTCTATCTTTTAAGTTTAACTCACTAGAATCGTTTTTATGGTAATATTTAGTCGCTTATTATTTATTTTTATTTATCTTCCCTCGTTCATTCAGTTTACAACTTGTACCCGAGGGCTATATTATTAGGGCAATAAAATAATAATTCGTTCTCGACCCGACCATAGAAGCCTACGATTTACTCGGCCTTTTTAAGGAGCTTGCTTTACTTTCTTGACTTATTTTTTTTATGATAAACAGATTAATAAACAAAATTACCCGTCAATTAGAAATATCACAACTTTGTTGTAATAACATTAGCGTTACATAGAATGTGACATATTAATAACATTACATTAATAGCTTTATATTGAAAGTGCTAAACAAGTTTCCTAAACTCACAAAAAACCGAAACTTATTTTCAACAAGGGCGATAATTTAAGCTGTTTTTGAAATGTAAATCAAATATCGTGAGTAACTTTCACAATCGTAGAGTGTTATTGTTAGTTACATCTTTATTTATTACTAGTAGACGCATGCGGCTGCGCTCGCATTATTTTGAGATAAAAAGTAGCCTATGACATGTCTAAGACCTCATACCACCTACATACCGAAAATCATGATCATCCGTTCAGCCTTTTTGCGTTATGAGCGTTTTAATAAACAGACAAAAACTATAAAAACTGCTGAAACGTGTTCTGTTATGGATTTAAGGTAAAACCAAACAATTTTTTTCTAACATCTATGTTCAAATTCTGACCCCCTTTAGCTCTCTTCTTATCTTATTATTAAAAGATGGACATATACTTACTGCCGTGGACAGTTTGTTAGATCATTTCAAAAGGAAGAATAATTATTTCATACATATTTTTTGATATCTTGAACCGTTTTTGCAGCGCACGCAACGGAAGCATTCAAAGATGAATAATTTTCCCCGTTTTTCCACATTTGTCATTGTTTCTTCGCTCCTATTAGTTGCAGCGTGGATGTTATATAGCCTGAAGCCTTCCTCGATAAATGATCTATTCAATACAAAACTATTTTTTCAATTCGCACCAGTAGTTCCTGAGATTAGCGCGTTCAAGCAAACAAACAAACTCTTCAGCTTTATAATATTAGTATAGATGTATAGATCATTTCATTTTAAAAGTCTATCTATTTTACAAAATACCTACGTGAACTCACAGTAATTTGAAATTATTTACCTAATTCTGAAGCCTGAAAACCAAATTTTCTACATACCTCTCAAATATTTATTATAAATTACGTGAGCTAAATTACACAAGAACAGATCTCTACGCAAAAGTAGATTACTCAAATAACTAAACGTGTGCCTAATAGAATTTCAATTTTAGATTATAGCGGAGGCAGCTCTAAATTACTTTCTCAACATTGAGCATTAGGGTTGTTTGGCCACCTACGCGATATTGAAAACATTTTAAAAGTACCTTAAATATCCCTGAGGTAATAAAGAAATGAACGAAAGAAAACCTTATATTATAAGTACAGATGAGTATAATCTGGAATTGAGTATAATATTATATTATATATCTTGTTACTGAAACATCGGATGTAACCTCTCTTATGACTTATTTTGTTTAAACATAGTTTTGTACATAATGCAGCCATATACATGTACAAACTGTATGTCGCCTTTTTATATAGTTTTTTATTTCAATTTATAAATCAGGTATTTATAAGTTTTCAGTGCAGAATTAAATGAACAATTTCTACTAAAACCATTTTTCTGTACAAATGTAGCATAGTTTCATAGTTTTAATCTTTTTAGTCAGCACAAATCGGCTAAGTAAATAAAAAATATTAAAATGTTACTTACATTTACTACTATTCTACGTGTCTGCATTAATCTGAGATTACATATTAAATAACAAAACAATCACTACTTATTACATATAACTGTATTCTGCGCTTTTACCTAGAACCTAAAAAGCAAAGGCAAACTAAAATCCAGTTAAGTAGGTATAAGTACAAGAAATAAAAAGATGCAAAGAAAGCAAAAGAAACTTTAGAAAACTTAATTAAAATTTTATACAATGATGCCCACAAAGAAATATAAAAACGTGATACTTCTAACGCTCTTTTTGCGACAGTAGGTAAAAGCTTATCGCTGCATATTACTAAGCTTGCACAACTTCCTTACCCGAGATTATTAAAATTCACATTATTAGATCCCCTCGCCCTGTCTCGCTTATTTCACTTAAGGTACAATATTCTGAGCATACTTACATTCAAATTATAATACTAGAGAAGACTCGTAAACTTCTTCTTCTTATCGATTGAGAGTGGTCAACTCTGGTGTCGAGAGTTTATCAAGCCGCCCTAAGGGCCTCTGACATGGCTTAACGACTGCCGTACTAGACAAACAGCCGGAACCTAAGTGTCACCCGACCCACGGAAGCGCCCAAATGGAATGCCACTTTTCGGTCACCCATCCGCGTACTGGTGCGCCCGTAGCTCAGCTAGCGGAGGCAATCGCATACGATTACAAATGTTATGCAAACTTCGACATAAACTAAGAAACTAAGTTAGTTGATTTTTATCTCCAATTGTAGGTATCCGAAAACCAATCCCATAGCTTAGTTTATAGTTTTCTCAAAAATACGTTTCACAGCAAAAGTTTCCTCACGATAACATAAAAGTAATTACAGTCATTTAGTTTATTATTTAACTTATTAAGTAAGATATATTTTGGTTATATAAAATTTACAGTAAGTATCGAGTCTTAAACTAAAAAACCATAACGGATGATTGTCTTTTTGCATGCCGTGAAGCATAATTGTACATATAAGCAAAATAAATTATTTGATTTAATTTCATTTTAAAGGTTAAGTATTGCCTAATCTTCGCTCAAACATTCCTAATTTTTGTGTCTTACAATAAAAAAGTATGAAGGTTAGCTCAAGTTATTACCCCTTAACTTCAGCCCCTCTACCCTAAGCAAGGACTCAGTAAACTGTCTGATACAGTCAAGTCTAGACAAGTCAAAGTCCCTTTAAGTGGAGATGTTTACTGTAGCGTAGCATTGCTTGATATTATTAGAACTAGTACTTAGTACGTATGTAGTACTATTTAGTATGTACTTCTCGTAGTTAGTCAAACGTCTTCAGTTGGAGGTATTTGTGTTTGTTTCAAGTGCAGATATATTTGTTTTTGATAGCGTTTTTTGGGATAAAACTTTTTTTTCAATTCAAAATGCATTTATTCATAATTTTTGTACATTAGTCTTAAACAGAGTACTAAGTTCCTTTGAAATTTCGAGATATATCAAATTTATATATCCTTGTGTCTGTATAATACCTTTCTATCTGTACACTAAACTTCATCTAATTTGATAACGAAATAATGCCAGCAAAAACATTTAAATGGAGAAAGTTTTTAGATTCTCGAAAAGCCAAAATTTTACCACTGCTAGCTCTGAGATTTGTCTAAATAAACATTAGAAATTAAGAAACAAACTTGTTGACCTCTAACATTAAACCATTCAAAGTTAATAGCGTCAAATAAATAAATTCAGCCAAGTGAATGTAGCAGCAACGCGAAAATGAGCTAAATTGCTAAATTAACCTCAACATTTGCCCCAGACACATTTCCAAATCACAAGTCTGGCTCGCTCTGGTACTTAATTAGTTTATTATATACTGCCCTAAAGTATGCCTTCAATAAAGCCTGGGACTGCTACTTATGGTCGCGTTAACGTTTTTCAATTGAGTGTTATCGGTGTTGCTGAATATGATAACAACTTTTTTAGAGGATACAGTTATTAAGCTAAAGTATGATTTTAAGTCGAAGTACCTGACGTTTCATACATTTTTGTTTTGTTAGGTATTTCTAGTTTTGCACCTATGTTTCTTTTATTATTATAGAAGTTTTTTTTGTATATATTTACTTGATTCTTCATAAATAAATTTCAAACGTGTAATTACATAGTTTTAGAATCATACTTTGGGAATTTTCACAGTTGTAAGTTACATACAGAACAGTATTGAATAACGTTTATTGAGACAGATTAACAAACATTTAGCAAGTATAAACACAAATACAAATAATTTATTAATAAATGTCAATTTACAAGTCAATGTTATATAAATTTGTATAATTAATATTTACATTTTAAAAACTCATCTACTGAGTAGATAGTGTTACTTAATAGTAACAATTTCAATTTAGTTTTGAATATATTGAAGGAAGCTGCATTCTTGATATTGTCGGGCAAGTGATTATATAAAGTCGGTCCTCCTACATATACCGACTTCGACGACTTAACCAGTGAGTGTGTGGGTTGTACCAACTTATCCCTGTTCCTAGTTTGGTAGGGATGTGATTGTCCTGCGGTACCAAAACTTTCTTTATTTTTATGTACATACATACACATTTGATACACATATATGGCTGGTACCGTCAGAATGTTTAGTTCAGCGAAGTAGGCCCTCGCTGGTGTGTTCCACTTCGCTCCAACGATAGAGCGGATGGCACGTTTTTGTAGTATAATACACATATACATACAATAAATAAATAAGTCCCAACACAGCCCCAACTAAGCATAATGCTGATTACTGGAAGCAATCGGCGCTGGTCTCTCTATATACTATGTGTACATAATATAGTCTTGGTATATTTCCTGTTCTATGAAAGTTAAACAACACGTTTCATAAAGTAACACTGAATCTACTATATCGTAAAAAGTTTAAGTAATTAAGTACCCTCCGCAGTTGGTACTGTGGGCGCCGCAAGCGATCGGCGTAGGTGTACCCAAATACTATAATAGTTTGTGCTTTCTAAACACTGAATAGCTTTATACATACATATGTATTATGGTGACTGTGAATATCATAGTCTGAACGCACATAATAGTTGTCCGCCTACGATGTTGTCATTTCATTAGTAAATAATACTCGTATCTAGAAACTAAATATTTACGTTACATAACCTTAATTAAAGCTCTTTACTCTATCTTTTTTATATTAGGGTTGATTTGAGGATAAATTAAACGTATAGTATCTTTAAACATACAAATGTTGACAACATCTGTCATTTCAGAAATAAATACTTAATTAAATTATCCAAAGAATACTTAAATACTTCAAATATATATAAAAGCCTTTCAACCAAACAAAATGTTATCTGTTGCTATTTTACGCACCAAACGGCCGGTGCTAAAAAAAAACAAAACAATATTTTATCAACCAGCGCGTCAGTTAAAGACAAACGCTTTGGCAAACTTTTTGCAGTTCCCAGTTACGAGGGTAGTGCACCCCGTTACCATTCAAATTCCTACACAAAAGGGGCACGCAGTGGCCCGAAATAAAAGAAAAAATTACCTTCATAAAGCAATGAATGCGAATTCAATTTCGTTAACAAAGAAAAATAGCCGCCGCGGGTGAAAAAGTCGATAAAACTTGGAGAATTTGCGTCGAAATATTTTCCGGCTTACGCCCACTTTGGACGAGAAGAAGATTCATTGCTACAAGAAATAGATCTAGCCAATTTTTTTAATTACTTCATTTATTTTTATCACTCACAAAATATTAACCATTAAAGTAGAAAAATATCCTCGCTGAAAACGCTGGGTACGAAATTTTAAAATCATCTAGAATACTACCACAGAATTGAACGAATTGCTAAACGCTATCCTGTGTACCTACCATGATGTATTTTCTAAAAGAACTGTCCTAGTCAACTAATTCAGCGAAGGAGTTATGTAACTTCAATTATGCCACATATGACTCAAAGATGTTCCTCTAATAAGAACATATATTTCGTAAGAATTTTGTAATAATTAAAAACAATCCTTCATTGGCTGTAAAAAGCCTCTCTCTATTGTCCAGCCTATCCCGATCCCGGCAGCATGGCCGCAGGCCTCATTTCCATCCAATCCGGCACGATCGGGCGCACAATGGCGCGGAAGAAAACAATCTTCAGACCCGAACAGGCTATTGTGTCCATGGACGAAACGCACACGCTTTTATTGTTTTTTATTTACAACGGCTCTGGGGTTTTCGTTGTTATATTGTTTTGTTACTACATTTTTGTGTAAGATGAGCATGTCTTTTTATTAATGTAAAATGAGTGTGGTAAGTGTAAATGCTGTGTATTTTTAGTTTCTAAAAATATTTAAATCTGAAGAAGATAAACTATAATTTACTATGCTATTACGAGAATATTTCCCTTAATTACTATAATGATAAAACTTTATCATTAAAAGAAGTTGAAATTTTATATATTGGCGCAACGCAGTCTGCCTCTACACTTGCTACGACAGTGCTACGAAATTCCAAGTAAACTTGCTACGAAAACATTTTGCGTAGTATAAAACGGAAAGTCACGTGTTCGTAATCATAAAAAAACTGATAAAGAGTTTCCCAATTTCGTGAACTCTTTATGTAATTACGCAGTTATGAAATCAAACGAATACCTTTACGTATGTCTTCGGGCTTAATTTTCCGTTCTGATACCACGTTTTATATCATAAGTGATTGACTGAAAATATGCACGTGTTTTTTCTGTTTTGGAATAAAAACACTTGTACCCTTCTCTCTTCGGAGACTTAAGAAAACAGTTAAAACACATTTTGTCTTACTAGGAGCCCTAATTTTGGCACAACCCATATGTACACATACATACCACAACGTGTCCGATGCAGTGATGCGTAGTACATCGGTCAAAGTGTCAGACAGTTTGCTGAGACCCACCCAGTGCATGCTGGCGTGCGGGACAGTCAACATCTTGGTGTGTTTGCACGTAGTTGCAGTGCATGGATTAGGTCAGTTATGTAACCCATACAAATTACGTGTATTTTGTTGCTTTCGAAAACTTTGTGGGAAATTTAAGTACATTTTCACACGTTATTTGTGAAGTTTTGCGATAATAGAATATACAATTGGATGTTTTATTTATCTTTTCTGATTGTGCAATGATTTTGATTAAGAATATCATTAGCCAATATGAGAGACGTACGTTCATTAACCTTTACGAAAGAGGATTACAAAACTTAAGTAAAAAAAATATCTTTTAAGTAAAAATAATAGTTTAGTTACTCAATTTTAATCAGTTTTATACTCTATTCATCTATACGTATACTACAGAATACGTATACAAAAGAGCAGTCTCTAAGAATGTTCTTATTGGGTTAGCACGATTCATCTTAGGCCATAGGCTTACCATCAGGCTAACTAAAGTCGAGTTAACCTAAATATGAGAATTACAGAAACCACCAAAGACTATATATACCTCCAAGAGACCAAATCTTCCAAGGCTTTAACGATTCGTTTACGTAGTAGTTGACACATAGACATCTAACATGCAACTTGGACTGTAGACGTTTGTAATTGGACCTGTGATTGCAGACCTAAAGCTGGGTTGAAGAGGGTGCCACTGTAGACGAGTTAGCTCACACTGGGATGATAAAATAGGTATACGAATTGACTTAAGTTTTGATGGAAATAAATCTAAAGAGAAAGTTAATAAACCTTATCGATATCTACAAAAAATAACACAAGAATTGCAATGTGAAATCGTTTAATATTAATTTATTTAAGAAGTATACGTTCATTATCTTGAAAGAATCATGATCAAAAATAACGATTAAATAACTTAATTAAAGACACTAGTTTTATGTATGAATTTATTTTTCATTATTTTACATATTCATCTTTCGTGTTTTTAAGTTACCCTTAAAATAACTCCAGAAAGTTAATAATTTATGACACATACATTAAACAACAATTTATACAACACATTTCGGTGAAAATAATGATACAAGCTATCATTATTTTCACCGAAAAAAAAAATATGCTTATGCTTCAAAAAAAGCCATTCAGCTAATAACATAAGTATATTTTTGCATTACATAGCTGCTTAATATGCCCAATTCCGTCCAATGAAAGCACGCGGCCGATAGTGGACTATTATCAGGCGCTATGAAGCGCTGCATAATTTAACTGAGGCTCTACCTTCAGCCTCTAAGGCATCGATTAGATAACACAAAGACTCCCAATTACTGTAGATTACTACCATCGAAGAGTGAAGTAAGGGGGAAGGAAATCATTCAAAGAAATTGGCGTTTGTACATTGGTCGCCTTGAGTCCCAAAATGATTAATACCTATCTACCTTATTTACTACGCAATAAAGTTTTTTTTATTTCGAAACCAAATAAATGTGGACATACTCTGAGCAGCCTGATCGCGCTTTTTGCCAATTCCACTCTAGTGTAACTGTCTGTTTTTTCATGGTTACTACATACACATACTAAAGTTTCTGTAAGGCATTAACGATTACAGTCCGCAACATGTCGAGCAAATTTTTGACAGGACAGGATATTTATTCTAAATATATGCTGAGTTTTTTTACTGCAAAGAGGTGTCCATTATAAATGAAATCGTTGCTCCAAGGCTAAGGCTTAAAATTCGCCCGCTTTTTGAAATGTAAATCAAAACCCCGAAAAGCCAATTTCTCTTTGATGTGTTAATTTTATATTCGCAAACTGTCTCCACGGAATCTCTTATCGGCTTTACATTCATTAAAAATGTTTCAGTCCCTTTCCGTAAAGATTTTAGATGGAATTATGAAAGACATTTTCATTTTGACCTAAACCTTAATTTACTGAAATGATTAAAAACTAGGAGTTTTACTTAAATTTATATCCATGTATTTTATATTTGAAACAAGCAAAGGATCATTCAGTTTATTGTAAATTATTTTTTTTAGTGAATAAATTAATTCGCTCTTTGTAGTTGTATTTAGCAATTGCTAAAACATTAAATATTAGGTCTTTACCTGTGAAATTGCCGATTTTAATGACGAAATTGAGAAAAATGATATGAAATTTTCTTAACAGATTTAGATGCAATTGATAACTATAGTTATATGCGTATATCAATTTCTCAAAAACAGAGTATATGATAAAAATATACCTAGTTAAAGTAGTGAAACCGACGACACATTGAAAGAGGTGTTTTGAATGACTTCCCTTTAAGTAATATACACTAGTAATACATTTTTACCAAATATGAATAAACATATATAAATAAACCAACAAAATATACTTACTTAACATTTTCATAAGAGTACTCGTACGTCTGTATGCGCCCTCAGTAAGCAATGTCTTTGTCCCTAACGAAGTAAAATATGTTTTTCCTCACACATTACTGACGCGCGGTGGCTCGGAAAGATACCAATATTTAATGTATGTCTTTATGTAGCGTTGGTTATATACTGCGGCTGTAGAGGGTCTTGGATAAACTAAACTGGGTTATTTTTAACCAGCATAACAACACATAGTTTGTGTTGCAAAGTGCTAAACCTGCTTTATTTTTTAAGGTTTATTAACAAACTTATAAAGGAAGGAACAAAAACAATCACGTTCGGCAGGATTCGAACTTGCATTTTTCGGGTAAACAACCAAAATGACGGTCAATTCACATATGTATGTAATGAAAATAGCCAGGCGTCAAAATTCATACTCGTTACAAAATTTTTGGAATAAGTGGCAGCATGCAAGCGGTAGTTTAGACAGCACTACCATACCATTTTTAAAATTATTTGTTTAACTGAAGTCTGGGGATAAAAAGGAAGGATAGGATAGGATTTTAATAAAACTTTTTAAAATTAAAATTATGTTAATTACAAAAAAAAAAACAGAAAACAAAATTCACAACAAAACCCGAATAATGATAATGATGCGTCACTGTTGCAAATTATTCCTTCGCAGATGCATGTTGGTAATCTAACATTCCTTGACAGCTCGCAAGCCTCAGGTCGCTCTGCAAGTCTCCTGGTGCCGACCACCGCTGCTGAAAAACACTCACCAACCAGCCTTTATGACTTTGTGAATTCGCCAACTTTTACTCTGGCCGGAGATAGGAAATGTCAAATAGGACACGGAGAGGTTCACAGTTTAACTCTTGAGAATAGTTTTTTTAATTATTTGACTCTATAGCAAAGTTATTTA
The DNA here is from genome assembly GCA_927399415.1 of Macaria notata. Lineage (NCBI taxonomy): Eukaryota > Metazoa > Arthropoda > Insecta > Lepidoptera > Geometridae > Macaria > Macaria notata. The sequence goes on from OV656727.1 coordinate 1,279,942, forward strand.
CCCTTTTTCATTTGACAAAACTAAAACACTTGTCCACTGAAACTGTTGAGCAATAAATTTAGGAAGTAAAGTTACGTCTTGCTACATTAAAACCTGCTCCTTACAAATTGAAATCCTATTACAATACAATACATTTATTCATAATTCCATAATTAATAAATAATAATAATAAAAAATGTTTATTGGACACACAAATTCTTAAAATCATTTTTACATTATATAAAAGTATCTAAATTATTCCAGTTCAAATTGAAATTGAAATTGGGGTCCTGTCTACTGCTTTAGGATTCCCTGTGTTGCAGTATCCAGTGTTCTTCCAATGTGTCAATGATTGAAATTAAAATTACAAATTAATTACAGATTAAAATTTGCATTTGACTTTGAATACATATGTTAGGCATTGGTTAAATATTATTAGTTAGTTAATTAATTAATACAATTATTTATAAGTAATAAGTGAGTAAATTTCAAAATTAATTATAGGTCAATTATTAATATCAAGTCAACAGTAATTAAAAATCATAGTTTAAACAAACGACAAATTTAATCATACAATATATGTAAATAAAGAAGATAATATATATACAGACTTACATTTGACTTCACCTATATTTTCTACATACAAGTGCTCTGCATCTACCATCTCCTACTTAAACTAGTGCAAACTTTCTAGATATGTGTGTAATTGTCTAGTTTACGCGCCATCCGTTGCAAAGTGTCACATTTCTCACACTGCACAAGTTTTTGGACACAAACTGCTCGCAAATGCAATTTAGGTGAAAAAGGTGCTTTAGAAAAATACTTATGTGAAACTTTTTGAACGTGATTGATGGCTAGCTTATATATATCCTTAGAATAAGAAAACATGACTTTTAGGAAAGAGTTTTTTAGGTGTATTGTTAACAATTAGAGTTTGTCGGTATACCTCTGACATGTGCTCATATATGTGAGACAACAATACTTCAAGAGCGCGCCCAAAATAAATGATATAGTAAAATACGGCTGAATATGTTTTCGAGTCTATGTGCTTGTTCTAGTAGGTCTCAGTTTTGTTACCTAATGATAGTTCTTAAAATTAGTGTCTTTTGTTTTGAGGGAATTGTTTATGATGAAATAACATGGCATACCCTACCATCCTAAAACATCATACAATGTCTCACAGTAGACTTATCTTATAATCGTCTTACGTATATATTTAGGTAAACATTAACGTATTCAAGAACGATTACGTCCCCTGGCCGAGGGACCATCTTCAATGTGTAGTCAAGCAAGTAATAGATATGAAACCCGAGAGTATTCGGAGATTAAACCGGGAGGGATATAAAGGACATTTAACATTATTGTTTAGATATTATTTTCGTTAAGTGTTTAAAAATATATATCTAAGGAATATTTGCTTTTAAGAAAATTGAGGCATGAATGGAGAAAGCGTGTACCGTCTAAGATCACAGCATGGCTTAGCCAGATTTTAATTGCAAATGAAAAACTAGTTTACTTTGATAAAATTAGAACGAACTAAATAGGTATTGTTCGTTAGACATTGAATTGCGCATTACCATACGCCATGAATTTATAGGTATGTTAAAATCTAAATAGTAGAGTATATTAATCTCTGCCATCACATAGGTACTTATCTATTTCGTACAAAAATATTTCAAAAACAAAATAATTCCGTAATGTTTCATTCTGTTAATAGTAACTGTCCTGAAGTTCAGTGTACCTTTCATAATTCTGCTATTTGTTGAACTTTCTCGCAGGTTTCTATGGCGGTTGGGTTGGAGCTTTAGATTTGAGATAGTGATGCTGTATTTTAATTACCTAAACTAATGACTCGTCGTAGATATTTATATTTATTTTATTTAGATTTGTAATTAATTAAAGATGTAAAGGTATTTATTTATTTTCACAAAACTTTGTACTCAGCTTATTCATTTTTTTATTTGTTTTTATACGTATTTAATATTCACACCTCATGCTACAGTAATAATTAATTAATTAAATCTAATCAACACGCATTCCTTTTTTCTGTATTACTTAACCTCTTAATTCCGTCTTTATTGTTTCTAAGATCAATTTCAGTCTCAGTCAATAATATTTTTAATGACAAATATAAAAAATACCTTTAAAACTTGCCTATGCAAAACGCGCCGCTAACGTAACATAAAGGTAACAAGTCGCACTGTAATAGCCCGTAAATAACAGTAGAAACACATGAGCCTCCAAATTAGGCCCATATTTCTAAGGGCATTCATTTAGCTCACTTTGCTTATTAAATTATTTCAAACGGCAATGTGTTGTTGATAATGAAATTTAACGCAGCACCTGTTGTGTTTAAGTGACTGTTGTTGTGCGTTTTATTAACAGCAATTTAGAAGGCGATGAAGTTAATTAAAAAACTTCAGTTCAGATTCACGTTAATTTATCACAGGTGTGGTGCATAAACCGAAATGTTTTTTATAAGTTTTACAAATAAAAAGTTCTGATACTGTATCATATAATATATTGGCATTCGAATGAAACCATTATAGTACTTAGTAATATTTGGAAAAAATAATAATTTTCAGCTGCACATCATACTGCTGTCGTAAAATCACTGCTCTTGGAATCTTTGAATACACCACTCTTACTACTAATATACTTTCTAGGAACTGTCCTTCTTGTTTGTTCTGGCATCTTCTTTTGATATTTCATTTCATTTACGCCTTTGGCCAAAGTCTCGCTTGTGCAGATGTTGCTTAAGATGAACAGTTTAACAAATGCCAGCTGGTAAGCAATGATAAACAATGTTAAAGTAACCCACAGTGTTTCACTCAAACAGCTTTATTCATAGTATCCTCTCGCAATTTTACATTATTCAACAAAATCAAAATGTACGTCGCACAATTCATATAAATATTCCATTGAACGAGTGCGCGGGCCGGCCCTAAGTCCGCATCAAAGGGACATTGTAAGTAATGGCGGACCTTTTCCAACCCGCCCGGGTAAGGGACACTTGGACTAGGAGCTGGTACGAAGAGGATGAAGCAGATAGTCAGCTAATCACTGCACTGTGGCAGTATTTTTAAACAACTTATTCCTTTAATTGGAATCCGGGGAACTGCAATCAGAACAGAAAAAGAACCTATCGTTATACTCAATGTTGCAAAAATTTAATATTGGGTAACGTTAAACAAAAATTTCAAATTAAGAGTAGTTGCTATGTAATGTATCTAATGTATTTATTAACAAAAGTGAGAAAGTGATGACCGCGTGAAGAGCATTTTTCCTTTGAACTTTTCTTAAATTCTGATACTTAACGCAGATGAAAACAAGTATTCATCACATTTATTTACGGCATGGTAGCTCCTAGTTGCAAATATAACATTCAGACAACTTTTCCCAGAAACCTGAAGCCACCCATAAGTAAACGATAGTAATTTCACAGAAATACCTTTGCCAAGCTTTTTTAGCTTCAAATATCACTTTCTACGTCGCCTCCTCAATTATAATCTCCTTGGCACAAACTATTCTATTATTCAAATATCGCCATATTGCAGGTCCCTTTTATGTTTGGAGAAATCTAAGTATTTCTGTAATGGTTATGGACACGAAATATCATTTGGAAGCGTCTTCCATTGAATAACAAAAGGTGTGCTTGGTACTAAAGGTTAATGAAGTGCTTGGGAAAATGTCTTGTAAGAAATATATTGAAAACTAAAGCGAGCGGGTTTCTAAGAGAGTTTTTCTTCCTACAAATGTAGTAGCATGCTTGATTTCGATATCATGATGTTCTGACAAATTATTTCTTTTTTTACATGATATAGGCTTACGCTTAACTACAACTTGCCTGATGTTAAGCAACGTTATAATCTACGATCTAGCGCGCTTGCCTAGAAGAAACCGGTTTACTCTCGACATGAAGACCGACAAAAACACAAGAGATACAAGATCTTTGACTCGACAGTACTCGTAAAATGTACTTGTTTAGTATCACAGAACGGTGAAACTTTTAAGAAAGAAGTTTTACATTAAAAGCAGTGGACTACAACTACTTAAGTTTTCGAACGTTTTAACCAACCGAAAAAAAAATAAGCAAAATTACATAGAATTATTATGAAAAAAACCTTATATCAAAACACTGGAATAATTACGCAGTCAAGACTTTCTTTGCACTCTAGTATTTGCCTTTCTTTTTTAAACCTATAATTATAATAATACAATTAAACATTTCCACCCCAACATCTCAGCGTGCTCGCAATTAGCCTGTATATTAATGAACATACGTGAGCGGCGCCGCCTGTTTGTTAGCAGGTGTGTATCATTTGTTGGCGTGATTACAGACGCGAGTCAGGGCAAGGTACGAGCGAAAGCGGGTAATTCGAACAAGCGTGCACAACTTCACAACTTTGCACTGATGTGGACAATAATAGATGCACAGTTTGTTTATCATCATCGTCAGCCTTCGTCCACTTCAAGCGTAAGTTTCTCTGCTTGTACGCCTCTCGTCCCGGTCCTGCGTATATCGATTCAGGTGCTTATTGCCAGTTTTATATTGAGTTTCGTATGGTTATGTCATTTAGTTTGTTAAATCAAGCTTGAGGTTCAGTCTTATGTTAACCAAATTTAACTTGAGAACTGAGGCACAATAGAAAATTATGGCCAAAGAAGGAAAGAAAAACAAAATAAATGTTAACCAAATATGAAAACCGCACAACGCATGTCACACAACGTGTGTTTTCCTTGTCATAAAATCATCCATTCCGTTCCAAAAAGCACGCAATACCGTTACTTTCCTACGATTAAAACACTATTTATCACCGCTCCGTCTCTGCCTTGCTCCATGTATCCCGTAATTTAGCTCCCGTCAAGTGTGAAGGCTCCATTCCTTGGCGGCAGCTGACAGCCTCCTGCCTCCACTCACTCGCCAACACCAGCGCACAGGGCAGTGCTGATGGATACAAACTTCATGTCATATATAAATACAAAAATGGAGCAAAGGCTGGAGCACTTAGACAATCTTTAGGCTTTTTTAAATATTTTCTATGTGCCCCGTTTTTTATGTTGTAGTTAGAAGTAGTATGTTTAGTTTTTCTTCCGTTGTTTTTATGTATTATTATTGTAAATACAAAAATCTTTATTTTCTTACAAAAGCAACGTTGGCTAAGATTTATAAAAGCGTTTATGGCAGTTACATGACGAGATTATATATGCAGTCATCAACCAAGTTTTATGAATATCATGATTCTTAATCATTGCATTTGTAGTGACACAAGGGGACAATGTGTGCTCATCGCCTTACTATCTATCTTTATATGTAAAATTCAAAGGACTGACTGACTGACTGATATAGTGATCTATCAACGCACAGCCCAAACCACGGGACGGATTGGACTGAAATTTGAAATGAATGTAGATAGATAGAAGAAAGAATAAGTAATATACTCCTAAATAGATAAAGGTTTTAAACACCTTATATGTCCTATCAAGAAGCTTTACACTTGGCGCACTTATAAACCTGAACTAACAATAATCCAACTATTTCGCGCGAGTTTCGCTCAATTTGTATCTGTCAAACTGTGTTAGGAACTTAGTAATAATAGTGGAGTTATGAGATTTATGTTGGGTGAAAATTGTGCGGGGCTTCGTGAATTATTATCACAATAGATGTAGCTGATAGAAGTAGAAGCTTTATGGGAAAACTATAACCTTGCCGGGCTTTTAGTTGGACGTTTATTTACTTGACATGTCTAGATATAACAAGCAAGTTATAGCAATCGTTTTTCAAATTACTACCCTAGAGTAGGTACTACACACAACAAAAGCTACTTTCATAACCTTGGTGATTGGATACACTTGATTAAATTGCGTGTATTTTTTTGTATGTAAATTTCTCAAAAACCTTATGGTCAATATTGTTGTTCTTTGTTTTACTATCTGAGAAATATGTAATAAAAAAACAAGGATGACACATTGTATGCTAGCTTATTTACTAAACGTATGATTAGTGTAACGTAGCTCTTTACATCTCTAAATCACATCGTCCTCCCTCCCAAACAAGGAAGACGCTCAAATAATTTTAAAAGCCATCATCACCCGAAAGTTCTATTTACTTTCCATTTGCGAAAGTTTATATAAGCCTGATTTCAATGGGCAAAGGGCCGAGCTAAGAGAGGATATGGCTTTACATGCAGCCCTTTGAAAAGGATAAGCGGTTTCGCGACAATAGAGGGTATTTGAATAAAATAATAGTTCGGTGCTGTCGGCCACATGGCGGAGGATGAAAGGGAGGGAAACAATGGCCCCTGGAGCCAAGTTTACCTTTAAGGGGCGCCACTTGCGATGGAAGTGCTGCCGGAAGTACTATATAGTTTAAAAATTATCTAAAATACCCATAAATCAAAATTATATATCCAACTACACACACAAATTTAGAGATAAAATTATTTTCGATTCTGTGCCTGGTTTTATGCTTTTCTTCCGAAATATGTTACATGAGAAAATATTCGAAAAAGTTTGACCTCCATAAGTCCCAAAGTCAAAGGCCCAGACGTAACATTTGTTTCCAAGGTCTCAAACCCTTTTTCAATCATAAACAACATGTTTACTAATACTTAAGTAACCTTGATATTGAAGTGGATAAGCTAAAAAATCTCACGACATATCGTATTCTTACCTTTAGTTCTAACCTAAATGTTTGTTGTCTAAATAAATAAGGCCTTTAAAAAAATAATCGCTGATAAATAGCTTTTTTTGTTATTATATTTATTTTATTTTAATTAAATGCCCTAAATTACAAACATGACACTCCCAAATTACAACATGCATTACACCCATCAATATTGTGACGGAATAAATGACTCTCCAATTGTCTTCTTAGTTTCAGTAGCAGTAATAGAGTCAATGATGATGATGATCGGAAAAAGCATGGGACTACAATACTTACAATAACAGATCATGCAACACACGGAAACCACCAAATGGTAATGCCAATTTGGGGCACCAATAAAACTAAGTTATAATATTCGATTGCATCATAAAGTTGGTAAAACGGACGTCCGATAGCAAACACATTGTCCGAATAACAATGAAACTCGATTGCTTCTAATATTAGATTCCACTATCGTTTTCTTTCCCTTTACAGGGTTACTCGTAACTAACGCCTAAGTTTTTCACGGCTGTGAAGTACAAAAAAACTTTGAATACCATAAAAATTTTAAACTTGTTAATAATAATTATGTAGGTAGATAGTGTTTTAGTTTCTCATGAATTTTGGATGGAATCGAATTTCATCCAAAATTCATTACTTTTTTAAAGTGATGCAAACTGCAACAATAAATAAAATAAATAATAATATAAATACATGTCATTTATTTCAGACCTTGAGTCCATACACATTAAAAGATAAAATTAAATTAAAATAATTAATTAATTATAATTAATAATTAATTAACAATATAGTACTTAAAAAATACTTAATTATGCCAATCAGCCTACCCTATACCTATGTATGTACTAAGAAAAACTTTAAATATTTTCTCGATATGAACAACAGCGAAAAGAAAAGCTTACCTTATATTAGCCTAATAGCTTCAACTAAAGGTCGACTCGGTCAGTCCTTGGATGGGTGACCGAAAAGTGTCATTCCATTTTGGGCGCTTCCGTGGGTTGGATGACTGGTTATATTGTAGGTCCCGGTTTGCCTAGTCAGGCGTTAAGCCACGTCAGAGGCCATTCGGGCGGCTTGATAATCTCTCGACACCAGAGTTGGCCACTCTCATTCGATAAGAAGAAGAAGATAGATACAACTCAAGCTTCTAGCCAAACAATCAATACTCGTCCTAGTTTCTACATGACTAATATCTCTGTATATCGTAGATGTATGGTCCTCCGATGGCTAGCTCATCATATCGTGACCGTCCTTAAGCACTTTATTTGATGGCCCTATTCATTGCAAGCGGACATTGGGCCCGGAGTTGGCAATTACCGATCAAATGGGCCTTCTTGGATTTATAAGTATAAGTATAGGAAGAATCTGTTTCAAAGAGGATTTAGATTTGGATTTAAAATAATTAATTGAATGGTGTGTAAATTATGTATATACGGTCCGTATATGTATGTACGAGTATACATAATTTATTAACCGACTTCCAAAAAAAGGAGGTTATCAAGTCTTCTGAAAGTATTTTTGTGGGTATGTTACGCCATTACTCCCTTGTTTTTGAGACGATTTAAAAATACTTTATTCGGTGTGGGTTTGTTTCCGAATTGGTCCCATATTTTATTGCATTCGATTCAGTACTTTTTAAATAAGGCTTACGTTACGTTAGTTTTGAAAATGAATGGTGTCTCGTTAACAATTTCAATTTGCAAATTCATGTGCAAAAAGTAATCGTCATTGATATTGACACTTATTAAATACAATTTAGGAGTTGTTTAGTTAAATTCAATTTCTGCATCGAATAAATAAATAAATATTCCGGGACATTGCACACAGCGCCATCTAGCCCCACACTAAGCAAACGCTTGTATCGTGGGTACTAGGTAACGGATATAATACTTATATACTTTTCTTTTGTAAATACATACTTATTATACATACAAACGACCAGACTCAACACAAGTAATTATATTTTTTTTAATGCATAAATATTATGATGGATTAAATAATAATAAATTGGTGATTAGTCCTCAATGTATAAAAGCTTTAAATTGCTACAAACTTTGTGGATGATGCTCTCTTAAAACTTTATCTATGAAATTATGTATAGTTAATTCTGGTAGTACCTACTTATTTTAGTAACCAAATCACAAACGTTTATTTTCACTCCAAAAACTATGTCTAAATAAGTCCCTTTTATATACGTGATCCCTAAAGAAATCACAATATTGGTTCACCTACATACAAACATTAACTTAGTAACAGCGAGTATGTTTTTATGTGACCGTCTCAAAGCTCTTTATCAGCAAAAAGCCTCCGAAATAGCGTTTGATCTAGTCAAAGAATAGACAGACATAAAAATATGTTAACAACACACGTCAACAGGAAAATAGCGGGTACATAGACAATGTAACCAAAGTACTCAACAACACCGACACTGGCACCGACAACATATATTACGGATTTCAATAGACTACTTATAGGATTCTAAGTTTCAATAATTTGATAGAGTCCTTACTCAAAATAATTAACTAAAAATAATTTATTTGCTCTTGTAACATTCATATTTGGTGTATTTACCATTTTGAATTTGGCGGTCATTTTAGCTTTCTTATATTAGTATGGTAACACCGTCTTACTTCATTTATCTCATCACTAAAACTCGATGGAGTTTTTAGTCGATGGCGACCCTCGATTTTACCGATTTTGGCGAATATGACGTCCCCTCCCTAGCATATCGACGTGGACGTGACAGGTGGAGGTGGATAGTTTTATATCAAAAAAGGTCGGAATAAAAAGCGTGGAGCAGCGGTTCAGAGCTCTCTTTCTCCGATCGGCGGTCGTCCGTATTAAACACCTTGCAGCAGTAGACGACTGCTGGTGAAAATCACCACGCGGAGGAGCCTGTTGCAAGAGGAGCCGGGACGAGGGACTCGGAAGCCGCCATTACCAGCCGTGCTGACGCGGCTCCCAAGCCTTCCACGCTCGTTCCTGTTGGCCCGCGTTCTCATTATCTACGAACAACCCCAGATTACTACTGGTGAGTCGTTTTTCCTACATTTAGTGCGGTATTACTCGAGTTGTGTTCCGATTGCATGTCAAGCAATCTCGCCATTCCGTAGGGCATACTCCGCGGCCTTCTCGTCATCGGCGCGTCCGAACCCTGTCGGGACGGCCCGTGACGTGATCATGCAGGACGTGGCACGAGCTCTGAGCACGCGCGCATGATCAGCGCGTGCATGCGTGCCGCCACGTAGTAGCCCCGGCCTGCGCGAGCTCGAAGTTCCAGCGACACGTGGCCTTTTTGGCATTCCGTGCACGGTGCTAGCCACGTGTTTCCATCTTTCTTTTCGCCTGACCCCTTCTTGTGCTTGCCTCATTTTTCTAATTGTATCCCTTTCTCGATTCCAGGGGTTGTTCTCGGGGGCTAGACCTCAAGAAGGAGGCTTCCTTTTTGAACTTCCTCTTCGACGGTCATACGCCGGTCCCGCCGAGAGCTGGACTGCGTCGCGATTCCCCGCTGCCGCTGATCGCCTGCCTGAGTCGGAAAGCTGGCGCCGCGACCCGCCAGCCTCTGGTTCGCGCCGGCTAATTCCTGCGCCACGTGGCGATTCAGCCCAGTGGTAACGCTCCACCCTCACGGTACCGTAAAGCAATTATTCATTCATAGCCTCTGGGTTAATTTAATATGCGATTGGGTCATACCATAGTCACTAGTGTAAAAAACCAACCAATTTTAACAATCTTAATTTCCAAGGTTCACCTCGCTGAGCGATCCCTAGGTCTGTTCCATATGTAACTTAGTCGGTACCCTAAGTACTTAGCAGTTTGTGAATTTTAATCTTGTAAACTGTTACCCCGGATCCTTCCGAGCCGAGGTTACTTAACTTTCTTCCCTTAATATAATTAATATAAATCTATTTCTTAATGTGTTTAAATACTGTAATCTGTTACTCCGGATCCTTCCGAGCCGATGTATCTTAACTTAATTTATTGAATATTTCTTAATGTGTTTAAATACTGTAATCTGTTACTCCGGATCCTTCCGAGCCGATGTATCTTAACTTAATTTATTGAATTTCAATTGTATACAACTATTGCCCATCTACCTGAATTTGTAAAACTTACTTGTGCATTACCCGCTATTTTAAAATAAAACTACCATTTAATGTGTCTCTCTTCGTTTTATTTGGGTCATGCCACATAGGTCTAAGTAGGGAAAAAGTTTTGTAACATTTTGAAAACATTTTGTCAATTTCACAGTTACAAAAGTATCTAGATTATAATTAGGATCTATTAACAAATAGGAACTAGTTTTTTAATAACATTTAAAGACAATTTTGCTGACAAAGCAAAATTTACAAAATTGACACAATTTTAATGAATATTTTAATATTAAAACTTTCGTGAGACATTTTATCAATATATTAACTAAACGGTTTTCACTCACGTGTAACTCGCGTGCTGCCGCGGTCACGTTCACGTTTCACGTGAGTGAAAACCGTTAATTAATATATTGTAATGAATAATTGTAAAAGTAGTATGTAGCTTTTAGCAATTAATCTAAACGTGGAGTATGTAAATGATTTCGCTCAGCGAGGAGTCTATTGTTAAAATATCTTCGAGAGGATAGAATTGAGGAATTCCCAAGAGGCTGTTCTTTGCTTGAAGATATTTTATGGTAAAAGACCGCCCTCGGTGATCGTTTGTGGGTTTCTGGTCTCTGTAGCCAAATAACTCCTACTAATATTTGTATTTATTAATTATTATTTATGTTTTTTCATGTAAAATTTTGTGGCGGTTCATTACTAGAGACAGCCTGCGGCTTCGTTTGCATTAAGAAGAAGTTTCATACAAACTTGCGTCCTTAGAAATGTAACTTTTAAAATCTTGAACTATATGTATGCCAAATTACAGCCCGATCGGATCAGGGGTTTTGGGCTGTGCGTTGATAGATAAGTCATTTACCTTTGCGTTTTATTATTATTTAAGTATGATTTCCATTTCAATCTAGAACACTTACTCAATCTTCACACAAGTACGCCTGTCTCTCAATCCCTCACATAGCTTCAACTGCTCGCTCGTGCGTCGATGATTTATCCAGCGCCGCTTTAATACTTCGAGGCGTCTTAAACAGCGGCCATTAGCAAAAACACTGTAATTTATCAGCTGGGAAGGTTAACATGTGTTTAAACTATGATGGGCTTAATGTTGTTGTTGTTGTTCATTATTGATGGAATCGGTAATAATAGTTTTCTTTTTAAAATAAAGTACAGTAAGTGATTGGCACCTGTCGTTTTATAAAAAAATCCAGTTTATTTGGTATAGTAACTAGTGCCATATGTGATTTTAATGTAATTATAACGTATGTACATAAAACTTTCACTTACTTACTTTTTTATGTGTGTGTGACACGTTTAGTCCAGCAATACAAAACGTGATCGGTCAAAAATTAATCAATTTACCTAAACTATAGGAGCAAAACTTTAAATACGACTAAATGCGTTCAATATTGTAGCACAAATTAAACCATTACAAACTGGCAGGTACAAACACAACGACAGTACTAATTACGTACATATGTAGCATACTTTATTAAAAAAACATGATGGTTTTGCACTTCATTGTAACCCCCGTGCAGAGTTTTGTCTGAATTTTCTTTAAACCCGACTCCATTATTATTCTGCATTTGCCCGCCGCCGTTTGGGGAAATTTGCGTAATCCCAAGCGATTTTTTTGACCTTAAAATGTTTGTGCGAAGTTTTATAAATCTTTTTAGGTATTTAAATATTGGTAAACATTGATCTAGTTGGAACGCACTTGGATTTAAAGATTTAAAATATCCACAACATTTCTACAATTTCTTGAAAAACTTCATTAATTATTTTCACCACTTTTTTACGATCATAAGCGATATGCATAAACACACTCGTTTGTTCGAATTGTAGTTAAAATGTGCTATAAATTTTCATGACACGAGTAAAGGATTTCGCTTCATTTTCGCCCTAATGTGTTTGTGGTTTTCTACTTTTCAATAATTCTCTAGCGCTCACTAACATACATTTTAACAAGATTACTAGTTTTGTAGTGTACTCGTATGTAAGTTTTGAAATATTGCAGTACTGCTTCTGAATTATCTAGGAACCTATATTTATCTAAGATTTTACATTTAGAATTTCACATTTGTATAATACGACTGCTGTACGATATCCACACATAAGAGAATCAAATGTAAGGACACATTGCACTGAAACTCTCTCTCTCAGACGAGTCTTCTGGAAGTTTGTGACTGTAGGACATCTAGAGTTAAAATTTTAGTTATACCTACATGATAACTTAATCAAAGCTGGGCTATATAATGATCTTTGCAACATTTAAGAAAAAAAGTGACTCCAACAGGCGATTTATGGTCAAATGCAGATCAATTCCCGGTTTTTTTTAAATATCATTTATAGTGTCTTATTCTTTCATATACAATATAAATATAAAGGCTCGGACATGGCGAAATGTCCGTTGGTTGGTAATTCCCAGCTGGCACCGCGTGACCCACTGACACCGATACTCCGGGACTGGTCAGGAATCTTGTACACGGTTATATGGGAACTGGAAGTAAGCCTAAACATGATTTTACTTTATATTAGTAGTATTTTTTGTAGTACTTAGGTAATGAAACTTGATGAAACTCGTACTAAGCGTAAAATTGAGATTTTTATTCATATATTTACGTCAATAGTAATTATTGCGGCACTTTTAAAAATGGAATTGTTGATTTATAAAATCTTAACTACTGTCATATAAGTTTTTATTTGTTAATTTTAGTTAGTAGTGATAGTATTTTTGAGACTTTTTCATAGCCATATTATAGGGCTATGCTCAGCAGTGGGCGATAACGGGCTGATGATGATGATGATTCATAGAGATACTTTTTTAATGTTTTCGAATACAATAAGGTATGATCGCTAATCTACGGAACATATTTTTTTGTATCTCGTAAATAAGCTGTACAGCGTTTTACCTGCTGTTGGAACTACGAGTATTATACATATATATATGAGAGAAGTACACAACAATTATCAAAATATTGTGGTATCATAAATACTTTGTTCAGCAGTAAAGTCTTCCTAGTTAACCCTGTAGCACCTACCCCCATCAGCAAGTGGTTAGGAATCTTTATATTGCCGTGCGGAGCGTTTTGAGCACGTGAGTGCACGAGGGTTAACTTCACGTAACATTCTTGCAGGGTTAAACGCGCGTTTTTAATATCAAAGGAATGCTCGCAGCCATGTTAGCTTTATCCTCTTTATTGTAGGCGGTGGGATTCATTTTATTAGGAAAGATCCTGATTTTATGATCAAACGTGCTGACTTTGAATGTTGGTGGGATGGGAATATTTACTTTAATATTCAAAGTTGCGATTATTGTTGGGTCAAGTGTGTTATCTATAAAATACAGTCAACCTTAATTTCTTTTATTTATTTTATTGAATTTGCGTTTGAAGAGCCTATTACATCCATTATACTAAAGGGACAAATATGACACTACCTGCATCAATCCAGGATAATTCAGGATTTAGTCTACGTCAATACCAAATTTCATTTCAATCGATTTCTTGGTTCATGCACGAGGAAGAAACCTACTCATAAACTTTTGCCTTTGTAATATTATTCTGATAAAACTCTAAATAGTTCCAATACGCTGGACATGCTTCAAAAATAAATGGCAAAGTACTCCTAAACACATTTTAAGACTTCTAACAATATTTCCTGACTGTATAAGCCAGTAAAGTACGCTGTAGTTAGTATCAAAGTTAAAACCTTCGTGGTAGTTAAGAGACCTCTGTAAAAGTCTGTGGATAAATTCAACTGGGGATTGTAAACAGAAGTTTTAGAGTCTCTTTTATTGTTAGCAAAGTTGTAAGTTTGAATGGTCGAGCATTCAAAGTAGTGCTAGTGTCGCGACGCGGAGCAAACTCTTGTGTTTCGATAACTTAAAATGTAAAAATAATCGACTTAGCTGTTTGACCTTTCTATGCAAAGTAGGTTGAATTGTGGTTTTGTTGAGAAGTTTACCGAAAAGAAATAAAACGCACCAAAGTTTACATGTTTGATATTTAACCCAAAGACAAATAAAATACAAAATAGCTGTATTGATTTAGTATACAAAAACTCGAGTGGGCTGTTGGTTAGTTGGTAGTGGCACTGCCTTCGAATTTAGGGTTGCGGGTACGATTCCCGCATGACACAAGTAATAAAAAAACATGTAATTACATGTGTTGAGTCTGGTCTTTTCTATGTATATTATGTATGTACGCACAAAATAAAAGTGTATAAGTATTATATCCGTCATCTAGTACACACGACACAAGCGTTTGCTTTGTGTGAGGCTAGGTGGCGCTGTGTGCAATATTTATTTATTACAAAATTAAGTATCCGTACCTATCTTTATATACCTCCTCCAGATTTTTAAAATCAAAATCAAACCCCTTTTAAAAAAGTCCCCGGCCCTGAGATATAACAGACTGGCCCAGTGACTCGGCATTCAATTTGATGCAGCTAAGAAGTAATTGTCATTGCGAAGACAAGATTCGTCCCATCCCGACTATTATTCCGTCCCTTTTCCGCTTCGTTTAACGCAATGGGCGTGAGGATTATTCTCATTAACCGTAATTTGTTTTCCTCGGTACAGTCAGCAAAATTAAACTTCCCTTTTTTTTGCCATCTTCGCTTTTGTTTCTCCATAAATAAGGTCGCAAGTTGTGAATCAGCGAGCGCCGAGGCCAGCTCTGCAGCCGTCGCGAACTCGCGACAGATATCACAAACATAAATTCTTACTACTGTAACAATTACTTGCCAATTCATTCCGCGCTACTGCGTTTTAAAAAATATCTTTTGCATTGTGAATTCATACATTTTTCTCTTATTTACCAGGTAAACAGCGCCCACCGGAATCATCATGGCGTCGATCATGTTTGCACAGGCCCCTATAGAAATCAGAAAAACATTTTCACGTTGAAATTATGCAAATCCGGGAACATCAGAGTTTATTAAAAGCGAGTGCGTGGTTTTTCGAGGTTTTTTTAATACGGATGGAAACAAAACGGGCGAAAATACGCGCACCAAATTTTCATATCCATTTCCATTCATATTCTATTTGCTTTTAAATACATTTTTACCTTTGTAAATTATATTTTTGAATATGAAACACTATAAAACAGAAATGTAATAATCATATACAATTTCGTGATCCACAAATCGTAGTTTTTATTTTTTATTTGTTATATTTTCCTTCTACCCGATTCTATAGAGTTTTAATTCTGAATCCAGAAGGGCATAATTTGTGTGAGAGCCAAACACGGCTTTTCTAATCAAATCCAAGATTGCTTCTCTAGTAAACTGGATAAATCTCGTGTTATCAGAACCAAAACAGAATAAGGGTCGCCATGAATATAAAACTGTGTCTCGGCATAAATCTTACAAACATTTTTACCAGCCTTAAATGTATCGTATTCAACGCGGACGCCCATTTCTTAGGAATTCAATAAAACAACACTTAATACCGATTTTCACGTATAAATCAGAGGCGAGGCAAATTTCGAGAAGCGTGAGAGAAAAAAGGAAAAGTGTTTGTTTCGAAGTTGCTAGCGAACAGGAGCTGGGGGTTACTTTTGATTAACGAGTAAAAGATTGGTTCATAAATCACCGAACACGCCGGCCCAGATACAAAGCCATGGAAAAATTATAGAGAGAAAAAATTAAACGCGACCGAGACAGATATTTACGATGCGAGACGCAAAGCGCCACCACCTAAAACACAATATTAATTAATCCGTCCAATTAAAATTAATTGTTCCTAATGGAACAGAAAAACGTTAACGAGCAGGAAAATCATCAATTTCGTTGGCCATTTTTCTTTTAAGTAAGTACCTAGTCATAAACAGATATACCTACCATTGTTGTTTTTCTATTGTTTCTAACCCTCCGACAAAAAAATAAGTTATGGTTAGACATAGACATATTAATAGCTTCAGTCTTCTATACATAGATATCAGGTACAAAACTTCCATATAGTAAATTAAGGCGTATACTGACCAAAAAACTGTTCATAAAGTCCACATCTAATCGCTTCTTTGGCTCAATATATTATCCAAAATGGTTCCGGAATATGGCACGTAGGTAAAGTACGGCCACGTTCTCAATGAATACGTAAACAGTTCCCGTGAACTGTTATCCGAAAATAAGAAGGGAAATAGACACTTTAATTTAATTTTCTCACAGACAAACGTAAAGAGTAGGTAAATTATTTCCCAGACCCAAGCCCCAGAGACAGCGGCAGGTACGTAATAGGATCCCGTTCTTTAGTCGAAATTTTTATTCCATTCCTATCCTACATTATATCTAAGCATAAATGTTTTATTTCGATAAATTGTATTAACCTTACATTATTACGTCGAACCAACTCTTTTATCAAATCAACTCCCTCTTTATTTTTTCGGAAGACACAAAACAAAATGGATAAAAAGAAACGGAAAAAATTGTTACGTGTCAAAGGGTCCGTTAGAAAGAAATATAAGAGAGGACAGTTTATAACTCGTCACTTGTGACCCAGTTGTGTTGAATCGATAGTGACAATCGACTGAGTAAGGAAGGAACGAAGTGAATGCGTCATAATTCGGTAAGAGCCTAGGGTCGAATGCGCGTCTTGACCTAATTTTGTGAGCATTAGTCGGAACCGGTTATTCCCCGAGCTATTTGTCCCAAATGCCGGACCTCGGAGCTCTCCATAACGGCTTACGATATCTAATTCCGTTGTCAAAAAGGGAATTTTACGGCCGACGCTCACTCTGCATTTTAATTCCGAATTCAAAATGTAATTAAATGGAATGTTATATGAAAAAGGCTGGGACTGTTGACCCAGAAACCTGTTCCGAAAGGTATGTGAAGTGAAGCACATATCATACGTCAACGAAGAGTCACATTGTTAAATGAAGCGCCGTCTCTTGCCCGAGCTCTCAGACGAGGCTGCATGTCTGAGAATATTTGCAGACAAAAAGAGTTCGTCCACTCGGTTGCTCTTTCAACTACAAATCGGTTTGGAATCACATAAATTTGTTTAAAAATCTATAAACGCCTGGAAAAAAAACTAACCAACTAGATAATAGTGTTATATTAAAGTCATTTATAAAAGCTCTCTAATTAAGATAAATGTCACTAAACTCCCATCTTCTTTTCTAATCTTACATAGAAAATACAAAGAAAACTCAGGTCAAGTTTTGAAAGTAGTTGAAAGAATCCCGAATCAATGTAATTGTGTCTATTCTCCCAAGTTGGATTTACCTGTTAGCTAATAAAGAGTTTATTTGTACAGTTTGACCGCAGTCCCGCGTTGGGCGCCAATCCGGTCAGAACGGCCGAACTCGCTCCAGCAGTTTCAACACGTTATTGTTATTGTGAATTCTTGTCTTATTCTTGCCTTCGGTCAGTCTTTCCTATCTCGGCCGTCTCGCCAGCTAGTTGAATAGGATTGTTTTCATCCTTTACTCGGCGTCTTTCAGAGATTCACTGAACCTTGTGAGAGTTTTATGAAATCTGACTTCAGCAACGTTGGAAATGTTCGATTCTTTACTCGGGTATTATTTTCGGATTTTACGCTGCTGCTTGACGAGCGCGAGAATATAAAGTTATGAATGAATATAATTTCGCAGATCGCTTACTCGTTTTAATAAAAGTCAAATGTGTTTTTTATGACAAAGTTTTATTGCAGTTTATTAACTTAACCTTATTAGGTTTAAGCTGTTTGAAATGTTAACGTTGAAAGAAATCAAATGAATGACTTATCTCGACATAGATTAATACATGCAAACATTTCTCGGGTCATAGAACAAATTTTACATAAATAATCAGAAAATGTAGACAAACTTTAACATAATACGTTAAATTATTAGGATCAGTTTTAGTCAATTTTAGTCTGTAATAAAGCGCTATCATCACATTTAGCTTGACTAGTAATTATTTCTTCAAAATGTAATTTAAACAAAGGACTTAAAGGACTCTCAAATAATATATTTTTCTCTTTACCTTAATTATTGCAGGCAAGAGTTACAATCTTCTACTCACAAGTGTCACCACCACATGCCGTGTGTTTTATGGAAGGCTGTGAAATTAAATTAAATTTAATTAAGTGCCATAAATACCCGCCATGGTCGAGATAAAATGTAGGAAACGTGCTCTGATTTCTGAAGTGCACCGATTTTAATGCTTTATTCCAGCGACAAGGTAAATATTTGTTCGTGACAAACATAAATTTCATAACAATATAATTAAAAGGGATTTTAATTACCTTTTTCAATATTTTAACAGAAATAACATAGTTACTACATGGGAATAAATTCGCCTGAGTATAGACTCTATACTCAGGCTATACTATAGAGATCTCTGGTGTCACGAGTTTTGTAACCGCCTGGAAGGTGGGCAAACGTGACACATCCTAACGGCAACAGTATTGGACGGACACACATGATTACTCAATACAAAAACGTAACAATTGATTACTTGCTACTTCCACTAACTATTTTCGAAACAGCTATTCACAGCGTGTTTTATAAACAACACTGAAAATAGAAGCTACGAGCGTGCAAAACTTACAACATTAAATTCAAAATCATTTATTGCACTCATGGGTTGGTTGTTTACTTAGTTTTGTTTTCCTCTCCACCGAGCAACTAACAATAAACATCATGTCTAAAAGTCCATGCTCAGTATGACCACGATAAGGACCAAAACTGTTACCAAAAAGGCTTTTTTCAGGCCCACAGAAGACGTTACGAAGCTTAATTGGCATGGCGAGGTAATTAAGCCCCTAATGGCCATCCGCGGCGCCCAAACGGCAAATTCCGTTTTGTTTAAACAACCTTTTTTTAAACGTTAGCAGTTTATGTTCCGTGATTAAGACGATTGTGCCCAAGGTTATTGTTTAGAGCTCTGTTAAATTCTTTGAATGTGGCGTTAAAGTGCAGTATTGTAACGGTTTCTTTGGTTTTCTTTCCTTTTGCAAACTGTTTCTCTGTTTGCACTAGGGGTTACTTTTTAGTTTTTTACTAACTGATGCATTAAGACGGGGTGCTATGTGAAATCGACATTTCATAAAAATCATATAAAATAGAAGTATATAAGATAGAACTAAATTTTTTCAGTTTATATAATTTGACAATAAAAACCGCTAAAACACGATTACGTATACTTCGCTCGATAGTTTTATTCTTTAAAAATAGTTATTTCTAAAATGTAATCTTATTATTTAGAGGAGTAGAAAACCATAAATAGAATATTCTGAATTGCTGATTTTATATGAATTTATTTCGTCAAAAACGTCTGCAAAACTGCTCAAATTGTGCAAAATTGTTTGCGTGTAGACAAGACTCGTCGACCGGAGCTATGCGCGCGATGCTCGCCCTTGCTCTCATGTTAATACGACGTGACATTGCATGCGAAAAAGCAACTGTAGGCATTTTACCAAGCGCAAAGCGTTTTCGGGTGAAATATCGTGGCCTTAAGCATCATGCCATTTTACAAAAACCAAATGCTTATGCTACAGCAGAGCAACAGATCACCGTGTTTTTTGTAATGGCTACAAGAAGAATAAGAACTTTCTTACTTTTTATGCTGAACTAACGCGAAAAAAACCGCGGGTTACCAATTGTATTTTAATAGTACAAAATTCAGGCCAAATGGATTTGTTTTCCAGTTCTTAACATCGGATCACGTAACAATATTTCCCCTAACTCTTTCATCTCATAGTCACCATCTAGTTTCCAATGAAGTTGTCAGGTCACCAGATACCATCCATAAAAAGAATTGGCAAGTTTATGAAACTTTAGGGATGACCCGAAAGTTAGTGAGGTCCCTTCGGCCTTGTAAGTTTGCCTTCTCATTTGGAGACCGACACCCGAGGGAGATACTAATACCGGTTATTATCCAATAGTAATCGAATCCGGTTATAACCGTGTAATCGGGTAATACCCGGTGTGAATGTAAACGCCTTATCACTACATGTGTAATTATCTAGTGGTCGACATAGAACAGTCATAGGCTCACATAGGCACGAATTCAATATATTGTCACACGAAATACTCAACTCATAGACGGAGTTTTTTTATTACGTCCGATCTAAGATTTTTTTTTATATATTAGCCTTTTTATTAGTCTGCCAACATCGTATGCCAAGGTTTTTTTACTGAGGGTATTAAATATTTAGAATTTGTCTTTTCAAATACTATGTCAATAAGCGGCCTAGCCAATATTAGGCATAATCAGCTGGGATCGCCAGGGACTGATTCGACTCGTAATTTTCAACGTAATCATGGATATTTAGTTTCTGATTTAGGATCGCTCTTTGCAGCAGAGCCTTTGTAATGATTACCGTTACATTAATGATTTGTTAATAACTATTAATTCACATTGTTTTAATATAAAAGTAACCAAAGTCTCTCCAGGGATTTGGTTTTCAGTGTGGCAGTTGGCTATGTCAGAGGCCCTTAGGGCGGCTTGATAAACTCTCGACATCAGAGTTGGCCTCGCTCATTCGATAAAAAGAAGACGATACTTACATCTTGAAGAACATCAAATAACATTCATTAAAGAAATGAAAAGCATTCTCGATTTTTACAGCCAATTAAATACAAATAATATGCAAAATATATATAATTATTCGCCACAAAACTAAACTCGTCGACGCTCTACATGTCGCTGCCAAGCTCAAATGGAAATGGGCGGGACACACAGCCCGACAAGGAGACAACCGGTGGAGTGAGAGAATCCTGTATTGGGAACCAAGAGACGGCAAAAGAGCACGCGGTAGACCTATCAGAAGATGGAGAGATGACATCGAAACAACCACTGGAAAACTATGGACGAGGACAGCACAGAATAGGAATGAGTGGCTAAAGTTGGAGGAGGCCTACGTCCGAAGTTGGACGATCCCTGATGACGCGCGAAATGAAAATAAGCAAGAAAAATCTGACAAATAACAATATTATATTAAACTGTATTAAATATAACATTTATATCCAGATATTCTTAACATTTAAAACTCAACATAAAAATTGACATAAAATCTTGACAAAATAAGTACATTTATACTAACATACAATAAATCGCAATTATTACTAACATAGAATGATCATGTTTTATAAGGAAAAGGGAATAAATGGCTATTTGAATTGAATTTGAATTTGAAAGAAATGAAAAGCATTCTCGATTTTTACAGCCAATTAAATACAAATAATATCCTAATATTTTCAAGTCAGATAAAACTTATTTTAATATGTTTTTGCTTTACAAATTTAGTCCAAGTTACGTATCTAGGGTGAGAGA
Organism: Macaria notata; assembly: GCA_927399415.1. Taxonomy (NCBI): domain Eukaryota; kingdom Metazoa; phylum Arthropoda; class Insecta; order Lepidoptera; family Geometridae; genus Macaria; species Macaria notata. The sequence goes on from OV656727.1 coordinate 1,301,947, forward strand.
GTAACATAACATTCAATAAGGCATTCCGGTGTAGTTTACACATGTAGGTCGCAGCCTAACGAGCGCTTGTATAGAATAGAAGCAAGCGGAGCAAGGGATGAGTGACTAGCGGGTAGTATATTAAAAAGAAAGAAAAGGAATAAACTTTATTTACAGATCTACACATATAAATGCCAGTATACAGCCCAGCTTAGCCAACATATTGAGTACGGGTTTACTTAATATTTTAGGTTGCTAGGCTAGAGATATGTATAATATCTGTCACGGTGGATATTGCGCTTTAATATACAATTTTATAATACTCATTTATTTAATTAAACATAGATAAAATTTGAATTAAAACCAAAAGATAAAGAAGCGAAAATATGTGTAGTTTTTACACCACAACATATCTTGCAAATTAAATAGGCTACTAGTTATCACAAAACTCTGTGCTTCCCAGTGCATCTCGATTGTAGAGCAAGTGTGTTTCCACCTTAAACGACAGTAAAGCTTGTGTGAGTGTCGATTAAAATCAAATGCACAATAGCCTAAAGTAAAGCAAAGCCACGGGTAGCTACACATGACAAATATCCATAAAATAGAAATCATATAAAAAAATCAATATCCGCTGTCGCTCCTTCCTTTCTCCCCCAGAATAGTTACAAGCTCAGAACAGAAACTGACCCAATAGACCTGCCACCGTAACCTGACCTTCGCCTCCTCTCGTTGCATACACAAATATACCACAATAGAGAGATCTCTCAACTGCAGCCGGCTCAACTTACGCTGGTCGTGGCCTAACCACTGCAAGTACTATTCACAATCGAGTGACGTTTTGTTTTATCTCAAACGGAATTTAAAATTTATTTTATTTATTTAAAAAAAATTTAGATACTAATACCGGTTATTATCCAATAGTAATCGAATCCGGTTATAACCGTGTAATCGGGTAATACCCGGTGTGAATGTAAACGCCTTATCACTACATGTGTAATTATCTAGTGGTCGACATAGAACAGTCATAGGCTCACATAGGCACGAATTCAATATATTGTCACACGAAATACTCAACTCATAGACGGAGTTTTTTTATTACGTCCGATCTAAGATTTTTTTTTATATATTAGCCTTTTTATTAGTCTGCCAACATCGTATGCCAAGGTTTTTTTACTGAGGGTATTAAATATTTAGAATTTGTCTTTTCAAATACTATGTCAATAAGCGGCCTAGCCAATATTAGGCATAATCAGCTGGGATCGCCAGGGACTGATTCGACTCGTAATTTTCAACGTAATCATGGATATTTAGTTTCTGATTTAGGATCGCTCTTTGCAGCAGAGCCTTTGTAATGATTACCGTTACATTAATGATTTGTTAATAACTATTAATTCACATTGTTTTAATATAAAAGTAACCAAAATCTCTCCAGGGATTTGGTTTTCAGTGTGGCAGTTGGCTATGTCAGAGGCCCTTAGGGCGGCTTGATAAACTCTCGACATCAGAGTTGGCCTCGCTCATTCGATAAAAAGAAGACGATACTTACATCTTGAAGAACATCAAATAACATTCATTAAAGAAATGAAAAGCATTCTCGATTTTTACAGCCAATTAAATACAAATAATATGCAAAATATATATAATTATTCGCCACAAAACTAAACTCGTCGACGCTCTACATGTCGCTGCCAAGCTCAAATGGAAATGGGCGGGACACACAGCCCGACAAGGAGACAACCGGTGGAGTGAGAGAATCCTGTATTGGGAACCAAGAGACGGCAAAAGAGCACGCGGTAGACCTATCAGAAGATGGAGAGATGACATCGAAACAACCACTGGAAAACTATGGACGAGGACAGCACAGAATAGGAATGAGTGGCTAAAGTTGGAGGAGGCCTACGTCCGAAGTTGGACGATCCCTGATGACGCGCGAAATGAAAATAAGCAAGAAAAATCTGACAAATAACAATATTATATTAAACTGTATTAAATATAACATTTATATCCAGATATTCTTAACATTTAAAACTCAACATAAAAATTGACATAAAATCTTGACAAAATAAGTACATTTATACTAACATACAATAAATCGCAATTATTACTAACATAGAATGATCATGTTTTATAAGGAAAAGGGAATAAATGGCTATTTGAATTGAATTTGAATTTGAAAGAAATGAAAAGCATTCTCGATTTTTACAGCCAATTAAATACAAATAATATCCTAATATTTTCAAGTCAGATAAAACTTATTTTAATATGTTTTTGCTTTACAAATTTAGTCCAAGTTACGTATCTAGGGTGAGAGAGTAACATAACATTCAATAAGGCATTCCGGTGTAGTTTACACATGTAGGTCGCAGCCTAACGAGCGCTTGTATAGAATAGAAGCAAGCGGAGCAAGGGATGAGTGACTAGCGGGTAGTATATTAAAAAGAAAGAAAAGGAATAAACTTTATTTACAGATCTACACATATAAATGCCAGTATACAGCCCAGCTTAGCCAACATATTGAGTACGGGTTTACTTAATATTTTAGGTTGCTAGGCTAGAGATATGTATAATATCTGTCACGGTGGATATTGCGCTTTAATATACAATTTTATAATACTCATTTATTTAATTAAACATAGATAAAATTTGAATTAAAACCAAAAGATAAAGAAGCGAAAATATGTGTAGTTTTTACACCACAACATATCTTGCAAATTAAATAGGCTACTAGTTATCACAAAACTCTGTGCTTCCCAGTGCATCTCGATTGTAGAGCAAGTGTGTTTCCACCTTAAACGACAGTAAAGCTTGTGTGAGTGTCGATTAAAATCAAATGCACAATAGCCTAAAGTAAAGCAAAGCCACGGGTAGCTACACATGACAAATATCCATAAAATAGAAATCATATAAAAAAATCAATATCCGCTGTCGCTCCTTCCTTTCTCCCCCAGAATAGTTACAAGCTCAGAACAGAAACTGACCCAATAGACCTGCCACCGTAACCTGACCTTCGCCTCCTCTCGTTGCATACACAAATATACCACAATAGAGAGATCTCTCAACTGCAGCCGGCTCAACTTACGCTGGTCGTGGCCTAACCACTGCAAGTACTATTCACAATCGAGTGACGTTTTGTTTTATCTCAAACGGAATTCGAATGGAAAAACGAAATATTAATAGTTTCGATTTGTATAAGAATTTTTGATGTTCTCGCTTTTTGGAAGCGTTTTCGGTGATATGTGGTTCATTTCGTGAAATGGGTGATGCATTTTGCTTACCACTTTAGAGTTTAATGATTAATGACATGGTATTAAATGCACGAGTGGTTTTCAATGGATAGGTATGAATTATTATTATTATTTTTCATTTGATTGATTTTGGTAAAGTAATGTACAAATGTAATCATATTTTGTGTCATTTCATTAAAAATCTCAGAACAGTTTCTAATTTTATAATGCTTTCCTAATCAAGCAAAATTTAAGTAGAAAAATAAAGCACCTTTAATTAATTTGCTAGACAAAAAAGCGTCAAAAACAATCCTTATTTTTAAAAGTAGGTATACGACAATGTGTGTAGAAAGACGTTTTTCTAACATAATCGCTTACTAAGTGAACTTAACTATAACTTGTTTTCACCTCAATGCTTTCCCCGTAGAAAGCAGAACACGGATAGTTTGAATAGAGAGACGCCGAAATGGATCGCAATTCGAGTGAAATATGCGTCATTTTTGGCGAGGTGAGGCATTCACATAGCTCAGTAAAGGAGAGGTTTGGCAATACAATTACTGTAAAAATAAATTAGGTAACACAATGAAGGCTATAACATTTGACATTTGACATTTCAGACCTCACTAACCACAAGAACCACAAGCAATCCTAGCGCCTATATAAATTGGCAAGTTTTGTAAATTGTGTGAACTTTTGAATCTTACGGTCCACTAGCGGCCCTAGTGGTGAGAACACACGTTAGACTACATTGTTGATTACTATCAAGCAGGCAGGGTAAAAGAAAAATAGCTATATTGACAGAAGCGTGTGGAATGATCCTCACTGTCTTTTTGAAACTATCAAATAAAAACAAGAGTAATCCGTACACTTAAAATGCTGGCCTTTTTCTGGCTCAACGTATCAGCATTGCCATCCAGCGTGGTAATACGGCCAGTATGCTGGGCACGCTGCCCTCTGGCAGTGGGCTGGAGCACTTAGATTATCTTTAGGCTTTTCTAAAGATTTTGCTAAGTGCCCCTTTTTTGTAGTAGTTAGAAGTAGTATGTTTAATTTTCCTTCCCTTGTTTATATATTTTATTATTGGACACTTACTAATGTATATTTTTTCAGTCAGGCATTTCACCTAAAGGACAAGCCTAAGCCGCACCAACGACATAGAGCCCGAAGTTGGAGCATGATAATGTTAGATCAGCCTATTACCTGCTCTATGTCGACACAGAGGGCGCAAATAGATTGGGATTGAAATATCGATACCGCTCCAATCGAATCGGAGACATTTTTGATGCAATGTCGACGTGAAATAGCTCAAACGATGTTACGTTCTCCTTTGATGTTTTATTTCCATTCGGAATGTACGTCAAATCTACGTGAATTATCAAATCATACTTTTGAGTGTGGTATTTGTGCTTTTTGTGTTAGTATTTATATTTTCTTTTCATTTAATACCTATATCAATTAAAATTTTGCAGATGTAGAGACAATTTATTTATCTTTTTCTTTCATAGCTTCCGTGGGTCGAATGACACATTAAATTATAGGTCCCGGCTGTTTGTCTAGTATACTCTCGGCACCAGAGTTGGCCACTCTCATTTCATAAGAAGAAGAGAATAGACCACAATATATTTTACCATCAACCATTTAGCATAATTAAAAAAAAGTTTTAATGATACATATGTACATCTCCGTTAAATAAATTCAACAGTAATTTCTATTCATGCCACATCTACAAAGTATTTAAGAGCGACGCGTGTCATTTCAACTTTCAGCTTAGCAACAAAGCAATTAAGCTCGTGTAAAATTTAATTTCAATTAAATTAAATTTCGCGAACGGATAAGGTGAAGGTTGAACCTAAATCAGGGATCTGAAACTACCTGATGAATATTAATAATCTGTGCTCGGTTTGAATTACAATTTGCTATCGTAATTACGTATGTAGGTACATACCTCCCTTGAGAGCCCTTCGCCTTTGTACATCTAGACTTCCTTCATAATTACTGTTAGTATTATATTCTTCTAAGATCATTATACAGAATTGTTTTGGTCTAGGTTCTAGAGATTGAGCATTAAATTTGGAAGCCAAAACAAAATGTTGTGAAACATTGCTCCGTTAGCTTAGTTGGAAGTGGCTCTGCCTTCTAATCTAGGGGTGCGGGTTCGATTCCCGCATAACACAAGTAATTATGAATATTAAAATCTGTAATTACTTGTGTTGAGTCTGGTCGTTTCTATGTATGTTTCTAGTATGTATTTACAAAAAGAAAAGTATATATGTATTATATCCGTTATCTAGTACCCATGATACAAGCGTAAGCTTAGTATGGGGCTAGATGGCGCTGTGTGTCCTGAAAATATTTATTTATTTATATTTATTTATTGTGATTGATTTACTATTAGCAATGTTACTGAATTCAGTTTTTATGTGCATTTTTGCTAGAACATAGTTACAAAGAAATCGTGTAATGTTTGTGAAATGATACGATGTTCTCATATCAAAGCGCCTACTTTAAAATTTACCGCAAAACCACTGAAGCAAATCTATCTGCGAGAATTTTGTATCTTAAACATGGTAATACTTGGGAAGTGTGTAATCCCGAGCATGTAGTTACCGCAGTGTTGCCACGTTATCACGCATTACCCTTAATATTCCCTTAGCGATACGATTTCCATTAAACTTTGCACATTTTAAACAGTCGCCTTTCAGGAAGTCTTAACTTCTGGGTTATCGGAAACTGACTAAACTGAAAATTTACTGTAATATTGCACGTACTATAAAACAATAGTGTATTTTTGTTATTGTATGAGAGTGGCAAACTCTTTTTCTTCAAGCAGCTCTAAGAGTCTATGATATGGCTTAATTATTTTTATTTTTATACCTTTCTCCATAATTAATCTTTGATCAATATTTAGCTCCATAATTTGCTATTACTTCACGTAATTGGCAATAAGCAGTAATGTAGGAAGTGTTCTAGGAAAACTTTTTCATAAATATAGCGTAATTTGTATATCTTCAAACACAGGAGCCCTGAATAAGGGCTGCAAAGAGCTTAGTTAAAGTTTGAAGCGGTTTTGGCGACGACCGCAGCATGGCAACGGTCGGCTTATGGCTACTCTTACAGACTTACTGCTTAACCCATAGACACCTTATTGTATATAACCAAGAGAGAGACTTACAACATAATATCAGTGCCATCAGCATTAGGCTGAGTTGCGGCTGTATTGGGACGTCGCAATTTTAACTTGTGTTGTGTATGTTTCAATAAAGTTAATCTATTTTCCACTTATATATGACACATACTTGTATAGTGCCTGTACTCTCCCTGACAATGGTCGTCGGAATAATTGATGACTAAATATGTTGCTTCTGTCGTATTCTTCTTAAAGAGTGGCCAACTGTAAAGTTGAAAAGTTTTCAAATCGACTGAAGGAAACAATACTTAACATCAGGCCGGCTGTAGTCAAACATAAACCTACCCCAAGTAAAAAAAACACACCTTGACAGACATTATCTAAGAACTGACACATTTGTACGCTGATTGGTCCGTCGCTATGGAGACGTATGACGATTTCACAGCTGCGTGCTGATTGGTTCTCAGAGAACATAAAAGATTAGTTCGCATAGATTAGATAATTAGGCGTCTCTAGGTTTTTCTGTACTTTACCAGGCATGGCCAGCTGTTTAACAATCTGCCTGCATGTTGCATGAATCCACAGCTTTCGGCTAAGTAGGAAGGTAGGGTGAGATGAGGTGTTGGAATGGTTTTATCGCCAGTTATGATCTAACTAATTATTATCTAACTATCTATTACTAACTACATGCTTGAGAAACTTTTTGAGTGGATGTTACCATAATAAGACTCGGTTCCTGATTATGTCTTAAATATTTAGGTAAATTCTGCATTAGCTCCTTAATCAAGTTAACTATCTTAATACTGATTTGCAGAACTCATTAAACAGATTAAAAACATTCATAATTTGTTATTTCTATCATTATTTTTCTATGAATTCATAAAATTTAAAACAAAATAAAATTCGTTATATATAGGTATGTAAATAACAGTTACAGATAATTTAATTAAAATTAGTAAAAATTATATGAACTAAACCAATTATTTTATACGAAATCATGATTAAAACAAGTGATTAAAACAAGTGCCACTGACAATTTATAAATGCATAAACTAGTCGTTGTATAAATGCACCTAATTTTGTCTCTGCAACGTAACATTTTGAATCTAAGCGCCAATTTCTTCAACACCCTCACCTTTACCAATAAATATTCCAAGTATAGTAAAAGCCCAGTCCGAGCATGCCTCCAGCGCAGGTGCTCGGAGCCCCGCCAGAGATACATTTATATTTAGAGCCTCTTCCCTGACATTCATATTCATTCATCGTTAACTCGGGAAGAAGACATTAAAGAGGCGTTGAGAAGGTAATGTAAGCTAAGTTGAGAGTTAAGTGTGCGTAATACGTATAGTGTATACTAGATGTAGTAGGTTTTCTGCATTGGTTGTTAACAACTGTTAACAACCAAACCTTATTGTAGTATAGCAATGGATGCCCGTGACTTCGCTCGCGTTGTGTTGAGTTAAAACATACTCTATATCAGTCTCAGAGCACTAAACTTTCAGCATACCGAAAATCAAGTTCATCCGTCGCTCCGTTGCGGCATGGAAGTTCAACAAACAGACCAAAACAAGCCATAAAAGTATTAAAGATTTATGGTTCTTGGCGTTCTGGCTAATATTTGACCTATTAAAAACACTTACCAGAGTACATACTGTTAATTCAGTAAATAAACGGTATTTTGTACTCGTACGCTTCCTACCTCAATATTGGGCAAAATTTAATGATGTCAACTAGAGTGTTTCCCACCTCCATTAAGAACCACATTATTTACCTAACGAGATAAGCAAGCGAAACGCGGAAGTAAATAACATCACGTATTCAGAAATAAACCTTCAGTTAATAGACACAAAGTTTATTTTACTTTATTGCATTGAGAGCGCCTTCAGTATCATACTTTTGGACATTTTCACTACATTTAACACAAAAAAGAAACGAAGAAGTAGTTTTATTTTAGAAATCGCTAGTCTGGGCTAGCCTAGCACTAAACCTAGGTAATAGAAAGGCTGTTTTAATCAATTGTCCATATAAATACCAAGATCTAATCAAAAACTGGTATATACTTCCAGTACTGAAAGTATATACCAGTTTTTCAAGAATATAACTCAACAAATATCTTTACTTATCAACCTAAAATGTACAATCTAACTAGCATCATTGTGTCTGATATACCCGGGCCAGTTTGACCCGTGGCCTCCTGAACCAATAAATAATATTTCTCATTACCCGGCCGAGGCCAGTCCGGATTTATGATGTAAGGCATGAAACTGTGTAGGAAATTTCGTGTTTTGGGCCGTTTTGAGATCCTATTTGTAGTTCTACTAATTAAAGTATACAGTAATGACTTACTTACGTAATTAAATAATATCTCCTAGCCACTATGATTCACATGATTGAATTAGTAACAAATTTCCATTTTTTTATGTATCAATTCTACAGGAAAGAGTAATTATAAAATTAGAAACTGTTCTGAGATTTGATTTTAATGAAATGATACATAAAATATGATTACATTTGTACATTACTTTACCAAATTCAATCAAATGAATAATAATAATAATCATTCATACCTATCCATTGAAAACCACTCGTGCATTTAATACCATGTCATTAATCATTGTCTTTTCGTTTTATCCGATCTATGGAATTACCAAGATGATCTTGAGAAACGGTCACCCATCCAAGAGTAGACTAAGATCTTTCCAATACCACATTCCGTTGAGCCAGCAGGATTTCGTATTAACCTAGTCGATTACCCATACAACCAACACGTTGCCCTATCTACATAATATATTTGGTATATAGCCACCTCTATCTATATATCTATCTATGTATGTATAGTATCACCTCATTGGCGAACACGTTAGTTATCGTTTGTTTCCATTAGCCACGATAAGACCTACAGGAAACTGGGTATAACCCAGCTGTAAGTGTCATGGAAATTTCCCGTCTTATGATATAGAAAGTTCAATCAAAGATGAATTTCAGTTATCGGAAATCTTTACTGATAAGTTATACCTAGATGTATAGCGGAAAAATGTTTTATATTCTACATGGGCATTTTTATAAATAACTTTGCCTATAATTACTTAGTGTGGCCGTTTATCCTTAGATTTAATAATACCTCAAAAGTAAGGAAGCTTTGAATTTATGAGATTGTTCTTCATAAGACTAATAATAATATGCGTGATGGGGGTTAAGGGTCCACAGCTTTGAAATGAATATAATTTATTGAGGTTTGCTAATAACTCTGAACTCATCCCTGCCTAAATCCAATAGGTAACGTAAATCAATTTGGAATTAGGACACGAATTAATTACTACCTGATTCAAATTACAAGTACGTATTTTTACTAAAAATCAAAGCAAAAATAAGGCATTATTTAATGTTGGGAGAATATATCTCATTTTCTTAATAAAATTAACACAAAATACCGCTGAACGAAATTGAACCACGATTCCCGTGATAAAATTAACAGCCATGTTGCGCGTCAATCAAAGTTTCCCCCTTGCTCTACCAAAATGAAGTTATCAACTTATCACTACGCATGTCAAACTTACCAAATCAGACAACTTTCGGAGCGAAACGTAAACAGTACTAGTAGCGCCATCTATGTGCAGACCTCTGCTTTAGTTCGCTGAAATGCAGTGTAAGCTCGCTGCGGCGGGTCGCACAGCCTCCTTGGAAGCCTGCCTGTCCCGGCATCTACCGGCGAGCCCGGGAAGCCTGCCTCCCCCGTGTGCCTCCCCCTCTCTGCAAACAGCCTATCGATCCGCCACTACAACTGGTCCTACGCCAACCGAGCAAAACCGCTACGGCACTAAAATTCCCATATCTTATCAATTCCTCACGAAATCGGCCTAATCGGAACATTTAGTGATACTCCGCGTAAACTCCAGGTGAGTGTATCGCCCATTCATACTTGCGCCATTCACGGTGACGTAGGAGAAAAGCTTGCCTTGATTTATGGTTTTTCCTTTACTTTTATGTGTTCGTGATTAAGCGACTTTTGTTTTGTGATAAAGTTTTGCTTATAAGCACATCTGGGGCTCGCGTGATAAGATACCAGGTCGGTACTGAAAGTTTTTGTGTCGGAAAATTTCTGGAATGAAGTTGTTTGTTACGCCATGATGTCCCATTAATGTCTGAGAAGGTGGCTGTTCATAAATAGGTCATCTACGTAACGCTAGGTGAGAGCTTGTCGTCGCCTGGCTCTGGTATGAAATGAGGTCTACTTCATGATTTAATAGGTGACTGTTCGGAGACGTTTTAGTGATCTGCATCGATAAATATCTGTAGTTATCTTAATTCCTATAAAAACGTAATATCGGCGAGACGATCATTTTCTGCTGCATAGAAAATTTATCTTCCTTGACATACATTCAGTAATTGTTATTCTTAACGTAAATTTATGCATACCGTAATGCTCGCTTGAAGATTTTTGAAGCCCCGGACGATACAAGCAGTGAAAGCGTTATTATTATATCTAATTTGATCAAGATTTACGCCATTTCGACCAATTTCATTCACAGTAGGCGTAACATTAATTTTAATATTTAATTGGTCATACTTTTTCGAGCCTTGTATTCGTGTTCCACTAAGATATTTGCTATTGGTGCCGCTTTCTTAAATAAAATAGTGTTGTCACATCCTCAAGTGTGCCCTGTCTCGGTTCCAGGAGAGCCGTGCGGCGGGCGCGGAGCTGGTGACAAGCGCGGAAGTCCAGAGCGACCAGCACGCTGCCAAGGATGCGTACGCTGACGACACGGACGACGGCTCAGGCCTAGAGCCCGACGAGAGCTCGGGCTCCGGCTGGGGCGCCGGCCCCGGGCCTGACGACGAGGACGGCCGGGGATCAGGTGACGCCACGCACGACCTCCCCGAGGATGACGAAGACTTCGCCCCGAGGTCCACGACTCCGCACGACCTGCTCGACTACGACAGCAAGGCCCAGGAGTCCGGGCGCTCCGACCCTGGCAACCATCTGTTCGAGCCCACGGACTATGTGGACCCTGACGACGAGGAGACCGTCGTGAAGGTCCAAGTGGCCGAGCCGTCCACTCCCCAGCCCTCCACAGAAGCACCGTTCCTTAGAACCAAGCTGGTCGATGTAGACGTTCGTGAGTAGTGGCTGAGCATGCCAGATTTTTATTTGCGTTTTTCGTTTGTTTTGATGAAGGCCAAAAGTCAATCGGCGTGACGAGGCTCACAATCAAGTTATCTCGAAATCTTAAAATGAGTACAATTTACTTACAAAAGGTAAGATTTAAATGAGATTTAAATTCTCTAACACCGCCTCAAATTAATGTAAGTAATTGCATAACCAGGCTGTAATTACACAGACTTTTCGCTGTTCAATTGTGCTAAGTTAAATTTATGGGTTATGCAAAAAGAGAGACAAGTTCTCACAGTATAATTAAAGTCAATTACAAACGCCTGACAACGTAGGTACTAGAAATGACACGAATGATTCACTTTTGGTCTTCTCATTGTTATTGTAATACATTCTTTGATCATTTTCCTCGTGTTAAACATGATTAACTAATTAAACAATCTCTGAGAGATATGTGAGGATGATACATAACTGAAAAGATAAATTACAAATAGTCTTCACTGTGATACGTCGGGAAAAGTGTCTTGCGAAGATTTTATCTATACGATTTTATAATAAAAAAGTAAACTATTTTTCACGGTGAGTTCTTCTAACCTTACTAACAATTTAACAAACGTTAAAACAGATACAGACAACCTTGTACCAGTTTTTCCATTCATAATTTTACATTGACAGAAACTAAAAAAACCGTCGTAGGTCTCATAACAGAAAAGAAGAGACCCCACGTCTCATGCAGTAACCAGCAACTGAAGTAACACTGAAATTAACATAATAATAGTGTCAACATTGTTTTTACATTGTTATTGTGCTAGTTTCCTGGTAGTTGACAGTCGACTGCGTTCCGCCGACATAATCACTACTCTACTTAATAAATATTATAATTAAATTATTATTGCTCCATTTAACTGGACTTTTGGTAAGTTTAGCAACATTTCCTCCGAAACGTATTTTTATCTGCATGACCGTATTTTCATGCAATCTCGTCATCCTCCATTGTATTTGACCAGTTTTTTAGATGGTTAGCATGTATAACAAGGCTATTTTGTCTGACAATATTTAGTATGAAATTGAGTGACAAATTAGTCTTGTCCCAGATTAATCAGGTATTATAACCCTAGAGTTGATTCATCTCATGACTTCATTAGCTTAGAGTTTTGTAATTTTCCATATTTTGATGTATTTTACGTAGAAGTTACTTCATTGGATGCTTTTTGCTAAATCAAGTTTTATTCCTGATTCCGATCAATTCCTACCCGGCCCAGTCTTCGTCATCTTTACAACCTCTAATATTAACTAATCTGTAATTTTAATTACTCATATCTTCTATAACTTTTATGTGTAACCATACAGCAATACTCATACGTCCAACCTCAATAATCCAATAACAATTTCAATTTAAAAACTAATCGAGGTTCCCACTAAAAATAGTCAAAACTCGTTGTAGAAAACTAAAAGAGACACAGCACTTTAAATACGCAACGTCTGCAGACGTACACAGACTTCAATCTTCTAAAAACATAGCATACCTGTTGATCTCTAAAAATACCTAGAAAGAGACAGACATACGAGATCTTTGAAAATACCACAATAACATTGAAATTCCGAGCACGCGTCACCTCCGACCAATGAACGCAATAACAAATGAGTAACACAATGACGTCACATTCCAGCCAACGTGAAGAGCAAGAGCAGCGAGGAGACAGAGGGCGCCGGCGCGGGGGTCGACACTCCCTCGCGCCCTGAACCGGACATCAGCATCTCTGGGGAAGACCTCAGCCCGTCGCCGGTATGTCTCTTCTGTCTATTTCTGTTTGTTTATTCTGTGAGCGATGAGAATAGAACTGTGATATGACTTTTCGGCAACATCGCAGAAACCATAAGACATGCCAAATAGAATTAGAAGTTATGTCATCAACTGTTTCGCAAGTAAGGTGAGAGTCTTTAGAGTTTGGAACTAGATGGCAGTATATGTTTTTATTAGTCTTTTCTCTACCAAAATAAACGCCTGGCCTGTTATAAAGATAAAAAAGATAAAGATATTTATTAATGTTATAAAATGAATACATCAAAATACCTATGTACCTATGTATCACATTATAAAATCTCGTCAATAAGTAGAGACAATAAGTAGAGAGAGGAATAAAATGCTTTACAACTAATAATACCTTTTAAAAATTACATTAGGTATGTAACGTTGGGCCGTGGGTACCGTTCTCTTCCCAATGGACCAACCGTTGGTGCAGATGGGACTGAAAAGTACTCACGGCACCACAAATGCACAGCTGTTGTGACTTAGGAAACTCACGATCATTTCATCCTCTAAATTTTCCAAGCGTCGTAGTATTAGTTTTTTATGGACTCCCTATTCTCCATGTTTCCAGGAGCACGAGGGCGCGGGCAGCAGCGTGAACTCGGAGTCCCGTCCGCCGGACAACGTGGTGTTCATCATGAACGCCAAGCCCGAGGACCGCGCCACCAGCTTCTTCGCGCAGCCTGGCATCCTCGCCGGTACGTGGACCACTCATTATTTATTTCATTTACATTCATTAGTACCTACATTGGATACAATACAAAAACGTTTAATTTAAGTTATTATGGTATACTTATAAAATAGAATTTATATTGTTTTGTTTTCTGGAGTAGGTTAGCTTTCGCGGTTAGCGGTTTAGCTATACAGAACTACTCACTAAAATACAGAAGTAATGACGAAACATACATAATAGTAAACCTGATAGTAATGTTTATCATTATACCAGTATGCTGCAGAATGCAAAGTTACATAGCCACACATTACACTAAAATAATACAAATTACATTCATTTATGCCCTTAGGGATAATCCATAATCCACAGTTAATTTCCTGTAATGCATGATAACAAGTTATTCATACATCCGCAATTACGCGTTATGAATTAGATAATTTAGTTTCATATACTATGTGTAACAAACATAACTAGGAAAAAAAATACTGTGGTTTGTTAATGATAAATAAATCAACAAATACAAACAACATTTCAGAAATAGTGTATGCGTTAAAAAATCGCAGCAAAACTAGATGGCGCTGTAAGAAATATATCTGATTCTAATTACAATAATTATTATATTCTGGGTAAGAATGCTCCATCCAAGACAGTAATGATCGCTTACCATCTTCATGATGAGATGCAATGAGAGTGAGTCATGCGAATTATGGTCAAGTGCAAATATTTTTCTTGTAAATAAAATGTTTATTCGTTTTTATTTATTGTCGCCACGATAACAACATATAGCCGAGCCTCCTTCCTCCTTCGAGCCGAGAATCCTTGAATTATGAAGCTATAATAAAATTAAGTTAGGTCTGCTCCAAGAGGGCTTTAAGTGTTCGTGACTTATAAATTTTGATTTTTTATTATATTATGTTATGTTTGTTTTATCTAAGAGTGTTTTGTAGACTAATAAATAAATAAGTACTAACACTTGTATGTATTATTTTTCCAGCTGTAATCGGCGGCGCCGTGGTCGGCCTGCTCTGCGCCATCCTAGTGGTGATGTTCATAGTATACCGCATGCGCAAGAAGGATGAAGGCTCCTACGCGCTGGACGAGCCAAAGCGCAGTCCGGCCGCGGCCTCCTACGGGAAGGGACACAACAACCGCGAGTTCTACGCGTGAGACGGCCCAGAACAAACCCTGCCACGAGTTTACTAGCCAGCCAACACGGCCGCCATCTTAGAAATTAATCTATACACTAAATCCGCTAAATCCATCATTGTATGCCTATAATTGTTGAGCGGTCATCGCTTCAAGCAGATGGTCAAATGTTGATCGTAATTAATGTCAAAATGTATGTGGATTTGGTGTGTAGATTATTTTAATAACGCGCTGAATGGAACCGTGTATGGACGCAATTTGTCGTATTGGATCGGAAATGAAATGTGATTCTTATGAATTTTTCGAGAAAACAAAAAAAACATCAGCAATGAATTGTTAAGCGCTATGAAATTCGAATACAGAAATTGTATTGATATTTTCTTAAAACGAAAGACAAAGGTTTGCTACATATTCTAAACATTTGACAGTCCAATACGACTAAGTTCTGCATCCATAGTTCCATTGAGCGTGCTCTGTCCAACACAAGATGCGCTATTTCACCAACTGAAATATTCGGCCGTAATTTTGTTATAATTTTCCAAACGTGGCTCTTTGTTCTGTGATCAAAAAACGAAATGTAGGC
Source organism: Macaria notata (assembly GCA_927399415.1). Classification (NCBI taxonomy): domain Eukaryota; kingdom Metazoa; phylum Arthropoda; class Insecta; order Lepidoptera; family Geometridae; genus Macaria; species Macaria notata. Next base: position 1,317,599 of record OV656727.1, read on the forward strand.
TGACGAATTATTTATTTTACTTTAATGTTTTGACATTACATGTGTACGGATTGTACTGTAGACTGTACAAGCCATGTACAAACAGAATATTTATTTGTCAGAACGAAGGAAATAATGTTGAGAAGAATTAGTCATGAGTAAAATAAGTACCTAAGTTAACCTATCGTCTTGGGAGACCAACTTTTGTAACATGATGTGTTAGGCTTTAATGGAGAATTAAATGTTTAGAATATCAATTAAATAAACAATGTGAATGTAATTCTGTGTGTAACATCTTTTACTTGTGGGTTTGGGCCCTTTTGTACTGAGTGTCAGAGTTTTTGAGACATTCCTATGAATGTCTTTCGATGTTATTGTTACGAAAGTAAAATATCTTCGACAGATGTCGCTGTTCATAAATATGGCGCCACTTGTAGCACGGTCCATTTTGATATAGGCACTTATTTCTATTTGTTAAAATGCCACTCATGGTCACCCATCCAAAGACTGGCCGGGCCGGATCGGCAATCGGTTAGAAAACGAATATCTCTGTGAGTGATTGTTCTCTAGTAACTTGTCTTTATAATAAGTGTGCCATTCGCTTTCCTCTTGTACATTGCATTTGCCTAGTACTGTGGCTTAAATAGAACAATCTAGAAACTCAAAGAAACATTAATATATATTTGAGTATATTCCAATATTTTTCAATAAATTTTCGATAGTTTTCATATTGATGCATTAAAAAGCGCCTCTAGCGGTGGTTTAGAGGAACTACTAATGTGTTAAGACAGGAAAATATCATCGAAAAGAAACTTAGATCCATTTATTTTGAATTGCTGATGTAAATTTGTATAAAATAAAATGTACGTTCAGTAAAATTTTAAGCAAATAAAGTGGTAGCAGTTATGCAAATTAGCACAGCAGCGCCATCTTATTATTTTTATCTGGTGTTAAAAAAGCATGTTAGATTTCGTTTTAAACTAAGTGCATATGTCAATACTGACCTCATATTAACTGGCGTTAGTAAGGAGGTTAGTTGTAACTTCGCAAAGAAGATACAGTTCTCTAGATTGTTCCATCCAAGCAATCGAGTGTCGAAACATGGACTCGTCCATACTTATGTACAATAGTAACTGTAGCTGTATGTATCTAGAACAAGTCTACTCTAAGGTTTTTAAATTGTACGTTACTCGTAATGTTATGTATGTAAATGTACTAAGAATATCAAGAAATGTATATTTGAATCTGAAAATTAAATTTAGCACTCGACTCCAACGTTTATAATGAACAAATTTTTCATTATAAACGGTTAAAAATTTGAACAGATTTTAATTTTTTTTTGGTAAACGAAAAAAGATTTGCCCAACAGAGGAATACTCTGAAATTGTTCGAGTTCAGACTATTCGTTCAAAAAAACTTGTTTATTTTTGTTTATTTATTCTTTATTTAAAAAAAAGAATTGATAAACTAATGTAAAAAAAATACAATATTCATTGAATTTCGTTGTTCAGTCTCATTTTAGGTTAGCAACGATTTCTTAACTGCCTTTTAAAATGCAAAAGTGATAATACAAAAATATTATTGTTTTCAATGGCATCGTTATGCTTAGACCATTTAGAACCGAAACTATTTTATTTTTGGGATTGGCATTTTGCGTTTGAACGGCAGTTTTTGTATGTTAACTGTAAATCTTTTTACTTTGTGCCATCTATTTATACATCTGCTTGAGAATGTAAACCACCGACGATCAAAATTAAAGTTCTTGCAACAATAAACAAGTACTATAAAATAGCAGTACTAAAAACTTAATAAGGGCTATCGTGCGTGAGATCACCGCTAGAGGCGCTGGTGTGTCATGAGGTCCAAATAGTATCATTACTAGCAAACCTCTCCAATTTGCCGCTAGGATCGCTAGTGGCTTGTAAAGTCTGAAATGTCAAATGTCATAAAATCGGTAGCCCTAACTAAGGTTTTAAAATTCTCATACATATTTGTATGTGTATCTCCTATAGCAATATTTGGCGCTATGGTTTACTCTGACATAATAATATCAATTTACTCCAGTGCTAATTTTTAAATTAATGAACCAAGTCAATTATTTAATTGCAATCTAATTTATATTTTTAATAGTTCAAGCAATAATTCAAAACGAATATTAATATATAAGTTTTATGAAATTATACACGATTAGTTTATATTTAATTTTAACTTACACGTGTCAAAATAAACACAAGTGTATGTAAAAATAACTCTTGTTTTTAAAAATCGTATGGAAAAAATACAATATTTTTATTTGAGCTCAGATATTTATAAAATCAATAAAATTATACACTTATACATTCCCATTGAACAATAAAATTTGCACGGAATTCAATAATGTTAGCTGAAAAAATTATCAATTATGTCAAATCAAATATATGTTATACCTTTTTTTATTTTATTGAGTAGCTAAATTGCAGCTTCGAACTAGATCTAAGTTTGTAATTATAAATGTGTACATTATATGTGGGAAGTAATTTACTCGGTAAATAAATAGAAAAGGCAACTGTAACCAAATATAGATTACCTACTAATAAATTTTTGAAGAGTACCTACCAAGAAATTGTTTGAACATTTTATAGCTTATTTATACATTATAATATAATCAATGCAATTATTTAAGTACAGCCTCTTTTGTTCATGACAAAATTATGTATTTGTAACTAATACTAAAATATATGCAATAATTATCTCGAATACAATACAATAAAAAATGGCCACCAAACTAAACTTACCATACAGTCCACACAAAATAACTTTGCGCTAGAAAGGTGGCAGCACTTGTGCTTGAAATACCTTAAAGATCACAATATTTGAATCAGAACTATAAAAATTGAAAACTAATAGGTACAAGATTTTTTATAGTTCTTATTTCAGACGCGCGTAAAGTTATTTTGTCCGGACTTGTTATCCTATCTTACTGCCAATATAATCCGATAGAGGCGCCACTGTAACTTATATATTGATAAACCATATAATTGTGCTGTTGTGCTGGTTAAAAAAATTTAAATATCACTATTCCTAATACTAATTTTTGAAATTTTATATCAATGACATACGAGCAATGCTTTGAAGCACATTTTAGTGTTTATTTTTTATTTAGTTTAAAATGTTATTGTAATAAATGGGGTTCTAATTTTTAGTTGTACGTTCTTGTCTTATTTATACTGTCATGTATGTTAATTAAGACGGAATTAGGCTAAGGTAGGCATATACCTATTGATGTCCACCTTGTAAATATTTCTCCTTTACACTTAGGTAAATATACAGAATATTATGGATGTGTTTGGTTTTATTTACAAAATTACTTATGTACCCCAAATAGATATGTGTCTAGGCAGCAGCATGGTGTTTCACAATGAGTCGGATATGATCCGATCCGCTCGTAGTAAAAATGGTAGAAATTAAATACAATGGTAGAAATTTAAAATATAAGTTTTAAGGCTAATTTTACCATTTTTACTGTAGATTTCATATGAATAATTATAAATAGAAATAAATCAATGTATAATTATGTGTAAATCGGGTTAAATATAATGAAAAAAAATCGAATTTATCATCGACGGAAACGAATCCGCTAGCTTTTGGCTCACGGAACGGTTCCGATTTTTCTGATGAATAAATTTGTTAAAAGATTCGTATGGAATCATTGTGATTTGGAAAAATCCTCTCCGTGCCAATTGATTTCCGTCTCAATCGAATCGGATCCGTATCCGACTCATTGTGAAACACACCGCAGGTTCCTTACATTAGAGAAATTGCTTATTAGAAAAAAAATTGCTATATCTTCTGAAAGGCCTGCTTCAAATTTTTAACGAATACAATCTTCTTCTACTATATAAAAATAAGTCGTTTTTTCCTTCCTGACGCTATTACTCCAGCACGAACCGATTTCCACGGTTTTGCATTCGTTGGAAAGGTCTCGGGCTCCGTGAGGTTTATAAAAAAATGTAGGTAGTTAGGTATCTGGTGGCGAAACGGAGTTCGCCGGGTTTGCTAGTTATTTTATAAAAAAGGTCGTGACCTGTTGAAATATTCATAGAGGAGACTTAACTAAGTAAGTATCTTAGTGACACTCGTTCAACCCTTTCACGGATGACTCATATTTGTGATCCTGAAATTACCTACATAGGTAGGTATATACTGCATTCAATGTGATGTTATGGTATGCTGAGAACTTTTTGCAATATTATTTTTAAACTTTGTTAGTTCTTCATGTTCTTTTAAACTATTAGACCGATTTGCAAGAAATTTAGTATGGAAATTGATTTAGACACTGCATAGGATGGACCCTGAGACCCTAATGAAAGTAACAAAGTAGGGCGCCTCTAGTTATTCATTTAATGAATGTTGAATAAGTCTATTTATATACATACTACGATATGCTCATATAGGTACTCAAATTGGCTCTGAAAATAAATTATATTATTATTATTATATAAATTCTCAAACTGAATCGATGTCCATTAATAACGCTATTTAATTATAATTAAATAACTATAATTCATTATATTTCTGTAATGCATCACGAAGGGAGTTCAATGCTCCTCGTCGCATTTATAAACATACCAACTGTAACGTAAGCTGTGGTAAAGCATTTTCAATCGCGTGACTAGCTCCGTGCCAGATAGAGACTAGAAATTTTAGCACGCCTGTCACGAGGCAGCGTGGCCGAGTGGTCTAAGGCGCTGGTTTTAGGCACCAGTCCGAAAGGGCGTGGGTTCGAATCCCACCGCTGTCAAACTTTTTGCATCGGTTTTGTATGATACATATATTTATTGGTTTGGTTTTATGTTTTTCTCAATCAAAACAATTATTTTTTATGAAACCAAAATACTGTGAGCACGTGTATGTGTAGACATTATATTTCTAATTTGAATATTTTTGCCACCTCAAAAAAAACAAGTACCTATATGTTGCTTACTTGCTGATTTAAGATAAACAGTAACCGTTGCAATGAAGTCATAGAACACATTAATTAGTAGGTAGCACAATAATACTAAATAACAGATGAAGATAAGCCAAAAATGGGCAAAAAAAAAGCAACAACAGCAAAGTGGCAAAAGTACCGTTGGTTAATAATTCTTTTGATATCTCGATCTATCAGAAATCGCAGTGAAGTGCGATTTATTCCTATCTATCACGCCCACCTCTAACTGTTGGCCTAAAAAGGAAACAAAGATATTGCAGATTACGTTTAGAGGTAAAACACAATATTATTTCTACATTTTTTTAATTCAATTTCAAAATATCATTATTTAAATGTCAATAATTAAACTATGTACAATTACTAGTGTAAGTATTAATCCTAGTAAATAATTACTAACTAGTAAAATAATTTCTACAAACAGTACGTGTAAATTTGTTTTTCTAGCATTTCAAAACGCGCGAGACTCGGTTGATAAGACTAAAATTATTTAAATTTTAGTGCAGGTAAGAGAAAACGCGCAATAGTAAACCGATCCTAATCACAGTGGCCGTAGTTTACGTATTACAAAATCACTAAAAAACATATTGTCTACTAGTAGACGCCCGCGGCTTCGCTCGCATTAAATTTTCGAACATAACTTTTTTATTTATGAACGGATTTATATGTAAAAAACAGTAAATGTTAAGTTAAAAATGCACCAACATGTTACATAAAACCGTAGACAAATCGGTTCAGAACAAACATACCGACAGACAACATAGACTAACAGATTTTTTTTTAAACATGATATTTGTTTTCTATTGCATCAATGAAGACCACTCAACTAATTTTTTTCAATGTACAGACACCGACCTGTAGCAGCTTTATTATATGAATATTGAATGTATAGATAATATGCAACAACAAAAAAATACAAAAATATTTTTGCACCGATTTATTAGAATTGAATGTAATGATTTTTATGAGCATAAATGGATTCATTTGACTACCTATATTTATTTTACTTCGTTCCATTGTAACATTTGTAACCAAAGAGATATTTTTTACAGCCATTTTTATATTTATTTTTAAGTAATAACAGTTTGCGCAGTATAAATAAAAAACATACATATTAGATAAAGAAAAATATCTTAATAATATTTAATTTCCTTCGGCAAATTCAATAAGAAATTAATCTCGACACGATGATTAACCGAAGAAGGATACCCATCATTACGAATTATAAAGTATCCGGAGCTTTCGTGGGCATTAATTAAAACCGAATAGCAATTAGTCATAAATCTAAACTGGATGTTAGAGTGGTTCGTCACATAAATCAAATAACTTGGCGATGGGAGATTTACAAATATTTATATAGGTTCCGTAGGTATTCTACGTCTAATCTGAACTATTTGAGCGCGAAAGAAAACAAACAAACATTTGTTATCTATACATATAATAAAGCTGAAGATGGTCAAAGTTCTGAACATGGAAAATATTCAATATATTAACTAAACGGTTTTCACTCACGTGTAAATCGCGTAAGTTGTTTACGTGTTTCGGATGTTTAATATTAAAATGGAAGATATTCGTTTTTTTTATGGGTACCTATACCTTAAATCCTGAACTGAACACATTTCAGTAGTATTTAGATTTTTTGTCTGTTTGTCTGTTTATTTAAACGCTCATTACGCAAAACAGCTGAAAGGATCATCATGATTTTAGTACACAGGTAGTATGAGATCTTATAAGTGTCACAGGCTACTTTTTATCTCAAAATAATGCGAGCGAAGCCGCGGGTGTCCACTAGTAATATAATATATGTATAATATTAGTATACTTAGTGAAAAATACTATGCTTTGTTCATTAAGGATGATAATTTGGACAGCTTTTATTTCCATACATTATACGTCAAATTCGTGGAAAATGTATTTATATCATTCTATAATAATATTAAAATTCAAATTTATATTTATTAACTAAAGAAATAAAGTACATATGTATATGCACATAGAAGGTACATACCTAAATGATATAGAATTAACAATGTAATTCTGAAAATTTTACATAGGTACATACTATATGTATGTATATGTGTTTCTAGCGGACCCCGTACTAGGCAATGCCTGTATCTCGGAGGCCCAGGAAAGAATTACCTGTTTGAGGTAAACATTCGCGCTTTCTATAACAATGATTTTAAATGATTTCAGGCTTATATACCTATATATAACATAGTTCTAAAAATTGTGTTAAATAATGTCTTAAGACTCTTAAATTCTAAAACGAAACCGAAAATATATTTCTGGGGATCTCTAAAACGGTATGTTCCGATTATTTTTATCTCGATCTCTTCCTACAAACATGGCTCTATAAAATTAATGTGTTCACGACTGCACGACACACCAAACAGATATTAAATGAGAAAAAAATAATAATATATGCATTGTAATAAAACTTCAGCAAATATAGACTCTGAATTAGTATTTTATATGTGAAACTAATAGTATGATATTAAGAAAATGAATAAGGTTTTATACTTAAATGTTCGTTATAATGTAGACGTATAAAACGATTAGATTATCTCCTCATATACATAGGTATTATTATAAGTAGATATAAACAAATCGGGGTCATCGGCATTGCTAAGTACAATGGTTTTCCTTTTGCCTTCATAATAATTTTGTATCGTTGAAAGTTCATTATAGTTATACTCACATAGCTTTACTAGGCGCCCTAACTGAAACATAATTTTTCGGCATTGCTTGTGTTTAAATTTACTGTAATAAAAAGCCATTTTCCTCCCAAAAAAAAAACAAACACATTATGTAATACCAAAAAAGAAAAAGGCTAAAAGAAATTTTAGTTTAGGAACCAAAATTTCACACTTAGTTTTATTTTTGCTATAGAAAGTTATAATCCAATGTGTCGCTATAAGATCGATCATTCAAATAAGATAATCGACTTCATGCATCAATGAAAGCGTCCAATATTATTGTGATTTATTTTTTGTCTTATGTGTAGTGACAGAGAAAGTAAAACAACTAGAGACATGGTGCATGTCAACATACTATGATTGAACTGAGATTAGTGGAAATATATCAAAATAAACTATAGTATACATACAATAGGTATGTTGTTTCTTAAGAAATTTATGTAAAATCTACAATTGCTTATCTGATACCAGAGTTGGTAACTCTCTTACGAACTTATTTTTTTTTCCATCAGTCACTTATGTACTAATGGATGCGCGCTGCTTTGCTCGCGTTGTATCTGGACTAAAAGTTGCCTATAACTCTCTCAGGTCCCTATCCCTGTAACCTATCACCATGCCAAAAAACTCTATAATCTATCGCTCATTTGCGGCTTGAAAGCGGAAAAATAGAGAGTTAAAGAACCAACAATTGCATGTTCGCATTTATTAAATAGTACATAGTAATGTAATAATATTCTTATAATATTATGCCTGAAATATTATGATGACTTCAATGCTTAAGCGGAGTGGCATCAATGCCTTTACTTAGGTAGTTTTATTTTTTTGATGAAGAGGGCAATGACCTCGTAGACATCAAATGCAATATATTAACCTAGGTATCCTACCATACCAAGTCACATAAAACAGCTAGATTTGAATTATTGCCCATAATAAGTCAGATATTGTACTTTATTACATCGATAAAAACAAAAATCACCTGCCCGATTTAATCACGACAATATTTGGAGAGATTTATTGCGACAACGGAAATAAATTCGCAAATTATACCAAAAACTCAATCAATTCGTGCACGCTGGAGATTAACTTGAATTTCTTGTATCTCATGGGAAAGTGACACCAAATGACATGTAACTTAATTCAGGAGATACTTGAGACCATGTAACTTATTTTGCCGTGACAGGTGGCAACACTGTATACCTTCACGATGGAAATAATTACAATAGATACAGTAGAATCTAAGTTTTTTTACACAAAAGAATAACAAAAAGTCTACAAAATTAAATACCTACGAGTTTTATTTAAGTTGTACAAAGAGAGGCTTATACTCAGCAGTGGGATATCAAGGCCTGATGGTTATGAAAGAATTGTAAGCTTTGGGTGGCTTTATGGCCTTAGGCTTCATTATTCTTCTACTTTTTAGTTCTGATTTTATCGTCGCGCGGTAATTTTGCTCAGGCTCTAGCTTAACTGTCCAGAAATTTATTAGCTTCGGAAACCTGCGAAAAGAAACATAGATTCGTTAATTGAATTTGGATGTTTTATGTAAAATAATGAATTAGTTTGCTTAAGATATAATTAGGCAGGTAGATTAGATACAGTATGAGAAGAAAGAGATCAGAAAACGATTGTATTTGTTGATACTCAATTGTATTGGCTTAGCCAGACATAGCGGCGTCTTCGCATCAATATTTTAATGATCTACGCACGTTTGAAAATAAAGAAAAAATATGATTAATAGCCGGTGTAGTTTTTTAATGGCCCTTGTCCCTGATAAAGATAAGGCCAAATATTACTGGATTATGTTTGGTATGGAATTTATACATGTTTTCGTACATTATCGTATTGTTACAATATCTGAACAGCTCCTTACAAATCGTTATTAATATTATATTATCTTTTGACTAGACTAATCCATAGATTTACATTAATTCAATTTACTTTGGACATCCAGCATTCTCAATCTAGGCAACAAAAATGCAGGAAATAAATGTATGTATTCGCAAAAGAAAAGTATAAATGTATTATATCCGTTATCTAGTACCCATGATACAAGCGTTAGCTTAGTATGGGACTGTGTGATATGTCGTGAAATATTAATTTATTTAATACTTATTAATTAAATTTGTAGTGAATTTTCCTAAACTTTCAGTATACTTTTTAATCATTTTACAACTGGCTTTCAGTAACTAGAACTCATTTTATTTGTTGGCATTTATTGCTGAAAGATAATATTCTATTTCAAAATATTAATGGCATCTGAGATTCCATTAAACAGTTAATCCAAAACCATAAACCAATTTTGTTGTATCCACGGGCTGGTCCAAAAATGATCTAATTTATTGTGTCGGTCTCGACGCGAAATGACTTCAGATAACTGGTCTAAATATCATTAAATATGTAGTTCAAGACCCCATATCCGGAACCTAGAGGTCGATGGCTTATGAAAATGAACTAATTATTTATTTATGACGCTTGCAAATAATAATGGCAATCAAGAATTGTATGCAAATGATGGTTATTTTGTGCAATGATAATTTCAGCTGCTGTGAGAGAAAATGACTCGACTGTGTGATGAATGACTCGACTGAAAATGGGAGTACTTACTAGTCAAAATGGAGTGGAAACTGAACTTTCCGTTAGTAGTTATTTTTGATATAAATATATTTAGTTAGTTTGTTATTATCTGAGCTTTAATACAAAGGTTAGATATAATTAAAACACATCAACCATTATTAGCTTAATTTTTATGCTAATAATGCTATTCAAAAGTAAACACCCAGTTATCGAAAGTTCATGTTAAATTATAAAATTTCCTTCATTATCAAAATACTCCACCATCCCTCCTAACACTCAATCAGGTAATCAAAATTTAATAAACTAATAAGCGTACTTAATTAAAGGAGGTATAAATGAGCAGTGCACAGAGTTCACTGCACGGGCGTCATACGCCGGTATCGAACCTACTGAATCTACTAAACGCCAATTAACAACAAAAAACTGTTCGCCAATATTCGCGGGCACATTAATCTACCGTAACCTATCAGTTTTATTTATGAGTGTCCATCATTGGGTGAAGTTCATGGCTTATGGGTCAGTGTCGGAGTGGCGGGGAGTGGTCGCGGACGTGCTATAAAAGATAGGAGAAATGCTCTCACTGCATCCACTCGAGCAAGTCCTGTGCTAGGATCTAGTAGACATGGCCTCCAAGTTTGTAACCGCTCTGGCGCTGTGCGCTCTGTGCGCCGCCAGCCCCCTCGGTGAGTTACTTTTAATTACATATATTATAATGAAAAAGAATTTTTAAAAAACAAACTACTATAAGTGATCGCAATACATTTTGACATTACTAATAATAATTATTGCACTACATGCTACAATTACGGAATCCACAATTTATTGACCTCCACTTTCGCTTCCAGACGATGGGCGCTACAAGCGCTCCTTCACGGCAGCACAGGGCTACAGCAGCCAGTACGGCAAGAACGCTGCTCGAGCTGAGGTCCGCGGACAGAACGCCAACGCAGAGGCATCGAACGATGACACGCATCTCGCCCGTGATGGAATCATCAACCCTGGCCAGGTGTACGTGAAGACTTACAACGGAGCCAGCGAGCCCGCTCACTACGGCTATGCCCAGCCCGCCTACTACCCGGTGCCCGCGCCTGCGACCGTTGTTGCCTACCAGAAGTACGCCGACGTCCCAGCCGAGCTCCCTCCTCAGATCCCTGCACACATCGTGTACGAGGCCCCCGCCCCCGCCGCCGCGCAGTCCTCTGCCACCACCAACGGAGGTTACGGCACTGTGAACGCTAACGCCAACACCGGCCACGGTGTCGCTGCCTCCAACGCCGCCGCTGAAGGTTCCGGCCCGAGCGCCGTGTCTTCCAACGCCCAGTCCAGCGGCCTCTCCGAGCCTGCCATCGTGGCCGCCAAGCATCACGGCTACTACTCTGCCTACACTCCTTACTCTCCCGTCAACGCCGCGTCCGCAAACGCCAACACCTTTGGCCACCAGAGCACCGCCAACGCTGCCGCCAAGTCTGGGGTCCCCCAACGCAAGAGCATCAGCTGGCGGTTCGGTACCGCGTACGACCAGCCCGCTGCATACGGCGCTGCCAAGGCCGCCGCTAACTACGGCTACAGTGCTCCCCTGCCCGCCTCCCACGGCCTGCGCTCCTCCGCTAACGCCGCCGGTTTCGGTGCCGCTCAATCCACCGCCGACATCCACTCCGTCAAGTCCGCTGCCACCTCTCACGGCGGATCCGCCAACGCCGACGCCATCAACAACGGTGGCAACTACGCCGTGCTGAGGTCCGACAACCAGTACGCCGGGTACAACAACGGCATCACTGCCTCCGCTAACACCATGAACGGCGGTGCTGCTCTGTCTCAGGCTCAGATCGACGCTCTCGGCCACGAGACCGTGCACTCTGCCGCTAAGTCTGGTATCTCTGGCTCCGCTCATTCTGTAGCTGCCAGCAACGGTGTCGGCGCGCCTGGTCTGCGCTCCACCGGCGCGTGGGGAGGCAGGACTGTGTCCAACGCTTACTCCAAGGGCGAGGGCAACGCCGTGTCGTCTGCCAACACCCAGGGCCTGGCCACAGGCTACAGGGTGGTGAACACTCACGCTAACTCCGGCCCCTACGGCTCAGCTGGCTCCAACGCCTACTCGCTGTAAGCGCCCCACGCCCAGCCAGTACATCACGACGACCACACGTCACACTTGTCTTGATGTATTTGCCGTGATATTTGCATTTAAGTATTTATTTCTATTTATTATCTCAATTTGTATGGATAAAAAGAAAATTGTCTCTCGCAAATTGAATACTTTGAGTATGTATTGAGAGGACTGCCTTAACGAAAATATACTTTTTAGTCTCATACCTCTTTACTTTTACTAATTTACCCTTATACATTTATTTACTATAGGATAGCCACAAAATAGTCGTATTTTTAATTATGGAAAAGTGGCTTTGTTATTATAATTTCAAAGTTAGGCAGAAGCACAGAATATAAAATAACTATAGGAGCTTCTCTTATCAAAATAACAAATAAATATAGTAAGGAACCAAGATCTACTCTACAACTAATGATGGAAGTGCCAAAATATAATAAACAAAAACTCTTCTTAAAGAATTTGCTACACTCGTTTAATTTGTTAAAACAAGACTAGTTAGCTAGTAAGTACTAGACAATATGTGCCGGTTTGAAGGACAATGCTTTAAACCTGGTATATTATATTACTCTATGCTTTAAACACTTCCAGACTAGTCACTTAGGCTCTACGAGCCGTCTCAATACTGAGGGTCGAGACTCCCCCACAGAATTAATTGGGGAAGTTCTCTTGGGCAAGTACCTCAAGGCACCCAAGTCGCGCTATAACAGTAGTAAAACTATCAAATTTAGAAATTCAAAACTGAAAACATAAAGAATGAAACTAAAAATCAACGGTTGTTTAAAAAATGTGTATAAGCTTAGATATGTAGTTATAATAATATGTATTGTGTACTCTTTATTTATGTAATTTTTATTTTCTTAATTGTTTAAAGAAGCATGTAATATATGTATTTATTTTGTAAGTATTTATCTTAAAATTGTTAGTTAGGTCTGCATCAAGAGGGCATAAATGCTAGTTATTTTCTTTTATTTATTAAGTTTATTATGTGTGTTTTAGCTTAGTGCCTGTTTTGCAGACTATTAATAAATAAATAAATAAAAAAGCTCTGTCTATATACCACGGCCACCCATCCAAGAGCTGACCGAGATGGTAGTTGCTTAGCTTTGGTAAACGAGTACGGATATTGCAGAACACTGAGGTACAGGCGTTTATTTTTTTTTGTTATGAAATTAAACTATCTAATTATCCTTAGCGACAATACATGTGAGTAAAATCGAGTGAGCCTACGAGAAGATATAATAAGCTGAAGAGAAATTCTGAACATAGAAGATGTAAGAAAAAAAATGTTTGGATATACTTTACCTATCGGATACTAAAACACGTTTCAGCAGGTTTTTCAAAAAAAAAAGGAGGTTATCAAGTCTTCTGAAAGTTTTTTTTTTGTGGGGATGGTACGCAATTACTCCGTTGTATAAACCGATTTCAAAAATTATTTTTTATTCGATGAGGATACTTTCCGAGATGGTCCCACAAAAAATGTTTTTCATTCGGTTCAGTACTTTTTGAGAAAAATACCAATAAATCAACAAATTGATAAAGTTTATGCAAACCAATTTTACCTATATTTCCAAAACTACTAGTCGAATTTTGATACAGTTTTCTGTGATGTGTTGAGGTTTAATGGTTGCATCTTTTTAGCTATGTATTACGATAACAACTCACCAGGGGGCGCTGCTGTATGCACTATATCTTCTGAATTATCAGCCCGATTTTGATGCGGTTTTCTCTGATAGGCTTAGATTTGTTTAGCAAATGAATTTATTTACATGATTCGTGGATTAATCACTAGAGGGCGCTTCATACATACATTTGTTAGCGCCTAAAACTAAAAGTGCTAGGCCGATTCTGATGGTGATATCAACATTTCAGATTATCATTATCAGAGTTTGTTATTGATCGGGGTACTATGAATCCTGAGAATATGAAAAAAAACATAAAAAAATTGCGTTGGTTTTTGATTTTATTAAAACAAATATTATTATAATTGTTGTCTGTTTATCTGTTTATTTAAACGGTCTTAACCCAAAAACGGCTACGGATCTTCATGATTTTTGGTATTAAGGTAGTATGAGGTCCCGGAAGCGTCATAGGCTACTTTTATGCCGAAATAATGCGAGCGAAGCTGCAGGCGTCCACTAGTACATAAACCAGTTTTATCGTAACAAAATCTGCATCAATACGGGATATATTAGTTTTTGCTCCCTCGAATGTTGACCCCTATCTAGATAACTGTATGGAGACCTCAAGGTTATTCATTATTTTTATTCTTGTGTACTTATTCTGTAGGTATACGACTAAACTCGATGGCTTTGCTTGGCTGTTTAAACTATGTATTTATTTTTTAAATTAGCTATTTACTTGTATTAAGAATCAGATTAATATTAGAAAGGCGTAAGCTTGTGAGTGAGTGAGTCAATGTGTATGTTTGTTACTTCTTCATACTCAAACTGCTGAACCGATTTCGATGAAATTTGGAACGGACGTAGATTAGATCCTAAATTAACACACAGGCTACTCTTGATTTTGGATTACCGTGGGTAACAACACCGCGGGGTTGTTTTGTACATCCACTGCAATTAGTTTTTTTTACAAACTCTGAATATAAGGCACTCAAAAGCATAAAAAATAATCATTATCTTTAAAATAAAACAAAGTCTTATACATACAAATTTTATAGTGCATTTTACTCCTTCAACTCAGATAAGAAGAAGAGAAATAATCCAAAAATCTTTTAATCCTGGTTCTAAGAACCTGGAAGAAATCGATATTAGCGATAAGGCCACCAGTTCAGTATTTTGTGTTTTGTTTGTCTTTTCTCAATGTGTGTTACAATAAAGAGTTTTATCTATAAATCTATTTTCTAAGAAAAAATTGCATTCTTATTTTCATACCACAGAACAACGATCGGGCCACATCGCCCCCGCGCGCGCGACAAGCATGGACTTCAAAGCTCTGTGTTTCACACAGACAACATACTTAACTTTTCGATATATACAAAAAAACACCGAGGATAAATGTCGGATCAGATGTAGAGTTTTTGTAAGATGGATGCGCCAACGTATTTTACTTACCAGGTGCTGTGATGATTCATTATGACCAGCCACTTTTATTCAATGTGCATTAATCTCTCTCGAACCGCATTCGTAGGTATTGTATTATATAGTGTTTGGTTTCTTTCATGTGTCTTTGACTAAGTTCTGGGTTCGATGTTCAGAGAAAAATATTTTTTGAGTTGTAGTCTAAAGTGTAGCGGAATAACCATCAATCGGGCAAAAAGATTTGAAACCGAAGTAAATTTTATATCAAACTCATATTAGGTATTAGATTGATGTGTATAAATTGCATTTTGGATATGCAAAGGCAATGATGATGATAAAGACAAATATTTACTACTAGTGGGTGCTCGCGGCTTGGCTCACATTAGAAAGTAAAACTTTCATCCCCTATTTCACCCCTTTAAAAGTGACATTTCCAAAAATCCTTTCTTAGTGGATGCCTACGTCATAACATCTACCTCATTACAAATTTCAGCCCAATCCGTCCCTTGGTTTGGGCTGTGCGTTGATAGATCACTATATCAGTCAGTCAATCAGTCAGTCACCTTTGAGTTTTATATATATAGATATAGATAAAGATTTCATAATATATGAGCAACAGAATCTTGCTTCAAGAGATTGACGAGAGCCTCTGGATCCAACTTGCGTGATATAAGGTTGGTGTAATTTAAAACTTTTTTTGTGTGAGTGTGAGTCTAAATTATGAAAAAAAAAACAAAATTAAAATCAATAAAGTAGCCATTTGGCAACGCTATCGAGGTGTGAATATTTTCGACCACCTAACAGCTAATCGAGGCCTGTTGCTTAACTTTGGTAGTTTAACTTGACTATACTACTTTTATACTTATAACTAGTCGAAATACGTTACAGCCGTCCAGCGAGTACTGTTACGAAGAGATAGCAGTTTATTGAACTAACAGGATCATTGAGATATGATCATTTATTATCGTGGCCTAGTACAATAGTCCCGGCGGATTATCTACGCTTCGATCTAAAGAGGTCTACTGTTATTATTTTTAGGACACAATTACTTGATATAAATTATGTAAAAAAAAATACGTAAATCATCTAATTGTCGGGCTTTAAAACAATGTAGCTTGGGGTTGAAATGTGCGTTACATTATTTAGAAACCTTGTTTTCTTATCTCTCCAGATATTATACGAAATTACCGTAAGAAAGCCATAAGAAATTTGTATGTATATCATATATTTTATGTATAAAAAGTAGGTATATAATTACGAACACAAGCTGCGCGCGTTGAAGTCTTTTCAACGCCCAATGTTTGCTTTGCGTTGATGTCTTTTACATGCAAGTTATTTAAATTAATCTTTATTATATGAATATGACTTAGTTTCGGTACTGTATTGATTATAAGAAAATCGAACAGTTTCAAAAGGTTGTGAAAATACATACTTCTCATCAATTTGGATAACATTTATAGGTACTATTTAAATCATAAAATGAAGGCATCCTGCCGACGAACTAAAAAAACATTACCTACCGGACCATTTTTTTCTTCAAAATTTTTCAGTATGCTCTAAAGAGTGTAACGAAACAGGTTATTCAAATTCACATATCTCATGCTAATTTACGAGTTGTAAAAGTCATATCATCATCAATTAAAATGTTGAGACAGAGATCTAGATCTTGTTTTTAAAAGCGATGCTAGTTTTTGAGAATACGATAATCTTGATCTTGGAAATTGGACTAGTTCCTGTTTTGCGAAAACTGTTCCCAGCTGCGAATATCTACTTATTATTATACTTTTAAAAATGAATTTTCATAAATGTTTATATCTAGACAACAGCAATATGAATTGTCTGTAGTATTTCTTTGGTCTATAAATCTAACAACTGCTGATTAGAGCTGAAATCTATAATTTCTAGTGAAAAGAAATAGGTAATGTTCTTGCTTTCTCTAGTTCAAAACATCACCGTGTACATTGTACAATGTGGTAATGCCACCACCACACTGATCACAGCGCCCTCTGGTCAGACTAGAAAACTGTCAAACGGTTACGCATTTTCCTAAACATGTAATTATGGTAGTTTAATTCGTCGTCGTGATTATTTTCGCTCATTTTCCAATGAGTTTAAGTTAAACAGCCATAGTTTTGTGCGAGTTTAGCACTTGTCAAAATAAGTCATAGTGTAATTGGTATATTAGGTTTTCCTTCTTATTTTTGTTACTAAAGGTGCTGCTCCGAAAAATATAAGAAGTTGACTACCTATATATCATCATCATCAGCCTAATGGGACCCACTGCAGGGAATAGGCCTCCTCCCTCTTACGCCAATACTCCCTGTACCTACATAAGTTGACGTGTAATACATAGATATTATAAGAATAGTTATGACATGTAATTTGTGGTATTATTAATAAAAAAATTGTATTTGTATTTGCATATATATACATACTTATATGTTATATCCAAAAAACTTTCATTCTGTGTTTTTTTATGATTGTGTGATTTTTGTTTTTACATAAACTAATGAAATTTAACACCTACTTGATAAATTTCTAATGGCATCTAACATCATTAAATTCAAAATTAATACCAAAAAAAGGGGTTTTTAGCGTTCAAACATCGGTCGTTAACCCTAATACAAAGTTTTTCTAGATTTGTTGCATTTATTAGTGAAAAAAACCAAAATGTATGTACCTAATGTAAAGTAATTTTTAAGACATTCTACATAGATATATGTATTTTATTAATAGTTCTGATATTGGTACTAATACAAGCAACTATTCATTAATGTGTAAACTTTGGATATTTTTTACATAGACACTATTACTGACTTATAAAAAAATGATTTATTTAGGTACATAATTCATGATGTATTTATGTAGCATTAATAATTAAGTGTAATAACCCCAGATATTCGTTAAGCGATGTTGTTAAGCGCCCGAGGAACTTTTCTATTAGAACCTACCGAACTAATATCGATATTTCAAACATATGCAAAACAAAGAAAGAAAGAAACTAATCGAAATAGATTTATGACTTTCTGTCTTTCTTAAAATTTATGCTTAGCTACTTATTAGCACATTGAAATATATGCTAATATTGGTTATAAATGATCTCACATTAGCTATTGTAATACTGTAATACTGTTGTGACCATGTAAATTAT
Source organism: Macaria notata (assembly GCA_927399415.1). Lineage (NCBI taxonomy): Eukaryota > Metazoa > Arthropoda > Insecta > Lepidoptera > Geometridae > Macaria > Macaria notata. The sequence continues at coordinate 1,336,107 of OV656727.1, forward strand.
TTTCTTATACCTACGTCGTTTCGGGAAGTATGGTAAAATTTATGAGCTATCCATATTTAAATTTAATGAACTGCGACAACTGTCGATTTATAATCATTATCTTTGAGTTTGAAAACACATAAGGTCATCGCCGTATTACCAGTTCGTAAGTATCAGCTACCTTATAAAATTAATTTGATTAGATTTGAGTTCCTTGACTTTTTAGCCGAACGAATTTTGCGTCTAGACTTTCACAAATACAAACGCACGTGTGATTTAAAAAAAAATAGTCAGTGTTCCTTTCCGGCCTCTATTATAAAGTTCACCTAATTCAATTTATATATAACCTAATTAATATATTTAATGGATTAAGCAATCAGACAATGTCACATTACTCTTTATTGGTGTGTTTTGATACCGAAAATCTCAAGGCATATCAAGTTAGTGGGTTACTGCTAAGTACCTTCCTTTTTTATCAACGATATTGTTAATGAGTCATAACTTCATTCTCACCCATCGTCATCAGGTACCTAAATACACATAAGGTATAATCACAGTTTCCCCTGCATGAATGGTTTCAAGTACTTGTGGAAGCTGACATTGACCGGCTCCTTGTTGAGAGGACTCTTCATGGCTTCTTCCATCAGGCGCTCGTACACGCGACCGTCGTACGCACCCAGGGCTGAGTTTAGAATCTGAAATGTTATAATACTATAGTAAATTACCATATTACTATACTTAACATCAGGCAGGCTGTAGTCAAACGCAAGTTAATTCCGTGTTAAAAAAAAGTGCTGCGTATAGGTAAGTCAATAAGCTTGCTTTGAGGATAGCAAAATTGTCACTAACATTAATTCATCTAGAACTTGGGTGATTCTTATGAGTTTCACGGACGCTTTACTAGGAACGTTAAGACAAAAAATACTTAAAAAATAGCAATAACTAGCTATCAAATAGTCATTAGATAGCTAAATTTGTTTGTACTTCCTTGCTTTGGAGAAAAAATAATAATGAAAATCCCTCAGGGAAATACTTTTTTTTGACAGGACGATTTAACCTAGTGTATGTATTTGTGACATTTTGACATCCCGTTTCACCACTGACCTCCATTACTACAAGTAACTTGTAGTAATGGAGGTCAGTGCGTTTCACGAAAAAGTGGCGCCATTACCGTGTGACAAATGCCTGGCTGGCCTGTTAGCTTAGTTGACTGGCCTGTTAGCTTAGTTGGTAGTGGCTCTGCCTTCTAATCTAGAGGTCGCGGGTTCGATTCCCGCATGACACAAGTATTTATGTACTTTAACATTTATAATTACTTGTGTTGAGTCTGGTCGTTTGTATGTATAACAAGTATGTATTTACAAAAAAAAAAGTATATAAGTATTATATCCGTTATCTAGTACCCACGACACAAGCGTTTGCTTAGTGTGGGGCTAGATGGCGCTGTGTGATATGTCCTGAAATATTTATTATTTATTTATTATTTATTAAATGCTATTTTTTTTGCAGAATACGTTTTTGGTGAAACGTTCACTGCTAATTACTTTTTTAAGAAGTTTCTTTCGTCCCACATTTTATCATCTAGATTTAATTTGTTCACCTCATCTCTATAATCGAATGCATCCACTAGTCCGACAGCATTGGGTCGTATTTTCTCCAGCAGGTCTTCATAGTTCCGCTGTAACGACACCACGTCAGATTCCGAGATGCTAGTATACTGGAAACAACACAAACACACAAAGTTTAAACTATTAAATATCATTCTATCTTTTCTATTTATAAATCTCTGCAGCTTTTGTCTTTAATCAAAATCATCTTCACACATAATTTGTGTACTTGGGCGGCTTGATAATGTCTCGACACCAGAGTTGGCCACTCCCATTTGATAGAGAAGAGGAAGACAGAGTTGTATTCTTAAGCAGTGCCTTTTTAGCTTTATCTTGTTTTTTTTTTAAATAAATCGGGTTTGCACTTGACCATAGTTTGCCTGATAGTAAGCAAAGATCTTGATATGCTGATACGATAGTATGCGAGTAATCTAGAGTCGAGGGTTTGAAATAGTCCGAGAGGCTTTTGAAACAGCTTAAACACTGGCCTATTAAACTTAAACTTGCATTACAACCAACGGAATATGGTTCAATATGTCAGAATGGTTGGGCTTAGTAAACCAAAATCGCTTACCAGCTGTTTGTCTAGTACGGCAGTCGTTAAGCCATGACAGAGGCCCTTGGGTAGCTTGATAAACTCTCGACACTAGAGGTGGTCACTGTCATTCAATAAGAAGAAGATAAAGCTTACCAGTAACAGATCTCCCAGCCGTTCTAAAGACCAGTGCACAGCATATAACTCTACCAGTTCGTACAGAACTCGTTTCAAAGGATCTGAGAGTTTTGCTGCTTTGGATCTCACTTCGGACTGGTATGTGGATAGGATGAACGCGCGGCAGTGGGCCTGTAAAAAATGCATGTATATGTACTTACTACGTGTGTACTTTACTAAAAGAAAAAAAGAAAATTAAAAAAGAATTAAAGTAAAAGCTTTTAAATTTATTTTTAATTAAACAGCTGATAAAGTTATAATCATTATTTGGTTTTGGTTTTCTCTTGCTGAAAGCTTTAACCACAGAAAGAGATTCAACTGAACAGTTCTTGGATAATTTCTTTTACGTTATTTAAATATTACCTCTGACGCAGAGACTAGTTGCACTGATATCTTATTCCAAGCGTCCTCTGGTGCCAATCCAGATGCCACGTACTTCTTCATACTCTTCACTGCTGAGGCTAGTTTCCTGGAGACATATAACGCTTTTTGTATTAAAAAGCAAACTTAATTTTCTAGATATTCAATTCAATTCAATTTCAAAATATCTTTATTTACATAAACTTAAGCTTAATGTACAATGCCAGTGTAGATTTTAATCCTAGGAATACATTGCAATGATATTTATATATTCTTCAAGTCATAACACTCATCAAGATATTGTTAACAGAATCATACATAGTCAAACAGAATCCATCATTGTGTGGCGAAATTAGTACTGAAAAGTACTCAATATTTCTGTTTGTGTTAAGATGGATAGTAATAAGGGAGAAGCTAATATAGGTAGAATAATTTAAGTGAGTAAAACATGAAAAAATTCAAATAAAACCACTCTACTCACCCAGCTGCAACTCTCTGGAAACTTTTGACGATAGAATCCACAGACCCATCCCATTTTAAAACGGACTTATCAGCCAAGTAAGCCATTGTAGGCGCGAGCTGCCTACCTTGCGCAGCCTGCTCCCAGGCTTTGAACAAAGACCTGGAATTTGATAGAAAATATTTATGAATCATCTCTTACACACTCGATGGATGTTTATTTGACTATCAAGCTGGTCGAGAGGCCAGAGAAGAGAATGAAGTTGGAGTACAACTGTACTATAAATTATATATTTTATTCAGACTCCTACAGTTTTTATTGTATTTTCTATAATTATGATTAAGTTGTCATTATTTAACGTATTGATCTGATTATAAAATTGTTCAACGTCTGTCGAAAAAGGTACCATAAAGCTTTTGCTACTATTTGTTAACTACGATAACTATTCTTATACATACCTGGCAGTCTGCAGCAGCAGTACAGTATTCTCTCCCTCGTAGGTACACGCCGCTGTGGCCAGTCCATACGTCTGCGGCAGGTTGGAGGCCAGCATGTACCCGTGCCCACCACACGACTGGCGACAACGTTCTATAAGGGCGGCTGCGTCGGATGTGCTTACTGCTTTCAGGCAGCAAGCGAAAGCGTGGAGCTGGAAGAGATAGAGGAGTTGAGATGGTGTTTGCTTTCACAGTCAAACAAAACAAATTGACTTGTTTGTAAACACATCCGGAGGTTTAGTAGCAAGCTTCAACTAGTTCGGATTATTAAGTGGACCTGAATTATCTAAACAACCATTTACGCATCTGCACTCTTACCAAAGTGGAAATTGGTTAGTTTTGCAAGATGGTAAATTGTGTATTGGCGATAAAAAGATGATACATTTCCACGCCTTGCCCATATACATTATACATTAAGTAGAAGCGCCAATGCTGACTTTAGTTTACCCTAACTTTGTATTGATTTCACTATACTCGTTTTTTACGATTTTGATATAGTATACCTCAGGCAGTCCCTCCATCTGTCCAGTAGCCAGGCGCGTGTTGACCTTCTTGTACATGTCCCACAGCCACAGCGCGGACAGGGTGAAGGCGTGGCTCGTGGCGATACCAATGAACAGCTTGTGCTGCTGCGTCACGTAGTCCAGGATCTGCGGCTCTGGGGCGCTGGAAGTGGTAGTGACGCTATTAGTTTACCAGAAAAATATTAGTGTTCATACCGGCAAATCCTTATGTTAATGCCGAAACTTTGAACGATATGTTTCGGAGCGCTGTGAACTTTACTATAGTAGAAAAATGACATTGAATTGAGTCGTAGGGGTGATGGAAATTTTCAGATAAATTTAATTAACATCATATTTATCAAAATAGCATCTAAGAAGAATTCATATAGAAGTGTCCATAACACTAGTGTGTGTCACTATGTTAGAGATGAGAAGAAATCCTCTTATCAAGAAGTAATAATTAACTAGTAGCTTACTCAGGTTTGAGCTGTGACTGGTGTCTAACCGCGGAGTATCTGACAGCGACGGTGACTGCCTTGGCCAGCAGGTTGGCCATACTGTTGACGATCACCACACGCACGTACACCATCGTGCCGTACGTTAGCTTGTTGTTCGGAGACGAGGTGAATGTGCCGTCCTGAATTTTTTATATTATTTAGATAAAAAAACAGTATAGTAGTAGTTTATAGTTCTTCAGTTTTCCTTCAAACGTAGATGGAATCTGATCGTATTTTGAAAAAAAAGTTTTGGACATGCAATTGGTACATACATAGGAATGTTTTTGATACCTACAAAGAGCGGTTACTATACGGTTGTGTGGTACGAATAATTAGTACGACGGACATAAAAACTTACTTTAGAAACCTGAGCATTCTTCATGAGCATCCTATCCCTTGCAATCCTATGGTTCTCAAAGCCAAGGAATCCATTGTTGACGGTGTTGAAGCCAAGCTTGGCACCAATCTCTCCAACCTTGATACCAGGTAGAGGCATATGGGTCTCTTCATCTCTGATTTGTACGACAAACGGTTGGATACCGCAGCTTTTTCCCTTGATGTAGAGTTGGGCCATTACCACGCAATAGTTGGCAGTATGGCCCACTGTAAAACAAATCATCATTTATTATTTATTGAATTATGTTAATTCTAATGTGTTTTATCTCTCAAGACATTTTGCCATTAACGTAAAATTCTAAAACATTGGTGCTATGCAGATAAGACACCAAGTTTTTCCTTGACATGTGTTTTAATTGTTTGTGAGTATGTATGTGTGTTTCAAAAGTAAGTAAATAAGAAACCCTTACACCCTCCAGGCCACCACTTGTAAGCACTAAGCGAGGGACTGTGAAGAACGAACTCTTCCGTTTCCGGGTCGTATGTGGCTCTCGTCTCCAGGCCATGGATGAACGTCCCGTGCCCGAGCTCTGTCTGCAAATATAAATAAGTACCTATATTTGTTGACTCGGAAGTCTTAAATAACGGGTTAAACATCGACTTTTTCAATAACAACGTAACTCCATTTTCCAATGACAATGAGTGAGTTAGCTTCGCGGTGCTGAAATAACTCTTACTAGTACCTTAAATGATATTTCTCTTCTGGCAATGGTTAGCATCTGACGAAGAAGTTTTATTTCTGAATAAACAATCTACGTACTTTTATTCTATTTTTCTGTATCCAACTATCAATTTAGCAATTTGGGAAACCAGATACTATTAGATTTTACTAGCCAAAGTATTTATCGGCACATACGACAATGTAAAAATCCGATATACCTGTGCGTAAGTGCCAATGATCTCCATCTTCCTGGCCCTGTCCAGCCAGTACTGCTGCTGCTGCTGCGTGCCTTGCCCCATCAGCGCCGGGATGAACATCACGAAGTGGAGCGAGAACGGGTAGTTGTCCTTGAAGATGGCCAGACCCAGCTGGGTTCTGTAGTGCTTCCTGGGTGGGGGGAAAGTTGGTATCAATTTACCTGTCTGAGTTCTGTACTCTGTGCTCATAGCCCTGTATTGTATTACACAAATTCTGAAAACTTTTCACTCGATAACGAAACGATAATAAAACTAAATTGACATATTTTAACCGATGATCTCATATCGTATACATAAGCTGCAGGAGCTTCTTTTATGAATGGCGACTTTTACAAGTAATTTTTACTAATGATAATTATGAAAGATTACCATCAAGCTAGTTTAAGTCTTATTTGATGGATATTAAACCAATTTGTCATTGAAGGTAGGAATTTTGCGAAAATCTGCGCTCTGGCACGGTAGGTAATAGTGATGTGCTTTAAATTTTGTGTTTTCTTAATTATCCATCTATACATACATGTATTAAAATTAGTTAAACTTAAGTAGATAGGTACTTATATTGTTTATTTACCATGCTTTATCCATCTCATTCAAATTAGGATCGTGCAATTTCTCCACAGTTCTCTGGTAGAGGATAGACTTTCTGATAACATTTTCATATTTGTCTTTGTGGCTGAGGTATTCTTCTGGAACTTCATCTTTCAGTCCCTTCACACTCAGCGCGCTACTTTCTGAAATCAATAAATAAATTATCAACACAAGATAATATCTATATAGTTAATATGTGATATTACTCTCGGAGGAAGGACAAGCCTGGAGTCATAGTAATAAATTGAACGTGTTCTGTATGTCTGCACTCCTTCGACTTATGTGCGCACCAACGCGGAAGAAAGAGATAACTAGTTACTATATAGATCACCTTCAAATGACAGTGTAGCCGTTTTTTAATACCTCAATTTAGTGATGTGCCTACGACGAACGAAATAAAAAACCGAAACCGAACCGAAACATACATTCTGTTCTGTCACGTTAACGATTATTCTAGTAGTTTCGCTAACTAAACCATATTAAAGTGACGTAATTGTAACATGTTTTCAAAATCGATCTTTTAGGCATAGTCAGAACTAGGTGAGAAAACCTGGAAAAGGATTGTGTAGTTCGAAATAAATAAAATAACTCAGATAACTTTTGTAGGTTTTTATTTACTGACCCTTAAACAATACAGTTTTATTTAAAAAATTACGTACTTTATCTTGTGGTTGTATAAGTTGCTTAGTCATATAATGAATTTTCGTTTTTAAGTATGTCTCGGCTATGGCTTTTATGAGTAGATTTCTATGATTATCAATATTCCACTGATCAATACTATGTTGAAATAATTGTATAACGATAGATCTACGAATAAATATATTTATGACGGACATAAACATGCTGGATTGACTGGTTTCGAAATATAAGTTCGATTTTGAGACCCGATTTTAACCGAATTCAGAACAATTGTGCACAACACTATAAACCAAACTTTTGCGTATTTTTAACATATAATGGCAAAATTTAATTGTTTTCCTCCAAAATGAGGTTCTAAAAGAGTAGAAATTTGTTATATTTTAATATTTTGATTCAGTTTTGTATTGTTTTGTGGAAAATGATAAAAAACTCTAACCTGTGAAATGACAAGCTCTGGATTTCGTCACTTTTCTTCGAAGCATGGCTCTTACAGCCATAGGAAACGCACGCCATTTGTTCTTCACTAGAAAACACTTCTCAAACAAACTCATTTAACCAAATATTCCAAAGATTCACGGTATATTCGCCAAAAATCCAAATCCACAGCTAGTATCCAAATTGGTTACTCGAGCTAGAAAAACCGGCTTCACTAACGTAAAGGGCCGAACAGATTGTATATAGTTGTCTCTTTTTAGCACACTAAAAACATTCATTAAAAAGAGAGGTTCCGATAGTGCGCCACACTTCAACTTATTACTATGTCTCCAGGCTTGTCCTTCCTCCGAGGATATTACTAGTATTAACGATAAGGTTTTCGAAACTTCTGACAAACAACTGACTATCGCTCTTGATACGAATATTTGACAGCAATGAGTTTGTATGTTGGTACAAGCACATACATTTATACCTATATTTACCGAATAATCTGATCGAGCACAATAATACTTGCACAAGTACACTTCTATAACTGTAACGCCTACCAAAAACATTGCACCAGACCCAAGTCTGCGGAAAAATCGTATAGCTAGTTGTAACATAACAGGCGCTTTCTCTCAAAACTGGTTCGAGATGAATGACACTTTTGTTTCCTTACTTCACACCAGTGCCTCAGAATAACCTTGACCATTGTCCACTTTGATTGGCAAACAAACCGAATAAACACAATAAATTAACAACATACATACATCGCTTATTCTAAGTGTTTAGAATTTAAGTTTAAAAAAGATAGGTAATCACCCAGTTTGCGTCTGCTTGCAGTCAATTCAGCGCCTCCATCCAAGAAATTTGTCAGTTCTTCAACATCAAATTCACATTTATTTCGCTCTCTTTGCAAGTCTTCGTTCACTTTTGTGGCCACCATTATTACACAAATATGTACTTATGTAATACTTAGTACCTATGCTAGTGTTAAATAACGTTGTGTGATGCGAAACGAGTTTTCACTTCTGCACAATACGACCGTATCGAATATAATTCGTATTTACAACGCGAACCTATCTTAACTAGTGTAAGGGCGATATCAGAACGCATACTCGACCCAATATGATATTTTTTGTTGTTTATTCGTTTTAAAGAGACTGGTCAAAGTAAGTATCATTTTGTCCGGGTTCCTTTTAAGAATGATAAATATTACCAGTTAATCTGATAATCATCCATAAAAAAGAAAGCATTATGATTTAAAGCAATTCGTTGTAAAACTAAAAATTAACCGTTCACCTGACAGATTTATGCTCTAACAATGTCTAAATAATTTTAATTAACTGTCTAACAATTTGTTACAATAACTAAAAACACAATGAAAAACTGAGTAAACAAGTTTTAATCATTCCACATTTCAGGAATTAGTTTATTTTGATTAACAGAAAAGTTACATGTAAAAATCCGTATGAATATGCCCTAAGATGGGTTTATAAGTAAGTAGGTAGTACATTGCCTTGTTTAAACTTGATAAGATAATTCAGTTATTTATTTACTTTGAACGTAATTTTGTTAATATCACATAGGCTCATAATTAGCGCTATCTGTTGATTAGATACCCATATTTTTGTTTTCAGATTGGACTTTGGATATTAGCTTGGGGTCTTATGGAGTTGTTACGTAATGTTATCATTGTGTCAAATAAAGTTCTTTAAACCTAATTGTATACAGTCACCAGCATAGGTTTGAACAGGTAACGATCCTTAATCACAGAATATTTATAACAAATATTTTATACAAAAACGTTTATTATAAAAATATCAACATTCACATTATCCGAATCATAAATTAAAATTTCTTATACTTATATTATTTCTTATGTTTGTTTTATATCACATTTTCCCTTTCATCAGTGGCTTCATATATTTATGGAAGCTGTCATGGAATGGCTCCTTATTGAGAGGACTCTTCATGGCCTCTTCCATCAGGCGCTCGTACACGCGACCGTCGTACGCACCCAGGGTCGAGTTGAGGATCTAGAACAGCGCAAGACAGTAGTAGGTAATTGACGCTTATTATGTCCTGCCGTGGGTTCTAATCTATTAGCTTAGGAAAAACTCTCGAGTAAACAAATAGGATCACACTAAGGCCCTATGATAAGACACCGTTAATATACACTTACGAAATCAAATAATAAGCATTCCTGACGATATTGATGAGATATCTATCAGTTTCTTTAGTTTGTCAAAATATTTTTAATATTGTGTTTAGGTATATATATATATATTCCGGGACATTGCACACAGCGCCATCTAGCCCCACACTAAGCTAACGCTTGTGTCGTGGGTACTAGATAACGGATATAATACTTATATACTTTTTTTTTTTGTAAAAACATACTTATTATACATACAAACGACCAGACTCAACACAAGTAATCATAAATTTTAAAATGCATAAATACTTGTGTCACGCGGGAATCGAACCCGCAACCCGTAGATTAGAAGGCAGAGCCACTACCAACTAAGCTAACAGGCCAGTCCAAGCCAGGTAGGTACTTACTTCATCTCTAAGGTCGAATGCGTCGACAAGTCCTACTGCGTTGGGTCGGATTGCCAGCAACAGCTCCTCGTATTGTTGCTGCACGCTGTTTAGGTCCTCTTCGGATATTGCTGTATACTGTAAAGATATAAGGAAACTTTGTCACTGATACACAAGACAATATAAGAGCGAAACTAAACAACAACAGCAGCTTCAAGATCGAGAAAATTACATCGCAGGTTTTTCAGCATAGTAGTCGACAATCTTTAAAGCATTTTCTTTTCTTTACTTATCCTAACGTCAGTTTTTCGGCCATTAAGTGTCTGGTAACTTTGTCGCTCTAGGCCTCAATATAGCCAACACCCTTAGATTAAACTATAGCTGATCCTTCTAAAAAAAAAACAAATGGATCTTTAAGCCTACACTATAATTTGGAAGCACGGCTAAGCGGATCAACCAAAACAATCTTAATAAAAGTCCTCTTATTCTATGATTATTTATTTTATCTTACCCTCAAGAGATCTCCAGTCCACTCCAGGGTCCAGTACAGCCGGTGCAGCTGAGCCAGTTGTTCCATCACAGCTTTGACATTAGGGCTGGAGTCTGCTGTCAGTCGTACCACTTCTATTCTGTACGTGCTGCAGATCACAGCTCTGCAATGTGCCTGGAAAACATAAACTTCTGACGTAAAATATACCATTATTATAAGAACGAAAATGTGTTTGTGCTTCTATTTGATTGTTATGTTGATCTTTTACTGTCTTGAAAATTACAAAGACTATTTTTTATCTAATAAAAACGTATGCAAAGCAGCGGATATCCACTAGTATGAGATAAATTGCAATAAGTATTCTTGTAGCTTGTAGCAGGTGTGTTGTTAATGTTAACATTGCTGGTAATGTACTTAAGTATATTATTTTAGTAAAAAATCAAAGTGTTTAAACTTTTTTTATTTCTGGTTGATTTATTAAACTGGTTTTAATCGTACCTCAGCTGCGGCCACCAGTTGCACGGTGGTCAGCTGCCAGGCGTCTTCGAAACTCATTCCTGTCTTCATGCGCTGCCTTATGCTCTTCACACATGTTGCTACTTTCCTGCAAACGTCAAATTTAATTACTAAGTTTTAAAATTTAACAAAATTGACGTTATTATAAGAATGAATCTTGACTTTGTAAAAGTTAATCAAATTATCAAAAGCGAAAGATGTCTGTTAGTTTTTGTCTATCACTATACTAAAGTTTCCGTAAGATATGGTTAAATTTTACTATAACCACCGGCTCGCACTTACTCGTATGTTAAAAATACTTCAATAAAAAATATTTGGTGTTCATGTCCGCCTAATTTTTCGACATCTGCTATGTTCCGCGCTTCGGTGTGGCGGCTAATTAATATTTTTTAGTTTTCAGTTTTTTTTAGTGATATAGGGTCCTGAGAGAGGCTTAGATCTCATATCCCGATACACCAGGCACTCTATTCAATTAACTAGACAAAACGAGTCATCCAAATTCAGTAAAATAGCTCTAAAACTTTATTTCAATATATTTGCCAAATATATCCGTAAATACTGACCCAGCAGCCACAGCCCGGAAAGCCCTGATGATCCCCTCCGGGCTGCTGTCCCAGGCCTCGCGGCGCCCCCTCACGGCGTCAGCGAGGTACGACACCGTGGCGGTCACTGGCTTGCCGGCTTCCGCCTGCTCAAACGCCTTCACTAGGAACCTGGTGAAGAAAAAAAGTAAATAAGTTGGTATGATAGTGGCCAGCTCTGGTGTCAGAGCTTTCAAGCCACCCTAAGGGCTTCTGATTATTGGCTTAAGCCAATAATCAGTAATCATGTATTTACTAGGTTAACCTAGTAAATACATTTTTATATCGGGGCAATGAACAATACGTTATTTTAATTTAATTGGTGATTTACTAAATAATACTACCCAAATAAAAGTGATACCACCAAAAGTGCCACCTATTTAATCTGTAAATCAATCTTTGAAGAAACACTTCAGTCTATATCTCACCTAGCAGTCTGTAGCAGTAGCACAGTATAGTCCCCTTCGTAGGTCCTAGTGGCGGTGACAAAAGAGTACAATAGCGGCAGGTTGGAAGACAGCATGTATCCGTGACCGCCGCACGCGTGTCGACACTGCTCGATGTAGGCAGCCACGTCAGAGGTGCTCACGGCCTTTAGGCAGCTGGAGAGGGCGTGCAGCTGGAAGGAACAGTGGGAAAATCATTATCATCATCAACCTCTTCTTTACTTTTACTGACATAGGAAATATAGTCCTAAAAGATATACGGATCTAAGCCGCTATTTCCGAGTGACATAAAGATTTGTATGTCCGTGTCTATTCCGTATTTATCTGTAGTAATTCCAAAGATTACGAGTGTAAGATCGGAAAGTATTGGTTTTTTTTTCCCTATATCATGTGTCTTTTGCTCTCTAAAAAATCCCAAGGATATTTCCAGAATTACTTTTCATATCAGATAATGTGTAAGTACATTATATCATCCATTACAGTGCCATTACGCCGGATTTTGTTTATCACTATGCAATTTTCCTATCACAATTATTTATATGTACAGATAAGCAATATCGCAAAATTGATGTATAGATTATAGTGTTGAGCAAATATTTCTTTACATCCGAAATAAGCTTTTTAGAAAAACCTCTCTGATAAGAAAAACTAAACACAAGTCGCGGTCATGACCGGGACGACAATATACATGAATAAGGACAACTGGAATTGTTAATGCCTGACTGGCCTATAAAACCTTACCTCTGGCAAGCTGTCAGTGTTCCCTTGCTTCATATCAGCGATGACGGTAGAGAAGGTCTTCCAGAGCCAGTCGGCAGTGAGCTGCAGCGCGTGCGCAGTAGCAATGCAGATGAACAGCTTGTGCTGCTGCGTCACGTAGTCCAGGATCTGGGGCTCGGGCTCGCTGGGTACAATATACAACTGGTGATTAGGTTTGAATAGGAGAACCGCGTTGAACTTGTGGATTCTCTAAAAACGCAATATGGCATTACTTAACAATTAAAATTCTGTGATCTTATTTTCCATGTCATGTCGAATTGATCCTAATGGAACTATCACAAAACAACACAGACCATGTTCATAATACAATTTGTAGAACTTTACCCAGGTTTAGGCTCTGACTGCCTTCTGACAGCAGAATACCGGACCGCGATGGTCGCAGCCTTCGCCAAGTTAAAAGCCACTTCATTGACTAACATCACTCGAACAAACACCATGGTGCCGTACGCCAGTTTGCCGTGTCTAGCTGTCTTTACGTAAGTACCGTCCTGGAAAGAAAATTAATTGAATCTATCAAAACTAAGAAAGATCGTGTAGATTTCTGACCTATGATCACATGAACATAAATCTGATGCTAAATTATAATCCTTTTCAACTGCACTCTTGTATGCTTACATACAAGAGTAAAGTACCTAGTGCACCTACTCAATTTATGAAAAATACGATGCTATGATATAATACAATAGATAATGGAAAATCGACCGAGCAAATAAATGGTACCGCTGATGCTAAGTGCAGATCAATGTCCACCAACAATGTTTGCACAACTCAATCACTAGATTAATTACGTAGATGTATAGATTCCATCGCAAAACAAATACAATATCTATTGGTCATTCAACTCATGTTTATACCGTCACTATTTCTTGTAATATTGACAAGAGTATAAGTAGTGTCGCCAAGCGTGTAAAGGTGTGGTTTGAAAGCCTCGTTTGGGAGCTACTTTTATTCCAGCTTAGGAGTGCTCTGCCATCATGTTTACATAACGCCATTTATGCGTGTATCATTTCAGGTAGCTTAGTGCCTAGGGGTTAAATACCAGATTGTCAAAACAAAAAACAAAGAAGGATTACCTTTAGCACTTGAGCATTCTTCATCATCAAATTATCCCTGGGTATCCTATAATGGTCAAAGCCCAAGAACCCATTATTAGCCGAGTTGAATCCCATCCGGACTCCAATGTCCCCGATCTTGATTCCCGGGAGAGGCATGTGGGTGTCTTCATCCCGGACTTGCACCATAAAGGGGTGGACCCCGTGGCAGACACCCTGGGTGTAGAGCTGGGCGACTACTATGCAGTAGTTTGCTGTGTGACCCACTGGGGAGGAAAGGAATGTGTTAATAGAAAGCAGAGGAAGCCACTTTAAAAGGCGTCTTTTTTTAAAGAGAAAAACTTGTTAATATTTTTTTAAACTCTCTTGCGCAATTATTTCACGATGTTCTCTAAGAGATACCATTATTAACTTCACATTACTACGTGCTTTAGTAGGTATACTTACATCCTCCAGCCCACCACTTGTAAGACGTGAGGGTGGGGCTGTGGAGTACAAACTCTTCAGTGGCTGGGTCGTAGGTGGCCGTGGTCTCCAGCCCGCGGATGAACGTGCCGTGACCCAGCTCCGTCTACAGATAAAACATCTTATCGTGAGGAAACCGGTATGTAACATGGACGTTACAACGTAGGCTAAAACAGTGTTCCATTGTGAGCCTTTATTGTGTTAAAAAAATAGGATCACAGAATTCCGAAAACATATGTAGGTATGTGTTCCGTAAAAGGACGTAAGCGCCCTCCATAATATACCTGCCCCAGAGAACTTCCCTAACGAAAGAATTTTGCACACACAAACAACTATAGCAAGAGCATTTGAGATTTGGATAGCGACGCATTTCCAAATGGGACATTTGTACCTACATGGACAAGGAAATAACTCACATTGCCGCTTGTTAACATTTGTTCTTTTATGTTATAACGCTTTTATAATGCACGCTATCTGGTTAATATAATATAATAATGGTTAACTATTATGTTATAAATAATTTCGACAAACATTATAACTTCAATGTTTATAATATATCTGCAATGCATATGTAGGTATTGTTATCACCTTGAACATGACCCGTGGCAAATTATGCAACGATAGAGAGATAAAAGATAATATGATCACTAAATGCATTGATAACCGTTTGTTTATTGCATCGGATAAGGTTACCAACATCGTTATTGTTGTGTTGATAATTAATCTTTATAAATAATCGTAATCTATAAAAATACCATTTTAATAATTTGAAAACAAAAAGGCGGTTAGTTAGCAATCGATTTATTATTAATTTATTTACAATACTAAAATATAAAAACAAGGGAAGAAGAACTAAACATACTACTTCTAACTACTACAAAAAAGGGGCACTTTCTTTAGAAATCAATCAATTTATCAATTTGCAATCTGATATCAAATAATTTCTATAGAAACGAGTATCAGATTGACAAACGAAACTAAAATGCTCTAGAATGCGAAAAGTAATTATACATAACTTGATAACAAATAAATAAAAGGACTCGATCAAACTTTCATATTCTAATGTCTATAACTATCCATCTAACTAACCATCACGTGTTTTTTATGGGTATTTTTTATTATTTAAATATATTTTTATACATCACATTAATTATCTATTATTTAAGTAAGTATCACATGACAATTAATCACACAAGTACACATCTTTCTCATCTCTTTTCTTACATCAACCCCTCCCCTCAATTCCCATTCCCGAGACAGTTAAGTAAATTATTTCCTCCGTTAACTAACATATTTTATTGAAAACTTTTTGTTAAATGTACATAGATTATTATCTCAAATCCAGAAGGATGAGCGCGTTTCCCCACGACACAGGGGAACCTAGTGTGGGGAACATAGATCACATCATTTGTAATCGATCCTAACATAGTAATATAAATATAGTACTAACAAACAAATGTTGTAAATTAGTTATAAGGTTTTTGCTGTCCAATAAATAAACATTATATTATATTATATATATTAACTATCAGTACAACAACAGCGAAACCATCTGTTTCGATCTCTATATAAAGTCGCTTGAACAAGCAATCTGAACCAAGTAATTAAGTCTGTCAGTCTTTCTTAAAGATTGTGATCTGGTCAACAGTTACCTGTGCATATGTCCCAATGATCTGCATGTCTAGTGCTCTGGGCAGCCACTTGGCCTGCTGCTCCGCCGTGCACTGGCCCAGGATAGTGGGCACAAACATGCCCAGGTGGAGGAGGAATGGAGACATCTCCTTGAAGAACGCGTCTGAGGTTCTGCGGATTACTGGAGACTGGCTGGAAACAAACGTGTTTGTTTTTTGAATAATCGTGATTTGATGTGTTCAACATCACCATAGATTATAGTATGCTAGCATAGATCGGATCGAAATCTAGGTACCCCACATCTCATGAACATGGAATCAATTTTGAATATAAAATCAAAGTACCATAGAAGATGGGTAATCTCGCAAGATTATATTTTTTTGCCTCAGAAGTCGTATATTTTTTCATATATCGGAGCTCCCCTCCTTCATTAACCCCCCCCCCCCTCGCGGGCCCCTTGGAGCCCGCGCACAGAGCATCTCTAGTAATATTATAAAGCTGAAGAGTTTGTTTGTTTGTTTGTTTGAACGCGCTAATCTCAGGAACTACTGGTGCGAATTGAAAAATTCTTTTTGTGTTGAATAGACCATTTATCGAGGAAGTCTTTAGGCTATATAACATCACGCTGCAACTAATAGGAGCGAAGAAATAATGGAAAATGTGGAAAAAAACGGGGAAAATTATTCATCTTTGAGGGCTTCCGTTGCGTTCGCTGCGAAAACGGTTCAAAATTCAAAGAATTAGGTAATGCCCAAAATAACTATTCCAGGCAAACGAAGTCGCAGGCACAGCTAGTAAAGCATAAGACGAATTTGGTAAATAGACGAGTTACAAACCATTCCATTTCATTACTTACCCAAGAGCTTCAATTCCAGTGAAATCAAGAAGTTTCTCTTTGACCAGTTTACTGTAAAGGACTGACTTTCGGACCGCATTCTCGTATCTTTCCTTCAAACTCATGGATTCCTCTGGAATAGTATCTAACGATGCTCCATCGTTCAGAGCAGCATCCTCTGAAAATTAATGTAAGTTTGTAAACTTGGGGTTGAATATATTTAAACCGATTCAAGGGTATAACATGTACAACATGTACCTATGTCAAATTTGAATTTGGATGCAATTATAATACTTACCGATATATGTATATGTAATTGTGTATAGTATTTTAAAAAGTAAGTGTGTAAAATTGAATATTAATTGATTCACTTACTTAATATATTAATTGTAATTATTCACGGCGGTATTTATAATAATAAATATTACAGACACAAGGCTCCAATTCGTATGTTTACAGCTTACAAATACTTACCATTTTATTATGTACATCCATAATGTGTTATTTTAATAAGAATTCTATGAAAAATATACCGTAAGAAATTTAGATACAATGAAATAGGCCGTTGAATTCTCGGTTACATACAGAGTTTTTTCAAATCGCATATTATAACAAGTACTTGCTTAACTAAGATATTCTTTCATTCATCAGCCGCTCAGTCTGAAGTAAATGGAAATGAGTGTGGATTTTCGCGCCTGGCAGATAGTAGACCGTAGCCTAGTGGTTAAGGCGTTCCCGACGGTGATCGGAAATACGCAGGTTCGAATCCTGCCGGTCGTGATTATTTTCGCTCATTTTCCAATAAAAGATTAATTTAAGATATTCTTGTTCGAAAAAGCCCTACATCAAACCAAATTGGCATTTGAAGCTTAAAGCTCAGATCTAACTACTTACATATTAAAAATATATACCTAATGCACAGAAGCTCTTTGTAATTTATGAATCTGATTATATCAGGGCTTATCAAAATCGTAATCCTAAAAACTACACGTCAAAGTTTAGCTTAAGTATATCATATTTGTTCTTTATTTTAATTGCATTCCGTTTCAACACAAAATCACGCTATGCTGACTTTGCTATGCCCGATTCGAACTATTGTATGTAAAACTTATGTAAAGTAGTATTTTTAATCAGGTTTCATGACGCATAAATCTGCATTTAACCTAAAACTCCTGGGCATTGAAAATAAGTCACCAATATGTAGAATCTATTTAATTTTGCTTTTTTTTTCATATTAGGTACGCATTTATTATCTTGTGGTTATAAAAATTGTAAACCTATTTCATCATTGAAATAATATTTCTCTACTAAATTTTTTCGTCTTCTTTTATTTTGTTTAGGTAGGTACAGATTTTGTAAAAGCAGACTTGTAATTAGCCTATAAGTACATCGCCATTTTTAATTACTACCACTGGGTAGTATCTACTGAGATACGTTGGAACCTACTCTATCAAACCAAGTCGTCAAATTACAGAATAAATGTTTGGCTAAACCATCCAAAAATGGTTGATCAAATGATCAAACATTGATCGTAGTGATATGCCTCAGTCAGCTGCAAAGACCAACATCCTAGTCTGTAGTATATGTGCTGGCGGCATATAAATAGCCTACAGACAACATTACAGTAAACATACCGATTTTTCGCCTCTGCACAGTTTTCGCTTCTCCTCCATCCAAAATGATGGTCATCTCTTCAATTTTAAAAGTGCATTTCGTCCTCTCCCGCGCTAAATCAGGATTCACTTCCGTCTTTTTAAATTTACTCATTTTTGTTACAAAACTTTAGCGTTCTTTACAAACTCTACTATACTCGTGTAAGTGTACATACAAACTGAATAATGTATTCTGTTTAACGGAAAAGTATTCCACTTATTGACCTCCGTGCCTGTTACTTATGTTGACAATATGCATAAGAATAGAACCGGCGGGCGTTGTGGTTCACTCGACCAGCTACACAGTACTGAGGTAATTTGCGAGTGCATTCGCCAATCTAGTCGCGATACTAATTGCAGGAGGTATCGTATGCAACGAAATACAAGTCTGTGATGTTGTGCTGGGTCAATTTTATGTTTTCCTTTTCATATTCACCGCCACCTGTCTTGTACCAGACGCATTATCTTAAGTGAAAATGAAATAATTATTTATACAAACAATTAAGCTGAATAGGGTCGAAAGTCTGAACATTGAAGGTATTTAAAAAAAATGTTTAGAGATACTTCGAATTGACAGCAGAACGCGTTCCAACAATTTCTAGAAGTGTTGTCTGTCTATCTATTTCTCTGTTTATTTAAACGCTCATTACGCAAAAATGGCTGAACGGATCATCATGACTTTTAGTAAGTGGCATGAGGTCTTAGGAGTGTCATGGACTACTTTTATACTGAAATAATGAGAGCGGCGCCGCGGGAGTCCACTAGTATCTAAATATTTCGATAAAAAATATGCTTGAGTGGAGGCCTATACTCAGCAGTGGGTGGACACGGGCTGATATGATGTTGATTTCACTAAATTTTTCATATGTTTTTTTTTATTTAAGTGATACTCTTATCTAAAGGATATCTTCATAAAGAAAAACAACAGACGTACCTACAGAATTACTTACATTTATACTTGTATGAATATCATTGAAATTTTTTTAATTAAGTTAAGTAAATTACTTGCTTATATTTGAATATAATTGCATTATATTCAAGTAGGTAAACGATGTGTGAACCTTCTCAATGAAAACCAGAATTACTAAAAAAAATAACAATATATTACTAATTATTAAAATATTTTATTAAAAATTAAAAGAATAACTTATATAAAACCAAATACCTGCCATAATTACATATACTTAAAAAATATTTTATTAATCTCGAGTTCGACATTTATGTAAAAATGTACTCAAAAAACATTCGCAAAGTTCATAGACGAACCACACTACAAATAAGACGATAAGTAGAAATCTTGATTTATTATTTAATTTATTCAAATAAATGTATACAGAATTGGTCCCATTAAAACTGCACATTTGAAAAGTAATACTTACTTTTGTTTGTTCATCACATTTCAGCTATCGCAAAAATAGGAGAAGCTGTATAATATACACTTTAGTTCCTATCTTTGGGTAACTAGGTGTTTCAAAGACTAAAGCATGTCTTACAATTTTCTATTTTTAGAATTTATTTATTTATTCAAGTTAAATTATAATTATTACGGAATAACCAGTTACAATAATTACACATACCTACTTAAGCCAAATATAATTATGTATAGAATACAAAATCATTTATTTGCCAAAGAAAATATAGTATAGGTCACACAATCATGAAATAACATTAAACAATAATAAAAATAATACAGCAAAATAAAAATAAAGTCACAAATTGTCTATCGCAGTACTTTCTAGATGTCTAGATAGTACCTACTGGCCTTTTACTAGTCATTTACAAAGTAATCTTAAATAGTTAAATAGTTTTATTTCAACAAACATGTTCCGTCTAAAAAACACGGTTTAAATATTAGTCCAAGACTGAAAATAAAAAGTGGGTTCTTGTTGTTCAGGCATCACATACATAAAAGCAATCAAAATGTCAGCAATAAATTGTAACTGTAATTTAACATTGGCACATTTTGACAGTTTGATAATTATAACAGTAGACAGATAATTTTCGAGCAATTAAAACGGACTTGGTCTAGACTAATATTTATACCACGTTTTGTAATAAGGCCCATAAGGATCAATTTTACATCTTTCAACAGCTCTAAAATGTTTCTACGTTACATTTAGTAAATCAGTCCCGTAAATAAATAAATAAATAGATCACAGTTTAGCGCCCCTCATGAGAGGTTTCAAGTACTTGTGGAAGCTGTCATTGACCGGCTCCTTGTTAAGAGGACTCTTCATGGCCTCTTCCATCAGGCGCTCGTACACGCGACCGTCGTACGCACCCAGGGCTGAGTTTAGAATCTGTGAAAGAAACGATGTGTAAAAGGAATTAAATCACAAGAAACAATTCACGTAGATATAAAAAAACAACTAAGTACCTACGTATTAATCCTAGCAAGAATCAGTCCCATAATGTTGACATGATACTACTGTGGTTCCTCTTACCCCTGTTAAACAAATTAGGGATCACATCTCGATCCACTTGGTTTTTACTGGGTTTTACACATAGCGCCTGCCACCAGCCCTTAGCAACCCTAAAGGGACAACTTAGTTTCGTTTTATATAACCGAGTATTGAATGTACTACCTCATCCCGGATGTCAAACCCGTCGACGATGGACACAGCATTGGGTCGGATCAGCGCCAGGAGTTGTTCGTAGCGCTGCTGCAGCCGGGTCAGGTCCTCGCCAGATATCGACGAGTACTGGAAATTGAGAAAAATAATATTATTAGGAAGTCTTTATTGATCAATCACAATCACAGTTTTTACACCAATTTCAAGATAAGTTAATTACAATATTAAATAAACAAAACAGATTAGACAAGAATTAAAGATACAAGTATCCAAGTTTTATGGGTGTGTACTCTTTAGTAAGAAGCCTTTGGTGTGTTCTTAACCCCACTTTTAGTTGCAATACGTTATATTATCATCTGCAAGGACAGACTTGTAGCTGTTCTTTTGCTATCGATTCAAACACCTGACATAATAACTAGGTACAAAGTTTCCATTTTACAGGAAAGTTTAATAACCGCAGGGACCACCTTTTTTGGATTCAATCGTCATAGGAGCGAGACGATTGGCCTACAAAAAGAGAGGCCTATGTTCAGCATTTGGCGATAACAGGTTGATGATGATGATGAGATTATATTTAGATTTTGTTTGACATTCATAAGTGTACAAAACTAAGTTTAGTTTTTACCTAAATGAAGAAATAAATAAATTAAATGAGTATGATGTACTGCACTGTACTTACCAGCAGCAGGTCTCCCTTCTTGTCCAGCGTCCAGTACACGAGGTACAGCTCGATGAGCTGACGCAGCACTGCAGCCAGGTTGGAAGACACGGTGGGAGTCATGCGCTGGATCTCGCGCCAGCCCACCTCGCACAAGATAGCGCGGCAGTGAGCCTGGGGGTAATGAGACATATTTATTTAGTTTTATAGGGAAACGAGTTGAAAATGTTCTATATTGTACTATACATTTACTCTTGCTCATTTATCATAGTAAGGTCCCAGAACATACGTTCTAAAGATGGATGTCATATGTCGCAAGGTTATATTCTACGGGGAGAGGGAGGATTAAAGTTACCGCAATAAATAAAAGAAAACGTAATAATCCTACCTCACTGGCGTTAACAAGCTGCACGGAGGCCAGGTTCCAAGCATCCTCGTAGTCCATGCCGGTCTTCTCATGCGCGGCCAGCGCCTCGCACGCTGCCTTGGTCTTCCTGTGAAGGTGAATCAAAGGAATCGTTAGAAACTCTCCTGATTCTTCAGGAAGTTATCACATTAGAATCAAAATGTGCTTTGCAGGTTAGTAGATGTTCATCTATGTAATCTAGATGATGACGATTGCTGGCAAACTGTGCTTTGCAGGTTAGTAGATGTTCATCTATGTAATCTAGATGATGACGCTTGCTGGCAAACTGTGCTTTGCAGGTTAGTAGATGTTCATCTATGTAATCTAGATGATGACGCTTGCTGGCAAACTGTGCTTTGCAGGTTAGTAGATGTTCATCTATGTAATCTAGATGATGACGCTTGCTGGCAAACTGTGCTTTGCAGGTTAGTAGATGTTCATCTATGTAATCTAGATGATGACGCTTGCTGGCAAACTGTGCTTTGCAGGTTAGTAGATGTTCATCTATGTAATCTAGATGATGACGCTTGCTGGCAAACTGTGCTTTGCAGGTTAGTAGATGTTCATCTATGTAATCTAGATGATGACGCTTGCTGGCAAACTGTGCTTTGCAGGTTAGTAGATGTTCATCTATGTAATCTAGATGATGACGCTTGCTGGCAAACTGTGCTTTGCAGGTTAGTAGATGTTCATCTATGTAATCTAGATGATGACGCTTGCTGGCAAACTGTGCTTTGCAGG
Organism: Macaria notata; assembly: GCA_927399415.1. Classification (NCBI taxonomy): domain Eukaryota; kingdom Metazoa; phylum Arthropoda; class Insecta; order Lepidoptera; family Geometridae; genus Macaria; species Macaria notata. Next base: position 1,359,048 of record OV656727.1, read on the forward strand.
TTAGTAGATGTTCATCTATGTAATCTAGATGATGACGCTTGCTGGCAAACTGTGCTTTGCAGGTTAGTAGATGTTCATCTATGTAATCTAGATGATGACGCTTGCTGGCAAACGATTGCTTATTTTGTCATTTTAAAATTAAGTTTGAGCCTAGCCATCCCTGGTGTCATGAGTTTTCGAACTATTCTAAGGGCCTCTGACATGGCTTAACCACTGACCTTTTATTATGACCAAAAACTTAACTATTCACAATTTAACTTGTCATCTGACCTACACAAGCGCATATGGCATAGGTACTAATTTTGGTCACCCATCCAAAGACTGAGCGCGTTAATACAATCGCTAAGTCATTTGCTAAATACAATAAATATAGTCTCACCCTGCAGCCACGGCCTGGAAACCTCTGATGATGCCCTCGGGAGAGTTGTCCCACTGAGTCCGGTAGTTGTTGTTCATTGAGTGAAGCAGATATGATACTGTGGGAGTCATCGCTGTGCCCTGGACGGCTTGCTTCCATGCTTTTACCAGGAACCTGGGGATACATTACAAATTAAATAGGAGCTCCTAGAAGTAAGATAAGGACGAGTTTGTTTTGAAATCAAGTATTACTTAGTTGTGTATTACTGTAATTCTATTCTGAATGTTATTCTATTTTTTTTTTGAATTTGCAGGTCAAACTTGGCTATCCTAACTTTGGAATAAATTCTACAAACATTTCTAACTGCCTGTAAAATTTTATCCAAATCTGTTCAAATTGTTTTTACGGGAAAAAGAAACAATCACAAATTTTTGCCTTTATAATATTTCTGTGATTATTTAGCGGAATACACTGGCATAATTATAGGCTGTAACTACCTGGCAGTCTGCAGCATGAGCACGGTGTATTCGCCCTCGTAGGTGACGGTGGCTGCTACCGTGCCTCCGATGACAGGCAGGTTGGAGGAGGCCATGTACCCGTGACCTCCGCACGCCTGGCGCAGTTCCTCTACTCGAGCTACCGCGTCACGTGTTGATACTCCCTTCAAGCAGCAGGCCATAGCGTGCAACTGAAATGAGAAGAATCAGGCGCTACTTTGCGGAAATCCATTGTAAATGAAAGTTTGGAAAAAATATATAGTGTTTTTCCAGAGTTTCATGAGAAGAATATTTACGTAGTGAAAAGGGAAAGTATATGACTGAGGAACATGCTTAAACGAATCAGGATAGTTCACGGACCTTGCAAAGGTACCTATCTTCGCTAGATTTATTTTTCATCGCCGGAACGTTCAAGTTAGCATGTATTATAGATTAGATAAAATCAATACTGAAGTATGCTTCAGCAAGGTTGATTTTATGATCTTAGTAAGATATACGATCTTGCTTCGCTTGGTCAGCCAAACTAGCAAATCAGTCATGTGATGATCATAAAACATTTTATCAAAAGCCTAGTTCATCTACTCTCATCCTTGTACCATTTCGCATTGCTCTTCCATCTGATCTCTTAATTTGACACTACCAACCTCAGGCAGTTGATCCATGTTCCCTCGGTCGATGTCCTTGATGACCTTGCTGTAGGTGTGCCACAGCCACATCCCGACCAGCCGGAACACGTGGCTGCTGGCTACTGCTATGAACAGCTTGTGCTGCTGCGTCACGTAGTCGATGATCTGCGGCTCGGGCTGACTGTGGAGGGTAATATGTTGTTTTTATTGTACTGTTTGGGAGCCAGTTCCGATCAAGCTTGTACTGGTACCAGGTGACCTAATTGTCAAATGCCTAGTCCAGTGGACAAAAACGAGTAGGTATCTCAAGTGGACGATCGTGAAGTTGTAGGTAATTATTGGTGCAATGGCTTTGCGGTATAACATTATTTCTCATTAGTTTCACAGGAATCAATTTGAAACTGAGATTATAGTTGTCAAATTGGTTTTGTTGTTGCTCTTGGGTTCAGAACAAACCCCTAACAATAACAATTTTGTATAAACTCGATGTTTTATTTCACTCAAAGTCAACATCCGCGCAAGCGAATTTTGTTATAGGGTTACTATAGTCGTATAGTTATAGTCAGGGTAATTTTTCTGAGTCTCACCCAGGCTTGGGCTGGCTCTGGTGTCTGACAGCGGAGTACCGCACTGCGATGGTGGAAGCCCGCGCCAGCTCGTACGCTAGGTCTGTGACAATCATCACTCGCACGAACACCATCGTGCCGTATGTCAGCTTGTCGTTCTTCGCCTTCACGTAGGTGCCGTCCTGAAATATTAAAATAACTAGGTTTAAAAAATATTTGTCAAAGTAGTAAAAATTAAAATACTTGACAAAAATAATTACAAAACATTCGCGTATGAGGTTTACTAAGGACAAAGAAGCCAGGAATAAGAAGCCACAAGAATGTAGGACCATTAGGCCCTCTCTATGAGCTGATGATGATGATGTCTGAAAGTGATATCACATGTTCAGAAAAGTTTACTAGTTAAATGGTAGGTACACGACGTTTACGAAGCGCCCGTAGCTCAGCTAGCGGAGGCAATCGCATACGATTACCAATGTTAAGCAAAGGTCGACGCGGTCAGTCTTTGGATGGGTGACCGATAAGTGGCATTCCATTTGAGCGCTTCCTTGGGTCGAATGACACGTTAAACTGTAGGTTCCCGCCGTTTGTTTAGTACGGCAGTCGTAAAGCCATGTCAGAGGGCCTTACGGGGCGGTTTGATGAACTCTCGAAACCAGAGTTGGCCACTCTCATTCGATGAGAAGAATGCGACGTTTAATCTTCATTCACAGGCTTCTTTATCACTATACTGGGAGATGCTCTTTTGCACGAGTTTGAGCTCATAAAATGTTAAGACCATAAATAACATTTCAATTAAAATTTAATAATTTAAAGATGTAGGTCTACACATATTTGTAATTGAATGGCAATTAAAAATATTTATTTACAAATAAATAATTTTAATGTTTCATTGTCACGTCGTTACAAGTAATAAATTTTCCTCATAAAAAAATCCTGGGAAACTGTGATGATATTGTTCCTTTGTGTTCAAAAATTAACGCTAATATTGTATGTCTGCGCCTACATATATGCCTGTATATATCAACATGTTCGTTAGTTGTTTGTTCCAAAAGTACAAAATGTATTTTACTGACAGCAAAGTATTATGTAATAGACTTATTTATTTAGGGCCTCAGATGATGATGATAAAATTGTCACATAGCGAATAAAAATAGGATAAAGAAGGTACAAAGATAATCATGTTATTTACAGCAGTCCATTACTATCCACAGTTATCACGGTTTATCGCCATTAGTGGTTCGTTATTACAAATAGGTAGTGATTATGGTATATCGTTACCTGTGAGATGACTTTGATAGTAGGTAGTACGTTGTGACCGGAACAAAGTACGTTGTGCGAAACATTGGATGCCATTGTCTAGAACTGCAGACAATGTATTCATCAGTTCATAATCTCATTTTGGTATGCATGGTTTTGAATGTAATTTTTTCTTTTTTCATATTTGTTTGCTTTTTTTTTTTGAGTTGGTGATTTTAGAAGATGAAATTTTATAATATTTGAGTTAATTGACATAATATGTTGAGATCAGTCATTCGACTCTCCTCTAAACTACGCAACTCAGACAACTGGCTCTCTCAGACAGTAAGGTAAAGTTTTACTGACACCAACCTGCAAAACCTGAGCATTCTTCATCAGCATATTTTTCCTAGGTATCCTAAAGTTGTTGAAGGCAAGGAACCCGTTGTTGGCGGTCTGGAAGCCCATCTTGGGTCCGATCTCGCCCACTTTGATGCCAGGGAGAGGCATGTGGGTCTCTGTGTCTCGGATCTGGACAAAGAAGGGGTGGACTCCGTAGCATTGACCCTTGGTGTAGAGCTGGGCCACCACGATGCAGTGGTTTGCAGTATGGGCCACTAAACAAGAAAAGATTTTTTTTATATCCAAGCAATGGTGTTAGGTAGTGTATCTGTCTTTTTTAACTCGCCCAATTCATTTTTTTTCTGATTTGGAATAACCCAACCACGTGAAACATACATACACTTTCCCAGGATCAGTCATACTATACTATACCCTATCTTTATTTATTTTATGTTCGTCAAAAATTTTACGAAATCCGTGCAAAAATAAATTACTACAAGTTGCTCGCTTAATTAATCTAAAGAGCCACCAAAAATATATATACTCACATCCTCCAGGCCACCATTTGTATGACGTCAGATTTGGACTGTTAATAACAAACTCTTCCGTACTAGGGTCATAAGTGGCTGTTGTTTCCAATCCTCTCAAGAATGTTCCATGGCCCAATTCAGTCTGAAAATAGCTAGATATTAAAAAGTAAGATCTTAATTTTATTTATTCGAGTCATGTTTTAGGAGTGTTATTTAGAAACATAATAAAATAAATAATAAAAAATAAAATAAAAAAGTTTTTATTATCCTTAACCGTAAATCAAACAAAGTTTCAATATTTTTGTTAGTGGTGTTAGTATGTAAATTATTATTATTAATTAGATTAGTTTGTTAGTGAATCTTTATCGGTATAAGGTCCGCATGTGGCGGTAAAAGCCTCCTCCAAATTTCTCCACATCTCTCTATTCCTGGCAGTTCTGGTCCATAGAGTTCCTGCCACCTTGACTATATTGCTGTTCCATCTTTGAAGTGGCCTGCCTCTCTTGCGCGTGCTGTCTCTAGGGCTCCAGTTAGTTACTATATGGGCCCACCTATTGTTGTCTAACCGTTGTAAATGGCCAGCCCAACGCCATTTTAGTTTTAAAATTTAGAAACATAGGACAAAGAATGACCAGTTCCACAGATCACTACCGACAAGAATAAAAACATGGAATATCGCCAACACCTCAAAAGCCAGGGTTAGTGTCTCATCTGCCCTCACTTCAACCAACTCACATTCTGCCAACACCGTCAAACTATTTAATTCTTTTCTACCTGAGCATAAGTTCCTAAGATCTCTATTTTATCGGCTTTTGCCAACCATTCTTTGCACTGTCCGGGCGTGGCTTGCCCTTTAATGGTCGGTATAAACATGCCATCATGCAGTAGAAACGGAGTGACATCCTTAATTACTCCATACTGGACTCTGTACATGAACGGGCTGTGGAAAAACACAGTTATAAATAGGTGGTATTGTCACCTGAGCATATGTCCCGATGATTTCCATCATCCAGGCTTTGGGGAGCCATTCCCCGAGCTGTTCCTCTGAAGACTGGTTGACTATGGTCGGGACAAACATGCCCATGTGGAGCATGAAGGGAGACACGTCCTTTACCACTCCCAACTGCACTTTGTATTTGTTTGAGGGACTGTGGATAGGATCAGATAAAATTAAGGATGTTTCTAAATTTAGTAACTGCATACATATGTTTTGCTCCTTAACATTTTAGCAAAACAATATTAAGTAAGTATATCCGATGGAGCATGCTTACAAAAATAATTATATTATGCTTGGTTATGTCTTATGTCACAACATCGTGTTTTTGAAACCGAATGTTGTATAACTTTTGACTACATATTTAGCACGAAGTAAAATTAGTCAGTATAGTATATTTTAAGTTCCATATGAAAACCTATCTAAGTAGTTTGTAAACCTGCTGACAGCTAGACTGAAGTTTTAGTAAAGTTCACTACTTCCAGTAGACTGTCGAAGCAAAATAAAGTCAATTTACTGTATGTAAAGTCCATCGCTGCAGTGACTTTAGTCCTGACTAGTTCAGTCAAACCTGCGACTTTTATTTGAGCACTTATTTACCTCACAGCGTTTTAGTAATATGTTGTATTTTCCATTACCGAGGGTCTTGACTCTCATGGTTAGGTACATTGTGAATACTACATTTCTTTGGATTATAAGATCCAATCAGGTTGTATGTAGCAATAGAAATTGACGATGCAGCTTACGATGAAATACGCTAGCCCAAGAGGAATCTTCACTCTAATTCAATCAAACTACACGACTTACGTGAACACATCAGGGTTGATGTCTTCCAGCACGTGGTCCTTCAGCACCCCGACGAGGATGGACGCCTTCCGCACCGCATTCTCGTACCTCTCTTTGTGGCTCAGATACTCCTCTGGTACCTCATCCCGTAGCTCCTTTACACTTAACACCAACTCCTCTGAAAAATGGATTGCTTTTGCTTAGTATGAGGCTAGATGGCGTTGTGTGCAATGTCCCGGAATATTTACATCGTTATTTCAAAACTGTAAAGTGTTAGTCATATTTTTTGTCATTAGGCATATTAGGCTTTGACATGTCTTACCTATGGACTTAAAATATTTTATTGTTTTGGTATTAATGAAGCTACATTATGCACATCGGAATTAGGAAACTGTATTTCCTTATTCAGTTATAACACGGTCATTGGGTGATTGACCGAAAGTTAAACTTGGTCATACACAAAATAACTTTAAATGAATAGCCGTTTGATTTCTTTCGGCCATCGGTATCGATCATTACGTTCAATCTATGAATGGGTGACAAGCGACATGTTATATGGGTTCTTTTGCTTGTCGGATATCACATTAAATTGTATGTCTTTGTAGTATTTATTTGTCATAGAACGGCCATTTCAGGGCGGTTGAAAAACCTCTTAGCACTAGATTTAATCCCCTACGATTAGAAGAGAAAAAGCCTGTATATTTACTCGGATGAGACCGTCAGAACAACAAATCCATTCCGAATTTTATAGATACTTAGTTATCGTTAATAGAATTCCTTTATATGTGTAGTTTTGAATGATATTAAAATAATTATAATTATTTGTATTGATAAATTTTAGATAACCGTATCAGCGTTGGAATTTAGACCGTAGTCTTTACAGACAACAATGTACATTGTACATTGCCCTTTTTAAGCATGCCACTCCGACCCTGATAATATAGGTATAATTACAATTTAGCGTTCTTCGGCGCGGAAATGAGTCTGTTCTTTTTTTGTTAACAACAAAGACCAAACAAAACTGCAATGCATAAACGTGTAGGTACCCAAATTTTAGTCAAGTATTTATATAACTGTTAGGGTAAATGTAAGTAATCGATAATTATGTATAATTACCGGTAATTATACATAATACCAACGCACACGGTAAATGTACTGAATTATCCACATTTACCGGTAATTATATACCTAGTCAGGTCATAAGTATTGTCACACAGTAAAAACTTTTCTTTTAGAATGCTGGCCACAAAAAAGTTTATTGAACTCGAATTTCGAATTGTTCATGAAAATAAAAATGTATACTTTTTAGAATTTTACTCATTTTTAAATATGGAGTGGACGCTTAAAGAAGACCGTGTTGCAGTTATTTCATTGCATCGTTGCGGTTACGCGCCAATTCAAATTTTTGACATACTGAAAAATTTGAATATAACCAAAAGATTCGTTTATCGTACCATCAAACGATACAATGAAGACTCTAGTGTAGATGACAGGTCAAGAAGTGGTCGCCCTCGGTCTGTTAGGACTCCAGCAGTGATAAAAGCTGCGAAGGCCCGAATTCAAAGAAATCCCAAACGTAAGCAGAAACTGTTGGTCCTTCAGATGGGGTTAAGCAGAACCACGGTGAAAAGGGTGATAAATGAAGACTTAGGGCTTCGGGCATATCGAAGAAAAACAGGAGATCGTTTGAATGCTCGTCTAATGGACCTGAGACTGAAGAGATGCCGCGCTTTGTTGAAGCGGTACGCGGGAAAAAAATATCGGGAAATTATTTTTTCGGATGAAAAAAAATTTACCGTAGAAGAGAGCTACAACAAACAAAATGATAAGGTGTACGCACACAGTAGTGAAGAAGCGAGCAAACGTATTCCGCGTGTCCAACGAGGTCATTTTCCATCCTCGCTCATGGTATGGTTGGGAGTTTCTTATTGGGGCTTAACAGAGGTACATTTTTGTGAGAAAGGTGTAAAAACGAATGCAGTTGTGTATCAAAATACAGTCCTGACGAACCTTGTGGAACCTGTTTCTCATATCATCTTCAATAACAAGCACTGGGTATTCCAACAAGATTCGGCGCCAGCTCATAGAGCGAAGAGCACACAAGACTGGCTGGCGGCGCGTGAAATCGTCTTCATCCGGCACGAAGACTGGCCCTCCTCCAGTCCAGATTTGAATCCGTTAGATTACAAGATATGGCAACACTTGGAGGAAAAGGCGTGCTCAAAGCCTCATCCCAATTTGGAGTCACTCAAGACATCCTTGATTAAGGCAGCCACCGATATTGACATGGACCTCGTTCGTGCAGCGATAGTCGACTGGCCGCGCAGATTGAAGGCCTGTATTCAAAATCACGGAGATCATTTTGAATAAACTTTATTGTCATAAGAATCTATGTTTTGTTAAGTTCATTTTGGTATATAAATGGTTACATAAAGAATAAAGTTGTTTCAATTATTTTATATTAAACATGTGACAGAATTTATGACCTGACTAGGTATAATTGTCATACCTCTTTGGTAAATGTAGTAAATAATGAAATTAAACATCAGAATCAAAATGTTTATTTGAATAAATACAAGTATAAATAAAATAAATAAATCGCACGACTAGAGGTTCGGCAAGGAGGCACCGTTTTACATTTGAGGTTGCAATGACTCCCCCTGAATTATAATTTGTCGGTCTTCAAGTCAAGAGTAAACCGGTTTCTTCTAGGCAAGCGCGCTAGATCGTAGATTATAACGTTGCTTAACATCAGGCAAGTTGTAGACAAGCGTGATCCTATTTCATGTAAAAAAAACTCCTAGTTTTAATCTAAACTAATATTATAAAGCTGAAGAGTTTGTTTGTTTGTTTGAACGCACTAATCTCAGGAACTACTGGTTCGAATTGAAAAAAACTTTTTCTGTTGAATAGACCATTTATCTAGAAAGGTTTTAGGATATATATTATCACGCTACAACTAATAGGAGCGAAGAAACAATAGAAAATGTGGAAACAATGGGTAAAATTATTCATCTTTGAGGGCTTCCATGCGATTTATTTATTTTATGTATACTTGTATTTATTCTTATAAAGATTTTGATTCTGATGTTTGATTTCATTATTTACTACATTTTCCAAAGGGGTATGGTAATTATATATAATTACACTTTTACCAAGAGCACTGGTAATTATGCATAATTCCCGGTAATTATACATAATTACCGTAACATAACCACAGATAGGTACGTACATTAATTTTAATTATTCAATCCAATTTGCAAATTGTGGTACTTACGTACCTGCTACTTCTTTAGTCTTTTTTAATACCTACTCACCGATCTTTTTCCTCGCTTTGGTATTCTTTTCTCCCTCATCGATGAAGTGAATGAGTTCTTGGACATCAAAACTGCACTTCTTCCTTTCTTTCACGAGATCTTCGTTGACTTGCATAGACATGATGTCTGCACCACACGACATACAGATTACAAATGATTGCAGAATGAATAGGACGACAAACAAATAGTATTGTAGGTAGGTATATCTAGATAATTAAATAAGCAAAGGATTAAGATAGTTGCCTACTTATAAATTTACAGGGTGTAACCAAAATTTGTAAGACTAGGTATGTACGTATATGTTAGTATTGTTGAGCATTAGTGTAACACATTATTTTTGGTAAAAAAATAGGTAGGTACCTATTACCACTGTATGATTCGGTTTCTGAACATGGACTTTATACTATACTTGTACCTACTATACATGTACCCTACCTACATTTTCATCGAATGGCTTGTAAACTTATGATTGATGGTTAGCATCCCTGTAGATACTACCTTAGTTTGCTACGTGTTTATTAAATTACTAATGGACGCCCGCGGCTTCGCTCGCATTATTTTGAGATAAAAGTAGCCTACCTATATATAAAAAATACCACTATTTTATGTACCATTTCAGTATTTAAAACTGTAATAGTCCAAAGTCCTTTTCTAATCAATGTAGCAATTATACAAGTTGGTACCTACTTATAACCATATAACAACAAACAAATAATGATAGATAAACAATCAGAAACGTTATCTACCTCTATATCTATACATATAATAAAGCTGAAGAGGGTCGAAAGTCTGAACAAATAAGATATTTCAAAATATGTTTAAAGATACTGAGAATTAATAAATAGCAGAATACGTTCCAACAATTTCTAGACATTTTGTCTGTTTATCTGTGCCTCTGTTTATCTCTTTAATTAACCGCAAAAACGGCTGAACGGATCATCATGGTTTTTGGCATGTGCCTAGATAATATGAGGTTGTAGGAGTGTCATAGGCTACTTTTTATCCTAGAATAATGCGAGCGAAGCAGCGGGCGTCTACTAGTAACCAATAAGCGCCCAGATTGATTTTATCTAACAAAGATCACAATGAAAAACAAACTTACCTAGGTAATATTTATCTAGGTACATCCAAAATTCACTACCACTATTAGGTACATCAATATCTTGCTACTTGGTTACAATTCACTATTTTTTACTGTATCATTATTAAAAGTAAACGAAAACAAGTTTCTATAAAAATGAATAAAGAAATAACGCGTATCAGCGTTGATAAACGTAAACCAACTGAGTTATATTTACCTCGAGTCTCGACTGTGGCTGTGTTCATTCCAATCCAAACCGGTATCTCGTCCTCTCGGTGACCTAAGTAACTGCTAGCGAATATGTGGTGTGTGGTAACTTTTATATAATCTGCTGTACGTAATAACAATGTAGATTAGGTGCTAGTGTAGGTTGTATTATTTATTCTGTGGTGTAGGTAATTATTTTGCAAGATACTTGTTCGAGATTATGGCTGCAGTTAAGTAGGAAATATTTGTGTTTTATACATAATTTCTGTTTCAGATTTTACAATGTAATAGAAAACCGACCTTTTTTTGTACATTAGATAGGCTCACGCTTGACTACAACTTGCCTGATGTTAACCAACGTTGTAATCTACGATCTAGCGCGCTAAACAAAGTCGGATAGAAATATAGGTATGATCTCTTTTACATATTTATTTTATTTACTCATAATCACCGTCTGCCTGTCTGTAAAGTCCCTCTGCCTGTTTCCTGTTAAAGGCAAAAGCATAATACAAATTAAACAATGTCATATTTATGTCAATATAAAATTTATTTTTGTAAAAAAAATACCCATCACAAATCATTTCACATCTTATTCAGTAAATATTATAATATTACGTATGTACTGGAAAGCCAAAGTTCCAACTGGACATATGTACTATGTAAGTATATAAAAAACTAGTGGGTGCTCGCGACTTCGCTCGCATTAAGAAGTAAAACTTGCATCCCCGATTACACCCTTTTAAAAGTGGCATTTCGAAAAATCCTTTCTTAGCGGATGCCTACGTACATCTACCTTCATTCCAAATTTCAGCCCAATCCGTCCAGAGTTTAGGGCTGTGCGTTGATAGATCACTATATCAGTCAGTCAGTCACCTTTGAGTTTTATATATATATACAAATACATACATTAAATACGTGCAGTCGTAGATAGTTTTAATTCGCATACCGTGCATTGTCTCCCGAGCTTTCAGCTCGTAAAAAAAACGCCAATCAACGACGTCAAAGCTTACTTATACAACTTAACATATATTATAACAGTCGTCCACCAATCATAGAAGTTACAAGGAGTTCCACGATTGGCGTTTCTTTTCCTAGCGGAAACGTTCCGAGTTAGTGAAACAACAAATTTATTTATTTAAAACTCGGCCAATCACAGCGCTTATCACCGACTAGGCTAGTATATTGTTGTTAGTGATGTTATCACAGTTTCCCCTGCATGAATGGTTTCAAGTACTTGTGGAAGCTGTCATTGACTGGCTCCTTGTTGAGAGGACTCTTCATGGCTTCTTCCATCAGGCGCTCGTACACGCGACCGTCGTACGCACCCAGGGTCGACTGCAGGAACTGTGGTAGAGAAAATACAGTTTCTGTACTTCTTAGTACTACTAGTTGTTTTGTTTAGCGTCGATTGGGTTTATCAGAAGAAATAAAGGTCACAATAGAGATGAAACTTTTTCGTGTGGAAAGGATAAAAATGACTATTATACAACACTTTTACTAAATTCCGATCATCTAAAAGTTATACAAATGCTTGGTAAGTATATTTCTCTTTGTTTCTCCTGCACAACAGTAATTTAGTATTTACCTTTATCTTGTCCTATGTTCCTGTCATCGGCGTCAAATCAGGATTTCCTTGAACTCTCCCTTTACTATTTTCTCACTTTATCTCACATCAAGTATTTAAAACTCACCACATCTCCAATATCAAACGCGTCAACTAGTCCCACAGCATTAGGTCTGATCATCTCTAACAGCTCTTCATATCGTGTTCGTAGCTCTTCTATGTCTGTTGCTGAGATGGATGTGTACTGAAAACAGGAGTTTGATTAAGTTAAATAAAACAAACTAAAAAAAGCTAAAACAAATAGAGTTTGTGTAAGTACTTTTTTTTAGAAAACTGTTTACATTTTTTATGTTATCACTCTTCTAGATTCTCCTAGGCAAGATAACTAGACGATGCTTAACATTAAGCAAGTTATAGTCAAGCGTGAGCCTATCTTACATATCGAAAAAGTTACACTGTCAAAGAACCCCCTAATCAATACAGATTAGGGTTTTGATAGATTTTCTGGAAATAAATATAGTTTTGTATAGGTACCTGTAACATATCACTGAGGTTCTCCAGAGTCCAGTAGACCGCGTACAGCTCCACCAGGTGTCGCAGCACCCTCCTCACGCGGGAGGCGCAGGCGGCGCCCGAGCGGAGCACCTCGCACTGGAACGTGGAGATTATGATCCCCCGGCAGTGGGACTGGAATTAATTACAATTGCGATTAATATCAGGCTTATGTCAAATTAATTTGTAATACTCTGTTTAATTTAATTAAGTTACTAGCGTTATGTACTTATATTTATGTCAAGCTAAACTGGGAGAAGCCCTCGGCATCCGAAACACAGTTATTAACTAATTCGGATGCCTTTGAATTTTCATACAATTTTATGCCATAAGTATAATACAAAAAAAACGAATTTTATTTAAAAAAAAATATTTTTGAAAACCTTTTAAACACTCTTAAATAATACTACTAAGTGTCAAATTCAATTTTATTCATGGCTGTCCATTTTTCATAATTTTATTATAATCACAAGTAAATGGACGCAACAAATTTTGAGACGCTGAAAAGGTTAGCCTTTTCAGCGGTGTTGGCAAAATTATGTATTCCTGTTGTGTGAATATTTGCAAATAAATTAAGGATATTATTTTTTTAGATATTGAACAGGCCTAAAAGAAACTTAATTAGATACTTACTTCAGCGGCGGCGACAAGTTGTACGGAGGTGGCGTTCCAAGCGTCTTCTAAACACGTACCGGACTGCACTCGCTTGTTCATGATGTCCACACAGGAGGACACTTTCCTGAAATCAAGGGTTAAATGTTATAAATATATGTAATATGCATAGCACGAAAACAGTTGCATAAACTTATTAAAGCTTAATTTTAAATGAAATTAAAATAATATTGCGCTGTATTATTATTTTAATTCCATCTTCATAGTTGTCATCAAAGTGCCTTAGTTTTAAGTTTATACAGAGTTTTACTCAGGTAGTTTATACTTAGCTTACGTATTTTTTATTGTTATTTTATTTATCCCAATTTATTATATTTATCCAAAAAATTAATTTAAAATTATTTGATTATTATTTGAATAAAAAATAGTCTTACTTCATAGTAACCAGCTGGAATCCCCGGATGATGCCTTCAACGCTGTTCTCCCAGGACTGAGGGAAGTCTTTGGCCGTGGTGTCCTTGAGATATGCCACGGTCGGAGTCAGGGGCTTGCTGCCCAGATTCTGCCATGTCTTCACTAGAAACCTACAATATAAAAAATAAACTGACGTGACTTATATATTTAATTTCTGTGTGCAAAGTTTTAACTCGCCTCCTGTTCTGTACTCCGCGTCATGTTCCTCATTACTGATGGTTATGCTCCCCCGCAGATTATACTCATTGGAGAAGTTTCTTGGGCAAGTACGATATCCGTACACCAAGACCTACTTAGTATTATTTTATGTCATGCTCCACCGTTGCTCGACTGTCCAGTATCCGACAGGGATTATTGAAATCCTTACTATTCCACCGCTACTGGATCCAAAAACTGGTTGAACCAGGTGCAGTCTGCAGCAGCAGCACAGTGTTGTCTCCCTCGTAGGTGCAAGAGGCGGCCACGAGGCAGTAGGTGAGCGGCAGGTTGGAGGAGTGCATGTAGCCGTGACCTCCGCACGCCAGGCGGCAGCGCTCCACGAGGGAGGCCGTGTCGGAGGTGGTCTGTTACTCACCGCGCAGTCTGCAGCAGCAGCACAGTGTTGTCTCCCTCGTAGGTGCAAGAGGCGGCCACGAGGCAGTAGGTGAGCGGCAGGTTGGAGGAGTGCATGTAGCCGTGACCTCCGCACGCCAGGCGGCAGCGCTCCACGAGGGAGGCCGTGTCGGCGGTGGCCACGGCCTTCAGGCAGCAGGCCAGGGCGTGCAGCTGGAATGTGAGGGTACTTATATCATATGTTAGGATGATAATACTGGCTGTTCACTGTCTCAAATTACAATGATTCTGTGGGATAGTTATGCCTCGCCGTAATGAGGAATTAATTATTATTATTGGGCGACATTTCATTAATTTGGACTGCGTATTACCCTTTGCCGTAATTTAGTTCCACAAATCTTAGTTAATATTCTTTTACGCTAGAGCTGAGTTAGTTTCTATTCTTTCATGCGACGCCGCGATACAAATATACTGCTTGAATAACATGGTGCTACATTTTGTATGTTACCTCCCCCAGCCTGTCCAGGTGGCCGCCGGCCAGCTCGCGGTTGACCTCGTTGTAGGTGTCCCACAGCATGGCGGCGGTAACTCGCAGCGCGTGCGCCGCCGCGACGCAGATGAACAACTTGTGCTGCTGCGTCACGTAGTCTAGGATCTGGCATTCTGGCTCGCTAGAAGACATAACATATACAGTCATAATTCTATTCTCTGCTCTGCTTCTTGATTAATTTCAAAGTTCTATGCTTATGCAGTTCTCTTCATGAAAACGAAAGTTTCGTAGTGTGAATCAGTCTTCACATTCTAACAGTTGAATAAAATTGGAAAAATTGCTATGAATATAGACCCTCCTTAAACCTACCTACAATACCTACGTAGGTAACACCGCGGGCGCTGTTAATAAATTAGGTATACGTTTTATTCATGTGTGTATAAAGATAATGAGAGAATAATAAAACAGGTTAGACTCAACCGACATTATATGCGATAAAAACATTTTGCGTAAATAAAACCAAAAACCTAAAGCATGTTTGACTTCAAAAAACCTTTAAAATTCTTAAATAATGTTCATGACATTATTTAAGTTGTATAGGTACTTACAACTTAGGTATGTATATATACCTACTAGTCGATCTAAAAGTGAGATTTCATTTAATCGCTTCCTTCGTCGTAAGATACATACGATAAGCAATATTAGAGACCCTAAGGGCGGTTTGAAAACTATTGAAATAAGAGTTGGTCGTAAGGAAAGTAAACTCAGAATTTGGAATTTTACAAGTTGACATGCGGGTCTTGTTTATTATACTTACTCTTGGATAACCTGCAGCTTAAGTTATTTTCCTGCAGATACAGCTTTTTTAAATCACATATTACTGCATGCAAATGCTTCTTTGAATTTATATTCGTCAATTTATTGTAATTTCTAATACACTTTGACATTTTTATTCAAATTATACAATTTATATTAACTTGTAACCTTAGTCCTATGAATAATTAATATTTTTGTACATAATAAATACTCGTATATATATGATAGTTTTATATCGTATTAGTTATGCTTTTTCACGGAGTGAGTCCTGTCACCTTACACCAGTTACTTTTAATGTTATTGCATATTTAGATTCATGCAGAAAAACGTAACGAGTAAATAAAAATAACTCATTTAATGGACAACAAATAGTGCCATTTTGGTTTAAACAACTAAAAAGTGACAAGAAAACAAAGGTCTATTATATTGTACCTATAGTTATTTTTCCACTGACCCTTGTTTACAGAGCTTATTCACTTTGACTTCTTTGCACTCGATAAGCGGGGAAGGAAAACATCGTCAGGGTTTCCTCAAATCTTAGGATATGTTTCAGGCCCCCAAAATCCGAGAACATGTTGTCTTCCGACATTCCGAGATGTGATTGAGCAAGTAAACTTCCCAAATAGGTAAGTAAAATCTGCAGAGGAGTCACGATCCTCAGGAAAGAGGAATATGACGCGATGATGATGATGATGATAAGGAGGAGGAGGAGGAGAAGGATGATACTAACCCTTGTTTAAGTTGTCCCTGTCGCCTGACAGCGGAGTATCTGACCGCGATGGTGGCCGCCTTGGCCAGGTAGTTGGCGCTGTCGTGTACTATAACCACTCGCACGAACACCATCCCGCCGTAACCCAGCTTGCTGTGCTTGCTCTTCACGTACGTGCCGTCCTGGGAGTTAATGTATTAGTGAAATATTGCAGGACTTATCGGTTTGTAGCCTATACAAATAAAATTAGATACCTATACGCTGACAAAAAGGTTTGGAAAATTTGGCGGCGCCACTAGTTATACTTAGTAGATTGATTTGGCCTTTTCCGGACGATTACACTGTAATCATGAAAATAAAAAGCAATGTAATGCAAGCAATAAAGCGCAAGTAATCCTGCACTTCCTGGGTTTGTATGTGGGTGGTCTATTCCACGGTTCGTTAAAGTGGATTTGTATATTAACCGTCTGCTTCATTAAATTGAGATTATCAATTCACTTATATCGAATTGATAACCTCCTTTTAGCCGGATATTCACGTCTAAAAAAGTCTAGTTAAGTCTAAAAATATAAAGCTTACCTCCAGAACCTGCGCATTCTTCATCAGCATATGTTCCCTGGGTATCCTGACATGTTCAAATCCGAGGAACCCATTATTGACCGCGTTAAGTCCCATCTTGGCTCCGATCTCCCCGATCTTGATCCCCGGGAGAGGCATGTGGGAGTCCTCGTCTCGGAGCTGGACTATGAAGGAATGGATCCCGTGGCAGACACCTTGGGTGTAGAGCTGGGCGATCACAATGCAGTAGTTTGCAGTTTGACCCACTAGAGAAGGTAAAAAATGTGACATGGAAATTTTCTAATAAGATAAGGCGTTATTTTGCAGAAATCCATTGCAGATGAAAGCTTTGGAAAAAATGTGTAGTATTATTCCGCTGCGATTAAGTTACATTGTTATTGCGACGAGCAGCCGCAGCGGAACAACATCACCTACATATTTCTCCAAAGCCCTTCATATGTAAATTTAAAATTTACAATTGATTCCCAAAGATATCATAACATGAAACTGTAACGATGCAATGTAAATTTCGTTATACGAACAGTCAACCAACATAAGAGAGCAGAGTTGTAGTATTATAATCATCATGCCACTAAATGGGATTACTGATAAAATTAACGCCTAATCTTGAGTGGTTTCAGTAAGTCAGGAGTAACAATTGCAGGTCAAACACTTTTGGATATTCACAAAATACATCGCACCATTCAATAAGATACGTGCATCGGTCTGCCTAAGCCAGTCGTTGTCAAAATGCTTAGTGGTGGTATTACTTAGGTGGTGGTGGTGGTAGCACATCATAACAAAGTGGACCGTTTATATTACACATCAATAAAAATAGATAACGTAGCGCCACTTAGTGACTTACATCCTCCAGCCCACCACTTGTATGCGGTGAGTGTGGGGCTGTGTAGCACGAACTGCTTGGAGGCGGCGTCGTAGGTGGCCGTGGTCTCCAGCCCGCGGATGAACGTGCCGTGACCCAGCTCCGTCTAAGAAAAAAGAAATAAACATATATTCGGGGAGTTTTTACACAGTTCCATGCTAGGCAAACACTTGTGTTAAGTACTAATTTTTTTTATACAAAAGGCATAAACGTGGTCTGTCTAATGGTAAGTAGGTTATAGTCACCGTCGTCGCTTATACATCGGACACTTGCGACGTCAAAGGTGTTGCAGCACTTTGCCAGCTCAGAGAAGAATACTAATTATTCAGTATTCCTGTTTAGTTTTCCAGTTTGCTGTTTTACAACAGCCAAATATATGTGAGGGCGATATTTCTTGGGTCTTGTTGGATCTATCGTTTACGTAAGAGAAACGCCATTTTCACAGTAATTCTGTTTTAATATGAGACGCGCTTCACCTCTAAGCCGTAGCCATCTTTACCGGTGTAAGAATACGTGAACTAAAATAGCATAGAGCTTATAGACTATGCTACAGACTAAAAATTACACATAGACAATGCATAGATAATAATATTTAATTCTTAACATCCTCCCAGGGGCAAAGTCAAAGTTACAGTAAGGATGCATAGTCTATTTGTATACATTCAAACTTCTAAAAATATCAATTACAAATAGTTGACACTTAGTATACATTTCAAATTATTTGTTACTTCTAAAAAATATCAATTACAAATGGTTAGACACTTAGTATACATTTCAAATTATTTGTTACTTCTAAAAAATATCAAGATTATTCTCATTATCAATAAATCACACAAATCGCTTAGTATATTAACTTCAGTCAAAATGTAACAATGCTTACAACCATATACAAATCTAATTAACATCTATTGTTACCAAAATAATCATAAGTTACAATTTTCTTGTTAACAAGTTACTACAATTATTAATTTCAAAGTACACAAATTACAAAAATCGTTGTGGTAATTTAATATTGCGTCCTGACCTAGTCATGGAAGCTAATGGAACAGATGTTGGCTCTACCTGAGAACACTCGGGTGATAACTGTGATTCTGAAGGCTCAACTGTACTAACCTGTGATGCCCTTTCGAGCCACTCTGGTGTCACTGAGAGCTCCAATGGGTACAGTCTCTGGTATGCTCGTATCCGCTCTCCAGCTGCAGTTTGTACTCTGGCAGACCTCGTCCGTCCATCTTTTCCTGAAAAAATTTCAACAACAATCCCCACAGGCCAATGCAATCTGCGGATGCCCTTTTCGCCTTCCACAAGTACCAAGTCTCCTACTTTTGGTTCTCTATCTCCTTCCTTTCCTTTTGCAACTAGTAATGACAAATATTCATTCTTGAATCTACTTCTAAAGTCTTCTCTGAGTTTCTGTAAGTATTTGAAACGAACTTGTAGATTCTTTTCATCAATTTGGTCAAAGTCAGGTATTTGATCACTTGTAGATAAGCTTTGAAGAAACATCATAGGTGTGAGAGGTCTCACATTTCCAATTTCTACATAAGTAAGTGGTCTGCTGTTGATGACTGTCTCACAATCACATAAAATTGTTGACAATTCAATCCAGTCAAGCGATGCTTTCCCAAGTATCCTTTTGAGCATATCTTTCACAACTCTGATTAAACGCTCCCACCACCCTCCCCACCACGGAGCTGCTGGCACGGAGAACTTCCATTTTATCTTGTAAAAGTTGGAGGCTTCTTCTATTTCCTGCCAGTTGACTTCTTGTAGCAAACTTGAAGTTCCCACCAGATTAGTGCCATGGTCTGAATATATTATCTTTGGCTTGCCTCTTCTGGCAATGAATCTTCTCAAAGTCATAATCAATCCATTTGTTGAGAGGGTGTCTGTTAGTTCTAAATGTACACATCGATATACAGCACATGTGTATAGAACCAGCCAACATTTCTGATTGCTTTTTAAGTACAGTGGACCCGCCAGGTCAATACCTGTCACTTCAAATGTGGCTGTTGTTTTGATGCGGTCCAAGGGTAATGGTGGCTCGGTAACTTCATACTGCTTTGCTGTGAACCTTTTGCATATCATGCATCCTGTAACAACTTTCTTTACAAGTCTTCTCACTCCTGTTATCCAGTATGTGTTTCTTAGAGTTGTTATAAGATTCAATGCACCCATATGACCCATCTTTCTATGTAATTCTTGAACCATTCTATATACGATTTCATGGTTTCCTGGAAGTAATATAGGGTTAATGAACTCCTTTGTTTCGTTGGTGTAATCCATTCTTGTCTTTACTTTCATTATACCTCCTTCTTCCATCGTTAAAAGTTTCTTGTTCTTTGAATTCTTTTTATAGATTTCCTTCTGTATTAATTTAAATAATACTTTCTCTGCATACTCATACTCTTCTGAGGATATAGTTGAACTGCTTATGTTTGTATCATGCATTTCTCTACATCTGGGGCTCAGTCTAAGCAGTCTAGCTATAAGTCTAACTATCTTGCTGTATTGGTTAAAGTATAACAGTCTCTTACTGAAATCTTCTGTTGCAATCTCCAAATTGACATACATTGTTTTGCACTGTTCCTTATTAATGATTTCTTCTTCAGTCTTTGTATGGCTTACTGAAGACTTGGGCCATTTTAATTCTTTTAAATATAACCATTGTGGACCCATCCACCACTGAGATTCTAGCATCATTTTGGCATTGCAGCCACGAGAAGGTAAGTCAGCAATATTGTTTACTCCGGGTATATGTTTCCAGTCCTCTTTGTTCGTATTGGTGCAGATTTCTCTCACTCTGTTTGTAACAAACGTTTTCCATGTATCTTGTCTTTGAATCCACGCCAACACAACAGCAGAGTCAGTCCAGCAGTAAACTTTGCAATCTTTGCATGCTGTAAGCAAACCTGATATTACAACTTCATGGTACAATCTTGATGCAATGAGGGATCCCATTAATTCCAGTCTTGGCAGTGTCATTTGTCTTTTGCTCGGTGATACTCTGCTTTTAGCTAATAAAAGACGTACCGTTACCTGTCCCTGGTGTTCTGTGCGCAGGAATACACATCCAGAGTAGGCATCTTTGCTAGCATCACTAAATACATGTACTGATGTCTTGCATTGTTCCAAAGGAAAGTCAGATACTGTTCTTGGTATCTCACACTCTTGTAAGTAATCAATAGTATTTATCCAATCCTTGTATTCTTTCTCTAGTTCTGTCGGTATCTTCTCATCCCATCCAGTTTTGAGTAACCAGGCTTTCTGTATGATTAGCTTGGGAATGAGCGTGACGGGGCTCAGAAATCCAATTGGATCGAATATTTGCTGTGCAGTTGATAACAAATCTCTTTTGGTAGTTTCCTTTGGTACAATTTTTAAGTTAACATTACAGTATAACTTATCTGTATATCTGTTCCAAAGGATTCCTAGAATTGATACTGGTTTCTCTTCTTGAATTGAGTTGCTCATCCATCCTCGTAGTTCAAATTTTCCTTTTTCCATAAGTTCTGTAGCTTCTTTGATAAATTGCATAACTTCCGCCTTGGTGTCGAAGCTTGTAACACAGTTGTCAACATAAAATGATGCTTTTAACTTCTCTGCTGTGTTCGGGTACATTTCAGAATATTGTTCGAGGTGGTAGTTCAGTGTGGCTGCCAGCAAAAATGGACTACATGCAACACCAAATGGAACTCTTGCGTGTTGATAAGTTACCATTTTTTCTTGGTTGCTGGGGTCATCCCACCATAACAATTTCAGGAACTTTCTATCTTCTGGGGCTACAGATATTTGTAAAAAAGCCTTTTTGATATCTGAGGTTACTCCATACATCCCAGCTCTAAACATGACTATTAATTTAGGAATGGTTTCTAGTAGGTTTTCACCTTTTTCTACACACATGTTCAGTGACATTCCATTTTTGTCTTTAGATGCTGCGTCAAATACTGGTCGTATCTTAGTAGTAGCACTCTCCATTTTTATCACAGCATGGTGCGGTAAGTAGTGTCCATCTTTTATATTTTTTGGCTCTACTTCTTCAATAATACCTTCCTGTTTCCATTCTTGAAAGATGTTATGGTAATCTTCGAGTCTTCCAGTTTTAGACAATTTCTGTGTTGTGCTGTGTAATCGCCTGCTTGCTGCATCATAATTTGACTCGACCACAGGGTAGCCTTCTTTCCAAAGGAGTGGTACTTCGTAGCGGCCGTTTTCATTTACTGAAATGTCAACAGAAGTATCTTTATTTTTATGGCAATATGGATCTTTGATACCTAATGTTTCCACATCCCACAGAAATTCTAATGAGTCTCTTATTTCTGGTGTTGCTGTTATCAATGCTGAGTGTACTATATTGCTATATATTCCAGTCTGAACTGGTCCTTGTAGTACCCACCCCAGCTTTGTCTCTAAAGCAACCAATTTCTCAGTAATCCTTACCAAACCGCCTTCTGCAATGCCTCCTAATTCGTCTGATCCAATAAGAAGACTTATCTTTTCTGTCTTATTTGTGTCAGTATCCGATAGTTTGATATTTTGTTTCTTAAGTTGAGTTAGAAGTTTTTGATTCTGTACTCTAGGTATATCTTCACAAATTGTATCTTGTTCCAATCCAAACATTGTTGTACTAAAGGTATTGTCAAGGTTACTTACTTGAAACTTGAATTTTCTAAGAGTCTCTGCTTGTTTAGTGATCCCTCCAAACAATGAATGTTTTAACTCTTCGTGATCATTTACCTCTAGTCCTAATTCTTTTGCCAAATCTGTGTTAATGTATGTGCGCATTGATCCCGGATCTAGGAAGGCTCGGACTTCCTTCTGCTTTCCGGTACTGCCACCTGTAATTTTGACAAGCACAGTCTGAAGTGAGATATTAGAGACACTCTTTGAAAGGTGATTTGTTGCAGTAGTTGTTTCACTAGGTTTTGTTTTGGAAGTTGTTCCAGCAGTCTTTGTTGTGTCGTGAAGGTTGGGACACAAAACAATCAGGTGACGTTTACTGCAACTCATGCATCTTATAAATGCTTTGCATGACTTTGCCAAGTGTCCTTTTTTGAGACACACATAACAAGCTCCGTTTTTCTTAATAGCTAGTTTTTTCATTTCAAGATCCAGTTCCCTAGCTTTATTGCACTCAAAGGTGCCATGACCTGTTTTGTTGCAAAATAAACATGAGTCCTTACCTTGGGTGTTAGGCTTATCCTGTACCTTTTTAGATTCATTGACTAGACATGTAGCCGTTGCTGGTGTAGTCATAGGCCTTTCGAATAAGGCCTCCGCAGGTTGCACCGGCTCTGTCAAAAATTCTTGTTTAGCCAACTGCACCCGTTGGTCTGCTTCAACCTCAGTCTGCAAAAAATCTATTAAGTTTCCTAACTTAGAGCTAGTACCAGTTGCATTCAGTTTGTGTGATGTTTTGCTCCATACCAACAAAGTGTTCTCCGGCAGTGCCGACTCTATCATAGGTAGTAGTACACATTCATATTTGTCTTTTACAATGCCTAAACTCTCTAAAATTTGCAAATTAGTGGTAATCTTATCATACAGAAATTCAATTGACTGTGTTTTATGTGTAACAAGTTTTAGTAGTTCTCTAATGTAAATTTCAATTAAAGTTTCATTTTTGGCAAATCTTTCCTTTAGTGTACTAATCACCTTACTATAATTTTCTTCAGTGGGAGGATATCCATCAACTAATGTTCTTGCTTTGCTTCCTTCGGTCATCGCTTGGGATAAATATTGAAACTTGGTTTCCGCGTCGATCGTCTCATCTTCATGGATTTTCTTGTACTGCCCCCAAAACTGCAGCCAAGTCTTCGGATCGTCGTTAAATTCCCTTATCTTAAGCTTTGGTAAGTTGAGTCTTGTAATCTTGTCCTTCTTCAGTTTATTTTTGATACGCAGCCATCTTAATTTATACTTGTCTGCTTCGTCGCAATCTTGTTCGTATTCCTGTTTCTCGTCTTCAAAAGCTAATAATTCAGACTGTATTTTCGAATCCAGCTTTTCCATTTCATGAATTTTTTGTTCGAGAAATTCTAGGTCTTCGGCCGTGGCCGTCACTGATTCACATTGTGATTCACACCTTGTGAAAGCTCGTCGCACCTGGGCACGTTCTCTTACAAGTTTCTTTAGATCCATATCGCCGTTCATCCCAATTATCTTTTACTGTTCGAAACTTGGGCAGGGTCGCCAGTTGAGGGCGATATTTCTTGGGTCTTGTTGGATCTATCGTTTACGTAAGAGAAACGCCATTTTCACAGTAATTCTGTTTTAATATGAGACGCGCTTCACCTCTAAGCCGTAGCCATCTTTACCGGTGTAAGAATACGTGAACTAAAATAGCATAGAGCTTATAGACTATGCTACAGACTAAAAATTACACATAGACAATGCATAGATAATAATATTTAATTCTTAACAATATGGTTATACTAGTATTGTGTTCTTTAACCCTATACTTGACATTGTGCACTTATATGCACATTAACTTTGGATTTTTTTAATGCTAAATTTAAAAATTCAATTGTTATAATTGGAACTCAAACTGTCTTTATAAACCTTTATTTACGCAAGAAAAAGAAAACTATATCTATCACGCTCATACACTGTCAGTGAGGAAAAAAATGGCGAGCCATCGGCCATCGCCAGCGCAACGCTTGGTAAGTATCAAAAGTAATCTTTAGTAAATTTAGTTATATGTACCAGATCAATAAAATTTTGTTTTCTGCAGACATTGAGCTTTAGTTCGGTAATATTATTTTTATGATTATATGTTTCGAACATATAGTAATTTACAGATTTAGTTGTGTGTGCATTTAATTGCACATTGCTTGGTTTATAATGAATGACTATATATTTGTTATGTATATTTAAATGCACATTGCCTGTTGCAGAGTAGATGACTAGATATATTTTGTGTATATTTAAATGCACATGGCCTTGTTCTATAAATTATTCGATAGCCTTTCCACAAAAAAAAAAACATATTCCTTAGCTTGTAATATACTTGTTTCAGATAACTAGAGGTCAAAAAATTCTAACCTGTACCTAGAAGTGGAGCTAAATCTGATGAGGAATCGAGCGAATCTTCGTAGGATGAGTTCCAGAAGTGTAGACCTTATCAAGACGCCTCTGCCGACAGTTTCCCTGTACGATCAATAGCGTCTTCTGTTGAAAATTTAAACATCTCTGACAACGATGATTGTGAGTATCGAGAAGTTTTCGCTGTTGCTTCCGTCCATGAAGAACCGAGATTCAGACAGAATACCGTCGTCGATTCCACTCCAAACTCACCTTCGGTTCTTCAAAATGATTCTGATATTATACCGCCTTCACCAGGAGCTTACATTCCACCGTCACCATCTTTAGCTTCACTCTGCAGTCCAGCATCGTCACCTTGTTCCGTACTGTACTTTGACAACTTCTTTACGGCAATTGATGCAACATTTAAGGAATGAATACGGTATATTTTCGTTAGGTACCGTTAGGGCCAATCGACTTCGAGGAGCGGAGAAAAAATTGCCAAGCGATAAAGAATTGAAGAAAAAGGGCAGGGGTGACAACAAATTCGATGCCCACCCTGTACAAAACATATTGCGGTACAAGAAAGAAGAAAAGAAGAAAGGTCTAGTCACATGCCCAAATTTAATTAAGCACTATAATGCAAATATGGGTGGAGTCGATCTCGCTGACATGTTAGTCGCTTTATACCGCACAGATTTGAAAGGTCATCGTTGGTATTTGACGTTGCTTTCACAGATACTGGATATCTGCGTCAATAATGCGTGGTTAATGTATCGTCACGAGAACAGGAGTGATCGAAAAGTAATGCCACTCAAGAAGTTTCGATTTGCTTTATTTAGGCAACTGCGTTTATTTGAGAGAAGCTCTCCAACTCTACAATGTGATGATTTTCCCACATCTGTTAGGAAAATAAAAAAAGCAGTGGCGGAGAGGCCTGATGACGCTACTCGTTATGACCTGACAGGGCATCTTCCAAATTTCACCTGCAAAGGCAGGTGTAGAAACTGTACAAAACACCAAACCAATTTTTTTTGTGCCAAATGTAATGCCCGACTATGCATTGTTGAAGGCCGAAATTGCTTCAAGGATTTTCATACTCAGTAATATTTAAGTTATGCTTATTAGATAGTTATATAAGGTAATTTTGATCTCAGAGCATTTTGTGATAAATGTTAAGTTTTGTTATAAAAATATATGAATAGTTTATGCCCACATTAATCACTTTTCAACCAATCTCCCTTCAAGAAGATAGTTATTTGTTTACCTTATTGATCTTTTAAGTTGGTATAAAAAATAGAGGCTTTAATTGAGTATTTTTGAGGAGTAATTATGTATACTTACTTTTATTTAGTGATTACACGGCAATGTGCATTTAAAGACACATTTTAATTTGTATCCCTTTAGTTGTGAGCTTGGCGGTGTGCACTGTAAGACACATAATATATCTTGAAAACTGAAATTCAGAGATTTTTTATTTTAATTTTCCTGAAATCCTTATAACCCAAGCAACGTAGGAAAGTAACAAAATTATACATTTTTCGAGATAAAAGATTCTGCCAAGTATAGGGTTAAAATATAAATTGGGTAACTAGTCTTCTTCATACGTTATGAGAGTGGCCAACTCTAGTATGGCGTCCAGGAACCCTGTCAAAACCTTGTAACCGGGACACCACATACTTGTGCATAGCTGCCAATGATGCCAGCTCCCCAGGCCCTGGGCATCCACTCCTGCAACTGCAGCTCGCTGGCCTGGCTGAAAAGCACCGGCACGAACACCAGGTAGTGGACGCCCAGCGGGGTGCCGTCGTGAGACATCGACGAGCTCAGGAAACCAGCTAGCAGCTCTCTAGAACAGAACCATGATTTGTTCATTTATTAAGACACTGGAAGCCCGCAGCTTCGCTTTTTTTCGGAATAAATAATAGTAGTTTATGCAACTGTCATATAACGAAGTTACTATTGAATACTATGTTACACTCGTTACTATTATGAAACTCGCTGCGCTCGATTCATAAACTCACACTCGTGTTTTAATACCCGTGTTATATGCAGTTGCATACACTACTTTATCTTCACTAATGCAATTAATCAAACAACAAGAGTAAAAGCTGACAATAGTTAATTTTTCATATAATTTTCTAGATTTTTCTGGCAAAAGATTGTGAGTTACTTTTGTTGCTAATTCTAGAATATCAGGTGGCGTACAAATATCATCGTCGCTATCCATTTTTAACTTTTAACTTGTATTTAAAAAACAAAACAAAATTGCAAAACATTAAATTCACGCGTACGTGTATTGTCACAGTGATTTTGCCGCCATTAAAATCTAACCATCTATAAAGCGCGACCAACCTGATTGGCCCTGCAATCAGGTTGGTCGCGTTTTATTGGTGTTATAATGAGGTTTTACGATATCGATGTGGATATTATACCATCATGTGAAATTGCTTAAATTGAGTGTTTTGTTGTCTGTGCTATAACAGTAGTAATTATAAGTCAAGTATTGGAAACATAAGTAGAATGTTACAACATTCAAATTCAAATTCAAATAGCCATTTATTCCCTTTTCCTTATAAAACATGATCATTCTATGTTAGTAATTATTGCGATTTATTGTATGTTAGTATAAATGTACTTATTATGTCAAGATTTTATGTCAATTTATAATGTCATAGAGTTTTAAATGTTAAGAATATCTGGATATAAATGTTATATTTAATACAGTTTAATATAATTTTGTTATTTGTCAGATTTTTCTTGCTTATTTTAATTTCGCGCGTCATCAGGGATCGTCCAACTTCGGACGTAGGCCTCCTCCAACTTTAGCCACTCGTTCCTATTCTGTGCTGTCCTCGTCCATAGTTTTCCAGTGATTGTTACAACATTAGTGTAGATAAAATACCTAAATATTTCAGGACATATCACACAGCGCCATCTAGCCCCGTACTAAGCAAACGCTTGTGTCGTGGTACCAGATAACGGATATAATACTTATATACATACGTTTTAAAACAGCTTTATAAAAAGTAGCCTATGTCAATCTCAGGTCTTCTTCTTCGTCTTATCGAATGAGAGTGGCCAACTCTGGTGTCGAGAGTTTATCAAGCCGCCCTAAGGGACTCTGACATGGCCCAACGACTGCCGTGCTAGACAAACAGCCGAGACCTACAATTTATCCAATAACACGTACAAACAAACAATAAAGACCCGTTCAGTTATTTTTGTATGATGCGCGTGTACTGCATGTTTGAATAAATAAATATTTGAATAAGGTCACTTTTTCCTTCAGATTACTCATACACATTTATTCATCGAACTATTTTTATTTAGGATCATTTTATGTTAAGTGCTTAGGTATTGTCCGAAATGCATGATTTAGATTTCATATACATATGAGGTACCTATGCTTATAAATGAGCCACCTGTACTGACGTAGGTATATAATATTTGTGAAAACACTAATATTTGCCTTCATTAACAAAACAATGAACACAATACTTTTGTGCTTACATAATTAAAACAAAAATGTCTGTCTTAAAATATTTGCGGTAATAAATTATGTATGTAGAGATACGTACCTGAAACATACATATGAGGAATAATATATATTAGAATAGGATAGACATAATCATCATCATCATTTACAGCCCTTGGGATCCCACTACTGGATATAGTCATGTTTTCTAGACTAGGAACGAGAACCATATTAGTATGATTCCTCTATTACCATCTAATCTTTTACGTATTTTTAATGGTACTGGACCCTTCATGCGTGAGTCTGACTCGCCCGGGACTTATTATTTCTGACTATCATTGGTACCCGCGTCAATCCGGGATAAAGAGTAGCCATAGACTTGTTAGTCTATGGCTTCTCTTTATCCCGGATTGACGCGTTAATATACTGGCAGTAGCCTATGTTTATATTTTTTTTAAGTTTTTATTTTTAAGAATTCATAGGTTCTCGCTGTATTCTGAGTCTGATCTATCTATACAAATCGGATCAGCCCTTTGAGCTTGAAAACGTTACAAAGATATACACAATTTTAAAATAAATATTTCAGGACATATCACACAGCGCCATCTAGCGCCATGCTAAGCTTACGCTTGTATCATGGATACTAGATAACTGGATATACTTAATACAGTTTTGTCTTTATAGGTAATGTCAGTAGGAGGTACGATAGACTAGTAGGATTACCTATAATCAGCCAAGTTGGTGTTCCCTTCGTCCTGCAGCCGCCGCAGCAGTCCGAACAGAGTGACTCCCTTCCTCACGGCTGCTTCGTACTTCTCCTTGTGGCTGAGATACTCGTCCGGCGTCCCGCACAGTAGCTCCTCCTTTTTACTCATCAGGGACTTCTCTGGATTTCAAATAATTAAATGAAGGTATTTGCTAAGGAGTTTGATTATACAAAGTTACTGCTGTGTTTGCCCATGGAAATAATAATAATATATAGTACAGAGAGGGATGAAATAAAAAATCCTTGAGTATACCTAAGTTTTCTATACTTATACCCAACGACATTAATAATACCTAAATGGACCGGCCTTCTCAGTACTTTACCATCCAAAAATATAAGTCGACATCTGTTAGATTTACATGTTACGAAGCTCTAAGTAAACATCGTAGCATAATTGTTAAACGAGATAGGCACTACAAAAAGTTGCAAGAGAAAATGAGAAAACAATACAAACGTTTATCAGTCAAAATCAAGTCAAATTGGCCGAACACAGAATGAAGTACCAAGTGAGAGACGTCTCTCACTTTTTGTAAAAAGTACAGTGCTTATACTTTTTGCTCGCCTAGGGTATTATTAATGTCCTTGACTTATACACATGAACATGAACATGAACATGAACATAGGTACCACACCCAGCCAGGACAAGCCTGCTCCGGTCAAACCGGCATACCAGGGGGCACGAGGTTTTGGAGCGTGGTTTTGTGCTAACGCTCCGGGATGGTAGTCGACCGGCTATGCAGCCAGACGCCGATTTGGAGAAGGTTGTTATTAGGGCTAGGGATAAGCGTTAGTAAAAATTGGTGTTCGTTGATTATTGAGTTGACCCATCTTGGGGTTTGTTAGTGTGTGGCTTTGCAAGAGCTATCTTAACACGTTCGCTGTGTAATGTTGGTCCTATTGTGAGTAATCATAACCGCGTCGGGAGTAGTAGGTGGATCTTAAATGTGGGTCGAATAGATCCTATGTCGCTAAGGGGGTGTTCTTGTGTCATCTGACGGCCTTTTCTGGGGTATGGTTGGTGCTTGCCTGTTGGTATGTCGTTCTGTTTCCTCATCAGATTCGCTGTCGGTTTCTGCCATCTTATAGATCTCCCTGGCAGCTCTTATAAAGTCTTCTTTGTTTTTCGCCATGTCCTGCCAGTCAGATGTGTTCCTGGAGTAGTAGTCCATATCATGAGATAAAGAGTCCTCCCACGTATAGATAGGTCTACCAACTTTAAGTTTTTTTGCTTTGTATCGGAGTGCTGCTTCCAGAAGGTGCGGTTTTGGGCGTCTTAGAATATGTCCAAGGTAACACATTCGAAGGCACTTAATCTTTTTCGTGATCGTTTTGCCTTTCAGTATGTCATGTACCTTGCCGGGTTTTGGGGACGATCCGGAATTGTTGATCATGTCCCTCAGTATTATTCTTTCATATCTTCTGAGTTTTGACCTGTTGGCTTTGGTTAGGGCTGCGCATTTGAGCCCATATGTGATTGTGGGCTCTATGACCATTTTATAAAGCAATCTTACAATCTGCCATTGCATCCGAGATTCTTTTATAAACTTTGTCAATGCTTTGGAGTTACGCATGCCCTGTTTGCATCTTGTGTTCACGGTGTTGTTCCTGCATAAGTTGGATGTGATGTAGGTTCCTAGGTATTTAGTTTCCCTGACAGGTGTTACAGTCACATTATCGAGTGTCATATGGTTTGCCTGATAGGTTCTTACTGGGTCGCGTACT
Organism: Macaria notata; assembly: GCA_927399415.1. Classification (NCBI taxonomy): domain Eukaryota; kingdom Metazoa; phylum Arthropoda; class Insecta; order Lepidoptera; family Geometridae; genus Macaria; species Macaria notata. The sequence continues at coordinate 1,389,790 of OV656727.1, forward strand.
AAAACCCTAGTTTTTGTGTCATTTACTTTGAGACCTACTGTTGCAAATAGGGATTTGGCCTTGGAGTATATTTCGTTCATTTGTTGTAGATTTTTTGATACGATGATTACGTCATCGGCGAAGGCTAGGATCAGCGGGAGTCGTATTTCTTCGTCCTGGTTGAGCTTGACGCATGGAAGCTCTTCTTCCAGGGTTTTAAAGACGTCGTCCATTAGGATCGTAAATAACCTAGGTGACAGGGGGCATCCTTGTTTGACACCTTTGCCTTTTTTAACCCATCTAGTTTGTTGGCCGTACCATTTTATGCACGTAAGTTCGTTCATTGCCGCCTTGACTATACGATTGGTCAGCGCCCTATTGGTTCTAGACAGTAAAATGTCTCTTAAGGCGTTTAGGTCCACTGTGTCAAACGCTTTTTCGAGGTCAATTGACAAGACAAATGTTGTTTCGCCCGCCTTCCATTCTTCGTCCAGAACTCGTCTTAAGGTGAACATATGATCGTCGGTAGATCTGTTGCTTAGGAACGCAGCTTGATAGTTTCCAAGTTCTTTTGTAACGGTGTCTAATCTACCTAGTAGGAAGTTAGCGTATATCCTATAGCCGGTGGTGCAAATGGAGATTCGTCTATAGTCATCGACCGTCTTCGGATTAGACTTTTTTGGTAGGGGCACTTGTATTGACTGTGTCCAGGTAGCCGGTAGGACATTTTTAGTCCAGGCCATGTTTATGTGGGCTAATATTTCGCATTTAATTTCGTGCGTGTTTGCTTTGTAGAGCTCGGTGACTACGTGGTCAATGCCTGGAGCCGTGCCGTTTCGCATTTGGCTGGTTATTTTGTCAATCTCCTCTAGTGTGGGCTCTTGCCCTAGATCTGTCGGATCTTCATCGCTCAGTACGTCAGTAAACGACCCCTCTGTAAGGTCAAGTTCTTTTTCCCACTTGGAAATCGGAATGAATGTGTTTTTGACCCGTCTTCTTTCCTTCTGTTTGTGCCTTCTATAGAAGTCATAGGTGATCCTCATCCTTTTTGATGGGTGTGTTTTTGCTAGACCGCTGAAAAAACTGCGGCATTCTTGTTGGTCTTCCGTTGCTTCGGTCTCTTGCAAACGGCGCCGGCACTCTTTAAGTGTGTTTCTAGCCTCTATATCTTGAGGATGATGCTTATAATGGTACTTCGCCTTCTGTAGGTTTGTAATTGCTTCTTCTCTAGCCTTAGAGTACCTTCTGTCATATTTGATAGTCTTATTGGCCGCCATCTTCATGACGTTTGTTATCACTTCCCACGATAGCGGCTCTTTTCGGTTTTCGCAGTTCCTGCTCTTTTTGGTTTCCTCTGATAAAGTTTCTTGGTATTTTTCTCGAGTGGTGGTACTTTGAAGCATCTCGTAGTTTAGGGTTTTGTAGTCAAACTCGTTCGCAACGTTGGCCCTGGCTAGTCTTATTGGAGGTCTCGTAGAGTCCCTATTGGAATTTAATGTGAGGGGCTTTACGTTTCCCCATATGATTCTATGGTCAGATAGGATAGTTTTTTCGCCTTTGATGTAATTAAAAATCTGGTTGTTTTTGGCATCTGTCATTATGTGGTCTATTTGCGACGTTTTGTTCCCCGACGTCCAAGTCGTTTTACAGCTGCGCCGGCCGAATGATGTGTCCAATCGGAGATTTTCCCGTGCAATTAGATCTAATAAGATGTCTCCGTTGTCGTTACTTGTTTGGTGTAAGAGATTTTTGCCTATTTGATTTTTATCGCGAAGTTCGTGTGTATCTGTGAGTCCTATGTGGGCGTTGAAGTCACCTAGTATGATTGTTATTGAGTTCCCTGGTTTGTTCTTGGTCAGTTGTAGTAGCCGAGTCGCGTCGTTTGTTGCTGATGACGTTGAATTGGACCAGTGCGTTGTAGTAATGAATAGAGAGGCTCCACTGCTTGTATGTATTGAAGCAACCATATTGTTTGTGTTTGCTTTAGTCCAGTTCAGCCTTAGGCCGCTGTTTTTTCTTATGAGAATAGCTAGGCCTCTTTTGTTGTTGTTTCCGCTTAGGTGCCACGTATAGTGACTAGATTCGTAGGTCCCGGATTTTAAGTGAGTTTCCTGTAGGCAGGCAATATGGATAGATTTTCCGTCTAAAAACTCGTCGATCTCTCGTTTTTTAGTCAACGTTGCCGCGCCTCTAACATTCCATGTGGCAATGTTTATGTTTTCATTTACTACCTGTTTTTTGTTTTTTTGGTGTGGCCTGGGGCGGGCAAGTCGGTATCCGGACTCATCTGGTATCTCCTCTGGGGTGCTAGTTCCAAGGGTTAGACTAAGGTCATTTTGCGTGGTGTTTGTACTTATTACTCCTAGGTGATTTTCAAAGCAATCAAAGTGGTTCCCCGTAAATATTAGACCTATGCTACCTGCGGCATCGTTTGGTTCCTTAGGAGAGAAGCATACTGTTTCTTGTAGCGGGGTTTTTTGAAAGATTTTCACGTTAATACTATAATATTCCGCTGCCGCTATAAGTATGTCTGTGCCGCCCCATGTACCATCTTGGTATTGTGATAGAATGTAGTTCCTGATTTGTTCGCTTTGTGCTGAACTATTTAGATTACTTCTGATCGCTAGGTACATTTGTGGATCGTTTTGGTTTTCTTCTACGTGGCGTGCGAGGTCTCGTCGAATGTGTTGGTGGTCGAAGGTTAGGCCATACAAGTCGTTAATTTGGTGGGCTATAGCGCGATACAAGCAGTTGCCGTCTCCTGGTATTTTTACGATAGAGTTCCCTATTTCCATATCTGCTTTGTGCCTTACCGTGACGGTATCACAAACGACGGGGTGCCGTGGCTAGCTCGTGGTATCTTTCTGGTATGCGCGTGATCCTTTTTGTTGAGGTTTGTTGCGAGGCTGTGAAGGAAGCTTATATACTATGTACGTATTTGTATTATAAAACTGGTGTATCATGCGCTATACTAGTTCCCCTTTGCCTTTAACGGAGAAGGGGAGTAAGTAGTACTCGAGTGGGTACTTGGGTCTCGTCTATCAACTCTAAGTACGAGGCATTTGTTAGGTGTGTGTTAGGATACTTGCACTTAGTATCTGCTGTTTTTCCCTAGGCTATCTATGGGATCTTTACGAACCCTTTCGTCCGGCGGCAGGCGAAGTTCGTTACTTTAGTTCTAGCGTGGTGTCCAGGTGAGTTAGGGCTAATTATTTGGAATCGTACTTAACTACCATTATTTTGGTACCTACTAAAAGAATACATGTAAGTTATAGCGGTACTGGTGAACTACAACTATTTATCAAATATCAATCTATTTATCAGGTTTTACAACGATTATAGTCAATGAAAAACCTACGCTTTTTGTACTAAGTGTGTTATGTGTATAAAATAAACGTCTGGGCTTTATTTTACGTAGCAAAACTGAGATAAAAAAAGGGATCATGACCCGACCATAGGGCCTCGCAGATGTCGGAAATAAGCGGGTGGTTTTTAGCTGCACCTATTGTTAATGTTCTGTTTTATTGTTTAGTTTTACGTTTCGTGTTTGTTTTGGGAATGAATAGCTGTTGTTTAAGTAATATTTCTATTTAGTTATGTCTTAGGTTATTGTCCAAACGGACCTGCAGATGTGCGTAGTTTTTGTATTTAAGTATAATTTAGGCTTTTGTGTTTGCTTTGGGAACGTAGATTGTCATATGGCGGGGTTTACCTACTTTTTTCTATGTGGGTTATTTCTGGGGGTTCTTTTGTTGTTACAAAAGTCTACAACTGTAAAATAAATAAACAATAGATGTTTTCTTTCTTTCTTCTTTCTTTAAAACCTATCCGCTTTTTAGATAGTGTAGGGTAAGTAGTTATCTATATATTTATCGTGGAAATTTTAGGGAATCCCGATGTATATTATATCTACTTACAACAGCCAGTGTTTACGCATTCGTTATGAGTAATTACAGCCGTGGTATGGGATCGCGTAATCTAGTCTATCCTTGTGGATTTAGCATGCCCTAGGTCGGGATCCTAAGTCCTAAAAGAGTAATTAGAGGTGGTAGAAATTGCTTTTAGGACCAATTGAAGTCAAGATGTTTTGGCCAGATTGTCTGAGTTTTGTCAGATCGAAAGATTTTATTTAGGGGGAATAGCAACAACGAAGTATTACTAGAGGTTTGCGTGATCTAACGTAGTTGAGAGTAGGTGGACTTGCTATGGTAAAATCTAATTTGTTCTACCTGGCATTATTTGCTCTAGTTATCTAAGTGATATGTCGTATTCTAAGTTAGTTTAGCGTAATTGGTAGTAGTAACCGCACTGTTTGTGGAGCTAGGAATGGTATAGTAAGGTCTAGCTAATGCAATCGGTTTAGTACTTAGTATATGGCGCCCTATATACGCCCCTGGACTCTACCTTACCGAGGTCTTTTATTGAGGTAGACTTCAACCGATATCGATCAACTTAAAATGATAGTCATGCAGCAACGTATCATGCTTAGTTGGGCGAGGTGCCGCAAGTCGCCGAGATGCACGAATATAATCTTTACTTTTCAGGAGTGATTTATTTTTAGTTTTAATAGTGATTCCTAGGAAGTAAAAGAAAAATGAAATAGGTAACTAAAAGCCGCGTGTGAGGGGGTTTTATTGCAGTCTGTGTAGATAATGTATTTTGGAATCGGATAAGCTAGTTACGCGTAGGTTTGATCTGTAAGTAATCGATGTGACAGTACGGTGTTGGTTTCGTTGTCGGACAGACTTGTCCCTCGTGGCAGACGTCTAGTCAATATCCTAGGATGTTGAGGTGGGAGAGACAGAGGAAAAGGGGTTTAGACCGCGTGTGACTAATATGGAACAAGCTCACCGAGTTTTCCTTTTGCTGGAGTGGGTTACCCCGCGCTGGGCGTTGTTACTGCAGTTATCGGTGGCCTCTGATGCCAATGGCGCGGGTCACGTACACTGATTGTCCCACACTGATACGATACATGTAAAGATTACACACACGCGTTGCACGGCACTTGGTTGTTAGGCACTTTTCGCGGGCCAGAGAATTGACCTACGCTAGGGATCGTCAAGCTTTGCTCGCAGCGATTGTGCTAGCCGCTGGCAGATGTTGTGCCTATTGTTTAACGGATCAATTGGTTTTACGAGGCTCTACTGATATTTCCCGAAAGCGACCGCTCGGCACGGCGTCCAGGACGCAACTCTCTTATTAATGTCCTTGACTTATACCTAATAAAATTAAGGATGCGCGAGTCGGCTTTTTTGCCATACAACCGTTGTCAAATGATGACTCTGTTGTTTGATAACGTTCGTTTAAAGTTGAGATTGAGAGAAGTTGAGAGACAGGTAACGAGTTCGAGTCAGAGCGAATTAAAATCTGTAAGTACCTACATAAGTAGATGTTCGAAAGATTCGTTTGAGTATGATTTAACTCGTTAACAGATATCGTTCCAGCAGTTTTTAGAATTTTAAAACCAAAAATCATGATGATCTATTCAGCCGTTTTTGCGTGATGAGCATTTAAATAAACACACAAACAGATATAAACAGAGACACAGATAAACAGACAAAAATTAAAAAAAAAACTGAAAAAACGTGTTTTATTTACATTTTTTATTCTAATATCTTCTATATTCTGTTTTTGACCCTCTTCCACTTTATTATATGTAGGTAAGTAAGTATACAAAGAAAAACGCAGTTACAAGTTAGGTCAAGCTAAGTTGACAGGCATCGCAGCCTATTTAATTTACTTTGAAGGTAGGACAACTGGTGACTGGTATTATTTACTAAACAATAGGCAATTAAATTGGCTACCTATACCTATTTTGAAAAGTCAATGGCTGTTGTACATGACCTGCTTTGATCCAAAATATGTACCTACTCGTAAGTCATAGATGTCCTTCCAAACATTTTTGCATGCATACCTATAGGTAACTTCATTTTTATTGATTTGTATGGTCACAGCAGCAGGCTTGAACGCGCGTAATGGTGGTAATGGTTTCTTCGCATTATTTCTCGTCACTAATTGAAATTCAATCTATTGGTGCAGAACTGGGTTCGAACCAGTGACATGCTGCTTTCTCCCTTGAATAGAGGAAGATATAAAAAAATACTTATGACAGTTAATATACACAATTTACATCTAAATATAATTTAAATATTTAATGAAAATGTATGCAATATTCTGGAATATATTATAATTATTTGAATAACTTACCTCTCTCCCTCCTCGCCTTGGTTTTCTGTGCGCCTCCATCAATAAACTCAGTCATTTCTTCAATATTGAACGAGCAATTTAATCTTTCCCGCTTCAAATCTTCATTTACTCCCGCCATTATTTTTATTTTTACTTTAACAAATTGATATAGTTATACAGAACTATTAAAAAGAGTAAACATATAAAGTACAGAGTAAAACATATTCACGGATGTAGTTGTTCAGATAGAAACTGGGGTCGCGTCTTACTATCACAATATGACACAAATACTACAAAATATACAACTACACAGTCCACCGCACGCGAGCAAATGAACGACAGCAAATGAAAGTGAGACACAGAATACTTGATAGTACCTACACCTGTGATTCAAGATTCAACCGGTAATGCACGATTGACGATAGTAACCTAACAAAAAAGCTATTTAAGAATACCCAAGTAAAAAGTTTACTTGACCTGAGTCTATCTAGCAAGCCAAAGCGTGACTGACGCTATATGTAATTTTAAGATATATTTATCTTGTAAGTACATATACATGATATGTAGGTACATTGTGTCTGGTTCAGTGGCGGAGCTAGGCGTCGGTGACGTTGGTCACCGGCAACCGCCGACAGTCTCGCGAGGGGGCCTCGCAGAAAAACTAGTTAGGTATAGTTTCGCGCAAAACTTTATGAGCTCTCGGAACACGCACGCTAGTGGCTGCGCAGTACGCATATTGTAGGTATCCGAGGGACGGGACAGGGCGTCGGGGAGGGCACCGGCCCCCGCGCCCCGCGCCGTATCACCGCTCGCGTCCCGTTGCGCCCGTGCGCCGTGCCTTAGTGTGAGTGCTACGTTCGTACACAACACTTGCGCACGTTGTAGACGAAAGTACAGTCGAGTGCAACAATTAATTTTCATTCCTATTGTAATTTTTTTTACTGTTATTTGTTTTCGTTATTTTTATTTGTTTCTGTTATTGTTGTTGTTATGGTTTGTCACCGTTATATTGTATTTGTTTGTTGTATTACTGTGGTTTATTACTGTTATCGAACTTTTTGGTTAAATTAGATACCTATGCCTCGCGGACGCTTTAATGTGCTACGTCGCCAAACATAAATAAATAAATGCACAAGTTTTATATTAAAGTTTTTAATTTACTTAAATAAATACCTACCTGTTTGTTCTAATATCTTACTGCACGTAAAAATACCTAAAATCTAAATACTTTGTGATAGGCATATTTGTACTATGTTTTTTTTTAATCTTACAATAATGATTGTGCGCTCAACTGTACCATGCGCGGTTACGTACTCGGGCCTAACTTCAGAGAGCTCATAAAGTTTTGCGCGAACTTGTACCTATATTTGAATAATATTTACTTATAAATTTTCAAAGTTAGGTACCTATTTATTTTCGTTTCGTATAATTTAACAGGCACCCGATCGAAATGCATTGAGTTAAGTAGGTAGGTACTTTAACGGGATTCAGAATCGTCCGTCTGGCAAAACTATGAAATGAAAGTTTAGCCCTAATAAGCGTTCTTACACACTGCCCGACACGATATCTTTATTGGGTGAAAATGTTTGTAAGTAATATGTATGGCATTTCATGGGTAAGTAAACCCATGAAGGCAATAAATAAATCAGTTACGTATATGTGCAAAAGATCATTTATTTTATAATTTGGCTCACTTAATTTAACTTTTTTTTTACAGAAGTAAAGAGGCTTCACTAACTTGATGTCGCCGACGTACCTACACATTTGTTTAGCGCCACTGCTGGTTGACAATTAGCACCGAAAACAACATGTAGGTCGATGGTCTCTTTAATTGCCCTAAATAACTACTTGATAGTACTTAGCAAATACACGCGTGACATCTTTAGCTATATTATTTTGTTTAGGCGCTACCAGTCTTATCTCTATTTTCCGTGAAGTCTACAAAATGAGCTAATTGCATGTCCAGCAATACTCATACTTTACCCAAACTATGCGAAAGAAACAGTGGTATATACCACCATCATAATGAATAGGTACCTATTTAACTTTATTATCCCAGTTTTATTATCTGCACGCTATGCACTGTTTAAGGTACTGTGTTTGTTAGGTACTGTTTTTATCCTAAATATTATTATAACTCATTTCTTCTATAACTTTTTTATACATTCTGGTTACATACTATTCTTGAACTTGAACTTAACTTTGAATAAAACCAACGTTTCAAAATACCATCTAGCACAGACATCAGAAATGAAACACTAAACTAGACCCAAATCGTTTATTGGATCATTTTATATAATTAAGGACTAAGATATCACTTCTTTGCGGTGACGGCGGCCTCGTCTTCCCTCGCGAAGGTCTGCAGAAGCTCCTCCTTCTTGGCGGCGATGCGCTCCTCGCGCCGCTTGCGGGCTTCCTTCACCTTGTTACGGCGGGCCTCAGCCTGGTCACTGGAGGACAAGAAAATTGCAATCAATATTTTTATAAGCTCAATATTATTTTAATTAATAACCCTAAAGAAGCTACTGAAACTTATTGAAAAAATAGCTACTAACAATAAAATTTGGTGTATCAACAAACTATCATGATATTAAAATGAAGACAAAACATTATTTCAAACAGTTGAGGGTGGCAAATTTGGAAAATTATAACATCACTGCACTTTTAATGATCCTGTAAGCCATTTCAATTTCATGGTACGCGCCATATTTAAAGTTTTACCTTTCATATATATCAGCCTAGTTTTCAGATTTTTATCTAGTTATACAAGACTGGTACTGTTTCTCTAATTCCCTTACTAAATCTGTTTCATGAACATCATTCACATCTCCATCCTACTGCTGGGTGGTATATGGCTTGTGTACCTTCTGCATTAAGCCTGTGCAGACCTCATCCAGGTTGAATCCCATCTTTCACAACTTTGGAAACCCATTTGCCCCCAATCTCACAGCTAGTGATTTTTATAGTTTAGAAAATATGTAATAAATAAAACATGGAGCCCCACCTGAGCATCTTAGTCCTGGCCTTCTCAGCCTTCTTCCTGTGGATGTACTCCATCAGCACACGCTTGTTCTTGAACACATTACCCTTTGCCTTCATGTATAGGGCGTGGTACAGGTGCCGGTCAATCTTCTTGGCAGTTCTGTACTTGAGCAGCAGCTTACGGAGAACCCTTTGTCTTTGTACCCACAGTTCCTGCATACAAACATTGTTGCTGAGTCACTATGGCAGGAGTCAGGACAGGATTACATTCAAGATTAAGAAGCGTGTGAACTAGATATCAAAAGGTCAACAAAATATAGGTAATCAGAAATTAAACCAACAATTTATGCCTTTCCTTTTTTTTCAGTCTGGCTTAACCAGCTGGTCGCCTGAAGTGACACCTGCACCAGCAATAAAATGGTCCAAGGATATAAAAGATACAAAAAAAGATTAAATCATATCTTGAAATTTACATAAAAGCAAAATGAGAGTAACAATTACAATATGCGTATTGTAATAGTACATTGTTACCCTAGGGGTGAAAGTAACTTATTTAGACCCAAGACGGGGTTTGGCGCCCGAACGCAGTGAGGGCGCCAATAGTTCGAGGAACTAAATAAGTCTTTAACCCGAGGTAAACACTGTGCTTTTCATTACAAATATGAGGAAAGTAAAAATAAAAACATGAATTAGCTAAAGAAAGTATGAGTAAATTTTATTTTACCACCCAAGTCAAAACAAAGATAGGTAGGTACCTACCTCAAATCGTATGATGATTTTCCACTACTGCTTTAGCCTCTTCTTTTATAAAATCAGGCATTAAATTTATATTAAAATCAGATGAACTCATTTTATAGGTACACAATCTCTGCTATATGTATTGTGACGTAGAACCTCTTTGAATGTAGGTGTAAGAACTATTTGGTTAAATTTACTCATAGGTATAAGAACTCTGTTTTTGTAAATAGGTTAGTAGAGTTCAAGATAACTCTGCGCGCGGATAAAATTGGAACTAAAATGTTCTGATTGCAGAGGCCAATTCTTGGCATAAGTGCTGCCGCCAGTCGCGCGCAGAGTTTTTACATGTTAATTTGACAGCTGTCAGTTGAAAGCGATTCTCCCTAGGGATGAAAAGTATTAAAGCGGCTACACACGACCCTAAAATCACTGGCGATATCGAGACAGTGAAATCGGGGCTGAATCGGCGATAAAATTGTCTCTACACACACGTCCTTGCCTGTCAGTACGTAACCGACCGTGCTACAGACTGCTCGTTGTTCCGAAATGCCGCCGACGCTCTCAAAACAGCAGAAAATAGGAATTGTCTTGGCACTTACTGTGCCACCTAACCAGAGACGAAAAAGGAGGATCTGGGTTAAAAACTGGTTAATGAAACGCCATGAATTAAGCCACATGAACATCGTGAGACATTTAGAAGCAGATAATTTCAGAAACTTTTTCAGAATGGATATTGAGTGTTTTGAAGAGCTCCTCAATATGGTGACACCATTTAGAAACAGGATACCGTAATGCGAGACAAATTTTTGCGCAGTCTGCGCAAATAAAAAGTCCTGATTTCGCTACACACGTCCTGACAACGCTCCCTGAGCCGATAATCGTCCCTGAATCGTGAGCTCACCCGTAGCGATTTAGGGACGAAAAAAATCGGGTACGATTTGCCTACACACCAGGCGATTTATGATACGATCTAGGGTCCTCCCCACCACTGTCCCGATATTGCCAGTGATTTTAGGGTCGTGTGTAGCCGCTTTTACTTTCAACCCGCTCCTCAGGCAATTTCAGACCAACTTTCAGAGTATGAGTAATGAAAAATAATTAAACAGACTTCACATGTGTTCAACAGGAATGTGTAGATACCTCTATAGCTCTTTAAACTTCAGAATCAATTTTGATGAAACTTTCATTTAAAAGCTTTCATTAAAAGTTGATAAATCTTCATCCCTCATACATTCACAAAATTGTGTTCATAGAATCTCAAATAGATCATCTTACTTGAACTTAATCAATTTTTGTCAATAATCATATACCTATAAAAAGATTGAAATAAAATCCATCTTTATTAAAAATAGTTGTTCAAAAATTTTCCTTCTACCCTATTTAATCAAAAGAAGAAAATAAGTGCAACATAATTAACTGTGACTAAAACAACTAGTCACCTACTCGAAAGGTTTTGATTATGACATGTTTTGTTTTTAGATTTTGTTTATGTGGAGAGCATTTAAAGCAAACATACCACAATTTGTAAAGAGTATAATACAAAAATATGTAGTAACAACACAGGTAAATCTTACCTTTTGCGGCATTCTGGCATTGGCTGTACCTCTTCTCTTACCGAAGCCACAGTGGCGACCCTTTCTGCGCGCCTCTGTGTTCTTGCGGACGCGAGCACGGGAGTGCACGGCTACGGGCTTCTTGATCACCAGACCATCCTTGATCATCTTACGGATGTTCTGTCCTGCAAGTCGTCACATATTGTTTACTTCTTTCGTCTTTGATTAAACAAGACTGAATAGACAAAATCTGATGGATAACCTATTGTTCAGCTTTATGCCAACGTCTATCGCTGACATTTAAGCAAACTATTTGTTTCCAGAATGGTTTAAGAGTTACATTGCGTATGGTTATAACCAGAAAATTTGTTTGTATCGTAGGGAATGGAACATGGAAGGGTATACGCCAAGCGACATGTAAATACAACAGGTTACTTACTGGAGTTTGTGTTGGCAATTTCATTGATCTCGTTTGGATCAAGCCATACTTTCTTTTTACCACATCTCATTACCGAGGCTGCAAGCCTCTTCTGCAGCTTGAGGGAACTGAAAATCAGAAAATAAAACACATGACCACATGGCTTCCGACAACACTGATAACGTGGACAATCTTGTAGGAATGCCGCTTCGGCACAAAAAATATATCAGCACCATATTTAGTAGTTCAAATAGCGAAATTATTTGTCATCTATACTGAAACTTCCCAGTAATTTTATATTTTTTGAGAGAAACTAACCTCATCTTGACGGAGTGAGACCCAACGCACACAAGAAAGAAAAATATGGCCGCCGGTTCTAGTGATGTAAAATCGATTTGAGTATTGCTCGAATAATATGACTCGAAACTCGAACCCGAACGTGGAACTCGAATGTGAAACTCGATGAAAAACTATTATTTGATTATTCGTTTATATTGTGTATTTATTATTAATTTATGAGTACAAAACATTCTTTATTGATTTTTATTTTTAGTATAATTAATACAATCACTGACATTAATTGTTGATTTTACTTGTACATAGATATTGTTATATTACAAAATGAACACTACTTAAACCTCGTCCACATAGACAATTAAATATTTAACAAACTGACTTAAGAGTGGGCGAAGCAAACTTCTGTTTACCAAGCGTGCGTAGATATCTGATCGGTACCGGGTGAGAAATTTAACTAGGTATAGGTAACCTAGGCACACATATATGTAACAAAATTAAATAGAAGGCAAACGGTCTACTCTACCTAAGAGAGATCACGCGTTAATCTATTTATTTATTTATTCAAATTATAATTATTACGGAATAACCAGTTACAATAATCACATATTAGTATTACTATCACATAGTCAAAAATAATTATAGGTCACACAATCATGATCATCCAGATACCTATTATGATATAGGTTACAGCGTTACAGTTTTTTTTTAATGTAGCTGATTGTTGTAGTACTTCATTTAATTAAATTACGTTAAATTGTAGGTCCCGGCTGTTTGCCGGCAGTAGTTAAGCCATGTCAGAGGCTGATAAACTCGACACCAGAGTTGGCCACTCTCATTCGATAAGAAGAAGATCTACAGACAGCACTAATGGTATTGCCATCACTTGAATAAAATTGTACTATTTTAAAATTATAATTAATTTCTACCAAGGGGTGAAAAAACCTACTAGAAACTTCTACAAAAGCAAAGTAGTGCATTTCTAGTTGACTTCTCAATATGTCATTGTCAAAGCTGTCAAAATCACAAATATTATAACGTCAATGTCGAAAATAACCAGATGTGAGATGACAATGTTGTTATTTGGTTGGTTACATAGGCATATTTTCATTTCATAAAATTTCCTTGATATTGTACAAGGGAAACCATTGAGAAAAATTCATTCTGCTATTTCTGTTAACTAAATATTCCACACAATTAATATTTTTATTAGGGGTATACCAGGCTTAGTGATACCCAACTAATTTATCCAACTTGTCGCAATCACAATGATAGCCAATCACTTCTCTGCTCGTCGAGGTTTCAGATACCTAACTTGTTTTGAATGAACTTCGGCCACAGCGGCGTTACGACAGAGTCTGTCGGACAGACGCCCGCGCCAGCAGCACAGCAAGTCGAGTAGTTTTAGTAACTCCGTCGCCTTTCTCGCGAGCGGTCTAGCGGTTCTTCATAACATCATACGTGAGCAGTTTTGAAACTCGTAATTATGTCGGAAACTTCGAAAGTAAATCCCGATCTGCAAAGGGAAAGGCAGAAGTGTACTTTTGACATAACCGAACTTACACATATTATCGATGGAGGAGCTCATATGACTAAGGAAAGGAAAACAAGAGGTAGGTCATTATGATGTTGAAAAAATTCTCGTTTTATTGGTAATGGTTAGTTTCGCAGTAATTGCGTGTCGTCACACGTCTTATTCACCACTTGTAACCACAAAATGGTATAAGTTTTTGTGCTTGTTAATTACATTATCTTGTATTATCACACAAAGAACTCGCCTATCTTGTAACTCATTAATTAATGTTAGATTAAAAGGCCATTATTTGGATTATAAATAAATTAGTTAAAAATCAGCAAATAAATTATTATGAGTTAATTTATTAAGTGCTAACCTGCACTATGGTTGTTTTAAATTAAACTTTTATTAAAAAAAAAGTTTAATTTAAAACAACCATAGTGCAGGTTAGCACTTAATAAATTAACTTATAATTAAAACGCGAAAGGCCCATTTCTCGTCATATCAGGTGTCCATAGTACATCGATATGATTGCTTGTTAGACATATTCTAACAGCACAAGTGGTGCCATCAGCCGCTCAGTCTGAAGTGTATGGAAATGAGTGTGGATTTTCGCGCCTGGCAGTTAGTAGACCGTAGCCTAGTGGTTAAGGCGTTCTGACGGTAGCAGAAATACACAGGTTCGAATCCTGCCGGTCGTGATTATTTTCGCTCATTTTCCAATAAAAGTTTAATTTAAATAAATTATTGTTTAGTTTATTGTATAACTACATAAATTAAAACTGCCTAAATTGGTGGGCTACTTAAATATTCCTATCCTATAGGTTTCTTCTAGGCAAGAGTGCTACATCTTAGGACTATTATTATTATTTATAGTGGTGCTTAACTTCAGGCAGGCTATGGTCAAATGTAACCCTATTTCGTGTTAAAAAAATCCTGATTATATTTCTCAATAGATATATAAGAATATATTGCACTATTTTTTGTTATACATTACTAACTTTTTTATACAAGTAAATAGGTACCTCAAATAAAATGTTTTGAAATGAGGTAAAAGGTCATAGTTCAAGTGTTTATCTTATCTCTACATGTCTCTAGTGACTTCTAGTGTATATATTTATATACATATCCGATATTATCCATATATATTATTCACTTGTAGGGGCTATTGACCTATTAGATTGCTCCACACACAACTTGTATCAGTAGGTGAAAATTAAGTAGGTAAATGCATCACAGATAATTTTATACTTGCTAATGATGCTTAAGTACGATCAAAGATATGGTTGTCTTAAAAATTAATAACTAATAATTACCTGAGTAGGTAATATTGTTTTTTTTTTGTAGTTATTAATATATAAAATAAATATAAGAGCCTGCCTATAAGACAGCCAGTCTAAAAGTAATATCTGAATTTTATTGATATAAGAAATATTACTAATAAACGTAAATAACAATTATATATAATAAATATATAAAAAAGATGGTAAAGAAAGAGCATGTTGTGGTGGCATGTTGGTTTTATTTTTCTAAACACCACTTGTTATAATTACTTATATGGTGCCACCTATGTATGGAGAGGTATTAACATTATTATTTTAAGGGTCACATTATAAGTCACCTTTAGTTTTTGCTAACTTTTGTTATCTTATGCATATATCTATACTTAGGTATAATAAAGCTAAAGAGGGTCGAAACTCTAAACATTGACAATATTTAAAAATAAATTGTTTGTAGATACTTTGTATTGATAGCAAAACACATTCCAACAATTTTTAGATTTTTTGTCTCTTGATCTGTTTCGCTGTGTGTGTTGTTGTCACTCATAATTGAAAATGGTTCCACAGATCATCATGTTTTTTGGTATGTAGGTAGTATGAGGCCTTAGGAGTGTCATTGGCTACTTTTTATCCTCAAATAATGTGAGCGAAGCCACGGGTGTCCACTAGTTTTAAAATAAAATGTAGAAAATATTTTTACTGTACATAGTATGTATATACTGTACATACATACATATGTTTCAAATTTTCCGAATATAATTAACTTTTGTTCATGACAATTTGGAATAGTAATGTAAATTAGGTAATTAATTATATTCAAATATTGTTTGACATGTCATGGCACACTGCCATTGTTTTAAATCGTTTTTATATGCATACTTACACATATATTCTGTAGATATTTGTATAGGTATTTGTGTATTTCATTATGAAATAATTGGTTATGAGGCGAACTTATTACTTACTCCCGATACTCAATACTTAAATAATTACCTCTAGTTAAATTAAAAATAATAAAAACTAATATATTTTTCAGCTCCTAGGGTAGTTTGTAAACTCTGACACCAGAGGTGGCTACTCTTATATGGACTAAGTACTATCAGGATATTTTAATGTATGTATTATTAATGCAGATGCGATTGCGTATTTAAAATATTGGATCTATGAAGTAGTCAGGCTTAGATATGGCCCTTGCATTCCTAGGAAACTACTTCTTCATCAGGACCTTCTTTTTACCCTTACTTACTTACTCCATTGGCGCAGCGACCCTAAGTGAGTCTTGGCCTCCGAAACGAGAGAATGCCATCTTCGCCGGTCTTGAGCCAATTCCTGGCTCCTGCCAATCTGCAACTCGCAGGTCTGCTTCCACGGCGTCCTTCCAACTATATCTGGGCCGGCCCACAGGCCGGCTGTCACTTGGGATTCCAAGATATGCTTTTTTGTCATGACGATCGTCCCCTATTCTTTCTAGATGGCCCATTTTACCCTTACGTCATACTTTTTTAACCTTAAATTTTATCAATGTTTGATGCCAACTCTTATTATTATTGTAATAAGTTTGTTGTAATTCTCTATGTTTTTTTTTTTACATTATATAGGCTTTCGCTTGACTACAATTTGCCTGATGGTAAGCAACGTTATAGTCTACGATCTAGCGCGCTTGCCTAGAAGAAACCGGTTGACTCTCGACTTGAAGACCGACAAATTATAGTTCAAGGGGAATAGAGATTCGGGCAAGGAGTTCCACAGTTTGGCTGTTCGCACGATGAAAATCGAAGCAAAGCGCTTGGTGCGAGTCTTTGGAACCTCAACTGTATAACGGTGCCTCCTTGCCGAACCCCTACTTGTCGATGGTGAAACATGGGCTGCAGGAATTAAATCTCACACACTCTCTGAAAATAAATGATATGTATATATCTATCTTACTATTTGTTTTCCAGAGGAGAAAGTGCTGAAGGAAGGTATCCACATCGAGGAGGTACCTGCCGAGTACCTCAGCCACAAGGAAAAGTATGAGGTGGCCGTGAAGAAGGCATGCCTGCTCTTCAAGCTGATCCGCCGGTGGCAGGACGAAGAAAACACGGGCATGGAAAATTTCAGGTACTATTTATGACCTGTGATGACTATTTATGAGGACACTGTAATTATACATACATATAGTACTAGTGGGTGCTCGCGGCTTCGCTCGCATTAAGAAGTAAAACTTGCATCCCCTGTTTCACCCCTTTAAAAGTAGCATTTCCAAAAATCCTTTCTTAGCGGATGCCTACGTCATAACATGTACCTTCATTCCAAATTTCAGCCCGATCCGGCCAGTGGTTTGGGCTGTGCGTTGATAGATCACTATATCAGTCAGTCAGTCAGTCAGTCACCTTTGAGTTTTATATATTTAGACTAGTGGACGCCCCCGTACACCAGACAAAAATAAATACAAAACAAGTTATTATAACTAGTACTTAACTTAGGTATATAGGGCTTATCACATAGAGCTATTTAGTGCACCTTTTTTAAATTTATGATAATTTAAACTCTCTTAGCCTGAGGCTGAAGATATCCTTAATTATTTACATAAGTAGGTTTTTGTAAGTGTTTACACTGCTAACTGCTGTGCTGGTTCCTGTGTCTGCTTTTCTGCTGCGAGTCCGGCCCTACACCAATGACTTGAATTTTAAAGTTATGTGTGGATTTGCACTCGCGTTGTGGCGAAGAAAAACATCGTGAGGAAACCGACATGTTAGAGGACCACAATATTTGAGGACACGTGTCTTTCGTGGAAGGACCTGGGCGCCCACCACGAAGTGACGACCCTCAGTCATGAGGAAATACGACTCAAGAGAGAGACATAAGTAATGATAAAGATAAAGATATTTATTAATGATATAAAATGAATACATCAAAATACCTATGGACGTGCATGTTCCCAGGGCCCTCCTGGGCGGTGCTCTGGGCTCCGCCATCCTGCAGGACGGCTCTCCGCTGACGCTGCACTACGTGATGTTTATCCCCACCCTCATGGGGCAGGCGTCCGTGGAGCAGCAAGCGTACTGGATCGGCCGCGCCTTCAACCTCGACATCATTGGCACTTACGCACAGGTAATCAAAAATAACCCATAATATGTACCTGTAATGTATGTTTCTTACTTGAGCTGAAATCCAATACTTGTAAAATTTTAATAAAAAAAATATTTACTATTGGGCGCTCGCGGCTTTGCTCGTATTATTTCAGAATAAAAGGTAGCCTACTCTACGCCCAAGACCGTATACTATACCCAAAATCACTATAAACTAAATATACAAACTTGATTAGCTGGTTAATTAAGCGAGGTTCAAGACCTGAATCGTAGGCGCTCTCACAAACCAAATTGTCCATTGTAGTGTGGTATGGTGCGGATTCTTTGATATATATGAACAAAACAATTATATTTATTACGGTAACTTTGCAAAGTAATAAAAATGGTTCTAGATTGAGTGAGAAGAAGAAGAGAAATGAGCGAAAATAATCGCGACCGGCAGAATTGGAATATTTTATCCTGATCACACGTCGTTGTGACTTATTATTATTATTAGGGACGTGCGTGCTGACTCGTCCTCCTGATGAAGGAGTCCGCAGTGTTCCGTAACATGTCGACTTAATTATTGACGTAAGTGCTAGCCGGTTGTTACAACTACATATGTGTGTTGTCTGCAGACGGAGCTGGGACACGGCACGTAGCATGGGACTAGATGTAGAAACTCCCAGAATATATTTTTATTTCTTATTTTTCTCAGACGGAGCTGGGTCACGGCACGTTCATCCGCGGGCTGGAGACCACGGCCACCTACGACGCCGCCTCCAAGCAGTTCGTGCTGCACAGCCCCACACTCACCGCATACAAATGGTGGCCCGGAGGATGTAAGTACAATCACACTTATCATCATCATCGTCAGCCCGTTATCGCCCACTGCTGAGCATAGGCCTCGCTTCTAGTACGGCACTAGTCCCGGTCAGTATAGTAGTTAGTAACACTTTTATATAAAATTTAAGGGCGATGCCCTTTTTGACTATGCGCCATTCTTCTCGATTTTGGCCAATTTCTGGTCCTCTTTATACGAAATGACGCTTTCCTGCTCGTTTATTTGATCTATAGAAAGCACTTTTTAGCATTTCGTTAATTTTCACTACTATAATAAACACCCTAATTAATGAGATTAAAGAAATCAAATTACGACGCGAAATATTTAGCACACAGATTAATCACTAAGACGATATCGTTATCGAAAATTACGTCTCTATTAAGGCATAGATTATTGTTTATATTTATTCCTTTAACCTACGAATAATTTATTCTATAGAAACGTGTCGTACCTGAGCCAAAAAAGTAATCCTACGAAATGGTCAACCGCAGCCGCCGCGGTTGAGTTGATGAGTTCAATACCTTCTTTTAAGCATTCGGCATTATTACTGTTTCTGGCTTCGTAACCAATCGCGAGCAATCTGGGAGAGAGATAATATGAGAACATTTTTGACGCAATATTTGTAAGGAGTTACAAATCTCAAGTATTAATATAATATTACAATAATAGGCAAAACATAATAGTATGTACCTATAATTATTAAATCAATATTTGAAATTGTGAAATTAAATCCGAATTTTCTTTGACTAAAACTTATTTTATATATTTTTTGTACATTTTCTCATAGGAGTGTATTTCTAAACATCGATTACATCGATTTTATTATTAAATGAACAAGACAAAAATCGAGTACCTAAGTAAGTACATATTACTTCGAGTCAGTAGTACGGGCACAACATTGTCGGAAAAGGCACATAATTTTCTAAGTGAAATAATGCCCAGAAACCGTTATAATTTAAGTAATAGTTTAATTTCTTTGGATCAACAGAGCTCAGGAGTGCATAATGCACTTCCGGGTCTGGCATTCTCGTGTTAACTCCCAGCACGCTTACAAACTCATTATTATATTTCACTGATCTAGTTAACATCACTACAATGTGGTAAGGCCATATTCTGCGAGAGTTGGGTCTCCAGCACGTCACAGACCTGAGGACAGAGTTTAGTGTGATGAGCCCAAGTTTCTGGGGACGATGTGCGTAGGCAGTAGCCGGTGCGATGGTATAAATTTCTTTGATGGTGTCGTTGTCAGCATGCACGCCTACCATCTTGAGGACTTTACACGTTTGTACAGTGTGGTTGTACCCGGTGTACACACAGTGGCCCACTCTATCCGTCTCCGTCACAGTTACTATGGTACATTTCGTTGGGACCGGCGCGTCGGGGGAATTGCTGCCGGCGTAAAACACCCACCACTTGTCCTTCGACAGTAAAAACTTCATTGTATCGTTTCCGTGGGCTTGATGGGTCACTGTGATTGGCTTTATCGACACAGTCAAAATAATAATCAGAATGGAAAACATGCTTAGCAAACCAGCTTTCAGTAATCTGTGAAAAGGTTCGAAAATAAGAAACTAAATTGTGGACGTGGCGTGTAAACAGCCTTTAGGGCCTTAGTGCGTCAAATTCAAACACTTTTCTTGACATTTGGCAAGTGAAAAATACATATTACAATAAGAATTTTAATCCGGAGCGGATTACATTCATATTGAAATGTGTATTTTTATTGCTTATATCACAAACTATAACATTTACAATACTTTTATAACTTGTATTCAGATATAAAAACATAACTATAACTGCTTTCTCAAGTTTATTGGTAATAGCACATTATACTCGACTAGAGTTAACTCTCGAGTTCACGAGTGATGTTGCACAAACATTTAATAAAGGAGAGAATATACGCTCAGATATGCTACGAAAACACACGTAGCATGGATACGAAATTATAGCAACGGGAGATACTTACGGCCAGTCTTTTTTAATTATGTTCGTAGGAAACTCAATTTTTCTATAAAATACAGAACCTACACCTACCTAGAGTTTGCCTACTTTTTTACTTTATTCCTACAAAGTAAATAAGTAGGCAACTTATAAATCAAATACGTGTATGCATACATGAAATTTAAACAATCTTAATCTAATATGTTAAAACACTTAAATTATATTTTTTTATCAATAAACAGTGTTTAATAGATACTCAATGCTATCTTTAAACAATCTTTATGTATTAATCACGATGTTTGTAATCACTTATCAAATAAAACGGATTTCAAGATATTTTTATGCCGCACGCTTGCCATTAAACTAGTCATTATTTTTACAGGAATTACCTATGTATATGTACTCGTATATGTATTCTGAGTTCAAAATTGCTATTTAAAACAGCAGTATTGCGAACATCGTTATCATGCTTTTTTATTTAGACATTTTATATGGCTATTCCAAAAATAATAAAAAAAACTATATGTTCGTTAATATTATTTCAATTAACAATTTTCTTCGTAAAGGGCAATCGCATCAATGAAAATACTCAAAATACCAACTGATCCGAGTTCGTAAAAGAATTAAACTTCAAAGACAGAGTCACCTGTGCAGATGGTAGGCAAAGATGTCATGACCAACTCACCACTCCCTGCTCGGTTTTTTATCCCTGTACTACGAATTACACTTTGAAAGCTATAGCACTAGTAGTATAATGTGCGAATTGCTGCAATGCTCGCGGTTGAAAATTATCACATTACAACGAAACGCAGTTTTTTTACGCTCTTGCTTTGGGCTAGATGGCGCTGTGTGAAATGTCTCGTAGTATTTATTTATTAATTATTTGTTTCCAGTGGCCCACACCGCCAACTACTGCATAGTGATGGCCCAGCTCTACACCAAGGGAGTCTGTCACGGCATCCACCCTTTCATAGTCCAGCTCCGAGACGAGGACTCCCACATGCCTCTCCCGGGGATCAAGATCGGGGAGATCGGAGCCAAGCTCGGCATGAACGGTACCAACAATGGATTCCTGGGCTTCGAACACGTCAGGATACCCAGGGAACATATGCTCATGAAGAATTCTAAAGTTCTCGAGGTAAAATAATACGGCAATTTCCCAGATAATTCGGTGCCCCAGATTATGTCAATCATTGACTTAGATGCCGATTGTACGATTGAATAGGTTAATAGCACTTGTTCACCGTTTAGTTTCAAACTGATAACCGATTAGAAATATTTACAGAGGCCTGAAATACTGATCTTGATTTGAAATCCTGGTTCATAGTTTACTGAATTTGACCTGCATTGATGTATGTATGTTAAGTTGTAATAACTGGCTAGCACTTACGTCAAAAAATAATAATAATACCTTTTTATTACAACTAAATTTAATACAACTAAATTTAATCATGCCTTACTGGAACTATATGTATGTGTGTGTAGGACGGCACATACGTGAACTCGCCGAGCTCCAAGCTGACGTACGGCACCATGATGTTCGTGCGCGTGGTGTTGGTGAACGACATGTGCAACTACATGGCCAAGGCGGTCACCATCGCCACACGCTACTCCGCCGTGCGGCACCAGTCTCAACCCAAGCCAGAGTGAGTCTTATTGCTTACTAGAGGGTGCTCGCGGCTTTGCTCGCAAAAAGAAGTAAAACTTGCAACCCCTATTTCACACCTTTAAAAGTTGCATTTCCAAAAATCCCTCCTTAGCGGATGCCTACGTCATAACATCTACCTTCATTCCAAATTTCAGCCCAATCCGTCCAGTGGTTTGGGCTGTGCGTGTATGTGTTGACTATATCAGTCAGTCACCTTTGAGTTTTATATATTTAGATTGTGTACACACACACTAGTGGATGCCCACGGCCTCGCTCGCAATATTTCAGGATAAAAAGTAGCCTATGACACTCCTAAGACCACATACTACCCACATACTCCAACATTTTTAAATAAATAAACATTCCGGGACATTGCACACATCGGCATCTAGTCCCACACTAAGCAAACGCTTAGTGAAAAACGCTTTTGTTAAATATCTTCAATGTTCAGACTTTCGACCCTCTTCAGCTTTATATTATGTATAGATTATTATAAGGTCCATTATAAAGCTTACATACGGCACCGTGATGTCGAGATAAGCCTTGTAATATACTTACTGATAATGTGATTTTCTAAGCTAATGCTTTATACATATTCTTTGTGACTCAGTGCACCTACTAAATACACCTGAGGTCGCTGGCCGGAAAAGTCTAGACTTCTTTATTCTAGTTAAATATGTATGTGTAAAATCAACCTTAGTAAGTATTATGTACCTATACATTTATGAGTAGAACATCGCGAGGTGCCCATTTGCTTACAATTATAATTAGCTAAATAAATTTCAATAAATTCGTAGTTTTATGAATGTTTAAATTACGAGTAGGTACATATAGTAAACTAATAAATTTTATTGTAATATTACAATGGAGTGCCTTAATCACTTACATCAAGTTTGAGGTAATAGTCTATGTCATAAAGTAATTTATTTAACAGCCACCTTTTAGCCAAGTTTGCGGTGGAAAAACTACCTTGACTGGCCTATTTGCTTAGTTGGTGGCTCTGCCTTCTAATCTAGTGGTTGTGGGTTCGATTCCCGCGTGACACAAGTATTTATGAATTTTAAAAGTTATTATTACTTGTGTTGAGTCTGGTCGTTTGTATGTATAATAAGTACATATGTATTTACAAAAGAAAAGTATAGTATATGTATTACATCCGTTATCTAGTACCCACGACACAAGCGTTTGCTTAGTGTGGGGCTAGATGGCGCTGTGTGCAATGTCCCGGAATATTTATTATTTATTTATTATTATTCGTCCCCGCAGCGAGCCCGAGCCGCAGATCATCGACTACGTGACGCAGCAGCACAAGCTGTTCATCGGCATCGCCTCCTTCCACGCGTTCAAGCTGAGCGCGGAGTGGCTCTGGAACATGTACAACAACGTCACTGCCGAGCTGGAGGCCGGGGATATGGACAGGCTGCCTGAGGTATACCTACACATATTTATTTAACTAGAGATCGTATTTTTTTTACCTTTTCATATAATTTCTATAACAAAATGTCTTTATACTGCAACATCCGCGACAAGACTACCAAACAATGCTAGAATATCTGATATCCACTCACTTACAATGAAACTGAACAACTACTTAACATTATTAAATAACTACTTATACATAGAAATGCAACATTAACACTTACCCATCCCATACACTCACACATCAACACTCATACATACACTTCCGAAACCAGTGCCAACAACTTATGAAACCACATTTAAAGTAATCTCACACCGCTTCAACCATGTCTAAGTTCTCAAGTATAATGCTAGATGTGAGCGCCTGCGATACAAGTTTACTTAGTGCAGGACTCACAAGAGCACAAATTAACCTCTAAAAACGTATTATTTGTTACAACACAGCAATGTATTAGGTTTTATGTAATTTTTTATGTAAATAAACAATTTGAATTTGAATTTTTACGTGGTACAATTTCGCGTTTAACGCGCCCGATGTCACGATAATATTTTGACGAGAATATCCAATGAGCCACAAACGCCACTTTTTTTTTAAGGAGGATTACAAACAGTAACACACTTAAAAACAATAAAAAAAATGTTGTTTGAATTCAAATTCAAATTATTTATTTAAGTTAATAACTTATGAACTATTTTTACATGTTCACTGCACTCCACACTAGGATAACCTGTGTTATGAAGTGCAGGCTCTTCCTTAAGTTAAATGAGAGGATACAATCAAAGCTTACGTACTAGTCCATAAAATATATAAGATTAGCTGACGCCTGGTAACAGATGAAATTAACTTGCAATCGTGCGGAACAAACACGCCGCGCTCTGCACTAGGTCGAACCTGTGTCGCAGGACACAGTCGTGCTGATCCACACGTGCCATATCCAATGTGAAAGGAAAGCAATGAGGTTACCAGGCATCACCCAATAGTGGCTACTTATGTACATTATAATATATGAAATATTTAACAAATTGTATGAATTGAGTCGTTGAGTAATGAGTCAAACAACTTTTTTGTTATTTTTATTTATAAGATACACTTTGTTAGTATAGGTATCATACCATAAGTGTTTTAATGCGTGAAGCTGAATGTGTGTGTCTGTGTGTGTAAGTGGATGTGAGGGAGGGACCGATATATAGGTCATATATATACGTATGATTATATAAATATTATTTATGCTTGTTGGTTGGGGAGGTACATATTATATATTACTATTAGTTGATTATAGTAGATAGATAGTAGCTTATATAAATTATATGTTTATAGAAGTTGCATAGGTACAAGCGGGTATAGGGCAGTTAAGAATCAAAAACTATTAGTTTTTCAGTGCAGCGGTAGTCAAGTGTAATTAACCAATTGGTCATTTGGAATTGGTGAGAAGCAATCGCAGAACAACACTCCAGAATACTCGTACCAATAAACTTGTTTGGCATAATGCAAACACAATGGCCGCCAAAACCAGCTCCTCCTCCCCCGAATCCTCCACCATATCCTCCTTCGCCGCCGCCGCCTCCTCCGTCGTACCCGCGACGAACTTTCACTGCGAAATCATAACAAAAAAACGAACGACTTTTAACTAACTCTAATAAACGGCTTAGAAAGGTCAAAGAAGATATACTAACTTTTTGCACGAGACTGAAAAATCTCCTAAAATATTAATTGAGTGAATGTCTCCAGTTGCACGCACTGTCCTGCTGCCTGAAGGCGGTGAGCACAGCGGACGCGGCGGAGTGCGTGGAGCGCTGCCGGCTCGCGTGCGGCGGGCACGGGTACATGCTGTCCTCGTACCTGCCGCTGGCGTACGGACACGTCACCGCGGCCTGCACCTACGAGGGGGAGAACACGGTGCTACTGCTGCAGACTGCCAGGTGATTGTTCACAGCGCCATCTATACTCAAATTATGTAACACTAGCTATAAAATGTGGCGGATATAGATACATGCTGTCCTTGTACCTACCGCTGGCGTGAGGATACTGCGCTGCTGTTGCAAACTGCCAGGCAATTTATAACTGCGTCATTTGTATTCAATAGTTTCATTTATGACAGCGCCATCTATTTTCAACGAGTTCAGATCGCGCAAATCTTTATGATCTTTCAGAGCTTTGATAACTGCGCAGTAGTTTGTACTAGCGTTTATGTTTCAAGAGGTCACAGCGTTTTGCATGATCTACAGACGATTTATATCCGTTATCTAGTACCCATGACAACTTGTTTAATATGGTGCTAGATGGCGCTGTGTGCAATATTCTCCAATATGTATGAATCCTTAGGTACCTGGTGAAGGCGTGGCAGCAGGCGCTGGGCGGCAACAGCCTGACGCCTACGGTGGCGTACCTGGCCAGTGTGGGCGCGCGCCGCTCCCCGCCCTGGGACAACACCATCGAGGGCGTCATACAGGGCTTCCAGCGAGTGGCCGCCGGGTGAGTGGTGACAATTATTAGTCTGAAAATAGATCTATTTATTTATTTATAACGGTACACATAATAGAATGAGTTCATATATAAGCCAAATACACATTCAAAACTGGTTTTGAACCAGAACAAATTCCTCAACAGATCGCGTAGCAAGAAGAATTAAAGTGTAACAACCATATGTATATTAATGCAATTCAGTGGGAGCCTCCTTTTCCTAACGTTGTTTTCTCCTTGCTGAGGTATGTGACTCGACCGCTGATTTATTTTTTCTCTTTTATGGAACTTGTGACTGGATTATACAATGTCACAACAGTCACAAAGTTATCTGCAGTAATTCCAAAGTATTTGTTTTCTACCTACTAAAATACGAATAAAAATATGTTATTCCTGCTTATGGTATTCTTTTTAATAGGTACCTGAGTGTGTGTGTGTTTTATTAATGAAATGTATAATTAATTAACAGAAAAATCGCCCTGTGCGTGCAAAATATCGAGAAGCGGCAGAAAGGCGGTATGTCGTACGAAGACGCGTGGAACATGACTTCGGTGCAACTTACGTCTGCTTCTGAGGTAATAAATTGATATAAAATATCTGCGCGTAAAAAAATGTCATCATCTTTCCAAATATCGGAAATGTGGACGTTGAAAAATAAAATTTGTTCTCATTTTGTTATTCTTCGAATCATAATTAATTTGGTTAGGGAAATTATTCTATGACCTTGTTCTTCCTGTGACATATGCAACATGCGTAATTTATATTTGAGAAACATTAAGTAAATAGGTTTCTCCTAGGCAAACGTGCAACATCTTAGACTACAGTGGTGCTTAACATCAGGGAGGCTGTAGTCAAACGTTGGCCTATTCCGTGTAAAAAAAAAACACTGGAAATAAGATAAAAAGTTTAATATCATCAGCATTGAACTAAATTGTTAATTATAATTTGCACGCCCTGTGGGTGGAAATATAGCGCACTTATATGTACATAATACCACCTTTGTAAATACCTATATTTCGCAATGAATAAATGAATTTTGAATTGCAGCCGTTCGATGTCAGAGCTGTTCGCTAGCGCTTTTATTAAATCAATCGAATTAAAAAAATCTTTTATCGAACTTAATCTACTATATAAAAATAAGTCGGGTTTTCCTTCCTGACGCTATAACTCTAGAACGCACGAACCGATTTCCACGGTTTAGCATTCGGTGGAAAGGCATCGAGCTCCGTTAGGTTTAAAAAAAACGAAGCTTTCTGGTGGCGAAGCGGAGTTCGCCGGGTTTGCTAGTTTGATATACAAATTTGTAGCTAACAACTAACTAATAATAATAAGATCAAACCACGAATTCTTTTTCACCTACTTCCAAAAAAGGAGATTTTCAAGTCCTCTGAAAGTTATTCTTTTCTTAGGGTTCCGTACCCAAAGGGTAAAACGGGACCCTATTACTAAGCTTCCGCTATCTGTCTGTCTGTCTGTTTGTTTTTCATTAAATAAATCCCTGTTCCCTTCCAGTCGCACTGCCGCGCTATCCTCCTGGCGACGTATCACCGCGAGACAGAAGTGCTCGCTCAGAGCGCGTCCCCGCAGCTGAGGGAGGTGCTGCACTCTCTCGTGGACCTGTACGTTGTGTACTGGGCCCTGCAGCGCGTCGGGGACCTGCTGCGGGTCAGTACACACATAGGAAATGTTAAATTGTATAAAAGAATACTTAATCCCACAGAACAGAGAAAACAATTGAAGTGGTGCTCGTATCTCCTGCCTGTGCCACAATTATGCAGAATATCGCAACATTCGCGGCGGCCATGATTAGTCGTGCTCAGCTACCTGAGCTAGAAAGACGTTCCACACTCGCACAAAAAACATGTTTAAAAATAATTCATGCCTTGTTGTGCAATTATTACGTGTCCAAATGAAAGCAGGACGAATAATTTATCAAATGATGATGTATATTTTGTTTTACTTGTATGTGAGTTTTGCGACACCGGTACCCGTACTAAGTAGTTATAAGGGCACTTCCATTGTTTTCTCTATTTCGTGCATAATCCTAAGATATCCGTTTGATAATTACAAGGTGCATACGAAATTTTAATAGGTGATAAAAAATGTGAACTATGAACCCCACACTAGGTAGCCCTGTGTTGTGGGGCTCGTGCTCTTCTTTTGGTATTGTAAAATTGTGATATCATGATATGAGACGTGGAGTATAAAAAAGTAAAACTTTTTTTCTTTTGTGAGTGAAAACCGTTTAGTTAACATATTGATAAAATGTCTCACGAAAGTTTTAATATTAACTACCACAGAGTTATTGTTTACAAATGTGTGATCATTATTACTATCCCATGTATCCTCAGGGCCAAGTAGGTAATCTCACACAACCGTCGCCTGCCGGTCATAAACGAGTACGATATACACATTCAAGTTAATTCAATTTTAAATTAACTTTATTTACATAATAAATTATAAAATTTGTACAGTCCAGTGTTCAGCACAAAACCTGATTGTAAACACTATTGTTCAGGCAAAATTTTGCTTTTTGCGAACTGTTTGCTGGAAATTTTAGGTATGTAAATTTTGTAAGAATGGGGGTATTTATCCAGTTATTAGAAACATACCTATTTGTTTTAACTATGTAGTCACATTTTAGATGTTACTGCATGATTAAATAAATTTTGTACAATATACACATTAAATTACTTACAATAGTGTTCAAAGTTTAACAATACTTTGTTTCCCAGTTCACGTCGATATCTGAGCGAGACATCGAGAAGCTGCAGCACTGGTACGAGGAGCTGCTCTCCAAGGTCCGGCCCAACGCTGTCGGACTCGTCGACGCGTTTGATATTAGGGACGAGGTGAGAACACTAATTTTTTTTTTTTTGTTTTTATTTATTTGGAAAGGTTCGCCAACCGGACTACAATTATTTAAAAAAGTCTCCATACCACCAAAAACCAAAGATCAACAATGCATCCATTTTTATACTGGTCCTGGACTGGTGGACTACCATACAAAATCTGTCAATTTGAACAGTGTGGGTGCGTGCGACCTCCTTTAAAAATCTATGCTTGATTCTTCTCTATGACATGTACCTATGTATGTGGTACCTGTGTACCTATGTGGTACCTATGTACCTTTGTGGTATTTATGTACCTGTGTGGTACCTATGTATATAATTTTGGATATTGCTACTGGTTTTTTGTATAATTGTGGTGTGATAACAGTTTTTAATTCGTTCCCCAGATCCTGAAGTCAGCGCTGGGTGCGTACGACGGTCGCGTGTACGAGCGACTGATGGCGGAGGCGCTGAAGAGTCCTCTCAACAAGGAGCCAGTCAACCAGAGCTTCCACACCTACCTCAAACCATTCATGCAGGGGAAACTGTGATATAACACTACCAAATATATAACATATCTTGCAGTGATGAGTAATTAACGCAGAATATATTATATGTACGTTGTAGGTATAGGTACTTAAAGCAGTAGATTTATTATGTGGCAGTAGTGAAGCCGTACCGTACGCCCCAAAAAGGTGATTTGAAAACTATTGACATCAGAGTTGGCCAACCTTATACTTTATTTTATTTTTTTGCACTGACTAGTGCAATGACACGCAAAGTTTCAAATAAAAAATATATAATTTGGAGTGTTACTGTAACTAAAATGGGTAAGCATGGTACTTTCCATCCAACGTCTTGCTCATATTATCAGTATCGAGGTAAAAAAAACTAAAATGTGATGATAAAGTGATCCTGTAACATGACAATCAAATGTTCATGTAAAATAGAATGATTTATAATTCTAAATATATGCGGCAGCGATGTCAGTGACGCACATTAATTAAAATGTGTGTAAAAATTACAGGTGTGGTGACTTAGTTATTAAGTATACGTTTTGTATAAGCATATTTAGATAGATTATAAAAATGGTGAAGGAAACATTCCCTTTAAATCAGGCTCACAAACAGTATTTATTGAATGAGATTGTAATTACTATGAAAATTGTGAAATAAATTTTATATTTTTTTGTTAAGTAATTGTTTTATTTGATTCACGGATTTATTATTCATCCCTTCTCCTTGCTTCTTCTCTCCATAGAATTATGTAGGGTCATTGATAGTTGTTCAAATTGCATAAAACGAAATCAAGGCTTTTATGTACACGTGCTAATCGCTTCTTAGTATTAAATATTACATATATGTAAATATATTATTCACGTCAAATGCTACGATTGAAATTACAATAATTAACCATGTAAGTATAAAATTTAAATACATAATATAAATTTATTACCAAGACATAGTTGCTAAACAATTCCGGCGAGCCAAGGTTCGTGACGTTAAGTTGGTCTCGTGGTGCTCGTGGTAATGGCTGGGCAGGACACGTGGTTAGGAGGACCTTCAATAGATGAAGCAAAGCGAGGACTGCACAGGGATCGACTAAAAACGATCTCGTAGATCATTCAAAGGGAGAGCTGTAGATGATGATGATTGTTTCATCATCATCTACAGCTCTCCCTTCCTCTCTTGAAATGTTTTCAATTTTTCAATCATGTCCGCTGTCACGTGGTACATGACGTCACACACAACTGTCACAACATGTAAATTGTAAACAAAAACAAAACACAGTGAAAAGCTTAAATAGATGTACCTAATCAATCAAAGTTATATTTTAATTTAATCACTTGTAAAATGGTATGGAACACGAGACTTAATACAATTGAAGCTGCGTCTTCAAATTTGGACCAGACTGAAAGTAAAAAACAAATGAGTGGTTTGAGTTCTTCTGTAGTAACTAAGAAAGAAAGAAAAGAATCAGTGAAGCTATGCATAGAAGAATGTAATGTTAATACTGTACAAATAAATGAAAAAGAAACATGTAGAGCATGTTTAGTTTCAAATGAATCTTTCACATTTGTTTTGTTTAAGAATGTTTCTGCAGATGTTTTTGCCTTTTGCACTTCCATCGAGGTAAGCTGATTTGATACATGTATTTGAAACACCATAAGTTGTATTTAACAATACCGTTACAGTATTGTTGAGTATGGTTTACCGGTAAAGATAAACATAGTGAGAATGCCATGTATGTGACCCTACGAGAATAATATGTTTCTCTGAAACAGTCCCAGATTAGTTAGTTCAGTTTAATCTCATAGATTATGAGAGAAATAAATATCATTTCAGCATATCTAGTTGATTGTATTTTAACAGTTTTAATAAGATAGATAAGTATATCTGAAATCTTGTCATTCCAGATCAACAAAGAAGATGATTTACCAAAAACTTTATGCAACAAATGCCATGAGCTTCTAGAAAAGCTCTCCTATTTCAAAACTATGTGTATCCAATCACAGAGTACACTAATCAAATGTGAACCGAAGGAACACTGTAATGATGTTGATAATGAATTTAAAGCAAATAATAGTGAAGAGTTCAATCAGGGATTTGATGGTGACAATAATTATGAGTCCCAAGTTGACAATAATTATATCAATGATAATTGTGGTAAGATAGTAGTAATATAGTAACAATTTTCAGATAAACAGACATCTTCAAGCTTCTTTTGATCTGCTTCAGGGCAGTTTATGAGGCCGCTATGAGAATTACAATAGGTACATTAGAAATTATTCTCTTAATTAATGGTTCTCAATTCTGTTGAGTAGTCCTGATAGTTTATATATTTCAGGTGTTACACAGGATGATGATGATAAACCTCTTCAGGAACTTAAAAATAAGATAAAACGCACAACTAGGTTTGTAACAAAAATAATTAATGTTAAGTACAAACAATTTTAAAGACAAACTACAATTTAGTAATCTTTAGAGTGAGAGTAAAATTGCTCATACCTCACTTGTATAATATAGCTGTCCTTTCATTATTTTTTACGAATTACTCTTTTTTCATATCCTATATCTGCATTAAAGTAGATATTGCTTTAAAATACATAATTCTATGTTTAATTTCTTTGCCATGTTTTATATTCCAGGAAAGTAAAAGCAGTTCCTCAAACTGAGTATAAAAAGAAGGCCAAAGTGTTTGAGTATGTATGTGGTCTGTGTAAAAGCAAGTTTAAATACAAAGACAGATATGAAGCACATCTACTTGAGCATCAAGGGATTACTGTAAGTTCATTTTATTTTATGTATTTTTTGTGTTCCCCGTTAATCCAGGTAAAAAAAAGATATATATATATAGATAATATATACCTACTCAGGTCATAAATTCTGTCACATGTTTAATATAAAATAATTGAAACAACTTTATTCTTTATGTAACCATTTATATACCAAAATGAACTTAACAAAACATAGATTTTCTTATGACAATAAAGTTTATTCAAAATGACCTCCGTGATTTTGAATACAGGCCTTCAATCTGCGCGGCCAGTCGTCTATCGCTGCACGAACGAGGTCCATGTCAATATCGGCGGCTGCCTTAATCAAGGATGTCTTGAGTGACTCCAAATTGGGATGAGGCTTTGAGCACGCCTTTTCCTCCAAGTGTTGCCATATCTTGTAATCTAACGGATTCAAATCTGGACTGGAGGAGGGCCAGTCTTCGTGCCGGATGAAGTCGATTTCACGCGCCGCTGCCGCCGCCAGCTAGTCTTGTGTGCTCTTCGCTCTATGAGCTGGCGCCGAATCTTGTTGGAATACCCAGTGCTTGTTATTGAACATGATATGAGAAACAGGTTGCACAAGGTTCGTCAGGACTGTATTTTGATACACAACTGCATTCGTTTTACACCTTTCTCACAAAAATGTATACCATGAGCGAGGATGGAAAATGACCTCGTTGGACACGCGGAATACGTTTGCTCGCTTCTTCACTACTGTGTGCGTACACCTTATCATTTTGTTTGTTGTAGCTCTCTTCTACGGTAAAAATTTTTTCATCCGAAAAAAGAATTTCCCGATATTTTTTTCCCGCGTACCGCTTCAACAAAGCGCGGCATCTCTTCAGTCTCAGGTCCATTAGACGAGCATTCAGACGATGTCCTGTTTTTCTTCGATATGCCCGAAGCCCTGAGTCTTTTACTTTTTATTTAACACCCTTTTCACCGTGGTTCTGCTTAACCCCATCTGAAGGGCCAACAGTTTCTGCTTACGTTTGGGATTTCTTTGAATTCGCGCCTTCACAGCTTTTGTCACTGCTGGAGTCCTAACAGACCGAGGGCGACCACTTCTTGACCTGTCATCTACACTAGAGTCTTCATTGTATCGTTTGATGGTACGATAAACGAATCTTTTGGTTAAGTATATTCAAATTTTTCAGTACCTATGTCAAAAATTTGAATTGGCACGTAACCGCAACGATGCAATGCAATAACTGCAACACGGTCTTCTTTAAGCGTCCACTCCATATTTAAAAATGAGTAAAATTCTAAAAAGTTTACATTTTTATTTTCATGAACAATTCGAAATTCGAATTCAATAAACTTTTTTGTGGCCAGCATTCTAAAAGAAAAGTTTTTACTGTGTGACAAGTTCAAGTTCAAGTTCATTTATTCATAATATTAATGACATGTCACAAACTCAATATAAATAATTGCTAGTACATTTGATGTACGAAAAATATACAAGTACATTATGTTATCATAATCTTTATAAGATAAATAAACACCATAATCAAATCTTTCTTCTATTAATCAATTAAAATTAATAAATCAATAAATAATCAAACAATTAATAATACAATAACAAGTTCACACATCATCAAAACTAATACATTTCAGAGATAAATCACCGAATATTGGGAATGAATTCATCAAACTTATAAAAAGCTTGGTCAATAAGCCATTTTTTCAATTTTCTTTTGAACCCTTGAAGACTTACAGCCTCAATAATTTCACTGGGTAGCTTATTATATATTGCCGGACCCATGACGTGCGTTAACTTGGCCGACTTCTCTAGCCTGCGCGATATGTTAGCGAGCTTGAGACCGTGGCGAGTGCAGTAATCGTGCCTCGAGGCTAGCTCGGTGTACTCGGCCAGATGGACGCGCGTGTACACGGCCACCTGGTAGATCAAGATGGTCGGTAGCGTCATCACACCAAGCTCTTGGAAATGGGGGCGAGCCGGACAATACTTATGACCTGATTAGGTATATATGTAGGTCCCTTCTGCCTTCTTGTAAGTGCGTGACGTCACAGCCAGCCCCAACGGAAGACCAGCGCTAGTTGGTTCCATACAACCAGCATTATGCTGAGTTGGGGCTGTGTTGTGGCAGATTTTATGTTTGTTTATTATGTTTTTACTCTTGTGTGTTCTTCTGTTAAATCTGTCACAATAAATGTTTTCTTTCTTTACAATATTTGTGTTTGTTTTACAGTTATAGGTGCACCCCATAAAACATTCTGTCTAATATTATAATAGGTTTTTACCAATGAAATTGCCGTTTCTTTCTTACATATTAATCTGTTTGTAACTTTTACGTAGAGCTATATTTTTTCCAAATACAATTTTTATTGTATTTGTTGAATTATGTACCTTTTAGATAAAAAAAAATGTATAACTAGTGCATATTACTTATAGGGAAGTCATTGAAAACACACTTATAAGAATAAGAATAAAATAAATTTATTGTCACATGAAACATTAAATAGACACACAATGAAAAAACAATAGTACAAATAAGAAGTTTCATGTCACAATCCGGCCCCAACTCAGCATATGCTATATATATATACATATATATTGAAAATAATGTTATTGTTCTTTTATTCCAGGTGAACAAGACATGCTCGGTGTGCCAGAAGGTGTTCCAGACGTGGAGCGGGCTGCAGCGCCACGCTGACAGCGAGCATGCAGTGGTGCGCCTCAACACTCTGCGCTGCAAGGTAATCCTCCTCCAGTACCGTTCCTCTTTAATGAGGGCTGAGATATCCTGCAGAATTTATTAATTTGGGAAGTTATTTTAGGTAAACATATGTCGTGCTAAGTACTGGCTCCTCAAGTCTTTTCCTTATTTCTGGGGGTCATGACTCCCAAACATTAGTATATATGTTCGGTGCCCCTGCAGAATTTATTTACTAGGGAAGTTTCTATTGGGCAAAGAGAAAAGACTTGTCTTATTATTTATATGTATGCTAATTAATTGTGTTTCGATTTGTAAAGCTTAAATATTGGCAGTTATTTTCCAATGATAAGTTTTCCCTTAAAATGTTTACTTGACTTTGTTCCGCAGGTGTGTGGCAAGGTGTTTAAGAGCCAGCAGACGCTGCGTCTGCACGGCAAGCAGCACGCTCCCCCCGCGCCGCCCGCTGTGTGCCACATCTGCGGGAAGAGCTACGCTACTCCACTCACTCTCAAGGCAAGTAAATTCACTATCAATATTAACCTACTTAGTTCAGTCTATGGATGGATGACCTAAAATTCGTGTTCGCTTTGGGGGCTTCCATGGGTCGGAGAACACGTTAAATTGTAGATCCCAGTTGTTTTAGTATGTCAGTCATGATGAAGCCACGTCACTGGCCCTTAGGCCGATTTGAAAAAATCTCGGCACCAGATATGGCCAGTCTTCTACAAACTAATTTCAACAAATAACTAATAGAGTTTCCTCACCTTGCAGCTCCACCTGTCCAGCCACAACGAGCACCGCCCCCGCGACCACCCGTGCGAGCACTGCGGCAAGAAGTTCTTCACAAAACACATCCTCCGCTCACACATAAAGCGCCTACACACCAACCAGCGCTACATCTGCCTCGTCTGCAACTACCCCTTCACAGACAAATACAACCTGCAGAAACATGTCCTCAAAATACACCAAGGAATCAAAGAACACAAGTGTGATATTTGCGAGAAATTCTTCTCAACACATTCGACTCTAGTCATTCATAAGAGAATTCACTCCGGGGAACGTCCGTACGCTTGTTCGTACTGTGGGAAAGCGTTCAGTTCGAAGAATAGACAGATTATCCATCACAGAACACATACAGGGGAGAGACCGCATCGGTGTGTGGTTTGTAATCTGGCGTTCACTCAGCTCGGGACCATGAAGCGACATATGAAGACGCATAACAAAATGGCGCCCACGGCTGGCGGTAGCTATCATTATGAAAAACCGCCTGAATGTGTAGCTATGGCTTAGAAAATATTACAAATAATTATAATTAAAGCTAATGGTTACAACAATATTAGTTTTGATTGAACAAAGAAATATTGTTAAAATTCTTTTTATATCATGCAGTTCTTTCCTATGTAGATATTCTCAAGGTGACATTTGACCATTGTATGGCGTGATGAGTAGGCCTGTATACTCACTCTATATTATGGATATAACTGATGGTAATTATAAAAGAAATTAAATTAGATTGTCTATGAATTAAATAAAACAGTATTATACTTACATTAAGGTAATCTGATTAGAAACCAAATTATAATTTCTCTAAATATGTATTTTCACATTTTACGTGCCTATTAAGAATAAATTAGCTTAAGTACACCGAACATAGTTTCATTGCCTAACAACATAATTCATTTCTTTGTGTGTACGTACATATCATCTAGTATCACATTTTACTGAGTGCAATAAATACCTAATAATTGTGACGACCATTGAAATCTTAGTAATGGAGGAGAAGAACAAAACCAAACAAATATATCGCAGATCATTGTGTTTATCTTACAGAAGGTAAGTTAATTAATTTCATATTGAACTACACACGTTATCCTGCATTTAGTGCTACTAAATAAAAATAGTCTTTCTCTTATTTTTGTCATTATTACAGTAATAGTTAGAAAAAAGAAAAAAACTGAACAAATGCTGCTAGTGGCACTATCATTATTTTCAAAATTTGATCAACTTATAGAACCTAGTTCATTAAAATGTGTCTCCTATAAAAAACTATGAAAATCTGTTCGCAAAATTTCACAAGCATTTGCTTAGTATGGGGGCTAGATGTCGCTGAACGATATGTACTGAAACCTGAAATATTTATTTATTTAATTTAGCTCCTCCTTAGCAGCATGATTTTCGCCGTCTTTATAAAGGTCACGTATAATGAATCAGGACCCCCCGGAGACAGTGCGGGGATACGTAAATGCATTTCCTCCACGAAAAAAAAGATATACCTATATAGTCCTTCTTATACTCACTCCATTATTATGGGTGATTTTAATACCTGTCTTATTAAAAACGATTATCGAACCTTAAAATTAAATTCAATTGTGAAGTCTAATAATTTACACATTCTCCCTCTTAGTGCTACTCACCATTTTCCCCATTGCACTCCTTCTTTACTAGATTTAATGTTGGTGAGTTCTCTAGACCATGTAGCAACGCATGGTCAGTACAGCACTAGCGATTTCTCTTATCATGATTTAATTTTTCTCTCCTACAAAATTCGCCCCCCCAAATCTAAGCCTCAAATCATTCTTCAGCGCAACTTTAGTGGTATGGATCGTCAAGCATTACTACATGATGCTTCTAAAATTGACTGGTCCCCTGTCCTTGATGCTCAAACGGTTGATGATCAGGTGAGCATTTTCAATTCAATTATAACTCAACTGTATGATAAGCATGCGCCATTACGTGCTATCAAACTTAAACATCTACCGGCTCCTTGGCTCACTGACGAAATTAGAGTTCTTATGCACAAAAAAGCTGTTGCTAAGACCCGGTATAAGATGAATGCTACTGAAGTCAACCATGATAAATATGTTAAAGCTCGTAATCGCTGCAATGTGGTGTGTAGGGATGCTATACGCCGTCATATTCATAAATCTGTTAATGATAAAGACCCTGCCAAGGTTTGGAAATTTTTAAATACTCTTGGTATTGGAAAACCCAAACAAAATTGTACTTCTAATAACATTGATATTAATTCGTTAAACCTTCACTTTTCTTCTTCCTCCGCTATGTCGGATGAAGATAAAATCTCTACTATCAATAATCTCTCTGTCAATCCTAACTTTAACTTTTCTCCCTTTGTTTTCAATCCTTTTACCGCATGTGATGTTGAGAAGAGCATACAATCAATCTCCTCCAGCGCGGTCGGTAGTGACTCTATTAGTCGGAACATGTTATTGCCCATCCTTGACATCATCCTGCCTGTTTTGTGTATTATCCTTAATAATTCCATATCCAACTCCGATTTTCCTGCAATCTGGAAGGAGGCTCAGGTGATCCCTCTCCCAAAGAAACCAAATCCTAAGTCTTTTTCTGAATACCGCCCCATCTCCATTCTTCCTTTTCTCTCCAAAGTCCTTGAGCGGCTTGTCCATCGACAACTCAGTTTCTTCCTAAACCGACACAATCTGCTCAATCCTTTCCAATCCGGTTTTCGTCCTGGGCATAGCACTGTGTCTGCACTTTTAAAGATCACTGATGATATTCGCGAGGGTATGGATAACGGTAAGCTTACTGTTCTAGCGCTGCTAGACTTCAGTAACGCATTTAATACTGTTAATTTTGATATCCTGCTAGCATTGTTACGCTCAATCAACATATCTCCATCGGTGATTGATTGGTTTCGTAGTTACCTGGTGGGTCGCCGGCAAAGGGTTCGCCTTGGAGATTATTTTTCTTCTTGGTGCAACACAACCGCAGGAGTCCCCCAGGGCGGCGTGCTATCTCCTCTTCTATTTGCTATTTTCATTAATTCTATATCTAATCGACTCTCTTCTTCCTACCACCTATATGCTGACGATTTACAAATCTACGCTCAAGCTCCAATTGGCGCTCTTGATTCAGCTGTCGCAGCCATTAACGATGATCTGTGTCAAATCTCTGCATGGAGTAAATCCTATGGATTGAAAGTAAACCCTGCAAAAACACAAGTCATTGTTATTGGCACTTCACACATGGTTTCTCGCGTTGACTGGTCGGTAATTCCTTCAGTTGTGTTTGAGGGTATTGTTATACCATTCAGTGATACTGTCAAAAACCTTGGTTTGATAATGGACCGTACGTTGAGTTGGGATGCTCACCTGACGTCAGTAAGCTCAAGAATATTTGCGTCCGGTGCCTCATTGAGACGTCTCCGGAACTTTTTACCCACTGCCACCAAAGTTGCGCTTGCTCAGTCTCTGCTTCTCCCTTTACTTGACTATGCGGACGCCTGCTATCTCGATCTTCGGGAAGATCAGCTGAACAAGCTTGAAAGACTACAAAATTATTGCATCAGATTCATTTTCGGACTTCGTAAATTTGATCATATATCATATTTTCGCTCAAAGCTTAAGTGGCTGCCCATTCGCCTTCGCCGGAATACTCACATCCTCTCCCTTGTTTACAATATCCTGTTCAATCCTGCGTCCCCTCACTACTTAGTTTCCCGATTCAACTATATTCATTCTACTCACTCCCTTGCTCTTCGATCGTCACACAGATATACTCTAAAGTATCCGGTATGTAAGAAAACGCTGTATAGCAAGTCTTTCACCGCGCAGGCTGTTTGCCTCTGGAATGCTTTACCTCTTGCTATCAAAAAAGCTCCGTCCATAGAAAGCTTCAAGACTCAAGTAAAAATATGGTATTTGTCATCATTACAGTGAGATCTTTGTAGTTCCTTTGCTATCATCATCTATGTATGTGTATAGTGTATACTCAATCAGTATTTATTAACAATATGTATTAATTTATATTATTTTTGGTATATTGTTATTATATGTATTAGGGTGTATGATTTATATGTATAGTTTATTAAGTAGGTTTGTAGTATGTATTTTTAATCTAATCTTTTCTTCTTTGTTTATATTATTGTATACCACGTCCTCTGTTATCTCTTATTTATTCCTTTCCATCCAATGGTTGCCTGGAAGAGATTGCTTTTAGCAATAAGGCCGCCACTTGTGGCACTAGTATAAGTTTTTTTTCTTCTTTCCTTTTAATTTTATCGTGTGTTACAATAAAGAATTTTCTATCTTCTATCTATATACATAGTATTGTGAACATCTCAAGCATATTCCACCCTGTACAATCCCGCAGCCATGACAGCGCCATCTAGCGTGTTCCCCATCTCCTCCTTATATTGACTAATAGCGCCATCTAGTGCGTTCGCCGCGTTCTCCTTACAGTGGCTCTTCATGTGCCTGTTGAGAGCGCCGCGCTGTATGAAGCCAGCTCCGCACAGGCTGCACTTGTGGGGCTTCTCTCCGGTGTGGATCATGCGGTGGCTGCGGAAGTCTTTGTGGGCCATGAACCGCTTCGGGCAAATGTCGCAGGCGTATGGTCGCTCGCCTAAAAGGAGAAAGAATGTATATTATATTGATAGATTGAATAGTCTCTAGTGATCAATTAGTTACTTTTCTAGGAGATGCTTGTGGCTTTGCCTACATTTCGAAACAAGAAGTTGGCTGTTGCTCAGAGACCCTATGTAAAATTTGACAAACAGTTCTAAATTTAGTTGCAATAATCGGCTAGCACTTACGTCAATAATTAGTCGGTTATTACAACTAAATCAAATCATGCCTTACGGGAACTATAATACAGTGAATCAGTTCTAAATATTTTCCACATATTTCCCAAGGAATTATTACCAAAAGAAAGACGTGAGCCATATTTAGCTTTATTAGCTTGTCTTACATCTGGAAGTTGCTTCCAGGTTTAACTACATACATGCACGTCCCTCTGTTTCCGAATAAAAGATAATTAATTGAAACGTACCTGTATGTGTCCTATAATGTACATTTAGGAAGCTCTTGGTCTTGAATGTCTTGTCACAGAACTGGCACGAGTAGGGCTTGTCGGTGGAGTGAGACCGCATGTGTTTGTACAAGTCACTCTGCAACAAAATATTAATATAGGGTAAAGTATTTTTTTTATATTTGATAATCTCACGCTTGACTACAATTTGCCTGATGTGCCATAATCAATTAGCGTTTTCCTCATCATTTTGTAGGAAGTAAACATAATATTTTATGTGTAAGTATAATTCCAAAGAAACAATTTTTATTTTAGATCGTAGGATTTGGAATTACAATATATGTTATATTTATTACAATACTTATTGAATCATTTCTATGGGGAACCGTCAGTAGTGAGGAATACAATTAATGAGAATGAGGAGTAGGTAGTTGAAAAAATGTTGTACCCAGCTAAATAAAGAATAAGGAGGAAAGATAGACCGCCAATAATGAGGAATATAACTAAGAGTGTACTAAAATAAATTTGAAAAGAAATTGAAAAATATTGTACTTACAATGTATTGTTAAAGAATTTGTAATTGTATTGTAAGGTTTCATTTTATAACTAAGAGATGTTATGTAGATGTTTATGTTGTATATGTTATGTGTATGTATATGTTATGTATATTTGAGATTAAAATGATGTACCTTGATATAGAACCTCATGTCACAGAGGTCACAGGCGTGCCCCTTGATGCCGGTGTGGCGGATGAGGTGCACCTTCAGGTTGCCGGGCTGGGAGAACTGCTTGCCACACTGCGCGCACTTGTACTTCTTCTCGTTGGTGTGGGTTGTCATGTGTGACTGGAAGAAATTTTGCGTTTGTTATAGGAAAAAAACAACAACTTCCAGAAGAATAGAAATCCTACTTTTTTCTAAGCCAGTTAAAAATATAATGC
The DNA here is from genome assembly GCA_927399415.1 of Macaria notata. Lineage (NCBI taxonomy): Eukaryota > Metazoa > Arthropoda > Insecta > Lepidoptera > Geometridae > Macaria > Macaria notata. Next base: position 1,431,618 of record OV656727.1, read on the forward strand.
CATAAGTTTGCTAATGAGACCACATTACATATTGGTATCTATCTACACACCATTTCCAAAACAAATATTACGGACCATATTAATTGGCTAATTTATTTGTGTAGGTACTTCACATGTAAAATAAACAACATTGCAGAGAATTTCCCAACTTATATTCCAAACTCAACTAATAACAGTGTGACTCTTGCCTATACATACTTACTTGATAAAAAATAAGTAAACAAGTATATTGAGTAGGTACAGATATTATTTTACGATTCCACACATAGCAAATGTAACTTGAGTTTCAAAATTAGGTATCCAGTGAAATGCCAAAATGAATTAAGACTATTTTCTTTATTTAAGTGTGCATTACAATTACATATATGAAAGGACTTAAATGTTATATAGATAATAAAAAAATATATTGATTGTTCTGGTAGCATCATGACTGGTTAGGAATAAAATACCCTAGTATCATAACCATTGATCATTGATAAATAATAATGTAATGATTTTGCTACAGTCACATTAATATATTTCCATTATTGCTATAAATAATTTCAAGGTGAACTTTACTTCAAACAAACAATATTATATATGGTTTTAATCTTGAACTTCTTAAAGTTATTTACCTTCAAATTATAAGGCAGAACAAATTTAGCTTCACATAGATGACATGCATAATTCTTAATTCCTCTATGCATGAGTTCATGGTTCTTCAGTACATTGAGGTATCCAAAGCTCTTCCCACAAGTCAGGCACTGGTACTTCTTTACACCGTTGTGACATTTCATATGATTATGCAGGTTCCGCAGATGGTCAAATGTCTTGTCACAGTGGTCACATTTTATGTCTGGCTGGAAATAAGTAATAAATATTTTTGGAGTGAAAAGGAAATACCTTGAGTTGAAGCAGATTTATAAACAACACATACCCTTAATACCTATGTTTCAAGTCTCAATATTCTTTTTTGTATTTTTGTTTTTATAATATACATTTATAAACTTGATATTCAGGTCATTACCAGTAATTTTACTAGCTGGTTGACTGCAACACCTATACATGTAATTGAGGGTGAAGGTGGAAAATGCATGTACTGAAATGGAACTGGATCAAAAGCTACATAGACAAATAACTGAAGAGTTTAAAAATACAGTTAGTATTTATTGTACAGGAGTTTTGTAAAACTTACATCAAGCAGTACAAAAATGACTTGGATAGCTTTCTTCCTGATTTTAGGTGTGGTGCAAATTGTTCAAGCACTGATGTTTACATTTCTTAATCTTAATTAAATAAATAATTTGCATTAATTTTACCTTTTTACCATAATGGCTTCTCATATGTGCCTCAAAGTTTTCATATTTCAAAAATGATTTATCACATTTTGGACATTGTAATCTTTTTTTCTTTACTACTGCAGTCCTTTTTCGCCTATTTCTGTAAAAACATTTGCATAGAATATTTTTGTTGACTCAAGTAGGTAAAAAAAAAGTAATTGTAAAATGATCCCTTCAATTTTCGAGAAATTGGTAAATGTTTTTAAATATGAGATAATACTCTATTTATCTACCCTTGTATGAAGCAGGCCAGTTTTCTTTCTTAAGAGTCATCATTGTTATAATTTTAAACACTTACATGATTGTTTGGGCCTCAGATGAATCTTCACTATTAGTAGCTTCATGTACTGCTCCCACACCTTCCACAACCTGAGTATTAACTTGTCTATTTGTTTTGTATGACACTCCATGATCTACCTTAATGTCTACCTAAAATAATATGCCATCAGGTATTAACTAATACATTTACATTGAGCTAGTCTTTATAAAAGGCATAATTAATAGAACATGTAAAATTACCTCTGACATCAAGTGCTGTTTTAATATCACATTAGATTTTAAAGCCATTTGTTTGAAACAGTAAAACTTCTTCAGCAAATCTTCACAGCTGTCGCACATTTGTTTAGGAAGTCTCTCATTCTCTGAAATCTATTGTAATTCTTAGAAAACTACATGATGTACCTACCTAATGAAAATACAGTAAACAATGTGAATCTCACAAATATTCAAATAGTATAACAATTTGACTGATTGGGATGAAATTTGGAGTAGAAATGGAATACACATACGCTACTTTTTATCTCGCATCAAAGGTTTAAAACGGAAGGAGGGTAAACTGAATAAAAATGACTTAATAAACTTACTTCGATAGTAGTACAATATTTAAAGATTTCAATATATGGAATGGTCTCCGGGACAGATATCCCCAAGAGACTTGTAAATGGTCCTGTGTCGACGAGGCAAGCCCGACATATCCTTTGAATATCGATGACTTCAGCCATTTCAATTTCTTCACGACCCGCTATTGGAATTAATTCAAAATAAGCTTCGATTCGATTTGATCACAATTATTATTCACAATAAAATATATAGGTACAATACAATTCAATAATTATGTAAACAAATAATTTTGAATGTCAATGTCAAAACTTTCTTGACTTTGACATTTGATTTAGTATTTTTATGGCTTCGTTGTGATTGATTTTTTCACTCCTATTTATTCATTTATATATGCTGTACACAATACAAAATTACATTTTAGAACTTATTCTATATAAATTGAATTGTGTGACCCTGTTGCTTGTGTGAAGTTTAGGGCATTGCACTTTTCTTACAATATCAACTTAAACACTTTTTTACTTAATTCATCACTCATAAGTTCTTGATTTTATGTTACGGGTATTTCATTTCCATACTTAGAATGGATATAAATTTGATTTTGGCAAACAACGATTTGTGTTTGATTCTTTGTGACCACGCCATTGCATGAACCGCGGGTTGGTAAGCTATACCTACAAAGTTACTAATGCTGTGCTAATGTTTACCATACATTTTGTCCGAAACCGTTTACTTATTTATAGCACGAATAAAAATCACATAAGTAACAAAAGATTTTAGTTTCTATTGATGCAGTATGACTTCATAAACATTGTAGAACTTTATGTAACAACACTATGCATTAGTTACATTAGAAGTAACCCTGAATAAACAATGTGTTGAAATTTTGTTTTTTCGGTATTAATATTATACAGCATGTTCAAATTCCTATCACTGAAATACTTGAAATTGCTATAAAGAAGTAACAAAGAAATTATTCAAACCAAAGAAAAGGGAAATCTGCCGATACTTTTATTAGTACATTTGTTGTCCTGAATAAGGCCTAAAATGTTTTTTGGATTAGCTACCTTATTCACTAGGTAATAAATTATTATATTTTTTTTTTTTATCCTGACAGTAATATGGGCTTATAAATCTGGGCAGCCCTGTTCAGTCAGGTCAGGCACTGTAGGCTCAGCTGTAGTAGTGCATAAGCCTTCCTCATGTAGGTATATAGGTAATATAATAAAAAAAACAATATAAATAAACAATTGATCAAATCATATTCTATTGTATAAATAAACCTATTAAATTAAAATATCTCATGTGGCATATCACTTGGACACATTTTTACTAATATGTATGTACCTACACAACATAACAAGTTACGTAGCAAGTAGTAAATTAAATATGTAAGTACTTACATATACACATTGTAAAAATAAATAATGATAAAGGTTGGTTTAGAATAGATAAAGTACCTACTTCTTCATACCGACGATAAACTTGACTACATATATGCAGTTTATCATACACATACTTAGTAAATGAGTACCTATCTATTCTGTAAAATGCGAATGAAGCCGCGAGCATTTATGAGTTCCTTGAACTCATCTTGATCAAATATGGTAAAATATGATAGTGTACGGGTTTTTTTTTATAAAAAGTAACGGAGATATTCTTGTTATAGAATGAAATGGTCAAACAGCTTATTGGCTAGCATATTTTTGATAACCGCAAACATTTTATATTCTGAGTAGGTAAGTATATAATTAGGTACCTATCTATTTATCACATAATTATTTAACATGGTATTTTACTAAATAAAATTGGTAACTAGGATAAAGCCATGTAGGTTGTTACTTTCTTTCAACTGAACTATTTGTAAATAGTGTAAAATATCTGATAAAAAATGCAGTTCCTAAACCATTATCAGTAGGTAGGTACCTATATTTTTGTATTGTACAATTCAAACGCTTATAGTTAAATAAGTACTAGTGCACTATAGAATACTTCTGTAAGAAAAACAAGGACACGATAACAAACCGCTACGTAGCGCAGCCGCAGTTGATAGCTGCTTTGAAATCATCCATTGTTAGGTACGACATATTTCCTCCAAAGTACGACTAAACTAAAGTGGATAATATACAAATATCCATGTGTGGGTGACTCGTGTGTGCGTATGAGTGAATCGTACGTAAACATGTGTGTTTGCCTGTTTGGTTTAGTTATGTGTCGTTGCGGCTTTTTGAAATAACGTAACGTAACCGTTATTCGATGGAAAATAACGTTGTCAAAACTATCGATTTTTCATAACTATCTATTTTTATAACATATGTATTATACGCAATATCTACGTTAATATTAAACCAAAACTTTGACTCCTAAATGTGGTTAAAATGTTATCGAGGAGTTTTAAAGCTCGCTCAAATAATACAGTTAATACTATTAAAAACTTTATTACTTAGGTACATATTTAGGGGTTCCCGTTAATAAACATAATTTGTTCCACTTTTTTATGGTCCAACCTTGTCCGATGATCAGATATTAGTTAGCCCGCTTTGCTAAAAATCCTCTCGCACGGGACGGAAGTTGCCACAATATTTCCATAGTGTATTGGAATATTTCACTTAAGTTGGGGTACTTTTGGTGGTGACTTTGCCACCATTTCAAATTTCAAGGCCAACCTAATCTCGTCCTAATATCCCTAGTCCTACATAATATCTATAAGGTGTATTTTTGTTCATTCTAATCTCGTCTAGTTACGATCAGTGACATACTGCTCTCTCCTGCTCTACGCATACTAACGCTAAATGTAGCTGTTTCGCTCTAACCTGCTAAGTCGATAACGTCATAACGCTATCGCTGGATTCGTTTGAAGCGTTTTCGTAAGTGTCGTTGTCGTGAATAGCGAGCAATGGACGTGAAATGTAGCGATATGAAAATAGATAGTTTTGCATCTTTTGGTAAACGCGTTATCGTTGTAAAGAGAAATAGACGGTTTAAAAACTATCTATGTTGGGCAACGCTCACCACTAGTTTGGTTTGCATCGCATTTGTAGATAACTCTCTGCCTAACTGGTTGGCTGTGCTAGCGCTCGTGGCAAGCTTGTGTTTATTCAATTTTAATCTAAAGTGCTCTGTTCAAAATGGACTGTGACTTGAAAAGTGATGAAGTACCGATAAAAAATATCGATATGCCTGTTGACGACAGAATGCAGACTTTGAGTTATGTTTTTCTGGAAGAATTTGACCAGCTTCCCACGTTTTATATCAAAGTGCCGGGTCGCGTTAACATCATTGGAGAACATATTGATTATTGTGGCTATCCAGTGTTACCAATGGCGTTGAAACAGGATATACTTATTGCGGCTGCGACTACAAGACACCGCAAACTCGAAATACGAAATACTAATAAGAAATACCCTGAATATGAAAGAGATTTCATAAGTCATCGAAAACTAAATGTTGGTGTATATCCAGGTTTACAACCAGAATGGTATGATTATGTTTTATGCGGGGTAAAAGGAGCACTGCAATTTTTAGACGACAATTTTGATTACGGCCTTCAGTTATGCATTGATGGGAATATTCCCCCCGCATCAGGACTATCCAGTTCATCTGCTTTAGTAAGTGCGTCATTTCTGGCATTTTTGTATGCTCAAAATGCTGATTTAGATAAAAAATTAATAGCTTCATTATGTGCAGATAGCGAGAGATTCATTGGCACTCAAGGCGGTGGAATGGACCAAGCTATAGCTTTTCTCGGGGAAAAATATTCAGCACAATACATCACGTTTGATCCGTTAACAGCAACGCCTGTTGCTTTACCAAAAGACGCAGCATTTGTCGTTGCTCACAGTGTTGTAGATGCTAACAAAGCTGCAACACACGATTTCAATCTCCGCGTGGTAGAATGCAGGCTGGCAGCCCAAGTCATAGCTCGTGGCGAAGGAATCAATACAAACAAGAGACTCATACGTCTCAGTAAATTACAGGATCAACTAAATAAAACTTTAGACGAAATGGTATCTTTAGTCCACAAATATCTCCCTGAAAACTCATACACTAAGAGAGATATTTGCAATATGCTGGATATGAGCGAAGAAGATATAGATTTGAACTTTTTAACTCCAAACACAAAAATTCTCAAACAATTCAAGTTAAAGCAGCGTGCTCTGCACGTGTATGAAGAAGCTGCAAGAGTGGAGCGATTCAAAGAGATCTGTGATAATCCAGATTCAACTACGGATATTTTGAAGGAATTGGGAGATCTCATATCTGCTAGCCATGAGAGCCTGAAGAACTTGTACGAATGTTCACACGATAACTTGGACATGATTGTGAATATTTCCAAGGAGATGGATGTCTGCGCTCGAGTGACGGGGGCTGGCTGGGGCGGTTCCATAGTGGCTTTGTGCCACCAAAAGGATGTAGATAAATACATTGAACTTCTAACTGATAAGTTTTATGTAGATCATTGTAAAATGAAAAGAGAGGATGTCCCTTCCTACATATTTGCTACAATACCAAATGATGGTGCAACTATTTACAAATGTTCTAACAGTTTTTTCTCTATTGATTAATTTTAAATACTTAGGTACTGAATTATATTGATGTTTGAATAAATAAATGTCGTTTCAATATCATACCAACATTCAGTAAGTATATACTTACCTACCTATATGGCGTTCATTTATTTAGCAAATGGTGATCATTCAAAGCTGATTTACAGCTAAATGTATTCATTGAAAGTATTTCCATGTATAATGTGTAATATTTTGTAAAGAACAGTATCAGATTAGATTTATTAATATACTTAATCGAATGATTATTATGTCATGTGAATATTATAAAAGTACTCATACATGTATGTACCTATACCTACCTAATAAAACCGAAGAAACCATAAGAACTAAAATTTATGGTAAGTAGGTACTTAATATTAAATTTATTGTTAACACTTGGTAGTTATATTATAGTTGATGTTTATAAATTAAAGTAAGTGTGAATTAAATTAATAAACAAACGATTAATTAATTAACTATTATTATACTCGCATGGGTAAATTTTATTTACAAACCACCTTCATAGAAAATCCTACCAATGGTAATAAGAGCGTTGGTTGAGAGGCATTTTACGGTATAGGTAGGTAATTATTAATAATATACTTAAGTGGTTAATCTAAGGACAGTACAATTTAAAGTTTTTTGTTGATCTGTTTTGTTCCACTTTCACGCCACAACGCGGATCACCATGATTTTTGGTATTAATGGAAATAGTAAGTAGGTACATACCTAATCCTAAAGTACATGAAATGAATAGGTCGCTCACCTATTATATTATAGTACCTATATTCACTACTTACATTTTAAAATACACCTAAAATTATTATGGGTATGATATATATTGATTTTCTCTCCTTAATTTAGTTACCTAGGCTACTGGACTAGCCAGCAATTTATTTTTGCATGTTTCATTATTTTATATTATGCAGTAGTACGTAGACTATTTTTTTAATAAAAAAATATCTGCGCACAATGTAAATTAGTGAATAATTAGTATTTCTTTATCCAGATAGGTACAGTAGTAAATAAGACAAAAGTTTCAAGATACGTACCTATTACGAAAGAAAAGACACTGTATAGTTAAAAAAAAAACATCATCTGTTTACAAGGAATCTCAAGCAAGAATCAATTCCGATTGTTATTAATTCGTATACAAAAGTAATATTTGTAAGTAAATGTAGCATAAGATTCCCAAGTAAATTGTAATACATGTATAAGTTTTTGTTATTCTACTGAAGATCTTCTCATATTTTATAAATATAAAGTTTCAACAGACTCGTAAAGTTTGACATTAAATTTATAGTACTCCTTGTAAACTATTATAGAAATGTCATTTCTTGATTTAAGCAAAGTTTCATCATTTTCGTTTTTCAACAGATTTTAGCTATTTTTCCACTGAATTTGTAGATATTTTGTACCACATAGATAAGTTGCTATTATTGAATAGCTACGCCAATTTGTTTTTGTATAGAATAGCGACATATTTTAATAATATAGCAGTGAACGGTAAGCTTTCATAATTTCTTTACTTTGTTTTTACTATGCAATTTTCCGTGTTTGTATGAATCGTTTCTACTATAATTTCTTCTTTTTCAATACTGCATTCAAAGGATTATATCATGTCTACAGTCAAGGTATTTTAGTTATATTCTAGATCTGCTTATGTGTCCATATCTTTGGAGGTTATGTTCCATAGTTTGTAAAATAATTTTATAATACTTATCTGATATAATATTTTCAGAAGAGAAGCTTATCCAAAACTGCCCTGCCAAGTGGTAAAAAGAGACGAAATAGAAAAAGGAAATCACACAGCTCTAGTATTGGGAATGACATACAATTTACAAATATTGAAATTGAAAGTCAACCAAACAAAATTATACATCTCAATAAAGAAGTATCAGTAGATCAGCCCTTATATTATGGTCCTTGTAACTGTTCTGATTGCACTGTAACTAAAGTTGACATCAGCACAATGACTAATGATCCTGTAGAATCTAGAGAAAAAGTCAAAGCAGCAAGAGAGGCAAAGAAATTAGCTAAACAACAGGCTAAAGTAAAGAGAGATGCTGGTCTTGACACAAAGCAGCCTGCTAAGCTCCCAGCTGGTACTAAACCAGAAGTCAGCTGCACCAACTCTCCAGCAGCACTGAAGGAACAGCCACAAGCAACAATAAATAATGTAGATAGTGTACAACAAGTTAAAAGTAAAGATGAAGTGGATAGAGCTGCTGTGCAAGACAAAATAGAGGCCATCCCAGGTTCAGATCTAGATAAAGAGCAAGTAAAAGCTGAGAGAGCTGCCAAAAAAGCTGCTAAACAGGCCAAGAAGAAAGGAGCTGCCAGTGATGAAGCAACACCTGCAGAAACCCCCAAAGCAGATACTGAAATGACGGTAAGAGATGTCGTACAAACTTTAAGAGAAATAAAGGAGGTTGCACAAGATATTAAAGCTGTTACTGCACAGGTGCAGGCTCTTAGTTTGGATAGAAAGGAGACTGAAAAGGTACTTTGAGTTGTAGTGTGTAACCTCTTTAATTTTGGCTGCGGTATTTAATCTTTTATTCAGGCTTTGTTGAAATTAGATTGCTTAAATAGTTAGTTGATAAAGTGCCATTTAATTTATTCATTTTTGATGAAATTCTTCAGAACAATAAGTTTAAAATAAATATCAAGTTGCAGCATGCTATGTGTTTGTAATAACAGCATGAATATGTGTATGAACTTCTTGTAGCCATTTTTAAGAGCTTTGTCTGTTTATAATTAAGTAACTTGTTTTATGAGCCAGCAATAAAAATACAGATTTATTTTGCTCAGTTAGATATATTGTAATCTTAATTTTGAAATGATATTTTGCTTAATAAGATGTATTTTTTTTTGTAATAAATCTTTGGCACAACTGTAACAGACATCATTGTTTATTTATATCCAGCTATTTATCATGTTTCTACAGAAAAAATATATTTTTACAGAAAGCTCCCATAGCAAATACATCTACACCAACATCTAAACCAGAGTCAAAAGCCACTCTTAGTAATGAGTCTGAAGAAGGGAAGAGTAAAGCTCAGTTGAAAGCTGAGAGGCGTGCAAAGCAAGAAGCACAGAGAGCTGCAAAAGAAGCAGCGGCTCAAGCCAAGGTGGCAGCTAAACCTAAGGAGCCGGCCACAGTCAGTAAGGATGCTGAAAAACCTACTATCAAGGTATGAATCAATATTATGGGCTTTGTATACACCAATCAATCAATCAAATATACTTTATTGTACACCAAAAAAAGAACTCAATTAACATAAAGGTGGAAGATAATCAGGACATTGGGCGACCTTATCACTAAAGCGATCTCTTCCAGGTAACCTAATTTGTATAAAGTAATTGTAGATATTTATATGATACTAAATGGTTTTTTATAAATCAACAAACTTGGGCGAGTTAAAAAGTCAGTAGAAAGCTAACAGATAACAATGGTAAATTGATTTCAATTTTTTTTATATAGTTTTGTGTAATTTCTTTATCCGAAAATATTTTCAAAGCTTTGTTTGAAGCAGAATTAAGTTTAGTAACAATCTAAAAAAAAAATATCTCATGGCCTAGACTGATAAAAAACATTTTTAATTTTCTTACGTAAAAGTACACAGTTTTTAAAGAGTTTGTAACCAATTTGATTGAGATCTTATCTGTAATTGTAAATGTTTTGATAAAGTTTAATGTCCAGCCAGTGTTATATCTTTGCTATTGCATTGTGAAACATAACAACACAAAATATACTATGGGCCCATGAAACAAATTAACTAAGTAACTTTACTAACCATTTAATATAATTTGATTATAGATTGTAGCATATTAAGCTTATATATTTAACTACTACTACCTAATCTTGTGTATTTTACAATATTTACATTAAATGACAGGTCCTTCCCCTTTTTTATTATATTCACTTTATTTATATTATATTCATTTATATTTCAATATCTTAGTTTGTAATAAGGATTTGATTAACTCAATAAATTGTGAATTGTAACATAAGAAAGGACATTGTTATTAACCAACTTCAAAAAAGAGGATATTAGGACACCAAATATTGCAGATTTAAATTAATTTACTTATGTATGTATATGGTTGTAAGTTTCAATAATTTGATAAGTTCTGCAATAACAATTCTGCATTTTGAGGTTTTTGAAGTTTTGAATTGCAATTCTATACTACTTCTAGGATGAGCGCGTTTCCCCACGACACAGGGGAACCTAGTGTGGGGAACATAGATCACATCATTTGTAATCGATCCTAACATAGTAATATAAATATAGTACTAACAAACAAATGTTGTAACTTAGTTATAAGGTTTTTGCTGTCCAATAAATAAACATTATTAAACATTAATAAACACTTAGTACTTTTCTGCACTAGCTCTAGTTGTACCTACTTAAACTAATGTATGTTTCAGGAAAAATCTCCAAAGCCCAAATCAACAGTGAAAGCATCCACAAAGCAAGGACATAAAGTGACTTGGTTCAGACATTTGTACAATGAAGATCCTATGAACAAATTGAACAATTTACCTATCAATTCTAAGTGAGTACCATAGTAATTGAAAATATTATTTACCATTTCTTTTACAAGGAATAGGTTTGCACTTGACCATGATTTACCTGATGGTAAGCAATCATTACGGTTTAGGATGGAGCGTGCTCACCCAGTAAGAACCGATTCACTCTCATTTTTCTAAAATCCAGTAATTTAACCATTGATTCTTTGAAATGACATTACATTTAAATATATGTAAAAAACCGACCATTACTGTAGCATTCATAGTGTCTAAATACATTAGTACCTACTACCTATATTAATTTTAGTACTATTTGCAGATACAAAATAATCTCCCTCAAGTCTATTGTGTTGATTCACATTATCTATTGTTAGTAGTTTCTGAGTATCATTTACTTAAAGTGGGATTAATAACACTATTATTTATTTAGGTCAAGAGGTATTGTTGCACAAGTTTTACTATGTTCTATAAATACAGGTACATATATTAGTTGCAACAGTGCCAAATAATCCATGGGACTAGCTAACGAAAAGTAAACTGATAAAACTGAATATAAAATTATCGTTTTGTAAGTGGTTTACAATATGCTTCAAATTGAATCCAAAATAAGTTATCGTTATTTGATATTAAGTAAGTTTGAGGGCAGTTTGTTGACACCAGGTCTATATTAATTTAATGTATTAACCAACCACCGATGGAATCACCCAGATCATTATTTTCTTTTTTACGGTCACCCATCTAATGTCTGACTGTGACGGGCGGCAGGTCGCATTATCTTAGTAGTTACAAATAAATACAATTGTAAACAATTATCACATTCCAACAAGGGCGCTCTTAGAGTAGTAAATATACTAGGTATAAATTCTTGAATCAAATAACAAACAAATAACACATTCTGTCACAGGCAATACATATTTTAGTCATGACAGTATTTTATAGTTTCAATAATGCATTTTATCCTGCAACACAAAGAAATAAAATATAGACGTTTATTCACATGTGGGTACTTTATAATTCCATGACACGAGTGAAATAGATCCTAACTCCTATGTTGCAGTCTCCACCCGGCCGTGATCAAGCTGGGCGTGCAGCTCGCCACGCGGGTGGTGTGTGGCTCCAACGCAAGGTGTATCGCATTACTGGATGCACTTAAACAGGTATGTGCTGTGCATTGATTTGATGACTCTAATTCTTAAAGGATCACCCTTTATGTAGTTGTCGCTTCAGGTGATCTTGTGATGTGACATGATTTTAATTACAAAAAAAAACATTATTTAATTAATAAAACTAGACTTTATAACTTCTAAAATTTTATTTAAACTAAATGTTATAAATTCAATTTGACGAGATATTGTAATTTGTGTAGCATATTCTATGATATTAGTACTTATACCTATACCTATGTATGTTACAACTTTACAGTATTAATAAAGATTCTTTATCTTTTATCTTTATTTGTTCCTTCCTAACACCTCTAAACCTCTAACCACTCGTTGGTATTAGAGTGTATGTTTATTATGTTAGTTACTTGAACACGCTCAAATGATTGAACCAACTTGAATTCAATAAAAATCTATGTTACACTGTAGTGTGCACATCGTGCTAGATATACCTGTTTAATATCAGTGACTTTCTGCAGTACATGATACCGATTATTTAAATGCGAAAATATGTTCTATAGTTTGTTCATCATTCAAGTTGTAACAGTGATAAGTCATTGTGGTTATAAATTTTATAGAGTCTGGGGAGTGATATTGGCTATGTTTATTCTGAAACAATCCAAAATCTGTTATTGTGTGATATTCGGGATAGGTACTTTATTAACAAGCCCTCTGTCATTGCCTAGATGGTGCGCGACTACTCGCTCCCCGCGAAGACCGAGTTCGCGCGCGGGCTGGACGCGTACCTGGCCTCAAGCCTGCAGTTCCTGTGGGCGCTGCGCCAGCCCTCCGCCTCGCAGACCAACGCCGTCAAGTGCTTCCGCTACCACCTCACGCAGCTGCCCAACAATGTCGACGAGTTTGATGTGAGTCCTCGCATAGAGTGTAGCGAGCAGTGTGAATGAATAGCGAGGAGAACACGAACGGACATAAGTAGCTAACTTACAATGTATAGAAAAAACTGATCTTAACCAAACATTTTCAGCTAGTAGGGTGTGATCGAGAGAAATGTTGGAGATCAATAGCAGTCTGAATTTTTAATGATACCTAACATAATTATAATAAGTTCAAATCAAATCAAATCAGTGAAACTCTGGAAATGTATATATTATTATCATCATTTGTATTGGTAATATTCTTGTAGTGCAAGTTTAGCATAATGTTTCTAGTCACATCTCGAAACGAATGAATCTAGAAAATGTGTAGTAAAGGTCACATGAATGCCTTCATTTCAAACATTCACAGACTTACTATTGACAAAGTTATATGCCACAAGGAGTATAAAAGCTGCCGTACCAAAAGTGGTTTCTAAATCTATATTTGTTTGCTTGTAGGCAAAGAAGAAGCTGCAAGAAGAGATCGACCGCTATATCCGCGAGCAGATCGACATGGCGGGGGAGGCCATCAGCATCGCCGTCAGGAACAAGATCTCGCAGAATGATGTGCTGCTCACGTATGGATGGTACGTACTTACTAGTGTGATTATGCAAATACAAATAAATGTATTTATAAAATGGATTATAAACTTGACTTTTACTTAATTGTTAACAGTTTTTTTGTATTACATTCTATTAGGGTACCAATACTGGAAGGTCCTGCACTAGGATTATGTTATGACCATGTGATTACCATTGTAAGGCAACTGTCGACGAGGTTATTCCTTGGATGGGTGACCGAAAAGTAGCATTCCAGTTAAATTGCAGGTCCCGGCTGTTTGTCATATCAGTTGCTAAGCCATGCAAAAGGCCCTTAGGGTGGTTTGAAAACTCTTGACACTTAGAGTTGGCCAATCTCAAACAAACTTATTTAGTGCAATAGATAGTCTGAAATTACTATTGGCTGTAATTTGTCATCGTTTTTAGCAATAATTGAGCTTCTTAATTGGACTACTGCAATATGAGTGACCTACACATTGAAAGGTTTTGTTATCACTTGTACCAAGTTTCGTGGAATTTACGCAGAACAATGGTCATTTTCTTTGATAGTGTTGAATCTTGGAAAATTATGGCTTGTTTGTAGTGCAAGACTGATTTTTATTACCACGATTGGCAATTGAAAACCACGCTGTGCTTATCACGGCGAAGTATTGTTGTGGCAATTTTAATACGTATCTCGTAATTTTACTTACCTAGCGATTGGCTACTTCATTCTACTCAATAAGTAGCCATGAATGTATTTTTTTTTAATGAATTACGTGACAAATGTATGGGATTGTGATCAAAAATGTATGGGATGTTTCAGCGTAAATGGAGGTCCTATTACATCATTTTCTTTGCCAAGTTACGACTAAATCTTGAATGTATAACATTTTTTTTGGCAACAAATTCGTCTGATGTCAGTCACCAAAATATGTGATACTGATAAAGGTATCTCAAAGAAATCAGTTCACTTTCGTCATAAAATACACTCAAATTAAAACTCAAAAATGTTTATTGGTTTCATACACTATAGGTACATGTAATCACTGATCTCCATCAGTACAGCGTACCCGTAGGTACTGATGGAGGTCAGTGTATGTAATATAATTATGATAGGGATTATTCCTTGCTTCGTCCCTCAGCTCCTCTCTGATCGAGCGCATCCTGGTGGAGGCGCACGAGGCGGGGCTGTCGTTCCGCGTGGTGGTGGTGGGCGGCGCGCGCGGCGCGGCGGCGCGGGACATGACGCGCAGACTCACGCGCCGCGGCGTGCGCTGCGTGTGCGCGGACATCACCGCGCTCTGGTTCGTCATGCAGTCGGTGAGTGGGGTCTACTACCTACATAGTGAAATATTTGACTTCCAAAAATAGGAGTTCTCAGTTCGATTTAATGTTTATTGGTAATGTGGATCCATCCATGATTATAGCGTTGCTTAACATCAAGCAAGTTGTAGGCAAGCGTGAGCCTATATCATGTAAAAAAATCATGATTCACAGCCTTTTTAAGCCCATTATTGAGTATAGAAAAAAAACTTTCTTTGCAAGTCCCGTCGGATTCGATCCTATGCAGATCTCGTCCAGGCAATCACTGATGTATTTTTTTCAGAACTTATTAAAAACCTGTTACTATTACCTTTTCATGAGTGAACAAGTCCTGTTAGGAGCTACAATCTTCTGGCTAACATGACACCTTATTAAACACCTAATTTTAGCGGTTAATACATATATATGATATTGTACAGAAAAAGAACTTTTACTAATGTTAGTGGTAGAGCTGCTTACTTTTAAGCTGTAATGTATTATTTGTTTACAATAAATGTATCGTATATTTATGTCCCCCGCAGGTGAACAAGGTGGTGCTAGGCGCCAGCGCGCTGCTCGCCAACGGCTCAGTAGTGGGCGCAGCGGGCACGGCGGGCGTGGCGCTGGCGGCGCGCTCCTGCAACAAGCCCGTGCTGGTCGCCTGCGAGACGCACAAGTTCACGGAGCGCGCGCAGACCGACGCTTTCGGGTACAATGAGATTGGTGAGTTTGTCATAACTCATACTGGGTGTTATATACTCATGTTAATTGGGAATACTGGCGCTATGTAATACAGGGTCCTTGGGTACCTAGCACAGGTAGATAATGATAATTTGTTAGATGGTCATTCGTCTTGACCTTGCTAGTTGCTTTATTTTCTCATAGAATATAAATAAATTTCATTTTATGATAGGCTCAGTAACAATCTATAAGCGAAAAGTAATAAAATATGATAGTTTTTAAAAAAATAACAAATAATTCCTGAGATATTGCATTTAATTTTTTTTTAATCTGTCACATAATCTCCTCTTCCATACCATATTATAACTTAATAATCTTTCTATCCTCCGCAGGCGACCCCGACGAGCTGATAGGCAAGGACTCTCCCCTGAAGGACTGGCGCTCCATCCCCAACTTGTCAGTCCTGAACCTGACATACGACGTGACTCCTCCCAACCTGGTCACAGCCGTGGTCACGGAGCTCGCCATCCTGCCTTGTACCAGCGCACCTGTGGTCTTGAGAACTAAGATGTCTGAATATGCCGTGTAGATACATAGGCTCTTTGTAACCTATTAGCACTATGGCAAGTTATTTGGCTAGTCTTTATCATTACATTTCTTAAAACTGACATTTTCTCTAAATTGTAAATCTATTTGGATTCAAATGCTCTGAACAAATGAAGAGGATACGTCAAAGGAATATCTGTGAAGGCCCTATTTTAGAAGTGATTTATTAACAGACACTAGATAGATTCTAATGGCTACATATATAGCTTTTTATACGCATCTTTTATTAGTAATGAAATGTTATTTTCTGCTCATTAATCCATTTACTAAGAACTGGATATGTTTAATATTTATTCAAATTCACATTTACTTGCTAATCTGATTCAGTTGATATGTAAATACCTTCTGCTATTTTCTCTCAAATATTGTAAAAAGATCTTTGTAAATAGACAGTTGTCTTTATAAATAAAATATTTGTGTATTGAACACATTTGTTTATATTTCTATGTTACTCAAGTTACCACCCTCAATAATGACTAATAGTTGAGTCATCAAGGAGTATACCATTATTACAACTATATAAAAACTAGTCCTGCATAACTGCTATGCTTGCTTATCTATATGTCGCAGGCATCCTGTTGAATCTGCTATTAGATTGAATGACTAGCGCGTTCATTGAACGACGACATTCTATTGAATGAATAAAGGACAACTCGTGAAGTCGATGAATGTAACGTCCAACGTCTTGCCTGAACTTCATTTAGTGAAGTTGTTGAATGTGATATAGCCGACTTTGTAATGTTTGGTTAGTTTAAACATTACCAATCAGCTTACCCTGATTTTGTTGTTCGTCACTATTTTATAACAAACAACGCAAACTTAATCGAAAAAAAATGTCATCATTCAATGAACGCGCTAGTCATTCAATCACTTCACTGATTTTATGTCCGCTCTGTTCAAAAAGCTATGTTATAATACGCTAAATAGTTGGACGTTTTGTGATGATTGGTCAATCAACGTTCGGCCGTAGTCATTCATTCAAATAGCAAATCAAACCAGATGCCTGCGACATATATATTGTTTAGCTGCAATGACCATGGGCTCTAACTTTCTAAAACTTATTTGATTTTGTAGTTGTTTCTCTAACAGACAAACAATACCTATATTTTATTTTGTACTACCCTAGGCAATAAGCATTGATCACATAAAGGATACCTACTTCTGAACTATTTATTGCACTTGATAGGTACATTATTAATAAATAAATAAATATTTCTTTTACAAAATAAATTCATTTATTCTCACACAGTAGAACCACATAAAATGCATGACCACTAGAAGGTGTAAATAATGGTATTAAAATTAGAAAATAATTAAACTTATTCTTTGTGAGGGTGTTCAGACTTGTGAATTGAGAAATCTAATCTCACATAAACAATGACTAAGAGGAATAAAGCGTACAAGAAACCAACCACAAGCAGTGGCTCCTGCAACATGAGGATTCGAGGGAATGTGTAGCGAAGCTGGAAGTCTTGGATGTGATTCTCAACAACATTCTTCTTGATGAAAGTAACAACAGGACGGCCCTTAGTGTCCAAGTAGGTGTAGTGCAGGCTGTCAGGCTGCCTGCTCACCGAGTAGGGCACATTGAGCTTCAGGCCTGTCGAACCTTCCGGTAAAATAACCTTAGTGACCACCTCATCCACCTGCATGTCATCAAAGATGTGGTCAATTACTCTCATCTTGAGCAAGTACTCATTGCCAGACTGGTACAAGTATTCATAGCTTGGAACATTGTATCCCAGGGTGTAGTGTGTCCTCCAGCCACCAAACAGAGGGTATCTGGGTCTCAAGTCTAACTCCACAGAGTCCTTCTTAACCTTCATGTTGGATGTAGAGATGTTGCCATTAGTGTCCCTGTAGTACACATCAGATGCAGAGGCTGGGAGCAGGGTCTTGTAGGACCTGACACTGGCCGGCCCACTGTGGTGGTCCTGCTGGTAGTCATAGCGAGAGAAGGGACCTTTCAGCTTGGCTCCAGTGTGTGCAATTTCAATCACCTCTTCAATAGCGATATTGCCCCAGTGAGACACCTCAATCAGTCTTTCAACTCTGAGCACAGTCAGGAAAGGAGAATTGTTCTTGTAATGGATGCTCAATTCCTTCTCAGTGAATGGTCCAGTGTTGGCATAGGGCCCATAATTTATTGAACCATCTTGCTGCGAGAATGGCTTGACTTTAGTAAACGATTCCACACTCTTTGTGTTCACATTGACCGTTGTTTTCTGTGATGTAATGTAGTAGGGCGAGTAGAAGTACAAGTTGCCGACGTATTTAACCAGCTGGTCCTCCTGCTGGGAGATAGCGGTCGGGTACGGCTGGAGGAACTTCGTATATACTGATTCAACTCCTACGTTGGCTGTGGAGCCGGCGTTGATAGCATCCTTCAAATCGACACGCCACAACTTGACATAGTCATAACCTTTCACTGTGGTCTCCGTTAGGCGGAGATCTCTGCTGTTGCTGTCCTTAACGCCAATATACGCTAAATTATTCTTAGCAGAAGCTTCTACGGCGAACAAGAAACTTTTCACCGGCGATTTACCGATGTTTTCCAAGGTTAGTTTCGATACAACTTTTACGAGTTGCGACGATACATCGATAATTCTTTCCACTGATTTAATCTTAATATCACTAGAAATGGTGTCCACATTTGCGCTATTGCTTTGAACTAGCGCGTAAAGCAAAAAAAATGCACAAATACTTAATTTCGCCATCGCCGGTATCATTGATTTTGTGACATTTGACAACGCAACGCTACGCTATAGCCGGACCGGAAGTACACGACACCGAAAAAAAATAAAGTGACTGTATATTGTCTATGTTAAAGCATTTTATTTGCGGCAAGACATTCAGATTTTATCCATATTCTTCAGCTTTTTTTACTTACCTGTACATGTTCATTTCAACTTTTCATTGTACTCTGTGGATTTCATTTCATTCTTTGTTTCATTCACTCAGTTATTTTGTGCGCGAGCGGTGGACGCTAGTCGGAGATTGGAATGTTAATTTAATTTCCAAACTTTATTTAACTTTGACCGCTGGCGCACAGTGAATTAATTATTTTTTTGCGACTAAGTGGAAACATATACTACATATATAAGTTATAAACACTGTTATAACATCTGTTCAGCACCCTACCAACAACAAGTCTAGTGGCAAAGGAGACCCTGCAGGAAGTCGAGATTTATCGACGATGTTGCGACTATTAATTCGCTTGGGACTTATATTACTTGGTAACTGACTCATGCTATTGTTTATAAGCTACTTAAATTTAAAACACGCTTCTTAAATTAGTTTCTTGATACATAGCTAAACTGCTTGGTATTGTTTTAGTGTTGAACCTGTCGCTGACGCCTTCAGAAGCCTTGAGAAGCCGCGGGAGTGGGTATGGAAAGTACGGGAAAGGTGAGGATTCTTCGAAGCCGAAGACACTTGCTGGTACATCCTCCGGAATCCCATCACAAAATGCTTCTCGTAGAGGATTAGGTATATCTGCCTGGGGCTTAGTTGCACTCATAGTAGGGCTTATAGTGGCTGGCATGGGCTTGTATTACTTCTCAGTGTGCTACCCAATGTGCCAGAGCCATAGCACCAGCCACAAGTATGATAAAATGAGTTTGCCAGCAATGGCATGAGGTTTTGTATTTGAATATCTCTGACATATCTATTTATAATTTAGTTTTGTAAGGTTGTGATCGTTTTTTAGTGTAAAAGAACACTTTTTGGAATATTTTACAAACCTAACTTTACTAAAAGGCGACTTATGATTTTTTCCAAATTTAATAATAACAATTTAAGACTGTATGGGACCAAAACGAACAAATCACACTTCCATTGATTTTGTGTTCATTTATTTTTATGTATATTGGATTTAAGATAATATTTTACGAAAAATATTTTTTAATTAATGTACTTTAGTATGGTATTTTTTAATCAAACATGTTCTGTTATAACAATAATCTTCCATTACATTTTAGATGTTTTTTTTTTGTTATTGAGGGAAGTAGTTTAATATGTGATTAATTTAAACAGAACCAATAATGTGTTTTGCAATTGTTTCATCTAATATCTAGAAATTATCAAGATTGTTTGGAATTTGGAACTAAACCAAGATTAACAGTTAAATTGACATGAGTCGAAACTTTACATATATGTGTTTAGAAATGAGATTGTAATAAATATCATAAATGTGTGCTATAGCACAAACTGTATGATAATTGGGCACAGTTCTGGATAATTTAACCAAAAGTCAGACCAGAAAATATGATTAACATTTTAAATGAACTAGTTTTTTATCATACATATACTGCTGCTTTAATCTTGGCCTAGTTTTAAGCAATAAAAATCTTGCTTATTTACATAATGATTGTTGATGTACCTAGCTTTGTAACCATTGTCTCGAATTTTGAATGAAGTTATTATTTCAGATTAAAGAAAATGTAATTGACGAATATCAGATTGTAATTATTTTATTTGTGTTTGAAATGATTCAACTACCTAATGATGAATTTAGAAGATGTGTGAAGATTTATCTCAAATTTATAGAATGATCCAAATCATGTATAATTGTATATTATGTGGCATCCAAATTAGAAGCACATAATCTGGAATGTTCACCTATTTAATAGACTGCTTATTTTATCAGTATTAGAATATAACAGTTGAGATTTACACTTTTGTAACCATTTACCATTTATTGATGTTTATTTTGATTATGTAATTGTGAGTGCTCAAATATTGATCAATATTATAAGATCACTTTTACACAAAAATTGTCTTTTACTATTTGATTGTTAGGAGATAAAGCATTTCATACTTTTATCTGATCAAAAGATGCATTTACAAGAGGCTCATATCTTGTAGGATGTCAGGATGAATGTTCACATTTATGCATATTTTACAAGGAATCACTACATAAAAGCGAAAGTGTACCGACCGACAGCCCTTTGTTCTTCATTCCTGTTGCAAAAAAAAACATAAGTGGCGTAAGTGAAAAAGACTTACAAAATTATTACTCTAATAAAAGTTCTGCCATTAGAATTATAATAGAGAAGCCTTGCCTGCTCGTGGTTCTTTAGTAACAAAAGCACAAAGAAATCTCCGAGAGCATACACCACAGCCAACATGATATTATAAATTCTTTGCCAGGACAGGATATAAAAAAATACCACATTCCTTACTTATATCAAAATTTATTAAGAGTTAAAATTACATCTAAACACCACACTATTCCATATTATTTAACTGGAAGAATAGCTAGCTTATCAAATGTACTGAATTTTGCAACAGCTAATACAAAAGGTTTACAAACATCACAGACCATTTCAAAACTTATTGGCGAAAATACTCTATCTAGAAATTGTGATATTATGTAGAGAAACATTTATAAAAGTCGGTTGACGATGGTATTCATAATGTATTGCTCTTCTAATGCCCTATTATTATATACAAAAGATATCTAACTGACATTGAATAAATTTCCTTGATATACTGAAACTCATAGAATTTCTTTTAAAATGACTAAACTTTACTTTTAAATATGTAAAGAATTTCTAGCAGATGCTCTCATAAAATTACATGTAATCATGGCCGAATTTCATGTGATAACAGCTTATCACAAATGATAAAAAACTTCATAGGAATTTACACATTACACACAAAATTCAGTTAATTATTAAATGCAGTTGAAATGTGCTCAGACCTTCGATTAGATTATATTGGAATAAATATAATTGTTGTAGAAAATGTTCGAAAACATAATTTGCGCGAGTACTTCTGATAGTTCATCAAATCTTCTCATAAACAGATGATATCAATCACATGCACTCTATTTCAGACTTGCAGTTCATTGCAGTGATGTTAACAATGACAAGTACCTTACTATTCTGGACTATTTCTGATCTTGTTGAGACTTTTATTACAAGAGATTTATCTAATGAGTACCTATGTATGTCATTCCCTTGATAATACTGTCTAGAGCAAATAACACTAGACTGATAATGAGGTCTACAATCCACATTACAAGGTTATCTCGGATCGTTAGACAGTCACAGCGTCATTTTACTTTTTTTTCCGGCATTATAACAATCTGGTAGAACCTAGACTTTAATACTGGATATATACAGGTGACCCTGCTGTAACTGGCTGGAGATGCATCATGGCTCCAGAACACACCACTAGGTGCTTAGTGATAGATTTAACATTTATGAGTCGTAGAAAGCCAAGTGGGTCTTCTTTTTCTTATCAAATCAGAGTGGCCAACTCTGGTGTCGAGAGTTTATCAATCCGCTCTAAGTGCCTCTGACATGGCTTAGCGACTAAAGTGGTTAAAAAAAACCAAACCACCATAATGTCAGTTAGATCACCATTTGATACTCGATTGAGTGTTTTGTCCAAATAAGTTAATGATATATTTGCAATGACATCTTGATTTTAACCTTCGTGTAAAGTCGATCATAATCCGAAGAATGACATACTCATACAGTTCTCATAGTAGACATTGAGTGTTTTGTCCCAAATAAGTTAATGTAACGTGATTTATTTGCAATGACAGCTTGATTTTAACTTCGTGTACAGTCACAGTCAATAGAATGAAATACTCCTACCATTCTCATTGTGTCACTGAATGTGGCGTTATAAGATCACTGCATGGACCCAGTCCCGGAGCCGAGTCCCAGTTTATAGCTCGTCCTTCTCGAGGTCGACGTCGGAGAGGTCGATGTCCTCCTCCTGCGGCAGCTCCCCGTCCTGGCCGTCCCAGGGCTCCGTGCGCGCCGCCGCCGGCACCTCCGCGCCGCGCACCGGGGCCGTCTGACCGCGGCCGAACGACAGGTCCCTGGGGGAATATAAATGTGAGTACTCGGTAGGTATATATTGTAAGTGTAGTATGAAAAGTAGTAATGTGTATTAGTAACGGTCATTATTGTATAGTCATTCAATTTTAGGAAATTTTTAAAATTACATATATATATCAAAAATCAGTGAAAAAAAATTAAAAATCCTATTCATCATCATCAATACAAAAAAGGTGCCAATATTTTAGCGTATCCTAAAGCAAACTGTATCACGCGCCTATAGTGACTATACAAGGTTGTTTGCTTAGCATTTGAATCGGGTTGTACCTATATTATTCGTTTAACAAAAGTGTAATCAAATATTCAATGAGTTTTTCATTCACACACCAATGAGACGACCTTCGGTTAGTCAGCATTATATCTACAAATAATCTACCGCAATAGATAGCCAACTAACAAATCTAAGAGTCAATTACTTTTTGATCGTGTTCAAATTACGTAAACATTTCTAGGTCACCGGGACAATTGACTTTAAATTCCGTGAAGAAAATAGAGGCAGTTGGCCGAAAACAACTGATTTCAACATTAAATAATTACCTACGTAATTTACCATTGTTTTTACTTTACAGTTGTGTAAACATTTTACGGTTAGACGCTAAAAGAACAGAAAGGTTTTTCAACTTAACATGAATTTAACACTTGTTTTTAACTGTACACGCGTCTTGTGATGTAACCAATTTAACGGTTTTCGTCGATAACTTTTTTGATACGATAAATTACGATGTTTTTACACGACTATACTATTTAGGGTACTATAAATTCGACTTTTTCATGCATTTATTAGTGATAATAAACTCTTATTTTTATTGTAAGAGATGCTAGCGTATCCTAAATGTTCCTAAAACTACTAAAATTTCTTTGATGATATATATGCACATAGAATTGCTAGTGTATCGTTGGCTGAAACGCCAAACAAAGGCCCCTTTGGTACCTCGCTAAAGAATAGGTAAGCGTATTAGTAATCGCAACAGTGTCCAATTGTGTTCAAGAAACCCCTTTAGTTTTTCTCTTGTATGTAAGACCCTATGTACACACACATGTACGGGTAAAACAGAACTGTGTACGAGTAAATGCGAGTAAGTATTTGTGATAATTAAATTTACAACATATTCTGTGACTTGTAAGACATTTCTCATGAATAAATGACTTTGACTTAGTGTGAACTCACCTGAGGAACTCATTGATGCCGGTCTCGGAGAAGGATCCCCTCAGCGTGGAGAACTTGAGCTTCTTGGCGTTGACGACCGCCATGGCGGGGTAACCAAACCCGCCCACCTCCAGCGCCTCCTCCAGCGCGGGCTGCGCGCCCGCCTCCGCCCAGATCCAGCTGCGAACAGGGGCATTTGTTGTTGTTACATAGTACATACACAGAGTGAGGGAAGGTCATATACTACTATATATATATATACTACATCATTGCACAAGATGCCGATTTATACGACATGCTATTATATTGTTTCGGTTTTGGCGCTGCGTTGCGGTTCACGATATGACGACTAAGCATGTACACTAAACATAGTGTAAGTACAGTCCAGGGTGTGTGGGTAGCAACCACATATGTACAGTATGTACACTCACAGATTGTGTACAGTCCAGAATGTGAGGCAGGATGGATACAACACATGTGTACACTCACCTCCACATCTTGTTCTTGTACTTGTCCCCAAGGCGCGCCAGCACGCTGATGTAATCGTTGCGGCACGCGGCGTTGCAGTCCAGGATGTGAGGCAGGATGGATACAACACATACAGTGTACACTCACCCCCACATCTTGTTCTTGTACTTGTCCCCGAGGCGCACCAGCACGCTGATGTACTCGTTGCGGCACGCGGCGTTGCAGTCCAGGATGTGAGGCAGGATGGATACAACACATACAGTGTACACTCACCTCCACATCTTGTTCTTGTACTTGTCCCCGAGGCGCGCCAGCACGCTGATGTACTCGTTGCGGCACGCGGCGTTGCAGTCCAGGATGTGAGGCAGGATGGATACAACACATACAGTGTACACTCACCCCCACATCTTGTTCTTGTACTTGTCCCCGAGGCGCGCCAGCACGCTGATGTACTCGTTGCGGCACGCGGCGTTGCAGTCCAGGATGTGAGGCAGGATAGATACAACACATAGTGGCTTGTCGGCGCACGCCTTTAATGTGTCTTCGTTCACCACCTGCACGTCAAACAAAAAATATATTTATGAGTAAAACAAGAGTAGGTGATTAATGAGAATCACGATCGGTTAGAAAGGCTTACAGTAAGCACTTCCAGCCACTGTGACTGGTAGGCCTGCACGGAGTGTACGTGTAATATACGCTTGACATAGAGAGATCAGGCAGCGCAGGGGAGGCGGGGCATCAGGTAGAACATTAGCATACCTGAATTCATATCTTAGCTTGATCATGAAGATCATTGTTTATCAAATTTAAAACAAAAAATTGTAATGATAATAACGGTTTCATTTGTTTATTCTTCTTTAGCCAAAATCAATTGCTTTTGCAGGCAAAGTACACAGTCATATATTACAAAGATCTTGTTTGAATCTAATAAATGTATGTTGCATTGGCTACCCATATTACATTTATCGTAATACAACCTCAACTTTATGTGGACTTTTACGAGCGTGCAATATATCGAGACCAACTAGAAATAGAGCGATATGGTTGACGCCACTCAATGTTGTTATGGACTGGATTTGACAGGTATGGAGTAATGTTTTGAAATTAATTTACAATTTATGATGAATCCATTTAGTGCGACATTATGGCAATCAATAATAAAAATTAAAGAAGATCGCAGCAATATGATAAACAGGTGTCATTCCAAGGTTGTAAGCAAATCAGTGTCTTCCCGTTTTAAACGAAATTCCGTTTTCACAAACATGTTAACTTTATCAAGTACTAGCTGTGCGCGCGACTTCGTCCGCGTGGAATAGTTATTTTGTGCATTGTATTTATTTTTGCAAACTACCTCATCAGCATAATAAATTATACGAGTAGCTGTTACTCACGACTTGAATCCTTTTTGCAGCGCATGCAACGGAAGCCCTCAAAGATGAATAATTTTCCCCGTTTTTTTCGACATTTTCCATTGTTTCTTCGCTCTTATTAGTTGCAGCGTGATGTTATATAGCCTAAAGCCTTCCTCGATAAATGGTCTATTCAACACAAAATAGTAGTTTATGCAACTGTCATATAATGAAGTTACTCGTTACTATTATGAAACTCGCTGCGCTCGTTTCATAAACTCACACTCGTGTTTTAATACCCGTGTTATATGCAGTTGCATACACTACTTTATCTTCACTAATGCAATTAATCAAACAACAAGAGTAAAAGCTGACAATAGTTACTTTTCATATAATTTTCTAGATTTTTCTGGCAAAAGATTGTGAGTTACTTTTGTTGCCAATTCTAGAATATCCGGAGGCGTACAAATATCATCGTCGCTATCCATTTTTAACTTTTAATTTGTATTTAAAAAACAAAACACATTGCGAAACATTACATTCACGCGTACGTGTATTGTCACAGTGATTTTGCCTCCATTAAAATCTAACCAACGAGAGCGCAGCGCGACCAACCTGATTGGCCCTGCAATCAGGTTGGTCACGCTTTTTCGATGTTATAATGAGCTATTACGATATCGATGTGGATATTATAACATCATGTGAAATTGCTTAAATTGAGTGTTTTGTTGTCTGTGCTATAACAGTAGTAATTATAAGTCAAGTATTGGAAACATAAGTAGAATGTTACAACATTAGTGTAGATAATTTTTTTTTCAATTCGCACCAGTAGTTCTTGAGATTAGCGCGCTCAAACAAACAAACTCTTCAGCTTTATAATATTAGTATAGATTATGGATGCATTCTCATTTCTAGACATTTTTAGCCACAACTAGAAATGACCAGTTAAATTTAGTGTGGTTTTGTTTGAAGCACTTTAAACTTGAAGATCTTGATGATGTACCCTGGAACTAGCTGAATAGACTATTGCCTCCAATTTCAAGCCATTATCTTCGCAAATCCTCTAAGAAGAATATCCTTTATTATAATATAGAATAGCCAAAATTGACACGACTATTCGTGATTTCATTTTGTCCGACACAAACTCGACACTCAATATTCGATTTTACTTATCTCTTTATTGGTCTTACCTATAGGTACAGATAACTATAATATATATTATTATAACATGTTCTACTATTATTATTCTCTTAAGATGTCCATAGTTTTAGTTTTATTATTTTAATTGTATTTGTTAACCATCCAAACCACTTGGAAGAACTTTAGTTGGAACTGTCTTTTGCAACACAGTTCCAACTAAAGCAAAAGACAGTATAAATTATACATCCCACCAAAAACATTCTGTAAAAAAACTAGCCATGTCTCGATGGAGCTGCTTGTTTATCTCTAAAAAGTTATGCAATTTAGACAAGGTCGAGCCAAGTGTAAGGTTCGTTACTGCGATATCTTTATTATTATAGTTAATGTTGTGTGACTTGGCCGTTGACTTGTACCCACTAACGTATAAAGAATGTTCAACGGTTGTCTTGTCAACATTGCCCATCAGGAGATTATCCTTTTGGATCACTGAATCTTCTGGCTTTTCGAGATCATGCATTAGTCCTTGCAAACTAGACATCCAATCTTCTATTTTGTTATGTTCACTCTCACCTGTATGATCTCGGGCGGCGCCACGTTCTCGGCCAGCTTGTCGAGCGCCCAGGACACGATGTCTCCGGCGGTGCGGCCCCCGTTGTAGTCCTCCGCGCTGTCGGCGCCCTTCTTGCCGGACTTGAACATCTTGATGGTGGGGTAGCCCTGCACCTGGTAGCGCGCCGCCATGTTGGTGTGCACGGTCGCGTCTAGCGCTCCTACTTTCACCTGCAATCATACAGTAATTTGGTGAGAAATGGAATTAAAACCAATGCTAAGCCTGGAATTAAATAATTAAAATGGAAGACATCCTGTTCCTTCTGTGGTGGCCCATTGTATCTAGTTGTTTTCACTGCATTGTTACTGCTTGTTGATATAATATCTTCTAAAAAACAATTAAAGAATACTTGATCAAATTTCCTTAGCGCTTCATTGCAGTCTTAGCTCAGCCTACTACAGCTTGAAAGAGATATTTATTATTATACACATACATCCATGCTACCGCCAATCTTCTTGTCAAATATATTAAAGACACCTCACCTTTCCTTTAAGCTCAGTGGCGGCCTTGGCCCACTGTGGCTCGAGGTTCTTGCAGTGTCCGCACCAGGGCGCGTAGAACTCCACCAGCCACAGCTCCTCGCTGTCCAGCACCAGCTCCTTGAAGTTGCTGTCAGTCAGTGTGACCACGTCCGAGGAAGACTGGAAATATAATTTAGGTGAATTCATATGTGTGCATAATTAAAGAAAGCTTTACTAAATGTGATTAAAATTGCGCGAATGTGTTATATAAATACAATTATCACTGATTTTATTCACATTCAATATGACCAGAGACATTTTTATAAAAACTAGAAATAAATAAATATTCCGGGACATTGCACGCAGCGCCATCTAACCCCACACTAAACAAACGCTTGTGTCGTGGGTACTAGACAACGGATATAATTTTAAAATGTTCTTTTATAAATACATACCTACTTACTTGTTATACATGAAAACGACCAGACTATTATGCGGGAATCGAACGTACATTAGAAGGCAGAGCCACTACCAACTAAGCTAACAGGACAGTCAAACTAAGTAATTAAATGCGACAGTTTTAAAACAACACACTGAAACATCCCAGTTTTATATCTACTACACATGGGTATTTGCTTGTAGATATAATGTTAAGCTTTAAAAAAAAAGAAGTAAAACTGCTGTCCCAATGCTTTAAACATTTGTTCTTGACGATACATAGAATTATTTTTATATTGTCACTACCATAATAAACCAAGTAGCAGCTACATATTATGTATATTCTTGTCTATCTAGGTTACTCAATATTGTTATTTTTCTTTTCAGATAATCCCTTGAAGAAAACATAAATAAGTAGAAGACTCAATAAAGAGCTTAAGATCAATTGTTTCATTTCGAACCACCTAATTCCCAATTAGTATATTTCCATCATAATCATCAACAGCAGAAACACTTAACATATGTTATAGGTAGTGTGATTACTTCCCTATGTAATCAATAATATAAAGTGGTACTTCCCGCAACTGTCCCTATGTGTGTGTGTGATATAAGCTTAAATCTTTAAAACTACACAAAAGATTTCTTTAACTTTTTTTTAAATAGATAAGTGATTTAAGAGAAAGGTTTATATGTAAAATAACGCGTGCAATGTCGCGGGCAAAAGCTAATAGTAGGTATCTAAATATGGGGTCAGTATACCACAATGCTGACCAATACCATAATAGTGTGGGCATGACCAAAACTGACGTGGCCCAATATGTTTTCGCCAGAAAAGTGAATGGATACGTGGGATTTAATTGTGGGCGTCATTAAGTAGGCAATGGTGTGTAGCGAAAGTTCTCGCATTTTTTAAAGATCTTGACATTTTACTTTGTAGGTATTGGTGTATTTGATGGTGTACAGTGATACATGGAAGTCTATAGAATGGTAGGGAAAGTGGGCTTGAATCATTTTGAAGTGTAGAGTATTGATTAACATATATTATTATCTAGTTACTGTAAATATCAGGGTGAACACCATACTAAAATCATTATGATTTCTTGGTCTTTTGCAGTATGATAACATAACATTTGGTCAAACATGTGCTTAATATAATTGTGTGAATATGTGCAAGTAACATATTATACAATATGATGTGGATTTTATCTTGGTGTGTTTATCATGTTTTAGAATTAAATAAACTTGATTATAATTATCAGTTAATGCTCATGTGATTGACAATAGGGAATTTTAGATTTAACATCACAATTTATATTTATATACACACTATTACATAATTTCGGAAGACCAATTAATTGGTGCAAATTCAATCATATGTTTTTTACAAATGAAAAAATATTTTTATATGATTGTAAACTTGAATCTTGAGATTTTTATAATACTGATATTATTGTGGTTTCCTATGGATAATATGCTTGTATGTGAGGATGTCTTCCAGTAGCTAGTTATGTATGTAGATTTATGTGTATAGCAAATCAGTATAAACATAGATAACAAGTCAATGCTCTGTTATCACTCTAAACTTTGACTGGAATGTAATGTGTGCCTGACAAATTACTCAAATATTTACATACTTTATGAAAAACATGATATCCAATATGGTGATATTATTAGATTGCATGGAAATTCTTATTGGATACTTGATTTTATGTGTGAGTCAGGGCAAAAATAGAATTGTATTAGTGGTGCATAAAATTAGTTTGTAGATTATTATTCATGGATATTGACATTCAATTTCTTTCTTTTTAATTCTTTCTTTCATTCAATGAACTTTGAATAAATAATTTGGTAGTTTGACCAACTTTTACATAAAAAATGCAGCTATGATTATACAATGTACACTATAAAGTAATATTTGCTAGAATTATTTTACTTTCATTCTTCTTTAATCTTAAGCTATAACTATCAAATAAATGTCAGCGGTATAAGTAAATAATTCAAAATCTTTTATTCATTTTGTTTGTAAGCCTGTAGCGCTTAGGTTTAATTATTTTGACTGTCATATTATCATCATGTCTACGGAACAAATGTGATTGTAGTCGTTGGAGTCTGTTTCTGCCATAAGCAGTTGTCACTAGATGGGGACGATTAAACTGGTGTTTCCGGGTACTAATTTTTACTTTCACCCTTTTGTCTTTATTTGTAGATGGAACTTTTCGAGTTGTAACTTTTACATTTGAACTTCTACCACTATATGTAGTCTGTGCCATCTTTTTCCAAGGTATGTTATGTCCATACAGTTTGGGCTGTGATCTCAACTGGGAGTTATCAGGCTATGGTAGAAAATTTGACATTTATTTACAATTAGTCCCTTGCTATTTATTAATACTGACTAATCTGTAAGCTTTATGTACCACAATAGAAGATATAATACAGATATATAGCTAAACAAAATGATGACAAATATTGTTGATTTACCAACTAGTCTAGTGTCACACCAAACACTGAGTTTGGTCAATAAACTCCTTGAATTTAAGCTTGCATTTTTCAATGACATATTTACCTTGTCAGAACCTCCTGTCTTGCCAAGTTTAGTGTAAGCCTTATCTTTGATAGCCTTAAGGGCACTCTCCACAATTCCATCGGCTGAGTTGGGTCCTTCATGTTTGACTGGTTTGCCATCAACAAATATTTTGATTGTGGGATATCCTTTAATGCCATACTTTTGGCCATAGCTCTGGTGTTCATTGGCATCGATGGCACCAACTTTAGCTAAGCCCTGAAAAAAGGATGATTTTAAAATCTGATGTTTTTCAGGTTTTATAAGTGACATGTCATATTAACAAACCCAAAATAATTAATTTGATAAGACTGAGTACCTTGAGCTTCATTTGTAAGACATTCTTTATGACCAAATTTTTGGCTCTACAAAGTTCTTTGTTTTGAATGTACTTTCAGATTAACATATAAAATCTTTTCCAGGCACTGACTCAAATAGTGCTTACCCATAATTACTAGACATTATTCATGATTTTTAATCCAAGCTTCTTAGTTTTCCATTTTTAGCAGGAGGACCTAGTCACTTGTACTAAATTAAACAACAAAGGCATACTGCACAGACACTGATATGGTTATGGATACAGAAATGGTTTTTCTTGATGGGCAAATATTTTAGTGTTAAAAGTTATGCGAAGACTATTTGAACAGTACCTTCAGTGCTTTGGCAGCTTTTTTGTATGGTTCCACGAGGTTTTTACAGTGGCCGCACCATGGTGCAAAGAATTCCACAACCCACACTTCGTCAGAGTTTAGGACCAGCCGATCGAAGTTACTCGGAGTTAGTTCCACCACGTCGGAGGATGACTCGTAAAAGGCGTGAGACCCCGCTGCGCACAGCAAAATACCTAAAACAAACATAAAATAGCGTGAAATTACCGGCAAATCCTAATGGTAATATTGATATGTTATGCTTACAATTCTTAATTAAATGTTTAATAAACATACCCAGATATAATGTGTGCAGCATTTTTATCGGTTTTTTAACCAACAATAATAAATATTTTTTGTAAATCGGCTATTTACTGAGATCGAACATTAAAAAATGAAGAGATACACGTCAGTCTTGAATCTTTTTGATTTTTGGCAGCTGAAACGAGCCAAGTGCATTGACTCCTATTGTCCATGGATTTCGTGGGCAAATTCTATTGGTACATTTGAATTTCGCGCCAGCTATAATTTTGTCAGAAATTGACCCTGTGCCTAAATTTTTAAATTGTCTTGTCGTGAATAAAATAGCTTTAACCCATAAACAATTGACCGAGATGAAGAACGACTCACAGAGTAAATAAACTTAACAAAATGGTCGTACTCGTCACAAATATTTGACATCCATGTGTGTGTGATTTTGCTTGGTCATTTATTTGTGATTGAAGTGGTTAAATTATTGCTAAAATATGTTTTCAAATTAAACGAATTATTTTACTAGTTTTAACATGCTAAAACTAGGGTACCTATTTAAATTCAATATAAAAGGTACGTGTATTTACTAATTGGTTTTCATGACAGCCGACTTCCACTGATTCCGCGCGCTTTGTTTATTTTTGGGGCATTTTCGGCGGGAAAGCCAGCAAAGCTAGCCAAGCGCAGCAAAGGCGATAGGTTTCAAAGTGTTATCCTCTTTATTTTCAGCCTTAATTTGGCGCAAAATGAGTTCAAACGTTGCTAAACCATTCACTGTTTTCGTCGAGGGCAATATTGGTAGTGGTAAAACTACGTTTCTGGAACATTTTCGCCAATTTGAGGACATTACATTGCTAACGGAACCTGTAGAAGAGTGGCGAAATCTCAAAGGATGGAATCTACTCGTGAGTATTTGAACCTCATTTTGTCTTTACTGAAAAATATCCTAGATAATTAAAATGTAGGTACTGCAACTCTTGAGAAAACCTATTCTATTACTACTCTGTCTGTGCAGTAGGTACTTGTTGCGAAACAATTAAATTTTAACATGCTCAACACGATTATTTTTTAAAATACACCCATGTACCCACAAAACTCCACTAATAAAATTCTGATAAAACATATTTCTCAAATTTCCAGGAACTAATGTACAAAGAGCCATCAAAATGGGCCATGGCTTTCCAGTCGTATGTGTCTCTGACCATGCTGGACATGCACAGGAGACCTGCGACAACTCCAGTGAAGCTCATGGAGAGATCCCTGTTCAGTGCTCGGTACTGCTTCGTGGAACACATGATGAGGAACGGCACCATACATCCGGCAGAATTTGCAGTCCTGGATGAGTGGTTCAAGTTTATCAACCATCAGATACCTATTGAAGCTGATCTCATTGGTGAGTAATCACTACAGAATTTGCAGTCCTGGATGAGTGGTTCAAGTTTATCAACCATCAGATACCTATTGAAGCTGATCTCATTGGTGAGTAATGACTACATAGTTTAAAACAAAGTCTACTCCTGCTGTCTGTCCCCATACATGCTTGGATCATAAAACTATGCAACAGATTTTGATGTGATTTTTTAACAGATAGAATGTTTTAAGTACCTAACAGGCTTTTTAGATATACCTATAGGTGCCATTTATATGTGAACATGTGAAGCAGGGCCAGGTCACTTAATTAATGCCATGTGGCTATGTCTCTAATGCCATAGAATAAATATCATGCAATATGTACTTCGAATTTGTGATACATTTTGCCATATTTCTACCGTTCCCAGTATTAAAATATATTTAAGTACTGGACTTTTACATTTTCCAGTTACATAGAACTATAAAACAAGAAATAAATAAAAACATAAACTTAGTAACAAACCTAAATTAAAACTTATGTAATTACTTTCATAGAATAATATGTGCAAATATTCATTCTTAATTGACTTTCATCATATTCATTGAAGTGTTTACTTCAGTAAAAAATGAAACATATCAGCTTTGGACCTAAATAAGAGAAACTATGCACTTTTTAATGTTATCAAATGAGTGGTTGTTGTTTTTTAATTGGGCTCTATAAAGATGACATATATACATTTATCTGTGTCAAAAAATTAGGTGGGGTCATTGTTTGCGATAAGCTGAATTTAATCAACGGAATACTTCTAGAATACTCAAAATATCTATTTAGTATCAAATACATACATTTATAACTAAATGGGAAGTTTGTGAATGTGTATATTGTTGTTATTTTCTTCACACAGAAAATGCAGCCAAATTTATATATGGGTTTGTGGAGATCAATAAGACTGAGTAATTACATAGTCTACTTTATTGTTAGAATAACATGTTTCATGGATATTTCCACAGGGATTCTAGTTTCCGACATACCCCACTGCCCCCTCTGTGGGAAGTGTGGAGATGCGTAATTGCATTGCAAAAATGGATTTCTTAGTTGTAATTTTTTTTTCTCTAATTCCAGTGTACCTAAAAGCAACTCCTTCAAGAGTGTATGAGAGAATAAAGAAGAGAGCTCGCTCGGAGGAGCAGTGTGTGCCACTGTCATATATTGAGGAACTCCACACCCTGCATGAAGACTGGCTCATCAACCGGGTGCATGGAGAGTGTCCTGCTCCTGTGAGTACTTGCACACCTTGCCTTCAGACCTATATCATGCTAATCTATATAGATTATTTTTAAAATTGATTTTAAATCATTTTATGTTAAAATAATTTATTATCGTAAAATTATACCACTATCATGATGCCATTTAGTGTTAGCCAGATGTCATTTTTTTGTCATCCTGAACTGGACACATTATGTTTAGCCCTAGGTTAAATATATGTGGCAAGTATTATGCTACAAATGGGAAAGAATGATGTGTTTGTTTCCTTCCTTCTTTACATTAAAACAGCTAAATCAATTTGGGTGCAAGTTGGTTTGGAGATAGATAAGACTGGATTTATGGTTTACTACTTACACATAGACTCCTTTTTTTCCGGATTTACGAGGGTAAAACCACAGAGCACCACTAGTAATAGCATAAATAAATATCTTCATATTATTAAAGCATAGTTGGCATGCCTAGATATGGCTGAAGTCCCAATTTTATCTGTGAATGATTGTGTACAGTCTGGCACATGTTGGTTCAACCTTGTTGTAATTTAATATTGTGATAAGGTTTTGCTTTTCAGCTAATCAATCCATAATTATGAGCAGACAATTATTTAAAAGTTTTTTATCAATATTCCAGGTCCTAGTGCTGGATGCAGACTTGGATCTCTCTCAAATTACTGAAGAATACAAAAAAAGTGAGCACCAAATATTGAGGAAGGCTGTGGATGTAGTCATGAGGTCTCCAATCAAACATAGCCCTAAGAAACCTATCACTTCTTCGCCAATCAAAATAGTTCCTCAAAGAAGGATTTTATAATATTGACTGTATTCCTTTATTAACTAAAGGTTTAATTTATTTTAATTTGACTCCTTGAATCTTTTTCTGATAATGGATATATGATTTGACTTGCAATATTATTGTACAAAAACATATTTTTTGCATACTTTGATTAGTTTTTAAAACTGGTATAGTATATGTACCTATACATATTTTGACATTCTTACATACCCATTCTCTTTAATTTATTTTATCATAAGATTTATTACCTACTTCCTATAATTCCGAGTATGAATATTGTTTGATGGTGTAATATTGGATGTGTACAATTATGCTAAATATGATCACAAACATTGATTAGCTATTTCCTTTTAAAGGATTTTATTCCAAAAATTTGCAGTAAGTATATTTTTATAGTGTAACAAAATATTATGATAATTACTATACTTATGTACTTGTACATAAAAAAGAAATAACCATATTGATTCAAAAAAATATTTATGTATTTTATGATTTTAAGTTATTACTCCATATAAAAGTTCCTGTATTAGAAATATTTTGAGATTTGTTTGTAATAGATTGATTGACCAGTGACCTTATTCCTAAATAATGTGGACCGAAATACATTCAAAATATTTGTAGTACGGATAGATGAATGAATGAAGATTTTAGAGTATTAAAATTGCATTTATTTGCTCTATACTTTGTGTTAATTGGAAAATGTGTTTTTCTTACTCTAATAGAGAAATAAAACTGTATAACAATATCATCTTTTATTTGTTAGTTTATAAATAAAAGACATGGATAACCTGTGTGAATGAGGATATGTGTGCGAGAGGAGTGAATGCGGAGATAATCAAAGAATACTATTACCCTGGAGATAATGATTCACAATGCAATGGAAGAGAGGAACATGCTATGCCGACCTCACACAGTGGGATATGGTAAAGGGAAAGAAGATTTGTTAGTTTATTAATTATATGGGGTAACTAACGCTTTTAAGGGGGAGGGGGGCTTTAGTACGTCAAAAGCAACAACTTATTTTGCGACTATGAAATTGCTTTTGATTAACCCTTTTCTAGCGAGTATACCAAAAATAAAGAATAAACTAAGTTTTAATGATTTGTTGTATATTGTACATAGGTATTCTATTTTCTGTGTGGTTTCCAAGTCTAGTATGGTCAAATATATATTTAAAGAAACATTTTTTTTCCTTACACATGGCAATATTATACTGATAGACATAAACCAATGTCACTGTCAATCTGTCATTTAAGTGTCAAAGTCAAAACCATTTAGTCAGATGTTTACAATTTACATATTTACGCCGATCATTTTTAGGTCAATTTAAATTAAATTTTATTAATTATTTAGCATATTAATGTAGTGCAATATTATATTAGCTCAATTATTTTATTGTTTTTGTGATGAGTTGTTGCGGTAACGAGTTTGTATTCAATTCCGTCGCCCGCGAAATTGTCTCTAGTAATTTAGACCAAATTTCGTATTTTAGTACAATTGTGCGCGATAATTGGGGTTTATTCGGTGCTATTTTGATTGGTCTGGCGGTGGTGGCGGTTACTCGTCGGATCGGTGTCAAGTTCCCGCTGCGCGCGGGCTAACAACTCGCTTTTGAAAGTAAAAGTAATGATATCGGTTGGCGTAATCCAGTAGCAAGCAAGGTATGTACACTATTTGCCATGTATTCGCCCTATTTACCTGCTACGTACATGCTCACTTACATGAGTACAATGATCAATGATTATTTGTGTTCTGGTATCTTTGAGTCCAGGAATAATATAATTCATACAGTACTGCTTTACTCAACTGTTAATCAGGCAGACTAAAAGTTTAGGAAATGAAAACAAACACTTCCTAGCCATTGATATGAAAATTGTACCAATTTACTGATAGAAAAAGAAAATAGAAAATGATATAACAGTAAGTATAAACCGAGGCAACTATCTTTAGCGCTGACCGTTAATGCGCAGAAGTACAAAATAAGGTATCAGAGGGGGGCTAGCGGAATGAAGGCTGGGCGTGCGGAGCGCTGATTGGCTCTCCAGGCGCTTGCCGTTCCCCGCGTACATACACCACCCCGCACACATCCCGTGGTACAGTCGCAATATTAATTGTATTGTTATTGCTGTTAATTTTTGTTGTTTTTTGTTAAGTTTGAATTTATTTGTTAAATTTAGACTTTTAAGTTTGTTTGTGACTAAAGTGTTTTATATATGCAAGGAAAATGGTTTAAGACGTGAATCTTTTAAAAAAAGGAATCTTACGAATTAATTGATTCTATGAAACAAATCAAAAGTGAGATTGACGAAGCTACAAATTTTAATACTTTACTTGATTAAAAGTTTATTTTTATTAATTTTGCATAATTCTATTTGACAAAAAGACATTGGAGTCCAAAATAATAGTTTCATATAATGTATTGTGTGCGCGACAGTACACATGTGCAGCAATCCCCTCCACGTACTGGCCAGCGCTACAGTTATGTGCCTACCCCTATAGTACTAAGTATGGTTCAAAACAATGAACAATATTTTTTCATACATGCTAAAGTTTTTCAACCAACAATATTGTAACGGATTCAACTGCTGTATCATCATTAAATTCAACAAATTAAACTTTGTCACAATGTAAACGATAGGGACAGGCAAATACCTGTATGATGTTCTCAGTAAATAACATAAGAGTAAAACTTTAACTTATCCATGATTCACCATAAAGTTAACACATAACATAAGCAATTACTATTTAATACATTCTAACAGTCTATAGTAATGTCTATATCATCATGACAGAGCTGAAAATCAATATTGATACCAATTTTTTAATAGGCATAAATGCTAAATCATATACATACCGTATTATTACATCATAGTTGTGCTAAGATTTATTAATTAACTAGCGGGTGCTCGCGGCTTCACTCGCATTAAGAAGTAAAACTTGCATCCCATATTTCACCCCTTTAAAACTCGCATTTCCAAAAAATCCTTTCTTAGTGGATGCCTATGTTATAACATCTACCTTCAATCTAAATTTCAGCCCAATCCATTCAGTGGTTTGGGCTGTGTGTTGATAGATCACTATATCAGTCAGTCAGTCACCTTTGAGTTTTATATATTAAGATTGAATGTCTAGGATATAAGTATTAGGTACTTAATATTAAAAAAAAACTTTACACTTACACATACACTTGTTGGTACAGAATTTGATGTACATTTTTTGCAGTTGTTCCTTCACTATTAAGTAATTAAATCAAATTGTTGCAAAGCTCAATATTATTTCTGCTCTATGAATAATTGACTATGTGACTTATAATTAAATCATATTGAAAATGAATGCATCTTAATATGTGAACAATGTACAGCCACATGTCATGTACTTAATAAAGAGATTTAGTGTAATTTAAACATAAACATATTTGTTGTAAAACTTCACATGTTACTTCGTAATTAAGACTCTGCCTTCTGCTGTATTTGCCGATTTGTAATTAACATGGGGTGCTATGTGAAATCGACCTTTCATAAAAATCAAATAAAATAGAAGTATATAAGATAGAGCTAATTTTTTTTCAGATTATATAATTATGATTCAGTGTTAAGACAATAAAAAACGCCAAAACACGATTACGTATATTTCGCTCGATAGTTTTATTTTTTGAAAAATAGTCGTTTTGAAATATTTTTCCACTTTTTTTTCCAAAAGTAGTACAGAAATTTAAACCAATTTAATTATATCTAAAAGATAATGTTATTATTTAGGGGAGTAAAAAGCCATAAATAGAATATTCTGAATTGCTGATTTTATATGAATTTATTTCGTCAAAAACGTCTGCAAAACTGATCAAATTGTGCAAAATGCTATGCGCGTGATGCTCGCCCTTGCTTTCATCTTAATACGGCGTGGAATTGCATGTGAAAAAGCAACTGTAGGCATTTTTCCAAGTGCAAAGCGTTTTCAGGTGAAATATCGTGGCCTTAAGAATTATCTTGAGCATTATGGCACTTAGATAATTTGTTTTATGTCTTCAGTCATTGAAGAAGATAAAAGAATAAAATACTTTTTACTTAATGTGCTGAGCCACTTATATTTACCTGTTTGACTTGCCTGAAGACAAATGTACAATAAAATGTTTACTCACGAAATAGAGAAATGTAAGTTTACATTTTATGATTCTATTCATATCCATAATAAGAAATTATGTTCTTGAGTTATGGCTGTATTATAACAAAATTACTTATGTGTTTACTCAAGAATATTATGATGATAATAGAGTGAAATGATAAAAAATAAACTTTAGATCCAGGGATGTTAATGGACATAACATGTATGTTTTGCATGTAATAAAGCATGTCCATTGACCATGCTCCAACCAAACCCTCACATAACAAAAAAAACTAAGTTAAACTTACAGAAGAAGGACCAAAAGTTCTCAAACCCTACTTATAGATTTAAATTTTAAATTATCTACAGACATGCCTTTACCACAAACCTGTAGTTGTAGCTGGCAGCGTTTATGGCAGTGCATATCTATCGCAGTTGCATGGCCAACGAAAGTGAGCGCGCCCGGCGACCGGCGCTAGTTCACTATTATCTCATTGGACTCGCCCACTTTTTCACTTTCCTCTGCCACTTGCGACCAGAAAGCGTGAAGCGTTGTCATATTCATAATCATATTTATACGCGCTCATGATTCGTTTTAGAGACTGCATCGTAATGTTGGCTACTGTGTTTATTTGATGCTAGAGGTAGAGCTGGACAACCATCTGCTTCTTCGATTGTGGTCGTTGTAAATCTTACAATTTTATTGTGTGTGCGTCGTTTTGGTAAAATTGGCGAACTAGGATATAAAATAAGTTTTAAGTCTCGCATTCAAAATCACGGTTTCTGTTACTTAGATGCAGTTTAAAAAAGGAACAAGCAACAAGCTATCAACAAGCTCATTTCAATCTTTAAAAGTGCATTGGCTTGATTAGTTTTTTGAAAAAAAATATTTCCGAAGTTACGACCATTTTAACGCTGATATACTCAATTATTTAAGTATACGTCTTTTAATTGACAAAGGTAAATTCGTAAGCTTATTTCTATAATAGATAAGGTATTTCATGTAATATAACGTCCAAAACTATACTAGCTCTCTTTCGAGCGTATATACCCCGCTGAAACTTAGTCACCGCTGGTCCTCAAGCCTAATATCATTAGAGTTAAAAAGAAACTGTTAAACAGATGAGTTTGATGCTCTTAACGGCTAACACTATTTGTTGTACAAAAAGCTCTATTCGCTCATAAGAGACGTTATTAATTAACCAACATTTGCGAGTACATTTGCCTTCGGACCAATTTCGCTAATGTGATCCTCGGTACCGCTGCTCCATCATCATTTGTTCCACGACTTGGGACTACAATGCTAGTTTTTGCACTTATTCATCAACATTTTTTCACGGTTTTGTATGTTGTAAATGGGTACCGTTGAAGGTTTTTGATCCTCGACGCGAATGGGCGGGCAGTTGTACGATTATAATTTGTTGCTCTATATGCAGCATTTATCTCGCATATTATACTCGTAACTAAGGGCTAAAAAGTTTTGACTGGTAATAACTATGAATTTACAACGCGTACGCGTATTAATAAAGCACCGAGGTAGGTAAGTAAATCGCGTGATAGGTATCTTATGAGAATTTAACCAGAATTAGCTAGAGTAGGACTGGTATTCATTATGTTCGATTGTTACAGAGATAAAAATCATGATGTTAGTAATAAATTGGCAATATAATAAATCGGTAGCTTTGCATATATGTACTTACTTGAACACTAGCTGTGCGCGCGACTTCGTCCGCGTGGAATAGTTAATTTGGGCATAAATGGTCTATGGCCTTTCTCGATAAATGGTCTATTAAACACAAAAAGAATTTTCAATTCGCACCAGTAGTTCCTGAGATAAGCGCGCTCAAACAAACAAACTCTTCAGCTTTATAATATTTACTTGTACATAACTCCCTTCAAGATGATTAACGCCCACATCGAGCTTCTTGGATTTAGCTACCGAAACAATATCAATTAGGAGTGATTCACTGATTTTAGTCGGTACTTTTGGATAGTAATTAGATTATTGCTGGATTGTTAAAGAGATGATTGAACTGCTAAGGTTAAAGATCAGACAAGGTGAAGACAAGAATTTTCCTTTATACTTACTTATTTTCTTGTTCGCAAATCTATAAATAATGATAAATTAATATCTACGGTCTTCTATCTCTGATGAGATTCTTCTCATGAAAAGCTTCATCTTTGACTTCACCATTGCTTTCGCCAATGCAGTCCGTCGAACTCAAAAGAAAATAATATACCTTCTGAAAATTATATGTGTCCCGCTTAG
Organism: Macaria notata; assembly: GCA_927399415.1. NCBI lineage: Eukaryota > Metazoa > Arthropoda > Insecta > Lepidoptera > Geometridae > Macaria > Macaria notata. Next base: position 1,473,727 of record OV656727.1, read on the forward strand.
CTAGTTATCATTTTCAAATTTATACTAAGTATTAAATATTGTGGTTAAAACCGAAACATTAATGTTTCAGCGAGTCATTTAATCTAGAAAGTTCATAACAAAATTAATCTTCATTTCAGAAGTTTACCAATAAATTAGGTTTTTAATTATTGTAATGTCTCAATCGATTTCTCCTTTGGGTCCACGTTAAATAAATCATGCAGTCTGGCACCCCATCGAAGGCGCTCGGGTCAGCTTTCTCGCGTCCATCTTCACTTTCTTTTGGCTCCTGATCTTCGACAATTCAAAATCCTTTCTGAACTTTTTCCAACATTGAGTATTTAACTTTTTGATAACTCTGTCCTAGTAGCTGAATTCACAAAAAAACGCTTAATATTTTTCACTTCGCTCACGTATCTGCGATCGAAGGTTTTATAGTAAAATTTCTTCGTATAATCATAACCATAATCATCTTTATTCATAATAAAGTATTACATTACAAAAATATATAAGACACAAGCCAGCAACTTAGCAGCAAACTCTTGTTTCAAGTTTCTAGCTTACATAGTTGACCTACCCATAACAACATACGTATAATGTAATCAATCATCTTCTAGTCTAGTTTATTGATCTACGTAGCATGTTACATTTGTTATATAGCTACATTAGTCACAACTTTAGGTTCTTATTCCAGTCTCAGATCTTCCGAAGACGTTATTCAGCAAGAACATTCGCGCAGCCGCTGATGGCCTAAATTGGCATTGCCCTCCAAATCATCCCGATCTGTAACGGACCACTTCTATCAATCAGTATCAATATACGCCGCTCAATGGGACACCGTTCTGAGCAAAAACACGCCCCTGAGCAGCCCGATCACTTTGTCATTCGTAATTCATATAAAGTCTATCTGTCCAGTTTTGAGGACGAATTGAGCCTTAAATCAATGCTTTTTATCTTTCTTATTCATGGGGAAAAATTGACATTGTAAAATACATTTCAGCGTAACAAATCACGCAACGATACCAACCTATCAAATATATTAAGTACATTAACAATCTATAAATGTTTCAAAACTAGGTTAGTAAGTGTGGAAATTGATAATACACTAATGCGATAGCGCAAATGCGTTTACACATGTGTAATATCAGCGCGATTGTCAATATCAAAACTTGGACTTTACTTTTTATCGGATATAGCTAGTCGAATGTACTTGGCAATTTCTTTTATTGCCTCCACAATGATTAATAGTGTTTTGATAAGAGAAAAAGTCGCCCAAAACGTGATGTTTGTCCTCTAATAGATAGTTCAAGAGCACGGGAGATGATTGACGTGCTGATTGGTTGTATTGGGTCCATGCGGGGATGCTGTGACTTCTGCGAATTATGAATCAATGAATATGTTACTTACGGGGTCGGCTGGAGGACAATTCTGCATGTAAACAATCTGAACTCAAAGTAGGGCGCTCGTATCCCTGACGGTATAATCAATTCCAAGGAAGCGATCACAAAAAATAAAAATCATATTTATAGACTAAATATGTTTTGCTCTACCTTTTCCCGCTCCAAGGATAATAGCTCCTGCCAAACTAGGCAATAACCTAATAAGCAACCGAGCCGTGCTTGCATGTGTAATTTAAGAAGTATTCAGGGTAGTTGCTAAACAAAACGGCAAGATATTGATCTTAATTGCCAAGCTCAGCTTAGCTGATAACTGGATGTAGGCCGCTTGCTGTAAATGGGCTATACGCAGATAATTATGTTAAATTTCAGAGAACGAACTAATTCTAGTTTCGTGGGACTCGCTCAAAAAACACAACTGTATAGTTCACAGGATGACAAAACAGTACTTTCTTCATAACATCACTTAATTTATTAACAGTCTTTCCGTAACAATGATCTTAAATAAACGGCAAAAGTCTTTCAAGACAACTAAGTATAATATGTTTTAACTTTGGTGGGAAATAAATGCAATACTTAATCATATTATATATTTCGCAACTATCAACGGCACAATTTGAAGAGACATTCAAATACCTCGTAGGCCTATACGAATATTAAACATCAATGTTAATTTTTATTTCTACCTATTAAGTATGTAATAATTTCTTAGGACTTTTCCCAAATACAACAAGTTTTGTGTTCTAACATTATTTAGTTAGCAATAAAATATAGCCTCTATTATCACTTCACCATTCTTTACAATTATTGGCCGTAAGTTAACCTTCCGCATAGAAACAGCAAAACTGGAAATGCCAAATTTAAGCAAGTAGGTATAACGTCCAGTAATTGGCACAAACCTCGGGCTCCGAGTTGTCATCGATGGTGACCTCCTTTTAAATGGTGCCAGTTTCAGAGACAGAGCCGAAGTAACAGGATTATGGAAATTGGATAAAATAAGAGAGAAAGTGGTATCGAACATGTTTTAATACTAACCTGCTGAAGCTTCAATCGGTTGTGTTATATTATATTTTATTCGATTCAAATGTATTTTCTTTAATATAGAGCTGCTGAATTCGTGTCTGTGTTGAAGAAATTGTAACTGTCACTGAACAAATTTTAAATCAATAAGGATGCCTTTTTTCAATGTGTTGTGTTGTGCCTGTCTTGCACAGATTTCATCCAGGTGGTTGCTGCGATTTTTTAAATGTTATCAATACAACGGATTTATTCGCAACCTGCACTTTTTACCAGTTATTATTCTCCAGTTTTGTTGCCGTGTATGGATTACAGCTAAATATATCCGGGTGTGACATAACATAACGCAACGCGTGTAGTCTGGGCCTAAGCTAGTGCGCCGCGGTCGGATGGGGGCTGATTATTCAGTGCCCATACTGATAAGGCTACATGCGTCGGTTTCAAACTGTTTATGTAAGAGCAACTGATCAAAATTCGGCATTAATATTAACCGCGCGCAGGTCTGCGTCATGTGAAGTTGTTGTTTCATATTTTACTGACAATATTTGTACCTATTGACAAAATGGCTGTTGGATTCGCGATCCGAAGGTTCAATACATATTATCTTTTCTATTTTTTTATTTGCATTAGTATATAGCCAAATCTTGATTGTGTCATCTTAGTCGTTAAGCCGGAAGACATTACTTAGTTATTGATTTTCATGATCTTGTACAATGAGGCTCTATGTAGCTGAAAAAAGGCTTATCTGAAACCGAATGAAATGTTCTTCAAATAATTTATAAATGAAACCCTGAGAGTTCGGTGCAATTCATTTAAGATCGTACTCCAAATCAATAGTTTTGTGTATATAACTAACAAGTAATCAAAAATTATACAATAAGGTGTTGATTAGCTTTTCGTCAAATATTTATATACACTCTAAAATATGACAAAGTGAGTTACTATATATGTTACTTGCTCGTCGATCTGGGGATATGTTCTTTAGTATTGTTTCTATCATTATTTTTGATGATTTTCAGAAGAAAAAAAAACAAGCTTATGTACTGTCTGAAACATGCCTCAGTTTCTACACGAACTAAGCGACTCAGATTTAAAATTCATCATACAAATTGTGTAAAAAACTGCATCATTGAATTGTTTTTCTAGAAATTGCGCCGCTAAGAATCAGCCACAGGGATCGCATAAATCCATAAAATGTTACAAAAAGCGTATAATTCTTGTTTCCAGAATTGTAAAACGTAAAGGGCGTAAAACAGCAAAAAGCAATTTGCCGTAAGTGCATATCGTGAAACTACAATGTTGGCTGTCTAGTATCCACCATAATATGAACCAGCCCTCTATTCGTTGCTTCTTTTTTAAAGGACTTCCAAAATTGTTTACTGTTTAATACACCTTGCTAGATTCGTTAGTTGGGTAGATCTTATTATACCCGATTTAAAATTACTATAAAGTCTGTAAACTATGTCATGTAAGTCCTGTTTATCAACGTGATGTTTACGAAAATAAGTTGTACATAAAAAGTAATAAGTACAGTATTTGCAAAAATATTTGAAGGATCGCCAAGTATGCTTAATGTTTACGCATGCGAAGTCAATCTGTATACAATTAGCCGCGACAGGATATATAAAAAGTGTAAACGGCCAGTTAGACCGATAAAGTAATTTTTTACGCATATGGCCGATATCGTGACTTGGTTTATTAATGTAGTCTAGATAACCAGTGAAGCTTTTTAAGCGTTTATTTATTGGAAGCAGTTGGATCTAGAAATAACAGTAGACTTGAAGATAATCTACGTTTTAGATAGAATCAGGTCGATAGAACTAGGTTACTCAATAATGAAAAGTCTAGCTTAGTCTTATCTGCTTTGTAAGAAAAACTTCTTGTTTATATTTTTCCAGGTTTTGATCCCTCGACGTGTTTTGACTTTATTTTATAGCATTCTACAAAGTTTATATTTGTAGCTAAATTTGGCTACATTGTCTGAAATCAGGTGTTATTATTAAATTTTCCTTAAATAGGTAATGTGTAGCTATTGTGTGTTCTAGACGAAGTGTAGTTGAGTTGTCTCGATAAATGTATAATGAGTGCGTGTGTCGGTGGTGCGGTGGTTGTCGGAAGCGACACGTTCTCCGGCGCAGTGGAGGCGTGACGTAAGTGAGCGGTGAGTATTCGGCCAGGCTTTTCGGCGGGGCCCCCACCAGCGCGTTGTTTACAGAGCGCGCCTCCGCGCCGGCACTCCGCGGCCGGCCACCACGCGGCGCACGCACTCCCTCACATTGCACGTACTCTCCACTATCACGCGAGTGATAACGCGCCCGGCTGACTCCCGCGACCACTCCGCGCCACCCAGCGCTCTATCCCTCGGCTCCCCTGACTCCCGTGTCCCACTCCGTCACCTCGCAAGCCCCCGTGCATCCGTGAGTGCTCAGGATCCGCTGCAAATCGCCTAAATTTAGCCGTAAGTAAAAAATTGTTTTTGATTCTTTGTCGCGGCGAAACCTGTTTGAGTGTGTTTAGAATTTTACGTAAGTCATTATGAAATGTCATGCAAATGTTCAGTTTCAAAACTGTATCGTCCGATAGTTCCGATCGCGAGAGTAGATCTGCGTCTAGTTCGGGCAGAGTGTTGTGTGCCGTACCTGAAGGTCGTAATTTTTATGTCACTTGCGCTCCTTTTCGAAATAAAAAACCGGTTGGGATGTTTTTGAGCTGGTGTAATAAAATTAACATATCTGCGCCTGAGATCGGTGCACGTGTCCTCCGACGCCGGGTTTTGGGAGGCTCTCGGGAGGTATCCTGCGCTCTACTGCGCTATATACCGCGCATATATTACCTCCTTCAAGAACGTGGCACATACTGACATATACACGGGACTGGTGCGATTCGAGCCGAGCTTTCGAGGAAAAACCCTGCATTTGAGATGACCCGCATGCACGATGGACTCGATCCTTAATTTGTCCATCGATTGATTCATTAGTGATGACTCTATGATGTGTTCTTGTTTACTACAACAGTGATCGTTTATAGGGGCATTATTATGTTCATATCGGCTTAGCTCTACAAAAAAGGTTCGCAAAATCTTTTTACAAATGTTATCTGTGAGTTTTCAAGTGTATGTGCGAGTCCTGGCGTCCTCGTATTGACATTGCAATAGATGCTCCTTATCTTCGTCCGATAAGGCAGCCCTACTAACAGAATGTGTACAATGTTTGATTCACTTTTGTCCATTCATGATGTTTGGTGCCCCGAGTATGAACTCGGACTTTGTCGTATATTTGTGGAATGTCAAGGAGGGTTAGCTCGTCGTGTTATTTTAATGTTTAATCATTTGTTATTCTATTCACAGTAGTTTTATTTGTATATTAATATTACGCTAGTTAAAAATACTTCTATGAGAAATCGAATATCGTGTTTCGTAATAAATTGATTTTGTTGGTACACAATATAAATATTCTCGTATGTCTTGTAAATATTCATCATTTTCACGATAGTTACTCATTTTGTGTGTTAATTACATAATATGATATACATAATGAAGTTATACAGCAAAGCGAAGTAAGATATAGGATATAGTTAATTAGACATGAAGAATACGTTTTAATTTGCTTTTCCTCGTAATTATCTGAAAATATAACGTACACGTAATGTTACGTATTGTCTTGATTGCCACAAAATACGAAGTAGTTTTTCATTAAGTTTGTTGTATGCCGCTGCCTACGTATTCTATACATATTGGAAACTTCCACATATGTACATGTTCTCAAGGGCATACGAGTATTTTGTTTTTCAATATACAACATGATGTAGTATGAATAGAAAGCGAGGATGTTGTAATTAATTAAATGAATCAAAGAAAAATAATGCAATTCTGAGAAGTTTAACCAGAAATTAAATGAAGTTTTTGTGATTTTGTAGAGCTCACCTTGACCGAAGCTTACGTATCAAGGATATTTTTTTATATTTTTAAAATAGATAAATACTTTTTTAAATAGGTAGGTAGATACATTTTCCGATTGTCCAATTTGGCTAACTGATTGTTTAGTATAATTATACCGGTTTCTTCTAGGCAAGCGCGAGATTATAACGTTGCTTAACATCAGGCAAGTTGTAGTCAAGCGTGAGCCTATCTCATGTAAAAATAAAAGTTATGTAGGTACTTGAGTTTCTCGTCGCCTGCTTCCCTTTTCCTACCGACCTCTAGACATTCGACCTTTTGCTCTTCACTCGCACGGCATCGCTCTTTATATAAATACCTACCTATTGATTTTAGGAAAGCCATTTGAATACACAATTAACGATTGTTAATAGCTTTGATGATTTTGGCTTCCTTTTCCATTTGTGTTTGCTGTTTGTTTCTGCAAGGCCATGTTATAATACTAGTTTTGTACACTTATGTATAGTTTGTATGTACCTATATGTATGGTTGTGTAATATCAACTACTTCTAGATAGATACATGTTAATATGATTCGAGGTAAAGTTATGTATTTAGAACACCTGCGATACGAGCATCGGATATTATTAGCTATTGCGTTAGATCCGTTGGAATTTAAGGTTTTATAATATTGTTCAGGTGCTACACGCATAGGTAATCTAGCGGACTAAAGGCTTTACTAAGTTCTTTGCAATGTATAAACGTAAAGTTCGATATATTTATACTCTGAGATACATTTTGTCTCCGCTGCACATCCATAAAGACTGAAATAATTTACACACGCATTACAAAAAACAGGATATCGTGATCAATTGAGGTGAAAAATATTATCCGTGGCTGGCAGATATAAATGTCTTCAAATATTTATCAAGTGGGTTTATTGCGCAACTTGCGGCCAGAGTGCATCGGGAGCAATTTTGGCCATATTCCAACTGAGGACTGCGAAATTTTGCACTTCTTGAATGTTAAGTTGTGGAATTGTTACAACATTTCACAATGATGGCGCTGTGATATCGTAAACGTTACATAAAATTCAGGGGTTTATAAAGGCATAGGCTCGGCTTACGATGCGTTTAATACAAGTACAAGTGTGCTTTTTATAAATGTATGTATGTATCTCAATTCTTTAGATTACATTTTCAAAGAAGACTCTAGCTTTATATTTTGGACAAAAGTTATAGTCTTACTTACTAAACTTCTGTACTAGTTACACCATAGTTGTCCAGAAAGTTTGTGTTAATTACCATTTCATCTGTATACTGAGGACTACAATGTTTCTCGATCTTCTAGAGTATGTCGCAAATATCCTTGCTCTACTTGCTGGTCCGAGAAAGAACGGAGATAAGTCGGCGTGCAGCCTTATCGGCCATTCACAGTGCGCTCCGTGTAATCAGTTAACTCGATTTAAACAAATATCGAAAAGATTAACAATTTTCATTGTAGAAGATAACTGTAACGTACCTATTCTCGTCTCGGCTTTGTCTGAAGTCTCCTGATTGTTATATCTTCAACATTTTCTAGTTCAATGTAGATTTTGTCTTCGGCTTCAATGTAGATTTTTATATCTTACAAATCCGTCTTAATAAACTACAACGCCTTCGTGTACCGCAAGATTTCACCTCCCTTACCAAGTCTTAGACCAAGAGAACCTGTCGTTTACTATGCAATTAAGAACAGCGTTCTTGTCGTGTCATAGAGATATTTATTACAATAAGATCCTGCTAACCGCCGACTATTATATCGAGCTCTCTTTACATTGTAACTCTGTCAGGCCGCCCTGTTTCAATGCTCCTAGCCTTACTTTCAATAGAGAAGTAACAAGCACAATATCTGGGCCGGTGAGTTCCACTTTAGTCGATTCAGCACAGATGAAAGTAATTATGTGATTTCGCTTTCATCTAACCAGTTCACGGTTACAGTATTTAATGTTATTTGAATTATTCACTTAGCATGGTTTGTTGCTTGTTTAATAGCGATTATTTTCCGAAGCGATGTTTTCTTCTTAATTGATGACCTTTAATGTTTAATATAATGACTAGCTTTAGGTATGAATATTGTGTTTGAGCACATTATATTCTGATTTGCTCATATATTAAGTATATTTTATGTAAAATTTGGCTTACTTTTGTATTCTGCATAGTGAAACTTGGTTCACGGTAAAAATAGTTTGATACAAAATTTTCCCCAACTTTCCTCGGTGATTGATTCGTGTTTAATCCCCTGGTGGTAGCACGACTCTCGGTCTTTTCATACGAAAGTAAAAGTTTGCTTTCGGCATCTCACACAGATGAAAGTAATCCAGCTGACTAGTTTGTATTAGTTTCGCTCTCGACCGCCTCTCCGACCGCCGACCGCCGAGCGCAGCGCGCAGAGCCGGCCGAGCCGCGCAGCCCACGGCGATCACTTTAACCTAAAACCTTCCCAAGAATTCCTATTGTTCTAGCTTTTAAGTGGACACTTCTAATGCGTGAGATTCACTGTGTGTGTGCTGTGCTTGCCGAATTTTGCAATTGAGTGTGTTGAAATTCGCCTCGCATATATTTTAATCAGTCTTTATGTGTGCAAAAAAGCGAAATTGAAGCGTGATTGCGTAGGTTCAGGAGAAAGTGTATGTATCGGGCGCGCTCTCGCAGATTTACGTATTGATGACGTGTGCGTTGCGAAAATTCGCTCGGAAAAATTGCAGCGGCTGATAATATGACTCTATTTAGGTGAGTATTTGCATTCTTCGCGCGGCTTGCAAATGAAAGTTAGAGAGGAGCTGCTGTGACGTTGGTTTCATATTCATGGCTGGGATTCTCGCCAGTTCATTCATAAACGTACCTGAAACATTTGAAAATTTACTTTAATAAAATAATCTTCAATATATTTTTGTCGGCAAAAATATAAACAAAATATTACAAAGCACATAAATGGCGTCTTGTTTGACCGCGACACTATCTCTGAATATTTCTGTTGTCAAGGCGCTAGGCGTCACAAGTAGTTCAAGCTCGACGTACGCATGTACGTTGTACAGTTGAACTTAAAAGCTCAGTACTCATTCATTGAAAGAGAAATTGGTGTCGTCGCTGAACCCGTGCACTGGATTCGCTGGACCGTACTCTTTGTCGAAGTAAAAGTGTTCCGAAAAAATTTTAGTCGCGAAATTACATTGCGATTTCGCCGTAACGAGGTCGCTGATGTAGGCCGAGTAACAGCTATCTGTGAGCTGATAGTTTTTTGTTATTTGATACATTTTGCATCCGCCGCTTTAGGCGGGTCACGGCCGTTGATTTAGGAGTCGTAAGCGATTATCACGCTTGTAATTTTGTGTTGGGCGATTCCATTCGTCACACGAGCTCGTGATTCCCAATTTCTACGCTTATAATTGCATGAAATATCCTAAATTAACATCCTGTAGCATGTGTGTGTGTCGTTTATGAAGAGAACTAGTTTCACTCGTTTTTAAACAGTTAAAATGAATGATTGGAAGAAAACCGCGTCGGTGAAACTGTATGAATTTCCTGTCAATATGATGTCATTTGATACAGCTTGTGGTATTCTAGAGTTGCGGTGACAGGTTTCAATGTGCAAATCGTCCTAACCAAAGTTAACTAACGAGAATTACTAGATGTAGCGCAAAATTACTACAGAGAAATAAAGCAATAGTACTTACGAGTAAATAGTTTGGACTGGATATTTCACATGATGTTAAGTGCCGCCTTTAGAAGTTTGGCACTATAACAAATAGGTGTCTATAATTATTGTAGTTAGCGTACTTATTCTTAAATTTATTTTCTAGCAGGTACCTATAAGCTTCGGTTTTTGTTCGAGTCTTAAATTCTTGGTGATATTTTTATTAAATCTCGTGATAATAAGTTATATTTATACAAACATGTCATAGAAAAGCCATTGAACTTGTTTTATCTTCTACTCCCTATCTGAGGTCCAGGAGATAACCTAATAAACATTAAAATGTTACCAAGAAGTGGTAACAAACAAGATATGAACTAAAATATGTCCCTTCTAGTGAACTTGGCCTTGTGTCTCATAAAATTATGATACCAATGACATACAATTCTTTTGTATAGGCTATACTAACTATAGAATAAAGAAGTAATATCCTAACCAAGAATATCTTGCTCAGAACTGGTTCTTCGATTACTTTCAATAAATCTAATAAAATCTCTGTGGTGTTACATAAGTTTTAGACTATACCCTCATTTTTCTATACAACCTTATAGTAGAGTTGGATCTAATCGAAAACATTATAGTTATAGTTTATACTGCTCGTTAACTGCTATAATAACAATCGTATAAAAACTCTCGATACAATTATACGGAAATAAAAACTAGAATCGATTGTAAAGTTCATTGAAGCCAGGCCATTCCGCGTTGTATTGCATCGACATACAATAATAAAGATAGGCCTTACTAATACAGTGTTTTCAGAAACTTGTATATCTATACATGTAATAAAGCTAATGAGGATTGAAAGACTGTAAATAAAAGTACTCAAATACTTACCATACATTTACCTACTTGAAATTGATTACAGAATACGTTGCAAAAGTTTTTATTTATTTTTTGTGCGCGCATCACGCGCAACTTGCTGAATGGATAACCATGATTTTTAGTAAAAATCGAAACAACGCGTTCGAAGTCGTGGTCATACCCTAGTCATAAAAAGTAAACACAGATAATAGCTACCGGTATCCAAATACCGAATGAAGCATGTGTACTTCTGTATTCTGTAATATACACGTGTTTTTTTAAACTGGCTTACAAAATGGTGCGCTTATGCCATTCCATTTCTGTTGTATGTCGATCTTGTATTGTATAGTTTCAATTCATCTTGGTAGTTGCGTTTTTAGTTGCATTTGTCGGCGTTTATTTTGGTGGCACGCTCCCCTTGCGCCTGCGTTTGGTATACTTCTCCTTTGTAATATTTCAGTTTCGTTTATGTCAAAAAAACTCGTGCTCATCATGGTCTTTCATTCAAACTCTGAAATTATTGTTGTCTTTCACATCACAAGATTCTCATATTTTTATTATTTTACGTATTGATGATATTCTGTTCTTATTTTCTTTTACGACGTTATTTCAAGCACTCTGTTAATTTTATTTTCAATTCTAAAATGCATCCATTACCTACAGCATGGAATACTTTGTCATGTGGTGAATAAACTTACCACCTGCTTAGTAACAAATCGCACTAAATATAAAAAAATAAAGTAATTTTGATCCAAATAAATCCTCAATCGCACAATATTAGCACATAAATATAACCCCGTAGCTACAAACAAGTGCATTAAGTCTCGCCTCAATGTGTCGTAAAAGAGGCCCCATGTGTGTTTGGTTTGCCATGTGCACTCGAGACGGAAGTGCTCGCCGACTTGTTTGAGCAGGACACCTTGACACTACAACTAATGTTTGGACAACCATAGACAATGTTAACTATGTACTCATATTAAGTAGTTTACTATTTAATTTATACTCTACCTATCTTCAGTACAAACCGTTCCAAGTCCAACAACCATTATGACCGACCTAATCAAAGCAATCTATGTACATAAAAACACGATAGAATTGGGTATTCTTTCAATCAAGAGCATGCAATATAGCGGTATTGCCACAGGTATTGCGTGTAATGCATATTATGCAAAGCTATTTGGATATAACTAGTGCTGGCAGCTCAAAATAATATTTTCATCTTGCATTTCTTAATTTCGACAACTGTAACTTTCTATTTGACTTAAAATAAAATAAGAGCCTCATCCTAGTATTTAAATATATTTGATTTGTTAGGTCAACTAAATTTGATAAATAAGCATCAGTTATTCAACAATAATGACGCGTCTGTATGATGTGAGGTCTTTGGTTCCACCATGCAGCCTTCTCAAACACGTTCTTCGTATTCAAATAATATTTAATATCTATGCCATTTGTATTTATGATGTCGTTTCTATTTATCATCGTGTTCATTTGCTTTCGTTGTCTATTATTCGTTTCTAATTAGGTGTTAAAAAATAGTTCAATTTATTTGTTTAGGCGGGCATTTTTTGCATTAAAAAAATAATAATTATGTATTGCATTAAAAAAATTATGTATTTTGAAAGGTATTTTTACAACAATGGAATCGGTAATTTCGCCAGTGTGCATGACGGTATGTTTGTGAAGTATTTTCTCTTGAAATTCGTACGTGGTTGTGTGCAAATATCGAAGCCTGTAGGTCACCAGTGTCAGTGTTTATTCATCGACGGTATTTATCACTCGCTCAGCCAAAACTGAGATAATCGCACACGCTTTCACTTTTATTCCATAAACTTTTACGACTCGTAATTGTCAACTTTTTTTTTTTTTTTTTTTATAAAAAAAAGTGGCAAAAAGGCAGACGATCTGCCTGATGGCAGACGATCTAACTTACTTATACATTTGTTTTACCTAATATATGTGTAGTTTTTTTGTCTTTGATTTTCATTTATGCATCCGATTTTACATAGATGGTGTTGCAATTTTCATAGTAAGTTCATTAACCGCACTACCTGCTCATCTTAAGCCTCATCGATGATCAATTTTATTCTCCGTTTGAATTGATATTACCTTGTGATGTGACATCTGTTTCATCACAGATGATTGTTAAACGCTTGCAGGGTAACGTTTCGTTTCTTCATTTACACGTTCCACTTTGTCCAATAAGTGAGGTGAGCGAAGTCAAATTGTTCGCTTGTCAGTAGGTACGAGTACTCACCACAGATTTGTTGCGACCTTGCCCGCTGTAACTATAATAATTTGTGACGTCATCCTTGCTCTTTGTAACGAAAATATTTTAGGCATTTTCCGATGATGAGTTTTTTTCTCAAGTTTTCAAGTTTGCCAGGCCCGTTTTAATAGGTCAATCAAGGATTAATTTAGTCATCATACTCGTTTTACCTTACAAATGAAAATATAATACATAGTATGTATTGTTGAATAAAGATTATTTTATGTATTACACAACATTACGTTTCCTGACGCTAAAGTAAATACTTGTAGTAAAGTTATCCTCATTGAATTTCGCAGCGAAGTTTAGGACTTTCCTTGCTTCTGCAGCTTTTGGCACGAACAGTGCATAGGCGTAGTAAAAGTACTGTAAAACGTGATTTATTTGTCTGTAAGTCTAGACCTAGCGTCAAGGTCTTATTATTCACTTTAAAATTTACAAAAACATTTTGATATAAATGTATTTACCATTGAAAAGTATGTCGTGAATCTTTCAACAGATCTAGATGTACATACTTGTCATAAGCGATCGAGACAGATGTTTGTCACCTACTTTATTTATGAAAAAACTTCGATCTTTTTGTGCGTTATTGCTGTTCTATATAGATATACGTTTAATTACTTACAATGTGAAGGAACCCATTTTTTGCGGGCGCACTGTACGTGTATGGTTTTGTTGAACGACTGCTAATTAATCTTCACCTTCTCGGTATGTCTCGTCGTTATAATGTTTGTTAATGATCTTTTGCTTTTATGTACGGTTTCAACTTGCTTGTTTTTGTATCCGTCGCCATGAGCTGATTCTTTTACGTTGTTTAGTGACTGAAACATGTTGTAGCGATTGATGAGACATCACTGATATTCCTGCTTTGTTTGCATGCCTATACCAATATACCAACCCTTTTACATTCTTCTACTACTTAACGTTTACATATTTTGTGTTGTACTTAAGCGTGTTGGTGTCCAAGAGTTGAAGTTACCTTGCACCACTATTTATGAACAGAACTAAATATTAAATTAAACTTTTATTGGAAAATGAGCGAAAATAACCACGACCGGCAGGATTTGAACCTGCGTATTTCTGCTACCGTCAGAACGCCTTAACCACTAGCAGGTGCAGGTTAGCACTTAATAAATTAACTCAGAACTAAATATTACCTAATAGATTCTTACAAATACTTAAGTACATTTTAACATACGATTTAACTCTACTAAATGCAATTGGCAGTGTAAAGCATGTGTAGTTGGTGTTATCTCGTCTACAATGTGGCTAGGTTGCAGCAATAAGTCAGGGTACCCGGACAGCGCTCCAGGGTGTCTCCTGTCAGGGTCTGCTTTATGCTGCACCTCTCGGAAGATTGCCTCGCACGACCGCTCACTGAGTTATTAGCTAAATCGGACATGAGATTTCTTTTATCTCTACTTGGGTTTCGATTTCGTTGGTGTTGCTATTTATAGAGCTTCATGGAACTGTTTGTTTTCATATTTGTCTTATCCAGTTGTAGATCAACTTAGACTGTTACATAGGTATTCGTAGTTGATTTTCATTAAGTGATTGGTATTTTATGGTTTCGTGTTTGTTTTATTGACACGACCATTGTATATGCTCTTTTAACATTCTTTATAAGTCGCATTCTGAGAGCTTTATCTTGTAATAACTGCTGCACCTGCTCCGACCTGTCGGTATACATTGTCGTCCAACTTTTAATTATCAATTCAAATCTCAGTATCGTTTCTGTATAATTAACCAGCTCATATCTCTTCGCATAAATCATTTGTCTGTGGGACATTTAGCGGCTGCTGTATAAAAGTAATACACGCATTAAGGCGAATTTGGTTTGCAAATAGGACGTAGTGTTGGTCACGAGAGTAGGCCCACCGAGCTATTAGCTATCATTGGATTGCCCTTTAGAACCGCGCTCAATTAAAATACTTAAACTGGAACTCGCTTGCTCCTAGGAATCTGCACTAAACGAGTATCAATTTTAAATGCTAATATATTCCTTATAAAACATTCCCTGTAGCAGCTTGATGATTTACTCCGTGTTTGCATGTGGAGCTTATTTTAGAACGACATTCGCTCGTTCATCAAAGCTTTTTTTAAATTTTTCCTTGGTTGCTAAATAGTCTTACGTTTCTTTTAGACATCATAACTAGAGTAAAGGAAAATTCATTTCCTAGCTTATGTTATTTTTTTATCGAAATATTTTTCATTATTTAAGCATCCTTGTTTTTCAATCAAAATTGTATAATTTCAGTAGTATACGTATTCTGAGTATATTTGTGAGGCATCTACAGAAAGTAGTTTGATTAAACAATCCATGCGGTGTTGTTTCTTTTGCATCTGAGTGGCGAGTTTCTAACTCGCTACAATATATCAGAGCGGCTGCTTTATTAAGCGCTCGTACTGCATTAGTTATCCGTATCGGGTCTAAGTCTAGCTCTCGTGCTGATTTACTGTAATGTTTCTACAGTTGTCGAGCTCTCCGCGATGTATTTCTCGTTCATTACGAGCGTGGCTCTGGTAAATTGCACCTTATGACACGGGAGCCGGTTTAAGTTGAAGATTAATGTCGAGTGCACAGTGTCATCGGCAACAGGTATCAGCTCACTTACCTTGACCGCGCGCGTTGTCCTCTCACTAGCTAGAGCTGGGCTGGATGCGCCGTGCGCAGGGTGTCTCCGTGTCTCGCCATGCCATGCTCTACAGACTTATGTTCTCTGATCACGAACGCTTCTTCTTAATTCAGAAGCGCCTCGATATTTATTGCCGAGCGCACACCACCCGTCACTAAATATATTTATGTTTTATTAAGCTCTCGCGTCGATATTTTAGGATTTATGCGTTTATTTTGATTGTATTCGTAAAACCTGTATTTCAATTCCGGGATCGTGGCAGCTTTTACATATTCTTCTGTTATTTATCTGAAATTCAAAACTGTATGCATGAACCCGTGATTTCCCGAAAATATGTTCGAGTTGTTCTTTTTGTATTTCCATACACGAGGTTGAATGTTGATGTGGGTTGACGTTAGCGTTATTCTCGTCGTTCATTTTGTAATGTCACTGAATGGTAAGTGAGGACGCATTGGGCAATTTTTTGTTTCCACGTTGGACGTCGAGTCGCGCCGCTGATTTGAATATATCATCTTTTTATGGGTTGTGTTGGGACGTTTTATTCAATTCGCGCCAATAGAAGGTCCGGCGCAGAGTTGTGATTCATTGGCACTCAATCACTCGAGCGGCGAGAGATTAAATAAATCGCCGGCGATTGTCCTCTCTGTGTGGCGCAGGAGTGCGTGCTGCCCGCCGCTACCCTCGCTTCAATTCAACATTGCACTCGCCGGGACGGGCCTCATTAAACACGCACGACACGTATAATCTGCTTTATGATAAAAATACGAAACTTTTATCGACCTGACATTTTATCACCCCTATTAACAATGTGTTTCGAACTTCAATCTCCCCATGTAGAATGTGATTATATTATGTTTCTGATTTATAGCGCCTCGCTTGCATTCCGAGGCGCGGTCGTACGTTCGGCCCATAAATCATCGGTTTGGACGAGTATCAAAGAAGGTTGATTTTTGATTTTCTCGGAAAAATTGTAATTATAATTTGCGAATTGGGTGAAACATCAGGCGGCGGTCGAGCGCGTACCAGCACGTAGGTCGCTCTCGTGACATTTGCGATAAATAGGGCGTCGTCCGGCGCAAGACGTGGCGCGGGCGCAGTGAGCCCCACCGACACCGGCGTGCTTCGTCCCGTTATCACTGCAGCGATAGCAGCCGCTCGATAACCGACCGTTGCACAAACCGCCGCTTATCTCGGAATGCAGTCCCCAATGCGCTCCACATATCGACACTCGTCACCGAATTTATATTATTTGGGTCGATTATAGCATCCTCATATTGCACTAAGTGAACTCTTCGGGCTCTTGAATATCCGATAGTTTGCTAAGGGTTATGTACGTGGCGCGAGTGGCGACCCTCCGAGTGACTCGTGGTCATCGGCCCCCATCGGTGAGTTTCGCAAGTCCAGTTAACCGATCACATTAATATTCTACGGTTGCAGTTATTGCGGACCCGGTGTTTGCGTCTCCTTTGGCACATCCTTTGAGCAACCTTACCGCTGCTGTTTGTTTTAACTATTCCAAACGGTCTGCGTTCGATTTATCAAATCACATTATCTACACGATCATCATCGCAGCAAAAATTCGTGACCACTTTAATTAAAATGCATCGCGCTCAGTGCGGGTAACCCCTAAATAAGACAAAGAAATTCCTAAGTGTCGAGACGACACGGAATCCTCGCTGAAGGGCGGCGCGCAGACGGCTTTCATCGTGTGTGAATGCTGTACAAAAAACGGATAGACGACCAATAAAAAGGCCGCGTGGGGAGCAGCCGAGGGGCGGGCAAGCGGGTGCAGTGCGGCGGTAATTGCACATTGCAGTCTGAGTCCGCCGCGCCGGGTGCGCGCACGAAGCCTCCGCACCCTCCGGGGAAAGTACGCGTCTCGCTCTCGCCCATTGCACAGTACTCGCCAGTCAGCCACACTTGCAGCCGGTGCCGTTACCCGGAAGCTCCGTCGCCCGTAGAGCTTTGCTTGCATTTCCTTTCCGCGAGAACGGTTGCAAACTCTAATTAGGGGTCGCATCTAGCGTTCGCGGCGATACTAGCTATACGACCATGACGTGAGTTGGAAAAATGATAGGAGCCTAGATGGTCGAGCAATAGTAATAAAATAACAGCATTTTACAAGGTAGTTTGTTGTGTTGTCGCAGGGCCAGCGCCGTCGAGGCAGCGGCGGCAGCGGGGGGCCAGGCGCGCGCGGGCGCGGCCGCTGAGAGCGCTGACATGAAGGGCGCCGAGGGCACGCCCGAGGAGCAGGAGCGGCTGGCCAGCGGCAACAATAATGGCTCGCTGGACTGCAAGCTGGCCGCGGCGCGCGCGCAGGCCGGCGGTGCGCCCCGCCGCGGCGCCTTCCACTCCACGCACGTATTCATGCTGGTGTTCCTGTCGGGCTGGGTGCTGCAGGGCATGTTCCTCACGTACTTCGTGAGCGTCACCACCACGCTGGAGAAGCTGTACAAGGTGGAGTCGAAGACGACGGGTACGCTGCTCGCTGCCACTGAGATCGGCCAGATCTGCACGGCGCTGTTCCTGACGTACCTGGCGGGGCGCGGGCATCGGCCGCGCTGGATCGCCTGCATGATGCTAGTGCTGGCGGTGGGGGTGGTGGGCTGCGTGATGCCGCACGCGCGCTACGGCACGCGCCTGCTCACCGTGCACCGCGAGGAGCACCGCGCCGAGGCCGGCCCCGTGTGCCACACCTACGACAACGTCACCACGCCCTGCGACACGCTCCACTGGAAGAACACGGATGAGCGCAACTCCATCGCTGCCGTCGTCATCCCCTGGCTGTTCGTGTGCTTGCTAGTGGTGGGCGTGGGACAGACTGGCATCGCCACGCTCGGCATCCCCTACGTCGACGACAACGTCGGTAGCCGCCAGTCGCCGCTATACATGGGTGAGTCATTTATATCTATTACCACGTCAGAGTTCGGAAGATATTGCCGTCCACTTAGAGAGAAAAAAACTAGATTGTTGTCTCATTCAGAGGAAAGCTCAAAGATCAACGCGCATCTGGCCGCTAGATCAATATCGTTAGCTATTTAGTATCAGATTCAAGTAGTAAAAACGTCGTATAAAACGTGCGTAAATCATGGCCGCCCACCGGCCGCCCACGCCTGCTGCGCCGCCCTTCCAAGCTCACATAATTACCTGCACTCGGGCACTGAGCGCACTCTCATTGCAATCTTCCCTTGTTTACGAGCTTCCACGCCCGAAGCAATTATCTGATTACATATCTGTGAATTCGCCGAATTCAACAATACGCCATTGGGGTCATGTTTTTTACCCGTCGGAGGAGGATAAAGTTTACGGCTGTGGTTTTTATGCGTTGTATATGGTAGGTCGGGTCGGGTATAGCGCGTGTGGAGCAAAAAACAATAGTTGTTTGGGTGGGAGCGGCGCGAGAGCCGCCTCGCTGCAAACACAGCTTCACACTCGCACCACCATTGTTTTGTCTGCGTTCGACAAGTTATGTTTGTGTAGCAAGAGGTATCGATGGCGTACTTATGTTTTCCACTTATTATTGCACTTTGATCAATAATTTACTTTGAGACAGTTGAAAGAGAGAGTAGACATATAATCTTGTATGTATTGTACGCTTGCCGTGCCGATATGAACATGATATATTTGATTGTTTGATTTCTTCCGCTGTCCGAATTTTGAGGCCGTGGCTTACACATCAAGATAAAATTTTCGAACAACGATAAAGAATCAAATTGGCCAAAGTTTATACACAATTACATGTAAACTAAGTAGTATTAAGTACCCGTATTATTAGTCATTTTGGCAATTTTATGAAACCATGCAGCTTAGAAGCCTATATCAAGAACTTAGTAATATTCGTAACTTTTCTCCAACGTAGGTAGAGTTGAAGAGGCCCGGCCTTGCACATATTTATATAGTGTTTTGTTGGTGGATGCTCAAAATAGATGGCTATTTTTACTTCCTTCCACCATCTTGTTCATTTTCTTTTATTTGACACGGTATCTTCCTTCTTTGAACATATACATATTTATAAACGTCCCATCATACGACTTTCGGTTCTTTAACTTTGTTTTTGCTTAAAGAGGCTAAAATAATGGATATGTAATGTTAGATGTTATTATTCACTACAAATATCGTAATAGCAATGACCTAATATTCTATTTTAATTGATGCGTGCCTATTAATCAAACCGCTACAGTTACTGCACTTATCATGAGTTGATTACAGTTAGTTAAATAAATGTTATAATATATGTATATTATATTTTTTATATCGTAATTTTATTTATTGGGGCTATATATATGATTATTTGATACCTATTTCAGAATATACTAAGCCTCTTTACTACTTTGATACTTAAGTATACGCACGGCATAGGAACGGTTATCATCAACTTTTTAATTTGAAAAATACATATATAGCTTGCTCCGTAATTACATTCAACATATGTATTTTTTTCTTTATTCTGTGCTTTACACTCATTAGCTTTTGCTTCAATATAAATACACAAATACCTGTATCTTTTTTCCTTGCGTTTTTCACCACTTGTTGATGCCATCTGAATAAATACCTATCCCCATTTTATCGAGTTATATTTGCGAGTGAGCACTGAATAGTTTGCGACCTAAATAGGGCTATCATTGGGAATTAGGAGGTCACTTGTCACTCATTCTAGATCTAGGTCGATTGTTATGTAATAAATTGGTAATCAAATCCTTTTGATTGGACCCATTTGCCTTTTCTGTCGCTTCTTCTTCTTCTTATGGTGCCTCTCCAACTAGTGAAGGCTGGCAGTCAGCTCTGCATACTTTTTTCTGTCGCTAAGGGACCGTACATTGAGAGAGTTGATAGAGTCTAATTGATACTTAATTCTTTATTGTGTGAGGTCAGAGACTGCTAAAAGCAAAGCTTGATTGCTAAAAGCAAATAAACTATTTTTTCTATTGTAACAGGAACCATGATCAAATACAGAATATCTACTAAAAGCTCCCGGTCACAAGTCGATCTCACCTCTGCAAATATAACTAAGACTTGTAACTATTTGATATGATTTACTCGTAACTTCAAGTTAGAATAATAAATAGACATATGAATCGATATAAATGTTTCAAATATATTAGTTAGTAAGCAAAGTCGTTACTTACCAAAATTATTTGCAAAGATAACCTTGACTTTGAAATGGCAAGTCATCGTGGCTAGCCGAATTCAAATGCTTTCAACAATATCTGTTGTGTTTTTATATACTTCTAAGGGTGTTGTACAATCTAGTGCATTTAAGTATGTATATATTTTTTAAAGAAAATGATCACGACTGCCAGTTAAGTTTGCTTGTTCATGTGTCAGACGTGTCAGTTTCCGACTAAAACCAATCAGTAGTTTTGAAATCGGACCAATCTGATGTCTATCCTCTTTTGTAACCGTCAAGTGGTCGGTGGCTTTGCATCAGCGTGGCTATTTCAGTCGGACATCTATGTCAGTAGGGCATCTCCGCGGGTTCAGGGAGGGACTGCGACACCATCTCTTCATAATCTCTTCTTATATCGAGTTACCTTTCTCGCTACTAAGCCATTGTCTGTCACAGCGCAGGTGTTTGTGACCACAACTCTCCTAGCGCTTTTATAGGCCATTTCGATTCGAATCAAACTATTGTACACGCGGTATGTGTCGTAGACAACGTTTCAAAGCTTTCTGCAATCGTTATTTGGATCTACAGGTCTCAATGTTCACATTGGAATATAAAGTTTAAGCTCATTTCTTGTATTTGTTCCTAATAAGATGCTGTTTTATATTGTATTACCCTTAGAAGTTAACTCTCTACAAATGTCAGACAGCTTGTTGTCTAATTTTACTGGAGCATGTTCAAACAGTTTAATGCGGACAGTCGCATGCAGGATGCAATTGCTATTTCAGTGCGTCTTGCCCGCAAGTGTGTCACTGGGGCGGGGCGTCTCCGCGACCATTTCAGCAACTTTAACTGCTCAAAGTAATATATCCTCTATCACCAACATATAAGGTGCATCTATCACCCCATCATGCCGGTTAAAGAGTCCACTCTAGTTGCCACATCGTCACGCACCGGTCTTCCTTGCCTCTTTATTGGCCTAATTTTGTCTTGCGTCATTCGACAAGAATATGGGACTTTATAGGCATTGTTTAACTTATTACAGCTATAAAATGTCAGTTCTCTAATCTATTAAAGTCGATTGAGTTGCGTAGTTTTAGGAAAACCTATATTTATCTAATTTATTCTAATGCGTGCGGAATGTGATCATTGGATGACAATAAAAATATCGATTTTCATAATCTAACGTTTAATTTGGAATGTTTTGAATTTTGCTAGATTTTATGACATTTTCCTTATGCTTTAGGGTTATTTTGGCAAAATCTTTAAGTGATTCATTGAAGTTTTTCACTGGAATTTGAATTTGATATTTGTTTATCACGGTCAATGATCTTGCGTACGTAACGCGTTATTGAAATAGTCTGTTTAGTTTAAATGGAAGTATTTCCTTAAAAGTGCGCCTATGCCTAGTTAGATCTTTATAGGTATATTTTCGGTTTTCAATGTTTTTAATGTTACAATCGAAAAAGTATTCGTCCATGATATTTTTGTTACTTATTCCAGTGTGGTACACACATACCCGACCGCGATAAAACACTAATCTTCACTTCCAGTTCATATTCCAACTCTGTATTCCGATCTGCGTGCACTGTATGATTGCATGTTATGCAACTTTTTGCAATTAACCTATCAAATTGCTGCAACGCAATCGCACATAGTTGTCATAGGTCAGTTTGCGAACGAGATTAGATTACAAATGAAAGTTGATAAGATTGTGTTATTAATATCGCTTATCGGTTCACTTTCAATACATGTGTTTTGATTGTCGTATGCGGAATTTCTGGTGCATTTCTGGAAAATTGTAATAGGTGGGTTTGGAACCGTTTCCAGGAAATCTTTCGAATTGATAAGGTAGATAAAGCTTCAATGCGAATGTCATCATCATAAGTAAATGAACTAGGTATCTGTATTAAGTCCTCTGAGGTGTATGAAGTAGGAATAATATAAGATTTGATTTGTTAACTTTCTTAAATAACTCTTGCCCCGCGCGTCTCAAAGGGTCATACCTGAAAATCAGCGCTGCAGAGCAATCTGCAGCATTAATGCTGAGGTATGACCTTTTTTGACGCACGGGATACATCAATGTAACGTAATATCACCTTTCTATTCTATCTGTTGTTAACTTTTGTATGTATATATTGTTGTGTCCTGTGTGTCCAAATAAATGTTTTGAATTTGAATTTGAAAGAGAAGATGATGTCTTTCAAAGTTATTGCTCTAGTTGAATGAATCTAAACTGTTTTAGTCATTGTTATATCATTTGCTTTGTTTGTTTTTTTCCAACCCCAAAGAAAACTCTAAAACTCTTCAGTAACTCTACATAGTTCTTTCAAAAAATATTAAACGACATTCAGTTCGATGAACTCTTTAACTTTTGTATCTAAAGAGTCATTGTTAACTTCCAATTCATACCAGCGTGTGTTTGGGCAGGTGATGGCCGCCGTGCCTATGAATACATTTCCGCAAAGAATTAGTCACACTGAAACTAAAGACAAATTTGCAAAAGTACAGGGTTCGTTCACCGCGTGTCCTGGATTACTAAAATACTGCTCATTATAAATATCGTGACTAATAAATGGTTGGCAAGAACGCACACCATTTGAAAGATGGTTTCTGTAAAGGTAAATTGCTTGATGCCTAATTTGTTCGCTTGTTTGATGATCCTTTCTGACCGACGGCCGTCAATTAAATAAATTGACATCATCTCGACGGTTTTTGCCGCAATATTGTTTAGATTTGCACACATCATTTGCTGCATTATCTGGTTTCATGACTTTCAATTGACTAGTAGGTACTTGGTGGTTTTATGCTCAGTCACTACGTCTAGTCAGTATGTTTGTGAATAAATCACATTGTTTTCTTTTAATTTGTTAATTATGTTTCTGTATTTGGTGTGCATAGCGCTGCCAGTTGACCTTATTTACCGCATCGGACGCGCAAGGTTATCTCGGAGCCCTACTGGCGTTGTTATGTACCTAACTGTAGTAGTGTAATAGACAAGAATATAAATTGCTCTTTGTACTATTTATAAACGAGTGATATCACCTCGTATGTTGATAAAAGCAGTCGCACGAGAAAGGTGTTGTTCAACAAGTCACTGCAACTTGCCCGATATAATACATATCGGTTACATTTAATGATACAATCTGTTACTTTTGGACAATTATTGGGCTTGATTCGTGAGAGTTGAAGCTGAACGATGTTAATGATGCATCGGAACCGGTAGCGAGCGAGTGCGCAGACAGTAAAAACGTCGAGACGTCGGTTGCGAGGTTCGGCCGCGTGGAGCGAGGACCCGGACGAGGCCATTACTCATTACAAAGCGCATGATGACGGCGACGCACTTCAGGCCGCGGCCGAGGCACGCGAGACGCGGCTTTTTTGGCAATCGATGCGCTTCGTTTCGGCGAAAGATTACATTTGTTGCCTAAGTACCCGATTGTTTTTCGGTCACTCACCCTTCGCCGCGCCTTTGTTACTTTATAATAACTGGTTATTTTATTAAAAAAATAAAATGGGATGTTCGTGGCTCGCGGTTTTCGCGAGGGACGCGCAAATGTTGCATGCTGCGCTAAAGAAAATTCTCTGTATAATAAAGTGGGATTACGTCTTATAAATCAAATTGCACGCTGTGATTGTGCATTAAAGAATTTGTAAGGTGGCATAGGGGTACTATAAAGTGCGGGTAATTGTCGCGGCGGCCGGCCGGGTACCGCACGCGGCGGTCTCAGCTCGCCTGCTCGTACGGTGATGTACTCCCGGGTTCAACAACCCTCAATTAGCCCTCAGCCCTAGCCTTATTGAGATAAACGGCTGTCCATTCTGCGTACGGGAGTCCTTCTCAATTTGCAAAATGGTCGTCTCCGCCTCTGCGATTACGCCCATTAATATTGGCTACGTTATTAGCCCGTCGATAATAATGTTTCCTCGAAATGTAAAATAGCTAGTTTATATGTGATGAGCTCGCTCGGGCCCGTGGATCGTGTAACAGTGCGTCGTGCGCTGGGAGCGCTGCGTGCGTTAGAAAATGTATGCGCTCGCTTGCATTACGTGTGCGCTCAACGTAATATTATTTAACGTTTCGTGAGAACTGCAACATTGTAATATGTTAATTTGCAGCTGAGATTTTCTTTTAGTGACTGGTTTGTGTGTTGTGTTCCAGCGATCACGATCGGCATCAGGGTGATCGGTCCCGCTCTGGGCTTCCTGCTGGGCGCGCTCTGCACCAGGGTGTACGTGGACCCACTCACCGACCCCGGGTACGACTCTACCGACCCACGATGGGTCGGCGCCTGGTGGCTTGGTAAGTTTTACTTTATTTTATTTTACTTAAGCTTATAGTATAATTTTATATAAGATCTATAGCCATAAATATGTATATACATAGATGTAGTAAGACCACCAGTCGGTTAATTTACACTAATGACTAGGTACAGATAGTTCAATCATAAATATGACATGTAGAATTGTGGGGTCTACCTTTCTTCTCCTAGACAGCTACTAATTTACGCTACAATTCCAATGAAAAGCGAGGCATCGTTGAAATTACAAACAACCACCCAGGCCCGGTCGATAATGTATAATGCACACTTGTAACGAACCTGTCCAATGGAGCCCTATTAGCCTCACAATATACCTAGGCAGCTTCACGCAACGCTATTAATTGTTCGCCCCGAGAATAACTTAACCACGCGCGGTGCATAATCTACTGAATAACTAACTGGCTAATGCATAGCAACAACAGCCGGCAAGTTGGTTGTACGGTTTTTACTAGTTGGCTTATTAAATCTTTCCGGATGGCTGGTGGCTGTGCTTAGATGCGTTTGGCTTCTTCGGTCTTTATTAGACATGTTGCTTAAGATTTTATTTGGACGTGGAAAAAATATTAAAGAGCTTGTATACTTTTATTCGATGTAATACCTAGATATCACACCGTTTCTTTTCTGGAAGCTCTTAATCACCTCATCGTAGCCCATTGACCAGTAGTGGATCAATGACTTCTCAATAAACGTTCCTCTGTTTTTGTTCGCATACTAACACATTTTCCGCGCGTGTAGAAAGTTTTGTTGACAGTTTCGATTCTCGTAGCTCTCAGATTCCACCGATAGGAAAGAGCCGGCAAAGGCCGGCGACGCCTGGGCCGGCTCGAACCGGCTCCGCGCAGGTCCCAGGTATGGCGCGGCCCGCGGGGAGGTGTCTTCCTCTGCGTTCCCGGCATTCCACCGCGGAACCGCGCCATACCGTTAGCGCGCAGATTCGCGCGCGAAACGCACCAACACAGCGCGCATGACGCGACTCCCGACGCGGACGCGACCACCGCCTGTGCCACCGCGCGGTGAGCACACCTCCCATGCCAGTATCTCTATTACCATACACTTAGAGCGCACACTCCACTGATTGTCGATTTCGGGAAGTATAAACAATAAACTTATAGAAAACTGCTTCGGTCGTGCCTCGACTACTAATGCAGTCGATTCGCGAAATCGCTTCTGCGTATTTCCTCATTGTTGCCGTGCTTTCAGCGTATGAATGAAGCTTTGAATTTTAATAACTTCTTGATGTTATGTCAACTTATTATTTTATTCATGTTTTCCGCTTTAACTGCCGGTTAAATAATTGCGGTGTCGAGCGATATTTTGCGTAGGTTTTGTAAACATTTCCTTCATCGTTTCTTCATTAACACACTTATGATTAAGTCTCGAATGAATCGAGCATACTTTACCGGAGAGCAAAATTATAGTATTTCGAGTTCTGTTTTATGATTCGCTTGACATTTGGCGAGTTGTAATGAAATAAGAGGATTTCTCAACGCATAATGAGCGTCCTGAATGCGCGCCGACGTGTAATGTAATCAACGTCATTACTACTTCCCCGCCGGATTCAATATTCACCACAATTGCCGTAATTGATTCTGTGGAAAGGGGTGTGTGGTGCCGACTTCATTGCATCACTGAGAAATTCAGCTTTTATACCCATCTGTGTAACACTCTGTTAGCCGCAAGCGATGAGCTCTTTCCTCGGAGAGTGAATGTTGAGTCAGCGATATTGAGATGAACTAGTCAAGTTGCGATAGCGTGTCCGGTGACTGCAGCTGCATTTTCATTTGCTTTCGCTTTTGTTGGCGGTAGTTTCGCGGGCGCGGGGCGGCGCGGGGGCGGGCGGGCGGTGGGGGGCGTCACGCTGCCGCGCACGCGTCTACTTACATAACTCGAGTTACATCAGAGCGCGTCATCGCAGCTAAAATAACGCTCTATCCACGGCCGGTCACGGCCAAGGCTGCGCGCTCGTTGTCGGCAATTATGCCGTCGTCGCAGCCCGTAATGAGGATTTAGTGGGTGGACACGCGACCGCCGTGCTCACTTTTACTTTTAAACCGGTTGACATCGGGCCGACCTTCGTCTTCTGCGCTCTACGCTCTCGTGAAGTTCAGGAATCCTATCCCGTCGGTCCCGTGCTCGGTCGAGTGGCACCGACGTGCCGCGTGCGTACTGAGCGAGCGATGCGGCAGCGCGTATGTGTGTGAAGTATGCTCTGTCTAGTGAACGCCCTTGACTGATCGCCGACCGCCCGACCTTGGAGACATGCAAATGTTGCGTCTTTCGGTCCCATCGGAAACGATTCTATTTCGCTTTCAGCGCCTCGCCTGCTCGCCGACTTTACTGCCGAATGGTAAACAAACAGTCGGATATTGCCCGTCTAAAAATAACGAAACTCCGTGACTTGAAACGACGCACCGAGCTAATTAATAACTCAACGTCAGGGTCGTGTTCTTATTCTATGGCTCGGGAATTCCCTTGATTTAAATAGCACGATACATAGTTTCCTCGCATTATCGAGAAGGTTTCAAGCTTAGAGCTGGTTTAATGTGCTCGGCTTTGATTGTGCGTGATTCGTTCCGCTCCGTGGCAGTTAGCGGACCATGAAAAGCTTATTCCTAATCCTCAGTAAAGTAACACGCGGCGGAGGTTCCTTCGAGCCGGCTGCGACTCTACTAATTACTCTAACTACAATATTCCATACAGCTCCAGCTGATGTCTTGGTTAAACAAAGCAGCACATGAGTCCATCATTCTGTTTGCTCGTTAGCGATTTTTTGCCATAGCGATGTTGATTTCCTTTGCATGTTTTTATGCTGTGTATGGATCTCATTAGTTTGTTGGAGCCGTGCCCGGCAAATGAATGTGTTTGAAGACACATTTACTACTCCCGCGATAATTTAATGAAATATTTAGGCACAGTTATGTATGCGTAGTATGTAACTTGTGTGCCGAGAGGCAACAATGCAACGAATTCGTGATGTTTTATTTGTTGTAATATCTCTACGTACATATTTGTGTCTGTATGTAATTTTACGTCTAGCTAAATTGCTACACAAACAGTTCCAATTTGTTTTATTGTCAAGAAATAGGCTACAATCACAATAGTTATCGTGGTACAATAAAATAATCAAATTCCAAACTTAATACAACACGTGGTGAACTTGTAAAGTAAAAGCGACTATTTACTACTTGCTTTTATCGTAATTCCGCGAACGGATAAAAACTAATCGCTACAATCTACGAAGTAGCTGCTTGGTAAACAATAAATGTTGCATAGTATAAAATAGTAAAATGTTCTATAACACAAAATGTTACTAATTTATCCTATACCTGCATTGAGCTATAATGTACTTACGTAAGTACATTATAGCTCAATGTATACCTGATACAAACTGAACTATCAACATCATCATTATCATATCAGACCGTTAGCCTGTTAGCCCGTCAGCTGAGAGGCCTTTACCTTTACTCGGTAGTGGGTAGACCTCTGCTGAGTATAGTCCTCCTCTCCAGCGAAATAAACTAATTGATCTAAGTAATTAAATTGTAGGCCCTGGCTAAGTTGTAATCATAAGTGATTACTTACATATTATAATTTTGTAGGTACATATAAGATCAGCCTGTATTCCACAACACAGATCTAACTTTGTGTGGGGTGCAGTACGCAATTGTATAACAGTAGCTGAGATATATATAAATGAATACCTGGTGCTGTCTTCGCGTTGTTACGTAATAAAAATTAGCCCATGTTCCTCCCAGGAGGCCAGGACTTCTTACTACCTCCACCTACGTACTCAAATGAGATCAAGAGACAAATTTTCTAAAATCTGAATGTGTTCTGTCATTAATTTTAAGTACCCTAAATAATTTATTTGAAAAAAAAAATACTTATATTTCGGTTATTCTCTGTCTCGAGTTTCGACGCTCTTTAATCCATTGTCCCCTCCGCTCCCCAGGCATGGTGTTCATAGCCGGCTTCATCGTGCTGCTGTCGGTGCTGATGTTCTTCTTCCCGAAGCAGATCAAGCCGGAGCTGGTGCCGCCGCCCATCAAGAGCAAGGGGAAACGGGAGCCCTTCTTCAAAGGTAACTTCACGCGGCTAGCGTGGGCGACAGGGAATAGTGTGTGACCAAACTATTAACTATTGTTATATTTATTTACTAAGAACTCTCACTAATAATCGTGTATAAGTAAAGTAATAAAGGACTAACTTTAGCGAGAGCCCTAGGTATTAGTACATTCTTGGATAAAAAAATATAATGAAAATGAATCTTGGATAAAACATATCTTATAATCCAATGTCTATGCAGCCGCCTTGAGCGCGTGAATTAACAAACATACATATTTACTCGCAAAGTTTTAATATAATTAAAGTTTTCTAAATATTTTTTGCCCTCATATAACTTATGTAGAACATGAAAAAATCATCATGATACATAATAGATGGTGTTTTAAGAATAATATCGAAGGCCACCATTATCAATCTTCGTATACCTATATCATGATAATCTTGTAAGCGGCGGCCGAGTTTCAAAATGAAATGTTTTGTATGATCCATCCATCTACGTGTAATGTAGGTACATGTGTACGTATATGTATTATATTAGTTTGGTCATAACGCTATACACATGAATATAACACAGTGTGTGTATATAGTCGCCCACGCTAGCCATTAGGTTATTTGAGTGAGATTTTTCTCGATCTAACATCGATCACTTGATTTGCAAACACATTCATGAAGATTCATTTTCCCGTCACGGATGGGTAAGTACCATATTTTTATTGTGTTGATCACCACCTAATACTATTATTTATATAAGTAAGCTATTTCACATACTATACATTTGGCATCTGAATTTATTTTAATCAAATAACTGCCCCGTTAGCTTAGTTGGTAGTGGCTCTGCCTTCTAATCTAGGGGTGCGGGTTCGATTCCCGCATGACACAAGTAATTATGCATATTAAAATTTGTAAATACTTGTGTTGAGTCTGGTCGTTTCTATGTATAATAAGTATGTATTTACAAAAAAAATATATATGTATTATATCCGCTATCTAGTACCCATGACACAAGTGTAAGCTTAGTATGGGGCTAGATGGCGCTGTGTAATATGTCCTGAAATATTTATTTATTTATAAAATCAGAGCACACATAATTTACGTTGCAACTTTTTTCCCTACAAAAGAAACTGTCTACAGCTAAAAGGTGTTTTACTCTGGATTGTGTTTGAGAACGAATATAAGTCACCAAGACTGTTAAATTTCTCACAACTATTATGGTGAGAATTTTATATGCAAAGTTGTTTAGTAAAGCATAAATACAAAAAAAACTGTCACAGGTGGTTCACGTTTAAATAGTGCAATACACAACAATTATTATTTCACCCGAGAGAAATTGGCTCGTTTCAAACGTGGGGTAGGAATTTTAAAATGATTTTCATGTAAGCGTATTGTGAAGTGACACACGGTATCTCGCTCATTTATCTTGTTTACAACATGCTTCTTTGAATGTCTCTGCTTGAGTTTTCTCATTCATCTTTGAATAAACATAAACGCACATATACATAAATTTTTAGTATTTTTTAAGTGATACTGATTTTAGAGACAATTTTCTGGAATTTAAACATTTCAAAAAGTATTTTTCTTTGCCGATAATTTACGCAAAACGTTTCAAAGGTACTATACCAATAACATTCATCATACTAGTTTTGCAAATTCGTAAAGTCGAAATATTGTTTTCCAATTCGTTTCGTAGCGGGTCCATGACCTCTATGTATTATATCAGGAGCCCTGTATTCATTTTAACGACGTGTTTATATGTTCGCATGTGACTCTCTTTCAGTCGTATTTCCTCAGACTTGAGGGTAGTGACTACCTCATGGAAATAATTTCTTATGGGAGTTCTCTTTTATGAGTACATCGCAATCCTTGCACAGGAGACAATTTTGCTTAGTTTTTTTAACACGAAATAGGTTTTTTTGACTATAGCCTGCCTGATGTTAAGCATCACTATAGTCTAAGATGTAGCACGCTTGCCTAGAAGAAACCTATTTACTCTAGTTTTGAAGACCCCTGGGTTATAATACAGTAGTTATAGTTACTGACAGTTCTCTCCCCCGCCTTCCAGACTTCCTGGCCACCATCAAGCGGCAGCTCACCAACGACATCCTGATGTGGCGCACGGCGTCCTCGGTGCTGCACCTGATGCCCATCAGCGGCGTGTACAGCTTCCTGCCCAAGTACCTGGAGAAGCAGTTCCGGCTGCCCACGCACGACGCCAACCTAGTCTCGGGTGAGGTAGCACGACTACAGCCACGCACGCGGTCAAACTACAAACTCACTAGTGTGCTCATATATGTACAAGAACAAACGTGGAAATACATGGCAAAACCAAAAAGTGTAAAAATAAACTGATGTCTTATTTCTTTTTCTAGACTAAAAATAATTACGTAGGTACTGAATTGGTTCCACTATAAATTTTGCCAACGTACGTTATAATTTTTATACTTATACACTCACTACCTTTTTATTTTCGTCATCACATCAAAGTAAGAACTCAGAAATTGAACAAGTACACTTTTTGGTCGCCCAACAAAGGCTAAATTCCAAATTCTTATCTATGAAGAAAGCACCTGTCGCTATTGTGAATCCTCTAGAGTCCTTCCTCTACTTTGTGCTAGTCGTGGGACTATAGCAAAAGTGAAAGTGTAAGTAGATACGCCAACTAACAAAAAGATGTTTAAGTCCCATGAAACTGGTCTTATGATAAAGATCGAAAGTGGCCTTAGGGACTCATAAGTCAGATACATTTTGGATTCTATAATACAAAACCATTTATTTGATAACATTCTTATGACAGGAATGTATGTGAATGAGAATATAGCAAATTATAACGTTTACTAACTCCATCCTGCTGTCCTCCCAGGGCTGGGCGGTATCCTGGTGATGGGTCTGGGCATCATCACGTCGGGGGTGGTGATCCTGAAGCTGGTGCCCAGCGCGCGCCAGGTGGCCGCCTGGACCGCCGCCACCGCCGCCATCTATAGTGCTGGTAATACATAGCTTTATTTATGACCTAAGGATTTTTGAAAACTATACTAATTTCTGATTTCAACTTGATTTACTTTTGTGTTGTGAAATATTCAATATGGAAAGCTTATGAAGAAAATAAAAGACATAGCATAGAATATAATTTTGATCTTCTTTAATACTAGCTATACTACTTTCATTAGTTTGACTGTGGTGTGGTTATGCGCGAGGTCGAGCCCTAATTGTTAATAATTAATCTACATAACAACATGGGCTTCTTAGTATGCCAAATCTAGTCAATAGTATGTATGAAATCGTTTCGTTTTTTGAAATAATTTTAAAATTAAAATATTTTTTCTTTTTGAAAATGTACAAATCTAAACTAATTTAAAAATGTTCTATTTTTTGTGGTGTTCATGAAAATAACTAATAAACGTCCTCATGTGTTCCAGGCATGGTGATCCTGATGTTCGTGAGTTGTCCCGAGGAGCGCTACCGTCTCCCGGGCAGCGGCGGCATCATAGGCGTCGACACTCGCCTCGAGTGCAGCACTGGCTGTTACTGTGACAACGCACCGTTTAGTCCTATCTGTGGACAGGTATGTAAAAGGTTTCTTGAACTACGATAACTTCAATTCTCCTACGAAATGAACGCTGTGATTGGCTGAAAATAATAGATAGCCAATTGCCATCATTTGAGTGGTCTATAAAATAAAAAGAAATAGTTACCCTTTGTCAGTTTATCATTGTTTTGGGTCTTTCGCGTTTTTTTTGCGGTGACTGTAACCTTTGACCGAAATAGCACACTTATATTTTTCACCGACACAACAGGCATATTTTCTTACAGTAAAATTCGTTATTCTTCCCGCTAGCTTAACAATATTGAATAAAAAACCACATGACAATCAGGTTTTGGTTTCGCTTGCAGCGAACAAAAGCTATCGCTATAAAATACCAAATCTAAAGCTGGTATATAAAATCGTTCAAATGTTATCCAAATGAAAATATATTGTATCTATATAATATCCACATATGTTTCCAGGACTCGTACACGTACGTATCTCCGTGCGCCGCGGGGTGTGCGGGTAGCTCGCAGCTCGACAACTCCACGTGGCTGTACTACAACTGCTCCTGCATCGACACCGCCGACATCGGCGCGCGCGCCAAGCAGGCGTACGTATACTTATACTAGATGTACTAGTGGACGACCGTGGCTTCGCTCGCATGATTTTGGGATAAAAAGTAGCATATAATACTCGCAAGTACTCATACTACCTACATACCAAAAATTATGATGACCCGTTAAGCCGTTTTTGCGTGATGCGCGTTTAAATAAACCGATAAACAGGCAAGAATTACAGATACGGTCTTACCAACCGAATAATAGTTATCCCCATCAGGGTTGCCAAGATGTGATAGCGTTAGGTTTATGTAAGAATCGGAAAGAGCCGTCCCTATAGATTGTGAAAATAAAGGGTACATAGTGAAAACAAAATTTAAGAATCAGTAAGAGCTATAGATTGTAAAAATAAAGGTACATGTTGCCAACGCAGACAACAACAGACGCTAATTGTACTCTCTCGTATTTGCAGCATTGAGCGCTACGACCTGTACAACACATCCGCTCAGTACCTGTCCTTGGAGGATGGGTGGGCGGTGTCGGGCGAGTGCGGCGCCGAGTGCGGACAGATATACATCTTCATCGCCATCTTCGCAGCCATCATGTTCGTGCACTCCAGCGGGGAGGTGGGCGCCGTGCTGCTCATCATACGCTGCACGCACAAACATGGTGAGTGGCTGGCTATGGACACATAGAGTACACATCAGATATACATCTTCATCGCCATCTTCGCAGCCATCATGTTCGTGCACTCCAGCGGGGAGGTGAGCGCCGTGCTGCTCATCATACGCTGCACGCACAAACATGGTGAGTGGCTGGCTATGGACACATAGAGTACACATCAGATATACATCTTCATCGCCATCTTCGCAGCCATCATATTCGTGCACTCCAGCGGGGAGGTGGGCGCCGTGCTGCTCATCATACGCTGCACGCACAAACATGGTGAGTGGCTGGCTATGGACACATAGAGTACACATCAGATATACATCTTCATCGCCATCTTCGCAGCCATCATGTTCGTGCACTCCAGCGGGGAGGTGGGCGCCGTGCTGCTCATCATACGCTGCACGCACAAACATGGTGAGTGGCTGGCTATGGACACATAGAGTACACATCAGACATCTTCATCGCCATCTTCGCAGCCATCATATTCGTGCACTCCAGCGGGGAGGTGGGCGCCGTGCTGCTCATCATACGCTGCACGCACAAACATGGTGAGTGGCTGGCTATGGACACATAGAGTACACATCAGATATACATCTTCATCGCCATCTTCGCAGCCATCATGTTCGTTCACTCCAGCGGGGAGGTGGGCGCCGTGCTGCTCATCATACGCTGCACGCACAAACATGGTGAGTGGCTGGCTATGGACACATAGAGTACACATCAGATATACATCTTCGCAGCCATCATGTTCGTGCACTCCAGCGGGCAGGTGGGCGCCGTGCTGCTCATCATACGCTGCACGCACAAACATGGTGAGCGGCTGGCTATGGACACATAGAGTACACATCAGATATACATTTTCATCGCCATCTTCGCAGCTATCATGTTCGTGCACTCCAGCGGGGAGGTGGGCGCCGTGCTGCTCATCATACGCTGCACGCACAAACATGGTGATAGGCTGGCTATGGACACATAGAGTGCACATCGTTGCGTTTAAGGCTGTCTGTGCGAGAGAGACAACAATATTTATATATTTTATGCCGTGCGTGCGTAAACAGCGCAGTGACTGAATGCGGCTTGTACGAGCGTGACAGCTATATTTCTGCTGATTTTTCATACTTTCTGTACAGCTGCATTGAGGTTATCGCTAACAGACAAACATTTGGAATAAAATATCAATTCAACTTTTATATCATGAATAAGAATAAATTAGGCTTTGGTTACCTTGTAGACTCTAAGTCGGTTTTTAAATGCATGACATAATATATAACCTCATAATGTCCTCGTTCCCCAGACAAAGCGATGGCGATGGGTGTGATCCAGTTCGCTATAGGCGTGTTCGGCAACGTGCCGTGTCCCATCGTGTTCGGTGCGGCCGTGGACGCGGCGTGCCGCCTGCGCGACGCCGCCTGCGGCATGCTGGGGGCGTGCGCCAGCTATGACAGCGACAGCTTCCGCCATCTGTATCTAGGTAAGAGAGTAGACTACTTGCAGCTTCTTACGTGGACATAAATAACACTTACAAACAAAAGAGATTACTCGTACGGTCGTAGACAGCCAAATGGCTTAGTATCGGATTAATTGTGACACATACGAGTACATAGGAGTGTTCAGCGCAAAATATACTACGCTATTTGATCTAGTCTAATCGGTGCATTAAAAAAGTATTGTACTACAGTTTCTTCAAACGAAAATGAAATAGGTACTAAATATGCGTTAAAAAAGTACGCAATATAACCTCACTCTTGACTACAACTCGCCTGACGCTAAGCAATTCGCACCATTAGTGTTTATTATTTAATTCGGTCTTCAAGTCGAAAGTAAACCGGTTTCTTCTAGACAAGCGCGCTAGATCATAGATTATAACGTTGCTTAACATCAGGCAAGTGGTAGTCAAGCGTGAGCCTATATCATGTAAAAAAAACCTGTTATTAAACTTATTTTCCCTCCCGCAGGTCTGTCAGCGGGGCTGATGTTCCTGGCCTTCATAATGGACTTGCTGGTGTGGAGCAAGGCAGGCCGCATCGACATGAACCCGGCGGAGGAGGCGCGCCGCGCGCCCGACTCGCAGCTCTGACGCAACGCACACAACACTACCTACGAGTCGCACTTCTAGCACACCACTAGTGGAGCGAGCTCGTTTGTGGTACATCACTAGGACTGTGCATTGTGGGCAGTTGAATAATTGAGTACGCACACCACCACGTACGAGACGCTCTTCCAGGACGTCACTAGTAGAGCGAGCTCGTCTGTGGTTACATCACTAAGACTGTGCATCGTGGGCAGTTTAATAATTGAGTACGTAACTCACTACCTACGAGTCGCACTTCTAGGACACCACTAGTGGAGCGAGATCGTGTCTGTGGTTACATCACTAAGACTGTGCATTGTGAGCAGTTTAATAATTGAGTACGCACACCACTACGTACGAGACGCACCTCTAGGCCATTACTAGTGGATCGAGGATTGTGGTTACATCACTACTACGAACTCACTACGTACATGTCTCACTTATAGGACACAAGGGGACGTGGTATTAGTGGACTTTGATACATCACTAGGACTGTGGACACTAATAAAAAAGAACGAAACTGCGTTTGAGTCGCACTTTTAAACGATCACTACGTCATCACATCACTTTTAAGCCATGGTCACGATACACGGACTATGATCAAGTCATTGAACTATGGTCACATGGTGAGATGCGGTAATATACATAACTGGTAGAGTGTTAAGTGTTGTCCTACTATTTGACTTTGACTTTTTCTAGTTGACCGAATCCTCCTTACAACACTATTGCGTTTGAGGTTTGTGTGTACTTTTAGACTATATCATGTTTGTATTTGACCATGGCAACATATATTGTGACCACCTTTTTAGTAGACTGTGGCAACACTTGGGTACTCTAAAATCGCATTTCTAAAATTTGTGGAACACGAAAACATTTTTTGGTAAATATAATTGTATAAGATTTAACTTTTGTTAGTCCTATAGTTAAAAATGTATATGACTATAAAAAGGGTTTTGCAATTATGTTCATGACATCGCTCGGAAAGCCAAAGAAGCGATAATTTCGTGCAATATAAACTGCGACCGATAAAAAAGAATATAAAACGCGATTTTATTCCAATATCGACTATATTTTATAGGTCTCATTTTATAGACCTTGCATATTTTTTTTTATTTAATGCGAAATCAATTCATCACATATATACAAATATTATTTTTACACATTTTATATTTTTAATCCGATATTTGTTTTTATTGAAGTGGTTTGACAAAACATCATGTGGACATTGTATGTTGTTTGCATTTTTTTTTATTAAATTTGATCTGTGAGCTATTTATACACAAGTTAATTAAGTATAAAATAATGTGCTCAATTTTACCGCAAGTAAAGTTATATCAGCATAATATAAATATGAAATACTTGATTGTATGAATTATTATAGCTAATGAAATATACATTTAATTAATTTTATTTTATATTTGCGAATGTAAATTGAATATCTTGACATAGTAATTGATATGTATGATTTTTCTTGTAAAAAGGTGCAACCTTGTATACGTACTTTGTATACTAAAATAAGATTATTTGCATAATATTATTTACATCACGTTCCAAATATGCATTGTACAAAATTTACTACAGGGTAGGGTTACTCGTCGCCACCATGATAAACAAAAACCAATACGGGGCCAAATATTATTCACAATTCTGATATGCAGTTTAAACTGATTTAACGTCTCTTAAAATGTTGGTCTTTTATTAAAAGATACCGAACATTTTAGGTCAGTCAAATTAGTTCAAAATAGAAATCGAAAGAAGGTTAGAAATAAAAGATGTTATATTGTTTTGTGTCGCTACAAAATTTTTCAGGAGTTAATACATAAACCTTGTATGGACCATCAAACAAAATAACCCTGTATACATTTATCACAATTTCCTAGGACTGATTTTTATTAGGCTGTTAAAGCTACATTATATCGGAAATATACTCTCAAATGTATGAGAGAATGTAATTTTCATCGCGCATATAACGCTTAGGGTATGTGGTACGATGGCATAATATTAAAGTAAAATATGGAAAACAAATAGGTATCGTAGAATCGATCTTATGTTCATTCAATAAAACCTGACTTTATTAAAGTTAAAAAAAGCTGTATAACAAAACTGTAATTCAAAAAGTTTGAAATACGCTGCCAATATTCAATTTTACACCATATTATACATATAATCAAATAAATGACATGGATTTTGTAATCAACTTTTGATATGTTTGTATTTTCAATCAAGAAAGTAATTTCAAAAAGTTTCAATAACAATAATTAATTTGAACATGTGTTTTGGTCGATGCTACGATATTTTTATTGGTTTATAAATACACGTGTAACATAACACCACTGCGTTGAATATAACATTGAATTTGCGAACTATATGGCTAGTGATTAGACATTTATTTAGTAGTTAGATTTAAATATTATACATTGTAAATATTGTGTTATGATACAATACAATCACCTTTTAATATTAACTTTATCATAATAATTGTAAAATGAATGTGTTAATGGTTTAATTAATTTAATGTTGTTTTAAATGTTAGCTAATATTTTTTTACAGTTTCAATTAGTGCTAGTGATAAATTGCGTAAACTAATTAAAATTGGCCTGCGGTTATTGGACAAAGACCCAAAGATCACCAAAATAAGTTTGTTTTTTGACATCTGTTTGGTTTGGATATTCTCAGAAAAAACCAACAGTTTCCGATGTGGTTTACAACATTGTATAGTTTTATATAAATGAAACATCTTTGTTATTCTTTCTACTTTTTATGAAGTTTTAGCAAGATAATAAATGAATCATATGCCGCAGTCCAATTTGTATAGTAATAATATCGGAAGGCTGGGCCAAGTGTAAGACAATTTAGTAAATTAGCTATATTGTGCGCATCTTTATATATTGCATACAGAGTTATCAAGAAAGTTAAAACATGAAGATTTTTTCAAAAGATATCTTACCTAGTGGATTGAAATATGATAATTATATTTTGGGACCTAAATAGTAAATACACAATAGACTTGAGCTGATAGATTTTTACTTCGATTCATTGATTTCCGTTTTGTTTTCCAAATTAGTAAATAATTATATTGAATACTAAAACATTACTGTTTTAGTGAGTGATAACTCTGTATTAGTATGTATTGGTCGACACTTTCATTTTGATTAGATCTGTGATGCTTTATCGTACGATATATTTTACAGTTATTAGTTTTACAATATACATATTTTTAATTTATAAAATATACTTTCTAAATTATAGTGTTATAAGTATATATTTGTGTTGTAGCATTAACTATTTGTGAAAGTGCAATATTTTGCTAAATTACTGATAGGATACAAGTTTGTCAGTCCTTGATTCTTTGTAACTGGGTAATAGGTATATATTTCCAAAATAATAATTACCTTATACTATTTACTGTTCTGGGAAATAATATATCACATTTCGCCGCATTGAGATACTATTTCAAAATGTATGTAGGTATTGTACATTTCCCTCAACAATATGCAACGAAACACACATTAATGAAGAATATATCCCTGCCAGATTGGTTGCCTGGAAGAGATCGCTCTTAGCGATAAGGCCGCCAATTAAGACGCTGATTCTAATTTGTATTTTTTTGTATTGTTTTATTTGTGGTGTTTTAATAAAGTATTTATCTATCTATCTATCTAAATCAATGTCATACGAAAATGGTTCCTTATATTTTTATAATGGTGCATTAGTATTGTGCAATGTGGTTTTTTATTTATTGTATATAACAGTTTTATATAATAAATTTATATATAATTCTTACATTATAAGCTTTTATCACAATTACTCGTGCTTTTTGCATGTAATTTTATACAATATGTAACGAACATCACTATAATGCTTTATATCAAATGTATTTCTTGTTTAGGTACTTTAGTAAATTACCTATACATTTATGTCGGTAGCTATATTTTGTTAAGTAGACGTACAATTTATATGTAAAATGTAATGTTAGGTAATTTCGGCGAAGTAACACAAGAGACTAGTCTATGTATATGTAAGAAAAACAATACCTCTGAAGTTAGACATAACAATGTCTGCATAAATATGCATTTTGAGACATCACAACAATAGGCATGACTTGACTTGGAGTATGTATTACTACACTCCAAAGTCAATTAAGCATAATATACTGCCAATTTAATAAACTGACTGGATAATATACGTATCTGTATAGGTTTGAAGCGAAGGACATTAATTGGAAATGATTCCATTCATGTTATGACAAAGTTTGCTAGCGTAAAAATGTTCAGTTCTTCATACAATTTGAAGTAACAGCTGAACTGATATTGTACCGGATATCATCAATCCCAAACTATGTCTTTTATGATCGAAATAATCATAATATATGTATTGTCATAGTGTTTTTCAAAATGCATCACAATGTGCTCACTCTGAAAAAGTTTAAACCAAAAATACTTGAGTGATAAAAAATACAGTTTGGTATTCATCAAAGGTAGTAAAGGTTACTGTTTATTTAAAAAAAAACTAAGGTCAGTTAAATAGCCGAAGTATAATTACGGAACAATAAAATGAGTATAACTTGATTTCTTTGATAAATATAGATTTGCATTTCGTGCCAGACGTAACAATAAAATAGTTTAAATATTTGCAGCCATTATTAGTTTTCTGTGTGAACTATATTTTTGAGAGAAATCAAGTTTTTTAAGAATAATCAGAAACAACAGTTTGTTAACATTTACTGTAATCAAATATGTAATTAATTTATACAATAAGTAGGTACAGTTTAGATTTGTTATTGTGACGTTGGCTCACATTTTTTTAAT
This sequence comes from Macaria notata, assembly GCA_927399415.1. Taxonomy (NCBI): domain Eukaryota; kingdom Metazoa; phylum Arthropoda; class Insecta; order Lepidoptera; family Geometridae; genus Macaria; species Macaria notata. The sequence goes on from OV656727.1 coordinate 1,514,550, forward strand.
TATTTGTAAATAAAAAATATTGAGATGTAATACCAGTTTTTATTTATTTCAAGAATCATAATCATAAGAATATGAGGGGGGCATATATAAAACGTAAAGATATTTGTAGCTACCACAAACTAAAGGATTACTAGGTACCACATAATTCTGATACTACGTAGGTAACCTATATAATAAATATGTTTTACTGAAGAAAGTCCTTCTTGACTACAGTAATGAAATCCTCGATTTACCATAATTAATATTGTGCAATAAATAATGTAGGATGGAAGAACAAGGAAAAAAGCACAAGGTTATATAAATCTGAGTAAACCCCATCCTAAATTTGCATCTTGTTTAATTAACTTAATGGTCGTATAGTCGGATTATCCAACCTAGGTATTAAACGATCTCAACTCTCAATATCAAAATTTTAATCAACGTTTTGTACTTTTTTTGCTTCTCAGAAATCAAAGTCACGTAGGCGAATGACGTTCAAAACACAAAACTCTGCAAAGCACATTGCACTTTGGTTTTAATATATAAGGTTGAAATTTAAGTAGTCAGTCAAAGTTTTTGTGGCCTATTGTTCAGCCAGGTCGTGTTTTGATCTAATCGATTGAATCGATTTGTCGGTTCGATTAGGTAGTTAGGTAGGTATTCGATTTTGCGACTCAAACCTCTAATGATGGTGTAATTTATACGATGGGTGAATAGGTACCTCGAGGTTGTTTAGCTTTTTTACTTCTGACTTGTATACTGAACTATGCATAGGAATGTATATGTGTGTATATACGTAGGTACTTATTGATTCTAATAGCTAGACATCGCTACGGCTACAATTTATGGATTAGATATATCAATAAAGTAGGTAATATCGTTTGTCATCATAGTAGTATCTAACCCAGATCTCAAAAAGTTTCGCAGATTTGGTTCGATTTGGATTTTTCTAAGGATTATTCTATAGATGACTAGTGAATGCGGTCCGAACATCGATCGTCGTAATTATATTATTGACTAGCTGGTGCGCGCGACTTAGTCCGCGTGGAATAGTTATTACCATAAAAACGGTTCTAGTGAGTTAACTGTTGCTGACATTTTTTAGATCATTTCAAGCGAAATAATTCTTTCATACACATTTTTTTGATATCTTGAACCGTTTTCGCAGCACACGTAACGGAAGCCCTCAAAGATGAATATTTTTCCTCGTTTTTTTTCATTTTCCATTGTTTCTTCGCTCATATTAGTTGCAGCGTGATGTTATATAGCCTTAAGCCTTCCTCGATAAATGGTCTATCCAACACAAAAATATTTTTTCAATTCGCACCAGTAGTTCCTGAGATTAGCGCGTTCAAACAAACAAGCAAACAAACTCTTCAACTTTATAATATTAGTAGTATAGATAATATTTTAATGTTATTTTCAGGCAGTATATATACACAAGTATAGGTATATTAGAATACATACATACTCATGTATACTATGCATAGGTATAGTACATACATTATAATATATGTACTATAAAGGTAAAGGTAAAGGTAAAGGCAAAGCTCTGGAACACTTTACCAGAAGCTGTGTTTCCTGCGAACTACAATCCAGGGGTTTTCAAATCTAGAGTTAATAGGTATCTTCTAGGTAAACGTGTTACACCCTAGGCTGCAGCAATGCTTAACATCAGGCAGGCTGTAGTCAAACGTAAACCTATCACACGTAAAAAAAAAAAAAAAATGTACCTGCAAACTTATCTTCACATATACCTACCTCATGCTACTACGATTATTCAGCGGTTCAAAAAACTCCCCCACTCCATGTTACTATAATTTGACTTCAGTTTTCCCATGATTTTCCTTATTTCACAGATTGCACAGAAAGTCGCATCCTGTAAAAAACAAAACAACAAAAAAGTAGCTCTCAATGTATCAATGCGCGGATTTTGCGAAAAAAATCTAGTCAACCTTGAGTTTTATTCAAAAACCTAAGGGTTCCACAATTTTTCAAAAAAATACATCGATAAAGTAAGAAAGAAAGAAAATATATTTATAACGAAACATATTTATATGCAGGCGAATAAAAAAGCATTAAAATCAGTATTTTACCTATTTTTATGTGTATAATATTCTACCTATCGGCTTAGCAGAACATTTTAAGATATCCTTGGTTGGATATATGTAGGTAACGTACACAATGCTCTACATTATGTGTAACTAAGTTTTTTGATACTCTTGCGTATTATTATATGTTTGGTGCTTACGCGTCAAGCGAAGCGTTTTGTGAAGCAGCGATAAACAAGATCGGATAACGAACGTATCGTTCAGGGATCCCTAATTCTGGTGACAATTCCGATTTCTCGGTGCTGGCTCCAACAGGCAGGATGATGGGGCAGTTTGCACCGTGACAGAGTGTCGTATAAAACAGACTCCCTGCAAACATTGGACGCAGTTTTCTGGTTCACAAGTTGAGTACAACTTATCCTTTTAAACTTTTCAAAATGCTTCGATTGCTTTTCGTTTTTGCTGTCCTGATCGTGTCAATCTGCGCTGCGCCAGGTAAATTTTATTACCTTTTTAATTTTATTATTCCTTTTCGTAATTTTGTTCTGATAGACATTGAGCTATAATGTACGTACGTAAGTACATTATAGCTCAATGCTGATAGATAGCTAAGCAGACATGAGCTTAAACTGTGAGTATCTAAAACTCTGGTTAAGCATATCGTTATGCAGTTAATTTCAACTCGGGCACAATGATAGTATAATTCATTTATGTTGCATAATAAATAATGTAAGGGATCAAAATGCCAAAGCAGATCGCTCTTAAAACTGATGGAAGCACACTTCCGAGCATTATACTGAGTACCTAATTATCAAAGTAAGGCTAAAGGTTTTTGACTTTTTTAACCGTTATCAATAATAAAAAAATTATATTGGAACTAATTCGTTTTTCATAATCCTATATTTTTATTTATGAATACCCATATTTCTACACTAGGCGAGCGTCCCCGGCGCTACCTACACGAGGGTGGGCTGGGTGGCTACGGGGGCGGCGGCGGCTACGGGGGCGGGGGCTACCCCGGCCACGGCTCGCACGGGTACGGCGTGCACTCCATACCGGTAGCCTCCCAGTCCTTCTCCAAGTCATCAGCTAGCTCTAGCTCCGTCTCCTCTTCCGGAGGGTATGGGAAGAAGTGAGAACATATATGGTAAGATTCTAAGTTTATTTGTAACTATTTTTTTAAGTCTATCGGTTTTTAACTTTGCCCTTGCCTAATGGTAAGCGATAATTGTGGTGAAAGATGGATTGAGTTTAGTTATCAACCAGTCATTTTTTATCCCATTAAGAGTTTAATGGGATAAGTAAAATAAAGTTATACTATGTTGGACGGGACTCAATTTCAATTCATTTTCAATTATCTTTATTTAAACATAAATTATTTACAATATAGAAGTACACAAACACCAATGTTAATTTATCCAAGTGGTATATAATGATAGTCCAAGCGTTTGCTTTGTGGGGGGATATATGCTGGAAGACGTCGGGTCTCGTATTACGAAACTCAAGTGGCGATGGGCTGGACACTTGGCGAGACGTACTGACGGCAGATGGAGCAAAGCAATAACTGAATGGTACCCACGGCTAGGTAAGCGAAGTGTAGGAAGACCTGTGCAACGGTGGCTGGATGATGTAAGAAAGTTAGAAGGAAACATCTGGGCAAGAACAGCGCAAGACAGGGAGTATTGGCGTAAGAGGGTGGAGGCCTATGCCCTGCAGTGGGTCCCATTAGGCTGATGATGATGATGATGATGATATGGCGCTGTGTGCAATGTCCCGGAATAATTATTTATTTTATATTTTATATAAATAATTTATATAACCACAATATCAAAATGCTTTCTTTATTTCCAGATCATTAAACCCTGACTACAGTGGGCTTTGCAAATAAATATAAAATTATGATATTGCTGGAGATGATCATTTATCTATATTTTTAAGACTTAATTGAATAAAATTATTTATAGGCTAATTTTGTAAGAGGCTATATATCTAAATTTATTGATTTTGGTGAGAACTAATAAATTAATGTACGTAAGTAGTTAGATAGGCATTTGATGTAAAATTATGACTAATCGATATTATTAACAAAATAATCAAATAATTTATTTCATATAGAGAGGCTATGAAAATAAAGAGCCAAAATTTTCTTGATGTTATTTTATTTCCCAACACAAACACCTTTATTTTAAAGTAGCTACCAAATTATAAATAGCGTAATTATAATCTTCTCAACTATGCTAATATGAAAATCTTCTAGAGCATAGCCCGTGTTAGAAGAGTTAGCGGGAGCGGGTATTAATCAGCTTTACGCGGACGTCTTCCGCCGTAGCGCCTGTCATTGTCTCCGTAGTCATCTCTGCCGTAAATATGCTCCCGACTATCGTTTCTGAAAATAAATTATTGGGTAAAAAAATTCTGTAATATTTTTAAAATTCGTATTTGATATATTCTAGTTATTTTTATTAGCAGTCCTTACAATTATAAGAAAAAGACGTATGACCTTTATAGCAAATCTTTACGATATATTATATTAATTAGAAGTATATATAAATGAAGAAAATTAAAATAAAAAGATATAAAATTAAAAAAAAAAGTATATTTACTCTTCCTCGCTATCGCAGTCTTGTCCGCGGCGGCCGCCATCTTCTCGGCTGACACTGGCATCACGTTCATAGCTTTCGTCAAAGAACCCGCCGCCGCGCTCGCTTGCGCCCCCGCTTCCGCCCCCGCTGTTATTCACTGCCTCACTCTGCCTCCTAAACAGTAATATTATTTTAGAATTTTTATTAATATTTTACGATATTAAATTTAGGTAAGTATGCCATTATTTTCATCACATTCTATTTCTTCATCACAATGTCTTGAAAAACATACAGTGATGTTGGATAATTGATGATAAGTTTTTCGATTGAGAATATATGTATAAGTAATTGAAAAACTACTTACCGGGCGGTAAAGCGTCCACGTAAATCACACATAGCACAGTCAAAACTACGGTCACAATTTTCAACATTTTCCAATATTATTTTAGGCACAACTGTGTGCTCTGATTTTAGGCATTATTTTATATAGAGACCATAGATTTGGTCAAAACAGTATGCACAGGTTTTTGTTGTTACTTTGTCTGTTTACTATTTTGTTCGTATCTGTGAAAAATCTGGTCAAACTCTCAGTTTTTCACTGCGATAAAGTACAATAGTGTATCGTATGTTTTTGATAGAAGCGGGAAGGATGGGTAACGGCAAATTATCACATCGGAAGTGTTACGGTTCTGAATGTCATGGTTTGGAGCCTGATGGACGGACAAAGGGGCCTGTGACATGTTTATTGACTCAATTTGGGGATAAATGTAGGTAGGTGGTACCTAAGTATGGCAAGGTTCTGAGTTTCAAGGGTAGGACTCTTTGAGAAAGTTAGGTATATATCACCTTCAGCTGTTATAGTAATTTATATATTTATTATCATTTACTGAGATAAAATGTGGCACGCTCTTAAAACGCGCATATTTAAGACTGCTAACATTAAATTGAGTTTTTTTTAACAGTAATTCCGCTTAAAGCTATAGTAACATGTCTTACATGCAGTATAACCTTTGTATCTTCTAAATAACTTAGGTATTAGTAGGTACATATAACTCGTATTTACACATATTCAAATTCAACCAATTATTTCAGGTAACTTGGGCAAACCTTAGGTTATCAGCTGAAAATCTGAATGAAAATAAAAACATCTAATTTGGTTTCTTCGAATGTGAGAGGGAAAATCCGGCATTCCGGTAAAAACATTTTAAGATTAGTTAGTCAAGTATGCATTAAAAATAATTTATTAGGGACGGTGGTATGTATAATAAAATTTAAATTTCATTGTTTGAAATGTAAATATAATCAAATTTGGTTAACTAACTTATATACCTATTAGTTGGTTTGTACCTGCACTGTTATTAATGAATTGTTTATTCCATTCCATCAATTGTAATATATATAGCAAAGAGGATAAAACCTATATAACAGATGGCTTTAAAAAAATTGTAGTGCTTGAATAAATTACTAATCTCAGTGCAAATAACAATAGTGCTATAAAGATACAACTGGAGATAACTCTATAACTAACTTCTTTTTACACGATTGAGAGGCATACTATGCATTAGGTACGCTAAGTAACTCAAGTCACAAATTATAGTTGTAAAGAATGATAAAAATTATATGAGAAGAGATAAAATAGATTCTGTATCTAATATTTATGTACATGCCTTACTTACTGGTTGTTTCTATATATAATTAGTATGTATTTACAAAAGAAAAGTATGTAAGTATTATCTGTTATCTAGTACCCACGACACAAGCGTTTGCTTAGTGTGGGGCTAGATGGCGCTGTGTGCAATGGCCTGGAATATTTAATTATTATTTTATTTATTTGTTTACCATGGCAACATTCTTAGACTATTTTGTAGAGTTAAGAGAGTTCTTGAAGTATTTTGCGTAAAATACAGACATAGGCATCTTAAATTCTAAGATGTAATGCGAAACACCGCTTTATTGCCAATACTTGTATTTTGCATACGACTTTTAACATTGGGATAAACCTATGCTACTTTCGGGACCCTACACTCTACATTTAATTTGGGATGTATGTAGTTAATAGGTAATAAGCCATTAAAAAACAGTGCAAAGCTTTTGGTGACTTTTGTTACGTCAATGTCAGTACTTTTAAACATCTATGATTTCCAAATACATATAATAATTTCAAAATATCGAAACAGATCAAAACACGGATTAAAAGTATATGTTCGATATACGTGACCATGCTGATAAAATTGTGATCCTGCAAGTATTAGAGATTCAACAATTAAAGTTTTATAACGATAAACCACTATGCAATGAAACCAATCAAGTTTCTTGAAAGGATTGTTCCTATATATATTCAAGGAATCCGCCTTGAATATATATCGTTCTAACAGAAAGATGACCAAATTATGATAAATACTTCAGTATCTGGTGTTGCATTATAAAGATGAGAGTGAACATGAAGAAAGCCATTCTTATAACAAGGAACCAATGGAAACCATCTTATCCAAAATTGTCTACGCAATCTTATAATCACCGGCTTTATAAATTGTTTTGATTTTGCCATTGTACGTGGTAAAATATTTTTTAGACATGTTGACCTGTTCTCGTATCTTGACTTGTTAAAATAAAATGTTGGTTTGTTGAGTGTTATACGTATTTTATTCTCACTGTCTCAAATAAATTAGCAGTAAATAAAACAAGATCTCAACACGTATACAAGTTTGTTAATTTATTTTCATTTGCGTAAGTTTTACATAATAATAATGCTCCTAACTACATTACCTACTCTATATTACGATGACTAAGTGGCTCACACAGCCAGAGCGCATTATTGGGCTGTTAGAAAATTTGAGAAGCTACAATAAGACAAGCAAAACCTACGATTTCTACTGATCTTTACTAATTGACGAGTTTTCATAGGTACTCTATAGAATTGGTCAAATACACAAGTAAACAAAGCTAAGATATATAAGAACACAAGCACAGAACTACTCTCTGTTTCAATTAACTAAGTTTTTATACATCGAAGAGACTTTTTAAACCACTTGATTTATCAACTCAAAAATTCATTTCCTTACATTAATTTCAATTGTCCGTTGCATGATACTGGTTCTTTCTTCAGCATGGTTAAACTGATTCTTGTATTGACTTGGTTGGCTACTTCCTTCCTTTCCCCCCCTTGCCCCCGTTGCCCCCGTCACCCCCCTTCCCCCCGCCGTGCCCGCCCTCGTCACTCTCACTGCTGGAGCTGTCACTGCCCCCGTGTCCTTTCCCGCCGCCGCCACCGCCGCCACCCTTGCCACCGTCTTTACCTGTAGACAAAAAGATAAGGTATTGTTAAGAAGATAGTGTACTGTCTTCTAATGGCATTTTGGAAAACTCAACACATCAGCGTCTTTACTTTCATAAAGAGAGATTAAGAAGTTTGAAAACTCGCAACATTAGATTAGGTACTGGACCAGAAAGGCTAACATGCATAGATTATAATTGAAAATGAAACTCTTGAAAAATATGTAGTGTTTTTCCGCTGCGACTGCCCTTTAACCGGCTTCAAACAACAAACTTGATTATTTGAAACTGGTTTCATTTACAATAGATTTCCGCAAAGTCACGCCTGATTAGACAATAATTAACGAAATAATACTTTATGTTTACCAACTGTACTATGCAACAGAAATAGAACGAATTCATAAAATATTTTAGTATACCTAGACATACTTATGCATTTGTTAAGTTATTCCAACTGACTAATATCGATCCCTACAGAATATTGTATAAAGCTGTTACCGTATCTAATATGTTACATGCAACATGACTAAGAGAATTATTTAATTTATTTATTTCTGAAGCTCTTGAAACAATTTTAATCATGTATTAAATAACTTGACCGTTATTTAAAACTTAATAAATTGAGAGTGGCAACCGTGTTTTCCGCTTCCTTTTTCCCTCTCTTTCGATCTTTGTGCACTTTTATCGTTCTTTCTCGCTCGCACACCCCCACCAACAGGCGACCGAACCATGGAGGTGGAAATGGTTCGACTTCTTTTCATTGGCGTCGAGTTTTCCGCTGCGACAAGTCGCTAGTCTTGGAGCAAAAGTGGAATATTAATTTTTTATTGAAATTCTGAATTTCAATTTGTAAGTGTGCCTTTTCCAATGGAAAGCAGTAAGTTTAATTCTACTTGACTTTATTTTATTGGTAAAGTGATTTTAACGGTGTTACCGTTCGACTTTACCATTTGACTTGTTTCCTTTTATTATAAATAATTTTATTACCCTCAATTTTCTTGCATGATCTATTTCTTTTGCTTGACTTTAATATTGTGTACTTGGAAACTGAATTATACAATTTTTCTTTAATATCTACCCTCAGAATATATTTAATCAATAATTTTTAACGTAATGTTCAAAATTATTTGTGGATTGCATTTCAGTAATTTTAATACTTGTATGTGTATTGTGTATGTACCCCGTACATAGGACGTAGCTAATGCTGTGTTTTACAAGTAAAATGATATTCACGAGTGATCAAACTAGAATTTCAATTCGATGAATCAAGAATATGCGCCGTCGCTGAGGTAAAAAAAAGGGGGGGCGAGTATGCATCATTGTTAAAAACGATCTGCTAGATAACTTCACAAGATATGAACCTCGCAGGTTCACGCAGTATTTTTCTAATGCAGATAAAATGATGTTCTAATACAATAGAGTAACCGACATGTCTTTTTTTTTTACATCTAAATTTTATAGTGTTAATTTACTTTGCTTACAATTCAATAATTTTATTGAGTCCATAATTTAAGAATCTGTGATAGATACGAGTTAAATTTGTAACATTACAAAATACATATATTATGTGATAATATAGCTAAGAACCGTGAATACGGATAAAAATGGAACCAATGGTTTTGTCTCTTATTTTTTGTTCGATTCTTATGTTAGATTTAATTAATAGTTGACGTTATTATATCAATTGACGTAGGAGTCTGCGCGTCGCAGACCCGGGAGTAGCGAAACTCGCGCCGTGCGCGGTGGTTGTGTCCGTGACAAACCAGCACTCGGGGAGTTGTAAAGATCGCGCCGTGCGCGGTGGATGTGTCCGTGGCACACCAGAACTTCTCCAAGTACCAAGGTCGCGCCGTGCGCGTCGGTAGTGTCCGTGACACCCAATAAAGACATCCAGAGTCCGTGACTCTGGAAAACACCAGGAATTTAGGACATGCGTACATAAAGACATGTTGTGGTCTGTACCCAGCCCTCGCAGGGCTGTGGTCATAACGGCCCCTATACAAAGCTTTCCCAGCCAGGGATCTTGTATAACATATTGTGCTGTGATGCACTGTAAATCTATTCGTAAGCCCTCAGGGGCTCATTATGTAGGACCCTCGCAGGGTACTCTAAAGACATGCTGCGGTCTGTACCCAGCCCTCGCAGGGCTGTGGTCATAACGGCCCCTATACAAAGCTTTCCCAGCCAGGGATCTTGTATAACATATTGTGCTGTGATGCACTGTAAATCTATTCGTAAGCCCTCAGGGGCTCATTATGTAGGACCCTCGCAGGGTACTCTAAAGGCATGCTGTGGTCTGTACCCAGCCCTCGCAGGGCTGTGGTCATAACGGCCCCTATACAAAGCTTTCCCAGCCAGGGATCTTGTATAACATATTGTGCTGTGATGCACTGTAAATCTATTCGTAAGCCCTCAGGGGCTCATTATGTAGGACCCTCGCAGGGTACTCTAAAGGCATGCTGTGGTCTGTACCCAGCCCTCGCAGGGCTGTGGTCATAACGGCCCCTATACAAAGCTTTCCCAGCCAGGGATCTTGTATAACATATTGTGCGGTGATGCACTGTAAAGCTATTCGTAAGCCCTCAGGGGCTCTGTTCGTAAGCCCTCAGGGGCTCTAATCGTAAGCCCTCAGGGGCTCTATTCGTAAGCCTTCAGGGGCTCTATTCGTAAGCCCTCAGGGGCCCTATTCGTAAGCCCTCAGGGGCTCATTATGTAGGACCCTCGCAGGGTACTCTAAAGACATGCTGTGGTCTGTACCCAGCCCTCGCAGGGCTGTGGTCATAACGGCCCTATACAAAGCTTTCCCACGCAGGGATCTTGTGTAACACATTGTGCTGTGATGCACTGTAAATCTATTCGTAAGCCCTCACAAAGGGAGGCTCATTATGTAGAACCCTCGCAGGGTACGTAGCCTCTAACGAAGACAAGCTAATCATACCGGACCCTCGTAGGGTATTTTGAAGACATGCTGTGGTCTGGACCAAGCCCTCGCAGGGCTGTGGTCATAACGACCCCTATGCAGAGCCATCCCTCGCAGGGATCTGGTAACAACTCAAAGTTATTCGCATTTCTAATCATATCTATTATCTATATTCAGCGCAAAGCTAAACTTCCAGCAACGTTAATTACCTATTATTGCAATACATGACAAACTGCTGGTTAAGTATAAAGATATATTATGACAATATCTTTGCAGGCCAGCTTAAATATCTTGTCAGCAGATAGCATGAAGTGGAAGCATACGCTTAACCTAGTGCTAAAATATGACATTGTTTTAAAACCCCAAGGCCTATGCCGACCAAACGATTTAAATCTATGGAATCTAAAGCTATATCGCAGAATAGTTTTGTCGTCACAAAACTGATAAAAACTGATACATGAAACATACTGATAAATGTATACGTGTAGGTACTGTCTTTACCTACCTGACAGTTATAAAGATCTAACAGACGGTTTCTAAGGCTAATTTAGCTAATAACTAAATCTCGCAAAGCTGCCTTCCGTTTTGCTCGCAACCTGATTTTCAAAGATGTGACATCACTAATGAAATAGAACTTAATACTTATATCCGTAAAATTAAATGGCAAGAAGGTAAGTAAATTAATATTTGTGACCTGGATATACGCCTTATACGAGTAATACATAGTATTACATACGTAATAGACACCATGAACGTCAGGTGTGGCAAGCGAGGAAAATCTAATTTCGTATTCAAGTTTCTTCCTCCTGCGTTGTCTTGTATTTCTGGGAATAACCCGTAGAATATGAATATTCAAAATTAATGTTCTCTGCCTTATGGTGATATACTTGTTCAAAGAGTTTCTTAACTACCTGTTAAGCTTAGTCTTAGTCTAGACTCAGTAAATGAAACTCCTGATAAACACTCTTGTTCTCAATACTGTTTACAAGAAATATCTTTCTGCATTTTCACATTTGTCACTGAGGTTCTTCTTTTCGTAATCCTTCCCTGTCGCATTATTTGTCCTCAGAGGTGTCGATTTTGACTTTGGTCCTCGACTCAAACGTATTATCAGTCTGGACACGAGTCACGGTGTCTTCACCGCGAACAATAGAAATGGACGATAAACCGTATCCATAGGCACGATCATCGTCAAAGTTTATGTATCTGAACAGTGCTTGTAAATTGCTGTCTTAATGCAAATAAGCATACAGGCTTTTGATTCATTTGTATTCAATTGATTAAACTTGACAGTGTAATTAATTCCATGGAAACACAACAGTGCCATACAGATCACCTATAACTAGCTAGGTCATCATAATCATTATCCTGATAGCACCTATAATGACTAAAGAGATCTAATGCTCAGTCTAATAGTGATCATCTTTATGTCACCGAACTAGATCGATTTGATATTGATACCATTTGGGTAACATTGATTTGATTTGAACATTCTTGCGGACGTGAATGTACATATATCAACCCTGGTGTGGGTATATCCGTCACCCTTTGTAGTTACGAAAATGTTTCAACCGACAACATCTCAACTTAGAGCCTAAATACTAGTTACTATCTACCTGTCAGAATACAGAATATAACGCTAGCTTGGCAAAATGTTAAGTTGATTAGACAAAATCACAACTGGAAAAAACCTGGCGTAAAATGGCACGAGGTATTTAATATGAGCTGATGATAATAACATTTTTCCATTTGTACCAAAATTGGCAGGCTTATTACTTTAATAACAGATTTATTCAAATTACATGCTACATTTGGTTATAAATCCGTGGTACCTATATGGACTAATGTATTCATGTTACATCGTAGGCACGATATTACCGTGTCGTAGGCCCATAGAAATTGAGCTTATGTACCAGTATGTCATCATACCCAATACATCCAACTATCGCATTATAATATAAGCTCTCTACGACACAGTTTTTTACTAATGGCAGTGCAATTTGTAAAATGTAACATATTGTCTATTTACAATAAATTTATCTTATCTTAGTTTAAAAACCTCCATGACTTGGTATTGGTTTTTAAAATATTTTCGACATTACATTCATCACAAAATCATTGCATTTATTATTTTGCTCGAGTCGCAAGAGTTAGCCTTGATAGCTGAGTACTCTTAACATTTAATCCAAGAATAACTGTTGTGTCCATACTAGTCGTAGTAAAAACTGACACAACTAAGTAGCTATAGACAATCAGGACGAGAATTGTCTTAAAATCCTACTACTTAGCTTCATCACTGTTTTTGTGTAAAGCATAACTTTTCTTCATGTAAGCCATAGTATTATGACTCATATTAGTATAATGACCAAATCTATTTATTGATTTCACAAATCAATAAGAGCAGCTTTCTGGAGAGATGTTATATCAGGTTCAAATTCATACCGTCGGAAGTAGTAGTATTCAAGTAGGTCTGACAAATTACTTCTGATTAAAGCCTGGTCTGGGTTGATTGGTCTCCATCCCAAAGTAAAGATTTAAAATAATACTTCTGTGATTATATTATTTAACTGATAAATTATTATTATTTTATAATAATAGCCTCAGTTCTCTTACAGTCAACCCGATGTAAGCTGTTATTTCTAGTCTGTCTAGTACTGCTAGTACTTTTGATTACTTAGTTACTTCAACAAAAGTAGTTATATTAGCTCTGAATAAAATGTGATTACATCACTTTCTGTCTCTCGCACATTGGTTGGTTTTATGTATGTATCTAAGGTACACCTACCTTACCCTTTACCTATGTACATATACCTTCCCAGTACTTAAGTATCTATTACTTCTGTACATGTTCACATTGGCGTCTTTTACCCACCAGGCGATAACAGACACGTCTCAATTTATTAAGTTTTAAATAACGGTCAAGTTATTTAATAACGATGTTTTACCTGAAATAAAACATATATTAAATACTTACCTTATTTAAAACTTACATTTTATTTCTGCCTGGTGTAAATTTCGACTCAATGAAAAGAAGTCGAACCATTTCCACCTCCATGGTTCGGTCGCCTGTTGGTGGGGGTGTGCGAGCGAGAAAGAACGATAAAAGTGCACAAAGATCGAAAGAGAGGGAAAAAGGAAGCGGAAAACACGGTTGCCACTCTCAATTTATTAAGTTTTAAATAAGGTAAGTATTTAATATATGTTTTATTTCAGGTAAAACATCGTTATTATCTAATTGACTGGCTTGTTAGCTTAGTTGTTAGTGACTCTACCTTCTACTCTAGGGTTGCGGGTTCGATTCCCGCATGACACAAGTAATTATGAATTTAAAAAATTGGTTATTACTTGTGTTGAGTCTGGTCGTTTCTATGTATTATATGTATGTATGTATTCACAACAAAAAGTATAAAAGTATTATATTTGTTATCTAGTACCCACGACACAAGCGTTTGCTTAGTGTGGGGCTAGATGGCGCTGTGTGAAAGGTCCCGGTATATTTATTATTTATTTAATTATGAAACAGATTACTTACCTCCAGGCATGGCCGTCACGCACACCACCATCACAATCACAGCTAAAGCTACAAAAGTGAGTTTCTTCATGTTTTCTCTTCAATACTCTTAGAAACACTACGCATATTATCCGAAACTATTCCTTAAATACTTAGATTTCCAATCAAATCCTAAATGGAGTAAAAGGTAAGATAAAAAGTGCAATCAAATCGATCTGAAAATAGTTCGCACAATAGAAAATGCTTTTGTTCTAGCCTTGGATGCAGAAATAGAATAGAAAGAATTAGATTTCATTGGTTGCTTTGAGCTTGAACAGGTCAATGTTGCTATGCACTATTCTAAATATATGTAGAGCTCCCTTTATGAATGAAACTTAAACCATTTTGCGGCACTGCGATGTTGGAAATTTTACTTTAAAACTATATAGGTAAGGTTAAATAATACAAACAAAACGAATTAAATAGTCGTATTTTTTTATTGCATATAACCGAAAGAGAGGTTGTGGATATTTGTACCTTCGTCGTGTCACTATGTATGTATACGTCTCAGGGAATAAATTCTATCATCGTACCAATTCATTCCAATCGGTTCTGGCGAAAAAACAAACACTAACAAACACAAATCGTAAAATAACCAAAGATTATACAACTGTTATAACTTTTATCTATTTTGTGTTCATGAAACCTGATATCATTTTTTTTTATTTCTACAACGCCTTTGTTCCGCATTGCATTGTTTAGAGCTGCAGTTGCATGCTTGCATTGATCTACTTATTAGGTTATATAGTAAGTATACGATGTCGTATGCTTATTCGTTAAAATTACAAATAGGCTAATGCAATTTTATAAAAATTGAATTTACTATAATGACATATCACCTACATTTAACTATTATGCTCATAATCTACTGGACCATTATTTACTCTTGCTGAAAAAGAAGTGAAATACTATAAAATAGGTGTATATGTACATATCTATAAATTATCATAGGTCCATCAGTTTTCACAAACTGGCCAAAGTGGCCAGTTTGTGAAAACTTTCAAATAGTAAACTAATATACTCCCTATACATGTTAAGGTATTCTTTGCCTGCGCTACATCGGGTGGGCTTGATATAAAACTTTATCATTCTTGATTAGTAAACAAGAGTAAAAAAAATGCAAATATTACAAAATATCCTTAATTTTATTCATTGTACTTACGTAAACTTTTTGTCAAAAACAATTTTGTACTAGCTAATCCTATCCTATCCTTATAATATTATGAATGAGATTTTTTTGCAATCGCATGTGTGTGTATGTTTGTAACTTTAATAAACAAATGGCTGAACCGATTTAAATGAAATTTGGTAATGAGATAGATTAGACCCTGTATTAAACACATAGGCTACTTTTTGTCCTGGATGGCTGGTAAAACCGTAATGCTGCTAGTTGTTTTATAATAAATTAATCTAAAATTCTTTCGTACTTTTC
Organism: Macaria notata; assembly: GCA_927399415.1. Taxonomy (NCBI): domain Eukaryota; kingdom Metazoa; phylum Arthropoda; class Insecta; order Lepidoptera; family Geometridae; genus Macaria; species Macaria notata. The sequence continues at coordinate 1,530,337 of OV656727.1, forward strand.
TAAAATAAGATATTTGCTTGTTCCTTTTGTGATTGTTGCGATGTATCATCACTTAAATAAGAATAAACAATTTAAATGGGTAATATAATCTTCGCTGGCAATAAAGGAAAGAAAATATATCACAAATGTTTTCTTATATTTCTTAATTACCTCTATTACATATAATTCTTATAATAAGGTACATAAATGTATCTTTGATGGTTTCTACAGCTACAGACATTAATTTCTAAATAGAAATTTACAATTCACTTGCCTAGAAATAAATTGATTTATATTTTTTATATCAAGTAGGTACTTATCGAAGACGTATTTTAGTAAGTTGTAGACCGTAGCCACTAATGTTCTTAAATAACATATGTGATGAAAATGAAATCTAAAGACCTACCCGTGATGTCCCCTGTGTCCGCTATGTCTATGTTTACTGCCTCAGCCACCGCCACCGCCGCCGCCACCGTAACCCCCGCCACCGCCACCACCGCCGTGGCCACCGCCACCACCGCCGTGGCCGCCACTACCACCGCCGTGGCCGCCGCTACCACCTCCTTTCCCACCCCATCCACCACCGCCACCACCGCCGTGGCCGCCGCCACCACCTCCAGGCCAACCATGGTCGCCAGGCCAAGTACCGCCGCCACCGTGGCCACCAGGAGCGCCAGCTGTACCAGGGGCACCGCCGGGGGCACCGGGCCAGCCACTACCGCCAGGGGCACCGGGCCAACCACTACCGCCAGGGGCACCGGTCCAACCGCCACCACCAGGAGCACCAGGGGCACCAGGGGCACCGGGAGCACCACCGGCACCTCCGTTGCCACCTTGGCCACCGCTGCCGCCATAACCACCTCCAATGCCACCGCTTCCGCCGTACCAATCTGAGTCAGAATCTGAGTAATAGCTGCCACCCATTCCCCCGCTGCCAGCTTGCCCACCCCCTTGGCCTCCACTGCCCCCTTTTCCACCACCGTAGCCACCACTGCCACCCTTTCCTCCGCTGCCACCGCTGCCACCGCTTCCACCACTGTTGCCGTATCTGCTTCCTCTAGCCTCGGCCGAGCTTCGAATGCAATGGCCACCTGAGACAAATTTGTTAAAACCACCATCAGAAATAATTGTTTATATATTTTGATAAGGTACGATTTCAATAAGCCTAGCTTAGTTATGTTTTCTTGTATATGAAATAAAATATTGCCAGGTGTTTCCAAAAATCCTGCAGTATTCTATAAATATTAAAGTTTGTTAGATAATAAAATCCCTAAATTCTGATCAAACTATTCTTAGTAAACATTGAGATTTATTTATTTTTTCAGTTTTAAACATCTATACGTACTCGTTACATTTTATATTGGCAAATTGTTTTTTTAATGATATCAGTAACAAACGATGCAAAAGAATTGGCCCCGCTGCGCGCTGCGGATAAATAATCCAATGGATACAGTTGATTATGTCACACTGCTGATTAAACAAACGAGAACTAAAACTAGTTTATTCACCTGGATCGGCCTGTGTGCTTGCAAGGCCGAGCACTACGGCGACCAACGCAAGCAACATTCTGACCACCTGAGTTAAACTTCTCTCCTACCTTTATACTGCGCACATGACCAAACAAAGCTATTGTTTAAACACTCTGCACTTTTTGTACCCGACGTAGGTTTTTAGGGTTTTTTCTGACTTTATTTTTATTACTTAGTGCTCTTTTTCCTGTATTAAATGTCATTTTGTCGTCAATTATGCCGATTAAATTTATGAAATAGGTAGGTAGGTGTATTACATCATATATTAGTGATAGCGAATTAATTAACTCTGCGGGTGCGTCACTACCTTCAAAGAATAATTTAATTTATTTTTATTAACTTTTCCGTACCGCATCCTTCATGTCCCACGAATTGATTCAGACCATTCCTCGCTTACTTCACGCATTAAGCGTAATTGCAGCAATCCTGATACTGATCTAAATCTTCTTTTACTGACGCATCCCTATGTACCACGGCACAGACCATCTTCAGAACAAGTTCCTTATCACTTAATAGAAAACAAGATCAGCGAGGGTGATATTAGAGGTGCAGCCCGCTTACTTTTCTCTAATGATACAGTTGCCCCAAATAATGATGTTACCTTAGCCGCTCTAATCTCAAAACATCCTAGTGCACCGACAAATCAAAATTTACCTGACCCTCCTGATGTTGACCCAGAAGAAGGCTGTTTGGTTGTATCCAAGGATGATATATTTCTAGCATTATCATCTTTCCAAACTGGTTCAGCTGGTGGTGTGGATGCACTCATGCCTCAGCATCTAAAAGATCTAATCGGTGGCCATACTGCAAACGCGGGCGAGAAATTAACAGTCGCCCTGATAAAATTAGTCAATTTAATGCTATCTGGTCAGGTTAATAATAATATTACAGATATTTTATATGGTGCAAACCTTTGCACTCTTATAAAAAAAGATGGTGGGATCCGACCAATTGCAGTTGGTTCAACGTATCGCCGTTTAACTGCAAAGATTTGTTGTCGTTTGAAGAGCCTCAGATTATCCAAACTATTTCAACCTGTTCACCTTGGTTTCGGCTCAAAAGGTGGTTGCGAAGCTGCCGTTCATTCTTTGAGAACTTATTTATCTCACTTACCCGGGCAGGTTGGTCTTAAAGTTGACGTGAGGAATGCTTTTAATTCTGTTGATAGAAGTTTTCTCTTGAATCAGATTAAAACTCATTTCAATTTCAATTTTAAAATATCTTTATTTACATAATAAATTATAAAATTTGTACAGACCAGTGTTTGTTCTTAATCCTAGAAGCACAAAACTTGATTGTTATCACTATTCTTCAAGCAAATTTTGCTTTTTGCGAACTGTTTGCTGGGAGTTTTATGTAAATTTAGTAAAAATGGGGGTATTTATCCAGTTATTACACACATATCTAATTGTTTTGATTATGTAGTCACATTTTAGATGTTACTGCATAGTTAAATCAATTTTGTTAACCATATAATCCAAATAGATTGGGACAAGAGATTAAAAAACGTTAATATGCTGGCACTGGATATTTCCAAGAAGCAGCGTAAACAAAGTAGGTATGGCTGTCGCGCAAGCGAGATTCGTCCGAACCCGGCGGAAGCTCGCACGGCAATATCGCTCGCTACCCGAGGTAAAACGGTCGACATTAGCGTGCGCGCAGACGCATGATTCGGCCGTACTTAGCTTGCTTGACTGTGAGTGAGTTCATTCATGCATTGTTCCCTATTCACTCGTCGCACGAAAGAAACAAATGGTGAGGTAACTTGTATCGGTTGTAGCTATCGATAAAAGTAATGTCTTTTCTTCGTGACCTACAAATATTTTGTATAAGAGGATTTTTATGCTTATGGTTTGTAAGTAAATAGAATTTTTCTGCTAACTTATATATATAGACATCGATTTTTGGTAGTCCTACCTTGAGATGGATTTTGTGGAGGTTAGTGCGGAATGGTGTGTTAAGAGCTGATTTTAGCGCTCTGTTCTGTAATATTTGTAGTTTGTTGATGTTTGTTTTACATGTACTGCTCCACACAGGACTGGCATATGTGATGCAAGGGCGAATTAAGGTACAATATATTCGCAGTTTGGTGCGACTACTAAGAGAAGAGCGTCTATTGAGTAATAGGTTGAGGGAATTCATGGCTTTGACACCTTTAGCACATATTTTGTTGGTGTTTTGCGTCCAGTTCAGTTTTGAGTCCAGTATCACGCCAAGATATTTAACGGATCTACTCCAGGGTATGCTGATGCTCTCTATTTTGAGAGTTCGAGTGGGGAGTGCACGCATTCTGGTAAACATTATAGCTTCAGTCTTGGAGGCGTTGATCTTCAACTTCCATTGCTGAAAGAAGCTAGTAAGACGTTCTAAGGCCAATTGGAGTCTACCAATTACTAGGTCTATGTCAGTTGATGACGTGTACCCCGCCGTGTCATCGGCGAAACAGGCAATATTAGTCCTAGGTTGAACTGGTGTGTCATTGAGGAACAGGAGGAAGAGATAAGGTCCTAAGATAGAGCCTTGCGGAACGCCGGCTGGAACGGGCAAATTTTGAGATGATTTTTTACACAGATGTACTATGAAGTCTCGATTTTCGAGATATGACTCCACCAGTTTCACCATTGCGGTTGGAAGCTCCAGCAGGATCATCTTGTGCAGCAGCGCCTTGTGCCAAACGCAATCGAAGGCTTTCTCAATGTCAAGCAAGAACATTCCAGTTGATTGCTTGACATTGAGACTGTGTGACACAGTCTCCGCTACACGCGCTAGCTGTTGAACAGTGGAGTGACCTTTTCGGAACCCGAACTGTTCATCAGCCAACAGGTGTTCTGACGAGTCGAGCAGGCGTTTATATATGACTTTTTCAAATAGCTTACCAAGACACGGGAGCAGGCTTATGGGGCGGTAGCTGGTTGGGTCAGCTGGGTCTTTACCAGGTTTGTGTATAGGAATCACTTTAGCCGTTTTCCACGCGCGTGGGAAGTAACACATGGAAAGACAGGCATTAAATATTTTAGTGAGCCATACCACACTCCTAAGAGGGATATTTTTTATGAGAATGTTAGAGACTTCATCTAACCCAGGTGCTTTTCGCGGCTTAAGATTAGAGATATATTTCCTTAATTCGTAAGGATGAACAAGTCTTATACCCTCGTTTCCATGTAAATTATTATAGAAAGTTGCAATCGACTGTTCTACAATAGATTCTTTATCACTATGCCAGTCATGTGTAAGCAGCATGTTATTTAGAAATGTTCTAGCTAAGACATCGCATTGGGTCTGTAGGTTTGTTGCGGTTGAGCCATCATGCGAGCGAAGAGCTGGAAAAGTAGTTGAGGAAGAGCGCAAGCTTTTTACTAAACGCCATAAGTCATGGCCTGGGTTGTCGACTTTGTCCAGCTTGTTGTTCCAGACCTTGTCGTTATTATGTTTGATGGCTATATTTATTTCAATATTAATTAATTTGATTTTATAGTTTAATATTCTACGTATGAATGGAGTAGGTTCTTTGGAGTAATATCTACGCAAACGATTTCTAATTGTAATCATTCGCTGCACACGCCTTGGTAATGAGCAGGTTGACCAGGGTTTCAATGTGGAAACAGGGACACACGAATTTTTGGCGTCAAGAAGGGCTCCCTGAAAGTGGTCTATCTCTGCATCGATTTCTTGTGGTGAAGCAAATACCTTGGATGAGAGTATGGTATTTTGATTTAGCATGTTACGAAATTTTGGCCAGTTGGCTTTAGAGTAGTTTAGCTTTTTGATAGGTATCCTCATGATGCGAGCCTCAAATTTCACAAATACAGGATAATGATCAGATGTTAAAGCTGGGATAGTTTCTATATGGGAAGGAAGATGGAAATTTTTGCACAGTAAGATATCTGGTATTGAAGGAGTGAAATCTGGACAGTAGTGAACCAATGTTACTTTAGAAGGCGCAACGATGGCATAATCATTATCATGCATGTGATTATAAAGCCTCATGCCACGGGAGTTAGTTGGTCCAGGTGACCATAGGGGGTGTTTTGCATTAAAGTCACCCATGGCAATTACCCTGTTACTGACAGACATGACGCAATCAAGGTCAGAGTTGATAATTGGGAGATTTGGAGATTGGTAAACAGACAGAATACTAACATTGTCCTTGCCAAGTGTGACTGAGATTCCTATTACTTCTAGGTTATGAGTTTTGGATATGTGTATGGGATTATGCGGTATGTCAGCTCTAACAAGTAAAGCAACTCCTCTGCCAACAGTATCATGATGTTTGTCTTTGCGGTAGCATACGAAGCCAGGAATATTAAAAGTAAGTCTTTGTGAAAGAAGGGTCTCACTGATAGCTACAACGTCTACGTTAAAACTCATTGTCCAGATCTTTATCCCTTTCTTTGGCAATGTTACTCAATAAATTCAAAATTAACATACCAACAGAACTTACTTTCTTCAGAAGTAGGTTGTCAGCAGGGTGATCCACTGGGGCCGGCTATTTTTCGTCTGGCAATTCAGCCCATAATTGAAAAGTTGCAGTCTAAATTTAATGTTTGGTATCTTGATGATGGTACCCTCGGTGACGATGCTGCAACGGTTTTAAATGACCTTCAAACCTTAATAATAATACTAATTAAGGATAATTAATTTGAAGATTATGTCAACGAAAAAAATTCAAAATTTCAATGCTGTTTCAGATAAACTAACTAAAATAAACATGCACATGGCTTATTCTATTATAAGATTACGTATGCCTTACGTTGTGCCCAGCTGTGGCAGCACCCAATTTTATTACATGGCCTGGACACAATTATTAGGCATACGTTATCATCAGTCATGAAGCCAGTGTCAAGCTGCATTACCTGTGCGTTGTGGTGGTATCGGAAATAAGAAAATTTCATCAGTAAAAAATTCTTCAGCCCTCCTTAGGAGATACTTTCGAAATAATCAATTTCTCGGAAGCTTTAGATGCTTGGAAAATAGCCTGCAACAGTGATGACTTGCCCAGGGATCCTTCTTCTCAGAGGCTATGGGATGGACCGCTTTGTGAGCTGGAACGGAAGGCGCTATTAAATACGTCCAGCTCAATCACAGAGCGCGCCCGTCTTCATGCCGCTTCTCGCTGGGAGTCGGGTCTTTGGTTGCAAGTTCTGCCGTCCACCAATGTTGGCAACCTTCTGGATAATCAGACCTTCCGGCTAGCCACATCTTTGCGCATTGGATCACCTTGCGTCGTGCCCCATAGATGCAACCGCGGAGAGAGGGTTGATAGCCTCGGTCACCACGGTCTCTCCTGTGCAAAGAGCGCAGGACGCATTGCTCGCCATAATACTCTGAATGACGTCATTCGTCGGGCATTTGTCACCGCAAACGTCGCAGCAATTTTAGAGCCGAATGGTTTGTTTCGCGACGACGGCAAAAGACCCGATGGGATGACGCTTATTCCCTGGAAGATGGGTCGGCCGCTGGTGTGGGATGCAACTTGTGTCGACACATTGGCGCCCTCTCATCTTGAAACATCTTCCAAGCAGAGTGGCGGTGCTGCTTCATCTGCAGAGCTCCTCAAACAGCGCAAATATTCTAAACTAGACAAGGGCTATTTATTTGTACCGTTTGGGGTAGAAACTCTTGGGCCGTGGGGTCAGAGCGCACTTGACCTCTACCAAGATCTGTCGGGGCGTTTGAAACAGGCTTCGCGTGACCAAAATGCTGGCTTGTACTTTGCCCAAAATATTAGTCTAGCTATTCAACGGGGCAATGCAGCCAGCATTTTGGGTACGTTACCTTTTGAAAAAGTAGATTAGTTTGTTTATATATATATATATATATATATATATATTGTTTATATTATTTATTATATTGTTTATATATTTATAAACAAAGTAATCTACTTTTATATATATATATATATAACATAGTCAAGAGTATACTTTATTTACAATAATAAAATATAAAAACAAGTGAAGGAAAACTAAACATACTACTTCTAACTACTACAAAAAGGGGCACTTAGAAAATCTTTAGAAAGATAATCTAAGTGCTCCAGCTCACTACCAGAGGGCAGCGTACCCAGCATGCTGGCCGCATTACCACGCTGGATGGCAATGCTGATACGTTGAGCCAGAAAAAGGCCAGCATTTTGGTCACGCGTCGCGTCAACCAAGCGCTCCGAGAGGTTTTGGAAAATAGTATGGGCTCCCGGACCCCACGGCCCCAAAGTCTCGACTCCAAAAGGCTCAAAGATGTAACCTCGGCCGAGGTTAGCATATTTGCGTCTCTTGTGATGCTCGGCAATAATAGCCGCCGCTCCAGCCCGACACCGTGTCATAGACAGATGAGACGGTGCCAATGTGTCGACGCAAGTTGCGTCCCACACAAGGGGCCGACCCAACTTCCAGGGCACAAGAGTCATACCGTCAGGTCTTTTTCCATCGTCACGTGCTAGGCCGCTCGGTTTGAGCATAGCTGCAACATTGGCAGTGGAAAAAGCCCGTCGAATGATGTCGTTCAGACTAGCGTGGCGGCTAATTCTACCAGCACTCCTCGAACATGAGAGGCCGTGGTGCCCGAGCTGGTCGACATCAGTACCACACTGGCAGCGATGCGGTTCACAGCTCCTCGCACCCAAGCGCAGGCTAACCGCGAGTCGAAAAGCTGTCGGATCTAAAAGGTTACCTGTATTAAAAGAGGGCATGGCCTGCAGCCAAAGACCGGATTCCCACACACTGACCGCAAGGATGCGGGCGCGATCCGCGAAACTAGTACACGTATCGAGAAGTGATTTCCGTGCTAGTTCGCTGATCGGCCGATCCCACAGTCTCTGGGAACGAGGTGTTGTAGGAAAATCGGTGTTTGGACAGGCCAGGCGCCAAGCATTTTTAGCTTCGTCCGTATGCGCAACTACAACTACGCCAGACGGGCCTAAAGCGGGTGCGAGGATTTTTTGGACCAATTCGTAAGTACCGTGGACAGAAGCCAAAAATGCTGGTAAAGCAACACTTGAAATTTTGCGGACACCCAAACCTCCTAACCGTACAGGTAGGGAAGCTTGCGACCATGTCCTGTCATCCATGTCCACATTCAAAACCGAAACTAGTGTGTCCTTTACGATGTTGTCTAAGCTCGAAAGGAGCCCATTGTGTTGCCACAATGGACAACATCGTAAATAGTAAGTTAATTTTGGAACAAACAAACAATATTTGATAATAGTAAACGCCATATGGGCGTTAATTTTGAGCAAACGGCCTAGAGTGTCCCTGAAATTTTGAATTTTGTCCTCTACGAAAGGAGAAAACGACTCATCTAGAATCGGTGAACCGAGGAGGCGAAGTGAACTTTTGTCTAGAATAGAAATACCCGGTGCCAAATCATTGAATTTAGATATGACTGAATCCTTGTCCGAACATGAATCGCAAACAAATAGTTCGCACTTTTTTGAATTTAATTCGAGACCAACATGACGAAATTCGTCTACCAAAATTTTGAAATCATCGAGGACGGTGTTCACGTCACCTCCCAAAGTTCCGTCATCCAAGTACCAAACATTAAGTTTGGACTTGAGACGTTGAATTATGGGATGTATGGCCAGGCTAAAAATGGCCGGTCCAAGAGGGTCACCTTGTTGACAACCAACTGAAGAGTCCATAAAATAGTTTTTGTAAACCAATTTCGATGACTTACCGTAGCATTGCCAAAGGAAATTATAAAGGTCGGGAATTTTGTCTTTCACTTGGGTCAACAACGCTCCTCTGTCTACCGAATTGAAAGCGTTTTTGACATCCACCTTCAGCAATACATCTCCACAATTTTGGTGAAGAAAAGTCCGAAGAGAGTGGACGGCGGCCTCACACCCGCCTCGCGAACCAAAACCAAGCTGCAGTGGTTGAAAAAGATTGCTCAAAGGAACAACCTCCTTCCTGCAACCTACCTTGGCCGCGAGGCGACGGTATGTGGTCCCGACCGCTATAGGCCTGATGCCACCGTCCTTTTTCAAAAGGGCGCACAAATTGGCACCATACAAAATTTCGGTGATGTTGTCACTAACCCGTCCAGACAACATGAGTTGAACTAATGCAGTTAGATCCTTCAAAAGAGTTTCGCATACCCCACCAGAACTAAAAGATAGAAGATCTTTTAGGTGCTGGGGTGTAAGGCCGTCAAGACCTCCAGCTGAACCACTTTGGAAAGATGAAACGGCAGTAGCAACCTGTTGGGTGGACACGTCAAAGTCAACAACAGAGTCCGGTGGATCAGGCAGGTGGAGATCCGCTGCGGAAGGTGGATGTTTGTCACGGAGTGACTGGACCGTATCGGGTGAGTGTGGGGCTATGGTATCGCTGGAGAACAAGACTCGTGCGGCGCCTTTAATATCACCGTCACTAATTTTGTTTTCTACTAAACGGACTGTAGCCAAATCGCCAGTGAATTTAGAATTTTGATAATTCCGCGTGTTAGGCGGAATAATATGAGCTAGGTCTGAAGGGTTCTCTTCCCATGCAGCGTACTTTACGCAATTGTCCTTTACCCGTTGGGTAAGGGACTTTTTGGAGGTAGGATCGAATGTTACGTGAAGTACGCAGAAGGGAAAAGACAGGAGATGTTCCCAAGCGAGCTTAGTGTTCCTAGAAATAACGTTCCTAATAGCAGAAGCCAAACATTGGGACACCGATACACGGGCACCACGCGGGATGCGTTTGAGAATCGGAAGAGAGTTTTTGAGTGAGCTCAAAACCTTCCAAAACGGTTCGGAAGGAGTAACAGCGCTCACGGAACTGCTACTGGCTCCAGCGGAGCCTAAAACAGGAGCAGACAACGGAATTTCTGTAATTTTGTGACACTTCGCACGATGTATTTTAAGGCCCCTAAGACCCTTAAAATATCGGACTTGGGTAAATATACATATATATATATATATATGTATTTGTAAGTGTTACTATTAATTTTTGTTGTTTTGAATTAAATTACTTCCATTTAATTTTTAGTGAGAAACATGAAAAAAAAATTCTCCGTTCATTTTTTCAAGAGACAATGAATACCATAAAAGTTGTGCTTTCTGAGCTACTAAATCTATAGATATATCTATTGTATCCTAGCGTATAATTATCGTATTGATATATAAAAAATATCATATCAGAGATGAACTTACTCGTAGATGTTTTGCTACTTATTAAATCGGATCAACGTTCCTAAAAGGATCTTTTTATATAATAACCAATTTATTAAAAATCTTGCTTTCAAAAACAAATTAATTTATTGGTATAATACAATATATATAACACATAGTATTGCACATTATACTTTATGTAAAAACTTAATTATGACATAATTATCTATTATCACAATGAGCTTTTGATTTTTCTAATAAAATATTGGCTTCGTCACCCTGTGATCGCGACGTCGTCTAATGTCTGAAACAATTAAAAAATGTCAGTATTTACATTCCATAGAACAAATTCATATACATATACCAAGCATGGAAATGGAGGAGAGAAATGTGAATACCTTAGCTAAAATTAGGCTTATGTAAGTAAATAATGAAAAAAATGTGCTGATCTGATGCCTGGATGCATAATTACGGCGCAAGAGACGCAAATATATCAATGAAATCTTCTTATTAAGTGTTTTAAGTTATTGTGTGTCGTAAATTACTAAGTCTGTCAGAGTAAGAGCAGAGTACTTACCCGTATCCTTCCTTGTGACCACCACCGCCGTGGCCACCTTGTCCGTGGCCACCGCCACCGCCGAAGCCGCCACCGCCGCCGTAGCCGCCACCGCCTCCCTGTCCGCCGCCACCGCCAAGTCCAGCGCCGTGGCCGCCACCGCCTCCTTGTCCGCCGCCACCGCCGCGGCCAGCTCCGTGGCCGCCACCGCCTCCCTGTCCGTCGCCACCGCTGACTCCGGCGCCACCGTGTCCACCGCCATTCTTAGATCCATGTCCACCGAGGCCGCTGCTGCTACCATCGAGACCACCGGCGCCTCCTTCGTTTTTGGCGAAGCCACCACTTTGAGCACTCGCCTGTGCGGAGGCAAAGGCCACAGCGCCCGAGCCACCACTTCCACCGTAGCCTCCGTTGCCACCGCCGCTACCTCCGAGGGTGCCGTGTCCTCCAGCGCCCTGGCCACTTGCGTGGCCACCACCATCCTGGCCTCCTGCGGCGCCAGCCCCGTAGCCGCCACCGCCACCGCCGCCACCGCCGCCGCCAGCGCCATAACCACCGCCACCGCTGTCGCCACCATATCCTGGAATAGAAGATTAAGCAACAATCAATTTCCATACAGTAACTTAAATCAATCAATCAAATGTACTTTATTGTACACCAAGATAAAGAACACTATCAACATTAAAATACTCCTAACTTAACAAGTGTGATACTATTTTTCATGAAGCGATTATTAAAAACAGATGAGCAGTAAAGTATTATGTAAGTTCCAGTGGTATTGTGCAAAACAAATAAACAATATTATCTTAATTGGTTCATTGGTCTATGAAAAATTTATCAATTAGTGGAAAACACACAATTGGATTTTAGGTAGGTACAGTTTGTCTACTACCAACTTTTGATTGAACTAACACAAACTTGTAGCAGACTGTTATCTCTGTTACTATAGTTGTGTACTAGTGTATTCACCTGGCGCGGCGCGCGCACACACGGCCAGCCCGAGGGCCACGATCACCAGTGCAAGTCGAGCCATGCTGCCAACTGTGCCCAACCAACCAACTACCTACCTATTTATACCCTACACATGACTTCACCGAGCAAACCTAATGTTCAACAACTCTTCACTTTTTGCAGCCCGCACGAGGTTTTTTCAGGCTTTATTTTTATTAGGGTTCCGCTTCCTAAATTGATAATGACGTTTTGTAATTATATTGTCAGTTATCAACAAGTATCGTAACACTGAGTAATAGAATACATTACATTATTGTAGGTTTAGCTGCCGCCTGCATAGTTGTATTCTAAAATGTAACTGCTCATTTAAATATTGTCATGAACCGTTGTAAGACACAAAAATTGAGGTTACATTTTGGGTTACGAATTCTGCAGTTATAGGACTTTCAAACAACCATATACGCTTGTGGTAGTAAGTATGTGCTAAAATAACAGTTCACATGAGTATTTCAGCTCATGCAGTCTGCCACCTTCCGCCTGTTTTGAAAGGCATGTAAAGACCTGAGTTTAGAATATAACCATGTTCGACGATAGGAACTATTCTTTCACCCGCCAGTACTATATTTGTACGGAACTTGTAAAAATAATAGACAAAAATGTTCTACTGAACCTCAGTCTACTAAATCAGTATATTTTCCTCTTTCCATACATAGTAGGTGTCGATAGTTTTTATTCATCATTACAATAACCTGATCCTATCAATAAGGTTTAGGTCTTCGTTTGGAACGGATTTCTTTGAATATCATATTCCAGGATGGTGTTTATTACACACCCTAATAAATTAGAGGTACAGAATAGCCTCATCGATTGTATCCTTCACAACATAATATATATGTAATTGTGTAGTTTACTCACTGATTTTATAAAAGGCGTAAGTGGCTGGGTACATATTTTTGGCACTTCTAATTTTGATGAAACTTGGTACGGAGATAGATTACACCTTGATTTGAATTGAATTTGAATAAAACATAAACTACTTTTTACTCCAGATTAACTCGAGTAAAACTGCGGAGCGCCGCTAGTGACAATATACTGTAAAAATTGAGAGTGGTTTAAGTCTGTTACTGTAATTGCTGGAATATTGTTTTGAGTTGAATTAACTTCATCATAGGAACATAATGAAGATATTTTAAAGAAAAACTTCACCGCCATGTTGTATTTATTACACATGAAATATTTGTGATGAACTTCGTTTCCAAACGTAACCCGATATCAAGTTTACATCAGATAGTTTTATACCATCATCACAGTTTATTATTAGATACATATTCTTACGTATAAATAATGGCAATATTTATATTAATATACATACGCACTGATTATCCTTGTTGTTACTAGGAATCAGTTTGTTTGGATTCTGTGAACGCAACTTGTAGGAAATGTTTACAAGGTTGTTTTCAAGTGAACGTAAGTTCGGGAAATATTGTCGCCAGGAGAACCTTAATAAATATTACTGTTAAGTTATCAGTTAATCTCTAATAAAATTTGTTATAAATAAATAATAGTTATTTGTGATATTTTTTAGTTTAAAACTGATTGTGACATTTATATTTTGTGCTAACGAGTATTATGTTCTCTTTAATGATTAAATTTTAGAGACGTTGATTGACACCAAAAGATAGTAATTTATCTACTATTTGCAGTGTTATTTTATATAGGATATATCTTTATTTAAAATAATAAAACACAAGTGAAGTAAAACTAAACATACTACTTCTAATTACAACATAAATATGGGGGGAACTTAGAAAATCGTTAGAGAAGCCTAAAGATAGTCAAAGTGCTGCAGCCCACTGCAAGAGGGCAGCATATTGGCCGCATTACCACGCTGGATGGCAATGCTGATTCGTTGAACCAGGAAAAGGCCAGCATTTTGGTAATTTTCATCGTTTCAGTCGAGGTATTTGTGTATGTTGTAAATTGTTTACAGTTTTCTACGTAGGTATCCTTTGCGGTCCAAAGCAATTATCAAAAATACATTGCTCACAAACAAATACGTAATTACTCAGTAATTTGTTAGGACACGATGCGACCCTAATTTTCAGCTTGAAAATCGTTATAGTTTGTAACTTTTCAAGGGTAAAAAGGATGTCAAGTTCATTATCGCTATTGTAAACCGTTGATGAATATTTACGTATTTTTTTACAGCCAATCTTAGGAACTACCTACTTGTCGAATCTGTGTTTCCCTTAAACTATAAAATTATCAGTCGAGTAAAGATTGAATAGAGTTCTATAGAGTAGATTACAACGTTGCTTAACATCAGACGTGAGTCTATCTAATATAAGACATATACTCGTAACTTTGATTTACATCAATGTAAGCGACCCAAATTGGAATCAAGACATCTTTGTAATAAGTTAATCGATTTATTACGAAGCCAGATAAAAAAAGGGAATCCTCTCGTATCTTTTTCAGGTTTTGTTATAAAAATATTATTGTATATTCATATGTTTACTGCCCAGCCCACATTGTAAAATTTATTTCTCATGATGACATTCTGTGAAAAAATAACTACAAAACGCGTTGAAATCTTTTGTACGGCGTTTAAGGAGAAAGTTCGTAGCATCGCCTACGAGTCTCCAAGAAATTTACAGATAAAATACCGTAGAGACCACGTGGATTCGATCTGTGCAGGACCAGGACGAGTGGCGTACTAGAAGAGAGGCTTATGCTCAGCAGTGGGCTCAGCTGACAATGATTATTTCTATAAAAAAAATGTTTATATGAAAATATCTGAGGCTACCGAAACATACAATCGATCATATTATTATATGGTAATGCATATGTAAGCAATAGGCGAGTGTGGCACAGCTGTTTCAGCGTCTACTTTTCATCCTGACGCACCTTGGGTCAAATCCAGACCTACACCAATGAATTGTACATATTTTCAAGTTAGGTATGTGTGGATTTGCACTCACTTAACGGTGACGGAAAACATCATGGGAAACCGACATGTTTGAGGGCCACCATATCCGAAGACATGTGTCTTCCGTGGAAGGACCTGGGCGCCCACCACGATGTATCTGCCCAAGAGAACTCCCCTTACGATTTCATTCTGCGGGGGAGTCACAATCCTCAGTCACAACAAAATACGACTCAAGAGATGTACATTATGTATCTGCGTTTTCCTAAGTAGGTATATTTTATTCCGTAATATCAGCGCGTTTACCACATGTAACTAAATATACAATAATATAAACTTAATTATACCTAATATTATGCTAATGTAATCAAATAGACGTATGTGGTAGTTCCCAAGTTTTTTATTTTATTCGAGAGCTTGATGTGAGTTTGCTATAAAAACTTAAAGTAGGCACTCAGTCAACTGGTACCTATAACACCGACTATTTATTTAACCCCTGCTTAAATAAATGATGAACTTGTATGATCAAGGCTATTTTCAAATCTTACATAATCAACCATAACAGATAATATTATATAATCTTTAACTTTTTTTTATTTAATAATGAGCGAAAATAATCGCGACCGGCAGGATTCGAATGCGTATTCCAGATTACAATAACGACCATAGTGCGGGTTTAACTTGACACACTAGACAAAATAATTTATTATAATATTATCTGATATATTAATTTTAGTAAATGAATAGTTTGTAGGTAGATGGATACGTTAAGTATTTTATTAGTCAGTGTCAAACTCAAATGGATAAATTATTATTAGTTTGTCTAAGGAACTATTTTTAATTTATAAATTTGCAATAGTCATTTAAATAAGTCATCTGAAATTGTCTGACAAAATTATTATACTGTTAACTAGAATCTACTTTATTTCCTCAAGATTTTCTAGCGATTTTAATAGCAGGTTATTATAACTTATAGTTTTTATAGTCTACACTATTTTATTTTGGCGCTATTTCTTAGTTGCTATTGTACTACATATGTATATTAGTCAATTTGCGCAGTTAGCCAGGTGAATGACTTTCAGAAGCCTGAGGTTAAATTAAATTACATTTGCCTCTACAAAAAGACTCAGCATCCCAACTTGTGCTTTACGACTTGAAATGTAAAAACGCTTGTGGTTTTAGATAGAAATCTTATGACTGTGTAAGTACAACTTAAAAGTTAAGAAAAACTAGTGTATTAACCTTACAGTTCCTGATAATTGTATTAATTGTTATCTGAATAAAGTACGAGCAATTATTACTTACTCATAATAATTATTGTTGGATAAATAACGGATTAATACAATTATTTATTTATGGAATATGTTAAACTTCTATCTTTATTACCTATTAGAGAGTCTTTTGAAAAGAAAACACAAAATAAATCTTAAAATACACTTATTTAATGACTTCAAATAATTTCCATTATCCTAAAGTACAATCTTAATGGCGATTTTGTTCATCGTAATATCACATTTTGTGGCGACACTAACCAAGTATAAAATATATCTAATAAACTTTACAGTATGGTCGTATTTTGTCAATCATAGATCTGTTCCAAGTTTAGAGAGCTGTTATTGGTTATTTTTTGTTGCTACTGGCGCTAGCACTAGCCGATGCAGAGGCATACGCTCCAGATTGTCCACCGCCGCTGCAGCCCGAGCTGCACCCGCCGCTGTTCCCGCCGTACCCACTAATGCTGCTGCTGCTGTCACTGTGAGCTGAGGCGCCACCACCGCCAGGGCCCCCGTAGCCTCCACTGCCACCTAGGCCTCCGCTGCCCGAGTGGCCATGGCCACCATTTCCACCATATCCGCCGCCGCCCGAGCTGCCATGGCCTCTACTACCGCCGTAACCACCACTGCCTCCTAATCCAGCTCTACCAGAACCTCCATGAATTCCACTTCCAGAAGCTCCATAGCCACCGGCACCACCTCCACCTAGTCCCAGGCCGAGGCTAAATCCTAGACCTCCAGAGCCGCCTCCAAATCCACTGCTTCCATGGCCACTACCTCCGTGGCCGCCACTGCTTCCGTGTCCCCCCCCTAGGCCTCCACCGGCACCGCCCCCGAGTCCAGCTGATCCTCCGTAGCCACCACTGCTTCCGTGGCCGCCACTGCTTCCGTGTCCACCACCAAGGCCTCCGCCAAAGCCGCCCCCTGAGCCTGCTCCTATCCCAGCTGAACCTCCATATCCACCGCTGCCTCCATGTCCCCCCCCTACGCCTCCACCGGCACCGCCCCCGAGTCCAGTTGATCCTCCGTAGCCACCACTGCTTCCGTGTCCGCCTCCGAGACCACCTCCCGAGCCACCTCCCGAGCCTCCTGAGAGAGCGCCGGATGCACCACCGCCGTATCCACCGCCTGCGTGGCCGCTGCCACCTCCATGTCAACCGTGACTTCCGTATCCTCCACTTCCTCCACCATTACTTCCTCCAAGGCCTCCACCACTGCCTCCTCCCAGCCCAGCCCCGCCTCCATAACCCCCACTGCCACCTGCACTATGGCTGCCACTTCCACCGGCGTTAATTCCAGCGCTGAAGCCAAATCCGCCACCGCCGCTACCTCCGTGGCCTCCAGAGCTGCTTAGCCCTCCAGATCCTCCGTGTCCCTTACCGCCAGAGCCACCGTATCCTCCTCCTGCTCCTCCTCCTACTCCTCCTCCTGCTCCGCCACCGTATCCACCTCCGCTGGAGCCTCCATACTCCCCGCTGCCACTCCCACTGGCTCCGAACTCTCCAGAACCTCCAGCATTGTACGCTCCTTTGCCGCCGCCTGTTCCGTGTCCCCCTGAGCCTCCCAGTCCCCCTCCAGTTCCCCCACCGAAACCTCCGCCACTACCTCCTCCGAATCCTCCGCCTCCTCCGTATCCTCCTCCTTTACTATATCCGCCGCCGCCTCCGTATCCACCTTGGCCGCCTCCAATAGAGCCAGTAAACGCGAATCCTCCAGACTTCCCGTCCTCAGATTGTGTGGAGATGTACTTGGGGCTCCCGCCGCCGCCGCCGCCGCCGCCGCCGCCGCCGCCGCTGGCTCCGATGCTGCCGCCTGCCTTGGCTAGGCCGGTGAAGCCAGCAGACACCTTGCCGAGTATATCGCTGACTCCGTCGCGGATGGTGTCGAGGCCGCCACCGAAGTCTATCCCGCTGCCGAAGCTGCCTCCCCCACCGCCGCCGCCGCCTCTTCCTCCCCCGTATCCTCCTCCGAATCCTCCACCATATCCTCCTCCGCCGCCGCCGCCTCCCCCGCCGTACCCGCGACGAACTCTCACTGTGAAATCAAAATAAAAAAATGTAATCCGAACGACCTTTAACTACGAGTAACTTTAATTAACGGCTTAGAAAGGTCAAAGAAGATGCATCTAACTTTTTGCACGATAAATTATTACACGTTTATTTTTATGTTTGCGTCGCAATTATCACCAATTAATAAGCTGAATAATTACAAGTAGCATCACAAAGATGTCACAATCACAAAGTGCCCGTACCTGTCGCCTGTGCCAGCCCCACGAGGCACAGGATCACGCTGGCTCTCACTATCCGAGCCATGTCTGAGAACTGACTACAATCCCACGCTAAACATCCTTTTATATCGCTATTATAAACTTGTATTACAAATTATGAGAACACACTTACGTAGCTCGCAGGTAACGAGAAACAATTACTTTTTATGCTAGGTGTGTATTTCCCGTAAGAAATCACGAAGTTTTTGTAGATCGACGATTAGTCGGAAGAGACGAAGATCGTTATCGGTGGTAAAGTTCACTTAATTTAATAAGCAAGACAATGGGGATGCGTAAAAAATTCGACAAATGGTTTTCCAATAGGCAGGCCTCGAAGCTTGCATGACTTAGCTTTTCTATTATTTATGTACTTACTTGAGTCCAAAATACATTTTAAACTAGTTGCGTCTTTCGGTGTTAATACAAAGTTAATCATATGAAATTTTCTGCTCTTTTGCAATGATGCGAAATGATAATATTAGCGTTAAATAGGAACAAAAACACATTTGCCTAAATTGTCGCTTTCATAATACTCCATATGAATGTATGTATGTATATGTGATAAGTCTAAACATCTAAACATGTTGAAGCCTTCAAGCAATCATATTATGGTAAAAATAAATAAAAAAAAACATCTAAACATTGGTAGGTAACCTACATTCTTTTTTCAGAACTGAGTCTTTCCTATTGAAGACTGACAAAGAAAAAATATAAAGATACTAAATTTAATCTCATAAAATTAATACATAAAAATACCTAATACATCGTCATATAAAATTTCGATATTTTAATGACAGTGTAAGCAGGTCGTAGATTTTTTATAACGATTGATAGTTTTCAATAACATCTCAAGCGCAATCACCATGATTGCCTCCCTTGAAGCTAGCATGCAACTCTATGAGTCATCATCTAGTTAAAGATCAACATTTTATGATACTAGATGCACCTATGTGGTTACTCGCTCACTTTGATAATAAATCAGGTATGATCGTCTATTAATTTAATTTGTTTGTTTCCATCTTAGGATCTAAGGCTAGGAATTCACAATTGATGGCGACTAAGGCATAGATCGGTTCCAACATTAAAAAATATTGTATAATATATACCTATGTATAAAATGTATGAGAATTTGTTTAGTATGAACTTTGCCGCCCTTTTCCATGATTGACGGCTGGCATCAAAGGTTGAATTATGATGCGGAAGACTTATTGATCCCCATTGTGTTGTTTTATTGGTTGCTTCTTAAGACCACCATACCTTAGACACGATGATAGTGACAACTACTTGTTTCAGTCATGTATTTTTTTAAGTTCAAATTTTCCGTCATGATCGCACAAGTATTATGTGTACTTGAGCGAGCGAGATGCCAATATACGGAGGCAACTTACAAAATTATACGTGAACCGTGGCTATACTCTATTCTTGCAATTACCTATATATCCATAGTGAGTGCGTAGCTTTAACTTAATGTCATAAGTCACGATTTGCTCTTCTTGACATTATACGGTGCAGGTTGCAAACCGCATCCGGGTGCCTTCTTGAGAATAGGTTTTACTTTAAGTACCTGCAAATTTTATTTGCTGGATGCAACCATTGTTACAATAATTTGTAAGTTAAGTAGGTACTATTTACGAACGCATTTAAAACAAATAATAAACGCAATCTTTGTACGCAAATCCAAGAAATTACTCTGGTTTCCTTTCAACATGTATTAATCTTTCGCCTTTTAAATCCAAGAAATGTCATCGCTCTCTGTCTTGGGACCATGCTTTAAAAGAACAACAATAATTACAGCTGAAACCGACGAAGACATCTAACACAAAAGCGTATCGTAACCACGGAGCACAGGCAGTGTTGGTTTGAAGTGGCGAATCTATACGAGATCACTGCATACTATAAAGCGAAGACGCTGCCCGCGTCTGTCCCTATGTCTGTATGTATGTACATATGCATGCTTAGGTATATAAAATTACACACTCGATTGGGATACAGTTTTTTTATTTGATAGAGTGTTTCAGGAGGAAGGATACCTAATAAAATGTAACGGTCAGTGTTATCAATTTTAGTCGAAACTTTTAGCTTTCTGCTATTTAGTTTTCAAGTAAATAGTGTTCAATATGTGACAATTAGCGACTATGCATATAACATACGTATACTTGTACAGGTATGTTCTAGGTATACACTTAAAATGGACTTCGTGGTAATAAATCTAGAATATTCAAGTTTATCTTGGTCTTTTTTGCGTCGTAATATTTAAAGTGACCTGCGAATGGGAGCGATAACCCAGAATATCATCTGCGAAGGTTTCATTCCATAAATAAATGTTCACTACATTTTTATTTCGTTTTTAAAAGCAAATTTATCAACTTATTTATCTAATTCAAAAAAAACGTACTATAATAAACTACAGATCTTCAAAGCGAGACTACCGGTTTTTATTGAGCACTTAGCACGCTTCATTATATGCAAGACAGCTATAGCTTACCATCAGGCAACCTGTGGCCAAGAGTAAACATGTCTTAGCTAAAAAAAATGGTCCTACGCTTGTTGAATTATAATAAATTCAGTTTTGAAGTAGGTTAAAACTGTTAAAGGTATGTTATTATTTCAATTACATTTTCATATGCAATGATGACAACGTCACAATGAATCGGATTTACCTCCAGTGGAATTTTAAATCATGAGAAAAAGAAATGATGAATGAATTCCGATCCATTGACATATAATGATTGATAGCCAGAATATTATACTTACTATATACAAAACGTCATTCTATCGCGTGATAAACAAACAATAATTACGTGTTCTTCCGTACTATTGTATTGTCTTTAAGATCATCTACTTTGTATTTTAATTTATCCGGTAAAACATCAATACAATAATTTACTATTTACCTTCTCTATTTCATATGCCTATGTAAATAAAATAGAGCGAAGCAGTCACCAGCCCGATAGTCGGATGACATTTCTAAACAAGTAGATAGGAGATGGATCAGACAGGCTGGAGACCGTACTATGTGGCACGTTAAAGAGGAGGCCTATACTCAGCAGTGGGTGAACACGGGCTGACATGATGATGATGATAAACGAATAGAACTTCCCTAACGAATCAATTCTGTTGAGGAGATACGATGCTCAGTAACGAGAAATACTACTCGAAGAGAAGAAAAGTATAAATGAAAGGTTTAAAAAATCTATAACGAATGCCATCACTTTTTCACCCTAAAGTTATTTAACAATTTACAGAATCTTCTAGTCTACTGAACACTTTTTTGGAGAGTCATCATTAAACCATTATTACACAACCGAAACCGCAAAGCATCGCTTGTATTTGAAAATAAATTCAGAAGCCAGTTTAAACAAATACAATTAACATTTTTTATATAAAAAATTAACGCGAGCAAAATGTTATCAACAAAAAATGTAATTATGTAATTAATGGTGCCTTCAGCGGTTTTGTTTACGCCAGGTGCTTCCATGACTAATGGCGGTTTTTACACCAAAACTAACTGGAAAATATTCCCACAGACCAATTTGGGTAATTTGTGAGGTACCTAAACACGTGCAATTGCACGTTTAATTTGGCGAAGAGAATTTTATTACAGTTAATAAAAAGCTGTGACGACTTTTCTTATGAAGCTTTAGTATGTACATATGACGTAGATACACATAAGTACAATATATTTATTGAAGTCTAGCACGATTTATTATGACTGAGTAATATAAAAAACGTAATATGATTTAAAATAAAATCATGTATGTATGTATGTAAATAATTTTAAGTATAACTAATTATAACACTATAAAATATTTTCTACAATATTGGTCCAATAAAAGCCTACAAAGATGGAGGTAGTAGGTATTGTGTACCAGAGTCAGGTTCAAGGTTGTCCGTTTTTATTGTAATCACTAACAATAATAAGATAGAGATCGATTGAATCATCTTTATTACAAAAGCGCCATCTTACAAATAGGATTGGATCTATTTACAATCACTCGTATTAGATCGACATCCGGCTGTGTAGTTCGCGCGGCAAACACTAGATGACTATCACAAGATTTAAATCACTCAATCACTATTTCTGTTTTATTAAAAAATGGATGGATGATAAAATTTATGATTTAAATTTACAAATGTAACAAAATATAGTTTTTTGAATTGACTAATTTAGTTTTTCCTGTATTTTTGTTGTCCGTACTCGTTGTCGGGTCTGGACGCGCCGTAGGCCGTGGCATGAGAGGTAGCGACTCCACCGCGGCCTGTGCTATAAGCGTTAGCGATAGCGGTGGGACCACCCGGGCCACCAGCTCCCGAGCGCCCGCCGTAGAAGAACATCGGGAAAAACGCTCCAGTAGGCATCTTAGGCGCGTACTCTTCTTCATCTTCATCGTCAATAGGCTTCTTGGTCTGCTTCTTCCTCGATACAACAGCTTTTTTGGGCTTAGGGGTAGCCTCTTCGACCTCTTCAACTTCGGATCCTTCAGCCTCGGCAAGTTCTGGTACGACGGCTTTAGCTGTGGTTGGGATGAGTTCCGTTTTCTCAGTAGGGTCGGCAAGTTCTGTAGGCTCGGTTTGGAATGAGACGGGGGTTTCAGGTTGTTGTTCTGCTTGCTGCGGGTAGTACGGGATCTCGTTTTGCTGGGGAGGAGCGTACTCCACGTTGGTCTGCCGGCGGCGGTCGGGCATGTAGTACTGGCCTGACTGGCGGATGGGCTCTTGAGGGAACATGAAGGCAGCCATGCCAGCGCCGCCAGCGCGGGGTGCGTAGTAAGGACTGTAGTACCGACTCAGGGCCACGCCACCTCGGGTAGCGTCCATCGATCCATAGGACACTAGAATAAAACAATAGATTTTGGTTAATCTGAAAGATAATGATAGTTTATGAATGATTACTACACATATACATACTACGGATGAGATTGGATCTTTGAGACAAATGGTCTGTTTTTTTTTTGGATTTAAGTATGTTTTATCAATAAAGTATTTTGGGAAATGTGATACAGTTTTAATTTAAAATTTTGGCTATTTAAAATTCAGTTTAGGTCATCGAGCAAAGCTTTATAGATCAGCTTACCAGAATCGACGTTCCCATAAGCCGGATAGTAAGGGTAGCTGCTACCTTCCCACAGGACACAGGTCAAGACCAAGAGTGAGTACGCGAACTTCATTTTTCGCTACGATTCGTTTAGTGATGTTTGGGATAGCGCTGTTGAGTTTGTGAGAAGTGCGGTCAGAGCTCGCGTTATATAGCCCATCGTGGCTGGACTCATTGTGATGTAGCTCACGTCGCAGCTGCAGCCGCCGGCTCGCTCTGCCCGCAGACCTCTCCACCGTTATAGGGAACTGGACACGAGAGCTGATGCATGCACGACACGTACCGCTCTAATAGCTGAACCGTTGAACTTGGTGTTTTGGTGTTTTGCATCTGTAGCTGCAGTCGGATTTGGAGACTCGTTTGAGATGCATAACGGTGATGTACTTACCTAGTTTTATTGCCAAAAACATACAATAAAGTGAGACCTAACATAAACGGACACATTATAAAAGATAGCATCCATCACATGTATTCATTCTATCTGGTGTTATGTATTTCGTGTCAGATGCCATTCAAAGTATTTATTTTACGCCACTCGGTCATTTTCCTTGAGTGCTATCAGTGGTATCCTGTCAATTGTCTACTTTACAAGGCAATCTATTTAAATCACTCGTATAATCGTGTGAATTTTCGAGGCGTAGTGCAATAAATAAGGGAATAATTCCTGCGCGTGTATATTGCGCACACGCAGGCACAGCTCGATGCGCCGAGCATGGCAAGGAGTTCATTCATGACGATTTATAACACCCTCCTCTATTCTTTGATGGCTAACTGCTTCGCAGAATGTACGACCGTAGTAGGAGAATATTTGCTTTTATGAGTGCACGGGAACAGGTGTTCTTTGTTTGGATGCGTTTTATATTCATGAATGATTTATGAAGAATTGTGTATTTGATGCTATTTTTTGTGAAGTGTAATAAGTTATTTCATGATGTTTGGTTTAGGTGATATTGAAGCACCAATACCTACATTAATCAATGTTTGTCGAAATCTACCACCTATCTAGAGTTGTTTGTTACTTAGCAAGTTTTAAAATAATTTTATCATCATCATCATGTTTGTTTACTAATGTATCCTTACAAGATATTCGTCTACAGTAAATCTTTCATGAATTGCCAAATTCTCCATTCATAACACCATGTGCCACCATCATGCGGAATGTAATGCATACCATGTCCGTACATTACAGTACATTACATTAATACCGCCCCGAACAACCACCGCTTGGCAGTTGACTCACGTGGTTCATTTGGGCACGATGGTAGCGGCGCGATAGGATCTCTTGGCGGTGTCCATTTGGAGAGATAGCATCTGCTGGAAACATCTGGCCATCGCCTTCACGACCCACGGTCTAGGCTAGTGGAGGAATGTGGAACCATGCAAAATATTTAACAAGCATAGGACATTGTTTAATAAGTCATTGGATTAAAATCGGGAGCATAAGGATTAAAATTGTTGATTTAGGATCGGGTTTGACATCAGGCCGCCTTATGCTATTGCAGCCTAGAGTGTTACTCTAGTTATCATAGTAGATACTCATTCATTTTAGATTTGAAGACCCTGTAATTGATTTAACTGAGATTTTTCTATGTTGATGATTTTTGGTTTCATATTCCCACGTATCAAGTGCTTAAACCGATGATGATTAAAATTATGTCAATATTTGAGCAATGTTAGGAAAGTATTCGGCATCGAGAATGAATAAAAGTTATAGATACGAGTAGGTAGATTTATTTGAAAACATTTTTTATGAGTAGCGTTTTGAATATGATTAAGATTGGACGTCCTAATAAGAACCTATAACAAACTACTTATATACACCTAAATAATATTTAAAGTGGTTTAAAGATAAGCACGTATGCTTGAGGCTTAATGCCGGAAACCTCATGTGACATTAGTATGGTCACCGGGACGCGCTGATTCACGAATAACAAATCTAACGACTTTTGAACACCTGTACCTATTCATTAGAACATAACTGAATAATGAAGACAATATGAATGATATTTTATGGATAGAATAAAAGGAATAGACACTGATCTTAGGCAAATACTGGTCTTAAAACTGATCATTTACCAAACAACTAGTGGAATCTTTTAGACGATTCACATCTATTGAAAAGTATTATATCATTGTACTCTTCTTTCTTTTTGTCCTATAATTAGAGTACCAATCAGCTTTGAACTAATATTTATTCGGTATTTTTTCAGCAAACCAGGATACAGCCTCGTTATGTCTCATTCAGAGAGCCATTCTCAGAGATATACGACGACAATTTTAAATGCCATAAATTCGACATAAAAGCCTTCTCCTGCATAATCCTGAGTTCCCTAAAATAAATAATTTGCGTTACAAAGTGTTCCGCGAACGTGGTTTTGGTGTTTTTCCGAAATTCAAGCAACGAATGGAATATCAGATTTGTGATTCGCCCACATTAGGAAGAAATGTATCGCGATGTTGACAGTTCACGGTTTTGGAGTTTCCATTAAATATTATAACTGTTGGATACATATACGACTAGATATTGTTATTAAACCAATGTTTGTTATGTAAATAATAATTTGATGACTTAACTTAAATATCTGCTAATTTATAATTCAACTGGACAATAGATTAATGTATAAGGATAAACTGGCCACACTTTTGAGTGGTGCCTTCGGGCGCGTCGTGGAATCACGCCCGACTGCGGTGGGGGGACACACACTACGAGGCGACCAAGGGAGACGGTTGTCGACAAATAGATAAAACGGAATTCAATGTAATAACTTAATATGAGTACTGAGACTAAAGGAAGCAAGTTTAAAGCGATGAGCTGCGTTTTTAATCCTGGCCTAAGTAGATAATATAAGTAGGTATGAGATTTGGTAGGTTAGCTAATATTGCTTTATAAAGCAAACTATGAGTAACAAATGTTTTATTTCCATATGCCTAGAAATCCTTATATGCTTGTATCCTATATATGCTTTTTTCTGTTGCTGCCACAAGGAATTGATTTTGGTAGGAAGTCACGACACATAGTAATGAAAATACGTAAAACAAAGGGTAAAA
Source organism: Macaria notata (assembly GCA_927399415.1). Lineage (NCBI taxonomy): Eukaryota > Metazoa > Arthropoda > Insecta > Lepidoptera > Geometridae > Macaria > Macaria notata. Next base: position 1,557,055 of record OV656727.1, read on the forward strand.
TACTTATTTCTCTTTTCTTCTATAACAACATCTTTAGGTAGAAACGGATATCGAACGGGATGATATCTTCTTAGTGATTTGATTGCATGTCACGAGTCACCTTTTTATCCTTTTGAGCCCTTGGATTTGATTTCTGAAAGGTCACCTTAAATCAGATCGAGAGTGATTTGTTCATTCGCTTTAAATCGGTGATAATATCAAACCAATTACGATCAATATCAGAATAACAGTCAAAGATTGCATACACAGCACCAGATTATGCATATAAAGTTTGAATATATACATTTAATACTCATTAAACCGCCCTCGAGGTTATTGCAGACGTCCCTTTGTCCTGTTCTTTAACACGGAACTGAAATGCCATTCATCAACGACATCTAAGAGATTAAAAAAGATAGGACATCAAGAAGGATGGCAACAACTTCATGTTTACGTGATATTTACATTTTAATATAACACATGCGTTAAAGGTTCAACAAACTAAAATGCTAGCGAAGGTTGTAGAAATGCTCCATTTTTGTACACTTGAGCTTCGTTGGCTGCCTTCTTAAAAATAAATATCTTCAACCAAACCGACACAGCTAATAAGCAATTCGAATGCAGTTCCGAAAACTTTTTTATGTGCTTCATAAACTTTTTTCCGCGTCCTGAGCTCGGATTTACTGCCAAAAAGCGGCAATCCTTTAAACGGCTGGTTTTGAATGTATCCTTTATGCCTGCTATCTATCATGTACAACACACGTTCATTCTCCTCACGTTTACCATTTACATTCACGAATTTGTCAAGTACTTACACGAAATTCGTCTATCCTTCTTATAGGTTGATATTTAGATCCGATCGGTTCAGAGAAACAGCTAATTTGAATGACTTCTTTGTGGGGCGAGCTAAACGCGTGGTGAAACAGTAGAGCAGATCTTATCAGAGGTTTACTTGTGAATTTGGACCACCTTGTAAGGTGCATGGGCTTTCGAGAATTGCATTGTGATTTGTATCAGTTCTACTTATTTGTTGTGACTTTGAGTTCTGCTGCATCAATTTTAAATATTTGTATCTTTGCCCAAAATTATCACTAATCAAAGGAAACTGGTTCACACGTCAGTTCCCGACCCTTCATTGTCTGTCTGGTGTCCTGCCTATTGAATTCATGACAGTATTGACGTCAGGCGCCAGATGTGGGCATTTTCCTGTTCTTTGTACCTAATGGAACACATTAACATGGGACGTGGCTAGACCAGATCGATGACCACGATTGATTTTGATTTGTCGATGTAGATCGACACCCGCCATGAATTTTGTATTTTATCCTCAAGTTGGTATATTTGTATGCATCATGTATGGAAGACGCCGAAGCTAATATATGTAAGCTTCTCTTGCCTCGCCTGTGATATGGTTTGGTGATTAATGGTTTTCTCAATTGTTATGCTGTGGTCATAAGAATTGTTGAAATAATTAACGCTTGACTATCTACTAATAATTGACGCTGACGCCTGACCGTCACATGTTTTAAAACTAACGTTTAAAAATATTATGACGAAGTCCTTAAAAATATCGATATTTTCTATAAATCTGACTTATTTTCTATTAAAATCCGTTCTATTCCAAAAACTCAACTCGTTCTTTTACGGCATCTAATTATAGAATAGTTTGACCGTACTGACGTCAAGCTATTCCATTCTGATAAGGTGACACATCTTCGGCATTGTCTTCCACCGCTTATATCATCGCTTACTCATAACGCAACAAAATCGTTGGTTTTTACGGTCTGTTCCTATTCTTCCAATACCAAATTACGGAAGCTGATCTAGACATTGCCATATTTAATTTATTGGCTAGATATTGCGTTGCTATAATTATAATTCTATATCTCAATTATATATGCTAGATGCGTTCAGGACATTTTTTATGGTTGTTATAAATTCGGTAAAAACAGCTGCAAATAATAATGTCAGAATATAAATCCTGTAGACTAGGACCGGAGGCTTTGTTGGACCCAAGCTATAAATCGTTGCTAAGACAATGGCTTCAAACACCAAATTAATGAATATTTCATTATATTTTTAAAGGCATTTTTAGAATGAATAAAAATACCACGTGCATTTTTATTGTTTTTATAGTGCAGGAGTTAAATTAATTTCGAGTAATTATGTTTGCAGATTACCAATGAGATCGATGTGTGTTTGTCTATGTATCTACACATACCTATATATGCATTGTACAACTTGTTAATATGTATTTGCGTTGTTGCCAAACTTCGGAACTTAGTTGTAGATTAATTAATCTTGTATTTATTGCTATTCAAGCTTGTTAGTGCAATCAATTCTTAGAAATCCTTGAGATTTTACTGCATTTGATCTTTTGTCATGTGATTTTACTAGATTCATTTGGTAATACGCGTATTTTTTATTTACGACTAAGGAAACACGTGTAAATAATTCCATAAAAACAAGGAGTTAGCTACCGAAAACCCCATTATTAATTTAACAAGCATTCTGTTTGTCGGTCAAGTGTCGTCGACCACTTCAGAAGATCCGCCTGTTGCCAAAATTCGTTTGCAAAATGTTAATGTGTTGAATTAGCCATCGCCACAAATCATGGCGGCCGTCGGCGCATGGGAATGGTCTCATAGCTGACTTCTCGGAAGACATAACATGTGCTACTGGACATGGACAATAGATACACATACATGTAGATAACCATCATCATCATCATCGTCATCATCAGCCTAATGGGACCCACTCCAGGGCTTCCTCCCTCTTACGCCAATACAATTTTTTAATGGTAGATAAACATAAAAACGCTAAATTAGAGACTATACTTACTACTACATTTATAGTGCGTCCTGTTAGGATGCCTCACTTGTATCTATACATTATAGTATCCTTGCTTAGGCGAGCTATGTCGTTTACTTATATATTTAGTAAATATAATTAACCAATTTTGCTTAGTTTTCTACAAATGATTAATTTTGTTCCAATTTTGAAATTTCACTGCTTGGGTAATAAAATCGGATAGAAAAGTTTTGAAACTGAAAATTTGTATTAAATGAATTTAAGATACCTTGGACAGATAGCTAACCGCTACGTTATATTTGTCTGCCCTGATAAAAAAGTTGGCTATGTCTATTTTTAGTGTATCATTTTCCTAATGGAATACCCTACATTTTCTTCCTTATTTTTGAAATTTCAGGAGCTGTTCATAAAAATTCAAATAAGTTTAAGTAAATCATGTTAATCCTATTTAGAAAAACACATGTATTTATTTTCAGTAAATGTGGATTTACGTGCATTAAAGCGCGTGCCGATCTGTAACGGTGGAGGCAGACTCCGCCGGATTGTATTCTAATTTACTTAGTCGACATATTTATACAGGTGATGGTATACATAGTCCGACTTATTTATTAATCGTAAGGAAAAATAGTCTGTCATGTTGTAATTAAAACAACTGCCAATCGTTTCTTCCGTAAGATTTCCTGGAAAAACTTTAAAGTCTATTGTGTAGTGAGTCAATTGTAATTAGTGAGTAGTCTAGTAGGCTAGTGACAAAAATAGGTAATAGTTTTGTTTTTATTTCAAACCTTGCACTACAGTTATATTTCCTTGTGATCAGTATATTTGTAAAGCAAAATACAGATCAAATGTATGAATGAATAATTATTGGAAAGAAAAGAGATAAGAGATGGATAAGTAAACTATTTATTAAACGAAGTAAAATGGTTTCTTCTAGGCGAATGTGTTACATCTTAAATCTATACTAATATTATAAAGCTGAAGAGTTTGTTTGTTTGAACGCGCTAATCTTCGGAACTACTGGTGCGAATTGAAAAAATATTTTTGTGTTAAATAGACCATTTATCGAGGAAGGCTTCAGGCTATATAACATCACGCTGCAACTAATAGGAGCGAAGAAACAACTGAAAATTGGGAAAAACGGGGAACATTATTCATCTTTGAGGGCGTTGTGTGCGCTGCGAAAACGGTTCAAGTCGTGGGTAACAGCTATAATTTATAAAGCTAAAGAGGTTGTTTGCAAAAATAAATATGATGCCCAAAATAACTATTCCACGCGGACGAAGTCGCGAGCACAGCTAGTATTAAATAAGATTAATATCAATACGTACGTAAACCGAGGAAACGTTGACAATCTAGAGGTATTTATATTTATACACTCTCTAGGTACCTACGTACATTGGGCAGTACATTATTCTTGGCGCGTGCCTCATTGGCATGTGTACGCGCACCTAACTATGTATATATTACCTTTTCGATACTATATGGGAACTTTTGGCATTTTAAAATAATTATAGAAACGCATATTTCTTAGTTTTTTTCGTAGTTAAATAGTTTTATCTTTTGATCTCCAACATTATTAGAATAGGAATAAAGTGGCATATTTAACACTGTTACTTTTATTTTAAACCTTTTATGTAAGTTTTCTTTACACACAATACACGCTTTTATATGTGACGATTAATTAAAGTAAATGCAATGTTAATTTTGGTTTTAGAGAAATGTTCGTTATCTAAGCGCCTCGATTTTGATGTTAGTTATGTAAAATAGACAAACATGAATTTATGAGCAGGCGCTTTGGCACCGCACCGGGCCGCGAGTCCACTAAATCAGCTATTTGCTGTTAGTTGTATAAATTCGTCAGTAGTCAATAAGATTGTGGCAGGCGTATTTATAGGGTGATTGGCCTTCTTTGTTTACATACAGTTTAAACAGCCCATGAGACGCCTAAATGCTATAATTTAAATAGTAGGCTCTCCTTACATTCAGGTATTCTGCAGCCCTATTGGGTGGTATTCATTATTATTTTTTTATTCAACATTTGCATTTTTTTCCAATCTCTTTGTATTTCTGCACTGTGTTAATATGTGGTTATCTGATATATGTGTTATATATACTACCAGCTCCCAACGGTTTTGCTTGCATTAATCCGAGAAAAGTAGCCAACGATCTGAGGTAAACGACAATTGTGGTCTAAAATAGTCTATTCTTATAAAAAATGTACCTTCTTATTTCGATTTAGAAAAACCCTTATATCAAAATAATAATCAAGAATCACAAAAAACAACAACAGTTAAAGTCGCACCCGTTGAAGTCTTTTGTTTAGAGTTTAAAATAAAACTACGTAACGACTAGCGACATCTACAAAAGTATTATTTTGTATTTTAACATTATTTATTTCTTTGAAGTGTATCAAAAGGAATGTTTTTCAAAATAACAAATTATAGTAGGTACATAACTGTAAAATCTATCGTATGATAATCGTATTAAAATGAACACAAACTCAAAATATTGTTTAGTAATGTTAATACTCGCCTAGATAAATAGTTTAAGATTAATTAAATTTAATACAAGACTAAGTGAACGAATTAATTGACATATATTTTTCACAAAAAAAACAAGTTAACTTATTTATTACCTACCTACTAATGTATTCTAAAGTAACAAAATGTCAAAGAAAAATAAAATTCCACTAATAAACGAAATGCGATTTATTTTATTAATTAGGTACCGACTTAATCACCGATTAAAGCAAATACTTATTTACATAAGGTACATTTGCTGACTAAAAATTTAAGCCGAGTATCTTAATATTTGGTTAGATGAACATAATATGAAATTCATGTCCAAGTCAATGTTAGTTTATTACTGACTATTTATTTCTTAATAGACTTTTTTCTTCTCGCGTAGGTATTACTTACAAATAAGTATGTTTGAGATTGGGTACATATATCAATGCAAATTAACAAACGTTTTCATTACATACTTATATTTTTTCATGGGACTGGTTTGCGTTTGACTACAGCCGGCCTAATGTTCAATATTGCTCCTGCCTATGGTGGAACACGTTTACCTAGAAGGTCCTTATTAACTCGATATTTTAAGATCCCTGTATTGTAGATCACAGGAAACAGCGTCCATTCACACAAAAAAACACTTAACATAATATAAAAATTGAATTACATATGTATGTTAGTAAGCCAGAATTTCTGTTAACAACTGCCAAATTTATGTTTATATCTGTGGGGATCGGGCATCAACAATGTTATTGTCACTGACTTATGTAAAACAATATTTCATTAAAATTAATTTAGTGAAGTTCCTTAACTTTTCTTACTTACTACTCCTTAACTTTACTTATATCTTAAGACTTCATCTTAATCATAGAAGCGCAACTTCTTCATTCTTCATCATTATCCTCAGCCTTTCTAAGCCCTCTTCTCCTGCCTTTTGGATGTAGATTGTATAGGTGTAGACTCCACATCTGCAGCACTAACTCCACCACCACCTGCTACCCTCAGTTCCCCATCATCTATGTCCTCTTCTCCTCGTAGACCCTGGTGCCGTCCTGCAGGTTGACCCGTGCGTTGGTGCGTGCCTGCCGGCTGGACGGACTGCGGATCTGCAGGACTGACTCCACCACCACCTCCTCCACGAACGGCTGGCTGTCTACATCTGAAACCAGCAAGAGGATAAAGATGAAGCATTATTTTATTTGCAGAAATGATAGAGAACAGCCCTCTTAGACAAGAGGCGTATTTTAGTGCGCACTGACGCTCGCTGTAAGGGAGTGACATAATATTTCCCCCCGCAGAGCGCGTGGCGATGTCAATGTCATACATTACTCTTTCTATTCCATAAGCGAGCGTCAGTGCTCACTAAAATACGCCTCATGTCTAAGGGCGCTGGAGTAAAAAAGGCCAGAAGGTATCATTGTTGACTGCAACTTTGATTTGCAAATGAGAGATAAGATTGTTTAATTTTTGCATATGCGAGTTTAAATACGTAGCAGTACCTACATATGTTGAAAGGTTGTTGTACACTTTTTATTGTAGGTATAATTATTGTAGCATGGATTTAAACAGAAAACAATAATTATTCATTAACGAGCGCATGTATATAAATATGTAATAGATTCAAGTAACGTGAAGGGACCATAATGCCTTGGTATATATTTATTTCTAGCCTTTTCTGTCAGGTTGCTCAATGTTTTCTGTATGCATTAGGTACAGGGAGTTTGAGTTGAGTGTGTGATGAGTTTAATTTAATATATATCGGAATTTCTGATGCAGCATTCAAATTCTAATTTTAGTAGTATTTCATCAATACTGTCAAGAAGTGTTTCTATGTACTCAAATGCTGTCTTATCCTTAAGTCACCATTTCCAAATACCTGCTTTGTATTATGAGCTAAATGCTATCAGCACTTAAGACTTTCATAAAAACTTGTCTAAATTATCTCACCTATCAAATTGTGAGCTCCGCTATAAATCACGTTTACAATTTAGAAAATTGCTTTCACCTAGTTTACGGACTGCAAAAATTGGTATTATGTGTTGAATCTAGTTGTTCCTATAGATTATAGGTACGCCTACGCCATGGTATTATATACCGTAAAAACCATAAACACGGTTTGATGGTCGCAAATAACTAGGTAGGTACAGGTACCCATTGATCTTATACTTTTGTAACGGATTTATTGTGTTAGACTCGTGGTGGGAAAATTTGATGTATTTACTGTTGTTTTATTAAGATTAATATATATGTGGATTTTCAAGTCTATGTAACAGATTATCTATGTTGTATTCTGGTGCCTTCTGAAATATTTTTGCTAGTCTTAATACGATATTAAACTCCATAACACATTCTATTGTGAAACTTGCCATAAGTGTGGATCTAATGGTGAGCTTTTTTTTAAGGCAAACCTTGTCCATGATACGCATTTCTCAATCTAAAAGATCTGGGATTACAAAAATTAATAGGTTTAAAGTTGTAAAACATATACTTAATGCCAACTGCAACATATATACTAATCAATCCTAGAGCTCATGACCTGCAGCAAAAACTAAAGTTCAACACAACACATACATCATCAAACGGACTATCACGGATATTAACCATCATAGTAGCAATATTACTATAAAATCGTAGTCGTTCCTTTCAGTACCAAGTTTAAGTTAGAGCTATTTCAAGTGTGTATTTTTTTATTGAACTGCAAAAGAAGAATGTTAAGATAAAGTTTGATATGAGAAAAAACAAAAAAAACTCAGAGAATTTTACAATAAACTTAGCACACCTCACTATTACGATGCGTATCTAAGTAAAACGATTTTTTTTATCTATAATTTTAATAAGCTAATCTTTAATAGGTTTATCTGAAAATTGAATTAAATTAAACATTTATTACTAAAATCACACATTAGTTTTTTTTTATTGGCGTATGAGTTGTAGATTTATGTAAAATATTTTCTTGGTGAAATAAATGCCAAACGTAAATATTTGCTTGTCATCTTGTGAATGTAAACTTACAATCAGTCGCCGTTTGTGAGTAAACAATGTATCCTTGTAATTATACTATAGTAATCCCAAAAAACTGGCTTTACCTCTTGCCTATAAAACCTACATAAATACATAACTTACGTCACACTCTTTATAGCTATAATAATTTATGTATCGGTTTATAACAGTTTTAATCGCCTGTTCCACATATCCCTACTGCTCTATTTCTACTGGTAGGGAAGAAAGGATTTTTTTTCCACATTTAGTTACTAGGGGGACTACTTTTCCACTTATCTCTACTGATAAAATAATTCAGGAAAGTGGTATCTTCACAATCAAAATGTTTAAGTGCTTCTATAAGTGTTTATTGTAATCATTCTATTTTAAAACTATGCAAACTAACTAACAATCCCTACAGTTAGGACCACAAGACTAGATGGAGTCGGGTGCTCTGTGTCAGATCTATTAAACCTAACCTAACCCACCACTTGCACTACAACAGGACTTGGCTCCTCCTCGCTTCGCTCGTCGTCGCATGTGCGTGGTAGAAAGCAACCTAACGAACCTAATCTACCTTCTGTCACAGACAAGTGACTTCGAGTCCAACACTAGCACTACAACAGGACTTGGCTCCTCCTCGCTTCGCTCGTCGTCGCATGTGCGTGGTAGAAAGCAACCTAACGAACCTAATCTACCTTCTGACACAGACAAGTGACTTCGAGTCCAACACTAGCACTACAACAGGACTTGTTTCTTAGTAGAAATATGTGGAAGTGAAATATCATTGTATCCCTCCTAGTAGCTAAATGTGGAAAAAAAATCCTTTCTTCCCTACCAGTAGAAATAGAGCAGTAGGGATATGTGGAACAGGGTGTTTTAATTTACCTACATATTTAAATTCGTGATTTATTTTTGGAATCGCCATAAAACTCTGCTTGAAGTATTACATTTTCGAGAGATCTCAATTATTGAGGACACCGAATAAAATGACAATGAATAATCTAAAACTTTATGATATATACGCGCCTATTTTTCTTGTAATTTTATATACATGTTCCTATTTAGTATCCAGCTGTGTTTCGATTAGTAATATAAGAATGTGTTAGTCAACCATCCTTGACCCACTCACACATACACACACAAGTAAATCATGTGGCGACATACTGTAGCAACCATTCTGCGCAGTAGTTTTATTTTTCAAATTCTTATAATTTATACTATCTTCAAAGTAAGATATATATATTATCTATGAGCGAAAACAAGAGATAAGTACTTATTTCATTTTATAGTTGTGTTAGCAGATCTATTCACTTAATCTTAATAACATGAATAGAGTAAGTAGATTATCCACTTTCCTTACATTTTCTTCAACGTATATGCATTGGCTACACCAAGGGAAGCGTTTAGCGCTTAAGTGTATGTTCATTGCGAGTTTTGCGAGACAATAATACTCTTTAAAGTCTTTAGATTAAAACGCGTCAATTAAGTTTTAAGAGCTAAATTGCAATGGCAATGATAACTCATTTTGAGTTTGTTAAAATGTAAGTATCAGTGGTTTTTGCGACACGGGATGTTCCTTCAGAACTTGTGCAGAACCCGTACGCAAATCAAACATGCAGTATTCTTATAAGAAAATGACAATCAAACAGGTTATTCAAGTGAATTTGTTTAGGTAAATGAATTATTCTTCACCTGAGTTCCCAGTCTGCAGCGCCGACCTGTCGGGCGCCGCAGCCGCCCGCAGCAGCAGCGCCAGCACGCACCAGCAAAGCAACGGTACTCTCATGACTGTGAGCACTGCGAGGACTGAGCTGGTGTCGCGCGACCACTGTAGTGTAGGGGGGTTGGAAGGCCACTTGCACTCGCGTGGATTAAGTAATGATTTATTTGTTTATCTTGCTGCATAGAGTTACTGTGTTTATTTATTAAACATTTGCAACGTAAAGGGAGAAAATGGGAGAAATCTAAAAAGACGTAAAACAAAAGTTTTTGCTTTTGACGTAAAAACCGCCGTTAAGAGGTTGTGCGTTAGTTGCTAGGTTACTAAGTAACCCTACATACTAAACTATAAAAATATTAAAGAAAATATGTCATTAAAAAAATACATTTTATTTTCGAAAAGCAGCCTAACTTCAAATAAGTTTAGCAAAATACTCCCCGGCTCCCGGGGCACTACCCGACTTAAATGCCCCCATAAAGAACTACATACCTATTCTTAACATTCTATTGTAGTATGTGTATGACTACCCAGTTCAGGCGCCCTGCCACACATCTGGTTTATGCTAGAATGAAAACTTATAGAACTACACAATACATCTTTATGTAAGTAGAGGATATATTTGTAAAACTTGATCTGTTGTAGGTAGATATATAGGTATATTTAACCTCACAATATGTATTATGTATCGCATTGTAACTGGATTGCGCCACCCATTGTGTGTTTGTTGAAGGATGGAAATTATTCATACCAGTGTATATTTACATAGATGGACCATTGTTCTTTCATTAATTAAATCTTTATCTATACACTTGTTTACTTTATATATTGTTATACGTAAATTTTACTAGCGTTGTTGTTCCTTCTCTTTGACAGGTTCCAATTTATGGAGACGGTTCCTGATCTCTCTGATATGATTTAAATTTTATTAACGTTGTATTGAACAAAACCAGATTAGCAAAAACATAATAGACAAACATTTTCTTATACGTAGACTATTAGATACAATATTTTTACCGAGTATGTACATACACTAACTGATTAAAACTGCCAAGTTAAACAGTGTTTGTTAAACCGGCCTGTTGCACAACTGCATAGTTGTTGAAACTCGACCTGCGAGCGCCCAGTTAGCCGGTTCACTGCTTTGCTAACGAGATAATTACACAAGTTGCCTTATATAACTAGTAATAAACATGCTTATGAACCGGTCTAGATTTTATTCCTGCTAAGTATGTATATTTATTATGTAGGTATGTATATAGTATGTTTATTTTTATCTCAATATGGTCTTTATTAATTGTGTCTACTCGTTGATTATATTCCAAACTAAATGAAATAAATTTTATCGCTTTCATTTTTATTTTATTTTTACAAGTATTTAAATACAATCGAATTCATTATGTGTCACTGATTGTTATCTATCTTTGAGGTTCCTAATATGGACACCTACTTATTTGAAACAACTTCCAAGTCATAAATATCTCGAATTAACTGTATATTTGCGACCTCTACAAGAAGCAAAGTTCTGCATAAACTACAGAGACGAGGTTTATCTAAACCCGTTCAAGCCATGATAGTTTTATAACTTCTGGGTTATGTTTGTACAGCTAATCTTAATTTATTACACTGTAAAATAGAACTTATTAAATCTTTATGTGCTCTAATAACCGTCTATATTTCACTATTAATCTAATGAACTTACTCCTACATTAAATGAAACAGGTTTATAATAATTTAGATAAATATCTTTTAAAATAATTCCTTATTCTATAACACAAATAAAATGTAAAAGATCACACAACATGACTAAAAATTGATACAATTTTTCTTATAGTTTACCAGTAAGTGAAAGGGCTGAAGCTGGGGTAGGGCCATCCGTTCTTGAAAGCATCAAATCGAGGCGGCGTCGGCGGTCTGAATTGGAACTCATTCGGGAACCAGGGGTCGAAACTTCTAGAGTTAAACGTAGTCAGGGGGTACGGGAAAAACATGTCGTCAAATCCAGTGCTCGAACTCATCAGAGGCTTCGGAAACTTGGAAGAATCCCCTGGATACGCAGATCTGGCCGAAGAAGACACTGAAACTGATCCTGGCCCATATTTGATGGATCCCGATGTGATTCTGCCGTTTTCTTCCTTGGTGAATGTGATGGGTTCTGGGATTTTGTCCAGAGATTTGGCGCTAGGGAACAGATAGGCCATACTAGAGGAGTCAGGTGTGGGGTAGAACTTGACGCTGCTGACTGAGGAGACCCGCCCGTTCCTGGAGGTGACGCCCGCGATACTTGCTACTCCGTACATGCCATCACTGGTGCGGAATGTTTTCATTATCGTGTTTGGGTTCTTCTCCACTGAAAAATAAATAGAAAAGATTATAATAAAATTGAAAACTCAGATCGATATTCTGATTAAAAAAAAATCGCAATATGTAAATTAAATGCAGCACTATAGAGCTCACGTCATTCATGTCAAGAACCGCTACGTGAATCTGAGACAAAAAACATAAATTTAATACAAGCAAATCATTTCAAGTTCTCGACGAAAAGCTCCGGGTGGTCATTAATATTAGTTAGTTTGTTGCTATTTATGTAAATGAGCGAGGTACCTGCGCCCGCGCCGGCTGCCAGCACGCACGCCAACAGCACGCCAGATACAGATAACCTTCCCATTGTGATGGCTAAGAAAGAAATGCAACACAAACACAGACTCTCTCACTTTATATTCCCTCGTAAAATTACGAGTTTTCGTTTATGGTATTCAAAAACGGTTCTTAATAAATATTGATGGCGATACGGCGACAAACCAATTTTCTCGCAATAATTTCTCTATTATTAAGAGCCTAATGCTTCGGCGTTTATTAAAGCCTTGATTAATTCGGGACGTGATAGCGTTGCCAGACTTGGCGGGCAATAATTTAGCTTTTTGCTAACGCCGATACTTCATTGCTCATAGTAACTGTACTTTAATCGCGCAAAACTATCGGTTGTATTGTGTAGCGAGATTAATTACTACTTATTCATGGAGTTGGGCAGCTCGAGGCAGACTGTAGCCTCGCCACCGGGACACAGGACGTAATGGATATAGTGCTAGGAATGGATATTTAAACTGAAACATAAATCGTCACAATTTATTGGATAATTGCACATACTTTTTGGTCCGAATTCTATGTTGAATAGCAGAGGGAAAGTCCAGTAGTTATTTAGTTAGTAGTTAGTTAGAATTTAATAGTTTGGTTCATGTACGCTGTTACTAATCCTGTGTTGAGTACATATACCTACTATTTTTTTATTTATTATTTAATTCAGTTTTAACAATCATTAATCACAATAATTTATTTAGAACAATTACTTATACCAGGTGTTACTAGAGCCAAAAAAATTTATGTCATGCTAATTTGCTAATTTTATGTAAGAATATTGATTTAATCTATTAATTGTGGCAAAGCCGTCGCTTTTTTCAGATATTAATTGGATTAGAGGAGTTAATAGACGAAGAAATATTTTAAAAGACTGTGAAAAGTTTGTTTGTCACTTTTGTAATATTTTTTGTGCCACAGACAGTTAGATTTTAACATATCTAGTACTTTTATTTATGCTATGCCTCGTGTTATTTTTAATGACTCTACGACACTTCATTAAGGAGGATCCAAGATAAATTGCTTTTAGTTATTTATTGAGGAGTTTTAGCAACTTCTAATTTAGCTACTCGTTTAGAAAGCATAATTCAGATAGATTTCTTTTTAATTAAAACCCTACTATTAATAGGTAGTCTGTGGGAACGGCTTTCGAAGAGTGTAGGATTAATTTAATATTCATAAAATCAACAGGAAAGAATAAACACAACATAGGTACGAGTAGGTTACACAGTCAAAGTAAAAAAAACTTATGATCTATGATCACATTTCCAGATTCAATCCTTAACCGCCGATGGAGAGAGCGATGGCATTTCCAGAATGACTCTTGGCGTTGCTGAGAGCATAGTTGCTCTTGCCACATGAGCTGCAGCCGCTGGCACCCTGGCCTGCCTGCTGGCCAGCCTGATGGCCAGCCTGCTGAGCTGTCTGCAGACCTTGGGCTGCCAGACCCACGGCTCCACTCAGAGCTTCCTGACCGGATCCCGCGCTGCCACTACCTCCGAAGCCGGCTCCGTAGCCAGCCCCGCTCCCTCCATTGCTAGAGCCCTGGCTAGAGCTAGCTGAGTCAGAACCAGATCCACTCTGCCATTGACCGTTACCAGAAGATTCCGAGCCTTGCTGGTATTTGAGTGCAGACCCTACTGCGGGACCTTGTCCTTGAATGAAGCCTCCGTTATACCCTCCAGTTCCAGAGCTGGACTGAGCGGAACTAGCGCTGCCTCCTTGAGAACTTCCGTATCCACCTTGGGATTCAAACTGCCCTTGTGATTGTTGTTGACCTCCGAATCCATGTCCTCCGGCAGATCCGCCTCCTTGAGAACTTCCGTATCCACCTTGGGATTCAAACTGCCCTTGTGATTGTTGTTGACCTCCGAATCCATGTCCTCCGGCAGATCCACCATGTCCATCAAAGTGTTTGCCGCTCTGGTAAGAGTAGTGGGATTCTTTGTAGCTGCCCGACGCGCCGAATTTCTGCTGACCACCCAGGCCTCCCGTTACTGGAGAAGGGGCTGAGCCAGATTGTCTAGCGCTGGATTGAGCTTGTGAGTTAGCGGAGGACTGTCCACCGTAGCCGGATGATTGACCACCTGCAGCCTGTCCGCCGACACCAGCGCCTGCGGAGGAGGAAGCGATTGAGAAGGCCTGACTGGCGTCCAGGGAGCCGAGGTCAGCAGCCGCCGCGGCACCACTGAACACTCCCTGGGCTGAGCCGTCAGCGCCCCGAGCTAGACCGCTCCAGTTCTGAGTACGGAAGAAAGGAGGTGGTGGTGGCGGACCTGGTGGTGGTGGCGGACCTGGGGGTGGTGGCGGCGGGGGAGGAGTTCCGTGAGGAGGTCCACGTGGGCCGTCGTCATCACAGGCGTGACAGGATCGCTTGTGGCGAGGGTGATCCGGCTTGTGGGACTGTGGTCCTGAAACAACAGACAACGTAAACATTTCGAATCACATCTTTTGCTAGGTTAGGTACCTACTTAGAGCCGAGCAGGTGACAAGCTAAATTACCTTGATCTCTCAAGACATTGCAGTGGGCCACGAATACAGTCAGAGCCAGGAATACAAAGATGCTTTTCTCCATCTTGTTCAGGTACCGATCTCAGTCTGATGGAAAATTCAGGAGCTCACATATTTATACGTAAGTAGGAGGATGTGCGATGTATTCCAAGAATGGTATCATCTCGCGATGATTGACGACAAATTGATAAAGTAAACTAGACATACGGCAACAGTACCAAGTAACTTCGCTAATTTTGTCTGCACACAATTTGCATCTAAGTACTTTGGCGAATCCCAGCGAAATGGCCGGCGTTCGTGGTAAATATCATATCCTGGTTTTGTTTGTATGAAATGTTAGAGTGCCTATTTACATATCATAAACATAAATATTCAGACTGTAGTAATTTGAAACCATCGATGCTGAAAATAGTACGTACCTATCAGAGATTTACCTTGAAACTGTATCTCTCTACATGAAAGCTTTAATGTTATGTTTAGGAATAATACAGAGAAGTATAAAAGTACTTAAGTACTATTAAATAATAAATATGTCAAAATTAGATACTGTTAAGGAAAAATCTATGAATTGAATCAACGATGCATCCTTAAGTTGCTGCTAACTATTAGGTGGTAAATATACGAGTAAGAGTTCTATGAATGATGCATTCACACATTTATGCTAAATAGCCTTGACGAATCTTTGAAGTTCTATCTTGCATTTGGAATTTTTGGAGCTTTTATTGCTGCTAATTAATAGAATAGTCCGCTGTCGCTATGCCATGTCAAAGGCCCTAAAGGCGGTTTGAGAATTATTGACACAATAGTTGGCCATTCTTATACAAACTTTTCATTAAATAATGTCTAGTTATTGTTAATTACATACATAGTGTCTAGTCATTAATTACATAAACAAAAATAAGTAAAAAAAATTTTTCATAAGAATATTAATGAATAGTTTAAAAAAAATATGGAAGTGTAACTTAAATTAAACTTGCTACCTACACAAATTAAATCATGCCTCACCCCCTAGTTATTAAATTGTTGATTGAGCTCTATTAAAATGAGTAAATCAAATCTTGCATTTTCATAAGTATCTAGTAATTTCTTTGTGAAAATAAATGGTTGTTTATATAGTTTTCACTTTAACTCAGGATGTACACAAACAAATTAGGAACTAATGATTATGTCATGACGATGCGAAGCTTATTTTAGTTTGCCACTACGATATACTTAATATTTATTTACATTAGCGTAATCGGTTCTATCAATCTTAATACTCAATGATCGTGTCTGCATCCCGATCAGATAATGTTGCCAGTTCGTTGACCTGATATTGCTTGAGGCTGTACCCATCAATTACCAGAGATAGTACGTATATAAACCCGTGGGTCAAGGATTAAGGCTTCATTTCTTTATTTAATAGACGAGAATTAGCTGCAAAGTGTTCTAAGATTGAGAGCTTCGACTTTTATTTAGACGTTAATTATTTTGAAGAGATGGCGACACTGCCTATCATTTTGATTGTGTTCGGTGTCTTGCACTGTGGAGTGAATGCAGTGCCTATTGTTATAAAAGGTTTGTTTGCTATTTTATTCATATTTGCACTATAGTTGCCTATCTGTAACTCCCGTGTATTTTTATAAATGTACAATCTGCAGAACAATTTGAACAATCTTCGGATAAATGCAAACTCATTCACAACTTGCTTTGTAAATAAATCTAAACTGTATTTCATGTTGTTTCAGAGTCATCACCGAATGGAGAATCAGTGATATCAATTACTTCCTCTGATCCTGAGGTGGAGAAATATATCCTGGACTATGCTGCGGAGCACGCCAAGCAGAGGAAGCTGTCTCCACCAGCTCCAGGAGGCAGGGCACACGAGCAGGGAACAGTGGTGCAGAGCTTCAGTGTTGCTACTCCTGACAAGACCATCATAGGTACTGGCCGCAGCTTTGGCGACGATTCCTTCAGTGACCCGTTCTTCGCCCCATACTTTGTGGCACCAGATCTGGAAGGATTCGACATCCGCACGTGGTTGAGGAACCTCGAGAGTGTGTACGAGCCCAGGTACAGCCCAGGCGGCGCCGCAGTCTCAGCCACCGCCGTCAGCAATAACGGACAAGTGTACGGCAAAGTTGAAACTCGCAATTTAGACAGACCATAAACTAAGTTAGCTATAAATAATGCTAGGATAGAGAACCGGATAATGAACTTGAAAATAAAATAATAAACGTGTTTAGAGAGTCGCAGTCTTTTATTTAAATTAACTTACGAGGTCGCTCGTTAGAGCTTTATTTTACGCTATAAACGTTAGCAAAGGTATGGCGACAAGTGATTTACAATCGTCTCCACACCTTCACTGAGTGGTGCTTTAGTAGTATTCGGGCGAGGTGTTGATGACGGAGGAGTGTGACGCCTCGATACCGCGGCCCTTGTACGTGGTGGCGCCGGCGTGCTTCAAGTACCCTCCCTGCTGCTGCGTGCTGTGCGCAGTGCTCGCCACCACGCCGTTCAGCACCTGCGTGGCTGACACCACGGTGTTGGACCCGCCGAGGGCGTCGCTGTTCTGCGCCGAGGAAATGGCGGTGCCGGAGCCGTCGGCCGAGGAAGTCGCAGCGGAACCGTATCCATTGCTGGCAGCGGCAGATCCGTAACCGGCTGCTCTGAAGTTGTAAGGAGCGTTGTAGGTCTGAGCGGTCGCCGAGTTTCCGATGGCCTGCGCCGCTGTGACCGGGACTCCGTAGCTGTTTCTGAGGCCATTGTAGGGGTTGTAGGCATAGGGGTAAGCGGTGCGGTAGATTTGCGGGGCGGGCGCGGGGTTGGCGTTCGCATACCCGACGCCGCGGGCAAAGGAAGAGCCGTCAGAGCCAGCGCCGCCGGAGCCGTATGCCTGCGCGTTACCACTCTGGAAGGAGGCGCCGATGGCAGAGTTGTGGTTGATACCAGCGATGTTGGAGCTGAACCCACTGCCAAACCCGTACGCGATGCTGGGCTCAGTGAAGACAGGCGCACGCGCCTCGCGGTACCACACCGTGGGGACCACGCCGGCGCCGTTATCTGCAGACAAACAACATATTAGACAGAGCATTCGAGGTCAACATCGTAAACTGAACGGGAATCTGTGACAATAGAGCCAGTTCACTAGTAGTTAGAGGTCAACGGCTATGCTTATCAATATGCAAATTACTACCGTGGGCGGCAATAATAGTTTATTGTTAACCAAATTAACTCTTCCTAATCTTGATTTAACCGTTTAAACTCGACTCGTTTTCACTTTCTAGGTTGTGAATTTCTATAAATTCTTCTTTCCTAGAAACTGGTAACTATTTAAAGATATCTCGATGAGAACAATGGTTGCATGTGCAGGATGCACTGCTGCTCTATGACTCACCAATGAACCACACCGGCCCTGCACTGCAAGCCACCACCACGGCCGCCAACACGATCAGTCTCGATGCCATATTGCCAATAAGTTCGCTCGCTTCACAGGATGCCTAGACCTTTCTCTGTGTTTATGAATATTGGTGATTCATTTCCCCAGGCTTATATACTGGCATCATCTTTCCCCCACCCACCATACTGGGTCACACTGAACACCCGAAGGCATTGACACTCATAAATAAAATTTATCTAACAACTTACGGTAAACCGTTTTGATAGGTCCAGGTGATCTGATATCATAAATTTAATGGAGACACGGTGTCATCCTTAAAGGAACTGCCTCAATATGCCAATAAAACTAGATCTATGATCCATTCAATTACTTGGTAACATCTCATTATGAAGACTTTTATCGAACATCGTGAGGACATATCGCCGAGCTTGTTCATTAGTATGCTAATGACAAAACTTATTGATATTGATGAGTCTCAGTTCGCTTTAGAATAGCTCTATTAATTATTCATATGATTAAGCCTTTAATAATAAAATTTCGTCTAAGTATATAATATGAGTAAGTCACAGCTGGAATCTAGCCCTACATTACACCTAAAATAAATAACTTCGGTCAATTGTTGTATTAAATACAGACCTATCCCTAATGTAAAAGAACTATAAAATAACTTGAATGTCACATACCTACCTACTCAAAATCATTCATAAGTAACGAATAATTGTTCAATCAACATAACTATCTCTATAAGTAGTACGCGGGTGAAACCGCAGGGCAGAATGAAACTGTAATGTTTATTGTAGCAAGTAAAAAGCAGTTTGAATCCGGGAGCAACGAATTTTTGATAAAATATCGCTAATGAGGTTATAGACTCTGTAAAATAATCCAGATTTTATAGCGGAAATGGTGAGTTTTTGTAAACGCTTTTATGTCATAGAAACATAAATTCTAAATAGTCCAAATTTACGACTTTCCACAATACTTTATCTTGATTTTATCGATATTTTATGCAAATACTTGGTTCAATATTTTGTCAAAAAATCAAAGCGCTTAAAAGCACTAAGAACACGCCAATTAGTAAGTTTTATGGTGATTTATTACCTTGGCTGACCTCTAACAAAACATCTATACTTACACTTAATAATATATCACAGGATCAAAAACAAATTTACTCTCGTAGTTCAGGTCAATTCTCAAGATAAATTATACAAAACACAGCCTGAGACAGCCCGAGTAAATTACGCATAAATTATTCTCGCAAAACCACGATACATTCACAAAACAATCTGTCATAAGGATGAGCTGGTGATTAATTTAAGAACTAGCTTTGCTCTCTGCGACTGCAGCGGAGCGAGCGAATCCGAATCCACCGCTCTCATCATCTTCGTAACTTCCATCTTCTTCATCATAGAACCCTGGTCGTTGGAAGCCGTATCCACCTCCTCCGGTCTGGCCGAGGACACCACCGTGGTAGTTGCCATTGAACTGGCTATTGCTTGACCCGTACCCATTATTGAAACCTGGTCTGAACCCTTGGTTGTAGCCATTGTATCCCTGGTTGTAACCGTTATAGCCCTGGTTATAACCCTGGTTGTGGCCATCGTAACCGTTGTATCCGCCATTGTATTGGTGGTTATTAGGATAGTATCCGTTCGCATGTCCACCATCAGCTCCGTTGGAAGATGACTGGGACTGGCTTATGGCAATGTTTATAGGTACTGGGTACCCTCCCTGGTATCCGTTCTGATATCCTCCTTGGTAACCTCCCTGGTATCCTTGGTAACCGCCTTGGTAGCCACCTCCATGGTTCTCGCAGAGTCCATACTTCTGGCACAGTTTCTTCTTGATTATGCCCCTCGGTCCCCTCGCTGCACTCTCACCAGTGGTGACATCTGTAAACCAAGAAATAAAAGTTAAACCAACATAATGAATTTTAACAAATAATCTAATAATGGAGTGTTTTCTTTTTGTACTGACCACTCTGCGTAAGAACCGGTATTAAGTCGGGAGCCGACCCATGATTTTAGGAACATGGCTAAGAGGAATAAGAACAACGTGACTAGTTTATTTCAGAAATCTTAGTAATTGCAGGGCTAAAAAGTGGCACAAAATCAGTCACGATCTTCGTAATTGGTACCTTGAGCGAGGGCGGCTCCAGCCAGCACCACGAGCCATACAGATGTAGAGCAGGTCATGTCGGCTATTGTGGCGAATCATCAGGTCAGAGCTACTTTATAGGTCGACCTGCGAGGTCACACCCACGCTCTGACCGCACTCCGCCAGTCCCACGGAAGTTGTAATGCAGCTTAATTAAGTACGTAATGAATATGGAGTAGTTTTGGTCTGGTCGTCTTCTTTGAAGTGGAAATTGCTGAAATTATTTTCAGGATATATTGGAAATTCAATGTTTATATTTCTGAACCAGCTTAGCCATGGAAGTGCTGACTGACTGTTGAATATCATGCGACACAAAATCCACACAATATCCTATAATAAGAATAGACATCGAGTATATCTCTCATAACAACTTATTACATCTCCTTTTGACTAGTGCATATTATATAAGTATAAATGCAAAAGACACTGAGCCTTTTTTTATTAAAAGTACTTTAATAATTAATTCCTCATATCATTTCTTCCCATCAACATATCCTTAATCACCTTAATGTTTACCAGTTAAATTGCCATATGTTAATTCATAATAATTTCTCGTAAGTGTATATCTAGAGATGTTAATTGAATCCCATAGTTTTTACTCAAAGTCAATGAACTGTTATTCAAATGTTGACCTCTTAAACTCATCCTAATCAAGATTTTTTGTTAATTTTCATAATCACTTTAAAGCGTCATTACTCATTACATTACTAGGGTGGTTTTTAGGAATTTCCCGGCATTTTTTCGAATTTTTTTCGCCGTAAAAACCATCCCTGAACTTCAACTAATATTAAAAAAAAAGAATTGGCCAAATCGGTCCAGGCGTTGTTGAGTTATGCGCTTACAACACATTTTGCGATTCATTTTTATATGTAAAGAAGAAGAAGATTATCATCATTATGACAGGCAAATAAAACAAGCCCTATTTTGATACTCAGAAGATTCATATGAACGATTTAATACAAAAATGGTCATGTGATCAGCGCTGTACTTCGTAATCGTATACCATTTTGTTACTTCCGCATTTTCCACGACCATTCTTTTAGAAAATCACTGATCCCAGTGTCTAGTCAGCGAGACAATACTCGAATTTTAGAACAATAGTCATTATTACCAAGCTATCAAGGTCTTAAATTACCATACATTCATCAAAAACTACATTACAAAAATTACATTCCCACAATTTTATCTTAAATCTGCAAACAGGAAGTGTACTTATTTCCTCCATTTGTGCGAATTTGCATCTTTATTAGGTATTGGGTTTTGCCCAAAAACTTATTATGTATTAGCGTAGGTGTAAGACATTGCCACGACTATCCTATTTCCGGTTGAATTTACGATTTATTTACGACCAACAAAGTATTGTGATTTATTATTTATGTTTAGAGCATTCATTTCCATGAGTGTCAGGAAAGTAATCTAATCTCGGGCCTCAGAAATGAAGAAAACGCGGTTCCAAGAAGAAGAAATGCATGTCTATGATTGATTTTTCAAGTAGGTACCTAAACTTAACTCTTTTCCCACTAGCCAACGCTCTTAATAAACATAAACGAGATAGGTTATAAAACAAGGATTCAACAAAAACGTTACTATTTTTAGGAATCATAAAACCATAAGATCCTGGTTTTTCATTGACTGAGCTTAGCTTGGTGGAATTTTCACAGAAAAGAAAATAGAGTATCGGTAATAGTAAGTAATAGTATAATCGAGTAAGTAATAATCCAGTATGTAATATATATATATATATATATAATGTATGTGTTTAATTAATAAAATTTTTACGTGGGAATAGGTTTACGTTTGACTACAGCCTGCCTTATGTTAAGCATTGCTGCAGCCTAGCCTAAATTCTATATAAAAGTAGGTATCTCATTAAACTTTCTTTTTCATTATTAAAACAAGTTGCAAATTGGCTGTAAAATAGAAATTTAATTCGTTAAAATATAATTTCACCGTATTAGCGAGGATGTTCCGTGGGCGTTGTAAACATGTTGAATATTTGATTGGATTTGATTACTGTTTGCTCAGATAATAAATTTATCAAGGTCGAAATTTATACAAACTATTATTAAAGGATAAGCAAATAGAAAAAAATGGTTTAAAAAATGGTTATCTTAATTGTATTTCTTCTCTCTCTTTTTCTTAAGTACAATAAACGAATACTTATCAGAAAATATATGTGTTTTTCGCCTTACGCTATGTTGATATGGAAGTGGTATAGGGTCGCGAAAGCTACATATATTCCTTTTAATCTTGATATTTCCTATACAAGATAGGCAAAACTAAGAGCATCCTGTGTTTTTTCCCAAAACCAATTTGGCCATCACCTTGAGACATGAACTTTAACTTAGTTAAGCTAACCAATAACATGGTAAAACACTTATGACGTATTTAACGAGTTTAGCATTACTTTGAACCGACATCACGCTCAATAAACGTCTCATTAACGTAAAAACGCGATACACAAATTACAGTCATTATATAATTGTTAAAAAAAACTCATAATAATAAGACATATATTGACAGTGTCTGTGTAAATCCACGTAAGAAAATATTAGGTTTTCTAGCTTGTTTGTTTATGTGGTAATGATGATGATGATGATGCTTTCCAAGTCGGTTTCGGCTGTGGAGAACGTATTTTCTACGGGAAGGTCACTGATGCGTCCTGACATGACTAATATACCGTATTAATTTTCGATCTCGTTTATGAATGGACGCGGGATTATGACTAGAAGTTTCATAATAAATGTGCATGAACATAGCATAGTGAAAAACTATGACAACAGCGAGTAGAAAATTCAGATTGGTAGTTCGGAGTCTCTGCATTATATCGTCTATGTTTGAGTAAACTCTGTTATCTAGGTATGTATCAGTGTCGTAAGACACGCCTCTCAGGAAACGAGGCGTACACGCTTGTTTCTATAACGTCTTTATTCGAAAGTTTTCGTTAATTGCTGTACTGGTTACTACTGGATTTAAAAACCTTTACTTGTTTCGCAGTAAGAACAAAAGTAACAGTTTTGTAGTTGGATATCTAAGAAACTTTTATTAATTCTAAATTAGTTTTACTATGTAAGCAATCATCCTAAAAAATATGTAGATATTAGGTTACATAGGTATGAGAATTTTCTTTATTTTCTACTGTGGATTAATAGAGTGCATTTTGTGATAGATTTCCAGACTTTGTTAATATAATCATTCAGAATATCAGCAGCGGCGTTGCATAGAAAATAATACTGTATCAGATGATTATGTACCGTTTGTAACATCTACGGAACCTATCAAACAGAATTACAGAGACATAACAACTGTATTGTGGTACTTTCATTACAAGCAAAGTCAATGTAACTGTTTGTGGCATAAAACGTATCAGATCAGACTTTGGAAATTATGTTTGAGGTCGCATTGCCTACTTATCTGCTCTATTTGTTATGGCTCATGACTACCCTAATATTCTAACATAAAAAAAAACTTAGGAGATAATTTTCACATAGTTTGTGGGTTTGGAAACAGCCCGCATGATGGTTAACATCGCTTCTGTTTAGCAACACGCATATATAATAGTTACTGGTTAATTCTACGTTATCTAAAACAAATATTCAACTTCTGGATATTACATTTCAATATTTAATAAGTAAAAGTAATAAATATTTTTCTTAATATTTTATTACAAAAACAAACATGACTTCAACAGAATTCACCTTTGAGCAGACAATTTAACATCAATTAAAGCAATTCCTATCCTTGCGTGCTAGCTCTGGCGATGGCCACTGCTATGGCCTCTCCGGTGCCACTCTGTGCATTGCTGATGGCACTGCTCTGGCCACTGTCACCACATGTGGAACAGGGTGGAGAGACAGGAGCTGGTTCTGGGGCTGGGGCTGGTGCTGGCCTTGAAGGTGCCACGGGGGAGGCGGAGTAGACTTCGTATCTAGCCGGCGGTGGCGGTGGCGGCGGCGGTGGTGGCGGTGGTGGTGGCGGTGGTGGCGGCGGTGGCCAATATGGCGGGGGCGGTGGCGGGGGTGGCCAGAACGGGGGCGGCGGCGGTGGCGGTGGACGTGGGTAGTAGCCACAGTCCTCGTAGTGAGGGGAGCGTCGCAGTCTTTGGACTAAAGGATCGTCTACACCATCTGAAAAGATTATTAAGTATTTATATGTAAATACAAGGTCTGAATATTAGCACGTTTTTGTAAGCTCGCATTACTAAGATGTTTGGTAAGTTAACGCAAATTACAAAGTCTGTTATTATGTACCTACGAGCCTTACTGATATCATCTAAGTATTTAAATGACTTACTTGAATCACTACTTAATAAAATGAACAAAAACATTTAGAACAATTATGTCGACTCATGATTATAAAATACAACAATTCGATTTAATCTCACATCTGATTAAATTTATACAACTTACTTTTAATAGCCGCCGATCCAATTTGTATTAAAACTGCTAAAATAACTAAGACGCCTGTTCGCCACATTTTGGCGAACCAATATGAGCGATATTTAGACCTGCTACATTTATATAAAAGTCGCAAAAAACTACAGAACAAACCTACAAAATATTCGTACTTGTATGCTAAATAATTGAGTAAATATTGATGGTAGAAGCCCCACTGTGATAACTGAGAAACGTGAATTTACCTGCGGCTAACCCCCAAAACCAGTACTTGTTTACAAATATAATAACAACTAAGTTACACGAATATGTTATATAAGTTGGTGTAATAAGCGTATTTTGCTTCTTCAGCTAACTAGGTACCATATTTTTGAATAAAATATTAATGCTAGAATTAATTGTTGGCTACTGTATGTGATAGGATTAGATATGTACTCATACATAAAAATAATTGAGCTATGGGTGTGTATTGTGATCCAGCTAACGGGACGTTGTTATTAAGTAGGCTTAACTGATGTTTCTCGCACTTTTTACATGTAAAATCCCATTAAAATACAAGCACCAACAAGTTTTGTTTTAAACAAGATAAACAATTTATTAATAATTTGTACAATTACATGTCAATTTAAAATAATTATAATAATAATTATTGTGATTTAAAATATAATAATATCACTTATTTCACACATATTCTACCATTAATGTTTAGGTAGCTTCTTTTATTGGTGTTTAAAAATTCGTCAATCGTGTAAAAAGATTGTAAAACGAGCCAGTTCTTTAACTTATTTTTAAATATGCTGTCACTGCTGGTGTTAGTGATCTCAGCCGGAAGGCAATTATACACTTCCGGTCCTCTCACGTGTATTAGATTCCCGGCGCGAGCGAGGCGCCCATGCGGCGTGGCCAGCTTGTCTGCGCAGCGGAGATCCATGGTACCTGAGTACTGGTCTCCACGCGTCTTAAACAAGTTTAAATTAAGCCTAACATATAGGGCCCATTGATATACTACCATCGATGGTAAAGTCATAATACCTAATGACTTGAAAAGTGGTCTCGCCGACGTGCGACGCGACACTTGCGATATTGCGCGTATCGCCCGCTTCTGCATTCTGAAAGCACGCAGTCTGTCGGCCGCGTGCCCCCAGAGTTCTGTCCCGTATTGCAAGACAGAATGCACTGTAGCAAAATAGCAAGTACGAACCACATCGGCAGAAACCACTTTAGAAAGTCTTCCCAACGCGAAACAGGCGCTGCCTAGCTTAGTACAGAGCTTATCAATGTGCGACGACCACGTAAGCCCGCGATCTAATTCAAAACCTAAAAAGGTTGTAGAGTCTACTTCGTCTATCTTGTTTCCTTCTATGACCACCTTCAGATTATCCTGAGATCGCCCTGATACAGAAAAGTAAATGAAATGGGTCTTTTTTAGGTTCAGCACAAGGCCGTTATGGTTAAACCACTTCGCCAGTTCACTCGCTGTCTTATTTAGGCAATCTTGCAATTCAGAGGAAGACTTCCCGGTCACTATACAGGCTACATCATCTGCATACATATATGCGCCCCCGGATGCGATGCAGTCCGGCAAATCATTCAGTAATAGGGAAAAGAGAATATTAGACACCGATGATCCTTGTGCCACCCATATCAGTCTCCATCGCGTCCGATCGCGTCTCACCACCGTCGCCTACAACAATTTGTGACCTATCGCGCAATAAGCTCGTAAACAAAGCATGCGCGGGGCCGTTTATACCGTAATGCGCCAGTTTAGCTGCGAGTACGCTGCGATCTGCGACGTCGAACGCGCGAGATAAATCGCAGCACAGCACAGCGACTCGCAGCTTCCGGTCGCAAGCACCCAGCACGCTCTTAACTACTTCCCGCGCGAGTTCCGTAGTCGAGCGGCCCGCGCGGTAAGCGAACTGCCTTTCGGAAAGCGCTTCGGTAGATGCGAGGTATGCTGATAGACGCGAGCTCAAACCTTTTTTAAATATTTTTGCGATGGCTGGAATTATAGACACTGGTCTATACGAGTCAGGATCTTCACGTTTTCCCTTCCCTTTAAATAAAGGTGAAATCTTGCTCAACTTCATCGCACTCGGGTACACACCAGCACGCATACACCTGTTGTAAAGTTCAGCCAGCAGCGGTGCTAGCTGTACCTTCACCAGGCTTACGAGCTCCATCGATATATCATAGATATCCTTAGTCGGTTTGCAAGGTATTCGGTTGATAATTCGATAGACCTCGCCAGCCGTGAAAGGAACGAGCCGCATGCTGGTGGCTGGCGAAGCGCGAGCGGCCCCAAGCGCAGCACTGGCTAGTGTCAGTGAGGCGCGTGGCGCCCCGCACGCAGCCGCCGCCTCTACGAATCTTGTAATCAAGTGATCAGCTGCTACCTTTTTTGAAATAAATTTTCCACCATTTTTATCTCTGATAACTTCTGCAAATCCGATGCCAGCTTTTTTACTCACTCCTCTCTCTGTGTTTACTACGCTCGAGACCGCTTTAGACTTGCTAGAGCTTTCAGAAATGATCTTTGTATAAAATGAACTTTTCCGATCGCACAAAGTTTTGTCATAGAGCATAGCTAACTCTTCGTGGAAAGTCATAAGATGGTCATTTTCTGGATACTTTTCAGTGAGCTGCGAGGATTCGTAAAGCAACGCTCTTATCTCTAACACTTCATCACTCACCCAAGACCGTTTTCTAACTGATTTCCGTTTTAGCGGAAAGCAAATATGGAAGTTCGACTTGAGAACATTTATTACAGCCGTCGCTAACGAATCAGGTGAGTCAACATATTTTTTATATAAATGATCCCAGTCAACACTACTTATAGCTGCAGCAAAGTTTACTCTATTCGCCTCTGAGAAGTCTCTTACCAGTACAGCACGCGGTGGAGGCTGTCTGGGTCGGCAGACGAGCTCGGTGCGCACCGCCAGGAGGTCGCTGAGCGGGTCGTCAGGCGTGTCGCGCGAGGTATCCACCGCGCTCGCCGAGTCCAGCCCCGCCTCCCTGTTACTATAAACGTGATCGAGACACGTCGCGGTTGAATCACACACTCGCGTCGGGAACTCAACGAGATTCGTGAAGTTGTTAGCTGAGAGCATATCGTAAAGGTGATTTTGACTAATGCAGCTTATTTCTAACCAATTAACATTAAAATCGCCTATTATTACTATATCCTTACCAATTGAACTGGCGCGTTCTAATACAGGTTCAAAGCGTTTCAAAAAGCCACTAGCTGTGACTAAGTTTGTCCTATAAATACACAATATAATAATATCGTACTCAAGTAACTCAATCGCTGATATTTCACAATACAGTTCAGTTGATAAATTTACAAACTCTAAACACTCGACCGCTTTAATACCATCTCTCACGTACAGGCATGATCCGCCGTGTCCTGAGTATTTTCTACAAAAACTAGATATTAAGCTAAAACCGTCTATGTTTATACATTTTAAATTCGTCGCACTATGCCAATGTTCAGTCACACCAAGCACATCACATTTTAACTCTTGCTTCAGCAACACTTCTAGCCTATTTACTTTTTTAACGCTGAGTAATCTAATGTTTTGTAAGCACAAGACAATATTATGATTCGGCTTTGGTACCTTCGTCATTTGTTGAATTCGCGGCTTATTGACGCCAGCGGGGTACGTCGCAGCCGCCCTAGGCAGGTTACTCGGCGGCAGCGCGGGCGGCGCTACGGCGGTGCGGGCGGGATTGCGCGGATTGTCGGCGGGGCGCACCTCCTGCGCGCCCGCCGCTTCTACGAAACCACTCGCTGGCTCGCGTGCCGGGTGGCCAGTTCTTGGGGGAGAGGAAGAACCTGTATGAGCTGTCTGGAACTGTGATAGAGAAGGAAGAATAAAACGAGTGAGCTAGCTTCAATTTCTCAACGTAATAATTGTCGCACGAATGTTTCCTTCTCATGTAAGATTTTATGTTTTCGGCCGTCATCTCTGGCGCGAAGAAGCACGCATGTATCTTACGCGGTCGTTCAACTGTCCTCAGCTCTTCGTCACGATCTCCACTTCCCTCGATCACAGTTAAGCGACGCTGGTTTTTGTTACTTCTGTTCCGACTCTCAACTCTGACCCATCCTTCGCTATCTTGTTGTGACGGCGAAATATCCGATAATTGTCTGCAGTCGATAGACAATTATGATTTTCATTAATGTGACGCGAGGAAAACCGCGGAAATTTAATATTATATTTATTCAGCGCGCTGCTGCTCGACTTAATTCCTGATTAGAGCAATTGTATGGAAATTAATTTGTTGTAACTAAAGTTATTCCTAAAATATTCATGTTTGGTTTCCTTTTTTCTATTACTAACCGACTTCAAAAAAGGAGGTTATCAAGTCTTCTGAAAGTTTTTTTGGTTTTGTTTTGGGTATGTTACGCGATTACTCCATTATTTATTTATTTTTGTTCATTTGGCACAGTAATTTGGGAAAAAACCAATAAACCAACATATTGATAAAGGTTATGCAAACCAATTTCACCTATACTTCCAAAATCACAAGTCAGATTTTGATGCAGTTTTCTTTGATAGGCTTAGATTTGTTAAGTAAAGTGACAGTAGACTTGAAAGCCTTTTTTTTAAATAATGATTAATGGGTATTATTGGTTAGTATTTGTGTTTATCTCCAGACTGTGTTTATGATAAGCATCGTTGCAGATAATTATGATCAGTGTAGATGTCAAACATTGTAATTAATTAATTTAATTCACATTTATAGACCTCCATAGTGTTCAGTTCATACTCTTTTAACTCATATTAACTGATGTTTTTTAGCTAGCTTCTTATCTAAATGGGTTTAGTAAATATATGTTGCACTCAATTAAAATATAGGTGACCCCTACTTTATAGAGGTTTGATAAACTTAAATTGGTTCGAAAAAAAAAAAAATTTGTATGAAAAGTATCTACTTATACCCTTAATAGCAAGGAGCATGTAGTTTTTTCTAAATATTTGTAAATAGGGCATTAGATCAAAACATTACTTTGGTGTTTTAAATTACATTTTTATTTAAATAAACTCAGACACTACAAAAATCATTCACAAACAACAACAACAACAACCACATTCGTTTTAACATTATCTTATTTACCAATGGACAACGCGATAGCATTTCCACTATCACTCTTGGCATTGCTGAGCGCATAGCTGCCTTTGCCGCAAGTACTGCATCCACTCTGCTGATTGGTCTGTAACCCTTGCGACGCCAGGTTCAACGCTCCTCTAAATGCTTCCTGAGTAGCCCCTGCACTATTGCCTTCTACTTGACCGCTGGCAGCTCCTAATGGCGCGCCAGTTTGGCCGTTTCCAAAATGGCTTTCAGATCCATAAGCACCTTGACCGCCACTGGAAGCTCCTGACGACGCGCCACTTTGGCTGTTACCAAAATAGCTTCCAGATCCAAATCCACCTTGACCTCCACTGGAAGCCCCTGATGATGCGCCACTTTGGCTGTTTCCAAAATGGCTTCCAGATTCATAACCACCTTGACCTCCACTGGAAGCTTCTGACGACGCGCCACTTTGGCTGTTTCCAAAATGGCTTCCAGATCCATATCCACCTTGTTCCCACTGGCCGCTTCCTGAAGATTGAACTTGCTGCTCGTCCTGATACTTCTCAGGCCCATGATTACGTCCATGCCAGTTACCGAAGCCATTGTCAAGTGATTGTACTTGTTGCTGCTCACTCCCAAATCCAGAGTTCGATTGAGCAGAACTGGCAGCATTGTTACTAAATCCACCGTTTCCAGCTGCAAAATCATGTGTTTGAACTTGCTGGCCTCCGTCATCGTGTCTGTGGTTGCTTGTGTAAGCATCATGAGATCCACTTGAATATCCGACATTGTTCTGACCACTGGATTGAGTTTGAGTGTTGGACGCGAAGTTAGCACCATGGTCTGATTGTCCACCAAAGCCAGCAGACTGGCCACCGCTGCCAGCACCTGCTGAGGACGAGGCAGCAGAGTATGCTGTCCCTGTAGCTTGGGAGTTAGCAGCAGCAGAAGCGCCGCTGAAAACTGCGTGAGGAGATCCATCGGCATGCCTGGTGAAGCCACTCCAGTTCTGTGTGCGGAAGTATGGAGGTGGAGGAGGAGGCAGGCGGCCGAAGTCTGGGGGTGGAGGAAACCGGGGACCATACCCGAAGTCACACTCGTAGCAGGAACGCTTCTCTCTGCTGTGCTCAGGTTTCTTTGGTTCAGGTTCTGAAATGATAAAATCGTACTTATAATTTCACCACTTTCTACTTTATTGTTAGGAAGTATATGTATATATTTATAGCGCTTAACTTCACTTAATTCATAGGAAGTGAAAGGTTAACTAAATAGCACAAACTATTTGTTCATGACTCTTAACAAAATAGCCAAGTTTGCAAATGTTGTAATGAAATGTCCACGCACCTCTATTCTTCAGCACGTGACATTGTGCCACGAGGGCAAATAAAGCCAAAAATACAAAAACAGTCCTCTTCGCCGCCATCTTGCCAAGGCACAAACGTCGTCTGACCACTACTGGACAAGCTCACACATTTATATGTAAACATCAGGATGTAACAACACTAGACTTCCAAGAAAGGAACCTCAACAGATACTTGTAGTCATAAGACAAATCTAATTAGAAATGCAAACACTGGCTTATTTGCCAAGCTATGGTTTGTTAGTTTTTGGTAAAAGTGGGGGATTTTTCCAGTTCCATCACCATCTTATTTTGCTTTGGGTGAACAGTGAACACGTGCCAAAGAACCACGCTGTCATGACCACCATTGACAGCCATTATTGAGAATTATTAGTGAAACCAACCGCAGATGAGTATTCTTTTATGGTTACGAAAATTTGACGGCAGTCGTTGTACATTTGTGTGTCCGTTTGCCTCCGGAACTAGATAATGTCATCTTCATCGGTGACCAATTTCCAACATAAGAACGTGGCAATAAGAAAACCCAACAACCATCATACCATAATGTTTAAATGATTTATTCATATTGAACCCTATCCATGTACCAAATAAGAAACAAAATTTATGAAATTATATTCTCTTTCTTACGATTTCAGCGACGGATAGAATTCTTATAGGTATTAATTAATAAATATTATGAATCATGATCATAATAATCATCAGCTTGTTATCGTCCACTGCTGAGCATAAGCCTCTCTTCTAGTACGCCACTGGTCTCGGTTATGCGCATGTGTAAAAGATAAAATGTAAATATACCTAATGTTTACTCCATAATTGCTGGAATATATTCCATTTTCTCATTGTTTTTACATGATCATGATATTAGCATAGGAATCATTTTAACTAAGTTGCCACATGTTCACATAATTTAGTAGGTATGTATAGAAAATATATCAGTTTAGTTAGTCTGTAAAGACATCAGCCACCTTACTCTAAGAGCTGACGGAGCATTTGTCCGTTCGTTATATAGAGGATATTATAACATAGAAAATAAAGAATCAAAATATTAATTTGGTATATACTAATAAAATGGCGCATACTCCACAGACAAGAGCATCGCTCTTAAATTTCGAATGAATACTAAATAAATAAAAATTGTGCGATTTTCAGTACCAAATTAATTTTAGTAACAAATGCTAAGAGATGGCGCCACCCAAGCGGCCAGTTTTTGGCCCTACATGCACTAAATATTCCCGTATATATTGACTGCCAGTTTCACCTAATGTGACTTTTTTACTATTTTTTTTAATTCGATATTTAAAAATCACTAATTGGAAGCGAAAATACTCAATATTTAGTTAATAACTCATTATAATTAAAATCTTTTACTTTAATCAAATCACTATCTTTGTGCTAGGCGGTTTTTATCCTTTAGAACGCTACGAGGTAACAAGCATGTACGCACACTCATACTAACAAACTCATCATCTGTTTTGATTTTGTGTCATCACCTTTTTTCATGCATAGCACACTACATAAAGATACTATACAACAACTTTTTCCCTGTCATACAAGTCGAAATAAATCCAAACACTATTTTCTTAACCATTTACTTTAATATCACGAACATTTAAAAGCTAAATAGTCCTTAATTCTACACAGTCAAGGTTTATTTTCCACTGGCGCTGGATCCGGCGCTGGACTGGGCGGCTCCTCCGCGGCTGATGCTGATACTCTTGGAGATTGAGATGGAGCCCCCGCCGAGACCGCCGATACCTGGGCTACCGAAACCAGGGCCACGGAAACGACCTGGGAGGAAACATACAATGTATCAATAGAGTCGTTTTTACTTTGGGTAATCGAACCATACCTATTTCAATATAATAATAATAATAATTAAATTATAATATAAGCTAAAGTTTGGTGTGTAGTTTAGTGTATTGGTCTATTTTTCACGTCGCAGCGGAGGCGGATTATTGTGATTTTCGGTAGTAGATAGCAATAGTATAGCGAAGCCGCGGACCGTATCCGCTAGTAAAGCAGTATTTTCAAAAGTTAGGATTTCCTTGGTATCATCAATCAATCCTCACAAAGTATAACAAACATCTACAGGAACTGCGTTTCGCTGATATCATTGTCCTTTTATTGTCAAGTAATGAATATCCTAAGCATGGGCCTACAAATTTTTGCTTCTTATACCCAAAAACTTGTTTGTTTGTTCTTCTTTCTGCCTTGAATGCACGAGCCCCTATGACTATGATGCATATTATTAAGACAGAAAGTATAGAGATTCGTAAGTGACATAGACTCTTTTATCTCGAAAATAAATTCGGGTTTATTTAGCCATTAGTAAAAGCTCGACTACTCTAATAATATAACCCACCTTGCCCGAAGCCTCCTGGTCCATACCCTCCCGGTCCGCCAGGCCCGATGCCAGGTCGTGGCTGGAACTGTGGGCCGAAGCCCCCACCGAAGCCCCCACCGCCGCCCGCCTGCGCCTGCGCACTGGCTTGGCTAAACCCGCCGCCAAACTGCGGGGACCGAGCTACACGCACTCCTGGACAGGACACACATGGAATAGATTTAGTTACATACCTTACATGTCATGTGATGTGGCCTGGAATGAAAAAGGATGTGGATGAAGTTCGAAAACCTTTTTCATTTGATGACCTTGTAATGTGATGATAACTACGGATGATAAGCACAGTGCAGTAAAACGCTAAATTTGGAAGTCTAAAACTCAGGATGCCTTGGTAACTGAAATGAGCACTTGTGATTCGGGTACGAAATTTGCGATCTTTAGGGCAGGAATGCTCGATATACAATTATTAATTAAAATAGATTTCATAGAAACTTTCTAGCGAAATAAAAATGGTGGGTTGTGATAACAATGAGTATTCCTAATTATTCTTGACAGTTGCCTTATTTATTTTAAATCAAATTCATGTTGTATTAATTTATGATTGTCATAACTTTGAATAAGCCCAATTGGCCATAAACTCAATCTGCCAATTAGAATTCAATTAAGAATACTTATTAATTATACTACCTTATACAAATTAGGTGTCAAATGAACACTTGTTTTCCAAATACATACCTGCATCAATTTCGCAGAAGGTAGCGACTAGCAACACTGCCAGTCCAAAAACAACCGCTCTGACACTCGCCATCTTACTCACAATAAATGCTTCGACTGATCTCACTCCATCTCTAACACAATTTATATCCGCTAAAAGACAACCAATTCGACCCTACCTGACGATTTTAGCACTCAACTCTATTTACCTACAAAACAATATAAATGAACGCAGAGCATGCTAAAATAAACTGAACACCTTCTCTTTATGGCTCAATATAAGTCGCTTTATTGTGCGTTAGCAATTAACCAAACAGAAGCCTGACTAGGGAAATCACCCATGTTCTATCGATCGATCTAAATATTTACACATCGGTTTAGCGATGGTCAATGGCAGAGGTTCGCCGAAGTCGGGGAAAATTGCAATTTTTCTATTTACATTTGACGTAGTTATAATAAACAAACACATTTTGGGAAAGACCACAATTTTGCAAATAAACAATGGTAAATATTGTGTAATTTTTTGCCAGAATAAGCAATGATCTTGAAGGATCTACGAATAAACAATAGCATCGTTTAATAAAGTGGTAGACACTTGTAGGTTTATTGCGATAACTTTCAAAAAGGAAAACACAAATTCTATCAATTTTGAATGCCAATTTGTCATAAATGACGTTTCAGCTAGTCATGTTTGTATTTTACAAAATAAATAACAATGAGAGTTAAACTGTAGCTATATATAAGTACAAATTGTAATACGAATAGCTACATCATGTTATTCAGAAAACTGACCAATCCCCACAGTAAATTCTACCGACATACAGGCATATTGATGTGGAAGTGTTATCTACAGAGGCAGTAAGTACATTAATTTATTTTCAATGCAATAAAAAATATTACTTTGACTTTTTTTTTAATTTGAGTTTACCGTAATGAAGTAACAAATGGGTTTTATGCTATCACTTGCTTTGCAGACGGAGATGGCGCATCCTAGCCGGGGAAACAGTCTTCGCGAGCTTAGTCTTCATCATAGCCCTGGTGGTGGCGTACCCTGTGTTCCTGGTGCCCCTGCGAGCTGAGCCGGAGCCCCCTCTGACCACCATGGACCTCCTGGCGTCACTGAAGCAGGGCAGCGTTGTGGGGTATTCTCCGGACGAGAACCCATATGCTGCTATTATGAACAGGGCTGCTACTATGTTGGGCATTTGTAAGACTATTTTATCAGTTGACTGTATCTCATTGTATTGTTTAGTTAGTTAATTGCGGCGTTCGTACGCGATTTTAAAAGTGAAACTGAGTGATCACTCCTTGGATGGTGCCGAAACAGAAAGACAGAGTGACACGTTTCCATGAGTAGGATAACAGGTTAATCAGTAAGACCCGGCTGTTCATCATGTTACTGCAGTAAATCAAGCAACAGGGTCACACAATTCAATCTTTTTTTTAGAATTAGTTCTAAAATGTAATGTTGTATTGTGTGCAGCATATATAAATAATGTGAAAGGCGTTTCGTGCGGTTTTTTTATAATGCAAATATCTACTGTTCGGCTGTAATGACAAACTCAGCACACTTTACTATCATTTTGATAGGTAAATCAATCAAAATATTGTTTATATTCCAGCCCTAATGAGTGCCAAGTCGGAGTACCAGCTGAACAGCAACCTGTACCGCATCGTGAAACAGTCCCTCGCGCCTGTGAAGGACCTGTCTGTCATCTGGGTCATATGGCTGCCTAAGGTTACTTCACTTATTTATTGAAAAAAATAATAATTTTCCCATGGGGCTGCCTACCATAGAGTAATATAATATACCACTGTCTACATTTAATCGAGTTTTTCTATATTGTGAAGGAATTTGACACACCGAAATGTCAAAAACCAAATCTATGGATATGCGAATTTAAAAAAGATAAAGAATCTTTATTTATACTATAATCATACATATAAGTACTTATATAATAGAATATGCTACACTAATACAAAGTCGTCAAATTGATAAAAAAAAAGCCAGCCGTGACTGAATGGATGATAAAATATGTACCACCATCGACTGGTCTCTTGTGCTTGACAAATTCAAAAATAATAGCTTGTATGTCAAATAAATACACACACATTAGAAGTGCAAAACAAAAGATTTGCCGAAACCCGGGATTGAACCGGGGACCTTTAGATCTTCAGTCTAACGCTCTCCCAACTGAGCTATTTCGGCTGTGGGTGGTTCAGTAAAAATCAGTTCCGTGATAAGCGTTGATAAATTGTTGGAAACACTGATTTTGCGACCTTTCTTATCTAGAATTTTGATGCTTACTTGATTATGTCACATTTTTTTTTACAAGGGCATATTATCATTCTCGTACATTATTAAATTGATTATACATATATTGTGATGATTTACAATTAATATTATCTAGCCCTACTTTTGAATCGACTCTAAAAAAGGAGGATGTTTTTAATTCATTTTGTAGGTTACGGTCATGTAAAACAATACTATTTGCGCTTGATAAATATTTTAGGCGAACAACACCTGGCGGTTCGGCATCCGCAGCACGGAGCGAGCTCGGTACGAGACCAACAACCAGTACACGTCATATCCCAACCCACACCTGAGAGCTGGCTGCCTCGCCGTGCAGGTGGCGGTCAGCGAGGCCATTCTGCAGGAAGAGGCAAATAACCCGGACCATGAGGTGAACATGCGAGATATATATATAATAGATATCAGCACGGTGTTTTAAATTTTCAGAACGTTTCGAAACGAAACGCCAATCGTGAAAATCCTCATAACTTCTATGATTGGTGGATGACTGTTATTGGTTAAAGTAAGTCAGTTTAGACCGTGAGCCGTTGAGTCTCCGTAGGGATGTGGGATCCCTCTGTATCTTTTATAGGCTCTTTTTTGGGGAGTGTTCTAAAGAGCTTTTTAATTTAATTCCGGCAAATCATTTTCATCACCGGACTGCTCGGCACCGTGAAAGAGCTCATCCTCACATCTTGCAAAATTGGAGCTCCCACACAGTCCGTTTCATGCGCTCGTTTCTTCCGCGAACTTGCAAGATGTGGAACGATCTACCCCCTGAGGTCTTTCCACGGAGCTACAATATGGGGAGATTTAAAAAGGGTATTCACAAACACCTCTCTAAGCTGGCAAAGTCCTGCAGCACCTCTGGAGTTGCAAGTGTCCATAGGCGACGATGATTGCTTACCATCAGGCAGATCGTCTGCCTTTTTGCCACTTTTTTTTTATAAAAAAAAAAAAAAAAGACGTCTTTGATTGGCGTTTCGTTTGCGAGCGGAAACGTTCCGAATTCGTGAAACATCCTGCTGATTTCCATGCTAGCGAATGAGAAAGTGACTTTTAATGCCAACTATGAGATTAAGAATCTACATTCATGTGCTTTGAGGTTTGATGAGTTACATCAGCATTAAAATTAATAGATTCCAGGCTAAATAACACCTAATAGTGGTGCCAAGCGTCTAACGAATTTCACACTTAGCCTCATTTGTAAGCCCGTTCCAATCAAGTTCAGTTCAGGGGCCTCCACCTTGGCTTACATTATTGCTTGCACGGATGTTGCTTCAGATGACTTGGCAGTAAGAAACTAAACTATCCTGTATAACAATATCATATGAATGATTAGTACTATACTATGAATACTTTGCAGGTGAAACTGGTCTCGATGCCAGTGTCTCCGCTGATGAAGGAAGGTGACGTGAAGCGCGCGGTGACAGTCATCCTGCTGTGCTTCACCGTGGCACTCATACCGCCCGTGCTGGAGACGCAGGCGCTGGTCGTCAATGAGACTACTAATAGGTTTAAGGTATTTGTGTATTACACAATCTTCATTGTATCTCTTTATTGAGTCGTATTTTTTCATAACTGAGGGTCGTAACTCCTCCGCAGAATAAATTCATTAGGGGAGTTCTCTTGGGCAGATATATCGTGGTGGGCGCCCAGGTCCTTACACGGAAGACACATGTCCTCGGATAACATCTTCATTGTATATACTATGCGTAAAACTTTATGAGCCTTATACGGTCATAAAAAAACACACCTGCTCCATCTGCTGATCGTCTTCTAAAGCATGCCATATTATTGCCCTTATAGTAATTTTGTGACCGCGTAAGTTTTGTCTGTTTCTAAACAAATTGCCTTTTACATTCTACTCAATTGTCCAAAAGTATTTCTCACTCCGATGTGTTATGTTATGATGTGATCTTTCAGCGCGCGCTCCGTATCCGCGGCGTGTCCTACTCGTCCATGTACCTGGGCTGGCTGATGTACGCGTACATGACAGCGCTGCCCATCTGCTTCGTGGCCGCTATCACGCTGCTGCTCATCTTCCGCTGGGT
The DNA here is from genome assembly GCA_927399415.1 of Macaria notata. Classification (NCBI taxonomy): domain Eukaryota; kingdom Metazoa; phylum Arthropoda; class Insecta; order Lepidoptera; family Geometridae; genus Macaria; species Macaria notata. The sequence continues at coordinate 1,595,973 of OV656727.1, forward strand.
GCACCTGTTCGTGGGGCTCGCCATGATGCTGGCGTACATCTCTGCCATGTTCATCACCGCGCTCATCATGGCCATGTTTCATTCTAAAGGTAAACTTTTGTTGCCATTGTTTTAATTCTGCTCTAGTTGATTCCAAAAGAAAAGTACGACATGATGATTAATCATGCGCAGTTCAAGGATAGGTTCAAATTTATTTAAGTAGTAGGTACTATAGAAGTTATGAATTCCTTTAAAGTTGAGCAGTTAGGTTCACCGACTGCAGATTAACTACGTTAGGTACTCATGCTGAAATCGGCATTTGAATAAAATTTTAAGAAAAAACCCCGGCAGTCTTTTGTAATGTCTGAAAACATCTAATATAAGCTAAAAATCACAAGTGTTTAATAAATGAATATTGAATCTAGTGATTTGTCTGGCAGCGTGGATCGCGTGCATCTGGAGCTCGCTGTACACGCTGCTGCAGACGTACATGGCGGAGCTGCTGGTGCACCACGAGTACGACACGCTGCACGGCGCGCTCACCTTCCTGCTGCACCTGCTCATGCCACCTCTGGGGCTCGTGCACGCCATCAACCACTTCGCACTGCTCTCTACTGGCAGTCAGTATACACCCTACTTCTGCTAGTCAATGTACAATACCCTTTATTTAAACTTTAAAGTCTGAACTCACCCTGCAATTTTATTGGTCTAGAGGGTTCTTTAGACAAATGCGTCATGCTGGGAAACCGCCAGGTCCTACATTGTAGATTTTTCAATTTATTAAAATTGCTAGTTAATTGGTCGAATACTATGTCTAGTGACGTATATGATTCTATAGCAAACACGCTAAAAAGATGTACTCATAAATCCCGTAATAAAGTCCAGAAAACCGTTAAATTATTTCTTTTGTTGACAGAACAACAACGAATAACTTCATCCCTGTGGTACAGCTTCGGTTCTTGGGGCGTGCTGATCGTCATCTACTTCATCTTACTGATGATCCTGCAGAGAACTATCGGCCACGAGCGAGCCATCGGCGGGCAGGTGTCGTTGAAATCCATCTTCTTTCATAAAATTGAGGTAAGTCACTAAAAAGATTTAATTCTCTTCTTGATCTTGACCATTCTCATGCGAACTTTCGCGATGTCCCTTGCAAGCTTGTAATACCTAGAATGTGCAGTAAGATTGTTTTTTAAATATAATATTATTCCTGCAGGATGTGAACGCGCTGAGAAAGATAGAGAATCCAACCGGCAAGGAGAGAGATAAATTACAGGAGGTAGATGAACTGGTCGCGAAGGCTGTCAGCTTCCGCAATGTCACCAAAGTAAATATTTTTCCATTTTATGACAAATTATAAGTCATTTTAGATAAATTCAAATGTTTATTCAAATAAGTACGTATCATAAGTTCTTAGTACTTAATTACATTGTAAGATTACTTTACAGTTTACAGAAAAAACCCAAGAACGTATTTGGTCCTTCTACAAAAAAACTAATAAATGGTATTTTTTTTACATTATATATACATATATTTTAAAAGAATTTACCAGAAGAGAAGACACAGAATTGCGGCTTTTTGATATGCCGACGATGCTAAGATTGTTATGATGGCCACTCATTTCAGTAACGAAACTCCAAATTTTAGCACTTGACCGTGGAATGACAATCATAAACTTCTTGAATTAAGCCTGCATAAGAAAAGCCCGGCTGGATATTCCGAACTATTACAAATATTTGACTCAGCTTATTTACTTTACAGAGCATTATGGGTGTGAAAGTTCTGAAAAATATCACTCTGGACATCTATCGCGGAGAGTTCACAATGCTATTCTCAGAACGGGTTCAGGAGAAGATGATCATTACTGCTGAAGATTTGATTACTGGTCAATTTAAAATGCTCTATGTAAATCTAATAACATTGCATTTTACAGTGTTTATTGTAATACCTACAAGACTCCTTTGCGTTAGTGTAGTTCAGTTAGTAAATATTATAAAATATTAATATTATTCCCTTTTACTCCCTATTTTTGTGTCCATGGCGACAAATACGATTTGTTTTCAACTTTAAATCTAAGCCGAGAGTGGAAATAACAGTTTTACCAAGTAGATAAACAACAGTATGTTAACTAAACGGTTTTCATTCACGTGTAATTCGCGTATGTTGTTTACGCGTTTCGGATGTTATGACATCCATCTTCAGAACGCATGTTCTGGGACCGCGGCAGCACGCAGATTGCAGATAAACAACAGTTAAACCACTCAATAACAGTAACTCCTATCCAGGTGTAACATTCGCGGACGCAGGGTCTATCAACGTGCTGGGCACGGAGCTGGCGCCCGGCGTCAACCTGCTCACAGAGCCGCACATGATGGGCTATTGTCACCGCTCCACCCTGCTGCCTGAGGACCTCACCGTCGCCGAGTTCTTCACGCTCTTCAATGAGGTGCGTCCTTACGCTATGAGTATCATTGCTAGTTATGCCCGTGTCGTTTACTAACTTACTTCTTTGGCAAGACCCCAATCGAGTCTTGGCTTTCTAAATAAGAGAATATAATGCAAACTCCGCCGGTCTTAAAGCATAGCGGGTGAACACTATGGAGGTAGCTTAAACCGCCATAGTTTTCATCCAATTTGATACGAGTTAAGTTATACTGACCATTACAATATCCAGTTTCATTGGGACGTAAATAAAATTCACATATTATTAAGTTCTTTGCAGGCCCAATCAGCCCAGATTTTAAACTGATGTGGGAGAGGTGTTTCAGGATTTCGCTCGCATTCGAGTACTCATAATTCTCAACCTCACCATTATAACGTACGTAGCTGATACCATCCCTACAGATCTGCCTCTGGAAGGAGAGTAGGACCTACATCCACCAGTACAGCGCTATCCGCACGTCGCGCCTGCTCCGCGAGTGCCAGCTGGAGGCGGTGCAGAACTACCAGGTGCGGTGCCTCGACACCTACTACCGCGCGCAGCTGTGCTGGGCCATCGCCATGCTGCTGGAACCCAGGGTATGTTGAATACATATAAAACTCCTTGCCCGAATCTCTATTCCCCTTGAACTATAATTTGTCGGTCTTCAAGTCGAGAGTAAACCGGTTTCTTCTAGGCAAGCGCGCTAGATCATAGATTATAACGTTGCTTAACATCAGGCAAGTTGTAGTCAAGCGTGAGCTTATATCATGTAAAAAAACGTGTGATTTTTGGAAGTTTTGGGGATGTCACTCCAGGCGACTGGTAGTCAAATGCTTATATTGTTGTGTGTATAATATAAAACTGAAAAGATCATTCAGGCACCAAGAGTAACTCCATAGACGTTGGTATTGATCATATAAATTAACCAGAAAAGACAAGAAAGCCTGTACTTACTCCGTCTTATTACAAAACGCGGATTAAATATTAGTCCAGGACTTTGAAAAGAAAAGTCGGTTCTTGTTGTTCAAACATCACATTCAAACAATCAAATGTCAACTTCAAGTTCGGACGTTGATTTTTCATTGGTTACATTTTGACAGTTTGATTATTATGACAGTAGACAGACAAATTTCAAACAGTAAAAACTAACTTGGTCTATACTAATATTTAAGCCACGTTTTGTAATAAGGCCCAACTAAGTATACGCGTATGTAAATATGGATAGACCAGTGATGTTCAGACAGAAGGTTCTATTTTTCTACTGAAATCTTGTACAGAAACTGAATAGACTGATAATAATTGCTACCTTTGTTCTCAGGTCGTCGTAATCCCAAACTTTTCTGACCAGCATCCGCGTCATAACACGGTGATCAAAGACAAGATTATGGTTAGCGTCATTCATCTCAAACCATTTTATAAGTGTTTAAGTGTATTTGCAGTTTTATTTGACGATTATATTGGTCTACCTGTTCCTAATTCACGCCACATGAAGCAAAGTATCATAGTAATTCTTGATATGGGGGTAATTTAAGATCCTGATAGTCGTAGGTGATACGTACATTTAACATTTTTTTTATCTCGAAACAACCTCGGTCACATCCACGAGCATCTTCCAGCTACAGACAAATTATGTTGTTTTTATGAAAGACCTATAATTTTGATTACTATTCCAGCAATACAGAAAGTACCTGACGGTGATAAAGATGTGCTTCTCAAGCTTGGAGCTGGAATATGCGGACCGAGTGTTTGTGTTCGACAGCAAAGTGGTCGCCTTCGGAGGCACGCCTGCTTACATGTTCTTCAAGTTTGGTACGTTTCGATAAATCACAACCTATAAATAATGGTAAGCTGCTGATTATAATTCAAATGTCGAAACGTTTTTATTTGCTTCATCGGTTACATTCCAATTCGATCATAATTTAAACTAACTCGTACTACGATAATCACTCGTAAATCTTGCGAAAACTATTTGTATAATTTAAAATGATTAGGTGAGTATTACACGTTACTTGATAGGTCGTTGTTCAACTACTTATATTGTAAATTACTTTGATAACATACATTTTCTTTTTGACACGAACATAGTATATGTTGTCTATGTTAGCTAAACTTGTGTTAATTACTATCATTTTTTTTGTTTTCCAGGTCGTGAGTACCGAGTGCGCATGACGATCCCGACTGAGCTGCACGAGGAGCGCATGGCGGAGCTCATGCAGAGGGCCACTGAGGCCGGCGGCTCGGTGCGAGCGCATATTGGTAAACCATTAAACATTGAATCTTTAATCCACTTTTTACTAATAGTAAATAAGACATTTACCACATTTTTTTAAGGAATTTCTTATGAGGGTTTCTAATTTAATTGATCTTGACATGTAAACCTGACATTTTTTTGATAAAAATGTTTATATGTTTACCAAATTAATAGTTTCTAGAATTTTCAAACCACGCTAAAAGGCTTGTAACATGTACCTTACCTTACTATGGCAAATTGTCGGGTCCTACAATTTGACGTGTCATCTGAGTCACGGAAGCACCCAAATCGTATATCACTTGAGGTCACCCATACTAACGCTAGCCACGTCTACAAATAAGTTGAGTAGTTTTTTGTGTCTACCTTTTATTTGCTTATGTATCTTTTGGTTTTGTCTCAATAGGCTCTTTGCTGATCCTTCGTCTACCGACTGAGCCTACAGCGGCCATTGCTAAACTAGTGAAGGAACTGAAAGAGAATGCACAGCGATTCGGTATCACATCAATTAACATCAGCGTGCCGGACTCTGAGGAGGTTTACAGGAGGTAGCGTACTCAGCTCATAAGTATTTGGGATGACTTTCTGTATTATAGAAGATTAATATTTATTTTTTTAACTAGTGGACGCTTGCCATTTCAAATGCATTTTATCGGTTAGAAGCAGCAAGTGTTTTACTCTCCACGCCCTATACTATCACGACACCAAATATCACGATGATACGTCGCTCCGTTGTTGTGGAAAAGTGTAACAAAAGCCAACAAACATACTTTCGCCTTTTAATATACATGAAAGGTATGCTATGATACGGTGCAAGTTTGAAAATATACGTGTAATGATCAAAAAGCTGATCAATTTTGCATAGATTTTGGACTTTTCCACGGCTTTACAATAATATATAATTTCAGAGCAATGACAGAGTCGAGAGCCATGACTAGCCACCCCAGCGTCAGCACGGAGGCTGTTAGAAAGGCTTTGTGGAGGATGGCTGGTTACTATACATTTTCTTTAACTTAGTAAATTAATGCTTGTAATTTTACTTAGCCTGGTGGGATGACATCTACTAGATGTAGTAGATTGTAGGCACGTAGGTACAAAGATGTACTTGTGTTAGTTGGCATTCACTCTGTCACATTTAAGAACCTCTAAAGTTCCGTACTAGATGCGTCTATGTCCGCGTTCTTTCAGTTGGTTATTAGAATTCAATAACCTTTATCACTTTACTACTTTTACCAAAAACCACAGTTATCTGGGGCGAGATTGGGAAACAAATAGATCAACAAACAAATATGCGCTTTCGCATTAGTTTTTTTATTTTCAGAACCTGTGAAATGGCAGCGACGACAGTCGGAATTTATCAACTTGAATCAAATCAAACATATTGGCTTGAAATATTTCGCCTTCCACGCCAAATTTAAGTTCTATTTTATGATTACGGTATGACATCTTTGTTTTTAGTCTATTTTTTACTCATTTATTGCCAAATTGTTTAAAAAATTGATATGGATCAATATTTCAGTTGATATCTGCTATTCTCGCCGGGATATTCATCGGGTTGTCTCTTTCTAAATTGCTGACAAGGAGCGAGAGAGACGAAGCATCCAAGAAACTGATATATGGCGAGGTAATAAATATTTATATGAATAAAAGATGAAACACGAATAGAGTTATATTATAAGTACACAAACAAAGGTATAAAGAAGCACTTATTTATGTCATAACCGGACCAAACTCAGCATGTGCGGGCTGTTTGCGAGCACCTTGCAAATATCTATCATCTGATTTAACATGTTCATATTGGTTTTGTATATATTTAGAAAATAAACCGACTTGTACACAATACAATGTCAATGATTATTCTTGCAAAGAAACCGAATGGGCCATGATTTTTTCACGTTTGCAATCGCAGTGATATGATTATAATCTCGTTGTGCAGCTCCTCACGATGGAGTTCACCCAAACCCCGACATCCCTGGTGCTCCGCGTGGACAATGCGACCAGTTCTGTATCTGTTGCCAATGCGTGAGTTTTCATATTAATAAATAACAAAAATAATAAATACCACTATAATCCAGCGATCTTCAAAGCGAGAGTGAATCGATTCTTATCGTGTAAGCACGCTCCATCTTAGGCCATAGCCTTACTTGCTATCAGGTAAACTATGGTCAAGTGCAAACCCGTTCAAGTTAAAAAAAAAAAAAAAAAAACCGCCATTTTTGGGACATTTTCCACAGTATTATTTAGACCCATACTGAACAAACATTTATATTAAGTTCTTGGGCGGGTTTATGTGCCAATATTATCCGTGCCGGATTGACCATCGAATCCATTTGTACAGAACACCTATTTATGAATTATCGTTGTATTTTATGTCTTGATTTATTTTGTAGACTTATGTTATGTTATTACTTTTATGTTATTGTAAATTGTTAACTTTAAACATAGTAGGTAAGAGAGCCTGATTCAATATGTTTTTCTGGAATTTTCGACAGATACGTACTCTCAGAGCCCAGCTCTACCAGTACTGATATAGCCAAGATATCATACACTGCCTTAGCCGTCACGGAGGTAAGATTTTTGGGTCTATGTACTAACACATACTTACATGCTCTTTAAAAATTGTGAATAATTAAAATCTCCAATAACTGTGTGCAGCTTTTATTTCTGTACTTTAAAAGTAAGATTTTTTTTGGAAAAGGTGAAAGCATATAAGCATGTAAGTAACAAATATATAAATTTAAACAAGACAACAACAACAACTGCAACACAACAACAACTGCTTTTAACAAGTTCAACTGTCAAATTCTATCATATTTTTCCAGAGTTTGACGGAATTCCTAGTGACCCGTGCCATAGACTCCCCGCAAATATACGTGTCTCTGTTCGCTTACGGGCTGGACGTGAAGACTAACGCATCTGGGAGAATATTAGTAAGTAACTCTGGAATAGATTTTAATATCCGTGTTGGTAATTTAATTAAGATAATGGCATTATTAGGATACCCGTTATCATCATTGTCATTAATTGTATGTGTATTACTTGTATGTGTGTAATTGTATGTCATGGTGATACATCTGTATCACCAACTTCTTTCTGGTAGCCTGGAAGAAATTGCATAATTTAATTCCTGCGGCCCCATTTCACCATCGTACGAGTAGGGGTTCGGCAAGGAGGCACCGTTATACAGTTGAGGTTCCAAAGACTCGCACCAAGCGCTTTGCTTCGACTTTCATCGTGCGAACAGCCAAACTGTGGAACTCCTTGCCCGAATCTCTATTCCCCTTGAACTATAATTTGTCGGTCTTTAAGTCGAGAGTAAACCAGTTTCTTCTAGGCAAGCGCGCTACATCGTAGACTATAACATTGCTTACCATCAGGCAAGTTGTAGTCAAGCGTAAGCTTATATCATGTAAAAAAAAATCGCTATTATCGTAGACAAATTCAACTCAACTTGAGTCTTGAGTTTGTCTATGCTAATAGCGATTTCTATTAGCAATAAGGCCGCCAGTTGTGGCACTATTTTTTAAGTCTTTTGTGTTTCTGTTTGTGTTTTTTCAATGTGTGTTACAATAAAGAGTTTTATCTATCTATCTTTCAGAAACTTCTAAAATACTTTGCTCTGGTTGCTGACACACAACCAGCACTGGGAGTTGGGTCGGTGCTTTAGCAGATTTTACGTGTTTTTATGTCTCAAAAAATATTTATTATTATTTCTTTATATTTCTATCTAATGCACTACTAATCTACTGGTTTCAGGCAAACGCCCTATACAGTCCTCTGCACAAGGACCAGGGCTCCGCGGCGCGCTCGCTGGCCAAGCTGTACACCTCCCTGCTGCGACACTACACTGACACGCTCGACGCCAGCATCCGCGTGGTGGACGACCCACTCACTCTGGATCTTACTCCTGTAAATTCATCAACAAATAATTTGATATACAAATTCATACAGAAAGTTCCAGAAATTTGATGTCTCGATCTCTAAAAGGCAGTCGTTTAACCACGTCAGATGAAAAGAAAAAGATCAATACCGGTAACAAGGCGCTGTTTGCCAACAAATCAGTTCAAAGTAAAATATGTTTCATTTCAGTGGATGACATTGGCGAACAAACCGCCGCTATTTGTGCAGTTCCTTCTCATAATGGTGATATCCCACATCGTGCTGCTGCCTTCCAAGGAGAACGGGTTCATACGACATACACAGGTGATGAGGTGCAAATGCTATATTTTTTTTAAATGAGCGAAGCTTCGACCGTATGACACACACGAAAAACTATAATGCTGTCTACGGTAGATTGTAATTATAAATACTATACTAATATTATAAAGCTGAAGAGTTTGTTTGAACGCGCTAATCTCAAGAACTACTGGTGCGAATTGAAAAATTATTTTTGTTTAGAATAGACCATTTATCGAGGAAGGCTTTAGGCTATATAACATCACGCTGCAACTAATAGGACCGAAGAAACAAAATCTGGAAAAAACGGGGATAATTATTCATCTTGGAATGCTTCCGTTGCGTGCGCTGCGAAAACGGTTCAAAATTCATTCTAGAATTAATGCCTAAAATAACTATTCCACGCCGACGAAGTCGCAGGCACAGCTAGTCTAATATATTATGAAACATTCATTTTAATATACTCAACTGTAGTCAAACTTTAGTATATTATTGCCTTAGTTAAATAAAATAGGTATACCTACTGAGAAGATTCTTATTTTGTCGTAGTGAAAGACAAAATCCTAGTGTCAAGAAAAATCGAGAAGAACGTCGTATACTTCACAAACAAACGTCTTACAGGTATTTTGAAATAATAATTGAGAAGACCTTAACTCCACAGAGTCACGCAATGAACTTCTCTCCGTCCCGGTACTGGCTGACGCTGTTCCTGTGGGACGTGGTGTTCTACCTGCTGCTGGTGCTCGTCATGTCCACCCTGATGCTGCTCATCATCTTCCTCGTCGCACCCCCGGGGAACTTCCACTACACTGAGCTGTGTAAGTAATGTTGATGCTTTCATTAATACTATGTAGGTCGTCGTCGTCGTGGGTCGTCTGCCAGTCCCCAAGGGGGAGCTGGTAGGTCCTCAGCGAGCTTGCGCTCTTTAGAGGGGCTGGGCGCCGGGGCACGCTGACCCCGGGGAAGTTCACGCACACACACGACGAGTCGCTCTGTCCGGCGGCGCACCAGCGACGGTCGGCGTTGTTCGACGCGTCGACGCCGAGTCGCTCAGTCCGCGCGGCGTACCAGCAGCGGCGGCGTTGCTCCACGTGGACGACGTCGAGTCGCCAGTCCGCGGGGCGCACCAGCAGCGGCGGCGTTGCTCGAAGTGGTGTGGTGATGTGTGGCGATGTGCCGATGGCGAATGTGCCTGTCGCTGCGGCGCTTTCCTATAGCGCCGGGACGACAGGCTGTAGTTCCTGGAGTGATGCAGGCGCGTCGACCTCCCGCTCGGGAGCAGCAGCACGCGGCGCACGCACCCTCACGGGAGGGAACGGCCTGCAACGTGACGGACGACTAGTGCGCGCGACGACTCAACGGGAACTCTATGTAGGTACCCGTATAAGTATTAGGTACGTAAGTCGTGTGGCTTTGAATGGAGTTTTCACGTTAGTGGATGTGTGTGGTTTCTGGCGTTGTTTCCGAATAAAATGTGGCAGGTGCCTTTGTCATGACCATATTATCACCATACCAATAATCACAATAATGCATAGTTCCGCTTTAACGCAATTAAATATAATTGTAATTGTTTCTTGTAGAGCAATAAATGCATTTTGCTTTTGTTCAGGGTTACCTACGGGTAACTAACGCATTATACCTTGTAATGGTTCAATTTTTAATTTGCCTTATTCATAATAGATATATACATTGAGCTTAATGTACTACTTATTCGTAGTACATTAAGTGTGTGAGCTTAATGGATACATGTAAAATTTCGCTTAAATTTCCTCTCCTTCTAGTTGTGCTCCCGTTCGTACTAACCCTGTACGGAGTGGCGTGCGTCCCGCAAGCCTACCTGTTCAGTCTGGGGCCGAGGATCGCACTCAACTCTATGACCTTCATCATCGTTAACATCGTGTTTGGTAAGCTTACAGAAATAATGAACAAAAAATGTTTTAATTATGTTGCTATTTAGAGTCACAAGATGTATTAGCTTGCTAATTAGGTGTTTTTAAAGACCATTAATCAAATATCTAGATTGGTTTGATCACCAAACCACAAAAAAGACGCTCGCTTCTTTATTCTTTTTATAGGTACCAAATAGTGCTATCTACATAGTTGACGTTGGACATGTTCAATTCGCGCTCGTTTTCACTTGGCTCGACTTTACATGAATTGTAACATTCCAGGTGAAACCACAATAATAGCGCAGACATTCTACGGCGAGGTGTTGCACTACGCCCTGCTCCTGATGAGCCTGTCTCCACAGTTCAACATGGCGTACGCGTTTGTCAAGATCAAGCAGATCTTCCTCTACAACAGCGAGTGTCTCGTCTTCAAGAATGAGGAGCTGTGCACGGGGAAAATGTTGCATAAATGTTGCGGTGAGTATTATGTCAAGTCTGTAGTGCATTAGTTAATTTATAACAAAACAAAGACATAAAGAAGTAGAAGTAAATAAAACTTTTTTAATAAATATTTGAGCCCAAATAACAAGCTTGTAATCTATACTAATATTATAAAGCTGAAGAGTTTGTTTGTTTGAACGCGCTAATCACAGGAACTACTGGTGCGAATTGAAAAAATAATTTTGTGTTGAATAGACCATTTATCGAGGAAGGCTTTAGGCTATATATTGTATAACATCACGCTGCAACTAATAGGAGCGAAGAAACAATGGATAATGTGGAAAACGGGGAAAATTATTCATCTTTGAGGGCTTCCGTTGCGTTCGCTGCGAAAATGGTTCAAAATTCAACACAGGCACACAATTCAGGCACAGCTAGTAAATTATGAAAGCGCGATTTTTTTCCAATCCTGGCATACATAACGATACATAATATGAACACAAAAGTGTAACAACTGTAATTGTATGATTCTAACAAATACTTTGTTTATCGCTAGAAAAATGCGGCGTTCTTCAGGAGTGCTTCAAGAAGCAGAGCTACCTGACCTGGAAGCCAGGCATCTTCCGGGAGATCATTGCCCTCACATCTATCACTGCTCTCTATACGTGCATACTGCTGGTGTTGGAATACAATGTAAGTATACTGATTTACCAGATTTTTTAAATTACTTTTAAAGAACAATTTGCTTACATCTAAACGGTAAACTTATGGGCAGAAAACCCTTTAGCCGTGAATGGAAGTCTCGGGCATTCCCATTCACTGAGCCCGCATTGTATTAATTAGTACCATGAAGGGGACAGCGCGTACGCAGTCCCCACTACCAAAAATTACGCGTCCGAATTATAACCTGGGGTGGTGGGGGTGGAGGCGAGACGATGTTACTACTCCCGGCCGCTTCACCCACCCCAGGACCCCGCGCCCGTGTCCCGGCGGGCCGCTCGCGCGGTGGCGCGCAGTCTGCGTGCTGCCGCGGTCCCAGAACATACGTTCTGCAGATGGATGTCATAACATCCGAAACGCGTAAACAACTTACGCGATTACACGTGAGTGAAAACCGTTTAGTTAATATATTGATAAAATGTCTTACGAAAGTTTTAATAAGTATTAAAATAAAGATCTCATAAAATGTATACGAAGTAGGTTATTAATATCATGTGTCTAATCTATCACATGTTTTTTTAATTAATTTAGTAGTTATACAGTAATAAACAGTTCTTTTTTGCCCGTTCATTTAACACAATTAGTCATACAAACATGATGATGTTACACAAAAGTTGAACGAATTACTGATTTTATGGGGTAAAACAATATTATCATACCGTACGATAGACAAAAATATTACTAGTCAAAGAAATAACACGGATGAAACCGCGGTCATTTAGTAGTAAAAATTTCAAACCACTTATTTTCAGATTTAAATCCCTTACACATTTTCGTTTAAAACATACCTATTTCAAAATATCACGTAAATAAGTTACTTTTCGTTTTTAAGATATGCCACCGCCTATGGTTGTGGTGGACGTCAGCGCAGCAGGTGTCGGTGGCGGAGCGCGAGCGGGAGCGGGAGCGCCTGCAGCCGGGGGCGCAGAGCGAGTGTGCGCGCGCGCACGCCAAGTGGACCGAGATTGAGTTTCCGGGGAGGGAACATGAGAGAGGTTTACTTATTAAATAATATGTGAATGTGAATTTGTGCACAGTTTTGCAAGTTTTGCAAAGCCTCTTAGCGGGTCTATGCTACATTAGCGTAATATCTTTGAGTTTGTCAGTATCTGGGGGTACGGACGTGCCCCCGCCAAGTCGAGCGCGAAGCAAACACTGCCGTACCATCCTTTTCTCGAACCGTTTCACCACATTTTCAGCCCCCTATTTGAGAACCTCTGGATAGGATTAAATGCTAAAATTTTCGTCATCTAGAAATTCGTAATAACACACTTGAAATCCTGAATTTCAAGTTGGTAGATTAATTAGTTCCGAAGTTATGCTAATGCAAAGTTTCACATTTTCGACACTGACTCACTCACTCATGATCATCAAAATAGAACTAGTACTTCCCATACACTTAGAGAGCTGAAATTTGGTAGGTACAGAGGTAGATTTTAGCGCTCACGTAAAGGAAAAACTATCAAAACAAGATTTATGGAAGATCTGGACTACCTGGTGACCCTGATGAGAAAACGTAGGAGTACAGCCAAACTATTTGCGTTTTTACGAGAAATATGACAACGCAGTACATGCGACGTCAAAGTGAGCGGGATGCGAGGCCGAAGGTTGAGTATCACCATCACTTTGGCCATCAGCATGGTGTTTCACAATGAGTCGGATATGATCCGATCCGCTCGTAGTAAAAATGGTAGAAATTAAATACAATGGTAGAAATTTAAAATATAAGTTTTAAGGCTAATTTTACCATTTTTACTGTAGATTTCATATGAATAATTATAAAAAGAAATAAATCAATGTATAATTATGTGTAAATCGGGTTAAATATCATGAAAAAACAAAATCGAATTTATCATCGACGGAAACGAATCCGCTAGCTTTTGGCTCACGGAACGGTTCCGATTTTTCTGATGAATAAATTTGTGAAAAAGATTCGTATGGAATCATTGTGATTTGGAAAAATCCTTTCCGTGCCTATTGATTTCCGTCTTAATCGAATCGGATCCGTATCCAACTCATTGTGAAACACACCGTGACCTTAGAGTACCATTTGGGATCTCGAAAACTATAAGAGATAGCGGGTTGGTGCTTGAACTAAATATGATGAGAACTGGTGGTATGTATCGGATCTTACAAAATCATCATCATCCTCAGCCAACTTTCTACTGCATTCAATTTTCTATACTTATATTATATTATTATATTTATTTTACTTGGCCGTTGACTTGTAAGTAGTAGATTATGATTAATTAAAGTTTAAGGGAAACATAGAAACAATAACCAGAGTTCTAACGAAAAATTTAGATAGATTAGAATCAGAAAAAATAGTTAAGTGGACTCTACATAATAGGCAAAAACTTTAGAAGATTTGAATAAATCTGCAAATAAATTAGTAACTAAACTTGTATCCACTAAACTTGTAAAGAATGTTCAACGGCAAAGTCATGTAAAATTAACTATAATAATAAATAAATCGCAGTAAGGAACCTTAGACTTGGCTTAACTAATTCTAGAGATTTCATTACTTTTTAGAGATAAACAAGCAGCTCTATCAAGACTTGGCAATTTTTTTACAGAATGTTTTTGGTGGGATTTATTTTGTTGCTTATATTGTTACAAAACTGAGCTAAACAAACTCTTCCAACATCATTTCTTGTGGATAACCTAACTATAATATTTTTTTCAGGAATTCGCAATCCGTTCGGCGAGTATCTCCTAGCCTACGACCTGACCCGTCGAGAGCTGGGCGTGTACACGACATACGGGGTCTGTCTTGGCGTCGGCAAGGGAGAGATCCTTGCCATCTCTGGCCTCAAGCGCCATGGTAGGGACAAACTCCTCGACCTACTGGCAGGATACCAGTTCCCTGACAGAGGGCAGGCCGTCTGCATGTCCAAATGGAATCTCAAAGTAGATTCACACAAGGTAAACCGTCATCACTTTTATTTTCGATAATATCTCTCGCAAAATTCACTGAAATACAACTAGATGGCGCACTCAACTAGATACCTACTATTTTGAATCGTGGTATAAAAATTCTTGTACGAATAGCGGGGAAATTCAAGCGGGGTTGTTAATTCAAACTTACCTGGCGTAGGGTACACCGTGATCAAAAAGGCGGTTCCCCCAGAGCGAGGCCCTTCCATTGCACTGCGGCTGGGTTGACCTCTGCCTGCGATTATCCCTAATGTGGATAACTCGGACGCGTAATTTTTGGTAGTGGGGACGGTTAAATTCAGTAAGATGCATCAACTAATTATTATAAAGCATAATAATTTCCACTTTGATCTTCAGATAAATAATAATAATTCATTTATTCATCTATAGTGTTACAGCGTTATTATAATATGTGATTTAATAATAAAGTGTTTCACTATGAGATAAGTCTTACATTTCTAACCTATTTACATTTTGAGTGATTTAATAAGTTATGTAATTCATTAGCTCATAAGGTACCTATTATAATTGATATTAATATAAGATAATTTAAAAAGAATAAATAAATTAAACATTTGTTAAACATATGTAGTTAGTTACTTACACTAATGTTCAGCTGTATAGGGGCTTCGTATAGTAAAAGCTATTGAGTTGAGACTAGATTTGATGAAGAGATACAACAGATTAATCCCTAATTAAATAGTAATAGTAGGACTAGTTAGTAGTGTACAGCGTTACTGTTTTTCTATTGTTAGTTTCCAAGCTAGGTTGCTTGGAAAAGATCACTCCAAGTGATTAGGCCACCCTCTTTCCCAATCCTATGTTCTAAAGTTACTTGTACTTGTGTTCTTTTGTTATTGGTGTACAATATAAAGTATTTTGAATTGAATTGAGGAGCGCAGCACCGACAACATCGCAATATTTGTAGATGAGTATTGATTAGTATGTTATCCTTGCCGTTCCAGTATGCAAGCCACGTATCACTGTCGAGCGAGCGCGAGGCCCTGCCTCCGTGGATGTCTGCGAGGCGAGCGCTGGGGCTGCTGGCGCTGCTGCGCGGCGTGCCTCGCGAGCATATACAGCAGGAGGTGGAGAACATCATACACGCACTGGGTAAGCCGGCCTACATGTGATAATGCCGATCTATGAACTTGAACATATGCCCCGGCCAAAAAGTGTAGAAATAGACATCATTTCTTAATTCTCCTTTAAAATTTAAAATAATAACGAATTTATAATGAAACAAAAGTTTGTTACCGATAACTTTTTATTTTTGTGACCACAACAGTGTTATCGCCAGGGAAAGAAGATATATATGTCGTAGGATAATTCGATACTTCGAATCTTCGCGGAAATCCTAGGGGTTTTGCGAAAACGCGGATAATTAGACATAGGCGAAAAATTATCAAATCTTACTGGACAAAGTCAGGATTTTTGCCCCACCACTTGCAATACAACAGGACTTGGCTCCTCCTCGCTTCGCTCGTCGTCGCATGTGCGTGGTAGAAAGCAACCTAACGAACCTAATCTACCTTCTGTCACAGACAAGTGACTTCGAGTCCAACACTAGCACTACAACAGGACAGATAATTTTTCGCCTATGTCTAATTATCCGCGTTTTTGCAAAACCCCTAGGATTTCCGCGAAGATTCGAAGTATCGAATTATCCTACGACATATACATAAATTGAACAAGTACGACAAGTGGCGCCGCCACATTTTCTACGCTTATTTGTCGGGGTATATGTTAATTTTTGAAATGAAATGAAATGAAATTTATTGTCAGGCAATTTTAATATATTATTTTTATATCCATAACTAATATCTTCTAGGATCATAGTTCAATATGAGTCAAGTAATACAGATAGCAGATAGATCCCTTTTTAAATATATCTACATTATATATAGCTGAAATATTAACAATAGGTAATTGTAGCAGATTTTATAAGCAAAAATATTTAAACTAGTCCTAACAAATCTTTACAACTCTTCCAGAGATGCAAGACCATGCCGACACCCTAATCTGTCGCATCGCCTCTAAACCAGACCGCGCGCGGCTCAACTTCGCCGCGGCCATTGTGGGGGCCCCGCCCATTGTCATTGTGGACGAGTGCACGGCGCACCAGAGACCATCCGTCTGCAGCTCCATGTATAACATACTGCATATACTGAAGAAGAGAGGCCATGGGATTATTACTAGTGCTAGCAGGTGCTTTGTGTAGCCTCCTCATTAACTATCGGGATTGCATAAAAAATGTACACCTGTAAATCTCCATAAAATCTCGCAAGGGCAAGCTCGTTAGAACACTATTAGCACATTGTATGATTAATACTGTGTTAAACAGCGGTGTAGGTATATTAGGTTTTAATTATTTCGTTTTATGAAGGGGACAGCGCGTACGCAGTCCCCACTACCAAAAATTACGCGTCCGAGTTATCCACATTAGGGATAATCACAGAGGTCAACCCAACCGCAGTGCAATGGAAGGGCCTCGCTCTGGGGGAACCGCCTTCTTGATCACGGTGTCCCCTACGCCAGGTAAGTATGAATAAAATGCCGCTATTGAAATCGCGCGCGGTTCTTATAAAACTGCTGTTAGCGTGATTCAGAAATATGTCACACATTTGCTAACGCCATCTAGTTTGGTTTTGGCGAACTAGCAAAATGACATCAAACATGGTGACATCAGCAGCTGTGCAAAAGTAGGTAGCTACAGTAGGTTCTACCTACCTATTCATAAAATTATAGCAGGAACAAAGCAAGTAACTATGAGATGGGCCAATATAGGTGTTTCACACTGAATCTCTGTACAGAAATGTGTAGGTAGTGTTTTTTCCGCTGCGACTGCTCCTTAACTGACCTCAAACAACAGACTTGATGGTTTTTAGGTGTGTTCCTCCATATAGGTACCACCGCCACACCTCACCTCCTAACCACGTGGGCTCCGTGGATCTTACGATCTTACCAACACCGTACCTTTGTCTTGAAGCTTTGTTGTTCTCCTTCGGCAAGATGTTCTCGTCGACACGTGTTTCGCCTCTCCACGAGGCATCCTCAGGACGTGTTGACTCCTCGAACGTCGGTCCGAAAGTTCAATATCTTATCTACGAGGTGTTTCACAATCTCAAGTAGACTAGTTCTTCATTAATAATAATATCCCTACCTAATCTCATAACAATTCGATCATAAAGAGAGAGAAAGGTGATCGTTAATTATGATGTTACGATACCTCTTTTCGATTTGCTGTACCAGTTTTATTAATTGGCCGAGGCTGTGACTTCACTCACAAAACATTAAAATTTGAAATTGGTTACTCGAACAAATTGGTCAACTTTTTTATTCGAGTTATCAATAAGCTTGACCATCTCATTCCAGCGTGGAGTGCCACCTGCCGGTGACCAGCCGGCTGGCGTTCGTGCTGGACGGGCGGGTGTTCGACGTGGAGTGCGTGGACCGGCTGGTGGCGCGCTACAGCCGGCGCGGGTACACCGCCGTACTGCACCTCAAGGACGAGGTGGACGTGCCCGCCATGTTCGCGCCGCACTTCACTAGCTTCCAAGTTAATGATACCTCGGAGGTACGTCACATATACATATAATACTAGGCACACTAGATGCCTGCGACGTCGTTCGCGTTGTTACGGGATCAGAGGTAGTGGCCCTGCGTACCTCCAACCCCTAGACATTTTTTTTAATCTACAGCTAAGGCATAATGCAAAATCGTGTATTGTTTTCTCTTTCCTAGATTGCAATATTTTTTCTGAGTTTACCAACTAAAATGTCCCCTCTAATTGTGGAGTTAACCATCTACTTACGCGTAGGTATATAGGTAACCAAGCGTGTTATACCTACCAACTCTTGGCCACCATTACTTTACATCAGGCGTGCTGTGCCTAGTTTAAATAAAAAAACACCTTAAAGTTCGATCCGTCCCCCTATAGCGAACAGGGGGACAGAGCAGGGGGACAGATCGGAATATTTCCTATAAAACATGAACCTAAACCTACCTACTTAGTAAAAACTTCAATTTAAGACCTAACAGTAGCGTTTATCATAAAAGTATGTGCCTTATAATTATAATATTTTTAAAGGATAATTAAGTATTCAGCAATGTAAATTAGTGTTTAGGTAGATTTTTCCTAGCGACAGGGTCACATTTTTATATGGTCATTTTTTTAGAGTTAGTTCTAAAATGTTACATTGTATTGTGTACTGCATTAATAAATAAATAAATATTTTCCAGGTGTTGGTGAACGTACAGATCCTGGACGAGGAGCTGGACTGGGCGGTGATATTCGAGAAGATGGAGGAGCTGAAGAAGAGCAACGTGCAGGTGTACTCGTACATCGTGACCGCCATACCCATCGACTACATCTACAACTCCGTCATCAGCAACGAGAAGGGGAACAAGGTGGCCACCGACTTTGTGGCTTGGACCTTTAGGTACGTTGGTGTTTATAATACTATCGAAGTTAACGCAATTTATTTCCACTTAGAAATAATTGTATAGTATTCTAAGGGTTATCCTATATACGTATCTAAAAAGTATTGTTTATACTACCTACAGTACCTAAGGCATTTAACCAATGTTATTTGAAGCGATACCCGCATAAGCGAACGCTCTCAAACATAATGTAGGTACCTGCCCAAACATACAGTGTAGTTTTGCAACTCGCCGCTAGAGACGCTGTAGAGCTGTTAAAATTCTCTAAGATTTTTATGAGTTACTAAATTCTGGACCTACCTACTTTGGTTTTTTATTACTACTACTCATTAGCTAAGTTGCATTTACATCTCGGTTCTTCTACGCTTTTTTTACAGGAAGAATCATCAGGAGTCGTTGATACAACCGAGCAAAGAGATGTTGCAAGCTCTGTTGCCATTTGAACGCAAGTACGATATCACCACGCTGAGAGAACTGCCGTGGTCTGTCATATTCCACACCTAGTGGGTAAATATGGTACCTACTAAAATATGTCAAGTTTAATCGTACTGAAGGTGTGTGGAAGTGCTGCTGTCAGATAGTGATCTAGCGCTCCCTCTAGAGTATAGAAGTGTTAAGTTTCAGTTTGTCTAAGTGCGAAGATTTAGTTTAGTTTGTTTCCTTTAAGAGCGTTTTAGAATAAAGCCTGATACTCAATTACTGGGTAGTTTTATTGACTGAAGTTTAGTTAATAGAAAATAATTTTTAGTCATGATTTTGTAGAGGAGCTCATTAAAAAAACCTTAATAGTTAAACCCTATGAGTAGGTCCGAAAATTTATACCAAGATAGTTTCCGAAGTATTACAAAACAGCAATCTAATGTGTTCTTCTAAAGATTAAGAGGAAATCTCATAATTATTGTACTACCATCCTAGGATCTAAATAATAACTTGATCTCAGCTCTCCGATAAGTCAAATGTGAACCTACTGTTGCATAAAGGTCAGTGAGTTATCTCAACATTAAATGTAGGGTTCAACTCGAATTCATAGTTACAAATGAAACAGCATAGGTTATTAGAGCCCAAAGACAAAATAAAGTTAGTTAAACTTTTCACCGATAGGGGGCGCTGATATATTACTCTGATTATTTTTATTTTCAATTTGTGACTATGAATTCGTGCTATGTCTCTCGAAGTATGCGCAAACACTTTGCAATAATGATAAACCAATCCATAGCAAAGAAAGCAGGCATTAAAGTAGTTTCAAATATCTAACACTATTTTAATTAGTTAATTAACGTCAGTCTGTTAATAGAGATCGTGTTTATTTCTCCTTACATGTATACATAATACTGAATTAGGGATAGTAGATTTAATTAGTAGATTAATAGACTTTAGCTTCGCGGGAGAATACAATGTTAGTTTTTACACATAGGTTTTACACCTCAACCCAAGCGAGAAAGTGGTAAATATATCTGATGCAATGACTCTACTAAATGTTCTGTTATCACCTAACACTAATAGTTGTTTTCTAAACTAACGTAAGCCATATTTAATAAAATTATGTGCATACGGTCTGAAGAAGCTCTAAACGCTTCGAAACGCGTCGCATATTGAAGATGTATTATGTAAGTGTAGGTAGACCATATACACATAATATTACTAATAGGTGTTAAGCATTTGCTTTACTCAGATGCATTTACCACTAATGATGAAAAACAGATAAGCGACACCATGAATACTATGTGTAGAATTATTTATGTACAAATCAGTACTTACTATTTGAAACCATAGTATACTCTTAAATGTTTTTAACACTTTTTAAAGGTTGACTCGCATACAGGAGTCAATATACAGTGCATTTTATGTACTATGCAAATAAAATTAATAGTTAAACATCACAATGAGTTGCAGTGCAAAATTGTTAAGCCCCCAGCACCACCATAACAATATCTAGGTTTTTAGTGTGACTTTAAAATAGTACTAAGATGAATATATCAATAAGTTGCTGATATTGCATTCAAATTAGTAAGGTGCACTTTGTAGTAAAGACAAAGTTGTATAAGTTCACAGTTATATGTAGTTATGCTGTTGTGATTAAAATGGTTACACTAGCTTACATTTTCGTATGTTTTTTTACGGATTATATAAAAAATAAAGTTGGAAATCCCTTACTTTGTAACTACATAAATCTAACTGTCTAGTTCTAAAGTTGTGTAAGAGATTCAGAAATAACGACTAACTAACAGACTAGCATATTGTTTATGGACTAGATTAGGTATTGCAAATTGAAGGAAATTTTATAGCATTACCTTACAACTGCAACAAAGATAATATATATGAATGGTTAAATATTGCCAGCTAGCATAATGCAGAGCTCAAACAAAAACTGAAGCAGTTAATGTTGACTTATACTGCAGGAAAAATAACTCCAAAATTAGTTTTTTTTAAACTACCGGTTTTTCAAAATTTGTATTGATATACAAATTTTACAAGGTTTTGCCGAAACTATCAAGCATTTGGGGAATGATCTTTGTCTCATTTATACTGTCAAAATAAATAAAAAATAAGAGATAAAAGAAGAGAAAAGAGAAGAAAGAAGAGTAACTCTTACACTTTTTTCTTCAAACCAGACAGAGAGACAAAGAAAAGTTTTGATTGATGCATAAATAAAGCCTGGTCTCTCTTAATGTGTAATTTTTCCTGCAGTATCAGAAAGTTCGCTCAAGCTAGCCAAGTACTCAATGCAGAGTGGTATGAGACCTATGCAGCTCGGCGGTGGAGCCCCGAGCCTGCGCCATCATGTTCTCAATCCTATTGGTGGTCTCCCGGACCATGGAGAACTCGGACAAGTCAGGTAGGTCCAACACAATGTGGGCAGAGAGACGTTTGTAAACAGAACTAGAATCTTTTTTATTTCGCCTACTTTCCTCATACTTTAGCTGTTGTTTCAGAAATATAGACTGCTTCAGCATCTCTTGGATGTTCTTGAAACTGTTTGCGGCTGCATCCATTGATTTGACAGCGCTGAAAATGAAAAAATATACAGTTGAATGAATTACTTATAACGATATACAACAGAGCTACAATTTATTTAAAATGTTAGCTGCCTACCCACAATATTGTTCCCACTCTATTAAAATTAACACATCCCAAAAAAAGTTTTGATTAAGTACCTACACTGGTAATGATTAATGCTGCACAGAAGGAATTATAATCTCACATAATAAGAAAACATGGAAAAATATCCTACTATAGTATAATCAGTTCTGAAATAAAGAATATAGGTAATTGTAGTATAATAGTCTAATAGAAAAAAACTGTGGGTATTTAAGAAGCTGAATTTTGACTCTCATTGTTTTATAATAGTTATCTTAACTATCAGGTCCAAGTAAGTATAAAAACCAAGTAGTACCTGAGGGCATACTCCACATCGTAGCACCTTCCTTGAAGCTCGTGTTGCAGTTTAGTGACCTCCACCCGCCGCTCCACCATCGGTGGCAGGGCTTTGCGAACATGTTCCTGCAGACGATACAACGCTAGCGAGGGCTCGTTAGCCACTATATGCATGTTCTCCGATATCCTCTCGGCAGCTGAAAAAGTGTGAGACAAAAATTTTAATCGAATATTCAGAACTGGGAAAATCTTGAGACAAAATAGTTGCACAAACCTTTTTTAGATTTAGACTCTAATTCCGAATCACCTTGATATACGAAAGCCATTGTTTATTTCTGTTACTATGAAAGCTATTTACATTCTAAAGATTCAGAGCTATAATATTTTATATGGATTTAACAATAACTAAATTAAATTTAATAGGTATGTATTCTAAACAAAACAAATTATTTAATTTGATTGATTTCGATGTTACAAATTGTCAAAGTCTAGTCTCCTTATTACAAGTTGCCATCAATATCTGTAAAATAGATTCTACCAATGCAATACGAAATATATTTTGGAAAACTAATTACATACGAATCTGCTTAAATTAAAATTAAATTATACAGTGACAGTGAACTCGAATGTCCAGACAATCAAAATAGGTAATAGTTATTTTAGGTATGTATTAAATCACACGTTTAAAAACCTAAATATATTAAATTTCTATACAGGCAATAACAATGAAAAAAACGATAATTTCTACCACAGTTTCGGTGATACCACCATGAATCAGGAAACTATTCTACTACATGAACAAGTTCAAGTTAGATTAGAATAGTAGTTATAACTTCAGTAAAGTTCAGTCAGTTGTTTATAGTAAATTTCAGTAAATTGACTTGTGGATAACTTATATTTTTATTTCGAATCTCTCAACAATATGGCTTAGAAATTTCCTTACCGGTTCACATAGTAACACATTATGTTTTAAATCAACCCTTATCTGTATGATAAGATAATAAGTTAAGTCCAAACTAATACTATTTATCAATTTATTGTTATCAAGCAAGGGCAGGGGTAGATACAATTCAAATAAATTTCATTTCCGATACTACTGTAGTCTTATTGTGTTGAAAATTTGGTTAAATTTTGTTTTTCCCTAAATAATTTTGTTTTTGATCATGGAAGTTGTACCAAAATCAAATTCTTTTCGTAATAGTAGAAAGGTAAGTGTCATTGTAACTGTGTAAATATATGAGGTAAGTAAATGTTTTCTTTTTCTGATTATTACGAAAGTTTATAATATAAATCTGAACTAAGTTGAGTAAGTTGTACTTACCTGGTTCTCATAATTTTATTATTTCAGGAACCAACATTGCTCAACACCTTGTTCAGTACATGTCTGAATCTTATGTTCCCGATCAGAATGTTGCTGCGATTGTATTCATTTATAATTTTAATGTTTGACATTGCATGGGTGATGATAAATGCGGTATGTGCAGTACTGCAAGCTGGTTATGAATTTTTCCGTCCACCTCCTTTGAAGTCAGTGAGAATGGAAACAGTTTTGGTAAGGAAACTTAGTGTTTATCAAAAAAGTACTTTAACTATATTGTATTTTTTCTTAAAACTTTTGACGTTATATTTTTATTAATTTATGCAGTACACAATCCAATATAATAATTTCAGAACATAAAAAAAATTAAACATGTGACCCTGTAGCTTGGAAGTTAAGGGCATAGCACTTTTTTTTACAAAATCTACTTCAACAATTATTTTCTTTATACTAATTTACATGGCTAAATACTTAATTTTATCCTTTAAAATATATTATAATTATAAAGCATATACCTACTGAATTAAAAAAAATACTTAATATTTCAGGTGATTGGTTCCGGTAGAGGAGTGGGTCGAGAATTGGCTATTCAATTATCTGATTTGGGAGCCATAGTGCTTTGTGTTGATCAAAATAAGAGCACAAATGAGGACACTGTTCAATTTATTAAGAAAAGAGGAGGCTCAGCTGCTTTATACACCTGTGACATTACTAAGAAAGAAAATGTGCAGTTATTAGCTGCTCAGGTCAAAAAAGATGTAGGTTTTGTAAGCATGCTGTTCTACTGCTGTGGTATACCAAGCCCTCGGTCTCTACTGACTCAACCACCCCAAGATATTCATCTCACTTTGGATCTTACATTAACATCTTACTTTTGGGTGAGTACTGCCTTTAGTAATCATGACACTTATTGTTTATTAGTCATAGTGCACTGTTAGGTTCTGCAAAAAGCTCTTAGTGACCTACACCAATTAATTATTTTCCTCATTAATTGCAAAAACAATTAATACATTTTCATGAATCATAATGAGTCCACACATTATTATATTAACCATGATACTTTAATTCTACAGCTCATTGAACACTTCTTGCCAGACATGAAAGCCAAGAACCATGGTCACATAGTGGCACTGACTTCAGTAGCTGGTCTGAGTTACTTGAGAGATCAGATGCCTCTGAGTGTGGCTCAGTTTGCAGTCCAGGGCCTGGCCGAGAGTCTGATGGAAGATCTCAGAGTTAATAAGATAGATGGAGTGCATGTCACACTCACTCACATCTATCCATTCATTGTGAGCGAGGAGAGTCCCGATATTGTACGACTAAGGTAAGCATATTTTATTTTAATGTGAATGAATATGTACATTTTATTATAATCAACATACTCTGTTGATAGTTTCCTTATAGTTTGTAAAACAAAGCCACTATTACATACATGCATTTAGTTTATCACAGTAGGTATGTGATAATGATTGACTTTGATAATGTGTACTTTCTTCGCTAATATCTTTACAACCGATAACACTGGCCTTAGATGAAAAAAATACTATAGATAGACTGGATACATAGTTATCAGAGCAGCTTACAAATTAATTGTACACAAATAATAACCACACTATTCTGATTTCATTCTTAAATAAATAAATAAATTTAATCAATTTCCAATATTTGTACTGGGTTAGCAAATAAAGCAGTGCTACGTACCTACTTGGAAAATAAAAAAAATGTCAAACGTAGAGTGGAATAAATCCTCACATGACATTGTGATTAGGTACATATTGTTTATATTTTTTAAAATACATAATTAAAATGAAATTTTAAAAAAGTTTCTCTGTTGCAGTACCAATGCATAACAACACAATGATACAAATGTTATCTATTTATTTACAGAATTCCTAGTTACTTCGGGACAATAACTCCAGTAGCTGCTGCACAGTCTATTTTAGATAGTGTCAGACGTAACTACCCGGAGGCTTCAGTGCCCAAACATCTACTTTGTCTCGGACATCTGCTGCGAGTCCTACCTCGGAAGGCTACCGTCCTCATTAGGGATTTACTAGATACTGGTGTAGATTTTGCATAAGTAATAAGAACTATCAATTAGTAAAAAAAGAGCAGATATGGATACAAGACTGATTTAGGCCTAATATTTTATAAAAGTGTAGATTACACAATGTAGTGAAATAATCACTTTGATGAAGTGATGTGGTAGGTATAAAATATATACTTTTTTATTTTTTATTAAAATATGAATGAAAATAATGTTCTTAAATGTATTTCACATACATTAAATATCTTAAATTATTTAAATTGGGAATCTTAAAAGTATTTTCATAATAATATGTACACATTCGCATTATTTTAATATAAGTATGATAATTTCAAGAAGCATAATAAATTTGTCCCATAAGACGATTTTGAGCCTGATTCCGTGTTTGATTTTATTCCATAATCATAGAGTTATTACTACTATATTTCAATGTCCATATTTTTTTTTCTCTGCTAAGTAGAGTTTGTGGTAGTAACAACAGCACTCTAACAACTATAGCGGATAAATATGACTGTCCCATCCAAAGACACTGAGTGAATTAATTAATCTAATAAGTATGTTGTTTAAATTAAAACAAATATGTAATTTTAAATATAAGTTACTTAATATAATAGTTAATGTTTCATGTAAATTTACTTTTATGGATCTTGTATCTGAAATAAAGAGATTATTATTTGGTTTTGTTCACGTTACTCCAGAACCAAAAAAAGGAATTCATTAATTTGTTAAGAAAAAAACAATGCAATAATTGCATAAGAGTGTGTTATAAGCCAGTCAGGCATGCAATATAAATTATTGTAGTTTGTAATTTTGTAAGACTTAGTTTTCTATTCTACTTTTTAAATCAAAGTAATTCATCCTCACTAAATAGGTAACATGATATTTCGCCTATTTTGTAAGTGTGATCTTGAACTTTTTTTATTTTTTTAGTTTTTATTTATTTTGCGAAACATTCTTAAACTAGTTTATAGTTAAGACGTGTACCCTGTACATACGGTTTAGCTAAAACTATTTCAAATAAATATGGAAGCCAAATACTACCAAATATTAATACAATTTTTACCACTGGTAACATTGTTGTTTTCTGTCCTCCAGCGCCACCTGTCGATAATTTCGTTTTGCGTTTGCGGAAAAATTACAAGTGAAGTGAAATTGTATTTCGTTTTGTTCGACTTTTGCAAAATATTATATTACCAAATTGTGTGTCGTGCATGAATTTGATGTGAGAAAATAAGATATCTATCTACTGACCGTCCTCGACTTACAAGTTCACCTTTTTTGGTAAGTTTTATACACCGTCTAATATTATTATCCAACTGAGTAGCACCTTACAAAGCCGATCGATATTACGAAAAAATTGACGTTAAATGCTAGTTTTCAACTATTAAGTAATAAAAGATTATTGTCAAGATGATTATCTGTATTATAGAATAATATAGATTAACCACTGTGTGTGGTGTAGCTCTATCCATATAGTTCGTCCTCTAAGAGATTTCACCATTGTACCAAGCTTTTCTTGAGCTTATCACCCAATAGACCCACTTATTTTAAGTAAGACTTTTGAGTTTTCAAATAATTATATAGCTACGTGTTCGTTTTAAAATGTTTTGGGAATTTGAAAGAAAATCATAGAAGGCAAGAATATGCTGAAAAAAAGACAGAAAATATTGAAAATCCGTTTTTTTATGTGTTACTTATGTCTTGTTTTATACAATTCTCTCAAACCTCTTTTTTATACTCCACTCCAACCTACAGAAGTTGAATAAAGTCAAGCAACTCCTATAATTTGCATAAAGTAGAATGAATACCGCATTCACCAGCACCTTAATATTATTTATTCATCTATCTTTATATAATACCATTCCTGCATTGCACATATAACTAAAGATTAATAAAATTATTATGCTTTGATATACCTCTTTTGGTAATGCGGCCAGTAAGCTGGGCACGCTGCACTCTGGCAGTGGGCTGGAGCACTAGATTATCTTTAGGCTTTTCTAAAGATTTTCTAAGTGCCCTTTTTTGTAGTAGTTAGAAGTAGTATGTTTAGTTTTTCTTCCCTTGTTTTTATATTTTATTATTGTAGGTAAATAAAGGTTTCCTCTTTTGTCCTTTAAGATATGATGTTGTATAATTCTACTGTTATGGCATTATCAGATCTGATATTTACATAGTCATTCAACCAGTTAAGATCAGCTGTAGTGAATTCAAACTAAGACTTCATTATTTTTTTTTTAAATCAGATAAACTCATACTTATCTGCAACTGGGTGTTTTTATAATGATCAATCTTTATCAAACCATCCATGATAAAATGTTATAAAATGATGTAAATCCAACTATATTGAATGTATACTGAAATTAATGAACATGAACATTATATGTAAATAATATGACATATTTTATGAATAAATGAATATTTTAATTATGATTATGATTATTATATATTTTTCGAGTAATATCTTTAGTTTATATATCTGTAACAGGTTGAACCTGGATGAGATTGGCACAGTACCGAGACAATTGGCATGACAAAAGAGAGGCCTATACCCAGCAATGGACCAGCTATGGATAAAGATGATGATCTCTCTCTGAGAGTCGTATTTCCTCATGACTGAGGGTCATGACCAAAGAATACTATTACCCTTTTTAATTACTCAATGCAGGAATGAAGAAAAGAATATAATTAATGAAAATATCTTAAAAGTTATGATTATATTCACTGTTCATATACTGATTTGAGTCCAATTGGTAGCTGTTATACTGATGTGACAGTATGTTGATATAGCTGAGCAATATCAACTATAGAAAATGACTATGCCCAGGTAGGTTTTGATTTCAGTCATTTGCATAAATGTTGGAATATTTTTGGCAGCCATTTCATTCCCAGCTTTTGATTAATTGCTTCTTAATGACACAAAGCATTAGCACCCTCTAATTTTATTGTTAATTTGACAAAGAATAGCTGCCATTTGTAGATTCAATATCATTTTAAGAAATGGTCATATTTAAAAATGAAAATGGATTAAGAAAAATTATCTGGTTGTAGACTGTTTCAAATTATTCATTTTCTGTATGAAAGCTCACAATAAAAGGTACCTAAACGAAGATAGCGACATTTTTAACATTTTACCATTTATTATCCAAAGTTTAAAAAATCAATCAATGCTAGGTAAAGTGAGTGTCAGTTGTTGTTGTTGTTGTTCCTTCTAACCACATGTTTTGCCCAGCTTAATTTTAAACAGAGGTACTTATTACAGCTGAATAAATCTGCGCAACTTAACATAAACAAATAAGTAAAAATAATAATAATAATAATAAAACCGCAGGGGCGACTTTATGGCGAGTCGTCGGTGAGTGGCGTCACCGCGGACCCCGATTCCCTGGGGGCTAAATGAGACCCCCTGCCTCCCGGCTTGCCTTGATTGGCCGTCCGGGAGTGGAAGACGCAAGAGCTAAGTACCTAAGCTCCAGGGTGGAAGTGTTAAAGGGCATAACGCCGCTAGTACCGCTCAGAGAACGCGCAGCACACCTCTCGACACCCTAAGCCACTCACACCAATGTTGCCCTTCCGGCGTCATCTTAAGCTGCCTTCTGTGGAGGGCCCATTAAGTGAGTGGCAAGTCATCACCCGCTATAATTTTTATGAATGAGGCATAACTGGCGGGTGCCGTTCCTCGTACAATAGACCAGTTTAATTAAGTCAATGAACAACTCAACACAATAGCCTGTAACATTAATACCATTTCTGCAATAGTTATTTATATACCTAACATCCTCTTTCTGTAATTTTGTACTTAATTTTAAGTATAGCATTGTAAAAGGCCTCTCAGTGTTGGCTACGTCCCCACTGATGCCTTAAAAATACCGGGCGTAAGGCCCGAGAGTCTGTGAATGAATAGTAATAATAATAATAATAAAGTTTATTTGACTATTTACAATTTGTGAACTTTACATTAGGTTTAATTGACTAATTTATTGATTAAACTTAAATAATTGTGAGATACAGTCTATCTGGTATAATAAAAGAAAAATAAAAAATAAAAGAGAACGCATCACGGTTCCCTGCAGACTCAACGGCATTTAAATCCGGCGGCGCAGGTGTGGCGCCAGATCGTTTTCCAAACAGCGGTTCTTCCTAGTTAAATTTGAATAAGCCATTATTCTCGGCCCTCCTTATTGAACGTTTGGCTACGAATTATTGATATTCTAGAAACGTAGACGAGTAAAAAAAATATCCGCGAGATAGTAAACCGCCTCCGCCACGGTTGAGTTGACCCATTAGCGACCAACGCCGACTAGTTTGGTAGCATTCGGCTATTTCCGGTATCGTAACCAACCACGAGCAAGCTTTGTGTGTGAGAGAGAGAGAGACGAGATGTGGATGCATTTTTGACCCGATATTTATAAGTATTTTCAGTTCTATAGGTTAACTTATTCGTAGAAGTTTGGTAAATCCACCGGAACAAGTCGTCGAGAAATCCTCGCGTTGCTGTTATTGAGTTTCTTTTGCAAGGGAATGAATGTTCTGCCCGAGGAGCCATATCTTCTTGGGGGAGATGGTGGTAGAGCTTAGTGGAATAGCACGTGGAGGGTTAATAAACTAGTATAGTCGGTTCAGAGGTGGCTTTTATATGTGGGATAAAAACCTACCTCTGAGGGTGACTCCGTGAGGGGACAAGGTTTGTATTTGATTTATTTAATTAATCAAGTCATCCATAAATGGATGTTAATTAATTAACAACATGCGATATTTTTTTTATTTCGCAAGGCGTTAGGTTAAATTTTGCAACAGCAAACACGCTATTTAAAAAAAAAAAATCGGGCAAACCTGTGGGCTGTTATACTTAAACATCATTGGTTTAAAAATTAGGAAAACTTATGAATATATCAGCAAGGTAGGTACATGATTTTTTACAAGCTTAAGCTACAACTAACATTTAAAAGTAATCGTCATTAAATTACCTAGGTAGGTAGGCACCTAATAAGGCTGATTTCTATACGTGCGACCACAAACCACTAGAAACAGGCAAGTAAGCCAGTAGCACAACCTAGACTGACCTGGATAAGGTAGCTTTATCTCGGCACGCAGGGTGCTCCGTAATTAAAACCAGCCCGTGCGGTCGCTTCATCAACTGGGTAAATACTGGCAACCCTGGTAGGCCTGTGTTGCCAATTGCCAGCCAGCAATTTCATGTTTGTTTTACGACGACGTTTATGAAATAAAAGCCGACCGCTTAATATGCTCAAGCGGTGCCATCGGGCTTATTTTATACTTTAAAGTTTTGCCCGGGATTAATTTTTATTACTAGGTTTACTATGGTCGTTAAATGTGTAGGAATAATGCTATGAATTATGTTAAACATATAAAACTAAACTCATCTAAGCCTTATTAAGTCAGATCAGTGTTTTTCAACCAAAAACCATTTTCCATCTTTAAAGAAATACTAGAAATCGTCTTCTATGGTCATAGAAGTAATTAAAAATGAAACACACTATACATATATATGTGTTAGTATGTTATTTTCACTGTACGCTACCACAGATGCTACTTTGTAAGAAGATACCGTTTCATCTGGCCCTTACAAGGCGAGAGAGCTGCCATAAAGTTCATAACCATGTCCACTCCAAACAAAGATAAAATGTTCCGGTATCCAAATATAGTTAGATCGGAACTTTCTAAAAAGGCTAGATGTGGGATTTAGTAGCATTTTTTGTGTATTTCTAACAGACTAAATTTTATAACTTTGAAACAATTGGTATCAATTAATATTTTTACCCAAACCTAAATTTTTCAAAAAGGTGCTCTAAATAAATCCTTCACAAAAAGTTTCTTGTAAAACTTTTTCAGAGACCTTTAGCTGTGATACCTACGTAAGGCGGTAAATATCCAAATATTACGTCTGCTCATCGTTTGTGGCAATTATCTCTAATCTCATTCTCGTAAATTAATTATATTCGAGCTTAATACTGGGTATTGCACGGATCTACGGTATGGCGGCTACAACCTACGTTTTCCTTAATTTATTATTTTGCTTTTTATTAATACCGCTACGCTTTTTTTTCTGGCTATTGTGCTTTGCATAAAAATTAATGTTTCTTTTGCACACCGTTACATAAAAAATCGAATCTTTCCCTGTTGAATAATCGTCATAGATTTCTTGTTTTATGAAAAACAAACTATCCTAACTAACGTTGCAAAGCTCTCCAGCCAAAATTAAATGAAACCGCAAAATCTGTTACAGTTCGTTACTCTGAAGTTTAATAATAGTTCTTACATGACTCCACGGAATGGCAACACGAAACAGTTTTAACTTGCCTCATTTTCTGCGTTGCCTGTCAACCAGTAGTGAGCACTTTAAAGCAGGGCTTGTTAACAATAGCCACGGAAGCAAAACCGTGTATGCCACTCAATATATTATATTTTTTAAACATAAATCATTCAAAAATGCCAATACCTATCAACAAATCTCTAGTGATAAATTACAGGGCAATGTAGAACCATACTAGTAGCACAGTGGCTACGTGCAACTTCATAGAAGTATGACACAACTTCTGTGTGCAACTTGAATAAAATCGTGACATAGGTACTACGTGTGAATGTACGTACCTACGTAACGTACACATAGACAACTCGGGTCCATTGTTCAACATTTTTGATGTATTTCAAAGCACATAAGGAGGTACATATATTAAAATGTGTGTATGTAGCTCGTAGATATCCTTCACAGTTAAGAACTAGCTATCTAAACTATATTTCCTAAATAACTACGACATAAAATATCGACCTACCTACATACATACTTGCCTTTTAGAAACCTAGTTGCCGTGAGCGAATAGAACAAACAATTGGTTGCCAACCTTTCTTTGAGTTTATTTCCTTTCTATAATGTATGCTTCTTGCACATGACGTTTGTATATTTTATTTTGTTTCTTGTTGTTAGAACATGCAATTCGTTTGTTACTTTTATCCTGGATACAATGACAAAAGATCGTGCGTTACAATTGAAATACATTTAAAAGAGGTAAAAATTAAAACAGAATATTTTGGTGCATTAAAAGTAGATAAATGCATACTGTACTGGTAAAAAAGTGGCTGCAATTAACAAACTAGACACCTAGACCATTGTGGTACCAGAACTTTCGTTTTGTACGTCTATGTACATTTAGCATTACAATAATTTCATGTTAGTTCTTTATAAATTTCTGCACATAATTATATTACTGTGGCCCATCTAATCCCCAGCCTAATTCGCGGCCTCACTACGACTCCCTGTTATAAATTGTTCGGGAAACGTCTCGAGATTAATAGTTGTGAACCTCTTGACGTTTGTTAAGTGAAAGGAGGGATAGGTTGTGTGGTGTGGAGGAAATACTGGACATCTTGCACCGTCAGCCACCTTCGGGTCACGTCAGGCACGTCAGCTGTCAAGACGGACTCGCGGCCATTCATCAATCTGTCAATCTTGTACGCATGTTACTTTGTTAATTCATCTCAAACTTGATTACCGAGTGTTTGGTTGCCATCTTTTTATTCCCGTGCTAGGAAACCATGCATGTTTTTGTTACCTTGTTGCTAGATGTTAAGTTTATTTTTCTACGTGATAAACCGCACTTGTAAACCGTTTTACTTGTAAGCCTAGCTGTTAAGTGTCGATAAAGTGTTTTCTTCGGCTGACAACAGAAATAAGTTTTAACGTCTAAAGATTTTTCAAGCATTCCTCTTAGGTTCTGTTTGGTTTAACTAGAGGTGATACAATAATAAAGAATAGTGATAATGAACTCATTCTATCAAAACATCTTAACATTTTCCAATAACGGCAGCTTTCAGAAATTCATTTTGACGTCATTTGAACCGCAGCAGAAGGCATTACAGGGGAGCAATGAAATGTCGCTTAAAAGCTTTTATGTTTTCCGGACAACGGAGCGGCGTCAGACACTCGACGTATGAATTATAGCGCAATAGTCAGCGATAACTTCTAAATGGATCCTTAGATGCTTTTCATGAGGACCTCTTGGAAAATGTAAATCTGATAATTTATATTTACGATTCTTAACTTCAGTTTTAACTGCTGTAAACTCTAAACCTTTTGTGGAATAATGAATGTCTCTAAAATCTAGAGTTGACTTTTTTAACACAAGAAATAATAAAAATCGGGTATTATTAAAATGCAGATTCTTTATGAAAATGAAGAAACTGTTGTGTTAACTCTACTGTTTAGTGTTCAATAGAACTCCTATCAAGATAATTAAGCGTCGGAGAAATGACCCTCAGCCATGAGGAAATACGAACCAAGTAAGTAACCAAGGTATACACCGTATACTCAATCAATTTGAATTGAGACAATATTTATTTCCTACTCATCCGAAAAATTAATCAATCTCGTATAAATGTCACGCATGATCTAAACACATGCTCAAACAGTGTAATTTATTCGATTGCCTTTTTAGAATAATAGAATTCGTGACTTGCATGCTTCAATGTAAGCGCAAATTGATCGCGTTACTGTTTTGTGATACGATCTTTTGTTTTATTTAGCAATGTGGGCCGTATTATATAGATGACTTTGCAAAAACTCTAAAGAGAAATGAGAGTCATACCTTATGCGACAAAGCTTCAATTGAATTCACAGCTTAATTATATTAATATTAACATTTGTCATGTAATTATGTATAAAGTGCTTAACAAATGATCATGTTATATACACATATTTAGGAGTATAGCTCAGCTCAAAATTATTTCGATCAAAAACTATCGAATGCACTCTAAGCTGTAATCTGTCCTGTGTACTATATGCCAAGAAATTCAATAGAAATAGAGAATAAATGGCTTCTTGCCTTTTGAGAATAAATCTTGCTACGTAAGTTTAATGAATAATTGCAAACTTGACTACTAATTACTACACTAAAAAGGCTTAAGTACCTATGTCTTGAAATGCAGATAATCTTTGTAAAGTTCAATGCACCTTTGCAATAATTCTCAAGTTTCTTCTAATAAACCGCAATAACAGTCAGTAAACCTTGATCATGAAAGCACTATGACAACTAACATGATAGATGGGGCGTTAAAACAAATACGTTTTCGCCCTCTCGGGGCTACCGCCCGTTTTCTTCCAACCTCGTTGGTATTAATCATTATTTCTTGAGTGCGGAACGATGTAGTACGTTAATACCACGCACTAAGGTAATGGCAGATGGACGGAGGTATTGTGTGCCGTAAATGGTAAAATGAAGGGAGTTCTGGAATTACCCTTATCACATTAGTAGGCCCTCTTTATATTAATGTGGAAGTTCGTCAACTTCAACCCGGAGGACCTTTGGTCGTGTTGCTTCCTCTTATTTTTATGACTCATTGGGCATATCTGGCCTAGCCATAGATAAAGTAATAGCTACACTTATGTCGATTTTTTCTTTGTAATATGCAGTTTTCAATAACAAAATCTTATGAAATAAAATGAAATTACTCGGCGAATTTCTCGTCCGTAACAGAACTCATTTCAGTCGAATCATACATCAAATATCGTTTACAGCATGTTAGTTTCAATTTAAGTTCAATTGGAGTAGCAAATGGCAACACAGTCCCAATATGGCGGCGCGTAATCAATCAACATTGAACGCCTCGTTACGTTCCAAATTATTAGCAGTTTCTACGAATTCATTTTGGGCTACAAAATATTGGAAGACATTTTCGGGAAAAGGAAATAAATAACTTAATTCACGAGTCGATAGCTTGACTATAGATACAGAATGTATCTTTCATAAATATGCCTAATTCTATTATTTATTTAGTCGTATGGCGTTAGAGTTAGAGGTAACAGAAGCACTTTCTTACTATTTCTATATTCTATTAATTTTAGCTATTTTAATCATTTCATGAAAAATATATAGAAAACAACAGTAGAACAGCATCATTCAGCGGTCATGCTCAGTACATGCTAAAATCATGGTGTAGATGTCAAACTCAAAGCCCAGCGTTTTACACCGCTGCAAGGCTAAATAGACGGCAGACCTGCAGACAGATCCCAAACCACTGCCATGCTTCTGTTCGATTATTGAAATGGGAAGTATTAACGATTGTTGCGGGTAGATAGAGCTTCCCGGAGATTGTTAGGACACGTTGTTTGCACGCTTTTGAGGATTATCAGATAATACCAGCGATTTGGACCGGCTTGTTGCGTAATGCTCAAGCTTGTTAACGCAGGGGGATGTCGTTAATGGTTTTTAATCACTTCTGAAACGGATGTTAATTAAATCCGATGAAAAAGAAAATTGCCTGTAAGCCATCGGCACGGAAAAAGTAAGGTATTTTATTGTAACTGTACGGACATTTCTATCGCGGGTAGTCAATTTAGAAGTGGGATGTTGGGTTTTAACAGTAGTATTTTGATGCAATTGAGGGTAGTTATGAATTGCAAGAGCCGACTGGAAGTCTGCGCTTCGCAGACCCGGGAGTAGCGAAACTCGCGCCGTGCGCGGTGGTTGTGTCCGTGACAAACCAGCACTCGAGGAGTAGTAAAGATCGCGCCGTGCGCGGTGGATGTGTCCGTGGCACACCAGAACTTCTCCAAGTACCAACAAGAGGAGCCAGCAGCACCAATCGTCTGTCGCGCATCACGGAGGCTATCCCCGGAGAAGCAGCGTCGTGGATGAAAGGTTGGTGAATGCCTTTTATGATTGCCCTCTTTGCATCAATTCTATTACGTCAAAATCAACCCCATACAGTCCACTTAGTATCGAACATGGGATATTACTTTTCTCGGCAAACCGATGTTGCTAGTTGTTGAGTACCGCCAAATTGCCTGTCGGGCGCTGCAATCGAATTGCGTTATTAGTGGCTTTGTACACACTGGAAATGTCTTTCATTTCAAAAAGAGTTATTTTTGAAAATTACTGGTTTGTTGAGAAGTTTGAACATGCTATTTGGCTAGACTTCTTTATTAATTAAAAGACTTTTATTACGTGATCTAAGAGATCTTCAAAGTGAGAGTGAATCGGTTCTTATGTACTGAGAAAGTACGCTCCGTAATAGATTAATTTGATCACTTACCATCAGGCTAATTCTTGTCAAGTGCAACTCATTAATATAAAACAATGGTAATCAAGGCAAATAAGTAAATACTTACTTAATTACTGAAATACCAAAGGTAGTTTCAAACCTGATTTGTTACGTTACATTTTGTTGTTTTCCTACGCTTATATTTTGAATGCAGACCCCAATTTTCCCTTTTCTCCACACTCGAGTATTCGTTTATCTTATAAACAAGTTGCCCGGGAGGGATGTTAAGGTATTTTATTAGTATTATTATTGATATTACCCGCTTGCTGAGGGCGGAATGTTAATTTACTAAATGGGCCATAATTCTGTTAGTTCGAAGAAATCGCTTCTTTTCCATGCTAAAATTGTCTGGGAAAGAGTTTTTTGCTTATAAAGTTTATTTAGGGAGATTGGAAGCCAACCCCGTTGAAATAAATCTAGACTAAATTGATACTTATTAAAATATAGCACTGCTGATTTAATATAAACATATGTTGGCGTGAATTTTCTATCATTTAGTAGAATCTTTTTATAACTTAACGGTAGCTAGATTACGTATTCTACATCACCAAAATTTGTGGAGCGTAGCAGGAACACTTTAGATGTAATCAAATTAGAGCACTTCCATAGTTCCAGTTCAATCCTTCAAGACAAACAGCACTTTATAATCTGCTTCGCTCTAACTTTCCCCTCAGAGTCGTGTTTCACGATCACGAATATCACATTGGATAGTTTGGCTTGTAGTTTTGTTAAAGTACTAGATGTATGTGTTATTTGTATTAGTCCTAGTTAAATCCAGCCTACACTTATTGTACACTAGTGGACGCCCGCGACTTCTCTCACTCCCAGGACCTCGTAATACCTACATTCGTACCAAAAATAATCAAGATCCGTTCAGCCGTCTTTGTGTAATGCGCAATCAAATAAACAGATAAACACAAAAAAATCTAAAAACACTAGATATATCTATATATTTTAAAAATAAATTGTTAAAAATAAATAGATAACAAAAAAAAAATATATCAGGTATTATAATATACTTGGTATAGGTACTAACATAAAGCACAATTTATGCCACTCCACACTACTATCAGACAGAGCTAACTCCTAGCAGGTGAAGTACATATTAGTTTCGCTTACAAACTTGCACTCAAATTAAATAGCGCATTGTTTGCTAAAGCTCGCAGGTTAGTTAGATCAGAAGTTTCAACAGCACGCGGGTGAAATTGGAACTATAAAGCTTTATTGTGTATTTTTGTAGCACAGTAGTTTTTTAACGGAGCACCTGACGCGATACTCGCACCAGTAATCAAAGTACCCAGTCCAAGGTTGTACTGGACTGAAATATGACCTAGAACCAACTTCTTTTTTCTATGTAAGAAGATATATAAGGTACTACTTTAAAAATTTATTCATACTTAATAGGTTTGTACTTCACCATAATTCTCTTGATGGTAAGCGATCGTTGTGGTCTACGATGCAGCGTGCTTACTTGCTACTTACTGAGTGAGAACTTATAACCTCAAGCTCTAAATATTTATAGAAGAGATTATCAATATCTGGCATAGGTGCTGCCTCCACTCTCGTGCATAATCATTTTGTAACAACTCCAACTCGCCAGTTTCGAGTCCCGTCAAATATATCAATTCGAGTTCATGGACTTCGAAACTCTGCGGAAAACAACCCGTAAGTTTTAATTTGAATAACGAATTTCCAAGAAAAAGTAGCAGGAAAATGTGCAAATGAAAATGGAGCAATTGATTTATTTACGGAGAAATCGTATAAAAAATACAATGGGGGTTACAATTTACAAAATAACATAAGCTGGTCTCTCTTTAAGGGTATTTTAGGATCACTTTATTCTTTGGCCTTAATTTTAAGACAATTAAATGCATTTGATATGAGAAAATACTAGTAGGTTAGGTAGGTACTGCCACTTTATTCCTCTCTATGTACAAGTTAGGTATAATATAACTATCCAATAACTATTAAGTAGCTTAAATACATAATTAAATGTCAGACTAAATGAGTGATAAATTAATTGGTGCGTTGTTAAATGAACGGGAATCCCAACTCGCGGTCGGTTTTATATCTCTATCTCTTTTATAAAAAGCATGATCAAAACCAGAATACATCGTTTATTCCTACATTTATATTACTCGTGGTAACCCCATAGATTAAGAAAGCTGTTATTTTCCGGCAATATTTTCCGATTTTTAATGCTTATACAGCTAAGCATTAAAAATCGGAAAATATTGCCGTCTGCGTCTAATAACTTTATCAACATTTTCAGCAATTTAAAAAGCTAACCCAACGCAATTTATTTTTATTGTTATTACTGGCAATAACGGGATTTAAAAGATCTGGCAACAAAATGATTTTAAATTCTATTTGATAGTTTTTTGAAAAATTGGCTATTACATTTTATTTACTAGGGATGCCTAGTCTACGTAACTTTTTTAGGATCTTAATGCTAAAAACTTTTCGGTATTGTACAGTAACGAGCACCAAATAATCAAACCAATAAACGTTAAAATGTACGAATTCTCAAAAAGCAACTCTTTACTTACCTGCTATTTTGTAAAAAAGGTTTTAATCTAAAGTTTCATACACAAGTATTCCCTCGGATTAAAAAGTATACGGCCTGCTTTGTGGCAGACTACTTAGTTCGCCCGCGCAGTACGTAATGCCTGGCTTAGCGCACATTATGTGCGTTTATTCATCAACTTACTACCAAGCTCGTGTGTAGGATGCTTTACAGATTTTTTAATAGGATTACGCTTTATACAGATATGTGCTTCGTTTCTTTTGTCATTATTTTTTGCAATTTTCGCAAGTGCTGCGTGTTTTTATGTTTTGTATTTTAATGTTTTAGTTAGAGTAACTAGAACTATATATGTTATGTTTAAAAAAAAACTTCTAAATTGTAAACATATTATATTTTGACTTTTTCGACTAACCTATACTTATCAGAACTTTGAGGCTTACGAGTAGATGTTATGAAGAGAGTATTCAGAACTGGTCTTGTGATAAAAAAGAGCAAATCAGTTCATAATCAGTCAGACTATAATTTCTGCTTACAGCTTACTGTTTATTAATAGTGGTCGCTTACCATCATTATACCATGCCATTTAAAACAATAACTGTTTTAACAAATCTACGTATCCCATGCCTACTGCATATTTCAATCCGTTAGAAAGGCCCGAGTTCACGTTACCAATCCCTTCTGGCAAGGTAACGTTGTTATAAGTTAGCTCGTTCGTTTCATCTTTATTCGCGTATTGGCTCCTCACTTTACATCCAACGAGCTCGTTTCAATCGGTTTGTTCCTACTTTTTGCTCAACTCACGTGTGTCTCTGTAGGAACATTTCGTGAAGTGTCGTCATTTGGAACGACTTTCTTTTGTTTTTGAGTTCGAGCTCCACGGTATTTAGGTTGCGAGCTTTGGGCAAAAATATTCGAATTTTTGGACAAAACTACGAGTGTTCTGGGTACACGTATTGAATCATATGAAAGTTTCTAGACTTTTGTGTGCTTAGAACAAATAAGGTTAAGTCGCTGTAAATATGTAGAAGCATTATTTTTAATATTTTTTTTTCTCCAAATAGTTACACAAACAAAAACATTTTCTGTTTCCCTATTACAAATGCGGGTAGGTATTACAATCCCAGAAGGCGGGAAAAACTGGACGTAATGTTATCTTTACGCGCGTACCAAACATCCGGCCCTCGGCACCGAGCGTCACTTCCGGCGAGATAGCACTGGGACATTGGCGTCTAAATGTTCCTCAAGGTGTACAAATGTTGTACAAATTGTTCAAGGGCTGTAAATTCGGCATTTACCGCTTAGTTCATCCGTTGCGACGCTATTTGATGCAATTTAAACCATTATGCCTATTAAAGCTTCTGCTTTGCTTAAAGACATGTCTTTTGCTTCAGATTTCTCACCGACGCTGATTCTTAGCACTTCATTGGATGGATGTAAGTATCTTAGAACTTAGTGATTATCTATCCGTCGTGAATTACATATCTCTTTTAGGAATTCCCTTCAGACCTTATTCAAATGTGCTCTAAAAGCTTAGTAATGTATTCGTTACATTCGTAATACGATATGGGATATGAAAATAATTGCCTACGATTTTAGAGAGCTTTTTGTGATGTTT
The DNA here is from genome assembly GCA_927399415.1 of Macaria notata. NCBI lineage: Eukaryota > Metazoa > Arthropoda > Insecta > Lepidoptera > Geometridae > Macaria > Macaria notata. The sequence goes on from OV656727.1 coordinate 1,637,165, forward strand.
TCAGTAAGGATATATACCCTCTTTCTATTGAAACAGGCAATGTACAATGTGTGTAATTTTACTTATATGTAAATTCACTCCAAATCTATGCTATAGTATTTGGTAAAATCGCATTTTTTACATACAATCACATACACACTAATTTCTTTAACACTCTCACAAGCACCCTTACTCCAGTAACTCTCTTCCCCGTAAAATTTATTATTTTTTATAATCTTCCCGCCAGTTTATAGAGATCTATTTATATCCGCCATTCTTGGGCGACGGTCGCCATTCCTTTTGTCTCAGGTGAGGCCATTCCCACTATATTGCTTGCTTTCCTAGCGGCAGTAGCGGCCACCCCTTGATTTATGGATTCAGCTTCACTTATATTCCGTGGATGTGTTTTATTGACTATTTCCCTAGCGGCTGATGTTTTTGCTTTATACGCGACGGGGATAAGATACGTATCGTAAATAATGTCTCCGATCTGTATATATTTTATAAGTACTTTATTCATGAACGATGGTGCGTCTGTGTGATGTAGTTTTTGGATCGAGACATATTTCGTTAAAATATACTCGGTATATTGCGAATTCTGAAATCACTTAAGTAGATATTTCATCGGCAATTTCTTAACAGATCGTTGCCATCTTGTTATTGATGGATGGATCGGTGATATTGCAGATTGATATTCTGACGGGCTATTTGTTTTGATTCTGAGGCTTTTCGAACGATTCATTACTGTCATAGCTTAAGTATGTCTCGAGCCCAGAACGATGAGAGTAGACAGTCATTATAAAGTAGAGACTACGTCAACACATATCTAAGTTCTTAACGATCGCAAATTTCTTCGATGTGATTCAATAAACCCGAATTTAAATAAAACGTTTACGTGAAGCGCATACACAATCGTAAACGCCATAAATCTATCTTCGCAAACCCTCTCAACTCAAGTTAAGAACTTCGTTGGGCCCCAGTTTCCAATATAGAATTACGCGCAGTTATCATGTGCCATACAAATGAATAATTTACATGAGATTTGGGCCCCTCGCATGAATCCGAGCAACCTGCGAGGGTGGAGGCTATGACTCACTTCCCTACAGCTGACTAAATACACACTAGGGAGGGGAATATGTATCGATGGCCAGCTCGGGTTACATTATTTTATTCTTGTACAACACCACTATTAACTTTGCTGGTGTACTCGTATAATATGACTATGCAAAGGAATATGAATGAAACTGTTTACACACCTGTTTTGTGTTTGCCATGAGCAGATAAACGTTTAGGTAATATGAAGTTGTACTTAAACCGTTGCCACAGGCATTTATTCAAAACCTTAGTATATTTTTTAGGAAAATTAAAATTCTGTGTTTAGTTGATTTTTTATCATATCAAATTGTTTATTTGCGAACATTGGTAATTACAGATAGTCGGCGTTTCTTTGAAGTGTCTCTACATTCCACCTTTCGGCATGCAAAAATCGTATTTATCGCAATCTTATCGTACCGTTATGGAAGTATTTTCCCGTCTCTATGAATTCCCGTCTCCCCGTGTCATGCCCCGTTTTTACGAGTATGTGCGAATAACCCCTACGACTTGAGTTATATGAGTGCGCCTAAATTTAAACTTGACCTTTACAACCAGACCAATCCATTTAACCATGTGGAATAAGCTACCCTTACTTAATGAGATTGGTGAAACTGTTGACAAAGCAAGCTTCAAACCAATATTATTAGTGTACTTAAAGTAGGAATTCAGTGTTGCTATTTCAGACACCGACTTAACCTGAACTTGACATTTAAATTAAGTAATGTTCCCAGTAAGCCAGAGAAATCACATCTTTGGCACCGCAATTCAGTGTTTCTTAATTTTTGACCGTTCAACCTCTCTGTTATTTTAGGATAGGGAAAATTTGTTTAAAACCCAAAAAGCGTTTGCAAAAAGAAACAAGAGCCCTTAGTATCTCTTTTATTATATCAATTGACTTGGGTTTGGTATGTGCAATTTAGAACAGTGATTGAGCTATTAGTATATAATGTAGAACAATTGTATAGACTACCTAACTTAGATAACTCTTATTGTGAGACTAACTTGGTTCAAGCCTGATAGTTTTCGAAGCCTATTCTATTAATAAACTAACTCTAGCACAAACAATTGTAAATATCCGAGCAAAGTATTCAACAGTTCCCAGTAATCGCTGGTATTTGGAAAGGATCTGTTTGCGAACGAAATAGCCACTTCTAAATCACTATTACTGGCGATACCGGAGTAATTCCAGCAACAAATTCCCGCACCAAGCGCTCTACGTAAAAGTTTAGTCAGCGGTCACTGCCCGTATTTCTTTTTAGAGATGAGATTTTTTTGTCGATAGATACATTTTTTATTATACATTTTTTATTCCTTTATTATCAGGGCTAGAGTTAGACGGAGATAATTCATAGTAGTTCATACCTACTATTTGTTGTCTTAAAAATAATTAATTATAGTTACGTAAAGTGTTGCCCTTACATATAGATTTAATAGAGATAAGTTGAAGCTTATTGTATATTTAGTGAAAGTATTTAAATAAAATTTCTCGAAATGTTTCCAGTCTTGATTGCTCACAATAAAGCTGCAAGTTGTAAACATTATTATCATTTTATTTCCACCACTAAAGCCAGCACTATCCACTTTTGTTGCCATTCCCGTAGTTTCTAGTAATAATGCGGAAAAAAATTAACACTACGGAATACTTGTTAACTACCTGCATACTTGCGAGTTTTCATCTCGCCTCGACTTCTCTGGCTTATGATAATCTAGCTCGGGATTAAACAAGTTCTACCAGCTGGAGCTTTTACATTTTTGTACAGCTTTATTGTGTACTTAAATTTGAATTTTTAAAAGAAACTTAAATAAGAATTAAGAATCAAAATTATCAGCACGTAGTAAACATATTTATTTCATGTCTTAATCAGCTATTTTGTCTTTAAATGACTCATTTGTGCAAGTGGGCCTATTCCTTAGACGGGGACTATATTCACCTAGACGTGCACCAGCCTTTGTAACCTTTATAAAACAGCGCAGATCCGTTGATTATAAATCCGCTGTAACATAAATCCAACTCTTTTCACATTTTTACATCTGTAAGAAGGTAATAAATACGAGGTTAGATCCCATTACGGCGCCACTAGCGTCCAATTTGCGCGGGAAAATGAGTAGCGAAGGATTTGCGAGGGAAAAATAGATTCCATCGCAGCTGCAATGAAGTCGATGCAAAATACATTTGTCAAGACTTCAGAAGTCACTCCTAAAGGCGCTCTTAATAGACGTATTGGAATAGTACTTTAAAGCTTCAGAGCTTCGATATTTCATGATTGAAAGGCTTATTGCTTCAGTCAATTCATGATCATATCTAAAGAGCTTCTTAGAATTCTTATTTGTGTTCCCGTGAGTTCATTATTGGCACAGTAATTGAATAACGTAACAAATAAAAACTCCTCAATAGAAATACAATCCAACAAAACTCAATTTTCCGAACTCGGTCTAAATTCAATAAACGAAATGATGGGTGGGTTTGTAGAAGCGCGCGCTAATATCTTTTTAATTGCCGAAATATTGTCATCAAAATGCTTTCATCTCGAAGCGTTATCGAATCCAGCATTTATTACATTCAGATGTAGGAGCTTCCAAACGCAAACCAGTGTTGGTAAGAGGTCGATATCCAACCTCTATGTTCGTAGCGCGCACTCTAATAAAAACAGGATCAAACTTCATTTCATGTCGCGCGACAAGGAACGCGCAATGTATTTCGGATCTAATTTTCTCTTCGTATCGTCCGTAGCACCGTTCCGTTTTACGCTGTATTTATATCCTTTTATTTTCCGTTTATCACGCCCTGAGCTGAGCGCGAATACCCCATTTACATGGCCGGGTGTCGGGTTTGAAATGTATTTCTTGTGACATTATTAATTTCATTCGTGTTTACGCGTTTCGTGTCTTCTTTGTACGCTTCGTGCGAACTAATTTAAAATCTTATTGTATCGAACACAAAGGGTGCGCTCGATATCACGGATTTATTTTACATCGAGTTTTCTGTTTGAGAGCTTGTTTATTAAGCTCGATACACAATACTTTATAGATTGCGCAGTAATGTCCGTCGGTCACGTTTCTATTACAACGTTCTCTTTCTTGCCGAGTATTGATTTTCAAAGTTAAGTGTTCGTTTCAACTGCTTTATCTGCAAGAAAACACTTTTCGAAAGCTAATTGTGCAAACTAAATTAAGTTCGGGGGAGAGGACGCTGCCCTGTCCGCGGCCGCCGACATTATTCCGAGGGCCGCCATTTACCTCCCGTCGTCGGCGCGTCCTTCGCATTAACATTTCGTTTTAATTGCAATTTAAATCGTATTTCTAAGTTATCATGGCTCAATTTGTTTTATAGCGTTTGCAATGAGCAGTTATGGAATGATTACGAGCCTGTTTCTGCCCGGCCGTGGCTCGAAGCACTCTTATTTTTGCTCTTCACTCGACTCGGTAAACCTTTTCACGTAATTTACTTAATTGCGTTTTCGTTTTCTTTTGCGTAAAATATTTTGTGGCGGCTTTGACTGTTCATATTTTATTTATTTGCATAACAATGAACCACTAAACCTTTTGATCACTGTACTGAAAATGAAAAGGTCTTTTACAGATTTATAGAATTTTATTAGTCTATAATACCTAATCATTGACTGTAGTCGTGACAAAGTTTAGTTTATATACCTGCTGGAATGTTAATGAGAACCAACAGGACAAAGCTACCAATTTGCAATTAAAGACTTTGCATCGCGCAACTAATGCAATGCAAATTGCTGTTGGAACCGGTCGTGGACATATTTTATTCATAAAATTATATTGCAGTTACGGTAACTGCAATAGTATAAGCTTATGTTTGAAGTTCTTGCAACCTTCAATGTTAGCACTTTGTTCCTTACATTCTTGCAAATATTCGTGCAAAAGTATGAGTATGTATAAAATTTATGTTTGTAGTTTAGGTCATATCAGATGTTTTATCACGCCGCGTTGCATGTGAAGACGGCCAGAAAATATGGTCAGGTCATGCGAGTTCATGCATTTGAAAGCCTGCATTTGAAATATTATATCTCAATGTGATAAATATGTATAAGTTTCTCGGAACGGCACCCGATATTTAAGCCAAACCAGTCGGGTTCGCGTATCGATTGCATGCATGCACGATATAATACAGAGACAACTAAGTATCACATCATACATCAACAAGTAGGTATCAAATATCTCCTCTTGTACCTTTATTCGTTTGGTCAATTCTTATCATCATGATTCAACGTTGTGGACCAATAAACTATATAAATAATAGTTATTTATGTTGATTTGTAATTTGGCGAGTGGTTGTGCATGTGCTTGCTTTAGATTAGAACCAATGTGTTCGATGTCTTCTCACTGTACTCTTCAACAACCTCTGTTAACCATTACTCTTGCGTGGAACAATCAGCGATTCCTCATCCAGTATTATCACGCGTCATCAAAACACATCTATCGCGGCGCATCATTTTTGTGGCTGTCCTACAGCATATGCTTGTTGCATTATTTTACAATAAGAAGCCATCTCCTGGGTCTGTTATCATCGATTGTACCTAACTGTACGTATGGTTAGTTCTGTGATCGGCCGACCGTTGCCGGCTCGTTTTCATTCTGTTTTGTGGCACTTTTAGTGTTTGCTCCAACGTTTTGATGACTTCCACTTACACTACGTTTGATGCGGCCATTGTTACATGTGTACTCGGAATCGCTGTGCTCTCGTTACTAGCAGATTCAGATTGTAGTTTTTTAAAGTGGATTCTGTCGCCTAAATAACTAACTACTAGACTAAGATTTCGGTGACAGCGGTTTACTTAGGGAAGTTGTATAATGAAATTATACTTTTAAAAATCGATAACTAAACCTTGCATAGAAATCATTCTCCAGCCAATTGACGGTAAAAGCTGTAGTCATTATTGAGTGACAGTTGAATGAGGAGCTGTAAAGAATCAGGTTTATATATGTACATATGTATGTGTGTAAAATCTATAGTTACCATATGTTTGCAATCACTTTCATTGTGTAAACCTGGTTTAATAATCAATTATCTTAATTGTTTAATAGTTTGCGAGGCTTCTGATTCGGTACGCTGTAGAAATTGATTAAAAGGGCTTTTTAGTCGCGGATTTGCGGAAACCGTACAAAGTTTAGTTTGCGATGTTGTTATAAACTATGACAGGCACGTGAAAGCTCGAAAGCTCGCTGTTGTGGTTGAATAACTAGTTGCTTAGAAGCTTAGTTGTAGCTACGCGGTAACATAGCTGCTTAGTTGCAACAAAAGATCTTGGCGAGGGTGTGAATGAGGCAGAACATAGTTTAGTATTAGGACAATAATAAGTACGCACTACATTTTTGTCACAATTTGTTTGTGGACTACAATTTGGTTGTGAAGATTTTATTGTGTTGTGAAAAGTATTTAAAAACTTACCTAGATTGGCTAAACAAATATTTTTACGAGTATTTACCAATCACAAAATTCCAGTCCAAACTTAAATCCTCACTTCCTAAACATTTTACATCGGAGCTAGATACACGGCACCAACTAACGGTGCTCTAGTTACAGTCTGTTTGCAATCCGCCTACATCAGTACACTCGTGCTGAGTACATACCGCCTCCCGATACCTACCGTATTGAAAGGTAGGTAGGAAAGGGTAGGATGGTAAATGGATAAACTAAACGGGTGGTACAGGACTACGTCTCTATGAAGACATAGTACGAAAATGTAACCATGAAAATAATCTATATATTCGTAACATATAGGTATACAATACTAGCAAAATTGATGCATAATTACCGCAGAAGCGATTCGCAATTTGACTAAAGTTCTACGAAGTAAGAGAATAGTGCCACTAACGCCAAGTAATGAAATTGTGCATATTTGCAGTTTCGTTAATTTTATAACGAGTTTTCGAATTTTGATCGTACTAATGATACTAAACGTCGTGGTAGGTTTGTGATTGATATGTTTGTAAATAAAAATCATTTGATCCACAATTTATGCTCCAAACTAAGTTTTCCTCAGCTAAAATTTTGCTGTCGTAAAATAACTGCCTGAAAACTAGTTAAATTCTCATTTAGGTTTGATTCTGCCCCAGACAGAATGCAGCGGGAAGGTTAGGAGGTTGTTGGCACCTGGCTTGCTATAATGACTATACTTTTAATACCTAAAGTTATAGAACATGTAACAACTGCTGCTTGCTATATACGCTATTTCTTTCTATGCGAACCATGTGCTGAACTCTCATGTTAAGACTATATCACAAAAACCTTGATCTCCAGTTTAATTTTTTATACCTACCCACCGAATTCCAGTTTTTATACCTCAGTTCGTTGACCTTTTTCCAAGAGTTGACCGCATCAACCTGAAACACACCGTCTGGCGGCTCTGAAGGTTCATTAATTCTTCAACCTTCAATTTGAAACGATCGATCAAAGCATAGACAACACTGTAACTACTACATCTAAATATCCGCATAAATCCTCCTTCAGCTAAAACAGGAAATGGTTTCCGCTAATCCATCCTGCTTGCTCCAACCTTTTTGTTCCGATGGAATCCGATTGGCCCATCTGGCGGGCTCTGATAACTCGTCTGCTATTTTTCGCGTAAACCATTGTCAGTGCTAAGCTGCAACTGGGTTTGGACTTTCAAAGGGCACTGCTTTTAAAAGAGCTATTTTAGTGAGGGCGCAAACCACTGGTCGGACTGCGCTTCGTGATGTGTTTTCTTTTTGGTGTGTAGTGGATTGTGGTCTGTTAATTCTAGTTTTGTTGCAAATTTTAAGAGGAAATGTTTTTTATTTTATTATTTTGTTGCTGTCTGAATGATACATAATCACAAAGATATAGTAGACAGGCACTTCCATTGAGCGTGTCAGACAACAGAGCATTGTGGTAAACCGCAATTTATGAAGCTAAAGAATAACGATTTTCTCGGCTTATCTAGAATTTTCCTGCCATTTTAATATCGAGATTGGCATCATCCCTCCTGCCCCAATATCTTAAGTACCGTTTCACTATGCAAAGCGAGCTATATCCGAGAGGTATCCATCAATCGTGATATGCTAAATATAGTTCTGTTCATAACCCAGATATTTTCTGGGAGAGAGAAGAAAAGATATAAGCGTCGTAGAGGACCTTTGAGAAAATGCCATGTAAAAAGAAACTGTTGACAAGCTTACACCCGAGGATGCTTTGCATATGATTAGCAAGTCATGAAGTTCTCAGGTCCTCCGCGCCGAGAAACAAGGTTTCATGCTGTTAAAACTTTTTGAAGTAACGAGCACTCTGTTGTAAATATAAAGAAGGTTGTTTTCAGGGACAATATTTAGGTCAACGAGAGCTCTACTTGTAGGTTACCTGCGTTTCTTACCTAAATTGTTGCGACTTTCGGGTAATAAAGTCTGCACGAATATTTTCCTACTTTTCTTACGTAACTAAACGAATAAGACAAGCAATATACTCCGTAGCGCTAGCATATTCTTTGTATAGTGTTCGCTACTCGCTCTTTTACTACAAATTAGTCATCAGCTTGATTGCGAATTTCTTCGAGAATTAGCATAAAACTGACGAAGTCTCGTAAAGTAGGACGAACGCTCTGCAAATTCTTACAAGCAGAGTTTCAGGCACTAGTTCCTGCCCTAAGATGTAAGAATAAAAATAGAACGGACTTATATGCGTTATGTTTACAAGATTTTCTGACACAGACACGTAAAGAACTGACTTTTATTTCTAAGGGATGGATTTTTTAGATAAGTTACAACTAGTAATTTTATAAGAAACACATGCATATATGATGCATTGCGAATGTTCATGATAGCAAATCTGTGTTGCCTCTCCACTGACACTTCATTAACAAAGATCATACGGCGTTGGTAGATGGCCCTAATGCTTATACCTTACCACAGCCATTCTCCCATCAAACCCTTCCTCGCACCGACTTCCTAACGAACTCATGTGCCATATCGTAGTTCGTCGGCGGTAATTTGTTCGTGTCTTATTAAATTCATAGTAAATATGCGTCTCGACTCAAGTTGGGCGTAAGTTAGAGACGGAGACGACTGACGAGCCACCGGGAGGAATCTCATTAAATAACCGGCACGGGAAATGAAAATTGTCGACGGATATAGGTGACTGGGTAAAGTGTTGATGCAGTTTTACTCTGAGTACAAGTTCGAGAAATGTTTGTCTTAATAAAACATTTCTTTTAGTTTGGGATATAACTGTGATTTATAATAAAAAATAGATCATGTAATATCGTACCAATCATGTCCATAGTCTGAATAATATCTTTGAAGGTTTTTTTCTTTTGTTCTGAAAATATAACTTACATAAAAGCAACACTGATTGTTGTAATGGTAACGTTGATCCTGTGGCTTCCTTTATCATGGTGACTCGCACCATAAATCAACTGCGTGAATTAACTCGCGGCCTCCCAGATCTCACATCTTGTCGCTCGTCACTTGTCCACGGCCAATAAATCACCGACGTCACCGTCTCCGTCGCGACAGATAAACTCCCCGATGTACGTGAAAATACGACACTGTATCAGTGACAGGGAACAGAAATGGACTAGACTAAAAAGATGTCGTAGATCATTTTCTGAATTAAAAAATAAGACAGAGGTTTTTATACCTATCTTCGGATAGTGCTAATCTCTCTCACTTTTAGCATGTACATACAATACACATGTACTTCTACTCTGTATTCTGTGCTTCTAATTGCTGTCCATTCTGCTAGGTAGTACTGCAAGGGTAGAACCCCTGTCACGGATCATAGATATATATGCAGAAGATGCAATTATTGGCCACATATTTTAATATGTACCTATATACCTACCCAATGGGTAAGCAAAGCTGTAATCAAAAGTAAAACTTAAAAAAATATCATTCTCTTCCGAATAGTTTTGCTTTATCGCCTAATCTAGTAAGAGTGGATACTTTTTAATGGAAATGTTCTGGCAATGTCCAAGACCTAGAATTGTCTGTACCATGTCGATGGCTTGTACCAGAATATTTCATAACGCACCCCGTCGCCTCCTCTTGATGAATTGTACTGCGGCGTTTAAGAGGATTATAAAATATCGTGCCTGCTCGCTGCTGTCTCGTAAAATTGCCTTCCTATTGCGAATTAAATAAGCGTATTGATTCTCGGAGCAATGACCTTGACCTTTCGATGTTATAGTATAAGGGAAGAATAATTTTTGAATACTTTTCTCTTCGTTTTTATATCGACTTCCCGTTCTGAGGGGTTTTTTTTGAGAATTGATGCTAAAAGCACAGTTTTGAATAGGATGCCATAATTATGTAGGTATCAAATTGTAATAATAAAATTGAGTATTTGTTGTATTAAGTCATGTGCTTATTATTCGCGCACTACTAAAGTATATACGTTCGTAAGAGAGTAGCGGACTCTTGATCTACTTACCATATGAAACCTTATTAATAATAATTAAACATTTTCCTTTTATGGGATTAAGGCTAAATATAGCTTAAATCCGAGTAAATTACTTCAAATTATAGTTGTAACAGAAACAAGATAAATAGCTATAATTCGTTAATCCTGCTTCATTAGAGGCCTTAGCCATTATTAGTTTGGTCTGAAAACAGAGAGAGTTCCGAGCTTGAGTTCCCGGAACGATACAAGTCGACTTAGTGACGGGTCAGGAGACCGAACGAGGCCGTTTTGGAGGTAACTAAGTAGGTATAATATCTCTGGAGGTTAAATATAACATAGATACAGATTTACTCAAGTTTAGAAGGAGGAATTGCGGTTGACTTGTAAGTATAGGCACTTAACCTGAGACAAAATATGATCGGTTCGATGAAGTAATGTTGGAAATATTTTTACGGGACTATTTGTGCAAAAAATATTTGATATTTTTTGAATATAGCTAACTACTGTGAATATAAGGACAATAATAGATTTGTTTTAGTATTCTCTTTGTTTTATAAAATAGATCCAATATTTACTTCAATGTATGTAGGTAGTTAAAAGTCGGGAACGCACGAGTCTTTTTAAAAACTAATTAATTAAACACTACGTCTGTTCAGACTAAAGATTTTATTTAGACTGCCTTTATTCTAACATGCAATCTTATTTTATACCTAACACCTAAGCCGAGCCTTATCGGCCGGATGCTGAGTTGGCGACATGTAACCTGATCCGCGTGGTACGAGGATCGTTGGGTGGTCTACCAATGTTATGACCATTGTGTGCGAGTACCAGGAACATAACGCCTTCCCCCTCAGACTCGAAATTATCGGAAAAGGATTTTCCGAGAATTTCGGTTTACATACATACATTTTCTTATTCTATATCTTAAGACTATTGCTGCTTGCAATACCAGGTCCTGCTCGGAGGGGTTTGTAGAGGCAGCGAACTTATGCGAATAACATTCTTAACTTACAAGTAAAATCGGATTTTCATTTACATTTTCATGTTCAATTACAGGGGTTGAGGGTGTCTCATAGATTTTCCGGATATAAGGTATAATTTTTAACTGTAATGTGTATACAAAAAACACCAATAAGATAATATAGAGCACAATTGTGGCAATGCCAAGGCTTTTCACTTCACTTAAATTTTGAACACTTTTCACACTTTTCTTCAACATATAATTGAGGTGTTGCACGTCATCTAGGTTAACTCGTTGCAGGTTTATGGGTTCCATATTTTCCATTTTGTTTTCTGATAGATCAGGTAAGTTTACAATAGGTATGCGGTTATAATAATTTCCCAATTCATGGAAACGGTTTGCACGGAGTCGCAGAGTGCCAATGGTGACATCGCATGGTTTCTGGATAGTGAGAATGTATGTACCTCTCAGTGGCTCCTGTATGACGTCGTCGCTGCATTGCTGCGTAAGCAGCTTTTTAAATTTGGAGAAGATAATCCAAACGTTATCAGAGATTTTCTGTGTCTTCAATTCTTCTGTAATGACCTTGTGCTTACTACATTTTGGTAGATGTGCTCGGTATTTCATTAACTGTTCCACACAGGTTTCTGCGAAATAAGGCGCGATGCTGCTTTCAGAGCACAGGTACTCTTTGGCGGTTATCTCTTTACACTTTTGGGCAAGTGGGCGGTAGCTTTTCTCATCCTGGAGTAAATAGGGATATTCAGGAATTATGGTAAAGGTATCGGCGGTGGTATGGTTAAGCATGGGCAGTGGGTACAATTTATAATATACATAACATTCATTTTCAACTAATGGAACATCAATTATAAACCTAACATAACTGTCTTTAAGGTATGCTTTAACAGAGAATGTCTCTTCTAGATTTATTAGGTTTTGATTATTTACAGGATACATAAGCTTACCATATGTACTTATTTCTTTCAGCAATGTTATAATCTCTACAGAATCTATTACAGTTTTATGGAGTACAGACACTTTACTAAGGGCTAAAGCCGTCTCTACATCGCCGAGTTTAATGGAAATAGTGCGGAAATTACTAATAAAGAGGTTGAATACATTTATAATATGGAAAGTTAGAAGTTCCTCGAAATTATCATGTGATCTTAGGTAAAATTCTATTTTATTAACTCTATCATTCAGAAGCTTTGTGTTTTCATTTACAATTTCACTTGAGTTTACGATGTGATCCAGCATTTCGGTAATAATAGTGATTTTATTGGAAACGGCTTGCTCACGGGTTTGAGTGTCAGTTAATAATTGTTCGAAATGAATAGCGTCATCGTTATCTAGATTTCCTGTTATTACTTTGATCAAAGAACCTAGAGGGTTGATAAGACCTCGTTTTACGCGTTTGCTAGGTACTAACTTCTGTAGTTTTTCTGTAGCCTCATCACGGATGTATTCAATTTGAGTCTGAAAGTCTTTTAATTTAATAATGAGGGAGGAAACATTTTTAGAGGCTAATATAACCTTGTTACAAAACTTTGAATATTGTTGCGAATGAAATTGCAAGTCGGAGGAGATACCTGTTAAATCTATAGTTTTTATAATAGACCAACTATCGTACTGTAGCGAGGCACAACCTTGCTTAACTGGGAGGAGGCCTGGATTTTCATTAATTTCTTGAAGTTGAAGGCCCTGGCTCTGGAGACCTTGGGCATGGACGCACGTCACCATCACCAGGAGGAAGCACCACCTGCGGAGGGCGTTTTACATTTTTAATTGGGACCTTGGTGTCTCTGTCCTTGATTTTTATGGGTACGACGTTTTGTTTAGCTTCACCAGTTATTATAGCTTTTTGGTACCTAGGTTTGTCCTTGGATTGTCTTTTGTTTACTGCCTTCGCATATAATGCCTGTCCTTCCGTGAACGGCGGTACTATTTCTCCACCGCGTTTATGCTTCACCTTTTCTTTGTCTTTTCGCAGTTTTTCCGAGATGAATTTATATAATTCATTAGTTCGTTTCTTATGATCTTTTATCAGTTGTTGTTTATAAGCTTTGTCAAATTGTACGTCAAAAGAGGAATTTAATTCTGTGTGTCCAAATACAACTTCGAATGGTGTTAAATCTGTAGCGCTATGTATGGTATTATTGTATGCCATTATAGCATAGGTCATTATATTTGCTGCGTCTGTGTATTTCTTTTCGTATTTGGCTAGGCGATAAATTTCAATTATGGTGGAATGGAAACGCTCTACTATGCCGACAGAATTCGGGTTATTTGGTATTTGGTTATGTGCAGTGTTATTTTGTGTAATTGTGTAAGTTCTCGGAGTAGGTCGTTATTAAATTCGGTACCGGGGTCGCAGCTTATTTTTCGCGGAATGCCATAGAAACTGAAGTATTTAAGGAGTGCTCTTACTACCTCGGGCGTTGACCGTGATGGTATCTCTATTGCCTGTGCTAGCTTGCTGAACGCGTCTACTATCGTGAGGTAGGATTTGGAGTCGATGGAAAATATATCCATGAATAATTCTTGGAATGGGGCATCCTGTGTTTCAGTGAGTTGTAATACTGGTTTGATTGGTTTTCGGTCATACTTGGCGATCCTGCATTGGTCGCACGAGTTAATTACTGCAGAGACCGTTTCTTGCATGTCGGGCCAATAATAAGATCGCTTTATTCTTTTAATTGTTTCTGTTATACCTCTGTGGCATGTTTTTCCTTCGTGTATTTTTTTGATTATCAATTTCTGCTCGTCTTCATTTTCAACGTTAATCACTCTCTCGGTGCATTCATGAAAATTGATAGTGCCTTGTTTGAACATGGAAATCACAACGTTGCTAAATTCTCGTCGGTGCTGTGTGGTCTCGAAGTAAACGAAGTATTTGTTCTTGGGTTTAATGTATTTCTTTAGGAATTCACATATAAGGTCTGGTTTGCCGTGAGGTAAGAAAACCTCTAGAATTTTTTGATGTTTCGTAGATATATCGGTTACTTGTAGTCCGTCAGTGAATTTTTGAAACACGAGTATTTGGTTTGGTTTTGTGTCCACAGCTTCATGTAATATAGGTATACCTAGAGATTCTAAGTCTCTGCCTGAATGAATCGTTTCTGTAGCGCTGGAACTTGTCTCCGATGGTACGAGACATTCGGGTTCCTTACTCAAAATTTGGTCTATGGAATCTGTGTCTGAGATAGTTATAGGACTGTTGGTTGCCGTTCTCTCTGAGTCGGATATAGATATGGTGTCAGATTGCTGAGAAGGATTATCTAGATTGACAATCATTGATATATCGTCAGGTTCTTCTGCTGTAGTCAATGCATTAAGTTTGAGACGTGATAGTGCGTCAGCATTTGCATTTAGTTGTCCATTTTTGTGTTTTATGTCAAAATCGTATTCTTGAAGTCGTAAACGCCAACGTGTTAACTTACTGCCCGGCTCTTTTAGTTGATATAGCCAGAGCAAGGGTTTGTGGTCGGTAACAATGTCAAATTTCCTTCCGTATAAGTACGACCGGAAGTGTTTTGTGGCCCAAATTATTGCCAATAGCTCTCTCTCGATGGCACTGTACTTTCTTTCTGTGTCCGATAAAGTTCGACTGGCGTATGCAATAGGTCGGTCAGAGCCAATTGTCCCTTGGGATAACACGGCTCCATTGCCACTTCCGAAGCGTCGGTGGTCAATATGAAGGGCTTGTTCATGTCCGGGTATTGAAGTATCGGGGCGTTGATTAACAGCTCTTTACACTTTTGAAAGGCTTCGATGTATTTTTCCGATTTTTCAACAGTTTTTCCTTTCCTTAAACAAGCTGTTAACGGTTGTGTTATTTTTGAAAAATCTTTGATAAATCTTCGATAGTAGCCAATAAATCCCAGGAATCTTTTTATTTCTGTCTGAGTCTCTGGAATTGGGTAGTCAATCACCACTTGGATTTTGTCATTATTTGGTCGGAGTCCGTCTTTAGTTAGTGTGTGACCAAGATATTGAACTTCTCTCCGTAGGAATTCTGATTTGTCTAGTTGGACCTTGAGGTTGGTGAGTCTGAGCCTATCAAAGACTGCGCGTAACTTCTCCAGATGCTCGCGGAGTCCGTTAGAATATATAAGTATATCATCTAGATATACCAAACAGTGTATACCTTGCAGCCCTCTTAGTACGTTGTCCATGGCACGTTGGAAGGTTGCTGGGGCCGTTTTTAAGCCAAATGGCATGCGAAGGAATTCATAATGACCATTTTGGGTAGAAAACGCTGTCTTTTGTCTGTCCTCTTCTGCTATCTCGATCTGATGATAACCGGAAGCAAGATCCAGTGTTGTGAAATAATTGCTTTTACCTAATTTGTCGAAAAGGTCACAGATGTTCGGTAGAGGGTAGCGATCGTCCGTCGTTATTTCGTTAAGGCGCCTATAATCGACTACCATTCGGTATTTCACTTGTCCGGAAGCGTCAAGCTTTTTAGGGACGAGGTGCACCGGAGCGCTCCAAGGTGAGTGTGATTCTTGTACCACGTCGTCCTTGAGCAGCTTTTCTACTTGATTTTTAATTTCTTCAGCTTGGGCTGGAGCCTGTCTATACGGCTTTATGTATATAGGGTTGTCGCTTGTTGTTCTGATTTGGTGTTTAACCTGATTCGTGAAGGTAAGGGGTAGGTCTTCACAGTAGAATATGTCTTTATATTCTATACATAAGTCATGTATAGCTTTTCTTTCTTCCGAGCTAAGGTGGTCTAAGCGTAGCTTTGCTAGGTTTTCCTTGAGTAGCTGATCAATTTCTACTTCAGTAGATTCTGTTATGTAATTCAGGTCGCATGCTATTACGTCATCGTCTCGGACTGGCCGTACAACAAAGGGTTTCTTTATAGTCATGCCTACTTCATTTTCAGATGCATTTTGAATAACTGTGGTGGCATAAAAATTTTCACACTTCACTATAGCGGCGGGCATCCTGACATTTTCACAAAATTGTTTGTATTCGATAATTGCATCTCCGTTTTCTACGGACACTGGTATCTTTACCCGAGTTTCTGACCTTGGTTCTAGGGTCACCGAATGATCCTTGTCATAATATATTGGGATGGTTGCGTTTTGTGTTTTGAAAGTTCTGTCGTCTAGATCAATTTTGGCTTTCAATTTAAGCATTAGGTCCCATCCAATGACTCCATCATATTTGGGGTCTACGTCGTATACGAAAAACTTGTGGTCCATTTCTTCGTTGAATTCTTTGAATAAGGGTATGTCCACCACATGATTACGTGAACTGGATGCGTGAGTACTTGTTACCTCGAAGGGTTCATTTCTTTTGTATTGCTGGTAATGAGTGTCTG
Organism: Macaria notata; assembly: GCA_927399415.1. NCBI lineage: Eukaryota > Metazoa > Arthropoda > Insecta > Lepidoptera > Geometridae > Macaria > Macaria notata. The sequence goes on from OV656727.1 coordinate 1,653,911, forward strand.
CCTTCCTTGGGCTGATAAAACATCTGCTGCTTCCTGAGTCTAGCATAAATTTTGCATTTATATCGTTGAATTTTACATAGGGTAGTTTTCGGGTGGCGTCGTAGTTGAGCTCAATTACCTCGGGGGTTTTGAGCTCAGGGTTAAGCAAAAATTTTCCACTGTATCATCCTTGGTATCTTCTTCATTGATTTGTTCTTCAGTGTATTCAACCATGGGGTCGTAATACAAGTTAGGGTCCTCATAGTAACCATAACCTTGTTCGTCATAATTAGGGTTGAAGTCGTCGGCCTGTTCCTGTGTTATGGTTATTTCATTCAGGGGTACCTGTCTTGGTTGTACCGTTCTCATGGTGACGTCACTGGTAAATGGCACTGGTGGTTTGTAGCCTTGATGTTGGGGTTGCTGGTAACCAAACTGTCCCGGTTGTGGACGAAAGCCTTGAGGCTGTGGCGGCCTGTATCCGAATTGTCCTGCTTGAGGGCGATACCCTCCTTGGTTAAATGGCTGAGGTGGGCGGTACCCAAAGGGGTTCATTTGAGGTCGCGGTATGTTTGTTTGAGTTGGGAAATTTGGCTTGTAACCAAACTGCATAGGAGGTCTGTAATTATTGTTAATATTAAATGGAGGTCGTATAGGCTGTGGTCTGAATGCAACTGGGGCTCGATTAGGGATACCGAATTTGAATTGTTGTTGTTGCATTACCGGAAGAGGTGGAGGTTTTGGTACTGTCAAGTGCTGTAGCATTTTTGATCTTAATTGGTATTGATCCTGGAAGTTGACTTCCTCCAGGACATGTTTAAGGGCATCTTCTAGAGTTAGGGGTTGTTTCAACCGAATCACCCTAACCATGTGTTCAGGTAGGTTGTAGAGAAAGACGTTCAAAGCCGTGTTATTATGAATTATTTTCTTCGCCTGTTTCACGTCTTCGCTATTTGCCGAATTTTGGTGAATTTTCGAAAATAATATTGCGCGCATGTCCTGCACACGTCCGCAGAAATCTAGATAGGACTCTCCGCTTTTCAATTTAAGGGATTCTAGTTCAAACGCTACTGACTCTTCACTACGCGGGTCTCCGAAATGTTGGATCAATAATGCCCTGAGGTCGTCATAACTTGTGAAGTCACCTCGCTCACTGATTAGGGCGGCAGCTTTTCCAACGAGTTTGCTGGTGAGACATTGCATAAGGAATTCATTTCTTTGGGTGGTACCTTGAAAGTACTGAATGACATACTCGCATTTTTTAAGGAAAAGCGTCAAAGTTTTAGTGTTGCCGTCGTAATCAGGGACCAGTTTTAACATGTCCCTAAGAAGGGGCGGTGCTATGGTAGCTGCTGTGGCTGCATCCACCATTTTTACAACTATCTATCACTATTCCTTCTAAATTAAAATATTATTTACTTAATTATAATTATCTGTGCAATTTTCGTCACAATTTACCTAATTTAACCTATTGCGCAATTTTAATCACGTATATATCTAAATTAATCTATGTTGTGCAGTTTTAGTCACAGTTACCCTAAATTATCCTAAATTGTGCAATTTTAATCACAATATAACTAAATTTACTTAAATTGTGCAATTTCAATCACAATAAAATAGGCTTATACTAGAAAACAATTTTCGTGGATGGGGATGGGGTAAGCAGGAGGATTTTACTCCAGAGGATGCTACTCTATGTACTTACATGCCCAGCGCCATCGTAGTCCGCTTTAACAAATTTGTTTGGTTCGGGGATACCGGTGTCAGCTTCCGATGCTAGGGTGCTGGCACACTGCTGCCGCTCGAGGATCGCGGAATTCACGCGAATATTCACACGCGCTGGCTAGCAACTGATATCCGGCCCGGCTGCGCCAGTTAAAAGTCGGGAACGCACGAAAGTCTTTTTAAAAACTAATTAATTAAACACTACGTCTGTTCAGACTAAAGATTTTATTTAGACTGCCTTTATTCTAACATGCAATCTTATTTTATACCTAACACCTAAGCCGAGCCTTATCGGCCGGATGCTGAGTTGGCGACATGTAACCTGATCCGCGTGGTACGAGGATCGTTGGGTGGTCTACGAATGTTATGACCATTGTGTGCGAGTACCAGGAACATAACGAGGTACATTGAAGTAATATTGGTTTACAAAAAGGTTTATAAACAAAAAAGGTTTATCAACAAAAAAGGCTTTGTCTCTTCTGCGAAGCGAAACTGACCCCTTTTCGATATATTCCAGAAAGACAAACATTTTGTTTGGAAAAAAGGTTGCAAACACATTCTCGTGAAAATTGAAAGTAACTCAACGTTAGACTCGCATTTAAAGTGATTTTGATTTTTCTTTCTAGTGTTTTAATTTTTGTTTTCGAAATGTGAACAGTTTCTTTGTTATTTAGAATTCTATTTGCAAAACGTTTTACTTGAATAAAGAATGAAGTTTGATATCGAAGAAAGAATAAATAATAAATGTATAATATATTCTTTATTTACTTTATATTACAACTATTAAATTAAAAATAATAATTCCATAGAGTAAAAATTGTAGTACAAATTATGTACTTACAAAAACAAAAAACCAATCCTGACATAGAATTTTAAAATTTGAATTCGTGCATACATTTAGCACGCCGGATGTGAGTACAAAGCCGTTGTAATCCGGTTACCCGGATGTTACCCGGTTCGGCGCGACCGGCTGCCGGTGACAGCTCGCTAGGATATTAATTTACAAACGGAAGAAAACATGCTGCATTGACAGATGGAAATTTTACCCGCGCGTGCGTTACTGCGACCTAGGTACTTCTAACACAAGTTTCTAGCTTTAATCTGGTGGATTGCTTCTGTTCTTGTTCTGTTTTTGAAATCAACCTAAATATAATATACTAGTCAAACTCACATCCAAAAGTTTTATCAATATTTGTTTTAACCGACTTCTTTAAAAAGTATGTTATCGATTCGACCCGTATGTTTGTGATGCTGGCAGAACTTGATAAATTTGAATATGAATAATCTATTTACGCTAAATACGTGTGTTAATTTTCGTGAGTGTATGTTTTTGAGATATATGTAAGAAAAAGCTGTGGATATCTGAATTCCACCTCCATTCTCTGTTGCGGTGTTTGACCATAATGTATTAAACATATTAAATAACTTGACCGTTATTTAAAACTTAATAAATTGAGAGTGGCAACCGTGTTTTCCGCTTCCTTTTTCCCTCTCTTTCGATCTTTGTGCACTTTTATCGTTCTGTCTCGCTCGCACACCCCCACCAACAGGCGACCGAACCATGGAGGTGGAAATGGTTCGACCTCTTTTCATTGGCGTCGAGTTTTCCGCTGCGACAAGTCGCTAGTCTTGGAGCAAAAGTGGAATATTAATTTTTTATTGAAATTCTAAATTTCAATTTGTAAGTGTGCCTTTTCCAATGGAAAGCAGTAAGTTTAATTCCACTTGACTTTATTTTATTGGTAAAGTGATTTTTAACGGTGTTACCGTTCGACTTTACCATTTGACTTGTTTCCTTTTATTATAAATAATTTTATTACCCTCAATTTTCTTGCATGATCTATTTCTTTTTGCTTGACTTTAATATTGTGTACTTGAAAACTGAATTATACAATTTTCTTTAATATCTACCCTCAGAATATATTTAATCAATAATTTTTAACGTAATGTTCAAAATTATTTGTGGTTTGCATTTCAGTTATTTTAATACTTGTATGTGTATTGTGTATGTACCCCGTACATAGGACGTAGCTAATACTGTGTTTTACAAGTAAAATGATATTCACGAGTGATCAAACTAGAATTTCAATTCGATGAATCACGAATATGCGCCGTCGCTGAGGTAAAAAAAAAGGGGGGGGCGAGTATGCATCATTGTTAAAAACGATCTGCTAGATAACTTCACAAGATATGAACCTCGCAGGTTCACGCAGTATTTTTCTAATGCAGATAAATGATGTTCTAATACAATAGAGTAACCGACATGTCTTTTTTTTTACATCTAAATTTAATAGTGTTAATTTACTTTGCTTACAATTCAATAATTTTATTGAGTCCATAATTTAAGAATCTGTGATAGATACGAGTTAAATTTGTAACATTACAAAATACATATATTATGTGATAATATAGCTAAGAACCGTGAATACGGATAAAAATGGAACCAATGGTTTTGTCTCTCTTATTTTTTTTTTGTTCGATTCTTATGTTCGATTTAATTAATAGTTTACGTTATTATATCAATTGACTCAGGAGTCTGCGCGTCGCAGACCCGGGAGTAGCGAAACTCGCGCCGTGCGCGGTGGTTGTGTCCGTGACAAACCAGCACTCGAGGAGTTGTAAAGATCGCGCCGTGCGCGGTGGATGTGTCCGTGGCACACCAGAACTTCTCCAAGTACCAAGGTCGCGCCGTGCGCGTCGGTAGTGTCCGTGACACCCAATACTGCAGAGTCCGTGACTCTGGAAAACACCAGGAAGGACATGCGTACATAAAATCTTCGGTATTATAGTGGTAAGTATCCCCGCCTGTCACGCGGGAGACCGGAGTTCGATTCCCCGCCGGAGAGCCAACATGCTGTGGTCTGTACCCAGCCCTCGCAGGGCTGTGGTCATAACGGCCCCTATACAAAGCTTTCCCAGCCAGGGATCTTGTATAACATATTGTGCTGTGATGCATTGTAAATCTATTCGTAAGCCCTCAGGGGCTCATTATGTAGGACCCTCGCAGGGTACCCTAAAGACTTGCTGTGGTCTGTACCCAGCCCTCGCAGGGCTGTGGTCATAACGGCCCCTATACAAAGCTTTCCCAGCCAGGGATCTTGTATAACATATTGTGCTGTGATGCACTGTAAATCTATTCGTAAACCCTCAGGGGCTCATTATGTAGGACCCTCGCAGGGTACCCTAAAGACATGCTTTGGTCTGTACCCAGCCCTCGCAGGGCTGTGGTCATAACGGCCCCTATACAAAGCTTTCCCAGCCAGGGATCTTGTATAACATATTGTGCTGTGATGCACTGTAAATCTATTCGTAAGCCCTCAGGGGCTCATTATGTAGGACCCTCGCAGGGTACCCTAAAGACATGATGTGGTCTGTACCCAGCCCTCGCAGGGCTGTGGTCATAACGGCCCCTATACAAAGCTTTCCCAGCCAGGGATCTTGTATAACATATTGTGCTGTGATGCACTGTAAATCTATTCGTAAGCCCTCAGGGGCTCTGTTCGTAAGCCCTCATGGGCTCTAATCGTAAGCCCTCAGGGGCTCTATTCGTAAGCCCTCAGGGGCTCTATTCGTAAGCCCTCAGGGGCTCATTATGTAGGACCCTCGCAGGGTACTCTAAAGACATGCTGTGGTCTGTACCCAGCCCTCGCAGGGCTGTGGTCATAACGGCCCTATACAAAGCTTTCCCACGCAGGGATCTTGTGTAACACATTGTGCTGTGATGCACTGTAAATCTATTCGTAAGCCCTCACAAAGGGAGGCTCATTATGTAGAACCCTCGCAGGGTACGTAGCCTCTAACAAAGACAAGCTAATCATACCGGACCCTCGTAGGGTATTTTGAAGACATGCTGTGGTCTGGACCTAGCCCTCGCAGGGCTGTGGTCATAACGACCCCTATGCAGAGCCATCCCTCGCAGGGATCTGGTAACAACTCAAAGTTATTCGCATTTCTAATCATATCTATTATCTATATTCAGCGCAGAGCTAAACTTCTAGCAACGTTAATTACCTATTATTGCAATACATGACAAACTGCTGGTTAAGTATAAAGATATATTATGACAATATCTTTGCAGGCCAGCTTAAATATCTTGTCAGCCGATAGCATGAAGTGGAAGCATACGCTTAACCTAGTGCTAAAATATGACATTGTTTCAAAACCCCAAAGGCCTATGCCGACCAAACGATTTAAATCTATAGAATCTAAAGCAATATCGCAGAATAGTTTTGTCGTCACAAAACTGATAAAAACTGATACATGAAACATACTGATAAATGTATACGTGTAGGTACTGTCTTTACCTACCTGACAGTTACAAAGATCTAACAGACGGTTTCTAAGGCTAATTTAGCTAATAACTAAATCTCGCAAAGCTGCCTTCCGTTTTGCTCTCAACCTGATTTTCAAAGATGTGACATCACTAATGAAATAGAACTTAATACATATATCCGTAAAATTAAATGGCAAGAAGGTAAGTAAATTAATATTTGTGACCTGGATATACGCCTTATACGAGTAATACATAGTATTACATACGTAATAGACACCATGAACGTCAGGTGTGGCAAGCAAGGAAAATCTAATTTCGTATTCAAGTTTCTTCCTCCTGCGTTGTCTTGTATTTCTGGGAATAACCCGTAGAATATGAATATTCAAAATTAATGTTCTCTGCCTTATGGTGATATAATTGTCCAAAGAGTTTCTTAACTACCTGTTAAGCTTAGTCTTAGTCTAGACTCAGTAAATGAAACTCCTGATAAACACTCTTGTTCTCAATACTGTTTACAAGAAATATCTTTCTGCGTTTTCACATTTGTCACTGAGGTTCTTCTTTTCGTAATCCTTCCCAGTCGCATTATGTGTCCTCAGAGGTTTCGATTTTGACTTGGGTCCTCGACTCAAACGTATTATCAGTCTGGACACGAGTCACGGTGTCTTCACCGCGAACAATAGAAATGGACGATAAACCGTATCCATAGGCACGATCATCGTCAAAGTTTATGTATCTGAACAGTGCTTGTAAATTGCTGCCTTAATGCAAATAAACATACAGGCTTTTGATTCATTTGTATTAAACTTGACAGTGTAATTCATTCCATGGAAACACAACAGTGCCATACAGATCACCTATAACTAGCTAGGTCATCATAATCATTATCCTGATAGCACCTATATCCAAAAAGGACTAAAGAGATCTAATGCTCAGTCTAAATAGTGATCATCTTTATGTCACCGGACTAGATCGATTTGATATTGATACCATTTGGGTAACATTTGATTTGATTTGAACATTCTTGCGGACGCGAATGTACATATATCAACCCTGGTGTGGGTATATCCGTCACCCTTTTGTAGTTACGAAAATGTTTCAACCGACAACATATCAACTTAGAGCCTAAATACTAATTACTATCTACCTGTCAGAATACAGAATATAACGCTAGCTTGGCAAAATGTTAAGTTGATTAGACAAAATCACAACTGGAAAAAACCTGGCGTAAAATGGCACGAGGTATTTAATATGAGCTGATGATAATAACATTTTTCCATTTGTACCAAAATTGGCAGGCTTATTTTTTTTAATAACAGATTTATTCAAATTACATGCTACATTTTGTTATAAATCCGTGGTACCTATATGGACTAATGTATTCATGTAACATCGTAGGCACGATATTACCGTGTCGTAGGCCCATAGAAATTGAGCTTATTTACCAGTATGTCATCATACCCAATACATCCAACTATCGCATTATAATATAGACTCTCTACGACACAGTTTTTTACTAATGGCAGTGCAATTTGTAAAATGTAACATATTGTCTATTTACAATAAATTTATCTTATCTTAGTTTGAAAACCTCCATGACTTGGTATTGGTTTTTAAAATATTTTCGACATTACATTCCTCACAAAATCATTGCATTTATTACTTTGCTTGAGTCGCAAGAGTTAGCCTTCATAGCTGAGTACCTACTCTTAACATTTAATCCAAGAATAACTGTTGTGTCCATACTAGTCGTAGTAAAAACTGACACAACTAAGTAGCTATAGACAATCAGGACGAGAATTGTCTTAAAATCCTACTACTTAGCTTCATCACTGTTTTTGTGTAAAGCATAACTTTTCTTCATGTAAGCCATAGTATTATGACTCATATTAGTATTATGACCAAATCTATTTATTGATTTCACAAATCAATAAGAGCAGCTTTCTGGAGAGATGTTATATCAGGTTCAAATTCATACCGTCGGAAGTAGTAGTATTCAAGTAGGTCCGACAAATTACTTCTGATTAAAGCCTGGTCAGGGTTGATTGGTCTCCATCCCAAAGTAAAGATTTAAAATAATACTTCTGTGATTATATTATTTAACTGATAAATTATTATTATTTTATAATAATAGCCTCAGTTCTCTTACAGTCAACCCGATATAAGCTGTTATTTCTAGTCTGTCTAGTACTGCTAGTACTTTTGATTACTTAGCTACTTCAACAAAAGTAGTTATATTAGCTCTGAATAAAATGTGATTACATCACTTTCTGTCTCTCGCACATTGGTTGGTTTTATGTATGTATCTAAGGTACACCTACCTTACCCTTTACCTATGTACATATACCTTCCCAGTACTTAAGTATCTATTACTTCTGTACATGTTCACATTGGCGTCTTTTACCCACCAGGCGATAACAGACACGTCTCAATTTATTAAGTTTTAAATAACGGTCAAGTTATTTAATAACGATGTTTTAACTGAAATAAAACATATATTAAATACTTACCTTATTTAAAACTTACATTTTATTTCTGCCTGGTGTAAATTTCGACTCAATGAAAAGAGGTCGAACCATTTCCACCTCCATGGTTCGGTCGCCTGTTGGTGGGGGTGTGCGAGCGAGACAGAACGATAAAAGTGCACAAAGATCGAAAGAGAGGGAAAAAGGAAGCGGAAAACACGGTTGCCACTCTCAATTTATTAAGTTTTAAATAAGGTAAGTATTTAATATATGTTTTATTTCAGTTAAAACATCGTTATTAATCTTCCAAAGGCATAAATAAATAAGTTACATAGAAATACAGATGCCGCCATATTTTATAGTCCTAAATTTACGTTCGGGTTGGAAGTAAGCTGTTGTTGACAGACGGCAGCACGGGGCCGTTTTGTTCGTTTAAATTTATGTTGTAGCTGTTTTAGGTCTCAATGTTTTTCCAACATCATTTGCAAAGGGTAAATTTGTGAAATAGAAGTTTGATACTTCTATTAGAGTGCCTTATTATGACGTAAAACAGATTAATTACCTTGAGCACAATTTAACATTTTTGTAAATATATGGAGTTACTGGACAGTCGTTGACCTACCTTCTACATATTGATCAAATCACCTGAAACGACACCAGTATATATTATATGGATGCTATCAACCAATTCGGGTGGATCGGAGGCAGACCCCTTAAATTTAAAACATGGCTAAGAGGAACACCAACAAACTACCCTGTTAAATACAACAAACTACACTGCAGCCTTCAGAGGTAGCTTTCGTTATGCGGCCTCCAAATGTTGGAACAACATCCCGCCTCCGATAAGGAACCTGCGTACTTTAAGGTATACCTTCAGACTAAAATTAAAGAATTTTATTTTTGAGCATGAAAATCGAGAAGTCCCTTTTCAGAAATGACACCAGCGCAATTTAATACTCACGTTCAATTCCATATATTTACGATTCGTTTTGCAGTACCTACATAAGTTTTTGTCCATAAGTATATATTTTATTCTGTATATCAAGATTTTATATGTATTAGTGTAGCCCTAGCTCTTATGTAATATCTTTTTATTAATTTTATTTCATTTATTCCACTACCAGTGTTCCTCTTTGTATACGTCCATTGTTTGTTTGCCTGCCTTCTTGTACGTGCGTGACGTCACAGCCAGCCCCAACGGAAGACCAGCGCTGGTTGCTTCCATACAACCAGCATTATGCTGAGTTGGGGCTGTGTTGTGGCAGATTTTATGTTTGTTTTTTATGTTTTTACTCCTGTGTGTTTTTAAAATCTGTCACAATAAATGTTTTCTTTCTTTCTAAATGTCACCTAGTAACACCTCACAATATGTAACAGTTTCCATATACATACAGGAACGTTCTCCTACAGGACCGTTCGGTAACCTAATTCCAAGTAAACAGTGAAGGTCTGAACCCCTCACGGCAAACACTCCGCTTTGAACTGAATGAAGAGACAGTTTCCAATACTAGAGGACTAGGGGTTCAGATAGGTTCTGATTCTGATGTATGTACGAGTTTTGATTATGTCTTAGCTATGTGTTTGATTAAGCGCAGATTTGGTAATGGTTCTTTGGAACCAATACAAGTGATTAAAAAAAATATAAGGGTATCAATTATTTTAATCTAGGTGAACTTTTTTATTTACAATGATAAAATATAAAAACAAGTGAAGGAAAACTAAACATTCTACTTCTAACTACTACAAAAAGGGGCACTTAGAAAATATAATCTAGGTAGGTTTTAAATTGAGTTATCGTTGTTTTGGTGGAGCTGTAACGTGCCTTGAAGTTGAAGTAGAGATGTCCAGTAGTATTTAGTACATTATTTATTAGATATATAAAAAAAGCTTATATTTTTATTTTTTTTATCTTTAAGAATATTTTACTTGCAACGTTGCTAGTTAAATTTGTTTAAGAATTTTATGTATGTTGTTTTGGTTCATTAATTCATTCTTTTTTAATCTTTATGTCGGCCTTATCCTACAAAACTATATTATGACTGCTCCGTTAGCTTAGTTGGTAGTGGCTCTGCCTTCTAATCTAGGGGTGCGGGTTCTATTCCCGCATAACACAAGTAATTATGCATACTAAAATTTGTAATTACTTGTGTTGAGTCTGGTCGTTTCTATGTATAATAAGTATGTATTTACAAAAGAAAAGTATATATGTATTATATCCGTTATCTAGTACCCATGATACAAGCGTAAGCTTAGTATGGGGCTAGATGGCGCTGTGTGATATGTCCTGAAATATTTATTTTTATTTATTTATTTAAAACCACTATCTACGTAATTGCGGGTATTATAATATCCTTTCATGTAACTGCTCCCGTCCGTTGTTGACACTTCTCACCCCCAAACTCGAGTCCCGCCGATATTTGATTTAACTTAAATCCGAAGTAGTTCGTAGTTCGTAATCTCGCACAAACTAGTTAAATTGAACCAGACGAGGATATGAAACGATCGATCTCATGTCTGTATTCTGTCCGGAGTTTGGGAAGTCATTTGCCTTGTAAGTGTCACTTGCCTTCTAAGGTTTGTTCTGATCGATCTGATATACCTTTAGTATTTACGTTAAGGGATTTATTTGCAGAAGAACATATTTGTAAATTAAACTTGCTTTGTATTTGTGTCTCGTTGAATAGATAGATAGATAGATAGATAAACTCTTTATTGTAACACACATTGACAAAAAAAGACAAACAGAAACACACAAGACTTAAAAAAAATATAGTGCCACAACTGGCGGCCTTATCGCTAATAGCGATTTCTTCCAGGCAAATATAGTTGAATAGTCCAATATAGAGTTTTTAAACCGTAGGGGTATTTGACTTGAGTTTAAGTACTAGTGGGATAGTTAAAATAAATACTCGTAAACGCGGTTTTAACAGTTTTATTACTTACCTAGCTTCTATAAAAGTAGCTATAACGGCTAGGCAGGTGTACATTTAGTAGTATACATAAGTCATAAAACGAAAGTCTACCGAACACTGAACCCGTCTAAAGGCAGTTACAAGTTGGCAAATATGCAAGCATTTGCTTAGTGCGGGGCTAGATGGGCTGAGTGCAATGTCCCAGAGTATTTATTTTATTATTTATTATTTATGTATGTATGTATAATATCATAGTACTATGTAGGTCAATAAATTGTTGAAAATAGTAACATATGTTTTTGTAATTAGAATTTTTCTCATTCATTACTTTTCATTTTCATGTTCTTAACAACACATTTGTCAGAAAAAAAAGAATAAAAGTGATGATTTACTACGTATTATTTTTAAGATTTGCCACATAGATATATGAGATGATTTGCCTCCAGTATGCTGGAATACTATAGTATGGTATATTCGTAGCTTGCCATCCTTTAGACTTGTAATAAATATTCACAAACGATGTCCTCTGTGTCTCGAGCATGTATTTCGAATCACCACACCGAGAGCTGTTTGTCTGTAAACTGTATTGGAGCTATAAATCCAGGAGTCAATATGTGCCACAACCCAGGTGATAATCCAGCCGCGTCGGACCACCCACCTGGCTGTAGCTAGTAGCAGTGGATATAATTAAATTAGAAACGGCTGGAAGTTAGATATATCTAGAGTCGGAAAATTGGTTATGATAGACTAGAGTGCGGGGCGCGCCGCGAGTGACCTCAGATACGTTCCCGCGCAAGCTAACGCAAAAAAATTCAGAAAAGCTGAAAAATTTCGTCCTTGACAACAAATAATATACCATTTAGAAGAGCTCGAAAAACTCAATCATAAGTGAAAAATTCCCGAAGATCCCAAAGGATTTGAAGATTCTACGAGCGTGTTTTGTTATTTAACGGTCAAACCATCTACCGCTTCGAGTGACGCGAGTCGGCGAGCTGTCAGCTGATTCAACGCCCAAGCGAAAATAGACCTTCGCGCCACGACATACGAGTCAACCACCCAGGACAAAGCTGCAGATAAGTAACAACAAATTTCAAAGTAAATTTTGTAAATACTTTCATAATGATTTGTTCTGCTTGCAATCAGTCTATAACCAGCGAAACCGACATACTAAGATGTACATCATGCGCCACAAATTTTCATTATGCATGTTTGAACATCATATCAGCTTTTTATCTAAACAATATGTTTGAATTGAAGAAAAATTGGAAATGCCCCTCGTGTCAAAATGTAACAAGACGTTTGAGAAATGATAATACGCCTGTAAGGCAACAACAGTCATGCATGAACGACTCCTCTATGATGATGGACGAATCAACTATCGATTTCACACTTAACACCACACAAATATCTCACAATAATGACCAGTACAAGACTCCCCCGAACGCTCCGCGTCCAGGTCCACCAGCCCCGGACAACACAGACATGTTAGCACAAATAAGCCAGCTTCTGGAGCTCAAATTAGAAGAAAATAGAAGATCAATACTACATGACTTAACTAACACAATAGATGTAAAGATAGAACTAATTACAGACAAATTACGCTTAGAAATGTCTAAAAAAACAGATATTATAGAAAAAGAACAGATAGACATGAAGACAGAAATCTTAAGAGTAAACAAGAAGATAGAAAGTCTGGATAGTGAAAACAAAAAACTAAAAAACGAAATAAATCAATTACAAACTATGATTAAAGGATCCCAACAGCAACTACAGACAGATTACAGCAGGAAATTTGTTATTTTTGGCTTAAATGAACCTGATTACGAAACTGAATCCCAACTACACCATCAAGTTATATCCATCTTTCAAAACATAATGAAGGTAGACCTCACCGGCTACATTGAAGACTTAAAGAGAATGGGAAAAATAAGCCTCAACCGCAGGCCAATAGTAGTTGAGCTACTCAGCAAGCGAATGGTAAAATATATCTTGAAAAATAGCTATTTACTCAGAAACTCAGGTTTATCCATCTCAGAATATCTAGATAAGAACGCACTAAGCCATAGAAAGTCCCTCCAATCACAAGTTCGAGCAGCACGAATTGACGGCCATCAAGCTTTCATAAAAAATAACAAATTAATTATCAACGGAAATGTAACAGAAACATACCAGCATCAGCAGCCTTCTTCCTCAGCAGCATCACAGAGCCGTACTCGGCAAACCACATCAGTTTTGTCACATGTTATCTCCCCAAATTCACAGAGCCATAGAGACAGCACAAACAATCAAAACATAACCTATGCACAGACAACATCCCGCGATCAAAATCAACCACAAAATCATAATTTTCGTCACTAATCGCACAGATTTATTCATTCACCAAAATATGCAAAGTCTCTTTGGAAAACGAAAAGAAGTAAAAGCATTTCTCGAAGAACACTATTCAACACTGCATGCATTCTGCGCGACCGAAACATGGTTATCTACTACGAAGCTCGAGCTAATCAAGTGCAAGGGCTACAACATTGCAGCATCGTTCTGTAGGCAACATCACTCCGGCGGCGGCACTATTATACTCCTACGTGACGACTTTGAATATACTGTAGAACAACAAATATCGGACTTATCAATAGAATTTTGCATAGAAATCAGTGCAATTAAAATAACAAAAATTAGAATACTTTTAATTGTAATTTATTGGAACTCGAACCGGGCCGATTTATTTGATAAACAAATAAAAAAACTATTACAATTGCTTAAAAATAAATATAGTGACATGGATGTAATAATAAGCGGCGACTCTAATCTAGACATGATAAACACTACTAAAGAGTCGAGGATTTTTAAGGACCTACTACTTAAATATAATTATCACCAATTTGTAACTGAACCGACCCGAGTATGTAGCACAAAGGCATCTTGCATAGACTTGTTATTTGCAAACTTTGACAAAAAAAGATTGAATGTAAGCGTAAAAGATTATGACTTTTCCGACCACTTTGCGGTACATATTCGATTAATTGGAGCACTAAATAAAAAAATATCAACAACTTGGAAAATCGAAAAAAGAATATTTAACAAGGAGAATATTGAAGCATTTAAAATTAGTCTGCAAAATATAGATTGGTCGCATTTAATTAAAACCGAATCAAACACAACAAATCAAAACTACCAAATATTCATAGATACACTCACTAAGATCCTAAACGACACAATACCGAAAAAAATATTAATAATTAAACCTAACAAGAAGCATGCCTGGCTCACGCGCGGTATAAAAACATCCAGTCAAATTAAACGCACGCTCAGATCGTTTGTTACATACTTCCAACACACACACTTGACTAAGTATTATAAAACTTATATAAAATTATTAAAACGGATAATAATTAAATCAAAGCGAAATCAAAATATTCTGGAAATGAAAAAATCTGATAACAAGACAAAATGTATGTGGAAAATCATAAATAAACGCATAAATAAAAGCACCAACAAACAAAAAGTTAATATTAAATTAAAAATCGATAATAAGATAGTAGAAGAACCATCTCAAGTAGCCGACACCTTCAACGAGTACTTCGCGTCTGTGGGGTCGGGGGGAGCGGGCGCGCGGGGGCGGCCGCCTCTCACGCGCACGCACAATACTCTGTTCCTCCGGCCCGCCGAGCCGCAAGAAGTATATGACATATTGAGACAACTTAAAAGCAAATATAGCTACGGAACTGACGAATTACCTCCCATACTGATAAAACATTGCGCAAAAGAATTAACATTACCTTATTATCTGCTTATTAATCAATCGTTCACGGAGGGCACTTTCCCAGACCTACTAAAAGTGGCTTTAGTCAAACCAATACACAAAAAATCAACAAAAACTGATCCAAATAATTTCAGACCTATTGCACTTCTGCCAACGTCCTCAAAAATATTTGAAAAAGTCATGCAAACGCGAATAAATTCATTTTGTGAAAAGTACCACATTTTTGATAATGCACAAGAAGGTTTTCGGAGGAATCGCTCGACCGTTCTAGCTCTTTATAAATATATTCAAGAAATTCTTAATTTAATTGATAACAAAAAGTACGCAGTAGGGATTCTGCTTGATATGAGCAAAGCATACGATAAAATACAATTCAAATTACTTCTTGACAAACTTTATCACATCGGTATACGTGGAATTACACATAAATGGTTCACCTCATATCTAGAAAATAGGCAGCAGTACGTAGAAGTAGAAAACTTTGACCAAAACACATGTGTCATAAAAACAGTCCGATCTAGTCCTCTCACAATAAACCACTCGATACCTCAAGGCTCAGTGCTCGGATGCATATTGTTTTTAATTTATATAAACGACCTCCCAAAAGTAATAAATGAATTTTGTGTACTATTCGCCGATGACATTTCCATATTGACATCTTGTAAGAATAATAATAATTTGAATAATAAACTAACTGACATATTTAAAATAATTATTGACTGGCTAAACGATCACAATCTTGAAATCAATCTCAACAAAACCAAATTAATGCAGTTTCGACCACACCAAAAAAAACCTCTTGACATAAATTTTACTTATAATAATAAACATTTACAATGTGTAGACGAGGCTACGCTCTTAGGCCTAGAAATTGATATGCATGTAAACTGGAAATGCCATATACAGAAGATCAATTCTAAACTTTCTAGTTTCATATATCCATTTGCAGAATTACGCCACGTTACAGACGAGCCCACAGCATTAACGGCTTACTACGCGTACGCATACTCCTGGATCAGGTACGGGATTATATTATGGGGCAATAGCACAGATGTAGAAAATATATTCGTGAAACAAAAGAAAATAATCTGCATCCTCGCTAACATTAAAGCTCCTAACATATCTCAACATCACTTCCACGAACAATACTTTAGAAAATATAAATTACTTACTGTGACAGGTATATATATCCTAGAACTTTGTAAATTTTTAAAAAAATACCCAGATTTTTTCACCAAAGCAAATCAAAATCGCCATTATCCCCTAAGAACCAAATATGCCAATAAATTAAAAATAAAAAAATGTCGCCTCAAAATGCAAAGCTCGGGCCCAACTGCAATGGCCATAACAACATTTAATAAACTCCCGACTTATCTAAAAAGCATTGAAAAAGTTAACTTATTTGAGAAAACACTTAAAAATGTATTAATACATAAATGTTATTACTCTGTTGACGAATTTATAAAAGATGAAAACTTAAATGACGACTATCTGTACAAATACAATATAATCAATACACAAATAGACCGGCCCGCACCGAACCAAAATACATTGCAAACACCCAATTAGGGTATATTGTGTTTCTCTGACTTCGATACCTTAGCATAAGATCTGCTCACCATTAATGTATCTTTATGTATAACACAATTATGCAATAAATGCTTTGACTTTGACTTTGACTTTGACTAAAAGCAAGATATACCAGAGATTTCTGTGCTCCAAGAGTTTTGACCAAAACTCCCCAAGCAATTTAAGACTTGAAACCAATTCAATGGAGCTATGATATTTTTTTAAGTAAATATTTGGTTTATCTATAGTGTTGCATTGCCTACATATTTCACAGATTAGTGATAGACGATAGTCGTTTTTTGTCTGATTTTATGACTGTGATAATTTTTACCACATGCATACGTGTATAATGTTCCCTTAATTTATATTGTTTTTCAGCTAGACGCATTACCTAAACTACTTAATTCGATACACGAATTTAAATTCCACAGACATGTTTAAACCACCTCGTCTAAAACAGCCAGACAAGTCATTTAGTTGTATCCCAAGACGACTAAACTAAATTGTATCAAAGCTATAAATCTACAAAGCCAATATCTCCGCCGATAGCTGCGAGCGTTAATGAAATCCAGAGTTACGGTGCCAAAGGTGCTTCATATAATGAACAAATTGCTTGGATTTACTGCAAGCGCACCTGATATATGTGCAGGTACCTATGTATTTATATAGAAACGGGATAGGGACAAATTTTGTACCTTTCTGTCTGAGATAAGCGACTATCGTCTTTGTGTACATAGTTATAGTTATGTTTTTTTAAATGTATCAGTATTTTTAGATTATTAATGCAAAAACTGTTTTTTTTTTAAAGTTTGTTTTCAAACCTAGTGATATAATTTGACTGTTCAATTCCCATGTCATTTTTTTTAAATAATATCATGATAAAATTTAAAAGAAAAAGATTCTTTTTTCACTATGAAAGTTGCTGATATAACTTTTATAATGAATGCAAGATTCAAGTAGGACTTCACAAACTCAAATTTCAGTTCAGCGTAAAGTAAAGTATTCGTGAATTAATATTCCGCCATGTTGTAAGTTTGGAGTCGATATCTTCTTGAGGCATAGACCGAATAATTCAAAGAACCCTAACAACATATTCTTCACTTATAAAAATATCAATGTCTGAACAGAAGAGAACAGATTTAACACTTTCATAAATTACAAAAACGCATCACGCATATAGATTAAGGATTAATATAAGCATGTAGATATTGTTTTTCCGTATTTCTAATATTTGAAACATGGTACAGATTTACATTATATGGTTTTGTACTGGTTTTTGAGAGATCAATTGTTATCAGACCTTTGGAACCTGTAGGTTTACGCAGCCCGTGGCATGACATTCGTAACTGCTCAATAGTTTTATGTATCAATACTATCATTATATTATTTCCATTTTTGTATTTTATTTTTATTCATACAGATGTTGCAACGTATTTACCTACTGTAAGTAAATATCTTACGTCGTTTATTTATTCTTATGCGTCTATTAGATACAATCCCGTGTTACCGAGGGGTATCCATGCTGAGGGCTGGCAAACAATCTGGCCGTGTCACCTCGGCGGGCCTTCTCAAACACTTGCTTTGTACTCGCTACGAGCTACGGACGAGATTTTGTGGAGGAAGATATTCTGTACCTATTTGGGAACTATGAACGTAGTCTTTACTTTATCGTCTCACATAAGAACTAAATGTTAATTCCGATCTTTTACATAAATTTACTGAATCTATGTCTAACTTTTGTTGCTTGTGGCATATTTGTATAATACCTAACTGAATTTAATATTGTTTGCGTTTATTGAGAAACATTGTCAGAAGCTCAAGAGTTAACGAAAACTAAAATAATCAGTAACGAAACGATTCAATCGAATAATTCGGTTTCTTACGTCATAACATAAATCCTCCTTGATCAATCACAACCCCCACTATCCAACAAAATAGAACAAAACTTATATGATCAGTGTGTGAAATAATCCAGTTTCCAGGATTACTTTCCGCCAGATCCTGTGGGAGCAATGACATCGAAGACGTCGAGTCCCGCGGGCCGGGATAACTTCTTAGACTGTTTTTATGTCTTCCCAGCAACGAGAGTACTTATTTTTGTGAGGGAGTGGTGTGTGGTGAAGTTTAACTTTATAGACTGCCAGTATTTATACTTTTAACTCGAAATTTTCTGGTAGTTTTAAACCAACACAAGCGGATTTTCATTGGGGGTTTCAGTAATTTTTTTTTACGTGGAATAGGTTTACGTTTGACTACAGCCTACCTGATGTTAAGCATTGCTGCAGCCTAGCTAGCTAGTTTATTTATTGACTCTTAATCCAATTAAATCACTGGGTGTTCTAAGGTCGAGGTCTTTGTAGATCTCTAATATGACCTAGCAGTTTCACATTTCAAAGCGAACTGATTTTAATGTAAGCATTTCGTTTACGTTTACAAAGCGTATTAACTGACTTCCGGCTTAACAACTTTCCATAAAAATTGCAGACCAAATTGGTAATATGCCATGAAAATCTGTCGATTTGCTGTCAGTCATATCTATGCGCGCCAATTCAAAATCATTGCTTCGTATCCAATCTCTAAGGGTTAATCATCGTCATCGACAATCATTCTTTAGTAAAATGGTCTCGTATCTCCGATTCATTAAATGGAACGTTACTAAAGGGCCTGATTGTCAATACTTGTGCTGGCCCAATGAGGCGTGCCATACAAATGGAGGTGCCCGCTGCAGCGCCCTGTGCCTGACAGATAACTAAGCAAAGCGGAGTCGGCTGCGGTACTGGGTTATATTATGTAAGTCAATGATTTAGGAATTAGCGCAAAACTTGTTTGAATGCTCTGGCAAAAACAATTGGGTAATATAGATGTTGAAAGATCTATGTATCTGTCAGTAGCAAAGTAGCTCTAGAAAACTTAGATCAATGACAATCTAGTTATGTTTGCTGGAAAAAGTAAACACTGAGATAAATCTCATGCAATCTTGTATGAGCCGGCCACGAAATCAAAGTCACGATCTTTCGGTTTACAAGTCAATACTCAGACAAATTGGCCAAGTAATTTATACCGTTTCACCTGTTGCCTATTACAAATAAATCTCTTCCAATATTTTTGCCTAAAAATCATAATAACCAGTAGCCCAGCATCAGCGTCAAAAATGAACAAAAAGGCCAACAAATAAATATCAACAAACTCACTTTCGCTTTTCGTATTACTTATTTTTTATAGCCATTTGCAAACTAACCCTGTATGATGGCACAGATGAGGGAAGCGGGTATTTAGGTCGCGATGCATGCTGGGGGTCGTAGGAGATCGCCTTCGAACCCGCCCGATCGGAAATACGCCATCTTATACAACCATACGTGATTGATACTTTTAAGGCTTTGAGATGGTACGTCAATGGGTTACGCGTTTCAAGTAAAAGTTATCTCATACTATAATATTGAATTTATACATTATAAGAATTAATTTTATTAGTTATCAACTCAAGAAATTGCTTTTTGCCAGCTTCCAGGTCATTGCGAGGATTTTTATAATTACATAGCTTACCTACATATTATATTTATTCATCGTTTTGTATCTTAAAAGAGAGCAATGATTTTCCACTTATTTATAGAGGTATCCTTGAACAGATCGGTTACTTTTATATTGTCTTTGTTGGTATATTAATAAACAAAGTTACTGTAACAACAACTTTCAAAATCATACTAACCGTTTCAGAAAGGAAACATTTCAACCACCAAGAACCACAAAAGCTTCATAAAACGTTTACTCCCAGAACTAGATCGCTTCTACTAAAGGTTACCAAACACATAAATGCTCCATTTGGCGCAGCCTCAGCTCTATTCAAATCAGATTACAATCTGACACAGCCACTCGTCGATACTGGCGACATTTGTATTCAGCCAGTGAGTTTATTGCAGCATCACATGCCATGCCTCGCGCTGCCGCGCCGTGCCGTGCGTCACTACTTCGTTTGTAACGTTATAGTGTTACTATATGTGTTGTGTGTGTGTGGAGTGCTGACTCTTGAACCTTGAATAGTAAAGTAGACGGGTGCCAGACGACTGATACTTTGGTTCTTTGTTCTTGTAGGGATATGCTGTCTTGCAATGCAGATGGGTATTAAGTAATTATAAATTACTTAACACGTTTTTAAATATCTAAATGTATGATAGATACAATTAGATATTCTTATGCCGGTATTACAATTTGGCGCCCAACATGGGATAACCTTTTTTTGTTTAACATTTTGAAAGAAGCAATTAGGCAAACAATAAAGCTTAATTTAGAATCCTATTAATTTTCGAATGATATTTTGATTAAACCGTAGCTATCGACGCGGTTAGCTTCCCCAATTTATTGATGGCGCTGGTAGCATGCGTTCAGCACGACTTTAAAACTTACTATTATATTATAGTCTCCGATGTCAATCAGAATAACTGACGAACTGACTACCAAGTGCCATATGTGGTATTAAAAAATAAATCATAGGCCAAGCACACGCCACCAGCAGCGTATTGCGGAGTATTGTAGCGCCAGGCTGAGTGTATAATGAATGGCGGCCATTTGCATATTATCACGCGCCAAATTAAACTAACATGCGCATCTACGGCCTGCACGTGCTTGACTTATTAAATACAATCATTCTTTTTAATGACTACCCGAAATTACTGCTATGAAAATAAAATGGAGATTAAGACCTACGTTTCTGTCGTCAAAATAACTTGGACCTAGAATAATGTTCAGTGTATGCTGCAGATCAAAAAAATGAGATCAATACGCTAACTTCTTCTTTCTGGTGCAATTTTCATCCGAAATATGTCAGTTGCCAGTGTCTGCAATCCATTCATTCATTTTCCATTAAAATTAGTGACCACAGAAAAGATAATAGTGCCAGAGTAATTGATATTTCTGTCTGCTAAGCGACGCGAAATATATTTTAATTTTCATGACGTCTGTTCTCTTTTAAGACATTTTCTGTGAGGATTTTTCATCGCTATTAGTATTTAGCAAATGGAAATATTTAAGTAATGAAATAGCTCATCAAAGACAGTGTTTCAGTTTCAATTAGATTTTAATATGACCAAGATTTCTTCGCGAGAAAAGACCCGTACGATAATTTACAAACCAAGTAATTAAACTAAAAAAAAAAACCGGCCAAGTGCGAGTCGGACTCGCGCACCGAGGGTTCCGTACAAACCTGCAAGGTTTACAAAATATATATTTTGTAATGTAACTAAAAATTTAAGGTTTTCGGAATTTTTCCTTTATGTGTGGTATAAAACGTTGCTTCATGCCAAATTTCAAGATTCAAGGTCGACTGGAAGTACCCTTTAGGTTTTGATTCCCTTGCAAGTACTTGCGAGTTTCAAAATATGCAGCTTAAATTGCTGTTTCTTTTGATTGCGTTGACATAGAAGTTTGATTTTGCTACAGCTTAAAGGTATTATAGACCTGAGTATTTGGTATGAATTTCAATTTAATACCTCTACGCGTTTATGAGGAAATGGGTAGTAAGTTTAAGATTATTAAAAAAAAAATATTTTGTGATGTAACTAAAAATTTATGGTTTTCGTAATTTTTCCTTTATCTATGCTATAAGACGTTGCTTCGTACCAAATTTCAAGATTCTGAGTTCACGGGAAGCACCCTGTAGGTTTTGATTCCCTTGCAAGTGTCGAAAATTTGCGGTATAAATGGCTGTATCTTTTGATTGCGTTGGCTTAGAAGTTTGATTTTTTCACAGCTTCAAGGGACAGTAGACCTGAGTAATTGATATAAATTTCAGCTTCATACCTCTACGCGTTCCTGAGAAAAAGGGTCTTGACAGACGGACGGACGGACGGACAGACGGACAACAAAGTGATCCTATAAGGGTTCCGTTTTTTCCTTTTGAGGTACGGAACCCTAAAAACATCTTAAATTAATCATAATGGTGATAAAAAGCTAGAGAGAGAAATACATTTGATTAGTTGTGGAGTACTTTGTGACTTGGTACATTTATTGGGAAAAAGGGTCAATTTATTTCATATTAACTGTAACATAGCCCAAATGTAGGTTTATTCCGTAACATTCTCGAAACACTTCACGAATTTGACGAAGCAGAAAAATCATTTAAGGCTCGGAGAAGTTTCTTCAAAAAGCATTTTCTACTCCATTGGGCGCTCATACGTTCCTTGAGACTGATTTGAAACTATACATTTACACATAGATATATCACATTACATACGTACACGATAACAACAAATACAATTTATCAAGTATAACAACACAAATACGTAATAAAATTGCGAGAAAAAGAAGATAATAAGAATTTGTCGTGATTGTCGTGAATGATTTCTTTAACCAGTAAACCCTGAATATAGTGGTTGTTACTTGGTAGACAGAAGTAGGTAGGCACAACGTGGGCTGTGTTTATTTCTACTTTGTTATACTTTGTCAAAGTCTTCGGCATATATTTGGGTCTTGTGTGTAATGCCGTCATTTGTCAGTTTGGCCCAAACTTGCGGCTTGTTGCCGATCTGTTGCGAATGTGGGACTTTTTACGCTACACTTGTTTCAGGTAGTTCTTGGTATCATTTCGCAAATTTCAGTAAATCGTAGACAAAAGTTTTAGTTTAAGATGTTTGCTTGTCCTCCGATATTGACAGTGATTCCAGGTATCTCTTTAAACATACCACGACGGGCTTCACGTCAATTATAAGATACCTATCGCTAATACATTATATTCAATCAGTCGGGTCAATTCTCAGTTGGCATAACCAAATCTCCAAAACGATAGCTCAGTTTCTATATCAACCGTTAATTCAATGACTGCCCATAAGTTTATTTAGTTCTTATTATCCTCGTGAGTACGTAACTAATACTGTCCAACTATCCTTTAATTATCCACCAGAACCCAACATTACAAAGCCTTTGTCATCTAACCGCCGCAATTTAACCCCAAAGTTTCCGCACGTTTAAAACGGAACACTAAATAATCATTTGCAGGAATTGCTCCAAGGTACAGTCAAGTGCCGGCTTGTCCGCCGTCTTCGATATATTTTCGTTAGCGCGGAGAGTCCGCCGCCGAGGCTCGCCTAATTTATGGCGAGCGACACGCTAATGCGAAATTTAATAACACTGGAACGTTTAAACGAGGCTCGGTTTAAACGTGGCTCCAGCTGACCTCCCAAGTTCCAATTGGATTTAGTGAAAAATGTTTTCGTTGTATAATTTTAAGGGATTTAATTTTCTTTTGCGTCGGAAGATGTTTCGAGATAAAAATGTGTCGGAATTTCAGGTAATGAATCGCCTTCGCGTTGCGGTACTTTTATGTAGCTACTCTAGGTAGCGGGCTACAGTAATTCCATTTCTTGAGATACTCTACTCAGCGGCGTCTAGAGGTACAAAAAGAAAATTGGCTTAAAGAAAATCACAGGCAACCTTCCGGAGTACGCCTAAAATCACAATATTTTCCCATCAACAAAATGATTTTCGTAAGCAGTTATCAAAAATTGCTATGAAAAAAATATCCGAGGCCGCCTCAGTTTTCACGAAACGGCATTTTAGATTGGATAGAGATAGTCCACAGAGGATTCAATTCATAAATAAATATGGCGGCGGGCGCCATCTTGGCGCGAGGCGGGCGAGTGCGTGCGTGCGCGGGATACTAAACCAGGCTCGTGTGCAGGCTGCCGCCGCGCGGCCTCTGCCAGCGCAGCACTTCCACAATACATGACCTCGGTCTGCTCTCAAAACTGTACTTGTATTCGGTAAGGTAGGTCGTGGTATAAAGGTATGAGCTCTAGTTTTATCTGCTACTACTAAGGTTTAATTACTAGCATATTGTTTGCTAAAAAAAATCGTAAAATAACAAAAACACTAGTGAAACTTACAATAAATAATGAATATACAAAGAAAATTGATACAAAATTAGAAAGACGAAATATCGAGCGAGGTCCAAAAGTGGAGGCAAACTTTGGAAAAGAAAACAAATTAACCCTTTGTAATAAAGTATCTGCTCAATTTTGGGAGATCATAACAGGGGTTTAAAGTTTACGACATTGATAGCCGAATGGGCAATTTAGCCGAAAGCTGTTTCCAATTTGTGAATTTTTCTTCGGTTACCTGAAGTTGATTTAAAATTCTACTTTTTGTTAAAAAATATTGATTGAAATTTTTAAGAAAAGAGGTGAATGTAAAATTGGTTGTCTGTCTGTACCGACTGACCTCATAAACTGTTTAATCAATCTTAGTTTTTATGTTCTCGCTTTTCGTTTCATGTGTGCAATATTTAGAAAGTTTTATATGCGAACTACTTCTCTTTATAACTCTTAATTTAAAAATTATCTGTCTGTCTTGTACCTACTGTTTTTTTGTTAAGGAACAATACGTCTCCTTTCATAATCACCCATCACAAACACATTATGCTAATTCCTAAATCACAAAGCTGCCTACTCACGTCCACGCAAAGCGCACAATTTGTAACCTATGAGTGGCCGTTATTTCGGCGCGAGCGGAGACCCGCGGGAAATCATTCCATCGGCGATCACATGCGCCGCGAGAATACGCGAATATCTAGCTGCGCCGTGAATAAACAGCTTTAGTGCTTGTGGTAACTTAAAAAATAAAAAATAAAACTTGAGTTTTTTTTATTTTAAACTCTGACTAGCAAAATTAGCTACGAAAATTGCTTATCATTCGATATGAACAAAAATGTAAGAAAAATTCGAGCAAATAATGATGACATTATAAACAAATTTCGCTCGCAAAATCATAAAAAAACTGGCCATCTTCAAAAATAATTGAGCTTTCTCTGAAAAATATTGCTTTGTACCTGAAAACCTTAATTTATTCGTAATAACCCTTCAAGTTCAAGGTATGCCATCGTCTAGACTTTATACCGATAGTTGTATAAAATGAAGATATAGATATGAGTATATGCTTCACGATATATTTATCTACTAATACTGGTATATAGAATTTGTAATCAAAGCAATAGAATAATAGAAATTTATTCACCTTAAAACATCTCGTTACATTGGGCAAGTCAATTTACATTTTTCTTAATTATATGGTACATACTTAAATTAAATTAGTAAACTTATCAAACAATTTGGTCATACACAAATGATGATTCTGTCAAAGGCAATCTCATGTATTCGTTTAGTGTATAAAATGGGTTGTTACAAAGAAGTTTTTAATAATGTTCTTAAAAGCGTTTGGAGGCAAGTTAATTAATCTATGTGGCAGTTTATTAAACATACAGACTTTATTATAGATCCCTTGTTTTTGTACTTTCTTTAATCTGTTTTTTGGTAACCTCAATTTGTACAATTTGTACTTGTACGTAAAATAATCGATATTACAAAAAAACATACAGAAAATTGTTCAGTAGCCTAATAGGTTCTATAAAAGCCTTAAGACAACGTATTCAAAATGTCACCCATATACATTAATAGGTATTTGAAAGTTAAATTCATATTCTACTCTAAATATTTTGACCTCAGGTAGTTCTGCCTACTAAGTAAGTATTTTGTTTGAAAATCTTTAATTTTTAAAAAGTACAACATGCTTTTTAAGATGTTGCATTCCCAGGAGCTTTATCCACAAGTAAATTAGAGATGTTCACCTAGAAAGTCTCCTTTGTCTTGTCTGGACTCATAAAACTTAACTAGTTTACAAGTTTACCATGAACAACATAATCTAGACACCTATCTTTCATCTAGACTATACTAACTGTTCTGCTGACCATATGTCCTGAGTGGACCTATTCATCATAATCATTATGTCAGCCTGTGTTTACCAACAGCTAAGTATAGGCCTCCTCTCCAACGTTTGTTGTAGTGGACCATTACGAAAAACAATAAAATATCACATGTATTTACAGCACAAATACCATCGAACATACATATAAAACGTACAACATACATACGATATGGTCTATACGAGAAGATATATAAATCTTTGATAAACAACCGAATTTATTACGTTCGAAAACGTAAAGAAATAAAAGTTCATAAGTTGGCGTTTTTTACATTGGACAGCCTGAAAAGCTAAATATATGTTTTTTTTACGCCATCCATTATTATGTAGACATTTGCTTAGGGAATTGTCGATGACAAGTTAGCAACTTCTCGCCCACATAACCCTGTAATGAGTTCTGTAAAACTTTGTGAAAAATTGTTTATGTGTGGTAAGTTGGAAATTGAACCCGAGGACCTACTAGCTCCTAGTATTTTAATCAAAGTTAACTAAGTAACGTAGAGCTGTTTGCTAAGTAAACGGTAATTGCTTTTTAAAATGTAAATTTGCACAATAACGTAAAATAGTTACGATGTTTTAAAGTTCAACATTATTTTTTGTACTTTTTGTAATTTTCGCAAGGGTTCCATTCGAAGCTCTTTAGATGTTTACTTTTTGATATCTTTCATAGTTATTAACTTAACTAAATTGAAAAATAAATAGTATTTTTACCATCAGGCAAACTGTGGCCAAGTGCAAACGCATTTTAGTTAAAAAAAAACAATACATTTCTACACACAGCAAAATACAAACAACTTTGTCAACCAATAAAGTTGTCGAACAGTTTACTGCGAACAATAACCTGAAACGAATGTGCTGAAACAATTTCATAAGGCCGCCCCTAACGTACGTGGTTTTCCGTAATAAAAGTAAATCTCTCAAGTTAATCGCTCAGGTCGTCGAACACTAAATGAAGTGGGGTCCTGCTTTATGCCTTCGACTTGTAGTAGAAGGGAGGGAGGGCCTTAACGACCCGACGCGACTGCTCACGGGTTACAAGTAAAAATAAACCTTATTTTAATGCTATTAAGAACGATTTTACTCTAGTTTTGATGTGTAGATTTTTGGCATAGTATTGGGAAAATATGTGTCAAATGATATGGCCGAGTGACGTAATCAGGTCATGATTAATACCGGACACATTTCCTCTTATTCGTTTCTGATTAAACCTAAATGTTCTTTTGACAGTAGCAGGTATAAAAAGCATACTTAGTTTCATTCTCTGGTTCTCGCTTATTATTTCAGATTTGTAAGGATGACAGTTTCCTAATAATGGTAAGTCGATCAGTTTAACGTATCTTATAACTGAGTTTTTTATCTGAATATCATATAAAACATTTTTATTTTCTGCCTAATTCCTTCATTTCACTCCCCACGCCACCCGTATTACTTTGATAAAATTGAACAAATAACGCTTTTATCTTCACCATAAAAAACTTAAAATAAAGCAATTGCGTATAACGCAACGTTTCCGTTTATGAGCGCGTATCGCGCGTTCTAACCGCCACCTTTACGTTCCGTTTGCGTTACGTTCCGTAATTACGCGGTTACGATATACAAGGGTTACTATAAGCTGCGAAATGTTATGTTTTTAATATTTTTAAATGGGAAAGATATAATATGGATAAGGTACGATTTTCAGTGCTTTAGTTATTCTAATTTATGTTTATAATAATAGTAAAGTTATTCCTTTCATCTCTCAACTATATTAATAACATTCATGATTTAATTCCCATAAGCGACGTATGTAAGTAAAGTCAAACGATTCTCTATAGCCTAGTTACATAATTTGTAGAACGAAACCGAAAAAATCATCACATAAGTCAGTACTGTCAGTAGTACCACCCCCAGCTAGAGTAGACACATGGGGCGTAAATTGTGCGTTAATTAAACTCTTTGAGTGTCACCTTGGGCGCGATGACAGCTGTCACAGCAGTGGAACGCAGTGGTTGCGACTAGCATGTAGCATGTAACGAAGCGTAAGGAACGTAGCCGTACGCTATTTATAGCAGTTTACATAGCAGCTACGTTATTTCGTAGCCGTTCTTTCGTAGCACTGATTTGAATACACTGATTTGAATAGTATAATGTAGTTATGGAGGTGGAGACGAGAAGCACAAAGTCGGGCTGAGTGGCGTGCCTTGGGAGAGGCCTATGTCCAGAAGTGGACGACCGTGGGCTGATGATGATGATGATGTAGTTATAATAAGACATCGTTTTTCTCTAGATTCTATGAATTTTTATTTGATTTCTTTTTACCTTTATTTAAGAAGAAATATAATAGTAAATTTTTTTAAGTTTTTGTTACATTCAAAGTATTGAACTTGACCCAAAATACTCGACATACGTTATCAGTTGATCAACGAACCACCGTCAACGTCACGTGAACCATCACAAACCCGCCTAAAACATCCATATCGATTTCACCCATACCGCAACCATGGACTTTCCAAAACGAGTAGAATGTTAGTGAATTGTTTGTGTTGCCATGCACATAAAATAATGATCTATCTATCTATATCTATACACATAATAAAGCTGAACAGGGTCGAACATTGAGAATGTTTAAAAAACTTTCGAATTGATAGCAGTACACGTTCCAATAATTTCTAAAGCCGTTGACTGTTTTATCTGTTTCTCTGTTTATTTAAACGCTCATCACGCAAAAACGACTGAACGGATCATCATGATTGGTATGTAGGTAGTATTAGGTCTTCGGAGTGTCATAGGCTACTTATCCTGAAATAATGCGAGCGTAGCCGGGGGGGTCCACTAGTTCAAAATATGTAACTGTTAATATTTCGAAATAGCGTGTTAAAAGAAGAGTGCTATGTTTTTCTTGTGACTTTAAAATATGGCATTATAGATATTTATTAACTCCATCTCTTCCACTATGTAACTGAATAATTGAATTTAAGCAGAACAGATACGATGTTAATACTAAAATGCTCGGAAACATGTTCTGAGCGTACTTAATTTCATGTTCCACATATTAGAGAGGTGTGTTAGTTTCAGCGATCTAGTTTTGTTATTATGTAACGTGGAATTCTGAGAACTACAGCTTACACGAATTTCCAAATAGTAAACTGGGTTTTCGTGAAGTTATCAGATATTGTACGAACTATTGTATACCGTGTTTTTTATTTATTTAAATACTAACTTTAACGTAACTATACCTTTTGAGGTGTATTCGCAATTATGTCTTAGTAAATCACTATTATTTGTCATAGAAAAATCTGGGAATCAATTTTACTCTAGATTTATTGTTATAAAAGTATCGACCATTTAATTAATAGGTATGTATGGTTTCGATATTTTGATGGCGTGATATTTACAAACCAGGCTGAAAATTAAAGCAACGTTCACAATTACGAAGTCATCGCATATGCTCAACAATTTTACCACTACTCGGTGAATGTGACCGCTTCATAAGCCTCGATTTATTTTCAAAATGGCCTCGTAAAAGCATAGCCAATTGCAGCCAGTGGTTTCAAACACATGTGTGTGAAATTGTCACACTTATACCACTAGTGTGTAAATACGTGTGTGACAGTTTCACACTCACACATAAAGTGTGTGAATTATTCAATGAAGCAAGTGGTAAGTAGGTATAGTGCATTTAAAACGGGAATAAACAGGCAAGCAATGTTTGCAATTATCGGAAGTGACGGCGGAATGCAACAACTGATGGTAAAATGCTTTTAAATTGATAAATTGTATAAAATTGTGGTCGTTCGAGTTTTCTGTTTTTGCTAGCTTGGATTGTGTACAAGCGGCGTAGTTCAGTAAATTGCTTGTTTGTTTCTTTCATTATTTTGTTAAATTAAAAGGTAGCGAATCTGTACGAATAGTAAAGTATACGATCACGTTTTCGAGGTTTGATTGAAGATCATTTACCTCATAAAACTTACCAGTAAATTCAGTTATTGTTGTTAGGTTTAGCCTTTCAGCTGATTCCATTGACTTGTTTTAGTAACTGATAAGTAAGCTTCCTTACCTGTATTCTGTACTATGACTCTAGTAGCAAGTATTTATTTTCCATTATAGGGCAAACTTTATTACCAAGTACAACAAAGATATTATTCGTACATAAAATATAAACTACGCCACAATCGAATAGCCTTTGCCAGTAAATAAATAAAGAATTGTGTTTACTTGTGCACAATATCCGCATGTTGCATTACGGTTGTTATTTGTCTGTTTGTTCTTTGTCTGTACAAAGTCTAGCCATGGGGTTCGAAAGTTCAGTCGCGCGCTGATTTACGAACGAAAAAAGCAAAGATCAAACTGTGCCCCAGGGTGGAGTGTTCTTTGTCCTTGAATTTACGTAAAGGACAGTTCACAAGAGTGAAAATGTGTTCAAATTTCCTGAAACGCGCGCGGTGATGCTTTCATTTAACTCATTGAAAATAATAGAAATAAAACTCTGTTATACTTTAAATGAAAAATGATAAAACGATTTATGGTATCACTTGTTTTTTTTCGCGTAGAACCAATCTCAAGTTTAAATTAGCCATCAGATAAAAACAGAAACAATTTTAGTTAATTTTCGAAACCTTTCTTATTTGTTTGTTCCTTTATTGTCCCTTCCTCGTTTGTCGCATAGATCTGATAACTGGCCAGCACGACGGCCGGCGCCGGGCGACGACCGCGCGGCCGCGTACAATGTCGCTACGGTACGGCACCGGCACGCTACGGACACGATATCATCATTGTCATCGTCGTGTGAATTAAGCCTTACTTTATGGGATTACTTACCTCTATAGGGTGTCTAGAAGTAACGCATTTCAAAATATGGCAATGCTCAATACAAAAATTATAAAAGATGTAGATTGCTTACGCGTTGGAGCTGAATGTACTTAGTTTCAACCTTTTACAGAACAATGAAAAACTAAGATGAAGATTACTATGCTTTATGATGGATCTACCATCATAAATACATACTTATATGATTTGTTCGAGGTAATTGTATCTTGAACAAAACACAGGTTTAAAGACTTTACCATGGATCAGTCAAAGAAGCACCTATTTCTTTCCACGCAGTTTAACAGGCCAGTTCCTTCTTTCTTGGCAGTCCCTACGACTGTCCCGGCTAATGAAATCGGTCGATTATTCCCAGTCACGTTGGTGTCGCCGTATCGAGCCCATCTCTGGATATTTGTCACGTAGCGATCGACTGTTATAACACCGGCAATGCCCAATTGATACTTTTATATAGGCAGTGATTATCTATTATTTAAGATATTTTACATTAAAACTTTTGTGAGTGGAGTACGTCAAAGTAAGTCGTAGCCGTTTACCATCACTGATCTCTAAACGGTTACAATGTGTTGGAAATTTCGATTAAAATAGTTAGAAACACTATCTATTATATTTATCCACTATCTATTATATGTATGTATTTGGCTACTTATAGATCTGTTTTATTACGAATTTTCGTGTCAATGACTCAAAACATACATTTAACTTATCTAAAGTTTGGTTTAAGTAACCACAGAAAGTAGCCAGTGCAAATTATCCGCATTCCAAAACCCCTTGGGAAAACCAAACCTTGGCTTCATTAATTAATCTTGGATTTGAAATAAAAGGAATGAATTAACATAAAAGCTCTTCAAAACCTTTTTCTTACTAGAACAGATACATAAATACGCCATTATTCTGAATAAGAAAAGAAATAAGTAGTAGAGTTACAATTGTACGTCTAGCTGTACTCATTTACGGAGCAAGAAACGGATAAACGGGCAAGAGCTTGTTTTAATATTCCCACGGCGTGGGTTCCGCATATTTCTTGGAACTTAGGGTCCATTAATGAGTAAATATGCAGTGCTGTTATGACTCGTGCCATATTGTTTTTTAATGCTTGGTAAGTTCATCACTTTTGCATCGTTGTAAACTGCGACCTACCGTAACATTTCCGACGTTCCCGTAAATATATAATCTTCGCTGTGGCCAAAGAATAAACAGGAATATTTCTTTCATCCATAATTGTTTTTAACATATAAGCAAGTAAGCAAGCTATCGTCTGACTATACTTCCTGATGTTAAGCTACCAGTAGTTAACTAACTGTAGTTTAAGGCATACTTGATGAAAGTAGAAGATACCTATTTAATTCTAGATTAGAATATCCCTGGATTGTAACAATAGCTAGTTCAAATCCAGATCCAGCTTCCAAATAAAGCTTATTTCAATAGATAAGAGTTACAAAGGCAGCAGCAAGCGCTGTCTCATTATTATGGCGGAGTAGTGGAGCCACAAAAGGACATTTCAAAATTAAAAGCCACGCGCGACCTACTAATGTCAACCTGAATGTAGAGCAGGTCGGTGAACTGTGGGCCTTAGCATGGCGTGGCGTGATTCATAATCTGATTCCAAGTTCAGTAACCATTCATACAAGACTATCAATCGCAATGATACGCGCTGTATTTATTTAGTGAGAATTCCAAGCAAAAGTAAATCTGTAAATAAAACACTGAACTTTTGTGTCTTAATTAGTGAATGGATTGATGAATGAAATGAAATCAATTCTTGAATTGGATTGATGAAAAACATATCGTAACATCTTTTATCGAAAAGTAACATTACACGTGCTTTACTCGAAAAACAAACTCAAATGTTCACACTAATTACCATTTATAGATGATTCACATCACAATTGGCAAGTACTCGTTTAATTGGCGATCCGTATCCGTATCGGCGTGCGTGTGCTAACGCCACAAGAATGAATGGATTTCTAGCCGTCTTTGCAAATGGATGAGATGCCGATGCATACAGACAGAAATGTGCATTGATCGATCTGGTGACATTAGTAGGCCAATAAAATAGATAGAATTGTGTCGTATATGATATAACGTACCCAATGTTTTATAGAAATGTGCTACAAATATAAAATAGTTTACGGGACATTGATTTTTAATAATACAATACCATGACAATTAAACTGCTGTCACGTACACAGGTCTTTTTCTGAGAGACTAAAAATAAGCATCATTCATTTGCGATACATTTCGTATTACATTTGCCGAAAACATTCTTCTCAATGTTATATTTCCATTCATCATCTTTCTACTTAGCCTTAGCAAACAACTACACAACAGTCCATCAAAAAAATTCAAAGCTAATAGAGCGCTGATTCTTTTTACTCGATTAAAATTCCATGTTTTACTCGAGTTGACCCAATTCGAGTGAAGCGTGACGAGCGAAACTCGCTCCTTGTGCGACGGAACTTCCAACAAAAACTTCAGCCAAAGCTGTATCGATTAAAACTCGAATACCGCTTTACCTGTTGGTCGAACTCTTTATTTTTCACTAAATCCTCTTTGCTCGTTTAAAAACTTTTCATTTAAAACTATTTGTCAGCAGTTACCCGCATGTTTACAATGACAATTTTACAGGTGTTATTGGGGACAAAATGTTCGATAAATTGGAGGCTTGAAATAGGCAAATTAAAGTGAAAATGTACGTACAGTGTGAATTTTATGCGGGAGAGTGTCGAGTGCTCGCTGTGTTTACTCGCTGGATAATGTGACACTTCAAATAAATGATTAATAATGTTTGCTGATATTTTAGTGGAAACGATGAAAACATTTCACGTGTTCATGTTTCGTATCGTTAAAATTTTTGTGGTTATCACTTTACTACTAACGGATTTAAATAAAGTTGTACGTAGATAAGTAAACGCTTTTCTCTCTTCAAAATCCACGAATATTTTCACATTATCCATAGTTGTTCGTAACTAACTATACTTTCCCTTGAAGAAATTATCACGGAACATCTTCAAAACTTTACAAAAAAAGTTGAACCAAATAACATGCGAGAAAACTTATAAGTCATTCAATGTAAAATTATTATTATCGGTTCTTATCGGGTAACCACGCTCCTTTTTAGGCCAAATAACCATTGCTTACCATCAGGCAAACATGATCAAGTATAAACCCGTTCTAGTTGAAAAAAAATCTAGATGTATAGGATCGTTGGGAAGAAAGTCTTGTTGTGCTGTAATAAATATCTTTGTAATCTCACACTATCGCGCAAATTTTGACATATTCTTAACGGAGATGTAACGGAAACACTGTATTTACATAATAAACCGTGTGTTAGGAGTAATTCCTGCATAATTTAGGACGTTTACTTTGTATTTGCTTCCGCTTTTGTAATCCCTGTCAGGTACCTGTGAGTATTATGTACGTACAGATTGTCGCAAAACTGAACGGTCGTGCCTAATATGAATCAAACTCATATGAGTTTTGTAGGATGGATGCCATTTTAGAGTTTTTTTATTTGCGTTAAGCCTAAAATATAAAACGAAAACTGACTATCTAAAAGTTATGTTTTCTGTTTATTTTCGTCAGGCTTTTCTATTTGTAAGTCTGCCTTATTTTATTTTAGTTAGGCACAATCATTACACTATATTTTTTTTGTATGTTTATTATGACTGTGTTACCTTCTCAAGATTTCTGACATAACGAAAACCAGTAAATTTGTAACATATTATATTCACCCCAGTCAGTTTAGTTTTACACTAATCATTTATTTTTCGTATGTTTAATATTACTTTGTTACCTTCTCAAGATCTTTGACACAACAAAAAGCAATAGGCTTGTATATATGATATTTCCCTCAGTCGGTTCAGTTCCCAGCCAGGCCCTTTCAAGTATACATCAGTCCCCGGAGACAGTCCCCTGGGACAAGTGCGTCTTGTTTGCACTTACGTTATCATGTTTGGTAATCAATTCCACTGTTACAATATCCGGATTGTAGTGTTTTGTGGAAATCTAGCGATTATATTTTAATAATGGTTATTGCCTCCTACTTTATTTTAATATCATGTGTCTAAGTTTTTGTCATAAGATATAGGAACCCTATTTCTTCTTATTGAATATATTGAGTGTATTATATATTGAGTGAAAACTTTATTACTGCTTAGAGTTATTTTTATTTAAAAGAGCATAAGGAATTAATAGTTTATAAGTAGAGTGTAAAAAAACAGTAAATTACGGTTTCACTTACGCCGTTTATTAACTCTCATTTCCCAGCATTGACAACAAAAAAATAGAATTTCTCTGAACTCGCTTTTCAAGCATATCTCATTTCGTTGCTTGTTATTCGTTTTCCTAGAAACTGTACATACTTAAATCATCAGAATCCGAATAGTAAAAATATATAATATTATTTATTTATAGCATTCCAACGAATCACCTATAGAAAAAGTTAATGACAAGCTTCTCCATGAAATTGACTGTCACTCGTTTTTCCTCACACGTAAAAAAAACGTCCACTCAGCAGCCGGCGTGTTGTCGTGCCCACAACCCCTTACATAACCGTGATTATTGACTTTTGATACCGCTAGGTAAAGGACAAAGCACGACTTAACCAAGGACACGCACTACTAACAAAAGGGTGTAAGTACCTACTATAGTATTTCAGTACTTTGTTTCATATTATATTTTATTTTACGGTAGTCGCGTAGCATTTGATTTGATTATTGTACATACATCTATACTATCTATACTAATATTATAAAGCTGAAGAGTTTGTTTGTATGTTTGTTTGAACGCGCTAATCTCAGGAACTACTGGTGCGAATTGAAAAATTCTTTTTGTGTTGGATAGACAAGTTATCAAGGAAGGCTTTAGGCTATATAACATCACGCTGCAACTAATAGGAGCGAAGAAACAATAGAAAATGTGGAAAAAACGGGGAAAATTATTCAACTTTGAGGGTTTCCGTTGCATGCGTTGCGAAAACGGTTCAAGATATAAAAAAAAGGTGTATGAAAGAATTATTTCTCTTGAAATAATCTAACAAAATGTCCGCAACAGTATATGTATGTCTATGTTTTAAGGTTAACTCACTAGAACCGTTTTTATGGTAATAACTATTCCACGCGGACGGAGCCGCACGCATCAGCTAGTATATTAATATGTACGTTTAGACAAAATGATAATGTGTGTTATGACAGACAATCTTTTAAAAAAATAGCTTAAAAAAGCAAGATCACAAGCCAGCACATCTCTTTAAAGACGCAAACTCCAAAGACATTCAAACATGCCACAATCATTACATCTTATTTATTCACACCGATACCCCGATATTTGTCCGAGCAAATACACCTATCGGAAAATGAGTACAGTTTGGGATCCATCCCCAGTAGGTGGGTGGTGAGTGCGCATGCGTGGGGGCTCCACTGCCAAACGACGCAGTCTATACCGCCTCGTCTGCGACGTGCCACGTTCCCACCTGCAGTGGCGTATTAAATACATACCTACGTGAGAAATACAGTGTTTTGCACTAAGCAGTGCGGCCAAACGGGGCCAGTGCGAGCGAAAGCAGTGGGAGTGATTTGGATTGGTTGTGCTGCTGTGAGGGGCTGATGTGATGTAAGTAGCATGCGCTAGGATTGTGTGTCTTTAGTTGATTAATCTCTGTGTAACTTTAACACTTTAGGATTTAATCTAATTAAGCGGGTCTAATGTATAAAGCGTAGTGAGAAAACTATCAGATTATGCTCGTAGTGAATCACTAAAGAGTTAAATCAATAAGTCAAATTATACGTCACGTAACTCTTTACACGTAACAGTTTTACTCGGAAACCTGTAGAATCTTTCCAAACAAAGTAGGTGTACAACAAGCACAGTAATGTTTCGTTTTTAATCAACAAAACGGTGTCACAAAAGAATCCTTTGAAATTAACCTCTCGTCAGATGAAAGCAAGTTATCACCCGTATTCGTGACTCCATAAAATTCATTACTTAGCGTTCCAATTCCGAAAACAGGTCGGGAGTGAGAAAGTGTGGTTTTAGCCCGAGAGGCCAAAATGTGTGGTTTCAAAGGCGGCATAATAGCAGAAGTAACAGAGCGCTGTGACGCTGTGGGGGGTATTTTTAGCCACGATTGTTGCGGCGTCGCGTGCTGCCTGCAGGCGAGGGCTGCCAGCGATAAGTCGACTAATTTTGTAGATTTAATTTTGAATATTTGGTCATGTCTACGAGTATACACACTCATAACTAGACTATACTAAGAAGTGTAAAAAACATTCAAGACAATGAAATCAATTGTTTTAGTTTGCTTTAGTAATTAGTAAAGTATATAAGTCAATCTTGTCTGATTCTTTCGTTAGCGTCTACTTATAAAACTTTTATAGTATTTACTATTTATTAAGCAATTTTTATAAAACCCGTAGACGTACGTTACTACCGTAGACGTACGAATATAACCGTAGATGTGTCGACACTGCCTATTGTCTAGCGCAGGTCGCTGGGTGTGTTGAGTTGTTGTGTACAAATGTGTTGAGTTGTGTACAGATGTGGCCTGTGTTGTGTTCTGTACAAATGTGGACGCATTCCAATCTAGAGGTCGCACGCTCTGCTGGAGCTGAAAGATAGTCTGAAACAAACGTTCATGTGAAAAGTGTAAGATGTAGAGATGACAATTTAAAGTTCTTCTTTCCATTTTTATTTCTGAGTATTTCCTTACATTGCAAAATGTAGTTTGGGTGTCGTTTTAAGATCTTTGGCGTGAGTGTTATATTTATTGTTGTGAAATGAATCAGTAGTAGGTAACTAACAACGTATTGCATGACGACAGTTTAAAATAGCAACTTCATTTGATGGAAACTCATAGCCGATTTAGAAACAAGAAACCTATTAAAGTAGGTTACCTTAACTATACTATCGTTTTAACGAATTATCAATATATCAATAATACAGTATCTCGCTGAATTAAAATAAAATCACATCAGCCAGCTATTGATTTTGCAAAAAAACTCGTTTCAATCTGCATGGCACCCCAACTTTGATGTTGCCATATAAATCCGATACGTCCCAAACCCCTATTGTTTAGGGAGGCCGGTATGAATGTCGCACCCAATCAAAAACCTAATACCAGCTGATACCGTGATATTGGAAACGTGATATACTAGCAATCCGTAACTTGGGAAATAAATAAAACAATATCAAAGAGTTTCAATATTACAACTTGTACATAGAATTCAATACGAACATAGGTAAATGGATGTAAAATTCAAAAATAAAAAATAAGTAAGGTAATAAATATTTTTTCATCTCTTTTTATAAACGGTATTACTCTTATAATATCAATAATGATTTAAATGATTATTATCTACATTTTCTTTGTATTAAAAGACAGATAATTTGTTTTTCTTGTTACGGGCGACCTAAGTTTGCTACGGCTTCGTGATTTCGTAGCAAAAAGCGTAGCACAAGAAAAAATGCTACGTTTGCTACAATCACTTATTAGAATAATGTGCCACAACAGTATTTGTTTTTCTATCGCGGTTCTTAGCTAATATCATATTTGCTATTGAATTTGTGCATCAATAAAATAGCTTATTTTTGCATTGAAAAAGCTGAAGTTTATACCCAAAACACCTCTGTAATCTGAGTTCGACAAAAAACTCCATTATTTTCTTTACATGAATGTTTTATGGTTTCAAACTCGTTTCTGCTAGTGACTGCACATTTTTTTACAAATACGAACATTATAAGAAAAGATTCTAATCATAACATGACACACAAATCTTCATGTCCTAGAACAAAGTTGAATTCTAGACATAATATTCTACTTCTGCTGTTTATTTCTGTGGGAAATAAACGCCGAGGCGGCGATCTTCGCAGAACCAGGACATGAGTCATCGGTTCCCAAACGAATCCAATTTCACGAGGGATGATTCATCCCCACGCGTGATGGGGACACTTCGATAATTAGTTAAAATAATCCACCCCTATGGGGGGGACAGTTAAGAGAACATGTTTGCGGAATCCCAATCATTCGCAGAATTGTAAGGAAAGTTTTTTAAGTAAATAATGTAGTGCTTGCTCCGTTTTCCTCCTCATTTCTAAAGGAATTTTATCTCGCTTCCCTTCAGTAAAAATTGCTGCTGTTATTACTACTACTATCACCTTCAAATATCCGGTTGTGTATTATATGTATTTGTATATAAACATTAATTTTATTATATTAAGTATGTGTATTGCGTATTTATATG
Organism: Macaria notata; assembly: GCA_927399415.1. Lineage (NCBI taxonomy): Eukaryota > Metazoa > Arthropoda > Insecta > Lepidoptera > Geometridae > Macaria > Macaria notata. The sequence continues at coordinate 1,693,381 of OV656727.1, forward strand.
TATATATATATATTAGTAAAATTTCTTTTTTCCTTTTTGTTGTACACCACATTCTTCTTTTTTCTTTTTGCTTATTTCTCTCCAGCTGAAGGTTGCCTGGAAGAGATCGCTTTCAGCGATAAGGCCGCCGCTTGTGGCACTAGTTAAGGTGCAATTTGTTCTATGTACTGTTTTTTAATATGTGTCAACAATAAAGAGTTAATCTATCTATCTATCTATCATTTTAACTTCTTGACACTGACGCTCACGTATCTTGTTCATAACTTTTATTACTTTGTTATCAAGCGTTTGTCTCAAATATATATATTGAATAACTTATTAGCTTTATTTATTTTCTGAGATGTTTATTTTACCATCACAAAAAATACGTGTGTGTTTGTATTTGATATCAATACTTACATTGATAGTGATATCATAGGGTATATGTTCGTACTTAGTTTCATGTGAAACCGCTATCCTTTAGTTTGTGTTTTATTTTACTGCTACTAAACTATACAATAGATTCGATATTTGTTTAGTTAAGTATGTAAAATGATAATGCTAATTTTGCTTAAAAGTGAAAGGACAGAAGTGAAACAGCCTAATCTCAATTACTCTTCACGCAACTCTGACTAAAGTAGCTTAATTTCTTTAAGCGGCGGATCCTAAAATAGCTGGATAGGTATAAGTATATGAGTCAAGGTCGGCCCTGTGTTCAAATATTCATGTCTGTGTGCGTAATATACCGGGTTATTGATTAGCTGCTACATCTTATGCAAGTATTGTGTCAATTTGTAACTAAAAACTATTGATTTTCGCAAATAGTTGTTGTTCCTCTTTGACGTTCCAAATTTATGGAGACCCGATCTACCTGAAATAATACCTATTTAAACACAAAACGACTGACATTAGCCATTGATGTTTGTGAGTACAACCTTTATTATAAAACTGAAACGAAGTGTGGTGGTCGTACACGAATTGAAAATCTGCTGGAATTACTTAACTTATTTTTACATGAGAAATGTGTTTGCATTGACCGCAATTCGCCTGAAATGACTATAACTACATATCTCATGTAGATTTTGCATTAATTGTCAGTGTTGTCGCCTTAATTTATGACCTTTCATTTCATAATTTATTTGGTATTTTTTTTTCAAAGTTGTACCTTAGTGCTGAAACTCTGGAGAAATATTGATGATATAACAACAAACTTGATGGTTTTTAGGTGTGTTCCTCCATATATATATATATATGTTTATGGAGGAACACACCAAAAAACCATTAGGTTTGTGGTTTGATGTCGGTTAAGGAGCCGTCGCAGCGGAAAAACACGACATATTTCTCCAGAGTTTCAGTTACAATGGATTTCCGCAAAGTACCGCCTGATTCAATATCTTATTGTACCTTAGTATCCAACAACTCTGTACACGATAGAGGTAACCTGTCATGGTGTGCGTGGGACTATCACAAAGGGACTTTATAAATCAATTACTGACGTACGCAGTACGTGCCCTGTGTACGTATGTACGTACATGTATGGGCACATGATCGAACACTGCGACAGATCACTGCGGTTCTCATAAGTTTTTGTGTATTGGCTAGTAATTTTTTTAACTTTTCTTTCTTTCTTTTCTTGATAAAAAGTACTCTATGTCACTCTCAAAACACTGTACTGTCACCATACCAAAAATAACGAAGATCCTTAGCTCCGTGGCTTAGCTTGCGGCGTGAAAACGAAACGAACGAATAAACAAACAAATTAACACGTTTTGATTTAACGTAATTATATGATTGTCTGTTTGATTGATTACAATTACTTAATAAATTTAAAAGTTATTATCTATATATATTAACAAACGAAATCTTACCCGATAGCAGTAATTGTTAGCCTTTTAACTCAATAAATGTTTCATCCAAATTCATATTTCACCTGAAAAATGGAACGAAAACTGGCACATTGTTATCCCAATTTTCGTTGCATTGGAAAAGCAACATCGAAATTCGGATATAATTGCATTGCCTTGATTTGGATTCAGGCTATTCCATTTTTCATTGAAATAAAATCAAATACGTATGTTATTCATATGTTTTCGTGCTCTGCATAAACAGGTGTTTTAACCTAAATAGTAATTAACGTTTGATGAACCCTTTGTTTTGAAAAGTTAATACTTACCCTGGCGTTTATAAATACATTTGAAATTAAGTTACAGAATATCATTATAGCAATTAATTTAAGTAACGTTTTATAAACTCCTAGTAAGAAAATCTATATATATAAAACTCAAAGGTGACTGACTGACTGATTGACTGACTGACTGACTGACTAGTGACTGATATAGTGATCTATCAACGCATAGCCCAAACCACGGGGCGGATTGGGCTGAAATTTGGAATGAAGGTAGATGTTATGACGTAGGCATCCGCTAAGAAAGGATTTTTGGAAATGCCACTTTTAAAGGGGTGAAATAGGGGATGCAAGTTTTACTTCTTAATGCGAGCGAAGCCGCAAGCACCCACTAGTGTTTCTATAAAAGCGTTTTACAGTAAATCCATTCCAGGCACTCACTCTTCTACCTACAGCAATAACATTATTCTAGGTAGAAACCTTAAAATACAATATATTATAACGTGCGAGAGCTAACGTAGAGTAACAGTGTAAGTACATAAGCTTCATTATCCAGGCTAACGATGTCCGCGGGCGGAGTGCCGCAGGGCGCGCGCCTAGGACCCGCTCTCTTGATTGCATACGAGAATGACGTCCATTCCACTGGCGAGAGAATAAATACGGAAATTTACATAGTTAGATTATTTTGTCGCGTATATTAAAGTCATTGTGTGGAGATCTCAACAAAAAAATAAGTTCTTAGTAGATGAGTATGTTCATAACATCGATACAATCGGAAAAATGCTGAGTTGAGGCCGGCTTGTGACAGAAAATTGTGTATGTGTAAAATGTGTTTGTCTTACTTTCCTGAATGTGTTCGTATTTAATTTCTTGTCACAAAATAAATAATTTTCATTTTTCGTTTCATTTCATTTAAAAAAAGAAAGCTCAAAAGATAAAAAATGCACAGTTATTAGTTCTTGTGTACAAAATTTATTTTTAAGTGTGTCGGCATCATGTTAGTAGGTATACGAAAAAGTAATTAATACCTAGACAGAAACTCATTAATTAATTAAAGCAATGCCTGAATGCGTATAAATAACATAATAAATAATAAATAACAGCAAATAATTTTCTGTCAGTACATACATATTGATGTAGCTTTTGCACTAAGAATGAACTTTTTCTTACACGCCAGTGAAAATGACAAGAAAGTTGCGAAAACACTTATAACAACAATTTCAGTTGTCCGCTTCGTCTAATTTAGCATTCGCGTATAGTTTTTCACCTTGCTACATTGTGTCCCGATTTATTGTCTCTGCAATCGCGTTTGCGGTAAACAAAACATTAGCAGGAAGGTAACCGCAGGCGTGTTGTGAGGCAGGAGGTCAGTGACCCCGCTGCAGTGGGGTGGCGCCTACTTGCATGTCGACTACCCTCGACGATGACTCGGCTAATGGACAATGTACCTACTACTTAAATAGTTTTATACTTATAGACGATATTGGTTAGAGAGATATCTGTGTTATTTTTCTGTCGTGGTTCAGTGTCAAATAAAGTCTACGGCCACGTGGGATAACGGTTGAGATTACTTTAGATAGAGATAATAGTATTATTCAAAATGTATTCATTATTAGGTGATTTATCGATATTTATCGATTGCGCGTTAACCGTCAATAATCATAACGGTGCCATGTACTTAGTGCTTTTCTCTACGCTGCCTAGGTAATCTAATTAATTTATAGCAAGATCATTGACTTTTATTCGTCAGCAATTTATGATGTGTGTTAATATTATAAACCTTTTGTTGCAGGTAAGTTACTGCCATTTTTCGAAGATTCTCGGATTCTTCTTCGGACAAAATTGCGTAATCGTTGAAATATTCTACGGTAAGCTATAATTACCTACAACGTAGAATAAACTATTGATTTGATATTTTTTCCATGCGGTTAAAGAAGTTAGTTGCATTTATGCTCACCAGGGAGCAGAAGCAAAGATACGTCAATAATTTACACAATAACAATAAATTACTGTGGTTTCGCCATTGCTATCGAGTTAACTTTACTTAGTGTTCTTACAACTTCTAACTAGAAAATAAAGGCAACCGCCACTGACATAAACAGATTCAGATATTTATTTATAACAAACAGCAGTTACATGTCAATACTTAAAATAAAGGAATCAATTATCATGTCATAGATGTCAATAAAGATAAATTCAATGTTTAAAAAAAAAACAATGTATTACATATTTCATCACTCCACACGAGGTAGGTACTCATTGTGTGAATAAAATGCCTTCTCTGTCAACCCTTATTTTAAAAGCTTGTTTTGAAGGAGCATTTTAACAAAACAAGTATTACATTAAAAAGTTAAGGGTAGAAGCGATACGACATGAGTTGGCACACCACCCTTCCTGTCAGGGAGGGTAATATATATCAACATACCACAGATTCCTTAACCGAATCCCGGGAAATCAAATGTACATACATACGTATTTGGCAACAATCGATTGTTTTATTAACTCTCGGCTGAAAGAAAGGGTATTTGGAAAGGTTTTTGTATTCTAATACTGTTTATATTATAAAGTTAAACCTGTAGATTTGGAATCATATATGATTATATCGAGTCGAAGATCCTATAGTTTATATTATAATAAAAATGTAATTAAATGGTTAAATTCGTCGTTTCACACACACAATTACAGTATTAATTAGCAAGTATAAGCACATGTTTAAAATAACAAACCAACAGACATTTAAAAACGACAATATATACCTACTTAGTCAAGCGTAAGCCTATTTCATGTAAAAAAAAAAAAGTGAGACTAACGAAATTGGCCAACCTTATTATCATTTGATGTCTGTTTCCTGCTTGCGGCTTGTGTTCGGTTTATATCCAGCCGAGTGCTGATAAACCCGGCGTGGCCTAAAAACGAAGTGGGTACTTAAGTTTGACCCAATTAAGCTTGGACCTCGAATGACAAGCTTGTGAAAGATTTGAGAGGAAGAAAGAAGCATCCTTCTTATTTCTTCGTTATTATCTTTGTTACGATTGCTTACTTTCAATCGTATAAAAGCCTACATAGCTGAAATATGTGAGACCGTTGATTTGGCAAGGGAGCTGACATCTACACTAGGATCGTAATAACACGCGTGTATTCAAGGCTCTACTGTAATATAAAGGGATTTCTATGACGTTATGGTGACACAGTAAACTTACAGTAGATAATCTTCTTTTTTCTTTGGAGAACTAACCAAACAAAAATTCCAAACATTCTTTTTCTCACATATTATTTGCAAATAATCTTAAATCTCTCTTTGGTTCATTGTTATTGTCACAACAGTGATAGTGGTGAGGCACTGATGATTCACAGCTTTCAAAGATTTATATTTATAAAAATACACGTTTCAAAACAAACTGGACCTCTTAATATATAATATGTACGTAGTGGTTTTTTTTTTAACCTGAACGGGTTTGCTCTTGACCATAGTTTACCTGATAGCAAGTAAGGCTATGGCCTAAGATGGTGCGTGCTTACACTGCTTACCCGATAAGAACCGATTTACTCTCGTTTTGAACATCGCTGGATTATAGTGCGTGGGGAACAGAAAATCAGGCAGGGAGTTCCACAACCTTGGTTACGTAGTGTCATCCAAATTTACGGCTTTCAAGGATAATCAGTTAACTTTTATGGACATGATTTTTTGAAAGCTATAACAAAATAACATAGTGTTATCAATAAAGTAACTTAATCCTCTGCTTATTTTCCTCTGCGGCCTGGCAATGTAGGCGGTCGGCAATTTTATTCAGATTATAAGGGAGGACGAGGGTACGTCTCATAGCATTGAGAACGGAATTGGCTCCTTCTTGTATTGCTGGCTTTGTGATACCTAATGTATGCTCTCTTGGTTTGTTTACTGTTATTTACGAGTATTTGTGCTTTATCTTGTCTGGGACATAAATTGTAATGTGTTGGACAAGGCTATTTTTCTAGTCAACTTAATTAGCAGCTTGATGTAGCCGATGTGTTTTTAATGTAAACCTAATAAAGTTTTTCAGATTTGTTTACTAGTTTACTTTGTCGTCTATATATCGTAATTTATCGTCTTTCTTTTATTGTGGTGTTATCTAAATCGTATAATAAATTTTAATGCTATCTTTTAAATGTTCTTCGCCAAGTCAGTACACCTCCTTTCGACTTCAAAAGTCTTGCAAATCTTTCGTTAAACAACTTTAGTCGGAACATTAAACTTATTAAGAGACCGTGATTCTGTACTCTTGTCCGGGCAACAATCGCAAACGCAATCAAAAGTTGAGCAAACCCGCCGGCGACGGTTGTATTTCTTATTTATCTGTGGAGAGACGATTTTACGTCTTCGGTTAGGGTTGCTTACTCTTATTGTCTTATGGGTCATTGTTTTCCTAGCTAGAGTATTCATTGAAACACTAAAAATTAATGAAATTGTAGTGGTTCAATGAATGAACAAATGTGTTTTGTATTTTTTCTATGAAATTGGAATGTCAATGTACTTAATTGACATTCTATGTAGAAAAAATACAAAACACATTCGTCATACGATCTTTCCTCAATATTTCTTCTAATGCAAGATAAGTATATAAAAAGAACTAAATTTTTGAAGTCCGTTAAAACCTTATTTCTCTCTACTCAAAAATAACGTATGAAAATAGTGTTACAAAAAGAACGAATAGAACAATCTGTGTGCACAATAGGTATAAAAAAATCCATGAATCACGAACGGAATTAAGAAAACTTCAAGGAAATGTTATTTTTTTATGTGTAGCAACCCTGGCTTCCCTCTCTGGAGTCGGATAAAAAATAATAAATAATGAGTGATAAAGCCTCCAGCGAGGGAGGTTCGATGGACGGGATCAACCCTCGAATTACTACCTCCCCTCTAGTAGAGACATGTTATGTAAGAACAAACTAAGTATATTCTAAGATACCTGTTTAATCTGGAAGGAGGGACCTAAACCGCAATGGCGGGGACTGTTCTTTTGCTTAGATTTACTTTTTATATTATTTTTTTTCAATTAATCGCACAAAATACATTTACTACTGACGTAATTTACGACGACATTTTAGCATACCATGGTTTACCAGTTAATATTGTACATACTAGTTAGCATTGTGAGTCAGGTTCTCAAGTTAATTCAGAAGATATAATTAATTTATTTTGTTTCATTGATTGTGTCAAATGAGGAAAACATCTATGTAATAATAATTAATGTAATTAAGTAATTGAGTGTATTAATTCTATAAAATAAACCGTACGAAAACATGAATACATATTAATATCTCATATTATATCTCTATATTGCAATAGTTTCAAAACCTAGCATCGATAGCGTCACTTTAATTCAAATATTGAATGCTTAGTAATCAGCATTATGCTGAGTTGGGGCTGTGTTGGGGCAGACATTTTTATTTATTTATTTATTGTATATGTGTGTGTGTATGTCTCAATAAATGTTTTTCTTTCTTTCTTAAATAGAATCTGCATTGAAAATCAGATGAAGATAAGAAACGAAATATTTAGTGCAGATGCTAAAACATTTTATCGATTTTCAATCGAATAGGAAAGGCACTGAATACTAATAGACGAGACATTTGCATGGACCGAGGAACATATTACCATGAGGATTTTACAGCATCGCCTTCCTTAGGGAATAGATTGTATCTAGTGGAATACTCTTACTTTGTTGCAGGATAATAATGTATGTGAGAAACAGCTTGAGCTGCTTTGTGATAATTTTAGAATTTTATAGACGTAGTGTAGTGACACGGGTATAGTTCCTTATCTGTCTATTTATTTATAGGAGATTATTTGAAATTCATTTATTTCTTTGACAAGAAATATAACAAATGCACTGCAACAAGCTTATAGAAACTCCTTAATGTTCACTTAATCTACATATTATAATTTAATTAATTCAGTAATAAAATAAACTGTATAAACAAGGAACAATCAATTATCTGAGCACTATAAAATACTATACCTAATGTGTCACGCACACGGCGCACGTTTTGCTAGTTTATAGTACTATCAACTCCGTTTCATAGCCTTCTAGTATCTTCGGCCACACTGTCGCTTGTTTATGTGTCGTTTTAGATGCACTTCTATTCAAATACTTGACTGTCCAGTATGAAAATAGAACTCCTGACAAGCATTCCTCCGTGCATATTTTTCAATACTTAGACATAACTATGTACGCAGCTATTAATGAGTTTGCTTTCAATGTCAAATAATTGAATTTGAACCTTTTCCATATAAAAATAACACCTACACTATTGTCTCAATTTCTTTCTGCCTCTACAAACAAACCTAAAACCTCCATTGTAATAAGACCACAACATTCTAAGATTTCGCCTGTAGCCTTAATAAGGTGGGCAGGACAGCGGACTCCCTGTACCCGCATTACAGGCTTAACGAAAAAATAGCAGTACCCACAGCCAGGGCGCTAATAGAACCATGCTGTTCAACTTCCTTGCTTATATTACTTTATGCAAATGACTCTCCGGTCGTGATGGAGGATCCTGTTTTATTTCTGCGAAGGACAATTTATTAATTAGTTTTACAAATCACAATGGCACTTCAAACTGAGCTCGGGGCGTTGTGGAATATTTTTGTAAGGTTTTACGAGTTGGTGTTGTCTGGTTTGGTTAATATTATTGATTTCTTTAGCTATCTCAATCTTCCGTGTGTTAAATTAATTTTGTCATAAATTCATTTAGTTCGTTGTAAGCATTTATAATATAAGGTTAAGGAAGAACAGCTTTATGTTGCTCAGTTATATATTTTTTCTATTTTCTTTATACGGATACAATCTTTATTTGCTATAGCAACAAAAGAAACCTGGAAAATAGGGCGCAGTATAAATAGAAGCAGAAAACAAGTTTTTCTCAATAGCCATGAAAACTAACGACAAGGGTAGCATGTGGAATACAGTTTGTTATAGGAGAACATGCAAATAAGATTTAAGGACCGTTCGCACGACGTTTATGTGGGACGTTATGCATATTCATAGCGCTATTGATTGTAAAGACTTACAGCAATCTTGTTTAATAAAATTGATGGTAATAGTCGAACCAACTTTTAACTTACACAGAAATATTTTCCGAATTGAAATGCATAACTTAAATGAACCGGTCTGTATTACAGCAAATGTAGGATCCTATCGGCCTTGATTATTTTCACTCACTGCCAATTAAGTTTGTAATATAATTGTCATAACTGTATGTATGTCGTAGGATAATTCGATACTTCGAATCTTCGCGGAAATCCTAGGGGTTTTGCGAAAACGCGGATAATTAGACATAGGCGAAAAATTATCAAATCTTACTGGACAAAGTCAGGATTTTTGCCCCACCACTTGCACTACAACAGGACTTGGCTCCTCCTCGCTTCGTTCGTCGTCGCATGTGCGTGGTAGAAAGCAACCTAACGAACCTAATCTACCTTCTGTCACAGACAAGTGACTTCGAGTCCAACACTAGCACTACAACAGGACAGATAATTTTTCGCCTATGTCTAATTATCCGCGTTTTCGCAAAACCCCTAGGATTTCCGCGAAGATTCGAAGTATCGAATTATCCTACGACATGTACATAAATTAAATTGTTTAATAAGTGATTTTACCTGCTGCTCCTCGCATCGCTATTGACATTAATTCTCCATTAAAGTCAAAAGTTTCCTAACTCTCAGCTTAATAATTGAAAACAAAATACGAAGTTAAGCGATATCTTCATCACACATTACGACTCGCGTCCCTTTTGGAAGTGTCTAACTTATAACATCAGTCAATTTACCTTTGTCATGTCTTACTACGACTTCCACACAAAGATGAGAAAAAAATCTGAGCGCTTTTTATTACCTCCGAAACTGATTCGACTGTTGGCATTTTCACCAACCAGGAAACTATTCTATTTCAAAATATGGGATTCTCTTACGGAAAATCATTTCATTCTCCAAAGATCCAGGGCTAGCAGACAACAATAAAATTTGCTTATTTGCCAAGTTTCCGAGTGAAATAAGTTTGGGGGTTAGATATCGAAAGTTGGGATGTGAGGGATAAACTTAAAGAAGGTATAATGGGAACTCATGACTCACCTGTTTTATCCAGTGACGGTTCTCCGCCCTGGTGAGTTAAAGAGGATTTTAAAAATGTCACTGAAGTTATTACACCGGGTCTCGTGATAAGCCCCGAGGATAGAGATATGAGTGTGTTGGCTTCCAAACTACCCGCATAATGTACACGTTTTTGTGTAGGAGTGTTTCCTAGATAGAGAACATCTAGATAGTCTAGCTCGCTGTGTTTTGTGACCTACATACGAAAAAGTTCAATAAAAGAGAAATGTGAATGAGCTTTTTATATAAATGCGACTTTTTGTCTGGCTTATGAAAGGTTTTCTCGTAAATATGTTCTGCCGCTTATATGTTTATGTCGGAACGATATGAATATAGGTACCATTTATGTAAATCTAAGATGATATAAAATGTTATAACATAACTATGATCGTCATAAGTTCATATCACAAATGCTTTGTTATTTAACATATACATATGTACGTATAATGTATATTAAGCACAAATTGGACTTTATTATGTGGAAAATTTTAAAAGAAAATAATGTCACTATAATGTTTTGCTATCTTTGTATAAAATCTCTGTTTCACTGTAAACGGAATTCATAACAGTAACCTTCATCTTTATGGCTCATAAAATTGACATAAAAATGTATAGAATAGAATTTCGATTTGTAATTAAGTTTCCCATAAAATTGTCTTCCATCGATTTCTTCTACCCACTATTGCGAATACATCTGTATTCAGTATTAAAACATATTTTTTGTTTTAGTACTGTTTTAACTGCACCAGTCATTTGCATAAAACACTCCCGTTAAACGCTATTGTTATCAGCCAATACAAGTTATCTACAAGTAGCGATACATTACCCACCTGTATTAATTCACTCGTGTTTTATCTCATCCAATCGGGGGCGGAAAGTGGTTCGATAAAACACGTTCAATTGGTTCTCATAAGCGTGATATTGTATAGTTTATTTAATACAATAGAACCGATACATGTCTTTGTGTACAAAGCTCGGTACAGAGCTATCTCGGTCATTAACAGCTAACTGCCGTCGAAAACTATCCGCATAACGCGTCAGTGCGCTAGAATAGCCTATACTATACTATCTATACATCATAACACAATGGATAGATAATAGTGATCATTAATCATGCCGAGGGCCTATTGATGATTCTGCAAATGATTTTGGTGTGCATAAGCAATTAGTGCGACTGATTTTACACATGTGCCTATTCATTGCAAGAATAACGCCAGAATAATAAATCTATTGAATTATATTGTTTAACATTAGCAAAACATTTTTTTTAGCCAAGCGACGCTTTTGTAGGAAAATTAATCTAATTTGTTTGACTTCAAATGTTTAAAATTTTAGAAGACGCAAGATATTTGTCGTAAAATTCAGGCAGATACTGAAACTTTTTTACTTTCCAGATACTAATTAAAGTCGGGGTAACTCAAGGTTGCGTTTTAGGGCCACTCTTTTTTATGATGGGTAATAAAGCTACATACCTCAACAGATGTTTCGTAATGTCGGTGATGTATATTTTTTCGTCCTCTGTTTTTGGGGGTAGAGTCATAATTTGATCGCGGCCAGTCGGTAATTATTGTCAACGGTCGGTACAATGAAGCGTTTTAATCGTCATTGTATGCGACTGTGATGGATTACCGGCTTTACAAACGTGGAGCGGAATTAGAGCCGCGTTTTACTGTGATTAATCAAATCGTTGAAAACGTTTTGCATATAAACGTGAGTATTAATAATGACTTTATCTCTCAACTGTTTTGACGCGCGGTATTGTGGTCGCTTTACTAAATTAATATACTGAAATTTGGCAAAAGCGTAAAAAATATTTGGTAGCATTTCAAAACAAATACATACGTATAGTATGAAATAGCTTTAAATTATTCTGTATTGAGGAAGACGAACTGAACGTGATGAGTCACGGGGCTGCCAAATCTAATAGTCGATTGTCGTGATCGGCGCCTAAGGGCCGCTACACACGGTCATACAAACAGCCGTTACTCGGACATTAAAGTCGTTAATACGAATTAACTGCACGCGTAAATTCACCCTTATAATTAAGCGAAACAGAGAAGCAATGTAATTTTATTAGGGCAGTTTCGAGCTATAAATGTCACAAAGTAAATAGACTTTGTAAATTGCCTCCTTTTAATTTGACATCTGAGTGTAAAATAATGGTGTTGCGGAGCTATAAAATTTTAAAATTACTATGAGAGTACGTGCTTAGCTCCTTAACTTCGCTGTAACCCTTTCTTGTTTTGCCAGTATACAGAGCACTTTATTAAATATGTATGTATGAGTCAGCGTTCTACCATTTTGAATGTTGGGTGGGCGCATAAATTACATTTTATTTGCGCTTATAGTTGTTATTAGATCGTTGATTCTTTTGTGTCACTATAGAAAATATTTGAGTTATTCTCCGTAAGCAAAAAGTATTGAAAAATAAGTAAAGGTTTCGTCTGCCTGTAGAGATTGTGCAGTTAAATATATCTCCTCGGTCAAGTGTTCTCTGGCGTGTCAAGGACCCGCGCTAAACAATAGCTCGGGGCCTCTGGGCGCCGATGTACGAGGCACTGTTCAAACTTAATAATTGCACAACTTGGCCGTCTGCTTGCTTTACATGTCTATTGGACAGTGGGATTTAAAGTTATATCAATTTCAGTTGGATTAAACTTACTTAATATTTTGTCTAAACGAAATTTGGATGAGTTTGTTCTGAGGACTTCAAGTTTTGTTAAAACAAATTACTAGTCGTTCTTTGTTTTACTATTACACTATTTATAGTTACAAATACCCACAATTTGTCCTCGTGTGCTCGTAGTATAGCTGTTGTAACTATAGGGTTTAACTTATATGTGTCATCTGGCTCGATCTAGTACAAATCTCTTTCCACGTTCACTACAAAGATTTACGTCTAGCATTTATTTCTAAAATCTTATTCCCTTCGTGTTAAAAGTTCATTCCGCCAGCCGCCGTCTCTCATTGGCTGAGGTTTTCGTGCGCCTTAACGAGTTCAGCTGCATCCACAGTTCAAACGTTCAGACTAGCAATTTTTGTACATACGACCTAGACTTTATTGTATCGCAATAAGGCCCAATTTGGCTCGTTTATTCGCCTAGCTGAAACAGCAGCAACGTATCTAATTGGTGCATTTACCGTCTAAATGCCTGGTTATTACAACCGGCACGAAACTCAAAGGATAGTATATGGGGGATGAGTTGGAACTTTAAATGTTGTGTATCCATCGACTCTTCAAAGCATGTTTATTTTATTATGATGGATGCTGGTTTGTGTGTTTTGCTGTTGCAGGGAACTGTCAGCAAACTTCTTTGAATTTCCAATAGCGCGCAAACAAGTCGTAAACAAATTCATGCTTCTTGTTGGGTTACGTAAAGTAGTTTAGCATCGATTTTCTTGTTATTGCAACATTTAAAATATTATTGTGGAGATTGAGTCTGTATTTGTTTTGTTGTTGTGTTGGCTGACTTTGCACATTAACAGTTTTTTTTTCTTATTTCAATGAAGAACATGCAAGCAATCAGACCCATCCGATGATGGCTACTTATCCCTAGTTTAGTAGATGGCTATAACCAGAACATCTCCTGACCCCAGTTCTCGTGGGATAGCTCGCTCTTTCTATCAGTATCCTCCTTACGCTATTATTGCTCTTTCCATTGATTTCATACTTTCCTTGCGCTATTCTTTTGTTTCCTTTCGTATAATCTAGTTTTCTATGTTTACATGTTTGTACGTACATAACAGCTGTGTCGCCACGTCTTGGCTGTACACTGTACAAGTTGTGCGTCGAGTTGCAAACTGCGGGCGCGCGGTAATAAAGTGGCAAGTTGGGGCCGCGCGCCGCGGTGGGACGGCAAATGGCTTTATACTGTGGGCGGGAGAATATGGAGCTGCACCTTACTTATGTAACAGGCGTCAAAGGCAGTGGACGGGGGTGGATAATATTTGGGTTTAATTTTATTTGTGATATTTTCTAGTATCTGTGTATTTTAGGGAAATACTTTCAGTTCATTAAAACAGGATTTTTAATGAATTAAGTTATTATGCTATATTGGTTAAGGAAAGTTTCGAAAGCCGATACATTCTTCATAGACATTTGATATCGTAGGTGGCGCTGAGAGAACGTGCCTCAAGATGCTTGCTCTTATTGAGATGGTTTTCTATAGACATTTGTAATTTTCTCTTATCCACGTTTCTAGCTCTTCAATTCACTAACTTAGAGTAAAAAAACTTTTTGTCACCAACACGGCGGCTCCAACCTGCTAACACCAGAGTTCACCACTCTCAAACAAACTTACTGCCTAGCAGCTGGCCACTTCCATTACTGTCCCCTCCCTTGTAGTACAAACTCATTACGGGAGCTTCTAAAACTTGGGTTCTGTCGATTATCGTTAAAGGAACCTTCTCATCCTTGTTTAAAAATTTTGATCTGCAAACTTTTTGCTCGAAATTTTCGGCACTGAACTAGGGAGTGTGCTGCGGAATAAATCGAGTTACTGGCAACCCTATTGTGTAATGGCTATTCTGGCTTCCACCGCATGTGAATGTATTGTTTCTGTTTTATAACTCGTCGACAACATTTAATCACTACATATCATTAACTAACTAAAAGTAGCCTTGAAAACCAAAGACGATATTGAGAATGCTACGAAATACATAACAACGCAGATTCAAAATGCTTGCTGGCTCTCAACACCGGATATACAAACTATTAAAAAAGACAACATTCCTTTGCATATTAAAAAAATGGTCTATGAGAAAAGGAAACTTCGCAAGAGATGGCAACTAAGCAGGCTAGCAGAAGACATGAAACTTCTGAACGAAGCATCCAGCACGCTAAGAGCAATTTTGCAAGAGTGGCAGGATAATACAATGAGGTCCAAGTTGGAATCTCTTACTGCTACTGCTTCTACTAACTACTTTCTGTGGAAATTCACAAGAAACTTGAATCAGCCCCAAAGTATGAAACCGCCACTGAAAACTAACACCTGGGCTAGAACACCACAAGAGAAGGCTGACGTGTTTGCGGCATACCTGGCTCAGGTATTCACTCCCAATGAGTCAACAGACATACCTGCGAACCAATCTGTGGATGAGATCATGGGCCAAGATCTTCAGCTAGAATTGCCACCTAGACCAGTCACAGTAAGAGAGGTTTGGAGAACGATTCGAGAGCTGAAGGACAAAAAAGCACCAGGGTTCGATTTCATTACCAAAGAAGTGCTCAAAAATCTCCCAAGAAAAGCCACAGTGTTCCTGACAATGCTGTTCAATGGTATGTTAAGAGTGCAATACTTCCCTCAGCTGTGGAAAGTTTCAATCATCCAGATGATCCACAAACAAGGTAAACCACCCTACGAGGTTGGCTCTTACAGACCCATTAGCCTCCTACCTACTATGTCGAAAGTTTTTGAAAAAGTTCTGCTACACCGGCTGAATCTTATATTGGAGCAAAACAATGTTATACCAGACCACCAATTTGGCTTCCGTCAACGACATTCCACTGTGGAACAGGTACACAGAGTGTATGAGCACATTCGAGAGGCCCTCGAGCAGAAGGAGTACTGTTCTTCGGCATTTTTGGACATCCAACAAGCATTTGATAAAGTATGGCACAAAGGACTGTTATGCAAAATAAAGCTACTCCTACCGCACAACTACTTCTTGATCTTGCAATCCTACCTGTCAGATAGACTATTCCAAGTCCGCGAAAACAATAATGCTACATCTCAATTTTTCGACATAAAAGCAGGGGTGCCACAGGGATCAGTCTTAGGACCTGTACTCTATACTATCTATACATTTGATCTTCCACAAGTAAAGAACACAACCGTGGCCACTTTCGCCGACGACACAGCAATCCTAGCGAACAACCCATGTCCAATAAAAGCATCAGAAACTCTCCAGGAAGGTCTAGATGAAATCACCGCCTGGCTAAGTAAATGGAGGATAAAGGCAAGTGCAACTAAATCCGTCCAAGTCACCTTCACGCTTCGAAATGGCAACTGTCCCCCAGTGAAACTAGAAGGCATCACTCTTCCACAAAAAGACAAAGTGAAATACCTGGGTATACATCTAGATCGTCGCTTAACCTGGAGAGACCACATTTACACCAAAAGAGAGGAGCTCAAAATTAAATACCACACATATTCTTGGTTACTGAGCAGAAACAGTAAACTGTCAACGGATAACAAATTACTTATCTACAAAAGTGTCCTAAAACCAGCTTGGACATATGGACTACAATTGTGGTGCACAGCCTCAAAATCAAACATCACAATACTACAAAGAATGCAAAATACCATACTAAGAACCATAAGCGGTGTATCCTGGTTTACTACGAACTGTGAAATTCATGAGCACCTTCAAATGAAGACTGTACAGGAAGAGACCCAGCTAAATACATATGCATATACGAATCGCCTAGCAAGGCATCCTAACCAACTCGCCCAGAACCTAAGGACTCGACGATACGAACCAAGGCTAAAGAGGAAGGTTGTGGTAGCCAGCGACTGACACTGGGCTTCACCAGACAATGTAATACAAGGAGATGCATTTAATGGAGTGCACACTTTACAAAAACAATTGCACAGACCACATCTGCTTATAGTTATATACTGATTGTAGATAGAAAATAATAATAATAAAAAAAAAAAAACATATCATTAGGTATACATATGTAATGTATGTATACATACATACCTTTTTTACAGTTTGAGTCCTTATTTCATTTCTGTCGTAAACTTATGTTTTGTCTGGCGTTTCTAAACTTTGTAATGAAACGTTTCTTTTACCTGATAATTACTTTAATCAGCACGATGCTGGCAAAGACCCGGCTACCAGCGCAGCGGACAAACTACTTTCTTGACCAAGCCGTAACAAACGTGCTAGAACACAGAATGAATGTCTATCTGTAGTATCACAAGTATTTTCTATCGAGATGTAGCTTTCGGCTTGTATTTAACAGTTATAAGAAATAATAAGTATTTGTTCGAAATTGTTATGTTTACCCATAACAAACAATATCTTGTTGCGGCAGTCCTAAAGAACATTTTTTGTATAACTAAGCAAAACATGTTTGAAATCACAAGATGAATTTAATCTGGTAAGCACTTGAAAACAAAATCTCGCCATGACACAGAACTACTAAAATAACAAATCGTCAATCCTAACCAGAAAAGAAGGCTTGAGATCCTTTTACGTCATGAAATACGATCCTAAAGAAATCTTTAGTAGCCTCAATCTCAGCCATACTTGACCTAAACCTAGTCTAGGACATCAGTAAGTCTGGACTAGACAGCGGTCGCCGAATTACCAGGCGATAGCCTTCCTTTGTTATATTGTTTAGCTTAGGAATCATAATATGAGAGGTTGATATTATGTAGAATTGAGTTAGGGAAATATTAAATGAAATGAATTGTTGTGTTGCACCAGTGGACTGTATAATTTTGAACTTTGTGTGGACTATATAAAACAATTTTGACACAGTGTGATATGGGCACATCAGCAATTTTCTGCTCGCCCATTAATCAAATAGATATAATAAAGGAGTCAGTTCGTATTAACGTAGTCAACTCTGGTATCGAACCTCCCTTTAAGCCTCTGAGTGCGTAAGGTATTGTATTTAGACATAATAAATTGATTTGTGATAAAAGGTGATGACTCATAAAATATTACTTACAATATTTTTCTTTGCTAAATACTTACATATATAGGTACAAAATATATCGTTGTATGCATCCAGGTTTTTTTATAGATGAAACGAGAGTGGATTTTACGTGAAAAGCCATAGCTCTTCGGACCTTTATGCGATTCTAATGGCAAACACTCAATAAATAACAGTAATCAAGTAACAATACCGCTAATAATTAAAAACATCATAAGATCTTTCTAGATAACTTTCTTTCAAAGCTTTATAATTTTTATTGATCAAATAATACTTTCTTATTTCATTTATTTATGTTTATACATAGCTATCTAAAACGGGCAGTGAGTGCCTTTCATGAAAAATTACTCGTAAGAATTAAATAACCAAATAAAATACACTTAGATGTTTAAGATACTTTTTATAGAAGTTTCAACGGTTTCTTCCAGGCGAGCGCGCTAGATCGTAGATTACAACGTTGCTTAACATCAGGCGAGTTGTAGTCAAGCGTGAGCCTATCACATCTAAAAGAAAAAGAGTTATGATTTCCTTTTTAAAACTTGACATTGTTAAAATTCAAATTACTTAAAATTTATTGAGATACAATATTTTAAATTCAATTTGACGAGATGTTGTAATTAACCGACTTCCAAAAAAGGCAAAAGACTTGCAACCTTATCAAGTTTTCTGTATATTTTTGGGGTAATATATTTTATAAGAATTGCTGGTATGAGTATACTTTAGACTTCACTTAACATTTACATATTTTATTTCATAACTTAGATTGAAATTACTAAGTACTATGAAAATATAATATAATAAATAAATATTGAGAATACAGTACTTATTTAATATCAGGTAAAGAATTCATTTCTTACATATAATATTAGAAATGTGTACTAAACTATGAACACTATAAATTTGAATTTTATTTGTTTTAGTAGGTACAATAGACGGTTTAACCTTTATCCTTGATTACAGTAATATTTGTTGCTTCAGATATATTAGATATACAATAATCAAACCAATCCTTTTTACACCAATCTATATCTGTATAAAACAACCATGATTATAAGTTTAATATAGCTATGTATTTATCCTATATCACATAATCGTTGAAATTATATTATGTTTGAACAAATTTATGTAAATCATATGATTTACATAAATTGGCATGGGTATACAATGATAACATTAAAATACTTTCTACATAGATAGCCCTATTCAATCACACAAAATGAGTAGGTAGGTATCTTATTTTATAAATTAAGCCTTACAATTTTGTTTATGTAACAAATTCATATTACTATAGTATACTCATACCAGCAATTCTTATACAGATAACTTCAAAATTTTCAAACATGCATGGATGTATAAAGTTAATTTAAGGAGTAATAGAAAATAAAGGCTTTTTTATTTTATTTTATTAGATTCAGATTCAGATGTCATTTATTCGCATGTAAAATGGGTACAGTAGATCTTAATTAATATAAAGTTTCACCATTACAACCTTACATAAGGTACGCAAATATAATATTTTTTCTTAAATTCATATAGAAGGTACATGATTAAAATTCATTAAATATACTAATTTTACTTATAATTTTATTATTTTTCGTGGTAAACATGAAATCTACAAGCTGTTTTGTCCAGAAACTCCTTTACTGTATAAAAACTCTCACTGATCAACCACTTTTTCAACTCCGAGTAAAATTTGCGGATGGGTAATTCTAGTAAATGATTAGGAATGGAATTGTAAATGAGAGGCGCCATGTAAATGCAGTTTTTTCGAAACAACTCTAACGAAGGCACCGGCATTTTAAGTTGCTCCTGAGTGACAAAACGATTGCTCAGGCTAGAATAGACAGGGAACAGAGATGAATTAGTCCGCACGAATTTAGCAATTTCAAGAATGTATATACACGGAACAGTTAAGAGACAACGAGACTTGAAAATAGGTTGGCAAGACTCAGCCCATTTCATTAGGAACATGGCCCTGACACATTTTTTCTGTGCTATAAAAACCTTTTTCACAGCGCTTGCATTCCCCCATGCTATGATACCGTACCGAATCACTGATACCACATAGGCGTGATATACGGATAGGACAGTATTTATAGGAGCACACCGTCGCAACCTCCTAAGTGCAAAAGAAAAACTGTGCAACCTATTCGTTAACATATCGATATGATTCTCCCACCTTAAGTGGGCATCAATATTAATCCCTAAAAATTTTGTATAATCTACTTGTTCTAAAACGTGATCTCCATATTTTACGGTAATGTTATTTTTTGTACTCTGTAATGTCTGAAAATTAATAAGTTTAGTTTTGTTAAGATTTATTTTAAGTTTATTTATATCTAGCCAATGAATAATTTTTGAAAGGCAATTTTCAGTATCATTGATTAAATTTGGAATATTCTTACATTTTAGTATTATTGTAGTGTCATCTGCAAAAAGAATACTACTGTGTTCTATGCCGTTCGGGAGGATTATTTATTTTATATTTTATAAATGTTTTAATATTTTATGTGTAAGCTCAAATACAGACCACAAGTTTTATTGCAGATAAAATGCCCTACTCAATATCACAATGTGAAGTAGTTCACCAAGTTTGTAACAAAGGTGAGTGTAACCCCGTAGTTTCTTGGATTCGACCGGCGTTTTACATGGAATTACGCCGCTGAATCAACCTGTCTGCTGTCTAGACATCCACGAACATGACTACATACGAATTGATCTAATTTACTACTTCTATAAAATACAATCCAGGGGTTTTCAAATCTAGAGTTAATAGGTATCTTCTAGGTAAACGTGTTACACCCTAGGCTGCAGCAATGCTTAACATCAGGCAGGCTGTAGTCAAACGTAAACCTATCACACGTAAAAAAAAAAAAAAAAATTATAAAACTTTTGTAGTGGACTCGACGAGACATTGCTCATAGGTTAGACTGATTTGCAATTATGATTTAACAGTGACAGACAGACAATTAAAGTGTAAAGAGTACCTGAATAAGAATTTGATTGAATTGATTGGAGTAAGTATGAGACGCCTGTGCTCGGCAGTTAGATAACAGGCTGATGATGATGATGATTATATGAAACATTATGATGAAGCAAAAAAATTGGGACCTGAGTTATGACAAATAAATACTACAACTAAGTAAATTAGTGTCAAATTGCTCATACTGAGTTTTGACAGATGGTTGACTAATTATAGGAACATAGGATCATTAATATCTAAAAATATATCTCTCATTATTTAGTATGGTTACGATAATATTCGTTAAATTAAATTGTTTTTCTGTAGTAATTAAGATACTAATATGGCATATTCGTTAGTGTCCCGAAAACGGTTTTTGAATCGTGAAAATGTGATGAAATTGTATAATACACGAGTTTATCATTCGATGTTTTCACAAAAAGTTTTAATTAATTATGTAACGTAGACATTTATTCTTTTTTATACATAAGTAAGTGTATTAATTTGCTTATGAGGCCGTCTTGTGTATTGTCGTCAAATTAACAACTAATGTGAGATAGTAAATTTTACTATATTGATTCACAAGCATTGTATTGGTATACAGAGTTTACCCATGAGATAAGTTTCATTAATATTTAGATATTTGTATAAATTGTTAAGACTTCACAATCGCCTTGTTAAGTTAATTCATATAAAATCTTAATAATGTATGTAAGTTTGTCGGCTTGAAAAGCGACACTTGTTCCGGACCAGAGACAAAGTATTGCCATTTTAAAGTATATAAGCTAAACTCATCACAAATATCGGCTGTTTGTCTAGTACAGCAGTTGTTAAGCCATGTCAGAGGCCCTTAGGGCGGCTTGATAAACTCTCGACACCAGAGTTGGCCACTTTCATTCGATAAGAAGAAGATCACAAATAAACATTAACCGTATTACTCTGTACCAGTTTGATATAGTTTCCACCTATTTGAAACTTGGTATTGGCATGTTTGGGTTACCTCAAAGGGTTTCGGAGAACTATTCACAGCAGTCTTGCTAAGCCTGAGCTAATGCCTCGTTTACACCGTCGATATATGAATTATTATTCAGTTTTCATTTACGCATTAATATTAATTTACTCGTCAAAAGCTGTGATTGAAACTGTAATAATATTACATTTCAAACATATTTCATGAATATGATTGACTGCCCCGTTAGTTGGTAGTGGCTTTTGCCTTCTAATCTAGGGGTGCGGTTTCGATTCCACGACACAAGTAATTACGAATTTAAAAAAAATGTATTTACTTGTGTTGAGTCTGGTCGTTTCTACTTATATAAAAAAAGTGTATATGTATGTATTATATCCGTTATCTAGTAGGTACCCATGTTACAAGCATCAGCTTAGTATTGATAGATGGCGCTGTGTGATATGTTCTAAAATATTTATTTATTTATACACAAAATTAAAATTACCAACATAATGTCAAAATACATTAACAACATGTGCACTGGCTAGTACATAATATTTAATACTTTTAAAACTAGGAGAGTGAAACCAAAACCAAAAAGTGGAGAAATAATGATGATCCCACGTTTAGTAATATTAAATTAATATTGTAACTGTATTCAACGGAGCGACAAGATTTTTTCTATTTAAGTGTTATAGGCAATAGTTCTTTTCAGCACTGATTTTAATCAAATGATGTTGATGTAAATTCCATATTGTAGATCCTGGTTCCAAGACATTTCTGACTCTAGGGTGACTTGAAATGATCGACTCCAGAGTTGGCCACTCTCAAAGGAACTTACTTTATCTGACCTAGTGTATAAAGGTTGTAAACCCCTCAATCTCTGTCGGCAGTAAATTGGGCCTAATATCTTCTGAATAATTTGGGCTCAATTGATTGGAAAAATCACTCAGGATGAAGAAAAAAGCTTTCTATTAGCATTGGGTCGAAAGAATGGCAATAAACGAAAGTGGTTCAATGAGATTGGATATAAAATCGAAAACGCATAGGTTTCTTTATGTTGGTTTTATGCACATGCTAAGTTTTATTACACCCAAAATACGAGTATATACAGTACTCACAATATTTCCCCCTAAAAACATTATGACCAGCCGATAGTTTTAAATATGTGCTTACTTTTAATGAGTTACGTATAAGTCTAAAACGTTTATCAGCATTAACAACTATTATCTAGCTCGTGCTTAGTAAGCCCATCTAGTTAAGATACCTAGCTATATGTCCCATACGTATAGTGTATGCCCTAATAAGGCCGTGGAAAGCACTTATCTGCTTTAAAACCCTCCAAATGAAGCAATAAATGCGAGATTCGCTCTCAGGTAGGTAGCCTACACGATATAACTGAGAGATCCCTCACTATACTATGAACAAACCGTCCCCCCATACATACTATCTCAGCGAACCAATCAGCATCTAGACTTATCACGCGCACGTCGGCAATCTGATCACCTTTCAGACACATTCAGTGTTATTTGTATCTCATCGGTTAAATAAGCATAAAACTGGCTACAGATTGTAACTGTACAGCCCTGAAATCACAGAATGGAAAATATTGTAAACATTGCATATATGTATGTACCTATTTGGCAAATTGTAAAACTGTTCCTTTGGATAGACAAAAGCACAAGACACTGTCTTCTTGCTGCAGAGAAAAATACAGACAGTATGAATAAATTAATAAGAGTTGTTTGCCCTGTAGTGGGCTGCAATGAACCCATTTACAAACATAGGTAAGAATTTGCATATGTTAGATTTTTTTGCTATTTAAGGTGTCTATTGGTTGTCTAGTCGTCGACACACTCGACTGTGTTTGTTGAAGGGGGAATTAGTGTTAAGGTGCCACTTCGATACACTGTAAGGAGATTTAGATATAAATAAATGTTTTCAATTAACGGTTTTTTCATGTTTTTTTGTCCGTTGAAATTTAATACTATTAAAATTGTTGATTACTGAAATTTTAAAAAGTCGAGTACAGTCATTTTGTTTAATTGTATAGGCATGTAACTAAACCCTTTTGCGCTAAATTGAAACTAAATAATATTCTAAAAATACTAAGCATACCTGTTTTATGGCGTTCTTATCATTATTTTCGTCCTGAAATAATACTTGTACACATAAGATAATAACATGAAATGAAACTCACATCTAGCTATTTTAACTAAACGAAAATATCGCTGTAGGCACAATACTATTAAAGGAAAAAAACTGTTATAAAAAATCTTTCTGAAATGCTACCTTTAGCTGAAGGGATGTTTCGTTTGTTTGTTGTGTATGTTCGTGCGAGAATTAAAACCTCATCTGTGTGTGAGCAAATGAGTGAAAGGCGATAATGGATTTTGTAGATCAAAACCAAATCCCCGAGACGAAGGTTTATGATTATAAGCGATGGAACGTGATGTTTTGCGAATTTTATACAGCTTATTATAATAATTTAATAAATTGATGCGTTTGTGACTGTACCTACATGAAAATTATCTCTAAATTTACTTACAGAAACTTTGTTGTTTAAAATATTATAAAGCTCTTTTCATTTCAGCTTCGTTTCCATTTTACTATCACGTCTATCACCACGTGAACACATAATACAATCGGTTCCTGCAATCTCATTGTCCGCTTTATGTTAATTTGCATGGCTTATACAAAACTCCAAGCAGAATTCCATTGAAGCGTCCCACAAACTGCACAGACTATACATACACGTCCCCTGCATTGTTCCACGCTATGAATTTTGCATTAAACTGCCTGAAGAGCAGCGGAGGACACTGCACAATATCATAATGGCCCAGCGGGCAATACTACACCATACCTGCTGGACAAAACCAGCCTCTATCACCAAGCAATAAAGGCTAGTATGGTCTCAACGCTGCCTGTTTGTCCGTGCAAACATTACCCGCCCCCAGGTTTATTATGAAGTCATAATTAACTGTGCACTTATTACGTTAATATACTTTGGATAGTAATTAGGGTGAGAAACGGTTTTTGTGAGGAATCCGCTCGACCGGCGGGTTTCAGGTTAGGTGGGTCGCGTAATTGGGGTTTTGGCGATGATATTTTGGCGCTGAACCTTTGATGCACAATTTTCTCGTGAAAAAAGGCCTTTGTGTTCAAAGGCTTTGCTGTGCTGCTTGTTATCACGTTAGGGTTATGACTGTGGTTTACGTAGGTTTGTTTAATTGAATTTAACTTTATAAATTTTGCTACATCCGTATTTACTATGTAGGTATACTAACGCGCGTATAAAATATGTACTTTCCATATTATATTTCCTCACTGCCAACAATGATTTCGTCCAATTTATTCAACTAGTTTTTATTTGTATTTAATAAAAAAAATAAACCAATCAAGCTTATATTGTTTGTATAAACTGACTCATTATTTTATCGGACCTGAGAAACTATAAAACTCATCCAAACTGAAACTTACCCACTCCTTGTTCTTTCTTAGATAGATAGATAGATAGATTAACTCTTTATTGTTGACACATATTAAAAAAACAGTACATAGAACAAATTGCACCTTAACTAGTGCCACAAGCGGCGGCCTTATCGCTGAAAGCGATCTCTTCCAGGCAACCTTCAGCTGGAGAGAAATAAGCAAAAGAAAAAAAAGAAGAATGTGGTGTACAACAAAAAGGAAAAAAGAAATTTTACTAATATATATACATATATATATATATATACATATAAATACGCAATACACATACTTAATATAATAAAATGTTTATATACAAATACATATAATACACAACAAAATATTTAAAGGTGATAGTAGTAGAAATAATAACAGCAATTTTCACTGAAGGGAAGCGAGATAAAATTCCTTTACTTGTTTTTTAAAGGAATCAATTGTCTGAGCCTTTTGAATGTTGATAGGCAGAGAATTCCATAAAGTAACAGCTTGTACAGTAAATGATGAACCATAAAAAGATTTCTTTTTGAATGTTGGATGTGCGAGTGTTAATTTATTAGTAGATCGAAGAGAAAGAGAGTGTGTAGTATGGACATACGCAAAACGAGAAACTAAGTAACGCGGGGTAGCAGGGTTAAATAAAATGTTATATACGAGAGAGAGGATGTGAGCATTCCGGCGAAGTCGAATAGGCAGCCACTTGAGCTTAACACGAAATTGAGATATATGATCGTACTTACGTAGACCAAATATAAACCTTATACAGTAATTTTGTAACCGCTCAAGCTTATCTAGCTGATCTTCCCGAAGATCGAGATAGCAGGCGTCCGCATAGTCCAGGATAGGAAGAAGAAGGGATTGCGCAAGCTCAACTTTAGTGGCAGTTGGCAAGAAGTTTCGAAGACGTCTTAGTGACCCACCAGACGAGAAAATTCTTGAGCTTAATGAATCCACATGAGCATCCCAACTGAGCGACTGATCCATTATCAGACCAAGGTTCTTGACTGTATCACTATATGGAACGATGATGCCTTCAAAAATAACTGGCGGAATACCCTCCCAGTCAATCCTTGAGATCAGATGAGAGCTTCCAATGATAATGACCTGCGTTTTTGAAGGATTCACTTTTAAACCAAAGGATTTACTCCATTCAGAGATACGGGAGAGGTTATCATTAGTGTTCCTAATAGCCGAGTCAAGATGACTAATATGAGCCTGCGAGTATATCTGTAAATCATCAGCATATAGGTGGTAGGGACATGAAAGATGTTGCGAAATGGAGTTAATAAAGATAGCGAAAAGAAGTGGTGATAACACGCCGCCCTGCGGGACACCAGCAATTGGGTTGCACCAAGAAGAAAAGGAATCTCCAAGGCGAACCCGCTGCCGACGCCCCAGCAGATAACTATGAAACCATTCTATCACTGATGGAGATATATTGATAGAGCGCAGCATTGCAAGCAGGATATCCAAATCAACGGTATTGAATGCATTACTGAAGTCTAACAGTGTTAGAACAGTAAGCTTACCGTCGTCCATACCCTCGCGTATGTCGTCTGTGATCTTTAAGAGCGCAGACACAGTGCTATGCCCAGGACGGAAACCGGATTGGTAAGGATTGAGCAAATCATGTCGGTTAAGGAAAAGACTAAGTTGACGATGGACAAGCCGCTCAAGGACTTTAGAAAGGAATGGAAGGATAGAAATAGGACGATATTCAGAGTAGGATTTAGGGTTGGATTTTTTAGGTAGAGGAATAATTTGCGCATCTTTCCAGATTGTAGGGAAATCCCCACTGGAAATGGAATTGTTAAGGATAACGCACAGGACAGGAAGGATTATATCCAGGATGGGCAATAACATGTTCCGGCTAATAGAGTCACTACCAACCGCTCTAGATGAGATTGCAAGCACGCTCTTTTCAATATCACATGCAGTGAAAGATTTGAAAACAAAAGACGAAAAATTTGAAGGAGTAGGAATGGCTGAAAGTTTATTAATTGTATCAGATTTATCTTCATCTGACATAGCAGAAGAAGAAGAAAAGTGAGTATTTAATGAATTAATATCTAAATTATGAGAGACAGTACTATGTTTAGCTTTGCCGATTCCCAATGAGTTAAGAAATTTCCAGACTTTTGCTGGATCTTTATTTTCAACAGATGAGTGAATATGACGGCGCAGAGCATCCCTACACACCATATTGCAACGATTCCTGACCTTGACATACTTCTCATGGTTGGACTCAGTGGGCTTTACCTTAAAACGTGTCTTGGCCACAGCTTTCTTGTGCATCAATGCTCTGATGTCATCAGTAAGCCACGGAGCCGGTAACTGCTTGAGCTTGATGGCACGAAGAGGAGCATGTATGTCATACAGTTTCGTGATGATGTCATTAAAAATACTAACTTGATCATCAACGGAAACGGCATTTATGACAGGTGACCAATCAGTCTTAAGGGCATCATTAATTAAAGCTTGATGATCCATGCCACCAAAGTTGCGCTGCAGAATGATTTGGGGCTTAAGTTTAGGAGGACGAATTTTATAGGAAAGGTAAACTAAATCGTGATAGGAAAAATCGCTTGTGCTATACTGGCCATGCTTAACAACATGGTCAGGGGAACTAACTAACATTAAATCAAGAAGAGAAGGAGTTGCATTGGGAAAATGGTGAGTAGCACTAAGCGGGAGGATGTGTAAGTTGGTTGACTTAGTAATAGACTCAAGCCTAGATGTACGATAATCCTGTTTAAGGAGACAGGTATTAAAGTCACCCATAATGATTGAGTGACTATAAGAGGGACAGAAATCACATAAAAGGCTTTCAAAAGAGGAAAAATAGTTAAGTTTAGAAGAGTTGCTATAATAGGCACCCAGAAGAATTTTATTTTTGGAAAGGACAACTTCAATGAAAAGATGTTCGCCAGCATTCACAGGGGGTGGTTGGCACGACTGACTAATAATGGAGTATGGTATATTAGCCTTAAGGTAAATGGCCACACCACCACCCTTGGAACCGATGCGATCATTTCGGATAAGAATAAATCCAGGAAGAGAGTAGGAAGTAGTAGGAAGACATGGACGAAGCCACGTTTCTGAGACTATTATAGCATGAAGATTTTTTTGGTCAAGGGACGCCAGCATATCTGAGTAGCTGGCCGAAATGCTCTGTGCGTTTATGTGGGCAACATTAAAATTTTTAGACATATCAGAAAAACTATTCTCAAGGAACTCAGACAGAGGTAACACGCTATCAAAACTATCATCGCTACTCTCAGAGGGAGCTGAAGAGGAGGCTGTGAAATATTCACTGCCGCTGCTGCTGTTATTAAAAATATTTAACATAACTATATACTAATATATACCTAACAAAGGCAAATACACAATAAATATCTAATATAAATAAATAATAAATGTTAAACACTTCACAAATAAGAATGAGCTAAAAACAATAACTCAATCCACCCGCCGGTTGCACTGGAATGATAGTAGTTATAGAGAATATGTATATACCCGGCATCTACTACAATTTTATTATTACATAACAATCACTTTAAAAGCTAATTCGTAACAATTTATAATCTAAGGCAAAATACAAGAAACGTGGTAGGTTTAGAAAGAGAGAGAGAAAAAAAGAAACAGACTTTGACTATGTAACTAACCAACATAAATCTTTTCAATATAATCTTTGACTCAAATACGTGACATCGGCAAAATTGCAGTAACGCTGCAGAAGCCATATTAAAAAGTTGAAGTTGCTTTGACTCAAATAATAACAGTTGCTTGCAATACATTAACTTTGGAAGTTTACATTAAATCTAATGTGAATTGTACAATGGTAGTATTTTGACATAAATATTTTCCAATTATTAACTAAACATTCAACGCATGAGTACAAACGGCTAAATAAATCACAATTGCTAATTACATATATATGCGATGTTGACTTTGACAGCAAAATACAATATAAGAGAGACAAAAATAATAAATAAACATCATCATCATCAATTTAAAATAATGAACAATGTGTACAAAACGTGCTAAATACTTCAAAGTTGCTAAGCATAACATTAACTTAGACAATTGACAGTGTAAATATGACAAATCAATAGAAACTAATTTTCTAAACAAAAATGAAGGTGCGTTATGTTTACATTCTGCACAAAAGGATTATTGTAGAACATTATGAACAGAACAATGTCACGAGAAAGCAGCAACTATGTTTTCTACTTGGAGGTGGTTGGTTTCCGCCTTGTTTCTTTGGGCTTGGTCACCTTGGTTGCTCTGCTCTTCGACGGTGCCGTCTTGGTGGCCACAGAGTCGGCTGTCACCTCGGGCAACTCAATTTTGTCCAACTCAGCGACACAAGACACACGGTGACGCTTTCCTTCCGATCCAAGAATGAAAACAAATCCATCCTTTGTCCAGCATCTGTTTACTCCGAAGCGTTGGCGCGCCGCCATGAAGGCGTCATGCCTAGGCTTCGTCAAAAACTCAGATAGGGTTACTCCAGTGCCTTTTAGTGCAGTTTTTGCTGACCATAACTTTTGCTTCAAGTCAACATGTTGCAACTTCAGTAAAATAGGTCTAGGCTTATCAGACACAGAGGAGCGACCCATTCTATGGCAGCGAGTAATGTGTTGTGCTTGAAAATTACTGACCTTCAACAGTTTAGTGACAACATCCACCACACAGCCTGAAAT
Organism: Macaria notata; assembly: GCA_927399415.1. Taxonomy (NCBI): domain Eukaryota; kingdom Metazoa; phylum Arthropoda; class Insecta; order Lepidoptera; family Geometridae; genus Macaria; species Macaria notata. Next base: position 1,723,364 of record OV656727.1, read on the forward strand.
GTCCTTCTCCTCTGACTCCGGAACACCATGGAGCAACAGCATCTTGCGACGAGAGCGCATCTCATGTGCATCTGAGTCTCTTGCAAGCAAGTTAATTTGCTCTTGAAGGCTCTTGAGTGCAGTGAGCATGAAAGTCCGGAACTCTGCAAACTCATCTGCCAAGGAAGCTCCTTCATCTCTGGCACGGGGAGCTGTTGATTCTTTCAACTTTGAATGAAATGCATTCATTTCCTTCTCAAAAATCTTTTGCATCATGCTTTGAGTCTCCAGAATAGCTTCCATTGTACACAAAGTATCTTGCACAGTGATTTGAGTGATTGTGTTTAGAGGGTGAAAAGTACCAGGAATTAGCAGGGAGAAATGCTGAGGCAGGTAATCACATTTAACTTGTTATAATAACATAATATGCACTTGCAAAAACTAGAAATTACTAAAAATTACTTTCTTAGACTTACTGTCGTATTCAAAAATTACGCTGTGTTTGGTCGAGTTGAAAATCATCTGAAATTATTACATTTTTTTTACGTGGGGCAGGTTTACGTTTGTCTACAACCTGCCTGATGTTAAGAATTGCTGCAGCCTAGAGAGTAACACACTAAAAAGAAACAATATATTACACAATTTTAGAAAATTTAAAGCTGGTTCCTAAACCCAGTACAGGTATAGGCGAGTCGCTGTATGGCCTACACAGCTCTGGTGTTCAATCAAACAGCTCCAATCAACCCGGCTCTAATGCCTCTAGCAAGCAACGTCTCAACTAATGAAACGGCCGCCACTCGATACGGTAACCTAGCGACGGGACTTGACAACAAAGATCTGGTGCAGAGTGCAGGAACCAACCCTGCAAAAGATATTTGTTATCTGCTGGGTTTAGTACAGATTAACAAACCCTGCTCATTTACAAACGTTAATGTGAATATTAGTATTTATATAGACTATGTTTTAAGTTTTATATAAAAAGGTGTATTATAATTTTATGTTGATGTAATTTTGTATGTGTAAATAATAAAAAAAAAATATAAGCCTACAAAATTAATATGAACGCAATGTTTTATTTTTAGTCAGTCCATATGGTATATATATTGCAGTCTAGTTTGTTATATTTGAAGGCAGTCCTTATTCTAACGGGCTTTTGATACCACTTCGAAGAATTTATGCCGCTTAGTTTTTATTTTTTCAACTTCAACTAGAAATTTAATTGCACCGCAATAACAAGCAGAAAACAGACGTTAGAAATTACTCAGAAGAGGATTACTTATATACATTGTACATAGAATAGGTACTTAGTGTGACGTCATACTAAGTATAGTACTTATAAAAAAATCCTAATTTGATTATGTAGCTATTTTTTTCTATCGTTCGTGGGGAATCATAACTATCATGCAGTTTAATAGTCCGTTCTCGTATCATATCACTACACATAGCGACGGATGCTTCGAATCTTTGATGACACATCACGGCCGGCTCCACAGGGGCGGGCCCAGGAATAAAGAAGATACTTTATTATCAAGAAATTACATACAATATATAACTTTGCTTTTGTTTGTGACTTATTAAGCTGTTTTCTCGGCTGGGTTCCGACTTGGTTTTACTATACTATTTTAGGTCAATGTTGGAAGCTGGTATTTTGACAATATGCAGGCCTTTTTAGAATTCAATTTCTGTTTTAATTTCGTCTAACGTTATTAGTAAATTAATTATGTGTGGCTTAATGCATTTGTTGGGTAAGATTAGATAAAAACGAAAGCCCTAGATCCACCCCTGTCCCCGACCCTAAACTCTGTCCTTCCCTTCCTTACCCTGCGCCGGCCCTTTCAAACCTAACGACGTGACACAAACGACAACAAATACAGTAGATGCCTTATTATGACATAAAAAACAGGTACGCAAATTATATTTGATGTTTTTATTCAATATCACACTACTATAACAAACAAAAAGCAACACGTTAGCATACATAAGTATACTGACTAACTTTAACCTTGTTATTATATAATTTAACTTACGCTTGGCATTATTGTTATTTTTTATCCTGAATAGTCTAGGATGCACGTCATGTGTGTTTAATTTTTTTTTATCACATAACGGTATACACTTTTAATTAATACATATTATTCCAAATACACGTCGATCACTATAGTGTGTATCATACGATACATTTGCTGTCTAATTGGTCCGCTATTATTAACGCTTTATAGGTCTGGATGCAAATAGGGTAGAGAATGTTACTATGTACAGTCTAGTTACTAGGTACTTCTTATCAAATGAGAGTGGCCAACTCTGGTGTTGAGAGTTTATGAAGCCTAACTAAGGGCCTCTGACATAACTTAACGACTGCCGTACTAGACAAACAGCCGGGACCTACAATTTAACGTGTCATCCGACCCACGGAAGCGCTCATAATGTAATGCTACTTTTCGGTTACCCATCCAAGGACTGACCGCGTCGACCTTTGCTTAACATTGGTAATCGCATGCGATTGCCTCCGCTAGCTATTACGGGCGCTACTCTAAGTACTTATTTATAACAAGGACCAATAAGTATTTAATGAACTCGTATTTTGTATTATCGCTTTGTATTGATATGTACAGCTTTGAAACGAGTATAAAAGCATACACTAACAAATAATTGATGATAGTATATAAGTCGTTTGTTCTTGTATCCATACAACTTACGTAAGGCAGGTTAGTCAGACGGTTTTACAGGTAAACGAATCATAGATTAGTTAGATGTCACTTGATTATATTGTCAATGCGTGATACCTCTCACATGTATAAATAATATGTTTTTGTGGGAAGCTCGTTAATATCCAGCATATCCAGCGTTTGATGTCGGCCGCTAAATAAAATACGAACTTGTGCCGTTATTCGGTTGAGACTAATGTGAAATGTTATTGTTGTTACTGTTGGTACTTTACTTTTTGTCAGTTCATTCATTTATTTATTAAACACTGCATGTAATTAATTAGAATTCATTTTTAAGGAGTTAAGATAATTGTATTTAAAACTTAGTGTGTAACAAAGATTGATAATAAACCTATCTCACTCACACGTTGTGGTAAAAATATGTAAGTCATTTAAACAATGCGAGTTAACTAATAACTCTGTCTGACTCACCTGTGTCGACAGAGTTACTAAATAAGCTTTTATTATTATTTTATCTACCTCAAAATATAAAGTGGTGTAGAACCAACCCTGAAACATGAACTATCTAACAAAAAACAATACAGAAAACAATGAAAATCGATGCATAATCTTTGTAGAAGTCCGTTGATATAGAGGTTAAACGTACCAACTCGAAGTTACAAACAAAAAACATCAAGCATTAAACGTCAGATTATTTTAGAAATACGAGTATTTTACATTTCTCTACATTCCTTATTTCCTAACCACGTATTTCAATAGCCCTCGCGAGGTGTCGCTTCAATCCCAGCCTCAAAGCGCTGCATTTCACCTTGAGACCACTTGACAACGCTTGCCGCATCTCCAATACCAATTTGCATCTAAATTTAAAGCGCTGCTTTCGCTTTGGAGTCAGACACCGGAAACTGCCTTTGACATTGGGTGATTGCAAAGCAAGAAATCTTGGTACTAGAAGAATTTAATCGTCATCTATAGGTATTTTTTATCGTAGATTTTATTAACTTTGGTAATTAGTGGTGCGACCTATGATTGGGTATAAACTTCTAACTGGTGTGTAATTTTCCTTCTGTTTACATCCTACAAGTATTTTATATAATTTTCGCTTCTATATTATGATCGGGATAAAATTTACTGACCGATATTTTAATCCGGATTCCTGCATTTTTCTGGTTTCAAACTAGTTCCAATAAAATGGTGGTAAAGCAGCCACAAAGCGCTTTCCACTTACTCGGAAAGCGTGTCAAGTGTGCTTTCAATAGAGGGCGCTTTCCCTCAGTTTTTCACTTTTTATCGTGAATTTACATCCCAATTTAGCTCACATGCATTTTTCTTTCCAGTGTATTATATTGTGTAGTTATGGTGGAGCTAAGAGCTCTTCTATTCTAATGGTTGATTTGTTTCATTGGAGAGTTTGAAAACTCTCACACTAGAGTTTGCTACTCTCATGCGAACTACTAACATAGAGATTTATTTCTTGGAAGATAGATCGATAGATAATCATTTATTGTCACGCACATATAAAACAAAAAAAAAATTACATACATAAACTACTCTAGTGTGGCCTTATTGCTAAAAGCAATCTCTTCCAGGCAACCATTAAATACTTAGGAAGGTAAATTTAATTTATTTTACACAATACAGACAGAAATAAACCGTATTTAACTGAGTTCGCTGTTTTTTTAATAACACGTAAGTATCCATAGACAGGACACAATTGCTCGTTTAAAAAATAAAAAATACATACATTAACTAATCTAGTGCGGCCTTATATTTAACTATAGTTAAATAAAAGCTTTTTAAAAAGAATTTATTGAGTGTTTCTGACCGGAGATATACCACAACCATTGCCGGCTTATGTACGATCTGCTTCCCAATTAAAACTATTTGTACATGCTTTTAGGGTTGTAGTGAGGCTAAGTAAATTTAGAACCTTTTTAAAGGTCAGCGAATGTTTCAAAGGAAGGGTTAATGTAAATACACACCAAAAGGTTAATAGAAAATAACTATTATTATATTTAGGCGGTTTCGCGTATGTTTTATTTAATGATTGTTTAAATTAATTAATGCGAAAATCGTTTATACGGTGTACAATCCTTTTCCGAATACATACCTACATTACAATTTTATTGTGTAGTGTACTTCTTTACAAGATGGTATGAAAAAGAGTATAAAGAAATGTGAAAAACAAGTATTTTGACCAATGATTAATTTGTATGCAATTGTTCCAGGTATAACGAAGACAGAATGTTAAAAAAAGGTTAGTAAGCATGAACATTGAACTCTGGAACACTACACTCATAATTCAAACCTTGAATAGATATTTGTTTTAATACCAATTCTTCATATATAAAAGCATGGTATGCGTATTTGTTTGACTTAGTACTTAATATTGTTTGTGAATCCATTTTGCACGTAATACCTAGATATTCGTAGCAAACCGAACACTCTCATTCCTACAAAATATGTTTGTATTTACATATCGTTCACATTTGCACTACGACACTCGCAATTTTAGTTTAAATTCGTAAAATTAGCATGCAGAAGGCTGTGTTGAAATATACTGGGCAATTACGAAATTGTTTGACCATTTATACATACTGCTCCCACTCTGACTACTTCGTCACATTGGCAAGCGTTGCCAACTCAATTACAAAGTTGAAGCAAACCAAATATTGCTATAATTCAGGCGTTTTCAGTTCTTTCTTGTGGCTAGTTTACATTATTCCAGTCTGGTAATCCAGTCCAGAGCACTGAATGTATTACTAAGAATGCGTTTATTGTCATTATTCAAGTCCAGCATAGTATGAATATGATGATGGTGATATAAAAAATAGATTAAAATATAATCGATTTTTTTAAATCACAATTGAATTTGCTTATACCATAGACAAATTAATTCGTCTATGCTTATACTAAAAATCAAATACTTAAATTAAAAAAATATGAAATAATTCACACTGTTAATCAATTAGTATTTAATTGCAAACTGTATACAGTAATAAAAGTAGACATCAATCTGTACTGGCATTCTCAATGTCGTCAACACATTCCAGTATTAGTCTAACTTATTCCAGCCAGCCTTCCAGTACTGGAACAACCAATACGTTCGCAAGCTTGTTCCACTGGAAAACTGGCTGAAATCTTTTATTTTAAAAGTGCAGCGGAGTGGCAGTTAGGTAGCTCGTAAACTGGGCACTTGGAGCGGGTCCCGTAGTGAGTGCAACTTATTCTGTGGCTTTGTGGTTATTGTCGCTGCAAGGAGAGCTGCACGCTGCACAATTGCATTTTACTGCCCGTGTTGTTGTGTTGTGTTGGTAATCTGGGCTTAGGGTGCCTATTGGATTTGAGGGTAGAAAATGGGCTGTTGTGATTTTAGGTAGTAAATGTAATCGGACTTAACCGACCTGATATAATGGGAACCAACAATAAACATACAAATGTGTATATATTTTTTAAACAAGCGATGTGTTAAAACTGCAATGTCACTCAGGTTAATAAAGAATTAAAGTAGTCTATGAGTAAATCTCAAATCTAACTTATATCTGTTCATAATTTGATTTAAATCGGTTCAGTCGTTTCAAAGTGGAAAAGAACACACATTATACATTCACTACTTAGTGTGATTTATCTTGCTGTTACAACCTATTTTATGAATAGTTGACCGAAATAAATAAAATATACTATGTGTATATAACAAAACTGTTTGCATATCACCTATGCCACTGAACCGTAACATTAATTTACTAAATGTTTCCTCGTGTTCCGAAAAACTGAAGTTTCCCGTAACATTATTAGACCCTACAAATAAAGATAAAAGTAAACATCTGGCCGAAGCCATTCAATTTGACCTTTACGAAGAAAATGTGTAAAAAGAAATTAAGCTCACAAACATTAACCTTTTTGCCGGTTTCGATATACTGCTGGGGCTATAAAGAGCAGAATAATATCTTCGTACTCATACAAAAACAACAAAGACCGGCTTCCTAAAATTTACTAGTTGGAGTATCGTATTTTTATTAGGTACTAGTGGAAGACCGCGGCTTCGCTCGCATAATTTTAAGACAAAAAGTAGCCTATGGCACTACCGGGACCTACATACCAAAAAACATGATGATCTGTGCAGCCGCTTTTGCGTTGGGAGCGTTTAAATAAACAGATAAACTGGCAACATTTCTATAAATTGTTGCAACGTGTTCTGCTATCGATTATCTGTATATATTGTATCTCCAAACTTTTTTTTTCTAATATCGTCTACATAATGTCCAGATTTTTTACCCTCTTCACCTTATCCTCCTCCTTGCGTCGTATTCTTTATATCTGAGGGTCGTGACTGCCACCATCCAAGAGCCTATCTCTGATGATTTCCCGCCATATCTCTCTATCCTCAGCGTCATGCAGCGCTCCATACACTGATGTATCTTCAGATTATTTTGGACAACAAAATACACATCATTCAACTGATTTCTATTAGTGTAAACCTGATAATCTATGAAGTACTTACCTACTAAGAAAAATGAATTTTCCTCCGTACATATATATTCGCTTGTAAATCATAACAATTTCTGTAGCATATCAAGCCAAGTAACCAACACACCTGCAGAACTTGTAAACTTGTTTTACTCTGTAAAAGCTGCCTCTAAAGCGTACCATCAAAGGTTACACGAAGCTTTTCAGAAGCACCGACCTTAACTTTCCATCATCAAATGTCTGTTCTTTGAACGCCCGCGGTATTCCGCACAATAAATACTGAAAGAAATACCTACTCGTAAAGTCTGTTCAACCACCTACATTGATCGCTTCGTAGGCTGCAAGCGTGCTAGTTTAATTATATTCCTTTTTATTATTTTATTTTATATGAAAGCCTCAAATGAATTATGTGTTCAAAAATAACTTGTATCGAATGAACTTCAGGAATTACGTCACTCATTGCCCTTTCCTAGTTTGAGAGTTTAACCAATTTCAACACTCTTGCCAGCTTTCCAAATAAAAATACAGAGTAAAATTAATTTTCCGGACAATAAGTGAAACCTTAGGGCGCGTAAAGTAGGTTCTCTCCATCACAGCCTCTGATTGCTATAATTATACTCGGGAAAATGAATTTTACTGTGAATGAAAGCATGGCAATGACGGCCTATTCCGTAAATGGAGTTTTAATTACTACCAGAGGCTGCCATTCTTCAGGATAACTGAAGAGACCTTTTAATTGGCGAACAGTAGTGGCGACGCCTGCCCAAAAGGCATTCCATCTACCCATCATCAATTAGCAAAACTCGAGCCAAATTATACCTTGTCCCGCTCATTTTAAATCACATCTTGCGATAAAGTTTACAAGAATACCCTTTTAAAGTAAAAGGTGGTATTTCACAAATATAAATTGCATCTTGTAATGACATTTCGCTTTCGGAAGTGGGTTCGGCGGTTTATTGTCCCTGTTGAGGCTTTTAGTGGAGTCGAGCCTTTGTGCTGGAGACTGAAGCAAGAGGTCGCAGACAGGAGGCTCTGTGTCATAACTTACAGTGAGTAATGGTGTGTGAACCGACAATAAAACTACGAAAAAGTACGAGACCAATGCTGAATTTTCACATTTGTACAGCTACTAATCCAAATTGAGCCACAAGTCATCATTCTCATTGTAACCGACTTCTTTTTTAAAACTTAGTTTTTTTACAGAAAAATATGTAGAACCATATGATATGTAGAATGAAACAATCTACTTTGGAAGAAAAGATTCTTGAACTTGCTTACGATTGCGTAACATTTCCGATCCCTGCGCGCCAACAGCTGAGCTAACCTTGGTGAAATCAATAGTTTTTTTTAGGTATAGTACCTTCTTACTGTTCCTAATAATAGAACAGTTATTAAATCGAGTCAGAGACTGTTGAGGTAGTCTGAATCTTTCGATATCTAAAGAACGCGATACACTACACTAAGTAAGCTTTTATTACGAAAGGAGTCCAAATTAAATAATTTTCAATTGAATTACCTAACTAGCTATATTATGTGCATATGTACACGTGCTAAGGTAAGCACAATATAGGAACATGTACTTACAAAGAAGGTACAAATATGTGTAAGTTGACCGCAACTAGCCTTTCTGTGAAAAATATGCTTTTACCAATAAGAGCTCTTCAGAAAAGCTGTAAGCTCCCGCAGTCTATGTCAAAACATTTCTTAGTTTTCATCTGAATTTTGAATTCGTAGTATTTTTAATGATAAATAATATGAAATTCTGCATTCTAATGTTGCTGTACTTAACTAAAATTTATCAAATTTTGTAATGTAATTAACTTAATTTTTGAAAATATGATTAAAAAAATCTAAATGTAGTCCGTGAAGTACCGACGGTATTAGCAGATTTGTTTAATTTTGTCTTTTGTTTTTTTTTTTGAGGGATAACTTAAATGTTTTATAAAACTCCTCATCCATGTGGCCTTTAAGTAACATACCTCCTTAGATCGCAAAATAAGGTTATAAGATTAAAGTAGCCTCTTTCCGCAAGCATGTGTAAAAACCTCGATGTGTCCAGTGCTGCCGCAGTATAACCCCTTGGCATAAATCCGGCGAAGACGGCTGGAGTGTCTGCACAGGCTGCCTTCACCCGGCATGGGGTTTGATGTATGGCCACTAAATTGGAGAGGTTACAATAAGTTTTTTTATGTAACATTATTTTACTACTTACCTAAAAGTTATCTAAGAATAATGAATACCGAATTATTGAGGTAAAATAGTTATCAAAAACAGTATGCCTACATAAACTTAATCGTATCAAATTTATGACCAAAGTGCAATTTTGTCGTTAAAGATTACGTCAAGTGAATTCAGTTTTTTTTTAAATTAGGTCCTGTTTATTATAGACAGGTTCTTTCAAACAAAACAATTTGCATAAAATGATAACAAAATCATTTTCGTAAAATATTGAACAAGAAAAATGTGTATTTACAGAAACTAAAATGAGTAAGTACGTATTTGGTACATTGGAATCCAATACCTACTAATATATCTATGTGATCAATGCTGCAGCAATTCTATTTAAACGCTAGAAAGTGTTTTCGTTGCCAAACGTAGAAAGTGCTTCTAAAAATAAAATGGCCAAAGTTGTCGTCGCACAAATAAATTGGACGGAAGAGATAAAGGGCCTTTGGCACACAACTCTAAAACTTTGTACAAATATCATCGTAAAATTATGCCTTAAAACCAGTTTTAAGGCTATGGAAATCCAATTTTTAACCTAATTTTTCAAATTCAATTTCCTTTCCCATTTGTTTTCAGATTGTACTCAAAATATAAATCTAATTTTGTGAATTCATTGTACACGAACTCAATATCTAAAACATAGTTACCCGATCACATTATCCATATGGTTAAGGTAATGTTAACCACGAATCAGTAGTACATAATAATATCTTAATTAGATTATTTTAATAGATTGTAAAATGAATCATCTGCCATCAATAAAATATACAAGTTTAAATTAAGTTAAGGCTAGGAAATATACTTAGATACCTACTCTCGTTCTCGCGAAGTTAGCGGCCGCGCTACTAATGCGGTATCGACCCGCCAGTTTGGCACCGCCAGCGCCACGCCGCCACACCGCGTGCTGGCAGACGTCATTGCCCCCGCGGCCTCCACACACCATGCACACTTGCAACTACTGACATTAAGGAAATCTAGCTAGGAGTAGGAAAAAGTCTTAAAGAAAAAAGGGTCAGAAAGAGGATTTACTAAATTGACACATTTTTTACATGGACAAGATTATTTTTATACAGCTGTTAAATCCAATTAAACTTCTTCGTTACAGTTATAGTGTCTGAAAAGGACTGAAAATAGATACTTAGCATTGTTGCCTCAAATGACCATTCATCAAAATAATTAAGGAGCGAATTGATCACCTACCAAGTGCTACGAAAAATGAATTAACTAGGTTTTTATAGTCGCATTATTACTAAGTTATTCAAAAGTACTATTAAATTAAAGTTATTTTAATGGATGTAGTTGTGCTTTGTTTAAGTAAATACAAAATCAAGATTATTAAACCGGCATAATAGTCAAAAGAAAAACCTTGTTTTGATATCGTTTTATTTATGTTGCGGTCTCGGATCATTTATATAGGAAAGTTGCCTAAAAATTAACTGAAAATTGTTACGTGATGGTTTTCTGATTACTTTCCTGTCTGGTTTTGGCGTCGTTCTACTTTCTTTTCCTTTGTTTCTTTTCGTATGTAGCTTCGTCGTTACTTCACAGTACCTATTTGAAAGCTTGAATTTTCAGTTTCCAGAAAATTTTTTATTCAGAGAAAAATCTCTAGTTAGAGGTAAATACAGATAACATTTAAATGTGTGTGTGACTTCCCTGCATATACTTATGCACACATATCACTTTCTACATGAGATTTAAATTCTCCGATTCCTATATAAATTCCATGGTTTTTTCCCTTACCTTCCGATTTCAGATCTATGCTAACTATGTACGCTGACTGTCGAAGCCCAAAGAAAAATACACCCTACCCTAGCTGTCACTTCTATATAATAACGTTTCTTCATACACTTGAGTTTTTAGCCTCGATGGTCAGGCTGAGGTCAGTAAAACTACGGACTTTAGTAGTATTAGTAACATATTTGTGTTGGGCGATATGACCCACCTTTTCATAAATTTATCTATCTATCTAAATCTATACATATAATAAAGCTGAAGAGGGTCAAAAATCTAAGAACATAAAAGATATTAAAAAAAATATATTGTTTGGGTATACTTAAGAACCATAAAAGAAGTTTCGGCGGTTTTTAGATTTTTCGTCTGTTTTTCTGTTCATTTAAACGCTCCTAACGCAAAAACGGCTGCACAGATCATCATGATTTTTAGTATGTAGGTAGTATGGGGTCTAAGAAGTGTTATTGGCTATTTTTTATCTCAAAAAAATGCAAACGAAGCCGCGGGCGTCCACCAGTAATGTATAACTAACGTAGCGGCCGTTTGCCGGTAGAGGCGGTGCGGTGAGGCGGCGCGCGGCGCCATGAGCGCGGGCGTGCTGCGCGCCGACGCCGACTCGACCAGCGACGGCGCCGACATCACCCGCCTCTTCCCCAAGTGCCGCCCCAAGAACATGCAGCACCACCACGACAGGTCAGCATTGTTTACTAGCCACCTACACAAAGCCCGGGACGGTCGACAGCTAAAGTGGTCTTAGCTGTCGCGTGGGAGGAGTGGAACTAATATTTCCCTATATATTACTTCCATTACTTATATTTTGTTCAATATGTCATAAGACATACGGGCGACACACACCATAACGTGTTAGAGGGGCTTCGGCGAGTTCCCACCGGAGTACCCGGAGCTCTTCTTCACAAGACGATGAGGCTGGCCACCGGGGGGGTTTTAGTGGGTAAAAATCCTACATAACTCGACTGCACCCCATTGCGGTCGGGTATCTTTCTAAAGATTTCCCCCTCGTCAACAAAAAAAGGCACCTACACAAACGTAGCTCGATCTGTATAAATCTCACTTACCCAACCTAAAAAGAAGAGTGCTTGGTAAAATACATCATACTTGACTTTCCCTTCTTCAATTCTCGCCCAGCACTATTCTCCTCATCGCTACATACGATTCTTTCAATGTTTTTGTATTGCAGAAAGAATCTCAATTCACGCACACAGCAGTTTTTTTGCACAAAATTACTTGACTGACGAATAACTGATAAAGATGGCAAGGCAACCTACTTTAAAAGACAGCAAAAAATTAGAACACTAATTATAACCCTATAACACTTTTGAAACATGTTGAAAGAAAAGGCAAAGAGATTCGAATTTACGATACAATTTCTTACTACATACAATGAAGTATTTAGTACAGTTAAATAATTGTTATTCCGTTACGTTTCAGACTAAGCTCCGCGCTGGAGGGGCGCGAGAACCACGTAAACAATGCGTCTTCGGACGACGAGCGTAGCGAGGGCCAGCTCGTCATACTCAACTCCAAGGGAGGCACCTACAAGCTCAGAGACTCCAGGTAAATCAACCCTACCTTCATATAAATAAAGACTACAATGCTTTGTAAACAATGCACTAGCTCTATAGAGCGCAAGCCTCGAAAGGAGTAGACTGCCACTGAGAGACTAATTACTAATGCTTTGTGCTGATGCTTTCCTTTATCGTAATGGAGCTGCCGAAGTTGTGAGCTTTCTTACACTTACACTTGTGTTAAAGTCTTTATAATGTCGTCATTATTAGTAAAACCCCATTCGAAAACTATGTATTGTGTATTATTAGACCCCGTACTAAAAACAGTCACGTTTCAAAACCCGATAGAAAATTCTCTCTCTTTCATGTCTCAAGTTTGATGATTTAATACAAAAGTAAGTTATCTCGTAGATCGTAGTACCATTTGTAGTTTCATTAGCGATAGCTATCCGGACGTAGAAGACAATAGGCACAACACGGGGCGGCATCCCGACAATAAGAATGTGCTAACAACAATAACTTATCATGGCCCAGTTTGTCTATTGATTTTGTTGCGAGTATATTGTGGTCGGTATCGGCCAATTATATCGGATTACATGAACATCTCGCCAGTGAGGCCATTCCGTATAATTATGATCATATCACCCCCGCAGAGTTCCATAACAGCGTCCGTCAAAATGATGAGGAAAATTGCCAATATCGTGTCGGAAACTGAAGTATGTTTGTAACGGCGAATTGCTCAAGCATGTTCACATCGTTTGCAGTTGTTTAATTTTTGGGCGATTTACATTTTTTTAACCTTTTTGTAGTTTGTCTCTATTGAAGTATACTGAAAACTCAAACGTGATGTTGTGAATATTTGTCACCAGGATAATAGAGATAGCAGGAGGTCGCGAGTTGTACTCGCAGAGCAGGACGAAGGCGGTGCGCAAGCTGCGACACAGCAACACACACAAACACAACCTTAGGAACAAAGTGCGCTCTCTCAATAAGGACACTGTAGAATATGCGGCCGATACTAATATTACTAACGAGGTAAGGAATCTAACTTCCTAAGGTCTTACGAAACAGACTTCAATGCTAAGTAAGCGTTTGTTCTTTCGAGTTCCTTCGGAATGTGCATGATGTACTATTTGTTACCTGTATTCGTATTTTATCATAGTTTTTATTGTTGAAGTACTTATTGATTGGATTGCTCTTCTTTATTATATAATTGTGGCTGACCTGGATTGTACAGGTACATTGCAGATCTCACAGAGATATTAGAAGGTTAGATGTTATGTATACTTACTTAACACTCCAACTATTCTTAACTGATATCAAAGATTTTGCAAAAAACCTTACTCGAATTGAGCAGTGATTACGATATTGTGTTCTAAGAACTTAACGTTTTAAAAGGTCTAACTTTCACAATTTATTTGCAGATACCAATCCACAGAATAACAAATGAGCCCAAAAAGATGATATCCCGGCACACATCGCCCTCGTACACGAACGGGGAGCGCGACGCGATCCGAGAGCTCGACAACATGGGCATCCCCAAGAACAGCTCCCCCATACTGGACCCGCATAAAACCACCGACGTCAGCGCCAAGAGCAGCCCCATCGCCGTCGTGGCTGATGGGGAGGTCATGGTTTTTGACGATAATGATGACTGGAAAGGTATCATCAATTCAAACTTATAGGACTGTATGTATGTACATTGCTGATGTCACTGCATTTCTTGTTCTATAAAAAATCCAAACCAGTTGCACAATTTGCCAGATAACGGAATTTGCATAATTTGTTGTCAAAATTGTAAGGTGACGGTGTCAATTCAAAAATTGTATGTCGCGTCGCGGTGTTAGTTTATATGTTAATACATATGTGTGTCGCTTAAACGTGTGCTTTGCTTTCTGTTTCAAATTGTAAACTTTCATTATCGCACCCTGCGCTCTGCTCCATTAATTGACTGATTAATTAAGTTCGTCTTAATTCCGCAAACTCTCGTGCACCCAATTGGATAATCGAAGTTTACAACTCCGACTGACTAACCCGTTATTTTATTGGTTCCTTTTGTTTTATTTCCAGTGATATTGAATTCTGTGTCTCTAGGTTTGAGGAAGGAACCGGACGCAAGTGACGATGAGATAGACATGAGTGTTAAGCGAACTATAGATAATATAAAGAATGGTGATTGTGATACTAAGGCTTTAAGTGAAAGGAGTGGTTCTTCGGGGGAGGACGGTAGAGAGAGTCCCTGGAACGGGGAGGAGGACAAGCGGGTGACGAGGGTGATCGGCGAGCTGCCCATAGCGGAGTACGAGGGCTCGCCGCGGAGGTACGGCGTCGGGCCGCAGAAGGCCGTGCGCTCGCCGCGGCCGGGCTTCCCGCAGGTACCATACTATCACGTGTTTTAGTCTTAATGCTAATGATCATGTTATGCATTGTATTTCTTTAAAAGTATAGAGTTTTGATTATTTGAATGGGCATTGGTCATGTGCATACAATGTAGTGTACAGTTTAGGTATTATAATGATGATTTTCTCTTTTTGGTGACATTGCAATCAGATTATATTATTATGATAATTTTTATTCAGTTTTTGATATTGTCGTAAGGTATAATTTGCCCAATCTGGTTCTTATAATAAACGTCACGACAAAGCTATTTATACATTCCTCTTTGGAAACCTACCAACTTTCTCAACAAGCAGGACCGGTGACTTTCAATTCGTACAGGTTTAATTCATTTCTACCAAAAAACTCCAACGTGTTATTCATTTTTCTACTTAACCAGGTAACTGATATTTAAAAGTAATATTCAATTCATTGTAACGTTAGAAACAGACGCACTGACTTTAACAGCATAACATTGTATAACCCGGTTAATTAAAGAATGGCGGCCAAAATCATGGCCAAAAAGGATGAATCCTTTTCGTACAAATGAATGAGCTAAAATGTTGGAAAAGGATGAAAATATTGTGGTTGCCAATTTTAAAACCTATCTTCAATAAACCGGGTTCTAACCTCAAAACATTGTATCCCCTTTAACATCATTGCTTTCCCTTCTTCCAGCGCGTGGTGTCAGAGAGCAGAGAGGAGCTGCCGCCGTCCAGCTCGGCCGCCTTCGACTACTTGTACGAGTTCTCGGAGACCAGGAAGGTGCTGGAGGAGTTCTTCAGGTGTCCCCCCGTGGCCGGCCAGCACAACGCCACCGAGGAGATCGTTAACTTTCAGGTAGGCTAAAGGGTCTGGTGCTATGTAGTAATTACTGTAAACAAAATGTTATATGGAATTTACGAGTAGGTCTTCTTGCACAATGGGTCTTATATGTACATACGTTACCTACGTTTAGCTATTTTTAATTAGACAATTTTGACGCTTGCACATTTTGCGCACGCATTGAGCGTCTTTGTGCAAGCCTTAAAGTCGCAGCGCAGTAAAATCGAAAACTCAGTAAAAAGTAGTAAGTAAAGTTTCTTATGAAACCCAAAATGAACTCCCTGCCTGACTCCCTGTTCCCCGCGGAGAATAATGTGGCGATCTTCAAAACGAGAGTAAATCGGTTCCTACTGGGTAAGCACGCTCCATCCTATACCGTAACGATTGCTTACCATCAGGCGAATGATAGTCAAGTGAAAACCTATTCCTTCTAAAAAAAGATTTTATAACGTGTGACCTATCATAATATCTTGTTGGAGAAAAAAATTATATTTCGCGCTTCAAAAAAAAAATACAAATTCGGAGTCCACTGAACAAAACCTTCTATTCTAATTTTGGATACGCCCTAATTCCCCTCTAAACGGGGTAAATGTAAATTAATTTAAGCTAATAAAGAAATTTGAATTTCTTCTAATTGCAGGACCTAGACTACGAGCTGCGTCGCCAGAACCAGGACTGTCCGTCGGAGAACGGGCACGAGAGCGACACGGAGTGGTCGCAGAGAGAGGCGAGAGACCTCAGCCCGCTGTCGCCGCACAGTCCGCACATGAACAACCATACTAACTTCATTGGGCTTACGGTAAAACTTACATAGGATAGACAAATCTTATAGGCCATTGGAAAAGCCATATCAGAGGCCCTTAGGACGGCTTGATAAACTCTCGAGAACATCAGAGTGGGCCACTCTCATTCGATAAGAAGAAGAAGATTGGAAAATTATTGATAAAACTAAGTTATGAAAGGTTATAACTGAACTCTTTGAGAGCTAAATCGACTGATTTTACAGTCACGCTAATCGCACGCTGGTCGCCAGTGCTCATATCAAATTATATGAACCGTCTGGGTCGAGCTGGTAGTTACACTGGCCAAGCTACTGGACCTTTATGACAACAAAAACGCTTTCTTTAATCACACTCTTGTCTATCAGCGCCCTAAGTAGTCTTATGCATAACCCATAACCAGTCTTACTGTAAGAATGACATCGAATATAATTTCTTTCTATACCTTTTCCAGTCTGGGCCGGGCGTGGTGGAGGCGTCCCTCCGCGCCGGCTGGAGCGAGGCGCGGCGCTCGCTGGAGCGCGTGCCCTTCTCGCTGTCTAGCGACTCCAGCCACTCCGCCAGCGGCAGCGACATGTCGCTCGTGCACATGGACAGCGACATGGACAATATTAAAGGTGAGTGTTGTACGCTGCCTTGTTCTGCCAACCTAGTTTGAGAGTATTTTTCATATCTATATTTTTTTAATATGTGCAATATTGAAACATAGTTTCGTTTGCGGGTTCGCTGCCGGCGGACTGACTAATATAAGAAAGTTGCAGGCGTAATACTTTGTCAATATCAGAAGCAACGTTCTCATAGCGTCAGTGAATTGATTGATTGATTGAATTAATTTGACACTTGAAAAGCGAGTGTAGCGGGAACGTGAACTTTACGGAGCGTTAAATATTTCTTAGTGAACATTCAGTTTGCCATTGACTTATGAGTGTATCACCTACAATTTTCCTTTCCTTCTGAATAACAAGTTAAACCTAGTTTATCCCATAGTATAAAATGATTAATATCAATGTGTTTGTCTTCCAGCGTTGTTCCCGGGCGCGATGGACCGTCTCCCGGACGCGTGCCGGCTGCCAGTCACCAAGATGCCCGTGCTGGCTGACCAGCTCTCGCTGGACGGGTCCGACGGAGACAATAATAATCAGGTTGGTGCTACTTTATAATAAAACTAGTGGGTGCTCGCGGCTTCGCTCGCATTAAGAAGTAAAACTTGCATCCCCTATTTCACCCCTTTAAAAGTGCGATTTTCAAAAATTCTTTCTTAGCGGATGCCTACGTCATAACATCTACCTTAATTCCAAATTCCAGCGCAATCCGTCCAGTGGTTTGGGCTGTGCGTTCATATATCACTATATCAGTCAGTCAGTCAGTCACCTTTTAGTTTTATATATTTAGATTACATACTGCTTATAATGCAAGCCACAGAAAAAAATAAGTGTCAATAATGTCTACAATAAAATCTTGCAACATATATTTTATCCAATTCGTAGATACCAAATTAACTTAATTATAATTCAGCCATGCAGTTCTTACGGCAGCGGCGTGGCGTCGACGACTTATCATTCCAAAACAATTACACCAATCAAAAACGCCTGAATCGATAGCTTTGCTAAATTGCAATGATATCTGCCAATCATTGCCAGATGAACGAGATTAAATTATGAATGACAATTATTTACTAATAAACGTCTACTTTCCAGAACCATTCGTCGACAGTGACGGTGAAGGAGATAGTAGAAAATGGCACCAGCACGGAGCCGCACTTACTATCAGACGCAGACTTGCACTCACTGGATCCTCTAGGTAACATACTTGATTATATCATATTGTGTAACATTTTGTTGAAAATCATGCTTACACGTATGAAAAAGGAAATTTCAAGACGTAGTTGTACCTACACAATGTGGGACGAATAAATATAACTAATAGGAAGAAACATGTTATGTATTATTCATTAGATAAGGTTAGATTGAAGGAAATTAAATAATTTCTGCAATATAAACACATCATTTATTTATACAAAAAAATAATTTATTGGAGCCAGATTAGGTATGGAGAGAATGTGTCAATATGGTAGTAACCAATTTTGCTACTCTAATGTCATAATGTCGGTGTGTGTATAGCGTGCGAGGCGGGCGCGCCGCCCCCGTCGCCGGCGCCGGCGCGCGCCGCGTCCCCCGCGCCGCACGCCACGCCGCGCCACCACCACACGCCCAGGGACGATGTCTACCCACCTAGGTACATGATTTATTACATATAATATTACTATAGGCAATGTCAATGTCACTTGCAAAATTGTGACATTACAAAGTATGCAATTAAAATTGCTGCCACGCTCACACATGTGCAATGCTCGCCGCTTGGACGAGTGTGGTAGCTATATTTGTTTTTTTTACGTTACTTCAAGTAAGATAAAATATACACATACTTAATTAAGTTTAGTTATTATAGAGCTCAGTAACAGGCAAAACATCAAAATGTCATCCATCCATCCATGCCAAACCAAGTCGGTACATATTATAATCAAACTACATAATTTGAGTAGACGATAAAAAAATACCAATTAGTTTTATAATTTATCTGCAGTACACACAAAAAAAGAAATATAATAGCAACTATCATACCTCATTCGCGCGCGGACTCTCGCCGTTGTCAGACGCGTCAAAGCTCCCTCTCGCATCGCTCAGTATAGTCAAGCGAAAACAAGTTCGGACACGTACAGACTTGTGCTCCCCGCGGGCGGCGCACGCTCCGACATGCAGCCTGCGCTCGACCCCGCGGCCGAAGAAAGCGACATGACTATCAGCAGTGAGGATGTAAGGGCGACTTGTTTGTTGGACGCGAACTACGAAAGAAGTGCGTCAGTAAAGAGAAAAGTAGTCAGCACCAACAGCTCAGAAGAAAATTCATGGAAAACGGTGACAGCAAAACGGAAAACAAAAATTACAAAGCGGGATGCAGACAGGAAAGAAGGCTACGAAATCAGTTTGACTTCAACGGAAATACTACCTAAGCAGTTTGGTTTAGCCAAAATGTTTAAAAATGAAGGTATCTCTAACATAAATCAAGTTAAATATGTTAATCCATACAAAGTGTTGGTTCGGTTTGAAAATGAGGAAAGTGCAAATATTCTGTGCCAATCAAAAGTGTTCAACACAGACGTCATCAAGGCAAGAAAGACGATGGAGGTATACTACTCCTATGGTGTAATTAAAAATGTAGATATAGATTTAACCGAAGAGGAAATTATGAGTGCCTTATCGTCGGAACAAGCCATTATATCTGTTAAACGACTAAAACGCAGAAATACTCTTGACGGCCGCTGGGAGCTGGGTGAGTCTGTTTGTATATGTTTTGAAGGGCCATCACTACCGCAGTATATCAAAATTTATGACGTTCAATCTATAGTCACTAGCTACAGATATCCAGTAACGCAATGTAGTCAATGCTGGCGTTTTGGACACACAATAAAAATGTGCCCGTCACTGAAAGTAATATGCCCAAAGTGCTCCAAACCTCATGCCAATTGCGAGACGACGGAATTCCGCTGTAATAACTGCACGGGTCGACATATGGCAATGGCTAAAATTTGTCCGGTATACCTAAAAGAGAGAAACATACGTAACATTATGAGTGAGAACAACTGCTCGTACAAAAGGGCACAGACGTTTTATGTACCGCCACCACCTACTCCTACATTAGACCTCACGCGCCTCCCGCGCTTGCCGACAGCGCGGCCGTTGACCCGCCTCGGTACTACGCCGCGCGCCGCCTCGCCGCTCGCTGTGCTAGCCCCTACAGTCGCCGCGACCACTTATGCCAACGTAGTAAAAGAGGGAAGCAGTACACGTAAAAAAGAAAGTGAAGGGCGTAAAGTGGAGAAAAAAAGAAAGAAAAGAACTACGAAAGAGAAAGAGAATGATATATACTGTGAATCTTCTTCGGAGACCGGTGACGACAGCAGGATTCCCAACCGAGAAAAGAAAGAGCAAGTATCTTGGCAAGTACTATTTAAGAAACTAAAAGACAAGTTATTGGAAGCAAACGTGTCGTGGGAGGATAAGATCAAAAGCTGTGTTGGGATCGTGTTTGAAGGAGTACTTTCGTTTGTGTGGCAATATATGGCGGATAAGCCTGGCTGTAACCTCATTCAGCAATTATGGATTACAGCCACACAAACTGCAAATTAAATGCAATACAATGGAATAAACAAAGCAGCCGCCCGAAGCGAGCTGAATTTGAAACTCTTCTTTATCAAGAAAAGATACATACATATAGCTATTGTGTCAGAAACTTGGTGTGATCCTGGCAGTTATTTTCGCATTTGTGATTATAATATTGTAAGAGCTGATCGCAGTGATTGATACGGAGGAGTAGCTATTATTACTCATAAGTCGATCAAATTTGTAACACTCAAATCTTTAACAATGTCATTTCTCATATAAAAATTTTAACTCCCCTGTTCGTCCGTAGAAGTAAGTACTAGCTACTAGCCGTACGGGAGTGACATAGTCAATGTATGACAAAACTCCTTTTAATAAATAAAGATTAAAAAAAAAAAAAAAAAAACTATCATACCTGTACTAATTAATGATAACTTTGTAATTTCCAGAAAAAGGCCATCGTCAGCACAAAGCACAGAGTCAGTAGAAATTAAACCAACAAGCGGAGATGAAGGTACCTCTCATATTATAGTGCAAGCCGTGTTCTCACTAGGCTATACAGTATTAATGACTAAAATGAAAAAATGAATGAAAATTCTAATAATCAAGTACTTACAATAAGTAACTGTACAATTATACAGGTAATTGGATTATATTTAAGAAATATAAAAATACAAAGTATTTAAAAAAAATGTGGCGTACTGTGTGACTAAAAAGGGGTAACTACTAAATTGCGAATATAATTGTAATGTGATTGGTCACGTCCGTTTATAATTCGCAATGTGACTGCTATGAATATCCGCTTCATAAATAAAATGGGTAGCACCCAAAGTGCACTTTGAACTATCTTTTTACTAAGTACTAATTCAAATATTCAAGATCGATTTAATCTCTCTATTATAATAGAAAAATAGTCTAGTGAGTACGCGGCTATTTCCTTCTTTACCACAAGTATAAAACTATGTATATATGTAAGTAGGTATCCACTGCAACATTTCAGACGAGGCCGACACCGACCTGGAGACTGACCGCCTGCTCGGACAGCAGAGGACTGACGACCAGGGCTTCTTCGACGATAAGGTGAGTCATACACAAATTATCTAAATATATAAAACTCAGAGGTTACTGACTGACTGATATAGTGATCTATCAACACACAGCCCAAACCACCAGACGGATTGGGCTGAAATTTGGAATGAAGGTAGATGTTATGACGTAGGCATCCGCTAAGAAAGGATTTTTGGAAATGCCACTTTTAAAGGGGTGAAATAGGAGATGCAAGTTTTACTCCTTAATGCGAGCGAAGCCGCGAGCACCCACTAGTTATTCAAATATATTGGCGTGGTTTTACCTACATTAATAAGAGACTAGGGTAGCGTACCTATGTGGTAATAAATGCCCTAGTTAACTTCCATACCAAATTTCACCCAAAATAGTTCAGGCGTTTGAGCGTAAAGACACACACGCACAAACTTTGTCTATTTAATATTAAATATATATAAAATTTAAATACTTACAGACATCTTGTAAAAATATTTGTTATAAAAATGCCACTGATCACTAATTCCTAACTAATCTTATCTTATGGAAATTTAAATATGAAGCTTGTTAATTTAATAGTATGTTAATTTTATTATCTAATTTAACTATATGTAGCTATTATTTGAGAAGCATTTGCATATCCGGAGATAAGACAAGTAATGACGTCATAGTTTATCATTAAATGGTAATTTTATACCCAACATTAGATTTATCTGGTTGCTTCTGTTGACAAAGATTAACTAATTAAATAAATCGGTTAGGTTTACTTGCGTATTTATATTTATTGTCACATAATATAAATATATTATATCCCTAGAATAAAATTAAAATCACTATACATTGCTTCATACTAAAAGAATGGGTACCTACTATACCTACTTCATACATACGTTGTGAAAACTAAAGAAATGCGATGAAAATCGATCTCGTATATACTGAAACCATGGCGATATTTCAAGGTCACAATTTATTCCTCAACACTTCATAAAATAGTTTCTAACTGACTCACTAGACATATGACGCAATACCCAGCTGTGGCTCTGCACCAAAACATTAAACCTATTTTGTATGAACTAAAGAGTCTTTACGTGCCATAGATTAAATAACACTTCGACACACGCGACGGCCTTGCTCTCCTATTGAACTGTCACAGACTAATCGTGAACGTTGACCTCTTTGGTGTTTATCTTATTGCTTAACCAAGCGCTGCATCTGTGAGGCTAATTATAGGCGTTGTTTATAATGAGTGTAAACAAGTCGAGATGTCGACTGCCGTGGCCTTGTTTGTCTATTACGTGGGGCAATGATTGTGTGATCTTGATTTGCTAGTGTATGCCTACGATTTAGATGCATCTGTGAGTCAGTGTTAGAATTGCCCTATTGTTGTCTGTGATATTTAATTGACCTTGTAGGACGAATTGACCATAGAACAAATATGGATTGTTCCCAATTTTGACTTGAATTTTATAAATTGTTTGTAATATAATTTGGTCGATATATATTAATTCATAACCATTTTAAATCATAAATCAATAATAAAATATAATAAAAAAATTCATCTTAGGTACTCTACCTCGGCCAAAATATATCAAAGTAAACAAACGATTCAAAAAATGATGTAACTAAAACTACTATTACATACCGGTAAATCTATGAAGTAGGTATAAATAAATCATTGCCCCTTCTGCAATACATACTCATTGCTAACATCTGTTTGCTTAGCATACGCGCAAATGAAACCGGTGTAGGTAGCAGTCGCGGCGCGACGTGTCTCGCTGCCTCTATTTACTCTTTGATAACGATATCGCGCCGAAATGACCAAACGTGTCCGATAACAGCCAGTATTAGCGTGGCTTACTAAAATATACGACATAAACAACACGCCCGCAGTAAAAAAACATTGTTCGTAATTCAAAATGCAATGTATTGTTTCTCGCCTTGTGAAAGTCGCGTTTGAATATTTGCGCAATGCGTGGGTGCTGTGATACTTCCATGAATGAAGTTCTGATTGAGTGACCACAATAGTAATGCAGTGTTTGTAAACAAAATGAGCGTCGACGAAAAGGAACCTTGTTTGCAAGAAGATACGGTCCAAAATTGCAACGACAGTGAAGTGGAATTAAGTAAAAGCGTGGACTCGAAAGATTTTGATATCGAAGTGCATAGGCCTATTGCAGAGAAAAATCGCCTTTGTTTAAAAGACAGTGAGGGTGACAATTGTGAAGTAGAAAATAGTGAAATAAATGATGTAATTGCAAGCGTAGAAGATGTGGATATTAAGGAAATTGAGACCAATATTAACGAGTTGGGGAGTGAGTCAGGTGGTAACCAGGAACACGCAGAACTAAGCGATGAATCGACCGAACAGGAAGAGGACGACACGGGAAAGGTGATTTTTTCTTGACTGTTGGCGTTTTAAATAATTGAATTAGTTAGTATACATTTTAATCAATGTAGGTACCTATCCATAATTAAATATTGGTTGACATTGGGGCCTAAAACTATTGTCGAAAATCATCATCAAATATGTTTACAATTTTTTTTTTTTTTTAGTTTTCGTTATATTCGTCATAGACTATTTTACAAGGATTAGGATTTTTTAGATAAGTTAGGTATAAGTAGTTGGTTTGGATATCTAGAATATGCAAAAAAACATGAAAATGTGGCTTTCATATAAAATGAAGTCAACACAATGTTAATATTTTAAAATGATAATCAATGCTTGCGGTGTTTATGGCAGAGGCTTACCAAGACAGAGATAATGCTGCAATGAGTTCTAAATACCATAATTACGTGCTCTTTGCAGTACTTAGTAGAGCGTGGTAAGAGATAAAAGATTATCTCGTCTGTCTGTAGCTTATTACTTTGTGCAGTTGGGAGAGTTTTTAAATATTTTTGTTATAGATTTTTGAGCTGATTTGAAATACAATATGTTTTTATGTGTACAAATAAATAGGTAATAAACACTTATACACAACAACTTTAAAAAACTAAGTAATTTGGCTCAGAATCACGTATGGTTTTATCGACAGTAAATTATACTACCAACATGATGAAATTAAATAAACCAACATAATATTTTTCTTACATATACAGTAGGCGAATAAACACTGGATCCTTATGCAGATAAATAGGCTCACATTTGACAATTCGCTTGATATTTGGTAAGCAGTTTTGCAGCCTAAGATTTAGATTATAGTTTACGGGGAACAGTGAATGCGGCAAAGAGTTCTACGACTTCTCATTTTCTTCTGTAATGGCTCCGTTTTATCGTCCGCCTACGGAAATAAAAAACAAAATCCACATTCTGAATTTAAACGGTCTAGGCTTGGGCTTCACTATTTGGTTATGAAACTAGGAAACAAAACCCCAGTTTTCCGTTCCAAGCTTTCAGTTTCACCATTTGTCTATGGAAAACGCCCGTTCTAATTTGAAACGTGGTCGGTTCCAGGGCTGGCGCAAGCCGAAGTCCCGCACGGTGATGCCGGCGGGCAGCGTGTCGGGCGCGGCGCGCTCCCCCCCGCACAACCACGACGCCACCGACAACAGGGACGACGACGCACACCACAACGGGAAGGTAATATTAGATACCCAAATAAAATTTTATTAACGTCAAAATCAATCTAAATATATAAACCTCAAAGGTCACAGACTGACTGATATAATGATCTATCAACGCACAGCCCAAACCACTGGACGGATTGGGCTGAAATTTGGAATGAAGGTAGATGTTATGACGTAGGCATCCGCTAAGAAAGGATTTTTGGAAATGCCACTTTTAAAGGGGTGAAATACGGGATGCAAGTTTTACTTCTTAATGCGAGCGAAGTCGCGAGCACCCACTAGTACAAATTATACCTAAAATCTTAATTTAGTATACTTTTTTATGAGCAGTGTCTTTAATGACAAAAATAAAAAGAAACATTTACAAACCTGATATTCTTTAAGTCCGGGTAAAACTGATGTCAAATAGGTAAAGATACCTTACATTGCGTCCTGAATTTAGAAACACTTAATTTGAGAGCAATTCCTTTTTGCAGTAGGTATGTACAAAATTTAAATGAAATCATCGTAACAAATAGCTGCCACGAAAAACATGATACTATGTCTATTATTATCGGCTTAGTACGCCAATAACATATATCTTCTTATAAATTTCAGGACAAAGATGGCAAGAAAAAGAACAAAAATAAAGAAGGTGAGACTTGTTTTCTTGTTTATTATTATTTTATAATCAAATATAGTTTTTTACCAAAATCTAAATCCGATATCTCTTTGTGCTGCCTTGGATTATTCCTTTATGGTAAGTTGCATTAAAAGGTATGCGATTTTTTAGTATGTATTTTTAAACCAGTCAGCACGTTAAGTAATTTCATTCACACAAGAAAAATAAAATTTAAAGTCCTCTGTATAAATGTCGTGAAATTGTATTGTTGCTATTTATGTACCTAACTGAAGTGATCTTATCCGTTGTTCCAATTTCGTTGACTAGAGAAACTATACCGAAAATTACGATATCAGCATACTACAAAATATAACTTTTTTTGCTGTATGATGCGATTCAATCAATCATTTAACATTTTACTTGAGAACTGGCACAATACAAAGTTATGGTCAAAGGTGAAAAAAAAAACAATTAACAGAATCGAATTCATTTCCCCATTCCCAATTCAAATTTCCCGCCAACCTACCAACTCTATTAGAAACTTGAATACAAATTCAGGCTTTTATCCACGTTCCAAATTCAAATTTTCGATTTTTTAATCTACCAACACACCTGTACGTTCCAGACATGGCCCGTTCAGTGCTGATAGAGGGCGTGTTGTTCCGCGCGCGCTACCTCGGCTCCACGCAGCTGGCGTGCGAGGGGCAGCCCACCAAGGCCACGCGCATGCTGCAGGCAGAGGAGGCTGTCTCTAGGATTAAGGTAATATCAAAAATATAGGGCCAATGACCACACACATAAGAGAAAAACGAACAATCTCTGGCAAATTATGCCTTATAATAGCTACGGCCACAACATAGAAATTAAAAATATGCAATGGGTACCCTTAGCATCTGTTCTTGATAGTTCGTAAAGTTATTCGAATAGTAGAGTGACGAATCAGCGCCCCATGGTTGCGAATATCGGAACTATGTTGCTATTTCGTATTACTTTACGAGATCTCTATCGATAAGCTCGCTAAGGGTCCACGAGGCCGACCTATCTAAACAACTGCAGTAACATACAGGTTGTGAAATTTAAAAAAATACTTATGAAAAACAACTGAAATGGGCAAACGTGCTACTTTCCGTCAAGCATTACTTTATTTATATCTAGTCAATTTAATGTCTGACATTTTTGTACCAACATTTTCAGCCATTTAAAACTTAGCATGTATTATTTACATAATTTAACTACTTAACCTAAATTTAAATTATCGGAATGTATCCCGATTGTACCTTTTTTGTATCCCATTATATCATAAGAACTCCCAAACTCCCGTTATTCGACCAAACATTTTGTAAATGCATTCTCATAACCTATGTACACAGTGTAACGAAGGCAGAATACCAAGTTGCCCGTGTGAATCGGTCTTTATGTTGTTACGTAGATGTTCAAAAGAGTGAGAGCATGAAATTACCTTTGTCTCTCTCTGTCCTATCGCCTATGGCACTGTCAATTGGCTATTTTTTGTGTTTTGTAAATTGGCGGGCAAAACATATCTAAAAATATTCAGAAGAATGTAAATTATCTTACTACTTTTCTTCTATTTTCTCTTTATCTTCGAGAAATATCTTACACACGACACTGCTATAAAAAGAATATCGATGCTATATATACTGACACTCGATAAATACTTCAGAATGCACGCAGACTTCTCTACATCTCCTTCTTCACCGCCATCTGTACATATGTAATTTCATGCTCATCTAGGTTTAGTGTATTGAGAATGCTAGTGAAATATCCTTTATTTATTGCCCTATTCGAAAACA
Source organism: Macaria notata (assembly GCA_927399415.1). NCBI lineage: Eukaryota > Metazoa > Arthropoda > Insecta > Lepidoptera > Geometridae > Macaria > Macaria notata. The sequence goes on from OV656727.1 coordinate 1,751,116, forward strand.
AAAAGGATCAAAAGCTAGTGAATAAAATTCGAACGTGGTAACCTCGGTAATTGTACGAAACCTGCCCGCCAAACCGTTTGAGCTCTTATTGACATGGCACTAGAGTATTTTTTTCAGTGTGCTCCTCACCCCTCGACCCGAGATGATTCGGGAGGTACCGGCTAGCCTCCTCTCGAAATGTTTGTCTGTCGCTTGTTCTGCTTGATGCTATGCTTTGTATCATTGTTAACCCTGAAGTAGTTGTTAAGGTAAGACATTGCGTTCACATCGAGCTATGCTAGAACGGAGCATGTATCCCACGGCCTCTGTTTATACTGTGACACGATGGCGATTACGGAGTCAGTTTTGTTTACAAATCAATTAAACTATTTTCTCAATTCACCATTTCGAACAAGCTTCGTAAACTACATTTTGGATTTGAAAAAAGTTTAAGAATGAACGGATTTACGAAGCTTGGAGCTTTCGGACGCACTTTTCTCATATAACGCACAGATAAAGCATGTAACATACCCGATTCACACCGGCTGGGGGGCCTCCGGACAGCACTGACTTGCGTACCAAGCTTACAACGCCTACGCACCACTCCAAATGACGATTAACATGAAAAACAACCGACTTCAAAGTGAAAAAAACGTGATGTATTTTTGTATTATACCATCCCATATCTTCAGATAGTTTTCTATCCTACCTGATTTGCTCTTTGTATTTGCTTAGTTTATATATTGATACTAGGTACCTATTGAGAATGTTATTCCCATTTTTCCTACTAATTTCATAAATACTAAAAGACCAATTACTAACAAATTATTTTCAATATTATGTAGTCCTCCCGTTTTGAAGTCGGTTAGCCCTATTCTAAGGTTCTGGTTAATTCCCGTTAGGTATGCTTTCACGACGGGTCGCTTCTCACTTATCATTATGTGTTTGTTTCGAGTTGTTTTGCTTGCTTCTGCGCTGAAATTATTAAATAAACTAACCTTTTTATATTGGCTTTTTGATTTCGTTGAGCAAGCTAAACAAGGTTGAAATATAATGGTTGCGGAACACAGGATTGGATGAGGATTTGAAGCACACTTTACAGTTTAGTGAAGTTACGTGTAACACCATCACATCTGATCGTAGTAAACCTATAATGCATTAAAAATCAAAAGGTTCAGTAAATCACATCAATATTTTAGCAAAAATTTCATGTTAAATCAAGCTTTTTGTAGCTCAAAATTTCACTTTTTAACTTGCAGCCTAATCACAAGTCATCAGAATCTCATATATTTTCTTAGTTTTAATAAATAAATTTGATCATCTATCAAACTAAAGGTATTGTCTCATTGCCGGTAAGAAAATAGAAAACATGTCTGTTAAAATTACATAACCACATGCACTGAACCAAATTGTACCTAAATGTCACGTATCACCTGTAAGTAGGTACTCGTACGAACCGAATGTAAGGCTTAATAGGTATTAAACGCAGCTTGAACCTTGACTTATTACCTAAGGGCTAAAAAATGCAGGCAATTGCGTATATTAAACAAACATGAAAGTATTACAGAAGATGACTCAACATAAAAGCAGAAAAAGAAAATACTCATAACCAAAAAAAAAACTCGAACACAGATAAATACAAAAGAAAGGAAAAGAAACACGCGTATTTCAAACAAATTTTAATAATCACGAAATAGATGAGCATAGATAAATAAACATGCGCATCGCAAACAAAACTTCTCGAACACAGATAATAAAAAAGCAAAAAGGCCATGATATGTGAGAAGCGCGTCGAAGGAAGGAGGTTAGTCGGCGGGTGGTTTCAGTGGGGCGTGGCGGGGCCCTACTCGGGCGTGTACGCCGCCCCCGCCGCCGTGTTCCGCCTCGCGTTCCTCGGCTCCGTGGAGGTGGACGAGGACTCCCGGCGCCGCAAGAAGCGCCTCAAAAAGCACATGGTCGAGGAGGCCGTCACTAAGATCAAGGTGGTTTGGCTGGCAGTTTCCTTACACTTACTTATATTATGTAGCGAAGAAAAAAAACAGTTTTAAGCTACTATTTAAGGTTGAACTAATATGAAAAACTATATAAATTATGATGATGTATAAAATATTTATGTTTAAGTACTAACGAATTTCATACTTGCGCTACAAACTGTGTCGAAAACATTATTGTATCTAATAAAAGAGCGTAGTTATACATATAAAGTGGATCCAATCTGTACTACTAGTAACTAATTAAACTTTATTCCCACCCGCTTCCCTTGGACAATCAGGCATTGGTAAGTCCAACGCAAAATTCTGCCAAAACCACCTTCCAAAAAGTGTCATTAACTAACATTAAAACCTCTTTGCAGGCGCCCGAAGGAGAGAACCAACCGAGCACGGAGGTCGACCTCTTTATATCGACGGAGAAGATCATGGTTCTTAACACGGAGTTGAAAGAGATCATGATGGATCACGCGTTAAGGACGATATCGTACATAGCTGATATCGGAGATTTAGTAGTTCTCATGGCAAGAAGGAGGTTTGTCCCTCACGAGACGGACTCGGACCAGCCTAAACTGAACAGGACGCCCAAAATGATATGCCACGTGTTTGAGAGTGAAGAGGTGAGTGTAAGTGAAACTTTCAATATTACACTGTCGCTGTATCTTTCTATGCTTTGTAGAACTTGTAACAGTTAGGCGAGTATTTATGGTTCAATATTTTTTATATATATATACGAATGGGCTAGTAAGAAGTTGTTGTGAATTAGGTATATTTGTGTAGTATATCACGTAAACACAAATTAAAAAATAATAATAAAAGAAATGTGTAAGACGATTGATTATTATGGTATAATGTTTTTACTATCTATCAGTTCTATAATAGTCTAAATCAGCAACAAACACAATGATTAAATACATATTTCATTACATACTAACTCACCAAGCAAAATATACATATACCTAACAGTTTCGTTATTAAACTTGTGAGAGAACAAAATTAAATCCACATGTAAGATGGAAGCTAGATTTGATAGTCAAATAAGGTATCCAAGTATAACCTAACAGAAAGTGAGCAAGGTCGACTTGCAAAATTAATGTCAATGACATTTGTCCACTGCATCTCACTTAGATAAATCGTGTTTGCGCTAAAACTGGCGAATATCGTGGTTTTACTGTATTAAACATAAAAAATGGGTGTTAGTGGCTTTGAAAAAGTTATACGGGTATGTGACTTTTTTTAAATATTCATAAGCTATAGTTTTATATCCAGAAATGACTAAAAGAGGAATTCCTCTTTCAGTCATTTAAATCAATTGATTTAAAACAGATATTATAGGACATTTCACTCAGCATGATCTGTAACATACCTACGCATTTCAATAAAGTTAAAATTACTAGGAAACACACAAAGTATTTAATACCAAAAATTAAGAAGCAGTTGATAAAATAACAGACCGTCTTGTAATTAAACCCCTCTCACAGCAGGCATTAGTCAAACTAAACTAATATATTAATTATAAACGATCAAAATAGTTAACCGTTATCCAACTATCTTTACAATATGGGCCTCTTTCGAGTTGCAAACGAGAGGAAAATGAAATAATTCGGAATATTGTCGTAACCATTAGCTAATCTACATTCAAACATAGGTACATATGTATGTATGTATGTATAACGTCCTTATTGTTATCTCTCGCTTTGTTATACATAATTAGTAGAACAGAGAACCGCTTACCTTATGGTGAGTTTGTTGAGATCATTTTTATGTCTGTAAATGTTACTCTAGTATCAAAAAAACATGATAGCTACAGAACAATAATCGAAATTATCGATTTTTTTGTAATGTTGGCCTATATTATGTAGTGCCGTTCGAAAAATATATATAAAAAAACAATACCTAGTTAGTATTTATAAACATAATATGCTATTTCCGTTTAGTTAGTTAGTATTTATAAACATATGAAATGGTAGTCTAAATATCGTAGAGTGTACAATCACATACACTGCGTACTCATACTAATTCAAATTTAAAAAAGTTGCTTACTGTCAGGCGAATTATGGCCAAGTGCAAACCCATACCTTGTAAAACAGAGTTCAATACTGAACTACTCAAATCTAAATACAAGAAAAAGTTTTTCCTAACACCATAAGTATACACATTATTAGAACTCTATCAGTCTAGCCAATCTTTCCTTTCCCTTCTCAACCCTGCACTAAACCCAAATCTTCACAAGTCCTGTACCATTTCAGGCGCAATTTATAGCCCAGTCCATAGGGCAGGCCTTCCAAGTGGCCTACATGGAGTTCCTCAAGGCTAATGGCATTGAAGACCACAGCTTTGTGAAGGAAATGGACTACCAGGAGGTGCTGAACAGCCAGGAGATATTCGGGGATGAACTGCAGATGTTCGCGAAAAAGGAACTGCAGAAAGAGGTAAACTTTATTAGTAATAAAAACTACTAAGTAAAAGTTAGATGAAATTGTGGCATTATCTTATTGAACTGCGCAGGCTGATTGTGGATATCACCTGCGCAAGATCTTACGAAAACGTCCTACGACTCATAAAGTTATGAATGTAGTGTAATTACACGAATCAAATTTCATGATAAACTAAGATAACCGCGAAAGAAACATTTCTATTCATATGCTTGACCGTGTTGATATCAATTGCGTCATTGTATAGACGCATCCTAAACAGCACAAGTGGCGCCATGGATCGCTTAGTCAAACAATTTGGAAGGCTGCGAGGATATTTGCGCCTTACAATGGTTTTTAAATTATTCAGAAATATGCAGGTTCAAACATTGCCGGTCGTGACTATATCATTTTATTAGGTAATACTTAGAACCTTTGGCGCTAACTAATACATGTATCCTTCACATTCCAGGTAGTAGTCCCGAAGACGAAGGGCGAGATCCTGGGCGTGGTGGTGGTGGAGTCGGGGTGGGGCTCCATGCTGCCCACCGTGGTCATCGCCAACCTGGCGCCCGCCGGCGCCGCCGCGCGCTGCGGACAACTCAATATAGGTCAGTTAACCACTAACTATAGTTTAGTGTACCTATTGATAAATCGTCTGCTCATTTTAAAAACTAATACGGGTTTGCTATCGCCCATAGTTTGCTTTTTGGGAAGCAAAAGCTGCTACGACCTCTTTCAGTTCTGTCATATCTTGTCACCACCCGCCTCCTGCCTAAAGTTTGCCCGCTATCTTCATTAGGGGCCGTCCATTAATCACGTGATGTTTTTTTTGGCATTTTTTAACCCCACCTCCCCCGTGGTGATACATGGTGATGTTTATGATTAACCCCCCCTCCCTCCCCATAAATCACGTGTATTTTTAGACCTATAAAGAATCTTAATTTTCTACTTTTATTCGAATTAAATATAACAATAATGCCTTGCTATTCGCGCGTTATTCGAAAAAATAAATACACGTGATATGTCACTACACCCCCCCTCCCCCCTTGTGATATTTCGTGACTTTTTTATGGACCCCTCCCTCCCCCTTTCGAGCCTCACGTGATTAATGGACGACCCCTTAGTGCCACTTGGCCTGCATTTTTAACCGACTTCCAAATAAGAAGCTTATTCAGTCTTCTGAAAGTTTTTTTTTTTGTTTAGTTTGTTTCGCTTAGAATGTCCAATAATTTATAAAAAATCTTATGTATTAACTTTCGCATTTTTGTAAGTTAATTTCGCGTAGGATGTCCATTAATTTAAAAAATATATATTTAGTAACATGAGGGAAAACGATTATTTTTTTCTGATATCTTATTCATGACTAAAAAGTGTGTTCCACATTCCAGGCGACCAGATAATAGCAATAAACGGCGTGAGCCTGGTGGGGCTGCCCCTGTCCACGTGCCAGACGTACATCAAGAACTCCAAGAACCAGACGGTGGTGAAGCTGACGGTGGTGCCGTGCGCGCCCGTCGTGGAGGTCAAGATCAAGCGCCCCGACACCAAGTACCAGCTCGGCTTCAGTGTGCAGAATGGGGTGGTAAGTATTCTACAACTATATATCTACTAAATTTAAATCAATATAAACCAGTACACGCAAGCTGCCTATGTCTATGCTTGAAGTTACTTTACTAAAACAGCAAAGACGATCGTTACTGTCTCAACTGTAACTACAGATAGGAAAGAGGTTTGACTTTTTTCTACATTCACACATACTTGCGGTTAGCGATGCCAGATGGCGCTGTTGGTTAAATATCTCGTAAGAGTACTACAGTACACGTCGCAAACCTAAGTAAACAAGTTACTAAAAAAATCATGTGTTGGTGTGGTATGGATTAAGTAGGTAGTGTGGTATGGTAAAGTATCCATACAAAATCTACTACTCAAAAGTTACTTATGTTCTTTATACGTAAGTATGTATATTACGTTGTCTTTCATCTATTGTCATTTATTTTGTTATCTCCGCAGATCTGCAGCCTACTCCGCGGCGGCATCGCGGAGCGCGGCGGCGTGCGCGTCGGCCACCGCATCATAGAGATCAACTCGCAGAGCGTCGTCGCCGTGCCGCACGAACGGATCGTCAACCTGCTTGCTACCTCCGTGGGAGAGGTGAGGTTCTAATATGTATGATATTAGTCAATGAAAAAAAACAGATCTCTTAATAGTTATACTGCAACCAGAAGGTGCCCGCTTCGCTCGCGCTCATACGGGAGAAATAATGGCCTATGTCATTCTCAGGACCCTATTATTATCGTATCGCTATACGTAAAATAGCGACTGTACGCAGTTTCTTGTCTGCATAATAGTGGAACAATTAAACAAACAAACCAATAAACACATATTCGTTATTACATAAGCTTGATCTAGGTCTTGCGTGATATATTGTGTCTCACTCTAATGACTTCAACAATCGCAAACCGTTTGGTCTGGCTGGAGACATCATCCATCTTACTTATCCCGTTATGGTATTTTGAAGTTCTTATACCTATATTGCTTTGAATTCCAGATCCTAATGAAGACGATGCCGACGTCCATGTTCCGACTGCTCACCGGCCAAGAGAACCCGGTGTTCATATAAACACAAGTGCCTGCTTACTGACCCGCACGCCACCGCCGCGCCCAGCCGAGCTATATTCTACCTTATCTACATGGACTTAGTGGGTGAAATTTGTATGAAAGTGATCGCACAGTTACGACGTTGTGAAGCTAGATGAACAATTCAAATCCTAACTGACAGTATCTTGAAATAAGAAAAGGATGATGACGTAAATACAGTTCTAAATAAAAAAATAAGCTTGATTATGGATTAAGGATAAGAAATAATTGAATATCGAATGATAAGAAAATGGATTAGTGATGGGAAATGGGTACATAAAAAGACTATGGAATAGATTTTTGTACATTTTCAGTTGGTAGGTAATATTGGAGCAATGGAAGAGTACGGTGAACTTGAGAGACAATCGATGCAGGTTGGGAGTTTAAATATGGCGGCTGTACAGCGGCGCCATGTTGGATAGATGATTAGAATTAAGGAAAGAATGTGGCTCGGAAATGTGACGTTGCTGTAGAAAAGCTGGCTTGAGATCGAGTCGTTTAAGAAAATGACGTTATCTTTTAAAATCGTTAAATTTGTATAAGTACATCTGCCTTACCTAAATTTGATAGGGTCTTAGGTCAAACAATACAAAAAGATAAATGTCAAGATCACATAGCTAGCCAGCTAGCTAACAAAATACTCAAATGAACATAAAATCTAAAATTATGTGATGTGTAATTTTTCAAATGCTTATAAATTAAAGCTTAGGTGGCTAATAACTTAGGGTAAGATGTATCTCTCTATAAAATAAAATAACAAATCGCATTTGTCATACCGCAATGCCAACACAAAAAAAACATTAAATAAAAAATACAAAAAAATGCTTTTATTTTTTTCGCAGCGTTATGGCAAATGCTTTTTGGCGGTAAAGTATTTAAATTATCATGACATATAAGCTCCACTTATCGATATGATTGTATTTATAAATCGAATATCAAAACCCACTCATATCTGCTTAGATATTATTATAAATTAACTAAATGCTGCTGTGGAGACGTATTCATTTATCGGGAATAGAGATAAGTACCTAACCATAAATGATATCGGAATTTAAAGTTAATCTCATTCAATGTGACTATCTTGTTGCTTAATAATTAAAAATACAAAACACCTATCTACCAAAATATTAAGGGTTAGGGATACTACTCATCTCTGTTCCCGAAAACCCTAATTCCAATGTAAAATAATACCTATTATGATAATTGAATGCTACTGAGCTTGTCAAATGTAAAATAAAAAACATTATTAATATTTGCTGGGAAACCTTTTCGGTTTTAGATGATAAGTTTCGCCATCTTTTTGTACACTTAATTTTAGCTATTTATTTAAGAGTTTTAAATCAATCCATTCCACATACGAAGTACCTACAGTGCGATTTTACGATATTTTTATACTGTTGTTGTTTTTATTCTTTTAATTTTAGATTTTTTTATTGTAAACATGCATTGCTTGTTCAGTAATGTAAGTATAATTACTGTTGTATTTTTACTGTTATCCAGTCTTTATTTACACTTAATATGTAAGTTTTTGCAACATTATACAACATAAGCCTCGTATGAATTCAAATTTGCTACATTTCGCAGACAATCATTACATACTTACCTAATGTTAAGAAGCACAGCGTTAGATAGATATTACAGATCGGCAGAGATCAAATACAAGAATTGATTAGAGGATATAGGTATAAAAGCATTATTTCTTGTAGCCTCTCAAAAGATATATCATATTTTGTAAATTTTATAGTTGCTATACTATATAACCTACGATATTATGTATGTTTCGTGTTCTTAGCCTAGCTTAGTGCTCTGAGAACCAGTTACGATTTATAATTATGTATATTCAATGTAAATGTAAACACCATCATAGGGTACCCCACTCTGTCTGCTTCTATTTTACTTAGTTTCAACAAAGTGTACTCAACTGTACTACTTGCCCTACCTTTTAACATTTTTTTCAGTGTCATTTCACTATCCTTTCTTATAAACCCTGTGATTAAACATTGCTACCATAATAGTAGTAAATACACAATGCAGGCCACTAAAATTCTACCACCTTTTAATATTTCCAATATTATTTTGCCGCTGGCCTGCCCTCTTTCGAGTAAAATATAAGTATACAGTCTGATAATAAAAATTTTATATTGCTAGCTGTTGTGAATAAAATTTATTTACATTTGTGAGACACAGATAATAAATAGCCTTTTATTGTGAAGCTGGTATATTGTAGGTACACTGTGACATGTGAAATGACTATTGTTGTTCTCATTTCTAAGAGTATTATTCTAGTCTGCATTAAAGTTAAGAAATAAATTGAACAAACTTATTGTCTTTTGTTTTATTAGTGCCATTCAGGGTTTGTTCTCATTAGAAATGTTATACATTATGTTGGCCAGATATACATACCTACTGGCTGTCTCTAGAAGATATCATTATGCCTATGTGTTTTCTCTCTTCTCCTTAGCTGTCGCTTCCACCCAACAGTCCTGTAAGACGCCATTCTTCAAGGTCTTGAGCGAGAGTCTGGGTTACTTTAAGTTTGCAGAGATTTTCTTGGACCAGACCCTCCCTGCAATATTCAGGGCGCTCAACCGGCCAAACACGATTGTATACGCGCTATTTATAAGTCCTTATTCTAAATCATATCTGAATTTCATCCAAATCACTTTGAGCATGAAGAAGAAACAAAATGTTAAAACTTGATTTTACAATATATGTACATACATGCGACGCCCCGCTATAACAACTGTATGAATATAGAATGAGCGATTTTACAGTACCTAGGTACCTACCAGTAGTATATTTTAGTAACTCCTGCTGCTAAGAGATGGCGCCAGCTTGTACTACATAAATTCAATATCTAGATAAATTTCCTCATGGCTGAGGGTCGTGACTCCCCCGCTAGGGGAGTTTTCTTGGGCAGATACATCGTGGTGGGTGCCCAGACCCTTTCACGGAACACAGTATGTATGTCCTTGGATATTGTGGTCCTCGAACATGCCGGTTTCCTCACGACGTTTTCCTTCACCGTCAAGCGAGTGCAAATCCACACAACTTAAAAATACAAGCCCGGACTCGAACCAGGGTGCGTCTGGATGAAAAGCAGACACTGGAACCGCTGAGCCATACTCGCTTATGCTAAATTCAATATACTTAGCGTGAAAAATATACAATGAACTGTTTTGTAATGTCCTGACAACTAGTAGGTACCTATATCAATAATTTTGGTCTTTTTACCTATTACTTTTAGAAATACTTTTTCATATTCGTTTATTCCCTTGGTCTAATAGCGACAAGCGCCATCTAGCTATCAGCCTGAAAATTGCTCGTCTTCCCAAATTTTTTATTCAAATTCTACAATTCAGCAGTTTATGTGTGAAGGAAGGATCAAATATGTCAGTCAACTTTTCCCCTTTAATATTTCCATTTATCAGCATATTCAATTAGGTAGGTAGTAGGGGAATTCCAGTAGGTATGTTACAAAGGAAACCAGATATTTACTGACCTATCTATGGACTGTTTTTTTATTAGAGATAAAATGAATTTGTCACCTGCCTGATAGAAAGCATTTGCACACTTACTAAAACCTTACTTTTGTACCCAAAACTCCTTATTTAAGTTTTTTTCAAGTTTGAGTTTTGAATTTCCAAACTCCATCACCGGCAGCAGTCTCATACCATCCCATGATCCCATTAATATTATATGATATAAATGCCACTCTGTCGATTTGGCACGGTCACCCATCCAAGGACTGACGACAGTTGGTTTAGTGATCGCGAACGGATACCGCAATACAGAGCACAGCTTGCGGAGGCAATCACATGCCAATGTTAACTGGGGATGCGGTCAATCCTTGGATAGGTGAGCAAAAAATGGTACTCCATTTCAGGCGCCTAATTGAGTCGGTAAAATTGTTATATGAGCAAAGCGGTTTCTTCTAGGCAAGCGCGTTAGATCGTAGATTATAACGTTGCTTAACATCAGGCAAGTTGTATTCAAGCGTGAGCCTATCTCAAGTAAATTTTTTTTTGTAAGTAACAAATTAAATATTTTCATTTCAACGGTTTTTAGTTTTACTGTAATATCCCAACTATATAATGTATGGAGCTAAATACAATGTATGTATTAGGGCAGTCATTATGAAAATTAATAGTCTGGGTGGGTAATTTGATTAGGACTATAACAGACTGAAGGGCAATGCACTTAGCATGTATCATAGCACAATAACATTGCACACATCTGTTCATATGTACTGAAGTCAAAACAAAAGTTCTTGTTTTTTAAATAGAGGCTTATGGTTAACCACTACAAATGATGTTGCAACCCTAAAGGATATGTAAGATTCAGCGCTCCATTTCAAAAGGCCTTCAGAAGTATTAGGTTGTGGCAAATACTGCAAACTTGTTGAAATTCCAACGGGACTCCCTGTCACCTTACAAGCTACAAAGAATCTGGTTCCTAATAGACAAATCTAACCCTTAGGTCTTAGACCACAATAACTTGAATTGTGGTCAAGAGCAAAACCATAGTGAAAATATGAAATGTCCGTACTAACAAAATAAGTATTCTTTCAAATAGACCATCTATTCATCCAACAATCTTACAGCATGTACTTTACAAATTAATAAAAGTTGTTTATTTTTATATAAAAATCTCAAGTGGTTTTGTGTTGTTGTTTATTTGTATTGGCAGATATAGATATGTACCTACCCGTCTAGTACAATGTCCATCAGATAAGGTATCTAGGTATGAATGAAAACAAAGAAATGCTGCATTACCTGTTATATGTGACAACACTCCCAACTGATTAATATTACAATGTCAAAAGTACAATTCAATACTTACATTAACTGTTAGGTGTGTAGGTGTACTGCTTACTCATGATGGGGCTTCTTCTATAATACAAAATGCTTCTATGATATTGTACACTTTAAAATTAAATGTTTTAGTAGTTTAGTGGTTTTGAGTTTATTGGTGTTTCATTCTTTTAAAATGTTTGTTTCTCTTGCACCCTTCTACACAGCAACACATTGTTTTTGGTATGAAGGTATAATTGGGTCCCAAAAACAAATGACTGAAGCCAAAGCTAGTAGTACTATATAATAGAGCTACATACCTATGTATTAAAATATTGAAGTAAATCCAAATAGCAAGATTATCATAAGTTTAGTGAGATCACAGAAAATGTAGATTTGATGCTACACACATTCACATATGTCTATTTTTGACAACTGTTAGCAGACTGAGGCAAAACAATCAAACTCTGTTGAAAACACCTACTGTTGAAAGATGACTAATAAAGTAATAACAGAAGCATTCACAAAACCTATGTAAAATGCTACAGATAAAAACAACTGCTGTCTTACATATAGCAAACAACCTTTTAAATAAACTGGTTTGAAAGTGTAATTAGTCCAAATTGATGATTACTCTTAACATAGTACACATAAAAGAATCTAATTCCTTACTGATTGCAGCTACCAGCCAGTTACCATAGAAACCATGACCTTTGAGTAACAGAAAAAAAATAGCTTATACCAAAGTAATACATTTTTTAGGCTTGTAATAACTGAGTAACCAACTTATTTAGGCAAGATTTTTAAATTTTGTGTGTGTAATAGAAACTATGACTGGCATTGCAACATAATCAGCTGTTTGTTACCTAAAAAGCTATTCAAAGACCATAACAACACATCTAATGGTCCATAATTTATTACCTAATCATTATTTCCTCATTACAAGGAAAATACAAAAGCCAATTCTAATGAGAACAAATTTATTTCTAACTATTAGCAGTGTATATGTTACGTGCCTACTCAGAGCTTTGTGGAGGAGAAAATAACAAACTAAATAAAAAATTGGTTTAGCTTTTGTATATTATGTATTTTGAAGTTCCTCACAAAGCCAAATTAAAATTTACATAAATACATTTAATTGATAACTTTTTTACAAGTAAATAGAACACATAAGATTCATGATGATGCAGCGAAACTAGTGAAAACAATCTAACGGCTTCACTTCACTAGGACAAATTAAATACAAACAATGCTCGGTACAGCAGAGATCAGAACTGAGAAGCATACATTCCACACAGGGTCCGGCAGACGTGGCTCACTGATCTAACGCTACATTTGTATAAAATTAATCAAATCTGTAACCATTGAAATATATACAATTAAGTCTCAAGGTGTTCATTTAAACGCTATTAAAATAGTAAAAAAATATGCATACCTAATATCGTAACGAAGCTACATGTGAATGGTAAACGAGCAGGGATCAGATGACTCCGAGACAAGGAGGGGCGAGGCTATGTAGAAATGCGAGAGCGCGCCACTCTCCACCGATAATAAAATTTATCCACAATTGTCTCTTCACAAGTTACTCGGTGTAGGGTGTATAACATAACTTGCACTCTTATAGATACGTGTGCCGCGCGCTCAGTTGTCCATGGCGTACCTCCGCGTCCAGTCCTTGGCGTTCCGGATGGCCTCGCTCTCGTTCACCTTCCACAGCTCGGCCACGTCGTTGGCCAGCGGGTCGTCGGGGTTGGGTGCCGACAGCAGCGCCTGGATAGACAGCAGCACGGTGCGGATCTGCAGCGCCGGGCTCCACTTGTCCTTCAGGATGTCCAGGCAGATGCGGCCCAGCCGGTCTATGTTCGGGTGATATATTTTCGTTATAAACCTAACCTTAGGCGCTGACATGGGATAGTCTTCTGGTAGAAATAACTCTAATTTGAACAGTCCTCCTTCGAATGGCGAGTCTTCGGGGCCGGTGACGATTACGTGAAAGTAGCGAGCGTTGGTCTCGCTCGGCACCGCGCTGATTCCCGGCACCGGCTCCTGCATTAGCCGCTGTGTCTCTTTGATTATTCTACGTGGTAGGGCTGCCATTTTAAATATGCGGTCTAGCGCAATTTGTCAAATGAGAGCGAGTAACCATATAATTGTATAAAATATCTAATCTTCTTTACTTTACGTGTTTGCAACAATTTCTTAGGCACCTTTTACGAAATTACCGATTATAATAGCATTTTAACCATGATATTGCTAAAAACGCCACTACAAAAGCGAAGGTTCTTTAATTTTTGCCACAGACAATGTAGACATTTGAAAACATAGAGAACACGTGCAATATAGAGTAAAGTGCGCTCTTTGTTACAACTGCAGGTAAGGTATCGAGTATAGTCGACTAAAATAGTGATGTCCTAAAGTAAAGTAAACGTAAATATACTAGTTCAGCTACTCAACGCTAGATGGCGATGGAAACAGTATTGGTTTTACACTAGCTAGGTCAAGCTCACAACTTCACATGTGGTTATATTTTGTAGGTCTACGTTTGCTACGAAGCCTACGAAAATTGTAGCATGAACTAGTGACGAATTAGGTAAGTTTAAATGATGCGACCTCCGTTCATATATGCCTGAATTGTGCTATGCTTTTAACTATACTTGTTGCCAGCAAAGTATCAGGATTTTTTCGAAGAAGCTTGCAAGATTGTGTACATATTCAAATATTTTTATTAAAAACCGTCCGCCGTCGAGCTTTTGTATCTTGACATGAGACAGCTTTATTAAATTGTGAACCAGAACCTACGTACCTAAGGAGTTATGTCGGTAAGAGAGAAGCTTTTTATTAACTTTTCAATCTCTTGGCAGTATTGGAATTTTGTGTAAGAATGAAGATCTTATAAGAAGTATCTCGTCCTAATATTTTATCCGTTATCTTGAAAGATCCGACACATAAGTCCATTTAGTTTCAGGATAGACATTTAACGGTAACTTCAACGAGGATACGTTAGTTTACACCTAGGGATTTATGACTAATACAATAATTATCATCTGACGTTTTATAATAGATTATTATTGATGTTATTTCTATTATTTGTACAAAAAAATATTATTAAGATCTACAAAACAAAATAGAAAGCGCAAAAATGAAGCTCCACCGTGACAGTGTTTGACACTGCCGTGACCAGGATTCGAACCTGGGTTACTACGGCCACAACGTAGGGTCCTAACCACTAGACGATCACGGCTGTCGGAGCGGTGATGATGTTGTCAAAATTGAATGCCAGTTCGTTTCAGAGCTTCGTAACGTTGCCTCTACTGAAAATGTTATGAAATTTGATTGTTACCTATGTACCTATTGAAGTTTTTATCTCACTTTTTGTAGATAAAAATACAGTTTGTGTAACTTTCATTTCATGCAGTAGCCATTAGTAACTATTTTATGAAAACGTATCGGGCGTTTGTTTATCCTAATTAATTTTGATAACTATCTTATTGATAAATCAGGATGAATAAGTGATTAATTAATGATGTTTTGTGTTTACCTACTCGCAATGATAGTTCTTAAAACGAGTGAAGATAAAACAGGCGCTTACATGGAATTTAATCTAAGTACCTACTTATTGGTTCTCCTAATCTATTGTCAAGATGTGATCAAGCAGAGTATAATACTCCCTACATGCCGATGGCTGAGAGATTGTTATACTCATGTAAGTATCATCATCATTTTCATCACCCTACAGTCGCTCAACATAGGCCGCTCCGAACGCACGCCACAAGTAAAGTAAGGATACACGATAGTAATTGAATAACAATAATGAGTGTCAAAAGTAGAAGAACCAAACTGCTTTTAATGGAAGTGTAAGTACTCGTAAAAGCACCCTTAAAAGCGAGTGTCCCAGTGTCTGCTTTCATTCAGACGCACTCTGGTTCGAATCTGGCCCTACACTAATGACTTGTATTTTCAAGTTAAGTGTGGATTTGCACTTGCTTAACAGTGAAGGAAAACATCGTGAGGAAACCGACATGTTTGAGGACCACAATATCCGAAGACATTTGTCTTCTGTGGAAGGACCTGGGTGCCCACCACGATGTATCTGCCCAAGAGAAAACTCCTTTAACAAATTAATTCTGCAGAGGAGTCACGACCCTCAGTCATGAGGAAATACGACTCAAAGAGAGAGAGAGAGAGAGAGAGAAAGTTATGCGTTAGTTAGTAATAACCTAATAATAAATTAAGGTAAAATAACGATAGGTTTGTCCAATAAAACACCATGTTGAATGTACAAAGCGTGTATTGCGTCTCACACGCGGATGTGGAAGGTGGAGAGGAAGTCGGGCGCGCGCACCACCACGTGCTCGAAGTCCATGAACGATAGCCTGGAACATAATGTCATATAATGAGCCTTCTTTTATTGCGTATACTAATTAAATGATACGGGATGCATAATCCTATAAATATCGATTATATTATAGTCCATTCCCGCTGACACAAGTAGTTATGAATTTTTAAGTTTGTTATTACTTGTGTTGAGTCTGGTCGTTTCTATGTATATTAAGTATGTATTTACAAAAAAAGTATATGTATATGTGTTATTTCCGATATCTAGTACATATCCATGATACAAGCGTAAGCTTAGTATGGGGCTAGATGGCGCTGTGTGATATGTCATCAAAAATGTATTTATTTGTTCTAATTATTTATTTACCTCTCTCATCATTATTGCCCCACTGCTGAGTATAGGCCTCTCTTTTAGTACGCCACTCGTCCCGGTACTACGCAGATCAATTCACTCGCCCACTCTTTACGTATTTTTCAACTCATAATATTCTGTATGCGTCATATAGGTCAATTACTCATTTAATACTAGTAAGTAATTTTTATTTTTACTAATGTCTTTTAACGATATAGTTTAGTTTTAGAACTTTTGACCCCCTAGTTAAAAGTAGGTAGGTTGTTTCCAGCAGTACTCTTTCTCTCTTTGGCACTCACCTCCCGTCTCCGTCTACATCTGCCTCGTCCAGCACGCTGGCCACGATCTCGTCTCGCTCCTGCGGGTGCAGCTCTCCCTTGGTGAGCAGGCGCGTGGCCTCCAGGAGGTCCTCTCGACCGATATACATGTCGTCATCTAGATCGTAAATACGGAACGCGTACCTGCAAGTAAAAACTCCTTGTTAAGAAGGACAACGGTGCTGGTGACCATATGTTCTCGGCATCGAAGAAAGAGTATATAGCCATTACAGAAGTTCGTCTACTGATGGAAGTGGACGGCCGAGCTTCACCATCACTCAGCTCTTATAGGTATAATTGACTAATATGTAAGCTTTGATTATATATTTTCATTTAACTCAAGGAAGAGCCTGCACTTCACAACACAGGTTATCCTAGTGTGGAGTGCAGTGAACATGTAATAGTTCATAAGTTATTTACCTAAATAAACAATTAGAATTTGATTTTGAATCAACCAATTTAAATTCAATTTGACCAACAGATCTTGGAGCCAGATCGGTAATCTTGGAAACCACAAGAGATAGGATTTGGTGTTGGACCACTTGTGATAAAGCTACTCAATACACACTACATCATTCAAACAATAATAAAATTTACGTCAAAGCAAACGCTAAATTGAGTATGCTCAAAAATTATTGGGAACAGTCCCAATTTATTATTAATTATTAGCAATCTTAAAACTCGGGGTATAGTAAGTAATTATGTCTGTTTAACTACGCTATAATTCTCACAAATAGATCAAGTTCTACTAGGTCAGGCCGAGCCTGTAGCTCGACAAATCGATAGATTGCGTGACTTTAGATATTTATGCCAGATGGAATATTATGAGACAAATTTACTTAATTTTTGCACGCATTGGAGGTGTCAGATAATGGACGTGCCTACAATTAAAAGACATTATTTTTAAGTTGTTAACGTCGGCAATTGATAATTTTACTGGTGGGTGTTTTGTTTATAAAGAAATCAAGTATGTAAGTTATCGTTACTTTTCTTCGTAATGTTCGTATATGTATATATTATATAGGCACGATAAAAAAATCTTAATCTAGTTACGATAAATGCTAGTCCATATTAGTTATCTTTATCTCAAATAGAGATCATTCGGTATTTATTTCTTTGATTCGGTTAATTAGTTATGTAAGCTAAAGTAAGTAAGTATATGGTTTATCTATTTATATCTATGAGATAGCAATGTTACTAAACCTAATCCCTCGAAACAGTCTGTAATCTGTCACCACCAGAGCTATCCACTCACCAAGCCTTGATGTCCCGTGGCGCCGCCTCGCTGAACACCGACATCATGTCGAGGAAGTCCTCGAAGGTGAGGTTCCCGGAGCCGTCGTGCGAGAACACCTGGCAGATGCGACGCTTGAACGGGTTCTCCTGGAATTAAAGGGGATTTGGGGTCAGAATAAAGAAATAACACACAAACTTATCTTTGTAAGCTGTCTATTGAGCTTAGAGACAATATTAGCGCGTTTGATGGGTTGGTATGATGACGCTTCTGATGGTAACTATAGGTAAGCTGAAGGTCTAATGTTTGTAATCTCGTGTAAATACCGCCTTTATTACGTATAGATGGGGTTGACTCTATTCATCCAGTAGTATGTCTTCTTAGTCAACTTTATTTCAAAATACACATCGTACCTAATTTGATTAATGTATGTAGAAATTCAAACTGTATTCATAATGAACTTTGGGATAGTAAAATCAAGCGTTATATTATATATTAAGTACATGTATGAAACCAATTATAGTAATTTCTTACTTTATAGCGTGATATGATGGAACAATTGTTACTTCACAGAGATTTTTTAAATTAATATCTTAAACTTAAGTCTTAATGCTTACTTTTAATTCAGGTAACTTTTCTATCTCCTCTACAGGCACTGCTATGGTGTGAGCTTGGTTTTCTGTCATCCGTTTAGGCACGAGGTCTGGGTTCACATCTCGAAACCTTTTGAAAACCCTGCAAATTAAAATACAATAGGTACATACAACAATTAGTATGATCAACTTAACAACTTGTTCAGCAAAATTTGAACAGTCACACTTATGCATCATAAACAACCAGTTTTTTTTTCACTTTCTAAACTATTTATTTAATCAGAAAGAAACGTAAGATCATTTTGTAAACGGTAATTTTACCTATGTAGGTAGATTTTTTTTTTTTTTTTATTTCCACCTCCACAAGTTTTAATCCCCCTACGTTGTAGGGGACATTTTTTAGGTTCTTACTTGTACCTAATATGTAGGTAGATTAACCAAACATGCTTGCTTATACAAAATGATTAAAGTTGAGTTAGGTGCTTATTTTAGCAACAAAAGTCATTAAAAGGTCAAGAAAAAAGGTTCTAAAAGAAGAACAAAGGTCAAAAGATGCAAACTAGAAAAAAATAAGCGGGAAATTATACAACGAAATAAATTAAAATAAAGTAAGCACGCAGAGTGAGGCAAACGTTAAGTAAAACATATCATTATGAGCTGTTTGGTATTCATAGAGTAGAGGCTGCTACGACGTAGCTTGCGGAGAAAATTGTGGCTAAATACTACACGTGGCTACGAGAACTCGCTACCTATAGTTCAAACCTCTAACATAGTTAATAAAACATGTATTCTTTCTCTAACACAAAAAGACTTAATGTAAGTTCGATCACTTCAGATAGGACTCAGTGATCGGGCGGACCAAAATAAATGTATATAAATATTCCACCTGAACATTATATACATCTTTTATTATTATTATTTTCTTATTTTTCCAAAACCTCTCGGAGCGCTTGGTTGACGCGACGCGTGACCAAAATGCTGGCCTTTTTCTGGCTCAACATATCAGCATTGCCATCCAGCGTGGTAATGCGGCCAGCATGCTGGGCACGCTGCCCTCTGGTAGTGGGCTGGAGCACTTAGATTATCTTTAGGCTTTTCTAAAGATTTTCTAAGTGCCCCTTTTGTAGTAGTTAGAAGTATGTATAGTTTTTTTTCCCCTTGTTTTTATGTTTTATTATTGTAAATAAAGAATTATATATTATACATCATTGATGATCATAATTGTTTTTAAAAAATTAGTGTTTCGAACTTTATATTAAGTAGGAACAGTTGTTCTTCTATTGTTGATTTTAGTATTATCTCAAAAACGGATCTACGAATATACACTTTACACTTGTAAATAAATAAGGGAAGTAGTATTTTGTTCGTTGTCTGTTGTTCGTTGTGTGTATTTTATTTTTATTTTGACTCATAATTAATCTGAAATATAAATGATGTTTGATTAATTTTATTAGTTTTACTGCTTTTAATTTTATGATTCTAAGATATGCTTGCAGAAATATGCATCCCAATGAGACAACTTTCAGGTTTTTAAATTTTGAATTTACAGTTTAATTGCGTCGAATCAATGAAAAAAGAACCTGGAAGAGATCGCTCTACGCGATAAGGCCGCCCAATGTACCTAGGTTAAGTAATTTTACTGTAAGTTGTTTTGTATTTTTGTTTTCTGGTGTACAATAAAGCTATATTAATTGATTAATTGAAAATCTAATTATTGATTTTCATTATATTGTATATATTGACACGCTAATATTTCTGGACTTTTCGAAGGACACAATTTTTTTCTGTCAATAGTTAGTATAACATAGGTTTTCAAAACAGAAATATATGCACAGGTCATTACTCTTCTACATATGATTTGTTTGCTTCTCACATCGATTTCCTCACCTTCACTAAATATCAGTTCAAGCGAGTGACGTCAGCATGGTTTACCCATGGCGTTTACATTACTCGATTCAATATCAATATTTACCATTACCACCCCTAAGGTGCCGGGTCAGGGTGAAGGTGCCAGGTTACAATAAATGTAGTGTTTTTCCTATCAGTGACCTAGGTTTGAAGGTTGCTGCACTGCGATTATTTCATGTTGATGAACGTTAAAAATTCATTGCAAAGCCGACCGTCACTTGTGTATTTTTGTTTCTGCAAACACAGTGAAAGAAAGAACTCGATAGGCATATATTTTATCACCAATGTGTATACTACTACTGTTATACTGAGTGTAATCAACCTCCGTAACAAAATTCATCCCAATTGGTTCAGCCGTTTTAACATGAAGAGTTAACAATCATTCACATGCATAAACTTTCACCTAATTAGTGGGATAATTAATAACTAATTTGTATCAATTTAAGATGAAAAATTGTTTCAGGTAAATATGTGTACAGTGCAAACACATATTCAGTGTTCATCTAGCTATTAGCAACATTATTGCTATTATTGGTCTAACGAAGACAATTGTGATTCTATAGTCGATGCAAACCGTGTTTATTACTGAAGTTAAGCCAAGTTTGTAGGCGTTAATTATTTGTAACGTGGTTTGAATGTCTGATTAGTTTACTGAAACCCAGGTAAGGGGTTTATGTGAAAATAAGCAGACAAATCAGTGGTAACTTAGAGAATGTATAATGAGATATGGCAGAGGCGTAAACCTATACACAAATAAATAAATTAGTTTAATTCGTCTGTGTGACTACTGGAAACAAACGCATTTGTCTTTGCATTACGATTCAGTTCATGAAAAGTATCAACTTATTTGTCCGGTATTTTGGAAATTTGCGAACTAAAGTTGCCAATCTTCAGTTATGTGTTACTTACCCGTAACGTACATGGTTACGGGTAAGTAACACATATAATAACCAACCATTAAATTTGTGAATACGAGCATATGATGCCAAATGAGGTGTAAATGGGAACGTGACCGAAGCCGCGTGCGGGCGCTAGGCGATAATCTCAGGTGCGTCACACGATAATCGGCTTTCAAACTAACTGACTTTATAGCTAGCTATTATACACAGGGTGCTCCAAATCCAATACTTTTGGGGAACGGGAACCTTTACGTTTATTGAACTTAAGTTAATGAATAAGTACAGTTTGTTTTTTGATATTAGTAAAATATATTTAACTAGATGCTTATATATTTACTTAGATATTGTTTCTGAGAAGTATATGTTTGAAAGTTACAAGAGTTTGCCAAAAACACAATATTATCATGTATTATAGCATTCTTTTATTGAAATGAAATATCGGTTATCCTGAAGACGTTCCAATTATTGTAACTGTCAAACGCAACTTCTCATACGAAACGTATTCATTGGGTTTCACCCACTATAATTAGCACTTATTAAGTAAATATGTAAGTACATGCCTTTTGCCTGTAATTATATAGGCTTTAATTTACGTTACCTAAGTATTTCTTTCCTTGTGAAAAATGTGCAGTCCTGTAAAATTATGAAATCCATATTAATAAAAAATAATTTTCCATATTCAACGATTTTGTTACTAAAGTTCTTACATGATCGGAAATCTTAGTTTCGTAACAACAACATTGGTTTAAATAGATTAAACACGTAGGGCTTCTTATAAGTCTAATTCTTGTTACATTGTGTGTAGGTTGGTATGTGGATGTATTTATTTTTATTTATTTCAATCTAGTTAAACATGTTAAATTGTAGGTCCCGGCTGTTTGTCTAATTTGGCAGTCGTAAAGCCATGCCAGAGTCCCTTAGGACGGCTTGATAAACTCGCTACACCAGAATTGGCCACTCTCTATCGATAAGAAGAAGAAGAAAAATAATGTAGTAGTGGAGAAAATTCCTAAACTCAGTATACAAGTTAATTTAAAATAGTTTATGTAAGCCTATTTAAGTATAAAAAATATCCAAAAGATAAGTAGAAGTGTCTACTTAGTGATCAAAAGTAAACGTTAAAACTTATATTTATTCGGCATACTAAAGCAAATGAAAATACATAGCAGACAACTATTATATATATGTAAAATTTTTTTTTTTTTAATAAAGTATTTATTTACAATAATAAAATATAAAAACAAGTGAAGGAAAACTAAACATACTACTTCTAACTACTACAAAAAGGGGCACTTAGAAAATCTTTAGAAAAGCCTAAAGATAATCTAAGTGCTCCAGCCCACTACCAGAGGGCAGCGTACCCAGCAAATATATGTAAATGTATACATATTATGAATAGAAGCCAACTCCCAAGAGAGTAAATTCTCATTCTAGCCCAGACATTACGTACATACATACAGCTATATTATATATTAGTGGACGTCCGCGGCTTCGCTCACATATTTCAGAATAAAAAGTATGACATTCCTAAAACCTCATACTACCTATATACCAAAAATCATGATGATCCGTTCAGCCGTTTTTGCGTGATGAGCTTTTAAATAAACAGATAAATAGACAAAGTTCTAGAAATTGTTGGAACATGATCTGCTATTAATTTGAAGTAAGTAACTTAATTTTTTCAATATCGTCGATGTTCAAACTTTTGATCCTCTTCAGCTTTATTATATGTATAAATAGATATATATTTTCTGTGGTGTTGTTAATAATATAAAACATTTACAGTAATAGCCTCCCTGGCGGGCTATTCCGTTGATAAGTAGGTAGTACATGGTCGGTGACGTGGGAGAATAATTACTCATAACTAGTAGTTCTACCCGACTATTGTTTAGGGTTTCTGGACACTATTTTACATATGCATAAATTATTAAAAAATGATTCAAATTTCAATTTACATATGTACATCAACCTACGTCATCAATCACCATGCAGCCAACGAAAACGATACTAAAATGATTACCACTGAAATAAAAATAACATAATTTTTAAGGCATTGCCTTAGATTGCTTTACTCGATTTATTTAAATTTATGGAAAACCAAACAACACTAACATAACACTATGTTAGTGTTGTTTGGTTTTCCATAAAGTAGTTATGTATTACATAAAAAATAAATGGTTTTTGAAACTCCTTAGACAAAGATATTACTTAAACTAGAAGAGGGAGGCCAAGAGACAAAGATCCATCGGTCTGTCCCGACGTGAAAGCGGAACAAACACACCAACAGTCATATTTTCACTCATATCATATGTTATATTTTTAGTCATATGTTATATTTTTTTTTGGAAGAGATCACTTTAGTGATAAGGTCGCCCAATGTCCCTGGTTACCTTCCACCTTTATGTTAAATATGTTCTTTTTTATTTGGTGTACAATAAAGTATATTTGATTTGATTTGATTTGATTTTCGCTTAATGTTAAATATACAAATACTCTCCCACCTGGTAATCCTCGAGTTGCTGCTCCGTGAACGTCACCACTTTGTTCCCCATTCCTAATTATCCTAACTATCCAGGAAATAGCCGGTACGACCGTCTGAAACCGGTACACAACTACCGGTATCTAATTATGCGTCTAACTAGTTTCGGTTATCTTTTTAACCAAAACTTTATAAACAGAACTATCCGTTTGCGTTGAAAAATCCGGTAATTTCCGCCTCTGACTGGTATATCTTCTTTCTAACCGGTTTTTAACTTTGAACAAGTATGTATTATTAGTTTGATTTGTTTTTAACTGCAGCTAATCGTCTGTATTATATAATATAAGTTTGTAATCTCAAGTTGCCATCTGAAACTGGTGGTATCTTTCCAAAACCGGTAATAAATCTGTCCAAAAACCGGTACTATCAGGTTTATCCGCGTGTAACCGGTATGTTGCGTAACAGGCGTAGCCAGGACAGCCTGTTGCGGCGACCGGCAAAACACTGAACAAGTTTGTTGGGCGAGTGATGCGGTATATTTAGTAACAGTAACTTAGGTTTTTGTAGTTGCTTGGATATGCTGGCCATTTACTTAGTTTGAATAAGTTAGACTTATGAGCACTGAGATACTGAATAAGTGGTACGAAGACGGTATAGCTAAAATACTTGAAGTACATAATGTGAATAATTACTTAAAAGTAGTAAGAACATCGAGTCTGAAGTCAGATTTATCTTACACATACCAACGAGTATATTTGACAACTGAAAATAATCATCAAACTATCTAATTTCATGCCTCTGTGCAATTAATAGCTGTTTTAGATAGTTATTTAAGATATTTAAACTGCTAACTAAAATAACAACTTACTGACTAAATGACTCAATACTTAATTGGTATGTTTAAATTTAGACACACAACTAGTCTATTCCAACCATAAAACCTACTCACATACAGCTACGAATAATACCAACGAGCTAACGAGCTTTAATATTGTGTTAAGTACGCCAGCTTTACGGATTTCCTCTAGTGTTGTCCAAACTAGGTTACCTGGAAGAGATCACTTTAGTGATAAGGTCGCCCAATGTCCCTGGTTACCTTCCACCTTTATGTTCTTTTTTATTTGGTGTACAATAAAGTATATTTGAATTGAATTGAATTGAGCTACGAGATAAATATATAGTGAGTTGTGTAACTGCGTGTAAGTGTGTGATTATAAGCAGAGTAGTGTGGGACAGAGACATTGTGTCAAGGACAACGCTAGCATGCGGCCTGTGCTTTACACTACACATACACTTACATAGTAAGTACATACATACACATCACATCATGTATATCTAGGGATGGGGCGGAAACTGACCATGTGTGAGAGTTTATTGAATGGAACCGTACTTGTTTAATTACCATTTTCATTCAAAGGTTATTGTTAATGTTTTGTACGCATATTACAGTACCGCTATTTGTCTAATTAAATGAAGACAACGTAAAATTTAACTGACGTCTGAACCTGGGCGCACATCGCGATGTATATTATATGCTTGTGGGAAGTCTCCTGTCGATTTAAGAGTCACCACCCTCAGTAATTCATTCATGATCCAGGATTGATCGATCGTGATGGATTCACGACTCAAGCAGGAGTAAGGTAAGTGGTATTCTGATTTACAATATAACGATACTAAATAATATAAGCTTCTCCCCTCTCAAACCTGAGTTTTTTATTTTTTTTAAGGATAGTTTCAAGCATAGTTTCACCCACTAAGTAGTTCCTGTAATTTACCCCTGCCTGCAATAAAAGCCTTCGTTTTGCTGCAGGGATGAGTCGGGAGATTACGCCGGTTTTATGGCACATTTTTACTATCGCCTATCTGTCGCATCGCACTCTCACAATAGATAATATTATGTTACAACTTTATAACTTCCATTTATAATCTAAGTTAGAAGAAGCTATTTTTAACATCGACGTTAGTTTTCCCCTCTAGGCGAGCGATAATAAGCTAACTACATCACAGATACCTCAGTCACCAAAGTTTCTAAGTGGTATATGCGAAGTAGGCAATCGTAAGCTAATCTAATACTTACTAATAAAAACCATTCGCAAACAAAATAACTAATATTCTTAAGCATTTGATGTATAATAAGCTGAAAATCCCACAGCGCACATTTGCTTATAGTCGCTTTAACCTTGAATACGATATGACACAATAAGCTCTGATTCAATTATTCTTATTTATCCTTTTTCTAGGAAACTAGAGTTGTCTGATGGTTCTTTGTTCTTTGTAGGATTTACCAAGACCTTGAATACACAAATTCCTAAAAGTTGGAGCGTGTTTGGAATAAATTTACAAATATACTTTCAATTTTTGTTACATTTATAATAACTACATATATATATATTTATATATATATAGATATACAAGTAATGTGTTTGCACTTTTATTGTCTGTGAACCCACTGCTATACATGGTATGAGTAAGTATTGATTTAATAAGTATTGATATACGACGCAAACATACATTTCATTCAGTCTGGAAACAAAGCAAGTGCATTGAGTCTTACCGTCAGTTTTCTGCTTTAAGGGCCGATCTTAAATCACGTGTAGCCGCAGCGTATAGCACATACATGCAAGGCATAGAAGAAAATATAAAACTAAATCCGCGTATCTTTTGGCAACATGTCTCTAGTCTGCGCTCTAAAGGTGGATTCGAGCCAACCGTCACTTACCAAGGTCAATCACACACCGGTGTAGACGCAGCTGAGGCATTTGCAAGTTTCTTTGCCAGTGTGTTTTTACCCGATATACCGTCACTTAACACGACACTTGCTTTTAAAGCTGATCACAGCAAAAATAGCAACTATGTCAACATCTTGGAAATTGCACCTAGTGATGTTATTTACGGTATAAACAAACTGAAACCAAGTAGTTCTGTTGGTCCGGACTGCTTGCCCCCGGGAGTTTTGAAACAGCTGAAAAAGCACTTTTGTGTTCCATTCTGCCACATATTCAATATTGCCTTAAAATCAGGTAAATACCCAGCACAATGGAAACTCTCAAGAGTAAGTCCCATACCTAAGAGTTCTAATAAGATGTGTGTGGAGGAGTATCGCCCAATAGCAGTCCTGTCTTCACCAGCTAAGGTTTTTGAGAGCATATTGCATAAATATATATATGACCAGGTGGACAGATACCTATGCAACGCGCAGCATGGATTCAGACGCAAAAGATCAGTAGATACAAACCTGCTGTCTATTGTGGACTTCATTTCAGCTGGGCTAGACCAGGGTCTGCAGGTGGATGTCCTATATTTTGACTTCCGGAAGGCGTTCGACAGGGTCAACAATGATATCCTGCTGGCCAAGCTAGCTGCTATAGGTTTTGCACCAGGATTTCTTCGCCTCTTAGCGGATTATATGCGAGATCGTCAGCAGTTCGTGAGGTTAGGCCAATATCAATCTAGACCCTATCATACACGGTCCGGAGTAAGCCAGGGCTCAATACTTGGTCCTCTCCTATTTTTGCTCATGGTCAATGACATCCCTGCTGTCCTGAGGCATGCTCAGTGCTTATTATATGCCGATGACCTGAAGCTTTATGCTGAAATAAAGTCGATAGATGATTGTGTGTCGCTTCAGCAGGACGTTGAGGCAGTCGAAGAATGGAGTCGCCTCAATAGAATGGAATTTAACGCGACTAAATGTCACGTAATGACTTTTGGTCGAAAGTGGCACCCAATCATATATAACTACGTCATAAATGAGACTATTATCAACCGTTCATCTCATATCAAAGATTTGGGTGTCATATTCGACCAAAAGCTAACCTTTAACGATCACATCAGTGCGCTAATTAAAGAATCGTTCAGACGTCTTGGCTTTGTGTTGCGGAATACTAGAGACTTCCATAGCCAGCATATCATTCGCCTGCTATTCAGTGCATTAGTTCGCAGCAAAATGGAAAGTTCGATGTGCGTATGGAATCCCCATGAACAAACGTATACCGAACAGCTGGAAAAAGTACAGCGAGCTTTTCTTAGATTTTTGTATAAACGGGTCTATGGATATTATCCATATATGTATCCCTCCAAGTTCATTCTAGGTTGTTTGGGTTATAACTCCCTGAAAGTAAGACGGGACACTAGTCAGCTTACTATAGTATGCAAAATCTTGCGTGGTGAGATCGATGCACCGGATCTGCTCAATAAACTGCTTCGATTGTACGTTCCGAACAAATATTTGCAATACAGGCGACGCAAGCTTTTAGTTGGGCACCACTGCCGCACCGTAGCTCACGCCACATCCCCGCTCCCGCGCGCACTGGCCGCACTCAACGCTCTCTTGGCCGCCACGCCGACGTGCGACTTGTTTGTCTATGGATGGCAGCCACTTGTATTATTGTGTCTCATGTTTTGCGAACGAAATGAATGAATGTAGGTATGTATGTATTTATTTTAATTAGGGTAGTAAATAGATATCACTATGTTTAAACGTTGACCATATATGTTTAAGATTTTGACACACTAATATTTTAATTTAGAATGACCTTTTATCTCAATTTTAATTATTTGTATTATTAGTTTTGTTCTCTGTATTGTAGTATTATATCATCATTTATTAATTAATGTAATTGGCTCGCGCCGTTTTAATTGATTTGTAAATAAATAAATAAATAAATAATATTTGAATTAATAAGCATTTCAATTGTATGAGAAAGCATCTTGTTAGAGTAGGTTTAAAAATCATTCCATCACTTTGAATTGAAACTAGACTTTAATAATAAAGCAACAAAAATTATCAAAGAAAATGGAATAGTTTTGTACCCTGTATCACGATATCTAATTACTTTGCGCCTCCAATGGTGGCTACTACGATCTTATATGTACATCACTGATTAAATATATTTTTTTTCGGCTTTTTAGTTGCCGGAGAAAAAGGAAATATTCCGTAAAAGCATTACTAAACTCAATGTCTTTACCATACACACACAATAATTGCATTAAGTGATTTTGGATATAGAATAGTAGGTAAGTAAAATCTGTCGCAGGTGCCTAATGGTGTGTTCCAGTGGCCTGGTTTGAGAGCCAGTTCCAAGGTAGAATAAAGGTTTAATGTTATAGTAATTAACGCATAATCCTGTATATTTTGTGATAATAACTGAAGTACTGAACTTCTAGTTCAAAAAGTACACAAAAGAACCACAAAACCATGAGCGGTCATCGTGACCACAAAGATCCATAAGAGATTCATCATGGTAGTGTCCAGCGCCAGTACTGCTGAGAAGAAACATCGAAAGCACCTATCATCTCGGTAAATCTTACGTTGCGATACGAATCGATGCAGTATTATTTTAATAGGCCTTGTTTTGTTTATACTTCTTACCTTCTTGTACGTGTGTGACGTCCCAACGGAAGACCAGCGCTGGTTGCTCCCACACAACCAGCATTATGCTGAGTTGGTAGTATGTTGTGGCAGATTTTACATGTTTCTTTGTGTAATTATTGTTGTTGCTGTGTTTTTCTGTAACAATTGATGTTTTCCTTCTTCTTTTGTAAATCGAATCACGTTGTTCATTTGCGAACATGGGTCATTACAGATAGTCAGGTGTTTATATGAAGTGACTCTATGTACATTCCAACTTTCGAAGAGCAAAAAAAAACTTTCAATACTGCTTAGGTATTGTGTTAGTATTAGCTCTCAGCAGTATCCCCGTAGATTGGACTAGGGTGCGTCATTAGTGCCGCGCCCGGCCGCGGCGTGGCGGCGTGGCACTGGCGTCGTGTATCGCTGATTGCTTTATATCTACCCTCGTTAGCACAACCTTTCGCTGAGATTACAATTTGATTAAATAACTAAAGTAATTGCATTTTCAGGCGCTTTCTCTTTCAACGTAAGCGAGCTAGTTTAAAAGCTTATCTCGTTATTGTGTACCGGCAATCATTTATTATTAATTTTAAGGATATTATCTAGTACTTGTTAAATATGCGAATAAATCATAATAATTATTCATCAAATGATTTTATTCTTTTTACCGCAGTACCTACTTTATACTAGGTACATAATTTTATTCTGTCTGGAGTGCTAGGAAGAAACATACTGTCAATTTACTAACAAAAATAATTGCATCATTACATAAAATAGGCACTATAAATTGTACCAAATCTAGACCACATTCATATAGTCTAACATATTTGCACACAATTGCGTCCTAGTTTCAGATAGACTAAAACGATGTCTTGTGACCATTTATGCGCAATATAGTAAAGTTATTATTCCATGTATTATTATAATATGTATTGTATTATTCCATAGGATGAATAGTATGTTTGACTGACGGACGGTCACGATCACTGCTTTACTTTTAAAACAGTTTTCTATGGATTTTAGGGCTTAGTCGTAAGTTTATTTACATATGTCAGGTGGTATGGTAGGCTGCTGCATCAATTTGAGAGATTTAACTTGAACGAGAGAACCGAATCACTAATAAAAAAAACATGCTAAGTATGTTGTGTTAGAGCCGAGTGTGTTAGTGTTTCATTTAAGTAATTTTTATGTAATTTTCAGCAAACAGAAAACAAACACACCTTCGGTTTAAGTTGTATTGCTGTACCGAGCTACGAAGTAACTTTCGCAAAATACACCAACATACTTAAATACATAGGTATAAATAAACTGTATATTCTAAATCCCATTTACATAATGCAACTTTTTAGCGATAAATACATAATAAAAAAGATTTTCTTGACTTTTTAGGAGTCGTTGATAAGCGGCCCAAAGAATTTGGTTGGTACGAGCAATTGATAGGTAGATGTGGTAAATAGATTACTATTTACCACATTTTCTGGGAAAATATATTTCTTTTGTCTCGGAAATTTCCTCTTACGTATATCTGAAAGGTTAATCTATTAGTCCAATGTAGCATAAAAAGAAAACAAATTAATCAACTATTTTCGGAATAAATACAATCTACGTTCAATACTGTGTTTATTTGTCTCGCATTTACTTTATTATTCTGAGACAAAACAAATAGGAAGTTCTTGTCTGAGTAATTTAGAGTTTTGTTAATGTTTAGGCTTTTTCAAATTATAGCAAATATCTCAGTTAATCAAATTATTTAAACCTTTCATTTCAAGAAATCTGAAATCCTGAACATAAATAATTAACTAGTCAATAAAATTTATAAAATAAAATACCATATTACTCAAAAACTAATTTACTTACTTAAAAAAATACTGATTTATTTTCTTAAACTTAACTAAACATTCTTCATAAGAGCTGCATATACAACATTATAAACCGAATGCATCACCAACTCCCTCTTCTCTTCATTTTGTATCTTTCTAACTTTGGCCGCAATAATGTGGCCGAAATGATCATATTCATCTTCATCGTTTATTCTTCTTTTATTCATATAACCTTTCAAAGAAATTACCGCTTCGCTTATTTGTTTAGTAGCTTCGGTCATAGCATTTGTTACTGAATCTTTAGATGATTTAATGTTGTCATCTGAATGTTTTCTACTCGTTGTTACTATTCTTGATGATGATGATGGACCATCGTTGCTGTTTTCTTCTGTGTCTGTCTCTTCTATTTCATATTCGACAAACGTAGCATGCGGGGACTCCTGTAAATGAAAATAATACTATTAATTATTGCTAATTAAATAACATAAGTTTATACTTTTTATACAGCGTTAATCTGGAATTACAAGAAACCTATCTGTTAATGCAAAGTTTAATCTATCTCTATACCAAATTATATACAAATTAGTTCAGACGTTAGAGCGTGAAGAAGTAAAATATAATTCTTTTGTATACCTAGATATACTTGTGGCGCCACTATGGCCCCTCAGCCAATCACAGCACGCGGCCTACATCGCGCAAACAGAATAATTTCACTATTTAATATAATGCGTACTCACGAGAGGTCCATCCAAATCTACGGTATTAACCACCATCTTCTGGCCGTGTTCAGTGCTGGGCTGTCTCTGGATCACATTGTGGTGCAGGTGGACCTCCACAGCGGGATGCTTCTTGGCCATATGCCTGAAATTAAATTATTTATAAGCAACCATGATTCGTTACATCCTATACTCTTGTTTATATAATCGGAAGGAAAACATAATTCACAATGAGCTTCGAAAACATTTTTCAATTATTTTTATTACTAGGTACCTACTACTTAGTTACTAAACTGGCGCTGCGACCTAAAGTGGACCCTGGTTTCCGACACAAAGAGATGCTCCTCTCAGCTCTGAATCATCTCCTGTCACATGGAGCTGTTGTAGGTCTATCATTTTGGGTGGTAATTAATTTGGTAAGTCAAGTTATTTGAATACTTATTAAAATATGTTTGTTATATTGTTACCTGAGGAGTGAGCAGGTGGACTTGTTACTGACGGACAGCTGCTGCGGGCAGTGCAGGCAGCGCACCTTGCTGGCGGCGTCCAGCGGAGTGAAGTGCTGCCAGATGGGACTGCGCGGCTTCGGCACTGGAGTGAAGACAACGTGATTAGGTTTTTGGATAGGAAAAGAGTTAGGTAAGAAAATTCTTAAGAAAAAGTAACTTTTCTACACATTTTAGGTAGGTAAGTATTTACCTGAAATTATAGGTAAGTAAAATAAGTAGGTACACGATTAGACATTTATAAAATTTGTTATTTTTCCTCTGAGCTATGTTCTCAAATTCATGAGGTCGGTTCCCGATTTATCTGATTTGGCAGAATACCTACAGGTTATTTCTCATTTATAAAAAGTCTAGGTACCTACTCACTACATGAGTTTCCTCAATAACATCACCCCTACAATTATTGTTGTATAAATAAGAATCTAAATTGATATAGTAACATCACTGAGCCACGCTATGAATCGAATCAAACACAAACTCGTAACGTCACAGGCTTATCAGTATCAGCGGCGGAACTCACTCACACTAACGCAATCAACTCAGCGCAGTATAACTATTTACATACCATAATAATTACCTATTGGTACATACTTACTTGAATCACAACAAAATTATATACAACACAACACAAAATACGCTTACTGTAAATGATTATACAGCAATCAATAGCAATTGAGTTAGAAAGTAGTTAAAAGCGCAATGTAAACAAACGTGCGCTGTGTTATTGTCAATGACACACTGGCGCAGCACCGCGTGCGAGAGAGAGGGGCCCCGCGCCGGCCGAGCCGAGGTACGTCGCCCGTCGGTCGCCCCTCCTCCCCCTTCGCCCCGCCCGCACCGCGCCGTGGCGCACTGCGCCGCGCATTTATAGAAGCAGCTGATGATTGAGTTGGTTGCTCTAAATATTTTGGAAAAATATCAAACAACGCGTTACTTGATTTGTACGATTTGTACGTACTTCAATTTCTGCCATCAAAAAAAATGTTTTTTCATTAGGTACTCATACTCTGAAAGTAGGTCTGAAATTGCCTGAGGAGCGGGTTGAAAGTAATACATACTTTTCATCCCTAGGGAGAATCGCTTTCAACCAAAGAATACTATTACCCTTTTAACTTTCAACTGACAGCTGTTAAATTAACATGTAAAAACTCTGCGCGCGACTGGCGGCAGCACTTATGCCAAGAATTGGCCTCTGCAATCAGAACATTTTAGTTCCAATTTTATCCGCGCGCAGAGTTATCTTGAACTCTACTAACCTATTTACATAAACAAAAGAGTTCTTATACCTACGAGTACATTTAACCAAATAGTTCTTACACCTACATTCAAAGAGGTTCTGCGTCTCAATACGTATAGCAGAGATTTTGTACCTATAAAATGAGTTCATCTGATTTTAATATAAATTTAACGCCTGATTTTATAAAAGAAGAGGCTAAAGCGGTAGTGGAAAATCATCATACGACTTGAGGTTGTTTTTTTGTCTTTGTTTTGACTTGGGTGGTAAAATAAAATTTACTCATATTTTCTTTAGCTAATTCATGTTTTTACATATTTTTAATTTCCTCGTATTTGTAATGAAAAGCACAGTGTTTACCTCGGGTTAAAGACTTATTTAGTCCCTCGAATTATTAGCGCCCTCACTGCGTTCGGGCGCCAAACCCCGTCTCGGAACTAAATAAGTTACTTTCACCCCTAGGGTAACAATGTACTTACTATAGTTGGATGTTTTTGTGTCTTTGTAATATTACAATACAATACAATTCAAAAACGTTTATTGGGTTCAACATCTAGGTTCACTATATTAATACATACAAAACTAAGTTAGTAATTTTTATAACAGTGTGTTGTCACCCGGACGATATATTTCTGTTTCCCGGGTGAATATTATTTTACACGTTACGTACAATTTTTAACCGACCGAAAGGAGATTCTCAATTCTTTTGTTTTTTTATTTATTTATTAGTAGGTATATTTGGATAGGTATAACTTTAAACCATTTAAAGTATGTACCTACCTAGTTCAAATGTTTGTTTATAAATTTCTCTTATATGTACATTTGTACATACATACGGTGAGCTGTAGTCAAATGCAAACCGATCCCACATAAATAGCCCAAGTTTACTCTACTGTAGACAGTAAAATTATTAAAAATAATTTAGAACCAACATTTTCATACTTATTTGTCTGAAGGTACGTCTTAAAAATATTGCCTACATTAAAAAAAACAAATCGTCAAGTAAATTCATATATTGTGTCAGTCAAGCCCACCCCTGGCAGTGGTGGAGACAGGCTCGCTCCGTCGGGAAGTTGTTGGTGGCTGGCAGGTCCGGCACGGGCGGGCAGTGGGCCGACCAACGCACCTCGAAGCACGACCGCGTGTACCAATTGTAGACGTATCTGAAAGGATATCAGTAGATTTAGATAGTAGGTAACTTATAATAGATAACATAAATAAATAAAGCTATTTCAAAGTCAAAGCATTTATTTGCAGAGTACAGAAATAATGAAGATGGTACATTTCATTATAGGAACCTAAATGAACACCATTTTTTTTTGTGGGGAAATCCGTAACTGTCACCCGCACAATGCATCGGGGGCATTGTCCAGGTAGTGTCGGACTCCAACCGACTAAAACCCCACTCCGTCTGTGCGCTGTGTGTCGTGGTTGCAGGTACAATTTCTTACTCAACTGCATCCACGACCACGCTTGTCCTTAAGGACCCATCTTAGGCTGGATAGAGATAATCCATCCGTCGTCTTAAGCAACAACGCGTTGGATACGCGTGCCTCCTCAAGGGTTCTTCTTATCGAGCGGCAGACCCCCCGAGTCTGCCGCCCAAGGCTCCTGTTATGGTGGACGAAGGAGGGCGTGGAAGAGCCTCCTTCGACGGCCAGGTCTCCTGCGCCGTATCTCCAGGTCTGTGGAGATCTCGCGCTCGCGCTCAGCCGTGTCCTTTTGAAATATATCAGTTCACAGAAGGAGACTGCCGCCTCCCAGGATGTCTCAGATCCGACCATGGCACGAACCAATGCCGGAAGAGAGACATCAGACCCCACCGATGTGGCCAGCTCTGTACGCTCCTTTGCCCAGGCTGGACATTCCACCAGGGTGTGTTGTGCAGTGTCTTCGACACACCTGCAGTAGTGGCACTCGGTTGTCGGTTCCCTTCCAGCTATATTGCACAGATATTTACCAAAACACCCATGTCCCGTAAGCATCTGCACAAGCCGGAAGGAAAGCGACCCGTGCGCTCTATCAAGCCAGTCATCAAATACTGGCATTATATATGAACACCATACTCAACCCACAATGCATTATTCATTTACTCCCCAACTTATATAAGTAACATTCAAGAGTTATTGGTTCTAGATATATGTAGGTAACATAGCCATTGTATATATTTTTGTCATAGCAGTTATACAATAACAAATTCAAATCGTTTTTCAACAATAATTTTGCATAAACTTTCAGCATGTTAATTAGAAATCAGTAAACACATAACTTACTAACGTAACAAATCTTGTGAAGTAGCTTTAGTAAGCGTATAGATATTTATAAATATATGTATCGAAACTTTCCAAATAACATTTCAGTATTCTTATTTGTGATTGTGTAAAGTAGATACTAATAAAGTAAGTGTAGTGTGTTCGCGTGTTGGTTCCTTTAACATGCTCAAACATTTGAACTGTTTCAAATGAAGACAGAGCTTAGTCAGTTTCTTGAACGCTTTGAGATGAATTTTCTATTTGAAGGTGTTCTGGCTCTACTAATAAGTGTAATAAATTTAATTATAATACCTTATATTCACCTTATATTATTACTGTTTTTATATTTAGGCAGTGGGCAGTACCTGGACAAGACAAGCACACGACCGAAGACACTGGCAGCGCATGGAGGAGGCCTATGCTCAAATTTGGGTGCCCAATAAAACATTAAAAGAAATTGAAATTTGATATTAATTAATAATGCTTTACTAACTTAGAACCAATAACTCCAGAATGTTACTTAAGTTGGGAAATAAATGGCTTTATTTATTTATTTTCATGTTTAAACTGATATAAAAGCTTTTCATTTGTTTTATATACGAAGCGTATGGCGTAGTCACGGGGTTAGTATATACAGAATACAGCCCTTTCAAATATGTTGAAATCAAGTAGGTACTCGTTAAAATTCTTTGATTATATACTAATCAAGTTAAAATTGTGGGGTAGAGTGTATACTTAAGACATACCTAATTTGATGAGGCCATCGGTCTCGCACTCTGTACTCAATCAAACAGTGTTTTTCTTTAGGGAATGTCTGGCACTTTTTAGGACTCACTGAAAAAACATGAAC
The DNA here is from genome assembly GCA_927399415.1 of Macaria notata. Classification (NCBI taxonomy): domain Eukaryota; kingdom Metazoa; phylum Arthropoda; class Insecta; order Lepidoptera; family Geometridae; genus Macaria; species Macaria notata. The sequence continues at coordinate 1,787,778 of OV656727.1, forward strand.
TGTGTTTATTACATGAGTTCAAAGTTATTATGTGTGTAGATTTATATTATTTATAATGACTTGCTTTCAACAACTGGTTTCTTATTAAATTAAATTGTTTTTAAGAACGAATAAATGATACGATTAATTGATATGATACACGTATTTATTTCTAGTTTGACATGAAATAAAAAAAACCATCAACGAAGTGTGAGCATTGTACGTATGGATGTCGGTAAACACGATAATATAGGAAAACATACAAATGAAAATGTCAATTTAATGGAAGAAACATACAACTGCATATAACGGATAAATGAACACATATAACGGATAAATCAACAAAATTAAAAAACAAAATATAAACACACTTACTCTGTACAGTTAGACACACAGATGTAGTTAACATATAGATAACAATCCAGAATCTTGACATGTTGAATTCTCGGTACAGGGTCAAGTAGCTACAGATAAGCGATTGATAAAATAATCATGCTTTTAATTAAGATTTATTAATCGTATCGCTTTGTTTGCTGGTCGCACACTAAATGTCAACTGAGTTGCAGATACAAGTATGAACTCCATTCATCGTCATTGTTTATGGCACATGATGACTTGTAAAAAATAAGGTATGTTATCTTATACATGGCTTCGCGTCAAGGCTTTTTCTCACTTGGATATTAGTTAATGGTTTAGTTATTTAGTGAGAGAAGCATCATAGTAGCAGTCACTGTGTTTAATTTATAAAAAAATAAAATAAAATATTTTTTTTTGCTATGATCCATTTAATAATTGACTACGATAACAGATGCGTAGTGCATGCCATTATTGTAAAGTGGCAAGTCAGCTTCGATCGCAAACTGCACTCGATGATTGAAACCAGATGTTGCACTTTCAAACTTCACAACGTTGACATAAAGTAGTCGTAGACTGGTATAGGTGCAAAATATTCTAAATCCAAGAGAAATCTCGTTTTTTTTTACAAATTGTGTTTTTGCAATCACACTCATGAGTTGATTGGATATTGAGTATCAATTAATTTAGGTAATATTTATTGAAACTCAAAGCACTTAGATTTCATGTGTTTATTAAAATAATAGTAATTTTGCCACATTGAATACTGAACACACTTAATAAACGGTATATTATTTGAAACAGTTTGTAATCATTTGCTCGGGGGCTCGTTTTTTATTTCTGTTTTTCTATAACATATTCCAACTGAGTTGGTTTTTTTTGCATGAACCGGACGGAAACTATGTACGTAAAGCATCTCTCGTAGATAAGGTAAGGCAATGATGGCTTATATTTTTTGAGGATTTGTTTTGGCAAAGTTTTTCTCATAACTACTGACACTATGTCAATTGTCAATACTGATACTATGTCGACACTTCACAAGTTCAAGTTTAAACTTTAAATTGGAATGTGAACTCGTCGCCCTTAGTTTGGAGTTAAATTAGTCCGCCCTTAAGTGGAGTTTGAAGTTTGAAGAGCCTTGCTTGCAATGAGGATTTGTCTTTTTGAGTTGTTTTAACGGGATATCCCGAATTGAACGGGAGTTACAAGATTTCTAATTTATATAGAGAGAGATATGTGTACTTATAAAATTTATATGAATTGCTGGTAAGTTAAGTAGTAGTTTTGAAACCGTTTTGATGTGGGAAAATTTGTTTGACTAAATGGAATAATTTTATTATTTATCAGATACAGGTTGGTATTTTAATAAATCAGGTTATCTTCCAGGAAATCTTTAGTTGCGGTTGACTGTAGGTATGCAATCTATACAATTACATCATGATAGTGTATGTACATAGGTAGCAGAGGTGACGTTCCATACCTTCGTGTCTCACATCTGAAGTTCTATCAGAAGGAGGTCAGCAATAACAATAATAATATATGTTATTCTTATATTATTGCAGATTTCTTATATTTGTAATCAAGTCATTCCTCTGTCATATAACTCATCCAAAAAATATGCTCCACCGTGACAGTGTGCGACACTGCCGTGACCAGGATTCGAACCTGGGTTACTACGGCCACAACGTAGGGTCCTAACCACTAGACGATCACGGCTGTCGGAGCTGGTGAGTGAACCTCTGAATTCAAAGACTGCTTGTTGACGAAGATATAATACTGATTGATTAAAAATGCCTGCGGTTAAATGATCATGTTTCGAAGTAAGTGGTCATTTAATTTGGTAGGTTGTTGAAGAAACTGGAGCACTTTCTTGCGAAACTGATGATAAAGTGGCGTGTAATTGAAGTTGCAATTACAGACAGTGCTCTGTTTGCATCAAGATAGTGGAGCAAACAAGTTACTGGAATAAAGCTGGACTTTGTTTTTTTGTATGTTTTGGTGGCTAAAACTATATAATTAGGTAACCTCTCCAAATTACAAAAAGTAAGTATATATAGATTTGTATACATCTATAACTTAGCCAAGGCTAAGAATCAATTAAAAATATAATACTAACTTACTTATTCATTAAATCAACTGTCACAGCTTACTAATAGTCTGCACGACCAGGCTCGGCTTGCTATTGCTTACCATCAAGCAAACTGTGGCAAATGCAAACTCGTTATCGTTAAAAAAAGGAATTACATTTGGTATGGAGACATCATGAATAATAATTAGCATTAAGCATAGGCTAATTTTTAGGCCGACCTAATGCGAGGAATACCCCCAGACGACAGAATGGTATAATTATTAATGTAAACCATAACTAAAAAAGTTTGCGTTCAGCCCGTATGGTTTACAAAAATAAATTAATTCATATTTTAGCTGAACATTTTTCAAACAACAAAATGTTATCAAGTTTCATCAAATGAAAATAAATAGGTCTAAATAAAGTGTGAGATCCTTATTTCTAAGGTTGCATCAGTCGAAGCTATTTAGATAATTGGACTACAATGAAATGTTAAATAGCTCGGAGAAATTGAATTGTTATCTGCATACTTAGCATGGTTGCCGTGAATCATTGTATGATTTATATTATGAATCAGTTAGATTTCTGATCAAAACTGTACTGCATGATAACTAAAATTTAAGAGCAATGGCTACCATTTTATAACTCAAAAAGTATTTACGTCTGTATTGGTTATTTGTCGTAAAAACGCAATTTTATTTGATAATAAATATATAATTAATTATTTTAATTTAACATGTATTTTTTACGGGTGAACGGATTAGATTACACCTATATACTGTGATTATAATGTGCTACTATTGGTTTATAATAAGCTACATTTGTAACCACTAGTGTACCATAAGTATGTTTAGCATGAAAATTAACATTTGGGTTTTATTGTAATTGTATTTAAAGACGTGTTAAGCAGCCTTCAAATAAAAGTAGGCATACTTATCCTTTAGTTCAGGACGTATCGTTAGGCATTCGTTTAGTTTCAGACTAACTTTTTGCTCATCTTATGCATCCAAACTTTAAAAACCCTTCCAAAAACTTTGATTTAATTAATTGGTTAATGAAGAATATGTAATATATTTTCTTACTAGCAAAGTACATATGCAGCTATATAATTTGTATTTATTTAATTAACTATATATAGTTAAAGTTTTTGGAAGGGTTTTTAAAGTTTGGATGCATAAGATGAGCAAAAAATTAGTCCGAAACTAAACGAATGCCTAACGATACGTCCTGAACTTCACGTTACACGTTCACGTTCACGTTCACTTTACGTTTCTTGACATTTGCTTTTTATGATCACAAACAAGATACAAGTATCTTGTTTGTGATCATAAAAAGCAAATGTCAAGAAATATTAACATAGTGATTATGAAATGATAGTTTACAATATAAATAAGATAACTGTTACTGATACCCATTTTATTTGACTTTTACTCTTCTTGTTATACGAGTCCGGTCATTTTTATTGCAATGTGTGCTAAAAGAATAAATTATCTAAAAAAATCTGCTCCTCCGTGACGGTGTACGACACTGCCGTGACCAGGATTCGAACCTGGGTTACTACGGCCACAACGTAGGGTCCTAACCACTAGACGATCACGGCTGTCGGAGCTGGTGAGTGCAGCTACCAAATATAAAGTGTACTTGTAAAAACTGGAGCACTTTCACTGCGAAATTGGCAGTGGCTTGCGCAAGAGTTGCTACCGCAAATTATTGAAATGGTTGTAGTAAGCAATTCTTATGTAGTTGTTGTTGTTAAACAATGTAGCATGGATAAGAAGCATAATTATTTATATTGTAATGACTATCTTTCAGAAATAGATTTAGAGATTTCTCAAAAACTAATTGGTCGGTACATCTCGCCATGATTCATATTGAATTTCTATAATTGTATATTCTGTTTTGATTGGATTATTATTTTTGTTCATTAAACTACATGATGAATTACTTTTATTGATTGTTCCTCATTTGTGGCATATAAAGCTGAATAGTAATCGCTATAAATAAAATAAATTAAATTAAATTATGAAACAGCACTATCAATGCTGTAATGTAATTAAAATTATTATGTAGGTATATAAACGTTTTATGTAGAAGCATAGATGTTGTGTAGACATACTACGTATCTACTACTAGATCTACGTAGCATCGTAGCCAGGACGATCATAGCGCTACGCCGTAGCGGGATGTCAACGTATGTACGTAGAGCAAAATAGATGAAGATGTTATGAGACCTTCTCAATTTACGAATGCTTTAATATATGCTTAATATATCAGACTTTGGAGACTTTTATTCCAAAAAAATAAAATATAAAACTTAAGCTCCTCCGTAACAGTGTGTGACACTGCCGTGACCAGGATTCGAACCTGGGTTACTACGGCCACAACGTAGGGTCCTAACCACTAGACGATCACGGCTGCTGGAGCGGGTGAGTGGTCAACAAAATGTTAAAAGCCTCTCAGACAAATTGTCGAAATAAGAGCACTTTCACAATTTGAACGGTTCAGCGGGCACGCTGTAAAAACTGTATTAAATTTAGTAAATATAAAAGAGTCACGCCATTTTTTTGTGATAACTTTAATGGTTTACAGATAAAATGCTGCTAAGTAATTTCACTGCTTTACTATTTTTAAATACATTTGACTACCTATTACTTAAGTACGATTTCGTTCTTATTACGAGAAAGAATTTCAATCAAAATTATCTTTTATAATTTAGATACTATAAATAAAAGATATATTTACCTTTATCATCATAATTATAAAAACGAACACAATTCGATAAAAACAAACGCATGTACTTTTTAACTGTGGCATAACACTGAGTCGATTGAATTTTTAATTTAACAAAGCTATTAATTATAAATCATGTATTTATATTGTACCAATATTTACTATGTGTCAAATATTCATCAGTTAATTATTTATTCTGTCAACTGGCCACCATTTGTGTCCATTTTGAAACAGCGGCCATGTCACGTCCCACAAATCCGGTTTTATAACTTTTCAAAGCTGAAACTTTTATCAGCTTAGGCTTGTTGGCGGAACTTCTAACAAATAAAAACATCAAAATTAAACATGAACACGAATTTGCCGCTATAATTATATTCAAAGTAGAAGTTTTTGTTTTTCTCATGTGAGATTTTGTTATTAATAATTGCTATTAATCTCATATCATCATCATCATCCACAGTCAGTTTTGTCCCACTGTTGGGTATAGGCCTCTCTCATAGTATGCTATTGGCTTCAATCTTTAGCCAGCCTCATCCAGGTTTGACCTGCGACAGATGTTATGTCGTCGACCCATCTTGCAGCCGGACGTCCGACGTTACAGTCCTTGGCTACCACTCGTTCACTGTCACCTTACTCCACCTGTCATCTACTCGTCTAGCCAAGTGTCCCGCCCATCTCCAATTAGGGTGCATGACTGCAAACCCATATAGGAATTATTAATTATGTGTTAGCCTCCTTTCGTAAGTATTTAGATATGTAGTCAATCGTCATGTGATGTCAACTAAAAGAAAAAGGGGTATCTACCTTTCAGTTAATTTACAGGTTGGATGATTTGAGTTAACACTATTCGGTTATAGTACAGGCGTCATTTGAAATTTCAAAGAAATTTGAGGCAGTATGAAAAGATGTTAGCACTTTCTTCATAAATTAAATATTTCTTACAAAAAATTTATAAACAAAATGTTTATACTAGTATGTACTACTACTTTATATTAGATGAAAGCATGTACAGTTTTTGCATCTATGATATAGTATAGATAATTAACTATGTCTTCGTAACAACGATACATTTTCACAATTCCTTCCGCAGTCTTCAATGCGACAAGCTGTCCACAGCAGTATAACATCATGCCCTGCGGCCCTCTACGTCATTGGAAGTACTCAATAGTAACATGTGACAAGGCTATCTTTCTATTGCAATCTATAAGGTAAGAAAAACGGAACCGACTGATACGAGTACAATATCATTGTTGCATCGTACTCAACCGTCGCATCAATTAATTAATATCTATACATATAATAAAAATAAAGAGGGTTAAATATCTGTACATATAAGATGTATAATTTTTTTGGGTATATTTTAAATTTAAAGAACACTAGTTTTTAGAAATTTTGTTTGTTAATCTGTTTATTTAAACACGCATCACGTAAAAACGGCTTAACGTATCATCATAATTTATGGCATGTAGATAGTATGAGGACTGGAAGTGACTGAGCTACTTTTTATTCCGATTAATCTGAGTGAAGCAGTGGACATCCACTAGTCTTATATATTTCTATACAGCTTCAGTTATATCTCTCCCTATTCGATATCAAGAGAAAAGACAATTTGAATGACGAGCTCTCGGATGGATGAAAGGCTTTTAGTTCGGTTACGTTTTTATTTGAAGTAGCATCTCGAGGGATAAGCATGTTTTTCGTGGGTTGGGTACTTATTGAATCACAGATTATTTTGACCTTTTTTAACGTATCTACTATTAATGCTCAAAAAAGGTTACAAAAATATGCTCCGCCGTGACAGTGTGTGACACTGCCGTGACCAGGATTCGAACCTGGGTTACTACGGCCACAACGTAGGGTCCTAACCACTAGACGATCACGGCTGTCGGAGCGGTGAATGTTGGAACAAAATTATCGATGGATATTCAGTTGCTTTCACAATCATTTCGCGGATCACTGCGCCCGCGCATATTACAAATAAACAAGACAAGTACTTACATAATATACTACCAACTACTATCACTGAACTGAAATCTAGATGACTACAGTGCATCTACTTGATGTAAACAGAAGTATGCATTTTTCACGGATATTTATTTAAAAATTCAAAAATAATTTTGTCTTCGCAAAAATACTACCCCATTGTACTTTGATCCCAGCTCATATACATATAAACAATAACTAACGTTCGACTCATTTGTTAATAGATATCGTGTTACCGTTGTTCCTCTAGCCATGTTCTCTACTACTCGGGTCCCGATCTATCTGCTTTGACAGATTACCGGTTTACAGAGTGTTTATTATCTACTATTTTGTTACCGTCAATAAGCTGAAATATTCACTATCGCCATTGCAGTCTTATCACGATTCTGAAGAGCAAAACTTTTAACTTTGGCTCAAAGTAAAAAGTTTCAAAGGTTTAACAAACGTGATAGTAAATTATTTACTCTCAATAAAAAAGGTGTTATTTACACAACACAATATACCAGACGTATTCGCAGTAACAAATTGATTAGTTTATTACTTATTGTTACCTTAGTAAGCTTCGTTTGAAGCTCTTACGCTTGTAAGTAAAAAAGTTCTAAGCAATTAAAATAAAGGCGCACTCTGAATTTTTGAAAAAAATATTGTCTTGCTCTTGACTACAACAAGCAACATTATAATCTATAAAGATCTATCTTAATAATTGTGGCAGCCAAGAATTAGCACGTGTTTTAGATAAAATAGACCTCCGAAACTTTACCCTTGACATTTCCACCAGGCCGTGGTTTCAACGCCAGCTTTTTCCCGGTAAGTAAAGAAAAGTGGCAGCATTTTGCATGATTATGTTCTCATCTCTCAGTTTACGTCGACCCTTCTCAGGGCTTCCTTCAAGCGGCACGACTTCACAACCCTCGTTATTTTACGGCTTATTTTGAACTTAAATTTTAATTTTGTTGTGAAAATTACCGCCCGAAAGGTAATTTGTTTTTCTTTGCGGACAGCACGATTAGGCCGAGCTTGGAAGGAGCTGAGATAAATTAGCAGAACTGCTAATGTTTATGTATAAATACAACAAAATGTTTTCAGAGCTTACGAAAATGTTATGCCTGTAATATTGTGCCTATTATTGAATTTGAGTTTACACTTGCATAGTGCAAATCTAAATATATAAAGCTCAAAGGTGACTGACTGACTGACATGATCTATCAACGCACAGCCCAAACCACCGGACGCCAAGCTGAATTTTTGGCATGCAGATAGATAGTTAAGACGTAGGCACACGCTAAGAAAGGGTTTTTTGAAAATGACACTTTGATAGGGGTGAAATAACGGATGCAAATATTTACTCCTTAATGCGAGCGAAGCCGCGAACTCCCACTAGTACACATACGAATTTCGGTTGAAGTGCTTTGTTAGTGACCGAATTAAAGGACTCTCGTATAGTATACGGAAGTTCATACATTTATTATCGGATGACTAAGTCGTAAATAAATACTTATGATAATGAAGACTACAGCTTGGAAACTAAGCAATCACCCATGACTGTAACAAATAGGATGATTCTGTAGTTTTCTTATAGCAATATGTCATAAGTGCAAGTAGTTTTACCAATTATGGTATGCTCTTCAGTATGTTATAACTGCATTTCTTATTCAGCATATTCTAGGTAATGCTAGCAATCTAAATGCATTGGCTACAGGCTACACACGCGTAGCTATATGTACATATGTAATTACAGGTAGCGACCAGCGACAGGCTAGCCGGAGGCAATGTGGGGCTCTCAGTACAGCGTACTGGTCAAAGACACGTCCATTTCCTAGGATTGTATTCTGTTTGAAGATTTGGTAATATTGCTAAAGCAAAGCATACTTGCCCGTTATATTAATAATGGACTGCTCTGTTAGCTTAGTTGGTAGTGGCTCTGCCTTCTAATCTAGGGGTGCGGGTTCGATTCCCGCATAACACAAGTAATTATGCATATTAAAATTTGTAATTACTTGTGTTGAGTCTGGTCGTTTCTATGTATAATAAGTATGTATTTACAAAAAAAAAGTATATATGTATTATATCCGCTATCTAGTACCCATGATACAAGCGTAAGCTTAGTATGGGGCTAGATGGCGCTGTGTGATATGTCCTGAAATATTTATTTATTTAATGGGCAGGATTTTCTAACTCAAAACAATTTCACTAGTAAAAATCAGGCTATAATAAAGATTATACTTGGCCTTTGCTGTTGCAAGTTCAGCGACTTTAAACAACACACAACTAATATTAGTTTCACCACACAATATTAACGATGCGCAAATTTTCTAAAACTCTGTTAGGTGCGTTGAAATTTCATTAAATTTAAAGCAACGTTGCCCTACATTTTACTGTCAGCGTCAAGTTGTAAAATGTATGTTGATTCGCGTAATAATTTGAACCAACAGTTAAATTGGCACAAATTACTCTCGTAACGCTACTTAACTTGAACAATGAGAAGGTATGGCATCGTAGAATATGAAAACCATATTGTTCGTTTCAGAATATGACCTTCATCAGATCAATCTATCTACGTCATCTTACCTAGCTAGTAGCTACTACAGAAGTTAAGTATCGACGACAACAATAAAACTGGCGTTAGTGTTTCATACACTTTATTGCTTCACGGATATTATTCTCCATAAAATGTCAAACAATCACGTTTATAACGACGAAACAGCGGCGCCCCGAGCGAGGCGCACGTAGAGGCACTGACAGACAGGAATCACAGATCGAGAGAGCTTAGGGGGTAGAGGTGGCATCAGTAGAGGAAGCTGGAGGGCGGCGGGCGCGGCTGCGGCGCCGGGCGTGCCAGGCGCGGGTGGAACGCACCCAGCGCCGCTTCGTTGGTGGACGATGGCCGCTCGTCGCGCGCGCGCAGCGCCGGCAGCCGCCACGCCGCGCACGCCGCCGTCAGTGCGTGCCGGTTCAGCAGCCAGTACGCCAGCGCGTTGAGCGCCGAGTGCGCGTGCCCAGCCAGCAGCGCGTAGTGCGCGGCCAGGCGCGGCACGCGCAGCCCGCACGCGCCGCACAGTGCCAGCGCCGCGTGCGCACTCCAACACGCCGCAAACAGCGCTGCGATCCCAAGCAGTACGTTGCCCAGCCGCCGCCGCGAGCGCAGTGTCGACGTAGCCGGTTGAGGCCCCAACAGGCTTGGCTGGAGTTTCTTCTTGGAGCACGCGTCGCCCACGTCGACGGCGTCCCGGCGCTCGCGGCCCACACCCGCCACGATGATGACGTGCGTGGGCCGCCGCAGCAGCGGTACAGGAAGGGGCAGCTCGCCATGCGCCGCACGCGCTGTCAGTGACAACGCCGTCAACTTGACGCGCACGGCCCAGTGACAGCGCGCCACGCACACTACTGGCGCTACGAAGGTCAGAAGCGCGTGCACCGCGCCCAGCGCTGGCCACCCCAAGCACACTGTCGTCAGAGCCGCGCCGCCTGGAACGAGAAAACGAAGTGGTCAAGTCACAAAGGGTACATAATGTATGATAAATAAAATAAATAAAATAGCCTTTTATTGCCCAGAAATAAGCTTAAGTATGTAAAAAAAATCACAAAAATAAAATTAGTTTTAAAATATCGCTAGAATAAAATAGAAATTGGTATATAATTGCTTAGGGCACCCAAAACTTGGTGAAGGCCTCTTCCATGTGTGTCCACAGTTTTATGTCTTGCGCCTGTCTCGTCCATGTGACCCCCGCTACTTGCGTGATGTCGTCGCCCACCTGCTGCGTGGGCGGCCGCGTCCCCTGGTGCAATCGCGTGGGTACCAGTGTAGGACGCGCGCGCTCCACCGGTCATCTGAGCTTCGAGCAAGATGTCCCGCCCATTTCCACTTGAGCTTACAGAGCATTGATACTGAGTCGATGAGTTTTGTTTTCTTTCTTATCTCTGCGTTTGGTACTCGGTCGTTCAGTTTCAGACCCAGCATCGAACGCTCTGCAGATCTTTGGAATGTGGCTATTTTATGTATCAACTTCTTTGTTAAAGCCCAGGTCTGGCAACCATAAAGTAAGCATGGCAGTATGGTATTGTCCATCAAACGTTTTTTGAGATGTATGGGCATTTTACTCTTGAATATATCCTTATTGGCCCAGTATTTTTTCCACGCTATTGCGATACGCCGGTCAATTTCTTTAGCAGTAGAGTCGTGCATCGTTATGAGCTGGCCCAAGTATACATATTCGCTCACATACTCTATATTGGTTTCCTCAAGTTTAATAGGAACTTTATCTCCATTGGTCATTACTTTGGTTTTTGAGAAGTTCATGTAGAGTCCTATTGCTTGACACTTTTTATTTAGGGTAGAGAGCATTTCTTGTAGTTTATTAGGCGGGTCTGCCAAGATTATTATGTCATCGGCGAAACGCAGGTGGGTCATTATTTCACCGTTTATACTGATGCCGTGATTAGACCAGTCTAGATTTCGGAACATTGTTTCTAGTATCGCTGTAAAAAGCTTTGGGGACACTGGGTCTCCTTGTTTTACCCCTCTTTTTACTGCAAACGCTGGCCCTATTCTCTTTGTTTTTATTTTGGCTTGACAGTTGCTGTAGATGGCTTTTAAAATTCCTATGTATTTTTCATTGATGCCTTGTTTTCTCAAACTCTCCCAAAGGTATTTATGCGAAATACTATCGAACGCTTTGGTGTAATCAACGAACGCTAGATATAGAGTTTTCTGGTACTCGTTACACTTTTCTATGCATTGCGTCAGAGTGAAGATATGGTCTATTGTGGAGTATCCCTTTCTGAACCCGGCTTGCTCCCGTGGCTGCTGTTCATCTAAGGCTATTGTTATTCTGTTCAATATTATTGATGAGAACAGTTTATATAGAGTTGGCAACAAACTTATTGGTCTGTAATTGTCCATCATGTGCGGGTTGCCTTTTTTGTACAACAAGGTAATTATAGAGTATTGCCAATCCACAGGAATCTCCTCGTTCTCAATAATATCATTAAACAGTCTTGTTAGCTGCGGTGTCAGGGGCTCTACCATAGCGATTATTGCGTCCGTCGATACACCGTCCTCACCAGGTGACTTATTCTTCTTTAACCTTGATATTCCTCGCTCTACCTCTTGTGTTAGTAAATGAGGAACGTTTTCGGAGACTCTCCTGTACAATGGTTCTGTATCAGTGTCTCTAGATGAATATAGGGCAGAAAAGTAATTCGTCGCGACTCGTATTATATCTTTTCTATTGGTGGTTTCTACGCCACTGTTGTTGCGTATTGTTTGAATCCATTCCTTTCGATGATCGTGTATTTTACGAGTATATTTTGTAGAACTTCGGTTTTCTAGTTCTTTTTCCATATTTTGTAGCTTGATTTATTTTTTCTTTGATATGATATCCTTTTTTATTTTTTTGTGAAGTTGTTTTAATCTATTTTTTTGAGTGTATGATAAAACAAGAGTATAAATAAACTCATTCACTTACTAAGTATTAACGCCAGGCTCCATACTAAAATGACTGTTAAGACAGGACGCGAGCACTTGGTGGTGCCGCCGCGCCGCACCACGCCGCAGCGGTCCGCTGCGATGGCCACCAGGGACAGGGTGCTTGCTGCCACCGGGAATGACTGCAATCAAATAAGATACACTTGATTCAATTGTAAAACCACTCATGAAACGCACTGTGTCGAATAACATATACTATTTCATTCATTTTTAAACCACTATTATTATTTTTGAGCAACAAAACAACTTAGATGGTTACTCGTAGCAAGCTTTGCTCCATCACTTGGTTTGAAGGCATAAGAACATATGTTACAGAACAAGTTTAAGATGCTTGTACGTACCTCTATATAGTAAGTGATGTGGCAGACTGGGTGTGCGCGGCGCGCGGCGCGTGCGGCGGCGAGCGGCGCGCTGGCGGCGCACACCAGCAGGTCGGCCGCGCACGCGCTCAACATCTGGGGCGTGCGCAGGCGCGCCGCGCCGCCACCTCCCAGCGCTACCAGCAGGCTTACATTACCTGGAACAAACATACGTGCATGGACAACTAACTACATATTTGGAATAAGTGTTCACTCAAAGAAATTACTTACGTGGGATAGGTTTGCGTTTGACTACAGCCGACCTGATATTGCACGGCTGCAGCCTAAGGTGTACGCTTACCTAGAAAGTACCTAATAGTCTGCAATAATTGATGCATAAAATATATTACTGAAATTAACTACTCATCATTGCCCAGTTCTTCAGTAAATAAGTAACAGGTATCATATGTAACTTATTGAAAAGTACAGAATTAATGCTCGTGGTTTGCCTCGATGGAAAGATATTTACTATAATATATTGAGTAGGTACTTTTACAATAGCTTGATTAGGTCCGTGCCTGTAATATAAATAAGCCTATCGTAAATTATTTTGATAGACACTTCATCAGGCGCGTACAAGTATTTATAGCATAATTAAACATTTAAACCTACAATAGAGACATTTAATCTTGAATCCGGAATACATAGCTCGTGACACGAATGTAAATGCGAGAGACGTGTAAATTAATTGTATCCTCTCTTCTACCGACACGGCGTCTGAAAATTATAACAGCGTCTTGAAGTTTAGACAGAAAACGTTCAAGTAAATTAGTTGTGTAAGTCGCGGAGCTTTGAAAGTACGCGAGTTATCTCGTGGCTGGGGAAAATCAAGAATTCACAACTGTGCTCTGTTTCATATTTTCCTGGAACTTGGTACATGTCACTGGGAAGCCACGCAATACTGGATTACTATTTTGTAGGAAACTTTTGAGGCAGGCTTTATATTAAAACTTCGGGAAGGCTTGACTGGCTACCCGGTGATATAATATACATTATATATACATATTGGTATTGGTTTTGCGCAATACAATAATTTTAAATTTTCCAGCACCTCCAGCAACAATTTCATCTCACCTTTTTTTACGCTTTGCATTTGACTACAGCCTGCCTGACATTAAGCATTGCTACAGTCTAGGGTGTAACACGCTTACCTAAAAGATACCTATTAACTCTAGATTTGAAGATCCCTGGATTGTATTAGGTAGGATGGCAGATGCCCAGGCGAGTACCATTCTTTGGACGTAAGGCAAGCATAATATCACGAGAGTACTTATCGACCAACTCGCCTCCTGGTACCGAATAGACAGACAAATTCTTAGAGCGTCAACAGCTAATTCAAGCACGCTAGCGTTAGTTACAAACTATCTACATACTTGTAAATTATTCGCGCCGCTATGTGCTATTATACATTTATAGCATTACAATACTCCTGAATTAATGAAGAAGTACTAAGCATGGTCCAAGAACACCGTACAATAATGGTGACCATTGAAAATAGAATAGGGAAGATGGTTGGCCACCTTATACGACATGACGAATTTATGAAAAACATCATTGAGGGAAAATTGGCACCCGAAGAGTAACAGGAAGGCCAGGATGGTCATACATGGACCAAGTAAAAGAAAAGGCGGGTATCATGTCGTATAAGGAGGTCAAGGAATTGGCAGAAGACCGGGAAGGATGGCGCATGCTCCACAGACAAGGGCCTTGCCCTTAAATTTGTGATGATGTGATGACACTAGTCCTATTAATCTAGCAGCATGCTCACCTACTATCCCAACGAGGCAGACGAGTGCGTAGAGAGCCAGCAGCGTAGCCAGTGCGAGCGCGCGCGACTCCTCGCCCGCGAGCGCGCCTTCGCTCACGTTACCGTACATCGTGGCTCATGCTGCGCACTGCAACAACATCATCATTATCATCAGCGGTCTTATCTAAGCGGCTAAGCCACAGACACTAGCAAAGGAAAAACACGCCATGGTAATACTAGGATTATTTACCAAATCAAAATAGTATGACGAAATAGTGTTGTCTATTGATTTATTTTCACGTATCACAAGGAGTCATATACACTCATATTCAATTTCAATTTCAATTTCTTTATTAGCATTAAATGTACCTATTTACATTTACCCTGTTCAGGGGGGAATTAGGGCGTTGCTAAGATTAAAACTAAATATTCTAAAATCAAAAACTTAATATGAAATTTCAAATCTTAGATAGATCACATTCTCAAGTTGACATGCCACTTGATTTAAGCGTTTAGTTTCAGTGCTAGCAAAGTATCTTAAAGACATAAATAATGTTTATTAACCTACTGTATAGTTATCTGTAAGTTATCTATGTATGAATTTATATTATTTTAAAGTTTATTGTACTAGTCTGTATATGTGTAGCTAGGAACGTATTGGACAAAAGTATGTCAATACATATTTCAATTTATTTACACAATTAAGTTTCCTGTAATTACAATTCTGGAAACAACATTCAATAATGCCGTCAATATTAATCACCATTTAATTAAATGTAAACGACACAAGTCAATTTGGAATACCGAGAAGTGTTGTAATTCTGTGAATTGTTGTCATATAATAAAGACATCAGTGGATCAACTTTCCGTAGTATTTTCATTTATTTTCAAAAGCAATTATCGCGTAATTTTGAATTTCTTTTGCGATTTCTTCTGAGACACGAAGACGGCGTAGTAAAGCGATAAATAAAAGAAAACAAACCTCTTAAAGAAACATTTTTCTTCTAAATTCTTAAGGATAAAGTTCAGAAGGAGCTTAGGATTTTTTGAAGACGCCTCGAGGCATCGTTACAACATGCTTTGTGTGAATAAAATATTATTCTGTCCAATAAAATGTAAAAACAGTGTCTTTGAATTGACATCACAGAAGCTTTGTTGGATAATGTAACAAAATCCTTCAGTCTTTTACGACATGAAACAGTCTCAAAGCTAACATAAAAACAGTTTATTATGAAACTAAAGGATGAGAAAAAATATTGTAAAAAATCTGTGACCCTAAGTTTTGTTTTAAAAACAATGGTTGATAAAGTTGAATGCATTGTGACAGATCTTTACAAACGTAAATTTTTAAAATTCAATTTAAATACAAATAACTCATCACCACAACGTACGTCAGTATCGTTTCACGTCTCATTCAGTCTAAGTTGATGCGGATACCTACATAAAGCGGAAACAATTACTGGCCGGAGCAACTGTAAAACGGAACATAAACCGAGCGCCGGTCTTTATCACAATCCACTGGCAAAATCGATTCTTTGACGTCATGCCGAGGGAATGTACCTTCGGAGGTCCTGACGTAGCACACTATCTGCTGTGGCGGTCAAATATGATCGTGGTGACGTCAGCTAACATCATCTTGATGCTATTATTGTTTTGGATGTCTGAATACGATTCATAAGACATTTCCTACTGGTGATATATTTGTTTGAAATGGGGAAATTTAGATGTATTGTTTGCGAATGTATTTACTATTATGTATTTATTTATTTAATTTAATGTAAGTATATATTTTTTTATTTATATGCTTTATCTTAAAATAAAAAAAATGAAAAAATCTTATGAGTCATAAAAACAGATATAGTCTGATCTCATCTTTAAGTTTTCAACTGTTAAATGGTTTTTGAGACACATTTATAATGCTACTTTCTTTCACTTTCAACACCATAGTTGGCCACTTTTATATGCACTTATTATGAACTCACTCAAACAGTACCTAACTTATTCAGTTCACTTCACGCAATATCCAACCCCATTGAACCTACTGTGCACGAGGTCGAATAGTTCCCAGAAACAAGTTGCATGCACACAAACAACCTATTCAATCGCAAAAAAGTTGTTTTTCAAACACTTTTGTTAGACAGGATGTCCCGTACGCCTCTGAATGTTTTCACACTATTCACACGAAGAACGAAACTTTGTGTTTACCTACATTATGCTACTAGGTCCATTTGTGATCATTCATTTTCCCATTTCATATTGGGTTTGTGAAAAGAAAATAAACTAAGATAGTGGAAATTGTGCAGATACCGCATTTTCTAACCCGATGGTATTTAATGTCTGGTTTTATTCCGCAGACAGATGGAAAAACTCGGGCAACCTTTTTTAGGTCGTTGTCGGTAATTGTCGTTATTTCAGAGGAGATTGCTCTGTCCTGAGTGACGAAGGAATTATCGTAGCTATCTTTATTTCTAACTAGCTAAGGTCTTCGTGTCAATAAGTTTAATATCGCACGACTTTGACGTTCTATGATTTCTTTTTTTTATTTATAAAATTCTAGCCGGTATAATAATCGAAACTCAATTTTAATTTAGAGATTGTATCTTCAATTTGTCTCGAGTCTTGATAAATCTTTCTACGATATTGTAAGAGTTCATTTATGAATTCTCCTTTTAGAAAATTTATTTTGTGATCTATGAAATAAGCTCTCAAAGCGAAATTACAAATTTTACCAGTACTTTAGTTATATCTGAATACTCTTAATATATGTGACAAAGATTCCATCATTGTTAAGTTGTATTAATCAATAAATATTATCAATAAATGTTTGCTACAAAATTTAAAAAACGCACACGATAGGAATAAACTAGAGTCAAATAAGAGAAATAGTAAAGGTCTCCGGGATACGATAAAAGATATTTGTCACCTGAAATCCAATAGCACTAAGAATATTGATCTCCTAAACGTAGACAAGTCTCTAAATATAGTCAATGACTATTTTGCCATCGTAGGAGAAAATTTGGCGAAAGATATATTGACACAAATTGGATCCTCTGAAGAAGCTTTAGCTGTATCTGTGTCTCTACCAAAATCTCCAGCTAATTCAATATATCTAGCTCCAACAGATCCTCTGCTCATAGGTAAGATTATTTCAAATCTGAAACCTAACTCAGCTCCTGGTCATGACAATGTATCTAATCATATATTAAAACTAGCTAAACATGTGCTAGCTGCCCCTATAGCCTTTGTGTGTAATCTAAGCTTACAAAAAGCAGTATTTCCAGAGTCTTTCAAAACGGCTAACATCTGTCCAATCCATAAAGCTGGTGATACTGAAATCCCTTCAAACTATCGCCCTATCTCTCTCCTTAGTTCTTTGTCCAAAATCCTCGAGCGAGTGGTAAACAGAAGTCTCATAGCTTTCCTCGAAAAAGAACAGTTATTATCCTGCAACCAATATGGCTTTAGGCAGGCGAGATCAACGGAGGACGCCGTTACTTCACTAGTAGATTTTGTTGCTGGTAAACTAGATAATAGAGAAAAATGTGTCGGCGTTTTCCTTGATCTCGCTAAAGCTTTTGATACCGTATCACGCCAGATCCTTAATAAAAAGCTGGAATATCTGGGAATCAGGGGAACAGCTCTTAAATGGTTTAAGTCATATTTATCTGAACGCAAGCAGCGAGTCAAAATCGGTGAATCTTGCAGCGATTGTAAAGAAGTAAATTTTGGAGTTCCACAAGGAAGCGTGCTTGGCCCGTCCCTATTTTTGATATACATAAACGACTTGTGTCAGCTAGAGATATCAAACGCCAAAATATTCGCTTTCGCTGATGACACAGCCGTTGTTTTCAGTGCTAATAACTGGGAAAACGTGAGTCGGGAAGCAAACAATGGTCTTAGACATATTGCTAGATGGCTACATAATAACTTGCTGACACTCAATGTATCTAAAACAAAGCTCATAGCTTTCCGAGTCTCATGCTGTACAGCTCCGACATATCCTATCAATATTAGACTACATACCTGCTGCATTTCTATCTACCCCCAAAGTTACTGCAATTGTCCAAAAATTGAGGAAGTAAAAGACATAAAATACCTAGGGATATACATTGACGAACTGTTATCTTGGACGAAACAAATTCAGACAGTGAGCGGGAGGATTAAAAAACTTATCTTTATTTTCAAAAGGCTTAGATCTGTAGCTGACTCTAGAATCATAAACATGATATACAAAGCACTGTGTGTTCCAATCTTAACCTACTGCGTAACTTCATGGGGCAGTGCTTGTGTCACCCATCTAATAAAAGTCGAACGCGCACAAAGGTTGATACTTAAAGTGGCACTTAAAAAACACTATAGACATCCTACTGATGAACTTTACAAAGAGGCAAAACAGCTGAGAGTCAGGCAGATTTTCATAGTGGCGTGTATACTCAAATTCCATAAATCTGCATCTTCCCACGCTACTCACAGGCGTACACTACGTTGGAACACAACTGACATGACCTCTTCAAAAACTGCCACAGGACGAAGATGCTATGCTATCCTAGGCCCGTTTATGTATAGGAAAATTAACTCCATCCTAAACATTCTGAATTGCTCCAAATATATCTGTAAGAAAAAATTGAGAGAATACTTGACCACGCTTAACTACAAAGAGACGGAAGAAATCCTCCGTCTCACTACCTAAACCACACACACCACTATTCATAACTACAGCTCCGGAGCTACCTATTTCACAAAAAAAAAAAAAAAACTCTAACACACCTACACATATAGTATACAGAGCCTTAATCACTGGCCATACATACTCCTTAACCACAACATAGGCGGACCGTAACCAACAGTACAGACCCAACATCACATATACGCTCATACACATACACCAAAGATATACACAATGTCAAATCACACACACAGATATAGGATCAAACCACATACACAGGTGGGCCTGTCACCCCAGCTTAACTGCCTGGAGGTACTCAGACCCACCTTCACATGTAAACACATACAAACACAACACATATTCACAACATATACTATATTCCATAAATCACTTTTCAAGCCCGAAATATATAGTTCCCAAAATTAAAATTAATTTAGCACGCACACGTCCAGCTCACTTGGATAAAAAATTTTAACTGAAAAAAAATTACACGAATCCCTATCTCTAGCACCCTGGAAGAGAACTAGTTCTCACAACACAGGGAATCCTAGTGCGAGAACTAGGGACCTCGGACTTACTAGAATTGTTAAAAAAAAAAAGGTTATAAACTATGTATATAATATTTAAATTTCGCTTTTGCTCCAAATTTATTTGAGAAAAATGTTATGAATAATAATAATGTTAACACTTGTTTAATGTTTTCATAAATATAGCATACACAGAGTTTGAATCATATAAATATGTAAAACACTGGAAGAACCCTGTCTGCTGCAACTCAGCAGTAGACATCCCCAAAAGCAAAATTGTTCTTAATTGTTATTAAAAAACTAGTTCCTATTTAATAATAATCTAGATAATTATGTACTTTTGTAACTGTAAAAATGACAACATATTTTAGTTCAAATAAATTATTTTTATCGTTATCTTTAATATTAATTTATTCATTACTATGCACTTACCTAATGCACACAATGTTTGAGAGCTAGAGTATCCTATCTGTCTATCTATTCTTATATGGCCTTAAGAGATCGATGCATGTAAATCACTACTATTAAAAAATTACAAAAAAATATGCTCCTCCGTGACAGTGTGTGACACTGCCGTGACCAGGATTCGAACCTGGGTTACTACGGCCACAACGTAGGGTCCTAACCACTAGACGATCACGGCTGTCGGAGCTGGTGAGTGGTACACCTAAAGACTCTACCACTCTCTTAGCCAAAGGCAAAGAGTCCAAGTTAAACGGTAACTTAGTTTGATAAACTTACTCCGACAAGGCGATATATTTTAATTATTCGTATAATGCGAAAACTGGAGCACTTTCGCTTGAAACGGTGGCGCTTGTCAAGTGTTCGTTCTACCGAGTAATTGCTTGGTTATGACACAACTTGTGTGATAATAATGTGTGAAGTATTTGAGAATCATTAATGTGCTATGATTAGGCCTTTGCTTAATCATGCCGCAGTTCCTGCAAAGTACTTTCACACAATTTCTACAATCATCCTATTAGTATGAGTCTGAAACTCGTACTTATTTTTTTTTAATTTCATAGAGAACTTAATTTAATGTGTTCTGAATTCGATAAAGTGCTGTGGAATTTAAAAAATAACTGAAACGGTAGAAATATTGGGCGTGCAAAAATTTTATACATTTTTAAACAAAACAAATTTAGATCACTGCTTGAACAAATTGAATATTCATAACCATGATACCCAGAAACAATAAACAATCCTATTTGCCTTCCATTAAGCGATCTCCAATCTACCATAATTGATATCGAATTAATGCTGCGAAGCCTTCCAGAGATAATTTAATTATTGTGTATATACGAACAATATAATTACGTCTACTTATGTTAATAATTATTTTATTGGCACATGTTACGTGGCATATTTTTATTAAGTACAATATTAGAATACGTTGGTGTTTGACTGCCAGACCGCCTGAAGTTCGGCATTGCTACAGCCAAGGGCACATAACACGCAAATTAAATTAATCTATCTAAATAATCCCAATATTTTAACGTTACAAAGCTTTTTTAACAAAATAACAGAAGGATGTGGATAAGGAACTAAAATGGAGATTACTGTCTCGGGAAAAGTGGAGGATGAAGTAACTAATAGGTACATACATTAACATTTCATTGAGTTTAATCAGAAGTGCATAATATCATGGCTCTCACAATGCTTCGTTAGTATTTGCAGCCACTATTTCATTAGTAGAGCTACGTTCAAATGTTTGCGTTTATAATATTCAGGTAGGTATATGACGAAGCCGGCGAGTACAAACTAGTTAATTACAGTTCCCTGCAGTCCCTGCCTAATTACGAATGATTTTAGTCGGCTTCCCGGTGTAGTTCGGCTTTCATTGCTAGTTGCTAATTATACCAATATGTTGGAAAGTTTTAATCCAACGGTTGATTTTGATTTGAATATTTTAGATAAGTTTGCTCTAAATAATTTTCCAGCAGTTCGCAAACACATTGCAAGTAGACTTTAAAGTTAGACTTTTCGTAAATCAATGCGTATTTATATCCCTCTGGGACTGACGTGGTAGTGTGTCAGACACCGCAAAATGTAAAAACGTTCGTTATTTCGTTATTTTTTAAATTGCAACCGCCACGTTCTCAGTACCTTCCGAGCGCGCGCTTAAGCGTTGATCAGTGACCCGCGGGCAGTCGCGGGGTGCGTACGCGTCACGCTACAAGGGAAGGTGTCTACGAGACAACCACGTCAGTGTTAAGGTATGTGTCTGTGAAACAACCATCTCAGTAAAATCATTATATTTTCATAGTGTTTCCTAGACTACACGTCAGTATTATTGTTTTTGTAACTTTTAATTTTTTCTTTGATCGAGACTTTACACCTTCCTAATTTACGTTTCTGAGAAAACAAGTTATAGGTATATGCGACTGTCGTACAAGTAGTAGTGGGTACTAAAATTATTGTTTGGTTTTAGGATGGCTGAGTCTAGTAATTCTCGTAGATGTAAAAGGAAGCCTTCTGGGGCTTTTATATGCCATGATGAAATGATAGAAGAATGGTTGAATGAAGAAAGTGAACATGAGTTAAGTGATGTTGATGATGAAGGAGGTGATCCAAATTTTCAACCAGAAATAGAATATTTAGAAGATGACGATGACGAGGCCGTTGCAAGTTCATTACTTACATGCCTCAAAAACCGGCCAAATACGGTATCAAAATAATGGTGTTGAGTGATGCACGTACATACTACATTTACAATGCATACATCTACCATGGCAAAAATTCGGATGGGATAGGTCTGACTGAACAAGAGAGAAAGATGGCAGTACCAACTCAATCTGTTTTGCGACTTGCGAAAGTGGTCGAAAATACAAACCGTAACATAACGGCTGACAATTGGTTCAGTTCCATCCCACTTGTGGAGATATTGTTGAAAAGAGGACTGACCTACTAAGGAACACTGAAGAAGAACAAGGCTGAGATACCTCAAAGTTTCTTGCCAAACAAACAAAGAGAAATAGAAAGTTCTTTGTATGGTTTTACCAAGGAGAACTTTGCTCTCCTATGTCCCGAAAAAAGACAAAGCAGTTCTGCTAATATTCTCTTCCCACCATAACCGGGACATAGACATTGACACAAGGAAGCCAGTTATGATTGCAGACTACAATCGAACAAAAGGAGGAGTTGACGAAATTGACAAGAAGTGCTCGATCTATTCTTGCAGCCGTAAAACTCGTCGCTGGCCTATGGCAATTTTTCAGCGTATACTAGATATGGCAGGAGTAAATAGCTTTGTCTTATATCAGTCATGTGCAGACAGTGACGATAAAATGAGGAGAGGAACTTTCATGTTGAATATGGCAAGAGCATTGGTGCTAGAACACATGAAAGCCCGCGTATACAATGAAAGATTACCAAGAGAACTGCGAATGACGATAAGTAGAGTTTTGGGTAAAGATTTACCCTCTCCACCTCCAAAGACTACACCAAATCCACCAAGTGGAAGAAAATTATGTGCCATTTGTCCAACAAAAATAAAAAGAGTGACAAAATATCGATGCTGTGATTGTGAGAAGCCGATTTGTCTTCAATGTTCCAAGCCACTTTGTGAAAATTGCCAAAAAAAAATGTAATAGTTTGTAGTCATGTGAATTTTGATTGAACCATTGAATGTTGCTATTTTTTTATATTTTTCATGATAAAACTGTTGTCTTTCACAAATAATTAATGTTCCTATAAAAAGTACTAATCTTGTTATTTTTTTTTAATTTTTAGTAGATCTCTATGTTCTGAGACTGATTTAGACGTACTTAATTAATGTTTATAAATATCACCTTGTTTTTTTCCTGAAACTTAGTTCTCAACTAAGACAATAAAGAAAATAGTAATGCTTAAATAAAAACCATTAAACCAGGTTTGAAAAAAAAAACTACAAAGTTATGAGTAGTTAAAGTGGTGTCTGTTATACTACCACGTCAGCAGATTTGCGAAAATTAGGGCACGTCAGTCCCAGAGGGATATGTACATGAAATTTCTCCCTCTTTTAGTCACATTCCTCATCACTGAGGGTCACATCTCCTGCAAGATTAATTCTCTTGTACAGATACATAGCTGAGTGTTGATGACACAAGTACAATTCATATATAGCCATGATCCGCTTGCCTCGAGTACTTTATTAGTTTAGACTAAATTCAAAGCATATGAGTTGCTAGTGATTCGCTTCATCCGACATGAATAGTTCGTCACTAGTGCTCATCAAATTGTCTATATGTATGGTATGCTGTTTATGTATTTAATTTGTGTTTGATCCGCAACTACAAGCTTGTCACATCATACTTCTGATTGTTAAGTAATATTGTCATTCTTTGTTGTTAACTGCCTAACTTTTAAATCAGAATAGGTAAACAAACGATTTGTTCATCATTATCAATTATATTTCACTAGATTTCGAAACTATCGATGTGAATAAGAAACAAAACTCTCATAAAGGGTTATTTAACTTGTCTAGAATCTATACTTAATATTATAAAGCTGAAGAGTTTGCTTGTTTGTTTGAACGCGCTAATCTCAGGAACTACTGGTGCGAATTGAAAAAATATTTTTGTGTTTAATAGACCATTTATCGAGGAAGGCTTTAGGCTATATAAAATCACGCTGCAAGTAATAGGAGCGAAGAAATAATAGAAAATGTGGAAAAAAACGGGGAAAATTATTCATCTTTGAGGGCTTCCGTTGCATGCGCTTCGAAAACGGTTCAAGATATCACAAAAATATGTATGAAAGAATTATTTCTCTTAAAATAATCTAACAAAATGTCTCCAACAATATATGTATATCTTTTAAGTTTAACTCACTAGGACCGTTTTTATGGTAATAACTATTCCACGCGGACGAAGTCGCTGGCACCAGCTAGTTTTTGATAAAATTACAAATAGTACTTTGGTGTTTCGTTATTCCTAAACACAATACCTTTGTGAGATACTCTAGGATTACTAGGTATGTTGTTTGTTAGCCAGAATCATTGTGGAGTCTGTTTGTAAGGAACACTGGAAACATATTCTTCTATTTCTACAAAAACAATACACAGTTCCACACTGCTGTCCCCTTTGCACAAATATTAGCTATTTCTAGTTAGATTCGCATTCTGTGCACCAATCTTAGTCACTGTACAAAACGTTTTTTTTTATTAGAAGATTGCAAGTCACTTTACAATATATAGAATACACAATATGTATTTCTATTTCTTACATTTTTTTGATTACATTCGAAGCTATAGACACTATCCTTATACTATTTACTTATTTTGTAGTAAGAGCTCATAATTTTATTGTTTTAAACGAAACTACGGGGTTGTGTATCACGGTAGATAAAACTTAAATAAAAAACCCTTATTTAAACAGCCGTTTGATGAGTTCTTACTTCAAAGCCTAACAGCTGGAAACCAAGTTAAACTCGGAAAGGGTGCGGGTTTTAAATCACAATTAAAGTGTAACATCATTAGAGTTTTAGTGTTGCGGACAACCAACACTTACTACGAATTGCGCAACTGTTATTGTTAAAGGAACTGTATCTGTTCTTACTGTAAAATTAAACATCTATTATTTTGTTATTCTTTGAGCAGACACAATACATTGAATACTCATAAATTTGCCCTTCATATTTGCGTCCATAAAAAATTGATATTAGCCGAGTAGTCTCTATTAACTTATCGGAAAGGACTATAACATATTTTACATCTCTCATGTTCGGTAAGTAGGTCCTTATTACCCCCAAATGGGGCTTGTAAGTAACCAATTAGCGCTCTAGGGTAATAATGTAGCCAGAAAAGCCCTAGGGCGGTAAGTAATTAAAAAAAAAACTTTTCACTCTTTCAAAAAGTTCAAGTAGTAGACAAAGGAGGTCGTTTCGCTATTCAAACTCAAACTTCTTCGTATGAGTATAATTATAGTCATCAATTTTAAATATCGAACGGCGATGCTCAATTTCGTTCCTGACAAAAAAAGATGAAAAAAAGCGGGAATAGAAAACTTTCATTTTAAATGTTGTTTGTTTTGGGATTTTTTTATAAATACGTGCTAATTAGGAAAAAAACAAAAGTTCTGCAAGTGATGACGATATATTATTTAAGCTGCACTCCTGATTCAATGAAAATGAAAGCTGAAGTAGCAATTAACAATATTTTGCTTGAAAGTTCTAAAGAGAGATATTTGAAAACTTACGACGAGTTTATGAATTGGCGAAAAGAAGTTCTGATTTTGTCCGTGACCAGCAAATATCACAATCTCAAACTTTTAACATACCCATAAAACATCTGTCCCTAAAATTTTAAAATTGTCCTCATTTCACTATAAATTATAACCATTAAAAGGTTTTATTCTTGTAATACGGGTTTTTTCTACTTACCTCACAATCGAGATGTAAAGCAGAGTAGTTAGCTCGGGTGTAAGCATCAATTGCACCCTCGAACTATAGGCGCCCTCGCTGCGCTCGTGCGCCTAACTATCTCGGGCTGCAATTGATGCCTTACAGCCCTCGGCTACTAATCTACTATTATAATATTGTTATCACTGATATAACAGGAAGTCAATAATATAAGTAATAATATGTATGTGCACTTGACGCGACAGATGGCGTCATAAAGCTGGCGTGCTATTGGCTCCGTCTCCAGATACTTCCGAGCGGTGACGTCATGAATGCTGAAAAGGTCACGTTTCTTGGAGCTGGGGGAGTGACAGTCTGCTCGTTGGTCCTTCATGAAGTTATCATATAAAATTTTAGCATTATCTTAAATAAAAAGGAATAATTTGTACACTACTAGCTTCAACCCGCGGTTTCACACACTTTTATTTATAAATAAACCGTTCTCTTGAATCACTCTATCTATTAACAAAAACTGCATAGAAATCCGTTGCGTAGATTTAAAGATCTAATACATACGTAGAGACAGACCCGGGAAGCGACTTTGTTTTATACTAGTGATATAAATATTAATAGGTCTCACAATAATCTAAATTAGAAAAGCAAATTTCAATAAAAAAAACTACTCCTAGTGCAAATGAGCTTGCTGCGTTTACGCACTCAATGTCAGCTCCTCTTTGCACCAGAATTTATTAAAATAAAAATCATTTTCAGAATCAAAATTCAAATGATAATAATCAGGACAGGTATTAAACATGGGCTCCATCTCCATGCAATGTACAGGGAGTTTTTGAATCATTTCCCCTTTTGTCGGTCTAAATAAGAGGCTTACCCGTAATCCCTCCAAAATGAACAGTCTTTTATATAATTTTAATAATAAAGGCTTAATTTTGTCCTCATTTTACTTTTTTCGTGGTTTAATTTAATATTTTAATATTAATATTCAAAATATTAATTTAGATGCTATTTCGTGTATTGCTTTGTATGTATGTACTGTTTTTTTGCTTGCAGTTTCATATAAGTAGGTACTTTATACAATGAATGTATTATGTACTATGGAAGTTATGGGTTTCATTCAACACATACGTATAATAAGAATGAAAGTGCAATCAAATCCTAAAATATAAAAATTGTGGCCAAATCTATTTTGACCGACAAACTTAACAGCGTACTTATCTATAACCATAACCATTTTTAACATAATACTACTAATAATATATTAGTTTTCATTAGTCAGGACAAGGTAAGCCGGGATGTGAGCGAGAATAGATTACGTCATTACCATTATGGACGGGTCCGAGTATCGCCTATTACCTAACAGCGACGGTAATAGATAATCACATTTTTTCTCTTCTACTTTATACTTTGTACAGAAATTTTTATATGGTAGGTATTCAATTCAAGTGTATGTGCTTTTGCGGAAGTCATCCTAACGGTGATTGGAACAGATAATCTCTTATATTTTATTTAGCATGTTTTTATTTGTTACTAAGCTCGTACTTAATTATATTCGCAACAATATTTTAATCATTAAGAGAAAGCAATTACCGTTAATGAGGGAAGTAATAACGAATTTCAATTAACATCGATTAACGCTCGAGTGTAGAGGACATATTATCTGTTAATGCGTTGTGACAATCTTATTAAAATACATCGTTTGTGGAGTAATTAACAAGTCTGTATAAAGTCTCGCCGCAATTGAGGCCGGAACCGGCGCGATGACAAAATAAAGAAGGCACTCGTATAAATGTCGGTCTTTTGTGATCCAACAATACTGATTGCTCTCAAATTGGAACTGTGACATTAATTCCTAAAGACATCTTAGCAAATTGAAAAAAGCCAGTTCTTTTACTTTTTCGAATGTTTTATCTTATTAGGTAGGAACGTGTCTAGCTCGTCTTGGAGCACACGAGTCCCAGAACTAATCAGTCTCGTCTAAACACTATTTTGTAAAGACTTACAGGGTGGAATCTTTAATACGTAGGGTAAAATTGTCTCTGGGAGCGAGGTCTCGCCTTAAGTGCTCCCTGTCTGAGACAGGGACCCAATTTGGGCGTATCAAGGGCGCGATTATCTCTGCGAGGTGTCGAGCTGAGCAAAGTGAGTAATTATCAAGGATTAAACCAGGTAACGCTGAGATTTAATCCGAGATACGATGTCTGAAGGGAGCGGGCCGGGAAGAAAACTGATTGAAAATGTTACAGCTATTTTAAAAGTTAGATTCGAGTGTAGATCCTTAATGATTTTGGATTACGTGGCTTGTTTTATGACTCACCAAGTGGGCATCAAAACGACGCAAGATATAGACTCTGATTTATTTTTACGGCAAATAGCTCTTGTCGCATTAGGAAGTCTGTAATTCACTTCCAAAATAAGCACTAAGTTTACCGAAACGACTACCATTATGTTTTGCTCAGAATTTCAATCGTATCCAAATGGTAGTTTAATAGATTCCTGGATGAAACTTAGCCTATTTGGGATAACAATTAGTTCGACTTACGACTGTAATCAATTGCTACAAAGCCGATTAAAACATGGGTTCGGTCATTAAGCTCGTTGAATTACTTAAGCTTTTAAGTTGGTGTAACGGATTCTGTAGTTTACTTCCTCGAACTAATATTTGCTACTCTAGGATAGATAGTAGGTTCACTCATATCTGTATCAAGTTGGATTGTAAGCTGTTTCTACATACATAAAATAGATCATTGCTGATTTGAATCTTATGTGTTTTTTAAACAACGAATGTACACTTTAACTTGCTTATACATTTTTTGTTACAATGTCTTTTTCTACATAAAGCTTTAACCAAATTTATCAAACAACTGGTAAAGTAGTCAGATAGCGACAGCAGCTGTCATAAATATGTATTGTGTGCCAGCCTTTTAGAATATTACCGTGCTTTTAGTAACACATTAAATATTTATGATTCGAATCTTCCAACTATCTGCACATAACTCAGATCTGGGATGGTACCTCTGCTGTTTCTATGGGCAACTTGGCAAAATCCCAAATAAGCTAAATAATTTGTAAGCCAATTTTTTGCAACTTTGTCTGAGGTTTTAGTAGTATTTTGTTGCAAAATATGTGCTCCACCGTGACAGTGTATGACACTGCCGTGACCAGGATTCGAACCTGGGTTACTACGGCCACAACGTAGGGTCCTAACCACTAGACGATCACGGCTGTCGGAGCGGTGACGGTGTTGGAGAATGTTTGCCTCAGTTTACGTTTAAACCAATAAATGCTCTTTGCATCGTGTTTTTGCAATCAAGACGTGATTGCGACACGCTCAAGTGATTTTATTGGACAGTTAAAACTACAACTTTATCACAATTTCATTTAAACTCTCGGAGATTCATTTACGATTGTTTAAATGAAAGATTCAATGAACTCTAAACCAGCGAACAAAAGAAAATCAAATAAAAACATTCCAGTAACTTGTAAATAAAATAAGCGTAGATAAAAGATGAACGCTAAAAGTTTCTAACACAATTTCATTTCTTTTAACAAGTTTGTTGCATTTTATACGACTTATGAAAAGGAGGAAGTTACCAAATTTTATTCATAAAAATAAATGACGCATATCGTAGCTTTTGAAATGTTATTGAGTTAATCGCCAGTATGTAGGTAGTACATTTATTTATATTTGGTACGATTTAACCCTTACATATAAACGTGCGACGTAGAACCATAAGAGCATTACATGGAATACCCTCTATAATGGAGAAGGCATCCATCACAGCGTTTCTGACACGTCTCTCACCTCATCATAAAAGGATGACAAAATGAACACATTACGTTGCAGTATTTTCAGAATTACGAAGGTATATAACGGCTCCATATTTGGTAGAATTTGAGTCTTATGCTGTAGTTTATATGGTTGGATTTTGTGGGTACTGCGTGTATTAATGATAGGTTTATCCAAACTGTATCTTGGGAGATAAGGTTGTGTGGCGGATAAAGTTTTCTCATTATTTCCGTAGCTTCTTACTGAGCGCTTATGATGTGGCAGCTCAGTGAAAAGTGGACGACTTAGCGAGATGTGATGGTCTTATCGGAGGACATGGACTGCTGCCGCCAGGGATATGTTATCTTTGAGATTCCGTGACATTGGTTTTTATGAATAGATTCGTTAGCGTCCTGGATTTTTGCAAAAGGGAGTAGGTATATGATAGGATAAGGAAGTTGCAAGTTTGATTTCATGTACTTATCCTTGTGGTATATTAATTTCGTGTCAAAATGTGTTAGTTACGGTTTAATTACACATATTAGTAGGCTCTTGAGATTTATCAGTATTGAAGCGACCTACTTCCCTTCCATCAATAGTAGATAGGTTGTTGGAATCGAGATAAGTTTATGCGAACCCTTTACAGCGAGCATGGGTTGCTTGTCCCGAGTGCTCGACCCTTTGAATCGAATTACATGCCTTTACGCCGCAATGTAAACTGGACATTTCTCACATTCACACCAACACTGCTTCATTTCTTCACGCGAGGGAAGTAAACAAAACATTATTGATCAATCGCTTTCAGCGATAAGGGTGCATATTGTGGCAGTTTTGAATGTGTTCTCTTGATGTTGTATTTTCTTTAGTGTCTAATAAAGCGTTCATCTAGCGTTATGTGAAAGAATAGTTGCCTTATACATATTATATCGTAAAAAGGTTTTTCACTGTAGCAACGAAAATGTGTTTATTTTACGTTAAATTCCAAAAAAGACAACGTACGGATTTATATTTTTAAACAACTCCATTGATCATCGATTACTAACAACTTTTTTCATGTATCAAGACCAATATTTTAATCTAATATATTAGGTATAGTTAAATTAAGTTTGTTCAACTACAACCTGCAATATGTCCCGTCGGTATGCAAACCATCCCTATCCAAGTGACCCGTGGCATAGGGTCTGAGATATTTACCTTGAAGCCTACGCAATGATAATTTATAGGCATTTGCATATTTTAGCATACCTCACTACCTCTATGTCACTTCCTTAGTTCAATGAGCATAACTTAGTTTACTTTGATTACAATAGGATTAAATTAAATTATTTACAATGCACACTATTTGCTATTTATGCACATAATATATAATATATAGGTATATTTACTTGGATAAATATGTTGATTGTATAAAAAGAGTTTTTTTTACAGTCAGGCATATTTTTGTTGCTTTGATTTGACGACTAGGTCACCTGAAGCGATCACTGTACAAACACTGAATCCCAAGGTAGAGCCTGTACTTCATACTGTAAGTATTATTATAAGCAGACGCATCACAGACCTAGAACATATACTTGTATAAAAAGTTACACCACCTGATCTGTACATTTTTTTTATTACAGTAATAAAAATACACTATGGCTCAACTACCAAATCATTTTACATCTCAAACTCGAATATGGTTGTCTCGACCATCAATGTCATTTAGATAAATTTGTCTTATAAAAGTTTAAAACATAAAAAAATAATTTCAAATTTTGTGTTACACTGGTTAAAGAGTCCTTCTAAGTTAGAAATTAAATACCCGCAATATCATTTCTCTTTAAAAACTCTTTAAAACTCAAACAACATCGAACTACTTTTAAATAGTTTAATGAAAGAAAATAAAGACTCTTTTGTCTCTACTCTACTTAAATTTACTTTTATTCATAAAGCGGTTCATATTTTGGGTCCCGTAGAAAGGAATACTTCTAAATTTTAATCTATACTACGAGTATACTGTGGAAATTTATGTTTTTATGGAAGCCTATACTATAATTTAATTTGCATATTACTGTTCTTGTAAGTAGTTGTTTGTACTCAATATATGTCATGTCTTTTATATAAAATTGATGAGATAATAATGTGTAATGGATATCAGTTATTGTCATCACATATCATCAATCAGGAACATCTAATTAACGCCCGCCTGGTCTATTTGTCCTTATACATACATATACATTATGTCCTTCAATAGTTTAACGTCAACATCTCACAGTATAAAAATAGAATATTGTTACTTACTAAAGCCATTTCATAACGGTAAAGTGCTAGTATAAAATAAAAATAACGGAACCCTTTGAACCCATCCGGGACGCGTCTTAACCTTTTGTAAAGTTGTACGACTTTGGGGACTGAGCTGCCCTCGTCCGTGGGAGAGCACCCTAGTTCCGTATCCCCACACGTGGTCCCTGGGTGGTGCAAACCAGGCAGCAACACACTGGTGGTAGGCCTCGGCCGTGGTTAGTGACCACCCACCGGACTAAGTCGCGTCGCCAAACGGCCTAGTCGTGTTCCGGCGCGTGGTCCGGTGACACCGTTTGAAGAGGTGGGTCGGGGTAGTTGCTTCGTTGGCGCTTATGGCCGTAATGGACACGTACGCTTTGACTGTACTGGGTAGCTAGTTCTGGAGGTAAGCGGGATCCGTGGCACGGTTCTCCGCTGGCCGACCGCAGTTAGTAGGGGACCCAAGTAATGAGTTAGCCGCTCATTAAAGGCTGTCCCGCCAACTCGCGAAAAATCCCGGGGATGCGCCAACGTGCCGGTTGGCGACCGGACGAAAGGGCCCGATGGACATCCCTGGGGGGGCACGGGCGTCCCCGATGCCTCCGAACTAATTCCCCAAAGGTGCCGTCTTGCGCTACGTGTCTACTGGTCTGCGAATTGCGAAACCTCACCCCACTGCCACTTCTTCGCCGTTCACTCTCGAAAATGAAAAAGGTCAACAGGAGAAAAATGGTTGTACAGCGGAAGCACGCCCTTTCCCTGAAAGTGCATCTCACTAATATTAGGGGGATGCACTTCAATATCAACGCGGTCCACTACCATCTCGAGACCGAGAGACCAGCTCTCCTTTTTCTCACGGAGACGCAGATCCGATGTCCGTCGGACACGGCGTACTTGCTATACCCGGGTTATACCTTTGAGCAAAATTTTAAGGCTCGGGCAGGGGTTTGCTTGTACGTCCGGGACGACATCTGTGTTAAGCGTCTCCGTAATCTTGAAGACCGCAATTTTTCAGTTCTCTGGGCGCTGCTGGACACGGGCATTGAGAAAATTCTCTACGCCTGTGTCTACCGTTCGCACACCGGAGACCAGGAGACGACTAGGCTCACTGAATACCTCAGTGAGGCGGCGGATGCTGCTCTTCTCAAGTACCCGTCGGCCCAATTAGTGATTCTGGGGGATTTTAACGGCCGCCACCAGGAGTGGCTGTTCCCATACCAGATCACCGACCATGCTGGGAGAGAGACGCGAAAGCTCGCTTTAGCGTTAGATCTCACCCAGTTAGTCCAAGGTGCTACGCGGGTGCCTGATGTTGACGGGCATACACCTAATTGCTTAGACCTTCTGTTGACAACTGAACCAGACAGATATTCCGTGTCGATTTCTTCGCCTTTGGGCAAATCCGACCACTGTTTGGTGAAATCTGTATCTGTCTACTCCCCGCCCGACCCCAGCCCTAAGGGCTCTAGGCGGATATGGCGATACAAGTCAGCAGATTGGGATGAGATGCGCTCTTTTTTTGCATCTTACCCTTGGCAGTTACCAGAAGAAAAACACACTGTTTTTCTTCTGGTGATCCCACCGCTTGTGCTAATGCCGTTACGGATGTCCTCAAACTGGGTATGGAGTATTACATTCCGTACTCAGAACTGACTCTGTCTGGTAAAGCTCGCCCATGGTTTGGACCTGAATGCGGACGTGCGGAAGCACTGAAACACGATGCGTACCTCGCCTGGGTTGATGCTCGTAGCCATAAAGCAAGGGACATACGCCAAAAGAAAAAAGCTTTTAACAAGGCTGCCAAGTCCTGCAAGAAGGTCATGCAGAAGGCACGTTTTGACCATATTAGTCGAATAGGAAACAAACTAGCTTCGTACCCAGCGGGTAGCAAAGCGTTTTGGTCCCTAGCTAAATCGGTTGAAACAAACTTCTGTCGCCCCTCACTGCCTCCACTGCTGAAACCTGATGGTACACTGGCTCATACCGCTGAAGAGAAAGCAAACTTGTTTGCTTCACTTTTCGCGGAAAATTCACGTCTAGATGCTGGTAGTACGATACCTCCCACATCACCCGGTGTGGCGGCTGTAATGCCGGAAATATGCATACACCAAAAGGAGGTTCGGAAAACACTGCGTAGTCTAGATGTGAACAAAGCTAGTGGCCCTGATGGTATTCCAGCTATAGTTCTGAGGACGTGTGCAGCTGAGTTGTCTCCTGTGTTGACGCGCTTGTTTCGGCTCTCTCTTGCAACTGGTCAAGTGCCGAAGACATGGAAGCTGGCTAACGTGCAACCTGTGCCCAAAAAAGGTAGTCGTGCTGACCCTGCCAACTACAGGCCCAATTCGGTCACCTCCGTGCTCTGTAAGAGTATGGAGCGTATCCTGAACGGCAGGCTCCTGGCGTACCTAGAGTCTAATGACCTCCTCAGTGACCGGCAATTTGGCTTCCGCCGGAACCGGTCCACTGGGGATCTTCTAGTGTACGCCACACACATCTGGAGTGAGGCTATTGAGAAATACGGGGAAGCCCTGGCAGTTTCTCTAGATATTTCTAAAGCCTTCGACAGGGTTTGGCATGACGGCCTAATCAGCAAGCTTTCATCGTTTGGACTGCCTGCTGGGTTTTGCGTGTGGATATCGGATTTCCTGAGGGATAGATCTATTCGGGTAGTTGTTGATGGCTGCTCGTCTGATCTAATGGCGATTAATGCCGGAGTACCCCAGGGATCAGTGCTTTCTGCAACACTTTTTTTGCTGCATATTAATGATCTGTTAAAGCCTGGTATTTTTGGGTATGCAGACGACAGCACTGTTGTAGAGAGCTATATGTCCACCGCTAAAGCTAGTGCGGCCGAGATCCAGTCTTGCAGAGAAGCCATGATTGAACGCTTAAACTTTTCCCTCATGGCAGTCTCCGATTGGGGCGATGCCAATCTGGTCAAGTTTAATGCCTCAAAAACACAAGCGTGTCTTTTCTCTGCAAAGAAGAGGCCATTTGTGATGGCGCCTTCTTTCCGAAATGTAACCGTGCCCATCACCGACCATCTAGAGTTGCAAGGTGTCACTTTGACTCCGACCCTCAACTTTGGCTCCTATATTGAGTCTAAAGCTCAACTTGCAGCCAAGAAGCTGGGTATCCTCTCCAAGGTGCGTCGATATTTCACTCCGGAGCAGCTGCTGACCTTGTATCAAGCGCAAGTTCGGTCGTGTATGGAGTATTGTTCGCACCTTTGGGATGGATCTGCCAAGTACCAGCTTGAGGCGATAGAGTTAATTGAGAAGCGGGCTAAAAAACTCATCGCGAAAGACTCACTCTGTAGCTCAAAATTACAAAGCCTTGAGCACCGCCGTAAGGTGGCCAGTCTTTCGGTTTTTTACAGGTTGCATTTCGGAGAGTGTGCGGAGGAATTGCATAATATAATTCCTGCAGCCCCATTTTACCATCGTACGAGTAGAGGTACGGCAAGAAGGCACCGTTATACAGTTGAGGTTCCAAAGACTCGCACCAAGCGGTTTGCTTCGACTTTTATCGTGCGAACAGCCAAACTGTGGAACTCCTTGCCCGAATCTCTATTCCCCTTGAACTATAATTTGTCGGTCTTCAAGTCGAGAGTAAACCGGTTTCTTCTAGGCAAGCGCGCTAGATCGTAGATTATAACGTTGCTTAACATCAGGCAAGTTGTAGTCAAGCGTGAGCCTATCTAATGTAAAAAAAAAAAAAAAACGAAGCGTTTAAGAGCAGTTTTTCAGTGGCTGATGAATGAATGGCCTTGCACAGTTTAATTCTTCCAGCGGAGAGTGAACAAGAAACTATTTGGTTCATTGTTCCCGGCTCCTTTGTTCTTGGCTCGAGTGTTTGTCGGAACAATAGGCCGCTGCGATACCTGGGGCAAGCTCCATCACCTTGACATGAGAAATCGATGTTTTCTTTGGGATTAAGGATGAGTTTGAACTTCTGAATTTAAGGTTTTTATCCAGATTATATTGGCTGATTCCAGATAAAAAAATCAAGTAAGTACATGTTTTTTTTTCAAAAGACGTCATTTAATAATAAAGATATGTACTTTAAGAGCAATACCAAGATACCAAAAATGTTGTATAACATGGCTACTTGACAATAATGCCTATGAACGCTAGGCAAAAGTTTCTGATGTAGAATTATCGATTTAGATAACAAAGATTTTTCAATTAATTGTTTATAATTCGCTGAATTGAATAGGTACATTTCAGTAATTGAAATCACTTAGCCACCTGACGCCTGAAAATTGCAAGTTTTCATCTAAAATAATAGTTTTGTGATTTCTGTGCAATATCGCTTAATGACCGTATTTGAACTCTAGAGCTTTGAATAGAATGATTTTAATTTATCTGTGAGCATTAAATACATTTTCTTAGAAATAATACATGATATTATATTAGCGTAGGTAGTTACATTGTCTCGCATTACTGAAACCTCGCTACATATTTTCCTGTTGAATAATGTATTGTATTTTTACAGAGCCTCCACAGTCCTTTAAAAAACTCATATTTCAGGTTCTGAAAGCTTTTTTTACCTTCTGAATTGTGAAACATTTTCTATTCCATCATTATTTTGCAAGTTCGTGTGTCGGTAAAAAGCGATAAAAGCCCTTATTATGTGGAACATGAATCAAAATGTAAATGTTGTAGAGGGCTTATGTAGACAGGTTAACAGGTGATCTAAGTTTGTGTTACTGATTTTACTTTTTTTGTATTTTTAGGAGGTACAAAATGCTTTTTCAATTGTTTGTGTCTCCTTACAACTAAACTATCCGTTTTAAAACCTATTAATGGAAATGAATAATGACTAAGTGTTACAAAGTCGACTTACTAAAACCAACAATTAGTCAGAGAGCAGTAGAGCCTCCATAATTAGATCTACTTCTCAAATGACAGGGACCTCTATTTAACCCGTCACAGGTCAAATATCCCGAGGGTTCATGACTTGTAGCACTGTTACAAAAGCAAAACTGTTAGTGTTTTAGTTTAGTTGCTTCACAGCCTATCACATCGAACTTTATCAAACGCGTTGTGATTGGCTGATGGAAGTAGAAGAATCACTTACAGTGTTGTTTCTGTGGCTGTGCTAAGGGCGCTGTGGATACCATTATTGCCTAAAATATCTACAAAGGCGCTTCCTGAATATCAAACTCAGTAAATGAAATTCTGTAAAGATGTTCAGAAAATTCACTATCAGTGAATTCAGACAACTTTTCCTTTTACTTATATTTTTCTTTTTGTGAGAGGGGCATGTGGCTTATGTAACATAGTCAGATAAAAAAAAATGTATCGGTAAAAAAAATCATGGAAGCTTCGCTTATTTCTTCTCTTTCTGTTAACTAATGTAAATAGAACATAGCTTATACTAATACCTGAACTTTGTAAGCAATGAAATAATAGGCTTGCAATTAAACATTTACAGTCAACCAGACATTTCTAAAATAATTTAATGAATATCCTTGGAAATGCTAGAGGGAGTGGAATGCGGAAGTGAGGCAAGTGAGGCAGTTCTAACGGAAATGCATATCCGGCGAGCAAATATACTTCAATCCACTTTGTAAACTACGTATGTATGTACTATTATGTACATAGGGTTCCTTGTAACTAACGCATTGTCTTACTAGAGTACTTTATTAGCTTTTCAGTTCATCCACAGAAAACACGCATCAAAATCAACAACAAAGGTGGTGAACTGAGAAGGTGAATGAACCCAGACACAATACCTATGTACCTCTACAAATTACTAATTGAAGCTAAGTTATAGTGAAATTCGGTTAGAAAATGCGAGTTTTTATTTTAAACTTACTTTACTGGTTTTTAGTTAGCAAGTCTCAATGATAGGATATTAGGTCAGCAAAACTCCATGTGACGGTAAATAAGGCCATTAAAAAATACTAGTATACCTAACATAAATGTAACAATGTCATTGCCAATGTTGAGCCAAAATAAATAAAATAAAATAAATTAATAAATCGCAGGAAAATAATATGGCTTATATTTTGAAGGTTTTCAGTTTATTAATTAAAAGTTTATACTCCATTTTTGTTGTGAATGGACTGCTAACTCTTTACCAAAATAAATGACAACAAGTTTATTTCGGAGTTAACGAATCTTGACCAATTAATTTCCTGTAGCGAAATTAAGGGTGAGTTTGAAACGTAATGTTTGGTCACGTTTACTTGAGTCTTTTATTGGTACTGTAAATGTTATAGTACTAGTGTAGTATAGTAGTGCATATTTTATGTTATAATATCACACCAATATCTCATGGAAATCGGCATTCGCTGTACTGCATATATTTATATGTACATAATATGTAGGTATACCTTACGTTTAATGCAATCTCATGAGCCAAATAAAACTTACTTTTTGGTTTATTAAAGATGTCTAAAGTTTGATAATAAAAACCGTTTGAGAGCCCTTGCTTATGATATTTTATTACTTATTTTGTTTCATAAAAATATATAAATGCTTTGAAAACTTGTATCGATTGCCTTTATCACAACACTAAAAAATAATAACTGTACCTATAAATATACGTACAAAACTCGTATTGTATAGGTGATCATATTATTCCCATCCTGTTGTGCTCGACCAACTTTGTAGATAGTTCCAGACCGCTTGCTGCCAATAATAACAACTCTGATTTGTATTAATTTAACACATTCTATTTCTGTGAGTCATTTTGTTGTGTTTATTTGATTTAAATATAAACAAAACTGGTTGCGAACTATGTACTCTTTCAGAGAAATATAGGGAGAATAGTTATAATATAATGAAGCTTAGTAACTAATGATTTTTCAGTTAACTGTTGCGATTACAACGCATGTTTTACATACGCTTAGCTTTATGTGATATCAAAGCCCTTACGCATCATTTTTCTACTACGTGGCGTGGGATTCAGTGTCAGATACGTTTATGTCAAGATAAACAAAAAAATATCTAATAGAACTTACATAATACATGTACTCGTATATGTATTCTTTGAAAGATCCTAGACATGAAAACTATGATATACTGATGGAGCTCGCGCTAAAATAACATGATGCTAAAATATGAGTGCTTGGACGAATCTGTACTGATTATTTCCACACCAAGCGTGAATTTTCCTTATTATTGTGACACAAAGGGAAGCGTCCCAAAAAACCTTCCTTGAGAGATAGGAGAACAAATGGTCGCCGTTTGTCACATTATAGTGACGTGATATTTCAGTAAAGAACCTCATCTAATTGAGGAATGTCAACAACGCAATACAATTTAATGTTCAGTACCGAAAGAAAATAAAGTTGGATATCTGACCCCAAAATCACAAGTCTATACTCATGGTAGGTATATGGTTATATTGTACACCAATAACTTAAAGTTTTTTGTGAACATACAAGTAAACAATCGAGTGAAGAACGCATATAAGTTACCTATTGGATGATCTCCTACCGAAAAAATAGTTAAGATATTACGTCTATTAACAGTTAAAATGACTCATTGCGACGGGAATACGGCGAGATAAATTTACAAAGTACAAACGTAATATAGTATTCTAAAGAAACACTCGTTTGTTATGATTATTCACACTCAGACTTAGGATGCAACTTCTGAGGAAAATCTAAAGATAACAATTTTATTTGTTCATGTCATTAATTTAACAAATAAGAAAAATCTAACATTTTATCTAATTTTTCTGTAGTTTGATTTGTGTAAGTATTTAAAAGAGTTGATAAAACAATGACTGAAAAATTTTGCCGAATTTCAGTTCTAAAACAATACATCAAGAAGCCAAGCGGCGAAAATATACATCATTATCGACTGATTATATTTTCGTACCGCTTGGCTTCGAAACTTTTGGTCCGTGGGGAAAAAGCACGAAGTCTTTTATAAAAAAATTAAATAAAATGTTGATTGACATCACTAGAGACAAGAACGCTGGCTGGTTCCTTGCGCAAAGGATTTCTATAGCAATCCAGCGTGGGAATGCAGCTAGCGTTCTTGGCTCCATACCACATGTAGATTGTTTAAATTTAGTTTAGATGTAAATACTCTTTTTTAGTTCTATTAGTGTTAATATGTGTAAATATTGTTTCTTATTATTTTAATAAATTTATAAAAACGGATCAATGAGATTAAATATATACATCATATTATGTAATTACATATTGCACACATTCTGCTTTAAGAAGCAGTTAAATAATAAAGTCAGATCCTTAAAACGATCTTACTGCATTCGATATAAGTAACTATGATATGCATGATTTGCTATTAGCGTACATTTTTAAATAGCTACTACATATATTTCCCCGGAGAGCAGTATTTCAGTCTCGCTGTAAATGCAAACACTTTAGTAGAAACAGCGCCTGAAGCTACTCCATCCATTTGCGTTCAGGGAGGCTCGTGGCGAAGGCATTTCAAAGTTGACTGAGTAGAAAAGGAAGTCAAATTTCAATTGTTAAATTATACTGGAGTAATCTTACCACGTTAGGTAGCATAAAAATGTTGTTAAAACTGAAATTGTTACGTACAACCGTAAATCCTTATAGATATTGTACAACTTTTTTTTTAGTTCAAAGTTAGATTATGCAACTTTTACACATAAAATATAGGCTATTTCCTAAAAAGTAATGTTTTTAACGTAATATTAGACAAAGGAAACGAGATTTTCTTTGAAAGTCTAGTTAGTTCCACAAATGTGATGTTAGACGATTTGGTTTTTTTTGATCTTCTTAAGCGGCGTTCTGTCAGCTCCTTATTTGGGCCATGAAGCGTGTGTTAAGTTGTCTGCAATAGTATTTTTTATTCGTTAATGAATCCCAAAAGCCTATTTTTATTTGGATGCCTGATAGATTATAGAAAGAAAGAACTGCTTTATTATGAAATTGACCCTGTATCTACCTGTGAGAATAAGTTAGCGTGTTCTACTATGATTTCTATAGAAAACACACAAAGGGAAGCCGGAAATCAGGAAAGTTGTAGCTAAATCCTTTCTTAAGAAAAGCCGAGAGAGGCAATGAAACAAATGTAGGAGTACCTCAATATAAGGCAGAAGTTTGCTTATAAGCAAGTTTGTCAACAATCAGCGACAAGCCAGTGAAATGTTTCTAACTCCACGGAGTTGTTCGCGGCTGGCTTTGTAGCACACAGCTTTGTACGAGCCTGGAAGACTTACCAAGTTATACTCGTAATTCATATGCATGATGCATGTAGCTTTGATGCATAAGTTATCGACGTAATTAGGCGCAATACAAAATAAATTCACTGGAATATTGGATTTGATACTAAAACCTAAATACCTATTTAACTAACAAATATGTAACGGTAGGTAAATGATAACTTTTGACACTGTATCAAGTAGTAGTCAGAAATAGTTTGTACAAGTTAAGTACATAAGTATTTCTGAGAAAGACAAACAATAGATAGCGCAATATTCCAAGGGTCAACGGACAAGGACACGCTACAGTTGCGGTCAAATCTAGCGTTGCTCAGTTGAAATCCTCAAGGATTATGGCCACAGATAGAGTAAATTGAGTGCAAATATATGCTAATTCTGAAGGTTTTGACGAAATTATGTTAATATCACGCAGTTGTATTAACTCAGTGCCTGGACGCGGAATAAATTGTGTTTTT
Organism: Macaria notata; assembly: GCA_927399415.1. Lineage (NCBI taxonomy): Eukaryota > Metazoa > Arthropoda > Insecta > Lepidoptera > Geometridae > Macaria > Macaria notata. Next base: position 1,829,672 of record OV656727.1, read on the forward strand.
CATGGCAAGTACCGTTATTTTACAGTACGTGCGAAAATTTAATACTTATTTTTAATTTAGGGCAGAGATTTACTTAACACTTTCACTCACTCATATTTTTTGTTGTTCTTTATAATTTATTTTACGCACTTTAAAATGTCAAAATATAATATATATAATACTAAATCAAAAACAAACCAATAGAGCGTCAGCTGACTTCAAGAAATAATTAAGATTCTTCTTCTGAGTAAAATAAGTAATAATTCGGCATAACAAATAACCTGTATTATTTCAAGGTCGTATGTACATGTCTCCATACTAAAGCACATCCAAATCAGTTGAATTGGTTAAGCTTGAAGATGGAACAATCACTCTCACACACTCACAAACTTTCTCCTTTGTAATATTAGTGTGATGTGATAAAGTGCACATTCCGTCTCATTGTTGTTATTGCAGTTTGTCAAGGTCCCCCGGGGTGGTTGATAAATGTACAAACTTGGAGCTCTCAGCTCGTTCGTCTCGCTCAATTACCAGCTTCTTCTCCATTACCTGAGCACCAACATACTTTTCTCAATGGAATTCTATAGTTATTTAATAGAAGTCTTCGATTCTAGATAATATTGTTAGTAAATGTTTATAAAAGCAATATTACCTAAATCCGTTCCTTAGTGTTAATACTTAAATAGTGTTTTATTGTCATTGCATATAAAATTTATAATTGTTCGAGGAACGGCCGTTGTTTGAAGAGAAATGAATCGGTGGTACCTTAGGTAGGTACCACTGATTCATTTTAGAAAAAAAAGCATACATTTTTAATGGGAATGCCTCATTAAACATTCCACAATGCCATTTTTTTACAAGAAATGGGTTTGCATTTGACCGTAATTCGCCTGATGGTAAGCAATCATTACGGTCTAGGATGGAACGTGCTTGCCCAGTAAGACTTAACCAATGTGTCCTGCTCACCATGACCTACGGTGCCGAGACGTGGACTCTCACCAATGATGCAATAGCATCATTGGTGAGAGTCCACGTCTCGGGTAAATATACACGATCAGAGTCGCGCAGAGAGCTATGGAGAGGTCCATGCTCGGCATCAGACTCATACACCGAGTGCGTAATGCCGAGACCCGGCGGCGAACCAAGGTTCGTCATGTCGGACTCGCGGTAATGCGTTTGAAATGGAGCTGGGTGGGACACGTGGTTAGGAGAACTGATAACAGATGGAGTAAAGAAGTCACAGAGTGGTGGCCTAGAACTGGCAGGCGAGGAGTGGGCCGTCCGGTCGCGCGATGGGTCGACGACATCGTCAAAGTCGAGGGTCCAACCTGGATGAGATCTGCACAAGATCGACGCAGATGGCACATGCGAAGGGAGGCCTATACCCAGCAGTGGGATCCCAAGGGCCGAGGATGATGATGATGCCTCGTTAATGCTTTCCTGAATGTTTTTTTCTCTCATTTTCTAAGCGCCATTATTTATCTTCCGTTAGCATTAAATAGCAGTAACCTTTACAATTTTATGTGTCGGAGCTTTGAATGCTTGTACTATTCTTTTATAGGTAGTAGTTAGATGGACGTTTTGAATCGAAACCCAGTCGCTTGGCCTCGTTACTACTTCTAGGTATTCAAGTTAATGCACTAGGAAGTCGTTAAGATGGCGTCACTATTCTAACGAGAGTTTTCTAACCAGGAATACCTTCTACATTGATTGGTTTCTGCACAGAGAGAGAGCTATAGAGTTTCTAGAAAGAAAAAAGTAACATCTATATTATGTAGGTACGTGAAAAATAGTGGTACAATAGTCCGATCTGAGGCAATGTATGTATTTAACCTAGTACTTAATTAGTTGAATAAGCAATGACCTTCATTTTTAGCAAGTGAAACATAATATTTTTATTTTAAATTAATGTCTAAGCCACAAAAACTACAAGCTCCTTAAATGTCATTGCTCTTTTCCCGAGTACGTGATGTTTTAAAATTCCACGAGACGTCCTCACGAGAGTTGGACAAGAATATCCTCACAAGTTGTCATCTCACTGAACATAATATTAAAGTTTAGTTTAGACAAAAGTTCGTTTTATTATTTTTCTTGTGGAAAACAATGATACTAAAATTCATTGAAGCTTGATTGGTCACAGTAGGTATTTATTATATATTCTCATGTAGTATTATTATATATTATCTTCAAAGTAGTGCAACTAGTTGTTATTTAATTCTATAAAGTAACTTTTTAGCTCAGTCCCTGTCTATCCTCACGACAATGTTCAATGAAGCCAAGATCAAAGATCAATAGTACAGATAGGCTCTACAAGCACACGACATCCAATATGAAGGTACGTTTCTAAATGTGACCGCAGTGGGCCTGTTCCCGTAGAATTGCGGGCGCGTCCCGAGGGACGCTGATTGCCCACTCTATTGGCTATTCATTCTATCTGCCGCAGTCGCTCGGGAGAGAATCGACGTGTAATCATGTCTATGTACTGATGAACAAAAGATCTGAGATAGATACAGAATAACATGAGAAATACTCTTAAGACTTTTTTAATGCTTTTTGAAGTGAGAAGACGAGAATGTAAGCAAACCTATTCGTGGAAAAACTATTCAGTCGCAGAAACACTGTGAGTTCTAAATTCATAATTCAGGGTGTCACTGTAATGTGTCTTTTATTAGGTAGTTATTAAATAATATTAAGTACAGCTGATTTTTCAAGTCGCTCGCGTAAGTTGCTTTCTATTTCGTGTAATTTAAAATATTAATTTATAGAAATGTATGTTCTATCTGCTAACTAAATATGTCCTCAGCTGTGCGAAACAAAGACAAACGTAATAGAGATCTGAACACCTAATCCAAGGATTTCTACAGCGAGATATTCTGGGATTTTAAACTCAGTGCCGCTAATGCTTGCAACCGTTCCTCTACGAGTATTTTTAATGGTAAAGAAAATGTTAGTGGAGAATGCGGTGTTTGCTTCTAAAATGTTTTGTTAAGTTAACAAGAAAGAAGATTGTAAATAATTTAAAATACCTACTTACCGACGTCCCTGTTAAGTTAATAGTAATCATTTAATTTGAAGTGACGTAATTTTTGCGTCTGCACCAATGTATGTAGATAAGATTTTTAAATATAATAAAGACGAATGCGTGTCATATCTGTCAAGCCTTCCTTTATCAGCATGAAAAAAGCTCATCTTTATTGACACCCCAAATCCACCTGACGCAGCAATCTCCGTGTAAGACAGTATCTGCCCGCTGCCATCGCTCCGGTGATCCGTGACGCCGTAATTGGAGGCCCAATTAACGACCCATGTACCAAATTATCAGCCTGCTCAACGGTGGAGGGAATATATTGCCAATATCATACTAATATTATCTATATAGAATAGTGGTTGTAAGTATATGTATGTTATTGTCAGAGAAATGTACAAACTAATCAATATGTGTAATCAACTGTAATTCCCAGACGACTCTTAGACTCTTCTTGGAAATTAAACAGATAGCTGAAGTATGTCCTTGTAAAATTCACGGTGCAATAAGATAAACCATGCAAATAGCTGGGGATTCGCCATTTATGCAACAAAAGTGTGGCGAGCAAGGTTTAAAGCTGTACTGATGTCAGTCAATGCGCCATTATGCAAAGCAGGTCGAGGCGAGACAATAACACCTCTAACTAGTAGAGCTCGACCACACTGACAACGCCAAGTAAAACTAACCAGATCCAAAATGTAACCAGTCATATATAAATCTTTATGTTTGAACTCTACTGTACTTTGTACCAGTGACGTTATTCACCAAGAATGGTAGTGTAACGTGTTGTGACAGCATCGTTTAAAAGTGTATATTCTATTCTAATACAAATTTTAATATACTTCACCTCCGACCATACCGTCGTTTATATCTACGGATATCGTGACTTGGTGGTGAAATGGCTAGCTGCAGAAAGGTTTAAAATAAAAATACCAAATGTTGCCCCATAATAAAACGTACCTACTCGTTCCCGTCTCCTGCCTAGTTTGTGCCAATTCCTCGCGTTGGCCTCTGACAGGTCCTTCATAAGTTCGTGCCAGCCCTGACCGTGTTTGCAGCAGACTGCAAGCGACTGCCGATCAATGCCTCACTTTACTGCTTTATCGGGAAATATAAGTTTATGAAGTCTGTGACAACTATACTGCTGACCCGAGTTAAAGTACGCAGACAGAGAGACGTAAAATAACAGATAAAGATCGATGCCACACTGTTTGTTAAAATAAAGTTTTATTACTTGTGGAAAATGGGATAGTAAAGTTATATTTTAGTTCGGTACGGTAGTATGGTACCTTTATCATAAAAATAAAGTACGCAGAATATACCCGAATTTCTTAATGTTGTACAGTATGTATATCACATATCAATTCAATTAAGCCAACTGCACTGGATCGGTTGGCTGAGGTGATTAAATTGGGTCGTTTTCAAGATAGGTTGACATTTTCATTTCAGATTCGAAATGAAAGTCAAAACCCAGTATATTTTATTACTCTATGGTCAAAACCCTACACATCTATGAAAACTTTGATTGATACATATTTTTCCTCCAAACGCCCGTGATAGATCCTATTTTAATTAAATACTTTACAAAACCTAACAAGAACAGTATCCAGTACCATTTCAATTAATCTTTGTCCTTTCCTTCTCGTTTCGGCAAGAGAAAGCCAAATTATTACTATTCTTCGTAGCGATAACTTCAATCCAATGTAAAGCAGGTTTATTGGGCAAAGGAAAACCTTACAAAAGGTGTTGAGAAAACACATTTAGGCGCTTACTACAGTGAGTAGGCCGTCCCTGAGCCGTACATCTACTTTTATAGCGGTGCCTAAAGGAGCAAAAAACGTGGGTAGTGTAACGTTGTTTACTGTCCGAGATTTCTGAATATGTGTGTACTACAGACATAGATACAATAACAACTTCGGATGTACATATGTATGTAAGCGAGAAAACAAATAAAACGTTAAAGCGTATCAACGTTCTTTTTCAGTTAATAAAATAATGATAGTCGTGTCATATAAATTTGTATGAGTCGCTAGTTTGAAAAACATACTTGTCGTCTCTTTACTTTTATTTGATAACTAAGGACAAAAAATTGAGAAAATCTCTTTAATGTTTTTTTTTGTACTCTTGCTTACAATCAGAACGAATTTGAACTTTGTTCCTTTATAATGCAGAAAATCTCAGCATGTTTTCCAACAGATCCTTCTGAGGTGTATAAAAAGGTACACGCTGCGCCTCAAGTACCCTCGCAGTGGTTCCGGTAACAATGCTTGTAATGTTGCTCGGAAGTTCTAGAGATATCCCCGCGGGTGTGCTGTGTGTTCATGTACAATTCACCTGAATATGTGAAGGTTCGTTAAGTTCAAGTTTGGGAGCCGAGTGGCTCGGAGCAAGGAAGCAGCGACAACTCCTTGACGGGGAGTAAATATTGCAGGCAAACGGATTTGTGGAGCAGAAGGGTGATTTATTGTGCTCGGCGGATGTAAATATTCTTAGAACCTGTGTGATTTACGTGAGAGGAAGAGAATTTTTATGTTTATTAAATTTATACAATGTCACAAAATTTCTTCAATCCATCTACCACCAACTTAAAGAATATGGTTTTTTATGGTTTTTTTTGGGTAGCAAAATCAACAGATTATGATTATTTGCCACAACAAAATCACTAGATTAAGCTTCCAGATAGCAATATCTGTTGCAAACGTTAACGCGTGTTTATTATAACTGGCAAGAGAGTAAACCTAAGCGGTTGTTTGCGCATTAGTAGCACGTGCTCGCTAAGTAACAATAATCGGCACGTGCTACTTTATACATTTCAAGGCTAAGCTTGCTGGGGCTTGCTAAATAAGCTTTTATTGAACCAAGTAGTGTTAGGTAGAAGAAGCATCATGGGATCGCCGAGAATTTTGCCAATTGACCTCCAAACTTCAATATGAAGATAGCAACCGATGATGATGATGAGTGTTAGGAGTGATTTTTTCTGTTTGATATTGTTCTATTACGTAGATTAGATAGCATTAGCTAGTTTTTTGGCAGTGAGTGAAGTGAAACTTCAACAATTAGAGGAGCAAGTTTCTTAGATACCATATTCAAAATAAGAAGTGTATGCTTTTCATTATAAATAAAAATGTGAGTTTTTCTAAATTATAAATGAAGCCTATATACCAGCTAAATGACATTAGTGAAAATATCTCAAAAATCCCGTAATGCGTAAATACTTTATGATGTACTAGCTGTGCTCGCGTCTTCATCCGCGTAGAATAGTTATTTTGGACATCATATTTATTTTTGCAAACAACTTCTTCAGCTTTATAAATTACAGCTGTTACCTACGACTTGGACCGTTTTCGCAACACACGCAACGGAAGCCTTCAAAGATGAATAATTTGCCCGTTTTTTTCACATTTTCCATTGTTTCTTCGTGATGTAATATAGCCTAAAGCCTTCCTCGATAAATGGTCTATGAAACACAAAAATATTTTTTCAATTCGCACCAGTAGTTTTTGAAATTAGCACGTTCAAACAAACAAACTCTTCAGCTTTATATTAAGTATAGAAGTATAGATTTACGTTACACTTACGCTCGTATTTTCCGTGTGCCAACACAGCTAACCTTATAGACTGGAAATAAACACAATACACGCTCCGTGGCGATGTAAGAGGAAAAACAACACGAGAAAGCTCTAAGCAAGGTGGCTAGAGTAGTCATTTCTTTACAGAGCTGTTGGGAGAGAAAGTTTTTTTTTATTGAGACTGGGTTTTTTGTTAGACTAGTAAAATCACCATTACTTCTGATTCAGTAAGGATAGAAGTTTTTTTTTAAACTAACACTTACAAATATGGTATGACATGTCATTGTGCTAACCGCCAATTCACGATTAAGCATTTGTGGTAATTAATGATACATATTTTGTAAACCGTATCTTCCAATACTTTGTAATTTTCTTAATTGATTCACGCATTTGCCTTTTTGTTTTGCCTACTTTTACATAACCCTGGAGAATGAATCCATTCGAAGCTGGGGTCCCTCAAACACGGTATTATGTCGGATTGTTAATGAGGGCACAATCACAACCACAATGAATACTTATCTTCAGTTGATTGGTCGTACTAAAGTGAGGGATTATTCAGTAGATATTAAATGAACAATGAATAAAGTAGCAATATTTTAATTAAGTCATTTCTTTCTTTCTTTTTTTTTCAACAACGCCTAGTAAAAGATTTAGAAATGGAATTGTTTCTATAAAATATAGGTAAACTATAGTCCTTTATACATATAAAATAAAGTAATTGAATATAAATTTCATAATTAGACCTACTTATTTGAGATCTCCCTAAAATTAATAGACGTTATCTGGTTATTATTATTACTTAAATGTAAGCAGATATGTATACAAGGCACAGACCCATATTTTATAAAATGAGTCATTTCCAAGAACACATACTACATAGTACATAGGTTGGCAAGTTTCCCGCGAACTTGGCACTAAATACAGATAGTATGTCTCTATTGTTAGTGGATTTCATTCTGCGACGAATTGCTTGAGACTTGTAGGTGTATAAGTGGTGTTGAGAAAAGTCACCAGCAGGCTGAGGTCTGTTGTTTTCATGTTATAATAATCTGAGAATTCATTAATATATAACTATAAACCTATCAATTTATCTATACTAATATTATAGGTATAAAGCTGAAGAGTTTGTTTGTTTGTTTGAACGCGCTAATCTCAGGAACTACTGGTGCGAATTGAAAAATTCTTTTTGTGTTGAATAGACCGTTTATTGAGGAAGGCTTTAGGCTATATAACATTACGCGGCAACTACTAGGAGCGAAGAAACTGGAAAATGTGGAAAAAAACGGGGAAAATTATTCATGTTTGAGGGTTTCCATTGCGTGCGCTGCAAAAACGGTTCAAAATATCAAAAAAATATGTATGAAAGAATTATTCCTCTTGAAATGATCTAACAAAATATCCGGGACAGTAAATGTCTATCTTTTAAGATTAACTCACTAGACCCGTTTTTATGATAATAACTATTCCACGCGGACGAAGTCGCTGGCACAGCTAGTAAGTGTATAAATTAAAAAAAAAAAACATTTTATTTTTCCTTATAATCAAAACTTATAACTTATAAATCTATTGGCCTATAGATAAAATTATTTATTGCATGTAAATAATTAACTGTATTCAAAACTTTACAGGTGACAATTAATCAGTAATATATACGGTAGTTTTTTTGACGATATGATAAAAACAAATAAATTGAATTAGTGATGGAAATATACAGGATTAGTTCAAGTTTCAGGAAAAGTTTTATGGATATCTGCTTAAATATTTTCAATAGCATAAAGTAGTTTGCATTGCAAAAAAAATTCGTAAAGTTTGGCTATATCCCTGCTTAAATATTTTAAAACTTGTGTTTACCATGTACATTACAAATACATATAATAACTAGAAATATGAAAATGACAGAAGGTAGCAAATTTTCAGTATATATTGTCGAAAAAGTGAAAATAGATCAAAATTATCTTATCTGTGTCCTGTCGACAGATTAATTTACGTGTTGCTATGGACTATACATGCATGTACATACATGATATACTTATACATTATATCCAGATATATCAAGAAGGTTTTAAAAACAGGTACACAAATAGATCAATTTGGAACCAAATCTGGAGGTATACAATAATAAATACATAAAATAAACCAGTTTCTTACCAAATTTAATTTAAAAGCAAGAGGATTTAAACTTACTCGATAAAATTTAAATCCAGCTTAAGTAAGCTTCCCGATCAGCTTTTCTTCTTATCTGCTCAAATTGTATTTTCCAACACACTTAATCTAATGATATCAATGAACATTAATTTAAATCTAATAAAGATTATTTGTAAGCAACATCAACACATTTATAAGCAAAAATATCTGAATTCAATTGTTTTCATCAAATTCAATGGCACGTTCCATTTACAAAGTTTTGTATGTTTTTTGCAATTGACTGGTGAAAAGTTTGAACTGTCCAAAGAGGATCGATCATTTAGCAAGGAGGGTTTATGGTGAGTTTACAACGGAGGTTTTGTTCAATATATAAAATGTTTGTGTGCAGTTCGTGTTTGGCGGGTTCGAGGGACGCGAGACAGGAGCGTGCTGCCGACGTCAGGAGCGCTCCGCGACTGAAGCTTGACTGAAAATGGGAACCTTTTCAGCATCCGTAGAAAATGTTACTGAGAAAAATACACCAGTTATATTTTATTTCGGAAATGCTTGCTTATCTATTCAGGTGTAGATTCGATTTCTTCGGGAGAGTTATCTGAAGAGATTGATTTGAATCCAAGAATACAACGGATGGCGGTAAGAAACAACATATTGTTTTTTTACGGTTTCGTATCAAAATTGATGAGAGATTTCACGTTTATGTATTGGGTAACTGCTGTTTTATTAGTTAAGTTAAGTATATTATAAATAACTTTTTTATTTTAAGTAAATTTTATTTTGCAGTAGATCATTTTAAAATATGTACCCACCATACGACATGAAATAAAATCTTTTCAGCTTTAATTATATAGTGTAACTCTTTGTTATTTATCTAAATTATAATTTGTGACAAGTATGACCCTTAAAAGAAAGCATATTTTTCTCTGATTTTCAACTTCTTGTTAAATCTCTGTGAAGATATCGAAGCTAGCCATTCTTGGGAGAAAATAAGAGATGAGCATTTTGGTGCAATAAACGGACACTGAGAAAAAATATTTATTGCTAGCAAATAACAACCTTAACTAGCTTATGATAAAGTCAATTTTAAGATACTCTGCTATAGGTACTATTGCCTTTCTTAGATATTCTGCATATTTTCATTTTCAAATAAATTTATTGTAAAAAGAACTCTACTAGCTGTAATTTAAAGTTCATTTTAGTGCTTGCTTTGTGATTTGCAGCTTTTGTTCTAGTCCTTTCAGGTGTAAAGTCAAGTCGCTGTAAACTTGCTTCATGACCTTTGGTTTCTGAGAGCGCTGGAAATAATTGCTAGTCTATGAATTTAGGAATGACAAATCTTTAGGAATACAAAAGGATTGACTTACCTAATTTTGTATTTAATTACTTTTATACAAAACTAGACCGTGAGCTATTCGCCTTTATTACGTCCTGGAGAATTCCTTGATATTTTTGATAGGGTTATTTCTATTACATTTCACCAATCCGCTTTAATACGTTATCTTCAGATATGCTAACGATGGCATCATTGTAGAAAGCAGAACGCTTATTTTCAAAAGACGTCAAACAACAGTTATTGGTTTCGTACTAAAGCTACCCTTTAACTACCCTAACGAATTAATTTAGCGGGGGAGTCACGACCCTCAGTCATGTGGAAATTCGACTTAAAGAGACAAAGTTACCCTTAAAAAAAGGTAACCCTTTTTATCACGTGCTTAGGCTTGTGCTACTGTGATCAGGATCTCAGTTATACAAATATATTTCATGACTAAGACGGCAATGTACTTTGTGTTATCGTTATTCAAGTTCTAATCTATACTTAATATTATAAAGCTGAAGAGTTTGTTCGTTTGTTTGAACGCGCTAATCTCAGGAACTACTGGTGCGAATTGAAAAATTTATTTAAACCATTTATTGAGGAAGGCCTTAGGCTATATAACATCATCCTGCAACTAAGAGGAGCGAAGAAACAATGGAAAATGTGGAAAAAACGGGGAAACGGTTTTCAGGGCTTCCGTTGCGTGTGCTGTGAAAACGGTACAAAATTCTAAAATTTTCAAAAAATTATGCCCAAAAGTAACTATTCCACGCGGACGAAGTCGCAGGCACAGCTAGTCATAACATAAAAACAGTAAAGGCAACTTTTAAAATAATAAACAGTGGTATGAATAAATATGAGATATTAATTAAGATAATAATTTATTCTTCAATAGAAATACTCAACTTATGAACTAAAAGTTAACAGTTAGTAATTTTATTGTCTCCTCTTACAAAAAATATTTATGTCAGTAAAAAGATTTTGAACATATCTAAAATTTTACAAAAGCATATTTTTTATAATGGTAAAAATGACAGAATAAAATAAAATATCAAATACGGGAAACTCTTCTTCTTCTCAGTTAAGAGCTCTGCTTTTGTCAGTGGAACTGCCACCATGATTCACAAGATGTTTAATTTAAATTACCTATACTGTCCTCCTGTACTCCTGGGGATAGGTCTCCCCCAACTCCCTCCATGCGTCCAGGTCGACAGCATCCTCACGCCAGGCACCCCAAAACCAGTTGAAATCCTGATGCCAGCGCCTCTTGAGCCTGATAATAATATTCTCAACATGATAACCGTGAAAATGATGTCCCAAAATTTCAACAAAAGGCCAGTCTTTACTACAGGTATGTCCTGAGTTATTTCCATCAGATACTGATAATGAAAGGCCAATTTGCCGGGGGGCAGCACTGACGTTAGGAATTACGACCGTAACGTTGGCCCCACTGCCATCTCACACGCCATTGCGCTTCATTGGGAGAGCACACGCGTAGGTACATTATTTAATACGTTGTAAATTGAATATTTATATCAGTGGGATATGTTTGGGAGTGGTTATTGACCTTTAAAGTAAACTATACTTTATTTAAACAGAGTAGTTTAACTTAAATTAAATAGTCATGAAATTTTCATTGACGTATTGCTTGTTAGAAAAATGCTCAAACGTTTACAATTGAGCCAATTTATTCGTTATCAAGCTGTGATGAAACCATACACAATACAATAAAATATAATACAATACATAGAATTCGTCATCATCATCATCATAAGCAGTTATGTCAGATGTCATGCATGATGTAAGTCACGGAAGGTAGGAGGATGCGATGAAGGAGCAGTTTGTCGGGTGAGGGCGCGCGGCGTCGGCCACGATCTTCCACCGCACTCATACGGGGCACTACTAGACAAGTTGTATTGTGTAACTTATGGCTTTTTTACATTAACGGACTGGAGATCTATGACTGGCCATAGAAACACAGGTCGCCCACTAATGCTGTGGGTGAAGACGACATGACAATAGAATAGAGAATGAAAAGACATTAGAATAACCGCAGGTAGCATCTGGATTCAATCTTCGCAGGACCAGGACGAGTGGCGTACAAGAAGAAAGGCCTATGCTCAGTAGTAGGCGAGAACAAGCTCGTGATAATGATTTTTTTAAAGAAAAGTTCGGAGGAAAAGTTGTACAAATACTGTAAAAAACACAATTTCGCTTTTACGAAATTGTATGATTCTAGCTAGTTTTAGCTAGAGAATATAGCAAGTTCATATAAAACTTACGAGCTTTAGCATCGAGAGTTTTGTTCAAGGGTAGCAGAAGAAAGACGTACCTACTAAAAGTAACTGCAGTTTCTTAACTTTGATGATGAAGAGATGAAAATAGGTGTGTTTATTTTGTTTCATAGAAATCCATATAGCTAGTAGGTATTCCCTGTTTGTCTTGTAAATTAAACACGGTTAGGTTTTTTTAACACGGAATAGGCTTACGTTTGCCTACGGCCTGCCTGATGTTGAGCACCACTGTAGTCTAAGATGTTGCACGTTTGCATAGGAGAGACCTGTTTACAAGTAAAATAGTTGTTAGTATGTAGTTCCCCCGCTGACCTATCGTATCTCTCCGCTGACCCATATTGTGTTATGGCTCAGTTTGACATTCAATCATACAGGAATCTATTTGGGAAACACACCGGAAATATTGGCGTAATGGATGTGGTATTCATTTAACTATTAAGTTTGTGTAATGTTTTTATTCCAAAGTCAAAGACTTGAATGACTTGATTGGGAAAATTGAGAAATTAAATAGAACTAATTCAAAATTGTTTATTTTAAAACGACGTAAATTTTTAGATAGTCAAAATAATAATCAGGGTTTTCAGTTTGTGCTTGAGTCAGTGTCGCATCAGGCTGCCCTGGCTCCACAATAAAAATAATAATGTAATTTGCGTAGTAAGTTAATCTTAATACTTTCCTGCAAAACCATTACTCATATCGCTTATAAAAATGGTTGACGCGCTACTGTTATTTAATATACCTACTTGAAATTTATTGCCTCTTCAGTGTATCTACGTCATTATTTTGTCTTCGTTATGTTCATGTTATATATACTACGTCAATATAAGACGTATAGATATAAATATCTTTGTACTTTTTGTTCGTTGGTTATTTTTGGATAGCATTTAATTTGTATAGAGTTAGTTCGTTATGTTATAAAATAGCCGTGGGCAGGTTCTGTTAGAGGTTTGTTTATAAAAATTCACTCTCATGCTAAAAACTTTGATACAAAATAATGGAACAACGCTTATTATTTTCCTAATAATATGCATGCAAACTTAACGTCGTAGCCTTGGGCTTTACTTTTAATATGGATATGAACATCAATTTTTAATTTGTAGTAGTTAGAAGTAGTATGTTTAGTTTTCCTTCACTTGTTTTTATATTTTATTATTGTAAATAAAATATATTATAAGAAAGTTGAAAAAAAAAATTTTTAAGTAACTTTAAAAAATGTAAAAGTTGGTAAAAATGTGTTTGTTTTTTGTGTAACAAAAATTATGTATTTGTTGTTATTTATTTGTTGTTTATTTCCCCTAAAATAATGAAACAAATTAATTAATTACTTTAACTATCGCTTTAGTTTAATCCCTACGCATTTTCAAGTAACTCAGTACAAGAAAATAAAATGCATGCGAGATAAAGCTCTCTTAGCTTTGAAAAAGCTCGACTCCGCTCCCGCATGCACTCGGCACAACAACGTTATCCTCTCGCGAGGTCTTTCAATTACGATCAAAATTGGAGATTGAGACCCAATCAACAAAGACACGTGATTTATGACGTCACTTTTTGGTAAGTATTAACGTCCTATCACGTCATTTTCAACGTGGTGATTCACGTGTCTATGTCACAAATTAAACGTCATTTTTAACGGCATATTACGACGTTAGTTAACGTCATGTTTAGACGTTAGTTAACGTCATGTTTAGACGTTAGTTAACGTCATGTTTAGACGTTAGTTAACGTCATGATAAGACGTTAGTTAACGCCATGTTCAGACGTTAGTTGACGTCATGATAAGACGTTAGTTAACGTCATGATAAGACGTTAGTTAACGTCATGTTCAGACGTTAGTTAACGTCACGATAAGACGTTAGTTAACGTCATATTCAGACGTTAGTTAACGTCATGATAAGACGTTAGTTAACGTCATATTCAGACGTTAGTTAACGTCATGTTCAGACGTAGGTTGACGTCACATTGTGACGTCGTGTAATACGTCATTGTGATGTGACCTGGGGTAATTTTTGACCTCAATATTGCGACGTTAACTAACGTCAGACTACAAGCTGGGCACTCATTTATAGGTTAAAAACACAATGGCGCCATCCTGAAACAGATAAAAATAATGAAGAGAAAAAAACAAGGTTGAAAATAAATTGTGTTTATTAATTAAATATTTAAAACATATTACAACCAGCTTTTTTGTCTTTGGTGTGAGAAAAAAATAGGAGTGCTTTAAATTTAGCAAGCTAAAATCACAGAATTGCTGTGTCAATGGTCACAATAACAATAAAAAATATCTTTAAAATGAAATTTGTCTTACAAATATTATAAAACTATGTTTATATGAAATAAGAAACTAACTATATTTGGTTAATTATGAATTCGTGAAATGAGATACATTTCTCGAATTCATAATTAACATACCTAATATAGTTTCTTACATTTCTCGAATTCATAATTAACATACCTAATATAGTTTCTTATTTCATATAATGAAATGACTTCAGTTACAGACCAAATATCACTATTTACGGTATGCAAGTATAATTAAGAACAATTTATTGTGGGGGGTCGATAATGGCTTCAACCCCAGATGGGTATCTCCCAAATCTGGCCCTGTATATAGTAACAGTTAATTAAAAGGTAAAATAACGTACTTATTGCAAAAAGGTAAAACTAAACATTTACATAAAATATCTTCTACGGGAAAACATCCGTTTTCCGTAAATTCACTAGCCAAAAAAACATCAAGCTGTGAGGATGAACATGGAGCAGTATAAAAGTTTTTATACTTTTTGAAGGCTTTGGCGTATAAAGTAACTTTACCACTAGTTTCCAGGATGTTTAAGATTTCAATTACAGTTTTATTTTTCATCATGCAGTACTTGTCTGCCTCGGATCTATGAGAGAACATAAAGTCACCCCATAACAGTTTTTTGTACTGATTACCCTGATATGAATATGGTATGGGTCCTTCCAAATGTTCTATAGTGCAATTGTAAGTTGTATTTACAAGGCAATAAGCCGGCTGAATATGATTCTCTGACAACCGATTGGCAGCCTGCTGTAAAGGCTTATACGGTGCTCTTAGGGATCTCTTCAAACCGCCTAAATAGTTTTCAAATTTAAAAGCAGAAAATGAGTCTAAATTGCCAAATCTTTCAACGTCATCAACAAGGTGTAATAACGAGTGAACATTATATACTAAATACTGTCGGCCGTAAATAATGACACATTGTTCAACAAAAGTTATCAAAAAAACTTCGAGCGTAACTAGCATATTGAGTGCATAATGTTTTTGAAACTAAGATGTAAATGGAACAATGTAGCAACATGAAATGTTTGTATACATTTTTTGGTAAAATGTCATATAAAATTATTGGGCCAAGATATAACAAAAAAGTTCTAAATTCAGTTGCTTTCCAATGTTCTACTTCGTTAAGAGATCTGGGCTTACGATTAAACTCCTGAGGAATTAATTTTCTTACATAAATTAACCTTTCACTCAAATAATTTGTATGTCTAGAATCTAGTTTTACATGTTTTACGTCTGATTTTACTGGTTTTATCCAAGTATGAATTAATTTTCTCATAACTCCAAGACAAACGCTATGCATGTAATCTGTAGGAAAACAAGAAACCATTCCAATACCCAATTTAAGTAATGGCGAAGTTCCAATATGATGGTCTTCATCTGTCTGCAATTCAAATGACCTATCAGTTCTAGGTGTACAGTTTAAATCGTCTAGAACGATACGATGTTCCACATAATTCCCAGTACAGACACATTTATCACAGCTTGAATAACCATTATGAGACTTGACACATTTTAAATAAGCACGTGCAGGCATATCACAAACAAAGTTCTTCACAGTAACACTTATAAGTTTATCATTATATGTTGTACCAACTTCTAAAAGAGGTATCAAGTCTTCTATAAACGATTCCAAGTAGGAAGATAATGGTGATGGCTTTGCAGTCCCACAAAATATACCTATGACAAAAATGCTGTTTTTCATTCCAACAACTTCTGCTAAAATAGGCCAGAACTGAGTATTAGCACTCTTAAAAATTGGTAAACCATCAACGTTAAATGATAATGTTATTTCACTTTGACCATTTTGATATACCACTGGTAATATTGTTTGTAATAAAGTGTTAAACCCAAAATGCATGTAATCTCCACAATCAAGATGTTTCAAATTATAATTATAACATGTTTTTAATAGTGTTCTGGAAGAAGATGGCAGTTGAGGATGATCATGTTTAAGAAACTTTAGTAATGAAGTCATAGCCATATGGGATATATTGTATTCTACAGCCCAAGATCGTAAAAAAGATGCTAAGTCTAACTGTTCATTGTTATTGACTACAAAAGGTAAGCCTGACTCTTCATTAACATTAGTTACAACAGGTGAATTTTCGAGGGATAAATCTGCTGTGTTAACTGACAAATTTGATTGCGAACAACTGTCATTAATTACAGCTATGCTATTCTCACCACTGTTTATGTTAGTGTTGGAATTATATTTCTCCACATCGTTTTGTATTTGTACATTCTCATTAGCTGATATGTCACATTCTGTAATATCAAACAGATTTCTTTTTGTACTCACTTTCACTCTTCTATACATTTGTCGCTTACTTACAATTGCCTTACGTGACATAATAATGGCCAAAAAATTATTAAATTAAAGGATTGCTAAAAACAGTTTCTTAAGTAGTAGTCTACAAGGATTGCCTTTGAGACGAAGCCAAGGATTGAGATTTGTTTCTGGTCAATCGCGCTTTTACTCTTTGTGGAGCATGTTTAAGCCACACCTTGATGTCATTTTCTAAATCCTTATCCACAGTCAGTTTAAAGTGTTTTTTAACAGCACCTGCAACAAAATAAAAAGTTTTATACAATGTAATTTTATCTATTTGTAGAAGCTGTCCAGATTTGGCGGTGTTAATACTAATAGAATAGGTATATTTACGATATGCTCAAAAGAAGTAGGTATGTAGGTACATAATTGTGCATACCTACAAAGGTGTGGGAGCAAGTGGTACAAATCAAGTACCTATACATATTTCCTTTATTAATAACAAATAATTAACAGGTCAAAATGTAACAAAGACCTTAATCTTCAATTGTCAATTACTACTAACAATGAATTATATTCCTAATGGGGTTCTGCAAATACCAGTAAGAACATACTTACAAAGGTCGGCTGTTCGAAGAACTACTAGTTTATAATCTGTTTACAGACATGAAAACTATGGAAACAAGTGAATGTATAGTGAGTTCAAACTGTATACTTACGTATAATTGCAGTTTTTAAATATAATTCCTCAAATGCCCTTTTATTATTTTTTCCTCTAAAATTAAACTGTGACGCCAACTCATTTGTCATGCAATGTTTTAATAATTGGTTGATGGATGTGGTGGTTGAGTGTCCACAGTGAGAAACTAAGTAATTGCACTGAAAAAAAAATACATATAGATAAATTATAAGTAATATTTTAAAGCTGAACATTACCATCTGGGAGCTATGATGCCACAAACACACAAACAGATACACGGACATATCAAACTTATAAGCTACATATTCAGGTCTGAATTGACATTATCAATGAATCATTACACCTGACCTGCTACACTAAGAAATAAGTGCCAGTCACTCAATTACGATCAACTTCAGCTGAGTACATGATCATGAGCAGTTTTATAACACCAGGAAATGGTTCATACTTACCTCAATACCTCTAAGAAAAAAACAAGTAAATAACTTACAAAGTTGGCAAATTTGTTGTCACATGTCAGGTATGTTTCAATTGCTGTTAATTCTTCTAGATCATTTAATGGTAGCTGCACAGGAAGCTCAATTGGAGTTGCTTTAGAGTTTAAGACCTCTAATTCATTCTGTTGTCTGATCCAATCTAAGATTTGTTTATTTTGCTCCACTATGGTTGACAAAAGTTGTAGAGTTTTGGTCTCATATCCTGAAACAATTTTTTTTTCTAGTTAGAGGTCTTGGTCGACCTACACTATTTTAATAAGATGTTAACCATTATGAGATCAATTGCCAATCAAAAGGTGGTTATTTTAATTACTATTTTACCCACAAAAAACAAACAAGAAATCAGAACAAACATCCTTAAAAGGAAAATCAATGTTGTAACCCCTTATTGCATTGTTATGTTTTAGGCATTACCTGGTGTTGTTCCAGCTGAGGTCTGTCTAGTACTCAGCGGTGTCTGCTTCTGTTGAATTATCTCCAGAGCGGCAGTTGAACTACTTGCCAAATAAGTTGTTTGTTCTGGGGTTATGGGGGGCTGACTGTCCTCCTGAGATTTCTTTGGAGTCACAGTACCTTTAATAAAATAATGTCATTTTAATTACTAGTATAATTTTCCAGATTCACCTAATTAAATTTAAAGAGTTTATTCTTTTACCATGGCATACTGTTTACTTTTTTTATTGTAGACATTATGTGGACTATGGATAAAAAAAAATTTGAACCTGTAGTAATATAGGCACATCAGCAAAATGCTGCTCGCCTATTATTAATCAAATAAATAAATAAAATAATTACAAAGCACACATCCATACATTTAAGTATTTAATAATAAAACAACAAACTGTAACATACCTTTTTGTTTAAATATGTCTGTTGCATCAAATATTTCATCACCTGATGATGTTTCATGATCTGATTGAAAACTAACAGGCTTTCGTCTTCTCTTTGATGTCTTATCATCATCAGCATCAGTAACATCTATATCACTATTGACTTCAGCTTGTTTTGCTTTTTTTCGTGCTATAATCAAATCCTCTGAAATAATAATGAAATTGAACACCTTTGTTAAAACAATACATGACATAACCGGGCCAAGCCGGAGATTGTGGGATCAATCCCCACAGTGGGATAGTTATTTATGCTCCACAAAAATTAGTTCAAACACAAATATTTATGATGGTACATTCTGATTATCCTGCTGACTAATTAGCTACATGTAAATTTTCACAAGCAACATAACAGTGTGTTCAGGCAACACACTGTTGCTTGAGAGCCAGTTCAATTCCAGTACAGTGAATGTCACATTTGTAAGTCCTAGGTCCATGCTGGTTTCCTACACTGTTAAGGAGCAAACCCGGCCAAATACCAGATTCAATTCTTGGAAAATGAAACTGTGAGTGATTGTAGATTGTTGAGATTCATTCCTGAAATACTTACCAGTTTCGAAGAATTTTCTTTTAAGCTTTATCAGTGGCCATTCGTTGTTAGGTTCATGGTGTTTCTGCAACAGTTTATTAAACTGGCTGGAAAGTTTGGACGTCGGCCAAAATGCTTCAAATTTTTTTGGGGTGAGCCATTTTTCACTTAAAATTACAACACTTCCGGTGCCTGGACTTTCGGACTCTTCTTCTGCCACGATGTATTTCGGTTGACTTGAAATATTGCAGGGCTGCATTTGTGTACCAAAGCCACAGTACCTACTTTACTGCAAATCAAAAATAAAATTTACAAAATAGTTAGGTTAGGTTAGATAGAGGACATTGAGAGTTTACTCAGCTATAATTCAGTCCGATGTTGAGGGCTTATTAAGTTAAGGTATATACATATACTATACTGATATACAATACATATACTGATTTAATTTTAACCTACTTTTGCCAGAAACCCTGCCACAGGCAGACTCGACCACATGGCAGATACCTACTCTCATTACCTATATACATACTACATAGGTACTACAAATTTACTGTGACTTTTATATTTTACACAAAATAATTCTATTAATAATATAAATAGAAATTGCACATATCTTACCTCTATAACTATTTAAATCACTTTTATCACACAAAGAATTTCAGATAAAACATTAACAAACTTGACCATGCGACTCACTCACTCACTGAACTGAATCTGTTATGTTGCCAGCGCGCGGTGCCAGATTTTACCATAATATATATATTTAATTACCATCTGGTTCCCATAGTACAAGCTCTGCTTAGTTTGGGGCTAGGTTTGACGCTGTGTGAAAAATGTCCCCCAATATTTATATTTATTTATATAAATTTATTTATATATACTACTTTCATTCTCTCATGCTAAAATTGGTAGTTTTTGTTTTGTGGTGGGAGAAATAGGTATGCCAAGCTCCATACAGAAATGCACAATGCTCATAAGTATTTATGTTATAATTTACTAGTGACTTGTCCCGGCTTCGGGTGGACATCTATTATTTAAACATTTTTGACATAAACGTCAAAGTAAATGTTCGATAAGTTTATATTTTTCCGAAAATGTGGGCGTAAAATAATACAATTTATCTCTAGTTTGGAATCCTACGGAAGTTTATAATTTTCCCAGGAATTTTATAAATTTCCGGTTCTTGTTGTTTTCCGGTGACATATACATATCTCTCTTTGAGTCGTATTTCCTCATGACTGAGGGTCGTGACTCCCCCGCAGAATTAATTCATTAGGGGAGTTTTCTTGGGCAGATACATCGTGGTGGGCGCCCAGGTCCTTCCACGGAAGACACATGTCCTCGGATATTGTGGTCCTCAAACATGTCGGTTTCCTCACGATGTTTTCCTTCACCGTTAATCGAGTGCAAATCCACACATAACTTGAAAATACAAGTCATTGGTGTAGGGCGGATTCGAACCAGGGTGCGTCTGGATGAAAAGCAGACACTGGAACCGCTGAGCCACACTCGCTTTTATACATATAAAATAGCCTATATTTTATTAATCAGTGATAATGTAGCATTCAAATGGTGAAATAATTTCTACAATCGGTCCAGTACTTTTTGAGCCACCAAAGCATTCAATTTTATACATTTTATATTTACTTTTGAAACGTGAAATAAGTCATTTTATATTAGGTAGAGGTTGGCTCCCAATTTGAGCACGGTGAATTATTTTGCCAAAGTACATGGAAAAGAGATTTATCTGACAACACTGACGACGGTTGGAGTGGCTCCTTGGGCCTCTCGTAGAGTTCAAGCAAGATAACTCTGCGCGCGGATAAAATTGGAACTAAAATGTTCTGATTGCAATTTGATCAAATTAATGCCTAAATTCTAGGCATAATCGCTGCCGCCAGTCGCGCGCAGAGTAATGTTGTACGGACTCTAGCCGCCATTTTATCGCGATGGCGTCAGTTAAATTCTTAGGCATTACAAATGAATATACGTTTTATATCATTGCATTAAGATTCATATTAATAAATCACGTGTTGGACGTTCGTTTGAAAACTGATATTGGGTACCTATTTCAATTACAGTAATTTGAGTACGTTACACTTTCAAAATATATTTAATAGTTTCTAAAAATGCTAGAAATTACGAGATTAAAAATTATTATATACAATTAGGTATCTTTTCACGAACAAGTCACGTTGGCCGTAAAATAATATTAAAAAGGATTAAAACGATTTATAAATTGTACTAAATCTGTAGGAAGTACAATTTTTCATACAAATAAATTAAAATATAGGTTTGGTCAGTCTCAGTCACTTTCAAGACTTTTTTAAATTGGGTTTAATATTATTATTCGTATTGCTATATGTTTAGGTATTATACCTACCTAGTCTGTGGTAATTATGACTGTGATAATTATTATGACCGACCAAACGCATGGTAGGTACCTAATACCAAACGAAGCATCGTCGACTCCGCTCCGCAGCGCGAGATCGACAAGTCGCCGCGTCGTCGGGCCTGACTTTGAAATGTAGCGAATTAGGTAGGGTAGGTAAGTAAATTTGATAATGCTCTCGCAATGACAATAATTCTCTGTCAAAGTTCTCTAAGTGCTCTCGATGTCTTACACGACGACCATAAACGTAGCGTAACGTAGCTATTTTATGACGTCATAAGTGACGTGAAGTATATCCTATAACGTGTTTAGTACTATTACTGACGTCTTGCATGACGTCATATACTTTCCAACTACGTGTTAGGTCTATTTGAGACGTCTTTAACGACGTCAAGTATATCCTATGACGTGTTTAGTACTATTGTCGACGTCTTACATGACGTCATATATATTCCAACTACGTGTTAGGTCTATTTGAGACGTCTTTAGCGACGTCAAGTATATCCTATAACGTGTTTAGTACTATTACCGACGTCTTGCATGACGTCATATATATTCCAACTACGTGTTAGGTCTATTTGAGACGTCTTTAGCGACGTCAAGTATATCCTATGACGTGTTTAGTACTATTATCGACGTCTTACATGACGTCATATATATTCCAACTACGTGTTAGGTCTATTTTGGACGTCATTAAAACGTCAGAAATGTTCTGTGACGAGTTCAGTATATTCTCAACGTCTAAGACGACGACACAATATATTCTAACTACGTGTTAAGTCTTTATGATACGTCTTGAGTGACGTCAAGTATATCCTATGACGTGTTTAGTGTTTTTACGACGTCTTACATGACGTCATATATGTTCCAACTACGTGTTAGGTCTATTTGAAACGTCTTTAGCGACGTCAAGTATATCCTATAACGTGTTTAGTACTATTATCGACGTCTTGCATGACGTCATATATATTCCAACTACGTGTTAGGTCTATTTGAGACGTCTTTAGCGACGTCAAGTATATCCTATGACGTGTTTAGTACTATTGTTGACGGCTTACATGACGTCATATATATTCCAACTACGTGTTAGGTCTATTTAAGACGTTATATATGACGTGAGATTTGATCGAATGACGTCAAAATTTTTAGAATCACGTTGATATGACGTCATTTATCACGTCCCTTGTTGATTGGGGAGCTCTTATAAGGCAAATGTTTACTTTGCGGGAAAGGTTCGCAAATGACGTCACACGACGCACCTACGGAATATACGTGACGTAAATCATATTGATGTATAAAAGCGGAAGTGAGTTTGTTGGTTTGTGTGTTGATGTTTGTTATTCTCTCATGGCGCAATGGATCAATAATACTTTAAAGAAGAAATTAAATTCGTATGAGAATGAATAACTCTGGTCTTGAGAGTTTTTAGACCGCCCCAAGGTCTTATGACCCGTCTTAGCGACTGTCTTACTATGATAAATGGCTTTGGTTCAAAGTAAAAAATGACAATGTTTTTTTTTATTCCTAACCAATGCTACCGAGGCCGCAGGCATCTATTAGTATATACTAAGGGTGCGTAAGCAGGGGTCGGAGTCTAGTGATTTCTTTTCTATTTAATTTCTCGGAAGTTAGTCGCCGCGGGCGGTACCTACCGAAATAATTATACAACTATCTAAGATAAAATACTGTAGGTGGTATGTTAACTTTCTCTATTAATCTGTAACAAAATGACAAGGGAAAAAATGAGTTATGATAATGTGGAGATGAAGAGTTTCTTAATCACATATTAACCGTGTCAGCCATAAACATGAGTTGCTGGCCAGGGTTTCGTTGTTGCTTGTAGTTCTTGCTTATTCCGAGACAGAACACTGATAAAATAATAACTTTTTATTCAAGATTGTAACGGTAATGTTTATAATCGCAATCTATGTATAATATATTGAAAAAAAAAACCACTGTTGAAGAAATCAACATAATTCACTTTTATTTCCCTTATTAATAGTTGCTGTCATTGATTATGTCTACGCACTCTCGTTTCATTTGTTACTATTAAACTCCGCATCGTTGCGCTATAAAACTATGTGCATCCAATTAAGCAGTCCATTGAAAAGCTTTTGATTTTTGGCACAGATACTGGCAAAAAATGTTTTACGGCAATTCTATTGTAGCATCGAATTCAATTTGATTTTTATTCGTCTATTGTGAGCTATCGCAAACTATGAGTACCTACCAAATATTGCTTGTGTTCTAACTGCTGTAACAACCAATAAAGTGCTTCTTTTGTAGTATTTTTTTTATTAGTTGTATAGTTTGTCGGTCCGCTTGCCATAACTTAAATTTCTAAATCATGTAAGTATTTTAGATTTAATGTTTGGTAAATTTCGTAGTTAGAATTAAATATATTTCACGATAAAATAAGTACTGTTTTTCCTGCAGTTTAGTTTTTGCGACACCTTTTCCTAATTAGACTCTTTGATTAACTCTCTTTATAACGGCCTTGTTAATACGTTATATAACTCAAATATTGCACTATATGTATATCTAATTAGTATCTATATAACGGCTTCATTATACGTTTAATAAATCAGATATTGCATTGTATCGCAACTCTTGCGCAAGGCGTTGCAAACTCAGCAGTGAAAGTGCTCCAGTTTTTACAAGTACACTTTATATTTGGTAGCTGCACTCACCAGCTCCGACAGCCGTGATCGTCTAGTGGTTAGGACCCTACGTTGTGGCCGTAGTAACCCAGGTTCGAATCCTGGTCACGGCAGTGTCACACACTGTCACGGAGGAGCATATTTTTTATTTTCATTTTAATACTGAGATTTGGCCAAACGTCAAAGTCTTGATAAGACTTTATTTTTACACACAAACTCAAAACACATAACTTATCCTAATTTGCGCTTAACCTGTTTTCCACTTAATTTATTATTTGATCAAATCACTATTGTATTTTTGCCCAATTTTGCGAACTACAGAAAAAAATAAGCAACACGTTATGTAGGGCTTAGGGTTACTTATGCCTATGTATATCCACTATTACGCTAAATTAGCACAATTTTCTGTGTACAAACTATAATGTCAATAAATGATGATGTATCTCAAATCCATTATAAAATACCGGTAAAAGCAGACACAACATTAACCCGCCGTATTAAGGGCCACTCTTGCCTCCGCTGCTCCGCCCGTAAACTGCTTCGTAAAACATGCTCCTGTTTTATGGCCCCATATTTATAGATGTCAGACATGAATACAGGCATTACTGGTCTATTGTCTAGGATACCGTAATAACATGGGGTTCTATAGAATATCGTTATGTTTCTCTCTTATTATCCCTTGTACATTTTAAAAGCGTAAGAGATATTAAAAGCTTTCAAAATATACAGGCGCTAGCAGCAAGCAAGGAAATACAGCAAGCAGCGAGAGAATTAACTTCTATCATTGAACACTATTCTCCTCGAGTGGTTTTTCCTCATTACTGAGGGTCATGACACCCCCGTAGAATTCATTGAGTACTAATAATATGTTAAATAGTTGTCATCTTTCACGTCACAATAGAGCCACAAATAACCGTTATTTTTAAGATAGTGATAGTAGAGGGTCATTTTTATTTCTAAACAAATTAGATAGTGCTGAACATCTACTGATTATGCATAAATTCCACCTAACTTGTTATGTCGCTACTGTTGGTCAAAATCGCCGGCGCATAAGTGAAAGTGCTCTGATTGTAGGTCGCGCATTCAAATCGGAGACAAATTCTGTTGACCATTCACCAGCTCCGACAGCCGTGATCGTCTAGTGGTTAGGACCCTACGTTGTGGCCGTAGTAACCCAGGTTCGAATCCTGGTCACGGCAGTGTCACACACTGTCACGGTGGAGCAATTTTTTTTATCTTGATACCTCCAAGACTTTTTCCAGACTACCTAGGAGTAAGAGTACCGCAACTTTTAATTGTTCATTATTAACACGATCCAAAAGCAATTAACCCCTATGTCAATCTATCACCACTAAGTTAAAGAAATTACAAAACCAAATCGAAAACGCCCATACTAAGAATTCTAAACCAGGCTCATAAATATATTTAGATGTACAAACCACGTTGACGTGACATTTAAAAAGATCAACTACCTACACGTACATATTTTACAAATGTTCATTAAATACACTCTGCTTAATCTATTTCATCCGCTTATGTAAGTACATATATTATAAAGTACAACATTCATGCGTAGACATCCTACGGCGTAGCGCTACGATCGTCTTGCCTACGATAGCTCGTAGATCTATTTGTAGAGATCTATGTAGAGTTGTAGAGCATCTACACATGCTCACACTGTTCTAAATCATTTAGTAGAATAGAATGCAGCTGTTTATACTTTCAGGGTATTTTTGCATGAAATCTCTTTATTTATAAAACTACAAAACCTTAGGTTTATCACCAGTAGTAGAGTTGAGATTTAATAATAACTCAATCAATTCATTAACTAGTATTTGTTTATTCTTCTTACTTTTACAATTATTTGTATAAAATGCTGCCACAATAAATAATCAATGAATTATGAATGTAATAAATATAATGTTGCCATGAGAATAATATCATTTAAAAAGATAAAGTTATCAAAAGCGCCCCATTTTTCTGTAATATCGGATTAAAGGACGCGGAAAGATGTCACTTCAGTTTAGCGTATAATCTTTATGCATCGCTTCATATATTTCACCAGTTTTTGCACCTGTCTCACGGCATCATATGAGATTATGTTTATGTACTTTTAATTTGTATGATATGTATATAAACCAGACCAACGGTTTGTCAAAGATCATTCCAATATGAACAACATGGAGGAGCTATATGAACGAATGAGTAGGGCCATTTGTAAAACCAATTTTTAACTAACCAAGTTATAACAGGATTCAAGAAACACACTTAAAAAAAATCTGAACTATTTTACTATCAAGTTTTTAATGACATTCTGAGTAATTACTTAGCTTGTTCAACAAAAGTTACAAGGAGCATTTAAGTGCAGACATAAAATACAGTGCAGCGTAGATCTAGACTATCTAGTTTCAAACACAAACAGATGTTTGGCTCACACTCGCTGGGACTGAAACTAACTGAACACTAAGTACTGTGAGTACTTGTTAAGTAAACGCTGTGGTTTTAATAAAAGTTTCACTAATATATTATCTTCTATATATCTAAATAATAATACTGTTGTTGGGTTGAAAGTCTGAACATATGAGATATTTAAAAAATGTCTGGAGATACTTAGAATTGATAACAGAACACGTTCTAACAATTTATAGATTTTTTTCTGGCCGATGTCTGGCTTGGAAGCTGTGTGCATCCACTAGTTTCGAAATATGTCAACTAAATCAATAACTCTATTTTGTTATCCGTTTGTACTCAGAGGAAAAAATCGAAGATGTTTGTCAAATTCTATTAAGATATCATTGAAAATTGGAATCCAAACAGATATATATCGTACACAATTTTGTCCAGTTAACAGCTTACTTAAAGAATCTTTGTAGAGATGTTACACACTAAATGAGTTAAATCCTTTATCATTTACAAAATGGGGTTGCACTTGACCACAATTTGCCTGATATTATAACAACAAACCTAGCCAAGTAGACACTAGTTCGGTATATCAATAATTTCTATAAGATTCTTCCCAAAAGTTGCCAATCACCGAGTTCCAATCCATCACAGGTTGCGAAATGGAATGATGTCCGTTACGCAGGTACTCACATAGATCTCTCCATCTGCGAACGATGCTCTTCAAGGAAAGAAGGTGAATCACATTACATAAAATTTTGAACCAATATGTAAGTATAGGTATATATTGGGAATCATTCATGCAAATTCTGAAGGAATTAGTAGTAAGAACTAGTAAGTTCGTTTCATACTATTAATTTTATTTTGCTATGGTATATTTTTAATGCTACAGTTACAGAAAAAACTAAAAAAGGTAAAAAAGTTACAGCTTATGATTAGTATAAATTGGGGTGCTAATTAAAAAAAATCTCTTTTTGAGTCGTATTTCCTCATGACTGAGGGTCGTGACTCCCCCGCAGAATTAATTGGTTAGGGGAGTTTTCTTGGGCAGATACATCGTGGTGGGCGCCCAGGTCCTTCCACGAAAGACGCGTGTCCTCGGATATTGTGGTCCTCAAACATGTCGGTTTCCTCACGATGTTTTCCTTCACCGCTAAGCGAGTGCAAATCTACACATAACTTGAAAAATACAAGTCATTGGTGTAGGTCGGATTCGAACCAGGGTACGTCTGGATGAAAAGCAGACACTGGAACCGCTGAGCCACACTCGCTTAATTAAAAAAAATAAAGTTTGTTTATATCGATTAAACCATTGGAGTAAATGAAGTAAAATTCGTAGTATTATAATTATTTTATTACCAAAAAGACTAAAGATATTCTTGGTTTCTAATGCAGTTTCACCTTAGACTAAAGTTTAAATAATTTCTGTAAAGCAAACAATCCATCACTGGTCGTAATAAAACTTAGCTTGTTATAACTTGAGATAGGGAACCTCAAGAATGCTCCAACTTACTGCTTACTTAGGAACAGCTCTGGGTTCAAAGGCAGATTAATTAAATAGATATAACTACTAAATGGTAGCCATTTATTAATTACAATTTGCTAAACCAACAGAGAAAATCGAAATATATTTTTATATCAGTCTCTTCTTTTCGTATAAACAAATCGTACAACAAATAACTCTAATATCAGACAACTTTGTAGTACTAGGTACATTAGTCAATCGTTTTATATTTCAAAAGAGTTTGCTAAGGTTCTTTTTTACAAAAAATCAAGAAGCCCTAAAAAGTTGGCCCACGAAATCTTAATTAACTCTCTATAAAATTATCCGAAAATGAACGATCAAACAATAAAGCGGATGAAATTACACTCCGTTAGCGCCTAATAAAAAACAAACATAAATTTTTCACAAAGAAATTAGACGATCCCCTGATCCCTCCGCCTCGCGAGGTGACGGGAAATTACTTCATTACGACGTAAATTATAATTTAGTATCACAGGAAACCCCGGGCTTATAGAGCTAGAGGGTGATGTTTGATGATCATCGCTGCTTATTGCACGAGAGGGTAGTTTGTAAGCAAGTTCCGTAGCTCCTCCATTCCTCTAAAGCCCAATTTATTAAGCAGACTTCATTACAGTTTCAGCGCGCAATGCAATTTGAAACAATGTAAACTTTACTAATGAATTAAATTCTTCAGGAAATCGTGCCCTCTTGTTTTACCGCTTTGAAAAGAAATAAAATAGTCGGAAATAGCGCTTTGTTTCACTTACAAGTTGTCGACCAATAAACTTTATACAGCTATAAGTTGCTAAATGCTTTCATAAATGAGGAACAGTTCTTTATATCTCTAATACAGTAAATGAAAATTCAAGTAAATACTTAAAACACCCGACTTAGTAATATGGACTGCAGCGTTTATGTGAGTTGCTATTCATTTTACTCCAGGCGTTTTGAGTGTAACATTCTCAGACAAAGCGAATTATCTGGCTTAGTTCCCACAGTAGCATCGTCTGTTAGTTATGATTATGACGAATATAGTGCTGCTTTGAATAGGACAGACAATGTATACACGCAAAGTAACCAATAAAATAAGGCCATATTACATATCAATGATACCACATAAAATCAAATGATATCTAGCTAGTATTATAAATAATTAAAATTAATTGTGTAAAACATGGATATGATCTCCTAGATATATGTAAATAAATAAAATGACTACAGTATATTATCCGTATGTGTAGGTAACTATTATCTCCTTTATAGTCTATATCATTGTAAAAAGTTTAAAGCTTTGCAAGTGACTTACGAAGTTGAAACTAAACGTAATAAGACATATACCGATCCGATTGTCCCCAATTTTCCGACCTCAATTGGACAAAAGGCTAACGTTAGATATTCGACTCGTCCTCACAAAACGACGAATTTATCCAATAAATCTAACTTTCATCCTAATTCTAAGTTACTTACGAAAACTTTGATGTCGTGCCAAGTTTTGTGATCTTTAAATGCTTTGAAACTCTTTATCCAGCACAGAAAAGGCCTTACATGTAATTTTGTTCATGCATTGTACCTATTGTAAATAGATACGATAATTTATAAGCGGCTTACGTTAAGAACTTAATTTTTACTTTTGCACTAATTTGTCTATATTTATAGTATGTAATGACTGGTTACAAATTCAATCACCGATATAGTAGCCTTTGAATACGATACGAGCTTCATGGAGTGTAGTCAAATAAACACCTGGACATCGTGGTCTGATTGTAAATCTACTGTAATGAAAGATATTTGTCAGGACACAATTATGAACATTGTTAACATGAAATAGATAATTGATTGAAATGAAGGCCTCTGCCGTGTTTCGTAACGCCTTCTTAAAAACACTGAGCAGCGCACTACGTATAATTGCTAATACCTTTTTAATAACTGATAATATTTTTTGATAATGAATACGTCGATCACACATTATTTATTATAAAGAAAATTCTTTGTTATTCATGTCCTATGGTCTTTACGTTGTCGTGTGACCACACAACACATACGGTATGTTTGGAAAACGTGATGTTTCGTCGCCGGATTATTGAATTCAAATGAGGGATAAACCGACCTCGATCCATTTACGAATGGAACGGAGTCTAACTTTCAATTAGTGTGTGAGTTAAATAATCAGCCCGTTGATATTTTCAGAGGCAGTTTGTATACGTACACAATCGACGACAATGTCGCTTGTGCGAGTAACGCTTCACATGAGTTGGTGCTAAAATAACTGCCATGGAAAATAAAAGATTATTTGCACACACTCGTGCGTTATTTATTGAAACAAATTAGTGTCCTGTTACGTTTAGTACCTTACACTACATTCATACCAAAAATCTTGAATCACAGTATATAGGTTTGCAGCTTGGTCTTATATTTTAAATAAATAGCAAAGCCTTTTATTTCCCAACTTAAGTAACATTCGGGTGTTATTAATTCTAGGTTAGTAAATAATTGACGATATTGTTGAGGCAGTGGGCAGTACCTGGACAAGACAAGCACACGACCGAAGACACTGGCAGCGCATGGATGAGGCCTATGCTCAAATTTGGGTGCCCAATAAAACATTAAAAGAAATTGAAATTTGATATTAACTAATAATGCTTTACTAACTTAGAACCAATAACTCCTGAATGTTACTTAAGTTGGGAAATAAATGGCTTTATTTATTTATTTAGTAAATAATTAATATTCAGTTTAAATTTCACTTTTTCTGAATGTATTATTGAACTAACAAATTTGAGCGTAGGCCTCCTCCATACACTGCTAGTGTCTTCAGTCTTGTGCTAATCTTGTTCAGGTAAAGCCGGCTGCCTCAACAATATCGTCGCGCCGCCATCTTCGTGGTGTACCTCTGGATCATTGGTCTTCCGCCGGGTACCAGTGAAGTATTCTTTCACTCCATCGACCATCAGTGGACCATGCAACGTGCCTACCCGGTCTTATATATTAGAGACACAATATACCTAACAACAATTTAATTACCATGCAGGGTCAATAAAAAACTATTTGATACAATTTAATTTTGGCTTTTATTGAGTTAATCAAATTAACCACAGTGTACAATGAACTATGTAATTTATTTCTAAGACTTTGATCATATTTCAATGTATTTTTGCATAAAAACGAGATAAAGTCGTTGTATGGGTAAGCACACACGGGCGTTTATTATATTCTCATTCATATAAAATCGTTCAATAGTAAACAACCGTCTACCACAATGCTAAAGCGATTGAATTCGCTACTAATCTACGATACCAAGATGCGTAAAATTAAATACTAATAATTGCTAATTTTTTACAATACAATCAATAAAATACAAAAAAAAAATCATAATTCCATTATTACAGGTCATTGATTTTTAATTTCATACATTTAAGTTATTTACATGTCAGTCTTGATATGAAAATGAAAATGAAAATGAAAATGAAAATGAAAATATTTATTGTGTACTACAAAATGTCTTAAGGCTATGTAACATAAAAAAAATTATAACTAGGTTCTTAAATAACTAACTTAGCCTTAGGTAAACATAATGCGTCGGACTCCAGACTGATACACTAGATATTAACATAATTATTCTAAATATCGCATCTCTGGTAACTTAAGAAATATGTATCGTATTGTAAGACACTTTACAATACAATCTTTTCCCTGCACCATACCAAACCCTTATCAAACTACTTTTTGTTCCATTCTATGGTGTAAAAAGTTATGGTGGTAGAATAGAGTACACAAATAGGATGTAACTTTATTGTACACCAGAAAAAAAACATAAAACAGTCTAAAGAGATATAATTTAGCCTAGGTACATAGGGCGCCCTTATCG
Organism: Macaria notata; assembly: GCA_927399415.1. Taxonomy (NCBI): domain Eukaryota; kingdom Metazoa; phylum Arthropoda; class Insecta; order Lepidoptera; family Geometridae; genus Macaria; species Macaria notata. The sequence goes on from OV656727.1 coordinate 1,862,001, forward strand.
CACAGAGCGATCTCTTCCAGGCAACCCTAGTAAAGATTACAAGGAAAGAAACAAGCAAAGTCGGGACAATACTTATGGTATAGTGTTAAAATAAAAATTAAACTTTAGTGGGTTAAATGATAATTTAAGTATGTACACTAAAATTTCAGATACAGAGAATAAAGTTTAAGTTACAGTTTTTTAGTTTTTTTTTATTTAAGTATAGTTTTTAATTAGTTACTATTATTTCCCTATGTGTTTTGTAAGTTTTTTTGAATAGATAATAATCGCACCGCCAAGCCAAAGATATTATTATGTAAAACACTATAGTAGATGCCTGCGATACAGGTATGCCTAATGCAGGACCTACCGGTACCTCAATACAATGTTATACAAAAATCTTTTAATATTTAAGTGTAAAGTCAAGTTTGTAATGTATGAATGTACGCTCGTGTGTCGACCCACCATTTGCCGACTAACGAACCCGCCGTACGTTGCTAATGAGAAAATACAGTTGTTCCTAATTAATTTCGCAGGGAGCGTTATTTGTGTTGTTTTCCCCGAAATTTGCTTGTTCACAAACATTTAATACCTACTTTATTGTACAAAAGGAGATATGGATTACAAAGTTGAACGAAACATTATACTTTGAGGAACATAACGTTCTTATGAGTTTTAAGTTTCTCGTAATGAACATAAATTTGAAGTTTCCATATCCAGAGCGTGACTTTGCACTGGTACAACGTCACATCAAAGGGTGGTCTTGTCTATAATGTCTTAAGTATGTGTATTGTGTATACTTGGAGAAATAAAACGTTAAAAGTCAAATATTTAAAAGAGACTCTTTGATGTACTTATAAATCTTTCTGATAATTTTAAGTTTTATTTCGCGTGCTTTTTTGAAAATATAAAGTTTCCCCGTTTTTACTTCAGAACTGGCACAATACAAAATTATGGCCAAGGAAAAAAAGAGAATCTTTGAAACATGTACATATCTAATCAAAAAAAGACAAGTACTTTTCCTAATTATAATCTTATAATAATACTTGGCAATTTACTAATATTCCTGTAGATTAACCGTTTACTGCTTGAAATATTTTCAGGGAGGCTTTATCAAAGGCAGTAATTACATCATTTATTCTGTTTGTGAGGTATTCTCTAATTTAAGGATCTGAACTCAATAATAGGTAGAATTGTTAAGATTAAAGTTGTTACTTAAGAGTAATTTCTATGGTAATGAGATTCCTTGGTTGTTTTTAAAACTAGTAACGCTATATAATCTAGGTATGAAGTAAATACAAATTGTAATCGCACTAATAAGAAAATTACTTGCTATTAAAGAAAATATAAGAACTCTTTTCACACACCTGCAGAAGGTAATAGCTAGCTTTTAAATACAAACAAATACACTCAGTCAATATATACAAAGCACGCATATAGTGAACACATCATTCATAGCAAAAGTTATTAGCTTCTATTACCCATAATAATTGAGAAGGTGGTGCAATTAGATTGTGTGTTTGACAGCTATGGTAAAAGTAATTAGTACCAGAAATTATATATACTAATAGTTATTAATATACTAATACTAATAATATTATAAAGCTGAAGAGTTTGTTTGTGTTTGTTTGTTTGTTTGAACGCGCTAATCTCAGGAACTACTGGTGCGAATTGAAAAATTCTTTTTGTGTTGGATAGATTAGTTAGGAAGGATTTAGGCTATATAGCATCACGCTGCAACTAATAGGTGCGAAGAAACAATAGAAAATGTGGAAAAACGGGTAAAATTATTCATATTTGAGGGCTTCCGTTGCATGCGCTGCGAAAACGGCTCAAGATATCAAAAAAATGTGTATGAAAGAATTATTTCTCTTGAAATAATCTAACAAAATGTCCGCAACAGTATATGTCTATGTTTTAAGGTTAACTCACTAGAACCGTTATTATGGTAATAACTATTCCACGCGGACGAAGTCGCGCGCATCAGCTAGTTTATTATATACTCGTAAATGCACATTTATTTAGTGGGTTTTTAACACTTAGCAGAATGGCATTTATCAACCAATTCTTTGAAAACGGCCTTTTGAATGAAACCATGGTTTCCATTACATGGTATCGTTTCTCATATTACAATTTTATAAAGTGAATAAAAGTAATACAAAACGTTCAAAACATTCACACAACAACTTTCACCCGACCATTAAAAAACATGTTTTCCTGATTATTTTCCACGTAATCGCCATAATATCAAATGCTTTTGTTCTTTCCAATTCAATTACTTATCTGACACTTTCTCCTATTTTCATTTATCTTTATCAGACTTAATATTTTGTATTCTTCCATAAATATTCGCTCAAAGGCTGAAGAATTTAGAATTCGTTAGAAAATTAATCTACTCCTTTATTATCCAATCTTTATATATGTGTGTGTGTGTGTGTTTGAAGTACCTAGGCACCCACCACGATGTATCTGCTCAAGAGAACGCCTAACGAATTATATCTGTGGGGGAGTCATGACCCTCAGTCGTGAGGAATGAAAAGATGTATGTGATTTTGTAGAAATCATGTAAAGCTTGAACATTTATGATGATTTATTTAGACTTTTAAATAAGTATGTGTAAAACAAAAATATAATAAAGTTTTTTAAAAGATGTTTTTGTAACCTATCCCAATAAGTACCTACCTCAATAACGAATAACTTAATTCAGGTCGTTTTATGTATTTGTAATGTAAAGAGACTTTCATAATGATTACAAAAACATATATCTACGAGTGAGTAGGTATATGACGGTGTCTTTAGGAATAAAAGTAAGAAATAAGAAACTAATATGTTTACTTGTTCCTATAATAATACATTTGTACAATTTTATCTTCTATAAACCGTCTAAACAAGAACCATGAAAAACCAAATTTATTCCAAACATAATATTTCCTCACTAAAGCTTCTGCTATAAATAAAGCTTCTTTTGGTTCAACTAAATCTTATCAATTGCAATTTCCATAAAACCAATTACTGAACTTTTCAATCTTAATTCAATTGTAAAAAATGTTATTCTGAAAGTTTTCCCTTTGTTTGAAAGTTGAAATAAGAATTATGAGAAGATACTGAGCGCATATAGACCATAGATGAAGAAAATAAATATGTAGATGGAGCGCCGCTTTTTAATAAAAACAACATGAATCTGGGACTAACGTCAAACTGTTTTTTTTATTGGATTTAATCGGTCTTGTGTACAAATTTCAAATAAATCTGTCACTATTTTTTTATGTACATATTACTGTGTCAGAGGTATCGATGGTATCGACCTTCTGTGAGATAAATATACAAAATGGGAAAGATATTGTTTCGAGCATTTGTTAAGTTCCTGTCTGAGATTCCAAAATGTATATATAGCTTGACGAGTATTTGACTTCTTTAACATAAGGAAAATATAATTTAACCATTCCCGTTTTTTGTAATATATGATAACTTAATATACAATTAATTCAATTTGTTACTGTGAAATTGTATAACAACATAAAACCTGTCAGTAACAGAACGTGTGTGTAACTATCTGATGTGTCGCAGTAACATAATTCTTAAAATAACTTAAAAATAAATCTAACCTAATTTGTATTTGGTCTACGTTCTTATGCCGTTATATTCTTATTCTCGATATGTCGGGGTTCTCTGTAGTCGTAGATGGAACTTAACTCCGGTAACCTAGCTTTATGATGTCTATATACTCATACAGCTAGATAACCAAAGATAACTAACCAATCTACGTGTCGCTTCTTTCTTAGTTACTTGTTCTTATGAACCGGCTTTCAGAAAATACTTCTTTTTCTTAATGGTCTGTGTTTGTCTACTTCTTTCTTGATTAGTCGCAGGTACTGTAGTCGGGTCGTCTGGCTCAGCTGAAATGTGACAAAATATAAAATTAATAAACTCATAACCACTTCATTTTTTTTAAACCTATCTTTCTATATTACCGCGTCACAAAAACTTCGTTCGCTAGTTATGTGTCGCAAAAACTATCCAACAAAAACCGTGCTTTTTGCAGCGCTCACCAAAAAAATCTACAAAAAGAAAACGTCATGCTACACAAAAAGTATTTTATGAAAAAAGGTTTTGTACCGAGCCCACCACGATCGGTCCAGCGAGCGGGCGCAAATAACTTGTGCCAAGATGTGTGATGACGGCCAGCTTCGTAGAATTGTTTGTTTAGGTTAATACAAGTATAGTACGCGAAATAACCAACACATTATGAGCTCTCACGTCCTTCCCGCCGCATCTCGCAGCGCCTCCACACAGAGTCACGTTATAATGGGCAAGCACGTGACCGTGGAGGCAAAGCAAAGGAAATAGCGGCCTAGAAACCTGGCCGCTGTCATTGGAGAATTTTCCTTCCTTTTGTACACAATTTTCCATGTAACTGTTGAAATTTAAATGACTGAGAACCTCGTCAATGTTGTAAGGAAATGAGCTAAAATTACCTCGGCTGTTTCGGCTTTGGAAAATGTACGTTTATATTTTTTCCGGTAATGTTGGACATGTCGCTAGATTTTAATTTGGGGTCGGCATTTCTTGGTCATGTTTCGTTTTCATGTCGCGCATTTATCTTATAGTGGGACCTCGTGCCACATAAATTCCGTGAAACCGCTCCAGTTCCGGGTAAAAAGCGTATTTATCACGACAATGGTGACATAACGCTTCGCCGAAAAAGGTAAAAGTCGTCAGTCACGAAGACAGAGCGGAGGCTGACGAGACAACGACCAGCGGCGACCTTGCAAGAACCTTCGCCTTGAGCAGTTCAGTTTGTGGAAGCAATGAGGAGGTTTTATGCCATTTCACGGTACATAGGACGCTGAGGAAGCGGTTATAACGCTTCCGCGGATAAACGATCTATTTGACTACAAATTTCCGCCAAGAAAATGATACCTAAATATTTTTGGTTTGGTGCAAAAATGGACTCTCATTATATTTAAACTTATCTCGAAGACTTTACTGTATCACATACTGAATTTTCATAGTGTTATTATACGGCTCACACTGTATGTAGGTAACTCTAACTGCACGTTCTTTACACATAGATATATGTACATAGGTACACGTATAGTTCAGTGAATGCTTGGAGGGAGTGAATCAGCTCGGTCCGGGTTCACATCACGTCCCGGAGTGCGATTCCGTAGAGGCACGACAAAAAACGCGACTACATACATACAAACGCGTATGAATACTAATGCGCTTACGCATACTAACCGATTCAACAAAATATTGGATAAGTAGTAAGGACTGATTTTATGACCAATACAATATATTATTGTTTAGATACTTTGTGAATATTCATTGTTTGGTCTCGATTAGGTAGCTAACGTTTTAGTGAGATCTCAAAGTTTCATTTTCAATTTGACACATCCATAGTTATTTCAGGCTAAATTTTAAAAATCTAAAAATAATCCTAGTTACTTATTTCTACTGACTAATGAATGCGTTTGCTTAAAATGGGGCTCATAATATGTATAACTTTTTTATTTTAATACACAAGACTTCTAATAACAAAGCTAATAGCAAGATCTCATACTATCACTAGGCCCAAAAGTCCCATAGTATCACGACTATAAATACGTATGAAAGGCGTTTGTCAATCCGTCCACGTGTGGCGAAGGACAAAATGCGTAACGTCCTGGCGACGCGATGGCCGTTACTGATTGACAGGTTCGAACAACAGAGGGAATGTCTTGGAGGATTGAATTGAGGATTCAATTGTATAGCTATAAGTGTGGTCGTGTGTAGGTTCATATGATAGGGACCTACGTTTATTTGAGAATGATGAAATCTTGTATAGATTTTCAAAATGGTGGTTCTGAAAGGTGTACGTTGAACCATATCCATCAGATTGTAATTAGGTGGACTAAAACTGAATAAGAATTTTTTGAAGTTCGCACAGGTCTGACGGGAGTTACAAACATAAAACCTTATTAAAGAATCGCATGCGGTGAGATTAAAACAGATGCCCCCCGATGTATACTTAGCTTACATGAAGAGTTTAAAGCATTTAAGATCAACAGATACACATACAAACATCTACTTTTACCAAGCGAATCAGTAAATATTCTTACCAAGCAAAGTAAGTGGAAAGGTTCTTATTTTGTATCTAAAGTTCCTCTTCAGAGAAAGACAAATGATAGCTCTGTCTAGCTGAGTACATACTACTGGCTTGTAATGGTACTCAGTAGATACTTAATCTAAGTATAGTTCTAGTAGGTACAAGCAAGCTGGCAGCTAGATGTTATCCGGTCACGACAGTGTCGCCGAGGTCGGGAGTAACGGCGAGCGTGACCAACACTACTTGCATTTGCATATATTTGCCTACAATACTACATGTAGTAATGTGCCAAAACAGTGAGGTAATACGCCTAACTTGAATTCATTGGTGTAATAGATGATTACATGTTATGGCACCGAGTAAAATACATATATATAGCCAAATAGGAACGCAATATGGATCAAACTATATTAATTGTCTGATGTAAGTAACTCTCTATAGCTACATAGTAAGTGCAGTGCATATATATTTTATTTACGCTCTTTACTTGCTGCGCTATGAAATAGCCGTAAAACTTTAATTATCACAAGCCAAACAAGTACACTTGGCTAACAAGTACATACTAACAAGTCTGGTGATAAAATTCGCGATCTAACTCGAGGAACATGCGCCGGCTATCTCAGAACACGCCGTCAATAAAGCTACGAATTTGGGCCGAGCATCTGTGCGGTATAAATGTATGCAGACAAACCGGACCGGCCATCTAGGGCCATCGGTAATTGCCGTAGAAACTCTAGTAATGGCTTATTCAATGCCTAGACCCACTCGACCAGTTTCTGCGACGCCATTCGCGCTAAAACCAGGGCTTAGTCCTCATTCACATCGGTCGCCGCACATCCCAGCGCCGGCTCAGCGGGGTCGCAGCTATCGGATCTAAATCTAGCTCGAGGAAAATTAGTTTACGTTCAGTATGCGACGGATGCTGGGACATGCCGTGTGGAATAGCGCTTAGTTATTTTATGGCACGAAAAACCGAATGAATTTATGTCTGGCACATAGTAAATTACTGCAGCGAGCACTTTGACACATTCGTTTTAAATACGCGCCGGATTCTTAGCTCGAGTTGCTTTATGATTTACTGTTTTGAAACTTGGAGTGTAATGTTACTCACTTATTAAATTTGCCCAATTATTTTGATCGTGTGATTACGTACAATCAGAAAGCTTTCTCAGATCTTAAGAATACGTTTGAGTAATCACGTTATAAAAGAAACCGTTAAGCTTCAGTTCCTTAGGGGCAGACGGTAGGTTTTAATAAGATAAAACGATTACCAGGTTTTCCCTAAAGACACAAAGGGTGACCTCGTTAGCTTTTCGCTTGATTTTCCGTGACGTTCGACCTTCGCTCAAAGAAGGTTGGTCCCGGGACCTCTTTAAACACCGCTTCATGTAACCAATAGACCTCGAGCACCCTTTTGATGTCTGTTCCGGGGAGATATTACCAATGTGAACTTTAACATAACATAAGCGGGCTGTTTTATTTGCTATGAAATTGTAAAATAGAAAATAAATATAAAATGATATATTTTTTATTACAATACTGACTACTTCACACCTGAAACAAATTAAATATGGTTTTTCTGATAGACCTATTTTCATGTAACAGTATATACATACGTACTAACGAAAACATCGAAGAGTTTGATCCATTTTTTATGTAAATGTGACCTACTGACTACTATTCAAATTTATTTTTATTGTAGCATTGGCAAGCTTACCTTTTTAGATTTTCCTCGAGATTTTCTTATAAAATCATATATTGGCATGAATGTTGATAAAAGACGTGAATATCTAAACTGAATTTATTAGACGTAATATTTTTGTGGGTTTTACTTTTATGAATACTATTTTTGCAAAAAAAAAACATTATGTATGCGGGAACAATATTTGACATAGTCTACTAGGATATAAATATACAATCATATTTTTATATATTGTAGATACACCGTTACTAGATCATAATAGCAAACTTACTTAGATCAGGAAGTCTAACAAAGTGAACACACAAAGTAAATCTATTAAAAATCTTAGCACGGAATGTTTAAAATGTTTAAAGTACTTTGTATGCTTAAACCGAGGCATTCGCAGTACAGAACTTCAGGGAATTTATAATACAGTTTGACCAGCATTCTGCATTTGTAGTTATAAGTATTATGTGAATAGTTTCGGTATTGTTTGTGTATGTTGTACTTATTATTGTAATTTATTGTACTGCTTTGGGTATGTGGTGAATAGAGATAAAATATCTTCATTTGATTGCATCACAAATGTTTACATATATAAAAGTACATCAAATGAGGATAATAGGAAAATGCAATAATAATATTTGACGCCAAACGTTACAAAAACATACAATACAATAATACAATACAATACAAATACGTGTATTGTTCTGACAAAAGCTTACATCTAGGTACATGTTTTTACTTATAAACAAAACAAACAATCAAAAGTTTATGCCAAAAATTACTTACATTAACACCGAAAAAATATTGACGAATAAGTTTTTTTTTTTTGTACATAAGTATAATATTCGTGATTATATTTCTCAGTTATTAAGAAGATCTAAATTTATAGTTTTCTTTGTATTTTCTTCTATTATATAAAAACATGACAACAGCATATAAGTATAGAACTATATTTTATGCCCATTCACATTTATAAAGTAAAAAAATGGAATAAGTATAATAGAATCTCCATATTCCCGGCGCAGGCGGCGTGAACGCAACGTAATGACTAATTAATTACTAATCGTAGGAATTTATGCTGATTGACGTTTTTATACCAGCGTCTAGGGTCGTTACATCTCATTCAAGAATATGTTTTACTAGAGCGAGCTTTCTTAAAGAAATACAATCTTATGAACATACAGCTTTGACTTCGATAGGTACGTAACTTGTTTTAATGTCTTTTAGTTTTACTTCGCATATACATTATGTAGCTTTATTAACTAAAGCGAGCCAAAAGATACGAGTGTGTAAAATTTAACGATAAAATTATGCACGTTTTATAAATCGGCAACTAATAAATTCAATATAGTTTTATTGTTCTATATTTTATAAGTAGTCCCTTTACGAGCAAAATAGGAGGAAAAAACTAAACATACTATAATAATGAAGTTAATCTCCAGGCGAGACGCTGGCACAGGTGCTTCACGTACAACTTCAGTCTCATGGGAACAAACAACAGGTGAGCCTTTCAACACAGACTCATTAATAACTAGACATGAATGGCCGCAGGATGGCAGCCATTCTGTATGCAACTATAAAAACATCTCATACAATATGTGCGTACATAATATACTTGGAATTACGACCACGGAGCCGTCGAGTGGACGTTTTCAGCATTCAAACGAACGAACTATGGCATTGAAACATCAAACTGGCACGTATTAGCGGAGACTAACGAACTCAAACAACAAACAAAACCGAAAAATTAACAGCAAACATCACACGTATGGTAAATTAAATAGGTATCGGACAAAGAGTTCTAAAAATAGTTTAGCACACAGCGACGGACGATATCGAAAAGCAAGAATGTGTATTTATATATTTACCTCGGACAGATGCTTCTTACACAATAAGGCGCCTTAGGAATATAGTAGGGGCCGTTTCGATTCACAGGTGGCACTGAGTCGGGACTGACTCCGGGACGAGTGGACAGGTGGAGGGTCACATCACTACCTGCGCCCACGCTAGCTACCTGTGAGCCGGCCCCGCTCCACTCAGCATTCATTGGACGCACACTTTTGCTTATTTTGTACCAATACTGGTTCCAATACCGTCTTATTATTACACCGAATGCCTTCTCCAAATCTCAGCACATTTTTATTCATTCGCGGCACACGAACGTTTTTTACGAATATAATGTAAATGTATTCAGTTCAAAGATCGTTCCCCTCCGAAACGGTAGGTATGCGAGCAAAACAATGAAGACTTAATTTTGGGTAAACGAGTGCTTTGTAAGTTTTTATGGACAATGGGTTCTCAAGCGAGTTAGTTGCGCCGCCCACCGGGTCACTGTTTTTTCAATTTCAATTTAGCCCTACTTGGTCGCCACGTATCATTACACTTGGTAAATAGAGAAATTGACCACGCTCATTAAAACCCACATTGTTTGGTATTCGACAATCCTAATTTAAGTTAAAAATAATTATCATATTTTCAACTTCGGAAATCACTGCAGTTTGGAAAAAAGGTTCTAAAAAAACCTAAAAAGTGCGATAAACACTTCACAGAACAATTTGAGCCCTCAAAAAGCCCTCGATCCCCGCTGCTCGGAACAATTATGGCAACTAATTCCTTCACAGAACCTGTTGCTTGCATTGTGCCCCGTGGTCGGTGGTACTACATGGCACAAGGGCACGGTAATATTATACAAGGGGCTATACTGCAGCCGCCTGTTTAGTTTCCTTCTCAGACTTGGCTCCATCTCTCTCCATAATTACTGCGTTTGTCTCGGCCGTATTTTTAAAGCCGCAATTGTCTCGCCACAATGATAAGCCGTATAAGCCTCCGGGACAAAGCAAAAAGGTTTTATGTTCAGGTAGTTACCGGCGGGTTTCTCCGAACTCGATGGACAGTAAATTTTTATAGCCACCTCTCGAGAGTTATTGGTTTCGAAAAGGCCATGTAATTATGTGTATTTTATACGCTTTTAAACGTTACTTTCGAAAGTCATTTTGGGACGTTTTATGCATATGCGAATTTTGCAATACGTTTGAGGAAAAGATGAGTTGATGTTTGCACGCTGTGGATTTGTCAGTTCTAGAATGTTCCACGTAAGTTTACACAATTTTCCATTGAAAGATTGTAGACATTCGTGGTCGTTAGTGCTGCCATATGTGGCAAATTGGCATGTGGTGTAAGTAGTACGTGTTCGTGCAACGAGTGCGATGCTGGCGGAGATAGGGCCGGCGGCGCGGCGCGGGCGCAGCGAGCGCCGAGACCACACTCGCGATGTCGCCAGAGCAGACGATTTGTACCCATTTCAGAATTTTACGTATTGTATTACTAAAATGCTTAATGAAATGCTTAAAAAAATACATTTTCCTTACAAAAGTCACTTCAAAAGGTTTCTAATATAGATAATCTCAAAATACGTCAGCCACAAATTTTCTGTTAAAAAAGGCAGTAACATCTCAACTTTAATGCGTTGATGAAGCAATTGCCACGAAAATTACACTTTTTTGGCGCATAAACCGAACAATCTGAACACAAAACCATACCGTTTCTAATTTAATTTGGGTGCTGGTAATAAAACAAAATGGTCGAGAGGTGGTGAACGCTTCGCCGCCCGTAGCCAAGTGTTCACACGAGAATTCACGGTCTCTGCCTATGGAAATCGAGCCTGGACTGACTAATTCTTGACGGGTTCAGACGAAATACTGTTACGTACTTGAGAACAAAGGCGGCGTTGTTGCGACCGAAACAGTGATTGATGTCGAACAACTTATACGTCGTATTGAATAGTTTAGTGGATACGTTGATTTAACATTTGGTAAGCTATTGTAAAGGGTAAGCCTAGTCCATATAAAAAGATACAACTACAACTGATGGAGGTGATATTTAATCAGTGGTAGGAATATATTCTATCTTCATCATCCGAACACTTCATGTAAAACTCGTGAAAGTCAAACTATTCAAGTCTCTGACTCTAAATAAGTGCAGTTTCAACAGAAAAGATATTATATTTCATTTCAAGAAAGTTGCAATAAAAATCATATTAGCAGATACCGGCAGTTACAAGTGTTAAAAATTGTAAAACGGAGCCAATATCATAAAACTTGTTCAATACTTATCACCGCAGTTCAATCTGTCTAATGGTTTTCTATTCATTTTATTGGCAGCGTTGCCAGTCGCTTGCAGAATGCGGTTAACAACATCACTGCTGTCAACGAACTGAAATACCACCATCATGGATGAATCATTGATGTCTGAGACATCACACCTCACTACCTTTTCAAATGTTTAACGACACCTTGGAATTATGTTTATGATTTCATTACATTTATGAGACTGATCGAAGCCAATTTTACAAGGACATAAGCCTGTGTAACTCTCACTAAAAAATACATTTTGTAATGCATAAAGATTTCCTTATAAAAAACGGTGGATTGTACCTGTCCGAGAATTGATATCTTGATGACTATTTTACATACGGCTCCCCAAACTTCATGGTGAGCGCACAAAAACGTTAGAGGTTTCCAAGCACATTCTTAGGCGAGCGGATTCACACGGTGTGAGTGGTGAATGATACACGCATACATTCACGGTCGGTGGCTATGTAAATAACTCACGGCAGAGCGACGACCGCCGGCCGCCAACGAATATTATTAACTACGAAAAATGCTTCTACGAGAAACTCTCTAAGCCACTCATTTAAACCATTAATTACTCGAATCCACCGCAAAGCAAGCCCGGACCGATCCGCGGCGGCCTGATAAAGATAATTACAACACATTAGTTCGGTATTACCGTGAGCGGTGCATAATGCCGGCTCCAGGAACACTGTCCGCCAGAGCCAGTCTGCGGCCCATAGACGGCTGACAACTCGTATTTCCGCGTTTTGTGCCGCGATTTACGTCAACCCAAACGTGTTTCGTATACGTAATCACCAATTTAAGACATGCTCGATGTAAAGTAGACGTTCTGCGGTCGGCATTCTAAATTGCGGCCGTAATCTCCAAAATTAGTTGGCAACAATTACTCATACATTTTAATGAAATCGATGGTTGCTTAAGAGCCCACATGCAATTACGAACAATTAGCGACAAATCTGTCCCAGATCGGGTGGAATTACTGTTCATAAGTGGAAACGTGTAGTTTAATAAAGTAAAACTTGCACAAGGCAGCGTAATGGCCGACAGGTGGCGACATCGGTAAATACCTCATCAATTTTGCATTAACATGACGACTACATGTGTAAGATATTGAGATTGGTGGCGAAACAGAATGACGTTACATAAAATATAATCAACATTAGTCGCAAGGAGTGGATATACACTCGTAAACATATGCATGTACCTACCTACATACATAATATATCATATTAGAATCTGCATGTTACGATGGAAACAAAGAATATTTTAATTTAATTGAGATAAATTGGAGAGGAGGCCTAAACTAAGCAGTGGATGACATGACGATGATGATGAAATAAATAGATATCTGCCAGATATAACTGGTATTGGTTTAATATAAAAAAATATTATGCATAGATTTTAAAATTAATATAACGTAGCAGGGTGTATAAAAGCAATACCATCATTAGTAATAAACCATTATTGATACCTTATTAAAGAAGTATTTGTAAAATTTGAATTTAAAATAAAAATTAAACTGGTTTTCCAAAACAGAACAGATATAAAATATGTGAAACATAAATAGAGGAAAGCGATCATGAGTGTAGGCAAATGTGTGTTGTACTACAAGTTGTCCAAACAAAGCATTGTCACCATTCGAGCAAGTCAATGCTCTCTCAATCAAGGTGCAAGGCATTGGAAATGCTAATTATTTTCAGTAAATACGTAAACATATTCGAACATTAAAATAAATTTAAAAAAAATCTTTTTAATGTTACTCATATCGTTTGAATGTTATCGTTGCAACGCCATTGCCAGACCAATATCACGCAAGTCTTTATAATTTATTTAACAGTTTTATATCTAAAACACTGCAAATATAGGTAAATACATATTTCAATACTGTAATGATGTTTCATATTTTATATTCAAACACAATATACTTTGTGCATAAAACTAATTAAAAGGAAAAAGTTAGAATCCCGAGGGCGTCCCTACGCCTTCATATATTAGACATCAACGCGCTCCGTGAACAAACCCAGTGATACTATATATAACATGTTTTTTAACACGCCTATATACCTTGTCAGCCCTGGAAGAAATTACTTCGAACCATAAGGTACTTTAACTAACTTTAACGACTCAGTAAAGACTAGGTTTGTATCCTATATTAATTACTAGCTGTGCCAGCGACTTCGTCCGCGTGGAATAGTTATTTTGGGCATTAATTCTTTGAATTTTGAACCGTTTTCGCAGTGCATGCAACGGAAGCCTTAAAAGATGAATAATTTTCCCCTTTTTTCCACATTTTCTATTGTTTCTTCACTCTTATTAGTTGCAGCGTGATGTTATATAGCCTAAAGCCTTCCTCGATAAATGGTCTATTCAACACAAAAATAATTTTTCAATTCGCACCAGCATTTCCTGAGATTAGCGCGTTCAAACAAACAAACAAACTCTTCAGCTTTATAATATTAGAATAGATTATGCTAATATTTTTTCTACTTGTGGAATACAAAAAAAAGTTATATAGATGTATCTATCCAAATTCAATAACATCGATTTAATTTATTTATATTACGCGATACGTACCTATATTTGCATAATAATTTTCACAAAATAGCAATGTAGAATATCTTGAGAAAGATTGAAATAAAAATAGTAAAATACTAGATTAGCTTGTAATTTTGTGTCTAGTTAGTGGAAAAATACTGTCGTACCTAAGATTTAGAAAAAACAGATCAATTTATATAGTAAAGACATAATGCAACGGGTTTATATTCCGCCGCCGTGTGTGTCGTGGACACAGGTGTTCTTGCTTTTTGTTTTAGGTATTTAGATCAAGATAATGTTTTGTAACAAGGCTGATTCTAAAAACTCGGGGCGTAACCGCAAATAGAATGTCAAAGCAACAGAGAATTGGAATGTAGGTACGTACGTACATTTCAAACCTACACTCACTATATCCCGCCTTACTTATAAAAACCGATTAAGCTTAAACAGCTACTTGGTTGGAGTGTTGTGCTTTTACTTCCATTGATAGTTTTGACTGACATCATTTTACTAAACTTATGCAGTAATTGTGTTTTTCTTATGAAAAAAAGGGGTTATTTCGGCATATTTAACAAAAATAATAACTTTATTTCAGAGAGCGCCAAATTTTGGGTGTAAATGTACATTGCCACACCTAGGTTTTTTTTATGACGTTATTATTGTGAAATCAGAGTCTAAAACAAAAAACTTCTAACAATAGCTTAGCGATAGTGACTAATACCGCCCACCTGCTTGTAATATTCATAAAACGGACAAAAAGGTTATAATTTTTGATTCGACATCTGAATATTCATCAGTGAAGGCTGTGGCATGTTTCCGAGAACTCCAGCGTGAGACGCGGTCAAGGCTTCGGGGGCTACTACCTGCTCACTAGCCATCACAGGTGCGGTAATACATGGCCACATATAGTAGTATCGTATAAGCCCATCTACCCTCAACAACCATCATCTACTGTGGGATATATACGTTGTGATATTTTGCATGTACCTACCCTAGTGTCGAAGATAGCCAAAATGTACAATAATATGAATTTAACAAATTGTACCCCTGGTTTATAAAAAAAATATCATTGCGCGTGTTAACTAATTTATACCGAGAGATACCTATTTATTAAAATGTAGCGACTATGCTATTTCCATAATGCTTAGTTATCGTGGTAGCCCCGCCGCCGTGGGCGCCTCGAGGCGTCGAACCCGGATGCGCTCACGAAAATACCACACGTCTTGTCTACTGAGCTAACGTAGCTATATTTAGTTTATTGCGATTGTAAAAAATAACAGATTGTTTCGAAAAATCTTAGGACAAGAAAATAACGGACTAATGAGGCTTGCTTTTCTAAAAAAACTATTTTAATCGTGATCTCGAATTTATATTACTAATCGAAAAATTCGGTAAAATGTAATAAATAACAAGTGTTCATAGTTGGGGGTAGTTTTATACAACGTATAAATTACTCGACAGTATCGTTCAAAATAATAAGTACATATATTAACCAGAATAACTAAGACACGATTTATTAAACTAATCCGCTGTTTTGTTTAATTTTTACTCAGTGATTTAATTACATTAGAGCTATTTTGATTGATTAATAAACGTGGTTGTGCTGTACTAGAACTACCCACAATAATTATACAACTATAAAACAAGCCAAAATTACCACGTTTTAACTACCAACATGACTTTGACTAAAAAAGGAGTCTCAACCTTGAGACATCATCTAAATCCCACGTCCAAGAAAATAAAAGAAAAAAGAAACTCACCTGACGTGGAGTGGTAGGGCGGAGCATCCGTCCCCCGGCGCGAGCTCATGCGACCGCACGCCGCCAACTTGGCGGTCGGACGCGATACGAGGCAACTAAGATCGAAAGACCAACTGAAGTTTGAATTTGGAAAATGTAACTGGTCACTGCGGGGTGGTGAGTCGGCGCCGGCCGCGCGGCCCGCCCAGTGGAGCGGCGTGCAGCGGCCGCGGCGCGTGCGGCGCTCTGCGCGGCGGGGCGCGACTGGCGGCGCTCGCGCACCACCCCGCCCGCCTCGCTGCCTCCCCGCCTGACGTCACCGCCGGAGCCTTCCCAGCCAACCGAGCCGCTTGGCGGGAACCGACACATCACCACCGACGAGGACTTCTCTAGAAAACTTCCATATTGATATTTGAATCTTCGAATTGTAGAAAAAAAACGTTTTTACTACAAACTAAACCTAAGTAACTCGGTCTGATTAAACTTAATAAAAAACAATAACTATATGAAATAAGACAATATCAAAGGTCACCGCCGGCGATTAATGTTTGACATCTCATCTTATATTCAAGACTTCACTAACGCACTCATCCGCGTCAGGAGTTCAAATCTGAATTTAGAATACTAAGCGACGTTTCTAGGTTCTGTTGATTCTAGTGAACGCGGATCATTTTTGCCGCGTTTTTGCGTGGCGAAACCATTGAGCTATAATGTACTTACGTACGTAAGTACATTATAGCTCAATGGGCGAAACAAACATGGCCGAATTTTTGTAATGGCGGCGCACAATGGCGGCTTTCTTCGCCCGCCGCGACCGGTTTGGGCGCGCCGAGTTTTCGCGACCACTATTTCGACTCCAACGATTTCGAGCACCGATTTTTTAGCTAAATAACGTCCAGCCTCTTCAGGCGGTCCCACGGTACTGAAATAACCGGTTTTATAAACAGCCTGCAATATTTGCGCGCAAGTTCACGCCACTCGCCACCTTCCTTCAAGGTTGAGCTGAATTTTACGTTCACGTTTACTATTTCTCAGTGGATATGAAATTGCTAACATGCTCGCCATTCACCGCATACGAGCGGCTGTTCATTCTGCATACTCGAAGTTAAAAATACTAGTTCGTTTTTAAAATAAAACAGCCGTAACGTAGCCTTATCTTAAAATAGCCGAACGGGTTGGTCTGACAGTCGATTTAATTGTTGGTCGATAGGAATAATTCTAGAGCGGATGCTTGAAAAAACCTCGCTCGGCCGGTCGGAGCTATCAGCTTTTATGGGAATCAATAAATGGAATGACCGACAGACAGGCCCGGGGATCTTAACAAGCTTTATGCGGTATAACTCCATCCGTACATCTCTAAAGTAAACTTTTATGATTATGTTGTTTCCGTCGAGAACGGCCAGATTTATTACCACTTGCTAAAAAACTGTTTCTCGCATAATAAAACTACTTTAGATAAATATTTAATTAAATGTTTTCGAGTCACAAAAGGTTCCACGACTCGGTGAAGTACCTATATCAAGTAGATCGGGCTTCATATCCGCGAGGTGGCCGCAACCGGTCGGCTTTTAAAATCGATGTAAATTCCTTCGCAGAAAGTACTGCCTCCAATTAACTCTTTCAACCTCTTTGGTACTTTATCACAATAAGAAAGGTTACATTTCTTTGTCGTATCTAAAGAGATTTTCTTTTTTATAAAATGCATTGGTTCGACAAAGCATTTTATTCTTGTAAAAGTATGTAAAGATACTTCTCTCTGTTTTCAGATAAATACCGGAATGCGGTTGCACTCCTTTTGGTCGCATTTCCAAGATGGCGGATGCTTTTATTCTTAGGAATAAATTTTATATCGGGTAAGTGAAATCACACGAACAAATGATTCACTGACACATAGGTTTTCTGTAAAATATAAATAAGAAATCGTGTCATTTTTCATTGAAATATGTGTGTGGTTTTGTAATGCGGAAATTGTCTGTTATTTGGTCAACCAATCTCCTGAAGCGCGTATACACAAAGCAGCACACATACATAGAATGTTAAACACATAACCCTTCAATTTTTGTGCTGTTGGTTAAAATGTATATATATACGAATGACAATAATTCGATTACACGAGATATTAACCAGGTCTCTTGAAAATATAGTGATTTATTATCTTACAATGGGTAATTACAACTATCTCTGATAACCCCATGCTAAGAAGGCTTTTGTGCTGCTGTCTGTTATCCGTAGATAAGGCTGGAGCGTGGAAACGGGAATTTTCTGGGAACTGATAGCGAAGCTTAGCCTTCGGATAACTTGGTCGAGCCCGCATGATCGAGAGATAGTAGTGGCCATTTCGAAGAACTTTTAGAGAAAGATATGGACCAGTTATAGATCTATAATGGCAATTTATCATTTGGTGCTATCGTTATCTTAGATTGTAATGATTTATATCTTCTCAGTATAAAGTCGGGTAGGTTTTGGAGAACTCACAGTCACCATCTATGCCTAGAAGTGTGTGAGACCAAGTTTTGGTATAATGTTAATATTTTATTTCATATTCAAAGTATAATTTTGATCATTACATTACATATTTTACTTTGATATTGTTAGAAAGCTACAACTTTACAGTACAAATCTCAATTGTTTACAAAAAAATAATACATTTAAGGGAAATAGGGGATTTTTGTAACGGTTCATATTTATTTACCTACATACCTTTCACGTAAACTACTGTAAGTAGTAGTGCTAATTATTTGCGAGAATTTTTCATTTATTTCGAGTATGCCATATATTTGTATACAGCAGTATTGATTAGACGCCTCATAAACCAACATAGTGGCTGGTTCTAGGAACCACCTCAAGTCACTGTACTCGACCAGTGTCAGTGATTTATGTGAAAATCATATTTATTTATAGCTACCACGTAATGAGGAAAACTACCTACTTTGTGTCCGGTGCCAGTTTTCGCGGTAAATATTAGCTGTACATGACTTTATTACGATCAGACTTGGAATTATCAATGTAGTCTTTTGTAGTGATACTAGTCTTTATACATATTTATATTAATTAATTAACCTTTAAAATAGGTCACTACCTAAAATTGTAATGTTTCTGTGATAATTAATGTAATAATTATAAAAATGTTGACGAAGTTAATCTCAAAATGTGCTTTCCCTCTAATATATTCATTAGAGTTATTAGAATGTCACGTGACATGATTTCGAATAAATTATTTCATTTCATTTAGTTCCACTTCGTTTTAACAGAAAGAAAACTAGTGATCTGTATAATTTGGGGTGAGAATGGTGTATATTTGCCTTAATTTGGTGAAATAAATTATAAAAAGATAACGAGTAACGATAACAATTCTATTTGTCTTATAGATCGTCTATTATGGAACTTATAACGTATCTATACTTATATTATAAAACTGAAGAGTTTGTTTGTTTGTTTGAACGCGCTAATCTAAGGAACTACAGGTGCAAATTGAAAAAATATTTTTGTGTTGAATAGACCATTTATCGAGGAAGGCTTTAGGCTATATAACATCACGTTGCAACTAATAGGTGCGAAAAAACAATGGAAAATCTGGAAAAAACGGGGGAAATTATTCATCTTTGAGGGCTTCCGTTGCGTGCGCTGCGAAAACGGTTCAAGATATCAAAAAAATCTGTGAAAAAGAATTATTCCTCTTAAAATGATCGAACGAAATGTCTGTAACAATATATGTATATCTTTTAAGGTTAACTCACTAGAACCGTTTTTATGGTAATAACTATTCTACGCGGACGAAGTCGCGCGCACCGGCTAGTTAATGATAAAATGTATCTACAAACTAGCATTATAATATGCTGTTTCTAAACAGATATAATTTATTCAAACTCATACTTTTTCATGTAGCCAATGTCTGCATTCCAGATTGAATTAAACTGATTAAAGTGGTGATAGCATCTACAACGCCGAGCGGGCTTTACGTCTTACATTCTGTGCTCCTACTATACTCCCACAGAATAGGTTTGAGTAAGGGCTAGTATTAAATTAATAAATAGGCTAGGCTTGTATGAAGAGCTCTAGTTTGCCTGACTTACTCTTACCAAATTGCCGGACTTACTTGTAATAGGTACTCTTAACCAAAATGTTCAAGTGCCTGCCAGCCTTAAGAAAAATAAGTAACATTAGACTCAATGGTCTGGTTCACCGAGCGGTATTCATGTACTTGTCTTATCAAAGTACATTATGTTCGATCATACTGATAGGTTCAGTGACCTCTAAATAGAGAGGCATATAACCTGTTTGTACTTGTAAATCAATCAGGTACTTCCTTCGGCCGTCAAACAACTTGTCAGGCTGTTTCACGACCATGATGGATTAAAAACCGCTGACAAAAAGTGGAGGCGTTACAGAGCCTCGTAGTGTATGGAAAATACTTAAGTGCAAGCAAAGAATAGAAGTAGAACTGTTCTTCTTATCCTTGTTGTCTTTAAATATTAAAATGGATCCCAAACAAACCTTTGTAGCACGGTTTTTGATTTGAAAAGCACCGTAATTTTAAGATTTCAAAAAACTGCCATGAACTACGTGCAATATGTGCATATGACTGCCACTCACTAGGCCAAGTCATAATTAAATAAAATTAAATGTTTCTTATACTTATCTTCATAAATATTTCCAAAAAGTAGATTTCAAGAAAATGCACCTACTTATGTTTCGAAATAGACATAAAAATGATGTAATCTGTACACAAAGTGTGAAGAACATATGTCATAGTAAATCTCCAATATATTTAATAGTTTAATCTTAATATTTATGTCCAGCTAGTTATGTGTTTTACATTAAACTACAATATTATCTTTTATACTTTTCTTGTTAAAAACATTTGAAACCGGTTTCATATTATTTAGGACTGTTTTCAATTCAACCGCCTAATCATAGTTTTATTTCTTCTCTCTAACACGATACTAGTTCTGATGGCATGGAATAGAGTTGAATTTATTATTCATAACTTGAACTATTAGCAACAATTACAATCATATATTTTCCATAAAAATATCCAAGTAATCTAAGCCAGAAGCACAGAATAAATAATAAAACCAGAAGACATCATTAGATTCTATGGTGTAAGATTTACGTTGGATAGTAAAGTGCAGCATTGCTTGAGGCCATAAAAAGTAAAAATATTCTATTACAAAATATAGTTTACATAATAGTAGTTAACTGCATTCATTAGAACTAACTTAATTATCCCTTTGTACGAAAAGTTTCTAAAACATTACCAAATCGTATATCAAAATATCAAATACAATAAACTTTTAACATTGAAAAGTAAAAAAAAGCATTTAATAATAAATAATTGAAAAATAGTTTTTAAATTTCTTTCATCATCAAATTTTTGGTGTGCATTAAAGAAATATCTTATCTTATCTTATCTTAATCTACACCTTTTTCATAGTACCTGATCTTATTATAGGACGTATTTGTTGTTCAGAGTTTCACCCGAAGCTTCGGTTTATTATTTTCTTATTCCAGCGCTCAGTGCTCGCTGCGAGCTATCTAGACCTCAACTGGTCTAACCAGTTCTGGCTGGGCCCATGGCAACCGACTGTATCTCTTTCTATTGCTTTTCTCGTATTATTCCCATTGCCTTGCTTAATCGCGCAGAGCTTTTATTGATAAGTGGCTCGGAATTAATTGATTATCTCGTAGCTGTTGTGTTTCTAATTAGTGGATATGGTGACACAAGTAACACTGAATTGAGAATGTTTTAGTTGTATATATTTTTCATGCGCCAGTTTAGTTATATATTGGTGTTTATGATTCAATTAGCAATGAAATTATACACTTTATATGTGGCTTATTTCTCGGGTTGATTTATTTTTTATTTCTCGTTACTGAGAGTTGAGATTCCCCCGCAGAATTAAATCAAATATTTTCAGATAGATATGACGAAAATAAATGAATAAGTACGTAAAATCTAATACGCAATAAACTTTCTATAACTCCAAAAGTTTTTTATCCGTGTTCCGATAACTCGATCATATTTGTAACTCTGTTATCGATTGCCTCCAACTTATTTGTTCTCCAAAGCCGATAATGGATGACAGATTAAAATATTATTTGGGTGCTGTTTTCGGATGGATTAATTATTCATATTTTGTTTGTTCCATTTACATATTTAATTAGTGTGGTGTTTTTGGTTCTGGTTTATCGACTACAGTTTTGTAACAAGAAGTTTATGACACTGAAGAACTGAACTGAAGAATCAATTCACTCAATCTGAGCGCCATTAGAAATAAAATATTACCCACATATAAATTAATAAAAAATATAATAATATAAAATGACGCTTATTATAGCTCATTTTAGTTTATATTTTATATATATTTTAGTTTTAGTTTATTTTATCTCCTTTCAGTGGTCCATACTAACTTTATTTTTCTTAAATGCGGTTAAAGTAGGTATTCTAGTTTCTACTTGACCTTTTATTCTCATACTATTGCCTAGTTAGGAAGTGGTTGAATAGCTTCAATAAATGTGCTTTCTATCAGACAATAGAGGGCGGGTCGAGCTCGTGACGAACCAACGGACGGACGACTTGTATGGAGAGAGAAGCCACGGAGGAAAGCGTCGTTTCATGAAAACGTTTACAGAATATTCAAGAAATATATTAAATATGGTTCTTTTTCTTTATATCGAATAATTGGAGCTAGCCTAGGGCCGAAAGTTTTCAAACCGCTGTTAGGGCCTCTGAAATGGCTTAATATCTGCCATATATGTATGTACGAGTATATCGTTATTGTAAACTTGCGGCGCCGTTCTTTTACATGCCGTGGTTATAAGTTAGACTTATTTAATTAATTATTGATGCATAAAGTAGCTATCGATTCTGTTTTTTTGTTAAGCATATTAAATGTATTAATTATGCAAGGTATCTCTTCTTCTTCTAGCCCGACCATCCCAATTCGTAGTGCACCGTGTCTCCAGTCTTTCAATGAATACAGTACTAATCTCACATCGCCATTTCAGTGACACTTGACATGAAAGACGATTTTAAAACTCACAATAAAGCTTCAAATGGTACGAGTAGATAACAGGAATAAATTGTTATAATATTATTTCAAGCGAGCATCAAATTGTATTTGTCCATGAACTACTTTTGTTATTTTTAACCCTAGATAGGCTTTTGACTATAGTCTTAACTGTAGCATAAAATGTAGCACGCTTGTAACTTCGAAAATCCATATTTTATTTGTTTACCAACTACCAAATTTGATTACGACACTTGGAAAACTACAAGGCCTCAAACAAAGACCAATAAACATAGGTACCTATTTCTACGTAAAAATCACAATACTTTTACGTTTGTTATCTAAGTTAATAACACTTCAAAAAACGTTTAGTACAGTCCAAAGAAAAGCCAATAGGTTTTCCACTCAATACCCGAACAGAGTAACTTTGATTTTGTTTCAGTGCTACATTTAACCCTTACCTAATATTTGTAGTAAACACAATTTGTTACATGCTAGGGATGTGCTGCGTATTATATTTAAGTTTTATCGATATGTGTTTTATCTGTAAACGATTTTTTAAATGAATATGTCTACGTTAAATATAAAAGCTTTTTTAATTTGAATTAAGTTGTGGTATAGATATTTCTTATCCCAGGCATTATTTATGTTATAGCTAAGCGATAAAAAATATACCAAATAAATAAGATAATATACCTAAGTATTTTGTATTTGTTTTGTTAAGATAATACACTTAAATTAAACTTTTATTGGAAAATGAGCGAAAATAATCACGACCGGCAGGATTCGAACCTGCGTATTTCTGCTACCGTCAGAACGCCTTAACCACTAGGCTACGGTCTACTAACTGCCAGGCGCGAAAATCCACACTCATTTCCATAAACTTCAGACTGAGCGGCTGATGGCGCCACTTGTGCTGTCAGAATATGTCTAACAAGCACTCATATCGATGTACTATGGACACCTGATATGACGAGAAATGGGCCTTTCGCGTTTAAATTATGAGTTAATTTATTAAGTGCTAACCTGCACTATGGTTGTTTTAAATTAAACTTTTATTGGAAAATGAGCGAAAATAATCACGACCGGCAGGATTCGAACCTGCGTATTTCTGCTACCGTCAGAACGCCTTAACCACTAGGCTACGGTTTACTAACTGCCAGGCGCGAAAATCCACACTCATTTCCATACACTTCAGACTGAGCGGCTGATGGCGCCACTTGTGCTGTCAGAATATGTCTAACAAGCACTCATATCGATGTACTATGGACACCTGATATGACGAGAAATGGGCCTTTCGCGTTTTAATTATGAGTTAATTTATTAGGCCCATTTCTCGTCATATCATTATCTTTATGATAGGCTATTAATTACTAAGTACGTTATTTTGGCCATCTTTTTCCCCAGATCATCCCTAGATCATACCTAGGTATAACAACGTTTATTGGTAAACAAGGCAGCTTCATACGAGGCCGGATCCAATCTTGTACTATTCCCACAGGTCACCTCGGTTTCTACCGCTCAGGACATTGTTTGCTTCGCAATTTCATCACACTATTTACTCGCAACCTCGCTCCTTTTTGTTGAAAACAAGACTTCACTTCTTTTCTTCAGCAAAATATATTTTTCAGAGCATAAAATCTTTTGGTACAATTTTTTATTAGATTTTTATTGACTTTTAAAATATTCTTACATTGATCGCACCATAGTACATTTATATTACTCCCTATGTACATCAATGTTATACAAAAGTAATAGGTCAATTTACTTACATACGTTTATCATTAATTACATTCCATTAAAACCTCAATTCGTTAAAATAACTCCCTAAAACGATTAAAATTAAAACACCTCCATTAAAACATTAAGAGAGACCTCGAACTCGTTTGAAAACATTTGAGAAACGAGTTCTAATTACAACGTAAAAAAGCAAAGCGTCTTGCATTCTAAATTGAAAATGTAAACGGTCAGAATATTGGCAGTTGCCGAATCTCATGACCTTCTCACAGTGTTCGTTAAACAAGCGCGGGGTCGTTGACCCCAGCGGCCAGCGATGCAGATGCGTTCACATGTAGCGTTACAACCTCCCACGTGATCCAGCCGCAAGCCACAGGCGGACGCGAGAACCACCTACATACCACACCCTATACGATATTCCTAATGAATCATTAAGAATTAATACTAATGTCACTTCCATTAGTGGTTCCTCTCAGCTCAGTTTAATTTTTTAAGAATTTTACTTCAGATTTAGACAGATTTTGTTTTTTCACACAACACCCATCCACTGTCATCGAAACAATAACTATTAAAGCCGATCATCATCAATCAAGTTTGCTATTTACTAAAATTAATGTGTTTTATTCCTAGAATAATTCAATGAATAAATCATAGAGGCTTACAATATTGTAAGTATTGTTTTTTTTTTTATAACTACCCGCTCTAAGTTCATAGCACGTACCGCACCCAGCACAAGAAGTCCGCCTACACGAGAACTGGTCGAGGTAAATCCGTGGTGATTTGAAAAACTTTTTGTTGGTATTTAAATTGGGTGCTCGTTACGAGCGCCAATAGCGGCCGTCTGCGCACGGCGATACTGGCCTTATTTACAAGTACCAGCTAGTGCGCCTGCGCATATACGTACTTTTGAAGTATCTGTACTCATGTGTACCTACTTAGTTACATTGTATATGCACTAAAGGTAATATAAACTCGTTAGAGTTAAATAAATTTAATTATAAATTTTCCGTGACATATCACACAGCGCCATCTAGTCATACTATGCGAAGTTCTTCTTAGATACCGAATATTGTTTGTCCCTTCGGGATTGCGAAGGTCTGCTGGTAGACGCTCGGTACAAATATATTTTATACATTTTGCGGAACCAGATAGACTGAGACCGACACTACAAATTGACAACATGGCTAAGAGGAACAACAACACCGTGGTTTCTAATAAAAATCTCATAGTTTTTAACATATTTACTCGTAGTAACGTGCGTTATTAAGAAGGTTTTTCCAAATTTCTCCGGCTTAGAGTTGGTGTATTTCCGGTGATTACTCGGTTGTTGTGTTTGCCTTCTGTTGGTTAACGCGCAGTTAACGTGTTAATCTGCTGGAGAAGAATTTAAAAGCCATGACGTGCTTGAGAAGCTCTCGTCTATGTGTTAACCATGGGGAATTGAACCTCGATTCATATTGCATGTGAATGATTTGAAAAACGTATGCCAATTGCTTGGCGAGTTTTATAAGCAATCAAAGTAATTTGCCAAAATAAACTTTTTCATACTTTTATGAAAATACTTTGTTTCATTATATTTTATTAAGTTTAGGTTCTTAAGTAACTAAGTAAGTAACTAATTTTATTTATTTATCATTTAATAATCTTCTTTTCTTTTATCTGATAATCTTATCTTAATTTGAAGGGCTCAGCTCTGAAGTTTGTATCTTTTAAAGTACAAAGCTCCCATTTGTGTTTGAAAAATGGCATAGGTAATATCTCAAACACACCTATTTATTCATTATATATGTTTACAGCATTTCAGTGTTTGTTATTCAGTAAACAATAGGTGTGATAAATGGCTGAGCCGTCAGAGGCAGGAATGTAGCAGTTTTGTTGTTTCCAAGAAACAGGAAACGAAGAGACAAAGCGAAATCCTTTATTTCTGCAGATATCGGGAAAGTATGAAGCCACAGATTTACAAAGTTAAGGGGATAGGATAAAAAGTGTAGGAAAAACCTTTTATACATTTTTCTTCTCCTGATCTTTGACAAAGTTGGTGGTTGGTTGGTCTGACAATATTATGAATTTTAGATACTGTGGTAATACTTTACTTCTTAGTTGCTTGGTGATGCATGGTTTGAAATCCTCTACTCTTGAAAGCACTACTCTTAACTTATGGTACTTGAATGCCACAATCATAACAAAGAATTTTAATTGCTATTAATATTTGTAACAATAGCAGCTATTCAAAATATAACAAGATTTCTTCATCTTTGGCAAGCCAACAGTAGCTTCGACAGTGATTTCAAACGATTGGCCAACAACAGCAAGCAACAAGACTTAACTTCAATATTTATCGACAACTGCGTCCATTGTGAATGCTAACTAGCCTTCCTTCAGAAATAAAGACGTAACACACAACAAACACCTATTTAAGGCCTAACTGCTGCTCGTGTTGTACTGCGATCATCATCATAATCATCTTCTGACCCACTGATGGGTATAGGCCTTCTCTCCTAGGTGCCACTGGTGCCGGTCTTTTGCCTTTCTTGACCTGAGAAGTCCCATGGACCGAATGTTGAATGAAAGCTGGTGGTTCTCCTGCGGGGCGAGTGCTCATGTACTGTGATAAAAAATAGTTACTCCATACGAAGAGAAGTAAAACAAAAAGAAAGCAAATATCTACAAACAGACTTTCGTTTTTTTAACAGTAAATAAATGCAATTTGTCTGTTTCCAGAAGGATCAGAGCCTGCGTGATATTACTGAATGTTGGAGTCCCTACATTACTCTGTCTATACCTGTAGGAGGTACAGTCACTCACTCAGAACTAATCTCCTTGGATTGTGTTTGTGTAAAGACTTACCGACGACTTTACATTTACTTTCGCATTAATTTTAATCCAAGAAATTAAGTGACGTTAATCCTTAGTGGATTAGACGATTGTTCCAGAGGTAAACAATGAATAGGGAGTTAAATTTAAATAAAGAATCATTTAAAGTACATATATCGCTTTTGCAATATATTTGCAGTTATTTCCTATATACAATATGCGTTAAAGTTACGTCGTTTATTAAATCTAGTTATTGCTCAATATATAAAATAAGCGTAGTAATATAATATTGTTATAAATTTATAACAGTTACAACTTTAAGTATCTGACTTGTAAGAAAGTTCTTATCAATAAATGACTTTGACTTTGACTTTGACTTAATAACATGCAAGAAAGTTTGCTTTTTATTTCGTATTTTTAACTTTTTGTTTTAGTATTTTTTCTTTGTCATTCAGACTTCCATACATAGTAAAAATCTATGTAAGTGTTTACTGTTTATATATGATTAAAGTGACAATAACTGGTGAATATACTCTTAACTATGAAACAGCAGTACACAACAGTATCAAATACCCACAATATGCGACACTAGCCCAAATTGCAGCGATGTTTGTTATTCTGTTTTGGCATTAAATTATGATCACGTTCGAACACTAATTAAGGCCAGGCTTTGTCATGGAAATTAGATGCCATAACACTGCATTAATGAAACATTTTCAATTTTGTTCGATAATTTGTAGATACAGATACCTACAAATTATCAACTAGAACTAGAAAGAACATATATTATTATACTTATACTACAATTTTTCAAGAAAGATAAGGGCTGTGTGGACGCATAACATTATTCAATTAATATGCTTAGAGTAATTATGAAAATTTACAGAAGTATTCCTGATCAGCAATTAGCAATTTATCTGTGGTCAATACATTCATTAGCATTATTATGTTCAGTTCAGCTTTGTACATATTTGAACAAAAAAGTGAAGTTACGGAGGGATAAGTTCCTAAATGTATGTAGATAAATAAGATTTTCCACAGGCCTCTCTGCTCTTTCATCTATTAGGCATATAAAAAATAGAAATTTGTATCTAAAGTATCTAAGTAAGGTTTATTTGACCAGCTACCTTTCTAATCCAGGAGCTGGTGTGTCGTTAAGAAAGCCCCTAAAGAGACATTGATAGCATCTGAGCCAACTCGTGCTTTACGCCAGTCATTAGTTAAAGTTCAATTAAGGAAAGGTGAGCTGTAATGGCTGGACCGGCGCCGGCGCAGTAGTCGTCGTTATGTATGTATCTTTGTTTAGTTTATAGAATTCTAAAGGCTGGCCAGCCAGATTATAATGTATCTTGGGAGCTGGTAGCACTTTTCCCTGCTTGTGTTTTGTAAACCCCAATAATCTAAATGATGAACTTATGTAATTTTAGATTACTTAACCTTGACAAATACATAATGTAATAAGATAACCCAATTATGGTACTTCTCTACCAGACGCTGCTTATATTTTTTCTACATTTGATTTTTTTATAATGGCCGCTTAAAAACAATTATTATTTCTTGTGTTTGATGTTTCAACTCATCAGGGCATAAATTAATGAAAGATAATTTATTTATTTACATTCTTTGTTTCTATTGAGGCTATACTAGACCTCCAATACCAAGACCAAGACCTCACTTCCTTTAAAAATAGTCTCCCTCCGACCTATCAGAGTGGTGCGTGCCCAGTCTCGTTATACGAGCCCGGCTCCAGGAGGAATCCTTAATTATTTGTTCAGCGCAGGCTTCTAGGCACGAGAGGTGTGATCGGCGTGCCAGATACCACACAGAGCCTCTAATGAGCTTTTAATTGAGCTTTTGTAATCGATTGCTGGACCGATTAACGCGAATGTATTCGATTAATTGCATTTGCATTTATTCGTTTGGAAAGAGATTGTGGTGTTGAGGTCTTTGTTTTATGAGTGGCAGTAAACAGATGTTAAATAAGTAAATTAATCGACAAAGTACCAAACTCAAATTTGGGTACATTGTTTTTGACATATGTATACATATACCTCTAATTTGGGAAACGATAGGCCCAACCAACGCTTTTATATTTAAATTATGTGTGTCCTGTTTCAGTTGTCCTTAATTTTGTAATTTTTGTGTAGTTTCGAAAAATAATTTTCAAATAAAAGGCTAACCGTAAAAGAAACCAATTACTGATAAAATCTGATAAAAATCTATTCGGTGTACCTTTCTATATTATTAATTGACCATTTCTCGCTCGTATCCAACGCAATTGAATATCATTTATAACAAGGAACTGGTCGCTGGTTCCCAGAACCGTGCACTATGATACGACATTAATCCCGAACCAGTCGCAGCCGGGCCATGGCGCGGCACGCGAGGCCCAAGAGATATAGGACCAGAGTAACACTAAATACAAGATGATGCAGAGCATGGTTCAAATTGGGACTAAAAAACAATTTGATCAAATTACATGATGCTTTTAGGTATATTTGCTCTGAATATACCTATTAAGAAAACTAAAACTAGCTACTAGCCAATGCCAAAAGAAAAAGCGCCGGTTCCTCTTGTACAGGTAACATAATGCTGAGTTAAGGCTGTAGTGACAGATTTTACTCTTATGTGATTGTTAATATTTGTGAATATTATAATTAAGTCTGTTCCAATAAATTATTTTCTTTCTAAAACTTGTTAATCAAGCTAAGGTTAAGGTATATTGGCTGTTGTGTATTGCAATAATTTCTTATTTAGCACAGTGCTGCCACCAATAGAGTAATGTAATCTAGTCTTAGTCAGCAGATCGGGTTTTAGGAGATTTATCGAGTGATCAGGTTATGTCCAGGTACTAAGCATATTCAGAGGGTTAAAGTGGTCTTAAAATAGATCTAGGTACCCTCGAGTACATTCAAATCTGCAACGTTTCGATGTTTAATGTAAACCTATTAGTTGTAGGTATAGGCTATAAGTGTTAAAGTCAAACATGATGGGATATTTATCAGTTTTATTAATAAAGCAACTATTGGCTAAAATAATAACTAGTGATAAATAAAATAATATCACTGAAAGCTGATATAGAACCGATAATTTATTTTTGTGCATTGTAAAACCCCGTATCAGCTGGTAACTTTTTTACGTAGTTCACGTTTCACTACTGCAGCCCAACTCATGTTGAGCATTGCTGCAGCTTAGGGTGTAACACACTTACCTAGAAAGTACCCAAAAGCATTTCTTTCCTCTTTTGAAACAAATATCTGAGACCAATCCATATCTAATCTGTTTCGTCTCTCAATCCGCAGGAAGCTGTAAAAGCACTTTAACTAGATGCCTTCGAGCTAAAATCAGCAGATAATGATAAATGGAGGTGCGTTTTGTAGCATTATGTACTTATATATAGTATTATGTACTGGGACAGGATAAGCTGCGATTTATGTGCTAGTTTACAGCGGAAATATGATCGGCCAGTCTTTGTACTGTCGAGTTATGTTTTACGATGCATCGAAACAAATAACTATGGGTTTGCTTGCTTACATGTACAGAAATGTAATAGATAGTTGCAGAATTGTCTATTAAGAGTAATTATTACTCAGACTTCGTTTAAAGTTGGCATATTTGGTTAGGTATTATTATGAAGGTATTTTTTTCAGCGCTTTAAAACATGAGTTAAATATATATTAATTGCAAAATTAAAGTAGGTTCTTGAGTGCAAAATTTAGCGAACTAGTTTAATTTCTCAAGCAATATTTTATGCGACACTCCTCTATTTGGTTCAAATGTTCTAATCTAATTAATTATTCGCTTAACTCGTTTTTTAACTTTGCAGACTTAGTGTGTAATAAATTAAGCTAAATATGGGTAATGGGCAAGCGTGGGTGAAACAAACCAGCCTCGGCTTCCAACCAGATAATGGGCTGGATAATAAAACAGGCAATTAACGCACTGCCTAAATGTTTCGTGATTATACAAATACATGGTTCATTTATCTCCTTCCCTCCTTGAGTCATTTTTTCCCATAACTAGGGGAGTCAGGATTTCCCCCAGAATTAATTCGTTAGTGCTGATCTCTTAGATTTATACAATACATCCTGGGGTGTCTGAGTTCTATCGAGATAAGTTTAAATGGACGAGTAGGTTTGTAAGACAAGATAACTCCGCGCTTTAAAGTGTAAATTGTATTGAACTATCCCCGTATAAAATTTCATTCAAATTTATTCCGTTGTTCGTTAGTGGTAACAATATTAACAAACTTATTTACATGCAGGCACTCGTACCAACCCTATTATTTTTTTTCATATTAGCACGTTATCAGAAGTATGACATACGTCTCAAATTTTTTGCAGTAACTTCAATAAATAACCTTGCATTTAGCATGCAGTCCAGCTTGTTATGGCTTGTACTAAAAGTATTTAGAGCAGCCGGAGTCGAATTCCGGCGTCGCGAATCGGTTTTCGTGCCGAATTTTATAACAAAGGCTTGTGGTATGCTGATAAAGTCACTGTTGTCGCGCTTTGCCATTTAGTTTTTTGCTCGTTCTCAAACTATTCAGCTGTCTAGGTCGCTATCGCGGAGTATATCGCCAGACGCTGCCTACATATTTGATAAGGCCGTAAAAGCTTCAAATACTACAATATAAAAAGTAGAAAAGCTTGTCGTGTTGTTTGTTCAACTGTGTTATCATCATACAGTTTTTTTGTATAGATTTCCACGATACATTTCTAAACATGTTTCACAGACTTTAACCATTTAAACAAATGATTTTTTTTTAACTTGAAAGGGTTTGCACTTGGCCATATGAATGAACTAATCCAAACATTACTTATTGATATTTGGAAAAGTTTATTTACAATAATAAAATATAAAAACAAGTGAAGGAAAACGAAACATACTACATACTTCTAACTACTACAAAAATGGGCACTTAGAAAATCTTTAGAAAAGCCTAAAGATAATCTAAGTGCTCCAGCCCACTACCAGAGGGCAGCGTGCCCAGCATGCTGGCCGCATTACCACGCTGGATGGCAATGTTGATACGTTGAGCCAATAAATACTTATTGATTGATTTGGATATGATCAGACTGATTTCACAAATTCAAAATCCCAATTTCAATAGGTTTAAAAAAAGGCGTGTGTAAAAGAATGGCAGTTAACTGCACAAAAGAAAGCGATACTAAAGAAACACGACGCAATATTGGCAAGCGCTGACCGCAGAGAAAATTGCACGACCATTTAAAAGGGGCTCTTTGATTTTGGCAGCTCGTAATGTGATTGTATGCTCCCTACACCGCAACCGCTGAGGCGGTCGTTATGTGCCTTATGTCCAGCTATACGGCCTTTTTATGGAACCTATAGAACCTTTTTACAGCGAGTTTTTACGGCGTAAGTTCGCAGAACGCTGGACCTCGCCTCCTTTGACGCGGCCGCGAGTGAACTTCGCTCAAGGAACTCTGCGCACGGATACAAAGAAAACTAAAAACCTGGTCGGCATATACCTAGTTCTCAAAGTTCAACACGAGTTAAATATGCTGCCACTAGTTGCACACACACTTATCGTGGTCAGACTCCAAGCAGAAACTCTGGACTGTTTGTTCTCAAAGTTAACACTAAAAGCTGAATGGAGTAAGCAAATGTGTGCCCAGTCAAGGCCTTTGCATAATTTGTGTGCGCTTTTGAGGAATCTCGTGAATTGTTGGTGTGAAACAATAGGCCGAGTCATGTGCGGAATTTAGTGCTTTATGTGTGAGCCAGCTTAGTGCAGCTCATACTCAGTATGTGTGAGCGGTGTTTGTTCAACGTCATTGTTAGACAATGTACCCGGAGGTATATTACCTTACTGTGCATATAGAATAGAATATTTATTTTTTGCAAGCGGCAGGAGCCGCGGCGGATGCAGCAGAAGAAGCCAAGCGGCGAAAATATACATCATTATCGACTGTTATATTTTCGTACCGCTTGGCTTCGAAACTTTTGGTCCGTGGGGTAAAAGCACAAAGTCTTTCATAAAAAAATTAAATAAAATGTTGAATGACATCACTAGAGACAAGAACGCTGGCTGGTTCCTTGCGCAAAGGATTTCTATAGCAATCCAGCGTGGGCCGTGCAGCCAGCGTTCTTGGCTCCATACCACATGACGTGGATGTTTTAAATTTAGTTTTAAATGTAACTACTCTTTTTTTAGTTTTATTAGTGTATATATTGTTTATTATTATTGAATAAAGACTTTTTTTATTTCTTACCATAGAGATAACTTCATCAAAAAGTTTTGCTTTGATTTCAATGACCCTATACTAGTGTTACCAGTGGCTACTGCACTAAGTACCCCTGTATGCAGCAGCCACATGGAGAGAGAGATAAATGGATCAAGTTCCTCAATTTATTTTTTCAGAACTGAATGATATATTACATTTTATGAAGAAAAAGACGACCGAATTATATTAGGATTTTGATAAAGTTCAGAGTTGACTGCAAATCCAGCTAAAATAGATAAACAACGCTTTCCATCAGACACGTGACTTAGTCTTGTCTGTCTGTATTATAAAAAAGCTGAGACAAATCTTCTATTTAATAAGTCAAACAACGAGCAGCCAAACAGGCCGCTGGCCCGTCTAGTATTATTACTTGTAAATACCTAGTGTAATATAGATACCTAGATCCTGTAGTAACCGCCGCTTGTAACGGCCGCGGCCTCGCCTGGCCGTGACTCGCACTCGCCCAAAACTACTGCTTTACATACCTACTTTATAGGTTGTAGAGGTTAGACAGAAATGATCATTTGTAAGACAAATCATTATAAAGCGATTGTTGTTTGTTTCTTTTACACGCCCTATTGACCGGTCATCGAGATTTTTGCATGGTATTGGAAGTATTATAGGGTTTAAAGACAGGCTTAAGATATATTTTATTCCGACAACGCGCGCGGCACGCGAGGCCCAAGAGATATAGGACCAGAGTAACACTCGGCTCTCATAGATTCTATTCAAGCTGTTATGACCTTTATTAGTATCTAAATAGAAGGCAATCTCCTATGCTAGGTGGTTAGGGAAGTCTGATACCTTGGCTTTGGTCGCGGGAGTAGGTCGTAGCGTAGTCAACGACATCTCACCTGAGAGAAGCTTCTGTAGGTATCTCCCAGTTCATAAAATATAATTAAAAAAAATATACATTTAAAAAGTACGATATAAATCTACATGCTGTTTGGTTCGTCAACTTGGACGGGTTATAAGCATTTACCTTTTTCCCCTAGTTTCTTAAAATGTAACATTTTATTCCATTCTTAGATTGTTAATACTTATGTTGGATATTTTATTATAATTATTTTAATGATAATTTTGATACGAGCACCCAAGAAAAGCGGGTAAAAGCCTCCTCCTTTTAGGAAAGGATTGATTTACTTCTGTTGATAAAATACAGCTTAAACGGCGGACATGCTGAGCGGTCTAGTGGCGGGGCTCGCTTGTTTGTGTACAAATGATAGATAAGCAGTGACTGTTTATACTTTTTAGTTGTCTCTGGATGATATTGCCTATGGTCATGGCGTAACAATTCGCCTCGCTACACTTGCTTCTGTTGTGGATGGTGCGCAAGATACCATGGGGCTCCGGCTGGCTGAGGGGCTCCATGGGATTTCATATGTTTATAATGAGGCACATGCTTATCTGGAGGAGAATCTAAGAATGTGTAATAGTTTTTGTATCAAGGATTAATTAGTAGGTACGTAAAACCTAGATTTTGTCGAAACAATGTATATGATAAGTCCTTTTCAGTCCAAAATGCAGTCGCATTTTGATCTAATGCAATATCAATTATACTGTTAAATACATATATGTAGTGACTTAGTAAAATAAAGATGCTTATATATCTTTTACAGTAAAAAAGCAAAAGAGAAAGAAAGAATTCATTTATTTAAAAGAATATATTTACTTTTGCTCAAGACAAGAATATCATTAATGCCGTATAAGGAGTATCTCGATAAATATTTACAATTCACCTCGTAGCAATACTTGCGGTTAATATCATTTACTTTATTCTTGCCTGTGGTGCACTTTACAAGTCAAGTGAGTAAGACTTCACAACAAAGTTGCTAACTTACACTTACTTCAATATGATTAATCCGAAGTAAAGTTTGCCATTTTCTTGACTTAAAAATCTAAACAACATTTGTTAATCTTTTGAACGGTGCGTAATAGGACCGGATCAGATTACATGATGAGATTTTTGGAATGAAATTACTTTTTACTAAAATAAATAAAATTACAAATACTTAGGTATATTCGCCGATCACAGAAAGTTCGTTGGTCACAATTGACTTCTGCAGTGTCGAATGTCCAAACCTACAATGACTAAGTTATTGGCCCAACCGGCCAAGGAACCCAAAAAAATGCATCGAAATTGGAGCCGAATAGACTGAATTTGTGGGAACAAAGCTGACAGACTTTATTTATGTTTAAAAATAAATACTTAAGTCACCACTGGTATCCCATAGGATATTAGGTATATATACGGTCACGCAATGTCTCAACCGAAACTGAATACCAAACGAAGACTTTTTATTGCAATGCATTCAGCTTTACTGAGGGTTGTGATCGTGACTCCCTGTAAAATATCACGTCTATTAATAATAGGGTTTTCTCGTGAAGCTTCTCCTTAGTGGATATCCACTAAGGAGAAGCTTCACAAGAAAACCCTATAACAGAAAAACACAAACACACACTACACACAACACTATACACACACACACACACTACACTCACACTACAGCAAAATATATATTTTGCTGTAGAACCATCTAGTGAATCTCCTGCATCCAGATCTCTAGAGTTTCTGCACTGGCCTAATTATGATAAAGAACAGAAGGCAACATAATATTAGGCAGGCTGTAGTCAAACGTAAACCTTTTCAAGGAAAAAAAATCTTCAGAAATTAGAGGCATTCTTGAACGTCTTCCGTGGAAGAATTTGTGCACCCTACAAAGTATTTCTCAAGAGAATTTTCCCAATGATCAATTCCGCGAGGGAGCCACGATCCTCAGCATTGAGTAACACGTCTCAAGGAGAGGCAACTGAATAAATATATAAATGTTTGGTCACGGTACCCTAAAACAATGCACCGAAATAAGAGCGTCAGGTTAAACTCGTGGGAGCAAAGCTGGAACAATGGAGCAAGTGTTCCGGAGCGCGACGCCGGAATCACCTCGCTTCTTAACTCATTATAATCTGGCTCACTTCATTATTCTTGTGCTCGAACTAAAAAACTTGTAGGGAAGTTTACATGTAAATATAGATATTCACAGTAGTTGAAGCCCACGGCAATGATCGCCTTGTTTTGGAATGAAAAGAAACATACATATCACTCTATACTATTATTGTACCAAAAATCACAATAGCTTGTGGCGTTATAGATAAACAAACATAACAAACACATTTTCAAATATATACAATATATTTTAAGAGAGTAAGAGTATCATTCAATATGATTTGTTGGCCTCTTACCCTGATCGCCCCGACTAGTTACATATTTCACACTAAGTTAACAATTATATAAAAAATATATTCTTTTACTATCTAGTGTAAGTATAAAACATTGTTTTGCTCAAAATAAATAAAGCATACAACGTGTAATCTTGTTTAGACGCGCGAGTCCGGCCCCATGCGGCGCGCTCGGACATCGCAAATGGTCATATACCCCATCGGGAGGCGCATAATACTTCGCTTTTATTTAAACTGTTTATACAGTGTTACTGTGGATTCAATGTTACGATTTGTAAAATAAACCAGATATGATTAATTATCGATATAATACCTCCAAATCCAGGGAAAACATTAGGTGCTTCATACAAAACTTCGTTTACCTGTGACAATACATGGTACTATGTAGTAGTAACCAACACCATAACCTTAGTGTAGCTTCTAACGTTATGCATCAATCAACTGTAACTCAGTATATTGTTAAAAATACTGTCTGTTCAGAAACAAAAAAACAGACACCAAAGTAGTGTCTTCACATCAAAAGCTCTTAAAAGGTAACGTTAGTAACCTATAACAGTATAAATAAAGCGCCCGTAAGACACTTTATGTAAATGTTATCGGATAACCAGTTAGCGATGGCTTTCGCGAAATGAGCGTGTATTGTATATTCTGCATACAATACACGGCGGTGGTCGCGTAGGCTAGGCTGGGGCTGACAGCCGGGTGGCAA
Organism: Macaria notata; assembly: GCA_927399415.1. Taxonomy (NCBI): domain Eukaryota; kingdom Metazoa; phylum Arthropoda; class Insecta; order Lepidoptera; family Geometridae; genus Macaria; species Macaria notata. The sequence continues at coordinate 1,899,917 of OV656727.1, forward strand.
AGCTTTGCTATTGTTGTGGACTTTTCCAGACGCTTTAGTTAAATAAATAAATATTCCGAGACATTCCACACAGCGCCATCCACCCCAACACTAAGTAAACGCTTGTGTTATGGGTACTAGATTATATACTATGCGATATTTTTCTTTGATAAATACGAGTACATATATTATAATAAAGAAATATCCAGTGGATATCATAATATTAACATTTCAATAAATTTAAGGAAATAGAATGATAATGAATTATTATTCTTAAACGCGTTAGTATAGTGTTTCAAGGGGTTTCTGAAATGCCCTTATAGTCCGGTCAAGTTAGCACCAAAAATAGGGGTAATCTCAGACTAAAAAGGTATCTCCCAAAATGGTGATTCTTAGGAAAATGATGATTATGAATTTATTAATGATGATTAGCATGATGAGTAATTTTTTCTCACCTACTTTTATTATAAAACTTACCGTTTAGCTGGAAAACTCAATAAACCAATTTTTGCAACCTTTGACCTTGAATAATTTTTTTCCACACTTCGGATTGATGGGGATTTTTGACAAATTGTATATGATAGGGCTCCCAACATTCATGCCAATTTTCAGCAAGGTGCGAATTAATGTAACCTTCAATGTCTATTTTGACCGGACTATTAAGAATCGTTTTCATTATTCATCTATTGATCCATGAAAAATATTAGTTTTACCAACACTTCCTTGTCCACACATTAGCGTAAAACCTGGCCACCGCTCACAAATGAGTCAGCGGGATATAGGTTAATCTAAGTGCCTAGATAAGCCTAGCCTAGTACTAGTACCTATGTAGGTGGTACCTTTCTAATTGGCGTCTAGACCTAGAAAGTCTCGGCCTACGAGACCTAGAGCTTTCGAAAGCTCGGCAAAAATACAGAGCAATTTAGCTTTCGAAGCTGATCGAATTGGCGAGATCAAAGCTCTCAGAGTATGGATTGGCAATAATAGAGGTAACAAACCGTGAGCGATCATCGAGGGAACTTCATTTGTGGTGGACTTGTAGTGGGACCACCGGCCAAGCAGCCATATAAGGTTCTGCAATACTCTGATCTACTATAGACTGTTAGACAGATGTTTTGATAGTAAGTACTAATAGTATTTCTTAAATCAGATACACAATCTTCATAGAATGACAATGATAAGTAAATTATACGAGTATTATCATAGTATGCTACATTAAGAATACTGTCAGATCTATGAGTTTATTTTTCAGCTTTCTAAATAGTACAATAACAATGGATAACCCTGTAAGCCTTCATTTGATCATATATGCCAAAGAAAATAACGAAATTCGTTAAAAAGTGATTTAAAGCCTTTCATTTTTACTCACAGAAAAAGATTATACTATTCTCTAGATTTTAATTAAATACTTTTGTACTCTAATGTATTTTAGTCGTTTCAATTTCATCATCATCATCACACTACCTGGGATCCCACTGCTGGGTATAAGCCTCCTTTTGTTTGTGTCATGTGCGTCGATCTTTTCGTTTCAATTTAATGTGCCATTATTATATGTAGGTATTCACATATATTCTTATACCAACGATGAGTGTACCTAAATATCTTCTTCTTGGGTTGAGGTTCTTGTTTAGGCATTGCTCTAGTTTCAGCACAACGAACGTGCCTTTAGCTGAATATGAAGATTTAGACAGACTTAGATAATTTTACGAGCAAACAATAATAACGAATGAACACAACTGTACAAATATTAGCTCATTATGGACCTAAAACTAGTCAAAATGAATTATGGTCAGACACTAATATGAAAATATATAGGTATATATTGTAAAAAGTTGTCAAAAATACAGTGTATTTTACATACACACTTAAATTAGTAGTTGACTAAACACATACATTATGCATAATTCTATGAAACTGAGTACTATTTCTAATGCGTAGTGTAAAAAAATGTTTTAGCCCAATCATTTCTAGTATTTTAAAAATTTCTACATCTATCTGGATAGCATTTGCTATGAAAACGAACACCAAATGCTTCTTTGTCTGAAAAACTTCTGACAACTTCTAAATATCGTTATTTACCAACTAAACTACATGTATATCATCTAATCCGCCGCAGTTATTAAAGCTTTCTATAGAGAGTAATAAATAAAAACCCCCGATACCAGTCCGCAGACCGGTCGGTCGACTGGTCGCTCGACTAGCAGCAGCTTGGACCGGATCAGACCGGACTGGTACCATACAATAGTCTATATTTTTTGTACAGTGACGTAGGCGTAGTGACTACATGAGTGACTTGTAAGCTTCGAGTGCCGAGCCGGGTATGTAGAACTGATTGTGCTGAGGCCGTCCGGGTATGTATTAAACCATCTTCTAAAAGGGACAATCTAAAGGATGTTGTCAATTCAACAGATTTTTTTGGTTCTAGTCATCTGACATCAAGCATAAGTGCTCATGCTGTTCTACGAAAACAAATTTTCAATAGAAAAGAATTGCAGTTTAAGGTTTTTACGTAGACTATGAAACCTCCAATGGTAAACAAAATCCCAGCGTAGTTTATTTCAGCTTGACTTCTGTTTGACTAGTCAAATATTTTTCTGTTTGTGAATGTTTATCAGTAAGTAGTTAAAACACTGTAGCCGTTAAACCATGTCAGAAGAATCTCGGGTGATTCGAAAACTCTTGCGGCTAGATTTAGTCAGGCACGCACAAACTTACTGATAAACGCTCTAAAAAGGAGTCAAGTTTTGACTTACTTCTCAGAGCTGTGTCTATAAATTCGATAGACTGATGGCCATGTTCGATCCCAAACTAGTTTGGAGGCATCGACCTCTAGATTTAGATTACTGGCTACAGATTATAAGTAATACAATACAATACAAATACGTTTATTGTTCTGACAAAAGCTTACATCTAGGTACATGTTTTTACTTATAAACAAAACAAACAATCAAAAGTTTATGAAAGAAAAGTACCTGTGATGTGTTGTGCTCTGCAGTAGGTCTCTAAACGAGCCTGAAGCGCAGAGCACGTCCACTCTCACTTCACATTAAGCAGTTAATTAATTTAAGTAAAGATAAGTTATAAGTTTATTATTTTTTTTGTTGTTTCTACTTTTGTTTTGATGGCAATCAAATATTCTTTTGGACACTTTGGAGTAGTTTGGAGGTTAGTTCAGGTTGCCATCTTTTAAAAAAGTTTTAGCCTATTTAAATAAATACATATCCATAAAAATAAATAAATTATATATATATCAAATATAATATAATATATAATAATATATGTACATGTGAGAGTGTGGGTATGTTATGAGTGTGTGTGTGTTTGTGTGTGTGAAATATACATGTTTGACCGTTATGATGTATCATAGCCACATAATATGGTTTTTAATTAATATTAATATTATCATACGTGTATATGTACAAGTGTGTGTGTGTGTGTGTGTGTGTGTGTGTGCGTGTGTGTGTGCTAGGTTGAGTTCATGTTTATAAATATAAATATGACATGACATTACTATTGGTTTATGTTAATAACTAGCTATCCACTAGTCACCTGGGCTATTCCATAACTTCAATCAACTTTTCAGTTTGATCATAGTCCAAAGTCATAAGGTAATCAGTTACCTTTTTATTGCATTCATGTCTAGACATATTTGGTATGTCTATAATTTTACATATCTTGTTGTACAGACATGGACCTAACTTACTACAGCATTGTCTTCCGAATAAGGTTCTTACTGTTGGAATCTTAAGGATTCGGTCGCTTCGTCTTTTGGAGGACTTTGATTCTCTAGTACTTGTGTCTATTTGCATGTGTTGTCTTGCTATTAGCGTTTTGATGTAAAGTTGTCTGACTGTCAGCACCGAGCAGTTTTTGTATAAGGTGGTTGTCGAAAATCTTCTTTTTTTGAAAGTCATAACTTTGAGAAGCGCTCTTTGAGCTATTTCAAGCTTTTCCAAGTGAGTTTTTGCGGCACTTCCCCATGCAGAAATACAGTAGGTAAGAAGAGACTGTGCCAGAGCAAAATATATTTTTTTCAGTGGTTCGAACGACATGATGTATCTAAGTTGCTTAAATATGCTCATTAATTTTCGTGTTCGACAGGAGAGTGACTTAATATGTTCTGTCCAGTTTAAATTTTTATCCAACATAATTCCCAAATATTTAATATTGTCTGTTTTTGTTAGATTGTTACATGCACATAAAGAGTCTTCTTTACATGTGGATTGGTGAATTTTTATGTCCATAGTCATTTTGGGTTGGGTAGAATCGTTTATTGAGAAACAGATATATTTTGTTTTTGCAATATTTATTGATAACAGATTCTGTCTTAGCCAATGTGATACTTTCATAAGGCCTTCGTTGGCTACTTTTTCAACTTTTTTCCAACTACCCTCATTGAACAAAATTACCGTATCATCGGCATATGTACAGATTTTTCCTCGTTCAAGGTCCAGGTCACACAGGCTATTTATATAGACGAGGAACAGTGTCGGGCCCAAGATGCTACCTTGAGGGACTCCAAATTTAATAGTCTCTTCATGGCTCATACTGTTGTCAATTTTCACAGCTTGGGTCCTATTAGTTAAGTAACTCTGGAACCATTGTAGGGATACTCCTCTAACGCCAGCTGCAGTTAGTTTTGCCAGAAGAATGGGAATGGAGACCGTGTCGAACGCTTTAGCTAAGTCAAGAAAAATACCCACAATTTTTTTGCGATTATCTAACATTTTTTTTGACATGCTCCACAACGCTCAATACAGCCTCGTCTGTACTTCGACCTGACCTAAATCCAAATTGATTGTTTGACAGTTGATGTTTTTTTTCCAGGTAATTACGAAGCCTTACGTTCATGAGTTTTTCGAGAATTTTTGAGAAGGTTGGAAGAAGTGATATTGGCCTGTAGTTGGTCATGTTGTCTTCATCCCCATTCTTATGTATTGGACAGATGACTGACTTTTTAAATGGCGTCGGGAATATACCCGTGGCAAAACTTTCTTGACATATGGTAGTTAACGGTTCGATGATGCATGGGAGAATGTGTTTTATCAATTTCGAGTTAACTTTGTCCCATCCAGGAGCTGAGCTGTTCTTAAGCGTCTTAACAATACCATATATTTCAGCGCTATCTATCGGTAGTAGACCAAAAGAAGTAAGTGGGCTACTAAGCCCTTGTTGTTTCAACGCTAATTGTTCTTCCGTTACGTTCATTGAATCAAGGGTCTCTTTAGCCAAATTAGAACCCACATTACTGAAATATTGGTTTACACTGTTCAGAGATTCGATACGGGTAGGTTTCAGATTAAGTAATAGCTGGGCTGTACTCTCTTTTTGGGGAAAACTACATATATTTTTTATAGCCTGCCAGGTCTTCTTGGAATCTTTTGTGTATTTGAGAAGTTCATTGCGTTCGTAGCATCTTTTTACCCTTTTAAGCGTTCTATTACAAACGTTTCTGTATTCTTTGTATTCCTTTATAAGTTCTGTATTGTCTGGATCCTTTTTACTCTTTCTGTGTAACTTGTCACGATGACGCATGCACTTTATTAGGCCAGGAGTAATCCATGGCTTAATATTAGTTTTTTTGCATGATATAGTCCGTGTCGTAGAGTTACGTTCAATCGTAGAAGCAATAGTCCTCATGAATGTGTCAGTCGCCTTATTTATGTCTGAATAGTCTAAAATTTCATCCCATAGAATTTTCGAAAGGTCCTCTCGAACATCGTCAAAATTAATTTGAGTTTTTATTTTTGTTTGTTGTTTCTTTATCGCACAGTTGGATTTTAGTTGGATGGCAATTGGGGAATGATCTGTTACAGATGCTGGAAAGACTAACGTTATTGCTGGGTTTTTGGTCTTTATTAAACAGTGATCGATACACTTCTTCTCCCTAGTTGGAAATGAATGGCCTGGTAGGATTCCTTGGCTAGCTAATGATATTAAATAGTCTTCTGCGTTTTTATAATAATTTTCTGACAGGTCTCTGTTTGGGTCAATGTTTAAGTTTGCGTCACCTGTGATGACTATGTTAGGGAAGGATTTTAGTTTGGTGAGCGTATGGTTTAATGAGTCTATAAAGGTCTTGGGATTTTTGTAACATGGTGGGCGATATATTGCGACTACACATATATCTTTGCCTATCTTTATTGTTACACAGTTCCCTTCTTTAACACTGACTTCACACACTTTTGTTTTCTTCAGACTGTTTTTTGTGTACACAACTACTCCGTCATTTTGATTTAGATACTTGGTTGTATAGTGTGCTTTGTATCCATCTATGTGATGAGGAGTATAATTTTCATTTAACCAGCATTCTGATAATATTATTATGTCAATGGATACCTTAATTCGCTTCAGGAAAATCAAGAAATCATCTAAGTTGTGATTTATACTTCTTATATTCATTGAAATTATGGACACCAGTTCCTCGCCTGACTTCTGAAAATAAAGACGGCATTCCTCTGGTTCGCTCAAATAATAGGATTTAGAGACATTGTAACTATCAATGTCTGCTATTAAATTTTCAATTTGAGTCATCTTAATTTGAAGTGTTGATAGTAACTGGAGATAATTAGCCCCCCAGAAGGCTTCCGAAGAAGTGAAATTTGAGCAAGCCAGCAAACGCGCACCTTCACACAGAAATAAGGGAGGATTAACAAGAGTAATGTCATGCATATGTATTGTATGTGTATTGTGTGATATTTTTTAGTGAGAGTAGTGATGTATTGGAGTGTGTGGGAGTATAATAAGTTTACAAAAAATGCCATAATTATAATATATCTAACTACATTAAAACTTAAGCTAAGCAGAGATACGGAAACTTCTATTAAAAAAGTTAAAAGATCAACGGTTGTGACAACGCTATCATTTGAGGTATCGGTTAGTCATTGGTGCATGTTTAAATTTGATTCAATGGAACTTAGCTGATCAACGTCCTTGATCTCAATCACCGGTGACTCGTCGTCCTTCCTAATAAGAATCTTGCCTCTCGATGTCCAGCAAAACTTCCAATTCATTTTCTTCACAAATTCACGTGCATGGTAATGAATCTGTTTATTTGATTTCGTGAGGCTCTCGTTTATGTAGATAATTTTACGTTCTCCTGGCAGACCGATGGTTTCTGAGTTAAATTTCTCATCGTGTGTTTTATTGTAGTTCTTGACCGCAGTTAGGAGCTCAATTTTCTTTTGTGTCGTCGTATATTCTACTACAATAGTTCTCGGTTTGTCTTGTTTCGCTGGCAGACGAAATGTATTCTTTACATCTCTTGGTTCAAAGTCCATTCTGAGAGCTTCATGCATCTTACTTAAAGTCTCTATTATTGGCCCGTTATTATTCATTGGTAAGTTTTTTATTTCCACTGAGCTCTCCTTCAATTTTCGGTCCAGGAAATCTACTTGGTGTTTTAAATCATCGACGTTTTCATTCTTCTGCTCCAGTTTTTGAACTCTTATTTTTAATTCCTTCTGTTCTTTCATTATTATTCCTAATGATTCCTTAATATCATCATTTGACAATATAATGGCTTTGTTTTGCTCTTTAAGGCTATTTATGCTTGTTGTGACGTTAGAAAACTGGGCTTCCTGATTGTTTTTGATTTCAGCAAGCATTTGCATGATACTACCAGTGGTATCACTGCTGTTATCTGTAGGAGAACTCGTAACAGTTCGTCGTTTCCTAGGATTTGCAGGTAACAAATCATCGTATTCTGGTGATAAAAATACGTCTGGGTTGGATTTTGCTGTCTTTATAGGAGTTACAGTACTGGTTGATTGTTTAGGTGGGGATCTCATAAGTTTTGAGAATGCTTGCATAGTTCCTTATTAATGCGTAGATGTACCGAAAATTTTGTGGATAATGGCAGCTCAGTACGACTTCAACTTTCGAATTCAACAGCGACAACAAAACTTCACTGTCAAAATGGTCACTCTGTCACAGTATTAGATAGTCGACGTCAGTGTCAGCTGTTGTATAACCTCAAAGTCAAATGCCGGCCGGCTGATTGCGCGCTCAGTATTATTTTGTTTCAGAAAGAGGGTTGTTGTTCGGATTATACTGAGCAGGATTGGCTGTTCTTAATGATCTCTAATTAGTTTATGCTTGTGTGCGTGTGTTAATCACCTGCAGCGACACGGTGGCAGTGATGTTCAGTGCAATTTCGACGCAGATTTGCAACTTCAAGCGATGGCAATGCACAGAAAACACAGCCCGAACGTTGGCGTTCTCATTCACTTCACTTCTATGAGGTAACTTCCAGTAAAAACTCTCGATTTTAATTAATATTTTACAAGACCGGGACAACTCCTCCACTATCTCTTGTGCGCACACACACATGTGTACCGGTACAGGTACAAGGTATGTATGTATGTACCTATAAGACGAGGTGCCTACGACGTTCTACTTTCAAGATTGATTGGTTGAAACTTGGTTTAGCGAAATACCTAGTTTATGTACCTACTCTTCTATAGATTAATTACGCTAAGTTTGTAGTGTGTTAGTATTATAACTATTCCGAGTCACATATATTGATGCCATTTTTTCCCTACATAGCAATTATGACATTAGACTAATGCAAGAAATTTATAAAACAAAAGATAAATGTCTGATAATTAAGAAACAAGCATAACATTTTTCTATTTAAGAAAAAGTATTTCAAATTTGCTTTATTAAAACCTTCAAATGAACACGAATAAAAACAAAATCAGCGCTATACAATTTGAATTATTTATTCTATAGGTAATTCCTTAGAACTCGCCCACATAGTGAAATAGTGTTCGCTTCCCACACTAATTACTGTCATTGTTCAATCCACAGTCCAGTTACGTGTCTATCTATACATACATACTAAACATAGGTGTGAGTTATGCTAAATAAGCCTAAATCAGACACGGAAATAGACCATTCTTGGAGTTCACCCGGTGTAACTTACTTTTTGAACTTTTGATTTGGTATCGTGGTTTGGTATTACATTGCAAATACATAAGAGAGGTTGTTTATTTTATTAATATCCTATTTAATCACCATTTAATGTACATACATACAAGGCCATAGAAGAGATTCAACAAATATATACCATCTACTAAACAACGCGGGAGTTTAAACAAATAAATTATTAATTTATTTGAAGACTTTTTCTTGGGAGTATTTTCCAGGTTTTATACTTTCAGTAGAATTGTAGTACATTCCAGTTAGTTGATAACAAATAGGTACATAATAATGTGTATGCGTATAAACCAATTAGGTACGAATAATAACATTTCAATAAGTTTTTACATGCGATCAAAGTTCCCTAACCTTTTGTTTGAAGAGAATCATGAGTCAGAACAATACCGATGTCCGGCAGATCAATGTATTTGATGTTGACTTTACGTTTTTCACGGAAGGATAGGTAATTAATGTGTTTACACATTGTCACACACAATGATTCATTTGAATGTTTAAGATTTCCGGCACGTAAAATAAACTTCTTATGTATTTTTTTATATTACCGTGTTATTTAATTTTAAACCGTAAGATTTAGCTAAGAAAAATAAATGCCTACTCTTAATATAGAATGTAATCTTCTGTAGCAATCTTCATAAAAAGCATTTTTAACCATAAAAGCCTGCGAAAGGGTTCGGTTTAAATCCATTAGCGCGAGCTAGCGATGTAGCGGCGTCTAAAGAGGCGCACACTGGCCACAGTACAATATCGTATTTGGCCGTAACTCAGCCTCACTGGACAATACCTGTCAAGATATAATCTCCGTACATAGCTCGGTACCTACTCCATAACTCCTCGTATACCTCCGCCGTATTTCATTTATAAAGAAGACTCATTGTCGAACAAAAGCCTCGATCCAGAGATAGCCCCCTATTCCGGCGTCACTCGTTACCGCCCGCTCGATAAAATTACGATCGCCCTGACAATCGTGTTGTAAATCTGCGGGCCTCGAGACACGAGTCTGCGGGAGATAATCTGTAATTAATACAGGACAAGCCTCTCTAATTAGAGGGACCTACTGTGCTCAACATGAAGAAAGGATTAAGTCAAGCGAGAGTCATAAGAAACAACTCATTTAAATCAATGTTACAATATAAAATAGAATAAATTTATCGTCTGACATAGTAATAGGTCCATTTTTCCATTTCAACTTCTCGCCTTTATCTATACGGATGCTGTGACGGAGAGGAGGCGGGAGTTACTTATCTGTTGGACAATTGTTTAACAAATCATATACTTACCTTACTGTGGTCTTATCGCACCATATTTAGTAGCAAACTACTTAAAACCATTTAAATTATGTTCATTCACAGTCATAATTTTCAGATAAAAAAATAAAGCTTCTAAAAATCAGTACATAAGTAAAATATTTGAATATCAAGCAGTAAACTAACCGACTTCATCGAAATCATTTAATGAAAGAGTGTTTTTCACCAGCTTTTGTTTCCAAAGTGTTTTGTCGCAGCTTTTTCTTATGAAACTGACGTCTAGACAGCTTTATAGCGAACTTAAGCGCTAAAGAATTTTAGCGATAATAGCAATATGCTGTGTTTCTTTATTTTTCTATAAATAATGTTAGTTTACGACGAAAATATAGTGACGACAATACTGTATCATTTATTTATGTGTCGCCACGAAAGTTATAAGTAGGTACCTAGAAAGTTACAAGTTTATTAAAATATGTCGAAACTATTGCTGTTTTTCTTTATTTATTATTTAATACAGGACCAAAATTGGTTTAAGTTAAATAAGCAAACGTTACAGCAGAAACGTAATAGCAGAAACGGAAATACATCATTTGTGAAAATTTCAGCTTTCTAGCTATCACGGTTTATGAGATTCAGCCTGGAGACAGACAGCGGAGGCTTAGTAATAGGGTCCCGTTTTACCCTTTAGATACGGAACCCTAAAAACGACTGTCGAATCGATTTTCGTCATCAGTATCAGCAGCACTGTTGTTCCCGTATTTGTACCAGTTACCTAAAGACGAAAACAGATACACAGTAAAATATAAGATTAAAATCAACTTATGACGTAGTTTTAGTAATGGTTATAAATAAATTACGATGTATTTCGCGGTAGGCGGACCGATTACAGCGCTCTGTTATTAACTTAAAAGGCCTTTGCCCAAATAAGTAGCTTTGATTACAGATTCATCAGAGAATATCTCATTTAGACTTCGCAAACTATATATCTAAATAGCATATCTTACTAAACAAATAAGTACAGTACATACGTTTAATCAGCAAAATATGGACTTTATAACGTTTTTACAAATGTAGCTTATTAGACTTGTGTACTTAACAAGAAAAACAATAGCAACTTTTATTTTTTAATTGGTTTATCTGCTTTTTCACGAAACAGTTGAAAGATCTTCTTATATGATACTGAGTACCACTTATAAAACTTACATATATTCAAAACTTACGATAAATTATTATTAAGTTACTTCGCAGCAAACATGTGGTATCTACAGCATCAAAAGTAATCCATACAATTATTAATTAGCATCATTGCCTGGTAATGTACCTCAGTCTGAAGATGTGTTCATAAACATTTGATTTAGTAATTAACACTCGATTATAAAGGACCGGGACGCATGAATTGATATACTGAGAACTTGGTTGTTTTCGCTAATGTTTAATTTACTTATTTGATTATTGGTTTTTAATTCTAGTTGCCGTTAGCTTATGGTGGATTTTAATTAATATATTGAATTAACATATACGGATCGTTGTTGAAGAGTTAATAGCGAATGAGTCATGTTTTTTTAAACTCTGATACTTGTACATTATTTAACTGATTTTCGAAGTGATATCTGACATACATAAGTATTTTTGCAAGTATTTGCTATAATAATATAATGCAGATAGATATATGTAATTCTATAATAAACCTGTCTAATAACTTCACAAAAATATAACAGAAGTCCTAGTTAATAAATCTATAAGCTTTTACACAATTTATTCTATAACAGGTTTCGTCAAGAAAATAAACCATGCAGGTAAAGTACTAAAATAGGTTTGCAATTTCAGAGCTAAAACGCATCGTTTCGTACTCTGAAGCCCAGCTATTAGAGATTTTCATCGGGTATCAAGTAAACGGCTTTATAAGTATCCTAACGACGCCTCATTGCCCACAACTAGCACTTTAACTAGATATTGCACGGAAAATATAGCCTTTCAACACATTTACTAAGTAACCGTAATTTATTTATGAAACTGTAAGTCTGTACTTAAATACGCAGTACTTGGATATTTCATATTAATGGAGGCGTGAAATAAAGCTACACTAATACACCTCGCAAGGTAGATTTTTTTAACTGACTTCAAAAAGGAGGTTCTCGATTCTCCTGAATGTTGTTTTTAGTGAATAGACTCATCTTTGCATTAATTATAAAGCCCACTAGGGGACATAAGCAGTCTCCCTTTTACTCCAGCAATCCCTATCTTACGTGGTTATTGCCTGAATGTATATATATTATAGTATATTACTAGCAAAAGTTTTGTGTTCATTCTGGACTCATATATACATATATATTTTATACTATAATGACTTTAATCAAAAGTCTTCTTATTGCATGCTACAAGTATGGATGTACTCATATCCTATACTTGTGGTTACATTAATCAAGTAGATACATGATTCAGACCGCGTAGTTACGGACACAATGTGCTGTAATTATGCTCACTATCAAATCATCATGTGGTCAATCCAATGTATTAGGTCGAACGTGACAGAATAATATTAGTGCATTTAATCCCCATAATGCAGAAACGGAGATAAACTAGTAACACAAAAATAATTACAATTAAGGCTTTACCACAACCTACAACTCAAACAGCAAACAAACGCCTATAGTCAAACGTAAGCCTATTTAAAGTTTAAAAAAAACTCGTTCGATTTTCAGCAGCCGCAGTCTATAATCTACCGGGGTCGCACAGACGAAACACATATTATATACTTATATAATCACAGAACACAGAAGTACTACCAAATTTAACTAATCTTTCATTAGATGTATAACATCTTCCAAGGCAGCCACTACTACCAGAAGTAGATTCTAATTAGATAGATAGCTAATAACTTTATGAAAAACACCAATAAACGAAAAAAATACAATGAAAAACACAAAACTTAAGATTAGTGTCCTAATTAGCAACCTTATCGCTCAAAGCGCTCTCTTCCTAGTAACAATCTGGCAGGGACCAGGTAAGTATATACGGTAGAGGAATTAAACCATCTACGATGTCTTGCTAGGAGTTAGGGAGATCAAGATCTCGCGGTCTATATATCTATCTGGTGCACATGCAGAGTGGCAGAGACCACCCCGCTGCTACAACACGAGCGCAGTTCCGGGTCGGTAACGGTACTGTCGGATGAACTCCGCCGAGGTTAATCGCCATTGTGCGTCGGCGAGCCATTATTGTTTTTTATATACCTAGCTACATTTGGAAGATGCTCTGACTCACATCTCACTATTTGGACACGGAAATTTTGTGCCCTCCTGCGAAGCTTTGTTCAAATCTAGTTGTATGTGTTCGATAAATACGGTCATAAACGTCGAAATATTTTACTATATTTGCATAATTATACCTTCGTAAAACTCTCACGCACACACATACACGCAGTTGCCACCAATCTGTGGGCATGGCCATGGATTTAATCAGCGGGTCACCTAAATCAAAGCCACCAAAAGCGACACTCTAGTTAATGGTCAAGCCATGCCTCTAATGAGATGAATCTGGCGCTAAAACGAGGCTGCTGCAACACACCAATGAAATATGGAATTATGTATTTTAATTTAGGCAACATACAACACAGCTTAAACTTTTGTTTAACTGCGCAGATCGTTTTAATTTCAACAAATTACCAACAACCATTTTCAGATAAATAAAGAACATTTGTATTTGGGTACATATGTATATATTTCATTTGGTTTCTCATTCTACCATCTCCAAAATAACTTGACCTTAGTTGAACTTGTTCGACAATCCCGTCCATTTGTCTAATACCCGGGTGTAATAAATGTATATCAGAGTATAACATTGCCGATATCCCCTCTTCTAAGTCAGTTAGTCTTTTTGCGGAGTATACGTTTAGCAGATATAAACGTCCAGCATTGATCACGTTTAATTTTTTTTTTCACGTTTTTTGATACACATTTGCCGAAAACTTGGAAGATCCTTTAAAAAAATAAGCAAAATAAAGTTCAGGTAGGTATCAACCTTTATCATTTGTGTACTCGCATCCAAGGAAAGATATGAAATATCAAAACATAAGAGTATATTTAAAACTGCTAATATTTTCACTTACTGTTCAGAATAGATACCAAACGAAATAACGATAATGATAAGGTTTTGGTTGTCTGAGCCTACATTTACATATTGTAATAAACTCGCTTTTACATAAGACTTGGTGTCTTGGTTTACTATTTATTTATTTAATTAATGGGCGCAAATTGTTGATGTGCCCAGGTCACTGTGTCAAAACTGTTTTATATAGTCCACACAAACTTCAAAATTATACAGTCCACTGGTGCAATAATAATGAAGATGATGGTTTGTTAGCATAACAAACGTGATAATGATTAATAAGTGATAGTTTCATTGTGAGCTTTAATTACAAATTGTAATAAATAAAATAATAAATAAATAAATATTCCGGGACATTGCACACAGCGCCATCTAGCCCCACACTAAGCAAATAATATAATAATCAATAATCTGGCATGTTTTTCCTCTAGGACCCTCACTCGTGTTCTCGAGCCAGGCTATTCATCACGGCTCCTCGTTAGGGTACAAAAACCTCGTCCCGCGATCATTAGGCCTCGTGGCGCAGGAAGCTGGTATAAATGGCTGGGACGAGTGCAGGCTTTTTGTCTCACGGCGAGAGGATACAAGAAATCTTGGTAGAAAAGTGAAATTGATAGGGTAGAAACCTAATTGAATAAAATTAGAAGTTGTCTGTTATGTCTAAGCTGATAATTTATAGATTTCATGCATTTGATAAACGTATGTTCTCCAACGGGTGGGTATCTTTACCTTTAATCCAAAATATAAAAAAATGAGGTATTGGCACCAATTTATTTGCTTTTTAGCGCAAGCTACTATACCCTTTTCAATATATTTTTGTAGTTGTTATTAAATTGGTTGATAAAACTTAGACATTGTTAGCTACGCTAAAGGTCAGGTACAAGTACCATTTTGGATTTTATTTAAACCAAAATATCTTTTTTTGCGTGAAATAATATAATTAAACAAAAAAATTACAAATTATCTACTAGATGCGAATAGATTACTTAATACAAAAAGTCCAATAACCTGATTTTATTACTTGCCATATAATTGCTATTCCCGAAAAAATAAAATTATGCACAGCCACCAAGCTAAACAGCATACTCCTATAACATTCCCAAGCGCCGTGGTCACAGGCGCTATATACACATACAGGTATACTTACATAGCACGTGCACGAGCAGTGAAGTACTGGGCCGCTCCAACGGTCGTTCTCTCCACTCTACAAAAAAACAAGCCACAAAAAACACAAGTAAAAAGCCCGGCTCTGGCCGCGCCGTACTCACATATTTTCCAACCAAGGTTATCTTTCGCGAGCCGATGTCTGCGGCTATTTTTGTAATGGCGAACTCATAAATATTGGATGCTGGATGCTGGGTCGTGTGCGGTGATGGTGTATGCACTTGGGGGTGTAGGTGTTTGTTACTATCTATACTAATATTATAAAGCTGAAGAGTTTGTTTGTTTGTTTGAACGCGCTAATCTCAGGAACTACTGGTGCGAATTGAAAAATTCTTTTTGTGTTGAATAGATTATTTATCGAGGAAGGCTTTAGGCTATATAACATCACGTTGCAACTAATGGGAGCGAAGAAACAATGGAAAATCTGGAAAAAACGGAGAAAATAATTCATCTTCAAGGGCTTCCGTTGCGTGCGCAGCGAAAACGGTTCAAGTCACGGGTAACAGCTATAATTTATAAAACTGAACAGGATGCCCAAAATAACTATTTCACGCGGACGAAGTCGCAGGCACAGCTAGTCTACAATACAATTATGTACTTGTATGGAGGGGAATTCGTAAAGTAACCGATATATAGCGTGTATAGTGGTTGGTAGTAATAGTGGTAATGTTCTACCTAACCATTCATACATCATTAGTTTGTTCTCGACTAAACAAACTATGTAGTATGTTTTACATTTTTGATAAAGATTAAAAAACTGTTCCTTTTAAGCAATCCTGATTGGTCACATATAAAATCCAATCAATTGCAATTCAAAGTAAGCGTTATTGTTTTCATAATGTCATTACAACTTTCAAGATACATGATTTACTAGTGACTGATAAAATGGTAACTCAACAATATATCTTGTTCCGGCTATAAGTAATTACTACCTACAGCTACCACAGTACAATTAAATACGTACCTACATTAACTCATAAAAAGTTCACAAAATAACAAGTCTCACTTTAATTTACGACACCAATATCATGTTTATCGGTTTATCCTTTCGTAGGTAGGTATATATTTCAATGCGGCAATCATTTTATACGTACCATAAATAAAGAAACATAAAAATAAATTCGTTGCGACACTGCTATGGGAGAAACGTGACCTTTCTGGCAATATCTGTGGAGATATCAGAGTGCTCTTAGGGAGCTTACCCATGGATATATGTATACTCTCTGAGTAAGTACTATATACTAAGAAAGTGGCATGTTTTCGAAGGTTCATAAATAGCAAAAACTTAATTTTAATTATTGGCAGGAGTAAAAAATATAACTAACATATTTCTTTTAAATTTTAGTAATCATTAGTACGTTTTCAAGTTCTGTCACTTTTATTGTATAAAATAAATGTCTTTTATTAAACAATGTCATCAAAAAGTACGCTGAGGATCAAAATATTCGTTTTATCAGTAGTGTAGCCCAGCCCTAATGTATAACGAGCCATCATTGTATGACTTTCTTCCATCTTCTCGAAATGTCACTCGGAAATCTGTGGCAATAAAATAAATAGATGATCAGCAAAGATTATTACTAATCCGGTACATAAACCCGAGAAAGGAAATTAGTAAGAAAGCCGACTGATAACGGATTTAAATAGAGTCATTCCAAACTCGTATAAAGTTTAAATTGTGGAAATCATATCAATTACAAAATCAAGTACCTACCTCAGTTTGGTTTTTATGATCGATAAAACCTAAAATGCTCTGTAAAATTGGTGATACACATGTAAATAACTGAGTACTGCTGTATTTTAATTTGATTCGTAGGCATTTAAGTATAAGAAGGTGTATTTATTTTTTGAATCGCATGCAAAGTCACATAAATAAAAGTAAATATATAGTTATTAGGTACATGCAAGAAAAATCTACAAAATTACTTATATCCTGGATATTGAAATAATTACATATAAAGTAAAAAAAATACACGAGAAGTAAAGCATACATACACTTCTACTCAAATGTATCTCAAAGCTCTGAGGAGCGCGTTGATGTCTTTTGTTCTACGCTCGGAATTATGCAAATATCTTTGGTTCATTGAAAATTTTATTTTTTTATACTCACAAAAACGACAGTCAATTAGTTAACCTATTCGTTTTCCTCAGTCCTAAGTTTTAAATTATCGTGTATTGATTTTATTCCAGTGATTTTTCAGATGCACCTGAAAAATCACTAGAATATTGTCCCTAAAGTTCTGCAAGCTTCTTAAAATCAATAAAACAAAGAGATAAACCATTACTTACAAATACTTTTAAAACAAACGACTGCAAAATTATTCCCGATGATTTCCCTAGCACCGCAAAAAGCCTGCTACAGACTTACATTACACCGATTTCAATTTCAAATGGAGGCGCATTTTCTGTAACGAGCGTCCGTAACTAAACAAGATGGTATATATTTGTTCGAGAAGAGAAACAAGCCTTTTGGATTCCTTTTTACAAATGCAACTTTAGACCGTAATTGCTGGTGCTGGCTAACGTGTGAAAGGAGATATTTTGTGGCAAACTGAAAAATTGCAAACTTTGTTTTTGGTTGCAGAAGGTACCATTTTCTTCCAATATAAAACCAAAATTTTAAACATTGTGAGACAAATATAAGAGGTCAAATCATTACCTCAATTTTGAAATAAATCTATCTTCTACGAAGTAGCATTACAATCACAACTAAGCTATATCGAAAAGAGTTGAGTTTAAAGTTTATTATTTATTTTATTTTATTAATCGAATGTGTAAAATTACTTAATTTTTAAAAACTTGTTTTTTTTATTTTTATTTCTGTATTACGAGATATATATCTATCGATTTCCAATAACAATTTTCGACCGATAACCCTTTCCCCGTGTCCGATCGGAAACCCTCGCGAGGTGGCGGCTCCAGAGACCTCGTTTATGACCCGGTTTCGACTCCCAGGGACCACACTCTTTTATTTATTTTGACTTAATACTTTTACCATCAGGACGCAGTAGTGGCAGTAGGTGATGTTCAAATAAGGCTCTGTGAATAATTGTTCTTAAATCATTCGAATTTAGATATGTCTGAAATAATGTAATCATGTCATACATGTACAAGTACAGTTAAGCGTTAAGTCTAAATTCACGAGTAAATAAAAAATTATAAAACATATTTATTGCAAAACTTTTCATACCTAATTAGCATTTTCAAAAGACTTATCAATTCTTCTGATGGCTTTTTAATCATAGCTTTCTTATAATAACAAAGCTCTAATTCGTAAGACATTGAGAAAAATAATTGCTGTTTGGCACAAAGGTAAAAATTAACAGATAATGCTATTATTAAATTCAATGAAATCTGTAATTAACATTTTATATTTTTCTTATGAAATATAAAATTCATAAGAAGTACACAAATCTCCACTACCTTGAGTATCCTTACTCCTTGCTAGGAGTATAACCCCTTGCGGCCCAAGCTGGCAACAACGCGGGGGGGAGGCCCCGGCCGCGGCCGCCCGCCGCCGGCCGCCTACCTGCGCAGACGCTCCCAAAACGAACAAGACACCGCATTCCGGCTCCGCGCCTGCGTACTCTCCAGGCCGTGATAGGGTTGATACTTGACACAAGGGTGGAACAAACAAATAGTCTTAAAATCTAATTGATTTTTTGTAAATAAATTGACTAGCGAATATTTTATGGCATGTTAAAAAACGCATATTTTATTAATCAGTTCTTATTTTTTTAAACTAAAACCTGACAAGAGTAATATCATTTGTATAATAGTTTAAGATTAAAAACAGTTTTCTAAAAAATATATAGGAATTTCCAAATGCTATTTAAGAAATGTACATAATCAAAATCGGTAGCTAACATGTAAAAAAAATCACACGAATCAGGTAATCCTTCTGCAGCAACAAATAAAAAAGAACCATAAAAATGAGAACCTCTTCTTTTTTAAAGTCAGTTAAAATTAAATAAGCAATCCCGTGCCACCCCTACGTCCGCCAGATCCCTGCATCCCGCCACAATGCCCCCTCCCCTCGCACGTCCCCCCTACATAATTCAAGGGGCGATTAATTCGTGGCCAACCCGATTCAACTGTCAATTAACGCAGATAGCTCTCTAGCGGACTGCAGACTCAAAGGTTTAACAGATAAACTAAGTGAATGCTTGTTACTAGTACTTCTATTCGTGTATGTGGTGACTATGGTCATGGAAAGGGAGTTCTTGAACCAGTTGTGTTTCCTGCGAACTACAATCCAGGGGTTTTCAAATGTAGAGTTAATAGGTATCTTCTAGGTAAACGTGTTACACCCTAGGCTGCAGCAATGCTTAACATCAGGCAGGCTGTAGTCAAACGTAAACCTATCACAGGTAAAAAAAAAAAAAAAAAAAAACTAAATACATATAAGACTGACTGACTGATATAGTGATCTATCAACGCACAGCCCAAACCACTGGACGGATTGGGCTGAAATTTCGAATGAAGGTAGATGTTAGACGTAGGCATCCGCTAAGAAAGGATTAAAAAAAAAATGCCAAAAATGGTGAAATAGGGGATGCAAGTTTTACTTCTTAATGCGAGCGAAGCCGCGAGCACGCGAGCACCTACTAGTAAGTCATATTTTGCAAAAGTCAGTTTTTTGGGCTAGATCTGGCAGGAAGCGTCTACTAATAACTAGTTATATGTATCTTGTTATCTACTTTAAGAAAACCCCTTCGATTTCCGCGCCCACTGCTTCACTCGTAATGACGGTACTGATGGGTAATCTTCATCAAATAGTCGATGACCGTTTCAATAATATGACATTTAAAGGTCTTTAACCATCGTGACTCTGACTCTTTTGAAGAGTGTTATTTGACCAAAAAAACATATTGAAGTTTTCCTCATTTCTAAATGCAATTAGAACTCACAAGCACTTTCTCGGAATCGCAGAAATTAGATCGCAAGAGTCATTATGAATCACTTTTCTGTTGAGAGATTTTAATTTTAACATATTAGTCATGGTTACGTCTATCTGTAATTACGTACTACGATGATAATCACTTTGATCACTAGAATATATTGGAAGCCATTAATATTATACTTAGTGCATACAGTCTTGGAAGAGGTATTGGAGTCCCAAGGAGATTATGAAAAGTAAAGATATTGACATCGCCATCAAGAGCAAAGTATATGACATCGCAATACTACCTTGCCTGATATATGGTTGCCAGACATGGGCGTTGCGGAAAGAAGATGAAAATAAACTAGCCATATGTCAAAGAAAGATGGAGAGGTGTATGCTAGGAGTCAGATTATCGGACAGAATTAGCAATAATAAAATCAGACAAAAGACAAAGATAAGAGACTTAGTAAAAAGCATAAGGACTTTGAAATGGAATTGGGCAGGACATGTTTGCAGAATGAAAATAGACGATGGGAGGACGTGTTCACCCAGAGACACGGGCAAACGTGGAAGAGACTGGCAAGAGATAGAATGCAGTGGGCTAAACTGGGGGAGGCCTACGCCAGAGAGGCGACAGACGCACTTACATAAAAACATTGACTTCAAAGAAACTTTTGACACAAATTATTTCAAAGTTGGACATTATGGGAAGAATATGTTAAACATCATCTGACGAAGACTATTTTACGGACTATTTTATGGAACAACTAATTTTGCAATGAGTTCTTCTTGTTCTATTTCCATTTTAATGACATTTGAAATTTTGTTTTGTAATGAATTACTAATTATTAACTGAAACATCTGAAATAAAGGCTATTTTTATTTTATTTTACATACAGTCTTACTAACCCTTCTAAGATATTCAGTAGGTAAGGTACATAACCAATCTTAGCTTTCAGGTCTGAAACAACACTTAAAAATTTATCGTAATTGTGGAATATTGTTTTATGTACCTATAATTTGATATCAATTTATTATCACTATCTTATAAAAACTCAACAATTAAGAAAATACATAAGCCAAACAAGGTATACATTCTTAAATGCCATATCCAGCATTTGTGGAAAATCTCACTGTAGTTGCTCATAGATCAGTATGTCCGTAGTATGCAGAATGATGTAGAATAATGTTGTAAATTCGCGCTGTTTTTGCAATCGTGCGCCGGCGCAGACTGGTTCGATTCTTGCCGAGGAAATAACAACTACTTTTTCAATAAACTTGTTCTAAATCGCCTTTGTTTTAGTAATAAAATAAATAACATACACATGTTTCTTGTTATTTTATAATGTTCTTCGAAATCGTTGTGAAGTTATTTTTATGTCATAATTAGTAATAATATAAATTAAACTTTTTATTGGAAAATGAGCGAAAATAATCACGATAATAGTAATAATATATCCAGGATCTCTTCTCTTACTCTTCGCACTATACTCGTACTCGTATTTTAACGTAACAGTCCGCACTGAGTACTATAAACTAATTTTAGGCAGTATAATTTCTTACAATAAAAGCAATAAATTCGTAGCAAACCGAGAACATTCCTTAAGCATATAGAAATATACTAACCCCTAAATTAACAAAAAATATAAAAATTACGGCACCTAAAATGAAATAAAACTAAAGCGTGAACGTCAATTCAATATCTAACCATATATATGATCAAATGTAACTTATATACAAAATGAATACCAATCTAAAGACAATCTAGGCTTCATCGACGAATCACAGCACACAATAGAACCTACACAATTAACACAATAGCCATAGTATCGACTACCTATAGGTTATTATTGCTATACCTATAGGGTATGTATGTATATGTAGGTATTGCATACCTATAGCTATATATGTGTTTGAAGTAGACAATCTCAACGACATCACTTCAAAACAGACGCCTCATTTTGGTGGAAAAATTACAATATAAACTAAATAGATAAGATATAGAAGATAAGTAACGAAGCAGGTACTTATCAATGTCATAAATATTGAAATCAATAACACACATCGCTCGTTTTGCTTTATATGATAATGGTATTAATCGACGCACAGTGATTGTTAAAATTCAACGGGAAAATTGAGAAGAAAATATGCCCACCTGATTTGGACGTATGATACAAAACGCGTGCCTAGACAGTATCTTTTTATTTCAGATTGGAAAACTTTTATTTCGTTAGTTGTTTCCATCTTATATAGCGTATGCGTCAATCTCATGATCTCGCGATCTCCTGCGCCTGTGGGGGTGGCCACGACCTGTGTCTGTGTGTGTGTCACTGTTTCCACTGTTGGCACTATTTCGGTAACACATATAAAAAGTATTGATAACTTATCCAATCTTGAAGTACCAAACTTTAAATGATTTACGCCTGAGGCACGCATGTTTTTATTTAAGTGATGAGCTGAAATTACTGGCAATTATGGATAAAATGTTCAACATTATTTATTTGATGAACTTTTCTTGAATTTTATTATGGGACGACATTCTTCCAAAAATAAAAGAAAAAGAAAAAAATCTGTTGTTAATAAGTACGAACTAATTGCCAATGAACTTATCAAGAAATCTGAATGACAGCGGCAGAATCAATTAAAATCATATTTGTACCTTTCAAGTTTTAAATTGATAACCTTATTATAATAATTACATAAAAGACTAAAATAGTAACAACTCACAAGCCTCCCGCGAAGACAGTCGCAACGAGAACGAACATAAAACTCGTTTATGTACACTTCCACACAAGTACATATAAATGGAACATCGCGGAGTCAATGCTCTCAGATTTGGACTAACGTGTTCGCCATTTTTTGTGCAATTACTTGTATACAGACAACACAAGTAAATGGCCATCGGTAGGTGTACATACTGAACATAATATTGTGTATATTATATTAGTTATAATAGTTGTTTCAATCGATAAGAAACAGGAAGTTGAAATCATTTGGTGATAGAAAATTAAGGCTTGCTTGTGCTGGGCTGAAATTACTTAGACATGTTAGGTAGCTTTAAAACTATTTACATGAGTTAGATTTAAATAGTTAACAAAGTAAATCTATAATAAAAAATAAAGGATATCGATTTTTCTTCTTATTTCGAGTAAATACATCATGTTTTCTTTACGGATTTCTTCTAGTGTTGTCCAAACTAGGTTACCTGGAAGAGATCACTTTAGTGAAACTCTGGAGAAATATGTAGTGTTTTTCCGCTGCGACTGCTCCTTAACCGACATCAAACAACAAACTTGACGGTTTTTAGGTGTGTTTTACACCTAAAAACCGTCAAGTTTGTTGTTTGATGTCGGTTAAGGAGCAGTCGCAGCGGAAAAACACTACATATTTCTCCAGAGTTTCAGTAACAATGGATTTCCGCAAAGTAACGCCTGATTCAATATCTTATCACTTTAGTGATAAAGTCCAATGTCCCTGATTACCTTCCACCTCTATGTTAATTATGTTCTTTTTTTGATGAACAATAAAGTATATTTGATTGATTGAATGAAATTGAAAATTTTTTGAATTACCAAAAGTTTGCTCGGTTTAGTATGTTGACTGGCTGACGTACTATGTCTGACAACTAGAACTATCATTTCAACGAATTATTCAGTACTCGATACTTCATTTCGCCACACTCATACGAAATTGCTTACTTTATTAAAAAATACTATCGAATGGATAAACATTGTCCGAAACGACAAGCATATTTTTTCTGACCATTCTTGAGTTTCAAGTGCCAAATGCTTAACGAACACGAAATTATACGAAAAAAAGCATACATTAAATTAGGCTTTCTTTATAAAGCCTTACAGCATAGCAACAGATACAATGTTTTCGATATATCGCTGGAGAGGAAAGAGTTGCGAAAACCACCGGTTGTTGAAGCCGACTGACCGGTCCGACCGAATCTGGCCATACTTATGTACTTATATACATACTTACTGCACTCACCCAACTGCGACTACAATCTTCATTCAACTGGGGAAAATGTGGACATTATTTTTATTTCAAAGTTATTTAGGTAATATACTTGACTAAACTACAAGCTTATGAAAAACTTTATCTCTTCTAATACAGGCATATATCATATTTTGATTCAACTTTGATTAATCTTCAATATAAGACACGTAACTTTGCTTCAAACCAGTTTTTTTTTTCAAATCTATTTAACATCACTGCACATTACGCTTTAAGTTTTCATCACTTAATATTATCATCTCAATTCCAAGTTTTAAGAAACTACTAAAGTGAAATGATTTCCCAAGAAATTGTGATACAACTTCCAATTCAAGGAAAACATTAACGGTGTCCCAATACAATAAGCCGTCAAAATGGCCGCCATATCAACTGCACATTGGTTATTTGCACCGTAATGAGCGAAAAATACCGAAAACCACTACAATTTTACGGAAACGTCGCCTAATTGTTTCCTGGAATCATCGGCTGAGTTTATTTTTGAGGTAACGAAGAGATTTCATATACCTAACAAAATAATTAAGAAGCATAACCAACAGAAAGGTGATTTGCGGAATTTGGCGAAACATGTTGGATACACGTGAGAACCTGAGTCTTAGATACAACTAGTGGATTCTCGCGACTTCGCTCTCATTAAGAAGTAAAACTTGCATCCCCTATTTCATCCCTTTAAAGGCGGCTTTTCCAAAAATCCTTTCTTAGCGGATGCCTGCGTCATAACATCTACCTGCATGCCAAATTTCAGCTCGATCCGTCTAGTGGTTTGGGCTGTGCGTTGATAGATCACTATATCAGTCAGTCAGTCAATCAGTCAGTAAGTCACCTTTGAGTTTTATATATAGATAAGACAAATAAAATCCGTTAAAGTTGAGCTTTGGTAATTATTAAACTTTATTTAAATTCAATAAAAAAAAATAAAGAAAATGTAATTGAATTTATAACATGCCATGCATGAATAAGGTGGAAAATTGGCAAGGACCTGCCTATTACGAATACCTTCAGTAATACGCATAGCCTTTGTATTCTTCTATAAATAATAATAACACGTAGCGTAGCGTAACTCTAACAATGTTTGACACAAACTAAACAAATCGTAAGTCGTAAGTAATCCAAGCCGAAAACTTTATAACTAAAATCCACTTTAGAAGCACATAAATAATAAAATATTGTTTAGAAACTCTGTGACTGATACAAGACAATTTACATAATTGAAAAGCTAGCCACTTTAGTAATCCAATTGCAAATAGATAAATTCTATAGCAAGGAGTAGCAAATATTAGGAACGAGCAAAACTTTAATCTGATTAATGTTTTAAATAAATTATCTTTATGTTCTGTAAGTTTTTGAATTATTGTGTAATAAATCTGTCCAATAAAAAAGGTAAGTATTTCGACGCTACGAGTATGCACTGAAAAGTGAAACCTAATTTATTTGTGTTATTTGTAGCAGATACGAGTACCTACATTATAAAATAAATGTACTTTTATCTCAGGTTATTGAATACTGTATTATCTAATTTTGCATCAATTTAGTTTACACCGCATGTTTCTCAAGTCCGTGCAAATAAACTGATATTTCAATAAAGTTCTCCGTCGTTTGTAGCCCATGGACTATAATCGCCGTCTCGTGACATAACGGACTTTCCAATACAAAGTATTATTAGGTGCAGTCTCCGCTGGCTTTTAAATCAATAGTTTCTATACTTTATTGGTACGTTCAAGAGATTAAATTTAAAGAAAATTTAAATGTACAGCTACAGCTAAATAATCATCGTTAATAACGTTCATCTTTACCTGAACATGTTTAATGCAATCTTCAACTTACTTGTTCCGTACTTGGCCTCACTTGTATAAATATGTATGAAAGGACGAATCATCCTCCTCCATACATGACAAACCCGTCCTAGGCCACAGTCCACATGCTGATACCTAAGTCCATTAGGAACCAAAGCAGCTCTATTTGAATACCTAGCTCAGGTCGAGGGCGCAGGATGAGGAAAGGAACTGGTGCTAGTTTACACACTTAATGGTCAATTAAAATATGACTAGGCGTGATCGTGGCTTTGCCTGATAGCTAAATTTTTTTTTTAAAATAAAGCTTAAGATATGTAACAAAAAGCAGAATTTTCTCTGTGATTAGGTAAATAAAACAAATTATATAATTTTGAAAACGTTTAAATAAGTTACTGGGATTTTTTTGTAAATAAGTAATTTTTTTTTAAAACCTAATATGGGATCCTATATTTTACATATAAACACGTTCTAAGTTGTAGGTAGTCTGTACTGGAAATCAATCAAAAATATATCAAAGTAGTAAGCAATGAGCTACGAAACATTGTGGCTGTAAGGACCTTAAAACCTGCATACATATACTTTGTAGATAAAAAAATAGCTCATAGTAAAATATGTCCTGCAAACTGAATAAGGATAACGTATAAAAATTACAAAGCTTTAATTACGTGCCCCGTGACCTCTGTTTAGGTTTCATTACAATCTGCCACTGCTGCGGTGCGGCCGCCAGGGAACGAAGAATATCATTACGCTGGGCTAGTTGCCTGTCCTGGGTTCAACCGGGACAACTTGTAGAATAAGCGTAAAAAACGACGAATGGTTTGATGATCACTTCCTGTTTCATTAGTAGACCTTGTTAAATTTACCAGATTTACGTGTGCAGAAAAAGTCAATGTAATTTGTTATGAACATGGTTGTATGATAGCCCCCGTACCTATCCCACTTTGAACTGAAGCTAAAGGACACAAACTACTTATTTGTTAGTTTTATTAAATTTAACTAGTCACATACATTTTTCCACAATATTTCGTCTATCCGTTCCTCTTGAGAATTTTATATTGGTCTTTCCCAGAACATTTTCAAGTTCTAGATATACATTTTAACGTCGGGTTTAATTCTCTCTAACGTTTAATTAACATTGTCTTAGAGCTTTTCTGAATAGTTCAGACATAAAATAACTTATACCATTATATGTATACTGAACTTTAGTTTCATTCAAATATCTTCAAAGAGGTATCAAAAGATAATCTCTTCAGAGTCACTTCAATCTTAGCAATATTATATATGTGAAGAACATCAAATCCTCAACAATAGCAGCTTATAAATCGAATAGAATCGAATTTAACCGCGATGAAAAGAATCGATATTAATCGAATACAGACTCGTCGTACCGATAATAACCGATTTCACAGAGACAAGACTCGGTTTATTGAATAAAAATTGGTTATTGGACAAAGGATTTAAAAAGCCTTAATTGGGTATTGTTTGAGGAAGGCCTGATGGAATATTTTGATTTGATACCGGGACAATAGAGATTCATCGCTTGGAGAGGACTGATTGATTGGAACAACTTGATTTCATCACGAGAACACATTCTGGAAATGGAATGCGGTACTCTCATACTTACATGGTTACTAGTGAATTTCCAAAACTCGTAAAACAAAGGTTGCTACTGACTAATACTTGTACTAAGGTACCAGTAACTGTGTATACGGTTAGATGTAATTACGATTATATACTTAGCTTCGAATTAATTTGCACTTGATAATAACTTGATAAATTTAACTTCTTCTGTCGTGACTTAACGCTTTCATGTAATCATACGGCCAACTATTTGATTAGTGGCTTTAAAATAAATATACTGCTTGAATCCTACAAATAATAAGAAGCTGAAAGTTTGTTATTGTTATTTATTCGCGCTTAAACGGCTGAACGTATTTGGATTAACTATATATACATAGGCATATACATAGGATGGATGATATCTGCACAGGATTGACGCAGATGGCACATACATAGGAAGGCCTATACCCAGCAGTGGGATCTGAAGTGCTGTGGATGATGATGATGATACAAAGAATATGCGTGTGCAACTTTTGTATCCCGGTTGAACGCGGGCAGCACCGGGAGGAGCCGTTAGTAATAAATAATTTTAGCGTAACTTAATTTTATTTCTTTTAATGGGACGAGATGTAAAACCAGGTTATTATAATCACACTTTACTTGTTTTAAAACTCCCTCCGCCATTTCTTGCTTCTTTTTATTATACGCCGTATTCTGGTTTTCCATTAGGTCGGCTTTTACGAGCTTGTCACTTCGCGTCCGTCTGTTTATACTTTATATTTGTTTTAGATTTCGCTATAAAAAGAAGGAGAATATTTTTACGTAGACTTCGGAGGATTATGAAACCCGGCTGTTACTGGTTAATAAAGAGAGTAACGTTTTACGAAGTTTTTATATGTTGTTTTATGTCAGCCTCGCAACACTTCTAACAATTTCTTTGCTAAATATATTTTGTGCATATATAGTTGATAAAATTTCGTTCAAACCCAAATAGTTAACCTAATTAGTTCAATAAAGATAGATAAGTGAGCGGACTTGCGGGCGTTCACTAGTAAATAATAACAAAAATGTGTAGTTGTACTACTTTATTTGTTCCTACCAAGTGATAATAAACACACACATCTAATATAAAAACCACAACACCACACGGGCGTCCCCGCGGTCTCCGGACTAGTTCCTCCACCGATGTCTAGAATTGTTCATGTGTGACGAGGTAGCTACGCAAAACCTCATCCCACTGCCATTTCCTTACCGACCCCCACTTTTGCACTATCATGAAGGTTAAGAGACAAAGGAAAAGCGTACCACAGCGACAGCACGCCCTTTCACTTAAAGTGCACCTCACAAACATTCGAGGATTGCACTCCAATCTCGTTCCGGTCCACCACCATCTCCAGACCGAAAAACCTGCACTCATGATTTTGACGGAGACGCAGATCAAATGCCCGTCGGATACGGCGTACCTGCTGTACCCGGGTTACAGCCTAGAGCATAACTTCAAAGCTCGGGCTGGGGTGTGCATGTACGTCCGTGACGACATTTGTTGTCAGCGTCTCCGTAACCTTGAAGATCGCAGATTCTCTGTGCTTTGGGCGCTTGTGGACACAGGAATAGACAAGATTCTATATGCCTGTGTCTACCGATCACACAGCGGCGATCAGGAGACAACCAGGCTTACTGAATACCTCAATGAGGCGGCGGATAAGGCTCTTCAGAAGTACCCTACAGCCCAATTAGTGTTTCTGGGGGATTTCAATGGACGCCACCAAGAGTGGCTATACCCATACCAGATCACTGACCATGCTGGGAGAGAGACGCGTAAGCTCGCTTTGGCGTTAAATCTCACTCAGCTGGTCCAAGGCGCTACTAGGGTGCCTGACGTTGAGTCTCA
The DNA here is from genome assembly GCA_927399415.1 of Macaria notata. Classification (NCBI taxonomy): domain Eukaryota; kingdom Metazoa; phylum Arthropoda; class Insecta; order Lepidoptera; family Geometridae; genus Macaria; species Macaria notata. Next base: position 1,929,500 of record OV656727.1, read on the forward strand.
TACACCTAACTGCTTAGACCTTCTGCTGACAACAGATCCAGACCGGTACTCAGTGACAATATCGTCACCCTTGGGTAAATCCGACCATTGTCTGGTGAAGTCTGTGTCCGTATATTACCCATCCGTTCCGAGCCCTAGCGGTAGTCGGCGGTTGTGGAGATACAGGTCAGTGGATTGGGATGAGATGCGGTCTTTTTATGCATCGTATCCTTGGCAGGCGGTCTGCTTCTCTTCTAAAGACCCTTCAGTCTGTGCGGATGCCGTGATGGATACTATTCGCCTAGGTATGGAATATTTCATTCCTTACTCGGATGTATCCCAGTCCGGCAAAGCTCGCCCATGGTTTGGACCAGAATGTAGACGTGCAGAAGCGCTGAAACATGAGGCATACCTTGCATGGGTTGATGCTCGCCACCGCAAGGCTAGGAATACTAGCAAGAAGAAGATGGCATACAACAAAGCCGCCAAGTCCTGCAAAAAGGTTCTTCAGAAGGCACGCTTCGATCACATTGGCCGAGTAGGGAACAAATTAGCTTCGTACCCCGCGGGTAGTAAAGCCTTTTGGTCCCTGGCAAAGTTGATCGAAGGGAACTTCTGCCGCCCCTCATTGCCTCCACTGCTGAAACCTGACGGATCTCTGGCTCACTCTGCAGATGAGAAAGCAAATTTATTTGCTCCTCTATTTGCGGAAAATTCGCGTCTTGATGCTTGTGGTGCTTCGCCTCCTCCTCTTCTTGAATGTCCGACTGCCATGTCGGATTTCAAGATTCGCCAAACGGAGGTCCGTAAAGTGCTACGCGATCTGGACGTGAACAAGGCCAGTGGTCCTGACGGTATTCCAGCTATAGTACTGAGGACATGTGCGCCTGAGCTGGCTCCTGTGTTGACGCGCCTCTTTCAGCTTTCTCTTGAGACTGGCAAAGTGCCGATTTCATGGAAACTTGCTAACGTGCAGCCCGTGCCCAAAAAAGGTAGTCGTGCTGACCCTTCTAACTACCGGCCCATTTCAGTCACGTCCGTGCTCTGCAAGAGTATGGAACGTGTCCTGAACCGCAGGCTCCTGGCGTACCTTGAATCGCATGACCTATTCAGTGACCGACAATATGGCTTTCGCCAGAATCGGTCCACTGGAGACATTCTAGTGTACGCCACTCACATATGGAGTGAAGCCATTGAGAAATACGGGGAAGCCCTGGCGGTTTCCCTGGATATTTCTAAGGCTTTTGACAGGGTTTGGCACGATGGCCTTATTAGCAAGCTTTCCTCTTACGGCCTGCCCGCTGGGCTTCGTGCTTGGATTTCGGACTTTTTGAGGGATAGGTCTATTCGAGTAGTCGTTGATGGCTGCTCCTCAGATCTAATGGCTATCAATGCTGGAGTCCCTCAAGGGTCGGTGCTCTCTGCAACTCTTTTCCTGCTGCATATTAACGATCTGCTGAAACCCGGAACCTTTGGGTACGCAGACGACAGCACCGTTGTAGAGAGCTATACATCCACAGCGCGGGCCAGTGCGGCCGAGATCCAGTGGCTCAGGGAGGCGATGGTCGAGCGTATAAACCTGGCTCTCAAGGCAGTCTCCGATTGGGGTGATGCCAATCTAGTCAGGTTTAATGCTGCGAAGACCCAGGCGTGTCTTTTCACCGCTAAAAAGAGGCCATTCGAGCTGGCCCCCACTTTCCGAAATTCGACTGTGCCGATAACTGACCACCTTGATCTTCTTGGTATTACATTGTCCCCTACTCTTAATTTTGGCTCTCACATTGAGTCTAAAGCCGAAGTTGCAGCCAAAAAGTTGGGTATCCTCTCGAAGGTGCGAAAGTACTTCAAGCCGGAACAGCTGCTTACTTTGTATCAAGCACAAGTTCGGTCGTGCATGGAGTACTGTTCGCATCTTTGGGATGGATCAGCCAAGTACCAACTTGAGGCACTAGAGGCCATTGAGAGTCGAGCCAAGAAGATCATTGGTAATAATAAACTGTGCCGAGCGAAACTTCAAAGTCTTGAACACCGTCGCAAAGTCGCCAGTTTGTCGGTTTTCTATCGGTTGCATTTCGGAGAGTGTGCCGCGGAATTGCACGGACTAATTCCGCCCGCGCCCTTCTTTCACCGGACGAGTAGAGGTACGGCAGGACGACACCGGTTTATGGTGGAAGTTCCTAAGACCCGCACGAAACGGTACGCTTCCACCTTTATTGTTCGTACCGCTAGGTTGTGGAACTCCCTGCCTGGCTCTCTGTTCCCCACGCACTATAATCCAGCGATCTTCAAAGCGAGAGTGAATCGGTTCTTATCGGGTAAGCACGCTCCATCTTAGGCCATAGCCTTACTTGCTATCAGGTAAACTATGGTCAAGTGCAAACCCGTTCAAGTTAAAAAAAAAAAAACAACAACAATAAAGCTTGTGGCTCTCGATAGCTTTCTGGCTGGACCGTTAATGATGCGATCGCGTGTGTTATTCCAATTAGCCCTAAGGACGGCTTATAACGTTCGTAATCAAGGTAATGGCAATCTTAACGGGACGTTGTAAACAAACCGGGATATTATTATTAGTCAAGTTATCTACTTGCAAAAGCAAGTTTAATGGAATGTTAATTTTTAAGTTCTGATTAAGTTACGCAGTTCTGACAAGTTGATAGTCTAGACTCTAGACTCTCTTTTGAGTCACTTTAATTGATGTTTTTTGTCCCGTGAACTACTCAATTAAATGTAAGAAAACGCAAAAAAGGTATAGGTGTGTAGTTTTTTACGTGTTATCTTTGTTGAGGTAATATGTAACAATAAAATAACAGCTAAGTTTTAAATTACTTTTCTTCTCCACCACATCTTTGGACATGTATTAATTTCATCCATTATAAACAAAAAATTTACGTATAAGCTGTTATCATCTCTAGTTTTTTCACAAATTTAAACACGAAATTCTACTCACAAGATAAGTCTTGGCTTTATAAATCCGTTCTTGGCTGGACTTAAACATCGACGCTAAAAGGGGAGGGACTAACGAACTTCGGTCCCGAGTCTTCATTAATTATACCCATGTAAAAGAAAGTAACAAAGAAAATAGGTTCACGTAAATGTACATTTATTTTAGACTTTTTTACGTGTAGTTCATTATATATTTTATCACCAGCTTGTATCAAATTAGATATTGTGACAAAAACAATATTGCATATTATTTGCTTATTAGCTATATTTATTTAATTTCTACCTAAGCCCTGAAGTTGAGAAAAAGTCACCTATGGCTTTTACAAAATAAAAACATTTCAATTTCAATATTTTCGTAAGTAGGTACTGCATAATAATGCAGAGCAAGGCATGTATAATATGTATAGATTTGCTATCTCTTGCAAGTTTAAAAACTCATCCATGACTTACAACATTGTTTTAGACTATTTTCTTAAGTACTGCATAATAATGCAAGTTATGCATATCAATAGATTGTATCCCTCTTGCAAGTTGATCACGTCTGCAATTCGGAATGAAAATAATGATCCAGTAATGGGTCGTAATTCTTCTGTAATCGCATGAGAGGGCAGATACAATGTTGCAAACATCTGATTTGACTCCGAGATTGCAGGCGGTTGAACTGGCGGGGAGTATTTATGACTTGATCCTTTGGATGTTTTCAGCTAATAAGGGAAATAAGTAACTAAGTAATTGTCATATGATAAACTGATTATGCTCCTACAAATCCCTAGTTTAAATAGTACTTATACAATTTAAGACTTACCTAAGTCACAAGATATCTTTTTTAACAACTTTACAATATGAATGAAATTTATGTCAAAAGCTTTAGTTTTTCTTCTCTTCATCTTCTAAAACGCGTAGCTAAGTATACAAATTCAAGTGCATAAATCACATCGTGCTATGCAATGCGAGCGCAAGAGCATATAAAAATCAAACACAAAGCTAAACTAAAAGTTCACCTTTTCATACCTGAACTATAAATGTCACTCTAACGGAACTCAAATCAAAAGGTCACCTCGAATCGCAAACCCAGTCGTAGCATGAATCTCTTAGGTATTCCCGCCGGACTGTCGAGCCGAGTGACTCAGCATGGGAAAGTAGGTATTGTATCTCCAGTATGACATCACCAACAGGCGGCCGCCTATTGGTGGAACCAGTTTTAGGAACCCTCCTAGAGACCTTTTATTTTCGCAGTATTAGAAACGCCTTGCTGTTAAAATAGATTGCATATAAACTTCTATGAAATAGTGACATATCTCGTTAAATATTTTATAGCCTTAATTAGTAGTCGATTCGCTAGAATTAAATTAAAAAAATAATGTATAAAAAAACATCTAAATCCTCTGATATTATTACATTAAAGTACCTACATAGGTCCCGGCTGTTTATCCTAGTACGGCAGTCATTAAATCATGTCAGAGGCCCCTAAGGCGGTTTGAAAACTCTGACACTAGAGTTGGCCACTCCCATACGAGCTTACTTACTCCTCTTTTAATAAAAGAGATTACACAATACTACTCGCTTGAGTAATTTGAAAAGTCATTCTACTAAGTTCCATCATCGCTTTACATCTTAAGCACGCTTCAGTTTGCTTTATATGTTCACACCACGCTGTTTACTAATTCATGCAACGAAACTATGCATTTAATAAGCGAGTGCAACCTTTGAGACTGTATATTTAAAGTACATATTAGTAAAACAAGAGTTTGTAATACAATTTGTTATGAGATTATGTGACTTGTAGAATGTATGTTGCAGATTTAGATTTGATGCATACTTACTGAAACGGAACAAACGGGTCTTAGAAAACGCACAGTTAGATACATAAATATCTACAGACACTTTATAGCGATATTCAGCTTCAATTTGTTTGTTTATTAGTTAAAGAATAACAAGATAGGAAACATACAAAATACTATCTTCCAACAATAAAATTATAATATTATTATAACCGCAGGTGCGACTTTATGGCGAGTCGTCGGTGAGTGGCGTCACCGCGGACCCCGATTCCCTGGGGGCTAAATGAGACCCCCTGCCTCCCGGCTTGCCTTGATTGGCCGTCCGGGAGTGGAAGACGCAAGAGCTAAGTACCTAAGCTCCAGGGTGGAAGTGTTAAAGGGCATAACGCCGCTAGTACCGCTCAGAGAACGCGCAGCACACCTCTCGACACCCTAAGCCACTCACACCAATGTTGCCCTTCCGGCGTCATCTTAGGCTGCCTTCTGTGGAGGGCCCATTTAGTGAGTGGCAAGTCATCACCCGCTATATTTTTTATGAATGAGGCATAACTGGCGGGTGCCGTTCCTCGTACAATAGACCAGTTTAATTAAGTCAATGAACAACTCAACACAATAGCCTCTAACATTAATACCATGTCTGCAATAGTTACTTTATATACCTAACATCCTCTATCTGTATTTTTTACTTAATTTTAAGTATAACATTGTAAAAGGCCTCTCAGTGTTGGCTACGGCCCCACTGATGCCTTAAAAATACCGGGCGTAAGGCCCGAGAATCTGTGAAGTGAAATATAGGTCCCGGCTGTTTGTCATAATAAAATAAATAGCACTTGAAAATCTTTAGGAAAAGCATTGTATTCAGGCATATTACCATTTTTCAGGTGATCATACTATCCTTAAAAAGGCTTCATATTTCCTTTGTGTAACCAATATAGGTACATAGGTACGCTTTTATCCTCTCCGTGTAATCTCGCGCAGTCTCCATACAAATAGTTAGCCTAGTTGTGGTCGGTCGTGCTGCGCCGTGCTCGTTTTCGTGTTCGTGCTCAAATTATTACAATTTATTGCCCCTGTTTGTATAATCCAACTGAAGTGTACCTGGAGGTTGCGATGAATAAACTCTGGGACTAGAACAATTCTGAATTTGAACTTAGTAAAAAAGAAGTAAGTTTGTATAAGAGTGGCCATCTCTGGTGACAGAGTTTATAAACCATCTTAAGGGCCTTGACTCGGCTTTTCTTAGTATGAGCGTGAGAAATTATTGTGTACGTCATCTACACAGAGTACATATATATGATTTTTATCACGTCAATTAAGTTTTAAGATTTTTTCTATGATCTAAATCAAGTACGATATTAAAATAAAATAAATCCATGAAGTCATATTTAGCCATTCTACTAAATGTTTTACCTTGAATGAATACTAGATTATAGTGGTGCTTAGCAACAGACGGGCTGTAGTTAAACGTAAACTATGAAACGTTAAAAACTTTCTAGTGCACAAGTATCTCTTTATTTCAGGTCCGATATATTTCTCATCCTCTCAGCTGCCAGTACAAATGTGTTTCGTACGATATCTAGGGACAGGCGCAAATGTAATGTAGATTCGGAACGAGAGTAGCCATTTGTTGTCGTGGGAAAATGGCCTGAAATGTGTCACTAGATACGGAGATAGTGGTGATGGAGCGGTCACGTCCCTGTGTTATATGTGGGGGGCTTAGAATGTAGATTCATACAAGTATTGGGACAACGAAGAGCTATTAAAGTGTTTAGGTTAGGTTAAAGTATTTTTGGTTCGATATTGATTATGTTTGGTGTTAGTTTTGTAGATATGAAATGACATATAGTTTTATAAAATAAGGCCCACTGCACGCTTTGAGAAACTGTAAGTACTGTGAGCAAGTGAATAATATATAAATAAATAAAAATTGGCAACGATATGGCAATCCGTTGTGTGATTTAGAAAAAAATATCTGAGAGTAGGGGATCCACTGTAATTGAAAGAATTGAAATAAAGTATTTCTTTTGCGTTGTTATTATCATACATGTTAGTGTGTATCCGAAACTTTGCGAATTAGTTTACTAGTAAAATACATGCATAACTATGGGGGTCTTACCAAACGTAACTACTCATAGTCACAAATAATCCAAAAATGTATATTTATTAGTATCAATACTGCAAAGACCTATAATATCTAGAGTACATTTCATGTTTATATAACATTATCAAGGTTAGAATTCGTAGCAAAAAGTGCATCAGTTAATTAGAGACTGATTACTCGGAGCCCAAACAAAGCATTGGAATATCCGTCAGATAGCATTCGAGATAATTAATCATTAAAGCCAATGAACCATGCTTGATGCTGGAATATTTACGCAGAAGAATAGAATAAAAGAGATCAGAAATAAAAAGAGAAATCAGCTGCTGAAAAAGTATGATCGTGTGAAACGAGGCTGAATCTATCGCTTTATGTGATAAAGTCAAAAATAAATAAAAAGTAAAAAAAATGTGTTGCAATAATTTTTCTCTGGTGTACAATTAAATTGTATAACTTGTGTGGAAAATATTTGTGTTTAATATGACTCTTTTTTTTTAACTACAGATCTCCATGTAAAAAACCATTGGGTAAAAAAAGACCAGTATCATACTTGCCATAAGTCTCCTCATATCTCAGATTAGAACCAGTGTGAAACGAGTTGATTATGCTCAAATGCTCATACATATTACATTCTCCTTGTCTTTAATCTTAAAATTTTACTCTAGTTCTCTGATTTACGACCAGTACTACATTGAAAGATGGTATATTAATGAACTGAATGTGGCCTGCTCAGCCGCCATTGTGGAGCAATCGTAATGACAAGTTTAGTGATTAATGAATGCACTTGATTACTGCTGGACAACATTTCCGGGATTATGGAATTTGTTAGATACGGTGTTTTCAATGAGGATTCATGTTTGAAAACATATACAAATCATAATTTAGAGGTTATAGAAAAAGTTTACTTTTCATGCAAAGATGTGTTAATTCAAGACGAGAAAAAGATGACAATATATTTCACGCGTTTTTTGACTTGCTGAAACATTTGCAATGCTAAAATTGAATACGCCTAGCAACTAGCAATTTTAGTACAAAATGCTAAGTCATTATTTTCAACGAAAAGGCTCATTTTGCCACTTTTCTCTATTTATCATAGTTTCGGGCGCGGCCACTAAACTCGACTCAAAAACTCATCCCGCGCGTATTGAGATTAATGGTACAAGAGATGTATTTTATAAGCCCGAGCTTTACTGTTTTGTTATAAAACAAAAGTTATTTCTAAAAAGCTGTACACTTAAATTAAGAAAAATGAAGGTACAATTCTTATGCGGTACGTATATATATATTGTATAATGTGATATACTTCATATGAATAAAATTGTCTAATTAAAAACATTAGACAGACCTCAGGCAGGTAAAATACAAAGTCAACAAATATAAAGCCTAGATATGCTTTATAGTAACGAAAAACTGAATAATCATCTAAATAATTCACATAGGTAATTATAGTTTACAAGAGTGCTAAACTAAACTGTCGTCGATTTTACCAAGTTATTTAAGTTTTCCTAAAAACTGCTTACTTGATCATACGCGAGTGTGTTAGCAATGTTACATCGCCATTGAACTCTGTTACGAGGAGCTCGTGAGCTGAATATATCCACCGGCGTATTTATGACAGAGGTACTAGCGGAACAAGGAATGGAGAATTCAATTGGACGCATGGTAGGTAATATAACTACATAAAATAGTAGATTTGTGGAACATTTAGAAGATAATGAGGAGTTGTGTGATGAGATGTGCGATATTTTTATTATATAACGGTCAATTATTATTATATTTTTATGAACATATTTTGAGTTAATTTGCAAAGAAGTTGTGCGTAATCATAATAAATGAATTAATGTGAACGTAACTTAAAAAAACAGAAAAGTACAGACTTTTCTAAAGTTTACTGAAAATTATATTTCTAACATATTACGCTTGATACTCATGAATAACAAATGCAAATTTATAAATTTACCTATTCTTAACTTTTTATTCGAATCCGCCTATTTCCTCCATATTTATTTACTACATCTATGGTCACAATTGAATTTGCAACATCCTTGTAACAACAGAGCTCGTCGATATTTGATAAAGTATCGTTGCGAAACGTTATCGAGAATTGTTCTCGAATGTTCTTAAAATAATTGAATTTTCTTCGTTGCAACAGCTGCAGGCAGAAATATTAATCAAAAAAGCTTTGAAAAGAATACTGAAATAAATCTGAGATTTTCCCTCGCATTTATTTGATCTAGATAGTATAATATGCATCAGATTAAAGCTCACAGGTTTGCAGATCAAAAGATTAATTTACGTAAAACAACTAGTGCTTGTTTTTATGATAATTTATTAGCCAATTTATCTTCTATTTACGTATAAGATAAGGATTCAATTATACTATTAACTAACAGTAAGTTAATAGAATATTCAAACCATATATTTACCTACTAGAACACGGATCATCATCTGACCCTTCGCTCTAATGCGGCTTGTTCACTCTTGTATACTTGTATACAAGAGTGAGTATCATTAGGGACTTACATAATTGTCCTTAGTTTATTATATCTTTAATCTACTATATAAAAATAAGTCGGGTTTTTCTTCCTGACGCTATAACTCGAGAACACACGAACCGATTTCCACGGTTTTGCATTCGTTGGAAAGGTCTCGGGCTCCGTGAGGTTTACAAAAAAAACGAAGCCATCTGGTGGCAAAACGGAGTTCGCAGGGTTTGCTAGTTTACTTTAAAAAATAATGACAATTCGATTGAATGATTTTATTCAAGTCGACAGTAAAATTACGTTGCATTATCGACTTGCCTAATAAATGTCAGAAGAAGTAAGCATTTTTATATTATATAAGCCCTAGTCATAGAAAAATATTGTCTAGCCTTCAAGTGAGTATTTCCCCGTAGAAAGCTGGTCTTTTAGTCACTTCGTGTGCTCGATACCATCGCCGCATGCTTCTCCCCTTTACCGCGTCACGACTGCGGCCAGACAGGGGAATAAAGAGCTTATAGGTTTGATATAAACCTTATAGGTTTGATATAAACCTGTTAAGTACACCGACTATATATAAGACAGTTTTCAATTGAAAGAAAATTTAGCAATGAGCATACATTGGTTGCCATTAGCAATTGTCTTAAAATTGTATCATTTACCTCCTCGGATGTTGAATATATTGGGTCTTATTACAAAACGTGGTTTAAATATTAGTCTAGACTAAGTCCGTTTCAGTAGTTTGAAAATTGTCTGTCTACTGTTATAATTATCAAACTGTCAAAATGTACCAATGTTAAATCAAAGTTCCAATTTTTTGTTGACATTTTGATTGCTTGTATGTGATGTCTGAACAACAAGAACCCCCTTTTTATTTTCAAAGTCCTGGACTAATATTTAAGCCGCGTTTTGTAATAAGATGGATTATAATTAATAAGAAACGTTTGTGATGATGTTTTTTGAATTTGAAATATCTTTCCTCAACTTAAAATTGAACCATCTAAGGTTCGGGTGTTGTAATAATTTCGTGATATTTTTCAATGTTGTTTATTATAAACTGAACAAGATACATGCTAACCAAATGACGTTCTAAAGACACAAAAACGCAATAATAGTAATATGACAGGTTGATGATCGAAATAGATTGAACCTCATCCAATTACCTCAAACTACTTCCCATAAAATGAGTGCAGGTTGGAGCATTAAAAGTCATAACATAAATTACTATTAGGGTGGGTAGAGACGCCGGGTCTCGCTCGGGTCGGGCAAGAGTTGCCGAAAACCGCCGAAGTGGCTGGACCAGTGGGCAGTTGCTGCCCGCGGCACGGCACCGCGCTGCGAGTGCGGGCAACAGGCAGGAGACAAATGCAGCTTTGTAGTGTAGGGAGTTGGGGTAATATTTTGGTAAGGTAGTTGATTAGTAATAATACTAAAGGTAATGATACTATGATGAAGATTTGAATTAATTATATTCATCCAGCCATGGCACCGCATAACACCTGTGGAAAACTTTGAAAATCGGCACATAATAGTATTTTAGCTAATACATACTGTACTACTGAGCAGTTTTATTAGATCATGATGTAATGTGTGTGCTGTTACTATGACCACTGAGGTAAATAATACATTAAAACGATTTATAAACTAGTCCAAATACCTATGTATATATATCTTTAAAAGTTACAAGGCACATTTCTCGAATAAGATCTAAATTTACTCAAAAAGTTGTATTTCGTTTAATAAGTTACACCAATTTAATTTAGTAGGTACCAGGCATTGTACCTTGTAGATCAAGTCCGCAGTGTAGGCAGTGAGCGGGCACCTAAAGCAGCCCCACACACACATGCAAGCGGACAGACGCCGTATCAGACCGCATTCCTCGGCGGCCCGTACCCGCCGCCGCGCCCCGGCCAGACATGTTACTATCAACACGCTTACAGACACCAGCAGATTGACCCACCCTAGTACCTTATCACAAACACATAAAGCTCAATTTACAATGAAATTGCTTTTAGCAGCAGCAAGAAGAAGTTGGTATTTATCTCCGATCGATGTCGTTTTTTTATCAGCGCGGCCGCGCCGGAAAAACCACGGAAAGGATTAATTTGAAGCAAATAAAGTGTTGTGTGAAATGGCGGTTGGAATAGAGTTTGGGAGAATTATTACAGTTCTCGTGGCTTCACGCTAACTGTTTTTATTTCACAGCTTTGACCTTATCTTAATGTTATTTTAACACAAAAAACGTTCACTTAATATATATGAAATACATGACTGATATCTAGTAAACAAGTTATACCTATATAATGACAAAAAGTAACTAAGTAAGCAAGTCATATGCAATACTTAACATCAGGCAGGCTGTAATCAAACGTAAACCTATTCCACGTAAACAAAAGCTACTACAACACTAGTAAAATCAGTGAGGTATAAAATAAAGCTATTTATATTTTAAACATTTTCAATACCTCAAATCATCAAACAAACACATTACTAACACTGCATACAAATTAATTGAAATGGGAAAAAACTTGTTCTTTAACTTAACCGTTGACAGTTCTTAAGTTATTTCGTATTCATATAAACACTATTCAAATTCAAGTAGCGCATTTGAAGCCACAAAATTAAGTAAGATGTCTATTTTTAACCATCTAATTGTGTATTCTAATATCTAGAAGTTAATTAACAGTACATTGTACTCACGTCAAACGTTAGTATTACTCGTATTGGATAAAGTTTGTTCATAATGTGTGCTCGACAAATAATGGAACTATAACAATGATGTCAGCCTTATTGCTTCTAGTGTTTGCTGTATCAAAATAGAATCCAGTGTGGCTTTGATTACAAAAAAGATCTAAAATGTAAGTGCTGAGTGCGTAGATTGTAAAATATCTTTATAATACTACCTTTATAACTTTTTGTAGGTATAATGATTTTGTTTTGATATTAAACATAACATTTTAGCAGGTAATTGGAAACTAATCAAATTCCAAATGAAATGTGTACTACATATGTAACTATGAAGTATTATACATTTGGTGCCTGTGTTTGATATTACTAAACAAACAGTCTATAACAGTAAATTCAATTAAGTCTTACCCAACATGAAGTGCCAAGTATCTCGGCACACCGCCGACGTCTCAATACACCACTTATCCGAGAACAAAACGCCAGCCTGATTGTACTGCAGCTAGGTATTTATTGTGCAGTCTGGGATTCCTAGGCAAGAGGCGCGCAGCGGTCGACGACCCCTGACTCAGCCAGATTCAGCTATTAGTTACACACGCTGCCTGCGTCGCCTATCAAATAACTATCACAACTTTTCCTATCAAGATATTGATGACGAAAACTTTTATAACAATATGATATAAATTTCACATCTTAAAATCCTGTCGTCTGTGTGGAAAAGTTTCAAGCTTTAGCTGGCGGAAAACTGAATGTCTCAAACTGGTTTGCAGCTCTCGTGCTTGATATCTGAATCACTAAAATTCACAAATTAAACGCTTACAAATTTATATTTAACTAGTGGGTGCTCGCGGCTTCGCTCGCATTAAAAAGTAAAACTTGCATCCCCTATTTCACCCCTTTAAAAATGGCATTTTCAAAAATCCTTTCTTAGCGGATGCCTACGTCATAACATCTACCTTCATTCCAAATTTCAGCCCAATCCGTCCAGTGGTTTGGGCTGTGCGTTGATAGATCACTATATCAGTCAGTCAGTCAGTCAATCAGTCGGTCACCTTTGAGTTTTATATGTATAGATATAACTCTAAACATATGTACTTAAATAAGTATAAGCGTAAATAAGTTATAATAAATTTTCATAATAAACTACATATTCAAATTCAATAATTTTGTAGTCAAAGCACATGCTTGATGAGAATAAATAAATATTACTCGGCGACGTGGAAAGTGGTTTAAGTGCGCGCGCGCATGTTTCATACAAAAGACATCAACGCGCGCGCATATGTATATTTTACTCTGAAGAACTACTATTTCATTTGTACCTTCTTATTTTTTTGTGGTAACTTTTATGTAATAGATAGTTACTAGTGGATGCTCACAGCTTCGGCTTGCTATGTACGAAGATAAAAAGCAGCCTATGGCATTCTACTAAGCCTATGCTATCTTAAAATATAAGCATAAACGATTGGGGATCTTGATGTGATCTATGTGGTGGCACTTCACATTTAAACAATATAAGTAAGTTAAAGGAAAATATATTGACTTGAAAAATTAATAAATAAAATTCTAAATAATTGTGGAGATATAGATATATTCAATATATATTTATTTCTGATTATCAACTAAATATTATAAAATATAACTAAGCATACTTACATAAAAAGTACTCTAATACACCTACATACAAAATTAAGCCACTAATTAAAGGCAGTATCACAAAGGTTACTTCCCTAACACATCAAACAAAGTATAAGTACTCCTTATTATTGTACTTTTAAGCTTAACTTGCGTTTCGCCACAATTTAAGGTGTTATTTTATACATATATAAAGAGTAGTACCTACTTAATGTTGATGGCCACTAGTAGCATATACTTATGAACAGATAGTCCAATAAAGTGACCAAAAAAATTTAATCTAAATCCAAAAGAGACCAAAAAATATGTAAAATATATGTATATACGTAGGTATATGGGTTTCTACACATTGTATTCAAGTTTTTGTATGTGCCTACTTAGTTACTAAGGAATTGAGGTTTGGATTCAAGAAGTCTTTAGTGTTTTTCAAAAATAAAATATAAGTATCTTTACACAAAAGTTAAGTTTTAAGTTGACATACATATGTGGAATACTTGCGTTTTAATACCTTTTTGCGTGTTTCTTTCTCCATTAAGACTAAGTGCTGCAACATGAGATAAGATCGCACGTTCTGAGTAAATCTCGTGACCGCAGCATCTTTGCATGGAAACCGCACATTAACCTGTGTAATTAAGCCAGCAGGGCCGCGGTTTAAATTACAAAGATGTGCATTTTTTACGATCAACCGTTTTGGGGATTGGTCAGCATAGGGCTACAATTGACCAATGTACATTTGGCCAGCAAACTTACAGATAATATTATTTTTGGTATGGCGGTAGCACAAGATACCAATATATATGTAAATCTACACTAATAGATGAAAGCCGCGGCCATCCTCTAATAATAAAAACCAGCATAAATTTAAAACTGACAACGACTTCGCTTAGCAAAGTTAACAAATGATAATAACAGTGACGGTACCTAAAATAAGTCCTTCAGAAGTGACACTATGCGCCATAATATTACTTTTTATTTCTTCTTTGAGGAGCCCAGTGATATAGTTGAAAAAACCGACTATTGTTGTTTTTGACATTGACTGTATACTACTTTATAATCTACATACATGTATAATTCGTGGTATTTATTCATTCATTAGCTGACCAATGAATAAAGTCGTAATTACAAATTACAATATTAGCTCTCCGCCCTCCGGCCCTCAAGTTTGCGTCGAGGGTCGGGGCTCGGGAGAGCCAAAATCTTACAAATACTTTAACCCTTAATTTAAATTGTTTGGGAAGGATTTATGTGAAGTAAAAACATGCTTTTTAAAGCTGTGAAAAATCTGATTTTTAATTATCAAACTTTTTATACAGCAATGAGTTGATCAAGTGTTCGTTATTCTATGTATTTTTTTTCATTAAGTCCATCCACTACTGATAATGTAACTTGTTTTAGTTTCATTAGGTATATCTGATTTCATAGAAATCAAATAATAATAAAATTCTGAATATTCAGTCGATTATTAAAATCTATCAAAATAAAGTGAGCTATGTAAATCTACAGACGACCTAGTATTATTCGCGGAGAGTCACTCAGATCTACAACAGATGCTCTACAGTCTTGAGACAGAAAGTAGAATTTGTGGACTCTACATGAACAGAGATAAAACAAAGATTATGACCAATGACGAAAGAATACCTATAAATATTGACAACACAATTATAGAGTATGTAGAAAATTATATTTACCTCGCAAAACATAGAAATAACCAACAGGACAGCAAAGGAAGTACAACGACGCATAACTATCAGTTGGAAAAAATATTGGCAAAACAAGGAAATTTTCAAAAGCAATCTTCCTATGCATATCAAAAAGAAGGTTTTTGAAACTACCATCATACCCTCCCTGCTATATGGCTGCCAAACATGGGCCCCAAATAAAGACGTGTTACTTAAAATAAGAACATTTCAAAGAGCGACTGAAAGAAGCATGCTCGGACTCAAACTCCGAGATCGCGTAAACAGTAAAATTATACGCCAAAAAACCAAAATAGTGGACGCTCTACATGTAGCCGCGAAGCTTAAGTGGAAGTGGGCTGGCCACACTGCGAGGCTCACCGACAACAGGTGGAGCGAACGAGTGCTACACTGGGAACCCAGGGATGGTAAAAGAGAGCGAGGAAGACCGGTGAGAAGATGGAGGTATGAAATAGAGTTGGTAGCTGGGAAGTTGTGGACCCGGACAGCACAGGACAGAGACAGGTGGCAACAGTTGGAGGAGGCCTTCGTCCAACACTGGACGATCCCTGAAGACGCGCATAAATAATAATGCTAACATTCTGACATTCAACATACGAGTACACTAGAATTTATTAAAACAAGTTTATAATTTTTTAATCTAATTTGTTTTTGACTTGTAATAATTGTGACATGTATAAGAATTTAAGTGATTGACTTTTTGTAGTAATTAAAATTGTGCATGTATAACTTCAAAGGGAAATAAGGGCAATTTTTTTTTTTTTTTTTTTATGTAAATCTAAACCAAGTAAATGGCTGCACGGAATAAAAAAATGTTATCTAAGCATACCCTTATACTTATTATCTTGGTTTTAGAAAAAGACTCGCTTCATTTGGCCAGAGAAGGTAACTACTAATCGATAGAAACATTCTTACTTTAATATTACTTGCTGCATCTTGGTCAGAGGTGCAGCTGAAAATGTGCCACGAATTATTTTCTATTTAAGTAATAGTCGTATGATCTTTCTCAATAAAATTTACAAGATACAAGACTATACGAAATAATTTATTTAGTCGCAAATATGTTCAACATGGATGAGGCTGGCTAAAGATGCAATGGCATATTATATGAGAGGCCTATACCCAGCAGTGGGACGAAACTGGCTGTGGATGATGATGATGATGTTCAAAACTTAATCAACAATAAAAATCACAAACTGAAAGTGACCTGTATAATTTTGAACTGTGTTAAAAAAAGTGTAGTTTTATATTCTAAGCCTGAAATCATTCAGAAGAGTTGAGAACCTCCTTTTTGAATTTCGGTTAATAATCTCTTAAATAAGTATGTTTCTTCCTTAACTATGATATAGAAACTTAGTTATACTTTCCCGTAGTAGGCACCAGATAAGGCCATTAGAGGCAGACACGAGAGCTGCGGTGGGGCTCGGAACACAAAGAGTTGGCCAGGATGGATTACACCGGCTTGTAGGTTAATGAGGCCTCCGGAGCGACGGATCATGACCTGTGCCTTACGACAACGCTATCGATAGATGTAAGACATTAAATTCCAATAAACATAACCTAATTATTAATAATTAATAAATATCACTCGTTACAGTGCATCAATGTACGTGTGGCCGGTGGCGGAAATTACTTTGGCAACTTACTAAGATCTAAATCTGCATGCTGATTGGTTTTAAGGACGTTTGGATGTATGAAAGGACTAATCCGTTTTAAATATTTTATATCTGTGGCTAGTAAGGCGGCGGAAACTATTGTAAAAGAATAGATAAAAAGGCGTTAAAGGTTTATTAGGTCTACGTCTGTACCTAACCCCTTGTTAATGTACGTTTTTGGACCTGCGGTGTCATTTGCGGGTCAGTTTATAACCCTGTTGCGGTTTCAAGATGAATTTATGTGATAACAAACACAATTTATAAAGTAAACACCGTAAAATGTATCTAACATCAAATTGAAGTACCTTCTTTACTACAAGAATTATTTGTCCAGACAATGTTTGTGTCAGATTGAAGAGGGTAATAGCTAGGCACTTATGTTAGGGCACTTAGATCATATCTAAGCACTACGAGGTGTTGTCTCATGGCCCTAAGATCATTATCTAAAAATCCTGCAAATAAAATATGTACTACTCGTGGCGCACCGAGGTTTTAAAGAAAGTCTGTGTGTTAATTCAGGGATAAATTTATGTACATACCAAATATTATCCAATTTGGTTAAGCTGTTTATTCGTGAAGAACAAATAAACATAATAAGTATATCTTAATATTTCTGTGTGTGATTGCACCCGAGCCGGAGCTGCTACTTGACCGTACAAGTCCGGGCTTACGATAAAGTTATTCAGACTTGTGTCAGGTTCACAGAGTCGCGGATGATTTAGCAGATGTTCGTACAATAACCGTCCATATCATAAACGGAGCCCGATAAAACTAATTTGACTTGAATACCTTTGTCCGAGACGTCGCTATTCTTCGCGCGGCACATTCTTTATAATATATTTGTATTATTATGAAAAGATCTGACATCTAATAACAATCGATTTTCTACCTGCGAGCTCGGGCCTTGCAGCTCTCGTCTCACCCTTCGAGATTTTAACAAAAACATTTACAATATCTTCTACTTTCACACTAAATTACATCTAAACAGTCAGGTAATAAAGTTGATAATTCCATGCAAGTTTTGTGGGAAGTATTTTTTACTGTCTTCTAAAAATATCCAGTCATCGGAATCATCGAAGGGCCGGTACAGGTGGTTGTCCAATAAAAAAAGATAAACGTCAGTGGTTGAAAAAACAGACCCAATCTGGGCAATTAATGGATTACCCTACGAAATGAGACACGTACCTTATAGTGTGATCTGGGTGATGCTGTACATACAGTATCACACTAAGCTATACCTACTTACAACAATTCATTTTGAAACAAATACATACATCGCGCTAAGTGAAATGACGCGAAATATATTATAATACCAAGTATTTGTAATTGTCCGACGGCTGTTCGGTGTACATATTACGGTATTCGATTTCTATAAGGTACTAAAGTTAAGAACCGCTGCCATTGTAGTTAGTCCTTAGATGGGTGTGACTTTAGCATAATGTAAAAATCTGTCTTTAATTTATATCACCCATCGAATCCAAAATGTATGAGTATGCGCTGACATACTGTATGATAAATATATTTCACCACATATAAATTAAGTAGGTATATATGTATATTTATAGTAGATTAGTAGCCGAGGGCTGTAAGGCATCAATTGCAGCCCGAGATACCTAGTTAGGCGCACGAGCGCAGCGAGGGCGCCTATAGTTCGAGGGTGCAATTGATGCTTACACCCGAGCTAACTACTCTGCTTTACATCTCGATTGTGAGGTAAGTAGAAAAAACCCGTATTACAAGAATAAAACATTTTAATGGTAAAAATGTATAGTCAAATGAGAACAATTTTAAAATTTTAGGGACAGGTGTTTTATGGGTATGTTAAAAGTTTGAGATTGTGATATTTGCTGGTCACGTACAAAATCAGAACTTACTCGTTTTTCTTTTCGCCAATTCATGAACTCGTAAGTTTTCAAATATCTCTCATTAGAACATTCAAGCAAAATATTGTTAATTGCTACTTTAGCTTCCATTTTCATTGAATCAGGAGTGCAGCTTACATAATATATCTTTACATCTCTCATGTTCGGTAAGTAGGTCCTTATTACCCCCAAATGAGGCTTGTAAGTAACCAATTAGCGCCCTAGGGTAATAATGTAGCTAGAAAAGCCCTAGGGCGGTAAGTAATTAAAAAAATAACATTTCACTCCTTCAAAAAGTTCAAGTAGTAGACAAAGGAGGTCGCTTCGCTATTCAAACTCAAACTTCTTCGTATGATAGTCATCAATTTTAAATATCGAACGGCGATGCGCAATTTCGTTCCTGACAAAAAAAGATGAAAAAAGGCGGGAAGAGAAAACTTTCATTTTAAATGTTGTTTGTTTTTGGGATTTTTTTATAAATACGTGCTAATTAGGAAAAAAACATGAATTCTGCAAGTGATGACGATATATTATGTAAGCTGCACTCCTGATTCAATGGAAATGGAAGCTGAAGTAGCAATTAACAATATTTTGCTTGAAAGTTCTAAAGAGAGATATTTAAAAACTTACGACGAGTTCATGAAGTAGCAAAAAGAAAAACGAGTAAGTTCTGATTTTGTCCGTGACCAGCAAATATCACAATCTCAAACTATTAACATACCCAAAAACACCTGTCCCTAAAATTTTAAAATTGTTCTCATTTCACTATAAATTTTAACCATTAAAATGTTTTATTCTTGTATTACGGGTTTTTTCTACTTACCTCACAATCGAGATGTAAAGCAGAGTAATTAGCTCGGGTGTAAGCATCAATTGCACCCTCGAACTATAGGCGCCCTCGCTGCGCTCGTGCGCCTAACTATCTCGGGCTGCAATTGATGCCTTACAGCCCTCGGCTACTAATCTACTATTTTTTGTCAGGAACGAAATTGAGCATCGCCGTTCGATATTTAAAATTGATGACTATAATTATACTCATACGAAGAAGTTTGAGTTTGAGTTTGAATAGCGAAACGACCTCCTTTGTCTACTACTTGAAATTTTTGAAAGAGTGAAAAGTTTTTTTTTAATTACTTACCGCCCTAGGGGTTTTCTAGCTACATTATTACCCTAGGGCGCTAATTGGTTAGTTACAAGCCCCATTTGGGGGTAATAAGGACCTACTTACCGAACATGAGAGATGTAAAGTATTTTATCAACCGATTATCCAGTTTTTTATGAATTAACTTAAGTTTTTCCCGATCAACGTTTCATCATAGTTATAAAAGGCCTACTATTATTCTTAATGCTTAAAAACAATAATTTTTCACAGCTAGATGTACATACAAACATTATGTTTATTACTTTTATCCAAATGCCAAAGGTTGTGATGATGATAAATTGTACAAATGTTGATTATACCGCCATCTGTTACGGAGTAGCAAAACTTTTTATGTGAGGGTAATTCTCGTTTATGTTGCCAATTTAGTTAGCAAGCTAACAAATAAAAATATCTGTTTTATCACATCTCTAGACTTAATCTCTTTACTCTATGGTTCAACTTCAAAGCAAGTGAGCGAACTGTCAAAAATGGTCCTTTTTGACGTGCTTTGCCGAATAATTATTTGATTTTCCGATTTAGAAAAACATGGGGAGTTCACAAAGTACTAGAAAATTAAGTGTTGACAATGAAAATGCTATTCAAGTTTCCCAAGAGGCATTAGATCGGATATCTGCTCAGCTTACCCAAAAAGTAAATATGATGTGCATTACATAATTTAGATCAATGTCACGTCTTATTGTAGCAAAATAAAAGGATGGGTCTCAGAAACAATCGTGATAATGTGTGAACTTTGTCAGTAAAGTGCAAACTTTATCTGTTTAACCTCCCAGTGCGATGAAATCATCCAAGTGTTTCAGGTTATCCTAGCCGACTTTCGAGGAAAACATCGATTAACATTGTGGTTAAACGTAATGATACTTATGTTTACATGGTCTAAAAATATCCTATTGCATTACAATACGATCAGTTAAACATGTAGGTGTGTGTTACAACTAAACAAAACATAAATTGTTATTTTCTAGCAAGCAGAGCAGCAAAGTGATCAGCCATACGTAGCTCCTCCGCAGCCCCCGCCGCAGTACTTCGACCAGAGAAATCAGCAGGAGCGCGCCGCCGAGGAGGCCTACTGGGCGCGACGAATTGAATCATTGAAAAGAGCACACGAAAAGATAAACGCTGGAATGCAGATGGAGTACCAGAAAACACTGAAAGAGGCCAATGAACTGTTCAATATGGTGCAAGAAGACAAAGTTGCCAGTAAATTACCGCCATGTCAAGATGAACAGGCCAAGGTAATTCAATTTGTTGATCTGTGGAGGACACGGTTATAACAACAACTTCATAACAACAACTGTCGACACAATCCACCCTTGGATGGGTGCAATAAGTAGCATTTCAGTTGTACATTTCTGTGAATCAAAAGACACAGTGATTGTAGGTCCTGTCTGTTTGTTATAGAACAACAGTTTTTAATCCATTTCAGGGGTGAATCCCTTGGGTTGTTTTGAAAACTCTGACATCAGAGTTGGCCACTCTCATATGAACTAACAGTTTATATTCATTGAATTTTGTTGAGGATGAACTCTTTATTTCAATATAATTAAAATAACTTACTACTATTTATGAAAAATCTGAGATGACCTTGATGTTTCAATAGGGCACAAATTTATTTATCTTTTTTATATTTGCAGGTTCTGGAGTGCTACAGTGCAAACCCCAACAAATCACTTGTATGTTCAGTGTTAGTGAATCAATTCAATGACTGTGTATGCAAGAGCCGAGTGAATGCAGTCACCGCCTCCTCTTGAACAACTCTTGTAAATAAACAGAACAGCCATTACTGTACCCCAGCAATATCATTCAGACGGAACGGGACTGCAATGCTCGCAGAGTAGATTTAATAATATTATTGCTGTATTAATAAAAATGTTAATAATTTAATTTTTGTTTTTGAATGTTGTGGTTTTACTTGCTAGGATTAAGATATCTTATCAAGAATGTTTATCAGTGATCATTTACATAGATTATGTGGTGTTTTATTTGAGCTAAAAGGCAGTGCATTTATTGCAGACTAGAGATATGCAAAGTGCATTCCAAATAGCACTTGAGTACTGTTTTACATCCTCTTACTACTTTGTGGTGACTATGACACTCCTTCAAATGAATACTTTGTGAATAAAGTGTGTCAGATTGTGAGGTCAACACGGTCAACACTTCTTCATTATTGACATGTTATTGACTAAACATCTTTGACGCTAAACATAAACAAACCATAGAGAAAATGTTTATCACCATGGCAACAGCAACTACAAAATTTAACCAACCAGTTTTTGTCCAAGACTAATCTTTGTATAAATTTATTAAAGCTCTAAATTACCGACAGCATGGCAGACGAAGGAATACCCATAAAGAGGAGGAGGGTGCCCTTGTACCCTGGGTTCCCTGAGCTAGCCAGATCAGATGTCAGCATTTATCCATCTTACACTAAACTATGCCTCGCCTAGTAAGTAGATTACCTGAATGCATGATATTAATTAATTTGAGATATGGATAGGTACTGGGAGCCGGCCAACCCCATAAATTTGATGACTTGGCTGATAGGAACAACAACATAAGTAATATATTTATTTAGTCACAAAATTATGTACAATGGAAAGAATAACATACCTAAATGTTATATTAATGCAGTCAAGTCTGAGTAATTGCTATAAGCGAGTACATTACTAATAAAAGGTATTATATAAGTAGCTTTGACTTTCTAGCCGAGTAGTATGTCGCCATCGCTACCACTGGTGCAAAGTAGCTCAAAGAAGACAGTTTATGAAAGAACTTCACACATTTGAGAAACTGCAACCTAATGCCCTGGATGGTGTACGAGTGCACCGAGAATTCTCCCAAGGCATCCTGTCACACAAGATTCCACCGAGGAGATACATACAGAAAC
Organism: Macaria notata; assembly: GCA_927399415.1. Lineage (NCBI taxonomy): Eukaryota > Metazoa > Arthropoda > Insecta > Lepidoptera > Geometridae > Macaria > Macaria notata. The sequence goes on from OV656727.1 coordinate 1,952,358, forward strand.
TCACCAAGGATCCCCTCACAGCTAAAGAAAGAATGAGAGTTGAAGAAATTATCAGTGGAAGAGTCAATTATAATACAAAATAGTTGGTTTCAGGAACCTTTTCAATAATAATTTCTAGGCAACCACACTAGCTAGATCATTGCTTAACATCCAGAGAGTTGTAGTTAATAGCCTATCAAGTATAAAAAAAGAGTTAGGTGGTAGGTAATTAGTGTACAAGCTTGAACTATTTCTTTATGCAAGTTGATCTTAATTTTGACAGTAACAGTACTAAGACCCTGATCATGTGAAATGAAACATATTGTTTTTAAATAGATCTTTTAATGCTTACAAAATATTTTACTGAACTAGGATGAAAGAAACAAACATTTAATCAGAATGTTCCACTGGTTTTCTTTTCTTCATTTTCTTGGATTTCTCCACATTGGTCTGTAAGTAGTGTGCTTCCTTCTTGGCTTGTGATATCTCAGCTCTGAGTCTCTGTTTCATGGCAGCTCTTTCATAAGCAAGCCGCTCACTGAGGTGAACCCATTTAAACCTCGGAATGTATTTTATATTCCATATCATATCATAGTAGCGGGATCGCTTTCTGGTACCAATTTTGGTATTATTCAAGTTAGCGGCCACCTCCTTTGCTACTTTTTTCATTTGGAATTCAACCCAACCTTCTGTAAACTGGTTAGGGACCCGTTTACGTTTCTCACCTGGTTCTATTAGAAGACAATTACAGATGATTAGAAATTGAATGAATAGGTACTGATTAATGATGGCATTATACATTTGGACTGGATATAGTGCTATTTGTTTAATAAATTAAAGTCAGTAGTAAATTTTATTTTATTTTTTATTTTATTTATTTCGGCTTAACATTGGTAATAACATTAATACAATTATCTTACACTAGTATTTTTATATATAAACAAAATTACCTATTAAAGCTAAGCACAGCATGCACAATTTTATTTTTATTACAATACATAAAGATAATGAAAATATATTTACAAACTAATCCTAGTTGAAAACAATAAGTAGAAAACATTGTTGTTTAGGAACTCAACAAGTCATGGATTTAAAACTACAGTACATTTAGCAAATATACAAGGAATTATCTGTTTTTATAAACAAAATAGTTTAGTTTTAGGTGTGGGCCTCACCGGCCCTCAGCGCAGAAGTCACATGCATTTTGAATTTGGATACAGATTCACAAAATATATCTAGGTCACTTGCATTACTGTGGTATCTATTGGCTAAATTAACCATTCTAGGCACTGGTGAACTGGCACCTAAGACAGTTCTACGAAGGACTGGTGCAAATGATGTAAATTGTAATGTGGGCTGGTGTATTATACTAACTTAATCTAAAAAATATGGTTTGACTGTGCTACAGAACATAACCTCAAAATACTTACTGCCAGTTGGTTGTAGATAAATTCTGCCTACTTCACCAAATTGACTGAATATTTCACGGATTTTAGCCACGTTCATATAGGGAGGTATTGTCGAAAGGAAAACGATTCCACGTTTTCTAGTCTTTTTCTTAATTGGAGTTTGTTTCGGGTCTGAAGATTTGTCCAAACTATCTTGGCTATCTTCACAATCTTGACCATTTTCAGGCACTCGTTCCATTTCAACGTCAGGCATATGGTCTATTGCTATTTTATTTAACGACAAACACGTATTTTCATGCAAGAAATACTCTAAAGTAGAATAACAAACAAAAACATAACCTAAAATTTCAATTCCCTACATATGACTGTTTTACCTTTCCTCCGACGTTTTACCAAATCCAAAAAGCCAAGCCAAGTTTTTTTTAAATTTTTACATTTTTTACTCTATATCTTAACTTCTATATCTATATATATATATATGAAACAACTTCAGATGAATGAATTTAACTTTACGTCAATGTCAAAATTACAGACTGATAACCTTCATTCATATGAGTAATGGTGGACGTGTAAATAAATAAATATTAAATATCCATTTGAGCTGTTTATTTCTCCATAGCTTGCTTATAACTTATATCTAAAACAATGGGTTGTGATGGTGGAACTATTCCTCGTAGAGATGAGCTGGTAAGGTTGAAAAAGAAACCAGAACAGGTCAGTAAGCTGTGATATAATTACCCATGTAAATCGTGTTTTATGTGTTTCAGTATTTTTCAATGCGTTTATCGATATTTTTCAGAAAGACAAAGATGCTGAGCGTTCTTTTAAGTGGAGGAACTGCGCATTGTCGCAGCAGCCGCTGCAGACACCTGTTGTAGCGTGTGGGCTCGGCAGGCTGTACAGCAAGAGTTCAGTGCTTGAAGCTTTGATTGACAAAGAGAGCAAGCCAGAGTCCATTAGCCATATCAAGAATATGAAGGTAAACTCCCTGAAGATATACCTCAAATAATACTAATGGGACACATTGGTCATTTATGTGAAATGACCTAGTAACCTAAACCTAATCACTAAATTTTATGAAACTTTTGTTTACTTACCTGTTTATAATTGTGTTCCAGGACATAAAAGACCTGAACCTGATAAAGAACCCAGCGTACAAGGAGTCGGAGCACACTGACAGTGCAGTGGTGGAGGGCCATGCTCCATACATCTGCCCCATCAGTGGCATTGAGATGTCGGGCAAGTTCCGCTTTGTGTTCCTGTGGAGCTGCGGGTGTGTACTCTCAGAGCGCGCACTCAAGGAGGTGCGACAGAATCTCTGCCATATGGTGAGACAAATAAATATTGAGTAATATGTATATATGTGTGGGAAGTGTGAGAAACTTATGGCTAGCCAAGTTGATAATGAAATTCTTACTTTATGTTGTATCTCTTATTCATGTTCCCAATTTATGCAGTCAGTTCTCTATGAATTTGGCAGAATACCAGTTTTTTAAGTTTACACATGGACTGCCATCACCCCACAACAGTTTTACAAATTCATATAATGTGCATTTAGATCTTGAAAAGTAGTTATTATGTGCCTTACCTCTTTGCTAAACTTATCCTTTCAACATGATTTCAAATAGTTTCTTTTGTTCTTGTTCACAGTGCCAGACTCCATTCACAGATAATGATGTAGTTGTCCTCAATGGTACAGAAGAAGATATAGTGAAGCAACATGAGAAGATAGCTCTTCGTGCAGCCAATAGGAAGAGCAGCAAGAAAGTTAAAGCTGAGAAAGTAAAGGTTGAAGCATCCACATCTGAGGCATCCACGTCTGGGACATCATCATCATCATCAGTTGCATCAACAGAAACAGCCACAGAAGTAAAACAAGAGAAAGAAATCAAAACAGAGCCAGAAGCAGGCCCAAGCACAGCTACTAAGAAAGAAATTGACACAATACCACTATCACTACCAAAGTTCAATCCTAACCATAAAGCTAGGGGGCACTTTGGATCATCCAAACGCGTGTTTTCATCCACAGAATTACAACAGGACCCTTCATATAAGAAGACTAAGAAAGACTACAGTGTAGCCAAGGACCCTCAGACCAGTGAGGTGTATAAATCTCTGTTCACATCACATCAGACTGAGAAAGAACAGCAGAGAGCTCATTGGGTCACATACAATCCATTCTACAACTGAAAGTGAATTGTACATTCTTGAAACATAAATTAATGCTAGTTTATAATGAAATATTGATTTATGACCTACAACTAGTAATAAAAAACTTGGTGTGGTAGATAAACATGATTTTTATTTAATAATACAAATATTGCACTATAAAATTGCACACAAAAGTTAAAGTGTTAGGTAGACTAGCTTAGTTCTAATACTCTAAAATGGAATGTCACTAAGTAAGAAAAACATCAAATCTTTGTGCATTCTTTGGCATCATCACACAATAATTAAATACAAAATGCTAAATAATATCAATAAATGTATCAAAATAGAGGAATGTCATTTTCTTAAAAATAAATTGGCACTACACAACAAAAGTATAGCCCCGTAATAAGGAAAAACAAATTTGTTCATACATGTGTGGCGATCGTCGCGCCACCTCAAAACATATAGACTCACGCACATGAGCGGGAAGGGGGCGCGGGGTAACACCGCGCTTCAATATCACGCGGGACATGCGGTCGCGCACACGGGTCGGTCCGAGACCTTCACAGATTCGCCCGCTCCCGCGCGAAGCGCCAACGCACTCGCGGAAATGTTTATCGTAGCTTTCTAAGCTAATATACCCTAGTAATACTAATATAACCTAGTGAATAAAAGAATGTTGTAACTTTACCAGTGACTTTTATTTAAGTACCTACTACACCGCAAGGCGTCCTAAACATGTATCAATAGAAAGTCAATAACTACATTGTCTACAAACTGGTTCTTATGTACTTTAAATATGGCTTCACTGAAAGGTAACTCCTTGTGGTCTAATAACTGAGACAATACACCCCATTCACATTATAATAGGGGCCAGATATAAGGATCTTTGCTCTCATGGATGAACTAATTGCTAAAATGACCGATATAAATCGATATAAGATTTCTAGGTCCACAGTTACAGAAATTCACACTGATTTGGATTCACCAACGAAAATCCAATAGGAAAAATCGCTCTGATACAATGTTTTGGATTCATTTGGTTATTATATTCCTTACATTAATTTTTCACTTATAACAACGGGGCTGACTGTAAGACCTGAGTAAACTATTCTAAGCAGTATTCTCGTGCTGCACGGAGGCGAGCGTGGCTTCTATGATGAGGTTGAAGTCGAGCTCATTGAGGCTGGCCTTCGCAGTCAGCAGGTCCAGGAACGTGTCCAGCGGAGACAGGCGCTCGCCTGATGGAAGCGCTGCTATGCCTGGAAGAATACGATAACTCATTTGTAGTCATTTGGGTATGTGGGTTTAGACGACATAAAAATAAGGAATCTTTAGTGATACTTTAAAGTTGCAACATACAAATAGGTGCTTATATCATATAATATGCTTAACAAATTACAATATCACGTCAAAATTTAATAAAATTTCACAAGGTAACTATGTCAAGCTTTATTATCAAAATAATGTATTTTTTTGTTATTAAAATAATTTCAAACGTAATGGTAATTATGTATATGTCTCAACTCAAATAAATAACATCAAAATATATTTGTGTTGGGTATAAATGACATAAAAGCTTAAACCTTAGTGTGGATAGCTTTCTAGCACACATCGACAGAACACAGCTTTCTTTTTAAAGTCAAACAAGCAATGAAAATTATAAAAGTTGATGATGATGATGATGCATTCCAAGCCGATTTCGGCTACGGCGAACGTATTTCCTACGTGTAAGTTACTGATGCGTCCTCACATGACTTATATACATATAAATACAAAAATTTAGTGCATGTATGATTCATTGTTATTTCTTCAAGCTCAAATGTAAGAACCGGTTTGGCGATATATTAGGCCCAGTGTGTACTAATCTATTTTTCATCCCCGATTAACGCGGATAACACTACTGAGCCCTAGTTTTAATTAATTCCTCTTCATTTCGTTAATTACCATAAATAGTACTTGCATAACGCAAGTTATATATTTGAGTAGACTTGAATGGGTTATTGTATTTGACTCAGTAAATATTTGATCAGTTGCTCTTCTTATTTGTAATTTAGGGAGGCGATGAGTCTGCATACTGCCAATTTAATTACCTACCGTTTGCGTCAACCAAATTTTTACTATACCTACATTTTTAACAGACTTCAAAAATGTAGTTTTTTTATCTTTACACTTGCGATCTAACTAGCATCAGTAGCTAACTCCGAGAGTTGTAGTCTCCAAAGTGAGTCCCTCCACACTTTCGCCAATTTCCAAAAGTCGTATACCTACCTGACGCACAAAAGACGAAGTCTGACGCACAAAAGACGAAGTCTGACGTACAAAAGACGTAAAGCTGCCCTTAAAACGTTGTGCGTTAGTCACCAGTAAGCTGTACCCTGGTGTTATGCGTACTCTGACAGTACATACCCGTGTCTGCTACGGGGCGGTGGTGCGCCTGGTCGCGGTGCGCGGCGGCGGCGGCGCCGCTGAGCAGCGTGGCGGCGTGGTCGCGCGCGCGCAGCACCAGCGCCGCCTTGCTGGGCCACGCGGCCAGCGCGCGCCGAGCTCGTTACATACCCGTGTCTGCTACGGGGCGGTGGCGCGCCTGGTCGCGGTGCGCGGCGGCGGCGGCACCGCTGAGCAGCGTGGCGGCGTGGTCGCGCGCGCGCAGCACCAGCGCCGCCTTGCTGGGCCACGCGGCCAGCGCGCGCCGAGCTCGTTACATACCCGTGTCTGCTACGGGGCGGTGGCGCGCCTGGTCGCGGTGCGCGGCGGCGGCGGCGCCGCTGAGCAGCGTGGCGGCGTGGTCGCGCGCGCGCAGCACCAGCGCCGCCTTGCTGGGCCACGCGGCCAGCGTGCGCCGAGCTCGTTACATACCCGTGTCTGCTACGGGGCGGTGGCGCGCCTGGTCGCGGTGCGCGGCGGCGGCGGCGCCGCTGAGCAGCGTGGCGGCGTGGTCGCGCGCGCGCAGCACCAGCGCCGCCTTGCTGGGCCACGCGGCCAGCGCGCGCAGAGCTCGTTACATACCCGTGTCTGCGACGGGGCGGTGGCGCGCCTGGTCGCGGTGCGCGACGGCGGCGGCGCCGCTGAGCAGCGTGGCGGCGTGGTCGCGCGCGCGCAGTACCAGCGCCGCCTTGCTGGGCCACGCGGCCAGCGCGCACCGAGCTCGTTACATACCCGTGTCTGCTACGGGGCGGTGGCGGCGCCGCTGAGCAGCGTGGCGGCGTGGTCGCGCGCGCGCAGCACCAGCGCCGCCTTGCTGGGCCAAGCGGCCAGCGCGCGCCGAGCTCGTTACATACCCGTGTCTGCTACGGGGCGGTGGCGCGCCTGGTCGCGGTGCGCGGCGGCGGCGGCGCCGCTGAGCAGCGTGGCGGCGTGGTCGCGCGCGCGCTGCACCAGCGCCGCCTTGCTGGGCCACGCGGCCAGCGCGCGCAGAGCTCGTTACATACCCGTGTCTGCTACGGGGCGGTGGCGCGCCTGGTCGCGGTGCGCGGCGGCGGCGGCACCGCTGAGCAGCGTGGCGGCGTGGTCGCGCGCGCGCAGCACCAGCGCCGCCTTGCTGGGCCACGCGGCCAGCGCGCGCCGAGCTCGACCCTCGCCTATCAGCTGGATCAGGCGCAGCTTGTTGTTCACTGTTGTCTTGTTGTCGTCGTCTTTCGCTGTGGATGATAAGTTGAGAATAGCTGTAGGTTGCTGTCGCTGCAGATTCAAATTTCAATTTAGTAGTAAAAAGGCAAAATTCATTATGAAGTTTGGGTACGTATTGTTATAGCAAGCGTTCTCTGAAGATTTCCAAGTTTATTTTTATTTTATACATACTGGTAAATGTATCAGACACAAAACAAATAACTCATTTGTTGTGTTTTTTATCCTGTCATCTTGTTCCATGGTATTGTTTTACACATGAGTAAGAATTATTTTTGTCATGGCGAGATAAAACTGTGGTAGTTACTATAACACTACATCACTACTCACATGCAATGATGGCCTTGGTGACGTCGATCTGCAGCTCGAACACGTTCCGGTGCACGTACTGCACGAAGCTGTGGAAGGGCAGCGTGCGGTAGCCGAGGTACGTGAAGAAGGAGCTGAAGCCGGCCGGCTGCGGGAACGCGATGCTCTCCGTGGCCAGGTAGTACTGCTCCAGCACCCGGAACAGGAGGTACGCGTGCTCCGCCTCCATCTCGTCACTGGGGAGTACAAATATTACAATATAGATAGTTAAGTATGTACTTAGCATACATTTAAGCAAGTATAGTAAACCTATTTACGTCGAATACCGACGCGCCTTTCAGTACGTTACCAAACATACCGTAGTACCGTAAAAGTTAGTAATCACACACAGCCATCGCCGGCTAGGTAGTATGCGCGAGTAGCACGCAACTTGTAACTACACCAATTACCTACATCATAACTAAAGTAAAGAAACAATAGCTACAAACAAAAAACTGATTAAAGCCAATCTTATAAAACACAAAAACCATGATTGTTCGTTACCGACCCCGTGCTGTACAAAATTACATGAACATGATAAAATAACACCAACACAAAATGTACAACCCAAATAGAAAACACTAATTCACAATGAAACAAAACTGTGCAAGAATCAAGAAAACCAAAACATAATAGCGAAATGCGATGTTCCATACAAAAAACCAACCAAGCTTCTAAGGCGGTATATTATACCCGTACTTCTACCATAGACTTTCTGTGGATCTACTAAACCTACTGAAATCCTAAATTAATGATGTGCTTCACATAAACCAAGCAGTACAAATGAGGGAAATAACCACGAAACCAGTAATCTACATGTGACACATAAAACAAAATCCAAGCAACAAAGATGAGGCAAACAACCGGTGATGTCACACAAAACCAGCCTCTAAAACCACCGTACATAAAGGTGAATCCTCTGTGCTGGTTGTGGAGCGGCGTGGCTGCTAGTGGGCGCAGCACGGCGCGGCACAGCGCTCGAGACGCGTCAAGTTGCGCGGCCGCCCAGCGCGTGGCGACCGCGTGCACACCGCTCTCTGCGCCCCGTGTGTTGGACTCGGATAGTTCACGCATGAGGTGCACTGACACTTCGCGCAGGTTCTGTTGTTAGTAAGAGGAAAGATAAAGATACCTATGGCCATAGTTAGTAAAGTACCTATCATTAATTAAATAAATCAGACACGTCAAGTTGCGCGTGTTGCGGCCGGACTTCAACAGTACTCGCATGAGATGCACTGACGCACTGACACCTCGCGCAGGTTCTGTTCTTATCAGTAAGAAGGAAGCTTAAAAACATATACTTATTTTTGATCTGATGTCATTTACCCCATACTTGCAGTCTTTGTTATTAAGCTGATTTTATTTTGCAGCTTCGGGATCTAAAACTTAACCAATTCCATCTTCATTTACTTTATTTTCATGTGACAACAAAACCTTCTTTCTAAAAGTGTGTTAATGCCCCAAGTGAGCGTCCCCGGGTGTTGTACTCACGGCTGCGATGATGTGCTCCTGCTTGCTGGCGGTGCACATGTCGAGTTCGAAGAAGGGCAGCAGGTCCTGCCCGGCGCCGGCGGAGGCGCGGCGCGCGCCCAGCGCCGGGCCCGCGCACATCGGGGACAGCGGCGTGCTGCAGCGGGACAGCGCCTCCGGCTGGAACGCAGTAATGATAACTTTTTTTTTAACATCATCCTCCAGTGACATTCGTCACTACAGAGGCTCGCAACTCTCCATACCAGCTTGAGGAGGGAGTCGATGGAGAGGCAAGCTAAGAAGATCATTGGAGAAGTCATCATCGCAAGGTTGCTAGCCTGTCAGTCTTTTATCGGTTACATTTCGGTGGAGCTTCACAACATAATTCTTCCGTCTCCATTCCACCGTCGAACAAGCAGGAAGTCAGCAGGGCGTCACCGGTTCATGGTGGAAGTTCCAAATACTCGCACAAAACGCTTTGCTTCTACCTTCATAGTAAGGACAGCGAGATTATGGAACTCTCTACCTGGAGCCTTATTCCCAGATAATTATAACCCAGAAAATTAAAACCCCAATCTTCAAATCTAGAGTGAAAAGGTTTCTTCTAGGCAAGCGTGCTAAATCTTAGACTAAAGTGGTGCTTAATACCAGGCAGGCTATAGTCAAACGTACGCCTATTTCATGTTAAAAAAAAAATTAAATAATAATACTATATGCAAGACGGTCTAATACTGCATACTTGTCCAAAAGCGTTTTTTGCATGGCTACTAAAATATTCAATCAACTACCTAAGAAAATTAGAAGTATCGACCAAACGCCAAAATTCAAAAAAACTTTAAATGCATATCTACTGGGTAAAGCCTACTATTCTGTAAAATTGTTCCTGGAAGACAAAGATAGGGACAACATACAATGACAATTCTGGTTGACATTCTCTAAAAATTTAATCTTGACATCTGCATTGTTTGTTTTAGATATAAGATTAAATTACCTACTTTTTAACTTAAAACACAATGTAACCCAGTCTGTAAGCCCATACGGGCAGCGGCTAGAGAACCTTCTTGTCTTATAACTAACCTAGTTCCTAGATTATGCTATAAGAGTGTTAACACCTTTAATAACCTAGTTGCCTGACAATAAACTATTTCATTTCATTTAAAAAAAAAAAAAAATATCAATATTTTCACTACGATTTTATTTTTGTTATAAATATCTAGGAAAAGAGAGCGAAGGTACTAAAGATTGATGTAGTCATTTCCGTACGCATTTTGTTTCATATTCTCTTCCCCTCTTTTACCCCACCAAATGGTGAAAGATCTCGGCAAAAAGGCTCGGAATATTGTAGTTATCAATGTTACCTGCCTTGCGACACGAGAAATATGACCTCCTCCAACTCATAATGATGGGCAAAATCGCAGGCAAAAGACGCGTTGGAAGAAGAAAGAAATCGTGGCTGAGAAATATACTTGAATGGACGAGTATTGCCAGCGTAGAACTTATTCGCTTGGCACAAGATAGGGACAAGTTCGCTGAGCTGACGGCCAACCCATTAAGGAGAGGCACTAGAAGAAGAAGAATGTTACAATCTATATTGCAAATATTGTTATCTATATTAAATAAATAAATAAATAAATATATAAATATCATGGGACCGTGCACTCAGCGCCATCTAGCCCCACACTAAGCAAACGCTTGTGTCGTGGGTACTAGATAACGGATATAATACTTATATACTTTTCTTTTGTAAATACATACTTATTATACATACAAACGACCAGACTTAACACAAGTAATTATAATTTTTTTTTAAAGTGCATAAATACTTGTGTCCAGCGGGAATCGAACCCGCGACCTCTAGATTAGAAGGCAGAGCCACTACCAACTAAGCTAACAGGCCAGTCAACATTAGTTTGTTTGCTTGGAAAGGAGCTAAATGACACTGTATGAAATAACATGGAATACCTATTTAGATAGACGCTCTAGAGATGTGGTGTTGGAGAGGAATGCTCCGAGTGTCATGGACTGAGTTTCGGACAAATGTCTCCATACTGCAGGAACTCGGTATAAAACAGCGTCTTTCCGCTTTAGTACAAGCTCGCATTAACTTTTTGGACACATCTCAAGGCGAAACAACGACTCCTTGGATCGCCTTGTTGTTCAAGGCAGAGTGGAAGGCTCTAGACCGCGTGGACGATCTCCTATGCGATGGACCGATCAAGTGAAGGCAATGGTGGGCGGCCCTGTGCATGAGTGCACCAGACTGACCAGCAGCAGGGAGAGATGGCGGGACATCGTGAGGCGAGCTACATCTGCCACCCAGAACAATACTACATGTTGACCACGACCACTCTGCCAAGAGTGTTACGACTGAGAAGACCTATTTATTTAAAAAAAGTGTTCATTGGCACAGTTAGGATATGAGTAAGTAGTAGTACACTGACCTGGTAGCAATGCAGGCTGACTTTGAGCTTGTCGAGGACGTGTTGCGGCGCGAGGCGCGCGGCGGGCGCGCGGTTGAGCGCCGCCCACAGCCGCGTCCACACGTCCTCCGCGAACTGGCACACGCGCTGCCGCGGCGCCAGCACCACGCAAGAGCTGTTCCACAGCGCGTCCAGCGACACCGACACGCACATGTCGCGCACCTACACATTAAAAAACCTATACTCATCAATATTATACAAGCATAGGATTACTAATCAGCATCGCACACCCCATGGTATAACCTGATCTAGAACCAAAGTTTAAGCTAAGAGTGCAATTGGTCATGGTTGTAAAGTAACATAATAGGTAGATAAAATAAGATGAGAAGACGAATAGCACCTGTCGTGAGACTTGTAGAGTGTTTCGCAAATTTGTCAATTTTTTACTCGAAAACTAATAAACAAGTAGAGATAAACACAGAAACAAGTAATCGTAACAGATGACTTTAACCATGTGTTTGTTTCAAAAGAGAGTCTTATATCCACTAAGACAAAACCTGTTGTGAATTATAAAACATAGGACAGCATATGACACTGGTTCATACATTGTAGTTGGTGTAGCATACTTAAATTATCCTTCAATATATTTTGTAAATTAGTATAAGGAATATAGTTTCAAGTAGATATTGTAAGAAAAGTGCTATGCCCTAAACTTCAAACAAGCAACAGGGTCACACAACTCAATCTTTTGTGATAGAATTAGTTCTAAAATGTAATATTGTATCTCTCTTTGAGTCGTATTTCCTCATGACTGAGGGTCGTGACTCCCCCGCAGAATTGATTCGTTAGGGGAAAGAAAACTTTCTTGGGCAGATACATCGTGGTGGGCGCCCAGGTCCTTCCACGGAAGACGCATGTCCTCGGATATTGTGGTCCTCAAACATGTCGGTTTCCTCACGATGTTTTCCTTCACCGCTAAGCGAGTGCAAATCTACACATAACTTGAAAATACAAGTCATTGGTGTAGGGCGGATTTGAACCAGGGTGCGTCTGGATGAAAAGCAGACACTGGAACCGCTGAGCCACACTCGCTTTATATTAATATATTTAATATTGTATAGTGTACAGCATAAATCAATAAATAACCTTGCAGCATTAATATTATTTTGCAAGCATACCTTAACATCAGCGAATCTGAGCGAGTGCATGTAGGGCAGCATGCGTACGAGCGGCAGCGCGGAGGCGGGCAGCGCGCGCCGCGTGAGCGCGTGCGTGCTGCCCACCAGATGCTCCGCCAGCACGCGCTGCACCGCGCCCGCGCCGCCGCGCTGGTTCACGCACATCCACGAGATCAGCTGACAACAAACAAATAGATTAGCTCAAACTTATATATCACAATTTTCACTACAATCCATGGATAGAAAAATGCACGAATGCAACGATGAAATTAAATTGATGAACCCATAAATAAAATAAAGGCATATAACAGTGCGTAGGTAGATACGTGCGCGAGCGAGTGTGTTCGTACAAGTATTACCCCAGATAAACAAGGTATATGATATAGATGAATGCTACTAATACCAACCTCTTCCGCCAGGTCTATGTTTCCGTCGTGCTGTATGAGATAGTGCAGGATGGCAAGCTTGTTGTCGATCGAGGTGTCACTCTTGAACGTGGCCGCCAGGTCTTTCTCCGCCACTGTCATTGTTACCTGTTTACAGAACGGGGTCGTGGTTATAACAATAAATTACACAACAAAAGAATAATAAAATGTAAAAGAGTGGAAAACTCTAGTGTTAGAATTTTCAAACCGCCTCAGAGGCTTCTCACATGGCTTAAAATATGAACTAATTTAATTTGTATGAATTCACAGTGAAACGAGCGAAATATGGAGAATTTCGAGTAAAGGGTACTTTTTAGAAAAAGTGTCAGAAAAGTAAAAGGTAGTGATGTATATGTTACGGTAAATGTGGATAATGCGGGAATTATGCATAATTCCCGGGAATTATGCATAATTACCAGTGCTCTCGGTAAAAGTGAGAAAAACATTCGAATTAATCACATTTACCGGTAATTATACATAATAACCATACCCCTTTGGTAAATGTAGAAAATAATGAAATCAAACATCAGAATCAATATGTTTACCGTACATATACATCGATCTCCATCAGTACAAGTACGCTGGATCGGCTGCCCCAGACCAAATGACAGCTCTTTTTTGTGCCGATTTGAAGCGCCTCCCTAGAGTGTCCTTAGAACTAAACTTGACATTTAATCAAGGATTTTCATCCCTCTCATTATCACAGGATTTCTCTTTTTGTTTTGTGAACTAGATTTTATACGAATGCCTTATGTTTCTACAGTTAAAGTTCATTTTCTATAAATGTTAAATCGGGGATGAAATCGGTCAAAAATGAGAGACATAGTAGGCAGGCTGTTGTCCTGTTTCAGCAGCTTGCCAGTTTAAAAAATATTCTGTGAGAAACGTCACTGTCTAGTCAACATAGTCATATTTATCAATAAATAATATTATTTAATTTTATTTATTATAAATGTTACTCAACACAAAGAAATCTGAATTAATTTGTGAAACTAACACAAAATAGAATAAATAAATAACAAATTGATATTATATTATTTTCACACAAGCAACATTATGATGACATTATATTATGACAAAAGGTAGCGGCAAAAAAATAATTTCATTTGTAACTAATTTAGATGTATTTTATTGTAAAAATAACAAAATGGAAATAGTAGTGTATGCAGAATGCAGAAGTGAATGCAGAAGTGAATCTTATAGTGGCTGCAATATATCTTTCAACAGGTATGCTAAGATTACATTATTGGGACTAATGTGACCTATATTTTTTCGGGGAGTCGCGACTTTACTAATGCTTAACTTTTTTAAAGGTTGACTTTTATTTAAAGTGAAATAGATTTGTGGTTACGGTACACGTTCATATTTGTATTCTAAAATCTTGTGATAAGCGTTACAAGATTATTAAGTTTTTCAATTGATTAAAGGACACAACAAAATGTCTCTTTTATGTCGGTTACTATCATAAGTTACAAATTAAAGTGCCTTTTGTAAGTAAGTTTGTTGGTGTTTATTACTTAACGCGTCAATAGAGCTAGGGATTATCATGATTGGCAAGATGCAGGTAAAATAGGGCCCCAAAAGAGACTGCTCCAGATTTGGTAGGAAGATGAATTGAAATATCCTAATTATATAATGTATTATCACCATAGTTAGAAAAAGACAACAGCCTGTCAAACATTCGCCTCGTTCTGCTCGTAATTGGACCAGCAGTGCTCATTCCTTATTATTATATATTAATTCCATGCATGTATTACATGCATGACATGAAATTAGAACGTATTTGACATGACATTGACAAGTTTTGATAAACATAAACAATACAATAGTGTTGTCGATATTCTATATCGACAATATTTGTCGATGTTTTTTCTGGCATAAATTGTATCAATGAACGGTTTGTTTTTAAATTACAGGTTAAAAGACTCTTCACTAAAACTGTGGCTTAACACTTACTTATCTTTATAAAACGTTTTATTTTTTAGAATAATATTGTAAATTCACTTACTTGTGGAAGGTTATTCCGCTTCCCTTTTGGTAACGAGTTTTGCAAAACACACACACTCTCATTGCTGGTAAAGATA
Source organism: Macaria notata (assembly GCA_927399415.1). Lineage (NCBI taxonomy): Eukaryota > Metazoa > Arthropoda > Insecta > Lepidoptera > Geometridae > Macaria > Macaria notata. Next base: position 1,967,449 of record OV656727.1, read on the forward strand.
AGTATTAAGCTAGTATAAATATAAATTTAACTGTATGATACTAGATTAAATATTAAACACTTAAAACGTTAATAAAATCGGTGAAAGGATGTAAAAAACACGATGGCAATTTGCTTTTTGAGAAATAAATGCCAAATTTAGTTTTCAGTACACTCAAGGGAGGCCCTTCAAATCGGCACAAAATAGTTTTTATTTTATATGGCCAGTCCGGCGTACTAGTAGTAACAGAGGTCAGTGGTTAAAAAGGATAGACATCTACAGGTATCTCTATCGCCTATGCGTAAATTAGATTTTTGTCGATATAATTTGTTACATTGTCCCGTCCCTACTATTAGTTCCGTGGACGTTTACTGGCGTTGTCGGCGCCAAGATGGCGAAAATCAAATAGGCACAAAACGATGCGGCGACCAGCAAATCCAGCGTACTTGTACTGATGGAGATCGATGGATGTATATGATACGTTTCATGCCGATTTCAGAACAGGAGATACGGAGATTATTTTAATTAGAAAGTTCACTTAAGCGTACTCACAACTAACAACAGACGTCTAACACAAGTATACCATAATTCAGTGGCATATACATACATCTGGGGCAAATGGACACACAGGATAGGTTTTTCTTAAACCACCACAATTCCTGAATAGCCAGGAGTAGCAGTAGAACGAGAAAGAGATAGATATTATACACGAGAAAGTAGGTATACATACATATATGTACCTATATAGGAGCTTGCCTGGTTGGGTTAAGTTGGTTCGGGGGAATTGCGCTAAACGCCCTGAATTATATTGGTATTTTCCCAGCACATGCGTATAAGTGCAAAAGTACCGACCACGTCGAGCGTGCTGAGGTCGAGCATGGCGTGCGCGCCCCAGCCCAGCACGGGCGCCAGGCCGGGCCCGCTCTCCGCCGCCTCCAGCGGCAGCACCACGCTGCAGCACGGCTCGTGCTGCAAGCTGATGTCCAGCAGGTGCGTGTACAGCATCGGGATCCTCACTAGCAGCTGGCTATCTGAGGACGGACAATTATACATATTAGAAAACGCTTAGACGACTAAATGTTTGTTACAAAGACATTGTTTTGTTGTTTTTTTTTTGTTATTACTGAAAGAATATTGTTGTATTGTATTATGAAGACGTGTGCAAATGGAATCTGACTGCATGTAAGCTGTTCACAGAAAATTGGCAGGAAGGCGCACATGTGAGGACTGCTTCGCGCTCCAAAGTGAAGAAAGGAGTAAGAAATTTTGAAAGTGCTCGTCAATCAGAGTTAAATTTGAAGCACCAACCCTGCATGAACCGTCCAAAACCTTCCTACAACTACACATATAACAGCTTCAAGAGGAAGTTCGGATTGGCCTACCACTTGATCGCACACGCCAGGAAGACATAGCCAGGGTCGCCATCGTCGGATACGAGTGGGACGACATCACCATCGTTTATTCCTCCTTTATGTCTCAAAGGAGAGACGAATCTTCGTGGTTCATGGTATGCAAATAGTATAGGATTCTGAAATTAACACAAGTGGTTCTCTCGCTATGTATACCTGCATACAGGATGTAGGAGGGCCGCAGCGGCATGGCGAGCACCCACGGCAGCTCGGCCAGCACGGTGTGCACCACGCAGCCGTGCTGCAGCAGCGTGATGGAGTACGCGAAGTATACCTGCATACAGGATGTAGGAGGGCCGCAACGACTTGGCGAGCGCCCACAGCAGCTCGGCCAGCACGGTGTGCACCACGCAGCCGTGCTGCAGCAGCGTGATGGAGTACGCGAAGTATACCTGCATACAGGATGTAGGAGGGCCGCAGCGACTTGGCGAGCGCCCACGGCAGCTCGGCCAGCACGGTGTGCACCACGCAGCCGTGCTGCAGCAGCGTGATGGAGTATGCGAAGTATACCTGCATACAGGATGTAGGAGGGCCGCAGCGACTTGGCGAGCGCCCATGGCAGCTCGGCCAGCACGGTGTGCACCACGCAGCCGTGCTGCAGCAGCGTGATGGAGTACGCGAAGTATACCTGCATACAGGATGTAGGAGGGCCGCAGCGACTTGGCGAGCGCCCACGGCAGCTCGGCCAGCACGGTGTGCACCACGCAGCCGTGCTGCAGCAGCGTGATGGAGTACGCGAAGTTCACGCCGGAGTCCTTCAGGTCCATGCTGTCGTCCAGGATTAGGGACGTGGTCGAGTCGTCTAGGGGCTGGACAATATAAACCATTAAATAATGTCTGATGAATGTCTTGTGGCGAGAAATGCTCCAACTTATCAGATATAAAAATAAAAGCAAGATGCGTACTTGATGACATCAACAAGTTTGGCCAGTGGCATCACTGAGTTGTGATTTCAAAATACAGTGTGTCACAAATATGTATCTACCTAGTCATCATCACGAAACGTTAGTGTTAGGCCTCAATGATTTTATCCGTAAAATGTGGTTCGTGTTTACATCAGAGCTATCTACCGCAACTCAGTCTAATGCTGGTGGCACTGGGTCACCAGCGCTGTATGCTGTTGCTGTTCTGATCTGTTGTTGTTTGTTGTTGGCAAATGCACTCAAGATGCTTTTACCTTATACAGATAGTGGTGGCAGATACACAGGATGCCGCGCTGGTCGCACACGATCTGCAGGTCGAGGCTGCAGTCGTGCACGCGCAGCGGGATGGGGTCGTCCTCGTACGCGCCGCACGCGCCGGAGCCGGCGCCCGACACGTGGGGCAAGCTGAGCGGGATGTTGAGCTGCGGACAACGAGTAGAATACAGACCTTACGTGACTTGGTGTCTGATTGTCCAGTGTACATATAGGTAATGTATAGTTCTATTAATTTGATATTGGTAATGATAATTTGATTCTCTCACAACATTAGAGAAGTCAATTTTCATTTGATAAGGAATGGACCAGATATATTTTCCACATTTTCAAAATGGGCTACCGCGTGTAATATGATATGCAAAGCATTCTATTAATATTTTCGAAGATGCAGGTTCAAATCCTGCCTGTAGTGATTATTTTCGCTCACCAAAAATAACAAACAGTTTCAAATCAGATAGAAGTCGCCAACAACGACAAAAATCGGTAACTTCTTTGTAAACATGTTTGTTTCACGTTTACATACATTCATACCTAGTTTTATCTTGGCGTAAATAATACATACCAAAATCTCGTATGGCAAGTGTACATACCACAGTTTCATACGGCAAGTCAGCGTGGAACTGGAAGGCGGAGAGTGTTGGGGTCATCTCGCACGGGGACTTCACCTCCTCGCCCTCGGCGAAACTCTGCGTCGGAGGCCGGTAGTGGATGTAGTACAGCACCTGCGGACAATGTTGTCACTAGATGGCGCTGTGTTTAATAACAAGAATAGTTATACATAAATATTTTGTAAAAATTAAAAAAATCATGCATGTAGTTCACATTATTGTATCGTACATTCACGAAATGTTGCACTCGTGTTTGGAACCTTAGCGAGATCATCTTACTAAAATTTTATCCATTTCTAATATCACATAAGTAGAAACAGGTCGAATTGATAGCCTCCTTTTGAAAGACGTGTCGGTTAAAAGTTAGTGGATGGCTACAGCTTTGCTCACGTAGTTTTGGGATACAAAGTACCTAATGTTACTGTCAGAATCTTATACCATATGTGGATGGCTACAGCTTTGCTCACGTAGTTTTGGGATACAAAATACCTAATGTTACTGTCAGAATCTTATACCATACCAAAAATCATGATGATTCTTGGCTCTCCTAAGGCTTGAAAAGGGTACAAATAGACTGATAAACAAACACAACTTCGCTTACATTTATTGGTATGATGAGTGCTATAACATACATATATATGCACATACATATATAAATGTATAAGTAAAATAAGTACAAAGCAAGTTTATTTAAAAAATGATATCCTCTTCAACTACTAAGTTTATGTCATAGTATTGATATTAAAATAAATTCAAAAATACATACATTTTCAAATACTTACACATAAAATACAGAGTACCAATTTTATTATTACAAAATCCACTGTAATAAACACAACCAGGGAAAGTATATCGTAAATAGTTAAGTAATTTACATAATTAAAATTAAGCATAGCATACACATCATATTTTTAAATATTCATAACCTTTCTAAACATTTGCATATGCTCAGTGAATGTTGGTATAAATGGTATAATTATAAAAGTTTATAAATCCGACACTACTATATTACTCATACTAATAAAAATCCAAAAAAATGTTATTATCAAAAGTAAAATGAATCATTAATTCTAACAGTATTGCAAAGACAAAAATGTGGGTGTCAGTGTATATGTCTATTTTCTGTACACTCAAATCCTGTAGTAACACAGGAAACATTGCATAGTCCCGCTAGTCCATAACATTAATACTAACCTGATTAACACAGTCCCACTGTGCCCATGAGAAAGCCTTAACAATAGTCTCAGGCTCCGGATATATGCCATCAAAGCCCCACTTGTCTGTGCCATCATTACACTCATTCAGAAACAATGGAGTCCTGTAGATTTTTATACCTGTACAAAAAATTACATGTAGGTTTGAATGACAGTATATGAACACTGATGATGAAAACGAAACTAATTCAGGGACCTCAAGCATAGCTTAAGTATGTTAAGAACACAAGGTATATACTGGGTTACTGATAACAGAGCCTTTTAAGGGTGTAATATGATAATATCAACCTTATCAACATTATACCAAGTTTGGCGCTTTAGCTTAGAAAATCATTACATTATAATTAAGGGACACTCACATTCCAAATGCTTAAATAACAGAAATCTATCATTTCTTATCCCAGGACTGTATTTATTACTCTTGCCATACACATACTGCACCATTGTCTGCTTTGTTGAACCTTGTTCGACCTCCTCAGGATCTCTTATCTTATCAGGTAGCAAACATATCAGGAACGGGCAATATAATGCTTCTTTGACCTCAGAATCTTCAGTTGGTAATTTTTTCACTACATATACTAGCAAACTGCGAGAAGCGTTCACGGAAGCCTGTATTATGTTTAGTTTTTCGTTAAATGTGTGCAGAGTTTCCAGTAACTTCGTTCTATTTGTGTAGACTCCTATGTTTAACACCTCTGAACCAGCTTTGTCTGACACCCAAGTTAGTAACTGAGATCCATCCTGTTCCTGGCCCAACACACGCCATTCTCGCGCTGTTACCTCTGAAAGAGATTAAGGAACCCTCTTAGCATTATAAACAACGCATCTCCATACAAAAACATTGATAAACAGCCCCACATACCTTCGTCACTCTGTGCTTGTAATATACCACATAACTTCACGGCAATATTCTGCGTGGCCATCTTAGACACAATATTAACCCAGATTCTACTCTGTATTCACATAATATTGATATTAAATCGTTACAATACACGTAATCAGTAAAAGCGTAGCTGCTATTATTGACTTTTCTCGCTCAATTTTCTATCAGCTGGCGCCCAGCTGTACTTTAACATGAAGTTGTTTTTCCAGCGCCACCAACCTTAGCAATTACAAGTTTTTTTGTGATATTGGTACTTCAGTACCGCCATATTAGCGTAATCAACCAATCACAAAGACGCATAATTTTTCAGACGACATTCCCATTCACGTTCTTAAAAGCAGTGTTTTATAATTGATATATGACATGACATAATTTTTAAGCGTTTTAATTTTACTACAGTTGTTAGTGCGATATTTAGGATACTTTTTGATTATTTGTTGGATATACTTTGAAATATCAAGATGCGTCTACAAAAATATCGATAGGAAATTAATAAAAGTTTAAAACATTTTTTTATTGATATCATTACTATCATGTTACAGCTTGCGTAAAATGTAACGTATTGAATTATTGACGTACGTTTTCAGAAGAAACAAACGTGAAGTTAGTCACTTGTAAACTCGCGGAGGAACAAGAATTGCCGCGACATTTTCGCGCGGAAAGCCGGGCGTTATCGAGCCGTGAAAATCTGAAAAAAGACTTGTAAATGTAGAAAATTACCTTATGTGTACTACTTTTACATACATTTTGTAGAAATAAGACTATATAGTGCAAAACTTCCCGATAAAAGATAAGATTGTGACCAACGCTAACAACTCGTATCTAGTGCTAGAAGAAATTGAGTTTCTATTGATTTGGGATCTTTTGTGAATGATCAGGTATGTTCTAATACCATGATTATGGACTATAAGATACTGTTAACCTTATAAGAACGCAAATAATAAAGTAAATTATTCTTTTACAACGGTAAATAGGTTAGAAACCTTTGGTGGGCGATAAGCCAAGCCAATTAAGTTGTCAACGATTGTATCGTATAAGATGCATTTATTTTAGTGTGAAAGGTGATATTTCGGTAAAGTAACTCTATTGTGACGATATCGCGTGGTGCTAGTGCTATTTTTATCAATTCCCATAAGTGGATGTGGCGAGAAACCCAAGCTTGCGACGTGTCTAATGGCGCTGACGGCAGAATTTCGCGCGCGAATGTGACGGATTCGTGGCATTTTTTACAGCTGCTGATTATGATTTTTCCACATTTAATTATTACAAAACGGTAGATTATGAACTGTAGTGATTAGAAAATATCAGTATCAGCATATTACTACAATAATACCACCTCAAATATGCCTCTGAAAAAAATCTCCCGCCAATCAGCAGGGGGCACGCTTTGGGGACATTACTCGATAAACCGTGTTTTTACTGCTTAGGATTCCATGATAATGTGGTTTTTCCTAGTCTAGAGTTCTCTCTGTACATTTAGCTTTAATTAATATAATAGTAAAATTGGATATTTGCCCTCAATAGCGGTCGTCAAGTGACATAACCCTATTTGCATCTCGAACATGACATGCGGTAATTTCTAGCTATTTGCACTTAATTTTAAGGCTCTATTTGTACTTGTCGAAGTGGATAATGAACCCGTGGTGTGTTTTAGGCAGCTGGAGTAGAGTGGCCGAGGACCTCACCCAGTTATAATGGCTCAGACCGGGTATGTATGCGCCTACACCCTCTATCATTCAGACACTGACCTTGGTGTGCTTTGTTTACTTACCGTCGTCGACCCTTGTTCACAGTTCCTCCTGTGAAGACACAGAGAGGCGTATGACCTTAAAACGGAGAAGAAACTCCATTGACGATGAGGTTTGTATCCTACTTAATGTATTCATATTTTAAAAGTGAATGAGGTCTACATTATGCTCCTTCTGTAATTTTAGCTTGAGAACATGCCCCCCCTGAAGATTTCACTTAAGTTAGAAGAAGAGTTGAATGAGCAGGCAGCTCAGAATGTGATTGTAGAGTCCTCCTCGTGCTCCAGTGATGATGAGGGCTCCCAGTATGAGATAGAGCAGCCGAGGAGTGTGTTCACTGACCTAGACTTCAACCCTGACAATTTCCTGAGCCCCCCGAGTGTAGACAACTGTGTGCTCAGCCCCCTGGAGAATGTGGCGAGGGGGGAGTCCACACCACACTCTAACAAGAGATCCAAGTAAGTATCTGAATAGTTATTCTGCAAAGTAGTTCAGAGCTTCCCCAGAAAAACTGCAATAGAGGCCTCATAAAATATTTTTAGCAAGAGCTCACATTGAATATCAGTTATTTTTAGCAAGTGATAGGTGGGTTGCATATTTAGATAAGTGCCAACTTATGACTTCACCAACTGCTTATCCATTCATTTTTTTTGTAAACAACTGAATATGTAAAAATGAATTTATGTCAGTTTATGGATTCAAGTAGAGCAAATGAAGATTATTGCTGATGTGGACTTGTTTCTCAATCACAAGTTTAAGTTGGCATGCACCACATTCCATTTTATTTGTACCTTTAGCTGCACTTCATTATTGTAACCATATTAATAAAGTTAATATACTACAGAATTATCTCTTGGATAACATCAGTTTTAAATGCTTCTAAACTAAATAATGTAATAGCCAGCGTCTGACTAGATCTTATCTTGCAGCCCCAACAAAGACCAATGCCCCACCCTACCAAAGAGGAAGTGTCCCTTCCCTGGGCTATCATGGGCAGACCCTGAGGATGTGTGGAGCAGCATGTGTGAGTGTGACGCGCGCTCCAGCGCCCGGAGGAACCCCAACATGTTTGACAACCACCCCAATCTGCAGCCTCGGATGAGGGCCATACTACTGGACTGGCTCAATGAGGTATGTGATTATTTCTTACTGTTCTTCCATATTATTGTTATGGTCATCTTACTCCAACCTGCAGAATATGCCTTCACAAGAAAAAGAGGGTAACTTGGTCTTATTATTTTTGTGTTAGTATAACTATAACTATTTTTAAGAATATGGAGTAGGTGATAGTGAAATAGGTCAGCTGATATGCATAGAACATTACTTCTAGTTTAGCATAGTAGTAAGTTATTATCATTAGTGTTATCTCAATTTCTGTGTCACACTCCCTGAAGACAGGGATGATCTTAGCAGGAATAATAGTAAATAGTTGTAATTGCTTCAAGTGATCAAGTTAGGAAATATCACAGTTGATAGTACCTAACATCTGTTATCTAGAATAAATGCAGATTTAATTTAGGGTCTCATACATGTCTGCATCATTGATGTTTCCAACCATTTGTTTCTTTTTTTAATACAATTAGATATATAAATTTCATATCTTAAAGCTTTTTTATCTAGAAATCACAATTAAAGTTTGCTGATGAATAAACATTACTAATATGCAGTAGTCCTACACAATTAAAGTAATTGTGAAATTGAAGAATATAAATACAGATTATCTTGTATCATTCTCGAGTCTGATAAGGGCTTTTTAATCTTTTAGACATAGTTTTTAATCTATTTGTGTGCAATACCTGCAAGATCTCTATGTCCAACTGCAACTACTAGAAAGATACAATAATAGGCTATTTTTAAATAAAGCAGGCAATATTTAAGTACTGTTCATATTTGTATCTTTTTTATTGAATTATCATACTTTGGTTTCAATACACATATTCTTAGATAAAACTAAGTCCAACTTTATTGTCCCTCATGCTGCTAAAGTTAACTGGGAGAGGTAAGACGGTTTTTTTAATAATTCAGTATGTAAGGAAGTGATGTAACGATAGGTCAGTGACGCCGTTTTTGCGATGTAGGTAAGTACATCGACCTCTAAAACCAACGCGATTCTGAACGACTCCTATCCACCACCATCGGTTTTTTCCTTGTTTACAGTTATCTTTTTATTTCAATTGACTTTTTGCTGAAACGTAAGAGATTTGTCGATTATTTTTAACTTGAGTATTCTTGTTAAATTACGAGGCGGTAGTGTGCGCGTGAATACCTAGATCAGATTCTTAGCTCACTGATGTCACAGCGATGAGATATGCTAATGTGCGGTTGTACGCGTAGCATCCGCTTACAGAGCGACGATCTTATGCTATTCAATTTTCAATGCAATTCTTCGAAATATGCAAATACTTATCTATTTTCTAAATATTAACTTAAAAAACTTATCAATATTTTTCAAAACTTTGACGATAGTTCTTGTATAGGTACCTATCACGCTTTTACTATTTTGTGGGATAAGACTATCGTAATTTATAGTTTTGAAAATATATGACACCGGGTTCTAGAATTCTAAATTCGGAATTTCGGGGGGGTTATCATGGAGTTCGCAAGCGTGTTTCTTTTCACCAGATTCGTAAATGTGGTTATTGAATTTAAACAAAAAGCTTTAGAGTTTTAGGTACTTATTAAAATAACTCATCATGTCTCTACACAGCGGCAGCTGCTGAGTGTCCCTTTAGGTAGGTACATTTTTGTTCGTAAATCAAGAGGTCTTCAAAACAAATTACTTAGCTCTATGAGATTAATTAAGACATCCCATGTCCATGATAGGTTGTGCCACACAAACGCCATAACTAACAATGTAAGCCTACAGGCGTATAGTGCATTATTATACAGAGTCAGTGAAGATTTTTGTCCATCAAAAATTTATAAATCACTTTGAATTCCGCAAACACTAGCTAAGAAATCGGACGCTTTTATCATCTTCTTATTATTCGCAACATTACGAAAGATACTAAAATTATGTAATTTAGTTTTAGTCTCGACATACTTATGCCCTGCTATTTATACGCACAGGGTGCACTAATCTAGTTAACTTTCTATTTTATTCTAATCGCAAACATATGGCTAGTAAAAAGTAAGTTCGTATGTAAGTGGCCAACTCTGGCGTCAGAATGTCGAACTGCTCTAAAAACCTCTGACATGGCTTAACGTCTGCCGTACTATGAATAGTATACATATAGTATAACTAATACTCTATGCTAGTAGTAATTGTATTGAACCAGTGCCTAGGAGGTAGTAAGTCACAGTTGGCACAGTAGTCGGGGCTAGGTCCGCGACAAAACTGGGACACTCCACAATGGGGCGATAAGGAAACACACTGAGCTTTTACTAGCACTTGAAGGTTTTCCGTTGAAAACGAAGCACCTTGCGCACCTAGATAACTTAGTACACTTATAACTGATAGCTACTGGGTTTGGCCTAGGAGGTAGTAAGTCACAGATAGATTTTTGTAGTATATACACACATATTTTATCAACAAAAAATACTCGTAGTAATTGTTTACGTTGAAAACGAAGGCATTTATATTTACCTAGATAACATAGTAAATTAAAACACGTGTGGCTCAGCGATTCCAGTGTCTGCTTTTCATCCAGACGCACCCTGGTTCGAATCCGGCCCTACACCAATGACTTGTATTTTCAAGTTATGTATGGATTTTTACACTTGCTTAAAGGTGAAGGAAACCATCGTGAGGAAACCGGTATGTTTGAGGACCACAATACCCGAGGACATGTGTCTTCCGTGATAGGACCTGGGCGCCCACCACGATATATCTGTCCAAGAGAACTCCCCTAACGAATTAATTCGGCGAGCGTGTTATGACCCTCAGTCATGAGGAAATACCACTAAAGAGAGAGATAACTTAGCACTTACCCTGTTTCCCGCGGAATATAACCTTGCGATCTTCAAAGCGAGAGTGAATCGGTTCTTACTGGGTAAGCACGTTCCATCCTAGACCGTAATGATTGCTTACCATCAGGCGAATTACGGTCAAGTGCAAACCCATTTCTTGTAAAAAAAATTGTCCACAATGTGCCGCAAATTTGACTGCTTTGGAAGTCGGATTTTGGTTTATTACCTTACCCTACATTGCAATCGACTTATTTCCATGATCGAAAAACATAACTATCCAGCAATTATTTGCTAATAGGTTGATGATCTTGAACACAGAACTTGCAAAGTACGTTATGTTTGTTGATCGCATCGTGATCGATATAAAAAGCCTTCAAATCCGTGTATTATACCGCGCTTCATATTCAATACGCCATCGCTCACCTGTCTATCAAACGTAAATCTATTACATTATCTAGCGGTTCACGGACAAATGAAAACCGCAATAACTCTTATGAACTCGACACTTACATATTATTGGTTATTATAACCGACTCCTAAAACAAGACAGCTCTTGTTTATTACCGTATCACATGCGTAACTTGCGTAGCGGTTCTGTTTTAAAATATATACGTGCTTGTAATCGGGGTTGTATTTAACTTATTTTATGTAATTAATCCATTTGGGATAGAAAGCGTTTTTTTTCGAGAATTGTCGGATTATTTTGTAATGTGCTTAAAAATTACAAAAATATAATAGTAACACATTATTTTATAAAAGAAGATATTTTCCTACTATTGCTCCCAACATGAGTAAATATTGTGTAAACTTGGACAAGGTCTCTCAAGTTAATTCGCCAAAACAGCTGTAAATTCATCTCCCATTCTTATCGTCAATGTTTTACAAAATACCTACATACATAATAACAATAATGGATAAATGCCCGCTAAGAATAGTCATTATCGCAAATGAAGTATTTATTATCCTATTCATTACGTTATGCAGTTTACCTACGCTATTCAAAGATTAATGAGAATAGGTAAGTACGTAATGAATATACAAATTAGTTAGCGACAAATTCAGTAATGAAGAGAGTTCCATTAATGAAGGAGGTTGTTGGCTTATGAACTATACTTATAGACCATTGACGTTGCATTGATACAGTTCTAGACGGCATGCGGCCGAGGCGCTATATTTTTTGCCAGACGCGTCTGGCGACGCCCCGTGAGGGCCTCAGTGCTTTATCGATTCGAATACATTTTCCTGAATGTATTCTACAATATACCTACAGCTCACATTGTCCACGGCCGACTTGAATGGAGATTGTCTGATGTTTTTGTCACATTAGTTAAGAGCTGGACCCGGAAGTGTTGTCAAATATTCGCTATAACAAGTCGATAGAATGTACTTTAACAAGTACTAATCGACCGTTCTCGCTTATTGACTCATCAGCACACAAAAACTACAGACTAGAATAGAAAAGCCCTCATTAGGAAACAGCTGTTGTTAGGACAAATTGCCTGCTATTTTTTATGCCTTAAGACATTATCACTATTGCCTAAACTGTAAAAGAGGCTTACGAGCCACAATGCGCGAAATTTGTATAAACTAAAACAACCTTATTATCGATATTATATACGTCTTAGTTTGTATATTTCAAAAATTGGACGACCAAAAATACGAATCACACCAAACCTAACATAATGGAAAATGAGATATTATCATTTCTTGTCTTAAACTCATACTTACCTACTAGTAAAACAACTCACAACATGCATCTATTCTACAGGTATGCGAAGTATACAAGTTGCACAGAGAATCATTTCACCTCACAGTGGACTATATAGACCGGTATCTGACGAACACAGAAGATGTGCAAAAAGGAAGACTACAGCTTATAGGTAAGAATAGGTACCTACCTACTTAACAAGAACAGATTTAGTTGCAGTAGTAAAGGTCCACGTGTTTACACTACGCTTTAGTAGCAGTTTATTACGCGTTGTTGTACAAAATATAGCTGAAATTGACAGAAAAAAGTATACCACCTAATGAGAATTTCTTACGATCGGCATTTCCCTGCTAACAATAGTTACACTTTTGTCCACAACATTTTAAATCAATTCGTTTAGATTAGGTATTTTCTTACTCACCATCAAATCTATTTTCGTGTAACAAAGCCGAGTCCAGCCTACACGCGACAGTTTCCAAATCCGAAACTAGGTGACAACTAACAATTATTTCATCTCATTTCCAGGTATCACATGTTTATTCATCGCCGCGAAAGTGGAAGAGGTGTATCCGCCCAAAATCGGCGAGTTCGCCTACGTCACGGACGGGGCTTGCACTACCGAGGAAATCTTGTTGGAAGAGTTGCTCATCCTGAAGATTTTGTCGTGGAGTATAACGCCGATTACGATCAACAGCTGGTTGAATGTGTACATGCAGCTGGGCAGTGAAGGGAGGAGCGCGAAGCGCAGGCTGGTCGGGGAGAGCGACGTGGCGGCCAGCGCGCTGCGAGGGTACACGTTCGTGTTCCCGCAGTACTCGTCGCTGGAGTTCGTGGTGTGCGGCCAGCTGGTGGACCTCGCCGTGCTGCACGTGGACGTCAACCTGTTCTCCTACAGCGTGCTGGCCGCCGCCGCCATCGCGCACACTTTCGGCAAGGAGCTCGCCGTCAGGGTCTCAGGTAGGACCTAATTTTATATTTTCACCGGATATGATCTACGCTTCTGCTAAAGTTCAGTTTAAATGTTTTAATAACTGGTAGGTCAAAATCAAAGAAAGAAAGAAATATATTTATTGAGACACGCACATTTAAGCTTATTTACTGACTAAACTTACATGCTAAGAATGTGGTGCCCCATTACAGCCTCTCACTAATCAGTAACTGTTAACATGTAAACTGGCAAACATCTAGTCAAAATATACTGAAGTGATACAGCTCTTAACTTCTACAAAAATAGAAGGTTTAGATTGATTTCTATGACACTTAAACATATTATTTGACTATATAAATAAGGCACCAATTACACAAAGTACACAGTTACTGTTTAGTTCAGTGATAACTATACAAGGACATTTACACACTCACATTTTAGCACATATCTATCTTTGACATTTTGTAACCTAAATTTGGAAATCTATATATATAAAACTCAAAGGTAACTGACTGATATAGTGATCAATCAACGCACGGTAGATGTTATGACGTAGGCATCCGCTAAGAAAGGATTTTTGGAAATGCCACTTAAAGGGGTGAAATAGGGGATGCAAGCTTTACTTCTTAATGCGAGCAAAACCGCGAGCACCCACTAGTCGCAAATAAATATCTCGTTCAGCTGAGGTACAGAAGTTTCGAGCTGCATCTAACCGCACAACCTACCTACTTCCAGGCTACAGCTGGTCCGCGCTCGAGGCGTGCTACGTGTGGCTGGCTCCGTTCGCGGAGGCGGTGCGGACAGAGGGCGGCGTGTGCGTGGTGCGCGGCGGCGACGGGGAGTTCGTGCAGCGCGCCGCCGGACTCGACCTCATCTGCCCCGGGATCAACACCGACGAGTCGCACTGCATACAGAGCCACAACGTCTCGCTCGATATGTTTGTGAGTTGTACCTTATATTTATTAACCAGCAGTGCCTGGGGTTTTTGCTTGTTATTGTTAATCTAAGGTCCAATATATCTCCATATTAGTCCACACTAAATTACATCCAAATCGGATCAGCTATTTGGACGCGATGAAGTAATAGGCATATAAGTTATGTTTGTTACTTCATCACGCTGAAATATATATTGTTTTGTTTTTAAAAGAAAATATTAGCTCATAAAAAAACGATGCTATTAAATCTCAAAAGCAAAGCTCAAATGTTTAGTTATATTAGTCGTAATGCAAATAATTACAAGTTCATTTGATTGTTCATAAATTACCCGCCAGGAAATTGCGGTCGGCTATCATAAATACAAATCATTCAGAACACTGTATGAGATATACCTACATACTAAGTTTAATAAAAATTAATTTAATTTTATAATTCGTGATCAACTTGTCTCACAAAGATTTTATCATACATTTAGTGATTTGCATACAACATACATCAAAGTTTCACCAACTGATACAATTTTTGCAAAAAAAGTTTAATGTTGGTCAAACAGATGTTTCAAAAATTCCTTTATCATTATCAATCATTAACAGTAGCCTCATGCCACCATTTCCAGGACAAAGTATACCAGCAGATGTCAGAAGGTCAGTCGACGACGCAGGAGTCCACGGTGCCGTCGTCGTCGCAGGAGCCCGAGCACATCTACCCGCCGACGCCGCCGCAGTCCGACCACAAGAGCCCCAAGACGCCCTCCACCAAGACTCCCTCCACGAGGCATCAGTCGCCCCCACCGGACCTCAGGAGACTCAATGACGAGACGGCGGTACTCTAGCACTATAACTGTTGATTCGTTGTACATATACTTTCTAAATGAATTAAAAGATAGATGAACAATTTTATCAGAAACCTTATCCAGCCAATTTGTCACCAGTTTTTAAAGTCATAATGAAATGCTACTGGCACTCGTCAACCGCAGATTCGAAGGTCATTTACCCAGTTAGTTCACATTGTTTCTGTTGATTAGCACATAATAAAAGCAGTTGATCCATGCAGCACCGGACCTCAGGAGACTCAATGACGAGACGGCGGTACTCTAGCACTATAACTGTTGATTCGTTGTACATATACTTTCTAAATGAATTAAAAGATAGATGAACAATTTTATCAGAAACCTTATCCAGCCAATTTGTCACCAGTTTTTAAAGTCATAATGAAATGCTACTGGCACTCGTCAACCGCAGATTCGAAGGTCATTTACCCAGTTAGTTCACATTGTTTCTGTTGATTAGCACATAATAAAAGCAGTTGATCCATGCAGTACCGGGTAAAACGGAAAACTAAATGATACTTGAGTCTTTGTAAGGTCTATTAAATATATCGGTGATCACATAACCATACTTGATTAGACAGGTCTATTATTTTAGCTGCGTTTGCACAAACATATACATATTAATCTATAGAATAGAAGATCATATAAGAATCGCAATTACTGCAGCATGCCTAACCATCATCTATGTAAGTGATTAATATGCTTACCATCATAGCAGGCTACCGAGAACAACCTCAAAACTTGTCAATAATACCACCGCATCACCCAAAAAGTTATATATTGTAGTTTATCTATTGTTGTTACAAAGTATGCAGATATATGTTAAGACACTTTTTAAACATCTCAATCATCATTTACATCTATTTAAAATTACGTTAAAAGCGACAAAATTTTGACCAATGCAAAACAAACTCATAAATATCTGGCACTGAGCTGTTCCTACTCCTAATTTAACATTGAAATCCTTACTTACTACCTTTCCCTCTACAGCTTAAAAGTAAATGAAATCTTACTAAATTTCGTTTATCCTTCTAACTAACAATGGTTTATTGTAACGCTTGTGTGGATTCTGATATACTGACTATCACTAAAATAGCTTTGAAGTGTGCATGAAACTAATCTATAGAAGGATAAACTCGTTAATTACCAGTAGATCATATTTATTATTTGTTTGACATTGAATTTATCTTTTATTTTAATAAATATCAGTTAAATATTCTGAGGTAAACAAATCTTATATACATATGAAAGTTAAAAAAATAAAGCATATCAGTGTGATCTAGTATCGAAAAATTAGACAGAAAAATAAAACAATAAAATGACTTGACTAGTTAAATATTACTTAAATGGTGTCTTGTATCTGTGTGTAATACTTAAATAATGATATGTTAAATTTTTATTGAATAGTTTGTACTATAACTATTATATGTGTTATACATACTGCAATAGTCTAACATACATACATAATGATGCTAGCTTTTTTCGGAATAAGATTTTCCATAAGTATTATTTTTTTGATACCCAGTAGCAATTAACTTTCATCATTCATTTATTTTTTATATATTTTTTACTATTTATTAAATAAAAAAAAATATAGAAACTAAATAATGGAGGGTACTGATAAATAACTTTCGGATAATATATCATTTCAACTGCTTTCAATCTATCAGTATATATTTTATTTTTATAACAATTTTATGTTTACGGTTTTGTGTACATATTTGTATAAAAGTACATTGAAGTAAAGTTGCTTCACATAATTCCATTTTAGATTAATCTCATAAATAACGTTTAAGAGTGAGTTGTATGTGCTTTGTAAATAGATGGTTGTGTTCATTCTGGTTCATCTAGTAAACATAGGTTTATTGTAAATACAAAATAATTAAAGTTGCATTTTTAAAATGATCATTTTGATTAGCTATATTGTAATTTTTAATCTTAAGTCTAAATGAGTTGGTGCAAATCTTAACTAATATTTTATCGTTGTCTCTTGTTGTGAAAGAACTTGAAGATATGAAGCTTACTTTTTTCCAAAATCTCAATCAAATTATATGTTTAAGTAAAATGTTCCTTAGCTAATTTACTAAGTTTATGCTTAACCGTCTTACTTATGTAACTGAATCAAGAAGTGAGTATTTGATCAGTGCTGTGTATTACACTAATTTTCGAAACTATTATTGTTATAAACAGCACACCGATATCAACTAATTCCTCCTTTATTCAGGACTTAAATCTTCTGTTAAAAATAGGTGTACATAGTTGAATATATTATTTCTTGATGGTGAACTTGAGTATGTTCATGAGACTGATTACAAGACTCCCGGAGTCTGGCGTAAATTCTTGTAAAATTAAATAATTCGTGATAACATAACTAATTCCGCGGCACAGATTGTATACGCGGCTATTTCGACTAACCAAAGACCGCATGGGGAGCAAAAACCTGAGCATACATACACAAGCTATATCACTAGTGAATCTCTGCGCTCCGCCAATCACAGAAAAGCTTATTTTTGATGCGACGCTATGATTGGCTGACAAACACTAGTAGTATTGCGTATATGTCACAGCTAAAGAAATAACACCTTTGCAATTCTACTACGGATATTCCTTGATCTTTTTGACGTATTCTGAGAAATGTTCGTGTGTTTTTTCTTGTATTGTATATCATCTTGAACTATTTATTGCTTTACTTTTAGTTCAGTTTCTATTGTTAGTAATATGACAATAATCTATAAACAAAACGCTTTGATAGATGTAATGATTAAAATAGAAATGAGTGGATAAACATAGAATCATTATCTTTTAAAAATACAATTTTGTACTTGTATTAAGTTAAAGTGCGATTCAAGGTATAGCAAGTTGTCATGAACAAAATAACTGCTTAACTATATAATGACTCTAGATACATGTGTTGTAATAATATGTACCTAAAACAGTTCGGGTATTTATATCGAAGTTAGTTTAAAAACCTTAAGAATAAGTCCAACGATTACGCTTATCCTGCAAGGCGACGTCGCCTTTTAAATAAGACTTAGATTTGTTATCAGAATAATTTAAATATATTCTTAGCTCGATTAGAAAACTCTTAGACGTAAGTTATTTTTATATCAATTTATTTTGAAAACTAATATAAAACTTAGTTATAATAGATATTTTTCAATTGTATTCTGAAATGAGTGTGTGATCTCAAGAGAAGTTCCGTGAATCAACACCGCTCCGTGTGCGTTGTGATGTTGGCAGCACTGTCCTACTATATGACATTACAATGTGTGCGGAGCGCCGTATGTTCGTCTCGTACTGATTTGGTGCAATAAATGCGATCGATCACATTGTTGTACTCATTGCAAGCCACGGCAGTTACGCTGTACAAGTATTAAATAGAAGGTGTTGATATTTAATTTACTCGTTTCATTTCATAATAATGAGGCTCGACCATCATCAAAAATATAAGGGCGAGGCCTGTCTGTGGAGCATGCACCATCCTAGATTTTTCCATCATTCAAGGCTTGTCGAACTATGACTAAATTATTCCCACCCTTGTATATCTATCTATTCCGAAATCCTACTGTAGTAGAAATCAATTAAATATTTTTTTTTAATTATAGAATATAGGGACTTATAGAATTAATAGAGTAAAAATAAAAAACCAATCATTTGTTAAAAACTTTGTAATTGACATCGAATCACAGTCTTACAGATAACAATATGGCATCACAATTAAAGTCGGTATCCAATAGAGGAAAAAACTTAACTAAGTACAAAAAAAAACTTAACTACCATTCGCGCATGGTTAGCCGTAGCTAAACGCGTAAACACTCCTCTCTGCACATCGCTCCGTAAAATCAAGGACAGACAAGTTAAAAAAAAACTTTCAGAAGACTCGATAAACTCCTTTTTTTGGAAGTCGGTAAAAAGTAGTCAAAGTTGCGAGCGCTGCTCCCTCCTACCAGGCAGCCCGCGCCTGACTCCAGACCAGAAAATAGTGAATTGATAAAAGAAGTACCGCCATCATTCTTGAAGAAAGATCAAGTTTCGTGGCAATTGGTATTTAGGAAACTAAAAGCAAAGTTGATGGAAGCAAATCCGTCGTGGGAAGATTTGCTGTGCTGGTATTTTATTTGAAGGAATACTTACAATTGTGTTGCAATATATGGCGGATAAACCTTGATTTAATATCATTCAACAATAGTGGATCACAGCCACAAAAACATCAAATTAAATGTAACACAAAGGAGTGCATTAAAAAATTACCCAAAAGAGGTCGAAGTTGAAACTTTTCTACATCAAGAAAGAACTATCGCTCCTCGTGTCAGACACTTGTAACGAGAAGTATTTGTTGATAGCCGTACGGGAGTGACAATGTTTGACTTAACTCCTTTGAATAAATAAAGATTTTTATAAAAATACTATAATATTTACAACTTACTTAATATTAGGAGGGAATAATTACAAACTAAGGCCGCGGGGCCGCCATCCTGAAACAAATTTATTTTACTGGTAAGTAGGAACTAGCGAACTTAAACTAAAAACAACTTTCTCTTATGATGTATACATAAATCTTATTTATGTTGTTTTTGTAAAGATCTAAAATTTGGCATATAAACGTAAATACAGCACTAACTATGTAAGCATAATGAATATTTTTTTCAGTTCTGTTCAGTTTAAATTTATGTGAAAAGTTTACATTGTTGTTGTAAACAAAAGGTACCTTCAAGAGTTGACGTACGTCTTTAAAAAGATTTGCTATAAAAATCATCTTCAACAAACAACAACAAACTTCTAAGCATTACAGTATGAAGCATTCCAAGCCATGCTATGAAATGATGTTCCCTGAGCCGAATCATACACCAATGTTATACTAATAACCATATCCATATATATCACTTATGGTTTGCGAGGAATCCTTGGACAAATGTAAAACAAATTAATTAATCCAAGGATTTCTCGGTTCTGAAATTTGGCACACGTATTTCATAAGTCAGAGTCAAATTTTGACCCTTTCACATAAATACACGTGGAATCCATAACTTACTGCTTTTCAAGAAGTCGTTAAACGTATTCAGTGTCCAAGTCACGTCAGTGCGTTTTTTAGGAAATAACTTTAAGCCCATATGCGTTCACCATGTCGTCGTAATTTGAAATTCAAAAAAGGTATGCAGATTGTCAAAAAAAATGATAATAAGAATAAGGTGTTACTCACAGGTGTATAGAGATGCGCGGCCCCGCGGTGACGGCGGACGCGTCCTGCGGCGTGAGGAACACGAACTGGCGGCTTGTGTTCTTGAGCGCGTGGTCTATTAGCAGGTCCATCACTACTTTACGGTTCACATTGTCCTGCAACACATAGGATATATTTTCATAACATCTGTCGCGGGTCAAATCTGGATGAGGCTGGCTAAAGCTCGAAGCAAACCAATGGCATAATATGAGAAGCTCGAACCAATGGCATACTATGAGAGAGGTCTATACCCAACAGTGGGACAAAACCGGCTGTGGATGATGATGATGAATATGTGAAGAAAAAAACTTACTACTTCTAACTACTATAAAATAATAAAAAGAATCTTGGAATAGTCTAATTATGGTGGAAATGCTCGAGCTCTCTTCCAGAGGGCAGCGTGACAGCATGCTGGCCACATTACAACACTTGATGGCAATGTTCATGTGTTAAGCCAGAATAAATGTGCATACTTGCAAATGAGAAACACTCAAAATCGATAAAAATTTTAGCTGGCTGCGAGGTTTTTTTTTTCATGTTTTGGTGACGATTGGGCAGCAGGGCCTCACAAAGACATAGTAGCCTGCTTGCTACCTCAGATGGCACTGTCCGTGCTACACTCACCATGAAGACGTCGAACTCGTCCATAAAATAAAACGGTAGCTCGACGCACTCCCACAGCGCCATTATGAAGGCGACCGTGGAGTAGGAGCGCTCCCCGCCCGACAGCGAGGAGGTGGTGGCGGCGTGCCGCTTGGCGCTGGACTCGCGCCCCGTGCACAGGATCTCCAGCACGCCGCGTGCGTTGTCGATCTCCATCCTTCCCTGTACATGGACATCAGGATTCACACAGAGTTAAGGAAGACTGCCAACTGAACTGTGGGTCCTTGCCGGATTATCTGTTCACCTCAACTCATATCGGTCTTCTAGTCGAACGTCAATCCAACAGAACAGAATTGAACATTGAAGATATTTTAAAAAAATGTGTGGAGATACTTCGAATAGATAGCAGAACACGTTCCAACAATTTCTAGAAATTTTGTCTGTTGATTTAAACGCTCAACACGCAAAAACGGTTCAACGTAACATCATGATTTTTCAATAGATTGACTAAACGGTTTTCACTCACGTGTAAATCGCGTAAGTTGTTTTCGCGTGAAGATGGATGTCATAACATCCGAAACGTGTAAACAACTTACGCGATTTACACGTAAGTGAAAACCGTTTAGTTAATATACTAATAAAATGCCTCACGAAAGTTTTAATATCATGATTTTTGGTATGTAGGTAGTATGAATTAATCGGTTTCCTTTAGATTAGACTCACATCAGGTAAGTTGTAATCGAGTTATATGATAGTTATTTGATTTAAATATGAAGATGGTAATATTATATTCTTGATCATCATTCTGTATCATTGACACAGCTTGCAATTTCACGGCAAACCCAGAGAAAAGATAATTATTTTCTGTTCTGAAACAGTGCAGACTGTGAATAAATATTTCTTTAGATAGGTTTGTAAATAGTGGAAAAATGGATGAAGTGCTTGCTTTGCTGCAAGGAGCGAGTACTCACCGAGAACCCTCGTTGACAGAGAATTGTTTGAAAGCAAAATTGCACGCGACGTGCTATGTTGGCCTGTACTCGGTGACACATCTTCAGGTGCTTGGCAGTCGTGTGCTGGATCTACACCGCACAACAAAATCACTTATTATAGCAAAGGTACTACATGACATTAATAACTAAGTTTTAGTTAAAGTGCAGTTACTACTTAATTACTCATTATTTTTTATAAACAATTCCACAAAATGAGTAGGTACATTTGACATTTACAAATATTTTTGATAAGATGAAAATTGGCATATAAATTTATTTATTTATTTAATTAACTTACAAGTTGTCCAACGGACACAGACACACAATAGTAAATAATAACATAAACAAAAATCCAATTAAAGGACAACACGGGTAACAACACAATATACATACATAAAACTATGAACACAAAAACACTACACCTACATCAATAATACAAATTCAAACTCGCAAACCTACACTTAACTTACTTAAAACAGAATAAACCTATACAATTTCATACTTAATAACAAACACACAAATCAAACAAAGAACTCGCTGCTCAGCCGCCGCCTCAACGAAGCCAAGCTAGACCCGAATGGATCCAGCCCCAACCGTTTGTCAGCAGCATTGTAACTCACACTCGCTCTCACCAAATTAGCAACACAGGGTATATCACCCATTTCTCTACACTTTCTATTAATCTGGGAATGTTCTTGTGGGACGAGATTTGTTAAATATCAGTGAGAGAGGTAAATAACCTTCTTCCGCACTGTTTCAGGACCTGAGTTGGTAGAGTCAGGAGCAGCATCTTTCATAGACAATAACTTACATTGTGTGATGAGCACCTTGAGTGGTCGAGCGCCTGCTTGGTGCGGCGGTACTTGTGCTCGGCGGCGAGCAGGCGCTCCGCCCCCTCGCCTTGAACAGGCAGTACTTACATCGTCAATGAGCACCTTGAGTGGTCGAGCGCCTGCTTGGTGCGGCGGTACTTGTGCTCGGCGGCGAGCAGGCGCTCCGCCCCCTCGCCTTGAACAGGCAGTACTTACATCGTCAATGAGCACCTTGAGTGGTCGAGCGCCTGCTTGGTGCGGCGGTACTTGTGCTCTGCGGCGAGCAGGCGCTCCGCCCCCTCGCCTTGAACAGGCAGTACTTACATCGTCAATGAGCACCTTGAGTGGTCGAGCGCCTGCTTGGTGCGGCGGTACTTGTGCTCGGCGGCGAGCAGGCGCTCCGCCCCCTCGCCTTGAACAGGCAGTACTTACATCGTCAATGAGCACCTTGAGTGGTCGAGCGCCTGCTTGGTGCGGCGGTACTTGTGCTCGGCGGCGAGCAGGCGCTCCGCCCCCTCGCCTTGAACAGGCAGTACTTACATCGTCAATGAGCACCTTGAGTCGGTCGAGCGCCTGCTTGGTGCGGCGGTACTTGTGCTCGGCGGCGAGCAGGCGCTCCGCCCCCTCGCCTTGAACAGGCAGTACTTACATCGTCAATGAGCACCTTGAGTGGTCGAGCGCCTGCTTGGTGCGGCGGTACTTGTGCTCAGCGGCGAGCAGGCGCTCCGCCCCCTCGCCTTGAACAGGCAGTACTTACATCGTCAATGAGCACCTTGAGTGGTCGAGCGCCTGCTTGGTGCGGCGGTACTTGTGCTCGGCGGCGAGCAGGCGCTCCGCCCCCTCGCCTTGAACAGGCAGTACTTACATCGTCAATGAGCACCTTGAGTCGGTCGAGCGCCTGCTTGGTGCGGCGGTACTTGTGCTCGGCGGCGAGCAGGCGCTCCGCCCCCTCGCCTTGAACAGGCAGTACTTACATCGTCAATGAGCACCTTGAGTCGGTCGAGCGCCTGCTTGGTGCGGCGGTACTTTTGCTCGGCGGCGAGCAGGCGCTCCGCCCCCTCGCCTTGAACAGGCAGTACTTACATCGTCAATGAGCACCTTGAGTGGTCGAGCGCCTGCTTGGTGCGGCGGTACTTGTGCTCGGCGGCGAGCAGGCGCTCCGCCCCCTCGCCTTGAACAGGCAGTACTTACATCGTCAATGAGCACCTTGAGTGGTCGAGCGCCTGCTTGGTGCGGCGGTACTTGTGCTCGGCGGCGAGCAGGCGCTCCGCCCCCTCGCCTTGAACAGGCAGTACTTACATCGTCAATGAGCACCTTGAGTGGTCGAGCGCCTGCTTGGTGCGGCGGTACTTGTGCTCGGCGGCGAGCAGGCGCTCCGCCCCCTCGCCTTGAACAGGCAGTACTTACATCGTCAATGAGCACCTTGAGTGGTCGAGCGCCTGCTTGGTGCGGCGGTACTTGTGCTCGGCGGCGAGCAGGCGCTCCGCCCCCTCGCCTTGAACAGGCAGTACTTACATCGTCAATGAGCACCTTGAGTGGTCGAGCGCCTGCTTGGTGCGGCGGTACTTGTGCTCGGCGGCGAGCAGGCGCTCCGCCCCCTCGCCTTGAACAGGCAGTACTTACATCGTCAATGAGCACCTTGAGTCGGTCGAGCGCCTGCTTGGTGCGGCGGTACTTGTGCTCGGCGGCGAGCAGGCGCTCCGCCCCCTCGCCTTGAACAGGCAGTACTTACATCGTCAATGAGCACCTTGAGTGGTCGAGCGCCTGCTTGGTGCGGCGGTACTTGTGCTCGGCGGCGAGCAGGCGCTCCGCCCCCTCGCCTTGAACAGGCAGTACTTACATCGTCAATGAGCACCTTGAGTCGGTCGAGCGCCTGCTTGGTGCGGCGGTACTTGTGCTCGGCGGCGAGCAGGCGCTCCGCCCCCTCGCCTTGAACAGGCAGTACTTACATCGTCAATGAGCACCTTGAGTGGTCGAGCGCCTGCTTGGTGCGGCGGTACTTGTGCTCGGCGGCGAGCAGGCGCTCCGCCCCCTCGCCTTGAACAGGCAGTACTTACATCGTCAATGAGCACCTTGAGTGGTCGAGCGCCTGCTTGGTGCGGCGGTACTTGTGCTCGGCGGCGAGCAGGCGCTCCGCCCCCTCGCCTTGAACAGGCAGTACTTACATCGTCAATGAGCACCTTGAGTGGTCGAGCGCCTGCTTGGTGCGGCGGTACTTGTGCTCGGCGGCGAGCAGGCGCTCCGCCCCCTCGCCTTGAACAGGCAGTACTTACATCGTCAATGAGCACCTTGAGTGGTCGAGCGCCTGCTTGGTGCGGCGGTACTTGTGCTCGGCGGCGAGCAGGCGCTCCGCCCCCTCGCCTTGAACAGGCAGTACTTACATCGTCAATGAGCACCTTGAGTGGTCGAGCGCCTGCTTGGTGCGGCGGTACTTGTGCTCGGCGGCGAGCAGGCGCTCCGCCCCCTCGCCTTGAACAGGCAGTACTTACATCGTCAATGAGCACCTTGAGTGGTCGAGCGCCTGCTTGGTGCGGCGGTACTTGTGCTCGGCGGCGAGCAGGCGCTCCGCCCCCTCGCCTTGAACAGGCAGTACTTACATCGTCAATGAGCACCTTGAGTGGTCGAGCGCCTGCTTGGTGCGGCGGTACTTGTGCTCGGCGGCGAGCAGGCGCTCCGCCCCCTCGCCTTGAACAGGCAGTACTTACATCGTCAATGAGCACCTTGAGTGGTCGAGCGCCTGCTTGGTGCGGCGGTACTTGTGCTCGGCGGCGAGCAGGCGCTCCGCCCCCTCGCCTTGAACAGGCAGTACTTACATCGTCAATGAGCACCTTGAGTGGTCGAGCGCCTGCTTGGTGCGGCGGTACTTGTGCTCGGCGGCGAGCAGGCGCTCCGCCCCCTCGCCTTGAACAGGCAGTACTTACATCGTCAATGAGCACCTTGAGTGGTCGAGCGCCTGCTTGGTGCGGCGGTACTTGTGCTCGGCGGCGAGCAGGCGCTCCGCCCCCTCGCCTTGAACAGGCAGTACTTACATCGTCAATGAGCACCTTGAGTGGTCGAGCGCCTGCTTGGTGCGGCGGTACTTGTGCTCGGCGGCGAGCAGGCGCTCCGCCCCCTCGCCTTGAACAGGCAGTACTTACATCGTCAATGAACACCTTGAGTGGTCGAGCGCCTGCTTGGTGCGGCGGTACTTGTGCTCGGCGGCGAGCAGGCGCTCCGCCCTCTCGCCTTGAACAGGCAGTACTTACATCGTCAATGAGCACCTTGAGTCGGTCGAGCGCCTGCTTGGTGCGGCGGTACTTGTGCTCGGCGGCGAGCAGGCGCTCCGCCCCCTCGCCTTGAACAGGCAGTACTTACATCGTCAATGAGCACCTTGAGTCGGTCGAGCGCCTGCTTGGTGCGGCGGTACTTGTGCTCGGCGGCGAGCAGGCGCTCCGCCCCCTCGCCTTGAACAGGCAGTACTTACATCGTCAATGAGCACCTTGAGTGGTCGAGCGCCTGCTTGGTGCGGCGGTACTTGTGCTCGGCGGCGAGCAGGCGCTCCGCACCATCGCCTTGAACAGGCAGTACTTACATCGTCAATGAGCACCTTGAGTCGGTCGAGCGCCTGCTTGGTGCGGCGGTACTTGTGCTCGGCGGCAAGCAGGCGCTCCGCCCCCTCGCCTTGAACAGGCAGTACTTACATCGTCAATGAGCACCTTGAGTGGTCGAGCGCCTGCTTGGTGCGGCGGTACTTGTGCTCGGCGGCGAGCAGGCGCTCCGCCCCCTCGCCTTGAACAGGCAGTACTTACATCGTCAATGAGCACCTTGAGTGGTCGAGCGCCTGCTTGGTGCGGCGGTACTTGTGCTCGGCGGCGAGCAGGCGCTCCGCCCCCTCGCCTTGAACAGGCAGTACTTACATCATCAATGAGCACCTTGAGTCGGTCGAGCGCCTGCTTGGTGCGGCGGTACTTGTGCTCGGCGGCGAGCAGGCGCTCCGCACCATCGCCTTGAACAGGCAGTACTTACATCGTCAATGAGCACCTTGAGTCGGTCGAGCGCCTGCTTGGTGCGGCGGTACTTGTGCTCGACGGCGAGCAGGCGGTCCGCCACCTCTTTCTTGCTGAGTCCGTCGCTGCGGACGGCGCTCAGCTTTAACTGCGTCTTTTTCAGCTCTTCCTGGACCACGCTCATGTCCCTGTCACAAAAAAAAACATTTGGAACATTAAGTTTCTCAAAATAAAGCATTTTTATCCGGTTGACTTGAACTTGAGGTAGTTTCTATCACCCTTGAAGCCAACAACAACACACAAGTACAAGAATCATATACCAATGTATGTATTTGAATATAGCAGCAATACCTCGGATCCTCTATCCTCGGGCAGAGTTGAAGGGCCTCGCTGATCTTGCCCTGTATGACCTCCCGCTTGTCTTGGAGGATGCCCTCCACCTGCGCGAGCTTGGCTCGGTCCTCGTTGACGCGGTGCTCGCAGGCGCGGCGCTCCGACACGCCCTGGTCCAGCTTCATCTGCTCCTGCTCGATCTCTTCCTGGACATTAATAATATAGATATTTCAGGACATATCATACAGCGCCATCTAGCCCCATATTAAGCAAACAGATATGGGCCAAAATTGGATGTAAAAAATTGGAAACAAAAACAGAAAGAGAAACAGGACTCATGCAATACTAAAAACATTTCACAAACAAAGAAAAAGTCAAGAAAAAAAAATAATATAATAAATAAGTCTACAATCGTTCAGCCTACCATCAACCCAGGATATAAACAAATCTGGCCCATCGACTGAATCGAGCCAGTCGTGTGCCAATAAATATGAGAGTCAACCTACATCTGTGCCTTTGCAAAAAACAAATGTGTTATTTTTCAGACACAACCAGTACCTGACACGCTTCCTACTCAACAACCATCGGTGGAGCTAAACAAACATGTTGATATTCTGCGATGACTTTGGACAGTCAGTTGCTGACTACATAAGAAACAATTCAGGAAATAAATATAACAACATCCTGACAATCTGTAAACCGAACGCACCCATCACCGAGGTACTCAAAAATGTCAAAAGTTACACCTCAAAAATGAGCAAAGGAGATGATATTGTTGTATTAACTTCTCATGTATATAAATATGACATCTCAATAATCAAATCTTTGATCTATCATTGTGATAGTAAATATATTAACTTGATATTGACCACACTACCATATAGGTACAGTAATATATCTAGTAATAAGGACAATTGCTTGAAGCATGCTATCAATGACCAAATGTATGGATTGGCATCACACTCAACGGGAATCAAGGTAATTGATGTAAATTCATATACCAAAACTATGTACACAAAACGCAAATCCTTGTCACCTAATTTCTTGAAGTATATTTATGTTGGAATAACTTTAAGATTTAAACAAATAGATAATCTAATATACTTAACAAAACCTGAATCTCAGTCTGCATCCAACAGCTCAATAAAGCAAGTAAATATGGAAACAAGTATGCAGCAAGCATTGCTGCTAGAAAAAGATTTTAAAATAATGCATCTAAATTGTAGGTGTATTAGGAATAAAATGTCAAAAATACAAGTTCTTGCAGAATCATACAGCCCTGATGTAATAATTTTTTCAGAAACATGGCTGAATAATAGTGAGGTAGAAAATATAGCTTTTAAGGGTTTCAAGCATGCTAGTTACTATGTGAGACAAAATTTGATTCATGGTGGGGTGTCCATATTTGTAAAAAATAAGATAAAATATAATAAATGTACTAAAATAGATGAACTATGTCATGAATTTCATTGTGAATTAAGTTGTATAGAAATTAGCTTGAAGGACTGTAAGTTGTTAATCATAGGTATGTATAGGACCGGGGCAGGTAATTTTGTAAAAATGACTAAAGTCCTGGATAGACTGTTTAGTTTATTGTGTGATATGACTAATACCAAAATTCTGTTTTTGGGAGATTGGAATGTTGATTTTCTGGTAGAATCCTCAGAACGGACAGCAATAAATGACATCCTAAAGACCTATAAATTTAGAAATGCTGTAAATTTCCCAACTAGATTTGATAAAGGGTCTAAATCATCAATTGACTGTGTGGTTACTAATGTACCAGAAAATAACATTAATATTAAGCACATTGCTACAGCAACTGGGTCCGACCATGATGCTCAATTAGTATACTTGAATACTGCCAAGAAACACATACCCAAATTTATATATATTGAAAAGCGTTTTTGTGAAAATTATCAAATAGAAGAGTTATGTAACTCAATGTTAGCTACAGACTGGGACACATTATTTAGTGTGTATGACAGCTCCACATTTGAAAAGTTTTTTTCATTACTCATACTCTGAAAGTAGGTCTGAAAATGCCTAAAGAGCGGGTTGAAAGTAATACTTTTCATCCCTAGGGAGAATCGCTTTCAACTGACAGCTGTCAAATTAACATGTAAAAACTCTGCGCGCGACTGGCGGCAGCACTTATGCCAAGAACTGATTAAATTGCAATCAGAACATTTTAGTTCCAATTTTATCCGCGCGCAGTTATCTTGCTTGAACTTTACGAACCAATTTACAAAAACAAAAGAGTTCCTATACCTAGATTTAACCAAATAGTTCTTACACCTACATTCAAAGAGGTTCTACATCACAATACGTATAGCAGAGATTTGTACCTATAAAATGAGTTCATCTGATTCTGGTATGGATTTAACAACTGATTTTATAAGAGAAGAGGCTAAAGCGGTAGTGGAATAACTAAATTTTAGTTTTAAATCTAATTTTACCATAAACTTAAAGTAAAATTGTCTCATCAAAGTTGTTAAAAGTAAAATAAAATTTACTCATGTTTTATTTAGCTAATTCATGTTTTTATTTTTACTTTCCTCCTATTTGTAATGAAAAGCACAGTGTTTACCTCGGGTGAAAGACTTATTTAGCCCCTCGAACTATTGACGCCCTTACTGCGTTCGGGCGCCAAACCCCGTCTCGGGACTAAATGAGTTACTTTCACCCCTAGGGTAACAATGTACTATTAATAAATTAATATGGTACATGGATGTGCATTTACCAATAAAAACAAGGCGTGTAAGAAATTGACAAAAATGTCCTTGGATCTCTGAAGATATAATAAAATTACAATTAGACTTGCATGACCTATATCAAATTCAGAGACAGTACCCACAAGTAACATCCACTCAGGATATAATAGAAATAAAAACCAAGTTAAAGAATAAACTTTTAGATGAAAGTAAGAAAAAACACATTGAGGGTAGAATAAATAATGCGAAAAACCCCAAAAAGGAGGCGTGGAATGTAATTAAAGAAGAAACAAATAAAGATATAAAAGAATGGACATGGGATCTATTTGACGAGAACAAAATAAAAGTAAGAAAAGAAAAAATAGCAAGTTACTTAAATAATTATTTTATTTCAATTGGTCAAAACTTAAAGACAAATAACCCACCAAACATACAAGAAGCAATGGGTCTACCACAAATACAGGGATCTTTTCTATCGGATAATTTTAAATTTAAGTATGTAATTCCCCTTGAATTAATGAAGATAGCTAAGAGAAAGATAGACCGATCAGAGTCGATGGATATATTCGATATATCCGGATCTTTTCTATATGATATAATTTTGCGTCTGGGGGACCATCTAACTTTCCTTATTAACAATATTCTACAGTCGGATGAATATCCTAGAACGCTAAAAAAGAACAGAGTCACACCATTATATAAAGGCAAAGGAGAAACCACTTCTGTGAATAATTATAGACCAATAACAATAGTACCCACAGTCTCAAACATTATAGAATCACTGATGGCAGACAATATTATGAGCCATATGAGTCAGAATAATATGATCACCAATGCCCAATACGCATATAGAAAAAATCACTCAACTACATCTGCGGCTCAAAAGCTAGTAGAAACGATTATTGATGGCCTTGAACATAAGAAAAAAGTGGCTGCAATATTTCTAGACTTATCGAAAGCTTTTGATTCTGTAAGTCATGACCTTGTAATAATGAAGCTCTCAGCTTACGGAATAACTGGAAAACCTCTCCGACTTATAAAATCATTCCTTGAAGATAGAGAGCAAATTATCGAAGTAAAAATAGACAAACAACGTCATAAATCATCACCAAGGAAAGTAGATATAGGAATTCCGCAGGGATCGTGACCTCAATGATTTATGCCTTAGTGGAATTAAGATGATACGACAGTGATTATAACTGCAGACTCACATGAAGAACTTCAGAAATGTATAAATAAAACTTTAAGAGAGTAAGAAAACTGGTTTACGGTGAATGGTCTGAAACTGAATACTGATAAAACGAATATAATGTTCTTCAATACTGTATCACCAAACTTTAAAGAAGCTCCATTAATATTGGAGAATGGAACTGAATGTGTATATGCAAAGCATGTAAAGCTATTAGGATTCGATTTAGATCCCTCCTTAACATGGAAAGAACATATTGATAAAACTTGTAAAAAATGGCTAAAGGGGTTTATGCATTAAAACAGTTGAAACCAATAACAAGCCCAGAGCACCTAAAGGAAACTTATTATTCATACATACACTCTATACTTTCATACGGCATAAGTATATGGGGCAATGCTACAGACTTTTAAAGAGTGTTAATAATGCAGAAACGAGCAATAAGAGTACTTGTGGGAGGTAGATATAGAGAGTCGTGTAGAAACCATTTCAAAGAGTTGAAGATATTGACGTCAGTGTCGCAATATATATTAGAGATTGTAAAGTTTGTAAAAAGAAATCCACATTTGTTTAAACTTAAGACTTATAACTCAAATAGATCCAAGATAAACAGAGTATTGTTAAAACCTATTGTGCCTAGGCTGTGTATGACTAAGAAACTACCCACTATAATGGGAGAGAAACTGTTCAATAAACTGCCCGCACACATTCAGTCTTTGAATAACGATCAGCAATTTTGCAATAGCGTCAAACAATTATTGTTAGATCAGACACTATACAGTTTTAAAGAATACTTTGAAAATGACTACAGTCAACTATCAATTGATTCTAATCTTGCTTAGAAATTAAGTATTTAACTACTAGGTAAGGAGTGTGATGCCAAATTGTCATTTTAGCCCCTATACAGCTAAAGTGACAGTACCAAGATTTATTTAAGTTGACATATTGTATGATTACATACCTATTATTATGTTTGACATGTTTTTAATAACAAAAATTTTCATTATGTTATTAATAAAACTTACAATTTTACCTTCTAAAATTTTATTAAAACTAAAAGTAATAAATTCAATTTGACGAGATATTGTAATTTGTGTAGTATATTTTATGATATTAGTACTTATACCTATGTTACAACTTTACATTATCAATAAAGATTCTTTATCTTTTTATCTTTATCTTTATGACGAAACCACAAGAGAATTTTCCATTTCATTCAGTATCCATCCATCCCAGTTCTGCTGCTGTGCTCCACCTAGGATCACTGTGATGCTTTAGGTGACCGGGTGGTCAAATGCCTGACTTTCTAGTATAACGAAACTAGAATATTGCACCAGACGTTACTTTGCGAATAATCTAGCAGATGAGAACTTTGGAAAAAGAAAAGGGTAGTATAAATATGTAATAGGTAGTATAAACAAAGGTTTAGTTTGTGACACGTGTACTCACACTGAGGCTCCTGTAGGCGGCGGCGTCATCTCTGAGCTGCCCCTTGACACTCCTCACCCGCGCCTCCAGCTCGTCCGCCCGCGCGCGGTGCTCCGCTTCCAGCCGCTGCATCTCCGCCATGGACTCTTGCAACGAGGTCAGCTTCTTTTTCGAGACGTTTAGCTCCTCCAACTGTACACATTTTACCATTTACCTATACATTTTATTTAATCTTTTTGGATATCGAAAATAATGACAACCGGCACGAACGAATCCTTTTTGGACGTGAATTCGGACGATTAGCCTATTAGGCCTACGGTCGACTCGCTGTATGGCCTGAACATACATCCTTATTTTCAAGCATTCGTTCCAAATAAATTAATTTAACTTACTTTCTTCCTTAACAACGGATTGGCCGATGAAATTAAAGAGACGCTCGAGAATTAATACATAAAAATAATTATCAGTTACTAGCTGATGCGCGCGACTTCGTCCGCGTGGAATAGTTATTACCATAAAAACGGTTCTAGTGAGTTAACCTTAAAACATAGACATATACTGTTGCGAACATTTTGTTAGATTATTTCAAGAGAAATAATACTTCCATTCCATTCCAATACACATTTTTTTGATATTTTGAACCGTTTTCGCAGCGCATGCAACGGAAGCCCTCAAAGATGAATATTTTTTCCCGTTATTTCCACACTTTCTATTGTTTCTTCGCTCCTATTAGTTGCAGCGTGATGTTATATAGCCTAAAGCCTTCCTTGATAACTGGTCTATCCAACACAAAAAGATTTTTTCAATTCGCACCAGTAGTTCCCGAGATTAGCGCGTTCAAACAAACAAACATACAAACAAACAATCTCTTCAGCTTTATAATATTAGTATAGATAAGTTGGAACAAAAATCATGGAAGTGTTTGTTACCAGCACAGTCTGTTGCGGTGTCTGGTGGTGTTCGAGCGCTGCAGCGGCTGCCTTGGCCTCCTCGGTCTTGCGGTGTCTGTCGGCGAGCAGCGCTTGCAGCGCTCGGGAGGCGGCTCTCTCCGCGTCATGCGCCGCGCGCGCCTCCTGCGCACACTGCTCGGCCGCCGACTCCAGCTGCTGCAGCGAGGCCTGCGCCTCGGCTATCTCGGCTTCCACTTGCCTTTCAGTAACGTACATGTTTCATTAGTGACATTTGGATTTACTTAACTCATTTGCATAAAGCTGTGATTCTCGGCAATATTGTTTTTTTCCGGTTGAGTAATAAGTTTCTAAAATGATCAGATCGAAGAGGATCTCTACAGGCTTCATGTACCCCTTATTAATATTGGGTAGGATCTCGCTCAAGACCGCAATGGATGGCGTCGTCTGGTATCGGAGGACAGGATACAACTGGGTCGCAGCGCCAACTAAAGCTTTAAAGTTTGAATGTGTCTAAAAAAGTCATATTAGTGCTAGCTAGTTTTTTTTTAACTTGAACGGGTTTGCACTTGACCATACTTTACCTGATAGCAAGCAAAGGCTATGGCCTGGTCCGTGGGGAACAGAGAGTCAGGCAGGGAGTTCCACAACCTTGCGGTACGAACAATAAAGTTGCAAAATAATAGTTGCATGTTTTTTTAAATTAGATCGTGTTTACACTTGGCCATAGTTTGCCTGATAGTAAGCAAAGGCCATGGCCTAAGATGGATCGAGCTTACCCGATAAGAACCGATTCACTCTCGCTTATAGTGTGTGGGGAACAGGGAGTTAGTTGCATGCTGTGTTATTATGACTGACCTCTTTCTCTCGCCCGTGCTGACCTGCAGGCAGCGCGAGCTGCGTCCGTCGCCGCCGTAGCTGCGGTAGTTGGGCGCGGGGTAGTACTCGGTGCAGTTCAGCGTCACTATCCTAGAGCAGTTCGCCGGCACGTTCTGCTCCTCGCTCGCCAGCCGGATGGCCTCGTCTAAAAAAAAATACAATATAAAATACTTCAAAAGAAATGTGTAAGAGTAATACGAGGTGCTGGTTACTTAGACTCATGTGAACCAATATTTAAAGAATTGAAAATCTTAACACTACCATGCATGTACATTGAAAAGGCAGCACTATTTGTAAGATCATACCCAGAGTTCTTTAAAACAAATCAAGCGCTTAGTAGGAGGCATCTTAGAACACAACACGGAGACAGGCTTCATGAGCCTGGCTCTCGACTTGCATTGAGTAAGAATAACGCTGTCCATATGGCCGTAACTATTTACAACGCTCTGCCACAGGACATTAAAGAACTGCCTTCCACTAGATTCAAATATAAATTGCATAACTGGCTAATTGAGAAGTGTTACTACAGTGTTGATAAGTATCTAGGTATATATTGCGGCATCCCAGTTTGTAAAATTGACTAATACAATTAACACCTAGATTAAGCATAGTTAATACATAGATTATAATATTTGCACACCTAGAATGGTAGAATACACGGGACTTCTATTATAAATTACAGCATCACCTACCTGTATTCAAGAGCAAATAAATATCATTTCATTTCATTTAAAATAACAGAGGAAATAATAAAAACCTTGGTGTTTTGTTAACATCAAAATTTGATATATACTATACAAATGTCGCGTCGAAAATGAATACCCATTCATCTGCCTCTCACACAAAACATACACACACACACACACTCACACACACAAAAGTTACTCGAGATAGATTACGAAGACAAGAATAGTCGAATGCACACGAATGTCGACGAAGGCGGCTGGACGGATAACGTTACGACGGTGGGCGGGGCAAGCAACTCTACACTACCTAGTCAGGTCATAAGTATTGTCACACAGTAAAAACTTTTCTTTTAGAATGCTGGCCACAAAAAACTTTATTGAATTCGAATTTCGAATTGTTCATAAAAATAAAAATGTATACTTTTTAGAATTTTACTCATTTTTAAATATGGAGTGGACGGTTAAAGAAGACCGTGTTGCAGTTATTGCATTGCATCGTTGCGGTTACGCGCCAATTCAAATTTTTGACATACTGAAAAATTTGAATATAACCAAAAGATTCGTTTATCGTACCATCAAACGATACAATGAAGACTCTAGTGTAGATGACAGGTCAAGAAGTGGTCGCCCTCGGTCTGTTAGGACTCCAGCAGTGATAAAAGCTGTGAAGGCGCGAATTCAAAGAAATCCCAAACGTAAGCAGAAACTGTTGGCCCTTCAGATGGGGTTAAGCAGAACCACGGTGAAAAGGGTGTTAAATGAAGACTTAGGGCTTCGGGTATATCGAAGAAAAACAGGACATCGTTTGAATGCTCGTCTAATGGACCTGAGACTGAAGAGATGCCGCGCTTTGTTGAAGCGGTACGCGGGAAAAAAATATCGGGAAATTCTTTTTTCGGATGAAAAAAATTTTACCGTAGAAGAGAGCTACAACAAACAAAATGATAAGGTGTACGCACACAGTAGTGAAGAAGCGAGCAAACGTATTCCGCGTGTCCAACGAGGTAATTTTCCATCCTCGCTCATGGTATGGTTGGGAGTTTCTTATTGGGGCTTAACAGAG
Organism: Macaria notata; assembly: GCA_927399415.1. Classification (NCBI taxonomy): domain Eukaryota; kingdom Metazoa; phylum Arthropoda; class Insecta; order Lepidoptera; family Geometridae; genus Macaria; species Macaria notata. The sequence continues at coordinate 2,003,610 of OV656727.1, forward strand.
GTACATTTTTGTGAGAAAGGTGTAAAAACGAATGCAGTTGTGTATCAAAATACAGTCCTGACGAACCTTGTGGAACCTGTTTCTCATATCATGTTCAATAACAAGCACTGGGTATTCCAACAAGATTCGGCGCCAGCTCATAGAGCGAAGAGCACACAAGACTGGCTGGCGGCGCGTGAAATCGACTTCATCCGGCACGAAGACTGGCCCTCCTCCAGTCCAGATTTGAATCCGTTAGATTACAAGATATGGCATCACTTGGAGGAAAAGGCGTGCTCAAAGCCTCATCCCAATTTGGAGTCACTTAAGACATCCTTGATTAAGGCAGCCGCCGATATTGACATGGACCTCGTTCGTGCAGCGATAGACGACTGGCCGCGCAGATTGAAGGCCTGTATTCAAAATCACGGAGGTCATTTTGAATAAACTTTATTGTCATAAGAATCTATGTTTTGTTAAGTTCATTTTGGTATATAAATGGTTACATAAAGAATAAAGTTGTTTCAATTATTTTATATTAAACATGTGACAGAATTTATGACCTGACTAGGTATATTGTTGGCTCAGTTCTCTTCTAGGTATTCTATTTCGATGATTGTAGAGTGTTATTATTTACCATCATCCGGTACGAGCAGGATGGACTCGAGGCCCACGTTGTCGATGAGGAAGTTGGCCACAACGGGGTCCGCGACCTGCAGCGCGTCTAGCGCCGACTCGTGCTGGCCGGCGCGCACCTTGTGGCGGCGCACGTCGTGCACGCGGTCCAGGAACCGGCTGCACGTCACTGCCGGCTTCGGGGCCGAGCCGTACACCTAATAATACATTTGCAAAGAAATCAATTATTTTGCTAAAAAAATTAGGTACCTAATATATATAATATTGTATAAATTTCAAACTTGTTAAGTATCTAAATAACAATGCTATTGTTTACAACTAGAATTAGTTTGTAATAAATACTTATTCTTTATCATTATTTATTGAAATAATAATACATTTGTGCATGTTGTGCTTAGCTTTAATAGGTAATATTTTTATATAAAAAAGACTAGTGTAAAGCTTTGGTTTCCTAGGACAGCGGTGCCTTCATATAGCGGCTGTAATATTACGGACGCAAAAATAATTAAAGTAAATTACGGTGCAAGTTACCGCTCTCTAGGAAACCGCGCCATTACGTTTACATAGACAACGTTCATTCACCGCTGTATTACGGCCGCTATATGTCGGAACCGCTTTCCTAGGAAATCCAAGCTTAACATTGTAAATGTATCAATGTCATTCACCAATGTTGAGGCAAAATAAATCAATAACAATTAACAGAAAGAAAACACTACAAAAACATAATGTACATAAAAAAATCCGGTCACAAGCTGGCATCAACTCAGCATATTCTGATTGCAAACAGTCAGCGCTGGTCTGCTGTTGAGACCGGCATTTTAAATCCATATACATATCTTACATCTTAGACTACAGCGCGGCTTAACATCAGGCAGGCTGTAGTATAATGCAACCCTTCTTCGTGTTAAAAGAAACACATGCATGTATCGTCATAAATATCTACAAAGTTATAGAAAACTCACTTGTTTGCCTTCAAAGTATAACTAGTACAATGGATAGTTTTCTAGTAATCCCTTTTATTATCTATTCTGTGACATAGAATCGTCTCGCGTTTCATGTATGAAGAGTAATGTTAGTACCTAATCAAAGAAAACTTTAGTGACAAAATAAATAATGATTGAAGTACATTCATTGTGCATGATTACATCTGTAGCGGAGGTCACGATCTTCATCAGTAAAGACAACGACGCTAATGAAGTATTATATCCGTTATCCGGTATTAGTATCCACAACTTGCTTAGTGTGGAGCCAGATGGCGCTGTGTGCAATGTCCCGGAATATTTATTTAGTTAATGCATGTCTCATGTGTGTAACAGTACTGACAGTGTATATGTGTGTGGTGTGAAACCGACATGTTTGAGGACCACAAAACCTGAACACATGCGTCTTCATGGAAGGATGTGGGCACCCACCGTGCGTGGGTACTTGCCTAAGAAAACTTATCCAAAATGTTGGAGAAATTTTCTCCTCAAACATGTCGGTTTCATACCACACACACATAAACTGTCAGCAGTAGTCACCTCACCACCACGTCCACGTCCTTTGTAATAATCTTATTTATTCCTTTATTTATTTATTTTATTTATTTATTTATTTATAGTCTGCAAAACAGGCACTAAGCTAAAACACACATAACAAACTTAATGAATAGAAGAAAATTACTAGCACTTAATGCCCTCTTGATGCAGACCTAACTTACAATTTTAAGATAATTACTTACAAATAAATACATATATTACATGCTACTTGAAACAATTAAGAAACAAAAATTACATAAATAAAGAGTACACCATGCATATTATTATAACTATATACCTATCTAAGCTTATAAAAAAATAATAATCATAATAAGATAACCAAAACATACAACAAACAAAAATTAATAATGATTCTATAATAATAATACCATTGACACTAACTTATACAAATAAAATAATAAATTTATAGCAAAGTACTTAATGATTTTTGTAACTGACTTTTTGAAAGAAAATAAAGACGATTTTTTTTCCTTTCCATCCAATGGTCGCCTGGAAGAGATTGCTTTTAGCAATAAGGCCGTCACTTGTGGCACTAGTATAAGTATTTTTTTTCTCTTTTTTTGCAATTATTATCGTGTGTTGCAATAAAGGATTTTCTATTCTATTCTCACCTGCCCCATGAGCTGGAAAAGCTTGCGCGAGTCCTCGGCCGTGTTGACGCAGAAGGCCTTCATGGAGCCCCCGATGATGTGCTCCAGGGCGCCGCCCCACTGCCTCTGCTTCAGCTTCAAGTACGCGCCTGGGACAAACAGTTTATTTAAGCCAGACACAAAACTGTGTTGTGTTATTTATTTAGATCCATTAGACATAATAGTCTGTGCAGTAGACTGTTGGTCGTTTGTTGTGTGTGATACAATTATAAGTAAATTATTAAAATTACAAATCTAGAGTTAATTGGTATCTTCTAGGTAAGCGTGTTACACCCTAGGCTGCAGCGATGCTTTACATCAGGCAGGCTGTAGTCAAACGTACACCACGTTTATACCACGTAAAAAAATAAATATGGCGAGACCCAATAGCGTGGTACTGCGTGGTACTGCGTGGTAATAGAATGGTTGGTCTCGTTGTGGTCTAGTTGTGAGTAGTGTGTGTGGTGCACTGACCGACGGGCCCCCGCGGCGGCGCGCTGAATGTCTTGCAGGCCTTCACGCGCTGGCAGAGCTCCACCATGTGGCTGCCGTACACCGCCAGCGACTCGTTCCCGCGCGACTGCAGCTCACGCAGCTGCTGGTTCAGTTGCCCTGATGTATAATACCAAAATTACAATGATGTTGGATTTTCATACAATGTTATGCAATAAGTATAATGCAAAATAAACAAATTTAATTTTAATTTAATTTAATTTAATGTAAAATATGTAAATGAAGAACTTCGCAACCGTGTTCATCTATTTACATTTATTTCCTCCGCTCACCAAACAATTAAAAATTTAATTAATCATCAAAATGTATAATGTTTTACTACGACAAAAATAAAATCCCTGGAAGGAAATACTTTCCGAGACACATGTACTCCTGCACCTAATTAGAATAGAAAATAATAATATTTTATCTGGGGCGGGGGCACAGCAGTGCCCCCGCCAAGTCGAGCGCGAAGCAAACACTGCCGTACCATCCTTTACTGGAACCATTTCGCCGCATTTTCAGGTTTGAGAACCTCTGGATGGGACTAGAACGCTGACGTTTTCGTCATTTGGTACGCTATATGGACACACACATGAAATCCAAAATTTTAAGTCGGTAGATCATTTAGTCCCGAAGCTACGAGAAAGCAAAGTTTCGCATTAATGACACTCACTCACTCATGATCATCAAAATAGAACTAGTACTTCCCATAAACTCAGAGAGCTAAAATTTGGTACAGAGTTAGGGTTTAATGGCCACATAAAGGGAAAACTATAAAAACTAGGATAGTCGAAGATCTGGAGTACCTGGTGACCCTGATTAGAAAACACAAGAGCCCAACCAAACTATTAGAGATAGCGACATACCGCTTTTACAAAAAATATTCAACTTTAGACTTGGCACGACCTTGTCTAGATTTAATTACTTTTTAGAGATAAGCAAGCAGCTCAATCGAGACTTGGCTAGTTTTTTACAGAATGTTTTTGGTGGGATATTCTTTATTGTTAGAAACCAATCGATTTTGAATGTTTGTATCATCATCAACCAGATAAGGGCAAATAATTCAAAAGAATCAAAGCACTCATTACATCTGCTGTGAATAGAGTACGAGTGACAAGTAGAGATGCTACAAGATGATGAGTACTCACGCAGTGAGTCCCGTTTCCGCTGCGCCCGCGTGGTGGCTTGTTCCAGGCGCTCCTGCGCTTGCGCGAGGTTGGCGCGCGCCTGCGCCGCCTCGTGCTGCGCGGTATCGTAGCGCGCGCTCACCGCCGCCGCCGCGCGGGAGGCCGCCGCCGCGCGCGCCTCCAGCGCCGTGCGCTGCTCGCCCGCGTTGCCAGATCTGCCCACGGACACAGTGCATTCATACAATCTATATGTCGGAGCAAGGAAGCTGTTGTATCGATTGATGCTAAGTCATAATTAGTAACATTGTCTAATATGAGATCTTACTACCTAGACAGTTATTATAAATCAGTTACCGAATTTAAGAAACTATTTTGATATGATTGTAATGATAATGATAACATTTTATTATAGCACATAACAGCACGGAAATGTCAGAGGAAGTTGTTGAGATGACTGTCACTTGGTCATAGTTTATTACTAATTCTTAACGTTATTGTTTATAGTCCGATTTGATTCGTAAATTCATAAAGGGATTAGAATAGGATTTACTTGATTTGTCCTAATTGTTTCTACAAGTTTATTGAAGTTGCTAATGTAAAAAGTCACTAATATTATTTGTAACAACCAATTGGAGCAGAGCAGAGTCTCGAGTGGGGTCGAGGCGCCATCTTGATGTAAAGCCAATATAATCGATGTTTACGGTGGCTCCAAGAGTTAGTCTAAGTTGAGCTTTGGAGTTGATATTAGAATATCGTGTTATGTGGTCGAGTTGGACCCCTTTAATTTGTTCATGCGATGTGGTCGATTTGGACCCCTGTTTTTGTCTGTCTCGGTCTGTCTGTTTATGGTGCTGGGTCGAGGTCGGTGCCTCGAACCCACTGCTCAGTTTAAAATTAAAGCTAGTTAACCATAGTTGGTATTATATTTCGTATAGCCTCATGCTTTGATATAATATTCACAACATGGTAGTACTTTAGTCCTACTGGCAACATTGCACGTCTTTAGAGAGAAAAAAGAAAATTTATTTTTTCCTTCCTAATGGTAACACCCCAGCGGTGTCGCTCCTCATTCTTTTGTCGTGCAAGGCAACGCACAGTCGAAATTTCTACCTTCAATTTTAAAAGTTAATACTTAATACCAACCTTCAATTTCTACAAAAAGTTAAAAATGCCGAAACGAAGTGCCGAGGAAAAGCTTCGTCACTACTACAATAAAATCAGGAAATTACAAGCCAAGAATGAAGGGAGATATCGTCGCATCATTTACTCATCGTCATCGGACAGTGAAGAAATCGGCGACGACTCCGCGGAAGTGTCTCGAGGCGGTGACCTTCACCTAGTAACGCCACCGTCCCAGCAGCAGCCCCCAACGCAGGGGCTATCTCGTACATCCGAGATCCTGCCACTTCCTAACAATTCGCAGCAGCCCCCAACGCAGGGGCTATCTCGTACATCCGAGATCCTGCCGCTTCCTAACGATCCGCAGCAGCCCCCAACGCAGGAGCTATCTCGTACATCCGAGATCCTTCCGCTGCCTAATGACTCGCTGCAGCCCTCAACGCAAGAGTTAGCAGACGAGATCGCTCCTCTTGAGGAGCCTATACCAGAGTGCGAACTGGATCCCGAGTTGCTAAGTGCACTTGGTGATACCACTGATGATGTGCCGGCTTATGGACCTGCCATACACGGTACGCTGGCTCAACGCTGGCAGCCGATTTTGAAAAAAGGCCTCCAAACAGAAGCAAAGGTAAAAATCCTTAAAGATTACATGGTGCCCGATAATTGCAAGGCGCTTAAAGCACCCACCTTAAACCCTGAGATTTCTGCAGCCCTGCCAGAATTCCAAAAAAACCGAGACAAGATTTTACAAGACAACCAAGATCAACTTGGCCTCGGCATAACAGCCATAAATAGAGGTATGTCGTTGTTGCTAACCGGAGATGACAAAGTGAATGTGTTAAAATTTTTATCGGATGGCTGCCGCATATTATCTGACTTACATTTCACCGAAACTCAAGCAAGAACGAAAGTGATTTTTCCCGTATTGGAAAAAAACATACAAACTCTTTTACAGAGTAATTCAGAAAGAGACGAAACACTTTTCGGCAGCAATTTGGCCGAAAAGATAAAGGCATCAAAAGCGATCGAGAAGCAAGGGCTTCAAATTAAAAAAGTTCCGCCTAGAACATCCACATCAAGCACACCAGCGGCCCCTAGCGCCCGATCCCGTCAGGGAAACTGGGCGGGCCCTCCTCGCTATCAACAGGCGAGAGGAGGGCGCGGCTTCAACCACCGAAACCAGTACCACCGCTCCGCGATGCCGGCGCGAGCAGCTCCAACAGCTCCACCTGTACCGCCGCTGAATCGCCAGCCGACTTCAGCGAGCTCGAACAAACGTGTCCCAACTCGTCAGTAACGCAGGTACATGCGAGTAGATTACGTCATTTTTATGATTGTTGGCTTAATGTTACAAAAAACCCAGTAATTTTAGACTGGATTTGTAATGGCTATAATATCCCATTTTTACGAGAAGTATATCAGCAACGAATTCCTCATAAAACTTCGTTGTCAATAATAGAAAAGCAAGCAATGGCGCTAGCCATCAAAAAGTTAGTCGATCTAGGCGCTATTACTGAATGTAGTCCGCAACAAGATCAGTTTATCTCTAGTGCCTTTTTGGCACCTAAATCAAGCGGCGGACATAGGTTCATACTTAATCTTAAAGAATTGAATAGGTTTATCACAACAACCCATTTCAAAATGGAAGACCACAGAACAGCATCAAAAATGATCTCACAAAACTGCTACATGGCCACAGTAGATTTGAAAGAATCTTACTTAGTTGTCCCTATAAAACATTCTCAACGTAAATACTTACGTTTTCAATACGTAGATGAACATTCTAACATAAAAACCTACGAATTTAATGCTATGCCTTACGGTTTATGTTCTGCGCCTCGAACGTTTACAAAAATAATGAAAGAAGTAGTAGGTTATCTCAGAAGCCAAGGACTAAGATCAATTGTATATCTCGATGACATATTGTGTTTAGGAAACACCCAAGACGAATGCTTACTAAACGTCAACAAAACACTTAAGTTATTGAAATGTTTAGGTTTCGTTATTAATTATGAAAAAAGTAGTTTACAACCGCGACAATGTAGCAAGTTTCTTGGCTTCATGTATAACTCTTTAGATATGACAATATCGCTTCCACCTGAGAAACGCGAAAAAATTTTGCAACTTTTGCAATTTTTTTACCAACTACCCACTTGTACAATTCGTGATTTTGCGCATTTAATAGGGGTACTTATATCCGCTTGCCCAGCTGTAAGATACGGTTGGCTTTACACCAAACAAATTGAGCGTCAAAAATATTTGGCCTTAGTTGCGAATAATGATAACTATAATGCCAAATTCAAACCTAGCGCGGTAATCTTGCCAGATTTAGCATGGTGGATGAATAATATTTCATCTACAACTAACACATTAGTAACACCAAATTTTAACTTAGAAATGTTTACGGACGCGAGCCGAACTGGCTGGGGCGCTTATTGTGACAACAAGCGCACTGGGGGCAGTTGGACAGATAGTGAGCGTGAAAAGCACATTAACTATTTAGAATTATTTGCTGTTTTTCTAGGCTTAAAATCTTTCGTGCGCGATATGCATAGCTGCAATATTTTGTTACGAGTAGATAATACAACAGCACTTAGTTATATTAATCGAATGGGAGGAATCCAATTCCCCCATTTAAATAATTTGACAAAAAATATTTGGCAATGGTGCGAACACCGAAATATCTGGTTGTATGCATCCTATATAAACACGAAAGACAATTTTGAAGCAGATCAAGAATCTCGTAAAGTGAACCCTGACATAGAATGGCAGCTTAGTGAAGCTCAATTCCAAACTGTCACGACAGCATTTGGTTATCCAGATATTGATTTATTTGCGTCCCGCACTAATACCAAGTGCAAAAATTATGTCTCGTGGAAACCAGACCCAGACTCTATTGCTGTAGATGCGTTCACTTTAAATTGGAAATCAATGTTTTTTTACGCATTCCCTCCATTTTCGATGATATTGAAATGCCTACAAAAAATTTACAACGACAAAGCAGAAGGCATTTTTATTTTTCCCAACTGGCATTCGCAAGCTTGGTTCCCATTGTTAAAAAGTTTATTGAAATCAGACATTATTTATTTCACACCTGATTTAAGTATATCACATTCTTGCAGAACCCGACAACAACAATCGAAGTTTACCCTGGGTGCAGCGCTGCTCTCAGGACAGCGTTTGCGGCAGCAGGCACCCCACACCAAGCATTAGACCTAACAATGGCATCTCTATCCAAAAATACTCTATCTCAATACAACGGGACGTATAAATTGTGGTGGCAGTTTTGTTATCGTCACGGTTTAAACCCATATATGGGGTCAATCAGATCTATTATTTTGTTTTTGACAGAACAATTTCAAAAAGGTGTTGCGTACAGTTCCATAAACAGCCACCGTAGTGCATTATCATTGCTTGTCGGAAGTCATCTTACTACCAATGATCAAGTAAAACGACTCCTTAGAGGTGCATATAGATTAAGACCAGCCTCACCAAAATATTCTAGGACTTGGGACCCACAGGTCGTTCTCGATTATATAGCAAATTGGGTACCAAATCGTCATATTTCATTAGAAAAAATAACACTAAAGTTAGTTACACTATTAGCGTTATCTACAGCACACCGGGTTCAAACGTTTTCTCTAATAAAAACAGAAAACATTAGGATAGGCTCTTCATCTGTCGAAATAGGTATTACTGAGGCAATTAAAACATCCGCACCCGGGCGTGAACAACCGGTTTTAGTACTACCTTACTTTTATGAGGATAAATCTATATGCCCCGCTACAATAGTAGAAGACTACCTATTTGTAACTAGAAAAATAAGACTGCCTTCAATAAATAATTTCATATTAACCTATAAGAAACCGCATAAATCAGCTTCGACTCAAACCATCAGTCGATGGATTAAGAGAGTTCTGGGTGAGAGCGGCATAGATGTATCAATATTTTCTAGCCATAGTACACGACATGCTTCAGTTTCCGCAGCTCGAGCTGCGGGTGTTTCCTTAGATACAATTCGCAAAACGGCAGGATGGACAAGTACGTCACAAACGTTTGCCAAATTTTACAACCGGCCGATAGTAAATGAAACTTCTTTTGCGAGATCAGTTTTGCAACTTAATTGATTGTAATGTTATACGTTATGAGATGATAACTTGTTTGTGTATAGTTTATAAGTTAAACATAATTTCCAATAAAATGTGATATAATTTGTAATCGTATCATTGAGATTACCATACATGTTAAAATATGATATGTAATAAAAGTTGATTGTTATTACTTTGTAAAAACAAAATCTTTTATTTCTCACACAAAATTTTGGCTCTAAACATCTACCATGTTGTGAATATTATATCAAAGCATGAGGCTATACGAAATATAATATATGATTAAACGAACTTGCAAAAGTGAAGTTCGATCAATATTATATGAGTATAAAGCCTCATGCGAAGATATACTTATCTTCCCACCCACCACAAAAACCCATAAGTATATTGAAAATTTTGTGTTATTTTTTAATTTCTCTTAACAATGAGGAGCGACACCGCTGGGGTGTTACCATTAGGAAGGAAAAAATAAATTTTCTTTTTTCTCTCTAAAGACGTGCAATGTTGCCAGTAGGACTAAAGTACTACCATGTTGTGAATATTATATCTTCGCATGAGGCTTTATACTCATATAATATTGATCGAACTTCACTTTTGCAAGTTCGTTTAATCATATATTATAAGTCAGTTTTGTGAAAAGTGTAATAAACGTTTGTGAATACTTCTTATCAGTGTTTTAAACTAGTATTTTACCCAGAATACGCTTAAGCTAGAGTAGGCCCTAATTCTGATGTCGTCATTGAGCGACTCCCCGATGGTGGTCGCTCCGACATATATATATATATAAAACTCAAAGGTGACTGACTGATTGACTGATATAGTGATCCATTAACGCACAGCCCAAACCGCTGGACGGATTGGGCTGAAATTTGGAATAAAGGTAGATGTTATGTCGTAGGCATCCGCTAAGAAAGAATTTTTGGAAATGCCACTTTTAAAGGGGTGGAATAGGGGATGCAAGTTTTACTTCTTAATGCGAGCGAAGCCGCGAGCATCCACTAGTATACTTAATAAATTTTAATTGTAAAAAATCATTCCCTGGAAGATCCTGCCTTCTACAACGCAGTCAACACTACAATTACTTACCTGTTTACAAACATAAAACTTTTAATAACGATGTTTTACCTGAAATAAAACATATATTAAATACTTACCTTATTTAAAACTTAATAAATTGAGAGTGGCAACCGTGTTTCTCTCTCTTTCGATCTTTGTGCACTTATATCGTTCTGTCTCGCTCGCACACCCCCACCAACAGGCGACCGAACCATGGAGGTGGAAATGGTTCGACCTCTTTTCATTGAGTCGAAATTTACACCAGGCAGAAATAAAATGTAAGTTTTAAATAAGGTAAGTATTTAATATATGTTTTATTTCAGGTAAAACATCGTTATTAAATAACTTGACCGTTATTTAAAACTTAATAAATTGAGACGTGTCTGTTATCGCCTGGTGGGTAAAAGACGCCAATGTGAACATGTACAGAAGTAATAGATACTTAAGTACTGGGAAGGTATATGTACATAGGTAAAGGGTAAGGTAGGTGTACCTTAGATACATACATAAAACCAACCAATGTGCGACAGACAGAAAGTGATGTAATCACATTTTATTCAGAGCTAATATAACTACTTTTGTTGAAGTAACTAAGTAATCAAAAGTACTAGCAGTACTAGACAGACTAGAAATAACAGCTTATATCGGGTTGACTGTAAGAGAACTGAGGCTATTATTATAAAATAATAATAATTTATCAGTTAAATAATATAATCACAAAAGTATTAATTTGAATTTTACTTTGGGATGGAGACCAATCAATCCTGACCAGGCTTTAATCAGAAGTAATTTGTCAGACCTACTTGAATACTACTACTTCCGACGGTATGAATTTGAACCTGATATAACATCTCTCCAGAAAGCTGCTCTTATTGATTTGTGAAATCAATAAATAGATTTGGTCATAATACTAATATGAGTCATAATACTATGGCTTACATGAAGAAAAGTTATGCTTTACACAAAAACAGTGATGAAGCTAAGTAGTAGGATTTTAAGACAATTCTCGTCCTGCTTGTCTATAGCTACTTAGTTGTCAGTTTTTACTACGACTAGTATGGACACAACAGTTATTCTTGGATTAAATGTTAAGAGTACTCAGCTATCAAGGCTAACTCTTGCGACTCGAGCAAAGTAATAAATGCAATGATTTTGTGATGAATGTAATGTCGAAAATATTTCTAAAACCAATACCAAGTCATGGAGGTTTTTAAACTAAGATAAGATAAATTTATTGTAAATAAACAATATGTTACATTTTACAAATTGCACTGCCTCTTACATTAGTAAAAAACTGTGTCGTAGAGAGTTTATATTATAATGCGATAGTTGGATGTATGATGACATACTGGTACATAAGCTCAATTTGCATGGGCCTACGACACGGTAATATCGTGCCTACGATGTTACATGAATACATTAGTCCATATAGGTACCACGGATTTATAACAAAATGTAGCATGTAATTTGAATAAATCTGTTATTAAAGTAATAAGCCTGCCAATTTTGGTACAAATGGAAAAATGTTATTATCATCAGCTCATATTAAATACTTCGTGCCATTTTACGCCAGGTTTTTTCCAGTTGTGATTTTGTCTAATCAACTTAACATTTTGCCAAGCTAGCGTTATATTCTGTATTCTGACAGGTAGATAGTAATTAGTATTTAGAACGTTTAAGAGGGCACGCGGCCAAAAGGCTCTAAGTTGAGATGTTGTCGGTTGAAACATTTTCGTAACTACAAAAGGGTGACGGATATACCCACACCAGGGTTTATATATGTACATTCGCGTCCGCAAAAATGTTCAAATCAAATCAAATGTTACCCAAATGGTATCAGTATCAGATCGATCTAGTCCGGTGACATAAAGATGATCACTATTTAGACTGAGCATTAGATCTCTCTCTTTAGTCCTTTTTGGATATAGGTGCTATCAGGATAATGATTATGATGACCTAGCTAGTTATAGGTGATCTGTATGGCACTGTTGTGTTTCCATGGAATGAATTACACTGTCAAGTTTAATCAATTGAATACAAATGAATCAAAAGCCTGTATGCTTATTTGCATTAAGACAGCAATTTACAAGTACTGTTCAGATACATAAACTTTGACGATGATCGTGCCTATGGATACGGTTTACCATTTCTAATGTTCGCGGTGAAGACACCGTGACTCGTGTCCAGACTGATAATACGTTTGAGTCGAGGACCCAAGTCAAATCGACACCTCTGAGGACAAATAATGCGACAGGGAAGGATTACGACAAGAAGAACCTCAGTGACAAATGTGAAAATGCAGAAAGATATTTCTTGTAAACAGTATTGAGAACAAGAGTGTTTATCAGGAGTTTCATTTACTGAGTCTAGACTAAGACTAAGCTTAACAGGTAGTTAAGAAACTCTTTGAACAAGTAGGTATATCACCATAAGGCAGAGAACATTAATTTTGAATATTCATATTCTACGGGTTATTCCCAGAAATACAAGACAACGCAGTAGCACAGATGTAGAAAATATATTCGTGAAACAAAAGAAAATAATCCGCATCCTCGCTAACATTAAAGCTCCTAACATATCTCAACATCACTTCCACGAACAATACTTTAGAAAATATAAATTACTTACTGTGACAGGTATATATATCCTAGAACTTTGTAAATTTTTAAAAAAATACCCAGATTTTTTCACCAAAGCAAATCAAAATCGCCATTATCCCCTAAGAACCAAATATGCCAATAAATTAAAAATAAAAAAATGTCGCCTCAAAATGCAAAGCTCGGGCCCAACTGCAATGGCCATAACAACATTTAATAAACTCCCGACTTATCTAAAAAGCATTGAAAAAGTTAACTTATTTGAGAAAACACTTAAAAATTTATTAATACATAAATGTTATTACTCTGTTGACGAATTTTTAAAAGATGAAAACTTAAATGACGACTATCTATACAAATACAATATAATAAATAAACAAATAGACCGGCCCGCACCGAACCAAAATACATTGCAAACACCCAATTAGGGTATATTGTGTTTCTCTGACTTCGATACCTTAGCATAAGATCTGCTCACCATTAATGTATCTTTATGTATAACAATTATGCAATAAATGCTTTGACTTTGACTTAGAAACTTGAATACGAATTAGATTTTCCTCGCTTGCCACACCTGACGTTCATGGTGTCTATTACGTATGTAATACTATGTATTACTCGTATAAGGCGTATATCCAGGTCACAAATATTAATTTACTTACCTTCTTGCCATTTAATTTTACGGATATAAGTATTAAGTTCTATTTCATTAGTGATGTCACATCTTTGAAAATCAGGTTGAGAGCAAAACGGAAGGCAGCTTTGCGAGATATAGTTATTAGCTAAATTAACCTTAGAAACCGTCTGTTAGATCTTTGTAACTGTCAGGTAGGTAAAGACAGTACCTACACGTATACATTTATCAGTATGTTTCATGTATCAGTATTTATCAGTTTTGTGACGACAAAATATTCAGTGTATCCCTAAGTGAAAGTAATGCGATATTGCTTTAGATTCTATAGATTTAAATCGTTTGGTCGGCATAGGCCTTTGGGGTTTTGGAACAATGTCATATTTTAGCACTAGGTTAAGCGTATGCTTCCACTTTATGCTATCTGCTGACAAGATACTTATTTAAGCTGGCCTGCAAAGATAATGTCATAATATATCTTTATACTTAACCAGCAGTTTGCCATGTATTGCAATAATAGGTAATTAACGTTGCTGGAAGTTTAGTTCTGCGCTGAATATAGATAATAGATATGATTAGAAATGCGAATAACTTTGAGTTGTTACCAGATCCCTGCGAGGGATGGCTCTGCATAGGGGTCGTTATGACCACAGCCCTGCGAGGGCTAGGTCCAGACCACAGCATGTCTTCAAAATACCCTACGAGGGTCCGGTATGATTAGCTTGTCTTTGTTAGAGGCTACGTACCCTGCGAGGGTTCTACATAATGAGCCTCCCTTTGTGAGGGCTTACGAATAGATTTACAGTGCATCACAGCACAATGTGTTACACAAGATCCCTGCGTGGGAAAGCTTTGTATAGGGCCGTTATGACCACAGCCCTGCGAGGGCTGGGTACAGACCACAGCATGTCTTTAGAGTACCCTGCGAGGGTCCTACATAATGAGCCCCTGAGGGCTTACGAATAGAGCCCTTGAGGGCTTACGAATAGAGCCCCTGAGGGCTTACGAATAGAGCCCCTGAGGGCTTACGAATAGAGCCCCTGAGGGCTTACGAACAGAGCCCCTGAGGGCTAACGAATAGATTTACAGTGCATCACAGCACAATATGTTATACAAGATCCCTGACTGGGAAAGCTTTGTATAGGGGCCGTTATGACCACAGCCCTGCGAGGGCTGGGTACAGACCACAGCATGTCTTTAGAGTACCCTGCGAGGGTCCTACATAATGAGCCCCTGAGGGCTTACGAATAGATTTACAGTGCATCACAGCACAATATGTTATACAAGATCCCTGGCTGGGAAAGCTTTGTATAGGGGCCGTTATGACCACAGCCATGCGAGGGCTGGGTACAGACCACAGCATGTCTTTAGAGTACCCTGCGAGGGTCCTACATAATGAGCCCCTGAGGGCTTACGAATAGATTTACAGTGCATCACAGCACAATATGTTATACAAGATCCCTGGCTGGGAAAGCTTTGTATAGGGGCCGTTATGACCACAGCCCTGCGAGGGCTGGGTACAGACCACAGCATGTCTTTATGTACGCATGTCCCTGCGAGGGTATGACATACTTAACTAGCGTGTATTTGCGAGAAATGGCGCATTGTATTGGAGGATAATATGTATGGCAGACGATCCTGCGAAGTTACGACATGATTAGCTTGCCCCTGCGAGGGGAACGCCTACCTTTCTATCAATTTCAAGTGAGATGAATAGAGTAATTGTCACAGTTTAACGAAATTGCAGTAATACACCACGTCTACGTCAATTGATATAATAACGTCAACTATTAATTAAATCGAACAAAAAATAAGAGAGACAAAACCATTGGTTCCATTTTTATCCGTATTCACGGTTCTTAGCTATATTAGCACATAATATATGTATTTTGTAATGTTACAAATTTAACTCGTATCTATCACAGATTCTTAAATTATGGACTTGAAAAGCCATAATTTTTAACTAATAGTCACTTTGTCTGCCACAAATAACATTACTCGATCAGGATCCTCCGATACATGCTATGCACTTAATAAAATTATTGAATTGTAAGCAAAGTAAATTAACACTATTAAATTTAGATGTAAAAAAAGACATGTCGGTTACTCTATTGTATTAGAACATCATTTATCTGCATTAGAAAAATACTAAAAATGATGCATACTCGCCCCCCCTTTATTTAACCTCAGCGACGGCGCATATTTGTGATTCATCGAATTGAAATTCTAGTTTGATCACTCGTGAATATCGTTGGAACGCCGTGTTAACATTTATAGTTACTTGTAAAACACTATTAACTATTTACGTCATATGTACGGGGTACATACACATAACAAGTATTAAAATTACTGAAATACGTTAAAAATTATTGATTAAAATATACTGAGGGTAGATATATAATTCAGTTTCCAAGTACACAATATTAAAGTCAAGCAAAAGAAATAGATCAGAAAATTGAGGGTAATAAAATTATTTATAATAAAAGGAAACAAGCCAAATGGTAAAGTCGAACGGTAACACCGTTTAAATCACTTTACCAATAAAATAAAGTCAGGTGGAATTAAACTTACTGCTTTCCATTGGAGAAGGCACACTTACAAATTGAATTTTAGAATTTCAATAAAAATTAATATTCCACTTTTGCTCCAAGGCTAGCGACTTGTCGCAGCGGAAAACTCGACGCCAATGAAAAGAGGTCGAACCATTTCCACCTCCATGGTTCGGTCGCCTGTTGGTGGGGGTGTGTGAGCGAGACAGAACGATAAAAGTGCACAAAGATCGAAAGAGAGGGAAAAAGGAAGCGGAAAACACGGTTGCCACTCTCAATTTATTAAGTTTTAAATAACGGTCAAGTTATTTAATTTTTAGTTTTTTTTTAACACGAAATAGGCTTACGTTTGACTATAGCCTGCCTGATGTTAAGCACCGCTAGTCTAAGATGTAACACGCTTGCCTAGAAAAAAACCTATTTACTCTAGATTTGAAGACCCCTGGGACATTATTTATTTATTTTATTTATTTATTTAATAATAATTAATACGGTCGTAACCAATTACATTAATTATCTCATTAACTAATATCAATAATCACACTTAAATTCACGTTGTAATGGTTGATACTACATATAGCGAATGTTCGCAGTCGCAGCGCATCGACAAACACATCACAAGCAGGGTTTTTGTGCAAGACAGCATTGAGTGCAGCCAGAAAGAAATAAAGAGGACGAGTACTGACTGTATACTCTGTATCTCTGCCTCGAGGTCCCTGAGCTTCCTGTCCTCCCGCGCGGCCTGGTCGCGGCGCTTGTCCGCGGCGGCGTGCGCGGCGCGCCACTGCGCCTGCGCCTCGCGTGCCTCCTCCTCCAGCCGCCGCAGCTCCGCCTCCGCTGTCGACTTCTCGGAGCCCCTCTCTTTCAGCTGCTCCTTTAGTGCCCTGCAAGTAAATAAATAGAAAATAAATAATTCAGGACATATCACATCTAGCCCCATACAAAGGTAATGCATGTACTAATCATGGGTATTAGATAATGGATATAATACATATACATATACTTTTCTTTCGTAAATATGGCGCTGTGTCAAATGTCCCGGTTTTTTTATTATTTATTATATATAGAAAAGATCGATTTTTTTTATTCGCCGTGGAAGCTGACTTGCAGGAACTTGAAGTTGCAGACTGGCAAGTGGCAGCCCAAGACTGGCGAAGGTGGCATTCTCTTGTGCTGCAGGCCAAGACCCACTTCAGGTCGCTGTGCCATAGGAGTAAGTAAGTAAGTAAGTAAGAAACGACCAGACTCAACACAAATCATTACCTAGAATATTAATTGTATATTTGCTGTTTACTTAATAACTTATTTGTAATTTAATAAAATAAAAATATTATTAAGATGCATTCGCCAAATAAGTATAATTCTAATGACTATAGAGTTTCACTATAAACATTTTTATATCTGTACTGTATTATTGATGGCCGCTATTCGTTTCTAATAATTTGTTATCTCTCTAACTAATGCAAATAAATTGTCACACTTGATAACTCATTTCCTTTTATTAAACCGAAGCAGTGTAAATATAAGTTATGGAGTAGTAGATAAGATAATATTGTATTGTTTTTATTAGCCAACATGTTAGGAGTATTTTATACAAATATATTATTGGGATGATACTTGTCCAGTTATTGTGAGATGTGGATTAAAAAAAATATTTTGAAGTACCACAGTTCATCCTAAACATCATTACTGAATCAATGAATCTATTAATGTGAGATAGTGTGTTCAAAGAATATTTTGTAATAGGTTTGGCTCATACGAACAGTACTATACAGAGGGAGTAAGTTTTCATGGAAGTGGTCCACTCTGGTGTCAGATATTGAAACACCCTAAGTGCCTCTGCAATGTCTTGACTCACAACTGATTATATCATAGAAATGCCCAAATGAAATCACTTTTTAGTCACCCATCCTAAGACTGGCTGTGTCATAACAATATAATAATTTGTTACTTAAGTGTGTTAATCATTTATTACTTTGTTAATGTGATTAGAGAGTAATTAGACGAATGGCGTACAAGAAGAGAGGCCTATGCTCAGCAGCAGGGCGATAGCGGGCTGCTGATGATGATGATAATGCAATTGGTTGTTACTGTTTAATTAAGTAATCAAATAAATAATCTTACTTTATAGCATCACTGTTGGAGCCAGAAGTCTTGTCCATATTTTTTAGTTTCTCTTCCAACTTTTCCATCTTGGCCTGCTGCTTGTTGTACTGGTGCTGTATGGAGTGGGCTTCCTTCTCCAGCTTGGCCACTTCACTCCAATAGTACTCATTCTGCAGAGCTTTGTGCTTCTTCTCAATCTCGTCTCTGGATATGAACTGGTCCAAGCTGGTCTTCCACTTCTTGTACTCCTTCTCTAGCTCCGCACAAGACTGATAGAGATAAAACATAAAAATCATAGAATTATTGGGAACTTGTGGCATTTTCATGTTATATATTTCTAGATATGTGTTCTGTAGATCAAGAAACTAACCTATTACAATTTCATACTTTAACCATATCTGTTAAACTATTACATATGAAAAACAAAAATCATAAAAATACAACATATTATTAGTGTGATTTAGTGATAGTTTTTTATAGTATCAACTCAATTATGTTGTTTTTTTATAATTTTATCAATTATGGCCCTACTAGATTACTTCTGAGTATACCTTAATAGTACATCCAATCATAACATTACATAAAAGCTTGTTCCACTTCGACTCTCTTAAGCAGTGGCCAGCGACATCACTACATAGTATAAAGCAAAGTGGCTTGGAGTGGAGTGTGTCTGTCCCTGTCTGTACTGTATGTATGCTTAGATATTTAAAAGTACACAATGGATTTTGATGTGTTTTTTTATTATATAGAGTGATTCAAGAAAAAGGGTTTATAATGTATATTAATATAAATGCACACAAAGCTACAGGAAAAAGCTAGTTAATAATACATTCATAATTTATTTTATGGTCTTCAAAGTGAAATAAGTTTCTGTATTATGTAATGAATGAGAGTAAAATGTTTTGTGAACTTACATCAACTTTTTTGTTCCATATAGCAGTAGCCCGATTACAATTTTCTAAAGCTCGCAAATAGTTAGCCTCAGTCTGGTCGAGGTTAGTTGCCTTCCTGAACAACGAGTACTTCTTCTTGGCGTCTGATGCATGGAAACTCCTCGCATCATCCTGATTCAGCACTGAGATGGGGTTGTCCACTTGAATGTCATGTGCAAGAATGATAGCATTCACTTCTTCATATTTTGTTGATATTATTTCACCTGTAATTTAATTTTGCACATTTATTATACTTGGAATGCAAAAATACTATAATAAACAATGCTATCAGCACTGTATATTTTATTTGTAATTAACACATTAAATCTATTCCACAGTATGTTAAACTTCTTCTTGACTTACCTGAAGAAGATTTAATTTTATAATTGGACCCTCCTGATGCATTTATATTCCTTACAATAGTGATGTAGTTTCCATATATGTGATGTTTGAAAGCTTTAGGGCTGCTGTTCTTTATTTTAATCTCTATAGTAGCAGAGTTATACCCCTTCTTAATAAATGCTGAAAATTTAATGTAGTTAAGTACATGAGATAGGATTTATAAAATTACTTGAGCATAGAACTTGCACTATGTACCTACAGATAGACATTAGAGCCTCATCAGCCTCATGACATGATGTACCAGGCCAGGATTTGAAGTAATCTAATATACTTATTATAGATTCCAAATAAGTGAAATTCGGCCATCTAGCATAAGCCGGTCTAGCGCCAGCTCGAACAGGGCACATGTTTAGATCTAGTTACACGTGTAGCAAGTAAAAAATAAGTACGTAAATATGTATAACTTGTACTTACAGTGTAAATTGCTTCCTCTGTTAGTAGCCGAGGCCCTGCCTCCTAAACCGACGACTAACGCGGTCAAGATAGCGCTTTTCCCGCTACCATTCCGTCCAACTATAAAATTAACATTTCTGTTCAAATATACCTCCAAGTTTTCATGACAAAAGAAATTTCTGACGTGAATGCTGTGGATACAGCCGTCTATATCCTCTTCTATATCTTGAAATTCCATTTCTAATTCCTAATACTAATACACCCGAAACACCGGTACAACAAAGTTTTCAGTTTTCTGTTTTTTTTTTTCCTGTTTTTGCGTTGCACGCTATCTTCACTTCAAAATACTTTTTTTTTATGGCTTTTGCGAAGATATGACTTCGCAATTCTGCCAATGTCAAGTGGGTAGGCCATCAAACTGAGAAATTTTACGTGAAATATCGATATGTACGGTGGTTTTTAATTACACAGTTGAGTGTTTTTTCCCCTTTTTTTGCTTTCTGTAACAGCGATGGTTAACCAATCTACAGACATATACAGAAACAACACAAGAACAAACACAAACATAGATGCATATACATAGGAACATGTTAATTAAATTAAAATTAATTTATTTATTTATAACTTTTAGTTATATGCTGTACACAATACAAAATTACATTTTAGAACTTATTCTAAAAAATATGGATTGTGTGACCCTGTTGCTTGTTTAGTTTAGGGCATTGCACTTTACAATATTAACTTAAACACTATTTTACTTAATAAGTACTAATGTAGTTACTTACATGCCTAAGTACCTACTTAATAATATCCTTTAAATTTTTTAAACCTTATGTACCTACATACCTAGTTCTATGATAAATATAAATATGTATGAGATCTGTGACATATATTGCGATATTCTTACATACATTATAGGTACCTATATAATTTTGTTGCATAGTACTTACATTGTAATTATTCTCTATGAGATCAGTTACTTACATTATTAGGATCTTTAAATGGAATCGTCTTGTAGGAATTCATCTATTGAGTAGTAACTTTTTTTATTAGGAGCTTTTTTAATTTGGCTTTGAATGTTCTTTCTGAGGGTTCATTACGGATTTCATGTGGGAGTTTATTGTGTATTATAATAGTCATGTATTCTGGGCCTTTTCTGAATAATTCTAACCTGGGTACGGGTAGCAGTAATTTGTTTGGTCTTCGGGGGTTGCTATCGGAAGTAAAAAGATTTCTGTTTTCGGGTGAATAGCGCGGCTTCTAAAATGTAAATGGATGGAAGCAATGATATTCTATATAAACTGAGGTAGATGCGTTTATACCCCGTTATTTGTAGCGAACTCAAATCAGGCTACGTAGCATGATTCGGCTCAAACGCCTCGAAGCAACGCGCGGCGACGCACGTTGACGGCGCGACTTTTTATCAGTAAAAAATATTCACAATGCCATCGTATGTGTTTAGAAAGTGCAATAATTACACTGGGACGAGTGCCAAAAGCAAGAAGGATGTGTCGTTTCATTTGTAATTATTGTTTATCCTTTTAAAATGAAAATACAAACATTTAATATTACTATAAATCAACCAGTGACGCGTTGCCACTTAGCCATCTCCACGAAAGAGACAAATAGCGACTCGAATTCACGATTGACGGCTGACGTAGCTGTAAACATACGTTTATCTCTTTCTCACAACGGGGCTTTATATATCTCTGACCACTTTTGCTTTCCTGAATGATGTAAACAACGCTGCGTATATACTACCTAAATAGCTATAGCATAATTTCGCCACGCGCTAGGGCGATTTTTAATGGGTGTAACTGTTGAGGTATAACCTCTATGGTCCATCAGGAAAACCTCGTTTTAGACAGTAGTGGCCAGTCATAATATTGCTAGGCAACCGTTGTTAGATTGATTTGAGAGGTGTCGAGTTTTTCAGATGGTTTCTTATAAAGTACTGAAATATATTATCATCTAAATTACGCAATGGTTTAATTTATCTTTAACTGTAACGTCTCTATTTGTAAAACTCTTTGGATGGAAGTGTGAGTATTTTCAGGCGGATGAAGTGAGGTCTGCAAGTTTCTCTGGGTCTGATGTTAACTAGGTATTATTCTTATAAGTTTTTTTGAATGATTAGTAGTGATTCTGCATCTGTGCTGTTTCCCCATAGTAGTATACCATATTTTAACCATGAATAGGCATAGGCGTAGTAAGCGGTTATTGCAGTTTCTGTGTTAGTGTTGATTTTTAAATTTGCCAGGGCGTAAACAAATTGGGATAGTTTAGATTTAATTTTTTTAACGTGCTCCTTCCAGTTTAAATTTGAATCGACTGTTAGGCCTAGGAGGCTATGGTTATTGACTTCTTCTAGGCTGAGATTTTTTCGGATAACAGTTAAATCTAGAGGTTGTTTCTGATATGGGTGGAATTGGATGATTTTTGTTTCCTTGTTGTTTATTTCCAGATTATGTTCATATAACCACGATTTTAAACTATTAAAAGTTTGAGTAATTTCTATTTGCTGTGTGATTTCGTTACTTTTGCTTTTGAATATAAGGGACACATCGTCCGCAAATAGAATAGATACTTGGGGAGTGTAGCTGCTGGGCGAGATCATTAATATAAATTAAGAATAGAATGCAACCTAGCCCAATCAACAAAGACACGTGATTTATGACGTCACTTTTTGGTAAGTATTAACGTCCTATCACGTCATTTTCAACGTGGTGATTCACGTGTCTATGTCACAAATTAAACGTCATTTTTAACGGCATATTACGACGTTAGTTAACGTCATGTTTAGACGTTAGTTAACGTCATGTTTAGACGTTAGTTAACGTCATGTTTAGACGTTAGTTAACGTCATGATAAGACGTTAGTTAACGCCATGTTCAGACGTTAGTTGACGTCATGATAAGACGTTAGTTAACGTCATGATAAGACGTTAGTTAACGTCATGTTCAGACGTTAGTTAACGTCACGATAAGACGTTAGTTAACGTCATGATAAGACGTTAGTTAACGTCATGATAAGACGTTAGTTAACGTCATATTCAGACGTTAGTTAACGTCATGTTCAGACGTAGGTTGACGTCACATTGTGACGTCGTGTAATACGTCATTGTGATGTGACCTGGGGTAATTTTTGACCTCAATATTGCGACGTTAACTAACGTCAGACTACAAGCTGGGCACTCATTTATAGGTTAAAAACACAATGGCGCCATCCTGAAACAGATAAAAATAATGAAGAGAAAAAAACAAGGTTGAAAATAAATTGTGTTTATTAATTAAATATTTAAAACATATTACAACCAGCTTTTTTGTCTTTGGTGTGAGAAAAAAATAGGAGTGCTTTAAATTTAGCAAGCTAAAATCACAGAATTGCTGTGTCAATGGTCACAATAACAATAAAAAATATCTTTAAAATGAAATTTGTCTTACAAATATTACAAATGTTTATATGAAATAAGAAACTAACTATATTTGGTTAATTATGAATTCGTGAAATGAGATACATTTCTCGAATTCATAATTAACATACCTAATATAGTTTCTTATTTCATATAATGAAATGACTTCAGTTACAGACCAAATATCACTATTTACGGTATGCAAGTATAATTAAGAACAATTTATTGTGGGGGGTCGATAATGGCTTCAACCCCAGATGGGTATCTCCCAAATCTGGCCCTGTATATAGTACTTAACAGTTAATTAGAGGGTAAAATAACGTACTTATTGCAAAAAGGTAAAACTAAACATTTACATAAAATATCTTCTACGGGAAAACATCCGTTTTCCGTAAATTCACTAGCCAAAAAAACATCAAGCTGTGAGGATGAACATGGAGCAGTATAAAAGTTTTTATACTTTTTGAAGGCTTTGGCGTATAAAGTAACTTTACCACTAGTTTCCAGGATGTTTAAGATTTCAATTACAGTTTTATTTTTCATCATGCAGTACTTGTCTGCCTCGGATCTATGAGAGAACATAAAGTCACCCCATAACAGTTTTTTGTACTGATTACCCTGATATGAATATGGTATGGGTCCTTCCAAATGTTCTATAGTGCAATTGTAAGTTGTATTTACAAGGCAATAAGCCGGCTGAATATGATTCTCTGACAACCGATTGGCAGCCTGCTGTAAAGGCTTATACGGTGCTCTTAGGGATCTCTTCAAACCGCCTAAATAGTTTTCAAATTTAAAAGCAGAAAATGAGTCTAAATTGCCAAATCTTTCAACGTCATCAACAAGGTGTAATAACGAGTGAACATTATATACTAAATACTGTCGGCCGTAAATAATGACACATTGTTCAACAAAAGTTATCAAAAAACTTCGAGCGTAACTAGCATATTGAGTGCATAATGTTTTTGAAACTAAGATGTAAATGGAACAATGTAGCAACATGAAATGTTTGTATACATTTTTTGGTAAAATGTCATATAAAATTATTGGGCCAAGATATAACAAAAAAGTTCTAAATTCAGTTGCTTTCCAATGTTCTACTTCGTTAAGAGATCTGGGCTTACGATTAAACTCCTGAGGAATTAATTTTCTTACATAAATTAACCTTTCACTCAAATAATTTGTATGTCTAGAATCTAGTTTTACATGTTTTACGTCTGATTTTACTGGTTTTATCCAGGTATGAATTAATTTTCTCATAACTCCAAGACAAACGCTATGCATGTAATCTGTAGGAAAACAAGAAACCATTCCAATACCCAATTTAAGTAATGGCGAAGTTCCAATATGATGGTCTTCATCTGTTTGCAATTCAAATGACCTATCAGTTCTAGGTGTACAGTTTAAATCGTCTAGAACGATACGATGTTCCACATAATTCCCAGTACAGACACATTTATCACAGCTTGAATAACCATTATGAGACTTGACACATTTTAAATAAGCACGTGCAGGCATATCACAAACAAAGTTCTTCACAGTAACACTTATAAGTTTATCATTATATGTTGTACCAACTTCTAAAAGAGGTATCAAGTCTTCTATAAACGATTCCAAGTAGGAAGATAATGGTGATGGCTTTGCAGTCCCACAAAATATACCTATGACAAAAATGCTGTTTTTCATTCCAACAACTTCTGCTAAAATAGGCCAGAACTGAGTATTAGCACTCTTAAAAATTGGTAAACCATCAACGTTAAATGATAATGTTATTTCACTTTGACCATTTTGATATACCACTGGTAATATTCTTTGTAATAAAGTGTTAAACCCAAAATGCATGTAATCTCCACAATCAAGATGTTTCAAATTATAATTATAACATGTTTTTAATAGTGTTCTGGAAGAAGATGGCAGTTGAGGATGATCATGTTTAAGAAACTTTAGTAATGAAGTCATAGCCATATGGGATATATTGTATTCTACAGCCCAAGATCGTAAAAAAGATGCTAAGTCTAACTGTTCATTGTTATTGACTACAAAAGGTAAGCCTGACTCTTCATTAACATTAGTTACAACAGGTGAATTTTCGAGGGATAAATCTGCTGTGTTAACTGACAAATTTGATTGCGAACAACTGTCATTAATTACAGCTATGCTATTCTCACCACTGTTTATGTTAGTGTTGGAATTATATTTATCCACATCGTTTTGTATTTGTACATTCTCATTAGCTGATATGTCACATTCTGTAATATCAAACAGATTTCTTTTTGTACTCACTTTCACTCTTCTATACATTTGTCGCTTACTTACAATAGCCTTACGTGACATAATAATGGCCAAAAAATTATTAAATTAAAGGATTGCTAAAAACAGTTTCTTAAGTAGTAGTCTACAAGGATTGCCTTTGAGACGAAGCCAAGGATTGAGATTTGTTTCTGGTCAATCGCGCTTTTACTCTTTGTGGAGCATGTTTAAGCCACACCTTGATGTCATTTTCTAAATCCTTATCCACAGTCAGTTTAAAGTGTTTTTTAACAGCACCTGCAACAAAATAAAAAGTTTTATACAATGTAATTCTATCTATTTGTAGAAGCTGTCCAGATTTGGCGGTGTTAATACTAATAGAATAGGTATATTTACGATATGCTCAATAGAAGTAGGTATGTAGGTACAAAATTGTGCATACCTACAAAGGTGTGGGAGCAAGTGGTACAAATCAAGTACCTATACATATTTCCTTTATTAATAACAAATTATTAACAGGTCAAAATGTAACAAAGACCTTAATCTTCAATTGTCAATTACTACTAACAATGAATTATATTCCTAATGGGGTTCTGCAAATACCAGTAAGAACATACTTACAAAGGTCGGCTGTTCGAAGAACTACTAGTTTATAATCTGTTTACAGACATGAAAACTATGGAAACAAGTGAATGTATAGTGAGTTCAAACTGTATACTTACGTATAATTGCAGTTTTTAAATATAATTCCTCAATTTCCTTTTATTATTTTTTCCTCTAAAATTAAACTGACGCCAACTCATTTGTCATGCAATGTTTTAATAATTGGTTGATGGATGTGGTGGTTGAGTGTCCACAGTGAGAAACTAAGTAATTGCACTGAAAAAAAAAATACATATAGATAAATTATAAGTAATATTTTAAAGCTGAACATTACCATCTGGGAGCTATGATGCCACAAACACACAAACAGATACACGGACATATCAAACTTATAAGCTGCATATTCAGGTCTGAATTGACATTATCAATGAATCATTACACCTGACCTGCTACACTAAGAAATAAGTGCCAGTCACTCAATTACGATCAACTTCAGCTGAGTACATGATCATGAGCAGTTTTATAACACCAGGAAATGGTTCATACTTACCTCAATACCTCTAAGAAAAAAACAAGTAAATAACTTACAAAGTTGGCAAATTTGTTGTCACATGTCAGGTATGTTTCAATTGCTGTTAATTCTTCTAGATCATTTAATGGTAGCTGCACATGAAGCTCAATTGGAGTTGCTTTAGAGTTTAAGACCTCTAATTCATTCTGTTGTCTGATCCAATCTAAGATTTGTTTATTTTGCTCCACTATGGTTGACAAAAGTTGTAGAGTTTTGGTCTCATATCCTGAAACAATTTTTTTTTCTAGTTAGAGGTCTTGGTCGACCTACACTATTTTAATAAGATGTTAACCATTATGAGATCAATTGCCAATCAAAAGGTGGTTATTTTAATTACTATTTTACCCACAAAAAACAAACAAGAAATCAGAACAAACATCCTTAAAAGGAAAATCAATGTTGTAACCCCTTATTGCATTGTTATGTTTTAGGCATTACCTGGTGTTGTTCCAGCTGAGGTCTGTCTAGTACTCAGCGGTGTCTGCTTCTGTTGAATTATCTCCAGAGCGGCAGTTGAACTACTTGCCAAATAAGTTGTTTGTTCTGGGGTTATGGGGGGCTGACTGTCCTCCTGAGATTTCTTTGGAGTCACAGTACCTTTAATAAAATAATGTCATTTTAATTACTAGTATAATTTTCCAGATTCACCTAATTAAATTTAAAGAGTTTATTCTTTTACCATAGCATACTGTTTACTTTTTTTATTGTAGACATTATGTGGACTATGGATAATAAAAAAAAATTTAAACCTGTAGTAATATAGGCACATCAGCAAAATGCTGCTTGCCTATTATTAATCAAATAAATAAATAAAATAATTACAAAGCACACATCCATACATTTAAGTATTTAATAATAAAACAACAAACTGTAACATACCTTTTTGTTTAAATATGTCTGTTGCATCAAATATTTCATCACCTGATGATGTTTCATGATCTGATTGAAATCTAACAGGCTTTCGTCTTCTCTTTGATGTCTTATCATCATCAGCATCAGTAACATCTATATCACTATTGACTTCAGCTTGTTTTGCTTTTTTTCGTGCTATAATCAAATCCTCTGAAATAATAATGAAATTGAACACCTTTGTTAAAACAATACATGACATAACCGGGCCAAGCCGGAGATTGTGGGATCAATCCCCACAGTGGGATAGTTATTTATGCTCCACAAAAATTAGTTCAAACACAAATATTTATGATGGTACATTCTGATTATCCTGCTGACTAATTAGCTACATGTAAATTTTCACAAGCAACATAACAGTGTGTTCAGGCAACGCACTGTTGCTTGAGAGCCAGTTCAATTCCAGTACAGTGAATGTCACATTTGTAAGTCCTAGGTCCATGCTGGTTTCCTACACTGTTAAGGAGCAAACCCGGCCAAATACCAGACTCAATTCTTGGAAAATGAAACTGTGAGTGATTGTAGATTGTTGAGATTCATTCCTGAAATACTTACCAGTTTCAAAGAATTTTCTTTTAAGCTTTATCAGTGGCCATTCGTTGTTAGGTTCATGGTGTTTCTGCAACAGTTTATTAAACTGGCTGGAAAGTTTGGACGTCGGCCAAAATGCTTCAAATTTTTTTGGGGTGAGCCATTTTTCACTTAAAATTACAACACTTCCGGTGCCTGGACTTTCGGACTCTTCTTCTGCCACGATGTATTTCGGTTGACTTGAAATATTGCAGGGCTGGGTTAAACTTTCCAAAGCCGCCATTCAAGGGGGGGGTTGGGGGGGAGGGGGGAGGGAGGGGGGGAGTGGGTAAGCCCTCCCTTAAAAGGGGGGTGTGCGGAGATCAATAGTTTTCGAGATATGACCATTTTTGTATTTTGAGGTTAAGTACTACGATTTCACTATGGGGTACTTAACTACCTAACCCAACACTTGCACTACAACAGGACTTGGCTCCTCCTCGCTTCGCTCGTCGTCGCATGTGCGTGGTAGAAAGCAACCTAACGAACCTAATCTACCTTCTGTCACAGACAAGTAACTTCGAGTCCAACACTTGCACTACCACAGGACTTGGCTCCTCCTCGCTTCGCTCGTCGTCGCATGTGCGTGGTAGAAAGCAACCTAACGAACCTAATCTACCTTCTGACACAGACAAGTGACTTCGAGTCCAACACTAGCACTACAACAGGACTTGGCTCCTCCTCGCTTCGCTCGTCGTCGCATGTGCGTGGTAGAAAGCAACCTAACGAACCTAATCTACCTTCTGACACAGACAAGTGACTTCGAGTCCAACACTAGCACTACAACAGGACTTGGCTCCTCCTCGCTTCGCTCGTCGTCGCATGTGCGTGGTAGAAAGCAACCTAACGAACCTAATCTACCTTCTGACACAGACAAGTGACTTCGAGTCCAACACTTGCACTACAACAGGTTAGGTTAGGTTTAGCGTCCCGTAAAGTACACCCCAACCCGCTACGCTCGCTCACTCGACCCCGCCATCCCCTTCTATTCTAACCTAACCTCAAGCATGCATCGAATCGAAGAAGAAAGAAAATTACTTGACACTGGCAAATACGCGAAGAGTGTAACGCCAATACTAAAAAAAAACAATGGCGTCACGTTTCGTTCATCAAGTTACAAGTTACACACAAAATATTATAACTACGTAAAAATTTGCGATCAAATAATAAATAAAATTACGTATTATATGTATTTTTCATCAATATATACGTAATTGTGACAAAAACTAAACATTACATACACATTAGCAAATAAATATAATAGTTTGATAAGTCGCACGCTTGTATGTAATAGCAGTCCGTAAAACGAAACGCTAATGGCCGTCATAGTGTCAAGAAACTGTCAAAACGAAGGATTATTTTTCGATTTTAAAAAATTAATATCTCGTAAACTAAGCGTCTCCGCACTTAAATATTTAACGTGTAGCCTTTTCTAAATATTATCTACTTCTTAAAAAATTGTGGACCTCCAACGCGAGTGGCGGCTTTGGAAAGTTGAGCCCAGGGCTGCATTTGTGTACCAAAGCCACAGTACCTACTTTACTGCAAATCAAAAATAAAATTTACAAAATAGTTAGGTTAGGTTAGATAGAGGACATTGAGAGTTTACTCAGCTATAATTCAGTCCGATGTTGAGGGCTTATTTAGTTAAGGTATATAACATATACTATACTGATATACAATACATTATACTGATTTAATTTTAACCTACTTTTGCCAGAAACCCTGCCACAGGCAGACTCGACCACATGGCAGATACCTACTCTCATTACCTATATACATACTACATAGGTACTACAAATTTACTGTGACTTTTATATTTTACACAAAATAATTCTATTAATAATATAAATAGAAATTGCACATATCTTACCTCTATAACTATTTAAATCACTTTTATCACACAAAGAATTTCAGATAAAACATTAACAAACTTGACCATGCGACTCACTCACTCACTGAACTGAATCTGTTATGTTGCCAGCGCGCGGTGCCAGATTTTACCATAATATATATATTTAATTACCATCTGGTTCCCATAGTACAAGCTCTGCTTAGTTTGGGGCTAGATGGCGCTTTGTGAAAAATGTCCCCCAATATTTATATTTATTTATATAAATTTATTTATATATACTACTTTCATTCTCTCATGCTAAAATTGGTAGTTTTTGTGGTGGGAGAAATAGGTATGCCAAGCTCCATACAGAAATGCACAATGCTCATAAGTATTTATGTTATAATTTACTAGTGACTTGTCCCGGCTTCGGGTGGACATCTATTATTTAAACATTTTTGACATAAACGTCAAAGTAAATGTTCGATAAGTTTATATTTTTCCGAAAATGTGGGCGTAAAATAATACAATTTATCTCTAGTTTGGAATCCTACGGAAGTTTATAATTTTCCCAGGAATTTTATAAATTTCCGTTTCTTGTTGTTTTCCGGTGACATATACATATCTCTCTTTGAGTCGTATTTCCTCATGACTGAGGGTCGTGACTCCCCCGCAGAATTAATTCATTAGGGGAGTTTTCTTGGGCAGATACATCGTGGTGGGCGCCCAGGTCCTTCCACGGAAGACACATGTCCTCGGATATTGTGGTCCTCAAACATGTCGCTTTCCTCACGATGTTTTCCTTCACCGTTAATCGAGTGCAAATCCACACATAACTTGAAAATACAAGTCATTGGTGTAGGGCGGATTCGAACCAGGGTGCGTCTGGATGAAAAGCAGACACTGGAACCGCTGAGCCACACTCGCTTTTATACATATAAAATAGCCTATATTTTATTAATCAGTGATAATGTAGCATTCAAATGGTGAAATAATTTCTACAATCGGTCCAGTACTTTTTGAGCCACCAAAGCATTCAATTTTATACATTTTATATTTACTTTTGAAACGTGAAATAAGTCATTTTATATTAGGTAGAGGTTGGCTCCCAATTTGAGCACGGTGAATTATTTTGCCAAAGTACATGGAAAAGAGATTTATCTGACAACACTGACGACGGTTGGAGTGGCTCCTTGGGCCTCTCGTAGAGTTCAAGCAAGATAACTCAGCGCGCGGATAAAATTGGAACTAAAATGTTCTGATTGCAATTTGATCAAATTAAAGCCTAAATTCTAGGCATAATCGCTGCCGCCAGTCGCGCGCAGAGTAATGTTGTACGGACTCTAGCCGCCATTTTATCGCGATGGCGTCAGTTAAATTCTTAGGCATTACAAATGAATATACGTTTTATGTCATTGCATTAAGATTCATATTAATAAATCACGTGTTGGACGTTCGTTTGAAAACTGATATTGGGTACCTATTTCAATTACAGTAATTTGA
Organism: Macaria notata; assembly: GCA_927399415.1. Classification (NCBI taxonomy): domain Eukaryota; kingdom Metazoa; phylum Arthropoda; class Insecta; order Lepidoptera; family Geometridae; genus Macaria; species Macaria notata. The sequence continues at coordinate 2,035,560 of OV656727.1, forward strand.
GTACGTTACACTTTCAAAATATATTTAATAGTTTCTAAAAATGCTAGAAATTACGAGATTAAAAATTATTATATACAATTAGGTATCTTTTCACGAACAAGTCACGTTGGCCGTAAAATAATATTAAAAAGGATTAAAACGATTTATGAATTGTACTAAATCTGTAGGAAGTACAATTTTTCATACAAATAAATTAAAATATAGGTTTGGTCAGTCTCAGTCACTTTCAAGACTTTTTTAAATTGGGTTTAATTTTATTATTCGTATTGCTATATGTTTAGGTATTATACCTACCTAGTCTGTGGTAATTATGACTGTGATAATTATTATGACCGACCAAACGCATGGTAGGTACCTAATACCAAACGAAGCATCGTCGACTCCGCTCCGCAGCGCGAGATCGACAAGTCGCCGCGTCGTCGGGCCTGACTTTGAAATGTAGCGAATTAGGTAGGGTAGGTAAGTAAATTTGATAATGCTCTCGCAATGACAATAATTCTCTGTCAAAGTTCTCTAAGTGCTCTCGATGTCTTACACGACGACCATAAACGTAGCGTAACGTAGCTATTTTATGACGTCATAAGTGACGTGAAGTATATCCTATAACGTGTTTAGTACTATTACTGACGTCTTGCATGACGTCATATACTTTCCAACTACGTGTTAGGTCTATTTGAGACGTCTTTAACGACGTCAAGTATATCCTATGACGTGTTTAGTACTATTGTCGACGTCTTACATGACGTCATATATATTCCAACTACGTGTTAGGTCTATTTGAGACGTCTTTAGCGACGTCAAGTATATCCTATAACGTGTTTAGTACTATTACCGACGTCTTGCATGACGTCATATATATTCCAACTACGTGTTAGGTCTATTTGAGACGTCTTTAGCGACGTCAAGTATATCCTATGACGTGTTTAGTACTATTATCGACGTCTTACATGACGTCATATATATTCCAACTACGTGTTAGGTCTATTTTGGACGTCATTAAAACGTCAGAAATGTTCTGTGACGAGTTCAGTATATTCTCAACGTCTAAGACGACGACACAATATATTCTAACTACGTGTTAAGTCTTTATGATACGTCTTGAGTGACGTCAAGTATATCCTATGACGTGTTTAGTGTTTTTACGACGTCTTACATGACGTCATATATGTTCCAACTACGTGTTAGGTCTATTTGAAACGTCTTTAGCGACGTCAAGTATATCCTATAACGTGTTTAGTACTATTATCGACGTCTTGCATGACGTCATATATATTCCAACTACGTGTTAGGTCTATTTGAGACGTCTTTAGCGACGTCAAGTATATCCTATGACGTGTTTAGTACTATTGTTGACGGCTTACATGACGTCATATATATTCCAACTACGTGTTAGGTCTATTTAAGACGTTATATATGACGTGAGATTTGATCGAATGACGTCAAAATTTTTAGAATCACGTTGATATGACGTCATTTATCACGTCCCTTGTTGATTGGGAGGACACTTCCTTGCGGGATCGAGGCGTTTATTGTTTGTGATGTTGACTTTATAGACTCTACTGCATGTTGGTCATGGAAGTGATGTTCTCTAATTGCACATGCTGACTCCTATTGGTTAAATATGAGCATAGCCAGTTTAGTGGTTTTTCTCGTATTCCAATTTGCGATAGTTTTTTTAACAGTATTTTGTGAACGACTTTGTCATACGCTTTGGTCATGTCTAGGAGGATGGCAATGGTGTAATATTTATTTTTGATGTTTTCTAATATGTTACATGTGAATTTATATACTGCTAGACTTGTGGATGAGTTTTTGCGGAAGCCGTGTTGGTTTTTGTGTAAAAGCTGATATTTTTCAAGAAAATTGTAGAGGCGATCGGACATAGCGCGTTCAAAGATTTTTGAAATAGCTGGTAGTAGAGTTATTTGTCTATAACTACTTGGGTCTGTGGTGTTTCCGCCTTTTTTTAGGATAGGTATAATTTTTGCTATTTTCAGATGATCCGGGAAGCGTTCTTCTATAAATGATTGGTTAATGAGGTAGGTTATGGGTGGGGTCAAGGCATCTGCACATATTTTAATTAATGTTACTTATAATTTTATTTTATTGTTTTTAATATATTAACATAAGATATTTACAAATTTGGAATGTACAAGGAATAGCAGGAATTTAAGGGAAGTAGGTAGGACGAGGAATTTCAGGAAGGATAACATCATACAATGAGTATTGTTTTAATGGGCAGCTAAAGAATATATGATCCACATTTCCCTCATCTAAGCCACACTTCACACATGGAGTGGTTCCTAATCCTTATTTTGGCGAGAAAAAAAGGGGTACATGAGTGATTTAAGCGCAACCGACAGATGGTAGAAATGTAACTTTATTAGCTTTTTGGAATTTAAAAAACTAGGGTTTATGAGGAATTTCTGGTTGGATATCTCCATAGAATTTACCTTTATTTCAGTTTTAGAAATTTGCCATTTCTGGGACCAGCATTTATGCATCATAGGTTTCAAAATGGTACACAAGTCATGGGAGTAATCACAGAATGAGACACCAAGCCATCTTGGTAGGTAGGTAGGTACGCACTTTTTGCACAAGTACCTATCAGCCTGCTCATTGAATGACCAGGAATCCAGGCAAGGACCACGCCATTACCACTTCTGTGACATTGTAATAAGGATTCTCTTATTTTAAAGATTATTGGGAACCGGGACTTAGTACGGAAAGGGTTAGATATAGATAGGAGGCAGCTCTTAGAATCAGTGAAAATGATGGAGTTATTAAGGTTAAGGGATAAGACAAATGATATAGCTTCTAGGATGGCAACTGATTCCCCAATAAAAACAGAGGTGACTGAGGGGCATTTATATTTTAAGATTATTCTAGTAGACGGGATCCACACTGCAGCACCAACAGGACTATATGGGGACTTTGAGGCGTCTGTAAATATTTATATATATAAAACCAATTGTGATACTCAGTTAGAACTCTTTGACAGAATACTTTGTTGGCCTCTGATGTGTCCTTGTCCACTCCAAAGTCCAACAGAATGTTGGGTTGGAAGTTTAACGCCTTATAGGACGTAGAATAAATGGGAGATTTAGGAATTTGAAACAGTGAGTGGGGGAGACGGGACAGTAGGAGAAAACTACGGAGTAGGCATGGGAGATTATCATCAGAAAGACGTTGGGGAAGATATAACGAGAACAAATACTGAAGTTTATGAAGTAAAGGGTGATCATCCTGTTGGGCCAATTTAACTACGAACCGATCTGCTAAGTATTGTCGTCTGAGAGATAAAGGCGGTTCCGAGTATTCCACTTGCATAGCCATTGATAGGAGATTTCTTCATAGCGCCCAAAACGATTCTCAGTGCCTTAGCCAGTATACTATCTATTTTTGCAATAGCAGCCTTATTGTATGGATCCAAAAGGAACGCTCCATAATCCATATGACTACGGACTATAGCATTATACACAAGTTTCTGGGTAAATGGGTGGGCTCCCCACCACACACCAGAGAGAGTTCGTAAAATATTGATATTTTTTTCACATTTCTGGCCAACATGCTCTAGGTGACGAACACCAGAAAGTTTACGGTCTAACCATACCTACACTCAGAAATTTTACTTGGTTATCATTATATTACTCTATGTTGGTTATCTTCTGGGATTATTTCGTTGTTGATTTTAACAATAGCTGGGGGGACAATTCTCAATTACTTATTCAATTTTAGTGAATACTACTACTTTACTTTTGGAGGCTGAAAGAGATAAACCATGCTGAGAGAGCCATTCTGTAAGATATAAGTAGGAGGGCATTATTCAGATGTCGAATGGAGTCATCCAGGGATTTACGAGAGGAATACAATACTATATCGTCAGCATATTGCAAAATTTGACAGAATGGTAACACTACCTGTTCTAGGTCATAAGTATATAGGCTATACAATAAAGGACTAGTAACAGATCCTTAAGGTATGTAATCCTTTCCATACCGTTCTTGGAGACGACATGGAGTTTGGACCTTTAATGGTAATACATCTTTCCAGAAGCATATGTATTGCATTTTTTTTTTTTTTTTTTAATTGGCCATAACTTTGTATTGTGCCAGTTCTCAAGTAAAAACGGGGAAACTTCATAACCCCCAAAAAAGCACGCGAAATTAACTATAAGTAGTATTAAGTGATCAGAAAGCTTTACATACCTATATACAACCTAACAAATTAACTTAACACGTAACTGACGTTGACTGCTCCGTTAGCTTAGTTGGTAGTGACTCTGCCTTCTAATCTAGGGGTGCGGGTTCGATTCCCGCATAACACAAGTAATTATGAATATTGAAATTTGTAATTACTTGTGTTGAGTCTGGTCGTTTCTATATATAATAAGTATGTATTTACAAAAAAAGAAAACTATATATGTATTATATCCGTTATCTAGTACCCATGATACAAGCGTAAGCTTAGTATGGGGCTAGATGGCGCTGTGTGATATGTCCTGAAATATTTTAAAAAAAATTTAATTTAAAACTACTATATTTACATTAAAAGGAAGGAATTACAAATTTACAATTTGAGGTCGTTATCTATGATTAACTTTGACAGTGCGCCATATACTGCTTTTGTTTTGTATGTTAAAAGGGAGGATACATTTATTGGAAACGGAATCTCCAGTTCTATTAAGCTTTCGTAAAAATTGGTTACATCAGTTAGAGGGCATTCGAGTAGTAGATGATTGACATCAGCAACCGGTTCACCACACGAGCATGAAGGATTGTCTACGATTCTAAATTTATGAAGGTGTGCAGGACTACAAACATGTCCAACACGTAATCTTATTAAGGATGAAGTGGCCCTTTTTCCTAATAATATTTTAGAAAACCATGGTTTAATTTGCAAGTGACTTTGTATAGAATAATAATGTTTTCCAGTTAATATTGCAGACTTCTCCCATATATCTCTCCAGGCATTCTGGAGATATAATTTAGGTAAAGTTGCTATATCATGGCAATAATTGATGTATGGATACATATCTCCACACCCTGTAGCGTCATTAGCAATTTGATCAGCTCTCTCATTTCCTTTTATACCACTGTGGCTCGGTACCCACAGGAACGTAACAGAATAACTCTTTTGATGACATTTGTACAAAATATCTCTGATATTCACAATTACAGGCATAGTTGCTTTTGATTTGAAAGGAAATCTTTCTAATGATTGCAAGGCGCTCTTGGAGTCTGAAATAATCAATGTTTTTGGTAATTTTGCCAGCAAAATATATTCTAATGCTTTATATATAGCGAAGCATTCACCAGTAAAAACAGACGTTTCTTGTGGTAGTTTGATTTTTTGGATAATGTTGAATTCCCGGTGAAACACTCCAACTCCTACCGTGTTATTAGCACCATGTTTCGATGCGTCACAATAAATATGATGCCAACCACCCCAGTTATCATGTATAATAGAATTGAAATTATTATTAGAGTTAATGTCACCTTTTTCTATATCTAGATCAACATGTATTTCCGGGCTTAAAATCAATGCTTCGTAGGGGACATTGTCAAACAGTGGGAGTTTCGTAGAGCGATAAGTAGGAGCTGATAATGATGTAAACCTATTAGCACTATTGACAAGACATGGCACTGTTTTATGTACCCAATAAGGTGAAGTAGAACAAAGATAAATCAACTGGGATAATTTATGAATTAGTGGATGATTGCAAAATTGAAAGGCTCGGCAAAAGAATCGATCCGCCAAGAATTGGCGTCGGATATTCAAAGGGGGTTCTGCGCACTCAACTTGAAGAGCATTAATAGGGCTTGATTTCATAGCACCAGCTATTATCCTGAGAGATTTATTTTGAATAGAATTAAATTTATTGATAACTGAAACTCTACAAGGTTCCAGGAGGAAACTTCCATAATCAAGAACGCTTCTGATAAGAGCATTATATGCCAATTTAAGGGAAAACGGATGGGCACCCCACCATACTCCTGCTAGACATCTTAGCATGTTAAGACGCTGTTCACACTAATATGAAACTAGTTCAGAATGAGGAATGCCAGAGAGTTTGGAGTCTAGAACTAGACCTAGGAATTTAGCTTCCTCTTTTTGGGGAATAAACTTGCCATCATATTTGATGTTTAAAAACGGGGGATTACGTAATCTAGAAAAAAGAACGGTAATGCTCTTTCCTACAGATAACTCTAAACCATGCCTATCTAGCCATGATTTAAGACTAATTAAAGATAGAGAAAGTTGGGTACACATATATTCAATTGAATTGTCAGAGCAATAGAACAGTAGATCGTCTGCATATTGAAGAACTTTAACTGAATCTAGTAAACAAAATTCTAAATCATATGTGTATACCTATGCTATAAAGCAGAGGGCTTAATACAGACCCTTGTGGAAGGCCATTCCAAAGAGTTCTGCATTCGTCTGATGAGTCGAGTCGGATTGTTCTGCCACTAAGAAGGTTGAAGATAAAATTGGAAAGTATCAGTGGCACTTTCAATTTTTCTAGTTTAGTTTTCAGAACTGTAAGGAGAACATTGTCGTATGCTGATTTAATATCCAAAAATATACCAACCGTGGGTTTGTTGAGTGTGAGAGAAACACGAATATCAGTCACAAATATACTGATGCTATCCATGCAACTCTTTCCTCTCCTAAAACCGTACTGTGATTTTGCCAAAAGATTATTTGATTCAACGTACCATTCAAGCCTATTTTTAACCAGATGTTCGGCAATTTTGACTACAACATTAGACAATGCAATAGGTCGATATGAGGATATATCGGAAGGCTGTTTGTTTGGTTTTAAAATGGGTAACACTATTTGAGCTTTCCACGATTTTGGAATATGGCCTGATATCATGATGGTGTTTATCACGTCTAACAAATAGAACAAAGCTGAATCTCCAAAGTGTTTATAAAAAGAGTAAGGAAGACCATCCTCGCCTGGAGCAGAGTCTTTGGTGTTCATTAAAACGCTTTTCAGCTCTTGGAAAGTGAAAGGTGAGTTTAGTCCGGTAAGACTTGTAAGAGTATTACTATTTAAGTCAGTAACTAATTCCTTCTGGGGAGCGTATGAAGGTGCTAAATGATCAAGATATTGAGAAGATAATTGTTGTGGAAGAGAAAATGTTGGATTTGACAAAGTTGATTTGAATTTCCTGATATTTTGCCAAACTATCGATGATGGAGTCTGGGGAGATATTGAGGTACAATATCTTTTCCATCCAGTCTTACGCTTTTCTACAAGAATTTCTTTAGTTTCTTCTATTGTACTGACTAAAATGTCGTAATTTTCTGATGTCATGTTTAAATTATACTCTTTTTCTGCCAACTTTCTTTTTTTGACAGCTTCTGAACATTCTTTATACCACCAAGCCGGAGAAGGTCTTCTATTTAGTGCGCTATTCTTTTTAGGGAATAGCTCTTCAGCAATGTTTGACATTGCATTTAACAAGCTTTCGATACAAATTTCTTCAGTGAATGTATTGGGTTGTTTAAGAGTTGGTATAATATTCTCTAGCTTTGATTTATAAGAATGCCAATCAGCATCGGCAAGTCTGTATTTCATACGAGGTGAAAATGGGTGAGGAGGTGGTGGAACATTTTTATTGGCTAAACTAATGACTATGGGATAGTGGTCGCTGCCATGAGTGTAAGGACGAATGCACCATGTAAAATCCAGAGCGACATCTGGTGTGGATATGGATAAATCTACGGCACTCAAATTTTCTCCTGGTTTAGTCCTACGAGTAGGAGTTCCATCGTTTAGGACACATAAATTTAGGTCATCAAAAATATTTATAAGTTGGTTGCCATATGCATTAGAGATCGAACTGCCCCACGCTTGATGGTGACAATTGAAATCACCTAAAACTAAGAATGGTTTCGGAATATGCTGAAGAATTTCATGAATTTCATTTATTATAGAAGTAGAAGGATGAGGGATGTAGATAGATACAAAACTTAGATTTAAAATCTTAGCACCAACAATGGAAAAACCATCGCCATGAGGGGGAAAAGACAAAGCAGTAAACAAAAGTGTGGAATGAATGAGTAGTACGACACCGCCATGGTTGTCGATTCTATTGTCATTGAGACAAAAATAGTTTTTAATTTTTAATATAGAGCCAGGTTTTAACCATGACTCTGACAGAGCAATAATAGAAGGATTGATTTTTGAAATTATATACAACAATTCAGTTTTTTTATGTTCTGCACTTCGGCAGTTCCACTGAACAATCGTGAGTAGATTGCCCAGCGGGACTGTATCGAAATGTTTTATTGTCGACGTTCATATTGTTATTGAGTTGTTCAATTAGAGGGGCAACGTTGTTCGGTAACATGATATTATTTTTCCTTAAAGTGTCTATCAGGGTTGACATTATCTGTTTGAGGGTTTCAATACTAAGTTGATCATTATTATTCGCTTTATTAAGGCCGCAACCATTACCAATACCAGACAGCATATCATAATCTTTAACTAATTCGCGATGTGCTCGGCGATCGTAGCCCTTAGCTTGTGTATTCGTTCTTACAGGTGAACCCGACTTGGACGTGCGAACAACATACCCACCACGCGAGGGGCCAGCTGCAGACGGTCGTGGGCCAGGAGTTGTAAACATGATTGGTCTTTCAATTTTCGATATAGGAGGACTTGAAGACAGTACTTCAGAATAGGACTTGCCTATGGGCGCATGAAGTTTCGCCGCTTCTGCATATGAAATGCATTGTTCGGCCATAGAAAGCTTAATTTTTTTCTGTCTAACAAATTCCGGGCAGACTTTGTTCGATGCAAAATGAGATCCAGAGCAATGACAACAGGTAGCAGCATCTTCTTCTGTTTTGCATGAATCGCCAGAGTGATCCTGACCACACTTATAACAGCGGGGTTTCGACCTACACTGGTTTTTGGTATGTCCAAAGTGGCAACAGTTATAACACATTATTGTTGGAAAAGTGTAGAGCTCAACTTGAACTGAGTTATAGCAGACATAGACATGATTTGGAAGAAACTTTCCGTCGAAAGTCAGGACAACTGACTGCGATGGCTTCCATACTGGTGCACCATTAATAACAACCTTATAATTCAAGCGTCTGACTTTTAAAATTTTCCCACATCCAATTGAAACGTTTATGCTTTCAAGCACCTCTTCTTCGCTCCACTCAGATGGGATTCCTCGCACTAAGCCCATGCGGGTAATTGTAAATGTCGGGATGAATGCCTTTAATTTTTCGGTGGCCAGGAATTGATTCGTTATAAAAATGTTGGCATCTTTGAAAGTCAAAAAAGAAAGAGTTATTTTATTTCGACCGATACGTTTTAAACTTCCATTTACAACATTGGTAATTTTGTGTTTATGGAGGAACCTGCCAAATGTTATTGGGTGTAGAGTTGTGCCATCATTCTGATTATTGTTTTCTCGTATTACATGTATGTATAGGGGCCGTTGTCCGTGCTAACGTATAAACTACTTACAACAGGGGCAGGAGCTGGCTTAGGTGATGAAGCCGGAGCCTTTATCGAATCACTACTACCATCAGAGATTTCATTAATTTTCCTTTTCTTTTTATTTTTTACTACTGGAATTTCCGTATCCATCTCGCAATTATTTGTTTTAATTGTTACAAAACAAGCTGCCGGAGGAACAGGGTCCCCCGGGTCGGGAGGCTCCTCCATGAAAAGAAATGTAAAAAGAACTTACCTAGATTACTTATATACACTTAAAAACTAATATTACACTAATTTTAAACACAAAGTAATAATACTTAGCTGATCTGATCACTTTTTATACAAATAATAATAAATAATATTTTCCCAGAAAAATACGCGCCCGCCTTGTTGCAAGTTTCCCGCGCTTTTTTCAATATGTATTGCATATAAAGCGGACCATGAAGTTAGTCTAACTTCATGAAGCGGACTAATTCAAAATACGTATTACCCGTAGAAAAAAAGTCCTGATAGACGTTTAGTTAGGTGTTGCCGAGCTATATTTTTTATATGTTGTAGTTTTCAGTTTCCGGTGGAAGTTGAGAATGTACGTTACGTACAACCTTTGAGAAAATAACACGGACTTATTGTACAACCAACGATACAAGAGTAAGCGCTTGTTTCATAATTTGCTGGTTGTCCAATTCTAAGTAAGATTGATCTGCTATTTCACCACCACGGGCGACCATCTCGAGGTTTTGTTTTGTTGATTGGATAATTTCTGATCGTTCACGGCTTTTCTGTAATTTTTAGTAAATTACTTGAAAAGGAGCAGATTTGCATCAAAGCGCTAATAGTCAAACATCTTCAAACACAAAGGTAAGACGCAGTAGGGTTTCTGTTGCTATAATCATAGGACTTACGAATCTTATGTTGTAAGAACAAAATCACTAATATTTTCTTTGTTGCCTCTGTTCCGGGGCTGTAAGTAATCATTGTAAATCATTTATGTTTACTTTAAATAAGTAACAATTTCAATAATTGACAGAAGTTTGCTCATGTGCATTTGTACATTGCAAACGCTAATGAGGCCTTGAGGGTAAACAAAACAAATTCCAGTTCTGGATTGATCTACGACAACATAATATCCTATTTACTAGCTGGCTTGTTTTCAGACAGCATCATGAGTGACTCACCAGATCAGAATGAGCCTCCAAAGGATGTGAGTATTAAATCCTCAGTAGAAATAATTATTTGGGCAATTTCCTATTACAAACAGGTCTAGATAATAAATCTATGTTATTATATAATAAATAAATGTAATCAATCAGTTCTTTGGTATATTTGTGTTGTGATTTGAATAACTTTAATTTTTCTTTCTACCCACATATCTAAATGAGTACATAGACACAATGCAACTATGGAATGTTTTAAAATTTACAAAATCAGGAAAGCTGAATAACTTCTTGTAAAAGAATAATTCAAGATTTTGGTATTGAGGAATATGGTCTGATTTGCCCACTCCTTAGTCAAATAGGTTTTCCATTATCTGTGAACTGGGACATGTCCTAGGTTCTAAACTAGTGTACAATGATTATTCCATTGATCTATTAAGCTAGGCATAATGATGTCTATCATCTCATAGCATAGTGTTCAATGACCTCAACTGCCTACACCCACTCAGATACAATACAATGGTATTGAAAAACTACACCATTTTTAATTTTGTCAAGATACTGTTACTTAGCTGTTTAGGTCAGTGTCTGATTGAAGTCAAACCTAAACATTCCAAAGTTTCTAGATAAGTGCATTGAATTATCATTACTACATTATTAAATTGTATGTTTGCATATTCTATGATTATTAGCACTTATATGTATGTATGTATAGTATGTTACAACTTTACATTATCAATAAAGATTCTTTATCTTTGATGTAGCATAGTATATAGTTGCTGATGATGATTGATTATGCTGTTTGTTTATTGTATGTTCTAGAATCATAAAAAAATCGGTTGGGGTGTACTTTACGGGACGCTAAACCTAACCTGTTGTAGTGCAAGTGTTGGACTCGAAGTCACTTGTCTGTGACAGAAGGTAGATTAGGTTCGTTAGGTTGCTTTCTACCACGCACATGCGATGACGAGCGAAGCAAGGAGAAGCCAAGTCCTGTTGTAGTGCAAGTGTTGGACTCGAAGTCACTTGTCTGTGACAGACAGTAGATTAGGTTCGTTAGGTTGCTTTCTACCACGCACATGCGACGACGAGCGAAGCGAGGAGGAGCCAAGTCCTGTTGTAGTGCAAGTTTTGGGTTAGGTTAGGTTTAGTGTCCCGTAAAGTACACTCTAACCAAACTTTTACATTTCTGTTTGTTCCAACCAATCCTAGCTAGCTTATGGAGTATAAAATAAACTATAACTACTTTTTTTTTTACTGAGATTATCCTATGAAATGTAAAAAATATAGAAAATTTAAAGAGCAGACTGTCTCAATCAAATTTTTTGCAATATTTAATATGTTTGCAGCCAAAAGAGTTGGAGAAGCTGGAGGAAGCCAAGCTGAAGGCGAAGTTTCCTAATGCCATGCTCGGGCGGGGGCCGCAGGGACACTCGGCGTTCCTGCAGAAACGGCTAGCTAAGGGAGTAAGTTCACCCAAAATACACACTTTTTCATACCATACATAAAGATAAAAACTGTATTAACCTAAGGGCATCTCACCATAAGGAGCAAGTCTGTTTATATTTTCATTATACTGATAATTAAATAGTTTCCAATATGCTTAATTATTATTTAGCTCTATGAGTATCTTAACCATAGATAGTAGTCATACATAAAGAAGAACCATACCATATCATTTATTAATTGTTTGCATTTATTATAGTCTAGGTTTCCAGTATATAATATAACTTTAAAAGTAAAACATCAAGTTTTATGTAACTTTTATTCTGTAATGTATTTAATACCTATAGTTTATAGTAGTTTACTAGTTCCTACATCCTTGTACGAGTTGAATGTGTAAGTGCCTGGAATGTAACCAGAGGCAGCTGACATGATTTAACAAGTATCATACTATACATATAATAAAAAAAAACAATATGTCCAAGTTTCATGGGGTTTGATGGTATTCTAGGTTGTTTTCCTGATATATACAAAATATTACTTATGTTGTAACAATTGAAATCTCTTTCCAGCAGGTAAGATAGCTGATTTAGTGAACTTTAGCTGCAGTTAGGTGCTAGTCCCGCCGCCGGCGCACAACGCATGCGCGCTAGATGTGTACAGTATATGAATATCATTCCTATATGCATGGAACTGTCTACTAACCAGAACCATAATAGATATGGCCAATGTATGCATGAATATCAAATAAACTGCTGTTATTTGTCTATCTTATCTATACATACAATAAAGCTGAAGAGGGGCAAAAATGTGAACATAGAAGATGATATAAAAACATATGTTTGGGTATACTTTAAATCGATAATAAAACACGTTTCAGTAGTTTTCATAATTTTGACTGTTATCTGTTTATTTAAACACGCGTGACGCAAAAAAGTCTGGACAGATTATGATGATTTTTTATATGTAGGTAGTACCTATGAACTCTTAGGAGTGTCACAGGGTACTTTTTATCCTGAAATAATGCGAGCGAAGCCGTGGGCGTAATCTATTAATAACATAATGTATATGTACACCTAAGAAAGGTGTAGTATGGAAAGCTGAGTTGAAAAAATAAACTTTATATGGTTGAGAATGAAATGTTAAAAGAAGTGTGGATAATCTTGCAGCAAAAGTTCTTCGACTCGGGCGACTACCAGATGGCGAAGCAGCGGCCGGGCAACCTGGCGGCGCCGTTCAAGCCGCCGGCCGCGCCCGCCAAGATCTCGACGGGCGACGCCATCCCCACGCCGGAGACGGTGCCGCTGCGCAAGACGTCCATCATCCAGCCCAAGTTCCAGCCCTCCAGCCAGACCTCCTAGCCTCAGGCGGCGCCCGCTCGCCTCCGCCGCACACACGCATCGCTTCATCTCATCCACCGCGACACGCGACACTCCTTAGTTAAGTATTGATTTCTCCATCGTTGCACTTAAACTTATTATCGATATCGACATTGTGATGTTTTAACGTAACTGAGTAGTCTATGTTGAAATTGTATGTTGAAATTACATAACTTTTATAAGAACAACTGTTATATATTAATGTATAATAAAAATTAGGATAAACATAGTTGTGTGTTAAGAATGTGTGTGCATATTTTTGAATATTACTTTTATCTTTCTAAATTGCATTTTTTCACTAAATATATTACTGACCATAGTCATATAGATAGATGTTGTCCGACAATTGCTGAGGTTATACAAAAATAATCTGTTGGTAGACGACATAGAGCACACTCTGTGCTATCATTATTAACTAAATCATTGCCATATAGTTAAGCCTTCTCTCAACGTAACTATGTATTTTCGAACTGATATTTGAAGTTTTCGATTTTCCTCTACATTACCCATCTCATATTCAAGTGTATAACATAATAATCCATGAATGTAATCCAAATTATGTAGATAGCATTTTAATGATCAGTGGAGCTTGTCCTTGCCAATAGATGACAACCTGTCTGGTAGTGAAGGCAATGGGACGTGAGATCCGCTCTCTTGTAAACTCTGCATTGTGTGCAGTCAAAAAGGTTTTATTTTTGTAAGACATTCTGTGATGCTGTTGTTGCAGTGAGTGGGGCCATTCTATGAGCTGAGCAAAGAACTATTTTATTACCTGCTTGCTACGAGCCAGCCCCAGCTCTTGGAATGTATCTGCGGCTGCATGCCATGCTTGTTTCCATATCGGTCATAGCAATAGTAGATGTTTAGTCGTGTATTGATGTCTACTGTCTCTCAGAGAGCTAGGAATGAACAGACACTTTGTAGTCTTGTGGCACTTGTGCACGAGAGTGATATGTGAATGGAATAAGGGAATGTGAAGATAGCGATTACTAAAATGAAATAAATTCTTGGTAAAAAGCAAAGTCATTTTATTTCGCTTCTGTGCGTGTTTTATTTTTACTTTTTGTAATGTTACGGTCGTTATTCGAGAAACAATGTTAACAATTGAGATTAAAATAATAACAATAAATGGCACAGGTTAAAAAGACTAATAATAACACTGAGTGAACTTTTCAATAATACTTTTCGAGTTCTCCTTTTTGGAATGGCTTTCTCCTCCAACGTCTTGTCATGGCTCATGCTCCTGGTTCTCATGTTGAGATCCATTGCGGCTATATCTGGCTGCTCTCTGAAAGTAAACACAAAATCACTGTTAGTTACAGTATTGTATTGTTTAATATACGAAATAAGTTCTCTTGAGATGTAACATGTTTTAAATGTATTTTATTTCACTACGGGTCTAAAGAAAAGAGTGCGACAAAAATAGACTGTTGTAGGTTGATATTGTATGAAGTAGCGCCTACCTGGGTTCCAGTGCACGTAGTCGGGCGTGGCGGCAGCCTGGTACTCCGCCACCAGCTCGTCCACCACGGTGCGTGACTCGTCGAACTCCTTGAGCGACTCCTTGAACATGGGCTCCTTGCGGAACACCTCCAGGAACGCCTCGCGCTTGCGCAGCTTGTCGAACTGCTGCACGCAGCGCTCGAACAACTGAATGCAACAAAATACGTTTATTATGAGGAAAAAAAAAGGGAACAAACAACCAAAAGGTTTCGTGTCATGTCATAACCCCAATACCCCAACTCAGCATGTGCTGGATGCGAGCAATTAGGTGCTAGAGAATGTATAACCAAGTACATATTGATGACTTACTGAAGATATATTTGTGTGGTTGGCAAGTAACAGGCCTGAAACTTTGTGTGTTGCTTGAACATAAGGGGATCTCCTGGATAGGGCCACCTACAAATAAAAACATACATTTCAGTAAGTATAACAGTTTTCAACATTGCACCCAAACAAATTACAACAAGCTGTAACTGTATTTTTTGTTAGATTTATACAATTATGTACCTTTCTTTTATTATCCTACCTCTCAATTACCTTTTACTCTTTACATAATTGTTATTAGTTGTTGAATAAACTGAATTTAGATTACACATAGGTTACATAATTATATTCGTTAATATTTAACTACTTTTTGGGCTTGAATAAACAGATTTTGTACCTGTATTGAAGCTGGCCCCCACGGAATGAACGACGCCAGTTTTCTCTCTCGAATCCTTTGTAGAGATTTGTGTACCTGAGATGGATCTACTTCACCCTGAAACATAAAAAAACAGTTCGTTAATTAAGTGATAAAAAGCGTATAAAACGTTGATTTGAAGAATGGTGCTGGATGTTCATAGTTACCTATAAATGAACATACATCGCGTGTTAGATGTTAATAATCGTAAAATAATTCGTTTCAAATTAAAAGAGCGTTAAACCGTAAAAAAAAACAATTTGATTCTTTAGTAGAATTTAGGTAACATTGTAAATTTACAGACTTTTTACTTTAGAAGATGTGGGATACTGATAGAAGGCGCCATAGCATAATTACACAATAGGACATAAAATTAAGACAAGATGTCACAAGAACATTTTCTAGTTAAAGCTATGCCGATGGCGATCTCTAGTATCGGCTACAAACTCACTTCACTCGCTGTAGCAGTAGAGTACCTAAGTGGTAGTATCTGACCTGTATGATGTTGAGTATGGAGATGTAGCAGTGCTGGTTGCTGCGGTCGGGGCTCAGAGACACCATCATGTTCTTGATATCTGACCTGTACAATGTTGAGTATGGAGATGTAGCAGTGCTGGTTGCTGCGGTCGGGACTGAGCGACACCATCATGTTCTTGATATCTGACCTGTATGATGTTGAGTATGGAGATGTAGCAGTGCTGGTTGCTGCGGTCGGGGCTGAGCGACACCATCATGTTCTTGATATCTGACCTGTATGATGTTGAGTATGGAGATGTAGCAGTGCTGGTTGCTGCTGTCGGGGCTGAGCGACACCATCATGTTCTTGATATCTGACCTGTATGATGTTGAGTATGGAGATGTAGCAGTGCTGGTTGCTGCGGTCGGGGCTCAGAGACACCATCATGTTCTTGATATCTGACCTGTACAATGTTGAGTATGGAGATGTAGCAGTGCTGGTTGCTGCGGTCGGGACTGAGCGACACCATCACGTTCTTGATATCTGACCTGTACAATGTTGAGTATGGAGATGTAGCAGTGCTGGTTGCTGCGGTCGGGACTGAGCGACACCATCACGTTCTTGATATCTGACCTGTACAATGTTGAGTATGGAGATGTAGCAGTGCTGGTTGCTGCGGTCGGGGCTCAGAGACACCATCATGTTCTTGATATCTGACCTGTACAATGTTGAGTATGGAGATGTAGCAGTGCTGGTTGCTGCGGTCGGGGCTGAGCGACACCATCATGTTCTTGATATCTGACCTGTATGATGTTGAGTATGGAGATGTAGCAGTGCTGGTTGCTGCTGTCGGGGCTGAGCGACACCATCATGTTCTTGATATCTGACCTGTATGATGTTGAGTATGGAGATGTAGCAGTGCTGGTTGCTGCGGTCGGGGCTCAGAGACACCATCATGTTCTTGATATCTGACCTGTACAATGTTGAGTATGGAGATGTAGCAGTGCTGGTTGCTGCGGTCGGGACTGAGCGACACCATCACGTTCTTGATATCTGACCTGTACAATGTTGAGTATGGAGATGTAGCAGTGCTGGTTGCTGCGGTCGGGGCTCAGAGACACCATCATGTTCTTGATATCTGACCTGTACAATGTTGAGTATGGAGATGTAGCAGTGCTGGTTGCTGCGGTCGGGACTGAGCGACACCATCATGTTCTTGATATCTGACCTGTACAATGTTGAGTATGGAGATGTAGCAGTGCTGGTTGCTGCGGTCGGGGCTGAGCGACACCATCATGTTCTTGATATCTGACCTGTATGATGTTGAGTATGGAGATGTAGCAGTGCTGGTTGCTGCTGTCGGGGCTGAGCGACACCATCATGTTCTTGATATCTGACCTGTATGATGTTGAGTATGGAGATGTAGCAGTGCTGGTTGCTGCGGTCGGGGCTCAGAGACACCATCATGTTCTTGATATCTGACCTGTACAATGTTGAGTATGGAGATGTAGCAGTGCTGGTTGCTGCGGTCGGGACTGAGCGACACCATCATGTTCTTGATATCTGACCTGTACAATGTTGAGTATGGAGATGTAGCAGTGCTGGTTGCTGCGGTCGGGGCTGAGCGACACCATCATGTTCTTGATATCTGACCTGTATGATGTTGAGTATGGAGATGTAGCAGTGCTGGTTGCTGCTGTCGGGGCTGAGCGACACCATCATGTTCTTGATATCTGACCTGTATGATGTTGAGTATGGAGATGTAGCAGTGCTGGTTGCTGCGGTCGGGGCTCAGAGACACCATCATGTTCTTGATATCTGACCTGTACAATGTTGAGTATGGAGATGTAGCAGTGCTGGTTGCTGCGGTCGGGACTGAGCGACACCATCACGTTCTTGATATCTGACCTGTATAATGTTGAGTATGGAGATGTAGCAGTGCTGGTTGCTGCGGTCGGGACTGAGCGACACCATCACGTTCTTGATATCTGACCTGTATAATGTTGAGTATGGAGATGTAGCAGTGCTGGTTGCTGCGGTCGGGGCTGAGCGACACCATCATGTTCTTGATATCTGACCTGTATAATGTTGAGTATGGAGATGTAGCAGTGCTGGTTGCTGCGGTCGGGACTGAGCGACACCATCACGTTCTTGATATCTGACCTGTATAATGTTGAGTATGGAGATGTAGCAGTGCTGGTTGCTGCGGTCGGGCTCAGCGACACCATCATGTTCTTGATATCTGACCTGTATAATGTTGAGTATGGAGATGTAGCAGTGCTGGTTGCTGCGGTCGGGGCTGAGCAACACCATCATGTTCTTGATATCTGACCTGTATAATGTTGAGTATGGAAATGTAGCAGTGCTGGTTGCTGCGGTCGGGACTGAGCGACACCATCACGTTCTTGATATCTGACCTGTATAATGTTGAGTATGGAGATGTAGCAGTGCTGGTTGCTGCTGTCGGGGCTGAGCGACACCATCATGTTCTTGATATCTGACCTGTATGATGTTGAGTATGGAGATGTAGCAGTGCTGGTTGCTGCGGTCGGGGCTCAGAGACACCATCATGTTCTTGATATCTGACCTGTACAATGTTGAGTATGGAGATGTAGCAGTGCTGGTTGCTGCGGTCGGGACTGAGCGACACCATCACGTTCTTGATATCTGACCTGTATAATGTTGAGTATGGAGATGTAGCAGTGCTGGTTGCTGCGGTCGGGACTGAGCGACACCATCACGTTCTTGATATCTGACCTGTATAATGTTGAGTATGGAGATGTAGCAGTGCTGGTTGCTGCGGTCGGGGCTGAGCGACACCATCATGTTCTTGATATCTGACCTGTATAATGTTGAGTATGGAGATGTAGCAGTGCTGGTTGCTGCGGTCGGGACTGAGCGACACCATCACGTTCTTGATATCTGACCTGTATAATGTTGAGTATGGAGATGTAGCAGTGCTGGTTGCTGCGGTCGGGCTCAGCGACACCATCATGTTCTTGATATCTGACCTGTATAATGTTGAGTATGGAGATGTAGCAGTGCTGGTTGCTGCGGTCAAGGCTGAGCAACACCATCATGTTCTTGATATCTGACCTGTATAATGTTGAGTATGGAAATGTAGCAGTGCTGGTTGCTGCGGTCGGGACTGAGCGACACCATCACGTTCTTGATATCTGACCTGTATAATGTTGAGTATGGAGATGTAGCAGTGCTGGTTGCTGCGGTCGGGGCTCAGCGACACCATCATGTTCTTGATATCTGACCTGTATAATGTTGAGTATGGAGATGTAGCAGTGCTGGTTGCTGCGGTCGGGGCTGAGCAACACCATCATGTTCTTGATATCTGACCTGTATAATATTGAGTATGGAGATGTAGCAGTGCTGGTTGCTGCGGTCGGGGCTCAGCGACACCATCATGTTCTTGGGCTGCAGGAGGCGCTGCATCACGTCCAACACTGTGGTCTTGCGGATCTTGGGCGCCTGCAAACATAGGGTGTTAGAAACAGGTTGTCAATTGGAAAAAATACCAACTTCGCCTAAATAAATATATTCGACCATATCTCAAAAACTACTGAACAGGTTCTGATAAAATTTACACTGTTTTGAAAAACACATATTTTTATACAAAATTATCTAATAAACTTGACATCACTCATAGTTGAGAATACCATGGCCAAAACAACATACAATTTAATAGTAGTTTATGCAACTGTCATATAATGAAGGGTATTATAACACGAGTGAGAGTTTATGAAACGAGCGCAGCAAGTTTCATAATAGTAACGAGTGTTATATGCAGTTGCATACACTACTTTATCTTCACTAATGCAATTAATCAAACAACAAGAGTAAAAGCTGACAATAGTTTATTTTTCATATAATTTTCTAGATTTTTCTGGCAAAAGATTGTGAGTTACTTTTGTTGCCAATTCTAGAATATCCGGAGGCGTACAAATATCATCGTCGCTATCCATTTTCAACTTTTAATTTGTATTTTAAAAACAAAACACATTGCGAAACATTAAATTCACGCGTACGTGTATTGTCACAGTGATTTTGCCGCCATTAAAATCTAACCAATGAGAGCGCAGCTGCGCGCATCAATAAAACGCGACCAATCTGATTGGCCCTGCAATCAGGTTTTATTGACGTTATATGAGGTTTTACAATATTGATGTGGATATTATACCATCATGTGAAATTGCTTAAATTGAGTGTTTTGTTGTCTGCGCTATAACAGTAGTAATTATTATTCAAGTATTGGAAACATAAGTAGAATGTTAAAACATTAGTGTAGATAAAAGTTGTTAAGAAGCCTAAATACATCATTATACTCAAATTATGACAATAAAATATATGTACATACAAGTAAAACTAATAATTTCTTGGTTTTTTACACACAATAGGTTTGCACACAATTGATGGTAAGTAATAATTATGGTCCAGGATGGAATGTGCTTCCATGAAGTAGTGAAAAAAATGAGACACAGAAACAAATGGAACGACGTGTACGATGTAACTGCGGACACTAAACCTAACGCAACGACCGCATGTATTCTCAGCAGCGCAGAGAATATAATTGACACGTTGAACGAAGATGATATAGTAATTTTAAGCAAAGGGGCTAATGACAAAAATCCATATAAAATTTAAGCTCATTCTTATTGTACAAACTCAGGAAGGTAAAAACAATAATGTTTAGTGTTCTTTTCAATCCCTACCTGAATACAACTCATTTAAACCGAAATATACATAAATTGTCAATACATAGATATGAACTAACTCATTGAAACAAAAACAATTACACGGAATTTTGTTTGCCACAAATTAAATATTGAAATTGATAACATCAATTGTACAAAACGTTTTTTAACACATTGTAAAGTCGCACTGCCAAAAACGTACGACTATCCTGCGAATATAAAAGAAACAATATTGCCAAAAAAAGGAACTATTCCTTATTACTCTAAAAACACGACAGCTACAAACCCAATCAAGACGTCCTAATTGAACCCAATGTAAAAAAGGTACAATACCTTACTTCTTTTCACGTCCCAAAAAATGTCCTTCTTCAAAGGAAAAGCAATTTTTTCGTGAGTAAGAAAAATTACACATTACTCAACCAAAATATAGCTGGCTTGATAAATAAGCAAGATAAAATAAAAATAGCTCTTGATGAATTGACGAGAAATAATATTAATGTAGATTTTATGTGCTTTTGTGAAACAAATATTAAGAGAGGAACTGAAAATAATGTAAATCTAGAAAACTATAAAGTAGTAGCATCCTTTTCTAGGCCAAATGAAAAACGAGGTGGAACCTGCATATTAGCAAAAAAATACTTTGAATGTAAACAGATACATATTATTGACCCCATTTTATACAGTTTTGAATATTGTGCCGTTGAAATAATTCCACTTAGTCTTACTATTGTATGTTTGTATAGGATACCAAAAAGTAACAATGTCACTACATTCCTTAAAAACTTAAAACTGCTGCTAAACAAACTCTTAAAGACTGGCAATGAAAGAATTATATTATGTGGTGATTGGAACATAAATATGCTAAAGGATACTGATCATTCTAGAACCTTAACAGCCATAATAAAAAATCATATTATTACGAACCATATTACTGAGCCTACACGCAAAGGTAAAACATGTTTGGATTTAATTGCTAGCAATTTAGAAGATATCACCGCTGATGTCCTAATACTTGCTCTCTCGGATCATGAAACTGGTCAAACTCTAAATATAAATCTAGAACTAGATAAATGTAAAGCAATCAAACTACCACGATCGTTTTGGTTTGAACATAGGAGGGATTTTAGTTAGGGTAGGAAAATATTAATAAATTATCTCGAGTTTATCGTCCTTATCATTCTCAGATATTTATGAAATTGAACATTTAAACCCAGCTTTTGACTCTTTTCATGACATCTTACTGCTTTTCTATAATCTCTGCTTCCCTTTATTGAAAGTAAAAAGTAAAAATGCAAATGACTTTTTTATAAATTTGACTTCTAAAAATGACAATAACGACGAAGCATCTGCTGATACTACTAATGACTATCCGTATAAAATTTCAACAAATTCTAATTCAATTTTTCTAACTCTAATTGACGAACTAGATATTTACAAAGTAATAATGTCTTTAAATAACACTAATGCAACTGGTTTTGACAATCTGAATACAAAAATGCTAAAAGCTTGTGCAAAATTCATTTCCGGCCCCTTAAGTCATATCATAAATTTATCTTTTCAACAAGGGTTGTTTCCAACTCGCTCAACTCGAAACAATCAGTAGTGAAACCTATGTATAAAAAAGAAGCTAAACACAATATGAATAACTATCGCCCTATCACACTAAACCCCGTCATCTCGAAGGTGTTTGAAAAGGTCATGCACACAAAGATATCAAGCTTCTTAACTAAGTATGACATACTTAAAGAGGAACAGTTCGGTTTTAGGAAAAATATGTCTACAGCTCTTGCATGCTTTTCTCTCATAAAAATAATAACAGATTGCTTTGACAATAAAAAGTCCATTGTCTCAGTATTCCTTGATATGTCAAAAGCTTTTGATTTCGTGAGACAGACTACTTCTTTACAAATTAGAAAAATATGGCATAAGAGGTAGAGCGCTAGAGTGGTTAGAAAGTTATTTATCAAATAGGACTCAGTGTGTTGAAATAACTTCTCAAACGGGCAAAACAAAAACCACCCACAAATCCTCTTATAAACCTAATAAACATGGAGTTCCACAAGGAAGTATACTTGGTCCTCTACTTTTCCTGCTCTACATTAATGATCTCCCCGATATAATTAATCATAGGTGTGTCTTCTATGCAGATGATACCACCCTAATGATAGAAGGGTTCAACAAAGACATAATTAAATTCGAACATGACATTAAAAAAGCTATTGAGACTGTAATTGTATGGCTAAAACAAAACAATCTATTCATTAATCTTAATATAACTAAAATAATCCAATTTTTGACTAGTAACAAAAAACCTGTTCCACTAAATATCTCATACCAAAATACTCCCCTCGAACTAGTAGACTCAGCAACTTTTTTAGGTTTGGTTATTGACAAAAATTGCAATTGGAAAGAGCACATCAAAAAAGTTTGCTGTAAATTACAGAGGTTTGTATATGTTCTAGGGCGTCTTCATCGTACTGCCACCTTACAAGCGACACTTAGTGCCTACCACGGTTATGTATCTTCCACTTTGCGCTACGGTTTAATAATGTGGGGCAATTCAGTAAATTGTGAAGATGCTTTTAAGGTTCAAAAGAAATGCATCAAGGCCTTAAGCGGCGCGCATTATCTTGCACCCTGCACACCCTTATTCAAGAAACATAAAATACTTCCATTGCCATGTCTCTATATACAAGGTGTAACAGAAGGGTGTGACAATACTTATACTATACATACCTATGTATATATAGAATACAGCCCACTAGGTTTCAGAATTCTAAGTGTCATAGACTTCGAGTAATCATAAGTTGAACTTTCATTAAAACTTTAAGACTTGCAACCCTACATCTTATCATTTTGAGCGTTCATTTACTTTTGACGCTATCAAATGACACGGCGCGGCGGTGTCTCTCTGAGAGCGCGAGAGAGAGAGAATACGTTGCGTTAAAACTAATGCTAGAACGGGATGAAAGAATGTGTGCTTATTTCGGTTTCGTTCGGTCAGTGATTACTCGCTAGGGCTGCCACGAAATCAAGTGAAAAATATTATCTAATTTTTGTATGGTAAAAAATATATGCGATTTAATTTTTCATATTTTGGTATATGACTCCTTACATGATATATATGTATACTCTTTAATATTGTCACACCCTTCTGTTACACCTGTATATGAAATTTGTTTGTTCGTAAGAAGACATAAAAGCCTGTTTCAATCAAATAGTGAAGTAACTGGTAGGGACCGGGGCAAACGTCGGCAAAACATACTAACAAATCCAAAGCGACGATTGCAAGTCACCTCAAACAATGTAAACTGCATAGCCATCACTCAAATTCCAAATGAATTCAAAGACCTGAACGGGTATAGTTTCAAGAAAAAAATTGTTTGAGTACCTACTAACTAAATGTTATTATAAAGTAAATGACTTTGTTGAAGAAAAAAAGAAAACATACACATAATTTGACTAGCCATAACACTGACATTTGTACGCCTATCGGCAGAATATTTGATCCAACAAATTTATGTAACACCTACTATGTAATGACAATATTCGTGGAAATAAATAAATTTTGATTTGATTTGTGAAATAAAAAATCATTTCTCTTGAACAAATGTTTGCTAATCATAGTTATAATATAAATAGAGGTATATGACTGCTCTGATTACTTAGTTGGTCGTGCCTCTGCCATCTAATCTAGGGGTTTGATTCACGCATGCACAATAAATTATGAATATTAAAATTTGTAATGACCTGTGTTCAGTTTGGTCATTTCTATGTATTTACAAAAGAAAAGTAGGTATATATGTATTATTACCGGTATCTAGTACTCATGATACAAGCGTAAGCTTAGTATGGGGCTAGATTACGCTGTGTGATATTTCGTGAAATATATAAAAAATATATAGGTATATATTTCGGGACAGGAGGGCCGGTAGTATTAAAACTCGTCTTGAATACTGGTACCTACATAATCGTTAGTATAAATAATGTAATTGGGTATTATTTTACAATTTAAGCAACTTTAGGCAAAATATAAAGTGATTCGTCGTCGCCGTGGTCTCGCTGCCATCGATACGACGCTCCGCCAGAATAACCACAGAGGTTACTCTTCTTGGTATTGAGGTTGATTTACTATTCACCAAAACGGCTGCGCCGTCATATATATAATATAATAATAATGTAGTTACATTGCTGGCGCTGTTGAGCTCGTGATCAGCGGTGAGCGGCGTGTAGCCCGTCATGAGGAAGTGCAGGCGCGGCGTCGGGATCAGCGGGGCCACCAGGCTGATCAGGTCGTTGTTCATGTACGACGGGTACCTGGCACACAACCATTGAGGTGCTGGTGAGGATCACGGGGAAGTATGTAAGGTAAAACAATTTGCAAAGACAAGCAAGAACAACAATATACTTGTAACTAATGGGTGCTCGCGGTTTTGCTCGCATTAAGAAGTAAAACTTGCATCCCCTATTTCACTCCTATAAAAATGGCATTTCCAAAAATCCTTTCTTAGTGAATGCCTATGTCATAACATCCACCTTCATTCCAAATTTCAGCCCAATCTGTCCAGTGGTTTGGGCTGTGTGTTGATAGATCACTATATCAGTCAGTCAGTCAGTCACCTTTGAGTTTTATATATTTAGATATTAAGCTTTCTATTCCTTAATGTGAAAACTGTTTGGTCGTCAGTAGGAACTACATTGGTAAATTACTTAAATTGTTATCAATTTAATGATTGATGGCTTTTGAGTGAAAAAAACAGTTACAATATTACTTTTAATAGGACATAAAAGCACAGGGAACACAATTTTTTCAAAATATTGGAAGTAATGAGAACCCCATCATAATGACTATGATTGTACTAACCTGAGGGTAGCAGTGCTAGCACTCATGATGGTAGACACTAGTGTGTTGATCTGTGCAAAGGAGGGGTTCTTGATGTGCAGGCGGTCACTGGCGATGCGGTTGAGTGCAGTGTTGTCCAGCACCATCACACAGTCAGCACTCTCTGTCAGCCGCCGCAGCGTCAGCAGTGAGTTGTACGGCTGCACTACTACATCACTGACAAGGGAGGAACAAGTTGGTATGAGAGAGTATCCTATATGATGTGTAGAAGTGAGACCTAATTTTTAATAATTTTGGACCCTCCTGTGGTAGATCTAATCTAACACATTCTAAAATAATTTCTATTTGAATATATTGGAACTGTATGACTTTACTTTTACAAAGCAGTAAAACATTAATATTAACTATCTATAATATTTTATTTTGAAACATTTTACCACTGGGCTAGTTTATATGGCTGTATCAGAATAACACAAAATAAATTATTGTGATAATCTTTAAATGTAATCAGTAGGTACATTTATTTTTCATGTGTAAAATAGTTTATATAATTAGGAAGTACAATACACAATAAGTTTGAGAAAACAATAAAGTAAATATTTCAACATGAAATAAATTAGTTTCACACTGCTCGCCTATAATCTTAAGTAATTAAAAAAATAACTATATAAAACTCACCTAATTTCATCCAAGTTTGGGAACACACTGTAGGTCTGCACAAGTTTCTTTGGGAACCTGTCAGAGAGGTGCTCCAGGATGTATGAGCCCATGCCGGAGCCTGTGCCTCCTGCAATGGAGTGGCACAGCACAAAACCCTACAAATAATAACACATTTTTAACCTGCATTTTTATTATTAGGTAAATTCATAAAACACAGTACTATTATTAAAACATGCTTTAAAAACTATCCTATATCACTTAATACTTTTAAATAATAATTTAATTAATAAGAAACAATATTTACACATATTAACACTAATAGAACTAAAAAAGAGTATTTACATCTAAACTAAATTTAAACAATCTACATGTGGTATGGAGCCAAGAACGCTGGCTGCATTCCCACGCTGGATTGCTATAGAAATCCTTTGCGCAAGGAACCAGCCAGCGTTCTTGTCTCTAGTGATGTCAATCAACATTTTATTTAATTTTTTTTAAAAAGACTTCGTGCTTTTACCCCACGGACCAAAAGTTTCGAAGCCAAGCGGTACGAAAATATAATCAGTCGATAATGATGTATATTTTCGCCGGCTTCTTCTGCTGCGTCCGCCGCGGCTCCTGCCGCTTGTACTGTTCCACTGAGGCGAGAAGGAGCTAGTGTATCGACGCAAGTTGCGTCCCATACAAGAGCTATTCCCTGCTCCCAGGGAATCAGTGTAAGGCCATCGGGGCGCTTACCATCGTCACGGACCATGGCAATCGGTTCAAGAACTGATGGTACGTTGACAGTGGCAAGTGCCCGTCTCACTATATCATTCAGCGAGCCGTGGCGGGAGAATCTGCCTGCACTGCGAAGGCATGAAAGTCCGTGGAGGCCCTTCCTATCGACATCGCTACCACATGTGCAACTGTGTTGTTCTACAATAGCAGCATCAATTCGCAAGCCGATGGCGATTCTGAAACTGCCATTGTCGAAAAGTGTACCGAGGTTGGCAGAAGGGAGGGCATGTAGCCATTGGCCAGATTCGTGTTGAGACACTGCTTGAAGCCTTGCACGATCGTTGTCACCTATTAAATTTTGTTTTAAAGAGTTAAATTGCTTCTGTACCAATGGAGCATCCCAAAGTTTTTGGCAGAATGGTTCCTTAGGGATGTCAACATTGGTACAGAGAGATGTCCACTCTCTCACTGCCTCTGCCGCACAATTTATCTCAACTGACGATGATTTCAAAATAGATGAACAAAGTTGAGATATGCCATGCACAGAAGACAGAAAGGCAGGAAGTGCAACACTAGAAATTTTGCGAATGCCGATACCACTCGTTCTAATAGGTAAAGTTGCTTGTGTCCTAGAGTTAATTGCGAGGTTCAAATTTAGAATTTTTCCCAATGCTGTTTTTAGCGTGGTATCTAAGTCTTGTAAAACATCTAAATAAATATCTAAACAATACTTTTTAATTTTAATTATTAAGTACTATTTTATCGAACATGACATCATACCTCTAAATTATCACTGCCATCTGCTTCCCTGTTTATGATATCAAACACCTCTTCATTGAGTTTCTCTCCCTGTGCATAGCCAGACGCCCAGTTGTTGCCCGCGCCTCCACCGTGTTTGGATAGATACACGTTCTCTGGATTGTACAGCTGCAACCAAACAATAATTTACTTTCATATCAATCTAATGTGTATAAAAATTAGTGGATGTAAAGGCTAACCTTAGCATATGGCGACGTTAAGATGGTATTAATGACTCTAGGCTCTAAATCCAGCAGGACTGCTCTAGGAATGTAGTGGTCATCGTCAGCCTGATAAAAAAACACATCTTTCCGGTCTGAACCAGCCGAGGCAAACTCCTCGAGTATCCCCTCCGGAGATATCCCATGTTCTATGCACAGCTGCTTCCAGAACTCAAAGCCGACTGTAAAACAATTAAATAATTAAAGCCAATGATATTCTATATAAACTGAGGATTAGAGCAAAGCCGTAACAGTTTAAAATAACCGCTGATAATAAAATCAAAACAATATAACTCACTTTGGTTTCCGCATTGGCCCAGCTGCAGCGTTATCATTTCACTTGGCATTTTGATTGTTTTATTTTATACTTAGAATTAATAATTTGAACACAAGTGTACTAAAATGGGGATTTAAATATTATAAACAATCGCAGTTAACCGCTCGTTAACAACAAAACGTCCATTTTGAATACAGTACGTTCTCATCTCATTGAGTATATCTTGAATCGAGTATGAAAATTAATATGATTAATACCTAGTACAAGTATGTACTGATGGAGATCAATGGATTATATAGTGATTGGCAGCCTGTACAGATAGCTTCGGTATTGGCTAAAAATAAATCACCAACCCAAGACCTCTTTGGCTGCAGCCAGTCGTCTTCTAGCCACAGAAGCCTTTACAAAATTTAAACATGAAATTGTAAATGGAAACAAAAATATTTTGTGCAAATGATTACTATCAAAATGTTTAAATTGTCAAAGTCAAAACTGAGTCCTTGACGTCAAAAACCTGTTGATATGTCAAACAATGTCAAAGTTCGGCATCGGGCCTGCTGGGCTGTACGAGTAAAAAAGTTTTAAAAGTTTTGTTTTATTTAATTTTATTAATTGAACATGACTAAAAAAACTGTCTGAATGTGCACATATTATAAAGAAAAAGAATAGTTTTTTGATTGAGTGATTTATTGGGTTTGAAGTGGCCGTTTACGAAATAAAGGTAGGTGTTGTGTAGATGTAGTTGTTGGCCTTCGATTAACATATTTCTCAACTTTGTACACTGCCGAAGCATTGAGGATAATGTCTCCGTGGGCGTGACTTTCGTACGTACAAGGTTCCCTCTGATTATCCCATGAAATACCTAAATCCTAATTATACAATACAATACAAATACGTTTATTGTTCTGACAAAAGCTTACATCTAGGTACATGTTTTTACTTATAAACAAAACAAACAATCAAAAGTTTATGAAAGAAAAGTACCTGTGATGTGTTGTGCTCTGCAGTAGGTCTCTAAACGAGCCTGAAGCGCAGAGCACGTCCACTCTCACTTCACATTAAGCAGTTAATTAATTTAAGTAAAGATAAGTTATAAGTTTATTATTTTTTTTGTTGTTTCTACTTTTGTTTTGATGGCAATCAAATATTCTTTTGGACACTTTGGAGTAGTTTGGAGGTTAGTTCAGGTTGCCATCTTTTAAAAAAGTTTTAGCCTATTTAAATAAATACATATCCATAAAAATAAATAAATTATATATATATCAAATATAATATAATATATAATAATATATGTACATGTGAGAGTGTGGGTATGTTATGAGTGTGTGTGTGTTTGTGTGTGTGAAATATACATGTTTGACCGTTATGATGTATCATAGCCACATAATATGGTTTTTAATTAATATTAATATTATCATACGTGTATATGTACAAGTGTGTGTGTGTGTGTGTGTGTGTGTGTGCGTGTGTGTGTGCTAGGTTGAGTTCATGTTTATAAATATAAATATGACATGACATTACTATTGGTTTATGTTAATAACTAGCTATCCACTAGTCACCTGGGCTATTCCATAACTTCAATCAACTTTTCAGTTTGATCATAGTCCAAAGTCATAAGGTAATCAGTTACCTTTTTATTGCATTCATGTCTAGACATATTTGGCATGTCTATAATTTTACATATCTTGTTGTACAGACATGGACCTAACTTACTACAGCATTGTCTTCCGAATAAGGTTCTTACTGTTGGAATCTTAAGGATTCGGTCGCTTCGTCTTTTGGAGGACTTTGATTCTCTAGTACTTGTGTCTATTTGCATGTGTTGTCTTGCTATTAGCGTTTTGATGTAAAGTTGTCTGACTGTCAGCACCGAGCAGTTTTTGTATAAGGTGGTTGTCGAAAATCTTCTTTTTTTGAAAGTCATAACTTTGAGAAGCGCTCTTTGAGCTATTTCAAGCTTTTCCAAGTGAGTTTTTGCGGCACTTCCCCATGCAGAAATACAGTAGGTAAGAAGAGACTGTGCCAGAGCAAAATATATTTTTTTCAGTGGTTCGAACGACATGATGTATCTAAGTTGCTTAAATATGCTCATTAATTTTCGTGTTCGACAGGAGAGTGACTTAATATGTTCTGTCCAGTTTAAATTTTTATCCAACATAATTCCCAAATATTTAATATTGTCTGTTTTTGTTAGATTGTTACATGCACATAAAGAGTCTTCTTTACATGTGGATTGGTGAATTTTTATGTCCATAGTCATTTTGGGTTGGGTAGAATCGTTTATTGAGAAACAGATATATTTTGTTTTTGCAATATTTATTGATAACAGATTCTGTCTTAGCCAACGTGATACTTTCATAAGGCCTTCGTTGGCTACTTTTTCAACTTTTTTCCAACTACCCTCATTGAACAAAATTACCGTATCATCGGCATATGTACAGATTTTTCCTCGTTCAAGGTCCAGGTCACACAGGCTATTTATATAGACGAGGAACAGTGTCGGGCCCAAGATGCTACCTTGAGGGACTCCAAATTTAATAGTCTCTTCATGGCTCATATTGTTGTCAATTTTCACAGCTTGGGTCCTATTAGTTAAGTAACTCTGGAACCATTGTAGGGATACTCCTCTAACGCCAGCTGCAGTTAGTTTTGCCAGAAGAATGGGAATGGAGACCGTGTCGAACGCTTTAGCTAAGTCAAGAAAAATACCCACAATTTTTTTGCGATTATCTAACATTTTTTTGACATGCTCCACAACGCTCAATACAGCCTCGTCTGTACTTCGACCTGACCTAAATCCAAATTGATTGTTTGACAGTTGATGTTTTTTTTCCAGGTAATTACGAAGCCTTACGTTCATGAGTTTTTCGAGAATTTTTGAGAAGGTTGGAAGAAGTGATATTGGCCTGTAGTTGGTCATGTTGTCTTCATCCCCATTCTTATGTATTGGACAGATGACTGACTTTTTAAATGGCGTCGGGAATACACCCGTGGCAAAACTTTCTTGACATATGGTAGTTAACGGTTCGATGATGCATGGGAGAATGTGTTTTATCAATTTCGAGTTAACTTTGTCCCATCCAGGAGCTGAGCTGTTCTTAAGCGTCTTAACAATACCATATATTTCAGCGCTATCTATCGGTAGTAGACCAAAAGAAGTAAGTGGGCTACTAAGCCCTTGTTGTTTCAACGCTAATTGTTCTTCCGTTACGTTCATTGAATCAAGGGTCTCTTTAGCCAAATTAGAACCCACATTACTGAAATATTGGTTTACACTGTTCAGAGATTCGATACGGGTAGGTTTCAGATTAAGTAATAGCTGGGCTGTACTCTCTTTTTGGGGAAAACTACATATATTTTTTATAGCCTGCCAGGTCTTCTTGGAATCTTTTGTGTATTTGAGAAGTTCATTGCGTTCGTAGCATCTTTTTACCCTTTTAAGCGTTCTATTACAAACGTTTCTGTATTCTTTGTATTCCTTTATAAGTTCTGTATTGTCTGGATCCTTTTTACTCTTTCTGTGTAACTTGTCACGATGACGCATGCACTTTATTAGGCCAGGAGTAATCCATGGCTTAATATTAGTTTTTTTGCATGATATAGTCCGTGTCGTAGAGTTACGTTCAATCGTAGAAGCAATAGTCCTCATGAATGTGTCAGTCGCCTTATTTATGTCTGAATAGTCTAAAATTTCATCCCATAGAATTTTCGAAAGGTCCTCTCGAACATCGTCAAAATTAATTTGAGTTTTTATTTTTGTTTGTTGTTTCTTTATCGCACAGTTGGATTTTAGTTGGATGGCAATTGGGGAATGATCTGTTACAGATGCTGGAAAGACTAACGTTATTGCTGGGTTTTTGGTCTTTATTAAACAGTGATCGATACACTTCTTCTCCCTAGTTGGAAATGAATGGCCTGGTAGGATTCCTTGGCTAGCTAATGATATTAAATAGTCTTCTGCGTTTTTATAATAATTTTCTGACAGGTCTCTGTTTGGGTCAATGTTTAAGTTTGCGTCACCTGTGATGACTATGTTAGGGAAGGATTTTAGTTTGGTGAGCGTATGGTTTAATGAGTCTATAAAGGTCTTGGGATTTTTGTAACATGGTGGGCGATATATTGCGACTACACATATATCTTTGCCTATCTTTATTGTTACACAGTTCCCTTCTTTAACACTGACTTCACACACTTTTGTTTTCTTCAGACTGTTTTTTGTGTACACAACTACTCCGTCATTTTGATTTAGATACTTGGTTGTATAGTGTGCTTTGTATCCATCTATGTGATGAGGAGTATAATTTTCATTTAACCAGCATTCTGATAATATTATTATGTCAATGGATACCTTAATTCGCTTCAGGAAAATCAAGAAATCATCTAAGTTGTGATTTATACTTCTTATATTCATTGAAATTATGGACACCAGTTCCTCGCCTGACTTCTGAAAATAAAGACGGCATTCCTCTGGTTCGCTCAAATAATAGGATTTAGAGACATTGTAACTATCAATGTCTGCTATTAAATTTTCAATTTGAGTCATCTTAATTTGAAGTGTTGATAGTAACTGGAGATAATTAGCCCCCCAGAAGGCTTCCGAAGAAGTGAAATTTGAGCAAGCCAGCAAACGCGCACCTTCACACAAAAATAAGGGAGGATTAACAAGAGTAATGTCATGCATATGTATTGTATGTGTATTGTGTGATATTTTTTAGTGAGAGTAGTGATGTATTGGAGTGTGTGGGAGTATAATAAGTTTACAAAAAATGCCATAATTATAATATATCTAACTACATTAAAACTTAAGCTAAGCAGAGATACGGAAACTTCTATTAAAAAAGTTAAAAGATCAACGGTTGTGACAACGCTATCATTTGAGGTATCGGTTAGTCATTGGTGCATGTTTAAATTTGATTCAATGGAACTTAGCTGATCAACGTCCTTGATCTCAATCACCGGTGACTCGTCGTCCTTCCTAATAAGAATCTTGCCTCTCGATGTCCAGCAAAACTTCCAATTCATTTTCTTCACAAATTCACGTGCATGGTAATGAATCTGTTTATTTGATTTCGTGAGGCTCTCGTTTATGTAGATAATTTTACGTTCTCCTGGCAGACCGATGGTTTCTGAGTTAAATTTCTCATCGTGTGTTTTATTGTAGTTCTTGACCGCAGTTAGGAGCTCAATTTTCTTTTGTGTCGTCGTATATTCTACTACAATAGTTCTCGGTTTGTCTTGTTTCGCTGGCAGACGAAATGTATTCTTTACATCTCTTGGTTCAAAGTCCATTCTGAGAGCTTCATGCATCTTACTTAAAGTCTCTATTATTGGCCCGTTATTATTCATTGGTAAGTTTTTTATTTCCACTGAGCTCTCCTTCAATTTTCGGTCCAGGAAATCTACTTGGTGTTTTAAATCATCGACGTTTTCATTCTTCTGCTCCAGTTTTTGAACTCTTATTTTTAATTCCTTCTGTTCTTTCATTATTATTCCTAATGATTCCTTAATATCATCATTTGACAATATAATGGCTTTGTTTTGCTCTTTAAGGCTATTTATGCTTGTTGTGACGTTAGAAAACTGGGCTTCCTGATTGTTTTTGATTTCAGCAAGCATTTGCATGATACTACCAGTGGTATCACTGCTGTTATCTGTAGGAGAACTCGTAACAGTTCGTCGTTTCCTAGGATTTGCAGGTAACAAATCATTGTATTCTGGTGATAAAAATACGTCTGGGTTGGATTTTGCTGTCTTTATAGGAGTTACAGTACTGGTTGATTGTTTAGGTGGGGATCTCATAAGTTTTGAGAATGCTTGCATAGTTCCTTATTAATGCGTAGATGTACCGAAAATTTTGTGGATAATGGCAGCTCAGTACGACTTCAACTTTCGAATTCAACAGCGACAACAAAACTTCACTGTCAAAATGGTCACTCTGTCACAGTATTAGATAGTCGACGTCAGTGTCAGCTGTTGTATAACCTCAAAGTCAAATGCCGGCCGGCTGATTGCGCGCTCAGTATTATTTTGTTTCAGAAAGAGGGTTGTTGTTCGGATTATACTGAGCAGGATTGGCTGTTCTTAATGATCTCTAATTAGTTTATGCTTGTGTGCGTGTGTTAATCACCTGCAGCGACACGGTGGCAGTGATGTTCAGTGCAATTTCGACGCAGATTTGCAACTTCAAGCGATGGCAATGCACAGAAAACACAGCCCGAACGTTGGCGTTCTCATTCACTTCACTTCTATGAGGTAACTTCCAGTAAAAACTCTCGATTTTAATTAATATTTTACAAGACCGGGACAACTCCTCCACTATCTCTTGTGCGCACACACACACTCTGCACAATGCCAAGTGATGGTCAATGCTACGCTAAAGTTATCACTTGTTGGTAGCTTACTCGGTGTTCCGAATTCCAAATTAGCATAAATAAATAGTGATGCGCGTTAAGTTATATTCTTCCTCGTTCAATAATTCTTTGTTTATTACCAGAAATCAACATTAATTAGGCAACAGAGTTCGCAGCATTAAGTGAAAATGCCGCGAAAGCTCCTGAAATTCCTGATTGTGTTCGACAATACGTCGCTGCTGTACTTCCCCGGGCAGTTTCTGTCAGGAAAAGTGCTTATGGAGCTGCAGGATGACACACCAGTGCTTGGTAAGTGTGTATTTGTAATTCAAATTACTTTCTTATAATCACACAGCTCAATGAATCATACAATTTATGCACAAATGTTAATAGCATTGTACTGGTAGCACATTTCAATTGCTCATTGCAGTGTGTGCTATGGTTGAGTTGATTGATGAACACATAAATAAACATTATAATACTTTGTTCTAGTTACCAAGTTCCTGGTGCAATTATTTGCTAAGCTAATCAATATAATGCAGTACTATAGACTTCTATTCTAAAAAGACTTAAGCAGTTTTATGAACTTTTTTCTCTTTCTGTCCACCTACTTATCAGTTATCTGTAACACCTAACATTTAAAGAGTTTACTCAGTGAAGAGGCAATTAAATAGGTGACTGGTTATCTTAAAGTGTCTTTATTCCAGGTCTACATTTCCATGTGGTGGGCGAGGGAGTAGTGAGAGTGGGCTCTGGGAGGCATGAGAGGCTGTTTGACAAGGAGAACTACATTGACTTCCGTATGAGACTGCTCGGAGAACCTGGTAAGACATGATACATTATTACTTAACAAGTTTCATGCTATGAGTTATTTGCTAAATGATAAACTTGCTCTAAGGTGAATTATTTTCACTTTACATTAAGTTTATATTTAATGTTTGTCTTTTTCTGCTTTCATGTCGTGATATTGAGTGATAGTGGTCACAATGAGGCGTCCATGTTATTAGTGCTGGTGGAAACTGTTCACTATTCTTTATACAATCTCCTGTTTAAATGTTCATGAAATAAATATTACAGAAATATAAATTTAAAAATTGTATAGAACCTTAAACTTGAAATATTTTCCATACTTGATACTTGGTATACATATGTGTGTTCAACTCACATTATCATAATACAGGAAATGTTTTGGTCAAGTTAAAACAAATAGTATTATGCTAACATATTTGTACTTGGCTAACATTTTACACCTGTTTCATAACCATTGACAAGAGTTTGGATAACAATTTAGGTTCTTGATCATATAAGAATTTTAATTATGATTGTTTAAAAAATATTTTAATTGAATTTACCTCTTGTAAGTAAATTTTTTGAATTAGTGAGGGAAATTTTTTATTTATCTAACAATCTGAATAGTATTATTAGTAGATATGAAATATTTCCTAGATTGGTAATCACTCACTATCATATCACATTTGCTATAAATCAAAAGCTCTATTTGTTGTTACTGACTATGTTAACTGATCAAAGCTTCTTCTTCAGGCCATGGGGCTTCAGTCCTGTCTCCGGGCATCCACAGCTTCCCATTCAAGCTGGGCCTCCCCATGGGGCTCCCGTCCACCTTCCTCGGGACACATGGCTGGGTGCAGTACTTCTGTAAAGCAGCCCTCAGGGAGCCCAATGGATTGACACATAAAAACCAGCAGGTCTTCATTGTAATGAACCCTATTGATCTCAACTTGGAGCCACCAGTATTATCTGTAAGTAATAGTTTTAAACACCATATATATTTTTATATTAACTTGGAGCCACCAGTATAATCTGTAAGTAATAGTTTTAAACACCATATATATTATTATGTGTTTATTAATACATAACATGTGATGATATCTGTTATAATCTGAAGAAAATAAGAATCCAAACACTAATCTACCAAACTTCTCAAAAACCTGTTCATCCAAGCAAGCATGAGGGAATAATAGAGTCACTAACAATCACAAACCTTTATTATAAAGCTACTAGCTGGTGCCCGCGACTTCGTCCGTGTGGAATATTTATTTTGGGCATTCATTCTTTCATATTTATTTTTGATATCTTCAACCGTTTTCGCAGTGCATGCAACGGAAGCCCTCAAAAATGAATAATTTTCCTCCGTTTTTTCCACATTTTCCATTGTTTCTTTGCTCCTATTTGTTGCAGCGTGATGTTATATAGCCTAAAGCCTTCCTCGATAAATGGTCTATTCAACACAAAAAGAATTTTTCAATTCGCACCAGTATGTAGTTCCTGAGATTAGCACGTTCAAACAAACAAACAAACAAACTCTTCAGCTTTATAATATTAGTATAGATTTACCTATTAGATCTCAATTAAAATACGTTTAATTATAGCTTGGGACTAAGACTGGCATTATGTAATTAATTACATTTATATGTAGAACAGTGGGTAATATTTTCATAACATTGAGCGGGTTACTCACGTCGCACATAACCTCTGTTATACAATGCATCGCTTACTCTATCGTGAGAATATCTTCATTTACGAGTTTACTGTAAGTCATAAAGCTCCATACTCACACTTAGCAAACAGACATCCAACGGCTCATTCTACCGACAAAAAGAAAGTGAACAGGGCATTTTTTTGTACGAAAGCTAATTTGCTGTCCACTCTCTTTTTGTTGGACATCTGTTTGTCAGGCGTGTATGTGGGGTACCAGTCAAAAGTAAGACATTGCATGGATGAAGCTTTAGACCTTTTTAGAATAATTAGTAGACTTGCCAATTTAATTACTCTAAATACTATGATATAACTATGACCTATATTATTATCAAATAGTTGCGACACTTACATATAAACATAATTAAAATTTATTAAATATATTCGTCTTTTTTATCATTTTTATTATTTCTAATTTCATGAAAAAACTTAATAATAATTCATGAGCATTTCTAGTTACATACAGTAGTCTTAAACTCAGTTTTGCAAGGTATGCTGCGTATGCATTGTTATATAAGCTATGCACAGACAGAGCAATGTCATTCAGAGATTCGAGCCAACATTTTCTTATGCATTACACGTTTACGTAACAGATGTGCAAGTTTTGGCAAGGCCTCTATTGGCTCAGAGAGTCTTTAAGAGTGTTTAAAAGCCTCTTTAAAATGTTATTTTTTGATAAGCCATGGAGATTATTGTAAATAGATATACAATGCTCATAGCATTAAAGATACGTCCAAGAATGATAGCCAATATTATTTTTATAAGAAAGAGGAAACAAGAAGACAGATAGAAAGTGGTCACATCCAATTATGGACCCGTACTGCACATGATACCGCCAGTGCAGTGGATCTTCCTTCTAGGGAAAGAAATCAATTAACGTTCCATTCAAACCAACTCTCGTAATTCGTCAATTGAACTTTCATTACTGGTTATAGGTACTCTGATAACTTTCTGTCAGATAAATAATTGTCTTCTACATTATAGATTGATTATAATAATATTAATCGAAGTAGGTACTAACTGTATTTATTCTTGCATAATACCTACTCAATTTATGTATCTGTGCTGATAGGTAAAATTATACTCTTCATACATAATATCATACTATATTGACCACTTCTATTGTTCCGTTTGTTTGATAGGTTACCTACCTTGTCGTTTTTCTACCCGTTACTGTCTGTTTGGTACCTATAGTACGATATGGTCTGTTCCAGCAACCGTTCGAGTGCAGCATCGAGCACAAGTTCGGCGTGGGCTGCGTGGGCGGCGGCGCCGTGACGTGCCGCGTGGCGCTCGACCGCGGCGCCTACGTGCCCGGCGAGAGCATCGTGCTCACCGCGCTGCTGCACAACGACTCGCGCACCACGCTCAAGGCCACGCGCGCCGCGCTCACTGAGGTACTGCACTAGACCACCTAGCTACTAAAGCCAAGTCATGAAACACGAAGCAGAAAAATGTTGAATATCGTTTCTGCTGGTCTGAATGTATTATGTGTATTTGGCTTATATATGAACTCATTCTGTTATGTGTACCGTTATAAATAAATAAATAAATAAATTACTGTTCATAGCACAGGTCCAGTAGTCTTCTTCTCAGTCGTAACACTCTTGGCAGAGTGGTCGTGGTCAACACGTAGTATTGTTCTGGGTGGCAGATGTAGCTCGCCTCATGATGTCCCGCCATCTCTCCCTGCTGCTGGTCAGTCTGGTGCACGCACGCACAGGGCCGCCCACCATTGCCTTTACTTGATCGGTCCATCGCATCCAATAGTACGACAGCATAATTAGTAGTTACACTTGCCAAGTAGGTGCAGAGTAGACATCTCGTTGCAGACGATCCAGTACTCTGCGCACGGCAAGGTGTGCGCGAAGGAGGTGCGCGAGCTGGCGGCGCTGGTGCACGGCAAGGTGCGCGCGGGCGCGCGCGACCAGTGGCGCCAGGAGCTGCTCTACGTGCCGCCGCTGCCGCCCACCAACCTGCGCGGCTGCCACCTCATCTCCGTGCAGTATGATGTCTACGTGAGTATACACTTCATTACATCTTCGCATACCTAAAATTTACCGCGAAAGTTCTATGAGCTACGAAAATACGTAAAACGCTAATCTAGAGACCATAAAAGAGCATATTTAGAAAATTTACTTGCCAACCTGTTATACTAAACAATTATTGTCCTTCGATAGAAGATGCAAAGTATTATATACAATTATACATATGTACCTACCTATATATTGGATATAATTATAATCTGAAATGTGTATACTATGCATCCATGGATTACACGTATGGCCAAATGCTATATGAAAGAAAACATTAAATTTTATTTTAATTTTTTATGCCACGTTTTGGCTTACTAATTGCGGGCATCCACTAGTTCACTTATGTACATTGCAATATTTTTATTCCCGTGTGGTCCAGTTTATAATCGAGCCGAAGAGCCTGGAGAAGGAGGTGAAGTTGCAGCTGCCCGTCCTGCTGGGCACGTACCCGCTGCGCGCCGACAGCGCGGACGCGCCGCCCACGCACTACCCCTCCACGCTGCCCATCTTCCGGCCCTGGCTGCACGAGAAGCAGCCGCACTGACTGCAACAACCTGAGAATGCTTACTTAGGCTCTTAACACAGTTTAAGCATGTAGTATGCTTAGTTAGGATCTTCACACAATTAAGCATGTAGCAACATGCTTGTTGCTACATGCTTAACTGCTTACAATAATCGATACAAAGTACATAACAGAAATTCCAATTAGAAATGTCTGTACTTATTTTAACAAATGACAATATAATATTACAGTTATAGTAGTTGTTCTAAAGGGCTTCTTTGGTTTTTTTTTTTTTTTTTTTTTTTATAAAAAAAAGTGGCAAAAAGGCAGACGATCTGCCTGATGGTAAGCAATCATCGTCGCCTATGGACACTTGCAACTCCAGAGGTGCTGCAGGACTTTGCCAGCTTAGAGAGGTGTTTGTGAATACCCTTTTTAAATCTCCCCATATTGTAGCTCCGTGGAAAGACCTCAGGGGGTAGATCGTTCCACATCTTGCAAGTTCGCGGAAGAAACGAGCGCATGAAACGGACTGTGTGGGAGCTCCAATTTTGCAAGATGTGAGGATGAGCTCTTTCACGGTGCCGAGCAGTCCGGTGATGAAAATAGCCGTTTCAAGATGATGGTTAGCCTTTCAATGGATTTTTGACGAGTAATGAAACTATGTTTCTTCTTCGACGTATATTTTGATTCGAATTAATATTACGTTATTGAGTCATAAAATAAAAAATCGTGCTGATGACACATTACATAAACGCAAATAATAATCCATTAAAGTTATGTCCCAGAAAAACTAATGTTGTAACTTGTAGGTTCTAGTTACCTACCCGTCTAAACTACATTATTTTTGTGTGCCTGCGATTACACCGTTTAACTCATCAACCATGTTTTAAATGTGAATTTCTACGGTTTATATAAAAGTATATGATGTTTAAAAATATCTAATGTATTTGCAGCTAGCGCTTTAATTTACATTCCATTAAATAATTTAAATACTTGAGGAATTTCCGAAAGACATACTTACTGTGGCAGACGCTCTTCGGGCAGTTGGAAAACTCCACACCAGTGATAGTCGTACTTATGTACATACTTCTTACTATTTTTAATCGAAGTGAATGTGTATAAGCGAATAATTGTAGTACATAAATGCTATTCCAGTTGTCGTAGTTTTTAGGGCTGTGGGGTTTCAGCCGACTGTTACTTACTCTCGGCTTACTAAAGCTTAATTAACTTTTATTTGCCTTCTAGGAAGATACATCCCTATTTATAAGTACTTGGCATTTTCATTATTCTTAGAGATAGTGTAAAAATAGAGGTGAAAAGTAACTCTCAGCTGGGACCCCTTATAAGAAAGTGCTACTTAATTTAAGACTGTAACTTAGGTATTCCTGTTGAATCTTTTATAATAATTGACTATATATTATATTTTAAATTTAATTTTTATACACTGCCAAAACTGCTCAATTTTGGAGAATTTTACATGTTTTTAAAACTAATCGGAATTTATATATAAAAAGGACTTTTGTGCCATTAAAATCTAAAATTATTTACATCTAAATGCTATGTTAATATTAATGAATTTGTAAAGTATTATTAATATTTTTCTACTTAATGTTTGTGCTAAAATATGTAATGGCAAATGTATATAACTAACCTGTGATATACCAATCCGTCCATGTGTAAAGGATTATTATGAAATAAACTATATTTTACCATTATGCGTTCATTTTCTTTCACTTTAGTGACCCATAGTTTAAAAATCTTATTAAGTTAAATGGCAAAAGTTGAAAATCAAATATCTAAACACCGGGATGAGATCTTAGGCAGCCTTATCGCTACGAGTGACTAGTCTGATTCTTATCAAGTGAGAATATATTGCATGGTAAAGAATATACAAATATAAATTCATAGAACATATTTTATTTGACAAGGATCATTTTCCGCACTAACTTATATTTTACAAAACTTTTTCGCCATTATTTCATAGTTAAATTAATCACAGTTTCGATACTTTAGTATCATTTAAGGACCAAAACACTTAAATACAGGAAAATGGGAAATAATGATTCAACTAGTTTGTAATTTCTTACAAAATGATGATGTTTTACAATGTTATGAATTGTATCAGTAGGGGAAACAGTAAGTTACTGCTGTACTAACATCAAATAGACTATGTTTATTTATAAACCAGAATAAGAGAAGTCCCTTACACAGTGTTGGGTTCCAAGAGAGTTCTTCGAACTGAGATGAAAATCATATATCACTTATGGCATATCAATACAGAGACAGATTATGTACTAACAAAGATTGGGTTGAATCTGTAAAGCCAGAGTTAGATTTTCTACATAATCTTGTTATGGAACATCTTGCATGAAAAAGAAGTAAATGGTGACTGTAGAACCAATACAGAGTGAAACAGATTCTTAAATACGAAGCTGAGTTAATCATATGTAGTATTGTCTATAGAATCATTTGTTTGAAAAGTACACAGAATGAGCTGTATTGGGCAGGTAATAAGGTTCACATTCCTACGTCATCTTGTTTATGGAACCATTTCTTTGAAAAAGTAGTAAATGGCGACAGTAGTACCAATATAAAATGAGCCCTATGTGCAGGTAATAGGGCTGATTTTTATAAGTTATCTTATCTATGGAACCATTCGTTTAAAAATGTACTAAATGGCGACAGTAGTAGCAACACAGAATGAGCCGTATCATCAGGTGCCAGGGTTGTTATTCCTACGCCATCTTGTTGGCGAGCGCGAGATGCAGGCAGGAGAGCTGCGAGGTCCACTTGTCGAGCGCGGAGTACCTCGCGGCGCCGCGCGTAGAGCTCGCCAGCTCCAGCACCGAGTTCACCTGGTCGATGCGCCCGCTGATCGTGCTGGAACAAACAACAGGTTATAACTAAAAGTAGTAGTTAGGTTATCTCCAATTTGTATCAACAGGTACAAATTGGAGATACCTAACAATTTATTTTGATATTTTCTCTTTCTGTGTTCTTGGCTCTTTGCACACCAGTAATGGTTGAGATGTATGATACTAATATTTGATTTTTATCACCTACCATCATGCAAAACACAACTACATATTGCAAATAAAAGAATCTTTATCTTTGGTATAATGATTGGGTCTCATTTTTGAGTCTTACTTCTCTACTTTTCAGGGTCGTGATAACACATAGGCACAACAAATTTGTTAATCATGGGAAGATACATCGTAATGGCCGCCAATCTCTTCTTAAGGGAAACGCGTGTATTCAAGAACCTCAAACATTTCCGTTTCCTACCAATGTTTACCTTCACAGTTAAGGGAGTGTAAATCAAGTATTGGGGTAGGGTTAGGACGAGCCAGAGTTCCTCAGATTGGAAGACTTTCTCATCAAGCCTGATTTTGTTGAATCCCAAATCCATCACCCAGCTACTCACTTGTCCAGTATGCAGGTGACGAGGAGGTTCTCCGCCTCCTTCTCGTCGATGTTG
Source organism: Macaria notata (assembly GCA_927399415.1). Taxonomy (NCBI): domain Eukaryota; kingdom Metazoa; phylum Arthropoda; class Insecta; order Lepidoptera; family Geometridae; genus Macaria; species Macaria notata. Next base: position 2,078,737 of record OV656727.1, read on the forward strand.
AGCTCCTTGGAGATGAAGGGGATGTGTATGCGCGTGTAGGGTCCGATGTGGCACAGCTACTCACTTGTCCAGTATGCAGGTGACGAGGAGGTTCTCCACCTCCTTCTCGTCGATGTTGAGCTCCTTAGAGATGAAGGGGATGTGTATGCGCGTGTAGGGCCCGATGTGGCACAGCTAGTCACTTGTCCAGTATGCAGGTGACGAGGAGGTTCTCCACCTCCTTCTCGTCGATGTTGAGCTCCTTGGAGATAAAGGGGATGTGTATGCGCGTGTAGGGCCCGATGTGGCACAGCTACTCACTTGTCCAGTATGCAGGTGACGAGGAGGTTCTCCACCTCCTTCTCGTCGATGTTGAGCTCCTTGGAGATGAAGGGGATGTGTATGCGCGTGTAGGGCCCGATGAGCTTGATGAGCACCTGCGTGCGGATGTTGCGCAGCAGGTCCTCGATGTGCTCCCGGATGAACGGGTCGTCCATTATGTTGTTCCTGGAATAAATAAATAAATATTCTGAAACATTGCACACAGCGCCATTTAGCCCCACACTAAGCAAACGTTTGTGTCATGGGTACTAGATAACGGATATAATACATAACATATACCTATATACTGAATGATAATGATACACTTTTACAATACCATTTCACAACACAAATAATATGTAGTTCACACTTCACAGTGCTAGCTTGGTAATCACTAATAAGGTGTAACACATTCACCCACAGAGCTTTGAAGGCATGCTTGTCGCCCTGTGACTAGAGGCGAATTCTTTCTTTATTCGATACAAAACAGGTGTCACCATTTACTAAAACTAACACACTTTCGGCACGCACACTACGACGCACGAGATGTTCATTTACACAGTACGCTTCAACTTCATCGGCTGTGCAATGTCGATATTTTTTTATCGATTATTTACTTTACACATTTACTTCGAAGATGAAAATATATGTCTTTAATATAACTATATTATTTAAATACAAATTATAGTTAACTAGCTATAGCCCGCGGTGTTATCCGCTGTAAAAACAATTTTAACCCGTGGGATAAACACTATCCTATGTCCTTACCGGGGACTGAAACTATCTCTATACCAAATTTCATCAAAATCGGTTCAGCGGTTTAAGCGTGAAGAGGTAACAGACAGACAGACAGAATGACAGACAGACATACTTTCGCATTTATAATATTAGCATGGATATATAATGAAATAAAATAATATTCAGGCATTCACTTGTATTTGTATATTAAATTAAAAAGTAGGTAAACACTTTAATATGGGAAAACCGAAAAATTTAAAAAGCTGTTCTAAATTATTTATTTGTTCTAATTTGTTCGGTCTTTTAGGGTCTTTATGATGTCTTTTAGCTCAGCTACTTTTTTTGACAATCTTAATTTTACTCGTCTGAGGCGTCGTATTTCTTTTTGTCGTTTTTGTAAATTTTGCTGTGTTCTAATAACTGTCATCTTTAGTTTGCGCCTACGAGGTGTGTCAGTAAGGGCAGGTGTATAAACGGATTCTGAAGTGCTCTGAGATCCGTCGTCCGTCGACAACTGTAACATTACGTAAATAAGATAAATAATAACACTGACAAAAAAAAGAAGGAAAAGCAGTTTACGTTATTTACCTTCATGCGCTTTGGTGGTACTACTGAAGAGAGAAATGTATCATCATCGGTACAAGTTTTCTGAGCTAACTGTAAAAACAGTTAATTGTTTTATTTCATAATAATGTCAATAAGTTTTATAATTCAGTCTCGGAAGAGCTAACGAGAAAACCCCCGACACTATATTTTGTGGTGGAGGCCATCTTGGATTTGAATATTAACAAAGTGTATATATAGTATTCTACGAGTCAAGCCCATTCATTTGATATCCATATTGAGGTAATTGTGAAAAAATATGTAATCCACCATTTTCATGAAACATGGCTAAGAACACTCGGGATAAAATTAACTATGACACAAAAAAAATAACCGAAAATCGGTTCATACGTTTGGGAGCTACGACACCACAGACAGATACAGCGACAGACACGTTAAACTTATAACATCCCTCTTTTTGCGTCGGGGGTTCAAAATAATGAAATAAAGAAACACATAAAAATAACTAACTTCGTCCAATATGGGGTGTAAATTAAGTGTTGGTATCGCGCCTTCAGCTAATCTCGTGACTTTATTCTTGTGAATTATCAAATCATCTTCAAAATGACTGGAGCATATTCTGGCATTTTTATGAGGAAACCAGTTGTATCTACCGGTCGCCGATAAGTATCCATTTATTTTTTAACACTGGATTTTTTGGAAATCTGTAAATTAAGTATGTGTTAAATAAAAACCGTAATCCAGAAACATTTCCATACAAAACCAGAAACATCATATACATTATACCGATTATCGATAATTTGTTAGGTTCCATTTACACATCACTTAGCTATCGAGAAGATGCGTCGTCAAGACAACGAATGTGTTAATGCCATTCAAAATGTCAAAAGTTTTTTTTATTAAAATTACGAAATTTTACTACTTACCGACCGATGGTATTTCACGCCGGTAACACTGGAACTATTGTTCTTACAGTTTTTAACTTGACACCAAGACATATTTAATAGTTTATCATGTTGTAAAACCGAGTAAAACGACCGAAAACTCTCTCTCGCTCGGACTATGTTCGACAACAGACTGACAAGCGCTGTCGTAGGTTAGGTTGGCCTGTTTACTAGTCCAAACGAGAACCACGTATTATTATTCATTTCGCTTCTAGGGGGGGGCGCGCGCGGGGGCGATGTGGCCCGATCGTTGTTCTGTGCATTTACCATTAAAGTACACCTATGCATTAAAGTTTGTATTAAATTCTAGTATTCTGGTAGAGGATTCCAAAGTTTTGTCGTCCTGCAGGGTGTTTCACAAATTCGGAACGTTTCCGCTCGGGAACAAAATGCCAATCGTAGAACTCCTTGTAACGTCTATGATTGGTGGATGACTGTTATTGGTTAACATAAGTTAGTTTTGACGTCTTTGATGGGTGTTTCGTTCCTGATCGGAAACGTTCCGAATTTGTGAAACACCCTGCAGGATTACAAAACTTTGGAATCCTCTACCAGAATACTAGAGTTTAATACAAACTTTAATGCATAGGTGTACGTACTTTAATGGTGAATGTGTCACACCTTGAACATTAGGTGGGTTAGTCAAATGTGAACCTTTACTGCGTAAAATAACTTATTGTCAGATACCATTCCATCCTAGGAAATACTACAATTAATGAGAAGAAGAATACTTTTTTTTAAAGAAAAAGTAGTACTCTAAAATGTACCTGTTGTGCTTTAGTATAGATTCAAACTCGTTGATGTCGTTGTTCTGGTACGCCATCACCAGGTTGGTCATGGCGAGGATCTCCGGGTCATTTTTGTATGGCTTGGCTTCCTGGGAGTCAAATGGATTGATGCCTGATTTCATTAGCCTGAAAACATGGACAAATCATAATGCTTAAAATTTCAAATTATTTGTTTATATGTTAGTTTTATTTCTTATACTAAAGCTGGCACAAGTACTTTGATATAGCGTACTGTATACACCTTAAAAATACCAAAATACGTAAAAGTAATAACCTCTACAGTATGTGTAGGATATTAGGAATTTAACTCTCAACTCAAGTAACTTATAAAATGATGTCATCAACTTACATGTTAGCCAGGACTAGATATTTGAGGCAGGTGGTTCTCCGAGGGCTGCCCGACTCGTCGTAGTTTTTGAACGCCTCAAAGAAGTCTGTGTGCGCCTTCTCAAATTCACCTTCTCGCAAGTGCATCTTGCCACCACATTCTGCAAGAAAAATTACATTCTTATTTCATGAGTTGGTTCCTTCGCAAATACAGACTGATAGGCAATAGACTAGTTAAAGAAATAAGATATAATATTCTGTTTTGTCAGGAGTTATATGTAGGTTCACCACAAGAGGTAACCAAGATTTGTTATTTGCAGATGAGCCATGGAGGATTATAAATGGTGACTACACAGCTAGTACCACATCATGCTCAACCTTATCGTATTCTATCATGATTAAGGCATTCAATTAAATATTTTAAGGCAGCATAAATGTTATAAAAATACTGTACATAGTAATATGCTAGTTTTAAGTTTTATTATGCATATTTGTAAGAGCAAAACGGTTGTGACTATTGAAGATATTGTAACACCATTATAATGTACAGTTTGCAATAAATATACTACTTTACTTTGCTTAAACTTGCAGCTCCACAACCTCTAACATATTTACCTCTAATAACCCCCATGATGAGTGGATGTGGTATTGCAGACTTGATGTGCAGGGACTGTTCATAGAGTGCTTTTAACTTCTTGTTGTTTTTCTGTGCCGTGTACATCTGGATCTCCAGCGCATAGATCTCCAGCAGCTGCGTGCCTTTCTTGAGGTCATCTTCTCCTTCATCTGTCTGTAATATTGAGATACAAATGAATGAGATAGGTAGTTAAACTTGAATTAAGCTTTATAAATTAGTCATAGACCTAAATAATATAAGACAATAGAAGTGGCATCTTGTTGGCTTAGTAGTGGCTCTGCATTCTAATCTAAGTGGGTTTGATTCCCGCATAACCAAAAGTAATTGTGAATTTTAAAATTTGTAGATACTTGTGTTGGTCTGGTGGTTTCTATGTATAACAAGTATGTACATATACTTACTTACTTCTCAAGTAAAAATAATAAAATAAAAAAACTACTAAACATCAACTACTAACTAAAGAATATGAATAGAAATGTTAATTATTACTTTTACCACATCAATTTTATCAGTCTTTTTTCAATATATTTTGAAATAGAATTTTAAATAAAATGTGTAAGATACCAGCAACTTTGTATATACCTATATATTACACACAATATATTTGAAATGTATAGTCTAATTTAGCATAGCTTCAGGTATCCCTACAATTTCATGTGATGACAAAATGAACACAATATATCTAGCCAATTTCAATCATTTACAAATTATAATTATGAAACAAATATAGTTTTTTTTTTTTTACAAGAAATGAGTTTGCACTTGACCGTAATTCGCCTGATGGAAAGCTATCATTACGGTCTAGGATGGAACGTGTAAGAACCGATTCACTCTCGCTTTGAAGATCGCAAGGTTATATTCCACGGGGAACAGGGAGTCAGGCAGGGAGTTCCACAATTTAGCCGTTCACACTAATAATATATATAAATCTGAAGGCATCTTACTACTGTTAGTTAAAAACAGAGTTTTAGTAGTACAGAGAAACACTGTAAAGTGTATACCTACATAATACTTCGTTTGGTGTTAAGAAATAAGGTAGGTACATCAATTTACCTGACAGCTCTGGTGCAATTGTTTTAATATTTTAGCTAATTTGTTAAAGTCCCCTCTATCATAGTAGAGCTTGCCTAGTTTAGTGTTGGTTTTAAACCACAGCCGGTCATTCTTGGCATCCTTCAGGGCCTCCAATGTTGTCTCATAGAAGTCTTGGAGGAGCTCCATCTGAAAAGTATCATGGATGTTAGAAATATTGTGAAATGCCAAAACCCAGTGCCACTCCCAAATACCACTCTTACTCAGTTAAACTATCCAAGTGCAAACCCGTAAAAGAAAAAAAAAACACCCAACAGCATTCATTATCATCATCAGTCTAATAAGACCCACTGCAGGGTATAGGCCTCCTCCCTCTTACACCAATACTCCCTGTCTTGCGCTGTTCTTGCCCAGATGTTTTCTTCTAACTTTCTAATATTTTTTCCCAACTGCATTACTCCTGCCAATAGGTCTGATGCGGTCACAATTAGTTTAGCCACTAATTGTGACAGAATCCATAAATTGTCTCTTGTAGATGCTATAAGGCCAATGATGATATATTCTACAATAAATCATCAGTTATAAGTACTATACAAAACTTACACACTTTAGATATAATTACCTACTGGAATTTAAAAAATGAAAGTAATTGTTTAACATTTCTATGACGAAGATGTATACTTAAACTTTTTTAAATCTATATATATATAAAAGATAGTGGTGTTAGTTACACCATTTATAACTCAAGAACGGCTGAACAGATTAAAATGAAAATTGGTAGGGAGGTAGCTCAGAACCGGGAGACAGACATAGGATATTTTTAATCGCGTTTTTTTTAAATTGAATTAAATAAAATCCAAAAGCTGCTTTATTTTTTGCCTCTAAGGCGGAACAGAGTTCGCCGGTTCAGCTAGTTTGAGAATAAATAAAAAACTACTTAATGAATACTTACATTTCTAGAAGTGGAAATGTAATCCAATATAGAATTAATGGATTTCTCCGAGTGGTTTCTAGTAACAGCACTCTTGATATATGTTAGGAGCTGCTTGTAGCGAGTCATCATTTCTGCAAAGTTACCCTGTTGAGTATAAATCATTTGTATTATGCCTTGTATAAAATGACAGTTGTTATCATTTTGAACATGCAAAAGTATCAGGTAAATCTATACTAATATTATAAAGCTGAAGAGTTTGTTTGTTTGAACACGCTAATCTCAGGAACTACTGGTGCGAATTGAAAAAATATTTTTGTGTTCAATAGACCTATTATCGAGGAAGGCTTTAGGCTATATTACATCACGCTAAAAGCAATAGGAGCGAAGAAACAATGGAAAATGTGGAAAAAACGAGGAAAATTATTCATCTTTGAGGGCTTCCGTTGTGTGAGCTGCAAAACGGTTCAAGTCGTGGGTAACTATAATTTATAAAGCTGAAGAGGTAGTTTGCAAAAATAAATATGATGCCCAAAACTATTCCACGCGGACGAAGTCGCGCGCACAGCTTGTACTGTATAACCAAGTATTTCATAACAAACATATCTATGTATATTTTTACAGCATTACTTAGTCTAAACTATAAGCTCATTTTGTGTTTACATGTAAGAAAAATGATGGTGAGGAATTAAGCTTTTGAAATTTAATGGAAAACTTGTATGAATTATTGGAATATTCATTTTATAAAGCGAGAAAATCAATACCAATTTGAAATTTATTTTGATCATTTGTTTGAGCGCCTTGAAGCCCCATTCTCCTTTGTCTCCGCCTTCAAGCTCAAGAACTTTCTGAAAGCTGAGGAGAGCTGCTTGTGGCTCGTCTTCCTTCAGGGCCTTGCTGTTGTAGTATTGGTTCTCAAGATCCACATCTGGCTCTGAATTACTGTCTTCTGAGTACTCCTGCAAAACCATATTATCTTACTACACACAGTATAAAACGTGCACAGTTGTGAACATGACTTTACTGGTAATTTAAGCCAAAAAATGTAGTCAACCTCAACTGTATGGAGGTTGTCTTCTCAAAAATTTGGAGCCGAATAGGTAGCATATTAAAAAGGTTCTCACCAAACCGTAATCCTCTTCTTCTTCGCACATATAGTCATCGTCTACATCAGACATTTTCTATTTATTTTAATAAATATTTCGATCGAAAAACAGAATCGACGCCGAAATTTCAACACAACAAAAATCCTAAAAATGACACTGACTGACGTCATTGACATTACAATAATTTATTTTATAAACTGTCAGTGTCATAGATCTCAACAGATCTCAGAAAAAAAAATCTCAACAGTGATTGGTCATTATTTTAGCCAATCCATTAGCAAAAATATAAACGTATGGGATCATTTCGTCGCGGGGAAACTTATCAAAGAAATTTGATACGAATATATATGTGAAGAAATCAAATTATATAATGTTGTCCAAATTAATTTGTATTTACTGGTTCCATTTTTTCAGTTCGCAGTAGGTTGGAAAAAATATAATACTCAAATAAAGCTTAGTGCGCGCGCTTTTGTTTCTGCGTTCTGAATGGTGGAAATATTTAACCAGAAAATTGTATATTTACGGTTCAAATTGCGCGTACTCAAATAAAAACAGTCATTTAGCTCTTCAAAGAAGCATACAACAAAGTCTTATTGTTCGTTAGTAGTTCCAGTCAAGTAATAAATTAATAACATAAAACATTTTTACACAGGCGCAAAACAATATACAATGAAACACGAAGTTAACTTATACAAAGATAGCAATTCAGAACGTAAATTAAATATTTCGCATTTCCCGTGTATTTCCCGCCAAAAGTGAAATGACACAAGCTGTAACGCATAAATAAATTCAGTTTTCATGCGAGTGGCCGCGAGATTTAGACATATTTTCAACCAATTCAATCTTTACTCTTTAGTGTTCAATAATCTTGAACCAGTTTAGGTCTCATCAAAGTTAACTTTAACATTCACACAGAAATGGCTCAATTAAACGGCAAGGAAAACATTCTCAATGGAATTAACAATGTGCAGATTAAGGTTAGATAAATGACAAATTATTACTAAAATATACAATTGCATTGTTCCAAATATCTCATAATATACCATGTATTATTTACATCATGCAGTCTCCAGTCAAAAACAACGTATTGACCGCAAGGAACGATAACTTGAAAGAAGAGACCATGGAGGTGGAGAAGAATGAGCTGGCGGCGGAGTTCGACCCCCAGCTGGAGCCGCTGCTGAGGGAGAACCCTCGCAGATTCGTGATATTCCCCATCCAGTACCCAGACATCTGGAAAATGTACAAAAAAGCCGAAGCGTCCTTTTGGACGGTTGAGGAAGTTGACCTCTCTAAGGTGAGTGACCTATTTAAGGTTTGCGCTCGAAATATTTTTAGGACAAGCAGTAACGCTTGTTTGGTTGTGGAAAACAAGTTAAGTAGGTATGTATCTTTACAACATTTAGAATATTATGACACATTGTGAAATACCTACTAGTAATAGTCATTTGCATTTTCTTTATTATTTGTAGGTAGGTACTTAGGTATTATAATTAATTTATTTACTAGTGTCGGAAATAAAGAATAGGTAATACCACAACTAGCCTTATAACATAGGTTTTGTGTTGACAGGACTTGTCTGACTGGGAAAGCCTGAAGGACTGTGAGAGACACTTCATCAAGCATGTGCTGGCGTTCTTTGCTGCTTCCGACGGCATTGTCAATGAGAACCTGGTGGAGAGGTTCTCTCAGGAGGTGCAGGTGACCGAGGCGAGGTGCTTCTACGGCTTCCAGATAGCTATGGAAAATGTACATTCTGAAATGTACTCATTACTTATTGACACTTACATCAGAGATCCCAAGGAGAGGTAAGTTACAACTGTGTTGGTCAGCTTGAAAACATCTAAATTGCTATAAAAAATTAACTTTACATACTGTACTTGGCCATGTTGTTATTTCCAAAGTATGAGTCATCTTTGCAAATTTTCCTGTAACAAATTAGCATCTGCTCCTACCTACATACCTAACATGGCAGAGTAGATACCACAACAGGTTCTTTACATCTACCTAAATGAATTTTAATTTTGTGTTCTTTTACTTTCTAGTTTGTTTTTTTTTACTTAATATTAGACTTGCATTTATGCAAATTCATGCAACATGCTCATCTTCAATGACTTGGTATACCTGACATCTATTAACTTAAATGTCATTTATTTATATTTATTTAATGCAAATTGCAATACACACACAATGCTCCAATTATAAAAAATATTTTAAAAATTGTCCATGTGTAAAATATGTGTCCATTCCTAGAGACTTCCTGTTCAATGCAATTGAGACCCTCCCGTGCATCAAGAAGAAGGCAGACTGGGCGCTGCAGTGGATCGGGAGCAAGACAGCCACCTTCGGAGAGAGGATAGTGGCCTTCGCAGCTGTTGAAGGGATCTTCTTCTCGGGCAGCTTTGCTTCCATCTTCTGGCTGAAGAAGAGAGGACTCATGCCCGGACTCACTTTCAGCAATGAGCTCATTTCTAGGGATGAGGTTTGTATTATTTATTACATTTCATATCTATTATATATCATATCATGTCTCTTGCTATGCCCCTATACCTCGAAGCAATTTTTATTTGTAATTTTTTTTTTTAATTGTTTGTGTGCAAGTATAAATAAATACATATGTTAACTTACTTCAGAAAAATATATTCTTTATATCTGATGCAATGATGAGATTTTTGTACATTTACACAGAGCATTATAGTAATTATCGAAGTATAAATGCATGGTTTTTCCAGCATTATAATTTATTCCATAATTATATAGAATATTAATGCTTTCATGTTCTTTACATAATCACCATCTAAATGTTAAATAAATGAACCTTGACGAGATATTGTAATTAAGTGTAACAATACAAGTTATGTATTATGTTTACACTTGACACTTTAATAAGTAAAACATTGGAATATCGAAAAAAAATCTAAACATTTAAAACCCCAAACAACCAAGGGTCTATGCTAAAAATAAGCACTGCAAGGGGTTTGTAATATTTTTCAAATCTACTTGTCATCTATTTGTTTCTTTCTACATTTCTTGTAATTTTTAATAAATTTAAGCTTCAGTTACTTATCAAGCAACATTGTTGCAGTCACGACATTACCTAACATGTTATAATTTAAACCAAAGCCAGAACATATGTACTGATTATAGTTATACATAATAGTGAAGCATCATAAACCATGAAAGCTCATTACATTGACTGATTACACACAGTTTACAGTTAGTGCTATCGGGCGCGCATTTCCCCACGTAACGCTTATCGTGATAACAACCATAAGTAAGCATCCACTAAATGTCACTCACTCACATCACTGATAAACATTATAACATCCTATAGATATTCAATCCAAGAATTGGCAACTTGATAAGTTGTGCTTTGCTTAGTCATTGGAATGTTTTTGTAACTTGATAGTAATTTTCCAGCCACTGAACACAATGATGTATACTAAGTACGTACTTGACTACTTGCAAGTTAAAACCATATCCTGCTAATTAAGACTGGATGACTGAGCATTCATAAGAATAATATTTAAAAGTTATCTTTGCTTTATAAGCACTTCATATTTTTTTCAAGTGTACAGGTTAATTGATTATAGAGAAGATCCATCCCTTTGTTCTTGTATAATTTTTAGTCAGCAAGATGGGGAGGGAGGGATTATTCTGGTCTTGTTAAAAAGTTTAAATAAGTTTTCATAATGTTTCATTCACTATATAATCTCCTGTATGTTCGCAGGGTCTCCACACGGACTTCGCGTGCCTGATGTTCAGGCACCTGGTGCAGAAGCCGAGCAAGGCGCGCGTGTTGCAGATCGTGAAGGACGCGGTGGTGATCGAGCAAGAGTTCCTCACGGACGCGCTCCCCGTGCGCCTGCTCGGCATGAACTGCGACCTCATGAGCGACTACATCGAGTTCGTGGCTGACCGCCTGCTGCTCGACCTCATCGAAGAGAGAGTGAGTAACTAAAGAGTCCTAGCTAGTAGCCGTTAGGGAAATCCCCTATTAATTAATAGGGGGAAAGGCGTGACTTTCAGTAATGAGTAAATGTGACATGAACACGGCGCGTAGCTAGCGTTTCACGAACCACAAACGATTTCTTTACTCTTAGTTCCCAAATTATACCTATACATCTTGGGGGTTGACACTATCTGCTCAAATGTATGTATACAGGTCAGAACAGCCTAGATTCCTAGAAATTGCTCGTTGATAACACTATCGCTAAAGAAAGCCAAAAGGTCATCATATTGGGAAACCCATAATCTCTTGTACTATATTAATTCTGGGTCACAAGATAAACCTGGCTTCTCTGCAGATTAGTTTATAAATTCTTATCAAGTTTGTATTTGTTTCAGCACTACAATACCAAGAATCCATTTGACTTCATGAATCTCATCTCACTGGAAGGCAAGACCAACTTCTTTGAGAAGAAAGTGGGCGAGTACCAGAAGTGGGGCGTCATGGCCAACCCCATGGACAACGTGTTCACACTCGACGCGGAGTTCTAAGCTGCCTCTTATCTTTACAAGGAGACTGACAGTATTATTGGTTCCAATACGTTGACACACTTGTTGGACACTCGGATCGGGATGGTTCAGTGTTTCGCTACCCTGCTACTCGCTCTTCTGTCTTCGCATCAGAGATTAATGGGAGAAAATTACACTCTCGTGACATAAAACATTACCATCCATAACATGGATAAGTATGAAATGTACCTTCAATAAATATTCATAGCCTATTATTTGACTCAAGGTATTCTGTACCTTTATGATCTGTGTATTCCAAGATTCCATCTATATAGCCAAGTATATAAGAATGGCTGAGATAATATGTACTTACGTGTCGGCAGAGCCGTCATCGCGTTTTAAATTACTATTACTTGTCTAATTATAAAAATAAGTGCCTGATTGACATATATCGTGTTAGATTTAATTTTTATATTAATAGGTTTAACTAAATAGATTTCACGGCATTACATTTAATTATGCTTAAGAAAATTATTTTTTGGTGGCCATTTATATTTGATTCATTATTTTTTGTAACATTCCTTTTTACATTCTTGCTCGAATTTTGACACCTACATCCTACAAATAAACACCATGTTATCGTAAATAGCATTCAGAGATTCATCTGCATTTTTATAATTATACTATTACATAAATATATAGTTTATAATGGCTTTGTAATTTGGAAATGGCCACATTAGTTATTTTGGGACGAATGGTGGAAATGTGTGATTTAGGATTAATAACAATAAAAATGTCTTTTTATCAGGGAAATGAATATTTTTATTTACAAAATTGGATCATCTTACCTACAATTATAAGCGAAGTGGAAGATCTGTGCAATGGTGGCTGGATGATGGTAGAAAGTTTGATGGAAACCTCAAGAACACCACAAGACAGGGAGTATTGTATTGGCGTTAGAAGGAGGAGGCCTTTACCCTGCAGTGGGTCTCATTAGGCTAATGATGATGATTATCTAGAATTGTCGTTTTTTGGTGACCTATATTTAGGTATGGACCAAATAGAATCAATATAGCGATAGGCAGTAATAGGTAAATTACGAAAGTATGTTTTAACGCCTTGTTCCGACAGCCTAGTGGGCGAGTCAATTCCAATCCAGAACGGGCCTATACTCTACTTTGGGTCACAGTGTTCGCTTGTATCGCTCCAGGTGACCTATATAATTCCTATGAGTGTATGTATGTACTTATCAAGTGTTATATATTTTTTATTTTCTTATCCTGATTTAAGTAATACTTGTGACCAACTGTAGGTATTTTACTTGTCGATAAAGAAAATATTCAGTCAATTTAGAAACTACTCATTTTCAGCTCAGCTATAAAGTCAATTGAAGTTTTGAGGTAAAGGAAATCCCACCAAAAACATTCTGTAAAAAATTGCCAAGTCTCGATAGAGCTGCTTGTTTATCTCTAAAAAGTAATGAAATCTCTAGAATTAGTTAAGCCAAGTCTAAGGTTCCTTACTGCGATTTATTTATTATTATAGTTAATTTTACGTGACTTTGCCGTTGAACATTCTTTACACGTTTAGTGGATACAAGTTTATTTACTAATTTATTTGCAGATTTATTCAAATCTTCTAAAGTTTTTGCCTATTATGTAGAGTCCACTTAACTATTTTTTCTAATTCTAATCTATCTTAATTTTTCGTTAGAACTCTGGTTATTGTTTCTATGTTTCCCTTAAACTTTAATTAATCATAATCTACTACTTACAAGTCAACGGCCAAGTCACATAAAAATAACTATAATAATAAATAAATCGCAGTAAGGAACCTTAGACTTGGCTTAACTAATTCTAGAGATTTCATTACTTTTTAGAGATAAACAAGCAGCTCTATCGAGACTTGGCAATTTTTTTACAGAATGTTTTTGGTGGGATATCACTTCTTTTTGACAGGACGTGGACTAATATATATTTCATATTTTTTATTTATTGAGTAGAATACAGTTATTATATATATAAATATAGATAGAAAATTGAATGCAGTAGAAAGTTGGCTGAGGATGATGATGATTTTGTAAGATCCGATACATACCACCAGTTCTCATCATATTTAGTTCAAGCACCAACCCGCTATCTCTTATAGTTTTCGAGATCCCTTATGGTACTCCAAGGTCTGATGGCCAAAGTGATGGTGATACTCGGCCTTCGGCCTCGCATCCCGCTCATTTAGACGTCGCATGTCTGCGTTGTCATATTTCTCATAAAAACGCTAATTTGGCTGTTACGTTTTCTCATCAGGGTCACCACTGTGGTCTGGTCTGGACTACCGTCCAGATCTTCCATAAATCTTGTTTTGATAATTTTTCCTTTATGTGGGCGCTAAAATCTACCTCTGTACCAAATTTCAGCTCTCTAGGTGAATGGGAAGTACTAGTTCTATTTTGATGATCAGTGAGTGAGTCAGTGTCGAAAATGCGAAACTTTGCATTAGCATAACTTCGGAACTAATTGATCTACCAACTTGAAATTCTGGATTTCAAGTGTGTTATTACGAATTTCTAGATGACGAAAATTTTAGCGTTTTAATCCTATCCAGAGGTTCTCAAATAGGGGGCTGAAAGAAAATGCGGCGAAATGGTTCCAGTAAAGGATGGTACGGCAGTTTGCTTCGCGTTCGACTTGGCGGGGGCACTGCCGTGCCCCCTGCGGTGTGTTTCACAATGAGTCGGATACGGATCATGAAATCAAAATTATCATTATCATGAAATTATAAAACTGGAATTAATTAAATATTTTATTTCCTTCAACATTCACATCCCACATTCACAAAATCATTATGAATAATAAAACTTACAAATTATCATCTATAGTGCAATATTCTATCTTTGTGGCATTGTAAAAATTATGATGTATGTATGAGACTTTTAATTCAGAAAAAAATTTAAATGCACCTTTTCCTGATCACTATCTTTGAGATACCTGGATAATCTATATAATTACAGTTTAAAACAAATTCGTTTGTATTACCTTACAATACAGAATAAGTTATTTCAGGAAAACAGGCAGTAGGATTAAGAACGCTTTTCATGAAGAGAGTACCGAAGCTATATTTTGTATTCTAGTTGGAAAGAAAGATTAACGTAAAGTCTCGTAATTTGTGGCTTGAAAACTATTTGATGGACTCTCTGCAAGAAGCGCACATAAACACGACCACGATGTCTGTGCATCTCATTGGAATGTGAAACTAAGACACATTTTTTAGTATTCTCAAGTTCAGAAGTATTTCTCAAATAACTACACTTGTGCTGCCAGTTACGCGTCTAGGAGTTTGTGACGAAATAGTAATAAACTCATGACCACATACATTTCATATAATCGAATCAAAAAAGGAGCACAAAAAAATAATGCTCTGCAAAAGAGGGGCGCCAAAGACGTATAAAGTGGGTTTGGACACTCGCTGAGAAATATTACTTTTTTTACGTTTTCCGTTCCATCACTGTTTTTTTACAGGATATCTATTTATGAATGTGTAATGTACACAGAGCTACGTGTGTTCAGCTAGAGAAGTACAGACACAGTGTGTTGTGTGGAAGCTAGGCGCGCTTGTCGTGCGCGAGGCGGCGCAGCAGGCGGTGGCCGGCCAGGAAGGTGAGCGCGCCGAGCGGCACCAGGTAGCGCACCGTCTCGAACATGGACAGCTGCAGCCACAGCACGCCGTACAGGCCCAGCGAACCTGCGGGAATACATATTGTAAATTATTTGCCTTTTTATTACACGACCAGATATCGATATCGCTGGAGAGACGCCGTGGAAGCTGACTTGCAGGAACTTAAAGTGGCATACTGGTGGCAGCCCAAGACCGGCGAAGGTGGCACTCTCTTGTGCTGGAGGCTTAGACCCACTTCGGGTCGCTGCGCCATATGAGTAAGTAAGTTTTATTACACGGCATAGGCTTAAATTTGACTGTCACCTGTCTAATTTTATGTAAATCTAAGACTTTATTTAGTTCTTACACGATTCTAATATAGCGCGCGAAACCTTTCTTGAGCACACATAGTTATGGACTGTGCACGAAGGCAAAGTAAAGAATCACGCTCGTGGTAATAAATACAGCACACTGAAGGCGCAAGGTTGTCAACGGATGATCGTTACGATTAAATTAATAAGGTACTTTAAAATAAAACTGTATCTTCACACAAGTTACTTTAAATCCCGAATCTATATTTTTTATACACGGTGAATAAATATTGTGATAAGAAATGCATACAAGCTAAGAATCTATGTACCTCCAAGCAAAAATAATGAAACTGTATCTTTACACGAGTTACTTTAAATACCGAATCTATATTTATTATACATGGTGAAAAAAAATTGTGTTAAGAAATGCATAGAAGCTAAAAATGTACCTCCGAGCGCTACGTGGAAGACGGGCACGCTGGGCGACAGCGGCAGGTTGCCGAGGTTGATGCCGAGGCGCGCCCACAGCAGCAGCAGCAGCAGCAGCGGCGCGGCGCACGCGCACGCGAACACGTCGCTCACCAGGCGCGGCGGCCGCGGCTCCGGCGCGCGGAACTGGTGCTCGATCGAGGGCAGCGCGCCGCGCGCCCGCCCCGCCGGGGCCCCGCCCGCCTCGCCTGCCCCACAACAATATGTTACTAACAGGGTACTGGAAATAATGCTTCTATAGATTCGTCGAGATTTTATAATATGATACATACTGTACGTAGGTATTTTTATGTATTCATTTTATAACATTAACAAATATTCTCTGGCGCGAATATCGACGTGTTCAAACATAATTGAAGGAAACAAATTAGTTGATAACAAATCATATCATACTACATACATTCATACATCATTGCATTCTTTATGAGCTGTCGTAAACTAATCGACACTAGCATAGTAAAAGAACTTGTAAACATCTAACGTGTACATCGAGTGTTACAAAGTTAATCATGTAAAATGTAGTACAATAACAAGCTGGCTTGCTGGCTCAAGTGCCGGTGGAAATGAGGGTTCCATTTGCCCAATTCAACTTGAGCCTGGGATAGTCGACAGCTAAAGTGGTCTTAGCTGTGGAGTGGGAGGAGTGGAACTATTTAGTCCAAGATGTCATAAGACATACGGGCGACACACACCATAACGTGTTAGAGGGCTTCGGCGAGTTCCCACCGGAGTACCCGGAGCTCTTCTTGACACGACAATGAGGCTGGCCACCGGGGGGGTTTTAGTGGGTAAAAATTCTACATAACTCGACTGCACCCCATTGTGGTCGAGTATCTTTCTGAACATTACTCCCTCGTCAACAAAAAAAAAGTACAATAAAAAATATGTACCGAGTGCCTTCCCGAAGTTGAAATGCACGTCTCCGAGCGGCCAGGCGATGGGGTTGGACACGGCGCTGTCCCCGAGGTAGATGGTGAGCGAGTACGCGCCAGACACGCTGTCTAAGTGCTTCGCGATGGCGCCCACGTTCTGGAACCAAATTATATATGACTAGCTCGCGGATTCGCCCGCATTAAGAAGTAAAACTTGCATCCCCTATTTCACCTTTTTAAAAGCGGCATTTTTTCATTTAAGCGGCAAAAATCCTTTCTTAGCGGATGCCTACGTCATAACATCTGCCTACATGCCAAATTTCAGCCCAATCCATCCAGTGGTTTGGGCTGTGCGTTGATAGATCACTATATCAGTCAGTCAAACAGTCACCTTTCAGTTTTATATATTTAGATTGTTGATTCAGATTCAGATTTTATTGGTAAATTATAAAAATTTACATGTCAAATTATATATCACATTATTCATGATACGTATATATATGATGGTTGATGATATGTAATGCAGATGTAATCTAAGTACCAGGAAGAGTGGCGTAAGAGAAAGATCTATATAATGCTGTCTTTTGAGTGCATTGGTTATTCAGGTCTTACATCATGGGCAAAATAAAATCGAGCTCAGCAGGGTGTTTCACAAACACTGAACGTTTCCGCTCGGAAACGAAACGCCTGCAGAGTGTTTCACAAATCCAGAAGATTTGTGAAACACTCTGCAGGGCAGGAGATAAGCCTCAAACCTGTTTTTCCTATCTTGAGTATCAATAATTTCAATATATAACTATATCTGTGGACCACAAACCTCAAGGACATGTCTTTATGCAGAAGGACTTTGGCGCGCACTGGCATCGCCAAATTTATATTTATGTAAAGTTCGTGATATATCTGCCCAAAGGAAATCACTATCTTCACTAAAGAGAATTGTGAAATGTGGTTGTATACATACCAGTTCAACCTTGTACGCCTTGTTGTTGTCGGGCTCGGCCACGAAGATGGTCTCCGTGTCGGGGCTGGCGACGCGCACGAAGGCTTGCTGCACCAACACTGGCTTGTTCCACTTGTCACGCACTGACAGCTTCAGGGTCAACCTGCAAGTAACATTTGAGATTTAGACGTGGATAACAAAATCATAAAGAGATTTTTATTATTCAAGTCTAGATTTAAAAATCCAAAAAAATGCTAGATGAGTAAAATGTAAGAAGTACTCATAGCGCGAGATAAAGGTTTTTCTAAAAGTAAGCCAACATCTAATCCATAATGGTTTTTTAATGAGGTGTTTATCAATCAATCATTCTATTATTAATATTGCTTGCGATCACGCTTCTGAGTTATGGTCAAATATTAGGTCCTTACATATGAAATTGGCGTTTTTCGTACTGGCCACTTTAATCGCGAATTTCTCCTCTTTGGTAAGGAATTCCAAATTCAAATTTGTACAGCTATTAACTTATGTATTTGTGTTTCGATGAACGTCATTCATTTGTTTTTTTTCTTCTGTATTTTCTGTTTTCGTCACTCTTTTTACAAAATGGAAAACTATAAAATATCGTATTATTTACGAGTACGGGTTCCGCCGTGGCACTAGTGCTGCGGAAACGACTCGAAGGGTGAATGATATCTCTTATTGGTCTGTGGGTGAATGATGTGTATGGCGGTCGTGTTGCAAAAGAAAACACAGTACGTTTTTGGTTCCAACGTTTTCGTTCTGGAAATTTCGACCTGCAGTACAAGCCCCGTGGACGGTCTGTTAGTTGATAATGAAGAATTGAAGGCTATTGTGGAAGCGGATTCATCGCAAACCACGTCCGAGTTAGCTGCAGGCTGCGATGTTAGTGATAAATTTGTTTTAATTCACTTAAAGCAAATTGGGAAGATTAAAAAGTTTGAAAGGTGGGTACCTCACGAATTGACTAAAGCAAACCGGCAAACGCGCGTCGACTGCTGCGTTACATTACTGAACCGGCACAATAATGAAGGTATTTTAAGCCGAATCATTACTTGTGATGAAAGATGGATTCTTTACGATAATCAGAAGCGCTCAGCGCAATGGTTACTAAATCAGAATGGCGCAGACGGCTACTAAATCAGAAGAGCTTCAATTGGAATGTCTAAGACATCCTCCGTACTCCCCGGATCTTGCTCCAACAGATTACCATTTTTTTCGAAATTTGGATAACTTCATGCAAGGGAAAAATTCAACACCGATGGGGCAGTCCAAATCGCCTTCAAAGATTTTATTGATTCCCGTCCGACTGTTTTTTTTTTGTAAAGGGATAAATTAACTACTTTTGAGATGGCAAAAGTGCATAGAAAACAATGGTTCATACTTTGATTAATTAAATATATTGTGTTAAAAAATATTCAATTATTAAATTAATTATTCAATATATTAAATATATTGTGTTAATTACCGAACATCATAGGGGAGTTCAAGGCTCAGAGACTTCGCTGGATGGGCCATCTAGAAAGAATGGGGGAAGATCGTCATGCCAAAAAAGCGTATCTTGGAATCCCAAGTGGTCGACGCCCTGTCGGTCGACCCAGATACCGCTGGAGAGACGCCGTGGAAGCTGACTTGCAGGAACTTGAAGTTGCAGACTGGCAAGTGGCAGCCCATGACCGGCGAAGGTGGCATTCTCTTGTGCTGGAGGCCAAGACCCACTTCGGGTCGCTGCGCCATAGGAGTAAGTAAGTAAGTAAAAAATATTCGACTTTTTGTTCCTCCCATACAAAACGCCAATTTCATATGTAAGGACCTAATATAACCGAAAACATTACAATGTAAGCAAAGTATTTACTCACTTCTGCAGATGGTCAGCTTGCAGCACCTCTGTGAGCTTGCCGGGGTAGGGCACGGTGGTGAGCTTGGGGCTGGTGGTGCCATCCACATCACCCACACCGATCTCCACGGAGCCCACCTGGATCTCTCCCAGCACGGCCACGTTCACGCTTGCCGCCTTGTTGCCCGCGCTCAACGCTATCTTGTACAAGCCATATTGAGCCTTAATCTTGCTCAAGTTAAGGACGAAAACGCCGGGCTCGTTTGCTTTAGGAGTCAGCGGTTGCTTGGACAATACCACCACGTCGTCAGCAAGGCGCGTGCCGGACTGAGCGACCACCTCGTCGGGCTTGAGGCCGGCCACGGGGCGCCCCAGCATGTCCGTGATGGCGATCTCGATGGACTCCGACTCGGATGTTATGAACTTCTTGCCTTTGATTGCGATGCTGATGGGGGTTGGCTGGTGACACAATATATTTATTTAATATTGATAATAACATTTATGTGAGTACATTACATTTTGTTTTGTACGGAGGTAAAGTTAATTGGGTTTTTTTTATTACCTCATGCAAGTAAACATACACATAGAGGTATTATGTGTACACACAGTAATAAAATAGTAATTGTACAAGTTACTACCACAAATGGACTTTTACCACACTGAGTGCATTTTACTATGTTATTGTAATACAGTAGAAAGCTGTTAAGACTATTTAAACTTTAATTATAATAGCTTGTTTTTCAATCTCTGACTCTCTCTCGGCTGCTGACTGCTTCATATGCTCACCAGAAAACTGTTACCAACATATAAGTAAAAAACATAATTCCTTTTCCATGTTTCATACAAACATACGCAGCATAAATAAAAACTTTGATGAGTTAATGACCATGTTCGCAAGAATGAACCTGATATGTGATGTTGTCATACTAACAGAAGCATGGTTGAGTCAAGTTGTCAATCTCCCCACTATTGAAAACTATGTGAGCTACGTATCTAAATTTGCCAACCAAAATGACGGGGTTGCTCTTTATATACAATCGAATATTACTCATTCCATTATTGATATTTTAAGTCCAGTAGATTGCAGTTGTATCGTATTAATTGTTGATCGCGAAACAGCTATAATTTCTATTTATAGATCTCCTAGTCATAACGATCCAACTAACTTTATAACCTATCTTTAAAAACTCTTGACGCTATTGACAACATTTAAAAACATCATTTTGATAGGTGATGTAAATATAAACATAAATAATCTCACAAATGATACGTATGCAGAAGAATATCTCTACGATATGGCTCAGCACGGCCTTCTTCCAACCCATGATCACCCACAAGAAATAAAAGCTGTCTCGATCATATATTTATAAAAACAAACCAGGATCTTGTAACGGCTCTCATACTGGACTCTCGTGTGACTGATCATTCGCCACTCATACTCTACTTTGATGATATGTCTCCCCGAAGGAAAACTGTTCCAAAAACCAAAACTGTCGTTAATTACCCTGCATTGGCTCTCGAACTATCCAAGATTGATTTTAGCCCTGTGTATGTTTGTACTGATGCAAGTATTGCAGCGGACATATTGATAAAAATTATTACTAGCTCTATCCTAAATAACACAAATATAGTTAAATTATCGCATAAACAAATAATTTTAAAGCCTTGGATTACGCATGGAGTGCTAAAGTGTCTAAGATTACGTGATAAAATGCATAAAAAACTAAAGTCTAACCCTAACAATATGATACTAAAATTAACATATACACGCTATAGAAATTACTGTACAAAACTAATACGTAAACTTAAACAAACTTACGACCGTGAACAGCTAGAAAAAGCCAGACGTAATCCAAAAGCTATTTGGAAGGTCATACGATCTATCACTTGTCTTGATAAGAAACAGTCTGCGTCCTCTGAACTCTTAAACATAGCCACTGATCCATTGTCTTCAGTTAATCAAGTAAATGACTTCTTTGTGAATGTAGGTAAAAATTTAGCTGAAAAAATTCCAGTTTCGCAATATGTGTCTGGTGAAATGCCTACTCAGTCAATGCTTACCAGTCAAGTGAACTCTATAGTTCTCCTTCCCACTGACCCAAAGGAAGTAGATGCCCTAATTGCTGGCCTAAAGGCTGACTGCGCTACTGGATGGGACAATATTTCTTCGAGGGCAATCAAGTACGGACGCGAAAGTCTGATATTTCCGATTACTCACGTCTATAACCTGTCTATCACTTCCGGAGTTTTTCCCCGTGCCTTTAAGAAAGCACTAGTTCATCCAATATTCAAGAATGGGAACAGAGACAGTGTAAACAATTACAGGCCTATCTCTGTTCTAACCACCCTGTCGAAACTGCTGGAAAAAATTTTGAACACTAGATTAATTGACTATTTGAACAAGAATGAACTTCTCGCTACTAATCAATATGGGTTTAGGAGGGGTAGGTCTACTGAAGACGCTGTGCTAGATCTCGTTAATAATGTTGTTAATCACATAGATATTAAAAATAAAGCTCTGTGCGTCTTTTTAGACCTCTCTAAAGCCTTTGACACTGTTTCTGTTCCTCTTCTTCTTCAGAAGTTGGAAAAACTGGAAATACGTGGGTTAGCTCTGGATCTCTTCAAAGATTACTTGTCAGACAGAAGTCAATGTGTAAAAATTGATGGTATCACAAGTGCCGATAAAGTTATTACCTACGGAGTTCCACAGGGTAGTGTCTTGGGACCTACTCTGTTCATACTCTACATTAACGACCTCTGCAAGCTCTACCTAAAAAAGTGTATGATTTTTACCTATGCAGATGATACGGCTCTCCTGGCCCACGGTAGAGACTGGATCGAAACCCGACACAACGCAGAAAAGGCGTTGAGGACCGTCACAAGATGGCTAAGTGGTAACATTCTCACTCTCAACCTGGACAAGACGAAGTACATGGCCTTCTCTGGTTGTACGCGATCACAGCCATCAGAGTCCTTCGAACTCAGGGCTCATACCTGTGATCCCTGTTCAGAGGCAGGCTGCTCATGTCTGAAGGTGGCAAGATGCTCAGAGTTTAAATACTTGGGCGTAGTCCTGGATTGTACGTTAAGCTGGAAGAGTCATCTGAACGTTTTGGTACCAAGAGTTAGAAAATTACTTTATGTCTTTAAAGAACTACGTGCTGTTGCGTCCTCTGAAACACTAAAACAGGTTTACTATGCACTGGGACAGTCAGTCATAGCATATTGTATCAGTGCCTGGGGTGGAACTCACACTACGCATATGAAACATCTTGAAATAGCACAAAGAGCTGTCTTAAAGGTTATGTGCGGGCTACCTATTCGCTTCTCTACGGAAGCGCTCTACAACAACTGTGAAGTGCTTACTGTGAGACAGATATTTGTCCTTCAAATTATACTTCGCAAGCATAAGTCATTGTGTATAAATAAAGCTGAACAGGAGTCCAAACGTAGGTCAGACAAAGTGTGCCTTACCATCAAGTGCAGAACTGCTCTGGCTGCCAGACACTATGAGAGAATCGCACCACGCCTTTACAATACTGTTAGCGCAAAAATAAAAATCTTTCCCCTATCGTATACGAATTGCAAGTTCTCTGTCGCAACGTGGTTAAAAACCCTAACATATGATGACACCGAGACATTACTAAAAACTGATAGGTAGGCTCAATAAACCTGTGTAACTTCTATATCTCTCCTTCCTTCATTCTACACATACACACACACACAAACACACTCACACTCGCACGCACACACACACACACACACACAATATTACTTTAATAGACAATATAATTTTAATAGATAATAAAATGAATGTATTGACTACAAACAGTTCCTAAAAAAAAAAAAACTTGCCTTCTTTTTAACTATTATATTAATTATTATATTATTATCTATTTATTTATTTTTTTGTTGTCGAAATCTTTGGTCTTCATAAAATAACTATTTTTACTTTTCTATTATGTCATCAATTATACACATATTAACAATGTAATAATTCAATTTTATAATTTGTAGACTGTGCTAAATTAAATAAATTAAAATAAATTAATTTTTAATTATCAATTTTATGTAACATGTACACAAACAATGTTTCTACTGGGAAGGACTAGGTACCAAGATACAGGCTAACGCCTAGTTTGGTATCTAGAGCCGCCATTTCATGTATGTACATTTATCTACATCAATAAATAATTTTTGAATTTTTTGAATCGTTATGTTGGACAGTCTTTATAATTTTGGTACATTGTATTTTGGCTTGTGAGTGCCGCTATATCGCAGATGTTTATTATTTGTTGGCGGTTTATTTTTGAGAAATGGAACTGAAAGCTTTTGTCAGTACCTGTTGCTCAGCGAGCGTGTAGGCTGCCTCGAGCAGCAGTGCGGCACCGCGCGCGGTAGTGACGGAGCGCCGCGACACGAGGTACTCCGCGAACTTGCCGAGCTGCTCCGCGCTCAGCGGGGACGCCTTCTTCTGTTCCTTGTAAGACCTGCACCACCATGTACGCAGTGTTACTCAGACACTCTAATTTTGTAATGTTCTGAAGATGGATGTCATTACATACGAAACGCGTAAACAACATACGCGAATTACACGTGAGTGAAAACCGTTTAGTTAACATATTGTTAAAATGTCTCACGAAAGTTTTAATATTAGACACTCTAATTTTATTTATTAGCAAGGAACAAGAAAATGCAGAAAGGAAAGTTCACAAAAAAAATCACTTTTACCTAACCATGTTTTTACTGGGCATGTAAACCACAGTATTGGCAATATCACGTCAACAACATATGAGATATTAGACAATTATATCTGTGTAGTAATTTTGTATGAGTGGTACAGGTAGTTTTGAAGGTCTCTGGCATAGTTTAATGACTGGATTATTATGCTTTATTTAATTGCCTTTTAACATGGGTCCATATAGTTGCTTTTACAATGTCATCATACAAAGTTATAGGTATATTTGGATTCTAGTTTAGTTATTAGGACTGTAGTTTATCTTGAACTAGCATGGTTTAATTAAGAGTATCAATAGTAATTTCTTTTAAGAATAATTCTGACCTGCTCATGGTAGAGAGTAGCAGAGAGGTGGCGGGCAGGCCTCCCTCGAAGTGCAGAGCCTTGCTGTCAGTCTCATCAGCGGCCAGCAGGACTCCCTCCGCATGTGTGGTGGTCCACGCCGTGCAGCCCATGTGCTCACACAGGGCAAACACATAGCCATAGCTGGGGAACAGTGGGAGACGGTAATTATTTGTTTTACTCAGATTTAGAGTGTTATTGTAACAATGCATAGTTTCAATGGACTCTTGAAGTCAGCTTATCAAAATAAATTGTCAATAAGTAATTTAACTAAGAACAAGTTTCAAGTGTGTTATTGTAATATTAAGAAAAGATACCTTTTACAGTTATTAATCAATCAATTTTATGATACATATTTATGTAATTAAAAAACATTGATCAAAGCAAAAACTAGATGGGTGTTTTTTATCTTCATATTTACTACAATGAAGATGGATAATTGATTTTGATATTTATCACTCCTTTTTCTCTGCCAAAAATAGTAAATACTAGTGAAAAAATTACTTCGATACGTCAATTAGTTTCCGACTTATAAGTAAAACAAGTTGTAACTGTCCAATTCGAATACTAGGAAATCATGTGTTGTGCCTACATGTAAAAATACAACTACCAATTCACCGGAAAAGTTGTTTTTTTATAGTTTTAAAGGACGTTAAAATGGGAAAAAAATGGATAAAAGCTATAAAGAGGTTAGATCCATTTTGGAGATAAAAGAATAGTTAATTGTTGTGAAGACCATTTAATCATATTTTATGTCGGTACCTAAGTAATCATAATGATTTATAACAGGATTAATCGTGTGTTTATTGATTTTACATTGGCAGGAAAAATGTTTAATCAATAAGTACGCGATTATTCCGGTTAAAATAGTTTAATTATAATTTACAAAGATCGTGAATACCTAAGACTATTATAATATTTTTGTAGTTTATATTTATTTATTATAATATACAGAACTTTCCGTTATGTTTTTACATTGTAATACAGTTATTATATCTTGGGAAACATGCAGCTGTTTTGTGTAATCTTTATCTTCTATACAAGTTTAAATCGCTGTGCCTACACGCGTAGACTAGGTGTAGATGGCTTGTAAGAATTTTCTTGTTTTAGATTTTAGATGTGAAATTTTTATGTGTCTACCTGTTACCGTTTTTAATATTGAGCAAAAAATACGAAAAAAAAACACGTTTTTGTTCGGTAGTCCCCCTTTAATATTTACTTTATTGTTATTTAATTATTTATTTCGAAAGGTAATATACCTTACAAGTAAATATTCCTTAAAAGTTGGGACGTATGGTTGTTGTGGTAGGTTGGGAAGTATGGGGACCTCCTTAATATATATATATATTTTTAATTTTTATTATTTCTTGTTATAGCGGCAACGGAAATACATCATTTGTGAAAATTTCAGCTTTATAGCTATCACGGTTTATGAGATACTGCCTGGAGATAGACAGACAGCGGAGGCTTAGTATTAGGGTCCCGTTTTACCCATTGGGTACGGAACCCTAAAAAGGCAAAAAGAATAGTTGTACCTATATTATACGTATATACTTACGTATCTACCTATAGCCACAAAACTAATACGTATTTGTTCTGATTAACGTAAAAAATATGGTAGGTAGGTTAGGTACTAAATTAAACTTTTATTGGAAAATGAGCGAAAATAATCACGACCGGCAGGATTCGTAGGCAGGCGTGCCAGGTTAGGTACTTCTACTATTTGAGTTGCATTCTTCCATTATGACATAAGTTGGGAATCTTGTTTTGATAAGACAATTTAGAACACATAAACTACTAAGCACAAGTAGTAAGGAACATTTACTTAACCTTGCATTTTTATTCCTTGCATTTCGGCGGCATATAACTAAATACTAGTTGGTAAATAATGCGTATTAATAATGAATCCATCTATTTTAGGTAAATTATCCGATTCCTCTGTTTAAATCCTTCATAAATTTAATTGATTGAATAATATTTCCTATTAATATATTATTCAATTAATACGCGAAAGAAAACACATCAAAATACTAGCTATTACACCTACTATCACCGCTGGTGACTTGATACTAAGCGCGCCGCGCCACGGCGCGCTGTAGTATGCGTCACAAGCTGTAATGGGGCTCTTCGTCGGATTTGATATTTTTTGAAACTTTGAATCCCTATAAAATCAAAACTACTAGGTATTTTTGATTACAACAAAAACTAGCGTATTTATTTATTTATTTGAATAATGGGCGAGCAGCAAATTGCTGATGTGCCCATATCACACTGTGTCAAAATTGTTTTATTTAGTTCACACAAAGATAAAAAATTAAACAGTCCACTGGTGCAACGATCACAAGTTAACAAGAGATTTTTTGGTTTTACATAACCAGTCATCAAGCCGGTTCTTAAAGTTGTTTACAGATGTTGCACTGACCACCTCTTTTGGCAACCTGTTCCAGTTATGAACCACTCTGTTGCTGAGTATGTGGTGACCTGTGTTAGTTTTAGCAGAGCATCGCTTGATTGTCTGGTTGTGTCCCATGTTTGTGTATTTGTATACATACAGGCCTTACTGAGACAAAATTGCAAGTGATTTGGCATACCTAGTACTTTTCTTCATTATAGTTATGTATTACAAAGTTTGATATAAGAATTAATAAAAACCTAACCAAAAACAATTAGTCATATTCAATAAGTGTCCTGAACATCCTCTATTCACACAGATGGGTCATTTTGGGACCAATATAATTTGGTACTTACATGCTTATATATACTGTACATCATACAGTGATAAAGTAAGTCATAGTTCTTTTAATTACTCACTTGGCAGGTGAATCATCCTTCTTCAGGAGTTGGATGAGGTTCTTCAGACCTTCTTCCTTGTCATAAACAGACCCTTTACCCAGAGCCTTGAGGGAGTACACTGCATAGAACAGCTCCGGGATGGTCACATCCTTCTTGTCCAGGGTCTGTGTGGCCGTGGCCAGGACTTCAGGCTTCAGGGAGTTCTGGCAGCCTGTCAGAGCTGCTGCATTTGTGAGGTAGTACACTTGCTCTATGCTTTTCAAGTCATATTTGATGGTTTTGAGATCCTGAAAAAGTAATGATTGTCTTAAGAGTGCCATAAATTTAGAACAGATAAATAAGTAAACAAGGACCCAGAGGTATCATAAACAAATGACTTTTGTATTTTACTTTTTCAGTGTTACGATTGAAGTTACCATTATGACATCAACTAAATAAACTCTATGCTATAAATTGATGCAGTTCTCACTGTAGGATGGGTGTTTTGTAATAAAATAAAAGCACTTACCTCGCATATATTTGGTAGTTTAGCATTAAGAATGTTTAAGCCTTTCACCGCATGATACAGAGCAGAAACATCCTTGCTCTTAGTGCTCTCTTGAAGGATGTTTTGTAGGCGTCTCACATCAATGGTGTTCTGTAGGGTGTTGCCATTGCTCAGTGCTAGTGTACTTAAAAGTAAGAGGAACAGTCCTGGAGACAAACAAACTAGGTATTAGCCAGTGTCCTATCTGTAACCTAAAAATACAAACGCAAGAACCGGCAGCGACGCTTGAAAACAATGACGTGTCCCTGAGAGTATATCAACAGAAAGCAATTCCTATTGTTGTCTGATGGAACAGTTGTGTAAAATAAACACTAAGGAAACATATTAAGCAGGGTTTGATTGATTTGTATTAGAAATATAATCAGAAAACTGAAGATAAAGCTGTCTAACCAAATAGGTCCATAGCAATGAAAAACTCAGACCATACCATATATGTGCATTGTTAGAGATTATTTTATCAGATTTGGCTCTGATATCTTCTGGTTTTATGCTAAAACAATCACTTATTTAAGTTATTTCATACAAAATTCACTATTTCCATCGCCGGTGGACCCACAATTTGACAAAAGTGACACTTT
This sequence comes from Macaria notata, assembly GCA_927399415.1. NCBI lineage: Eukaryota > Metazoa > Arthropoda > Insecta > Lepidoptera > Geometridae > Macaria > Macaria notata. Next base: position 2,107,681 of record OV656727.1, read on the forward strand.
TGACTGCAAATCATCGACGTGCCAAGAGCAAAGCTACCAACAGAACAAAAACAAAACAGAATGAAACAAAATACTAGTTTTGTAACATGCAAGAAAGAGAAAACAGAAAGTATTAGAGTTGAACAACATAGTTTTTTCACCACTATGCTATAGGTAGTTAAAAGTCGGGAACGCACGAAAGTCTTTTTAAAAACTAATTAATTAAACACTACGTCTGTTCAGACTAAAGATTTTATTTAGACTGCCCTTATTCTAACATGCAATCTTATTTTATACCTAACACCTAAGCCGAGCCTTATCGGCCGGATGCTGAGTTGGCGACATGTAACCTGATCCGCGTGGTACGAGGATCGTTGGGTGGTCTACGAATGTTATGACCATTGTGTGCGAGTACCAGGAACATAACGCCTTCCCCCTCAGACTCGAAATTATCGGAAAAGGATTTTCCGAGAATTTCGGTTTACATACATACATTTTCTTATTCTATATCTTAAGACTATTGCTGCTTGCAATACCAGGTCCTGCTCGGAGGGGTTTGTAGAGGCAGCGAACTTATGCGAATAACATTCTTAACTTACAAGTAAAATCGGATTTTCATTTACATTTTCATGTTCAATTACAGGGGTTGAGGGTGTCTCATAGATTTTCCGGATATAAGGTATAATTTTTAACTGTAATGTGTATACAAAAAACACCAATAAGATTATATAGAGCACAATTGTGGCAATGCCAAGGCTTTTCACTTCACTTGAATTTTGAACACTTTTCACACTTTTCTTCAACATATAATTGAGGTGTTGCACGTCATCTAGGTTAACTCGTTGCAGGTTTATGGGTTCCATATTTTCCATTTTGTTTTCTGATAGATCAGGTAAGTTTACAATAGGTATGCGGTTATAAGAATTTCCCAATTCATGGAAACGGTTTGCACGGAGTCGCAGAGTGCCAATGGTGACATCGCATGGTTTCTGGATAGTGAGAATGTATGTACCTCTCAGTGGCTCCTGTATGACGTCGTCGCTGCATTGCTGCATAAGCACCTTTTTAAATTTGGAGAAGATAATCCAAACGTTATCAGAGATTTTCTGTGTCTTCAATTCTTCTGTAATGACCTTGTGCTTACTACATTTTGGTAGATGTGCTCGGTATTTCATTAACTGTTCCACACAGGTTTCTGCGAAATAAGGCGCGATGCTGCTTTCAGAGCACAGGTACTCTTTGGCGGTTATCTCTTTACACTTTTGGGCAAGTGGGCGGTAGCTTTTCTCATCCTGGAGTAAATAGGGATATTCAGGAATTATGGTAAAGGTATCGGCGGTGGTATGGTTAAGCATGGGCAGTGGGTACAATTTATAATATACATAACATTCATTTTCAACTAATGGAACATCAATTATAAACCTAACATAACTGTCTTTAAGGTATGCTTTAACAGAGAATGTCTCTTCTAAATTTATTAGGTTTTGATTATTTACAGGATACATAAGCTTACCATATGTACTTATTTCTTTCAGCAATGTTATAATCTCTACAGAATCTATTACAGTTTTATGGAGTACAGACACTTTACTAAGGGCTAAAGCCGTCTCTACATCGCCGAGTTTAATGGAAATGGTGCGGAAATTACTAATAAAGAGGTTGAATACATTTATAATATGGAAAGTTAGAAGTTCCTCGAAATTATCATGTGATCTTAGGTAAAATTCTATTTTATTAACTCTATCATTCAGAAGCTTTGTGTTTTCATTTACAATTTCACTTGAGTTTACGATGTGATCCAGCATTTCGGTAATAATAGTGATTTTATTGGAAACGGCTTGCTCACGGGTTTGTGTGTCAGTTAATAATTGTTCGAAATGAATAGCGTCATCGTTATCTAGATTTCCTGTTATTACTTTGATCAAAGAACCTAGAGGGTTGATAAGACCTCGTTTTACGCGTTTGCTAGGTACTAACTTCTGTAGTTTTTCTGTAGCCTCATCACGGATGTATTCAATTTGAGACTGAAAGTCTTTAAATTTAATCATGAGGGAGGAAACATTTTTAGAGGCTAATATAACCTTGTTACAAAACTTTGAATATTGTTGCGAATGAAATTGCAAGTCGGAGGAGATACCTGTTAAATCTATAGTTTTTATTATAGACCAACTATCGTACTGTAGCGAGGCACGACCTTGCTTAACTGGGAGGAGGCCTGGATTTTCATTAATTTCTTGAAGTTGAAGGCCCTGGCTCTGGAGACCTTGGGCATGGACGCACGTCACCATCACCAGGAGGAAGCACCACCTGCGGAGGGCGTTTTACATTTTTAATTGGGACCTTGGTGTCTCTGTCCTTGATTTTTATGGGTACGACGTTTTGTTTAGCTTCACCAGTTATTATAGCTTTTTGGTACCTAGGTTTGTCCTTGGATTGTCTTTTGTTTACTGCCTTCGCATATAATGCCTGTCCTTCCGTGAACGGCGGTACTATTTCTCCACCGCGTTTATGCTTCACCTTTTCTTTGTCTTTTCGCAGTTTTTCCGAGATGAATTTATATAATTCATTAGTTCGTTTCTTATGATCTTTTATCAGTTGTTGTTTATAAGCTTTGTCAAATTGTACGTCAAAAGAGGAATTTAATTCTGTGTGTCCAAATACAACTTCGAATGGTGTTAAATCTGTAGCGCTATGTATGGTATTATTGTATGCCATTATAGCATAGGTCATTATATTTGCTGCGTCTGTGTATTTCTTTTCGTATTTGGCTAGGCGATAAATTTCAATTATGGTGGAATGGAAACGCTCTACTATGCCGACAGAATTCGGGTTATTTGGTGTAGTTATGTGCAGTGTTATTTTGTGTAATTGTGTAAGTTCTCGGAGTAGGTCGTTATTAAATTCGGTACCGGGGTCGCAGCTTATTTTTCGCGGAATGCCATAGAAACTGAAGTATTTAAGGAGTGCTCTTACTACCTCGGGCGTTGACCGTGATGGTATCTCTATTGCCTGTGCTAGCTTGCTGAACGCGTCTACTATCGTGAGGTAGGATTTGGAGTCGATGGAAAATATATCCATGAATAATTCTTGGAATGGGGCATCCTGTGTTTCAGTGAGTTGTAATACTGGTTTGATTGGTTTTCGGTCATACTTGGCGATCCTGCATTGGTCGCACGAGTTAATTACTGCAGAGACAGTTTCTTGCATGTCGGGCCAATAATAAGATCGCTTTATTCTTTTAATTGTTTCTGTTATACCTCTGTGGCATGTTTTTCCTTCGTGTATCTTTTTGATTATCAATTTCTGCTCGTCTTCATTTTCAACGTTAATCACTCTCTCGGTGCATTCATGAAAATTGATAGTACCTTGTTTGAACATGGAAATCACGACGTTGCTAAATTCTCGTCGGTGCTGTGTGGTCTCGAAGTAAACGAAGTATTTGTTCTTGGGTTTAATGTATTTTTTTAGGAATTCACATATAAGGTCTGGTTTGCCGTGAGGTAAGAAAACCTCTAGAATTTTTTGATGTTTCGTAGATATATCGGTTACTTGTAGTCCGTCAGTGAATTTTTGAAACACGAGTATTTGGTTTGGTTTTGTGTCCACAGCTTCATGTAATATAGGTATACCTAGAGATTCTAAGTCTCTGCCTGAATGAATCGTTTCTGTAGCGCTGGAACTTGTCTCCGATGGTACGAGACATTCGGGTTCCTTACTCAAAATTTGGTCTATGGAATCTGTGTCTGAGATAGTTATAGGACTGTTGGTTGCCGTTCTCTCTGAGTCGGATACAGATATGGTGTCAGATTGCTGAGAAGGATTATCTAGATTGACAATCATTGATATATCGTCAGGTTCTTCTGCTGTAGTCAATGTATTAAGTTTGAGACGTGATAGTGCGTCAGCATTTGCATTTAGTTGTCCATTTTTGTGTTTTATGTCAAAATCGTATTCTTGAAGTCGTAAACGCCAACGTGTTAACTTACTGCCCGGCTCTTTTAGTTGATATAGCCAGAGCAAGGGTTTGTGGTCGGTTACAATGTCAAATTTCCTTCCGTATAAGTACGGCCGGAAGTGTTTTGTGGCCCAAATTATTGCCAATAGCTCTCTTTCGATGGCACTGTACTTTCTTTCTGTGTCCGATAAAGTTCGACTGGCGTATGCAATAGGTCGGTCGGAGCCAATTGTCCCTTGGGATAACACGGCTCCTATTGCCACTTCCGAAGCGTCGGTGGTCAATATGAAGGGCTTGTTCATGTCCGGGTATTGAAGTATCGGGGCGTTGATTAACAGCTCTTTACACTTTTGAAAGGCTTCGATGTATTTTTCCGATTTTTCAACAGTTTTTCCTTTCCTTAAACAAGCTGTTAACGGTTGTGTTATTTTTGAAAAATCTTTGATAAATCTTCGATAGTAGCCAATAAATCCCAGGAATCTTTTTATTTCTGTCTGAGTCTCTGGAATTGGGTAGTCAATCACCACTTGGATTTTGTCATTATTTGGTCGGAGTCCGTCTTTAGTTAGTGTGTGACCAAGATATTGAACTTCTCTCCGTAGGAATTCTGATTTGTCTAGTTGGACCTTGAGGTTGGTGAGTCTGAGCCTATCAAAGACTGCGCGTAACTTCTCCAGATGCTCGCGGAGTCCGTTAGAATATATAAGTATATCATCTAGATATACCAAACAGTGTATACCTTGCAGCCCTCTTAGTACGTTGTCCATGGCACGTTGGAAGGTTGCTGGGGCCGTTTTTAAGCCAAATGGCATGCGAAGGAATTCATAATGACCATTTTGGGTAGAAAACGCTGTCTTTTGTCTGTCCTCTTCTGCTATCTCGATCTGATGATAACCGGAAGCAAGATCCAGTGTTGTGAAATAATTGCTTTTACCTAATTTGTCGAAAAGGTCACAGATGTTCGGTAGAGGGTAGCGATCGTCCGTCGTTATTTCGTTAAGGCGCCTATAATCGACTACCATTCGGTATTTTACTTGTCCGGAAGCGTCAAGCTTTTTAGGGACGAGGTGCACCGGAGCGCTCCAAGGTGAGTGTGATTCTTGTACCACGTCGTCCTTGAGCAGCTTTTCTACTTGATTTTTAATTTCTTCAGCTTGGGCTGGAGCCTGTCTATACGGCTTTATGTATATAGGGTTGTCGCTTGTTGTTCTGATTTGGTGTTTAACCTGATTCGTGAAGGTAAGGGGTAGGTCTTCACAGTAGAATATGTCTTTATATTCTATACATAAGTCATGTATAGCTTTTCTTTCTTCCGAGCTAAGGTGGTCTAAGCGTAGCTTTGCTAGGTTTTCCTTGAGTAGCTGATCAATTTCTACTTCAGTAGATTCCGTTATGTAATTCAGGTCACATGCTATTACGTCATCGTTTCGGACTGGCCGTACAACAAAGGGTTTCTTTATAGTCATGCCTACTTCATTTTCAGATGCATTTTGGATAACTGTGGTGGCATAAAAATTTTCACACTTCACAATAGCGGCAGGCATCCTGACATTTTCACAAAATTGTTTGTATTCGATAATTGCATCTCCGTTTTCTACGGACACTGGTATCTTTACCCGGGTTTCTGACCTTGGTTCTAGGGTCACCGAATGATCCTTGTCATAATATATTGGGATGGTTGCGTTTTGTGTTTTGAAAGTTCTGTCGTCTAGATCAATTTTGGCTTTCAATTTAAGCATTAGGTCCCATCCAATGACTCCATCATATTTGGGGTCTACGTCGTATACGAAAAACTTGTGGTCCATTTCTTCGTTGAATTCTTTGAATAAGGGTATGTCCACCACATGATTATGTGAACTGGATGCGTGAGTACTTGTTACCTCGAAGGGTTCATTTCTTTTGTATTGCTGGTAATGAGTGTCTGCCTTCCTTGGGCTGATAAAACATCTGCTGCTTCCTGAGTCTAGCATAAATTTTGCATTTATATCGTTGAATTTTACATAGGGTAGTTTTCGGGTGGCGTCGTAGTTGAGCTCAATTACCTCGGGGGGTTTGAGCTCAGGGTTAAGCAAAAATTTTCCACTGTATCGTCCTTGGTCTCTTCTTCATTGATTTGTTCTTCAGTGTATTCAACCATGGGGTCGTAGTACAAGTTAGGGTCCTCATAGTAACCATAACCTTGTTCCTCATAATTAGGGTTGAAGTCGTCGGCCTGTTCCTGTGTTATGTTTATTTCATTCAGGGGTACCTGCCTTGGTTGTACCGTTCTCATGGTGACGTCACTGGTAAATGGCACTGGTGGTTTGTAGCCTTGATGTTGGGGTTGCTGGTAACCAAACTGTCCCGGTTGTGGACGAAAGCCTTGAGGCTGTGGCGGCCTGTATCCGAATTGTCCTGCTTGAGGGCGATACCCTCCTTGGTTAAATGGCTGAGGTGGGCGGTACCCAAAGGGGGTCATTTGAGGTCGCGGTATGTTTGTTTGAGTTGGGAAATTTGGCTTGTAACCAAACTGCATAGGAGGTCTGTAATTATTGTTAATATTAAATGGAGGTCGTATAGGCTGTGGTCTGAATGCCATTGGGGCTTGATTAGGGATACCGAATTTGAATTGTGGGTGTTGCATTACCGGAAGAGGTGGAGGTTTTGGTACTGTCAAGTGCTGTAGCATTTTTGATCTTAATTGGTATTGATCCTGGAAGTTGACTTCCTCCAGGACATGTTTAAGGGCATCTTCTAGAGTTAGGGGTTGTTTCAGCCGAATCACCCTAACCATGTGTTCAGGTAGGTTGTAGAGAAAGACGTTCAAAGCCGTGTTATTATGAATTATTTTCTTCGCCTGTTTCACGTCTTCGCTATTTGCCGAATTTTGGTGAATTTTCGAAAATAATATTGCGCGCATGTCCTGCACACGTCCGCAGAAATCTAGATAGGACTCTCCGCTTTTCAATTTAAGGGATTCCAGTTCAAACGCTACTGACTCTTCACTACGCGGGTCTCCGAAATGTTGGATCAATAATGCCCTGAGGTCGTCATAACTTGTGAAGTCACCCCGCTCACTGATTAGGGCGGCAGCTTTTCCAACGAGTTTGCTGGTGAGACATTGCATAAGGAATTCATTTCTTTGGGTGGTACCTTGAAAGTACTGAATGACATACTCGCATTTTTTAAGGAAAAGCGTCAAAGTTTTAGTGTTGCCGTCGTAATCAGGGACCAGTTTTAACATGTCCCTAAGAAGGGGCGGTGCTATGGTAGCTGCTGTGGCTGCATCCACCATTTTTACAACTATCTATTACTATTCCTTCTAAATTAAAATATTTTATACTTAATTATAATTATCTGTGCAATTTTCGTCACAATTTACCTAATTTAACCTATTGCGCAATTTTAATCGCGTATATATCTAAATTAATCTATGTTGTGCAGTTTTAGTCACAGTTACCCTAAATTATCCTAAATTGTGCAATTTTAATCACAATATAACTAAATTTACTTAAATTGTGCAATTTTAATCACAATAAAATAGGCTTATACTAGAAAACAATTTTCGTGGATGGGGATGGGGTAAGCAGGAGGATTTTACTCCAGAGGATGCTACTCTATGTACTTACATGCCCAGCGCCATCTTAGTCCGCTTTAACAAATTTGTTTGGTTCGGGGATACCGGTGTCAGCTTCCGATGCTAGGGTGCTGGCACACTGCTGCCGCTCGAGGATCGCGGAATTCACGCGAATATTCACACGCGCTGGCTAGCAACTGATATCCGGCCCGGCTGCGCCAGTTAAAAGTCGGGAACGCACGAAAGTCTTTTTAAAAACTAATTAATTAAACACTACGTCTGTTCAGACTAAAGATTTTATTTAGACTGCCCTTATTCTAACATGCAATCTTATTTTATACCTAACACCTAAGCCGAGCCTTATCGGCCGGATGCTGAGTTGGCGACATGTAACCTGATCCGCGTGGTACGAGGATCGTTGGGTGGTCTACGAATGTTATGACCATTGTGTGCGAGTACCAGGAACATAACGAGGTATAATCGACTATTTAAGCAACAAATGATTAACAACGAAAACAAAGGAGCCAACACTATTGCGACTGAAATTTTTTTGACAATGACAGTTCGGTGATAACCTTCATTTTCGAACTCATCTCATTCCATTATCGAAAAAAGGGATTTTCGCTGCCTGTTTGTTACATATTCAATTGTTTTGATTAAAATAACACAATGGCAGCCGCTAAATTGCCGTCTCTTATCAGCTGTAAGTAGCAGTCAATGTACTACACCTCCTCAGGTGTATTTTATATTTTGGCCAAGTACTTGTTCCAGTTATGTAATTCTATTTATCCTTCGGCTATTCAAGGGTACCTAGAAAACCCTTCCTAAGTAACTCATATTTTTGCGAGCACAACGTTCATTATAGTATTGTTTATCAAAAGAATGGCGTAGACGTCAAAATCCTCCATAACTCCTCAGGTATGTATAGGTTATATTTTGGTTTATTTTTGCAGCGGCTTTGGCTCAGGCCCGCCCCAAGTTTAACATTTTCATGAAGTATGCGCGAGTTGAGCTCGCCCCGCCCAAGCTAAGCGAACTCCCCCAGATCAAGGCTGGCATCGGCAAGCTGCTGTCGAGCGCCAAGTCTGGCGCCTGGAAGGACCAGACCGTCAAGCAGGGAACCCTCAACGCGCTCGTCGGCGCTGAGGTGCTCTTCTGGTTCTACATTGGAGAGTGCATCGGCAAGCGCCACCTTGTTGGTTATGATGTCTAAGATAATATTTTATAAGCATACTTCTGTAGATATATTACCATTCAGTGAATAAATTATTCGAAAATCATAACTTTGTGACTTTATCTTACATCCTACTGCTCCCTGGATAAGTATGTTACAATTTTTTTTAATGTCAGAAATAATAAAAGCCATGTGATCCAACTACAACATAAATTATAATACAATCAATCTTAACATTACAAAGGTGCACATTGTTCCATAAATCTGTATGGGTTGCATGCGCTGGTCAGCTTGAGTTCTTGTTCCACTTCAGGAGGTCCTCGCAGCCAGAGCCTGTCTCTGTAGTAGTTGGAGCAGGTCAGGAATTCCTTGTCATTGTACCTTCCTACTTCCACAGGAATGAAGGGGTCTAGATGCTCAAATCCCTGTAATAAATAATAGATAGGTGTTGTAAATTAAAGAAAATTACTAGTCATAATACAAACTAATACCTTTAAATCTTAGCAGTTCTGTTTATGGTAAAACTAAGAAGGAACAACTGTTCATAATATTATACTATGTACATCTAACTGCAATCATTTAGCACAAGTGCTCTGCCCACTGCTGTGTGCCCAAAGTATTTAACCTAATTATTATTAAAAAAAATTTTAGAATGAAATATTGTGTTACCTTTTTGTACAGCAAATATTTGGGCAGGTGACTCTCCTGGTGGTCTTCCGGGACAGCTAACTGGTCTGCTGTCACCACTATTACTCCATTTGTCTGTGAAAAAAATTGTACATATTTTATCTTATTGTATACCTGTGCCTGGAAATGGAATGATTTTCTTTAATTTTTGCTACACTAAAAATAATTGTATTAATTGTTCCAACAATAAATTGTGAAACCCAACTGTATCATATTTATAACTTTTTATTTTCATAATCAAAACAGTGTAATCATCAGAAAAAGGACTAAGTAAGAAATTGAACAAGTCTTTTAAGTGATGTCACTTTATTTACTACACTTTGATAGTGTATGCCTAAAAATGTATGTATAAAAATATTATTATATAATTAACCACATAATTAAAGTCTAGATAAGCCATAATAGACTTTGAAGAAATGTTTCAAAAATAAATCATACCCAATCATTCTTAGTGAGTTCCAAGAAGGAGGTTGTGAGTGTGACCTCCTCGGGCCTCACCTCCTTCTTGGTGGGAGTGTTGAGACGGGTCAGTGGGTAGAAGAAGCAGTTGAACCCATCTATTGCCACAAATGTTTTGATCCTGAAAATGTACACATAGAATTGGATCATTTTTGGAAAGTCTCTTGAAGCAATATGTACTTGAACTATACCTACGATGTCCATCCAGCCATGGAAAAACTAATCAGACTACATTGTATTTTTTTAATTATTAATCATATCTCTAAAACTACCTTGATAGTGTTATTTTTATGAAATCAGTTACAAACTAATTTAGAAATTATGTAATACTACATAATATTTGTATTTTGTTCAAATGACCACACCATTTATTTATTGAAAAAATATTTCTTTATTGAAGACTCCATCCACTACAGTAGTAAATCAGCTTGATTTCCGAATCTAAGCGCACTCCATCAAGTGTCATGGCAACTTTGATATTTGAGGTTCATATTAAACTAAATTTTCATGAATGAAAGACTATAGACTGTGTACTTACTGCTTACTATCGGAGAGTACTTTGAGCTCATGCACGAGTGCGTGGATGACGTCGCAGGCGTACTTGACGCGCGTGATGCCGTGCTCCACCAGCTCGGCCAGCGGAGCGCCCGCCGCCGTCGTCTCGCGCTTGCTCCACACATACTCCTGGCTGATCTTCACCTGCAATATATTATTGTTATAATGTTAAAAAAGGTTAGGCTATTAGTTTGGTTACACAAAAGACAGTCAGAACAAAGTCACAGTTGGTTTAGGTACAGTTATTTTTAACTTCTGATAATAATCTAATTAGGTATATCCATACCATAGCTAGATTACCATAATGCAGCAGGAAGAGTAGATTAATTAACACTTTTTAAAAAGTAAAACACCAAAATGAAGCAATACAAATTTGTAAGAGAGTAATATAAAAGTACCTCAGGATTTTTCAGTATATTTTGGTTTTGTGTCTTGAAGTGTATGAGCCAGGCTGCAGCATCGAGCGGCAAGTCCACGAGGCCCTCGCGCGTCTGAGAGTTGCCCATCTCTTTGTGACGCGGAACACGTCGCAACCACTCAGGCACTGAACAAATAAATTCACAGTAGTTTAGCTTAATTAATGAAAATGAGCAAAGATAACTGAGAGAATAATAAAAGAAGGAGTAATGATTGATTTATTAAATGTGCTTTTTTAACCTACTTCAAAGGAGACAAAGATTCTCCATTTAATTTTCAAATTTGTTTAAAAAGAAAGGAGAGAACCAATATGTCATTTTTTAACCAAATATATATGTAATTTTTATTTAAATTATTATGATAGTACAAAACTTAAATAGTAAGTCGTCATACCCAGCAGGGGTCTTTAAATCTAGAGTAAATAGATTTCTTCTAGGCAAGCGTGCTACATCTTAGACTATAAGTAGTGGTGCTTGACATGTCTGGCAGGCTATAGTCATACGTAAGGCTATTTAATGTAAAAAAAATAAACACCTAAATTATTAGAAAGATCTCTAATGACAGATTTTTATTCTTGATTAATCTAGGGGTGCACTACATGTGTTACACTCATTAATCTAGGATAAAAAGTAGGTATGTGCTATTCCTGAGCCTAGCCTATCTTTATACCAAATTTCATTAAAACAATATAAGTGAGATCTAATTTGTAATAAATATGAGTTAATATTCTTACCCCAAGGAACATGTACAATGAGGAAGCCCTCCTCGTGTGCATAATGAAGGAGGTGTGCCAGGGACATGGACTTGCCAACTCCTTTCTCACCATCTGCTTACATTGCTAAGGATATATTTTTGCAACAACATATAAGACACATAGAAAGAACTTTTTTGGGGAATGAGCTGCCCTCGTCCGTGGGAGAGCACCCTTTATTCCGTTTATATTATTATACCCCACACGTGGTCCCTGGGTGGTGCAAACCAGGCAGTAACTCACTGGTGCTAGGCTTCGGCCATGGTTAGTGACCACCCACCGGACTAAGTCGCGTCGCCAAGCGGCCTAGCCGTGTTCCGTCGCGTGGTCCGGTGACACCGTTCGAAGAGGTGAGTCGGGGTAGTTGTTTCGCTGTCGCATATGGCCGTAATGGATACGTATACGCTTTGATTGTACCGGGTAGCTAGTTCTGGAGGTAAGCGTGATCCGTGGCACGGTTCACCGCTGGCCGACCGCAGTTAGTAGAGGACCCAAGTAGTGAGAAAGCCACTCATGAAAGGCTGTCCCGCCAACTCGCGAAAAATCCCGTGGATGCGCCATCATGCCGGTTGGCGACCGGACGAAAGGGCCCGATGGACACCCCTGGGGGGGCACGGGCGACCCCGATGCCTCCGAACTAGTTCCCCAACGGTATAGTCTTGCGATACGTGTCTACTGGTCTGCGAATCGTGAAACCTCACTCCACTGCCACTTCTTCACCGTTTACTCGCGAAATGAAAAAGGTCAACAGGAGAAAAATGGTTGAACAGCGGAAGCACGCCCTTTCCCTGAAAGTGCATCTCACTAATATTAGGGGAATGCACTCCAATATCAACGCGGTCCACTACCATCTCGAGACCGAGAGACCTGCTCTCCTTTTTCTCACGGAGACGCAGATCCGATGTCCGTCGGACACGGCATACTTGCTATACCCGGGTTACACCCTTGAGCACAAATTTAAGGCTCGGGCAGGGGTTTGCATGTACGTCCGGGACGACATCTGTGTTAAGCGTCTCCGTAATTTATTTATTTATTTATTTATTTATTAGGCACACAACACAATACACAGAAAATACATGATTAACAACAAAACACATAAAAGGTAATGATCTATTCTGTGCATCAAACACATGTGTGCACAACATGATTTTAAACAGTGACAAAATTCAGTAAGTTAACTAAACTAAACTAAAACAATTAAAATAATTCATATATAACAATACTTATGGAAGTTACAGTTAATTGATAATATTAAACAAAATTATAAAAAAAAATATATATATATATATAAAAACACGGCTAAGGTACAACAGGAATTTGTGTAGCAATCAAAACAAAACAATGTGAAATACAACATTATTATTATTATATTAAAACACCTTAAATAAATTATTTCAAAAAGAACTGAGACTAATTCCAAATATGTCTAGATCTTCATCATTGTTATCTGAGGCGTTACAACTCTCAAGTTCGTTATAGGACCGACACATACGCACCATAGGGCTATTTTTAGATACATTATTTCTATAAATGTCATTAGTGTAAAATACATTACATGAGCTGCGTCTGAGATTATATTTTGAGTTTATTTTAACAGATGCAAGCAAGATAGGGCAATCTACAGTGGAGTGTATAATCCTATGTAGATATAATAGCTCAGCGACCTGTCTCCGGACGGACAGCGGACTCAGTTTGAAGTGTGTGACGCGGTCCTCGTACTCCGGGTACCTGCGCTGCAGGCCGTGGCGGCGGCACAGCGCGGTCAGGCAGCGCCGCTGGATACGCTCCACGTTACTTGTGTGAGTTTTATAGTAGGGTGACCATACTACGGCTCCATATTCTGCGATGGGCCTAATCAAACTTTTGTAAAGGTAAAGTAGACTGCTTGGATTTTTAAAGGGTTTAGTGATTCTGAGAGTGAACCCTAAGAGTTGATGACATTTTTTAACAATATTGTCGTAATGTTGTCGGAATGAAATTTGCGAGTCAAATAAAACTCCTAGATCTCTGGCCTCCGTTTTACGAGCGAGGCTAGCTCCGTTTATGGAGTAACTGTAATTATGCTTGAGTTGTCTAGTCGCAAAGGAAAGGACAAAACATTTATTTATATTTAGGCTCATTCTATTCTCATGGCACCAATCATTTACAGCCTGAATGTCTGTCTGCAGTATGCAACAATCGTTTATATTTCTTATTGATCTATATATCTTTAAATCATCGGCGTAAAAAAGACAGTCGCTTTGAATCCGTTTTTCAAGGTCATTGATAAACAAAACAAAAATTAAAGGCCCTAAATGTGAACCTTGAGGAATCCCGGACGTAACTTGGGCGGGTGTGGAGTAATAACCTTTTATGGCTACCATCTGACTGCGATTAGTAACATAAGACTCCACCCACCGCAATAAATCACCATGGATACCGTAGTGCGCGGATAATTTCTGAACTAAAATTCTGTGAGGTACTTTATCAAATGCTTTTGAAAAATCAGTATAAATAGCATCTACTTGTTGACGGTAATTGAAAGCATTACATATGTATTGTTTGTAAACAAGCAAGTTACTAACAGTGGATCGACCGGCGACGAAACCGTGCTGATTAGGAGAGATAAGCTGCTTTACATGGTTGTATAAGTGTGGATACACCAACGATTCAAACAACTTGGCCAGACATGATAGTATGCTGATTGGGCGATAATTCTCACACTTAGATTTGTCACCTGACTTATGTATAGGGATTATGAATGCACACTTCCATCTATAAGGAAACACGCCAGAACTGAGCGACTTTTTAAATATTAAATATAGGGGTTTACTTATTTCCGTCACGCAATTCTTGACAAAGTAAGCCGGGATACCGTCGGGACCAGCTCCCTTATTTTGGTCAAGTTTTTTAATAGCTTTTACTATGTCAAGGTTTGAAATATAAATTTTTGATAGAGTAGAATGATTAAAATCCGATAAATTATCGTTATTCAAATTAGGTTCATTTTCGTAAACAGAGTTAAAATAAGCTGAGAATAATTCACAAACTTGTTGTATATTGCTAGCAGTATTCCCATTGTAGCTTACTGTTTGTGGTATCGATGAGCTGCACTTTTTACTATTTACGTAATTCCAAAATAATTTCAAATTATCCTTCAGACTATTCTCCACGTTTTCTGTGGCGATACAAGTCAGCAGATTGGGATGAGATGCGCTCTTTTTTTGCATCTTACCCTTGGCAGTCAGTGTTGTTTTTCTTCTGAAGATCCCACCGCTTGTGCTAATGCCGTTACAGATGTCCTCAAACTGGGTATGGAGTATTACATTCCGTACTCAGACCTGACTCTGTCTGGTAAAGCTCGCTCATGGTTTGGACCTGAATGCGGACGTGCTGAAGCACTGAAGCACGATGCGTACCTCTCCTGGGTCGATGCTCGAAGCCGCAAAGCAAGGGACATACGCCAAAAGAAAAAAGCTTTTAACAAGGCTGCCAAGTCATGCAAAAAGGTAATGCAGAAGGCGCGTTTTGACCATATTAGTCGAATAGGGAACTAACTAGCTTCATACCCAGCGGGTAGCAAAGCGTTTTGGTCCCTAGCTAAATCGGTAGAAACGAACTTCTGTCGCCCCTCACTGCATCCACTGCTGAAACTTGACGGTACACTGGCTCATACCGCCAAAGAGAAGGCAAACCTGTTTGCTTCACTCTGAGGCTTCACTTTTCGCGGAAAATTCACGTCTAGATGCTAGTAGTACGATACCTCCCACATCACTCGGTGCGACGGTTGTAATGCCGGAAATATGCATACACCAAAAGGAGGTTCGGAAAACACTGTGTAGTCTAGATGTGAACAAAACTAGTGGCCCCGACGGTATCCCAGCTATAGTTCTGAGGACGTGTGCAGCTGAGTTGTCTCCTGTGTTGACGCGCTTGTTTCGGCTCTCTCTTAGAACTGTTCATGTGCCGAAGACGTGGAAGCTGGCTAACGTGCAGCCTGTGCCCAAGAAAGGTAGTCGTGCTGACCCTGCCAACTACAGGCCCATTTCGGTTACCTCCGTGCTCTGTAAGAGCATGGAGCGTGTCCTGAACGGCAGGCTCCTGGCGTACCTAAAGTCTAATGATCTCCTCAGTGACCGGCAGTATGGCTTCCGCCGGAACCGGTCCACTGGGGATCTCTTAGTGTACGCCACACACATATACACTATGTCGCCAAAGCACTTCTTATAACACGAATTGCATACAATATTTTTATAAGTACTAACAGGTATGTCTGGCTACATATATTATTTTGAGTCACATTTCCAGCCGCCTCATGTAAGCTAAATATAGCGTATAGCGTAGGCTTTAATACCCTGCTAATGTATGTACTTACCTTCATGTAGAAAATAGTAATTTTTTTTAAAGCGATACTGGTATCACTAAATTTTATTGTTTACTGTCATGTCATTTCATTACTGTCATTGTCAAATCATAATTCTTGTGTTATTTGCTACCAAATTGTTATGTTCTTATGTTTCTATTTTAGGATATTTAGTTAGGTAGGTGTAACTTTCAGCAGGAGAAAGCCTGCCGCGGCAAGGATACTACAGCCCTGTAACACAGGATCCTTTGTGATACCTAGTACAGAGCTTAGTACACCTACCAACGTAGTGCATAAACTTTGTTATTGTCATTATAAAATCATGTATGTACGTAACATGTGGAGTGAGGCTATCGAGAAATACGGGGAAGCCCTAGCAGTTTCTCTAGATATTTCTAAAGCCTTCGACAGGGTTTGGCATGACAGCCTAATCAGCAAGCTTTCATCGTTTGGGCTGCCTGTTGGTTTTTGCGTGTGGATATCGGATTTCCTGAGGGATACATCTATCCGGGTAGTCGTTGATGGCTGCTCGTCTGATCTAATGGCGATTAATGCCGGAGTACCCCAGGGATCAGTGCTTTCTGCAACACTTTTCTTGCTACATATTAATGATCTGTTGAAGCCTGGTATTTTTGGGTATGCAGACGATAGCACTGTTGTAGAAGGCTATATGTCCACCGCTAGAGCTAGTGCGGCCGAGATCCAGTCTTGCAGAGAAGCCATGATGAGTGCTTAAACTTTTCCCTCACGGCAGTCTCCGATTGGGGCGATGCCAATCTGGTCAAGTTTAATGCCTCAAAAACACAAGCGTGTCTTTTCTCTGCGAAGAGGAGGCCATTTGTAATGGCGCCTTCTTTCCGAAATGAAACCGTGCCCATCACCGACCATCTAGAGATGCTAGGTGTCACTTTGACTCCGACCCTCAACTTTGGCTCCTATATTGAGTCTAAAGCTCAACTCGCAGCCAAGAAGCTGGGTATCCTCTCCAAGGTGCGACGCTACTTCACTCCGGAACAGCTGCTGACCTTGTATCAAGCTCAAGTTCGGTCGTGTATGGAGTATTGTTTGCACCTTTGGGATGGTTCTGCCAAGTACCAGCTTGAGGCGTTGGAGTTAATTGAGAAACAGGCAAAAAAGCTCATCGCGAAAGACTCACTCTGTAGCTCAAAATTACAAAGCCTTGAGCACCGCCGTAAGGTGGCCAGTCTTTCGGTTTTTTACAGGTTGCATTTCGGAGAGTGTGCGGAGGAATTGCATAATTTAATTCCTGCAGCCCCATTTCACCATCATACGAGTAGGGGTTCGGCAAGGAGGCATCGTTATACAGTTGAGGTTCCAAAGACTCGCACCAAGCACTTTGCTTAGACTTTCATCATGCGAACAGCCAAACTGTGGAACTCCTTGCCCGAATCTCTATTCCCCTTGAACTATAATTTGTCAGTCTTCAAGTCGAGAGTAAACCGGCTTCTTCTAGGCAAGTGCGCTACATCGTAGACTATAACATTGCTTACCTTCAGGCAAGTTGTAGTCAAGCGTAAGCCTATATCATGTAAAATGAAAAGAAACACACATTATTTTTTTCCATCTCAAGCCAGCCTCTCAGCTTCATAACATAATGAAATGGTTGGCTAAGATAAAAACTAGAACTAATAGTATACATATATACTAAGTGAAGTAGTTTTCTTTGTAACTAGAAATAATAATAAACATAAAATATTTCTGCAATTAAATCATAACCATAGGTTTACAATTTGAATTGAAGGAGTAGGTATATTTGCTTAGTGTGGGGCTAGATGGCACTGTGTGCAATGTCCCGGAATATTTATTTATTTTATAAATTATGGCATGTATAACAATATATTTTATAGGAAATTAGTGTTTAAAGCCTAATCCAACATTTGTTTTAATAGAAAAGGATACAAAGTACATATCTGATGGCAGGTGTGTCCATATCTGAAGCTTTTATACAGTTGATAATTTCCAGTGCTGGTTGCCGGACCATTATGGTGGTCTCTGTGAATGTCTTGGCTTGCTTCTCAAAGCTCTTCGGGAAGCCTCCATGACTGAAGATCTGTTTGCATATATCTTTATCCAAAGTGTAGAATAATCCAATTTGATTGTCATTGTGTTGAGCCTGAAAGGTGTTACAAAAATTAGCTATAAGCGTGAGTCTATTTGGACAGTAGAACATGTATATATTTGGGTGGTATCAGGAATAAAAATAGTTTTCTTTGATATATACATTTTAAAATTATTATCGTTTTGAGGTTACTTACAGGTGATACTTCAGTGGTTCTGAATGTAACAGCTTGTGAATAACGACGACATAGGTGACGCCAACTACGAGACAACATTTGTAATAGTTTATTTAATTAATTTGAGTTTAAAATAAAAATATTTCTTTTAAAAGCTTATCAGTTATCAAGAATAACATAACCTAAAAATTTGCTGTTTATCTGCTGACTTTGACATATTTCACAAAAAGACCAACCAAAGTAATGACAGGACAAGTGATGTATGGTAATATATGTATATGTTACGGTAAATGTGGATAATGCGGGAATTATGCATAATCCCCGGTAATTATGCATAATTTCCAGTGCTCTCGGTAAAAGTGGGAAAAACTTTCAAATTAATCACATTTACCGGCAATCATAGGCTCACGCTTGACTACAACTTGCCTGATGTTAAGCAAGTTATAATTTACGATCTAGCGCGCTCGCTAGAAGAAACCGTTTTACTCTCGACTTGGAGACCGACTAATTATAATTTAGAGGGAGTCTTTGGAACCTCTAATGTATAACGGTGCCTCCTTGCCGAACCTCTACTCGTGCTATTTATTTTAATAAATATTTTGATTCTGCTGTTTGATTTTATTATATTCTACCAAATGGGTATGGTTATCTATACTTCTATACTAATATTATAAAGCTGAAGAGTTTGTTTGAACTTGCTAATCTCAGGAACTAATGGTGCGAATTGAAAAATTATTTTTGTGTTGAATAGAACATTTATTGAGGAAGGCATTAGGCTATATAACATCACGCTGCAAGTAATAGGAGCGAAGAAACAATGGATAATGTGGAAAAAAACGGGCAAATTTATTCATCTTTGAGGGCTTCCATTGCGTGCGCAGTGAAAACGCTTCAAAATGCAAAAAAATATTGCCTAAAATAACTATTACACGCGGGCGAAGTCACTGGCACAGCTAGTTGTATGTAATTACCGGTAAATGTGGATAATTCTCTACATTTACCGTGTGCGTTGGTAATTATGCATAATTCCCGATTATCTACATTTACCGTAACATATATATCTACGTTTAAAAAAAGTAATGTCTACATTGCTTAGTATAGAGTACCATATTTTTTATTTTTTACCTTCTTCACCATATCCACTAGTGTTGATTTTGCATACATGCCTAGAAAATTCCGACACATATTTTAGTGTTATAAATTTTAGGTCTAACATTTTGGAACCAACCCTTGAAGGCATGTCAATAAAAATCTTATAGTTACACAATAATTGATTATTTATTCATAAGCTTACACAAAATGGTTATCTACTTCTTTTGCATCCTTTTCTTTTTAAAGAGACTAGTAGGCCGCGCGCCACCCTCTATGTGATGTTGATTGACACCTACATTCTCCACAACATCTTTGATCACTATAGTTCTCTCTACAGGTCTTTCTTCTGGTTCAGAACTTTCTAGAGTCTGTGGTTTTTCCTCAAACATAACTCGCCTTTGTTTATCTTTAGATGATTTACTTGACTCTTCTTTAGTGACTTCTTTAGAGTCATATTTGGATTTCTTTAGTATGGAAGTAGTTTTGTTATCAAAAAGCCCTGAATAAGCTACATACACATCACTAGGTTTCATAATTCCTCTTTTAGAATCATATGGTTCTTTAGTTGGTTCCATATCACTATGAGAAAAATCAATTTCTAAAGTTTCAGCATCATCACCGTCATCTGCAAATGATATGCTTTTTTTGAGTGTACTAGATTCTGATTTGTTGGATGTGCTAGTTGATTCGCTTGAGTCATCTGTCTCTATGTCTCCAGTTTCTAGAATGTCTTCCAGCCGTTCCATTTCATCTTCAAGTTCCTCAAGTTGCTCCATTTCATCAAGTCTAGCAATAAGATCTTCTTCTGTTTTGCTTTGTTCTCTTTCTTTATTTTTCAATTCTTGTAACTTGTTTTCTAATTCAGTTTGCTTATCAAGTACTTTTTGTAATAAATCATGATTAGACACTTCATTTGTATTATTGTTTGGTTCTACTTCTGTGATCATGTTTTGTTTGTTATCAAGCATTTGTTGTTTTATGTTATCATTGGTTTCTTTGTTTTGTTGATTGTTATTTTCTTCTTTTATTGAACTTCGAAGTAATGTTTCTTCATTTTGAAGGAATGTGTTTTCTTTTCTCTTATCTACTATTTCATTGTAGTTTTCCATTAAGTCATTTTCTAATTCTTCTTGCAACTCTAATTCGTCCAGTCTCTCCCACAGCTCTGCATCAGATATATTATCTTGTGGCTTGATATTATCATTAGCTTCACTCTGCTTATATTTCCTGACATTCTCTCTGTGTTTCTCTCTCCAAGCTTTTTCTTCTTCTTCAGTGTATATTTCTAGGATTTCTTGACCATCATTAGCAAATACATTCTCCTTAGCATATGTTAATCGGTTTTCAAGAAAATCCTTTTCTTTTGTAAACATTTCAATTTTTACTTCCGTTTCTAAAATTAAATGAATACAATAAATTATAACAAGGCAAGTGGATAAGACCGGATACATTATATATAGGAAATTATGAAATTAACTCTGCTGACAGAAGTCATCTTAAATATAACAAAATAAAATTTCTTATTTTATATACTTATATACAAAAAGACAGCATCATTTCTGTCAGCAGAGTTTGATCAATATTTTCTTGTATTTAGCTTTATTGATTGTGTAATAAAGTGTTTGTTTCATGTTAATGTTCACGACAATATGGATGGTGTATAAGTTTACCTTTAATCCGATGCTGCCGCAGTATTTCTGCTTGTGCTACTGAACATTTAGCAAAGTATTCGCCTCCTAAAGCCGCTGTGACTTCATTTGTGTGTTGCAACTCTCCTCTGAAGAGAATCCTGCTTCCCATTGGCACAAGGACTGGGACCTTTAGTTTATCTGCATATATATTGAAGTCCAATGATTTTAATTCAAATAAGTGATTTTTCCAAAACTTTAGATTGTAATCGTTTCTCGCTAGGCCCTGTAAATATCACACATAATATAGAACTCAAAAAATGTATAAAAGAAAGGGGCAGATTTGCATAAATTAATCATGTTCAATTTTTTATTAGCAATTCATACCTGCTTATATATTTCATCGATAGACATCATTTTGTTAGGTAGATTGTGTAACTATTACATGTATGAAATAACTAATATTGGCACAATTATGTACACTTATTAATTTTGGACAAATAAAATTAAATAAATCTACTACACTTACTTACAGTAAAGTAAACATAACATAACCTAGCTTTTTGGATTCCTTTCTTTTTTTTTTTTGTTATGGCTTTTTGTGGCTTATGCGAATATATGAGTTCGCTATTCTGCCAATGTCAAGTGGGAAGCCCTTTTTTTAAAAGGTTAATAGTATTCTTTGGTGGGAAGATAGGCCATCAAACTGAGAAATTTTATGTGAAATATCGATATGTAGGGTGGTTTTAAATTGCACAGTTGAGTGTTTTTTTCCCCCTTTTTTGCTATCTGTAACAGCGATAGTTAAACAATCTACAGACATATACAGAATCAACACAAGAACAAACACAAACATAGATGCATATACATAGGAACATGTTAATTAAATGAAAATTAATGTTTCTTATTACTTAATTTATATAATGTCAAGTTGGAATTTATATCAATGTCTTTTATACTCTTTTATTTGAGAACTGGCACAATACAAAGTTATGGCCAAAGAAAAAAAAATCTATTTTCCATGTCATCAGTTAAAATGTCACTAACTTAAAATGTCAAAACATCTAACATTCTCATTCTCAAGAACCAAAACATTAACACGTATTCGGTCGATAAATAAACATTTTTGTAAGAATAAGTAGTTAATTATTATTTAAAATTATAAGATATACACAAAATGGAAGAGAATAAATCAATGTTACATGAACTGTATGTGTATTCAGAGTGGAAACCGGAGCCTGAATATATTGTAAGTGCTCACCATAATTTGACTATTTTGTGACCTATCTATTACCTATAATATGATTTATGTACCACTTTTGTACCATTTTTATTTCCTCTTTATATTATACTATAACCCACACAACTGAACTCGTCCCGAGTTTTGAAACAATATATTTTTCAGCAAAAACCTGATGGCTTACTGCCAGAAAATATTTCTTCACTTTGGCGATGGATGAGGTTCTTGGGCCCAAAGAAGAGCCTCATTGATAGCGTTACTGCGTAAGTATAACAAGCAAAATGTGTTAAGAATGTATAATACCAATGTAATACTCTGTGGTAATTGTCAAAGCTGTGTGACAGCAATTAGACATAAGTTACTCTTTGGTTGAAATAAAACAAGATGGTCATGCAAAAATACTACAAAGCTGTTTTTATTAATTTATTAAAGTCTTCCACTGTTAGTGTTACTTTAATATGGTAGCAGAGTAATAAAGTAACGTAGATACGACAGTGTAAAAGTTCTGCACAGGAAAGAATATCGAAAATATTCTCGCAACATTTGCACAAGCACGAGGTTTTGACAGCAACGATGGAAAAGGCGATTGCAGAAGCCTCAAAGGTACAAATAATGCACCTGGACGGCAAGAACTATAAACACTGGCGATATAGAATAGAGACGGTATGCAGAGCAATTCCCGGAGCCGATGATGTGCTACAAGGAAAAAGATGCAAGCCCGTACTCGCAGCGTCTGCCGATGCGCCAGCTAAAGCTCAGTATGAAAAAGATCTACAGCTGTATCAAGGCATCGACAGTGTAGTATTGACATTAATAACGACCAACATGACAGATGAGATTCTGGACCAAGTCATGCGATACAAGAGCGCCAAAGAGGTGTGGGACGAATTGGAACGCCTCTATTGTGGAAGTAGTGAAGATAAAAGTTATGATCTGTGTCTGAAGTTCTTTGACTATAAAAAGGATGTGCAGCATGACATATGCAAGCATGTATCTATACTAAAGAATATCTGGCATGAGCTGAACAGCCAACTCGAATGCAAACTGCCAGAAATACTTCTAATTTGCAAGATACTTGGTACTTTGTCAGATGAGTATTTCACATTCAAATCAAGCTGGCTCCTTTTAGCAAAGAAAGATAGAACGATAGAAAACTTAACGTCACAACTAAGCTCTTATGAAAAATCACTAACAACTAAAGCACAAACAGAAACTGAACAAGTTAAAGAAGTTTTAGTTGTCCAGACAAAGAAAAAAGTTTTCAAATGCAATTATTGCGGACAAGCTGGACATATTGTGAGAAAATGCCAGAAATGGGTAAGAGATGGAAAGCCACCGAAGCCGTCGAAGGAAACTGTTAGCCCAAATATTAATATGACTGTGTTAGCACTAGAAGATAGCTTGCCATTAGATAAAGAAAATTGGTACGCCGATAATGGAGCTACAAGCCATGTTACCAACACAGACAAGTATTATGAGAGTTTTGAACCCTTCTTAACTTCACATACAGTGACTGCGGCAAATGGGCAAACCATGGATGCCATTGGCATGGGCAATATTAGAGCAGAAGCCAACATTAAAGGAAAAATACAGCATATACTTCTTAAAGATGTTTGGTATGTTCCCAAAATTAAAAGAAACTTATTCTCAGTACTGTCAATGCATGACAACTCATCAAAGAGTCTGTTTGAATCGTCACCAACAGAGTGCAGAGTGCTTGTAGATGGAGATGTAAAAGTGAATGGCACAAGAAGAATAAAGGGTGGACTTTTTAAGATGAACTTGAAATGTGTAGTACCTAAACAAGAAGTAAACCAATTGGTGTCAGACCCTTTACAATTATACCATGAACGCCTTGTGCATCAGAACAAGACTCATGTTCGTCAAGTAATTGAACAAGAATTGGGTTTAAAAGTAAAAAACACACATTCAGAGGTCTGCGAGGGATGCGTTTATGGAAAAGCTCATAGGCATTCATTTGGAACAAGAATTAGAGCCAATAAACCTGGAGAACTAATTCATACCGATTTATGTGGACCATTTCCATACTCAGTTTCAAAATTAAGATATTACATATTATTCAAAGATGACTACACACATTACCGCCACATTTATTTCCTGAGGCAAAAGTCGGAAGCAGCTATGAAACTTAAGATTTTCCTGAAAGAAGCCAAGACTGCCGGATATGAGATAAAAGAAATGTTGAGTGATAATGGAGGTGAATTCAAAAGTCAAGAATTTGGAAATGTATTATCTGAAAATGGAATAAAAAAAAGGTTTACGATGCCTTATACTCCAGAGCAGGCAGGATGTGTAGAACGTGAAAACAGGACGATTGTAGAAGCTGCACGTTCTGTTATGAATGCACATGGAAAAATACAAGACGAATTATGGGCAGAAATAGTAAATGCAACAGTGTATGTACTAAATCGCACAGGGACTTCTAGCATTCCAAACAAGACTCCGCATGAGCTATGGTATGGGAAGAAACCAGCGATCAAACATCTAAGAATCCTTGGTTGTACATGCTATGCCCATGTTCCTAAAGTTAATCGGAAAAAGCTACAGAAAAAAGCTGAAAAGGGAATTCTTATTGGATATGAAGGAGACGAAGGTTATAGAATCTGGATCAAAGAGTCGCACAAACTCATTAGATCAAGAGATGTCACTTTTGAAGAAACAACATTATTTGAAAAGTCTAATGAGAAAAACATAGAAGAGTCGACACCAGTTATACAGAAAAACTTTGCTCATAACTTCCCAACTTTTCCGAGTGAACATGAAATGAATTTAAATGAAGAAGATAGAGAAAATCATACAGATGCTCAAGAACACACTTCTTTAAGAGATGAAGAAGTTGATATAAGTGATGATGATGAAGATGGATCAGGTTTTGAGTCTCTCGTGTCTGATGATGATAGGAATGACGAGGAGACTGATGACGAGGGAGTTGAAAATCGGATGACTCTTAGAGACAGAGCAAATATAAGACCTCCTTCAAGGTTCAATGATCATGTTATGATTCTTGAAGCAAACAATTTGTATGAACCAACGACTTTCAAAGAAGCAATATCATGTAAAGATAAAGAAGAGTGGAAAAAAGCTATAGAGTCAGAACTAAAATCTTTACATGACAATGAAACCTGGGAGCTAGTTGAACTACCAAAAGGTCGAAAAGCCTTACCATGTAGGTGGATTTTCAGAATCAAAACAAATCCCGATGGTTCGATAGATAAATATAAGGCTAGACTAGTTGTAAAAGGATACTCTCAGAAGAAAGATATTGATTATCATGAAACATTCAGTCCAGTAGTCAAGAGCAGCACCATAAGAGCTGTATTGAGTGTTGTAGCTAAAGAAAAGCTGAAACTAGCTCAATTCGACGTGAGTACAGCGTTTCTTTATGGCACTTTGGAAGAAGACATTTACATGAAGCCACCAGAAGGTTATAATCATGTTGATGGAAACTATGTATTCAAACTGAAGAAAAGTTTGTATGGTTTAAAACAGTCACCGCTGTGCTGGAACAGAAGCATTTCAGGATGGATAAATAAAATTGGTTTCCAGCAAAGTCAGGCTGATCCATGTTTGTATGTGAAAACTAAAGGAAAGGATAAGATAATTTTAGCCCTGTATGTCGATGATGGATTGATTGCCTACACGAGCGAGAACTTGGCTAAATGGTTTCTGGATGAATTAAGAACACATTATAAGATAACAGTGAAACCAGCAACCTATTTTCTTGGAATGGAAATAGAAAGAGATTCCGATGGATCAATTTTGTTGCACCAGAAGTCTTATACTGATTGTGTTCTAAAACGGTTTGGCATGGAGAATTGCAAGCCTGTAAAAACACCAATTCTGAAAGTGAATAATCCAGAAGGTATGAAAGAGACATCACAGCATTTTCCGTATAGAGAGGCTGTAGGAGCTTTGTCCTACTTGATGACAAGTACGAGACCTGACATAGCATATGCTGTGAGTGTTGTATCTCGCAAATTAGACAAACCATCAAGAGAAGACATTGTTACTGTGAAACGGATCCTGCGCTACTTAAAAGGTACAATGGATGAAGGCATTGTATATAGACCAGGAAGTGCCCATTGCTTGGAATGTTACAGTGATGCTGACCATGGAGGTGATAGAGACACTGCTCGGTCAACTTCTGGGATTCTCTGTTTGTATGCCGGAGGAGCTATAGCATGGCAAAGCAAACTGCAAAGCACTGTTGCTATCTCTTCCACAGAAGCTGAAATAGTTGCAGCCAGTGAAGTAGCAAGGGAGGCTATATGGCTGAAAAAAGTCTTGAAGGATCTAAATGGAGGAATACATGCTCCAAAGACAATACTGTCTGTAGATAATGAGAGTGCTATCAAGCTGGCAAGTAATCCAACAGAGTTTCACCAAAGGACTAAACATATACGCATACGATCATTCTTTATACGAGAGTGTGTAAAGGATCAGAGTGTCACTCTGTCTCATGTGCAAGGAACCGGCCAAATCGCAGACATGCTTACAAAGCCATTGTATGGACCCAGGCAAGACATGCTTAAAAGAATGGCTGGTATCATAAACAGTAGTTTATTAAAAAATAGAGTGGATGTTAAGAATGTATAATACCAATGTAATACTCTGTGGTAATTGTCAAAGCTGTGTGACAGCAATTAGACATAAGTTACTCTTTTGGTTGAAATAAAACAAGATGGATTCTCGAGTAGCGGTTGCTAGGGGATACACGTCTGTTTGGTTCGTGGAAAAATTTTTTCTTTCAATATTTTATATTTCTATTTTTCATAGCTTATTTTGTTATTATTTCGATTATCTGGTGTGGGTAACAGTATATATAATTTAAATTCGGGGGTAATGGAGCCCATTCCCCCCGATCCGCCTGTCCCTCCCGATCTCACACCCTCTCCATCTTCGTCCTCTATCTTTAAAGTTTCAGGGAAGCGCCATGCTCCTCTCGATGAGGGGCCAGCCCCTCGAGGCAAAGTCACGGTCGTAGAAGATAGGGAAGCAGGGGTTGCCTCTGTTTCCACGGTTTACTTACATCCCTCATACTCCATAATGGGTATTAGGGAATACTCGAGGGCTGATCCGGGCCCATTCATAGTTCATGTAAGTAAAGCTGAAGAACCCAATTCGGGCACGACCTTTCGGCCCATCAAATTTGGACAGTTTTTATTCCAAAACAAAATTTCTGACATCAGTCGCGATGGCGTCAAGCGTTTAGGCAGAAATAAAATGTCCATAGAATTTAAATCTGCTGATGGGGCCAATAAATTCCTGTCTAATTCGGTTCTGGCCAAGTACAAGTACGAGGCCTCCATCCCTAACTACAATGTCACCCGTATGGGTGTGGTCCGCGGAATCCCTGTGGATTGGTCCATGGGAGATTTCGTGGACTCATTAGAGATTCCAAGGGACATGACTTATGTATTAAAAGCGCGACGACTGAACAGAAAAGTTAGGGATCCTGATAACGTGAAAACATCATGGCAGCCGACACAAACAGTTGTTTTAACTTTTAGGGGTCAAGTGTTACCCCAGAAAATTTACAGTTTTTATAACGCTCTGAGTGTGGAAGCGTACGAGTTCCCTACAATTCAGTGCTTGGCGTGCTGCCGGTTCGGTCACGTCAAAGCTCAATGCCGTTCTAAGCCAAGATGCTTCAAATGCGCCCAGCCACATTTAGGTGAGGAATGCAATGTTGTGAAGGTTACTTGCTTGTCCTGTTCTGGACAACATGTTGCTACTAGCAAATCTTGCCCAGAACATGCTCGCCAGAAACAAATCAAAGTCGTTATGTCCCGGGATGGGCTTTCCTATCAAGATGCTCAGGAATTGTGTCGCCCCTCAAAATCATTCAGCGAGGTTGCTAAATCTGTCCCATCTGCCCCCCTTCCTTCAACTTCAGCATCCTATTCCTCTGTTGCATCCTCTTCTGTTTCTCATAGGAAGACTGTAGCCCATTTTTCTTCACCACGTGCCCCTCTGGGTAAATCTTATGATAAATCGACTCATCAGTCTATTACAACTACGCCTCAGTCATCTCTTCCCAATGGTTGTGCCCTTCAATCCAGATCCTCACCTACCTCCAACTCCCAGAATGTCCTTCTTGTTCAGCTGCTCTCCATTATTTCTGGTATAATTTCTCAAAATTCACAGTTACCGCCCCACGTTGCCCATTTGATTTCACAACTTACTTCTTTTCTTTCCGACAATGGATCTGATTCCCATTCTCCAATGGAATAGTAGAAGTCTTCGAAAGAAGATTTCTGAACTTCTTTACCTCATCCGTAAGTGCAACCCCGTACTGGTGGCTGTCACG
This sequence comes from Macaria notata, assembly GCA_927399415.1. Taxonomy (NCBI): domain Eukaryota; kingdom Metazoa; phylum Arthropoda; class Insecta; order Lepidoptera; family Geometridae; genus Macaria; species Macaria notata. Next base: position 2,136,102 of record OV656727.1, read on the forward strand.
GAGACATGGTTTGTGCCTGGTGTTCGGTACAGAATTCCAGGCTTCTCGTGTCTTCGGGACGACCGCCAGGACGGGGCTGCTGGATGTGCAATATTTATTAAACGTAATACAACTTTTTCGCAGATTCCTCTGCCCACGTTCAGTCCAGGAGTTAACGCTGTGGCTGTCCGTGCTTTTAATATTTCATTCATTTGTATATATATCCCTCATCCCGATTCATCGTATATTTCTTTCATCCGTTCGCTTCTATCATCTATTCCTCCTCCTGTCATTTTGCTGGGAGACTTTAATGCCCACCATACATCATGGGGTTCACATGATACCAATTCCTTTGGCAACCTCTTATTTGATCTGTTCTCTGATCTTGATCTCTGTGTTTTGAACGATGGAACCCCAACTCGTAGGGTATATCCAAACCAAAACCCAAATTCCGTTGTGGATTTGTCTTTATGTTCTCCGTGCCTATTTCCGTCTCTTTCTTGGAATATACACCCTCTTTCTTATGGTAGCGACCATTTCCCTATTCAAATTGATTTATCACTCGGTGTGTCATTGCCTCCACCTCCCTCTCCTCTTCTAAAATATAGGCTTTCTGGTGCTAACTGGGACTCATACGCTTCTACCTTGGATATAAAACTGTGTGCTATTTCGTGTTATCCTGATGAATCCTCGTTATCTAAATACAATAAACTAGTTGATTCTATTTTGTACGCCGCTGATGCATCGATCCCTTTAAAGAACCCTCGTCAAAATGTTTCTTCCCCCCCTTGGTGGAATGCCGAATGCTCACGGGCAGTTAAGGATCGCAACATTGCTGAGTTAGCTTATAATAAATCAATGACTGTTAACAATTTCGTATCCTTTCAGAGAGCTGCTGCAAAGTGTAGAAGAATGCTTTCGGTAAAAAAGAAATCTGGTTGGCAGAACTTCTGTGAATCTCTTTCTCCGTCTACTCCATCCTACGTAGTATGGAACCAAATTCGCAGGTTTCGAGGATCCTTCAGGTATTCCGATGTGTCTTCAAATGATCCCTCAGTGTGGCTGGAGGATTTTGCAAACAAGCTGGCTCCCTCTCATGTCCCGCAGTGTCCCTCACCACTACCTATTTTCTCTTGTTCATCTTCATACCATTTTGATATGCCTTTCTCTTTTGATGAATTACAGACCTCCCTGAATGGGCTATCGGATTCAGCCCCAGGAGTCGATGGCATCCCATATTCTTTTATTTCCAAAGCTAGTTTGAATGTTAAAAAATACTTCCTATCATTAATAAATAACTTTTTTGAAAACAATTTTATTCCGGACGCCTGGAAAACACAAATCGTAGTCCCTATTCCAAAACCTGGCAAAAACCCGTCCGACGCTAACTCTCACCGTCCAATAGCTCTTTCATGCGTTCTGGCAAAAGTGACGGAAATTCTCATTAAAAATAGATTAGAGTGGTTTGTGGAAAACTCGGACATTCTAGCCAAATCACAGTTTGGTTTCAGAAAAGGACTTAGCACCATGGATAGCCTCAGCATTCTTACTACTGACATAAGGCTTTCCCATTTAAATAAAGATTTCCTTATAGCTGTTTTCCTGGATATCGAGTCTGCCTATGATAATGTTATTCTATCCATCCTAAGAAGCAAACTATTGCAACTTGGGATCTCGCCAAAACTAATTAACTTCATTTGTTGTTTTTTAATGGAAAGATACATTAATATTCGGATACCTTCTTTGCAACCAATAACCAGAACCATCTGGAAAGGTTTGCCCCAAGGCTCAGTTCTTAGTCCTCTTCTGTTTAGCCTGTATACCGTTGACCTAGATGACTCCGTAAGCCCTTATTGTAGTACATTGCAATATGCGGATGACCTTGTGCTTTATGCTTCGTCCAGGAATATTTCTGTTGCTGAGGATAACATTAACAATGCTCTTGTATACCTGAATACCTGGCTAAGTGATCATGGATTTTCAATTGCGACTTCTAAGAGTAGTGTTGTCGTTTTTACTAGAAAGAGGGTTATACCTAGTATCATTGTTGAATATGGGGATGAATTTATTCCTCAGAGTTATACGGTAAAATTTTTAGGAGTCTGGCTGGACTCTAAACTCACTGGTGTTCCCCATTTTGACTATGTAGTTAAAAAGTGTGAAAAAAATATCAATATAATTCGTGCCCTTTCAGGTGTATGGTGGGGGTCCCACCCAGTTTCTCAAAAACTTCTGTATAATGCTATAATTCGGAGCCAGCTAGACTACGGAACATTTCTCTTAGATCACGAGAACAACATTCCTCTATCAAGATTATCAAAGATTCAATCTAAATGTCTCAGAATAATTCTGGGAGCCATGAAATCTTCTCCTATTAATGCCATGCAGGTTGAGAGTGGGGAACCCCCTCTCCATTTACGTAGGCAATTTTTATGTAATAAATTTCTGTGCAGAGTCTTTCAAAATTCCAAACATCCCTTGCTGTTCTGTCTAGAAAAACTACATAATGTTATATACGGCAAGCCTAATCCATGCCATATCCCGTGTATTGTCAAGGGATTCACTAAGTTTTGGTATAGCATCCCATACGAAATTTCCAGGTCCCCTGGTAATCCCTTATTTATTTCGAACTACTCTGCTCTTATGTTTCATCCATCTATTATCTTGAACTTCGGCGTTGATAAAAATTCGTTGGAGCCTTCAATCCAGTTCTCACAATGTATTGACAAGAACTGGAGAGATTGGCTCGCGGTGTATACTGATGCCTCCAAACTTGGCAGTAATTATGACGTTGGGTCTGCCGTGTGGATTCCAAAGTATAATGTTATTCTGAGTCATAAAAGTCCTCCGCTCGCCTCGGTGTTTACCGGGGAAGCTGTTGCCCTTCTAGAAGCCATCTTATTCGTTTCTGCACACAAAATCCGCAAATCAATAATATTTTCTGATTCTCAAAGTTGCCTTCAAGGAATTGCATCCAATTTATTTAGATCCAGAAACAAATTTCCTATAATTTTGCGAATCAGGGAAGAGTTATATAAATGCCACTCTCAAGGTTTCGAAGTCGTGCTTGCTTGGATTCCGGGGCATGTTGGCATCCCAGGAAACGAAACTGCTGACTTATGCGCAAAAAATGCTTCCTCGTCTGGTAGCTCTGATCATTACCAGGTATATTGCCACGACCTTTCTTTGGTTTGCAGGTCAGATCTTTTCGCGTCCTGGGACCGCCTTTGGCAGCGTTCTAAATTAGTTACAGGAAAGTTTTACGGTCAATTACAAAATTCTATTCCTACAAAACCTTGGTTCATGAAATTTAAGAAACTCAACAAAAGAGCAACTTCTACTTTATGCCGACTTCGTTTGGGACATGCTTGTACTCCTGTATTTTTGGCCCGGATCAGAGTTCGTGACCACTCCTTGTGCGAGTGTGGAATTGATATTGGTTCCCCGGATCACATTTTCTTTGATTGCCCTAGGCTCCGCTGCTCCCTGTATGATATGATCCCTGACGATTTGCCTCGCCCTACCAACTTTGCTAATCTTCTCCCTCTTGTATATACTCCTTTTGTTTATATTCTAAACAAATTTATGTTAATTAATAATATTAAGTTGTAAAATATTTCCCTTTGTTACTGTCGCTTAAACGTGCTTTTAGTTTATTTTGGTTAGCTTTGGAAGCTTCTATTTAAGTTTTCATAGTCATAATATGACCGTTTCTTTTATAACTTTAATATGTATAACGTAATAAGCTTGCTTTTTAAAATTTTTGCTTTTGGTTTTATTTTATCGACCGAACCTTTCAGTGTTTGTTTTTTAGCTTATCCGTTACGTGACATTGGCAAAATTGCGGTAACGCTGCAGAAGCCATAATAAAAAAAGTTGAAGTTAAAACAAGATGGTCATGCAAAAATACTACAAAGCTGTTTTTATTAATTTATTAAAGTCTTCCACTGTTAGTGTTACTTTAATAAAATGTTGATCATGGTCTGCAGTTATATAAAACTGTCATTTGTAAAATTATTGTACATAAAAATTGTCAACAACCAACTTAATTTACTTAACTTTTTAAGTTACCTATTACACTGACTCCTTTGTAGGCTATATTTTACTATAAACAAAACCATTTTTAGGCACAAAGAAAGGCAGCAAAAATGGCACATAGCTCTCGGTGATGAAGGGAAGGTGATAGCTGTACTCACAGACAATATCCTTGAAATACGAACAAAGAGGTCGGACTATGCTACTATTGCTGCTAGAACCACTGGTAAATAAGTATTTATGAATCATATTTATGAGCAAAATGTGGTCTATAGGAAGTTTCCAGATTTGACACACAAAATATTATTGCTATGATTTTCACAGGATATTTATCTAAATACAGTAGAACTCCAATTATCCGAATTAATGGAGACCGGGACCCATTCGGATAATCAAATATTTGGATAATCAGTTTTTTTTTTTTTTTCAAATTTTCAGCAGCTGCAGATTCTGCTGAAAGCTTCTCACCAGCCAAATCTAACTCGCGTACACCATGCCTGAATTTAAAATTCCTTAGCCAGCCGTTACTAGCCTTAAAAGATGAATAACCAAGCTTTTCTGCTAAGATTTTGGCTTTTTCACAAAGGATTGGACCTGAAATCGGATTTCCCATAGAACGTTGCTGCAAAAACCATTTAAACATGGCATCTTCCAAATTTTTGTTGGTTGCTGACTTCATTGTTTTCCTGGAGGAACTTCTATCTTCATTTCCAAGTTTAAAAGTGTTGACTTACTGTTTTTAATGTCAGAAATTGTTGCTTGTCCAACACCATAAATCTCAGACAACTTCTTACCCGTTACACCTTTATCGAGTTGCTCTATAATTTTCAGTTTGTCCGCTAACGATAGCACAACACGTTTTCTTTTCGAAGCCATGGTATAAAAACAATACAGTATTGTACACGCACAAACAAAAGTAAGCCGTAGCGAAAGAGTAGCGTCCTCGAGCAAGGTCAATAGCACTGCAATGCGCCGGAACTTGTCTTAACTTGCCGCTGTGCCTACACCGACCTCGCGGGGGGAAGTCAGTGTAGGCACAACGGCAAGTTAAGACAAGTCAAGTCAAGACTTGACGCGCTAACACTGGCTTCGCGGGGGGAAGAATAATAGCGCACTTAGACTTTTTTTGGACAATTTTTTGTGATTCGGATAATCGGCGATTCGGATAGTCGGAGTTCGGATAATTGGAGTTCTACTGTAAATACATAAAGAAACATACCTGTTTTGTGATTCAGTGAGCCGAGATGCATACCCTCAGTGGCGGAAACTAGTATGGAGCCCTGACTGTGCCTTTGTGGTCCTAGCATATGGCAATGGACTGGTCAGCTTCTTTGACTTGACAGCATCTAACTTATTCAACATTCCTATTGTAAGTACATTTGACACTTTAATTGTAATCACATTATGAAGCATCTACTAGGTACCTTAGGTGATAAATACCTAAAAAAAAGTGATAATTTGACTTATAAATTTATCAGCTAGTAATGACTTTATGGATTATGTTTGTTCCAGGACTGCTCAAGACCAGGGGGATTAGAATGTACAGACAACACTCATGCTGTAGCTGATATTATATTTATGCCATTAAGAGTCAAGGATACTAAATGGTGAACCTAACTTTTTCAATTTGTATAACTTTTAGTCTACTATGTTTGTGAAACTATAACATATCTTCTAGCTATTTTGTCATATATTATTATATTTATTATTCATATATTTCACAGTAACATAGAGGGAGATATTCACTCTATTTCTAGTAATCATATATAGTATCATGAAGACTTAAATATATGTGTATGATTGACATGATGTTGCAGGAGCTGGGAGGTGCTGATAGTGACATACGATGGCAAGGTGCGCGGGTACCTGGTGTCGGTGATGGACGGGTTCTCGCTACAACACAGCACCACGCTCAGCGGTGGCGTGGCGTGCGCCGCCTACTGTCCCCTGCACTGCACGCTGTACGTAGCCGGCGTGCCGCGCGGGGCGCACAAGGTACGCACAGGGCGCCACCTGGCGGCGGTGAGGGACGGGACACAGTAGCAGTAGTAGGTTAGGTGCTATTAGTGCGTGCTCTAAGAAGAATACTTCGTTCAAATCACTGAAGCGATTTAAATGAAATGATGTCATAGAACTTAAATTAACACATAGATCATCATAATATCATTCATTCATATTCATCATCATCATATTATATATAATTGAATTACCACTGACTGATCAACTGTTCTGGGAGAACCATAAAATCCCCCACAAGTCTTATATATTTTTATATAGTGGATGGCCCAAAACAAACGGGAAAAATCCGAAATCAGCTGAAAGTGGAAAAATCCCTAGAGTATCCCAACGGATCTCGGAACCTATAAGACAGAGGGAGGGTGCTCGGACTAATTTTGGTAAATAAGCACTGCTTATAGGTTACAGAAAAGCAAAAAACAAGATGGCCGCCTTACAAAAAAAACAGGGCCGCCATACAAATTTGAAATGTGAATAAGTCTGGGACGGTTAGAGATAGGTGGTGGGTGTTCGACCAAATGTCATAGAGGGCCGAAGGGGACGTTTGGTGGTAGATGCAAAAATCCAAGATGGCGTCGTCAAAATGGCGAGCGAATTTCAAAATGTCCGCAAGGTGCTGATTTTTTGCATCCGAGATTTTTTTGGGGTGCAGATTTGATATCTGAAATCAGAATTTCGAAATGCCAAAAATGAATAGTCCTTTCAAAAAAAAAGAGCCGAGCTCATAAATTGTCCGGTGACGTAGCAATGGTAGCACTTAGCAACCAGCTGCACAGTCCTTTCCCAAAAAAAAAGAGCCGAGCTCAGTCTTCGTTGGATCGCTGCGCCGAACAGTCACAGCCACAGCTCGGCGCCGCTCGCGCCCAGCTAGCCACAGCTCGGCGCCGCTAGCGGCTTGTTTGCCACAGGACGGCAGCGCTCGCGCCCAGCAAGCCACAGCTCGGCGCCGCACGCGCCCAGCTTGCCACAGCTCTGCACAGCTTGCGCCCAGCTTGCCACAACTCGGCGCCGCTCGTGCCCAGCTTGCCACAGCTCGGCATCGCTCGCGCCCCGAAAGCTACAGGTCTCCGCCGCTCGCGCCCCGAAAGCCCCCATTGGTGCCCGCGCACAGAGCACCACTAGTTTGGTTCTATTATTTGATTCGGTAAATGTTCTAAATGATTTCATGTTAAAATTCTGCAGGACAAAGAGTCAGCGCACGCGGCGGGGCTGACTGCGTGGCGCATCCTGAACGAAGAGCCGCACTACAAGCTGTCCGTCGTGTCCGACCAGCTCGACCTCGACGACAAGTTCCACCTGCACATACCCTTCTTTTCACACAAGAACTTGGTAAGGAGGAATAAATAAGATTTTGAACGAATTGAGAATGTCCACTTATTTTTATTTTATGTAATCTCAAAACCTTTTCGAGGAATAAAGTATTAACCTATAATTTTAAATTCCAAACTAATTACGGATTATTAATATTTCGGGCTTTTATTCAATGCCCTTCATAAGACCTTAGATGACGTCACTATGGCTGAATGAGCAATAATGCCTTAGACTAAAAATTAAAAATTTCAAATTATTGTCATCAATCAATGTCAATTTTTTTTAAAAACATAAACTTCCACTTACAAAATACAAATAACAACGTCCACTTACAAAAATGGAAAAATATATAAAAAAAATATACTAAATCGCGCACGGAACAGAATAATTTTTTTTACACTCGTAGAGGCGCAGACAGACAAGAAGAACACGTTTTTTGTGAAAGAAATGTGATGCGTCGAGGTTAATTTTTAAAATCTGTAGTCTGTGGTTTAAAATAAATTACGATGACATGACACATTGAGCTACAAAAGTGACATTGACAAAACAAAGCATGGAAACATGTTCATTTTTATTAGAGGCAAATATCAACTACAACTTATTGAGCTTATGATGACGTCATCATCCCAAATAAAACTAAATTTTAATAAATTCCTTTAAAGTATAATTACAATGAAAATGATAAAATCCTTGAAATAGATTTTTTAAACTGCTCTATATTTTCGTAATATAAAATAAAAATGGAAATCAAGCTATTTTCGACATAGGTACCTACCCAATTAATGGATGGCGTTTTGGTCTGTAAAACGAAGTACTAAGGTGTAACCAATGATATTCTATATAAACTGAGGTAGATGCGTTTATCTGTCTGACCCGTTCTGTGTAGCGAACTCAAATCAGGCTACGTAGCATGATTCGACTCAGTCGCCTCGAAGCAACGCGCGGCGACGCACGTTGACGGCGCGACTTTTTATCAGTAAAAAATATTCACAATGCCATCGTATGTGTTTAGAAAGTGCAATAATTACACTGGGACGAGTGCCAAAAGCAAGAAGGATGTGTCGTTTCATTTGTAATTATTGTTTATTCTTTTAAAATGAAAAATACAAACATTTAATATTACTATAAATCAACCAGTGACGCGTTGCCACTTAGCCATCTCCACGAAAGAGACAAATAGCGACTCGAATTCACGATTGACGGCTGACGTAGCTGTAAACATACGTTTATCTCTTTCTCACAACGGGGCTTTATATATCTCTGACCACTTTTACTTTCTTGAATGATGTAAACAACGCTGCGTATATACTACCTAAATAGCTATATCATAATTTCGCCACGCGCTAGGGCGATTTTTAATGGGTGTAACGTCTCTATTTGTAAAACCTCATTGGGTGTAACAGAATATGTTGCTAATAAGTTACTACAACTCACTAATTCCCACGTTGCTTGCACCTTTCAAACTTAATTTGAATACTATCTTAAATGTGTTTTTTTCCCTCCAGGCCTTCATAGTGCAGATGGCCCTGTCCCCGGACGGGTCCAAGCTAGTATGTCTGCACTGCAACGGCGACATATCCATCTGGCGCCTCCCCCTCCTGAAGCTCATACATCGGTTCCCGCTCGCCACGCAACCTGGACACGACTTGAGGAACCCCCTCATTCCTGAAGAGAAGTTCAACAAAAAGGATGTCACTCAATTTTACGCGGCTGATGTTAATTGGTGGAGTAATGAGGTATGATCATTGATCACTTAAAAATCTTCTCCTTACATCACCTGTTACGAAACAGAACGCATGCTTTACTAGAGTTAATTCTATCCTGTAGTTAATCTCTGAAGTCCTTTTCCTTACTCGTTATGTGAGTACCACTTTCATTTTACTTCGTAGGTGCTAAGACAATCATGCTTTTGAGGTACAAACCAACAGAGCGGAAATTACAAACTCTACGGAAAAACTTGTCAGATTTGGAGTGGGTGGCTCACAGATCCTGTCCAGCCCTGTTTGCAACTGTTCCTCATTTGGCGCCTTCCTAAAACGTTTTCCACAATCAATTTTGCTAGGTTATAATAAAGTATGTGAGTAAATGTTATTTAATTTAGTTGTAATAACCGGCTAGCACTTACGTCAAAAATTAAATCAACTAAATTAAATCATGCCTTACGGGAACTATAATAAAATGTTATTTACCTATTCCAGGAAGTGATCCTGTCCCGGTTCAGCGGCGCGGTGTGTGTGTGCGAGGTGCGCGCGCTGGCCAGCGTGCTGGCGCGCGCAGAGTTCCTGCAGGGCGCGCCGCGCGTGAGCCGCGCGCATGCCGCCGCCTGCCTCGCGCTCGAGTGCGAGACCAGCGTGCTGCCGGCGCGGGGGAGCGACAGCGCCGACTCGGTAACTACATCTAGTGCAGTAGTCCGGCTATTCCGACTTGCATAAGTAGTAAGACTTTACAAGTAGCCATTTTAAAACATTAAACCACTTTCTTTTAGTTCCCGTACATATGTGCCTTTGAAAATTCTTGGATGCTCGTATCTAAAAATCACATCACAACCAACTTATGCTGTTCCTTAAAAAAAAGGAACATGTACAGAATGCATATTGCATGAGTTATCAGTTATTCTGTACTTACCATAGGTACTTACATCGTTGTATTGTATCGGTACCAGATGGAGGTCAATTTTAAATTTTATTGAATTGAAGATGGAGGTGGTGAGTGCGGAGGATGATGCCGCAGCGGGCGTGTTGTGGGCGGGCCGGCAGCTGGTGCGGCAGCTGCTGTTCCTGCTGACGGACATGGAGGCGTTCCAGCCGGCGCCGCGCCGCGTCACGTGCGTGGCGCGCGTTTACCGCCTGCTCGCACTCAAGAGCACCACGCCGCAGGAGCTCTTCTCTAGGAAGGTGACACAAGCATTCAACACTTTGTAAAATGATATTGAAAAAAACAATTGAAGTCTCTACCTGGCGTATACGAGCGTAAACTGTGTTACGCATATATACGCCAATCAATTTTTTCAATTTTCAATTATCTTTATTCAGGCATAAGTTATTTACAATAAATATACAAGCACCAGTGTTAATGTATCCTAGTGGTATACTATACTTAATAATAGTTTACATAACACTTTGTCCAAGCACATAGGCCACTATAAAGCTTTTAATTTGTTGATTATTAATGATATGAAAAACGATTTAAGTTTAATGTGATTGGTAGTCTAAATACCGCTACTTAGGCTTAAGTATAGCACTAAGTTACTAAGAACAAATTTGCACAATCATAATTAACATGAGATAAAATTGTGGGTATTTTCAAAATAAAGCGAGTATTAATTCGTACGTCCACAAAAGGCAACATGAACGGCTGATAGGAACTAATGTTCTGTGGCTGGGACTCGGGCGCTCGCAGAGCTATTGACACGCTTACTCCGCGTGATGAAGGAAGTAGTAATGGGGCAATTTATACCGATTATACGTTTCGATAAATTGAAGATTTTTATGTCGAGTCTTACCAATGTTACTTATTAAAGTATTCTTATGGCGTGGATTAGTATGTATGTAAAATTTTTCAGATAATTTGTACATGTATACATCAATTTTTGGTAGTCCAATTTTTTGATGTAATTCATGTAGGTTAGTTTTGGGACGTGTACTATAAGCATATCTTAGTGCCTTATTTTGGACTAGTTGAAGCTTGTTAATGTTAGTTTTGCATGTACTATGCCATACAGGACAAGCATATGTGAAGCATGGTCTTACCAGAGTGAGTTACGTTCTTAATTTTGTGTGGCAACTTAGACAAGATTTTTTATTTAGAATGGGAATCAATGCGTTAAGCGCTTTCATACCTTTTAGTTGAAGTTTAGCCGTGTTAGCTGACCAATTAAGTTTTTAGTCCAGCGTTACACCGAGATACTTCACGGAGCGACTCCAAGGTAGGTACATTATATCCATCTATATTTAAAGTTCTAGCAGGTAAAGTTCTTTTTCTGGTAAAGAGGATTGCTTCGGTTTTAGATGCGTTTATTTTAAATTTCCAATTTTTGAAATATGATAATAGCTTCTCTATCGATAGCTGCAAGCGTCCTATTATTAAATCGATATCTGTGGATGACGTATAGCAGGTAGTGTCGTCTGCGAAACAGGCAACACTAGTTCTAGTTTGGACAGGCATGTCATTAAGAAACTACAAAAATAGGTAGGGGCCCAGGATCGAACCTTGGGGCACGGCCGGCAGGAACATTTTTTGGTAAAGAGAAAATATTATTGATGTGGACCGAATAACTACGATTTGCCAAATATGACTGTATTAGCTTGACTAGATTGATGGGGAGGTTCAGTTTTAGCAGCTTGTGCAGCAGCCTCAAGTGCCAAACTGTGTCGAATGCTTTTTCGATGTCAAGGAGGTACATGCCAGTTGACTTGTTAAGATTTAGATTGTATGACACAGATTCGGCAACTCGGGCAAGCTGCTGAACTGTTGAATGGCCTTGTCTAAACCCAAATTGCTACTCAATTAGTAGGTCGTGGGAGACGCGGGATAGACGGCTGTAAATATTTTTTTCAAATAATTTACCAGGGCAACAAACTAATCGGCCGGTACGAGCTAGGGTCTAGAGCATCTTTACCTGGCTTGTGTATGGCAATAACTTTTGCGTTTTTCCAAGGTAGCGGGAAGTAATTAAGCTGCAGACAGATATTGGTTAGCTTAACAATACACTTCTGGGGTAGGTTTTTGATAAGATGGTTAGAGATATCATCTGGACCCGGCGCTTTGCGTGGTTTTAAACTTTTGATACATTTGACTACTTCGTTTGGCCTGACCAGGTTTAGTGGGCATGAAGTACAGTAAGTTGTGTTTAGCATAGACACAGTGTTCTCGATAGCAGGCAGTTCGTCACTATACCAGCTATGGGTAAGAAGCATGTTATTTTGGAAAGCATCAGCTAGCACATTGCACTGTTCTTGTTGACTAGTCGTTAGCGAGCCATTATTGCGTTTAAGTGCTGACAGTGAAGTAGAATTAGAAGAACGCAGGGTTTTAGCAAGTCGCCATATATCATTGCTGGGGTTGTCAACTTTTCTAAGCTTTTTAACCCAAGCGAGATCGTGGTTAAGTTTTAATGCTTTACTAATTTGAAGCTTTAGATAGTTAACATGCTTAATTAGGAGTTTTCTTTTGTGACGATCCTTCTCATTTGCCGCTAATCTTCGAAAACGATGTTTCGAGCTGATCAGTCTCTTTAAGGTGCGGGGAACATATACGCCAGGTACAAGACTTAAGAGACCGAAAATGTTTTTAATTTTCGAATATGCACTTTGTTTCTTTGCTTAGATCGAGGCGGGCAGCTACAGCGAGGCGCTGGCGCTGGCGGAGCGGTTTTCTCTGGACAGCGACCTGGTGTTCCAGCAGCAGTGGCGCCGCCACCCGGTCTCCACGGACGCCATACACAACTACTTGGTCAGTGGAATAGCACTAGCACTATTTCTTCATTTGTATTTCGAGGCTGGCGTGAAAAGTAATTGTGTTTTCTGAGCTTTACTGCGTATCTGATATCCACCTAGTGTGATACTATACCCTCAAAAAAGAACGTGCTAGATCTTAAACGTCAGTAGAGCTCAACAAGTAACAAGCTTTACAACACAGCCTATGAAGTAGTAAGAAAACATCACATTCCAAGAGGCTTACCTCCGGCTACTTCGCTTGAGAGTGGGATACGTAAATAAAGAAATTGAAATTGACAGTCTTTAAGCCATGTCAGAGACACTAGGGCGGTTTGAAAATTCTGATACTTGAGTAGTCCACTCTTAAACAAATTTGTTGCCATTTTTCCAGAGTAAAGTCCGCAAGAAGGTGTGGGCGGTGCACCAGTGCGTGGACCGGCTGCCCGAGACGCTGGCGGCTGCGCGCGACCTGCTCGCCTTCGGACTCACGCTCACCAACGACAACATACTCGAAGGTACAGCTTAACCTAACTTCCTATTACATAGTAGGTATACTATTCTTGCTAGTGAGGCAATCGCATTCGATTACCAATGTTAACCAACTGCCGACGCGGTCAGTCCTTGGGTGGGTGACGAAATAGTGATATACCATTTTAGGGATTTCCGTGGTTCGAGTTACACATTAAATGTAGATCACTGCTGTTTGTCGTTGTACGACAATCGTTAAGCCATGTCAGAGACACTTACATGGCTTAACGACTCAGACACCAGAATTGGCTAAACTCATACGAGCTTACTTACAAATACATAGTAAGAAAACATCTCTGAAGGCCTTAAGATGGTGGCTGACAATTCTCGGCACCAGAGGCGACTGCCTTTATTCGATAAGAAAAAGAAAGAACCTAGTAATCAAATTTTATAAATTGATCATGTATCCCTAGAGATCAACAAGGAGCTAGACCCGGAGCAGCAGCTCTCCACCCCGGAGCACATCCGGCCCGAGCACCTCAACGCGTACACGAGCGAGCTGCTGCGCTGCAGGCACGTCATGCTCTTCTACGAGGAGCGACTCTCTCTCTATGAGGTAATACATTATATACTTCGACTCAGAGCAGCAGCTCTCCAATCCGAAGCACATCCGGCCCGAGCACCCCAACGCGTACACGAGCGAGCTGCTGCGCTGCAGGCACGTCATGCTCTTCTATGAGGAGCGACTTTTTCTCTATTAGGTAATACATTATATACACTTACTGGTTACTAACGCATAACCATTCAGTTTGTCAATTTATGAAGAATTAATTTTTACTTAAGTCATAGAACAAATACTATAGTCGCCCCAAAAATAATTATGCGAACAAAGTATATAGTAGGTATGTATACCTATATATCGAGCGAAGTCTGTACAGTCGACAGGCTTGTTATAACCGAGTCGCATGACGACGCCCTCAATGGCACGAAAGTGTTAATAAATTACATAGAAGTTGTTCTAAAATTCGTTTTTTTCTTCTGTTGCAGTGCATCCTGAAGTTCGAGAAGTCAGTGTACCAGAAGGAGGAGTACTCTCGCCTCCGGAGCCACTCCGTGCTGCGCAGCGCCGTTGAGCTCGCCAAGGAGGCGCGCATTGAGGCGCTCACGGCGCTCTGGCCGCACCTAAAGGTCTTATTTAAATCTAAATATATTATTATTTAGTTATTTTCTTACTTTACCACTATTGCATCAGCTTGACCGACCAACACATACTGCACATTTCTTAGTTTTAACATTTTGTTGCTTACTGAAACTCTGGAGAAATATCTTATTTTGTTGCTTGTTTCCTTTGTCAGGTTGCTCACCTTTATTCTGCAGGCGTTATAGCAAGCATTTTGCTTTCTACAAGATCTATATCGACTACTTAACTATAAAAATAAAAACGATACCGACAAAAAATAGTCAAATAAAAAAACTTCTTCGTTTTCTAAGTTGGTTCAAAATACCACCCGCTAAGGAATTATGGATCGTTAATCTCGATTCCGCCACAGCGGCGGACTAGGGAAAAAAACGCTCCGTGAGTCTCTAGCTAATATTTCTGTGTGTCCAGACCCCGGGCATGAAGCTGGCGGTGCTGGACAAGCTGCCGGAGACGGTGAGTCCGCTGCAGTACCGTCACCTAGTGGCGCGCGAGGCGCTGGCCGCCGCGCCGCCGCCGCCGCACCCCGCCCGCCGCCGCGACTGGTGCCGGAGTGACATGTTCAGGTGAGCTTTTTATTGACATTAAAATCAATTAGTCAACTAAAAAAATTATATTAAATAAAACACAAAAAAAAAAAAACAATTTTATCTATGTAGAAGAGAGGGTAGAATGAGTAGAGATACATTTTCCCTGCAGTATATTCTATCTATACGAAGCTAAGCTGAGAGTGAAAACCGTTTAGTTACATATTGATAAAATGTCTCACGAAAGTTTTTATATTAAAAGCCATACTAAATTATGGCTGAGTACATCGTCAATATCCGCCAATGTAGACAAAATACTTTAGTTATTTTAAAAATCTTCAAAAATGTACTTATAGTCATAAATATCAGACGAAAATGATCCCCTTTAGCCTGGACCAATTTTAATGAAACATAGCTAAGAATATTTCAGGTAACATACAATACAAGTTTATTTATTTAACAAAATAAACTCATTTTTATTTTATTTATTCGTATAAGTTTACATAACTGAAAACATACATAAAAAACTAACTATCTCATCATCATCATCAGCCTAATGGAACCCACTGCAGGGCATAGGCCTCCACTCTCTTACGCCAATACTCCCTGTCTTGCGCTGTTCTTGCCCGGATGTTTCCTTCTAACTATCTAATAGCCTGTATATATATATATATACAGTACATGTTTACAAAAATACTTATAACTGCCCAAAATGGAAATAAATAAACTAAAAATATAAACATATAAGTAGTAATCATCACCCAAGACTTAGTTAATATATCAGAACAACCACTATCAATATCTCATAAACCTTAAGATAACTTAATTCTGTATTAAATCTCTTCATAGTATAGCTTACGTGTCCTTGTGAGCTGCACTGGGTTCGAAACGTATCGCCTGTTATTTCACCTACAATATAAAAAGTACATGTTCAAAATGTTTGGAAGCAGACAGACTTAAACATACATTTATATAAAACATAATATACTTGTGATTTCAGATCAATCTGGAGCTCCAACTGGTCAGAAGAGAGCACACCGGACACAGACTCTGCGTATGAGATCACAGACAGCACTGACGATATCGCCAAGTGGTGAGCAAAACCTTCAATATTAACTGCATATATGCAGTTAATAGTGGATGCCCGAGGTTTCGCTCGCGGTGTCTCTTGTAGGCTCTTATTATATAAATAATATTCTTTCCTTCTTTATTTCTTATATACCCTCATACCAATAAATCCGAATATCTGTCGCTACTTTGCGGTGTGAAAGCAGTAAAATACACATAATGTGGAGGCCAAAACCCTGCTTCTTTTCTGTCATGATATAATTGCGAAAATAATGAATTAGTTTGTATTGAGTTCCTTCGTAAGAAAAGCCGCTATAATATTGGTGGTACACGTGTCAGGTATGCGCGGCGGGCGCGCGAGATAGAGGATCGCAGCGGGCTGGCGTCGTACGCGCTGCAGCTGGTGCGGCTCGGCGCGGAGGGCGGCGTGGCAGGGCTGGACGCCGTCACCTTCCACCTGCGCACGCTCGACACGCTGCTGTACGACGTCAACCTGGAGGGCGTCACGCTGGCGCAGCTGCAGGCCTGGACGCCGCTCGACACCTGCACCGCGCTCATGAAGATGGTAAGATTAGTGCGAACTGCTAAATTGTGGAACTCCCAGGTCCCCGCGGAATATAACCTTGCGATCTCCAAAGCGAGAGTGAAGCGGTTCTTACTTG
Source organism: Macaria notata (assembly GCA_927399415.1). Taxonomy (NCBI): domain Eukaryota; kingdom Metazoa; phylum Arthropoda; class Insecta; order Lepidoptera; family Geometridae; genus Macaria; species Macaria notata. The sequence continues at coordinate 2,152,801 of OV656727.1, forward strand.
GTAAGCACGTTCCATCCTAGACCGTAATGATCACCATCAGGCGAATTACGGTCAAGTGCAAACCTATTTCTTGTAAAAAAGATCAACCTAACAGTAAACGATGGTTATACCAAAGTAACGTTTTTGGTGCAGCCATGTTAGTGTCATGGCCATCACGATTTTCGTGGACCTATGAAAGAGAGTGCTTAAGAAAATCAAGATTTCCGTGCTATCAAAACAATAATGTGGCTAAAATATAATTAATAAAATTAAATAAAATAAAATAGCCATTTATTCATCCACTTTCGATAAAAATTTCATTACAATGTCCATAACTACTCTTATATAAATTTTATGTCAAATGAAAATAAAAATGTTAATGTTTTTGTAAATATGCTTATGCTTAATGTCAAATAAAATAAATATTAATGTCAAACATTGTTTTAGGTCCCTGTGTTACAGCTTAATTTAAGTAGACGTCGCCTCTTTGGCGTAGGCCTCCCCCAGTTGCGACCATAGCTTTCTGTCCTTCGCCATCCGCCTCCACTCCTGTCCATATTTGTGAGTAAAAACATCGTCCCATCTCCTTTTTGGTCTGCGTTTCTGTCTTCTCTCCTCGCGCAGAAGCCATTCTAGGACTTTCTTCGTCCATCTATTAGTGTCCATTCGGCATATATGCCCTGCCCAATTCCACTTCAACAATCTCACTGCTGTGATGATGTCTCTAAACTTGGTCTTCTTTCTTATTTTTTTGTTGCTAATTTTGTCTGAGAGTTTTATTCTGAGCATGCTCCTTTCCATTTTCCTCTGGCATATTGCTAGCTTGTTCTCATCAGCTTTCCGAAGAGCCCATGTCTGGCATCCGTAGATTAGGCAGGGTAGTATAGCGACGTTGTATACTTTGCTTTTGATGTCTATGTGTATGTCTTTGCTCTTCATTATTTCTTTAAGGCTCCAATATTTCTTCCAAGCCAATCCTATCCGTCTGTTAATCTCTTTTTCAGTCAAATCTTCGAAAGAAATAGATTGTCCCAAATATATGTATTCGTCCACGTATTCTATAATGTCATTTTCTACAATCACATCCTGTTTTAGACCATTCGTCATAATTTTTGTTTTTGAGGCGTTTATTCTCAGTCCGATCTTTCCGCTTTCTCTCGCTATATCCCGTATCATAGTTTCTAGGTTTTTTGCTGATTCTGAAAATACTACGAGATCATCAGCGAACCTTAGGTGGCTAAGGTATTCCCCGTTTATCAATATACCCTCATTTTGCCAACCTATGTTTTTAAAAATCATTTCCAGAACCGAACAAAATATCTTAGGTGAGAGTGGATCTCCTTGCCGTACCCCTTTTCTAATCGGAAATTCATCACCATCCCTTTCCATCCGAATTTTTGCAGAACTCGAAGCGTAAATGTTTTTTTATAATTTGTATGTACCCTTCTTCTATCCCGTTTTGTCTGAGCGCCATCCAGATCGAACTATGCTCAAGGGAATCGAACGCCTTTGCGTAGTCAATAAATCCTACATACAAGGTTTTGTGGTGTTCTCTGTACTTATTTATGATGGTACTTACTACTTGTATGTGGTCAATTGTGGAGTACCCTTTGCGAAAGCCCGCCTGCTCCTGTGGTTGATTTTGATCTAAAGTTGCCGAAATTCTATTGAGTATGATTTTTGAAAAGACTTTTTACATATTAGACATCAGACTGATCGGTCTATAGTTTCCTAAGTCGATCGGTCTATAGTTTCCTAATAAAATTAAAACGATATTAAAAATACATTTAAAAATAGAATAAATGTTGCAAATGTTAACATAATCATTCTAATTTCTGGTTATTATCGTCTGATTATTTAAAACATATTAGGATACTCTTTTCTGGCTTATAACAAAATTTACAGCAAAAAAAGGATATATTAAATTTATATCCAGAATTCGAAAATAATGCGACTTCTCACATAAATTTAATTTAATTGCCTTCGATCTTATTTTTTTTATTTAGTTCATCAACAAAAGTGTGCTACAATTAAGACTTATAACTAAATACACAAATATAGAACGATTTGTACGCTTCCTTAAACGATGAACCTAGCTAACTTAACATTAGTGACAAAAATAAAACCTACTACCACTGTAAAATAGACATACACAAAAATATAATACAATTGATCAACTAATATTTAAATAACTTATTCAATTCCAATTTCACCGAATTTTTCAATTTCAATTTCATCACACATATGGTTAACCGGGGAAAACTTAAGAATATTAGTACGATATCTAGCCGGGGTGAAACTATTTTTCCAAAGCGTCCTTGCATTAGGCAATGGTACTCTGATGTTCATCTTTGCTAATACCTCTGAACAATGAACGATTCCGTTTATCAATTTATATAATATTAGATTGAATGTCAGCCATCTCTTGACGTGTTTTCAATGATGTGATTTTAAAATGTTCAAGTCTGGAATGGTAGGATCGAAGCTTTTTACATTTAAATGTCATAAAGGCCAAATGTTATAAAAATAATTTCTGTACTTTCTCTATATCCTCAGAATTATTTTCGTATCCAGGATTCCACACTACAGAATAGTATTCTAAAACACTACGTGATAGGCTGTTAAAAAGAGTTATTGAAAGTTCTTTATTTAAGAAGCCCTTGGCTTGTCGTGACACGAAACCGACCATCTTTCTCGCTTTTCTAGTGAATGTGTCCACATGCTCTCTAAAGTCCAGCCTTTTGTCAATTAAAACACCTAAATCACGGATAGACTGCACTTCCTCCAATGGGGAATCACCTATATGGTACTGAGCCGGAAAAGATGAACGCTTTCGTGTGAATTTGATGCAAAAACACTTGGCTGTATTAAGTTGCATTTTGTTTTGGTCACACCAAGAGCTCACCAGATCGATATCGCCCTGAAGGTCAACCACATCCTGCACACAATTGATTTCTCTGTACAGCTTTAGATCGTCAGCGAAACACTTCACACCTGACGTCACAATGTGAGGCAAGTCATTAATAAAGACTAGAAACAGCAAGGGACCCAAATGGAAACCTTGCGGGACTCCAGGCGGCACAATTGTGACATAAGATTTGAAACCCTTCAGAACTACCAGCTGTGATCTGTTTTGTAGGTATGACGCAACCATCGGAGTAGTGATCCATGAACACCCATAGCCTGCAGTTTATCTAGGAGCAACACATGGTCCACTAAATCGAACGCCTTACTGAAATCAGTATAGATGGCGTGGGCTTCGCCATGTGAATCTAGTATTTCCGCTACATCACTGACATATGACATCAAATTGGTACATGTAGATTTTTTGGGGCGAAAACCGTGCTGGTTATGATTTAGCAATTTTGATATACTTATGCCAGTATACTTTTTTAACAATTAGCGATTCTAAGAGTTTTCCTAAGCCCGACAAAATCGAGACAGGACGATAATTTTCAATCATACTTATAGAACCCTTCTTATGGATCGGTGTAATATTTGCAATCTTCCACTTTGATGGGAAAACTCCTGAGGTAAGAGACTTATTGTATATTAACGACAGAGGCTTAGATAACTGAATAGCACATAGATGGTATTGAATCTGGACCGGCACCTTTATTGCTGTTTATAGACACCAGAGATTCCAATACTTCCTCTTCTGTAACAGTAATACTACTCAATATGAAAGAATTAATACTGCTAACACTACATGTATCGCTTTGAACATTGCTGATTGGTTGTCGCCTGACCTCCCACAATAGACATCCCTTTTAACTGCATTTCATCGGGAAACGAATTAGAATTTCCTTTAAGTTCCTTACATACTTCCAAATATGCTTAGGATTTATTTTCAAATGTGTAGACGTATTTTTCTTAAAAGAATATAATGGATAATCTTATGGATAAAGTTTGTTCCCCGCAGTCGACCCCTGCGACGTTCGTGTCGGACCTGCAAGAGTACGTGGTGCCGTTCCTGAAGCGCTACGAGCAGTACTCGAGGCAGCACGACGTGTGCTACTCGGGGCTCGTCGACTACCTCGAGAGCATCAGCGTCGACGACCTGGCTCCTATACTCCTGGTAATAACACTCACTTTGCAGTCACAAAGTAATCGACAACACCTGCATTACTTAATGTGGTCTTTATGTAGAGTTACAAGTTTGATGGGTTTAAATTTTTAATCAACTTCTATTTTTTTAATTCTATTAATTTAGCCGTATGAACGAGATCATAGCCCCTTTTTTAAGATATTGAATTGGGCGTTAGTTTGCAACAATTCGTTGCAGAATAAAACTGAGGAAACTATATTGTATTGTTTGTATTCATGTCCAGCTGCTGCAATCAGAGGAGTACAAGCTAGACGTGCGCACACACCTGCAGCTGGCCGAGCGCTGCCTGTTCGCGTACACCGGCACCGACCAGCTCGAGATGGCCTGCGACCTGCTCGACACTATACTCAAAGAGAGGTCAGTGTGCAGTGGTCGTTAGCACGACTATCGGTGACACCTTGCTAATGTGTGTTCTGTGTGTGCAGTGACGGGTCGATCTCGGAGACGGAGCTGATCCGGCGCGTGTCGGAGCTGGAGCGGCTCGTGAGCGGCAGCAGCAAGCTGGCGTGGCGCGGCGTGCGCGTGCCCCTGCGCGAGCTGCGTGACACGCGGTGCAGCGCCAGGGAGGCGCGCGCGCTGCTCACGAGGCTGGCGCGCGACCTCGCCACGGAGTGAGTACATACTGGCGCGGCGTGCGCGTGCCCCTGCGCGACACGCGATGCACGCGAGGCGCGCGCTGCTCACGAGGCTGACGCGCAACCAAGCCACGGAGTGAGTACCTACATACTGGCGCGGCGTGAGTACACATACCACCGCCACACCTCACCTCCTAACCAACGTGGCCTTCGTGGCACCGCACCTTGGGTCTTCAAGTTTTGTAGTTCTCCCTCGGCAAGATATTCTCATCGACACGTGTTTCACCTCTCCACGAGGCATCCTCAGGACGTGTTGACTCTACGAACGTCGGTCTGAAAGTCTGACTTCCGGGGAGATGTGGCGGTGGTATATGGAGGAACACATCTAAAAACCATCAAGTTTTTTGAAGGAGCAGTCACAGCGGAAAAACACTATATATTTTTTTCCCAGAATTTCATTTACAATGGAAAAAAAGAAAGAAATAAATTGATTTCCGCAATATAACGCCTGATTCAATATCTTATCTAGCACACCATTTGAGAATTTCGTGTTATAATACGGTAAGTTGTAGGTCCCGGCTGTTTGTCATACATTCATAGTACTCAGACATTAAGGCACTTTAGATGCCTATAGTTTGCGCAAAACTTTATGAGCTCTCGGAACACGCACGCTAGTGGCTGCGCAGTACGCATATTATAGGTATCCGAGGGACGGGACAGGGCGTCGGGGAGGGCACCGGCCCCCGCGCCCCGCGCCGTATCCCCGCTCGCGTCCTGTTGCGCCGTGCCTTAGTGTGAGTGCTACGTTCGTACACAATACATGCGCGCGTTGTAGACGAAAGTACAGTCGAGTGCAACAATTCATTTTCATTGCTATTGTAATTTTTTTTTACTGTTATTTTTATTTGTTTCTGTTATAGTTGTTGTTAAGTTTTGTCACCGTTATATTGTATTTGTTATTTGTTTGTTCTATTACTGTGGTTTCTTACTGTTATCGAACTTTTTGGTTTAATTAAATATGCCTCGCGGACGCTTTAATGTGCTACGTCGCCAAACACGTAAAATGAGAGAGTAGATGAGAGCTATGATAACGCTTCTTCAGATGAAGATGTCCTTTCTACTAGCCGGTAAGAAATGTATATGAAAGGTGTAGCTCCGTTATAAATAAATAAATGCACAAGTTTTATATAAAAGTTTTTGATTTACTTAAATAAATACCTACCTGTTTGTTCTAATATCTTACTGCACGTAAAAAATACCTAAAATCTAAATACTTTTTGATGCCTACGCCTAAATGTAAAATGTTTTTTTTTTAATCTTACTATAATGATTGTGCGCTCAACTGTACCATGCGCGGTTACGTACTCGGGCCTAACTTCAGAGAGCTCATAAAGTTTTGCGTGAACTGTACAAAGCGGCACGAAAATTTTACACCAGAGCTGGGCTCTGGAGCTACAATCATAAATATGGATTAACTTAGATATGGCTAAACGAAATGATCAGCTGTTTTGAACATGAAAAACAAATAAAATTGCAAATTAGTGGCTAACAATACTCCATCATAAACTATGATTGATTATTGCTCAATATCAAGGGAATTGGCACCTCAAAAACACTTGACTTATCTTAATTATTCATAAGTCACAATGAACAAACAATAAAATCAATTTTACGCATCTTTGTAAAAAGCCAAAATTATTATTATTTTTTAACAGAACCAACATTTTTTGCCAATCAATAAATATACCTTCTGTTACACTTATGTGTATAAATACTGAGTTTTTAATATACATAGGTAGACAGTTAAATTTGTGTTCCTACTTTAGTAATTAGCTGTTTGTTTGTCCTATGAAATTATAAATTAATAAATAAAATAAACTTGCCTATTGAAATTGGCATGATTTTACACTAACCAAGCACATAATGCATAAATGCTTGATGAGCATAATATGGAAAATAATTAAACCTAAACAAGTATACTACATCAGGCAGGCTGTAGTCAAACATAAACCAATCCCTCGTAAAAAAAAGGAAACCAAGGTTTAAGAATAAAACCAGAGATATAATTAAGAAAATATGTTTTATTTAAATGTAATCAACACTGTTTTCTTATGAAACCAAAACATCTCTACTACTAATCAAAAAAGATGCGAAAGAACAAAGATATAGATGCTTCATTACTTATGGATTTGCTTTCTAGTCAATATGACAGATTTAAGATATGAACACAAGAGTTGTAAAGTTACTCAACAAGAAACTTTCCGGCCAGAACACCATGGATCTCCTTATTCAAATCCCTAGTTAGCACAGAGGATGTTAAGTAGTTGTGCTGCCGGGGGACTTTATCATTAGTGCCCATGATCAACCACCCCAGGGGTGTGCGTATAGCAGCGGGCTGACCTTTGTTGCCTCGCCGCACCTCTATGAAATCAAAGAGCCTAGCATAGTCTGCACCAATCATTATCTTGGGTGTGACAGTGCCATTGGTCACAAGCAGGTGGCGCAGGTCCTGGAGGTGGGCACAATGAGCTATATCTTCTTCTCGGACACCATGAGGCGCCAGTTTTATATTAGCCATAGTGTTGAAATCCAGTTGATAATGCACATTTGATTGACTGATCAATGTCAATGTGATTCGACGTGATTCTGGGGCATCGATGGGTCCAAACATGCCTTTTGCATGAAGAGGATCACGAGGCCCCATAGCACCCACTTGCTCTGCGAGAGCCGAGTCAATGAGTGATACTTCTGAAGCACTGCCAAAAATGGCCCATGTCTGAACTAAACCTGAAGGCCCCTTAATTGTAACAGGCACTTCCATGAGATAAGTATGAGCTTCAAAGTCTGGTAGCTTCTCTTCTCCAGGCTTGTATTTGTGCAGCAAAGGATTATGAATATTTTTGCATCCATTAATGTTACACTTCTCAGTCTTGCATCGATGATTCCTTGTGCGTGTTCGGAGACAGCGGAAGCACAGTTTCTCCCTGTTGATGATATCCCATTTCTCATTTAATTCAGTGTCTTTAAACTTCTTGCATTCATTCAAGTTATGACCTGATGTATGACAGGCCAGACATTGTTTCTTGCTGTTGTGGTTAGGTGATTGGCGAGATCCGTTGTGAGGTGGTATTTGCCCTTTGGAATCATCTTGTTGCTCTACTTCCTTCTCCATAAGGGCGACACGTGCGATTATGTGGTCTGCGTCGGCTCTCTTTGCGTCGGCCTCCGCGACCAAAGCGTCGGCCTCTGCACGCTTGGCCGCCGCTTCCGCCTTTAAAGCATCAGCGTCGGCCCTCTTGGCGGCTGCGACGGCGTATTCGGCTTCTGCGTTGGCGCGCGCAGCCTCTTCTTTGGCACGTAATAAGCTAAGTCGGTGTCTAGAGCCGTTCTCACCTGTAGGCGAGGACGCAGAACTTGAATTATTTCCATCACTGGCTCCGTTTGTCTCAGAATTTTCCTGTTTTTTGCCGAAATAACCGATGATCATTTTAACAGCAGTATTTTAAATTAACAGGATACAGTAACGAAGGCAACTACTCTACTCTATTCTTGTGCCTATAGCTATTATCTTAGTGACGAATTGCAAATAGAAGGTACTTCGGTTATGACATTATTATCGTTCGTGGTTTCGTATTTCACTACCATGAAATAATAGTTCATTACCTACTGCGCATTGTGCTTTGTTTGGATTCTTAGAATTTTGTTTTGTTTTCAACCTACCGGCGTCCGGTGTTTTGAAGTTGTAATATTGCTATTGACACTGACATTGACACATGTTGATACAGTTTTGTACCTTAATGTCGATAATTTTATTTTATCGAAAGCTTCGATGATATTAATAACAGTGATATTGTTAGTAAATAAATAAATAAATAAAAATAAAATTTGTTTATTTTTGCATAATTTAGGAACTTTATAATTTGTTTAACATTGTACGATTTTGATTAACGACACAATATATATTTTTAATTTAGGTCTGTAAACTGGAAAATGACTATTTATTTATTTATTTATATATGCTGTACACAATACAAAATTACATTTTAGAACTTTTAGACTATATTATTATATGAACATTGATAATGTTGCCATATGTTGATATTATGTCAATTGTACTATAATCAAAATCTTTGTTATTGATACATGAAGAAAGTAACGTTTTAAAACAAAATATTTATTATTTTATTTCAACTCAAGGTAGGCTTACTCGTGACTACATAAACTCTCCTGATTTTTTTTTGTGATGAGCAATAATTTTACTTGCGATATAGCGCAAATGTCTAAAAGAACCTGATTAGTTATCGATTTAAATACCAATCAATTTATAGTTCAATGAGAACAGCGATGTGATACAAATATTATATATATTATATCGATATCGCTTATACTATAAAGTAAACGTAGCACCTCGGAGGAAATATCACAATGGCGGTAGCCATAGAGATTTTGAGCTTGGCCACTTTTTGCTAGTGTGCAGTTACAGATTTGCATTAGTGTGTGTAACTAGTGATGTGACTTTCCCATCAAGTCTATCGATGGAATATTGGTGAAGTGAATAAAAATGCATGTATTTTATATGAATTATTGTTTATTAATTTATTCATAAGATAGGTAATCTGGCTTAAAAGGTAGGTAATTTGGCATTATTTTGAGCTATTAATATGACGGCTAATGACCCTTAAACAGTATTAATTTTGTCTACATGTTTCTGACACTGGTTTCAGTGACAGCATTTTTCATCACGAAATGTATGCGGAGCTGAAAATATTTGTCACATATCGATTTTATTAAAAGTAGTTTATGATCTTCTAATAAGCTAAAATCTAGGACATGTGTATTTAAACATCGGAAAATATTTTGAAGTTTAGAGGAATCCATAAGCTGCAAGATTACGTCTCTGATCATTTTATGTACATCTTTGCTGTTGATTTTGCTGTGGTGTGTCGTTATTAAAGTTTTGCGTAAAACTTTTTCACATATTTTACATATATAATATACGTCATCGCTAGGGTAAATTAGCCCCCCTTTGTCTTTGATAGACGCCAGTGAGTCTCTTTTAGTTCCTTCTAGCGCTGACAAACAGTCCTCACATATCAATTTTTTTTTTACCACAAATCCCGATATGTCGTATATTACCTCAGAAACATATTCTGTAAGTCGACTAGGGTCACTAAGGTAACAGTGATCATCGTTATTTAGAGACTCTTTTTGAGTAATTTCGTCCAACTCCTCTAACAACCGACGTTTGGCTACGGATTTATTTAGTTTGTCTTCATAGTTGGATTTTTTGGTGAAATTTAGTATTGGTATGTTTTCCAAAGGTACACAATTTCCTTCTGAAACTTTAAATTCAGCGTGTATAAGCAATTTCTTATAGGCTGTTTTAAACTGCTTTGCAGAAGGATTGTTATTTGAACCGCCCATGGATCGGATTGCACCAAAAAACAACTCTATGTGGTCTTGGGACAATTTGTATGTACATATAAAATTAAGTTTCGCCGGATCTGGTGCAAGTAAATTTTCACAAAGATTTTTGAGTGACTGCAGGCAAATTATAAATCCCAAAACCCAGTTTTTCTTTGCGAATTGATAACCAAATCATTTGCATTGAATTTAAGATTTTTTATGTACTCTATGCCATTCTCTATAAGTTGGTATGTTTTTTCGATGTTTCTTGGCAGAATTGCTTGCTTGTATCCGTATGAATTAAGATTGCGGGAATTCAGCAAATCAAATATATTATTGAACATACTAATAAATTCACAAGTTGCTTCACAATCTGCAAACTCTTTTAATTTTATTTCATTGCGGCAATACATGAGTGCATCTGACACTGATTGACTCAACATTTGGGCTGCCAACTTTACCTTCATTTTTTGTTTTATGTAATCAACGTGAGCTTTCCGTAGTTTATTACCTAAATGTAATTGTTCTTCAGTTTACAGATTGTGAAGCAGCTGGAAGTATTTAAAAGATATTTCCTTGCCTTCTTTATTATAAAGAATACCTCTATCTCCTAATGCATTGCGGACTAATTTTAAACAATGACAAGGATCCAGAAGCACGGAAACTTTCTGGCCATTATGGTCAAATTCTGTTTTAAAATCAGTATTATCAAAATTACATCCCAGTAGCTAAGCTTTGGTTTCCTAGGAAAGCGGTGCCATTATATAGTGGCTGTAATACAGCGTTGAATGACGTCTCTGGAACGTTGTCTATGTAAACAAAATCGCGCGCGGTTTCCTAGAGAGCGGTAACTGACACCGTAAAATCAAAAAGCGGTGCTGCCATTTGCATGACGGCCGTGTTGTCGGTGTCAGATGGCTTGGTGAACGTTTTATTGATAGCGGTGAAGCTATTGATACTTTTTGTTTGTCATTTATTTAAAAACTAACTGTGCCTGCGATTTCGTCCGCGTGGAATAGTTATTTTGGGCAACCTTTTTAGCTTTATAAATTATATCTGTTACCAACGACTTGAACCGTTTTTGCAGTGCACGCAACGGAATCCTTCAAAGATGAATAATTTTCTCCGTTTTTTCCACATTTTCCATTGTTTCTTCGCTCCTTTTAATTGCAGCGTGATGTTATATAGCCTAAAACCTTTCTCAATAAATGGTCTATTCAACTAACACAAAAAGATTTTTTCAATTCGCACCAGTAGTTCCTGAGATTAGCGCGTTCAAAAAAACAAACAAACTCTTCAGCTATATAATATTAGTATAGATAATGTCTGACGGTGTGTTAAAACGGCCGTGGAACTTTCCACATGTTATCACCGTAAAGACGGCCATCTATTTGTGTCCGTAGTATTACGGCCGCTATACGATGGCACCGCTTTCCTAGGAAACCAAAGCTTTAGCCATTCCAATATTGTTTGGTGCACCGTCAAAAGTTAGGTTACTATGGTAACACCTGATTCAGCCAACAAATCCAGGCAAGTACGTACAAGTTCAGCTTATTGCGTACCTGACACACCGTCAATTAAAAAATATCCCACTGGAATTTTGAAAGATCCGTTCAAAGCCGTCACCATAAATGTAAGCACTTCAGTGGCTAGGGGAACACTTTCGTCGTCTACATTGTTGCCTACATTTACGTAACCGTGGGAACTATGTCCACCCCACTCAACACATTTCCTAATACACATTTCGTCCATACATAAAGCACCTATTACTGGTTGTGTTTCTGACTTCATTTTTAGGGTATCAAATGATTCTTTGGTGAATCCTGGATTGCAGTCAACTGCTTGGTACCATTTGCTGATTGTTTTTGGATGGGGTAGGCAAGAGTCAAAATGTTCACGCACATATTTGTAAGCACGAGGCGAAAGAAAATGTAGTGTTAGGGCAAATTTTCGCAGTTCAGGTGAATATTTTTGTGGAAGTGATTCGTTGCTACGTTTCCGCTTTAATCTCACAAGCAAATCTTGATTTTTCCGCCTTTGCTACGCAACAAATCTGAAGACTCCGTTTTAATAAGATTTTTTTCTGTTAAATCACTTATGATGTTTAATAATGTAGCATTCTTTTTTTCAAGTCTCCGTTTTTTCTCTCGAAATTTTTTAACTGTCCTCAATCGTTCTAAAGCAACCGTCCGAGATCGTGCTGAAGATGCTAACACTTTCACTGCACGCCTGGGTGTTGTAGGTATGTCTTCCGTATTTACACCACTTTCTTCAAATTTCTTTCGTTTCCTAGGAGTAATAGCTCACTGAACTTCAGCTCTATGCAGAGGCGCTTTTCTTTTGCTCACAACCTGCCCAAGGCCAAGAATAATAAAAGTAAGCTTAGATAGATAAAATTTATAATAAGATATAATAAAACTCCTCCGATCAAGTTAGAGATTGTGCAAATTACAATTAAAAAAAGAGAAGTTTTTTTTATACACCTGAACAAAAACTTACCGGTTGATAATATGATGGGTATTCTTCGAAAACGGTAGGTATTGCATCACTTTTGAGTTTTTTTATCTGTAATTCGGTGATGAAACAGGTTTCTTCGAAATGTTTCGAACACAGTCTGGAATATTTTGTTGGCTCCCAGTTATCACGCCTAACAGCTTTGATCCACTCACTTCTCATTTCTGGACATTTTGGAAACCTAAAAATTAGTTGTACGTTAAAAGAAAAAGGAAACGATAGTGTAAAAAATACATTTAGTTATGACATTACATACATGTACTTAGGCACAATTTTATCAAGATTGGAAGATATATCTTTTATTTATTTATTTATTTATTTATTTATTAGGCACACAACACAATACACAGAAAATACATGATTAACAACAAAACACATAAAAGGTAATGATCTATTCTGTGCATCTATTATATTAAAACACCTTAAATAAATTATTTCTAAAAGAACTGAGACTAATTCCGAATATGTCTAGATCTTCATCATTGTTATCTGAGGCGTTACAACTCTCAAGTTCGTTATAGGACCGACACATACGCACCATAGGGCTATTTTTAGATACATTATTTCTATAAATGTCATTAGTGTAAAATACATTACATGAGCTGCGTCTGAGATTATATTTTGAGTTTATTTTAACAGATGCAAGCAAGATAGGGCAATCTACAGTGGAGTGTATAATCCTATGTAGATATAATAGCTCAGCGACCTGTCTCCGGACGGACAGCTGACTCAGTTTGAAGTGTGTGACGCGGTCCTCGTACTCCGGGTACCTGCGCTGCAGGCCGTGGCGGCGGCACAGCGCGGTCAGGCAGCGCCGCTGGATACGCTCCACGTTACTTGTGTGAGTTTTATAGTAGGGTGACCATACTACGGCTCCATATTCTGCGATGGGCCTAATCAAACTTTTGTAAAGGTAAAGTAGACTGCTTGGATTTTTAAAGGGTTTAGTGATTCTGAGAGTGAACCCTAAGAGTTGATGACATTTTTTAACAATATTGTCGATATTTCGATAAAACTAAAATCTATGGTAAGGACATCACTAGAATTGATGCTTAAATTATCTTTTCATTACTCATACTCTGAAAGTAGGTCTGAAGTTGCCTGAGGAGCGGGTTGAAAGAAATATTTCCTCCGAGAAAGAAATACTTTTCATCCCTAGGGAGAATCGTTTTCAACTGACAGCAGTCAGATTATTAAAAAAAATAGTTCATTTTCACATTCTATTCAACCATGTTCCAACTTTATAGACAGCCACGATGTAAAATTGAAATAACTTTATTAATTACAGAATATACATATATATTTTTAAATAACTTTATTATAATTTAGTTTTAACAATATCTTTAAAATAACTTAGATTTCGGTAAAATATTAACCATTTTTTCAATGATGAAAATTAAAAATAATGGCTAAAAAAATGAATCTCTGGCCGGCGACAGAAAAAAAAACAAAATAGGCGGGAAAGCGGTAGTTCGATATTTTTTTCTTTGGCCATAACTTTGTGTTGTGCCAATTCTCAAGTAAAAATGTAATTCGATCTTAATTTATTTTTTCGATTTGAAGACTTTTGTTTATACCTATAGCAGAGATTTGTACCTATAAAAAATGAGTTCATCTGATTCTAAAATGAATTTAACGCATGATTTTATAAGAGAAGAGGCTAAAGCGGTAGTGGAAAATCGTCACACGCTTTTAAGTAAGTATATTTGTTTTGATTTGGGCGGTAAAATAAAATTTACTCATATTTTCTTTAGCTAATTTGTTTTTATTTTTACTTTCCTCGTATTTGTAATGAAAAGCACAGTGTTTACCTCGGGTTAAAGACTTATTTAGTCCCTCGAACTATTGGCCAAACCCCGTCTCGGGACTAAATAAGTTACTTTCACCCCTAGGGTAACAATGTACTATTTAACACTTTTGCTGTTTTAGAACAGTTTTAGACATTATCTTGACCCAAATCACATGGATGTATATAAACTAGATTGTTAATATGATGGTACAATAGCATTTTGGCTAAAAACATCATCAATGTAGCATTTACAATGACTTAAACATTGTCACCAACTTACGAATGAAATGAAAAATCCGGGTCTTTTACACCTCCTTTTGTAGTTCTTGATGAACATGACACTGCTGAGCACGACATAGTTTTACATTTAACTTTAAACAAATCTGTAACACCGTAAAATCACTTGATATTCTTTAAAATTCTAAAGCAGAAACGCAATGTTTTGGCCTACTAGTCGGTCATAAAAAGACACGTGCGGCGTTGCCAGCATGTAAATTTGCTATCTCTTTTACTCGTAGCTTCATTCTGAAGGAAAGACAAAGACACACTCAAGTGCTTTACACGCAGACGTAAGAGCGGCAACGTCTCTATGGCTACCTCCATTGTGATATTTCCTCCGAGCGTAGCACTATTATATGATGACGTTGACAACTACATTATTTTTTATAGATGCGTTTCACTACCTGGCTTTGGCCTTTGAAATATAAAATTACCTTACCAGCCAAAAAGTTGAAATAGTCTACTTTTTGCTATAGTATGATGCATTCATTAATAATAAAACATTTAGTTGGAATTGCAACCCCATCTTTTTTTATTGCTTAAAATTATTAATTATTTGTTTTAGTGGTAACAAACCGTCGCAAGCTGATTGGGAGAAGCTGCTCAAAGACATCTTAGAGCTGCAATCTACATTGTTCGACTGTGTCACTAAGGAGCAATGCTACGAGGTAAGTCTTACTTTGTGCCGCTAGATATATGTTTGACACTGTAACGCTAGGTTCAGCTTTACAACTTACACGTACATATTTATTCAATTTTGATTCAATTTATTTGTTTTTCTGTGACGTGTAACAAATCTTATATATAAAAATGAATCGCAAAATGTGTTGGTAAGCGCATAACTCAACAACGCCTGGACCGATTTGGCCAATTCTTTTTTTTAAATGTTTGTTGAAGTTCAAGGATGGTTTTTACAGTCAGCAATTTTTTTAATACAATAAAATATAGGCGGTTTACGGGCGGCCCTTACATTCTTCGATCTCCAAAACAACGCAACGGGATCGATGTGGTTTTATTTTAACAGATAGTGTTTTAAGTGGACGGTTTTTAAGTACCTATGTAACGTGTAACCGTGCGAAGCCGGGCAGAGCAGCTAGTATCTGATATAAATAAATGACTATGACTATCACATATGTACCTACCTATTCAAATCTGGGTAACTTATGTTGTGAATATATGACTATATGGCACGTTCTTTTAGAAAAGCCAGTTTACACAATGACAAAAACAATTTAGCCATTTTTTACTTGGTTCATAATTAGGTCAGGAAGGTAGATCAACTTTTTTAACTTTAAATGAGCCAATTTTTTCACTAACACCTTTAGCAATTTTTTTTTATAAATAGGTCGGGTATGTAGGTCAATGTATACTTACAATTAATTGGTTTTACTTGTACGTTCAATATAAGTGTGGTAACATTGTGTGTGTGGTGTGTATAGATCTACGCGTCGGCGCTGCTGACGTCGGGCGACGCGGGCAGCATCAAGCTGGCGGGCGGCGTGGTGGCGTGCGAGGGCGGCGCGCGCGGCCGCGTGCCGCTGCAGCGCTCGCGCCCGCTCGTGACCGCCGCCGCCCAGGAGTACTTCAACTCCGCCTCCTCGCTGTGTGACCCGGCGCTCCGACTTGCCGAGTGAGTCCTTATATTCATTACAAGGAATAGACATAATAGACATAAGTTACTTTTAACCCGAAACAACGCTAGACAAGCCGTGGCGCAGGCGCACACCAGAAAAAATAAACAAGATAAACAAATTAATAATAATTTGTACAGTTACATGGCAATTTTAAATTGAATAATAATGATCATTGTGATTTAAAACATAATAATAACACTTACATCAGTTATCACATTATTTCACACATATTCTACCATTCATGTTCAGGTAGCTTATTTTATGGGTATTAAAAATTCGTCAATCGTGTAATATGAATGCTAAACGAGCCAGTTCTTTAACTTATTTTCGAATATGCTATATTTTTCCAAATATGCTATCCAGATTTGCATGACCATATTTTGCCTCGTAAAAGTTATTGTGCCCACAGTGCTTATTTTATGATTTACTGTATGTAGGTAACCCGTTTCAGATGCTGTCTGACGCTAATAAAAGAAGAGGAACCTGAGATACAAGAAGAATTAGACCTAATAGCAGCGCTGCAGATACTGCATGAATTTCATTTAACTATTCTACCCATACAAGGTAGGTTTTATTCTACTAACAAAGAATACAAGAATCAGAATTATAAGTCATCTTAACTTAAAAGTTGTCCCCCAAATGCTTCTATTAAAATAATAACTACTATTTTTTGTGCTTATTTTTTTATGCGCGGCAAGGATGCCAGAGAAATCTTTATATGAAAAACAAATACGCGCAAACTTCTAAAACTTTGGTGAAGTGGGGAAAGAGATGGCTGTACTACAGTGTGTAACTTTGTTATGTGTTCCACAGTCCGTCTGTGCGAGGACAAGATGAGCCTGGTGGAGAGCTGCCTGCAGGCGGCGCCGGGCGCCTTCCTTCAGAGCCACAAGCTGCTCCGCCTGGCCGCGCTGCTGCGCGCGCCGCCCGACGACGACACCGCGCGGTACGCAGCTATACTTTAACCTAACTAGTCTAAACATAAAATGCATTTTTTACCAACCTCAAAAAAGGGAGATAATCAATTCTTCTGAAAGTTTTTTGTCAGTCTATTTGTCTTTCTTTATAATGGTGCTCTTGATGTTTTGTGTAACTTTGATAACTACACGATCATTGTACTCATTACAAATCTGATCCAAAGGCACAAGTTTAAATAAATATTTCAGACTTTTATTTTTTTCAACCTTCTAGCACAACTGTTGAGAGAGGGAGAGGCATGGAGAGTGAAACTATGATGTGCGCAAATTAGTCTAGAATCGTGTTGTGGTGTGATGACGATTTGTTTAATTTCTGTTTGTATATATGCAGCGAGGCGAGCGTGCTGCAGCTGGTGTGCCAGTACGCCGTCCTGGCGGGGTCGGGCGGCGGCGGCGCCGGCGTGTCGGCCGCGCGCCGCCTGGCCGCGCTGCGGGCGCGCCGCGCCGCGCCGCTGCTCGCGCACGTGGCCCAGCAGGCGCACGCGCACGCCGACACAAGCACGCGGCGGGACCTGTACGCCGCGGCAGCTACCTACTGCGATGCCAAGGATATTGAACAAATGTTGCGCTCTAGGTCAGTTATCAACTACACACTCATCGTATATTTTGATGAATTACTTTTTTATTGTTTATGTTTTTCCTGCCGGTACCTGCTGTGTACTTGATGTAATAGCATGGTTTAATTTGTGATAAATGCACCTAATCATCGCAGTGAATACCAAGATGTTATCTCCAGACTGTGCCTGGAGCTGGAGTGCTTCCAGGCGCTGGGTGTGTCCCTGAAGCAGAGCGCGCCGCAGCCCGCGCTCGCAGAGCGTTGGCCCTCCACCGACGACGAGTTCGCAGACGCAGTCACTACGGTACAGATCATTTTATTTAATTCGTCCTGCACAACATCTTACATCATGAAAGTAGTCGTATATTTACTTAAACATAGTTGAATTATGTTAGTCACAAATGCTTTTAATACTTACTTTTAGAATAACAAATGCAAAAATTGTGAACGTTTCTATGTTTGCAGCCAGTAATAGAGAAGAAAGACCTGGTAGCGCCACACTGCGAGAAAAAAGTACCACTCTTCAATTACTTACTCGATTCCTTCCAAAACAAATTCGCATTAGGGTAAGTCACACGTTATCACTCACACGTTAGTACCTTTTTTACAAAAATCCTACGGGTTCTTCTATTAGATTAAAAAAATAGAACCCGTAGGATTCTTGTAGTTTTCACCCTCTAACACACCAGTGTTACCATACATACCATTAGCATACCTTAGCATACCCTACCTTATGTTCCAGTGACTCGAAGCAGGCGGCCCCGGACGCGACAGAGCGCACGGTGCACCTGCAGGAGTTCTACGGCTCGCTGTACGCGGAGCACGCCACGTCGGACGCGTACTACCGCTACGACCGCTTCTCCGTGCCCGGCGCCGAGCACGGCCGCGCGCCCGGCCCGCACGCCGTGCTCACCTGGTTCTACGTGCAGAACAGCCTCGAGGACGGCTACAACGAGGAGATGGAGAGTGAAGGTACGTACTGACGGAGTTAATAAAATCATTTGATGTCTGTGATCGATACTATTTGGTTATAACTGAATTTCTTTTCGTAGTGGTCCAAAAATGCGCGGAAGAACTTCTGTACAAGGATACAGCGCTGAGCGTATCGTGCCTATTGCGAGCAACGCAGAACGCCGTGGTGACGTCCCGCTTCATAGAAGGCAACCAGTCGGACGCGGCGCTGAGTGCGGCGCTGTACGCCACGCTCATAGAGTGCAACGTGGCCGACCTGGCCGACAGCGTGTACCGAGCTCATCCGAGGACAGTGAGTGGTCACGGCACGCTGCCTAGAGCCAACCAGTGAAAGTGGTACTAAACGTGACTAGTGGGTGTTCGCGGCTTCGCTCGCATTAAGAAGTAAAATTTGTATGACATACATTATATTTGACATATCAATAAATACTACTTCTTAGCGGATGCCTACGTCGTTACATCTACCTGCATGCCAAATTTCGGACCGATCCTGCCAGTGGTTTGGGCTGTGCGTTGATAGATCACTATGCCAGTCAATCACCTTTGACTTTTATATATTTAGAATGAACAATGGACGACTCGTTTTTGATAGATATTCTAATTTCATCTCTAGATGGCAGAACAGACGCTGGAGAAGCAGAACGCGCGCTCGGAGCAGCTGGAGATCATCCGCGCGTGCATCTCGCGGCTGTCGGGCGCGGCCGAGACCGGCGCCCTGCGTGCGCTCGGGCTTAACGTCAACACGCTGCTCTTCAACGCGGATGAAGACTACCGCAGGGAGATCATATTCAGAGTGGCCAGGTAAGATAGACGAGACTCTTGTGTTACAGAAAAGGCAAAGACTTTTCTATGAATGTATCAGTCGTTTACCCATTGGCGAATGGACTAAAAATATTTCTCGATTTATTTATTATACTCTGTTGCAAAGCTTGTCCAAGCTGACATGACGCGCCCCACTACTTAATTAGTTTATTTAGATGTGTGAGTGCAAATATTAATGAGGACACTTCATCTGTGTTGGAGCGTCGGTTGTTCAGTGAAGTACGATCTGCACGTGTACAAGACGGTCGACTAGTCGGGTGATATATCCGACCACGCTCGCTCTATGGAGCAGCGCCGTCACATTGTATGAAACAAGGCGTCCTCTCCGCTCGCACGTTTAAGATTAACTAAACTAGTTGGGCAACAAATCCGAGAACAACGGTTCTTAGCAAGTACGGTCTACAAAGAAATTCTAAAAACTTAAGCGAAATGATTTATTTAAATATTTTAATGCAACGCTTTAATAGGTTTTGAATTCATGGTAATTAGAACATAATTATTAAGTGATTTCAGTTTAGTAGTATAGGGTTTCAGTATAGGAATATTAAAATAAAATAATAATTTGTGAATTATTTATTTACTTTACAATTAAATTTAATTACAGTCGCTTAAAGTATCAATACTCACTCATCTCAACAGAGTCTTTCGTCTGAATCAGAGTCATTAACATTAATAATAAATTCTTTATCCATGTCAAAGTATTGTGAATATTGTTTTTCTATGTCTTCATGTGTTCATGCCGACATGTGTTTGCCCACATTGTACGATCAATCATTTCAAGTCGTTCATTTATTAGTGTCATAATGGATGTTAAATTTTGTGCAACGTTTTTACTAGCTACATAGTTTTTAATATCCCCCATATTTTTTCAATGGGAGTCAGTTCCGGGTGGTAAGGGGGTAATCGTAGAAATTCAAACCCTTTTGATTCAATTAGTTCATCGATAGCAAATCTTTTGAATTTATCTTTGTTTTTTAAAATTTAATCGTATAGCTCTATTTTTTTCATTGTTTCATCAAATGGAATATTTTTATCTGCAAGCCATGTTTGCATTTCACTCTTGTTTGAGTTGGAGTTAGGCGCTTTTAGTATTAAAGCATTGTGGTAAGAAGCGTTATCCACAACAATGACAGAGTTTTCTGGTAGATTGGACAGCAATTGTGTGCTAAGCCACTTTTTATAATTATTCAGATTCATGTTGCCGTGATAATCTCCACTTGTTGAGTTTGCTTTATACACTAAGCCAGCATTTGGAACAAATCCTTCACACCCACCAGCGTGGACAATAATGACCCGCATACCTTTAGATATTTTTTTTGTACTGGTGATACTCCTTTTGCTAGTTTCCAGCACATGTTTTGAATATGTGTTGTGTGAACGTAACTTTCATCTGTGAAAACGATATATCGGCCCTCATCACGGTATTTTTTTTATCGCCTCAAATATTGGAACCGCAGCATTTGTATGTCGTGCTTTTCTACAAGAGCTTTACGGTTGTCATCTATTTTTGACCACTCATAGCCTGATTCCTTCAAAATAGTGCGCAACTACTAGTTCTACAACCAGTAAAACCAATTCTTTCTACCAATATCTGTTTAAGCTTTCTTAATGTTGGTACTTCATTAAATTCTGTATGGAATGAAGCTATCGTTCTTCGAAGCACACCCATATCAAAATCTTCCAGCTTAGACTTAAGACGCGCCCTTTTTGGTTTTGAGGGAGATTTAAAAAATTTCTGCGATACATCCTTTGATGCTCTAGCTTGTTTTTCTTCTTTTAAAATTCGCGTAATCGTGGATTCACACCAACTGCTTGGGCAGTTCGCCACCTAGCATCAGTAAGTTTTTCCACTCCATTTTCCGCTTCATATTTCATTCGGTGGTATACTTTTGCAATTATTTCTTTTGCCTGTAAAAAAATCAATAGAATATTTTATTAATATAATTTAGTAAAACAAATAAAAAAGTCTGTGGCGAACGTCGCGCCACCTCAAAACATATCTATAGACCCACGCACATGAGCGGGAAGGGGGCGCGGGGTAACACCGCGCTTCAATATCACGCAGGACACGCGGTCATTGCGGTCGCACACGCACAAGAGTCGGTCCGAGACCTTCACAGAGATTCGCCCGCTCCCGCGCCAAGCACCAACGCACTCGCGGAAATGTTTATCGTAGCTTTCTAAGCTAATATAAGTCTTTAAGTCTTATATAATAATGGAGACGTTTTGTGTTGTGTAAGTACCTAGTGAATAAAAGAATGTTGTGACTTTACCAGTGACTTTCATTACTACACCGCAAGGCGTCCCAAAAGTCTAACGTAACTTTACATGTTAAAAATCAAATACCTAAGTTTTAAGAAATATTTTATTTACCTGGCTCCGAAGATGTTTTTTTGTAGACATGCTGACGGTCCTTTTGAGATCGAACGATGCGTGCTCCCGCGTTTGAGTCTAACCGGCAACTGAACGACCAATTACAATTGCATGTTTAGGTGTGTTGCGTCCATATTTGAAATTTGCTTGTGTGCGTAAATGCGAAGGTGGGGCGCGTCATTTCAGCTTAGACAATCTCTAACTCTGTAAATGCTTTTATCTACACTAATGTTGTAACATTCTACTTATGTTTCCAATACTTGACTTGTAACTCACAATCTTTTGCCAGAAAAATCTAGAAAATTATATGAAAAATTAACTATTGTCAGCTTTTACTCTTGTTGTTTGATTAATTGCATTAGTGAAGATAAAGTAGTGTATGCTACTGCATATAACACGGGTATTAAAACACGAGTGTGAGTTTATGAAACGAGCGCAGCGAGTTTCATAATAGTAACTTAATTATATGACAGTTGCATAAAATACTATTATCCAGTATACTCGTAATTTCGGTCCTGTACCTATAGGTTGTGACAACATCTAAAATACAATTATCATGTACTTGATATCAACCGTAATACAGTTCCGTTTGTTCCGCAGCTCCCCCCGGCAGGAGAGCGTTGAGCTGGCGCTGTCCCTGGCGCGCAAGTACGGCGTGGATGCGCTGGAGGTGTGGCTGCAGCACGCGGCGGCCGCGCTCACGCAGCCGCACCTGGCGCGCTCGCTGCCCGCGCAGCGCCCACACGACGCGCACCAACGGTCAGATGCATGCCATTTTAGCGTATTGGCCCCACCAAACGTGATATCTAAATGGCGGCGAAGAGCATTCCATCCTTTTAACCTTTAGTAAAAAATATAGGTAATTTTTGACTGGCCTGTTAGCTTAGTTGGTAGTGGCTCTGCCTTCTAATCTAGGGGTTGTGGGTTCGATTCCCGCGGGACACAAGTATTTATGCATTTTAAAAATTTATAATTACTTGTGTTGAGTCTGGTCGTTTGTATGTATAATAAGTATGTATTTACAAAAGAAAAGTATATAAGTATTATATCCGTTACCTAGTACCGTACGCTAGTACCTAGTACGACACAAGCGTTTGCTTAGTGTGGGGCTAGATGACGCTGTGTGCAATGTCCCGGAATATTTATTTATTATTTATTTATTAATTCCCCGCATCGGAGATCATAGATTCCGACAATTCTACCTAAGTGTACGTAGGGTCATACAAAGTCATGTAAACAATCCCCTACTCTAGTTTATTTAGGTACGGCATACATGCCATTGTTCCATTCGCATGATTGATGTCAATGTGTACTTTCTTTAACTGACCATCCCCCACCCCCAGAATCCTGGAGGCGCTGTATCCGCAGATCTCCGGCGCGGAGCACGGCGCGCTGCTGGCCTTGTTCTCGATACTGAAGAGTGTGGATGAGAAGCCCCTCATAGCGGGCCTCACCGCTGCAGACCATATCAAGCTACTCAAGAAAGCCAAGGCTGCATCGCCAGGTATTCAACCCTTTTTTTTAGAATTGGTCTGTTTTCTTATTTGAACCATGTAAATTATACCCTAAACCAAACAGAGATCTCAATAGTGTTTTTAGCTCCAGAAAAACCTGTAAATAATAGATACATATATCTACAAACATCAGTTCTGCATTTAGCAAGCATGCTGAGAAGTAAACTGTATAGGTATGTATTTTTTGTAGCCAATTCAAATAAAAATATCATATTCTTTTTTCCATTACAGTATGTTTAATATTTTATTATTTTTTAACTGAATGGTGTTAACACAGACCACAGTTTCCCTGATGGTAAACAGTGGCTGTGGTCTAAGATGGAGCATGCTTTGGCTTTGAAGATATACCTAACTCATGTACCCTCAGAACTGGACTACAAGCTCCTCCTGTCCCAGCCGCCGGCGGAGGAGTTCTCGGCCCACATGCTGGACATCCTGAAGCCGGAGAACGTGGGCATGGTGGGCAAGTTCCTGCGCACGCTGCCCGCCGGGGTGAGACTGCCCGTGCCACTGTCGCAGATATACACCCAGTGGCTCACTAAGTACTTCTTTAGTGTAAGTATACCTTATGTGTGAGTTCATGTTTGATTGTAGGATAATGAGACCTATGCTTGCTACCGCCCTTCATTATGCTGTGCCCCTTATTTACAGTGAGATTAGTTTCATGTTGAATTCATCTATATAAAGATGGATAAAGTGATCACGGTGGGGCAATAAAGATATGGCTAAGTATTTCTTCGGCCTTTTTTTATCCCAGGAAAACCTATTACAGGTACCACCCAATCCCGGGGAGGATTTACCTTGAGGATTTACTTTTGGCCCGGCAATTGCCAGGGCTCTACTCTGGATCTTTCGCTCCGCCTTCCGTTCCGTCTCAATTCGAAGATTCGAATGGACGACATGCCAGGAACACGTTGGCATGTCGTGCATTCTCGCGGGCACTCGTTTTATGGCGACGGGTTCCCCGACCTTTCGCCCCGAGCACCCTTAAAGGAGGTCGGCGATCGTGCGCCAAGCGCCGCCTCCTGCGCACAGAGCTCGGGTCTGCGACCCTTTCCCTGGCGCGTTCAGCCTCCTCCTTCAGTGAGAAGACCTCCTCGCAGAAGCTTCTCACTGCGTCCCATCCAAGGTCACTCTCGATCATTGCTTTCGGGACGGCCGGGAGCGACTGCGTCCTATCAATTGCGGCCACGAGCTGCGCACTCTGCTCACTCCAGGCAGAGCACTCCGCAAGGGTGTGCTCCGCCGTATCCTCTGGGTCTCCACAGTGGTGACAGGCTGGTGTCTCCTTCTTCCGCACAACTCTGAACAGGAATCGGCCAAAACAGCCGTGACCTGCCAAGAGCTGCGGAAGGAGAGCGACCCGTGCTGCCTCGTCAACCACTGCTCGAGGACAAGGCGAATCGTCTCCACCGTCGATTTACCGGCTGTCGATGCCTCCAACCTCCGAAGCCAGGTCTCCGTTGTCTCGTCCCTCACTGACTGTCGCATGCGTTTCACGTCCATAGGTAGGGGTGTTCCCCCCGCTGTTTGGCGGCCGTCAAATACTTTGGCCAGCATTACAGCGTCAAGGTCCCAGGGAACAGTTCCTGCCAAGATGCAGGCCGCCTAGTGCGGGACGGTCCGAAACGCCCTGGCCTCCCTTATCAGTATTTCTTCGATCTAAGTTAACCTTATGTCAAAGATGACAAGGCTCCATATTTGACTCCAATATCCCCTGTTCTGGCAGGTGCCCCCGGCGCAGGCGACGAGCAAAAAGTGGATGCAGCAGTACCGGCAGTGCGCCAGCTACTTCAACAAGCTGGCGCAGGACGAGCTGCTGCGCTTCCTGGAGCACTGCTGCTTCTCTGACAGCGCGCTGCACAGGTAACCAGAACCACTCTTCGCGAATCTGCACCATATCCTGGCACTCTTGAAATACTAAGTTATATTTTATTATTTTCCGTGTTATGTATCCCATATTATACGCAGTTTCCCTCGAAAAATATAATCCGGTCAGTCGTCTATATTTACATAATTTAAACAATACCGTTATTCACCAACCATAGAAGTTCCTGCGCCTCCTATGGTGCTCGTTTTGTTTTTAAGGGAATTTCTGAAACACTTAGCTGATTGAAAACAGTATTGATAGAACACATAAAATAAAATAAAAAAGCCTTTATTTCTATTACTCGTTAAGGAATAGTTACAAAATAAGTAGGTAATGTACATTATGTTGAGAACCATTTGAGTAAGTATATTCTTTATGACATATTATACAATGTGTAGGTATTTAAGAATTTATATAAGTTTTATAAACAAGTTTTTGTTTAAGTTTAGGTAAGTACAAAAATTTAGATTTTATTGATAGCAGACCTATATTTACCAGCATAGTACATAATTATTATACACATAAAATAATTTATATAGGTAACTAAGTAAATACAATACTTCTGATTTTATTATGACACACATTATATTAGCAAAGTAAGTACAGTCTTAGGTTTTTCATATTGTAATTCTGCATTCCGATTATATTTTCTTAACAATGTACAAATGCATTTCAACACAACTATGATAATCATGGGTATACATTTATTTTATGTAGTCAAAGTTTTATAAGAAGTACTTTATTTTTGGTTGCCTTCTTGTGTCTATGTTTTATATGGATTGAATATAAGAAATATACAAATGAAAACTTTACAATTGCTTAGTATATAATAAAAACAAAAAGAGAAAGTAGACTTAATCATGCACATACACTATATCTGGTATATTTTACCCACAATGCTTATATATGTTAATGTTAATATTATTGATAGAACACATACACTCGATTTATTAAGAACGTCAGTGTACACACATTGTATTAATCGGATATTTCATTCCCGCAGGGTACCGGCCAACACGCGCGTGGTGATGCTGTCGCAGGCGGCCGACTACTGCGCGCAGGAGCAGGATAACGACAACAAGTTCAACAAGAAGTAAGCACTAACTACTGCCATTTAACCTGTTTACAATACTATCATGGGCCATAAAGTTTAGATAATGATAAGTTTTGTAAGCCATAATTACAAACTGATCTTATGTCTGTCCAGTACTCGACGTAGGTAGGCGTCTGCCAATGTCCGTCATAATGCATGGGATTTCGCTTTCTACTTTTTACTTCTACTTACACAAATAATCGTTACTTGATTTTGTATAATATAGGTAGGTACGTGTTGAGAAAGACCAGCATGACAGTCATTTTAGTTATGCCACAGTTGTATGGAAGTGCCGTATATACATTAAATACCTATATGTCGCAGCGCGGCGAGCTGGTCTGCGACGGGCGCGGAGGTGTCCCGCTGGGCGCGCTTTCTGGAGACCTTCCACTCGGCGCCCGTGCAGGCCATCGTCGACAACGCCGGCGTGCCGCGACGTGACCCAATATGGACGTTAGTACGCTTACACACATGGGATATTTCAATTGAACTTTTATTACAAACAACAATTGTATTGTAAAAGGTATGAAGCTGCACCTGTTCCTGGTCTACAAGAACTGTTCTAGAACACTCATCATAAATAACCATTTACGGAAATATGTTCGCCATAGCCTGAATCAGCTTGAAACGTGTCATCATGATCGTGTCGCAAAAATGAAGCCTCAAAGTCATTCCTTGGAAAGAAAGAACTACCTAAAAGCTCATTATTTTTAATATTCCTTGGAAGTGTACAAATACCTACTTACTCGTGTTTCTTCAGTCTGTCCAACTGATTTTAACCATTTCGCGAGATTATTTGAAAGTACCATATCACATTCTGTCCAGCTCGACTGAGACCTATCATCTGCGGTGTGTTTCACAATGAGTCGGATACGGATCCGATTCGGACGGAGACATTGGAAAGGATTTTTCCAAATCACAATGCTTCCATACGATTCTTTTGACAAATTTATTCAACAGAAAAATCGGAAACGTTCCCTGAGCCAAAAGCTAGCGGATTCGTTTCCGTCGATGATAATTTCAATTTTGTTTTTTCATGACATTAAACCCGATTTACACTTAATTATATATTCATTTATTTTTATAGCCTTAAATATGTTTTTATATTTCTACCATAGTATTTAATTTCTACTACGAGCGGATCGGATCATATCTGACTCATTGTGAAACACCATGCTAGCTATAATATATTGGCTCCATCACCCGCAGTGAGATCGAGAAGAGTCACGGCGAGGCGAGCGCGGTGCTGCCGGCGCTGTCCCGGCTGGTGATGTGCGGCGGGCTGCGCGCGGCGGCGCTGCACTCGCTGGCGCAGTGCCTGCGCGTGGACGCAGACACGCCCGCGCTCTTCCGACACGTGGCAGACAACACGCACGACCTCGAGTGAGTCATACTGTTTTTTGTCTGATGTGGTTGTATAACAAAAACTACATTCCTTTATTGTCCGTTTTGGGAAAAATCTCACAAGTTCCCTTTTAGGCCATGTATTATTTTAGCTGCAGACCTGTGGATGGGTTTTGTGGAGGCAATTGGGGCAGCTGAAATACAACGTACTTTTCGAGACCTTAATAAGTCAATCTCGATGTTAATCTCATACTATTTAACGTCATTGTAACGTATATTTCCAGAGACATGCAGCTCCTAGTGACCCGTCTGACGCAGTACCACAAGGAGGGCGTGAAGTTCCCCGAGGAGCTGATCGAGCACGTGCTGCAGCAGGCCACCGCCGCCGGTCTGCCGCCGCACAAGCAGATAGGGCTGCTGGCGCTCAGCTCGCGGCCGCGAGTCGACGCCAGCGATGACATGAGCAAAGTGGCGCAGTTCAGTCTGGACTTGTTCCGAGCGGAGTGGCCTGATGAGCCATTCGTTCAGGATCTTACTGGTGAGTTAGATACACATACATAATTTATTTGCGTGTTGTACATTAATAGTCACCGGCCTCGCACCTCACAAGTAGACAAGGTGCTGGCGCTAAACTCAAAACCAGCGCGCGTGGAAACCAGCAATGATATGTTTAAAGTCTCACAGTTTGGTTTCGAATTGTATCGCGCAGAGTGGTCTGACAAGTCATTTGTTTGGGATCTGTCTGGTGAGTGAGATGCTTGTAGATACATAATGTACATCTGTATTTTACTTTTTCCACGGATCTAGCGACGCAAAGGCAGATAGGGCTGACATGGCATGGCTGGCATTAAGTTAGCGCCAGTTATGGTGTTACAACTGTATTTTTATTTTATTATTAAAACTATAGTGAGACTTTCTTATCAACATGCGACTATTATTATTATTGAGTGAAAACCGTAATAGTAGCATGTTGTATTATTATTGAGTGAAAACCGTAATAGTAGCATGTTGTATTATTGTTGTTTGCAAGTAGATTATATTATCTGTCACAGAGGAGTCCCTGAGCTCGCAGGGCGGGCGGCGCGCGGCGCTGGCGCGGGCGTGCGCCGCCGCCAGCTCGCTGCAGCGGAGGAAGGCGCTCGTGGACGTGCTGGCGTGCTGGCCGCCCGTCAGGGAGGGGTGAGCACCTACTAACTAGTTATTTCATCAATTGCTAACCTCTGTTGCCGGGAAGCGATTCCAGTTAGTAAATTTTTTAAAGATACTTGATGGGTGGTTGTACTGTATTAAATTCTTAGGCGGCATTGCATCAGATGGGCTTTCTAGCCAAACTCGAACCTGTACTATTACAAAAGATTAGGTGACAACTTGACAACTAGGTATATTGCAGACAGGCCTTAGGACATTTTTGTCAACTATCGTAGAAGTAATCTTTACATGTGTGTATGTGTTGTCAGGGACTCTGTGAGCCTGCACTGCGAGCACCTCGCCACGCTGCTGCGAGAGGAGGAGCCGCGGGAAGCACTTGTATACATCAAGATGTTGCTGCGGCGGCCGCTGCTCACTGAACAGGTATCTACTTTCCTAATATGTATGTGTGTGTGTATATTTAGTAAATCTGTCTCAATCAATGTTTTTCTATTCTATTCTATAATGATGCTTGCTAAGAAAATAATTCAAAGTTTTATAAATCGCCTAAATGAATATATCCACCCACATATTTAAGTAGGTATATCTGCCAAATAAAAAATCTTAAATGAAACTGAGTTCGTACTATTGCCACCCTTATACAAAGTAACAGGAACATTCCCGTCAAGCGAGCTAACCTAGTTAATTAAATATATAAAAATGGCGACGAAAGTAATCAACATAGTGTATCCGCAGGAGCTGCAGTACCTGCGCGAGAGTGCGCCGCGCGCGCCGGGCTCCCTCGTAAACATGGCGTGGGTGTTTCTGCTCAGCAAGGCGGAGGGCGCGCTCGACGATATACTCGCACTCGTGCGGGACAACCAGGTTACTTGAAATTAATTAAAAGCTCCGCAAAAATCGGTAATAGTACGTACCTATGTAATTGTGTTTGTTTTTTCAATAAATTAAATTGAATAAGTGTTCCCTTTAAATATTTTCCTTCTTTTTTACAAAGTTATAATTACTTAACTAATTTTAATCTCCAGGAAACAATAAATCAGATGGAGATGGACCCGTCGTTCATCAAGCAGCTGCTGGACAGCCAGATGTTGATCCCGCTGGTGCCCACCGCGCTCTACCACCACATCGTGGACTACATCGTGGGACAGACGCCGCTGGACGAGAAGCCAGAGAACGTATACGACGTGCGATGGGCCACAGCGGAACTTGTGAAGGCTAACTACTTCGCGGAGGCAGGCAACCTCTATCTCCTTGCAGCGGGCGCGCCGCCGCAGCTGCGCGGCTTCTCGGAAACTGTACGCTTCTGTAAAAATATGGCGCTCTTCGAACACTAGATAATATTATGCGCAAATCGTAATCGTATCGCTTGTATTAATAGTAAATTCCAATTTAATTATTTATAGGCAAATATATGATCATACTATCCAACCAATCATTGTACTTCTTATTATTTGTTAAGTACCTGCAAGAGGCGGAGCAAAACACAATTGTTTCCATGAGGTGATATATGTTAGTTTATTTGAGGATATAATTTACCTTGCATTTGATATGCTAACGCCTGTGCTGCGCCGCTCGAATAAGTGAATTTCGTATATTCAGTCACGAAAGTAGGTGCTTGTCTCAGGAGCTACACATACCGTGATACCGTGTAACGAAATGCTTAAATGATTATGATGATATAATATAATGTACATCGATTATTATGTTGTACTTTTTATTGGCGCAATACCGGGTCATGTCTACTAATTATTGTACAACCAACTTTTAGGTAAAGGACTTAGATTCTTTGGACAACCTTTTAAAAATAATAATGTACCTGCATTACTTGGGTTGGTCCCAACAAATCAATTGACAGGTCGTGTCTTAATTCAACTCAACCAATAAATAATTTTAGGTTATGTTAAAAATTGAGATTGTTTACTTTTCGATATAAATATTTAAAACCTAAATAAAATGTTAAGTGCTTTAAGAAGTACGGTTCGATTATCTGTAAGTAACTTGGGGCGAATGTTCCAGACATCTGCGCCGGTCGCCACTGAGAAATTCGACCACAAAAGGATTCCGCAAGATGATGAAGGAGTACAGGGAGAAAAAATAATAGATCTTGATTCCGTTTTGAAATCGTAAGAAATCCTGCTATTTTCCTTTCATATTAAATATTTAGGAATAATTTTGTGGTTATACTTAATATGTACGAAATCAAAATACATTTCAGAAAACAAATGCTATTCCCGACCCTGGAATCAGACAATGCTATATTCGATGGAACAGTGTACAAAGAGCTGCCTATCTGCAACATTCGTGTGTCACACAACAACACTATTTTCACCCTGACCGATGCTGCTGGGACAGTAAAGGCTATCAGATCTTGTGGTATGGAAGGCTTCAAGAATACTAAAAAAGGAACCAACATAGCTGCTCAAACCACAGCCATTGCAATTGCTGCTGTAAGTGTTTACATTATAAAATTAATCCCTGAATATTCAAAAATAACACCAATTACTTGTTTTTATTTAGTACTACAATAATGTTATTATCCTTTTTATCTCTAGTTTATCTTACAAAGTTATATTTTGCAGCCCATTGCCAAGTGCATATTTTCTTGCTATACTTAATAGAATTATGACAGCATCCTAATTTTATCTTTCAGAAAGCTATCAACCGAGGAATCAAGAGTGTGAGGGTGAGAGTACAAGGACTAGGTCCCGGCAGACTAGTGAGTAATCAGTCACATTATTTACAGTATACAATTTTCTGGAGGAAAAACTATACGTAGCTCTCTAGATATTCCACTATTTATGTCTAGAGGAAATCAGAATTGTTGGAAATAAAGATCTTTAATAAATGTCTTGTGAATGCTATAACCCAAGATATATTTTGTTCCAGTCTGCTGTAAAAGGGCTGCAGATGGGAGGCCTAGACATAGTGTCCATCACTGACCACACTCATGTCTCCTGGAACCCTCCTCGCCCAAGGAAGGCCAGGAGATTGTAAATTAAATGCCTACTGTGTTCTTTAATTGTACAACTAATTTTAATGTAGTGTAAATAAATTATACTTGACAAAATAGAAAGAATGTCTCATGATTTATTTAACTTAGGTATATTTTCAAAAAAGAACTATGATAAAACTAAAATCCATATTTGTTCTGGGTCTGTCTTCTTGACATTCTGCTGTTGGCCCATTGATTCTGCAACTCTGCTTCATTAGCTTTGGCCTGAAATAGGAAATGTTTATTGATCCTTATCCATTGATGATCAAAAAGTAAAATAATTAATACATAGTGTCGCACCGCGACCTTTCTCGAAGGCGTACACATACGAGTAAACAAGTCGTTTACCACATTTTAATTGTTCCAGAGAGTTTGACCCCTCATTTTAGACATAACACAAAAAAAAACTAATTTGCATAACAATGACTTATAACCTTGTTTACATCAAGTGCTCACCTAACTAATTTGCATGACAAAAGATTTATGGTTCTGTTTTGATTGGAGTGATACAAAAGCATTCGAGAAGTTTCTTACTGATATATAAACAGGCGCAGCTCGGGCCGGGGGACAGATTCAATCGAGAGATCGAGGCGAACAGTCAAGTGATAATCAAGCGATATTGCGCGTGTATAGTGAAATACTGTGTAGTAAAAGTGTGTGCTTAGTGTTTTACGTAGTACTCTACGTATGTGTGCGTGTTAACATCGTCAAGTAAAAGGCAATAAATTAAGGCATTGTGTTTTTCCTAAAAACAGCCCCCTATCCTGTAACAATACCAATCAAAAAAACAATATCATCTACTTTTATACCTACAATACACTTCTTGAACCTAGTGTAGGGCTAGTTAAATCACTTAGGAACCTTTGGATTTACTGTATATTGTCATTTACTTACCTACATACTTAAAACAAGTTATAAGGATTAATCTATGTAATATTTGTAAAATGGTATTACATTAATTTGTATGCTAAGGAAATGCTTTAGATATTACTAGAATCAACATCATAAGTACAAGTAAACTAAATCCTCAGGAAAATATCTTAAAACCCTTACTTGATGTGCAAGGTATGTGATCTGGTGCTTTCTCTTCTGCTGTGAAGTGGGCTCATTGCCCTTCCTCTTGCTAGATGAGACCCTCTTGCTGGTGTCATCCATGAGCCCCTTGAGCAGCCACTCCCGGGAGTCGGCCAGCAAGTCCTGCTGGTTCACGTCCACCATCTGGATATCTTCTCGATGGCGCCTGCTGCGAGCGCCTACAAGCTTCATTAACTACAACATCAAAATTTATATAAGATGAAATACTAAGAATGTTGAAAATAGTTTCTCCGCCTAGAACTTAAGAAACTGAAGAGAATTAGGTATGGTTATCTTAGATGATTCTATTATGGAATACACACAAACATACCCTATACAACACAAACACTAAAAACTTTGAAATCCTAGTAGCTATTTGTGCTTTATTTGTCATGACTATTTACAAATAAAACTATGTCTATTAGGATTTCAAAGTGTATAGTGTAGCTTAAGTTCTTGAGCTTCTAGAGACTCAGAAGTTATTAAGTAGTCACTTGTATATTGCATTATTAATAGATCAATAATACTCACAGCCTCTTGATCAATTGCTATCTCCTCATTTGTTGGAGCATCTTCTGTCCCAGCACTGTAACTGGCTTCAGCCTCATAGTTAACCTCATCACTCTCCTCTGGTTGTGATTCCATCTCCACTTCATTTTGTATAGGATCTGGTTTGAAGAAGGACTCTAGTTTAGATCTCTGAGGAGCTTTGTCTTGTAAACTTTCTTCCAAATCAACAGGTGCTTCTGGAATAGGATCTACAGGTTTGTGTATTGAGAAGAAATCATTTTGGACATCCTCATCATTGTCACTATCATCTGAGTAGTCATTAAGCAACTTCTTGGGTTTTTTGGCAGGTGGAGGGGCTACAGGCTTCTTGATGTTGTTCTTCTGTTGCAAAACATGTGGCATGAGGGATTTAGATGTAGTGCTTGTTGTAGAGAAGCCATTCCTTGGTTGGGGCAAGATACTTAGCAAGCCTGACTTTTTCTGCAAAAGAAGTTATTGTGTAAACAAAAATATTGAAAGATATTGTCACAAGACAACAGAATGTTAGTTAGATTGAATACTTACACTACTGGGTGCTTTCGGTTTGACAGGTGCTGGACTTTCTACATCTTTGAACTGAAATCAAATAAAAAATTGTCAATAAAAAGTCTTTCATCTAGTACAACAATATTCTAAACAATTATATTACTTACATCTCGTAGAGAAGGCACTGTGATTTTAGCTTTAGGTTTTACTAAATCTATTTTCTCTTTTTTATGTAAAAATTCATCATCTTCTTCCACTATGGTTGGTTTCTTAGTGGAGGGCTGAGGTAAGAGATTGAATAAACTGGGACTGTTATCTCCATTAGAAATTACTTCGTCAGTATCTTCTGCCACAACTTTCGCTGCAGACGGGCCTGTAACTAAACGAAACAAAGCTTTAAGCTCGTGGTATATTACATTATTCATGTAAAAGTAAAGGATGTTTGTTTGAAGTGAAAAGTTTGGTGTTTACGATAGAATTTTCCGTACCATCCGGTTTTGTGATAAGTATAGCCGCGGCGCCTTCATTATCTTCATCTTCATATTCACTGGAATCACTGTTGTCGTAAGCAACTAAAGCCATTTGTTTTGTGTATTATTACTTATATTTCTATTTGTATTTTGTTTTAGTCAGACAGATCGTAAAATCACAGACCAATAAATAAGAGATACACGTATGGTCAATGGTCATATATATATCAAGTTTTGTACAGACAAAATTCTAAACATTTTATTTATTGTACAGCCTGAAACACAAACAATATGTCGTACAACTGAATTTATTAAATGTGTTGGTTGGCCTTTACACCGTGGCCGTGATAAATAATGATTTGACAGTGACATTAAATTTTAGCTTGCTTGCTTGAATTGAACTGAAGAAAAATTTAGAAGAAACAGCAAATCTGATTGAATGAATGTGAGTGCTTGAAGAATAAGAGCAAGATTATTTTCTTCCACTAAATTATAAAAAATTTGCAAGCTTTGCTAACACAAAAACGATATGTGAGTTATACGGCGCTTTTTTTCTTCGGCGCAGTTTTCCTATGCTGCAAGTACTATCTATTATGAAATGGAAAATACGTTTTGTTTTTTCTAGAATAAAATGCCGAAGAAATTCGTTGGCGAAAACAGCAAAGCTGTTGCTGCGCGACAAAAGAAGGAAAATGCCAAACAGGAGAAAGATCTAAAAACGAAGAAGATGGTAGAGGATGCTGAATGGGAAGACAATGATGAAAAGCTCAAAAAGAAACAACAAAAAAAGGTTATCAATAGTTAATAGCAATGATATTCTATATAAACTGAGGTAGATGCGTTATGGGGGGTTTACACGGGTGACCAAAGTCGCACGATTTTTGCCGCGCGGCATAAATCGACCGTCTAAATGGCAATTCGGCTAAGTCGCAAGTGACTAAAGCCGCAAGCCCCAAAGTTGGGTAGCATCCGACTTAGGCCGCGCGGCGTCGGGCCGCATGCGACTGGTGACTAAAATCGACCTTGTAAACGCTCAGTTGCAGGCGATCGCCCGCCGCATTAAGGTGTTTCGCGCACGCACGTGTATTGATAAAACGGCTATTCTGCTCAACATTTTCGATAGAAATGACCTAGCCGCATGCGATTTTAGTAACCTGTGTAAATGGGCTAGCGATGCGGCTTGGTGAGGCAATTTGTGAAGCGACACGCCGCACGGCGAAAATCGACCCTTGTAAACCCCCCTCCCCGTTCTGTGTAGCGAACTCAAATCAGGCTACGTAGCATGTTTCGGCTCAGTCGCCACGAAGCAACGCGCGGCGACGCACGTTGACGGCGCGACTTTTTATCAGTAAAAAATATTCACAATGCCATCGTATGTGTTTATAAAGTGCAATAATCACACTGGGACGAGTGCCAAAAGCAAGAAGGATGTGTCGTTTCATTTGTAATTATTGTTTATCCTTTTAAAATGAAAATACAAATATTTAATATTACTATAAATCAACCAGTGACGTGTTGCCATTTCGCCATCTACACAAAAGAGACAAATTCACTCACGAAACACGATTGACGGCTCACGTAGCTGTGAACATACGTTTATCTCTTTCTCACAACGGGGCTTTATATATCTCTGATCACTTTAACTTTCCTGAATTTCATATATACTACCTAAATAGCTATAGCATAATTTCGCCACGCGCTAGGGCGATTTTTGATTGGTATAATGTCTCTATTTGTAAAACCTCATTGGTTAATAGACACTAGATTTATTTCTAGATCAGTATCAAAGGATAATAACAATAAATAACTTAACTTCTTTTGTAACATTTATTAGGACTATATTGGGCAGTAGTTTGTGGATTTCGATTTGAAGACACCTGTGTATATATAACTTATTTAACTTTATGTGGGTTTGTTTTTGACAATCATTATTTAGTTGGTATAGGCTGATTTAATCCATAGAATGGCTTTTTTAATGGCTTAAATATTTGCCAAAAAATGATAATTTTACCCTGTTAGTTTCTAAAGTAAGTGTTTTATAGGATGATCAAGAGAAGAAAAGGCTTGAGCAGCTAAAGAAGAAGGAAGAAGCAAAGGCACTGTTAGAGAAAGAGATGCAGTCAATAAAGACGACCAAGGCCCCGGCTCCTCCGCCCAAGATCACCCGAGCACAGATCACACAGATCAAGGAGAAGGTTGCCAAGGCAGAACCTGCTGCACCTGTGGTCATATTTGTTTTTATTAGTACTTGTACACAACTGCTGTCATAATATTGTAAACATTTGAATTTAACATAATAGCTTTGCTGTAGTGACAATTATGATTTGGTAGTAATGGAATATTATTTTTTTTGAGATGAGGATGAAGCACTCACACAGTTAACAACACAAACAAAAGTATGGTGCAAAAAAAAATCTATTTCTAATTAGATTTAATGTTATCTGTTTTCTGTCTGATCTCATGTAACTCAAGTATATTTAAATTGCAGCCTGCAAGGGTAGTAGTGGAGGAACCCCCTATGGAGGAAAATCTCAACAGATTGCAGCTGGATGGAGAGGTGGCACAAACTATAGATGAAGCCCTTTCTATACTCACGTGAGTACTGTTTATAGTATGCTTATAATAGTTCCAACCATTTATTTTCTTTTTGACAGATCTAATTTGTCAGTTATAGTGTTGTGACCAAGAGATTATAGTGGACACGATATCAATTCATTTCGATATGTGATCGACGAAATAGCTGCAGAACATGGTCCTGGGGTTCTTAGACTTCCACCCTATTATTGTCAATACAATGCCATTGAATTAATATAGGCTCAAGTAAAAGGACACGCTGCTCGAAATAACACAAAACCCCCATTCATGGCAAACAAAATGCTTGATTTATTAAAAAATGCATGTGTGGACTGTGTAACTGCGGAAAACTGGCAAAATGTAATTTAAAAACACAAGAAACTACAATGGCAGATTGGAATAAACATGTGTGATAGATAATATGAATCAAAAATTAATTATAAATGTCGGCGATAGCTCGAGTGACAGCAACGATGAATCCGATTTTGATTAATAAATAAATAAAAATAAAAGTAACAAATAATAAATAATAATAAATTTTATTTGACTATTTACAATTTATGAACTTTACATTAGGTTTAATTGACTAATTTATTGATTAAACTTAAGAAAAAAAAAAATTGTGAGATACAGTCTATCTGGTATGTGCACTAGTTACAGAACTGTATCGCGCATACCAGGTCTCTCCGCGTGGAGTTTATGACTTACTAACATTTTATTGTTAATTTAATCTGTTATATCTTTAACCTAATAATTTGAAAAAGAAACAAGCTAGTGTACAAATAAAAAGGAAATTAACTATTATGTTAACAAAAAAAAGAAAGAGATACAAAAACAATAGTTATTGAATTGTTTTTTTTATACATTTGTTTTGTATGTGTGTGTGTGTGTCTGTGTGTGTTAGCGTGTGCGAATATATGCTCGCGTGTGCATATGTATGAGTGTTTGTTTGAGAGAGTGTGTGTGTGTGTGAGCGTGTGTGATGTTCGTCTGATATAGTGTATTTGAAAATAAATTTAATTTATTTTACTCAGGAATTTTTAGTAAATTTTCAGTGTCATCGTAAGACAAAGATTTTAAGTATTTGCTTAGCTCTGACTTTACTTTGGACCACATAAGCGGATAGATATTAATGGTTGAATTTATTACGTTATACAAACGACTAGCTCTTATATTATTATGTCGACTAGCTAAAACAGTTCTATGTTTTTCAGTTTTACAAACTCTTGATCGTCTTCGAGGGTTGTCGTTAAGTGAATTATAGGGTAGGCTCTTGTGTTTTTTTAATATTGTATGGAGTATATACAATTGTCGGACTGTCAGCACATCTGCATCCTTGAATAGGGTGACGGTTCTATATCTAATTGGTTTTTTGTGCATGACTTTTAGAACTGCTCTTTGTGCTCTTTCGAGAGGTAGAATTGTAGTGATGCATGCACCTCCCCAGACAGTGTCACAATACGACAAAATTGACTCTGCTAGTGAACTGTAAACCACTTTTAGGGTGGCCTTATCAGCAGAGGATCGTAGATTTCTAAATATATACATAAGGCACTTGGTTCTACTAATAAGATTTTGAATGTGAGGTTTCCAGCTAAGGGTACTATCAATTTCTACACCTAAATATCTGATATTGTCTACTTTACTTTAAAGTTTTACATTTGCATGACGGGACAAACAAGTGAGACGAGTTACAATTGTGAGCATAAATTGATAATGAATTGGCTGGTGGCAAGGATGAAGTGCAGGGGATGGAACAATAATTGTTCCATATCATTTCATACCAATCTATATTTATACTGCATTATACCCATGTAAAAATGGTTACTAAACAATATATCGATATCTCAATCGTAACATCACTATGTTGATAGCCATAGAACGTAAATTTTTAAAAACGTTTGTTATTTCATGTATGTAATTTATAAAAAAACTACTACTCTAATGGACTCAATTTGTTAAAGATGATTATTATACGGGATCAAGGAGCAAACTCAGGCAGTTGCCATATTTTTAAAACCTCACATTTAAAAGTGAACTTCTGCGTAACATGATGCAGTTACGTTCTATTGCTGCTGTCAAATAGAAAATAAACGGTTGGATCTATTATAGTAATATGTACTTCATGGAGCTAGGCTGGTTGGGTGCAACTGGAAGTGCACAAATCACATTAGTGTGATGTCTGCAAAGTATGCAACACCTGACCTTTTTGAGTAATTCAGTAAAGTTGTGTAACTAACATTATCTTATACTTCTTCCAGGGATAAGAGTGAAATAGACAAACACCCTGAAAAGAGATTGAAGGCAGCTTATACAGCATTTGAGGAGATCAACCTGCCTCGGCTGAAGGCAGAGAACCCAGGCCTCCGGCTCTCACAACTCAAACAAATGCTACACAAAGAATGGCTCAAGTCTCCTCAAAACCCACTAAATCAAAGAGTGTGAATGTCTGGTACATGAATTCTTTGGCCTGTATTATCAAGTTTTGTTGAAAAATTGATGATTGTTTAGTTAGAAGAACTAAATTATTGCTGTATGTTTCCTAAAGAGGTTTTAGAAAGATCAGTAATAAAAGATTCTGCAATATAATTTATTCACAGCAGTCTTATCTGTAACAGTCAATTAATTTGTAGACTTGGAACTCAAATTTGTAAATAAACTTTTAAACTTTGTAAACTTCATTCTGGTTCATTACTGTACTGTAGAGGAATGCCCTTTCTTCCCTCCTCAGCTATCTTCACTTCTGTTTCTCCTAGTTTCTGTTCAAGTCCCTTCCATGATCTATCTTGTAAGTTGTTGCCAATATTCTCAAGTGCCCAATTTTGTTTTTCTGCCAAATCTGTGCTGCTATCTCCATACTGCTTGATATTGGTTTGTCTGATCTTTCCCGTGATGAGACTGACATCAGTTTCTTGCTGAATGTGGTCAATATCACAGTAGTGCTTCTTCCCAGGCAAGAGTTGATCATAATCAGTGATGTGTGTGCTGAAGTAGGGCTCCCTCTGTGAGTTGAGAGCCACCTCCAGCTCATAGGGGTAGACAATAGGTTTGTAAAAGTCTCTGCTACTGTATAACTCATTTTCAGGACATGCAATCATCACATAGATGTCAATCTGCAATAAAATATAATGAGTAGCTGCAAGAAAACTAAAAATAATATCAATAAAATTGTAGATTATATTGTTCTTAGTCTTAACAATAGTGTAATTATCAAGAGTTCAAACTACAGTAATAATAAACACAAAATATGAACAAAATTATATCCTAAACTAAGACATTCTCCAAGTTTTATATCATCTAACCTCAGGGAAGTTGGCAAGCTTGGCAACATTAGGTTTCCCCACAGATATGATGTAGCTCTTCTTGTTGTTGACCCGGCACAGCTGCTTGAGCCTGGAGATGATGTCCCGGGTCTGGTCTCCAGCCAGCTTGCACATGAGGATGCCCACAGTGGCTGCATCCTTGCACTTCTCCACCAGGAACCTCCGCCTCTTGAACCAAGTAGTCTCATCCATGGGCTCCAATGTATTTTCACTAAGTAAGTACCAGGCTTTAGCTGTAAATAAGAGGATTTTTTTCTTAAAAATTGCCTTTGCAGGTCACATTTAGACATTAACCTACTTATTACAAAACATGGTTTAAATATTAGTCTAGAACTTAAAAAATAAATAGTTGGTTTTTGTTGTTCAAACATCACACACAATCATAATGTCAACTTTAAATTGTAATGTTGATTTATCATTGGTAAAAGTTTGATTATTGTGACAGTAGACTAGTAGAAGTAGAGTAGTAGAAATTTAACAACAAAAATGGACTTGATATTTTCAATGTTCTGGACTAATAGTTAAACCATGTTGTAATAAGAACCTATGAATTTAATTATCATACCTGCAATAGAAACATTAAAATTAAAAGATGTCTGCCCTCTCAGGCCAATGTGAACACAGATACAATCCTTCAAGTGGTCAACAGGAATTATTTCTCCACTACTGTTCTTGATAATTCTTCCAAGATACTTCTCTGGAGCTTCTTCCATTTCTACAAAACCCATGTAGCTGCTGGGGTATAGTCTGTACCAGCTTTGTGCTAGTGCATCTGGAAATTTCAATATAAATAAAATACAGTTAATTCAAATGTGGTACAATTTCTATCTTGTAATCAATTAAAAAAAGCGAGACGAATCGACAACATTGTACGAGTCACAGGTTCTGTATGGATGAGGTCTGCACAAGATCTACGCAGCTGGCACATTCAAAGAGAGGCCTATGCCCAGCAGTGGGATAGAGAAGGCTGTGCATGATGATGATGAATCAATTAAATAATAAAGTAAACAGGATGTTATATACCTTTGCAGTGTTCATACTCTGCATCATAAAACAAGCACATCTGAGTGTCAGTATCATTTTCAAAACAGTCTCTCAGTAATTTCATAACTGCATCAACATCCAAGTTGAGTTTAGGCAGCACTGTGCGTGCAGGTATGTTGCTCTTGGAGAAGCAAGTGTGTCCATAATGTACCACTGCGTTTGCCTGCACGTGCATAGCGGCTACAGAGTCCACACAGCAACTAAAATGTAAAGATTATTAATAACCTAGAGATAACACACACATACATTTACA
Organism: Macaria notata; assembly: GCA_927399415.1. Classification (NCBI taxonomy): domain Eukaryota; kingdom Metazoa; phylum Arthropoda; class Insecta; order Lepidoptera; family Geometridae; genus Macaria; species Macaria notata. Next base: position 2,194,520 of record OV656727.1, read on the forward strand.
ATGTCATTGAAACTACAATATAATGCGCATTACAGTTCTGTTGATATCTACAGTACCTTGCGTAAGAAGTGTCCCCAAGAATGTATAAGTCCACATCCACTCTCTTCTTGATTTCCACATATATTTTTGCACTCTGAGGAAGCATATCGTCGGGGAATTGAAGGCACACCTGAACTTAACAAGAAAAAATTAATCACAATCGAAAAACTGGCTACGGCAACTGAAATACTAATTTCTTACCTTTGAAAAATTGTTAGCTCTAATCCATTTACATGTTTCGATTATTTCGAAAGATTGGATTAAGTCGCCAAACTCTTCATCCAGACTTTTAACATTTAACTCTCGCTCAATACATATTTGTCCATCAGTGGAAAAATTAGCCATTATTTAAGACAAAAACAAGAAATATTAGTAAAATAAATATGTAACATGAACCAACTTCTCGAGGACGAGCGCCGAGGTCGAGCACTGCTTTTTTTTATTGGCGTCACACTCTTCGCGTATTTGCCAGTGTCAAGTATTTTCTTTCTTCTTCGATGTACATGCTTGAGGATGAGGATTGGGAAGGCTTGAGGATTTACTTTTTAGGTAGGTAAAACGGGGAAACGATATGGATAAAAGGAATGGATAAAGCAGATAACGGATAACAGGAAAATGGTCAGAGAAGGTATGACAAACAAAATAATAATAATTAGTACAATATTTACAAAACTTAATCATAACTTAATATTATTACTATCAATGAATGAAGCTAACAGGTTATATACAGGAATTTTATTATTTACACAATATAATAAATATTGAGTTTTTTTTTTGGCTTTGCGAGTATTATAAGTTCGCAATGGAAAAGGAATTTTTAAGGTAGGTAGTTTAAAATTCTTTCGTATGACATTGACAGCTGGAAGTTAAAAAAATATCACAATAATGTACGACATATAAATTAAAAACTTAAATTATACGGCATGATGTACGTATGGATTTTTGTGGGCATGGTATCAAAATTAAGTTCACTCGCAAGTTAAGCGTTTTGCTTCCACTTTTGTGTTATTACTTGTATGTTATAGTGCGAACTGCTAAATTGTGGAACTCCCTGTTCCCCGCGGAACATAACCTTGCGATCTTCTTGCGGTTCTTACTGGGTAAGCACGTTTCATCCTAGACCATAATGATTGCTTACCATCAGGCTAAACGGTCAAGTGCAAACCCATTCCTTGTAAAAAAAAACTAGTATTAGTATGACTTTATGACCACTAGCTAGAACTCATGTGAAACCAAATATATTTGTTCATGTATGGCTGCTATAAATCTGATTTGAGTATATAATAGACTTTTACATAGCATTTCTATTTACAAGTTTTTGTATAGATCAAAAATACTAATTACATTACTTTCAATACATACTCACTAAAACCACATACAACTTTTGGCATAGGTAACTAGCATACTTGCATACAAGCTGAGGTCAGAATTTACTAAAAACCAAGGACTGGTATTTCTTAACTAGCCCAGCAACCATCAACTCAGTATTTTGATTTTTCCAATAAATAGCAGTTAATCAATCAATCAATCAATCAATATAGCTTCATATAATAATTATATATTAATAATTGTTAATATAGCCATATTACAAGATTAGGTAGTAAATTCTAAGTAAATTAATTGTTTAAATAACACATGTTGAGTTTATTATCTTGAAGATCTGGTGACATTTTATTTTATCAATTATAAGTTAGTATAGCTTAGTACCCTTCATCACTGATAGTAACTTTATAGTCTGGGTAAGCTTCCTTGATGAGAGCTGCAGTGATCTCATGGTCTGCCTTCCCATAGCCCTGGGAGTAACCATAGATATGAAGCTTTTTGTTGTCGGGGTCATGGGAGATTCTACCTCCACCCAGGGGCTCCACATCAAATGGCTCCAATTTGGGCTGGACCTGGAACATTAATTTTATTTTATTTACAATTTAGTCATCAAAATAATAAATAAATTAAAGTCAAAATTTATGTGTACCCAGTTGATATGGCTTAACTACTCGACTCGCAGCGCGGAATAATTTGTTCTCACCATTGTTACCTACCGTAGACTCGCAGAGCAAACTATTTATTCCTTGCTCACCGACCAATTTAAAAAGTCGTTTTTGTGTAGCTTTCTCTATCCAAATCCATAGTGTTTGTATGGAAAAGACAAAAACAAATAAATCTTCTTTATTTTGGTGTATAATACTAGTCTATTATTGTCGACGGCATTGGGAACCTACCATTAGAAAAAAAAGTGAAAAATCGGCATTTTTGCGTTCGGGATTCGCGGTGTTTTGTGAAGATTATTGAATTGTTTGTTATTTAAACTAAATACACAGGATTTTTAGGCACATATTTATAATTACAATGAGCTTAAATTAAATTTATAAAGTTGGCTAAAATTTCAATATACAGTATTTTTGTAAAAACCTCACACATTTCCGTGTGTGTAAGTTTTAACGAAAAAATTATAAATGTACGAGACGATAAATACTATTGGTTTTCATATAAAATATAACTGCATCATTATACTACAGTTTTTTTCTTACACTGCATAAAATCTTTTAGTAGTTTCTGAAAAATCGCAATTTTAGTGAACGTCGAAATATTTTTCGCCGGGCCGCCATTTGCGCTGCGAGCTTACGGTAGTAACGTTTGACAGGTGTCAGTAGAGTCGAAGGGTTAAGGTTTAGGATATGGTTTTATTTGTAGGTACTATTTGCGAGTTACAGAAAAATATTACCTATGTGTGAAAGTATATATAGAAAACTTAATACTTCATTAGGCATACCTCATCATAGATGTCTGAATGATAGTTACACCTCTGGTACCCTCTAACTATAGTGATGGCGCATTCTTCATTAGTGGGTGCAGGGTCATGTACTTTTATCAGTATATACTTGAACACTCCGCTAGGATCAATGTCCACTTTTTGTATGCTCTCTAAACTTGTAGTGGACATCTTCAACGTAGAAATAACACCCGGACCTAAAAATAACAGACATGATGTAAAAACGTTGAATGAACCATTTCTGAAATCAATTTAAAGATAAAAAATAAATAAAATGTTGATTGACATCACTAGAGACAAGAACGCTGGCTGGTTCCTTGCGCAAAGGATTTCTATAGCAATCCAGCGTGGGAATGCAGCCAGCGTTCTTGGTTCCATACCACATGTAGATTGTTTAAATTTAGTTTAGATGTAAATGTAAATACTCTTTTGTAGTTCTATTAGTGTTAATATGTGTAAATATTGTTTCTTATTATTGAATAAATACGTATATTTAAAGGTTATATTTACTGAGATGTTGACTTACAACGACTTTGTGCTAAACTAATGTTATTTTTCGCAGACACAACGCTTAGATAATGAGAAAAAGCAATTATTTTCTTAAACATTCGTTTTCCGAAAACCGGCCAACAACAAAAATAAACCTTGCTTTGCTTTGAGTTGAGGTTGAAGTTTTCGACATTTGACAAGCGACAGTGATTGATGACAGTTCTATCATTAACAAATGTCAATGTCACTGTCAATTTCTCTAGTTTGCATTTTGTTTTGTGATAGCAGATGGCTGGCTGTACGATTGTAATTCGATATTTTTACAAAATACCATGAAAATGAATAACAAAACAGAATCACATTTAACGGGTAAGTTAAGTATTATAAAGACGGCCCTAGTATATACCAAACACTTACAAACTTCCTGTTCCATAGCTGACTTACTAACATAGTTTTTCATGGCTTGTGATTTTTCTATTTTTTCATCTACCTATTTATTTGTGACAATTTATTTACTTAGCTTGAAGTTATACACTCTTTTAACGGCTAGCCTATTGAATACGTTTCATTGTACATTGTGTTGGTATATCATATGTGAAACCTGATGTCCCAAATATAAACATACAAATTAGACTAAAAGTTCAAGGCTGCTTAGAAAAGATTCTTCCCACACTTGTTTATGTCAAAAGCATTTTAACAATAATTTGTGTTTTGGTCATGATCTTCGTCTGTATCATTAAATCTCAGGTTCGGCTTTACTTGGTCGATCATCGATTTTTAGGGGGGGAGGGGGGTGGGGGGGAGAACCCCCCCCTGTGAAGGGGAAGTTGCGGAAACCACCACTTCTTGAGATATGATTTTTTAAAGTTTCTAACCTAAAAAAAAAAATCGATTTTTACCTTTAATTGCGGGGAAAGGGGTGGGAGAAGGAAAGGAACCACCCCCAAAGGGGGGGAGGGCAGATCAGCCCCCCTTTTTGAGATATGACATTTAAAAATGTAATTCATGTTCTAACCTAACCTAACCTAGTGGACTCTGTCATAGAATTCGTGCGCTGGCCATTCATGTTCTAACCTAACCTAACCTAGTGGACTCTGTCACAGAATTCGTGTGTTGGCCATTCATGTTCTAACCTAACCTAACCTAGTGGACTCTGTCATAGAATTCGTGCGCTGGCCATTCATGTTCTAACCTTTTTTTTTTTTTTTTTTTTTTTTTGTCGCTGGGAAAAATGCGTTACGCATCCCCCCCTTGGGGGATTGGGGGGGTATGTGGGACTCCCCGGCCCGGAGAGGACCGGTATACCCACTAAACAACCCAGCGGCACTCCAGCATCGCCTATGTAAAAGGGGACTGGGAGACCGGCAAAGCCTTAACGTCCAACCCCCGCCGACGACCGCCCGCCTTTACAGCGGGGCCTGCACGCCCCTCCCTGCAGGGGGGGGGTGGCCGGGTAAGACCGGGAGTGCTCGGCCATTTCCGCCCGGCGGGGTGGTGAAAATGTGCAATGCGGGAGAAGGCGCCCCCGCGCCTGTCACCCGCTATTCACCACCACGGGGCAGACGACTATAATCGCCGTCGTCTCCTGCCCCTTCTCCGCCTGCGCAGCGGCGCCGCAAGAGGGTCTTCCTCCCGCGCGCGCTCCGCCGCCTCCTTTTGGGACATCACGTCCTCACAGAAGGAGGCGACCGCTGCCCATGCCTCCTCGCTTCCCAGCATGGAGTTGACCAAGCTGGGAAGCGAGAGGTCCGGTCCGACCACCGCTACCAAGCCGCGGCGCGGCTCGGACCACGACGGGCACAGCTCAAGGGTGTGCTGCGCCGTGTCCTTCGCCGCACCACAGTCGTGGCACGACGGGTCCTCTTCCCTCCCGATTCGGTGCAGGTACGATCCGAAGCATCCATGCCCGGACAGTACCTGCACCAGACGGAACGAGAGGAAGCCGTGGGGCCGCTCGAGCCAATCTCGCAGGACTGGCCCGAGCGCGTCCAGCGTCCGCCGGCCGAAAACGGCAGAGGCGAGGTCCTCCGTCCCTCACCTGCTGTCGGACGGCCTCCCGCTCTTCCGGGGCGGGGCGCTCCCCGAGTGCCCTTTGCCCCGCTGTCCACTCGTATACTCTGGCGAGCACCCACGCCTCTAGCTCCCAAGGAGGGGTGCCGGCCAGAGCACAGGCCGCCGCGAAGCTTACCGAGCGGTAGGCCCTCGCCACCCGCTGCGCGATGGCCCTTTGGGGCCTGCGGATCGCGGCGGCGTTCTCTCTCCTTTGGAGGGAGTCCGCCCAGATGGGAGCCCCGTAGAGGGCCATGCTCTTGAGGATGCCGGCATACAACCGCCGGCATCGCGCTTTGGGGATGAGCCACGACAGCGCGCCCGCGACCTTCAGCAGGCGCTTCGACAGCTCGCTGAAGTGCGGGCCGAAGCGCCACCTGCTGTCGAGCACTAGGCCCAGATATTTCATTTGGGTCTTGAGCTCGACCCTGACGCCCTCCACGACGATGTGGGCGTCGGTGGGGATGCGCTGCCGAGTCCCGTGGAAGAACACGGCCTCGGTCTTGTGCAGCGCCACCCCCAAACCAAGCCGGCGAATCCTTCCCGCGACCAAGGATCCGCCTGCAGAGGCCAGGCTCGCCGCCTCCCTGAAGGTCCTCCCCCGGGCAGTGAGGAGAGTGTCGTCCGCGTAGCAGATGACACTCGTGCCACGGAGGAGAGCTCCCCGCAGGAGCCAATCGAAGCCGATGTTCCACAGGAGTGGTCCTAAGACGGACCCCTGCGGAACACCGGATTCCGCGCCATACCGCCGGAGCTGGCCCGCTTTGTCTACCAGGAGGACCGCTCGGTCCTCCAAGTAGCTGGCCAGGAGCCTCCGCAGGTACTGAGGCACTCCGTGGAAGCGGAGCGCCTCCAGTATTGTCGAGTGGGGGATGGAGTTGAAGGCGTTGGCTATATCGAATGACACAGCCAACACTCCATCCCCTGCCTCCACGGCCTCCCTCACTTGGCCCTTGAGCCGGGCCAGCGCGTCGATTGTCGAACGCCCCCTTCGGAAACCGAATTGGGCGTCCGACAGGTTCGGCCCCACCTCCAGGAGGTGGCCATTAAGCCGACCAGCGACGATCCCCTCGAACAACTTTCCGACCTCATCGAGCAGAACGATGGGCCGGTATGCCAAAGGGGAGTCCGCCGGACGTCCCTCCTTACGGAGGAGGCACAGCTGCCCCTCCTTCCAGGGTTTCGGAAACCTCCCCGACGCGAGACACGCGCTGAAGAGGTCCCGAAACCTTCCCTCCATCTGGGTGGTGGCGATGGTATCTCCTCCTCCTCCGGCGGAGCCGCCCCCTCCGGTGGATCCATCACTGGTGGGGTGAAGTTGGTCCCGGATGGAAACAGGGACCGGACTACCCCATCCAGCAATGCCGGCTCAAGGGACTCCGTCAGCGGGGGACCGAAGGGGCGCAGTTTGTTCCGCGCCGCCTTGTATGGTCTCCCGTGCGGATCCCTGTCGAGACCCTCTAGCATCTCGGCTCGCGCCGCGTCCTCGGCGGCCACCTAACCTAACCTAGTGGACTCTGTCACAGAATTCGTGTGTTGGCCATTCATGTTCTAACCTAACCTAACCTAGTGGACTCTGTCACAGAATTATATTTTTTGGTTACATATAATTCAAATAACTAACACAGTTAGGATAAATTTATATTATAAACTTAATTAGGTAACAGAGTTCGGATAAACTTATATTTTAAACTTAATTAACAGAGTTCGGATGAAACTAATTCACATATACTAACTTATTCTATAAACTTAATTACCTATACTAACTTACACTAAACAATTTTCCTTTTAATTTTTAACCTTATATACATATGCAATTATTTTTAAGAGCTCCTCAAAAACGAATAGGATTAACGAAATGTAATTACGTTTCGTTAATCCTATTTTTCCCTCTAATATTTTTAGGTATTTTTTTTTCGCTTCGAAATACTATTTAGACTATACGGTACAATTGTAAGAATTTCGATTTATCCACTTACTTGATCATTTTTGTACAGAATTATGTTTAATTTGAAGCTCTAGGTTTTTATTTCATGTAATGGAAACTCACAAAGCATGTTGCCGTGCTAGTGCTATGAGAAACGGAATGTTTCACGCCATGAAATTACGTGCCGTCTGTCTAATTCTACAGAATAATTATAATATTTCAAAAATTTATTACTTAAAAAGTATTTGTTTCCGCAACTTAAAACTTTAGGTGGAGGCTAACACTATTATAGGCTACCTACAAAAAAAAACTAGGTTCAAAATCGATGATCGATAAAGTAAAGTCGAGCCAAATCTCATGTTATCATCGGGGTTATAAAAAAATATTTCAGATATATGCATTACCAACTAGATGCCCAGTCATATTATGTATGAAATATATACTTATTCATACTTTATGTAAGTTAGTGTGAGAATGGACTACTTACTCATATAAAAATTAAACTCATGTCCATAACTGAGAATGGCAAAGTTACTCAACTCTAATACGGCCAAGTGCCCATTATTGACATGCAGGCTTAGAAACAAAACATTTGACCCATATTGACATATTGTAGGAACTCCTTATAGTTTGTCAAGTTGATTCTGTCTGTGGTAATGTAAAACTGTTGACAGCACCCACAGATAGAATTCAAAACAAAGTAAAATTACAATGAAACCTTATCTTATTTGAATGTTATTTTCCAGGGATGTGGGTAAACTTCTTCACGGCAGCTGGCATCCCGTCGGATGTGTCAGCCACATATGCCCTCACATTCACCGAGAACCGCATCCAGAATGACATGCTGCTGGATCTCAACAAGGAGTACCTGCGGGACATGGGCATCACTCGCATGGGAGATGTTATCGCTATACTGAGGTTTGTAACAGCTTCAAATGTTTAAAGAGACCTGAAAGTTTTGGAAGTACTGACTGGAAAGTTATTGAAATAAACTACTTTCTGGTGTTTAGCTAGCCAAGTATCTAACATTGTGTTTCAGCCATATTTGAGAGCCAGTTCTATTCAGTATTAATTTTTTTTTGTTCTCCAACTTTGACCATAATGTTGCAAGACTTGCAAGTGTTGCTTCAGGTCCTGGTCTAAATTAGAAAAGGCATCTACTTTTCCAGAATAATGGTTGAATTGTCTGTTGCTGAAGTAAAGATCATTGATTAAAAATTATAAAAAAATTGTTCTATGGAGTATGAAAAGCACGGCACAAATGATGATAAGGAGATACATACAGACTACTATTACAGAGTTACAGAAAATGTTTTTCTTTTTATTTTGCTGAGAATACTTTTACCTTTTTATGCCTCCTCTACACTACTTGTGATGTTCCTCGGCGAAATACTCGGCCGAAGTTGACTGAAGTCCAAAGTGCTACACTAGACACTCGTTCAATATCGCAAGGAGCCGTTCATACTCTTTGACTTGGGCTCAAAAACCGACAACAAACGGAAGTCGGCTGAGGTGAGTTGAAGTTGGACGAAGTAAGCCAAAGTGCCTCTCTACATTATTCTATTCGTCTAACCTTGTTCAACTTCGCGAATAGTGTGGAGCTAGCATAACAGGTTACTACAGTAACTGAACCAGTGAGTCATTGGCGCTTCACTGGTTTGTGAACTCCCAATATCTAAATTATCCAGTCTCATAGAATCTGCCTTTATTTGCCGTGTTCCAGGCACGCCAAGCAGGTGCACGAGAGCACGGCGCGCGACAAGGTGCTGAGCACGGCGGTGGCGGTGGCGGGCTGCAAGGTGCCCGTCGCAGCCGTCACGGGCCGCTCCACGCTCACACACTCACCCTCCTCACGTGAGCATACTTATTTATTTGATTACTGGACGAGCAGCAAATTCCTGATGTGCCCATATCACACAATATAATAATATATCAGAGAAGAATCAATTAATTGTTAAGGTTCTCTTGGGAAAATACATGTTCATTGTCAAAAGTGTAAGTGTTGAACACCTAAGTCTAAAAACCATAACCAATCCTAAAATTAAAAACTGCTATGTATTGTATATTGTGTTTAATTAAAGTGTGGTGTTCAAAGCTATCTAAAACTTAAAAAATGGGACTATATGTATGTGTAGTGTAGGTACATATAAGTGATATTGTTGGATAGAGCTATTTTTACAATCATAATAGATTGAATAGGTGCCTGGCGTGAGGAAACATTCGACCGGGACACATGGAGCGAGTTGGGGGAGACCTTTACCCAGGAGTGGGACACAATAGGTTGACAAAAAAGTATATTGAAATAAATTTACTGAAGACACAACCTGCTTCTATACTGCTGTACGTTGTAATGTTGCTCGAATTGCCAGCCTCCATTGTAGAGCCTAAACAAGTACATGAATTGCAAAATAGGTCACTTTTTACACTGTTTAAAGGTGGCCGACATAACAATATATTCATAAAAGTAGCGCCAGCAATTAGTCGCACGCGTCGAGTGTTCATGTATCCATCTATGAGCTCTGTGTAAGAACTTCACCCACAAACCTAATTTGTCTGTCAACAATGTGGTAACCAAGCTTCAACTCGTTTCATAAAAAAATATCGGAGTTATAAATAAATGAACACTTATAAATAGGGCATTCCATGACTAAGTAAAAACAAATACATATATGACACCAATTGGGTACTTTCTGTCATAAAAGTAATAAATAACTTTCAGTTTTTTTTATATGTTCGTGTATGTTACAAATGCAATGCCACTGCTAAATTAAATACTAATACCATTGCACCAGTGGAGTGTATAATTTTAAACTTTGTGTAGACTATATAAAACAATTTTGACACAGTGTGATATGGGCACATCAGCAATTTGGTGCTTGCCCATTGATCAAATAAATAAATAATATAATGTACTTCTTCTTTTTTTTCTCATCGAATGAGAGTGGCTAACTCTGGTGTCGAGAGTTTATTAAGCCAAAAAAAACATAATATTAAAAACCCATACCCAACAGAACTTAAAACATTGTTAGCAAACAATGCAGGCTAACACAGCGTCATGGTCACTACCAGTGGTATTATAATTAGTAATGCTTAGTACTGATGTAAGCGCGCTGCAGACATGCATGGACATTATGTACCTACTTGTAATTAATAGGAAACCAACCGGCGCGTGATGAGCCGGCCTTTCACTGCGAGACTGCATCGCGAGGAAATTAAATAACATCATAAACTGGAATTTTGAGCTTGTTGGCTTTAGCTAGTATGTGTTATCTACATATGTTATCTCTTACATTGCTGTATAACTAGGAATATGCATAATGATGTTAGCAATACTCTAATAATAACTGAACATTCTCTTGTCTGTAACTCTGCTAATTGATAAAATGTCTCGAACTCTGCCGTTGGTAAACGTTAGTTATTATATGAAGATAAGTAAGTTGGTTCTTTTATTTTTTTACATCATAGGTATTGTGGCTTATCTACTAGGTATAAGATGTCTTCTAACTTGATAAAAAATATCAGGATGGTTTATTACTCTGTTGTAGCGGCGACTCGCATGCTGGAGCACTACACGCGCAACCCGCAGGCGCCGGAGGCTCCTAAAGCTGCCTCATTAGTTCTGAAACGGAAACCTTCAGAGTCAGGGTATGTATGACTCAGATATTATCTATACTAATATTATAAAGCTGAAGAGTTTGTTTGTTTGTTTGAACGCGCTAATCTCAGGAATTACTGGTGCGAATTGAAAAAATATTATTGTGTTAGATAGCCCAGTTATCGATGAAGGCTTTAGGCTATATAACATCACGCTGCAACTAATAGGAGCGAAGAAACAATAGAAAATGTGGAAAAAACGGGGAAAATTATTCATCTTTGAGGGCTTCCGTTGCGTGCACAGCGAAAAAGGTTCAAGATATCAAAAAATATGTATGAAAGAATTAATGCCCAAAATATCTATTCCACGCGGACGAAGTCGCAGGCACAGCTAGTGTATAATACTAGTATGAACGCAGTAAAGTACCATACACTATTGCATTTTATGATTGATTGAACAGTGTGATATGTTTATTTATTTATTTTATAAAGGCACACAAAACAGAATGTGTTCTTTAATGAACTAAATATACATTTAAAATAGTAGTTTATGCAACTGTCATTATAATGAAGCAAAAGCAAACACTCGTTACTATTATGAAACTCGCTGCGCTCGTTTCATAAACTCACACTCGTGTTTTAATACCCGTGTTATATGCAGTTGCATACACTACTTTATCTTCACTAATGCAATTAATCAAACAACATGAGTAAAAGCTGACAATAGTTAATTTTTCATACAATTTTCTAGATTTTTCTGGCAAAAGATTGTGAGTTACTTTTGTTGCCAATTCTAGAATATCCGGAGGCGTACAAATATCATCGTCGCTATCCATTTTTAACTTTTAATTTGTATTTAAAAAACAAAACACATTGCGAAACATTAAATTCACGCGTACGTGTATTGTCACAGTGATTTTGCCGCCATTAAAATCTAACCAACGAGAGCGCAGCGCGACCAACCTGATTGGCCCTGCAATCAGGTTGGTCACGCTTTTTCGATGTTATAATAAGCTATTACGATATCGATGTGGATATTATAACATCATGTGAAATTGCTTAAATTGAGTGTTTTGTTGTCTGTGCTATAACAGTAGTAATTATAAGTCAAGTATTGGAAACATAAGTAGAATGTTACAACATTAGTGTAGATAAAATATGTTATGTACTTAGTATGCTCTCTAAGAAACTATTAGTTTACACACATATAAAGTCATTGTTATAAACAAGTGAGATATAGGATAGGATTGGTAAAAATATTTAGTATTCGCTATGTTGGTTAATCTGCAAAACCATGTGGCCAATCAATTTATTTTTTTATTGTAAAAAGAACATTCCATAAATAGAAAAAGAAAATAAAATTATATCCTTACAAATGTTGTACGTGCTGCACAAGGTATCGTCCGGTGCTTTCGACTTTATGCAATAATGCGCGCTGCACGCACCGCACGCAGCACGCTCGCTGTGACGGTCAATAACATCCACCTACCTCTGCAGTGGGTCATATTAGGAATGAATGAGTTTGAAATGATGGCTAGTAGATTTCTATTAAATTTTTATCCGAGTTTCCATGTCACTTAGATACTTCAACGCCTGTCTTATTCTTATTGAGGAGCTAGAATTAACGTATACGTAACTTGTAACACTGTTATAATAAAATGTTATGTATTTATTTCCAGGAGTACAATGGACATGATCAACAAAAAGTCGCGCATGATCCGATTCTCGTCTCCTACTAAAGCAACCATCAAAGACGGTAATGATATGACCTTTATAGATCTATTGTTTTTATTATTAATTTTTAGATATGGCTGATGGTTTAAATAATTCTATTTTGAGTGAACCGAGTTGTTAAATTCTAACAGATGTATAAAGTCTCTGCTATCATACAGGGGACTACCAAAATTAGGTTACCAATGCTTTTTTTTGTTCCAGGACCATCTAACACGGTATTCTCTCGGCTGGGCAACAACGAGGTAACTAAATCTGTGTTTACTAAACCTGTCGGCAAGGCTGTGTTCTCTCGCCTCGGCGCCAAGTCGGACAGCAGCACGGAGGAGCAGATACCGCTGGACGAGCACGCGCTGCAGTACGAGGGCATCCTGAAGAGTCCGCCGCAGGGCAAGAAGACGGTCACTATAACCACCACCAGGAACACGCGCAAGATATCGTGCACGATGCGCGCCGACGAGCAGCCTCTCAGCGTCAAAGACAAACTCGCGCTGCCCAAAGCCAAGTCCGTGAAGTTCTCCAACCACGTGCAGTACAAGGAGATCGAGCCCATCAAGAAGGCGGCGGTGACGGTGAGTAGTGGTAATAAAGCGAAGGCGGCGTCGTTCTTCAACAAGCCGGAGCGGCGCCTATCGCTGCCGGCAGGCGGCGCGGCGCCCCCCGCGCCCGGCGTGAAGGCGCGCCTCGGCAGCGTCAACAACCTCACCATCACCAGCACGGTGTTCCACCGCCTCGGCGTGTGATGCGTGCGCCGGGTGAGCTGCCACCCCGCCTGCTACGTCACCATGCGCCACACGTGACCGCGCCGCGTGGCTGCACCCCCACTGCCACTCGCACTGTAACATACCTGCCCCCGGCTGCTGCAACGACGAGCTTTAATTTCATTATATAAAGGTAATAATTTAACTCTCCTATGAAATCAGCTGGCTACCTCTGTAGTCACCCCGCAGTTTAAAATTGTCTACCAATGAAAGTACTAATCATGGATCGAGCTGGTTCTGATTCTAGAGGTTGGGGAGTTGTGTTACAGCATGGGTGGCGCTGATGATACCTATATCAGTGGTCGAGGATATTCAAAGCTACCCTGTTAAAATGTGAGGACCCATGAACAATTTGTGTGTGATATACCGAGTAAAAATTAAGGAAATGAGTAATTTTTTTGTGGATATCTATCTATTTTGGTATGTCTACCGTATAATAATGATGTTGTGTGTTTTAGACAACTAACTGATACCTTTTATTTTATAATGTGCAACGCAATCTATTTAAGTTTTTTTACGTGTGATTGTAATGTTTTATATGGCAACAATAATAATTAATTAATTAATTGATTTTTAACATATCTGCTTATACTTCTATTGTGAGTACAATATAAGTCACCATACAATGTTTATGCATTAGGATATGTACATATACATATCTATCTAGACCTACATGTGTAGCGGAATATACAGTTATTATGTTTTAATTTTGCGATCACGTTGGCTAGTTCCAAACAAAAATATAATGTAAGCATTATTAATATTTTACAATTAAGTTTTGGATTCCTAAAATTAGCGGTGCTGATTACAGCTACATATATATGTTACAAGTTATAATATAAATAGTAACAATAATTTTGGTTCACAGGTGATTTTTTAATTTATAAGTTTTAATTTGAATTAACCAAGTTAAAAAGTAGAGTGCAGTCAGTTTTAGTTATACATCTTACATCAATATACTTCATTTGCTTGTAAAGAACCTCAAGTTAATTATGTATTTAATAATTTACAATAGCATGATAATTCGTTTTATACATACAACACTTCTCAAGATGTAAAAAGTACATCACAGTAACTAGATCTTAGTAAGTAAATTTAGTGTTAATTAATTATATGATAAAAATAAGTTTTTTACTTCAACTAATGTAAATAGGTATTTTAATTTTAAATAAATGAAAATTTCAAATAAACATGCAATTTCTGATTATTATGTATGTGTTAGTAACACTAAATATTACTAACAATATTAATTATTGTAGGCTTATTATTCGTTGAAAGATAAAAGTTGAATTTTAACAATATACCTAACTAGCTGTGCCTGCGACTTCGTCCGCGTGGAATAGTTACTTTGGGAATCATATTTATTTTTGCAAACTGCAATCATAGCAGGTACCCACGACTTGAACCGTTATCGCAGCCCACGCAACGAAATCCTTCAAAGATGAATAATTTTCCCCGTTATTTTCCACATTTTCCATTGTTTCTTTGCTCCTATTAATTGCAGCGTGATTTTATATAGCCTAACTAAAGCCTTCCTCGATAAATGGTCTATTTAATACAAAAATAATTTTTCAATTCGTACCAGTAGTTCCTGAGATTAGCGCGTTCAAACAAAGAAACAAACTCTTCAGCTTTATATATTATAGTATTAGTATAGTATAAATGACTTTTCTGGTCATATTGGATTTCAAACAAGTTTGTAATAGAGAGGTCATTCACGTGAAACGGGACTGTATTTCTATGATTTGAGCCTATGATACTTTTAAGACCTCATACTACCCAGATACCAGATATCATAATGATCCGTTCAGCCGTTTTTGCGTGATGGCCGTTTAAATAAATAGACACAAATTTAAAGTAGGTGTAGTGTAGGTACCCTATATACAGGTATAGGTACCCTATATACAGGTATAGGTATTTACTCTATAATAACTTCATGTACAGATTTTAGACCTTTTGCTTTATTATATGTACCTATAGAGATTTTAGCAGGTGGCTGGACAACATGTAGGTACGGCATGTCAAATAGAGAAACCGATATTTACATTTGGACAACTCTACCTACAACAACAACAACTTGAAATAACATCTTTAACAAAATACTTTTATTTGTAAATGGCTATTTAGCATGTTTACAAAACGTTGCAATTGCGAAATAGTGCTAGCACCCCAAACCATAAGTTAAATTATGTCTCGTAACGACGCCCGCAATTTGCGGTCGCTCAGGATTGTAAAATGGATATCGTAATTCTCATACTTTACTGTATCTACATACTTATATTTAAAACGTAAACAAAGAAACATGCGAATGCCTTTGAAATTGTCGTTTATGTTTTGCGAAACCATAGTTAGGTACTTGTGCCTACTGTTGGGATTATCCTATCCCATGCATTTGTACTTACTTCTAGTTCTTGCTGTTTTAGTTTAGTCCGTAGGTACTTTAGTATCATAAAGTAACAACAGAATAACAGCAATACTTAGATTCATATGATATTATGCTAGTCCATGTCATTGTCCAAGATATCACCCGTTTAATTTTTAGAGAAGTATATTCTAGCAACACAGTAACACATGGTTTTATGGCTTGGAAAATAACAAAGTTTCGTCCATACTGTTGCGATAGAATCTTATAAGTAAAATCATTAAATAAATAAATTAATATTCCGGGATATTGCACACAGCGCCATCTAGCCCCACACTAAGCAAACGCTTGTGTCGTGGGTACTAGATAACGGATATAATACTTATATACTTTTCTATTATTTTCTTTTCATTGACTGTCTGTGGTGTCTATGAGATGATGATGAAGATGTCCTTTTGTATAGAGCACATTATTTTTTGCTAGTAGGTATAAAGTTTGTTAAAGTTAGTTTGGTACAACACACAGGTTGACTTGTAATATATATATATTAAAAACCAGCTTCGTCACCTACACTTAAATCAACAACTTTTATTTAACGACTTTTGGAAATTTGCAAATAAAAAAACAGAGCACTCCCGGACAAAAAGTTCGTCGTCCCCTGACAAAATGTATGGTGAACCATCATTTTTCTTCGCGGATTTTCAAAAGTTGTTGCTTTAGAAGTAATAAAGCCTCCCTTTAGAGGATATGCGTAAATTACTCTGTAGGTATATTATATACCTATCACTAGCCCAGTACTTCCCTAGCGGCTCGCAGGTCGGGTGTACTTTCTCCGCGTGGGTCCAGCTCGCTGCCCCATGCAGCGGCCGTGACCGCCAATGAAAGTTACTAGGCTAGGAAAGCCACCGCTATCCGATGTCAACGCGATTTCCTTTTCATGGGAAAATATTATCAGTAGGTTCATATAGATTAGTTATTGATTGGGAGAATTAGATCCTCATATGGATAGAGTTGTCTCTTCACCCTGCACACTAAACTATTTGTGCGTAAGTGTTTGAACTTCTCCACGCTCAATGGGCTGAACTGATTTGAATGAAATTTGGTATGGAGACTAGATTCTTGAATAACACACATGTATAGGTATGTGCAATACTATACAATAGTTTTTATCCCAGATTAATGAAAAAAAAAACTTAATAACCACGGGGTGCTGCAAACAGAGCGCGGGATATTTAGAGCTAATGAAATGAACTACCTACTTACTTAGTTGTTGTAGGCGCGTAAGCAATCATTTTATAATTCAACTAGTTGTGCCTGCGACTTCGTCCACGTGGAATAGTTATTTTGGGAATCATATTTATTTTTGCAAACTTATAAATCATAGCTGTTACCCACGACTTGAACCGTTTTCACAGCGCACGCAACGGAATCCTTCAAAGATGAATAATTTTCTTCATTTTTTCCACATTTTCCATTGTTTCTTCGCTCCTATTAGTTGCAGCGTGATATTATATAGCCTAAAGCCTTCCTCGATAAATGGTCTATTCAACACAAAAATAATTTTTCAATTCGCACCAGTAGTTCCTGAGATTAGCGCGTTCAAACAAACAAACAAACTCTTCAGCTTTATAATATTACTAGCAGTGCCTGCGACTTCGTCCGCATTGAATAGTTATTTTGGGCATTAATTCTTTGAATTTTGAACCGTATTCGCAGCGCTCGCAACGGAAACCCTCAAAGATGAATAATTTTCCCCATTTTTTTCCACATTTTCCATTGTTTCTTCGCTCCTATTAGTTGCAGCGTGATGTCATATAGCCTAAAGCCTTCCTCGATAAATGGTCTATTCAACACAAAAATAATTTTTCAATTCGCACCAGTAGTTCCTGAGATTAGCGCGTTTAAACAAACAAACAAACTCTTCAGGTTTATAATATTATTACTAGCTGTGCCTGCGACTTCGTCCGCGTGGAATAGTTATTTTGGGCATTAATTCTTTGAATTTTGAACCGTATTCGCAGCGCTCGCAACGGAAGCCCTCAAAGATGAAAAAATAAATGTTTTCTTCTAATACAAATTAAGTGATTTAACACGCTGTATTTACCAGTGCTGAAATCACTATGATGAGGAAACGAAGGTCTCCGAGGGTCATAATCTTCTAACATTGGCTTTTTGCAATAATGGACCAAAACATTTGAGCTGAAATGTAGCTGAATTTCTGAACGAAAAACATATTGGCAACAGGATTCCATTCCATGTTACGACACGGGACAGTCTCTAATGATTTTGAATACATATGTTTATGTGAAATGGACTACTTACTTAGTGTCGTCGCCGAATTAGCAGACTACGTATGAATGATGTCGCTGTGCAGTATCTAGCAGACGGCGGACATTACGCGCTGCACAGTGCACCGTGAAGCTATCGCCGGCTTCTTTTTGTGAGAGACAGTTTACGAGTTATCAACATTCGCCGTTGCATAAGCGGACTGTTACCCGGTGTTACTTCACACGACACAATACAGGGCTTCGGAAGCACTCTATTTGTTGCCAATTAAATTAGCTCTTTTGTATTTTGTCAAATGGGAATGATATAACGGAGGCTTCGACGCATGGGCGGGTGGGCGGCGCGGCGCCAGGCAGAGCGCCCGCGGCGCGCGATATAAGCGCGGGGAGGGCGCGCGCCGCCGCACTGCCAGCGACGCCCCGACCCCGACACCACGCGCGCCATGGGGAGACAGGTAACTATTTACTTTCAATTATTATTGGCACAATTAATTTAATTAAGTAAAAATCGAGATCAGTGATAGTGTGAATTGTGAAATATTGCCATTTGTGTTTTGCCCAGGCATTAATAGCGGCATTGTGCTGCTTGTTGGCGAGCGCAGCACGAGCTAGCGGCGTGCAGCTGAAGGACCAGCTGGGAGCCGAGAGCGCGCGCCTGTACAGGCACGCGCCGGGACTCGTGTACGCCAGCGCGGCGCCCTACGGGGCCTACTCGTTCCACGTGCCCGCGGTGGCGGCGCCGCAGCCCGCCGCCTCCAGGATCGTGCCCATCAAGGACAGCCACAGCATCCAGCATGCTAACGGAAACGGATACTTGAAAGACTCGTACGGGAATCGTTTTGTGGAAGCTCTACAGTCGATGAAGGGACTGCCGTTCCGACCCTTCCCGCAGCAGTACGTGCAGCTGCAAGAGCTGCCGGCGCACCTCGCGCAGCCGCTGGCTGCCAGCTTCCAGCAGCAGTACAAGGTGGCACCGCAGGCCTTCGCAGCGCCTTACCGCCTGCCGGCCGCCGCTGCCCCACACAACCAGCACTACACCTACGCCACCGCGCACGCCGGGTACTCGGACGCGCTTAAGGGCCTGTCGCCTGCCGCCGTACATTACGGCCCTAACTTCGGATCCGTGTTCCACTTGCCCGTGCAGTCGGTAGCCCCGACGCGGGAGCCACATAGGGCCGTTCATTTCACTCAAGATTCTACTCATTCTCTGTCTGAGAATCAGGAGCATCGTTCAGCTCCGCACCCGACCGGACACAGATCGGTGTTTATCGAGCAGCCTCAACAGCAATATCAGAAGTATCAACAGTCGCAGGAGAGCGCCTCGGAGGAGGTGACGGCGCCCCCCGCAAGATACGTGAAGCCTCAACCCTCGACGCACGAGTTGGTCTCCGCCATTAAAGAAATCCCTATCAAGACTGTGGTTAACGGCAAAAAAACTGTTGTCAATGTAGAAACGAAGCCTCCTCTACCGCTTTTGGATATCAATCTTCTCGAACCTCTGACGTTCGCGAACCCTCTGGTGCCTCAAGTCCAACATTTCCTTCCTCGTATCAACGACGCTAAGTACCACAAGCTGCCCGAACTACAGAAGCACGAGGACAAGAAGTATCAAAAGGAAATTCGTATTCAAAAGACAAAGAGCTACGATAGCGGCGTCATCAAAGGCAAGCCTAAAAAGCCGAAAAAGAAGCAAAAGCCGCGCACGCACAGCTACGACGACTACATCCCGGCGGCCACGGCGCGCCCGCCTGTCTCCGTCACCAAGGCGCTCGAGGACGCGCCGGAGATTGTATACGAGATCAATACGCCCAACCACAAGGAGACTATCAAAGAAAAAACCGTGACATACAACAAAGAAACAAACTCGGAACCCGTCCACTACACGTACGGAACTAACACACGCAAGGAACCAGTGCAGTACTCCTACTCGCATAGCTCGAAGGAACCGCTGCAAATTCAAGAAGTGCGTTACGAAGGTAAAGGGGAGGGCCCCAAGCATCTTATATACAACTCCAAGCCGGGTGTTTTGAGCGATGACAACGACAAGCCCAAGCCCGAGGCGGAGAACTCCGGCGAGTCCGGCGAGCACTCGGACGACGAACCACCCGCGCGGCCGCACCATGAAAACCAGAAGGAACACCACTCCTCCCACGATACGCCCAAATCCACGCACCATCACGTGCCGGAGCACAGGGAGCAGGAGTACCAACACCGGCCGAGCGCGCCGCCGCACCACTCCGAGCACGAGCACCCACACAGCACGGCCGGTGGTGACTCACACCGAGCGCACCACCACTACCAGCATGACCCCAGCTCTGGCGGGCACCATCATGTGCATCACGCCGAACACAAACATCATCACAAACCCAGCTCCGGCCACAACACACAGCACAAAGATGAAGAGTACCACCACAGGCCTCATTCGGACGCGCATCACGGCGTGCAGCACACCGGCAAGCACGGTCAGTACCCGGCGCTGGATGTGACTCCGCACCAGTACGAAGAAGACATCAGCTTCGCGGCACCTATTAAGGTGGATCCCAGCCAGCATGTGCAGCGCGAGCGCGAGCCGGCGCCGCGCGCGCGCCCCGATCACGCCGAGCACCATCACTCAGAATCCTCGCCACACCACGACGGGCCCACCATGCACGTGCACGAGAAAACTAAGCAAGTGTACATCAAGGAGGAGACGCCCGAGCACGACGAGAGTATCGGCGAGGAACTCATGAAAAAAATCTACGGAAAAGAGGAAGATAAGGAGCAGGACTTCGAGAACGCCTACAAGAACGCCGCGTACGGATTCCCCGCGTACGACAAGTCGCCGGCGGACGTCGAGAAGGACATCTACAACCCGGATAGCTACGGAGCGCCGCGCGACCACAGCGCCTACGACATCGACCACGCGCCCTTCCAGCAGTACCAGGGCCACGGGAACGAGTTCCCCAAGCAGATGCGGCTCAGCTATCAGGACGCGCGAGACAAGACTAAGGAAGACTACATCCTGGACTACTCCGTCAGCAAGCCCACGAGCCTGCTCGACCGACACAACAACAAGGTGGGATACTACAAGCTCTACAAGGATCAGAAGCCGGAAAAATACGTCGTGCACGACGACGACAAGAAACAAAAGAGCGAAAAACTGACGGCGATACCGTACTCGTACTACCCGGCGGCGGCGGCGCAAGGTGACGGCATGAAGCAGTTCCTGGAGCAGTACAAGGGCGTGGCGGCGCCCTACGTGTTCGAGTACGACTACTCCAAGGGGTTCTCGGCGGTGCCTGCCAAGCCAGCAGCGGCGGGCGCCGGCGCGGACAGCGCGGCGCGCGCCTCGCGCCCCCTGCAGCGCTACAAGATGACGCACTTCGTGGAGCCGCAGTTCCAGTACGGGTTCGAGCCCGTGGGGCTGCCGCGCCTGCTGGACAGCGAGCTGGCCGCCATGGCTTCCAACCACAGCCCCGACGAGAAGCCCGGCACGAGGAAAAAAGTATATAAGGAGAACTTCTACATCAAGAAAACGAGCATGTCGGACGCGAGTCCCAATAGCTGATAAGATTAATTTATTATCGTCGCTTTAGTAGTTATAAAGTATTCGTAAATAAGTAAATTAAATGAGATTACTATTTTTTCGATCGTTTGTACTCATCCCGTTAATCTCCATCTATTTACTTAACTAGTGTAGCGAAGCCGGCCACTTGTGCAATGAGTTTTACTTTCTCTATCTACCAATCAATATATTACGTGACTTTAGCTATTTTTTGCGCCGATTTGTAGTTCATCGGTAGGTAAATGCAAAAAGAAGTATTGCTCCAGCCCGCGCTCAGTCAGCGTGGAATGAGCAAAAAACCCGCTACGATTTTGCATGCCGG
Organism: Macaria notata; assembly: GCA_927399415.1. Classification (NCBI taxonomy): domain Eukaryota; kingdom Metazoa; phylum Arthropoda; class Insecta; order Lepidoptera; family Geometridae; genus Macaria; species Macaria notata. The sequence goes on from OV656727.1 coordinate 2,216,393, forward strand.
ATCCAAGAGAAATGCAGGCGCCGAGACGCAACACTCGGAAATGAAACTACAAGTGCAACTGAGCAAGTACCGCGAGCATTCACTGACGAATATCTATGTACGAATCAATTTACTTAATATAATCATAGAAATAGTAGGGAGGAAGGTACTTAGACACTTTATTCGTTTCATAATGATAGCTAGGTGAGTAGGTAATAAATCTATTAATGGAAAAAAGTATGAGCTCGAATCGAATTTAATAAAGGTGTGCAATAAGACAGTTGTTTACGCTCTCGGTGTCTCGATCCCATGCTCGAATGCAAACTAAAGGCTATTGGGCAACTTGCGATTATTAACGGCGAGACAAGTTGCAGATGCAATGTGAGGAAATCAATGAACTAATGGCAAAAAAGCGATCGAAACTCTGAAACTATTCCAAGGCTAACATTAAAGTACTGCTCAATAATACTTAATACAAATTATTCAAGGGCATTGAAAATTGCAATTATCTCTAGTATTTACTGTTTATTCAGAACTCAATTAAATACTGATGGAGAACTTAAAAACTAAAAATATTTGAAACTTAAAATTGGCTCAACATGGTTTCAATTTGTTTCCGTTATAACAAACGTAACTAAACAATTTTAAAGTTACAAACCACTTTACAGTAACTAAAATAAATTCGTCAAATGTTCACTATGTTTAAAAATCTAGAGAGGCCTTTTCATTAATTCCACTAGTACAAAAATAAAGTAATAAATATGAGACGGATGTTTGAAATACATTATGTTGACTGCAAATTACTATCACATGTCGGTGGCGCTGGCGCTCGCTATCTCGCTTTAATGTGGCTCTCCGTGTCCGTCTTATTCCGATTCCTCAGCAGTCGGACCGTCATGGCGAGAGTGGCGCCCCCCAATGCCACGGCGAGTAGAGCCAACACTACCAACCCCGTGGGGAAGCGGTTCCCAGCGTTGAAATCGAGCATTTCCGCGACAAGCGCAACGGGCCTCAGTATCTTGACGACGGGCTCGCAGCCCGACTCGCGCACATACTTGGCCCACGTCCGGTTGGGGTACGTGAGCTCCCGGGGCTTAATGAATGGCCTCCTGCCCGGCACCGTCTTGTTGAGCGTGGAGCTCATGTTCCGCATCTGCGCCTCGTTGTAGTGGCAGTACAGGTGCTTCTTCTTCTTGTTGCCCTTCACGACGATATCTTTCTCGGCGCTCTTGGCTCCGATCAGCACGTCCAAGTCTCCCTTGATCATGTTGGCCCAGTCCCACATCTCCGCGATCTTGCAATCGCAGATGAAAGGATTGCCGAGCAGGTTCAGGGAGTGCAAGCGAGGGTTGTTGGCGAATATCAGAGGATCGATAGTGGTCAAGTTGTTGTTACTCAAATTTATCTTTTCCAGGTGGCGTAATTTTTCCAAGAAAGATAAACTTCCTTCTCGAGATACGAGTCGGTTACCGGCTATGTTCAGCTCGGTAATGTTCTCTGTGTTTTTGAATGCGTCAAAGTCTAGGGCGGTGATGTTGCAATTACTCAAGTCGAGGTTCGTAACTTGTGACAGTTGTTTCGGGAATATAGGTCCTTTCTCCGGAATCACGAGCGGGTTGCCACCGAGACGGATTTCTCTCAAGTCCATGTAAGTCAGATTTTTAAAGAACGCGTTTGCGTTGAGTGGTCTTTTCAGCCCGCAAAACTCCAATTCCAATGTAGCCAGTTGCGTCAGGTTACCAAACAAGCCAGCCTCGAGAGACAGCAAGTCATTGCCCGACAGCACGAGCCGTTTCATCGAGGTCATCTTGGCGAAAGAATCCGGCCCAATATACGATAGATTACTGTATCCCATATTCAAATATTCGAGGTGCTCGAGAGGTGCCAACAGCTTTGTGAATACGTTGACTAACGGGTTGTGCGAGATATCCAATTCTTGAAGATTATCGAAAACATTGAAATTGTCAGGAAGATTTCTCAATCCACAGTTACTTAAAAACAGTCTCTCAAGTTTCGGAAGAGGAGCGATCGCTTCTTGTAAGTCCGCAGCAAATAATGGGTTGCCCGAAAGGTAAAGACTTTTTAGTCTCGTCGCATTAACGAAGGCTTCGCCGGAAATAGGTCCTTGAATTTTGCAATTAGATAAATCGAGTAACTCCAAATTATTTACACTATTTCCCAGTGTAGCTGCAACATCTATGTTACGCAACTCGTTGTCTGCGAGTACCAGAGAAACCAAATTAGTACTGTTTGAGAAAGTGTCTTCTGAAAGCGAGGTAATGCCGGATTTTCTCAAGTTTAAGTATTCTAGTCTGATTAATTTTCCTAATATTTCAGGCCAATCTATATCGGATAGATGGTTTCCGGCGAGCTCCAGATTTTTGAGATTAACGGCGCTGGCAAATGTAATTTCTGATATGGTGGTGAGCTTGCAGTCGTTGAGCTTCAGAGTTTCTAGGCTGGAGAGTGCCTCGAAAACCGCGCCCAGCTCCCGCAGCGGGTTGTTGGAAAGGTCCACCGTGTTCACCGCCGTCATGTTGTCGAAGAACTGCGGGTTGATAGCGCTCAAGTTGCAGTTGCTGATGTCCAAGAACTGCAGCGTCGGCGATATCAGGAAGGGACCTTCGACTGTGCTGATCGGGTTGTCCTGAAGTTCCACGTTCAGCAGACCACGAGAGTCCCTGGAATTGACATATAACAATCAGTTTATTATAACCGTACGGTACCTAAAGGGTAACTCGTTTATATTGCTTTACAATAGAAGTGAATGATCCGGTAAGAAGTATGAGCATAAACATCTTACGCGTGTATCTTGTAGGTACTAGTAAAACTCCAATTTGCATTCGTTGTAGGGTCATTATCTAATATTGGCACTAGTTGGCGGCAATTTGTCGCGGCTCTACCGCCATAACAAGATCACGAGCAATTTGAACAATTTTATCATCAGCACACATTGTGGCGTCGGATGAATGTCAGCTCGGGCGCGGACAATGGGCGGCGGGCCCGTGAGAACGTAACCATGGGGTAAACTTAATGAGCGCGCTGCGTACGTACTGACTCATACTGAGTAACTTCACGTAGTAGGTACGTGTTTATAAATACCATTGTGACTATAATAGCATTGAAACTTTCATACTTAATGATAGATAGGATTTTAATACTTACAGGAATGCTTCTGCATCAACATAACTGATGTTATTCCCCGACAAATCCACGTCTATGAGGTACTCCAAGCCCTTGAAGGAGTCCCTCTCGACTCTCGTCAAGCGGTTGTTTGCAATCTGGAGTCTCCTCATCTTGATGTCCCCAGGGAAGGGTTTGAGGGCGGTGATGTTGTTCCCGTTGAGGTCGAGGATGTAGACGCTGAGACTCAGCTCCTCGTACGGCACCTCCGTGAGGTTGCTCTCGGAGCAGTCCGTCACCCAGTTGATCCTGAAGTAGTGGCAGTCGCACTCGTCCGGGCATTCCAGCTCGAAGCTGTCGCCGTTGAAGCCATATGTCACACTGATAGCAATCAAGCAAAAAACGAGGACCGGGGTGGAAGCCATGTTAGTTCAATATGTCGTGTTCTTAGAGCCTTTACAATACTTGCTCACCCATATTACACCTGAAATAAACAAAGACTTCCGTTTAATATTTAGCGATCATGAGTTATCTATTAGCGGAGCGGTAATTAAACGTTAAACAGTTGCGGACATGTGCATATTGGTAAACATGTGATTTAGATCGCCCGAGTAGGTAAACTACTATAACGTTCCATATTGGCCCTGTACGACTGTTATAGGTATTTGCACATTTTGTTCTTGCTTACATGATCGATGTGATAAGTTAGACTATAAGTAGGTAGGTATACGCGGTTGCTACTTAACTATCGATCGCTTTTTGGCTACGAGATATACTGGAGTGCAGAGGAGCGTTCGAGGCGGTTCAGTGGAATTAAAACGATGATTGTGCAAGGAGCGACGGGACAATAACGGTAATAGCTGCCATCCTGCCCGCCGCCGCCGCGCCGGCGACAACCGTTTCCCGCCAGAATTTTCCAGAAACTCAGATCCAGAACGCCAATAGGTCACGCCTTTGTGGGCATACGTTTACATCAAATGTCACCCTGACTACGATATACATATTTTAGGTGACCACTGGAAATGGATGGAGCCAAAAGCAAAACAAAACAAATGCAAACGAGTTTATCGAAAAATCACCTACATACATAAGTACATAACATCGCAATTAAAAGTATCGAATTTGTTCGAAAGAGGTCATGGCTAGATAAATAGTGCAACATAATGTACCTACTGGCTTAGGTACCGCTGTGGTTGTACTCAGTTAAATAGTAAGTAAATGGTTTACTTTATTGCTTGCTAGTGCATTTTCCTATTAAGCGTCGAGTTTATGTCAACATTCGCGGAATAAGGAAATTGAGTGGAAGAAGGTCGATATGAGTCAGGATATCGCTAGATAAAGAGAAGCAGAGTCTAAACGATCCCGTGGTCGCGGCGCAGCCCCACCCCTGACTCATGCTGCTTGTGACACCACTTATGAACGAACCGTCATAGGATACACTTTAGACAAGTATGTTCGTTTAAGAGTGGCCAATTCTGGTGTCGAAAGTTTTCAACCCGTCCTAAGGGCCTCTGATATGGCTCAACGGCTGCAGTTCTATAACAAATGTCTAAGTTTAGATTAGGTGTTACACAATAGTAGATAGTTTGTGCTATAAAGTGACGATAACTGCAGTGTCAGTGATGACCAAGGAATTTGGTATAAATGACGCACAAGGAAGGCTTGCCCAGCTGACTAACCAATTAACAATGATGGAAAAAAATTAGGGCACATAAGATCTTTTCTGTATTATATAACAGGTTTATGTTTTACAAATGAGTTAGTAAATATGTAGTTACGCTTAAGTAGGTAGGTAGGTATATTGTTTGAATAGTATGAATCAGTGAAGGTGACAGGTCAATAGCGAATGCGAATGTTTAATTGCAGACTGTTTCACCGAAACTGGTCTGTTGACATTACAGGGCGAGATAAGATCGCCTTTCATGATGTTTACCTCGCCTCGCCTCCTTGAACCTTGTGTAATGACGCGGAAAAGCATTGTTTGTAGTAAGCATTACGTACAGGAAATGCGTGATTAAATAATTCAAATAATTAATCGATTGTGTAACGTTAACAGCTCTACGATCAAACATCAATTAATCAAACCGGCAATAAAATAATGTTAACTAGCACTGCGGAACCAACACAATGCTGAAACAACAAAACATTTCGCTCATGTAGCCAACATTGCAGTACCACGAGCCGGTCCGTCGAGTTTCTAAGCGAGCTCTTGCAAGTTGCAAGGGCTCGCTAACAAATCACATTCACCATTGTAAACAAAGTAGGGTATTATTGTACTGGTGTGTGGCGGTGGGTGGCGGAACAACAACACGATTTCCATAACGAACACTGGAGGCGCGATTACATCGGGCCGAGTTCCGCGCCGCTGCACTCGCGGACTTACATGTGTGGTGTCCGGACGGCGTGCTGTCCTGGCGGTCGGCAGCTCTCTACTGACTGAGGCCGCCGGCGACGCCGGCACACGTCGCATGTGTCATGTCAACGGAGACGCACACACACGCCCCATCTAGATACACTAATATGTTTTTCGTCATTGACATTGTGTCTGCATTACCTACTGCGTATCTACTATGTAGGTACCTATAGATGGACTGTGAGTGTCTATATCTTCAATGTAAATGCCATATTTTACCTCAAGCAAAAGTAATAAAAATACATGGACACACCTTGTATTTTTATTACTCACTTGTCTTGTACATATTAGGCACTTCTATGTTTGTACGCATAATATATTCATACTTATTAGAATCTTAGCCTTCACTGTAACCACTAACCCACAGGTGGTATTGACGCTACGTTAAGCTTCCAAAACAGTTTTTGTACACGAAGAAAATCAGGTTTTATCCTGTGGAAAACATAAAAGCAATTCAATCTGTTTAGTTTTCCACAGGCGTCAATTATTCTAACTATGTATGTACAAAATGAACATGATTTTCACTTGTGACCAATGGAATATTATTGTATGCGACAAACAAACACTACCCACCCTCGTATTTCTGAGTGATTCATGACGTATTGTTTTTGTATGGCTATAGCATTAGAGAGCGGAGGGTGTAGCTGGGCACATTGGCTAGGCAAATAGCCCTTGTTTGTCTCTGCAAGCAAATAGTGAGAAACGATCTATACACTGAACTTCGCTCCTTACAAACATATGGTTAAGTATGTATATCATTTTGCGGCAAACACATTTTTAACTATGTATTAGGTAAAACCATACTAGCATTTGAATAAAAAGTGATAATAAGTGACGATTACCGATGATAGAATCTAGGTATACTTATGTATATATATATATATATATATATTATATACGATTGAATAAAATATAATTTTGTTTCAAAAATGTATTTATGTTTTTTTTGTTATTGGAAACAGCCACAAACTATAAAACTTGCAATACCTTAGAACTTTTTATTTGAATTTCCCGCGCAGCGTTTTTTTTTTTTTGTTATGGCTTTTGCGAAGATATGACTTCGCAATTCTGCCAATGTCAAGTGGGAAGATAGGCCATCAAACTGAGAAATTTTAAGTGAAATATCGATATGTACGGTGGTTTTAAATTGCACAGTTGAGTGTTTTTCCCCCTTTTTTGCTTTCTGTAACAGCGATAGTTAACCAATCTACAGACATATACAGAAACAACACAAGAACAAACATAGATGCATATACATAGGAACATGTTAATTTATTAAGACCTATACTTTACATACTCTAAATTTTATTATAAGTTTTAGTTTATAAGTTAGTTATTAATCAATGATACCAAATAGTAAATTATAATCTACTAAAATTAAACAATACTATACATACTACTTCTAACGTAAATAATCTTTATGAATAACTAATGTCAAATTAACTAAATAACCCGCCCTTTATCGTTCCCGGTGCAAATGTGCCCATCAAGCTCGCTGCGTTTCCGCGCTGGATGGCAATAGATAGCCGTTGCACCAGAAACGATCCAGAGCGGGAGTCACCGGTCGTAACTCTAAGTTTCTGCCCAATTTCCCCGATGAAAGTCTTCGCAACCTTACTCCAGCAGCCCATCGTTTCCACTGCCAGGGGAACAAAGATGTAATGCGACTCCAGGGCAGCATACTTGAGCCTCTTCTTGATGCAGGCATCTTCTGCTGCGGCTGACGGGGAGAGGACTGTGCGACTCAGGTGGCTGGGGGCTAGTGTGCTGACACACGTGGCGTCCCAAATGAGGCACTTGCCATTTTTCCACGGCACCAGAGTCAGCCCGTCCGGTCTCTTACCATCAGCTCTGCTCAAACCCGGAGGCTCGAGTACGCTGGGGACATTCGCAGATACCAAGGCTCTGCGTACAATGTCGTTCAGGGCGTGGTGACGCGGAAATCTACCTGTGCACCGACGACAACTCAAAGCATGATGGCCATCAGCTTCCACCGTGGAACCACAGGTGCAAATATGGGGCTCACACACCTTGCAGCCCAGGCGGAAAGCTACGGCCACACGCAAAGAGTCGTCATCAAGCAAAGTGCCAAGATGAGGCGAAGGTAACGCATGCAACCACGCTCCTGATTCAGGCTGAGACACTGCTCGCAGTCTTAATTAAATTAAAATTAATGTTACTTACCTATAATTTTATTTTATTGTTTTTTTTTCATTTACATAAGATATTTACAAATTTGGAATGTACAAGGGATAGCAGGAATTTAAGGGAAGTAGGACGAGGAATTTCAGGAGGGATAACATCATACAATGAGTATTGTTTTAATGGGCAGCTAAAGAATATATTGAAGCGAGTGTGGCTTAGCGGTTCCAGTGTCTGCTTTTCATCCAGACGCACCCTGGTTCGAATCCGCCCTACACCAATGACTTGTATTTTCAAGTTATGTGTAGATTTGCACTCGCTTAGCGGTGAAGGAAAACATCGTGAGGAAACCGACATGTTTGAGGACCACAATATCCGAGGACATGCGTCTTCCGTGGAAGGACCTGGGCGCCCACCACGATGTATCTGCCCAAGAAAACTCCCCTAACGAATTAATTCTGCGGGGGAGTCACGACCCTCAGTCATGAGGAAATACGACTCAAAGAGAGAGAAAGAATATATGATCCACATTTCCCTCATCTAAGCCACACTCACACATCGAGTGGTTCCTAATCCTGAGTTTGGCGAGAAAACAGGGGTACACGAGTGATTTAAGCGCAACCGACAGATGGTAGAAATGGTAACTTTATTTGCTTTTTGGAATTTAAAAAACCAGGGTTTATGAGGAATTTCTGGTTGGATATCTCCATAGAATTTACCTTCATTTCAGTTTTAGAAATTTGCCATTTCTGGGACTAGCATTTATGCATCATAGGTATGTTTCAAAATGGTACACAAGTCATGGGAGTATATCACAGAAGCGCAGCGTTAAACAATTTCAAATATGAAGAGATGTCTAAAGTTAATAGTATGTCACTATCAGCTGTCAGTTATGGCCAAAACAAACAGTCACAAGTGACAAAAACAAATTCGGAGGTTATTTTTATTTTGGTTTGTATTCTGATAATATTTCTTAAAGATCGATAAAGGTTATTTATCAGAATGTCGGGACCATCAGAGGCTGGTGCCTCTACAGATGGTGAAGCTCTCAAGGATATATTCAAGCACGCCATGAAAATGTACGACAATATAGAGAAAGATAAAGAACCGACCAACAGTGACTCTGTACAAGTAAGTATTCAGATATTCATTTAGACTCAACACGAAGCTTCTCTCGATATCAAAACATCTTACTGGAACCACAGAATACAGAAGAAGTCTGGTAGTCAGTTTTTGATTTGAAATAAATACAATATAATCTATATATTGAACGTATGTGTCATGTTTGCTTTGATTGGATACCTATTTTGATATTGTTGTCATGTGTTTGCAGCTGAGTGTAAAAACAGCAATAAGCAAGTTTGAGAAGGCCACCAACCTGGTGTCCCTGTCGGGCATGTTCAGTCGCAACGAGAGCCTGGACGAGCTGCCGACGGACACGTTGCAGTACTTGCTGCTGCCAGCGCTGCTCGGGGCTCTCAGCCTCAAGCTCTGCAGCCAGCCACGGAAGGAGGTCATCAATGTTGCAGAGATATACTTTAGGTAAATGGGGTTTTGTCACAGAATTTATATCATTTATGATGATGACCATTATGTGACCAATGTTAGGAAGTTTGGGAAATGTAACCCTATTCCTTGGTTTGGAATATTACTTGAATATGACATCCAACTTTGCCAGTTGTAATGGGAAAGTGAAACAAACCTCACTAAATTGGGAAGACAGGTGTGGAACAACCATTTTATTGTTATTATTTATCAGTCATACAATAACCATGTTGAACCTCCTTCTTTTGACATGTTTTTAGGGACTTCCTGCAGAGGTGTAATGACTATGGAGTGACAGATATAGAGGTGCCTCAGCCCACAGACAACACAGAGAATGCTGTGGCACGGCCCACCACTGAACAAGCCAAAATTGCCAATATGGTGAGTGGTCTAATTTATAAAGATTGCTGTTAATTTGTAATGATACATTTAAATCTTGTTATCATATATAACCATTGCCTGGACTAGAATTGGTGCTGTATCATTTATAAATACAGTGTAAACTCCATGTAACGTCACTCTATTTAACGACAAACTCCCTTAAGCGTCGAAATCAATTGGCTTCGGTTGGTTTAGCTTGTCTTTCATACAATGTTTCACTCTACATAGCATTACACACACTCTCAACAACGACAACAATTGAGTAATAAAAAGTACCTTAAATTAGTAAAAACTGTGCAGCTGTGTACGATCTATTGTCGCTTTATTATCCTAGCCCACAATAAACTCGACTGTCGGCATCATGCATACCGAACTTTCTAAGAAATTCGTTCTTTTGTTTACAAATTGGGATTGCTTGCACGTGTAGACTGTTGTTGACCATGACTCATAAGTAGGTCATGGATTATCTATACCTTATCATATTCTTAGTTGCTCACAAACTTTCAAACTGTAAACATGGCTAATAAAAGAAAATCACTGTGTATTGACGAAAAAGTTTTACTGATACGCGCAATAGAAACGGGAGAGAAGATAAGTGATGTTGGCAAACGCTTTGGATTTAGTCGCTCTACCGTGTCCACAATATGGAAAAACAAAGATAAAATCCTCCACGCTGAAGGCGGGGGTAAATCTTCCAAAAAATTAAAGAAACCTATATTCGAAGATTTGGATCAAGCTGTACTATCATGGTTTCACCGACAGCGCCAGAATAATATGCCTATCTCGGGACCACTCGTGAAAGCTAAGGCGGAGAATTTTGCTGAAGAACTTGGTTTAACTTCTTTCAAAGCATCAGAAGGATGGCTCGGAAAATTCAAGCAGCATCATCATATCAACTATGGTAAAATAAGTGGGGAAGCACGAAGTGTTGATACAAATGTGACTCATGATTGGATTAACAGAGTGTGGTCAAAATTCATAGAAATATACGCCCCAAGTGACATTTTTAATGCTGATGAAGCAGGAATTTTCTATAAGTTGACTCCAGATAAAACTCTGAAATTTAAAGGGGAAAAGTGTGTGGAAGGAAAGCTTTCCAAGGAACGTATTACGGTGCTTGTGGCTGCTAATATGGATGGCACAGAAAAAAAAAGCTAATGATAATAGGCAAATCGAAAAATCCGCGCTGTTTTAAGAACATTAAAAAAATGCCGGTGACATATAAAGCTAATAAATCAGCTTGGATGACCAGTCAACTTTTTGAAGAAGAAGTGTGAAAGTGGGATGCTGAATTGAAGGGACTAAAATTTTTTACTTCTTGTTGAAAACTGCCCTGCCCACCCGTTTATATCAAACCTTCAAAACATAGAGTTGGCATTTCTTCCTCCAAATACGACAAGTGTCTTACAGCCAATGGACCAGAGTGTGATTAAAAGCCGCAAGGGTCACTACAGAAGAAAGTTATTGATGGAGCTAGTCGAATCTGAGGGTAAAACTTCTGTTAATATGCTGCATGCAGTAATTTTTTTATCTAAAGCTTGAGAAGAAGTGACACCCACAACTATACAGTACTCTTTTCGACATGCTGGACTTTGTACCAATTCTACGAGTGATGAGGTGGAAACAGAACCTGAGTTTGAAAGCGACGACGACCTTCCATTAACTGAGTGGATTCAACAGTTCAACATGACAGGAAATACGGAAAATTTTCAAACCTACATCGAAGTAGACGAACACCTGCTTACAACGGCTTCACTCACAGACGAAGAAATTTTGGATTCAGTGAGAAAAACTGAGGATCAAGAACAAGGCGATGAAGAAGATGAGATGAGCCTGAGCCTCCGCCAAGCATTAAAGAAGCTCTGGAAGCAGCTAAATTATAGGAAAAATACTTCCTTTATAACCAAGATGCCTCAATATTGCTAGATATGAATAAAATAAGTAAAGAAATACAACAAAATTACTGGTGCAGCAAAAGACGTCAGACAAAAATAACAGACTATACGCAATAGCGTTCAAATAACATTTTTTTTATGCACATAATACTAACAATAGTTGGTAATAAACTTTTTCTTTTTGTAATTGATGATGATGATGTTTCTTCTCTCCATTTAACGACAACTCTCTATAACGCCATAAAATGCACAGTCCCTTCAGTGTCGCTATATAGAGTTTACACTGTACTTCATTGCTATTTAGAGATATTCTGCTGCAAGATTTTAGCCTTGATTGTAGGTTGAAGTTGCAAAATATCTATAGGATAAGTGACTAATTTTAAATTGACCTAGAGGAGATAGCTCTCACGCACATCTCACTTGTGATGTTCACGATCAAGCTAAACTTATTTATTCAAGTTCCTTGAACAGAGACAAGTGTTTTTTTAATGAATCCTCACATCATTTACAAGGTGATGTCTCGCGAAGCAAAGATCAAGCGCTACAAGGAGATGAAGGAGCTGCAAGGCAAGCTAGCGTTCCTGTCCCGGGCTGTGGAGAACCCCAATGTGGATGAGGACACCAAGAGGCAATACTTCACCACGCTGCTGAACAACTATGTGAACCAGGTGCTGGACGAGCTGGCCAGCATTGAGCAGGAGAAACCACTGCTGGAGTACATGGCTAAACATGCTGGGGGTAAGAAACACTTGTTTGAACATTGAAACAAAATTTTAGTTATATAATGTGGACATTGCGAGTGTGTATCTATTAGAGAGTGTATCTGCCCAAGAAAACTCCGCCAAGGAATTAATTCTGTGGGAGAGTCACAACCCTCAGTCATGAGAAAATACGACTCGAAGAGAGAGAATGTGGACATTGTTGAATAGTCAAACTGTGTTTGCTCTCTTTCTGCTTCTCATAAGATTTGGCAAAAGTTGTTGTGTTTGTAAAGTATTCTCTGAAATAACTTACATTTTGCTATGATTTTGTTTCTATTGTTATTGTTTGTGCCTTTGGATTTTCACTAACACTTTGTATGCAAAGTTAATGAATATATATTTATTAATTGGTGGTGGGTGGTGTGGCTATGGCCCTATAGACTTGGGGTAAAAAAAATATTTTGTCTGTCACCTCGTTTCAAGCTAATCAAACCACAACACTAATTTGAACTGTAATCAATTGAACCGATCTTGAGTTATAAAAAGCTTCTTTTATATACAAGATAGGTAATGTAAAATGGGTGAATTTTGTTGATTTATTTTTGTGTTGTGGTTGCAGAGCCGAAGCCGGCGCAGGGGGCGCGCGCGCCGCTCCGGCCGGTGATCATCACGCGCGACGCGCTGCAGAAGGCGGTGTACGGCGCCGGCTACCCCGCGCTGCCCGCCATGACGGTGGAGGAGTTCTATGACAAGCGAGTGCGGGAGGGACTGTCAGTATCATACTACTACCTCACATACTCTCTCTCTCTCTTGAGTCGTATTTCCTCTTGACTGAGGGTCGTGACTCCCCTGCAGAATTAATTAGTTAGAGTAGTTCTCTTGGGCAGATACATCGTGGTGGACGCCCAGGTCCTTCCACTGAAGACACATGTTCTCGGATATAGTGGTCTTCAAACATGTTGGTTTCCTCACAATGTTTTCCTTCACCGTTAAGCGAGTGCAAATCCACACATAACTTGAATATACAAGTCATTGGTGTAGGGCCGGATTCGAACCAGGGTGCGTCTGGATGAAAAGCAGACACTGGAACCGCCGAGCCACACTCGCTTACATACTACACTATGGCATTTACACTTTGGAAACATTTTTCAGACAACACACAAAATGTCTATAGGTTAATTGTAATTTGTTAGTACTTGCAATACAAATGGTATTTATAAGTTTTGTTTTCTGTCTGAAGTCTATGAAGCAAGTACAGCTGAACAACACATAGCATCTTTCCAAAGTTATCATCTGCAATGAATATCCGCGAATTACATAACGCCTGATTCAATATATTTCTAACGGCATGAAATTATTCAATTACTATACAATATCCACCAGGCGAAGTTAAGCTATAGGTTTGTGACTACAGATACAGGTGTTTTACAATCTGCTTTAATATCTATAAAGTACGTTGTGTTTGTGTGCAGGTTCCCAGCCGGCCCCAACATCCCTCACGCCACTATACAGAGCACCGAGGAAGATACCGACGACTCGGAGAAAGCACATAAAGTATGTTGTTACTCTGCTGGCACAGTGCATACAATTCAACTTATATTTTATTGTGATCATTGTAGATTCAAACTTTGGACTCTCGCTTTGCATAAACAAAGTAAGGTGACTCCCTGTATTTATTCTATGTAACTGATCACGCGATTCTTACACAACTATTGTATTTTTTAGAAAATTATTTACCCCGAAGAAACACAGATCACAGAATTTTATGAATGACTAGCTGGTTCCCGCGACTTCGCCCGCGTGGAATAGTTATTACCATAAAAACGGGTCTAATGAGTTAACCTTAAAAGATAGACATATACTGTTGCAGACATTTTGTTAGATCATTTCAAGAGAAATAATTCTTTAATATATATTTTTTTGCTATCTTGAACCGTTTTCGCAGCGCACGCAACGGTAGCCCTCAAAGATGCATAATTTTCCCCGTTTTTTCCACATTTTCCATTATTTCTTCGCTCCTGTTAGTTACAGCGTGATGTTATATAGCCTAAAGCCTTCCTCGATAAATGGTCTACTAAACACAAAAAGAATTTTCAACTCGCACCAGTAGTTCCTGAGATTACCGCGTTCAAACAAACAAACAAACTCTTTAGCTTTATAACATTAGTATAACTATAATTGAAGTGTACTACGTATATATCAATGAGTTCGTTTGGCGGATTCTTTATTTATTTCCGGCTATACAGTATACGAGTACATGTCACCGTGAAAATACTTGTCTCGAATATGATTTTTTATCTGAACTCCAGTCCTTACTATTGTCCAGTTTTCCATAATTCGCTCAATGTTATTGCTGTGCCCAGGAGCAGCTGGTGGAAGAGGACGACCCCGAGGAGCTGGCGCGCGCGCGGGCCATGGACGAGTACAAGGACGAGCACCGCCGCGGCTGGGGGAACAGGCACAACAGGAGCTAGCTGCCAGGTACCGACACCTCAAGGTAACATGACTTCTGATAGATGAGCTTCTGAGTAGCTCTGAGGCTGGTTTTGACGTTTTGAATTTGAATTCTAAAGTGTGGCTGAACTGGACTCGGCACGACAGTCCGTCATATGACCAGCAGCAGGGTGTTTCTCGACGGCGAAGAGTTCTGCCAGCTTGGGGCGTTTTGCATCAACCGCTTAGTCTGAAGTGTTAGGAAATGAGTGTGGATTTTCGCGCCTGGCAGTTAGAAGACCGTAGCGTAGCAGAAATACGCAGGTTCGAATACTGCCGGTCGTGATTATTTTTGCTCGTTTTCCAATTAGTTGAAGTTTAACAACCATAGCGGTCAAAAAAACTCATGATACAAGATCTGTTTGGAACTTCATAATAAGCAACAACCTGCTATAAAATGCTATGCTAATGCCTAAAATATATTTTCAATCATCACAAAAATGTATCCTAAAACATGTACATATCTTTGCTTTCAGGGTTTGTTTGTGGAGATCGTGCATCTTACTCGCACATATTAGAGGAAGAAGAGGACAGAATGGAATGTGAAATAACAAGCTTACTGAAGAACAAATTGCATTACCGTGGTTTACATCAAAGCACAACACACCTATAGAATGATGCTTACCATCAGGTTAATTAAAAAATTGCCCTTCTTGTCAGTCTGTTCTATGAAAATGTGATCTTGTGATATATAAGTTGCTATTTTAGCGATTGTCTCAACCATTGTATTATGAATGTGTCAATTCACATTGCAAGGCAGGCGTTGGTTATTGTATATTATTGTGTAATGATTAATCTTAACTGTGCGTAATATGTTATAAAATATCAGTATTACGCATAAAATAAATTTCTTTTACTCATGTTGGCATTTGTCTTTTTACTTTAGGCTAGCTTTATATGAAATAAAGTCTCTAAACATTGGTGACTCGGCCAAGTAAACTATTGAACTGACAAAACGTGATATTGATGAAAAGAAAAGATATTCATGAGCTAGCAACATCTCAAACGATGTCAGTTGGTTTATATTTTAGGTTAAAAGTAATCATTATCGTATTGTGAAATTTTGTTTTTGTGTCAAAATTACCATTTAACTAATCTCTAAGGCATGTATAAAATACAATATGCGTCGCAGTTAGTAGGTACAAGTATGAATAATTTAGGTAGACTATCCTACTTCTTTTGCAATTTGTTCCCCACACCCTTATCAATCATCAATTCCAACATGTAGGTAAGCTACCGGCGCCATTTAGTCTCTGAGTAGAGTTGGAGTCGGTAACCGCGCTGGCATTGACTTGACCGCCGCGTCGCGCCTGCAGCTACCTACTCGTACAGGTTGCCAGGTAGCTACTTGCACACCAGTAGGTACATTAGATCCTAAACTGGTATGTAGGCAAGGGGCTAAGATGGCCGGTGATGATCTATCTGTACAAAAAAAGTTTCGTGAATAAATTGCCTTAGTACTTTTGTAGTAACTAACGAATATCTACCTAACAATACAAAACGTTTAATGTAGTAGATCGTTTAGTAAGTAGTTATTTGAAAGTAGCAATACAATTTATTAGCTATCATATAGTAGGTATATATTTAGTTTATTAGAATTAAATGTGTGCATCAAAATTAGTGAGTATTTTACACAGCATGTTATATTTAGCTGCCTAAGGAAAATTATTACATTTCTAGGTGCCTAATTATACTCTGGCTTTCGACGTGTTTTAAATCGCCGCCGATGATTACAATTCAGCCATTTCTTTAAATCAACTCTTTGTCTATCAGTTAGGTATAAGTTTAAAATTACGAGTAGTATTACGCAAACATAATAGTTAGACGTCCGTCCTATCCTCCAGCGGTAAGTCCGAGGAGCCCCGCGCGGTGCCGGGGGCGTAGGGCTGCGGCCGCGCCACCTGCCGCACTTTCACTCATTCTCCGCTACTAAACTTGAAATCGAAAGTGGATGTCACATATATCATTACTATGTATGTACATCAATTTGGTAACATCAAACATGCTCCCATACATACCTTGACTATAGTTATAACTAGATTAATTCTATGTCCAAAAACTGTAATGCGTAGGTAATTGACTTGGCTTACAAGAAATATTTTGTACCTACATATGTTATATAGTTTTCCTCTTCAGTTATTAAGAATCCATCAATATCGCTGTCGCTCGTATCGTATGCAGGCTACTTCCTACAGTCGCGCAGCACCGCCATCAGCGGAGTACTTCCGCCAGCGCATATGGGAAGCGACGCGTGCGCAGCCATAGCCGACTCATAACCAGAGCATTAAGGGACGGATGTGGTAATTTAATCATTATATTTTTCATTCATACATACGAGTAATATTGTGTCTAGTAAAGTAAATATTTGGTCAAAAGGAATTAGGCATCCTTCAAGGCCAATGTCTATATTCTGAACATTGAACATCTCTATCAATCAATAGCTGTATGCAGATATGTAAAAATATTACTTTGATAAATAAAATATATCTAGTAATCTTTTTATTTGCTCATTAATACGTCAAAAACAATCTCTTATAATGCTTCTCAAGACTGTACAGTACATACCTACATACTTACATAATTAGAAAATGGATTTTTCGCATACAATAACACCTCCAAAGTTACTTTCGTAGCTCATTGTCGTAAACATAAGTAGTTAGCAATGCCAGGCGGCGGTAACCGCACTAAATCGAAGGTTTATATCTAAGTACTCACACCTCCATTCAACCTCACACTCACCGTACGATGCTTGTTATGCTCTCTTGCACAGGAAGTGACAACTCTTTCTGACGAACTCATGCTAGACCTGACAGTCGTTTGCTTATGTTGCGTAATTAATTACGTGTAACTAAAATAAATAAGGAAACCAATAATTAAGTATTGGTAACCGTTTCTTTTTGCAAAGTCATGGTGATATTCAATTGTATTAATTGTTCTGTACATATTTTCCACAAACATACGAGTATTACCTATGGTTGCTTGACATGAACGTTTTTAATAACATACCTAGATAAAAATATACTACAGAAATACAATAAAAAAAAGTTTTAATTCATAGGTCGACGCGTTGAACTCTTATCCCCGGGATATTTTCGTATGCCCCGTAGATCTTCTACGCGTAAGCTCGGGACTTGTTTAGAAAAGACATCAACGCGCTTGCGCCAATTAACCTAATGCCATTTTAAACAATTGAACACGGTTTACAATTGCAATTCTTCTTTTGATAAGTATAATTGTAAACTTTTTATTGTAGTTACCTACATATACTATATAGAGAAGAAATTTCTTAAATGGCATTTGGCACATTTTGCAGCATTTAATAAAAGGTAAGTAATTATTTTATTTAATTTAGATTACCAACGTTAAATGTTTTAAAGCATTTAAGAGTTCAAGTATTCAGCACAGCCGCTGTTTATTGCGCACGTAGTAAGTTACTTTATTAATGAGTTGAAATGTCCGTATAACGGACCGTCGCTGTTAGCTGTATATTACCACCTGTCTTGGCTGTAGGATGCTGACACGTACGACCTTACAGCCAAAGGTAGGTACTAAAGCTAAGTTCAAGGTTTTATTAGTCTATGGAACACACTTTTTATGCTAGGGTCCTATATCCTATAAGCCACGCAATTAAACTACATAAGGAATTTATTACTTTAATAAAATAAAAAGTAGCCTATGCTACTTTCGGAACTCCATACCTACTACCGCCATATCAAAAAATCACAATATCCGCTTCAACGTTAGATAAGAATAGACCAACAAACACACTTTTACTTTTATTTAACAGTATGATCATTTGTTTTGGTTTATTATATCCCATATTGGTCATACCTCCCCGATAAACACTTCTATGCTACATCAACGGATTAATAAGGCAATGCTAGCGATGCGCCTGGCCCGTTAATCGCAGGTGCAGTTAGGCGGCGTGGATTTGCATGCTGGCTGCAGCACTGCCAGTACTCCCGCCTTATCTAGGGCACCTGGTCAGGTAGCTTAGGGCTGGCGGTGTATGATCAGGCGGAAAGAAAATTTTGGCATCTTACAGCTTAAGTTAAGTACCTACTTATATCTTATTTATTTCCATTGAATAAAGTCACATTTCATTAATTTTGGCTAGCTAATATAAATAAATTAAACGTCAATCGTCGTAAAAAATTGGTGAAACTATAACTAGTTAGCCTTGACTAGAATTTGCCCGGAATTTATCGTCTTACATTCAAATTCAAATTTTTATTGACAAAATACTTAGTATATTACGTACATTCTTTGGGTACCCACACAGTTTTCCAGGTGCAGTCAAGTATCAGGTACGTGAGGTAACCCTGAAAACTTGCACTAGGTACCGAAAAGGTCCTGTGAAGCAAGATTTCCGAAAGATGTATTACAGATGTTGTATAAAGTAAACTTAGGTAGCCCTAGCTCATCAGCCATTCTTCATATTGTGTCAGCGAGCAGGTATGGAAGTTGCGTAGACCTGCCAGGTTGTCACTACTGCTAATAACCAATATGGCCCGCGGTGCGTCGCGCCGCCGCAACACTCGCACCTCGGGATTATCTACGCCTGTAAGGTGCTCGCTACACTCTCAAACTCTGTAAATATATAGGTAGGTAGCAATCTATTAGGTAGTACACAGTTACTTACAGAAATGTTGATATTATAGGCATAAGTAATCTAGAAATTATGTTTACTGATATATAATTTATGTAGTTAAAATACTTTTAAAATATTATTCTTTTATCTTCTCTCACTGAATAATTCGTCTTAGAATATTTTTTTAGTACATGCAATACTGTCTTTAAAGGAGTAGACAAATTCAGATACCTAGGCTGTACTATAACAGATACCAATACCAGAGAGGAAGAGATTGATATACGGACCCAGAACTCCCTCCGTTGTAGTGCAGCCTTGCATAAAGTCCTAGTGTCCAAGCTCCTTAGCAAAAACACTAAACTTCGTGTATACAAGACAGTCATCCGTCCAATTTTAATGTACGGGTGCGAAGCGTGGACACTGACACAAAAGGAAGTGATGAAATTGCTTGTGACAGAGCGGAAGATATTCCGTAAGATTCTTGGACCTGCCCAAAGAGAGGATGGTACTCTGAGGGTGCGGAAAAACGCTGAGATTGAAGAGCTAGTGGCTGAGCCCAATATTATAGGCGAGATAAGTGCACAGAGACTTCGCTGGCTCGGCCATGTAGAGAGAATGAGTGAGGATCGGGCAGTAAGGCGCGCGTACTTGGGGCAGGGTGTGGCAAGAGGCCGGTGGGGCGTCCTAAGTATCGCTGGAAGGATCAGGTGGAGGAGGATCTTCGCAAGCTGCAAGTGACCTAGTGGGAGGTTCTCGCTCAAGATCGCGGACAGTGACGCCATTTAGTATCGGATACCAGGATCCAGTTGGGTCGCAGCGCCAGCTAAAGTAAGTAAAAACATGCAATAGATATACTCGTGTATTGCTTATATATGGGTACTTGTATACTCTTACGTACTTACGAGGATATTAAATGTATAGGTACATAAATATATATTTTACGTGTACCTATCTGTTTGATAAATAATTCCGGCCGCGTGCGCCTTCCGGGTACAATGTAGGCTGTAAATGTATATATAGTGGGTATATGTGTAAGAAGGTACAACCTCTTTTCAGTGGGGCAAGTGCTCGTAAACTGCAGGTTTGCTTGTAATTTGCAACATTCACGCATGACCTGGACAAGGTACTTAAATCTAATTAGCTCGAGGAAATGTACCTACTTACGTGTAAAAGAAGAAACGAGAAAATTAAAATGGTCATGAGTCTGTTTGTGATTAAGTGTTTAAAAAATACGGTAACAGGCATTCGTTATAATTCTGGTAAAAATGGATGATATTCGTATGTTGTAATGAAACTATTACGAGTACCTAGTAAAATAGTATCCTAAAATCTATGTAGGTACTTACATATATTCAAATGTGTAGCTCTATCGTCTACTATGGAAGGAGTTGTCTATGTAGTGCCTGCAGCTCGAGTAGGTACCTCAATAGGAAGTTGATATCTTGTCTGTGACAGGAAGTAGTGTGTGTTATCTCGGTGGTCACAGAGCGTGGCCGCGCCGAGTTCATCGTATAATTGGGACCATACAACGAGAAAACATTTCCTTTCGCTTTCTTTGCACCGGCAGCCACGTAAATGCACTATTTAGCTAATTATCTTACTCGTAGGCTGGTTTTAACGCTGTCAGGCTTGCATTTCTCACGGAAATTTAACTAAATGAAACATGTATGCTTAACTTTGGTGATCGATAACGAGTGTCGCAGCATGCTTTCCGTCGATTACTTCATGTACCGATATGGATTGTAGTTGAACCACCGAGTACAAAAAATAAAAAAAAAACACCGGAGAACATCAGCTCATTGAAGATGCTTGATCCTATCTTATCACAGAACGTATAATCAAGGTGTCACGATAACGGAGATTACTATCAGGACCGACTGCTTGACATTGTGACTGGAGCTCTATTACAGAAAGT
Organism: Macaria notata; assembly: GCA_927399415.1. Lineage (NCBI taxonomy): Eukaryota > Metazoa > Arthropoda > Insecta > Lepidoptera > Geometridae > Macaria > Macaria notata. Next base: position 2,237,571 of record OV656727.1, read on the forward strand.
GGTCAAGTGGTAGACGAATTTATATTCTGCGAGGGTTCTTTGTATTGTACAAACACGGATACTAAGTTCTAGGAACAAATATTTAACTATAATGTGGGCAGTCAGTACTAGATCCAAGATACAAGTGAGTTCAGTCTATTGACTTACTCGCTGAAAAAATAACCATGTTCCAACCTGAATGTGCATCACATATTTGTTATTTAACAGGACTTTTGTGTATGATCAATATAAGTATTTGCAGTCACGAAAAAATAGTTGTCTCAGTACTTATAATTTTAGCGATAAGCGACATCAAACAAAATTATGTACTTGCATAAATATTTCACTATTTCTTTTTGTTTTTCTGATGTTTCTTCACGGAACCCTAAAAATTCAATAATTTTCACCTTATTTATATTTGGCTGGCAGTGTCTACGTACAACTGAACACACAGTTTAGTTTACTTTGGTCCGCGCGAATTACCGCCACATCGGATATTTCGGTATTGATCTATGCTAATAGTGAATCTGTGAATGAATCATTCATGAACAATATTGCATGGGAACGTTGGGACAATGTTGCAGAGTGAGATTGGTTCAACGAAGGTAAATTGGTCTCTTTTGACATCAGTAAATAAGTTCAAGACGTGAATGTTGCTTAAAATTTTGTTTTCGTATTGTCGTGGATTTAATAAACAAAATAGTCTAAAATTATATGAGCTCCGCCGTTTCATCTCAAGTTTTAATTATAAAATGTCCAATAAATTGTATACTTTTGTTCACCACCGTTGCTAATATCGGGACAAGACATGACAAGAAAGGGAAGAAAGAATAACAAGGACTATTAGCGTATTTATGTGCACGGATCAGACGAGGTATGCACCTAATACGAGTGCATATGAATTGATATGATGAAAATGTACTCAAGTACAAAATAAATGTTATTTTTCTTCGTGGATATCACTATTATTGATATATTTTATCACAGTATCAAGTAAACACAGCAAGTGTCGGCAAGCAGCTCGGCACAGACAGTGTGTGAGTAATGCGCAATTCTTTATTCAGGTGTAACCCTCATTGAAATCAGAATTAAAGCGACCGCTTTCAAACCGTTTCCATTAAAGGATTGTGAAAGAGCCGCGAAAATGTTTACGATGCCTTAACTTAGCTCTTCTATTACATCATAAGTTATATTAGAAAGTTAGCGAATATAGAGTTAGCCTCATATTTTTGGCATCTTAATGCGACTGGTACATTTAGCAACGTTTCCTTTGTTTCTGCTAGGCGCTACGCAACGCCTTATCAGATATATTTTTATGGCTGAGTAATAATTATACTCGTTTCCTTTGTTGCGTTCGCATCTCGTTTGTTGCATTGCAGCCGAGATAAATCGTGTGTGTTTTAATAAACCTACTGGCCTACTGAGTAAATATTATATTATATTTGCATAATACTTCATCCCTATTTCATCATATATAGGTACATATCTTCAAACTCAAAACACATAATAAGCTACTAAACTAGCTTGACAAGCATAACTTGTAGCATAGTTCAGCAACTCGACATGCCAGGCAGTAGTGGCAGTGTATCCCGCGCATGCGGTACAAATAGGCGGTTATTATGGCATTTGTTAGTATAAAGCCTGCGGCTGGAATGATGGTTAGCAACGCAAATCACCACACGTGAGAATGCGAGTGCGGCTTGCACGCTTGCAATCAGGTATAAGGACCCTCTATATATATGTATGTATATGTAAGTACAATGTACATACTCTTAGCAAGCAAATGCATTCGCAAATAGAAATACTTAGATTAACAGATTAGCTCCTATTTTAAGCCAGTACTTGTTTATATATTATCATGTTTGCGTTGATAGAATTCAGGTAACCTTCATTATCTATTATTAACCAAATGGGGTTATGTATCAGGCAGGCTATACCTAGTCAAACGTAAGCCTATTTCGTGTTAATAAAAAATAGGTGCCTACGCTGGACATATAGCCACGAACCATAATAAGCGTATGCGGTCAACTTTATGATATTTATCTCATTGTAGATTACCTGTATATACTATACTTATCTAAATTTTTCTTAAACGCGGAAACTATTTAGTTCTGCCATTGAAGTAATTTGCGCTAAGCATTTCCCATTTATTCTTATTGCTCTCTGAATATTACGTCTGTTTTGTCTGTAGGTAAGTAGATTAATATTTCTGTATATACATATACCAGTAGGCATAATAGCTCGGCCTTGGTTATCTCTAGTGTTTATTCATTCATGCTACGTGCCTAGCATGCCTGCGTATGTCCATTTACACAGTGAATTACAATATTTAACTCCATATACATATAATTAGCTAAGTAAATATATACTTATACCTGCCTATAACTATTGATATACATCTACATACATGTGGTGCCGTGCGTTTGTTCCATTTGAAATGGGAAATGAATTATTTTAAAACTTAGAAAATTATCATATACTTACTTATTACTTACTAACTTTTATGATTCCTTCTGTTAATACTGTTGTTAATATTTTGTGATGCAAACTCAAACGGCTCGTGGTAGTATCGGCAAGTGAACGGGCAATGAACTAATGCCACTTGAAGCCGCTCCTTCGATGTCTCTACATAGGATGAGTTTTCATACCCCATTTTTTATATTTCAATATTTATTCAAAAACTTAATTATTTATGCAAACTTATACGAAATATAATATACACTCATATATACCAGGCAATACTTAAATTTACATTTCAATTTGTGATAAAAGCTCTATTTAGATTTATTAGGTAAAAAAAACTTTACTAAAACACCAACATACGAAACTACACGAATTTTTAACTTTATTACACAATTGAATTAAACATTAATATTAAACTGTAGGTTTAACTCGTATATCTCAAGTATTCACTTTTCTCAAACATTCCTAAGCAAGTAGGTAGTTATTTAAGTAGCTGTTGTGTTTTAGCGTTTAGATTTTTATCTGTTCTGTAAAGATACATCACCCTGTGGTGTGTCTATCTGTGCAGTGTATCGTCACATTCAATCAGCAGTGACATCACTCGGCCTGAAACATTCCGAGACAGGCCTCGGGCTAAGCCAGGAAACACACAGAGTCATTACATTTCTTGCAGAGACTACTCAATCTTGCTCGAATTAAATAGTTTATGAACTTCATCAATAGCAAACAGATCTATATATGTAATTAAATTGTTAATTTTATACTCTGCCAGGTTTAATTTACTTATACCAACATTAGCATATATATATTACCGTACATAGTTACATTTTTAAATAAAACATTACAATTTTTATAAAATTGACACACGAAGCTTTTTATCTCTTTCAGTAGGATTTTAGGAGACATAGATAAGAATGCCTACGTTTGGGCAGTACTTCTTAATTCTGTTATTTAGGTAAACTTTACTTGCAGTTGTATATATTCTCATGTTTACGTAAGAGAGTTACGCGTCTCCGCTCGCATCCAAGTTGTGACGCTCTGATTATAATGATAAATTGCTTATTTTCCAAGCGCTCTCTTTGTTTTCTTCTATATGAGATATGTGCAAGACTGTTGCAACATTTGTCATTAATTCTCAAACGATTCATAATCTAGCTGATCTAGATTATTTACCAGTTACGAGTTACCTTTTAATTAGTTGTAATAAAGTACCTAAAATTCCTTTAAATCATCGAGATTATAGAAAAAAATAACCTAAATCAATAGTACTTAACTATTGATTTATGTTATTTTTTTCTAGTTTAGTTAGCAAAAGTGAGTCTTTAAACTCTCATCCATCTTGTTCTGGTTCTTGGTTGAACTGTTCGAGTTTAAATGAAAATCAACTAAGAGGTACATACATATTATGCAATCCAGGGCAGGCAGTTCCTATTGAACACCTTTGTATATGTCTTTATCTATGTCTTGATGTGTAAAACACGAAGTGTCCAGTGTTTTCCAAGCTGTTTGCACAGGTCTGCCCAGCTTAGTCCAGTACAGAGTGCAGTCGTGCGAGTCATACGAAGTGCACACAATACAATATGTGCATGTAGGTCCTTGTCACGAGGCGGCGCAGGATGAATGTTACTCAGCTACAGGGAGGGGATTAAGGACTACATAGCAGATTAAATGCTTATAGTATTAGTTTTGTGTTTTGACAGTCTTCCACCCTCAAAATGTAAATTAATCAGCAGACATTGAACGATATAGTCTGGCAAAATCGTCTGAAAGGAATGCCACTCATGCCGTTTACCACAGTGTTGTCTGTGCGTTGCACGTTATAAGAAGTAGATTTTATTTGAAAAAAAAAATAGACATGTTACAAAGGGGTATGTTCCATCGTCCCACTGGCTGAACCTACTGGTGGAGCGAACGGGAATAATGATTCCCATTGCGCTAGAGATTAATACAAGTAAAATGTTGTCGTATATTTTTTGACTGGCCTGTTAGCTTAGTTGGTAGTGGCTCTGCCTTCTAATCTAGAGGTTGCGGGTTTGATTCCCGCGTGACACAAGAATTTAAGAATTTTAAAAATTTATAATTGTGTTGAGTCTGGTCGTTTCTATGTATAATAAGTATCCGTTTTCTAGTACCCATGACACAAGCATTTGCTTAGTGTGGGGCTAGATGGCGATGTATGCAATGTCCCGGAATATTTATTATTATTTTTAGTTATTTGCCCTGACTACATCCCGGATTAAGCGTGTACTTAGTTAAGCCCTAAAGTGCTAAATAGAGATGTAAATGGCAGCGCATGAGTGAATACAGTGGAACCAGCATGAATACACGAGGACTTGCATGAATACAGTGGGACTTGCATGATGAACAACGTGACGAGGAGCTCGCGGCATTGCAACTAGCATGCTTTGTTTACATTTGTTTGCTAGATAAATGCTTAGTTAAGTCATGTAGATTTTAAGAGATATTATATAGTATACATGGTAGAAATAGCGTAACGTTTTAAACCCATATTCAGAAGGGAAATAAATAAATAATAAATATTCTGGGACATTGCACACATCGCCATCTAGCCCATCATAAACATGTATTTCATTGTAATAATTGATTCGGTCCTCATAGTAGGTAAATAGGTACCACCTATAGTGAAAGAAAATACAAACACATACATAACATACATATTGCATAAACATAATCCAAAATATCGAACTAATTAATCAAATTGGAGAAATCAATGGAAATGAATATTCAGCAAGCGACGAATATTCATTGATAAACAAACAAATTGAGGTCATTATCAAATTACATAAATTATTACCTAAACTTACGAGTTTTAAGGGGCATTTAGAAATCTCCTAAATTACATAATAGGCGGAAATCCATTCGCTGTTTCTATAATGAAGTAAAATAGGAACTTTTTCTGAATATCAATCAGCAATCTGAATTAATTTGCAGAGTTATGTATTCGCCAAATGGGAAATATACGTGGGTAGGTAATTATTATGTCATTCGATTGATTGAGTCAATACCTAAATAACCGGTTCTGTAAAATTGTTAATTAGATTCTATTGGAGTAATAAACTTTTTAATTTGTAAACATACACGTAACACGGCGTGATTGATTTAAACAATAAAAGAGAAAGTGGTCGGTAGTGTAGACAGCATCGTTATAAATCGAAGGAACTGGCGAAATCTGCGCCTGAATGCAAGTGTTACTGTAGGTACTGAATACTGATAGTCTGTATTACGGCTGTTGCGAGCTCGCACATAATAACTGCATTGATGCATCTCACGTGGAAATCACGTAACTGACTGATCAGCCTTTCTTGTATAAAGATAACTAAGATAAAGATAACTTTATTGATCAAAAACTTAGGTTCTAATACAATTTTGATCGCTACACTCCACACTAGGATGTAATGTACCTGTATTGTGGAGTGTAGGCTCTTCCTTAGGGTCATACATAGATTTATATAGTTAAAACATAATAAAATCAGTTTTTCGTGTGTTTATGACTGTAGGGAAGGTTGGTATAGTTGATATTTTTTGATGATCAAGCTGGCTTTGTCTTAGATTAACCTTTGCACACAATATTTAAGGTGTAAAGATTTTCTCGCATAAGTTGAAATAATATTATGATAACATATTTTATTTTAGAAAAGCCTAAAGATAATCTAAGTGCTTACTTATATTTTGAATTGGTTTTGTTATTGGTTTGCGATGTACATATGTATTTGTCTTTCTAATTATCTTTCGTTTCCTCTCTTCAAGTTTTTTTTTTACATTTTTTAACCTAGTATGTAATTAATATAAGGCATGCTAAGTACATTCTTCTTTTGACAGCGTGTGTATCGTTTAAATTTGTAGTAGGCAAGTAAGTAGGTAATGTGAAATGATGTAACGAACGTGAGAGTGATTCCACGCACGCACTTCCGGACCTAGTTTGCCGAGTTCATGACAAATTTGTCAATTTTAAGTGGCGCCGGATAACAGAGCACAATGATTTCTAATCTCGTGTCTACAACGTATATATATATATATATATATGTATATATGACATATAATATTTTATCACTATTATTTTAATTAGGTACGATTTCAAAGATAATTTTAACTTGTTTGTGAAATTGCTCTACGCTTTTTTCAGGATTCATTCATTTCAGGAACCGAAGGACCGATATCTTTCAATTAATCATGTAAATGTGTAATATCTTTCTGATAATGTGTATATCATTAAGATTTTTCCACTCATATCAAGTAGAGAGAGAGAACCATGTCTAACAAAATATTACCTACTCCAATTTAGATTCGGGTGAGTTGTGATTGACTAAAAAACAAAACCTTACACTCGAAGTATTGTTTGTTCCATGTTAAAATACAATACTATTTATAATATACATATATACGTATTATAAACAACCGTGTTCCTAAATACTCACGCATGGCGGTGAATGACAACGATAAACCTAAGTTTATCGCATCGTCAGTCGGAATTAAAATTGAAGTGTGTATGTACTGGTATGTGCAGTGTCCACTCGTCCAGCGCTGCGATTACCAACCCAGCTTCCTAGTTCGTGCCGAGCATCCCGCCTGCGACCTCGGACTACGCTATACTAGGTTACTTGTTAATTTAAACTTGCCATATTTTTAAGCAATATCGACTTGCAGGGGAATTTTGATTTAGTATTTTCTTTTTTTTATATCATGTCATTATGTAATGGTGAAAGTTTGTTTGTTGATCTGATTATCCCTCAGTGACGTCGTAACAAAAATAATAATGCATCAAATTTTTTGGTATTGCTACGGTCTTTAAAGTGGCTTACGCTACGGTACCACTACAATGAAATTCACTATTCATTTGTGTTTTTTCTAGTAGAATCGTGGTAGAAGTATACATATTTAATGTTCGTGACAACCATAGGTCTACGTTGTTAGTAACCCAGAACCGGTATGTTATTTCTCGTACTGCTATGTGTCACATTTGAAAACCTAATTTACGCCGAGTCTGTGGCGAAGCCTGCTGAATGTAGATGATTTTTGATCATATTTAAGTTTATAATCGAAAACCTATGTATTTACTTGAAGTAGACATTATGCGGAGATTAGATTTATATACCTACCGAGATATCGAATGGAAAATAGACACATATGTCTCGAAGAATTTTTGATTTTGTATATATATTTTTTTAATAAATCACATCGTATCAGCACAACTAATTGAATTGACACTAAATTCATAGTTCACAGTATCTCAGCACAGAGAAAATATCAGATTCAGCTTCAGACAAATAATTTCTGGCTCATTTGTGCGGTTCTAAGCCATTCTGCAGTAAATGGCTGGAACTAAGTGCCTAGACCATTGTGCTGTGCTCTTAACAACATTGTAGTTTAGACTTCTAACAATATTAAACCACACAATGGATAATATACAAGGTATTAACTCGTTTAAAGTGGCTTATCGCTTGCTGTAAATAAATCTATTTTATTTGTCTCAACATTTAAAGAAGCGACAATAAACTTTAATCGGCAAACATTTTAGCAATAGAACTAACAATTTCAGATAGTTGTATTGTTATCTGTTTGTTTTATCGAAAGTTCAAACCGTGTTACTGAAATAGGCTGGGAATAGTCTCCCAATCGCTTCAAGTATCGTTTGGTTGAATTGATTTATTTCACATTGTGTTCCCGCTTTCTTGTTTTCTCTGTTCCTATTTGGGGGCGCTATTAATAATGATATTAGCGTGTACATTAGCATAGGCCGGGCATTGTGGTGCCGTTACTGTCCTTACTGGGAGCAGTCGAGGACTTTCAACATAACTGCACTCCGCCGAGTGGCCGGGGCCGCAGTACTGCTGGGACAAACAACTTGCTAGTTCTGACACAAGTGCACAACAAACACGCCGAGTTTGAGAGTTTGGCATGAAGTGTGAAACAACATGCTTGAAAATTAACTGAAAACCAAGCTGAAAGTTATTCCTGAAAACGTCGTGCGAATTTGCATCTTCATGTATCTAATCGTACCTGTTGGATGTTTTATTGTCAGTATACACTTGGTTGGTACACTCTGGTTTGTGGATGGGTAAACAAATAGCTGAATAATTTTACAAATAGGTGAAATGACTAGCGGAGAGCATGATTAGGCTGGATCTTTCAGAATCGCAAGTGCTCATTCCAAAGCAATTGCATTTCACATAAAAACGCTTAGTTGGGCACTTAAGTCGCTCAATAGGTGTCAATTTCCACAGAATTCCACATTTATTTCTAGTTTGGTATCTAAAACTTAGTGTTCAAATGTAGGTTTATAGCAATAAACAGTTTTGCGCGGCTCTGGGTCGTATTACCTAGCCTTACTAGTTTGTATGCATAGACGTCAAGTTACTTGTATTTCTAGATTACCTGTACTTCTAGTAAACCCAACACCATTGAGTAAAGCCGCTTAGCATGGTTGAAATGCACTACGTCCCTACTAGGCAATATACAAATTTGCCAAGATTTGCGATTTTACGCGCCTAGTAGGTGACATTCATATAACATCACAACGCAATAGATGATGATATTTTCTGAAAAAAAAAACTTGAAACTCTTCAGAAGATAATAAAACTATAAGGGCTACAGTATCTACTACTTACTTTTACTTTTGTTACTGTCTTGTGTTTTTATTTTAATTAGCCGCGTATAGTAAGAGATAAAATAACATTGTTTCGTTTAACACATTGTTAACCACAAACGGTAATCGCAGAACAATAGTCAAAACGGTTATGTCTCATTTTTCTATGCGATGATCTGCGCATTCTGTAGTGTTGAAAGTCCAACTCATTTTTATATTTATGCTAGTTTAGTGGCATGTGCGCCGTAGTGGATGCAAGCGTTGCTTACAGCTGAGAGTGAATTACGAGAATGCCACTCCGCTGTAATGTAACCTTCATTTGTATGTAAACATTATTGTAACCTGGTTTCATTTTAATGTCGTCAAATATTTCGTTTTTCTTGATAGGAATGTTTTATCTATATTTATACTGAGAGAGGTCTAGAAGTCTAGATCTCCACTTTATGTACAAATTAAATTAATTATATTACATTCCGATAGATATTCATAGTTAAATTGTACAAAATCATTTAGTTTTTGTAATATGCTGCATGTTTTAATTATTTTCATTAAAAGCTCATCACAGTAAAAAAGTGGTTCATATTATTTACATAAACTTATATCTACTTATAGGCTGCTTCCGCTCTGCTGGAAATAGTAGCAAGCTAGATAATTTTACAATTTCTAGGTAAACTAGTACTTGGATTATGCTAGTTATGCTCTATTTGATATCAGACGCAGCTATTATAATATGAGCACAATGACGATGATCTCATTCCGATAGAGTGATGGTGATATTTTATTGTTATCTATTGTCACATCAGGATGCCAAACATGGGCGCTAACACAAGACTCTGTTGACAAAATTGCCAAGTTCCAAAGAGCAGCCGAGCGTTCTATGCTTGGACTCACCCTCATGGACAAAGTAAGGAACACAGAAATAAGACAGCGGACCAAAGTTATAGACGCAGTGACGATGTTGTGCCGCTTAAAATGGAAGTGGGCGGGACACCTAGCCCGCTCTACCGACGGCAGATGGAGCGAGCGCATCGTGCACTGGTGCCCGCGGGACGCCACGCGCACGCGCGGCCGACAGAAGAAGAGGTGGAGAGACGACATCGTGGAGGTGGCTGGAGTCACGTGGACCAGACTAGCCCAGGACCGCAACGCCTGGGCCAGCAAGGAGGAGGCCTTTACCCGCTTTTGGGTGCCCTAATATCAACTATAAAAATCTTCATAATTAAAATTCAATATTAAACAGAATTTGAAACAACCTAATTAAGAAGTGAATGAAATGTAATTTTATAAAGAACGAGGGAAATAAAGGCTATTTTATTTTATTTTATTATTGTCACATCAGTTTGGATTTTTGGATGATTCATTTCAGTGAAAAATGTCAACTGTATAATGACAAATATATCTAGTTTTCTAGAAAGTGGGTCAGTGAAATAGGTGAATCCAGTTTCATGAGTCAATCTCTCTATCGTCTATCTATATCTAATATGTACATATATCTATACATGTAATAAAGCTTAGACGATCGAAAGTATGAATATACAAGATATCTATATATATAAAAATGAATTGCTGTTCGTTAGTCTCACTAAAACTCGAGAACGGCTGAAAGGATTATCTTATCTTAGTCTTGAAATGTTCGTGGAGGTTTAGGAACGTTTAAAAGGAAAAAAAAATGAAATTAATTTATACAAAAGTTTACTTAGGTCTTTTATTTATCGATTGAGGCAGTACGAAGTCTGCCGGGACAGCTAGTTAGAAATAAAAATGTTTGGGTATACTTTAACCGATGATAAAATATGTTTCATCAGGTTTTATAATTTTATCTGTTTATCTGTCTCTATTTATCTTTTTATTTAAACGCTCATCACGCAAAAACGGCTGAAGGGATCATCATGATTTTTGGTATGTAGGTAGTATGAGGTCTTATAAGTGTCATAGGCTACTATTTATCCTGTAATAATACGAGCGAAGCCGCGGCCGTCCACTAGTGATCAATATATGCAAGCTTCTATGAGTTCATGACGTTTCATTCACACTTCAACATGAATCAGATTCATATAAGATAACATCATAGTATAACATAGGTATTTTTTCAAGTTATTTCTGTATTACACAGGGTTTTTTATTCTTTTTTTTTTACAAGAAATGGGTTGCTCTTGACCGTAATTCGCCTGATGGTAAGCAATCATTACGGTCTAGGATGGAGCGTGCTTACCCAGTAAGAACCGATTCACTCTCGCTTTGAAGATCAGGTATCAGTTTCATCATCGACGTGATATGGGAAATTTCAAAAGTTGGGAAATTGAAAGTCAGGTCCTGATTCACTCATCTCGATTGTATTGTGTAACATTGTAGTGAAATTGGAGCATATTGTGTAAGTACTTAAAAATTATATCAACGTTCAGGAATTTTCATCAGCTTGGGTCAGGATGCCAGAAACAGTAATTTCAGCGCTGAATATGTACAATGCAATTAGTGCATAATATGATACGAAAATTAGGTCGTATATAAAGTAAGATTTAGTTATATGCTTGTAGTTTAGTAAAAAGTTTTAGCTTTAAAATCATTATCCATTCCTTGTTATTTAATTTCCACTGCTCTATCTTTGTACCTCTAGCTATGTATAGGTAATTTGTCTGATTGAGAAATTCCACGAAGTTTAATGGGTAGGTATTTAATTCTTGACCTACAAAAACAAAAGCAATCAAAGCTCGCGAAATCAATTAAAAAGTGAAATGAGTAAAAACATCTGAATAAAGTGTTGTCTAATAATGTGCCATTACTAGAACATAAATAGTGAGCTATCTAGACTGCTTCTCAGGCAATTTGCTCGCGAGCACCTAGGGATGGGATGAATGGATAATATAGGTACGGTTTTTTTGCAATTGTAAGTTTATTGACTGAAAAGGTATTTAAAATGATGGTGCCTACTGCCTTGTATGTTTGTCTTTCAAAATTAAATAAAAAACTCGTAGTATACTATTTATTCGTTTTTTGTAGAAGGACCTAATACTTTCCTGGGTTTTTCTGTAAAGTAAACTGTAATCTTACTGTTTATTTATTGAGAACTTGTGATATACTTACGTATTTGAATAAATCAACATTTGAATCTGAAATTTCACAAGAAAACGTTTACATCATAATTATTTTGATTATCGAGTGATGTGATAAATGGCGCATCACTAGTGTCTGCGCGGGCGCAGTGCGCTTTCACGCACCACTTTCTAGCCAGAGTTAGCATTCGAAGAGCACCCTCGCGGTGACTCTAACATGCCTCAGTACAGTACATATGCAGGACTAAGTAAAAAAAATATTTATTTTTTTTAGAATTTATTCCGCCGTTGCGAAGCACGAAGACTTTTTACGAATATTTGTATATATTTTTTTGTTGCTATACTTATAATTTATGTATTCGTATATTGCCGATACGTACCAAATTACATCTTCTCTGCAGTTAGGATAATGATTCATCGTTCAAATTTTAATGCCTACAGCGGAACATCCTCCTAAACACAATAAAGGCAATGACATGTAACAAAGATAACGCTGAGCCAACAAAAGTCATGTAACATTTCCTGCACAACAAAGCCTTCAGAGTGGAATGATATTAATTAATTACAGAGCTGTGTGCTGACTATATGTAGGTACTTTAAATGGAGTCCGTTATCTACCACCACGGCCAGAATACAGCGAGTATGTGTACGTAATACAGGGTTATTTAGAATGCTGTACGTCATAAAATAGTCAATACTTGTGCTTCCATAGCTCGGGCTATTTTTATGGCGGGTTGTCATGTACATACTGGTAAGAAACTCGCTAGTAATAATGTTAAAATATAAATAAATAGCAATCATAGTACGCTCATTGTAGTTGTGGATTTTGTTTCAGTTTATCGCCCTCAAACGACCGTTAATCGATATTTAATTGATCGATTATATAATTATTATGACGTAAATCGATTAGAACAAAAACACTATCCTATTTATTTCATTCTTAAATTGGATGTGTATCCCTTTGTGTATTTATTGCTCCACTCAAAGGCCATAGATAGTAAACAAATTTCTATCTATCCTTAATAATCTATTGATAGCCAGTTGTTTTGTTGCTGTTTTCACTAACCCAGTACTAAGTATACATTATAATGATAGGTGTATAGAACGTGATGCCTCCAATTGTGTCAAGTACTACCGCTTCCTCAATATGCTTCCGTTTTTTGGACAAATTGCTCTCAGTGAGTAGCGGTGACGCGCTCATGTGGGCTTTGTTTCATGCACTGATCTTGAAGTTGTACTTTACTGTCACGAATAAGTTTAATAGTGTTGATATAAGTATAATTTGATAGGTATAATTACTTATGCAGTTGATGTTATCAATCTTGAGTTTTTACATTAAATGTTTTTTTAAAGAAATAATTAAGTGTTGTTTGATTCAATTCAAGTGTTCTTCTAATTTCGATTGTGCTTTTGAAAAAAAAATTATGTTACAATAATTATGACAAGATGTTTGGTCTAGTTATATTTGTTGTGTTTGTTGTAGGACAACTATGCCCTGAGTGGAGGCAAGAGCCTGCGCAGGAGTAACAGCGAGCTCACATCCTGGAGGTGTCTCAAGACTGACTATGTGAGTATATAAATAGTTGAATATTTAAGAACTTTCCGCGGAATTCCTTGCGATCTTCGAAGCGAGGGTGAATAGGTTCATACTGGGTAAGAACGTTCCATCCTAGACCGTAATGATTGCTTACCATCAGGCGAATTACGGTCAAGTGCAAACCCAATCCTTGTAAAAATAATATATTTTTATATGCACAATTTACAAAAATCAAAACATTATATTTAAAGGAAACTTAAGTTTTCAATGACTATAAAAATTGGTAGGTTAATAATGACGACAAAGTTCAGCAATTATAATGAACAACGAAGGCTTTTCCCTCCCGCCTGCGTGTGCGCCCGCGCAGCGTCTGTGCGCAAGAGCCGCAATGGATTTGTTCCGATTTCCATAACGCCTGCTCCGTGAACCCGCTAGGGTTGCTTGTTTCGGTCAATCTGCCGATGATTGTTTCGTACCTTTGAGAAAATGCAAAACCAGTTGTTTGACATCAAGTTTTAGACTGTTTACGATTAAATAAACATAAGTGCCGAAAGTAAACTGAATGTCACAGTTACAAATGTGGATTTCGACTGTAGGTATATTTTAAAAAATCATCAAGTTAGAAACAGAAAATATTAATGGTGTAGTGGATATGTCTGCGTTTTTCCTCACATTGGATTAAAAAAGTAGCCTACGAAGAAAACCCTAACTACATCATACCAAAAACCACGACGATCCCTCGTTCTGTGGCGGCGTGATAGAGAAACAAACAGGCAAAAAACACACTTTCGCTTGATTAACTAAACTAGCAGGTATAAAGGCAACCCTAGTTATGCATGATTATTTGTTTATGCATATACATTACAGGTATAATGATTTGCCATAAGTACTTTTTTTCTGTGAGTAGGTACATCGAACTAGGAAGCTCGATGTGGGAGTAGCATAGAATGTAAACATAGCCTCCTTAAGGCAGCCCTAGGTGCGTGATAAGTTGGCGGTCGTGAACTGAGCACGGGCGGTCAAGGTGAGGCCGCCGCGTTCAGACCTCGAGGCAGCTGGAAAAACTAGCATTACTAGCTCTATACTTATGTAAGCGAAGTTCATCAACAGGCCTTATGTAATGTTCGATAACTATTAAAGGAAGATTTTTCTAAAGGTAACTAGCTTGATGGTTTTCTAATCTAAATCGTTATATGCGCAAAAAACAGTTGGTTTTTCAGTGAGTAGGTATTTAAAAAAACTGCGGCCGAAACGGATTCAAAAGCACATGATTTTCTCTTACAAACTGTATCACATACTAGAATCATGTTTGAAACCTTGCTTACATGCACCTACAATAGTATTTATGTAATCACGTTTCTTCTTTTGAGACGGGATAGTCAAAATTATTGAAACCGTGTCAATCAACCAAACAGAAATCTTCCCATTGTTACGCGAATAAAACTGATTTATGTTTGTATTCTGTGTTTATGTGAGGATGGTGGTAAAGTTTAGAGATGTTACCTTTGGCAAAAAAATATTGCATTTTAAGAGAAACTGGAAAAAGAACTTATTTAGAGACTTTGAGTAGATAACTGATAGGTTTGTTCTAAATTTGTGTTTACGTAACTTTCCAACAGTAACCGCAAGACGACATACTGACTTACTGTTTCGGCCATTGAAGATGACGAGAATTATATTAGACAAAAAAACTACATTAGGTATTTGATTATCTGTGGTAACTTCAGGTGTGGGTTTGTGAGTGCATTGTATTAGGTATGTGTTCAATCTCTAACTTTCATCTAATGAAATTTCAATCTATAAGATATTGATATCGATAAATCAAGCAAGTGGCTTATGATTAAGTGAACAAATAAATAGCAACTAAGTATTTTTATATTTTTTCTAAAACATGAATTATAGATGCAAATGAAGTCAGTACATAATTGAGTTATGTGGCAAGTGTGTAGGTGTGATACAATAGGCAGCCGTGCCGTAATCAGGTGCAGAAGTATTGCGCTAACATTGTGATGCACTCTACGCTATGCGGGTGCATACTGCATACATATTTTTTATGCAATTATCATTGTGTAAATATTATATCTGAGGCGCCGTTAACTGATTATGTGGATATGTTAGCTTGTCTGGACTCATGATGACTTTACCTATCCTTAGACAACTGACATTATCACAGAAGCAAGATAACAGAAATTCATGAATTATTCGCACGTATCTCATATCTATGCACGATATAAAATATCTAAAATTGGAAAATATTTTAGAAAACTGATCCCACGGAAAAGCCAATCAAATCCACTAGTTGATTACTCCGGATGTTTGTTTATATTAGGGCGCATCGAGCAGCTTTCTCGCTACATCTGCATACAAGATGGCGATTATTCCGGCGATTAACTCCACATTATCTGTCGAGGAACTTGCTGAGCTTGTTAATAAGTGATTATGCATCCAATATTGAAATAAACACGACAGCATGCCGCCGGCCGCGGCCGCTGCTCGCCTGGCCGCGCGCTGCTCGCCTGGCCGCGCGCTGCGTGGGAGACTCACCTCTTCCAATATGAATAACATAAATAACGATGAGAAAATATCACCGACAAGCAGTGAAAACTCTTAGGTATAAGTAGATGATGATTTATAGCACACCCACAAAGGAATTACTATCTGCTACAAAACTGTTAAATAGGTACAAATATGTTGGAAAGCCGAGAGAAATACGTTATTTGTCAGAGTTTCACGAGCAAAGCGTGTGCAGATAGCTAGTTGTATAATAGTAATTGCTCATTAAAGTAAGTCCATTTCTCCCAGTAACGAGCGGAGCAGACATGTCGTCTGGCCGTTAGAAACTTGTCAGCTAGTTTTGATTAACGCCAGGCATTTGAGCAGAAAGCGTTGCTGAGATTAATTACATTTATTACGAAATTTACTGTAGTGTCGTACGCGACGGTAAACCAGCGGTTGATTGGTTTATAATTGCGATCCATTTTTACTAACCACTAATTGGGTTATTAAGTTAGGAAGCGAAGAGATTTTGACTGTCATTTGATTTGGGAAGTTTAAACCAGCTGCCTTACTTTGTGAAGTCATAACGACCTGTTTAATTATATTCTCTTCTACAAACAATTCTGTAAGGGATCGCCATTCATACTCGTAATACATTTTGTTGTATGCTGTGATTCTGTACCTACCTAACTATAAGCTATAACTACATACATTTAGCCCGAGCATTTACATACCTAGTACAATAGTTGATACTGCGTACTCTTTTGTTGAAAATAGAATTGTTTTTCATCGTCAATCTTTTTTGTATTTGTTATTGGTATTTATTAACTTGTCAAGGTATGTCTTTGTTGTTTCTGTTAAAAAATATATAATTCCATGTATGCGTGCGTGACGTCATCACCAACCCCAACGGAAGACCAGCGCTGGTTGCTATGCAGCCAGCATTATGTTGATTTGGGGTTGTATTGTGGCAAATATGTATTTTATTTAAGTTTTAAGTATAGGTTTATTTTTACATATATTTCTTGCTTGTACTTATTTGATTATTATTTGCTACAATAAATGTTTTTCTTTCTTTCTTTCTTTTCTTTACATTAGCAGAGTTAAATTCTTATGTATTTTAGACATATCTTTACTTATTATTTACACACTATCAAATAACTTGCGTTTTATTTTATTATTTCTCTTGGAACAAGTTCATATCTGTTTCACGCATGTTAATTTTCTTATCGCAAACCGACCTGGTTGCTGAAAATTACCATAATGCCGAATGATTTAGACGGGAAATTACACGAAATAATTACACACTTATAAGTAGAACACCATACAAACACACATAAAGAACCGTTGCGTCAGTTTGTGGAAAATATGATCTAAAATTCACATTATTTGGTGGCTATTCATTAAAAGTAACTAAAAGTTGGACCTTAAGAAACAATAAATATATATGAATACTAGGCAAACAATATATCTATACAAAAAAGTAAGTTGACATGATAACACATAGTAAGTCAAATGAATCATCCATCATCTACAAGTTCACAATAGCTATCTTATATGACATGTCTAGTCTATATTTATTCTCATCTCTATTAATTTTAGGTCACACTTACATCGTCTGCTTCGAGTTGGTAACTTGTTTGGGAACATCTCATTCATTTAAGGATGGTTACTGCTGGCATTGTATTAAAACTTACATTTTCCAATTTCTCTCTCACATTCTGTAAATTTGTTAAAGCCCTTGAAACTGCAGTTGTAAGTGGAGAAATGTTGTTAGAAAAAACTGTTGACAAGGTTACCGCCTATTTAAATTTTCCGGCAATATTGAGTGTAAACAAAGTGTGGAGGCTGCGGCGGCGCCGGCGCACAAAGCCGCTTTCTAAATTAGGCGATTGTCACTAAACGTGCGGATTTAGAAAGCATTTTGTTTTCAATTGTTGTTATTGATATTTATATTTTTCTTTAAAAAGTGTTGTCTGTGAATAGATAGAAATTGCACAGTTTGCTTTGTTAATGCGTTTGCCATTTGAGGAAAACGAGAAACATTTTACGGTACGTTTTCAGTGAATACTATGAAGACGTGAGTAAATATTTAAAATATTTGAAGTAAAGCATGTATATTCTTGTATTTAATTACGTATCCATAAAAAACTCTGCGTCCATGTCAGTCTTGGAATTTACTCTGAAGCACGTATTATGACGGTGTAATGAAATTTTATAGCCAACAAACCTGACCTGCAGCGTAATGCCACGTAACTGCTCTGGATGCATCCATTACTCAATATTTACACTAATTATCCGGAATCATTGCAAGCTTGCCGAGAATATTCAGAGTAGAAATGCTGTGTCATTTGGAGGCAGTCTTTAAATTGTTACTTCACACTCAGTCGTCATAATTACATGCAATATTTATATGTAACAGAATAAGTCTATATTTTAAAAGTGCGTGTTTAAACTAATATACCTAATCGAAGAGAGTCTTGAAACTCGGTGTACCCAGTTCGAACGAGTAGAAGCAGAAGAAGAAGGTTTTCAGGAGTAGTGGAGAAAAGGAAGTTTTCTCGTATGTTAAAAATGTTAATTTTTTTTTTACCGTGACCTTTAATTTTTTTATTTACAATAATAAAATATAAAAACAAGTGAAGGAAAACTAAACATACTACTTCTAACTACTACAAAAAGGGGCACTTAGAAAATCTTTAGAAAAGCCTAAAGATAATCTAAGTGCTCCAGCCCACTACCAGAGGGAAAAATAACAACTATAATAATAATAACTCTTAAAATGTTAAATATAGTTTTTTCTTCAAAGAAATACTCGTAGGTACGTATTCCTTGCTGGCGTCATCTTGCTTACAAGAACAAGTAGTGATGTTTACTTAGTTCCTATGATCGCCAGCAGTGGTCGCGGCGAAGAATGGCCGGATGTGATGGCACTCGGTTCCCGGACACGACACGACACACAATGACTGTCGCTGTCTGTGGACAGGTTCAAGACAGGTTGATTTCAGACTTCACAGTTTAGCGGGCCACACAACCAGCGGATGCGATCACTGCAAGCGAACAAAGAAACAGACGCGTTAACTGCAAATTACAAGCAGTTAAACTTACATTTACAGCTCATATCAATCACCCTGTGTAGAGAGATAATTGTATCAATCTTAGGTGTGGCTCCGTCCATCCATTATCCATTTAGATAGCTCAATAAACTTTCTTGCCAAAAGCAAAACCATCAAAACAACAATCGCATATCACTTTTTCCCGCCACACGATGATTGCAGTTTTGTTTCAATTCATTTCGAAAGTTAATTGCGTGTGGTGGAGGAAAGTCTAGTCTCCATGAACTCATCAGTGGTTCTAATGGCCCCGCAGTGCTTGTTCTAAGAATCAATTACCTACAGTTTGTAAAGCATAGCGCCGCCATTACGGACGGGGGCAAAAAGTGGCCGAAACCTGGCGGTCACCGACCTACCAGCATGAGGGACAAAAACTGGTGAATTTTCCGGGGTGGACACGGCCAGCCTGCTACAAAGGTAACTGACCAAACTACCGCAGGTTCTCGAAATATTTTCAATATTAAAAACTTGTTATCGTCCTTAATGACAGGTTTTCCCATGTCGCAAATATATCATAAAAATATTTGTTGTAGGTATATAAATTATGCATCATCGACCAAACTATGAGAAACAGTTTAGTTTGTCTAAAGTCAATCTATTGTTGTTTGTTCACAGATGGGAAATAAGTGTGTACATGGAAAATTGGGCATTGATTTCACCTGTCTAACTGCTTTTATTCGGTAGCCACAATGATCTTCTATATGGTAGCCAAACATATCTCAACCCACTTGTCGAGTTTTAAATCTCCCGTGATAAGTTTATCAGTTCACTTCCTGTACAAACTACCCGAGGGCGTATTTTCCTATATTTCATGTGTTACGTGAGCCTGCTTACTCGGCCGCAGCTCCAGCTGGATTTCTTATCTTGACACCTTTGACAGCTGTGGAAAAGTTTGCGCCCACTGCTATATCTCGCAGTATTGTTTTCTTGATTCGATTCATATTGGGCACAATGTGAGTAGATCGATTGTAATCCAATGTCATGGAAACCTCAGGAGACGATTACATCATGCTAATGTTTGGTTTGTGTCCTTAACGAGAGGTTAACGCCGGTTCGTGTAACTTTGACTCACCGAAACAAAATTGGCTATTTTAAATTAACTAACTAATTATTATCAAACGGCGTATCGGTAAAGTAATTAAACTGTTTCAATTTCCTTATTTTTTGGTATTGATTTTATGTTTAATTTTGTAATACAGCGGTTATAAATATATACTTAGCTATAAATATACGTGATAGTTTAGTGTCTTGTTTCTTTTTCAGGCTTGTTTTGAATTATGCTTCAGTGATTCATTGTCGGTTCAAGTGTTATATCGGTGTCAGCTCGTCGTTTTATTCTATGGTTATCGTTCACACACGTTTTGCTGTAATTGTTATTACTTCAACATGTTCGCTTCATCCAATATTGTTTTTAAAGAGTTAAATTTTCAAGGATTATTTTTACTAATCATTCTTGCAAGGTGAAAATGTATCTATTTAGTGATGTTCGGTAGGAAACGATTTGGCTACAAAAGTGTTGTGAGTTGTTTTTTTAAGTGATGACAAAAAAGGGTAGCAGGGTGCGTGAGGTCGCCACCGACATCATCAGGAATCAGGATTGGATTGGAAAGGCTGCGTGCGTGTGTCTCGCTCGTGCACGGGCCTGCCGCCTATCGCCTGCCGCCTGCCGCCTGCCGCCTGCCGCCTGCCGCCGCCGCGCCGCCCGCCATGCGCATTGCGCCAGTGCCGCGCCAGCCGCCGACCGATGTTGCAGCCCGTCGCGTCACGACTCTCGCACTAGTTTCTCCGTGATCGCAACTCATAATCTCGATAACCGAGTCATTTGCGAGTTGATAACTTTTTTATAATTGAGGCGAATCTGTCGAACAACGAATAGTTTGGTGCAGTGAAGAGTGCGCCCGCCGCAACGGCCGTGCGAGCGTACGCGTGGCGGAACATAAAAACAAACTCTCGTCTCGCGTTTCGAATGGTCCCCGGTAATAATTAGTTTGGTAAAAGTGAGTGTGTGTGCTGTGGACGCTTGATGGTTCAATTAGAACTGCTTTAGATCTTTTATGAAGCCGAAGTCCAAGTGAAGCTCTCGCAACACCCATGTTGAAGCTGGTGAGTGTTTTCATGCGTGAATCACTTGATAATTAATTACTCTATCACTTTTCTCTGTCATAACGTCTGGGATGAGATTGTCTAATGCATCGAATCGGAATGGTCTCTCATGATTCTTTTGAAACGACAACATATCTCTACAATGGACGATTGTGTTTATCAATAAAGTAATTACGATATTCTGATAACAATCAGCCAACGTATCAGATTATTTGTCAGATAACAGCTCATTTTACTTCAATGATAACTTTTCCGGATGCTCACCTCATAGGTACGTTTTTGTTGTAATTAAATCAATGTTACCTACCATTTTTTGTAAGTTTTATGGTGCTAGCCATAGAAGTATTAGCGTTATCAAAATCATGGAGTAGGTACCTACCTACACAACTAACTTTTATTTGGTGAATTGTCCGTATTATATTATTGATGTGTTCAGCTTCATTGCTATTTTTTCGCTTAGATTCAGAGATATTGATTTGTTTACCTGTATAATCTCTTTACTTACATCTTATGTTTACATTTTTGCGCTTTTTTTCCTATTGGGTCAATATGTTGATACCTATGCACACATCCTGCACATGTTATATTTTCCCTATCTTCATGCATCTGCGGCTAGACAGGTGTCTAGTAGCGCCTGTACGTATATACCTACATGGTCATTATGCCAAAGGTAGCGTATAACAACAGGTGGCTGCGTGCCTTTTTACTTGAGGTACTCTTGGAAAAGGGCACAAGTTGACCTATCCTTTGTATGGATAGTGTATAATTTTCATAATTGTAGTTTCGGCTTTTATATTTTCTTCTTTGTAATATACAGCTTCAACTATGTAGGTACTGGTCATATTTTTGGACCCTTTTATTTATGTACCTATCTTTAAAATACACTGATAAATAAGTCAATAGTGATTCTAAAATCATTTCTGATTGTAACAATGTCGAGTATGAATTCCATGTACTTACATATGTATTTGTCTCTGTGAAGACTTTCTTCAGATTGCGCCGGCTGGTGTCTCGCATCGTTATATTTTTTCCGCCGTCTGCAGATTTGTTCCAGTCACCTATTTCTCTGCGTGCATGTATTTTTAGCCTTGCGTGTCCACTGTCACTTGGCGTACTAACGAACTGATCGGAACGATTTATCTTGTTCCTAGCGTTTTCTCTAATGGTAATATTTCTTTCGGCGGTATGTGCGTCAATTACATCAATTGACGATGATGGATCTCAGTTTCTGAAATCGTTCGAATCAGTTTTCTCCGCTAACGCTTTCTACGAGTACTTTTTGTTGGATGCGCCTGTGATCCGTTCTAGATAATTGTTTTCAAGCGACAGTGTTTCACTTGCACTCATGTAGGTACCTACCTACCTAAACATCTCCATAATTCACATTTTATTTTAGGTATATTATATATTTTAATAATATGTTTAGGACTTGTAAATATTAGTCTATTATCTTATGATGATATACTGATATTATTATTATTAAGGCCTAACTTACTTACTGTACTTAAATAGCCTAACTTACCTATTAAAAAATTAATATAAAAACCTACTAATATAACTAACAATCATTGTCACAACTCTATGCTGAAGTGAATTTAAATTGCAAGAACTTTCAATTGAGCCTTCAACTGATAAAAACACAATTGTATAATTTAATTTTTGTTCAACGGAAGAACCCTGGCACCGCGACACAGGGAATCCTACAGCGGTTGTCAGGGACACCTACAATGTAAACAAATGTATTAAGGCAAATAAAATTCTTTTATCTTTTTATCTTAGTCTGTTACTTTATGTTTTATAAGTTATGAATAAATGACCTATATTCACATTGTTCATTCTTTTGTTTCTTTTCTTTGTCTCTTTGTTGTTGGTTAATTGATTTAGATATTTAATTAACTAAACATGGATGTATTTATAGCTTTTGTTGTAAGTAATTTGAAAAATACTAAACATCCATAAGAAAAAGAGAATCAGGCTGATTAGCTTTAAAGTTCTGTAACTAACTTCAGTTGCACCGGCCAAAAATGCCTAACATGAGAACAACAGAACTTGGGCTTTTACAATATTTGCGTTCAGTGTAAAACCAAAACCGTTGTATCATTGTTCTGTTTCTATATTTAATCGTATGTTTCACAAATCGTAAAAGACAAGTGAATGGAGTGGTCCACGTCACCTCCATCAATCACTATCACGAGGAGTTGGCAGCACCGCTACACTCGGCGATAAACAGATTTGTCATATTTTTGCCACAACTACCTATCTTTCGCTCGATAGCAAAAACATAGGATGTGGGAGACTGCTTGGCAACTTCTACATACTTACTCGATTCTATTTTAGTTCATTAATGACTAGGTAGATAATGTTTTGTAATCTTTGGGTAACCAAGTAAGTAATTGTTCTAAAATAAACTCGTCTTACATAAGTAACTAGAAATCCTTTGCTAGGTAAACAACATAATCACAATATTTTTGGGATTTCCCGTTTGCAAAATCACGTATTGACACAAACAGCCAAGCTATCTTATCATTTACGATATTAGATGAAAAATTGATCCAAACCGGTACCCTCCGTTTGCGGTCCGCCACAAATCGAATCTAAATCAAATTGCATTGAATCGAAGCTGGTCACTATCGAGCATATACGATTCCATACGTCAGGCTGATTGAGCACGTAGCTTGCGTCATTGTTCCGAGACACTGAGAATGCAGGTTAGTTAATAGTAGCACGTCTAAGGTTGAATGGCGCAACGGCCGAGATCCGAGCCGCGAGCCCGACCGGCCTATACAACGATACAGCCACAATGAGAGCTAATGATTCGGAAAGATTGCAAAATGCATTTTCATTGATGACCAATTGATGGTCTCTGTAATCGCTATCGGTGTTGGGAACCACCTATTCATTTATGGCATCGTCATCTTCGTCAATAGCTTGGTACATCCAGTTAATAGACACAGTATGTGCTTGCTTAATACAGCCCTTATATGTAACTGTCTTATAATATGCTCTTATATGTGCTATCTTGTAATTTCAATGGCTTTTCGATAGAGCTGGCTGGCAGAACCGTTTTGATATTATTATATTGCGTTAGATGAAGGCCCTCTGATTCCAAGGAGGAGGAATTTGAATCGCGTTAGCAACCTCTGCAACCAGAGATGCACCATTACGATAAAATATCCATTCGTAATGTCGCTGACAGCACATCATACCTCGTTGGCGACTCAACACCTTCGTAGAAACATAACGGGCAGTCCGGCACAGGTACGTGTCGGCATGTAGCAATCATCGGTTACCTTACCACCATGCTGTGGAACTGGAGTGGCATAACTATTGCGAGACCTGAAAAGTCATAATCGATAATAGGGCGAGCATCGAGTGTTGATTCAAGCACCTTGCAATACTACTGATTGGGTTGTTACTTGTTAGGCAGTGGTTGCACACAGTGATACAATTAGATTGTTTTATAGGCACTGCTATAAATAGACAATTACGGGCAATGCTTTTGTGATTAGAACGTGGTATAAGGTCATAGAAAATTGGACTCTGTTTAAATATAACCTTAGTTTTAGTGTACCTATCTACTGCTATTGCAGTACAATTGAACAACTATAGAATTAGAAACTTCAGTTTTACCTTATAACTACTACACGTACTGAATATTTGTATAATTTTCTCCAATTCTTTTTGGCAATATTAATTCTAGTGCAAATTAATGATTAAATTCACCATCCTCAATTCTAAAACACTTTTAACTGTATACTTATAGCTAAGCATCCTTCGAAAGGCCAGGCAAGTTCTTAGGCAAAGCTAGCAGGTGTCGTATAGAGGCGGCTGTTGTATTGTTTCCCTCCGTATCTGAGATCAGTGACAATGAGTGATTTATTCACGTATCGCGCCTGACCATCGCTCACGTTCAACTCGTGACCTTTTCTTTGATTCCACCACTTGCTGTTTAGTAACGCTTCTATCATCAAATAGTTGTTTAGATAATACTTAAAAGAAAAATAATACTTAAGTACGTACTAGAGTTTCTTGTGACCATTATTTTTCACTTCATTAAGTATTTACTTACTTAAACCAACATATTTTTTTGCCAAATAAAATTTGACATAGCAAAATTCGTAGCCTTGTAATGCCTCGACAGTAGGTACTATTTCTTAGGTCACGGCTATGACATCTAGCTGTAACTTAGATTTCGTAAAGCAATGCGTAACTTATTATACTCAGATACATTTTGATGAATCTGCATCTAAGAATCTAAATTAATTAAAATTACTCTACACGAAGTTTTGCTTGGAGGATTACACAACCATTTACATAAATAATTTTTACATAATTTAATTCCAACTCTAATTTAATAGTAAGTATTACATAATGTAAGTAGGTAATGCCTAACAATTGTTTCTTTTAGTTTTATTATCTTTTCACGCCCAAAATGCGTTGTTAGTCAGTTTAAAAATACTTAAGTAAATATGTTTAAGAATTTTCGATGTGGTTTTTAAAATAATTACATATACCTACATACATACTTAACAAAAAAACTATAGATAGATAGATTGCTTGAAAGAACTTTTCTAACTTGACAAGTTACAAGAGTTGTTATCAGTTATCATGTAGGTATCACGGGAAGCGGCCGACGAGCCGACCACGGTTGCGCAACAAACCACGAGACTGTATCAAGTAGCTACACTGTGGTTGCGACAATTATAGTTTAGCAGAGAAGGTCCTAGCGTGGCTCAATTACATTTATGTTTGTCTTGCCATCGGTTACTTTTTCATTGCATTCGTATGATTGGCTAGACCACTGATTTATAAATTGACTGAATCATACTTATAGTTATTGAAGGAAGAAAAAAACTCTGAAAAAAGAAGATATCTGCAAAATCCTTTATTAGGTCTGTAACTGGGGACATTAAACTTTAAGCATGGTCCATTAATTCAATTACTTAGTTCAAATACCTTTTTGGTTCGAAACATATCAAGTACGAAGGTTTCTAAATGCCCTAGGGGCCGCTTACTCGTTGAAATAAATCTAGTACATTGTCCCCTGAAGGGCCTTGCGCATCGCCATATCTGCGCAAGCAGCCCCGGTGTGGCGCAAGCGGAGTGCCGCAGGACTTGCACAATTATCCCGCACGCCGCCATTTGTGGAATACTTCATCGTTGGCATATCTCTAGAGAGCTAATTGGGTTGCGTTTAAATCTTAAAACGTACCGTACGTACATAGTTTTAAAAGGACTTAATAGGTGTTGAAATTTATATGCCGCCTAATCGTGTCTACTTGTGTACACTCAGATTGCTTGCTTCTTTATAATCAATTGAAATTCTTTACTATTTACTAATTATTGTCTCATAGTGTCAACATTTTGTTTTCGCATTCCTATGATTGCACGCATCCTGAATCTCCTTTGTTAAATGTTTATCGCTTTGGACAATACCTTCAAACGTTGATACATCATGGAACTCAAAATAAAATGCATGGAGTAGTGAATCACGGCGGGTGACATCACGGCATTCTTGTGGCTCTCTTCAAAACATTAACATTCGAATTCCTCTACATCCGGAACGAGAGAAAACGTACGGCTTTCCAAGTATAGGCCTTTGAACTTAACACTTTGGACGAGAATTGAGGAAAGACACAAAAACAAAACAAAAAATGTTTTCGTAGAATTAAAAGTTACTTGAAAGTTTTTACTTACTTAGAAATTAACAAAGAAACTGAAGGAGATAGACTGACAGAAGTTGAAAAAGAAGGAAACAAGAACATAAAACAAAGACATGTAGCATAAGTACGTGACTTATGAATAAGTACTAAGTTCTATTTAAAATGCAAGATAAATAGCACGGTAGGTAACATAATTGACTTAAGGAATCTTCCTACACCGATACGCAGCACATAAACAATTAAACATAATATGTACATACCTACTAGGATTACTTCAATTGTTTGAATCAAGAGTTGAATGCGTTTGTTTAACATTGCTTTATCATTGCCGTTTATGGCAGGAAAAACATCCACGTCAAACAACCATGTAAATCTTGGTATCTACACCACGCAGGGAATTTTAATCACCAAGAGATTTGCATTATTTACGCATACGAACATTCTTTTAACATACAATCATGAACAATATAAATACCATTCAATTTAAATTATATGACAAAGTCACGAGAAGGAACAGAATTCCATGTATTTTGAATAGATATTAATTACAAAATACTTAAATATTTAAAAATAATATAACTTGATAAACAACAAGGTAACATTAAACTTACATAAAATGAATGTCGATGCTAAGTATTTGTCCAAGTTACTTCGAGGCAAACCATCGCAGTATTCATCGATATTATGCCCCACCGGTGTGGTCACTCACACGATGATGCGCATAAAGTATGCACAATATCGGAAATTCCATCCGTACACATAATAAAGCTGAAGAGGGTCAAAAGTCTGTACATTGAAGATATTAAAAAAAATGTTTGATAACGAAACACGTACAAACAATTAATAGAAATTTTGTCTGTTTCTCTGTGTCTCTATTTGTCTGTTTGTTTAAACGCTTATCACGCAAAAACGGCTGAACGAATCATCATCATTTTTGGTATGTAGGTAGTATGAAGTGTTGGGAGTGTCATGGGCTTTTTTTTTCTTTTTTATCCTGAAACAATGCGAGCGAAGCCGCGGGCGTCCACTAGTTACGAACTTGATCCGATGGTTATGTGATAAAATTAATAAGCGTTTGCGTTCAACATGATCGTCCATGGTGCCTATGTAGTTATCTTCATTGATCAAGATTGATTATATTATGCAAACTCGGACAACTTAAGCTTGTAATCATTAGAGTTTGCACGAATTGAATCCTTTGCTAGTTATTTAACATAAGCATTAGAGATTTGTTTTTTTTTTATTGTTAACTAAGAACTTACTTACATGCTATTTTTTAAAAATATCGCGTGAGTTTCACGACTTTTGAGTATATTTCGGGGCATCTATAAATGCTTTACTTTATGGAATTCTCTGCCTATCAACATTCAAAAGGCTCAGACAATTGATTCCTTTAAAAAACAAGTAAAGGAATTTTATCTCGCTTCCCTTCAGTGAAAATTGCTGTTATTATTTCTACTACTATCACCTTTAAATATTTTGTTGTGTATTATATGTATTTGTACATAAACATTAATTTTATTATATTAAGTATGTGTATTGCGTATATATATATATATTAGTAAAATTTCTTTTTTCCTTTTTGTTGTACACCACATTCTTCTTTTTTTCTTTTGCTTATTTCTCTCCAGCTGAAGGTTGCCTGGAAGAGATCGCTTTCAGCGATAAGGCCGCCGCTTGTGGCACTAGTTAAGGTGCAATTTGTTCTATGTACTGTTTTTTTAATATGTGTCAACAATAAAGAGTTAATCTATCTATCAATCTATCTATCTTTAGCCATCCCTAGAAGTAAGACAGGACGTCCCAGGTAGTTCTTGTGTCTCCACAGCGGGATGCGGCGGGAAACAAACGGTAGCTTATAAATAACTATGTATGTGATTTCCTCCATCCGCTGCGAGCGCACGCGCCTTTCTTGTAGCTATTCTTATAATGTTTTTCTCGACAATCATTGGAAGTTTCTCGATGGTTTGTGGTGACACTTGGAGATTGAGTGCGGCTTGGATAAGGGATTGAACGATGTTTTATTTACAGAAAAAGTCTTATTGGTTAGTATTGGTCTCTCCGGAATATGTGTACATTTGGTTGGTTGTTACCTACTATTTTAATCTTTTTGCCTTGTAACTGTTTATCTATCAATACGAGGTAATGATAGTGAGTTAACTCTTCTAATTCCAAGATCATCGTTTACCTTCATAATTGTATTGATTATTGGTTACGGTATCGCAATAGTTCCAATAACATTGACAGTCATATCATTAGTTCCCAAACGAGAAGGCGCGATAACCTTCATGATAATGCGCTGAGCCGTTACATTTCGAAATGAGAAGCCACGCTCGAATGTCGACCGGCCGCAGACTGGTTTATTAAATTAATGAATCTCTCTCACATCAACGGAATAATAAAATAACAAAATTGGCCCGTGGATTATGTAACGGTAATCTCGTATAACGACCGATTCACGCAGCTTGTCTCTTTGGTGGCGAACATGTGTTCAGTTTGTAGCGGTTTGGAAACATGCTTTAATTATTGGCCGGCGACTTGATGAATGGGAGTCGAACCTGCGAGAGAAGTCGGCGGCCATTCAGTCGTATCTACTAATGAGCGGGTACGAGATGTGTGGAAAGCGGGCAAATTATATAATTTACTGATCGCGGAAAGTAAAACCAAAAGGTCCAAATAAAGTAAAGCAGATATTTTAGAGAGAATAAAAGTACTGCCATAGCAACAATGTCAAGGATACTGTGCTATAAATATACAGATTGCTAATTACTTATCAGAGTCAAAATCTGTAGATATGGTTTAATCAACACCATTATTACTAGTAAATTAGATTCTACACCTGATTACATATTTATTTAATTCTAACAGACTTATGATTACGTAATTAATCGGCCATTCGTTGCATGATTTTAGGTCTGATATCATATCGATCTAAATAATACCTGACTAATGTAGCCTATACCCAGTAGTGGGACCAAACCTGCTGTGGAAGATAATGATGATGAATATTCTTCGATGCTTCTTAAAATAAAAGAAACAGAATGTACAAAATACGCGCAAAATAGTAAAACTATTACAACATCCGGGATGACGTGTGCCTGGTGACCGCTCAGGCGGATTAACGCACCTTCTGCTTCTTTGAATAATGCACTATAGTGTGTTGTTGCAACAGCAACGTGTCTTGTAATAATGAGATCATATTTATCTTAATTTCTTACATTTGGCACTTCAGTTTGTTACAAAAACCACCGTCTTGTAATAATGAAGTCATATAGAAACTTCTTAAATATATTGTTTATGTCAAAACCTATTTAATTAAAAAAGATGCTTCAATTCAACTGCTCTCTAAAGCCATCTCAAACATGGGTTCACGTTTTAATTCTACATGGAATGTGAATATTTATGAATACATAACTAAGCAGATGAAGTTTTAATTTAACTTCTTAGCAGGTGGCTATTAGTGTTTTGAACCTTGGTCGGATGCTGTCAGCAAGGCTGTGAATTAACTGTATATTAGCAAATGTTAGTACTTAGTTACACGGGGAACTTTTTGACCTTAATCAAGTATGAGAGAAGCCTCTTATAACTAAGTCAGATATTACCTCTATAAACAAGAACAACCTGAGCATTTAACTCTTCAAGTAAATAAATAAAAAACTAAATGAAAATTTTTAGTTATTTTCAAGTAAATGCCGCTATTGACCACAATTTAAAATAATCTAAATATATAAAACTCAAAGGGACTGACTGTCTGATATAGTGATCTATCAACGCACAACCCAAACTACTGGACGGATCGGGCTGAAATTTGACATACAGGTAATTATTATGACCTAGGCATCCGCAAAGAAAGGATTTTTGGGAAAGCCACTCTCAAAGGGGTGAAATAGGGAATGAAAAATTTGCTTCTTAATGCGAGCGAAGCCGCGAGCACCCACTAGTACGTAAATAAGTATATAAGATTTTTGGACTTAACCACGCGTCTCTTGTTTGGCCGTATAAAATTTTTCTAGCTACAAAAATTTCGAGACCACTTTCTTACATTGTTTACTTGGAATCTTCAATTCCTGTTTCATCACAATCCTCTCCCGTATCTTAAGCCCGTACTTACGTCATTAGCGCGTAATTAAGGTAATTCGCACTATCTGCGGTATCTCCGACCTTGGTTATCTCTCGTATTTGTACACGAGTGACGTCATCACACCGCAGGGTGTGCTGTTTGCCTGCTTTATCTACACTTGGCAAAAATAAGTGCCCATTTTTACAGGTTTTGTACATTACATGTTTTATTGTTGAGTTAATAATCACACGTTTTTCGAGTATTTTAACCATGATTATTATCATATAGTACCATACCATCGAGGAGTTCATGAAGTTCACCTGACAATTTTGAATGTAACAAAGTTATTATTTATTAATTTAATTATGATTTGAATTGTATATTTATACTTACTCTTAAGTAATACAATTTAGTTTTTGACTTGTAAATTTACATATATTAAATAGTACTGTAATTATTATCTAGTATTTACAACTATACAATGTGACGTGTAAAATGGCTTTATGAATAAATGATGATTATGATTATGATTATAACTACTTACTTTTCTTTCTTTGTGATAGCCTAGCCATGTGTCATACGTAACGTACCTACTCATAATTAGGTAGTGTACGTAAAGAGCTCCAATTATTTTCATGATAAAAGACTAAATTTTGCTGTAGCTCACAAAAGTTTTACTCCCTATGAGTATAGTTCCAACCGGTTCAGAGTGTGAATGTGGGACGTTTTCTTCACCCATGGCTGGCTATTAGCCTCTTTCCACATCTGACGTATCAACACGACAGCTACTAACGCAATACGAGATGTATGTTCAATGCTTTCAAAATACGTTGATTGACCTTTACTGCGTTATGATATTATCTTATTCGTGATTGATACTATTGTTATTTTTCTGTTGAATAATCGAATTATTACTTTGGTTTCATGCTTTTCTCCCCATATTGCCAAAGCTGACTGTCGTACAAGAGTTCTATCCTTCTTATAAGCCTTTCTTCTTAAGTGTCGACCTTCTTTCTCTAATCTGTGTAAAGTTATGTTACATCAGATTGTAAGATAGTTTATTCCGCATAATCCGGATTACCGCGGCGGGCGCATTCCACGCCGGCGGCATGCGGCGGACTAGAACTAGGGTTTCTAATCTAACTGTACATACACTTCATATCTGCGATTGCTTGAACGTCACTACTACATCACATATTACTATATAAAGAAAACTAAAGTTTGTGTATGTATAGCTATTAGCTAAGTATAGTTATATCGGTACCTACAACACCTGTGCTGTGTGGCACTCACCTGTTCGATAACAGAATAATACAGTTCTCTCTAATCAAACTTACTGTTATGTATTCTGTGGATAGTACATATTATATAGAAATAGCCTTGGTTTGTGGAATGTTCGATTTATTAATCTTAGAATAATTGAATTGTATTTTTATTGTGATAATACGAGTAGCAAACTTAGATATAGGTATACATAGACTGATACTATTTACTATATTCATATCATACCTGTAATCTATACTTCTATACTAATATTATAAAGCTGAAGAGTTTGTTTGTTTGTTTGAACGCGCTAATCTCAGAAACTACTGGTGCGAATTGAAAAAAAATTTTTGTGTTGGATAGACCATTTATCGAGAAAGGCTTTAGGTTATATAACATCACGCTGCAACTAATAGAAGCGAAGAAACAATGGAAAATGTGGAAAAAACGGGGAAAATTATTCATCTTTAAGGGCTTCCGTTGCGTGTGCTGCGAAAGCAGTTCAAGATATCAAAAAAATACATATGAATAAACAAATTATTCCTCTTGAAATGATCTAACAAAAATGTCTGAAATAGTGTATGTCTATCTTTTAAGTTTAACTCACTAGAACTGTTTTTATGGTAATAACTTTTCCATGCGGACGAAGTCGTGGGCACAGCTAGTTAGACGATAAGACGATAAATTATAAAACACAAAAATAATAAAAGCCTATCTTATAATTAGTGTTATGTTCATGTAGTCATCTAATAATTGCCTAAATAGCCAATTAACAATCTAGGATGCACTTAATTTTTAAGTCAAGAGATCAAGAACACTTTAATTAAGTTGGAACGTATGTATGTACTGTACATACATATTTTACTCACACTGAAGCGCACGCTTGATAATCTCGAAAGTAAATTCAACAATTTCAAGTCACGAAAATAAGTAAGAGTAGACGATATATTGTAATGCGGGTGTTATACCATATGCTCATAATGAGCTATTCTCATCTAATTATACGATCCAAAATATGATTCACTGAGCTAATTAGGTGCCTACATTTGAGGCGCATATCGCAATGTTCAGCATTGTCTCTATTTGAAAGGATTGACTAATCGTTTCGCAAGCAAGACTCTAATATTTCATTGTTTGTTTATTACAAACGTCCTCTGGGTCTGGTCGTTATTTTATCTTTCCATCTGGAGTTAAGGTTGTTGACTAGTGTTGCCGGCCACTTGTAGTTCGCACGACGAGGTATAGTACGTGAGGGTGAGCACGCAGTGTCTCTGTAACTGCAGGTAGAATCTGTCGAGATAAGGCAGATTCTAATTTGTAGGTGTCGCCATTCTGATCTTCATTGATTGCTTCATCTTTTGTTATGTAATTGATGTCTGTTATCGGTAAATGTTCATATGAATAACTCCTAGCTAGATAATTATTCATCACAACTTCTGTAGTGCAATTCTAACATGCTTATTTTCAATATCTGAAGAGATAACGGCGTCAAAGGCATCTTTGTGATGTATCATACTTAATTGAATTTTGTTTTATCATCTTATATCAAAAATGAAATCTCAACTTTACTATGACACCCCATGTTAAGCAGGGTACTCACCTGCCATGCTACGTTACCTGCCACGTAACGTAGCATGTTACGTTCCTAGCCTTCAAGTGAGTACGGCTCGTCCACAGTCATCACAAGAGCTCGTGTTGCCGTCCACGCGCATACTGCGAGCCGCTTTGTGCTCGCAGCGATACCGCCACTCGGCGGGTCGCTGCGATCTCCTTGCGAACCACGCGCGAGCAGCTCGCAGCGGGCTCGTGCCTATGTACTCACTTGATACAGTATCTGATACATTACATGCTACACGGCTAGATGAGTACCCTGCTTTATAGAATTCAAACCCAGTATATCCACATTATCCACTTATGATGTAAGTATTGCTAACTAACCTTCCTCTCCTTGTTGCAGGAGTCCCCCGAGGTGCGCATGTCGCTGGGCGGGGCCGGGGCTGCGCGCGCGCCGGACGCGGCCGCGCTGGCCGCCTACTGGGCCGAGTACGAGGACCTCTGCCGGCAGATCAACACGCTCCACGATGAAGACGACAACCACTACGAAGGTAATCTATATACTTATATAAAACTCAAAGGCGACTGACTGACTGACTAGTATAGTTATCTATCAACGCTCAGCCCAAACCACAGTAGATGTTATGACGTAGGCATAGGAAAGTAGGGAAAGGATTTTTGGAAATGGCATTTTTAAAGGGATGAAATAGGGGATGCAAGTTTTAATTCTTAATGCGAGCGAAGCCGCATGCACCACTAGTGAACAATAAAGACCTACTTAATGGAATAGAACTGAAACATTTTTTATCATTTTGCATCATAGCTTTCGCCCCAAAAATTACTAATGCAAAAACCAATACAAGTAGTTTTTTGTGTCCCTGTATTTCTATAAGCTTAACATAAAAGTTTGCAATTTATAGTACCTACCTCACTATCTATTGCCCTCCGCTTGTCCATTATGGGCATTGTCCATTGTCGGTGCTTGTTTCTTTACTTACATTCCCACACCGACTACCACATATTCTGCGCTATCAACGCTCACAGACCAATTACAGACACCTTATAAATTGTGACGGAAGGTCGTTCATTAACAAACGCTACTGAATGCTGAAATATGAGAGCTTATGTATGTGAACCAATGTTTGCTGATGAATTTAGGTTCGCATAACTGGTTATTACGCATATGACTCTACTGTGCTCAGTATGAGATCATGCTTATAAAAAGTTACACACACAAATGTCTAGATATTGTCTAGGTCTTCAAATATAGAATGACGTAGTGGTCGCCACAATATTAATAAACATAATAAAGTACTGACATAAACTTTAGTTTACTGTAGCTAAAAATAACTTATATTACCTACCTACAAACTGACAAAAAACACAGCGATACGAGTCCTACAAATTGAAATAAGTCATAAGATTACTGACCACATTATCGAGTTGTTTTCCTGTAAGTGGCTTACCGGATTTACCTACATTTTATTTACTCGGTGTCCTCTTACCTTTGTTTTGGAGAAATCGAGTCACTTGTTCACTCGATATGTAAGTTCATTCATGTATGCGTTTAAAACAAAAAGGTTTTGGTGTTAAAGTCCGCGTTCTTGAGGCCTTGGCTTGAGCCAGTTCACGTTTTACGGCCTTCGATGAGTAGAGGCGATTGGAATTTTAAGTTTCCCATGGAAATCTCGCGTGGAGCTAACAAGTTACCTGCATAGTGATATACGCAAGAGGCTGTGGTAAGCTCAATTTTACTCTCATTCTCATGATTGGCAATATTAGCATTCATGAATTGAGCCTTAAGCTTTGATTGCCTAGGAAAGCGGTGCCTTCATATAGCGGCCGTAATACAGCGGTGAATGACGTCACTAAAACGTTGTCTATGTAAACGAAATGGCGCGGTTTCCTGGAGAGCGGTAACTTGCACCGTAATTTACTTTAATTATTTTTGCGTCCGTAATATCACGGCTGCTATACGATGGCACCGCTTTCCTAGGAAACCAAAGCTTTAGCCCTTGACCTGTAATTGCGCTCAATTCTGCCTTGTAATGTACAGTTTTTTTTATTTTTGTAGGTTAGTGTGTAGTAGTTTAATAAAACCTCTGTAAAAACGAGCCACTCAAAAGTTCTTAATATTCTCACTAAGCTATTATGAATACCACAAACCACAACAACATCGTCCACCAGTCGACCTCAGCTCCACCTGCACCGGCAACACATCTACTAGACAAACAGAAACAGGTTCTCGGCCCCACAGTGTGCTGTCCACAGAGCCCACGACAGGTCGCGACAAGGCCGCTGGCAAATGTCACGTTACTTCTCATGAGTAAGTCATCGCAGACAAATAGGACTTCAAACGACTGACAATTTAGTGCGTAGGTATACTTTCCACGCAAACAGGTTTGTTAGTGCCTGTGATAATTAGTTAGCGTGTTTACAACGTTAGGGTTGCTTTCGTTGGTACGCTTTTGTTAGAATGCTGTTTGATGCCTAGTAGAGTACCTACTTAAAATGTATTCATCTATGATTTAAGATATTCATTGTGTGTCTTAATCTAAACAATAGGCAAAGTAGGACGATGAAATTTTACACCACATATTTTGATATTGTGTTCGCTTAATTAAACTACCTAGTAATCCGTGATAAGTAGCTATAGATAACGACTAGACTCGTCTAATACAAATACAATTAGATTATAATTTAGGTTCAGAAATAATGTACATTTCTAATTTACTTCTTCAGTACTTCGTTTATAAGTGTAGCTATATATCTGCGCGTATTCTACTCTCCAAGCCTGAAGAGGAATTCGGTCGCGCCTCTTCGCTTCCTAAACTGGTTCCGAGACTTCCTCCAAGTTTTCGATAAAACGATGAATGTGAAGAAATCTTGATTAATGCCTTATTGGAACGTGAATATAAAACCCTTTACTTTCTTTCATAACCTTCGATACAGACAGGTTTTTAAATTACCTCTACCATTCCGATGAACAGACTACAGAGACTCAAGTGGTTGAATAATGTGTGAAATGTTGATGGAAAATTCTTTAAACTTATTTCGTATAATGTTAAGTACTTAATATTTTTTTGTATTCTCTCAATTTAATTGTGTAGCATACATAATTATGCAAACGTGAAGTATAAATAGCAGTTTTTATTGATACGCGTAATAGACACATTTTCTGGTAGACCAGTCACGATTCCAACGTACCAATAAAATATTTGCGTCTTAATAAAAGTATAAAAAATACGTGGAACGGAAATTAACTACTGTAGTAGTTTGTTTGATGGCTAGTTTATGTGGAATGTCATTATGAATATTAATATAACAATCAATATTGGAATACGTCTCAGCTAAGATGTTTTTCCTATCGGCAATCTCTTTTTAATTAATGTTAGATATTAGAATAAGGGCTACAAGGGGAATAAGGGTTAGTACGTACTTATGATGGGAGTTTTAAAGTAACAAATAACACTTTAGTAAATTAAAATTTATTGTTACTTAATTTCGAAGAGAGCCACTAAACGACGCGATAGTGTCTATTCCATTATCATACGCTAATTTACACCACAGCGCACTTTCCACACTTTAGTACATCATCATACCTCTTATCGCAGTAATTCACGAAAGAAAATCATACTTATTGTTAATCTCAATGTTGACGTTTCCTTTTCCACATGAATTGTTTACCGTAAACATGCTTGGTGTTGTTACAACACTTCTATCATCTTCTCGTTTTTAATGACAAGGAAGTTGAAGAAACGTAACTCTGATAATACTGTCGTATTACATCCGCACTCTCTACCGCTCTATCAAATATTGTTTTATCAGATAACAAAGAGCTGTGGCACTGATTGATAGATTTATTTGTAGCTATCGAGCCATTTCAGTTGCAGTGTCATGCATTGTCGTAATACCTACCTGTCAATTGTATCTTTTAATAGTACCTGTGACCATTTAAATCCTTATGTATTTTATTATAGTGAGGGACTTACTATTAATAATTTATATAAATAGTAAGTACTACAAAGTTGTGTGGTGTGTACGTTTTAGTAAAGTATGTTCATTCAGTACATTCCACTTTCACCGAGAGCTTCTAAAGCGGTATATTGTCGTTTCACTTGCTCTTATAATGAACCTTTTCAATGGCTGCTTCTAAAAAGACAGCTTTTTGTGGACAGAAAAAAGTTTTTAAATAAAAACTAAATGGTTCGGGTCTACTTCTTTCCTTTTATGATAAACAGCGCGGTATTTACTCAATACCTATCCTGAATATATTTTTCTATGCTTATTTTTGCCTGACCTACTTCTCACTGAAAATAATTTTATTTACCTATGTAGGTATATATTATTATCATTGTACTTATGCTTTCCAAATTTGTTCTCTAGAGCTTGCTATTGCATTAAAAACTTGTTTAAACTCTAGTCAAGGGTACAATATAACATTTGCACTTTGATTTCGAAATTGGCTGGTCATTGATCGTGTTACAAAATATGTTTGTATTGTCCCGAGCGATGCATTATTTTTTGTCATGTGACGTCTAAATTGTTCTAGAAATATTTTTTGAGATTTATCTTCTCGTTCTGTACCAAACAGATATAATATTTGTATTACTTTATCTCTTCAAATTAGTTTATAAATAAATAAATAAATATTTCGGGACATTGCACACAGCGCCATATAGCCCCACACTAAGCAAACGCTTGTGTCGTGGGTACTAGATAACGGATATAATACTTATATACTTTTCTTTTTTCTTATATGAACGCTGCTATATGATAAGAGCGTAAAAGCCACATGAAACTTGTTGAGAACATTATTTTATAACAATATCTTAATATGTCGGAGTATGTCAAGATACCTTCGCGAAGCTCGGTGCTGAGCAAAATCATACTCATAAAATAAAGATAAAGCTAGAGCTTTCAAAACGAAAGCTTTGTGCTCTCGTATGCACTTGGATGGCAATATCACTTTTTAACTTCAGTTAGATTAGTAATGATTTTAAAATATTATTAGGGTTTTTTTTTTATTAAAAAGTACATGTATTTTAGAAGGTTAATTATGCAACTCGGTACTTATTGTGTGTTTGTACTGCTTAGCAAATATTAGCGGAATCCAGTGTGGGGAAACAGTTGGTAAACATTGGTTTAAGTAATTAAATTAGGAAATTTGAACAAAAATTTGAGAATGGAATTCACATAAATTATGATAAAGTAGGCAATGTTTTACAGTAGGTAACGCGCGATAACTTACAGTACAAAGTATTAGATAGTAGTAAAATAGTAATGCAAGAGTAGGTACATATTTCAAATGGTCTTAGATTTGTATTTTTGTACAATTGTACAAAACATTCAATCATATACGCTGACGTAGAATATAATTGCTAAACTAAAATTAAATAATGGTAACTATTTAAATAAAAATAAATCAATACCATTAGATCTGCTTCATTAGTTCAAGTACCCAAGTCACAACACTCACAATATTCAAATAATGTGTACATAATCAAGTTTCACGGAGTAAATTGTGCTTAGAGTGGGCAAAATATCCATTCGCCATAGCTTTTTCCATGATAAAGACTAAGTGCGTGGTTTTACAATACTTGTATGGTATGAATAGTCGAGTAGTGTCTCTGACGTCATACTAGATAGCTCGGTAAATATACAATGAGTATTTGTTATCTCGAACGTGTATATTCAACGATTAAACAGAATTTGCGCCTAATTTAGTTTGAGTACTCGCGGGAGATACTACTAGGCGAGATTATTTTTATCCAACACGTTAAGTACGTCGTTATTTTTAAGCAATAATTGAATGCAGAAGATTTATAATATTTTTTCCAAAATCATATGTGAAAGAGTATTGATATTGGCTTAAAACTTATCATCTCAGCTGATATATGGGCAAGCGAGTTAATATGAAAAGGAGGTTTAAAAATTATTAATTAATCCTATACTAATCATCTCAGCTGAATGTTTTTTAACTCAAAATATCAACGAAAACACAAAGGCTTTGGGTTACAAGTAAATTTGTGATTGCACATTTTTCTTCGTATTCTTCTACTTCCTACTACCAAATTTACTTGTACAACTTGCTTATTTTGGAACCGCATTTAAACCCGCGGCCGCTGTCCGTGACCAGCATGTGTGTGTGCGTGTGTGTGTTTGTCCCCAAACTACCAAAACAGTTCCACATCCGACGCAGCATTAGCATTGTAGATGTGACCGTGAAGCTAGACTAGCATCTAGATCCTATGCAGCAGTCTGTGGCTAGGCTGTAGCACATCTTTATTAGTCTGTGGTTAGCTGAACTGAACGAACAGTAGGGTCTCACAGATACAGACAAGGAGACGAAAAAATTTGCTGTGAGGTCAGATTGAAATGTGAACCCAAAATACAAACTTTGTGATTTTTATTTGTTTCGTAGGTACGATTGAAGTTTTGTTTGAATTTCCATGACATCTAAGACATTTAGTTGTATTAATTATTTAAATTAATTTGATATTAAGAAAACAAACGTCGTATATCATCATTGCATTATCTTTTTTGTACTGATTGACTTATGAGCATGAGCATCTCTAAAAAAAAACGAGTAGTCTTAAAAAATCGTAAAAGTATAAATTGAGTCAACGATCACCTGTAGGTGGGCAATAAGTAATTTGGCAGTATTGAACCGTGTCGGCGCGTCTCGCGCATGCGGCCGGCGCGGCGCGGCGCGCGCGCAGACCCGTTACCGGTGTTACATCGCCATCGAATTTGTAGATTAGAGACTCCTAACTACATTTTATAAAATAAAATAGTCATTGTCATCATAGTAGTAAAATAGTCATAGACATGTCCCACGCTAGTCAGTAGCATCCAAATCTGCTACTTATGCGTCCATGACAACTGTCTTAACAGCATTTAGTCCGATGTTCCGTGTGATGTTGTTTCTGGATGTTAACACATATAATTATATTGCATTGTATGTGCTATTATCCACAAATGAGGTCTGTTGTTCTGGACAAGGACACAACTGACATATAAAGTCGAGGCTAATAACACCCAGGTGTTACATAGACACCGTTTTATGCCTTGTGGGTGGTAACGATGAAGCATGTTTAAAGTATTTTTGATATAATAGGGCGTCTATCAAGTAAGATATCGCGGTGGAGCTCCGTACTGGGCGAGAGTGGTAACGGGACCGGCTAGGGATGACCGACTCCGCTAATTGTCGTGTTGTAACTGTACGGAGATTATCAAACCAGTCGGATAAGGAGCAGGATAGATAACATAGCTGCAGAGTACGGGACTATAGGACGTGCTTCGATGCAGGTGTGATAGTGATTGCAAGAGAACAAACTAATTGATCGCCTGTTTAGAGCGGTAAGCTTGGATATGAGTGGATGATGTGGATTTGTGACTGTCGTGATTATTGACTATTATTTCCTTATATGTTTATGAAACAAAATGATGTAATGATATATGCATAACTTTCTGAAATAACTTAAGAGAATTATATCTTCGATTAAAATCCATACTAATATTATAAAGCTGAAGAGTTTGTTTGTTTGTTTGTTTGAACGCGCTAATCTCAGAAACTACTGGTGCGAATTAAAATTCTTTTTGTGTTGGATAAACCTTTTAGCGAGGAAGGCTTTAGGCTATATAACACCACGCTGCAACTAATAGAAGACTAATGAAATTTTGAAAAAAAAAAACGGAGAAAATTATTCGTCTTTGAGGGCTTCCGTTGCGTGTGCTGCGAAAACGGTTCAAGATTTAAAAAAAATATGTATGAAAGAATTATTCCTTTTGAAATGATCTAGCAAAATGTTTGCAACAGTATATGTCTATCTTTTAAGATTAACTCACTAGAACCGTTTTTATGGGAATAACTATTCAATGCGGACTATTGCGGACGAAGTCGCTGGCACAGCTAGTCTATAATATTTTGCAACCAATAGTGACGTCTAGTTGCACTAATATAAGGCAATAATGTAGTATCCAAATTTGATAGTTTAAATTTTTTGATGTGTAAATTGCGAGATTTATTAGATATATAATTGGAAGTAAGAATCAATGTAGCAACATTGATTCTTACTTCCAAAACTTAACAAGAATTATTTTGTGAAATTGTTAAGACTGATTCAATATGCCCATATAAACAAGATACTGTGATTTCTTGTAAAAATGTAAGCACTATGATTGTTGCCTGATCATAATGGCAGCGTTACGCTCAAATTAACGCCCTACGGTATAATTATCGCCATGTTAACAGTTTAACGTAAAAAAACTACAAGCAACGAGCGGAGTGAATTAGCACGACACGACTCACGTACTATTGTAGTCGAGGAGATACTGCTCCAAAGTAGGTATACATGTATTTAAATTTATATTTTTTAATTATGAGTATGTCACTTGATAAGAAAACACGCACGGATTTATTTTCATCCTTTATGTAGTTCGTGTTTCGTGATATATTTCACGAATATATGATTTTGTCTAATACAGCAGTCGTTAAGCCATGTCAGAGGCCCTTGGAGCAGCTTAATAAATTCCCGACACCAGAGTTGGCCACTCTCATTCGATAAGAAGCAGAAAATCATCCACTAAAACTTTTTTAAAGTTCTTAATTCAACTAAGTAATATGAGAAAGCATGAAGCTGCCACTACCTTCACTACTACTTGTTTTATGTAAATGTTTTAAAACCACGTGTTTCAATAATGTTCTTATTAAAAGACATACATAAACTCCTCGCCTATGATTCTATCTATTGAATAAAGTGATCTAACCATTACAACATGACACAATGAAGCGCACGCTTTCAAATATCTAAACAATTCACTAACTGAAAGAAAATAAACCGGACTCAATCTGTACTAAAGTATAACAAAGCAATAATTTCAATGGCTAGACATGTACGTAAGTCTACTCGTATATAGATAAAAATATTTCTTCTTTAATGTAACTCTCTTCTCCTTTATGAAAACCTACCAAAAACTCTGTTTCCTGAGAATTGGGTACTCATCTCAGACTGCAGTGATCGTTACGGTTAGCATCAATAGGGCTGTAGCCTATTACCTAATTACCTAACCTATGCCTATTAGTGCTAACAAAACCTAAATAGAAGGAATACCAAATACCTACATACAAATCCATATCTTTTATCTACTCCCCTTTTCCACGATACTTACTCGTACCTAGTTTAGGCCGGCTCTAGACAGCGATCTCTCAGAGGCTGGAATAGATAATCCCATCGATATGTAAATGTGCCGGACCACATCCGGCCACTACGCCCGTCTTGTACTTGACTATTTGCCTACACTAGTGAATGGAGCGCCTTTGTTGCTAGTTCATTGATAAATTACAGCCAGGTGCTGGTACTAACTATACATTGCCAAGGAACAAAGTTAGCATACTCGTATACACAAGAAAGGCGCTCATGAGATTAAAGTATAAAGGCGCGACGATTTAGATTTGTTTCGTTCTTTTTTTTTCGTTTATTTTCTTCTCTGATGGACAAAAAGGGACTGCAATTCACAACATTGTATTAACATAAACATTCTCGTATAAGTCGGCAAATAAGATCGAAAAATACATGAAGTGTGTGCTACTTGTAGTACATGTTTATTAGCATTATAAAACTAAAAAGTAATGTAAATTTTAAAGTAAAGTAAAGTAATATATTTATTGCAAACTGTACAGTATATCTAATGGTGTTACAATATCTT
This sequence comes from Macaria notata, assembly GCA_927399415.1. NCBI lineage: Eukaryota > Metazoa > Arthropoda > Insecta > Lepidoptera > Geometridae > Macaria > Macaria notata. The sequence continues at coordinate 2,281,167 of OV656727.1, forward strand.
CTATACTTAGTCACAACAGTTTTGCTCTTCCGAACATGCAATAATGAAACTTAAAACTAACATTTAAATCATAATAAAATTAATTTAATACACGTAACTATATACACATTCATATTGTTCAAATTATTTGCCAGCATTTATATACATAATAACGGATATCATAAGTTAATTATATCATCTTCAAAAAAGGATTTTAAATCATAATAGCATTTTCTAATTAAAAATTCAAATAATTTCCTTTTAAATATTGCAAAAATTTCCGAGTTTACAATTGTCTTTGGTAAATGATTATAAATGGATGGCCCCATGCCCAGTACACTCTTAGAATACAAAGCAGTTCTACGCTGAGGTACACGGATTCTATTTCTATGGCGAGTACTTGATTGCAACCTAAACATATTAATATTGTTTTTAACGAACAAGGCGGTCTCAACTATGTACAAGCAAGGAAAAGGCAACACATTGAGTTTTGGGAAATAAGCTTTGCAGGAATCTCTTGGCTTCAAGTGGCACACTAACCGAATACACTCCTAAATTAGGGCTACGCCTGTACTTCCATAATAACATCCTTTTTTTTCTCGCACATAATCGAATTCCCTTTTGGATAATATAGGTTCGTCATTATTTAGTGTTGAAAATTTTAAAGAAATAAGTTTCATTTCTACATACCTTTACCTGTATTTTTAATAAGTTATCCATGGATGCTACCCGATGCGGCCATAAGGTCGAGGCCGCAATATTCCTCAACTAGCACCTATACTGTGGCCTCTGATTACCTTCTAAGTGAGAGGTGCGAACTTGCGCAGGATTCGCTCTTTATATCGGAAAGTGCCAATTGCTTTTATGAAAATAACGGACCAACATAATGATACGAAGAACGGTATTGCTTGGTTTTAAAACTCTTCAATTCTTGAAGTAGGCCAGGTCAGGCACCTATGGTCAATAATGTTTGCATTTTTAGTAAGAATTAATGTAAATAAATAAACAATAATACCTACATATGATGACCGTCACTGACTGAGGATAGCCATTTACATAAGTAAATTGTGCTCAGCATCCACCGTGCTAGATAAAATGCTATATACCTAAAGAAACTGATTTTAAAAAGCAAGTAAATATTTAAATCCCTAAAATTATTTAGCGTTTTAATGAAATGAAGAAAAATTACCTACTCAGTAATGCATAGTTATTTTCATATAAATACCGATCGTATTACATTTATTTCTAGTGAAAAATATAGAATTCTCGGAAAATTGCACGGCTAGAGGTGCAATTTTAAACTGTTTGCTTCGGAATTTTCCTCAAGTACAGTGACAAACAGAAATAATTAAAGCAATATTACTTATCAAAACGTATAAACTATGATTTACTTGCTTAATAATATGTTTATGTTTATTTACGGGAATGTACAGACTACGAACACAACGGTACAGGTTTTCTAATTATCATCAGGAACACATCTTGCTCGTCTTAGTAATAGGTTACGAAAAATAATTAAGAGATTGAAAGAATATCTATGACTGGTTTTACTCAAAAATTAAATGAAGAGTTTCAATTATACTAAGACACATTTTCAAACAAAATAAACAGTTGACCGAAAATGCAATATAAGATAAACTTACACAGACATTATATCTAATCGCAGTTGTGCAATGCACTCGGTTTTATCGTCTGTCCTATTTTAATTACTGGCTGAAGGTCTACAAATTGCTAAATACTCGGACAATTATGATTAATCATTGTGTTTAAGATATTTAAATTAGGTTTTGAGAGCTACTGGGCTAGCCGCACCCGTTTTTAAACTCGAGGACGATGTTTGTGATGAAACTCATTGTCAGGTATAATTTACATACATTATTCACGATAGTCCATTAGGTATAAAATATGAATAAACCGAAGCGATCGCGCCGCTAACTTTGAGATGTAAGCAAGAAGTAGGTATTGTAATATGCCCCGAGGTGCATCTGATTATATGTAAACGAGCCTGCAGTGACTGCCTGTGCTGATTCAGGCCTTAAAACTTACCAGCTAAGTACCTTAGTGATATACCTACTGTAATGAAACATATCCTCTGACGAGATGATTATCTGATACATTCTTGTGGATAAGTGCTCAAATTAATACGCTGATGGCCTCGGTGAAGTTATAGATAAACAGATCGGTTGAGAAATAGAAGCAGGTTGTAAGCAAGGATACATTAGAAAGATTTCAATGGTCCAACACTAATTAAAAATGTTGACGCAAAAATTTCGTAGCATACTCGTAGCAACTACAGGATTCGTAGCCGTCCTGACTAAATGAAGGTACATAAAAAAAAACATTTGCGAAAAGTGAAAATTATTCAAATTTCAGTATTGTTTGTGAGATAAGTGTTTGCCTTAGAGTAACCTGAACTTCAAATAGAATACAGAATCTGTCCCAGTTTCTGCCAAATAATGCGTAAATGTACGGCAGACCAAGGGCACACACAGCCATAGTCAGTTTTAAAAATATTTCCACAACGAAAACCAAAATATTAGATGTACTAATTTTATCTGCTGTATTAACATTGTAATAATCCTTCATTTGCCATTGATTCTTGGTTGTGATTGGTCAACAAATTAATAATTTGCAAACAATTCTTAACGTTGGTTTTAGACACATAACTTTTATGTTAAATATTAACCCTAGAAGGCGACTTGAACGTCATGTCTTGTTACATATTTATTTACAGTTAATAAAACATAAAAAAATATAATAAATCATCTCATATTCGTTCATACATCTAATTTAAGTAACACATCAACGGAGCCTTGAGAACTGTGTCGTGAATTAAAATCATAAAGTTAATTTGTCGTTTTAAATGTTTGTAAGTGCCATTAGCGGAGTAGTGTAGGACTTGAATTTGCTTGATTAGTTCCTTGTTGTACCTGTGGTCGACACGTTACCATAGGAATCCTAGATAATATACACAACATATGAATTTGAATTGTATTGTCAGGTGCAAATCATTTATTAAGCTGATATGTATAAGGAACTGAATTTTAACAAACAAATATATTAGCTGGGTCAATTGCTGTCAAATAATGTAAATTTACTCTATTGATACCACTCGCTATATTCTGCCATTATATTTTTAGGAAGTTTTCAGATAAAAGGACCTAAAAGCCACCGCAGCAAGCACTAGCAGCACGGTTATGTATTAAAAACCAAACCAACCAAACTTAAATATTTATTCATTTGCTCTTACGAAAGCATTAGAAAAACTTAACTTAATTTTTAATATTATTATGCAGTTGCATAAACGTTGGCGATAAAAATACGTAATGGAGCAGCACGTAGAGTATTAAATAGAAAGTCTAATAAAAATAGTAAAATCATTTGCCGCCAGTGAAAGGAAAATTAGAGGTTTTGATCTCATATGAATCCATTGAAGCTTTTAATACATAACTTGAATCATTACATACTGCCACGGCAAATAAGCTTTTAAAACAAAGGTACTAGGGTTCATTACTGCAATAAAAGATGTGTGTTTAGTATTACGTTTTAATAGATATTGTGCTTGAATGGGCTTGCGTAATCGGAAATACATACAATAATGGAGATAATTGTCTTCAGAGGCATTTATGTACATTGAGTTGATTCTGTTTGAAGAAATAGTGAACGTAACAGAAGTAGGAATGAGAAGTCAATAGTCGGGAAGATTATGATTCTTGTCACATTTTCTTCAAATTTCCGTCAAGTACATAGCTCGAGACCATAATTATGTTGCTGAAATAATCAGCATACAGAAGAGAATTACACTTAACAATACTGACTTATGATAATGAAAATTTGCTAGTATAACCTCGTGAAAAGATAAGAAATCTACATACTTAACTGATGTTTGTTATCAAACTCAACTCAAACACTGATTCCAAGTGTTTCAGACTAGACCTGAATTAAGTCAGAGATTGGAATTAACCTATACCAGCTAGAACAACTAATTTTATATATATAGATTAGTATATTTCGCATGCAAAACTTGCATTATAACATATTATAAATAGGAGCAAATTTTAAATAAGTAATAAGCCTTTTTTACACCGTTCCGTGTGACAAATATTACTAAACATAATAAAACTCATAAGTAAATCCGAGCCTAATTAGATAACCAGTTCTTCGAAAGCGTCAGCCTTGGACTAATTCTTTAGACTTCATTCTTTGAACAATATAAACAAATTGATCGTGGTCTAGATCCGATTACCTACTCTAATGTGCGCAGTTGGTCGGTCTTGAGATCGGTTACAATTGTGATATTATCGGACCACTCACTAATTGCTTTTTGGCGTATTGTGCAAATGGCTAATGCGAATTGCGATAACTTATTTAGAGTATCAGTTTTGATTTGCAGTATTATCAATAGAATTATATTGATTGGTCAAGATAACAATAAGTTGAATTTCGTTTTCTGAAAAAGAAGTAAGTGCAATGTTTTTAAAATTCATTAGGTTATTCAGGTTTTGGAAGAATAACACGGAGTAATATTTAAATAGATACTTTGTATTTTCAAACATGCCTCCAAGTCCTATAATATGATATTTTACCTCATTTAAAATGGCCGCCTATTTAATAGATACATCTGCAACCTCATTGAGCACGCAGGCGCATGTGGGATTAGTTGGAGCTCATTAGCTTATCCTACCACTTGACTGCCATTGTTATTCTCATCTGCATAATGCTACAATAGATATGGATCAACTATTGTTATGATATAAGACTTGCTCGAGTCCAACTTGCTTGCATCATCGCGACCACGATCGTATTCATTAGGTCTGTCCATTTTGACATCATTAGGGTTCAGTTCAGACGTTTTATTTTATTTTCATTTGATTCTAAGTTGCATTAAACTTTCAGTTTGTTGTTTGTTCTATTCATTTTAATCATATTATTTATTTCTAGTCCTTTTGATTTCTTTTGTATTCACATATTTCATTCTTTGAGTATAAACCACAACATTACTTGACAAACATTTATCTACTGCGTGCCAATAAACTATTACATATGTACCGCGCATTCATAGCGTACATTATATACAGATTTATATAACTGTAGGGTCATAAAATTATGTGTGCACATTTGAAATGAACCGTTTAAGAATTCATCAAGCTGTGTCCTACATTAACCTGGGACCTTGTACGTGGCTGCTTTATTACCTTCTGGGTCACATTCCACTTATGTTGTCATTTACATTTAGATAAACTGATGACATCATTTCAAATTTAATTGAGGACGTTGCATTAAAGGTATGTTTATTAAGATTAAGATATCTTTGAAACATATTACATTTTCATTGCATTTCAGGCATTTTTATTATGAAAAGGTATTGTTTTAGTTCCATGTCGTTACATTGTCATATAAAAACGTGGACATATTTGTTAATTATTTAAAACTGATTAAAATGTAATTCAGTTTTTTTAATGTGTCTAGTAGCTTTAGTTATCATCCTTTTGTTACATTGGGTCTCCTATTGTTTTAATATTTTATCTTTTAACAATGAATTTTATCAGGTATTTTAGTATCTTCTTGTTTTGTTATTGTCTTCTAACTGCTGATAAAAATACAAATGTTTATCGATGTTATTAATATTGAATACGAGTAGGAACGTTTCTTGTCCTCGTTGGCCTTTATTTGTATATTGCCAGCGACTAAACTGAATTCTTAGTTGATTTCATATTGCGTATGAATAAGTGTCCTACTTTGATTTAATTTTATCTTATTGTGTTACTTTGACAATTGCTATAACTCACGTCCCCAGGCTTTGGCCTACTTTGTCCGTATCATTGATATAATTGCAATTGTCCAAATTCGTTTCAAACGGTCCGCCGGTGCCCACGCCAACCTTTACTTGTGGTGTAGGATGTGGTATCGGCCATCATTTGTCAACAATATCATAATCTGTGACTTCTATTACTACGTCGTAAGGACTATTTTATATTGCAAATTCAGCCTTAATTTTATCATGTTCTCATTTTCCACGTTTAATTAGAACACTGCTGTTTTTGCGGAACAGTCATGGCCCGAAGTGGGCATAAGTAGGTGTTATTTTTTGCTTCGAGTGATTTGTGCGATGTTATTGAGTTAGTGTATTTTTTGCGACTCAAATTGAGGCCATTATTTATTTTAAAGAGATTTATGTGGGTTTGGCCTACTCTATTCTCAGAATAGATTAACATTTATCCGCAGTTACGTTTAAATTAGATAAATGTGCCTCTCATTGTTCTTAATCCCCTACCTTTGTTGTAAATATCTAAGTATTGAATAAAGGCAAGTAACTATGGAGTTATAGATAGTAAATAAATAAATAAATATATCAGAACATATCACACAGCGCCATCTAGCAATATACTAATAAATAATATCATGATAATAATATCATGGGTACTAGATAACGGATATAATACATGTATACTTTTCTTTTGTAAATACATAGAAACGACCAGACTCAACACAAGTAATTACATTTTTTTTATATTCATAATTACTTGTGTTATTCGGGAATCGAACCCGCCCCTTAGTTTGGAAGGCAAAACCACAACCAACTAAGCTAACAGAGCAGTCAAATATTAAGCTCTTATATTTTTTTCATGCTTTAATTGTTTTCCTCTTACAGATTAGATAACCTGTTAAATTAAGTGTACTTCACTGGAATATTGGTAACCTAAATATCATTTTAGTTACTCATACCTACATGGTTATAGACGATGATTTATATCCCTAATGATAAAAAACTACTCTCAATTCCATGAAAACAATGCTGTGCGTATTAGAGGTGTTGAATAAAATTTATGGTTAGTTAACCAAAAATTTCCAGAATTAAAATACATTGCCATTTTAACATGTTTCGAAGGAAGCCTCTAATTTGGTGTCTGACTGCTTTGGTGCTAAGCTGACTGTTAACACATCAGGCAACTATTTAATGATCGTATGCAGATTTAAGCTGTTGTAGGTGATTGTAGGTACATCCTTTTGCATAAAAACTATGACAATTTGCGACATTGAAACATGTAATTAATAACACATTTTGCTTTGTTTCAGGTAATTTGAAGACATAACAAGATACTCGTCACTTCAATGACACTAGCAGTTTTGTGAGTTTTACCAACATTAGTCGCTAAGCCTTGTCCTCACCTAGAAGGGCGTTCCAAGTTCGCGTCCCAGCTGTATAATCTTTTTGCGCAATAATTGCAGTATCCTGTCGAAGGCTGTATTTATTACTTCCTCGGCAGAACCGCTCAATTATTTTGTGCTTCCGTCGCCCCATCCTGATCGCCGATAATTGGTACTTTACTTGTCATTAGAATTCATAATTTGCTTGTTTGACTGGCTACTGTAATAGCTACTGTAATATTTCCATTGATAGTCCAATCGATTTGAACAAGTCGTGGGTTTTACCGGCTATATACTACTAGTTTGACCAGGTTTATAGGTTTAGATATAATTAATGGGTTTTGCCAATGTGTCTTACACTTCAAGGGCTGCCTGAGCTCGTAAGCCTTCGTATGACTTTTTGATACGGTTTTGCTAATTGATGTTACAATCAGCTGGTATCATTAATTAAATTAAAATTGTAATCGACGCGTCGTTTTCCTACGCCGCGACGTTAGCCCTTATTGTACGCAGTGAAACTGCTGCTCTTGTAATTATTAATTAATAGTAGGTACAGACATGTGATAATGCTAAATGAAGGTATCTTAGTATGTGTGATTAGTGATAAACGTGTTAATAAAAGTCTTTCTATGTATTTCCTACGTCGCGACGTAGGAAAACGTAATTGTAGCTTTGATGTGAACTCTGACTGTATGACCGTAATACCACTACAGATCTTTCTAAGCACGTGACGGCGTATAGGTAAGTGTATGTCTGTTTATGTGAAGTAAGCAGACGCTTTGCTTTATGAAAGCACGATTTACGCTTACGATCACAAAATCACAAGCGAATTGTCTCTGTAGCTTTACGTCGCTTTGTTTCATATTTCGTAAAAAACATGTCTTGAAGACGACTCGGTCCTCGTATTGGTTAGCACTAAGTAAAGTCATAGACAATATATTATTGTAATTAAACATAATTATGCAGCTAAATAGTTTTATTGTTTCGTAATCGAGCACGTGCCAGTTTGAGTTGGCAATGCGCTGCAAAGCCTTTGGCGTTACAAGTATCCATAGGCGAGAGTACGTGACAACTTACCTTCAGGCAGGCAGTCTGCCTGATTGCCACTCATTTTATTAAAACTTTATTGCTATCCACACTTCATCCAGCTCTTTTATGCGTCTATGGCACCTGACTAATAAAAATATTGCGTGATATTTGGATCTGATTTGTCCACAGAAATCGATATTTGAGTAAATTTCGATGGATTTGTCTCTTGTGATATGTACTGGATCCACACATGTATATATGTATCTGAATGAATTCACTGTAATGTGGTGTTTACTGCATGTATGGTAAAGTGAGGCACTTTCACGTGGGAGCGGCATTGTGTCGGATTGAAAACATCGCGGTACTTTCCTCGCGGAAAATCGTGGGACAGCGGAGAAAGGAACACTGACACGTTTTTTGTTTCTATTTTTGAGAGATGAGTTATTTAAGGTGTCAGTAAAATACTAGGTATCTATCTACACAAACTAGCCTCTCAAGTGTTTTTTTTAAGAATGTCCTCGTTAGAGTATTTGTGAGACCCGATGTATAAGTAAAAATACATATGCTATGAAAACGAAATGCGTAATATCATTGCGAACTTTGAACTTTGAGAATTTTGGTCTTGACATGATATATTAATATCTGTGCAGTCATTGTCTTACGAATAAGAAGTAGATGAGCTTGTACGAGTGGAATAAATACACTATCAGGGAGCTATTCCAGTAGCGTGTTTAGGAAACGTGAGTATATTTAGAGAACTGGATGGCTACTATGAACCCATTCCATCATGACTTTTGTGTGTTTCCTGTATCTATAGATATTGCTAGCTCATAGGTTTTTAAAATAGAGCTTGTTGGGCACGACCAACAATTAAAGAAGAAAGTAAAGAAGAATTTTAGAAGTCGCCAGACGCGTTCAACGTCGTTCTGCATATAACATAACATAACCTACATTGTATATTATTTCTAAAGTTCCCAGAGTAAACCCGAAGTAATCCTAAAGCCATGGTGGTTCTCCAGCTTATAGTATGTATCCCGGGTGTAAAAGTGTTTCCCACGTGGTGGTAATAGTAAACAGAGTTCGGTGCGCCACCGCCGCCTCCGCCGCACCGCCCCGCGCCGCCCCGCGCCGTCACGGGCTCTCGGGCGCCGCGCGGGGACTGCTACTGAACCCGGCGTGGGAAGGGCTCAGGGCTGGTCGAGCATGACTTCTTGTGAATTTATTATTTTTGATATAAATGGTGTTGGAATATAAATAAGCTAAAGTTTAAAGTGGTTTTATTAAACTTTTTAAATAGTAGAAAAGGAAGAAAGATTTAAGTAATCGTAAAATAAACCGATATATTTATTGAAAGACATTTTTGAAAAAGTGCTTATAAGATCATTCCATTTTTTGTAACACTTAAAATGATTTATCATTTCTACAAATACGCCTGTTATTATTGAACAAATACTTATATTTTTAGATAATAAAGTTTTTGATATTAAGTTTATGAAATGTGAACATTGGCTTTTGAGGATAACTGACAAATCTATTTCGAACCTAAAAATATACCACGAAATGACTATTTTCTACATATGCCCACTACCAGATTAATAAAAAAAACTTTTAATTAAAGTATTGACAACCCTGCGAGCCCTCGAAATGGTGAACATGATACCTAACATGAGAAATAGGAATTTACTCAAGGAAGTCTAATATCAGTCATTGTCTGAAAATATTTCTCAGCAACTTATAATTTTCTTGCACACAACTCCTTAGAATGACTAGAAAGTCTTACAATCTTTCTTAGCAATTATATCATTGTACAAAAACGAATTTGTGTTCAGTTCTTTCTTGAATGGTTGTCAGTTTTATTCGTTATCAAGTAATTGATAAGTGTTTAACCTCGTCCTTATTGTTGTGGCGATATCTACACCTAGTGATAATTAGGTATCGATAAATTGTACAGTTTATCTAGATTTAGAATTAAATCGAGGATTCTATTACTATAGTTTCTTTGAGATATGATTATAAAGACTCTTGAAAGAGTTCTACTGTTCTACTCATCTGTTGACGTTGACCCTATTTTTTTTAACGATATTTGATACGGCTACTCCGTCTCTACTTGACTTCATAGACTCGATCGCATACGTCGCAGCAGAGCTCGCACAGAATTTGAATCAGTTGTAATTTTATGGTTATTTGAGAAGTGGTTATAAAACGAGCGTTGCCTGGCCAGCCAGCCGGCCAGCCAGACTCCGGTATCCGCTCGCATGCGCCCGCGCAGCGCGTCTCTCGCGCGGGCACGCAACGTCGCCACCAAGATGTCACTTGCATTACAATTTTCATTTTGATATGCTATGTCTGTATAGGACTAGTAGGAAACAATGGCATTATATCACGAGTACCACTAACTTTGTAGATAAATATTAGGGATAGCAAGTGTATAAAACTTTTATGAATAAGAAATATACAAAAAGTGAGTTAAAAGAAATAAGATAAGATAAGATAAAGATATTTTATTTGCCAAAAAACACTGGTACAATCACAAAAATATTAACGTATTACTAAATTATATTAATTACTTAATTAATGTTAATGTGAGTTTCTTGTGAACCCCGAACTAGGCCTGGGCCTGTATCTCGGTGGTCCAAGATTGAGAGTAACCAAAAGAATCATTACCTAAGTCATTCGCGTATTACAATATTAAAAAGTGATCACGTAATCTAATATAACAAAGTGATTTAAAAGACCTATTCCTAATTTGTACAAATGACTCCATTTCATTAATAACTCTACTGATTTATGGATACATAAACAATTCATACCTAAGGATACTAAAATTATTGAAATCGACCACAGGAATTAAAACTTATAGGATTTACAAATTCGAATATTGCAGCAGTGCGTCAACCTACGTGTGTATGGTGTGTATGCGTGTGTGTGAATGTGACTTGGAGTGTGAGCTTGTATGTGTTGCGTTTGTGTGTGTATGTGTTTAGTTTAAATGTCATTGTCGTTATTTCCTAGTTTAGAATCGGAGTTGTAGACTTTAACCAGGATCTCAGTTTCTTTGTAAGAGAGTGAAGTTAACCAGACTTATATTTTTCCACGTGCCTTTCTGTGCACATGTTTCTTGACGGGATATGTTTTGCACACTTCGTTGTATGTGCAGATGTGTATGTATGGTGGCAGGCGGGATGCGAAGACCGTTCTAGTGTCAGGTAAGGTTACTGGTTTGAATGAGTTGTCGTCTCTATTATTGTCAAGATCTAACAATCTTTGGCTAGATTTATCTATTGCTCTCTGTATGAACAGTTGCCTCACGGTGAGAACCTTAAACTCTTCGTAGAGTTGGCTAGTGGGAAACCGCCTCGGTTTTCCAAGTAAGACTTTAATAACTGCTCTCTGGGCCCGCTCGGCGGCAATCATATAAGTTTTAGCGGCACCCCCCCATACACCTATACAATATTGCAGCAAGGATTGGCACAGCGTCGTATACACGAGCTTTTTTATATTCAAGCTAGCAACTGGTCGCAGTTGTTTCATAATATATATGAGCTTGCGAACTCTTTTGGCTAGAATCGTTATATGGTTTTCAAACGTTAGTTTTTCGTCGATTTGGACACCCAGGTACTTTACCGATTTGGCTCTATTTATGCTGTATTGACACCCGCATCTATTAATGAGTGGGAAGATCATTTTGGGGCAGTCTTTCCGATGCATTTTTATAACGTCAATAATAGGTTCTGTTGCGCGCGTGATATGAAAGCCAACAAAGTTGCTTTTTGAAACATTAAGTGTGAGCAGATTCTGGTTTAACCATTCTGCTATGCGTGCCAAACCTCTCTCTGCCGTGTATATTGCACTGTGCCAATTGCTACCATAAAATATGGCGGCTGTGTCATCGCAATAGCAGATCAGCTCATATGCTTATGTTTTTCTAGAAACGTTGTACGATTAAGTAGTTTTCCATGCTTTGGTTATTTCAATTAGTATCAGTTCACAAATTTCTTAAATACAAACTAGAATAAAGCAAACAAAGCAAATTTCCTCTCGCCCACCACTATTTTATGGACTTCTTTGATACCTACCAAAGATGTCCATGAAAGAGTGGTGATGTAATCAGTATACCCCTGTACACATGTTGTCTATAAGATCGCATGCAGTATGTGCGGAATGTGTAATGCAAGTGCTGGTGCAGACGATGCGGCTTACAGATTGCACTCATTCCATATGTATAGTATTTTACAATCATACTTACATGTCGTGAAGTAAATAATAATATAAATATGAATATAATTTGTAGCATCTTTTTCTATATTATTACTTTTTCTAGGACACTTTCAAGTATAGCTGTGTTTGTTTTATTGGCTTCAATTTATTGTAGAAATCAGTTACCTCTCAGAGTTGCATCAAATAGATTCTGGTCAGGTACATGTGCTAACACACTGTCCTCGATCACGACTGAGCGAATATATTTGGCTTCTAACGGTGCATCCTTATTCCATATGCAATCAATATTATTTACAATTATACATTTATATACTCCGTATTTGGCTAAGGCGTCTATTTTGATTATTAATTTAGTTAAATTTATTCAAGTCATATTTAACTCCTTAATAGCTACATTCGACAAATAATACGTATAAATTTAAATGAGCAAAAACAACATTCCAATGATGACAATAGGTACATATTATAATACTCTTTATACAAAAATCGGATGACTTAGAATTATAATTCATTTTAATTCTTTCCAGTACACATTTCCTGCGAATTCTTTGTTTTAAACCTTTGTAAAGGCTTAGTAGGAGTTCTAGTGGTCATGAATTCGTCTCGCGATTATTCCAAATCTCCATTGTTTCGCTTCCTGAATTGCTAATGGCCTGACACATAAATTAAACTAGCATGAAGATTCCAAGGCAAGCCTTTATTGATTCGGAGCTTCGACAAAATTACGACTACCGATTTGGGTTGAAAAAATATTGAGGTTATAGTGTAGGTGCAACTATACTTACCGACTTAATGTCAAAACAAAAAAAATAGTTTAAATTGTTACCTAGGTACCTTGGAGATATTTTCGTATCATTTTATCAGACAAGGAACCGTCTCAAATGTGATACTATTTAAGACAAGTACATTTAAATCTGTCAAAAGCGAGGCATTGATCTCAAAATCTATAAATATAACCTAAAATTATCTAGGGCAATATAAATACTTCAATGTAAAACGCAAAAAGATAAATATCACGCGCTTCCTTGAGTTATACATAACGTCTGTTGTTCAGAGCCGACAGCATCTTTTATATCTCAAGTATTTTATCGCTTATCTTGTTTTTACATTAGAACCCGATATTTGCATCAGTACTTCGAGCTATTTGTTCTACATCGATCGTGTTTACGTACCAAGATATTTTCATCAATGGGACCCAATCATGGAGATGCCACATTGTTTCATTTTTACCTTCAGTAAGTTTGTTCGTTGTTTTATTATTAATTACATTAACTTTATATATGTGGTTATCTGAGTCTTTGTTGTGTTATGTTTATGATGCTAATGGCTTAGTATTATTTTGTATGCATAAAGGTATTACATTGTTCAGTGTTCTTTACCTGCTTATTATCAAAATTCCATTTGTTCCTAAATTAAATTAAAACACTTTACTATCAAGAGGTAAAAGTAATAAATACTTTCCTAGTTATCTTTTGTCTTGCTGTGAAGATATTTATCATAAATGTAATTATTTGTTTATTTCTTGCCCTATACTAATGGTTTCTTGATAAATATATCGATAGAGCACAAGTTTATCACAGAAATAGTAATTTGAACACATATATTAATTAATCACATTGATAAACTCCCTATTGTAGTTACATACACGATTTTGAAAGATGTTTTGCTTGATGTAAATTTGTTTATTCTTTCCCATAGCAATATCTCGTCATCTTGGTTTTCTGGTGATTATTGGAACCTATCATTTTTTCTCTCTGGTTCTCTAATTTAATATTTTACGCAGTATTTGGTTGGCCTTGGCACAAGTGAGCCAATATGGTCTGATATATGCATATTTTTACCTTATTTTTCTCAATGACTACTGCTCTCGGCCTGTGTTTACACAGAAACTTCTGAGATATTGACAGGTTTATAACGTTACTGAACTGACGTAGGTAGTTTCTCAATTGTGTTATTTTAGAGGGGAATAGACAAACGGATGTTCTTAATATTATTTATAGTGAGTTTGTTGAAGTTCCCGAGAGTTCCCGCCTCACCAATATAGATCGTCTAGACGGGTCCGAGCGGTGACGCAAATATCCTGCAACTATTGCACTTAATAATTTTTCCTATATCTATGTAGGTACGTATGTAGATAATGTAGATATGATCATCACCCTGTTTATGGATGGTAATTAATTCTGAAATTGAATTTGTTCACACTTATAGAATTTAAAACCTAAATTGCGTTTTGTCAGGAATTATGATTAGTTTCTTTTATTTGACCGTTTGTGTTGAACGTTAGCACTTCAGTAGAAGTGTTTGTTTTATCTGAATTCACGCGAGATGCAGTTTCAGCGGTAGTTCAGAATTTCGATCGAAGTCTATAAATACATGACCATAATAAAGTTTGGGGAGAGTCTGGGCGTCAGTAAGACGAGCGCCGCGGCGCGCTGCACGCGATCCCGCGCCGCGCGGTGCCCGGGACGTCACGCACGAGACACTGCGTCAATCGCCTCGGATAAATCTGAACGAAAACAAGATTAACAGAACAGTGTACTATAGTGACATCCCACATCATATGATAGTTGATATCGGTGTTATATAAAGTAAACGGTTTTATTTATATCTAGCGGAATATTTTATTAGAATGTTGATAAATATGAGTAGTCATTATCATTACAGATGTGATAAGCCAATACCTACTTCTTTTGACGTCACTCAAATCTAAGGATCAGTGGCTTTTGGGAAACTCTCAATTATGATTGAATAACATCGTTTTCAAATTCATAATTCACTGCAGATATTAGGTATATAATTTTCATGGAATTTAAAGCAGGATGCGTTGTTTGCCCCAAAAACAGAATGACTAATTTGTTGTCCATTAAAAATTATCGATCGTAGATAAGAGAATCGTTCGAGAGACGACACGACATTTTGCAAGAATGTAGACTGCTTGTCGTCAGATAACAACGATGCTTGCATATAGGAGTAGCGAGTCACCCCGTGACGTCACGGTGAACAATCACGTACTACTAGGCATCGTCAGAACAATCGTCACTTGCGATTATCTGCATTTTGGCAAGCGCACTGGTAGTATTCTAGCATTACCCCACTTCATCGAAGCTTGACGTAGGAGCTGCCCCCGAAAACAAACAAAATAAGATCATCAGTTAATTAGTCAGTTTTGTTAAATAGTTCAGTGACACTAATCACATTTTAAGTTTAGTTTTGTAACAACAGCCGGGGAGAGTACAAGTTTGGAGATAAAAGTGTTGTGACATACAACTTGAGTTTGGATTATTGTAAGAAAAAAGTTAAAGTGATGTGTGTGACCGGTGTGTTCTGTGGCTTCCATGCGAAATACGTAATTGGTGAGTTGGTATTATATTGCAACTAAGTTCGTTATAATACTGGATGGAACACTTTGAACATTAATAACTTAATCTAATATACTGCGAGGAATATTTATTTTGTTCTTCTTGCTTTTAACTAGCCACTACCCTGATGTTTACATCTTTGCAACGACTTGTTCGGACTAATAATGATAGTTCTGTGTAGTGCAGTAGTAAACTGCAGTGTGGATACAGGATGTTTATACGACCGCCGCCACTTGCGGTGCTAACTGCGGACTTGAGTGACAGACTACATCATGTGGCTTGCTCATCATACTCATAATATTGATCTCTTGTAATAATTAATCCCATAAATGTCGTGACTTTCCTGCAGAATTAATTCGTTTCGGTTCAGAACCAATTTTAAATGTATTTCACCAAGTCATATGGAGTTTCCACTAAGATTTTGTGAAAGAAAAAGTTTAAACTTTAGCCTTAAATAGATGATACATCGGATGTTTTAAAGCTCTCATAAAAATAAACAACGAAGAAATGAATTATGACTGGCTTAGACCGGAGAACTCTTTTATCGATAAATTGCAGTGGGCAGTAGTAAAACTATCATAAAAGATTAAAATAAGAAAAGTTATACATAAGCATATCTAGTGTTCATTTATGTTTGGTGACTTAAGTCAAAGTAACTAGGTATGAACTAACGTTCTGACATCTTTTGTGCGTGATTACTTTGGTACTTTTTATACACAGTATTACGTAGCAAGCATCTTAATTCTTAACGCATTTCCACTGAAGTTGCGACAACTTTAAATAAATCGCAAAGAATGTATGAAAGTGCCAAGTGGGACACATATTTGTGAAATCTCAGTTAAGTGTTGCCAAAACATTTTTTCTTGTTAAATTGCTTTAATATCTTCATCACTTTCAATCCAACGATTTAACTACGTTCAGAGAGTACTTTCCTAGGGCTCAGCTGGTGTTGTAAATTGTTGAATAAAAGTAAAGTAGGTACATGTGCGACACAATATAAAGTTTTGTGTAACAACAGCTATAGTTAGCATGTAATTACTTACTTACTAATGTGGCGCTGCGACCCAAAGTGGGTCCTGGCCTCCGACACAAAGAGACGCCAATCCTCTCGGTTCTGCGCCATCTCCTGCCACTCGGTAGCATGGAGTTGTTGCAGTAAGAATGTATATATAAGGTATATATAATATTATGTAACGTATTCCTTCTTTTTCATACCTTTACACCATCCTTACTTGTCAAGAAATATAATTGGAGTGAAAACAAGCTGCGAGTGCTTGTTCTTTGGCAGCGGTAGATGGCGGTAGCAACGACCGAGCGAGTGAGTAACAGACCGGTTAAATTTAACTAATGAGCCATCCTGTAGGACGCATCCGTGTTACAAGTTAACTGACACTCTAGTTTACTTTAATTGATTTATGGCGGCTCTTTTGCAATGTTTCAAATAGGTCTGTGGTAAAAAAAATATATACATATATTTAAATACCTTCTTGTATAGAAAATCGTTTTATTTCCTACACAGACAGGAATGACACTATGTAAACCTAGGCGTGCTTCTGAAAAAGTTGTTATCCTGAAATTGTATGACATACTCAAACTTATCTTAATATTAATTAATGGAACTCATGCTCATACCTACAGTATTATAAACTAATCAATCAACTTTAGCCAACAATGAGCAAATAAAAAAAATATCGAGGCGTGTAGAACAAATCGACAAGTGTTATCAGTAACGTCAATCAAACAGTTTCTAGCGACTCATGTATCGACTTCGCAAAAACAATAGATTTTTTGCAAGCCTGCGTACAACATGTCGTGCAAAATAAGATTGAACATTGATCTCTGTTATAGTGTAGATACCTATATCAGTTGGCTATGTACATGTGGTACATGGTTACAGCTAACTAACATACTTTCGAAGGTAGGCGGTTTTAATTACTAACGACAAACATTGTAATTACTCTATAAGAAAAATTAACAAATTAAGAAGAGGATTTAAATATTGATTTAAATATCCCATTGATTAGTAACTAAAAATGTACTAAGCCACCCTTTAATTTGTTATGAATTTGTTACCAGCAAGTATGTTTGTAAAGTGATGTAGGTACTGGTAACTTTGAAGTTCTTTGACCTTGTGTTTTTCTGCAGTCTTTTACACCACCATACGGAGTGCAAAAAACTTCGCGGAAGATATTATTTGCTTGTACAAAAACTTGTATCGTGTTCGAGGATCGATGTTGAGGGCGAACTCATTAATTGTCACAGTTTTTGTGACGAGTGGAACATGTAAACTTTGCTTTGGAAGTTATTTCGTCTTGCTCTAATTTTGAACCATAGGGCAAATAATAAGATACTATGCATGATAGACTTTTGAGTGTTAACTTAAATTTTTAAGCTATTATCTTTAAAAAAGTATACTATATAATAGCTAGATGCATTTTGAAACCTCTTGAATACGTATATTAGAATATTAATACCTACCCGACCCGCGACGGACACAAGCTGGGGAATGAGCAGCGCACCCTGAAGAAGTCCTCCAAGTTGACGCATATCATGGGTGCGGCAGTATACAATCAGTTACCGGCGAATGTTACAGCTTCAGTCAGTCTGCAAAGTTTTAAATGGTCCCTGAAACGTTGGCTTATCGAGCAATCTTTTTATACCTTCGAGGAATTCATTCCAGACGTAAGATAATTGTGTTAGTGCGATGTTGTTGTCCATGTGTATGTTTATTTTTTGAATACTCGATGTTTCTTGAAATTATGTAATCAATAATGTTAATTTAAATGCATTGTTTTTTATATTGTTACACTTAATAACTTTTGTTATTTTGTTATTTTGACGTGTATTATAAAGTTATATGAATAAATGAACTTTGAACTTTAATTTACGTGAACAAACCACTGCGCTTTGAATCCGAAATGATATCATCCTCACTTTCTGGCGCTCATCTTGCTTTGCGTTTATTTTCTTTGTCTGAGAAGGGTCTGGCAAACCTCAGTGAATCACAGCTTGCTACGTGTTTTCCTTTACATCGATCGAATCACATCGCCATGTAGGGAGTCTGTACATAATCTCTTTGATCTTACTAATAGCTGCTTGATAAGTCTCCTAATGAGGTTTCAATGGAGACTGATTGCTCTCCCAAGTTCCGGTGAAAAACTCGTGAGAAATAGGAATACAGATAAAGAATGCCATGGTTCAACGTCACTTGTGCGATGCTCAAGTTCTTAGAAACTTGGTACTGATCGATTAGTTACATAGTTGAACAGTATAAGTGTTCAGAATACTCTTATCTACAGGTACCAGCTATTACATATTCCAAACTCTTCATCTTGTTCCCAGAATGAGTAGAGATTTCTCTATGCAAAACTTGACATGAAAGAGGCGTTGTGTCGAAGAGCGCGCAACATCCTGCAGTTACATTTTATAGCTCACTTGTCCTTTGCAAGTTCTTGCTCAATTCTGACACATTGTATCTTAAAACGAGCAACACGCCTTGGTTGAGTAAGCGCAACATCCTGGAGATTTTGCAATCTGCAATTTGGGATATGCAACTGGGGAAAAATAATTAATTCTGAACATAGACTGGCAATTAATGAATAACTTTAATGCTTCTACATATTCTTCTATATTTGTTCCGAATCATTACCTCCTGACCATTCACTACGTAATCAGTACCTTCTCGTAGATACACAAGGACAAGTGAGCATAAATTTAAAATAGAAATTTAAATTACAGGAATGGTGACTTGCGAAACTAACCAAATATGTACCTAATGCAGGCATGAGAGCCAGTATAAGAAAGTTTTGGCTATATATTTTTATGAAGAAGGGTACAGCAGTTGACAGTTGATGTCTTCTACCATAGATCCCGTTAACTCATTAAGAACCTCTTTGGCCACGTTTGATAGATAGATAGTTAGATAAACGCTTTATTGGACACACAAATAAAATAGAACACAATACAAACATTGTTTGATGAATGATATCATATCTTTGTATTGCAGAAGGCGAGCTGGAGACAGAATGGCTGCAGGCGGCTGGGCTGGGCGCCCTGGCGGCCCCGTTCCAGGCGGGGCTGGAGGTGTCGGAGGCCGCGCTGGGCGACGCCGTGCGGCCGCTGGCGCGCGACCAGGCCGCCGCCGTGCGCCGCCGCGTGCGCCGCCTCAACCGCACCGTGCGCCGTAAGCGCGCCGCCTCCAGGCCACGGAAACCAGACATCAGGGACGTCTTCAGGGACTTGGAGGTTAGTACACCTTAAATATTTGATTTGGAATGTTTTCCTGGCACTATAATAAAAAAATATGATAGAAAAGTCACTGTTTTAGTACAGGTTCCATAATATACAAAATCAAGCTTACTGAGGCTAAAATATAAAAAAAAATTAAGACTTAAAACAACTTGTTGTGTTCATCATCTTGTGACCTGCAGTTTCTTTTTTGCCGTCGTATCGTAGAGATGCCTAATTTCTACGATATTTTTTGTGCAATTGACGCAAAACCGTAAACGTCCTGAGCGTCTAATCTTACCGATCAATTTCATAAAATGTACACAAACGCGTTGTTTATCTCACTTCCTTGATAATAAAACACAGTTTCAAGCGCTCGATCAATCGATCTTTAGACACGACGCGGACATTAGAGAATCGATTAATTCTAACACCACAACAAATAACATTTATAATGTTACAAACATAAATATAAAGAAACATAACAAGTAACTCATGAATCAGTAGTTTTTTGTGATGGTGCAAAATTTGTAGCTGTACGCGAGGTGATGGTGATTCAACAACGGTTTCCTTGTATTAACTCGATTGGCAGAGCGAAGAATCGATTTAGTAACACGGAGGAATCGATTTATTCGTAGCTCGGTGGATAGAGCAATCATTGTATGAGCGCACTCAGCGCAGGCCGGCAATTATCATTCACGGCTTGATGTAATGTGAGCGTTTTGTGTAAACTGGTAGTTTTCCGACTGGTTTTATTGCTAGAAAAACAACACTTGCTGACATCTAACATAGCTATGTTCGACATGGAGGTACTATGCTACAAGCATATACGTGCTTTATTTATGTATTCGAATGAATATAATCTTGCTCTTTTATATCTCAGTGTTCGCTTATGCAGGCGGACGTCTCTTCAGGTAACAGTGGTCTGAATTACAGTTTACTTCTTGCTAACTTATAGCCACACGTAACACAGGCATCGATCTTTCATCTTGTTTCAATACTTCACTAAGGTTATAGGAACAATATCTCTCTAATCTAATGGTCTGCGATAGTTTTTATGAAATGTAACCACACATAAGTTAAATGGTAAAAGCCAATTTTCCTTCCGTTCCATTAGTCCACATCATAACTTTTCACCGCAGGCGCAGTAGAAACCAGTCAGCTCTAGTTTTTGCCCGCACTGGCCGCAGATCTGTCTCTATATCGAGATACTTCTGCGGCTTTCACGAGACATCAGAAATAACACCTGTTGTCAACATGGAGGGAAATCTTACGAGTAATTATAGGGATTTACTAAGTTACAGAGATACTAGAGGTAGTAAATAGTAATGTCGTTTTTCCGGTAATATATACCTAATATTTTGATAAGACTTATGATTGATTGATTGATGAAATCAAGAGCAAATTTATGTTTGAAAAAAAAATGCTTTAAAACTGCTTAGCAAAGTAACATAAAATTATAATTACCGCTTTACCACTTTTGTAGAGTATTAGTCTACTAATACTATAAACAATGACCAAGTAAACTGCTTTTAGTTCAGCCTGCAGAAGCCTTGTACCTGGATGTAGTAAATTAGGCCCAGCTCTATCTAGTCGATATCCATTTGTGGTGAACGATACAAAACGGAGCGCATTGTAATGGGCGGTCCCTTGATAAACGATACTTGGTGAAAGCCTGCGCTGTAATATCGTAAGTAAGGCTTTAGATTATGAGGAAATGGTTATGTGAGAGTTAATTTCGCACAAGGATTTCTGTTTTGTCAATTCTACGAGGTATTTAGTAAAAGTTGACGCAATCTTCAGATGCCAGAACATCTCCAGGATTTTACGTCTCTGTAGCAGAATTACAGAAAAAAGAGCTACGACAAAAGTAGGTTTATCGATAGAAAAGCAGAGCTATTCTCTTGTGTAGGTGAGCACCGTTATGAGATGTTAGATAAAATAACTAAGAAATTACTATAGTTAAACTCTAACTAGGCTAGCGCCCACTTTGCAAATTTCTGTTCGAGTTATCGCTAACGCATTGTTCTTGGAACCTATTGGACGTTTCTGTTTGCTTTTTCGGTATCGTCATGAATTATATATTGTCCGTATTTCTGATCCAGCATGAAATTCTATGTTAGTGTGCCATAGGCCAATACGGTCAATTTTTAGAACGATATCTTTAAGATGAATACCCAACAATGGATCCAACCCATTCGAAAGCATTGAGGAAATGTAAGTTGGTTGAAAACCCATTAAAATATCTTCAAGTAGTTGCAGTAAAGTTAGTTTGTTGATGCGTCGCAACGTGCAGACGAATTAGACCCGATAGATAACCACAGCACTCGGCCATTAGATAAATATGCAATTAAGGTGCGATGGTTTACTTAACTCCAGTTTCGGGTCGGGGCTCCGCGGACGTCGACCTATATTGACAGTTGCTGCGTTTTGTTACAAAACACTCTCCGATAACCTAAATGTTTTGATTGTAATCTGTTATGAAAATCCAAATAATGTTGTTGCATCGGTGATTAGTTTGTGAGCGTGTGTGAGGAGTTATACGAGGCGGACGTTTGTCGGTGGATAATTGCAGCGCGTCCGGTAAATTTCAAAAGTGAATCGGCATCATAGTGCGTCTGTTTGGTGCGTTGTGAGCGCTTGTGCGGATAGTTGCAGTGCGTGCGTGGCTTGTGTACTATCCACCACCACCCGGTCTCACTACAGTACCCGACCTAGCGTGGCCTCCAGGCCCTACCGCAGTCACCATGATCTGTGACACCATGAGAGCCAAGTTGTGCGAGAAGATGGAGAGCTGCAAGGGGCTGGCGCTAGTCAAAACTTACTTGGAAGCTTTGGTAAATTTGATACATATCTCATAACTATTTTGTAAAACATCTAACTCAGTCTGTTGTCAGTCTAGCGGTAACAGAATGTAAGACAGATGCTACTGAAAAATATTTGTTTCTAGTTGCAAAATTGTTTTCGTCTTTCATTTTTTTTCTTTTGTATCATTTGCTGAAGAAATCTTGTCCATTCATAGACTGCATTATGCATTGCATAGAACACTTACTTATTGGCTTTGGTAACTTTAATGAGTTTCAGGCTAAGTCCTTCTAACTAATCACCTCATCTACTTGCGAATACAATTACAAAATTTAAGTACCTAAATAGTGCCTAATGATCCTGGCGACCTACAAAGCTAAGCTGACAAGATTTATTGTTATTTCCATCGCGGAGCTCACGTAACATGGTTTAGTAGAAACAACGGAATAGAAAGTGTTTCCACGAATGCGGGTAATAATTGGCTTACGATAAGATTACAAAATAGCTTAGATTTCATCTGTTTGTTTAATCAGAGGCGGGTTTTTTGGTAAACAACGTTATCTCACGCACTATTTAACCGCCGGGTACTTACCGATAGACGTTATCGGTAGTTTACTTGCTTTTGCAGTAACCATTAGCATACGCCCGTTTACTTCTTATTTTTGGTAGATAAGATATATATTATTAACAACTTCCGAAAATGTTTATGCTTCTATCATTACATTTTGAACTAGTTGTAAAATTAATCGATATCCAAAATTTTTATACCTGTCATTTGGGTTAGGATTATCAAAGATACTTATCTGATCTGAAGCTCTGATTTCCTAGGAAAGCGGTTCCGACATATAGCGGCCGTAATACAGCGGTGAATGATGTCACTAGAACGTTGTCTACGTAAACGAAATGGCGCGGTTTCCTAGAGAGCGGTAACTTGCACCGTAATTTACTTTAATTATTTTTGCGTCCGTAATATTAAAGCCGCTATATGAAGGCACCGCTGTCCTAGGAAACCAAAGCTTAACAGGATAAAGTTGTCCGTATGGTATTTCAACCGGACTTCACATATTTTTCCCCAGGCGGGTAGATCTAGATCCTTGCAAATCTCTAAAGTGCGAGTAGTAGATATAAACAATAAATAAAACCCGATTGGCCGTATAATACCGATATAGTACTAACTAATATCTAACTACGTTCAGCCAATTAGGCAGGAAACCCGCGCTTATTGTTTTCTAATTTTTATCGTGTTCAAGGCAAATACAGACAAACATATATATATGTATATAATACTACTAGTTAATGATGTGCTGAGAATCGGCAAATCGTGATAAAGGACGCCGATCGAGGCAGATTCATTCACGCACACCAAATAATGCATAGATATTTTATACATGAATGAAGATTAAATTGAGACGTCAAACTGCCTATTTTATTCACGTGTATTGTAATGAGATAGAGACCTACATACCTGCTGAATCAATAGAGTAGTAAGTACCTAACTTTTCAATTTCTGTGACAAATAATTCAGTTTTATCAAAACACGAACAAAGAGGCACAGTAACATATGTATGTACATCTCATATTATTATTGTTCCACTATTTATATCAATTACATACACCTATAAGCAAATTTATGCGCTTTGAGTGACAAGGTGGAAAGATCTAGGCATGTTTTGAATTTATAACTCGAACTATATATGGGTATCAACTTTTTAAATTGTTTATTTACATTAAAATGCAGCTTATAAGCAGATAAAATATGTAAACGCTACTTTTAGAATTATTTGCCTATAATAATTAAATAGAATCGCATCTGCATGATGAGTCGGAGACGAGAGCCATGACAGACACACTGCATGGCACGCAACTACAATGCGAGCAATTAGGTATATATTGTTTAGTAACCAGCGCTAATCATTGATATTATACGCCCCGACGCGCATCAAAAGGTGCGGTTCAACTCATATAATGCCCATTCTCTAATATCATGTTATTATTCCGTCTGTGGGTCTGTCCTACAGTTACTTCCCAGGAAGCACGCAGGAGTGCGGCCGGCTTTGTTTCAAGTCGTTCACCTTCAGAGGATTACTTAGAGTTATCCTTGTGATTAGTCTTTGTCCAGTGAACGGTTCCTAGTTCATTAGTTATTCTGTGTTATTTTTTTCGAAACTAAACGTATTAGTTGGTAATATTTTATGCTCAACAAAAACTAGCTAGAAGTCTTTACCTTCTACATTGACTATACATTTGCTTAGTGCCAACTCGAAATAGTAGGCCTCATTATTTCCACAAGAGGGCTTGTGCAAGCTAATTGAAAAATACCGCCACTAGGTACCTAATACGAGGTATTTAGCACAAAGCCTAACCGATAGTCCTAGATGGCTACGCATGGATATTGCCTAACCACAGTTTACCACAGCTTCAAGTAGGTACCTTGCATAAGCCGGTGTAGGTAGGTGGGTACCTGCTGCTCCACCGGCCACTTCCACCGCTGACATACATGTTCGCCCGCCTGGCTTGCTTCCTGTTGGACCGGTGAGCTCGATATGCCCTTAACCAGCTGATCTTGACACATTGATCGACGCTAGTTTCTAATCGACACCGCCTTGTTTATGGATGCTGGTGCTGGGACAGGAAGTACAATAATATAGGTGCAAGAGTTTCATTTGCGTCTAATAAATAGCAGTTTCAAACGAGGATAAAATTTGCCACCATTAGCAACGAACATAAAACGCGCTCTAACAACTTCGCGGAAACTCGAAATTATGACTAATGTGGACCCAATAAGGTAAGTCCGCAATATCAGCTGTACCGTTTTTTACCTTTCGTCGGCGTCGCCCACGGGCCCGGGCCCGGCTCCACCGCACAGCCGAGAACATTGCCTAACACTCATAAAATAATGTCCAAGTCATTAGTTGCATAATGACATCATGGTTAACAATAAAATAGTTAAAAACTTCGCTAAATTTGTCTTAAATAATATCCAGCAGTCATCAAGCTATTCGAATGTGAATGAAATTATGTAACGTTTGTGTGGATATCTGCATACAATACGTAATTCTTGGTTTCTCTTTTTGACAAACGCAATTTCTATTCTAGGAGCTCATTGTGAGGTTCTAATTGAGGTTTGCAGGAAATTTAACAATGCGCTACAAAGTAGGTCGGAAATAGTTATTTAACTACTTAATGAAAGATGTGGGTCACTTTAATTGACAATAACGTAAAGTTAACCAATAGGTACTTAACGCAGGACTTTACCATCATCACCTTTACATAAAATAATAATAAACCTTTGACTGGCCTGTTAGCTTAGTTGGTAGTGGCTCTGCCTTCTAATCTAGGGGTTGCGGGTTCGATTCCCGCTTGACACAAGTATTTATGAAATTTAAAAAAAAATTATAATTACTTGTGTTGAGTCTGGTCGTTTGTATGTATAATAAGTATGTATTTACAAAAGAAAAGTATATAAGTATTATATCCGTTATCTAGTACTCACGACACAAGCGTTTGCTTAGTGTGGGGCTAGATGGCGCTGTGTGCAATGTCCCGGAATATTTATTATTTATTATTATTATTATAAAGGTATTGCACAAAATTTGTGAAGCCGGCATTATCTAAGTTTCTCAAAACTTCGTTATTTTTAAATGTGCCTACGAGTATGTCAACAATTTTTAATATAGACAATTAGACCATATACAAAAAGTAGATATTTCCTACTTCATAATATACAGCCAGCAACGTATAGTGTCCTGTAAAACAAATACATGCATCCATGTATGATCCCACAGTCCATCACAGCCTGCCATCCTCGGTTCCCACAACACGTGCTTTCTCTATCGGCAAGAAATCTCGTTACAGAACAATGGGCGCCGTGTTAGCGCGAGTGTTTCCCTGATTGCCACCTGTTAGCTCTTAACCGGTCGTTTGTAAGCAATTACAGCTATTGATTGATTGGATAAAGAAACGTAGGAAGCTGGTAGGAAGCGAGCTCTTGTCGACTTATTGATAGGAAGGTGTCATGGAAATTGTGGAGATTGGCTGATTGTTTTGTGTTTTGTGCAACATTTTGCATACAGCTTTACCAGTTGTCAATAAGACAGCAGTAGGTAATTGATGACTTATGAGCATCTTTGACTTAGTTTTTCCGATGACAATTTCTTTCGTTGTACTGAGAAAATGCCCCTGTTCAGACGATTTTCGTAGCTATGTTAACTCGCGTGTGTTGTTGTTCCAGAACTCAAGCGGCAGTGAACCGCGGTCGCGCAGCGCGACCCCGGACTCGCTGGACTCGCTGCCCAGCGCCGGCTCCGCCAGCCCGCCCGCCGAGTGGGCTGACAATGCCACACCCCCGGACTTTGTGTAAGTATTGACAAATTACCACCACGAGACTACTAGAAACTTATGTGGAATCGTCACGATGGAAACATGGGGACGTATGTAGACTTGTCTCCTCTGCTGCATATAAAGTAACTTCGCTAGAATATATCGTACTGTGCAAGGTAATAAATATTCTTTGTGGCCTTGGTTCATATCATCATAAAAGTCATCTCTTTTCTCAGTTTTCATAGTACCTAGCCAAAGTGATTTCTGACACTACGTGCAAGCTGTGACGTAGCCAAGTGTGCGTTTTATTTCGAGACGACATTCCATTCAAACTACTGACATTTCTCTTCAACTCGGGTTTGTCCATTCTTTGAGCAATGTATTATTTCTGAAACAATGATTTGGGCACAAGACTGAACCCATGCCAGTATAGCATTAGCTGCTGGTCAAGACAACAAGTTTGATCTAATCTGTGTAATTGAGACATGTGTTTGTGTCGGTTTTACTTCCTGTGGAGCCCAGAAGATAAAAACACTACGCCTCTGTCTACAGAGAAGATTGTTTTTAATTCGTGAGTGGCTTTTTGGAGACGGGGTCAACCAGGATAATATCGGCCTTAGCACCCTTACCCTTCGACTCTTTGTTGCTACTTCTAAAAGGACAACCTTTTACTCACGAATTATATACACCAAACTCTTGACTAGTGTTCTAGCCTGCTTCCTCTGATGGTCTAGTATTCCACTCTTAGACTGCATCTAACTAGTGGCTGTTGTTGTTGCAGGGACAGTTTCCCATGCGTGGCGCACGCGCCGCTGGCCCGCACGCCGTCGGCCCCGGCGGGCGCGCGCCGCTCGCGCCTGTCCCCGCCAGCAGACCACTCCCCGCCGCGCTCCATGCACGAGCTCTTCAAGCCGAACGACCTGCACTGGGCCGATATCGCTACCAATACTGGTAGGTACCTACATGACACATCTTCATTCAAGCCATTAGTTATAATGTACCGGAGACCTATGCGAGTGCATATATTCTACAAAAACGGATGTGTTGCCTCCAATTTAATCTTTTCATGGAAATTGGTTTGCCAGAAAAACACTAGCCAATTCTTTGAATCATAAACCAATTATTAGAACCCCTAATGATATTTTTTTGATGTACCTACTTAAGTAATCAAAACATCAGTGATTCTTCTAACTGCGAAATTATGATGATCAGCGTCATAATAATTTAGAAATGATGAGGAGCATAATCACAATTGTCATTATATGCGTCACCCTGAACTTTGTAGGTCATTTTAGAGCGCAAATCATCCTACATAATTCAACTATTTTAGGGTAATTTAATGAGGGCTAAATTACTCAAATCAATGCACCCTTATATAAGCCACTTTTGAAATAGGAAACATACGGGATATTCATAAATTGTTTTGTTGTTATTTTCAGAGGGTATTGAACTGCTAGGCTACCAAAGATACGGCACAGTCCAAGGACCGAGGATAGGGAAGGAACGAATCAACGGATCTATACTCAAGGACAACGATCCATTCATGTAAGTTATTTCATTATTACATTATCATCATCATCATCAGCCTAATGGGAGCCACTGCAGGGTATAGGCCTCCTCCCTCTTACGCCAATACTCCCTGTCTTGCGCTGTTCTTGCCCAGATGTTTCCTTTTTCCTTGATGTCATGAAAGTTATGTATTACATATGAGCCAAGAACTTGATTGATTAAATTTTCTCACAAACTTAGGGCGTAGAATATTTTCCAAAAAATATTGTTACTGGGCACCATAAAAAGAGTAAAAATGAACCGGTATAGTAGGCGGAGAAAAAATTCTTACATGAATTAAAAAGTAATGAAAGCATTACCTTTAGCAGCAACAAGCACAGCTTGGTGGGTCGCACGCAGAGCGCGGCGCCGGGCGCGCTGCAGCCGCTCAGCTTCGAGCACAACTTCAACCGAGACCGGCAGCACGTGCACCGGGACGAGGTTAGTACCACCTACAGTAACTCATTATTTGATCAAAACTGATCGTACTGTATGTACAAGTACATACAGTACAACCCGTTTTGATCATATATAGGAGTGGTTGTAGTATGACCTACCTATGCCCAGCTCACAATCCACAACCTCACTCTTACTCTCCAGGAGTGGCCGGAGCCCGAGAGCTCGATGGACATCGAGGCGCTCCCCGAGCCGCAACTGAAGCGCCTGCAGCCGCTGCTGTGGCTGGAACTCACCGCGCTCTTCGACAACTACTCGCTGCCCTTCCACAAGCGGAAACCACCCAAGAAGAAAAGGAAAGAAGGTACAAATGGAACAACGAATGATTTAACTGTGTAAAGCAGAGTTTAGGACACTTTGCTTGGAGTTACGTGAGACCTTTGCTTAATTGTGGACCTAAGTGGGGGCAGGATTGGCTACATAATATGGACTAGGTATATGTAATTCTATAAACGATTGGCGGACTAGACGAGGCGAAGCCAAATATTATTTTAAATATTATGAACCATAACATTGGCCCATATAATTTCATTCATATCTATATCTTGACGATCACGGCGCATACTACCTATCTAAATTGTGTGACGGTGCGTAATTGTAAAACAACTTATCTTTGTGGTATCAAATAAGCATTGCCGATGATTCAACGTATAGGAATTAAATTAATTACTCTGCTATTATTTAGTAGTTTAATTTTGTACGATTAAATAGTTGTGGGTTATCTGAAATGTAGGTAATTACATTACCATAATAAGACAATGTGAGAGAAAATGAAACGGAAATCATTTTCGGTACCATAACTTAGTAGGATATACCTACCTACTTATGACCACATGGTTACTCTTACGCATGGTTATAAATCCAAACTCAAAAGATTGCTAATGACACATAGAACATGGACAAGAACACCATGAAGAGCATAGCAATGAGTGATCATCATATCAGATAAAACACTTGGCGCTTACCTTATCATTGCTTATCAATAAACAAATTTGAAAAACAAACATGGCCCTTACTAGTTTAATTATTGTCATTTAAATAAAGATATTCTGAAATTGAAAAAAAAAACTGTCACCATCGATACACAAGAAGTGACTCATATATTTGTTTGCCATATTCCAGAGGGCGCAGTATTCGGCGTGTCGCTGGAGACGCTGGCGCGCAAGGACATGCTGCTGTGGGAGGAGACGTGGAGCTGCGTGCCCAGCGTGTTCCGCGCCGTGGCGGCCGCGCTGCGCCAGCGCTGCTGCGACGAGGGGCTCTTCCGCGTCTCCGGGAACAAGCACAGGGTATGCTGTACCTACTCATAGCCAGCAATCATATTTTTTTTTTTTAACATGAAATAGGCTTACGCTTGACTACAACTTGCCTGATGTTAAGCAACGTTATAGTCTACGATGTAGCGCGCTTGCCTAGAAGAAACCGGTTTTATCACCTACCTACTTACAATTATCTTTTATTATTACCTAGCGGCTTGATGAACTCTCGACACCAGAGTTGGCCACTCTCATTCAATAAAAGAAGTACCTACTGATGTAACATGCTAAGACACTTTGCGAAGACGCTGCCTTGGATGTGGAATTAGATATTGTTCTCCGTCTTGGAGGCTCTTAAAGCACATTTGATAGCCGTTGCTTTGATAGGTGATGGTTTCCGCTCTCTTCAGAATTGTACTGTCATCAAATGAGTTTAATTTATTGTTTTCCTCGTTCCAGATCGCAGCGCTGTGCCAGCTGATCGAGCGGCAGTGGTACTCCGAGCGCGTGGCGGTGGAGGCGGCGCTGGGCGCGGCGTCCAGCCACGACCTGGCCGCCGTGTACAAGCGCCTGCTGCGCGCGTTGCCCGGCCCGCTGCTCACGCAGGAGCTGCTCCGCCTCTTCTATCACACATACGGTAATTTAATTTAATGCAAAATAACGATAAGTACCTCTACGTAATACCTAAGTGGTTTTGACCACAAAATGTGAGGACTTATGCTTAAAAGAACTCCCCGAATGAATTCTGCAGAGGAGTTACCCTCAATAATTAGGAATACTTACGACTAAGGCAGTGGACGAGAGCGTATAAGTGGTATTTTTTTTCAAATCCATTGCAGTTAGGTACTCAAGCTTAGTTATATTGACTACGAGGAAACCAACACACTGGCCTGGAACTACAAACTTCACGCCTGATTTCCAACGTCTAATTAAATGTTATTTGTATCGCAGCGTTGTCGGGCGCGGCGCAAGGGCGCGCGCTGAACCTGCTGATCCTGCTGGTGCCGGCGCCGCAGCGCGCCACCCTGCGCGAGCTGCTGGCGCTGGGCCGCGCCGTGGCCGCGCGCGCTGACACCAACAAGATGAGCGCGCACAACGTCGCCATGATCATCGCGCCCACGCTCTTCCCGCCCAGGTACATACTTGTCGATTGAACTTATCGAGTTACAGACACAAAAATAAACGAAGAATATCAGCCTGATAAAAAAGCTACTCGTTAAGTAGGTACTTACCCAAATCAAAGTTCTATAAACTTCTGGGCGAGAAAGACACGAGATATCTGTAGCATCTAGGGGAGAACAGGCATATCCCCTGTAGTGGGTCGACAAGGGCTTAATACGATAATCAAATCGACGGTTCTAAAGTGTCTGTAGTATCTAAACTGGCAATTGTATGTTTGCAGCTTGCTGATCAAGCAGTCTGACAGCCTGGAGACGCAGCTGGCGACGGCGGCCAACAGCTGCCACGTGACGGAGGCGCTCATGCGGGGCGGCGAGCAGCTGTGGGCGGTGCCCGCCTCGCTGCTGGCGGCCGCGCGCAAGCCCCCGCAGCGCCGCGCCGTGCACACCTGAGCGCCCGCCACAAACCCGCAGGGCAGAGCTGTGACCTTGGCTCGGAAGGTCAAGGTCATTACACGAAGGTCATATATCACTGGGTCATACGTTGAACCCTCGTAGGACCCGAAAAGGCCCGAGACCTTCGCTCCAGAAGTCGATTCGAACTTCGACCTTGACGTTCCGACTGTCAAGGTCAATGATGGAACGTATGAACAGTCGACACGCAGCCACGTGCGTTGTAAATAGATACAATATCCCTAACTGTAAGTTCTACATCACATTATGTATAGTACCTGGGACTCTCTCAGATGCCCGCTCCTCGCTGCTCAGGGGGAGATATAGCATAAGACCGATAGAATAATGGTGCTCACGATAAGTATTATATTGCTACCATATACGTTATTTACTAGTGAATGTTTCAGTCAAGTTGCGCTGTGCTTATGTTAATCCTGAACAATTTTATAATAGCAGAGTGATAATGTGTTTTTTACTTTAAATTTATGAACGATGTACTCTTAAGTTTAAGTTTTGTGAATAAGATGCCAAATATCCATACTTTATTATTCCATGTAGTCTAGACACTCTAAAGAAAGTTTTGTTTTACTAAAGTTGATTTCTAAAAATGCCAGTTGATTTATACCTGTGAACAACTTGAAACACGTGTAGTTTTTTTGCAATAATGTCCATAGTGAAATCCTAGAATTTGTTAACTGTTAATTAATATTAAAATTTTTGCCCCATAATCAAATATTTCGTCAAAAATATAGATTAATGGACTCAGATTAAAAAGAGCAATAGATAAAAAGTTGATTAGAAGCAAGCAAGGTTCATTAAAATTGTAGACTTTATTCCGTTATATGGAGGCTGAGCCTGTGGGGAGGTGCCATTGGTTCCAAGTTACCGTCCGGCAGCAGAGCAAGCAAGTAGTTAGGGTGCAGCACTTTCCAAATATAATAGTCTATTTTATTCATTACACATAGTTGGATATGTTATTAAGTACTTACTTTAAAAAAAACAGTCGTCAACAATATGCATTAAGTAGGTATTGCAGCATTTTTTCAATATCTGTTCTTTTTTTGTAATACCATGCACGCATGGTCTCTGCGTACGTACTCTGCAGGTATATAAATTATGTACTTTCATCTAGTAAAGTGTTTAGTACACCTATTTCTTGTGTATTAAATGGTGTTTCCAAGTTGTGTCTATGTATAAGTTGTATAAATACTCCACTAGTGTTAATTATTATTACTATTCTTTGTATAATATTTGAAATATGTTTTATCGAATTTGAAATTGTGCCTTAATCTAATAAATATGATATTATCTTGTCTTGCAATACATGCTAATATTGTAAAATATGTACAATTACATAAATTTACATATTTTATTGTAATAATTTTACCAATTCTATGACTATTAGACAAGCAAAGACTGACTTGGTGTATAGATGTTTTGAATGATATTTCTCTAGTTTAATATCTAAATAAGTATTTAAATAAATAAATATCATATAATACGTCAAGAATGTTGTTTATTTCTTAACACGTTATTTCATATATCTTCTCAGAGTGTACATCTTATGAAAATAGTATTCTGCAGGGGTTAATTTAATAATTCTCAGACAGAATAGTTAGCTAACACATTTTAATATTTGAATTTCTTAATCAAATAGACAGCTTCATTATCAGCCCCGAACAGTATCCTGTCCCTGTCACAGTGCAGGGTGTTGACGGGCTTGTGCAGTGTGGGCATCAAGGGATTCACACTCATAGCACTCTTATCATCCAGGGGCATCAGGGCCAGCTGGTTGTCAGGCCCTCGAGTGCCCTTGGTAATCACCTCCATGTTCCAATCCCAGATTTCTCCGGATACTGAGGTACTGATGAGTTTGTTAGGGTTTTCTGGGTGGAACTGCATTTCAGTGACTCCAGCACTGTGAGCTGTGAGTAGGGTGGTTGGGAAGGCATTCATGCGTAGGTCCCAGATGGCGATGGCTCCAGACTCGCTGCCGGCGAGCACGATGTGTGGCTGTGTGGGGTGCTTGGTGATGCAGGTTGCAGCTAACTCGTCTCCTGCCAGCAGGAATGAGGCTGTCGGCTTGTCCTCTGCTGATCTCAGGTCCCAGATCTTCATGTGTCCTCGTAGGTTGCCTGTTATTATCTGAAAATTATACTTACACTCAATTCATCCAGCTAGACAATAATAAACAAGTCTTTCTATGAAATTACTTGCTGCCAGTCATCTGTTATTTCAATAATTTTAGCAGAATTAATAAATACACACATATATGAGTATACTAGTTTTTGCCCCCACATTATTATACCTACATGATATAAACCTCACTCTGATCACTTTATCTATTAAATAAACTGCATCAAAATCTGTTGTGTAGTTTTAAAGCATACATACATACAGATTTTGAGACATATGTAGGAAGTGACTCTGCTTTATTATAATGTAATGAAATAAAATCAACAAAATCAGTTTCATTGTCAAACTGTGCAATTGTTGATATATGAAATGCTTGTTAATGTAAATTTGACCATTAAATTACCTCATTATGCTTAATGAAGCACACAGAGTGCAGGGAGCAGCTGTCAGCACCCTTGATGCCCCTCATCACCTCCCCTCGCCGGCTGGACAGGATGTTGACTACACCATCCTCACCTATGCTCACTATGTCAGCCTCAAAGGTGTCTAGAGATGTGCACGAACATTGCTCTATCCTGGAATTATGGAAAATTTCATTCATCAATCACATCTGTGAATTCAACAATTACAAGTTGAAAAAAATTAATTAAATATTAACATACAACCTAGTTTTATCATAAGTAGGGTTACACTGTTACTGTATATTTAATTTATTAATCTGGACTGTATTTCTACCTATAGGTAGTCTTAAAAATGGAGACAAACTGATAAAAAACGTTACTGCAGTCATTAAATCATTGTTTTAACTGAGAGGGCTAGATAGAGAATAGCATACCTATATTTACAAATAATACAATTAAATACAACATTATCTTACCCATATTTATGTAATTTCTCCCAACTATACAGCTCTTTTAGCGGAGTTTCCTTCTCATACTGACTAATTTCGAGCAATTTCACTTCACCGGTCGATAAAGAAACAGCGATTTTGTTTTTGTCAGTAAACTTGATTTCAGTAACATCGCCATTTAGAAGATAAGAAGACAGCTCTCGAGGATACTCCAACTGGTTTTCGTCAAAAATACTTTCTAAGCTCCAAACTTTTATGGAATTTTCATCGTCGTCCCAACTTCCAGTGAAAAAGTGTTTAGATTCCGCGTATTCTTCGGGTATCCACCGCACTTTGTTTATTTTCTGGGATATGAATGTGCCTTGTACGTCCAGAGGCATTTTAACAATAGAATTTGTGAATGTATGAAAAAAGCAGGGAAGATCTCAATGTTTAGTCGTAAAAACACTCAGGATACTTTTCTAGAAAAACAGTTGTTCAAATTTCCGCTACAAACCAAAACACATAACATAAATTTCGGGAAGTTTTTAGAGGTTATTTAGTTTTTTTTTGTAATGATAATGTACGACCAAGTTTTTACATGTACATAAATTAACATGTACAATAGTTTCATGCACATAAATTATGTGATAAAAGTTTAAGCTATACCTTTTGTTTGTTTGATTGTCTTGGCTGATCATTGTGTGATCATGACTTGATTTATAATTATTTTAGTAATTTTCTAATTACTTCTATTATGTTTAATAATTTTCTTTATGCAAGTTGTGTACCTATGTTTTGTGTATGGACTAAAAGTTCGAAATAAATGACATTTATTTATTTATTATTTTGAGTTACATGATGTCCAATTCAAGTCTAATGTCTGGCAATTTTACTTGAGA
The DNA here is from genome assembly GCA_927399415.1 of Macaria notata. Taxonomy (NCBI): domain Eukaryota; kingdom Metazoa; phylum Arthropoda; class Insecta; order Lepidoptera; family Geometridae; genus Macaria; species Macaria notata. The sequence continues at coordinate 2,316,951 of OV656727.1, forward strand.
TCTGACTAGCACAAAACAAAGTTATGGCCAAAGAAAAAAAAATTCTGGCAAGTTTGCGAAACAAAACGTTGTTTATTTTGAGGGAAGCAATAATGCACGTCCAAATAATGCGCGGCCCGATATTGCGCGGTCCTGGATTGTACGGGAAAATAATTGGTGTACATGGCATCGTTTTATTGGGGCGTGCAATCCAGGGCCATGAAATACAGGCCTGTACAAGCTTGGTACGGACGATAAAGCACGACACCGTATTGTACAGCACGATAAATGGTGTACATGGCATCGTTTTATTGGGGCGTGCAATCCAGGGCCATGAAATACAGGGTTGGGGTATACATTACGGGACGCTAAACCTAACCTAACCTGTTGTAGTGCAAGTGTTGGACTCGAAGTCACTTGTCTGTGACAGAAGGTAGATTAGGTTCGTTAGGTTGCTTTCTACCACGCACATGCGACGACGAGCGAAGCGAGGAGGAGCCAAGTCCTGTTGTAGTGCAAGTGTTGCACGGGCAAATATTTCATGTACATGGCATCGAATTATCGGGGTGTGCAATATTGTGTCACGCATTATCGCCCGTACCGGTTTGGTTCGGGGCGATAATTGCCGTCTTTTTTTTTTTTTTTTTTTTTTTTTTTCACTTGAACGGGTTTGCACTTGACCATAGTTTACCTGATAGCAAGTAAGGCTATGGCCTAAGATGGAGCGTGCTTACCCGATAAGAACCGATTCACTCTCGCTTTGAAGATCGCTGGATTATAGTGCGTGGGGAACAGAGAGCCAGGCAGGGAGTTCCACAACCTAGCGGTACGAACAATAAAGGTGGAAGCGTACCGTTTCGTGCGGGTCTTAGGAACTTCCACCATAAACCGGTGTCGTCCTGCCGTACCTCTACTCGTCCGGTGAAAGAAGGGCGCGGGCGGAATTAGTCCGTGCAATTCCGCGGCACACTCTCCGAAATGCAACCGATAAAAAACCGACAAACTGGCGACTTTGCGACGGTGTTCAAGACTTTGAAGTTTCGCTCGGCACAGTTTATTATTACCAATGATCTTCTTGGCTCGACTCTCAATGGCCTCTAGTGCCTCAAGTTGGTACTTGGCTGATCCATCCCAAAGATGCGAACAGTACTCCATGCACGACCGAACTTGTGCTTGATACAAAGTAAGCAGCTGTTCCGGCTTGAAGTACTTTCGCACCTTCGAGAGGATACCCAACTTTTTGGCTGCAACTTCGGCTTTAGACTCAATGTGAGAGCCAAAATTAAGAGTAGGGGACAATGTAATACCAAGAAGATCAAGGTGGTCAGTTATCGGCACAGTCGAATTTCGGAAAGTGGGGGCCAGCTCGAATGGCCTCTTTTTAGCGGTGAAAAGACACGCCTGGGTCTTCGCAGCATTAAACCTGACTAGATTGGCATCACCCCAATCGGAGACTGCCTTGAGAGCCAGGTTTATACGCTCGACCATCGCCTCCCTGAGCCACTGGATCTCGGCCGCACTGGCCCGCGCTGTGGATGTATAGCTCTCTACAACGGTGCTGTCGTCTGCGTACCCAAAGGTTCCGGGTTTCAGCAGATCGTTAATATGCAGCAGGAAAAGAGTTGCAGAGAGCACCGACCCTTGAGGGACTCCGGCATTGATAGCCATTAGATCTGAGGAGCAGCCATCAACGACTACTCGAATAGACCTATCCCTCAAAAAGTCCGAAATCCAAGCACGAAGCCCAGCGGGCAGGCCGTAAGAGGAAAGCTTGCTAATATGGCCATCGTGCCAAACCCTGTCAAAAGCCTTAGAAATATCCAGGGAAACCGCCAGGGCTTCCCCGTATTTCTCAATGGCTTCACTCCATATGTGAGTGGCGTACACTAGAACGTCTCCAGTGGACCGATTCTGGCGAAAGCCATATTGTCGGTCACTGAATAGGTCATGCGATTCAAGGTACGCCAGGAGCCTGCGGTTCAGGACACGTTCCATACTCTTGCAGAGCACGGACGTGACTGAAATGGGCCGGTAGTTAGAAGGGTCAGCACGACTACCTTTTTTGGGCACGGGCTGCACGTTAGCAAGTTTCCATGAAATCGGCACTTTGCCAGTCTCAAGAGAAAGCTGAAAGAGGCGCGTCAACACAGGAGCCAGCTCAGGCGCACATGTCCTCAGTACTATAGCTGGAATACCGTCAGGACCACTGGCCTTGTTCACGTCCAGATCGCGTAGCACTTTACGGACCTCCGTTTGGCGAATCTTGAAATCCGACATGGCAGTCGGACATTCAAGAGGAGGAGGAGGCGAAGCACCACAAGCATCAAGACGCGAATTTTCCGCAAATAGAGAAGCAAATAAATTTGCTTTCTCATCTGCAGAGTGAGCCAGAGATCCGTCAGGTTTCAGCAGTGGAGGCAATGAGGGGCGGCATAAGTTCCCTTCGATCAACTTTGCCAGGGACCAAAAGGCTTTACTACCCGCGGGGTACGAAGCTAATTTGTTCCCTACTCGGCCAATGTGATCGAAGCGTGCCTTCTGAAGAACCTTTTTGCAGGACTTGGCGGCTTTGTTGTATGTCATCTTCTTCTTGCTAGTATTCCTAGCCTTGCGGTGGCGAGCATCAACCCATGCAAGGTATGCCTCATGTTTCAGCGCTTCTGCACGTCTACATTCTGGTCCAAACCATGGGCGAGCTTTGCCGGACTGGGATACATCCGAGTAAGGAATGAAATATTCCATACCTAGGCGAATAGTATCCATCACGGCATCCGCACAGACTGAAGGGTCTTTAGAAGAGAAGCAGACAGCCTGCCAAGGATACGATGCATAAAAAGACCGCATCTCATCCCAATCCGCTGACCTGTATCTCCACAACCGCCGACTACCGCTAGGGCTCGGAACGGATGGGTAATATACGGACACAGACTTCACCAGACAATGGTCAGACTTACCCAAGGGTGACGATATTGTCACTGAGTACCGGTCTGGATCTGTTGTCAGCAGAAGGTCTAAGCAGTTAGGTGTATGAGACTCAACGTCAGGCACCCTAGTAGCGCCTTGGACCAGCTGAGTGAGATTTAACGCCAAAGCGAGCTTACGCGTCTCTCTCCCAGCATGGTCAGTGATCTGGTATGGGTATAGCCACTCTTGGTGGCGTCCATTGAAATCCCCGGCTCAACTTTCCAAAGCCGCCACTCGCGTTGGAGGTCCATATTTTTTTAAGAAGTAGATAATATTTACACAAGGCTACACGTTAAATATTTAAGTGCGGAGATGCTTAGTTTACGAGATATTAATTTTTTAAAATCGAAAAATAATCCTTCGTTTTGACAGTTTCTTGACACTATGACGGCCATTAGCGTTTCGTTTTACGGACTGCTATTACATACAAGCGTGCGACTTATCAAAATATTATATTTATTTGCTAATGTGTATGTAATGTTTAGTTTTTGTCACAATTACGTATATATTGATGAAAAATACATATAATACGTAATTTTATTTATTATTTGATCGCAAATTTTTACGTAGTTATAATATTTTGTGTGTAACTTGTAACTTGATGAACGAAACGTGACGCCATTGTTTTTTTTAAGTATTGGCGTTACACTCTTCGCGTATTTGCCAGTGTCAAGTAATTTTCTTTCTTCTTCGATGCGGGGTCGAGTGAGCGAGCGTAGCGGGTTGGGGTGTACTTTACGGGACGCTAAACTTTTTTTTTTTTTTTTTTTTTGACCCAGGAAAACCTTTTAAAAGTACCACTCGACCCCGGGGAGGGCGAGTGGTTATGTGGGAGTCTCCGCCAGAAGGCCGGCATACCCACTAAAAACCTGGGGTGTTCCACCTCTGCATCGCGATCAGGGCCCCGAGAGTGCGATGCATGCGTCCGCAGCCCTGGCGATGCTGGCCCGGAATCAGGCCCCGTCTCGGGGAGCTTTTGCTCGACCCTCTAATGGACGACGTGTCGGAACACGGGACACGTCGTGCATCCTGTGGGGACACAGTCCTAAGGGCAACAGGTTCCCCGACCTGCCGCCCGGAGTCCCCTTTACGGAGGTCGGCGGTCGTGCGCCAAGCGCCGTCCTCCAACGCGCCTCCTGCGCAGGGAGTTTGGCTCCGCAAGCCTCTCCCGCGCGCGCTCCGCCTCCTCCTTCAGTGCGAGAACTTCTTCGCAGAAGTCTCGCACCGCGTCCCAACCAACGTCGCTATCGACCATCGCTTTCGCAACGGCCGGGAGCGGGGACGCTAAACCTAACCTAACCTGTTGTAGTGCAAGTGTTGGACTCGAAGTCACTTGTCTGTGTCAGAAGGTAGATTAGGTTCGTTAGGTTGCTTTCTACCACGCACATGCGACGACGAGCGAAGCGAGGAGGAGCCAAGTCCTGTTGTAGTGCTAGTGTTGGACTCGAAGTCACTTGTCTGTGTCAGAAGGTAGATTAGGTTCGTTAGGTTGCTTTCTACCACGCACATGCGACGACGAGCGAAGCGAGGAGGAGCCAAGTCCTGTTGTAGTGCTAGTGTTGGACTCGAAGTCACTTGTCTGTGTCAGAAGGTAGATTAGGTTCGTTAGGTTGCTTTCTACCACGCACATGCGACGACGAGCGAAGTGAGGAGGAGCCAAGTCCTGTTGTAGTGCTAGTGTTGGACTCGAAGTCACTTGTCTGTGTCAGAAGGTAGATTAGGTTCGTTAGGTTGCTTTCTACCACGCACATGCGACGACGAGCGAAGCGAGGAGGAGCCAAGTCCGGTTGTAGTGCAAGTGGTGGGTTAGGTTAGGTTTAATAGATCTGACACAGAGCACCTGACTCCATCTAGTCTTGTGGTCCTAACTATAGGGATCGTTAGTTATTAAATATAAAAAAAAAAAAATAGGTAGTTAAGTACCCCATAGTGAAATCGTAGTACTTAACCTCAAAATACAAATAATAATAATAATAATAATAATAATAATAATAATAATAATATGTCTTTATTGCACACCAACATGAAAGAAATACATGAAAGGATAAATTCATGATGACGTACATATGGGCGGCCTTATCGCCTTAAGCGATTTCTTCCAGGCAACCTTTGGATGGACACGATTAGCTGAGAAGAAAATGGTCAGAGGTGTACTAAAACAAATATAAGGAATTTATAAATACATACAAAAAATAACCTAACTACAACAACAAATACCTACACAATCAAGTAATTATAACACATACACTACTTACATACAGAATCATAAATTACAGATTTGCCAAAGTTAAAAAATGGTGGAAAATTTGATTTTGAAAAATTAATAAGGATTTAGACTTACGTATAGAAAGAGGCAAAGCATTCCATAAGGCTACAGCATGTACTGCAAACGACTTATGAAAGTACATATTAGCCTGAGTAGAGGAAGATGATGGAAATGACAGAAGGAGAGATCGACTAGGACGTAAGGAGACAGAATGTGTGGGAGTCACAAAACTGAAATATTCTTTCAAGTAATGAGGGGTGACAGGATGGAAGAGAATTTTGTAGAGAAAGGAAAGAACATGAGTATTGCGGCGAAAGCGAATCGGTAACCATTTGAGCTCCTTGCGTGACTCTGAAATACGATCATATTTCCGCAAACCAAATATGAAACGTATGCAAAAATTTTGGAGACGCTCAAGTTTGGATAGCTGCTCTTCGGTTAAATCGAAATAACAAAAATGGTCATATCTCGAAAACTATTGATCTCCGCACCCCCCCCTTTTAGGGGGGGGCTTACCCCCTCCCCCCCAACCCCCCTTGAGTGGCGGCTTTGGAAAGTTTAACCAAATCCCCCAGAAACACTAATTGGGCTGTAGGGTACTTCTGAAGAGCCTTATCCGCCGCCTCATTGAGGTATTCAGTAAGCCTGGTTGTCTCCGATAATGCGCATCCAATATTGTACGCCCCAATAATTGGATGCCAAATGGCATCGGAATACTTCCCGTACAATATAGGGACGTGGAATACAGGTACGTGCAATAACCGGACCCTATTTTGAATTCATTTTTGATTTGATTTTGTAAACTACAGAAATGAGCCGATCAGGAGTTTTATCACCTTCTGAATCTGCGGAATTTATTGCAAAGCACGCCAAGCATGTAGCTATATGCGAAGAAGGACTTGATTCTCTTTGCAATGAGGTTAGAATAACTTATCATTTATCATTCTTATCAATTTACTATTTAGTCGTGGGATTGTTAATACCTTTTTAACATCTATTTACCAAAGTATTTTCTTGTTTTAGATGCTTCTATCCTTATCCGACAAGCTACAGATACCTGATACTGGAGCCAATATAAGTTATCTTCCAAAGGATCACCCAAAAGCTCTGGATTGGATATTTGTGGCGGATGCGTTAAATTTCTGTTTCTGGTCGTATACTGATGCTGAGAAGTGGACAGTAGAAGGCCACAGTGGGTACTATGCCTTGGAAGCTGCTCTAGCTAGAGCTATGAAGGTATAACTAGTTCCTTTCCTATCATATTTACTAAGTAAGTATGTAAATGTATGTAAGTAAAAGTAAATTTGGAAATTATAAAAACTATATTAACTGTAACTACATACATGTGTAAAAAATTATGATGTTTGTTTAGCTGAGATAGGTACACCAAATATTAAAAATACAGTAAAATAAAAGTATGAGTTTGTACAAAAATATTAAGTAGGTATAGTTGATTGCTTTCTTCTGACTTCTAATCAATGTTAACAATTTTTCTGTTTCTTAAAAGATTCAAGAACAGTTTCAAGTTTTTCAAGTTTTACCAAAATTGTTTTTGTTACCTACCTATTTTTAATAAATGGGTACACAAACATTTCTGTGAAGAGAATTAGTTAGAATCAGCTGTTTTTTAATTGACATTTGAGTTTAGTCTAATACAAAGTCAAAATTACAATTTCCAGGAAAATTATGACATCTCAGATCCTCATTTCTACTCCAACATCACCAAAGAGCAGCTGGAGACCATAATGAGAAGTGACAACCAAACACAAATACCTCTGTTCAAGGAGCGCCTGTCAGTGTTACATGAAGTCGGTACAATCTTGATAGAAAAATACAATGGAACCTTCCAAACCTGCCTGAAAGAGGCTAATAAATCTGCAGTGAAACTTCTAGAAATAATTGTTAATAACTTCCCTTGTTTCCAAGATGAGGCAGAATATAAAGACAAGAAGGTTTCATTGTACAAGAGAGCACAGATCCTAGTAGCTGATATCTGGAATTTCTTTGGAGGCAAAGGGCTCGGAGAGTTTGAGGATATAGACAGAATAACAATGTTTGCAGATTATAGAGTGCCACAGGTGCTGGTGTATTATGGAGCTCTGAAGTATACTGATGAGTTAATGGATTTGCTGAAAAATGGTGAGAGACTATTTTGACATCACATTTAGATTTTTTTTATATGAACTTTTTAGACAAACTAGCCCAATTTTTTCCTACAAGACTGTGATGGCTGTATGATTAAGGTTTACTTAATCTTAAATTAGGTATCACTCCTATAAGTCATGAAGCCATGTCAAAGGCGATTAGGATGTATTTAAAACTCTTGTTGTGTTGTTGTATGCCATATTCTATGGTGTTGGTAACTAATATTTACTGTTAACAATTTCCAGACACACTCTTACCAAGTGGTTCAGAAAAAGAGGTTGAAATCCGAGGTTGCTCTATTCATGCCGTCGAGCTACTGAAGAAGAAGATAGAAGCTTCAGTGAATGATAAATCAGTAGAGGTACCCAACTCTAGTCTCATAGACTACTATCTCTGGTGCTACAGGAGGAAACATGCTGATAAACTGGAGAGCATACCATTCCACAAGACTCTGGGAATATTTTACTGACAAAACAAATTTAATGACATACTTTGATAATGACTACATAAGTATATGGTGCTACAAAACAATTTTTTACCAAGTTAATCTGGGTAAGTAAATGCATATCACAAGTTATTATATTTATAACTAAACCTGGCTTCACTGCCAATTCCTTACACCTTTTACCTTATACCTATGATCAGTCTAGCTAGAGAAAGTATGGTCTGGATAAATGCTTCTATATTCTAATATATAGAATTATGCAGATCAAATGAATAATGTAAGCAGATCTCACCCCACAATTAATTGCTAGTTTTAAATGCTATCTAAAAATCAAAGCACTTAATATTATTTTGTAAAATTACAGGGTATTTAAAAAGCCTTTGACTCATAATATAATAATGATACTGTACTGACAAAGTTCATAGTTAGCAATTTTTTTTTATTTTTGAGCTACTTTTGTATTTTTAGCCTGAGTTAGTGATCTATGTTTGAGACAGACAGTGTGATATTTTAGTTTGTATTGGACTTAGGTCTATAGAGCATAGATACCAAATTAGTAATTACCAGGTTATATTAGTAGGTATCATATTAGATGCAGGTATATTCAGTTGATAAAAAGATAAAAAAGTATGCAATAAATATTCATATGTACATACATACTTAAATAAAACTTCTAAAAGGGATTTCAACATATTATCTAGAAAGGTGAACTGATATGAAAGTGATAAGAGCTATCACATAATATTATACAAGACGGAAATCCTATTGCCGATATACCTACTGTTGTGATGGTTAGCTACTATATTTGCCCTGCAGCAAGATATTCTAAATTACAGAAGTCTATATCTTATCAAAAGTATTTTAAATAAGTATTCAATTATAATTAAGTAATTAATTATTTATTTATATTATTTGTATATTAGTTAATTTCATACCATTGTGTATTTACATATTTATTAAAAGAAACTACAGTTTATAATATTATGCATTACTTTATTGATACACCCTTATCCATATACATTAGGTTTGTATGTGAAACATTTAATGTTATATCACATCAGTTAGTGGTCCCAGAAACCAAGGCTCAGTGTTCTTAGCACACACACAAAAGCAATCCACTATATGATTCTCTTTGTGTTCCGTGAACCAATCAGAGGACAGCACGCGCGCAAGACCAGGTTGTGATTGGCGGACATAATCATACGTAATCAACTGCATCTTTTGCTCTATGAGTGTGCTCAGAACCTAGATATATTTATTCCTAAACACATATTCTTTGCCTAAAGGTCTTATTTATTGCACGTCTACATTACGACTATTTATTGTTAAGTTTAAGTCTACAGACACAACCACAAGGCGATTCCAGGGTTTCTGTTAACCAACACTTTAACGCTAATGACACTTTAACGGCTTTAAGCGCTTGTAATTGTGATTTTGATGCTAAAATCCTCATTAGTAGAAGTAGTGCTAGTTTCCAGCAACCCTATATTTCATTCTACTAAAATCCAATATTTATAGGTATTTATTTACAACTTTGGCATTAGCTAAATGACTTAAATAAGTGAAATAATGATGATTACGCATGGCACTAAATATTTACACCGTAACCTACACAAATATACAGGATTTTTCATTCAATGATTCATGATTATATCGATAAAAAATGATAGCAATTAAAGATTTCTGCAAAGATTCTTTAAAAAAACGAGGTAATATGATAGGTAATATACAATAAGCAAATTTTTATCTTAACTTGGAGCCACTTTTCTGAGATATTAATGATTCAAGATTTACAACCACTTTGAGAGTGTCCGATTTGTTACGGCATTAAGTTACTCTGTGTAATGATAATGTTGGAAAAGAAACTTAAGGAAACAAACACCCTACATGCACTAAAATAAGAACAATTGACACAAATCAACTAGACACAAAACTAGAAGAAAATGTCTAAAACAATAAATACCTGAGCAGTAACTTAACTACATCATTTGTTTATCCAAAACAAGTGGTAGTTAATCTACTGCGGCTCTAGCACTACACATCTGAATCGTGATTCATTCTTATGATTTAACTATCGTGATTGAATGAATCACTTTTAAGGCACATGGACGAAATGTTCGATCTAATCGTATATCACAACTTCGTTTAACTGCGCTTGACGTGTCTTACTGAGAACAACTTCGATTATACTAGACATCAAAGCAAAGACGACTTTACGGAGAATAATTTCTAGTGTCTATTGCCGTACTAGTTCAAGCTTTTCTCGGTAACACTGATCTACATTCTCACCTATTCTTACACAGTCTATTTGCCATTCAACTTATTCTTGAGACTTTCAAAGAACGCTAGCTTAGTTTTGATGGTGCCAGGTTCTGGCAGGGGACTGCCTGGTCTACTGGACTCTTTCGTGACTTCCTCTCCCTCGGGGATGTCTTTGGATCCCCCGGGGACCTTGAGGGGAGTCGCCATGGACAGCTTGAGTTCTTCCCTGAACTCCTTGGAGATACTCCTGGCGGTGAGACTGTGCATGTATATTTTGCTTGGCTTCTCAGCGTTCATGTCGTTTAGGATGTTCTCTTTGCTTCTTCGTCTTTTGGAGTAGGGCTGAGGTTGCGGGACCTGGAAGACAAAATAAAGTTCTTAATTGCTACCCACGTGTTATACGAGTCTTCATATGTGTTGGGAATGTGTAGATATTTAGTTGTATTAACCGGCTGGACGAGGCGGCCAACCGGGACGCGCGTGCTGACTCGTCCTCCTGATGATGGAAACCTCAGATTTCCGAAACTTGTCGAGCTAATTTTTCGACGTAATTTTTGACGTAAGTGCTAGCCGGTTAATACAACTAAATTTAATCATGCCTTACGGGAACTATAATACAGTGTGTAGATATAATGATGATGTTAAAGATATTTTATAATAAGGGATGCCCGCTTGTTTCAATTATGTATTTTTACCTACATGTAAAAGTAAGTAACTGTATTGCTGTAAACTCACAAAAATCAAGAAGATTACGTATAAGCAAACATAGTTACGCAAACAATATTTAATGTACCTAAGTAATTTGTAGTTTGTCACATTGGCTTTATCATTATTTCGCCAAACCCAAAGCAAACTCCACTTGTTATCACCATCATAACTAAACATACATCACTGATAAAGCAAATTACGGGAAAAACTCACTTTAACCGGCTCATTAATGTTATCCATGCTGACGAATTTCTTGGCCAATTCCTTCACTTTAGGTAGCCGTGAAAGAATGTCTTCTATTTCCTCGTCAACTGCCGCTTCGTCGTCGTGTTCCGACCGGTCTGTGCCGTTTTCTTCAATAATCACTGCTTCCTCGTCCAAATCTCCTTTTTGACTGAAGCTGTCAAAAGTTTCTCTCAGGATAGCGTTATCTGTTTTATCGATGTTTTCGCTGGTGTCAGGCGCAGCCTCGTATCTCGCTGATAAGTTATCTTCAGGTCTACATTTTATGACTTCACCTGTCTGTACGTTGTAGATTTTGATAGAGTCCTCCAAGCTGCTCGTGCTCACATACGAGTTGGTTACACTGACCGGTGATTTGATAGGTTCTTCAATTTTGTCCTGCTCGGTGTAGTTGATTGTTATATGAGTCATATCAGTTTTATAAGCCGATTGAATGATATCTTCAAATTGCTTATCAGTGTCGTCATCGACCACAGCCGGTCTCGCTGAAAATAGCGTTTGGTCGTTTGCGTCCTCATATTCTATCAAAATCTGAGTTTTATTATTATTTGACGTCGTGGTTATTGACTCGGTTTGTTCTTTGTTACCGAATTTTGTGTACTGTTGGTTTGTTGCTATCGTATTGATCTGTTGTATTAGTAATCCCTGAAAACATTGTTGAAATAAGACACAATGATTTAAATTAGAGAAGTCGGGATCATGTATTTGACAAAGTTATTAGAGTTACAAAAGTTCTATGTATATTATCGTAGGTTAGTGTTAGTAAAAGTACTTTGTATTTTGATACAACGTGCTCAGTGCATTGAAATGCGTTAGAAAGGGTGCGATGTAAATCAAAGTAGTGGTTAGTCAACTAGGTGTTTCTGTTATCTTACAAGTTAGAAGTACAGATGACATGAATATGATTGAAGCAAATGTAGTTAATGCAGATAAGGTGAAGTAAAATCGTCATTAGAACGCGTTAGTCAAGAGGCAAGCCATAATTGTTAGTCGAAATTCATTTGCCAAAATCATACAACACTCACCACTAACGTCTTGTAGTGTTACTGTAATAAATAGTACTGAAACTATTAAAGAAAGAACACAAATCTATGAGTGCAGTACTAGAGAGATACTCTCGTATTAATAGTGCGAGGTGCCGTTAGTCAGCGCTCAGTTTCCAACAAACATGCCAACTCAACACACGTCAGGCAGTATACTGTGTGTCAAAACGAAGATATTTTAGATTTATTATGAGGTAAGTCCTTGCACCGATTTTGAATTAGAGGTGATTATTGTTTCGGAGTTAAGCCTAATCTATATTCCTAATTTAAGCCCGCTCTATCGGCTTTATAGGTTTGTGATAACGTACAGTGGAATATGGAGATTCACGTTAAGTTAATCGATTTTATGTTAGGAGTGCTATTGCGGCTGGAGGTGGTATTAGGTAACATAGGTACTAGAGAAGTGGCTCTATCACCATAGGTCGGTACGGAAGCCTCTGCTTAACCTTAGACTCCCACCGAACGTGTAATTGAGTCCGGCGCGCCGCTTGGAGCGGACGCACAGGTCCTCGCTCCGCAGCGTGTTGCTCCGCCTAACGTTGGTGTACGTCTCGAATAGATCCTCAGTTATCTCGGGTTTATTCGGTATTTTAAGTCTAACTATATCCTCGTTTTCCACATAACCGTCACCTCCATTGCACACATTGCTACTTTGTTGTCTTACGTTTGCCTTTCGATCGACATTACGTTCTGTCGCACGACTGTCGTCGGCATCGTTTTGTCTATCGGGGTTTTCGAAAATGGGATTGATAGCGAAGTTTGGGCTCGCATTTCTAGGACTGAGCACGACGCGAACGATGTTCTGATGGAGGGCGCAGGCTTCGATGTCGCTCAACGAGCTGCTGGCACTTACAGGCGATGCGAACTCGCCGTCGAAATTGTCTAGACTCGTACACTTGTTCATCGACGACACTGAACTCGTATCACTACTCTTTTTGCGACCGCCTGAGGATGCTTTGGCTTCTCTTATATAATAATCTCTGCCGTAACTGCAACAAAATTGAATAAACATTATAAGACTGATCATCATTTTAGGTAATCATACCTAGAGATGCCTTTTGTTAATCGTTCTTACCGCTTCGTTTCGTTTCGTTCTTCGGCTAGCACATCTTTTAAAACCTTAGGTGCTGGGCTTTCAGATCTTCGGTCTTTGACTCCATTTTCAGCACTTAATACTGAGGATAATTTACGTGGCTTTACATCTTTTTCTTCGTAGTTTCCATTTTGTACCGTTTCATTTTTGCTATGTTCGTAGTGTGCTGCGTGGTCTTCGTCATCTAGATCTTTTGTTTTTGTAGTAATCATATCAAATAACGATGAAGTACTTTTAGCAGATAGTCGTTTTTGTATAGCTTCTGGGGAATATGGGTTGTTTGGCATCTCCACATAGTTCAACCATTTTTTACGCTCTCTATCTGCGATGGAACCTGCAAAATGTCATTTCAATAGAATAACGGTATCCAATGTGCTGTTTTAAAGTAAAAATAGCTTACAACTAAAAAATACCTGGTATCAATTCTTCTTCTATACCATTATTGTTTTGTTCCTCTGATGTGCCATGTATCCTAAAAAATATACAGACAGTGTAAAAAAACTGTTGCTAAGCATATGTATATTACATCTCATAATCTATTTATACTTACTCATAGGGTGTATCGTCAAAATGTTTTCGTCTCAAACTATCAGCGTATCTTTGTACGGGAACTGCTACGGTCTCCTCGTATTCGCCTTCTCTTTCGTGTCGACTCAATGTGTTATTGTTAGATTCTAAAATAAAATAAATTAAAAAATAAATAATTTAATCTTATGAAATACCGTATAAGTGACATAATTACGTTTCCGCTCAAATTTTCCACTAAATATTTACCTTTGTTGTTGACAGCCATGCTTTCGATACTGTCATCAAATTCTTCTCCATTTGTGTCTGTTTCATGATGATAATGTGCGTTTCCATGCATCAAAGATCTGTGAATCTCTTCTTTCAGATTAAATTCCGCTTTTAGCAAAGGACCGTCATCGATGCCCATCAGAATAACAGAGTCGTTGCCGTTGAACATTCCATCTACCTCGTCAGCAGCGTGTGCATTTTTAGTCTCAACAATAGTTACGGGGTTTTCATTAATTTCGTTAATGATATCGTCTGCTGCTTTTTCGTCTTTGTACTCATCACCGACAAGATTTTCGAATTCTTCCGTTCCAGTTTCAATCGTTAGGCTGTCTGGTTCAAAGTCTGATACGGTCTCTATTTTTGTTTTTCCACCAATAACGTGTTTTGAATCAAGTACTCTCTTGATATCGCTTTTATATTCTGCTACTTCTGTTTGCTCTTCGGCATCGCTGGCGTTATCTGAGAGGTCTGTCGTGTCATCGGCGTCTCTGTCTCCAATGAGCGCTCTGTAATCTGTGTTGGAGTTAGGGACGAGCATGGGAACTGGTACAGACTGTAATGTCTTTATCTTCTTCTTTTGGAAGAGCCAGTTTTCTTCCCACGTACCGTCGGTGGCTTGGAGGTCGCTGCTGGATACCTCGTCGAATTCTCGCTCATCATTATCTGGAATGTAAAAGAAATTACGCTTAGAATTAAATGGATGGATCAAAGCATCAGGAATTTTACGCTAATATATGAAATTGAAATTATATTTAAGTCTTGTGAATGCTCTTGTGTGTAGCTTGGCACGATACGTACCGGTGTGATGTACTATGTCCCCGCCGAACTCCGGGAAGGGCACGCGGCGCGGCATTTCAAGCGCCTCGTCCGTGGCCTCGCCCTCCTCCCAGTCTGACACGTCGTCTTCTTCATGGAGCTGGAACATTGCAATAAATGTCATTAGACTAGCTAGAGCATTGAAACACTTTGACTTTTTGATTTGACTGACCTGTTAGCTTAGTGACTGACCTGTTAGCTTAGTTTGACTGACCTGTTAGCTAAGTTGGTAGTGGCTCTGCCTTCTAATCTAGGGGTTGCGGGTTCGATTCCCGCATGACACAGGTATTTATGTACTTTAAAAAGATTATAATTACTTGTGTTGAGTCTGGTCGTTTGTATGTATAATAAGTATGTATTTACAAAAGAAAAGTATAATAGTATTATTTCCGTTATCTAGTACCCATGATACAAGCGTAAGCTTAGTATGAGCCTAGATGGCGCTGTGTGCAATGTCCCGAAATATTTATTTATTTATTTTCTTAAGGCTGGCCAAGATAAAATGATATAGGGACACATTAGATATATATTTGGCCTCTGAGCTGACGTATACATTGTGCAGGTTACGTAATACGTTAGTAGGGATTGAAGAGTAGGTGTAACATTATATAATAACATATATGTGGAATAGCCAGGATAAAAATGATGATAAGTGCTCTCATCTTTTAACGTTATAAGATATTTATTGAGCCGTGTTGCCACAGTTGGACAGTCTCATTCGATATAAGACAAAAAAACCCGTAAGAAACCATAAGATTAATAAATACCTAGTCATGTGATATTTTGATCATGAGCCATTTGAATGTTTGTCATGATTTAATAGGATTCGTATCAGGATTCTACTATAACATCCAATTTATTTTCCGGTATCTACCGCGTCACGGAACTATAGTTAGGTAATTATATGTAAACCAAAATAAGTAATGGTTTTTGCAAATTTTGTAGCTGATTTCCAGGGAAGTACCTACCTGAGTCAACCAAATAAATGTTCACAGCAACACGGGATTAACGGACACATTATTACCACAATATCGTAATAGTAAATCTCCACTATTGGAGAGAAATCTGCAGATTGATAGATTATGCTGGTGTATTTGCTCTCGTACTCGCACGTGCTCGCATACATTCTGTTCCGGTCTGGCTGCTGCGCGCTGGCCGGCAGACTGGAGACCGTGATGTATGGGATGATAACACACACGACTGTAGTTGTTGAGGAAAGGCAAAATGACCAAATTTTTCAAAGGGACAGTTTATAAGCCAGCACCATATAATATAGGACTAAATATTGCTGTGTCTTTTTGGCGTATACATTTTGTTAGGACATAAACAAATGCCGCCTGTCTCCTGAGACTTGTTCTTTTTATCAGAGCATTTGGAAGGGTTACGCTATGCCTCCTGATATGTAGTAGCCTTTACTTTTTTTGCACGTATTCGTGACCCGTTTGGATCAGTATACCGTGCAGAGCTCAACCTCAGACTCTGAATGTTTTCTGGTAGCCATACTAGTGACTACGGCCAAAGACGCATGCCTGTGTCGACATACATACATCACTGTATAAGTTGGCCTTCATCCGAGGCTGCCGATACTGCTGCATACTGAGGATACAGGAGGAGTGATGTCCCTGGTGGGCGTGGAGTGCAGCGAGCGCGGCGAGGAGCGCTCGGAGGGCGTGGGGCTGGCGCTGGTAGAGTGGATGCCGCTGGAGAGGCATGGAGCTAGCTCCCACACGAGGCTGCTGGTTACTCACAGGAGGAGTGATGTCCCTGGTGGGCGTGGAGTGCAGCGAGCGCGGCGAGGAGCGCTCGGAGGGCGTGGGGCTGGCGCTGGCAGAGTGGATGCCGCTGGAGAGGTATGGAGCTAGCTCCCACACGAGGCTGCTGGATACTCACAGGAGGAGTGATGTCCCTGGTGGGCGTGGAGTGCAGCGAGCGCGGCGAGGAGCGCTCGGAAGGCGTGGGGCTGGCGCTGGCAGAGTGGATGCCGCTGTAGAGGCATGGAGCTAGCTCCCACACGAGGCTGCTGGATACTCACAGGAGGAGTGATGTCCCTGGTGGGCGTGGAGTGCAGCGAGCGCGGCGAGGAGCGCTCGGAGGGCGTGGGGCTGGCGCTGGCAGAGTGGATGCCGCTGGAGAGGCATGGAGCTAGCTCCCACACGAGGCTGCTGGATACTCACAGGAGGAGTGATGTCCCTGGTGGGCGTGGAGTGCAGCGAGCGCGGCGAGGAGCGCTCGGAGGGCGTGGGGCTGGCGCTGGCAGAGTGGATGCCGCTGGAGAGGCATGGAGCTAGCTCCCACACGAGGCTGCTGGATACTCACAGGAGGAGTGATGTCCCTGGTGGGCGTGGAGTGCAGCGAGCGCGGCGAGGAGCGCTCGGAGGGCGTGGGGCTGGCGCTGGCAGAGTGGATGCCGCTGGAGAGGCATGGAGCTAGCTCCCAGACGAGGCTGCTGGATACTCACAGGAGGAGTGATGTCCCTGGTGGGCGTGGAGTGCAGCGAGCGCGGCGAGGAGCGCTCGGAGGGCGTGGGGCTGGCGCTGGCAGAGTGGATGCCGCTGGAGAGGTATGGAGCTAGCTCCCACACGAGGCTGCTGGATACTCACAGGAGGAGTGATGTCCCTGGTGGGCGTGGAGTGCAGCGAGCGCGGCGAGGAGCGCTCGGAGGGCGTGGGGCTGGCGCTGGCAGAGTGGATGCCGCTGGAGAGGCATGGAGCTAGCTCCCACACGAGGCTGCTGGATACTCACAGGAGGAGTGATGTCCCTGGTGGGCGTGGAGTGCAGCGAGCGCGGCGAGGAGCGCTCGGAGGGCGTGGGGCTGGCGCTGGCAGAGTGGATGCCGCTGGAGAGGTATGGAGCTAGCTCCCACACGAGGCTGCTGGATACTCACAGGAGGAGTGATGTCCCTGGTGGGCGTGGAGTGCAGCGAGCGCGGCGAGGAGCGCTCGGAGGGCGTGGGGCTGGCGCTGGCAGAGTGGATGCCGCTGGAGAGGCATGGAGCTAGCTCCCACACGAGGCTGCTGGATACTCACAGGAGGAGTGATGTCCCTGGTGGGCGTGGAGTGCAGCGAGCGCGGCGAGGAGCGCTCGGAGGGCGTGGGGCTGGCGCTGGCAGAGTGGATGCCGCTGGAGAGGTATGGAGCTAGCTCCCACACGAGGCTGCTGGATACTCACAGGAGGAGTGATGTCCCTGGTGGGCGTGGAGTGCAGCGAGCGCGGCGAGGAGCACTCGGAGGGCGTGGGGCTGGCGCTGGCAGAGTGGATGCCGCTGGAGAGGCATGGAGCTAGCTCCCACACGAGGCTGCTGGATACTCACAGGAGGAGTGATGTCCCTGGTGGGCGTGGAGTGCAGCGAGCGCGGCGAGGAGCGCTCGGAGGGCGTGGGGCTGGCGCTGGCAGAGTGGATGCCGCTGGAGCGCCCGCCAGAGCCGGACTCGTTCTGGTAGCGCTCGATCACCTGCAACCACCGACGTAACCTTGTACAATACAATCACTCATCGATAACAATTATGTTCCAGGTCAAACCTGTTTACATGTAGAAAATAAACAGTTGTATAGATAGGAGATAACTTCGCAATCGCTGAATTACATACTACTGATCATTCTAATAAGGCACTGCCTGACGTGGGAAAAGTCGGGCGCTGTTTACTGTAAACCCACAGTTTCTAAAGTATACTGTTCAATTAAATAAATAAATAACTCCACAGCAAAATCGAACTTCTAATAACTCTCCCTCTCTAAAACTGTTTTCAGGGAAAAACTGTTTTCAGGTATAAATTTCAGAGTTTCACTGAACAATTTTTAGGTATCATTTCTTACATACTTTTATAACACCACTAACTTTATTATCAATATGCTATCTTTACTCACGCACGTTGATCTATTTAATCAATGTTCCATGCACTTTGAATATGCACCAAAGGTTTCAAATAAAGAGCGAAATATCTACTCAAGTCTTTATTTAGGTACGAGTAGGTATTACAGCGAAATGAATAAAACCTACTAATGGAATACGTGGTTTTAAGAAGTATCGTAATGGTAGGTAAGCAATATATTCTTAAGTTTCTTTTTTATAGATCGAGCCAATGTTAACGCTCAATGATCATTAAATCTGAATAGTCAATATAAATAGTTAGCACCAACAAGTAAAATCTAAGGTTTATTACCTTGGCAAACCATTAAACCAGACGCTAACAATGATCAATAAAATCTAGCCATTCTGCACAAAACAACTACAAGATGTGTGATCTCAGATGAATATCGCAAAAAATGCTAAAATGAGTGGACAAAAACCTGAACTGCATCGGGAAAGCTGACGAAGCTGTTGAAAAAGTTATACATGTTTAGATAATAAAGTTGAATATTGCGTTGGGTATATGACGGCTAGTGAAATAAGAGAGATTAAACAATGTGTTGAAAAAGGAGCACTTCTCACGCGCGTACTTTCCACTGCACTCTGTGACGATGCGACGCGACACGTAGGCTGCTCGCTTCTCTAGGGTTAGCAGGGAGGACGTTTTTATATACTTAATGTGTTAATTAGAACAAAATAATATACGTGTAGGCTAATATTTATACATGGTTTACGTATACTCTTCATACTTCAGTGGACGTGTGTTGAAGGACAAAAGGCGCTGTTGTTTTTAAAAACAAGCCGAAAACAAGCCAATTGTTTTCAGATTAAAAATGAAGTACTACAGTTTTTTTACATACAATACTTGTAATATTGACTAATCTAGAACTTTACTAGACGCTAAACTTTTACTAAGATAGGTTCACGTTTAGTTTAAGCTCAATTAAATACTACAATTTGTCTAGTTGATGATTGACAATAATGCAGACAATGAAAATTTCTTTTCTTTGCCTAGTAAATGCACAAGTAAATTAAATTAGAAAGAAAGAAAACATTTATTGTGACAGATTTAATAGAAGAACACACAGGAGTAAAAACATAATAAACAAACATAAAATCTGCCACAACACAGCCCCAACTCAGCATAATGCTGGTTGTGTGGAAGCAACCAGCGCTGGTCTTCCGTTGGGGCTATTTATATTAGAACTATTTAACTTACTTTAGGCATTACAATGTAAGATTATATCTCCTCGTATAGTTTGGGATACTTTCAATCGACTAGTAGTGGGCAAGCGCGAGGAATGCGAGCGGGAAACATCGCGTGACTTGTACATTTTTGTTTCCAGCTATTTTCTACAAAAACTGGCGATTCATTCTGCATTAGAGAGATGTTGTTAATTCTGAACAAATAAGTATAACTACGGTTAATGTGTACGCGATTACACAGTATATTTTGTTCTATGACAAATAAGGTGATCCACGTGAGTTGTATAAACTAAAACGAGCGACGTCTGATACTTTTTTTTAAAATAGAGATTTACGATTGACTTTTCAATGATAAGCGATGATTTACCTAAAAGTGCATACAGGTGATCTGCAAACTGCGCTGTACGTCATAAAAATTACATGCGTCTCTAAAATGTACGGATAAACTTTAAAAATGTTTTATGTATTTAGAAAAATAGATATCGCTAAGGTTTATCTCCTAAATATTGCAAGTTGTTCGTAAGTTATCCGTAAGCCTGTATAGTGTAAGTGCAGTAGCGGGCAGACAATGCGGCGCGCGCGCATCCGGAATTCAACAGTACAATGGCAATAATAACATAACACCGCTTTTCGCCGTTTTGTAGATCTTATCCGCGTAATGCACCGATACGAACTTACTTTCGCGACAAAACGCTCATTTGCACATTCACACACACTCGTAATAGGTAGTTCCGTAATCTAAGCCCGTTTGTTTCGTAACTTTGTAAATAAAAAATATCAAATGATATTCGCAAAATATTTTTCGTTAATTATCTCGCTGACACTTAAAAAGTTTACCTACTTCAATTATCGATATATTACGGCACTTTTATTTGAATATTTAAGTACTATATATATTTATACACTGACACACACACGTATATCGGCACTCACCCAAGCTAAGAGGTACATTAAAAACACCACAAACGCAAATAGAAGTGTCGCCATCGTGAGCTAGCACTGAACATGCCGCATGGCGACCGTCACTGCACTGATCCACTGATCCTTATTATCACTAATGACTGTAGGTAATTATTAATAATCTACATAATATTATTGGCTTACCATTTCTTTCGAATCCGAGGATCGAGTCGGAACTATCTTCGGGTGTCGGTCGGCGAGCTATCGGAGCCAGTTATCAGGCGATATCGAGTGATAACGCAGCGCTGCTCGCTCGGCCTCTCGACTCGAAGAAAGCATGATTGATCACCGAAGATGTGGGACATGGCTGCTTTGTTTTGTTATGTCGATTGAGTAATGGTCAGGTTTTACATAACTTGTTGTATATTATATAGGTTCTATAAATTTCAAATGCCGAAAAATCCTAATACTTATTGGGTCTCAATATCTAATCTGGGGTTTTGTTGTGGAGTTTTTCACATAAATATTTTAAAGAATTTATTTGCTTTACTATTTGCGAGATATTGTGTCCTAAATGGTGCAAAGTACAATCACAAGTAATTAATTTTATCAAATTACGTAAAGCTAGGTACCTAAGTAGGATTACATGTCCGATAGTGAAGTTCTAGATGCTTGATGTTAAGTGCAGACCTTGCAATTTCTTTTTGTTGCTTATCTACTAACTGATAAAAACGATATTTGTAACTATTTTCCTTCTGGTTTTAATTTTTCCACGATATTATATTATTATTGCTTTCGCCTTTGCCGTACCCTATTTTTCTTTTACATTCAAAAATAATTAATACACATTAATACAAAAGCGTTTAGCTAGCATGGGGCTAGATGGCGCTGTATGATATGTCCAGGAATATTTATTATTTAATTTTCATTCGTCTTATAAAAAAAAATCGTCATTTTCTCTCACCAACCCTAAATTAGTGAAGGGTGAACACATAACGTTAGGCTAATAGCGTACTGTAAGGCTTCATTTCAATACGGTTATTTTACACTGTATAGAGTAAACGGTCATAACTAGCTATTAAATTAAACCATCGTGGTTTAATTTCTTAATAAAAGTCAGTGAGAAAATAAAATAAAAAAACAGCTCTCTGGCTAAGCATGAACTTATCCACCAATCACAGAAGTTACAAGGAGTTCTACGATTGGTGTTTCGTTTCCGAACGGAAACGTTCCGAATTTGTGAAATACCCTGGACTCCTAATCCCTAATCCTATCTGATGCCCATCCCTCGAATGCACTATTGTGAGCCTCATATATATCTGCACTCTATATACTTCAAGTTATTTGGTAAAGCTATTATTGTTTTCCACAAGTGCCATGACTAATCTGTTGATGTCGCCATATATGTACTTACATTATTTATGTATATTATCTAATTTTGATCATTTAGGTTTGCTATCGTACATTAGAGTTAGATCAGCAGCAGCTTTTATCCGCTTATCACTTCATTATGTGAAAATAAAACATAAACAATTTGATTATTTCCGTTGGTCAAGAGGGATTATTCTGTGAGTCACATGGAAGTGATATCTAATGACTTGTGTTTGCTAAATTTTAAACATAGTAAAGATTAGGTAATGACTAGATATATTTTATTCAACCATAACAGCTGAAATGCGCTGTAGAAATAATTTAAATACCATAGATTTAATAGGTCGGCCTAGAATGTACATAATATATTTGCAACTAAACTTTAGTTGCAAATAACCTGAATTGATACACACCATAACAATGCGATAACATTCCCATACCATGTTACATTTTGTCCTCTCACAAAAAAACCTAGGTACTCGTATTTCCCTGTATAATTTGAATTTGTGATTGATTTATGTATAGGGATGAATGAAAGAAGAAGAAGAGAAATATATTTTTACCCTCTGGTGGCTCTGGTTTTGAAGACCCCCGGGTTGTAATTCTTACAAAGCAGGATTTCGTCGAGTCTTACCTTGTTGAGTATGGCCGTAGCAAGGAGATCCTCATATGTGCTGGCCTCTATGCTGGGCGTGCTGGGCTCGGCGGCGTACCGCGCCAGCGCCGGCAGCGCTGCAGCCTCCTCCACCACGCGCGCCACCAGCCGCTTCAGCTGCACGTGCGCGCTGCTCGCGCCGCAGGACGGCCGCGCGCTTGAAGCGCTGCTCGGGGACGGAGACCCATTGCGGAGCGGGGGCAGGTCTGGAAGTAGACATGGAGACGTCATTGTGTTGTCTCTATGTGGATGAACCTGCTGCCTCACTCAGGGTTCTACCGGAGGAATGGATAATTCAGCGGGAGTCAGAAGAGAAAAGAGGACCCAAGTGTGTTAAATACCCTCCATGAGTGTACTCAACGTTCTATGGTGCGAAATGTGAGATAAATGTTAGATTGAGAAAAAACTGAACAAGTGGTACTCGTAGGATCACTCTGGTTCTTTTGTGAAATTAAACGAATAATATTTTAAGTAATAAATATTACTATGAACATCCAATTACATATTTAAAAGCCGTCACATTAAATTGTAAACGCACACATAGAACATTAAAAATGCTTCACTCAAACTTGAATCATACCACTCCGTGCAATAGTTCCAAGTATGTGCGGGTTCCATGCAACACGCATGCGTCAGAAAGGGAGTGCTTATTAGTTGTAACAAACATTGTATCATAGAACAAACAAGCAAACACTCGTATGTTTCAGGTGTTTACTTTGTTCGGGCATCGAAACTTATCTCTTGTTTGAACAGTTGGCTTTTTGCCTTGTTTCCACCAAAGTCATTGCGGTATACTTCATGGGTATTTAAGTCAATTGGCAGGTATATTAAATTGGTAATTTAAAAATACATACTATGTGTACGTAATGCATGCTGCATAAGCTTGATATCTGTTAACAGCTAATCTAAATATTAATAAACAAAGAAACGTGAGATATAACTAGCGTATGATTAGCATAAGGAAACTTCAAATTATTATTTATCAACGTAATATTATATACATAAGTATTTTATTATTGTACCTACTTTAACAAAATTGGCAATAGTTTATCATTGAAGTAAGATAGTGAGTATGTTTTTGTCACGTGTATGTGACCTCCGAAGTCGACCCGCGGCCGTCAACTCAATAATTACAATAACAAATTAATCTTGCTGGAAACTTTGCTCTTCACACCGAGAACAAGTGATATTCGTAATTACAACTTGAATTTATGTTATACTTCTGTAGTATATAATAATATCTCTAGATTATCACGATATACATATGTAGGTACATGAAATATGCGATAAAGCTAAAACATACATTATTGTGATTTTCAGTTACCTATTTAGCTTAGTTATTTTCTTGTTTCAGACCAACAAACTAAAGAACTGTAGTTGTCATTACATATTAATGAAACAGTGTTGTTACTGTAGCGCAGTACACACTTAAAATGGGCAATCAAAATAAGTTAACTGTGGAACTCCTTGCCCGAATCTCTATTCCCCTTAAACTATAATTTGTCGGTCTTCAAGCCGAGAGTAAACCGGTTTCTTCTAGGCAAGCGCGCTAGATCGTAGGCTATAACGTTGCTTACCATCAGGCAAGTTGTGGTCAAGCGTAAGCTCATGTAAAAACAATGTTAATATTATGTTAATTACCACAATTTTATTCAGTACTTTATTGTTCTTAGTAAGTATTTTACACTTATTGTAGTAGTTATATATTCGTGTTTGGTGTGCGAGGCTGGGCGCTCACCTCTGCGTGATAATGCCATATGAAGATGTGGCTCAAGGAATATCGCTCTTTGTAGGCTATACTATATGTATATTTACTACGACTAGTTACTACACCTGCAGCTATGGTTAACGTGTTTGACCCACATTATCTTACTGACAAAAGCCTTTTAGGTTTTATCAAACTAACATATACCTACCTAAAAATTGCGATTATGCGTGTTTGTATGCTTCTGCAAGATTAAATAATGAATCAATTCGGATGAAATGTAGTACGGACTAGTACGGAGATAAGAAAGACGCTGGATTTCCTTAATTATTAGTATTAACGTGGGTTTTATTTTAATTTATGTTTATTCGTACCGCAAAGTTATGGAACTCCCTGCCTGACTCCCTGTTCCCTACGCACTATAATCCAGCGATCTTCAAAGCGAGAGTGAATCGGTTCTTATCGAGTAAGCACGCTCCATTTTAGGCCTTTGCTTACCATCAGGCAAACCAGTGCAAACCCGTATTAGTTAAAAAATATAATTTAAGTATTACATTGGCAATACGATAAGTTAACTGTGGTAGCGTATTTACCCGATTGCTCATCAAAATAGGGAAACTACATAGATGCGCATAAAAACTTTTATCGCTAAAAAGTAAGATAATCAATACCTAGCTATATATTTATGTATAAGTATAAGTAATTAGTATAAATAAATTATCAATATCTTAGTCATACTTTTGTAATATTTGTATGGACTGCCTCGGTTCCTTGTTTAATTAGATTTGTAATGATGACAATCTTAAATCTATCGTGTTTTATGATATATTTACCCGTTTACTTTACAGGGGTAAAGTAAACGGGTAAATGATATATTATGTATACCTACATCAAATTATTATTTTTAAAAATTTTGAAACATTAGAAAATCATTTATGGCAGATCTGATGATTTTCTAATGTTTCTAAATTTATGAAATTAGTAATGCTCTAAATATAAATTAAATAAGATACATAACATTCTAGTTACCGTGAAAGCCTACGTCTACAAAATACCTATACTTTTTTCAAAGTACCTAGTTGTATGTGACCTAGCTCATAAGACGTAATTTTAATTAAATTAGAAACATACTGGGAGATGACTCTGGCCTTGTAACACAGCCTAACGGCTACCACGAGGTCAGAGGATTCGAAACATTTTGTGACAAAATTTCTTTGGCAAATAAATGATTTTGTATTTGTATTTGTGACATTATTTTAATGAATATTCATACATTTCAAGGGTTTACTCGTTATTTTTATCCCGCCTGTATGTGATTATAGATATAATGGTGTAATTAGGCGAGTCTACATCGGCATTGGTCTAGAAACTATTCATTGAGGTCGATTGATTGAACGATATTAAAACCCGCATCAGAATGCTCGCAGATTTTTTTGAGATAATCTTTTGCGAGGTTCTTCTATATATACATACTTTTGATCTCTTACATTATTGTACTCTCACGTTAGCTTCAAAAACTTTCATATTTAGAAAATAATGTCATGAATATCAATTATTAGTTCATCATCATCCACAGCCCTTGGGATCCCACTGCTGGGTATAGGCCTTCCTTTGTACTCGTATGTGCCATCTGCGTCGATCTTGAGAAGACCTCATCCAGGTTAGACCCTCAACTTTGTAAATGTTAATTTTTAGTTACCTATCCGGAAACAGAACGTGTCAAGTGCTTTATTTTATCAATTGCATAAGTATATAAGTAAATAGGCATTATTTAATTTATATAAGGAATTAAATATGCACCCTATGGTCCCAATAATCAAGGAAAATACTACTGAAAGGTCTTACGAAACAATCTGTCCTTATAACAGGACAGTAAGTAAATAATTGCTCGGTGACTGCCTTTTTCAGCAGAGATCGATGCCTACCACTTACATCGCAGTTTACCTTTTATTTTATAACTAAATACGGTCAAATTAATAAACACGTTTTAACTTACTTTACGTACGTACTATATTAAAATGAATATGGTTAAATTGTAAACTTAAATAGTTATAAAACACCAGTTAAAATATTGATTCGCTAAATGGTATGTAACATAAAAATATAACACATTTCTTCAAGGCAGTTTGACCCGGTAACGCCTTCGGAGGCTTTTCAATCAACTAAGACCATGGACGTACATTCTTGCAGATGTTGACGACCTTTATCAACGACGTTGTCAAAATAAGTACCTACGTAGCTTGGGAACTTCGAGCATCCATCTTGGGAAGTATTTTT
Organism: Macaria notata; assembly: GCA_927399415.1. Lineage (NCBI taxonomy): Eukaryota > Metazoa > Arthropoda > Insecta > Lepidoptera > Geometridae > Macaria > Macaria notata. The sequence goes on from OV656727.1 coordinate 2,343,671, forward strand.
AACCGAATTATCTTTTTAATGACGAGAGCTTGATATGAATCTATCCTTTTTTACATGAAACAGGCTCACGCTGGTCTAAAACTTGCCTGATGATAAGCAACTTGCTATACACGATTTGACAAAATTCAAACTTTTTTTACGCACACGTAACAAAAACAGTGTGACAAAAGACATTTGATCACTAGGTTGTAGAAAATAAATGTCTGCATAAGCACTATGCCTATAATACATACCTTGGGCCACACTAATTGCTTGTGCCGGTATCGTATCAAGTGTTGGTGATCATATCTCTCTTTGAGTCGTATTTCCTCATGACTGAGGGTCGTGACTCCCCCGCAGAATTAATTCGTTAGGGGAGTTTTCTTGGGCAGATACATCGTGGTGGGCGCCCAGTTCCTTCCACGGAAGACACATGTCCTCGGATATTGTGGTCCTCAAACATGTCGGTTTCCTCACGATGTTTTCCTTCACCGCTAAGCGAGTGCAAATCCACACATAACTTGAAAATACAAGTCATTGGTGTAGGGCGGATTCGAACCAGGTTGCGTCTGAATGAAAAGCAGACACTGGAACCGCTGAGCCACACTCGCTTTTTATGATCATATACCCGACTGTAATTATGTAAAAAATGAAATATGTTGTTCCAAACTTATGAGAAAACTTACCCAAGATCTCATCGAGCCAGTAGCAGGAGATGTAGAGGAATAAGGCAACACCGAGCCAGAAGCCCAGCAGCAACACAGCCAGGTACTCCCACATTTTGGCACATCACTAGCACACGTTTAGCACATCACTAGGCGAGCGTTGGTCTCTAACTGCTCCTCGTGCTATCTATGTAGATGCTATCAGATTTAATGAGATAAATCTAAGTTGTTGACACTGATAAGGCAGCCGCGGCTGTCGATAGGCATGAGTTTACGTGAATGATGTAAGATTTTATGTCTCTAAGAAGTTGTTGATGATAATTCAGAACTAGGGTAGATTAGTAGATATCAGTAGGAAAGGTTGTCTGGGTTTTTAATAACCGTATAGTTAGGCAAAAGATAAATGTTTTCCGCCGTGGTTTTCCTAGAGTTACGCACATTGGTTGAACTAAGACAACGATTTTTTCTTCGTAGATTTATATTTCACAGTTTTCTAATTTTTGTGTTTTCTTTGAATTAATAATAATGGGATAATAATTTATTGATTCTGGGGCTAGCATGAAAGATTTCATTGCAGACGATTGAAAAAACTAAGTAGCCATTTCAACCATTCATTCATAATATATTTCCTATTTTAGAACAAATCAGTTTCACAACTTAAACCTTTGTTTTTGAATCTTATTTTGTGCGATTACTAGATCGATCAGGAAGAAGAGTCATACATATTTATAGAGGTAGTGGCCTCTAAAGGCCAGCAACATACTGGCAACTGGTTCACGAGACTCCACCCCAGAAACCACTCACTTTTTGACACTATACTTGTATGTACATATGTATACGAATAACAATAATTTACTTGTCTGTTTTTTATTTTATCAACACAAGCATTTACTCGTACAATTATAAAAATGCAAAAAATGTATCAATTAGTCCTGAACCTAACAGATCTAGTGGGAAATAAATTCCCAATTGCAAATCCTACCATGAAATGTTTAATATGAATTTTCTTCACGAGATTCCGATACATGTTCAATATCGATGGAAAAAGACCTGACGGTATGACTCTTGTGCCATGGAAGTTGGGTCGGCCCCTTGTGTGGGACGCAACTTGCGTCGACACATTGGCGCCGTCTCATCTGTCTATGACACGGTGTCGGGCTGGAGCGGCGGCTATTATTGCCGAGCATCACAAGAGACGCAAATATGCTAACCTCGGCCGAGGTTACATCTTTGAGCCTTTTGGAGTCGAGACTTTGGGGCCGTGGGGTCCGGGAGCCCATACTATTTTCCAAAACCTCTCGGAGCGCTTGGTTGACGCGACGCGTGACCAAAATGCTGGCCTTTTTCTGGCTCAACGTATCAGCATTGCCATCCAGCGTGGTAATGCGGCCAGCATGCTGGGTACGCTGCCCTCTGGTAGTGAGCTGGAGCACTTAGATTATCTTTAGGCTTTTCTAAAAATTTTCTAAGTGCCCCTTTTTGTAGTAGTTAGAAGTAGTATGTTTAGTTTTCCTTCACTTGTTTTTATATTTTATTATTGTAAATAAAGTACATTATATGCGAATAAAAAAAAAAATATCGAGATTTTACAAATATCGTTAAGTAATAGGATATTCTGCGTTGACGAGCTAAGTCACTTGAAGAAGTATGCGTTTGTGTACATAATAACTTAATCTTGTACTGGACAGTGAGCCAAGTGTTATTTTTTTATCTGTTTACCCAGTCACGGTCGGTAGCGAAAGTCCAGCTCACATGGAGTTGGCAGTATGACATGAAGTATGACATAACAACAAATAACGCTCCCTGGGCGATACCAGGTCAAGAGGTAGGTGCGAAGTCAATCAGAAAGTAACCATATTTATGTACATGATTAATGATTAATCGTTTTAACATTTGCCTAAAATCTTTGAAAATTATAAATTATTAGATATTATTCTGTCAAATCAGGTAAATTTGGAGCCGACCCCTGAATTGGAAACATGGCTAAGAGCAATAATAACAACGATATTGAAAATGTTTCATGAACAATAAAATTTTGTTTTCTGTTGTTAAAATTTTGTTAACAATGGAGAAGTACCTATTAAAAATAACACAAATTTTTAAGCTGTGTGTAGTAGAAATCCACATTTAAGGAAAAAGTAAATCCTTCGAAAAAAAACCTGACAAATGATGTAACTTTCCTTAGACGCTGACGCTGGTCTCTCGCAATTACTAATACTTTTCCTCAAAAATGTATGACCTACAAGGTAGGTAGCAGAGATTTATACACTACCTCCCTTTTTTTTAATGTATTTTCACGTAAACTCTAGTAATGTTCAACTCGTACGCGTAATATTTTTAGTCCCTTGCGAAGAACAGAGCAGGTTGAAATTAGCGTGCAAATCAATTCTTTTCAAGATATAACACATGCCATACCTACTTAGTTACAATGTTTGTTAATTACGAGTACTATGGTGTTCTGCGTCTAATATTAATTTTATCATGTATAAAACTGACTGACTAATATCGTGTTAGTTTCAGTTTTCGTTCTTTTCGAGTGTGTAAATTCAATCCAAAAGTTCTGAATATTAACTTGAATGCTTCATAGCATGCTGTTATTATTATGAATCCTGTGGTGAGGCCATGTTTCCCCACATTGCCCCGTCGCCGGGCAAACATGTGTGTTATTGTTAGTGCTAGCATTGTGCTCAACAACAGCTATCAGATTGTAGCGACGCAAACAGAGCCGTGTTTGTAAACATCACAAACATTTCACGGATTCTAGCACTGAAGGCTGGTAGATCGCACATTTTGACGACGATTGGAAACTATTTGTTTGATATTGGGCTTTGGGCATTTTTGGCGACAATACCTATGTACAGCTGGCCAAGTGATCATATTGTAAGAATATCTAAACAAAATGTTTAAAAACGTTTGCATTGTATATGCAGTTGTTTATTTTTGAGTAGCATTGTTTTTGCAATTGTGAGAAATTCATTCGTGACTTTTTCTTCGTCAAAAAATCAGTCTTGTAAGTTACGTGTTTTATAAAATTTGTAGTCAAGAGAAACCTGGTGGCCTGCGTTTCCGAGCATCGACGGGCAATAAAATGGGTAATTCGTACTTGGAGCAGATTGATTGATTTAAATCAAGTAATTTATATTCGCATCCGAGAAAACACACGAACCTTGAATCATCCGGCATTTTAGAAACCGAACACGTTTTTATATTCTGTAATTAGTTGTATTTATGTAAGTATTTATCTGTCTGACCGTACGCAGCTATTCGACATGTTTCGTAAAAAATAGGCACTCTGGTAAAAAAACACGTAGGTGAATGTTAATTTACTAAAACAAATTTTATTTCTTTTTTTAAAATTAGTGAACAATTTCAATATAAGGAAGGATAAAGTATATTTTATTTTTATAGTAAATGATGTTTGCGCATATTTTTTTAATTTATTACATTGATTTATTTACGAGAAAGTTGTGTACTAACTTGTTAGTATAGTTTAAAGTATTCGAAAAAAATTACAAAACACATAGAGAAATAATCGTATCTAATTAATATGTAGTGTATAAAAAAAATGTAGTGTTCACATTTTATGTCCATAAAACATATAAAAACACATGTTCAACTGACTTAGGAATGTGAACCTATTTGCAAATACCTAAATAGAATCTACCTAGGCTATACCTATATAATTAAATAATGTTTCTGCATAACTCTTAACACAACAGTAGGTATATTTTTCATTTAGTGCTTCCATCCCGTTCAAATTGAGTATTTGATTAATCAGCATTTACATAACATATGATACAGAAGGGCCAGACGTAAACAGACATCTAACGAAGATGAAAGTGGTCAGACCAGACCTCGTAACGAGGAAACACTCAATACAAGCAGGTGCAGCGAGATTGTCTTCTGATGCACCATGGATGCATTTCAATGCAGGGACAGAATAAATAATAGTACAAGATGGACATCTTCCTTCCGCCATTCAAAGTGCCGCCATCTACGGTCAAAGGTCTGTAGAAAATACTCGTGCCTTCATGGGTTACAGAGAAAGTGCTAGTTAGAGACGAGAAGAATAGGTAACTACCGATAGATGTTTTTATAATACAGAGCTATCCAATAACCGTTTGTGAATGAGATCACATACTGGTACTACTAACGGGGATCAACTTAAATATATCTTTTTATTTACGATTGTAATTTGCCTGCTCTGTAATGCATTTAACCATGTTTTTTTCCATTCAAGACTTTTCCGGAAAAAGAAACGAGCGTTAAAGGAAACTGACTTATCCATGTATGGTGTTTAATACTGCTTACGTCTCTCTATTTATACTGGCATCGAGTACCAGGGAGTGTAAAACCTTACGTAGCCATCATGTTTGGCGCACGGCTGATGTTGTGTTGACATAAAAGGGCCTCGTCTAGGCCTGTCTAGGGCCCGCCACTTTCGCTGGCACTTCAACCACGACGTTTAGCATTCGCAAGACGCAAGAAGTGATTTAGCCACTTCGGGAGATGCAATTATTTAGCGCCGTACAAGGGTAAACGCGATTCCTGTTTTGCTTGGGTCATCGACCTTTGGTGGTGATTGGGATTGCTTTATTGGTTTATTATTTGTTGTTTTCGGTGTTGATATTAAATATGAACTATGCTTGCTATGTTTGCTTTAATGGTTGTAAGAAGACACACTTTTATGGAAATAAACATGTTTTTTCTTCAGAAAATCTCTCCAATTTAAACTGCATCGTGGTTTTTTGCCATTGCGTTACATTTTTACTAAACGATTAATACGACAGCGAATTTCAACATGAATCAAGCCATGTACATATTGCAGGTCAGACACATGTTGTTGAATACCTGTCAAGATAACTTCAAGTTATTACACCTTCTTATCTTTCTCGAAGTTATGAAACTCCGCAGCCTACATTAAAAGAATGCACCCAGTTACTATATAACCTTTTTGTAAGAATACATGGTTAGTGATAAACACTTCTCACAGTTAAAAAAGTATTCAGCAAATCGTCAATCAAAAAACCCTTTCATATAAAAAACTGTTGTTATTAAAAGTTAACGATTTCAAAAAATCGAGATTCTCAGTTTATCTGAAAGTTTCTTTATAAATCAATTAATTTACTAAGGACTTTCTCAAAAGTTTTGTCTGTATGTCTATTTTTTCCGGTGTTGGATTAGAATTAGTCATAAAAGAGTCGTTTATTCGTAGATAATAAGATTCTTAAAAGACAATCAGTATCCCTGTACAAGTACAGTCAGTATCTCATGTGAGCGATGTGTACATTTCGCAACGTGTGAACTTTACCGACGCCAAACATTTAATGCAATTTTATCTAATAGGGCCCAGCAGTGTGGCGACATACGCGCAACAGTAGCTACCACTAGCAAGTAGCAGATTATAAGTGTTAACACTGATAGTGTAGCGGTATTATAAATTTAATGTTTATGTAGAGCTTCGTAGCTATCCAAAGGGAAACATAGAAACGAAATTTAAAAAATAAGGTGTTTATTCTGTAATACTCTTGTTGGTTGGTTGGTCTGCAACATCAATGATAATTAATTAAAATTAGTAGGTATGTAATTTTTTAATCATTTTGCTTTGAAACCATTATTATTGTTAAAGATTTCTCCATATATGCACTTACTATAAATATAATTTCTTTAAATATAATTTGTTTTTGGTTCGACGCCTCTCCTTTCCAATTTTGATACAGCACTACTCAATAAGTGATTAAGCAACTGAGAATTGATTATTTATTGCAAACCGTAAATTGTGTTGTGCAAACATTTTTTAAATGCCAAGCGATGTCCGTGTGAGTTAGAATTTCAATTAAGCATACAATCAAATTAAATAATATAAAGAACATTTATTATACAGAAGACGTACTTATATAGTATATATGTACAAACGTCAATCATTAAAAATCTTTGTTTTAAGAATATGTTATGCCTTATTTCACGTTATTAAATTGTACTTATGTTGGTATGTAATATTTATTAGTTACTTAATTATGTTGGTAGGTTTTTAGTGATTTTATGACTATTATCGGCAGCATTCTCCACTCATGTTTTACGTACGGGTCGCATGCAATTTTATGTTTTTGTTAATTACATATTTGTAATTAATTTTATGATCGTTAAACAGTTTCCTTTTAGTTGCATTATTTTATTGTAATAAATAGTTAGTTATAAATCAGTGTAAATAGAAATAAAATGATGCAATGTTTACGTGCTCGCAGAACGTAAATAAAATACATTATCTCAATGATTAATAAGACTCGTTTATTTTATAATTAATTCTTTTGTTATTTATCTCTCATGGATACACGTATCATCGTAGTCTTAGCTATTTAGCTATTTAGATTTTTACTAGGGCAAAAATTGATACGAATCCCTTACATACCCAAACCAATACATACTTATATTAATTTGGGTTGTTGTTTAGTTCTGTTTTAATTAGCACTTTGTTTTTGAAAAAAAAAACGACTTTAACACTAATTTCATATATGGTTCATATACTACTCTCGTTATTTAAAAAAACCAAAGATATTTTAATAAATTAACAAGCATACAGGTAGGTACTTTTGCAGTAACAGGTTCCGAAACCCGATATCGGCGCGTGACCCAGAGAAGCTTACATCATGGGGCGTTAGATCACTTACCGATACCACAGATGTAACATATCCGGAAAATGTACTTGTACTTACTTAATTAATTTAAAGTAATAAGTAGGTATTGTTATAAGGTATTAGTTGTAAAATAGATAGATAGATAGAAAATTCTTTATTGTAACACACGATAAAATTAAAAGGAAAGAAGAAAAAAAACTTATACTAGTGCCACAAGTGGCGGCCTTATTGCTAAAAGCAATCTCTTCCAGGCAATGTAATGTCGTAGAGCACCTAATAAAATTGGTGCTCTATGTGCTGCTTATTTTCAGCGCATTTATTCATTTAGGCCCACCCATTACGATAATTCTAATTATAAATTTACCATAAGTACAAAAACTATACACGTAGAGCACCAATTTTATTAGGTGCTCTACGGGTATAGTTTTTGTACTTATGGTAATTTTATAAATATTGGCACATAACTTTGATGTTTTTTTTATCTTTATCATAGGCATACTGCACATTGGTATCAATTTATAAAGTTTTATTTTTTTTCTAAACATAGTACGTACTTACTCCATTTCAAAGCTACTTGTCGTGACGGGGCGTATCTTCAAATCGAAGTTATAAATCTTAAAAAAACTTGCATAAATCTGTGTGTACAAATGACACCGCCTTACGGCATCGTCTGCAGGATCGCATGTCACTGAGACCTTGGCTAGCTGATTATTTCAACATTTCATCAAAACGTTGCGTCTGCGTGCACAATTTTCCTGTGGCGCCGTTTGGAAACGACTGATTTTGCTCGAGTGATGTGAACTTTACAATTGTTCTTCTATATGAAATTATATTATATTTAATTATACTTATTATAAATTATTTTGTTATCATACGATATATAATGTTAAACTGAGAACCGTTGTAGTTGAATTTGTGAACTGTAACCTATTTAAACAGCAGAATTATACATAACAATATCTTCAAGTGACCAACAATATTTTATGAACGTAGCTCCAACCGATTATTCACCAAATCAAGGCAACTTAGATTAAAGAGTAGCCAGTTGGATTCGCCAATGTTATTACACGGATCACGCCATGCCTAGCAATATAATATGGACACAAAAACAATTCTCGATCCGCGCGAGTAAGAAACGACGATATGTTGATAAGGTGGGGTTTGTACATTGAACATGCCGTGAGGCTACAATATGGAGCCCATACTGTTATACTTTCAGATCATTTTACCTACCCATATTGTGCTTATGAATAAATGAAATGAATTGAGCATTGTGCTCTCTTAGCCACGGTAACGAATTTATAAGACAAGATGGGACTGTTAATGGAGTTAATGTTGCTATGATTTTATTGTTAATTTAAAGATCAATATTTAGACAGGTGGATTTTTGATGTTTTTTGTAGCTACTGATTTATAACTGAGCAGAAGTTGTTAATTGGTACCTACAACGCTTCCCTATGTCAAACATACCTACCCTATTGTGAAGTGTTTTAGAGATGACGAGTCGTATGATCACAAGTACCTATATTATGTTACTAGCTAACAAGGTACCTATATTGTTGATTTTACTTTCATCGTGTTATTCTATAAGAGATGATTAGTAGTGAAATCGGCCACACCTACCTATTACATTGATCTCGCATTATGTATGTGGAGCAAGTCTCAAAATGCTGTCGGATCTATCAATACGGTCATTCTGTTACATAATGTATGTATTACGTACGTATGTGTTTTTGTAATACAATACACACATGGGTTTTGAGAGTGGCGTCAATCTCAGGTCAAATTGTGCCCAGTTGAATTTTTGAAAAAAAAAAGTAAATCTAAAAATATGAAACTCAAAGGTGACTGACTGACTGATTGACTGACTGACTGATATAGTGATCTATCAACGCACAACCCAAACCACCGGACGGATTGGGCTGATATTTGGAATGAAGGTAGATGTTTTGACGTAGGCATCCGCTAAGAAAAGATTTTTGGAAATGCCACTTTTAAAGGGGATGCAAGTTTTACTTCTTAATGCGAGCAAAGCCGCGAACACCCACTAGTAACTTATAAATCTGTTGAGGTCCGTAACAGTAAAGATTTGAAAACTGTAGTCAAAATGATGGTAAACTCTGAAATCATCCCGTAATTTTGCGTACAAACACATGGCCATTAAACGTGGTCATTATTTATCCCGGGAGCTTTGCCCTCGACGAAAATGGCCATCGGAACCTGGTCGGCCGAGGTGGCTTTTTAGTCCACTCTTGTTTGTGTTTCACCCGGTTTCTTGGGAACCTCGTATTATGACGTCAGTTACTCTTACATGCGGGAAGTTTTATTGGATTTTAATGTGGTATTTTCTAATGAAATAACAGGCTCAATTTGTTTAAAAAGGTAAAAAACTCAATTCAAATATGGAATATAAATAACAGCTTCATTTGTAATTACAAATTTCTAATAAGATATTTATCTATTAAATTTCTTCATACATATCCCTCTCATCGACATACATTTACAAATAGATACAAAAATAGCCCAAGGCGTATATTAGCGATATCTCAGTGGCGACCAATCATAGAGCTGCTATCTAGATCTAGACTTCCCTGTAATGCCTGGCCATTTGGTGCTAAGTCTAGGCATTATGAGCCGTGAGAACTAGACGGCTTTAATTGAAGTAGTAAGATGCAATCCCAGATGCATTTACCTAAATTGATGGCTTGAATTAGATATGATGTTTTGCACAAATATCTTGGAGGGAATTTTAACACGCGTTGAACTCTTTTCAATGGCAAAAATTTGTACGTAATAAAAATGGTAAAAAACCGGTGTAATAACGTCTTTGGGTATAATTACTTGAGATGCAAATTTGGTTATAAAGCTTCAATATTTTGTTTAGATATAAAAACAATAGTCTCTTATAAAACTGACATTCGACAAGAATATATTAATGGAATAGGTCTGGGAAATGAAAATCAAGTGGCTAATATAAGCGTAAAATTGAACAAATATTACGAACTGCCCTTGAGATAGGTCCACTTGTTCGAATTTAAATTCTTAAAGTTTTACATATATAAAATTGAAGTGGCAAAATTATCATTGAAAACAACATTACAAGTCAAAATACGTGTGCCTTGTACTTCGTACTCTCGAGACCGGTTACTCCTCGAAGCTAAAAACCTTTAATTGTTATTAAGCTGAGCATAAAAACTTATTCAACAGGTAATTTATTCGTTTTTGTATTCCGAGATGGTTTGATTCTCATCATAAATAATGATGGACACTCGAGATTGTTAAATTTTCGTACTTATTATCGGCAAGTTAGCAACTCAAGTTAAGAACTTGTTTTAAAACTCATCGTTATGATTCGTAACTCTTCAGTGTTTGCGTAACTATACGTGCGACTTTTATTATTTTAATTCAGGAGGACCCACGTACTGGTACTTGATTTAATTAGGAAATTTGTTTTGTGCCACGAGTATTTTTAGAAGTTTCATAATTCGTTGAGAAATGTGAACATTACTTTTGCTTTCTAATCACATTTCTTTCTCTGTTGTATGTTTCATAAAGTTTATTTGATTACATATGAACCGTTTTTCATAGCTTATAAAATAAACCCATTTAGTTGTGGCATAAGTACATACTAAGAACGGGTACTATAAATTTTGCGTTTATAAAAAAAAACTTAAAATAGGTATGTACATGCTTAATATGGTAAAAATATCTATGGACCTCGCTTTATCGATGACATATAACATTTGTTCTAGGTGTTTGTAAGGCCATGGAGTGACGTCACGTGTTTCAGCGGCGTGTGTACTTTCAGCCTTAGATAGTGCTGCTTGTCTAGCTGATAACGGAGACTTTGGAGGCCTGACAGTTTCCACTGAAATTTTAGTGGTGCTGTTTCAGTTAATATTGAATCTGGTTGTTTCATTCTATGAATAAGAAGTGTTTTTTTCGAAATTATAGGTTAAATGTAGCTATGCGACATCTAGAAACCATAACATATGTTTTTGTTAAGTATGGGGCTAGATAACATTGCGCGGGCTCTCCAGGAATATATTTCTTTGTATTTATTATGCCTTGTGCAAGAAATAACATTAAAATTAAGAAAAATAACACTTTCTATTTAAATAAATAGGTAATATATCGAACTTCAATGCATTGTGTAAATGCATGTAAAAAAGAAATTGTAAAATATTAAAAAAAAAAGAGAAACTCAAAATCAACCAAAATTAAAATCACAAGAACAAATTCAATACTCAATATGCTTGTAAAATTAATGAAACATCCGCGGAGATCACAGTTGATTCAATTACGTGATCTTCAAACCATATTATCATATTGTCCGACATTCAGTCTTATTTTATGGTTTAATTTGGACAGACAGACAAACAAATTAAAAAGTAACAGGTGTTATGTAATATTGCATCTGTCTGACATTTTTGCATCTTGTTAAGTAGCAGTTATTGGATAGGTGTTAGTGCCGAATGTGGTATAATCACCTTAAAATAACAGCTATATTTAATTAGAAGCTGATAAAAGTGTGTTGTTTGACCAAGGGTTAATTAAAAAAGTTCAGGTCAGATTAATTAGTTCGTTTAGTTAACTTCATGCACGTTGTTGTTATTTTTGTTCTAAGCCATGTTCTTTATTTTTGGGGTCAGCCCCCGTCCATCTAATTTGCCAGAATATCCATTTAATCACAGAGAAACTGCCATCAGTTTTCATATTCAATGCTTTTGAAACGAAAGTAATTTAATACATTAATAAGTATTTAATTTGCGCTTTGTAACCAATCTCGCAAGTATGCGTCTCGAAATCTCAATTAATAACTGCCTAAGAATTTTAATGATAAGTCATGCGCTGCAGATAAAGTCACTACGCACGTGTCGCCGTTTGTTACGAGAAAATTAAATATTTTTAGCAGTCAGTACTCAGTACGAACAATAAAAAGAGAAATATGAAGTGAGTACTCTTCGCAAGTGCAAATCATGGCTACGAGAGTACAACTTTACTGTTACTTTTACGATTTCACCTTCAACCCGTAATTAAAATCATCTAATGCGGTTTATGGTGAAACCTGAATTAACATCAACAATTTATAATGTTTGCACGCTTTATTAATTTTCTGAAATTTTTAAAGCGATAGTAAATTTATCGTCCACTTGAACAAATACCATGTAAAGTATAAACTCATACCACTCGACAATAATTCCACAGTACATAATCACTTGTATTCGATATTAATTTCACATAACTATCACTTGTTCCCGGGAGAATATAAAACAATACAGTTAACGTTTTATTTACGACGGAGGCCGGTGAAAAGAGTCTTGTTTGAAAAAGGAAAACTCGTCGGCTCATATACGGATTCCGCGGCGCGAAAAATTCGGAGCGCGCGTTCGGATGCGCGCGTCGTGCGCTAACACGAGCCAGTTAATGTGTGAGTTAGTGCGGAGCCAGTCGACGCCACCTGGCGCGGACACAACACTGCCGGTTAAACAAAAGCTTAAAATTGTCCGCTGTCACATAATCGCGAACGCGCCCCGAACGAATTACAATCCGATTATGATTTGCCTCGGATTTTCGACGACACCTTAATTTGATTACCCGGTTTCCGGAAAATTTCACTTACTGATAATCTCTTTTTTTTCTTGAAAATATTGTTATGGTTTTATATCTTAGGGATTAAGGGATGCGCCGTAGATGATCTACGAACGTGGTACGGACCGTAGATTCGTAGAGTTCGTAGTTATATTAAATAAATAAAACAAAATGGGGTTTTTAACTGTTTGTGACCTTCTGTATAACATGAAATGACAAAATTATCTACATCCTAGACACTAATTACACACAATTCTCGTGTTTACTTTAAGTAGTTTTATAATATGTGTTCATGTAATATGTGTATATGTACTCGGTGGTTTCTTGCGATGTTCAAAGTTCAAGATATAATTGACGTTGTCTTTCTAACGTGTTATGACGTCAATCTCCAACAATAGAATTTATTTAAGGATGTGCTATGTTTTAGTAAACATATTATATCACATAGATACTTACATACATATAGCAAAAATTTCATTAAAATTGCTTTCGGCACAGACATTTTAAATGTAAATGATCAAATGCCATATAAAGCTAAGTTTACATGGGTTTGCACTTGACCATAATTAGCCTGATGGTGAGCGATCACTATGGTCTAGGGTGAAACGAGCTCTCCAATCTTTACCATCCAGACTTCACAAATCCTACATATTAGGAATCTTGTCACAGAATGACTTCAACCACTTCCCCCGGTCGTTTGCGGAGTGATTAAAGTAATGTTATCGCGACCTTGCTGCAGACCTGCAGCGTGCTTACAGCAGAGATCACTCGACACGTGACCGCGGATCACTGCCGCTCGGGTTCACATACCTACTTACAACTCATCATCAAACTATTTTTTTTTTTTTTTTTTTTTTTTTTTTTAACTTGAACGGGTTTGCACTTGACCATAGTTTACCTGATAGCAAGTAAGGCTATGGCCTAAGATGGAGCGTGCTTACCCGATAAGAACCGATTCACTCTCGCTTTGAAGATACTATGTATAGTATAAGTTACCGCAAAGTGGTACTTGCCCGCGGTTTGGCCTACGTTTTCCGGCATGTAAATTCATTTTTAGCATGTAAGTTTAGTAAGTAAATAGGTTAGTTTGTGTGTGTCTCAGTAAATATATTTTCTTTACTTCTTTCTTTCAATCTTTTAGTAAATCATATCTTGTACGTCTGTCAAGACATGATGTTGCTTCTAAACTTACATGAATTACACGTTTGTAGACAGGTAAGAATAGAAACTGTCTTTGTTCTATTTCTCATTCTCATTCTGGGTCTCATATAACTTTCATGATAAAAATCATGATCCGATTTTGCCGTCGCGAAATAGTGCTATACCAACAAATTCCATTTTGCATTAACCTATAAAATAAAAAGTCTTTATTTCTATTACTCATTAAGGAATAGTTACAAAATAAATAGGTAATGTACATTATATTGAGAACCATTTGAGTAAGTATATTCTTTATGACATATTATACAATGTGCATTTAAGAATTTATATAATGTTTATATACAAGTTTTTGTGAGTACAAAAATTTAGATTTTATTGATAGCAGACATATATTTACCAGCATAGTACATATTATATATTGTTTTAATTTATCAGCAAAGAACATAATATTTACAATGTGCACTAACCTACTAGTATATAAATACATGATTAGAATCATATCATCTTAACCCTTGCTTATAAATCATCATATTATGAACTCCACAGTTGGGTTAATTCCTCCAAATTACGTAGTATTAGGTAAGAACACCGTAAACTCATCGTGAGCATCAACTTTTAAGATGAGTTATTCGTAAGTTTGTCGGTTAGCAACACACCAAGCAGATTTGTTTTATTGCGCCTTTACATACACGATTGACGATTCTAACTCTCTTAAGATTATATCCTACCCGAAAAAAGGTTTTATGTTTTTTGTGCGTCCGAGTTCAAATAAAATATTACTTACTAGCTGTGCCTGCGACTTCGTCCGCGTGGAATAGTTATTTTGGGCATCATATTTAGTTTTGCAGACAACCTCTTCAGTTTTATAAATTATATCTGTTACCCTAAGGATGCCCAAGATACAAGCTTAAGCCTAGTTTGGGGTCCACTATTATTGCACTCTGCGCGTGATATGTAAATTCAACATAACTTTATAGTCACAATGCTATGGTTAAAGTAATCAACGCTGCATGCTATTGTATAATTATTTCCTAAATCACAGCTACTTAAATGCAACTAAAACTAATCTATAACCTGAATAATTCTTTCATATTTTACTTATAAGTGCACCAATGTATTTAATGTTTCCATGGTAAATAAATATATTTTTGATTTTTGATTTTGACCCACGACTTGAACCGTTTTAGACGGAAGCCCTCATAGATGAATAATTTTCCCCGTTTTTTTCCAGATTTTCCATTGTTTGTTCGCACCTATTAGTTGCAACGTGATGTTATATAGCCTAAAGCCTCCCTCGATAAATGGTCTATTCAACACAAAAAGATTTTTTCAATTCGCACCAGTAGTTCCAGAGATTAGCGCGTTCAAACAAACAAACGAACTCTTCAGCTTTATAATATTAGTATAGATTTTTACGATTAATACGATAATTGCGCGCTCGTTAATAAATTTGCGACATTACTGTGGCTATAGAGCTAATTGCATATTTTGAATTTATACAAGGTAATTTATTTCATAACAACCATCTACTTAATGACAGTACCTATAATACAACCCAATTATAAGCAATCAAGCTTAACTAGTACTTCAATCGATTAAGAATACAGATTTTATACAGGTTCTTGCCTAATAATTACCTTAAATCGAGTAATATAAGATAAAACATTGGTGTATAAACAAATGTTTATTTTTTTTAATATCTCCCATTTACCTGAACCTTCAGACTCAATATATTTACCAAAGAAAATGTAAACGACTATACTTATAGGAATTTTGTAGTTGTTTTTCCTTCTCAATTAATGGTTTTGTCTCTCTCCCACATTTTCCAGTTATTTACGGCTACTAGGTATTTAAGTGGGAATTTTCCATGTACCTATTTTCCGCTGCGGTCGACATTGGAAAGCAGTCCTGCAATCGATGGCGAATCGATTATCGAGTGTGGCCGTGGCTGATCGATTTACTTATCATATACGATTCGGACACAGATTCTTAGAGCGTACCTACACTTTACAGGTTGACTTAAGTTCACTTATGTTTCAGGGTTCATAAATTTTATAGTGAAAGGCGTTTACAACTTATATACTTAACATGTGTGCAAAATATGCTCTATCTGTATTTTTATAATTAGTGTCCGAGCTTGGTAATAAAAATTATTTTTAAAATTAACGATATGATTTTATTTGAGAAAAATTTTATAATAGTGTGCCAATATGACTGAAGAGTTATATATTTATTGTAACTGGTATTTGTAAACAAACGGCATTTGTGTAATACATAAATATAATAAAAACATGATTAACATTCAATTGCTCATATGATATAAAAGTTGATGCGATTCGCAAAATATCAAAATCGTGAGCTTCAAATACTTTTTAGAAAAAATGTAGCGGAGTAAATACTAAAGTTATTTTTATGGCTAAAACAATTTCTATGTATCCGTTACATGGCACACTTACTTGCTACATTAAATCTGCCAAACCCCACATCTGAATTATATTTATGAATAAAATATCAATTAGAAAATAACTCACTGGAACGAATTGAAAATGGCCGCTGAATCTCCGCAAGAATCAAATACAGTTTACTATTGTTACCTACTTCCAAAATTGACGAACCTTGATTCCGAGATTGATAAAGAATGAAGGAGGTGCATAACCAATCTGTTTATTTCTGAATAAAATATATTAAAATGATAATTATGTTTTTCTTCATAATATGTTCTAGAAACATTAAGTAAGGTTGATGTAAGCACTATTTGGCTGCTTATTTCTAAACTAAATTAGTTAATTAGGCGAGGAATACAATTTTAAAAGGAAAAAGACATAGATTATTATAAACTATGTCTTTCATTTCCTTTTAAAATTGTTAGCCGTTAGCCAGATAGCCAGTCTTGTTATAAATGTAAGGAATTACTTAATTATCAAATCAATCCTTTTTAGCCGATACTTTACTTTAGAACACACATGTCTTTGTTCTCATACTCATCTATAAAAATAACAAATCGTTAATAGCGTTGTCATAAAGATAGATAAATAAATCAATAAATTAATTAATGTGATTGATCTTGATAGTTTTAATTAGTAAATAAATAATAATTTTGTCACATACAGTGCGTAATGGCTATAGTGGCCTACATTGCATCATGCGCACGCGCTCCCCGGCCGACACCCAGTGTTACCAGTGTACATGTATTATCACTATTAGCTCATACCTGTGACATTGCAACACTGCTATTGAAACCTACTTCCCCATATTTTAACTCACATTTCTATTAATTATTTCCTAAGCATTTAGTTTTTTGTTTTATCTGAAAAGGCTGTAATGGAAAGTTTTAACAGAAATCGAAAGTAATTTCTCTCAAAATTGAAATTAAACACGTATATTTACAAAAACACGAATTTCTGTGTCAAAATCAATATTTTCTTGTCTGGAAAAGACTATGGAAATGTTCATCTCTCATCTATTTGTGTAGAAACTGCCTATAAATTTAATGATTCATTTAATTGCCAAGATTCGCGGAAGTATCCATTTATTAGCGATTGCTAACATTGCCAGCTGTTGGCGAGAGAAACTCAATCAATATTTTTATCATTACGGAGCGATAGAAACACAATGAATGTAGTATTATTTTCCCATTATCGGCCGCTCTCAGCATCTCTAATGGAAAGTGGGTAATCGATATCGATTGATCTCAGCTCGAGATATCTGGGAATCCATTCATACAATGACGCTAGAGATGATTGTCATAATTTAGCACATAAGCAGTAGTTATAGTCGTTACCTCCGCCTAGAAATCTATTTTAAAAGAAAAAGCGGATCTCACATGGTATTTGTGTTAAATAACACGAAATCATTATTATTTATTGTATGTATGTGTGTTTGTATATTTGCAAAATGTCTGTAAATCAGTCTCAATAAATGTTTTTCTATTTCTTTTTCTAAATCCAGGATAAGACTCAGAACTCTTTGTTTCCTAAAATAAATAAAACAACCTCCTTAGATCTTGGTAGGCTAATTCAATATTCCAATTTCAAATATATTCCTGTAAACTCCTTGCAGCGACTTTTTGTTTCTTTTTTTGCTCACATGCAGTCGCGATCCCACGGCCTGTGCTATAAAAAGGTCCAATATTGCGCTTTTATGGGCTCTGACCGGTCTGTGTTCTGCAGGACAATCGAAAGTGGTTAGCTGAGAAATTATGGAGCTAAATAAATTTCTCAGAAGAAGCCGCTTGAGAAAGGAATTTTCAATAACACTTTATGTGGATACAGTACCCATAAGTTAAGTAATAACTAAGTAGAAGGTTAGAAAGTATGTCTATTAGTTACATAGTTTTAAGTAAATCAGCCAACGCTGCAACGTAGGTCTACGTAGGTAGGTCTGCTAAGCAAATCTTTGAAAAGTGAAAACATTTGAAAAGCCCTACACCATTAGTAAAGTCAATAATTTTGTTGAACAAGCTTCTGTTACAAAGTATTTATTATGAAGTTGATTTATTATCGTCTTTTTAAAAGCATATAAATAAGAATTATCTTTAGTTCAAACTTTGACGCTTACAGCGATAGCATTTTACTGATAGACAATTTCGATACGGCAATTATATCATTCGAACACACTCTATATTTTCTTCAATTACGTTGTATGCAAATTACTGAGAGTGCATTTAATCGGGTTTGAAGTGTAGTTTAAACGCCATTAAAGATCTCATTGGGCTGTAGATGGCTATAAACGATGGCGAGAATATTCGCTCCGGAGAGAAGCACGTTACTCTCCGCACGGCATGCGACAGGGGCGCATCGTATCACCTGTGTTGTTCAATATATACTCCGATGATGTCACTATATATAACATAACACAGACACGATGATTCAACTATTGTACATTATTTGAAAACTAGAGGCATTCTGCGGTGATTCCCGCGTAGAACCGGGATGAAATGTAGCATATTCATATTATCCAAAAGTGATCCTTGGCGAATGGCCGATCGGTATGGCCGTAACTTTGTTAGTGGCTAAAGTAATATTACTTAGTGAAGATGGAACGTGAAAAAATATACAGATTAAGTATACCTACAGGTATTGAATGAAAATAATTCCTGTAATTTAAAACTCTGTTAGTTAAGTTATCTTTAAGGTAAGAAATAAATAAAATTCTAAAAAATTCTAAATTCTAATTAAAACTACGAGTACATTAATTTTACATCTCGACAGCGTCTCATGGTGGTCGCACCATACAAGCCGAGTGAGGTTTACGAGTCTCTATTTATGCAAAATAAATTCACCAGAACGGTCCTTGCTTATTGTTAAGGTTTTACTACACTTATATTATTGTACAGCTTGAATATTTTAAAAGAATTCCTTTTTCATTACCTATTAGGTACTATTGTTTTCGTATTATTTCAATTGCTGAAAGAAACCTCTAATATCATGAATTTATTCTAACTATATTTCAACGCAAATCTATTGTATTTTATTAATAAAAACCAAAGTAAGTAGGTAGGTACAAGTACATTAAGAGTTGTATACATTTAAACATGTCTTCATTAAGTCACTCTGATTGTACCTATGTATATACATGCATATATCTACAACTACATACATAAAGATATATGTGTTATGTTTTTGTGTCCGCAAAGCAGGTTAATTACTGAGCATCATTATTTGCAACCATCAACATAGCTATCAACGTATAATTTACCTCTCCTCATTAGTCGGAGTCACAGAAAAGATATATCATTTAATTTGTACGGTAACTAATGTAAATATTCTCTTGAAGTCTCTACAACCTTTTAACTACTATTAAATACTCATAATATCGGCTGAAACCTTTTTTTTATACGTTAAAGATTTGAGCAAAATTAGTAAGATGATCTGCGATCATACGGTCTAGGATAGAGCGTGCTTACTAGAGAGCTATTTATTTATGCCTCTAAAGTATATAATAATGTTATGAAATTCTCTAAAAGGATATATACAATCATCAGCATCAGCCTGTTATCGCCAACTGCTGAGCATAGGCCTCTATTATTTTACGCCACTCGTCCCGGTCCTGTGCAGATTGAATCCAGGTGCTCTCTAAGGTTTTTCTAATGTCGTCAACCCACCAATGATATCAACCCACCGCATTGGTGGGCGACCTCTGTTTATATTTTGCATATAATATATATATGCAATATTTGCCAATCATTCAGTAAAACTAAGATGTACACAGAATAGCTCATAGCAGCAACATAACTCAAACAATCGGCCACTGACCGGTTGTTAAGATCGATGCTATGCAAAATGCTAAACACAGCCCCAGAGCTGATACTGTATGTAGACAGGTTTTACACAGTAGGAATTTATGTATGCGCAGAACATGTTAATGGGCAAATGTAAAAATTTTTTTACAAGAAATAAGTTTGCACTTGACCATCATTCTCCATACGGTAAGTATTATTTATGTTTCTTCTACTTAGTAGATATTTTGGCGATATAATTACAAATCAAATAAAATGCTACTATATCTCAATACCCCAAATATGAAATGCAATTTTGTGGTTATAAAGTTACACTTATTTTGCGTGATATCAAGATATATATAATGAAAACAATCTCATGTTTATATTGGTTTGTAAATATCTAATATTTATTATATTTCTATGGTCGCGCCGGCCGGATGAAGCGCGTCGGACGTATGGCCGCATACGGAAATGAATGTATAATGTTTATAGTGAAGTTATGGTGTTACACTATCGCATAGTTATTAGTTCGCAATACATTGTACTCTATTAACTTGTAGAAAATGTGCATGTTACATTTATTTACTAAGCTTTATTATATAGTAGCATAGCAGCGAGCTTTGCTACACTTGAGTGAGTTTTATCCCTAAGTACATCAAATAAAACAGCTTTCAATATATATTCCGCGTAGCTGTTAAATGATTTTACAAGTATCTGAGAAAATATTGTTGATATTCACCACACAACAATATACCAATAACCAACTTATTATGTGTGTATAAGTACATATGTACAAGCGGCATTTTAAAAAGAAAACTTAAGTATTGACATCATCAGGTTCGTCAGACAAAAACACTTTTTTATAGAGTTACGAAATTTCACGATGGACAAAAAGAGCTAAGAAAGGAACAAACGTACCGTTTGCAAAAAAGTGCTAACACAATATTTTTTGGGTTTTTTTGTACAGTAGGTATATAACACCAAGCTAGCGGTAATTTATGTTCTTGGGGGTTCATTCATCTGAAGAAAGTGTGACTAGGTTTATTATAATAGAATAGAATAGAAATCATTTATTTCGGAATAACATCCATATACAATTAAGGAATACAGAATTAAAGATAGTTGTGGTACGTTTTTTAATATTTCATCAGATATGAACGCAAAGAGATCCCTACGATCTTCAAGGTAAAAGGTTTCTATTGAGTGAGCTCTTTTAATTATCGTGTGTAATATTATTATTATTATTATATAAACTTAGATCTTGAAAAAAAATTCACTTGGTTTTGAAAAAAGAAATATTAGCAAAGTAGGTACACTTAGTTTTGAAATTTTTTAAATATCAATATGTTTTTTGGTATCGGTACAGGTGAGGAGTGCCGGGGTGAATGACTGGCCCGGGCCAGGTACTGGCAGATTATTCGAGATAAATTAGCAACATTGTCTCAGTGTGGGGGAATTAATTCTTCTTGTTTTAGCCGCAGGTAGGTATGCCGTAGTCGTATATTTAATTTGAATATGTGCTTAAAATAATTAAAAAAAACCAAGTTCTAACGTGAACGCGAAATAGCAATAAGTAAATAACTTACATAGCTTTTAACTTTGTTGTATACTAAAAACAATTATTCTAACAAAAATACTTTTGACCTCATAATAAAGTGGTTTCAGGACTAACCTGTGCAGTACTTACGATAACATATAAGTGTATAGATTTAACAGCCAAAACTAGTTATGGCCAAAAAGTTTTGTACAAAGTATTTTTTTCTTGTTATCACATTATTATTTACCAAAACCTTGAAGAGGAAGGTGAGTGTTAGAAGATTCAATATCCATAAAAGAATAAGCCGTGCATCGAGTTTTTTTTTTCTGTAAATAACATCAAGCAGTGCCATATTATGTAATTCCACGATGTGCATGCTCGCAGCTTACGTGTTAGCGCGTCTCGAAGCGCGGCCGCGAGCCTAGCCAGCGCATGGCTCAGCGGGGCACGGTAGCGCTCCACCACTAGCACATCTGCCAATGTAGCGGGTTAAATGTAATACATTCTACTATGTTAGGTTCATGAGCTCTGGATGGTTAAATGAATTATCTAATGATGGAAACTAGATCAAAATTATGTATATGTAGTCCATACAGTATGTCCTAAAAGTATGTTAATTATTGAACTAATATCAATTAGAGATTGTTGTTGCTAGCTATTATTTGATTAAAGCGCCTTCACATATTATTATAGCATTCATGTACAGCTAAACTAATTCATTTTATGCAGGCGTTGCAGAATATATCATAATCCGAAATGTATGTTTATTCTAAGAGAGCATTATGATTTATTTTTCAATGCGGTTTTAGACAAATTACTATACCTTGTATGTCGTTCCAGGGTTAATCTAAACAACGAAATATCCCAGAGCGCCAAATCGCAAATACCATCTAAACTTATGTCTAAGCTCGATAAAGTCAGTCTCCATATTTTATATATATTGAGTCATTAATAAGTCCAGTTACATTCTACGATCCAGTGTGTATGAAAGTGACATAGTACTCACAAGCTGGGTGGTCGTAGAGCGGCGCGATGCGGGTGCCCTCCAGCGGGCCCCCGGCCAGCTTGGCTGCGAGTGTCTCCAGGAACTCCCTGATGGTGGCCTGATCCTCGCGCCGGGAAGGACCTGGCGAGCCTCGCCCCTCCACCTCCTCGTCTGGAAATATAATGACATAGATAGTTTTTTTAACGACTATACAGCTGGTTGCCAAATGCTACCATTGCTGGGCCACCGGACAATGGTTGGGCACTGATGGTGTGGGCTTATGAAGATATATGTAGATAGACTGGACTGCTGCCTTTTATATCGTTATTATTTTAATCAGGGCCTTTGGCACATTCTGAAGTAAGTACCTACTATGGATCTCTATGATCCACTTGTTAAGTAATGGAGAATTTCACAGTATGATTATTTACCAATTTGCTCCAGTTTGTCAGTTGACAGCGACCAGGGCATGAGTGTGGCGGCGTGCTGCACCTGCCGCAGGAACCACGCGCCCGACTCGAACTTCACGGGCCTGGAATACACATGTAAATTATATAGTCTACTACTATTATTTACGAATATCTCACCTTACAGCCTTAGCGAAAGAAGCAATGTTTTATATGCCTTACATAAAACCTGTAACAAAACGTCGGAGTGGTACGGTTACAATTATATCAGGCGTTCCGCTTCTCGTTACATACATAAAATATGTTTTAACAGGCTGTTATAATCGTTACATATATATGATCCAGCAGGCTGTGAAAAATCGTATAGCAAAGTGACACTGAAACTATTATGAGCATCCCTAGGCACTTAAAAGTTGTGTACTTATTCAGAAGACCAAACACGTTAAATCAAATCAAATTTATTTCATACCACCTCACTGCCGAGTGAATGCACAAACATGTTCATTTTTTATACATAAATGTCTAGGCTCATAGGAACCCTTACAGCAACACCCAGAAATGTAGCAGACAAAAAATCTATAGATGCCCGAAAACTCTGAAGGAGTTTATTTCCGAAGTACAGATTCTATTTATATTTCGAAAGTCAGTTTTCAAATTGATTTTCATTGATATTTTCTTAAAGGATTGATTGATTTTTAATGACGAGTGTATTTTGTAATATTACGTACTCAGTATGGCAGCAGATGCAGGGTATGACGCCGCCCTGCGTTTCCCCGCCGCAGCGCGGGCAGATTCCCTCATCGGGGGCGGCGGCGCGGGCCAGGCGCCGATCACGACCCCTAGCGGTGGGCTCGCTTCTGGGAAGAAGAAACAATATATTATGCTTAGTGAAGTTCTGGATTTCTGGATAATCTTTTGTGGTACGCATCAGCAATGCCATTCAACGTTAATGGTAAAGCGGCTATCATGCTATGCAAGCTGCTCTGGGCTAGAACACTTGGACTATATTTTAGTTTCCGTTCGTTCAGTATCTGTAGCAGTTATTAGTTTTTCCTTACTATGAATAGGTATATATATATGAACATGAATATATATGAACCATTATTAAATTTAATTATTTTCAATAAGTTATTAATGCTGTCCCTGGGTCCATTCATACACTAAATTAGGCATCACAACACAACTATTAAATGGTCGTAACCTAAAATTAAACATTCGTTAAAGTTGACTTACGACGACAGCTTCCATCGATCATTATAAAATATATTAGAAGTTAATTAAGACATAATTGGCTAAAAACGCGAAGTATCAGTGAACAAATATATCATTTCGTGTGCTGCTGTGGTCATCAATTGCAGAAGTATGCACCATTACAATATGTTGCACGGAGTGATTCGTGTAATATTACTATGTGCTAACGGTACAGCAGTGTTGTAAGAGTTGCTGTGGCTTTACAAGGCCCTAGCACTGTTACACGCAGTGTGATGATGTTGGGGAAATGGAGGTACAAATATTTGTTTATAGTTGTGTAAAAAATGGTTAGAGAAATGTACCTATGTTTGTAAAAAAAAAAAATATCTCTTACAGAGTATACAAGAGTGTTATAGTAAGTGAAAAGAAGAGAAGAAAGAATAAAGAAAAGTTTGGGCACTTTTGAATTTGATTGTGTAGTCACTATACGTAGCACTGTAGTTAATTAATTTGTAAGTTTTATTAGGAGATAAAAACAAGCAATTTTACGTGGATTTAAGAAATTGCCCTGAATGCTTAACGTCACATATGGTCACCTCTAAAACATGTGGCATTTTCGGTAACTTAATATTTACGATGGAAAATATTATGATAGAATTCTAAGACCTGTTTGTCAATCTGTTTGATTGCTGCAAGTTGGCTATAAAGGGTGGCTGGTGAGCAAGTTGTTTCGCAAGTAAATACGAGGCTTATTTATTGCGTACATGCCTACCTACATAGGTACACGACTGTCCAATAAACATTTTTATTTATTTATTTATTCCCGATAGACAGGTTTTCTTCATCTTCATCAGTACACGTTAAATTACAGATCCCGGCTGTACGGCAGTTGTTAAACCATGTCAGATTATTGATAAACTCTTGACACCAGAGTTTGCCACTCTCATTCGATAAGAAGAAGAAGGTCATCATCATCTGCAGACCTTGGGATCCCACTCCTGGGTATAGACCTCCGATTGTATGTGCCATATAAGCCATCTGCGTCATCAGGTTTAATTACTTGCAATTAAAGTCAACCATCTTAAAGTATCATTTTGATAATCATTTATCTGTACAAGAATTACTACTATTCCACATTTTTATTCATCCTAGGCAGGTACTTGTATTACTTTACCAAACGTACATTGTTTTCATTTTTTGCCAGCTACCTATTAATAGAGCTGCTAGTTTTTGACACACACAGCGCCATCTTGTCCCATACTAAGCTTACGCTTGTATCATGAGTACTAGATATCGGATATAATACATATATACTTTTTTTTGTAAATACTAAACTTATTATAGGTACATAGAAACGACCAGACTCAACACAAGTAATTACAAGCATAATTACTTGTATTATGCGGAAATCGAACCCGCACCCCTAGATTAGAAGGCAGAGCCACTACCAACTAAGCTAACAGAGCAGTCAATCTCAAAGTCAAATTTCGCATTATTTAAACTTTTGCAGAATTTCCACGCCCATTTAAATACATTGAAAGGGCACAAACAAAGTATACGATTGAATGTATTAAATTATAACGATATAATTATTTTATTAAGTACAAATATTTATCTTATTTTGATTTTTGGCGAGTTAACAAAGTCACAAAGACACACTGCGTAGATTCCTAAAATCTGTATTAAGTAAGTATATTAACCACCCACTATTTTTGTCAAAGTTTTGAGTTAGTTTTCATTTTGTCAGTGATTTTTTAAATAACTTTTATATGGTTTTCAAACAAAAAAAACTAGATTAGACTGTAATGTAACGTCACTAATTCAATGTCAAGTAATATAAAATGTTACTCACAAGATTTAGATAGCGTTTTCAAGTAGATACATATTTCTTACGAGTTGACGCCCACGGCTTGACTCGCATTATTTCAGGATAACAAGTTGCCTATGACACTCACAAGACCTCATATTACCTACATACCATAAATCATGATCATTCGTTCAGACCAGTGACAAGCGTTTCAATAAACAGATAAACAGACAAACAGATAAAAAATCTGAAAACTGCTAATACGTGTTATGTTATCCATTTGAAGTACATATACACAAACACTTTATTTCTAATATCGTTAATGTTCAGACTTTCGACCTTCTGTAACTTTATTATATTTATAGATTCCATAACTATCCATGCTAACCAACATACTGAACCAGTTATGTGCGTTGAGCCTGCAAGCCGCGGGGCGCCCGTTCATTGACTGCCCAACACTCGCCAGAAGGTCGAGTGCCAAGGCCGCACTTGCACAACAACCAGCCTAACCGAGCTCTGCGACCATTTACTAATTAATCTTTTATATTTTACGCATTTCATTCATTCACACCAGTTTCTAGTTAAAAATCGCTCTCCACTTTTGCAATCTAAAAATATATTATAATAAAGCTCAAGAGGGTCAAAAATATGTAAATAGAAGTCAAGAATCAGTATCAGAACACGTTTCAGCAGTTTTTAGATATTTTGTTTGTTTGTCCGTTTATTTAAACGATCATCACACAAAAACGGCTGAACGGACCTTCCTCATTTTTGGTACGTAGATAGTATGAGGTTTTGGAAGTGTCATTGGCTACTTTTTATACGGAAATGATGCCACTATTACTATCAAACGCAATTTGACTGCATGCAAGCTGTCCATAGAAAATTGGCAGGATGACGCACAAATGAGGAGTGCTTGGCGCTCTAAAGTGAAGAAAGGAGTGCGAAATTTCGAGAGTGCTCGGCTATCTGAGTACGATCCGAAAAAACTACTCAACCATAGATCACATCCAGGTTGTAGCTACGATAGTCAACAGGTGTAAAGAATACAATAAGACAATATACATAGGATTCATTGATTTTACAAAAGCGTTCGATTCCCTGGAATATAGCGCAATTTGGGAAGCTCTGAAGCAGCAGGGAGTAGAAGAAGGATACATATTCCTTCTGAAGAACAAATATTCGAGAAGTTCATCGAAAATAAGAATGGAAAGAGATAGTGAGGACTTTCAAATTGAATAAGGCGTTAAACAAGAAGATCCACTATCCTCAAAAAAATTCTGTGCTGTACTCGAGATGATTTTTAGAAATATACACTGGACTAACACAGGAATTAATATAAATGGAGAGTATCTTAGTCATTTGAGATTCACCGATGACATTGCAGTTTTTGCCGATACTGCAAATACCCTACAAAATATGCTACAAGATAAAGCAAGAGAAAGCAATAATGTAGGGCTATCACTGAATGCTTCCAAGACCATAATAATGACGAATGCAGAGAAAGAAATAGTTACAGTAGAACAAGAAACGATCGAATTTGTTGACGAATATGTTTACTTAGGACAATCCGAAGCTTTTGACGAACTCACTGAAAAAGAAATCAATAGAAGAATTGGAAAAAAACAATTGCGAAAAAATATTTGGAATATATTTGGAAAAAATACTGGAGCTTCAAGGAAATTATAAAAAACAAAACATATAAGCATAAAGAGAAGACTGAATGAAGTTGCAATACTACCGAGCCTCATAATATACGGATGCCAGACTTGGGCTCTAAGAAAAAAAGACGAAAACAAGCTCAGGGTATGCCAGACAAAGATGGAGAGGAGTATGCTAGGCATAAAACTATCTGACAAACTCCCGAACAAATTCATCAGGAAGAAAACCAGACTAAGGGACATAATCAAAACAATTAGAAATCTGAAATGGATCTGGGCCGGTCATGTATATAGGTATAGGATGAACCATGACCGTTGGACAAGGAAGGTGGTGGAATGGATACCAAGATCGGACAAGCGGAAAAGAGGACGACCACATAGAAGGTGGGAATACATATTTTACCAGAGAAATGGAATAGAATGGACGAGGTTAGCAAGGAACCGCAAAACATGGATGAAACTGGGGGAGGCCTACGCCAACGAGGCGACAGCTATGACACCATGATAAAAAGGACAAGAGAAATCGCACAACAACACGACATTTAAAATAATAATAAGATCAAATAAATCTAGTACTTACAAAAAGCTCAAATGTGTAAATTTATATATCCGATTGCAAGAATGTAAAATGAATTTTAAATAGCTGAATAAATGGCTTTTTTACTTTTACTTTTATTATAATATACCTACATGTTGTTTGTTACTTTTTCACGCTCAAACGTCTGAACCGATTTGGATGAAATTTGGTATGCAAGTAGATTGGACTTTAGATTAACACATATAGTACATATATTATAGGCTGGGATTAACGCAAGCAACAAAAATAAAGGAGTCACATAAGAAAACTTTAGCACTTTTCCAATCAAATTAGAGCATTTCCTACAAAATCTGCGTAATTTGACTCTCGTAATCTGCGTGGAAGTATATATTATATTTCTCTATCAGATGAAAAGGATAAGACATAGTATGTCAAACTAGAAATATGAAATACCTGTATACCTAAATCGGTTATATTATTTTCTTTGTGAGTGTAATGAGTATGTTCGGCATCGATTCGTTCATCACAAAAGAACCATTGAATCTAGTGAAAGTTTTTTTGCAATATCGAAAAAGAAAATATACCAAGTGACATGGTTAGTGAACTCTTAACCGATAAGTACCTATATTATCACAGTAATAAGAGTTGGTTTTGTATCAAAATACCAATATGCATTTGTATGAAATTCTAATAAAGACCGTACTTACAGTTTCGTTATGACCCGATGATTATGTTCAAGTGAAAACAGATAATAATAAACAGAAAGAGATTTGGTTATTAAATGTTTAAAAACAAATAAGTAAGTTACAGGTAATATTTGTATAGTATCAATGTTTATAGCAACCGTGTCGATGCAGTCAGTCTTTGGATGGGTGACCATAAAGTGGCATTCCATTTGGGCGCTTCCGAATGTTCCGTGTGTACTCGTTAAATTGTCCCGGAGGTTTGTCATAGTACCTACGGCAGCAGATTCTTGTTTATTTATTCGATTAGTAACTACATTGCAGATCAAAACAAAGTAGTTAAAGTAATTAAAGTTATCTGATTTATTTCAAAGTTGATGTTGAGATATTATTAATGCCTGCCATTTTCAAGGATATTTTCGGTCACATCTGTTTTTGCAAAAATCGTTTTACTGAATAAGTTAAAATATAATAGGACCCAAATAAAACCAGGTTGTGTTTTTAAAGAAGTTTCAATTTAATATTTCTACATTCTATGTAAAACAAACAATCGTGACTACAAAACATATGCATATTATCTTATTTACAAAACAAAAACATTTCTTTCGTCACTTTTCATTAAGAATATAATTCGATATTTCTTCCTTTCGGGATTACTACAGTAGATTAATTTCTCAGCCTAAAAGATTTGCTCGGATATTTTATTAACTATATGAGTACCAAGGTCCTAGTTGTTTATAGTTCTTACCCAGAGCGTTTGCCGTAGGGTCATATGGCATGTCAGTTTAGGTCCCAGATATTCTTATCTGATGTAAGCAAATTTTGGCTGATAAATCTCATAAACTCGGTACTTAACACCTTCATCATATTTCAAGAATCCATTATATAAATCCACTTTTGTGACTTAGCTGCTCTAGAGACCTCCTCAAACAAATGTATTCTGTGGGGGAGTCTTGTCCCTCAATAATGAGGTATGCCGCTTAATGACGATACACAATACACATACACAACACTGATCTACACTTCACTTTTATCTTAACTGTTTCATTGTCACTCTTCTTCAGGATCAAACCACATGGATGTGACACTCCTGCCACCGTCCCTGGCCTGCTCCTCCGTGATGATCTTCAGCACCACCACCTCCATCATGCAGAGCGCGAAGAGGATGATGAAGACGGCGAAGTTCCCTCCCTGGTGGTGGAACTGGAAGCCAGCAGGCAGTGGGCCGGGGGGCGGCCATGCCGACACTCCAAACGTCACCAGGCTCGCTACTCCGGATAAATCCATGGTTGGAAGGTGGCTTTAAGTGTTGCTGGACATCTTGGTAAATGTTTGTTTTCGATGTTTTTTCATGCAGCTGATTGATAATTTAATTAATTTACTGTTAAATTATAACAGTTGTTATTCCAGTTTTATTTGACAATCTTCTCAATCTTTTATTAACGTTACCAGTATTTGCATTCTCCTTTGCATTTCCGCTATTCTCTCCAAAATTTTCTGTTTCAGGAATTTCCAAAAATACGTTTCGTCTACACTTCGTTTCGTTTACTTATGTCTTCCTGTACTTCCGTATATCCGGAGTATGTCCTGTCCTGCGCGCACGCCGGGTGAGCACGCGTGTCCCGCTCGCGTATCGAATGTGTAATGGCTCGGAAGCTCGCTGCACTCGCCGCGCCTTTTGCAACGCGCCTTATGAAATGTTACTTTAGATGCGCGTTGGGAAAGAAAATGTGAGCGCAAAGCGGCCAAGGCTAGCGCGATGACCTTACCACGCCGTCGATATTAGAGTTTTGTTTGTTTTTGTTATCAGGGCGGGAGGCAGTACAGGCGCAGTGGCTCGCCGGAGCTGTTGCAACGGTGGACACACTTACTACACTATGCAAATCATATATACCTAATAAAGGCATATTCTCGAAAAAAATATTGCAATATGTTGACCGGTCGAAAAATTCAGTACAGCCACACATTTAATTTACATTTTTCGTTTATACACGTATATTGCTATACCATAGAACTATGTAGAGTTCAAATGACTTTGTTTTTAGTAAATCATGAAATTGCCTAGAAAATTAAACTTAAACAGAATTTCGATTATTCACCTAGTTTATTGTAAGTAAGACGTAAAGGCACAGAAATAAACCAACTTACATAGGTTTGAACTTTACATGACTCATGCGTGTACTGTTAAAAATGCAGGTCTACCTGGATTTAAACCAAACAAAGGTTTTAATTAAGTGTTTTAATGTGTCACCGTTTAAAATAAATCATTAACCTTACGCTCTTGGAACTTACTTCCTACTTAGTACAAAACAATACATTTGAGTTTAGGCTGGATAGGTACTATTTAATTATTCTGTACGTTAGGTGGCCATATGTATTGAGGGTGACTTCAGAATACAAAACAATATTTTTTTGTACCAAAACAATGAATACGTCGTACTTAATGAAATGAATATTGATAGTTAATTACGGCTATCTATTTAGGTCGCATGGAGCAGTTTAATATTGATTTGCATAATTTTAGAAGTCGAGGTTCAGAAAGGGCGTGTCAAAACGAAAAATAAAATTTGAGCACTTCAACAACTTATCATGAATTAAGTTATATTATTATGGAAAAGTATAAAATTAAAGTTATTTTTAATAGGAAAAGCAAAGTAATATCAGTTTTGGTCATATCTCTGCATCTGCAACGATGCGAACCATTTACTAACAAATGGCAGCCCTAGTTCTATGAGTACCAAAATTTATGACGTCTTTTTCATCAAAGGACAGATGTGTTTCTGATTAAATATGTTCATTTTAATCACGAGTACCAACTAAGTATTACGACCAAAAAATCCTGAGACTCCTTGATTCCGACCACCAAAATATAAACGATTGCCATAATCAGTGTCATACATAGTGATGGTCATAATTTGACAAGACGTCTCTCTATGACGATTGTTTGACAATTATCCATAAAATAATTGAAACAATACTGCTTATATAACTAGTATCCATTCAACTTAATCAAATCTCAATACCACCAAGTTGTCTGTAACGCAGAGCGTACAGCGATAGATCACCGCAAGCAACACTGCAGTCGTAGGTGGAGCATACTGGCAGCATGTTCATAGTGGTGATATACCGCGACACTCCGGAGCTATCCCTGGGCCGGCAGTGGTCGGACGCGGCGCTGGGCTCGGAGCGCACTCTGCTCATCAACCCCGACTGCCACGTGCGGGTCATGCTGGAGTACATACGGAACAAGTGTCGACTCGGTATGTTACTAATACTGTCCCTGGGCCGGCAGTGGTCGGACGCGACGCTGGGCTCGGAGCGCACTCTGCTCATCAACCCCGACTGCCACGTGCGGGTCATGCTGGAGTACATACGGAACAAGTGTCGACTCGGTATGTTACTAATACTGTCCCTGGGCCGGCAGTGGTCGGACGCGGCGCTGGGTTCGGAGCGCACTCTGCTCATCAACCCCGACTGCCACGTGCGGGTCATGCTGGAGTACATACGGAACAAGTGTCGACTCGGTATGTTACTAATACTGTCCCTGGGCCGGCAGTGGTCGGACGCGGCGCTGGGTTCGGAGCGCACTCTGCTCATCAACCCCGACTGCCACGTGCGGGTCATGCTGGAGTACATACGGAACAAGTGTCGACTCGGTATGTTATTAATACTGTCCCTGGGCCGGCAGTGGTCGGACGCAGCGCTGGGTTCGGAGCGCACTCTGCTCATCAACCCCGACTGCCACGTGCGGGTCATGCTGGAGTACATACGGAACAAGTGTCGACTCGGTATGTTACTAATACTGTCCCTGGGCCGGCAGTGGTCGGACGCGGCGCTGGGCTCGGAGCGCACTCTGCTCATCAACCCCGACTGCCACGTGCGGGTCATGCTGGAGTACATACGGAACAAGTGTCGACTCGGTATGTTATTAATACTGTCCCTGGGCCGGCAGTGGTCGGACGCGGCGCTGGGTTCGGAGCGCACTCTGCTCATCAACCCCGACTGCCACGTGCGGGTCATGCTGGAGTACATACGGAACAAGTGTCGACTCGGTATGTTACTAATACTGTCCCTGGGCCGGCAGTGGTCGGACGCGGCGCTGGGCTCGGAGCGCACTCTGCTCATCAACCCCGACTGCCACGTGCGGGTCATGCTGGAGTACATACGGAACAAGTGTCGACTCGGTATGTTATTAATACTGTCCCTGGGCCGGCAGTGGTCGGACGCGGCGCTGGGTTCGGAGCGCACTCTGCTCATCAACCCCGACTGCCACGTGCGGGTCATGCTGGAGTACATACGGAACAAGTGTCGACTCGGTATGTTACTAATACTGTCCCTGGGCCGGCAGTGGTCGGACGCGGCGCTGGGTTCGGAGCGCACTCTGCTCATCAACCCCGACTGCCACGTGCGGGTCATGCTGGAGTACATACGGAACAAGTGTCGACTCGGTATGTTATTAATACTGTCCCTGGGCCGGCAGTGGTCGGACGCGGCGCTGGGCTCGGAGCGCACTCTGCTCATCAACCCCGACTGCCACGTGCGGGTCATGCTGGAGTACATACGGAACAAGTGTCGACTCGGTATGTTACTAATACTGTCCCTGGGCCGGCAGTGGACTTATTTCTCACTGTCGAAAGACGTGACTCGTGTTCAGTTTATTGGTAAGGGCATTTCTCCTGAGCAAAGATATATAGATAGATAGATTAACGCTTTATTGGACACACAAATAAAATAGAACACAACACAAACAAAAAAAAACTTATGCCACAAATGGCGGCCTTATCGCTAAAAGCGATCTCTTCCAGGCAACCGTAGGATGGAGAGGAAATCATAAAGTGTCCGGGTCCTAAACTTCCACGGATGACACCGAATGCCTTGACCTTGGTTTGGCGGTCAAAAACATGTCACTAGTGGCACTGGCCATATTTTTGTTATTGGACAAAATTCGTTAGAGCGAAAGAAGCAATTATTAATTATATTCACATTGTCCAGGTATCTACACAATGTTCGACTTGTGCGACGAACGCGGTGGTCTCAAGGGTCTTTTCAGTATGCCCACTTTTGCCTATGCTAACGACAAGTTCGAGCACATGAAGACATACTACATCATCGTGCTAGTGGGGACAGCTCTGGTCATTATTTTAACTTTTTCTAAACTAGACTAAATGCAACTTGCTCTGATCAATTCATATTTGACACATCTAAAATGCCATTTCATGCATTGTACATATAAGCAGCCACTTCCAATCGTCGTAATAATTATCACTAGTTAATGTCACAAGCGTAATATAAATATATAAAATAATTGTTCTCTATACATCCCCACGATTACTCGCCTGGTTTTTAAACAGCATTGTAGTCAACGATTTTTTTTTTACATTAAATAGGCTTACGTTTTACTATAGCCTGCCTGATGTTAAGCACCACTATAGTCTAAGATGTAGCACGCTTGCCTAGAAGAAACCTATTTACTCTATTGCGGCTACTTAAAACCCTGCCTAATGCTAGTAACATATAGCGGAGTAACCGCTCTGGTGTAATGCAGCGATCCGATGTAAGTCTGTACGTCCCATACAAGAGATCGCCACCGCATCCCGGTAATATGACAGAATGCAATGTTATGATAAGTCTGATATCTCAAATTTCTCCCGTGCAGGATGACAAGAACGCGACAGTGCTGCCGCAGGTGAGCCACGATAACCCCCTGTACGATCTGCTGAAGGCCCGGGTCAAGCAGTTCCTGCTGACGGGGCAGCTCGACCCCGCCACCACGCCGCTCAACTCGCCCACCAAGACACCGCCCAGGAAGAAAAAGTAAATTTGATGGTATGATATGAGTCACTTCAATATTGTACTGAATGTAAGAAATTTATTAAATACATACATATAGTTTTTATTGGAAAATTGCAAAGGACTAGGATCTAAAACGAGTAAGTAATTTGTCTTTGCATTGTCAGTTTGGGATGTTAACATACTAACCTAAAATATACCTATCGTATGTAGGTATGCAGTAAAAGGTACCTTCTGCAGCTATAGCTGCTAAAACACCTTAAAACTATTATTTTATATTTTATGTTTTAGTATACAAAAATAAATATTTATTTATTTGTGCTAAGCAATATGTAGCTAAAAGAACAATTGTTTGTAATTTTGTGAAGATTTCCTTAAATAAACATTAACAAATTAATGTTATTTTATAAAAAGCCTTTGCGTTTAATTATAGCAACACGCTGAGAAAGATTTGTAATATTTGCCGTAACAAACTCAACAGGAACTAACATTTAGAATTCAAAGCACAATATTGCAAGGATTGAATAGACAAAAGAATTGGATTAATCAATAAACTTATCCAGGCTTACCAACTTCCGCTTTAATAAGGATTTCCTGCGATTCTTTATAAGGCTTTGTAATAAGAATTAGGAACGATATTATAACTAGGCAGTTTGGTTTAAGATAATACATTTGTTAGTCATATTATACGAGCATAACTGTTCCGGTCTAAAGAACAATGTTTTTGGTTAAATTGCCGGGCATAAGGGCTAATTCAGAGCAGGTTACAAAAAAAAACTTGTGTTATTTGCTGACGAAAAACTGAAGATATTTTCAACTAAACATAAGACAACAACTAGGATATTTATTTCTATTTATGACACATACATAACGGTCCCAACGGAAGATCAGCGCTGGATGCTTGCATCCAGCATATGCTGAGTTGGGGCCGGATTGTGACATGAAACTTCTTATTTGTACTCTTGTTTTTTATTGTGTGTCTATTTAATGTTTCATGTGACAATAAATTTATTTTATTTTTTATTCTTAACGATATCGATCATACACACATGATCGGTATACATATCGGTTTGATATATATTTTTACGGTTTGCTACCGGCTTACGGAGTTCTAATGGCTGTCGCTCTGTGTAAAAACGGATATACTATTCTGCCAAATCAGAAAAATTGGGAGATGTCATAAATTGGTAAGCTTAGAGATACAACAATCTACTTTTATAATGAGTCACATAATGCGCATGACCAGCCAGGGTCAATGTTGCCGGCAGCGGCGGAAGAAGCGCAGGAAGTAGTCGACACCCTCGACATATTGATGGGGCTTAGACCACCTGGCGCATACGTGACTGACATTGTATAATATACCATAGTATATTTGTAGCTATGGGTTTTGAACTTTTGAGTATATCCTGCCAGGGGATGTATTTTATGGTGCGCTGATTTATAAGCCAGGCATCGAACGAGACATTACAATAATGTCTCATGGTGGTGAATTAATTAATACCATGGGCTTTAGGTTGAGGAAAAATCTAGAGATTGAAGAGCTGGTGGGTGAGCCGAATATTATGGGAGAGACGAAGGCCCATCGACTTCGCTAGCTGGGGCACTTAGTAAGGATGGGAGATGATCGTAGCGTGAAGAGAGCCTATCTCGGTGTCCCGAGTGGCCGCCGACCTATCGGACGGCCGATGTACCGCTGGAAGGACGCCGTGGAGTCAGATCTACGCGTGCTTCAAGTAGCTGACTGGCGGGGAGCGGCTCAAGAGCGGGACCGGTGGTGATCTCTTGTATCGGAGGCCAAGACTCACTTCGGGTCGCTGCGCCAGCGGAGTAAGTAAGTAAGTATACCATGGGCTTTAAAACTTTGGTTGAAATGGTGTGGAATGGACAAGCTTAATGCTGCCTGCTGCTTATCTGGCAGGCTAGTTTTTTTATTGAGTATTATAAAAACAGTGCTATTGCGGAATATGTCGCTTTTAATCTGAAATATATTTAAAGAGTGAGATGAGTTGTAAGGAAAAATAACGACGCATTGAAACAGTTAATTAACGTGTAAGTATTCTGATCAAACTACTGTTCTGCGAGTACATAGGTATGTTACCTACTATGAGCATGACAACATAACTGCGTTTTCCCCGAATTTGCGTAGCGTTGATATTTAATTTATTCCGTCCCAATCTGTCCAGTATCATCAACAGAGCCGAATACAATAAAACCGCGTACTACTCACACATACTATGGCAATAAAGCACAATGCTATGCCCATATTATTGTAGTAAGTACATTGTATCGATGGAATTCGTAGATTAAATATCACAGAGGCTACCTATCTGTCCCGAACAGCACAGAATACAGAACAAACAACATTCTTTCAAAACTTGTTGTGTATTTTTTATCAAGAATTATTTTCATTTAGCTTACGCTATGGAAGAAAGCCAGACCAATCAGCAACTAGACTTTTCACACACACAGTACCTATTGTCACTTGGTTGAAAAGCACACCTTAATAAAAGAAACATGATTGTCGGTTAGCTTGTTTGTGGTTGGTTACATTTTTAGTACTTATACCTACCTATGAATCTGAATACTCTAATGCTGATAGTGTAGGGATGGCGAAGGAGATCCCCAGATTGACATTCCAAGTCACTTTCATTCGTCCTGAAAGAACCAGATCGAGGCACGGCCTTCCTCTAGTTACAATATGACGTAAAGTACCTAGTTTTTTTTCTAAAATCAGGTGTCTATGCTGCTGCGCTCGCAGGCTCCACATCAAGCGAGCAGCGGAGCGTGGCGGCTCGTTTGGCGCAAGTCCATCCAGCGCAGGAGTGAGTGACCGGCGCCGGTGACGACACTTCTCTCGATCGACAGTTACGCGCTTTCAGACTTTCAGACTCATTTGTTTATTTTGGGTGACTAGTCTAGATTCTACTTGATTAGGTAATAGATTGGAGCAAATTGCCGGTTAGTTAGGCATTACTTATCCAATGCTGTAATGGCTACGTGATTCCAAACCTGGTTCAGTTTTCCAATCATTTTGTTATTTTTTTGTGGATCCTCATCTTTTCTTACATAGCTAGACGATCTAAAAAGTACTCTATGTTTTAATTTAAGTTTTTATCTATAGTCACACCAATTCAATTCAGTTCGAGCTTGAAAATTAAAAAAATATAGGTACCGCACGTGTGACTACATTAGGTAAGATCACAAACATCAAGTACCTACTAAGTTATTAGTTTAATATTATGTAATCCAAGTAGTATGATAAAGGAGCGGTGTGCTATCATCACAATTCATGATGATTAACAACGTTTGTGGAGTTTCCTCTCATTCAATAGTTTTTAGTTAACGATTCGCAAAACGGCTGTATCGATTACGGTGCAATTTCACGCCGATGCAGGCTTTAGTTGTAACCATTGTTTGCATTATCTCTTGTGCGGATATCATGGCCTCATTTAATTATTGATTCAGGTCTTGATTAAGGATTTTTAAGGTTTATTACACCAATGGAAGACTTGTGTTGTCCTCTGCTTTTGAGGGAAGCTTAAGGGTTTTTCTCTCTATACCCAAAAATTTGCACACGATCATGAAATGTTTGATGCGTTCTAATACTGCCAGCAGCTAAAAAAGTCAAAGCATGATAAATGTAAAAGCTTCTTTTTCTTTTAGCTTTGTAAGATCTTTTAGTTTAATTTACGTAAACAAAGCTTGCTACTATTTAGTAATTGGAACAAATTATTTATGAAATGTTTATCTGTTAATGTTAATTTATTGTTTGTGGTTTGTATGTTCGGTGGTTTTCTCGTTTTTCTTCCGTTCCTTCAGTTACCATATTACTGTGCATTGTTGGACATTTCAAGAAAAGTAAATTAATTAAAGAGATGTAAGTATGTAGATTTATAATTTTATGAGTGAATTCGAAAGACGCATCAAATTAGCAGAGAAAGTCCCGTTGCACATAATGTATTTAGAAAATTGTGTATTTTTGGTCTGGCTTACCTTTTTTGTTTGAGTTGATATTATGATGAAATCCAATATAGAAAATATCTTCTAAGTTTATTTTCAATGATTACAAGGTAATTCAATTTATTGTCTGCACTTTTTCAACAATAAATATGAAATATCGTGATGATTTTCAACGTAAATAAACTTTGTTACGCGTCATCAAAGATTAAATCAGTCGAGTCTCCCAAAGCTTTTGCCACCAGGAAATAAATTAACTTTGCAATAAAATTATGTTCTAACAAATCCATTTATGGAATGCTCTCAGTCACAATTTATCCAACACTTGACCAATAAAATAATTGATAACTTTACACTTTCAAATTTTCACACGATTTTCACATATTATTTTCAGATATTTCACTGGCACTGTAACTTTGCAGTAACAAACGTTGACGTCATCATAATTATTGTATTTATGTATATAAAAGTGTTTGGTAGTTGTTCGTGTGTTGGGGCGGCGACGGCGGGTGCGCACTGACTGGCGCGACATGGCAGTGCAGCGGTGGACTACCCGCCTGCAACGAATAGATACCGCATACAGGTATGACTAACACACCCATCCATTTTGTCACGTTTTACTAAGCAAGTTGTTTCTTTAATTCATTCAAACAAACTCCAAAACTTTATCATACTTGACACAGCTTTAAAAGGATGTTAAATACTACACCACATTTTAGCTGTGAGTAGTTATGGTGCCAGAAATACATAATTTCTATTGCAAAAAGCTTAACCCTCAATTGGGCGCGCCTAAAAGTTGCAAAAGCGGTCGCGTGGGGTGTTTGGCACCCCAGATTTAGGAAATTAAATAAAATACGAAATACATGCAAAATCAGACTTTTATTAATTAGAACATTTGAACCTACATATTAATCAACTTTTAAACGTATTTTTAACATAATTAACTTTCTTTTAAATATGAAAAATATTTTTTTACTAAACCTAGTTTTTATCGTCACAATTTTGACAGTCTATATTCATATGGTCATTGCACACATGTTTTTGACATTTCAAACATTCAGTCTTTGTTTTCCTGTCATTACTTCTTGGACATACATGGCACCTTTTGTTTGATTGCGATCGGCCTGCTTCAGAAATAAATTCTTGGTCCTGTCACACAGTCACCTGGGGTGTCATGCACCCCAGAGCAGTTTTCCAGGCTCACAACACCCACGCGACCAATTAAGGGTTAAGCTTATTAGTCTGTTATAAAAAATAAAAATAAATCTGTTAAGAATTGTGGCATAAGTACATTCTTATACTACCACTAGTGGATGCTCGCGGCTTCGCTCGCATTAAGAAGTAAAACTTGCATCCCCTATTTCACCCCTGGCAAAGTGGCATTTCCAAAAATCCTTTCTTAGCGGATGCCTACGTCATAACATCTACCTTCATTCCAAATTTCAGCCCAATCTGTCCAGTGGTTTGGGCTGTGCGTTGATAGATCACTATATCAGTCAGTCAGTCAATCAGTCAGTCACCTTTGAGTTTCATATATATATATAGATTCGAGCTACCATTCCTGTGTGTTTTAGACAAATGCTTAAATGTACGAAATTAATGTTCGTTGATCTAGAGTTGGTAGTCAGTGTTTAACCGCTTCAAAGCTGGCGGGGTCCCATGAAGGCCGTATCAGCGCTAATCTAATTTTGAACATCAAAGATCATTATCATCTTCAGCCGTTTCGAGGTTATTTTGCTACTCGCACTGGAGTCATATATTTTACTACTAATAAGCGTCGAAGGGCTATGAAATTTTCATCATATTACTTTATAATAGTAACTGGAATGTATGTATC
Source organism: Macaria notata (assembly GCA_927399415.1). Lineage (NCBI taxonomy): Eukaryota > Metazoa > Arthropoda > Insecta > Lepidoptera > Geometridae > Macaria > Macaria notata. The sequence goes on from OV656727.1 coordinate 2,384,316, forward strand.
TCTTTTAAAAGCATGGTAGGTAGTAGAAGAAAATAATTTTAAGAAATAAAATTGTTTGATGTTCGATTTAGATAATAAAATAACACCACATTTGGTTCTTTGTACTTGACATAAATCATGTATTATCTATTGTAGTAATTAAATATGGAATAGTATACGATACTCGTTAAATAAATATTTATTCACTCGTTATCAGGCAAACTTTATCAACAAAGCTTATCGTAAGTTGAATGAGCTTATCAATTAAATGATTCATGATCCAATAAAATATTAATATTGCCTAGCTGTGTTCAGCTTGCTCATTTATATTCTTTTAGATGTTAACTTTTTTTTGTAATTATAGAACGATTTTGGTTTTTACTTATCCACAGCTCTTTGAATTTCGATAGAATGTATCAACGCATTTTTTAAAGAAAATTCGAAGAAGAAAACGACCAACAAAGACTATTTATTCCAAATAATTTCCCAATCTCTGTTTTAAATCGCACAAAATCTCGATTGAGAGTCATCGTTTGTGTAAGTATTGTCTGATTTTGGTAAATGCTTTTTGACATTTTCACAGTGGAATTACAAGTTATAAAGTCCCGTTTAAAGTTACCCTTATGAGTAGAAAACGGACAAGAGATACAATATAGGTATATACATATATTGTAGTTGGCAAAAACCTCATACCCCCGGTCCCTGCAGATGTCATACCACATGGCCTGGTGCCCGGCAGCGGGCCCGGCGCGTCGACACGGTGCGTGCGCCGCTAACCGTTGCATTAATGAAGGGCCTCGCTTTTCTAACCGTTTCAAAATGTTGGTCAATTGGCTACTATAAAGGTATAATTAGTTGGAAATTGCCATGAAGGTATTTATATTTACTGTTTAGGTTGCCGATAGCGGTTTTTTATTGGGTTTTATTTAAAACTTAATATGCAATTGATGCAATGGAATTCGCAAGAGTAAGACTTTGTGGAAAGTGCGCGTGTGAAAATATATTGTTGTTTATTAATAAAAATAAAATAACAATTTCTTAAAAAATGCCATGGCATAGATCAAGTAATACCTACTCATCGCTAGCGGAAAAATGTAACAAATTGCTTATTTTGTCTTATTTTAGTATAGATTGAAAGTAGAAGCACGTCAGGAATAACGGCTACGGTCGAAAACGTGACTTTCCACCAATGAATCAATTTGCTATGGATTTTCATGAATGAATAAAATCTTATTGAACTTGTAAGATAGGTGTGACTACCGCAAAATATGAGCCAATTAAGATATTGCAAAATTACGATTTATTGTTTAATATAAAAACAATGAAAAAACTTGTTGCCTTCTCTCCAGAGTTTGTTAAAAAATTGATTCGCAATAAAAAGATTAAAGCTATCAAAAGAGTCATCTGAACGAAGATAGTGGTACTAAATTATACTTGCGGTAAGCTTGTGTGTGTACGTTGTACGTGCTACAAAGCCTGCCGTGGAGCTCCCTCGAGCTACGAGCCACGCTGTATATGGACGTAGCTTCGATAGATGTCGCTTTTAGTCTGATGTCTCTGAAAATTATATCTTTAGGGGGATATAAAGGTTGTACTTTAGGTCCATCAATATATGTTCATACTAGTGGGTGCTCGCGGCTTCGCTCGCATTAAGAAGTAAAACTTGCATTCCCTATTTCACCCCTTTAAAAAGGGCATTTCCAAAAATCCTTTCTTAGCGGATGCCTACGTCATAACATCTATCTTCATTCCAAATTTCAGCTCAATCCGTCCAGTGGTTTGGGCTGTGCGTTGATAGATCACTATATCAGTCAGTCAGTCAATCAGTCACCTTTGAGTTTTATATATATAGATTGTACATACGTATGAGAAAGTAAACTTGTAATTGCAACGTATATATACCCCTATCTACTCAAAAGTCTAATGTGTTATAATATACGTAGATAAGATATTGAGATTTGAGATATAGTTCCATAAATACACGTCTAATTTTTTAAGCAAATAACGAATCAAATCTGTCTGAGCTCTGCTTGTACAAAACGTATATACAGCTTTTTCAAAAGAAAGCTCTATTGTAAATCATATAGAGATTATTCACCATCAGAAGCCCATTTATAGTTTTAGTCAAAATAAAATTTCAAAAATCTACAACGTAAATACGTGGCTCCGTCGTAAAAAATAGGCTTTTCAGCATATAAATCAATGTAAAAATATGTATCTATGTATAATGCTCTCAGATATAATATGTAGGTACTCACTTAGGCCACGTGATTCCATTGGCGACGAAGTAGCAGACCCCGGAGACGATGCCAGCCAGCAGCCCCAGGCTGACCCCCGTGCTCAGCGTCAGTGTGTCTGGCATGCTAGCACCTTGCTGCCACCACCACTCAGGAGGGGTGCATTTGAATACAGCTTGTATACTTGTAATTTGTGGTTTTGTTTCAAACACTGAGCGTTGGATTGGAAAACGCTGTAAGTACAAAATGTTTGAAATTTAAGATGTAAAACTGTATTTCTTTCTTCTTGAAATGTTTCCTTTCTGCCGGTTGAGAGTTCCTGAAAAAGACAAAAAAACTGTTTAAGAATCTGATGCTGGATAATAATTGTGACGTCGACATTGTAAGAGTGTAGTGAAATACATTTGTGTGAATCAAAATTCCTTCAAATGGAATTAGCCGTAGGTAGCCAAGATACAGATTGTTGTATCTATGAATAAATAATTTTGAATATTTTATACATCTCCATCTACCCGGATACCAAACTAACGATTGTGTTAAGAGTATTTGATAAATAATCATAAAGCTAATCTCAAACAGAATTAAGGAAGATTTTTGATCCTAATAGAATGTCAGTAACGCGGGCAAAGTTTGAGAAGCAGTGATGAGGGTGACCTCCTCTCAGAGGGTCAGGAATGTCCGCAGAATGTCTGCCAGGACTCCCCAGGTATGGATTGTTTAGGGTCACCCTACACTGTGAGATGTAGAATGGTTTCTTGTTGTTTTTATAGAAGTTATAAATTTTGTTGAATTTTTGGAAAAGAGGTACATACTTACTTGAATTAATAGAAAAGGACATAATAATATAAAGTCTCTGAAAATATGTATGAAGTTTCCAATTATTCAATATGGTGTAGATTTTCAGTGTTTTTAACGTAAATTGATATCTAGAATGCATTTATAATTTTCTATGATTGAATGAGTGTCTAGATATTTCCTAGATTGTTTAATTAAATGATAGTTTCTATAGTAACACTACCAATAGTTGCGGAGCCTTATTCCTACACCGTGAAGGGAATTGCGTGCAAAAGGGACAGCACAGGCCGTCGTCAAATATTTAGGCGGCGACATTCCTCGCACATTTGGGATACTTTGTTACTAAGTATTCAAGATTTTATCATTACGAATATTTTTTCGTAAATGGCACTTTAAGGATGATTAATGCCGTCTTTTAATTGTTCGAGAACGCGTAAGATCTATTCGGTATTCTTTGTAATTTTTATGTAGGTAGTTACCTAAACGGCGAAATTGTCAAGTTTTCGTAAAGTATGGTTCTGTTTTGTGAAGAAAAGTGTGTAGAAAAAAATAATAATATACCTACTCTTGTAAGAGTTTAGATATGTATAAATATATAGAAATAAATATTATATAGTGGTGGTCCGCCCTTGACGGTAATGTCTGCAGATCGTGAGTACAACGAATTGATTTCGCATGATTTACTGCGTGAAACCTCTTTCACTCAACTATGTACATAGTAGACGGTATATAATGTATGTGCGTTGTGCAGCCAGCAAATTAAGTATAATATAATAAATGAACTTAATTCTATGATTTTTTTCTCTGCGCTTTTGATATCTTAAAGTAATTGTTTATATACAAATATTTTCATGTACTAAAATATATTTTCGTATGTACCTAATACTGTTTACGAGATTTGTAGCTAGGTTTCTGACGTTATGTTCATAGCTTTTTTTTTCGGGTAGGTACGAATAGATAATATGCGAGCGGCATTTGTATGTGTTATTAGTTTATCAGAGAAACTGTGAATGGCTGAGCTTTATGGCTGATAACCGTAGTTCACCCTGAATGAGATGTTTAAGGTACATTTCAATGTACGTTTCTCAGATATTGTTGTAGCCGAGGCAAGATTTTTTTTATACTTACTACTTATATTGAAAAATTCTAGGAAGTTATGCATATTCATTTATTTTCGTAAAGCCTATTTACACGTCCAATTAAAATATATAATTAGGTACATATATCAAAATTATAAATAAATAACAAGTTAGAACTCTACAAAGGGTAATTTTATTATAATTTTAGGAGCATTTGGATGTTTTTACCATAATTTTATAGAATAAAATGACTAAAGCATTAAAAATAGCAAAAAATTGAAAATAATTAGAGTAATTTCGTTAAATTCCATGACCTCATACTAAAGGCCGCTAATAATAATTAAAAAAAAACTATCATTGAAACCACATTGTTCTGTTGCTTACCTCTAACTAAATAGCTAAACCACTTTTTTGTTCAAAGTTAGTAGTCATAGTTAAAGATTATTTTCATCCTTTTATCTTTGATACCATACCCGATTGGTATCATATTTAAAAAATATCATCCCTGCGTTGTCATATTTTTAACTAACTGATTTACAACACGTTACAAGTATCGAAAGCACTACCTAACAAACAGTTCCCATGTCCGCCAGACACCGACAATAGTTGCAAGTGGAACAATGCATGGGAGAGTCTCATGTCTCGGTAGCCGACATAGGGAGATCTGGGAACATGCACTGTACGGTGTCTTACTGACATTTCTTACAGGAGTTGACTTGAAGAGACGGTTATGAAAGTGAATCCACCGTACTTCTCTTTTCTGCGGAACCAACATCGTAGCCTCGTTATAATGTGCAATAATTGCATTTAAAGTACATATAATAAGAAGAATAAAACTTACCAATGTAATGACTGTGAATAAAAAGCGCTTGAAAATATTTCAATATACATATGTGAAGTAGGGAAAAAATCATTTTATTCGTTTAATAACAAAGATAAAATATTATGTAAGTATGTATATGTGAGTAGAAATTATATGATCATCATCATCATCATCATAAATTTAAGGGCCGGGCCCTTGTCTGTGGAGCATGCGCCATCCTTCCCGATCTTCTGCCAATTCCTTGACCTCCTTATACGACATGACACCCGCTTTTTCTTTTATTTGGTCCATGTACATGGACCAAATTATATGATAAGATAATCATTTATTTATCAATAGAAATGCCCAACTTATGAACTAGAAGTTAACAGTTATTAATTCTATTGTCTCGTCTTATAAAATATATTTATGGCAGTGAAAAGATTTTATACATGTATAAATATTACATATAGTGAAGATGAAGTAAATGAACATGATTACTTCCATCGATAGTATTCAATATCAGCGCAGGGAAATCTTGGGAAATATCAGACTATAATATCGCGTCTTGTGTAGGTATTATAATTTCTAAAGTAATTTCAATTATAGTTAAGAAACCGATCTAAAATAATCACTTTGACCAAATGTCGTATTAAATTGGATGATATAAGTTAAAGCTGCTGTGTCATTATGTCGGGTAAATTAGTACTGTTGTAACGTCTCCCGTGCCCACTCTTGTGACAGGTTCATTTGTTTTTCACGTTACCTAAGCTGAGTGCATGCACATATTGTGTGACCAGTGTATTTGTTTTAGCACATTGAAGGTATCTTTCTAGCAAGCTCATCATACTACGAGCATTTTGTATTAGACAACATCTACAGTACTTACAGTTACTTATCAGTGAACTTACTTGTAGTTATAACGCATTTTTTTACATCTACTTTTGATTTCCTAAGGTAACATAGTAATTTTACTAACTATAGCACTTTCAAATTGGCGTTTTGTTTGATTTTCTATATCATCATCATCATCATAAATTTAAGGGCCGGGCCCTTGTCTGTCGAGTATGCGCCATCCTTCCCGGTCTTCTGCCAATTCCTTGACCTCCTTATACGACATGACACCCGCCTTTTCTTTTATTTGGTCCATGTATGATCTTCTCGGCCTTCCTCTTCCTCTTCGGGCTTCCAATTTTCCTTCCATGATGTTTCTTATAAATTCGTCATGTCGTATAAGGTGGCCAACCATCTTCCCTCTTCTGTTTTCAATAGTTGCCAGTATTGTACGGTGTTCTTGGACCATGCTCAGCACTTCTTCATTGGTCTTTCTTTCTGTCCAACTAATTTTCTCCATCCGCCGCCAGTACCACATTTCAAAAGCTTCTATTCGTTCTCTATCTCTTTGAGTCATGGTCCAAGTTTCGCTTCCATAAAGAGCAATACTCCATATGTAAGATTTTCTATAATCTTACTTATTTTAACGTTACAAAAACAAATACCTTATTTACCTACTTGATTCTTTATAGTTCTTAATTTTTTTGGTTATCATATACTCAAGGTCTGAATGTTACTATAGTTTGGCTAATTTTTTGGCTAAACATTATCTATGGCATTGTTTGTAGTATGTGTATAAGTTAGCAGTAACTCTGTATTAGTCTAAAAGGTAACTTTTCGATGTCGCGCCCGTGATGTCTGAGCATGTCTGTCTAATTACTTACCTAGCCTAGTGAGTAGTGATACAACGGTTCCTTATTGTTGTTACGAGGTAGAGCTTTCACGGAAGCTTTTTGTAGGTCTATCTCAAAGCTTCGCCGCGCCTGTACTATAAATGTTCAACTAAATTGTGTCATTAATATGCACTAGTAGATAGGTGTGCTATAGAGATAAGACTTGAAGTTAGATATGTTTAGACGAGGAAAACGAGTATGAGATATTGTATTTGATTGTGTAACGATTTTTTTATGTAATTGAAATTACATTCGCGAAACTAACTGAAAATTGGTAGTTAGACTATGAGAATCATACAATACAAGTTTAAAACTATCCTAAGAATCTAGGCAAACAAAAAAAAACATATTGTAGTGAGTAACACATTTTTATGAAACACATTCTTGCCACACGAAGAGTGTCTATTATGCAAGTTTTTATATCTGTCTCATAACACGGAGTAAGCTTACATTTGACCACAGCCCGCCTGATGTGAAGCACCGATGTAGTAGATGTCATGTCTAATATAAACCTAGTCTCTAATTCTAAAGGAATCCTAATCAAATGTCGAATACAGATATTGCCGTTTTGCTCAATTTTTTTCTGCTACGTGAACAGACTTCACAGCAGGTTCATCAGGTTGGTTTTATCAAATAGAAATGTGGCATTTCCAACGAAAGTGGTTCGCATCTCAGTAGATACTTATAAAGTGAGCAGGAACTGAGTGAAGCACTTAATATGGAAATACTGGAACGTTCCATTTCACAGGCACCTGCATTTAATAACACTGGAGCCACTACCTGGTGTAATGAAATTACTTCGCCAGCATAGGGACACATTCATCGAATATAAAGGGTGTATTATTTGAATATGTGTATTCGAGTTTGCTGGGAAGGACAAATATGTAAGCGTTCGGCGTAATAATAGACACAGTGCATGTTGTTAGTAAACTGGAATACAGGGTTAATAAGGAACCGCTTTAAAACGTAAGATGCAAATATTTTGTTCAATGGCTTTTGGAAATTCGAGAAAGTATCAGCACCTAAACGGTCGTCAAAAGATTATTCGTTAGTTACATGTTAGATACTATTTTTTAAAGAATTTCTGCACAGTTTCATGAGATAATAACTCTTTTCAATGAAGCTTCTTCCTGTTTTTTTTTGTTATGGCTTTTGCCTTCGGAAATATCAGAAAATAATATACGAGTATTCTGTAATGTATGTCAAAGTTACTTATCTAATTTCAATGGCTTTTTTGTGACATATTGTTTTGTTTTAATAACGCTTTATTTACTTAATTTTCATCCAATTTATTTTCTATATCTGTTTACTTGAAAGTATTTGTAGAAGCTTCTTCCTTTAAAAGGGTAATAGTATTCCTAGCTTCTTCCAGAACTTTCCTATAAAATGGCAATGATGATTGACCTGCAGTGCTTGCTGGGCATCCAGTGCAGAGACTTCGCCATGATAGCTGCGGACCAGACCACCACGCAGAGTGTCATCATACTGAACAATGGTGAGGCAACAACATTATTTCCAAGACAAAAGTATTTTCAGCCAGATATTTTCCCACTTTTGTTATGTGAACCGTGAGATTTCAGAACTCCCTGCCTGATTCCCGGTTTAACAAAAACTACAATCTAGCGATCTGTAAAGCGAGAGTGAATCACTTCCTATTGGGAAAAATATAAGTACAAATAATAATATACTGGGTGAATAATATTGGGTAAAGACGCAGTATGCACGATTTATTACAAGCCACAATAAAAATTACAGGAGTAATGTATGTTCATATTGTCCACTGATTCTGCGATAATTTATTGTTTATTATTTCTTTGAACTTGCCTGGCCTTGCTTACTCGTGTCTAGATCACGACTTCCCAAGTTTTCCTCTTGTGTGACGATAACTTTTCAATAAGAGTAAAATGACAGATTTTTATTTTATGATACCGTTCAATAAGAACAACAATAAATAATGTTGTCTAAAGGAAACATGCCTATTCCAGCCATAATGTTCACTAACTTTTTTATGATAAACTCCAAAATCACTGATTTATTCAAGCACCATAAAGTTTGTGATGTTGTCCATATTCGTTACGTATGTCTGGTTTTATTTTATAACAAACATAAATATATCTTTGTCACTTACTCTCATATATTTAATTTTACAAACATTACTCGGGTTTTCCAATTTGTGTAAGATTTAACGATTTAAAGTCAGCAGTCCAAAGTTTCGCGGCCACATTTTAATCTGTCTCTAAGATTTTACAGGAAATGCTAAAGGAAAGCTACTACTGCCTGAATGAATGAAAAGTGATTAAAACAGATTTAGTTATCTCGAACGAAAAAATAATTTATGAAGATTTATCGAACTTATTACGTAATTTTTTGAAACGAGTAATTATCATTTAAAATGCGGGCTTGAGTTTTATCCTTATATCTTTGTTCCAAGGTCCGCAATCAATCTGCTTCATTTCGTGTTTTCCTCATACTTTCGTAATAACAGCCTTTAGACCATAGAATACTTAGTAATATGTACTAGCGGCTGAACATTTGACTTTGAAATTGAACCATGATGACGACCCAGTACAGAGGAAATGGCCTTTTCGGATCACAGTAAAAGTTTCTGATGAGTTTGGGATCGATTCTTGTTCAAAGCGACCGGGATGAATAATTTCAAAACCAATCCAACTTTAAAATCTATATTAAAGTACTAGCTGGTGCGCGCGACTTCGTCCGCGTGGAATAGTTATTACCATAAAAACGGTTTTAGTGAGTTAACCTTAAAAGATAGACATATACTGTTGCGGACATTTTTTAGATCATTTCAAGAGGAATAATTCTTTCATACACAATTTTTTGATATCTTGAACCGTTTTCGCAGCGCACGCAACGGAAGCCCCCAGATAATAATTTTCCCCGTTTCTTCTACCTTTTCTATTGTTTCTTCGCTCCTATTAGTTGCGCGGGGGCGGCCGCCTCTCACGCGCACGCACAATACTCTGTTCCTCCGGCCCGCCGAGCCGCAAGAAGTATATGACATATTGAGACAACTTAAAAGCAAATATAGCTACGGAACTGACGAATTACCTCCCATACTGATAAAACATTGCGCAAAAGAATTAACATTACCTTATTATCTGCTTATTAATCAATCGTTCACGGAGGGCACTTTCCCAGACCTACTAAAAGTGGCTTTAGTCAAACCAATACACAAAAAATCAACAAAAACTGATCCAAATAATTTCAGACCTATTGCACTTCTGCCAACGTCCTCAAAAATATTTGAAAAAGTCATGCAAACGCGAATAAATTCATTTTGTGAAAAGTACCACATTTTTGATAATGCACAAGAAGGTTTTCGGAGGAATCGCTCGACCGTTCTAGCTCTTTATAAATATATTCAAGAAATTCTTAATTTAATTGATAACAAAAAGTACGCAGTAGGGATTCTGCTTGATATGAGCAAAGCATACGATAAAATACAATTCAAATTACTTCTTGACAAACTTTATCACATCGGTATACGTGGAATCACACATCAATGGTTCACCTCATATCTAGAAAATAGGCAGCAGTACGTAGAAGTAGAAAACTTTGACCAAAACACATGTGTCATAAAAACAGTCCGATCTAGTCCTCTCACAATAAACCACTCGATACCTCAAGGCTCAGTGCTCGGATGCATATTGTTTTTAATTTATATAAACGACCTCCCAAAAGTAATAAATGAATTTTGTGTACTATTCGCCGATGACATTTCCATATTGACATCTTGTAAGAATAATAATAATTTGAATAATAAACTAACTGACATATTTAAAATAATTATTGACTGGCTAAACGATCACAATCTTGAAATCAATCTCAACAAAACAAAATTAATGCAGTTTCGACCACACCAAAAAAAACCTCTTGACATAAATTTTACTTATAATAATAAAAATTTACAATGTGTAGACGCGGCTACGCTCTTAGGCCTAGAAATTGATATGCATGTAAACTGGAAATGCCATATACAGAAGATCAATTCTAAACTTTCTAGTTTCATATATGCATTTGCAGAATTACGCCACGTTACAGACGAGCCCACAGCATTAACGGCTTACTACGCGTACGCATACTCCTGGATCAGGTACGAGATCATATTATGGGGCAATAGCACAGATGTAGAAAATATATTCGTGAAACAAAAGAAAATAATCCGCATCCTCGCTAACATTAAAGCTCCTAACATATCTCAACATCACTTCCACGAACAATACTTTAGAAAATATAAATTACTTACTGTGACAGGTATATATATCCTAGAACTTTGTAAATTTTTAAAAAAATACCCAGATTTTTTCACCAAAGCAAATCAAAATCGCCATTATCCCCTAAGAACCAAATATGCCAATAAATTAAAAATAAAAAAATGTCGCCTCAAAATGCAAAGCTCGGGCCCAACTGCAATGGCCATAACAACATTTAATAAACTCCCGACTTATCTAAAAAGCATTGAAAAAGTTAACTTATTTGAGAAAACACTTAAAAATTTATTAATACATAAATGTTATTACTCTGTTGACGAATTTATAAAAGATGAAAACTTAAATGACGACTATCTATACAAATACAATATAATAAATAAACAAATAGACCGGCCCGCACCGAACCAAAATACATTGCAAACACCCAATTAGGGTATATTGTGTTTCTCTGACTTCGATACCTTAGCATAAGATCTGCTCACCATTAATGTATCTTTATGTATAACACAATTATGCAATAAATGCTTTGACTTTGACTTTGACTTTGCAGCGTGATGTTATATAGCCTAAAACCTTCCTCGATAAATAGTCTCTTCAACACAAAAGATTTTTTCAAATTGGACCAGTAGTTCCTGAGATTAGCGCGTTCAAACAAACAAACTCTTCAGCTTTATAATATTAGTATAGATTTCACAGATATTCTATGTAAATAATTAATTATACTATTTTTATGTAGGTAATCTACTAAATATCTAATCAAATTGCGCTTGCTAGAAAACAATTTACGGTGCGAGTAGGTATATGCAGCATAATACTTTCTATTAAAATACAGTTTCTTCAAATACCTAGGTAAATATAGTGACTTCACATAATTATCTAGCTATACAAACAAGCCACTTTATTTTAAGGATTGCATAACTTTTGTAATTATAAAGTGCAAAGATGACATGTTACAATTCCCAACTTATAAAATTGCTCTGAAAGAATGCCTCGTAAAAGCTATGCGTCAATAAAATTCAGCGGTTTACCACACTCGAAACAAATTATTCTGACCATAACGAATATGTGATAAAATTGTATGACATCCATTGTATTACGAAAATTATGCAATTGTTAAATCTGATGGTTTAAAATTTTCATTACTCATATTTTTACTTATAGATTCAATATTGAAAATTTTATTTTATTAAATAATAACAGGACATATTAATAATAGTTAATAATAAACAATTATCATAACCTCAAGTACAAAGTCCTTCAACTAGTCATTTCTAGGCGCAATAATATTATCTAAATAGCACCTGCACACAGAAGCTGAGATGTTTCACAGATTCACATGTTGAAGGTCGTTACTATTCAATTTTCATCATAAGCTTGTCCTAAATGTCGACACAACATCATCAGCTGCCTAGGTCTCTTTAGTTTTATTAAACCTAAGGCTCTGTAGGTAATTTGAATTAACTACATAAGTGGTTTTGCCTTGATGGCTAGCGAAGTGCGACTAAACGTTGAATTATCATGAGGAGTGGTAATGCTTGACCTGATGACCAGCTGACTGTGATGTGATGAGATCTTATAGCGAACAAAATGAAGTAAATAAAATAAAGGCTTACAGCGATATATAAAACAATGTTTTGATTTCTCATTGAGGTCTTAATAATTTGTTTACCTGTAAAACTACAAAAAGATCATGAGTTATTTTGTCAAGTGGTTGTTTTAATTGAACTTTTTATTGGAAATTAGAAAACATCGAATAAAACAAAAAGATTACCATATGATCCTGGTGGTTTTCACTTTTGAACCCTTTCATTTACACCTGTTCCAGTTTTATTTTTTCTTAGTAACCACAATCTGGTTTAAATCAGGATTGATTTAATTTTCTTTTCAGACGAGAAAAAACTGCACCAAGTGGCGGACAGGCTCCTGATAGGCACGGTGGGTGACCTCGGCGCCACGGGACAGTTCACGCAGTTCCTGGCCAAGAACCTGCAGCTCTACCACATGAGGAATAAGTACGGGCTGGATACAGCCGCCGCCGTGCACTTTACTAGGAAGAACCTCGCTGATATGCTAAGGACTGGGGTATTAATACCTGTATTTTGTTATTTTTGGTATTGAAGTAGCTCTTAAAGAGATTTTCTAATTACAATAGCCAGGAATGGCGATAACTACGTACCACTTAAGTCTTCCATGCTGGTTCAGATTTCAACTGGAGCGTAAGTCATGTGCAGTTCACTATAGTAGGTGTTATAAATGGTTATTTGACTAAATGCTACTTTAGTAGCAATAATTAGTGGATAGTTAATTATTTAGTTAAGATATGGAAGAAATACCTTTAGTATTTCACAATGATTTCTATGCACTTCAATCAAACGATAATAAAAATAATGTGCAGGATAAAAATAACGCACGGACAACAATTACTGGGTTAAACTCGCATGTAAAGTACTTTCGTATAGTTTCTGCCGTCTTCTGTTACACTTTCGATCTCTAGAATTATAATAAGCATGCTAATTGGTAATTAATTCGAAGCAGTCTGCGACCGCAGCTCGTTCATACATTCAGAATGATATGTGAGTGCTATTAATTTAGCTTTAATGTGAGTGAAACGTGGGCGCGTGGTTTCCTACTTCTGTACTTATTCAAAGAGATTAATGTCACCTATTAATTGAATTTCAGACGGCTTTCTGGTTTAAGGGTTGGCAAATTTTTAATGTTTGTTTTCAGTCTGTAAAGTTATTGCCGGATTAAAGTAAGTCAAATAACAACTTTGAGCTTTTTAAATCTTTATTTATGAACGTTTGTCGAAATTCGACCATAAATTTGAGCTAAGAATAATGAGGTAAGTAAAGAATAACTATCACATTTATCACCAATTTGAAAAAAAATCTTGTAATGGAAACCAGGGCAAAATTCAAATGATAAAGCATGTTTGTAAATGGATTTCTTAAAGTTTAGATTGATTTGAAGGAACTGATCTTCGCTCCAATAGAGGTATGTTTTTTATCCACTGGCCATTGTCATTTCTGAATTCATTTTCTGATGTTCACTAAAACTGGTGGCTTCGGTCAACTGTGGCCTCTTGGGATCATTGAGCTATTGACCACTGTACAGCCAGTTCTGAAGACATTTGGTATCTAATGCTCATCTCCCCAGAACACGTTCCTGGTGTAGACCTAGAGAAATGAGCAGTCAGGTGCGACGGTCAACTCACCTAGTACGTGAAGGTGCCCTGCGCAGTGCACGGCATCTGCCAACTATAGCCACTTGGGATTATTCTACTGTCCATTGTATATGTAGATCACTGTCCATTGCCAGCTCTTAAAACTTTCTCTCTTGAGTCATATTTCCTCATGACTGATGGTCGTGACTCCCCCGCAGAATAAATTGGTTAGAGTAACTCTGGGCAGATACATCGTGATAGGAGCCCAGGTCCTTCCACGGAAGACACATGTCCACGGATATTGTGGTCCACAGACATGCCGGATTACTCACTATGTTTTCCTTCACCGTTAAGCGAGTGCCAATCCACACATTACTTTAAAATACAAGTCATTAGTGTAAGGCCGGATTCAAACCAGGGTGTGTCTGGATGAAAAGCAGACTCTGGAACCACTGAGCCACACTCGCTTATAAATTCATCTCCCCAGAACGCGTCCTTGATGAACATGCTAGTGGCTGGCTACGACGAGCAGTCCGGCGGGCAGCTCTATTCCCTCGACGTCCTGGCCTCGAGCGTGAAGGTGCCCTACGCGGTGCACGGCTGGGGGGGCTTCCTCAGCATCGGGATACTGGACCGGTATCATAGCTTCAGTGAGTTTGTATTGCTACTGACCATTTTAATTACCTAAAGGTAGCTGCAGTGGTAGTTTAGTTGTATTCTCTGGTTTTAGGAAGTTTTGGCAAGATGACATGTTTGCTCACTTGATGCCCATATTACACACTTCTGTAAATTCATACTTTTATCAGATTTATTTTTGTTTATGTCTCTTTTGCTATGTGTTTCCAAATAATATGTTTTCTAATTTCAGCTAAAAAAGGAGATTTTGCTAGCCATTGCTGTTTTGAAAAATGGAGAAACAAATCTCGAAAATATTCAAAAAACACATTAAACATTCTGTTCCGTTTTTTCTAGAACTGAGTCCGCTGGAAGCGCACGAGATCCTGAAGATGTGCGTGCATGAGATCCACCAGCGGCTGTTCACGACCCTCGCCAGCTTCCAGGTGAAGATGGTGTGTCGGGACGGCATCCGAGACATGCCCTCTATCAACAGCAAGTCTTTCGTCTTTAAATGATACTTACACTTCTTCCTTATCTTCTTATTGTACCCCTATGCGCTTTACTACGAATTTATTTTTATTTGAGTGGTGAGTTTTCAAATTACCTTGGGACCTTCGTTGTAATTAACAACTGCTGTATTTGTTTAAGGAATTGCTATAAGTTCATACGTAGACTGACAAATCGGCGGGGTTATTACGTAAAAATTAGCAGACAGCGATAGCTGCGCAGTAGTCGCGCGACCGGTCGCCAAACATCAAAATAAAACCGTATTACGTAAGCCTTTGCGTGGTCGTTGCTCATCGTCTGCTCTGTTGTCGTGATGCACTTGGTTTTGTATGGAAAGTAGCGCCACTAACGATCGAACGGCAACTGGTGGTACTACGTATGCTTGTAAACAACAATCAAGCGTCTATTTTCCTTCAGTTCTCCTTCACACATCAATCTGCATTTCAAGAGAATATTATTCATTACTTAGTGTGAATCTTTATTGTTTTGAAAACAAGTAGGTATATGTTTTTAGAGATACATATAATAAGTAAATACGTGAAAGATTTATTTGTTTATTCACGAGATATTGTGAATTTTTAAGGTTTCGGCGTAACAGTGCAGTATCATGAGCTTGCTGTCTTTCATCTTCGGTCTCGAGTGCCTCCATTAATAAAAATGCTCGTGACATAATATAGGTACTTAAAACTGTAAATATAAGACAAATGCATTTTACCGATAAAATTATATTCGAAAAGCTTCTGTAGTATGAAAACAATCTGGTAACTTACCTACCGCAATTACGATTTACTTAAAACGTTAATTTACTTGCTATTTATAAAATAATATTACTTTTTATTTGTTTTCTAAATAAGTATTTATAATTGATGAATTTTCATAACAATAACAGAGTTGACACATTCAATATTATTTTCCCCCTAAAAATACCCTGAATTGTTTCTAAAAAAATCCTAAATGGGCGTAAATAAGATTTTATGCTATTTATACGAATGACGCAATTAACCTAAATCCCTAAATTATAATAAAAGCATCTCTAAGCCATATCCAAGATGATAATTTTCACCCGTTAATAGGGCAATATCCCTAAACGTAGAAACACTACAATAAAAACAAGTAAGCAATCACTTTGCAACTAGTAAAATAGCTGTCGCCAATTTGACAGATCAATCGCTTGGCTGCTGCTGTCGTGTGGCTGTCTTAAGTCCGTAATACCATTTTCAAGACAAACGTTGCGATTACGATGGCGATAAATGCATTTTTAGTTTATCAGTTGCTCGACAGAGGCAGCACTGTTGATTGCTGACTGTCTGCTGTTACATAATACGAAACTGGCATTTGACAGCAGCTATTGCCCGATTTTCGGCTGTTGCTAACCGTCTGCAAGATAGGTAATAACCCCGCGGTTCCTACTTCTTACTACATTCTAAGCTGCAAGGGTTTGAACCGCTTCAAACCCTTTTGGCCTCAGATAGGAAATGAGAGATGATAGGCGTCATCGTTCTAATATTTTTGCTATATTTTTATTTAGAACTCTTGATGATATTGTTTTGTTTTATAGATTATTAGAGTTTATTGACTTTTTACTACAATTTCATGTATTCTACAATGTATTTGTGTTGTGTTCTGCAATTATTTATATGGGCATGTTTTATACTGTTGTATAGATTTATTTTATAAAGTTTCTTTGCTAACGGTTTTTTTATTATTTTCTACAAATACACAAACAGGACAAAATCAATGGACACTTGATTTCTATGGAATAGGACAAGTGATTAATTAATCTTACAAACTCAAAACTTCTTATTAGTTAGGAGGTTAGTTTATGTTAAGATTGAACATTTTCCGTTGTTTAATCAATCAATTAGACAAATTTTTATGTACTTTGAAAATTGAATCTTGATAATCTTTCAACTGAAAAAAGTTTTATTCCCTTAAATTAATCATGAGATTAAAGGGTCTGCGGAGTTTTTCTGATATTTCCTAATTTAAATAAATTATCGTCCGCAAATTTAACTGGAAGTGTGCTCTATTTGAAAAATAATTATATGTATTTTACATGTACACCTACGGATATGTGTATTGAAATGAACTGATATATTAGCTCTGTTGCAAATCAATTGGCACCCGTTCTTGTAATTTCTTTGTTAGTTAGTACACTGAGAATATTCTCACTGAGAAATTACATGTAGACTTTTAAATCCCTATTTAACGAGGGATATACAGAGAGACAGAGAGACGCCGCTAGTTGGTTATATTTATAAGCAACTATATTTTATGTATACTCAATAAGATTTCCCTTCTAATCGAGTGGTTCTCAAATAACTTCCCAGCGAGCTTTGTCTGGGAACATCTTGATAGTTCAGAAATCGCGTGAAAACCGCGCGCTTGCGCAGCCATTATTTTATTGTTACTCGATGCCATGCTGCTTGAATGGACTGTGGAAATCGCATTCTCTTACTAATTTGCTTTGTAGAAATAAAAAATAAAATAAAAATTAAGCATGTAAATTTAACATTTTTGTGCAAATCTTGATATCAATTGAGTAGAAAAGAAATAACGAAATAATTTGTTTAGGTAAATGTGTTGTCACTTTGTGTTAAACAGCAGAGCACCACTGTCGACATTTAATAATAAATTTACGATACGTTAGTGCCTGTAGTCAGCCACAGATAGGATTGCTCTGTACCCAGTAACATTTCTTTGCATAACAAAGCTAGGGCATTTTCTACTTGCATATATTGTTATCCATCAGTTATTTACTCTGTAAAACGATAAAAGCAGTTTATTTATTACATAACATGACGTACTTTGAAAGTATGACGAGTATTGTGCAGTAAATTGATAGTCATTGTCTATCACGACGACTGAAGGACTTCCCAGCTGAAAATAGACACAAAATAACTGGTAATAGACGAAACCTGCATCATAATGTACGTAAGCACTAGGTACACAAGACAAAACTAATGCAAAAAAAATGTCGAACTTTCCGTATGTAAAAGTTAAGTAAATCATTTTTAAAATAACACCTTTCCAAGAAAAGTCTCAGAAGTTGCTTGGATGTATTTGTTATTTTTTTTCACGTCATCCCTCTGTAATTCCTGGATCGATTTCTCTCAATCTTTTGCACGTTAGATAGATGATGTATTAGAGGTGTTTCTTTATCAATTTTATAAAAAATTGTACTTATATTTTTTTTTCGTCATTAGCAGTTTTTTTTTATACTATACATAGAAACTATGTACGTATTACGTATATATATATATATACGTACATAGCCTAAATCTGTAGGAGCAAACACGTCGTCCATGATAACGCGGGCTGAGTACACGGCGAGTGATAACAGAGGACGCACGACTCAATCATTATCACTGACTGTACGTCGTCGTAGGTTGTATGTAGGTATGTGTGTATACGTGGGTGAAGGATGTAGGCTCTAGTGGGATTAGTGTTGCTAAATAAATTTTTACTCAATCACATTATAAAACAATGAATATCATGAAAGTATACTCAATTTCTTTAAATGGAATGGGTATGCACTTGACCATATTCTTAAATTGCAATGAAGGCTTGAATGGTTTTCACCATTTTTTTCCAACTTGAAGATCTGTATGTCAGTATGTATGTATTTCTAGCGAAAATGCATTTAGTCATGGATACATTTTAATTTATTAATAGAAAAGCTACAGACACTCTATGATAATTAGGTACCTACATTATATACCTACATATAATAGATGTAGTTACTTAGTATCACCGACAAGACTCTGCAGTAGTAGTACATAAGCAAATATTTGGTATTTTCCTGCAAAATCAAATTAAAATGCCATCAAACAATGGATTGTTACGTAGGTAATTTAACATTTCTTCAAGTGGCTAACATACCTACATGAAATATTTCACAAACGGTGATAAGCTAACAATGTTATTGTATGGAAACTATACGGAATCCACTTCCAGCTTTTTTGCCTTTAAATATGAAACTGAGGAACATGACAAGCAGTGCGACTGTCTGATGGTAAGCATCGCGCTTGACCATTGCACATACAATGCTAAATTTAACTCCAGAAACGCTGAACTCATCACCGCTTAGCCTCTTGGAAAGTGCCATTCATTTTCTTACAAAATCTTGCAGATAAAATAATTGCCGAGTACCTAATGGTGGACGGGGTCTATCAATGGATGGGTGACCAAAATTAGCTTCTCTTTACTTTCTTTGGATCTATGTCCAGTTCAAAAGTATTACAATCGATATTATGTACTAATAAATGAAAACTTATTGCACTCGTATTAGTTAAGGTATATGTCTCTATAATGGCTGTGCAAATATTATTCAATGTCACTAATCTACAAAACTAGAAAACCCATGCTCTAAAACTGTAAACTCTTGTTCAAACAAATTAACTTCGAGTTTAATAATTCAAGATAAGTGTCCGTGAAAGTCAACTAAATAGTAAAACAAGTTTAAACGCTCGCCGGCGCAGCCAAGTGCTTGCCAGACAATTGTTTGCACAAATTAAATAGGCATGAATTAGGCGGTAAGCAAAGTAAGCAATACTATATAGCCAAGCTATGTATTTTGAATGCTACTCATAGTAACCAGCATTTGTGAGCAATTTTATCAAATTTACATACAGTTTTTTATATACATATAATATACTAATTTGCACGTACATACATAAGCATTTAAAAATGTACCTATTTGTTTCTACTCAAAATTTCAGCTTCGAATATTTTTTATTTCGGCTTAAACTTATTCAGAACAGCTGACCATTAATTAACTCTGCGTAGATTGTTTGCAGAAATTAAACATAGGTAGGGCGATATATTAAGTTTTTGCGGCTGCATTTAGAGAGTGAGTTTTGTGAAATTACCCACCGGTGCCACCGGTGACGCGTCCGGCTGTATGTTGTCTTAGTATACAGTTTAGTGCCTGGTTTTACTCGCATTCATTGTTTAGGAATTAATTGAATTTTTGTTATTAATTGTTTAGGAATAAATTAAATTATATAAATGTATAATAGTGTTTCTAGTGACTAACTTCAAAGAGTGATTTAAGTACTCTACAGAAGAACTATTAAATTGACTGTTGAAACTATATGCATAAACGTATTGAATATTTAAATTATGTAATGTTACAGTTATTACTCAATCCTGGACTATTTAAATAGATAATACAATATAATAAATGCTGAGCACGCTGCCCTCTGGTGGGCTGAAGCACTTAGATTATCTTTAGACTTTTCTAAAGATTTTCTAAGTGCTCCTTTTTTGTAGTAGTTAGAAGTAGTAAGTTTAGTTTTTCTTACCTTGTTTTTATATTTTATTATTGTTAATAAAGTTTTAAGTTTATTTTACACAGTTTTTGTATAAACAGACAAAAATATAATAGATAATAAACTTAGCATATAATGGTTAATTAAAGTTAGTCAAGTCAGTTGTCTGAGATCTAGTATAATGTAGGTAATAGGTATATCTATAACAGAGATTCCAGATATCTAAAGATATTAGTACTAATGATGACATCGGGAAATTTCAAAGGAAATGAATAGTTCTTGCCGGTCGTGGTCGGCAGATAGCTCGGCCTTGATTAGCTCAGATTCAAGTCAGCTATTCTATTCTCTCTTGATGAAGATTAAGAACGTACATGCTACGTAGAATCTATATATTGTATGCCTTTTCCTTAATAATTTTGCTTTTAAATGCACTATCTACATTTACATATATAGGTATTAAGAAAATGATTTAGAAATAATTTAAGAATCTATAAATTACTAGGAAGGAAAAAAATAAAACAGAAAAATAACGAGTAAAATGACAACTTAAAAGAAGCTGCAGCATTCTTATATTATACTTGGTTAACTCGACCAAAAACAATCAGCAGAACAAATCTATTCATAACGCTTATCAGTAACAAAAGGTGATTCGAGAAGGTATATTAATCTATTGAAACTAATTATCTTTACCTCGCTCTTCAATTACGTAATTAGCTGGATATAATGCACTCACTGGGGCAGTTAGTATATAAAAACACTGAAAGTTTTCTTTTTCACTAAGTCACTGGACATACTAATAAATTACATTCTTCTTCAAAACTTTCCAAATTTCGAATACGTCGAAGATTTTTGATTTTAGAATTTTACAATAACTCTTGTTTGAATACTATCGTCCTTGCCATAGGAAAATGATCACTATTTAGTAAGTGATAAGGTCGAAAAGGAAGCTCGAGGCCGGCCGCGCGTCCGTCGGCTGCGCGCGCGCACGTTTGAAGAAGGCTCTTATCGCAAGCCTCCCGTCATCTCGACAGCTAGGGCCGCGACGCTTTTAGACTTCTGAGGATTTTCCGACAAAAAAAAACATGTCTAATGAATGTCATATGTTGTGCCAAAATTATAGTGGCTTTTAAAACTATTGTTTTAAAGCACGATCATTGGAAGGACTTTATTTTATAAAAAGACTTTATTTTGTAATAATTAAGAGTCTGAGGCAAGAGTATTTAGTAAAAAGAAATCACTTCGATATACCAAGTTTTTTTTAAGACATTGAATTGGTCATGTTAGCACCTCACATAATGTAATAGATTATTGTTTCCATTACAGATTTCTTTGTTATTAAAATTACAAAACGATGGTTACCGTAGCGCACATGTGAATGAAAGTATGAAATTATGCATGTTACCGCGGATGACGGCTCACAACTCGAGCACCACAGATAATGATAAACAGTTGTCCAGTGTTTGGTGAAATAGATGATTGTCCAAATCGCCAGTTGTGGACGGAAAACTTCCATAGTAGCAAAATAGTAGAGAACGTTGTAATTAAGTTGATCACTTATAAAGTAATTTTTATTTTGGACATTCTAGCTATCATTTGGAATTCGACATGTATAGAAAATGTATGTCAATGATACACTAACCTAACCAATGTTTCTGTACCTGACGTACATATATTGACGCTACCTCTATCACAGTAACAGTTTGATCATGTTATATTCGCTCTATTATTTAAATATTGATACGCGTATGTAATCTACTTATTTCCACCCTATATAATATTAAATATCCAATATACGTATGTCAGTAGATGGTTTTTCTCACGAGAACTCTACGCTCAGATATCAGATTACAGAGAGCTGCAGTTGAGTGCACGCCACACGTGGAATGGTGTGACTAATAAAAAATATCAATTTCATAAATCATTCATTATTTTTTAACAGGATAGCCAGTCAGGTATTCGATTTTTTTACATGATATAGGCTTACGCTTGACTACAACTATTGATCACTGCATCTTAAAGTCTGTACAGAAATGTTCTGTCTCAGTTCTTAAGTCTCTGGCTGAGATCACGGATGTTAAATGAGACGTACTTAAATGTCGTAAATTTCAAAGATTCATATTTGACTTCAGTTCAAAGAATTCTTCTAGTTAGGCCGTCCTAAAAAATTCAGCAAAACATGTAGGTAATTAACACAAAAATGTAATTAGTTAAAAAATTTACTACAAAGGTCAAATTACTGTGATGGTTTAATACTAACATGGTAAAGTTGTTAAAATGTGATTTAGGTTGGAAACAACAACGCCCACAACTTGTATGTATATAAGTTCACGTTTATCTCCAGCTTTCCTTAAGTTAAGCATTGTCGCAGTCTTGGGTGACAAGACACTAACAATCTTAATTGCAATCTAAACTAAGTCTCAAGATATTTACCGACAGAGAAAAAAATATACTGAATCAGAAGGTACCAATACATCGTTAGGTATCAGCTTCTGACTGAAATAGAGTTAAACATTCTAAATGCATTATTCTGAAAATTATGTACATCTTCGCCATAGGTTCTTGGCTTAAAACTAAAAGACAGTCTATGATAAGATACCTCTTGTTTAGTTTTCGTAACACTTGGAAGTAATTTCCTTTGAAAACTAAATAACCAGCGATAACGGAGCCTAGAAAAGAGCTTGTTTACATTTCTTATCGGAAGAATTTACCACCTAGAAGACATACACTAGAAAGATAACTGTTAATTCTAGCAAGAATCTAATGTGTGAGAATCTAATGAATACAGAGACAATAAAGCCTATCCATTCTATCCAATTTATAGTACACCAGTGGCAGCGGCTGCACACAACTTTAGCGGCATGTTATTACTCTGAGATCCCTATACTACAAATATTACATATAAACGAAAACACGATGATCCGATGATCGTTGCGGCCTGAAGGGGAAAATACTTAGAACTAACATCAAGAAAATTACTTTCTCTTTCATATTAAGAACATCTTGTTTCAATACATATAGTAGGTACCTAAATTCAGCGGTTACTCGTAGACCTATATAACCTCTGGCGTATCTCTGGGCTGTGTCGAATATATGAGGCATCCAGGTTATCCGGGCTGGCACCGGGATGGAGCCTCCGGCATTGGGATATCCGGACAAGGTACCTACAATATGTAGGAAATGTGTAGATATCACATTGAACAACATATTAGGCATATTATTGTGGCATGTAGGCAGGGTAATAGAGATGAGCGGAGCGAACTAAGTATTCAATGAAAGAAAATGGGTTTAACTCTTATAATTTTTAATCAATTATTTTGATAAACAAAAAAATGCCCCTGTAAGACAACGTAATTCCCAAACGGAAAATATTTAAATTTCTACAGATTTAAATTTTTATATATGACTAATCAAATCTTTTCTAAGCTACATATATTAAAGTCAGACCGCTAATTCCCGACGTACAGTGCGAAAAGCTGCGAATGTCAGCGAGCTTTCAATAGGCAAGTGCTTTCAGAATTGAAAGTTCATATCGGCGATGAATTGAATTGCACTCGCGGTTTCATACTCGATGTAGGTCAGGGATAGACAAGGATGGAGTAGGTATCTAGCTATATGTATATGTGAGTATGCCGGCTGTATGTCAAGGTAAGGGAAATTTTGACATCAGAGAAAATATTGAGGAATAGACCGAAGACACCTGAAAATCTTGAAGGACACTTGCGTTGAATGTAGCAATGCTCAAGCAACACAGCACAACAAATGGCGACCACTTATTGACAGTATCAGAGACATGATTGCCATCAGTTTGAGTGAACAGTATAACGCGTCACTGCCATCCTGAGTTCATATAGTGTTAAGAGACTTATTGCTAACTGTCCAAGAGTTCAATATTATGTCTTATTTTTCATAAAATTTTAAATCCTGTGAAATAGTTTCCAATCGCCAGCCCTATTATAGAGAGTGCGAACTCTGACTCGGAGTTAAACCAAGATTAAATTGAGAGCATGATTTACTGCGTTCCCGACACACCACGAGCGGGGTCACCAGTAAGGGAAGTACTATTTTAATTAAGTATTTGTTATCGTATCGAGTTACTTGTAAGTCATAGTAAAAAGTATAAAGAGCATCATCATCATCAGCCTGATGTTGTCCACATCCGGACATATGCTTCTCCCAAAGCACTATTCATCCCGATTGTATCCACTATTATGATAAACATATTAGGAGACTATCCTTGAAACAGACTTGTCAAGCCGAAAAGCTTATCCACCTGAAGGAAGGCACTTTTACCAGTAGCTTACAGCTACGTAGTATCACAGAATACATAATACAATGGTAGTATGTAAAAAGGTCCTCGAGTACAGACAGTTTTCCATTTCCTCATACATTAAAAAAATAACACTCACATACACGCTTTATCCTGGGACATAATAATCGTTTACCGGCAGGCGAATTTTATATATGCCTATTTACTAAAAAAAAATATTACAACATATACCTATTTATTCAATAATAAGAAACAATATTTACACATATTAACACTAAAATAACTAAAAAAAGAGTTTTTACATCTAAAATAAATTTAAACAATCTACATGTGGTATGGAGCCAAGAACGCTGGCTGCATTCCCACGCTGGATTGCTATAGAAATCCTTTGCGCAAGGAACCAGCCAGCGTTCTTGTCTCTACATAGTGATGTCAATCAACATTTTATTTCATTTTTTTATAAAAGACTTAGTGCTTTTACCCCACGGACCAAAAGTTTCGAAGCCAAGCGGTACGAAAATATAATCAGTCGATAATGATGTATATTTTCGCCGCTTGGCTTCTTCTGCTGCGTCCGCCGCGGCTCCTGCCGCTTGTACTGTTCCACTGAAGCGAGAAGGAGCTAGTGTATCGACGCAAGTTGCGTCCCATACAAGAGCTTTTCCCCGCTCCCAGGGAATCAGTGTGAGGCCATCGGGGCGCTTACCATCGTCACGGACCATGCCAATCGGTTCAAGAACCGATGGTACGTTGACAGTGGCAAGTGCCCGTCTCACTATATCATTCAGCGAGCCGTGGCGAGAGAATCTGCCTGCACTGCGAAGGCATGAAAGTCCGTGGAGGCCCTTCCTACCGACATCGCTGCCACATGTGCAACTGTGTTGTTCGACAATAGCAGCTCCAATTCGCAAGCCGATAACGATTCTGAAACTGCCATTGTCGAAAAGTGTACCGAGGTTGGCAGTTACAAACTACTTAAGTGCTTAATATCAGGCCGACTGTAGTTATTATAGCTGAAGTACCTACAAATTAGGTATTCATTAAAAATACATCTTTCACTCTGAAATCTGAAATTCTATTTCCATTTATGCTAGGTCCCACACTCACTACACCGTATAGGTACACCCTGTATGTAGTACCTACAATAGGTACCTACACATATAACTGTGACATAAAGCGGGAAATAAATTGAACTTTCAATATAGCTTTAAGCTCTCCACTTTTAACTGTTTTTTAGTGACGGTTTTATCTATAAAGTAGTTCGGCAGTCAGTACTGAAAAATTTAGCGCCTGAATAAAAATATATGTCTAGCTAATAGGTGGTATTAAGTTATATTAAGAAGGCGTTTTGATAGGGTCATTTTACGAATTTGTTGCAGTGGATAATTTAAATAAAGATAATGTTGCTGTTAATCTATTTATTTAAATGTACACAAGCTATCTATTTTTCGGCAAAGAAAAAATCATGCATAAAATTATACTTACTTTGTCCAGCTATATATCTACAATCTCATCACAAAACCTACGAAATGAGGATGTTAAATTATCTTAATGGGCTTGTATATCATTTATATACTCGTAGCTATATGCAAAAGAAATTAGGTACCTACTAGTCAAAGATTTTAACGACTAAGTACGTATGCAATGTTTAAATTCTTGACTAATAATAAATCCAAATTTTTATTCTCCTTAATAATTATTTTGCATATAACCTCCAACAAAAAATGCAACTATAAAACCTTCCCCTCACATCCGCAAGTATTTCGTCAGTTTGACGCATGCGCGTCACATCACGCCACATAACCTAAAACCGCGGCCGAATCTTTACCAAAATAGCATAAAAACAACGCGAATCACAAGTACAGTTCCTTTATGAAGACCTGGTTTTCTATTGGTGTTTTCATATCGGACGATGCGCGGACCACTTCAATTGAATATCATTAATTGTCGGACATCGGAGCAATCAGTTCGATATATACCTACGTTTACTCTGGAAGTGTAGTGTTTGTGTTGTGTTGTATTATAGATTTTCTACAAGTGCTTTGCAATCGTAGTAAATCGTGGCTGTTTTCCGCATAAAATATAGGTAACTGTGTTCTCGCGTAAGATTGCAAACCCAGTGCGGTTTGGGAAAAGTGCTGTCGGCTCTGTTTATTTTTTTACTGTGAGGTGGTTGTCTGTCTCTTTCTCGCAACAGGTTGATTTAAATATAATATGTTAACATAATAATGCAATTCTAATACATTATGTACATAATCCATACATAAGTTGAATAACAAAGACACAGTTCTCGTTATTTGCTATAATTTATTAATACAGATTACGAGTATTTATAGCACCCATCAGTAGATAGTAGGTACATAGGTACCTACCTATATTAGTTACACAATCAATTTTATTACCATGCATATATATTTTATATTTATAACATGCATCGTTTAATGCCGTTACTATTTTGTCATCTAACATAATAATTCCTAAAGAAGACATCAAACAAACAAAAAATTCCATTCCATTCCGGGCGAGATTGCTATTCCTGCGAGCCAATTTGTAAACTTTTCTCGATTCTCAGTGAGCGAAGATGAGTCAAATATAGCAAGAGGCGACAGGAGGCTATAAAATCGAGGGGCTGGGCCTAACAGGCCGGAAAGATTACTGAGTTATCATCGCACCATTAAGTTCAAACTTGGAGATTTCCTCACCTCCTTGGGCCCCATTATCATGCTTGAAGCCTCTCGGGAGATATTTGTCATTACTCTCTCTTCTCTTCGTATAGATAATCTCATTTTTCATAGATAGAAATACTACAAGTCATTGTAATTATTGTCTTGGAAACGATTTTTGAAGTCATCAAAAATGTTTCTCATCTAATCATTTCAGCAGTCCCTAAATTATGACGATGTCACGAATCATTATGTCCTTGCTCGTACTTACACCGATTCGCATCTAAAAAAAATTAGGGATAGCTGGAAGAACCTTAATGGGCCCCTGGATACTTACCAAATCAAATGATCATCAAACATGTAGGTATATATAAGTACGTGTTTCCAGATATATCAATATGTTTCCAGATATATAGTTAGTAATGTAAATCTCACCATTTTTTTATTTTATTTCTAACATGCTTTCATTTCTGGCCATCTATTGTCTGGTCTTCTTTATATTCCAGTCTATAAGCATTGTTTGTAGTGCCAAGTTTACCACTTTTTAGTGTTACAACCTTCTATTTCTAACTTTTCTTACTAGTTAATATATCTGCCCTTTATATTCTGACGCCTCTTTATCTCCGCGTGTTATCTAGGAAGCTGACATTGACATTCGAGCCAGCTCTGAGCCCCGGATTTATCATCTCATTCATTTAGGCTCAACTCAGTGGCAACAACGGCACTCGCTCGTTCTGAGAAACGTGCGCTGAGATTGAATATAAAGTCACTGACCGTACAATAGATACTTGAGTAGGTATTGTTGCAAATATTTGCGAACGTACTTTATTCATTGTAGGAACTTACTGTTTGTTCAAACAACACAAGAATTTGATCTAAGATTAAAATTGGTCAAGCGATTCTAAAAATGTCGTTGGGCTTGGGCTGTAAAATTGGTGTCATCAATTAATTATTGTATTGTTGTTGCTGATACTAAGAAAATTCAAGAATTCGTATTAAAAATAGATGATTTACATTTTACATATAGGTACTGCCACGTGTTTTCCCAGAACAGTCTTCATGTTCAATGATATTTTTTAACGACTAGTTCCTTCTGGCTGATATTCTCTCGCTTACGTTTGGGGTGATACAAAGATTAGGTCCGAATTCTATAGCCAGTTCCTTAAATATGGAACAGAACCGGTTAAAGCCCCTCGTGACCCTGTTGTCTTGTGCTCTATTATTACGATGTCTGGAGGTATGATGTTTGCAGATTTTGGAACGTTTGTTTAAGCTTAGTTAAAAACCACATTTTTTACGCAGCGATCCCCTTTAACTTTCTAATAATTTGTGTGACAAACATTGTTCTTGGTATTGAAAAAATAGATTTAAAAAAACTAGAATATCAATATATTACTATTGTCTCTTTGCAGGCCACAAAGGATTTCCGTCTTAGTAGCATACTAGTGCAATTGCATTTGAGCGAGCGATATACCAACGAACGCTGATGTGTACGTAAGAAACTTCTTTTTCACTTACTCAGTTCGGACAAAATACAAAGTCTCATGAATTACCGAACTATCGAGCTTCATTTGCGTGTAAAGTAATAAAAGGCCTAATTGTTCCAATGTCAGCATCGCTATCAGCTGTTATCGATCTACTAACCGACCGCACAAACGCCCTCCAAACTATTGGAATTGTGAACATTTTTAGTCTTTCTATAGTGGTTGCTTAGTAGGTACTCAATACATGAGTATATTATATTAAAATGATAATTACTTAAATAACAAGTGAGTACGTTGTTACCGCTGTCTGTTCGTATGGGGATAACAACGTTCCATTCAATAGGTACACAAATTAATTGTATTTGCTTATCAGTAGTCTTTGTCCGTCGTTCTTTGTGTTTGGTCGATGTACCTACTTGTACATCTTAATAATAGTGCGAGCTTCATAGTTTCTTGATTATATAAGTAGGTACTGTATCTAATTATGGAACGCCATGGATTTTATAGCTCCAATTATTTTTAACGCTTGCAGAATGTCAACAACTTGTTGCGAGAAACAGTCTGACAGTTAAAAAAATATATATGTACCTATAGAAACATAGGTACTTATACTATATAAGTATATTTGCAGTGAAAACCGGGAACAGGGAAATTGTTAGCACATTTTTCATAGGTATTGTGAAATGAGAGAAGATATTTTGTGCCGGTATTAATGAATTTTAGAAGAAACTACAAGACACATTGGAAGACTAAAGAAAAAATATCATAATAAGTTATGCTTATACTGAAATCTAAAATATCATAATAATACTAATACTTACTGAGAATATATATGAGAGCAAGAATCTGCATAACAACGACTATCTTATCAACAAGAGGCTGAAAATGCATTAGTCGACCATAATCTCCAATAAACCAGCCTATGTAATAGGTACTCTACAATATCTCTTTCCAACTCACGGAATCGGCATAATATAAAGACTGATAAAAGTGATAACAAGCCAATAGACTAATCAAACGAGGGATTAGCGTCAAAGCGACGACCAAACGTGGATCGAGTGTCTTAGAATCGAGACTGATATTACACAAGTATATATCTAACTAGTATTTGTTACACATTTTGAATATGACCAAGTTCGTTGGTCTCGAGAACCCACCGGAGCAGAGTTATATAGTGTATCCCAATGAGGACCTTTCTAGAAGCAATTCCGTTTGTGGCAGTGTGATGGGTGAACTGGTCCTGAACTCTCCGAAGACTGTTTACAAGCCGACGAAGTATCGATGGGTGATTCTATGCCTGTTTGTGATCTATTCGGCGTCGAACTCGATGCAATGGACTCAGTACACGATCATAGCGGACGTGGTGGTCAATTACTATGGAGTGGACAGTACCACCGTGTCGTGGACTTCCATGGTGTATATGGTCACGTACGTGCCGCTCATATTCCCCGCCAGCTGGCTGCTCGATAAAACGGTGAGTAGTTTTCTATTTACTTTTGAATATTAATAGACATGTTGTTTTGCTAACGTCTTGTCTCCCTTAGGTTTTATAAAACAACTAGTGGGTGCTCGCGGCTTCGCTCGCATTAAGAAGTAAAACTTACATCCCCTATTTAAAAGTGGCATTTCCAAAAATCCTTTCTTAGCGGATGCCTACGTCATATCATCTACCTACATTCCAAATTTCAGCCCAATCCGTCCAGTGGTTTGGGCTGTGCGTTGATAGATCACTATATCAGTCAGTCAGTCACCTTTGAGTTTTATATATTTAGAGATTGATTAACATTAATACCACTTTTATATAATGCAGCATGCATTCAGTATGTCGAGTGCATGATATTGATTTTTGATTGCATTGCAAGTGATGCACTCTAGATAAATATTGTTTGCGTAAAGGCGTGAAAAAAATGCTAATCGGCATAGAAATAAAGAGGTCTACACATCAAACTTATAATTGCCGATGATGTTGCCGTTGCGGTGGTATCGATTATGTATAGATTTCGTCGACGTATTGGTTTCGTCATGAAATGTTAGAATGTTCAAAAAAACACGTCGAGGAGATTAACCAGCTTAGTGCAGACATGAAAATGAACTGCGGGTTCATCTACAGGTTCTGTGACCATGGACTTGAGTCAGTTACTTACTTATAGCATCAACGCCCAGAATCACCGACGTATCGGCAGTTTGATGTGTTGCCTCTTTTACTACACCGCTGACGTTGTGTTTTGTGTCCGAGACCTTGCCTGACCCTGAAACAATCGTGTAAGGCTCGTGAGCACCAAACATAATGATATATTCACGTGGAGGCAAACCGTTAGGTATTGTTTCATTATTGATTACATACCTACTCCATGCCAATGACTAACAATGTATGTACGTTTGCCGTACATTGTTTACTGTAATCTGTGGAAGGAGGACAGTCCATACGCAGCTGAGTAGATGAATTGAAGTAAAGTAACAATCTGTGTACATCATAATCAGAAGTAGTTTAAAAATGTGGCTGGTCTAACATCATCTAGCAAGATACAAATGTTTTATAGAAACAATATACCTACTTGGTTAAGTTCTTATTTACTTATGTGGCCAAATTAACATATCGACATAAAATATTTGTTTCATCAATTTTCTCAATGCAAGTTGTGTATGCTTTGTGTATGGACATAAAGTTCGAAATAAATGACATTTGTTATTTTTATGCACTTAACAAGTAATAATTTCAGTTACTATCATAATTATGGCCTGTCTGAATCGATAAACCGTTAAACAAAAACAAATAAAATCAAGCTACTAACTTATCTCCCACCTTAATTTCGTTCTCAGCCCATCCTTTCTGGCTCCAAACCAAAGCCATCTAGTTCAAACGTTACACCCTCTGTTGACCAGGCCCATCCATCTTCACCCCCACGGTGGTGTCACGGCTCTAGGTACGCTGGTACCTAGAGCCGTGACACCACACTACTGTGACCCCTAATGAAAGACATTACAAAGGATATGGGCCAACTCAGGGGTCTAGCGAGCCTGGACAAGTAAGATAAAGATATCTGATGCAGCGGTTACTAATTAGGATTCTAACTTCCAGAGATGTTATTGGCAGCAAACTGCTACTATTGTTTAGTTAAGGTTATTTTTAGCAACGTCAGTTATGATGAATTTTTACTTCACATATATTTAAGTTTTGAATTGGCATATTACACAGTTATGGCCAACAGAGAAAAAAAACTTATTCATGCATAAAATAATACGAAATTGTAATAAGTTCAGAACTTGTGATAAGTACAATATATGTAGATAAACAAAGCTTTTCATTTAAAAAAAAACTCCACAGAATTAAAAATCGTTAATACGTGATCTCTGTTAGTTCTTGATAGATTGAATAAAAGCTAAACATCAAGGCTTATTGTAAATAATATTTATTTTAATCCCTTTAATCATGAATTGATGACGTAACTAGGTAAAATTAAGTACAATAAATTATTTTCAGATTTTAAAGCCACGTGAATATGACTATGCATAATAATAATATGTAACAACAACAGTTATCAAAATTTCTATATTTTGCTTTGAGACTTAAGATAAGATAAGATAAAAGAATTTTTATTTGCCTTAATACATTTGTTAACATTGTAGGTGTCCCTGACAACCGCTGTAGGATTCCCTGTGTCGCGGTGCCAGGGTTCTTCCGTTGAACAAAAATTAAATTATACAATTGTGTTTTATCAGTTGAAGGCTCAATTGAAAGTTCTTGCAATTTAAATTCACTTCAGCATTGAGTTGTGACAATGATTGTTAGTTATATTAGTAGGTTTTTATATTAATTGTTTAATAGGTAAGTTAGGCCTTAATAATAATAATAATAAAAAACCGCAGGGGCGACTTTATGGCGAGTCGTCGGTAAGTAGCGTCACCGCGGACCCCGATTCCCTGGGGGCTAAATGAGACCCCCTGCCTCCCGGCTTGCCTTGATTGGCCGTCCGGGAGTGGAAGACGCAAGAGCTCAGTACCTAAGCTCCAGGGTGGAAGTGTTAAAGGGCATAACGCCGCTAGTACCGCTCAGAGAACGCGCAGCACACCTCTCGACACCCTAAGCCACTCACACCAATGTTGCCCTTCCGGCGTCATCTTAGGCTGCCTTTTGTGGAGGGCCCATTTAGTGAGTGGCAAGTCATCACCCGCTATATTTTATTATGAATGAGGCATAACTGGCGGGTGCCGTTCCTCGTACAATAGACCAGTTTAATTAAGTCAATGAACAACTCAACACAATAGCCTGTAACATTAATACCATGTCTGCAATAGTTACTTTATATACCTAACATCCTCTATCTGTAATTTTTACTTAATTTTAAGTATAATATTGTAAAAGGCCTCTCAGTGTTGGCTCCGGCCCCACTGATGCCTTAAAAATACCGGGCGTAAGGCCCGAGAGTCTGTGAAGAGAAATAAAGAAAATAATAATAATAGTATATCATCATAACATTTCATTAAGAGGGAAGATAATTATGTATTATGATTGATAAGTAAGTAATACATATTTATCTCATTCGATAATATAAATAAAAGTGACATGATATTAGATTTTTAAATTATGTTATTTAGCTCGTATCATAATGTGTAAGTACATATTTAATTCGATAAACACCGGTTCGATAGCCGGAAACAAGATTGCATTTGTAATCATATGACTATCTACGCAGAAGAGGCTAGAGTAGGTTCCTAGAATTATCTGATACATGTATACCTAGTTGGAATGCAGTTACTTTTGTACTAAATATACATACGTTGATATGTCCATCCAAGTCATGACAGGCCATCTCACAAACCAATAAATTTTCAGTTCGGTCGCCTACCTACTAACGTAGGTACCTCGTAGAAAGTTATACGAATAACATAAACTACACACACTAACTAATTGGTTGCTTCTAACTGGTAGACATGGATAGTTATCATATTAACAATAACGAAAAAATCCTTTATTTCAAGATACGGAATCTACCATATAAAAATAAGTCGGGTTTTACTTCCTGACGCTATAACTCCAGAACGCACGTCCACGGTTTTGCATTCGTTGGAAAGGTGTCGAGCTCCGTGAGATTTATAAAAAAAACCGGCCAAGTGCGAGTCGGACTCGCGCACCGAGGGTTCCGTACAAACCTGCAAGGTTAAATATTTTGTGATGTAACTAAAAATTTATGGTTTTCGTAATTTTTCCTTTATCTATGCTATAAGACGTTGCTTCGTACCAAATTTCAAGATTCTGAGTTCACGGGAAGCACCCTGTAGGTTTTGATTCCCTTGCAAGTGTCGAAAATTTGCGGCATAAATGGCTGTATCTTTTGATTGCGTTGGCTTAGAAGTTTGATTTTTTCACAGCTTCAAGGGACAGTAGACCTGAGTAATTGATATAAATTTCAGCTTCATACCTCTACGCGTTCCTGAGAAAAAGGGTCTTGACAGACGGACGGACGGACGGACAGACGGACAACAAAGTGATCCTATAAGGGTTCCGTTTTTTCCTTTTGAGGTACGGAACCCTAAAAACGAAGCCATCTGGTGGCGAAACGGAGTTCGCGGGGTTTGCTAGTTTGCTTATATACCTATGAGTTATAACCTAGATTTTTCTTTTGGCAATATTGCCGTCGAGCTCAGTACCTATTAAAATTCTTAATATTATGCAAGAATTAATAGTGATAGCTATAAGAGCTATAAACATTGTTTTTGTCCATGACACAGTATTTAGGGTCCTGTGGAATATTTCGATCGATATCTAAGTAGATCATTAACAAGTGCTTATTGCGCGTTCATTTATCTGAATATATTGATAACGATCTATAGTCCAAACCAGAACAAACAGCCATATTTACTGAGAATAAACATAAAATCAGTTTCTACAAACGCTACCAAAGAATATTAATACATTTAAGTATTTTCAACTGATCTCCTTTCGCATGGATTTTGATAGGATCAATATACATTGCAAAGTTAGTCATTATTTTCGATGGGATGTTTTATGATATCCCATTCAATATGGTGGGATGAAATATGGATAAAATCAGTTTCCAATTGAAGAGCAATTTGCCGCTATCACTTGCACACATCACTCCATCAAAATCAGCAAGTATAATATGGTGATTTTAATACATAATGGAAACCTTTTTCGTTCTGAAAACCACAGCCATTCTGATTCTGATTACGTTCACGATTTCAAAGAAATTAGTGTCTTCGGCAAAATAAGTTTCCTTACCATCATTGTCTACACCTGGGTTTATGCCACTACTATAAATAAATAAATAAATAAATATTCCGGGACATTGCACACAGCGCCATCTAGCCCCACACTAAGCAAACGCTTGCGTGTTGTACTGGATAATCTATAGGATTCTATTGATATTCCATTAGCTTTGTTTTTGTGCCTGCTTTAAAGTGAGCCTAAATAGGCTTCACTATTAAATTTTCTAGCAAGAATTCCGAAATTAGACCAAAATAAATGAGTTGATTTCATTTGAAGGTCACCTAAAAGTTAAATTTACGTGTGCATTAAAGAAATCCTCCAATATTAAATGATTCCTGCGTATCCTGGTGACCTGATTCCCGCGGCGTCAGTGGTTCCCTGATATTCTCTGCTCGATTAGCCAGAGTAATCTCCTTTGATAGCACAACCTCATTTGGTTCCTTCCATTTGTTATCTGCAAAAACCTCTTTACTTATGGACTCTTTGATAGACGACGTAATATTTTATTCCATTTTTCCTCGAAACACGAAATGAATGTGCACTTTTTGCGACTTCTATTTCCGTTCCATTTATGATACATTTATTAGTTTTTCACAAAAAGTTTTCGCGTAAAAACATATTCACGTGCGTGTTCTGATTTGATATTTTTGTTAGAGAATTGTGAAAAAGTAATGGATTTACAAAAACATACGATAAAAACATATCAATATTTTATTATGTATGTAAGTATATCATTTTTTGCCCGAGAAGGATTTTATTAAGTACTAGCTGTGCTCGCGACTTCGTCCGCGTGGAATAGTTATTACTATAAAAACGGTTCTAATCTTCCCCGTTTTTTCCACATTTTCCATTGTTTCGTCGCTTCTATTAGTTGTCAGCGTAATGTTATATAGCCTAAAGCTTTTCTCGATAAACGGTCTATTCAATACAAAAATATTTTTTCAATTAGCACCAGTAGTTCCTGAGATTGGCGCGTTCAAACAAACCAACAATTATACAAGCAAACAAACTCTTCAGCTTTATAATATTAGTATACATATGCATACGCTCGGACGTACCTTTACTTGGTTCGCAATTCCTGTTTATTTGTAAAGGACCAACAATGAATAGAAAACATTTTATGCGATACAAAAAACAATCTTGTTTACTACGTGACTATAGCAAAGTTTTGATCAGAATTTTAAAAGTAGGTTAGACTGTTTCATTTTCAGATAGCTATCAGGAATAAATCGCGCTGAAACAACTCTTAAAGTCGCAGCTACAAATCGATTTGCCTGTATCGATGTGTTCTACTAGAAGATAAATCGAGCACAACGCAGGGTTGTCCTTAGAAAACACTTTAGAACATTAAAACCTAACTTATTATCTTATTTACTGAATACCTACTTAAGATTGCAACAAAGTTGGTATCTAGGTTGAAATAGATTGTAGAGTTGAACATTAGCATTGTTTTAGATGTGGTTTATTGGTAAAAATAATTTCATTTAATGTTTGAGTAGTTAATCTATACTAATATTATAAAGCTGAAGAGTTTGTTTGTTTGAACGCGCTAATCTCAGGAACTACTGGTGCAAATTGAAAAATTCTTTTTGTGTTGGATAGATCATTTATCGAGGAAGGCTTTAGGCTATATAACATCACGCTGCAACTAATAGGAGCGAAGAAACAATGGAAAATGTGGAAAAAAACGGGGAAAATTATTCATCTTTGAGGGCTTCCGTTGCGTGTGCTGCGAAAACGGTTTAAGATATCAAAAAATATGTATGAAAGAATTATTCCTCTTAAAATGATCTAACAAAATGTCCGCAACAATATATGTCTATCTTTTAATATTAACTCATTAGAACCGTTATTATGGCAATAACTATTCCATGCGGACGAAGTCGCTGGCACAGCTAGTTACTTAATATTTTTAGTATTTTCAATAGTTTGCTAATTCAATCAATATTATCACTCAATTTATGTTTTGTTATTTTAATTTAATTATACGTAACGCTTAGTAATATTACCCTAATTTGGAAAGGAACTTCATGAATATGGACGAATCCATCTTTGATTAGTATTTATACAATTCTGATGGTGAACCCCTACGCGTGTGATGTACAGTACTGCCTCTATAATATAAGGATAAGACTAAACGCGATGCTATAAATATGGTTCCATATACATTACCTACCTGGGTAGTATTTTATCTCACGAGTAATGTACTATGTACTGCCTAGATAACTTAGATGATTGGTGTATTTTCCTTGTTTGTATATTAAGAAGAATTTTAAAAAGTTTTTTATCTATCTACTTACTAGATTGTACACTTGAATTAGATAAGTTACTTTGAAATGCTATACCTGAACATATTTACTTACCTTTGATATTTTATTGTAGCGTAGTTTCTATTACAAAAATCCAATAAATTTATAAAATAGTACCGCTCATACATTTATTTTGATCTATTTACTGGCAATGCGAGTCCAATAACATAAATATTTCAGGCAACACTGAGCAGCGGAACGTCGGATATGGTTCGATAGAAATAAATACGATTCGTTGAATATATTGAAATATTATACCTACGTGATTGCTGCGGATCGCTTCTCAAATGGAAACTGATTTCTTTGTTCAGATACAAAGAACAGGTCACAATATTGTCCAAGTAGTCGACGAAGTGGATCGTTTTGTCAATTTGGTAGATAATGTACCTATTTATGTGGCCATTTTGTTCATATTATGTCAGCCATTTAGGTAATAGATGTTGTTTGATCGGTTCTGAATAGAGCCTCAGTTGGATCCACCAGATTTATATTACAGGAAGATAGGCGGAAATTAATTAATCTTGTATTATTAATTGACCATTCCTCTCTGATGACACCATGGTTAAAAACGATATCTTCTGCATAACTTGGAATTTCTTAACATGTGCTTGAAATATTGATTTCTGTAACCACGTACAAGTATTTTATAAAGACTATCCAACAAAGGCCTGTCATTGAACAATAGTCGCGTATTTTTGCGACAATTTAATAACAAACAAGCTCGGTCCAGTTTTCACTGGATGTCGAACAGAACTTCTGTAATTAATCTCTTTACAAAAGGGCAGAGTGAGGCCCTTTGTGACTCGATTTAAAGCCGCGTTTATACGTGGGAGACCCTTTTAGCCGAAACACTCAATATTATCGGCCATGTTTTGTGCATTTCAAAAGCTTTTTTGATCAGATGAAAGCTCCACTCCCTGCGTGAAAATTTGTGTTTTTTTTAAATGTGACGTTTTCCCAGTTATAAATTTCATCAAGCATATACATAGCAGTATGTTTAGAATAAAGAAATTTTTATAGTTTTGCACGAGGCTTTGTACATTCAATTAGCACGAATATGTATGTAGTAATAAATGCAGGGCCGGGTTCTACTCTAATTATATTGATATCCTAACCCTAAGTCTACAACAACAACAACAACGTTATATTATAATAAAACCTATAGGTACGTTAATCTCACATTATCCGTGGAAGGATCTGGACATCTACTACGACGATGTTCTTGCCCAAGAAACTTCCCCATTGAATAAATCCCTCAACGGCAGAATCTTGCTCCTCAGCAATCAGCGACTCCAGAGAGGTTTACAATTACCTCCCGTGTATCCCCCACCACACCTACCGGTGGGATATTTGTCCCGGTTTTGTTTGACAGACAGTGGACGTGTCTGGGCACAAAAGGATGAGATATAACCTCTTTTCACCGCCATCATGCGTCATTAATATCGTGTTTGTTCCGCTGGAGGTACCAGTAAAGATAACGAAGGGGCTGCTGACGTTTTGTTTCAGTAATTTGAGGAATTACTATGTGCCTGGTACCGTTGTATATCATAGATTTGTAGGTAAAATTTGAAATTTTGCAAAATGAAAATGAAGAAAATATAAGATAAGTAAGTTTTAAGTGTATTATGATAAAAGTCAACCTTTATTCCTATATCAATTTATAAATACTTATCAAACAATGGAAGTTTCCAATTATTATGTATTTCACTTCTAAAAAAACGCCTTGGCAACACATATCCAACCCCACAAGCTCCCAAAAATAGCCCTTAATCACTTGACATAATGGCAGATACATAAATCCCACTTAACATGTTTATTATACAGTTATCAAATAAGCACGCTAAGTACGAAGGAAGTAAACGGTCTAAGTTCAGCCATTACCGCAGAATGCTGCATAGTACAGCCATTACTATCATTAAGGCTTCAAAGGAAAGAGTAAACAAAGTTTTCAATTAACTTGGAAGCAGTTTGGGATCCGAGTAACAAATACTCGACCCGACGCGGCCATGGGCGGCCTTTGCAGGTCTATTGAAGAACCAGAGAACAGAGGGATCACTTTAAAAGACAATACACACTTTTACAGACATTTTTTAGTTTCAAATAAAGCACTGGTTCTTATCGGACAATGACGCTGTATCTCATCATAAAATGACAGACAAATCGGCAAAACTGTATTACTTATTTAAAAAAGACCAGAAATAAAGGCAACAAA
This sequence comes from Macaria notata, assembly GCA_927399415.1. Classification (NCBI taxonomy): domain Eukaryota; kingdom Metazoa; phylum Arthropoda; class Insecta; order Lepidoptera; family Geometridae; genus Macaria; species Macaria notata. The sequence goes on from OV656727.1 coordinate 2,423,892, forward strand.
ATACATTTTTGTGCCACTCGTATTAAACATTTGAGTATAGGGTAGACTGAAGCCATACTCTGGCCAAAGGTGGAGCATGTAAATAAAAAATAACTGTCTGTCAAACGAAGCCAATTTTTAATATTACGTTATATTTTGTACTTCTATATTCTGGCTTCATTCTTATTAAAAAGTATAATTAAAAGTTGGTCATCGGTTTCTGTCTGATAATATCCCGACCTTGGCGGCTGCGGTCCCAGCGTCCTTTGCATAAAGGTCCTTCAATTTATCACCGATTTATGGAGGAAGTCGCGCACCTCCTTTCATCTGGAAGAATCAAATTATTATTCTTTACAATTTCGCCGCTCAAAGGAAAGGTGACAAAGATTCGCATCGCAAATTTTCTCCGTAAATTCCATTATATAATATTGTGGGCCATATTTTTATTTACTGTCTATGATGTGGCGAAAATATTGTATCTATTCTTTTTCGGCGATATCAACTGAACTTTGCGTTGCAGTATTAAAAATACATGTCAATAAAAACGCCTGGATAAAAAACCGTAGCAATTTATATAAGTGATATATTTGAATTGCGTAACATGCTACTTGAATGTTGGGAAGGTAGATTAGTGTAAGTCGTATATTATAAAGTACCTAAATAATGGCACTGCAACAATACGGAAATTGCAAACAAATCAGAGATCTACAATTTATTACGACTATTGGTACATAATGCCTAAGAATTAAAATTTTCTGACTATGCTATTAAACAAATCGCACCCTTCCTGGAAGAAAGCAGTAAGTACACTTGCGACAATTTTTTTTATTGCATCAAAAAATCAAGCGTAAAGGAATACACCTCCTCAATTTTTTTCACGAATTTAGGGGCAAAATTCAGGAAATAAACGCAAAAAAACGATTATTTTGCAACATTGATAAATATTTTATTCCATCGCAAGAAGGAAATACATACACATACACTTGCTTACTTAACAAATTTCCTTTATAATAAGAGCATAATCATACTAACATAACTTTTCCAGAACATTACAGAAAATAAAAATTGTGTAAAATCAGATACGACATTCTTCCACGACATTTATGTTATAGCCTTTTTTGTAAGTACTGTTATGTACTTTTACCAGCAAGCAAATCTATTATATCTGGCGTGTAGCTGCAGATACTTACTTCTTCCGCGAAACATTTTGCGTTACTCACGTCGTAAGTACATTTACTTACGCGTGAAGATTTTTTTAGGAAATGCAAATATAAATACAAACTGTGACGGAAGACGATTAATGACAATAATTGTCAATTATTGTATACGTCCGAGGAGATGGGTCAGGATAGTTGTTTGTTCGTAGCAGTTTCTTGTTTCCACACGCATGCATATCGAGATATTGGACATCGGGCTAGTATGGTAGCGGGATCCGTGGCACGGTTCGTCGCTGGCCACAGTTGGTAGGGGCGACCCATGTAGCGAATTAGCCATTCGTGAAAGGTTATTCCGCCAACGTGCAAAAATCCTGAGGTTGTGCCAACGTGCCAGTTGGCGACCGTATGAAAATGCACGGACAGTCTGCCCTATCGCTTAAAGTGCCTCGTAAACGTCCGAGGATTCCACTCCAATCTCTTGACGGAGACGCAGATCAAACATCCGTCCTCAAAGCTGGAGCTGGAGTGTGCTTCATTATTGTTATTTATTTACGAATCACACAGCGGCAACCAAGAGATAACCAGGCTCATTGAATACTTCAGTGAAGCGGCGGATAAGGCTATATACCCTACAGCCCAGTTAGAGTTCCCAGGGGGTTTTCAATGGACGCCACCCAGAGTGGCTATAACCATACCAGATCACTGAAAATGCTGGGAGAGAGACGCATAAGCTTGCTTTAGCGTTAGATCTCACCAGGTTGGCTTAAGGCATTACTAGGGTACCTGATGTTGAAACTCACACACCTGACTGCATGGACCTTCTGCTGACAATAGATCCAGACTGGTACTGAGTGACAATCCCATTGTCTGGTGAAGTCTGTCTCCGTATATAACCCATCCGATCCTAGCCCTAAGCGCAGTCAGCGGATGTGGAGATACAAGTCAGTGAATTGGGATGAGATGCGGTCTTTTTATGCATCTATCCTTGGCAGCCTGTCTGTTTCTCTTCTGAAGACCCTTCAGTCTGTGCGGATGTCGTAATGGATACTATTCTTCTAGTTATGGAATATTTCATACCTTACTCAAATGTATTCCAGTCTGGGAAAGTTCATACATGGTTTGGATACATGGGTTGATGCTCGCCACAGCTAGGTTAGGATTATCAGTAAGAAGAAGATGGCAAACAAAGCCACTGGTTCTTCAAAAGGCACGCTTCGATCACATTGGCCGAGTAGGGAATAAATTTATTCGTACCCCGCGTGTAGCAAAGCCTTTTGGTTCCTGGCAAAGTTGATCGAAGGTAACTTCTACCACCCCTCATTTCCTCCACTGCTGAAGCCTAACGGTTCGCTGGCTCACTGTGCAGCTTTGAAAGCTAATTTATTTGCTTCTCTATTTGCGGAAATTACAAGTCTTGGTGCTGGTGGTGCTTTGGTTCCTCCTTCTCTTGACTATCTGACTGCCATATTAGACTTCAAGATTCGCCAAACAGAGCTCCGTAAAATGCTACGTGATCTAGACGTGAACAAGGCCAGTGGTCCTCACGATATTCCAGCTATAGTACTGAAGACTTGTGCGCCTGAGCTGGCTCCTGTGTTGATGCGCCTCTTTCGGTTTTTTTGTTGAGACCGGGAAAGTGCCGAGTTCATGGGCTTTCTGACATTGATACCCAAACAAATTCCTACGCACTATAATCCAGCGATCTTCGAAGCGAGAGTGAATCGGTTCTTAGGTAGTTAAGCACGCTCTATCTTTGCTTAACATTAGGCAAACTATAGTCAAGTGCATTTAAGTTAACAAAAAAACGTCATCGTCTTTCATGAGTAAGGGTAAAATATGCTTGAGTTAAGCAAATACCTAAGTACTTAGTCCATAAATAGTAGGTAAAAATGAATGTAGAAGAAGTAACAAACGTATCTTCTTTTATGTCGTCCATATTAAGTATTTGCTTAGTTAGGTAACTATAACTAAACTAGATGACTTTGTTTTATTTTGTTAAGTTTACACACGAGTAGTGATTTGACGTAAGTTATCTTCGTTAGTTTGAATTTTGATGACTACTCTTGTTGTTGACCCGATTTGAAACGGTGGTAAAGCTGTGATTAGGAGAAAAACTGGAGAAGTCAAAAATACAGAAAGATCGGCTGCCTTGCTGCAATTTTACAACTCGCAATCATCAAGATAATTTTTTATCAAGACTTGATGAGCCTTTGTAAAAAAAATATACCACCACATTATCGGTAAATTTATATCAAGACTTGATGAGCCTTTGTAAATAAAATATATATACCACCACATTATCAAAATATGTTTTACAAGAACTGACGTGCTATGTGTATCTGAAACGAATTTGTCAAATTCCGAAGACGAAAACAACACTGCTAATTAAAATTAAAAAATATCATATTATTGAGTAATTAGTGTACATACTCGTAAGTTCATTCCATATTAGGAATTCAAATAGTTAAAAGCACTTACTATAAATATCTATGTACGTAAGTACTTACTTTTGATTGATTCAGCATGCAATAAAAACATTTTATTAAATTTACAAAATGATTTCTTACAGTCCAAAATTGATCAACAATCAAGACCAAATCAATAAATAATATTTAAGTAAGTAAGTTACTTTACTCTTATAATATTATGTAAGTTTTAAATTAGCGTATTTTTAATATAACGCTTATTTTGATTATTTGACATTACAAAAATATTACATACACACTAACACATACTCGATTACATGGTTTAAAAAGTACTTATAAAGAGAAGCACCAAAATATTTAAATGTTTTTCTGCTAAAAAAACATGTAACTAAAGTAACGATTAACCTGATAAATTGTTTTCGCTGGTAAGAAGTACGTAACACTTATTACACGTATTACAAAAATGGATTGCTCGTGGAATAACTGCGTATCTGACACTTACAACTCCAGATTAGAAATAAATTTAGAAGTGAACAAAGTCGTAAGTGGAATAACATCAGTCAGTGTGGATTATATTAGCAAGTAGTAAGACAATATCTGTAGTTACTTCTGCAAGTATTCTTTTTACTTCGTGGAATATTGCAGTAACACTCTATTTTAAGTTTATCTCTTAGTATACTGTACGAATTCAAATATAAGAAACGTTAGCAACTCCAGGCTATTTTAAGCTTTTAGGTGTCATTTGTTAGGGATTTTTAGCTCCTATAACAAAATTACAGGATAGTTTTTTTCGTCTCCTGTAAAGTTGGTCTCAACAAGATACTGCTTTCTTCCACGAAGGGTGCGAAATGTATCGACTTAATGTAAAATTGTTGTAACTTACTCATTCTTTAATGAACAACAGCAGTGCACCAATAGTAATTACGAATAATTAAACCAACTTCATTACCTTGGGTTACAAGAACACATCAATATATATCTACATTAATATATATCAATACATACATACACACACAAAAGTTAGCAAAAGTGTTTGGTAACCTTAATAGAACATTAACCGTTTTATTACTATTTATAACTCTTGTTTGAGAAATCTTTTCAAACTTTTCTTTCGTCCGCTAGTCATTTCATCTGTATGTACCTAGCTAGCTCATACTTTTGGTACTTATCTATATAATTTCCTTCGTGACTTCCTTATCCTACCAGACTAGCTACGAGTACGTGAAGATTATTCAGCGAGTCGGTTTTACGTTCGGAAGGGTCCAATTGGTGTCGTATTTTAAAATTAATGTTGACAATAGCAATTAAAACCGGCAGAGATTTAACGTTGAATCCCTTTTGCTACTGCTACTGCTAGGGAGGGAGTTTATTTAAATTTCAGTATTCTTTAAAATGTTGCTTTTTGAATTAATTTTAAGAAGTGTGAATCTTCTTTTGAAAAGAAAAACACCGGCTATTACACAGAACATATATCGGGGCTAGATTAGGCTATTATTAGAGACAACGTAGCGCAGGTATTTACTTTTAAATAATTGTTAGTGTGTCATGGTGTCCATACACAGTACAAAACAATTGAAAATAATAACTTTATATTTCAAAGTAACGTAAATTAAAACAAGGTGTTTATTTTCTCGTTTTTTGTAAAAAAATAACTCAAAAGATGAAATCAATAGTCTAATTTTTACCTAATTTCAAATATAGAGAAATTTCTCCCCTCTACTATATTTTTTACACGTTAAGACATAAATGCCGATCAGCCTAGTGAGGCATTTAGTCGGTTGCTACAAATTGCTGAGATCGTTAGTGTACGCAGCAGTTTCCATTGCCTTGAATAGCGGGATGACACCCCGCACAATGATATATTAATTACTATTTGGGGTTCCTACAGGGTTCATAATTACGGATTCTGCTGCAAATCATACACAACTTTAATATGTTCAAAAATTCTGAACTTAAAATTGAAACTGAAACCTGATATATAATATTGATAAATTAGCTACCTACTGTATTGTATGGTAATTCCTGATTCGCAATATTTTAGGTAAGTACATAAACAAATATAATCAGCCCAGCTAATTTTTGTACATAAAATTGCCTTAACTATATCAAGATTCGTGTGTGTGTAATTTAGAACCTATGATTTAAAAATAATCAAAGATCGGATAAGTGAATGTAATCGTGAATTAGCAAGTCATTAAACAATTAGTATTTTTAGATCTTTTAATACCTATTATTTTATCATTTGCTCAAGATTAAGTATTTTCATAAATAGCCAAGACTTTCCGTTACAAAGCGAATTAGTTTCATCCAAATATATAAAACTTTGTAGTTTTTCCCAGAATGGTTTGATCCTTAGAATTACGCAATTTGAATTATAAAAAAAAATCTTCCAGAAGACTTGATAACCTCCTTTTTTTGAAGTCGGTTAATTAAAAGAAACTCCTGTTTGTTGTAGTCATTCAAACTATAATGTATGGAGCAAATCTACACTGTTTCGAATAGTCCTATTTAAGTAGCTATTTATCAAATTATTCTTATCAAAAGATGTTGCTAATAGCTTACCTTTACTACTAACGCCATATTTTATGCACCATGTTTAATGAATTACCACAAATTATGGCTCTAAAGCCTTTATCTACGTTTCACAACCCTGTACATAGTTAATGAACCCATTCATTTGCGGGATAAGATGACTTACATTATACAACCAGTAAGTAATGTTTATTTCGCGTAATAACTATCTATTGTACATGATATAATTTATATTGAGTGCAATCATTAGGCACAATGATAATTGTCCTAACAGTTGATTGTAAACCGCAATATCGATTAAAATTGAATACTTGCCTACATTACATTCTTCAAGTTGGTATATTCAGATTGTAGGTAACTCCTATTCTTAATAGAGATTTTAATCACAAAGGCAATTGACATACACATTGTTTTTGGTGGTAATACAACGAACAGCTCTGTATAATAACAAACAGAACGTTAAAATATAAAAACAAACACTATATCTGTATTTATTTAACCTGGACTTCAACTGTACCATATAAATTTCAACCAAAACAACAGAATTTACTATTCATACAGTTTATATTAAATTTAATTTCACACGTAATCTCGTTATCATTTAAAATGAACTTTTCATCTGCCTAGATACCGGCTGAATACACAAAACCCGATTTTTCAATTAGGTATACCAACAATCATCACCACATTGAATTGAAAACCTCACACCAACAGTATGTCCCACCTGGATGAGTAGTTGAGTGGACAGTACGCCCCCTGGCGGCTGAATCAAACCGAATGAAAACAAACCATCTGAATTGCACCCAGCATTCAATAGACGCAAATCCGATAGATGGACTAGAATACAAATAAGCCATGGACTAGTCACTTTTTGGATTTGAATGTTGCGCATATATGTGTTGCCGAACTCCATTGCGATGCCTCGCAGGGATACCAGCAACTATTGATACTTGTATGAAGATACTCGTACGGAAACTTTACGTAGTTAAATGATAAAAGAAACACTTTTTATAGTAAATGCTTTAATTTGCAGTACAACAGTTCTGAACGGGCAAGCAAGCAAGCGCATCCGATCATCCGAGCTTAGCTCTTCTTTTCCCGCCAAAATCTCTAATCTTTTTCCGTTCCTGTCAGTTTGACGTACCAGTCAAACTGACAGCCAGCAAATACTCTTTTTGTGCAAAGAGGTTGAACTCATTGATGCAAAGAGGTTACTGTACTCATTTGATGTAAAAAGGTCGAACTAAATTTTAATTCTAATTGATAAACATAAGTTATGGTATTTAGTATGTCGGTAACAGCTCGGCCATCCGCTTACTTACGAGTCTCTCGTAATACATTATACTTTTAGTAAACATCATTACATATTTAGGTAATACTGATCCATGACGTTGATCAGTCCAAGCTGGTGCAGGCGTAGACCAGCGACCTAGACTGATCCATGACCTTGATCAGTCCCTAAGCTGGTGCAGGCGTAGACCAGCGACCTAGACTGATCCATGACCTTGATCAGTCCCTAAGCTGGTGCAGGCGTAGACCAGCGACCTAGACTGATCCATGACCTTGATCAGTCCCTAAGCTGGTGCAGGCGTAGACCAGCGACCTAGACTGATCCATGACCTTGATCAGTCCCTAAGCTGGTGCAGGCGTAGACCAGCGACCTAGACTGATCGAAGACCTTGATCAGTCCCTAAGCTGGTACAGGCGTAGACCAGCGACCTAGACTGATCGAAGACCTTGATCAGTCCCTAAGCTGGTGCAGGCGTAGACCAGCGACCTAGACTGATCGAAGACCTTGATCAGTCCCTAGCTGGTGCAGGCGTAGACCAGCGACCTAGACTGATCGAAGACCTTGATCAGTCCCTAAGCTGGTGCAGGCGTAGACCAGCGACCTAGACTGATCCATGACCTTGATCAGTCCCTAAGCCGGTGCAGACGTAGACCAGCGACCTAGACTGATCCATGACCTTGATCAGTCCCTAAGCTGATCCATGACGTTGATCAGCATCCCAAACTAATCCATGACAATGACAAGTATCTGAAATTAAACTTACAAACGATATTATTCAGCTATCGACCTCTGAGCTAATAAAAAAGCATGTACGATTCTATACAACAATTGGTATTTTCAATCTGCTAATCTTTACAATAATCGTTAAAAATAATAATTACTTGACACTTGGTGCATTGATCCATGACATTGATCTACAAATTATACAGTATTATAACATTGAAATTAAATCACACGATCAACTCCATAAACGTGGTAATATATAACAGCGTAAGTATACATTTTGATTCGAATTAGTTTGTGACAATTTCCCTGTTTGACCCCTACTCATTTCCTGGTACACTAATAGATTCAGCATCAGAAGACACGTAATGTTTGGAAATCAGACGTGAAAAAGTGAGCAACGAAAATATCTTGTCATTAGCAATTACAGATTCATAACGCCAAGCTACTAAGCCACGAAGTAAAACTTGACTTGATATTATCGGTTATAATATGAGAGGCTTCAACGCGACAGACGGTGAATATGGTTTATCTGATCACACGGCACAAGTATTAGAAATTCTAGTCCAGAGAAGTTACTTGATTAGATATTATGTTTAAGTGGAAACGCGATTATAACCCAGACAATATATAAAAAAAATCACTGATTGTCTAAGTAGCCTATCTTTCTTTTATGTTTGCAATGCTGATAATCCGAAATTAGCATTTTAATGAATTTATAGACATCTACATTATTACTCTACGATCTCTGCTTTCCATTAGTAACAGTTAAAGTTCCGTTATCTAACGCCCTAAATAGTAAAGTAAAGGTGTCCGTGCATGCTCAAAACGTAAATGTCATCTCCTTTGGAAATACAGGCGCACTCTAGATATCACGGTTAGAAAACTTTTTAAAGAATATTCGGCTAGATAAAAAGGAATAATAAAACAAACTCAAAAGGCCCAGAATAACTACGAAATTGATAAATCAACTAAAAAAAAATCTAAAGCGGTCTGGGGCATTATATAAACAGAAATAAACAGCCAGTAGTAAAAGACAATATTTTAGAGCTTGATATAAATGGTTAAAAAAAATATGAGATCCCAAGGAAATAGCTCAAAATTTTTATTATTTCTTTAATGACAAAGTTGGACTTATTACTGATAATACAGCTCCTTGCAATACGCTGAGTAAATCTCGGCTGCACTCGTGCTTTATTGCGCCAACGAATGACAAAGAAAGCCAAAAAAATTATACTCGCCCTCAAAAACACAAATAGTACATAATATGATAATATTTACACCCGTGTGATAAAAAAAAAACACCGCTTATGAAATATCAGCAGTCCTTTGTTATATTATCAATAATTGTTTTGAGAATGGTATTTTCCCAGATAAACAAAGGACTTCAATTGTTACACCACTCTTCAAAAAAAAGACGACAGGAAATCAACGCGCTGTTATAGACCTATTGCCTTAATTCCAGTTTTTTTTAAGTATTAATTCACTAGAGACTCAACGATTATTTTCAACTGAATACCATTTTCGCTGATGAACAAGCAGATTTTAGGAAAGGGAAAGGCATCGAGATGACTATAATGAGATTTTTAGAAGAAGTGTATAAAGGGATAGAGAAATAAAAAAATGTCACAGCTCTTTTATGGATATGACCAAAGCTTTTGATCAAGTACATCACCAGATTCTAATTATAAAATTAATAATAATAATTAGAACTCTAAGGCATTAGGGGTAATGTTCTAGAGCTTATTAGATCATACCTGTCAGATAGGCTTCAAATTACAGAGATTACTAGTTTGAACGTTGCTACTAAAAGTGAAGAAAAATTTCGGTCTGACTTTCGTACTGTGAAATTTGAGGTACCACAAGGGAGTATATTAGGTTCGCTACTCTTTCTTATTTATATTAACGATTTTCCCCAATCAATTAATCACCCGTTAATTATGTTCGCCGATGATAGTACGGCCGTATCTACTGATGACAAATCAACTAATTTTGAATCTAACATTCATGAATCTCTTAGTATTATTGTTGACTGGTTGCATATAGTAACAACCCTAAGATTAATTTAGATAAAACCCAAATAATGACATTTAAAACAATAAAAAAAATCTTCTACATTGAATATCAACTATCAAAGCAAAAATATCACTGAAGTTAAAAAGACATTATTTCTGGGAATACATATAGATTCTGACCTATCTTGTAATTCTCATATTGAGGATGTATGTACAAAGTTAAGTCAGTTCTCTTACATGCTCTTAATGTTACGAAAGGTTGCCAACGACAAACACTACTTAGCTCCTACCATGCCTATGTTGGTTCTAAACTGCGATACGAGGTTTTGATTTGGGCCAACTCTACTCGGAAAGAAGCAGCTTTCAGAGCTCAAAAGAAGTGTATCCGAGCAATTTGTCGGCTGAGACAAACATGTAAGCCTTATTTTAAAAATACTAAATATAATGACTCTTCCCTCGACATATATCTACGAGTCTGCAGTCTAGTTAAGGAGAATATTAGTAATTATGAAGTTGTAAAGAGTAGGTAGACGTCTTGACACTTAGAACACAATTCGTATATCAAAATGTAGACTACAAATGTACAGTAAGAATAATTTTGTAATCAGGGTTGACATTTACAATAAACTTCCATTTTTTTTAAGGAGATTACAAACGCAAATGTTATCAAATATAAAATAAAGAGATTGTTAATTGACAAAGGGTACTACACGATTGACGAATCTCTAAAGGACACAATACAATATAATGACATTTAATTCAAACAGACATAATCCAATCAGGCAATATTGATATTGTAATTTTTATTTAATTTTATTTTTGTTCCGACAATTTATTTATTTTTAATTAATACATGCACGTATGGGGTGGCAACGGCATTGTAAATACTTATGTTTGATAACCGTAGATTTTATAAACGATTTAAAAGTATTGCTCGTAAACCTTGGTCGGTAATCAAGCGCACCGGTGTCCCAAAATAGCTAAAATGCTCTTTAACAACTCTGATGCTCGTTGGAGACTTAGTGTTCCTTACGTAACGAACCTTTTTTTTTCTAACATTTTCGTCAGAAGTTCTGTGTAGTTGTCACGAGAGGGAAAAGATTATCTAAATTTTAACTTCCATTCAGGCCATGAATAAAGCAAGGACGGTAACACCTAATACCAGGTTTTAGCTACCCCACTTAACTTTGGCAAGGCGTAATGAAACATCTGTTTTTCGACCCAATTATAAATCTCCGCGTATTCTTCTATTTTGTGTAACCATGAATCGATGTTTTGCTTATTACAGAAAGGATCAAACTCGAGTATGACATTGTTAAGAACAGGGAACTTGTCACGCTCATTACTACCCTTATCTTTAATGCCTTGCATAGCACTAATAAACTCCGCAAATAACTGTTGCGGCGTATCCACGTATCTCGCGTCAGCAGTGGCCCTGCCGTCGTCAGCTCGGGCTACAGCAGTCGTCTGCGCCGGAGGATCTCTGGCTCAGCTCGGCAGCTGCTCGACGCTCCGGAATACAGGCGGAGTGCACGCTCTCGTGCTCCGAGATCGCTGCGACCTCGTAGACAGCCTGTGCTCGTTGCGATCACGATGTCGCGATCGCTGTCGGCTGCGTTGTACGTCACGCGACCGCCTCGTACTGCGAGGCCGACTAGAGCCTAGCGAGGAGTCACTTCCAGTCGATTCATCCCTTCGCTTTCGTCTGGGCATTGTCGCGAACAACCTCAAACAAAACAACAGTATTGTATAAATATATATTTACAATTTGAACGTTTTACGTACATTATTCTTGCATAACATTCATACGACACCATATAATTGCAACAAACGGGAGCAGGAACGAAACAAAATAAAATAATAGCCCGAACAAACAGGTAAATTCTCTATTTTTTTCAAGATAGGTAAATTCTCAGTATCATTTAATCCGTTTGGATATAAAAAACTAAAAAAACTGCGAAGTAAGATAAGTACGTACGTTTTCTCTTTAAGCTGCTCGATGTGGGCGGGTGGGACCACACCGAGATATCAGAATAACTCAGCGCGATCCCACTTCTGAGATGTTGCCGAACTCCATTGCGATGCCTCGCAGGGATACCAGCAACTATTGATACTTGTATGAAGATACTCGTACGGAAACTTTACGTAGTTAAATGATAAAAGAAACACTTTTTATAGTAAATGCTTTAATTTGCAGTACAACAGTTCTGAACGGGCAAGCAAGCAAGCGCATCCGATCATCCGAGCTTAGCTCTTCTTTTCCCGCCAAAATCTCTAATCTTTTTCCGTTCCTGTCAGTTTGACGTACCAGTCAAACTGACAGCCAGCAAATACTCTTTTTGTGCAAAGAGGTTGAACTCATTGATGCAAAGAGGTTACTGTACTCATTTGATGTAAAAAGGTCGAACTAAATTTTAATTCTAATTGATAAACATAAGTTATGGTATTTAGTATGTCGGTAACATATGTATCTCAAAGTTCTATGAATTCATTCTTTGCCTGTCACAAGGGCGATGGGCCAGATTAGAAAACACTCACATTTTCGTTTTTTTTTTCTAGAACCTACCTAATATCAAAACTAATAAAAAAAACATCCAAAATTAGTATTTAAATACGTCATAATTTTTCTGTAGCATCTACGAGTAGGTACACGCCAATAAAGATTTCTATCTCACTATCGAGGTGATAACTATTTCGTGAACGTGGTTACCGAAGCACAGTTTTTTTCGCTAGCTCGGAAATCCTTGTACATTTCTGTTATATATTTTATGGCTATTATACATAGGCTATAAAAATATAGATTTATTAAATTACTTCTTCATTTATTCCATGTCCCACAGTTTACTGTCCAACGGCAGACACACGCGTGTCAGGGACACCGGATATAGAGGGCGTGGAATAAGAGCCGTCACCCGTATAGCGTATACTGCACGTACCAGGAAACACGACGGGGAAGCACAGCTTTGCGAAATATAGGAGTAATTGTAACTACTTATGTAAGTTCGACTATTAAACATGAAACTACTTACCTACTACAATTTCAATAATAAAATAAAAGACAGACTTCGGTAGGTACATACAGAGGTGTGTCCTTCTTAAGTATCTAAAATTTGTATATTTGTCTTCTTCGTTGGTTTGCCATTTTTCTTGTTCAGCTTGATAAGTAAAATATCGTTCAGCTTTATGAGTATAATATCGAACTAAATAAATATGGAACTTATATAAAAAAAAAACAAATCAGTATTGAAAAACTATACTTACGTCACATTTTTAGCATACCTACCAAATAACAGCTATTGCAAATTGAATTTGCGAATTGTAGTGTACAAAAACCATTTAGACCTTATTTATCTTCAGCCATTTATTATTTACTGAGCATATTATTATTCAGTCGGTTTTCAACACCCTTTTTAGATGGAGTTGTGAATTTATGGTGCCAACTAGACATATTTGTAACGAAACTACGAAGTAAATTCATCATAGGAAATAACTTGACCGCAGTTATTTACTCAGCCTGCCTACTAATGTTTGGGGTTAACACGAGTAATTTTGACCACAAATAGCATTGAATCTATCGTGGTTGATATTACCGATAATTTTAGTAACTAGTGGTCTATTAGTAGTAGATCATATACGCTAAGGCTGTATGGAAAAACATAAACCTAACAAGTTATTCAGCCAATACGCAATGGTGAAAAGCAAGTGTGAACAAACCTGCTACAAAAATGTTTCTACATTAGTGAATCCCTTTGTGCAGTTTCATAAGAGTCGTAAATCCTAACAAAAACAGGAAATTAACAGATAATAGTGTTTTTAAAATAATTGTAAATAGGTCTCCAGTCAAATAAAAACATTTCCTTCAATGTATATATTTCCTTTAAATATCAGTAATATGTAGTTTTGTGTGTGAGTATGTATGTATGTTGTTTACTTTGAATGTTATATTTGTTATTGTGTTTTATTTTTAAATTATTTAATATTGTGTTAAGTACGCCAGCTTTACGGATTTCCTCTAGTGTTGTCCAAACTAGGTTACCTGGAAGAGATCACTTTAGTGATAAGGTCGCCTAATGTCCCTGGTTACCTTCCACCTTTATGTTAAATATGTTCTTTTTATTTGGTGTACAATAAAGTATAATATTTGATTTGATTTGATAATATAAACAATTTCATGCAAAATCCATCGTGTTTTGATATTTTTATGCCAAATCTACATACGTATATCATATTTGTTTTGTGGTATTTACTCGTCGATTAGTCCTACGATTAAATGTTTTATAATGTTCATTACGTGCCTACAGATCATGACACGTCTGGATGGATTTTCTTTTCATGCGAGAGGAGCGTGTCGGCGTTGTATTTACAAATGATTCACTGATCGCAATCAAACTACAAAAGAAAGTCATCATCATCATCTTATGTCATTTTAATAAGACTGGCCTGTTAGCTTAGTTGGTAGTGGCTCTGCCTTCTAATCTAGGGGTTGCGGGTTCGATTCCCGAGTAACACAAGTATTTATGAACTTTAAAATTTATAATTACTTGTGTTTAGTCTGGTCGTTTCTATTTATAATAAGTATGTATGTACAAAAGAAAAGTATATAAGTATTATATCCGTTATCTAGTACCCACGACACAAGCGTTTGCTTAGTGTGGGGCTAGATGGCGCTGTGTGCAATGTCCCGGAATATTTATATTTTTATATATTTATAATAATAGCGTTTGGATATCCGCTTTGTTGGCTAAATTGACTGAACAACGATTTTAAGCTTTAAATTTAAGTAGGCACATTATGATATGATGAATCATCAGGCAGTTCCACTAGACCAAAGGAAACTCTTGTACAAACATTACATTGTTGAGTCACGTCGGCTAATCTCTATTCATTGGCAATTAGATTGATGCCTTTGTTGGTAGTTTATAGCACGACGCCGCGACGGTAGATAAAGTACAGGTTATCATAACTGTGCAGGGAATCTAATGAACTCACTTAGTTTGAACATACTTGCAAGTTGACTGCGTTGCGAGTAGGTAGTTGCACTTAGATGTGCAGTTTAAATTAAATCATAACAAATACATATAAATAAATATTCCGGGACATTTCGCACAGTGCCATCTAGCCCCATACCAAGCAAACGCTTGTTTGTGGGTACTAGATTCCAGATAGTTTAATAATATTTTTATTTATCGAAATTACTTTCCTCTTCCTGAGATATTGTAAAAAATCTCGTGAGCAAAAATACGGCATTGCTAAGCAATGGAATTAAATACCTACTCATAGTGATATTTTACTTTATGTGATATTGTGCTTATCGTTCAAGTAAATAAGGCCAATAATAACCTCTGATCATCACCTGTTTACAATGGAATAATAAGTGTTTAATTTTGTTATATCTCTGTAAAACTGTAAAAAAAATAAGTAAACAACGCATCTATCTCAAGGTGCTCTGTGAATTTTCTTGAGTTTCTAAGCGTTTATTCAATAAACGTTACTTTACTTTTAAACGCAGGCCTTGCCCTTTGTAAATGAAATAAAAAAGGACAATAAATTTTTACAACTAAATTGCCATTGTATCAACTTACCAAAAATGTCTGTTAACATTAAATCGCCCGAATCAGGCATCACCCCGTCACCAAGTGAGAAGTCGCCTCCAAAGTACGTAGTGTATCGCGTTCGATGGCTGGTTGTATTCACGTTCGTCCTGCACTCGGCCTCCAACAGCATGCAATGGACGCAGTACAGCATCATTCAGGACGCGGTCGTCAAGTACTACGGTGTATCCAGCAGTCTGGTCTACTGGACCACTATGGTGTTCATGGTGGTGTATGTGCCGCTGATATTTCCTGCGAGCTGGTTCATGGGCAAAATGGTGAGTTGGCTTATGTTTTTTTGTAAATTAGTTTTAACCTCTTTGTATTGTATTCCTCATTTTTGAGAGTACATACGAGTACTCTTACATTGAAATACCCTTTTAACCGATCAAAAAAGCAAAGGCTCTCAATTCGTCATCTATTTTGTTTCTTATTTAACTAAGCGAGTGTGGCTCAGCGGTTCCAGTGTCTGTTTCATCTAGACGCACCCTGTTTCGAATCGAAACCGACAAGCTTGAGGACCACAATATCACGTGGAAGGAGTTGGGCGCCCACCACGATGTATCTGCCCAAGAGAACTCCCCGTAACGAGTTAATCCTGCAGGGGAGTCACAATCCTCAGTCATGAGGAAATACTATTCAAAGAGAGAGATTTAACTAAGTAAGGAAGTACTAAGCCTTCTAATTGTCAAGACTGTTGTCTTTTGCTTGCTGGATTTTGGGTTTTGTGGATTTGCTGTTTAAAGATGATCAGATTTGGTTTGAAAATCATTGTTGGACTGCGACCTCTTGGTCTCCACTCTCCTGCTGCCAACCGTGATCGTAGAATCAACTGTTTGATTTGGTAATCGTCCCATTTATTTATTAGTATAAACAGAACAGGCACCAACCTAAAACACGCATGTCTTTTCGCTAACTTAAATTTGTTCAAAATCTACTTGAGAAATTACCCCTTCTCTTTGAAGTCGGCAAAATACCCGGATATAGGTAAAACATATTTTTACTAACCTACTACATATCAACATTTTAACTATAGGAACCCGGATATGTTTATGTCCGGGTTTAAAGTTATAAAAAAGAAATCATTGTTTTAATGTTTCCCTATCAAACTTTATTGTCTCAGCCAACCTAGTCAAACGTGATCGTGAATAGACAAAAAGAATATCTTCTCGTCATAGTAACAAAACTTTACTACTACCTATATGATATGTTGTATGTTAAGGTCACGGACAGTACTCTAACTACTAGATGATAAGGCTATAGTTTATCTACATATGTAGGTACAATTGCATTGTCTAAGCATAATGTCTCATGTCGATGTTGTCGTGCCGGTAACGAGCGAGTTGCTATTACTCTATTACTCCGCGCCGGTAATCTGCCTGTTTAAATGAATCGCGGCGATTACTGTACGACACTCGGCGCGGACATTCAGTGCCATCTGCAATCGCAGCTCGGGGCGAGCAGGAAGCATCCATTCAGCCTCTCATCAGACCTAGCCAGGAGGAGGAAAACGGCAGCAGTCGCGGCCAGACCTCCGCGCCGACCGCACGTCTGCGCACAACAACACCGCGCGCGGAACTCTGACAATAACTTAGGATAATAATATAGCTTCGAAAGCATTGTTGATATATTAAAAATATTTATTCTCGTGCCATAATATTGCCAAATTATTTATATAGATTTAGGAAACTTAACGACAATAATAAGAAAACATAATGGGGGAAAAGAATTTGGAAGTTTGCGGGAGCGTCATGGACGGGGTAGCGGAAAAGGGGGGCGTGTTGGAGTCGCCTACTAAGAAGGGGCAGGTGGAGTACACGGTGTATCCTATACGATGGCTGGTGCTGGGGGTGTTCGTGTTCTACTCGGCCTCGAACGCGATGCAGTGGATCCAGTACAGCATCATCCAGGATGCGGTGGTGAAGTACTACGGGGTGTCCAGCAGCATGGTGTACTGGACCTCCATGGTGTACATGATCACGTACATACCGCTCATATTCCCCGCCAGCTGGCTGCTCGATAAAACTGTAAGTTTCGCTTATAAGTTACTTCTATAAAGTTACAATAGTAAAAACCTTCGTTACTTCTATAAAATTCGCGCCGTAAAAATGTCGGAAAGCGAAATATTTTTCCTTCTTCCTTATGCTTCCATTTTATGGGAATTTAATTCGGAGGTAACTAAAACTAAAATATTTAACCTAAATGGTTTTTCCTACTTCCTTAATGTTTCTGTTTTGCCTAAAATTTTTAATTTAGAGGTGACTAAAACTATAAATAAAGCCAGCCTTTGATTTTCATCCCAGTTTAGCATCATCCCACCATAATAAAGTAGTGGTTATCTCGATTTACCTATACGAAATGTTGCAGTATTAGTTGATGTTATTGTTTACATACAATGGCCGCATGCCGCGAACTGTGTTTACGTGGCGCTGCTGCTCTTATTCATTAATTAATTATCGATACCAATTTGCGCATAAACACGTATTTACAAAGCAAATAAATTCAAGTTTGAGTTGTAACAGTAAGTGCTCACTAAATATTCATTATCATGACAAATTAGTGGAAAATATGTGATGTCTTTAATCTTTGATTGCTTACCATCAGGCGAATTACGGTCAAGAACAAACCCATTCCTTGTTAAAATCATTGGTTGGTTGATCATTGGTAATAATAAACTGTGCCGAGCGAAACTTCAAAGTCTTGAACACCGTCGCAAAGTCGCCAGTTTGTCGGTTTTCTATCGGTTGCATTTCGGAGAGTGTGCCGCAGAATTGCACGGACTAATTCCGCCCGCGCCCTTCTTTCACCGGACGAGTAGAGGTACGGCAGGACGACACCGGTTTATGGTGGAAGTTCCTAAGACCCGCACGAAACGGTACGCTTCCACCTTTATTGTTCGTACCGCTAGGTTGTGGAACTCCCTGCCTGGCTCTCTGTTCCCCACGCACTATAATCCAGCGATCTTCAAAGCGAGAGTGAATCGGTTCTTATCGGGTAAGCACGCTCCATCTTAGGCCATAGCCTTACTTGCTATCAGGTAAACTATGGTCAAGTGCAAACCCGTTCAAGTTAAAAAAAAAAAAAAAAAAACGATTATATGTCAAACTATTAGGTATACGACCATCCTTTGACAGCCGTTGAAATGATGAACAAAGAAATTGCTTCATAATGTCACTAAAAGAGACTAAAGTTTCATCAATTTACATATTAATTACATTCAACATATATGTAGATATTGAACGTCTATGTACCTATATCTGTAGCTAAATGTTAAATACTTTAAAATGTAGTTGCTGCATCAGTTTTAATATTAACATACATTATGTATGCACGTCTATTTACCGATGCGATGGTCAGCTCCGTCAATGAAAATACATTTAAAATCTCATATTGTTCGTTAATTTTCCCATTTTCTCACAATTTTTCATCGTCGCTTGTAATTTTCCCGCGCTCATCAATTTGCCAACAAATGCTGGGAACCCACCATGTTATGTCTACTGTCTACAAAGAAGATACTTTGTGATCTTCATTGTACAAAAAACGAAGACGTTGATTTTTATGTTCCTTCTGTAATATTAAAGTTATGGTCCGTTCTCGTAACACGCAGTATTTCTTACAAACTTTTTTATCTCCGTCCCTGCTGGTCGTATAAACACGAATAGTCCTTACACTGAAAATCCTAATACACTGTTATTTGACTTTTGGTACTATGTCTAGATTATGCTTATGTAATCATACCTAAGAAAAAGAAAGATAACAGATAAACAGATAAACATTTTTATTCATAATTTGTTAGAATCACATGTCATTACATTTCAATTTGTCTTTATTCAAAATAATAAAAGATCAATAAAAATGATTATAATTCAATTCAATAATTAAACAATAAATATGTTTATATATATATATATATATATATATACAGTATTGTCACATTACATTTGCTTTAATCACAAATAAGTTGTTATAACAGTACATTAGACATTATTTATGTATGTAAGTACTTCATGTAACTATTCAGCGGCAACATTGCGTCCGAAATTATTTAAGTAACATTTCTTGAGTAAAATTGCGATACATCAGGGTATCGGAAGTAAATAGGCAAGAAACTGACTGCTCCATCTTAATGTAAATATTTCAAAATTAATTTCTTGGGCGACTTGTATGCATAATATGGCCTTCGTATGTTGGTAGTGTGTTGCGGATAAACTAGTTAAACGGGCTCTAAACATAATTCTAAACAGCAAGCTATATATTAATGACTTGGCACTTTCTAAAACTCTTTTGCTATATATTTAAATGAATCTTAAAGAAGTAAAACAAGCTAAATGTAATAAGACTTTTTGCCAGCATTATTTACCATAATGATGTCAAAACATAATGTCTTCAAACAATCTAATTCTCAATGATTTTGTAACAATTTAACTCTTTGACAAATACTTGACTCAAGTTTAATTCCGCTTTGCTAAGTTCATTTATTCTTCAAGAATCTAACAAAGGAATTTAAAATTATACTTATCAAAGTAAAATTGTACATTCCTTTGAATAAGGAACGTAGAGAAATCGCTTTGGTACCTACATACATTTAACCATATATCAAAAACTTCTAAACCACTTTTGATAAAAATTACACAGTTTCAGAGAACTGTGTAAGTTTATTATGCTTTTGAGCTGAAACATGTCTATTCTATTGCAACGTAATATAAATAAAATAAATAAATATTTCAGGACATATCACACAGCGCCATCTAGCCCCGCACTAAGCAAACGCTTGTGTCGTGGGTACTAGGTAACGGATAGGATATAATACTTATATATACTTTTCTTTTGTAAATACATACTTATTATACATACAAACAACCAGACTCAACACAAGTAATTATAAATTTTAAAGTACATAAATACTTGTGTCATGCGGGAATCGAACCCGCGACCTCTAGATTAGATTTCGATATCATCTTATCATCTCGTTATTTCTGAGTAAGAAATCCGTGAAAAAACATTCGTATATGAAATCTGACACACATATACAATTTGGAAGTCAAATAATCATAGATCATCATTATAAACTTTCATCCAATTCTATCAATTTCATATATGTACGGACAAGTAACCGACCGACCGTAGGTGTAGATAACCTTCTTTAGGATAAGACGCCATAGTTGATGAATTAAATATCTACTCTCTTATAGATATGACTATCAGATGAACCGGATGTTTATTTTTTCTCACAAATAGAAATTCAATATATAACATACTAGTTCATAAACTAAAGTCACTAGCAGGAACCCACTCTTTTGATTGGTAAGAATAAAAATAAAATAAATTTATTGGGACAAGAAACAACAAGAAATACACAATACAATAAAAATTAAAAATATATACAGGTACACGTTTCGTGCCACAATCCGGCCCCAACTCAGCATGTGCTGGATGCATGCATCCAGCGCTGGTCTTCCGTTGGGACCGGCAGGTGATAAGCGTAGTAGGCCATAGTTTCTTGATTAGAAAAAGCAATTTCGTCTTATATCCATTAAGTATATTAGTATTATATACGTTATCTAGTACCCACGACACAAGCGTTTGCTCAGTGTGGGGCTAGATGGCGCTGTGTGCAATGTCCCTGAATATTTATTTATTTTATTTAGAAAACTAAAATTATATTGTTTTTAATCTACGTACTCGTAGTTGTAATGATAACTTCAGCTAATAGAACTGATATGTCGAGGTAATCTGACTTACATAATGCCTAAACCATAACACCACGAGGAAACATTCAAAGCGCCATCCAAAAAGTAATTATTGATCTCGAAAATTCCGCCAACTTGTGGAAATCTTCCAATTAGAAACTTTTTAATTGGATTCCTGAGACTGGAGTTTACCTCGTAACAATCCTCGGTAAAGTAAACAACAAGCTTTATTCGATAAAAGGTGCTAACGCTGGCATGAAGCCAACTTTGCAGGAAACGTGCGGAAAAATCGCAAGCCATTTCTAGCTATTGTCTCCTCTCGGCCGGACGAAAACAATCGTCAGTCCGACATCAAAGGGAAATTTTCGGGTAAATGGGTGTCAGCTGCAACCAACATCTTTGTCTTTGCTTAGTTTGGTTATTAATTTTGATGGCTTGTCATTTTAAAAGGCATTTAGAGGAAATTTCTTCGGAATAGATAGAGGATAGAGGATAGGGTCAATTATTTTTTACGCAATTGACCTATAATATATGTATATAGTCGTAGTATTCTTAATTTTAAATGAAAGCTATTTTTTTAGTTTATAGAGTAGTGCTTATCGACTAAGATTATATTATTAATCCATGTTTGCATTATAACATCCTCAATAGATCCTCATGAATTACATATACCTTCAAACATAACTATACGTGCCTTTGAGTATTGTCAAATTCCATTATGTATACACTGAATTAACATTAACTTAGAAATATTTTTATCATATTACAAACATAGGTATACATCAGAAGTTCCAAAATGTTAGAATATTTAACTATCTAAGTCACACATATCCTTTTGTGAGTGATTTTTGTGCGTGTGTCTGTGCTTGGATAGGCTGTAGATTGTAGACAGATGTGTGGAAGTGAGTGTCGGAGGCGAATATTGTCGAGTCTCGGTACCAATGACGGTAAATATTACATGGGATACGTACAGGGTTACACGACGACAGCTGGTTAAAGAACGCTTACAGCTCAAAACACTTCATATTTCTTCAGTGTTTCATTTACAATGGATTTTCGCAAAGTAATGCCTGATTCATCTATACTATCTTCTAAATATATAAAACTCAAAGGTGACTGATTGACTGACTGACTGATATAGTGATCTATCAACGCACAGCCCAAACCACTGGACGGATCGGGCTGAAATTTGGAATAAAGGTAGATGTTATAACGTGGGCATCCGCTAAGAAAGGATTTTTGGAAAAGCCGCTATTAAAGGGGTGAAAATGCAAGTTTTACTTATTAATGCGAGCGAAACCGCGAGCATCCACTAGTAATATTATAAAGCTGAAGAGTTTGTTTGTTTGTTTGAACGCGCTAATCTCAGGAACTACTGGTCCGAATTGAAAAATTATTTTTGTATTAAATAGACCATTTATCGAGGAAGGCTTGAGGCTACATAACATCATGCTTCAACTAATAGGAGCGAATAAACAATGGAAAATGTGGAAAAAACGGGGGAAATTATTCATCTTTGAGGGCTACCGTTGCGTGCGCTGCGAAAATTGTTCAAGATATCAAAAATATGTGTATGAAAGAATAAATGCCCAAAATAACTATTCCACGCGGACGAAGTCACAAGCACAGCTAGTTATCTTATACACAAGCACTTGTTTGATACAAAGAAAAATGTACAAATAGACCATCATCGTCTCACTTCACAAAGAAAAGTATAACTATTGTTTAAAGCTATAATTTTAGATGTTAGTAGTTTATTTTAATTAATACCTATTCAACAGAAGTTTACAATTTAGCTGTGAACCCCGTTTCTCAAAGTAGTCGTATTTCTATCCTGTAATCCTGTACAAGCTGTGGTAATATTGTGACAGGGATATTGTGATCTCAAATCTCGCAATATCTCGGAACCGTCAGGATCGCAAATATCACATTGTTGTCACGACGGTTTATTAAATTCACAAAACATACCATCGCTGCACTGGTTTGTTTTATTTTGTGTAGTAGGATAAACAGTTATTATTTATTAAAGTACGTGCTAATATCCGTTATGTTTTGTATTTTATCATACCTTTATTTTTTGGATGTATGTACATACATCATATTTCGCTGATTACTGTAGTTATCAACTGTAGTCAAATGTTAGCCAATTCCGTGTGAAAAAAATCTCGCAATAAAATTTAAAATTCACTTATTTCATCTTTGGATAACAATTACACTTGATGATGGTTACTAACATGCAAAAAACATAATCTTCTTATGTATAAAAATGAATCGCAAAATGTGTTGGTAAGCTCATAACTCACCAACGTCTGGACCACTGATTTGGCCAATTCTTATTTTTAAATTCGTGGAAGTTCAAGGATGGTTTTTACGGCGAGAAAAATTCGAATAAATGCCGAAAATCCCTAAAAACCGCCCTTTTCTTTTTTCCATACAAACGTTTTCTAACTAACTAAAAAGAAAAAGAGTCAACAGACAGGACGAAGTCTGCCGGGTCCGCTAGTTAAAAATAAATAAGCCCTTATTGCTGGTTTTCAATGATTTGTTTTTTCTTAATTAAAAAAACTATTATTTTACCACTGTAGTTCTAGCTCTTTAGCTTGTCTTTCGACATAGGCCTCCTCCAAAGCCTTACATTTCGATCTCCCTCTCTCCCTCTTTCTTATGCAATAAACAAAGAACATCACTAATCCATAGACTCCAATGTCATGAAACAGTACACACACACACACATTATCTTTAAAAACGTATTACGTATATCGCAGTGGTCAACCTCATAAATTTTCCTAATGCGCACACTGCAATGGTTTAAACCGTTAAAGCTATTAGCGGTACAATACCAGTTTAATGACAATAAACATTTAGCGCAGTTCATCAGGCGTGAAAGTGAATGTTAATGTATGAAAGTGTCAGTTTAGATAGATAGATAGATAAATACTTTATTAAAACACCACAAATGAAACAATACAAAAAAACATACATATTAGAATCAGCGTCTTAATTGGCGGCCTTATCGCTAAGAGCGATCTCTTCCAGGCAACCAATCTGGCAGGGATATATTCTTGGGATATATACTATTCAACGAAATGAGTAGGACGAGGTGTTTCAGATATTAAATAAAATAAATATAACAAAGGCTTATACTACTTATATATGAATAAACAAAATTTAATATAAGTGTGTGTGTGAGTCATGCGTAAGATTCTGGGTCCAACTCAGGGGCAGGACGGTAGCTGGAGGTTGAGGAAAAATCTGGAGATTGAAGACCTGGTGGGTGAGCCGAATATTATGGGAGAGACGAAGGCCCATCGACTTCGCTGGCTGGGGCACTTAGTGAGGATGGGAGATGATCGTAGCGTGAAGAGAGCCTATCTCGGTGTGCCGAGTGGCCGCCGACCTGTCGGACGGCCGAGGTATCGCTGGAAGGACGCCGTGGAGTCAGATCTGCGCGAACTTCAAGTAGCTGACTGGCAGGAAGCGGCTCAAGACCGGGACCGGTGGCGATCTCTTGTATCGGAGGCCAAGACTCACTTCGGGTCGCTGCGCCAGCGGAGTAGTAGTAGTAGTAATATAAGTGTGTGTGTGTATTAGTTAGCCACATGTATAAAGTTATGTGCGGGGTAAAGCAGGCCCGGCGCTCGCAGATAAGGGTTGTAAAGTCTGCAATAAAATTATTACCCGAAAAGTTTTCCTGCTTTATTTACTGGTCCGGAGTGAAAATCATATATTTTTTAGACTTAAAATGTGGGAATATAAACGTGAATTACGCTTAGTTTTGTTTTATTGGTTTTTTTTATCTCGAGTGAGTGTAAATATTAATAGATTAGCTTGGGTTTTTACGGTAGAAAACCTGCTGACGTAACTAGCTGAATACTTATGTCTCATCTTAGCTGTAATTTGTTTTTTATTACGGTGTATATAACACTTAGTTAAGTTGTGCTGTGCTGAACATTTTCTCGTTTCTTAATTTACACTTACCTGGAAGAAAAGCTCAAAGCTAATTTTGCGGTTAATTAAATTTCCTTTTCACTATAGACAACGTTTCTTATTCAAATTGAATTTACAAATGTTTTTCCGCTCGGTTCCCTAGAATTTTAATCCGATTCGCCCCAAGAATCTGCCTTTACTCCGTCCCTGAATTGGACATTACTTCCACATCCACACCCTTCCTGCCTCCGTAAATAGCGCGGGAACTAATTACTTACTGATGGCAGATTGATGGATCCGCCGCGAGACCTGTCTTCAAGCTTCCTTCCTAATTGTAACGCTCTGAGTTATAGTATATGGTTGATGCTTATTGACAGAAAGCTTGTTTTCAAATATATACTTATACGTAGCTACATGCACATATATGTATTTCAAATATATTTTCAGAATGCACGAGTATTTTTCAGGTAAGAAGCGTTGTGTCAATTCAGATATTATAATTATCTGACTATATTTGGAAAATAAATACTCTAAGAAGAGAAGTAGAATAGTCTGTCTTAATATACTTTCATAAAAATTTATTAGTTGCTTCGTTCTACGTTTTTTTATAAAAAAAACTATAACTGCCTAAGAAACTTTTAACACAAATTTATACGTTTTTAGTCCTGTTAGAAACGCCGTTTTTATTTACCCCTCAGAACAATAACTCACAGACATTCATCCAGAGTAAGAGATTGGTGGTTATTTTCCGTGAGTTAGTTAATAAAGCAATATTTTATCAGTCCCGGCCAGTTGCGGGTATTATGAATGAGTCTCGCGTTCATCCCGGTAATGGAGGATCGGGTGCCGCGTGTGGAGGTCTATCAGAGGGATAACGTGTGATCTGTAGCGACGTGCTGGTGTGCTATTTATCTGTGACTAGCAACGCGTAGTGTTTGTTTTGTACATTGTATGGGTTTGCGAAGATACTGCTCGCCAGCCCAAAAAACTTGCTTCGATCTAGTATAAAAAAGAAGCTTGTGTAAAACCGCAGCTGTAAAAAATGTTAAAAAGTCGCTAGTTTGATTACAGCCGCACATCATACTCATTTTAATACAATACAAAATTGTAAGGTTTTTTTCAATTTACTAAGAGTTTTGTGAGTTTCATCGACTTCCTAAACTGCCAAACCATTAGCTATATGGAAGGTAGCAATAAACATCTCAAACCTAATGTATTTTTTATATAATTATCGCATAAACATACAGCCAAAAAGATACTTTCCTTCAGCCTGAGATCCTTGTATGAGATCCCGGATATAATTTTCTCGACGCTAGTTTGGTTCCATATACTTTTACGGCGCGTAGTAAAAATGTGCGAGATTGTAGCACTCTCTCGAGATAACAGGACATGTGCCAACACGACACATCATGTACTGAGTTACTTGTACTTGTAACTAGTCGCTATATATTTATATTAAATACTAGTGGGTGCTCGCGGCTTCGCTCCCATTAAGAAGTAAAACTTGCATCCCTTCATCATCCTATTTCACCCCTTTAAAAGTGGCATTTCCAAAAATCCTTTCTTAGCGGATGCCTACGTCATAACATTCATTCCAAATTTCAGCCCAATCCGTCCAGTGGTTTGGGCAGTGCGTTGATAGATCACTATATCAGTCAGTCAATCAGTCAGTCACCTTTGAGTTTTATATGATATAGATGTGAACCTTTAATTTAATCAACAAAGATTTATTTTAATACTCGTATATATAAAAGTGAAAGTGTATATGTAGGCTTGTGTGTATCTTTGTTAATTAGTCATCCATTATAATCAGCAAGATCTCTCAAAGTATCCATCTTTTTGACGACCTCTTAGAATTCATAATACCAGATTTTATTTTGACATTTGTTAGATTTGGTATTGGTTACAGTAATGCAAATACCTCGCTAGTGTAATTATGCAGTTAAGTCTCGGTGTTCATCCCGAGATAAAAATGGTTTACTTAAAGCTAAATCCATTTTTCTTTTTCGTATTGAATCGTTTCCTCAATACGTCAGTGCTTAAAAGATTACGCATAAAAATGTGTACTCATATAAATATGTTAATTTGGCATTTTAAATGTATTTTACAACCTGGGTTCCGGAAAATAAATATTGCAATATTGTACATTTTCTCGTTTTTTTTAAATTGTTTTTTTTATTATATATTTCGTATACCCACAAATTTTCTCAAAATTTGTTATAACGGTTCCTTTATGTCAATGGCTACGCAGATCTACGCGCTTCGTTGCGGTCTCGTAGCAAGCTACGTCACGGGATGAGTGGCTAGACCGTAGAGCAAGTTACTGACGTAATGGAGTGAACATGATGTACCGTAAATCTGTTATTGTTACCAATTTTATTCTAAATCTTAGTACTTATAGAAAATGCGCGGTTTTTAAAACGTGTATTAGGTACTTGTTATAGGTACTCAAATCAGCTTAAAATATATAGGTACTATGTGAGGAATATTTTACATTCATAGAATAAAAAACTTGAACAATTCGAATGAAAAATGTTAAAAGACGCATCTTGTATTTCCTGCAAGATGTCGCTTTCCACTGCTATAGCCATATGAGCAGAATCCGGATATCCGGTCTGTTGCAAGCCGACACAATACGTAACAGTCGCGCGACTTACAAAGACTTAGGATGTCACAGTGCACGCAACAGTACAATACTAGATACAATAACAAAGAATAAGGACAATTAAATAGTATTTTGTGTTTGTAAATGGCGCAAAAAATGCTCAATGAGTTTATTTAAATTTAAGATGATACTATGTACAATAAGAAGTATCAAGTCAAGGTCGCCCTATTTAAGTTTTATCTTAATGCAAACTTCAATGTAACTTCTTCATGTAGTTTACCTGTATTTGTTAAATTTTTTACTAACCTACATCCTAACACTATACGAGTATATATTATATGTCTTCAAGATAAAGCACGTTTGTAGTCCATTCACAGGCTGATTGAAATGTAAACAATGCTAATTCGTTTTTATTTGTGTAGGTACGTAGTTGATAACGGAATTTCAGTTATGTCATAAGTGTGTAAAAATGTTTTGTTTAAATAGTTAGATCATTTTCGAGGTAATTTGTAAATGTGATGTAGGAAAATTAAGTTGTACTTTATAAGAAAATCTCTTTGAGATTTAATCAAATATTATACTCGCTTACCAAAAAAACGGTAATTTTAATACTCATTTCAATCATCAACACAGACACAAAGTGTATCTTCATTTCGATATTATGACAAATAAATCCAGTCAACACTTAGGTACACAACATTTCGTGTGAAGCTCCAAGCAAGGCAATTGCCTCGAGTTAGACTCGACAGTGAGTGCTCTCCTCTCCTCTCTGCTAATCTATTTTGAGACGACTCTGTGTCAGGTCGGTTGCTAATTAAAATGAAGAGCGCGAGAAATGGAGCCATGTTTGTGACGTGAAAGAATTATGCCTATATCAGCAGATATGTGTAAACCTTTATATTTGCTTGGCTTGTTAAAATTCAAACAGTTATCTGATTTCTCATTGACTGAGGATCCACATGGTTGAGGACCGTGATTACCACGAGCTACTTTTGTGCGCCTAATTCCTTTACACGGGTAACGCACGTTTTCAGAATTTACGGTGCTCAAATACATTTCATTGATTTCCTTACAATAACGACCTTTAATCTCTGTCTTTTAAAAAATCAATAATTTTCTTCATCTTAAAAATTATGTTTATATTAAAAACAAATATGTAGTTGATTATTTAGATCTAAGATGATCAACTCAGTCAGTACCTATTCAACTATAGCGACGAAACTGAACATCTCTAATACCTAACATTACACACGTGGTTTCGCGGCAAATGCAGTTGGAATTAATTAGAGGTAATTAGAGACTCAGACTCAGTACTTTTAAGTGCTTGGATATAATTAACTGATGTTCGATTCACTCCACTGCACTTGTTGCGGTTATATAGTGGTTTCGCGTGTAAGCGATTCTATATCTACACACTAACCTGCTAATATAATTCTACCTAACCTTGTATACTTACTAATATTAGTAATAGAGCGTAGTAAAGTTTAAGCAAAAGGATACACGTTAAAGTGACAGTTATAATATAAAGCCTGGTATACACCCATCAAACTTTAATTTAAAAACTATCACAATAACTAATAAACAAAACTATGTACTCGTATAACAGCCATGAAGTGTTTGAGTTAGTAAAGAGACTTTATTTGTTAGCAGGTAACAATATTGAATGCTGTCAATACTTACCTAAGCGGCTCTCAGCTTCGCCTTGCTGCTGCCAAGATGTCTCTAAAGTTTCTAATTGCTCTCCGCTGAAACTTGGAGTCAAACTCTACAAGTCCTGATGTATGCAAAAACTTGCTAATATAGAACTTTGGCGCTGAATTTCAGTCGTTCTGTCGACTGCAGCCGTCGAAAGTGCTTACAGAGAAAATGGCGACGAAATTAGGTCCTTTCACATTGAAACGTTAGAGAGCTTCATCTAGGTTTTTACTTTTTAACGAATAGTGCTGGAAATAGTTGAAGCAAACGCTTGTGTCATGTATTGTTAACAGCATATAGGTATGAATAGAATAGTTGTAAAAAGTGGTTGCAATTGTTCTTAAATTGGTATGAAACTGTTTTTATTATGAGTTTTTGTATTACTTACGTTTATACTTAAACCAAGTACGATTGTATGTAAATAAGTTGTTTCTACCTGAAGGTGCTTCAAGCAGTAGGTAATCTATATATATAAAACTCAAAGGTGACTGACTGACTGATATAGTGATCTATCAACGCACAGCCCAAACCACTGGACGGATTAGGCTGAAATTTGGAATGAAGGTTGATGTTATGACGCAGGCATCCGCTAAGAAAGGATTTTTGGAAATGCCAGTTTCAAAGGGGTGAAATAGGGGATACAAGTTTTACTTCTTAATGCGAGCGACGCCGCGAGTACCCACTAGTAAAAACATAGTTATCTTTTGTAAAATTAAGACTGAGCTAAATAAGTACCTATTTATTACCTTGTAACTTTTAAAAGCACCTCGTTACGGATTTAAAGTAAGGAATTACAATGAAAGCAACACGCTTAAACTATTTTTTTTACACATACAATATACAATGCAAAGGAAGTTTTGTTCAGTTCAGTTCACCTGTAACCGATAAATCCTCCGTTCGTTTACGAGTGGAAAAACAATTCCAAGTTGGATTCAATTTTCTTTAAATCCGCCGACGCCATCGGGATAAAAACACAGCGAGCTTTGCTTGCGGAAATACGAAGATTTTTATTAGTAAATATTATGTTTCATAATTGGAGATGTTTTATTTTTAGCTTTTAACGCAATAAGCGAGATTTTAATTTGTCTCTGGTATCATCACCGATCTCAAATAGATGGCCAATTTTATGTAAAAGTTACTATGTAAATGCTATTTTTAGTTTAATTGATAACAGCTATGTACGGATTTAATACTTTAATTATTGATTTAAAAAAGCGAGTGTGGCTCAGTGGTTCCAGTGTCTGATTTTCATCCAGACGCACCCTGGTTCGAATCCGGCCTTACACCAATGACTTGTATTTTCAAGTTATGTATGGATTTGCACTCGCTTAACGGTGAAGGAAAACATCGTGAGGAAACCGACATGTTTGAGGACCACAATATCTGAGGACATGTGTCTTCCGTGGAAGGACCTGGACGCCCACCACGATGTATCTGCCCAACAAAACTACACTAACGAATTAATTCTGCGGGGGAGTCACGACCGTCAGTCATGAGGAGATACGACTCAAAGAGAAAAGAAAAGGGATTTAATAAAAAAAATATTTATTCGTGAAATACTATAAATACTTATAAATCTATATGTAATTTTAGGGTTTGCAGACCCTACACTAGGGATTCTCCATCGGGCACAGAAACAGAGTCCTCAGGCACACATTTTGTAGTCATGTGGAGTTGTGGACATCTCAGCTCGTGCGATCTCTATGCAAATTTATGGATTCAATCACAGACTCTTGGCTCTTGGCACAAATTCCAAATGTCATCGAATAGACTATTTATATGGTATATTTGATGATATGTGTGTATATTTCAATATTTTTTGTTATTTAGCGAAAGTGAGTTTTGTTTCATTTATCTATTTACATAATTAAAATGTGTGTTATAATAAATTTTATCTACACTAATGTTGTAACATTCTACTTATGTTTCCAATACTTGACTTATAATTACTACTGTTATAGCACAGACAACAAAACACTCAATTAAAGCAATTTCACATGATGCTATAATATCCACATCGATATTGTAATAGCTCATTATAACATCGGTAAAGCGCGACCAACCTGATTGCAGGGCCAATCAGGTTGGTCGCGCTTTAGAGATAGTTAGATTTTAATGGCGGCAAAACGTACGCGTTGATTTAATGTTTCGCAATGTGTTTTGTTTTTTAAATACAAATTAAAAGTTAAAAATGGATAGCGACGATGATATTTGTACGCCTCCGGATATTCTAGAATTGGCAACAAAAGTAACTTACAATCTTTTGCCAGAAAAATCTAGAAAATTATATGAAAAATTAACTTTTGTCAGCTTTTACTCTTGTTGTTTGATCAATTGCATTAGTGAAGATAAAGTAGTTTATGCAACTGCATATAATGAAAAATGTTTTAATACCCGTGTTACTACATAAACTACTATAATAAATACTAAACGAAATGTTTCCTCTACTTATGTGTTTGTTTTTATGTTGTATTCTAAATGTCAAATAATGTTTTCTTTCTTTCTAAACTCGGTCCCAAGGTTCGAAAATATATTAGTCACGCAATTTTAAACTAATATGTACCTCTGTCTTTTCCTGTTAAGATTTAATAACAAAACCGGTTGCATGCAAAATCAGCTAAAGCTATTTAATGAATAGACCATAATGAGACTGGTGTTCTGGCTCTAAGTTTTTGTGATGCGACGAAATGACAAAACTTCTTTCACGTTTTTGTGTAGATTCTGATGGTCGTAGCAAACACGTGCACTAGCCACTGATTTAAACGCCATTATTTTATTATTTACATAAACAATAGAAAACGGTTTTCTTGTGCTAGACTCTTTTGATAATTTCGACAGCCGTTAAATGTTTAAAACATTTAACGGCTGTCGAAATTATCAATGTTGTCAATATTGTTGTCTAGAACTAGGTAAAACGTGCTCTATTTATACCATATTGCTTTTTAAGTGACGCTTTAAAAGGAAGAGATTTTCAATGACATGTTTAGATTTCATACAACAATAAAATGGTCGTTATCAGTGTGATTATTGGAAACAAGTTATGAAAATTGCAAAACAAACACATTCTAAATTTATATACATTATTTTTCGATACATTCCCAAAGCAGCACTCAGTAAAAAATACAATGTTAGTTAGGTAACAACTTCACAACATGTGAGATCATATATCTGTGAGCAGCTATTTTAATTAAACTCAGTTGAAGTGAATGTTTCTCGCGGGAGCGCACGTTTTTGCGAGCTTTAAACAACTGTTTCCAACCCCAACATGGATTACTTACAATAGATTATAGGCTATCGCTCCTAATTTTGGATCATAATTTGTGCTCAACATCGAAACTTACAATCGACGAATAACAGAATTCGTAAATTTGTAAATTTTAAGTAGTAAGACTTTACATATGATACAACCCGTTGTTACATCCTTTACTTACAGGCTATAAAAATAAAATCGTCATACCATAACAACAAAAGCGAAAGTATATTTTTTGTGTGCTTGTTCCTTCGTCATAATTCCTCAATGGACCGACACATTTTGGTGTGGGGAGAACACATGGTCCCGAGTGTAATATAGGAACAATTCGGTAACATAATCCATTTATTATATTTATTTATTTTATTTAGCAAGTATCTATGACAGGAAACCCGTGTCCGCAAGGCACCTCGAGTAATGAAATTTGTTGCACAGTTTACACGCTGTCTGTACCGTGGTACCGTCGAGCTTTCAGCTTTATACACCAATGAAATTATGTTACCAAAATTAAGCTTTAAGTTTAATTAAAATGACAGTTTGTATTTTACGTTCATATGCAATTTATACTGAAGGCTTATAAAGTGAAGAACACACCTATATGTAGGTATAAAGGCTCTATTGTGGACTGATATGGTCATATTATTATAATGCTATCGTGAAAAACAAAATAGAAAGTGTAGCTGATGATCGAGGCAATCAATTTGATTACATGAAACATAGTAGAGATAAAATGTTATGAAGTGACGAACCAAAACAAATGCTTAAATGTATAAACCATTTATATGTGTTCATAGAAGTAATCAATTTTACAATATTTGCAATTTCTACCACGCTTGCACTCAAGATGTCAAATGCGAGCCATTGTCCATCAATAGATAAAGTTTTCAAGTAACTACGCAAGCGGCGAGACACTATCACGTATTACTTATACATGCATACATACATACATACTACTATTACTCACTTGAGTACACTTCAGTTCCTAGCGATTGTTTGTTGTTAAATATCCTCATCTGTCTATGACTTTATGATACATTTTGTATTAAACTGTTATATTATTTGAAATTCGAAAACTATTCAAATTATGAAGACTAAATTAGAAGACTGCGAGAAATGTATCTCTTCCAAAACAGTTTGACCTCGGCATAAATTAACTATTGACCGAGCCTTTCCCGCGCTAAGAATATGCATACATACATATCCATAGCCTTTATCATAATATAAATATTATTATCCGGTACTAAATGACGGTTGTTTTTGCTACGTTTTTACGGAGATTTACAGAGGTTAAATTACAGCCATACAAACAAAAGATACCTAATTATTATTTAAATACCTAATGTATGTAGTTTGTGACATTACAGTTTTTACGCTACACTCGTAAAAACATACCTATCTTTATGCTTATATTAGATAGGTACAAGGTACAAAATACTTTTGGGTTGAAAGCCATAAAAAGCATAAAGTGCAATGGCCTTTTGGTACTTTGCTAAGCAACTAGTCTTAGGGATTTTTTAAAAACAGTATGATCAAATCACCAATTCACTTGCATTCATATACACCAGCTTGTATAAGATATTCAAACTTGTTACAACAGGCTTTAGCGTGGACAGCCTCGATTTGGTTTTACCTGGGGTTTTACAAATGATTTTCCTTAACAGAACTCGTATGGTATCTGCTTACTAAAGTTGCAGAAGAACTGGTTTACTTTCCTCGGTCGCTACTAAATAGAAAGTAAGTTCAGTAAATACTTTACACTTAGTACTAAAAGATTGGAAACACTGTTGCATGCTCTTTGACACTGCACTGATATGAACCATCAACTAATAGCTCTAATAGAACTATTACTATTAAGTCTAGGTATGTTCCTAACAGTTTAGTCAGAAGCATATTAAAACATGATATATGAATATAAAACAGGAAACATAAAGTTAAACAATATTTCTTCCGGTACGGACTGATGGTCATAAATCTTATCGAGAAAAATGTATACTAGGTATCAACACGTATACAACAATCTACCGGACAAAGTCACAGCAGCCACTAGTGTACATGTCTTCAAGCACAAATTGAAAGTATGGCTCATAGAACAGGCTTTTTATAAATTTGAAGAGTTCTACAAAGTAGACAAATAAATGAAACGTACAAAGTACATTGTACTATTATATTAATTGTATACAAATTGTCATTTATAATTATCTAATTCATTAATAATGTATTAAATATTGTAGTTATATGAATGTAATTTGACGTAAGTATAAATAATTTTTATGAATAAATGAACATTGAACATTGAGTTTACAACTACTGCTCATCATAGCTCATAATGACAGCTATACATTAGGTCTAATTATACATAGAATTATACTTTATTCTACTTACTTATTTTTATGTACGGGCATTTGGAACATACATACTACCTGTACTTGTAACTAAAACCTTATCAAGAAGCAAATACTAAAGCAATCACAAAAACAACACCAAATTTTCACTTATAGAGCTAAGTAGTAGAAGTTTTTTTCAGAGGAGTTTCAACCTTATCAATATAACACCCATATATCGAACACAGTCCGAAAATTCACGTGAAATGTCTAAACATTCTAACCAATGTCATCCATTAAGTATTTTATTTTGATTGTCTACAGGGACTGCGCGTGACGACAATAATTGGCGCGTTCGGAACATGCGCGGGCGCATGGCTCAAGGTGTTCTCGGTGCCGCAGGACATGTTCTGGCTGGGCTTCGTGGGGCAGACCGTGGTGGCTGTGAGCCAGGTCTTCATCCTGAACGTGCCCCCGCGCCTGGCAGCCGTGTGGTTCGGGGCCGACCAGGTCTCGTCCGCCTGCAGCATCGGGGTCTTTGGGAACCAGGTGAGCTGGTCCAGATGGATATAGACATCGGTCAACATCATTCAGTCGTGCTTCATTTTCAACAGTGTTGCTTGTTTGGGTCGTTTCTGGTGACTATGGAAAAATGACCTCTGAGAGTATTTTATTGAAATGTTTTAAGCAGCTGATCTATGTATTTCTTCGCCTTGTAACTTGAAATGTCCTCATTCCTCAGTCGAACTCGACTCCTCTGTCCTCGTTACTCGAAAAACAATAGCATTTTTATAAGACAAATTTTCTAACATGTCGCCAGAAAACGACTTTCGCACAAGAAACACTGTGTTCGAATACGGCATGACTGTACTGTAATGGAATTCGTATTTTCTTTTTATCTTCGTGTTAGGTTAATCAACAATTGCAAATAGTTTTGAACAAATCAGTTGGTTCTCTTTAATATCGTTATGCTAAATTGAAGCTCTTTTTCTTAAAGTACTCATTCATTGAGAGTTAATCGAACGCCAACGGCTTTCCTAATGGAAAGCAGTTTCCAGAACAATAGAGCCGTTCAGATGGTTGGACCTTTGTTATTCCTGCAGGTGACTCGCTTTTAAACCGGCAGATTGAAACAGGGAAAAGCTCTAAGGAAATGCTAAAGCGGAAACACTAAAGGACATTAGCAACTGGCACGGTTAAAGTTTACGATCATTTTACGACTTCGTTTAGGCCACCTTGCTGAAACGAAACGTATAAAATTCTTTTTATTTAGTCAATTCTAGCTAGATATGAATAAAATTTTCCAATGTGAAATTTTAGTTCGTAAAACGATTGTTAACCTATATTACGAGCTAAGACTACACTTTAAAATTTAATTTTTTGTGTTACTTGCTCTTAACCGGCACTCCAGAAAACCTAAAAAAATACGGAAAGTAGATAAAATGAAACAAAGACCTCGCCAATTTAATAATAATTGTTAGAATTTTCAAAGGCGCAACAGTTACTTGTGTTCCTAAACACATACAACCTCTGCCGGAGCCCGATAAGGCTGGTGACAAATAGACTTTGGACCCTGTGCTAATTGGCGGAAGGATCATAATTGGGTGTGGATTATGTTTGGTGAACCCATCTTTAGTGATTTATCGTGGCATTTGTTTCAACTTGTATCTGTAGGTATATGAAATATTGCGGTACATAAATCTGTAGACCTCTACCTAACTCAGCGATATACCTAAGGGGTCGATTTAGATGTCCACATAATGAAAACTCTGTATGTCTCTTAACGTGAGGTAGCTTTGTCTGTTTGTCAGTCTTTTCGTCAGAACACCACATTCATTATCATCATCATCATCGTCCAAAGATGTAGTGAGGTATGGCGGCACTATTTTATATACCAGAGATTATAATGTATATCAGAGATGGTTCAAAACTAACGTCGCTGATGATAATTATGAAAAAATACCCTTTCACGAATATATAGACAAAGAAACCAGAGTACTCATTTATCATTCTATGCTCATTTTAAGTTACAAGGTCACTTTGATATCAACCATTTTCCATAAAGTATAATTTACTAGAAAGAACTTCGCTATCACAAATCTTGGGTCAAACACAAAGCTCGTTTTGTGAATATATAAAGGACGTAATCCAATAAGCATCAAAGAGTCGTACAACATTTTCCACTGGCTGTCCTGGAGAGCAGGGTTGCATCTAGGGGAGGAAATTGGGCCATCGTCGGCAAATCCACAGGTCTTCATATTCAGGGTAAATGGGTGTCTGCTGTGCTAGCGGTCTATATAACTTGACAATGGTATGCACCGTTGCTGTCTAAATCTTACAAGCGTTAAATAGAAGACGAACAAAGATTTTCCAAGAATTGCGAAACAAACACATTGTCAATTTCTTAGTTTATTATAGTTTACAACTCTAGTAATTTCAATTGTCTCCTGAAAAATAGCTTAGCTCTAAGGCATTTCTGTGATAAGGCAGTTATTCAGCCTTCTTTTCACATCGAACTGTGACACAAGACGGAGCGTAAAATATTTCACTGACATGCCAATGTTGGCCAAAGCCCCAATAAATAAAATTATGAATTAAAAAAAAAAAAAAAAAAATATTTCAAAGATTTTATGGCCCCTATTTGACTAAAACTTCAAGATCCGTCCTTGTGTTAAACTCCGGGGATTTCAGTCCAATCTTGTAAAAGCTGTCCTATCTCAGATGGGAAAGAACTCAAACTTCCCAGAAACAATTTGCGGGTAACTGATATTACGATATTGTTATTACATCCTTTTAGACCCTCTAAGTTAGGTTTGGTACTTGCTAGGTACATTTTAGGATAATATTGGCGAATAAAAATAAGCTTAGCTTAGATTTAGGAGAGATAGAAAGTGGTCTCTATACCACGTAAGACCTTAGTATACTTAGGATTGGGACCATCATCACTATAAGTACAGGGTTTTATGAAGCAAGTTTATTTTTAACTAGGTATAATAATATGGCTATTCATTGTATAATATGGTCCATTTAGTCATTGATGGTGGCTTGACAACCATAAGTGTCCCGCCTTGAATTCGGGAGGACTTGATTTTGATTAGATATTTTAATTTTAATGGTAACTTTCATCTTAAAATGTTGATAAAACAATGCCCTGAACGACTGCAAAATGTGCATAAATTAGGAACTTTTCTATGACGCTTAAAAGTCCATTCTGAATACAAGAGGTTTATTCCATGCCATACGATTGTGTCACTTATTTTCGGCCACAACAATCTTCCTTCAATTGATGCACTTCATATTCTACAGTCCTGGCTAGGTACCTACCTATTAGGTAATAGCGGGTATCAAGGAAGCCATTATCTAATCTGTGCAGACAGAGGGGTCTGCCTCCGTGATGCACATAAATCTAACCTACGTATTTATTCTGTGCCTACGTGTGGACTTACATAGGTAGATAGTCTAGACGAGAGTTCCCTTGGTTGCAATGTTAGCAGCAGTTTTTTCAAAATTATAAACAAAACAATTCCTTTTCATTTTTAGTTTTATTTATTTTTTTACACAGAATGGATTCGCAATTGATTATATCAGTTACCTACCTGACGGTAAGCGGAAGGAAGAGATATTATGGTCTAGGATAGAGTGTGCTTAAGCTTACCCAGCACAGTAAAAACAATAAAAAGAAACATAAAATAGTAAAAGTATTTTAAGCAGACTTAAAACGCAGTGCTAAACGTGAAAATCAACACTGGTTTCGGTGCGAATGGAACTCTTTAGTGAAACGATCTCTAGGTAATAATTGGATAGATAGGTACATGACAGGCAGTTCCATCTCATTATAATCTATCTGATCTAGACTGGGCTACGTATAGTTGGGAGGGATAGACACATAGACACCAAGATACCTACCTACATAGTATTTATAGCTAAGTATGTAGCTTCATGATGCGTATTCTATTCGAACCAGTGGGAATACGGCAGTAGGCGGAATCCTTTGTGAATTTTGATTGATTATCTATTTATCTATTATATATATTAATGCCCATGTTGTTATGGGTATAACACTGTAGCCATTTCTTGTGGCGGTTCGAAGATAATCTTGCATGTTATCTTATAAATTTTAATTTGAAATATGCAACAAATTTTAGAGTGCAATATAAAAATAATAAGTATATTCATCGGATAAATTTTATTAAAACTTTTATCTAACGTTTTGGTTTGACCAATTAAAATGTCGCACTTAGAGCTTTTAGCTTAGCAATTTAAATGTTGTGTAAGCTAATAGCACGGTCTATCCGCAGATACTAGAATTCAGGTATTTAGAAATTTTTGTAATATGAGTTTGATAAGTTCTAGGTAGGCGAATGAGACAACAAATAAATTGGATAAGTCCTACTTGTGTGCACATTAGTGCCACTTACGGGTGCACATTGCTGGGAAGCAATCATTCAATTTGGATTAAATTAGGTATCAGTCTGAGACCTATTTCATACATACTTACCCACTTATTTTCTCTTTGTACTGCTACTGCGCAGATAAAATAGTTACATAAGCGATGTTAGTTTGTGTACTATCAACTAAGTTATCAACCTACTTATTTGACTACAATGTGTCCACTCAGGTATTACTAACGTACCTAGTACTTACGTATTAAGTAGGAAGGCATAGCATACCTACAACTATTTCAATGTCACTAAAGATGATTGTGTTCGTGATCATTTGAATAGGACAGTTTACGACTGCACCAAAGGTCAATTTGTAGCGAACAGTTTGTACCTAGATCACGCTTTTCCGGTGATTTGACGAAATGGCCCATTGTTCCTGATTGCCGGTACTTAACGACGAAAATCCCAAAAATAGTCGCAGGTTGGCAACGATAAACAATAAAACATAAAACAAATGCCGCAATATTTATTTTTTAATACACCGGTAACATCGGGATGAAAAAATTACCGCCACGGTTGTGTTGTTACGCGCAAAGCACTCGTTGTGCGAAAAATGAAATAAAATGGCAACGGCAATTTTTATTGAGGGCGACATTTTATCGGACGCGGCGAAATGGCGGAAAAAATCTCAAATTGTTATTTTTTTCCTCTTTGAGCGACCAATTTGTTCTTTTGTTATAAAAGCATTTATATAGTAACCACATGATTGTAGGTACCTATCATCCATTGCACTATGAAGTAGGTAAATTAATAACTGTTACCGCACGTCCAAAATCCAAAAACATGTCCAAAACCATTAGAAACTTTTAAATTTAAAACTTTCCCGATGATATATATAACTTATAGTACCTAATGTTATTATTGAGAAGCTGCATAAATCTCTTTGGTGATTCTTTATTTTTGCAGAAAACATTTAGATTTTATACCTATTTAGTTTAAGATTTTAATATAATTAGTTTTAATTTTAGCTACGCCCTAATTCCCCTCATATCAGGGTAAATGTTACATTTAATTAAAGGAATTGAATTGATTGATTGAACAAGAAACAGATAAAAAATTCTATTTATAAATACCTACCGGAAGTGGTCGTATACCTTATCTATGAAATGTACAAAGTGCTCAGTAGACTATCAAACCAAAACAATCAGAATTATTTCTTAAGATGTTGCTGTAATAAAAAAAAAAGTTTGTTTTTTAATATTACTGTGACTGATTCACAGCTTGGCGTGGCGCTTGGATTTGTGCTGCCACCTATGTTGGTGGACGCCAATGGGACGATCGAGGAGATGGCAGCTGACTTCAAGTTGATGTTCTACTTGGTGGCTGGATTTACCAGTGTCCTCTTCGTATTTATCTTGCTGTGTGAGTCCTATATTATTTTTCTATGGTTCTTGATTATTTGATACCATACATCTAACTTACAAGCGAGTGTGGCTCAGCGGTTCCAGTGTCTGCTTTTCATCCAGACGCACCTTGGTTCGAATCCGGCCCTACGCCAATGACATGTATTTTCAAATCATGTATGGATTTGCACCCGCTTAGCGGTGAAGGAAAACATCGTGAGGAAACCGACATGTTTGAGGACCACAATATCTAATGACATATTTCTTCCGTGGAAGGACCTGGGTGCCCACCACGATGTATCTGCCCAAGAGAACTCCCCTAACGAATTAGTTCTGCGGGGGAGTCACGACCCTCAGTCATGAGGAAATACGACTCAAAGAGAGAGAGAGAGAGATTATTTAACTTAATTATAACATTATTCATGTTAACAAGGAATAAATGATCATATTATTGCTTATTTCAGTTTTCAAGAAAGCACCTGCGACTCCCCCATCTGCCGCAGCAGACCTAGGTGCCAGCCTCGACTCCAACTTCTTCAAGTCCATCAAGAAACTGCTCACCAACAGGAACTACGTGCTTCTTCTCATCTCGTACGGTCTGAATGTCGGCGCCTTCTATGCTATCTCGACTCTGCTGAACACTGTCATCCTCATGCACTACCCTGTAAGAACAAATTATAGTTAGGGTAGGGTGGGGCAAAGATCCGCAATTTTAGGTTTCAACCTTTTTTCTCACCCAATAAGTAAAAGGTCCTGCAGGTTTTGGCTTCACTGGAAATCTTAATTTATGTGCTACAATATACCATTTTATTACTAGCGAAATAAGCACCATTTCGGAAAAAAAAGGAAAGGTAGACAACCTTGCCTTTGCGGACCTTTGCCCCACTGTTTGGGGTAAACGTCCGCAGATTCGGGGCAATTGTCCGCAGCTGCGGATCTTTGCCCCATTGAAATGAAATACACGGAAAAATTAACTTTATTCAGTTTATTTATTCACAGTTATGAGTAAAACCATTCCAGTTCACTGACTGAATAAACATTTCGGGTCGTGCTAGTTTTTTTTGGCTCCTTTATACTCGAAACGACTGATCCCCATTCATAATCCAGAATGTCAGGCCGGTCGGGCCATTTCCATAATTTTCCAGCTTTCACCATTGATGATACAGTGGCATGGGTTTCTGAAACGCCAGTAATAACTCCTGGAAACAGTTTTTCTTCATATCGAACGGTACAAAATTCGCCTATGCACCTCTTTGGAGGCACCATCCGCTCAGACGATTCTTCCATCTTCTGATCACTGTCAGATTCTGACTCGTTGTAGACCGAAGTTCCAGATGAAATAGACTGAGACTGAGATGAGTCATCTGAATCAAACCGAAGTCTACGTGGTGGCTTCTTCTTCTGCTTTGCTGCCATCTTGAGCTTGTCTTTCCGTTTCATTGCATTCTTAATTTTACGATCTTCTCTTTCTTTGACCAACCTTTCAGCTTGTAATTTTTTGTCCCGAAGGGCTTTCTTGTGCGGAGAAGATGTTAGAAGTGTCGACTTTAAACTTTTTCCGCTCCGCTTACGTCGTGTTGCTTTGGGAAGAGGTAGTATGTCTGCTGGAGACACAACTGACACAAGAGATGACGTGGAGACAAGTCCAGGAGAATCAGTAGATAAAACAGGATCAGGCAGTCTTGAAGGTCCAGGAACAGGGAAGTCGAGAGCTGAAGGAACAGGATCAGGCAGCCTTGAAGGTCCAGGAACAGGGAAGTCGAGAGCTGAATTGCAGTTATCGTTGCCAAAGTCTAGTGTTGGTTCTTGGACGAAATCTTCTTCCGGGCTTTGGTCAAGTACTGACGTAGGAGCCTGAGGCAGCACTGAAGGCTCAGGAACAGGGCTTCACATTAGTTTTGCGTTTGTAGTTTCTATAACGTAAAAACAAAAATTAGAACAATGAATACAAATCTTGGGGCAAACGTCCGCGCGCGGACCATTGCCCCATGCAAAATGCGGACCTCTGCCCCATTTTGTCATTTTGTAATCACAAACTAA
Source organism: Macaria notata (assembly GCA_927399415.1). Lineage (NCBI taxonomy): Eukaryota > Metazoa > Arthropoda > Insecta > Lepidoptera > Geometridae > Macaria > Macaria notata. The sequence goes on from OV656727.1 coordinate 2,466,919, forward strand.
CCTAAAAACAAGAAATGCGCATTTGGCCAAATTATTGTTCATAGATCGCCTTTCAAAACCTGAATTATGGAATTGAACCAGTAAAACAGTAAGCAAAGCGTATAGTAAATTACATTTTCAACTGAAGATGACCTACGAATTATTACATCAAAACAAGTAAAAAGAATTCTAACCTCATTGTTTTTGTTGTGCCGGTCGGACGCCATGTAACTTTTGTGAGTCGTCTTCTATCAATGTTGCCAGCATAAAAATGTGTCTAAAACCACGACAATATTAAGCGATCATTTTAAATTGACCGTGCGGATCATTTCCCACTGCGGATCTTTGCCCCACCGTACCCTACATATTATTTTTATTGGACCTTACATTAAAGTGACATGATTTTAAATTGGGACGCTCTGGTTTTATATAGATGTTGTGTACATACACCAGATAAGTAGTTTGTTTATTTGCATTGCTCTCTCAATAAGGTAGTGTCTAGTGTCATTTGTTGGTTAACTAGTTAACATGTACACTTGATTCCATATTTTTAAATATTGGACTGTAGTTAAATAGGTATCCGTTTCAATAACGTGTAAAAAAATCGTATCGTATTCGTGATTTCAGACGGCCAACGTGGATGCGGGACGTATTGGACTGGTGATCGTTGTGGCTGGTATGGCGGGCTCGGTCGTCTGTGGCTTGATACTGGACAAGACTCATCGCTTTAAGGAAACCACCCTCGCTGTCTATGCCTGCTCTGCCGTCGGCATGGTCATATTCACCTTCACCTTGGACTGTGGATATATTGGAGTCGTCTATATGAGCAGCATTTTACTCGGGTAAGTTCACCACAATGTCTTGCACCTGGTGGGGATCTTGACGTAAATTGATTTAGAAACAGAAACACCAAACTTGGCGGTTCTCTAGTGAAGGGGAGAGATTAAATGTATTTCTATTTTATTTTTAGATTCTTCATGACCGGCTACCTACCTGTAGGATTCGAGTTTGCATCAGAAGTTACTTATCCAGAGCCCGAAGGGACGACGTCTGGAATTCTCAATGCTGTAGTTCAGGTACAATATTTTTTTATACATTGGATCTATTTGTTATAGTTGAATGCAAAATAAGTGATTTTTACTTTATGATACTTTTCCTAGTTTCTCAAAACTTTGATTTAGATTGGTTTTCTGTGTTTTTCGACTTTTATGTTTATGTACATAGAGATAAAATGTTATAACCATTCTTTATTTACTCAAAATGTTACTAACTTTTTACAGGTATTCGGAATTTGCACGACACTTCTATACGAATGGATGTTGGACACTGTAAAAGACCGCTGGTCAAACCTCACTCTCTGCGGGCTGTTGGTCCTCGGGACGTGTGTGACGGCTGCGATCCGCTCAGACCTGCGTCGCCAAGCAGCCCAGAATAAAGGATAAAGAAAACAATGGAATAAGAAGACAATAACTAGCCTATAAAAATTTACCCCAGTTTTAGGAGGAATCGAAGTATTTTTACTATTCCAACCCAGTTTTTGAAACGGATTGTAGAGTCGTAGAACTGTTTATAAGTGTATGAATGTTTAGAGTACATCGCTGTTGTGGATTGCAAAATCAATAGCATTCTATTGTAAGGTGAATGAAGCTACTTTAATCTACTTTTGGATCAAGATTTTATTATTTATAAAATTTAAAAATTAACAACCAAAATCGATTTACCAAATACGTACCTATCTTATTTTATTGAAGTTTAAGAGTTTAGTTTATTTTACTTATATCGTGTGCCCGCTTACACGTAATAGTCTCAGTCAGCAGTACCTACCTAAAATATTAAAAAATATACTACTTTCTTAACATTGGGTGAGATCTGTCTCAATATATGGAAGTGTTTTGCTACACTGAATGCATTAAGTAGGTAATATAAATACTTGCCTGCGTTTTAGAATTTTTAATACATATTTGCTAGAATTTACCTCGGTGGAGAAAATCTACACCGAAATAGTTGTGGTTTTAAAAGCTGCTATAGATTTTATTCATAATATTACTAGGCATAAATGGTACTAAATCAATAAAAAAAATTTTGGCACTGAGCTGTGAAAAAATAAAACTGGTGGTTTATCATACAAAGAAAATGTGTAGTTAATAAAATATAATGTGTAGTAATTTATTAAGTAAAAAAATTGAATAAACGACGAGTTTGTTTCAGGAATCGTGACAATAATTGTATGTAGAGTGGATGTATATTGCCAAAATAAGTGTAACCTATATGAAAGAAAAGAATAATATTTTATTGTATTGTATTTTAATAAACATTTTGGTCGTTGAAATACGTTAAAAGTGATAGAGTAGATATCATAATAAATGTATTAGTATTTATGAAAAACTCGTTACCAAACTATACGACGAAATTTTAAAACAAAACATACATTCACTAATGAAAATTATATAATTACTAACCTTAGTCTCATACTCACATTTTTTAATCACAATGACACTAACTCATTGCGTGAAATTCCGGTGACAATCTTAGTTTTATGAAAATTGCTGATTGGAGGAATTTAATTATATTTAGTACATAGAGTAAGCATTCGTTTTTGAGAGAAATATGGCTTAATTATTGTTTTCGTTTAAATATATTTAGGTAGAGGTAATTGAAGCATTTTCTTGTGAGTGAGACAAGCAGTATTAAAACATAGCTGTGCTCGATAATTTATTCCCCGCTGTGATTATGAGATTGTTGGTAGTTGATTTTAAGTAATATAGTTTAAGGTTTAGACATAGTTCTGGTTAAAATACTAGTTAACAATTAACTATGTATATGGCAACTAGGCTTTCATTTCATCTTTCATAGTTAAAAAATGGAATCACGATTGATTTTTTAAATTGTTTTTCAATTGATAGGATGGTTGGATCAACAAAATCAACAGTAAATTCTGGTTTATTTTGTAAGACACTTTATGATTTTCATATCTTAGCTTGTCTATCTCAATGTGCATTGTGCTTGTAACTAATAACCCCTATTTTTTTGAATCTGTGGGGATGCTATTTAACAGTCTAATATTTGAATTAACAAAGTTTTAACTGAAACAGTCTGATTATGTTTATTTATTATATATCACTATTTTCCGACATCAAATCCTACGTAATATATTGTAAAACAGATAATTAATCCGATCATGCAATGCTTAGTAAGTACATTAGGTTTAGTTATGTTATAATTGTTGTTCTAAGATTAATTAAATAAATAACAAGAAAGCTGTTAATGTGTTTACTATTTCTTTCGATGAACCTAATCATTTTATGAATCTGAAACATTTCTCAGACTAGAAAAGTTGTTGGTAGAATAAGCAATACCTAGGTATTCATAAATCTGCAAGGTGTTGTTCTAAAATGCTGCTACTTTGCATATGTACTTGTACAGCGAACCTAATTTAGGTTCAGCTGATAATTTTCTGTTAGTTATAAGTAATATAGGTATGCTCAATAAATAATGAAAATGAAAACTAGTAATTTTCTGTATGGAGATAGTACCTCCATACAGAAAAGTAGTTATGTCCATCCAAAAGGTTGCCTGGAAGAAATCGCCTAAGGCGATAAGGCCGCCCAATGTGCAACACTTTAATTTATGTATGTTTATTTCTGTTTGTAATTTTTGTGTTCTTATTATTGTGGTGTACATTAAAGTTATATTCTATTCTATTCTACCTATACCTACGATCTCAATACTAGTGGCATCTTATTCCAACATAACGCGATCGCAGCCTCGGACGTCTATAACTATTTTCTATTCATTCTCAGTTATTTTGGTATTTACTTTATGAAAGCATATTGTGGGTGCCACTTGCAGATTCTAGTAGTTTATTTGTTTACCGTTTAATGATTCTGCTGTAAAATGATCTTCAAAATAAAATACCCATAACTAATTCACAACAAAAAATATTATGCAGAATGTCCTATTTATCAAAAAAGAAATTAAAAAATAATAGTAATAATAGGGGTACTACACTGACCTCCATTACTGCGTACTTGTAGTAATGGAGGTCAGTGGGGTACTTAGAAAATCTTTAGGAGAGCCTGAAAATGAAAAATAAAAAAACCTTTTCTAAAAATGATAAGGATAAAGACTAACGGTCTTATTTATAAAAAGTTATAGAAGAGTTAAAGTGTTCTATAACATCACTATAAGAAAAATGACCATAATCGGTATTTATAAACGCACTATAGCGCTAAACAGTTCTATAAGTCTATTGTAAAGTTATAGTTGCGAGGACCCTACTATAACCTTACTATAGCGGTGCTATAAGATCTAAGATGGCCGACTATCCTGTCATCTGTCAGCTGATTTGCTGTCTTTGAAGTAAAAACAAACAATCAAATTTAAATATAAATTAATTTTTTGATGATTTGGGGGTTTTAAAACGGCGTTTTCAGTGCCTTTTGTTTGGAATGACTTGCAAATTGGAGAATGTAAAGCCTACAATAATAGCACTTGCAGTATTACATAATATTGCCATTGACCAGGGGGATGCTGTGCTTGCAAGTAACTCAGATGCTCACCAGGCAAATCCAGTAGTCCAAGAGGAGCCAGGAGAAGTTGCAAGTGGACGCTCAAACGCCATCTTGCTATCATTTATTTTTCCTCTCAGAGGAGGCTGCAGGAACATACTGCTAGGTGCTTGGTGACACATTTACATATATGTACATAGAAGTGATAATCTTTATGAACATAACATGAAAGAAAGTTATACTTTGGAGCATGTACCTACTATGATTTTACTGTTAAGCCAAAACTAAAACAAGGAAAAATGTGGAATTGTAAAACCAGATCCGGTGACATTATGTGTCTCCACTCAGAATTATATATAAAGATTAGCCCTTATTTTACACAGTGACACTGCTGCTCTTGTAATAATTAATTAATAGTAGGTACAGACATGTGATAATGCTAAATGAAGGTATCTTAGTATGTGTGATTAGTGATAAACATGTTAATAAAAGTCTTTCTATGTATTTCATTCTATTTTACTTTTATAATAAATTATTTTTAATTTCAAAAGCTCTTTTAATTTTTCAATTTTTGTTGCTCGTTGGCCATTTGGGCCTCATGTAGCTCTCGTCGGCAGGCTATTCCAGCATCGCAAATCCTCTGGGCAGCAGGAGTGTATAATAAATTATTTTTAATTTCAAAAGCTCTTCTTTTAATTTTTCAATTTGTGTTGCTCGTTGGCCATTTGGGCCTCATGTAGCTCCCGTCGGCAGGCTATTTCAGCATCGCAAATCTTCTGGGCAGCAGGATTGATGCTATTTACTTATTTTTATTTAAACTTTTGATATTTGCGCGTCTGAATATCAACAACGTTTGACGTTTCTTTGTGTCTGAGTATAGACAAAATTTTGTGTTTTATGACAAAGTTAGCATATATTTGGCACTAAGATACGTATTATCTGTGGTTAATTTCGTTCTTCTTTGATTTTTTCTTTGTACTGGCAATGATTTGGCTTATTGTCGGTACCACGTGGGTACTATAGTTATAGAAGGCTTATAGAACGTTTATAAATAGTAAACTTTATAGAACACTTTAAATGCTTATTGAACACTTTAACTATAGTACGCTTATAGCATACTATAGGCATTTTTATAAATAAGACCGTAAGAAAATAAATATAAGTTTGATAGAGTGCTAATAGCTTTATTTAGTCTATGATTTTTACAACAGTTGACAGATGGCGCTATTTCAATGTTGTTCAAACCGTATTCAACTTTATTGCCTTGAATTACGGGTTTTTATTCGTAAAAGTACATAGTAAAACCGAATCAAGCTGTGTTGTTGTTTTCAAAACTTTAGTTGTCATGGCGGCATTTTCGTTTCTTTTCCTCGTAAAAATTACAATGAGAGTTGGCGTATTTGCATTACCCAGTTATGTGAAATTATACTAGTTTTGTAATCGGGGAAACTGCTATCTCTATAAATTATGTGGTGTAATCGATGAGGATACGCGGGGAGAAATTCTAGTAATAACGTCTCAGTATGTTTGGCTAAATGTTTTGCTAGTCGATGTTTTCTGTGTAAACATGAATAATAACACCAATAACACAAAAGACCAGCCCAACAATGATGTAACTAGTCAGAAACCGAACGTGTCCAAGTGTGACCGTGGTAAGATATGCTATAATTTCACTTAAGTACCTATATTAAAACTTCTATGTCGAAGGCAGGTAAGTAATATTTGTGAAATCAAGACCAAATATACCTTCTATGGAATATATCTTCTCATGGAAGTACCTATTGCATATATTTTATAATAGTTTGTAAATCATTGACTGCTGTATGATCAGGTGGGTCAGTCTGTATATTATTGTATGTATAACGGACAGAAGATATGTAAATATATACCTAGTTTTACATTATGATCTACCATCTATGATTATAACACTGATATATTTTTTTATATATTAAAATAAGTTTAAATAACTGTAAAGAACTGCTGGCAAATTGTATTGCAACTGAGAAGGAATATTCTTATTAATAACATAAAATGGTTTATCATAAAACCAATAAATAAGTGACTAACTTATTCTGTATGTTTTAGATCTGTACAGAGTATGTCCCTCAAAACTGAGCAAGCGTGAACTAGAGAACTTGTACTTTGCCCTGTTTGAGAACAACTTGGAGTTGAAGAAGACACTCCACTCACAGACTGAGAAGCTGAAGCAGCTCTCCACCAAGCTGCAGAGGATGACCGTGCTGCAGAGGAATGCAGCCGGGAAGGAGAGGGACTGCTGCAACAGCAGGGTGCTGGTCGGAGAGCAGAGGGATGTGTTAGTATTGGATTAACTAATCTGTAGGTACTTAAAATAATTATTCTCTCTCTCACTTGAGTCGTATATCCTCATAACTGAGGGTCGTGACTCCCCCGCAGAATTAATTTGTTAGGGGAGTTTTCTTTTAATTATTATTAGGTACTTAAAAAAAGTCATTTCTACCTTTTACTATTAAGCTTTGCTTAGTAATATGACTGCAGACAGCAGCGAATGGATCTTCAAGTGGGGGATAGCTATTTCAAAGGTACAGCAAGCTTCAAATATCTAGGATGCACTATTACGGATAGAAATACTAGGGAAGAGGAAATCGACATTCGGATCCATAATGCCCTCTGGTGTAGTGTAGCCTTACATAAGGTTTTAGTGTCCAAGCTTTTAAGCCGGAAGACAAAAATTAGGAACTACAAAACTGTAATTAGACCGATTTTGATGTATGGGTGTGAGGCATGGACGTTAACCCTTATAGAGGAAGAGAAATTGCTAGTAGGTGAAAGGAAGATCATGCGCAAGATTTTGGGTCCAACCCGGAGGCAGGATGGAAGTTAGAGAATAAAGAAGAACCTTGAAATTGAAGAGCTGGTTGGGGAACTAAATATAATGGGTGAGACAAAAGCCTATAGACTTTGCTGGCTGGGTCACTTGGTGAGAATGGGAGACGATCATAGTGTCAAGAGAGCCTTACTCGGTGTCCCGAGTGGCCGTCGTCCCATTGGTTGGCCGAGGTACCGCTGGAAGGACATTGTGGAGTCAGATCTACGCGTGCTTCAAGTAGCTGACTGGCGGGAAGCAGCTCAAGACCAGGATCGGTAGCGATCTCTAGTATCGGAGACCAAGACTCAATTTGGGTCGCTGCGCCAGCGGAGTAAGGAAGTAAGTAAGTAGTAATATGACTTATTGTAGGTAAAAACTTGTAAAGTTTTGTGTATATTTTAGCACATTGCTGATATACATTCACAGAATATTGGGGATAATTTTTAAAGTAGATAAATAAACATATAAAGCAAATTTTAACAACGCATAGACAGGGTTATTTATGCTATATCAAGTTGTTGTGGATTAGTGAAAAAGCTCACTTATAAAAACATATATTTAGTTTACACGATATAACCCGGAGTGTAATTATCATATTCCAGAATATCAGACTTGAAACGAGCCAATGACCTGATGTCAGAGAAGGTCCGCCTCCTCAACATGAGGCTCAGCTCCGCCAAGCAGTTCCTCAAGAAAAGCACCTGCCACTCCGTGAGGTGCCCCAAGTGTGGAGTCTGTCCTGTCAAGTAAGATACTACTGTGATAGATGGTAGTAGGATACTTTTTGGTAATTCCTCCTACTTCCCCCTGGAGTTGTATTCCTCATTACTGGGGGTTGTGACAAATACCTTGTGGGAGCTTTCTTAGTCAGATACATTTTGACATGTGTGAGTGGTGGTGATTTCTGTTACCCACCTGGATAGTTAACCAACTTCAATACATATATACCTATGTATAATAATCTTCAATCTTTCACTTTGACTAGTACTTTTCACCATTATCCTTATCTCTAGCTGATTGATGTGTAACTAACATAAAACAAAGCGAGAAAAATTAGATAAGGGGACCATTAGATAAAGCATCAGCTTGACTATTATGACTGTTGGTTTAATGGCTAGAGTAGCAACATTTTGTTCCTTTTTTACTTATCATATAGAAATAAGCAAGTGTTCAAACGAGCTGAACCACATAACTGATGAGTTTAGTCTCAACAAGTACTAATTTGCAAAAAATGTCTACATAAATGCTTCCTCTATGGTTATAAGGTTTTATTAATTCTTTTTCCAGTTGGTCTGCTACTGCTATAAACGCTCGACCGAGCCAAGCGAGCGTCAAAGTTAACTCCATATCCACGGCCTCTCAATATGTTCCTACGTGAGTATTCATAGTTGATTGTTGCTATTTACTTTTACAAGGCGTTATGTCAGTAATTGTTTTAATACTAAAAATATCTTAGATGTTTCACATATTGATTTAAACATTATTTTAAATGTAAAATTCTAATAAAATTTGGTTCTTTTAAAGTAAATAAAGCAATTTTGCTGTGAACTGAAACATCAAGTAGTTATGATCTTTTATTCTTTGCTGTTGGCTTTTTCCAGCGAAAATCCACAGCCACATTCCTCGCGCAGGGAATCACACAAACATACACGGACGGTGGAGACTGGAACAGAATGGAATGATAAGTAAGATATCAATAATTTTTCTCCATTGCATTATAACAGATTGATTGATTACTATGATTTTAGTATACATAGACAACTACTAAATAAATAAAAAAAAAACTATTTAAACCTGAATAAATACAGTAACTATATATTTTATGCTAATTTGTGTATTTCAGTCACAGCGAGAAGCATTGCAATGAAAACAAATGCAGAACCACTATGGATGAACTCAAGCAGAAAATTGTCAACTTGCAAGAGGTGAGTTAATTTGCTTGTACATTTCTCGCAGGAACTAATATTATTATTGCTATGATATTATATAATATTCTTAAAAATTTGCTGTATTAAAAGATGGATAGACTATAAGTCTAAGAGCACCAAAAAATTACGGTGTCTCAAATTTACATAATGGTAGTTAATCGGACTGATTTTAGTCATAGGAAATTTAGGACATGTATATTGTTTAGCTTATTTTTCTTATTCATTTAAAGTCATTGCTCTTAATATTTCCAAAGGAGTTATCAAACACCCACAAGGAGTACTCCAACCGTATCTCCCGGCTAGAGAGTAACGTGTCCAGCTTACAGCGAGAGAACACCAGTGTGAAGGCAGCTGCAGCCACCAGCGCGCACCGCCTGCAGCGCACCGAGCAGGAGGCGCGGGGGAGCCAGGGGGAGCTGCGCCGCGCTCAGGGGAGCATCAGTGAGTACTTTACTTGGAGCGACGTGTCTCACTGCAGCGAGAGAACACCAGTGTGAAGGCAGATGCAGCTACCAGCGCGCACCGCCTGCAGCGCACCGAGCAGGAGGCGCGGGGGAGTCAGGGGGAGCTGCGCCGCGCTCAGGGGAGCATCAGTGAGTACTTTACTTGGAGCGACGTGTCTCACTGCAGCGAGAGAACACCAGTGTGAAGGCAGCTGCAGCTACCAGCGCGCACCGCCTGCAGCGCACCGAGCAGGAGGCGCGGGGGAGTCAGGGGGAGCTGCGCCGCGCTCAGGGGAGCATCAGTGAGTACTTTACTTGGAGCGACTTGTCTCACTGCAGCTAGAGAACACTATTGTGAAGGCAGCTGCAGCAACCAGCGCGCACCGCCTGCAGCGCACCGAGCAGGAGGCGCGGGAGAGCCAGGGGGCGCTGCGCCGCGCTCAGGGGAGCATCAGTGAGCACAACACATTGCCTGGCTTAGCTTCCTAATTAATTTCGTTGCTGAATATAGTTTCCGTAACTCCTGCAGAAAAAAGGCAAGCAACAAATGTTAACTACGGTGTTTTGGTTACTTCATATTGTTTGTTGTACTTTTACCGAACTATGCGAAGTTGATTTTCTTATTTAAGATGTTGTTATGTTCCGCAGGCGAGCTGACGATGCAGCTGTCGATCGAGCGGCGGCGCGTGAAGGAGCTCGAGACGGCGCTGAAGCTGGCCTCCAAGCCCAGCGAGGTGGCCAGACTCATTGACAAGTTCAACGCTAACATGGAGAATAAACCTGATGTACGCGTCATCATCATACATTGTTAAATAGAAATATCACTAAGACACCAGCACAAACAACATTATGGCTAAAGGTAGAGCAGCATGCCTGAACTGGAATGGAACTGGCTCTCAATCGAAGTAGCCAGAACACACCATTAAGCGCTTGACGATACATTTTCACATTCTATAAGTTCTAGAATCTGAAACATAATTTAAATGGGAAGGAAGTGAGATAGTAAACATACTCGTATGTTTATTTGGTAGGAGCAGTCCCCCAGCAAGCGGGTGGCGGTGGGCCCGACGCTGTCCTCCGCCTCCTACTTCTCCGCGCAGGGCTCCACGAAGCAGGACCTGCACTCCCCCGCCTCCACTACTAGTGTGAGTTTCAATTTTTTTATTCACAGAATTATTTATAGACCTCCGCCTGTAGTAATAGTTCGCATTACTACTTCTGTATTCTATTTTACTAGTACTACTAGTGCTAGTCAATGTACATGAGATATCTACAACTACTTAACTTCCACGCCATCTCTCTGTACTTTGACGGATCTGAAATGTCAGCTAAATACAACTAGAACAACCAAAACGTTGTACATTTGCGTGCGCAAAAACCTGTTTAAATGTATAATTAACCGACTTCAAAAAAAGGAGGTTATCAAGTCTTCTGAAAGTTTTTTTGTTTTTCAATTTTTTTTATCGATCATACACATCAGCATTGTACTGGCCATTACCGAAAAAATTGTGTACTTATCGTTTGGTTTTATATTTTTATAGAAAAGTGACCGATTATTATCACCCGCGGAAACGAAATCTAAAGACGTGTCCAAATCCGACGATTCAGGCTATGCAGAACTCAACAAGAGCACTGATGCTGACGATACTAAGGTAATTAGTAATTATTTCATTTAGCAATGTATTCATAGATTCACGGGGCAATACAATAGTAATAAGTGCAAAAGCTAGATGCACGTTGATCTATCACTCCTATGTCTATCTCAGTTCTTCTTAATTTATTTACATACCTACATACATATTGTCTCTCAAATAAAATGAGAATAAACAACGTTTGGAATTTTTCGTCGTTTGCTATCGAACTTTTCTAAGATCATATGAATATATTGATATACGCTCGAGCGATTTCTAGAGTCGCTACGTTTTTAGGATGTCGTTTCAGAGTTCTAAAAGTAGTATATGCCAGCTATAGCTCTACCCTGTATTGTATTGTTTTCTATTGACTTTATCAATAACCTGTCCTACAGACGGACGCGGAGCAGTTGTCGCGCGCCAATCGCGAGATGATGAAAAAGATATCCGAGCTGCAGGCGCAAGTTGACACCATGAGGATCAACGGTGTAAGTTATACTATTTTTCTTACATATGTATCACCATATCATCTTCTAGGTAAGCGTGTCACATCTTAGGCTGCAGCAATGCTTAACATCAGGCAGGTTGTAGTCAAACGTTAAACTATCCCACGTAAAAAAATATATAAATATCACCATATCAAAGCTTGTTGCGTGATGTATGATGATGATGAAAAAAATATACAATTGAGAAAATTTGAAATGCAGCACCACATCTTATAAAATTAATTTGAATATGTTTCAGTCCGGCGCACCACTGACTATAGATAAGATGGGTACGGATATAGATATATTCGCCGACGAGAAGCAGATGGCCGTCATCACTATACTGGACGACAGACCTGACGCTGTAGTGCAGGTTACCATCACATCATACCATTTTTTTATAAATCAGATAATAAGACTAAAACGCATACCAGTAAAAAGCTTTCACATTTCTGCTCCAGCTTTCGAGACATATTACTCACAAGATCATCATAACAGTCAATTTTAGTAAGATAAACATATTTAATATTGGTTACAGTTTCAGGATGCAGGCGCTAAAAATTATGACTCTAAACCAGAAAGAGACATAGATACATCTACTCCTGTTAAAACTGCAACTAAACTAGCTGAGTCTAAATCCAAGATAGCCGAAGGCAAACCAGTAATCGCTGAAATTGAATCTGCAACTTTTGTAGATAAACCTGCTACAAATGAATATGAATTCGAAACAGCGGATACTAGATCCGTAAAAGCTGAAAATAAACGCCTAATAGCTGAGAAAAATCCCGTAACAGCTGAAAATAAAAGCGTAATTTCAAATAACAAGCCGATAGATGGCCGTGATTTCGAAACACGAGATTTGTCTAAGTCTGGAATAGATGAATGTAAGCCGGGCATAGCTCCTTGTAATCCAGAAACCCTCGGATGTAAACCCGGAGTTACTGAATGTAAACCTAAATTAGCTGAATGGCAGTCGGTGAAAAATAATGAACCAAGTACGTCTGCTAAAGCTGATGCAGATGAATATGATTCTTGGAGCCAATATATGACTAAAACTACTACTAGCACCGGCGAGAAATTTAAGTAAGGTCACTCTTTGGCTAAGTCAGCCAGTACCTAACATATTTTATTCAAACCGCACCAACCACCACACACCACACACCTCACTCCAAAAATCCATAAATTATTTCCCAAAATGTTATTTTTCAGGCGCAGATTAAGTGACCAAGACATTGACGTCAAAATAGATATCAGCGTCGAAAAAACTACTAGTAATGTTAAAAGAAATGACGCTGACAACAAATACCAAATACCAGGCCCTATGCCTTGCGATACGTCTCGTGAAAGTAAGAATAAGAAATCTTGTCAGAAGTGCAGGAGTTGCAACGCTAAACGAGTCATTTGCGAGTGTAAAGGAGCTAAAGTATACCAGATCGAAATTGACGATTCAACCGAAATGAAAACTGATGCCAAAACGAATGAAACACCATCACCTCCATCCAAATCAGGTCATAAATTAACAATAATAGAACCTGACAAAGGCTCGCTAACGCCAAAAGATAGCGTTATTATAGCATTGAAAGCGAAAGAAAGCAAAAAATTATGCAACTTTAACACACTCGCTACATCTGTAGATTCATTCGCATTGAATGAAAAGAGGCTAAGTCAGAACAGTAACATTGCAGACCTATCCGCAGCTGTTGAGAAACCCAGTAGAACTACGAACAAAGCCGTTGAAAAAGCAAATGAATTAGAAAGAAAATATGAGGGTAGTGTGAATGATAGATTGTTGGAAGAACTAGCTGAAGTGAAGGAGCCTTCCAATACAAGCTATCATTCGCGCGGGGATGCAGCCGGGGACCCCCCCTTGCGGGACATCATGGCAGAGGTCACTAGCTGGAAGGATGAACCAGCTGACGCCTCCGCTAAAAGCGTCGATGGCGCGAGTATTCGTGAAGACAAAGCGCTGGAAAAATTTGGTAAGTTGTTGGAATTATTTAACCACCAACTCACTCAGGAGATATTTCTGTAAGTGAAACTGTAGTTTAAGGTTAAGCATAAGCTGTACGTACTGTGAAGGAACTTCCACCAACCAACCACCTAACCACCGTAATCCTATGCATATTTCCCGTTGAAACTTGCTAGAGCAAGCTGGCTGCATATCCTTTGCCTCCATAATCCCGCGTCCCTCCCGCGGCCCCCTCAGAGCAGTGCCTGTCCCGCGCCACGGCGTGCCGCTGCCCGCCCGCCTCCCGCCGGGACGTCAACGTGTTCCGCACGTGCTCCGGCTCCCTGCGCTTCCACACCAGCGCCGGGGCAGAGTTCCGACACTGCGACCAGTGCTCCATCGGGAGTCCTGAAAACAATCGGGATTTTACACGTACCCAATGTTTTACTCTATGTAGAATATTGTTGTTATTATTTCTTTAAACACGTTTCCAATTTAGGGGGTCGGCTTTTCTGTGTACCTGATTTGGTAAAATACCATATTGTACACATAAACATACCTGAGATACTGAAGTCGAATGGATAGAGGTTACAAATAGATAAAAAAATACACTTGAAATAATTGGTTCTTGCGCTAGTACGAAATAAATACCTACATTGTATTCAGTCTTTATCTTCTAATTTTTTAGAGACTATTATTACTTGGATTAGTTTACATTACCTATCTTACATGTCAATATTAAAATTCCAGCCAACGACATGGCCAATGACCTGCCAGACTGGGCGAACACAGCGCCCAAAATAATCCTAGTACCCAAACGAGGGACCCCCACATCACCCCGCGGCGAGCGCGTGCGTCCCTCCGGAGAGACCAGCCTCATCCCGCGGGAACTCGGCGTTATACTCATTAACCAGCCGGATGAGGACCGACCGAAAGAGTTAGTGGAGAAGATGTTGACGAAGCGTGACACTACGAGTGGTGTGCATCCGCCCCCGGTGCGGTTTGAGTCCGGTCCGACTGTGCCGGGTCGTCGAGACTCGGCCACGTACACTGCGTCGCCGCCGCGGAAGGACTCGGCCACATACACGGCACAACCGGCCAGGAGAGACTCGGCCACTTATACAACTAGAGCACCGGACCGACTCGAGTCTGCTGGCCTTACTCCGGCGCCGGGTGTCACCAAAGGTAATTTGTATAGATGGAGCATTTATAATTGACTGGCAGCAACCTGCTGCATTAAAATAGTATTATAGCACCCTGTATTACCTTTCTTAACACAGAATATAGAATAGTTCATATTCGTATATTCAAGGAAATATTCCGAATTTTATCCGTATCGGTTCAGCTGTTTGAGCATGATGAACGGACAAGCATACGTACAATATTGCGTCAAGAATTATCTATACCTATATGATGAAATGCTCAATTCAATTCAATTCAAAAAATTCTTTATTAAGTACACCAATATAGCAAGAGAACACAAGTATAAAGAAAAAAACCATAATATTGGGACAGTTAGTTGTAGTTTGGAAAACGACGATAGGAAAACAGTAAAGCTGGCGTACCTACTAAAACTAATACAACTTAATAATAATTTAACAAAAAGAACAACTAAAAACCTAAAAACATGTAAAATGCCTACATTTATATCTATTACAAACAGAGAAAGGAAAACAACACATAATAAACCTACTCAAAAAGAAGGAAAAAATAAAATAAAAAATAAAACCTGAGTCCACAAATTAGTCATGCATATAATAATTATGAACCAAGCTCTGAAAAATAGGATGGGGTTTGGCCTGCCTAATATGAAATGCTGTGAGTGATAATGTTTTTAAAATCAAGCTGAAACACTGGCTCGTTCAAAATTGTAGTTTATGCAACTGTCATATAAAGAAGGGTATTAAAAAACGAGTGTGAGTTAATATAATAGTAACGAGTGTTTTAATACCCGTGTTATATGCAGTTGCATACACTACTTTATCTTCACTAATGCAATTAATCAAACAACAAGAGTAAAAGCTGACAATAATTAATTAATTTTTTATAATTAATTTTTCATATAATTTTCTAGATTTTTCTGGCAAAAGATTGTGAGTTACTTTTGTTGCCAATTCTAGAATAACCGGAGACGTACAAATATCATCGTCGCTATCCATTTTTAACTTATAATTTGTATTTAAAAATAAAACACATTGCGAAACATTAAATTCACGCGTACCTACGTGTATTGTCACAGTGATTTTGCCGCCATTAAAATCTAACCAACGAGAGCGCAGCGCGACCAACCTGATTGGCCCTGCAATCAGGTTGGTCACGCTTTTTCGATGTTATAATGAGCTATTACGATATCGATGTGGATATTATAACATCATGTGATATTGCTTAAATTGAGTGTTTTGTTGTCTGTGCTATAACAGTAGTAATTATAAGTCAAGTATTGGAAACATAAGTAGAATGTTACAACATTAGTGTAGATAAAACATATTATACAATTGATGAGTTTTTCTTGAGCCAAAAAAAATCTTATTTGAACATAAATGGCAATAATTATGTTACATAATTAGTAATTAATTAATAATTATTATATTTTTCTATACAATACAATGACTATTATACAATTTGACTTGTAATATGTATTACCAATAAATGGTTTATCTTGTTTATCTTGAATTGTTCGTACTTTTCCAGCACCGCCAGCCCGTTGCGACTCGGCCACGTTCCCCGTGACCCCCCCTGCCCGTCGCAACTCGGCCACCTACACCGGCGCCCCGCAGCGGAAGGACTCGGCCACCTTCACCCGGCCCTGTGTGGCGGGCGGCAGGGAGTGTGAGTGCAGGTGCTCGCTGGCCACCTCGCCGGACGACACCGAGAGGGAGATATCGTCGCTGCCCGATCTACCGCCCGAGAAGGAAGGTTGGTGCTCACACGTAACGTGGCGTGTGTAATTTCATACAAATTGGTGTAGGTATAGTTCGATAGATTACGGTACGGCTTTATCTACTAAATTAACTAGTAAAAATACCTAAACGTTAGAGTTGTTGTGCAACCTTAAGAAAGATAAAGTAAAGATCTATATCTCAAATTGTAAGTATCAATTCACCACATGTATTGGAAACTGATATTTTTAGTATTTACTTTAGTCCTAGTATATAACAAAGTATGTATCTGTAAATACCGATGGACGAGCAAACTTCCTCCGACACAGGGTGACCTAGTGGGGGAAATATAGTACTTATCATTCGTGACCTAATGTTTATTCCTAAGTAATATATAAGCAATATAGTTGTAAGCAATAGTGTGCAAATAAACGATTTATTATATTATTATTATTATATCAAATCAAAGAACTCACCTCTAGAAACGTACTGCATAATTTCATAAATTATCACTTTATTTTCGTTTGACACTTAATAAACAATAGTTTGGATGAAATTATTCAAAAGACTACACATTTATGCGTCTCGTTTCCAAGTATTTGGTGATGTAAATTTTCTGAGGTTATGTGGCACTTTCCTTGAGATGTCATCTGTCCACTTTATGCGTATAACATTTCTGATTGTATATTTCCAGGTGGTGCGTCGCTGTGGTCGCGCCGCCCCTCCACGCGCGGCTGGGCCACGTCCCCCGGGGAGCTGGTGCTGGAGGGGGAGGGGGGCACCTGCACGCCCACCGACACGGAGTCCAGCTCGCGCGCCGCGCCCCTCAGCGCTGGGGAGATACCCATACCCACGCAAACCAGAGGTAAGATACTATAAAAAACACTAGTGGGTGCTCGTGGTTTCGCTTGCATTAAGAAGTAGAACTTGCATCCCCTATTTCGCCCCTTTAAAAGTGGCATTTTCAAAAATCCTTTCTTAGCGGATGCCTACGTCATAACATCTACCTGCATGCCAAATTTCAGCCCGGTCCGTCCGGTGTCAGTAAGTCAGTCAGTCACCGTCGAGTCTTATAATATTTAGATTCAGATTAGTTGAGAACATCATCCTCCTATTTTAGAAGTCGGTTTTTAAAAGTAAGTTCGTATGAGAGTGACCGGCTCTGGTGGCAAAGTTTTTGAACTGCCTTATGCGCCTCTGCAATGCCTAATGACTGCCAAAAAGTAAAAACAGAAATTTTGTAAATGTTGTATCTCTAACCTTATGATCAATGATTTATCGTGGTTTTTTTTAATGATTTTCAGCTCGAAAGCTGTCCTTTGGTGAAAAATCACCACAGCCTTATAGCGGTGGTCGGTAAGCTATATTGTTGTATTTTTTTAATATTGTTTTCAATGTGTTGTTTTTTTTTCAAACTTGCCTTTTTCATAATGAACACCTATGAAAACTTTGTCATTGTAACGATAAGCTTGTTTTGGATTCTCTATAAAAAATATCGTTGAATCGCGACGAAACCAAACGTTTTTTCCGTGAAACAAATATCGTAGGTGGTACAAAAGTTGACATTTTTGATTGATTTACTAAAAAGCGCTCTATCATAGTTTCCAACCATATATATATAACCCTGTATAACAACATGATCATGTTCCCAGCTTGCCGCAGAGCTCGGAGCGTCAGATGGAGATGACGCTGAACGCGATCAGCGCTGAGTTGGCGCACTGCCGCCAGCTGCTGCAGGCCGCCGCGCAGCGCGAGGTGCCGCGGACATGCTAGTACTCAGCGTACACTCATGTAGAACATTACTTAAGCTTGGATTTCCTAGGAAAGTGGTTCCGACATATAGCGGCCGTAATACAGCGGTGAATGAACGTTGTCTATGTAAACGTAATGGCGCGGTTTCCTAGAGAGCGGTAACTTGCACCGTAATTTACTTTAATTATTTTTGCGTTCGTAATATTACAGCCGCTATATGAAGGCACCGCTGTCCTAGGAAACCAAAGCTTAGCTTTAGCCAGCAGTGCAATAGGGAATATGCATGGAAATGAAATTTGATTTTTGTAAGTAAACTATAAAAATATACCAAAATACTAAACGAGCTGAGCAAACCGCATTTATATCCACTGCAAAATAAAGAAGCTTTGACCAATTGAAGATTTTATTCCATCTCTTTCTTTCAAAACAGAATTTTCTATGTATTTTGTATGGCGTTAGTGTCGTGTGACGTCACATGACATGTCGGTTCTCTCTGTCTAATCGTAAACTAAAAACGTGTATAACTGCCTTATTGTTAATGAAAAATAATTTCACTATGCTGATTGTCTATTCAAAAGCTTTCATTGAAGTAATAATTAAAAGTTGTGCATATTCCCTATTATGGTCGAGTTGAAAACCCATTACGTTTAAGACGACGCAGTGGCGAACTATAAATCTGAAATTGTAGGTCCAAGCGTCCTGCACCGCCGAACAGGCGCGGGTGGCAAGTATCGCTAAAACCCCACTTATTCCGAAAGGACGCAAGCGACAAAATGGTTTTGGTCGTTTATTTCAAAAACTACGAATTTGTTTCAAATAATCTATTCACAAATCAAAGTGATTGTGTTAATTATCATGTGTGGAAAATTTTAATGCTCTAATCCAAAACCAACGCCGACAAAATCGATATACTCAACTTTATAGAGATCTTTTTGATTAATTATTTTGTGTTACAAAAATTGGCCGTTGGTGTTATGATATTCGTAAAATATAGTAATTGAAATTATGAATCTTGAACATAACATTTTAGTTTAGTTGCTTTTGTCCATGTCGAGTAAAATACGAATTCTTGCTACCAAATTCTCAGGGCGTCCTCTTAATAATAATATACTCGGAGCGTTTTTTGGACAGAGCCTTTATTGTCGTAAAAACAAGAAATAAAACTGAACTACTTTCAAATAATATAAAGAAAAAAAGGCAATTAAGCATCATTACGAGGCTTTTGCATGAATATGATTAAAAAAATTGTAGGGACGCATTTTAAATTATAATGTCGAGTTGATTTAAATCTCATTAGTAAAAATATATGATTTGGGCCGCCATTTTTGATATTCATTTTTAATTCTTGAATGTTCGATACAATAACAATTAATTGTGCCTATCTTTAGTGGTTATAGAATGCAGTTATTGTAAAACTTCTAGTCTTCTCACTAGTATGTATCAAAGTGCAATATTCGCATAATGTAGTACATATTCGTATGTAGATGTAGGTACAGATTTAGATAAATAGTGTTGCTAGCTTTGTACTAACTCAATTGTAGTTACTACTAGTCTTAAAACATTATATGTAGCTACTTTTAAAAATGCCTGTAAAGGTTTACTGGGAGCTAACGCATCACCTGTCATTAATTCGTTTAAAAATATCAATCTTTGAACAACAAGACACAAGGTTTTACGTTAGCCGTCAGTTACCTTATAAAAAAAATATAGGCTTGTTTTGTAAGTATACCTATCTGGTATGGAAATAACTCGTATTTGACAAGATTATGAAATAATAACGTCACACTACTAACTTTTTATAAGATGCAGGGTCAATATGACGAGCTTATTGTGTGAGAAAAGGTAGTGTTATTTATGGTTAGTTTCAAAATTGTTTCAAAGTTCCTATTTAAAAAAATACGTAATTGAACATTACCTAGGTTTTAAAAAAATAAATCAAATCGGTTCTAAATTATTACGCTGATGTTTATTGTTTTAGGGAATTATTCGTCCGCCTGTAGGTTAGTAAAATAAATAATTTATGCAAAACATGATATGAAGTATTATTTTTGTTATAAGAGTACCCAAGTAAAAGCTACGGATTTAAATCATTTGTGTTCATCTTTTCTTCCATCTGTTATCTGTATCCGTCGTTGTCTTAAATATGTACCTGTCTAAAATAATAAACCTTGACAATGATTATGTAGGTAGGGTGGAGTGGTAGCCAATGAACCAAGAGTACTCTATGAACCAAACAAATTATCGACGAAAGGCGACGTTGCCAGCTTGTGCAGTATGACACGTAGCAACCAGTTCGCCACTCAGTGCTTGCTTACTTAGTCGGTAGTCGCTTGCAGCGCCGCGCGCTTGTGTTACATGTGTTTTTCAACTTTCAACCACAAAAACGGAGAAAAAGAAGTGAGTTTATTTTTTTTACTACATTTTTATTTATGAAAGTATTACCTTGTGAATTGCTTATATCGTTTGTATGTGTTTTTGTGCTATTGTTTTAATAATCATAAGCTCTCAAAGTGTGTTTCTATTAGAAGCAATCTAACCTCAAATTTCATCTGAGGGGGGTGGTATCCAATGAATCAATTCACTGACGTACTCAATGAACCATGGCTCATTGGGTACTACATAAAGTTCATTGTGTACTTGATTCATATTTTCTTGAAACATACCAAGTATATATCGCTGTTTTTGTTTTTGTCATTCAATGATCGAAGTTTTGTCAGTATGTTTGTTCCGGGTAATATCCTAAACGACTGGACCTCTTTCGTCATTTTTTTATTTGTACGTAGCAATATGTTTTATCAATTCAACGCAGCTACTATAACCAGCTTTAAACCTTGTAATATTTAAAGTGTTATAAACACACTTGGGTTTTTATGCAAACATTTATATGCAACCAAAATTCTCAACACCGCAGAATTCAGCAGGAATGTCGCAGGTTTGAATCCTGCTGGGCTGAGAATTTTGGTTGCCTATAAATGTTTACAGCAATTTTCTGTTGCACATTCTTAGAATATTATTAATTTCAGAATGGGACGAAATACAAAAGGACGAGAAGCAAGGCAAAAAGGAAATCACACCCCTGAGGATATAAAAAAAGGTATAGACCTTCATCTGGGAGGATTAAGCCTGCGAAAGGCCGCAAAAGAAGCAAAATTACCCTATCCGACACTACGTCGTTACGTATTAAAATATATATCGGATCCCACTTCTAGGTTGGAGCCAAATTATGATAATAAGAAAGTATTTACAACAGACCAAGAACATAGTTTTAAAGAGTATATAGTAGACTGCGCAAATAAATTTTATGGCTTAACATCCAAAGATTGCAGAAGAATAGCTTACCAAATGGCAAAAATTAACAACATTGATTGTCCTTTAACCTGGAACAGAGAAAAAATGGCTGGCAAAGACTGGATGAGAGGATTTCGAGCAAGACACCCTGATTTGTCAGTCAAAAAACCAGAGGCTTGTAGTTTAGCCAGGGCTACTGCATTTAATAAAGACAATATTAAGAAATTCTTTGACAATTTAAAAAACGTGTATAATCGCCACCCATCCTTTGCTTGCGGAAACAGAATATATAATTTGGATGAAACCTCAACAACAACTGTGCATCGTCCACAAAAAGTACTCACAACAAAAGGCAGCAACGTTTGCAAAGTCACAAGTGGTGAACGCGGAGTCTTAGTAACCACCTGTTGTATAGTGAATGCAGCAGGCCAGGCTTTGCCCCCAGCAATGGTGTTTCCAAGAAAAAATTATAAGGACCATATGATTTATGGAGCTCCTCCAGGCACATTAGGCTTGGCCTCCCCCAGTGGTTGGATGAATGCCGACCTCTTTGTTGAAGTAATGAAGCATTTTATAAAGGTAAGTGTTAGTTTATTCTATTATCTTCAGTGTTTTATATTTTTTTTATCGTTTTTACCCACAACCGTTGTATTTTTTTTTTCAGTATTCGTGTGCATCAAAAGAAAACCCTGCCTTACTAATACTAGACAATCACGAGAGCCACTTGTCTATTCAGGCTATTGATCTAGCAAAAGCCTCTGGAGTAACAATGCTAACACTTCACCCACACACTACAGCTAAAATGCAGCCCTTGGATGTAGGTCTAAATGGACCCTTTAAATCATACTACAATGCTGCAGTAGATGCGTGGTTAGTACGTCACCCTGGAAAACAACTGACGATCTACAACATTGCTGAATGCGTTGGGACTGCATATATGAGAGCCATGACACCAGAAAATATAACTCATGCATTTAAAAAGTGCGGCATCTTCCCTTTCGATGATCTAATTTTTACTGAGGTAGATTTTTTACCTAGTGAAGTGACCAATAGACCTACACCAGACGTCGAAGATGCTGACGAAGAAACAGATGCGGAGGCAAATATTGAAGAAGAAACGAGAGGTTCTCCGTCAATTTTCAATACTGATGGAAATGATGAACTTAGTCAAATTGAATTAACATCGTCAGTTTTATCCGAAAAACCTGAAAATTTGATGCATACTGATGTTCAGCCTTCGCAGTTTCAGAAAATAACTCCTCAGCAATCCACTTCCGATATTAATGAAGTGCCATCAACTTCAAGTGATTTTGTCTCTCCAAAAATTTTCAGACCAACTTTGAGAGCAGGTCCTCGCAAAAAAATTAATAGAAAACCAGGAAGGAGCATAGTAGCTACGGACACTCCAGAAAAAAATGCCATAGCTCAGAAGAAACAAAATAAGAATAGACAGAAAAGTTTAAAAAGACCAAAAACAGTAAAAACAGATTTATTTAAAGATGGAAAAAGAAAAAGAACAAATTCTGATTCGTCCGAAGACAACGAAGAAGAATTTAAGTGTAGTGGCTCATCCTCGGGAGGAGAAGACTTCTTAAGCGATGCTGAAGAGGAGGAAATTATCTTGAGTGACGAATTTCCTTCAATAACACGGAACCCTCGACCGAAAGATTTTGTGATAGTAGCTTTCGCATCCAAAAAAAATAAGGTTTACTACGTAGCCGAAGTATTAGAAGAATTGGAAAAGGAGGAATATTTTGTGTCATATATGAAATTGAAAAGCAGGGCTAAAAATTCTTTTATAAGGCCATTAGAACCGGATACTGCTGGGGTTAACATAATGGATATAAAATATATTTTACCACGTCCCAAAATGAGTGGTAGTACGACACGCCGTCAAGCTATATATAAGTTTTCTGTCAATATGACACTGTTAAACCTACGATATTAATAAGCATTCTTTATGTTCCAGTCCATGGTTACGTTTTTTTAATATTACTTATTAGGATAGTGACTTAGCTGATGACGGTTGTAGCGTTCTAAGTCTGATTAAAAGTAAGACCTCATGTAGAATTTAAAATTTGATTATTACTGATTACCTATGTAACTGTGGTGCCATATTTGTAATTTCGACGATTTTTTTTTTTTAGAAAAGTAAATAAAAATAAAAATAAAATTGCTTTTTAATATTATACTTAACCTCCTCTTGATTAAACAAGGACAGTGATTATTTGTGTACCACATGGTTCATTGACTACCACCCCCCCGGTTCATTGCATACCATAAGGTGTACACATAGAACCAATTCCCTTTTTTGTTTTAAACTGCTTAGTTCAAATTAAAAATTATAAATAAGCCAAATTTATGTACACACAATGAAAGTTAACTAATTTGCCTAGATATCATGCTAAAATTATTCTCATCATTCTTCACATTGGTACTGCTACAGCCATTTGAACTTTTTGTGGTTCATTGACTACCACTCCACCCTATTCAGCAGCTTTGTGAATGCAAGATGGCCGCTGCAAAACAAGATGGCGGAGGACTTTTAATTTTTTTATGACTTGTTTCCTTACGATCTATTTACTCCCTCCCGCTCCCAACCTGCCCCTTTCAAGGAGTCCAAACGACTGGTCAGTCAGTCACGGTGGTCTTCCTCTGTTGAGGGTACTCTCCTCAAGTCTGTGACTTCTTGAGAGGGCTGGGCGCCGGGGCACACTGACTCCGGGGAAGTTGATACAGCACCCGGAAGCCCTTGTATGGAGCTCGCCTGGGTGCTGGTAGGTGGCAGTTGGTGGAGTGGCGTAATGCTGCGGCGGGCGCGCAACTCATCGAGGGCTCGCGCGGCGAAGGCACGCAGGTCATCACCTGCCACAATGGAGGTCAGGAGACCCACATAGGTACGACTCCAACAAGCTGTCGTTGTCGCTGTAGGACCCGACCTCTGTCGCGCTATCACTGCGCCTTTCTTGCCGCGGCGCGCTCACTGGCGCTGCCTGCGGCGTGTTGCGGCCTCTCACTGCGCGGGCTGCGCAGGAGGGAGGGCGACTGTAGAGGCCGTTGCTTCTCTGGTAGACTAGCCGCCGCTGGCCTGGCCGGCGGGGTGATCGCAGGTGAAGAGGGGGGGAAGGGGTACCCCTACCACGCCTTCCACTCCGCCGCCGTCTTCGAGGTCCGAAATTTGGTGAGGCTGGTTTGGACGGCTCGTCTCGTCCACTGGGCCGGTGGACCAGCGCCGGTGCCGGTGACGGCAGTTCGAGCCGCCGCCTGGGTGTAGCGCGTTGCAGCACTGGTGATGGTGGCCGGGTGATGCGCCACTGTTGCGGAGGTTGTCGCTGCTGCGGTGAGGGCACGGGCTGCGCAGGTGGGCGCTTGGCACCAGGAATGGGGACAGCGCGCTTGCGCGCCTCACGCAGAAACCAGTGGCAGGTGCGGTTGTTGGTCGCATGTGGCCCCGCACAGTTGGCGCATTTCTTGGGTGTATCTGACGAGCTGGTGCACTCGCGTCCGTGGTGAGGGACCCCGCACTTGACACAGCGCTGGGGGCGGTGGCAGAGGGCGCTGGCATGGCCAAACGCCTGGCATCTGTGGCATTGTGGTACTTTGGAGCTGCCGCGCCATGCCTCGAATGACACGTGCGGCATGTTAAGTACCTCCGTGGTGTTGAATAATCGTGATTGTAGCTCCCGGGACATCATGCTGAACTGAAGGAACACGATGGAGTTTACTCTTCCTGGGAGAGGCGGTAAGTTGCGGGCGTGTTTTACGGGGAAACCGCGCGCTTGTAGGTCTTCAATTATAAGTTTTGGGTCCGTGTTTGTGGGGAGGCCCCGCAGCGCCACCTTGATAGGCCTATCTGATCGCAGCGAGTAGGTGTACCAAGAGAGACCTGGCAGAGTGTTCTCCAGCCTCGACAAGTAGTCCTTGATGGCGTGGTACTCCTCTTCCGTCCCTGGCAGCAGTCGTATTCCGGTACTTAGAGGCTGAGCCGCAGGTGTTCGACCAAACCTGCGGCGCAGCTCCTCCAGGTGCAGTGGCCAGTTGGGGAGGGACTCCACTGTGATGGGTGGAATCTTTCTCGACCCAACTGGTCGACTCAATTTCAATTTCGAAATATCTTTATTACAGGTTAACTTATAGTAGATAACATGGCCAGTGTATATAAATTGTCCTAGCAGTTATACAGTAACAAATTAAACTGGTCGACTGGAAGGCGCTAATGCTGGTCTTGGTGTAGTGCTACGCGGCGATTGCGGTATGCCCGCAGCGGGCGCGCGCAGCACGTTCGCGTACGTTTTCATCTCGCGTTCACTCGACGACGATGATCTGGACGCGGTTGAGGATGATG
This sequence comes from Macaria notata, assembly GCA_927399415.1. Classification (NCBI taxonomy): domain Eukaryota; kingdom Metazoa; phylum Arthropoda; class Insecta; order Lepidoptera; family Geometridae; genus Macaria; species Macaria notata. The sequence goes on from OV656727.1 coordinate 2,492,953, forward strand.
ATGATGATCCTGGTGACGCATCCCGGCTGTCCGGTATATACCGGTCCTTCGGGAAGGGCCACGAAGGAGCCACGCGGCGAGCTTTCTGGCTGGTATTTACAGTCGCGCTCTGCTGCGCTCTCATTGGCTGGCTGGCTGGATGGATCGCTCTATGTGAGGGCTGCATGGTGCGGTGTCGCGCGGTACGCGGCTTCTCCGACAGACTCTCGTTTGCCGCCCAAACAGGTAGACTGTTCAGAGGGAGCCAGGCGGACCGTCTCTGTACACTGCACTAGAATGTAAATGTCACTGGAGAAAATTTAACTTCGTGTCACAATTAACTGTCCGGCGGCGGAACAGCACAGTTGCGCGGCACTAGTGCACTCACACGGTAGGTAGTCACTGTCTATTAGGTAGAAGGGCACTGGAGTTGCGATTTCTCAGCAGAACTCGGTAGGCGTGTGCCTGCCGTGGCGGCGCTTGGTCACAAGGTGACAACGCCGGGGCGGCAGGCGGTAGTCCCTGGAGATGGTGCAGGTCGCATCGACCTCTCGTTCGGGAGCTGCAGCACGAAGACCGACGAGCTCAACCTCACGGGAGGGAGCAGACGAGCAGCGCGAATCAACAGGAACCTCCAAACGACTGGCAACATTACTTCGCTATATATATTTGTAAAATCCAGATGGCTGCTGCACCAAGATGGCGGATGACGTGCTCGACATAACTAAACTTTTATCGACGACTTATCTTTAATCATTTTCTCTATCCATAACGCTCTATCATAGTTTAGTTAGGAGTATTTTGGAATACTGTAGTGTAGTATGGAGTCCCAGTTATAAATCCCACTCTGAACGACTTGAGTCAGTTCAAAAACGTTTCTTATATCATATAACGTTTATGGACTTTAAACGTAAGGTATTGCATTCGTACAAGTCGCGCCTGAAACACTATCGGATCATGTCGCTCGCCAAGCGCCGTGAAATCGCTGACATTGTACCTAACTCTCTTTAAGTGTATCAAATCAATGGTTTAAACAGATTCTCTCGAAATATTGAATAAGTTGCCTGTAAAGTGACATCTAGTGTCACTTTTGTGAACTACTCTGATTATTTATCTATATAATGCTCTTAGCTTCGATTACTCTGTTGTCTTGAAAACGCATCATTAAAAATACAATACGTAAATATGATTCTTTCATTTAATAATCCAAAGTTATAATAACTTTACATTGATACTTCGAGTTCCGAGAACCGGAAGCACCGCGATACATTTGTTTTGCCCAAATGCAGGACAAATCTATTAAGGCATTCACCGGATTACAGAATGTGTAAGTAAATCGTATAATAAAATCAAAGACGATATCGATATATTTTTAAAATCGTCATTATTTTCTTTCAAAAAGTCAATATCAAAAATTTATAAGTTTTGCTATAAATTTATTATTTTATTTGTATAAATATGTACTTAGTCGTCTAGTGTTAATGGGATTATTATTATAGAATCATTGTTAATTTTTCTTTGTTGTATGTTTTGGTTATCTTATTAGATTATTATTTTTTATAAGCTTAGATACGTAGTTATAATAATATGTATATGTGTAGGAGCAAGGAAGCTGTTGTATCGATTGCTGCTTAGTCATAGTTTATAACCATGTCTAAAATGAGATCTTACTACCTAGATAGTTATTAAAAATCAGTTAGCGAATTTACGAAACTATTTTAACATGATTGTAATTTCATTTTAGCACATAACGGCACGGTGATATCTGAGGAAGTTGTTGAGTTGACTGTCGCTTGGTCATAGTTTATTACTAATTCTTAACGTTATTATTTATAGTCCAATTTGATTCGTAAATTAAAGTAAATTCAAAAGGGATTAGAATAGGATTTACTTGATTTGTCCTAATTGTTTTTACAAGTTTATTGAAGTTGCTAATGTAAAAAGTCACTAATATTATTTGTAACAACCAATTGGAGCAGAGCAGAGTCTCCAGTGGGGTCGTGGCGCCATCTTGATGTAAAGCCAATATAATCGATGTGGACGGTGCACAGTAACCATAGTTGGTATTATAAGTCAAGTTTGTGAAAAGTGTAATAAACGTTTGTGAATACTTCTTATCAGTGTTTTAAACTAGTAGTTTACCCAGAATACGCTAAAACTAGAGTAGGCCCTTATTCTGTTGTCGTCACTGAGCGACTCCCCGATGGTGGTCGCTCCGACATATGTATTTATTTTGTAAGTAATTATCTTAAAATTGTTAGTTAGGTCTGCATCAAGAGGGCATTAAGTGCTAGTAATTTTCTTCTATTCATTAAGTTTATTATGTATGTTTTAGCTTAGTGCCTGTTTTGCAGACTATTAATAAATAAATAAATAAAATTTGTTCCCTGGCCCGCTCCAGCCCGCCCCCCAGGAGCCGCAGTCGACTGGCAGCATCACGTCGCTGGCGCCGCGGCCGGAGAAGGTGCACGCGCTGCACGCGGCGCCCAACTCCCGCCGCCTGCCCGACACCGCGCCGCACACGGCTGTCTTCACGCTGCACATAGGCACGCTGGTGCTGTCTGATGAGGTGACTATTCATGATACTTGATAATAGGTGCTGCTTTACTTATTACTTAATATTGATGTTGTTTTTCTTAACCATGTCTCATGTTCCGAATTTAAGGATTTTGATTTGATTTAAAGACTTATGTTTGCACTCTGTTGCCTCAATCTCGGCGTGGTTTTTATCATCTCATGCCTTATGTTTTAACTTTTACTTCTATTTTTCACTTCTGGCATTACTATGGGCTGAACACACTCTCAATGTAGCGGATACTAAGAGTGTACTCGGCTATTATTTAGTTCAACATCGGGTGTTTTTTGGGTTGAAATGTTATTAATACTTTGTTCCTATCCAGGCCGTGTTGAAGTTCCGCTCGTCGTCGCTGTGCCTGGCGTGGCAGTTCTGGGACCAGCCGGCCGCCATGTCCCGCCTGCGCGCCGGCCGCGTCGTGCTCTTCGACTTCTCCACCGAGTACGACGTGCCGTTCAGCGATGAGTTCCTCGCTTACATGAAACAGGTATTAACTCGTATACAGACTTCATATTTTGTTGAGATACTATAATTATTTTAAACAAAAGCAAAAACCGACTTCAACTCTACTGTCACGTTACTAAACAAATCTAAGCCTATCAAAAAAACTACAACATAAATTCATTTGCTAAACAAATCTAAGCCTATCAGAGAAAACCTTATCAAAATCGGGCTGATAGTGCAGAAGATATAGTGTATACAGCAGCGCCCCCTGGTGAGTTGTCATCGTAATACATAGCTAAAAAGATGCACCCATTAAACCTCAACACATCACAGAAAACTGTATCAAAATCCGACTAGTAGATTTGGAAATATGGCTTAAATTTAATCAATTTGTTGGTTTATTGGTTTTTTTCTCAAAAAATACTGAACCGAATGAAAAAAAAAAAATTATGGGACCATCTCTGAAACTATCCTCATCGAATATAAAAAGAATTTTTGAAATCGGTTGATAAACAACGGAGTAATCGCGTAACATCCCCACAAAAAAAAAACTTTCAGAAGACTTGATAACCTCCTGTTTTTTTGGAAGTCGGTTAATAACTACCGATGGTAGGATATGCGTTAGTTACCAGTACCTAACCCTATAAAGATTTGATTTGGACTCTTAATTGTTTGGCATTTGACTAACCGGTCGATTGGACACAAGCCACTCGTTTTGAAAAACAACACTTTGTAAGTCATCGAATGCTTGCTCAATATTACGCTGAAAGTGAACATCGCAGGTGATTTTAGCGCAGTTCTAACTCGCGTAAGCAGTTATATTTTTTCTAGTAGGTATTGTTCACATGTATTATTATTATTTCCAGGAAGAGATGCCGATATCAATCTGCGACATGAACCGGCCGGACGAGCCGCTGGCGACGTGCTCGCTGCCTCTGCGGGACGCACTCATCCACACCAACCGACGAGCTAACATGTCACTTGCACTGGTACGTTACACTTGATACTGAGTCATTTGACCACCAGAGTGAATCACAAAATCCGAACCGAAACTTACTCAACCTTAAGTTTTCTGGTTGGGTTTTTGCGAAGTTGGAACGTTGCAATTCAGACAATGTCACGTAGAAATATAGCCCGTCAAGCTGATAATTGAATAGGTACAGTTAAATTTAGATTTTAAAAAAACTTTTAAACCGATTAGTAGTTGAATGTCGTTTCATTGAAATATGATATGAGTGAAATGAAAGACATTGTGAAACAATTTTGCTAAATTGGTCACGTACTTGTGTCCCCCAGGTGGCGGGTCCAGCAATGCGCGTGTGGGCGGGCGCGGGCGCGGGGAGCGTGGCGGGGGGTGCGGGGGACGAGCTCGGCGTGCTGGACCTGTGGTGCTCCCTGCGCGCGCCGCCGCGCCTGCGCACCGCCATCAACACCGCCATCGCACGGGTCTGCACTACACAACCGATGCACTAGCTAGAATATGGTTTTAATGCACAAAAAAGCGAATTAAAAAAAATGCACACTTAAATATACTACAGTGCATTTACAGAGCTGCTTATTGCCTTTCGTCTATCCAATATTGGCCTAAATATACAAATGACATCTAATGTGTTTTAGGACATCTCTGCCTGTTGTCCAGACGAAAGATGACTGTAGGGTAGTATTATCTTAAATCGTACTATATAGTGGGCGCACACCGCTTCGCTCACTTTTAGTGTTAAAAAGTAGCCTAACTCGTTCTCAAGACCCTATACTATGTCCGTTGTGGAATGTAAACAGAACAATCAGACCAACAATCATACCTTTGGTTTTATAAAATTGTATGATAATTATTAAAAAGGCTCTTATTATCCAACATTACTTATACTTAAAAAAAAAACTGTAAATTTAACATTTCACCGCCACGTTTCAGAACTCGAACGTGGAGCTGAGCGAGCTGCCGCTGGCGCCGACTGCCTCCCGGAACGACTTCCAGTCCAACGACGACGAGGACTCGCGCAACCACCACGACTTCCTGTACAGGCCGCGCGGGAAGTCCACGCAGGTGGAGGTGGGTCACTCGCCTGGATTTGTTACCAGTCTGATATTGGATATCACTGTCATACAAAAAATATTTTTTTAATTTTTTTTTACGTGGGATTCGTTTACGTTTGACTACAGCCTGCCTGATGTTAAGCATTGCTGCAGCCTAGGGTTAAAGCTTGTCAAGACGTTATTATCAGATCCTACTCAAAAAGTGCAAAGATGAATGAAGATGAATTCAAGAAAACCTAGGTACCTATCTTAACTTTATAAGCTTTGATACTATAGCCTCTACACTTAGCCACAAATCAAGTTCAAAACTTGTGTCTATAGTTCACTTACTCACACTATCAGATCTACATTAAGTGACAGGATTTAAAATAACATTCTTTATGATGTTGTTTTCATTTCTGTGCACGTGAAAAATAAACATGTAGCTCATTATCGTCTCCGCTTTAATTTTTTCCGGTAGTGATTTGAAAGTACATGAAGTCAAATTGAAGATAACTACTAAATAAATAAATATTCCAGGACATTGCACACAGCGCCATCTAGCCCTACACTAAGCAAACGCTTGTGACGTGGGTATTAGATAACGGATATAATACTTATATACTATCTATAACGTTTATTATGCTAAAGTAAATCAATTTAATACCACTCAAACACACAAATACTTCACAACAGACACTACATCACATACATTCACACACCACCGCGTATTTTAGAAGCTATTAATTTTAACATACTTACTGAATAACTTAAATGTAATCTTACTTAATTAGGATATAAAATAGTGCTGAGCACATTTGTGTATGGATAAAAAACTGTTAATTTAAAATTGTTTGGGAGGTGCCAATAATTAAACCAATTAGTTACACATAGCACAGCTGTGGCTCAGACTGACCGAGTCTTACAAGACTCGGTCAGTCTGAGCCACAGCTTAGCAGCTACACAGGCTTAGCCTAGTGTAGGACGCGGAATGCTTGCGCTACAGACAGCAATAATTTTACTTATTTTGCCTTGCAACACAAGTACTTCATCTCTTGCTTGGCACCTACCAGCCCATTAAAATGTATGGCTAAACCTAAGGAAGAGCCTACACTCCACAATACAGGTAAATTACATCCTAGTTTGGAGTGTACGGAACAAATTATTCGATTCGATAACTTAAGTAACATTGTCGGTGTACAAATCCTAATAGTTACAACAAAATATAAATTGCTTTTTTTAACACTAAGGTCATACAAAACTTTTAAGTATCATAAATTTACAACGTACAATAAGTAAATGATAATGCGTATCAATTCCTAAATTCTTAAAAACGTACCAAATACACAGCATAATCAATAAATGTGAAAGCTTCAATAAAGTGGTACATTTAGTTGGGTGTGTTGTGCGCGGAAAGGTCGATCGTTCAGTGATTGTCGAATGGATCTTACCTAAATATAATCCGCGCTATAATTAGTCGGGTAACTGTCGCTCAATGCTCTGACACTCTGTATCGGATCCGATCAGGCAGGGCTGGACTAAGGCAATAGCGCAGGGGTTTATTTGTATATTACTAACAGCGTTCTGCGGTTTTACCTGCGTCAATCTAAATATATAAAACTCAAAGGTGACTGACTGACTGACATAGTGATCTATCAACGCACAGCCCCAAACCACTAGACGGATCGGGCTAAAATTTGGCATGCAGATAGAAATTATGACGTAGGCATCTGTTAGGAAAGGATTTTTGGAAATGCCAATTTGAAACGGGTGAAATGGGGGGGTGCATATTTTACTTTTTAATGCGAACGAAGCCGCGAGCACCCACTAGTCTGGGATAAAAGCAGTCTGTGTGTTAATCCAGAGATTACTCTTACTCCATACTAAATTTTAACCAAATCACTTTTTCCGTTTGAGCCTTAAGAAGTATAAACCTACACACGCAAAAACTTTTCCCTTTATAATATTAGTGGGATGAGAAGTGGGATGTTGTTGTTTATGCAGATGTGGACTGAGACCGAGTAGTCAGTTGCTTAGGTACTGTCTAACTTATCTTATTTTTTTTTTCTACGTCAATTCGAAGTTCTCTGGCATATTAGTTTGCTAACCCTTCCCTCGGGTCCGTCCCTGGCAGGTAGGTGTGCCAAGTGTGCAGCTATGTGCGCGGGGGCGGCGCGCGGCTGCAGCTAGTTAGCGCACACTACTCTCTCCGACATGCATTCCCAATCTTTTTTGCTGCACGTAGCGTAGCGGACAAAGAATATTTTCGTTTCAGAATGAGATACTTTTTTTAAACATGTTGGGTCCGCACTTGTACATAATTCGCCTAATAGTAAGCGATTATTATGGTCTACGATAGAGCTGTTTACCCAGTAAGACCCCACCGATTCATTCATGGTTTGAAGTTCGCACGATTATAGCCCTAGTTCCTAGTCAGTCAGTCTCTAGACTTATTACAGTTCAATCAAACACAGTTAGATCATCGAATAGGAAGGTCTTCAAGTCTAGAGTTAATGGCTTCTTCGATGTAATTGTGATAAATCTTAGACTACTATACAGTGGAGCTTACTTAAGACTACAATCAAACTAACTACTTTATAATCAAACGTGTAAGCCTAAGAAAATAAAACGAACTGCCTGGCTTTAACTGATAACAAATTTAACTTTCAGCAGCCGTCACATACACGCTTGTAATTGATGAAACTTGATTGCTGCTTTTATTCGCATTTAAAAAAGTTTTTTCTGCTACTCGTCATCCCTTAAAACATTTTTATCTACCTTCTGTCATCCTATTGTATTTCCTTTAATAAATGAATTGGTGTGGTGGTGGTGGTATATCCGGTATATGGAGAAACTCACTCAAAAACCAATAAAGTATGATATATTATAAAGCTGGCGAGGAGCAGTCACAGCGGAACAACACTACATACTTCTCCAGAGTTTCATCTGCAAAGAATTGCCGCAAAGTAACGCCTGATTCAATATCTTAGATCTAATAATTGAACTTCCTTTTTGTTATCAGGGGCCTGACTTCCCCGGAGATTTCAAGCGGCAGAAACGAATTAGTTCGCTCAGATCGCTCGGTGGACCTTCGGTATGTACATTTACATTTTTTGCATAATAAAACCCAGTTTTAAACGTCACTATTGTAAAAATCCTTCCACCCTTTTCGCACAATATTGCTCATCCATGAGTGGAAAAAGGATGGCATGATTTCGCATGAAGTTACGTTCAATTAACAAGCTTATATTTTGAAATAAAAATAAAAAAATCGTTTGCCGCTACTTAAGTAAAAGTAAAAGTAAAAATATGTTTATTTGCCAATTGAAAACTTAACCTACACATTACAATATTCATATTTTAGTTAATTTACAATACAATAATAGTGTTTACAGTAGACCCCAAACTAGGCGTTAGCCTGTATCTTGGTGGTTCAATTATAAAAGATCCTGTTTTCCAGAAAGAAGTTGACGCTAGTAAAAGAATAATTTCAATACTATTTAGAAATGTATAAAACAATAATAATCACGGCTATGTACATAGATTAGTTACATAAATGTCATCCATAATTTATAAAAATTCTTTTTAAATAAAAATTAAACTTTTTGACAAGGTTTTACTACAGTTATCTCTGTAGTAAAACCTTGTCAAAAAGTTTAATAGACATTATCACAAAAACTATATTTTGAAAATTGAAATCAGTCGACTGAAGTTTACCGCATGAAGATGCTGCTTAAGCTAAGGTAAGATAGATTTATTATTAGGTACTCTAGGTATGCACTTTGCACTTATTAAGCACTTTAGCCGGGTAAGATTGTGTGTGTGTGTGTGTGTGAGTGTGTGTATTTTATATTGCTGGGCTTCTGCCGTCAGACAATGAAGCTGTGGTGTCATCCCATCACCTTCTGAGTGTGCAGTGTGAAGTAAGTAATGGATTGTGATACAAATACAAATACAAAATGGTATAATGGTATCGCTTAAGGCTTCAGGCAATCAAAAGAGATCTTCCATCTGTATGTTCTCTCTGCCTGCTTGGTTGTATACTTTGACTAATTCTTCAACTTCCTGAAATGACTTTGTTTGTAGCCAGTGTTTTATTTTACCACGCGCTTTCCTGTGTGTAATCTGTCTTACATCACATCTATTTAGTACAGCTTTTAGCACAAAAAGATGAATATACGGCGGCAGGCGTGAGGCGAAAACTGTTCGGACTTCAGGTAATTGGACCTGTGCAGAGGTCTTATCTGTGGTTTCATTTTGACCTTTGTGTTGAGTTTGGCTCACCGCCTTCATTACAAACAATTGTCGCACTGTCAAAACTTTGGCATCAAGGTAAAGTTGTGAGGTTGGATAACGGCGCGGTTTTCCTAGTAGAACTTTTATGACAGCTCTTTGAGCTCGTTCTAAGGAAATCATGAATGATTTTGCTGCACCCATGACATGACATGACATGCACATGATAGCTATAAAAACTTCGAATTATGTTGGAATTTTCCGTTATACTTAACGGTCCATATTTTGACAGGATCCTGTAATTGGCAAAGATGCGAGAGATTATGAACCCAAATGGCGGCCTAGCTTTGTAAGTACACTCCCATTAAAATAACACTTAGTTTTTTTTTTAGTTACCTGAATCTGATTTAGTTATAGCATACTAATGGATAACTTTGACCGCGTTGTTACGATATAAAATGAAAAGCCTGTCTCCATTGGTGTCATATACTACTATTATATGACTATTTTATGATACTAAAACCATACTAACCATGTCTTTTAAGCGGCGTGCAACAAAACTATATTTTTTTGTTCTCAGTTTCAATTGATTGTGTGTAGAAAATTAAACTGAAATATTTGTCTCATTTTGCAGGGTCTGCCTAAGCAAAGATCTTCGGGGACCATAAATAACGAAGTGGTAAGTTTTCTAAGCTAATCAACTTTGATAAGATTTCTGGGGACAACGATGACAAGATTTTTAAATTTTTTGCTGAGATGTAGTTTATAACCTTCGTATCATTATTTACACCGACATACACAGGTTTTAAATCGTGTAAAGCAACTAAGCCCGCGGAATAACTTATTGTACTGATCCGTTTCGTGAGCACAGAGCTTGTTTTCTTTTAAATATTTATTTTTGTTTTCAGTTCTCAAATATAAGGTCTCCCGACGAAATGAGGCAGGCCATAGAGGTGAACTATTTACTCATTACAGATTACATAAAGTGGATCTAAAACTTATCGTATTTAATAATATTTTTAATCATTTTAATGAACTTAAAGTTCTTTTATATTTTAGAAAACGGACGTGCCGTACTCGCAATACAGCAGATTAGACGATGTAAGTTGCACAAAATAATGCATATTTTAGTACAAGATTGACAAATTAATTATCTGAAAATGAGAAACATGACTGGTGACATGAAAAAACTCTGGGACATAACGGATGAAATAAAGTTGCTCATATATTTTATATATAATTATTATTATTTTATATATAATTACATGTTTGATTTCAGGAAATATCACAAGCTCATTCCAGTATAGGTTCTTTAGTAAGTATTATCGTTACTACTGCATTAGTGTCTCAACTTTGTACAATCGATGCGTTCTAGTTTAACTTCTAGTCCATATTCTCAATGATCCCTCGTAATGTAAGATGTTTCTCAAATTGGGAACTTAACTCAAAAGAGCGCGAGAGGTTCAGGATAGTTTTTAGATTTTTGTCTGTTCATCGGTTTTTCTGTTTGTTTGTTTATTTAAACGCTCATCACACAAAAACGGCTGAACCGATCAACATAATTTTTGGTATATAGGAGTATGAGGTCTTAGGCGTGTCATAGGCTACTTTTTATTCTGAAATAATGCGAGCGAAGCCGCGGGCGTCCACTAGCATTTATATAAATAAAATACTCCCTTTCAGAAAAACATGGCAGATAAACATCGGGCGCAGAAGCAATCAGCCATGAACGCAAAGGTGAGAATCCTTTTCTTACATATATCGGACAAAGTCTTATGTAGAAATTAGTTGACAAATGCAAGAACATTAATGGATTTAAATAAATGTACGCGATTAAGGAAACAAATACATTTTACTTATTTATTTTATAAATAAAATAAAATAAAAATTTAGACACTGCATAGCACATAGCGCCATGACGGATATAATACTTATATAAATATTTTTTGTACATACATATTTATTATAAATATATATTACATTTGTTTTGACTAGACGACATCGAATATACCGGAGGGCTTACAAGATCTGATCAAAGCGGAGAGGAAAATCTCAAGTAAGATTAACATGTTACTCCTAATCTATCATAAAAAGATAATTGTTTAGTGAATCTATTGCCATCACTAAACATTATGTCCCGCCAGAACCACGTAAGAACCAGTTACATTACTGTATCCACACCTGCACTATAACATGAAACATAAATTATATAAAATTATTATACTTTCGTGTATGTAAAATAGATACAATATTAAAATCCAAACCAAATACTCTCGATTATATAAGCTAGCTCTGCTTTTCAGTCGCCAATGGTTGTCTTTTCACATAAATACGGTATTCTAAAACATGTAGGTATGTACAGAAACTTATGGTGAATAAATATGATTTTGCTTGCACCTGCAGCGGCCGCGACGGTATCGAAGCAGATAGGTCGCATGCGGCACATGCCCTTCGGCAAGAACTCGCACGACGACGAGCCAGACCCCGCCGTCAAGAAGTACACAGACACCTTCCAGAAGTACAGCAATAGTACTACTTCAGGTAAGGATATAAATAAATAGTAAATCCGCTTTACATATTGATTTTGATGCCGATTTCACTCCGACTCGAACCCTCCGTATAGGGTCTGTTTTTTAACCGATTTCGAAAAAAGGAGGTTTAATTATCAAGTCATATGAAAGCTTTATTTTTCTTTTTTTGTGGGTATGTTACGCGATTACTCCGTTATATATGATCCGATTAAAATATTGAAAAGCAAGTTATTAGCGTAAAGCTGGGATCAAACCGCAGTGCATCATAATATAACGCAGACGTATTACGAGTACACTATTACTTTCCATCACCAAAGCCGTGGCCGAATTCAAATCCGATCAGTTTAAAAAAATAAACTTACAATAAAAAAATGTTTCACAATACTAATAAACTTTTTTTTTTCTATAAATAATACCTTAACCCCCATTAAATAAATTTTATTAAATTAAAATTAATTTTATTAAATATAAATTCATTAATTTGACCCCATTTTTCACTTATAACTTTGACGCAGAGATTATCCGATTCATTTTATGAAGTTTAAGGTATTTGTTTAGCTTATGTCATAATATGGCTGCTATTTTAGCAGCAGCACGCGGGTTCTTCGAGTGGTACATAAAAAGTTAGGAGTGGAGCAGAGTGCGTAACGACTGCAATCGAAATAGAAGCAGAGCGTCACGTCGCGAGCCAATGAACTCCGCGATACATCTAGTGAATTAGTTGCTGAATCATTGGGCGGGCATTGATTGGGAATTGTGAGCTTAACTTGTTTGAGTGAAATAGTAACTGAATTGTTAGTTGGATATTGATTTCATAGATAAATAGATAGAAAACTCTTTATTATAAACACCAACAAACAGGAATAAACACAATGAAATATAGGTACATTTTGTACGTGAAACATACCTACATCTTAAAATTATTGCCCTAATTGGCGACCTTATCGATTAGAGCTTTGATTTATGGGTTTCACTGCTTTAAATTATGTGGTGTTCAACAAGATTATAGAGACCAGTTACGGGACGCTAACAGAGTAACAGAAACTCATCCGTTACTCATCATTTGTTACTCGTGTCAATTTTGACTAATGGCATGATTCAATAATCCGCTGCCGAATTATTTTCTTCATTTAACCTTTAACTGCCGACCTTTTTTTTTTTTTTTACATTAGATAGACTCACGCTTGACTACAACTTGCCTGATGTTAAGCAACGTTGTAATCTACGATCTAGCGCGCTTGCCTAGAAGAAACCGGTTTACTCTCGACTTGAAGACCGACAAATTATAGTTCAAGGGGAATAGAGATTCGGGCAAGGAGTTCCACAGTTTGGCTGTTCGCACGATGAAAGTCGAAGCAAACCGCTTGGTGCGAGTCTTTGGAACCTCAACTGTATAACGGTGCCTTCTTGTCGTACCTCTACTCGTACGATGGTAAAATGGGGCTGCAGGAATTAAATTATGCAATGCCTCCGCACACTCTCCGAAATGCAACCTGTAAAAAACCGAAAGACTGGCCACCTTACGGCGGTGCTCAAGGCTTTGTAATTTTGAGCTACAGAGTGAGTCTATACGTCTCACAGACGTCAATATTTTTGTAATGACAATATTTTTTAAAATACGCGGCGTGTGGCTTCCTTTTTCCCGGTACCTTCCTGTTTTGCCATTTTGAAGACACAGTCGATGTGCCTTACATGCTATCTTCAAGTATGCAATGACTGCAAAGTGCGAAAGTAAAATTTTTCAAATTAATGTGTTTTCAATTTTTTTTATTTTTAGAGTTAGAGTTTCTAGTTTCGTTTTATTTTGAAACATATTTCAAGAAGAACATATTTATATTAGTCACTTTATCGAAACTTTAAAGTGTTTCAAAAAAATGAAGATTGAAATATGTTCCTAAATTTGTTAAGCAAATTATGCGATCTCATAAATTAATGTTGATTATCTTTAAATTTGAAGTTTAATTTATATATTTATGCACGATTCATTAGCTAAGGCTTTCATCTAATAACTGTAAAAATTAAGATTCGTTAGCACGCTAAAAGATTTTTTTATAATTATTTTAATTTTGTGCGTCTGTGGGACGTAACCTCGGCGTTAGTGTTTTTTTAGACCAGGTCGTCAGCCAAAGGTTAAAAGAGATACAAGTGAACAGTTCACGTTCATAGAAGTTTTATAAGTTTTACACTAATCTGATCTCTGTCTTTTATTTTCTAATCAAAATGTAGGTACCTCAGCGCATTTTAATGATTGTTTATTTGTCTGTGAATTTACGAAGCTACTGTATTCCAGGATTGAACCGGATGATAGAAGCTAAGAAAACCGTCACTTATACCGACGACAGGGTCCCAACCTTGACTCAAGCTAAGGTAATATATACTGGAAAGATATTAAATTACTCTTTAATACATTATTAGGGAATATATTTTTGCACTTGGCTTAATATCAACACAGATTATTCAATAATTAGTCATTTAGACTGCTCTCGAATAGTGAAGAGAATAACTCTACCATGTTGACATCGCTATTGTTCCGTAAGTAACTATTGGGGTGTCTTTTGCAAAATCGATCATGTGAAGACGTTCTTAATCGTGAGTTACTAGAGCTAGGCGTGTTCAAGAACCGGTTTTTTTCCAAAAATGTTGTTGCAGTTAGTTACAATAAGTACCTACCCACGGTAGTCGCTTAGCCATGTCAGTGTTGCCTAAGGTGGTTATAACCTAAAGCCCACTCTTATCACTAAGCTTAATTATCGCTATTTGAAGGCGCGCCATCATGTTGCAGGACAGCGTGGAGGAGAGCCCGCAGAGTATCGACGTGACGGTTCTGTGGCTGGCTCTCAACGAGGAATGCGAGGCCATGGTCAACCCGCAGGTACCCTGACATGCGTATTGTAGGGAAAAAAATCCTCGATAAACCTAATCCATTACATTTAAAAATCGCTAAAGCGACAGAGTATGACAAATTTATTTATTTTTATTTATTTTATGTACCTGTAACTTGTTCTTATGTAAAAATGAAACTGGAGAAATTTATAGTGTTTTTTCGCAGCGACTGCTTTCTAACCAACTTTAAAAAACAACTTGGTGGTTTTTAGATAACAATGGATTTCCGCTAAGTACCTACCTAACGCCTGAGTCAATATCTTACGTATGTAAAAACACAAAAACTTGAGTTTGAACACGCTCATATCACAATACCAAGTAAAAAGACAGATCAGTTGTATTGTTTTTGTATGTTCCCGGCAGGTGCAGCGCCTTTACGTGGCGTACACGTTCCTGGGGCGGCGCGGCGCGGACCTGGAGACGCCCGTGTCGCTGCCCAAACCCAAGCACTACGCTGACAAGTGCTTCTTCAACTTCAAGAAGAGTAAGTCGAGTTGTTCTACTCGTATGCTATGCGTAAAGTAAGGTTTCGCTATTTTAAGCAGAGGCTTTGAAATTATAAAATCTGTTACTACCATTTAATGTAACTTTAAACTAAATTAATTCTCAACGAGTTATATAGCAGTGTGTCGACCGCCAAGGCCGCCTCGTGAATCCTCCATTTTTGGGTAGTTAAAAGCTTTGAAAATGTCTAGTACATGTATCTAGTTTACGGGCTACATTTTACAAAGAGCAATAAAGCCAGACGGTAACGTACAGGTCCTTCGTATTATGTGCTTGACAATAAGATGCTTAGTCACTAATGTGATGCAGGTATAACTCCCGAGATATTATCAAAGTTATCTCATGGCTTGCAATAGAATTAACACAAATTTTAATGTTGCAGCGCTGCAGCTGCACGACGCGGACCTGCCCCTGCTGGGACACATGTCGCAGTGCCGCGCGGGGCGCGCGCCGCCCGACCCGCGGGACTGCCTCGTGTTCAGCGTCGTCAGCGAGCCGCAGGAGGACCTGCTCGGACTCTCCTGCTGCGAGGACATCGGGTGAGACCTTGTAACACACACACAGGCGCTTTCACTTGCAATTTATGATGACTATACCTTGTCTAATATAGCATAATAATCATGACAGTAGTCATCTCCATCCGCCCAGCGCTCGTCCTGCCTCGACAACCCAACAACAACACCTCCAACAATACCTAAATACAATAAAAAATACATAAAGATACTGTCGTCGCGTTTCCGACCAGCCTTTTTCACACCCTTGAATTGGCCCTCGAGTGGCCGTAGAAGTTCTACCTACCATATACATATACCTGTGTAGCGAATAGTATGCTGCCGCGACAATACGGGACATAGCGTCCTTACTGACATGATCAACTGCCTGTGTGTGCAATTGAAGACATCTGTCAAACTTATCATCATATACCTCTTCGTTGGCGTTGTTCCAGCCACGCGTACCTGTACCTGGGCGACATCCTGGCGTACAGCGCGGGCGGCGCGGGCTACACGGAGGTGGTGCCGGTGCGCGCCGCGCCGCGGCCGCGCGCGCCGGCCCGCTCCAGCACGCCGGGCTACGCGCCGCCCGCCGGCGCCGTGTGCGGCGTGCTCGCCGTGCGGGTGGACGGGCTGCACGTGCTGCGCCGCTGTCTCTCACTCTCGCACTCCAACAGGGACCTGTCCGGGAAGTACGCATAGGTATGTTGGAACAAACCTACTTACGAAAAACGATAATATAGAACGGTAACTCTTACGCTACAGTCTAGAGCAGCTTCATCCTATTCTATGTCGATGTTCGCAGATAGGATAGGTATTAGGCACGTCTAAATATTTAATTTTGTGTCGTATTGTTATCACAAGATATGAAATCTACCTTACACATTTCTTTTCCCAGATCACATCCTGTTATCCCGTTCCCCGCAAACCTGATTCTTCGTCCTACTCCAATCCTGACCTCTCCAATACAAAATTTCGTTGTATGGTCAGTTACTTTGTGATTCCTATAATAATATTTCGTGTAGGTACAGTACCTGGCTTTTCTTATTGTTGTATTTTAATTCGATTTTTACACATGATTCTCCTGCTAGTTACTAAACCGAATATAAATTTAATCTGTATCTTGTTTGTCTGGTAAATTTCGTGTAGGTATTGTATTTTAAAGAAATCATTTACACGAGATTTTATATTTGTTTAAGTTTTAAATGTCACTTTCATTCAATATAATTCACATTTTTTTAAACAACACCTAACCCATTAGAACATCAATACCAAATACCTATTCCAGTACATTATTTCCGTACATCACGTAGCCGTATATCATCCACTTGTATCGACAGTAGCTTGCCTAGTACTACCTACTACCTACCCAACAGCTCTCGAAGCCCAATATCTCGATAAATCTCCCCCGACCTATCTCGCTCCAAATACCGACCGATGCATTCCCAGTCCGAACGACGCGACCGCTCCGACCGGTCGCATCGACACGCGTATTACCTAATACTAGTATATAACATAATACTAGTATAACACTAGTATCGGATATTAGGTTCGGTCTCGGTCCCTCCATGTGTAAATAACACCCCTAACCACGTGTACGTGTTTATTTACTGTGAAGTGATGTTAACAGGTTTGAGTGGAAGTGATTCATCGGAACTACACTATACACGACACAAAAACAACAATATTAGGGTGATAGAAAAGTGTTTCGAAAGTTAAAAGGCGTAGATTTCAGTCTATGATAGAGAAAAATAACTTATTAATATGTCTATTCAGTTAAATCTGCCCTTAACTAAAAGCGCAAAAAAATACTTAACACTAACTTACTCCCTTAACATAAGTAAAGCTAAATTTATTTAAAAAGTTCTATTTCAGATGCATAACAATATAATAAATTCAATATTTTACAAAAGCTAGCTACCGTACACTCATAAAAGCTATTTAGCTTTCATCATACCAAATCTAAAATCTAAACTTTAATACAAAATATTTTGTACAAAGCAAAAAAGCTTACAGATTTCTTGCACACTGAAACTCTCGTAGATTGTAACCGACATGAAAACAATGTGTAAATATGTCCGCCAGCGTGCCCTGACATTGATACCAAAATATACCTACCGTCGCTACATTCTACATTTTACCTGCACCTCTAAACTACCGGTGAATTATATTTTCTTACATACTATTCGATAAATTTTATAAATTGCAACTACATAAGTTAGGGATTTTTAAACAATTTCTGTAACTCAGATTTGCCCGTGAAACTTTCGATCAACTTTGAACTTCAGCAGCGTTTTATGAAATTGAACTCTCAACGAGATTCTATTTATGACATTTCAAATTTATGGCTCTAATTAATCTAGTATCGAATCAGCGTCATAGAATTATAATAGATTAAATTGCAGATTAGTTCACTAATGTGGCATTTATCTGGACTCTACAATGACAAATGTATGCGTTGCGTTGTTTGTGTCAGCTAATACGGAAGTTATCAATATGTTAGAGCTCTTCTCGAATTGTATCCCCTAAGCCCACAAGAAAAGAAAGAAGAAATAACTGTCAGATCATAGAACCCTTGTCTAGCAAAGATTAATCGGTCAATCAATCCGGGTGCCGGCCGGCCTTGCCCCACTGGCTCCTTATAGCACCACCGTCCGCCCGCACTTTCTTCCTCACCTGCAAACAAAAACTAACCCTGTAACTATCGTATTAAGACTCACAATTAATAAAGGTAAACCCCTAAATTACAAACTGAAAAAATGGTCAGCTAATCGATTTTGATACTTATGTCTGTGATTATAAGAGTGTTGGTGAGTGAAGTGGGATGTAAACAGTGGAACGCGGCGGTGACATTTGCGAGCTGGCGAGAGCTGTCAGCTGACGCCAGCGACGGATCTATGTGCCGATACTGACCAGATTTATTGGCTTATCGATGTCTGAGTACTAACAGATTTTATAGATTTGTTGCTGCTGAAACTATGACGTTAGTATGATTTTTCATGTTTAAACATGTAACGGAAAAGCTTTACTGTCTTCTGTCCAAAAAGCTTAGCAGCTTTTTTCAACTCGGTATTGGGTATGCACTTTCTGCCTATCAAACTGAGAAATCTAGCGTCCATGGTTAGAAACCATACTATTGTGGAACAAATTCAGTGATCACTAGTACTTAGTAGGTAATGGTAAAAAGATACACAGAATGAAATCATTGTTACTAGCAGATTCATTTGTTGCCTTGTTGCACTCAGCAGGTATGAGCTGCGAATGATAGTAATTTACCTTTCATATCCCCCGTTCGTGAAAGTAGGTAAATTAGCCACGTAGGTACTGAGACAAGACTACGTAAACTCTCGAGTGAAATACACAGCAGCTGTTATTTTCGATGAACTTGGCCTTGTCCATGCCAAATTCTCGAGGAATTAGTTTTCAGCTGTCGCAGCTTTATTGATCTTGTTTCAAACATCCTCGGTAACTACAGAAGTGGCGGCCAAGTAGATCTGTTTCCATGGTCAGTGTCGATTATAAAACTGTCTCGCTAATGAAAATACTTTGATAAAACGCGAGTTCAGGTTAAAAATAGTTAGCATAGCGGCGGCGGTGTGAATGGAGCACATAAATAATTGAATGAATCAAACAACTGCACACTTTATCTGGAATGTGTTTGTGTTCTAAGCTCTCTGAGTATTCAGCGCTAACGCATGCATTTAGTTGACAAATGGCTGTCGGAACAGCACGAAACAATAATATATTCTCCGGTTGCATCGCTGTCAGTGGATGTAGCGATGAGTCAGCCGCTATTTATCCAAGTGTTGTGAGAGTGACATTTCAGACTGCTCCAATCTACGTACATCTATCTGCTACGTGCGGCTTGAATCATTCTTCCTAGTCGCATTGTTGGAGTGGCTACACTATCGAGATACAATAGTAGACACATCGCTAGTCAGATTTTTCTGATATACTTACATACTTATTGTATTTTTACTACAATTTAGAGATCTTTGGAGTGAATCGGTTGTTTAAAGTTAACAAATTGATGTTGGTTTTACGATTCCTAAAGTTTTTTGTAAATTACTGTAATCGCTTTGTACGATCAGAGCCAAGTCCAATACCGATTACTTGTTATTAAAACAAAATCTAAATCCCCTGTATCCCAGTCTAAACATAAATGTGTATAAATTCCTCATCTACTTATGAGTAACGCGGCGGCGTCGCTCTCGTACTCGTATTTAGCGAAACGTAGGCGACGCTAATAATATACCATCTATTTCAAGTTCATACATCGATTACACATACCTACTAAATATACCTGTACCTATACACTGTAAGGGAGGTATTTCAATCGAACATGCGCAGTAAATCTCTCTTGTTTACAAGACGATGAGCCAATTATGCTATTCTAAATTATCATGAAATAGTTCTCGTAAAATGTAGGGTACTTATTAGCCTGAAGAACAAACAGGTGAATTTTCATGATCATGACTAATCTCTTTAAAGTGGTTTTCGCACTCGCGACAGCCCTTTAAATCGTAAAACTACATGTACATAATATATCTTTCTACTATAAAATGTGTTGTCTGTTCAAGTCTATTGGTAGTTAAACTCTAATAAACCTGTCGAGAAATATTATCCCAGAAATAATATATGTAGGTATGTATGACTGAGAATATTAAATCCGTTTGAATTTTGACATTAGAGCTATTATGTAACTCTCAAGCTCTCAATAAATAAAAAAATAAGACTCGGTCACTGTTTCAAATAGAATTCATTACTCTTTTAAATTAGATTGATAGATTCTACTTTCTATTTACTCTAAGTACCTATGTAGTTAAAAGAGCGGCTAGCAGTTCAAGACGCCTATAAACGCAAAAACGTGAATTTAATTTCATTACATGGCCTTCCGACATGCGAGTACCTACTTAGATTGCATTATGTACCTTGCCTGATTTAAATCGATGATGAAGTTAAAGACTTAGCACCCTTGCACAAGAGAAAGGTTTTCACTATTTTGAAGACATTTAAACAGACATGTCTTTCAGTAACATTTTTAACTAGACATCCCAGCCGTGGCCGGATGTCCCCCGCTCGCCGCTCCGGCGCCGGCTACATTCCGGACATTCACCATAAACCGTGACGTTTGCCTTGAGATCATTCGGAAATAATTCGAGTAGAATACCGAGCGAATCTATAACTGATACCTCAGTTAGAACTGACATTGAACTAATGAAAAAAATGAAAAATGATAACTGCCATGCGTAACTTTTTAAGGGCGGCTTTAGTATGCGGTGATTTGAAAACTCTCAACACCACAATGAGTTATACGATCTTACTTTAGTTCCTTCTAAGTTTAGTGCGTCTAAAGTGGCAATTAAAAGTAATCAATACCAGAACAATTACTAAACAATAATACCAATATCACCCAAACGTCTTCATATTACAACGCCATAGTTAAATACATATGAACGCTAAACGATTTTTTCGCAAAATATCTGGATCTTAAAATGTCAATGGTTATACTGAGGTTGGTTAGCAATAACCCTGACGTGTATAATATATTAACTGCCTATGTTTTCTGTGGTATTGCTAATGAAGTGGCGTCAGTATTGTTTTTAAATGATTTTAGAGACTGTCAATCCCATTTCTTTGTGAGCTCGTTAGCTAGGTAGCTCTGACATTTACTTTGTTTCGCAGCTTTTGGTCGCCCGAATATAATAAATTTGTAAACAAACAAGTATTCAAAGTAAAGCTTATGTACGAGTAGATGTTAACGTTATACAATATTAAAAACTAGTGGACGCCTGCAGCTTCGCTCGCATTATTTCAGGATAAAAAGTTGCCTGTGACACTGCTAAGTACCTAAGACCTTATACTAACTGCATATAAAAAATGATGATGATCCGTTCAGCTGTTTTTAGTCAATTAAATTTAGAAATATCTTTATTCTTTTTAATTTAGGTATAGTAGATAACATAGCCAGTGTATATAATTGTCCTAGCAGTTATACAGTAACAAATTAAAATCGTTTTTCAACAATAATGTTGTATAAAACTTTAAAGCTGTTTTTTAGTGATGAGCGTTTAGATAAACACAGATACAAACAAAATTTCTAATAACGTGTTCTGCTATCAATTAGAAAGTATTTCCAAACATTTTTTTAAATAGCTTCAATGTTCAGACTTTCGCCCTCCTTCAGCTTTATCATATGTATAGATATAAATGACTGTCACTGAATGGGACATGTATATCAAACACCATTGGACCATGTCGATATTCTGAGTGTCACCTATTGAGCAAATCTTGGCTAAAATTCCCCCCATTGACCGATTGAAACCTCTTCTGTCAGCAGCACCTAAGTCTAGCCCAATCATAAATTTGTTATACCTACCATTAATCCTGGCTCTGCAACCGAAGACAGGCAGTTATCTAATTGACACAAATATATCTCAGAGGCTGTTATCACAGATCTAACGAGATTGATCGCAAGTTCAAGAGTGCTTCTTTGGCAGGATCGTTTGGCAGTGTGATGAAAGGACGCTGGCAAAACATGATTGATTAGGCAGATAAGATCAGCGAGGTCTTGTAAATCAATGTAATCGTGGAATGTTTGGTGATTATTATTTATTGAAGATTAATTGATATCAAGTCCAATATTATAGATAACATATGACTGCGATCTAAATTTAAATAAATTCAGGTTCCCACACAAACTAAAAACTTCACAAGCTAGACTACAAATGCAAAATATGGGCCCTAAATCAATGGCTATTAATTTTTTTAATAAATGACCAGAAAACATAAAAAGTATTGTAAACTTAGAACGTTTTGCCCGTGACTTAAAAATATATTTGACTACGAAATGTTACTACTCCGTCGACGAATTTTTAATCGAAATATGAATCGGGCCGCTTCTCACCCAGACATATATGTACATATTTGCATATCCTATCAGGGTCATTGTTTAGTGTTTAACCTTTACAATTTGCAAATAAATGCTATGACTATGACTATGAAATTGAAGAACACAGAACTATGAGATTGAAGTGTTATTATTCCATAAAATTATTTTTGAATGATGAAACTATTTGACATTTATGATGTACCTAATTTAATTGATTTTTTTGACATTTAAATTTAAATTTTACTTCATACTTTGTGAAACCAATTTGCCCGCCCTGTGGGTGAGAATGTAGCGGTCAATATCTTATTTTGAACAACTCTGTAAAACCTATATTCTGCAAATAAATATTTTGATTTGATTTGATTTGAAAAATCTTCAGCGTTACTCGTGACCTTGATCATAGAGTTGGACTTTTCTAATCCAGAATGAAAAGGTTTTTAAGGGCTGTTGTCAAATGTGAGCCGTCTATTCCGTATACAAAAATATATGCCCTTGAATCATGAAAAAATCAACTGCATTTAAGTAATAGTTTGCTGGTGACATTGAAATGGCTATAAAGCTCTAAAACTCCTCAAGATACATGGCGATTTAAATACCCAACGAGATATAATTTCAGTGATTCTTCAGAGTGCAGCAATAAAGTTTACCTCAAGGGTGCGCAGGTGTGCCAAGCCCAGAGATTTGCCAAAGTAACGGCAATTTATATCTTCTGATGCGTACCCAGGGGCTGCTAGATATATGAGCTTATATACAGGGCTACTTGTAAACAATAACTACAATGTCTTATGTAATTGTCCAACCAAACATTTTTTTTTCGAATTTAGACTAGTAGACTGTAGGTAGTTTTTCGCTGGTACGATAAAACGTTATTCTTTATTTTATTAACTATAGAAATCTAGAAGGGTACAAAACTTAGCGTACAGAAATAAGCCTAATATATTGATGATTGTCTATAATGACACTGCTGATTTTAACAGGCAATATTTAACTAAAATATTGAAGCAAACGTGTCTAATACTGATCACATTCATTACTTTATTTGCCTGTAACCCAGTACAGAATTAACGTAAAGTGGCTATTTTGGAACTTCATTGAGGAAATGATGCATTCTGTTTATCACTGGGATACATTTGGATGCATTTTGCGTCATACCTAAGTGATGTAATGATTAAACAAAGTATAAACGCTTAGTTGATACTAGTGGGTGCTCGCGGCTTCGCTCGCATTAAGAACTGAAACTTGCATCCCCTATTTCACCCCTTTAAAAGTGGCATTTCCAAAAATCCTTTCTTAGCGAACGTCATAACATCTACCTTCATTTCAAATTTCAGCCCATTCCGTCCATTGGTGTGGGCAGGGCGTTGATAGATCACTATATGAGTCAGTCAGTCAGTCACCTTTGAGTTTTATATATATATAGATTGATTAAAATGTATTATCCACTTCCATCTCCCAAGCTATTATACCTAGCTAAATATAATCTCGTTTTTCTCTATAAATACTTTGTCAAGGCTACACTCACGACACTTCTAATATAGCAGGTCTACTGCATATGTGTATGCATATATACATATATTGGTAAGTTTAACTAAATTAATTAAGTTTCGCGTTGACTTTATCGATTCATTAAAACGTGTGAAAATTAAACTATAATTTAAATATAAATATTAAACTATTTGAATGTTCTATTTCAATATGTTTACCCATCCCACTTATAATTTCCAAAAGCTAGTGTTTCATCATTACTTATCATCCATATAGTACCTATTATATATTGTATTGTTTATTATTATTTATTAGTGTATTATCTAAGTTTGTATTGTGTTCTTTCACTTATTTATTTATATTACGTATTCTTGTACACCGCCTATATAAGATTCTAAATCCTGTCCATCCAAAGGTTGACTGGAAGAAATCGCCTAAGGCGATAAGGCCGCCCAATGTGCATTCAATTAGTTTTTAAATTTCTTTTTATTTTGTAATTTCTTTGGTGTGCATTAAAGACATATCTTATCTTATAATGTATGTACGAGTATGTGTGTACAAACAAAGCTAAAAAATAAACACACTTCGCTGTAAAATATTTAAAAAAATATGATTACCTCAGCCCCACATTTCAGCCGTATCTCTCAATATTAGCTCATGTCGGATCTCATGTATATTTGTGTTCTACATCTGCTGCTGAAAGTTCAAAGTTCCCATTTGTTACGTTTTATATCTTGTGAAGGAATAAAAACGCGCGTTATCGTTGTTTCACTACACGGATTTGATTTTATTAGAGTAGGTAGGTACATATATCAAATGGAGCAAGTCTTCATAGAACCACAAATGAAAAGTATAATTATATGTACAACTGAAAATACTTGTTCTATTTATTTTGAAATCGGCTGCTGTTTCAACGAACAAAAATTGTTAAAACCTTTTTTAACCGACTTCCAAAAAAAGAGGGTTATCAACAATGAGGTTTTACTAAATAGAATATCATTGGTTACCAAGTCTTCTGAAAGTTTTTTTTGTGGGGATTTTACGCGATTACTCCGTTGTTTATCAACCGATTTCAAAAATTCTTTTTTTATTCGATGAGGATAGTTTCCGAAATGGTCCCATAAAAAATGTTTTTCATTCGGTTCAGTACTTTTTGAGAAAAAAACCAATAAACCAACACATTGATAAAGTTTATGCAAACCATATTTCCAAAACTACTAGTCGGATTTTGATACAGTTTTCTGTAATGTGTTGAGGTTTAATGGGTGCATCTTTTTAGCTATGTATTACGATGACAACTCACCAGGGGGCGCTGCTGTATACACTATATCTTCTGCACTATCAGCCCGATTTTGATGCGGTTTTCTCTGATAGGCTTAGATTTGTTTAGCAAATGAATTTATGTTGTAGTTTTAATTTGATAGGCTTAGATTTGTTCAGTAACGTGACAGTAGAGTTGAAGTCGGTTTTTGCTTTTGTTTAAAATAATTATTATGAATGTGATGATACTAAGTAGGTACTAAAACTACAAATTACAAAATCGACACTTATTCACTCTTACATAACCATTTCCTTTTAGAATCTAAAAAAAACATAATTTGATTCTTTATTCTTCTTTCAATCAAATACTACTAGAACTGAAAAAATCCTCTTTATTTCTACTTCTAGCTTTTCATAATGTCGGATCAACACGACCCTTCTAAACTATCTATAGGACGATAAAATTGCAAAACAACAAGTGAAAACCAAGTGAGCAGTGACATAAGTGACCTTAAAAATCATCATCATAATAACAGAAATTACAAACTCATAAAATAACACAAAATGGATACTGAACAAGAGATATTGACGGCCGAGGCGATAGGTCAGTTGTTTCTTATCTGGATGAACAATGATATACAATGTGTTTGTCTACCCGTGTCGGAGCCTGAAATGGTAAAATATATGATTAATTTTATCGACAAATCAAGTTCTAAATTTTTTTTTTCCTCCTCATAGTGGAATGGCAGCCATTTTGTTATTTTTGACACCAACCCTTGGGCGCTTGTATTAATTTAGTCATAACTTATTATTTAAAGGGCATATTGATTTAAAAAAAATATCATTTGATAGCTAAATGTATGGGCAATAAAACGAGGTTAAACTTTTGCAATATTTTATTCAATAAAGGAAAGAAAATAAATCAGAACAAAAAAAAATATAACTTTTTTCAGAGAAAAAATCTTAAAAGTGAGCTTTTTACGAAAAAAACATAGGAGTAACGTACGGGCAAAGAAATGTAATCACAACGCAGAGCGAGGGATGACTGAACTGACCTGGCTATCTACGCTTCTTATCTGGATTTCTGTCGTACTCCCACCTAGAAACATCCTAATTACCGGCATTTTTTAAGAATGGGTTTCTTAGAAACTTGTTGCCAGAATTCGGCGAATTCGCTAGTCTATTCCATGATAAGCAAACAAAGCACTTGCAAAGAGACAAATTCCAACGGTTATAACTTCTAAATTATGTTAGTTACATCAAAACTGTGTGATTATTTTAGAAAGCTTACATCCTGTACTACATTATGGAAGAAACAAATTTAAAACTTACTCCCATGTTTTTTCGTAAAAAGCTTACTTTTAAGATTTTTTCTCTGAAAAATGTTATATTTTTTTTTCTTCTAATTTTTTTTTCTTACCTTTATTTAATAAAATATTGCAAATGTTTAACCTCGTTTTATTGCCCATACATTCAGCTATCAAATGATATTTTTTTTAAATCAATATGCCCTTTACATAATAAGTTATGACTAAATTAATACAAGCGCCCAAGGGTTGGTGTCAAAAATAACAAAATGGCTGCCATTCCACCATGAGGAGGAAAAAAAAAATTTTAGAGCTTGATTTGTCGATAAAATTAATCATATATTTTGCCATTTCAGGCTCCGACACGGGTAGACAAACACATTGTATACACGTAGACGCTTTGAATGCGCCTGGCTACAGTAAACTAGGCATCTAGAAACGCAAGGAAGAAAGGACTTTGTTCGTTAACCAAAAATACTACTTAAATATAGTGGTGTAATAGTTACTATGGCAGCTCAGAGATAAACTAAATGTTCCAGTTAGAAAACTAGAGAATAGTTCTTCTTTCATATTTGATTGTATGTAATGTTGGTGATAACAAGCACACGATATTACGTATAGCCATTGTTCTACCTACTTCTGGTTAGCCAGATTTTATCGACCATAATATGTAGTAGTCTACATATTAAGGTCGATAAAATCTAGCTAACCAACTAAAATTTACTTACGACTACTAAGTAATAAGTAAATTTTAATGTAAGTACTCTCTTTAATTATTCTTTAGTTATTACTGTATTTCTTAATTGTATATGGATGTAATTCCGAAATAAATGATTTCTATTCTATTCTTATTAATGAAGGAATGAGTTAAGGCGATAATATACCTAGATGTTTTAATATAAAACTAAGCATATTTTAGGCCCCTTTCAATTCTATATTCACGAACAAAGTTATTTCTCTCGCATCAATGTGGTAGTCCAGTAGACTAGAAGGTGGTAGATTAGTTCTAATATAGTTTTATCATTGTTCTTCCTCTGCACTAATTGGCATGAATTCTTACAAAATTAATCTACTTCAAATACTTATTTCTATTAATTTAATACTGACCTATGAACTATACTTCTATACCTACCTATATACTTACATAGGGCTCCTAGACCCGAAGCCCAGCACAGTAGATAAATATTAAACACTCAAAGCTATGGCAAAATACGGCAAATTTAATAATAATGTAGACGTTTTGTAGTCCCTAAAATAGTAATAAACACACACACACACTCACACAGTACAAGTTCATGAGAGGCATGCAGCGACCATCTGTGTAATATATAACATGGCATGGCGTATATATGTGGTTTGTATTTGTTTTGTTGAGTTATTACATAGGTAAGATAATTTATATTAAAATAGGTCCATAGCTATCTGTCTCGTGTCCAACCGACATTCAAATGTTTGATAAGTGCATGACAAAAATCGCGCTTGAATCTACATATAGGTATGTACTATTACTACTCAGATCCTATCTGCGAAACATAATCATTGTAAAATGCTGAATATAACGCTCCATAATCCAACAGACATTCTATGACTAAAGATCTACATTAAAGCTATATTATACCTATATATCTAATCAAGCTTTTAAATTTAGTTAATAAGTTAGTGTGAGTGGTTTTGTTGTTACTAAATGTCATCGATTACCCCACATCACCTTGTCCCATCCTGATTTATCTGAGCCCTCTTCTTCTTTTCTCCAGAAATGACGTCTAAACATTCTTAAATCTTACACTATCTTCCTATCAACCACCCAACACTCGTGTTGACCCCGCCAGTATAGTCCAGTGTTACTCCCAATCACTATCAACTTCCAAACTATTGTACTATCCTCCTTAGATCCTAAAACCATACATGCAAAGAGGCAGAGAGCTTCTTCAACCTTATACTAATCTCCTTAGCCCCCTGTACTATTTTCTTTAGCTAGGAGTTAGCCATAAACCATACTTAAATTGCCTCTTTAGCTTGTACAACCTTATACTACTCTCCCTAATTCCTTAAATATCACCCTACACCACCTCCCCCCTGACCCCTTACATCCCCGTGGTACCGTGCTAAGTGTGTGGTGGTGCGCAGAGTTCGGCGAGTGGGTGTCGCGGGTGTCGGTGCCGGCGCTGCTGCGCGCACGCCTCTGCGCAGAGGAGAGGGCCGCGCGCGCGCGCACGCTGCAGATCGAGATGGATGTGAGTATACACCATACATACTTTTAATAGTTTCTTTATAAGTAATTGTAATGAGTTTACGTACACAATATATATTTTTACTAGGTGGCAGTTACTAAGCCATGTCAGAGGCCCTTAGGGCGGCTTGATAAACTCTCGACATCAGAGTTGGCCACCCTCATTCGATAAGAAGAAGAAGTTTCTCTAAGTTCAATACGTGGAAGTTCTATGGGGCCTTAATTCCCTGATAGAGGTACCTACTAGTGTAACGATATGTCAGTACTTAACGTCATACAGTAGTGTGGCTGACAGAGTTCTACGATCGTCAAAGGACCGATGTTCTGCGTATGC
Source organism: Macaria notata (assembly GCA_927399415.1). Lineage (NCBI taxonomy): Eukaryota > Metazoa > Arthropoda > Insecta > Lepidoptera > Geometridae > Macaria > Macaria notata. Next base: position 2,522,114 of record OV656727.1, read on the forward strand.
GCTTATATTTTAACTACTTTTGATACCATAAAAAGAGTGATCTTAAATAGTCGATGATACTAAAATTAATCAAAATATAAATGGGAGTTACGTACCGACCGACACGTTACCGGCTCTATCAAAGACGACAATACATTGTGTGTACAAAAAGTGATTTAGGAAGTACTTTTTTCTTAGAGAAAACGAATAATATCTTAAAATAAGGTTTCGTTTTAGCTGCATTTTGTTAATGATCTAACACGCCATCTATGTTTATTTACTATCCCGAAGTCCAGATATTCGCTAGTTTGCCTCGTAAACTTTAGTGCGGTTGTTTCCCGCGTTTTACACCGCTTTTAAAACGTTACTACCAACCGTTTGTTGCCTTCTCTTTCATGTGGGTGAAACTTTTATCGAGATATTGTTATGGGGCGCTAAAATGTATGTTATAGTTTTATTATGACCGTGAAATGATGGTGTAGCTATGGTGTCAACTAATTATACACATAAAACGATTTATTCTTATTCAAACGCCTTCTAAGATTTTGTTATATGCCCCAAAAAAACTTTGTCATTTTATTATTAGACACGCATTGTCACTGGCGCCGATAGGTATGCTATTCTTCTCCAATTGCCAAAGCATACAAATTATATCTCAATTTTGTAGCAACGCCAATACAATAAACTTACAGAATACTAATAATACGAATTAATTCGGATATGTGTGCAGCAGTTGCCTTCTCAAATACTGTAGAGGTCGTAATTTTAATGATGTAACAGTTGTCATCGGAGTTTAATCGAATTATAGAACGTTAGTAGTTCATAAATTTAACATGGGCCATTATGCTCGAATTATAGCCACCGCCTTTATTCCATGCCAAAACGAATCATTGTTTTGCTCTGAACATTTATATCACGTTAATTTTTCAGCAGTTCTAAATTTAAATCACCCGTCTGAAACAGCGCCATCTCTTGTTTTACGTGGCAAACTCGTAGTAACTGAAAGATCCATGCGGGAATAAACGTTGCGCTGTAACACGTGTTGCGTGTTTGATATTTTTGAATGGAACCAAAATATCGTACTGGTTGATCGTGAAGCTTTCAGTAAGCTTGTTCGTGAATTCGTTCGGGAAACTTATAAGAGGTGGCGCTAGTTGTTCATTCAGCGGTAAAAAATGCTTTATTTATTTCTAATTGAGCTTTTGGCCACATGCGCATGACATGAGCGAATTATATGGTTAGTAAATAATATATTACATAGTAAATAATACATTAATAAAACTATAGGTGCAATTAAATTCCATCATTATAAGTAGGCACAACATGTTGACCTCCTAACCTACCCATGTACAAAATACTAGGAAAATAAGTAAAGACACAACAAGTAATCCCAATCTAGTCCACTAGTAATAGCACAAGTATGTAACCCAGATAACAAACCTAAAATAAATAACTTACAACCCGACATAAGCACGGCACCTATACCTACAAGTAGAAATAGATAAGTAGGTACATACACGTCTCACCTGCCCACGATTTCTTTATTAATACCGCACAGTTTTGCACCTCTCCCAAGGATTCTATTTATACTAGTGTGGGTCTATTTTGAAGCAGCATTGTTTTGACAGAAGACCGTCTGACGAGTTAGCAAGTAATTGCAGTCAGGTGGGCGGATTGCAAGAATCTTCTAGACTGGGGCTAAGAGATCAGTATTAACATTTTGAGCTTGGAAACTTGTATTTTTTTCACGTGGAGGATATACATAAGGTACATACATGTAACTACAGAATTTGTGATTTCTAGCTACGATATTTTTAGTTTTGAATCAATACAAAGAATATCCTACTTCTTGTATTTTTTGAGAAAAGTAATCTTCCATCTTTTTATAAGCTTACATATATTATGTAAGTATATAGATTTGGCTTTCGTTGTGATGACTTAAACTTATTTTCTTTATTTGAAAACTCATTAGGTATTCGTAGCCTTCGATGTTTTGTTGTTACTATTTTTATGTATATATAATAGAATAGAAATAGTAGAAACTGTGTCACCTAGTTTCCCTCGAAGAGTTCCAGATGCAGTCATTAAACTCCATTGCTTCCAGAGTATAGTTTCAACACAATAAACTAAACACCATCAAAATAGATCGCTCATAATGCTTCTGATTATTTTGTACCAAACCTTATGCTTCCATTTTCCAATCCGTTGAAATAAGATTGATATGAAGACATTATTAAGTACTTATTTTATGCCGCACCGATGTTATAATATTGTCAAAAGTTATGAGGCATTTTACAACAGAACGGTAGATATAGGTACAATTAACTCAGCTCGAAAAGCATACAAAAGTAAATTAAATAAGATAATGATCTCTCTCTTCGGGTCGTATTTCCTCATGACTGAGGGTCGTGCAGAATTAATTCACTAGGGGAGTTTTTTAATAAGATAATGATAGGTACATGATAAATGCATGCAGTATGCACAATTTCAGCTTGCATTCATCACAAATATTTGATCATGTCTTTCCGAATCTACTTTTATTTTTTTCGAGTGATGTAAAATAGCATAATGTAACCACAGAGATCGCGTGGGCGGTATCAATCTATTTATGAGTCCAATAACATGATTATTTTGGGAAAGACCGCATTCCTAAGTGGTGTATTTAATAAATTATCATTGTCTAAACACGGACGAAAGCTTGACCGTGAATATACAAAGTGCGAACAATGTGAATGCAAATTTTCATCACTTGTGATTTTGCATGACTTTATGTTATGCGTTGTTCAAAGCTCTTCCTTTTGTTATGTTACATTGAATCGTAAACTATATTATACGACTGTTTAGGGCTTTTATTTTAATGAATAAGTTCGTGATTTACCTTGGTAACTTTTTCAAGGCGAGATTGAAAAGGTCTATTTGTCTCAGCATGCTACATTGTGGTCCGCACCATACATTAGATACCTTTCAGTAGGTAAGCGAAATAAAATGAAGTACCTATTGATTATACTCTTGTTCTATATTTTAACTTTCTTAGCCCGCCTCTCAGTATCGTTTAAAGTATAATATTGTTTCAATATTATTTTAATTACATGAGTTCTTAATTAAATTTCCACCAAGATACATCGTCCGAGTGTCTTGTCAGTCTCAAACTAAAAACAATAATACGCGTGCATTTAGACGAGTTTCCGAGAAGTATATATCAGCGTGGAGTGAACCCGTGGCCCTGAACTAGTTAGTTAACTGGCGAGAACATTTCCACGGTATTTATAACTAATTATGAATCCGAGTGTTGTGACGTCACACGCAAGATTCTCATTTCAATGTAGACTGCGCTTCTGAGAGACTGTTGTAGGCAGCCACCTTGTCCAGCTGATTGATATATTGTGGAAAGTTTAGAAACCGATTTATTTTGGAAAATTTAATGAAATGGAAATTTATTTAGTTGCAAATATTTTGTCACCAAACAGCCGGATGGTGGCTTTTGAATATGATGGTTGAAAGTTATCTGATACCTTTTAACTATCAACAAATTAAATTGACAGCGTTTAAACCGTTTTATCCTTATGAAGTAATGAACAAACCGATGTTTTTGTAATAATAGGTCTTTATCTATGAAATTGCCGTTTTATTCTTACATTTTAATCTGTTTGTAACTTTTACGTCTAGCTTTATTTTTTTTCCAAATACAATTTTAATTGTATCAATTGTTAAATTATGTACCTTTTAGATAAAAAAAATGTATAACTAGTGCATATTACTTAAAGGGAAATATATTTTTATCATATACTCTGTTTTTGAGAAATTGATATACGCAGTGCATAGCTTTTTTTTCCATCGAACTATAGTTTATCAATTGCATCTAAATCTGTTCAGACATTTCCATACAAACATTAAAAATGTATGTATGGAAATATCATTTTTCTCAATTTCGTCATACAAATCAGCAATTTCATAGGTAAAGACCTATTATTAGTTGTTGATGAAGAAAACTAGATAGCCAGATGTTTTAATAATATTAGTTGTTGATAAAAAGTATTGAAGGAAACTAGATTGTCGTGGACCTTGAATGCTGTTGTCTTCAATAATTTAAGTTTTACTATGGGGTGCCAACATGTGCGTAGTCTAAACAAATAATAAAATCCACCTTCAGCCGAAGCCGTGACAGGGATTAAGGATTAACAAATTTAACAATCTTTGAAATATAAACCAATTTTCTCATTGAACAAACACAATGTCTTTTATCTTTATAACAAGCAGCCATTTCATCGTATATTTTTACACCATTTTAGTATCTGACATTTACGACTAAGAGAAATTGCGAAAATTTTTAGAGCCTATTATTTAGCAATAATATAAGAGACAGAGAGCTCTGTCCAGAAATTGGGTGTTATAGTTTACAATAAAAATAAATTAAGTAAAATAAGAAAAATATAGCTTCGTCTATCACTACATTCATTTTCAATTTCAATAAGACTGCTGACATTTTACAAAATTATGATTTTTCAAATAGGACCTAAAATCAAGAGGCAAAAATAATTGATAAAGTATTAATTTACTTACTACAATAAATAACTTATCGCCCAACATTGTGTAAAAACTCTTTTCAAGAATTTTTTGCTGCTATTCGTCGATTCTAATCCAAACACGAGGCTCGCCCCAAATCATTTAAAGCTGCAATTATCCAAATAATTTGCACCATTATTTAAACAGCGCAGAATTAAGCCGGAAAATTTAGACACGAACATAAATTATTGAGAGAATCAAAGAAATGCGGACAACACCCGGCTGCACACGATTTATATCTCGGGAGAAACTGGAACGAAGTGTAAAAAACCATTTATGAACACAGCTTTTTGCACGTATCTAGGCGTGAATGTTATTTATAATGATTGTTCGGGCATGTATACAAAATCGAGTACGTAAACAACCGATTCTTTTTACAATTTCATTTGCACACAAAACCTGCATCCGTTTCCATAGTTGATTGTGCTCATGTTCTTTATATCATACTGAGATTAGTTTTGGTACTATCGTAAATTTTATTTGTCTTTATTGTTACTAAAAACCAAAGGCCCATAACGGTGAACAATATCCTAAACAATGACTTTATAACTTTTGTTTCTTTTCCTTATAATAAACTCCTTCAGTGTTTCTAGGTCCCAGCTTTCACAATATTTCCATGGAACATATTTACGAGGTGCAATAAAATAACACTAAACGTTTAACGAGCTTTATAAATTACTCGCTTTAGATACGTTGAATTTCGGCATTTACCTTAAAAATGCTCGAAAATCCCGGTGTTTTCGAGTGCTTTTGTATGATTTATGTCATTTGAGTACAAGCTGAAAATCAAAGTCGTTTTCTCTGCGCATTATATCGGTTATATGTTAATAAATACGCTTTAACCTTGATTGTATGAAACGTATAGATGTAGCAATTCCATTTACAGCAGTTACACTTTTGTGTATCAAGTAGCGAAAGACCGAACTTTATTGATCGGTTGAGATTTAATTTTACTCTATATCGTGTCATTTTTTGGTAACATGTGTGACGTTTTTTCAATGAGTTGAAATGTTTTGATTACTTATAAAACTTACAGACTATTTTGATAAATAAATGTAGTACACACAATTTGTCATAAACATAAAGTTTCAACAGGTTTATGCATCTTCCATTCTAACACCTATCCATTTGTATCCAAGTAACTTGTTCACTAATTCACTCGGCCCCGTACATCCACCTCAGTTCTTGTAAGCCATTAGTTGCAATCACTCGTGCTGTCGCGCGGCTTTCCCTGCCTTGTCCGCGCGGTTATTAATGCAACGATGCACTGATGATCACTCAGGGCCAAATGTTTATAATGAGCAGGAAAGTGTGTCGGTTTGTAAGCTAAATATTGAAATTCATATGATGACATAGGTAGGTACATATATGAGATTTTCAAATCCAAACTATAATCTAAATCGAGCAGTAGTATAAAAAACTACTTGGTACTATGCTACGTCGACCAGGTTCTTCTTTCTAGCTTATTTAACTAAGCCAGGCAAGATATTTGGAGAAAAGCTTTTCTATTTACCATTGAATCTAATCATGTGTTTTAAGTAAGTACCTTTGTATATTCTATTTTTTTCTATATTCTAAATCTTTGTATAGTCTATTACAACCAAAGCCTTATCCTATAAACCATTCACTTGAGTCAGCTTATCAGTCTCAAAACATTATAAAAATGCCTTATGGGAATTTTAGTACCTACCCATCTTGCCTCTGTTTCAACCAAATATTACTGCACCCGAAACAAACCCGCAGTCTGCAGCTAGTAATAAAACATGGCGTCCGCCACCTGACATACGTCCACGAGTAGGTAAGTTACGACCTGTCCTTATTTACGAGCATATAATTAGTCTGGAAGCCACCCAATCCGGGCGCAGCGACATGGTGTGATCAATTATCTTTTTATGGACATGTTTATGTGTTTCTTGGTTTGGTTCCGCCTTATTAAACTTGTGTTGTATTTGGTCGTGAAATGAGAAAGGACTATTGTTTAAAATATATGTGTTTTTCCACGGGTAAGTGCATAGAAAGGTGCTTTATGTTACATAGAAATAAAATTTTTGATAAGTAACTTATTTTCTGTGTTAAATATACCATTTATCTAGGAAGGCTTTAGGCTACATAACATCACGCTGCAACAAATAAGAGCGAAGAAACAATGGAAAATGTGGAAAAAGCTGGGAAAATTATTCATCTTTGAGGGCTTCCGTTGCGTTTGCTGCGAAAACGGTTCAAGATATCAAAAAATATGTATGAAAGAATTATTCCTTTTCAAATGATCTAACAAAACGTCCGCAACAGTATATGTCTATCTTTTATGATTAACTCACTAGACCGTTTTTATGGTAATAACTATTAAACGCGGACGAAGTCGCTGGCACAGCTAGTATGTACATAAACCTACTGTAAACATGTGATAAGAATAAATTATAAATCCTTATATACCAACTTGCCCTCTATGCTCTGTTCTTAGTTGTCGTCACGCGATCATCAAAAGCGAAAGATATCTCACCTAACACAATTCATATTTACATGCGAACTCCATAAAATATAATCTTAATTATATTTAAAACTTTCTATAACATTGAAAAAATAAAGTGTAGGTGTAATCGACTGTAAAAAGAACAACACGTAATTTTTACAGTAAGTATTAAATTAAAAACCCTTTGTAAAAATAAAAGTCCGACTCTTTTCCCGCAAATTGCTCGTGATTTATGAACGTGAAACACAAAATTGTATAATCGCGAGATATTACAAAGAGAAATGTCTTTAATTTGGGTAAATGAGTTAAGTTGACATTTATATTATTGAGTTTGCCAAGCTTTTTCTCTGGTTTTCAGTGTGTCTATTATAACGTTAATAGATGAGCGCCAATTCCCAAGGTGGCCGATACAAGCGGCTGGCTCGCTAACTGTCTGGGCCGGCGGCCAACCACCGCTCAGTGTGAGCTTTTGAGACTTTACTTAATACGTATGCCAATAGACCTTTTAAAAGGTATGTGTGAGGCGCCACGTGGAGTTTTTAGCATGGATTTAGAATACAAAATTGGACGTGAGTTAGGTACTCCAGAATCTGATTTAGATAGATAGATAGATAGATAGATAGATAAATACTTTATTAAAACACCACAAACGAAACAACACACAAAAAAAAACATACAAATTAAAATCAGCGTCTTAATTGGCGGCCTTATCGCTAAGAGCGATCTCTTCCAGGCAACCAATCTGGCAGGGATATATTTTTGAAACGAAACGAGTAGGACGAGGTGTTTTAGATATTAAATAAAATAATGAAAAATAGAGCAAATGTTGATACTTCTTATATGAATAAACATAAACAAATATAACAATAATATATACATATATACATACATACATACATAATAGCATAATACAAGAGACAAAAAAAATAATAATAATAATAACAAATATAGCAACTTATGTCAGAACCAAAGAAGATAAATACAATTTCTTTACATTGTGTTTGAAGACATCTAGTGATGGTGCTTTTCTAATATCTAGCGGCAAAGCGTTCCATAGTTTCACGGCGTGCACAGAGAAAGAACTACCATACGAAACTTTTTTGTGTGTCGGAGTCGCGAGTTTAAGGTTTACTGATGACAATGAGTGACAATCGTGAGCGTAGCAAAATCGCTCTTTTAGGTAGCGCGGAGAGGAGGGATTAAAGAGTATATTATATAGCAAAGAGAGTATATGAGCATTCCGACGAAGGCGAATGGGCAGCCACTTGAGCTTAGCACGAAAGTGGGAAACGTGATCATATTTGCGTAAGCCAAATATGAATCTTATGCAGAAATTTTGAAGGCGCTCAAGCTTATCTAGCTGATCCTCCCGAAGATCTAGATAGCAGGCGTCAGCGTAGTCTAAAATAGGAAGAAGAAGAGATTGTGCGAGCGAAACCTTAGTGGCAGTGGGTAAAAAGTTACGTAGACGCCTCAATGAAGCGCCAGACGCAAATAATCTATTGCTAATGTAAGTAATGTGGGTTAATTGCTAATGTAAGTAAAGTAACTGATTTAGAAGCCGGTAACCAATTATGTCATTCCCATTTAGTCTTTTCATCAAGCACTGATTGTTTTCATGTGGATTCGGAAGAAGAAAAGAATTAACTGAACCCTTTCAGAGCATCACAAGATTCCTAGTTTCCTATGTTAAGTAATGTGGGAAGCGTTATATTCTCACATTTTCCAAGAAACTAATCAGATTACATTCATTTGGCAACGTCTCTCAGGTTCAATTTGGTTACAACTTAGCCCACTGTTCCCAAACTGGTTACTAACCGCACTAACCATCAATACTTGGAATACTACCGTTACGTCTGTCTGTCTGTCTGTTTGACCGTAATTCCCATTTCTCCAAAGAGTCCCTCAGATGAGACGTAGAGTAATGATCAATGTATGTCAAGTGTTGTCAATCAGCAGCTCTAAAACTAACGGACTTCGTGACATCTATTGTTAAAGAGATTGAAGACAGCGGACTTGTATAATTGCATCGGATTTGGCTGACTTTTGCGTCTGAACAATGTCAGAGATTTTTCTGTTAACTCTAGAGAAAGTCTGTATGTTACAATGCACTTATTACGAGTTGCCAATGACTGAAAGGCCCTACACCAATAACTTGTATTTTGATGTTATGAGTGGATTTGCACTGGCTTAACGGTGAAGGAAAACATCGTGAGAAATCCGACATGTTTGAGGACCACAATATTCGAGGACATGTGTCTTCCGCGGAAGGACCTGCTACTTCATTAGTTGATATCAATATATTTAATATTATAGGCTCGCTCAAACACATTGTTATTATTATACGATTTGATTTGATTTATTTTACAAAAAAGTGCCTGACAACATGGTCAATATATAAATGTGTTGTGTCGCTTATAGCCCTTGTATCTTCAACAAGCCCCAGCCTCGCATTTCCTTATTCTCACCTGTCAGGTGGGCGGCGTATTTCAGTACGACACAACAATAATACTCGGCACTCTTCTGTCGACGGATTATTAAAACGCACGCCTCTCGCCAATGTATGCAGCGAATACAATGTAACAAAACAAAATTACTCTTCCATGTACTAGCATTACTAGGTACTGTTATATACTACTCGGGAGTTTTACAGCATTTAAAAGGTGCAAGTGTTGAACAACAAAACATCTCTATACCTGATTCAAAAAGATTAATTCAACATCACAATTTATAAAAACATTAACACTTTTTTTAATGTAGAATTTAATGTGATTATGTAGCATCTCTACGTATTTTCGTAGCAGCACATTCGTAGCGTAGTATACTCGCACCTCTACGACAACCTGTAGACCCTCTACGACAATACAAAAAAACTTGAAAATCAATACTTACAACGTTCCACTGGACTTTAAAATGAAATTCACTGTACTAATGAATGCCCGCGACTGCGTTCTCAATGTTTTGGGATTTGCGTCTCTCTCAGGACCCTGTACTACAAACCAAAAAATTTTGAAATTAAACTGACGATATACGGTATGAAAAAATAACGAACAAAAAAAAACACTATAGCGATGTAGCACAAAAAATATTGGTATTGACGACTTCCAGCCGTCCTTAAAAGGTTATGCGCTAGTTAGCTGTTACACAATATACTGGGTTGATAGAAAAGCGTATGAAGGGATTTGTAAATGATTTCGCTTTGTATTTCTTGCGATAAAAGAGGTCAGAGATGTATGGCAAAACGCACAGTGTTGTGCAACAATAAACATGCCATTCAACATGTCGATCGATAAGCTATTTTTGATAATTCCAACCGTTTTATAAATATACCGCTATATGATTTCAAAACACTGTGTAAAACGTTTCTAAACACGATATTGAAGAAAGTTAATTTTGTGCAATAGAGTTAGTAAAATAATAATTCTGTATTTTTTACATCAAAACTCACAATATAATATACCTGCTTGGAACTGTAGCTACTTAAAAAAAAAACTAAAAAATAAGAGTGAAAGTGTTATATGAGTAGGTCGTAGAAAAATAAACAAACCTAAGCTTATTTAGGCTAGACTTCAAATTGAGACTAGCCAAAACACACTAGATTTTATATTTTATTTCTATTTCAACGAAGCCATACGACTCTCATCTCATTTGACGGATGTTTACAAAGTCTTTGTCTTAATTCAGCGCAGAAACAAAGCATCTTGTCTTATTAATGGGAACTTTCATCTCACTGCGACAAATTGTTTTATCTCGGAAATAATTAGGGTTTTCGAGGTTGATATTAATTCAACCTGATAATCTGGTTCAAATTTATATTCAGTTAAATCATATTCTTACTTTTATTTGAATACGGCAAATGAAAAATGTAGTGAAATTTTCAATTAATAATTCTTAATATAACAAAAAAAAAATACTCGCCAAACGACACTGCTAACAAGTTTTGTTAGTTTTTTAGGTTTAAATATCGTACCTACAAATAATTAGGACAACGTTTAATTACATAATTTGTAATCTTTTCAAATTATTTTGATCTCTCGAATCAACTTCTCCTTCTCATTGCATATCTCGCGTATATCACGAAGCTTTCCATGTCCCGTTTCTGTCTCCATTAACTTAGCAACTTGACAAAAGGACGATAATGTATGTGCATACTTCCCTGTCCTCGCACTGAGTAATTTATATTCCTTCGGCCGTTCACTTGCGCTGAGGTCATTTCCCTCCGATTTTTAATGAAGCCGTGACGTTCCTGACAGCTGTCATATCATTATTTGTGTTCCCGCCACAACGTCTGCGTTTTTTTCCGCGTTTTCCTGAGATTCGTGGTAATTGGAGCATGGAAGTTGTTTATTGTGTTCACTCACCGTTTTTTGCGACTCTCATGATTTTGTCAGCGTGAATAATAACGAGTTTTTCCTGAAAGCGGCGGAAACTTTACCGTCGTAAAATGTTTCACGGAAATCTTTATTGGCACACGAGGCAATCATGGTTATCGACAAAAATGCTTAGTAATTCGCTAGCTTAACTTTTTCCACACATTTTTCTGAGAATTTTGCATATAATTTTTCCTTATTTTTTGGCATAAAAATGAAAGAAACATTGTGCAATATACATTACAATCTTTACTATTTTACTCGACATATAAAAGTACGAAAATAGTTATCTCCTGTTACTACACAACTGAAGACCCAACACAGAGTTTTCCAAGTCCTTGATTTTCGCGAACAAAATAGATTAGTTCCCCGTAATGTCGGTCCAGCGGTCGAATACGTGACATCCGGCGGAAGTGTCAAGTGTGTCAAGTGCTGCTACTGCGCAGGTGCGGCCAGGCGGGTGGGACTACTTCTAGATGTTTCCGGTACATGAATGGACAACTCAACATTTGTTCTTGAGAGAGACAGTGGACGTTTGAAGCGGGGTTCAACTACTATTATAGATACATAATTTATTCATAACAAACATCAGTTACATGTCATTAGTTTGGAGTAGTTTAAAGGAGTAATTTACTAACTATGGTAGGTGGAGTTTGAGTTAGTAAAATTTAAACATGCAGTGGCTGTAGCTCGTAGGACATACGGCTTAAGAAATGTTTTTAATAAGTTTATCTCATACATATACTCGTTTGAGGGTTATAATAATAATGTATTGTCTAGTTTACAGACTTTAAGCTAAAAATGAATAACTATTAGTACTTACATAGACCGTACCTTTTTATCATAGTTATTGTTTTTAAAAAGTTAGCATTGCGTTACTGCGCAAATTATCAGGATTTTCCAATTTCTTTGATCAACATAAACTTGTGTGATTCGAGCGGAAACAGCAGAAAACTTCGATCAAAGAGTTACTAGTACAGTCCCAGTGATTTACACTCCACAGTCCTCATCAATAATGGTCTTTAAAATTGCTTGTGAACTGAGGTTTATATACCTCAAAGGTTCGTTTTCGCCCAAAAACATTAAAAGCTAATATTATTCCTGTTTAACAGGATCTGTTTAAAACTATAAAATCCGTTGCTTTTCTATCTAAATTTGACTCTGAAAATATTTGCTGCTTTAAACATTTTTTTTTAGCTTGGTCGGGTTTGCACTTGGCCACTATATCACTATGAATGAGTATAACTTTTCGTAAATGCAATCATTTCGTTATTTTCCAACATTATTCTATCTGTGAGGTCGTTACGAGCGGAAACAGAAGAGTGTCGATCAAAGAGGTCGCTTGCACAGATTTACAGCGAGCGATCGATCTCTGCGATTGAAGTCGCCGCGGTAACAGCTGAGTGCAAATGTAACGAGGTCAAGATGAAGGTTGCTTCTATAGTTAAGGGACTGTTTTTTTTTTATTTTACCAGACATTTCCGTGACTTATGTATTTGTTTCTTCATAGTCAAGTTCATTGTCTACTTATTACAAAATGTATTTTTATCAGAATTTATTCAATCAGCAGGAAAGAAACCAAACAATCAAAACAGTTGGGTCTAATGTAAAGTATTTTGAAAAAAAAAAGATAATAATTAGTATCGTAGAATACAAAATCAATAACTTTTTACACTCTCTTAACATGCCTTTATATATTATATTGTTCAGTTCTATATGTAGGTACGAATTTCACATATTCAAAATTGAACAACAGTAGTTTATATATATATGAAACCGCCTGTAAATATTAAAAGTCTGTTTCGTAACAGTAAGACAGTCGTAATTATAAATGAGGTATTGCCCCATCGTTACCTAATCCCTTTAATCTGAATAGTTGGCTACAAACTGACTGACCTTGTCGTATTTTTGGCATATTTTTATAGTTTTTGAATTGCTTTGGAATAACTCTAGATGATTTGATTAAATTCAGATAACCCACCACGATTTTACTATTTATCTCAAATTATATTGTACATATAGTTAGATAATATAGAACAACATTATATATTTGGTATATTTTTATTATCTGTTTATACTTAATACAAAAAAAATAGATACCTACATTCAACATCTTCAAATAACAGTAATGCATATTTTTACTTAAGCGTTACACTATGAAAACTCGTGATTAAAATAATGTAAAATCCACCAAACACTCCAAAAATGTAACTGCTTTCATCGCTTCCATTTGTTGGATATCTCCTCCGTATTTAAGTATTTGAGTGCGAAGTTTATAAATATTTGCGCACGTCCGTGTGGTTTACCTTTGTCTGTCGCTTTTCATATAACTTTCAAAGAGAAAATAAACGGAAGATTCAGAGTCTTAGCGCAAGGTTTGAGCGGCGGCAACACGTCGAAATATAATCGAAATAACCAACACTAGAGAAGACGAGGCTAACCGTTAAATCCGATGACAACTAGACAACTTTTTAATTGGTTCTACTTTACTTTAGGACTGTTCTGATTTCACTAACGATCATTTGTTTTCACGAAGGTCACTCTTACATTTTTATATTTGTGTTTCGTAATTATTTCGTAAACAGTACTTTCCTCGCGGAGTATGTCTTGTTTATGTTCGGTTCTTGACTCTCGAGCAGATGTTTTGGCAATTTTCTCGTCGTTACAGTAACAAACAAATGTTACGTTTGACTGTTATGTATAAGTTTACGTAGGAAGAATTCTGAGTGCGAGACAAATATCTCGCAGTAAATTACCTCCGGCTAGGTGCAGCAAACCTGTCCCACCATGCCTGTCGGTAAGAGACAGTGTTTTTTTTATTATTATAAGTGTGTCATTTAGTTTGGCGTTAAGAATAAATTTTTCTTTCTTTTGTTTATTAATAACTCGTAACCGGAACAATGTGTACGGTCGAGGCGGGCGGAGGGCGGCGCGCAGCCTGCAAGCCCGCCACCGCGCCGCGCGCTGCCAGTCGCTGCACGCCCTCCGCACACAGCACACGCGCCCGCGCACACTTCTCACAAACTTCGGTCGCGATCTTCAAACAAACAAAAAGTTTTATTTTCAAAGTTTACAAACAAATATGCCGGCTTGAAAAACTCCACGATGTCGTTCTGCAGAATAACGGGTCGCAGTAGGGGGCTGCCGAAGCCCAACTACTTCCCGCTCCTCGCGCCGATTTCACCGGCGGACGCCAAGCGCTGCTGCAGGATCACCGGCAAGTCGTACGGCCTGCCATCGCATCACTACATTCCAGTACTACTCACAGCACGCTCCACTAAGACGAAATGCAAGATAACCAACGTATCCGGCGAACTTGGACCGCACCATTACTCACCTGAAATTAACTACGGAAACAGGAAACACGAAGTTCTAGCGGAGTACAGATACATATTCCCAGTGCTCGACGGATCCACGGACGCGCAGAAATGTTTGATTGAAATGCTACTCGGGAAACAAGTGACGGACGACAAGCGATATGTGTACACGGTGCAGGAGAGGAAGTGCAGTTTGGTGTTCTCGGCGCAGATGGAGGCGGCTGTGAGGGACGGAGACGTGCGTGACGTCATGCTCGCCAAGGACTCCGACACAGTGCTCATCAAAACTAAACAAGGACGCAGTGTTTCTATGGACTTTAAAGATTTTACTGAAGATATTGAAATGTACGAAGGAGAGGGGCCCAACGCTGAAGTGCTCAAACAGAGAGAACAAGAAGAGTTAGCCGAGAAAAAGAAGAAGAGGAAACGCACTGCAGGGTTGTCTTCTATGAAGAAAATATTTGAAAACAAAGAAAAGTTGGCTGAAGTTCAAGAGCTCGAGGAAGAAAAATTGCGCCACGACCGGGTGGCCAAAAAAGCTAAATTAGAAGTACGACACGAAAAGCACGATGTTAAAAGTTACAGTTACAATAGTTTCGATGCCCAACACATGCGCACCAAGTCCAGCATCAAGATGTGCAGTGGAGAGTGGAGGGAGCAGATGCACCCGCTCATTGAATCCTGGGACTGGGAAGCTTTTGAAAAGGATGTCAACGATGAACACTTTGTTCCAAAAGTAACAACATTGCCAACCCCCGTAAAACTGACTCCGTATCGCTGTGATGCGAAAATCTACGAAGTTGACCGCAATATTCACGACGTGTCTACGAAGTTAGAAAGTGTGCCTTGCGTGAACCCATTAAAACCGATTAAAGCACGCCCTACAGAAGCTGTCCTTAGCGCCGTCAAAGAAATTCCTGCTGAACGTTTAGTTGAGACGGCTGATATCACGGAAAAGTTGATAAATAGTGATAAAGTTGAAATGCTTCCGACGATGGAAGATTTACCAGAATTTGTGAAAAACATCAAAAAGGGAAAGCGTGAAAAAGTTGCTAAAGTACCTGGATTGACTTTAGATATAAACAAAGCTAAGAAGTTTATACCAGGACAAATGATCAACACTCCTCAAGGACCTGTGTTTGTGCCGGGACAGACTGTTGAAACTCCCATCGGCCCAGTGTTTATTCCGGGCCTAAGTGTGAACACGCCAGATGGACCTAGTTTAATACCTGGTCATATTGTCACTAATGAGAATACAAACGAGCCGTTTTTTTTAGCGGGACAAGTTTTGCACACAGCGAATGGAGAAGAGTTTGTTTGTGGTCAAACTGTAAAGGGTAAGGATGACTCCTCCCCTCCTCGCTTTGTGGAAGGTCAGACTGTTTTGTCGGAAGAAGGTTTTAAGTTTGTTCCTGGAAAAATAATCAATACAGAAACAGAAGAAGTATTTGTGCCGGGACAAACAAT
Organism: Macaria notata; assembly: GCA_927399415.1. Classification (NCBI taxonomy): domain Eukaryota; kingdom Metazoa; phylum Arthropoda; class Insecta; order Lepidoptera; family Geometridae; genus Macaria; species Macaria notata. Next base: position 2,538,280 of record OV656727.1, read on the forward strand.
CATGACACCGGAAGGAATACAATTTATTCCTGGACAAACAATCACTGAAGCGTCTGGAATAATTTTTACTCCGGGACAGAATGCAAAAATAAACAACGAATGGCAGTTCGTGCCTGGACAAGTTGTACATCAAGATGAAGAGTTGCAGTTTGTGCCTGGTGCGACTATCGCTACTCCAAATGGACTTAAATTTGTTCCCGGGCAGACTGTTTCGATGAATGGAGAAACATGCTTTGTTCCTGGAATAACAAGATCTTCAAGTGGTGGTTTAGAGTTCGTGCCTGGAACTACCGTAGACACGATCGATGGGCCTAAGTTCATAGAAGGACAAATTGTGCACACAGATTGTGGTGAAAAGTTTATGCCTGGAAAAACAATAGTGCAAGCCGATGGACATGTAGAATTTTCTGTTGCAAAATCTGTAGAAGACATTCAATTTGACGAAAGCACTCCTATGGGATTGCCAATTGATGTAAAGACATGTTCTCTTTCTGAAGAATCCCTTTATGTTTTTGGACACATGATTCAAACAGCGAAAGGAATTGAATTTTATCCGGGCGCTAGAGTCCCCAAAGTTGAAGGTAAAGTGGTACCTGGAAGACTTGTAAAAAATGAAAGTAACCAATCCAGATTTGTGCCTGGCATGATGGTCGAAGGTATATTTGTTCCAGGACAGATTGTTTACACAGAAAACGGGGAGCAGTTTGTACCCGGGCAAGTTGTCGACACTGCAGATGGACCAAAGTTTGTGCCCGGCCAAGTAGTTAGCACAAAATCTGGACCTAAATTCGTGCCTGGTCAGACTATTCACACTATTGACGGTCCGCGTTTCGTTCCTGGTCAAATTATTGAAACTAAGGCTGGACCAACATTTATTCCTGGTCAAGTTATTTCTACTGATGAGGGATCAAGATTCGTTCCTGGACAAGTTGTCGACACTGAAGAAGGACCTAGATTTGTTCCCGGTAGAGTTGTTGAATCAGACGATCACGGAGTAACATTTGTGCCTGGTCAAATAGTTCAGACTCCAGAAGGACTAAAATTTGTAGCCCCAGATCTAACTGAAGGTGAAGAAGGTCTTGAGTTTTCAGTGCAAAGCTTTGTGGTTACACCTGAAGAATTAAAACTACTGAAAGTAAAAACAAATCCAAATGACACTACTTCTACAAGAGGAGAATTAACAATTGATACTAATATGCTCCGACAACTATCCGAAGCTGGTATGTCGATTGGAAGACAAGTTCCCACCGATTTACCTGCAATCAGTGTTCTTTTGAATGAAACTAGAAACGCAGAGGCGTTAAAAGCTTTTGTGACTGATTTTGGATTAAAAGATGAAGTTGCCAATCAACTTATGGATGTCATTGCATCTATCATAGAAATGAGTGCACACTTGAAATCGGAAATTCATGACAGTCAAAAAAGCGAAGGATCTTCAAATGACTCAAAGAAAAGCAGGAACAGTAAAAAGAGGATGGCTATTCAAACGGGCACAAATGGTGAAAATAGACAGTCTGTTCAACAAGAACAAGTGAAAAATTCAATAGCGGCTGCGGTCCTGGCTGCACTTGTTACCGCAGAACAATTTGATGAAGTTAATAATAACATTAGTAAAGAGAAATATCAACTCATCTTAAAGTCTATTGATACTATCCTCGGAAAATCTATCGATGCAGACCTAGTTACCGCAATGTTTAACATTCTACAAAAAGAAGAAGATAAAGAAATACTATGTGAGGAAATTTTGGAAAATGCATCAGAACCAAAAGTAGAATTAATAAAAATAGCGGTAAACAGAGCTTTGCACAAGCATTCTCTGACCGAAGAAGATATAATTGAAAAGTTCGGCGACTTTTTAAGCACAGAAAATGAAATACTTGGTCCAGCTTTCAAAAATATTTCGAAGACTGACAATACACTTCTTCATCATGTTTTGGGGCGTATTTCAGAATCCATCTCTTTTATTAAAACTGATCACGAAGCAACTGAAACTCTCCAAAAAGCTATCGTGTCTGCTGTCCAAGAAGCTTCTAACAAGGACTTGGAAGCAATGGTCAAAGAAAATAATAAAGAGACTTTGAAAGAATTAATCGTGCAATCAGTCGGTCTCGCCAGAATACTCGGAATGAGAGATGTAGCAACCAAACTGTTGTCCGTCGTAAACGATGAAGATTGTATGGAAAAAATATCGGCTGATTCCGAAAGCTTGAATATTTTGAAAAGATTGACGGTGATGCGTAAACTGGCCGACAAGAACCCTACCATGCACTCTGCACTCAGCAAATTAAAATCAGACTCGATCCTCGCTCGTACGGACCCTAACCTCAGGGACCTGGTGCGAGAGAGTGCCGCGCTGATGATAGTGCCGGAGGAAGCACCTCTACTTACGTCCGAGGACGTGCCGCTCAGCCTTCTTCAGCCTGAAAACAGTCTCGCGATGGAAGACTTCTTGTTCAAGCGCAAAAAAGCATCCGGAGCTCTGTTGATAATGAAGAAAGGATTGCAAGCGGTCGTCCCGAGAGAAGCCAGCCGCGCCGTACTCACCGGACAGATCGCGTACACTGTACTCGACGAAAACGGCATCAGACATTTCGAGCCACTTCACGTATTCTCAGCTCTGAACCTCAGCCAGCCGACGAAGACCAGATTCTCCATGTACAGCTGCCCTGTAGTCGACGACGACGATGAAGACATACAAACTTTCACTGGATACTGCAATATAAGCAACAACCAGAGGATCACTAAGCTCGGCGGGTGGGGCCGCAGGTACAGCGGAGTGAACTTGGATAGAGAGAACAGAAGAGTCAGCAGTTACGACAACACGCCGAGTTACAAGCGATACTCGTCTCGCTCCTCCTCCTCGAGGTCGAGGTCTAGTTGTAGCAGGAGCCCGTCGAAGGTAACCCACCTGTGCTAATAGATGTAAGTTGCAAAGTAGTCTTTATAGTTCATGCATTAAAGTGATGTTTCCGTTGCCGCAGGTAGAAGACGTGGTGGTCGCGTCGGCGGACTACGCGGCGGCGGCCGACGACGAGGTGTCGCTGAAGGCCGGCGACATCGTGGAGGTTCTCGACACCAAGTCCGCCCCTGGATCCAAGTAAGTACTGCTACTATTCTCAGCATGCGCTTTGCACAATCTGCCCTCGTTGAACTTCGTAAATAAACATAAACTACCGCGGATGAAACTGGGGTTATTACTTCGGTTTTACCGCCCAGTGAGTATTAATAATAACTAATACACTAAACACGTCACACGATCACGATCCGACATTAATCAAATACTGCATTAACCTGAATCGACGTTCGATTTCAACAACATCGCGAGTAAAGTTTAGTTTTACAAACATGCGAGTGGAATCCGCGCCGTGAATCAAAGTGTAGTTTCAAATGGGTGTTTGAAGTAGTCGTGGCATTTCCCGGCTTCCCTATAGCGGCGGTGAAGTGGGTCGCCGAGAGGAAATGTCAGAGTGCATTTGATGGCGCGGCGGTGCGCCGTCGGTGCCTATATATAGCGAGGTCGATGCACCGCCTTGCGCAACACGCGCTGGAATATTCTTAAAGGTTAGCCATAAATCAGCGCAAACTAATCAGAAGAGTATTTTTATTTTCGCATCAGGATCCGTTTACTAGTTTTATATCTCAATCTGATTCATACTCTACATCTTATAAAGCTCTTGAACACCTGTAGACTTGATCAGTTAGCCTTTTTACCCCTTTTTTTATTTTATTTTTTTCGTGGAGGAAATTCATTTACGCATCCCCGCACTCTCCCCGGGGGGGGGGGGCGGGGTATGTCGGGCTCAGAGCTAATGGGACTCCACTACCGACTAAAACCTACCACGATGTCCCTTTACCTCGGCAAGGACGGGTTTCGCGGGCAAGCGAGCAATACTCCTCCGCAATAACCTTTTTACCCCTGGCATGTAGTTCCCCTTAAACCTTCATACCTCACTCGTCATCACGCCATCACGCCTCCATCACATCACGTCATATCACACGCACTAACCATCACGCCGGTGCTGGTGTAATGAGTTGTTGTTGGCGCAGGTACAGGGGGCGCGTCTATTGTTACGAGAACCACTTCTTCAATACTCGAGGGCCATCTCTGAACTATGTGTTTAGCGTGCCCACCTACAAAATGTACTATTACTGAGAAGATCATCTCTTCACCTCTGATAAACTCCTATATTCAAGCCTCATCATTCGTGCGATTAGTAATACATTCTATGTACAACATGCGTCGATGCAAATATGTATATAAACAGCTTAAAACATGTACCATATTATATGTTGTGATCGAAATTATAACTTGTGATAACTATGCCAATTGAACATTTTTAGTTTTATGTATTTGTAGTAATGTTTGTGTCTGTAATCTATTAGGTTTAATAAAGGTAATAAAAGTTTTGGAGTTTCTTTTAGTGTTGTTTTCGTAGGTAGCGTTAAGTATTTTTTTAAATAATTCTAGATAGGTTAGTGTAAATATAGCGTACCTATACCAAGCTTTTTAGGTTATATATAAGTTAAATAAGTACCAAGCAAAGTTAGGCAAAAATAAATTTGTTGATTCGCTATGAGTAGATATTACACCTGTATATTTATATCCAAACCTCTCCGACCTTTACAAATATCTCCTTCAAAGTCCTTTCACACCGCTACTCACCTATTCGAAACCTATAAAAGTAATTCTGCACCATTTCTTCAAATATATTATGAGTGTCATCAAAATGTCATTCCCTTAGAATGAGTCACAATGAGTCAGCCAGACACCGCTATCATTGCTGGCGATTTTAAAATCAATAAAATTCTTAGTTACTATGACGAAACAGAAAATTCTGTTTGTCTGTGTGGAGAAATTTCATTTTTAACTAAATTATTATTATCTATTTTAGTTTTTAATGCTACAATTTTGAATTATCTTGACAATAATAAGAAACACACATTAGGTTTTAGGCACCTAGGTTAGGTTAGGCTTAGATTTTTAAGGATTCACCTAAAAAAAGTAATAAGTCTTCGTTGGTGTTAAATAAATAAATAAACCTCCAAGACATTTAAATCTGCTAGTTTTGGCTCAGCTAACAAAATTAGTTTCCAGACTTTTCTTTTAATTTCCACAGAATCTAGGATTCTAGAATGATTAAAACTGTGCAAGAATCGTCTAGAGTCTCCTAAATATGACAGATTTTTCCGTCAAGTTAATAATACTCTTGGCAAACACCTACCGTCTGTTTACCTCTAACCTAGAAAACTACTCTAATTATAGTCTAGCAATTAGACAATAAGGAAAAAAGCAGGCAAACCCGTGAGGCGGTGGCTAGTAACCTGAAAATCTAGGTGCCAAGAGTTAGCTGGAACGTTGCCAGAGACTGGCAGGTAATGTAGATGGCCTATACCACTTCAAATTACTCACATATCAGCGGACATTTTGCATATTGGTTGGAGAGATTAGAGAACACGTCTAGTTTAATATGCAGGTACATATATGTGCTGATAGTTTGGTGCGGTTATTCAGGTTTGGTGCTTACTGCGTTGCCAACAATATTTTATGGTGCCATGTAGTTGAAGCAACGTCATGTTAGGCTTACAATATTATTTATGCAAATACAATGAAACATACCTAAAAATCAAGCCTTATTGTCTTTTTAGTTGTTAAATTAATCGCTTTGTGTAGGTATTTATGTAGATAAACAATTTATTGATGATTTGTAAAATTAGGTACATGTCAATTATAAATGTAATTATAATATGTATAATAATAATTATAGAAAATAAGATATGACAATCCCAAATATGTATGTAGTACGCATTTCTTACAAAAAGTTGATAATGATATAGCCTAGGTAGTAGATAGAGCAATAATCACAAAGCGTCTGAATCTAAGACCTAAATATCTCGTCTGGAGCTGGAATGTAAACATCTTACGAATAAACAAATTGAGCTATAATTCTAAACATTTCCGACGCGACCAGACATTTCGGCGTTCTAAGAACAAGAACATGCATTATTGGTATGAGAAACAAGTATACATTTAGTGTAGAAATGTACAAATATCTGTGAACAATACATTTTCCCAGTAATTGTTGTATCATAAGAGCTTTAAGTTAAGCAACTTCGACGGGTTTTTGAAACTTTTACTTTTGTTCCTGTGGTTTCTGTTAGCTACCTAAATGCTTCTTCATATTTAAGAGCTTTGCTCTTATCGACAGAGCTGGCGTCACAACCCAACGTGCTCTTAAAAAGCACTACTTTACCAACCGGAAGCTGCCTCTACCTCTATAGTTATACCTTACCGTGCGTATTCCCATTGAGTAAAGTCATTGACACAGTGTAGTGGATTTGTGCCACCATTGACGTCACTCCGCCTGAAATAGCAGCGCTGCAGCGGACTGGAAACTTACACGTTAACTGATACCATGGGAATTGTAAACCTGTAAAATGTAACCTATTTGGTGGTGGAAGGACCTGGGTGCCCAAACATGATATAGGACCTAGGCGTATCAAGATGTGTCTGACCAGGACAATACCCTCAACAAATTATTTCTGTAGTTATTCAAAACCCTTGGTCATGACGAAACACGACTCGAAATGAAGGAGAGTGCTGTTTATCGTTATCATCCTCAGCCCGTTATCGCCTACTGCTGAGCAAAAGCTTTCTCATAAGATGCTGTCAGCTGCGACACGGGTGCAAAATAAACAATCGAACTAGAGATACTGTACATGAAACCATTATAACAAAACAATCAAATTATTATCACACAATAGTCAGCGCTTTTGTGATTTTTGCTCTCAGTAAACTAAATTGCATTAAATAAATGAATTATGAAAAAATACTATTTAAGCAAACCCGATTTTGTAGAGAATATAATATTCTAACAAATAAATAAAGAAAATAAAAACTACTACTCATGTCACTAAATAAATATAGTGTGACTTGACCTTTATAAAGGTCAGAAATAAAAATAAATATCTCGGAAATAACCCAAAAATCACATGATGTCCGTCAAACCCTGACAATCCTGACTCATATAATAACAGGTTATTAATATAGTCTGTTTGTTTGTTATATATACATATTATTTGAATTTAAAGTAGAGTACAAGTTTGCTTAAGTGGTTAAACAAGTCTATTTTGCTGAAATTTGCAGTTTTAAAACCTTGTTGTAACTTTTGTCAAATAGGTACACAAAATTTTCTTAATTTACAAACGATATAAAAGATCATGTGTTTGTAATTATGACAATGCTGGTAATAGATTCCGATACTTCCATTTTAAACACAAGAATTAGGTTTTGTAATGGACAATATAGAGCCTATTTTATTCATTGATTTTTGCATAATGACTGTAGTAAGCTTTGTAGAAATCAGGTGAGACCTGGAAGCGTAACTAGTTACATATACATACATACAAAAGTGTTTATATACAAGCCACTTTGCAGCGACAGTGTGTCAGGCTGACTTGACGTGTGACTGACGGCGACATGGGACTCTGAAGTGAGGCTGATTTGCGAGTATATATATTTGAACATACGGGGTTATATAAGAGCACAGACATTAGGTGAAAGCTGGGCTGGTGATGCTATCTACTGAACAAAAAGTAATAACATATAGTTATGTATTATGTATACGTACTTAATTTGGTTAGAACTAGTCCTATACATACTATAAATGTAGACATTTTTGTTAAATGTCACTAAAATATCATTTAGTATGAGTAGTTATTAGAAGCACTTAGGTGAGACCAATTAAGTGCCTACTTAAGTCGTAACTTAAGAGATCACCTGAACTGCAGAGTGGTGTTTTGCTCAAGAATGTAAATAAAAGATGGATGAAATAGTTTCACAGTCAGAAAGTCTTTCTTATCTGCGGGTCCAGGTATTCATGCAATTATACTTCATATGTATATTTGGTATTGTTCATATCGCTTAAGTACCTACTTAATTGACATGAGCTCTTCTTAACATAGCATATTGACAGTGCTTAGTACAAAGCTAGTAGCTCAGCTAGCGGAGGCATTCGCATGCCATTACCAATGTTAAGCAAAGGTCGACGTGGTCAGTTCTTGGATGGGTGAGAGGGGCATTCCTTTTTAGGCGGTTCCGTGGGTCGTGTGACACGTTAAATTGTTTGTCTCGTTTGATGGTCTAGTACTGCAGTCGTAAAGCCATGTCAGAGGCCCTTAGGGCTATAAACTCTCGACACCAGAGTTGGCCACTCTCATTCGATATGAAGAAAAAGAAGTGCAAAACTACGTCCTTAAGATCGTTATTGATTCTCATATAACCCAGTATATGTTTGTATATTGATATACAGTAGTTCCTTTTGTACCGAGTGATTTGCGAGACGTCTGTGAGACAGAGAAGAGAGCTTCTAATGGCACTCATAAATTACAATATGAAAGGTGTAAAGCACTTTAATGACAAACAAGTCTTCATGAAAAGAATGACCGTGAAAAGTTACGAAACTAATAATTTTGCTTCCATTTGAAGGGAAACAGACCCGTGCTTACGTTTGTCGTGATCATTATATTTGCAAAGGTATTCTATATGTAATGAAGGGTTAATGTTGTATGTAGGTGTTTGCCAGATTGAGTTGTTTCGAGTTTGATGATCTGTCATGACTCATCGAGGTAGAGATCGGAATAATATATGAGTAATCTGGAAAGGTGTGACCTGTTTTTTTTGCCTGCGTGTATAGGTAACTGACCAAAAATTAGTACGAACAATAATAATAAAAACCCTAAACCTAACTAATAGCAGTGAATATGATTTAGTTCTAAATTACATTTGCGTTGGCAACAGGTCTACAAAGTTACTTAGTATTTACATTATTATAAGTAAGTACACGGTATTTATGTTCAAAATAAATGTATGTTATGCCTACAATGTGTATATAGACTTTATTGAAACCTCGTAGAAGGTCTACGCATCTATGCTGTATTTCGTAGAGGTTCTACGATTTTCAATTCAAGCAACCGCGGTAACTGTTTCTTTTGAACTATCAGGTATTTTAACATGTTTTAATAAAATGGTGAAACAATGATTTACAGAAGTTTTACAAGCAGGCTTTTAGTTCTACAGAAAAGTTAACCTCAGATTTGACTATAACTCTCTCATGGTATATGAAATGAAACGATCTGACTTTCTTTTTCGTCTTCCATCCCATTCCTTGAGGTAAATGCACCTATAAATTGAACTATTCAATTTAAAACAGTTGTACGTAGATTATTACAGTAGGTGCAGACATTCAGTACATTTTTCAGCAGGCATTGCACCCAGTGGCGTGCACTTGGCTGATGTGAAGAATTCTTTGTTGATTGTTATTATCATTCGGAGATTTTTATGGTGAATAAAAATTGAGTGATAGCGGTTGCGGTCATATGACAGAATTAAAAGCTCGATCTATGTTTTTCAACATCTTTTCATATGTCATTACTTCAGCGGTATTGTGAGCAACATCTTTAATGGTAAAACTTACATTTTACACGATTATTATTTTCAGAGATAGTCGATGCTAGTTTATTTGGAATAAATGTGAAATGTAATACTGTTTCAAATCTCTCTGTGTAAGATACAATTATTTATTATTTACAAGTTTCACTCTTTAGACATAAACCTAAAGCTATTAAACACCCTAGTAAGTAGATAGAAGTAGACGAAGGTCAACCACAACACGACTTAAACTTTTTATTATTATCCAAAGTCCGCGCACCACAACCGCGTGACCGCTGCCTGCTATAATCTGACCGAAGTAGAACCGCTACCGCAAAGTGACCGCGGTAATCTGACCGAGCTTTTATCGTCACGTTTTGGCAGCCGAGTGAAAATCGTGTACCAATCTCTTCGAAGTAGAGACAGTGTATAATAGAGAATGTCACAGTGATACCAACATACACCTTGTACAGTTTTTAGCTTTATAGACTTGTTGATGTTTGTCGAGGTGAAGGTATTAGTAGTTGTAGGTATTTTTATACCTGTGATAAAACAGGTGGAGGTCAATTACTTTATTTTAAATAACTGAAGATATATTTTTAAGAGGACGCTTGGTTATTGTAAATACGTAATGATGTTTGTTACATGTTTTATGTATTCTGCATAAGAAACAGCAGTTAGTATTTATTGCATAAGCGAACGATTTTTTGCCACTTTTATACAATATTTTATTCACGTTAAAGATGAACCAGATTCGAGTTATTTCCAAATATGTCTTAGATTGAAATATGTCTTAGATTGTTACACAAACTTGGTTTTATTCGTTGAAGAGAATAAACAAATTGACACAAGATAAACTTACACTTTACAGTCCTCAAAATTCACTTCAACATTAAAAACCCCTAATTAGTAGTGTCATAAATTAAATACCTGATTTTAAGTACTTTCTATAAATGTCAACTTTAAAGTCTGGTAGCGGAGTGCGAAGAATTTAGTACAAATATTCTATATGCGAGACAGGCATTTGAAATGATCTACTAGGTTTGTTGCTCCTGCGCAAAATTGCAAATTACCAATTTTCTACAAATTCTTCCTGTTGCGCGACCAGCATTAATTAGTATCCATAACATGACTAGTCCCCTCGGCCCAAGCCCTTCATGTTGCATCTAACAGTGCCCCCCTAACCCCCCCTCAGGCTGGCGGGCTTGGACCCAACTTTGGAGCTTGGCGCCGTGCTGCTGGACACGTCCGCGGCCAAGCACAAGGCGGCGGTCCGGCCCAAGAAGAAACACCCCAAGGGGAAGAAGACGAAAACGAACGACAGGTGAGGTGCATGCTGCTGTGTTATACTTGAGGTACTATACTTTTACTACAACTTTTTGATGTAACAGTCAAGTAATATGGTCAGCTTTATTACATGGAAAAACGACTTGTCAGAAAAATTTTGAGTCGGGTAGTTTTATTATAAGTCCCGAACAGGAAAATAGATTCCGATAATGTTTGAATAATTAGGTACATATATAGTTGTGTTACCACCTTTAACACTACACAAATTTTCTATAAAAGCAGACACTGCTATACAGTAGGATAATACAATAAGAGCCCATGAAAATATCAATTTTTAATACCTTACCGACACCGCTAATGGACTAAGTAATCCGTATATTCCGTAAAATCCCGCATGTAAGGTTGTTCGTGCGATTAATCCTGCTAGTCCCGCGAGCTCCGCTGAAGAGAAACTAATCAAAAAAAATCGACCGACTCCGACCGTATTAGATGAACTTGAGAGATAAACCTGCGCACTCTACTCGTATGTGCCTAACATAAATAATTACGGTTTACAATCTAGTTATAATAATCTGACTAATAGTTAAATACTAAAAAGTGCCTTCTGGCCAATTTAGGTAGATAGTTTTTGATATACCTACTTATACTAAAAACGAGAAATACATCTACTTATAATTTGTTTTTAAAAGCTACACTATATATAAAAAAAACCTTGTGTTAAAGTTCGTTTTCTAAAGCTATTCTGCAAAAAATAGATTTAGATTACAAATTTAATATCTAAGGCAGCCAAACTACTTTTACCTTTATAATATTTACTCCGCAGTCGCACCATCCGCTCCAGTATATATTCCCAGGCATAATATACTCTAATTTCCAATATTCAAGGCGACACATTAAAATTATTCGCAAGTGACATAACAAAGATGTATGCATGTATTAGCCACGCTCTGTGACATGTGACCCCGTTGCGGATTAAAAAATAAATAACGCGCTTTCAAAACGGCCTTGAGCGAAATTGTGTAATGGAGAAAGTGTTTTAGTTAATTTTATTTAAATGGGACAATGTTTACAGTTTTAAAATATAAATGTTCGACATTAGTTTTAAGAAAATGCTGGGCTTAGATTATACAGAGCATCGATAGCTTGCTTTCGTTGCGTTTCGCTTTAAATTAAAAACGACGGTTTTGATGTAATGCACTGCACTCTTATTGCAAACAGTTTTCGAATCATTTTTCATGGATAGAAATAAAAGTAAATAAAATGATTGATGTGTGCTTCAAAGAAAACATAAACTTATATTATAGAAATCAAAATAAAAACAGATCGTATGGCATTGAACCCACACCCAGAGTGGGCCATTAAAAATATCGGTCAGTGGGTAAATATCATAATTACTCCAGAATCTAATCCCATCGCGTAGTATCAATAAAATAAAACAAACCATTTCCCTCTCGTTATAATTTGACGATCGCGTTGACACAAACTCTGTTTCTACCGTAGACACAGAGATAAAAGAAGTCAATGTTAATTCTATATAGTTACTTCCACTGGTCACACGATCGTTGCTACGATGTTGCTGTTTTGAATATAGACGGAAGTTTCCTTGTGGTTATAATATGGAAGAAAGTCTGAAAGAAACAATTTTAATATTTGTTTTATTTATATCTTTAACATTACGCCTTATTTATGTAATAACTACGTACCCAATATACCTATATTAACCCTTTCATGGACCAATCTGCAATCAGTCCTATCAAACGCATAACGGGGGACCTATCAGCGTTCATACCACGCGAATTTTGGAACTATCTGTAGATTTATTTTATTTATATAATGTTTGTCGGAATTAAATATGTATGTTTGTAGTTACAATGATGCGTCTGTACAGTATGAAGTCTCAGCTATCTTCCTACACTTGTCATTAAAAATATTGTTACATGGAATATAACTCGCTAAAAGTCGGCCAACATAAGTTTCCGGCCGTATATCAACTGCAACTTTTTACTAGCATTTCTTTTTCAATCGAGATTTACATAAGATGGGTGACACTTTCACTCCAGCAAAGAAAATACTCTATTGAAAGATTGCCTGACTAAAACTTGTATTAAAACATACTTTAAAATGTTGAATGTATTTTATTCTATATGCTCTTTGTTATTATATCTAATGTAGTTATGTATGACACGTGAATAAGGTGCCGTTATTTCGAGAATATATGTAATGTTAATCCCTGGATTGTATGGATGTCTTTTTGTGCGTTATCCGTAGGAGTACAATGCAATGCAACAGAAATTAGTATTCTTTTGTCATTACAATGAAAAAAGTGATAGCTTTCATATTTTTCATGATCATTACCTATTATTTGATATATCTTTATTGATCCATTAAGAAAGCACAGCATCCGACACCGCGGGAAGATGCGAGTTTCGTAGAAGTTTATTGGAGCAGATCCACTATATCGGTCAAGTGCGGGATGTAAAGGGAACCGGAGAGAGGATGCCATTTGATCGACCCAATACAAATGTACTGTATTGAGTTATGTATAACTTTACGAAGGTTATGATATACTTTAGTTGTGCATTTAAATCAATTTAATTGTTACTCGTAGAATAATCTGATTTTAGGTAATTACCGAATTGTAACTACAGGAAATGTTACAGATAATAATTTCATTGTTGACTAGATGTCAATAATCTATCTGATGGTTAGTAAAATTTTAAACTAAACGAAAACTGTAATATAATTAGGTATAGGTACGCATACCCAGTACAGAACAATCAGAGTATAGAACTCATCTCTACTTCTATGGATTTAGGCTAAAATTAAAGGTTAAAATTTCCCTAATGTTTCCAGATTTAAAGTGTCATAGACATAAAACAAGTCCACATTGTCCACCCCTACATCCACACATGTCGGTGTCACAGTCGCCTCCTTTCTTTCATGTCGCTCATTTATCTCCCACTTCCTCCACTTATTTCTTTCAACTCTGATTTACATCTTTTCATAAATTTTATGAGCGAGTTCACAGGTAATCCCATTCTTTTCACATTTTTATAATGGGTCAATGTCCGAGATTCCCGGAAAAAAGGCGACTACATAATCTTTTTTAACAATACTGTGAACTTTCGTCCAACTAACGAAGACCTGTCGAGACTTGAGAACTTGTAAGTATTGTCTCGTGTTTATGAAATTGCGGTTGTACGTGGGAGGTCTGGCTGGGTGGTTTCCAATGTTGGCGTGGGTTTCTCTCTTAAAATAATTCGCACATTATTAGTATTATTAACTTGGCTTTCTCTCCGCTTGTCCGATACGATTTCACTGATATTTTCCTTTCTTCAGTGCCCTAGTTTCTTTCGAATTCTAATTCGCTGGCGTTAGCTTGAGCAACTTATTTTCGATCCCACATCTTGAATGTCAGTCGTATAACTGACAGCTCCATGGTATATTTTCGCTCCTCGTTCTATTTAGTTAACAATTTGTTTATGCTCCACATTATAAAATGCACATTTTATTAATATTGTTTGTTTTTGTAAAGTTCCGGATAACATGTGAGCTGTGGAACTAAATTGGTTAGACACGAATTTATACTAGCTTTTGAGTTTTTGGTGTCAAAGATTGTATAAACCAACAAGTTAATTTTTCCAAACAGAATCATTTTAAAATTAACGTTTGTTTTTAGTCACATAGTCATACATTAAAGGGATTTTTATCATTATAGGAGAAAAAGAAACATGCCTATGATACAAAATTTATGTATATTTTTTGCATTGCAGCAAATGTGTTACCTATATCAGTCTTTCATTGGCATTTTCCCTTCAAAACGCTCACCGTATTCAATTATTTACGTTTAGAAAGTCAGGAAATCTTCGGAAAATCGTAAAGTTTAATAGTCTGCGTCAAATGCCACCTGAAGCCGTTAATCCTGTAACTGCCACTAAAGCTCCATCATATTTTATAGCGTTTCGAAAGAGAGCTCGGAAAATAACACCTAAACGCCAGATATTGTAGCTAACGATATGTGAATTTATTAAAATGACTGAAAACATTTTAAAGTCAGAAAGAGCGAATGTTTGGTAACTCGTACATAGGTGAGAAAAACAACTTTCCTGTGTGTGTGATAAGTAACACACTATCTTGAATAAAAATAAACATTGCACAATTTGCAAGTATTAATCTATGCTGTGTACAAAGGTGTTATGACTCAAAATTATTCAAAACTTCCCAGCTACAATTTATATGTACCGTTTCAATCGCCGATTAATGAAAAGCCCTCTTTTTTGCTTTTACTGTTTCTATATACGGGTTTTATGAAATAATCTAGTAATTATTCTGCTAACACGGTCTACTTACAAACGTGCAACAATAACTTCACAAATACGCCATAAAATTACGAACACAGCCGCCATCGGATCTATTAACCTATCTGCTACTTTGATGACCGCTGTAAACCTACCGACATAGTGCAGTAAAATGAAGGGCTTTCCAATACATTTCCCAAAAAAAAGAAACCACGACTGGTATCGACTAAAGCGAGACTGTGGTTGTATAAGTTTAGGTGGGTACGGCGACGTATTATTCAAAACTGTTTCCACGTGCTTATAAAATGGCAAGCGCCCTAGATAGTAGATAATAACGTTTCATAGTATTAAAGCGAAAATAATTGTATAGCCCTTATCAGCCCAGTTGTGAAACATGTGCCTATTTAGTTGAAAATTGTGCGTTCGGTCCACTCGGTTGCTGGTCTATGTCGATGTGTAAACTCCTAACATTGTAAGCGTATCCTATATTTGCTACAAACAACATTATGCTGTCGATATAATTTGACATAGATTCGAATTAGGTTTCTGTCGTAAGTAACCTATTGCTTGTATTACATGGTAATCAGAATTTAAGTATTTAAATTTTGTGTTTTCTCAGATGGATTATGTAGTCACAGTTTTTACGTTGTTTTTTGATAAATATGAATTAAGTAATTGATACAATAACCTGACTGCCCAAACGGAGTAAAAATGGCAATGTTACTGTTTTTATAAAATGTATTGATATTCATGACTAGGTAATGAAAGCAGTCTTGACTGAGTACACATACGAGTATTTTTATATGTAAGAAACCCTAAAAAGGTAAATTGTACATCAATCATGTTCATTATCAATGTTATACTGGTAGACAATTTCATACAACAATGGATACGTTTGCTAAAATCGCTTTGTCTGTCCGAGCAACTTGACTACCACAGAATATACAAAAGTAGACTCGTCGTGCCTGCTTCCGGTCCCAATCACATATAAATTGAGTTTAATTACACCACGTTAATTACAGTAACCCTGTGCCATGAACTCTATGTGTGTTGTCGGAAGTAGGGCGCGTCTGTCCGGCGGCCATCTTGGACTGATGGACACTTCGCTGCTACGGGGGGAAACGGGTTAATTAAAGTAAATAAAGATGTAGATTTAGAGTAAATGATTTTTGGGAGTAAATAAGCATCTAGCTTTTTTCAATTTTTCAAATAGTAGTCCTTGTAGCTAATTCAATAAAAATTAGCTTGTTGCCTATTTCTATAGGTAAGCCAATTAATATGCAATAGGTAGGTATTGCTAAAACGTACTACCAAGACGCCATGAAAAATACTTCTTGATGATTTGCAATCGCAATCTATAGTATAGACACTATGTAGCTGCATAATAATTTGAAACGTTCCTAAATCATTGAAGTCGTTTTAATTAGTTTTTTTTTAACACGACATAAGCTTACTTTTATCTATAGCCCGCCTAATGTTTTTTTTTAACAAGGAATGGGTTTGCACGTGTCCGTAATTCGCCTGATGGTAAGCAAATGTAGATGTAGTACGCTTGCCTAGAAGACACATTTACTCAGGATATAAAAAAAAACCTTTTATTTCGAACTAAGTTCGCCCTAAAGACCCCTGAGTAGTAATTTTTATTTCAGCAAACGTTTTTAAAATACCAAGGTTTGAGATTTGTTTGCGTATATGATTGACAACAGTGACAGCCGCTTGCAAGTTTTAACCCACTGTATGCAGAGTGTCGCGAAAATTCAACACAAAACAAAACATGTGACCGCGAATCGTAGACGAGTGGACAGTTTGGACATTTCCTGATTCACAGACTGCATAAAACTCACAGAAATATGTATTTTTTGTTTGTGACCAATCGTTAAGGCAAATAATAAGAATTTCTTAATTTAATTAATATTTATCATCAAATATTTTATGCTCGGATTTATTCCTACTTTAATCAATTTATCGTGAGTCGTAAAATTTTTGTCAGTTATTTTATCGACCTTTGTGAAGGAGATATTTGAATTCCAGTTTTATTACATTTTTTATTTCGATTGAAGATTTGGCTACATGGCAGCGTTAGTAATATTTTACAAAGCGGAATAATAAAAGAAGTGTTGAAAATAGTCCAGTGGCGTGATGGAAAGAAGGGATTATGAATCTAGTGAATTAATTGCCCCATGAACCCGGTTTTGTATAAACTTGCTAATTTATTGTTCTGTTTGCCGCGAAATTGTGAATCACGGATGAAAAAAACGAGTATGTGACAGAGGCTGGATGGTTATTAAAACTATTCTTTTGTTTAGTTCCTGTTTTTGGTTATTAGTGGACATGACTTGCTATTAATTATTTTACAATAAAATACTAATTGAAGACGAGTATGTTAATAAAAAAAAATCATATCATACTCTTTATTGAATATGAAATGATACCATATTCCTAGCTTTCCATTGTTAACTGAACTATCAGTTGCAAAAAGATATTCCGATACCGGGAATCGAACCCGAGCCTCCTGGGTGAGAGCCAGGTATCCTAGCCACTAGACCATATCGGATGTAGTGGACATGATTGAAATTGTCAATTTGTTTAAATTGATCTACATAAAATTAAACGTATTATGTACTCCATTGTACCGCATTATTTAAAATAGAATGGTGAAAAACTATTCAAGACTAAAATGCAGTGATGTAATCTACTGTATAGTTTCCACGAGTACCATTAATAATTATTTCCCGCGGAGATCTTTCATCGTAACCTATAATAAAATCCAAACAATAAACATAACCGGGAATAACCCACATTACGCGCGTTGAGGTTACGCAATACCTTTATACCTGGGGGGTTACTATTGCCATAGTACGATATTTGTTTAGATAGAAGCCCAAAGGCGGTTTGAAAACTCTGACTCCAGAGTTGGCCACTCTCATAGGTAGTTATTGTATTATTATTATAGTATTTTTTATCTAAATAGGTACTTTTAATAAGTCACTATTATCGTTCTGTTCATAAGTCTGTTAATGACTTCTGATAAGCCTAACCACGAATCATAATAAGCAATGTAATCGTGGATTGTATTTACAGATAATCAGTTCGACAGTTTGCTTATTTTTTCTAATAATCTAAATATATAAAACTCAAAGGTGACTGTCTGACTGATTGACTGACTGATATAGTGATCTATCAACGCACAGTCCAAACCACTGGACAGATCGGGCTGAAATTTGGCATACAGGTAGATGTTATGACGTAGGCATCCGCTAAGAAAGGATTTTTGCAAAAGCCGCTTTCAAAGGGGTTAAATAGGGGATGCAAATTTTACTTCTTAATGCGAGCGAAGCCGCGAGCATCAACAAGTATAGTTATAAAAGCAAAGAGAAGCAAGTACTTGCCACATCTCCTAACAAAATTGACGTATCTTATCTAGTTATAGTGAAATATTGTCACGTGCATACCTAACTATTCTTCTTCATTTCGTATGAGAGTGCCCAACTCTGCTTTCTAGAGTTTCCTCTAACTACCATAAAAATTGCGATGGAGAAATAAATAGTAACTCCTCCCTAATAGCGTTGCATCCGGTGTATGTTTGTATGTGCAGCAAGTATGACGTCACAGTTTACTACACCGGGTCGAGAAACTGTCTGCAAGATGTGCAATCAAACTTAGTTAATTTATGGCCTTATCTACATACATACGTATCTGTAGCAAAAGCAGTGTTTAATGAATTCATTCATCTACCGTCTATGAGTTCTTCCTCATATCTGAGGGTGAGTTCACCTCACCAAGAGTCACCTTAAGCCCCCCTTTAGGTTCTATAGATCATTACCATGAGTATCCGCTATAAAATTTGTTTGCTCATTTTCAGTACCTATTCTTATTCATGCACTCTTTTTCCTTGTTGTTATAAAATTGTTTCCATGAAGAACTATGATTTCATTTAAAAAACAATTACGTAAACCTCTCACCAAATTAAATTATCTTTTTTGCTAAATTTATGTAATCGTTGAAAAACAACCAAAGTGTTCGCTTGGCGATATTCCCAGTGAATCAGAGATTAAAGTGAGTTTAGATAAATCGCTTCGTTTCGGAAAAATGCCCAAATTAAATTGATTGTGGCAGTTTTTCATTCATCTCCTAAACTCTTTATTTGCAAGGTCGCAGTTTAATGATTGTGCTTGATTTAAATGAGGTGTTTTGAACTAGAAATTGAGATTATTTTAAATGGTTTCGTTGTAAATGTGGCTTATTTTGTAGGTTTTGACAGTAGAAATATTAGGAAGGGACGCTTTAATCTGAGGAATTCTTTAATTTTGTCCGTGATTAATTAGTTTGCCACTGAATGCTGGCAAAATTGCCAAGGTTACGAAATAGCTACAAAATGTATAAAAATTAAACGTTTTCTTTGTTCAAAAGCTTTTTTCTTTGTTCCATTATATAATATATCTGGCCTTCAAAATTCAATAAAATAATAGTGTGAGGAATTAACTCTACAAAACAATATGATATATACTTTGAATAAACAAAATTCTCGAGTATAACTAACTTGTTTTATGTACAATATTTTTTATAGAAAACATTTTTCACTCACATCACAAAACAACGTAAACGCAAACAATAAGGTCATATATTGTAGAAAAGAACTTTAAAATAATGAGGTCTCTTTTTGTAGAAAAGAGTAATAAAATGGATTCCACAGAAGTGTATAATGTGTTTATTATCCCCATACAAATGTGCGTCCCAGATATAAATCTGTAAAATTATTCAATGTCGCCTTGTTTCAGTATTATCTGTTACTTGAATAATACGGGCAAATCCAGGTGACCGACTTAACGAAGAATTCAGGTTGTCAGGGAAGTATGACAAACAAGTAAACTTCATATTTCTTTTTGACAAATATCATATTTTTGGCGATAAATCACCATGTTGTAATTACGAGTGTAAAACGAATAGGTATCACAGGTCCAGATGAATTTAATATTCGTATTTTTATGCAAGGTATCGACTTGATTTTACATACATAGTTATATAACATATGTGTCATATATATACTTTTACAACCCAAATGTGTTATATAATAGTGAAAATACCATGTAAAGAGTAAATGTAAGTATAATATCACCTCAATACAACTTTTCGAGCAAAAAAATGCAAGCACTAGATTTTCGTGCGCGTTTCATGTTGACGTTAATAGCTGTCTATAATCCGGGTGATGTCTTGCATTATTTCATGTCGAGACATTGATGGCTTCGTGATCTAGAACTAGGAACTCTAGCCGGGGTCTATGACCTGCGCTTTTTGACAGGGGTTACTGAACTGTGATTACTTCCTAATTATTTTAGGGTTGTCGATGTGAAGAGTTTTCACATTGTTCTGTTTAAAAGTGTTGTTGATATAATGACGTTACGGAAAAATAATGTTTAGTGGGAAATACATATTAAGTTTGTGATATAATTAGCTTTTTCATTTCATAAAAATTAAAAATTCCTATTAAAAACTTAAGCTTAAGTAAATGCATAACAAACAATTCAACAACAAAAAACACATAGTTATATAGTTTAAAATCTTACATGTGTACTGTAGAGAAGCACCATTTGTCAGTGCACACAAATAAAAAAATATATTAAAATTTATCGAATATTAGGTAGTAACATACAAAATGTTAGGCATTTGTATTTAATATCACAGCTGACTTTACCTGCATATCTAATTTTATTTCAATTTTCGAAATCTAACAATGTTTATTTTACGTACTTACCATCAATGTTGGAACCCTGCGATAGATCGACAGCGCTCAGATTGAAAGCTCGCACAAACTAGAGCAAGTTGTAATTAACAAATAATTGGCAAGATCTGGCAGCCAGCCTTCAATCACGAGATTGAGAAATTAAAAACATGACCCGTTATTACTACCTAGACTTGAAAGAAAAATTGTTTTTTTATAAGTTAAGATCAGCTGTGGGAGTGAAATCTGGATTTAACTTTGAAGATTGTTGACGTGTTTTATAAAAACGGTCTAATGGCAATGCACTACGTAGGTTCAAATGTCGTTTTTGCTGATTTGTACGCTCAAAAAAAATATTAAATACGATTAATACTTATCTCTTCTACATCTCTGTAAATAAGAAATTTCAAAGAACTTGTACAGGAGCCATTTATTTTTTATACAACTTTCTATACAGCACCTATAAGCATCAACTAACTAACCTAATTACATTGTAGCGATTTCCATAAAAGTAAAATCAAACAAATTGAAATGTATTTTATGTTTCAGTGTGGTTTCAGTTGATAAATATATGCTGTTCGATTAATTTAGACGTCTCGCCACACCTTATGTCAACGTCAGATGTCATGGAGGAAATCTTCGCGGGATTCTCTGTGACTCTGGCAGTTGCTGTTCCCTCGCAATTTCGAACGGTGAGATTCAATTAAAACGATAAAACACTGTTGTAGGCGCGCTAAAACCCTATTTACAGGACAAAAAGTTGGTCCTTCGCGTCCGTTTTTATGTATTTCGCGAGTGATAATCGTAAAACTGATGTAAAATCACCGTATCAACTATGGAAGTTTTGTACGGTAAAACACCGGAAAAACTGTAAGTAAGCTGTTTTTGTTGAAATCACGAACTTTTGTTTATTAAATACAAGTGTTTACAAGTGATTTTTGGACATTTTACATGATAAAATTACGATTAGGCATCAATTTTTTCCCCGAAGGTTCCACAGAACTACCGACGCTTTGCATATTTGAAAAATGGAAGATATTTCACAGTTATTTTCGTGTCAGTACGATAGATTTGAGCAATTACAAAGGGCACAGGTCAATTTTGGCAAAGCTTCCAAGAAAACATTAACAATTAGTTACATAGAAGCGAGATTACAAAACTTGGAACAGTCTTGGATCAGTTTCAGAAGTACCCACGAAGATATCGTAAAAAATGTGCAGCGTCAGGATAGAAAAGGTTGTTCATATTTTGAGAAAGGCATTTTCTATGATTTTGAGGAACTTTATTTGTGTTACAAAGGGGAAATTAAAACAAAACTCGCAGATTTACAACCAGCGACAGAAACTTCACAAAATACTCAGTTTCAAAAAAGCTGCCCATCACAACAAGTAGATATTAGATTACCTGTACTTTCAGTGCCAAAGTTTTCAGGCTCATACACAGATTGGCCATCATTTCATGATATATTTGAAACATTAATACACAACAATGCAAACCTGAACCATGTACAAAAGCTACACTATTTAAAAACTAGTTTGTCTGGAGAGGCTGAGTTGCTTCTTAGAAATATAAGTATAACTAACCAAAATTACACTTTGGCTTGGGAAACGTTGAAAAAGCATTATGGTAACAAAAGATACATTGTAAGAAGCATATTAAGATCTTTATTTAGCATTCCCAAAATTACTGAGTCAGCTACAGAGGTTAGGCAATTACTAGACAAAATTTCAGAGGGCTTGAGTTCTTTAAAGAACATTGGTGTAAGTACACAGTCTTGGGATCCGATGATAGAATATCTCACTGTAACAAAACTTGATGCAGAAACTCACAAACAGTGGGAACAATGGATTGCAAGTAGTACAGAAGAGTAGCCTTCATTAGACAGTCTGTTCAAATTTTTAGAAAGCAGATTTCGTTCTTTGGGAATGATACATAGTGAAGATAGAATACAGAAGGTCAAGTCATTTCACACTACTGCACTCATAGAAAATCAGAAAGACAAAATCAAGTGTGTTTATTGTTCAGGTGATCATTTCTTGTACAGTTGTAAACTTTATGGAAAACTAAGTTACAATGATAAATTGAAGACAGTACAAGATAATGCTTTATGTTTCAACTGTTTAGCTCCTGGTCATTCAGCCTTATAGTGTAAGAGAGAGACTCGTTGTAGAGTATGTAAGTCGAAACATCATTCAACTTTGCATACTGAAAGGTCAAAATCAAAGCTGTCCGGAAATATAGTGTCAGAAGACAAAGAAAAACAAAGGGACGACACAAAATTAGCATCACATTTTGCAAACAGCGGATCAAGTGCTTCTAGCTACAGCACTGGTAGATGTTATTACAGAGAATGAAACACAAGTCTACCGGTCGTTAGTTGATCCAGGCTCACAAGCTTCGTTGGTATCAGAAAGCTTTGTTCAGTCAACTGGGCTGAAACCTCAACGATATGATACGGAGTTACAATTCAGTGAAGGAAAGACATTGAGTTCCAAATTTATAGTAGAATTTGAAATGAGGTCTAGGTACAACAGTCACTTCGCTTTATTGGTTCGTGCAAGTGTGGTAAAACATGTCACAACAAATCAGCCTCAAGCACCAGTCACAATTCAGAGCTGGCCAGAAATAGAGAACAAGAAGCTGGCAGATCCTGGATACAACAGACCCGGTAGGGTGGATATTCTATTAAGTGGAAGTGTCCATGGGAAGATCATGCTTGAAGGTTTATGTCGCAGCCCTGAGGGGACGTTAGCACAAAACACACAGTTGGGATGGATCGTTTCAGGTGATGCATCTACAGCAGTTGGACACAGCAGAGTAGTCAGTGTACATGCCTGCTTGTGTGAGAGTACACTATTAAGACAATTTTGGGAGATGGAAAATGAATTTCTTCCCGAAGAAAAGAAGCTCACAGCTGAAGAGGAAAGGTGTGAACAAACAACTACTCGGACAGAGACTGGTAGATATGAAGTAAAGCTACCATTTAAAGAAGACATCCAGTCACCAGTAGAAAAGTGTGGCAATACTAAAGATGTTGCCAACCGTGTAGCCGAGAGTCAAACAAGGCTAGATAATGATAGATGGTCACTTGTTAAATCTGAAGCCAATCCTGCAGATTTGGCTTCCCGGGGGGTGGACCCTTCGGATTTAGAGAACTTTATCGTGGCAGGGACCACCATGGCTGCAAGATAAGCAGATAAAATTAGATAAACCGCATGTGCCACACACAAATTTAGAGGAAAAGAAAAACAGACCTGTGGTATTACACATCGCAGAAGAGGAAAATATCTTGGAGGGATTCTCATCTCTCAACCATATGAGTTTTATCATATTGCAGGAGATTTTTACGGTTGAGAGATAAAGCTGAACACAGAGAAGTTCAGTCTAAGTACCTTACTGCGGCAGAGCTGAAAGAAACATTTAACAAACTGATACAGTTGGAGCAGGATAAGCATTTCAACGAAGGTATAGAATTTATACAAATTGGGAAGAGTAAAGCAGAAGAGTGCTTTGAAAACATAGTCATCCTACATGGAGAGAGGACTATTGAGAGTAGGGGGCCGCTTGAGAAGAGCTCAGGTAGCACAGGAGGTCAAACACCAAATAATCTTACCCAAGAAATCTTACCTGACCAAACTGATAGTACATGATGCACATATGCAGTTAAACGAACCGTCATTCGTCAATGTATTCGTATGTAGAAAGTAATTTAATTTTAATTAAATTTTCAATGTATTCATAACAAGTGGATCGGTTTTTACTTTTTATGTAAATGGATAAGCACTAGTAGGTACGCTCTATTCTAGTCCATATTGATGCGTATTTAATAAAATTGCACTTATTTACCATTCTGTACCGATTCCTAATCACCATGTCAGCATATATCCCCGTGTCAATATCCACGACCCCGTTAAGTCCGGTGACAAGCTATCCACAGTTAATAGACCAGAACTGAAGCCCTCGACACAGGCACTCTCTGGCAACAGCTAATTCACTCAGCAAATAGCCGTGTCGCCGTGTCTAGAAGGAAATTTCATAGAAGCCGTTATAGGTGTATATTTTATTTATAGATGTGCTAATGATAAAGATAAGATAGCACAAAGCTCCCGTAGAGGATTTTTTAGAAGTGTTTGTAAAAGCTACTTTAAGTTACTTACTAAGTACAAAGTTTAAGTTATTAATCCAAAATTTTTATTCTTCTTTAGGACATTCATTGTAACTTTCACCTTATAATTAATTAGTGGGTGCTCGCGGCTTCGCTCGCATTAAGGAGTAAAACTTGCATCCCCTATTTCACCCCTTTAAAAGTGGCATTTCCAAAAATCCTTTCTTAGCGAATTCCTACGTCATAACATCTACCTTCATTCCAAATTTCAGCCCAATGCGTCCAGTGGTTTGGGCTGTGTGTTGATAGTCAGTCAGTCACCTTTGAGTTTTATATACGAGTATATAGATAATGAACTCCTTTGTACTATAACCAATGATGTTTATCATGCTACCTTAGTAGCTGAATCCATCTGGGTACTTACTTCTAGCTTTCTCTCGTCTATACAATATCTTCTTTACCACTACTACTGCACTTACTCTAAGTTATCTCTAGTAACAGTTCTATGGTATTGCTTCCAGATGGTTGGTGCGTGTGATCGACGACGTGACCGGCGGGGAGCTGCGCACGCGGCAGGGGCTGGTGCCGGCGGCCGTGCTGCAGGAAAAGCAGAGCCTCGAGCGGGACGCCACCTCGCTCGCGGCCAGGAGGCAGTGAGTACTACTTACTAGCAGTATACTTGTACATTTATTTATTTATTTATTTATTAATAGTCTGCAAAACAGGCACTAAGCTAAAACACACATAATAAACTTAATGAATAGAAGAAAATAACTAGCACTTAATGCCCTCTTGATGCAGACCTAACTAACAAAATAAATACATATACTTATTGCATATAGTTGCATAGATGACAGCACTGAGGCCTTCATTACACTTTCTAGCAAGGTTCGACAATTACAAACCTATCAAGGCGCATGCAATATTTTTAACTCACCGGCACCGACAGCAAATATTACGAATTTCAATAAGAATACTTATGGGCTTTAAGTGCTCGTAGCTTTCTTCTTGTTTACTATTATATTATGTGTGTTTAGCTTAGTGCCTGTTTTTGAGACTATTAATAAATAAATAAGGATTGTAAATTTCAATAATTTGATAGATTCTTTACTCCCAATTCGGATTTTTGGAAAATAAATTATTTATTAACTTTTTAGTGACACTTGAAGTCGGATTTTTTTTAATAAATTTATTTTAGTATGGAATAGGTTTACGTTTGATTACAGTGTAGTCTTAGCCCTTATGAAAGATGGATGTGATTGTAGTAGTCTACACAAAGACATAGTTTTAAATATCTGAATGCGTCAGTGTATACTTATACTGATTTAGAGAGGAATTAAAAATAATCTAAAATAAAATGTTGTCAAAAATCTGAAACCTTCAACAATAATAATCATTAATGGTAAACTAGTCGCACAAGACCTTGTTACTTGTAATCGTATCTTATGTAGATCGTTTATAACTGCATCAAAAAGAAAAACACACTTTTATACACATTTCCCCGCTATAAAACATATTCATAATGCCCTACACACGCCTCGACAACTGTTAATCTGTCACTAAGCTGCACATCAAACAACATTTCTCACGCCTGCTCGGAGCCCTCCGTTTATGATCCCGCGGTATGTCTCCAAATTGATTCGACACACTTTCAAATGTCAACTTTTTACGACTTTTGGGAAATCGTCGAGCGCTGGAGAGTGTTCCTTGAACTTGCGGATTATTTTTATGATGTTATTTGAATATTTCTGTGTAGAAAGAAATGAAAATAGCTAAATATAGCCTAATCTTACTGGCCTGGAACTTGAACATTTAACGCTTAGATGAAATGAAATTTTGTGTCGATTTTGCTCCGCTTATTTTCCTCCATTTCTTTGCACGTATATGACGATGATATGGACAAATAATCGCTTTGAGAAGTTATCACTACAAGTTTCAAAGTCACATTATGTATTTTCATGGATATTTCTGACGAAAAATCAAAATTTAAAAGCTCTTGGTGCCCACAAACACTGTAATCCTGCAGATTTATTCCTATCATTCACTCGAGCGCAGCTCATCTCAAGGGTATCTCAGTTCTCAGTAATCGCTGGACTCAGATCTGTGGTTGGCACACAGTCAACACTTGAACGGATTGAGTTGCGTTTAGTAGTGGGCTTGTGGTTTTTACGTTTGGGCCTTTCCTAGACAAATTGGTTACTAATCAATACTAAGAACGCTATATTGTTTGCTTTACGGATTAGGTATAAAGAAACCCATATAGTGTTAGTGGCTAAATCCATTTGTTTTTTTATCTCTCTTTGAGTCGTATTTCCTCATGACTGAGGGTCATGACTCCCCCGCAGAATTAATTCGTTAGGGGAGTTTTCTTGGTCAGATACATCGTGGTGGGCGCCCAGGTCCTTCCACGGAAGACGCATGTCCTCGGATATTGTGGTCCTCAAACATGTCGGTTTCCTCACGATGTTTTCCTTCACCGCTAAGCGAGTGCAAATCTACACATAACTTGAAAAAATACAAGTCATTGGTGTAGGGCGGATTCGAACCAGGGTACGTCTGGATGAAAAGCAGACACTGGAACCGCTGAGCCACACTCGCTTACGATTTTTTTATATATAGTTGTAATCTAAGTAGGTATCTACATATATAAAGCTAGATTTTTCGGTAATTCTATCATGGATTGGATCATCTTATAGGATTCATCTAATTTATTTATTTATTTATTTATAACGGTACACATAACAGAATGAGTTCATATATAAGCCAAATACACATTCAAAACTGGTTTTGAACCAGAACAAATTCCTCAGGTGAGTGTACACAGCTTGAACAATATAAATTTGATTATTATTTTCAAAAACCTGTGTTAGACAGAGAATACAGTACCTAACTGGTACTGTATTCTATGTTCAACCACACAAACAACAACGATAAACAAGGACAACATTATTACAGACTAAATAATTCTTATCTTATAGGGATATCTTCAGAAACAATTATTGTCAGCACGTAATAAAAAGAAATCGCATAGTTTTTATAATCTGACAATTTGAAATACTACATAAGAAATGAAAAAGAGTTGAGGGTAAAAAGTTAAAACAATTTAAGCTTCTTACTTATATATACCTAGATAGTATGCGGTTTATGTGTGGTGGAAATCCACCAGTAACACCTTGGCTCCTTCTCTGGTGCTTATCTAAATAGGATAGTCAAATGGAGTGTTACTAAAGATTAGCGAGCGTTATGTTATTCTGTTAGCATTCAAAGGGATGTAGTAAACATAAGCAGGTGTGGGAAATGTGAAATGTTTGCCAATAAAACTAATGCATGGTATTTACATAAAATGAAATTGTACCGCATTGCTGCTATGTTATGTGTCTATAAATATTGAAAGTTAGGTTTTAGTACTACTAAACAATAATGTACAATACTAGCTAATGTTATAGGATAGTTATGAAGCTACTTGGCGTTATTCACAAATATTCACTTACCTTTACATTTTCGAATAACTACTAATTTTACTATTACCAGTAATTATAAATAGATATGGTTGTTTTAGGTAGGTACCACTGTTATTTTTCTTGGAAGTTTTTGCTCGCGCGTATATTATTTTTTACCATGTTCCACCAAAAGTTGACTGCACTGACTCACCCAAGTACGAAAATAACCTTAATTTGACATAATCATTGCCTCACCACATTGAGGCCTGCAATTATGTTATTTTGAAATACCGCCCTCATCTTCCTTTCAGCCAAAGTTTCATTTTTCATACCAAAGCTTTCAGCACCTATAATGAATTCTCAGAAAAAATAATAATAAAAAAATTAATTTGGAATTTAAAAGCATTAAGGTACGAGTGCCCTTAGAATTCGGGAATGCATTCTGAGACTTTTTTATTTTCAATTTTTTTTTTGGTAATTATAAGTTCTCGATAGAAACAGTTACTTTGACTTCAATTCATATATCACGAAACGAAAAAGTGCTCTTTATTAGAAAAGTAGTCAGTGTTCCCAAAATTTTGTGCAAATATCTACAAATATATTTTCGTGTGAGTTATTTGTAAATGCACTTGATGTTTCAATCCATGTGTCTCTCAGCACTCGTCTCATTCGGACTCATTTCTCAGTATTTGGCTCAGTAATGGCTTTATTTAGCCCTGTGTATCCTTTGTTGAACACCAAATGGAAACTTTGGATTAGGTTGTTAACATTTCGTGAAGTTGATGGCCTCTTAAGTAAGGTTTATGATCCCCTTAAAATATCACTGTATATAGTATGGTTGCAATTTATAAGTTTATTACGTATTTGGATAGTCTTTTAAAGTGTTTGGAATAGGATTTAAGTCCTGTCTAGATCACTTCTTATCGAATGAGAGCGGCCAACTCTGGTGTCGAGAGTTTTCAAACCGCCCTAAGGGCCTAGATCAATGTGGAGTAAGTAAAAAACTCTAACCATTATGAAAAAAGTCACAACTAGTTTACTCCTTTCCAACTCTGTTCCTCTTTTAGAGTAAGCTATTAAAACTATTACCAACTCACATAAATATCAAATGCATCTCTGTATTAAATGCATGTACTAATGTAATATAACACTTTCTACATATATCGTCTACAAATGTTTATATGCTGCTGACCTAAATCCTGACGCAATTTACTACAGCAAAGACATTTATGACCAAATATTAATTAAAATTCACGACCGCTTACTATAAAATAGCAAGATGAACATTTGGCAATTATTACAGCATTCATAGTATTACTCGACGAATAAAGCTCTTCTCACTTTGGGAGTTTATTTGCTAATTAGTCAGTAGGATTTATAGAGAGTTACAAAGTGGTACTAACTTGCAAGGATCACTGTTTGAGCCAAGTCGGGTAATAAACGTGATGCATGGCGGCGCTATTTGTAACTGAAGGTGTTAATGTGTTTGTGTTAATGTGCTATCTAGTAGGAAGTTTAAATTAGATTGATTGATTGTTTACTTGACATTAGCCCGTTACTTATCATTAAAAAAAAAACTTAAAGTAACTAGGTATTTCAACTGTTATTTTTTAAAATGGTACCATAAAACTGATTGTCGAATATAACTAACTGTAAAAGATATACAAATATCAAAATAGTTTTTCGTTTCGTAAAATTGTCACCTATCTTTGGTTTGTATACGATATATATATTTTTTTTCGTGTGGTTTTGTATCATATGTATGTGATTTTTTTTTTAGTTTATCAACAGAATTGAACTACAATTAAGACTTATAACTAAATACACAAAAATAAAACCTACTACCACTGTAAAATAGACTTACACAAAAACATAATACAAATAACATCCACTAGTATTTAAATAACTTATTCAATTCTAATGTCACTGAAGATAGAGAACCTTTATTGAAGACGTCAATAAACAGCCTGATATTATCTTTGTTGTATATATCACACATACGGTTAACCGGGGGAAACTTAAACTTACGTGATAGCTGTATATTTATACAAAGTAATAATGAGTACCATGATTCGTACTATCCTGCAAGACGTAGTAAGTCACTCCTCGAATAGCATTTGCTGTGTCTAAATCAGTCCATCGATAATAATGCATGCAGTCAGACCAACAGACTGACAGACGCCTGACTCACGTGTTTATAGTGAATGTACAAACAGAACTAATCATGGCTTGTACTTTATACAGAGTTATATGCATTTGTTACACCAATAAATGTAATCTAATTTGTAAATCTTTTGCAAAAACATATTTTTGTTCTATTATATTTGGCCCATGATGTCGTTAGCCACTAAACTCACTCGAAGGATACAGATTCAATGGAAATAAATGACTAGTTAGTCGTACTTTAGTAGTAACCTGATCAATGGCGATTGATGAGGTAAAATTTTGACATCTATAGTTTGTTTTAAGTATTCATATTTTGGACCTTATGATGCACTTGCTCCCTTGCACCCTTGCCGTAAATTTACACGCAATAGCTCCTTAAGATACAGTGTAATCGTAACTACATAATAATAAGCGTAATTTTATTATTATAAAACATTACCATTACTAACAAAGTTTCTCAAATCAACGTAAGTCACTCTTTAGTGATCAGTTACTCAGTATAGATTAATGCATTGCACTATAAGCCGCTTTATATCTCTTTGTTTTGAAGATTGAAATGAGATATTTCCAGCTAGCGTACGGTAATAGTTAGGACATTTGTAAACTCTAATTTGCGTACGTGTAGATATGCACGTATTGCTCTGATCCGAAAATGACGCTATGTTGGAAATGAAACATAAGTTTTTCACTTACAAGATTTGGCTCATAATTTTGATAGATTAAGAACTTATTGGAAATGTATTTGGGGCAATCAAAGACGTCCAAACGCATTCGGCTTCTTTTATCGAAATATTCTATTGTGTTTAAAGAATTCTATTGTCGCATGGCTGCGTAACGTTAGCGTAGCAAGTTAGCCGTAGGAGCTCTACGATGGAGCTCGTAGAGGTTTGCTACGCTATTTTATCGTAGCTCTTAGCTTTAAACTTAACGTAATCAAGATACAAACGGAACAAATATGTTTTTTGTGTACTAAAAGTATATGTTCTACTTGAAAGATGATTAGTTGGTGTAAATGTAGCACATCTTAATTAAAATGTAATACGTGGTAGTCGTGATATCGACTGATCCAGATCGAAACGAACTAATTATAAAACAATTGTATAGTCATCGATACTTTCCTAAAATATCTACTTGCATTATTAGTCACAGCGGATGCGCAGTACCGCCAACACGGTAAATCAAATTCCCGCCAAATTACTCTAACAGTTGTCTCGTTACCACTCCCCGCGGTTGGCAGCTCTGTCCAGTGAGGCACTTATGTTGGCATTATGAGATGTGTCACAATTTATTTCCAGGATTAGTCATAATGTAACTTTATTTGGCACTGGCAGCACTCCTACTATGTATTGAATCTCCATATTGCTCAAGATCATATTATTGTACTCTACTGGTCAAAACTTTTTAGTTCGGATATTATCCGCAAGCAAAGTTCTCTTGGATGTTTTGATTTTTAGGTGATTGGTTACATACCTATAGTTTGTCATATTTGAGATCTTTTCTACAGGTCTTTCTTTAAAATCCTCTATATAATTAAGTTTTACGACATTGTGTTAAATAAACTAAAATTTCTCGTAGTAGGTACTCAAGTAGTTACTGGTGCACAAATTTATGGAAGTGGATCTGCCGGAAGCAGCTAGTATCTGATAATTGACAGAGACTGAAGACCGCACACATAATGGCGTTGAATACAATTTGTCTGTTTGTCAGTTGCATAGCACGTGGGTTACTTACTACATCCATCATATTCATACAAACATGACACATATTTAGTCATTTGTCTATGACTGACTATTAAATTTGTTTAGTACTGATTTGCGTCAAAGGTGCGAGATGTTTTTGGATTCAAATTTAGCGAAGCATTTGAAAATACGAAGCAATTGATATAGGGAACAACTGGCTTATGGTTTATCTTTATGTTAGCAACTCTCGCATAACAAATAACAGATTTACCTTAAGACGGGGTGCTATATGAAATCGACATTTCATAAACATCAAATAAAATAGAAGTATATAAGATAGAGCTAATTTTTTTTCAGTTTATATAATTTTGATTCAGATTTAAGACAATAAAAAACGCCGAAACAAGATTACATATACTTCGGTCGATAGATTTATTTTTTGAAAAATAGTTGTTTTGAAATATTTTTCACCTTTTTTCCAAAAATAGCACAGAAATTTAGACCAATTTTATCAAAAAGGTAATTTTATTATTTGGAGAAGTAGAAAACCATTAATAGAATATTCTGAATTGCTGATTTTATATGAATTTATTTTGTCAAAAACGTCTGCAAAACTGCTCAAATTGTGCAAAAGCTTTCCAATTTTCAATTTCCAAGCTCAAAGCGTTTTCGGGTGAAATATTGTGGCCTTAACAGTTAATGAGTTCTTCCTGAATGCTCTTCTCTCTCTCATACGAGAAACAATTACCAATATATACCTATTGCATAAACTTGTTAACCATAACTTTATACCTGAAATTATTTCGCCATAAATAGGTGATTCAGTCTATCTTTATTAACCCTGACGTGATAAACCTATTATTCTTATCCCATGGTGCTCCCACGGGTGTGGCAGTCCAACATTATTCCGCTAATAAATGATAGTGTTTATTGAGCGGCCTGCTTGGCGACGCCGGACTGACTGCGCGGTGATGGACGGATGGGAGGAGTGGGATTGTGGGATGATGGCGCCAGGGTTTGTGGGAGCGAGTTATGTTGACGTAATGTTATTTAATAAATTATTTGTAATTGAATAGAGTAGGATATAAGTACTTAAGTTGAATTATGGAATAGTGCTTATAGAACTTGGAGATATTATGGTTTTAGTTGTCAGTTATACTACAATAGACGTTGGGTCATTTAAACGACATCTATCGTTGTTTGAAAACCTCTAATTACCAGATTTATTATATGATCGCTCTAATTGCTTTTGGACCCTCTGGCAATAATGTCCCAAACATGAGACAAAATCAAATGATTTGATCTTTACTATTTATGTTGTTACAATATGTACACAGCAGTACAGGCTTAAAAACTCATCTGATGCTTAGCTTCATT
Organism: Macaria notata; assembly: GCA_927399415.1. Lineage (NCBI taxonomy): Eukaryota > Metazoa > Arthropoda > Insecta > Lepidoptera > Geometridae > Macaria > Macaria notata. The sequence goes on from OV656727.1 coordinate 2,571,778, forward strand.
GCTGTTTAGAATTTAGCTTTTTTAAAAAACAAAACAGGTTCAATCATATGTTTTTGAATGGGTTTAGTCATAAATGTATATTTCATTTATGAATAAACCCATTGAAAAACATATGATTGAACATGTTTTGTTTTTAAAAAAGCTAAATTCTTAACAGCAATGAAGCTAAAAGGGAATAGAGTTTCTAATGAGTATTCTTCAACAAATTTTCTTTTTTCTTGTTCCAGAGCGGTAGTCCGCGAGCTGATCGAGACGGAGGAGGAGTTCGGGCGCGACATGTCGCAGGTAGTGGGCCGCTACATGCGCCCCATGGACAAGGCAGCCACGCCCAAGGTGGTGTTCGACTCGCGCGAGCTGCTCTTCGGCAACTTCAAGCAGATCTGCGAGTTCCACAACACGTCAGTACACTGCCTTTACTCTAGAGCAGGGGTTCCCATTTTTTTTTGCCATGGAACCCTAATTGATTATACTTTTCCTAGCGGAACCCGTACGTTGATAACTGGGAATTTGCCTACCTTATAAAGGTATAAATGAAAAACAATCAAGTTTTAATTAAATTATTTTTATACATTTACTGTAAATATGTAGGTTTTTATTACTTACGGAATTTTATTTTATTATTTTTTACGGAACCCTTGCGTCCTTTCCACGGAACCCCAGGGTTCCGCGGACCACCTTTCGGAAAACGCTGCTCTAGAGAAGATTTTGAATATGTCTTGAGTCGATCAACTGAAAACTAAGCGAAGAAGGGAAGACAAGAGGAAAAGACGACGAATAATTGATAAATTTTGCCTGAGGGAGAAGACTGACTAGCTGGCTAACTTTTACAGAAGAAAATGGGTCACTATCTTATATGTTACGGCAGTTTCGTTTGAAAACCAGTTCTATTAGCATTTGCCACCTTAGAGCACAGTGTCGCTTATCAAAGTCTACAGTTACTCTGCCTAAAGTCTAAACTACCCAGTCGTTAGCCTCCCTATCATCATCATCATCATAAATTTAAGGGCCGGGCCCTTGTCTGTGGAGTATGCGCCATCCTTCCCGGTCTTCTGCCAATTCCTTGACCTCCTTATACGACATGACACCCGCCTTTTCTTTTATTTGGTCCATGTATGATCTTCTCGGCCTTCCTCTTCCTCTTCGGGCTTCCAATTTTCCTTCCATGATGTTTCTTATAAATTCGTCATGTCGTATAAGGTGGCCAACCATCTTCCCTCTTCTGTTTTCAATAGTTGCCAGTATTGTACGGTGTTCTTGGACCATGCTCAGCACTTCTTCATTGGTCTTTCTTTCTGTCCAACTAATTTTCTCCATCCGCCGCCAGCACCACATTTCAAAAGCTTCTATTCGTTCTCTATCTCTTTGAGTCATGGTCCAAGTTTCGCTTCCATAAAGAGCAATACTCCATATGTAAGATTTTATGAGCTGTTTTCTTACGTGTTTTGCAATTTTGGATTTTAGTAAATGTTTCTTCCGGTTGAATGCTGTTTTTGCTATGGATATTCGGGTTATTATGTCTTGAGTGCATCTTGAGTCTTCTGTTATTACGCTTCCTAAATATTTGAATGAATGTACTTGTTCTATTGGGTTATTGTGCAGTTTAATGGGATTTCTATTGTAAATTTGGTTTCTGGTGATTGTCATAGTTTTGGTCTTGTTTGAGTTAATTTTGAGGCCTATTTCTTGAAAAGCTTCGTCCATTTGTTTGATTAGTTTTTCCAGTTCATTTCTATTGTCGGCTAAAGCTGCAATGTCATCTGCGTAACGTATAAAGAAAATCCGCTCTCCATTCACATTAATTCCACCGTTTTCTGATTCTATGATTTTACTAATTGCATTTTCAATAAATATGTTGAAAATAGTTGGTGAAAGTGGGCATCCTTGTCTTACTCCTTGTCGTATTTTTGCTGTTGTGGTTTCAGTTCCTATGTCTATTGTGGTTTGCTGATTTTTATAAAGGTTGTATATTATTCTTCTGTCTCTATAGTCTACTCCAATGGTTTTTAAAATCGTAAGCATCTTTTTCCAATTTACTTTGTCAAAAGCTTTTTCCAGGTCAATGAATGCAATATGTGTATCTATACCCAGATCTATTCGCTTGTTAGTGATGAGTCTTAGAGCCAGTATTACTTCTCGTGTTCCTTTTCCTCGTCTAAATCCATATTGGTCTTTGGTAATATTTTCTTCGGCAATGGGTCTTAGTCTATTGTGAATAATTTGTATGAGTATTTTTGAAGCATTTGCTATGAAGTGTCAAAAATTGTAACTGTATGTTTCAATAAATACTGTAGACAGGCTAGTTTACCCATAACATAAGTCCTTAAACCAGTTTTTTTACTAACCTACATACAAACTCACTTTTAAATGTTATAAATTTAATTTGTGTAGCATATTCTATAATATTAGTACTTCTATATGTATGTTACAACTTTACAGTATCAATAAAGATTCTTTATCTTTACCACCTGTCTCATTCCCAGGGTGCTGCTAGAAGGCATCAAGTACTACGCGGGCGAGCCGAAGATGCTGGGGCGCGCACTCCTGCGCATGGAGCGTGAGTTCGACAAGCACGTGGCGTACTGCCGCGACGAGCCGCGCGCGCGCACGCTGCTCTCCACAGACCCCACCGTGCACAAGTACTTCAAGGTATGGGAGATAATAATCTTTCTTGGTTCAGGTAAAATACGGCTACCTACAATTTGTAATACAAATAAAATATGTGAAAATTGTAAATTATTTAATAGTTTAAAAAAATCTAAAGAAGTTTATTAATCCATGTAACGCGCAGCTCAGTAAAATTACTAAAGCATCAGATAGTTCTACCTTTTGTCTGGTGCAACTAAGGCTTTATAAAAATAATCGCTCTATGCTCGTAATTATAACGAATAAGTGGTGCCATCTAGTGGAATTTTCCGAAACCATTTTCATGAGTCTTTATTGTAAGAAAATGTATTCGATGTTTGTGAAGATATCTACTACTAGCGTCATCTACCGGACTTTCCCGGAACTTAACTGGTTTTCAGATAGGTAAGAAAGCTTTCAGATGTTTTAATTGTATGCGAGGAAGCTCCAAGCTTCCTACCGCGCCATCTATTTTTGAATAGACAAACTTTCAGAAGATGTAGCCTGATTTGAATATGAGATGATGAAGATATGGTTTCGAGATGAATTTTACTGAATTTCTCATTTTGATCAAGAGAAGTAGTTCGCATTTTATATAAAGGTGGCGTTGGTAGTTGCAAAAATGAAATTTAATTATATAATAAATATAGATAAACTGTGCGTGTAGGTTCGTGATGAGTTATGAGGCAGATCTTAAAAGCTTTTCGCTAAACGTCGTAAATATTAACGAGGCTTATTTCGAGCATATCTCATAAGATGGTAGATTAAATAATTTATATCGTGTCTCATTCGTAAATGAAATCAAAGTAGGTACGTCGGCAATGAGACGTATCCACTTTCAAAAAGCCCTTAAATTTTGTTTAAAAAATAGATTGTGTTCAGCAAAACCTCGCGGAACTCTACTGGTGAACGATTGAAATGTCTTTAAGATTTGATACAAGCAAGTTATATCTTAACCCTTTGACTATGGCTAAAAAACAAACTAGGATGTATTTTTTAAAGTAACGGCTTGTAATTTTTTTATATATTTTAAAACAATCACTTCGAAATATTGTTGTTTATCATATGAATCTTTAAATAAGTTATAAATTCACTTTATCCTTGTTTAAACATGTTAGTTACCAACTAAGCATACTAGACTAGAGCCCAGTAAGCCTGCGCGTGCGCCGGCGCAGTTAGGCAGCTCGCCAGCGCCTAGAATAGTTGAGATACCGCGCACTGTCAATTGCCGTCATATCGGGGGCAAAGCCCCGACATATCATACCGATATCGAAGTATTTAGGATCGAAAGTGAGAGTGTTTCAACTGTTGTCTGCATAATTAGTACCTATGTTAATCTTCGTATTACATCTACGTTAGATTAGGAAATTGAGGATCTTTTCAAGTGTTGTAGATAATAGTTATAGTCAAGTTGCTCTTTTTCAGTTACATTCAAAAGTTGTAGACTCATGAGTATGTAGTTTTACCGGCTAGCACTTAGGTACGTTAACTTACTATGAAATTATAAAGAAATGGACATGGACTAATTTCAAAAATTAGTTAACTTTGCTATTTTCTGAACAGTTTCGATTTTGAAAGGGACCCAAATTGAAATTTTGGTCTGATTTAAATAATGTTGGTATATACCTACTTTACTTATAACAAAAAAACATATATTTAAAAGCTCGATTGTGGCGTTATCGGAAGAAACAGTGTTCTAATTTATTGCTCATGTCGTCACAGACGTCCATCAAGTCATGTCAGCAGTTGTACGAATTGCATAATATTGTATTGTTTTTGCAGACTGAAATGCTGCCAGCTTGGGAACTGGGGCTGGGGTTTGACGGCTGATGGCTTACAAGTGTTAGATTTGCTGATTCTATGTTGGCAAAAAATTAAGGAATGTTGTAGAGACTAGAGATGTTATGATGACGATTGTTTTACGCCTCGATTGTTTGCTGTTCGTTTTTCTTCAACTATATGCTGCTCTCACTGAAGTTCTGTTTAACGATTTTACACGGAATGTTTATGTATCATAAACATTGATCAAACTTGGACTCAATTAATATACAGGTTACTTTCATTTAAATTCAGACACCTCTGCAGGAAACCACTTAGTAAGTTTATAAACAATAGAACAGCATTTTGTCTAATTCAAACTTTATACCATCTTTATACATTACCAGCGTCAAATATGACAAACGTTATAAGAAGGCTAAATGTATGGCTGTGTCCAGCAGTGTGATGACTGGTAACAATGTTATTCGGATGATCGAGAATAAGCATTCCTACGCACCTCCTGCTCGTCATCATGACTCGACTCCAGAAATAATGCCGCCTTCCACACTGTGTTCATTCATTGCTGCTTCACGGATTTATAGATTCTACAGTTTTCTAGACAATTTCCATGAAATTGATTTGGTAAAATTTTCAGAGTTTAATTGTCTCAGTTTTAATTTTTTTACAAATCTGAAATGTTTTTCAACTTGTACAGGGTTTCACTAGAAAAATTATGTATAAATCAACGAGTATCTAAGCTGTGAACTTTGCAAGTAGTTTTCCGAGATGTATATACTGAACTGTTGAGAATACACATGTAAACGTGTGTTGTGGTTCTTTTTACATTTTTATGAACACAAAACTTATGTGTACTTACATATTGTGTTTGGTGTTCCATTTTGTCAGTCAGTATGTCAAAAGGTAGTATTATCAGTCGCAGGGATGTCCCCAAGGATGCGCAAGGTTTGTTTGCGACCTTGCTGGGCGCTGGCTGCGCTCGCGCTAAGTTTAGCGTGGTGGCGCGCGCGCCGGCAGTCGCTCGGAAGCCGCGGCCGCGACCACCTCGCTGCTCCAGCGCATCGACCCCGACCACTCGCCCGAGTGAAGTGTGTGACTGTGACAGTGTCTAGTGCCCCGACCGCGTCCAGGTACCATATTATTAGCCCGCCGGCCGCAGCGCGAAAATACCGTGATTCTTCCCCCATTTCAATGTTACGGGTGTAGTGTTACCGGCGACGCGTCTGGTTTATTTCGAGTGGTGCGTGGGCGCAGGCACGGCGTCACGCGGGAGGACCCGCGGGGGACCCGCGCGGACCCCACACGGGTGACCTTGACCCACTTCCCCGCATATTTATAGGATAGGAGCTTACTGAACTAATTATAGCTCCGATTAACGATTTACCGTCGACGTCACTTCCTCGTGTTGTCATGTCAACGGTTCAGATGCAAAAGACACAGATGCTAATTGTGCTTTCATTCACAACTATCTCGGGAATGAACCTAGTGGATAACTGCAGAAGTCTAGTAGATTCTTACGTCACGACTTCAATGTTTCTGGAATTATGCCGAAAGCCGGCTCCGGCGCCGCCGCGATCTGTACTTTAGACTTAATTTATAGTCTGTATCTTTAACGGATATTCATACTTTGAGATTTCTTTTCCTTTGTTTACTTTTCTGCTACGCCGTATCCAAATTTACATGTTAAATAGATATCGATTTCAAATTCTTGTAGTAAAACTCATTAGAAATAATAATTAGTTTTCTAGGAATGTTCATGACATTGTCGGTGTATTTTATAGTCTTTCTGTTGATTGTTTGGTTTCGCTTCAGCTGTGCACAGTTTGTCATTTAATTTATCGTTGGGAACATCATTATCTGCCATAAACTTTCGCCCGAGATTTATTTTAGTGGCAATAGTTGCTAGGCCGTTTGATGCGAAGAAGCTCATTCTGTGAATATGATTATCGTTTCTTGTAATACCATATTGTGGTTGTATGTATGTCGTAGGATAATTCGATACTTCGAATCTTCGCGGAAATCCTAGGGGTTTTGCGAAAACGCGGATAATTAGACATAGGCGAAAAATTATCTGTCCTGTTGTAGTGCTAGTGTTGGACTCGAAGTCACTTGTCTGTGACAGAAGGTAGATTAGGTTCGTTAGGTTGCTTTCTACCACGCACATGCGACGACGAGCGAAGCGAGGAGGAGCCAAGTCCTGTTGTAGTGCTAGTGGTGGGGCAAAAATCCTGACTTTGTCCAGTAAGATTTGATAATTTTTCGCCTATGTCTAATTATCCGCGTTTTCGCAAAACCCCTAGGATTTCCGCGAAGATTCGAAATGTATAATCCGCTTAAAATCTGTTGAACGAAAATGAAGACTTTCTGTTGTTTTATTATATATGATTAGTAACTAGTGTATAGCCGTGACTTCGTTCACGTCGTATGTGATCAAAATTATACCATAAGGCACGTTGCGATGTTGAAAGTCGAAGACACAGACAAAACAAACCACCTTTCGCCTTTTGATAGCAGTACATATATGATATGACAAGTACCTAGACTATGTATCTATGTCTTTGATACCTAAACCTATATAAACACTGGCATACCTACATATGTACGCATAATATAGGCACTAACCTGGCACGATCGTATCAAGACAGGTAAACAACAACACTCTCGGCCTGAGGTTGAATCAAAACAAACTTCTGCATCAAATGTTGCAAATAGGTATAGCGTTCTGCGTCTCAAGTCTCTATTTATGTTTTGACTGCAATTATATTCACCAGGTTAATTAAATATATGAGATTGACAAAGGACTTTCAAAATAGCTGAAGATTTATTTTTTATTCTAATCCTGTGTACAAATATATGAATTGATACCTTTAATTGTTCCATATCTACAATATAAAATAAATAAATAAATGTCATTTATTTCAGACTTTGAGTCCATACACATTAAAGATAAAACTTAATTAAAATTATTACATAGCATGGCATGTCAAACAATAATCAAACCAAATACCGAGTACCGATATACCGAATATGTTAGGAACAATATCATAATCATTGATAATAGGCATTTAAAGCGTTAATTGTTTCTTTTATATACTTTAGTTACAAATTGTTAATCCTGGTCAGGATTGTTTGAAAAACTCTTCATAGTTGGCCTCTGTCACACGATTAGAAGAAAAAGTTGCAAGATATGGAACACGTACACTCTACGAGTTCGGATAAGAGTTATCACTCTATCACAGTGCTACGCCGTCGCCAACAGGCAACTTCAATTTGATTATATTTCTGTGACAATTCGCAAAATTATACTCAATCGATAATCAATCTAATCACAAATAAATTGTGACAGTACTCGCTTAATACAATAATCTCTGATGAATTGGTCATGATCTTCCACAAGCCTCAATCCCATCAGCTGTAAACATGTACCTCGTTCCACGCGCGCTCGTCAGATGGAGCAACATGTCAAGGTGTTCTAATTCCGTACACCAACATCCGACGCTCCAGGGAATGCCTCCTAACTCATGTTTTACAGATTTCGCGAGTTTTACTGCTTACTGTAATCGATTAGCTGTTTATGTTTCACGCTAGTGTCGGGGTTTAGTGCCACTAATTTTGTTGTTCTGTGGTTTTAGTAATAAGGTTCGACGTGTAAGTTGAGTTTTCGTTGCCGTTCTAAAACGTGTTTTTGAATCAAGATTGGTATAATAGTGTTGTAAGGTTGTGTTGTTTCTTAACTTCAAGTCTTTCAGTTACTCTGGTTCTATTCTATGTTTACTATATTACTCGTCTTTAAATTGAATAAGGTTAGTCTTAGTCTTTTATATGCTTAAAATTATTCCTCATTGTTCTTAAACTTCATGTTTTAGGGGTTTATTCGTTCCTCTCTTCGGCAATATGGTAGAGTTGACTGTTGTGTACTAAGTATGATAGTGTGAACCAGACTATGTTTTTGTATTATTAATAAACCTAAACTTTTTTATTAATATATTATAGTGTAGATTTATTTATTCTCTCTGGGGCATGAGTCATCGTCAACTCCCCCATGTATCTTGGTCGAATGTCCTCCCGCTAGTCACTCCGGAACCGGTCAAAATCTTGACGCCAGCAGGTTATAGGCATACCTGTACCTCTATTATACTTCTAATACATTTATATTGATATTGTTATTATATAACACACTTCCTATCCACACTCTCACCTTTCGTGAAGTGATATCAATAAAGCTCTCAGCGAGTCAATAACTGATTGAAGCGACGTTGGAATGTCGCCAGTGTCTCGCGAATTAGTGTTAGGTACACGTCGGATGCGCTTGGCATTTGCATTTGTTTCATTAGGCTTATCGGGGTCTGAATTAGATCGTCCTTTTTATACTGAAGTACCAATAATGTTGTTTTTGTTTAATTTGCATTGGATCGTTTGTTTTTGGATTGAGCCACTAAATTCGTTGTTTCCCGTGTATTTTTTTAAATTATAAACTAAGGCTAAGTTATATTATACAGAGTAAGGATATCGATATAGATAAATATGTTTTGCTACACTGAACCACAGGAATTGTCGAACATTTGTTAAATAGTATCTAATGAACTTTTGGTTCACTGTTCTAATCTATATAATGTTAGCTTCAATAGCATTTCAATCCATATCACACGTGCATTTATGGAGAAGCCTGGAACAACAAGGAATAGAAAATAAATACATAAATATATTACGAACTATATACAGTAGAGCATCAGCTAAACTGAAATTGGAATCCCTCGGACCTAAATTTCCTGTAAGAAGAGGCGTTAAACAAGGGGATCCAGTCTCGCCGAAGCTTTTTACAGCTATTATAGAGACAATGTTCCGCACTCTAGATTGGGAGAGCTACGGACTCAATATTAATGGAGAGTGACTGTCACACCTGCGTTTCGCAGACGACATCGTTCTCCTAGCCGAAAACCATGAGTCTCTACAATCAATGATAACTATGGAAAGTGCGAGCCGAGAAATTGGTCTCCAAATGAACATGTCCAAAACCAAAATAATGACAAATGGAGAGCCAAAGCCTATTGTTTCAAGCGGAGACATCCAATATGTTGAAGAGTATGTATATCTGGGTCAGACTATTTCTTTCCAAAATGCAACTCTGAAGGAAATAGACAGACGAATTGCCATATCTTGGAAGAAATACTGGATGAACAAAGACGTATTCAAAAGTAAGCTCCCGATGCGGCTAAAAAAGAAACTGATGGAAAACACCATATTACCATCTCTACTTTATGGATGTCAATGCTGGCCCTTGACAAAGCGAGTAGTGGACAAAATCGCCGTCTTTCAAAGAGCCACCGAACGCTCTCTCCTTAACATTAAATTGAGAGACAGAGTCCGCAATGAGGAGATTAGAAAGAGGACTGGACTAACGGACGCGGTAGAGTCGCTCTGTCGACTGAAGTGGAAATGGGCGGGTCACGTCGCTCGATCTACAGACGGTCGATGGAGTGAACGAATACTGCATTGGAACCCAGCAGAAGATCCCAGATCCAGAGGTCGACCACGAAAGCGGTGACGAGACGACATCGAGGAGGCAGCGGGCAGTACCTGGACAAGGCTGGCGCAAGACCGACGAAACTGGCAGCGCTTGGAGGAGGCCTTCACCCTAATTTGGGTGCCCAATAAAAAACTAAAAAATTAAACTAAAATCTAATCTAAACTTAATTTAAAATGAAAATTGTGTTACTAACGTAAACCCCATAACCACAAAATGTTAATTAAGTTACTGGGAATAAATGGCTTTATTAATTTATTTTTCAATAGCATTTTACGTTATTTAAAATACCTAACTGATCATTAAAATGTTTATTTAATAAAATAAAATAAAATAAATAAATATTTCAGGACATATCACACTGCGCCATCTAGCCCCATACTAAGCTTACGCTTTTATCATGGATACTAGATAACGGATATAATACATATATACTTTTCTTTTGTAAATACATACTTATTATACATTGAAACGACCAGACTCAACACAAATAATTACAAATTTAAATGTTCGTAATTATTTGTATCATGCGGGAATCGAACCCGCACCCCTAGATTAGAAGGCAGAGCCACTACCAACTAAGCTAACAGAGCAGTCAAATGTCACCAAACATTCATTGTGTGTTTAAATAAATTTTTATATTGTTAACAGATTTTAGCAGAAAAACTCGGCGACGACAAAGGCATCGCTGAGCATCTAAAACTGCCCATACAACGCATCAACGACTACCAACTACTACTCAAGGTAATTACTTACTTACTTTTCTTATTAAACATATGATTGTATTGAAAATGGACAGTGATATGGTAGACAATGTAGACATATGATAGACATCTCAAAATAAGCTCAAAGAGAGGCTTATGGGGAATTTATAGGTACCTATACCTATGTGTTTATTATGCTTTGCAGTTGACTCTCTACGTGTTTTGTTATTTATAATCATAATTATATTTCGTAAATTTCATGCTTCAGATATAATAAACATGGTAGTACTTTTATCCTACAGGCAACAAACACGAATTTAAGAGACTGGATTTGACTATAGTCAATACAAGTCAAGTTAAGTCCTTCTAACTTCACTTGGAAGCCATCTTGGTAACCATCTTGGATGTCGTCCTCATTCTTTTTCGTGCACGGCAACCAACGCACGCGTCAAGCGCCTTAGCGCAACTTTAAAATTTTGAATTAATTATAGTCTTAATTATTTTTTAAACAAGTTTCAACGGATTCAACGTTTTGGAATAAAATTCGTTCATTTTTGAATCATCATGAGATGCCAAAAATAATCTGGGTGAGTCGAAATATTTGCGTATCTACCTACCGAAAACCAAGCTGCAGAAACGGTTATCGACTTTTTCGAATGAAAATTGTGCTCAAGTTTTTAAGTGAAATAACACTTCCATGCCGGGATTAAAGTAAATTTGTAAAATCATAAGTTATAACGGATGCAAGATTTTGGAATGAAATTCGTTAATTTTTAAATCACAAGTTACAATGGACTCACGTTTTGTAATTTAATTGTGCATTCGTCATGAGATGCCGAAGATAATCTGGTTGGGTCGAAATATTTTCGAATCCACTTTCCGCTAACCTACCTGCAAAAAATGTTACTGACTTTTTGAAAGAAAATTGTGCTCAAGTTTGTATGTGATATCTTCCGATAACCTACTTGCAACAAATGTTACCGACTTTTCAAAAGAAAATTGTGCTCAAGTTTTTAAGTAATATCTTCCGATAACCTACCTGCAAAATATGTTACCGACTTTTCGAAAGAAAATTGTGCTCAAGTTTTTAAGATAACACTCCCATCTCAATCAGTGTGTGATTCTTAATCAAAATTATACTATATATTTGTAGCTATATTTGTTAATATACACTGTGTTTCATGAAGGAACGGATTTTAAAAAGATACCTAATTACTAACTTTAGTTGTCGAGATATGTATGAAAACGCCTTATCATAATGACAATCTTATCAGGTATATCAGATGATTCCGAAAAAAGGAGTAAAACAATAAAAAAACATACAATGAACTGTCAAAACGTGTTTTAAAATTTCGTAATTATCCCGGCGCACACCTGCTATGCACAACTCTGGGCACTTTTCTTTCCGTTCTGCACAGTTAAAAGACGTGCCCCAGGTCTCTGTTAATCGTATAAAATAAAATTGCTTACATTATATTTGATAAATCATATATGTACCTACCTACACTAAAAAAACATGTATTAACCAGTGTTCATATGGCAGGAACTCGTGAAGTACTCGAAGCGCCTGGGCGAGGACTGCACTGACTTGCAGAAGGCTCTCGAACTCTTCCTCGGCATCCCCACGCGCGCCACCAACAACAAGTTTATTGCTAGCATTGAAGGTAAGAAACTTTTAGTGGAATATGTTTCATTATTTACTTGTTACAACTGTGGCATACTATCACTTTCTTATAAAGAATGCGTCAAACAATTTAGACAATTGGTATAATCTGAGATTAAAGCCTAAATGGAGCATTGCGTCTTATTTTTTTTTATTAAATTGTGTTTACATATGGTTTATTTTTGTCCACGGATTTTTCGGAAACTATAATGAATATCAATATGATTCACTGTGCATCAAATTATGTAGGTACATATGTATCAACTTAAAGAGTAGCGCAAACTTAATTAAACACGATTCTGTAGTTGTAGAACGACTGTAGTTTATAAGATAGGGTCAACATTTGGTATACCTACGAGTAAGTACGGTAATGAAGTGGGCGCCCACCAGGCAGTACTTGCCCAAGAGAACTTTCCCAATGAATTAATTCAGCGTGGGAGTGACGACTCTCAGCAAGGAGGAATACGAAGAAATAGAAAAAGAGACCTTAACTAGTATACTTCCTACTTTAGGTTACCGAGGAAACATCTACAAGCTCGGTCGGCTGCTGACTCACGACTGGTTCACGGTCTCCAGCGGGGACAAGGCCAGCGAGCGGTACCTGTTCCTCTTCAAAGCCAGGATCCTCATCAGCAAGGTCCGGCGCGTCGAGGATAACAGGAGCGTCTTCGTGCTTAAAGATATCATCAGGGTAAGTGGATTAAGTTCTTAGAAATATTTGTCTCAAGTTTTACTTTCTAAACAGTACTGTTAAATATGTATTATATCTATATAGCGGTTTGGTTCGACTTTCATCGTGCGAACAGCCAAACTGTAGAACTCCTTGCCCGAATCTCTATTCCCCTTGAACTATAATTTGTCGGTCTTCAAGTCGAGAGTAAACCGGTTTCTTCTAGGCAAGCGCGCTAGATCGTAGATTACAACGTTGCTTAACATCAGGCAAGTTGTAGTCAAGCGTGAGTCTATCTAATGTAAAAAATAAATAAAAAATCAACCAGATAATATAGAAAACAAGATGTTTTACATTAATGCGATAAAGGTGCGATAGTCTTCTTCACTTTCATATATATTTACTGTAAGAGTCACAAATAGTAACTAAAATTGAAGCCATCTAAACAAAGTAGTTGTAGAAAACCAATAATTTCAGTTTAAATGCTTTGCTTAGTGCGTTATAATAGTAGTATTTTAAAGTAAAAATAACAACAACAAAGCGTTAAGAATCTTTCAAAATACATTTTTAAAAATAACTAGTTCACTACTAAGATTCGAAGAGATATTGAGGTGAAAGACGATGACTTAATTTTAAATGGAGCAAGGTTGTATAGAAAATACTTTCGAGAAATTCACCATCATTCGTTTCGTGTTGTTAAGACCTTGATGTCAAGACTGAAATTATATTTTCTTCAAAAACATAAAGCTGTCGATATGATACAGACTGCAGACAGACATGAAATTTCAGAGAGCTGAATATTGCAGTAACTATAAACATGACGTCTGCGCTGCGCCAAAGATATTATACCAAGTAAATACGTCATTCGTAGTGCGAAAATTCTGACTCGACGTGATAAATCTTTTACTGTTAGTAGGAGCAACCGTGCTTGAGATAACCATCAGAGGCGCTAGAGCACCAGGTAAAATATAGGTAATAATATTATATATGTCTAGGTCGAAATGTTCTTATAATTACCTAATGTTACTCATTTGCCGAATGAATGCGCACAATCCAATCCACGCCACAATATCACGATTGAGAGTAGGATTGGTATAAATAAATAGATGGTACCTAGAAAGGTGTTCCCGAGTTATGTTGTCTACGGAATTGCGTAAGAGTTTCCGGGATAGTCCTTCCTACGCATCTCTCTCGTGTGTCCGCCATGAATATCTTTGGCCAAAAATAGAGCAATTTTAAAAAGCATTCATATGGTGTTGGACATGCTCCAAGCGCCTCTCGGTTTACTGATTTGTTTTGTAATAAGAAGTGAGGTAATGGCAGGAATTAAAGTTATTAGTACACGATGTAAACTAGGTTACAGATGTGAAATTATTGATGTAACCCGCTTGTGTTAAGATAATATTTGTGCTACATATTTATGATGCCGATCATTACTTGCAGACATAACGCATAATTGAATGCATCAAATGGTTTAGAATATAATTGCTATTAAATGATCCCTCGCACAAATATAAATAGTCTGATATTGTAGAACTTACTTACGATGAATTTACTGCCGACGTTTGTACTTTCTTCCGGTACTTTTCTAATCTATCCAAATTAGGTTTGGGAGAAGACGTTATACTTACTATAAATTTTCCTCCAGCTTCCGGAGATCGAAGTGAAAGACACCGGTGAAGCGCTCAAGTTCGAGCTTCACCTGAAGAACCCTGATTGTGTCATCACTCTCGCCGCCCACAAGGATACCGTTAAAACTGCCTGGCTTGCTGAGATCAGGAAATACGCCAGTGACGTTCGTGAGTACATAAATGTGTATAGAATGTCCACATAAAATATTTATCGAATGATAATAATTAATTCAATTATTTATTTGTCTTTAGTTGCCTTAGCAGAACACGCAGCTGACGATCTCCAAGTACTTCCACCGCCAGAAGATATCCCTCTAGAACCAGAAGAGGAGGACAACAAGAAGAAAAGAGACGTCTCCGAAGCGGAACTCGAAGAAGAAGGCAAAGAAAAACGCACCAAAGTCCAAGAGGTTGAAACAACCAAAGAGGAATCTTCGCAATTACAAAAAAGAAAGGCATCTGACGAAAGTCAGGTTGCCACAAAAGTTTCGAAATCCAGAGTAGTAGAAGTATCATCCACCAGCGAGACTCAAGAAATTAAGTCCGCTAGTGTAGTCAGCGCAGCAAAGAGTGAAGTCACCACTGGTTTAGAATCTAAATCATCTGTGACTGTTAAAAACTCTGCAGTCGTTGAAGAAAACCAATCTGTTACATCACAGTCGATAAGTGAACAGACGTCTAGTAAGACGATCAAAGTTGAGAGTCAAATATCTGTTAAATCATCAGAACAGACTTTACAACAATCTGTTCAAGCGCCATCAACAGTACAAACCGCTCAAACAGCCAAGCAGGAATCTGTACAAGAAAAGCAACAGGAGATAATTCAACAATCTACAGCGGCAACAGCGAAATCCATCCAAGCTGTAGAACAAACCGTTCAGGCAACAGCTGCTGAACAAAAAATCCAAGAATTTAAAGTAACAAAATCTTCTTACGTTGACAAAGAAGAAAAAGTTCAGGAATCTGTGAAAACATTAAAGGCAGCTGAATCAGGTCAATCCAAAACAGTCCAAGCCACAGATAAAGTAGAATCATCTTCAGCGAAAAACGTTGAGGTTTCAGCAACTGTCAAAGGGAAAACTGAGCAAAAATCTGTGGATCAAACTCTAGTAAGTTCAGTAAAAGCAGAAGATAAATTATCTGAAGTGAAAACTGAAGTGAGTGCAGCCACAGTAGATGATAAATCTGTTAAAGTTGAGAAAGAGGCCACTTCAACTGTAACGAAGCTCGAAGCATCCTCAGCAAAAGTAGAAGAAAGTTCTACAAAGGTTACAGCAGATATCAGCACAACTGGAGCGCAAGCTTCGGAAGAAGTAACTAAAATCAGTCAAACTGTAACCGCAGAAGATAACAACGACGAAATGTCGCGATACAGCCGCAGTTCGCGGCTATCTGGAGGTAAGGCGTGTTATTTTAATTACTGCTTTTTACTCGCATACAACACGTAATTAGAATAAAAATAATCTAATCATTGTTTTTCTAGAATATTCCAGTAGTACTCGTAAGCTATCGAGCTCGACCGGTGGCCGCTACGAGTCCGGATCTACGTACGACAGTACTGGATTGACTTCCTCTTACTCCCGTCGTGAGAGTGGTTCTCGCCTTGAAAGCGCCAATTACGAGACCGGGGGCGCTCTTGAAGGATCAGCTAGCTCGCGCTATGAATCCAAGTACAGCTCCAGCTCCAGGATCGAAGGTGGATCCAAATATGGGATAGAGTCAGGCTACGAGAGCAAAACTGAAGGTTCCAAGTATGGAATTGAATATGACAGCAACAGCAAACTAGACAGCATTGCGTCTAAATATGGACTCGAGTCCAAGGAGAGCAAGACCGAAGGATCAAAGTACGAAGTCGAATATGACTCTGCCAGCAAAATTGATAGCATCGCTTCGAAGTATGGCATCGAATCAAAGACCTCTGAAGCTGAAATTGAGACTACTAGCAAGATTGATGCCATCGCTTCTAAGTACGGTCGTCAAGGCTCTCTGACCGAGAGAAAAGAGAGCATCTCTGCTAAAAAATATGGACTTGAAATTTCTCTGGACGACGGAACCGTTGAAACCGCCTCATCTAAAGTAGAGAGTACTTACTCTAGCTCTAAGAACGGTGGTGAATCTACCTTCGAGAGCAGGTCTTCTCGGTCCAAGAAAACGATCGGCAACGGATCAGTCTCCACAGGACAGGTTGAGTCTACTAGCTCTGTTTGCAAGTCTCCAACTGTCTCGGACGGAAGGCCCATCTTCACCAAGACTCTGGAAGGCCAAAACATCGAACGTAAGTACACGGAACGTAGAACACAGAGTAGTCACACTATTAGAGCTTGTACATACGCTTATAGACACTAACATACACAACACATTACTCTAACGCTTGTAGTTCCTAGACGCATTATTTTGAACCATGAACCATGTTTTAAGGGCTCGTACGGTGCCCTTACACGAGTCGACTGTGTATTTTCATTTATGTGATTTTTTTGGCTTGATATATTCAATATCCAAATTCAAAATTGGACCCATACAAACGGTCAACAATGGTGTTACCAACTAGATAAACCAAGCCCGTACGAGCTCTCGTAATGCCCGTCTGACTCCACAGCGGGTGAGAACGCAGTGTTTGTGTGCGCGCTGGAGAAGGCCGGCGACCCCGTGAAGGTGACCTGGTTGAAGGACAACAAGCCCCTGACCGACCGCCTCATGGACCGCTGCTCCATCACCGGGGATGATGTCGACCAGATCCTGGAGCTGAAGCACTGCCGCGAGTCAGACACGGGCGTCTACACGGCCGTGGCAGAGAATGTCAAGGGAAACGCACATTGCACGGCACAGTTAGCTGTTTATGAGCGTGAGTTTATTCTCTTTACGATTTTTTGGAACAGAAAGTGGTACTTCATAAAAGACTTTAAATAAGGCGTAGTATTTCCCGTAGAGAAACTTTATTAATTAAATGTAGTGATAAATCCTATCTTTGTCCATCTTGCTATAAGTATAAGATAACTAAATGTTAGTCTTTTATTAAAAGCCACTAAACAAAATTATTTCCTTAATTACATTTCTTTCAGGTTTTTATTACGATTATTGATTTCATCACAGTATTTTTGCATGATTCATGCGTTATCATTGAATTAAGACATTGTAAAGCTGTAACAGTAGTTTGATTCTATTACTTTCTTAATCTTCCTGTACTTGGCTCTCAATTTCTCATCACGTTGAGTATTTTGATGCATGGTACCAACTTTTTTAATGGTTCCTTAATTTTCCGGTTTGGTGTAAGTAGTTCAAAGTTTGTCACGACTGTTTACAGATTTATAGGTGGATGATACGCATCTGGTAATGAAAAAGGTTTTGGAAAGATCAGCCATTGTTTAATATGTTACTATTGAGAATAATCGTAAGTTATGCTTTGCAGTGACTCCCGAGGAAAGGAAAGAGCGGAATGCTCTGAACGCGCCATACTTTTTGGTGGCTCTCAAAGACACTGAAATCATGGAGAACACGTACTTGCGGTTCATGATTCGAGTGAAAGGCAACCCGAACCCTGACGTCACTTTGTAAGTACAACAAACAAATCTACAACACACTTCTATACTGACTGACTCACGGACTCAAGGATCATATTTTTTTAATGTATGCGAGCGAGAGGCACGAGTGGTTAAACAGGGGTTTTATAAATTTTAAATTGTTCTTATGGGCCAATCACTTTGAGGTTTTGCTAACGGTGTAAAGGTTTTAAAAAAATCTCCTCAAGATCTTGAAACTAACATCCACCTTACTTCTCAGCTACCGCGACGGCAACGAGATCGTCAGAAAGTCGGAATCAGACCGCATCTCCATCATCCGCACGCGCGCAGACAAAGGCTGCTACGAGCTGGTGATCCCTGACGTGACTCCGGCCGACGCGGGCTCCTACTCCTGCAAGGCCACCAACATCTACGGGGAGTGCAGCACTGAAGCCAGCGTCACTGTTGTTGGTGAGTCCAGCTGTGGTCACACTTCTCACTCCTTGAGTCTTATTCCTCAAAAACTGGGGGTCGTTACTCAAACCATCGGTTCATATAATAGTTATTCATTCTGTGGGGTAGTCATGAATATCGTTCTTATGGACAGATACGTCGTGTATAAATTCAAATCAACTTAATTCTCTCTGCTGTTGGTGTATGGAACACGATTTTTTTTTTTCAAATATGAAATGATAGGTCATAAGTTATAAATCAGACATAAATTATAGGTACATCTTGTCAGATGATTCATAAGTAGCTATTGTCAGAACAAGCATTTACATGCTTCATTGGTAAACTTATAGTACGATCCGAAACTGTACAAATATCATGTGGGGCTACTATTTTCAGAGAACTAAGTACAATCTATATAGGTACATAAGTACACGTGTTTTGTTAATCACCTCATAATTTTTCACGTAAAATAATTTCAATTTCATGTTATGTAGAGATGAAATCAAATCTGAATATGTTGGAACCACTATTTGAAATCCTATGATTACGAAATGAAAGCGTGAGAACTATGCGACATTGGCAACAATTTATTAATATCTGAGATTAATTTAAATGTTACCATTTTACGATATTTGGACACGCTCCAGCATTTGTTTACGAACGTAACCAAAACTATAAATAACTCGCCTGAATATAGAATGGTTTAGTTTTATTTGCTATGTTATGACACCGTTTCATATTATTGAATCTTATAACGACCTATCAAAATGTTATGAAATCGTATGTTATAGTTTCATGTAGGTATACCTAATAGTTATTTGCTTCAATAACAGTGATAAGAAACGCAATTTGAAATCGACAGCGCCTTTGTTGGATGTATGCGCCATTCTTCACGATTTTCGGCCATTTACTTGACATCTTTATACAACATGACCGGTTTTCTTTTATACTTAACCAATGTTTGTATGCTCATGCTGTCACCACTTACCATTGTATCTAAAATATGATTAACTGTTAGCATCATCAATCAACAATCCTGGTATGGAGTGAATTTTTGACACGTCTTATATTATTGAATGCTCTGTTAGCTTAGTTGGTAGTGGCTCTGCCTTCTAATCTAGGGGTGCGGGTTCGATTCCCGCATGATACAAATAATTACGAACATTTAAATTTGTAATTATTTGTGTTAGAGTCTGGTCGTTTCTATGTATAATAAGTATGTATTTACAAAAGAAAAGTATATATGTATTATATCCGTTATCTAGTATCCATGATACAAGCGTAAGCTTAGTATGGGGCTAGATGGCGCTGTGTGATATGTCCTGAAATATTTATTTATTATTTATTTATTTATTATATTATTCCAGGTGACAAGAACATCTTCTTCGAGCTGCCTCCCGGTGGTGAGGGTCTGCTGGCCAAGGGAGAGAAGCCCAGCTTCGCCTGGAAACGGGACGGACAGCCCTTTGATCCTGAGGAACGGTTCAAGGTAAATTACTTTTCACTTGTGTATATAATTTTAGCCTATGGCTTAGTACAAGCTGAATGAAATAAGAGAGAGAAAAAAATAATA
Source organism: Macaria notata (assembly GCA_927399415.1). Classification (NCBI taxonomy): domain Eukaryota; kingdom Metazoa; phylum Arthropoda; class Insecta; order Lepidoptera; family Geometridae; genus Macaria; species Macaria notata. Next base: position 2,591,891 of record OV656727.1, read on the forward strand.
TGTAAGTAAAGTAGTGATGATTGTAAAGACGGCAGATGTTTAACACAAAAATTTTAGCTGAAATTAAATCAATATTGGATTAAGCTTGACGAATAATATGCAGACGGGTCCACAACAGAAAAAATAAAAAGCGAGATGTGAAGCTTCCAACAATAGAACAAAGTAACATGTCTCATGTCTAAAACTATCAAACCTCACCTCTATCTTCACGTACCTACTAAATAAGGCACACCCCTGCAGGTGCTGCTGGGTGATGACGAGGACTCCCTGGCGCTGGTGTTCCAGCACGTGAAGCCGGAGGACGCCGGCCTCTACACCTGCGTCGCCAAGACCAGCACCGGGAACATCTCCTGCTCCGCTGAACTTACCGTGCAGGGTTAGTACACATACAAATACATAGCTTCTATAATTACCTACTTAAAAACGACAGAAGATAAATCTATACCTTTATTAGCACAACGGACAAACAAATACATGACTTCTATACTTACCTATTTAAAAACATTGAAACGACAGAAGATAAATCTTGACTTTTATTAACACAACGGAGAAATGCCAAAGAAGACAAAAATGTTATTCTAGAGATACATAGATTCTCGCCTAAAGCGATCTCGGCCAGGCTGGAAGGGTGATAAAAGTCAGTAGTCGTTAGCCAAGTCAGAAGCCTCAGGCCTAAAAAAATCGACACTCGTTAAGCAGAACTTAGTGTAGAAATAAGACAAACCTGTCAAACCATTTTCTTGAAAAGTGATGTTTTGCGACGGCTTTATTTTTTTAATTTCGCGAAGGAATACAATATACCTAAGACAGTTTCTAGACATTTATTATTGTCTTAGTGAAAAACTGCGATTTCAGTAAGCACTTATAGGTTGATATTCTGACTTTGCTTTACATTTATTAGCGGGGGTTGTAACCTCCGTGTGCACTTCAATACATGCCAAAAATTTCAAGAACTTGCCTAATTACTTGGCTCACAGATTCTGTACGAAACTACTTATCTGCTTCATAATATCTACGCGTCTGTTTTGCACTGAAATGCATTTATGATTGTGCATCTATTTTGGCTCATCGTTTGTAAACAGAAGTACCTCGGTCTTTATATACCTACCTGTTAACGGCGGCGTGAAAATTGAGGACGATGCTCAAAATAATCTTATTGTTTTGAACTTGGCAGAGTTTTCATAAAAATAATCTAGGCAATTGTCGTCTTCATTGTTGCTCTTATGTTCGTGCAAAATGAAATCTGTAGCTCGTTTGTGCCAAAGCATACAGGACTCTGCCACAAACCTTCGTTTGTCTCTATGTCATGTAGTAGGTAAGTATGTATGTTTGTCAATTGGCAAGTTTTATAGCTGTTACTACTACCTAAACGTAAAAGCTAGTGTGGCTCAGCGGTTCCAGTGTCTGCTTTTCATCCAGACGTACCCTGGTTCGAATCCGCCCTACACCAATGACTTGTATTTTTCAAGTTATGTGTAGATTTGCACTCGCTTAGCGGTGAAGGAAAACATCGTGAGGAAACCGACATGTTTGAGGACCACAATATCCGAGGACATGCGTCTTCCGTGGAAGGACCTGGGCGCCCACCACGATGTATCTGCCCAAGGAAACTCCCCTAACGAATTAATTCTGCGGGGGAGTCACGACCCTCAGTCATGAGGAAATACGACTCAAAGAGAGAGACTACCTAAACAAAGATACACAATATATTCTTTTCTGAACACTTCATAGTCCTATCTAAATAGAGAACAAAAAATTGCTGTGTGATTGTTGAGATCTGTATCTACTATAGAGAGCAACACCTCAAATGTATAGATATAATATGTAAAAATTTAAGTGGATTTTAGCTATTTTTCGGCTTCATCGAGAATTTGTAAAATTTATCAAAATTTAGAGAAAAATACGTTGATTCCAGCAGAACGTTCGCGCACAGAATGCAAATTTTCATTTGAAGAGTTAAAGAGTGGTGAGATTTACTTGGATGTTTGTATGTCAATGTTTATATGTTGTCATAGCTTACTATGAGTATATACGTATTTATTTTTATGCTATGCCGATATGCTAAGGGTATAGGTACGCTATGTACCTACAGTATTTATGTTTTTGATTTATAGATTGCAATGAAGTCAATGTATTAGGTATACTTAGTTATTTATTTACTATATGTATATACAATTATAGTTTATTATACTCCGGAATATTAATACTTTATTTTGCTTGGCGTGCTATATAATTGCGTCAACGTTAGAATATATGAAAGTCGGATTATAATTTATAGTAGATACTCGGCCATGGAATAATTCCAAATAAAATATTGTACCTATATCAAAATCGAATCTTTTATAACACTATTCATTTATCTCAGTGTAATTAGCTTGTTTGTGTTTTAGTTCGAAACTATTGTTAGAGCGATAATGTAAAATAATATTTAAGTATATAAACTATCTTCTATTTATATACCAGGCGCCATCAACGAGCTGCACCGCGAGCCCGAGAAGCCGACTTTGGTGATCGAGCACAAAGAGGCCATCGTGTCGGCGGGCGCGTCCGCCATGTTGGAGCTGCAGTGCAAGGGCTTCCCCAAGCCCAACATCGTGTTCAAACACGACGGGAAGGTGGTCGAGCCGGATACCAGACACAAGTAAGGGATTAAAAAAAAATCAAATGTCTACCTGCCATTAGGCGCTACCTAAAGTAGATACTTCCCTCGCAAAAGATCCCATTCGATGCTACAAAGTTAAAGCTCATATTCTTTGCTGCATTTCCATAAATTCCCGCAAGCGACAACTATCTCAAACAGCTCTGACTGAGTCATTTCGTTCACATCCCAATCAATATAAAATCCTACTAATTTAGTCCTAAAATTTCCACCATCATATTATATACCCCATCTTCCCCCAGGTTCCTATACGAAGACGAAGAGAGCATGTCGCTGGTGATCAAAAACGTGTCGGCGGCCGACGCGGGCGAGTACCACGTGACCGCCTCCAACGAGCTCGGAGAGGACTCCACCGTCATGCAGCTAGTGGTCAAGCAGCCTCCCAAGATTAAGAAAGTGGAGAACCAGAATTGCATGGTAAGGATTTTATTTAAGTAAAAGCTATTCTTCTCGTGGTCAGTTTTTCACATGTCTCATTTTCATTTGTAACGGGTATTTGATCGTCGGGTCACAAGCCTCAAACGGACACTGTGGTCCAAAAAGAACGAAGTCCGTACTGTTTATTGTGTGTTAGTTCTTAGACACGTTAAATTGTAGGTCCCGGCTGTTTGTCTAGTACGGCAGTCGTTAAGCCATATCAGAGGCCCTTAAGGTGGTTTGAAAACTCTCGACACCAGAGTTGGCCACTCTCATTCGATAAGAACAAAGTTCTTAGACGTGTGACCTAGGCAAGAAAACAGGAGGCATTAACATAGAATTGTGGTAGTAACAACGGTGAACCTAATAGGTTCATAGTGTAATACAGTACGTCAGTAGCTTCTGGGGCATTTCCCGAGTTGCAGTTACGATCAATAATCTTACATTTTCTTTTCTCATTCCAGGCGGGTGCTTCCCACACCGTAACCATCGAAGTCGAAGGCACGCCGGCCCCCGAGCTGACTTTCTACAAGGATGGAGTGGAGATCAAGAGTTCAGAGAGAATCACCATCACCAAGGAGTCGGAGTATGTGTACAAGATCACCATCAAGGAGACCAAGTTGACTGACACTGGGTCTTACTCTGTTGTTGCCAAGTAAGTAGAATAAATGCTTATTAAATATAAAAGCTTTCTTTCTCATATCAGCTTCCATAGAATATGTAGGTATAGGGTAATATGAATAACTGGCAATCACGCACAACCAGACAGCAAACGACATAATTTTTCCTAAAAAAAAATGCAAATTAACGTTGAGCTTCTGCCTAAATGAAATCTCATTCTCAATGCATCTATTATCAACTTTGCCTACAATATTACCTACTATTGGTAGTCTCCTATGCGGACATGTAGCAAGTACTACGCAAGTAAATCACGACCCTCAGTACACAGGAATACGACTCAAGAAAAAAGTCATTTAAATAATTCTTCTTTACTGCTTTTCTCCAGGAACGAAGTGAACCAGTGCTCGGACTTCTGGCAGTGGCACGTGACGTCCCCGCCGCGCGTCACCAAGAAGATGGGCGAGAGCAAGGTGTGCGAGGAGAAGGAGACCGTCACCTTCAGTGTGGAGACGGAGTCTGACCCTGCGCCTACTGTCAAGTGGTACGTTAACGTGGGGACGAAGTTAAAACCACTTATCTTAATTAGAGTCAGAATCTGACTCTAAATTTGATTAAATTTGTGTTATGCATGGATTACGTTGTACGTGCCTTAGAAAACCCCTTAATTGATATTTCTGAAAGGGATCACGGTTGTTGTAACCAAAAATGTTAATATTGCGTAGAATAAAGTCGATTGGAAATTAAAAAAACAGACCTATTGGTCAGTATTATATGGTGTTATTTTAAGCTGTTTACTTCTTAGTAAACAGCTTAAAATAACACCATATCTTCATTTTGAAATAAAATACTGAATCTGGTTTATGCCTTTATTACAATATTTATCTCAATTCATTTCCAGGTTCCGCAACAAGACCGAGCTGACAGAGTCGTCGGCCATCAAGATCACTTCCTCTGGCTCCGCGCACTCCCTGGTCGTCACGTCGGCCGCGAGGGCTGACGCTGGCGAATACTCGTGCGAGGTAAGGCTATTAGTATTATTTATGGGTAGTAGTTTCCTTCTGTGACTGTGTTTGTTATATTGTAAAGTATAGAATGCTACAATATTTTTTCAACTTGACTGTACCAGTTCCGTTAAGATCACGCTAGAAAACGGTGTGCGTAACGTGAAGTCTGATCTACGTAGTGGTCTGATCTAAGTCTTATAGCTTCGAAAAAAAAACATTGATTGATTCCAAGTATAAAATCGAATAGTTATAAACCCGATAATTGTCCTTGTAGCAATTAGTAGAATACCAAATAAATCAAAGAAAACAATGAATTCTACAAGCAATGCTGTATTTTTATGCTATGAATATTAACGTATGTTCCAGATCCGCAATATCCACGGCAGCGTGTCTGACTCGTGCCTGCTAAACGTCCGCGTCGCACCGCAGTTCACACGCAAGCTGACCGACACGGTCGCCAGCGAGGGTGACGTCAACGTCGAGTTCACCGTCGACGTCGACGCCTTCCCACAGCCTAATGTCAAATGGTAAACCATTTGTTTGTGAATTAGAAATGTGGTCAATTACGCCAGCTAATAACCAAGATGAATAATCTTGGTTTGTTATAAGTATATAATACCTATTTTAATATTAAAACTTTCGTGAGACATTTTATCAAAAGATTAACTAAAACAATTTACGCGATTTACACGTGAGTGAAAACCGTTTTAGTTAATATTTTTATATAATACCTACCTTATGTAATTTTATGAGACGTTGACACATACACGACTCGGTTTCCTGAGTTTCATATTTTATTCCTGAGTTACGTATTTGTATCATATATGTAATTGCATTAGTATTTTTGAGCTTGTATCGCTAAAAAGATAGACAAAGAAGCACGAAGGCTGGCTTATTTAACAGACATTACTGTGAATCGTTTTTAAGGATTTTATTAAACACTTTATTAAACTAGCTCCATTGCCCAGGTACCTGGGTGACGTGGAGATCACAGAGAAGAAGTCAGTGTTCACCCGCGTGGACTCCGGCAGCACTCACAAGCTGATCCTCAAGGAGGTGTCTGCGGAGCTCTCCGGGAACTACTCCTGCAAGGTGTCCAACGACCTCGGCGCTGACAGCTGCCAGGCCACTTTCACCGTTAACAGTGAGGATATAAAATTGATTTTACTTTTAAATATAGCCTACTTCTATCGAAGATATCACTTAAAAGCAGATTCAGACCTCCATTTCTACCTCATCAACGTGGTTATTAATCTAAGGCATGATACGAGTAACAATGTTTGAAGTTACCTGTCGCTCTTTCATAACTCACCTAAGTTCGAACGCCAAAAGACGTAGAACGCCAAAAACAACTCACCTAAATTTTTGTGCAGTAAAAAAACAAAAACAATACTTTAAATTGACAAAGAAAATAAGGAAACTTTCATAAGTTGCCAAAATTTGTTTTAAAAGTTAATATAACCCTCTGGGACTGACGTGCCCTAATTTTCGCAAATCTGCTGACGTGGTAGTATAACAGACACCACTTTAACTACTCATAACTTTGTAGTTTTTTTTTTCAAACCTGGTTTAATGGTTTTTATTTAAGCATTACTATTTTCTTTATTGTCTTAGTTGAGAACTAAGTTTCAGGAAAAAAAACAAGGTGATATTTATAAACATTTATTAAGTACGTCTAAATCAGTCTCAGAACATAGAGATCTACTAAAAATTAAAAAAAAATAACAAGATTAGTACTTTTTATAGGAACATTAATTATTTGTGAAAGACAACTGTTTTATCATGAAAAATATAAAAAAATAGCAACATTCAATGGTTCAATCAAAATTCACATGACTACAAACTATTACATTTTTTTTTGGCAATTTTCACAAAGTGGCTTGGAACATTGAAGACAAATCGGCTTCTCACAATCACAGCATCGATATTTTGTCACTCTTTTTATGTTTGTTGGACAAATGGCATATAATTTTCTTCCACTTGGTGGATTTGGTGTAGTCTTTGGAGGTGGAGGGGGTAAATCTTTACCCAAAACTCTACTTATCGTCATTCGCAGTTCTCTTGGTAATCTTTCATTGTATACGCGGGCTTTCATGTGTTCTAGCACCAATTCTCTTGCCATATTCAACATGAAAGTTCCTCTCCTCATTTTATCATCACTGTCTGCACATGACTGATACAAGACAAAGCTATTTACTCCTGCCATATCTAGTATACGCTGAAAAATTGCCATAGGCCAGCGACGAGTTTTACGGCTGCAAGAATAGATCGAGCACTTCTTGTCAATTTCGTCAACTCCTCCTTTTGTTCGATTATAGTCTGCAATCATAACTGGCTTCCTTGTGTACAAAAACAATAATACTGACGTGTAGTCTAGGAAACACTATGAAAATATAATGATTTTACTGAGATGGTTGTTTCACAGACACATACCTTAACACTGACGTGGTTGTCTCGTAGACACCTTCCCTTGTAGCGTGACGCGTACGCACCCCGGGACTGCCCGCGGGTCACTGATCAACGCTTAAGCGCGCGCTCGGAAGGTACTGAGAACGTGGCGGTTGCAATTTAAAAAATAACGAAATAACGAACGTTTTTACATTTTGCGGTGTCTGACACACTACCACGTCAGTCCCAGAGGGTTAAATAACTTCATACTACCGTGGGACAGTAGTGGATATCAGGGTAATTGGTTGTTGTACCTGAATGCTAAACTCTTTTATTTAAACATCTTCTCAACTATCCTCCAGGGAAGCCCCGCATCACCAAGAGTCTGGTGGACATGGAGGTGAACGCCGGCCAGACCCTGAAGCTGGACGTGGAAGTGGAAGGCTGCCCCGAGCCCAAGGTCAAGTGGTTCAAGGACGGGAAGGAAGTCTGCACGGACGCCAGGATCAAGATCGATAGGGACTCTAAGAGGTTAAGGTTTTAAGCTTGCTTTTGTAGTTTTTTTTAACTAAACCAGGTCTGCACTTGACCATAGTTTGCCTGATGGTAAGCAATAACTATGATCTAAGAGGGGTCGTGCTTACCCAATAAGAACCGGTAAGCATTAGTGAGTAAGTATCTGGCAGAGACCGAGTTGGTACAATACTAAATAAATCTGCTGTCACTTAACTGTAATTACCGAGACTGTTCTGTGTATTGTACTTCTCTAGAGAAATCTAAAAAAAATCTGCGATAGCTGTAATTTCTTTTTCGTACATTATTTTCTCCATTTTACACACATTTTATTATTAATATTTGGCCTTATGATTTATATTTTATCCTCAGATTAGAGAACTACCACCTGACAGTAACTCTGGTGAAGGAGGAAGATGGCGGTGAATACGAAGTGCGCGCCGAGAACGAGTTCGGAAGCGTATCCTCCAAGAGCACCGTCACCATACACAGTAAGTACTCTCGACCTTATGACTAGGGAGTTAGGGATCTATTTACAATGACACACAGTATGTTGTTATAGTTGTTGTCAATATATGTCCAAAAATCTTTAAAACAGTTTCAAGTATTTCAGCACATATAGGTACTATGAATACTTAGTTTGTTTACTTAGCACACAAAAACACACGAATGGTAAAGTATGACAGTGAGCCTGTCGAACATCGACAGTGGCACCGCCGCAACTGGTAAAGTAGTAGTTTGCATAACATAGCAGTGAAGTAGTTAACTACTACGCACGTAGTTTTACAGATACCAACCATGAGTCATTGGTAGATATTTCCCGAAGCATTCACTCGACTGAATGCTATTCCACTCACTTCCATATGCACTTGTCCCATTAGATCACTATCCATTTGTGACGTCTATAATATTTATGTCCCCATGTCCCATTGACTTGTTTTTCATTGTTACCGTTTTGTTGTTATTTCATTAGCGAAAGAAGTACATACCAGGATCAGTAAAGAAGAAATCATAGAAAATGAAATCGACGACGAGAGTAACAAGAAAAAACAGGCCATAGAAGAAAACGTTGATAAAGCAAAAAAACAGAGTGCTAAAAAAGAGAAAACTGAACCTGAAATTGTCGAAGAAAAATCATTTTGGGATGAAAATGAGGATGACAAACCAAAAGCAGCCAGAAAAGATGATATTGACAAACCAAAATCGCCTAGAAAATCTATATCAGAGCCAGAAAAAGCAGAAGAAAAATCTTTCTGGGATGACGTTGGAGATGACGGTAAATCCAAGGGACCAATAGTTGAAGAAGTAGATACTCCAAAACCAAACAAAGGTAGAAAATCTATAACTGAACCTGAAATTGTTGAAGAAAAATCCTTCTGGGGTGACGATGATGATGATGGAAAAACACAAAAACCAATCATTGAAGAAGTAGAATCACCCCAAATCCAAGCTAAAAAATTTGTAACTCAGGCAGAGGAAGTTGAATCCAAATCATTCTGGGACGACGCTGACGATGATGCCAAAACCAAAAAACCCGTTGTTGAAGAAGTTGAAGAGCCTCGCCGTGGTAAAGCAAGGAAATCAATAACTGAACTAGAAATAGTGGAAGAAAAATCGTACTGGGATGAAAATCATAATGAGCAAAATAAAAAGCCTGTGGTCGAAGAAGTCATAGCAGAAAAGAAAATTGGCGAAAAAACTGCAACCAAACCTGAAACCATCGAAGAAGTACCTGTCGATGAAAGTTTGAAGTCTTCCAAACGTAAATCCGTCAAAAAAAGTGATCTCATTGAAGAACCATTAAGTGCTGGCATTGAAGGTATACAAACAATAGCTTCAAGCTTCTCTTTTCAAAATAGCAAACAGCTTATTAGTTGCGAGAATTTCACGTTTTCGCGCCCACTGTTGCATGTTTTTAACCCGTGTTTTTAACAGTCCGTGTGTTTTTTTTTATGTTTAGACAGAATTTTCGAAACAGTAACTACGTTCAAGAAGGGCGACGACGGGTCGATTATAATGTCTAAGGTCAGCAGTACTAAGTCACACGGCGCTATTATCACAGGTCAGTATGAAGCTTCCTTCCTTCCTACTCTCCCCATGTATAACCTCATTATATCATAAACTAACAATCATTCATGACAATTGCTACATACGTATCTTCTATAATGCATCAGCCATCGCATGAATTAATAAATCTTTGATATTTGTATACCTCTTCTAAAAAGTAATACAACATAATACTATTTTAACTGGTAGGTCCTGCCGAAACGCACACTTTGCACAAAATGACTTCGACCTCTGTATACTATGAGGAAGATGAAACCGATGATATATTTGGCCATTGCAAGGTCATACAACCAAACAAACCGCACACAACTTCTTTGGAGGTCGAAGAGATTGCGAGTCATAGTTACTTTCTGACTGAAATGGGTCATTATACAATACCTGACTATATTCGAAGGGGTACCTACGGGATAATAGAAGAACCACAAACAGACTCTGATGCCGAGAGCGTCGCTAGAGTGTCAAAGTCGGGTGCCAATAGAACAGTCTCTATCATGTCAGTATCAGAAGATGAAATGAGCTGGCAAAACGACTCTCTCTCAAGAGAAATTTCTATCGAAGACTTATCGAAATCAATATTTGACATTGACGAAAGTCGCAAAGTTTTTAGTAAAGATTCTTATGTGAGGTCGTCTTCATTCAAAGAAGATTTCTTCACTGACGAGGGAGAAGAAGAAACACTTATCTTAAATGAAAAATCACAAAAAGTTTTCGAGAATGACGTCACAGAAAAGCTCATACACATATCGAGGGAATTCGACGACAACGAATACAAAAATAATGAAAAGAAAATCGAAGATGTAAAAAGTAGAATCATAGAAGAGTTAGTTTTAGGACCTATGAAAAATATTGAGAATATAACGAAAGATGTATCCGAAACTTCTGTAGAAAGAAAGAGGAAAATGTCAAATAAACTGTACAATCTACAAGAAGAACCTGACGACGATGTAGATGCACTACTTAGGAGAGCGCAGAGACAGAGAAGCATATTAGACGATATTCTCAATCACGAAGACGAAAAAGGTAATTGTCAAGTCAAAATATTAAACAAGTGGGGATCGTTATTTGAAAAGGCTGGAGTTTACAATATAACGCTACGCAATGTCTATCTAAAATACCTTAATTTTATCGCTTAAAGTCCTTACTGGGACACAGCTGTTGTGAAATTTATACCACACAAATGATCTGTTATTTTCTTTTTCTCTTGTCTAACTTTAGAGCTACACCTTTCATTGTAGATCACTGAAAAGATGGAAAACTTCAGATCATTGTAACATTATCCTCTCGATGTATCGCCGTGTACTCGACTAATGCTGTCGTATGTTTGTTTTAGCACGCATGCGTAATAACATATCCTTCTGGCATACTAATACTTGGAGCACATTGCGAAGGAGGTACTAGGTCTTCGAGACAATCAGCAAATCATTCAGGTAAACTTTTACTTATTTTATCGCTTGCATGCTGTGCTTGTTAGAGCAAAGCATTCGCTGTAATTATTATGTCGCAAACAGGAATCAAGGTATGTATGCAATGTACAATATTGTACATAAATAATACACGCACTGCACAAAATACAGTGATCTTTATTTATGCAAAGCTAAATTCATCGGTAAGTATCCAATATCTCTAGTAAGACAGATACATAAGTACATACTACTGTTGCTGTATATAGGCAAAATTTCTAGCGTATTTTAAGTGTATATACTTTTCGGTTCAACGTGCAGCTTTAAATAATAAGCTTTACTCAAACGATGCAAATAGAATTCTTTACAAGCGTTCTTCTGTACCATAAGCTACTTCTATTTTGTAAGTGTGATCAACGTTAATTTTAATATTACCGATGCTTAAGGGACAAAAATATTTTTTTTTTCAAATATATCTTATTGCTTCAGCATTAAATTTATCGAAATACGACTGAGGAACGGAAGAATTTGAACCATAATATCAATACATATTAGTGCAAAAGCGTCAGTCATAAGTACATATATTCAACGTTGGCACAAATTTCTTCGCGTTCCGCGTTCGTCCTTTTTCAGTCTTCGATCAGTAATACCATCAGTAAGAAAATCTGCATAATTATATTTCTCTTGTAGCACCCCCCACCTTAAAAGAGAGCACACTAAAGGATGGCACCACATTCGAGTCCCTCCCCCTGGTCTACACGGTCCAGGTATCTGGCAACCCCAAGCCCACGGTGCGCTGGCTACATAACGGCAAGGAAGTGAAGCCCTGCAACAGGGTCCACATTTCCAACGATGGAGATATATACAAGATAGAGATAGACCGCGTGGATATGAAGGACGCTGGAGAATGGCAGGCGGAGATCAGCAATGATCTTGGCAAGAATGTGCTGAGCGCGCAGCTGACTGTGACACGTGAGTACTTTTTTTATTATATGATACTTATCTACAATTCGCGGTGGTCAGTCTCTTTGTGGACTTGACTATCGCTTCGAAGACGCCAGATTGTAGTTTACGGAAACCAAAGAGATAAGTTTGTAATAAAACAACTTGTTTAGTATATGAACGTTTTTAGGGTTCCGTACCTCAAAAGGAAAAAACGGAACCCTTATAGGATCACTTTGTTGTCCGTCTGTCCGTCCGTCCGTCCGTCTGTCAAGACCCTTTTTCTCAGGAACGCGTAGAGGTATGAAGCTGAAATTTATATCAATTACTCAGGTCTACTGTCCCTTGAAGCTGTGAAAAAATCAAACTTCTAAGCCAACGCAATCAAAAGATACAGCCATTTATGCCGCAAATTTTCGACACTTGCAAGGGAATCAAAACCTACAGGGTGCTTCTCGTGAACTCAGAATCTTGAAATTTGGTACGAAGCAACGTCTTATAGCATAGATAAAGGAAAAATTACGAAAACCATAAATTTTTAGTTACATCACAAAATATTTAACCTTGCAGGTTTGTACGGAACCCTCGGTGCGCGAGTCCTTCTCGCACTTGGCCGGTTTTTTTTTAAATCGGTTACCAGTACGGTAGTAGTTTTAGAAAGAACACAGGTATATTTTTTGCAAGTTTAATGATACATACCTAGATATTAGGACTGATGACAATTAGAACCCTTGATTCTAATTAGCTTACCTGGAAGATCTCTTTTCAAATGAGTTGGTCTTACGCTTGTATCTAGTACATGTATTTATTTACTGAGTTTTTCATTTATCATCACAGCTGAGAGCGAGCTCCGCAAGCCCAAGTTCACGACTCCGCTGGAAGCCCAGCGCGTGCTACAACGAGAGCCCGTGACCATGCAGGCGGTGTGCACCGCCGACCCCCAGCCACACGTCTCCTGGCTGCTGAACGGAGTGGAGCTGACTCCGGACGGCACTGTCGTCACCTCGGCCGATAGCAAGGACCTGGAGCATGGGCTCAAGGAGTGCACCTTCACGCTGAAGATTGGTGAAGGTAAGAGTCTTAGAAACTTTCATATTTACAACGATACTTCGACAAAAGTCAGAAATGAAAATTTAGGTACCTACTCCGTATTTGTCGTATGTATTTACTGTTAATTGTAGCAGCACCTGCAGGGTGTTTTCTCAAATTCAAAAATGAAACGCCAATCATATCAGCCCCTAGAACTCCTACGATGGTACAGTGCAATGTAATTTAGTTTGTTAGTTAAGACGCCTTGAATTGACGTTTTGTTTTCGAGTAAAAAATCCTAATCCATAATAAGTATACTATTTCCATTAGCCCATTTCTGTCGGCTATGTATGTACATATATCATGTGTGAGTGATCAACAAGTTCCATAAGGCTTATAAGCCATCCTGCAAAAGCTATCTAAAAAGTTGAAACTGAAACTATTTATAAACCTTTGTTATATCATTCTCCAGGTCGTCACCAAGACACCGGCGAGTACACCATCCAGGCTAAGAACAAGTACGGCGTGGGAGAGAGCTCGGCGCGACTGGACATCTTACTGCGGCCCGAGATAGAAGGACTCAAGGACGTCACAGCTGTGCCCTACGAGGAGACTACTTTCGTAGTCAATGTTAGGGCCAACCCCATCGCTGAGGTCAAATGGTAAGTCATACTTTTCATATTTAAAAACATAAGATAAGAACAAGTACGGTTGGGAGAGTGGTCGCGGCTACTTGTTATTCAAAAGTATGAAATTATAGCCTGTCACAATTTACATATTATTACATTAGATCAAAAACAAACATTTTAATTCACTGGAAAGGCACTGCGTATTTCTCCAGAGTTTCATTTACAATGGATTTCCGCAAAGTAACGCCAGATTCAATATCTTAAAGCTGTTATTATTAAATATCTAACAATCCCTTGACGAAACTTTTGTACACAGAATACCTTATGAATCCTGTTTCATTTCTAGGAGCAAAGACGGTTACGCCATCCAGCCATCAGACCGCCACGACATCGTAGAGGATGTGGGCGCGGAGACATACAAGCTGACAGTCAGGAACATCAGCGTGGACGACGGGGGAGTATACGCTGTCACCGCCAAGAACGAGGTCGGGGAGACCGCGCAGCAGGCCAAACTTACTGTGCACAGTGAGTATATCACCTTAAATCTTGTTGACAAATAGTATATTTACGAAAAAAACCGAATATGTCCAAAAGAAAGACTATCTCAAACAAGACAAGCGAAACAGAGTCTAGTCTATTACCGATCAGATTTGACTAGTTCTTGCACAAAGCTCGAATACGTTAGTTTTTTTGTGTTCGATAGGATCACAGCTTGCTTGATGTTAAGCAACAACAATATCTACAACTTGTACATTTGCTTAGAAACCCAATCCTGTTTAAGAGACTGTAAGATTATGGAACTAACGTCAAACATTCCCCTCCACAGCGGGCGTACCAGTATTCACCAAACCTCTCCAGAAGCAGACCGTCAAAGACTACGACGACGTGACTCTCAAGGTGCGCTGCGACGGCGTGCCCAAGCCAGAGGTCAAGTGGTACCTGGAGGACAAGGAGGTCAAGAACGATGACCGCAGGAAGGTCACCACCGAGGTCGGGGGTCAGGTCGACAGTGAGCTCGAGATCAAACACTTTGGAGCGCAGGATGCTGGCAAGGTTAGTTTGTTGAAGCTAAAACGATAGATTTTTAGAAAATAAAGCTATCCGAAAAATATAACCAGCTGATTTTGACCCATATTAACAATCGATAACGTTCAAATTCCAGTACAAGGTCCGCGCCGTGAACCTATGCGGCGAGGCAGTGTGCGACGCCGCCATCTCTCTGGAGAAAGGCGCGCCAGGGTTCACACACAAGCTGGAGCGCTCCAAGGAGGTGGACGAGGGAGAGCCGCTGGAGCTGAAGGCCAAGCTCGATGGCAGCCCTATACCTACCGTTAAGTGGTGAGTACCATTGATCTAAACTTCTTAGAATGGAACTTGTTACGAGCAGAGCAAGCTTAGGAAAAAATGCTGCGTTCTTCCTGCGGCTGCATATTTGTTACAATGCCTGAGCGGACTACTTGCTAGTGTGTAAAAAAATTTCGAAGTTAGTCACATTTTTTTAATTGTAGATGTTACTGGTTCTTTTTCACCTAACAGCAGCTCAATTGACTGATTGATTGACTTCTTATTAATTCAAGGTACAAAGACGGAACCGAGCTGCCCGCATCAGACGAGCGCGTCAAGCAGACGGCTCTACCCGACGGCACTGTGAAGCTTACCATCGAGCACGTGACGCCGGGTGACTGCGGCGCGTACAAGCTCGTCATCTCCAACCCGCACGGAGACAACTCCGCGCTCTGCGCTGTCGCCGTCAACCGTGAGTACCTATAGGTACCTACATATATACTGTGTCTTGACAGTGCCGTCAGGTTGACGGCACAGACTGCACAAGACCTTGTTATGTAGAAACCATTGAATTTCAATTTGTGACATCGATGTTATATTTCGGTGGCGAATAATCGATAAATACTCGTATTTTCGGCAAATATGAAATCCCAATTTCAGTATAAGAAGTCAATTTTAAAAAACTGTCCTCTTACTGTTCATTTAAGGTGTTTAAAGATTTTTTTCTACAATATACATAAACGACTTACCAAATGTAACGAATCACCATTTGACATTGTTCGCCGATGACAGTACAATTCTGTTTACAAATTCAAATTTAAATGACATACAATCTGACATTAACGATACATTGACAACAGTAGTAACCTGGCTCAATAACAATAATTTAGAGATAAATATTGACAAAACCAAATTTATGAATTTTAGACTTAAACACAATGATACGGCTAATCTGGACATAGACTATAACGGACAGAAAGTAGAAGAAACCAATATGACACGATTCTTAGGCATCAATATTGACAACAAATTGGGTTGGAAGTATCATATTGAAGTTGTATGCAATCGGCTGCACCAAGCAGCGTATGCTTTGTATCAGATGCGTAAGGTAGTGAGCGAAAACACGATGTTAACTGCATACCATGGTCATGCTGCCTCAATCCTACGATATGGCATTATTTTTTGGGGCTACTCGACAAAAGAATTAAACTCAAAAGCGCTACTGGCGCAGAAACGTTGTATTCGCGCTATATGCGGCCTGAAAAAAACACAGTCATGTAAAAAGCATTTTAGTAGATTAAAATTACTCACCGTCCCCGGAATATATATAAGTGAAGTCGCCATATTCATAAAAACAAACCCTGACCTTTTCAAAATGACAAACGGGTAGTAGACGTGAGGGAATGATATATGCCCACAATAGAAGAACAGCCTCCTATAATAGAAGTGTGTTTGGTATTGCTCCTCTAATATACAACAAAATACCCATTGACATTAGATCACTAACCAATGTTAATATATTTAAAAGACAACTCAACGACTTTCTTGTAGGCAAAGCATATTATACGGTAGATGAATTTATTTCGGACAAATATTTAGGTATTGATATAAGACTTTAATGATTGTAACATATAATTGACTGAATGCTCTGAATAAATTACCAGCTGAAATTTGCGACTGTGAAAATGTTATAAAATTTAAATGAAAGATTTCTTTTGTATTTTTTATATTTTTATTTTGTTGTCTGTAAATTGCGTGCCCTATGGGTGGGAGTATAGCGGTCCATTATGTAATATTTTAACAACTGTGTAACCTATATTCCGCAATATATATTTTGAATTTGAATTTCAAGATTCTATTCAGCTAGCTTTAGACACCATAATATTAAAGAATATAATTTTCATTCCGCAGCCACTCCCCGCAAGCCGTCCTTCAGCCAGGAGTTAGAAGACGTGAAGGCAGTAGTGGGCCAGCCCCTGAAGCTGGAAGCTCGCGTCATGGCCTTCCCTCTACCTGAGGTCAGTATTCATTACTTACCTATATTTGTTTATATTATGTACTTTACAGTCAGGTGTTTGACCGCTAGGTCACCTGAAGCGTTACCTGCATAAACGAACACAGTGGTCCAATGTGTAGTATGCCTGTTCTGGATTGGACCTAGCTACACCATGTTGTAGTAGCGGGATGCAATGTAACAGTAACAGCCCCAACGGAAGACCAAGGCTGGTTGCTTCCACACAACCAGCATTATGCTGAGTTGGGGCTGTGTTGTGGAAGATTTTATGTTTGTTTGTTTATTATGTTCATACTTGTGTTTGTTTCTCTGATAAATCTGCCATAATAAATGTTTGCTTTCTTTCTTTCTCTCTTTCTTTTTTTCTAAATCTTTTGTGTCAGTATAATATAGGCCAGGCACTCGTGTGTTAAATAAAGGTTATAATTCGTAGCTTCTGGTCGATCATTGTTTTTTTTATACGAAATTTGTTAAAACAAACGAATACTCCTTTTCCAGGTGAAATGGTTCAAGGACGGTCTCCCAGTGAGGCCCTCGCAGGCGGTGAACTTCATCAACCAGCCTGGCGGAGTCATCGGGCTCAGCATCGACAGCTGCAAGCCGGAGGACGCCGGGGTCTACTCGCTTACTGTCACCAACAAGCTGGGAGAGGTAAGGACCCCGTGTAGAAGAGTAATTTGGTGTCACATTACGAAAAAAACTTGCTTATTAATAACAGCGCCATCTAACGGTATAGCTACGTACTACTTCACAACAATTAATCTAACCATCCACCAGGTGGCGTCTAAAGCCAAGGCGGACGTGACGGCGAAGGAACGCAAGCCAGCGTTCATTGCAGAGCTGCAACCTGCCAAGGTCATCGAGGGCTTCCCTGTGAAGCTGGAGGTCAAGGTGCTCGGACATCCACCACCTACTATCAAATGGTAAGCATTACAACTTTTATACAGTGGGTTTGCACGTGTCCTCTATTTAACTTGGTTCAGGCCGGATCGTGTTCTTGAAGCTCAGTTTTACCGAATAATATTTTTACGTGGTTATTACAAATCATTAAATAGTACCTAATTGCAGTGTTTTACAACTTCTAAATTAAAAAATATATATATATATATATATATATTAGCATAATCGGTATGCTGCCATTTAATCACACTTCACGGAGATATAAAAGAGAACAGAACAATGTACAGTCCATGCGCCACGCTTATACCCAATTTTCTGGTTGCAGGACCAAAAACGGGCAAGAGATCAAGCCAGACGGGCAGCACATCAAGCTAGTGTCGCAGCCCGACGGCACTCACGCACTCATCATCGACAAGGCGAAGGCGGCTGACGCGGGACAGTATGGCGTCTGCGCTGTCAATGACAAGGGAGAGACCGGCAGCGATGCTGACTTGACTGTTGCTAGTTAGTATCTATTCATGATTGTTTTTGCTATTCGGGTTTACATTTGATAAGTTTTTGGTGAATGGTTTGTGATTATAGTGGTTTACGATGTAGGTAATTCTATTCAAACTTAAAATTTATTTATTCGTTATGAATATCGTTGATACCTACAAGGAATGTTACCTGGTAGGAGCCGATTTATTCTGAATTGAAAGATCTTTGCATTGTAATTATTTTCACTACTTACTGCCAATTCAACAGTTTGGGTTTATTTAATCACAGTTAAATAATATAAATATACGTACGTTGTGGCGTTGTGGGGTCTTAAGCGACCTTCGTCATCGGCCGATATGCCTAGGCAAATTTCCAATCATATTAGCTTTTGATATGAGTATTTGTGTATACCATAGTAGCCTATCTCATTACTCTTCATCACTTGCCATATTGGAGCATCTCTAATCTACGTTCCATTCCTCAGGCCGCGACGATGACAAAGTCCCACAAGAGCGTCCTCAGCTGATCCACGGTCTCCGCGACCTGAGTGCGGAGGAAGGCCAGCCCCTCGCCATCTCGGCACCCTTCGTGGGCAACCCTGTGCCCGAGGTCACCTGGACCAAGGACGGCGTGCCCCTGCAGCCCAGTGAGAAGATACAGATCACTTGCGATGGAAAGAGGGTAGGTGGACAAATTACATTTTTGTACATGTACTTACATGATAGTCAAGCATTGACATTCACCATCGAATCGGTAAAGTTAGTGACACCTCCTACAAGAATTTCATATTGAATTAAAGAATTTCGATAGGTTATCATTTTACTTTTTTAATTCAATAAAATTATCCATGTACAAAAAAAGTACAAGTAAATCCATTCATAACTAATTTTCATGTATATACCTACCTAGTTTTTTTAAAATTAGGTATTTAGTTTAATTTCTTGACCATACCATAAATCTGCTCTTAAATGAAACTCTACACTAGATTAAAATTTTATAAGTGTTGTTTTGTTTTCCCCAGGTTGGTCTAGAGATCAACCCGGTAGAGATGCCGGATGCAGGTGTGTACGGCGTGAAGCTCGTCAACCCACTCGGAGAGGACGAGTCGAAGGGCACCGTCAACGTGCGCAAGGTGTTCCAGCCACCTACCTTCTCTCAGCGCTTCACTGACCTGCAGCAGGTGAGATGTGGAGACTTAAGGATATGGAGTGTGAATTTACTATAAGAAATTTCTAAGTCACTATTTGGCGCGATATCAGGCTAGTAGATCAGGTCTGAATGAGGTGTGACACAAAAACAGTTTCCTTCATTACTCCTTTATGTGGTATTGAAGAAATTAATTAGTAATACCTACAAAACTACGAAAGTGGGCTTACGACAACTGAAACTCAAAATTACATAACATTTTAAATTAAACTTTTTATTGCAAAATGAACGAAAATAATCACGAACATTTTGTATTGAAGAAATTAATTAGTAATACCTACAAAACTACGAAAGTGGGCTTACGACAACTGAAACTCAAAATTACATAACATTTTAAATTAAACTTTTTATTGCAAAATGAACGAAAATAATCACGAACACCTTTTAAATTAGCCAAAAGCTATTATAATATTTGATTAGCAACATCCACTTCAATACCATTCTTAATTATCTCTCCCAGCTGCCAACGTTCGACGGCAAGTTCCCAGCCCGTGTATTCGGTCTCCCCACGCCCGAGATCACGTGGTACAAGAACGGGGAGCCGCTCCGTCACTCCGACAAGTACAACATCAAGCGGGACGGAGACGCGTGCTGCCTCTACGTGCGGGACCTGGCGCCACGCGACGCGGGGACCTACAAGTGTGTGGCCAGGAACAAGGAGGGGGAGGCCAGCTGCGAAGCCAAGTTGGAAGTTGTTGATAAGATGTGAGTAAAGATTTACATTAAACTACTATGAACTCATGGCCAGCAATGGTTCAATTACATCCCGTGCCGTTTGTGCTACGATAGGAAGAAACGACAGAGACGTAATACTCGTATTAGCCGACGGCAAATTCGGTTAATAGGTGATCTTCTTGTTTACTGCTAGATTTACGTTCAAATATAGCTTATGGTACAATTTAAGTCTTCTGATAAGCAGAGCTTAGAGCAAAGGTTTTTCAAAAACATGTAAACTATCTATACTCTTTAGATACCTACCTATTTACCTACATTTTACGTTTCTAAGTATTTTTTATTTCACATGTCCCTTAGCGTACCCGTTTTAGGCTTACCTCCCCTACTCAACAACTTATATCCACCCCTCCACAGAAGCAAGGCACAGAAGGTGGAGCCGCCGTCGTTCCTGAAGAAGATCGGAGACATCGAGGTGTTCCGCGGCATGAGCGCCAAGTTCACCGCCTGCGCCACCGGCACGCCCGAGCCGGACGTCGAGTGGTGAGACATCTCCTTTTTTATTACGACCTACCGGATTTGAATCAACTGTCTCTCCAGTCAGAATAAAGAGATGTGAAGTCAAAATTTAGTAGATTCAAATCCTGTTGAAATTCTAGATTTGTGTACTTATAAATAAAACTAAAGTATTTTTTACTTGCAAGCCGATTCCTGTAAGAGTTTTAAATTTCAAAGCTAAGTTTTAAAAAAAGGTTTATTTCCAGCTCTAACCATTAAAATTTTCTCCTCTCAGCATTCAAAGTAAACGGAAATGAAGACATTTTTAAATGGATCTTTTTCCCCAGGTACCGCAACGGCGAGCGCCTGTTCCCGTGCGAGCGTATCCGCATGGACGCGGAGACCACCGGCCTGCTGCGACTCACCATCTCCGGGATAGACCCCACGGACGTGGGGACCTACAAGTGTCGCATCTACAACCCGCACGGGGAGGCTGACTGCTCGGCTGAACTCACTTATGACAGTAAGAAACCATGTTCAAAATATATCAAAAATAACCATATCTATAAAGCTGAAGAGGGCCGAAAGTCAAAGAAGAAGAAATGGTTGGAGATACTTAGAGTTGATATCAGAACACGTTCCAACAATTTGTAGAATTTTTCTGTTTGTCTGTTTATTTAAACGCTCATCGGATCAACGGATCATCATGATTTTTTTATATGTAGGTAGTATGTCTTATGAGTGTCATATGCTTTTTATTCTGAAATAATGCGAAACCGCGGGCGTCAACTAGTAGTTAAATATAAGTTTAAAAGATGATGATGATAATTAAATCTAGACACGTGAAATCTTGGCTTCTTTTCACATAGGTTTTATAATATGTATAAGTATTTATTATAATTATGTAGTCCCATATACAAATTTTGTCTACTCACCAGAGCGAAAATAAAAAATGACTCAAGGTATTTTATATAAGTAATATAATTTTATTGTATAGTTTAAGACAAATGTCTATAGGTTATGTACGTGCCTGATAATAAATAATTTTTATTATTATTATTTATAATCTGAAATCAATTATGCTGAAGCCCATAGCTTAAAAAATCAGTGGATAATTTTATTTTCTATTTCTTTCCAGCCCTGGAGCCGCATACTAGTAAGCGCCCCATCTCGGACCAGTACTCCGACTTCGACAAGATGAAGAAGACAGGCATCCCTATGCCGCTGGCAGACAAGCCCATCATCTCTCGCATGGCTGACAGGCACCTCACGCTGTCCTGGAAGCCTTCCATCCCGCACGGACCACGCTTCCCTGTCACTTACCAGGCAAGTTATTTTCTACTACCTATATACACACTGCTACTACATATATATACCTACTACTTACTACATATATATTTTTCTACTACACATGCACACTACTCGGCTACATGACAGGTATCACCATGCCACTGGCTGACTAACCCAAAACCAGGATCAAGTCATCGAATTTGGTTAAATATAATGATAATAGCTTCAATCAACACAATGGTGGCCTTAAGGGCAATTCCAAAGGTTCAGAAAAGAAAACAAACAGCAATCTTATCATAGTACTTCATTCACGTATCAATTTTTTTCTAATGTTCACTACGACTTTTTTTTTTCTTTATATTTATCTAATTTTTAACTCGAGTATTATAAATTGAAGTGGAACACACATTCGATTGGTTACAAACCCAAGAAACCGAACAAGCTTTATCAAACTCGCTTACAGATAGTGATAAAAACTTGTTAAATAGGTTTTGGTATCGCACCTTAACGGGTAGTTTAGGGTTCAGAAAAAAAACCATAAGAACGGCAATCTCATAGTACTTCATTAGCTTATCCATTTTGCTGTAATGGTCATCACATTTTCCTAATATCAGAGTTTTAAACATCTACTTTACCTATGCTCTTGTCTTTCCAGGTGGAGATGTGCGAGGTCCCCGATGGTGACTGGTTCACAGCACGCACAGGTCTGCGTTCTTGCGCCTGCGACATTCGCAACCTGGAGCCCTTCCGGGACTACCGGTTCCGAGTGCGCGTGGAGAACAAGTACGGGGTCAGTGACCCCTCGCCGTATGCGCAGACGCACCGCGCCAAGCTGGAGCCCGACCCGCCCAAGTTCGTGCCTTATTTAGAACCGGGCATCGACTTCAGGCCGGAAACTTCGCCCTACTTCCCTAGGGTGAGTCTTGCTATTTATTTTAACTTATGTTCATTCATCAAAGAACTATAGCCTAGATATTAATACAAAATTGATATAAATAAAAAAGAAGCTCGCATGAAAGTAACAAACTTTAAAGCCCTTTGATACTTGTAGCCCAACATCTGTTATATTGTTTATCAAACAGTCTACATAGTTTAGAGTATTGTATTTAACGAGTTAGCTCACAACTTCTTTCCAAAGTATTTAATAACTTCATCATCATCATTAGCCTCATGAGATCCACTGCTATATGAGGTATAGGCCTCCTCCCTCTTACGCCAATACTCCCTACTTCGTCTACGAATTACTTTCATAACTTATTATGTATTATTATAATGACTGACGGCTGTATCTTACTTGTACCCAGGACTTCGACATCGAGCGTCCCCCGCACGACGGCTACGCGCAGGCGCCGCGCTTCCTCCGCCAGGAGCATGACTCGCAGTACGGCGTCAAGGGACACAACGCCAGCCTGTTCTGGTTCGTCTACGGATATCCTAAACCCAGGTCAGTATTACTAGAAGCAGATTGAAGTTACCAGTAGATAGCTTGTAAGGAAGGCTGTAAAAATGGGCAAAATTGAGTTAAGAGTATTTGCATCTCATAAAATCAGCAAATAAATTAGTGAAACAAGTACATAAACAAAACTATGATACTAGGAAACGACAATATTTTCCCTTGTCTTTGCAAATGATGAAGATTATTCTATGAGTAACATTTCCTTTATTAATCTGTGTTGTCGTATGTTCGATTTTATTATGTATATATACCTACCTATATTATTTTTATTCCAGAATGACATACTTCTTCAACGACGAGCCCATTGAGATCGGCGGCCGGTACGACTGGTCTTACACTCGGAATGGACAAGCCACGCTGTTTATTAACAAGTAAGCAATATTTCTTTTCTATAAGTTTATAGAAAGTTAGGTTTAGGCAGTTGCCTAAAATATGTTTTACCTGAGGTCACACCACAGGCAAAGTCTAAGAGACGAATACATTCCTTCAAATATTGCTTTGTGCATTATGTTTGTGGCTAGTTCTGACACACCTACATTCAAACCAATTTCTACTTACTTACATATGTTGTGTGAAGCCGGCAGTTGTAGCGTTAATTAACTTATTACTTACGAATTACAGTCAAGTGCAAACCTATTCCTTGTAAAAAAATATCTTCCCAAATTTATCATCTGTAATTAATTTGCGCAAAGTAACATATGGTTCCATATTTTTATCATGTAATTTGTCATTCCAGGATGCTAGAACGCGACGCGGGTTGGTACGAAGCAGTCGCTACCAACGAGCACGGCCAGGCGCGGCAACGAGTACGCCTGGAGCTAGCCGAGTACCCCACCTTCATCAGGAGGCCCGAGGAGACCGTGGTGCTGGAGAGGAGGGCCGTCAGGATCGAGGCCAGGGTCACTGGAGTGCCCTTCCCTGACATCAAGTGGTACAAGGACTGGCAGCCACTCGCGCCTAGCTCTAGGACTAAGGTATATAAATATCACAACTATTAAATTTGAAGTTGATATCATGTGTTCTGGTACCATTTCAGTTCAGGAAAGCTCCGTCTTTGACCACTTGTACGGGTGTCGTTTAAAAGATCAGATTGTCACGTGTAAAGAACAAAACGCACCAAATGAGAGTCATAATATAATTAAATTAGAAATATACTGGGAGATGACTCTGGCCTCGTAACACATCCTAACGGCTACCGCGAGGTCAGAGGATTCGAAACATTTTGTGTGTGTTTTTTGGCAACTAAATAATTTTGTATCTTACAAATAAAAACATTTTTTAGCTATAACAAGGCACCTAATTATCAATATCTTCTACCCCCAGATCCAGTTCATCGAGCCGGACCTGTGCATCCTGATAATCCAGGACGCTATCTTGAAGGACGAGGGCCTGTACTCCATCTCGGCGCGCAACGTGGCCGGCGCAGTCAGCTCCTCCGCCATGCTGTACGTGGAGGAGAGCGAACATGACTACTCCTACAGGTACGTGGTACAGGCCGTGTAGATTTACTTTAGACTTTTTTGTCTGTGGTAGAGACTATCCGCACTTGCAGATAGTTGATAGTTTTAATACTTGGTTTGTAATTGAATTAGACACTCTGGGAAATTTTAAAACATGTTACGTGTCGTAAAAGAACGACGAATTATAACAAAAGTTATCGTTGTTGATGATAAGGATTATCGTGAACAATCGTGATTTTTGTTATGGAGGTAGTTCAGGATCCCAAAGTAAGCTAATATTTACCAATCCGTATATTCGCAGAATCCGCGAGCACCCGCCCCGCGTGAAGCCGAGCAGCAAGCCGTTCGGTGACTTCTACGACCTCGGGGACGAGCTGGGACGTGGCGTCCAGGGGGTCGTCTACCACGCTGCAGAGAGACTTACCGGTACGAGATGTTTCTACTTTATCGCTCTCTTCCTCTCTTTTTCTATCTTTCTGAAGGTTGCCTGAATGATATCACGTTTAGCCATAAGGTTGCCACTTGTGGCACTAGTACAAGGCTATTAATAGTGGTAATCTATATAAAACTTTTTAATTTCCATTAATGTACATGTGTAATGTGATTTTCCGATATGGGTCTCAGTAACCCGAAATAAATCTCTATTCCCCTTGAACTATAATTTGCCGGTCTTCAAGTCGAGAGTAAACCGGTTTCTTCTAGGCAAGCGCGCTAAATGGTAGATTATAACGTTGTTTATTTATTAAGGTTTTGTTTTTCCACAACATATAGTCTGGAAATTTTGCTGATAATGCAGTGTCTAACAACGACATTAATATATTAATGTCGTTGGTGCCTAATTGCTCTATCTACGTACAACGTACATACATGATATCCGTCTTCGTTCATAAGCTATTGTTATGTAATCATGCTCAAAAACTGTAACATTTCCCCAACCCCAGGTCGCAACTACGCCGCCAAGATAATGCACGGCCACTCCGAACTGAAGCCGTTCATGAAGAACGAACTGGACATCATGAACCTGTTGAACGACCGCCATCTTGTCCGCCTGCACGACGCGTACGAACACGACCACACCCTGGCGCTGGTGCTGGAGCTGGCGGGCGGGGGGGAGCTGGTGCGGGACAGGCTGCTGCGGGGGACGGGGTACACCGAGCGGGAGATAGCGGGGTACATGCGCCAGCTGCTCCGGGGGGTCAAGTATATGCACGATAATAGCGTCGCGCATCTTGGACTAACTGTGAGTATTTTTCAAAAGAAAAAGATACAATCCTGAGTTTAAAGTTAGAGTTACCATTTTTTTTACTAGTATAGTTCCTTAAGTAGGTACTATTCATTATTTGGAACCTATTAAGTACCTACAACATTTTTTATGGACAAAAACAAACTACTGTCATTAATTTGTTCCATTTTAAATTAATGAAAGTCGTGACGCTTTTAAAAGTATACTTAGGTTAGTTGCGATATGGAAATCTTATAAGATCTACTATTTTGTATATTGTAAGTATAGATTTTATTTCCACTAAATGGCCTCACACCTTTTTAGCCTTACCTTTGTAGTGTTAACACCTATACGTTTAAAAGGGTAATAAAGGCTATTTTTATTTTATTTTATTAAATGGCCTTATGTAATTGACCGTCTCTATATCTTGTATAACTATTTTTCCTCAGATCGGTGAACTACTCCTATCCCACGCTGGCAGCGACGAGCTGAAGATCTGCGACTTCGGCCTCTCACGCCGCATTCAGTTCAACAAACACGCCTCGCTCGACTACGGCATGCCGGAGTTTGTCGCGCCTGAGGTACGTTCAATAAGGTTAAGGTTACGTTAAGGTTCACGCTTTATCACGACTTGCCGTGTGATAAATCATGGTCAGAACACACAAAAACAATCAATTTTGTTTGTTGTCTGAAGCCGTGGAACTTAAGTCACTACGGGACAACTCTGAACATTTTGCCAAAGTTACTATCTTAATCTCCTTTCCTTCTTCGTTTCAATACTGCTGTTTGCCTAAAAATAACATTGCTAAGCAATTCTGGTTTCAGCAAGAGTTCACTCTTGAATTGAAAACCAATTTCATCGGTCCACCAAATCTTCATTTCTGTTACTTGGTGCTGGATCACTACATTTCGTAATGTATATTTCCAGGTAGCGAGCGGCGAGGGCGTGTCCTTCGGGGCTGACATGTGGAGCGTCGGCATCATCACATACATCCTGCTGTCCGGACACTCGCCCTTCCGCGGCCTCAACGACCGCGAGACACTCACCAACGTGCGGGACGGACGCTGGGACTGGCACGACGAGATCTGGTACTGTGTTGTATACTCTACTTCTTCTTATCGAATGAGAGTGGCCAACTCTGGTGTCGAGAGTTTATCAAGCCTGCCTGAGGGCCTCTGACATGACTTTCTTCTGTCATCTATTGACGTCACAGTGTAGGTACTGACATCATCACATACATACTGCTTTACCTTCTTAACCTTCAGTTTTAACCGATTTTAAAATAAGGGTCTTTTTTGCTCCACCAATTTTGGAGCAATTAGTTTCCATATAACTTGATTTTATACAATTGGTACCTATCTCTTTCCGAGAAATGACACCGTAAAGCCTACAAAACAAAATTAACAGCCTGACAAAAAAGATAACCAATGTTCACACCATGACATTATAGTAATTTCGAAATATCATTATTATTTCATTATTATTTTTTGTTTTTAAACTTAAATAATTGTGAGATACAGTCTATCTGGTATGCGCACTAGTTACAAAACTGTATCGCGCACACCAGGTCTCTCCGCGTGGAGTTTATGACTCACTAACATTTTATTGTTAATTTAATCTGTTATATCTTTAACCTAATAATTTGAAAAAGAAACAAGCTAGTGTACAAATTAAAAAGGAAATTAACTATTATGTTAACAAAAAAAAAAGAAAGAGATACAAAAACAATAGTTATTGAAACGTTTTTTTTATACATTTGTTTTGTATGTGTGTGTGTGTGTGTGTCTGTGTGTGTGTTAGCGTGTGCGAATATATGCTCGCGTGTGAGTGTGTGTATATGTATGAGTGTTTGTTTGAGAGAGAGTGTGTGTGTGTGTGCGTGTGTGATGTTCGTCTGATATAGTGTATTTGAGAATAAATTTAATTTATTTTACTCAGGAATTTTTAGTAAATTTTCAGTGTCATCGTAAGACAAAGATTTTAAGTATTTGCTTAGCTCTGACTTTACTTTGGACCACGTAAGCGGATAGATATTAATGGTTGAATTTATTACGTTATACAAACGACTAGCTCTTATATTATTATGTCGACTAGCTAAAACAGTTCTATGTTTTTCAGTTTTACAAACTCTTGATCGTCTTCGAGGGTTGTCGTTAAGTGAATTATAGGGTAGGCGCTTGTGTTTTTTTAATATTGTATGGAGTATATACAATTGTCGGACTGTCAGCACATCTGCATCCTTGAATAGGGTGGCGGTTCTATATCTAATTGGTTTTTTGTGCATGACTTTTAGAACTGCTCTTTGTGCTCTTTCGAGAGGTAGAATTGTAGTGATGCATGCACCTCCCCAGACAGTGTCACAATACGACAAAATTGACTCTGCTAGTGAACTGTAAACCACTTTTAGGGTGGCCTTATCAGCAGAGGATCGTAGATTTCTAAATATATACATAAGGCACTTGGTTCTACTAATAAGATTTTGAATATGAGGTTTCCAGCTAAGGGTACTATCAATTTCTACACCTAAATATCTGATATTGTCTACTTTACTTAAAGTTTTACATTTGCATGACGGGACAAACAAGTGAGACGAGTTACAATTGTGAGCATAAATTGATAATGAATTGGTTGGTGGCAAGGATGAAGTGCAGGGGGCAAACGTCAAGTATTTTGTTTTATCGATATTTAATGTTAGTAGATTTGAAGACAGCCATTTCATAGTAGTGTTCAATGCAAACTGAGCATGTTCTCTGGTGCTTTCCCATGAGCTGCCATTTACTATTAGAGCCGTATCATCGGCATACGAATATATACTCGTAAATGGTATTTTCAGATTGCATAAGTCATTTACATATATTAAAAAGAGGGTAGGGCCTAAAATACTACCTTGGGGAACGCCAAATGTTATAGTTTTCTCATTACTAATGAATTCATTAATTTTTACAAATTGTTTTCTATTTTGAAGGTAGTCACAAAAAATTTTTAAGACTACCCCCCTAATTCTAATTTTTTCTAGTTTTTTTATGAGTTTAGGTACACAGACCGTATCAAAGGCTTTAGATAAGTCTAAAAATATACCCACAGACTTACGTTTGTTATCTAGATGACTTATTACAGTAGAGGTGAGATCAAGAACGGCTTCCTCAGTGGATATACCTTTTCGGAAGCCGTATTGATTTCCTGACAGTATGCTATGCTTTTCGAGAAATTTGGTAAGTCTGAGGTTCATAATTTTTTCTAAGACCTTAGATAGGGAACTCAAAATAGAAATCGGTCTGTAATTAGTTAAACACTCTTTGCTACCGCTTTTAAAAACCGGGAGGACTACAGCTTTTTTCAAAGAGGCTGGGAACACACCAGAGCAAAGGCAGAGATTAAATATATAGGTAAGAGGTGGCACTAGGGATGTACTACAGTCTATAAGTATACTCGATGGAATACCATCCCATCCGATCGCACAGTTTCTTCGAAGACTACGAAGGATCCTTCCGACTTCCTCTGTATCTGTCTCATAGACAGCCATAGAAGAGGAGTTATTATATGCAGTAATATTAGGGTCAGTTTTATCTTGTTTAGATCCGTCTTTCCCATGAATGTTGGTAATGGCATTAGCTAAAGTTTGTCCGATGCTTACAAAGTAATTATTGATCTTGTCAAGAGAAGAGACAGGGTCACGGCATATATCCAGTAATGCAGTTGCAGAGGATTTCGTGGAAGGAATATTAGCTACTTTTTTTATGGTTCGCCACATTTCTTTTGGTTTGCCCATAGATTTTTGAAATTCTTGTTTATGATGCTGGATCTTAAGTCTCTTTAACAGATTGTTGCAGAAATTTCTGTAGCGTAAGTAGGTATGTGGTTTTATTAATATAATTGTTAACGTCATTTTTAAAAATTTTATGTAGTTTGTCCCTGTTTCGTATGCATCGTAATAATCCCGGAGTAATCCAGGGCTTAAGAATAACTTTCCGGCGTGGTATTTTAATTTTACAAGTATTGCTACAGATAATAGTAGATATTTCTTTGATCAAGGAGTCAAGTGCCAAATTTGCGTCCGATATATTGTAAATAAAACTAAAATCTGTATTATTAATAGCTGCAACAACACTACAATGATCAATACGAGAAGAATGATTTTGATTTTTATAAGCAGTGTCATAAAGTTGACAGCATAACAAAGTGGCAGAATGATCAGTTATTGTGTTTTCGATGACGAAAGTCCCCGCCAGCGAGGGCGAGCGGAGCATCACGTGATCGATTCAGTTACCTTCATGCGTAGGATATAAGTGAGCTGGAAGCAAACCATGAGAAGACAGTATAGCCAGATATAAGTCAGAGTATGTCTCTTTATTTTGCGGCATAATATTAAGATTTATGTCCCCAATGACAGTGACAGATTGAATATGCACGTAAAGGCTAACAAAATATTGAACTTGACTAATACGTAACTTCTTCATGTTCCGCAGGTGGTCCCGCCTCAGCACCGAGTGCCGCGACTTCATCTCGAAGCTGCTGGTGTTCAACTGGCACGAGCGCATGGACGTGAGCGCAGCGCTGGCGCACCCCTGGCTGTCCCTCGCCGACAAGATCTACCAGGAGGAGTACGAGATCTCTACCGACAGGCTCAGGAACTACTACAACTTGTACAGGTCAGTATCTGTTTGGAAAGTAACAATTGCCGCCGTCAGGCTTTGGATGGGCGACAGCTGCTAAAAGACTAGCATTTGCGCCTGGGCCCTTCCGTGCGGTTGCGCGCATAATTTTCAACGTGAGAATACCTCTGCTTCTGCTAGAAGTAGTTTTACTGACTGATCGATAAGATATTGAATCAGGCGTTACCTACTTTGCGAAAATTCATTGTAAATCAAACTCTGGAGAAATAGTACGAAAAACACTGTACCTATACTTCTCCAGAGTTTCATTGACTGATCAATGACAAAAGATAAAAAAAAAAGTGAAAAGACTATTATTATTATATTATTATTTAGCAACTTTTTATCATGACATAATGATAAACCTGTCACGTGGCCGCGTGTTTATGTTTATCCCAGGGCTATTATTATCATCAGCATCTTATTTATAGAAACATGCCCTCGCACCAGACCATCGACTAAAATTCACTTTCATTTTGAACCTTAATTGCGTGAATATAAAGTTCATCCAAATAAGAAAGGACGTAGTAAATTTTTAAACAATTACACATTGAAATGATAATTAATATTGTATTGACAGTGCTGTGATATTAGAAATGACATGGGCGTTCAATTTGGCTCAAATTCAATTGCACTATGCACGTCTTTCTGCTTCATAAATTAGTAGTTTTCTATTACTAAAATCGGATCCATTTATCAGTTTGTGTACCTAATAAATAAATTGATAAAAAATGGGTGTTGTGGGTCGTGTGAAAAAGTTTATTTTCGATTTCTTTACGACATTGACTTCTTTGCCGTCGATTTTGAGCAATGCAGTGCAGTGAGTGTTTCTGTTTTTAACTCTTTACCCAATTTATGTAAATACAGGCACTTAGAAGAAGTCCGTTTTATTTTAATTTATGTATATTTTCAGTTATATAAACATTTACAAATACATAAAATTAAAGTTAAACTTTTGTACGTTTTGTGATCTGAAAGTGTTGTTAACAGTCAGGAACCACACTCAATCAAGGCAAAATTGTAGCGCTCAATGAAGAGGTCTGCTGCTGAAAAAGTTTTATCTAAGTAGAAAAACCCTTTTTCATCGTGGCGAAATATTTATACTACTTATTAATCCTGTATAATAATAAAAGTAACATCGTTTTATTAGCTTTATGCTGTTGTGTATTGCAGAGACTGGACGAGCAACGCGCAGTGCCGCACATGGTTCCGCCGCCGGCCGCTGAGCGGCGCCTTCGAGCACCCCAGCAAGATGGTGTACCCGCCTGGGGAGATCTACACGCCGGAGGGTAGGGACAATTTATTATTTATACCTTTAAATTATTGAAAACTATATTTGTAATAACTTAATTACTTTTTACCAGCCCCTTATTAACAGTTAGAATTCGCGTCTTTTGTATTTTACTGGACAACTGATAAGTTACCTATATGTAAGTAAGTACATTAAGCTGTTAAAATACAAAGCTACACCAAGTCGTTTGCACTGTCTCACTATGAATGAATGAGATGTGAAAATGTTTTCACATTAATTATAGATTATTGCTATGCAATCATTTCCTCAGGCCCTTAGATGTTACCAAAGAATTGACAGCTCTATATTCGACTTATCGCAAATTTGCATGCCTGCTAGGTGTAGGTACCTACATCAATGTTGTAAAGTGAATAATTGTTTATCTGTTACTGCAGGCAGCCCGGAGCGCGACCCCCACGACCGCAAGGGCGCTCCCTTCGACCTCAAGTTCAAGCAGTGGGAGCACCCTGACTGGGAGGTCTCCGCCAAGTCTGAGAGCCAGTTAGTATACTTACTACCCATCTTTACTAATCTAAATAAAAAAAACTGTTTATATTTAATTTAAATGGTGTAATTTGAGTCGTAAATTCGTGACTTTTATAAAGGACACATTATAAAGATCGTATTCAATGAATTGGGTAATATACCTACTTAGCTCATCACTTCTTTTTAGTATTTTTCCCCTTTTTTAAATTACCGCTGACACTATGTTACAACCAAAACTCTTTCGTCTCCAGCTACCAGAACGGTCCGGACACATACCTCCTGCAGCTCCGCGACACTTCGTTCCCGGTGCGCCTGCGCGAGTACATGAAGGTGGCGTGCGGACGCTCGCCTGGATACTCCATCGCAGTACATGATACATATGACCCTAGGGTTAGTATGCCCAGATCACTTGAGCGTTAGCTCAGAAAACAGCTAATAATTTCTATACAGTGTCGAAACATTATTTCTAAATGACAATTTTAATTTCCTCAGACCCCGATCATCCGCGAACGTCGTCGCTTCACGGACATCATGGACGAGGAGATCGACGACGAGCGTCGCGAGCGCATCAACAACTACGGCACCGAGTCATACACCATCCGCCGCCTGAGACACGAGCTCGGCACCAGACTCGACTCGTACGCGGAGGCTCAGGCCATCATGGAGGCCAAGAAGGACGGACAGCTGCCCTTCTTCAGGGAAAAACCACAACTCCTGCCAATCAGAGAAGGCGAACCGGCACAACTCTCCTGCTACGCCGTCGGAGACCCTAAGCCCAAAATCACCTGGTTCAAGAACGACATGGTCCTCGCAGAAGGACAGAGGATCAAGATCGAAGAAGACGAAGACGGACGCTCCAACCTCAAGTTCAACCCCGCCATGCACCACGATGTCGGATACTACAAAGTCGTCGCCAGAAACAAAGTCGGACAAACAGTTGCAAGGACACGCATCGTGGAGGCGACCAACCCTGACGCACCCGACAGCCCCACCGCCGCTGAAGTATCAGACAGCGAGGTGTTACTGAGGTGGAAGCAGCCCAAGTACGACGGCAACTCGCCCGTAGTGTGCTACAGCCTGCAGTACAAGGAGGGAGACAGGGTCGAGTGGGTGGACGTCGCCAACAACATCGACCACGAGTTCTTCGTCGTGCGCGAGCTCAAACCGGACACCAGCTACCAGTTCCGCCTCTCCTCCCGCAACCGCATCGGATGGAGCGATAAGGGCATACCCACCAACCTAGTCAAGACTAAATCCTTCGGCGCACAGAAAATAGAAGTCACCAAGGCCATGAAACACCTCCAACAGATCACCGAATCTGGACAAGATGTCGTTTTAGACGAAGAGAGGCCCAAACTCAACTACGCGACAGAAGACAGCCCGGCCGAGTGGGACACGTCGAGCGGGTTCACGGACAGATACAGCTTCATCTCCGAACTGTGGCGCGGGAAGTTCTCCATCGTCGTCAAGGGTGTCGACAAGACGAACGACAACGTCGTCGTCGCCAAGATTCTAGAAAACAAGCCTGAAACAGAGGTCCAAGTGAAACGCGAATTCGAATGCTTGAGGCGGCTGAGGCACGAGAGGATATCGAACCTAATCGCAGCGTACCAGGTGCCAGGCTCGCCTGTGTCCGCGCTCATATTAGAGAAGTTGCAAGGGGCCGACGTGCTGACCTACCTGTCGTCTCGCCACGACTACACCGAGCAGATGGTGGCCACCATAGTGATGCAGGTCCTGGACGGCCTGCAGTACCTGCACTGGCGAGGGTACTGCCACCTGAACCTGCAGCCCGACAACGTGGTGATGGCCTCGGTGCGCTCCATCCAGGTCAAGCTCTGTGACTTCGGCTCCGCGTACAAGGTGAACAAGCTGGGTACCATCGTGCCACAGGTCGGCGACCTGGACTACAAAGGTTAGTTTGTACTCTGTACTGTTTATTTACTTGCAGAATAAGGCGATTGTTATCGCGTAGCTGTGTTTATCTCGATTAAAAGTAGTTAATCTGGTTTGCTGCGTTTTTTATGGGTTTTACAGTAGGTAGGTACCTATACATATAAAGTTCAAGACTTAGCTAACTTAGACGTTATCTCCAATTTTTGCTCTAAATTAAATTCTTTGTCTTCCAGCGCCCGAGATCATCACAGACGAGCCCGCGTTCCCCCAGACCGACATCTGGTCGCTGGGCGTGCTCACATACATCATGCTGTCGGGCGTGTCTCCCTTCCGCGGCGCAGACGACGCCGAGACCAAGCAGAATATCGCCTTCGTGCGGTACCGGTTCGAACATCTGTATAAGGAAATCACACAGGTATGGGCTTAGCTTTGTAAACAGATGTTAATAAAAATACAATTGATTTATGTTACGTGCCACGCGAGAAATTCAT
The DNA here is from genome assembly GCA_927399415.1 of Macaria notata. NCBI lineage: Eukaryota > Metazoa > Arthropoda > Insecta > Lepidoptera > Geometridae > Macaria > Macaria notata. The sequence continues at coordinate 2,626,856 of OV656727.1, forward strand.
AGCTATTATTGTTACGGTCAAAGCTTCCTAGGCGTATATCAGAATCATGATGGGTTGAGTTCTGTCGGCCGTGATTACTTCGCTTATTTCCAAATAAGTTTGCAATTTACTAAAGAGACTTGGTCGTCAACGTCAGTAATAGAGCCGTGTCGAGGGTGCTTACCTATATTAGACAGGCCCTGGCTAATAATTTTAATCTTCACTGTCGTGATATGTTGATCGTGGCTCAAGGCTATAAGACCATCCACTGAAACTACTATCATTATATATCATTGTGTCCACCTTTACTGTATCACATTCTAATCCCTATTTTACTATGTTCATTGTTCAGGAGGCGACCCGGTTCCTGATGTTCCTGTTCAAGAAGGTGCCCCTGAAGCGCCCCTCGGCTGAGGAGTGCTGCGAGCACCGCTGGCTCACGCACTCCGACTTCATGAACAAGAAGAGGGAGCGCGCCGTCTTCCTCGGGAACAGGCTCAAGGTGACTACACTGTACTAGCAGTAGGTACTGCGCACGTACTGTCATGTTCAAGGATTATTTTCCTGGGCATGGAGAAGAGAGCATCTTATGCCATTTATCTTGTTTTCTGTTATCCATGATCCCATATCTCGCGTACCTAGATCAAAACAAGGAGTGTCACTGCAGCTTCATTATCGCGTGAGCGTGACAAAATCTGGCGCTGATACATTACTTGCCACTGTGAGCAACAACGCGCGGGCGCTTCTTTTTTTCAATTACACATGAGACCTTGAATTTTCCTTCCTCAGGAATTCTCCGACGCATACCACGAGCGCAAGGCGGCCGAGGCGTCGCAGGCGGACACAGTGGGCGCCGCGTTCGGCAGCATGTCCCCGCGCATGCTGGCTCGCTCCAACTCCATACAGGACGAACTGCTCACCAACTTCGCCACGCACTGATACACACACTCGTACTAGCCACGGGGTGTTGACTTGCTCACTGTTTTGTTACACTGTGTGTAGTCTATATTTGTGTTTTTGAAATTGGAATTTTCATTTAGACGGTGACAGGTATATTTATTTATAGTGCCATAAAAACCCAGTCAGAATCGACTATTGCTTTAAACAAAATATGTAGCCGAATATACCTGTAATGCCTTACTTTATACTACTGCAGGAAGTATAAATTCATCAATAAAATATATTGCTATTTCTAAGTATAGGACCAAAATAGTGAGCAATTTAATATTTCCTCAACTATTTATATTAACTGAAGCCAAACCTCATTTTGTCACAACAAATAAATCATGTACATTTTTCATAAAACGAACATCTAGTCATGAAGGAAATTTTGTTACGAAAGAATTGTTATTGTTAAGCTATTTATTTATTTATTGTATACAATTTTTTACTCTATTTATACTAATTGGTAACCCGATGCTCCAGTATTAAATTAAACATCTTAATAAAGAGCATTATTTTAAAAATATCGTTTTATTGAGTGTATTCCTACAGGTCCTTTGAAAATCTGATAATTAAGTTAGTGTGAGATGTTTCTCAATGGTCTAACTGAACGTTAGGATTGATAATGTACACATATGTACATTGTATAATCATGGGTGTATATAGATTGTGCAAATTCACATCGAAGCAATTGGTGCCTATAGAGCATAGATTAACAATATTTTTGGGTTAAGCTCTTATATTTTGAAACACAGTTTCTACTCCAATATTATATTTAAAATACAAATTCATTTGATATTTGTTATAATATAATATAGACATGATGCATCAATGATATTTAATCACAGAACATAAAAAAAAAAAATGTTCTGTGTATTTAATTAATAAGTATTGTAAGTATTTATTTCTCAATATTATTTATTAAAAAATCTACTTTATTGCTAAAATGATGGAAGCCTGTACTTTGTTATGAACTACAAATCTACAGTCGATTCATATTTTATTTAGGTAGTTAACTCGGTAAACAGTTGGTGCATACAATTTCATAATTATTCAACTAGGCTGAATAAATTTGCTGTGACTATTCAACAAGCCACTATTGTTATAATATACTTTCAGTATTAAAAAAATATCACCATTGTTAGAGTATTATTTTATTTATTTACAATATTTTTATATTGTTCAGTACAAAACATACTTTAACGTTATTTCTCATAATTCAATAAATATTGTGATGTTCATTACAAAAACAATTAGATTCAAAATGCATGCACAAATTTTGAATCCATAAATAAATATATAACCAAGGTCATGAAACCTATGCTCAAACACTGTGCCCACATAAAAAGAGAATGCAAATGGCTCTTATATATAAATATAAACATTTCATTTAGGATCACAATATGTGCATACTATAAGTACATAATGTAGGTATCTACCATTCCCTGTATTAGGGTTTTAATTCATAAATACTGACATAATCTGTAGTTACAGAGTTTTCACAGTAAGGATCAATTTTATAATACATATACCTAAGGAAAAATATATGTGACAAACATACAAAGCATAGAAAGCAAATAATATTTTGTACTGAACAATGTGGTGATATTCAAACCTGAAGTGGCCATGCATATTATAAAATTCCCTATATATTATATGTGACTAAGGGATACAACCATTTTCATCTTTTGTTTTTAGCAATATATTCCTGTACTTTTGTTTGGAACTCTGTCTTGTTTTTGTTGTACATTTCTGCAGCCTCTATGTTGAGCGGGTCTTCAAAATTTAATAAATCCTGGAAAGTAAAAATAAACAATTGTAGAGTTAATTGTAACATGGACATGTTTGTTTCAAATATTTTGTTTAATAGTAATCACCTGTTTGATTTGTATTGGCAAATACATAATTCTACTAATCACTAGAAAAAATCACTTCATGCAAGTTTGGGTGAGTTCTAGCATCACATAAGGTAATAATAATATATTTCAGATTTTCAATTTCATGACTGTTCAAAGCAAGGACTGACTGTCTAAAAATTGAGTTTTTGAGTTTTGAAATTATTTATTAACCATAAACTTATAAAACATTTGATATAATAGTGTAAATAATAATCCTATCATACAAAATCGTGCACAACAAAACATTTAAAAGGATTCCACTTTCCTATTATAAACTTATCACATGTAAACTTTTTAATGAACTGAACGATTTATTAAGACTTTCGTGGCTAAAACTGTAGTAAACTAATGCACTTATTGCTAGTAAAAGCAGTACACTTTTAGGCCTTTACATATTAAGCTATGTTAATTACCACACTTGAGGGTAGAATAATAAAATTGTCCACTGGCTTTGCAAACTGTCGTTCAAAACAAGCAGCGAGAACGTAGGTATATACAAAGTTATGTTGCGTGTGAATGGATCGGCGCGCTCGACTCCGAGCCGAATGGGCTTCCGCGTAGGGTCGAGAATCGCGCGCCCGGTCCCGACCAGCGAGTCTCTCCACCCGCAAATCACTAAGTCACGATCTTATCTATTCATCGTCCAAGAAGAGATGGTGCGGGAGTTTGTATCGATTATATTTGTCGATATATTTTAATGTACTTTTTCTTGTCTTACCGATGTTAGTAATTAATTTGTTTTTACTAGTTGGGTTTCTATATATGTAGAATGTTTTAGATAATTTATAAATGTAAGATTTTATGCTAGGTAGACCTATTTTTAAGTGAAGTTTTTTGAGGTTTGTATATAGCGGCGTGTTATATGAGTTTTTAATTGCTTTATTTTGAATGATCTGGAGTTTATTAATATTAGTGGCGCAAGTACTACTCCACACGGGACATGAGTAGGTGATGCAAGGTCTGACCAAAGTACGATAGATGTTTAGTTTGGTACTACTACTAAGACAGGACTTTTTGTTTAGAACAGGACTCAAAGCATTCAGCGCTTTGATTCCTTTCAGGCAAAACTTAGTTGTATTTTCAGTCCAGTTTAGTTTACTGTCCAGTATAAGTCCTAAATATTTGACCGACTTGTTCCATGGGATGCCGAAGCCGTCAATTTTTATTTTACGAGCAGGAACGGATCTTTGCCTCGTAAAAAGGATGGCCTCTGTTTTCGTAGCATTGATTTTGAGTTTCCACTTGTTGAAAAAGGAGTGTAGTAACTCGATTGATAATTGGAGTCTGCTGATTATCAGGTCAACGTCATTGGATGACGTATATGACGCCGTGTCGTCAGCGAAACAGGCCAAATCAGTACGGGTTTGCCTGGGGATATCATGAAGGAAGACAGATATGGCCCAAGAATGGATCCTTGCGGTACTCCTGCTGGGACTGGTTTTGGCTGAGAAGTGTAATCTCCAATATGGACCTTGAACGAGCGCTCGGATAGGTAGCTACGTATAATTTTGACTAGGGCCATGGGTGTATTTAGGCTTATTAGCTTATATAGTAAGGCCTCATGCCAAACGCAATCGAATGACTTTTCAATGTCTAACAGGATCATTCCGGTTGAGTTATTGAGGTTAAGGTTATGTGTGACAGCCTCGGCAACTCTAGCCAACTGCTGTACAGTTGAATGACCACTGCGGAATCCAAATTGTTCGTCAGGGAGCATACTTTCGGTGGCGAGGGCTAGCCTGGAGTAGATTAGCCTTTCAAACAGCTTGCCCAGGCAAGGCAGCAAGCTTATCGGGCGGTAAGAAGTCGGTTCAGAAGCCGGTTTACCCGGTTTATGAATGGCAATGACCTTGGCAGTTTTCCATATTTTAGGGAAATAATTAAGAGTTAGACAGGCGTTGAATATTTTGGTGAGCAGAACTAAGCCTTTCTTAGGAAGATTTTTAATCAAGAGATTTGATATTTCGTCCGATCCTGGTGCTTTGCGATTTTTTAATTTAGTCATATGAAGTTTTATTTCAGATGGCCGAATATAGAGATGGTTTAGTCTGTCAGGTGGGTAATTGTCTAGGGCACTCAGCGAGCAGTCAATGGCAGCCTGTTCGTCGCTCGGCCAATCATGCGTCAATAACATGTTACCGAGGAAAGAATCCGCAAGGATGGCGCATTGTTCCTGGGTGTTTTTAGTGAGCATGTTATTGTTTGTCTTTAAGGGAGGAATAACAGGTTTTGAGTTAGATTTTAGTCCATTAACGACTCGCCAGAGGTCAGAATTAGGATTGTCAACCTTCTTTAACTTGTTATCCCAGACTTTGTCGTGATAAGATTTCAGAGCAGCGGTGACATCAAGTTGAAGCTGTTTTATCATAGTTCGGAAGTGGTTGCGAACCTCAACGTCCGTCTCAGCAGCAGCGTATCTCCGAAAGCGGTTTTTGCGTTGGATTAGGCGTCTTATACGTCGTGGGACTTTGGACGAGTACCAGGGCTCAAATGTACAGATAGGAATGGATCGGTTTCTTGTCTGAACGATAGAATTTTGAAACTGACACACAGCAGACTCCACTTCTTCGGTATCGTTGTCGCTGATAAGCGAGTGCTATTATTTAGTATTTGGCGGTATTTGGTCCAATCGGCTTTGGAGTAATTAAGTTTAACTATTGGTTTACGCGTGATTTTAGTGACGAAATTGGCAAAGACAGGGAAGTGGTTTGACGAAAGCGCCGGTATGGTAGTTATACCATCTAAGAAATTAAAATTTTTAGTGAGAAGCACATCTGGTATACTAGGTGTTAGATCAGTTCTGTAATGTACGAGGGTCGATTCGAGAGGGCTATGAACTATATAATCGCTGCTAAGCATGTGATCGTACAAGACGCGACCTCGGGAATTTAAGGGCCCTGGTGACCAATATGGGTGCTTGGCATTTAGGTCACCCATGACAATCACTTGACTGCCTGTTGCCATGAGTATATCGAGGTCTCTTGTGAGCAATGGTTTGTTGGGGGACTGATACACTGATATAATAACTAGATTGTTGTTAGCAGTCAAGCTAAGGGATATGCCAACCGCTTCTGTGTGCGTCGTTGGGGGAATAGATAAAAGCGAGTGGATAAGATCGGATCTGACAAGTATTGCTACCCCTCGACCAGCACCACTAAGGTGTTTATCTAACCGATGGCAAGCAAATCCTTGTAGGTGAAGATTAAGACGGTTGGACAGTAGTGTCTCACATAAGGCGATTACATCAACGTTGAGTTCTCTTACCAAATTTGTTAGTTCCTGCTGCTTATGTTGAACACCGTCAGCGTTCCAGTATAAGAAACGAAGACCAAACATTTTATCAGACATAATGCCCCAAGTGTGATAATATTAATATAACCTTTTCCATAAAGGTTTTACAGTTAATGAATTCTTTTTTTACGGACTGGATAGTATTAAGAATTTCCAACATTTCAGCCGTGGCTAAATCTTGATGTTGCGTCACTTCAGTGGGTGCAGCGTTGATTGAGGTTCGCACCTTTTGGCTTGTGTCGAGGTTATGTAGTTCCTGATTGCGGTTCGGAGGGATGATGAATTGAGAGCCAGTTATGTGGCTATTAACAAGCTGCGATGATTCCTTGTGCTGCCGAGTGCTAGACCCTGCCACCTGGGCCCAGGATTTACCGCGAGTAACAATGGCTGAAGGCTTTGGTTCATTTTGAGCTATGATTGACTCACGCAGTGTTTCTCGTTTTGTCTGGATGCGGGTCAAGTATTTTTGCCTTTCAAGACATTTGGAATAGTTGGCTGGATGGTCCAGGTCGCAATTGCAGCAGCGGGCGGGATTTTCTCTATTCTTCTTCGGGCACTCCCATGTCGGATGATCCAGAGCACATTTGACACATTTCGCTGGCCGGTTACAGTTTTTAGAGGCATGTCCAAAACCCTGCAGCGATAACATTGTGTTCCAGTTTTGTTGTTAGGCTTGTATTTATCAACACTCACAACGCAATTAAAAAGGTATCGAATTTGTTTGAACTTTCCCATTTCGCTACCACTGGGAAGTTGAATAAGCAAAGGAGGGCACTCGGAAGGATACCGTGTTTTCAATTCTATAGTTGTGGCTCCAGGGAAGCCCATTGAGGCTAGCTCAGCTGGTAAATCTTCTTGTAAAAACTTAGGGAGACCCTTGATAACAGCTTTTGGCACTTTTTCATCCTTTCGCGAGAAGGTGTGGAAGGCCATGTTTTCTTTAAGGAGACCTTCTTTGACTTGCTGGTGACCTTTAACAGAATAGCATTGGACCTTGACTCTGTTGCGCCCTCTGTATTGTAGGTGGAAGCCTTTTTCGTACTTCTCAATGGTTTCTTTGATGCTTTTGTGGCTCCAGTCGCCCAACAGTTCGACTAGTATTGGTGGTATCTGACCAAGCTGTCTCTTGCTGCTCGCCTTCTTGAAAGTTTCAGTAGCGGGATCATCATGTGAGTTGTCAACCGAATCTACTGTTAAGTTCTGAAACTGGTTACATGTGGAGATTGGAGGTGTGCCTACTGGAGGTTTCGTCTTGAGAGATGATCGTTTAGGCTTACTCCATAAGGGGTCCTCAGCAGGCCGCTTGGCCGTCAGGCTTTCGCTCGATGACGTCTTCTTCAGGTATCGGTCCATCGTGGTTTTATCGATAACGCGGTTATCGACACGTACCACAACCCTTTTTTTTTTACACGACTCGAGTCGGTTAGCTTGACAGTAACTGAGCACGCACAGCTAACTTGGACGCACGCGCTCCCCGCGCGGTCCGCACGGTGAATGAACTTTGAGAATACTAATTTAACCACAAAGTTTATCAGTAATTAATAAACTGGCATTACACCAAATACAAGAGTATCTTATTCAAAATTACATACTTGTAGACAAAGTCACTAAGTCTTAGTTTTAGATTCAATTAAGTATATATGTATGTATACAATCTCCTGGAATAAAATCTCCACCTACATGATACTCACAGTAAATAATGCGTTCAGTCCCCATATGACATCCTTGAGGCGCCTGGTGGGGGCCCAGCCATGCTCATCAATAGAAGTCTGTCTCAGTAGGGACAGGCAGATGTCTCCGTCCACATTGATGTTGGGGTGCCACAGTCTGGTCTGGCACTTCACTCGAGGGGGCTAGAAGTAAATATTATACAGGAGTTACCATTATTGATGGTGCAAAGTGTAAATGTGTTAATAGGAAAGGTGGTGAGCATCACACTGAGATAATTAATCAATAGAGAATAAACTCCACTCCCACCTTGTTGCATGAGATGTATATAAAATATCTTTGTATGATATAGTATCATTGTTCACTTACAGCCATGTTATAGTCTTCAGTCACGAAAACACTAAACTTAAAGTTCCCTCCTTGCCAGTAACCTTCGTCGGGCGCCACGGTCAGGATGAACTCACTCAACACGTTAGGGTCTTCGAAATGAACACTACAAGTCACTGGGAGGTTCTCATTCATCTCCTGCACTTCTTTTATCAGTAATTTATCCCGTATTGATATTCTACGAACTGGTTCAGGGGTAATGCCATTACTAGGTTCCGTATGTTCTTTTTTCAGTTTTCTATTAAGCGTAATCATTTTAATATTTTCTAAATATTTAAAACATGCAAGATTTGACCATAACAACGAAGAACGTGTATTAAAATTTGAATAAAATTAAATAAAATTCGCGACAACAAAACAGCAACACGCAAATTTCCAGAAATCGATTTGTCAAAATAAAACGCGACGTTGACTTTTCAACTTATTTGACAGTTTAACGTTTAATTAGGATAAATACCCATCTACACTCCCTCCCTCTACGCTCAAAACAAACCATATTGCTACCGAAATCATCGAAGCAAGCACGGAATGTTAGTGGAATGACCAACCTTTATTAGACTGTGGAATGGTTCATTCATTTCATTCACTCAGTGACATCAGCTCAGCTGTTTGTTGTTTGTTGTATGTATGGTGTAGAAAACTTTATTTCCATTTCCAGTTTACTAAAATTATTATCAGAAACAGCAACAAAGCTCTTGGATACCTTTAGATTTAGTGAGTTCATTTCAATTACTATGGCAGAAATCGAGTGGCCTTGGCAATATAACTTCCCGCCATTTTTTACGTAAGTAAATCTACCATCACAATTCCCTTTTTTCAGTGATACTGCTGAACATTGTCTGGGTAAGTTTTAATTCAAAGCCTTAAAGAACACTGAGAAGTATCGGAATTATGTACCTACGGTTTTCGTGAATAAATTCAGAATCTCACGGTGAAAAGTGAACACTGAAATTTATAGACGATTTTCACTGAATTTGGTTTGAAATGGAAGAACTACAACTCGATAATTGGCAGTATATCAACGAAGGAAACGTCCACATCGTCATCGAGCTCTCTGGCACGGGGAACGTACTTCGCTTTATAAAGGAAGATGAGAAACCCACACCTTTCATAGATGTAGAAGATTCAACTAAATTTGTCAATTTGGTCATGGCCCCGCTCCTTCAAAATAGAGAAAGTAATAGTCAAGAAATCATAAAACTGTCTGAAGAAATAATATTGCAACTTAGCAAAGATATAAAAAATATACGACCAGAACACAGAAGATTCAAATCAAAACTAAGCCCATTTGCAATTAAGACTACAAACTTAACCATGCTAAGTCCACGGTGCTCTTCAAACTATTGCATAGAAATAAAACCCAAAGAAGGGTTCATATCCCCAGCCTTCAAAAGTCTGCACAAATGCTACTATTGCTTGAAACAGCATTTAAAACTGGATTCAAAACAAATACAAAAGAAGAGTGCCTACTGCCCACTTGATCTATTTTCTTGTGATAGAAGCAGAATGAAAAAAGCTCTCTTGAGTCTAGTTTACAATCCTCAAAACAACCTCAAGATATTCAGAGATGGTAAAGTTGTTTTTAATGAGAAATCTCACTTACAAGATCTTGAGAATGTCATAAAATGCATGGCTGTGTTCAGCAGTGTTAATGTGTACTTAGATTTTATCATTGATATCTTACTGAGCTCCAACAACCAAAATATAATATCAAAGAAAACACCAGCACCTGATATTATAGAAATAAACAAAACATGTGTAGAAAACTACCACATGAGTCGGTTTAATCCAAAACAAGTTCCTTTTATTTATAAAATGCTACAAATCCAAAAATTGTCTCAATCTATAGATTTGGATTTATCTAACATTGGGCAAGGTAAAGAATATGTGCAACACTTACTGGCTATGCTTCAAGAAGAAAAACTTTGTTTGGAATTGAAAGATGACAGGAGTACATTTATCAAAAAGGCAAATCCATTGCATCTAGCCATGATATCAGCTGTGGCCAAAGACTGCTCCATAATGATAGCATATTCACCACAATGTACAGAAAACTATCCTTTCATAACTGTAGAGAGTAAGAAGATATCATACAGAATATCATTGACAGATTTAGAGCCAAAAAATGTGGAGTCTTTAGTGCGGAGAGAAAAAACAGAGAACAAAATGATAGAAGCATTCAATAAACATAAGGAACAAAATGCAGAAGGTATTTGACTACTGTAAGTATAATCAGGAAACAGGATGGGACATAACTTTATATATTTTACATGTCTTAGCTGGATTTTAAAGCCTAACAAATTGACACACAAGTGCACACCAATAAATAAAGCACCTAATATAACAGTTTTCTTTTTATCATAACATATATATACATACTTATAAGTTATGTCTGTGTGTTGTTAAAAAAATTTAAGATCAACTTTGAGACTATTTTACTTAGTTCAATACTACTAACTGAACGTGATCAATAAATGTAGGCAATTTAACTTGTACACTTAACTTTAACTATTATCAGAAGTTCTCAGAATGAATAATAGTCTAATACCTGGAATATAAGCTTGTGTCCTTGTTCCAGCATCCAACCTCACACAGAAACCCGAACCAAACAACTAGAAGCATGGCAGCAACTCATCACAGACTACTTCAAAGCTAACAAACTGTCCACGCTGGATGTCAGGGAAGCACAGAACTTGCCTCTGTTTAATAACGCCGCCATTAATAGGAAGTTATCTCAGGAATCACTATTGATAGGTAAGTTACTTTGGCAAACATCTGCGACTAATATATGTACATGCCAAACTTATAAGACATCTTGTGTTTACTAAGATATTTTTAAGTAAATGACTTGCTATGTTAAAGTTAAGTGGGCATCAAACGTAATAAAACACTTGATAGAAATAGACAATTAACAAATTTACAAATATTATATCTTACCAGTCGAATCTATCTCCACTCCAAAACACTTGTTTGAGGGTGAAGAAGGAGCCAAAGAAAATTCACCTTATAAGTGTGTTAGTATCATTCTAACTCCCATGTTTAAGCTAGCAATATGTAAGTAAGTCATCAACTCCACGCAGAGAGATGGTGGCGCAATACAGTTATGTAACTAGTGCCATACCAAATAGATCGTGTAACACAATTATTTAAGTTTAATTAATTAATTTGTCAATATAACCTAATCTTAAGTTTATTGAATTGGAAATAGTCAAATAAACTTTTAATTTATTTATTTTGACCAGTCCTAGAAGACATGTCCCGGTCGGGTCGCGCCGCCGCTCTGGACAAGAGCAAGTCAGTATGGGAGGTGTACTGGCACTCGCTGGACGAGTGGGGCAACATGGTGTACAGCTGGGCCAGCAGCAGCGGCCTCAACAACGCAGTGTGCACGCTCTTCGAGCTAAGGGAGGGAGACAACACTGTTGACGAAGGTATGTCTGGCTCTGACCAACTCAATGTATAATAGTTCCCGTAAGGCATGATTATAATTAGCTGTAATAACCGGCTAGTGCTTACATCAATAATTATGTCGAAAAATTAGCTCGACAAGTTTCGGAAAACTGAGGTTTCCATCATCAGGAGGACGAACTAATTGTTCGATATAATTATTGACATAGGTAAGTGCTAGCCGGTTATTACAACTAAATTAAATGTATGATGTTTATATGTGGCTAGGTTTATTGGAACTTGTTGAGACACTTTCGATAGCTTCAAATCCGATTGGAGCATATCTTTCTCTCTCTTGAGTCGTATTTCCTCATGACTGAGGGTCGTGACTCCCTCTCAGAATTAATTCATTAGGGGAGTTCTCCTGCCCAGAGCCATCGTGGTGAGTGCCCAGGTCCTTCCACGAAAGACCTCGGATATTGTGGTCCTCAAACATGTTGGTTTTGTTACGATGTCTCTGTCTAGCTTAATGTAAGTATAGTGTTTATGTGGCCAGGGAACTCATTGATACACTTTCCATAGCTGCAAATCCGAACGGAGCATAGCTATCCCTTGTCATCTAAGATCTAACTAGTACTAGTACTTGTTCAGAAGGGTTTTTTTCTGCCACATTGTAAAGAAATTTTGTATGAACATGTTAGTTATGGGTCTTTGCATCGTAACACTGTTTAGTTAAAAGCTTCCCTAACTTGACTATTATTTGATCGTATTTATTGCTATCTATCTTATAAAAATCTTAATATATCTGATATAAATTAATTGATTGAATGGATTAAGTATGAACTATTAATAAATTGATTATATTATTCTTTTTCAGAATTCCACGGGCTAGACATGAACATACTCACAAAGGCGCTGAAGACCCTCGAAGCGAGAGGCAAATGTGAACTGATGGAGTTCGATGACAACCAGGGGGTAAAGTTCTTCTGATACTAACACTACTTAACTCTTTGTAAGTACATTTATATAATTTCAATACCATTTAATGTTAAATGCATTTGTTAAGTTGTAATTGTAATGTTAAAATATATCAATCTTTTTTATTGAAAAGTGTTGTTTGCTTTAGTTAGAGTATAGCTAAATAGTAAACTTAAATAAACCGGTACACTCTGGTTAGGCTACAGAAAACGTTTTGGTCTGCTCCTACACTCATTTAGGTGCATTATTGCCAATATACTCTTGAAATTCTTATTCCTTCGTGATGCAGCTTTAGTTTTTGGAAAACTAAAGTAAACTTCTATATCTTTTGGGTACAGTTATGAATGAAATTACACAAAATGATTTCAAACATTTTATTACAATCAGTGTAAAATTGTACAAGTTCAAAATTAATTGCCTTACTCTTATTACAACTACTAACATTACATTTTACATACAAACATGCACTCATACAAGAATAAGAAACATATTGTTGAAGAAAATTACAAATCAGCAAATACTGTTGTTATTGGAAATAATTAAGAATAATTTCAGTATGTTGAGTAACACTTAATTATTACTTATATTTATTATTGAGCTATGTCACACTGAATTTCACATCACTCTATATCCAAGTACAAATTACAGGCGATATTCGAATAGCCAATACATACAGTTAAAATAATCGAACTGTAGCCACTAGCCACTATATAGACCATTGCGTTTACAACAATAAATTGAAAAATGTATAAACTTGTACACATAACACACCAACACATAAAACCCTCTCTACAATATCTACAAACAATCAGTCTTCAAACAAAATACGCGTTAACAACTAATATTCTCAACACTCAACAAATAAATTAAATATTATGTAAATTTTATATTAATTTCATGAAAATATAAAACACGTGAAAATTCTATCAAAAAGATTAAAATTGTGATCTTACAAATTGTACTCCATACAATACAAATAACATTATTCCTACATTCTATTTCCGTTTATAAAAGTGTCAAAAAGGAGTTTTATCGGAATTTTAGTATCAAGATTATTTTTATCTGTTATACAAATTGGTGCATAGCTACAAAGTATTGTATTTGTGGCAGTTACTAGTTCATTATGTCCCCTAACACTACGACATCACAGATATTTTACAACATTTACATTTACCTTACTTATTACTCCTATCGGAATGTTTGAATGTACTTCTAAGCCAAGTCTGTTGTATATTAGGTATAGAACAGGTCCAAAAAGTCTACCTTGAGTAAAACCACTTTCTCTCACCAGTTCAACAGATAAACGTGTCAAACGTTATCAATAAGTCTCTATTATGCTTGTTATCTTCTACTATAATAGTAAATTATATCTTCAAATACTTATTATTCTTCCACAAGTAGGAATTGGTCAATACTACTTTCCCAATATCGTTCAGTACACGTTACTGCTAGTTCTAGTCCTTTTCCTCTATTTTACCCGCTGTGACCTTTTTTTCTTTATGTTAGCTCTACTTTACAAATGGTCGCTGCATTCCAAAGCTGCGTTACAGTAACCATTGCTACCTTTATCTGCTGTTCCGTTTGGTACATTTCCATTCCCTGGTATAGTTCCGTTGCCCGGTATATGTTCATTAGCTGGTACTCCGTTGCCTGGTATGTTTCCATTACCGTTAGTCTTCTCGCTGGAGACTACGAGGTCGACGGAAGGGACGACGGCGTTGGAACTCTTGCTGCCAGGTGGTCGGTAGAACCACCACGCCAGGAAGAAGAACAGCACTGAGCACAACTTGCCCACGAGTGCTAGGGCAAGCATGTACCTGGAAATAAATTTATTTACGTATTGATAAACTATAGAAGCAACCTATTAGATATGGATGCCATCAATAGGTTAGACCAATTGTTAGCTTATTTTTGGGTGGTGACTTGCCTTCTCAAACTAAAAAAGCGTAAGATTTCCAGACAAGCCATCTTTCAATAGAGTTACCAGCCCGTTCTCAACTAGTCCTTTTAGGATTTACATTTAGTCAAATATATGAGCTAAGTATATTTATTAACAGGCGCTTAAACTAGTAGAAACATTACCAAAAAATGAGACATTACCTGCTCATATTATAGTTATCGTACTGCAGACAAGCGCCGGTCTTGTCGCAGGAGGTGTTCCACAGCGAGCAGGACAGATCTATGAGGAATCCAAACAGCAGCGGAGCGGGGATCGTGCCGAGGAGGCGCACCTTGATCCACTGGATGCCCAGCGCGAACGAACGCTGGTCTTCGCGGACGCATCTGATACAATTACACACAAAATCATTGCAGTATAGTTATGGTTTACTCAGATTCGATCGGAAATTGAAACAGATTTCTTTCAATCATTACTTCGTATTAAAATATCAATATTACAGTTACGTATTCAGATGCTTCAATAAATGGTAGTAGGGGCATACTGCAAGGTAGCGTTCTTGGTCATATGCTATTTTTATTTTCTGTAAATGTCTTATAATTTTTGTACCTTAATGTGGCTGATAGCGCCGGCATGGTCGCTAAGAAGGTGAAGAGCATCACTCCGAATGAAAGTCCAACAAACAGCCACAGGTAGGGGCAGTCAGTGCTGCAGATACTGTTGATGGCTTCGTACTGATATGTTGTGTTATCTGTAATGTAAAACAAAAGTTTAATTCAGTGTGGATTGGCAAATGTTGGATAAATCTGCAGTTTGTAAATACATTTGGTGTAACGACACTACTAATAAGGCCTTTAGTGTTTAGATTCCTCATAACGAATAGGAATCAATGTCGTCCAAATACTTGACTCTTAAACTATAGATTACCTTCTTAGATATAATCTGGGACGTTTTCTATTATTAATAATTGATTGTACCTAATAACTTGAGTATACTTAGTCTATGCTAATAACGATCAAATGACTTGGTAGTTAACCCTAGTGATTTTATAGCAAAAACTCGGATCAAAAATATTGAAGCATACCTCCTTCGACAGTATATTGTGGCAAGGTGCTATTGGCTTGTATGCAGGCGCACTGGTGGAACAGCTGCGCCTGCCCCGCCAGCGAGCGCCGCGTGCAGCCGGCGTGGCACGCGGAGTAGTATACCGCGCCGTCTGCGCCGCACACCGGTGCGTACGACGCGCTTGCGCACGCGCAGTCCACGTTGCACAGCGCGGTGAGGCTGTTGTGACTGGAAGAGATAAATAGATACATATGAATTTCAATAAAACACCACACTAGAGAAAAAATACAGAGAAAACAAACAAATTTAAACCAACCTACTTGGCGTTAGCTTTGAAATAAGAGAAATAAGAGCAAGATTTGAAAATGGGCCAACTAAAAACATGAACCTAGGTAAAAAACACCAGAAAAAACTACTCAGAAAATATGAATTCAATCAAAACCTACCCAGCTACAGTAGGACTGGTATATTTAGTAGTGACCCCCGCGAAGGGGTAGTCGTCGCAGTTGAGCACGAAGCTGAAGGTGAAGGCGGCGGCCACCACGGTGGAAGCCACGCACAGCTTGATGATGCCCGCGCAGGCCAGCCGCCAGCGCTTCACCAGCCAGCCGCCCAGGAACGTGCCGCCGCCGCCCGCTGGCACCGTGATCACTCCTGGAATATGAGACATAATAAGGAACGATAATGATTTTAGGACGAATAGAGGTAGTATGACATATAATATTTAACGCATAAGTTATGAACTATTTGGGATTTTGATTTAAAAACAATGGTTTAAACTAAAATAGACCATTAATTATGCAATAAAGTAAATACGTTTGTATAAGAGTGGCCAACTCTAATGTAGAGATTTTTTAACGCGGCCTAGCGAACTTCCACTTTCAGCGAACTTTCTATTGGTTTAAGAACTGCCGTATTATAACGAACAGCCGGGACATACAATTTATTGTATCATCTGACCTACGCGCTAGGCAGTTATTAACCATTTCACAAAGGTATATAATATAAGGTAAGTATGTAGAAAATTTCTTACCTAGAAGCAACGCAGCATCCGAAGCGCTGACAGCGAACTGGTTCTCAATGAGTTTGGGCAAGAAGGCCGCGAAGCCAGATATAAGCATGCCCTCGCTGGCTCCAGCTAGGTTCAGGAACAGGAAGGTGGGGTTGCGTAGCAGCGCTGCAGTCGCTTTAGGCAGCTCGTGTAAAGCGCTGAAAGCGGCTGACTTGGACGCAGACTCGTGAGCCTCGCACACTTTTGAAGCGCGGATTTCATCTGCCCCTAGAAAAAAAAGAGGGCGTTATTTTCTAGACCAGTTTGAAAATCATATGCGTTTCTTATTTATTACTAAACTGACGCAGTTACATGTTTAAATGTTTTTTCAAATGCTTACTAATATTCAACTATTAGAATTTTCAATTAACTTACATACATAGGTGCAAGTAGTGTTCGCTATTTGCGTTTATTTTACATTTCCTGCTACATTCATAGTCATACCATTTCTTTGATTGAATAACAGCTTACCTATCATCAAGCCTATGTCTATGTCAGGGCATCTTCAGATTAGCATACAATAGAGATACGATTACAATTTGTCATTGCCCTCACGTGTCCTGTACGACTATATTCGTGCATACACTAACGGCTGACGTATGTTCCTGCACTAGCGTGTCGTATGGGTATTTTTCTATGGTATTATCTACTATTAGACATTGCATGTTGAAAATTAGATAGTTACCTATGTGATTTTAATGTAATTGGTTGTATGCGCCGGTGGTATTAGCTCTGGTAAGTTTTCGAAAAGTGACACAAGAACACTTCCAAATCATTTAAGGTCGCGGTCTGCTCAGAATCTTGTTCTACCTACCTATTGAGTTTTAAAAAGAAATCTCAGGTCGTAGGTTCGTCATACAAGCCAAGCGTAAAGATAAATGCATTAAAGCATCTGAATGCGTATAATATTTATTTTCAACACAGCCTTCGCTGTGCTCCGATATTTTTATCTATGTTACACTGAGGTCCTCCTCACCCGGCAGTTCGTGGGGGAAGGCCATGAGCGGCATGGCGACGAGCAGGCACAGCACGGCCGACAGGATGAAGCCCACCCACCACGCGCCGATCCACACCGAGCTCAGGGGGGTTATGCCCAGCCTGCAACCAAACAAACACGATATAAATAACTATTGGTAGTTCGATTCTAATGGATGTTATTTTATTATCAGGTCATGTGTATAATGGCACAGAATAAAATAATACTACTGGGCAGAGTACACTGAGTTACAGACAGTTTTCTTTAGCAAATTGTATTTTTCAACCGTTATGTCCTTGAATTTTTTGTTCACAAGATACATATATTATATTATATATTATAGTTATATGTACCTATTGAACTTTTATTTTAGGTTCATTCACAAAATTTTTGGTGTTCATTCTTTTGCTTGTCCGCTATATTGTATAGCACTTTTCGTTAATAAATATTGGAAAGTGGTTTTCACCTTTTCATTCTAGTAGGTACATTTCTCATTCTATTGAAATTGTTTTTGCAATCTTTCGTTTTGCTTACCTAAAGTATAATGAATTAATATGAATAATTTTAATTTGTTATTCAAATAATATGCAGAATGCTTGTAAAGATAATGTTTTCCCACAGCAAGCATCTGTGGATGGTAGATTTATGTGCGTAGATAAAGGTACAGACTTACTTGAAAGCTCCAGCAACTTCGGAAGACTAGCTAACATCATAATCTACAACATTAGGTACTACTACCTATGTAGTATTATATTTATTATTTATCTACACTAATGTTGTAACATTCTACTTATGTTTCCAATACTTGACTGACACTCGTTACTATTATGAAACTCGCTGCGCTCGTTTCTTAAACTCACACTCGTGTTTTAATACCCTTAATTATGTGACAGTTGCATAAACTACTATTATATATTCTGTCCGGTAGGTACCTGTATACAATTTAGTTACACAATTTAAAATGGTCTTAAGAAGAGAAAGATCATCGATAACTTTTCATTCTAACGGATACTTTACTTTGAAATAACGAAAAATAGCAATAGGGACGGAAACATATAATAAAGCTGAAGAGAGTCCGAAATCTGTACATAGAAGATATTAGAAAAAAATGTTTGGGTATACCTACTTTAAACCGATAACAAAACACGTTTCAGAAGTTTGTCTTTTTATCTGTGTCTCTGTTTATCTGTTTGTTTATGATATTTGTACGCCTCCGGATATTCAGGAATTGGCAACAAAAGTAACTCACAATCTTTTGCCAGAAAAATCTAGAAAATTGTATAAAAAATTAACTATTGTCAGCTTTTACTTTTGTTGTTTGATTAATTGCATTAGTGAAGATAAAGTAGTGTATGCAACTGCATATAACACGGGTATTAAAACACTCGTTACTATTATGAAACTCGCTGCGCTCGTTTCATAAACTCACACTCGTGTTTTAATACCCTTCATTATATGACAGTTGCATAAACTACTATTAAACGCTAATCACGCAAAAACGGCTAAACGCATCATCTGATTTTTGGTATGTAGGTAGTATGAAGGTATTGGCTACTTTTTATTCTGAAATAACGCGAGCGAAGCCGCGGGCGGCCACTAGTTTAGTATAAAGCCTTTTGACGTTCGATAAATGGTATAAAACATGCCGAAAGTTACTATTCTTATTCGAAACTGGTAAAGTTGCTTAAAAGAATTGTAAAATCATGGTTTTAATGCCAATATTTCTTCAAACTGCTTAATTTATGTACTTAGTCCATTCCCTGTAACAGTGTAGGTAAGGCAATGCGTAAGTGTTTTCTTATGGTAATTGTAACGTTTGAACAATCGAGCCGCCCGCTTGCTCTGTTGCACTTGAGAGAAACCACTCAGTAGAAGTAGAAGCTGATTATGGTGCATTATTTTGTGAGTATTAGATATTCATTAAAATGGAAGGACCTGGGCGCCCACTACGATGTATCTGCCCAAGAGAACTCCCCTAACGTATTAATTCTGCGGGGGAGTCACCCTCAGTCATGAGGAAATACGACTCAAGAGAGAGAGTGTACCAGTTTGTTATATATAGTTAAACTATATTGGGACGAAGAGGCCTGTTGTGCAACTATACACTGAACCCAGAAATAAGAGTTCTAATCAAATTCCTAATGCCACCTAACCCCCTCATTCATTACGGTAATGAAATACACTCATTATTACTTTGAATAGGTTGAAGCTTAAATCAAACATCAGACTGCGGGTGATATGGCATGGCTGCGTAATTTAACGTTCTTGTAGTGCTTCGAAATTCAAAACTCTTTCAATAAATGAGACCGGGAAGCCCTCGGCGAGTTGGTTGGAAACTCACTCCGTAAATCATATTTCACGGTGAGGCCGTACAAGTATAAAACGGAATTAATTTGGCTGAAAAGTTGCCGCGAGTACCTGAGTACAGCACAATGCGCTGAAAGTGAGAGGGGATGAATGAAGCCGCGTCGCTGCCAAGATTAAATATTTAAAAAACGCAAGGCGAATGTGGCGGGAAAAGTGTGTGCTGGAGATATTGGTTTTTGTTGGTTCTAAGGGACATCACTGTCATTTTCAGGTACATGTTTTCAAACAGATAATAATTAATTCAAGAGTGATGCTCTAAGTATTGGTTAAAATTTTTTTCCTTGCGAAAATGATAATTTTCTAAAATATTTTTCTTCCTTGCAAACTTGATTGATTTCAGTGCACAAACAAATCTTAATCGGGTTAAAGATGCAATAATCTTCTTCTTATCGAATGAGAGTGGCCAACTCTGGTATCGAGAGTTTATTAAGCCTCCCTATGGGCCTCTGACACGACTACTAATGCAATAATGACGATGGTACTAGTAGCAGCTGATATAAAAGTACATGATATAAAAGTAAAGCGCAGGCAGGCTATTATAGTCAAACGTAAGCCTATTTCGTGTTAAAAAAATATAGGTATATACTCACGCCCCTGCGTCGACCGCCACGAAGTCTGTGTAGATGGTGAGCATCTGGCCGCCGATAACGTACCCCAGCGCCGGGCCCACCACCGCCATCGTGTAGTATACACCTGCAAATAATATTACACTTAAACTTTAAACCACCTGTTTACTTGCACACTGATCCCTGCTAGGTTACCTGGAGGAGATCGCTTTGAGCGATAAGGTCGCCAGTTAGGACACGAATTTTAAGTTTGGTTTGTTACATTGTATTTTTCCTGTTTGTTGGTGTTTATAATAAAGTGTTTTCTATCTATCTGTCTTCTATCTATGTATTTGTTTTTCTCTCAATCTACAGCGTTCGTTACTAATACATAAGATCCGCAAACCTAAAGGTGGCTTTGGTTTGATCGTGGTCAGTATCGAATTTAACTATTAGTATTTTACTTTATGACCCTTGGAAATTCTCATAAAACAGCAGTATTAGCAGCCATACAAATAATTCGTCGAGCCGCGTGCATTATAAAAAAATATCAATTTTATTTTAAAGTCGTAAGATTACAAATATCTCAGAATATGTACAATGTTCAATGTACATTCATTGTTGCAACGAAATGTGAATAAATAGGTAAACACAGCAGTCGTTCAAACAAACAGTTTATATCAAAGACGGTATGGATTGGTATAAACTGCATGTATCTCGGGGCTGCATGTAGGTTGTTATACGAGTAGAGTAGGTTACACTCGGTCGCGCGAACACGCCACTCGGGGGCGCCACTGTTGTCACAGCTAAAAGCACGACCCACTTGTGATGGTAAGGGCACAGTGCAGTGGGACAGAGGCTATATAGAGCAGAATTTAAGCGACTGTAACCTAAGCTAAAGATTTTATTTTCATCAAAATTACTCGATTTACCTAAAGATAGGTTGTATGTTTCCGAGAGAAGAAATTATCTCGCATTCGGCAGTTTGTTATCGTACGGTAAGAATTTTATCGTTTTTCATCATAGCTAAGTGTAAATTTAAACGTATAGCTGTCTCTTTTTCCATGGTTTAAACCATAGAGCAATGTAATATAACGACATAAGATCGTAGAAAACATGATTAGAAAATATAAAGAGTTTTTTGACCAAATCCCTCTAAAATATCGTATTGCAACACAGTGCACCCCCTTCCTTGCAGAATGGCAGCAAATATCGATGTGTATGAGGCTCGAGTGGCAGAGAGCGAGGGAGCTGCCCAAATGGCATCTTTACACTCGCGCCACCAGGGAAAACAATACGTCTGAGATTTACACACAACTTTGAAGACCCTGCTAACAACAAGATTTTAAAAGTTGCGATTTTTTGGCTAAAGTGTAGTCAGTCAGTAGAAAATGATTTCCCTTATGTAAATTTAAATTATTTGATTACAAACTCAGATCATGTTTAAACATTTTAATCATTTGACAGATGAATGCAAATACAACTGATATATTCAATGTTTTGTGTCTTTTGAAACTAACTATACTAAAAAAATGTTTAGACTATATACCTATCTGATCATCACATACCGTCTTATTACAAAACGCGGTTTAAATTACTAGTCCAGGACTTTGAAAATAAAAAGTGGGTTCTTGTTGTTCAGACATCACATACAAGCAATCAAAATGTCAACAAAAATTGGAACTTTGATTTAACATTGGTACATTTTTACAGTTTGATAATAAAATGACAGAAGACAGACAATTTACGAACAACTAAAACGGACTTAGTCCAGGCTTATATTTAAACCACGTTTTGTAATAAGGCCTATAGAGTTTAATTAGATGTCTGTACTGATTATGGACTTAAAATATTCTTGCTTAGGTACTCTAGTAAAGTAAAACCTAACCTTTATAAATGTAACAGTTTCTCATAGAGAGTCGTATAGCGGAGAGCTTTCCCATGTTAATGGATCGTACTATAACGTTATGGCCACGTTTATACCTACCTCTATATACTTAAAGAGCTGTGTTATAAACCATAATGTTTGTACTCAAGAAGTCGTTACTCTTGAAGCTGCTGATAGCCTCATCTTGTGGTACTAAAAGTTTTCTACCTAGAAATAGGCTCAAGCTTTTTCTTTGATGGATAGTCATCGTAATAAGTATAGTTTTTATATTGATACTTGATATACAGAACCGGAACTGATCATTCTAAAGCCATGAATAACTAGATTCAGATATATACCAGACTAGCTGTGCCTGCGACTTCGTCCGCGTGGAATAGTTATTTTGGGCATTAATTTTTTGAATATTGAACCGTATTCGCAGCGCACGCAACGGAAGCCCTCAAAGATGAATAAATTTCCCCACTTTCCACATTTTCCATTGTTTCTTCGCTCCTATTAGTTGCAGCGTGATGTTATGATGTTATATAACCTAAAACCTTCCTCGATAAGTGGTCTATTCAACACAAAAATATTTTTTCAATTTGAACCAGTAGTTCCTGAATTAGCGCGTTCAAACAAACAAACAAACTCTTCAGCTTTATAATATTAGTATAGATATACAGAGAACTACTTATATATCAGATATCATTAATTTACAGTGAATATACGGTCTGAAATATTAGGAATGTTAAAAAACTGGAATTAGAACCTATTCGGAACTTTTAAAAGACGACCTTAGTTCACCAACTTTTCTCTCATAATTCGAGATGTTTTGCTTTAGTTATTAGTGTAACCCTATATATAATACTTTTCGACTTACCCAAGTATACAGAAGACATCTTCTTAGAGACGTTCTCGTCTATAAAAGTGACGCCGAGCGTGAACAGCGGTGTTGCGCCGGCGCCGTGAAGCAGCTGCGCGCAAACAAAAATGGCGACCGCCCAGGCGCCGCCTGACTGGGAGCCCTCTTGTCCACAAGATGAGGGTAGCTGGAGGAAATTAATTGATTAGGAATGATATTAACAGTTAATTAAATTAAACCTTTATAATTATTATAAAATTAGATATACGGTAACTTTAGTAGGTACTAGGTACCTATGTAGGAACATCAAAATAATAATAACTAAAGATAACTCGCAAAAAATCTGCTAATGTGCTAAGTTCTGCAACTGTCACAAAAAAAGGTATAGAATGTATTTTCTTGTTTTTTCTACATTGTATTTCTGTTTCTGATCTTTTTTAGCTTGGTCAATAAATAATCATTTATATTCTTCACCGATTAATGATCTAACATTGGTTTGATCGCATTACAATGCGTCTTAGTGGACCGAAGGCTGATCATTGTTACAGTAAATGAGTGGCACCAAACTGGTCGTTTGATTTAATGTTATTGCATACTTTCTATCAGGAAGTTGCTGTGTTTTGTGGTTCCTACAGTTTCTACCGATACCAACATTTGATTGATCACTTACTGTAAAATTATATGATTATCATTTAGATATCAGATACCTACCTAATCTATGTATTTATGAAATACCTAGTTAATAATTTGGTGGACAACAAAGTGACAAACATTGCATATATTTTCAATGATATATTAATAACATTAAATAAGTATAATAAGAAATTATTGCACTATTTTAAGACTTAAATAATTTATCATTACATTACAATAATTAATTTAAGTTTAGCTACGCCCCAATTTCATCATAAAGAAGGTAAATTTAAATTTTACATTTTAGCTAATAAAAAAACTGAATTAAATTACAGATTAAAAAATTATAAAGGTGAAAAATAAGTTCAGAATCGGGTTGAACTGAAAAATATAATAAAAAGGTGTGGCATCATTCAAAACTGGCAGATTGTTGTGTTGTTTCAACAATTTCATACGCCGGTGTCTGGTTAGCAAGTATGCGCGATTTTGAAGGGTAAAAGTAAAGTTCAACGTATCAACTCATGTGGAATGAAACGTTACTGAGAAGTTTAAATGTTCATGCGTTTTGCGTGACTTTTTTGTTTGACTTCAAAGTTTACTTGACATTGTATTAATATTGTTAAGTTTATGACCAGGTACAAGCACTTTATAATCACTTTATAATATTAATTATCTGCTTAAGATACTTTATGAATTTGGGCTACTCTATCACTAAATCTATTTCATAAATATGGGCAACCTTAATCGAAAACTGTATTGCAACATTTCTTAACGTTTTAAAAAATATAGGCAAACTAGATCATTGGCTGCAACTTTACTTAACATCTGGCAACCAAACCAAGCGAGAGCCACAACCTAAACTAAATACGATAAAATCCCTCACAGTTCTATTGGCCCGACACAGGTCGTCAGTCTCCTCGCTGGGCACGCTGTACGCCGGCACGAGGAAGTGAGGCAGCGCGAACAGCAGGGAGCCGCCGCCCATCAGCAGCACGCCCCAGCCCAGCCAGCGCGGCTTGGACGCCACGCGCCGCCCGCCCAGGTACGTCACCGGGGCCAGGCACGCGAATGACGCCATGTCATAGCTGGAACAAGGTGACAAGAATTCAATATCCTGTCAAAAAAATCATAAGCGAGATAGAGATCATTTCATAAAACTTAGAACTTTTATATAGCAGTCAAGCACTTGGAAACTTTTAGTAGTAGGTACTTGCTTTTACCGCCTGGCCACGATTAATTATAGTAATAGTGGATGGAGTTGGAAACGCGGAAAATATCGAGTAGTTGCGATATAAGATATATTTAGATATTCTCGATAGTAGTTATTCTTGAGTTTGGCCGCCTAATGATAATAATTCGTTAAAGATAAAGTAGGTACTAAAATTGTTAGTGGCAAAGTGCTTACCCTCCTGCGATGACCCCGGTCTGCATGGAGCGGAGTCCGAACCGCTTCTCGATGGTGGTGATCACCACGTTCACGAACCCATTCACCACCATGCCTGCAGACAACAGAAACCAATTTAGAAAGACATACAAATACAGTTTCATAATAATAGCGCCTTTATTGCAAAAATAATATCATTCAGAAAATATTTAAAGCATGTTTGTAGTACTTTATGCATTTTCATCTGATTCTGTAAAAAACTCGAACAAAATGTTTAATTTTGAGTACTTTTTGATTTTTTCGTGCTGTTCTATGTTTTTTTTTTTCAAAACGTGATTCAAACCATGTAGGTAGCAATCCACCACAGTCACACATAAAGTAACAAACCTAAAACAAAATCTAAAAAAGTAACTGCAACCGAAAATCAAATAAGGATCGTATTCCATTTCGATCAGTAGATCAAACAGTGAAGCTATCAGTTACCCGACAAGCCGGGTAGTGGGTAAAAATACCCGGTATCGGGCTGTCACGGGGAACCGGTTATATACCCGGTTATTAAACTTGCACGTCCGCTGCCCGGGTACCGGCAGATCAAAGACGTACGAAATAGATTAGACCTAAATTAAATGACATCACAAGATCGTATCAACCTTCTGGGATAGTGTAATTAATAAACAATTATAATTTAAAAAAAAAATATTATTTACTTATTTGATAAGTTTACTTAGTGTGGGGCTAGATGGCGTTGTGTGCATTGTCCCGCAATTTATTTATAGGTAAAAATAAAAAAATGAAATAATTTCTGCATTTTATATAATATGTAGATACTTATCTTTCTAGCTGTCCTTGCAGTTTTCTAATTATTACAGTTAATTTACAATTAAGATATTTTTATAATAATTAAATAAATAAAGTGTAATTTATAATAAAGATACTATGCGATAAGTGATAAGTTCGGGAACAACAGAGAGGTATAAATAAAGTACAAAGTTTCTAAAAATTCTTAGTATTCTGCGATCGCGCTTTAATCCATTGGATCTCACAAGAGCAGGATATATGTTAGTAGCTCCATGCTCCCGTCAGGCTGGACTGCCTGAAAGCTGAAATAGAATGGCACACGTCGAAATCCGAACAATTCAATTATTTGCACGGCGAGTGATTTTTAGACACATTATAAATTCAGATTTTATATCGGACGGGCCTAATAGACTGTTGGCAATTCCATTTACAGGATTTAAATTTTACGTTCGGATAAAAGAATAATATTACTTCAGTTATAAATACAATAGTTATTTTTCACTTACTATATTGGTGTAGAGAGTGATCACATAAAATTTAATAAATCTCTAGTAAAAAAACAATTAAATCTAAGCCCGTTTCCCCTAACTAAACTAATAAATAAAACGCTTATTCATCCGCACAACAAATTGTATCTAGTGAAAACAAAACAACATTCAGCAACTCCCTTTCCCGCCATTTGCCACAAACAAATAAATGGAGCCGTTCATCTTGTATTGTATTAGTAAATTTCATCGTTCAATAAACCCGCACATTATTGCACCGTCACGCCATCTCGCGGACACTCCATTAGGCAGATAAATAATACAAATCAGTTATAGTCTGTGAGTAAAGAGTTTGTGTTTGACAGCTGAAATAATACAGAATGGACAAATAGTTTGACAGCAGCTAGTTAGCTATACTGACCCATGGAATTATTATATAGTACCTAAAGGGAGGGATGAAATGAAAATCCTTGCACTGACCTTATGAAAATGATTGATGCTGATCAAATGAGAAATCATTTTATAAGATCAATATAATGATTCGTACTTTATAATGATATGCTATTATCTAAAAGATAAAATGTAACTTTTGTCAATATTATTAAAGCTGTCAAACGCAATCTTCTAGAGGATACCCTACATTTCGGTCACGACGCAACTAAAGGGCTGTGAAACCGTGGGCTAATGCTCGGTCACGTAACGAAATACGATATAGGCAGCGGGATGAGAGGGGTCGGCCTATTAGCATGTATCAACAAAACTTATGTAGATTAGGATTATAAAGTACAAAATAAAAAATGAGTACAAACAACAAAACAAAATACTTGTAAGTACGCTTATTTTATTTTGCAGTGCTAAAGTTTATAAAAGATAAAGATAAAAGATAAAGATAAAGAATCTTTATTGATAATGTAAAATTGTAACATACATAGGTATAAGTACTAATATCACAGAATATGCTACACAAATTACAATATCTCGTCAAATTGAATTTATAACATTAGGCTTTTATAAAATTTTAGAAGTTACATATGTCTAGTTTTATTAATAAAACAATGAAAATTTTTGTTATTAAAATCATGTCAAACATAATAATAGGTATGTAATCATACAATATGTCAACTTAAATAAATCTTGGTACTGTCACTTTAGCTGTATAGGGGCTAAAATGACAATTTGGCATCACACTCCTTACTCAGTAGTTAATTACATAATTTCTAAGCAAGTTTAGAATCAATTGGTAGTTGACTGTAGTCATTTTCGAAGTATTCTTTAAAACTGTATAGTGTCTGATCTAACAATAATTGTTTGACGCTATTGCAAAATTGCTGATCATTATTCAAAGACTGAATGTGTGCGGGGAGTTTATTGAACAGTTTCTCTCCCATTATAGTGGGTAGTTTCTTAGTCATACACAGCCTAGGCACAGTTGGTTTCAACAATACTCTGTTTATCTTGGTTCTATTTGAGTTATAAGTCTTAAGTTTAAACAAATGTGGATTTCTTTTTACAAACTTTATAATCTCTAATATATATTGTGACACTGACGTCAAAATCTTCAACTCTTTGAAATGGTTTCTACAAGACTCTCTATATCTACCTCCCACAAGTACTCTTATTGCTCGTTTCTGCATTATTAACACTCTTTCAAAGTCTGTCGCATTGCCCCATATACTTATGCCGTATGAAAGTATAGAGTGTATGTATGAATAATAAGTTTCCTTTAGGTGCTCTGGGCTTGTTATTGGTTTCAACTGTTTTAATGCATAAACCCCTTTTGCCATTTTTTTACAAGTATTATTAATATGTTCTTTCCATGTTAAGGAGGGATCTAAATCGAATCCTAATAGCTTAACATGCTTTGCGTATATACATTCAGTTCCATTCTCTAATATTAATGGAGCTTCTTTAAAGTTTGGTGATACAGCATTGAAGGACATTATATTCGTTTTATCAGTATTCAGTTTCAGACCATTCACCGTAAACCAGTTTTCTAACTCTCTTAAAGTTTTATTTATACATTTCTGAAGTTCTTCATGTGAGTCAGCGGCTATAATCACTGTCGTATCATCTGCATACTGGATGACTTCTCCTTTAATTCCACTAAGGCATAAATCATTGAGAAATACCAGAAACAAGGTATTTCCCAATGACGATCCCTGCGGAATTCCTATATCTACTTTCCTTGGCGATGATTTATGACGTTGTTTGTCTATTTTCACTTCGACAATTTGCTCTCTATCTTCAAGGAATGATTTTATAAGTCGGAGAGGTTTTCCAGTTATTCCGTAAGCTGAGAGCTTCACTATTACAAGGTCATGACTCACAGAGTCAAAAGCTTTTGATAAGTCTAGAAATATTGCAGCCACTTTTTTCTTATGTTCAAGGCCATCAATAATCGTTTCTACTAGCTTTTGAGCCGCAGACGTAGTCGAGTGATTTTTTCTATATGCGTATTAGGCATTGGTGATCAAATTATTCTGACTCATATGGCTCATAATATTGTCTGCCATCAGTGATTCTATAATTTTTGAGACTGTGGGTACTATTGTTATTGGTCTATAATTATTCACAGAAGTGGTTTCTCCCTTGCCTTTATATAATGGTGTGACTCTGTTCTTTTTTAGTGTTCTAGGATATTCGTCCGACTGCAGAATATTGTTAATAAGGAAAGTTAGATGGTCCCCCAGACGCAAAATTATATCATATAGAAAAGATCCGGATATATCGAATATATCCATCGTCTCTGATCGGTCTATCTTTCTCTTAGCTATGTTCATTAGTTCAAGGGGAGTTACATACTTAAATTTAAAATTATCTGACGGAAAAGATCCCTGTATTTGTAGTAAACCCATTGCTTCTTGTATGTTTGGTGGGTTATTTGTCTTTAAGGTCTGACCAATTGAAATAAAATAATTATTTAAGTAATCTGCTATGTTTTCTTTTCTTATTTTTATTTTGTTTTCGTCCAATAGATCCCATGTCCATTCTTTTATATCTTTGTTTGTTTCTTCTTTAATTACATTCCACACCTCCTTTTTGGGGTTTTTCGCATTATTTATTCTACCCTCAATGTGTTTTTTCTTACTTTCATCTAAAAGTTTATTCTTTAACTTAGTTTTTATTTCTATTATATCCTGAGTGGATGTTACTTGTGGGTACTGTCTCTGAATTTGGTATAGGTCATGTATGTCTAATTGTAATTTTATTATATCTTCAGAGATCCAAGGACATTTTTGTCTATTTCTTATACGCCTTGTTTTGATTGGTAAATGCACATCCCTGTACCATATTAATTTATTAAAAAACTTTTCAAATGTGGAGCTGTCATACACACTAAATAATGTGTCCCAGTCTGTAGCTAACATTGAGTTACATAACTCTTCTATTTGATAATTTTCACAAAAGCGCTTTTCAACATATATAAATTTGGGTATGTGTTTCTTGGCAGTATTCAAGTATACTAATTGAGCATCATGGTCGGACCCAGTTGCTGTAGCAATATAGAATATCATTGGTGCTACATAGATTTTTATAATAGAAAATGGTAAAAAAATATTTGATATGACTGGGCATTATTTTATCATTCGGCCATACACTACACACGGATGATTAACATTAATTATAAGATTTTTAGCAACTGTTTGGTAATTACCTAATAGCGTTAATCATAACAAACTTTGTTCCCAGTGAAATGATTAATTACACGTCGTTACCAA
Source organism: Macaria notata (assembly GCA_927399415.1). NCBI lineage: Eukaryota > Metazoa > Arthropoda > Insecta > Lepidoptera > Geometridae > Macaria > Macaria notata. The sequence goes on from OV656727.1 coordinate 2,657,035, forward strand.
ATATGTGCGTCACGGTTCAGTTTCAATCACGGACAAAGCTGAAAGTGTACCCTGGCGTAAATCAACCCCTAATTATTATAGAGATTTCAAAGGAGTATGCTAAGCAAAGAAGGAAATTAAATACTTGGATGATAATGTATAACAAAGTCTATCGATATCGTTTATATTTTTTTTACTAATACGTTGGACAATGAATACTAAAGAACGATTTAAACATATCGCTAACTATCGATAAAACTGTGGTTAAAACCAGTCCAATATTTACAGCTCACGCCATTTTTATGTGAATGGTTAGCAATGTCTGTTTATTTATTTTCAATCATTTTTTACGATAATTTCAAAGGAATTATTATAAAAAAACTTAATGGTTTTCATCCTGCCCTACAATATAGCATCCATTTATCAAGCGCCATTTATATCCCTGAGGCCACGCGTTATTAAATACTTTGCTTACTTCGTCCTGCGGGATCCCAACTAATGTGGGGCATTACGGGGCTCCGTAACGTCCGGGGATGGGCCACAAATGAAACTATGGCTGTCCCGGGACCAATGGAATAAGGGGCTTCGCACATGTGAAGAAATTTTGGAAGGAAAAAGAAAATATCATTACAGCCCAGACCCACAATAAGTAATGTATTAGTCATGTTACGCCCAATGACATACCGTGGAGAAGTTTTGTTACGTTTTACGTTCTGATGTTGTATACATAATGTCATAAAATGTATTTTTGTGACATTCAGATTTTTCAGAAATTTTGCTAAAGCTTTTTATTTGTAATATTTATTAAAACCACTGATATCGAACCTCATTTTCTTTTTTACTGTGAAAATAAATCGTATCAATACGCTGTTAAGGAAATGCTACTTTAAATGTAGCCTGATGAAGTTTATGTCTTTATGTGCGCTACCTCTAACTAGGAAATATCGTACAAAAATATCTGCAGGATTTGTCCTGTAGCTGCAAGCTCTCATTACTCAAGGCGACTATAGTTTACTCTTACGGAAGGATTGCGGTATTATGTGAGGATGAAACGAATAGTGGGCTTATATGGCTTAGGAGAGGTAGGAATTGTTTCTTTAACGGTTGCGGCTTGTTTTCATATTATTTATAGGAGATATATATATTCTATTTGAGGTTATAATTTACTATGGTAATCTTTAGACAATAATCCTGAAAAACAATTTACTTGCCTTAAATGCAGCTTACTTGTTTTTTTGTACAAAGCAAAGATAATTACGTGACTTTAGTTAAATAGAATAAAAAACCACCGTGCACAATTTCAGTACCTTTCATAAAATCATAGTAATTCAAAAACTCAGCTTACTATTTAATTAGTAAAACAAACAAGAATCAACCATACAGGAAGAGTACTTACTCGTGACTCCGTAGCAACCAACAAAACAAGCAAGTAAAGCTTGAAAAGTAATGTTTCCACAAGTGTCATTAGTTAATTTGTTGGTTCCGTGCATATTTCACGGGTACTTGATCTCGACGTTACAAGTTACTGCTAATCTACGAGTGGAGGTAAATAGGAGCAATTAAAGCGAACTGAGCGAGTTTTCCGCTCCACGCTCGCGAGCGCAGCTACTCGTTCGAGCGAGCGCGGAGACGCGATCTTTGAGGGCTGGCTTAGTAAAACTTTCAATTGATTACTTTTAAATTTTCCATAGTCATTACAGCGGCATAATAGCAAATGGTTGTACGGTCGATAAAATGTGGCCTAATTCAGGATGAAATTGATAAAGATTTTAGTTTAATCACTGAATAGTTAACATTCCCGTTAGGCACAAAACTATTTAATTTCATTGTAACACCATGGACAAATAAAATTTGTGATGTTTTAATAAAACATACATGTGTAAATCAATATAGAAAGTAACATCGTCTGCGCGTCGTAGCACTTTTCGTAGAAGTTTCGTAGCTTCGTGTTCATGTTTTTATGTTATTAATAAATATTAATATAGTTATTATGTACTCATTGCTAATAAAAAGTGTATATTAGTTCCGTGTTTATAACTGAGTTAGTGGAATACTTGTGCACATGTGTATACGCATATTATCTCATGAAAAAGCTCTTGTAAGATAATCTTGTAAGCACAGTTAACCGGGCGGGTATCAGTTTAAGTTCGTATCTTGCAGGTAATCAGTCTCAGTACGTATGTACTGAGACTGATTGCAGGCAAACAGCAGTGATTGCTGCTCACTCACAAACATGATGTGTGCTTAGCCGTACTAGTTTGGATACTTTGAGCTTCTTGCTTAAACATGTAGAGGTCGTGAGTAACGTTTCTTTTAAATCGAAAATATGCGCTGAAAACGTCTTAATTCCAAAGTCTAGAGACAGGTGTTCATACTCCTTTACAATAGTTTGTAACAAACTAAGTTTTTATAAATAGATATCTGTATATTCAAAATATTTTTAATATTTTTTTAATACCACTAACTTTGTATATTGTAGTAGCTAAGTGAATAAAATGCTGTATTCAATTTAGTTATCGACAATCGAACTCAACTGAAGAAGTTCACTTGAACAAGAAGTGTTCTCGCTCTACTTTGGAAAAATCAGGAAAATCCAATAAACTTCTATTAGGGGTAACTTTAGAGACTACTCATGTACTCATCCAATTCAAATATCCGTTTTGCAATAAAATTAATTTAACAGACAGTTACGTTACGCTAGATTTTAATTTTCAATTGTACTGGTGAAAATCTAAAACCGATTAAGCGTAACTGTTTCTTTATGAAAGAACTAACTTAACTGTTTATATATGATATGGTTCAATGTTTTAACTGTTTATATGATAGTTTTTAAGACAATGTCATATTCATTTGTAATTTAAAAAAAACGTTTACCACTTAATTATACAAGTCTTTTAAGTTAACGTTTCGCAGTCCACTGTTACCAAAATCCATTCAAAGCCAACCTAACACCCACACACCACAGTCAATTTGTGTGGTTAAATTATACACACTACACACGATAACACCATCCCCGGATTTAACAACCACTATAAATGCACACCTCATTCCATCCTGCCAGATTTGACATGTATGGACTTGTCAAAGAAATGCCAAGTTTAATTAATGTCATTAACACGTTAATTACTTTCTCACCTCAGCTTGAATTAATTTAAAAAGTTAGCAAAGGCTGTCAAAACTGTGGTCAGAGGGACGCGGGATTATAATGACGGAGGTTTTAAAGTGTTACTTTTATTCCAGTTAGATTTAATGAAAATTGAAACTGATATTGGAAACAAATTAATATGCAGTTTTCAACATTTTTATACAAACGCATAAGAAAGCTTATTTCTTTTTCTTAACGTTGCGAAACAAAGTTGTTGAGACAGTGTACGATAAACCTTGTCTCTAAAACGAAACGCTTTTAATTTTTTTTTAGCAGTTCTGAAGTATTTACAATTTAATAAACCTAGCCTTTAGCTTAGACGTAAATGGTCATAGTCGAAACTCAAAGTGAAAAACTAAGTTGATTCTGCTAGGGGAAATAATAATTTAAGTAATATAAAAATATTAAACTTAACCATATTCACGATTATTTTTTCCGCACCTGAGCCACGATATTAGCCCAAGTTGCAGGTAAGTGAAACCGAAGCACCTAATTCATCACACGCCAGGTGTAGGGCTAATGTCCCGGCTAACTTAGTCGCTACTTAACTCCAACTTGGGGCATAAGTTACAACTCAAGTTATTTCGCTACAACTTGCACTGGTGCACTTGAGCGAACATTTTGGCAATATGTTCCTAAGTTATGTTTACAGGGTAACTTTGGGCGTTAGTAAAGTAACTTACTCATTACACAGTTAATGAATGTTGAGAAAGCATTGAATAATATTTTCTATGTTATCGGTACTTCTTTTTCTTCTTCTTATCGAATGAGAGTGGCCAACTCTGGTGTCGAGAGTTTATCAAGCCGCCCTAAGGGCCTCTGTCGGTACTTATAGATATTCTTATTTTAGGCAATTTATAAAATGTGTAGCTAGCTTATTAAATTACAAACAATTGAACTAAACTCAATACCTTATTTAGAAAAGGATCAGATATAATATCCTTTCCATTAACAGTTCATTCCTTAGCTGCCCTAATATTTACAGAAACATAATCCAATCCAATTTCCCGATACAGCAATAAGTAAACGAAAACGGTTGTTTTGGCAGCGAGAGGAGAAAATTCTATATAATTAGTAGATATCGGATACTGAGAGATAATACGATATCCACCTCGGTGCAGGGTGCGGGACAGGCGAGCCGGGGAAACAGAGGTTAGTGGTGCACTCACATGGAACTGGATTTAAATTAGCTTTTGAGATTGATTCCAAAGGTCCTTTTTGCTATATTTTTAAGTAGCCCCTGACAAGAAGAAAGATATAAAAAGCGGAAAATAATATTTGATTGTTTATGGATATTATTCAGAAATTGATTTTTTTTGAAGGAACTCCGACTTTTTGTCTTTCAGGTTGAGTCTCTACGGTTTTTATCTGTTATTTTTTAAATCAGTGCTCACATTTTCATGTCTAAATTAATGAAAAATGAGAATAAAAAGATATCTCATGACCAACAATAAAAAATAAGTAGTACTTAGCAACAATTTATAACTTTAATCAAGGTGTTCTTAGCAGCAAAAAAATATAACATACATATCTCCCAATATATCCCCGTCCCCGCGGCGATTGTATCGTTTCCAATAGGAACAGTTTAAAAGTGCCAGCCGCAGCCGTGTGATACTGACAGCTAATATTGTACTGTGACTGCCTCCTTGCTCCTATAGGAATTAATACAACATTTATAAGAGAAAATATTTTATGCAAGATATATAAGTAATAACATGAACTAGATGTTAGCTCTTGTCAGAACAATAAACGTATTTTGTATTGTATTGTATTGATGGGCTGACGCTTGACAATAACTCCCTTCTTATCTTGCTTAGAATAAGCTGGCAAACGCAAATTGAAGACTGATAACTTAATTCCTAGTACGTGAACAAAGGAAAATTGGAAGCCCGAAGAGGAAGAGGAAGGCCGAGAAGATCATACATGGAGCAAATAAAAGAAAAGGCGGGTGTCATGTCATATAAGGAGGTCAAGGAATTGGCAGAAGACCGGGAAGGATGGCGCATACTCCACAGACAAGAGCCCGGCCCTTAAATTTATGATGATGATGACGTGAACAAAGAATCCGGCAATAAAGGAGTACCTACCTACATATATTGAATTATTGTAGATACCTATCTTAGATAGTAAATATTTTTTACACCTCAATCGGTACCATCGGTTACCATCAGCCTGCTTTTGGTATTTTTGTAAGAATATTGAAACCATGTCAAATAAAATGATTCTAAATATGAAAGAGTATTCACACACGAGGCGATGACTCAAAATGTTGCGGTTTATTTTGAAAACCATGCTAAATTGCCATGAATTTCAATCAACATCACAATGCACTACCTATTAACAGTTACTTTGGTTATTATATTAGTTGCTAACTGTTGCTGAGGTTAATGGTTTTATTAAAGTTTTTTTTTATTTTTGTTATAGTTACCTTTTGAATAAATATAATAATATTGTAAAATCATTTTAATATGAAATAACAGAAAATTTAACAGGTATTTTCCTTCAATTTAACTCTAGTGGTTAAAAATAGCAGTAATCTAAATAATAATAATAATAATAATAAATCCTTTATTGTTTAAACTTACGTGTTACGTACATGATTGTATATGACAATAACAAAGTTTATGCACTACGTTGGTAGGTGTACTAAGCTCTGTACTAGGTATCACAAAGGATCCTGTGTTACAGGGCTATAGTATCCTTGCCGCGGCAGGCTTTAAATATATAAAACTCAATGGTGACTGACTGACTGATATAGTGATCTATCAACGCACAGCCCAAACCACTGGACGGATCGGGCTTAAATTTGGCATGCAGGTAGATGTTATGACGCAGGCATCCGCTAAGAAAGGATTTTTAGAAAAGCCGCTTTTAAAGGGGTGATATAGGGTATGCAAGTATTACTTCTTAATGCGAGCGAAGCCGCGAGCATTCACTAGTTAAGATATAATAGTAATAGTTGTATTCCATATTCTCATTTTGAAAGTAGCATTAAATTTATTTTTACCCTCGCATCCCGGGCGAGCTATCTGTATTAATTAGAGATGCAGGGATGGAATTTACCGGATTTCCGGTCAAAATTAACCGGCAAATGTTGTGCATTAATTTATTGTACATCATTGCTATGATGAACTATCATCTAAGCATGTGTATTTAATTCAAGCTAATTTTGGTTCGTAATTTGTACTACTTACAGTAGTAGATATTGATGTCTAGTAGTTTAAAAAAGAAACTAAACTTTTTATCGTAAATAAGATTTTTTAACTAATCAGGTTTAATAATAATTTGAGCTATGGGAGGTTTAATTATAAAATTAATTATTTAAGGTAATAGGATAAACTTCATTCAGATAAAAAAAACTGCACATTGCCGGTAAGCCTACATCCCTAGTGAGAGCCTACAAGGCAGTGAGCGCAGCGCGTAAAATTTTATAAGCCAATGATTTGTAGCGGCTGACTCCACGCCCGCGCCGTGCGGGATATTGCTGCTCGGCTTTTTTTAAATTAATGCTGTAAAATGTTGCAGCGGGCATATTTTGAAAGCTCGTTTATTTCACTTAGCCTAGAGGTTCATTATTTGGTATTTTTACGCAGAGTCCCCTTTTTAATGGACACAAATACAACTTAGCCTGTGTTTTTAGTAAATTTATATGTATATACAGAAAATATATAATATACTTGATGTTCTCGATTATCTAAAAGCTATTTGATGAAAATAGGCAAATTACTAAGTTTTCTGTTCCTGAATTCAACACTTATTCCCCTCGATTCGAGACATTTTAACAAGAATCCAAGTTATATGATGTTAAAATTTAGTTAAATTTATCATTGACACATTTTGAGGAATTGTTAAGAAACGATGCCAACTACTTGTGAAATAATTAAAATACTTAGATCTCAAATTAAAAAGGTACATAAATGCCTCATATATCCCTCACAAACGCGACAGTAAATAACGTCGCAGTATATCAGCGGCGTATATTTTGTTATTAAAAAACTGTGCGTGGTAGTGGTACACCTGTTGGAGGCCATAACTCGCTCCGGCCAAACTTAATGCAGATTTATGGCGGACTGCGGAACAACACTGATGCAGGAATCATACTGGATGAGACATTGTTTTAATCAATGGATTTATTTTGTAACTGAAGCTCCCGCGGTTCAGTATTTCGCTATATATTCGTGGCTAGCTAAGTTAAGCAACAGTCGCCGAGGTTAGTCCTTTATTAAATATTTTTTTTATTAAAATTTTCGTGAGATATCCCTATTATAAATATTCTTATAAAAAATTTTGATCATATATTTTATGAGTAAAAATAGTAAAAAAAATAGTCTTTTTAAAGTATAAAATAAATAAATATTTCAGGACATACCACACAGCGCCATCTAGCCCCATACTAATCTTATGCTTGTATCATGAGTACTAGATAAAGGATTTAATACATATATACTTTTCTTTCGTAAATGCATACTTAATATACATAGAAACGACTAGACTCAACACAAGTGATTACAAATTTTTAAAAATTATAATTACTTTTATTATGCGGTAATCGAACCCCCTAGATTAGAAGGCAGAGCCACTACCAACTAAGCTAACAGGGCAGTCAGTTTAAGTGCAAATGATTTACGTCTATATCTAAATCAATTTGTGTTTTCAACTTGCTGGGTGAATTTTTGTTTTAACCCATATTAAAATTCAGCTAACTAGTAAACAGTTTTTAGTATTAGTAATACCGTCATCGTCTTCCGACCGTGAAAGCCTGAAAGCTCTCTGTGTGCCGCCTAATCTATCGCCTTGCACCGTAATGGCCCGCGTGGTACTCCGGTGTTTTTGTAAAAATGTGCGGACGACCTGACATGCTTGAAGTAACTTCTGGCTAGAGAACAAAATAAATAATAAAAGCTCCTTTAAAATAGAAATAAATAGCGGTCTCTTTTTTTACCATAAACTCGGAGAATTTATGCTGATTACTGATGATTCTTTGGAGAATCCATAAAAAGAACGTTTTTGATCCATCACAAAATACATATGTTCAGAAAAAAACTTCTTACTGAAGGAATGTTAACCCTTTAACCCACTGAAGTCCCGTAGATAAATATTCCCATTACCGATAGAAAGCGTTATAATAGTGCGGCAACTCGCGGCGTCGGGTAATTTCCCGGGGGAGACGGGACCGGGACTCATCCCGCTATGATCCTGAGGAAACGATAAGAATGGTCTTGCAAGACTGCTGGGAAGTAGTTACTGGACTGTGTAGTGCAACTCTAGTGAGTTTGGGAAATTTAATTGAACAAATTTGTATTATTATGATATACCTTAGCCTTAAATATAATATTTTAAGCACACTTAAGCCTACAAAAACATTACGTATTGTCCTAATAAACTTATGACACCATGATTATCCTACTTGGCTTTAAAATAAAAATTGCAGATACAATCAAGGGCAAATACGGATTAATTGTATTGACCACAGATGAAACTTCGTAAACTGTTAAAATAATGTGCTAGATTTATTAATAAAGTTCAATGTGTTTCAAGCCACACTGACACACATTACAACTGACTATAAAACCCCAAACTAAAAAGCGATTTTATCAAAACCGTGTTTACGGCAAGATAATGTAAACTCCAATCGTTTTACTTGGTTATGGTTGGGTGCGCGGTGATGGGTGTATTCGCCATGGTTACGTTGATAGCATTCGCTCCGTGGAAATGACGCTAAAATGTTTTCACACAGATGAAACATCTCCAAGATATGAATGACGAGCGTTTTTTGCAGAGAATAGAATTTATTTTTTAGCCTACAATATGAGTAATCAATATCTATGTATGTATAAGTAAGTATAGGCTGAAAAGTATGAGAAACCTATCCATCTTTAGAAAAATATAGTATAATTACAGTTCATTACATCAAAATAAAACTAAAAAATTTAATGATCATCAGATATCATAGTTTATGTTATCATTATTTGACAACCCAATTTAATAACTGCATTGTTTTTTTAACCGTTTAAAAATAGCCCGCTTTCGCTCCCAACTTGCGCTCCTAGATTTAATTTGGCAAGCCAATCGGCCTGCAAATCTAGTTATGCTCCCCGTGGCGGTGGCTGTTGTTTTTTATATTAATTAATGTATTTCATTATTTCATTAACCCCTCTCTTGTTTGTTCGGGGTTTGATGGAGTTTCCGACGAGAGGAGTCGGGCGAACTTAATGTGATTATGACTTTGTTTTTCACAATTTGTTTTAATTTCTTGCTGTTTGGTGTTTAGGCGAGGTTTGTTTTTGTGACGAGACGTAAAATTATTATTGTAAACATTGAGTAAGGCAACATTTTATTCTACTATAAGTTTTATGTACTTTTTCACATAGATTTACAGCTTAATTTACAGCTAAGTTAAGAAGACAAAGCTCAACTTGTATTAGATCGCTCACTACTGAAGTCTTCAATGTTTAATTAAAAGTAGTTTCTAACCGTTGCGAACTCATTATGTCCACAATATCATTTATTTCATCGTGTTTTAGTTAGAAATGTCGTGATGTTGATATTAAGAAAGCTATCAAGTTACTTTTCAGCATTACCTTACATATTAACATTGTTTTGTAACGCTACCTTGAAAACAAGGAAGAATCCGTACCCACCATAAAAATATGCCATGATAATGCCAGTTTTAATACCTTCGTGACTTGGAACTGCGCAGATATGTCCAAACAATGGGTATAGCATGGTTATACCATACATGACGTGTTTCACCGCTCAAGGTGAGCCCTTGACAGAATATCGACGAAATAAGCACAAAAACAAAATAACTTGATCGATTTTTTTTGTTTTGAAGAAGGCAGATGTAAATTGATTAACATTGAGGTTTTTTTATCAGGGATTACCTACATATTTGAAAGTGATTCAGAACTTTTAAAAACCATTACTTACATGGGTATGTTCAGTGCACTTACACCAAAGCAGGAAGATAAAGTTTATCGAGCGCCATAAATATTTTGAAACGAATAAAGATTAATTTAATCCCAACTAATAAGAAATCACCGTTACACATAAGTAACAATATTGCTCTAGGAAACATTTTGTGTATATTGTATTCAAATTGTCCAACATGTACAATTTAAAACCAAATCAAGTATGTACATTCACGCTGCATGATTAAATAGCTATTATTTACGTCGTTCATGAGTAAACCAATCGCATGGAAAGTGGCGATGGATCTCCCACGATTATTGTACCTACTTTCTACAATATCTACATAACCGCACTTCCTACATTTATACACCAACAACTTGCGTTTTGCTGTCACGGGATATAATAGAACATTATGCAAACGGCTTTTTAATGTGTTGTGAGAGTAGTTAACATAAATTCTCAGAAATTTATTTACTTGTACTTAGTAGTAAATTAAATTCCAACTTAAGCTGATATGAGCCTTTGAATTTAAAACATGGCAAAAAATGTAAACAAATTTAATTACTAAAATTAAAAGTCGGCACAGAAAAAAAAATATTCTATTTGACATAAACCGACTGCAACTCACAGACTGCGACGAGGTCCAAAAACTAACCTCATCAAAAACCATCCCTTGTTTCCACATGTCATATTAAAAACAGTTACAAGTTTATACAGACCTTGTATAGCCCCTGCCCAGCACAGACAGAAGAGCGCCCACTTGGCGGTCCGGAACCTCTGCAGCCAGCGCGGCCGGAACATGCCCCAGCCACAGCGCAGGCTGCGGCCCTCGCTGTCCCGCTCCGACTTGCTGTCCTCCGCCTCCGTCTGAAAGAGATGGATGTTCATCTGAGAAAAAGGAACCTTCTAGAGTATACAAGTCTAAGAAGAATACATGCAGCATTGCTTAGCACCAGACAGCCTATTGTCAACCGCAAATTCTGTATGTACTTCATACAAAAAACATGTAGGATGAATGACTCACAAAACTCCAATAAGTTCTGAAATGGAAGATTGACTATCAGTTTTTGATTACCTACTCTTCTGGTTACGATTTTTGTAGGTACTAATGCGTCTAGACCACTGTTCTATATTGAGATTTGCAGAAATATAGCATAATGATTCATTGCGTCAATCAAACGTTATTTAGGACATTTCATCATCTAACCAACCAACCGGCCAACCGGGACGCGCGTGCTGACTCGTCCTCCTGATGATGGAAACCTCATTTTCCGAAACTTGTCGAGCTAATTTTCCGACATAATTATTGACGTAAGTGCTAGCCGGTTATTACAGCTAAATCATCAAACTACATACTGAACAAATGCATAAAATGGTAAACACATTTTCAGTGTTGTGTGCTTCTTTAAATAACTTACGATATCATAAAATGCTGCAAAAAATAATAATAGAAAGAACTATTATTAGACATGCCAGTTTAAATAAGAAAAGTGGCCAGTAAGAATCTCACTGTATCCGACTAAACACAAAATCCTCGTTCTTTGAGTCACTTCCGCCGCCGGCTCGTGGATAATAAGTAGATAATACGATATGATTCAAGATACATTCCTTTTGTACACCAATCGGAAACGCCCACCGGTATGTGACCACTTGGCCAGGACATCTGAACAGCTTAATGCTGTTTTAAATCTTTATTAAACGCTGTTTTGGGTAACGAACACAATTGCATAATCGGACTCTTGAATTCTCGATCATATTATATTTTATTGCTATCGTTAGAAGTATTTTTCAGCAGTATGTACAAAAAACTTTATAAGAGTCGTACATGTGTTTCAAGTCTTTTTTTTTTCGAAGCACAAAATATAAATTCCTTCGTATTTTTTTACATTAGATAGAGTCACGCTTGACTACAACTTGCCTGATGTTAAGCAACGTTGTAATCTACGATCTAGCGCGCTTGCCTAGAAGAAACCGGTTTACTCTCGACTTGAAGACCGACAAATTATAGTTCAAGGGGAATAGAGATTCGGGCAAGGAGTTCCACAGTTAGGCTGTTCGCACGATGAAAGTCGAAGCAAACCGCTTGGTGCGAGTCTTTGGAACCTCAACTGTATAACGGAAACACATTCATTACGAGTATATATGCGATTTTTAAGCTTATTAGGTCCATACAAAAATACAAGATTTCATATTAAACGAGTGAGTGACCTTTACTGTAATAATTACTTACACAGATTTAAAATTATTTTGCCCGTATCATTGACCTTTCTGAAGTGGGTTAAATACCAGATACCTGACTACCCTTCATCAATTATTTATCGACGTATCGTTTGACTGGTCATTATGTAATACTAGGTATTTTACCCCTATGTCATTGAACTGTATACCTAATTGAAAGCTACTAAATCAAACGAAATATTAAATGCTATTGTTTTGATGGAAGACACTGAACTTTCAACCCATGGATGAACGAGATAGTAACTTATCACATCACACTAACGGGGAATGGTAAAATGAGTTCGTTTGTTATATTTTCACAATCAAAAGGCTGAATTGATTTGGATGACATTTGGTAAATTGCTACTTTAGACCCTGATAACTTAAACTTAGCTATTTAGCTTAATCACCGAAAGGAGCAAAATGTTGTAAGCACAGGCGCATTACCGCTAGTTAAAAGGCTATGAAATTACATTTTGCCATACATTTTATCACATTTTGGAAACTAAGTAATACTCTAACGTATTGAAACGTTCGACGATTTTACGACGATTCGAGTTATGTAAGTTCGACCAGTTTTGTTTAAATTAGAGTACCCAAATTTTTACTGGTATACATAACCCTCACTAGTTTTAATTTTCATAGTTTTTAGTTTACTAACACATTTTCTGGATCTTCTTATGTTGTCCGAAATAAAAACATTTTATTTTTATTTATTTATTTTTATAATATTTTTTTGAATTAACTTTTTCATTATATATTTTAGTCTCAGCCAAACTATCAAAGTAAAGGTGCCTTTACAGCCATTATTACTCCTCGCAGCAGTTCCCTGTATGTATGGGACACGTGTTCAGCTCACAGCGCTATCGGGGCTAAATCTGCGCCTGCTTTGATCGCGCCACGTCCTCAACGCGCTATTCACTCTTACAATAAACAGGCTTACTAGGAAAGTAAAACTTCTAAGGCACGCTAAAGTTCTAAGATTATACAAGCTTGAACATGAAAAATCATAATCTTTTAAGTTCTCCGAACGGTGGCTGTAACTTTCAGTTCGAATGTGGTTGTGACTTGTACGTTTCAAATTTGACACTGCTCTGAAGTCATTAGGTATGATTTAAGCAGATTGTGAGATGCATAACAGGACATTTAATATAGCTCGCTTATCCATTACGATTGATATTAATTTAATAGTAGTTTATGCAACTGTCATTATAATGAAGGGTATTAAAACACGAGTGTGAGTTTATGAAACGAGCGCAGCGAGTTTCATAATAGTAACGAGTGTTTTAATACCCGTGTTATATGCAGTTGCGCGCCCGGTCCCGACCAGCGAGTCTCTCCACCCGCAAATCACTAAGTCACGATCTTATCTATTCATCGTCCAAGAAGAGATGGTGCGGGAGTTTGTATCGATTATATTTGTCGATATATTTTAATGTACTTTTTCTTGTCTTACCGATGTTGGTAATTAATTTGTTTTTACTAGTTGGGTTTCTATATATGTAGAATGTTTTAGATAATTTATAAATGTAAGATTTTATGCTAGGTAGACCTATTTTTAAGTGAAGTTTTTTGAGGTTTGTATATAGCGGCGTGTTATATGAGTTTTTAATTGCTTTATTTTGAATGATCTGGAGTTTATTAATATTAGTGGGGCAAGTACTACTCCACACGGGACATGAGTAGGTGATGCAAGGTCTGACCAAAGTACGATAGATGTTTAGTTTGGTACTACTACTAAGACAGGACTTTTTGTTTAGAACAGGACTCAAAGCATTCAGCGCTTTGATTCCTTTCAGGCAAAACTTAGTTGTATTTTCAGTCCAGTTTAGTTTACTGTCCAGTATAAGTCCTAAATATTTGACCGACTTGTTCCATGGGATGCCGAAGCCGTCAATTTTTATTTTAGTTAAGTATTTTTATTGTTAAATATATATGAGTATTATGAGCTATTTCACCTTTTTGGGTTCAACATTTTGGGCTCTACTTTTTGTGCTCTACTTTTTGGGCTCTACTTTTTGGGCTCAACATTTTGGGCTCAACATTTTGGGCAACTAATCTAACCAACGAGAGCGCAGCGCGACCAACCTGATTGGCCCTGCAATCAGGTTGGTCGCGCTTTACCGATGTTATAATGAGCTATTACGATATCGATGTGGATATTATAGCATCATGTGAAATTGCTTAAATTGAGTGTTTTGTTGTCTGTGCTATAACAGTAGTAATTATAAGTCAAGTATTGGAAACATAAGTAGAATGTTACAACATTAGTGTAGATAAACTTGTTTTTGTAATGAGTAAGAATGTATTACTGATAAATGGTTAATCTGCCTTTGCGTTTGTCAGATATAGCCCTGTATATTGCCACAAGCAGCACAATGCTGTAACAGCTGATATCCTGCTCTTTGTTGGCTTTTTAGTTGGAGCTGTTGTCAAGTTGATCTTTATTGCGCCTGCTTTGACTGCCAATAGTGCTCACGTATTTTTTATATAACTAAGTACCTATTCAAAGCAGGTATTACCTATAATCAAAGTACTTCAAAGTGTGTGTTATAATAACTGTTGGTTAGTGATACGTACACAACCATAATAATTACTCGTAAATGCGAATAAAAGTAGACTCATAACTTAAAAGTGTGGACATTAAAAAAGCAACATGGTAAAACTTGGAGATCAGTGCTAGGCACTGATAATTATTTATACGCACATAATATATTATGTATTAATAGGTATAGGAAATTTAATTTTTCAGATTTATTACGAAATATATAAGCGTGGGTGGTAAATTTTCCTAGTACCTGAAAAAATTGTACCAAAGAATTGTAACTTGAACTTGAGCGAGTTAGCGTGTAATAAATGTAATATTAAACGAAATTCAGTTCAACTTCAAGGCCTAAAGGTTCATGAACTGACAGCTTGACCCTTGAAGTAGTTTAAGAGAGTTCATCCATTTCATGAGTAGTCCATTTCAAAGTTTTACTTTCTTCAGTATTAGATATTATATCAAGACGCTGATGTTTTCGTAAAAAAAATATCTGCTACAAAAGTCAAACAGGCTGCACGATATGATAGTAAATGTATACCATCTAATATATTAAGTGAAATAAGCCAGAGCTTTACAGAGGGGTTGTTTTCTATTAAAATCGCTTCATAACAGTGTAGTAACCACGTAATATACCCATAAAAAACTTTGAGAGGAATTGATAACCTCCTCTTTTTGAAGACGGTTAAAAAACCTAATTGAACCAGTGCAGCGAAATCTTTGACTGTGTACTTACGATTATTTTATAAAGCTAGGTAATGTAAAATAATGTGACCTTTGATTCTAGGCTAATAATGATGACGGATGGAAAACTATCGTGTTGTGATTACAGCAGTGTTAGGCCCAGATTACCATCGATTGCCGCGGTCCACTGAACTTTATTTTAGGAAATAAGTAATTTTTATAAAGTTAGGTACAGGTACCATAATGAAGGTAATTTTGTTATTGTGCGAGGCAGAAAGTTCTAGATTGATATTTTATTAGTTACTAGTGGGTGTTCACGGCTTCGCTTGCATTAAGAAGTAAAACTAATTGCATCCCCTATATCACCCCTTTAAAAGTGGCATTTCCAAAAATCCTTTCTTAACGGATGCCTACGTCATAACATCTACTTTCATGCTGTACGTTGATAGATCACTATATCAGTCACCTTTGAATTTTATATATAAGATTACAATAAACATTGACATTCTATGTAAGTATAGAGTATCTAGAAAAATTAATATAAAGCGAAATTCAACTTATATATCGCTAGTATTATGTATACTGACTTTTGTATATTCATTAGTAAATAAATAAATAATAAATAATAAATAAATAAATATTCCGGGACACTGCACACAGCGCCATCTAGCCCCACACTAAGCAAACGCTTGTGTCGTGGGTACTAGATAACGGATATAATACGTATAGGTATATACTTTTCTTTTGTAAATACATACTTATTATACATACAAACGACCAGACTCAACACAAGTAATTATATTTTTTTTTTCAAGTACATAAATACTTGTGTCATGCGGGAATCGAACACGCGACCTCTAGATTAGAAGGCAGAGCCACTACCAACTAAGATAACAGGCCAGTCAATAACAGGCAAGTTAATAGTTAAGTACATATTGTAAATCTAAGTACTTTGTCGTTAGCAATTATAATCTAAGAAACATGATTAACTAGTGCATTTAATTGCATAAGTGAAGTGAGATAGATAAGCTAAGTACATCCAATCGTCTAGTCTGGACTTTATCATTTTGTGATTGTGAATTGTACTGTACATTTGTTAGTTTGTTTCTGATATAAATATTGTTCAAAGCTGACAACTTAACATTTTTATTTAGCTAATCAAAAAGGGTCAGTTGATCGTTTTGACTTTTTCTTTTGTTTTCGAAACAATCGATTAGAAAAATGTAACAAAAAACTGCACTCTTATCACTTTATTTGTAAAATTTGACATCACTATTGGATTACCTAGCACAAGCTTGAGACGGTTGGCATATCAAGAGGCTTATGTAAGTAGTGAGACTGAAGCAGCCTTAACATCTAAGGCTGCTTCAGTCTCACTTCATGTGATGATATTATTGAATAGCAATTTGTTTCTTTTTTGTCTACTGATGATTATGTTAATTAGGCGTACAAAGCAAGAAAACTAGAGTTAAACAAATTTTAGGCGCCGTGTAACCAAATTATATTTTCATTATAGTTTTAAAGCTATTAAAATTAACAGGTATTAGCTATTTGTAATCCCAGGAAATTGAATAGACGAACCTAACTAGTATGGGGCTAGAAGACGCTGTGTCAATGTCGAAATATTTATTTAGTAAAGAAATAGTTGGTAGTAGTAAATTTATGTAGTATTATAAGATAGCGTGTTAGAAGGTGAAGGACACACTGGTGTGATCACGTGTCGGGGACGCATTACAGTCGTAACATATTGACACAGATCGGAGGAACTTTGTTAATAGCAGTGCAACATACATAATATCGATTTATACTGAATAAATATAATAATGTTTTTTTTCCTGAAAATGCTGACAATTTGTTTTGTGATTATGATTAATAATAAGTAAGGGCTCTTAGGAAAAATTTAGTCCAAATTGCTGAAGCCGTCATTAACGATTGAAGCCTTTTTTAAATATTGTAAATGGTTAAGTTTTTTAACTGAAACTACTGTAAATTAAATAAATATACCCACCGTTTTAGGACATTCGCTCATTGTTTCGCCGTTCCAACACCAAATATTCACAAAATGTTCAAAATTCTAACGAAAGTTTCTTAGTATTTATTTTTTTGGTAGGATTACTAAAAGATGACGTATGTATAAAGTGTTATGTTTTTTCACGAAACAAATTTAGGAGTGATAAATATAATATTTTAATTACAAAATTTTCAAAATCAGTGGCAAACCAAGTATAACCACTACTTTTATGACTGATAATAATCCGCTTCAAAAGTTCCATTTACTCTCAAATCTCCATAGAATACTTTTCGTAGCAGGTCTACGTAAAAGTTCGCGGCGGGTTGCGCTGGGCGGCGCACGCAGGCGGGCGGCAGGGCGGCGCGCGACCGACTGACGGAACACGCCGGGGAACCACGCTTATAAACAGGGAGATAGGTAGGATTTACACGGTAACATGGCACTACGACTTTTAAACACTGGTTTTAGCATATCACTATCAACTTTTTTATAATTAAAAACTAGCTGACTAGCGAAGAATCAATCAATTAATCAATACATAAAAAAGCTGAACGACATATTTGCAGAATTTGTCAACTCTAGTGGTACAAGAAGCCGCATTATTTTGCTTCAGTTAAATATATATATATATAAATAAGTGAATAATATTCAGGATGCTTTTTGTAGCGCATCTTCAAAACTCATAGAAAAATTGTTGGTATTGATGTATGTAGGTAGGTAGTAAAGACTCCCTTAATTTTGCGTTAGTTTCTTACTAATAACTCTGTATGGAGACTACTGTAATATATTGTGTGTCTGGTGAGTTTGTGATTGAAATCGATTTGTTACTATTATAACCATTTAATAAGATTATGTAAGTGAATTCCAGAGACAGTTTTTATAAACACCATTCGCTGTATGGAGAAGCCTAGGTAGGTATAGTACTTTAATTTTCTACCTACTTTTTCTAAGAATCACAAATCTCAACCTTATCATAATAGGAACTTAAACTTAGCGGCCAACCGGGACACGCGTGCTGACTCGTCCTCCTGATGATGGAAACCTCAGATTTCCGAAACTTGTCGAGCTAATTTTTCGACGTAATTTTTGACGTAAGTGCTAGCCGGTTATACAACTAAATTAAATCATGCCTTACGGGAACTATAATACAGTGAACTTAAACTTAGTTGTGATTTTAATGTAAAAGATTGAAAAACATTCATTTGGACTCAATGCAATAAATTTAAAACAAGGGAGCAAGAAAAGATATACATTTTGAAATGCTAAAGAAACTACGAAATAAAAAGTGCAGCGCACCCAATTTGCATTTTTATTTAGCTCTGCAACTGAGCTAGAAAACGGTTGAATCCACTATACCCTCGTAAATACAAAGATTTGTTTATTTCTTATCAGTTTGTTTACACTGAAACCCCTAAACAGTAAATTTATTTGATTTTGTAATATGATGATTGTATTTAAAACCGTCAGCTTCCATTTTTAGGGTTCCGTACCTCAAAAGGAAAAAACGGAACCCTTATAGGATCACTTTGTTGTCCGTCTGTCCGTCCGTCCGTCCGTCTGTCAAGACCCTTTTTCTCAGGAACGCGTAGAGGTATGAAGCTGAAATTTATATCAATTACTCAGGTCTACTGTCCCTTGAAGCTGTGAAAAAATCAAACTTCTAAGCCAACGCAATCAAAAGATACAGCCATTTATGCCGCAAATTTTCGACACTTGCAAGGGAATCAAAACCTACAGGGTGCTTCCCGTGAACTCAGAATCTTGAAATTTGGTACGAAGCAACGTCTTATAGCATAGATAAAGGAAAAATTACGAAAACCATAAATTTTTAGTTACATCACAAAATATTTAACCTTGCAGGTTTGTACGGAACCCTCGGTGCGCGAGTCCGACTCGCACTTGGCCGGTTTTTTATTCATTATCATTAAAAAATTCGTGTTTATCACAAATACATAAACTATCACATGCATAAAGAAAATACTACATAAAACAATCGTTTAAGAATCTGGTAAAGTAATATTGCCAATTCTTACAGTTATTAATACCGATATAATTTCGTAGCTCTGTCTACATATAACATAAGATAATCATTTATTCGTCAATAGTAATACACAACTTATGAACTATACGTCAACAGTTGGTAATTCTATTTTCTCGTCACACAAAAATATTTTTCAGTTAAAAGATTTTAAACATGTCTTAATTTTCCAAAAATAATACATTTTTATAATGGTATAAATGTCAAAATAAAATAAAAAGTCAAATAAATTTAAAATTAAATGGAAAGTAAAAAACAAAACTTCTAGGAATCATCAAATTAAAAAATGTCGACTAAAAATAAATAATGTCTTATTATAATAATGTATACATTCATATTAATATAGTATACTTATATGTATTACAATATGTTCCGTGCCTTGTCATTCCGTTTTACTCCATAAATACTCTTATACGCTACACTAGGCATTATAAAATTGGCTCCAGTCACCTAATTCCCGGGTAATTCTCGAGCTTAGTTTCAGTTAATAAGGCAGCCACTCTTATTTTAATCAATATTCTACACCAAATCTTGTATAAGAACTTATGGAATCGATACTTATCTGCACCCGTAAGAATCTACTGATATACTTAAAAATATGTTCATACTTCTTACCAAGCAATATAAGATATCATGCCATTGGTCTTAACTAGCAACAGCAAAAGATCAAGTCAAAGAAAATAATGATTGAGATAAAATAAATTATGCTACTTAAAAACAATGTTAATCTTTGAGTTAGCTTAGAGCCGTTTGTTCCATTTCTTTCGCAGATTTCTCTCAAAGCTGCGATGGCTGTTGCATGCCGAATCTATTCTTTATTCAAATGAAAGCATAGCACATAGTACCGCGCACGTGCTGCCAGCTTGACGTGACTTTAATTTGAATTTGGTACAAAATTAAATTCGCGCCATATTTATGGGCGCCGGAGGGAAATCGAGAAGGTCGTGGAATGCTCGCTTTGCACTTTACGTTTCATTTAACATCTCGTTTTGTAATGAAGCTATATTTTTTCGCAAGGGACGGCATACGTCTACATCGTACTACTTATACGGCTCTAAGCGTTCTCCCGTGGGTAGGAAACAATATTAAAGTAGACTTACTTTAATAGCAGGATTATAGTTGCGATTTAATGGTTTCAGATTGTAATAAAAATACAAACTAAAAAACTTTCTTGTTATCGAAGAGCTACGTCACATTTATGACAAGGTCACACCGATACCAGTTTTTTAGTTACAATGAAAATTTAACTTGCAATACGACTGACCGTTTGATTTCACGGAAAGAGCGCGTAGAATTTTTGCACTTATTATATTACGCAATAAAATTTGGGGTCTTTAGATGATACTAAAAAAAACTTTTTTTTAACTCTCTTGGTGTAAATACTATAAGTGTGTAAGTATCCTAGAGGATTCTCATAATCTATATTCCTAATGGCTAAGTCTAAACCAGCAAGTTACCCTGCTATGCCTGTAGGTGGCATTGTGGTCGTCCTTCCTGAGCGAGCGCAGATCGATGGTATGGAAGCCGTCGTCCACCGCCTCGAACGCCTTGTTCACGCACCCACCCTGCGCAGACATCGCGGCACGCTGGAAAACATAAGTTTGGATTAACAAAAAGGCTACTCTTTATGCCGTATTAACGCGGATAACACGGCGTGGCGTCTGTCTAAAATATTGCGGTCATCATCGAATAAAATAAAATTTCTACCTACAGCATACGGTATTTTATGCAGTTCATTTTATTTATGCACAATGATGCCACAGGCATACACATAGAAATCATAAGCATCATAATCTTTACTTTATTAAAATAACTTCTTCTAACGTTTTAACGTTAAAAAAAACAATGATAAGTTGGCAAGATTTGTAGGAGATGCAGTGACATTTATGTAGTATATGAAACGTCTGCGTTCAAAATATGGAATCCAGAATGATAAAAATAAAAAGTAACCTAGCACCAGAACGAATCCAAGAAAGAAGTTCGCATATCCCTGGACTGTAGTACAACCTACTTGGCAAACTGACGAGTACAGACTACGGACAAAAGTGCAGTGCCCCGTGCCCCGCTTCCCGCGGCCATTGTTGCATTGTGCTCCAATGGAACCTGTATGGGAACCATGCACCATACCATGCACCATAGCCGTGCCAGAATGTGTGCTGGTTTCACTTGATACCGGGAAGTTATAGGGGAAAGCCGGCTGGTTGAAAATAGGTTGATTGAAACTCTAGGTTTTTTAACGATAACTTGGATTTATCACAATTTGGTCCGGTCTACGACTATGATGAAGTTAATTAATCATTTATTGTTGAGTCATAGGTAGGGCTAGAGTTAGAGAATTTTTAAAACTTTTCTTGTGAAACAACAATTAGTCTTTAAACTAAGAGTTTTTAAGTATGTTATGTTACATATACGTAACATAACTTTTTCTTTAGAAATATTCAAGTGAGTGTTTATATTTTAGTGTTCGTCCACCAATCATAACTTTTACTCCTATTAGCTACTTATTAACATACCTACAATGTAGATAGCATGCAAATAAATTGGAATATCGTCGCATGACCAATATTCCCATATTATACTTGCATGTTTGCATACAAACTTACATGTACATTATTTGCACAACATACCGAAATTAATACAAATATGTATTTTGTATTTATATGACGACAAAAATTTAAACAGTCTTAAAATGTAAAGATAAGGATAAAGAATCTTTATTGATAATGTAAAATTGTAACATACATAGGTATAAGTACTAATATCACAGAATATGCTACACACATTACAATATCTCGTCAAATTGAATTTATAACATTTAGCTTTTATAAAATTTTAGAAGTTACATATGTCTAGTTTTATTAATAAAATAATGAAAATTTTTGTTATTAAAATCATGTCAAACATAATAATAGGTATGTAATCATACAATATGTCAACTTAAATAAATCTTGGTACTGTCACTTTAGCTGTATAGGGGCTAAAATGACAATTTGGCATCACACTCCTTACCTAGTAGTTAATTACATAATTTCTAAGCAAGATTAGAATCAATTGGTAGTTGACTGTAGTCATTTTCAAAGTATTCTTTAAAACTGTATAGTGTCTGATCTAACAATAATTGTTTGACGCTATTGCAAAATTGCTGATCATTATTCATAGACTAAATGTGTGCGGGGAGTTTATTGAACAGTTTCTCTCCCATTATAGTGGGTAGTTTCTTAGTCATACACAGCCTAGGCACAGTTGGTTTTAACAATACTCTGTTTATCTTGGTTCTATTTGAGTTATAAGTCTTAAGTTTAAACAAATGTGGATTTCTTTTTACAAACTTTATAATCTCTAATATATATTGCGACACTGACGTCAAAATCTTCAACTCTTTGAAATGGTTTCTACAAGACTCTCTATATCTACCTTCCACAAGTACTCTTATTGCTCGTTACTGCATTATTAACACTCTTTCAAAGTCTGTCGCATTGCCCCATATACTTATGCCGTATGAAAGTATAGAGTGTATGTATGAATAATAAGTTTCCTTTAGGTGCTCTGGGCTTGTTATTGGTTTCAACTGTTTTAATGCATAAACCCCTTTTGCCATTTTTTTACAAGTATTATTAATATGTTCTTTCCATGTTAAGAAGGGATCTAAATCGAATCCTAATAGCTTAACATGCTTTGCGTATACATTCAGTTCCATTCTCTAATATTAATGGAGCTTCTTTAAAGTTTGGTGATACAGCATACAGAATGTTAGTTCCCACCAAATATAGATACTCAATACACAAATAGATAAAATACAATACAAAAATAGAAATTCTCACCTAAATAGTTTTAGTATAATTAATAATTACCCCCAGAATATTTAATTGCTATACGTATTAGTCCTTGAGGTAGCATAGGTCGGTCACTCCCATTAGTTTTATTATTCAAAGATAGTTGATATTTTTTATGACATAGTAAACGATGTATTGTTTCTCAGTCCACGAATTTATGTATCTATGTAAATTAGATTCTAATAAGAATTTCAAAGACAAATATTCTTGTAACGGTAATTTTTGAGTATATAGCTAGGTAGCTACGTACATATTATATGGTTTTAGACAATCTAATCTCTTTGATTTTCAACTTATTATTAGCATGATCATATTAAAATTTCTTTTAGTCAAAAAAACTTACTCTAGTTTACTTTTGACTTATTTTCTTTTTGCATGATTCTGAAAAATGTTACAAGATTAAATACTAGTTGTTATTTCTCTATGCTACAAAAAATTTGCAAAAATACTTCATCAGAGGTCCGTTGGTGATAACAAGATTGATAATTTAATAAACATGGCTGCATAACACAAGTATTTCAGAGAACAGCCAAATCTTAACGTTTCAGCGGCAAAGAAAATGACAGTTACCCTTCTATCGCTAAAGAGCCTCACAGTGACTCTGGAGCCGACTAATTACATAGATGAGTTACTCTATACACCCTTCTATTATTGCTGAGTAGTTAGAAACAGATGTATAACTTCAACTGTGTTTTTTTATGTTATAAATTTTTACCGTTTTACGCCTTACATAGAATTAGTAAATAAGGAAATGATGTCATGAAAATATTTTAATCGTGATTAAAAAGAATAATAAAAAGTATACGTCACTTTTGTAAGAAAATAGATAAGGCGAGGTAAATAACCTTAAAATTTAACTAACAATTTTATCTATAGGTATATATAAAACTCAAAGGTGACTGACTGATTGACTGACTGATATAGTGATCTATCAACGCACAGCCCAAACCAATGGACGGATCGGGCTGAAATTTGGCATGCAGGTAGATGTTATGACGTAGGCATCCGCTAAGAAAGGATTTTTTGAAATGCCACTTTTAAAGGGGTGAAATAGGGGGTGCAAGTTTTACTTCTTAATGCGAGCGAAGGCGCGAGCACCCACTAGTCTATACATAAATCGAGATCACGATCCAGAAGTGGAGTTACCAAACAGTTGTTTACTAAAGACAGCAATAAACGTCTTATCGCAACTCAAGGCTGCTTTTTGCTCACTGAAAGCATAGCTGAAAGGAGTATAATTGATTCATTTGATTGCATTTACATCTTATTGCTATCCACTAATCAGTGACTGGTGGGAGAATTTGACCGATCATGTTAGAAACTGACATAATGGCATATTATATTATTATTTTCATTGTAATAACTTTAAAATATACCTAATCCTGGCCCCTTAGACAGTTAGTAAGCTTACTAACGCATTATAATGGAATAGAAAGACCAAGTTATGAGATTAACATCATAATACGCACGTAATCTCTCTCTCGCTCCCTAATCTTAACCTTTACGTTCCCTTCTAGTAAAGGAGGTAGCCATAATTTGATACAGAAGGTTGGAATATAATTTTCCGAAGCAGTGAGTGCTTTGTCGCGTGTGAAGTGAAAAGATTGCCTCTTGCGGCCCGAGATCACAGGGTTAACTTGGTTTGTACTAAGTGGGCAGATATTGATATAGATATTTTAAGATATGTATGTATATACAGTGTCTTTATAAGATCTGGTTTTACTTTGTAATTATAACCTACTCTGATCGAGTGCGCAAGTAATAGTAGTTTACTTTGGAATATAATCACGTTCTCCGCAAGCGCTAGCTTATTGACCTTATTTGCCCTAAGATTAATAATATTATAAAATTACGTACTTCTTAAGGAATACATTTTTGAGTTACATTAGACCGGTATACTGCTCAACCTTGAGCCATGGAGTCAATTTTGTGGTTCACCAGTTCTCAAATGTGTGACTGTCTAGAGTTCTTAATCATGCATCATCATAATTCAAATTGTATAACAATTAACCTAAGTACATAATATTTTATTAATGATGATATTTTCACAAGATAACCAACTATACTCATCGTCGTTATCTTCGAACAAATATACTTTCTAGATCATTAAACAAAACCTCGGTTGACCTAAAACAGGCGTTCTACAGACAAAACATTATTTACGCTCTTCGTGTTTAAAAATCTTTGCAAATATGTTAATTTGAGCACAAGAACCTCTCACCTAGTGGCGGTCTCGTTTCCCGAACAAAGTCGCGGCATGAAATATGCATGCTCATGGCCAGTCTATGCATTACATTATTATTGACATAGGAAGAGGCGATATAGACATTGTTGCCCATAATTTGTTACTTTTTAGAATTTATAAAGTTATTATAACTCACTTAAAATTCAGAAAGATCCAAAACATTAGTACTTATGTAAAATAAGTATATTAAAATTTATGTTTATTTGTACGTAGGTACGTGTTTTTTTATCTTTTAAAAAAAACACCTTAATGTGTATCGTAAAAAGTAAGCATAGCACACACTATATGGGTTATCATAAAAGCTTGATCTAAGATTTGGCCGAAGTACATAAGTTTTTATTTTTATATTTCTGCTTATATATATATTTAGCAAACGCGTATTATGTCTAGCTGCAATATAACTGGGACTACATTTTATCAAGATACCGTAATAAAGAAATAAGCGACTCTGAGGTATATTAAAACAACAAATACGGTACGAGCAAAGTCTTTGAAGATAATAAATAGATCGCGATAATAAATCTTGTAGGTTCTTGTATGTAATAAAATCTAGCTCACTAATCTATTTAATTAGGTTTGTTTTCCTGGATAGCATTATTTAACTACTTTACTACAGCAATTAGTCTAGTTAGGTACTTAGCGTCGCTATCAGTTCTTATAACAGACTTTGTTTATTCTATTTGAATAAGATAACAACAGATTTACATTTTCCACGCAATTATAGTGTTTTAACTCGTAGGTTGTAGAAGCAAGTTAAAATAAGTAATGCAAAGTAAATTAAGCTGAATAAATTATCCATATGTTGGTCTTTTAGTTATATAAAATAGCAAAATAATTCTGCAATTAATTTTACACATGACATTCAAATATCATAAGTTTTCGTGTAATAAACGTAATGCATAAATTAAGATATGTTATAATCAGAAAAGAAAGATTATTTTGTGATTAAAATATATCTCAATTTATTTTCAACCGTGTTGCCTTTCACTAGACTAGTATTTACAAATACAATTAATTAATTTCCGCCAATAACTAAAATTTTATGCCATTTTCAATGCCAAGGCTAAACTAGAAATGATCTGTTATTATTTACAGTTTGTCGTGCATTGTTTACCAGCCACGTTGTATTTGCAAACAAACGTATACAAGTAAACAGAATAATAAAGTATTATTGTTAGCACATTAAATTACTTCCCACTCTGTATGAGTTGAAACTGAAGGGATGCAGTACAAATATTTATTACACTTTGATAAGTTTTAATAAAATCAATTATGAAATTATGAGAACGAGAAATGCAAAACAGATTTTGTTGGCACCTATACAAAAAAATATTTAGTAAAAAATTAAAATCTTATGGTCATAACAGTCAAGTTTTTATGATAAAATAAGTTCTAACGAGGGTGGCCAACTCTGGTGTTAGAGTTTTCAAACCACCCTAGCGCCACTTGCATGGCTTAATGATGATTATGTTAGTAATTGATTCAAGCGCAGTGAATTACGCAAAGCTATCTATGGCTAGATATAGCTTTATACATATATCGACTGCACCTATTTCCGTCTTCTACATCTCTTTTGTACCAACAATAGAGTTTCAGGGCTTGGCCTGCATGGGTAGTTCTATCTTTTTGTACTTTGTATTGTTACTTGTTATTACTGTGCTATTATAACATAAATAGGTATAGAGTTGCACGTGAATATATTGTCATAGTGAACCACTCCCTAAAAAATAACATGTTACTTGGGTCAAGCCCTTTTTAAACAAAGAATAATTCCAATATACTAGCCATAAAAGAAACTATAGTGTCAAAATGGTTCCGCCGAAATAAATAAATCTTAAAGGAGCGAAATACTACTTAAAACTCAATTAAGTAATAACTTAAGGCTTCATTCATACTATAGATTCCTAGTGTAGTAATGAAAGGTTCACACCATTTATTAGAATTGGAATTTCCCACAATTTTTAGAGGAAGCATTTCAATAACCCGATTGGTTCAGTAGTTTGGGCTGTTCCGTCAGTCGCCAGTCTGTCACCTCTTTGCGTTTTTATACATTCCTGAATATGTACACAAGTAAGTACAAAATATATCTTACAAGTTACGTGTTCTAAACATGAAGAATGTGAATTAAGTACGCACAAGAGACAATCCTACTAAACACGCCTATTAGATATTTTTGTATCATCACAGAAGAATGGCAGAAAAAACTGGTTAGTCCGGTAATACCAAGTAATAACAACACATATGTAGATGTAGGTAGGTAGGCAGACACAGTTAATAACTCGGAATTCATAGAATACATCTCATAGTATAAGCCATGTCAGAGGCCCTTAGGGCGGCTTGATAAACTCTCGACACCAGAGTTAGCCACTCTCATTCGATAAGAAGATCTCATAGTAGATTAGTTTTTTCCATGAAACACTCATTAGAAAAGGATCATTGTTTTTTTTTAAAGTAAATTTTGAGCTATAATTTGTTCAACTTTATAGCTTATAACTTTATATAACTTTATTTGCAACTTATAATGTAAATTAACACACGTTTACTACCTGGAATAACTGGTTTTGTTTTCAGCCTCGTCGGAAAAACAGTCATATCATCATATCTTTATATTTTTAATTTGTAAAATAATTAAATAATACTTTTACGTGGGTACTAAGTACTTTATGACAATAAATGAACCTCCGGGTTCGAAGCCTTATAACATATGCAAATGTGTTGTGATACGATCTTAGTTCTGCCTTCTGTTATGAATTATTAATTGCTTTATCACTACAAGAAACGAAGAAACTAAAGGAAGTAAACAATAGTTAAAACTGTTCCTACTTTGGTACTAATTTAATTTGTTTTTAATTTGGTAGAGTTTGTAGAATAAAATAGCAGATTATTTAAAAATCTTTTGCAATTCTGCTAAACTTCCCGGTACTTACATTGTACAACAAGCAATCCACAGAAATATTACCGCATCTCAGTACCACAGACACACACAATCACACGTCACAGAACAACGATTACAAAACAGAAGTGACGCAACAACTATAAGGAAAGTAAAAGTATCCACGATCGTGTTTCGAATTCGATTTGAATTTTGTAATTAGTATCGCGCGTAACGTGCGCGAGCTCACCTGGCGCGGCGGAGACTGCGCGTGCGCCGGTCAGGGACCGACCAACCTGTCCGCGGCCGGATGTGTAGGGTTGCCAGTGCTGCCAATATTGCCACAAACAGGGAAATTAAGCCACGCTCGGCTGCACTGGAGGAGATGCCTAATAGATGTGCAGTCGAGCGAGCCAAGGACTTAATGAATGCATGTTACAACTATTTATCGAGTTTGTGTAAGTGCAGCACATAATGCGTTACAATTGCATTTGTAATAGACGTTTTATGTTGAACTTTTCATAATTGTTTTTGCTTTAGCAGAAAAATGTTCTAGCACATTCTGACTCTCCACTTTTTATTGCCTTTTATCGGGGTACCTATGTACCTACGTATGGTTTTACATTTTATTACATACGTATAAGATGTGTAAAAAAGTATTGGTTGCTTTACAACTATGAAGTATAA
This sequence comes from Macaria notata, assembly GCA_927399415.1. Lineage (NCBI taxonomy): Eukaryota > Metazoa > Arthropoda > Insecta > Lepidoptera > Geometridae > Macaria > Macaria notata. The sequence continues at coordinate 2,686,200 of OV656727.1, forward strand.
GTTAGTTTATAAAGTTTATTAGTACCTATTTTTGTAGTGTACCTATTTTTTTATTTATTTATTTATTGAATCATTTTTTTTCATTTTGTAGTCTTTTTTTATTTTTATAACTCTTCATTTGTATAAATTAAATTTACATCTTGTTAAAAACTAATTTAAAAAAACGAAATACTAACAATAGAATAAAAAACTTAAACTACTTCTAATACTAAAATACTCTTTGTAGTCTATGTGAGTACTAGTTTAAATGTCAATTTATGGTTGTGTTAATTACTTACCATTGATTTAATAACTACGAGTATATCTGTATTTATTAGTAAATATTATTTATTATGATCATTTCATCAAGAGCGTGGTAGCCCTACCGGAAATGGCGAACAAATGAGTCTACCAGCAGAGCCTTATAAAGCTGCGCCTATCGACGACCGAGGACAGTACTCGCATTAACTGTGCTTAATGGCGCTAATAGTTACTTGATACAAGTCACTTACCGCCCCTCACTTTAACTTAGGTCATGGAACATCAGGCTTTACTTGAATACCATTTATTTTTGCGTCTGCTTATTGACGTGCTAGTGACGCCTTGCGGTAAAATTCACAAAAATATGGAATAAAATGTTGTTTCTTCCTAAAGGTAGCAATTTTATCCATATTCATTTTGATCATAAAAAAATAACATACATACACACACATATGCACTTACTAGACAAATTATGATTTGTCTTGTGACATCTATTTCTAAAGCGCAGTAATGAATGTAAGTAAACCGTACCTAGTAAATATTACACAATTGTTCAAACAATATAACATGTCACGCATCTGAACAATTCAATTCTAGACTGATAAGTTTACCCAAGTTCTTCAACACAGTTTCTACTGTTCGATCCATTTTTAAAGAGCATTTTGTGTTTTTATATACCTACTACTTTCATCCGTGCGAAATAAAGCCGGTTAATTAGACAACGATTTAATTAAGTAACTATACCTGAATAAAAAATATACAGCTTACTACTAGAAAAAATATATAACCAAAATGTTCAGGAAACTTCAGGAGTTTTTAATTTACTTAATACCGTGTTTGGATATTTGATTTAATATCATAATTAAATATTCATATTTAAACTAACTGACATTATTTAACATAAAGATAACTCGCAAATTTTTGCAGGCCTATAAGATATACGTATTTATTTACATGCTGACCCATCTTAGTCTTGTAGAACTTGTCTCAAACCAACTAGCCTACATATTCTCTCTGTCCCGTGTGCCACATTCACATATTGGCGGCACACAGCCTGCAATGAAAGGCCTTCATTTGACGGCGGCGGGTCGTCTTTCATGCACCTTCTTTGAACCAAATGACGTAGGGATGTGTCTAATGAATATAGTGCAAGACTTGTACTATTCTCAAAAGATGCTGTAGTTTACCAACGTAAATTCGTTTTAGAATACTGCCGTTTGGAAATAAATGTTCTTTGTAGCAGACGATAAGACTCTAGCAAGACCAGCGTGCCTGGTACATTAAATAAATAAATCTTCCGGACATTGCACACAGCGCCATCTAGCCCCACATAAAACAAGCGCATGTGTCGTGGGTACTAGATAACGGATATAATACTTATATACTTTTTTTTTGTAAATATATACTTATTATACATAGAAACGACCAGACTCAACACAAGTAATGACAAATCTTAAAATTCATAATCACTTGTGTTATGCGGGAATCGAACCCGCGACCCTTTGATTAGAAGGCACTATGTTTAGGGTTCTGCCATATGACCATACAGGTATATTTTCGATCTTGAGGTAAAAGTTATCGATGAATCCGAGTCATGCCCATCTCTGTGGCATGAATATGTGCCACCCTGAGCTTTTGTTTGCTTCTGGCTAATATCCAAGCTGAGCTCACTTCCAGGTGCCATCATAATACTGCAACCTCAAAGATGGGGAATCTGCATACGTAAGAAATGGGTGGTTAGGTCCAGGTCATATAAAACCCCATTTAATAGTTATATTTACTCGTATAGTACAATCTTATAAAAAGTTATAATTTAGTAGGCGGCCGGGGATTTATCTTTGTACACTGGAAAAAGGTAGTCTAAGTTACTTCAGGATGTACTGAACCTTCTAAAGTATCATTCAAAGCGATTCAGTAAGATTTACTTATTCACAAACTTCCCTTTTGCAGTATTGTCTAGAGGAAAGATTGACAAGTGTGCCGATAATGTGATGTAATTACTAATTAATAGATATGCATTCATACGAAACAGCAGTCAATACTCACAATCTTAATACATGTTACAAATACACCTAATAATATGATAAAGACTCCCTTGAAAGGTTCCCTTGTAAAAAAGATTTCAACGCGGCCACGTGCGTCCGGCTCATTTCGCGCGGGAAGTTGCACGCCGGGACTAACTGACTTACACAACTTACCATCTACAAGTCTATTTTATATACAGGGTTATACAAAAAGAAACATTGAACATTATCTTTTGACAAGGAGCTAGATAAAAAGTACACGCGAGCAGTGGCGAAAGAACATCAAAGATAGGTATAGGTAGGTATATACACAGGGTCTATATGTATTGGCAACTGTCCGGTTTTGTCACCCTTTTGCCTACAGAATAATTGCCATGTCTTTCATTATCTTTTTAATCGAATAGATTGATTGAAATTACACGTAAAATACTTTTGGGTACCTATAATTTCAAAGTACCGAATCAAAATAGCAATACGTTATAAATTAAAACAAGGCCTTAATTAAAGTGTTAATGAATTACCATGTACTGAGTCTTGTATTACTGTTGATTGTTGTGAAAATAACAGCTACCTGAAGGAAAGAGTTCATTTCCTCGCGATGGCGTAAACTTTATCAGTATACCTAAACTACGCATCCACTGAGGAAAATTGATGCATTACGCGTTATTAAAGTTTTCAGATTTTCACAATTTTTGCGGTTATCAAATCGAGAGTTTTATGGTTTTTTCTTGGCAAGCGCGCAAGATTGTAAACTGCAAACTTCGATCAATAATGCACTAGATTCAGCATTGCTTACAAACACGGCTCAAAAAAGTGGCATGAGTTTACTATTATACTGTATAGATTACGACATACACAGAAATACAAAATATGACTAAGTCACAAAAAATATTTATATGAAAGTCAATCTTACTACTGCATCATAAGGTTGAGTTTCGACTAATGTCGTATACTTCATAAGTCATCTTGCTCCGCGATAACAACGAGTGCTCATAAAATTTTATGACCATACGCAGTGAACGTTAGAAAATTCAAACGTATTGCTATAGCGATAACGCTTAAATTCTAACCGTCGTAAGACCGTGTGACGGTATTTAACTTACCATGATATAATAGAACATAGAATCATAGAGACGCTTTGTTAATAAAAAGGTGGGTAATTCTTTTACACTTCTACACTAATATCACCGGTTTATGGTGGAAGTTCCAAAGACTCGCACTTTAAAAAAAATAAAAAAGAGGAAAGAATTGATGTTTTGTTTTCCGAATTATATTACATTTACTACTTTATATCCCGGATTAACGGGGATTAGCGGGTGAAACTGCAGAGTGCTGCTAGTATAGGTACTACAAACATTATTTAAAATCATTTATTTTTCTTATAATACTAAAAAATAAAATATACATTTTATTACAGCATTATTTTATTAAAACAGTATTACCTTAATCTTGCATGTTATTTTAACACAATAAATTAAAGATATTAATTATTTTTTTATAAATTTAAATTTAAACTATTATATATATTTAAACTACATCCATTTTACAGTCTAAGAAAAATAAAAGAATGCGGCGACTCCATTAGACTTGTTCTAAATCAGGCCTAATTTGTTCTTGTCTCGCGTGTTAAATCTATTATGCGTGCGAAAGAGACCACTGCGAAGCAAATACAAAAGGATTTAAATTCTAGAAATACTAATTTGGAGATGATAACTGGACTATTTCGAATATTAATTACTGTAAGTATTTGTAAAATGTATAAAACTTATCAAAAATACGAAATCCCATGTTGTTTTCTCTTTGTAAGCGTGTTATTATTGCAACTTTTCACAGGACACTTCGGCATGACGGTCGGCGCGTCACTGCCGGCAAAACAGTGCTTAGTGTAAATTTAAGCACTGTTTAGTTTGGTTACTTTTAGCGCGCTTTCGCGTGATCTAGGTTATATTTGATCGAAGACTGCAACGCTGTGTTGTAGTCAAGCGTAAGCATATACTTATTGCATTAAAATAACTCGCCTTGAATAAAAATAAAAACCTTATAAATAAGAAAAAAATACAACATTTATTTATTTTCTTTATATGTATATTTTTTTTTATTTGTAAGTGTTATTATTAATTTTTGTGGTTTTGAATCAAATTACCCTTTATTTTCTGCGATAAGATTTGCGCAAAAAAAAATGTAACTGCAACCTCTTTACATATACTCGACAGACATTTTTGCTTTATTTGTTACCTTGGCAACCGTTGCTATTGTATTAACTTCAATATTGACACAAAATTGTGTCAAGTTTTTGAAGCTTTATACGCAAAAAAAATAGCAAAATGTTTTTTATTTATTGTAAATAAATAGACTTTGTGGTGTATAAGTAATTCATAAATTGAATAATGAAGTTGTTGAAATTCCACCTGCGGTACCACCCGCCCGGCATAGTCCTGGAGTATCTCTCCAAGGGAGTGGTCCGGAAACGGGAGATAGACTTGCTTGACCTCAACTCCAAGTAAGTATACTTACTTACATTACTCTTTCGCACAGTCACAGTTTTGACCTCTGTAACAAGAGAATGCTACTTCTGCCTGCCTTTAGCCACCTGCTTCCAATCTGCAACCTGCAGCTTTTGCAGGTCTTCTTCCACGGTGTTCTTCCAGTGATATCTCAAGTAAGTATTGCTACCACATAAATATTTACTGCATGAGGTCTACTACATGTCCCATTCCTTTATTATTGTTAACCAGTTGTCAAAGAAAGTACTTATTCTAAATCTATAAATCCCCAGCTCCGATGTATCCGAGATCACAACCCGGCTGTACCATAAGGAGCCCCTGATCACGGATGACGTGAAAGAACAGCTCCAACAATGCCTGGAGATGCTGAAGAAACGCATCGAGCACGAGGGTCCGGCTGGCAAGCGCTTCTACATCTACAAGACTCTGATGACACATGTACTGCCGTTGACTAATGTGGCATTTGACAAGTCAGGGAATAGGTGAGGATTACATTATTGGGTTTGATATGCTTTTTATACCAGCTATATTCTATATGAGCGCTTTCTTATGTCGGGTTCCAAGTTAGATTGTAGGTTCTGGCTGTTTGTCATGAGTACGACTGTCGTGAAGCCATGTTACAGACCAGAGAAAGCTCCCAAAATTAAAGTTGGCCAATGTCATACAAACTTTTTTTTTTAAATTAAAGTCATGGTAAGTATATCGTACTAGATCAGTATTTAAATCATGTTATCTTGTTTCCCAGATGTCTGTCAGGCAGCTACGACCGCACGTGCAAGCTGTGGGACGTGGAGTCTGGCAAGGAGATGACCACCTTCACCGGACACCAGAACGTCGTCTACTCCGTCGGGTTCAACTTCCCTGCTTGGTAAAAATACATCATATACTAGTAGCATACCACTATATAACAGCGAAAGTAGGTTTACATACATCACGCCGCAACATAAGACGGATAATCGTAATTTTAGGCGTGGTAATGGTACAAGGTCTTGAGAGTGTTATAGGCTAGCAACAGTGCAAGTGAACCACAATAAATATAATCTACTTACGTAGTTCATTTACATTTTCAATATTTGTGCTATTCGAATAAAGCACACATATCAGAATAAAAAAAAACTTACCGATCAATGGTCATCCCTTTCTCTTGTAACGTAAGCGCTAAAGCCAATATACACGACCTAGTGCTTTGTCGTCGTGAGGTTACTAATTTGATAGATAGATAGATAGATAGATATATTTTATTAACATGCAGAATTACAACTAACTTGTTACAATGATAATAAGTGTTGGCATCGGTCATGTCTCGTCAAAAAAATTACTAATTAAATTTGAGGTGATGGTGTTCAGAACTGGTTACATGCGGAACAGAAAGTTAATTGCAGTTAAACTAAAAGTGATGTCAGTGGACATGCATCGTACGATGGGCGTAAAGTTTGCCTTGAAAGTGCTACGACGCGTTAAAAGCTTAACAAACACAAATAACTATTCCTGCTTTCAACCTTGGCCGTGACTTTTAAGCGCAAAAGATTTCGTCCTACTATATACCAATAACAAGGCATAAACAGCCAAATACCAATCATAAGTACTATAGTTGTAATCAATTTAAAATTCTATAACCAAAATAACTTACTTAGGTACCTAATTATTTTTATTTTTCAGAAGCAAGCACTATGTTAAAATATATTATACTCATACAGAATATTGCATTATTCTTCCAGTAACCGCGTCATCACTGGTTCATTCGACAAGTCAGCCAAGCTGTGGGAGCCGGAGACCGGCGAGTGCCTGGCCACACTGTGGGGCCACACCGGCGAGGTGGTGGCGGCGCAGTTCAGCCCTAAGACAGAGCACGCAGCCACCGGCTCCATGGACTATACTGCCAAGTTATATGATGCGAGAACTGGTGAGAACTTTTAACTATTGTTAACCATGCTATGTATATGCATCTTTGTTAAGGAAACGACAAGTGTTTCTCGGTTGGTAATCTTGCCAAGAAGATGGTATATCAAATTTTATATTTGAGGAGAAGAGCTTATAAGATCTTAACGCCGAATATTGGCCAAGTAATATCCAGTTGTGTAAGTAATCCTATAATCTAGTTATAAATTGTCGCCAGGTTCGGAAGTGCATACGTACGTGGGCCACACGGGCGAGGTGATCGCGCTGCAGTTCGACCCCAACGAGGGCGCGCGTCTCATCACCGGCTCCTTCGACGGCACCATCAGCCTCTGGGACACCAGGGTCAAAGAGTAAGTTACACTGCTGAACCACTGTTGATTATATCACTGATTATAGTACCTGAGAGCTTTTCCTAAGGCGATCTCTTTTCAATAACGACCAATTGAAACGATTTTGTGCACTATTTATTATTACTAAATTAGAAATTTAAACTTTAAACTATTCAAATTCAAATCATCTATTTACGGAACAAAGGAAACATAAAGATGGTAATAGGTATTACAGAGCGCTACGTTCTTACCCATAGGGTGTGCAAATATGTACATTAAAATATCAATAAATTTAAATACCTAGTAGATTCATTAAGGTCATCGAGCATACACCCCAATGGGGTGTAAACAAGTTACTTATGGTTAAACATAAATCACAAACATGTTCGGCGAACAATAATTACAAGTACCATAATATGTTTTAAATCTATGATTATAATCTATACATTAATTTTATTAACTGTAGCATTAAGTTTTCTATATTTATTTAACCAACCTAAAATAAGAGTCTATGACTCTCTCTGACCTATTGATTGGACTTAACAGGGACTAGTGCTGTTATCTTCCTGGTAAACCATATCCAACTACCCCGATTATTCTTCTTATCTATGATTTTACCTCTCCAGCCGCGTAGCAGTTCTAACTGGGCACGAGGGTGAGATCTCCAACGTGCAGCTGAGCTGGGACTCCTCCCTGGTGGGATCCTCCTCGCTGGACGGCAGCGCCAAGCTGTGGGACACCAGGAACACCTCCTGCCTCGCCACTGTCGCCTCGCACACTGACGAGGTAGGTAAACCTTTTATATCACATATTTTAAAAATATGGAAGGTACCCTTCCTGTTATTTGAATATCTTTCTGTGAAGTGCTGTATATAATCATCGAGGGAAATATACGCTAAAATATTTGCAAATTAGAAATCAGACTGCTAAATTAAAAAAAAGTTCACCGTAAGACCACCTCTGTTCGTAGGTGCTGGATATCTGCTTCGACTGGGCAGGAAACCGCATGGCGACAGCATCGAGTGACTGCTCGGCGAGAGTGTACGACGTGAAGGCTGACTTCAAGGAGCTCGCTGTAATGAGAGGACACAGAGAGGAAGTCTCTAAGGTTTGTGACACTAATGTTTTTGTATTAGCAATGTGTTGCAAGTACTAGACAACGATTGGACTGAGTGCTATGATAATTTTATCAGGCGCCGTACTTGTCATAGCGGCGCTGAATGACGATTTAGCAAAATTAATCATTGTAAAACTAGTTGCATATAATGTGTGATTGTAACGCTGACTTAAATAGTAAATATAAACAGGTCATTTAACGTAAATCCATTTTCTACATAATTAAGTTGGAATTTCTCTTTATTTCATTTTTTTTTTTGAGCAGAACTAACTAGATATCATTATCATCTGTTGCAGGTGTGTTTCAGCCCGGCTGGTGGCTGCTTGCTGACTGCGTCATCAGACCGCAGCGCTCGCGTCTGGAATACCAACACTGGGAACTGCATACAGGTATAAAAAACATCATATATTTTTGCGTGTAACATTGAGGTATTTGCATAATTATTTGCTAGAAACATCTAATGATAAAGGCACCACCACTACCTAAGAAAACTTCTTGCATTGATACATTGTTTGCTTATTGTTTGACACTTTTCTTTGCAACAGAATTTTGGAAATCCTACAGCAAGAAACCTTGAGTCGTTTCTACACATTACAATAATGTCTTGGTGAGCCCTTAGGTCCATCCACGAAGGGAATAATATACACTGTCCTCGGATTTATGTTGGGAAGAACCTATCTAAATCCTGTTGCATTATTCCAGGTGCTGTCCGGTCACGAGGGTGAGATCTTCTCGTGTGCGTACTCGTATGCAGGTGACGCCATCATCACCGCCTCAAAGGACAACACCTGCCGCATCTGGAGGTGACTGGACTGGTGGATGTAGACCATCCAGACCATCCAGACGTACCAGCTAGGACGGTAGTAGGTAGTGGTTTGTAGGGAACTATTCAAAAAGGGTACCGTTGCAATTGAACTGACGAAAGGCTTAGCAAAATATAATAGCTCGTCCAGGAATACCATACCGTTAGAGATGTCGGATTAAATCGGGTCAATGTTTTAGGGAACTGAGTTTTAAAGGGTTGTGTTTGGATACGAAGACATTTAGACAATTTGGATTTGGATGATAAAGTAAAGACGTTAAAAGTAGTGGTGAAATTTAAGTGCTTAAAAATGTTAGGAATTTAGAATTTGCGTGTAATTATTGATACTATGGCACATACAGCAACATTCGTACATAATAGATTATTCTTATATACTAGTGATCCAAAACGCATTGAATTTAGATAATTTTATTGCTATATAAGTAGTGTTCATACCAATTTTTCGATCAAAAAGGTCAGCCAGTTTAGTGTTTAAAAACCATAATATGTTATGCACCTCATTCTAGCTACAAGTTATTGTTGAGTGTAGCCTAGGTATCATAAATTCATTAGAAGTGTTTTCACACTTATCAGTAGTGGCTATGCGAACAAATCCACGAGGGGAAGCTAGTCATTGTAACATTAATAGATGTTTACCAGATTTCAAGTATGGAATTAAATTCAAATTTGGATCACCGAGATACAGGTCTCGGCCTAGTTCGGGGTCCGTTGTTATGCACATAATTAGTAATTGATCAATTCTATGCGAGTTACAAAATTTTATTTTTTATAATTATAATTTTTATAATACTAATTTTTTTTTATAATTTATAATTTATAATAATAGATATGCTGCTACTTATAGAATGTTATAACTTCATCCAAGAGAAACAATTTGCGCGTTACAAAAAACCTATTGACAATGTTTTGCATTTTCTGCTTTATGTAATGTAGGTATTTACATAGGTATCTACTTAGTACTTAACTAGACAAGGTTATGCTGATAACGGTTTACCACAGAATGTTTTTAAATAAAAGTTATCGATTATCATGCAAAGTATTTATTAAATAACCTACTTACAAAGAAACTTGCTTAAAGTACTTATTTTCATTGAAAATTTTGATTTCAATATTATGTAGATAGCTATATAGCTAGGTGATACTAGAGCAGGCCTCAAGTATCTTCTATGGTATCGCTTACCATCGTGAATCAACTTTAGTCAAGTGTAAACCCATTTTAATTTAAAGTACCTTGATATGCTAAACATACAAATATTTTTTTTATTCTTATGGCTCTTTGTCATAGTAGTTACCTACTATAGTTGTTAAGCCTTGTCAGGAGCCCTTGGGGTTGTTGAGTTGCCACTCTCATACGAAGTCACTTTTATGAAAAATCCATACAAAACGTTAAGGCACTTGGTTCCGTACTTGACCGTGTAACCTGAGCGGCGTGGCGCTGCAGTCGCACTCATTACATTACTCATACATCCTGTCTGCTCCCTGACATACACATACAGAGAAGCACAAAAAGTATTTGTAATAAATTAGAAAACAGAACTAATGTGCTAACTGAAATTTAGTTTTTTTGCCAAGAAGTTGTGTTATGAATTGGTCATTTCATTATTATGTTTACTGTTTTATTATAAACTTATCAACCGTATATCGACTCTGTGGCCTGATTAAAGGCAAGCAATATATTATTATCATCTCGTATTTGTAATCTTGTACCCTCATTCCAGTCCAGTGAAGCTTATCAACACCAACTGCCACCTATTCTGTGACCACTGACCACGGTCCATCTGTCTCTGTACAATTGTACTCACAGCACAAATAAAATAGAACAAAAACACTTTTGTATCTAACGGTACATTACATAAGCTTGCATCGCTCTCCGCCGGTCAAATAACAAATTGATGGCCATTACATCGTGAGCCTCCGGACGGAGCACGCGTGTTTTGTTTTACTAGATAAATATATTAGTTTATCGAAGAAATGTGGCGGTTTATATCAGTGTTAGCGTTGGTGACGGTCGCGCGGAGTGAATACGAGTATGAGACCAAGTGGTTCACGGTCCCGTTGGACCATTTCGGGTACCAGAGGAATGAGACCTTCAAGATGAAGTATTTGGTGAACGATGAGCACTGGGACCAAGGCAGGGGACCTATCTTCTTCTACACTGGGAATGAGGTGAGAACTTCAATATTATTTGAATTTAAACTGTAGTATTTTCCTCAGCTTTACAGGTTTTATTACAAATTTACGCTTAATTTCAGTTTACTTACCTAATTCAAAACATTAATTAATACCTAAAATATCGAAATACAATCCAGGTTTCGTTTGTATACTACAGTGCTGCTTGACATCAAGCCGGCTGTAGTCAATCGTTGTTAAGCCTATTTAGCATTAGAGAATACGTTTTGGAGGCTTCTTACTTATAGATATATTTATGTATTTACCCATGTCTCTTGCTATGCCCCGAGGTATTGTGGCATAGCAAGAGACACGGGCTAGCATACTATAGCTAGTGTTTTTACAAATTTAGCTTAAGTACATCTAAAAGTATATATATATCTCCTGGTAGGTATGTAAAGAAAATACATGACTATGTTATAGAATGTATGTGTCGACGCCGCCGGCACTGTGATTGGCAATAAGTATAGGGGGCAGAGGTCAATGATTCACCAATGCAAGTACGTACAAGAATTAGCACGCTGTGCCTAAGTATAGTTGGCAAGTGCTGAGGAAAAAGGAAAATATAGGCGCCTATTGATAGCGATAAGCCACAGGTAACGTTACTGTGTCAGACAAAACATTATATTTATTTTAAAGTGATGGATACCTTTTCAAGCAAGGCTGGCCTGTACCTTGGCTGTAAAAAGCTTAATTGCAGTTTTTAACACAACTCGTAAAGTCCTTAGCTATTGATCTCTACTAGGTATATATCGCATTTTCTCCCAACGATCGCCACAGATATTTCCTCATCGAATAGTTTTAGAACCTATTTGTAACTATTTGTAGCTTACCTACGAATCAATATTTTATCCATAAGCTTATGCGGATGGTGTCTACATAAGGATCTGATATTCAGAAACTATGGCTTCCTCTTTATACCTACTGTAATCACAGCAGCAAAATGATCATACAGTTCTATTTTATTCTACTACGAGTCACGCTTCCATAGCCTCTAATAGATTGCTATATTTATTTTGTACATACTCGTAGAATGAGGTTACAATGAAATTGGCAAATAATAGACTTATTCTCAAAGGTTCGTTGCGTGGAAACCTACATCAAATGGTGGACACTTAGGAAATGCAATAAAAAAGGTCTTACCTACCGTAAAATCTAGCGATTGTTTTGTCTGGCAAACAATTTGAACAATCTTGATTGAGCAGTATAACATTTTGGTCACATTGTTAACACAAATTGTTCATCTTAGTTTACGAGTATTTACACCACTTTATAAAACCATTTTGTTGGTCTCTTTGTTTCGCTTTCATGCTGCGAGCAACGGATCATCATTATTATTGATATGGTAAAAAAGTCTTTTGCTTTTTGCATTTATGCCGAAAAATTGTTTACAGCTGTATTCAACATCATCTTCAGTTTCCAGATTAATGTTTATAATTACTTGTCCAGGGTCAGATCGAGGTGTTCGCGAAGCACACAGGGTTCATGTGGGAGATTGCGCAGGAGTACCGCGCCAAGCTGGTCTTCGCAGAACACAGGTGCATTTCAGTAACATTACTTACCTTAGCGATATTGATGCTTCTTGTTAGCGTCATCTCCTTAAATAGATACTCAAACATACAAAAACGTTAACATGAAACATAAAAAATCGTTTTGAGCTTTCAAAAGGTGTAACTTGTACAGTAAGGTTGAACAAAGAGGATTACATAACAAAAATTAGGGCTTTATGGATTACTATACTGGAAGAAATCGCTTAAGACGATAAGGCCGCCCAATGTGCATTAAATTAGTTTTTAAATAATAAAGTTGGGTATCCTCTCGAAGGTGCGAAAGTACTTCAAGCCAGAACAGCTGCTTACTTTGTATCAAGCACATGTTCGGTCGTGCATGGAGTACTGTTCGCATCTTTGGGATGGATCAGCCAAGTACCAACTTGAGGCACTAGAGGCCATTGAGAGTCGAGCCAAGAAGATCATTGGTAATAATAAACTGTGCCGAGCGAAACTTCAAAGTCTTGAACACCGTCGCAAAGTCGCCAGTTTGTCGGTTTTCTATCGGTTGCATTTCGGAGAGTGTGCCGCGGAATTGCACGAACTAATTCCGCCCGCGCCCTTTTTTCACCGGACGAGTAGAGGTACGGCAAGACGACACCGGTTTATGGTGGAAGTTCCTAAGACCCGCACGAAACGGTACGCTTCCGCCTTTATTGTTCGTACCGCTAGGTTGTGGAACTCCCTGCCTGGCTCTCTGTTCCCCACGCACTATAATCCAGCAATCTTCAAAGCGAGAGTGAATCGGTTCTTATCGGGTAAGCACGCTCCATCTTAGGCCATAGCCTTACTTGCTATCAGGTTAACTATGGTCAAGTGCAAACCCGTTCAAGTTAAAAAAAAAAATTACTTAATATGTAATTTCTTTAGTGTGCATTAAAGACATATCTTATACACCAATAGGCAAACCCTGGATATCACACTATGTCTATTCCTGTGTTGTAACATCCACTTGGCTAATTAATTGCTTAAGTAGTTTTGATGACTGCAGAAACAAACGTTTGCCATCAATACATGGAAAGGTCCAAATTACGGGTGATTAGCCGTAGATGTACCTACCTATAAGTAAACTTTCAATCACCCACCGAAAGATCGATACCAGCCAATCGGTTCGAATCATCATTGTCGGCCATGCCGCCAAATTGAATAGTAGGTACAACATTAACGTATTCCAGTTTATTTACTGGAATAAACTACCATATATATTACAAATGTATTTGCTTGAGTTGCTTATCATTGGTCTCTGACCCTTAGCCCTCGTTATCTGCGTGGAATCCCCGCCCGTGTACTCGTACATATCTACCTCTATCTACAATTTAAATTTTATTCTTATTTACGTAGTTGAATCGCTTCATTAGATTAAATATATTCAAGCTTGCAAAGCTACGGGCAATACGGGCATAGCGAAACTACGTTCCGATATTAGCTCAGTTAAAAGACAACCAATCTACTTACTTACTATCTAATCTATACAATACTTCTTGTGTGGTTTAAACATTTCCAGGTACTACGGCGCCTCGATGCCGTTCGGCGCCAAGTCCCTGGAGCCGCAGTACATCGGCTACCTGACCTCCTCGCAGGCGCTGGCTGACTACGCAGACCTCATCGACTTCCTCCAGGGGAACAAGGTGCAGCCGCAGTACCCTGTCATCGCTTTTGGAGGTCAGATTTATCTATATTCTACAAAAAAGGAAGCTAATATGAAAACTACCAACTTCAGAGTGTAAGAGTGGCCACCTCTGCTGTCAGATTATTCAAACCGTCCTAATATCCTGACTGTCGTGCTATGACAAACAGCCGTACTATGGAGTTACGAGTAAACGGTAGTCGATATGACCTGACTTTGAAGCTAATCAAAGGAGGAAGATACACTAGTATGCATAGGCACTAACTATATGTATGTACCTATTTGTGCACATATTACAAGTACTTAGGTGTAATGTATTGTGCCATGTGGTATTGTTTAGTCTGCAGAACTTTGCCACGGTTATGCTAATACGCAGGAATGCGAAATTGTTTTTGAAACTCGATATCTGATGGCACGTGTTTGGTAGCAACAAACGCTGATGAAAGTAATAAAATAAATCGTACCTAATCATTATCAGATCGGATGTCAAACCAAGTAACTACTCACATGGCACAAAAATACAGTAGGTACAATCGGATTTTAATAATCGAGTAAGTGATTCGTTTTCATATCGAGCAATTAAACGCATGCTCCATATAGCAGCAATGGCATCCAGAGTTTTCGTAATCCAAAGCCCAATGCTGCACTGCGTATTATTTTACCTATACCATATAAACAGCATGTTCTAATTTTTCCAGGTTCATACGGCGGCATGCTAGCAGCATACTTCCGCATGAAGTACCCGCACGTGGTGGCGGGCGCCGTGGCTGCCTCCGCGCCCATACACATGTTCCCCGGCATGATGCCCTGCGACATCTTCAACCGCATCGTCACCAGCAGCTTCTCGCAGGCCAGCTCCAAGTGCACAGATAATATTAGACGGTCTTGGAAGGTGCTGAGGTTAGTCTTTGTAAACTTCTTTTACTAATACCCCAGAGACAACGTGGCTAGTTTTTCAAGCTAGTGAAACACGCTAGTTTTGCCTTTTAGAAATCAAGCAAGTTTTATCTACACGAAGCTACAAACACAACATTGGTAGCTTATCTACTAGCACAAATTTACTTAGTATATTCGTTCATTGACATATTCATACCATTGACAAAAAAAACTACGCTACTATTTGACAGCTAAAGGAATACATGTCTAAAATACTTGAACAGTTTCCATTGGTCTTTTACAAATACAAATACAAATAATTTATTAATAAATGTCAATTTACAAGTCAATGTTATATAAATTTGTATAATTAATATTTACATTTTAAAAACTCATCTACTGAGTAGATAGTGTTACTTAAAAGTAACAATTTCAATTTTGTTTTGAATATATTGAAGGAAGCTGCATTCTTGATATTATCGGGCAAGTGATTATATAAAGTCGGTCCTCCTACATATACCGACTTCGACGACTTAACCAGTGAGTGTGTGGGTTGTACCAACTTATCCCTGTTCCTAGTTTGGTAGGGATGTGATTGTCCTGCGGTACTAAAACTTTCTTTATTTTTATGTACATACATACACATTTGATACACATATATGGCTGGTACCGTCAGAATGTTTAGTTCAGCGAAGTAGGCCCTCGCTGGTGTGTTCCACTTCGCTCCAACGATAGAGCGGATGGCACGTTTTTGTAGTATAAGAGGCCGCTCGCACTCAGCCGCATCACCCCACAGCTCTGTTCCATACGTGAGGATGGAGTGTATGGTGGCGAAGTAGCAGCTGAGCACGGCGTCGCGCGGGGCGGAGCTCGCCAGCCGCCTCAGCGCGTAGCATGCCGTGCTGAGGCGCGCGCACACGGCGTCTATGTGGCGCTCCCATGTCAAAGCGCGGTCCACATGGAACCCTAGCAGCTTCACACATGGTGTTTGCTGCAGCGTGGCGCCACCTACTCCGACTGACATGTCATGTTGTGGTTTGTTAGCAAGGTTGAAGTGGATGTAGCAAGTTTTGTCTACGTTTAGTGCAAACCCGTTTGCTACGAACCACTCTTGTAGTTGCTGCGCTACATCGGACAGGTTTTGTTTTAGTGCACCTAGACTTTCGGCAGTTACTAGGGCTGCCACGTCATCGGCGAACATATATACTTCAGCGTTTTTTATGGATCCAGGCAAATCATTCATTAACAGCGAGAAAACAGTGTTAGACAGGCACGAGCCCTGGGGTACGCCTAAGTCGGGTATACCTTCATCGGATCGCACTTTCCCCGAGTCTCCCAACACTATCTGGCTTCTCGCTGAAATGAAGTCCATCATCAGCTTTTCAGCTGGCCCTCTGACGCCGTAATGCTCGAGTTTGGCTTGTATAATACTGCGACTTGCTGTGTCGTATGCGCGCGACAAATCGCAGCAAATAGCTGCGACTTGTCGCTTGCCCTCTCGCGCCTGCAAAATCTTGTAAACAAACTCGCGCACTTTACATATAATACAAATAGCACATCCAGTAATCCAATAAGCTACATTATCTCCGTGTTGCCATCTGTTCCAGAAACTTCACAACGCAAGCTAACTCCTCCGACTGGCTGAAGAAGAACTGGAAGCTGTGTGATGGCGTAAAGAACTCCACCGACGTGGACACCCTGATGGACTTCCTGTCATCCATGTACACCACCCTGGCCATGGTCAACTACCCCTTCTCCAGCGACTTCCTGCTGCCCCTACCCGCCTACCCCGTCAGGGTGGTCTGCCAGTACCTCAATGAAACGCTTAATGGCACCCAACTGCTCGAGGTAATGGTTCTTAACAAACTCCTTACACCAACAGTAATATGTATAAAAGTAAGCTCATGTGGCAGTGGCGCAATGGGCTCCGACAGTAATATTAAAAAACCCAAACACTTTCTGTAATTACTGCTTCAGCACTTTACTCTCTGTGTATTATTGGCTTCTTTTTATATGTGCTGTTTCGCTTCTGTTATGTACCTACATAAACATTTCACTTTATAAAAGAGATCAATCTTGACTTGAAGCCAGAGCCGTCCTTAAAACGTACATTACATACAAGAAGTGTATGTATCGACATAAGTTTTTTTTTTATAATAATTGAACGATTTTAATATAACCTTGTGTTAATTCAATTTCAGGGCATCGGTAAAGTGATTGACACATACGCCAACTACAAGCATGACCAGAAATGTGTCAACTACAAGATGGGAGACAACTACGGCAACTTGGATGCAAGTGGATGGGATTATCAGGTAAGGACATAGGTACTATTAGGAGCAGTAACTAATAACTAATAGGAATAATAATTCTTGTTCTACTCGGAGGCCCCTTGACACCAGAGCTGGCCATTCTTATGTGATAAGTAGAAATAGGAAAACTACCAAATCATAACATTGTAATTATCTTTTCGCTATAAGAATTTTTGATAAAAAACAAGTTAATAAAGAAATTTAATTGAAAAAAGAAAATAGGTGGTCCCGGCAGTTTACCACTGTCATTGGACTATGCCAAAGGAATGTTGGGGTGGTTTGAAAACTTCACAATATATCGCCAGTATCACACCAACTTACTTTAGGTACAGTAGCCAGAAAGTTGTTCATACTTAACGCTGTTTTTGTTGCTTAAGTATATATCTACGTATGTTTTATTCCATGATAAAAAAAATGTGTTCTTCCCAGGCGTGCACAGAGATGGTGATGCCGATGTGTGCGACGGGCAAGTCGGACATGTTCGAGCCCTCCCCCTGGAACTTCACGCAGTATGCGCAGGAGTGCCACACCAAGTATGGGGTGTTCCCGCGGGAGAACGACGCCAGGCTAAACTACGGAGGGGCGCTGCTGCAGGCGGCTTCGAACATTGTGCTCAGTAATGGATTGTTGGACCCGTGGGCTGCAGGTGAGAACTCAAAATTTTAATTGTAATTCTTAGCGCGGCTGATGAATTCTGCATTGACAGCCCGCTTGGGGCCTAAACTAACCTAAACCAACCGAGTTCCCTGAAATCACGAAAGTATACTTAATCACTATTGAAGGCATAATTTATCAGTGAAGGTTATGTATCAGGGGTTTTTTTTTTTTGTGTTATGGCTTTTGCGATTCGCAATTATCAGGGGATTTGAGGTGCAGACAAAACAGTTGACAGTGTCATTTTTGTTACCAACCTATCCCAAGCTCGAGTCCACTGGATGCGACGACTGATTCTAGCTTACGGCGTTTTACAACTCATCACATTCATGTTTTTTATTTCAATCTACAGGTGGCATTCTAAACAGTGTGAGTGACTCCGTGCGTGCGGTGGTGATCGGCGACGCAGCGCACCACCTCGACCTGATGGCCGCGCACCCATCCGACCCGCAGCCTGTGCGCATGGCGCGAGACATACACAAGCGGAACATCAACGCGTGGATCAACCAGTTCTACGACAAGAAGCATAGGGCTAATAGAGTGTAAATTATAAGAAATAAGCAGTCACAGAACAGTGTTTTTTTTTTAAATAAAATGTTAAAAATTTTAAAAGGTGTTCATATTATTAATTGCTCTACCTATAATAATCTGGGGCCAAGTCGAGCGCGAAGCAAACTGCCGTACCATCCTTTACTGGAACCATTTCGCCGCATTTTCAGCCCTCTATTTGAGAACCTCTGGATAGGATTAAAACGCTAAAATTTTCGTCATCTAGAAATTCGTAATAACACACTTGAAATCCAGAATTTCAAGTTGGTACATCAATTAGTTCCGAAGTTATGCTAATGCAAAGTTTCGCATTTTCGACACTGACTCACTCACTGATCATCAAAATAGAACTAGTACTTCCCATACACCTAGAGAGCTGAAATTTGGTACAGAGGTAGATTTTAGCGCCCACATAAAGGAAAAATTATCAAAATAAGATTTATGGAAGATCTGGACTACCTGGTGACCCTGATGAGAAAACGTAAGAGTACAGCCAAATTAGCGTTTTTATGAGAAATATGACAACGCAGTACATGCGACGTCAAAACGAGCGGGATGCGAGGTCGAAGGCCGAGTATCACCATCACTTTGGCCATCAGACCTTGGAGTACCATAAGGGATCTCGAAAACTATAAGAGATAGCGGGTTGGTGCTTGAACTAAATATGATGAGAACTGGTGGTATGTATCGGATCTTACAAAATCATCATCATCCTCAGCCAACTTTCTACTGCATTCAATTTTCGATATTTATATATATAACTGTATTCTACCCAATAAATAAAAAATATTAAATATATATATATATATATATTAGTCCACGTCCTGTCAAAAAGAAGTGATATCCCACCAAAAACATTCTGTAAAAAAATTGCCAAGTCTCGATAGAGCTGCTTGTTTATCTCTAAAAAGTAATGAAATCTCTAGAATTAGTTAAGCCAAGTCTAAGGTTCCTTACTGCGATTTATTTATTATTATAGTTAATTTTATGTGACTTGGCCGTTGACTTGTAAGTAGTAGATTATGATTAAGTAATTAAAGTTTAAGGGAGACATAGAAACAATAACCAGAGTTCTAACGAACAATTAAGATAGATTAGAGTCAGAAAAAATAGTTAAGTGGACTCTACATAATAGGCAAAAACTTTAGAAGATTTGAATAAATCTGCAAATAAATTAGTAAATAAACTTGTATCCACAAAACGTGTATAAAGAATGTTCAACGGCAAAGTCACGTAAAATTAACTATAATAATAAATAAATCGCAGTAAGGAACCTTAGACTTGGCTTAACTAATTCTAGAGATTTCATTACTTTTTAGAGATAAACAAGCAGCTCTATCGAGACTTGGCAAATTTTTTACAGAATGTTTTTGGTGGGATTTTGTTTATACAATACGCAGGCAATTTGAAGTATAGGTACATGAAGATCCGACCCTTGACAGGCCATAGAACAGAAGGTTACCTACCAACTCAATAGGTCGACGACAAACAAAAAACCTCAGGAAGCACCTGGATTCATTTTGCGTAGGGCCGGGACCAGTGGCGAACTACCAAGAGAATT
Organism: Macaria notata; assembly: GCA_927399415.1. Lineage (NCBI taxonomy): Eukaryota > Metazoa > Arthropoda > Insecta > Lepidoptera > Geometridae > Macaria > Macaria notata. The sequence goes on from OV656727.1 coordinate 2,706,434, forward strand.
TAACCACTAGCGTACTAGATGAGAGATTTATGTTCAACAGTTGGTGGTAATGGGCTGATGGTGATGAGATTTGGCTAAATGTATTAAATTCTAATCAACTATGAAATATCATTTTGAAATGTCATTGTCAAGTCAATAATGCTGCCAGCAATAGTAATAAGTTGCTAAATGTAGACTTTATAGTTTAGATATGTTAAAATACACAAGTCATAAGTTGAAAAGTAATATTATATTTATTTCAAAACAACAAAAATTAATAGTAACACTTCCAAATAATAATAAAAAAATAAACATTATATATACATATTAAAAAAAAAAAAAAACTAATCTACATTTTCAAAAGGTAGCGTACCCAAAATGCTGGCTGCATTTCCCCGTTGAATAGCTAGACTAATCTTTTGGGCAAAGTACAAGCCAGCATTTTGGTCACGCGAAGCCTGTTTCAAACGCCCCGACAGATCTTGGTAGAGGTCAAGTGCGCTCTGACCCCACGGCCCAAGAGTTTCTACCCCAAACGGTACAAATAAATAGCCCTTGTCTAACTTAGAATATTTGCGCTGTTTGAGAAGCTCTGCAGATGAAGCAGCACCGCCAGCCTGTTTGGAAGATTTTTCAAGATGGGAGGGCGCCAATGTGTCGACACAAGTTGCATCCCACACCAGCGAACGACCCAACTTCCAGGGAATAAGCGTCATCCCATCTGGTCTTTTGCCGTCGTCGCGAAACAAACCATTCGGCTCTAAAATTGCTGCGACGTTTGCAGTGACAAATGCCCGACGAATGACGTCATTCAGCGTACTATGGCGAGCAATGCGTCCTGCGCTCTTTGCACAGGAGAGACCGTGGTGACCGAGGCTATCAACCCTCTCTCCGCAGTTGCATCTATGGGGCACGACGCAAGGTGATCCAATGCGCAAAGATGTGGCTAGCCGGAAGGTCTGATTATCCAGAAGGTTGCCAACATTGGTGGACGGCAGAACTTGCAACCAAAGACCCGACTCCCAGCGAGAAGCGGCATGAAGACGGGCGCGCTCTGTGACTGAGCTGGACGTATTTAATAGCGCAAAAATTTCACACTTGAGATTTGAACCGCCGTCTTGTAAGTTGAATTGTATGTCCGTTTCAACCACTGAGCTATCAGGGCCTTAAAAAAAAAATATATATATAAAAAAAAAAAAAAAATAAAAAAAAAAAATATCTTACTGGCGGGTTTTCAAAAGCAAAAAGCAAAAAATTTATATTAAGAATTTCTTAATCCAAAAGTAAACTGCTCGAAGATTTATTTTTCATATTTTTTTTAAGTACCTACTCCTCTGATGTTTGAGTTTGATGAATGATCTCATGCACTCAAGTAAAATTATTTTATATTTTATAGATTTACATCATGTTATCTACTTAAGTGTGTTATATTATGTCCTGTATGGTTATCCATACTAAACGACTCGCAACCGAATGGTGTATATATTTATTTTTTAAAGATAGCTTAATTTAATCAATTAATACTGGCAATGATTTGAATTTTTGAGGTTATGTTATTGTTTTGCAAAACAATATCGTTTCAGTCGGATTTATTTTTCGTGTTTAACATTTGTAAAATGCGAAGACAAGTCTCCTCATAATGAGCACGACATGTAAATATTGCAACGAGCCAGAAGACAAGCAGACACGGCCGGGGCTGATCTGCGAGAGCTGCATTTGTTTCGTACATTTGACATGTTTGCGGCGAGCCGGGACGCCCGGGGAGTTCGCGTGCGATGTATTCTTCGAGTTTACTTGCGAAGACTGCGCCCCGGATAAAACTGAATCGTTTGTGCGGTATAAGTTCCCTTGGTGAGTAACGGAAACCCTGTGAGTGTGTTAGAAGGAACACCTTCTCCCAGCTAACTAAACTAACTATTAACTATTTGATATTTTTTTTTTCATTTAATATCTTAAATACCTCGTCCTACTCACTTATTTTGAAGAATATATCCCTGCCAGATTGGTTGTCTGGAAGAGATCGCTCTAAGCGATAAGGCCGCAAATTAAAACGCAAATTTTATTTCCTATGTTTTTTTGTATTGTTTTTTATGTATGTGGTGTTTTAATAAAGAATTTATCTATCTATCTATCTATCAAGCCGGAACTGCTGGACCCATTTGTATGAAATTTGGTATGTAGGTAGGTTAGAACCTGAATTAACTCATAGGCTACTTTTTATCTTGGATTAAAGCCGCTAGTCACTGACCTCCATTACTACAGTAGTACACCTTCTGAATGATGTCTATAACATTAGTTCATGGACCATCTCCTGGAATGCATTACATGGAAAACTACAGAATGATTCTGATTTGTTTATGTAAACTCTTTCACAGGGTGAACGTGATCTACCTGACGCTGAACCACTTGTGCTGTCAGTCCTACGGCATCAGCCACCATGGATACTTCCACTACAAGACTCACATCTGTTCCTTCATAGATAGGTACTGGCAAGCATTGTTCGGAGCTTCCAAGTAAGTACATTAAAAATCTATAAGCTTGTATTATTTTAGGAGCTAGATAAAGTTCACTCTTTACAATGACTGGCTGGATGTCACAGAATATAGAGTACAATTATTGATATTAAGTAATTAGGAAACTTCCTGAAAAGAGGTTGAGTTCTTGATGTTAAAATAAAACAATACCTAATACAAGAAGTAATGAGTGCTTTACACTCCAAATATGCATTAAGACAGAATTTAATCTCTGTAAATAAAAGCTCACAATGGTAGCAATTCGGTGACATCAGACTAAACTAATTAGCCGGACAAAATTTTTGAAATTGGTGCAAAACTAACTATAACCTATTCGGCGTTTTTTCAGAACTAAATTAAAAAAGGTTATGGTCATAGACAAACATGAACTAAATTGAGTTGCATCAATCACGCCATCTAGTGGCAAGTAGTAATATTAGTTTGAAACCTGGACAATAGAGGGAGTAAATAACTAATTAATACCCTATATTTTATCTGTTATATTATATCTGTATTATCTGTTAATAGATCACTCCCGAGACGTTGCCCTAGCAACAATGGTTTTGTTAATTTTCATTTTATTATTATAACCTATTTATGCTAATTTATTTCAATGTTTTCTAGTTAATCTTTAATGATTGTTTCTTTCTTTTGTTCTAATTAACATCTTTTATCTGCAAAATGGTAGTTATTTAATTATACGATGGGACTTGTTTCATAAAATAATGCTACGTAATTCAAGAAAAACAGATTCTGGCTTTTTACACATTTTTTCAATGGAATGAACTATTGCTGCCACGACGAATTCGATATATCTTTCAGGATGAAATGCGATAACTATTGAAACTGCTGTAATTGAAAGCAGAAACTCATATACAAACAATACAAATATACCGAACTAAATTTTATTCCGTCGAATAGCTTTTTCACGTTTTCAACTAAATTGAATGACCATAAACAATTCAGTCGTCTCGATCTAAAAATAGTTTATTCGTGTATGCAGCGGAATAACAAAACCAATTTGACAGGGACTAAAACCATTTAGTCGTAATTTTGGTTTATTCCGATGTCACCGAATTGCTACCAATGTCCCAGAAACAAGACTAGTTTGTTTTTGTAACTAACTATAAAACTAATAATATCACACAAATTATACTTAAACATGTATACAAGAGCAGCTTCTCTTCCTCAGGTTTGTTTGTCGAGTCTTTTCAAAGCCAATCTTGGTGATAAGTTCTGTTGGGGAAGCTATTGAATTGTTAGATTTCACTTGGTCTGCATAAATAATCTTTAACTGTAAACAATATAAATTATTCTACTTTCCAGCAAGCAGAAGAAGAACTGGGTGGGCACCATAGCAGGAGTGCTGTCTGTGTACAACAAGCTACTGTTCAGGTCGGGCTCGGACACGCTGGGCGAGGCGGGCTGGTGGCGCTTGTTGCACAACTTCTCACCAGCAGTGGCAGCACACATTGGTCAGTACCTCATACTTTTTGGCTTTAAGAACTGGCTCGATGACTGAGTACAGATTACTACAAATTTATTGATTAGTGCACCAGAGAATTGTATTTATTAGAGTGTGTACCTACTGTGTAAAATTGTGGACTACCAGCAAAATGCTGCATGCCAGCATGCAAAAAACAACAGGCTGGCTATAGTCAAACGTAAGCCTATTTCGTGTTAAAAAAAAACACGTCATACAACATTTTGTTCCGTGGGCCATGGCAAACACCATATAGCACTAACATTTTATACATTTTATGACACATATCACTCTAGCTATCTTCTCACATAATCTTATACATATGTACCATAAATTCATTGTTATTACCAGTACAAGAGATGGCGCGCGACAAACCCAAGAACCGTCCGCGGAATCAACTAGCATTAGACAGGAATCACTTCCTCACCAAAATAGCTGAAATGGGTGAGTCACGTTTCACATTTATATAATTGTTTGTCTTTAAAACTGCTTATTTGTGGCTTTAATTCTTCAAAAACAAATAAATTTCCATTCAACTGTACTAGATGCTAGACAAGACAACAACATTGTTAAAGTTCGCTTTAATTTGGACGAGGATCTGTACAGAATGGAAGCAAGTGTCACATATAAAGGGAGGCCTATACCCAGCGGTGGTATGTAAAAAGCTGTGTGTAAAAATGAAACTTACTAATTCAAGTATAACATATTTTTCTCTATAAAATAAATTGCAATAATGTTTGTTTCTCACACCAGGATACAAAGATCTAATAAACACAGAGCTAGAAGAGCCGGTGCTGGACGAGGCAGGTCCGTGCAAGAAGCGACGCCTACTCTCGCAAGACAGCGCCGCTTCCAGCCACGAGTACACAGAACATGCAGAGGAGGAGAGCAGTCGGTGAGGACTTGGAAATAACATCTTTTTAATATCTTTGTTGTTTTTATTATTACTTCACATATTATAACATTGAGGTTGTCTCATTCAAACAACTAAGTTCTAGCCAAAATTTTGGAATAGAGCTAAATCAAATATCAAGAAGGAAATTACATAAAATATAGCAGCAAATTGGCTCACAAAATATAACAAATCATAAACAACTATTAGAAATTACATAAATCAGACAGGCTGGAGACTGTACTATGTAGCATGTTGGAGAGAAGGCCTATACTCAGCAGTGGGTGGACACCGGCTGGCATGATGATGATGATGGCTCAGCTTGGCCAACAACTCAACATGAAAACTCAGCTGAAATTTATTACTTGTTACCACCTTACTTGTGTATTTATTTATTAATACTTACAAAGTAGGAAAAATTGATAAAAATCTTTATTATTCATCATCATCAATCCGTAATCCCCCGCTGCTGAGCATACGCCTCTCTTCTAGAACACCATTAATTATTAATATTTCAAATTAATATTAATTAAACAAAGAAATAAAACACATTAAAATAAAAAAATAAATAAAACACAGTCTGGTCGTTTCTATATATAATAAGTATGTATTTACAAAAAAAAAGTATATAAGTATTATATCCGTTATCTAGTACCCACGACACAAGCGTTTGCTTAGTGTGGGGCTAGATGGCGCTGTGTGCAATGTCCCGGAATATTTATTATTATTTATTATTATTATTACATACATGCACATACAAGGTACATTTGTATTAATACAAAAATAAACGTATTAATACCTAAATGACATAGAATTAACAATGTTATCAATAGTAAGTATGACTGTCATATATTCCAGCCAGGAGGTGGTGGAGGAGGGTGGCACCTATCTGGGCGTGCCGCAGGAGCTGTCTTACCCCGAGCTGAGCTCCGAGCTGACTGAGCTGCACACCTTCCGCTTCACGCCCGCACACACCATCATGCCAGTACAGGTACCTACCCCGAGCTGAGCTCCGAGCTGCTTGAGCTGCACACCTTCCGCTTCACGCCCGCACACACCATCATGCCAGTACAGGTACCTACCCCGAGCTGAGCTCCGAGCTGCCTGAGCTGCACACCTTCCGCTTCACGCCCGCACACACCATCATGCCAGTACAGGTACCTACCCCGAGCTGAGCTCCGAGCTGCCTGAGCTGCACACCTTCCGCTTCACGCCCGCACACACCATCATGCCAGTACAGGTACCTACCCCGAGCTGAGCTCCGAGCTGCCTGAGCTGCACACCTTCCGCTTCACACCCGCACACACCATCATGCCAGTACAGGTACCTACCCCGAGCTGAGCTCCGAGCTGCCTGAGCTGCACACCTTCCGCTTCACGCCCGCACACACCATCATGCCAGTACAGGTACCTACCCCGAGCTGAGCTCTGAGCTGCCTGAGCTGCACACTTTCCGCTTCACGCCCGCACACACCATCATGCCAGTACAGGTACCTACCCCGAGCTGAGCTCCGAGCTGCCTGAGCTGCACACCTTCCGCTTCACGCCCGCACACACCATCATGCCAGTACAGGTACCTACCCCGAGCTGCCTGAGCTGCACACCTTACGCTTCACGCCCGCACACACCATCATGCCAGTACAGGTACCTACCCCGAGCTGAGCTCCGAGCTGCCTGAGCTGCACACCTTCCGCTTCACGCCCGCACACACCATCATGCCAGTACAGGTACCTACCCCGAGCTGAGCTCCGAGCTGCCTGAGCTGCACACCTTCCGCTTCACGCCCGCACACACCATCACGCCAGTACAGGTACCTACCCCGAGCTGAGCTCCGAGCTGCCTGAGCTGCACACCTTCCGCTTCACGCCCGCACACACCATCATGCCAGTACAGGTACCTACCCCGAGCTGAGCTCCAAGCTGCCTGAGCTGCACACCTTCCGCTTCACGCCCGCACACACAATCATGCCAGTACAGGTACCATACTACTTCTTCATCTTATTTAGTCTTTTCACATCAATTCCTGGATAAAGGCCCGAATATATTCCCAAGGTTTTCCATAATGTACGATCAAACCTTAGCCATCCAATCATGACCCAATAGAATGGCTGGATAACACTTACCTATACCTAACTATTGTTTAATTGTTTTCCCTGGTAACACTTTTAAAAGAACAAAGTTCAACAAAATGTACGGAAACCTTTTTTATCAGCTTGTCTTTGTCGAATCTTCATTTCCATTATTATAGGATTGTCTTTGTTTCTACTGCTGTAGTATCCAGACTATTATCTTAGTATTAATTCTAGTAAGTATTATCTTATTGAAGCAAAATGGACGTATTTCTGTTCAGAGCGACTCGTCCAGCATCACGTCCCTGCAGCAGTCCACGTTCTACTACGACTCGGACTCGCGCAGCTCCGACACACACGAGCGCAAACACGACATCAAGCAAAAGCACAAGCAGGAAGACAAGCCAGTGCCCAGGGAGAGTCTGTTCTCCGACCGACTCAACTCCGTGGAGCTGCCCTGGGAGGAACCGCCGCGGGAGAAGCCGAAGGAACAACTAGTCGAGATGACGCACTATGAGGAGGTGAGAAACAAATATCCTCCTCTATTTCTCACTAGTGTCTGCTCGGGGCTTCGCTAGCATTAAGAAGTAAAACTTGCATCCCCTATTTCACCCCTTTAAAGTGGCATTCCCAAAAATCCTTTCTTAGCGGATGCCTACGTCATAACATCTACCTGTATGCCAAATTTTTGCCCGATCCGTCCAATAGTTTGGGCTGTGCGTTGATAGATCACTATCAGTCAGTCAGTCACCTTTGAGTTTCATATATTTAGATTACTCACAGTCATAACCCCACCGCAGTTAATTCGTTAGACGAGTTTTAAAAACAAAGTCACTGATGTAGGGTTGGTATGGATCTGTGATGCATCAAAAACCTCGAGCTAACACATATAATTACAAAAAAAACCTATTAACATTTTACTAGTATATGCTTCAAGCTATGATAAAGATAAAAAAAGATAGACATTTATTAATGTTAGCAAAATGAATGCATAATAACACCTATGTACAGTATGTACATATATATTATAAAATGTCGTGTATATAATGTCCCCCGCAGGTGCAGTTCCTCAAGCAGCTGGAGGGGCTGCTCCCCCGGGTGAAGGACCCCCACAAGAAGGCCTACCTCCACCGCCTCAAGGCCAAGCTGGCGCTGCGGCGACTCAAGCGACACAAACACCTGCCTGTGTTCGACTTTGATAAGTAAGTTTTTGTTACAAAAACATATATATTTATGATAATTCAGCTCCTTACTAAGATGTTTCTAAAAGGCTACCTGTGTATATTCCTGTTAAACAAAATGTGATTTGGTCAAACACACGTTACGTGTTTACAAATCACATGAGTATGCCAAATTATATCGAAATCGGTTTAGACGTTTGACATTTACACAAACTTTTGCCTTTATAATAGGTATTAGAGGCGAGTTGGACGAAACCATACCTACTTGCATTTTTTACGTGGAATAGGTATGCGTTTACAGCATGCCTGATGTTATGCATTGCTGCAATCTAGGGTGAAACACGCTTACATAGAAGGTACCTATTAACTTTATATTAGAAGATGCCGGGATTGTAGTTCCCAGGAAAAACAGCTTCCAGAAGAATTCAATTTCATTTTCGGAATTTATTTCGGAATATAGCAAAAACAATTTTAAACCTTTTAACCAACTTCAAAAAAAGGAGGTTATCAAGTCTTCTGAAAGGTTTTTTTGTGTTTATTCGTGTTACAAGTGAATGATGTAGTTTTGTAACAGTGTTGTTGTGTGCAGGACTGTGAAGCTACTGAGCGGGTACGTGACGGAGGACCCGCGCGTTGTCATCAACGCAGACAGGGTGCTCGACCGGTTCCAGAGATCGGTAAATAAACTACTCAAATACTACATACATTTCAACAACTTTATTTTACCCAAAATGTACTAAAAAAAAAGTTATTACTTATTCCCATTTTATTTATCCTACTGAATTAGTTGCGCTTCATTTTAACTATTGGTTGCTACTACATAGTATGCTTTTGCATGTCAAATTTTACACTAGTCCTACGAGTAAAGATTAGGTACAATTTCATTTAAATTATGTTTTTGTGTACTACTGAATCCCTGTATCTGTACCTAATATTATCACTTTGGTCAAAACATTGTGGCTATAATACTTGTCTGTCCGCAGTACCTTCTAGACAACCTGTGCGGCACGATCTCCCGCCCGTCGGGCGGCACCCAGCTGCTGCTCCCCGCGGCCCCCGCCCCCTTCCGCTCCGCCTACTCGGGGGCCCTTCTGAAACCCTACATACGGAGGGACATCAGCGCTCGCCCCGCGCACCTGGCGCTCACTGACGAACTGCTCGTTAGGACCCATAGGTCAGTGACAACTACTAAGGTATACCTACATATATACTAAGAGAGTACATGCATATATGTAAACTAGAATCAACAAGCTATTGGCTAAACAGTTTTTTTATTTGAATCACATTGATAGTTTTGATAAAAGTTGAAGATGAAATCATAAAACACTGATCAATTAGATAGATAGATAGATTAACTCTTTATTGTTGACACATATTAAAAAACAGTACATAGAACAAATTGCACCTTAACTAGTGCCACAAGCGGCGGCCTTATCGCTGAAAGCGATCTCTTCCAGGCAACCTTCAGCTAGAGAGAAATAAGCAAAAGAAATAAAGAAGAATGTGGTGTACAACAAAAAGGAAAAAGAAATTTTACTAATATATATATATATATACATATAAATACGCAATACACATACTTAATATAATAAAATTAATGTTTATATACAAATACATATAATACACAACAAAATATTTAAAGGTGATAGTAGTAGAAATAATAACAGCAATTTTCACTGAAGGGAAGCGAGATAAAATTCCTTTACTTGTTTTTTAAAGGAATCAATTGTCTGAGCCTTTTGAATGTTGATAGGCAGAGAATTCCATAAAGTAACAGCTTGTACAGTAAATGATGAGCCATAAAAAGATTTCTTTTTGAATGTTGGATGTGCGTGTGTTAATTTATTTGTAGATCGAAGAGAAAGAGAGTGTGTAGTATGGACATACGCAAAACGAGAAACTACGCAAATCGAGAAACTTATTATATAATACTTTATTATATGAACTTCTAGAATCTAGACAATATATAAATGTATACCAACCTTACTGTACCTTGTTACACCCATACTTCAAACGTGTGTACGATTACACCCTTATATGAACTTATTGTCCTGCTCACCTAGCGGAGGCAATCTCATGCGATTACCAATTTTAAGCACATGTCGACGCAGTCAGTCTTTGGATGGGTGACCGAAAAGTGGCATTCCATTTTGGGCGCTTCCGTGGTTCGGATGACTCGTTAAATTGTAGGTCGCGGCTGTTTGTCTAGTATGGCAGGCGCTAAGCCGTGTCAGAGGCCCGTGGCTTGATAAACTCTCGACACCAGAGTTGGCCATCATTTGACAAGAGAACTGTCCTTTAAGAGCTAGTATGTTATATCGTTGTTGTATGTCGCAGCCACGTCCCGGGCTACCGCCCCCCGCCGCACGCGCCGCTGGACTACACGTACGTGCGTCCGCACCACATCCCCGCGCTCAACAACCTGTGCGCGCAGCTCTTCTGGCCCGGAATCGACTGTGAGTGCCATCACATAATATCGTCTACAACTCTACCAAGTTCAGAGCACCGCGGACACTCTAAATGTAACCCATCTTCTAGATGATAAGCTGATCTCTAGTCTGTTCCTAATAAGAGTCTAGCTCTTAAATTTAGAAAGAAACTAGCTAAAGAAAGTACTTTATTCAAAATTATTATTATTTATTCTGTACAACTACAACAAAATACAATTTAAAGAGGATGTTTACCAATTACATTAATAAATAAAACTTACACCACAAAATAAATAACATAATTTAAAATTAAAAGCTATAAAATGTTATCATCAATTATATGTGTGTGTAGTGACGGAGGCGCTGCAGTACCCGGAGCACAGCTGCGTGGCGTCGTACGGCCGGCTGGCGGTGGGGTGCGCCTTCCTGGTCCCCGACGCGAGACACAACGAGGCGTACATCTCTTTTATCGCCACGCGGCCGGGCTGGCGCCGCGCCGGGCTCGCTAGCTTCATGCTCTACCATCTGCTACAGGTACATATATATAAAAATAGATAATGTTAGTAATGTCGGGCTCCACTCTAAGGAAACTGGTTAAAAAATAGCCTATGTCACACTTAAGACCCTAAACCGTCATCGTAAAATTGCGATGCTCTTTTACTTCAACTATTTGTAAAAATGCTAATAGAGACCAAACATAATTTTGCTTCTATAAAATATGTAAATGGTATGATTGCCTTTCCTTTATTTTTTCTCTACTACTATTACTAGTTTTCATAAAGAAACCATATCAAAATCAATACTAATTACCTAATATTTTATCAATATTTCAGACATGTACAGGCAAGGATGTGACCCTGCATGTGTCCCCCACCAACCCAGCCATATTCATGTACCAGAAGTTTGGATTCAAGGTAATAACACAATCAAACAACTCTTAAACAAACTTTACACTTTATTTATGCAGGTTTACTTATAAATCCTTCATATATCAGGTAGTCATATATCTTCCTAGTTTTGTTGACATCTATTTTGACTATCCTTCTTGCATCGAGTAGTCTCAGAAAGCCCATTTTACTGTTCTGCATGATCAGCTGCTCCTTGATGTCTAAATAATTCTCGGGCATCAATCTTAAGTTAGAGCATAACACCTTTTCTGACTCTGACAGTTTGTGGAAGCCGGGTAGATCTACAATGTCCAGTGGCATGGATGTGCGCTTGTACTTCAGCATGTTGTTAGTTGTCTTGGGAAACAGCTGACCTTGCTTGATTGGAGATTGGTTCTCAAACTTCTTGGACATGATGAGAGAGGCATGCTTCTGATCCTTCAGAGTTATATCATGCTCTGTCTTGAGCTGCTTGTGCAATCTAGCAGCATGGAGAGTCTTGATGCCATTGCTGCGGTACACACACAGGCGAGATATCTTCTGCAGGAGCTCTACCTCCAGGTTCATAGACTCCAAGAAAGCATCAAACTGCATGCCTGTCATGAACTGCATAAATGTCAGCAGTTTCTCAACCTTAGGTCTTGTCAATGTAGTGTCAAAGGTTTGAATCCAGGACACCAGTTTGTTAGGCATTATGAGTCCATGCCGTTGGAGAATTTTGTACCTTCGTTTTCGCTCTTTAAGTCTAGTATTTAAAGCACTGACCAAAGATACCTTCAGAGCATCCATACATTCATCATCTTCATCATCTGAGTAGCCGTTTTCAAAGTTGAATAGACTCTCAGCATTGTGATCATAGCTGAACTCAAACTCAGATCTGTATGCATTGTATCCTGCAAGGTGCTGGTCTGTCATTCTGTTCCGAGGAGGGTTGCCATTCACATCTGTACTGTATAGATATGGAGTCACAATTTTAGGAAATAAAGACTGTTTAGTTTCTGGAAGCAACTTCAGCTCATCATATTGTACATTTTGAATGTAGTATTTCTTATAATGTTCCTGGCACTCTAGTTTACTGCGTGTGTGCACAGTTTTGGCGATTTCTTCCCAGTTTCCATACCCATATGTGGAGAGAGCAGAGAGCAGCTTGCATTCCTCCTTGGCGGACCAGTTGCAGTTGTCAAACAGCGGGAAGTCGTTGCGGCGCACGGCGTACTTGTGGTCGTTCCTGTGCTTGTAGGTCTCGCGGCCAGCCGCGAAACACCCCGTACAGATATTGATGTCGCACACGCAACACTCGATGTACGGCTCGTGAGCCACTTCCCCGCACAACTCGCATTTTGTTTGTAGAATATCGTTACCAGAGGACATGTTCTTTGTTCGCAGGTCGAGGAACTAGTACAAGATTTCTACGAAAAATACTACGACATCGATTACAAAGGATGCCGGCACGCACTTTTCTTGAGACTAGCTCGATGAATAAATTAGTGAACTATATACATTTTGTTTTATTATATACAAAGTTATGGTATCAAAACACTGTTTTTTCCTTCTTCGCATAAAATATTATCATTTCATTATCAACAAAATAACCACAGAAACTCTGCCTGCTCTGTGGTAAATATTTAAATGAAATATGTCACTGTCAAATAATGAACAAAATGTCACTGTCATTCACTGTGAGGTACAAAAATTTGAATCTGCAATGAAAACAAACTTTATTATTGCAATAGAGAACAAATTTGAATTGCCATATAATTTTTTTTTAAGTATTTATACGATATTTTGTAAATGTACCTTGTTTGTTATAATATAACTGCATAAAAAGTGAATTCAAATAATATTGAATATCGAAAAAAATGTTAATGACCTCTTCATTATGTTAATTAAAAAAAGCACCTAGAAATCACAAGCAATTTATTTTTAAGCTAAGTAAAATTTATTTTCAATGAAGTAATAAATAACTAGCAAATTCAAAAGAAAAATCAATTTAAGTCATTTTTGTATATACTTATGGTATATGTGTAAAAATTAGCTAGTTATTTTTGTAAAATGGATTACTAATTTGTTAAAATAAAATGACAACACGCTTGTCGTGAGACTGACAGATACGAATAATATTATTTTATGTACTTATATACATAATTATCTACTATTTTTTTTAAGTCATTTTTGTAAATAAACATTTCAATTAGGTATATAATATAAATAGCAAATTCAAAAGAAAAAATTGCTTCTGTAACGTTGCAACAGAAATATGTTAATGTGTTTATTTATAACAAATACTTTATTCTGAGTCAGTATTTACATATATACAAAAAATACTTAAACACAGAAAAACACTTACCTACAAACACAGATATTTACAAAAAATAGTTGCAACATACATTATATTGAAGTATTGTATACAATATGCTACTTATGTAACAATACATCGTCAAATTGAATTTATCACGTTTTAGTTTCAATAAAAATTAGTTAAAACGCAAGGCTAGTTAGTGCAAGCATCATTTAGCTATTGGAGGTAAAACAAGGATCCCTTTAGACTAAAAAGTTTCATTAAATACTTAAGTAGGTTATAATCGGATGGCACGATTTAAATATTGAATAGTAGATCCACCTATGATAGTTAAGTTTAGTTTAGACACAAAGTTTGTACTTTGTATTTTATTACGTAGTTTAGGGTTAGTTAAAACTGAAAATCATCACTAGGTGTTAGTTGTATTGTCACTGTTGTATTGCACGTCTATGGTTTCTTAAACGATGATAGTACATATAGAGTATTTATCATAATATGTACATATGTATATAAAACGGTATTTGAATCAAAGTATAATAATTGTATGTACGGATAATATTTATATCATAAAACCTAGCAACACTGGAAAGATCTCGTGAATGACGTGATCTCATTATTTCTAGAATTTTGAACACAGAAATTTGTTGTTATCTCGTTCTAGCACGTGTATTTTACCGACAATTTTGTTATCTTTTGTCTCTGTCTTTGAACTGGTGAAGGCCCTAGAATGTTCTAGACTTTTCAATGTATATATTTTGGCGCGACGAGCGCGCAACGTTTCATTCATTTGTGAAGTTGCTGACAGTGAAGTGTTGAGTTTTGTGGTGTGTGTAAATTTGGAATTTTTCGCTTTTTACTTAATTGGATTGTTGTTCCAGAATTATATTACTGGTGAGTTATCAATTGAAATAGCTACGATTTTATTAGCTCGCAAATGATACTTAATTTAGGTAATTTGTCCCGAATCTCTGTCAATTTCGTCCTCCGCGCACATCTCCTAAAAAGGCAGCCGCGCAGTGGTGGTGAATAACGGGAATATTTATTTGGTTTCAGATTAAGGCGCCAAGATGGGAAAGGACTACTACAAAATATTAGGAATATCGAAAGGAGCGTCGGACGACGAAATAAAGAAAGCGTATCGGAAGCTCGCGCTGAAGTACCATCCGGACAAAAACAAGGCTGCGGGCGCCGAGGAAAGGTTCAAGGAAGTCGCTGAGGCGTACGAGGTGCTCTCCGACAAGAAGAAAAGAGAGATCTACGATGCACACGGCGAGGAAGGGCTGAAGAGCGGTATGGGCGGGCAGAACGGGCCCGGCATGGGCGGCCAGTCGTTCTCGTACACGTTCCACGGAGACCCACGGGCCACTTTCGCACAGTTCTTCGGCTCGGCGTCACCGTTCCAGGCGTTCTTCGACCTGAACGGTGGTGGTGGCGGCGGAAACACCATGTTCTTCGACCGCGACATGGACGTGGACATGGACCCCTTCGCCAACATGGGCATGGGCACGCGGTCAGCGGGCGGGCCCGGCGGCGCTTTCCGCTCGCACTCTTTCAACTTCCACGGCTCACCCAACCGCAAGGACAAGACGCAGGACCCGCCCATCGAGCACGACCTGTATGTGTCGCTGGAGGACATCGCGCGAGGCTGCGTCAAGAAGATGAAGATCTCGCGCCGCGTCATTCAGCCCGACGGAACCGCCAAGAAAGAGGACAAGGTGCTCACCATCCATGTGAAGCCTGGTTGGAAGGCCGGCACCAAGATCACGTTCCAGAAGGAGGGCGACCAGGGACGCAACAAGATCCCCGCAGACATCGTGTTCATCATCAGAGACAAGTCACATCCACAGTTCAAGCGAGAGGGCAGCGACATCCGCTACACCGCCAAGATATCACTCAAACAGGTAAGCCAAAGGTTTCTTTGACCTTGTTTTGAAAATAAAATATTTTGTTGAAAAGCAAACACCTACTCAAATGTAAACAAAAACAAAATGTCCCAAAACATGTGTTTTTGTAAACTATTCTAGAACTCTCTTGAGGCATGACTAATTGGTTTTTCCCATGTTCTTTCCCTGAAGTTAATGTGAGCAGGATTCATAACTTAGCACTTACTTGGAAAATTCTAGATGTTTGTAAGTCAACATAAGATCAGACAATTACAGGTCATTGGCATAGATCAATCAGTGACCTACTTAGAATTTGCATACTTAGTGCTGAGCTGATAATTGAATACTAGTTGTGAGTAAGATAGTCTCTAAGTTACTTGCAATAAACATATTTTGATTTGATAAACACATCTAACCAATGCTCTCTTTTGTTGCAGGCTCTCTGTGGTACAATAATTGAAGTGCCCACCATGGCTGGAGAGAAGCTCACAGTAAACCTGCAAGGGGAAGTAGTGAAGCCTCACACAGTGAAGAGGTTCCCGGGCTATGGTCTGCCGTTCCCCAAGGAGCCAACTCGGAAAGGAGACCTGCTGGTGGCATTTGACATCAAGTTCCCGGACCGGTTATCATCAGGAGTGAAGGAGATCCTGATGGACACTCTCCCCAACTGAACAGACTGACTGAAGATCTCAGGAGTTGGTGTATATGTGGAGCAGTCTGGCCGCCTGTGTGCCCACTGGCTCCCAGGCTGACTGCACTCTGCTCTGCATGCTCAAACCTAGTGGAACAGTCTCATGTACAGTGTAGGACTAAAGTACTGGTCTATGTTGCTGCCTAATGTTGGATGTGTTGCCCAAGTTTAGTGTATGATTTTGCAGATTTGTGTGCTCTGTGACAAGTTCATGTGCGTTTTAGTACATCGAACCAGTGGTTGTGATGCAAGTTCATGTTTAATTTAGTAATTTAATAAGTTGTAAATATTTTTTACCATGTAAATATGATCTTTACAGTGATTGTAAGTTTTAAGTTTCTTTGGTAGACTTTGTCACAGAATGTTCTTTAAAATGACTTCTATTTAATTAATATTCCTAATGTGAAGGCATTCTGTGTGAGTTTGGAACTTGGAATTGGCAATTACAAGACTGGTACCTCGGGAGTGCAGTGCTGCTGTCTGCCTCGAGGCAGTGGTAGTGTGGTGCCGAGGAAAGTAAACTCATTGTATTTTAGTTTAATGTAGATTAATGCAAGAGGCAATAACTTAACACTTATAATTGCTGTTAAAAGAATGACTAATTAATAAACAGACATTACAAGTAACTTATGTTTTTCTATTCAGTCCTTGTTCTAAAATTACCTAACTGGGAAGTGATTTAGGTCATGTAATTTTAGATTGACATCTAATCGAATTTTCATAGATTTTTCTCTGGATTATTAGGGATTAAATATTATAATATAATGAAAGGAATCTGAGTGGCGACAGCTGTGTAGTGTCTGTGTCAGGTAGGTAGTGGCCACGAGACACCAGACCTTGGGAAACCATGTAGAGGTCTGCTGGAGGGCCACACATTCAGCGACATGAAATAGTGAATAAACAAGAATCAATGTTTGTAAACATCAATAGAAGTGCAAGTTCATTATGTATGCAGTTCGACAAAACTTAAAACTCATTCAATATCATGGTTAAGTTTAATTTCCTTGACCTACATATGACAACGAATTTAGGTCAAACACGTATTGATAATGTTGTTGGTTTAGTAAATTGATACGGTACTCAGGCCTACAATAGGGAGAAAAAAGGTCAATGCACCCACGAAAATGTCCACATTGCACTAAGCTCGTCTTTACCAGGTCACTGCCTTACGGAATAAGTAACTTCGTGAAGCTTGCTTCATATACCCGCTACGCTTATGGAGTCCCCGCGGAGTGTGTGGCCCGCGAGACGAGCAAGCGGAGGCCGGCGTTTGACGTCACCGAGCAAAAATACGCAGCTTCGCCCCCGCAACCACGCTGGAGAAATGTGAGATTATTTCACAGATTATCATAGTAGTAATACATACATACTTATACGATATTCTTTGGATTGGATTCTTTGTAAGTACTTAATTACTTACAAAGAAATTTTGTTCGAAAGTTGTACTTATTCTGTGGGGAGGTAAAACGGGTAGGTAGGTATTTATGGTAGCGTAAATTTACGCCGCGGTTATAAAATTTTACGTACTTACTACGAAGGCACGGTAATAGAATCATACAGGAATATGAAATGTGAAATTTAGTGTAAAAGCTACGACGGTGTAATCAGCGCCGGCTCAACGAAACTTGGCGCCCTAGGCAAAACATTGGAACGACGCCCAAAAAAACACAACAAAAAAAATACTAGGTACACCGATTAAAGAGTGACAAAACAAAACTCCGCACAAACAAAACTGCGAATTCTGTACTTTTGAATAACCCGGAAATAGCATATTCAAAGATCAAAAAACATTTTTACTAGGTACTGGCATGGGTTCAGGTAATTAAAGCAAAGCAGATTATAAGTGTATTTTTTAATCAAATAAATAGAGCATAGTCTTGTGACACGATTCTGTTGCTAGGCTGTAGACATTAATTTATGAAAAATGATTTTTTCTTGCCTTCATTCTTGCAAATGTAGAAACCATTTCTTTTAAATCAATTGTTTCAGCAATTTCTTGCTCTATAGATAGAGTCGATAACCCCACAAGCCTTTCTTGAGTCATTGTGGACCGTATATATGTTTTAATCAGATTAAGTTTAGAAAAACTGCGCTCTCCACTGGCCACAGACACGGGAAGTGTGAGCAATACCCTTATTGCTGTTACTAAATTAGGTACGCTATCTAGAAGCCCATTTGCACAAATATAATTTAAAACGTCTTGTGGCGCAGTGTTATTTGGTACTCTTCTTGCAATAGCTTGTAATTCACTGCATAACTCAGTTGCACCAACATCCTTAGAGTTTCCATCACTAAGAGATTCTTCCAACTTTATGCAGTGTTCCAGAACAACTTTGGAAGTTTTATTTTGCATCTCATGAACGTTGTAGAGAAATCCAAACACATGACTAATATCTTTTAGCTGATTAAATCTCCCATCAACTGAATTTACTGCGGTATCTAGCACAGCAAAATAAAAATTTATTTTGAACTGGTCTTTAGCATCACATATTGGCTCATCTTTCGCTTCATAGCTTAACTGTCTTTTCTTTTTTCTTAGGCGCACTGGCTTCGTTTCTGATGCGAATGATGCTTCAATATTCATTTCTTCTGATATTTCTTTAGCTTCTACTAGCATTGTTTCTAATCCCAAATCACTTCTGCAGCTTTCAAGCAATGTTTTCGTTTTTAGAAGAGCATTTGTAACGGTATTGTAGTTAGATTCCTGGGATTGAAGAACTTTGCTAGTCAAATTAATTTCGAACAAAATATTATACCACACGACAAGTGAAGCAACAAACTTAAAATCCGCAATTTTTTTAGCAATAGACTGAGCCTCATTTCGAGTTTGATTTCCAGATGCACCAATCAGAGTAGGTATGATCTTCATAAATGTCCACAAGTGCATCATGCACATCAGCTAATTGGTAACGTAATGGACGCAATGAATCAATCCTACTTTCCCATCTTGTATAGCTCAATGGTTTCAGTGTCAAACTAGGCACATGACGCAATAGGACTTCCCAACGATGGGTTGAGACTTGAGGCAGAGAAATATACATATAATTTTTCGACCAAGTTGAAAAAGGATGTCGATGCCAGTGAACCATTTTTGATCGATCCGCGTGCTCAGTGGTGATGCCGCTCGCATTGCTATGCCGCCCCCCAAATACGAGCGCCCTAGGCAGTTGCCTATAAGGGCGGGCCGGCCCTGGGTGTAATCAAGACTATCACGACCTACCTACAAACAGATTTAATCCTCCATTTCTAAATAATCTTTGTGAGTTTAGCACCAGAAATATTAATTAAGTAGGTACGAACCTATGTACGAAATAATTTACGATACCTAGGTAGGTACCTACTTAGTAAATTTTTAAAATAAAATATGGGTAAGTAAGTACCTACTTGCATATTCTCAGAAATCATTATTTTATGGTCAGCGAGCTATATGTTTCCTAACACATTTAGGTCAAATAGCACAGGAACTATAATTTACCTATGTGTTGGTTGAGGTCATCGTACTAGGTAGGTACCTATAGGTAGATTTAATTAGCTAAGTGGGAAGGTGTGGGCCGCTCTACTTTCTTCTATGTACCTAGCTGGTGGCGTGATCTATGTTGTTTTCAATACTAATTGTGTCATAAAATTATCAACGATGTCGGTAGGTATAACAAATACCTACTTAGGTACTGTAGATACATAACTACATAGAAATGTCTTTAGTTATCTATTTTCTGGTATTCTAAGTTCGTCGAAACATGAATTATTTACCTGAAATTTGTTAAACTGATCCATAATGTTTACAGGAAATCCCATGAACCGCTTGCCGGTCGTCATCCGAGTTCGAGTGAATCGAGGTCAGAGGCATCGAACCCGAATCAGACGTCTTCAAAGTCTTGGGTAGACAGCAAGCAGAGGAGGTAGGGCAGGACATTTAGTGAGTAAGTAGCACCTTCTACCTATTTCGGTTGTTTTTGGATTTTAGAGTACCTATTTTTTTATAAAAAGAAATGCTTTTCTGTATGTAGCCATTTTATAGTTGACCAATATAAAATATTTACCCCGCCTGTATAAAATAATCGACGGACTTCAATACACCTATTTTGTTATGTTCTCCAAAACTTGCTGGAGCTCCAGGAAAACAATCAACCTTTGTTCGAAACTGTTTTAAATTCTCATATTTGGAATGCCTTAACATGTTGGTTACAAATATTTTCATTCCATTGTTAAAGATACACTTAAGTCATAACAAAAGAGAGCGGAGTCCCTAAGAGCCTTGAGGTCGCGGAAGTCCGGATTCTCCAAGGAAACAGGGAGTTGGCAACTGGTAACACTAACACTGACGCACCCAGACGCCCTTCCCTGTTTTATTGACTGTTTCCCCCCGCAATATTAAAATAACTAAACAAAAATAAATATGTAGGTAGGTACTTAAATTGATTCTACCGTTATTTTACAATTTTTAGGTACGGCAAAGTTTGTGATACTAACGAAAAACCAGCGAAAAGCCATTCAAGGCTAAAATAATAGAGACATGATTGAGTAAAGTGATAACGCTGATGCGGCAAACATGATTCCGTGTCGTTGTCATATATTAGGTATCTAATATAGTTTCATAGGGCATAGAGCTGAAACAGTTTTCTGGTCGGTATTTCCTAGTATCGTTCATTACATAACTAGTTTAGTTAGTAGTAGGTAAGTAAGTACTATTATCGATGTTACAGCTGGAATAGTCTCGACGAACACGTGTTTTTGTTTCGCAAAAAATATATAATTTGTTCAAATATGGGCTTAAATTAAAGGTTTTTAGGTCTGTTTTGTAGTGGCATGCTAATGTTGAGTAACAGTATTGTGGATCCAATAGTCGAGAGCATCCGAGAGTCCCCGACTGCGCTCGGGTGCCTTCGAGACTGCGACGCGACGCGACGTGTAAAGCAAGCCGAGGAGGGGTAAACATGCTGACCGGTCCGCGACTGCATTGTTGTGTTGCCCGTTGCTTAACTACAAAATTACCTAACATTCACAACATTCATACATATAATTGTTCAATCAATCAATCAGTTCTTTATTGACAAAAGTATACCTACACAAGACACAAAATGTTTCAAGTCTCTGGCTTCCGAACTAGAAAATTATCTGTGTCTCGGAAACCAGCTCCTTCTCTATTAAGGATCACAAAATGTCAATAAGACAGAGATAAGACTTACAATTAAAAAGTTTATAATAGCGTGATGACAAAACATTGTAAAAAAATATTTAAGAAGCTAATTAGTTACACTTATTTAAGAAAATTACAGAATAAAAAAATGTTGTGTCTGCGATTTATTAATCAATCTAGCTTTTCATTAATTTGGCTTCACAAACAACTTACCTAAGTACAAAAATTATAACAAATTGGTAGGTACCAATGAGGCAGCATAATAGGTATTTGTTTATATCCTTTCTTATATTATTCTGTGTGTGTAAGTAAAGGTGGAAATGGTGGTTTTTTATTGGGCATATAGGTAGTTATTTACGTACGAGAAAGCATGTACCTACTTACTGCAGAACCAGAGAGTGGCATATTATGAATTTCAAAGTAACAACAACCTAGGTACTGATTATAGAAAAAAAATAACATATTAGGTAGGTAGGTACTTACCTATGATTCGGAAAAAATGTTTTTTAGACACAATACTCAGGAGCCTTACTACACAGCGCATCGTATGTAGTAGACGCACGTAGAACATTCTAGATCAGCTGTTCTACTAGTTGGTAAACATCGTAAGCTGGTCACACACATAATATCTCGACACGTGCGCCGTGCTGTCACGTGTAGGGGAAACGTGACGCCCGACCGCGCCATGAGACCGCTTTCTGCATTGATTGCTGTTAACCGACCGAGTTCAGGAACTACCAACTTATAACGTCTACTTCTTAATGACTAGAGCCATTTAAACTGTTCGGGTTTTTAGAATCGGGTCAATACTGACTGCTGTAGTGCATAATTACTCACATAGTTTCTTTGTCAAATTATCTTATCATACTAGCTTATCATTAAAGCCACAAACAAAAATCAAAAGATAATACTCAAACCAAAATAACATTCAGCAGTTATTGTGTCAATAAATACATGTTTATTCAAAAACAATAAAGTTTCTTGAATGTGTTGGAACGTTAGCGCCGCTCTGCGTCCCGGTCGTTTGCTGAGTCCCACACAGTTTATAAGTAATCAGATTCGTTGCCAATGTCGATATGTATGCCAAAACTGTAATGCATTTGCATTTTATGGTTTCTAATTTTAGCAGCATGTGGTGAGAGTAGCGCCTGTTTCTATAAAGAAATACTACCTACAAGCACCTTTTTCTACGACTACGACTAATGCCACAACAGCAGAAATCAGGGCTGACAACTTATTTGTTTGGTCAGTACAGTACCTACATATGTATACATAGAATGAATAGGCAATTAAAATACCTATTTCTCCGAAGTTTTTCTAGAACCTTTCAAACATCTGTCCATATTGTTACCTAATCAGATAATATAATGGTTGTAGAGCAAGTGACGTAGAGTTTCAACATTCTAGAAGTGGCAGCCAGTGCTCTGACACTGGTCAGTGTGAAGGGGCATTGGCATTGGCCTCAGATGTACGAGGCACAGCATTGTGACGTAGAGCGTGACTGGACGATCGATGTGTATATCTTGTTTTAGAAAGTTTATTTCAATAGTTTATTAATGACTCCGACTAGAAACCATTACATTAAAAAAATACATTAAGTTAGTACGTAACTGAGCTGTCATATTAATTAAACTAATATACCTACATATAAGCTTTTTGTTCATGAATAGGTAAGTAAGAATATGCTGGAACTACAACATAAGTTATTAAACGAAATTAAGAATATAACTTTCCCAGAACTTTTTGGCTGAAACTTCACAACCATTTGGTTGATCTGTCTTACTGTAAATTTACAATTACCTACCTATTTATATCTTTTATTCTCTGTACCTAATGGTATTCTAAAAGACTAGGTACTAACTAAATAAGGTCAAAGTCACCAGCATCGTCCATCATGCAGACGCAGCATTACCCAACCAGAGACGAGCTTGGCATTGCCCTTGAATGCATCGTAAATTTGGACAAATAACTATACCTACGTTATACAAACTAATACCTATTCTAAAATTATTATTGGTGTGTACCTATTATCATAACAGATTCCTTTATAGCTGCACGTGGGAAGCAATGACATAATAGTTTGAACATAATTTAGCATTCCGTCCGAGCTGCCTGTCTAGATGCGGAATCTAGACTCGTGCCAAGATGCAGACGAACTATAACAATACCTATGGTGATGGTGATATTGTGACTGCTTAGGTAGTAACGCGGGGTGCTATGTGAAATCGACATTTCATAAAAATCAAATAAAATAGAAGTAAGTATATAAGATAGAACTATTTTTTTCCCCGTTTATATAATTTTGATTCAGTGTTAAGACAACAAAAAACGCCAAAACACGATTACGTATATTTCGCTCGATAGTTTTATTTTTTTTAAATAGTTTTTTGAAATATTTTTCACTTTTTTTTCTAAAAGTAGTAGGTACAGAAATTTAAACCAATTTAATTATATTTAAAAAATAATGTTATTATTTAGAGGAGTAAAGAGCCATAAATAGAATATTCTGAATTTCTGATTTTATATGAATTTATTTCGTCAAAAACGTCTGCAAAACTGCTCAAATTGTGCAAAATTGTTTGCGTGTGGACAAGACTCGTCGGCCGGAGCTATGCGCGCGATGCTCGCCCTTGCTTTCATGCGTGGAATGGCATGCGAAAAAGCAACTGTAGGCATTTTTCCAAGCGCAAAGCGTTTTCGGGTGAGATATCGTGGCTTTAAGGCACGTAATTTTTTTATATTTTTTTCAATAAATATGTAAACGTGCGTGTGAAAATATATAGGTATGAGACTTACCTGGATATGGATATCAAGTATTCCGTCAGTCACTACGTTTTGATCTTTTGATGAATGTCAGAAATGATTTGATTTGTATAATACAGAGAAGGTATACTATCTATACTAATATTATAAAGCTGAAGAGTTTGTTTGTTTGTATGTTTGTTTGTTTGAACGCGCTAATCTCAGCAACTACTGGTGCAAATTGAAAAAATATTTTTGTGTTGAATAGACCATTTATCTAGCAAGGCTTTAGGCTATACATATAACATCACGCTCCAACTAATAGGAGCGAAGAAACAATGGAAAATGTGGAAAAAAATTGGGAAAATTATTCAACTTTGAGGGCTTTCGTTGCGTGCGCTGCGAAAACGGTTCAATATATCAAAAAATATGTATGAAAGAATTATTCCTCTTGAAATGATCTAACAAAATGGCCGCAATAGTATATGTCTATCAGAACCGTTTTTATGATAATAACTATTCCACGCGGATGAAGTCGCTGGCACAGCTAGTACCAGCCAGATATATCAATAACATATTATATTAAACTATTCTTTGTATTCAATTCTAAGTTGAATGAAACAAAGATTAAGTAACTTTTTGTAGCAATGGGTTCATCATAAATGATTTAAATAGCAGGTAATTAAAGCAAGGCATTCAATTTACAAATGAGTATTTTTAAATACTTTCACTTGTGGTGACTTTCAGAGAATATTGTAACTTCATACTTAGTACGAGTACAACCACACTCACGTTTCCTGGTAAAGATTTCTCTTGCGCACATTTTTGCACACAATAGTGCTTTGATGCCATATTATTTGTGTCAAAATTACGTCAGTCTATTCCAAACTGAGAGAGCCCAAGGTCCTTGCTCAGACCATGAGCTCAGGATACTAACAGATCCTGACATCAGCTATATAGCAATCCTTATACACCTAAAATAAACGTTCTTGAAAAGACTCTAGAGCTGTGAACAGAGAGCTTAAATTTGGTTGTCACAATAATAAGTATCAACAGCATATTTTGCAAGTAAATAAAAATTGGGTGCTGCGCAAAATATTTATCTGCCTACAATTTTTACGAGTTTGATTTGGAAACTTGCATTGCAATCACGAGTTTGCTGTCAATATGAAACTTTAATATTCATTACCAATAAGTCTGTATAGCTACACTTCCATGCGAGTTGCTAATCATATATCGTTATCCTTTAATTTGAATCCTTTGTAGTTCTTATTTAGCTCATCATAAGGTTGAAATCAGTCTAGCAAAGAGCTTACAAGTCCATACATTGGCAGGACAGCGGTCGCAAGGCCGTCGGCCTCCTACATGGGACACAATGTTCGTTGACTCATATGCCTCATGTTCATAACTGTCTGTAGTGACAGTAATAGACCTAGTTATTTAATTAGATCCGTTTTTTTGGGTCACAAATGGTTCTAGCAAATATTTTTTTCCTTTGAATAGAGGAGCTTTCACTAAACATTACACTTTATAAATAATAAAATTGAAATGATTTAGTTCGTCATTGATTACATACATAAACATGAAATGAATACTTTAATGTCTTCATTTCATGTATAAAATCAGATGAAAATGCCATTCTTCTGCAACAAATTTTGGTTACAATCGCGGATATCATGTTTTATTAGCTGCAGTAATTTAAATATTAGTCATAAAATTTTGGATGCGTTTTTTTTACATGATATAGGCTTACGCTTGACTACAACTTGCATGATGGTAAGCAACGTTATAGTCTACGGTCTAGCGCGCTTGCCTTTTGAAACCGGTTTAGGTACTATCGACTTGAAGACCGACAAATTATAGTTCAAGGGGAATAGAGATTCGGGCAAGGAGTTCCACAGTTAGGCTGTTCGCACGATGAAAGTCGAAGCAAAACGCTTGGTGCGAGTCTTTGGAACCTCAATTACTGTATTACTCATCGTAAATTTGCATTAGATAAACCTACCCTTAACAAATTAGGTACGCTTGAGCTTGAGTGAGGCACAAGTATGATGATTTATAAGAAAACGAATACTTTTTAATCAATTTTGTTTAATAACACACATTTTTAATGCATTTGAGTGTAAAGAATATTGTATCACTTAATAGATAAACATTTTTAAACAGAACAAAGAAAAAATAAAACCATTTTATGTCAATTTAACAACAATAATAACCAAAATATCCAAGATAGGTATATAGATAAAATACGAAAGGTTTTGTTTCGTAAAAAAAGAATCTGTCGTGGATTACAATTATTAACAATATTATTTACAAAAATACAAAATAATAACAACTAAATGAAGCACAGGAAACTATTATGATTCAACGTCTTATATTAATTAAAAACTCACTTATAATTTTGCATCAACAAAAATTTAATCAAATTTATAAGTAAGTAGGTAATACTTTACCTAACGGTACAGCTATACTTACATCAATGTTATAGATGTTACACTTACGAAAATATGGCAAGCATTTTGGCTGTAGTCTATTATTAACTTACTGTCCTAAAACTATTAACATAAATGAGGTTTTAAAGTTTCATAGGGAAAAGTCAGACATCTGTAGAAATACTTTATGTTAGGCAAGAATTTACGTCTACCAATTATATATTATCTAGTCTGATGATTAAGTTTTCCAAAACAATAGCAAAATCTTTCACACTACAGGTTCTGTGCTACAGGGTCGAACATTGGTGTCACGCTCTGAGAGAAGTATTTAACTAGTCCGAAATTGTATTTTTTTTTAAGCAAAGGCTCACAATAAATATGTCGGTAGATATAATATGTTGCCACTAAAATTGTACCCCATATTATTTAGGGTGCAAATTAAGCACTAACGTTTCATATTTTAAACTAGTTCCAGATAACGCCTCGCTCTTGAGAAACCTAAATAGGTAACTATTTATAAGGCACTTCTTGGCATAAAATTTTATTTGTGCCAATATCTCATGATTATTTCCTCAAATGTTTAATAGAAAAACATAATTTTGATATCGCTACTTTTTACATGTACTCAAAACTAGAGAAAGAGCAAAGACTCAAATTTATTTGCTATGAATACATTATCAGGCGTTACCTGTTTAACTACTAATATTTTCTAGCATTGTTGTTCATTGGTTTACACTTTCTTCCCTGATTTTCCTGGCTTGCCTGGTTTGGATCCTGGTTTGTAACCTGGTTTCCCAGGTTTGACAGGTTTGGGGATGGCAGCAGCAGGGTCAGTCCAGGAGGTGAAGTCAGGTTGGGGGAGTTCCTTGCAGTCCACGAGGGGGTTGGTAGCGCTCAGGGCTTCCATGACGCGAGGCTGTGCTTGGTCGAGGAGAGCCTCGTTGGCACAAATCACTCCAGCTAAAGTTGTCTTGCGAATCTCAGCTAGTTGTTCTGGAAATGGAAAGAAGTTCAAATAAGTATTTTATTAGTATTAGTATTTTGGCATTATTTTATTTAGGCGTTTGAACTGATTCTTTTAAAAACCTTGAGGCAGCAGCTACCCATAGTTGCTAACAATTTTTTACCAGGAGTTTCATTTTGTTTATTTTATGTAAGAGGGTACTGTTTTATAATACCAATTCTAAGCTTGAGTATCAAATCAAATCAAATCAAATCAAATATACTTTATTGTACACCAAATAAAAAAGAACATATTTAACATAAAGGTGGAAGGTAACCAGGGACATTGGGCGACCTTATCACTAAAGTGATCTCTTCCAGGTAACCTAGTTTGGACAACACTACAGGAAATCCTTAAAGCTGGCGTACTTAACACAATATTAAATAATTTAAAAATAAAACACAATAACAAATATAACATTCAAAGTAAACAATATACAAACATACCTACTTACACACAAAACTACATATTATTGATATTTAAAGGAAATAATATATACATTGAAGGAAATCACACAAAAATAAAAGAAAGCAGAACATATTTCATGTAAAAAGACTTACACACACCAACTAACATCACAAAGTAGAAATGTAATGATTAAAAACCAAGCTCTGAAATATGGGCAAGGATTTAGCCTGCTTGATATTAAGAGGCAGGTCATTCCACAAGCGAACAGCTTGCACAGTGAAAGAGGAGTGATAGTAGATATTGGGATGGCTAAACTCAGGAAATTTCAAGTGAAGGAAACGAGAAGAGCGCTGAGAATCGGAATGGGAGGCAGTGACAAAGGAAAACCTTTCTTTTAGGTACAGAGGAGTGTAAGGATTGAAGAGGATTTTGTACAAGAGTGAGAGGATGTGTGCATTACGGCGAAGACGGATTGGTAACCATTTGAGCTTTTTTCGAAACTCAGAAATGTGGTCATATTTACGTAAACCAAATATAAACCTAATGCAGAAATTTTGAAGACGCTCGAGTTTAACGAGCTGCTCATTGGTTACGTCTAGGTAGCAAGCGTCTGCATAGTCGAGTATAGGTAAAAGAAGGGATTGAACAAGGGCTATCTTGGTAGTATTAGGCAGAAAATTACGCAATCTCCTCAGAGAGTATAGATAATTCATTGATTAAAAAATTCATTTTGTAACTCACCGACAGTAAACCCGACGGTCTCATCATCGGTCTCGTACCAGAAGCGGTCCCCGACCTTGAGCCGCAGGAACTGGTCTGCAATGAGGCAGGTGAGCGTGGGGCCGAGTAGCCGGCCCTTGGGGTCCTCCGCCAGCGCACCCGTGTACAGGTCGATGTCGTCTACAGTCCTGGAAACAAAGTATGGTAAATTTAATCAATGTACCTGGAATAGATGGGGAAAGCCTAGGCTCAGTCGACGTTACTACTACTAGCAAACAAGGAAGTTGAAATGTCAACGTCCGTGCTGGCAAATCAGACTTAGCATCTTATTAGCTGGTTATCGTTGTATCGGCTACTGTGATGATTACTGATGCACTACTACTTTTCTGTTTCTGTCAACTAAATTTCCGCTAAATTCTACTTACTTGAAGATAGTCTGTATCCTCTGCAGCGACGAGGCGTCGAAGATCCTGACGAGATCAGTAAAGTTGCGTGGTCGTGCCATACCACAGTGCGCTCTCCACTGGGGGTAAGGAGGCAGGCCGTGGTCCCGACCTCGCTGGATGTTCAGAGAGACCAGGTCGAGTCCACACGGCCCGGCTGGCTTGGTGGCGGGGTTGGTGGCGTTGGAGGAAGTGGTGGTCTGAGGGTTCTCGAACATGTGGTTGGACAGCTAAAACATGAAACATGATGGATTTAAGCAACAGCTGCAGAATACTTAACTATACCTATTTCCAGAGCAAAAAAGTCCAGATATTTTTTTAATGAAAGGATTGGTTTTCAAATTATTTTTACATTAAACAGTCTGGTATTTGATTACTAGCTCACAACAAAATCCACCTGCACAAGGGACACTGTGGCCAAAGAATATTTGACTGGCACCCATACGAAACTGCCGGAAAACGAGTGAAAGTTATACCTCAGTAGTGACGTGCAGGTCTGCGCTGTGCACCACAGTCTGCATGGCGGAGCGGATGGAGTCCTTGGTTCCCTTGGCAGTGTACAGCGCGTAGGGGTTGAACAACATCTGGTGGAGCTGCATGTAGTTGATGGTGCCGTTGTTCACGTCTGCACTGTGCATCAGACCCTGGGGAAACGTAACATATCTAAGTTCGGGTTGTAGTAAGTTTCTAGCAGTTTAGAAAAAAAAACATTTTTTTATGGTATCTAAAAATTTGACTTGGTCACTTTGTTCACTTACCGGCAGCAGTGTGTGTGCGAACCTGAAGACAGCGGCAGAGAAGTGGTTGGCGATGGAGGGGTCCACTGTAGGATCATACACACTGGACTTGCCTGTGTCCTGCAGGGTCAGGTTCAGGGCCCACATCACGTCCGTGCCTGGGGAATAATCGTGTCAAAAATTCATGAAGTGGTTTAACTTGGCCATACTAATATTCTATAAAATATTACTTATTTACGTTTTGTAAACAGTCTTCTATCAAAATCATAGTCCGTATCTTAAAGTTAATTGACATTGTACCCTTGTAAAATTTTAGTAAAACAAAATGTATTAAAATAATTCAATTTGACAAGATACATATTCTATGAAATAAGTAATTACCTATATATGTACATATGTTGCAACTTTACAGTATCAATAAACATTCTGTACCTTTGTATCTTTATTTATCTTACTAAGACTAATTTGAATGGAAATCACCTAGCATTTTGACTAATTACCATGCGTAGAAAAACAGAACTCCAAGGAAGTAGAAAGGTACCTGCCATGTTTACATAAGCATTAAGTCTAGACTCATTTGAAAATCGTCTTTAGAAATCCGCTTCTCTTCATCGCATTGCTGCTGCTTTATACTAACAATATGAATCTTCAATCCTCACCAAGTATAGCAGGCAGGAACTCTGCATACGTGATGTGCTGCATCTGTGACCCCACCAGCCTGCGCGCCTCCTCATACACGGTCTCGTCGTCCCACAGTGGGTTCAACTTCCTCAGCAGTGTGGCGAGCCGGTTGTGCTGCCGCGCCCAGATCAGGTGCATCGTGGTCAGATGCAAGTTTTCGTTGGCGCGGTCGTCACCTGGATATGGGATAATAGAATCTTAAATATTTGATAGTCGGGTAATAAATGGTCGGAGTTCTAAAACCCTAGGAACTGAAGCATCATTTACTTATTGTTAAATGAATATTAGATATTTGGATGATAGTTATTAATGCTTAGGCGTGTATAAGTTACGATACGAAAGTAATCGTATAGTAGCAAACGAAACTTGAAACCTATTAAAGTTAAATCAGTTACAATCTGTTCCAGAAACGACTAAGTTCTAAAATAAGGCGCCTCTAGTTCGTGGGAACCGTTTGTAATAATTATTTCAATAACTTTCAAAGCATAGGTAGGTGAGTGCTATGTTTAGCTTTTTTTTAGCAGTTTTAAAGAAAAGAAACAGGCAGATATATCATGTTGGTTTACCATACCAGATTCAAAGCAGTATCGTCCGAGCGCGTTCATCTCGACAGTGTTGCAGCCGTCGTTGGGGTCAGTGGAGGGAGGCAGCAACGTGCGGGAACCTATCTTCAACATGCGGAGCTGACCACCCACGTCCAGTAGGCGGGCCACCTGGGATGTACAATTTTATTTCAGTGTACTAAATTTAATTGGGTTCTTTCCTATTGGGGTGGTTTTGAAATGCTATTTTTGATGTGTGTGTTTAAGGTATCAGCAATAAACTTTTGAGTCCGAAATTATCGTGAAGAGCTATGAGAGTGAAATTCAATTTATTTTCGAATTTATGTTTACACTATTTTGATATAAGTTGTACCTTGCTCTCACTGTTGCTGTACACGGTGGAGCCATCGATGTAGGCGGTAGCCTGGTTCAACTGCTCGCGAGGACCTGGGGATATAAAAATTCTAATAAAACGGGTTAGCTCGAAGCCACTCGATGATTAAATTAACACTAAGAAAAGATGCTTCTTTTGAGATCGATGTAAACTAGTAGAGCAAGGCAGACATCGCCTTGTCAAACATTCCGTGTGTTGATTATTTTGAACAACAACGTTACAAATACATATTGTATTATTTTATCGAAACCTTGTAGATAAATAAGCAAAGTTAATAATAAAAAAACAAGCTCTACCAAAATGGCAAGTAGGTGCAGGTGCAGAGCGCACGAACTCCATGCAGGTGATGTTGTAGTCCTGGTAGAAGGGGTCCTCCTCGTCCAGCTGCACGGGAAAGCACTCCGGGTGCGGCGGCTGCGCGGGGTCGCAGCACGAGAGGGCGGAGCTGTTCGCACCTGGAATATGTATAGGAAGGTGTAAGAAACCTGGTTTTTTTAGTGAGACCCTTTTGGATGTAAACAGTGATTGCTCTTTTAAATATTGTAGGCGTTATAGTGTTACAACCGAACACATTGTCGGCAGACCGAGTAAAACGAAGCCCATATCTATAGTTAGTAGGTAAATTTGTACATCATAATTCCTTGAATTCTTGTTATCATCAGCCATAAAACCTACTGAAGGACATTTAGCTTTCTTACTCCCACATGGGAGTATTGGCAACGCTTTCTGTTCTGCGCTTGTCTTTCTCATGTCTTCAAATAAGTCTTGTCATCTTCTTCGTATGAGATTGGCTAACTCTAGTGCCGAATGTTTTCAATCGGCCCTTGGAACCTTCGATATGGTCCGATTGTCGTATTAATAAATTTAACATCGATCAAGTACCCTTGCTGAGCGCGGTGGCGGTGATGTCGTGGTCGAGGAACTGCCCCCAGACCGCCAGCATGACTGTGAACATGGAGTCGTGCGCGTAGCTGGGCCGGTGCACGGTCACGGACACGTCGCGCGCGCTCGGCAGCGCGGAGCCGTCTGCGGCACGGCGGGGCGCGCTGATACCTGCAGTGGGGAAGGTAAGGGGACAGCCATTAATAAATAACATAAATATTTCAGGACATATCACACAGCGCCATCTAGCCCTATACTAAGCTTACGCCATTGAATAAAAAACGAAAAAACATAAGAACATGCACTTGCGGTGTGACATAGGATTATGTCACTGTCATATTCTTCGATACTCTTCTCATACAGAAAATCAAGGTGATCCGTTCCGTTACTCCCTTGCGGCGTGAAAGAGGATCAAACAGACTAACAAAACAACAAACGCAATTTCGCTTTCAGGTAACAGCTATATAATATTGTTGACTCAGACAACACATAAGCAGATGCAAACGTATTTATGTAAAATTGCCGCTCAAAAAAAATTACTTGAAAAAATGTAAATTAGCCTAGACTAATTAAGAACCCGGAAACAGCAACAAAATGTCATTTGGACAGCAACAAATAGGAGTTTTTGAAATATTTTGACTTGATATTAATATTCAGAAGTCGATCTCCGACCGGCCTGGCGGCCTTGTAAAGCCGGCTTCTCACTGCGCGTGTTGACCCGCGCCACGCCGCGCCGG
Source organism: Macaria notata (assembly GCA_927399415.1). Classification (NCBI taxonomy): domain Eukaryota; kingdom Metazoa; phylum Arthropoda; class Insecta; order Lepidoptera; family Geometridae; genus Macaria; species Macaria notata. Next base: position 2,739,596 of record OV656727.1, read on the forward strand.
CACGCGCCTCGCGCAGTGTGAAGAGCTTGGCGCGGGCAGGCGCGGCGTGGCGCGACCTATCCGCTAAAAGTCGGTAACTTCAAAGGCGCGGCGCGGGCTCGCGCGTGTCGGCGCGGGCGCGCGCGGCGCGGCGCGGCGTGTACCTACCCAGACAGACGAACACGATTGAACTCGTTCATTTCATTTTGACTCGTCCTACGTTGAGGTACTGTGGTGAATATGGAGTGGCCGAATGAAACGATCGCCGAATTTTTAACTTTGTATGAAGGCGAACCCTCTCTGTGGAATTCGAAAAATGCGGAGCATAAAAACAAAAACGACCAGCATGATGCCTGGCTGCGAATTAAACAGAATTTAAAAGGTGGTACCATACCGTTACAAGAAATTAAAAAGAAAAGGGATTCTTTAATGGGAACCTATAGAAAATTAAGAAGTAAAGTTTGCCAATCAATAAAGTCTGGCAGCGGTGCTGATGAAATCTATAAGCCCGACTGGCCATTTTATAATGTGATGGCCCAATTTTTGAATGATGTGTATAATCCAAAGAAAACGAAGGATTCTGAGGTAAGTACTTTATTTACTTAAAAAATTAATAATTATTTTGCCAGGCAACCGCACCGTTTGTTATAAAATATTCTGCAAACTGGTCTCTTATATTCTTGGCGGAAAGAGGTGCTCTTCTTGGCCGATTTTGGAGTGGTAGTAGGGAAGCAACTCCATTTTGGTCATCACGCCAAGAACCGGGCTGAATCTCGCCATCATCATTTTCGGTATCAAAGGATCCAGGAGGGGTATATATAAGTCTAGACCTTTTAGACCGTCTCAAAAAATTGTGTAACAATGCACATGTCATCACAATATCAGTTACAATATCTGGTTGTAAAAGCATGGGTTTTCTTAGTACTCTAAACACCGCAGACATACTGCCAAAGACATTTTCAACAATCCTTCGAGCTCGTGAAAGGCGGTAATTAAACACGCGTTCTTTAGATCCCTTATTATGAGTTCCTGCGTATGGTTTCATCATATTTTCCGTTAGAGCAAATGCACTGTCTGCAACAAATACGTAAGGTAGAGGTGTTACTTTCAGCGGTAAGCAGTCTGGCGGTGGAAAACCCAATTCCTTTCTACAGATTTGTTTATATAAGTTGGTGTTTCTGTATACACCACCATCGCTTATTCGGCCCTGGCACCCACAATCCACAAAAATAAAATTGTAATCCGCGTCGACTAAAGCCATTAATACAACACTGAATGTTTTGTGATAGTTGATAAACTCAGATCCACTATGAATAGGACTTTGTATTAGCACATGTTTTCCGTCGATAGCTCCTAAGCAGTGAGGAAAATTCCAAATTCTGCGGAATCCTTTCTCTATCCTTAACCAGTCAGATGATGTCCGTGGCAGCTAAAACAAATAAAAATATTGTAAATTATCATGAATATTTCTTATTTTTAGGTCACTGACGACATAGAAGAAATAGAAGATAACCGTGATTTAGATGCCTCTGAAGATAGTAAACAGGATGATGAAGAATCAGTTCAATTTAAAAGACCAAAACCTCTTCCTAAAAAACGTGCTAAAATATTGATATAGAAAATAAAATGAACGAAGCATACGACTATTTAAAACAAATGACTCAAAAACCCCAAATCCCGCAAGATGAATGTTCATTATACACACAATTATTGTGCAAAAAATTGAGAGGCTTACAAGAAAATACACGTGAAATAGCGATGTTGGAAATTGATAGATTGATTTTCAATCTGAAGCAAAAAGAACTATCGTCAAACCCACATGCACAAATACTAATCAACCCACCACAGCCCACGAATTTTGGACATTCCGGCAATCTCTACTATCAGCCATCCACATCCTACCATCCATATCCTTCTCCACAGCAATCCCCAAATTTTCGTCCATCGCCTTCTTCACAGCCATCCCCAACCTATCATCCATCGCCTTCTCCACAGCCATCCCCAACCTATCATCCATCGCCTTCTTCACAGCCATCCCCAAACTATCATCCATCGCCTTCTCCACAGCCATCCCCAACCTATCATCCATCGCCTTCTCCACAGCCATCCCCAACCTATCATCCATCGCCTTCTTCACAGCCATCCCCAAACTATCATCCAACGCCTTCTCCACAGCCATCCCCAACCTATCATTCATTATCTTCTCCACAGCCATCCCCAACCTATCATTCATTATCTTCTCCACAGCCATCCCCAACCTATCATTCATTATCTTCACCACAGCCATCCCCAAACTATCCATCTCCACAGCTGTCGCAAGTCGAAACATCAGCTTCGCAAAGTCTATTAAAAGAATTCTATGAAGAGGAGGGTAGTAATTTAGTTTAAATGGATGATGTCAATTTCTATTTGTTTACGATTTAAAAAAATAAATGCTTAATTCTACTACTTACTTTTATTTCTTGTGATAGTTCTTTTATCAATGCTTTACAAACGTCCGTGACACAACTTGAAACTGTTTGGATAGATACTTTGAAAAGATATGAAAGGCTTGTGTAACTATCTCCGGTTGCTAAAAATCTGAGAGCAATTGCAAACCGTTCTTGTACTGGAATACATTTTCTCATATGGGTATCTTGTTTTGCAATTATAGGGCCTATTTTATTCATTAGATATTCGTAATCTTCTGGTGACATTCTACAGAAGTTCTCAAATTTTCTGTTCGGTTCTTTAACAAAATCCGATAGCATATCTGATCCATTGTATCTGAAACAAAAATACAATAATTTTTACTAAATTTTCCGGCAGCAAAGTTTCATTTTAAAACGCGCCAAACTTACCAATAGATACCATCAAATATATTGATAGGATTCTTAAAAATTACGTACCTATGTAATTATCTTAAAATACAAACAATGATTACCTTGACCGGCTCTTATTGAACGTTGACATCCACCAGCGTCTCCTCTTCTTCTTTTTGTTAATTTTATTAAGTAAACGATATCCACAAAATAAGACAAAAACGGCTGATGCAACAGCCATGCCTTCTTCTTCAGTGGCATTGCTCCATGGCTGGAGGTGGCAATTCGACTCACAAGACATAGTGCGCTGCGCTAAACAGACTGAATCAAACTGAGGTGTAAAGCCAGAAGGCACGCGCCGCGACGCGCCGCACAAACGGGTGGCGCGGCGTGTCGCGTGGCGTGTTCTTGCGCGTGGAGCGGCGCGACGCGTAGTAGCACGCGTAGTGAGAAGCCACCATAAGAAGTTCAATGCATTAGAATTTATAATAACTAAACTTACTAACATTTTGGAACTAAACCAATCAGCCGACCCTACGAGCAAAAAATCAAAATCCTGTTAGGCCAGTTTTTTTTCAAAACCACATCATTAAAATATTTTTTTTTGGAAAATTTTGAATTCATATTAGTCTTTCAACTGTGGTATTATAATGTAACAGATATTATATTTTATAATGGGTGGATGTAAAATATCCAAATTGTAATGTATAATTAATGTGGTAAAGCTTTATGGTTCAAAATATGATACTTTTCTAAAAGTCTTCTAACTTAGTAGTAGGGGTTCGGCAAGGAAGCACCGTTATACAGTTGAGGTTCCAAAGAGTCGCACCAAGCGCTTTGCTTCGACTTTCATCGTGCGAACAGCCCAACTGTGGAACTCCTTGCCCGAATCTCTATTCCCCTTGAACTACAATTTGTCGGTCTTCAAGTCGATAGTAAACCGGTTTCTTCTAGGCAAGCGCGCTAGATCGTAGACTATAACATTGCTTACCATCAGGCAAGTTGTAGTCAAGCGTAAGCCTATATCATGTAAAAAAAAAAACGTTTTGGGTCCCCAGATTGCGGCTTATTACAGCAAAGTTATTGCAAGAGTAATAAAACTAAACACGTAAATAATTTCTTATAGAGATGTTAAATCCTGACTGCTTCTGATGCTATTTTATTAATTATCTCATAGATTGCAAGATCAAAAGAGAGCTTTCAGCAACAAGGCCGCCATTTGTGGCACTACATTTTTAATGTGTTTTGTATTGAATTTGTGTGTGTGTGTTAGTGTTCAATATATTGTAAATACATACGAGTATATCTTGTTAAATTTCTGACTGAAAGAGATGAGAATTAGACTTGCTGCATCATGGGCACTCAACATTGGACGACAGTCATCAATCCATCAATGTCCGTTTTTTGCTCTGGTCATAATATTTTTTTGTCACAGTTTCTTTTGATAGCAAAAATTCAGATACAATAGTTTCATATTTCGCATAATGTTTATGTTATTATGTATGTTAGTGCCATCAAATAATTCAGTCAAAATTTTATAGGCCAAGGTAATTTAGAAGCTTAATAAAAGTACGTCATAAATTATTCAACTCGGGAATGTGTTTCCCACGATTGGTGTTTCAAAATGATTCTTTATTTTTGAGTTTTATAATATACATACATATCTACTATACATAGCCTAACTAACCAAACATACTTCTTTTACGTCTAACAATTCAAAATGTTCAGTTTCGACTTTCAGTTTCCATACTCTTTAGGACCACACATCGACCTTATAATCCTAGCTCGATGGACCCACATGAAGCGATTCTATCAATCTCAATTATCGCATTGCGTAGGTAATAGTTATGGCACTGCCTGCCTACCTATTTGTTCTCCGTGAACTTTAATCTAGCGAACCAACAATGAATCGGTCGCCATTCACCACTATCGCTTACCACTAGGAGAACTGTGCAAATCCAATTCGATATATTTATTAAAGTATAAAATGTAGTATCAACTCACCGTCTGCATAGTTGGCTGGCAGTACGCGGCGGAAGGGCGTGTTGGAGACGCCCCACAGCAGCGGGTGCTCCAGGTTGTTGCAGGTGCCGTCCTGGGAGCGGTACTTGGAGAGGGCGCAGGCCGAGGGAGCGGGGCTGCAGTACGGAGGCTCCAGGAACGAACCGTTGGTTGGAGGCCCGATGCCCACGCCGCCTGCACGGTCTGTGATGTCGGCGCTGCAAGTGGGTAAGTAAAGGTTAAGTTATGTGCTTTTTTGCAGTGTTTTCTAATGGGCCATCAACAGCTGGATGGCTCAGTTAATTTGTCCTCAGCCAAGGGAAAAATTTCTGATCTTAGTGATACTTCAGCGCCCCTAGGTCGTCCTTATTGATCTTGCACAATTAACAGGATGAAAGAAATGGATGAATCTCGCCTTTACGAAAGGCTGCGTTTATATCTATTGCGAAATTTTCAGGAAAATATTTTATTGCGTAGGTATGTATATTAATATAAAAAGTTTTCCTTCTTCTAGTGGCAAATTAATATCGACCACTAATTTAACTGATGACAAAATTTCAAATACATGATATGAAGGAAGTTAATCCGGCCGTTCCCCTTCCTAATCCAAAGCCTTATTAGCTAACTACTGACACGTGAAAAGCACTCTCTCGCGCAACCTTACATAGATACAATGTAAGTATATAGCAAATACTCAACTCCGGTTACGAAGGTAAAAGCCGTAAACTATGAACAATATCATCAAACGAAATTTAAGGAGTAAACTTTTTTCTGTGGGCAGTGTCATTGACAAAAATAGTAAAAGGAAATTTAAATATCCTACCACAAAATAAAAATAACACTAATTCAACCAATGATATTCTATATAAATTGAATTCAACTCCATAATATTTGATGCCTACAGCAACAAAAGCTCTTCTTAGTCAATCAATAGCATTATGATAGGTAGGTACTATTAGTTTTTCTGAGCTACAAATATGACAGGTAAGATATCTGATAACAACATCGCCACCGATTTCTTACAATACGTCAAACAATCGATACTAATTAGGATACCTACTGGCTATATTTCGGAGTGCGGTCGCGGTGCGAAGCCAAACTAGCGCGGGTCCAGTGTCGTGGTCGGCAGGAGGGATCGAGTTACCTATCACATCACTAGCTGGCTAGTAATTAGTTATATGTATAGTGTATACCTGAACTATAGCCCCAGTGCAGCTAGTGTAAGGGCACAAGGGATGATGATTGGGAAGTCAGATCGGACGACGTACAGATAGATTTCACTCTGGCAGGTGACTAAAAGCTGTTGAATAAATATTGACAGCGACTGAAGAGCTCAGTCAAACGACTCGTCACAGTCGAAAATATATTTGACTGATATTCTATCTATCAAATATTCAAACGATATCGAGGTGTTTTGATGAAGGATAATGTCACACTTGATTACAACGCACTTTGCTTACCTAGCAACAATACAGTCTCGACTTTATGATTTCCTCGCATCTTACCTCGAAGAAATCAGTCTATCATAATTGGCAAATATTCTTCATTTTCCATACAAACTCAAACTCTCGTTTTTATAAAAAAAAACGTACTCATGTATTTTGTGTCTCTGTGTGCGCTAGCTTTATCCGGTCGAGTACACCGACCTAGATCTTGATTGATATCTGGATAGAAACTTCATGGAACTACAGTGTCAACTACGTAACCTATGTAGAGTAGGTAGTGTTGACAGTGTAACCTAGAGTAGAGAATACACTAGAATAATATATGACATAGGCAGGCATTGGCTGAGAAACTAACGTGACTAGATAGGTTTGGTATGGGCATGAATTAGAAAGCTTTATGTGCTACCAAATAAAATTTAGCCTACACTTTATTTTGAAGATTACCTCGGTCAACGTTTAAGTTTTGCGATTCATCGAGGTAATTCCGCTAGCATTTTAGGTGGAAATCGGAATCTACGGCTAAGGTACCCGCAGCTTCCGAGCTAGGTTTAATATAATATATTTGTAAGGTTGTATATATATTAGAAAATACACTTTAAATTACCATATAGCATATACCTACCAACTGGAATATACTACAGTAACCATACAGTAGCGAAGTCTACCATCAGCTCTCGTTGACCTTTCGTCATAATGTCTATCAATCTAGACTTGCAACTTGCATATGAGTTGGGTTCATTGTGGTGGGTTTATGTCTGTCTGGGCGCTGAATGTCTATATTATCTATATAATTTTGTTCTAGGTACTTCAAGCTTTATTTGATTATTTTTCACCAAATAATAATAATCCTCGTAGCCGTTTCCGGCTACGGCTATTTCTAACCTAAAGCAGTAATATAAAGCAGCAAGCAAGAACCAGTTCTTGCTGGACTGAATATTGAACCAAACCAGTTTTTAACAAAAAAATTGAATTGTGTTGAATTTTTAACAACTTGTAGATAAGTCCAGCCTGTGGTTGTACCTCATCAATAAATATTTATTTATAAATCAATTAAATGAATGCCTCACAGTTTTTGCATACTTCGTCTGATGACAATACTTTTTTAATCGTTAAGCAATTAAACTTCATTTATTGTTAGGGCCTATTTAGAGTAAATAAAATATGCAAATGCAAGCTCATTTAAAACCGCATTTATCTGGTTTTTTGAGGGTGATGACTTAGGTATGTGCCCTTGCTTCAGACGATATACCTAAATCTATGTTTTTTGTCGTTTTCTACTGTGCTTAAATATTGCGTCGACGTTAATTGCAGAAAACATACTTTCCGGTGCAAAACTACTGCTGAAAAAGTTAATCAGCTAAGATTCCATTGTAACCTCATAAGAATATACTTTATTATAAAACGTAGTAGTTTAGTGGTAAGAGAAACAAAACATAAGTTCAATATTAGCTTAGAAGATGACCATCAAAACAACCATATTAGATCATAAACAGTGCAGTAGTTCAGAGCACGTCCAGACAGTAATGGTAGCCAATTGAAGGGATCATCGTCCGGATGTAGAGAGACTGAGATAAATTGACCGACGAAACTATGCAGGGTCTTGTTTAGATCATTCAAAGGTAAGGGGCCTTCGGTTTGGCACTAGGCATGTTAATATATCATATCCTTTGTATATGATACATGCCAGTTTTCCTTCTACGATCTCGAATTTAAACCAAAAACATTCACATTAATGCTAAGTATCTATCGAAATAAGAATACTAAATATTCAATTAGGAATCTAGGAAATCTATACCTACTTACTACGTATTTTCTAAAAATAGATTAGTTAAAACTGTTTTAGTATAGTTCCAAAATGTGAAGGTCGGTTTAGATTATAAAATCTACATTCCATTTTGAATCTTGCTTAGACTTATGAATAAGAACAAGAGAAATAACGCATTTTTTGCAAATAATCCTTTTAAATCTTCATTTGATGCTAACTCAACAAGTTCCGCGTTAAGCCATAGAATACATAATACGTTAAGCTCAGAAAAGCGCAAGATGTATCATCATTTTGGATGATACATGAGATGATGATGAATTTGACACATTTTACTGGGAATTAAAGTTTGGTACGGTGGTGTTATAGATACCAAATGATGATCCTGATAGCAAGAATCTGCCCTACATTAAAAGACAATTAAAGTCACTATAAAAGAAAACGATAAGAACCGAGAGAAGAGTTTGGAAGCAGTTGTAAAATTTAATTTACACAAGCGACAATGTAGTACATACAAGGAGTAAAGTCAACTTACCCATTGATGAGTTCCCTGGTGGCCTGCTCGACTCCGTATGCCGCGTCTGCCAGAGGTTTCACCTCGTTCGAGGTGGCTGCAGCCCTCTGCGCGCGGATGGCTGGCTTGTTGTCCAGAGGTCTCCGAAGTGCCTCTGCCTTCGCCAGCTCCTTCACAGCTGCCCGCCCCTTGATCACAGCCAGCGCGATGTCGTGGGGAGTGGGGTCCTCGCCGCCCCACGTGGCCGGGGGCGTTTCTGTGTAATGAAAAAAACAAAGTTGGAAAGGTTGACGTCAGATCGTAATATTCGTTTATTTATTTAAAAACAATGCTTTTGAGAGAGGGAAAAATGTATATCGTAAACAATAAGAAACGGTATAGAAACTTTTAGTAAAGCTTTGATTTCCTAGGAAAGCGGTGCCTTCATATAGCGGCCGTAATACAGCGGTGAATGACGTCACTAAAACGTTGTCTATGTAAACGAAATGGCGCGATTTCCTGGAGAGCGGTAACTTGCACCGTAATTTACTTTAATTATTTTTGCGTCCGTAATATCACGGCCGCTATATGATGGCACCGCTTTCCTAGGAAACCAAAGCTTAAGACAACTACTTACTAACATGACAGCGGTGATGATCTGATGAATTTATATGTAACTAAATGATATACTTACCACCCGTATTGCCAAAATATGGGACTCCTTGCCAGCATGTATATTTCCCGTGAACAACAATTTATTGATCATTATTTGATGAATTTATTGATTCAAATCGAGATTGGACTGGTTTCGTCCAGTCAAACGCGCTCGATCGTTTAGACATCATAACAGATAAATAAATAACAGTATAGGGAAAAGGAAGAAATACGTACCTTTTAGCGGCCACTTGTTCTCCAGGAAAGGTTGGAACTCTGGAGAGATGGCAGTCAGTCGTTGCGGTCCAGGTGGTAAGTACAGCGCCTGTTTTCCTGGCCACTGCTCCGGCCCACGCATCGGTCCCGGCACTGGCCCTTCCTGAGGAGACTCCACAGGACCTGGCAGAGGCATGACGGGTAATGACGTAGTGGAGGTGACGTCATCATCCGTGTTGTTGCTCCAGAACGCATCCGCAAGGTTATATGATACTGTCACCAGCAGGGAGATGCCCAGGATGGCTCTGCGAGAAGAAATTTAGATTTAAAAGAGGTCTTTAGTGTTAGATTTTTTAAAGCCTGATTGACACTAGATATCCCTACAATAAATCGGAAGATGTTGCGCTTATCATACTTTCAGCTATTTTTAATCAAGCCGTAACAAAACTAGAGATTTGGAGATAGCGTGCACTGAAAGTAGCATGTAGTCTATTGCTGTCTAGCTGAATGTAGACTTACATGAGTGCCACACAGATGGCGCATTGGAAGGTGTGCAGGCGCTTCTGGTAGCTCCTGGACAGGCTGGACTCGAACACATACGTGGGCGCCACCAGCGGCGTGCGTTCGTTGCTGGAGGACGCTGTGCGCTGCATCTTCCACCACCTGGGAACAAGGAGGTTTTATACTGAATGAGTTTTTATTTCACTGACATCATCTTTTTTGTACCTAACCAAATTATGTACTACAATGCTGCGCTCGTCAAAGCGTTAACCAACTCGTATTGAGTAAACACGGAAAATTCTAGTGCTTTATTGCTTACCATCAAATGAGAATAAACAGGTAAGAATAATAAATTAAGTTATTTTAGACAAGAACTCTTGCTCAAATGATAAACAGATAAACATTTTCATTCATAGATTTGCCAAATTTAAATTGTCAATTTACAATACTTACCTAATTGAATAATCACTCAATAATAAACAGTAAGTAGGTACTTAGTGTAGGTAATAATTAAAACAGAAGTAATTTTATGTACTTCTTACAACTGTTTAGCGGCAACAGTACGTCCGAAATTATTTAGGTAACTTTGCTTTTCACTTTGAAAAACTTCGGCGAAACTGAAAAAGTATTATACCTAACTAGCCAGTTCTTGAGCGTTATTTTAAAAACGTGTAATGCCTTTAAAAATAAGGATTAAAATATGACAAGTACTTGAAATAATAAATACAGCGATGCTCAAACTTTCTCACGTACCCCGCATTAGTATGCCGTATCAATATTGAAAATATTATAAACTCGTTCTAATTGTCGCCAGTTCAAAATATTACCGCCATTTTTCAAAATATTGGCTTATATTTCCATTTTCACAGCCGATTGGAATTAAAATCTGCCAGTTGTAGTTATAAATTGAAATTTAATTGTTTTGTAATCGTTAGTCACAGACTGAACCGAACCGGTCTGGTTTTTTCGGAATATCGCATGATGTAGCATAAAAATAAAATTCAACTGACCTATAGCTATACCTATATATAAGCTAAATATTAGCTTTTTTATGCCGGTGCGAGCTTTAACCTCAAAAAATAAACAAGCGTTTGAAGGGTAGTAATGCTTAATTTAAGGGCACAATTTATACAAACATGTGAATAGTATTTATATAAAGAATACATAATTTGGTATATAATTACTTCCTATTGGTGATAACTTAGTTCTTTTAAAAAAATCTGTAAGAAACTAGCCAAGTCTCGATGGAGCTGCTTTTTTATCTCTAAATAGTTATTGAAATCTAGACAAAGTCCTGCCAAGACTAAGGTTCCATACTACGATTTATTATTTGTTTATTAATATAGTTAATATATTAAAACCGCTTCAAGTTAGGATTAAATAATTAATTTACAAGCTAAACTTGATTTTTTTATTATTCTTACTAGGCAAGTACTCTAGAAACGCGATCGGCCACTATGAATGCCGATAATCATATTTTTGCATACAATCTGCAAGATTTATTGAAACTAGTTGCCTCCTGTGGCTTTATATGACCGATATTTGAATAAGATTGTGGATGGGATTTTTTTTGTCCTGTATTGCCTCATACACATAGGTCAATTTTACACTTCAAATAATTCTCTTTTTATTTCTTAATTTAAATTTAAATTTTGTATAGCTTTGTTTCCGTAAGATGAGTTTTCCAACCTACCAAAAAAATGTTTCCCTGAAGGAATCAGCTGCTACAACACGAGAGACCACTTTCTCTCAGCGCAGCAGCTGCTCGACATATCTTTTGTTTTCTAAAATGCCCTATTTTAAATTAGATTATAAATGAGTGTTAATGTTATAAGAATTTGTGTGTCCAATAAACATTTTTATTATTATTATTATATTATTATTTACTTTATTTCAATATTGTTACAATAAACCATTCTGTAATAATAAGATAATAAACAAACAGACTTATAATATATATATAATAATTTTGGCTATGGATAGTAATTATATGAATATCTAATTTACCAGAGGAATATTTTTTGTTGAATGTCTCGAGGCCTCCAAATATTTAAATTAATTTGTTAAAGCACGAACATAGGAGATGTAATGAGGTTCTTGACAAATTATGTTTAGTATTATATTAGGTATATGAATTTATATAAATGAGAGTATTAATATATATTTTTTAATTTTATAAATATTTTAAAAATTAGGTGCATAGCTACCTACTCGTACAAAAAATGTGACAGTAAATACATGGTGTGTAGGTAAGATGAACCATGTGGTCTAATTGAATTTATTGTTCATTTGTATTAAAACTAAATTAATTTAAGTCAGATCACACCAATGTAAAACGAATGTTAAATAAACATGAAATTCCGTAAAACGGCTAGGCGTATTCAAATGCAATTCGAAATGAAGATAGCATAAGACCAGATAACACAAAATCTATATTTTCCGAGATTATTATGGATAGTACAAAGCTCGAGTCAGATATTGTAATACAGTAAGAAATAAAAGCCATTGAAATTGATTATATACAAAGACCAATTGCTTTTTCTCGTCTAAGCAAATTGAACCCTAATTTATTTAAATATTATAGTATCAGGTTTGAATTGATAGTTTTACAACATTTCCTTGTAGATTTGCAAGTACCTATATATTTTTTTTTATAAAATGCATGTATTGTAGCTGATATGAAAAAAAACATTTTAAATATCTAGTTTTATTGTACCTAAGTTGCTTAAAAATGATATAATGTAGGTTACTTATTTGTAATCAGTCAGTATGGACAATATGTACATGGTAATATTATTCATAATTTGAGGTTTTTTTTAAATTAAATATAACGGCGCTGGCTTTAATTGTAATAAATTTAGATTTTTCCATTACAGCGATAAAAAAAATTAATAGAAACAATTTATTAAATAAAACTATAAAAAAAAACTTTTTTTTTTCAGATTTCCGAAACTTGTCGAGCTAATTTATGACGTAATTTTTGACGTAAGTGTTAGCCGGTTATTACAACTAAATTAAAAAAAAAAACTATTTGGAAATAAATTAAATAAGTTCATTGATTATTATCCAATACGCCCTATGCGTAAATACAATGCATCACTCAAAACAAAGCATTTCGCAACATTTAGTAACACGTGGGTAATTAAGAAAAAATATTAAAAGAACTTACCACAACTTCTAGAAACTATTTTCAGAACTAACGTCTATATATTTTAGTTATTTACTAACTTAAAAGGCGGCAAAAACTGTATTTTATAAGAAAAAAAAATAAGGCAAGATGCAGCGAGGGCAGCGTCAAAGCCGGTCGGCGCTCGAAACTAAGTAACGGCCTACTACAAAATGTGTCTATTGAGAATATGTTTCAAGGCACACCGAGGCAAAATGAACTTTATTGACTTGTTAACAACGTCATTAGTGCAACTGTGACGTTGGTGAAACGACGTAAGAGCCAAAGGGGCTTGATAACGTAGGCACAGGCCCAGGGTATGGACTAAAAGTACTATCTGTGGTAGGTACTATATAGTTTGTTTGCCTTTGGCTTCATAAACGCATGGTGTATGCAATGACAGTACTGTTTGCTGTAGGTTTTATTGTGTAATAACTAGAGCACCATGATAGTTTGAGATTTGAAGTATAAACAATAACATTGAGCTAAGCAGTTTCTGTCGTTTAGTTATGCATTTTAAATTAAACGATGGCAGTTAGACTTGCAAAGTATGTTTTGGGTTTTAATATCTTAGGTGCTATAAAATCAAATCCATTAGTGTCGGTAACAACAATTTAAAAACCTAAATTTAAACCCATTGAAGTAAATGAATTACCCAGATGTTTCCTTCAGACTTTCTATTATCATCCAGCCACCGTTGCACAGGTCTTCCTACAGTTTGAAAGAAACATCTGGGCAAGAATAGCACAAAACCGGGATTATTGGCATAAGAGGGAGGAGGCTTATGTCCTACAGATAATGATGGATGAAGTACATTGTTTGCATGATTTTATTCTGTTCCTTTTTCAGTTCATTGATCTATTTAATAAATAGGTCACCTTTACATTGGGTCACAAGCATTCGTTAAAAAAAGTTTGACATTCTCTGTCGTTTTTGAGTCGACGTCCCCTATACTACGTCATTAGACTTGTGCACTAATGCACGCGTGCAATAAACTTAGAAATAAGTAAAAAATATAGATACTAACAAACAAGGTACATCTACCTAGTATTTTCTTGCTACGCCCCAATACCTCGGGTTACATCTAATTTTTTTGTAAATTTGTACTTATGTATGCTAGAATGAATAAATAAATAATTAGATAAAATATAATGTACCTACAAAGTTCCTACCGAATATCATTGACTGCCCTTGGAAAGCGCTCAGAAAGTAAAAGCTTCTTCTATATTGTATGGGTCACCCATCTAAGAACTGACTGGGGCACTTTGGTAATCGCCAACGAATACTGCAGTCCGCTACGGGCGCAGTATTCGTTCAGATAAACAATTTATTAATAAAATTTGTCTAATTACATGTCATGAATTAACATAGGATAATTAACAAGAAATACCTTCTAAGAATGTAGGTACTTAATATCAGAAGTAGCACAATGATAGTAGGTACTCTTACGTTGTTTGTGTGTACTTTTTAATTTATTGTAATCGATTAATAACGATTCAAGGTTGAAGCAAAAAACATTAAAATACCTTCCATAGGCCTAACTAGTCAAACGGGTAGGTATTACCTACCTTTTTTATTACTAAAATTTGAGAAAAACATATTTTATTACTTTACATTTTTGGGGTACCGTACCGAAAGGGTTAATAACTTTTACTACTACAACTACACTACTACGGGTACTTTTTATAAAACCCCGCTGTTCGTCTGTCTGTTACCAGGCTTTTGTAGTCTAACATGTAGGTATGTCTTTATTAGGGTTCATATTTTCTACCCGGATCCCGAGACTTCTCGAGCTGCATTTCCCGGGAATTCCCGGGATGTCGGGAATTTCATAAAACTACTTATGATGTATGGAAATGGTTCAAAATGCAATAAAATGTCATGTTTGTAATCAACATCTTGTATACTTTGAATATCTATCCCTGTAGGTATATATCATACTTATTTATCAAACTAATACCTATTTTTATCAGTTTGAAAAATATCATAGACATACTAAATATTATAAGTCAATGTTATATAGAATATCATTGTAATAAGTACGTAAAACAATCAAAATGCCTCAAATACAAAAATTCTGATATCAAGATAAGCAAAATTGTAATTATTATTGGTATTGGAACTCAAATTTTAGTTGTGAATTATCAACAATCGCGGACGTTTAGAAGCAGCAATCCAATAATTAATAATTTTTACTTATTCAAACTTTTGGTTAATTGAGTTTCCGCGAGATTTGCAGACATTGTAGACGTAGATGAGGTTTCAATTGCAATTCGATTAGTAAGAGAGAACCATCTTCAGTTTCTCGGATGTCTTCAACTAAGTATTTAGTTTCGGTAAGAATTGCTTGGAAATAAAATAGTCAATTATCTACTTATAGAGTTCTTCTGTAGGTATACTGTATACCTAAATGTTGTTTTGTTGTAGTTAGGTTTTTTTGGTTTTGCTAACTGTTGTAGGCATAAGCATTGTAAATGTAACTTATTAATAAAATCCAGGAATCGGTGTATTTTCTTAAAACTTTCATAGTATATGTTATTTCTTCACTTCCCGGGTACTTGACCAATTATGTACCGTCTCGACTGAGAACAAATTCCCTGCGAATTCCCGCTTCGAGACTTCTCGAAGAGAAACCCTCGTCTATAGGTATATATCTCTCTTGTTTTACTTATTTTCTGGAATATCAATTCACACATGGATAACGCATTTTCTGTTGCTACAACAAAAATATATAAGTAAGATACAGCGGCTGGCAAACTTCTTGAGCCAAAGTCGACGTAGTGGGTGTAAGTTCGCACATGTACACTTCCGGACATATTTTATTGGTCATTGTTGGCGTTTGTAAAATATATTATACTAGCAATTTTTATTACCAGATCTTTTTTTGCCTGGTGTCCCAAATATGCTAAGAAACTCCGAGTCTTTGCTTTCTTTTATGATTCGGTTTACGGTACCGACAGACGTTTTAGTTGCTTCTGCAGTCTTTTTTATAGTTTCTGTTTGTTTTTTAGATCCTTGCTTCGTGAAGCAATACACATCATACACCATTTTTCTAGCTTGTCTCTTCAGAACTGTGTTACGTTTTGGCGGCATTGTCCAAAAAGTTTTTGGTAGGTACAAAGAAAACCACAGTATAACAAAAAACAAAGTACCTAACAATACTTAATACAATAACAAACAAACTCAAAGTCAAAGTCAAAGATATTTATTGCGAAATATAGGTACAATTTGATGGTAGCGAGATTATAGAGGAACTCTATATTTCCACCCATAAGGCGTGCAAATTACAATTAAAATAATATACAACATTGAAAACTCAATTGAAAACTTAAATTTAAATATACTTATGTCACTATAAATATTGTATACCTAATGTCAATATATCTGTAATATGGGCTTATGTCTGGAATTATAATTGCCATAAAACTCGAAATAGCCTATTGACACTGCACGCAAGTGTAGTCAGATGCTAGCGGAACATGCGCGCAACGCGGGGAATAGGGGCCAACTGATCGGCCAATCACGGGGACGCGTGCCGACAGAATGCCCCCGTGCACCTCTCTTTCCACCAACGATACCTTGAAATCGTCTACTGCGCACTCAAGGTCATGGCTCAAGAAGTTTGCCGGCAACTGTACCAATTTAAAAATGTTAAGTAGAGCCATAGAACACAGAAGTACAAAGCTGCCATACTCGGATAGTTGTTTGTAACTGAAGGTTTATTGTTGAACCTTTTACTCATGTGCCATCTGATGCAGAAGCCGCCAATATCAAAGATATTGGTGTAGTAAGTATGTAGGTACCTACATATTCTATGATATTGGTAACATTGGTGTGGACTGTGGAACCCTTGTGCACGAGTTCGATTCGATCTTAACAGGTTATTTAGAAATAGGTATTTACCTACCTATTTAGGTTCCAAGCAGTTTTAACTAGCTCCAAGATGAAATTTTGTTTTTTTTTGTGACCAAAGAAGTGAATGGACGTAATTGATGCAGGTAGATAATAGGTACGTGCTTTGGTTCTTCTGAGGTTGTACGTGAATATAATTAATCACGTTGAGAATATTTCTGCAAGTATAAATAGACAAATACGTTTAATTTTAGTAGGTAGTAAATACAAAAAAGTATTAATCGTAGCAAAAGCATATCGTACACATGTTTTCAAAAGTCCTGGATTCAAATATTTTCAAAAATATGTACTTATTTAGTTTATTCAGTTTTTCATTTTCCCTTTCGGAGAAATAATATAATTTGTAATTTGCGAAAGCTTTCTGAAGGTCGGATGATACAATACCCAAAATTTAATTAAAAATCAGCATATCAACTTGATATGCTGATTTTTAATTAAAACTTGGACACAAAGTGTCATTGTATAAGATAATACTTACATTGTTAAAACAAAGTTCGTTTCTCCTATTTTTTCTCTTAATTTTTGAACGAAATCTTCTGCGTGGCCAGTAACGTTTCTAATTTCTTTGACTTTGACAGATATTGACAGAACCCAGCTGGGTTGTGGTTGTGTTGTTGAATTTCGATTTTCGCATAAATAAGAAAGTTGTGTGAAAATGTCCTCGATAGAGGAACTTCAGAAGAAAGTGCAGGAGCTAGAAGCTAAGCTAGCAGCCGTCCAGGGAGATGCAGCCCCTGCAAGGCAGAAAATCGAAGTCATGTCGTCCGAAGTTGTCGACTCAAACCCATACAGGTATTTCCCAATTTCTTGCTTTATTTCACTTTATATTTGTTTATATCACTCACATATTTTAGCAGACATCATATCTCCTTATAATAACATGAAATATGACTAATTTTCTTATGTTTAGACTTAAGTTTTTATCGCAATATGTGTCACCCAAACCTAATCACACGTCATTACTTTATGTTCGTAAAATGTGCCTATTTCAGTCGATTGATGGCGTTGAAGCGGATGGGTATAGTGGACAACTACGAAAAGATCCGAGAGCTGTCGGTGGCTGTGGTGGGGGTGGGGGGAGTGGGCAGCGTCACTGCTGAGATGCTCACCAGGTGCGGGATCGGGAAGGTAAGTAAATGATTAGTCTATTTTTGCTATATGCTAAACCCACATGAAGTTTTTATTCATAAATTGGAGAAGAGCTTAAGTAACCATTACATGCATCTTCCTGGTAAACACCCAATCTGCATATGATATTGTTGGTATACCACCACATACCTACCAATGGCAACAAGTCATATGTTTTTTTACCCATACATTATTCTTGTGTTCCCAGCTGATCCTGTTTGACTATGACAAGGTGGAGCTGGCAAACATGAACCGGCTGTTCTTCCAGCCACACCAGGCAGGTCTCAGCAAGGTAGCTGCTGCTGCGGCAACATTACAAAACATCAACCCCGATGTGACCATTGATGCCCACAACTATAATATTACTACTATGGACAACTTCCAGAAGTTCTGTGATACTATCAAGTAAGTATTGTGTTGGTTGTTATGGCTTCTTAAATTCTTTACAGTAACTTGTCGGGAGTATAAAAATGAAGTTTTTTGCATAATTTAAAAAAATTGAGAATTAGAATATGTTTCTTAGAAAACTAAATCTGAACTTTTAGTATCATTTGAAATCTTTCCAATAAATATGGTAATATTCCAAGTTCAATTATAACTATGTTTTCATCTCAAATTGAAGAAAAGTAAAATAATGAAAAATAATAAATCAAATAATAACTGTTTTCTCCAGGTCTGGCAGCCTGACAGGTGGTCCAGTGGACCTCGTGCTCAGCTGTGTGGACAACTTTGAGGCTCGTATGGCCATCAACACAGCATGCAATGAGCTGGCACAGAAGTGGTTCGAGTCAGGAGTCAGTGAGAATGCAGTCTCGGGACACATACAGTTTATAGTGCCCGGGGAGACTGCCTGCTTTGCTGTGAGTACATTTATATCACAAACTAGCTGGTCATATACCTGGGATTAATATCCTGCTAATAATAATGATTGAGCTGACTGCCAGCCTTCACTAGTTGGAGAGGCACCATAAGAAGAAGAAGAATAATAATGATCATTTTAGCAGCAATAATCGCAACTGTAAATAATAATTGTAGTTTGATACCATTTTTCTGTGATAACAGAAACTGGAAACAAAAACACAGAGAAGTCAGACATCAATGCAGGACAGGGTCTTCAAAGTATGGACTCATATGGATCAGTAGGTTTGACCATAATGGGTGACATGTGTGACATGGTCTAGACTAAGTAGGTAAATAAAGTTTAGTATAAAAGCAAAACAAACAGCAAAGCAACAGTTCTGATTGTAGTAATATAACCTCTAGTATTTGTGTATAATGTTTTGTTGTTGATTCCAGTGCGCGCCCCCGCTGGTGGTGGCGTCCAAGATCGACGAGCGCACGTTGAAGCGCGAGGGAGTGTGCGCCGCCAGCCTGCCCACCACCATGGGCATTGTGGCAGGCTTCTTAGGTAATAATAAACTTTTAATAACTTTCTTCAAAGGACAGCTTTGTTTTATTGATCCGAGACTTTTGTTTTTGGCAATATTATTTACTCATAATGTAGAAAAAGCAAAGTGTCAGTAGATCTACTTCACATCACACTCAGAAGCACTAGACCAGCTTGAAAAAAAATCTTTAATTTAACCATATAATGTGCACTTTTTATTATTATGTGCTTCTTATATGATTTAAAAATTTAAATATATTTATCATTTCATTATATCATAAATTTCTGTTATTTGTTTCAGTTCAAAACACTTTGAAATATCTACTAGGGTTTGGAAATGTGACTCATTACTTAGGCTACAGTGCACTCACAGACTTCTTCCCCACAATGGCGCTAAAGGTTAGTAAATATTACATTTATTGTATGGCAATACTAAGGAGTAAGTATAAATATTATGTCAAATATTATATGCTAAAATAAACAGTAGAACAAATGATGGGAATCCAGAGTTTTTTAACTGCACCAAAGGCAATCGACATGGTTTACCATTTATTTCTATGTATATTTGCATAGAATAAGAAATTCTCATTTAGAATAGGTACTAGGTATATACTCCTGTTAAATTTTTGATTGGTGGCAGATTAGTAGACTACGATTTTGATTTCGATTTATCACATGGTCTCCTGCATACGGCGTTTTTGGCCTTAGTTTTTAAATTATTGTATTTTGTTTTCTATTTCACATATTGGTGATGACGTGTTTTTGTATGTCACATCTAACTGTATGTGTGTTGTCGCAGCCCAACCCGTCGTGCGACGACCGCTACTGCCGCGCGCGCCAGACGGAGGTGCGCGCGCGGCCGCGCCCCGTGGAGGAGGTGGCCACCGAGGTCACGGAGGACGCCGCGCCCATACATGCCGACAATGAGTGGGGTCAGTACCTCAATATCACCGTTCTTCTTAACTATGTTTCTAAATTATGGAGTTGGAAAAGCCAACTCTTAACAAATCAGGAATTTACTTAATTTGTATAGAGCGTCTGTCATTAGACCTCCGCAACCTCGAATGGATAATGAATGTTCGGTTGGTAAGATAGGATGTCAAATTATTTTGAGGGCATATTATGATGACGACAATGATATAACGGCTGAACATATTTAAATGACGTTACATGAAGTCAGAATACTTTTATTTAGAGATCTTTAGAGATAAGTACTCAAATTGTAGTACGTGTACAAAAACACCCGTTTTGTAAACTTCCTCATTTGCGAAATTTGTTTTAATATGCATGTGTTTTAAAATTTCCAGGTATCAGTTTAGTGGACGAGAACGCTCCTGAAGAAGAAGACACGACCAATCTTAATCTAGCAGAAGGAATACAGGTAAATAGTAACACAAGTTTAATCACACTCCTCACTCTTGAATTGAATCCTTTTTCTTAGTATATGTTGGTGGTCTAAGCGCAGTGTCTTAGAAGCAGTAGGTATACGTGTAAATATGTATCTTTAATACACATAGCACACTCAAATATGGCAAAACTCAAAAAACTTACAAATTAATTTGATTGTACATTCAACACAATAAACAAATATATCCCGGGATATGTCTCACAGCGCCACCTAGTGACATCAGTAACGTTATATCGTGGCAGGTGGCGTACACCGTCCCCGGCGTGGCGGCGGACCCGGGCAGCACGCCGGAGTCCTGCTCGGGCGGCGCGGTGGCGGCCGAGGAACTGTCGCTCGAAGAACTTATGCAGCAGATGAAGTCCATGTAACTGCAGGTTCATGTCTAGTACAAGAGAATATAAACATATTGGAAACGTTTTCGAGCCTGAGCTCACATATTGAGCGAAATTTGCGGCGGTTATGTAGAAAGCAGCAGGGTGTTTCATAAATTCGGAAACTTTTCAATAGCGACAGACATCTAGATGACTGACATATTTAAACTAATTACAGTGATCTAGGTACTTATCATAGAAGGTCCACTGTTTAGTTCAGGTTTCTATGAATTGCTTTGCGTTTCGAGTAAAAAGTTTTCGAATTTGTGAAACATTCAGATCAATGCACAAAAGCTGACGTTGGATTTGTAATTTGTATAAATTGCTACTGGTCCTGCCGTTCATAAGTTTTCCAGTACTGTTGCTCTAATGATATCTGTTAAATAATCGAGGCTTGAATGATTTGGACGAATTGATTACTATCGATTGAAGTCACGAGGCAATGATTACTGTTTATTTATTTTGGAGGAGGTCTATGCCATTAATAAAATTTCCAGGCCTCTTTAATGCTCAAACATAACAAGGAAGATTATTCTGATCACTACTCCTATTACTTATACAAGATTTGTCTTGAGATTGCATTCAAAATGGACGTGAATAATAATTGTGGTCACAAATGGATCATATCGATTGCTACGATTCGATGTACTTATATTTAAAGCTTCATGACAAATGGCTAAGCATTTCTCAAACGTAAGCATTCCAGCTTTTACTTATAGAAAGAGTTGTAAAAAATGAGTTGTAGCTAGTAATTTTTTTGATATATTTTATATTTATATTGTTGTTAGTGCTAATGCTAAGTGAATATCAAGTTTATATCAACTGTATTTTAATATAATTAAATGTCTCGGAGTAGTTCGTTCTTTCCTTTCTCGGTCATTCTCTTCAGTTTGGCCAGTATTTTCTTGTTCGGCGGCGGGAGGGAGTTATTCTGGAACATTAAAGTTAATGTTAAATCTTACATTAGTAACTGTATTAATATTTATAAATTTAAAACAAAGGAGTAACAATACCTAATAATGAAACAAAACTTAAGAAATCTCAATGTATTAGAAAAATATATAATCATTTTACACATACATTTAAATGTAGATATCGCTTTTGCAACTTGCTTGGTAGATTTTTTTTTGCACTGGTTAAATCTATATTATATATATTTTAAATACATGATAGTTATGTATCTTACCGTGTAAGCATCCATGACAAGCCTGCCCCGCGCCACGACGCCGGCCTCTATCCCGCTGCCCGCCGCCACCGCGTGCGCGAGCGCAGCGTGCCCCGCGCCCGCCGACACGCGGTACAGGAACACGGGGGCGCCGTGCTGCATTATGTGCTCGAAACTCTGCAGATATTTGATAACAATAACACCTCGTTTAAGTAAAACACGAGAAAACAGGGATATCAGTTACTCATTGTTTTATACGCACTGAAAGAGTCGAGAAATTGAGTTGATAGTAGTCGCTACTACCATTGTTTTACAAAAAGTGTGTGAAGGATTCGGATTTTGCTAAAAGAAATCACATTTGATAAAAAATACTGCAGTTTTATAATTCAGTCTTATAGTGATGAATATTGAACTAACCAGAAACTGCACAATGGGCGAGTCAATAACATACTCCTTGATGTTGAGGTAGTGCGTGGAGAGCACCGTGTGCGGGCAGCTGTCTGCTCGGAACAGCAGCGTGTTGATGCAAGCAGCCAGCAGCGCCAGCCCGTCCGAGCGCGCCGTGCCCTTGCCGAACTCGTCCACCAGCAGGAGGGAGTGCGAGGTGGACTCGCCCAGACATACTGCCATCTGAAAGGAGTTCCATTAAGTTGCCAGTCAAGTGTGTTTTCAGTGAACAAACACGACGATTGTAAAGTAAATAGTCGACATGAAGCTCTTCTTGAAAACTGTTTCAAATTTAAAAATCATCTATTAGCAAATTGATATGGTAGGTACAATGCTACACTTGTTACTTAACGGTACATTATTGTAAAATGCGTTCAACATATCTATCTATAAGGCGTCCGAAAAGTATTAATATGTTGCAAAGTACTAATCAGGAAACTATCATCAAAAAGAAAGAACTGGAAAGTGGAGTCCACGATTCTCAAACAACAAATTCATGGAGGAAGATACACGTCACTTATTAGTTAATTACCTGTCTCAAATCAATAAGGAAGGCGGACATGTGTTGCGCGACACACTCGGCGGCCTGTATCCGCGAGTGCAGGTGTGTGATGACGCCTATGGTGGCCTCCTCGGCCGGCACGAAGCTGCCGATGTGGGCCAGGTATACTATCAACCCTGAGAAGTGAGGTAACGAGTGAGTCAATGGAGCAACCATAATTATTACACGAGTAGGTAAGTATGTATGGTATATGAAGTCCACCACAAAGACGTCCACTGGTATCGCTTATTCGTAAATACTATGTACCAGTTGTAAACGTTGAAACTAACTTTTAAAAGTGAGCCAACGAACCAAAAGCCAAAAGAATTTCACAAAGTTGTGTCTAACAAATTCGTTTTCCTATAGCGTTCGTTTTCTGTGTAAGATTTGTGCCGTTGAAAACATAAGGACACGTTATGCTTGTTCCATAACCGCTTTATCAGGTGTCGTAATTTTTATCATCTCAAAATTTTTATAACGCTTTATCTCAGCGTGGCAATGTTCTGTTCAATCTAACAACAAGTCATCCCCTACTGCAAATACTCACCAATCATCTTCATATACACGGACTTGCCGCTCGAGTTGGGTCCGGTGAGTATGTTGAGACACCCCCCTGCAGTGCTGTCCACGTCGTTGGGCACGAAGTTGTCGTTAGTGACGATGTGGAGCGGGTGCCTGCCTTGCTTGATACTGATGATCTTGTCTGCAGTCAGGACGGGGCGCACGTAGTTGTACTCCTTGCACACTTTGGATATTGCTATCAGGCTGGAACGTGGAAATGAATTTGGTTATGTAACTTCTTCAATATTTTTTATAATTTCATTTGTTTTAGTGTTGCTTTATATAAAGAGTATAGAGGCTCTCGGTTTCACAAACGTCGTTTTGGGATAAAAAATATAATTAAGTAAACAACTGCAGCGCGAGTTTAGCAATTGTCAAAAAAACTCATAAAAATTAGCTTGTCACTACTACCTACCATAAAGCTACCATATCATATTAAAATCGTGTACCTGTGCTAAAACTCACGATGTTTCGTCGCTCTGTTGCAGCGTTGTAAATAGACCAACAAATACAATTTCACCTTTATTCTATAGACAATTATAATGCAATGATTGTGATATTAACTAGAGCAATAATCTTTATCTTTAATGTGTGGTTATATTTTCTTACCAGTCCAGTTCTGCACACTTGTCTATAACAGCAGCCAGCGTGTGCAAGTTCTCCAGTATGACGCTGGTGAGCCGCATCATGATGCGAGTCTCGTGCGCCACTATCTCGGGGTACGTGTCGCCTATCATCATGTCTAACTCTAAACACACACAGATTTTATTTATAAGAGTTTAAAATGAATCCATTGTCTTTAGCAACATTAAAAAAATACTTTGATGCAAGTATGATGAACAAGTCTGTCAGACTTCTGAAAGTTCTTACCTTCACAGCCTTTGCTTTTGTAGTGAATGTAGTCGTTGTTTTGGAACTGAAACATGCAAGACGATTAATCCGGATAATGTCGAACAATCAAAGGAATCAGATAAGAGAATATCCGAATTATTAAAAAAAAAATTAAGATATTGAATCAGGCGTTGCTTTGCGGAAATCGATAAAAAATATTCAAAGATGTGACCAGAAGTAAATGTAACACCATCAGACAGTCTAAGACCTGACACTACTTCAACTGTACAGACCAAAAGAATTACCATGAACTTCATATCTGGCAGTTCCTTGTCCTCCTGCATGAGGTTCTCCCGCCAAGCGCGGACCCCCAGCAAGTACCCCAGGTGCGGCATGTACAGCATGCTGCACTCCTCGATGTAGTCCGGCAGCCGCGCCAGCTCCACGCGCGCCGTCTCCGACATCAGCGAGTGAAGGGAGGACATGGTTTGCTTCTCTACAGGATTGAAGAGAGAATATCATAATTTATCGGTGATATTTGTATTGACACAGAGTGGGAAGTGCCCTTAAATACTTCATAGCTTAACATTTTCTCGTTCGGTACAATTGCGCATAAATGTCCCATTAGGCTGATGATGATGATGAAACAAGTAGCCATTAGAATAATTCATCAAATTTCTCACAGCGCCTTTATTTTATTAACCCACCTCCCATTTTAAAATATAAAATGAATACAACCAGATAATTAATTTCAGACCCATGTGGATGTTGCTTAATTTTCAAAATAAGAGCAATAAAATCGGAAGAAAACCAACTTAAAAACTTGAACATGATAACTTACTAAGATCCAGATCGGGATCGACTCCAGCTTTTACGGTGAATTTCCTCTCTGACTTGGACAGATCGAAGTCTATGATTCTGTTCATGTACAATGCCATCTGTTGAGAGTGAAACCGATTAAATGTTATTTTTTCAAACTATAAGTGTCGGCGATGCATGCACTGACATGTGGACAATATATGAAAAGAACTAATATGAACAGTGAAGGCAGCGACGCATGCCTTGTTCGAGTTCAATTAGTGAAAGTGAGTGCGCGTAACAAACTAAGAGAATGTATCATTTTCGTACACGTTTCGCGAGTATCATTAGTGAAACAGATGCTGCGTGAAGAGATCTAATTAGAATGGTATGATACTCGCGGATCACGACCGTAGTTAGTTTGTAATTAACGAAAATGTATGATGAAAGTTGCGTTTTGTGTAAATATTCACCATTTTTTGCTGATTGTGTCTAAAGTCCTTGGTTGATCTGTGTAAATTTTATATGTATAAATAGAGTTTTGTAAGGGCTTTCTAATGGTGTAAATATTATGTGTGTAACTTTAAGATCAATAAAGATATGGACGGGAAATGGTGCCACTCATAATGAAATTGCTTCAAAATGTAGAGAATTTTAATGGGGCTCTCTTTGCGGTAACGATAAATTCCAGTGCCGCGGTTGAAGATCGGTCGAATGTATGTAGTAGTTCCAGCCGACGTCTAAATCAAGAAAGAAGAAGTGCCCTCAAGACCCCAGCCAAGAAGGATTCCAGCCTGCAGATTGCTCGAAGAAGTGAGCACCGCGGCGACATCGAGGGGCTGACAAGAAGCCGCACCGCGGGCAGCTGCTGTGAACCTGGGCTAGGGTCGCGAGCGTAGGGGGTGTTAGATAGTGGTACCGTTCCTCGTTTCATAGTTTCCTTCATTCAACACCATTGGTTTCGCTTTCAACCCACAATAGACTTAGTACCCTATCTAGGCATCTCTCACGACTAGGCCTCCTCAAGGCATCTCGCACACAAGTTTAAGTTTCGCGACGTAGGGACGGTTCGCACCGGCGCAGACGTCTTTTTCAAGACGAGAACCGCGAGCCGTCCACCCACCCAGGGGCACAGCGCCACACCGTGCGCGCTTGTGTCCGCCACAGCTGGTCCTTCGAGCCGGATTTGAAGACGTCGCGAAGCTACGTCGAGATGCCAGTCACCAGGAGCCACGAGGGACAACGCCGGGCACGAGGGCAAAGTCCGCCCCCGTCGCCGCCCGGCCCGGGTGACGCCGCGCAGCCGCCGCACACACGTGGCGACGTGCTGCCGGCCGCCACCACACCGGCCACTACTACATCGAGCACCGTCGCACCGACCGAGGCCGCGCCCGCGGGCGCGACTACCGGTACATCGAGCGACGCGACAACGGGAAGTTCGACAGCGACCCGCATCACAGAGGAGG
Source organism: Macaria notata (assembly GCA_927399415.1). NCBI lineage: Eukaryota > Metazoa > Arthropoda > Insecta > Lepidoptera > Geometridae > Macaria > Macaria notata. The sequence goes on from OV656727.1 coordinate 2,766,629, forward strand.
ACCGGACCCGAGGGCGCTGCCCGTCCGGCACTGCGGGGCCCGCCGTCGAGCAACCAACGAAGACTCTGCGTGCTGCGTCGAAGACTTTGGACGCGGCCAAGCTGCGCCGCCTGCTGGAGGCGCGTGCAGAGCACTCACGAAGGGTGGTCGAGGAAGCAAAAGCGGCCACACATCTCGCCAAGGTGCAGCTGGAGCTGCTGCAGCTTGAGGCGAGCGAAGAAGAGGATGGAGACTCCATCATCGAGGACCCGGCCAACAACGAGGAAGATGTCCAGAGTTGGGTGCAGTCGACCCGGGAACAAGGCGCTGCACCAAAGGAGCAGACGACTCCAGCGGACGTCAAAGGAGAGCCGGCGGACCTCGCGGGCGCAATACTGCGCGCAATCGAACATTCTGCAAGGCCGGCGGCACCGCCGCCCGCCTACCTGCACGAGCTGCCTGCCTTCGACGGAAATAGTGGTGAGTGGCTGGCATTTAAAACAGTGTATGAAGACAGTGCTCCTTTGTTTAACAGTGTACAGAACTTGGCGCGACTGCGACGCGCAGTGAGAGGCTCGGCAAGAGAAGCGATCAAAAGCCTGTTGTACTCCGACGTGAAAGCGAGTGAAGTGATTGAAGCGTTACGCAGACGTTTCGGGCGCCCGGAGGCGCTTGTCCTCGCCGAGCTCGACAAGCTGCGCCAGCTGCCCAGGATCACAGAAGGTGCCAAGGAAGTCTGTATATTTGCCAGCCACGTGAGTAACACTGTCGCTACTATTAAAGGCCTGAAGAGGCCTCAGTACTTGCATTCGCCTGAAATGATAAAGATTATCGTAGATAAAATGCCTGCTGTTTTGCGTTACCGATGGTTTGATTACGCGGCGGACCGGGAAGACGCGGACCTTGTGTTACTAAGCAGGTTCCTGGAACGGGAGGCGGACCGCTGCGGGCCGTACGCACTGCAAGAAGCGGGACCAGCCGCCGCGAGGAGAATTCCGCGGCAAGCCGCGCACAGCGCGGCCGATCAACCTGCTGAGCACCCGCAACAGAAGCAAACTCAACAGCCAGTAAAGTGCCCGCACTGCGAGGAGGCACACTACTTGCGCGAATGTAAGAAATTCCTTCAAGCGTCGATCGAACAGCGGTGGGAAATGGCGCGTAAGTACCGCATGTGTTTTAAGTGCCTACAAAGTCGACATCGTAATGATACTTGTAAACGCCCACCGTGCAGGAGCTGCAGACGCAAGCACCACATTCTGTTGCACTCAGAAAAGCAACGGAAACCCGAGGCCGAGACAGAAGCGGCCACCAACAACGCGGTCCCGGTGAACGCAGCCCAGACAGCGCGCGCCTACCTGAAGATGGTGCCGGTGGAGCTCTACGGCCCTGGCGGGAAAGCCAGGGTGCTGGCACTGCTGGACGAGGGTTCGACCATAACCCTTCTAGACGCTTCGGTGGCAAGACAGATCGGGCTCAGCGGACCGAACGAGACACTCCGTATCGAGACTGTCGGCGGAGGGAACATCGTCGAGAGGGACTCCATGAAGATCGCCATGAAGATCAAAGGAGTCTACCAAGCTGCGAAGCGGACCATCGAGGGCGTCCGCACAATCCAGGGACTAAAGTTAACTCCGCAAGGTATTGACTATAAATTTATTATTGAATATCCGCACTTGAGACGGCTTGCCGATCAGCTTCACTACGAGGACGAACCCCCGAAGCTGCTCATTGGTCAAGACAACTGGGAGCTCATCGTCTCGAGAGCCACAAGGAGAGGCAGGAAACATCAACCTGTCGCGTCCCTCACGCAGCTTGGATGGGTGCTACACGGCACCAACGGAGGAGCAGCTACAAGGCGAGTAAATTTTGCTACTTGTACGCACGCTCAAATGCATGGTACGTCGAGCGAGGAAGATATCGAGCGGCTCATCAAGGAACATTTCGCCATCGAATCTTTGGGTGTGCAACCTCGCCTGCCGAGTACCGACGCTGACGGAAAAGCGTTGGAAATCCTGAAGAAAACGTCCAGGAGAATTGAAGGTGGTCGCTATGAGTCCGGGCTTTTGTGGAAAAGCGACCAAGAAACGATGCCCGATAACTTTGAGTCTACAGAGAGGCGTCTCAAGACTATAGAGCGAAAGTTGGACAAGAACGAGCAGCTGAAGGATGAATACAAGGCACAGATCCAGAACCTGCTGGATAAGGGTTACGCCGAGGAGGTACAGCATCACAGCTCTTCGAACCGTAAGTGGTACTTACCTCATTTTGCTGTTGTTCATCCAACTAAGAAGAAGCTGCGCCTCGTGTTCGACGCTGCGGCTAAGTACGAGGGGAAGAGTCTCAACGACGCGCTGCTACCGGGTCCGGACCTACTTCAATCGTTGTTTGGAGTACTGATGAGATTCCGCCAACATCCGATTGCTGTGGTGGCGGATATTAAGGAGATGTTCTTACAGATAAAGATCCGGGAAGAGGATCGCGATAGCCTGCGGTTTCTGTGGAGAGGAGACAGACGCACCGGAGCGCCGAAGGAGTATCGGATGACATCAGTCATCTTCGGCGCCGCGTGTTCACCCAGCACCGCAATCTACGTCAAGAACATGAACGCAACAGAGTTTGCACATGAATATCCGGACGCGGTGAGAGCTATTGAACGCAATCATTATATGGATGATTATCTCCACAGTTTCGAGACTACGGAACGAGCCATCCAAGTCGCACGCGAGGTAGACACGGTGCACAAGAGAGCGTGCTTTGAGCTGCGAGGCTGGGCGTCCAACCAGCCAGAGGTTACCGCAGCGCTCACCCAGGAAGAGACCAAGGAAGAGGTCGACCTGGGGAGCAACGAAGAGAAAACTTTGGGTTTGCGCTGGTTCACTCAAAGCGATGAAATTGGTTTCAGAACTTGCCTTCGGAACGTGCAGAATGTTGTCACTAGACAAAGCGTCCCGACCAAGAGAGAAGTGACCAGCGCCGTGATGTCTACCTTCGACCCGTTGGGCTTGGCGTGCCCGGTGCTGATCCAGGGCAAAAAGCTGTTACAAGATATCTGGAGGAGCGGCGTCGGCTGGGACGAAGTCATCGTCCCAGAGAACGAGGCGGCGTGGAGAGACTACCTCGAGAGCCTGCAAATCCTGCGAGAGCTGCGCGTGCCGCGGTGCGCTACACACTCCGGTACCGAGGGGGAGCTACACGTCTTCACCGACGCCAGCGAGACTGCGTACGCTTGCGCTGTCTACTGGCGACAGCGGGATCAACAAGGAAGGTACAAAGTTTCACTATTAGCGGGCAAAGCACGGGTGGCGCCGTTGAAGCCGGTATCTATTCCACGCCTGGAGCTACAAGCTGCGCTGCTCGGGACACGGATGGCGCATACAGTCGAGACGGAGTTGGACATCAAGCCGACGCGTAAGTTTTATTGGAGCGATTCAAGCACTGTACTGTCTTGGATCAAAGCCGACCCGAGGAGTTTTAAAACTTTCGTCGCACACCGTCTCGCCGAGATTGAGGACACGACCAAACCGCAACAGTGGCGTTGGGTTCCGACAGCGCAGAACCCTGCAGATGATGCGACACGCGGCATCCCGAAGGACTTCAACAGAGACCACAGGTGGTTCACCGGGCCTGAGTTCCTGACAGAAGACGAAGAGCGATGGCCTAAGCCGGCCAGACGAGATGCGAACGACCCCGAGCACCGAGACCGTACGGAACAGGAGCGCAAGCCGTGTCGTCAGAACTCAAGCGCCGACCGAGACGAGGAGCGGGTGAGTACAAATACTCTCGCTTCTCTGCGTATGAACGAGCAAGTTTCGACACCAGACTGGACGAGATTCTCCAGTTGGAACCGGCTGCTGCGAGCGACAGCTCGAGTCCTTCAATTCATCGACTTGATCAGGCCCAAGAAAGCATCGGTACACCTCACTAAGAAGGAACTAAAGAAAGATCCCACTTGGAAGGTAATAAACAAGAAGGCGTCATCAAAGCAGGCTCCGACCCCGCAAGCGGCGCCAGAGAGAAAACTGTCACCGCTCGATCCCGCTCATCTGACACGAGCAGAGGAGCTGCTACTACAAGGCAGCCAACGCGAGAGCTTTCGAGAGGAGCTGAACGCTATTGGAAAAGGCAAGGCGCTGGACCGATCGAGTAAGTTGAAGAATTTAGACATTGTCCTAGAGGACGACCTACTGCGACTTCGAGGAAGAATCGATGCGGCTGCAGATGTCCAGCAGAGCTTCAAACGACCGGTACTATTGGATAGCAAGCACCCGGTCGCGAGGTTGATAGTCAAACACTATCACGAGATGTTTAACCACGGTAACCACGCTACGGTGATGAATGAGGTGAGGCAGCGTTTATGGATCCTGGGACTGCGGGCAGCAGTCAGAGCAACGGCGCATGAATGTCAGTGGTGTCGCGTTCACAAGAGCACGCCACAGACACCGCCTACGGGCAATCTACCGAAAGAGCGCCTACGGAAAAACGAGCCACCATTCACTTGTACGGCGGTCGACTACTTCGGCCCGATGAGCGTCACCGTGGGACGACGACACGAGAAAAGGTGGGGCGCACTGTTCACATGCCTCACTACAAGGGCAGTGCATGTTGAGTTGGCAGCATCCCTGTCGGCCGACTCAATGATCCTGGCACTACGACGGATGGCAGCGAGACGAGGATCGCCCAAAGTCATCTTCAGCGACAACGGAACCAACTTCGTGAAAGCCAACAAGGATCTACAAGACGCCCTTACAGAATTGAAGCAAGATGACGCCGTAAGAGAAGCTGAGAAAATAGGCGTGCGTTGGAAGTTTATACCACCAGGCGCGCCGAACATGGGAGGTGCCTGGGAGCGACTAGTTAGGTCGATCAAGACAGCGTTGGCCATAACGCTCAAGGAAAGGCACCCGAAAGAAGAGGTACTCCACACGCTATTATTGGAAGCCGAGCACATCGTCAACTCCAGACCACTCGTCGAAGCCGTCATGGACGAAGAAGAGGCGCTCACTCCGAACCACTTCCTCATCGGGAGGTCCTGCGGCGCGCCTCGTATAGGCGTCTTCAACGACGACGAGATCAAGGGGCGGCGGGCGTGGAGAGCGGCGCAACGACTCGCCGACCACTTCTGGAGTAGGTGGGTAAGAGAGTACTTACCAACTCTAATCCCCAGGAAATTGAACCAGAGCGACGCGTCTCGAGACCTGCGATGTGGGGATGTCGTCCCCATAGTAGACTCCACTCTACCGAGAAATACATGGCCGCGAGGAGAGGTCGTGGCGACCTATCCAGGTCCTGATGGGCGCACACGCATTGTAGAAGTGCGTACCAACGGTGGAGTCCTGAAGCGACCGAGCTCCAAGACGGTGCTGCTAGTACCAAGGCAAGACGACAAGGCGCTTGCAGACGCGCTCAGTAGCGCCGAGGCGCTCAACAACGACTGTCGCAACAAAGAGGGGCAGCCAACTACAGACGAGCCACGCAACTCCGGAGCGCCGAGAGGCGCTAAGGCGCCGGACGTCGGGTCGCACGAGAGCGACCACTGCAGCGGCGGCGCATCTCCCCACGAGACGCGAAGCTCCGAGTCATCGCATTGCGTGGGGCCGCCAGGCGGCGGTCCTCACCACTACGAGGGAGCGTCTGTCGGCCACCTCACGGTCGACAGGGCGCTCCGCACCGCATCATCGCGCTGCGTGGGGCCGCCAGGCGGCGGTCCTCACCACTACGAGGGAGCGTCTGTCAGCCACCTCACGGTCGACAGGGCGCTCCGCAGCGCATCATCGCGCTGCGTGGGGCCGCCAGGCGGCGGCCCTCACCACTACGAGGGAGCGTCTGTCGGCCACCTCACGGTCGACAGGGCGCTCCGCACCGCATCATCGCGCTGCGTGGGGCCGCCAGGCGGCGGTCCTCACCACTACGAGGGAGCGTCTGTCGGCCACCTCACGGTCGACAGGGCGCTTCGCACCGCATCATCGCGCTGCGTGGGGCCGCCAGGCGGCGGTCCTCACCACTACGAGGGAGCGTCTGTCGGCCACCTCACGGTCGACGGGGCGCTCCGCACCGCATCATTGCGCTGCGTGGGGCCGCCAGGTGGCGGTCCTCACCACTACGAGAGAGCGTCTGTCGGCCACCTCACGGTCGACAGGGCGCTCCGCACCGAGACATCGCGCTGCGCAGGGCTGCCGAGCGGTAGCCCTCACCACTTCGAGAGCACGCCCGTTTGCGAGACGCCTTGCAACGGGACGGCGGGACAGGCGCCGGGTGACAGCGGACCGATGAGGACGGTCACAAACAACAGAGGTAGCCGTCGCCCGCTCTTGTAGACTGCACATCGCCGAGCCAGGAGATGTGCTTTCGCACGAGGGGGAGGATGTCGGCGATGCATGCACTGACATGTGGACAATATATGAAAAGAACTAATATGAACAGTGAAGGCAGCGACGCATGCCTTGTTCGAGTTCAATTAGTGAAAGTGAGTGCGCGTAACAAACTAAGAGAATGTATCATTTTCGTACACGTTTCGCGAGTATCATTAGTGAAACAGATGCTGCGTGAAGAGATCTAATTAGAATGGTATGATACTCGCGGATCACGACCGTAGTTAGTTTGTAATTAACGAAAATGTATGATGAAAGTTGCGTTTTGTGTAAATATTCACCATTTTTTGCTGATTGTGTCTAAAGTCCTTGGTTGATCTGTGTAAATTTTATATGTATAAATAGAGTTTTGTAAGGGCTTTCTAATGGTGTAAATATTATGTGTGTAACTTTAAGATCAATAAAGATATGGACGGGAAATGGTGCCACTCATAATGAAATTGCTTCAAAATGTAGAGAATTTTAATGGGGCTCTCTTTGCGGTAACGATAAATTCCAGTGCCGCGGTTGAAGATCGGTCGAATGTATGTAGTAGTTCCAGCCGACGTCTAAATCAAGAAAGAAGAAGTGCCCTCAAGACCCCAGCCAAGAAGGATTCCAGCCTGCAGATTGCTCGAAGAAGTGAGCACCGCGGCGACATCGAGGGGCTGACAAGAAGCCGCACCGCGGGCAGCTGCTGTGAACCTGGGCTAGGGTCGCGAGCGTAGGGGGTGTTAGATAGTGGTACCGTTCCTCGTTTCATAGTTTCCTTCATTCAACACCATTGGTTTCGCTTTCAACCCACAATAGACTTAGTACCCTATCTAGGCATCTCTCACGACTAGGCCTCCTCAAGGCATCTCGCACACAAGTTTAAGTTTCGCGACGTAGGGACGGTTCGCACCGGCGCAGACGTCTTTTTCAAGACGAGAACCGCGAGCCGTCCACCCACCCAGGGGCACAGCGCCACACCGTGCGCGCTTGTGTCCGCCACAATAAGTTTGTGAAGAAAATTACCTCGTAAAGTTTGTTGTTGTCAGAAGAAGCCAATTCTTCCAAGAATTCGCTGTTACATTTAGCGTTCTCGCACATTTCGCATATCAAACACGCGTTGTATATCGTCTGAAAGGAAGGTATGCAGGCTTTTATAAGACTAGGTATATATGTGTAAGTAGGTAGTGATATGAAAACTTATTAAGAAATACATGACTAAATATATGTACATTTAATGATAATAGTAGGTATAGATAAGTTACAAGAATCTTACGTTGTACAGTGATTTCCAATGGTAAGCTTGTGCTGACAGTGCTTTAATTTTCGCCATGATACCCTGTAAAAATACTAGCCACTTTAAATAAATATATTTTTGTCAACATAATCTAACAAAATGTGATGTATAGCTATAACTGTAGGTACAAAAATTTGAATCCATTTCTTGTTTCCGTATACGTCGAAGTAGATAGAGCTTACATTGCAGTTCTTGATGAACCGCAGCGAGGCGCAGATGTTTTTCAACATGACGTCAGCTTGCGGACGCACGAAGAATGCCACCACGTCCTGCCGACGCTTCAAGGTAGACAGGTCTCTGCTCGGGTGCTGGAGGTATACTCTGTAAAGGAAGGCTACATGACATACGTAGGTATGTAAGTACAAAAGAGAAACACATCCGAATTGAGAATTTTCTCTTTTTTTGAAGTCATAATTAAATATATTCGTGCTCACAAATATGTAGTATTATGATCAGCCAAAACGTGATTATTTACTTTATTATTTTACACACAGAAGATAAGAAAAGATAATACCTACTTATTTGGAATGTTTAGTACCAGAAAAGTGATTCAATTAAATTTAGGTCTAAAAAAAGGAAAGGATTAATTATAAGAAGAAGTAGTAGTCACCTCATCTTGGTATGTCCGACCTTGGAGCTGCACTTGTCGAGCAGCTGCAGGAGGCTGAGCCCCTCCCTGGCGGAGCCCCGCGCGCCCTTCTTGAACCCGCTGGGGTGCGCCACGGTGCTGAACACCTGCAGCCCGCGGTACGTCCCCTCGTCTATACTCACTATGTCTGCTCTGCAAGTCACTGCTTGTTAGAGATGCCGTCACAGATACAACAATATCATAAGCAAGTATCTTGCAGTAAAGTTCTATAGAAGCAAAGCTGGTTATACAACAAACAGTTACGATGCTATTAAAATCCCAGGTGCTGTACTGTATCTACTGATCGCAGAGCATCAATAATTTATATTTAAACAAAATAAAAAATGAGCGGAAACACTTTGGACGGAGATTTTGACACCCTGGAATAGTTTGTTATATTCTTATAATCATAATCAAAATATTCATAATTACTTATATCAATTTCTTTACATAATTATGTTCATGTTCATTATCAATTCACTTAAATTTACATGATCAAATTACCATTTAATTGTTAAGAGTCTTACTTGTTTAAAAATAAAAATACCTCGTACTTACAGCGATATGGTCCTGAGACTTAGGAACTGCGGCTTGCCTTGCATGTTGAGGCTGATGGAGTTCCAGTTCAAGTCCAGGTACCGCAGCAGAGCTCCCAGCGCGTGCACTGTGTGTACCTATATACATATGTATAATCAAATAAAATTGTCAATACAAGACTGCCATATTAGGGAAAAGAAAGAAAGATGTAATTGTTGTTAGGTAAAGCTAAGATACCAACAATAACATATTTAGTATGGGTTCGTGTTTAACTATAGCCTGCCAGATGGATTCTGGTGTAACCCGCTTACCTTACGAGGTATCCAATCTAGATTTGCAAATGTGAAATAAGAATGATTTTACCTTGCTGATATCGAGCACGGTGCGTATGTACATGGTGCGCTCGGTGTCGGAGCAGGGAGAGGGCTCCGTCGGTAGAGACAAGGTCAGCACGCGACGCTTACATGCTTCAAAACCTGTGGGACATAGTGCTGGTTATACGTTTTTATCTACCTACATTAATGTGGTAGATATTAGACATAAGAACAGGGCAGGAATAAACTGGCTGTTAACGCATTAGCGTTCTCTTATTCGTCTATAAACGCCGCTGAACGGGAACTGCCGTTCAGCGGCAACCAGACCAGCTCCACTTGATTGACTGACATCTGGTATTCGGAGGATGAAGTTGTTCAATGGACAAGATGACTGACAGTCCCGTTTTAACTCCTTGAGATGGACTATTAAGTAAAGAATCTGATGATGGTTCCCGTTTTAACCCTTTAGAAAAAATACCTTTAACTCACTGTACTCCCTAGCAGATATAAAGACGAGCTTGCACCGCGAGTCCGTGCCCCCGAACACGGCCTGCTTGACGCGCTGCACGAAGGTGGCCTGCGTCTTGCCGTCCAGCAGCAGGCACACTGGCTCCACCTGGAGGAGCAGGCTCTGAAACATCTGGTACTCGGGCGGACGGTCTACTATCTCGTCGAGGATGAATAGCTGTGGGATATATAAAATATTCAATAATTTATCTTCTATATCATTCACTAATATATATTGTTAAGGTACTAAAATGAAGACACAGGAAGGGACTAACCGACATGGCACGAGTGTACCCTTACCCAGTTTGTAGGGTTAGTATCTAAGCATGATGTACAAAAATGATAAATAAATGAATTTTGAATTTGAATATGGGATGTTCATATTATGTTTTGACGTCGATATTCGATTGTTTTCCTGTTGTTAAATCAATTTGTTTTTATAGGAAACCATACTTCATACATATATAAATAAGTCTTGATACACACTAAAATATAGATAACTAACGTGAAAGAACTTATAAACAGATTTTTATGGGCAGATATTCCTGGAAATCCTTTAATACAAAATGCTATGTTTACCAGTTTTGTTCAGATGCTATGAGCGACTGAGAGTGAGTTGATAATATTAGGAGCTTTTATGAGATCGTCTATAAGTAGGTACTTAGTTGTAAATAATTGGGGAGATGCAGTTATACAATACAGTTAAAAAATAATAGTTACTTGCCTCTCCAGTCTGTATAGTGTAGTAGGCCGCCCCCAGCGTCCCAGCGCGGTACACCAACACCAACAGCTTCTATGTCGATAGTTACATACACAGTTATTCGATTTTTTATATTGGGTACAGTTAAGATGTGTAAAATACTTCATATTTATTACTTTTAGATTAATTGCAGTTTGATATAATTGTGTCAGTTTGTAGTTATAATTCATTAGTGTCATCTATAGTGTGTCTATACTCTTAAAGTTTTATCGTGATGGGTAAGCAATTTTATCACTTACTTCTTCGGTGTCCGAATCTTCGCTGGTCTCATTTTGGGCGTTTATTGTGGTACTATCGGTGACTTCGGCATTCCTAAAATGTATTTGTTACCATGTAAATAGCTAAATATAGTTAGTTGTTCAACGATATGCTTTATTTGAATTGTCCATTCATACCTGCGACATTTAGCAATAACAAAATGGTTGTCCTGCTGGTTGCTCTCCGTGTGTTTTGGACGCGCCACAGACATGGTTCCATCTGATGTACTTTCATCCATTTGCTTGTTGTTTAACGTAAGATAATCTCAAAACTAAACTATTTTCCTACAAATGCAACTTTAAAAATTACAACTTACTTAAATTAAAACAGAAGAATAATTTTCCCGCCATAACTTTTTTTTATTTTTCTCCGCCATTTGGCAGACGCATTGCTTATTTTGCCAAGGTTTTATGAAAGACCTATTTTTATCGTATAAAATGAAATGCAATAGTTTTATTATAAGAGTGCTTTATTAAGTAATTATTAGGTTGTGACTAATTATAAGAAAATTAAAAATTAACTCTAAGCACGTTCACATTGAAAGTCACGGAAATCTTACAAGTCTAGTTTTTATTTTGTACTTACCATTTAACATAGTATATTAGTAAAACATTTAGCTATTATTACAAAACTATCAAGGCACTTACACATACTCGTATGAATTTATTACTTATTACTATTATTTACTTTTTTTTGCATTTAAGAGTTATCTTATGAGGTCCAATCAATATAAAACGCATTTTACTTTAACACATCTCTAAACAGACCACAATTACCAAAAAAATAAATAGGGAAAACATTATTTTTCTTTATTCCATTTATTTTTTATTTTCCCAGGCAACATTTTTCATATACATACAATGTAAAATGTTCATGTACAGAACGTTTCACGAAAGAGTTCCCTCAGTTAAGGCGCCATAATCGCATGATTATATCATCTAATAACTACAAAATGTTAGTTCCAAACTTTTCCGTGGGATTTATTTCGTGAAACAGTCTCTATACATAAATTATTCTTATTCGGCTACCTACACAGTAAGAAGGTCCCGTTCTTCCGGTGCGTCGTGTCGCAAGTTAACGCGGATATGTCGACACATGTGGCCGACAGCCTCGGCCGCCGGCACCACGGTGGCCGACATGCACGCCGACACGAATGTACGCACAGATGCGAAGTAGATCTTCACGCAGCGCAGGCATGGGGCTGTGCACCAGATTTGCTGAAAAAAATAATAATCTTACTTAAAACAATTAAAACATATGCATAGAAAATAAAACTTAAGTTAAAGGAACAAGGAGGTTGGTAGTTGATGTTTTCCGATCTCAGCTGAGTAAGGAGGTGCAAGTATCTGCGTCACGAACTATATTGTTCAGCATGAAGTTTTTAAGTAAAATGAAACAAAGGAGTTCATTATCCCTTTCTTCAATTGTTTTTGTTAAATTTGGGCTCAGAATACTAATACTTAACTATATATCTTAAAGAGTTTACCTCAAAAGCGAGGCAAGCGAACCCGCAGCCGAGCAGCAGCGCGCAAGGCGGCGCGATGAGCACGGCCAGCAGCGTGTAGCACCAGTTGCGCGCGTGCCGGAAGCAGCCGTGCGCCAGCCGCCACGAGCACTCCGGGCTGCGCGCGCCCTCCGGCTCGCCGATTATGTCGTCCCATACCACCTGGCGAACATTTTTGTACAAGTTGTTAGTATGCTATCTTGCCCCATAATAAGCAAACGCCAACATAACAACCATAGTTAAGTATTGTACATAGTAAACGCTGGCGCAAAAGCGAAAGTAACTTTATAAGAAGAATGATAATAAGTAAATAGACAAAGACTTATTAGACTACTTTATCAATTGTTGTAACGTTCACAACTTTTGTATTGAAAGGGTGAAATTGTTAAATCGCATGTTTATCATCATAAACATAACTTATATCGGTACAAACAACCATACCTATTATTTGAAGTAGGGCAAAGTGACGGTATTGTCGGCACCATCGTTATTGGGCCATCGGCGCAGGTGTAACATATCATTGAAACTGTGAACGGTGTCAATGTCGACAACTACCCCTGGAAACTAACTCTCCATTTCATTTCACTGATTGATTTTCACTGTTCAATTGAAAACTTTATATTGACCTCGAGTCTTTAAGCGGATAGGCTAGCTTTTCTTTAACTGTAATTTTAAAATTTTGTATATATAGTTCCAAAAGGCTTCAATCATAAGTGTAGGTACTTCTTTAAGTGTGTACATAATTATACAATTTTAGGCTTATACATTCCCGTTTTGGCAGAGTACTAATTTCGTATAGTGGCACCAGACCATCACAATCAGAAGAGTCTATTCAAGTGCTCCCTTAAAAAAAATACAACTTAATTAGTAAGTATGTCGCATGCAGCATAGTCCACTGTCTTTTACTAGGTAAGCAGAAGCACGTTCCATCTTATGCCATAGATTGCTTACCAACAACCTATGGCCAAGAAGGCACATCCCCGTCTAGGTTAAAAAAAAACTTAATTCAGCTATTTTACAAAGTCGCCAAACCTGTGGCTACAGCCAGCCCGCTGGCCTTTCGACCTGATAAGGGTTGCAGACGGGGTGAAAGCACCCTTTCACCCCGTCTGCGTGCTTCTAATTAGAATAGTTACAGTGGTCAGGTAGAGGTACCTACCTACAGGCAAATTGCTGCCTTCTGTGGCTTGTATAGGGATTGAAGTACCGGACTTTTCAACTCTTCAATATATCTCAAAGAAAATTTAATATTACCCAACAATACTATTTTAATTTAAAATAACCTACTTTCCTACAACACACATCTACATTTTTCCGATAATATACTTGTATAGGTGGAGAAGCAGGGCCGGCGTAAAACACAAACAAAGTCTAAGTTAGCTGTTAACACATACCGTGCCAACGACTCGCCTTGTGAGTAGTTGGCTTGGCACCTCAGAGATAATCGTAGTGTATTTCTAATTCCATGGGCATTTCCAAAAAGCCTTAACACGTTCATTGCCACTACCATTATAATATGTAGCTATTTTAAAATCTGTCTTCTTGATCAGATCCACGGTGCTGATGTAATATCAACATTCGGCCTACCCAAAATTGGTTCTTTGAATTGTCTAACTGGTTTTAATGATATGATGAAATAGCAGCTCTGAAACACAAAATCCTCTGGATACGTAGCTCAGAGCTCAGTACACTTCTGAAGTACTGATAACTAGTGCTTACCATAAGTTTTTTGGTCAAATAAACAAATTATAAAATTATAGCGGTTATTTAATTCCGCATTTCAGTCCCTCGAACAAGCGGTCAGTATAGTCACGCGATCGTAATGTCGCCACTGGTTTCTTTCGCGAATGAATTATTCTTTTGTGCCTTTTTAATTGAAATTATGACTCTTTGCTTTGTTTCGGACGATTTGGAACCCGCATATTTATGAGTTTCATGCTGTTTCAGTTATGTTTCAGAATTTGGTAGTTTTCCATATCTTTATAGGCATTGGGAAATGTTTTCAAAAGTTCATAAGATTTACGTGATGTGATGTGTGTAAGGTTCTACTTTTTCTTTCAGCTCTTGACACAGCGATCGTGATCCACAAAATACTAATGTTATTTTGGGAGATGTAAGGAAAAATATTTCGTAGGGTTTGGGCATGCACCAAACCCTCAGATATTTTTAATTGATAGGGGCGGTTATTTAAGTATAAAATACATATAGAAACAAGTATAATAGAACAAGTAGGCATAAAATATTTTTTGGTAAGCAAAATTAAAAAGCAACGTTTATGTTGTTAAGGTTGCCTGGAAGAAATCGCCTAAGGCGATAAGGCCGCCCAATGTGCATTAAATTAGTTTTTATATTTCTTTTTATATTGTTATTTCTTTGGTGTGCATTAAAGACATATCTTATCTTATCTTATCTTATCTTATGTGAAATTTGAAATGCCACATAGGTATTCTATTTCAATGTATATTTCCCCGGTCTATACAACTTTATAGCTTAGTATAAAAGTCTGTATGCCTAGGTAAAGGTACATTATCGTTAGTTGCGGCACTAAAGGATACAAATATAAGTTGATTGCTGAGGCCGGACGTTGACTTACTTGCTTGTGATGGTAGGTAGGTACTCACAGAAATCTAATTATTTAGATTTCTGTGTAGGTGCTAGTACCTAGTACAATTTTTAGACCCATTATATTATTATATCCTTGCTTTTATTTTTCCACTAGCAGTGCCTTGGGCTTTTACCCGCGGCAATTCGAAATAATGTATGTTAGTCTAATGTCTAATATACACTTCCATACCAAATTTCATCCCAATCGGTTCAGTCGTATGAGTGTGAAGGAGCAACAAACATATTATATACAATAACACACGTACAAACTTTGCCTTTGTATTATTATCGGGATAGGATTATTCTTCCCTTATTCTGTTGACTGTTGAACGTAGGTTTGTAAGTGAAAACCGTTTCTCATTTAAAACGGATAACTCTAGCTTTTCACATTTAGCTTTTTCATTTTACATAAGTATCGTGAAATTGCCTAACATTTAAACAGAACTCAAAAACTTTTCCAGTTGCGTGTATCAACGTCTGAAGTGGGCCATTTTAAAATAATTCCTCAGTTATGGTGTGTGTATGGTAATTAGAATTAGCCTGACCTTTTCAGGCGTCTTTGTGAAAGCCTCTTTATGTTGAGGTCGGAATGTAAATATATTTCCTGTAGTGAAAACCTCAGTTTGAGTCTATTTTTGGCTCTTATGTCAAGTCATGGGCTTGGAAGGCAATTTATCACACTTACTCTATTGTAACACCAAGATACTATTAAGTATAGGTATCAAGTACGTTATATGAATATAACGGTTTACTCTACGACAATTCGTGAAAAAATAAATAAATTATAAGTTGAGAAAACTTAGCTTTTGTTTTTTATTGACAATGTTATCTTGTAACTCTGCTTTTGAAGGCAAGTTATACGTACTGAAGTTGAAAGAAGATTCTGTAGTGAGTGACCTGTATATGCTGGTTCAAGTTGTTAGGGTCCCGATCTTCCAGCGCCTCTCGCACCGTCTCCGGCTTGGCGCTCATGATTGGCTGGAGCGCGGCGCGCCGGGCCGGCTCGGGCGGCACCCGGACGACCGGGTCTGGCAGCGCCGGCGGGGCGGAGGCCGGCTCGGGCACGTCCGGCAGCCGGGCCTTGTGCTGGCACGCCACACACTGGCGGGACGAGGTGCGGGACAGCGGGACGGCAAACCCGCCCGATCCCAGCGGCACGTCCTCAAAGGCCACGGTCGATGACTGTGCTAACTCGTTCAGAACTGGCTCGGAAGAAGTTTGGAATCACTTCCAGTGTTCGTACCTAGATGCACTGTTGGCGTCTCATGTGACTGATGTAGTCGAATAGTTTTGAATAAGAAATGTTCAGTGCAAACACATCATCAATATTTATACAAACTGCACCTAATGCTTCTGTTATACTTTTTCCGTACATTAAATTCAAAACCTTAATTAAAAGTCTTGTAAATAGACGGTAAAAAAATTAGTAAAGTTCCGATCAATTAGAACTAAACCGTATTTTCAATTAAATTAAGTATTTGTTGCACATAGAAAATTTTTACATTGATTTCCGAGCTTTTTAACTAGTATCCGTAGAGTCGTAAAAAGCTACGCTTTACTGAAAGCTCGCACCGGTACTGAAACTTTCCCTCTCAGTAGGTAAGAACTGTGTGGAGGCATCGCGCATGCCTCGACGTACTAACTACATGTTGGATTGTGGATGCTCTACTGCTACCAACCATCAATTAATTACCTATTAGGTGCTGTTTACTTTGTTGCTGTTGTATTATTACCTATCAGAAAATGACATTACACTTTCATAATTTTAGAATTGTCCGTAGTTTATTAAGTTTGTAGTGAATTTAGTACTTTTCAGTTGCCTAAATCGTGTGCACTTATGTTCATAGACTTCAGATATATCATACAGTAAATGTATTTATATTATATTCAGCCGAGATCGAGTCAATAAATTATACGTACCTAGATATGCTACATATACGAGGTAGAACGAAGCTTAGTAAAAAACAAAATGTAACCGTATTTTCCGTTACTATTTCAGAAAAGCTAACTATGATAATCAAAATTTTAGAAAGCCACAAACGCTATGTGGTTCTCATTATAATACTAATAAATCAACGTTACTATAAAACAAAAGCCGTAATTAATTTAATTTGCCTACTTAGCTAATTAATTTAATAGCGGAGTGGTCATTGCTTCTGTGTTCATGCAGAGCTTTGCCCCCCTTAGCTGGCATAGCGTGATGATCCCCCGGTAATGGCTGCCGTGATTTTACATAACTACTACTTTTTCAGTCTCTTTGCTTTTATTTTCTAAAAAGTTTACATCTAGTATCTAATTCTTAAAGAAGACTGTACTTACGCTAAGTAAAAAGCGATTCGCTATCTGTTTGGATCTCGGGCGAGGAACAGTTCTGAGATGATGACATACCATAATATGTGGAACAGCCCAACTGTGGAACTCCTTGCCCGAATCTCTATTCCCCTTGAACTACAATTTGTCGGTCTTCAAGTTGAGAGTAAACCGGTTTCTTCTAGGCAAGCGCGCTATATCGTAGACTATAACATTGCTTACCATCAGGCAAGTTGTAGTCAAGCGTAAGCCTATACCATGTAAAAAAAATACCAATCTGAATTCAGACCATGATTTTAAATAATTGAATTCCAATCAATCATTATAATTGCATATTGGTTCAGTGGTGTCTTGGATATGATGTTGTTGATCTAAATTTGTCAAATAATACTACCTAATGATCTAAGGAATTTATATATAACACTGGGTTTTTTGAATTTTGTATTAGATACTTATTGGGGTAATAAAATAAAGACACTTGTTCAAAATACACATGTTTATTAAAATTATAAAATAAACAATCACTTAGGCTCTATTCTATGTACACGAACCATATATTATGTTACATGTAACTTACACGCTATGTACAATCTTATATAATAACTTATTTATTGCATAATTCATACAAGGTGCCATACATATTTTCTTATTTTTTAATATTAGACATTTTTAATATAAGTTTCTTAGTACACAAACAATAAAATATGATATTTTATATTATTTTTATTACGAGTACTATTTTTATGTACATTTTAAAATATTGAGCGATAAAATAAATTCTCTTTAGAATAGGTAAGTACAAGAGTATAATAATATTTTAAACATTATAATTATGTAATTAATTAACATATTATTGTATATTGCACCTCCGAAATTTTACACTCATAAATTTAATACAAAACGTAAGTAAAATATAGTGTAAATAATAGCTCCTTATGTTGTGCTCGTAGAGTCATGTGATTTCTATAAAAATATCGATCACAATAATCTGCCGTGATAAATGTACTGTTTCCTTGTTTAAATAACACATTAGAAGATAATACAACAATCAATACGGTTGCCTGGAAGAAAATCGCTATTAGTGATAAGGCCGCCAGTTAGTTGTGGCACTATTTTTTAAGTATTTTGTGTTTCTGTTTGTCTTTTTTTGTCAATGTCTGATACAATAAATAGTTTATCTATCTATCAATCAACAAACTTCGTGAAATGTTTTAATTCATTAGGATAGTTTTATGATACGAGTCTGTAAAATTACGGATGGTACCATAAATCGATCAAAGCCAAGCTGGCCACAGATACAGCCCTGCGATGTACACAAACTCTTTAGTTTCCTCGGAGCTGACCGGGTCAGCCGCTCCCACCGCCAGCAAGGAGGTTCCCCTTTTATTACAACCTCACAGCCACTCCCTGATTATGACAGCTCGGTAATTGACCTCTTTTGAGCTCTTTTGTTTTTTTAATAAATGGATTGGCGCGGGATAATTAATGCCCTGACATAATTTATTATCTTTTTTATGGTGTATCTTCAATTTACGGGTATGTTTTTATGGTGCAAATTATGTTTAACATGCAAAGCCAAATCCAATTCTTTGTATATTTTTTTTCCAAGATTGCAAAAGAAAATAATTTTACAATTTATTTTATATTTAAGTACAAATGTATAGAGGTACCAAAAGGCTTTCGTTCCGGAAATACCAAATTTACAGCCCTTGGGGTGTAACCATAGCCGTTATATTCTGAGTAGGGCGGAAGTGGGAAATGATTGATTACATAAAAGGTCAGCGAACACTGACCTCACGACGAACTAAATGTCGCGGAAATGTTAGAGAAAAAACAGTTTACCTCTATTTCCAAGAATGTCACACTGTTTTCGGAAAATTGCGGAAAACTAACTACCTGTTTAGCTTTTACATTGGATCGAACGTTTGTCTAATCACGCTTGATATTTTATAGCATCGAGTTTTGGATTTCAAAACTCAATATAGACGCATCCTTATGGAGGAATTACTCGTGTTGATATTTGTATAAAAATCACTGACAAAAGTAGATATCCTTAAATAAATTCTTAGCACCTGTTTAAGCATAATTCTAAGTTAAGTCTATGTTAAAGCTTCGGTGTTTTGCTAACTGGAAGACGATAGAATAAGGTACGAATTGTTACAATAAAATAACTAAGTGATACATTATAACATTTACAGAATAAAATAGCTTAGAAATACATACACATAATAAACGAATGTATATTAATAAGTATACGTCCATTAATATATATTTTATCATCAACCAGGAATCATCCGAGATATATTGAAGTGTTGATAGCATTGTTATAATAGCAATTCCTAGTTTGAATCACGTTTCAGTTTACAAACCAAACATAACAAAGCATATACCATGACTGTCATACGCTAATGAACTATTTAGAATCATATCAATGCTTCTTTCTGTAACATTTTTGTATCTTATTGTTTCCAACGCCTGGGCAAAGGTCTCCCCCTTCGATCAACAATACCAACTCGGAGATTACTATTATAACAAAACTTCGTTTATGTATTGGATTCTCTTAGAACAAATAACAAAGCGCGCTAGGTATCTCTGACATGACTTACATACTCTTTACCATTTTATAAGTTATAGAAGTATGTACCATGTTGTTTTGTGCTCCATGCTTTGGGACAAAAGTTAAGAAGCGCTCAAGATATCTCAACTAATAGCCTATTTGTAGATATGTGTGCCATGTAATTGTTCCATGCTGCCAGAAGATGGTGCAGAACCGAGAGGAGTGGCATTTCTGTGTCGGAGACCAGGGTTCACCTAACATAATTTAGGTAACAATCAGTAAGATAGTTATTTGCCCTCATGGTCCGAGTGTCAGACGGCCGCTAGCGCAGCCCTGGAAGGCCCCGAGGGTCGCAGAGTGGGCACGATGGCAGGCTCCTCCGGCTCCTCTACCGTGCACTCCTTACTCATACTGCTAGAGATGAAGAGGATAATATTAGACGTCAGAATATTGTTGGCTATTCTATGTTGACGATGAAGTGAATGTATAGAAGTAGGATTGATGTGGTGTGGTTTGAAATGGTTGTGGGAAAGAAGAGGGAGCTATCTCCTTATGACTGAGATAGACTGGAAGTAATAGGGAAACAATATTGTTAACGTTTATAAGTCTAAAAGATGTTAGGCGTAAGCTCTATTCTATTACATACCTACTGCAATTTTTTTTTAAATGTTAGCATGCTGCTTTACAATAAGTACGAGTAAATTATGTTTATGAAAAATGGATGCACAGTACCTACACGTTACAACATTTTGATATTAAAGTTTCTTTATTTCTCTTCACAGATTCTCGGGCCTTACGCCCGGTATTTTTAAGGCATCAGTGGGGCCGTAGCCAACACTGAGAGGCCTTTTACAATATTATAGGTACTTAAAATTAAGTAAAAATTACAGATAGAGGATGTTAGGTATATAAAGTAACTATTGCAGACATGGTATTAATATTACAGGCTATTGTGTTGAGTTGTTCATTGACTTAATTAAACTGGTCTATTGTACGAGGAACGGCACCCGCCAGTTATGCCTCATTCATAAAAAATATAGCGGGTGATGACTTGCCACTCACTAAATGGGCCCTCCACAAAAGGCAGCCTAAGATGACGCCGGAAGGGCAACATTGGTGTGAGTGGCTTAGGGTGTCGAGAGGTGTGCTGCGCGTTCTCTGAGCGGTACTAGCGGCGTTATGCCCTTTAACACTTCCACCCTGAAGCTTAGGTACTGAGCTCTTGCGTCTGCCACTGCCGGACGGCTAATCAAGGCAAGCCGGGAGGCAGGGGGTCTCATTTAGCCCCCAGGGAATTAAAGTTATTATTAAGGAACAAATGCATTCATTTATAGCAAAAAAATACTGTTATTATCAGATGTCATATCAAGTTACATGCTATTCATTACAATATTAAGGTATACTTGAAGCGTAGTAAGCACTCACCTGTGTGCGCGCGCGCAAGGCAGTTAGGGGTTAATAGCTCTACCGGGTCACCACCTTCGGGAACATACGAACGACGGTTACACTAAATACATTATGTACTACAGAATTAAATACCAACTGTTGGAGGCAAGCATTATTTGGTTGTTCCAGTACATGCACAATTTAATTACAGGGAGTTTTCAGGGATTACATAGTATTTGGAAGGTTTAGATAATAGTTCAAAAGGTACATAATTTACAGTATACATAAGCAGACCTTTTTTAATTTTTCTGTATATTAATCTTCAAACTACAATACATTAGGTGGGATTTCGACATGCCAAAAAATTGCGCTGAGTTTACCTGTATAAGCAGTAATTTATATATTATTAGATAGATATTATTTTATCATTCAAATAAGCTCAAAATGCCATCGTAAATAGGTGATAACAAATGTTTGTCACTACGACATTAATTCTACATGCATTTTGCCTTTAGTACCTAAGAATTTGTATTCTTGGCAAGGTTACTGAAGGGTTGCACTATCTCAAGTACTATATCTTGGAGGATTATTCAAGCGTTAGGAGTCCTAGAGTACTCTTGTACCTGATCTTGATGGGTTGTCGGAGGCTGAGCTCGGAGCCCGAGGTGGAGGGCGAGCGCGTGGCGGGGAGCAGGCGGGGAGCGCGTGGCGTGCGGGGGGAGCGGCCCCGCGCGAACTCTAGCCGGTAGTTGTCGGAGCGGGGGGAGCCGCTGAACGCTTCGGTTTCTACTCCTGGAATGTGAGGAAGGGAGAAGGTTAACACAGATAAATTTATTGGGACAGATTGTACTGTAATGTGATTATAGAACAACAATCTCACTTCACACAAAAATGAAGAAAAACTACACTAATTCAGCATGATGCTGATTGTGTGAAACTCAGCGCTGTTCTTTCGTTAGGTCTGGCTGTGACGTCACAAAGGGAATACTATATTTTACTCAGAAAGCAGAATTATGATTTGCGGTAAGGAATCGTACTGACCAAACGCTTTTACTCGAATTTCTTTAAATGTATTCGATTTTCGTATACTAACATTCGCATTCCCTCAACAAATAGCTCCACGCCCTTAAAGTCCATAAAGTCGTTTACTTTCAGTATACCGGCGCCCTGGCCGGCTATTACCTACTCAATGTAGGTCGCGGGGCCGGGACCTGCCCACACCCAGCCCGTGCTCAACCACTGTCCTAAACTATCTACTAGAGATGAGCTATTAAACGGTCATTAATAGAAAATTTGTACGAAATCATGACCAAAATCAACATGCATGGTAATTGTGTTCTTTTTCCAAGTCACCGTTTTTACGCTAGCGTTTCACCAGTTTAGCCCATTAACACACATATGCTACTATGTATTCCTTGATTCGTTTTATGTCAAGTAGGTACATATCTAAGTATGTAAATTACAGGAATTCTATATCCTTTATCACAACTATATAAAATATAAGCCGAGATAACTAAAAAAAGTTGTATCTATGTTTGCAAAAAATCGTTTAGATTTGATTTGAAGTGGAACTCATCGCCTATCCAACCGCGGTAGGTAGTCAACCTGTCATGACAATGTGTAACAGTGGCTCGGTAATGCATTTCCGGCGAGTTACACCTCACAGCCTGTTTGTCATCATTAACACGCGCCAGCAGTTATATGTATCTTTTTTTTTACGGAGCTACTGAGAACTAAAGCTTATGCTAATAAGTTTATGTTATTAAGCCGTTCTAAGGTTATCCTTAAGACGGCTAAATACGTCGAAACCAATAGCTGTTGATCTTCGACGTTTGGAAATTTGTGAATAAAAATATCAGCTGTAATATACAAAAAAAAACATTTCCCCTGACAAAGTAGGTACCTATTCAAACATTTTTTTTAACTTACGACGTATGTACATAACTCATAA
The DNA here is from genome assembly GCA_927399415.1 of Macaria notata. Lineage (NCBI taxonomy): Eukaryota > Metazoa > Arthropoda > Insecta > Lepidoptera > Geometridae > Macaria > Macaria notata. The sequence continues at coordinate 2,789,559 of OV656727.1, forward strand.
CTCATAACTCATTTATTGGTAAAAAATTAAAATAAAGTTTACACGTCAATTATTCACAGTATACAAAATACGATTAGCGTACTTATTTTATCCATATAAAAAATAATAAGTTAAATAAAAACTTCATAATTAATGATATTAAATTTAAATTATAGTTCATAAAATTCTTTATAGCTGTAAAACGATTGCTCGATCAACCAGCGCTTGAGGCGAGACTTAAAGCTGCCTAGTGACGGAGCAGTGGTGACCTGCTCGGGAAGCTTGTTGTAAACACTCGGTCCCATCACGTGCGTGGACTTGCTACTCCGCGCCAGGCTGCGGGACTCCTCCGCGAGCTTGCCCCTCCTGCTCGTGTTGTACGAGTGGTTGCCGCCCACAACTCGGTACGAGGCTAGGTTTAATCGAACGTATACTGCGACCTGGTATATCACCAGCGATGGTAACGTCAAAATCCCCAGCTTCACAAAGTGTGGACGAGCAGACTCATCCTGTGATATTTTTGCGATAGATCGAACGGCTCTTTTTTGCAGTCTAAACGCTCGCTCCCACTCCGCAGCCCTGCCGTATAGTTCCGCGCCGTACTGCAGCACGGAGTGCACGGTGGCAAAGTAGCACGTCCTCACTGCTTCGGCGGATACTACTTTGGCGACTCTGCTAAGAGCAAAGCAAGCGCTGCTCAACTTACCACACACCTTGTCTATATGGTTTTCCCAGGTTAGGGTTCGGTCTATTTCAAACCCGAGGAAGGTTGTAGCGACCACTTGTTCCAATCTTCTTCCCTCAACCGTCACAGATAAAGGCCTGGTGCTGTGTCCTGCTAAGTTAAAATGAACAAAGTGTGTTTTTGATAGGTTGAGAGCAAGACCGTTCATTCTGAACCATACCGCCAGTTGAGAGGTGGTGGTGTTCAGTCTTTCTTCTAGAAGATCGGAACTGGGTGCTGACACGATTCCGGCGACATCATCAGCGTATAAGAAGATGTCTGCAGCTTCCACAGACTCTGGTAGATCATTCAAGAGTAAGGAGAATAGAATGTTGGAGACGGAAGATTGTAACGGACCATTTTAGTCCGTTAAAACCATCATCATTATCATCAGAAACTGAGAAATAATACATTAAATATTACGCCGTTAAGAGAAAGTTCGAGTCTTGCTTCAAACAAATAAATCAAGCAAATTTCATCTGTATCGACTCATTAAAAATAATCCATTTACTTAAATGCAAGTTCGATCCTTGCTTACCACTTAAATTGGATAAATAACTGCAGCAATTTCATCGTTATCGGCAAATACTACCAAATTATATCATCATTATTATTTAAGAATCATTAGACAATGACAATGGGTTAAATTATGCACTGTTAAGAGAAAGTTCGATCCTTGCTAGTAAATAATTACCAAATGAATTTATCAAATATCATCCTCATCAATCAATTTATTCAATACATAAAGAACTGCAAGTTCGAGTCTTGCTTATCACTTCGACGTGATAAATAATTACACCAATTTCATCACTATCTAGATAGTTCTAATGTTATCATCATCATCATCTTTAAATCATTGGATAATGGCAAACAATGACTACGGCGAGTTCGAATCTTGCTTAGTATTTCATAGTAATTACATCGATCAAACAAATCTAAGTGATAAACCACTGAAACTATGGCACTATTAAGAGGTCGTATTCCACGAAATCCGAGTACTACGATAACATAAATCGTTTCGATAAACGAAACATATTGCGATGACAGATCTACTATGTTAGTGGTATAGGAAGGAAAGTTTGTATGTTTGTATGTCATAATGACTACTGATGTCCTAAGCAACGTGAGCTATTATAAAATTGGTGATATGAGAATGGAAAGTTTTTACGACTTTAACAGGCACTGATGACCTGGGCAACGTAACCTGATAAAATAGTAATACGTATATAAAACGAAAGTTTGTTTTGTGTCCAATATTCATACAGGCGGATCCGCAGGAGAGCATGCGCATGCGCAGGTAATAAATTATAGTTACAAAAAAACCACTTAGCTGGGCAAACACACCACTAAGTTACAGTTCAAATGTTAGCAGCAAAAACTTGACAGGGCTATTAATTAGAATGTTTATTACCTGAGAAAACACACGCTGTAAGTTAAAACGACGTAACGAAGTAGTAAGGGACAGACACTGTGATTAGGAGTTAGCTAGAGAAAGACAGACTATGAAGGAAGTAGGGTGGAAGGGGTAACTATATAAGCTGAGGGAGGCTTATTTTCGGGGAGACTCGGCGCGGTGTGTAAAGCTGCAAAGAGGTACGCTAGGGCCGGGTTGGGATCAGGGAACCGATGTTCCAATTGTGAAAGTTTTGTGTTAAATTCACTTGTGGGATCTAAATGGTTGTGGAGATTAATGGGGAATTTTTACTTATTGTTTTGAGATTTGATCCACAAAGTTTAAAGTCATTTTGGGGATAAATTCAAGCCAGTTAACTAGATGGGAGTAGGTGAGGTAACTGAACTGCCAGGATGGGCCTAACGGTCTTAGCTGCGGTTACTTCACATTTTGGGGAATGGAGTTGCTAATAAATCATATTCAACAAAGCAATTCTCCACATTAGTTTCTCTTGGATTAGGGTGTTTTGGTGTAAGTTGTACGAAAGTGAGGTATGCTGAACTGCCAGGATGGACCATAAATTATGGTCTTAGCTGCGGCTATCTTACTAGTAATATGACTGAAATCAAATCACATCATAGGATTGGAGTTGTTAACAATTTAACTAAACACAACAATATCCAAACCGTAGGAATTCCAATAAGACGAATTAGTTGGGAGTATTTGATAATACGTCTTCTGGAATTTAGAGCTTTCACAATTTGTTCATTGGGATCTGGGTTTGTCCGGACTACGGTCTAGATAGATCTGGGCTCTTTCTTGTCGGAAACCGGTATGATTTTGCTGGTGTGAACGAAGACGAGTTAGAGTTGCTGGGGCGACGCAAAGTGGACGCTTGCGGGTCTGTTTACTTGGGAATACCAAGCAGGCGAAAAGTCCCCTTTCTTATTCATGTTGCCATGACGATTTATTTAACAGACGTAGAAGTGTCGACCCTGCCTTGTGGCATCTAAGTCGCCATGGTCAATGTGATGAGGATTGTATATTATATTTATGTATATATTGTAGGTATCCACTTGGCGTTTTATACACGCAAAACACGGGCTTTAGCACACTAGTCTTAAGGTGTTGCCCCACCTGCCAGTTCGGTGTAGGGACCCAGGAGTAGCGGAATGTAAGTCAGGACAATTACCGGTTGGTAATTGCTTAGACTGAATTTCCTTGTAGGATTCCCAACACGTTTAAATGTAAATGTGAGATTCCGGAATCTCTAGTTTTGCTTGGTTATGTAGCTTAGCTGGTTGTCAGGAGAAATAGGCCCGCATGGGTAGACGATATGTTAGGTCTTGTATAGGTTTTGTGTTAGGACTCATTACTATGAGTTAGGGTGTGGAATGCTGTAGGCACTTTTATTTCAGCGGTTAGGCCGTTCCTGGTTGGTTCCTGATTCCTGATTTTATGATCCAGATAAAGTTGGTAAAGTATTGTAAGTTAATTAGTAGGCAATGGTTAGGATAAAGTTTCATTGTAACGTTTACAATGTATTTGTATAGGCAAAGGTAAACTGGTAATATTTTACTCCTCTGTGTATTTAAACTAATAAGTTTTGCGTCCAATTGTACAGAAGTACTCACAAATCAATTTTATTCTCACTCCAAATTGTAAAGATATAAAATATTATAAAATGCTATAGTCCTTCCACTGTTTTACCTACATTATCTTATTTCAAATATTGAAATTACCTGACTTATACAACTTATCCTATTGAGCAATGTCTCCACCCTTTATTTGAATGTTATTATTTACCTTTATTTATGAGCAACGCCTCATGTTTACTTCAACACTTTTATCCATTTGGGACCCTCAATAAAACTTATAGTGTAAAGATCATACACTTAATGCAAATTTTATTTATTTACACTGACTCCAACTGGAGTATATCTAAGAGAGACAAACTCTAATTTATTCTACGTGTGAATTCTACCTAGCCATGGGGAATTGAAGTTACAATTTAATTATATTATGTACCTATATTTATGAGCAACGCCTCATGTTTACTTCAACACTTTTACCCATTTGGGACCCTCAATAAAACTTATAGTGTAAAGATCATACACTTAATGCAAATTCTATTTATTCACACTGACTCTAACTGGAGTATATCTAAGAGAGACAAACTCTTTAATTTATTCTACGTTTGAATTCTACCTAGCCATGGGGAATTTAGTTATGCGACGGTATTACGCTATGAGAAAGATCATCTCTTAATTTCTCGTATACGGAAGATCACCGTGAGAAATGCCTAAGTGTATTATCGGGACATAACTTTATCTACGGATAAATTTTATCATGATTTACAAATTTAAAACGTCTCTCTTTGACTATGCAAAAGTTAGGATCATCTAACTTAGGAACATACACTCACTTGACATACAATAGGCCGCGTGTCCTCTTGTCTTTTGGATAGATTACAATTTTATGTTAACTCACTTATGAGTTAATTTGCAGAGCTTTACTAAGCCCTCCACCCATTCAAACCATTGGTGTTTGCCAGAAGACTGTCCACAATGGCTGAAGTCTATGGCTATAGGCGTGCCAGGGGCCTATAACTTCCATTTTATCAAAAAAATGACATTGATGACTTGGAAGCAAACACTAATACTATGTCAGTATGATGAATGAAAGAGATGATTGAGTGGAAGTATTACAATTCTAAAGGATTATTTATTAAAGTCCAACATTAATGTAAAACCGTCATATTATGTACACTATCTTCATTATCATAATCATTAAACTATCTCATTTTAATACTTTCTTTATGTACTACAAACGTGAGACTTGTAAAAGATTGATATTAATTAAAGTATTTTCTTTGAACCTCATAAAGAATTTGAGTTACTACATACACAACGGGTCCGTAAACTACTAGACGATTCACTGCCAAAACAAAACAATTCACAAGCCAAATTGATGTTCCAATAAGTACTTTAATATTAGGAAAATGGTGTTTTATTTAGTAGCGGTTTACAGTAGTCGCAAGGTATTAGAAAATGTAATTTATATTTATTTTAAAAAAAGAGGGGGGGTACATAAAATGGTGCCGTGACCAGGATATAGGGGGTTCTTTTTAATTAATTTCATTAATTTTATCTTAGTTTCATTTTAAATTAAATAAAATTTTCAAAAATCTTATTGGAATCCGTTTGATTGTGACTTGTTTCTAATTGCCAGGTTTGGCATAAAATGCTGTCCGTGAAAATGGATGGGGTCAGAAAATACTTTATAGAATAATAGGCAATACATAATCTCTATTACTTACGTTTTATTTTCCTTGCACTAGTTACTATATCACATACTTATCTTATTTCACTTTACACTTTCACTTCACTTTCACTAGTTCAAGAAACTTATAAGACTCTGGGGTCGACTCTTATCTACTTTATTAAAGTTCGCAAACTATGGGGGTCGTATATGTTTGTAGGTAAAGCGCTTGTTACGCCAATCGCCATAAATCGCCGATAGTGCCCTCAAAAATCCTGAAATAACAGAGATTGAAATTATTAAAACTCATATTATTAGGTGGTGCAGTAACAAATTAATAAAACAAACTGCAGAAACTGTGTTATAAAACCGGGTAATACTATCTTCATAAAGAGAAAACAAATGGTTGTGTGTATGTATGTATGTTATATATGTACATATGCCCGTTGTTAGTTTCATGACTCAAGTGATAGAGCTAATCAGCTGGTAGGGAAATGAAATATGTATAAAAATTAAATTGTTTAAATAAATTTACTTCTCGAAATACTGTATAACATACCTTAGTTTGAAGATTCTGGTTTGTGTTTAAAAATCCACCAGATGAAACCCAATCGAGTAAATTCTGAAAAAGAATAGAGATGATATTTTAAATGTATTGTAACCTTATGTTCCGTTCGAGATCAATGCCATGTGGCATACATTTTTTACTTAGTCCGGCAAACCGAAGCTTAACTATTATTTCTATTCATAAGAAAAGGGTCATAGGGCAGATATACGAAAGTCGAGAGTTTGAGAATTTTTGACAATTTTAAGCAACTTTTAACTGATTTCAAAATAAGGGCAGCTATTTCAGATTATTTATAGTTTACTACACACTTAATACATCTAGAATATTTTATTGGGTTTATGGGATAGAGATACTTTTGATGTTTCAATAAATATAATGATAGCATTAAATTAAGCAAACATACCTGGCAACTTCCTATAAGTGTCGTGTTAATTTCAACTCTTTTCTTCTTGTTTGAAACATATACACTGTTAAACTGCACGTAGATACTGTAACAAAAGCATATTATTATTAGAAAGAAACCAAGTTCTAGCATATGACTCCATTAAAATATCGGTTGTTGCAAAAGTTTTAAGTGGTGACTTGAGAAATTTTAAAATCATAGCTTTAAAACAAAAATAAATTCACGTGTGAAATGACAACTCAAGTGTTTGGGATTAAAATAGGGTATTAAAACTAATTTACTTACGTGACACTTGGAAACATGTTCCGTCATGGGAACAAAACCACTTCACATTTAACTATAAATCCACTTTTCGCGTTAGCACGCACTTGGCGTAGGAATTTGAATGCACGCAAAAACTGACAGCAAGTTACTGAAGGTTGAAACGAAATTCGAGTTACTGAGCAGCCATTGTAAAAAAGGAGCAGGTCAACATTTCTTAGAAAAAAAAGGGAATAGGACAAAGCTGTCTCCGCCGCATGGCAAACTATTTTCACTGCGTATAATTATGGTCATTGGTTGCTCTTCTAACCTTCATTGTAGTCTCAATTTAAATATGAAATATTCCTCATCAATATTTATGTATTCACGTTTTCAATTTAGTTAGGCTTAGTGATAGTTATTAATCAGCATTCATAAATTTATATAAGATATTTTGAAAAGTGCTTAATGATGGGGGTCGTGATTTAATACTGCCCATTGCATAATATACTTACCTTGAACATAAGTACTCAACTTAGACGTTTAATGATATCACTTTTGTTGAGGGTGTTAGTTAGTAATAATTACTTAACCTTTGGTTAATTAGAAAGTTTGATTGATACATTTTTATTTTATTAATTATTATTTATGATAGATAATTTTTGATGAAAATTCTATGAGAAAATAGCATTTATTATCTAAACTTAGAAGCATTCTAATAGTTGGCTGAAAGGGCAACAACTACAACAAGCAGGTAGATTTCTTGGTCAAAGCATATCGAGAAGGTTTTATGATATTGGGACATTAGTTCAATAGTAGTTAGTAAAGAATAGTCTATTGTTTAGGATTCGCTGAGCAACTGCCGGACAAACAGATTTGTGTATTTTGAAATGTTACTTTCAAAACTATAAAAATCATCTGTGATTTATTTTTAGATGAGATTTCGATATCTAACTACTGTAGTTTATATCTTTCATTCAACAGTGAGACAAAACCAGCTGTGGATGATGATGACTTTGATATATTTCATATGATTAGTTAACGAATAAGCACAGATTTGATCAGATTAATAGCTGTACGTATTATTTCTTAGATAACAACACGCATAATATAATAACTTAACAAAATTTTAGTTGATCAGTTTAAACCGCATCTGATTACCAGATTAGTTAAACATAATTAAAGTATTGATTGTATGTACGCTGTGTATTCCATGATCTTGTAATTCTAAACTTAGCAGATTATTTTGTGAATTATATTTTTAGCCATGATGCTTGCCATCTTGCAAGTGATCAGTCACGATACCGTTAATAAAAATAAATAGATAGGGAGATATTTTATTTTAGCAGAAATTTACATTTCTTATTACACAATAAACCACCTAGCATCCAATAACGGAACTATTACCCAGCTACTTAGCTATGGTTAAGCATTTGGTTCGATTGTGATCGATAGGGTGTATGTAAACACTGCTAACGACATCTAACGTAGGGTTGCAAAACTAATAGATAGAAACTTATTCATTGCAGTGATCTATTTGCAAGCGACACCCTAAGCGCCTCTACAGGCTAATATTGAAACTATAATGCAAGGACATAGTTTCGTAGGATCCTGTCTATCAGTGTTTCTTGTAATCAACGCTTTTAGCGCCCCTACGGACAAATGGGGAACTATGATATTTTCGTATAGGGTTACTAAGCGATGAATATATGATACGGAGTTGTAAGGGAAATTAAATTATGCATTTGATTGAAACACTAGCTTATTATTCTAATACTCTTATACTCTACCTTTGCTGAAAGTTGTTTGATTTATGTTTAATACATCAATATCAATATAGTTCGAATAGATGACTTAATCTTAGATAATTTTATGATGGGGTCGAAATTTATTTTAATGTTTGTATTTTCGAGTATATTGTATTGGGTAAAATACCTAATAATCTAATCAATTTTGTAGTGGGGTCGTAATTTAGTAAACTTTGAAGTATGTATGACTAGTCACTACAGGAACATATACATTGTGAGATATTAACACTAAAATTATTTTAATATGGGGTCGAAATTTAATACATCTATTATAGTGTAGGTAGTGCTTTTGAAATCTTAGTGACTATATCAATACGTTCTAATAGATGTTAGGTTAGAAAAGATTATCCTTATAAGATTAGTCAAACTGTTATGATGTTTGACTAGTAGTACCAAACATGAATGGGAGATGTCGTTCTGATAATATTCGTTATGTTCATGAGCTTGGATATAATAGTCTTAGCTACAAATACACAGGTAAAATATATATTTTTCTCCTCAGTACATATATAGATAGAAGCTGCTACAGAGTCTAAAAAAAAAAAAAAAAAAAAAAACTTATTCATTCGGAATTATTAGTTGATTTTGAATATATATTCGCAAAGGTAACCTTGTTTTATTTTGGTAACGAGTTTGGTAAAAGGTAACGATGTGTGGTATGTACCCATGGACGTCATAATGGGGGTAACCAACTCGAAGTTCTCTTATCACTGCGAATTATGCTGGGACGCTGGGGGTATGCTAGCCCATGAATGTTGAGGGTCTGAAAGAATGAATGTGTAATAATAAAAAAAAATGGATGGGCCCTGTGATTCAGCATATTTTCTGAAAGGAGAACAGTCTTTCATTTTCAAATTTGGTCATTACCTTTCTTTCCACACATAATGGTCACGAATGTTGGGACATTTTGGTGTTAGGATAAGTTAAAGTCCGCAAATTATATTTTTATCAGCATTCGTGATTATCTCCTCAAAACCATAAATGGAAATTGTTGTATGTTATTCCAGTACTGTGTAGAGCATCTCGTCTGAGTTGGACGATACAGCCGAATTGGTCTTCATACCGACGTACTTTGGTGCTTTAGTACCTTAGTGCGTAGAGTCATGTTTAGGTTAGTATCTAAGGCTAGGGGCATAGCTTGTAGTATCTTAACGGTCGAAAAATTGGGCCTGTCGAGAACTATACCTGCTATGTGTCACTAGGACAGAGTAGACGTTCATCTATTTCCTTGTGGTCTTTGTATTCTTTCTGAGGTTCTTCCGCCGTGTGTAGCCTTCGGACTTTGATGTCTGAAGCTCAGTACTGGAGCATATGACGACGTTTCATTTTTTTTTGGTATCTCCCTTTTCTCCCACAAACGACAATGAGTAAATTTTTACATGAAAGGCTAAAGAGGTTTTGGAATGTAATTAATATAATAGCTGATCTCTTAAAATTAATTATGACTCCATGGGGAGGTAAAAGGTCATAACGTAAGTAGTGGTATTTGTTTGGTAAGTTCCTTACTTAAGACTATGATATATCATGATGATGGTTAGTTTGGAAGCTAAATTCGTTCCAGCTTAATATCAAAGCTTTCACGACTTTACCTTGGGGTCGCTGTAACGGACCATTTTAGTCCGTTAAAACCATCATCATTATCATCAGAAACTGAGAAATAATACATTAAATATTACGCCGTTAAGAGAAAGTTCGAGTCTTGCTTCAAACAAATAAATCAAGCAAATTTCATCTGTATCGACTCATTAAAAATAATCCATTTACTTAAATGCAAGTTCGATCCTTGCTTACCACTTAAATTGGATAAATAACTGCAGCAATTTCATCGTTATCGGCAAATACTACCAAATTATATCATCATTATTATTTAAGAATCATTAGACAATGACAATGGGTTAAATTATGCACTGTTAAGAGAAAGTTCGATCCTTGCTAGTAAATAATTACCAAATGAATTTATCAAATATCATCCTCATCAATCAATTTATTCAATACATAAAGAACTGCAAGTTCGAGTCTTGCTTATCACTTCGACGTGATAAATAATTACACCAATTTCATCACTATCTAGATAGTTCTAATGTTATCATCATCATCATCTTTAAATCATTGGATAATGGCAAACAATGACTACGGCGAGTTCGAATCTTGCTTAGTATTTCATAGTAATTACATCGATCAAACAAATCTAAGTGATAAACCACTGAAACTATGGCACTATTAAGAGGTCGTATTCCACGAAATCCGAGTACTACGATAACATAAATCGTTTCGATAAACGAAACATATTGCGATGACAGATCTACTATGTTAGTGGTATAGGAAGGAAAGTTTGTATGTTTGTATGTCATAATGACTACTGATGTCCTAAGCAACGTGAGCTATTATAAAATTGGTGATATGAGAATGGAAAGTTTTTACGACTTTAACAGGCACTGATGACCTGGGCAACGTAACCTGATAAAATAGTAATACGTATATAAAACGAAAGTTTGTTTTGTGTCCAATATTCATACAGGCGGATCCGCAGGAGAGCATGCGCATGCGCAGGTAATAAATTATAGTTACAAAAAAACCACTTAGCTGGGCAAACACACCACTAAGTTACAGTTCAAATGTTAGCAGCAAAAACTTGACAGGGCTATTAATTAGAATGTTTATTACCTGAGAAAACACACGCTGTAAGTTAAAACGACGTAACGAAGTAGTAAGGGACAGACACTGTGATTAGGAGTTAGCTAGAGAAAGACAGACTATGAAGGAAGTAGGGTGGAAGGGGTAACTATATAAGCTGAGGGAGGCTTATTTTCGGGGAGACTCGGCGCGGTGTGTAAAGCTGCAAAGAGGTACGCTAGGGCCGGGTTGGGATCAGGGAACCGATGTTCCAATTGTGAAAGTTTTGTGTTAAATTCACTTGTGGGATCTAAATGGTTGTGGAGATTAATGGGGAATTTTTACTTATTGTTTTGAGATTTGATCCACAAAGTTTAAAGTCATTTTGGGGATAAATTCAAGCCAGTTAACTAGATGGGAGTAGGTGAGGTAACTGAACTGCCAGGATGGGCCTAACGGTCTTAGCTGCGGTTACTTCACATTTTGGGGAATGGAGTTGCTAATAAATCATATTCAACAAAGCAATTCTCCACATTAGTTTCTCTTGGATTAGGGTGTTTTGGTGTAAGTTGTACGAAAGTGAGGTATGCTGAACTGCCAGGATGGACCATAAATTATGGTCTTAGCTGCGGCTATCTTACTAGTAATATGACTGAAATCAAATCACATCATAGGATTGGAGTTGTTAACAATTTAACTAAACACAACAATATCCAAACCGTAGGAATTCCAATAAGACGAATTAGTTGGGAGTATTTGATAATACGTCTTCTGGAATTTAGAGCTTTCACAATTTGTTCATTGGGATCTGGGTTTGTCCGGACTACGGTCTAGATAGATCTGGGCTCTTTCTTGTCGGAAACCGGTATGATTTTGCTGGTGTGAACGAAGACGAGTTAGAGTTGCTGGGGCGACGCAAAGTGGACGCTTGCGGGTCTGTTTACTTGGGAATACCAAGCAGGCGAAAAGTCCCCTTTCTTATTCATGTTGCCATGACGATTTATTTAACAGACGTAGAAGTGTCGACCCTGCCTTGTGGCATCTAAGTCGCCATGGTCAATGTGATGAGGATTGTATATTATATTTATGTATATATTGTAGGTATCCACTTGGCGTTTTATACACGCAAAACACGGGCTTTAGCACACTAGTCTTAAGGTGTTGCCCCACCTGCCAGTTCGGTGTAGGGACCCAGGAGTAGCGGAATGTAAGTCAGGACAATTACCGGTTGGTAATTGCTTAGACTGAATTTCCTTGTAGGATTCCCAACACGTTTAAATGTAAATGTGAGATTCCGGAATCTCTAGTTTTGCTTGGTTATGTAGCTTAGCTGGTTGTCAGGAGAAATAGGCCCGCATGGGTAGACGATATGTTAGGTCTTGTATAGGTTTTGTGTTAGGACTCATTACTATGAGTTAGGGTGTGGAATGCTGTAGGCACTTTTATTTCAGCGGTTAGGCCGTTCCTGGTTGGTTCCTGATTCCTGATTTTATGATCCAGATAAAGTTGGTAAAGTATTGTAAGTTAATTAGTAGGCAATGGTTAGGATAAAGTTTCATTGTAACGTTTACAATGTATTTGTATAGGCAAAGGTAAACTGGTAATATTTTACTCCTCTGTGTATTTAAACTAATAAGTTTTGCGTCCAATTGTACAGAAGTACTCACAAATCAATTTTATTCTCACTCCAAATTGTAAAGATATAAAATATTATAAAATGCTATAGTCCTTCCACTGTTTTACCTACATTATCTTATTTCAAATATTGAAATTACCTGACTTATACAACTTATCCTATTGAGCAATGTCTCCACCCTTTATTTGAATGTTATTATTTACCTTTATTTATGAGCAACGCCTCATGTTTACTTCAACACTTTTATCCATTTGGGACCCTCAATAAAACTTATAGTGTAAAGATCATACACTTAATGCAAATTTTATTTATTTACACTGACTCCAACTGGAGTATATCTAAGAGAGACAAACTCTAATTTATTCTACGTGTGAATTCTACCTAGCCATGGGGAATTGAAGTTACAATTTAATTATATTATGTACCTATATTTATGAGCAACGCCTCATGTTTACTTCAACACTTTTACCCATTTGGGACCCTCAATAAAACTTATAGTGTAAAGATCATACACTTAATGCAAATTCTATTTATTCACACTGACTCTAACTGGAGTATATCTAAGAGAGACAAACTCTTTAATTTATTCTACGTTTGAATTCTACCTAGCCATGGGGAATTTAGTTATGCGACGGTATTACGCTATGAGAAAGATCATCTCTTAATTTCTCGTATACGGAAGATCACCGTGAGAAATGCCTAAGTGTATTATCGGGACATAACTTTATCTACGGATAAATTTTATCATGATTTACAAATTTAAAACGTCTCTCTTTGACTATGCAAAAGTTAGGATCATCTAACTTAGGAACATACACTCACTTGACATACAATAGGCCGCGTGTCCTCTTGTCTTTTGGATAGATTACAATTTTATGTTAACTCACTTATGAGTTAATTTGCAGAGCTTTACTAAGCCCTCCACCCATTCAAACCATTGGTGTTTGCCAGAAGACTGTCCACAATGGCTGAAGTCTATGGCTATAGGCGTGCCAGGGGCCTATAACTTCCATTTTATCAAAAAAATGACATTGATGACTTGGAAGCAAACACTAATACTATGTCAGTATGATGAATGAAAGAGATGATTGAGTGGAAGTATTACAATTCTAAAGGATTATTTATTAAAGTCCAACATTAATGTAAAACCGTCATATTATGTACACTATCTTCATTATCATAATCATTAAACTATCTCATTTTAATACTTTCTTTATGTACTACAAACGTGAGACTTGTAAAAGATTGATATTAATTAAAGTATTTTCTTTGAACCTCATAAAGAATTTGAGTTACTACATACACAACGGGTCCGTAAACTACTAGACGATTCACTGCCAAAACAAAACAATTCACAAGCCAAATTGATGTTCCAATAAGTACTTTAATATTAGGAAAATGGTGTTTTATTTAGTAGCGGTTTACAGTAGTCGCAAGGTATTAGAAAATGTAATTTATATTTATTTTAAATAAAGAGGGGGGGTACAAGATCCCTGGGCTACTCCCATCACGGACTCCAGAGGATCGGATCTTTCCGTTCCGCCACACGCAACAACAGTTTGCGTTCTGTTCTGCATGAGATCTGTCAACAGCGCAAGAGGCGCGCCTCTCACACCGTAATGCTGCAATTTTGCAGCAAGTACCATGTGATCAGCTACGTCGAACGCTTTTGAGAGATCACAGCAGATAATCGCCACCTGCTGCTTCTTCTCCCGAGCTTGCAGCACTCTCATGATCACCTCCCGGGTCAAGGATGTAGTCGAGCGCCCCTCGCGATACGCGTGTTGGCGCTCGGATAACGCATCCGTTGACACCAGGAACTCAGTGAGGCGCTTGCTGAGCCCGTTCTCTAACACCTTCGCCACCGCAGGTATTATCGAGACAGGCCTATAGCTGTCAATACTGTCACGTTTGCCCTTGCCCTTGTACAATGGTGACACTTTGCTTATTTTAAATGCTTTGGGGTATAAGCCTTCCCTAATGCACCTATTAAAACATTCACAAAGGACAGGGGCTAGCGTGAGTACAGCGCTTCTGACAAGGCCCATTGATATACCGTATATATCTTTTGATGTTTTCGGCGGAATATGTGTGGTGATGATGCGCAACACTTCGTCAGGAGTAAACAGCCGCAAGCGCAGCGAACGGTCAGCGCGCGGGCGCGCCGCACACAGTGTCTCGCTAACGCGAGTGACGTCAGCGCGCGGCGCGCCGCACGCCGCCGCAGCGTTCAGGAATCGGGCATTGACGGCGTCCACAGCATCCTTCCTCGTGAGAAACGGGACACCGTTGGAGTCCTTCACGACATCCGTAATGTCAAGGAATGGAACGTTAGCTTTTCCACGTTCTTTATTTACAATAGTCCATATTGTTTTAGTCGCGTTACTGCTGTATTTAACAGAATTTGTGTAGTAATTAATTTTACTATATCTAATTAATTCATTAAAATGTTCTCTCATGTCATTAATTAACACCTTTAAATTGTCAACCGAAGGATGTGATTTAGATAATTTAATCATGTCAAGTAATAATGTATTGTAATTTGTGACATCGGGAGTTACCCACGATGAGTCAATGTTTCTATTATTATTAATTTTCCTTAAGGGAAAACAGCTATTAAAATTGTTCTGAACAATATTGACAGTCGCCTGAACTATTTCAGGTGCAGACCTATCTATAGCTAGTGTCTCATTCCAGTCAACACTATCTAGTGCCCTGACAAAGTTCGCCTGATTGGCTTGAGAGTAACTTCTCCCTACAGTAGGCCCCGACCTCTGCCCCCGCGCCGGCAGCTCGCAGCGCACGGCGCAGTGGTCGCTAACGTCACCGTCAACAATGCTGACACGCAGCGAGCCCGCCGGCAGGTTGGTGTACAGGTGGTCTAGGCTGGTGGCTGTAGTGGAGGTGACGCGCGTAGGTACACGGACCTCGTTAGTCATGTGGTGGTCTACCAGCAGCTTCCCGAGCCGACGCACATAGCAGTCAGAGTCGCCCTCGGTATTAATGTTCATATCACCGCCAATGATACAATCTAAGCTAAGATCGCTAATCTTATCGAGCAATCGTTCCAAGCAGTCAAGAAATATTCCGTGACCTACGAGGTTCGTCCTGTATATACACACAATCGTAATATTGTGTTCTATTATATCTATAGCAGATATTTCGCAGTTTTGTTCACTCGCCAACCTGATGAGTTCCAAATTCTCAATACATTTAATATTACCTCGTGTGTATATACAAGACCCACCATGCTGTATAGTCTTTCTACAGTAGCTCGATGCGAGCTTAAATCCGTCTATATGTACACATTTGAGCTTATCAATTGTAAGCCAGTGTACTTGGGGTATCCTTAAGTTGTTATGTGCTACTCACAGAACACTATGCAGATGCCTATTGCCATAGAATGTACTTATAGGTACTTAACTACAATCGTAATGTTGGAGTTAAGTGTTGGTTCGGTCACGATTTCTGTTAGTTATCGGTTGTTATTGAAATTAATGAGCCGATAATGTAAACAGTTATTCTGGTAGGTAGTTGTTGACAGAAATAGATTATACTGGTATTGTAGTTTCGTATTTGAGATTCATTTCCGATAAGTTTATCGCTATTTGTAGCACTACTAGCACTATTTTACCATTTTTGATGTTATCTATACTTACAAGCTTATATTTTGCCTTTTTTTAGCGAATACTAAAATAAAGTTCCGTTTACCGGTTACCTTTGAAGACTTACATATTTACTTTGGAAACTATCACATTTTCTCTTATACATATTCGTGAAAGCAACCTAATTAAACTCTTATCTATTCACACATTCAAATTCCTAGACTATTGTCTAGCTAGTTTGCTAATCGCAGGCACGTATCTGTGCAGTCTAGTGCTTCTAGGTCAGTGGTGTCCCGATGGGGCCAGATACGTCGGGCCACATATGACCTAGGGCTACAGACATATATGGCCTAGTTCACTAGCCACAAGGGACTGCAATATACCTCCGTGACTAACTGATTACGGACGCATTCGGTTCTGACCTGGATTCTAATTATGGTGAAGTTACTCCACTTTTAATCCCTGTTGAAAAAGTAAGTGTTGCAATCTTGTAAAGCTGCATGAGTTCGAAAAGTATGTTGGTTTTTTCTAGTAGGTACGTGATAAAATTTAAAACATGGCGTGTTTGACTTACAATACACCGAATAAAGCTATACAACTGAATCGATATCAAACATGCTATTGTTTGCCAAAGGTTGGAACATTGTCAAAGAATGAAGAATGGCATGCTACCATTCCTTCTCAAACAATATGGAATGGATCAGTAATTTGGTTTGTGACGTGACAATTACATTATTCAAAAGCAGATGTTGCTGCAAATAAGGAACCGCCTAATTTTAATACAGAGCATTCCGATGTCCTTATTTTGTCCTCACACAAAACTATATTGATGACTCTTATGTCAAGATATTTAAGGCCCAAAACATTCGAGTGTAGGAATTTTCTGTGATGAACCTGATTCTCCATTGCGATGTAGGTAACTGCCTAAGGAAATTTCCCCAACGTATAAATTCTGTGGAGGAATTACGACGCTTTATAAAGAGAGATGAAATACAAGCCAAGGAGGAGGAGGAAATGGAATAAAATGCATGTAACTGACCAGTATAGACCGGCCTGGTGGACATGGGCATGCGTGCGCAGGCGGGCGGGTGTGCGTGCGCAGAGCCCAGCGCGGCGGCGGCCCAGTCGCGGTACACGCGCGGCGCCTCGCCCGCGCGCCACTCGCCCGACTCCAGGCAGCGGATCTGGTAAATAGAGAATGTATGAAATAATGGCACAGAATATATGCTATAAATACACGAAAAAAAACTTTCAGAAAGCGAAGGATAAAAAAGACTCTTTTTTGAAAGTTTATCGCATAGAGATATTACTAAGCATCTTATGTAAGGTCCCAAATAGAAAAAATTCTTGCGATGAAGTAGCACAATATTTACTAGTACTTACCTATGCATATCAATTTAAATCTGAAGGAATGAGTCCCTATTAGTAAAAACGTCAATATTTACATCAACAATCTTCTTGTTACAATGAATAAGGCAGAAAAGAATCTTACCGGCGTAGAGCTTTTACTCCTAGCACTGATCTCGGAGGAGGCGTTGCTGTGTCGCTGCCGGCCGTCCCGGGGCCGCTCCGGCGCCGGCGACTCGCGGCACGAACCGTCCGGCTCGTCGCGACTCTGGAACATTACGTTACATTACATTACGTCTTGGTAATCTAGTAATCATATTCTAGTAATGGTTGTATCTAGTAATAAATGGTTTATCATGTTTTTAGCGTGGTCTAGCATCCGGCAGTGACCGGGCTACATTAAATTGTTATATGGCAATGAAGGCACCCAGCAGTGAGATGTATAGCGCTGTGGATGGTGATGATCAGAATTTCAGAACACTACTGAAATTCACACAATTTGTCACAGAAGCTGGTACGTGTTGAAAACTAAGTTCTACCTTGGTATTTTGTGTAGAGACAGAGACAGGCATGCTGGCGGCGCCACTGCTGACCAGTCGCAGCTGCTGGCGGATGTTCGCCTTCTCTCTCGCGCGCTTCCTTTGGAACTCCTCCTCCACTCTGGAAGCACGTAATTTAAAATATTTAAACAAGAATATCCTTGGGTAGCTCGGACTGTATGGACAACATACCTTATAGAACTTCTATATCCAAATTCATTTAAGAAGCAATATCTTTTAAATGCTAGATTTAGAGTTCGCTTTATTACTACAACAGTAGAGTAGACCAGACAAGACAGAGACACCTATGACATGAATCAACTTTGTGGGGTAGAGACAACTCTCGGTAATGAAGAATACAGTTCATAGAGAACAAATAGAGAGAGTACATAGTAAAAGTGAAATGCCCTTAACTCCCGTGCTTACCTCCTCATGGCCTCCAGCTCTGTCTTCCTTTGCTGCTCCTTGAGGTCAGCCTCCTTGGACAGCTTCTCAGCCAACCGGCGTCGCTCCAGCTGGCGCACTGTCGACTGGAACGTGAACCTCTTGTTGCGACCTGAGGCTGCTGTAGATCTCTGGGGATGAAGAACAGGGGCTTTTAGATATTAAGACTGATATACTGTTGGATGTATATAATACTAAATAATAAAGGAGGCGAGTGTTGTTTAAATGGGAGGATTTCAGCAGCTTTGCTCGTCCTGACTCCGAATAAAACAGTAGCTTTTGTCACTTCCATTGTCCTATATTACTAACATACCATAAATCAACAAACAATAAACAATTTTAATAAGTTATCTTTCATTTACATAATAGGTATTGTTTCATTTTATTTTGAGACTGTAGCTATAAAAGGATATATTTTTGAAGGAGGTTTATGCACAAAGTTTACCATTTTCAAGCCAAGTCAGGTCACTAGTCTTTAGGTACAATAAAATGCAAATGAGCCCGTCTTTAAAGTAATCAGCTATCAGATGGGAGATGTCTGTATTATACTCGTGCCCTTTAAGGGTCGGCTCGTAAAGGCTCGAGCTATCTGAGAGGATCTGACAGCCTCACTGGCATACTGATAGCAGGATTATGAGCTTCACTAACCGAGGTCACTGTGACCCAGGATCGTAAAGAGTTCATTATGAGGTTCTGTGATATGTCGCTTTATATAAATGGCAAGGATTTACCCAAAAGAAAAGTCCATATAAGCGTTTTATATGAAAAACATAATTGTTTTTATATTTATTGATATTTTTTTGGTAAATAAGAGTCTCAACTTTGATCAACACAGTACTTAATCATTTGAAAAAAAATGTTACACTGTCTCAGTATTTAATTCACTACCTCATAGCCGTGGTTTCTTTATACACGTAGTACATCAAATAAAAAGAGCAAAATTATGGACCGTTAGTTATCACTTAAGTCGCACTTAAATCTATTGTCAAACATTTTAGGTCGCAATAATGATGTTCCAAAGCTGAATTGAGAGTGATTCACACTTTACATTAAGTAGTATATCCTACTTATTGTACCGAAAGTAAAAGGTTAGCAGCTTTTGTTGGAAACCGCCGAGGAAATTAGCGATTTGAATGTGCAGCGGATTCAGAGCGTGTGAACTATGATGCTAAGATACCGCGCTACGTGTGTGTACGTATACACATGGATTACTTTTATAGATCCTTCTTTCTGAAGCCCTAAAATAGGCTTTTGCATTCATGCTATATCGACTTGGTACTATTATGACTGATGCGATATAATAGACTAATCTTTGAATCACAAAAGCTTTAATGTAAGCTTCGCAGTAAGAATGCATAAAAGGTAGGTACTTTATATGAGGTAATATGTATTCGAAGATAATTAATTATTTAGAGTGTAATTTAATTTTTAAATAGGAGCGTGTAGGTATTTAAAGATTTGGTCTCAATGGCCATTTATCCATATGAAAGCCTATCTTGCCCTGCGAAAATACAGATTTTAGTATTGTTTTTAAATAGGTGATATTATTGAATAAGGAATCTAACGTGCAGTAATCTGTGCACTATTTACGAACTATAAAAGAGTACATATAGTCCATGACATGAAGATTTTTATAGCTCTACTCTTTACTCCAAGTTACACTTTATTGCTACATAATAAAGTTAAAATTTCGAAGCTACATTTAATATGGGCCGATAGACATGTTAAGTAGTCGGTTGTAAAATTATTGCGAACACATTTAATTAAACAAAATTGGGGTTTGTTAAAGAGAAATTAACATGGTTATGTTAAGAGGAGTTTGCTTTGATGCTCCGGTAAAATAATAAAGCTACTTACAAACTACGAGTAGATATTCGAGTTAGAAAGGAAGTTATTTTATTTCATGTTATTAAAGATAGGTACATGTTATTGTTATTATTTGATGTTAGATGAGCTAAAAATTTAAACTTTTATATTCGTACCTACATATTTCAAACTAACGGTTTAACTATGAATGGTTATTTTCAGCACCAATTTCTTTCTGCTTCGTTTTTCAAGCAAAGTTCAGTTCTAATTTATAATAGGTGAGATTATTTCTTAATAATCTAATTACTTCCTCATGAAATTAATGATATTTGCCACTTCTGTTCTATTTCTACAAGTATCTCGCCCAGTAGCGGCGGCAGCGAGGTTGTAAAGCAGATGTTATCTATAACGCATCCTTTGTTTTTGAGTAACGGCCGCTAATGACCACCCAAACACTTTGTTTTATTCAATAATGTGGTAATTTGTGCTGGTAGGGCAACATATTACTGAAAGTTTTATAGGGCAATGCTGGTAATGAAATGAGTGAGCATAAGTAGGTATGTCCTAAGCAGACCCAATGACCCCTAAGTGAGGAAACGTTTACATCATATTGTTGTAAAAGTTCAGATAAAAATCATATAATAAAATCCTTTACAATGATGTAGTTTGTGTGTTAACACTTATTAAAACACTAATGTTTATACATGGACCTGCCTATATTTTCCATAGATACAGTACCTAGCGATAAATAAACCGTAACATTTTGACATAACTCCGCGATTTCCCCGTGACATTGGCAGGTATTTGCTGAAAGGGCTTTGTTGAGGCTTTATTGTGCGAAACAAAGACGTCTGTTTGTCTGTTTGTATTCTGTATACGTCGAGCAGGGCTCACCTTGACAAGCTTCGACAATGTTTGGACTGTTGACATACATGAGTATAGGTAGGTTGTATGTACTAAAGTGTGTTTGAAAAACAAAATCACAATTTTTTATTTATATTCCAGACATACCTACAAAGAAATACCAGAATAGGGCGTGATATATAAAGCAATATTTATTACTCTTTCTGCAGGGCAAGCACGGCATGGGGATAAATAATCTTTCCCCCATTTTATCCACCTGACAGTGTCATTCCCACCTTTCTTATCATGACAACCTATGACAACAGTGGAAAGAAATATAATTTATCCCATTGACGTTTACGGTGGAATATTCATGAAATTTTATCACGCTACTCCCCGCTGTGAATATAAAATAAAAATAAAAAGAATGAACAATTTCTGAAGGTTAGATGAATTGATACAACGTTTGAAGCATAATTCAAACATTGTATTCATTTTAATTTGATTCCGTAATTATGGCAACAAAATAGGAATAAAATATTATAATGCTACTCCCGCCGTATATCTATCCCGGTTTGACTTTCCCCGGCTACTCCGTGCCAAAATTGACAGCGGGGAAACAAATTCTTTTCTTTCCCTCGGGATATATTGTCTTCTGCCCGGGCTAGCCCTGCTGGTGGTATGTTTATGCAGATTTGACTATGTAGACAATACAATCAACTGCGGCTTAACTGAGCCAAAGCTTCAATAGAGTATTTTTTAACAGAGTTATTCTCATAACCCTATAATTTACCACAAATACTTAATTCCTAGTATAACATAAATGGACTTATTTTTTGTCCCATAAAAAGAGTGCGTGTCTTTAAAAATAGAATATAAGACAGATATTCTCACAAAAATAATAAGGCAACCTTCAATAAGTGGAATTCATTGCCAAAACGTGCCGCGGCGTTAACCGAGCGATCTAATCTCTGGTTAAGTCAGTTAACTCACGGTTTACTAACCGTTAAAGACGCTCGTGGGGTTAGTACAATAGATTCACAGAAGTAGAAAACTTGAAGAAGTAATGTACTTGTATATTGGACCACCTAGTTTGAACTGTAAAAGCACAGAAAATGTAGAGGTAAATGGTATCATTGACAAGCTTACCGAATCTACTCAAATGATCTTATTTTTTTTTTCAACCGGTAATAATAAAGCCCCATCATATGGCCAAAAAACGAGATACCAATTTTGCACTTTTCATTTTGATTATAAGTAGGTATTGCACTATTTGGCGTATCATTGCACAAGGGCCTTAAGGGCGCTTGAAAAACACCAGCAAGGTACATTTAACATATTCTGAAACTTACCACTCGAAAACAAAACGCCCAATCATAATCAAAAATAGCTTTTAAAACGTCTATGATTAGTGAATCACTGACATAAAGATAATTCAATGTAGGAAACTTTATTCGGCGTTTCGTTTTAAAGTAAAAACTTTCCGAATTCCCAAAACCCGCTGTAGATTTCAACTCCTATAAAAACTGTCTCGTAATTACAGGACCTGCTCCGGTACAGCGAGTGCGGCTCGATGACGACGAGGCTGCAGCAGGCGCTGGACTGCAAGTAATTTTTAGAAGCCTTAATTTTAAAAAAGGGTATTCTCAATTCTCAAACACCTCTCTAAGCTGGCAAAGTGCTGCAGCGCCTCTGGAGTTGCAAGTGTCCATAGGCGACGGTGACTGCTTACCATCAGGCAGATCGTCTGCCTTTTTGCCACTTTTTTATAAAAAAAAGCCATATTTTTTATTAACTTCATTAGTTTTTTATTGATTACCCACTTATCATTCATAATCATTGGACTGTTGTCACCTACGGCTAAGCATAGGCCTCTATCTTGTTCGCCACTCGTCCCGGCCAGCCCTGATCTGAGAGTTCCATCATAAATCAAGCTCTCTATATATATTTACTAGAAAAATGAAGCCATTATCTAGAATGCTATCACTACAGTAGTAAGTGCACACATTGAATACAAGCAGTCACAACTACGGCATGCAATAAGTACAAGAATCAGCACGTCACGTCAGTCTGTCAGTTGTCACGTGCATCAGATCGCGCTGTCACGGCGCGCGTGTGAGCCCAGCCCGGCGAGATGATATCTACTAATGACTGCTGTGGACGAATGTTGCTGAGCTTTACGTATGAAGGTTTGATATGTGTTTAAGGGTATTTATACTGGATTGGGCATCAATGTGTTTTTATAATATCATGTCTACATGCTTAGCAAACAGAGTTAATCAGCTAACTTTATTGATATACTAGCAGGTTCCCGCGACTTCGTCCGCGTGGAATAGTTATTACCATAAAAACGGGTCTATTGAGTTAACCTAAAAAGATAGACATATACTGTTGCAGACATTTTGTTAGATCATTTCAAGAGAAATAATTCTTTCATGCATATTTTTTTGATATCTTGAACCGTTTGTCTTGAAATCTTGAACGGTGCCTCCTTGTCGAACCTCTACTCGTGCGATTTATTTATTTTATTTATATTTGTATTTATTCTAATAAACATTTTGATTCTCATGTTTGATTTCATTATTTACTACATTTACCGTAACACATATACTAACCAACCTGGTCACAGTTATTTCATACTAAACTGGTTTAAAAACACGCACAATCTTATAAGCAGATTTGCCTGAAATTAGCAAATTTAACCCAAAAAATATTTTAACACAAATTGCGCACATCAGAGACGGTTTTTATCATCAGATAGCTCCATATACTGGCCAAATTAGCCAAGTAGGTAACTACAAATGTAAAACATACAGGGTTAGTGACAATCGCCTATATCTTATATACTTGGAACGTTTATATCTTTTCTCATATTACTGGCGCTTTTTAGGATCTAATTTTAGCTATTTTCATTAAAAAATGTAAAACCGATATTTTCAGGAAATGAAGCGAAAACTTATTTGACTGCCACAAAAACATATAGGTACTTACTGGAACATTTTGGGTTTTTCTCAATTATTCTTTTTTTTCATTTCGCGAGTAAACGGTGAAGAAGTGGCAGTGGAGTGAGGTTTCGCAATTCGCAGACCAGTAGACACGCAGCGCAAGACGGCACCGTAGGGAACTAGTTCGGAGGCAGCGGGGTCGCAAAAAAATAAACTAACTAAGTAGTAGACCCTGTATAAAGTTCGTATTGTCAAACATTTTTTCTAGCCAACAGCGACAAGGCAACGGTCTGAGATGCGATCTTTAAGAATTAGACACGATTATGACTTCCTGCTACGTGATAGGTATTTTTTGGACGCCATTATAATTTGTCACCGTCCATCTTACATAAATACAACAGGATTTGAGTTGGTTTTTGTTGTAATTTATTTACTTACTAGAATATTTTATGCACAAATAAAACGTTAAAAAATCTTCGTGCGTTTGTATAACTTTTATGGGTTAAATTGATAGAACGATAAACTATGATCTTTTTTCAGTTAATTTCTTTTACCTATGATTGCTAAAAGATCAAGTTTAGTTTGATTCTAGTCTGCTTAAATGAGGATTTTATAAAACCTGATTAATTAACATTTTCACACACCAAAATTCTAAACTTAGTAATTATCAACATAGAGCGGCGAACCGCGTTCACGTTGTAAATCAAAGGCAGTATAAACATTCCATGATGGTTTACGGACCACAACTTTAATGGTTCCGCACGTGCTCGATACTACCTGAGTAGAATAAAATGAAATGAAATAGGTGAAAGAGTGGCTGGCGAATAGATAGGTCAAAGCGTCTCAGCATCGTTAAGTATAAATGTATTTTATAGTAAGTATTAGTAAAAATTTCGTTAATATACATATGTAGTTTGAAAAATGTGAAAAAAAAATTATATTGCTTACTAAAGCTTTACGCACTTTACAAAATAATGTATACAATCGTTTTATAAAGTCTGCGTTTACTTGTTTTGTTGTTTAATGTCGCTTCCTTAAACTACTTCTTCTATAAAACTCCAGCCCGATAAAAAAAATATATTATATCGATCACATGACATATAAACATTGGCTACTCTACCTATGGTTCTTCGGTCCCCAGCTATGTAAGGACAATAAAGGACAACCATTGTTCTAGTGATGGCAAGTAGCTCCGGACGGGCATCGAATATCGATCCACGCTGTTTGAAGGCATTGAAGGTGTATAGAGGTTTCATGGGCTAATGGAGACGTGTTATAGCCTTCTTATTGATTGTTGATGCTTTAGTAGGTGATTGATTGGTAGTTAAATAAATAATAGTTTGAGTATATATTCAATAGTTGTATTAAGCGTTTCTTTAATTAATGTGTTTAAGTTTAGTTTACAGATAGAATTAAAAAGAAGTTGTATATATCTTATAAAATTTATTGATTCGATATAGGAATGATACTTACTAAATAAAACCTTTTAGTAACTTCGTCAGCGAAAGTTCTAAATTTATAAAATATGTATGATATATAATATCTTGTTTTCCGGCTGAGTGTCACTCAATTTGTAGTTTTTAAGAAATGTTAATTCATTTCTACATTTCCAGTTTCATTAGAAGACAAATAAAGCTGTGGAGCGAATTCTTGTAAGGCTTGTACACATTGTGCAACGATGGTAAACTGACGACAGCTGGCTGTGTGTGCTCCACTTTGTTACTACATAGGTGAGTATGTTTGAATTGTATTAACTGTGAATTAAGACTAAGACGATTAGTATTAAGAAAATGTTGAATTGCTACTAAAAGAGTTGTTAAGTATTATTTTTTAAGCAATTCGATGATTACTTCGTATCTCAAAGTTTACGTACACATCATATCAGACTAAGCACATATTAGTTTTAAATGTTCTGTTCTATTAATTAAAAACCCAAAAGCAAGAGATTTGTATGAATACAAGTTTATGTATTTAACCACAATTTTATTACTCATTCTAATGAATTTCCTCCTCATTATGGTTTGGTTTT
The DNA here is from genome assembly GCA_927399415.1 of Macaria notata. Taxonomy (NCBI): domain Eukaryota; kingdom Metazoa; phylum Arthropoda; class Insecta; order Lepidoptera; family Geometridae; genus Macaria; species Macaria notata. Next base: position 2,815,742 of record OV656727.1, read on the forward strand.
TGGATCCACATCAATAATCTTATAACTAAGAGGTCTAAATCCATACTCCGTTAGGTCAACATTATGTAAGGCAATAGTAAGCTTGCACAGATGGTCGGTGTGAGACAACACTATATAATGCCATGTGCTAACACAGAACTACACGAGAGACAGTTTGCTCCTACTTAGAGGGCAAATTATTTTTGTTTACAATCTTATATTATACAAATTTATTATACCTACATATGTATAGATAGGTATAGAAGGAGCTGTCTCCTTCTATACCTATCTATATTTACATATAATAATGCTAAAGAGTGGCGAAAATCTGCACATTGAAGATATAGTTAAGATAGTGTTGATTTGCATTACTAAAACTAGATTTAACTGTAAAGAACAGAGGATATTTAATGTCGTTTTTTTGTAAGCTTTCAATACAAAAAGTATAAATGGCACATGAGAAGGTTACTTTCATATTCAACAACTAAAGTCATAATGTAGAACCGATTAATATCAGCACATCCAACTTATTCAGCACTAAGCCTAAGAACACAGATTATTTTTAATTATAACCGGTATAAGAATATCTAAAATCTAAAAGTGTGCAAAATAATCTTTAAATTAATATTTTTTTACTTAGCAACACCTAACATTTCATCACAAATCATGTCGACGTTACGTATATTTATTGGCCAGGAAACTAGACCAAGTACATATATCACAAGTCTTCTGTCTTTATGTCAAGGCCACAACTGCATACATTAATAAAGCAATTCTAGCTACATTATTATATTCCGGCTAAATGCTGACCTTTATTTATACTAGGATATAAAGACACCGAGACGTGTTTTAATTACCAAGTTATCCGTCTACGTTTTTTACTAAATGAGTGTATACTATGAATTAGCTAGGTGTCAGAATTTGCTGTTTTAAAGATAATAAACTTTTTACGTTTTAGTAAAAAAGGTGCTACAACTTTATGTGTACTATGCTTGTGCACTTTTAATACGATTAAGTATTTCAATTGCATCGGGTAATTATTAGTCGATTACCAATAGTAACTTGATATCTGACGTATTTACAAAACCATAACCACGCCATGGCCGCGTTCATTTATTCTGTTATTTCTATATTTCCGATAGGTTTCTCTAAATATTGACACGGGTCACTGTGTTCTTTGGCAACCCGCATCGTTTAAAAGTTGCCAACTATTGTTAGACCATTGTTTGCAAAAACCCATGATGACACACAAATAACTGCCATTATAAACTGTCTGCAATCAAATATTACGCATCGGCAATAAAATATTACTTCTATGGAGACATTGTTTGGTGTATAAAATAATTGGAGGAGGTACGGTGAAAATAAATACCTATAACATTCAATTTCAACAAATATCTATCTACCTGTATGTAATTAGCGTTTTGTGTCACCAAATTAACCAGGTTGGGTGAAAATATTACATTCGAACATTTCAGCTGCATAGAGTAGGTATCCCGAGCTTTTAGTTTCTTAACCCAACTCATCACCGACCACTTACTAATATAATTAACCAAATCTGACTTCTAGGTACAGTAAGTACCTAATATTAAGTTATCCCTCACTTAACTTTCTCGACAGATCATATTTAAACACAAAGAAAGAAACAGAATCAATATGTCGAAGGAGAATGCAAAGTCAGCAACATCATCATAGCACATGTCTACATATGTATGACACTGATCATCTGTATGACGCAGCAAGCTGCTAGTTCCACTGTCATACCGCGGCGACCGTTACTCGCAAATTCGTTCATCCGACGGGCACGATACAAGCTAACTGTCAACAATTATACATTAGTCTTGCACTGTTCACTTACATCTGTGTAATTGCTTGTAACTATTACCACATGCGTCTAACGGGGTGTCAACGTGTGGAGACGATACATGTGTATGGTTATATGACTTACTAGTGGGTGCTCGCGGCTACGCTCGCATTAAGAAATAAAACTTGCATTGAAGTGGCATTTCCAAAAATCCTTTCTTAGCGGATGCCTACGTCATAACATCTACCTTTATTCCAAATTTCAGCCCAATCCGTCCAGTGGTTTGGGCTGAGCATTGATAGGTCACTATATCAGTCAGTGACCTTTGAGTTTATATATTTAGATTTATAGAGGAGTTATTTTGGAGTAGCTAGCATTTTTATTCAGATTTTAGAGACATTTTTATGAAAATTGGTCCATATTGTAAGAGTCAGTTTAGCCTGAGAGCAATGAAAACTGTGTTGTTTTTGTTTTTACAAAGCAGTAGTTTAGTCTGAAGGCATATATGTAGATAGAGCTATCATGTTGCAATCTTACATTGAAACAAATCTGAAATCTAAGTAATGTAATAACTCGCAATTATACTCTCCTCAAAGTGTACACACTTCACATTATTTAGCAACTTTGAAGAATAATTATAAATTGGATGCTTAATTTTGTTAAATTACAGGCTTCTTCGCTTTCATTACCTACTTGGCAATATTGTACGCAATGTGAGATGAGTTAGTAATAAAATCTTCATAATTTCATAATTCTTGGCAACTAGACCAGCAATTTCATACAGGGTTATTGATCAAAATTCAATTACAAATCAATAGATAATGGCACAAAAGTCAAAGGCTGTACTAAAGCTGCCCTTTTAAGTTTTACATAAGTTTTGCTGATAAGCTCACACAAAAAGACAGACAATTTTATACAGTACCTGAAGTAAAGGATTACCCCTGTACATGAGTATGAGATACCTCGTGCCTAACGATAGTATAAATATTCACTTCACGCAGTGAGGCAGTTTTTGTTTACATTCCTTGGCTCTTCATATTTCGTTACGTAACCTGACTTCAACTTGCGGCTCCATATTTACGACAACTAACACAAACCTTTGATTACATCATGTGTAGTGATGTCCTCATGCCCCTCCTTGCTCATTAGTTAGCTAACTTGATAATTTCATTTGTTCACAAAAAGCTAATGTTTGGTTTGACATACAGTTTGGTATAACATTTTTAAACAAAAGCAACTACGCGAAATTACATATTTGTTAAGTATACTCTGAAAAGTCGTTTTAAATCAAAAATATTAAGTTTTATTAACTTGTGTCTATTATCTGATCGTAAATGTCATGAAAATGTAAGATATTTTAAAAAATAAAAACAGATATAACATATAAATCTGTGTCACTATATTTTATTCACACGCACAACAGTTGGGAACATTATCCGTCACAAATATGCAAAGAAAGTATCTCTCTTGCATTTTTATGCATTTCACATTCCATTTCATTCATATCTAAACTCCGTTATAAACTGAACACACAAATAACGTAATTTTCGATATGAATGCCTAAATAGTTTTGACTGCGGCTATTTATATTCCAAAGAAAACGCCATACTGTCTGTTAATCGCTTTTGACGACGAGGGAATAACTGTTAGGTTCTTTAGTAGGGAAATTTATCAAATGGTCATTTTGAATGGCATTTGGAATTTTTGTTTTGGTATTTGTTTATTGCTGAGCTGATTTTAAAAGAAGCTTGTCGTAAATCAAAAATGAAATCTTCATAGAAAAGAATTTAACGCGTTCCCGTCCGTAGCGACATAAAATTACTGAGGAAAGTTTTTAGTTTTGATTGTATGAGAAGATGTTCACAAATCAGACCTATCCCTGTTGTACTGCCCTTAAATTTTCAGTTAGTTAAAATAACAAGAACCTAGTCGAAAGTGTCATTTCGTAGCTAGACTGAGATTAAATTTCAAATTTAGATAAACGAGTAGATATCAATTTCTGACCTACAACCCATAGTTAAAACCTTCCATTAGCACAAATAAAGTACCAATATCAGTTTGTCTGTGTGTCCTGTGCGCGTCGTGTTCTATCTATTGACACGAGTGCACTAAATGGAACTTTATTGGATTATAACGTTGGATAATGTGTTTGTTATTATGACATGCATGATAAATGCACTTGTATTTGGACTTCAATGTGGTGCAAATGGTTTTCAATTAAAAAAGGTTTCTCTTTTGAATCGGAATTAAAAATCCTTGTAAAAACATAACATCAGTGTAATTGAATTGTAGGAAAACAACAGTAAAAATGTTTTACATGTATGTAAATAGTATGTGAGTAAATTCTACGGTTGACAAAAGAGCAGGATTGAACTGGGGTAGGTAAAGGTAAATTTCGGGCATAAAAAATAATAGGACAATATAATACCTACATACTACATATTATATTACTAAATAAATACAAATCCAATGGATTGTAATATTAACCACACCAACAACATATTGCATTTTTCGTTCGTAGTTTGGCAACACATCCAGTTTATTACGAGTTTGATGTAATTCAAACCTCTCGCATATTTTAGCAATAAAATTTCTCTGCTCCAAAACTACTGAGTAGGTTTCGTGTAACACGTCAGATATTTATAAATTTACAGATTTATGAATAATTCATTAGTTAATGTTAACAAGTGTGCAACTCCATGACATCACATGAACAAAACACTCACATAGCTAGGTAGGTACATATATCTCAAGGTCGTGCAAGATATTATTGAACTGAGTAAAAACTCTGCTTTACCTACATTCCTACTAAACACTATATCCACATGTAAATGATATGTTTTGGTTAATTTGCTGCGCAGTATGTGACTGACGCGGCGTGAATGTGACTTTCAACATTTGTTTTTTGGGACAAAGTAACATAAACCAACGAACAAATACTTATGTTTAATATCAAATATATATCAATAGATAAGAATGTCTAAATACGAGTAAATTAGTTTCTATTCTCCATTAGAAATACCAGCTTCTTAAAACAATCATTCAATGAGAGTCATGGCCGGTACTGATTGAAAGTAAGTGTTCTGAGACATAATTTAACTCCGAAGCAAAAGAAAAGTATTTAGAAAAGACATAATTATGTTCTGAAAACCTATAACAATTCATAATTCTTCTAGTATACATGCATCTAGGTATAGGAGTACATGCTAGGTGACCTAGGTTCACATATAAATGCAGTTCTGCAGGCAGATGCACAATGACATCAGAGCCGAGCCCAGCGTGCGAGGCGAGCGAGGATGCACCGCAACTGGATCTACTGGTTGGTAGATAACTACGTGCTAAGTGGATACATTGACAAGCCAGTTGAAGTGTTGAAAGAAAAAAGGTTCAGGCTTTTCACGGCAAGTAAAATGCACTGATTAGTTGGTCATTATCACATTGTTTTGGTGAGTTGGATTTTTGTATGTTTTATGAATTGAATTTGAACAATAAATTTTCGAGTATTGTACGAGTTTGCACTGTAAATAAATTTAGATGTCTAAAATATTTGCCTAAAATAGTAATTTTCAAACGGGTTACGATTTACTATGAATTAGCAAAATCAATCACCGCCTTAGTAACTTCATTGTATGATTCATGGTACAGCATGGTATTAATATTGTTGTTTATTTATGCAGTAATGGGTAAATTATCATGAGCGGTAAATAACAAGATTTGATCAGATACCATCATCGTATTATTCCTAACATTATTCTGAACAAGGTCGTCTTGTGAGCAACCAATTAACGATTATAGACAACAAAGATCTATAATAAATTATACAATAATTACCCACACGGGTACCTGATTAATAAAATTATCGTCAACAGGGTAATAATAAAACCATTCATCATCATCATCATCATCATCTTCAGCCTATCTTATATTTGTCCACTGTTGGACATAGGCCTCTCCCAATGATCGCCACACTGCACGGTCTCCAACCAACCAACCAAACCACCATAACAATATGCAATATCTAATATTTTATGATCAATTGAATCTTTATTAATGACTGTTTGTAAACAGTGGATTAGTAATATTGATTTATGTTTATAAAATTATATTTTTTTAAATCTCTAGTTTCTTTGTATGTAAAATTTAACCTTTAGTTGTGATTAATTGCGCGTGAGCTTGAGTAGATAAGTGAGAAAATAACGGACGATTGGTGTCAATATAATTTGTCTACGTAAAGTAAATTTGTTGCTAATTTTTATCGAGTATATTATTTTTTAACAAACTTTGTATTAATCAATAAAAATAAACTTACAAGTAAAAAATATTTTGCTTTTCGTGATGCGTATGTTTTCGTTTCTGCTTATTGACTTAACATTGTTAGAAGACAAGGCTCAGTTAAGTTTCACTTGATAAAAAATTAAATTATTAAGCAATTGCACAAACTAAAAACTACAGATTTCACTTTGCCTTTCATTGTCTGAGATTATCATCTCATTAATTAGTGATTATAATAAAGCTGTAATTGCGCGGAAACCGCATGCGTTTCCTCGCGCCTCGTCGAGCGCAACCGACGGTGACTGCTAGTATGGTGGTGCCTTATGTAAGTATGGGACTACTTATTTAAAGGAACTTCTTGTTTTTCTTAGGAATTAAAGACTGGTCATAGGTTGCAGATTTGAAGATATCTGCGTGCTTCAGATAAACCTTCATAGGTCACAAAATAAACAATATTATTATAGGTACTTACAAATGAAATTTTGGACTTGTTACACAAATAAATTAAAATTTGAAGCACTATTTCGAACTCCTATGAAGAATTTCTTAATGATATAGATAAGCGAAAAGTTTTTTTTTATCTATTTTAAGAGGGAGTTTTGTCGAAGCCGACTATGTCACTCCCATAAGGCTTATACAATATACAATTACATCAATTTAATACACAATTACATAAAATAATCCATAAAATTAAAGTAGGTAAGTATGTTTATTCTCCTTACACCTCTACCCGTGCGTGTGGTAAGTTCGAGTGAAGTTAATTCTAAGCACCCACATCATGTTACGGAAAATGTATATTGTATAAGGAACAAGTAAAATAATTCTTCACATTCCTACAATAATTCAACCTCGACATCTTTGAACAATGTTTTTCCTGAATATCTACGTATTCGAGCGTACACTGCACATTGTATAATCTTAACGTTTGTAAGTAGCATTGTATTCTGAGTAAACAGTGATGTATAAAACGAATGCATACATTCATCCGAATATCACGTATGTAAATACTATAAAAAAATAAGTAAAAATACAAAATGAATCTAAATCAAATTGAGACAATGTATCGAAAACGAAAGCATCAACATTTGGTTTGCTACAAAAAAAACTATTTTTTTTTACTACGTACCGTTTCCTCCAACTCGTAGTTGACACTCGCGTATGTTAGCTCGACTCTCGCGCAGATGGCGACAGGTGTGTCGGTGCGAAGATGCGCGCGCACTGGCGGCCGGCGGCCGGCGCGCGCCGCCCTACCACGACCAGGGTAAACAAATCCAGCAGGGAAATGTAGCGCTTTTCCGAGGGACTGGTAGAGTTTGTGGATATGGTATGTTTTATATAATATTTTGTTGTAATTTTAAGTGGTAGTATTTTGTGCATGGCTTTTAAATTACATATTACTTTCAAACTATGTATTTTTTTTATAGACTGAATGACTAAGCTAGAGTGATTTTATTTATATGCTCATAGTAATATGAATTTGCATGTAAACACTTGGCATTTCGATTTAATTTAGTAATCGAATCACAATCTTATCTTTTTTTGTTATTTACGAAAGAACATCGAAATACTATAAACACACACATTTAAATAATGAAATCGTTGTTATCGCAGATCTTATCTATATAATGTGTAACACGTCGTCGTAATGTATTGTAATGGATGCAGAGATGACAGTTATTTTGGCGAAGGCTGTGATTTGGCACCCGCGGTCCGCTCTGCTACAAATTCCATCGTAAAGAGCCCACAGAATAACAATAAGTTATAATAGTAACGATATAAATAACATGCCACATTATATACATACGTATCATACATACAATTTACCGTGGTAACTAAAATTTTACTTAAGAACACGCCCAGCAGATACAATTTTTTAATTGTTATACGAATGCGACGTTTAACTTTTGGTGTTATTCAATAATGGACTTTAATTTGTATTTAGCGTTTCCAAAGGTAAATTGGAAATAATTGCACATTGCTATATATTATAATAGGTCCCAGATTAAAAAGCGCGCCAGAGTATTGTTATTAGTTAGATGCAAATGCAACTTTCAATTATTATTTTATGATCCAAAAAATCCACATGGAATGCCTAATATCTAGTAAAAGCATAGATCATATTCACTGGTAATTGTGACTGTAGTGTGTTCGCGCTACGTGCGCTTAGTTTCACACATTCACGTCAAGTCCAACCCGACATGTTCTCCGAATGATAAACAAATGATACCTACTGGCACCTGCCCGTGTCTCCGCGGTATGGAGCTCACGACTGATCTACAACATCACTAGCCACTGTCACGCGGGAAGGCATGTTTAGCTCGCAGTGCCGGCGCTGGGTGGCAAACTGATTTGAAACATAGCAGGGACTTGTAAAGGGTAATGTGCTAGGGAAAAACACTAAAAACAGGTGCCAAAAATAACGTACAATTGTTTTACGACTACTAAAACTGTCTCGATCTTTCATGTTACAATACAATACAATACAATATAACTTTATTATGCACACCAAAAATAAATTACAATATGAAATGAGCTATAGACCATCATATATATATATCATGTTATAGACTGCGTGAGTATAGTTTTTTTACGAATTTATGCCGATTTTACAGTGACAGATTTGTAACATTTTCCATTTTTATTCCATCGATAATTAAATAAAAAACCTTCAGTAATATCTACTCTTTAATTTTAAAAGACAGTTTGTTATTTATTCTCTAGAATGTAGCAAAAATAAATCTAGGTAAGTTATGTACATTTCGGCTACGCAACACCAACACAATAGCTAGAAAAACGCACAATACATGCAACTTTGTTTATACTTAGATTCCATTAACAGGGAATGAGCACATCTTAATATCAGTTTTACGATTTTAGACAAGCGTGAGACTTCGAGTGACATAATACAATGAGAACGAGAGTAAAAACACAAAGCATTGAAAAATATGCGGTAATATATAACTGTGGTATATATAATGAGGTAATATATAAGGTTACACGCACGACCTACTGAAAGCACAATAAAATGAAGCAGAGGAATTTTAATTAACATTTCATTAAGATGGTTAAGCATTTGATGCTACTTTTCGTTCTGAAGAACAATAGAAGTGAATCTGGTGTTATTTTTAGAAAAGATTAGTGCAGCTAAATTTAAATTTAGTCATTCATGTAACCTGACTGGCCTGTTAGCTTAGTTGGTAGTGGCTCTGCCTTCTAATCTAGAGGTCGCGGAGTATCTAGTACCTACGACACAAGCGTTTGCTTAGTGTGGGGCTAGATGGCGCTGTGTCCATTGTCCCGGAATATTTATTAATTTATTTTATTTATTGATACTAATTTGTATACAAATCTGTAATACGTTGGCATAGTATCTTTTGATAATATTTCTAATCGCTAAGCAACATCGGGCTCTTGATACATTTGACTACAGATTTAAGTGTAGATAGAAACCTTTATTCTTAAAGATTAGGACCTACGCTTTTTCAATAATTCTTTAGTAATGGTACACGGAAGGAGCCACGAAGGTCGTGCAATAAATAGGTACTGAAACTGATATGAATCTTTCGATATTAGCTGCAGCTCCCAGATTTGAATACTTGTAAACCTACGCGGAAATAATATAGAAGTACCTACCCATTATAATACAGAGTCATGTAGAATGGAACATGCCAGGACAAATTTAGAAAGAAATTAGTCGGCATTCATTATTAATATTGCTTTTTAAACAGTTTTTAGGGTCATAATTGAATAGTAATTTAGACTATACAATTATCACTACAGAAACGCAAAGAACAATACATTCTTGAAAAGCAATAACTAAACCTTGTCTAGAAGTACTAACGTAGCTATCAAGTAAATACTTTCAGGTTTTTTAAAAAAAAAACCAATACCTTGTTTTTTGTGAATATGCTAAATTTTTAATACAAAATAACTTTGATGTGTACCTATCGACATATTTGAAAAATCGGTTTATGTGCCTAACTTACTTACCTTGTATACAGTTCTAGTAAATTCTACTTATTTAGGTAGGTATATTTGAAGCCGTGGGAACTTGTCTACGGAAATTCGGCGATGTTGGTACAGCGTTGTGTGCTGATGCAATTAGCTGCTTGTGATAATTCAATTAAGGCGGAGGCTTTTGGAGTTTGGGAGTAGTGGTCATGTTTGAGAGAGACATTATACAGTCAGCAGGTATATAGACTAATAAGAAATGTTTTGTTGGTAAACAGAACCGATTGGAATGTATAATGTCTGGAGTTCATGATAGCCCACCTGGCGTATAAAGTAATTTAATTGTTTCCGTATTGTCGGTGATACAAATTACCACACGTAAGCCATTGGATTCCTGTATATTTATTCTCAATTCAATATTATTTGAAATTATTTTTATAAGTAAGTCAAATTTACCTTGCACGATTAAATTGATTTAAAAAAATAGATTAAAAGACATAGTTCAGCACACAATGGCGGCTCATATAACATTTATATTAGGTAATTGAACGACAAAATGTCAGTATAAAAAATTAACTAACTCTAATGGGATGTGTAGAATTAATCTCCGTCAGGTCACATCGTAGATCAAGCCAGTCTCGCAGCCAAGGCCTAAGATCAATTCAAGGCAACGATTACTGTCCCTAGATTCTGCAGAGTTAGTGTATGTCACAAGTCCATATTGTAATACGAGTATATCGCAAGATTGAAGATGTAATAAATTTATATGTGTGTACCCATCTCTTGAGTCGTATTTACATGACTGAGGGTCGTGACTACCCCGCAGAACCAATTCGTTAGGGGAATTCTCTAGGGCAGATACATCCCATAATATACCTACCCATAAGTTTCGCTACATAACTATATACTTTTATATATGAACTTTTGTATAGTGTTATATATCATACAGTAAATACGTGAGCAATAATAGCGACAGACCTCTGAGAATATTACATTTGAATAATTTATTAATTAATTCTCGCTAGTACAATCAAACATAGGATTTATGTATTTGATTATGTATATAATAATATGCATAAATCTGTGCATAAGTAGTACCCGCGTTAAATAACCGAGCAGACAAAGGCATGGTTACACAACATGGCATCACCATTGGTTCCAACTTGGCTCTAACTTTGGTTCCAAGTGGCAGATATGACTGATGGAGGGCGTGAGGAAGACATTAAGGACCCGGGACGGAAGGCTGTATGCAGTACGAGTATATATATTGTAGGTCGCTAGTGTAGTGCAAGGTGTACATAACGTACATAACTTAGTTCAGGAAGCACAGCAATATCATACCTTATTTTTGTTTCATACGTCAATTTCGTAAATTTTTATCATATATCATTTCTTCCTCCAACCACAATAAATAATCTCCAACTCTGACAACTTGTGTCTTATTATCGAAAACTCTTATAGATATTATTGTATTATAGACTCACATTAGCAGCAGGCTCGACCCTGGCCGGCAGCGCGCGCGCCACGTCGGGCGAGGCGGAGCGGTCCCGCTCGCGCATCTCCGTGGCGAGGTGCGCACGCGCGGCGCGGGCGGCTACTTCCAGGCAGCCGCTTGATTTGCTCCTGCGGGAGGTGTGGGTGATGTGAGCGGAAAGATTTAACGATTAACAAAAAATAGAGTATCATTATTTATAGTTAGTAGCAGCAACACTTTATTTGTGTAGCAGAATAGATAATTATAATTAAATAATTCAGTATCTCAGATATTATTCCAGCTAAATAGAGTTTAAAGAAATTTAGCTCCACCACAAAAGTCCTTTTTAAATGTCCCCTGGTACTCTATGAATTAAGAATCAGCATTCGTTTATTCGTAGGCACCAGCTATTTATAGTTATTATTATTGCACAGACTTTCAATATATGCTCGTACCTGACAGGTCTCTCGATGGTCATCATGGAGAGTGGCTGGTCGGGGGCGGGCGGCAAGTACATCACGTGGCCGCCCCACGACAGGTACGATGCGCCCGTGCCGCCGCGCCATGGTGTCGTCTCCTCCTGGAAAAAAATGTTTGTACTATAACGCGTCCGTGGCTTTGCCTGCTTTGTTTTAGGTTAAAAAGTAGGTTCGTGTTACTGTCGCGATTTTTGGACTACCATCATAAGATAATTACGATCGTCCGATCCGTTTTGACATTGAAGAACAAAAAGATAACCCATAACTAACTCATAACTCATTTATTGGTAAAAAATTAAAATCAAGTTTACACGTCAAAGATTAATATAACAAGAAATATGCGTTCATTGCGAATAAGAAACATTCACTTTATAAATAAAGAAAAGTAATGTTTGCAGTTTATTACTATTGTTTTGTACTGGTTTCAAGAGAAATGACTGAGCATCGATACGTTTATGCCTACTCTTATGCGAACATGATCAGGAAACCATCAGGCAAGCATTTAATTTGTCTCGTATCTTTAGAAGAAGAACTTTTATTTACCTTTTCCGAAGGAGGAGCCGACTCCTCCTTGATGACATCCTCGTCCCCGGAGCCCTTGGTCCTGGTGGAGTGGAACAGGAGCGGGTTGGAGAGGGAGTTGGGAGCCGACTTGGTCAGGAACCAGTTCTGTTCCGGCTCTGGCAACATTGGCTCGTGCTCCAAGTCAAACCTACAAATAGAAAAAAATAGCCGCTTAGTCTCAAAAGCTTGGAAATGAGTGTGGATTTTCGCGCCTGGCATCTGACTTTCTGAATTGTAATCAGGAATACGCCGGTTCAAATTCTACCGGTCATGATTATTTTCGCTCATTTTCCAATAAAGAGTACCTAAACATTAAAAATGCCTATACCTACTGTTTATCACTGAATATTCAACATTCATTTCACCACTCACCTGCTCAAATATAGGGAATGGAAAATAATTAAGACAGTTTTTCTTTACTTTTTTTTTGTATATCCGTCGATCAATTCTCCAACATGTATGTAGTGGGAGATGTTGTCCGACAAACACTGACCACAACAAAAAACACTTTGTAGTATTTCTTTACTTAGAGTTACGGCACTGCTAGAGTATGGAAGCATTAAAGGTAGTTTGGAACTTATTATGGAACACCACAAAGAATGAGTGATATCTATAGCAGCTGCTAATAGTATGAACGAAGTAAAACATGTTTCAAGTAAGCAATGAAGAAACAAAATAGATAGCCACATTAACGATAAAAGAAGGCATGTGCTGTTCATAACTTTGATTACTCAAATAGGCCATACCAAACATACTGCATCTTTATGCAAGAACCTGTTAATATTAACGATTTATTGATCTTGATTGAAAGCGATGTTTTGTAACCTGCTAGTAGAGGCAAAAACCATAACTATGTTAGGTAAAACTAGGTCTAATTTACAAAAGGAAGTACAAGAAAATTGATATAAAAAATATAGGTCGAATAAGACGTTACTTTAAAGAATTTGCGGGGTGTTTCACATATTTAGGATCTTTTCTCTTGAAATCGGAAACCTAACCAAAGAAACCCTCATATTTTTATGGTTAATGGATCACATTAGTCATTGCCGCTTGTGACTTGCGAGTCATTATTGAGTAAAAAAAAACGAGATTGTGAAGCACTCTGATTATGACCAAATGCCCGACTTTCCAGAATAATACGTTCAAGTTCAAGTTCAATTTATTCATAATAAGTAGTACAGGTCATATATACCTTCGAGATCCAAGTGCAGCTCCGAGCGCTCCAGATACGGACTTCCTCAGTTTCTGGAGGCTGTTGAACCCCTGCTGCAGCTGCTTGCCCTGGAAGCAGTCGTACAAACACGACATCGCTTTAAACTAGCCGGGAATAGCAGCTTGGGACAACGCTGACGAGGAATAAAGGTCAGGGAAATATTTGAATGAAACAAAATAATTACATAAAAAGTGTCTTAGTGACAGTAGTAATAGAGCAATTAAATATTTCAAAGAAAGAATATATGTGTATAAATTGGAAGATAAATTATACTCACGTTATTATTGTAGGTAGATAGTAAAAAAAAGTTATAGACATCAAATTTCACAAGCAAATGGTAGAATCAAGAGATTAAATAAACTAAAAATAAGTTTAAGTTTGATGAAACAACAAAGTATTAATTTGCAAGAAAAACCTTATCCCATGAAAAGCAATAAAAATTACGAGTTTACTTACCAAAATTACATTCAAACACCCTTGTAAAAACTCTCACATGCAAAGCCAAAGATATTAACGAGTGATTAGTAGAAACCTTTACTCCTCCTCAGCCACATGAGTAATGGGAGGTTAGGAAACAAAATTAGTACCGATGTTAGTTACTACAATATTTTAATCAAGCTAACCATTCCAGCCAATCAATCTATACCCCAATTTTATAATGATCAAACTTCGGTTAAGTAAATTTGTATCAAAATCAATGAAAAGTAAAACCATGCCAATGATTACTCCTTGACACACACCCCGATACCTTTGAAAATTGCAGCTATTTGCGTCAAACGCCTCGTATTGTTCCCTAACCTCCCTGAGTACCGCGCACTACTCACTCTGTCCTGGCTGTCTCGTGGCAGAGACAGGCTGAAGGGTTGTGTCCCGGGGCTGTAGGTGGCGATGGCCGCTGCGTGGAGAGGTGTGCTGGTGCCAGCTCCATCAGAACTGCTGTCACCGAGATCTTGCTGTGGAGTCCATGCGATTGGATTGCCATCTTGTGCCTGGAAAAAGGACCGTTTGCGAACTTTAGTATTTATATTTTTGTTCAATTCAATTCAATTCAAAATACTTTATTGTACACCTATAACAAAAGAACACAAGTACAAATAAATTTGAAACATATGATTGGGACAGAGGGCGGTCTTATCACTTGGAGTGATCTCTTCCAGGCAACCTAGCTTGGAAAATAACGATAGAAAAACAGTAACGCTGGCGTACCTACAAAAACGAATACTACTTAATAATAAGAACAAATAGCACAACTAAAAACCTAAAAGCATGTAACATGCCTACATTTTTACATCTTTACAAACAGAGAAAGGAAAACAACACATAATAAACCTACTCAAAAAGAAAAGAAATGAAAAAAAATACTAAGTCCACTAACTAGATATGCATATAATAATTATGAACCAAGTATTAAAAAATGGGAAGGGATTTGGCCTGCCTAATATGAAGTGGCAGGTCATTCTACAAGCGAATAGCTTGCATAGTGAAAGAAGAGTGGTAGAAAAATTTGGAATGGTTGAAGTCAGGGATACACAAGTGGAGGACATGGGAAGTACGCAGGGGTATGTTATTAATATTGAATCGTTTACCAACTGATGAGTAACTCATTATTGAATTAGTATAAAAAAGTATCATAGATAAATTTATTGCCGAGGCGAAACTTACGAAGGGCGACTTATGACGATCTTATTCAAATGTCAAGATAGCCTATAGTTTAGTTAAGAACAGTAGATGGTCCTCACATGATGTCTAGGTGGCGAGTCGAGTCTATGGTCGCTGTGCGCGTGGTCGCCGCTGATGCCGGAGTCACCAGACTTGTCGGCTGACTCCTCGGAGCGCGGTGATGACTCTGGTGATATCTGGTGCTCCGGGGACATTTTGGTTTCTACTGCTAGTGGTTGAGTTTCTGTAATGAGAAAAAATACAATAAATTTCTGGTACTAGCAGAAATATTGGTAAAAAGAACAAAAACACATCTTAATCTATCTATTCCATAACACATGCAAGAGATAGATTAAGACGTAAAGTTCAAAATATCTTCAATATACAAAAGTTTGTATTTGACCGACAGAAGATATTCTGATGTTCTTTGAAGTTTGAACAGTAACTTTCCCGTAACTATATAAAAATAATAGTGTGTTATAAAAATAATACATTACCGGTGGCAAGATGTGCGTCTAAGCTGGCAAGTTGTCTCCAGGCGGCAGCGGGTGAGAACCGAGGCATGCTGGGCTGTTTCTTTGGCAGCGTGGGACGGAGCCGGAGAGCTATGCCCAGCGAACCTTCTGAACCTTCTCCCTCGGAGCCTTCTGATGATAACGCTGATTCGGAAGACACTGCCAATAAAAAATGACCTTAGTTACAAGTGGCTTCTCCTTTGCCTTTGCATGTTATATGTAGTGATATCGAAACTGATCGTGTCATTCATTTATTAAATAAGTAATCAAGGTAACTTCTTTACTTACAGTTCTTTACCCTACAGTCCTCTTTTAGCTTGGCATTAAACTTCTCAAACTCAGCATCTTCGTCGTGGTACCCCAGCAGCCTCTGCTCAATGAGCCTGAAGTCTCCGATCTCCTCGATGATGGGGCTGCCCAGGCCGGGGAACTCTTTCAGATGCTCTCGAGGAGAGTTCTGTTTACTCTCAATCATGCCGAAGTAGAACTGCTTGGATGGAGGAGCTTGTGGCTGTCTAAACAGAAAATAAATCATTTAATCATAATGTAATATTTTGTAACATCTGACCCGTAAGTTTTTTTGCAGTAAGATACTTACTTTTCTGGAGATACATGATTGGCCACGGTTTCTCTTTTCCTCGTTGGTGAATGTTCAGGAGTGGATTCTTTGCCGGAAGCTTGTCCTCTATCAGGCATTAATTTGCCACTTTCTTTGCTGTTAATCTTATATTTGCTCGCAGATATTTTTCCATTAACATTACTCGATACTGATATTTTTTGTTTGATGTCATTAGTTCGATTCAAAGGCCTTCTGCTGTTTGCGGTCGTTTCTGGTTTAATCAAATTAGTAAGACTAGACTCTTTGACTTTACTCGGGGTTTTCGTTGGGTTTGGTTTCTGCACACTCGTTTTATTATTTTGACTAGTTTTGTTTCCACTTAAATTATTTTTACTGCCTATGTCATTTCTTATCCTACTCGTAGCTTTCTTTAGTTCTGCTTGAAATTCATCTTTTTCTTCATTATTTTTCTGTAATAGTGAAGGAAGAGATTTTCTGAGTGGTTTGCTGCTCTCGGCTAGCGGGGTTATTTGTTTGTTCTTCAGTTGCTCGCCGATGGCTTTAATTCTGCTATCTTGCATCGCTCTGGGGGACTCGCTGTCTCTTTCACTCGCGATCAGACTGTCATCGAAAGTCTTTTCTCTCCTCAGAGTGGGTATTTGACTGTCTTCTTTTCTAAATCTTTCGGAATGTCTGAAATTCCTGTTAAGTAATGGAGTTTTCCACGCTTCACTTTGTTCGTTTGTTTTTGACGTTTTTGCTCTACATCCACTGACTCTGTCCGTTCTTGTTTTTCTGTAGTCTTGTCTATTTTGCAATAAACGTTCTTCTCGTTTCAGTGATGCAGTACTTTGGATCATATCTGTACTGTCGGGATATTTAAAATGTTGTTCTTTATCTTTGTAAGGTGACTTGTACCGCCTTTCAAACGACTGATTGTCAGGTAGTTCTAGTGATTTATATTCCGTGTAGTTGGCTCTGTACGCAACTTTTCCATTATCTTGACCATTTATTTTTTTTGTTTCATTTCTCGTTTTAAAGAGTCGCAGTTTTCTGTGGGCTTCTGGTCTCGGGTTCCGTTCGCTTGAATCAGGCGAAGAACCCTCAAAATTCTGAAATAAGAATAAACCACAATTAATCTATTCTCATCTTGACAAATATATTAAGAACTCGATTACAAATTACTTACATCATTATTGGGCGGTGGGGGAGCTCGGTACTTTTTCCGAAAATGTTTATTGCTTGATCTCGTCTTCTGTTCCTCTTCTATTCTTAGATCTGGTTCTGATCCAAATCTCTTGTTGATTCCTGGTCCACCTGAAAAAATAATAATTAAAGATTAATAAAAAACAAATGTAGTATCTCTATTCTACCAAGGAATGTGATCTGATGGTACAATCATTATTATTTGTGTCAACTTTTTTCTGAGATATAAGTACTCAACTTACTTTCATTATGTCGAAGGTCGAGGTTGGTGTGTGAGCGGTGCAGTGGATCCCTCTCTCTCATTCGCATCTCACCGCTGTCTTCCCTCGCGCCTGCTGACCGGGACCGATACACGTTGGAGTGCTAGAATTAAAAAAATGACGAGTATAAAAATACAATTCATTGAATGAAATAAAGGCATAACAGTAACAATAATAGTTATATGAATACCTAGTATTATGATACAGTTTACATTCTAGGACAGTAAGTAAACCAGTAACGGCCCTTAAGAAATGTCTTGGTCAACTTACAAATTGCGCATACTTTTGTATCAGGTATTATGTTATTTTAATGCATGGTTAATTTGTCTTGTGATATATGACGTCTCTGTGGGCTTTCTATTAGATGGCTCTCGTTTGAGTACAGACGATCAGATGCAAGTCAAGGTGAAATCTCACCACATGTCCGTTGGGCGTGCGCACGAGGTCTTGGTTGGAGGGCGGGCGGCGGCCGCTGATGGTGCCGCCGGAGTGCAAGATGGCGCCGTTGTCCGTGCTGCGCAGGCGCGGGGACTCCGCTAGCGGCGGGAGCACCTGGAATAGTAGGGCAAGGAAATTGAATTCTTGAACTAGATTTATTTGGTATTTGTAAACCACCTGGCCGAATAAAAGAACAGTAGCTCTAGAGACAATTTGGTCAAATGGAATGGAGAGAGTAATAACTTTCTTGGATAAATATAGGCAAGCACAGTCCAATTGAACTTTACCCTTTGCTTATCATTGATAGGAAGTTACTGTCTTATTAAAAGTGGGTTATGTTGTAGCTACCTTAGGCGCGAGGCGTGGAGGCTCGTGCGGCAGCGTGTGCGCGCGCCGTGCCCGCTGCGGCGCCGCGCCGGCCGGCGCGCTGCCCGCCTGCCCCATGCTACGAGGCACGCACCATCTGGAACGAGGCAGAACTACATGTTATATGGGGATCTATAAGTATATACGTACACAGTACATATAAGGCTAGGAAAATTAGGTTTAAAGCTCGCGGCGGTATTTATAAATACAATAGGTTAGCTAGCTCGCACGGCGCTCTGATTTGTTGCATTTTGGATACGAAATAAACCTATGACGTGTACACTACTCAAGATCCAGGTTTTCTTTCTTTCAAATTAATTTAGTGATTTAGTTATGAAGGAAGGTCCAATCGAACGAACATTCTTTCAAATTAATTTAGTGATTTAGTTATGAAGGAAGGTCCAATCGAACGAACATTCTTTCAAATTAATTTAGTGATTTAGTTATGAAGGAAGGTCCAATCGAACGAACATTCTTTCAAATTAATTTAGTGATTTAGTTATGAAGGAAGGTCCAATCGAACGAACATAAAATTAAACTTACTAAAACTCCTAATTTTAGCTTTTTATCCTGTCTCAATAGAAAATCAAAGCCTTCTTTTAACACATCGAACGAGAAATTCTTGAAGAAATTTTCCATTCAGATTGGAACGTCGATCGATCAAGTCAAATGGTTCTATTAAGGACTTTAAATTATTCCATTTTCTCTCCCGAGTAATCGTCGGGGCGTGGATACAATCGTTTACGTAATTTATGTCCAACAAAACGCTTTCACAGATTTATAATAGAAAGTCACGCGTACTAACATAAAACATGTCGACTACTTGAACATTACTTGTATAGTTAGTACAACAACCCACTGGGAGGTCAAGGTTGATGTTTGTTATTGAAATAAAAATGTTGTGGAGACATTTGTGATTTATTTTATGGAGGTAACAAGGATTCCAGTAACTCGTTTAACTGCCTAGATGCTTTTATATTCCGGTAACGAATAACTGGTTGGTTAGGGAAGAATCTTGTCCTTTGACTTTTGTATTTTCAAGTCTGACGAAAGTTGATGCGTTTATGATAAGGATATGATCTTTATTGCGAAGTTTCTCTAGCCCAGCGAGTATTTCTTTGTCACTTTTCAATTTCGTAAATACACAAAATAATTTTGTGATATGCCACATTACTCTTCATAGTACACAGTATCTATAAAAAAAAGTAGTCAAATCGAGTCGACTGTTCACTCTGTTCAGCATCCAATTTCTTTTTAACTTAGATACGAAGTGATACACAATTAAAAGCTTAGTCAAAAATTTAGTCTAGAAATACTATTAAAACTCCTTGACAAAGGTATTTTAAGTTCATGATGTAAAACTCTAATAAAATGATGATTAAATACAAGTTGCTGGCATATGAAAGTAAGAGGTGAAACCTCACTTGCGAGCGAGCATTGTCGATGAAACTGAGAGAAACGAGAGATTTAAACGATGATGTGGTGATGGCCCTCCGCTCGCCGCCGCCAGCCTGTCTGTGTGTCACATACGGATATACTCCCAGGGTTGTCTATTGTATTTAGAGTCAAAACTAATAAATGTTGGAATGCTAGAATGCTACTATCTGGCAATAGTTCAAAAGTCTTCGTCTATCTAGTAGCCACGACACAAGCGTTTGTTTAGTGTGGGGATAGATGGCTGTGTGCAATGTCCCGGAATATTTTTTTTAATTTATGTTTAGGCTTAGCTTAGCTTAGCGGATGCCTATGTCATAACATCTACTTGCCTGCCAAATTTCAGCCCGATCCGTCTAGTGGTTTGGCCTGCGCGTTGATAGATCACTATGTCAGTCACCTTTGAGTTTATATGACTTAATGACTGCTCTGTTAGCTTAGTTGGTAGTGGCTCTGCCTTCTAATCTAGGGGTGCGGGTTCGATTCCCGCATAACACAAGTAATTATGCATATTAAAATTTGTAATTACTTGTGTTGAGTCTGGTCGTTTCTATGTATAATAAGTATGTATTTACAACAAAAAAAGTATATATGTATTATATCCGCTATCCAGTACCCATGATACAAGCGTAAGCTTAGTATGGGGCTAGATGGCGCTGTGTGATATGTCCTGAAATATTTATTTATTTTAGATATATAGATGTAGTATAAGCTACATTGTAAACCATAAAACGAGTATTTAATACTTCAGTAGTTGAGGAAATCGTAGTATGTTCCTCATAACGAAAGCATGAAACCAATAAGGTAAATTGAAATTATGCTTATCACTACCTGTTTAAATACTGCTGATTACTAGTATATATGTATTATATCCGCTATCTAGTACCCATGATACAAGCGAAAGCTTAGTATGGGGCTAGATGGCGCTGTGTGATATGTCCTGAAATATTTATTTATTACTATTTGTTTACATACATTTGTGGATTGTTATCACAGGTATTATTAATGTCGTTGGTTATCACATGCCATTTATCTTGACTACGCATAACTGACAAATCTAAACAATGGCTACAACCCCCTATTGAAGGTAAAAGTGCATAGCGACGCCATTTTCCCCGCGCAGGCGCGTCGAGTGCAGTCGCGGCGCACGAGGCATTGCGCACGCTCACAGATGCTCACTCACCCACTTTCTTTATGGTAATACACGTCCATTCCGGTGAGGATGCGCCTTTAATATTCACTCACTGAGAGAAATTGCACGAGCTGGTGTGTGGTGTGCTGGGACACCAGCACTTTCTAGCAAGGATCTAGGAAAGTGAGAATGGACTCACTTTCGGAATACATACGGAATGTGTAATCTGGCTTGGTGATGCAATTTGCATACGGTGTAGTTTTTTACAAAATGATAAATCAAGCGGACAGCTTTTGAATTACCTAATTTATCCTTGTGAATGTCAGATTAATTAGCTTTTCATTCTAGTGCACGCTTTTTAAAAAAGAGGGCTAACAATAATGAAAGTCAAGTGGTCACAACGTCTATTAATAACTCTAGACCAGGGCTTCCCAATTTTTTTTAACCAAGGAACCCTAATTGACTATACTTTTTCTCAGCGGAACCCTACGTTGATAACTGGGAATTTGCCTACTTTATAAAGGTATAAATGAAAAACAATATTTTTTTATGAAATTATTTTCGTACTCTCTTTCCCTCTTTGAGTCGTATTTCCTCATGACTGAGGGTTGTGACTCCCCCGCAGAATTAATTCGTTAGGGGAGTTTTCTTGGGCAGATACATCGTGGTGGGCGCCCAGGTCCTTCCACGGAAAACGCATGTCCTCGGATATTGTGGTCCTCAAACATGTCGGTTTCCTCACGATGTTTTCCTTCACCGCTAAGCGAGTGCAAATCTACACATAACTTGAAAATACAAGTCATTGGTGTAGGGCGGATTCGAACCAGGGTGCGTCTGGATGAAAAGCAGACACTGGAACCGCTGAGCCACACTCGCTTATAATTATCGCTTATTTTCGTACATATACAGTAAATATGTAGATTTTAATTATGGACATTTTATTTTAATTTTTTTTACGGAACCCCAGGGTTCCGCGGACCACCTTTCGGGAACCACTGATCTAGGCCCACTAAAGTATCTCACTTACTTATCGGCGATAATCACCAAAACCATGATTAAAAGTTAACAACTAACTTCAAGTACGTACACAAGCAATTACTAGAATTTCTCCATCATTTCTCCAACCGCCTAGAAAGGGGCTAGTTAGTAGTTATCCACAAAAATGTTAATTGAATCGGTCGCAGTTAATCCCGGGGATTAAGGCTATGATTTATCTGGAGGAGGATTGCTCGTAAATTACCATCAGTGGGAGCAGATGCTGTAGTTATAATGGAGCTAACAAATTTCCTCTGTTCACTGTGTTGTAAGAATGAGCTGGGATTTTCCTGTTTGGCTTTCTCTAACATTAATAAAATAAAAATGAAATAAAAATAAAATAAAAATAGCCTTTATTTCCCTTCATTCAATAATCAGATTCCAAATTTAAAATGTTATTAGTTCACTGATTAAAATTGTTTGTCAGATTTAGTTTTAAGGTTATAAATTCTTGTCAAGTAATTTTCATAATGTCAAAAAAAAAATTATATACATACGATGTCAAATTTATATTAATAATATTTAAGGGATCGTCCAACTTTGGACGTAGGCCTCCTCCAACTCGTGCCATGTGCTCCTCGTCTTTGCTGTTCTTGTCCACAGTTTTCCCGCCACCGCCTCTAACATTAAATGTACATAAAATATTCAAATAAGAAAGGAAGGATAGAGATTGAAAACTAGAATCACTTTAATAATACAAAGGTGAAAGTTATTGTTTGTGTTTGTTATAGGTATGCATGGAAAAATAGACAGCTATTATACATATAGCTAAGTAGGGTTACTTTACAACCCGGATATATACCGCGTGTAACATACTACGCTAAGAAATATTTTCGGGTTCATGTTCATTTTAAATGTGTCTAAGAAAACTAACAATCCTGCATATAACAAATTAAAGATATTTTTACATCAAAATAGGCAATAGCCATTTTACTAAGAGTCCTTTTCCCACAGTGTTTGTACCAGCTTATCACGTTGTCGCTGTTAGGACTCCGAGAGCTGCGGCAATAATTACTCCGCTTTATATTCATGGATCGTTTAGTAAGGGAAGTTGATAGCGATTTTAGATTTATGTGAGACCGACGCGCTAGAAATAACTTACTCTCTTACTTACTTACTCTGCAGTTAGGATGAGTTTATCAGACAATCTTTCTTGCATAGAAAGCGTTGAGATGCTTGCTTAGTTTAAAAATAGTTAGAGTTCTTATAGTTAGGAATCTAGTATCGTTTGAATTAAATACGAATTTCTGTTCGTTTCAATTCAATTACCTAGATGTTTTTGAAATCAAACGGTTAGATAAAAGCGAGATATATCCAAGGCGGCGCGTCATCGAAACTCGATAGCATATCAAAGTATTCCTTTTCGATACGAGAATTGAAACAGCGTCTTAAATAAGTGGTCATAACCACCCGAGCCGTGGAGAAGGGCCTGTCTGCGGCGAGATCAGAGACCACACAATGTCGCCGCCTCTTCTCTACGTGTCACCTACCACTTATTACTGCGCACTTACTGTTACAAATTAGGTATTAATTTATTCATGGGGCATTTGTATACGGTTTGTATGGCGTATCGGCGAGCATCCCGGCTTATGGCAATTATATTTACATAATATTACCCGGCGACTAATGCAGATTACATTTAAGTATGCACTTTGTTCGCTCAATGTGTCGACTTCTGCCTCGGCTACTGTGTAATGGATTTATAAATGTTTTTGCGAGTATAGGTATATTTTTTCTGGTACGATAAGAAGGACAGGAAAACTTAAGGCGCAAAATGTAACAAGATAAAACATACATAAAAAAGGGCATTTTTTGTAATTCTCGAATATTCAAAAATAACCTTATTTTGCAATCCAGATAAGGACAGATATGGAACAGATTGTTTTCTTAAGATTTTTGGTATTAAACAATCGAATAAACGATAGCAATAATGAAACTTATTCTCATTGTCACACGATGCATCTGTTCAAGACTTTAATCATTTAAAAAAACTGGTGTTCAGTACTGGATGATGGTAGTACTTGAATATGTTTATAAATATGGTTCTAAGCGAAAGCTGAGCTATTTGAAAGCTGGAATACCATAGTTGGCAGCTCGTCATCAGATCTGGATACTGCACCGGATTTAATCATTCCTTACTTTTAATTACATCCAATTACTTCAGACTTTATTAAGATATCTAAGTACATTTAATTATGAAATTGCGTCGTTGCAGATAAATCTCTATTTACATCATTATTTAATTTTATATAGCTATGAAATGTTTTTGTTTTATCTTTTGATGTTTTCTACTGGAAACTGTAGGATAGACTGATAGGTAAGTAAATTTTAAGGCACTGATTTAAATAATCATCTTCATAACATCTTTTTTTACAATTTAAGGTACAAATTACTTTAAAGCATTATTATCCTAACACATCTTTTAATCCCAATAGCTCCATGTCTGTTTATATCGCGGACAATGCCTCACTACACTCACATTATTGAATGCAGAATCACGGCGATAAGATGCGCATATTGTGAACCAAGCTGGCCATGGGAGAGGTCGTCAGAAAGCTCTGGAAAGTTCCATTAATGATACATGTCATTTAGCGGCTCCGTTTACATACCTAGAGTATTTATATGACGCTTGAAATGTGTGAAATGTACTTAGATTGCAACAAAATTACTTGCTGTGATTGTCTAGATAGGAGAAAACATAGACATTGGATATCCAATGTCTATGGGAGAAAACAACTATATGGTAACTTTAGTGGATATCTAAATTCATATAGTGTAAACAAACTTTTCGATTGACACTGGTGATCATTGAGGTAGCGAGCACTTAGTACCTGGACAAGATTGGTGCAGAGCCTGCGAATCTGATAGCACATAGGGAAGGATTATACTCGATTTTTAAATATCCAATAAAACCGCCAACCAAACCAAATATTGAAAATAAACTACCTATACTTTTTGAAACTAACATAAAACCTAAAATCCTACTGTTATAATGATGATGTAATTAATATAATGGTTTATTTTTTTTATTCAAGTACTTCTAAGCTCCGGTAAAACAACACGGCGCCACCTTCCATAATCTGACTTCCCAACCTTTTATTCAACAAGTAAACCTATCGCATCTTCTCCTGGAAGCTGTCAGAGTGTCAGCGCAGTTTGCTCATTAAACAGTTAACAGTTACAGTGGCTCAGGGACGCGGAAAATTGTTCGCGGCGAGCTTCCGCGCCTCGCCTCGCGGGAACCAGCTCAGATCGCTGGGGATTAGAGACGTGCTCTTATCTGGGATGGACATGGGGACATTAGAGAGTTATGGAGGCTGGACAAATTGTTATTGCAATGGTACGTATGTGATTGAATTCCTGGCACCCAACTTTGAAATGCAATGTTGCTATTTTAATCGAGTCATACACTTTTTATCTCGATATCTATCTGGGATATAAACAGCTTATCTGTTTAATGGTACATTCTATTTACTTACTGAATTCATTCAAAAGATTTAAGTCGTTTATGTGCCCATGGAACATAACGCTATCACGGCTCGCAAATAAATTTAGTAACAAATTAATTAATAAAGGATTTTGTAATTTGATGACTAAATAATTATATAACTCTACTTATAGGTACTAATTAATATCTTATTCTATATGATTCTCTCACCATGAATATTTTATGCGAGATTTCCCCCTAAAAATAAACTTAGTTCAAGCTACCGTGTATCCTATGACCTACGTTTTCCATGCCGGTTGGTTCCCAGCGACCACAAAGCGTTACTTCACCAGTTTAATGCCCACTGACTCCTAATTTGGCGCAAAAACCATCGATCACAATACTACTGAGTAAACTGTAACACGAAGCGGACAAATAATACGCGGGCTGTTAGATTTACAAATTATTGGTACATTATTAGACCATAAGCAATAGCAGACACTACAGAGCAGTAAAAAGGTACTTAAGTCTTCTAGTAAGCTTTATTTTACCGTGATCATGATACCTTGAAATAAACATTGCATGTTCCTTGGCTCCACTAATTTCAATTACATATTTTCAAAATGTATTATGAAGACTCGCTCGCTCTCTCGCGAAGCTTTTATGATAATTTTCATCATTTTACGTCATATTTTTACTTCCTCTTGGGTTACTTATTTTGTGAATTAGTTTACATGCTTTCATGTAAGATACCAAATAAATAATTCTGAAAATATTCTCTCCATATTATCAGCTTGTGGCTTCACTTCATATCATCCACCAGGTTTGCAACTAGTTAAGGCTTTTACAGACTGTCCGGCGTCATGCAGCCGAGCGCGGCTGTCGCGGATCATTGCTCCATGAACTCTGCTGTGGCGCCTGTGGCCGTATGACAATGTTTTTTTACCATGGAATAGGCTAACGTTTCATATTTACCTTAAATAAACTTATTTACAAATAGTGGACGCCTGCGGCTTCGCTCGCGTTATTTCGTTATAAAAAATAGCCTATGACACTTCCGGGACCTCATACTACCTACATACCAAAAACATGGAGATCCGTTCTGCCGTTTTCGCGAGAACAGCGTTTGAATAAACAGAGACACAGTGAAACAGATAAACAGACAAAAAGTCAAAACAGACAAAATAAATTGTTGGAACGTGTTCTGTTATAAATTCTAAGTATCTCCAAACAGTTTTTTAAATATCTTCAATGTTAAGGCTTTCCAACCTCTTCAGCTTTTTTTTACACTAAATAGGCTTACGTGATTATAGCCTGCCTGATGTTAGGCACCACTATAGTCTAAGTTGTAGCACGCTTGCCTAGCAAAGCTTTATTATATGTATAGATAGCTTATTTGATTGATTGAATAATCTTGTTTACTATAAAGAAAAATAAGATTTATTCGTCCTACTTATTTATTATATGTATAGATAGCTTATTTGATTGATTGAATAATCTTGTTTACTATAAAGAAAAATAAGATTTATTCGTCCTACTTATTTATTTTAAGTTAGACATGCCACAAGCCACAGCGCAGCAGCAATACCCGAGTTTTCCTCTCCAACGGCTAAATACCGAATATAGCAGCAAATCTCGGATCAGAATTTGAGCGACTTCCGCCAATTAAAGCCGCTGCAAATCGCTTTCAAATCCATC
The DNA here is from genome assembly GCA_927399415.1 of Macaria notata. NCBI lineage: Eukaryota > Metazoa > Arthropoda > Insecta > Lepidoptera > Geometridae > Macaria > Macaria notata. Next base: position 2,843,207 of record OV656727.1, read on the forward strand.
GCGAAATAACTCGCAGATCCAACGCACTCTCCACAGATACTAATACACTTCACGCACAAATATATGCACACTGGAGGCTGTTGGTTTATCACTAAACATTGGGACAATGATTCAAGTATATAAACATGTACTTTATGATTCTTTATTTGAATTAAATAATAGGAAAACTAAATGGATTTGAAATTTAATTTGATTTTTGATGTGGCCCGATATTTATACTTTAAGAGAGTATTATGTGAAGTTTTTCAAACTTGTGACAATACAATAAAGATATTTTTAAGGATGACATCATGACTAGAATTAAACGTGCTATTATTGTAATGATTGCAAGCATTAGACATGTCCATACCATTACAGGTATTCAATTACAGACTGCACACGAACCGCTGCAATTTATTTATTTGATACTAAAACCACAAACAATGTGCCCCTAAAATGGTGGAAGTGCCATAACTTCGTCGCGGCACTGCACTAGCAGCATCCGCCTCGGCTCGCGTGTGGCGGCGGCATGCGCACGCGCAGTGGACACCTGTCCGCGGCACGCATACATTTATCTGACTCGCTTACTAGTTCTCACATAGTTTATCTAGTGCTTCATTTAGTTTCAGGCCTTATAGTGTTTCTGTAAAACTTCGATCTACAAGGCTTTTGGGTATTTGTACCACTACTAAAATAAGCAAGATTTAAGCCATTAGTCATGTTTTTATCAGATAAATAAATATTTCAGGACATATCACACAGCGCCATCTGGTCTTATACCAACTTAACGCTTGATGATGATGTGCCTCCAGTGAAATAAAATTAAGAAACAATATACACAGGCAACCTCTTAAATGAGTAAAATATTGTGTTAATAGGTGTGTATAAAGTGTGTAAAGTATAGTAAAATTACCATATCCAGTGGCACATCGCTGCCTATCAGAGCGCGCGCTCCCAAAATGACAAACATTGGGTTTGAAAACAAGAACAACAATAGTAGAGACCACACGAGCTAATTATGCCGTGAAAAGTGGCAGCATTTTACAACATGCAATATTTGCTAACAATATAATAAATTGCGCGAACTTTTTGGTTGTAATTTTACCCGCCCATAGATTTATCTTGCCCAAATCAACTGTTTTGTTTCACTAATAGTACCCAATCCGCATGAGAAAGCCGCATATATAATGAACAGCCGCAAAACATGCCGCAATTAATTCCGCGGAAACTAGAAAGCCAGTGTTTTTGGAATGGGACGCTAAAGGCGTAGATTTCTGTGTAGCTATTATGTTTCTAATCTTAATTTATTGATAATAGCGGACAGGTTTTAAAAGCTTTTTTTATTTTCTTCACGTAAAAAGGTTTAAAATTATCAAACTTTAATTTCAACCAACGTCTTTCCGTAACCCTAATGTTTCTTAAAAGTTATTGTATTTTATATGCATAATAATCAGACATCAGATGCAGAATTTTTCAAATAGTCTTTCTAGTTTGATGCTTTGCGTTTTGAAACTATTAAATTAGGCCCTTGCAGTGTGATGGGGAAGTCACGCCGAAAACTATATTGGTCTTAAAAATAACCTAATATGCCGAGGTATAAAGCTATCAGATCGAATAGAAAACAAAACCGTACGACGCAAAACAAAATTATCTGATGTGACTGTAAGGACACGGCTACTTAAATTCAAGTGGGCAGGTCACTTATGCAGACAAGAAAACAGCAGGTGGACAAAGAGAGCCACAGAATGGATACCCTTAGATAGAGCCAGAAACCCGGGGAGACCAAGGAAGAGGTGGAGGGATGTGTTCCAAGAAGTCTGCGGTCCTGATTGGATGAGGAAGGCGAGAGAGAGAGATGAGTGGAAAACAATAGGGGAGGCCTTTGCCAAACAGGCAACTTCTGCTGACAAAAATTAAAACTCAAAGTGTGAATTTTTTAACTAACATATTAATTTTGTGGCAGTAGAATAAAGGCTATTTTATTTTATTTATTTTATTTTATTTTAATATGCCGAGGTACCTGTAAGTATGTCAGGGTGTCAAAGCATGCTAATAGGTTATGTTTGCCCAAACGAGGCCCAGACACGGACAGGTTCTCTCTGGGTTAAAAGGTTCTAAACTGGAAATGCATATTGATGGAATTTCGGATGTGGCCAGAAGGGCCCGCTTTCACTATGTGCTAGTATTTTTCGGATTTATTTGTTTGGGAAATAGTTACACGTGTTAATAAAACCATTTTAAGAGTTAGATAAGATTCAGTATAGATTAACTTACTCCTTGATAAGTTCATAGGACTTATAACGTTTACATGTACCTTGTTATTTACATAGTTATTTTGGAATTAATTTAATAACAAATTACGTATGCTAAATTACTTATGTTTTTAAATGTTTATATACATGTATACGTTTTGAATAAAGATTAAATTATAATTGAAAATTGAAAAAGAATTATTTGAATTAAAAGATACAATAAATAACAGTGTTATAAAGAAATTAATTGAACTTAAAAGATACATTAAATAACACGGTCATAAAGATTTAATTAAACTCTTACATTTTTACTTATGAAATCATTCAGACTTCACCCATCTTTGCTCGGCCTTGTGACACAGTGACACCGAGTCTCGTGTGTTTGTTCACGTCTGTTTGTCTGTCTGTATGTTTGTCTGTGTGTCCTCAAACAGGCTTGTATTGGGTTATTGATTAACATCCAAGTATTGTTTAAGGTCAGTTTCTTTGTTAGTCAGGTTCCAGTATTTGTTTAGGATTTCGTTTCGAGAAGGTTAAAGATTAAGTTGTTTTAAAGCCCTTTAGTAAAATAGGCTTTTTAAACCAATAAAGCTATTGCTTAGATTTTCACGTGAAAATATTTTTTCGTACGTATCGCATTGTAAGTTTAGTAAACGCGTTAATTTTGTGTGTAGAAAACGCAAATTTAATAAAATACTATATCAAACTGTCTGTTAACTTTACTAGATAACTGATTATGTGTGTTTAAACGAGCTTTTTATTTCTTCTTAAGTAAAAAGACATCAGATGTTTCTTAACAAGTTTAATGTGCAACGAAAACGCCTTATAAAATTGTAGTAAGTATCCAAGTAAAACAGTCCTAACTAATTCACTCTCCCAAAGTATGTGGTTCTAGTTTAGATTTCATCTAATCACTGCAACGGATGCTATGTCAGCTGCATCCGAAATCAACCTGATAGCAGCTTAAAGGAATCTTTATACTGGGTTGTAAATAAAATTTTCAGTTGCTAGTACTTAACTTAAAATTAATTTAAACTCTGAAGTTAAGTTACTAGCAACTTAAAATAGACGGTTGTGATTCCATTCGAATGACGATAGGTACATATCATATGAAAGAATAACCTTTTTAAACCTTTATTATAGGTAAGTACTTTAGGCTAGGACTCAATAAGTGTGAATATCAAGCCATATGTAAATTACCCATCGTAAACCAAGTAAAATTTATCGATACGCCGAGATTTTCAGATAATAATTGAAATACTCGTATAGGTAAGCAGGCACTAAAAAAAAGGGAAGAAAAACTAAACATACTACTTCTAACTACTACAAAAAAGGGGCACTTAGAAAATCTTAGCAGGTACTTTCTTTTAGTCAATTGTTTGGTAAGCCTGTATAAACTTAGCACATTTCTCAACAAGACTGTTAGCGGATATCTTCATATTGCTCCACGCGGCTCAATGCTGACCATTTCCTTTGCGACACGTCCGCCCAGACAGCTGCTTTTAATTATGTGACTAGGTATCTATTCATAATTTGGATTATTTATTTATAAATGGAATGATATATTTTAAATATACTTATTTAGAAATTAAGAAACTTTGGCAGTGGTACATGCAAGAAACGCTCGGTAAACCAATTTCACTTTAAAAATATCACAATTCAACCGGCGCGTCGTTTTGCCATCGTAGTAAATTTTACATTCACGTCAGAGCATATTTCTATGTACGCATGTAAGCAAATTATACATCAACATGTATGTAGGTAGCTTTATAATACATCAATATAATACCACGTACAAATACATACATTCTCTACACATAACTGATGGGAAATTGCAAATGAACGTCATTTCACATCCTACTCCATGAAAGAAAAGTCACAATTAGCTGTTTCACAGCTGTTTTATGAATCGTTACTTGCAGTAAATGTATTGTGATGCAAATAGAAGAGGCTGCTTCCTACTGAAAGTGTGAAGCTAGTAAACCCTGAAAGCTCGCTTGAGGAAATAAACTTAACAGAGTTTCACTTTCTAAACAATCGTGCGTAGAAAATGAAGCTTTGAGTTAGTGCTTAAATGATTAATGGCTTTTTGCAAGTTTTGTTTTGTATTTGAAACAAAAGACGCTTACAGAACATAACTAGGCTTATTTTATTAGCGGAACTTAAACGCGTAGTGCTTTTGAACACAAAATAAGTCCCGGTAGGCGTACTATTTCCTGACTAATTTGGTTATAATATTATATTGATATCGGTTGTTTGTCAGTAAGGCTAGTACTTTTGTATACTGTGAAAGGTAATAAAGAAGTGTTGAGGGGATGTTCCTTGATTAAATCTTACAGCAGATCTACAATAAATTAGTTTATTTATGTTGTTTGCATTTAACAACCATTTCCCAGTAAGTATAGTAATAACGTGTAGGCAGCTAAAATTCAAGGTCGTTTATAACTACTAACATTATGAGACTCAAACCTTTTAAATAATTCCAATTTGTCTTACAAAAGCAATTACGAAACTATCTCAGTGCATGTTATTATGAGAGTCACGCGAGCGAACCCGCGGGCGGTGTGATTATAGCTGATAATTACACCTGTCAGGAACATTACGTAATGATACAAATGATGCCCGAATTATATTGAAGAGTGAGCTTCTTGACGCGCTGGATTAATTATAACAACAATATTACTGTTATCTAACTTAAACCAACGGAAATAATCTGGGGGCACGGTAGTGCCCCCGCCAAGTCGAGCGCGAAGCAAACACTGCCGTACCATCCTTTTCTCGAACCGTTTCGCCACATTTTCAGCCCCCTATTTGAGAACCTCTGGATAGGATTAAAACGCTAAAATTTTCGTCATCTAGAAATTCGTAATAACACACTCGAAATCCAGAATTTCGAGTTGGTCGATCAATTTGTTCCGAAGTTATGCTAATGCAAAGTTTCGCATTTTCGACACTGACTCACTCACTCATGATCATCAAAATAGAACTGGTACTTCCAATAGACCTAGAGAGCTGAAATTTAGTACAGAGGTAGATTTTAGCGCCCACATAAAGGAAAAACTATCAAAACAAGATTTATGGAAGATCTGGACTACCTGGCTACTAGTAAAATTAACTATAATAATAAATAAATCGCAGTAAGGAACCTCAGACTTGGCTTAACTAATTCTAGAGATTTCATTACTTTTTAGAGATAAACAAGCAGCTCTATCGAGACTTGGCAAATTTTTTACAGAATGTTTTTGGTGGGATATGTAGTACAGTCAGTGCAGTGTGTAGTTATTGGTCGATGTCAGTTTGTACATGGATGATATCAGCGGATTTGTTCAGATGATTAATCTCAGCCAGCTGAGAAAAGGTACTTGTAATTTTCCTTCTAATCTAATTGCCTTCTAATCTAGGGGCGTCTTGTGTCAGGCGGGAATCGAACCCGCAACGGGTTCGATTCCCGCCTGACACAAGTATTTATGCATTTTAAAAAAAATGTATAATTTCTTGTGTTGAGTCTGGTTGTTTGTATGTATAATAAGTATGTATTTACAAAAGAAAAGTATATAAGTATTATATCCGTTATCTAGTACCCACGACACAAGCGTTTGCTTAGTGTGGGGCTAGATGGCGCTGTGTGCAATGTCCCGAAATATTTATTTATTATTTATTTATTTATTTTAATAGAACAAGTTTGTGAGATACTTTAACGATATATTTAAAAAAAACTTGGATTGCAATACTATACACATAAACCGTTGGTAAACTTACATATATAGAGATAGTTACTCAGTGTTTAGTTTGCTTTCAAATGATTAGTAGGCATAAAAACTAATAATGGTGTAAGCACAGGTACAATTACAATAATGAGTTTACATAGTATGTGCTAACATTATTACTGAATCGCTCCGCCAAATCGATCTAAAATGATCCAAACCGTTTTCTGACAAATCGTGTAGCGATGATGGATGGTTGTTACACTTATTACACAAGTTACAGACGTGGCTGCGCCGGCGCACGGTTTTATTCCTTCTGGCGATTAAACAAAACAGGCAAGGCCCAAGGTCCCGCGTCACATTTCAGTCGCTGTTTTCTTTTCGGACCAAACAGAAAATAAAATAGACCACTCAACAATTTTTAATGTTGCCTTAGAAAACCTACTGAAAGTAGTAGGTATTCCACATAGGATAGATTTTTTAATGATACTTTGATTTAAATTTAACTCTCAGTATAACTTTATAAAAAATAGGAGAGGCTTAGATGCTGCTCAAATAAAAAATAACAGTAATATCACAATATGAAATAACACAAGTTTTAGATAACATGAGTAATATTTTTTCCAACTCATGGGTTTTCCTCTCCAGCTTTATCGAAGTTTTCAATCGACTGAGATAGAGTCAAATGCATGTAATTTAAAAAGAGTCAAGTTTTTCTGAGTGTTACCTAACCAGTCACACCCCTCTTGTAACACTGTGACAGGTTAGGCAAAAAATAGAAGGCAATTTGGCCATTCCTATCCTGTGACACCCCCTTGTAACACTGTTTCTATTTACCTAAAATTTCACTTGCAACCGGTAGAACCATATTTTCAATCAATTATTCTAATTTCCTTATACCCAATGTATAAACCAAAGGTCATTTCTAAGCTACCTTATAACTGTTTTAATTTCAAGAAATATCTTTTTAGTGCGACATTCGCGCGCGACATTCTGTGCCTAAACAAAGTAGTTAACTGTACAATAAGTACCGTTCCTCGGTTTAATTGCGGCTGGATAAATAAAGGTGCGATTATAGAGCGCGGCCCATTCCTCCAGCAATCTCTGATGAAGGGACATTCATTTACAACGCGCTGGGATTCGCGGGATGCAAAGCTTGGTTTATTCAGAGGAAATGTTTCTATAAGATATAATTTTATTGTTTCAAGCTAACATTCACGCCACCAAAAGCGACATCCACGCAAACCACAGTGAGCCAACTTTGCAACACAGTGTCGCTTGTTGGGACCTGTACTGGAAGGTTTCTGGCTCTTAAACGAAGCTGCCGGAACATAACGAGATCATAGCGCATAATAATGTGGTTGAATAACATTTTGGTTTATTGAAATTCAAACTATTTTATGCTCATTCTAAGCATATGAAAGAATACTGTCATTGAACTATACCAGTCCAATCCTTTGGTTAATCAGAGCATCCAAAGTTGATCACGGGATCATAACATTGTGACCTCCTCGTAAAGTATCCATATCGGAGTCTGTCAGCTGTCAATCATGGTCGAGCCTTCGGGGGAAGCTGTGAGACGCTCAAATCGATCTCCTTGTATGCCTACAGGTCATACACATACTGGGTTAGTAGGAAAGGGTATACAGTAAGTCTTTGAAGAAGTCAATGTACCTACTCTAAAATATGATCAAATTTACAGTGTAAGTAAATTTTTTTTGTACTATTTAGTGTAGCAATAATTATATATTATAAGTAGGTATTCAAAGTTTGTAAACACAAATGATAAAAAAAAACTTTTTACGATTGCACTGTAGGTTTTTGTAAAAGTTGTTCATATGCTTCAAAACATTGAAGCTTATTTCATTCAATACATGCAAATTATAGGTAGCCCTGTAGAGAAGTTATTAGTAATTTTCCTGTCAGAAAGTATGAGTGTAGTGACATGACGGGAGCATGCGTCGCGCCGCGGGCGACAGCCGGCTGAGGGATAATTCGGTGAGCCATTACTGCGAGGGCATCTTTACAAGAGGCTAGCTATACTTACATATATTACGAAAGTTTCACTTTGATATTATGTCGAAATAAGTATATGGAGGTACGGCGTGGAAACGTTAGGATCGATGAACATAATTATTCCTACAGAGATCATAAATAATGTTGGTATCACAATACTTTTAACTTTTGTACCCGCGATAAAAAAGGATGGTTAAAATTTGCGTGTTTGTGTGTTTACCTGCGTGTCGTATTTCCGCAACGTCTTTTTTTAGTTACAAACTTATTTTAATGTATCATCGAAGTATTTCTGATTATTTGAGCGATCTAAATAAAACATGTAAAACCATTTTTTAAATATTATTTCCAATCGTAAAACTGTTACTGCCAAACCTAAAAAATATGCCATAAATTGCCATAAAGCCTCACATAGCTTTCTCTGTCCCGCCCCAGGCCCGGCCTCGCGCCGCCCTAGGAGCGGCCCGTGAAGGTTGCACCGAATTAGGCAACACACTCAAACACACAAATTGGTGCATTCCTGGCTAAGTGGACACGAACCAATGATAAGAGCATGCACCTATTGCTCAAGGGGCAGGCCGGACTTGGTGTGCATAGATATACACGAAAATATCATACAAAGATTCTTGGGCTAGCCGAGATAACTTTTTTCAGATATTTTGAGGTTTTATTGGAAAGAATACAGAATAATTTTTGATTAAACTGTTTTCTAACCAAATAAACCCAAGTGAAAAAATCCCCAAAATATAAAATAAATCAATCTAAGGAAATACTACAATTAGGTCGTCAGATCGTCTGGTTTCAATAATACTGTTTATTTTAACTTGCGTGTAAAACGTACATTTTAATAGGATTACTAACAATAAAACAGTCGGTAGAAGGAACTGCTAATCCATGTTTCCAATACATAAATTATAAATGAGCCGATACCGGATACCAAATCAGATAAAATAATATTGGTATAATTAGAGTTCACGTACGTATACACAATACGTATTTATTTAACTTAAGATTTCTCGAATTATCTGGTACAACTTACAATTATTATTATTTCTCTAATTCAGGAAATCTCGATCAACCCACCTGTAACAAAACAAAAAGAAACTGTTAATTAATGTTCACTTCTAATTGATATTTAATACGCGTATCGGAACACATAAATTAACACATTTTGACACGTAATGGCACTCACAGAAGGTTTTATTAAATTCCGATAAAATGCCTTGAAATTAATTGGTATCATAAAATATCGGAACTTTGTTACGAAGCTACATCTCGGCGGTTCATTAATACGCAGCTAAAAGGTAATTAACAAGGGCAAAGTCATAAAACAAAGTAATTAGTTAGAGTCTGAGAAGTGCTCGTAGTATTGCGTATTTTAGCAATAACATGTACTAAGCTGTAATAGAAACTTTATTGATATTTTTGCGGGGGCTATCACATTACGACTCTTACGGTACCTCGCTTTCTTTTGTCAACTGCCATAAATAAAGTAACATTAAACCCATGGTGTATTAGTGTAAAAGCTCGTGGTATCAGCTTAATTTGAATACCTGCACCTGCCTGCAATCTCGTGGGAGATCTCAGCTCGAGCGAGGTTTGCTCAATGCTGAATGCACATTTTGCGCTTTACATTTAGATGTCATCTACATACAGACCTGGAAATGGCTTCTTTACAGAGAAAAATATAAATTATAGCAGGGCAGGTATACTCTGAGACTAGTATTTTAATCCAAAGTAGCATTAGAACCTATGGATTGGATTTATTGTATATTTAAAGAATGTTCTCAATCTGTAACAGTTTCATTTAAAAAAAATAAGAGTTCGTTCTTTAGTTTTTCTTCTAATAAATAAATAAATAAATATTTTAGGACATATCACACAGCGCCATCTAGCCCCATACTAAGCTTACGCTTGTATCATGGGTACTAGATAACGGATATAATACATATATAGTTTTCTTTTGTAAATACATACTTATTATACATAGAAACGACCAGACTCAACACAAGTAATTACAAATTTCAATATTCATAATTACTTGTGTCAGGCGGGAATCGAACCCGCACCCCTAGATTAGAAGGCAGAGTCACTACCAACTAAGCTAACGGAGCAGTCACTAAGCTAACGGAGCAGTCATTAAGCTAACGGAGCAGTCAAACAAATAGCTAATAGTTGCAAATATTTTTGATTCGCTTCAATAGGTTGTTTATCGATGAGTGGCATGACATTGGTAATTACCGTGCTGAATTTTCGTAATTTCCCTACAATACGAGTATAGCTAATCCGAAACATGGAAGGAAACAGGAAAAGGAGGAAACATCTGGGCAAGATCAGCGCAAGACAGGGAGTATTGGCGTAAGAGGGAGGAGGCCTATATCTTGCAGTGGGTCTCATTAGGCTGATGATGATGATGATATCTGATCCCAGTGTTTTACATCCATGTTTAGTCCACAATCTGTTGAGGCATGTTCACGTCAAAGCTGTAGGTACTTAATAGATGGACTCAAGGCTGGCTCAATGAGTCTGTGCGTAATTAGTGGAGATACCATCTACGCAGGATGTAGCCATTCGGAGGAATAGGAAGAAATGCTTGGGAAAGCTTAGTTTTTACCTGAGGCAAAGGAAAGGGTATTATATAATAAGATTGACATGTTAAAAATACAACAAATAGAAAATTTAATAAAAATCTTTAAAAAAAATTGAATAGGTACATCAGCACATAAATAGAAACTGTATATTTATCTGACGCAGACATATAAATAGAAAGCCACGTTAATTTTAAAACACCTCTTTTTATGTTCCATCTGTACATAATACTGAATCTGATACACTGAGAATCAGACTAAGCTATTCGGGTACCACCACAGACAGCAATCACCAGATTTAGTATCAAACCCATGATTGCAGCACCATTTACCATACTTAGTCAGCCATGAATAATCCCTTACGTGGTCTCAAACTGCCTAAATAATTAACTACCAGTACTCGTGGGAAACAAGTGCCTACCTAGAGTACCTAGTACTAACACTGGACATTCTAAATTCCAATTCCTGCCCTTTCAGTATCAATAGGGGCTTAAATCTATTGATAGCATTAAATCACCATTATCCTGTTACTAAACTAGTGTTTTGAGTGGACGGAACTAGTCATAATGTCAAAGTGGCCCTTCTATGTGTTTACTATATACTATACATACCTTTAAGTCAATATGGGCATGCATTTCTATAGAAATATACATATAGGTATGTATGTGATTCAATTCCCTCATAACGGAACTAATTTTACGGTGTTATCGGTGTTAGTCAAGTTTATAATTTCTCATAAACACCACCTGACCCGCACAATAATTTATTGCAGACCATGTAAGTTCCAAAAACTTGTTTCAATTTAAATACTGTAAGGCATGACGATATAAAAAGATATAAAAAGATGTCTAAATGTAGCAATCGGATTTCTTCGGTTTAACAGGGTGCCTAAATAATGTCAGTACATACATATTTAGACTTATTTTTATCTACGCCTCTAAAATATAGTAATATGTTGTAGGTATTTCGAGTCTAGGTGCGGTCACAAGTTGTCAAAAGCACGCCTTCTCTGCCCATTCATAATGTTTATTTATTGGTAATTGCACTGTAATTACTGGATCCAATAACCAATTTGGGTAAATGGTTGGTTACCTTGCAAGTTGCAGGCACTGACTAATGTTGTTAGCGAAATAATTTGGTGCTTAGAACTTTAGTTTAATGTATGCAATCAATAGGTAAGTAGAAACCGAATCCTAGTTTTTTCAAACCTGGTCTTTACTTATTTAACACTCTAACGTACTCGTATAATATACCTACATAGGTATGTAAATTGAAAAGCAATTAGTTGATTTACCTTTTTCTGTTCAAATAGTCACTTTTTGTTGCAAAAGGGGGGTGAAACAAGGACATGTTCGTTTTGTTTGGAGAAAAGACTCCGATAGATTTATACTTGGAAATGTATTATCATGTTGTAATATACAAAACGTATAATTAGTGTACTAGACCACACTATAAAACCTGCACGTACATACAGTATAGCCTACCCAGTCCTATACGAACTATGCTACATGCTAGACACTGGCAGGCGTGGGTGCGCGGGCGCAAGGCCGGTCGACTCCCGCGCACTTGTCGGCCCGTTACTCGAGACTCCGCGTCCGGGACGATGCAGCGCCGAGGAAATAATTACTTGAGCTTTTTTAATAACTCGTACCTAGAAAAAGACGATACACACTCTTGTCCATTTCATCCATTTCACATGCCAAACTTTTAAAAAATGTTATCAATTACCCTACAGATTTTGATTTACATTTTTCACGAGTTTTCTCATCTAGTAAGACTAAACTAGAACAAAAATCGAGTACCCATTGTGCCTATTAATTTTAATGAATATTTTCACAATGAGTAGACCATTTTCGTAATACCATGAGGTCCATTAGCTATGAGGCTGCGCATGACCTTTCCCCGCCGGCGCGGCGGCGTGCGGTGCGCTGCGCCGGCGCAGGTGCCGATATGCCGTGATCTACTCCACTACACACTGTTATTGTTTACAACCGAGCATTAGCATGGACACATTTCAATTCTGTTTATTCATAAGACTGATTCTTAAGTATTCTTCAAGAATACTGAATACATACTAGTTTTGACTCTAATTTTTACAAACAGAAAGATCTTACAAATGCATAATGTGATTATTATTAATTATTACTTATGAACTTTCTTATAGCTTTATCTTATGATTTATATTTCAATATTTGTTATATTACAGTTTTTAAAAACATAGCCAGTGAATAAAATTAAATCTTCTTTTCATAAGAACTTCTAGATACTATCGGTAAAGTTTAGAGCGTTACGATTCGTCAACTGCATCTTACCGCTGTGAGAGAATTCCTTTAATTCTTACTAAGAACAAAAGAATCAAGATTGCAAATACCTCGAGCTCGTGTCCATGCTAGACCTTCAGATATATCAGATAAAGTATTACATGCCACGGGCTAGCCACAAAACTATTAACTATTAACAACTACCTGTTAGTTGGAAGTACTCGCCGGTAGTTCGCTAATCTCATGGTATCTGCGCAAGTACCAAGGTAAATTTATTGCGGACCGAGCACGATTTGGGTGTTCCTAATTTATCACTAAAATTATGAAATTGTTGTTGGTATGTTTGGGAAACAATAGCTTGAAATTGATTACAGATAATGCACTATTACGTAATAGCATACTTTTATTGACCCTTTTAGCAATGTAAAGTTGAATGTAATGTTTGATCTATTAACTTACATCACAGAATACAGAAGTATACATTTACTTTAGAGAAGACATTTGAACAAAATTACCATAATTCAGCTATCATAATAAGCAGATATATCCTATAAAGGTAAACATTATTCTTGAAGCCCTAAGTAAAGGCTTTTGTGCAAATTTTTACAATAAATTTCGTAGCATACTTACACTCATTAATGAAACAAAATACTAAATGAACTCCAGCCAGGGCCAGTTTGAAATATATTTCTAGAATTTCCATAGCTATTTAGAGCCAAGACAGCTTTATGCCCACTTTACTACAGAATAAACATATCAATCTTTGTTAACACTAATTGTGACCCACCAGATGATTGCGGGCGAAATATGCAGGACTCTTGAGTCTCCTTGCTTGACATTCAAATCAGTGCGTTTATTTAAACTTACGACGATAATTAAAATTTCTTTCGCAATTTATTTACATTCTCGGAAACATGATTGTTGGCAATATTACGAGGCGTCTTTGTTAGTTAATTATTATAGTTGCTTTTTAAAAGGTAAAAGTAGGTAAAGTAAGGAAAAATGCTGCATATTTTGCTGACCTTTGATTTAACACGTTGAACGCTTAGAAAAAAATGACATTTTACTCCAAAAAAAATTTAATGTCATTTTAATAATAATGATGTTATGTGTACAGAAAACAATTATTAGTGAAATTAAAAATATAGTTTTTGAGATATTGGCTAAAAATTACATGAGGGCACCGGTGACCCCCACGGCGCTCAAAAGCAGAAATGTGAATATACGTTACAGCGCGCCACGCCGCCCACCCCGCCGGTCACCCCACGCTCCAGTCAGTCGCAGGCGCTTGCGTAGAAAGGTTGCGTTCTGTTTATTTTTCGGTAGCGTTAGCGAGTTTCGTTCGAGTTTTGTTCCGTAATTCATTCCAATGGAATATATAGTATAGGTAGGCGAGATACCTACGTGATTTTTGTGAATTTCAAATGGATTTTGCAGACTTTGATTTTTCGCAAGAAGACTTGCAAGAAATCGCTGCCTTGGAATATAATGAACTTCAATTATCATTCAGCAATGTCAGTAGTGACGAAGGGTCTGAAAATCTGCATGTACCGAAGAGAAGAAGACTTATGGTTATCAATTCTGAAAGTGATAATGACTCGGTAGAAAGTTTTGTCGCACGAAACATACCTACTTCTTCAAACACGTACTCAAAATGGAAGAACCCTACTGGACGCTCGGCTCGAGTAATACCCTTCACCGAGCCCACAGGTATGAAGTTCCCTTTTTCAAGAGACTTTTGCCAAGCTGATCCTGAGGATTTTTACACTTTGTTAGTTGATGATCACTTGTTTCAAATAATTGCCGAAGAAACGAACTTGTTCGCTACCCAAAGCCGTGAAGATAATGTCTATAAGCCGTGTTCTCGCTCACATTTATGGCATCCAACGGACATGTATGAAATAAAGCGTTTTTTTGGACTAATATTATTCATGGGTCTGGTAAAACTGCCATCAATTAGCGATTACTGGAGTACAGATGACATGATGGCACAAACGTTTCCCCGAACAGTGATGACAAGGAATAGATTTGAATTACTTTTGCAGTACTTACACTTTGCCGACAATGACAACATAAACCCGAATGATCGTATTGGAAAGATCAGATATCTTGTAAATCTATTAAATGATAGATTCAAAACCTACTATGCGCCCAAAGAAGAAGTATGTGTCGACGAAAGTATGATTCCTTTTAGAGGTCGAGTTGCATTTCGACAATATAATAAATCAAAGAGACACAAATACGGTATAAAACTGTTTAAAGTTTGTACAAATCCTGGATATACTATAAAAATACAGGTATACAGCGGAAAAAATCTTGATACTGAGAATAACACCCCCACGAAGATAGTATTATCCCTGTGTCACGAACTCCTCAATAAAGGCCACACCATTGCCACCGACAACTGGTACACAAGTTTAGGACTAGCATACGAATTACTAAAGAACAATACACATTTTTTGGGGACTGTTAGAAAAAACAGACGAAACTTGCCCAAAAAAGTAGTCGAAACCAAACTAAAGCGAGGTGAATTTGTCGCACAAGAGAACGATGATGGCATTACAGTATTAAAATGGAAGGATAAAAGGGACGTTTTAATGCTGTCGACAAAACACACGGACACATTTACTCGTCTGAATATCAAAGGCAAGAATGTGCGAAAACCCACAATGGTCATTGATTACAACAAATGTAAAGCTTCTGTCGACATGAGTGACCAGATGACATCATATTCAACCCCTCTGAGAAAGACTGTCAAATGGTACAGGAAATTGGCCATAGAATTGCTCCTGAATACATCAGTGGTAAATGCGCTGATAATGTATAAAGAAACCACAAAGAAAAATATTTCAATAGTGGATTATAGAAAACGGCTTGTTCGGTATCTAACTAATTCAAGGAATCCAGAACCAGAAAGAGATTATTTGAGAAATGAATTACGTCCAAAACGACGTAAACATGAACTGATCAAAAAGACGGGACCAGTTCAAAAAACCAGACGATTCTGTGTTGCCTGTTACAAGAAGAATGTAGAGATGTTCTCGAGAAAAGATGCAAAAAATAAGACACGCAAAGTACCTACCTATTGTTCACAATGTGATGGTCAACCGCACTATTGCCTACCGTGTTTTAATAGGGAGCATCGACAGTAAGCAATCCGAATAAATGTTTGACTTGACATGTAACTGTTTATTTTTGTTTGTGATTTTCTATTTTTATTGTTTTGTGTCAGAGATGTCGTCACAACTAAGATGTGTTCATGGATAATTTTTTTTTTCTGTTCTAAAATCTTTTAGTTCCTAATATAAGGCCTATTATAATTTCTTTATTTAACTAATTCATTTAAAAAACATATTTTGAACATAAGAATAAACTTTTTAAAAAATAAAAGGCTTTTATACAAATTTCAAGAAATTTCTAAGTTCCATTCACAGAATCTGTGTCCTGCTTGGTATATTTCCTCTTGAGCGCCGCGCCGGTCACTTCCGATGCACAAATTAAAGGTAACTGTGCCCGGTGGCGTAGAAAAATGTCTTGAAAATAGGTCTGACTTGAGGTCACAGGTGCCCCCCATGGCTTAATGAAGTACACAGGTAGAGGTCATATATGGCCCCCATGGCGTTCTACGTGTTAAAAAGCTTTTTTGCTGAGCTACCGCTGTTACTCCTAACTGATATTTAATCTGTGAGACCGTCGCAGTCTCAAAAGTGGCGCGAGCGAGGAAAAAAATATTATTTTGCAAGCTTTTGCTCCAGATATGTTATGTTAATACGCCGCCGAGTATTATGTTATCATTTTGTATACGTTTGTATGATAATTCGCACGTTGGGAGTGTGGCCAAGTTGTGGAATGTCGGTTATTATGTGTGTCGTTTGATTATAGTGGTATTATGGCTTGATTCGCCGACATGCCTGTCAACGGTGGCTTGATTGTTTTTGCCATTGCAATGATGTCATTTTTTTTAGGTTTTAACATGAAAGGGAAGGAAGTTTAAGAAATTCCTGTACAATGCAATATGGTCATCTATGGAACATCGGTGTTTACTGGGAAAAGAAGAATTTTTCCAACAGAGCGGAATATTAGTTGACTAAGTATAGCATTTTAGGTTTTATATAATAAAACTACCAAGTTGCGAAATATTTGGTACGACTAAGGGTAAAATACTTGTTCATTTTCAATATTTCGTTTAACCAATGTACCTATGAATATTTAGTTTGCATAGAATCTCGAACAGCACAAAGTCCATAAATATTTAGAGAACATGATCATTTACCGAAATAGATTGACTATTCAAGCTCTATTTCAATTCATAAAATTCGTATTGAAAGGAAAGGAAACGGCCTTCACTAACTACCTACTACAAGCTTTAACTAAAACGATCATTTGTACAAATAGAAATAGTTTGGCCAAAAAGTTGCTGTTTATTTGGAGGATATCAACATAAAATAGCAATTTTAAGCTTTTATATCTTTGGAGATTTAGTAGTACCTAGTAATAACAAGAAAAATAATTCTATTTTACTTTAAAAATTAGATGTTTTTCATGATACAAAACTATGTAGGTACGAAATCGCGCAAATTAAGCACATAACGTTACACAAGGAACCAATTTGTGTAAACTACAAAAACATGAACCAGCTATCGTAGAGTGTACGTTAGTTTCCACACGGCACGCTTAGTACTCGTAACCTCCCATATATGGTGCAAATGGAATGTAATCACCGGCTTATTATCTTTACCTGCAATTAGCGGCGCATCACGTAATATTTAATCAATACCCGATAAGAAATAATTAGCTTCACTTATTACCTTTTTTGTGCGAACATAGACTGTGTGTTGACTTGTCGAAGCATAAAATAGATATATCACTTTACTGTACAGTTTGGGTACAATAACACATCTTTCAATAAATTAGGTGTAGTGTTTTTGTGTTCATAGTTTTATGTATGTATATTGTGTTGTTACCCGCGTTGTCCTTTAATTGGATTTGTGTTTATATTATTATTTGCTATTGTGTGTCTGTGTCCATTGGACAGCTTGTAAATTAAATAAATAATAAATAAATCGATAGGCGTTGAGGTTACGATACGGTCACTCCTTATAAATTCACAATAATAAAACTTACGTCCATATAACGATATCAGATGTTAATTCTCCACGCATTCTACGTTTCTTTTAAATAATTTTATCACATTAAGTTAATTAAGTTTAAAGTTCAAATTGCTTTTTTTGGCATCGATTCTTTTCGGTAAAGGTGCCTGGACATTACATAAATGTCGATTTAACTTCGCAAATTGATGTTATGCAATGTACCGCTTTCAGTTATTATGCAGTTTTGGTAAAAAAATATTTGTTCGTTATAATTAACTCTCGGTTGGAAGTGTTGTGTGTGTGTTTTGTTGTAAATGGACATCAGGAGGTTGCGGAGATTTTGTAATAAAACCTCTAAGTATTGCGTAATTTAAGTCTAAATAGAGGACTACAAGAGTATGTCTCCTTTACAAGCTTTTGAATGATGACGCTTTAGAACACGTGGGTCGGATCACACGATCGTAGGTCCCGGCTGTTGGTCTAGTACGGCAGTTGTTAAGCCATGTCAAAGGCTTTTAGGGCGGCTTAATAAACTTTCGACACCCAGAGATTCGATAAGAAGAAGAACACTGATTTATTAACATTATACTAAGATAAGATTTAGAAGTCACATCTGCGATGTCCAAAAACACAGAACCCAAAATAACAAAACGTTCGTATTGAATTACCTACCTGATGTCGTAAAGTTAATCACACGTTTAATTTAATTTATCGGTACAGTATAAATAAGTCGCCGACACAGATAGCAAGCAAGGTGGTGTAAACACCGGCGAGTCCTCCTGCACTCGCTGACATAACTAGCAGATGGTCAAGCATTCACTTATGCAACCGCAACTTGGGGGGTGCAACTAAAGGTACGTAAGTAAAATACTTCGGGCATTAATTCGTACAATTTCGACTTTGATATCCAGAAGAATCATCTGGTGCTGTGTTTATCGGGAGTTAAGTACATGAATTAATATTGTGCTGTTTTGAATATATACTAAAATACTAGTTAAAAACTTAATGATAAATAAAAATATCGTAAAATAAAACAATGAAATAAGTATTATTTAATTAGTCAATAATCAATAATAATCACTTATTTACACTTAATAACTGGTTACAAATCTTAATGCTACGTTAATGTAGGTACTTATACTAGGATACAATATTTGACAAAATTAGGATACAATTAGTAAGTTAATTTCATTCGAGAACTAAGTCAAAAACATTTGTAATTCACAAAAGGTTAACACACTTGTAATATCTACTCCACAACGTTTCTCACAATATATCGTCATATCCCCCCGGTGTGATTGGACAATGATTCGGCACGAGAGTGTGTCATCTCAGCAAGGTGCGCCCGCGCCGCGCCGGTGATAGCTTTCACTACAGGTGTGCGCGCTGATTGTATGTGTTGCCACAATGTAGCGTTTTTTGCGGTGATTTATGATGGCAACACAATGAAAATATCAATAGGTCATATTATAACTGCTTGACCGAGCTGTGGAATTTGCGTCCGTTTCTATTGTTTTGAGTATACTGAATAGGCTTTAAATGAATATTAATTATGAATATTTAACATTGTGATCTTACTCGGGAGTAAGTAAGTAGCTTTTGAGATTTCTATAGGCCAGATTTAGTGAGTATCTAATCTTGTATAAGAGGTCAGTTCGTATCACCAGCATTTATTCTAGGGCTTTCGCAAACCTACTAAATAATATAATATAATAATTATCAGATTCATGCGCAAATAAGAAAAAACTGAAACAACTCTTAAAACACCTCTTATAAAAATCGTATCGCGTACCTATTGCATGTCCGATCTGCAAAGTATCTGTGTTGCGGTTTACCTACATTCCGCATGTTTTTCTAACGAAAACGAAAGTATCATCCACTAACACACAAGAAAGTGTAGACTTATGTAAATTCACAAATTTGCGGTGACTCAGGAATTTACGTGTGGATCTTGAATGGATTGATATATGTGAATTGAATTATAATTTTAATAAAACATTTTAAATTTACTGAGCATGTTTTTCTATAAATGTACCTAGTTTTCAGGAGCATAAAACGAGCTGATTACTTTTTCCTACTAATCAAAATTTAATCCATATCATCAACTTAAGAGGGGGCCTAATGCCAGCAAAACGCAAAACAGAGGTATTTTCGATGCCGCTCTTTGATGCTAAGAAACATAAAAATTGCACCGAAAAAAATATTGGGATATGGGTTTAATCCCAAAGAAGTGGAATAGTCGTATAGAATTTTGAAAATAGGTCGGAGCAAGCCATAAAAAAAAAAACTACGAATGCCAAAGATAAAACCTATTTTTATTCATTTACTCGAAATTATCAGCGATGACCCCGCATTATTTTTTATGTATAAAATAGCTACAATTATGTTTTAGTTAAGTCATCAGTTACTTTTTCAATTTGATGTACAACTTTTGAGTAATTAAATAAAACTCGGTCAGAAATACACGGATTTGAAAGTCGCGGTGTATTTTTGACCAAGTTTTATTTAATTACTCAAAAGTTGTACATCAAATTAAAAAAGTAACTGATGAGTCCACTAAAACATAATTGTAGCTATTTTATACATAAAAAATAATGCGGGGTCATCGCTGATAATTTCGAGTAAATGAATAAAAATAGATTTTTTCTTTGGCATTTGTGTTTTTTTTTTGTGGAAAGCTCCGACCTATTTTCAAAATTCTATACGACTATTCCACTTCGTTGGGATTAAACCCATATCCCAATATTTTTTTCGTTGCAATTTTTATGTTTCTTAGCATCAAAGAGCGGCATCGAAAATACCTCTGTTTGCGTTTTGCTGGCATTAGGCCCCCTCTTAAAACTTTAATAGGCATCCAAAACGTTACAAAGCTTACGTATATCAAGCAACTAATCTCACGATTAATATCGCAAATATTTCTATTTCAACACAATCGAGCTTTAATACATTACACGCGATGACTATCTCCGCGCGGTGTTAAATCGTCATTAGGCCAGTAATCCACCTGCTTCTGTCGCAATCACTGACGGACACCGAGCGAACTAAATACATACTAAACTTGTAAATACTCAGCGGGGGTTTACACAGAGACGAAAAACATCATGGAATAGACATCTAGTTCTGTTTTGTTTCTTCACGCGTCAGCAACATTGTCTAGTGTATAAATATTGTGTAGTTTTATAGTAGTAGCAGCACTAGATCCTGGTACAGACCAGCGTATGTAGAGCTGTGGAAAATATGTTGATGGTAAACAAAGTGATATCGATCTTGTTTTACTTGTGTTTTAGTCGAGATGAATTTATTTGCACTGCTGTGGATTGTTCGCATATTTAACTGTTATATAGCATGATAGATAGATAGATAGATAAAGACTTTATTAAAAACACCAGCACAATACAGAAATTTACAAAAAAATATATTAATACTTAAGCCTAGTGTCTTAACTGGCGACCTTATCGCTAAAAGCGATCTCTTCCAGGCAACCAATCTGGCAGGGATACGCAAGTATAATGGTAGACGAGGTGTTTTAAATGTATGTGAAATGATTTATTTAGTACAGTATCAGGCTTGCTTATTGAAATAATTCTTCAGATTGTTTTTAAAACTATTTAGCTACACGTATCTATTAGTAAGTGGTGCCTTTAAGATTATTGACATCTCAGACAAAGAAGAGTGGTTAAGTTTATATACAAATATGATTGATTTCATCATTAAGTACTATAATTATATTTAAAATATTCTTTATTTGTTAATTATACTGCTTACGAAACATAATATTCCTTACCCTTAGGCGGTAAAGCCAATTATAGTATAGTAAGAATATCACCTTCTTTAACCGTGTGTAAACATTTGTCACCGGTCGTGAGCACACCTTACACATACCTCCTCCATGTGAGGAGCCAGTGAAGTAAACCAGTCACGACAATCTGGCCAAGGTGATCCGGCGAGACAGCCATATGCTCACAGAGATGATACTGTAAGTTGGTATAGGTATGCAGAGATCACAAAATAAATAAGGTCTTTAAATAAATGAGCTCTTATAAGTGTGGCGGGCTTTGGTGTCAAGAGTTGTTAAACAATCCGAAAGGGCCTATCATCAGCCTGTGTCCAACCACTGCTGAGTATAGGCCTGCTCTCCAGCGCGCCACAAATAACGGTCTCTAGTCTGTATTATCCATCTAAAGGATTAATGAGTATAGTACTATGACAGACAACCTAGATATTAATCTATATAAAGTGTTATTCATGAAAGCATCCAGATGTAAATGTCACTTTTTCCTTTTGCGACGGTCACCCATCCAAAGACTGACCGCGACGACAGTTTCTTTACTTTGGTCATCACAAACGGATTCCGCAGTAGGTACACTAAGCCATAGGCGTTTCAAGATGAAACTGTTCCATTCAGAACACGATCCAAATATATTACCATGCAGGGTGTGTAGTTAATTTGCACATACATATATTATGTTATTGTCCTTGGCTGCTCTTTGACTTGATTGAATGAGTTTCGTTTTGAGAAAACAGGATCCTATAGATGTTTTGTAAACACTTTCGATTTAATTCAAAACAATTCTATTTTAAAGAAAGAACTTTTAAGAAGGACTACAAATTTAATTCGTGTTCGTAGGGAACTTAAACATTCATCATTACGAGTTTGGCTCTAAAGGGTTTACTGATATTATAGAAAAACTTATGCACTATGGTAGCTTGTTTTATTATATAAGTATGTAACTGATAAACAAGATAAACCATTTATTGGTAATACATATTACAAGTCATATTGTATAATAGTCATTGTATTGTATAGAAAAGTATAATAATTATTAAATAATTACTAATTATTATACATAATTATTGCCATTAATGTTCAAATAAGATTTTTTTTGGCTCAAGAAAAACTCATCAATTGTATAATATGTTTTTGGAACGAGCCAGTGTTTCAGCTTGATTTTAAAAACATTATCTTTTACAGCATGTAATATACCCACCTAGCCCCATGTATTGTTCCTATACCCGGAAGTCCCACTCAAGCAATGCGTGCGTTCATCTCGCCAGTATGCAGATTGTTCACGGATAATTTAATGATGCTGTAATGCCTCTCTGATGAGAAAGTGCATTCATGGAGCTGCATTAAAATATGATTAGTTGC
The DNA here is from genome assembly GCA_927399415.1 of Macaria notata. NCBI lineage: Eukaryota > Metazoa > Arthropoda > Insecta > Lepidoptera > Geometridae > Macaria > Macaria notata. The sequence continues at coordinate 2,866,243 of OV656727.1, forward strand.
GATGATAATGGCGGTGACAGGATATTATCACTGTGAAAATGACGTGGATCAAATGCTTGTTGCTTTGGAATTGTTTTTGTTGTGGGATTGTAGGAAAATATGTAAGCTATTCATAAGATAGGCTTTTACTTTGCTGCATTTCATCTCTACTTAAGAATAAATATGTCATGTTAATTATTTTTAAAGAGTTTCTAACTTTTATTTATACTACAGTGATATTCTTACATTGTCGCTGTAAAATAATAAATGGTACTTAGTATATCTTATGTAAACTCTATTATAATTAGAAAAACAATTTTGACTTTTGTCATTTTCGTACATTTTAATTTATAGTGTGTTACATTCGATGTAAAATGCTGACGTGTCACATTAACAATGGTATTTTGAAAGTATAGCTGTACCTTTAAAACCCTGTCACTTCCAGCATACCGTGGCCAATCAAGTCAGCTGCCATCATTACCGTGATTACAGTCAGTAAGCCCGATTTACCGCGCCATCATTTGGAGGCTTTTCGGGGCCTTTCCCGCAGGTATCTGGGAGGCTACTTGCGAATACTGAATGACGGATTTGGTAATGTTTTTGTCGTGATATTGCTATATTAATGTAGTTTTTCATCATATTAATAGAAAATAATATTATACAAGCTTGTGCTTTTCTTTTTTTCCCTGAGCCCATGATTATTTACTTTTCTTTTGTGTGAGAGACAAAGTATGGCAAACATATTATGTGAGTAACTAGAATTTATCACAAATCATCATATACACCTATTTAACATACGACATAAACTATTACATTATTTATTTCTACTCAAATCTCTTGACTCGTGCAAAGCACCAAACAATACTTAATCCACAGTACTTTACGTGTAATAGTAATGTGTTACCTGTTGCGTAGCCCCCCTGGGGCGGTGGGAAGTTGGTATGAACCACGGGAGCTGGAATTCGGTGAGATATTGTAATTGAGCTTACACTTTATTTATATGAGCTGATGAGTTATTTAGTGAAAATAACTTTACTTTTACCAATAAACAATTTCATGGTCCTAACATCAGTGTGCAGTGGGTATACATGTTTAACAAAAAAAAAACACTCACTTCGTACGACTAGGTAGAGTAAACTTATTATATAGTATGTATAAGTTGTAGGATTTGTTTAAAATTAACCACAAACTAAAATTAAAAGTAAAGTAATAATAATAGGTACTCCCACTTATTTGCGTCAAAACTAAGTTTTAATCAATTCGCCGTCAAAACAAAGAATTTAAAAATAAATCCACAGAAGTCCACTGCGCAGATGAATAATTTACATAAACATGTAAAGCACACTGCTCATAAACGACCAAAAAACTTGTTCTATTTGAAATAACAAATAAATTTGATTAGCACTTAAATAAAATTCGGCCTGTCGTAAATATTTCACCCATTTCCAAATAAGTTTTTAATAAACAAAAAGTTGGTCGTTTAAATTGAATAAATGTTTCTGTCAAGATCAAGGCAAGGCAAAGTGGAGAGATACGAATAGTACAAAATAAATAATACAGTACCGACTAATAGGTTCTAATTAGTGCCGACGAAATTATAGAACGGTCTAGACAGCAGAACAGTTTAATATCAGATATGTACATAAAATTTAATGAAAAGGTCCATAATTATTATTTTAAAGTGGTTAGTAAAAGAGAGTTTAATAGTTTAGTCCCGACAATAATGCAGTTGAGGCAGCATGCCGCACTTTGAAACACGTCCACATTAAAACTAGATTAAACAAGACGCCCGATTAAAGCACCCGAGCATTCTCACAAACAAACCTGGTCACCGAGACACGGCGGACGAAATAATGTGACATTTCAAAATAATTACGCTTTTTGTACATAAATTCCCATTGTTGTAGTAAACGCAACAATTATACGCCAGAATGGATGTATATTTGTAATTATAATTACGTAAATAATTACGTAAAAAAGGAGTTAAATCTGTAGCGCCGGTAATTAGGGAGCGAATGTAAGGTTGAGTTTGGAAGCGGCGGAACTTCACCCGGGTGACATTGTACTCTGATCATTTTGTTCTAAAGGGGACTTACCACAATGTTTGTTAATTAAACTACACAATTATGAAATTGTAATAAATTGTACCTATTTATTTTGTAGATTTGAACGAGATGTTATTATTTCAAATTTGATGAATGATGTTCTGTCTACATATGTACAAACGAGTGCATACGTAAATCACACCCGCATCACACCACCCGGGTGTAAACCCACTGCTATCCAGACGTAGCCTTACAGACAATGCGTGTACCCCAGTGTCGCATGTGTTCTGCATGCGTGTGCAGTAATAGCTCCGTTCAGTGAGTGTAATGAGCACTAAACATTAGTGCCTTCATTGTGTTCTAGATAACTGATTTAGTTACCTGAGAAAAAAAATGTTGGGAGTTAATGACACGTTACATCGGGATAAATATGTATGTTGATATGCTTTTGTTTTTGCTTTACGTAAAAAGAACAATACAGTGCCATCCAGTGATTAATTTATCAGTTTTTTGTTTTTCACTTACTTGTGATTTATTCTTTATGTTTTCGATTTATAAAGTAGAGCGTTTGATTCTTCTTGAATCTAAGTTAATCAAATAGCCTATATACACGGCATTTAGATACATACCTAAGGCTTTATATACAGAGTATGTGCTTGTGTTGGTTTATTTATCCTCGCCGTGTATAACAGCGGCATACGTCAAGCAGTCGCCCACGCGCGCCGCAGCGTGTGAAAATCCGCACCTGGTGCCCACTAGCAGTCGCAGTTAGGTAAAATATTGTATGTTTGTCTGTTTGTTAACTTCCATATTATTTTGTTATTCCTATGAATAATATGATAGTTTTATTAGAATAAAGGCTTACACTTGAATGAACCCTTTATTTAGCCGCTAGGCAATGTTAGGCAGTCTACGAGCTATCTAAGCAGATTTACTCTCGAATTGAAGAGCTTGAAACAAATCAGTATTGACGTAACGACGTTCTACTACTCAATACAATATACAGTCGTCCACTGCTAGATCAGTGTAAAATATAAAATAGGCATTTTAGTTATATCTTCAGTTACAAGAAAGCAGATACATTCAGTATCAGGAAAACCTAATCATATTTTTTTATTGTCAGTAAAAACTAGGTAAGCAATTATAAAAAGTTAAATAAGAAAAATCTTTTATATGCCTTTATTATAATAATAGCGAAGTAATAGCGAGTGACGCCGCGTGTGTGAGTATGTTCCAGCATCTAACGAGAGTCCAGGCCGCGATGGCAGGATAGTTGCTGATTAAATATGAGCTCTCAGCCGCTCACACTCGCCGCGCCACCACCGCCGTGCGAATATACCTGATTTACCACTATGTACCGAGATATCGGAGGATGGCTTATTGAAGATTTTACACTATTTATATTTACTTGGTTATAAGAAAGTTTAATAAGCCAAGTAAGTTTTTGATCTAACAACATTTCAAAAATGGACGAAATCGGGATCGTAGTAAGGTTTTATGAGAGTGGCCCCCTCTGATGGCAAGAGTTGTCCAACTGCCCTTAGGGATTATAACGTGGCTTTACAATATAACGACTTCTGTATGACAAACAACCAGAACCTACAGTTTAACGTGTCATAGACCTACGAGATTAATAAAATCATACAATCAGACAAATTCCAACCTGGTTTTTAGTTGCTTTTGAATAGGCTTTAAGAAACGATACTTATTATTGATATTTTATAGTATACGAAGCATATGCATTCTTATACTGTTAGTATCAACCTACTATATTGACCGGGCCTGTCAATTCTGACACATTCATGAAAAGAAATTAAAACCTCCACGGCAATTACAGCGAGTAGCTAGCTCAGTGACTATGATTATCTCAGCGGGATAGAATACAGAATCATCCCACACAATGACCGCTCCATATCAACTGCACTCAAATAACACATTACTAACACAATTAAAATATGCCATAATTGCTTCGGACGAAGAATAGACTTGCAATAATTTCTAAAGCTCGGAACACACAGAAAGCAGAGCTTTAACTAACTGAAATGTGTGTTTAATACTGATTAAAAGTAATTATTAATATTGTATCGTAATTCAAACTGTATACTTTTTTTATTTAAATCAAGATAGGTAATCAAATTCTGAAAAGAGTTATATTTTTTTTCATTTTGCTGTAGAGATAAAAATAATATCTAGGTTATATCTCATGGTCGCACGGCTTTTGCTCCTTGTGCATTCTGAGCTTTATTCAAAACAAATTAATTAAAAATGGTGAATTAATAGCAACCCTATTCAAACTACAAAGAGTTCACTTTATGAAGGCAATTATTAAAGAAATATGATCGTGTGAGGTGACGAAGCAAGAAGGTGTTATTAAAAATCACACAAAAGGGTTGAAACTGAACGTGGATTAATTTACTCGTCCTACAGGGTTACACGAAACAATTATTATGCGATAATATTAACATAACTTATGTTAATTTTATCACATAATTTCATTGATGGTTAAAAGCCTAGGCATCGCAAAAATTGATTAAGGTTACAAGTATAGTGTTATGCTATGTTTGTATATACGTACATAAATAAGTACTGAGATGATAACTACAGGAGTAAGATTTATCTGTAAAGATATTTGAAGAAAAATGAACATCAACTTTCGTGAGACATTTTATCAATATGTTAACTAAACGGTTACGCGAATTACACGTGAGTGAAAACCGTTTAGTTAACATATTGATCAAAAATAAATGTTTAACACACACTACAATAAATTTGTTTCCAAGAGACAACTTTTCTTAGTTAATTCTCCATACCTGTGTTGTAATAGTAAAAATAATGATTTCCATAGACATGTGCTGGTTCAGCACAATAGCGGCGAGTGGCCGAGGAAAGTGTGGGAGAGTTGTTTCACATGTCTGAGGGCATTCGCTCGATCTAATGGCGGGGGGTACCACGGGAGCGGCTATTGTGGGGTTGGTGTTACTTTGAGAGGCGTTTAAGATTGGATACATCTAATATAATCTGGTGCTTTCTTTAATTATTCAGCTTTAACATCACAGTAAGTTTATCAGGTCACACGTGTTTTTTTTTGTGCGTTAAATCAATCATAAAAACAAAGCGTATTCGATTGGCCTAAACACTATCATTGACAACACACAGGGCAATATCGGGATCAAAAAGTAGTACACATGGTTCACGACACAATCAAATATGATTCGTAGTAGTCTCCACGTAATCTTCTCTTACTTATTTTATTTGAAGGAACAAATTACATGTTTTAGAGATTTCTCCGCACATTAACTCTGCTTTTAACGGATGCTGATAGCTGATTATTGGTTTTAAACGCTGTAAAGAATATTTATGCGAAAGGCGATCGATTGAACTGAAGTTAGAGTGTCTTTGTAGAACTCTATTTAAATTTAATAAGGCTAATATATAAAAATTGGTAATGGTCTAACAAACTTTTTTAAGTAATATAGTTAATTTTATTTTTTGTCATAATCTAAATATATAAACTCTAAGGTGACTGGCTGACTGATTGATTGACAAACTGATATAGTGATCTATCAACGCACAGCCCAAACCACTGGACGGATCGAGCTGAAAGTTGGCATGCAGGTAGATGTTATGACGTAGACATCCTTTAAGATTTTTTTTTGGAAATCCGCTTTTAAAGGGTTGAAATAGGGGATGCAATTTTACTTCTTAATGCGAGCGAAGCCACGAGCATCCACTAGTAAAGAATAAAGCTTCTTCTAAAAACAATTCATCAAAAATCATTCCACATTCTGTATGTTTTCCATCTTTAGTACCGTTACAGCGGCCACAGAGGCCTACATAGCAAAATTCCACCTGTTGTCGTCATCATCCCTCCATCAGCCACTTCCTGACTCCTGTCAAGTGCAGCGGAGCTGTCAATGTCACCCCGGCTGTCAGTGTCACTTGACAGCCGGTATTTGCATACATCGGTGTCTTTCAGGGTCTCGCAGTAGGCCAGGTATCTGCCTCGTCAATCAGAGCACGCTTCCCGCGAGCAAATGTAAAAGCTTTTCAATTTCAGTGAGAAGCCATTGATAATGTTTGCTTATGTCAGAATCGGTTGACGAAGGGAATGCGGATATTGTGTACATGGGATTTAGATTTGAAATACCTTGATTTGATCGGGAATTACTCTATGCATAAAACTAGTAGGTATTAAAATGTGCGAAAGCTATGATTTAAACTTTATAATTAGTGATTACATATTGTTATACATTAAACTATCATATATATTTTTTTTTAGCTCAATGTTGATCAATTGAATATTACATATATATTTTTTTTAAGTTTTTTCCAGTTCCTCTATGCTGCCTACCCTGCCATGTGTGTTATTTTCCTGACGTGTTCTTGGTGGGCTGGCCACCTGGCCTGCAGCCTGGCTGGCGGCTTGGCTGGCGAGCTGGCTGGCCGGTCGTTAGCTGAAGGTGGCGAGAGGAACAATAGCGCGCACAATGTAGCCCGCGGGCACACGCAGCTAGGAAGCGGGGAGCCGGGGAGGCGGCACTTGACTCTGCTACGACTGATTAATAAACCATTGTTAAAAAAAAACAATGTTAGAAAAAACAAAATAGTAGTTATATGCGGATTCACCATTTTTCAGAGATAAAAAAAATTTTGTCACTTTGATGATTAAAATATTGCAAAATACATTGTCTTAGTGAGTACTAAGACAAAAGACCTTTATTCAAAATTAAGCAAATAAATAATAAATATACAATTACACGCATAACGAATTAAAATATTAATATTACCTACATCTCTTAAAACATAATCTATTTTTAGTTCTAGATTAATAATGTAATTCTTCTAAGTAGCTCTAAATTTGTAACTAATCTTAATCGCAACAGACAAGCATGACCCACTTGCCACTGAGTCTATACTCAGCTGTCACATCAAATAATATTAATCTTTTTACGAGAAGGTACAAATATCACACCATCATTGCAAGCAAAAAGCGAAGCGAAGTTGCAATGCTATTAATTAATTTCCAAGAATCTTTTGTGGCCTGTTTTATACTTTTTTAACTAAATAGTTGCACGTTACAAGTTTTTGCTCGGATAGAGAGATGTAAAAACATATCTTAGCTTGTACTTGAGGGCTTAACGTCGGATAATCGCTGCTACAATGTAAGTTAAGTAGTTACTTTACTTGCTCGCCCATTAACATGCTGAGGGATCTTCTTGTCACTCCTAAAATGGGCATGCATTTTGGGTTTTTGTCGAAACAAATAACCAAACCATAAGGAGCACTGGAATTAATGTAAAACTTATCTGTCTCGACTCTAAAGAAGCTTTAAGCAATTAAAACTTCCCAAATTTATTTCCCAAAACCTGGATAAATAATTAGATCAATCTGAGATACAGAGAGCTAATGGACTTATCCAAAGTAACAGTCAACTAGTTGACATCGCTTTCCAACAATGTACATTGTGACAAGGTTCTACATCACAAGTCTAGTTGTACTAGCAACTTGACATACTCATCCAGGACCCGGAAGCATATTTTAATAATGAATTAATTACATCTAAAGTGACAGAAGAAACATAAAATTAACAACACCGGCAATTCACATCTTATTACAGACTAAGGAAAAACTTATTTGCTAAAAATAGAGATCACATTAAGATAATTGGATCTCAAAATAGTATCTGATGTTTAATCGATGGGTAATCGATATGGATTGAACATTTAAGCAGTTCGATCATAAGAAGATACCAGTTAATCGGCGTATTATGTCAGCCACCGGGGCCATCATTTAAAGTTATACAGAAGAAAAGTTGCGAACTTTTAAACATAAGCCTGTCAGATATTTGAGCACCCAATTAATCGACTGAACCGACGCAGAATATGCTTATGGTTAGATTGCGTCAAAGTCAAAGTCAAAGTTATTTATTGGTAAGTAAATTCTTACGTCATTGATTAAATCTAAATACATTTATAAAATAAGGTACAACAAGGTGTGCGTTGCACAGTTGCAGGGTGCGTTGTATGAAATCAGATTGAATTAAATAGAAAGAGACCCGACTCCATTAATTGAAAACGTAGTCAAGGGAACGTTGTTGTTTTTAACTAGCATAGTATTTTGGACATAATTTATAAATTATAAAATCATAATGTTTATTATTCAATCCCCAGTTCACATCCAAACGTACATTCGTAGCTCGTGGTTGCGGCCCAGCTATTAGAGCGTTTGGTACACAATATAGGAGATGCGAGATTGCGTCCATTGTTCCTGACAGGCGTGTGGTCTCGATCGCCGCGATACCTTGAACCCATGCTTTATGACTATTGCCGGGAATTCAATGGGAGGGGTGATAGCCCAAAACATTTGACGTAACTTATGTTCTTCCTTGAGTGTGCTTCCGCGACCGTGTGCTGTTTTGTTTGTGGTGGTACAGGGTTTTGCACGTTAAGGTTAAGTTTAAGGATACGTAGGCTACTATTTTATTTTGTAGCGCCGGGTTAGTTACTAATGCCTCTTAAATATTCTGATGATCGCAGTATTGTAATGTAAGTGATTGCTCCAAATCGTTAGGTTTCCGCTACTTTTGACTTGTTAAAAAAGAAATGTAATCGCTACAATAATAAAGTGAAAGATCCAGTTACATGATTCTATGCAAATGATGCTATCTTCTCAGTTACGAACAATAAAATGAAATCTATAAACTTGTACAAATAAATATGCAAATAAGTTGCCAGCAGATTGTCCTGCGATTGTCGCACATGTCCCTCACATACCAGGCGCGGGACATGCGCCCGCGCAACATGGGAATAGGCCGGGGACATAGAAACAAACAACATTCTTTAAATTTAAGACTTATTTACAAAAGATAAAGATAAGATAAAAGATAAAAATTATTTATTTCTACTAAAACATGTTATCATTTTTACATTATATAAAATTTGAACTTGAATAATTTAGAAATTATTCAAGTTCAAATTCAAATTGGGGTCCTGTCTACTGCTTTAGGATTCCCTGTGTTGCAGTATCCAGGGTTCTTCCAGTGTGTCAATTAAAAGCTGCAGATATTTTGAAGGTCTTAAATATAATCGTGATTTAATTAATTCAATCTCAAATATTTTGTTAGTGTATCATTACATTGATTTTTATTAGCATTTTTTTTATTATTTCATTTACTTCTGAGTGTATCAACTTCGATAATTTTGTGGTCTGTTAAATGATTGCTAACCTTTTTTAGGGTTCCGTACCTACAAGGTAAAACGGGACCCTATTACTAAGCCTCCACTGTCTGTCTGTCTGTCTGTCTCCAGGCTCTATCTCTTAAACCGTGATAGCTAGAAAGCTGAAATTTTTACAAATGATGTATTTCCGTTGCCGCTATAACAACAAATACTTACTAAAAAAAATTAAAAGGGGTCCCCATACATTAAACGTGTTTTTTCCGTATTATTTTGCTTAATATTAAAAACGGTAACAGGTAGACGTTTAAAATTTTCACAGAATATTTGCTTGTATATTACCTTTCAAAATAAATTATGAAATAACAATAAAGTAAATATTAAAGGGGGGCTCCCATACAACAAACCTTATTTTTAAGCAATTTTTACTCGATCTTAATAAACAGAATATCTAGAAACTTGAATATTTGTAAGTAAATATTTAGATATATAATGACTATAAAATAAATACCTAAACTAATACATAAAATAGATGATAACGGAACCCTTCGTGCGCGAGTCCGACTCGCACTTGGCCGGTTTTTTTTATCAATTTAGAGCTATATATTTTTTTATTTTGATAGAAAGATCTACATATCTTCAATTTGCACTGGTTTCCCGTGTACTTCAGCCTTATAGTTACGGATCGTCGGTCTTATCGCTGGATCCGCCGCGAGACTGATTGGAATGTAAAGGAATATGTTTACTGAACTACTCACCTGGCGCGAGCCAGGAGAGGAAGCGATATAGTTTATATGTGTGAGAGATATATTTAAAAAAATATTTTATAAAAAATGTTTCATGAATGACTTTGATCTCGGCTTTAAATTAATACTCATTTGCTTTTTCACTTATTTTTTTTAAATAATTACCAAGCTTTCGCTTGACGTAACGGATACCTACTGAAACACATCACAATCCTGGCACTTTATTTAATTTGAGGTAACCATTACCATTTCGACATTAGATTATGTGGCTTATCATTTTTATTTATTAGAAAACTTTCATAAAATGTTTATCATTTATTTTATGTAGCTGATTTTTTTGAAAATATTTTTAATTTTTTTATTTTATATTCTTTTTATTTACGAAAATGACAAGCACAGGTACTTTTTTGATGTCTTTGAAAATAAATCGCTCGCGCCTGTGTCTCAGGTGTAGAGTGGCTGCGCACGCGCCGGCGCGATCGATCCCCGCTAATTGATCGCTACACGCCGCCGGATGCGCGCGTCCATACACGGGACTCATTTACATATATTTATCAATAAAATATAATCAAGGTAATTAGATCATTTTATTTTAATAATACAGTTTGATCGGAATATTAAGAAAGATTCAGTAATTTTGTGCTGCTGGATAAGGTCACATTTGATTACAATTGCAAGGTGTTAAACATAGTCTTTGATCTAGTTTTCGCTGGACTATTTAAGTAGTACATTTTTTAATTAAGCTTTGGTAAGTAGAGAAATTTAAAAATAAAACCAAAAGCTGCAAGTAGCTGATTAGCCATTGTATATGAAGGTAGACAGAATTAGTTAACAACAATCCTTACCTTAAAATATTGTTAAACAAAACAAGTCAAATGTAAGTCAAATACATTATCTGAAATATGCTTGTTGTATATCGGTCTAAATATTTATTATGTATACCTACAATAGATACCCATAAATTTAAATTAAGTACCTACCTTAATTTTATATAATTTTGAAATTTACTCACTTATTACTTATAAATAATTGTATTAATTAATTAACTAACTAATAATATTTAACCAATGCCTAACATATGTATTCAAATTCAAATGCAAATTTTAATCTGTAATTAATTTGTAATTTTAATTTTAGTTTTAATTTCAATAATTGACACATTGGAAGAACCCTGGATACTGCAACACAGGGAATCCTAAAGCAGTAGACAGGACCCCAATTTCAATTTGAACTAGAATAATTTAGATACTTTTATATAATGTAAAAATGATTTTAAGAATTTGTGTGTCCAATAAACATTTTTTATTATTTATTATTATTATTAGCTAACAATATAATTATGTTGTACATAGCTTGGTATCAACAATACATAAGTACCTACTATACCCATTTATTTCAACAACAACAATTACTTACTCCGAAGTACATGTGTTTGACAGGCTGACACCTGCAATAATAACTATACAAATGGTACATAGAAAGCAATGATTGATAACATATGCCAATTAAACGTTACGCAATTATAATTACCTTCTTTTAACTCAGTTTGTTACGCTATGTACTTGCGGAAATTAATTCCGTCTTATGATGGTCTGAAACCTAGATTTGTAGTTAATGGCTAAATGTCTAAACAGGAAATATGTATGTACATTTATTTTGTTGCTACGCAAGTGTTTAACATAATTGTAAAGTATTGTACCATATTTTAATTTATTTGTAATGTTACTTTATTTTTGACATTTATATGCTCTGCTTGAATTTTCCTCTTTATCATTTACTAGCTGGTGCGCGCGACTTCGTCCGCGTGGAACAGTAATTACCATAAAAACGGTTCTAGTGAGTTAACCTTAAAAAATAATTTATAATTCTTTCATACACATTTTTTTGGTATCTTGAACCGTTTTCGCAGCGCACGCAACGGAAGCCCTCAGAGATGAATAATTTTCCCCGTTTTTTCTACATTTTTTATTGTGTCTTCGCTCCTATTAGTTGCAGTGTAATGTTTTATAGTCTAAAGCCTTCCTCGATAAATGGTCTCTTCAACACAAAAAGAATTTTTCAAATCGGACCAGTAGTTCCTGAGATTAGCGCGTTCAAACAAACTCTTTAGCTTTATAATATTAGTATAGAAGATATTTATTTATGTCTTTTCCGTTTATTTATTTTAATTTATTACATAACTTTAAACATGTTTTTTTTCGTCTATACTTATCTATTGAAAAATTACTACAACAAATATGCTAAAACAAAACAAAAATGAACCCCAAAAGTTAAGATTTATCGCATCCTGAAAACAAGATTGTACTTGTAAATACGCAATACGAATTACTTCGTTCACAAAAAGAGCGAAAGTACTTCGGTGCATAAAAGGAGTGTCGCCGGTAATATTCACTGTCTGGCAAATATAGACTATGGAACTCAGAGACTTCTAACTTTGGAACTTATCTACCTAAATTTTGTTCCTACAAACTATTCATTACAGCAGTTCTGTGAATCATTATGTTATGGCAGAACTATAACTGTTTTTTTATACAGTTACTTAGTTTTTACGTGACTTGAATATAATTGATTCGTGTTCTATGTTTTCTAACAATCGAGTTTCCAGCAAGAAATGATATACTATTTAGTAGTTTATTTAGTTGCTACATTCATTAACAACTTGTAAAATATTTACAATTAACACCTAAAAATCAGGCACACGTAATATCATTGAAATATAATTTGAACAGCAAGGGGAAGTAATATAAATTTTAACACATGTGTGTCTTAATTGTTATAGCATAACGCGGTATCTACGGTGTAAGATGTCGTTGCATCCATACGTTACTGAAACAGGTTCCCGCCTATATTTAGGTCTCCGAGCCAGACAGGGAGACGCCTAAATTTATTGCCTGAGCAACAACCTCGTACATCATACGGGACAGGACTAATGAATGAATACTGACGAACTGGCTCCTTGCTTTTACAGACTTTGTTTTCTACTGTTTTTTGTACAGTTTTACACACAATGGTAAGCTACGACCCACTGCTGAACTACTCCTAAACACTTTTAGCTTTTAAGATTCATTAAATAAGTGGTGGCTCGAAGCTTTAATATATTTCAAGCACTTTAATTTTGTAAGATGCATACCAGAAGTATGGCCTATGCTCAGCAACGGGCTTTCATCGGATTGACGGTGATAATTGCTTATATTCTATGGTCAAAAGTAATGCAATACAAATGTAGCAATTTTCGTAGCAGTGCGCGCGCGTTGATGTCTTTTCTATGAGCGTAAAGACGTGGTACATACCGGCTGTTCCCATATAAAGATTAGCACCAAAATATTAAATAAAAATTGCAATATTGAGTTGCAGAAGGTATATTCTTAGATCTATAAAATTTCAACTTAAATATAATAATAAACTAAAAAACCACTTTATAAAACTGACCGTAGCAACAAATCTCGCAAACTCAAAGCTCGTGTTAGCCCCGCCTGACATTTCCCGCGTAAAAACAGTATCGAAAACTCACGCAATAGTTTGTAATTAGCAATCAAGTGCGTTGCGACATCGCTGCCGCGGTTTTTGTGGCATTTTCCCAACTTGAGAAACATGAACGTTAAACATGCTTGGAGTGTCCACCGAGACATGCGAAACTAATGTGAGTAGCTTGATGAATTGTTTTGGGGCTACAGTGTGCCCAACTGTATTCATTTTTAGGTGACATTTCTTGTAGTAATAGATTCGCGTTTGTTTACAGCCCAGATGGTATCATTGCTTGTTAAGTATAAGATGCTTATTTGATAGATAGATTGAATAGATTGAATCTCTTCCAATTTTTCAGGGTTTAGTATATAATTACTATTTATCCAAGGTATGATTTGCTATCCTATATTTAATTGATTGATATATTTATTCTTTTGTATGTGACAATGCATTTATTTTTCCTTTGCTTACATTGTTAGTTGTTTTTTGTTTTGTGCTTTCCTAGCAATAATTTAGTGTTTGGTATGTTTGTTTGTTAAGGTATCTGTTATGTTGTTGTTTGTACGCCACCGACATGTTTCTTTCCTAGCAATCTTTACTAAGGTTGCCTGGAAGAGATCGCTCTACGCGATAAGGCCGCCCAATGTACCTAGGTTAAGTAATTTTACTGTAAATTGTTTTCGTTTTTTGTGTTCTGGTGTACAATAAAGCTATTGATTGATTGATTGATTGTAGTTTGTAGCTAACACAGTGTTTCAAAAAGTAATGTCCGTAATTTCAGTTTTTAGCATAGATACTGTTATTCAAATTTGTATTATACCTTAAAAAAATTAAACGCATAATTTTAATGATACAATCTAACAATAACACAGGTTTCTACATATAGTAGTAACAAAGTGAAATTCATCGTTTCCTTACCTTATGGCACGAGATGGTCAGACACGTAGTGAACGAAGGACGGTCCGTTTGTCTGTAACTCGATATCTGCTCTTCTGCAACAATGACATATTTTATGTTAATTATAAACAGTAAACTAGGTACATAGGTAAAATATAAGTTATATAATTTATAGACTTAAATAGACTTCATCGTACGTTTCAAATGACTGACTAATATGCCTGCATTTTATACGGAGTCAAACTCAACTTTTTCATTACTGATCAAATTCAAATTTCAAATTCAAAATTATCATTCATTTTTAATTCAATTACACAAACACAAACAAACACATTTCACACACACCAAATTACAGCAAAATATAACCATATGCTCACGCCTGACCCCCTAAGTGCGGCTGCACTGGTTGTGCAACGACGGAGGCTTCGCCGCGAAACTGTGAAATGCACTCGCCCTTATTGAGTAATATCTCGATACCTGTTATTGCTCAATGAGCTTCCGACTAAAATACACATTGCAACTCGTGTGTGAAGTGGCCGGTGAGGTAAAGATAATGTCTCTTTTTTCTTTAGAGAGATACATGACCGCAATCTGACGAGTTTACGAGTTTTCCTAAACTATAGCCAAAAGATTCTTAAAGCTATACTTTAGACCGTTCAAACGCACGGTTTTTTCTATTAGAATCTAACGTATCTTTAAATAAGTGATGTTTATATGTATTCAAAATAATATATGTACAAATAGTCAATAAAATAAAATAAAATCAAAACAAATCTTTTACTTTTGCAACACATTTGAATATTATCCAATAAAAAAACCTATTAGCCATCTTATAACCTCAAATGAGCACAGATCTCTGCAACAATGTGACGAAAAGTTTTCGACACAAGAATGCCAATAAAAACACGTATAAAAATTTACATAACATTAACATGTAAAGATGCTAATGTTATTAAAATTATGCCGAGTTCAAGTTCACACTTTCCCGGGAGAAAGTGTTCGATTGATAGATATATTGCTTTGTGGATTGTGATTCGGAGTTTTGTATGTCTGTAATATTTTACTCATAGTGTTTTATTGTGATGAATAGTGTTTAAAATATTTTTTCTCTAATGGAGAAATAAATAGCTGAAAAATAGATACGCACTGAATCATTATTAACTTCTTAATTATCAGGAAATCTGTACAAAATTATCACCGTATGTGTATGTGACCGGACTTTAGTCAAACTCACCACAGATTCTTGATTGAAGTAAACATTGAACTTGTAAGCATACGAAAGTGAAATTTCACACATTCATGATGCCAACACACCCACATACATATATCAACGATAGTCGATTGGAGCGGTCAGTGACCTCAATCACCAATAGTACATACCTTGTTATAATCTATGTAGTTTTTATCAGTAGTTTATACCTATTTGTGAAGGTATTGTGTATGTTTATGATAACCCAGGTTCAGTAAAAAAACATATTAGGGAATAATAAAGCCGTTACTTGATAAAACGTTTAGCAAGTTAAATATAAGATAAAGATAACTTTATTTTGCAAAAAATTAGGTACTTATACAACTTTGTTCCGTACACTCCACACTAGGATGTAATTTACCTGTATTGTGGAGTGTAGGCTCTTCCTTAGGTTTAGACATACATTTTAATGGGCTGGTAGGTGCCAAGCAAGAGATGGTGTACTTGTGTTGCAAGTGTAGTGATTTGGAATAATCTATGTGATACGCATTTATAACGCACAAATAAGAATAGACATACCTATTCGTAATTTATATTTACATAAAATTTTAAAATAGTGAAACAATAATGACTTTGATTTCTCTGATTGTTTAATTGTCTACGTTACATTAAGCTACGAATAGAAGCCGTGCCTACAATTTCAATCGCAATCAATTCCCTAACTGAATTCAATCTATTTTTAGCAACATGTCTAATTTAAGACCACCAGGTCACTCAACTCTTGTTTACAACTGCCTTAATTATGGCTTTTAATTGATTATTTTTTCCAAATCCAGTGTCGGAAAGTTAATTTTCCTCGTCTATTGTATGTGATTGGTCACAGTGGTATATAATGGTAAGTATTCAGCTCTTCTATGAGGTTCTGAGAATTACGCTCTAATTGATTTATAGAGCTACCTAATGACGTCAATGGAGATTTGTAACACACTTTGTGCTGAAAATAGATTATAGGCTTGATGTGGAGCTTTTTAAGTATGGTTTAGGAAATAAGCTTAAGATTCATGAAGGTTCTTTTTAAATTTGCTGTATTATGAAAAATGTGCCATCACAAGTCTGTTATTTATGTTCATAGTACTAATAAGTATATCCCTAATACGCGTAACTATTTGAAAAGACAATAAATACAATTTTCAAAATAAATACTTATCTAAAATGAGAATTTTTTTAGAGTATTATTAGCATTTTAAACTTTTTTCTCTGTTTTTTCTTATTATAGACTTAATTTCAATGTATCTATAACATTTCATTGGACAATTTCAACCAGTTAAAGCCTTTACATTCGCAGGTATAATAGAAATGTTTGTGTAAGGTGTCAGTCACGCTTTCCCCGGTATACTCAAGTCCATCAATGAAATGATTTCCGGTCCAAAAAACATTTCACGTGGCCAAAATTGGAACTAAAAAAAACTATCATAATCTCGAATTTTATAACAGGGTAATAGTATTATTTGGTTATAACTACGTGGAATTTCTTCGTGTCTTCAAATAAATACAAGGTGAAAGTGCTGCCACCAATCATGTGCTAAGTTACTTTGCTCGGATTCTACTTGATACGTGCGCCTATTTTGTAGGAGACGTGAGCTTTTATTGTGTTTTTGTAAACATCTGACGCAATGTTGGAATTGATTTTTTGGTAGTTTAGTGGTACTGCCTATATTAGGAGAAATGACGATACTGTGAGATAATTGGGAGTTAGTTTAGCTATTATTTAACGTTAATGTATGCGGTGAATGATTTAAAAAGGTGTCATCATGATTATTATAGTCGACAACTTATCTCTACTTCTGGTCTCCTTAAAACATTTTACGAGAAAAGTTAAGTTTTTTAGAAATGTACAAAAAAAACACGACTAAAAGGCAAGGAAAAATAATACTTATAGCGGTACTATAGGAGGCAAATTAGGCTATTTTACTGACTGGCTTAAAAAAAGAATCAAACTGACTGTCCCTTTCTATCAGGCTAATTACAATCAAATAAAAGCATAAAAAATGTAATAACATGTACCTACTGTGGAACTTTTATTACTATAACTGCTACTTACAATATATTACAACTTCACAACCATCCTAGCACGTATCGTATCATTGTTACGTGTTATTACAGCGGTGTTATTACGAAATGGCGTTGGTCAGCAAACTGTAAGAATCAATACAAACACCTCTACTGTACGTATGTACAGTATATAGGTAGGTATGTGGTATTTTGATTCCTTTCACTACTTACTGCCTACTCGTATTTACTGCTGTATTTCTGTTTCGCATTCAAACAGCTACCGTATCTGAATGGTATGATGGCAGTCGCTCTGCGTAAAACTGACATTTTGACAAATCAAATCTTCTTAATACATATATTGGGAACATGGCTTAGAAGAACAACATTCAGCTTGTAACATATCTGGACAATCTTAGAGAGTATAGATTAAAGTAATCATATAAGTACAGATTTTAGAGAATAATGAGTAACAACATTTGTAACAAAAAACCATTATACACCTCGTCTACCATTATACTTGCGTCTTATCCCTGCCAGATTGGTTGCCTGGAAGAGATCGCTTTTAGCGATAAGGTTGCCAGTTAAGACACTAGGCTTAAGTTTTAATATTATTTTTTGTAAATTTCTGTATTGTGCTGGTGTTTTAATAAAGTGTATATCTATCTATACTAGACTTAAACAACATACGAGGAGAGGGTGAATCCATGTTATAAATATCTTTCAGAAATTAAGCAATAATTTGTTTTCATTTAAAAAGGTCAACCCTCCCGTTACAACCTGTCTTTGTACGAGTTCGCGTGAATTTACGTAAAAACAGTTGAATGAAACCGGCGCCCGCGCAGGTCTCACGTTCGGATAACTGCACTGTGTGTAACCATTTCAACACATCACACGACACTTGCCGAATTGAACCCTAGCCCCATCAGTCAGAGTTCAATCTTGCTTATCAATTTATCAAAATATGGAACGTGAATGCGACGTATTGATATTGATACTGCACGCAATTTCATTCCCTAATAGAGTACAAAATTGTCTGTTGATATGCTTACACTGAGCTTGTTAACTTTGTAAGCTCGTAAATATTGGATGAAATCCCCGTGAATTATGCGTCTTACGACATTTGGAGGCAGTTCTGATACACCTTAGATAGATTATGCTGCCAATTTTTGCGTCACTAAGAATTCAACATTTGCCCACTCTCGGCATGCATGAACATGAACATGAACATAGGTACCACACCCAGCCAGGACAAGCCTGCTCCGGTCAAACCGGCATACCAGGGGGCACAAGGTTTTGGAGCGTGGTTTTGTGCTAACGCTCCGGGATGGTAGTCGACCGGCTATGCAGCCAGACGCCGATTTGGAAAAGGTTGTTATTAAGGATAGGGATAAGCGTTAGTAAAAAGTGGTGTTCGTTGATTATTGAGTTGACCCATCTTGGGGTTTGTTAGTGTTTGGCTTTGCAAGCACTATCTTAATACGTTCGCTGTGTAATGTTGGTTCTATTGTGAGTAATCATAACCGCGTCGGGTGTAGTAGGTGGATCTTTAATGTGGGTCGAATAGATCCTATGTCGCTAAGGGATTGTTCTTGTGTCCTCTGACTCTTGCCCTAGATCTGTCGGGTCTTCATCGCTCAGTACGTCAGTAAACGACCCCTCTGTAAGGTCAAGTTCTTTTTCCCACTTGGAAATCGGAATGAATGTGTTTTTGACCCGTCTTCTTTCCTTCTGTTTGTGCCTTCTATAGAAGTCGTAGGTGATCCTCATCCTTTTTGATGGGTGTGTTTTTGCTAGACCGCTGAAAAACTGCGGCATTCTTGTTGGTCTTCCGTTGCTTCGGTCTCTTGCAAACGGCGCCGGCACTCTTTAAGTGTATTTCTAGCCTCTATATCTTGAGGATGATGCTTATAATGGAACTTCGCCTTCTGTAGGTTTGTAATTGCTTCTTCTCTAGCCTTAGAGTACCTTCTTTCATATTTGATAGTCTTATTGGCCGCCATCTTCATGACGTTTGTTATCACTTCCCACGATAGCGGCTCTTTTCGGTTTTCGCAGTTCCTGCTCTTTTTGGTTTCCTCTGATAAAGTTTCTTGGTATTTTTCTCGAGTGGTGGTACTTTGAAGCATCTCGTAGTTTAGGGTTTTGTAGTCAAACTCGTTCGCAACGTTGGCCCTGGCTAGTCTTATTGGAGGTCTCGTAGAGTCCCTATTGGAATTTAATGTGAGGGGCTTTACGTTTCCCCATATGATTCTGTGGTCAGATAGGATAGTTTTTTGGCCTTTGATGTAATTAAAAATCTGGTTGTTTTTGGCATCTGTCATTATGTGGTCTATTTGCGACGTTTTGTTCCCCGACGTCCAAGTCGTTTTACAGCTGCGCCGGCCGAATGATGTGTCCAATCGGAGATTTTCCCGTGCAATTAGATCTAATAAGATGTCTCCGTTGTCGTTACTTGTTTGGTGTAAGAGATTTTTGCCTATTTGATTTTTATCGCGAAGTTCGTGTGTATCTGTGAGTCCTATGTGGGCGTTGAAGTCACCTAGTATGATTGTTATTGAGTTCCCTGGTTTGTTCTTGGTCAGTTGTAGTAGCCGAGTCGCGTCGTTTGCTGCTGATGACGTTGCATTGAACCAGTGCGTTGTAGTAATGAATAGAGAGGCTCCACTGCTTGTATGTATTGAAGCAACCATATTGTTTGTGTTTGCTTTAGTCCAGTTCAGCCTTAGGCCGCTGTTTTTTCTTATGAGAATAGCTAGGCCTCTTTTGTTGTTGTTTCCGCTTAGGTGCCACGTATAGTGACTAGATTCGTAGGTCCCGGATTTTAAGTGAGTTTCCTGTAGGCAGGCAATATGGATAGACGGAAACGTCTAGAAACTCGTCGATCTCTCGTTTTTTAGTCAACGTTGCGGCGCCTCTAATATTCCATGTGGCAATGTTTATGTTTTCATTTACTACCTGTTTTTTGTTTTTTTGGTGTGGCCTGGGGCGGGCAAGTCGGTATCCGGACTCATCTGGTATCTCCTCTGGGGTGCTAGTTCCAAGGGTTAGACTAAGGTCATTTTGCGTGGTGTTTGTACTTATTACTCCTAGGTGATTTTCAAAGCAATCAAAGTGGTTCCCCGTAAATATTAGACCTATGCTACCTGCGGCATCGTTTGGTTCCTTAGGAGAGAAGCATACTGTTTCTTGTAGCGGGGTTTTTTTGAAAGATTTTCACGTTAATACTATAATATTCCGCTGCCGCTATAAGTATGTCTGTGCCGCCCCATGTACCATCTTGGTATTGTGATAGAATGTAGTTCCTGATTTGTTCGCTTTGTGCTGAGCTATCTAGATTACTTCTGATCGCTAGGTACATTTGTGGATCGTTTTGGTTTTCTTCTACGTGGCGTGCGAGGTCTCGTCGAATGTGTTGGTGGTCGAAGGCCATACAAATCGTTAATTTGGTGGGCTATAGCGCGATACAAGCAGTTGCCGTCTCCTGGTATTTTTACGATAGAGTTCCCTATTTCCATATCTGTTTTGTGCCTTACCGTGATGGTATCGCAAACGACGGGGTGCCGTGGCTAGCTCGTGATATCTTTCTGGTATGCGCGTGATCCTTTTTGTTGAGGTTTGTTGCGAGGCTGTGAAGGAAGCTTATATACTATGTACGTATTTGTATTATAAAACTGGTGTATCATGCGCTATACTAGTTCCCCTTTGCCTTTAACGTAGAAGGGGAGTAAGTAGTACTCGAGTGGGTACTTGGGTCTCGTCTATCAACTCTAGGTACGGGGCATTTGTTAGGTGAATGTTAGGATACTTGCACTTAGTATCTGCTGTTTTTCCCTAGGCTATCTATGGGATCTTAACGAACCCTTTCGTCCGGCGGCAGGCGAAGTTCGTTACTTTAGTTCTAGCGTGGTGTCCAGGTGAGTTAGGGCTAATTATTTGGAATCGTACCTACCTACCATTATTTTGGTACTAAAAAAATACATGTAAGTTATAGCGGTACTGGTGAACTACAACTATTTATCAAATATCAAGCTATTTATCAGGTTTTACAACGATTATAGTCAACGAAAAACCTACGCTTTTTGTACTAAGTGTTTTATGTGTATAAAATAAACGTCTGGGCTTTATTTTACGTAGCAAAACTGAGATAAAAAAAAAAAGGGATCATGACCCGACCATATTGCCTCGCAGCTGTGTCGGAAATTTGCGGGTGGTTTTTAGCTGAACCTATTGTTAATGTTCTGATTTATTGTAGTTTTACGTTTCGTGTTTGTTTTGGGAATGAATAGCTGTTGTTTAAGTAATATTTCTATTTGGTTATGTCTTAGGTTATTGTCCAAACGGACCTGCAGATGTGCGTAGTTTTTGTATTTAAGTATAATTCGTATTTAGGCTTTTTTGTTTGCTTTGGGAAAGTAGATTGTCTTATGGCGGGGTTTACCTGCTTTTTTTGTATGTGGGTTATTTCTGGGGGTTCTTTTGTTGTTACAAAAGTCTACAACTGTAAAATAAATAAACAATAGATGTTTTCTTTCTTTCTTTCTTCTTGCTTTAAAACCTATCCGCTTTTTAGATAGTGTAGGGTAAGTAGTTATCTATATATTTATCGTGGAAATTTTAGGGAATCCCGATGTATATTATATCTACTTACAACAGCCAGTGTTTACGCATTCGTTACGAGTAATTACAGCCGTGGTATGGGATCGCGTAATCTAGTCTATCCTGGTGGATTTAGCATGCCCTAGGTCGGGATCCTAAGTCCTAAAAGAGTAATTAGAGATGGTAGAAATTGCTTTTAGGACCAATTGAAGTCAATATGTTTTGGCCAGATTGTCTGAGCTTTGCCAGATCGAAAGATTTTATTTAGGGGGAATAGCAGCAACGAAGTATTACTGGAGGTTTGCGTGATCTAACGTAGTTGAGAGTAGGTGGACTTGCTATGGTACAATCTAATTTATTCTACCTGGCATTATTTGCTCTAGTTATCTAAGTGATATGTCGTATTCTAAGTTAGTTTAGCGTAATTGGTAGTAGTAACCGCACTGTTTGTGGTGCTAGGAATGGTATAGTAAGGTCTAGCTAATGCAATCGGTTTAGTACTTAGTATATGGCGCCCTATATACGGTGTTGGTTGCTGATGTGGGCTGCTTGAGTACAGACCTGTCCCTCGTGGCAGACGTCCAGTCAACATCCTAGGATGTTGAGGTAGGAGAGACAGGAGAAAAGGGGTTTAGACCGCGTGCGACTAATATGGAACAAGCTCACCGAGTTTTCCTTTTGCTGGAGTGCGCTACCCCGCGCCGGGCGCTGTCACCGCTGTTATCGGTGGCCTCTGATGCCAATGGCGCGGGTCACTTACACTGGTTGTCCCACACTGATACGATACATGTAAAGATTACACACACGCGTTGCACGGCACCTGGTTGTTAGGCACTTTTCGCGGGCCAGAGAATTTACCTACGCTAGGGACCGTCAAGCTTTGTTCGCAGCGATTGTGCCAGCCGCTGGCAGATGTTGCGCCCATTGTTTAACGGATCAATTGTATTTACGAGGCTCTACTGATATTTCCCGAAAGCGACCGCTCGGCACGGCGTCCAGGACGCTACTCCCTTTGCCCACTCTCGGCATGCATTTAGGCAAATTATTATTTGATTTGTTTGTTATCATTGTAGTTCATAAACTATGATGATAAAATTACATTTTATAAAAACTAACAATTTATTTTAAACCAATACAACAATAAAAATATAAAAATCAAATGAAATAAACAAACCAGAAACAAGCAAAACTAAACCACAAATCACGAAATAAACTTCATGGTTCATGACATTCAGTGTGTAATCGTCCACAACGCGCACGGCCACGTCCAAGGACCTCCAGCCACTTTACAATACCAATAGATACGTCTCAAGTGTCCAAGCAAGTGTATTATCGCTAAATGTGCATAAAAAGCGCTAACTCGCTGCGCCCGCGCCGCTCGGACGGAAAATCGATGCGTTAAGGTTTTTGTAATGAGTGGTGTAGGTCATACTGAACATCCTCGGAGGCGTAGGTCAGATTTAAATGATTGGATATTGAAACTAAATAATGTTTGGATTACTGATGCAAATGTTTTGTTTTGTATAAATACGTGCGTGCAGTGTTTTATAGTATTTTTTTATGAATTGGCGGTTTTTTATACCATACTAGCAAACCCCGCGAACGCCGTTTTGCCACCAGATGGCTTCGTTTTTTTATAAACCTCACGGAGCCCGAGACCTTTCTAAAGAATGCAAAACCGTGGCAATCGGTTCGTGCGTTCTGGAGATATAGCGTCAGGATGGAAAACCCGACTTATTTTTATATAGTTGAAGATACATAGAGCTAATTTTCTTGAAAATTTTTCGTTATTACCTAAGTAAGTACTTATTATTATTTGTTTGTAGCTTACAAAAAACAATTAAATTTGTAAGCTTCAAAGCGCGATTAACAGTCGTTATCTCATTAAATCTCAACTCAGCGTGTATCTGATTTGTTTCAAATTTCTTTGACCCAGTAACTAAGCTCATTAAAATTTAAGCCAACGCCATTAAAATACAAAATTAAATACGAGAGTGTCAAGTACGGATTTCCGTGAAATGACATATAAAAGCAGAACAAGCTCCACTAATATGTGACAAGATTATTTTGTCTGTCTGTATAGTCTTAAAAATAATTACTTTTTGAACTTGTTCCAAGCTCTACAATTAGTATTACATGTGACCCGTCACACGCATTCCACGTCTACCCACCGGTGGGTGAACACGGTGGATGCACGATGTGCTTCATTCTCTAAAGTATGGAACCGACTAACAAAGTTGTTGTCGTTTCCCTGACATGCTACCAAGTTCATGGGATCTTCCAATCTACTTGATTTAACAAAATATTCTTCTTATCGAATGAGAGTGGCCAACTCTGATGTCGAGAGTTTATCAAGCCGCCCTAAGGGCCTCTGACATGGCTTAACGGCTGCCGTACTAGACAAGCAGCCGGGACCTACAATTTAACGTGTCATCCGACTCACGGAAGCGCCCAAAATGGGATGCCACTTTTCGGTCACCCATCCAAGGATTGACCGCGTCGACCTTTGCTTAACATTGGTATCCGCATGCGACTGCCTCCGCTAGCTGAGCTAGAGGCGCTTCATTTAATAAGAAGAACAGAATATTACCAGTTTTTGGAACCAACTAACAAAGTATCCACGTCAAATACTACAAATTTATATAGAGATAGAATCAAATCAAGTCATTTCCATGTTACTTTCAGTTCGGTTCAAGTCTTACTGAATGATCTGTTGAGGTATAATGCGCACGTTTCTCCCTCGCTGGATAAATAAGGAGAAATTGATCGCTTTATCGCTAGTATTATAGCGCTCAGTGAAGACTTGATGGGAGTTGCAGTTAAGCTACATTTACATGTAGCCTTACGGCGTGTATATGTATTAAATAAATGTATTATGTATATGTATATAACTTAATTTTTTACTATATAATATGCCATTCTAAACAATATTTTTTCGTTCGGTTCGTTATTATAATGTAAAATGGTTCCAGAACAAAAAATAATTCTGCTACTGTATTTAGTGCGGCTTGTTTTAATATTATTTATTTATCTCGTTATGTGTTGAGTAGGTACCTAAGCTAATTATTTCATAACAGTTGATTGTTAATGAAATTCCTCATTTTAATAAGTTGGTTGAAAAGGATTATATTATTCGTCATAATATGCTAATATTTGGTCCTTTCAATATGTACTTCTTTCTGTATTAGCTGGCAGCTATTTTTCTCAACGTTTGAGTCTTTGCATTCAAAGAGGAAATACTGCCAGCATCCTGGGTTCCCTGCCGCACAGCGACAACATGGACGGTGTGCTGAACTTTTTGTAAATATCTGTTTTGTATAAGTTTTCTGTATTTTTAAGTCATTTTTGTATATACTTATGGTATATGTGTAAAAATTAGTTAGTTATTTTTGTAAATAAAAATTAAGCGTATTCTTATGTAAAAGACTTTACGTAAATTGTGTACGAAAATAAAGCACCTCTTTCTGTTGAAATATTTCGATTTAATTGATAGTATATATTTTTGACCATATTTATAGACCACCGCATGAATCTAGGCCTTATTATAGCTAAGTTACAAGTGAAACTACATCGCTTGCCGCACACCATCACTTATGGCTTATCATTTACATTGCTAACGTGCATACTGAACTAGCTATTAAGATTTCATTTCATAGCTCAAATAAACAGAATTATCCATATATTAAAAATATATCTCTAAAATAAATTTAAGATGGATTAATTACTTAAAACTAAACAATCGATATTACTTACGGAAAAACTGTTATTAAAGTAAATATTTAATACATATTAAAATGAAAGTAAATATTTAATAATTTAAACACTTATATATCATATTGCAGGCCGGGGTAGTTGAAGGCTCGAAAGTTCATTGACAACGTTTTGTTTCAATGAAAATAACCTGAATAATACGAATCAATATCTACCTCACTAATACGAAAAATACCAATTTAGTTAAAACAAAAGCAACATACAAATACAAGTACTAATAGACGTAATAAGGCTCGATGGTACAACAAAGAAGATCTTGTTCTAGTGAATTACTGTCGATGGTAGAAAGCGCAATATTTGTCCACTCCAGACAAGTACCTCCACTTTCTCGCCACAAACCAACTAACCGTGGGATTGTGGTGACGTAAACTAAACATTACACATTTACACAAATCAAGGATAAAATTAAACTAATAAGTGACAAAACTGAACTAATATTGGAGTTTTTTAAATGATCGAAATATTACCCTTCGTGGGTAATTTTTAGGGTTCCGTACCTTAAAAGGAAAAAACGGAACCCTTATAGGATCACTTTGTTGTCCGTCTGTCCGTCCGTCCGTCCGTCTGTCAAGACCCTTTTTCTCAGGAACGCGTAGAGGTATGAAGCTGAAATTTATATCAATTACTCAGGTCTACTGTCCCTTGAAGCTGTGAAAAAATCAAATTTCTAAGCCAACGCAATCAAAAGATACAGCCATTTATGTCGCAAATTTTCGACACTTGCAAGGGAATCAAAACCTACAGGGTGCTTCCCGTGAACTCAGAATCTTGAAATTTGGTACGAAGCAACGTCTTATAGCATAGATAAAGGAAAAATTACGAAAACCATAAATTTTTAGTTACATCACAAAATATTTTTTTTTTAATAATCTTTGAACGAACTTTGTAAACCTTGCAGGTTTGTACGGAACCCTCGGTGCGCGAGTCCGACTCGCACTTGGCCGGTTTTTTCTATTATCAACATACAGCAATCTACCAAATGATATTGCTATGGCTTAGAAGGGCGGCACCAAATTTGTCCACAATTAGATTTTAGTTGATTTTATTAAAAATCATTAAAAAATAAAAATAAATTTACTTTTTTAATCAAATGTTATCTCTATTATATTTAGCACTATAATTACGCCAAGCGAAGTGATTACTTACTCTCCTTTACATAATAGATAATACTATGATGTATTGTTTGTTTTCCATTTCAATTCAATTGGATTTCTACCGTTTCCACATAATTTGTGACTTTCACTAAAAAGGCTGGTTTTATAATTACTAACCTTTGTTTAACTCATTAATCATCGCATCGTCACTCCACTCCCACGACGACGTAATAAATGGACCCCTCTTTATAGAATAAACATGCTAAAATAATACTTGTAATAGTTCAGTAGTAAAAAATATCACATGACATGACACATTCAGCTATGATTGGTCTATCCCTAAAAGCGCGCGATAGGAGTAGATGCTGATTGGCCAGCAGAGAAAAGGAATCTCTATTGATACTCTGTGATGTTGTAAACTGTGTATAAACGAACTTAGAATATTTTATATCCTAAATTTATTTATATATCATTACAAAATTCTTATTCTATAATCATCAAGCTGTCAAAAAAAATATATCGCGGATAGACGGAACGGTTTTTTATATCGGATACTACAAACATATGTACATGTACTCGTACGTACCAAGATGTCTCTCATTTATATTGTCTCCGGTGGACTCTCTCCTGACGAGTCTAATCACAGCCACCGTGAAATGTTTAACAAATCTAATTACATGGCCATTGCTTGATTAGCATAACTAGTGGGCGGGAGGCTTTCACGTGATGGCTGCGATTCTAGCTACCAGAATATACACGAATATTGTTGATTCCGTTGTCTGCTTCTCACAAATATGAGCCACGAAGTAAAAACTTTTTTCGGATTTAAATACAAAGTCTTTTAGAGCTAAAGTTTTGATTACCAAAAACTTTTCGTCTGTCTAGTAACTAAAAAGCTATAAGAACTACAACCACTATTTCTTTGTATATAAAATGTTATCTCTGTGTATTCTGTAGGTAAGTCGGTTTGGATTTCGAGAAATAGTGTTTTTATCGGGCCTTTTTCGATATCAGTAAATATTGTCAGTCAATAAGTTAAGTACGTATATATTTTCAAATTGATTCCTCGTTCAGATAAGCTTTTATTTGTCCGATACACCCGATAAACTTATTTGAATGCGATGATAACTTTGGAAAGATGTCTGTCTACCACTCAGTCCTGGTTCAATATTATGTTTGAGTCTTTTTGTTACTTCTAAGCCCACAAACTTGCCCCGTCCAGGTGACCTGGCGGTGACCTACCCGGGCGGGGCACGCCGTGATAGGCCCCAACCTTCACATTTACTCACATTATCACTAACACTCCTTCACTATTAACACTGCTATCACAATCTATACACTTTAGGTACTATAATGGTAGCCGTAGCTCGGTATTTTGCAGCTATTGTCGGATTTAAGCTACGTCTGATGCGATTATATTTTTCGTCGATGGGTCAACCCAAGTATCTATTTTAGCATACGTAAATAATAGCATGTAGCTACAGAAGATTATTTTACACATCACTCTATTGATATTAACCGGTTTGTTACTTAAATAAATATTTTTAAATTTGAAATCAAATCCAATTTCGTACATACTTATTTAAAAGGCTGGAAGTGAAACAGTAAAAATAATGATAAAAATTTAGTAAAGTGATGTAGCAAACAGATGAGTACCCCGTGTGGGCCCCACTTGCATGCAGAGTGCGCGCGCGCAACCTTGTGGTCGCATTTCCATATCTCACGGTGACCCAGTGGCCGTGCGGACCGGTATGAGATGGCGCGCATTTGGGTTCATAGCACCTGTGTGTGGCTTGTTGGGAGATCGTTTAATCCACATAAAATAAATATGCACATACATATTTAGAATAATAATAAGGTGTGATCTAAAAACCAAGCGTATAGGTATTGCATTTGTGTACTTACATCAAAATATGGTTTATAGATGTGTGGTCATAGTATAAGTCTTTGATGGTAGTCATAGTATACATCATAGAAAATGTGAAATTTTGTGACTAATAAGTTAGGTATTTTTCATCAATATCAAAGAGAAGATCAATGATTAATTTGATGGCAGAAAGGATGTAGAGGTGAAACTTCACGCCCTGGCAACTAGCCGGTCGACTGGTCGCCAGTTGGTCGACTGGTCAACAAACTATGACTAATCGCAACCAGCCGAGGAAAGCGATCCCACTTTCATAATAGCCAACAACTATTACAAAACGTTATCCCACACAACTAGTATCGGACACTCCTATACATTTCGCGATAGCCAACTTAAAAATTACACCAGAATACCGAAACAATTTCATCTCTAACACAGACCAACAAAGCTCAAAGTTCCATGAACGGAAAACGCCAATAAATTGAAAACCGTTTACTGCACACACGATACAACATTATCATGAAGTAAAACCGCTTTCGTTGGCTTTCTAGTTGTAAAAATGTACTGTTTATAAAGCTTTTATTAAAGCTAGTTGAAACTTATCTGGTTTGAACTTCGTTGAACTAGCCGTACTTACTTGAGGATCACTTTCCATTTCTGTGCTTTCATTTTCCCCCCGCATATACATATGTACTCATTGGTATATACTCTATTAAAAGTAACTGTAACTTGATTTGAATGTAAAATTTTACATTAGACTTTAGATCTACCTAAATTGTCTACAAGTAGGTAATGCTGTAATACTGCCGGAAATAAAGTTACAGAAATAACCTACCAAGTACTTTTAATTGGTTCAATTTGAATCTATGCACAACTATATTCTTATTCAAAACTACCAAATCCACTTATAACTAAGGATAGTATAACGCCTTATGGGATAAAAAAGACATACTATATGTTTGTTGTCGCAGTGTTTAAGAAATAAAGTGAAGTAGTATTCTACATCGTGCGCTTTATTTCTTTTATCTCACAGCGCATTACCTAAAGCTTTTTTTGCAATATACTAAAAAGCTTTAATGTTTGTTAAGAAGTCCAGACCATAAGATTTATCTGAAGAAGCTCTCACATATGTTCCGGTCAGTTGATTCGTTCCACTGAGCTCCTTGGCTCAGCTTCTGCAGACTGCTGGTGCCATT
Organism: Macaria notata; assembly: GCA_927399415.1. Taxonomy (NCBI): domain Eukaryota; kingdom Metazoa; phylum Arthropoda; class Insecta; order Lepidoptera; family Geometridae; genus Macaria; species Macaria notata. Next base: position 2,896,312 of record OV656727.1, read on the forward strand.
GTGGATTGTACTGGTTGTGCAACCAGCTGTGCCGTCTACATCTTATATGTTATAGTTATACCTATTTAACGGCGAAATAATACTAGCATTTCAGTCTTACAATTAAGAAGTAAAAATTATATTGCCATCAAACACATTATTATTAAATAGTGATTGTTTCTAGTATCTTAGAGACTAGATAACCAGTATGATAGGAAAATAATCTGTGATGAAACCATAAAAATTTCGCAGCTTCACTCAAACTTCGTCCAAGTTGATTACAAGTGGACTAAGGATTATTTTGATGAACTATCGTCTCACATTTTCTACATTTATAGTGACCGGTTTCGAAGATACCAAATAACATTGAGGCTAGATCGAAGTCTCTTTGTATGCGTAGGTACATTGTCTCGGTCGCGGGCCGGTGCGGCCGGTAGCTGCGGAAATGGACCGCGACGTACCGCACCGGCGGGCGGCGGCGCGCTGCGGCCCGCGCGGCAGCCGCACGGCACCGCGCGGCGCCGCGTGCTCGCATGCTAATCACCCATTGTCTTGCCGATATGTGTAACAAGGTGATGCTGAAATTGGAGCTGTTTTGCGAATACTTGTGAGAGTTTACCTTCAGATTTTTAGATTTCGCTTGACCACTGTTGTTTTGATTGTAAACGGTATCGTAGGAAATGGCATGGACCGCGTTTTCTTGATAAAAGACATGCCTTCTTTTACAAACTCGGCAGACTATAATATAATATAATATAATATAATATAATATAATATAATATAATATAATATAATATAATATAATATAATATAATATAATATAATATAATATAATATAATATAATATAATATAATATAATATAATATAATATAATATAATATAATATAATATAATATAATATAATATAATATAATATAATATAATATAATATAATATAATATAATATAATATAATATAATATAATATAATATAATATAATATAATAATAATAAACTGTTACATATTGCTTCTTTTACTCAACAAATAACAACAACAAAGACATTTGATAAACTGAAATTTATTTTTGACACTGATAGTCACGCAAAGGACAGTTATATCTACTTTTTCAACTGTCTTAGTATGATACATCTTTTATCGAAATCTGTGAGTGGATGCGAGCCTAATTTCCCCGGTGGCGCCTGCTGGCCCTCCCTCGTGGGAAGCAGTCTCGCGTACGTCTGGTATGCACCACGTCGCACGGACGTGCACACATCCCGCACAAATAGCATGGGGATTGATCGCTTGATACCTTGGCTAAGTGGTCTATACGATGCACAGATATTTCAAGTCTAAGATCCCACGATATGGTAAGAGCCATCCAGAACATGTAGCATTAGTTTAGTTTCTAAGCTAAGTGGATCAATCCGAAGCTGAGATATAAGTCTCAAGAATCTCCAATTTATATCGAAATCATTTGGTGAATCGCCAAATTTGATCGTGCTAGATCCACGGGGTGGTCCCCGCGCCATGCGCGTGCGTCTTAACTTAATAGCCATCAGTAATAGAGGATGAGAGTGTGTGAACATGCTGAGAGAGCTGTGTCTAGCTGCTTATTGCCAGTAATTTTGTGCTTTGAAAAACAGTTATTTCTTATTAAAGATTAATTACATTAATGACATATTTTTATCATTAAAATAAAACTTTTAATTAGTTTTTATTGGTATAAGCATATGGTATCCCAATCAAAATAACTGACTATTGTTGCGCACAACTCAATACCCTCTTCTTCTACAAGCATTTCAGATCAACCGCTGTTGTTCTCCAAATACTAACGTTTAGAAATAGCCAGCACATTATAAGTAAGCTGGTAAGGTCGACACATTAAACCACGTCGCAGACTCAATCACTGATATCAGATGCATCAGGAAACAGATGGTTTCTCTTGATTACATATTATTTCCATACAGCTCTCTCTGCGATAGTAAGTCAGCGTGTCAGCGCAAGAAGTTCGAATGCATCACGCAGCTCTGTGGTTATCGACAGCAAAGTGCGTGGTTTAGAACACGTTTATAAATACTAGGGTATATCCGGTAGGAGTTGATGGTTGTTAAAGAACAAGAACTGGGTAAAGAATAACTTGAATGGAACTGTCTCTCAAACGACGCTGCTCAAACACTCCGTTAGGTTAGTGATTGAACATTACGTTGCCTAATATTCCTACTAGGTGAAGTGGATCCAAATTAGTGCGAAAATAAATTATGTAAAGTACGGCATTAAAGTATGATCTATCTAATAGACCATGCCATCCCAAGGGTATAAAATATTTGCACAGTTGAGATAAATCTGAATTGTGTAATAATTAATTTATGCTAACATTTCAAAGATATGATTTTTACTTACAGTTAGTTCCACCGTCTCAATCGATCACACCTGTAAATAAAAACATAATTCATTAGTAAACTGATAGGTATAATATTGAAGAACTTGGCTAATAATGTTGGACTACTTTCTTACGGGTAAACCAACGGGAGGTGTAAATATGACGACATAAGATATAATATACATTGCTTTTTATCCTGGATTTACCCGAGTAAACCTACATGGTGCTACTAGTACAATCTGAAATTTCCCCAGGCTGCGCGCGCGCCGCTCGCTGGAGGAAATGGGACCGCATTCCACTGCGCTAAAGATTGCCCTTAGCTAAGGGTAGATATCCACTGTTATAACAGCAATACATACTATTATTATTTATTACTTTTTCATACTATTTACGTTTGAAGTCAGTTATTCCATATTTACGACTGAAAATTAATACCTTCATTTCAAATAGTGTGCAATCAATGCAAGGCTTTATAGTTGTAATTTTATAACTCAATCAATGCATATTTTCATAACTATGTTCATCTGGCTTTTGTCAAATTAGTGATATAACCACTTATATGATGCTTATAATTTTTTTAGAGTTTATTGACATTCGCATTCCGTAGCACGTGGGTGAAGTGACTTTGCTCAGTCCATATAAGAGAAAAGATATAAAATATGTGCAATCGTGGGAATTATGTTCTGAGTCAGGTTTAACCCGAGGTGTGATATTTCCGCTGAGTATTTTTATTTGCGCATCATTTGCAAGCGTCGCGCATTTACACATATGAGTGTTATTCCGGCTTTGTACTCGCCGCTAGTACTTACAAACCATAAAAGAGTAAGCCAGAGGCTCCTAACTACGAGTATCTAAGTGTCATGTTTGAAAACTTTGCCCTAACCTGCTATGACGTGCATAGCCGAAATCTAGTTGTTCATAGGACTAGATATCTTTCCATTGCAATTCAGATCTATCAGTTATACCTATCATCTCTATGATCTATCGTGGATCGAATATGGGGTAATTTTGACTGGCCTGTTAGCTTAGTTGGTAGTGGCACTGCCTTCTAATCTAGAGGTTGCGGGTTCGATTCCCGCATGACACAAGTATTTATGTACTTTAAAATTAATAATTACTTGTGTTGAGTCTGGTCGTTTGTATGTATAATAAGTATGTATTTACAAAAGAAAGTATAAGTATAAGTATTATATCAGTTATCTAGTACCCACGACGCAAGCGTTTGCTTAGTGTGGGGCTAGATGGCGCTGTGTGCAATGTCCCGGAATATTTTTTATTATATATATTATAATTATTATTTATTTTTATAGAAGTAAAGAGGAGTCTATTAAAATGTATATCGATGCTGTTAGCGCACTTATCCTTGTTACATTTTGTTGCTTTTTTGTATGTACTTTAAATTAGAGACCTTTCTTTGAAACATTTTCATACAAACCGTGTCTCTCGGTTTCATGTAAAGAGCTCAAATGTACAAATATTAACCAAGGATAAAAATATTTTTAATAGACTCTTTCTCAATTCGCTGGTTTTTATTAAACCATAGAAATAGTTTCAGTCAATTGCTTATGCTTGACTTTTCCTTATACATTGTATAAGAAACAACAATAGTCGAATGTGGACAAGTTTCACATGACATAAGCAACGCTATCTTATCAGTAACAGTGTCCACACGTTGCTTACAATGTGGGATAAAGTCTCGGGAATACTACTAAAGCATGGTCATAAACATACACTCCGTTAGCTCTCGCACTATACACGACACATGAGAAAATCTAGAGATGGCTTGAATCTTTATGATGTAGAATAAAAATGATTAATGTATAGAATAAATTAGGATTTATTTATTTTTGTTCTTAAACGTTTCTAAAATGTCAGTTAATTAGCGTGGTATTGAAGAAAGAAAGATTGAAAGCATTTATTTTAACACACAGGACACAACTATATATGCATAAAATAGTTTTAAAATCAGGCAGAATACAAAGGTGATATAAGTTACATTGATGTATCCCGTGCGTCGAAAAAGGTCATACCTCAGCATTAATGCTGCATTCTTCGGCTGCATATTACTCTACAGCGCTGATTGCAAACATAACATGTTATTGACACAAGGGCAATAAAATAAAATAAATAATTAATTTTCATAGCGAAAGATGAACGCATTAAATGTTCAACTACTTATAGAGAAAATGCCTCAAAACTTTTCTTTCTTTCTTTGTTCCTAGACACCTTTATCGTACCTAGTGCGTTAATCCCGAGTCCCGTTGTCGTGTACATAAAGGCACAGACACAAGGACACACGGTCCAATTATGTACATCGGCTTCAAGTGTTGCGCCCACGCATCCGCGTCCGCGTCCGGTGTGAATCCGCCTATACGACTATTCTATACGACTATTCCACTTCTTTGGGATTAAACCCATATCCCAATATTTTTTTCGTTGCAATTTTTATGTTTCTTAGCATCAAAGAGCGGCATCGAAAATACCTCTGTTTGCGTTTTGCTGGCATTAGGCCCCCTCTTAATGCCTGGTAATACTAGCTGATAACGGATAAGGAGTAAGTGTAGAAATTTTATATAGCTTGTACTATCAAATAAATAAAAATAATCGAATTTTAAATCTCGATTTACTGAGCTTTGACCACCGAGTCGATTGTTTGAGTGGCATTCGGTTACTTTGTCTTTTTGTGATCTAAATATTAATGCAATTGTTATGTGTAAAAATCACTATCCAAATAAATGTAAAGATCCTTTGAAGAAGTTAATTAATTTACTATATTTCATTTTGTTTTATATTGTGATATCACTTTAGCTTTTATCAAAATAAGAATACATAGTCAAAGTTCCCATAGCAATAGCTTGTCATACGATGGACGTGTTCAAGCCATACTACGTAAGTTAACATAAAAAACTTGTACATAAAGTTGTTAAATCTCGCTGGTCATGAATGGTCAGTGTGAGTGAAAGTTCGCGTATCGCATGTCCATTGATCTCTGCTGCGCCCGCGCATCCACCGGCGAGAGTCACTTGTTTACTACAACTGTCAACTCGATTATTCAAAGTCATCTGTTTAGCTTATTAGCTACGCCTATTGGTGATCTAGGATGTGAACTGTGTGATCTTCATGTATTATTCACACTCACTAACTTTCCTCTAAAGCTGAGATGTTTGGTCTGAATTGTATTACATTTTTTTTTATTTAATTATTTAAAGCTAATGTGAACTTAGCAAATTGTACCAGTTGTTTATATTTTAACCTTTAAAGTGTTCATACAACAAAAAACTACAAACTACATATATATGTATGTATAGAAAAAAATATAAGAAAACCTTACCTAACACACAGGTTTAGATAAGTATTCAGTAAGTAAGTACATATTGTTACGTATATATTTTCGTTTACTCATTGATCATAAGTAGGTAAGTTATGCTTTTATCTACAAGTTATGTAAACGGAGGAGACTCCATGTGAAAGGTCGTGGGGTCGACGAGACGGATCCAATAAGCTTATGTATATACATATATATGTTTTGTATATATAGGTAGGTATAACTCACGGTGTCTGTTTGATATCATATTCATATTCATTCATATTCATTTATTTCTTCATTTGGGTTAAAACTAAACTTAGTTTTGCACACTTATGAATGTCAAATCTAGTACATAATAAATGATCTATTATATTATATTATTATATATAAATATCTCTTGTGATCAATCATGTGATGGTGAAGTAATACAATCTAATGCCAAAGGGGAATTAAAAATGAAGGCAAATAAATACATAGATAGAACAGTACATAAAATTAAAATAAATACAAAATTAGACGTGCAAACTTATCAATTTATATAAGTCTAATAAACAGTAAAATTACATTTCTGGTTTTGTGCCTACAAGTGAGTATGTATAGTTAACAAATGAATAACAACAGCGGACAACTAAACATTTCAAATCAATTATTTAACTACAAATATGACATACCTAGACTTACTTAGTATTCCACTAGATTTTTCATGTCGTGTATTATTCTAGTAAACCGTACGACAGCTTTCTCTAGCACCAGGACGTTATCAATCTAACATTTTATATTTTGCAATACACGTGCGTGCATTCATAAGACCATTTTTTCCCACAAGTGGCCTAAAAATTGGAACTATTTACTAAACTGCGGTAAAAAGTCTACTATAGTACTCGCTAAATTACTCTACAAAATACTAGTGGCACCACTACTCTCATTTTATTATTTTCGACTGTCTTGATCATTCTTACATACTTCGATAAAATGTAGTTTCAATTTTATCCGTTTGCAAAGTTATTTTGCGCGAACTTTCCTATTGTTAGTTCGTAAAGAGTGTTGGCAGCCTTCGGATGTGGTTCGAAGCACCGTCTAGGTTACGAAGTACCAACCGGACACAATCGACTAATTTCGGAGATTGGCCCCATTGTGTGGCCCAAGGTGAGGGCCCGTGGGAGAGAGTGCGTGGTGCAAGTGAAAAGAGGAGGCGAAGTGTAGCTAATGTGTATGTTCTCTGAGAAACGGAGTCAGCTTGTTTAAGTTGTTATTCTTTTATCTAAATTTTCAAAAATACAGTAAATCTGGACAACCAATTACTAACACAAAACAAACTATCAAAAATCTTAATCAAAATAAAGTCAAATTACGTCTAATAACACAGTAACAATAATTACAACTTTAATACTCTATTTGACCGGAAATGACGCAACAGTTGCTAATTAAAAAAACTGCAAGCCTACAACAATGATGCCATTGCGACAACTGGGAAGTTCACAACCAAGGGAAAATATCTTTCTCTTTTTACCACCTCTATTCTAAATATTTATCCGACATGTAACGTGCAAATAGATATTGCATAACGCGGTGAAATTTCGTCAATGGATAGATGCTGGCTGAAGATGGATGGGATTCAGATTTGTTGTTTACTTTGTACAAAAGTACATTACTTTGTACAAAAGTACATTATTCATGAGTATTTCTACAAATAAATTAAGATTTTAAAATGTAAGAAACGGTCCCCTATATTCGGTCCTACAAAAAGCTTTCCAAAGATCGATCGATGTTTAAGTGAAGATTTGGGCTGTTCATTATATATGATGCGATTTACTAATTTCCAAACCACTCCTTTACAATTCTTTACCTCGTTATAAAAGCAACAAGTTAATTATAACACACTAAGTTGTAACAAATCTCTGTTACGTTTTCATTATTCGATAAATCACTATGATCTAATGCGTACAAGTTGGTACTTACTTATAATAATGTATGAGAAATTCGTAATATTGTTCCTAACCGTAACGTGTTGAGTATTGGAAGTCGTTTGAATGCCATTATGATGTTTTACTTTTGTCACGATATTATCTACTTGTCTGCTAATCCACCAATAAGTTGGCAAACGGGCAAACGGTACATTTAGCGGTAGCAGTTTATAAGTTAGCATTAGCACAAATATTAATACAATACTTCACCTGAATCACAGAATCACACTCTTGCTCTGTTATGTAGCTAAAATGTTGGCCTATAAAAATGTAAGGAAATATTGTTAAAACAATTCTTTTATATTGTTTTTTTTACATTAAAATTGAAACTTATGTCATTTAATTCATCTTAATGGTGATTTTATATTATTGTAGTTATATATTACTACAATCAGTAAGTTTCAAAATGGCATTTAACCATTCATAACTAACAACCTAACTTGCACAAATTTTGCACATGCATCTTGGCAAAATAATTTAAGTTTGCGGAATAATCACGAATTATATTGCCATAAAGCAGATTAGTTCTTATTATCAGTACAAATGGCATTTGATATATTGTTAATTAGTTTAGTAGGTATGTATGTGGAAAAAACCGCCTTGTACGAAACAATATTTTACCACGTTATTAACCCTTAATTGGTCGCGTGGGGTGTCATGCACCCCAGAGCAGTTTAACAGGCTCACAACTTTTTAAAATTTGAATTTAGCGCGTTGGCCTTCTAGGTAGCTTCGTAAACACGTAAAACGTACACAATTCAGTTGCGAGCGACGCTCTGTTGTGGACAGTTGGGCGGAGAGCGTGTTTGGGGTGCATGACACCCCAGGTGACTGTATGACAGGACCAAGAATTTATTTCTGAAGCAGGCAAATCGCAATCAAACAAAAGGTGCCATGTATGTCCAAGAAGTAAGGACAGGAAAACATAGACTGAATGTTCGAAATGCCAAAAACATGTGTGCAATGACCATATGAATATAGTCTGTCAAAATAGTGACGATTAAAACTAGGATTAGTAAAAAAACATTTTTCATATTTAAAAGAAAGTTAATTATGTTAAAAATACGTTTAAAAGTAGATTAATATGTAAGTTCAAATGTTCTAATTAATAAAAGTCTGATTTTGCATGTATTTAGTATTTTATTTAATTTTCTAAATCTGGGGTGCCAAACACCCCACGCGACCGCTTATGCAACTTTTTAGGCGCGCCCAATTGAGGGTTAATATACCTAGGTAAGTATCTATTAATATCGTGTTAATTCAGGTAAACAGAGGCATGTAGTTACAAATAACATCTTATATTAATAACAAATATGAAATATACAATTCTATGCTATTCTAATCTGTCTCATCGCCTCTTTATGTTTTCATAAGACACTTGGAAGTAAACTTATCAACCTATTTAGTGAATAGTGAACGTCTTACAAAATGGTGTCTAATCTATAGCACAGAGAAATAATAGCAGAGCTCCGACCTTAATCGCGAGTCGATTGTGATACAAACAATAACGGAATCTGGATCGATCGTTCATTTAAACTGTGTAATTTGACGTGTCGACGACCTGGCGGTATTGCCTGGTGTAGAAGCACTGCCAGCGAGGCGATAGTGATGGGCTGCTGTAGAAGATCTCGATAAAAATGAGTCTAAGAAACTGATAATGATTTACAATGGAAAACTATTTGATTTGTAAAAACGAGCCTTAAAATAAATAATCGCGAGCAGAACTCACGTTTGCTTGTAGTTAAACGTCTGTTTTAAAGTTAAGAGAAAATAAAATTAACAATTTCAACATATACATTTAATAATCACGCTCACATTTCATTACTTTCCTTAATCGTACTTGCGAAAAGAATGTGTATGATCAAATAGTTTCTAAATATATTAATTCAGCGCAAATTTATACTTTTTCAACAATTTTCAACGGATTAAGCTACTAACGACGACATGACATTTTCTACCATCTTCCTACCTTCTAGTGAGACACTTGCCTTATTTAGAAGCGAAACCGCAAATAGTGTCGGTGGTGGTAAATAAAACGTAGGCCTAAATTACTGCCATTGTGGTTTATAAAGAACTGGACGCAGTTGGCATGAACTGTGACCTTAGCGACGTTGGGGGTCATAATAGCAGTGTGAGATAGCCTGCGATAAGTCTTGTGAAATATAATATTACCACAAAATGTATGTACATAGGTACGAGTACATAATCAATGCAAGATAACCATTGATCACCATAAATGTTTTTTAAAGTATTATTTAATTTATTAAATTATTTATATATTATATTATTTATTTAAATTTATTAGTCGACTGTAACGATATGAATAGGTAAACGTTAAACTTGGTAAAACAATTAGTCTAATTTTCGTCCGACTTAGATAAACTAAGGGTGCAGCAAGTTATATAAATAAATAATCATGCTACAGATATGAATCAATCACTATTACTACTATTGTAGGTATGTACATATGTACTTATCTTACAATATAAAGGTTTTACGAATTCATAAAACAACTTTGCTATTTATCAGTACACTAATAACGTAAAGACCTTTTTAGTTCTAGGTACATAAGTTATACTTTGCGCGCAAGAAAGCAGTTATTTGACGGCGCCGGCGAGAGTGCATTTTACGTGCACTCGCCTCTGGTGTAGCGGCGGGAACAGAACCTTCACATTACAGGCCAAGCTATAGATTTTAATTTTGAAGCCTAAAACACATGTTACTATATTCAAAGCATTATATTTAGAAATCAATTTAAGCCTTTAAGATATTTTTGTCTTTACCAATAGCTAAAGTCTAAAAAGTAAAGCTTTTTAGTTTATGCGTACCTAATTAAAAAATTCGGTACGTAAGTTTTTAGTTTGCAAAATTCATTCATTTCTCATGTTTGTTCTTGCGTTGCGTCTTAGTGTTTTTGTTAACCCTTATTGTACTTTTTTTTTATAAAATAGTACTTTTATTTTCTTTATAATCAGCCTGCATCCCGCAATGTGCCGGGGCACTGCAGTGTGCGCATCGCAAGCAATTGTTCACTTAGTTACGCACTAAATGTCTACAATATAGTACAATGTAGCTCCACACTTCTGTCGAAACACTCCTAGCAGCTTGTATATGGATATGGTGATACTTTGTATTTTGTTATGGGCAGAAAACCATTTTCGATTACTAAGTTAAAAGCTTGGTAATTTACTTAAAGGGAAATACAAAGAAAAAAATGCTTTTTTTTAATGAAAACTATATAGGTATGTAAAGTAAGCATCCTTGAATGGCAGCTTTTTTCGGTTAATGAATTATTGAGCTTTTACTTATAGTTCACTAAAATACTGCATTAATTATTCCAACTAGAACCTTCTTTCTTTTACTGTAAGCCAGCTTTAGTTTATGTACGATATCTGCGGCTTTACTTACTAAGTTAAAAGATATATCTCAATGTGATTCCCACAACAGCCCTTATGTTGTAACTTACAGCCTGATACAGTACAATAAGTTCACATTAAATATATCTGCATGTGTGAGAATAGTTACGCAATCTGTTACAATTACACGCACGGCGCGGGCGCAGGCTGGGAGTGATAGCGATCTGCCTGCTGCTGTATCAAGCACTCATTACGGGGAATTAGCAAGCATAGCTAACCTGGTGTGAGAATGAGTTCGGTGGAACATTGTGCAGGTCTCCTATAGTGCTACACTGAACCTCTTAAGTTCTTTATTCCTCATTACTGTGTGTCGTGAGCCCCCCGCAAAATCATTCCCGTATTAGTTAATTCTGACAATATGCCAATTGAACTAGGATATAAAGCTACGATGATATACTGAGATAAAAAAAAGAAAAACATTGTAAATAGAATTCTTGTATCTAAGTCGCAAATCCAATAAAAAATGAATCAAAAAATCCTTGCCAGTAGCCATTATTTCAACAGATGCAGTTTCACATCAACTGCAAATAAAGATGCTTCTGTTGCGACACCAGCGCCGGGTCGAGCCGTGATCAGTATTATCCACTTCTTACCTGACTGAAGTAACTTCTCCAATTATATGATAAACAGGTGCCAGTTATTGGAAGGATCGAAATCTCAGAATATCATGGTGTCTTTTTACCCAAAGCTTCGTTTCAAAAATATTAAACGACTAGCTGTGCTAGCGACTTTGTCTGCGTGGAATAGTTATTTTGGGCATTAATTCCTTCATACATATTTTTTTATATCTTGAACCATTTTCGCAGCGCACGCAACGGAAGCCCTCAAAGATGAATAATTGTCCCCGTTTTTTCCACATTTTCTATTGTTTCTTCGCTCCTATTAGTTGCGGCGTAATGTTATATAGCCTTTATAAATGGTCTATTCAACACTAAAATAATTTTTCAATTCGCACCAGTAGTTCCTGAGATTAGCGCGTTCAAACAAACAAACTCTTCAGCTTTATAATATTAGTATAGATTTATCGTTTATCTTTAGTCAAATTAAAGTCAAGTGCAGACCTCAAACAAAATTATTTAACGTTAAGTTTAGTACTAAAAATTTCACTTCATTATTTTATTACAAGTTTCCTCTTGGTCTTGGTCTGCTCAGAAATAACACCGGTCGACGAAAAATAATCTTAAGAAGAAAGGTGAATGAATGCAGAAAAAGCTTTTATTCCTTTTTTTTTACGTGGGATAGGTTTACGTTTGACTACAGCCTGCCTGATGTTAAGCATTGCTGATTATATATATTTATTATATTTTTTCCGGATTAATCCAGCTGTAAGTACCGGGACCTCTAGCGGTTCGAATAAATACATGTAAACTGTACATGCATTTATAAGTCATTCACATAAACTTTAAAGCTCGATACAGCAAGAGTAGTCCGTGTGTAATCGCTAACTTGCCGTTACATACAAATCGAGGCTTTCGAGGTTCTCTGAGAACACCGCCGATTGACCAATCAGTTATATTGCGAGCGATATCACAATTATAACGGATACAACATTATGCTAACTTTTTGTACAACTTTTGAGGAAAGATTCGCTTTTAATGAGTTGAAATTGCTTGCTCTAGAATTTACTAAGTATTTAGTTTCATTGAATTGCACAATCCATCTTAGCTTGGAATGTATTCAAGCGCGCTGGATCGTAGATTACAACGTTGCTTAACATCAGGCAAGTTGTAGTCAAGCGTGAGTCTATCTAATGTAAAAAAAAATACATTTTGAATGGAAAGGAAATTTCTTATATTATTTTCAATTATGCCTCTTTCCACTATAGATCTTACTCGGCAGTTAAAGATTACAACAAAAAAATAGAATCAATGAAAATGAATCAAACAATCCTTTTTTGTAGTAGTTAGTATAGTAGTATGTTTAGTTTTTTTCCCTTGGTTTTATATTTTATTAATGAAAATGTACAAAAAATAGAAATATGAAAACTTCACGATTACTAGAATGTTATCATTCACATGTATACTTTTCCTGCATTATGCAACTACCTTACTTAGTAACAAAAAGTTCCATGCAAATGCGTGCCGCATATATGTTCTCACACAATGTAGGGTTATAATGCTTACACAACTAATTCCCACGTTCCTACGTTTATTTGTATTTACTTTATTGTCGCACGCTCCAGATCTTTACTGGTACTTATTGCTTGCGTTTATCCAGGATTAAAGTATCCAGTTTTAATCCAGGCTCTATTGCATGTTCATAACATGTAGTTATCAAAGTGTTGTTTGAGACTGATATAATAACTATTCGAGACATCACCTCTATCGTGTTATTGATTTGTTGATGGTAGATATTTGTAAACACTTTTTAACACTTTAATTTTGAGGTCTCGAAAACTGTGAATAATAGTGACTACCGGTTCAAATTACCTCAAAAAGCTCAAAATGACAATTTTGGTCATTAACACCTAATTGTTGACATCGAAACATTTTACAATGTTCAATGCTGTGTCAAATTCGATAATGCTTTTGTAATCGGAATCAACGTGGGGAAGAAAAATAAATCAAAGCTGCAGTCAAATTTCTCGGAATTTATATTGAGTTTTAGGAAATGGTAGGTAGTAGTATGAGGATAACTTGCATTTTAAACTTAGATTTCAGTTGCATTTGCAGATATTTTCAGACCGTCACATAAATCACGGTATAGGGTCTATAACACGCTTGGATACAGATCATTCCAGCTTATGGAATGTATGAATATCTACTTATATATAGCCTCTCTTTGATGACATTAAGTAAATTATTTCTGGCCACGGGTATACGGGTCAATACTTGCATCGAATTGCTTTAAACTATACAGTAGCATAGAGGCACTTTTCTTGGCTGACAATAATGATGATGAACCCTAGTAATATACTATATACCAGTATAGTAGTAAAGTAGTGCAAGAACTGATCTACAGCTATAGTTACCCAACTACGAGCTAGTCGGTGGCTCGGTTACTTTTTGCACATATTTTCCAACCATGGACTACCCCACTAGAGATGCCATAACTAACTAAGGCGAACTATTTAGTCTTATACTAAATAGTTCGCCTTAGTTTTTACTTCTTTAAGTTATTTAGTCAAATTGTTGAAAAAGTCTACATTTATTTTTATTATTTACTAGCTGTCCCGGCAGACTTAGTACTGCCTCAATCGATAAATATAAGACCTAGACTTTTGTATAAATTAATTTCAATTTTTTTTCCCCTTTTAAACCTTCGCTAGACCTCCACGAACATTTCAAAACTAAGATAAGATAAATCCGTTCAGCAGTTCTTTGCATTTTTTGCGTTCTATGCATTGAGATTTATGTCTTATATACTATATCTACAATAAGTAATCACACATCAATCGATGCATGATGCAATTTTCTCCGTACAGGTGGCTGCAGCCTGCAGACTAACTGTATGGACTGTGACTTTATGGGCAATTATTGACAAATCACTGGTCGGATTGTAAGGGAAAAGTTTCGTGTGATCGAATCATAATAGTTTTTGTGTTTTTCTAACTGACTGACTTAAAGAAACCACCTAATAAGTAATAAGACCTAACATACATACTTACACTACTAAAATTAGCAACAAAAAATCGTTTCATCTGTTGAAATGACTCAACGTGATTGAATGACACCTTGGAATAATTTGAAGGAAATAATTCCTTATAAAATTAGTACAAGTCACTATAATAACCATTAACCAATGTTGATAACCAATCTGCAAAATTACTTAATAGAACCGCTGAAATATTATTTTCGGTACATTACAAAGTTACTTATCTATACAAATAAATGGTTTCTTATCTGACAACACACAACTGTAAAAATAATTAAAACGTACAAGTGCAATGTAACTCTGCATTACAAGCGATCAACTATATATGTAGCTCATAATGAAGGTGCTTACTGCAATTAATATTACTACAGGTAAAGACAAGATAAATAATCAAATATACAAAATACAAGTCTCATGCTTAGTCTAAGCTTAGCCTATAAGAAATCAGTTTACTCTCGACTTGAAGGCCGATAAATAGTAGTTCAAAAGACATGGATATAAAAAACAAGTCAAAATGAAAGTTAAAACATACTAGTACTTAAACTGATAGGCAGTAAAGAGTTGCGGCGCTGTGTGGGTTTCAAAGCATCAGTTGTCCAACACAAACAACCTCGCATAAAAAGTACGAACAAACAGACAATGCATAACAACCCATATTGTTTCGAGCCCAATGAGGTTGCAAACCAATGTTATGTAGTACACGCTACTTATCTCATACAAAAAATACGAACATACAAAGAATGGCACAGAATATGTGAGTGATATATCTCAAATAGCGTCGCGATAGTTTGGTTTTTATAAGGCGACAGCAGTTACTTGAATTAAATAAGTTATTTCGAATGGGAACCGACAGACATTATGAATATGAATCAAGAAAAGATTAATCTTAATGGATTAATCTTATTTGCAATAGATTTCTTGGTGTGCACAAAATACGTAGAACAAAAGTTGTTGTTACTAGACCAGCTTACAATAGGTTTTGCTTATCTTGACTACAGTATATACCACAGTAGTTTAATAGTTTCTTTTGGGCTATAACCTTTAATCAGCTTCGCGATGTTCTGTTTAGTACACGAAATATAGCTCGGGTCTCGCTTCACGAGAACGCACGTCACAGTATCACACAATAGAATAGGCACTAAATCTGAGCTCTGCGAGAAACTTGGCGAAAAACTTGAAATGGCTCAATTGTTCGCAGTTTTATGTCGATTTAGTAGCTAATTATTGCATGATTCATTGATTAGGTTATGTATTATGTCATGTAACCAATGTTTTTCATCGCATACTGCAAAAACCAGAATTTATGTTTTTAAATCGTTTTGTCATCAAGTAAAATGTCGCAGACGTGTTGCGAAAAAGTTTTACTTTGGGGAATTCTAATATTATTAAAGTTCGTTAATGCTAATAACTTAAATTAGCAAATTCCACACGCCTGATCGTTTACATTAGTGAGATAATAACTTATTATAATAAAAGAAAGTGTTTAATAATTTCCAATTTTTCAATCCGCGGGTCAAGGAAAGTAAAAGCCTAACTGAATATGTAATTGATTGATGGAAATATTATAATGTATAGACAGATTGGACATTATAATGCTTATAAGCAGTGTCCCGTCGTGACTCGTACCTACCTAACTGTTTAATACAGCGTTTTGTGCAAGTAATACCCACAGACCTATTGAAGTTAAAAAAGCTAAACAGATGTAAGTGAAACATTTTCACACGAATTTCAGGGATCGTTCGATGTCCTTATATTAAAATAAAAATTCCTTATATTACACTAAATACATAATTATTGCTGCCAGCCGTCTGTATAAGTCGAATGTTCAGAATGTTTAATTGTTTATACCTGTAGCTATCATATGACAACCTGGTTTCTTATCCTTAATCCTTGCTATCGACTGAGTGGTGTTTGCCGACACCTGTCCAGCCTGCTATCCTACAGCCTGCTAGCAACAACCTGCCTGCAACCTGCCTGCTGCTCGGACAGTAGGTAATGGATGCGAGGAAGCCATCAGATACGGATGACGGAGTGTGTGCCATCCATCAGGACATGGCCAGATAAGCCGGTCTCATCCAGGCTAGGTATCTAGAGATAGGTATTTTTGTTATGTCCTTTCTTTAGCAGAAAGACGTTACATACTTATTTTCCTTGGTAATATCTAAATAAGGCAGCTAGCTCAAGCCTCTTAGTAGGTATATCAATTAAGTTTTTTTGGTACTAACATCAATAACTAATTTGAATGAAGTTCGACATTCTTGAAAAATCAGTAGGTATTATCAATTTGTCAGGTATTTTTCAACGAGGTTTAAGATTTACGTAGAATAAGTTTCCAACGAACTCGAAGAACGAAGATAAAGTTCCAAGTAATTAAGTTAAATAAATACTTAGGTACCAAGTTAAGTGCTTAAAAGTAAGTTATGCTGACAGAATGGTCACACATCCGTCGGAAGGCAAGCGTCCTAACTGTGCTAAGTAACCCAAGTTCGTACTTAAGCAGCGTTTTTAAATAGCACTTTGTAATTACTTAGATGTGACTTGTTCTTAATTGATGGTACTGTTGAACTTGATTTAATTTTGCCATCAACATTTTTATTGTGCATTGACTGAAGGGGAAAACGGGCAGAATACCTGTTGAAAGTATCTTTAAGAATAGCTTTTCCATTATAGCTATTGTACTATCCCATTTTCTTCAAAAAACTTTGACGTACATACACATACATATGTGTTTTTTTATTATTTTTATTAGAGGCTTTGTCGCTGAGCGACCTATAAACACTATAACAAGTACAATCACATTTTTTACTGTATGGAAGAATTAGGTCTATTAAGAGAAGACCTAATTCTGCCAACTTGTACAAATACATATGTGTAGTTCATTCTGTTTGCCATCGCCATTAGGTATGAGTACACACAAACCATTATGTTATCCTTATTAAGTTGTGAATCAATTTTATGTACCTATGTATCTCCTAGGTATATTGTATTTTAAGCGCAGCGATATAATACTGTCGTATTTTTATTAATATGGGTTTTGAATTTCACCACAATTCGTTTGCTAGTAAGCAATAAACTGCTACAACGGAGAATTCTTACTTTCATGTGCCGGTATTACGAGTAGGTACTGTACAAAAATGACGAGATATTCCTTTTTATCGTAGCTTTCAGTTCGTAGCTGTACGTCCTCACTTTTTTTTTTTTTTCGCTAATATTAGCAGAATTAGAGAGCTCTATTCACTTCATTGTTTTGATTTGGTGAAGTGGTTACTTAAAATTTATGGTGAATGAGGCTACAGCGCTATCCACTGATTGATTGTTTTTTTAAACATGTAACATTCATGATGGTGGAAAAAGTTAAGTACTTATAGGCAAAATAAATCGACTTTCACTGAAAACATTAGACAGGAATACACGATAGTATAATTATAGAAACTTGCAAAATTTGCATTAAGTGCTTAAAATTATGTACCTATGTACTTACTTTTAATTTTTGGTGTTTTAATAAATAGATATTCCACCTACCTACCTTCAGTAAATAAAATTACCATTAGTTCTAGTGGGATCAAATGCTGACTTCAAACTGAAGTAAAATTACTAAAGCAAGACCATCCAACTGAACGCCGTCTTACGAAGCGTACCAACAAACGGTGCAGAAACCATCCCACCATAACAAGTCTGCGTTAGAGGCAATATGCGGACTTACCTCGATTAGCGGTAGAAAACAATCACTTGCCGCCACAGAATAAGCACAACACGTCACAATAATTAGTGCAGCTGCGTCACTGTCACACACTCGCGATCGGGAGCGCTCAGGTCGTCGGGGTGGCCAGCAACAAACGTGCGCACGCGCCGGCAGCTCGCGCCGTTATGTCGAAGCAAGCAGCGAGAAAGCAGCAGCGGCTTGCAAAGAGTAGGCAACCTGTTCGCGGCCGCGGCTGTAATAACTGCGGACACTCGCGCTACATACCGGGATGAACTTTATTGCATAAACTGTGTAAGGATTAAGGATGTTCCTATACAGGTATAAGCCGGAGAAAAAAAAGACAATCCTTTGTTATAGGGGATGACTGTATAAATGGAACTTCCGTACACATAGATGCAAAATCAATACAGAAAAGAATTTTTGTTCTTGGAGATTCACCCCATCCTTAGATTCAGACGGGGAAAGTTTGTTTGAGTTGGCACGTACGCAGATAGAAAATTGCGCAGATACAATAACGTAAGTACTTACTTCAGAACTAAACTTTTCATTTCAAAATAAAAACTAGGTGTAGTCTCAGAAAAATATGTCACTCATACCATAAGAAATTATTTCTTGAGTTATACAAAAATAATTAATGAAATCCTATCTAAACATTTTCATGTAAAATGTCGAGACACAATGACTTATAAAACTATTAAAAAGTTATCAAATCTCTTATAGATAAGCACTAAGTTATTTTTCCTTCCATGTTTCCTAATTCTTAATACAAACCCAGTTTAATTTATGAACCTGAAATTATTTCCAACCGAACGAGGTTTATAAAGAGCCCTAACTTAGGATAGCACTAAAAAAACTTTACGAATTACACTTTCAACGATATGCATGGAATGGCCAGTCTTATATGTACTTATACATTTTTTCACTGAATAGATAGATAGATAAACTCTTTATTGTAACACACATTGACAAAAAAAAAAGACAAACAGAAACACAAAAGACTTAAAAAAATAGCGCCACAACTGGCGGCCTTATCTCTAATAGCGATTTCTTCCAGGCAACCGTGGCCAACGTTTGACTACAGCCTGCCTGATGTTAAGCACCACTGTAGTCTAAGATGTTGCACGTTTGCCTAGGAGAAACAAACACTACAACTTAGACACCTCATAATTATGATCACTTAGGTATTTGTCGAACTTTATTTGACTCAGGAAAATCCTAAATGGATACCACCTGCTCCGGGGAGGACAGGGTGGTTATGTGAGAGCCTCCGCTAATCGGCATCCCTATCCACTAAAAACGGATCGGACCGAGGCCCCGGGAAAGCTGGGCATAAGACCGCAGCAGTGTCCTATTTTTCTACCTGTGCCCTCATCGAAACCCTTTATTTCGCAAAAGTGAAAACATACATTTATGGAGCTGATTTATTGTGATCACATTTATCGCTATTTACAGCATAAGTTTTTCCTTTCAATTAAAAAGGTTAAGTAATAAAAAAGCATGTAAAAGCAGATCTTCCTATTACTACATTGGTAAAAACCTAAAAAGCCCTCGTGAAATGTATTCATGATAATTGGAAGACGAATGCTGCAAGTAATGCGTAACACCTATAGGTAATCAGTTTTGTAACCACTTCGTAACTGCATGCTAATGTAAATCCGATCGTAGATAACAATGTTGTAAATTGATTTTATAACTATAGAAGAAAAGCTAAATTAATTTGCATGCCATGCGAAATTTCACAGACTTTTTTGCCACAGATACAAGTAACTTTGGCAAGGGTAGAATAGCCCAAATCAAATTTAGCTTACGATTGTCTTACGTGTCTAATTTACATTTAGTGGATTTTCTCAGAGTTCTTTTTTATTGATTCGATATGTTATAGTAGTTTGTTGAAATAACTTTAACATGCTAATGCACTGCAATGTTCTATAAGCTGACAGTGATCGCTTTGTCAGATCATTGAATTTTAAAGGAATATGGGCGATATATTCCATACTCATTACCATAACCACTGTGATATTCAGTGGAAAGTTTTCCGTTCTAACATTCCCAAATCCTCGGTTTACCTCCGCAACAAGCATGCGCGAGATTCCTGTCCAGAGAATAGTTTCCTTTGCATCCATAAGTTGAGAGAGGACAATAAAGTTTATGAAGGACGCTAAACAAAGGGCGAGATTATCTCAGCGCTCGTAAATGACCGAATTAAATAGTTAAGGGCCAGGAATGCCTCGGGAAAGAATTCCTGAGTCCTGTGGGAAATGCCTAAGACCTAGTCTGTGGAATACTCGGTACTGCCTTAGTGTTAAGGTACTCCAAGTCGATAGAGATAGAGTAGGTCTTAAAACTTTAGCTTGCTTTTTCATGAAATTTGGTTAGTTACTTTATTAAGTAACTAACCAATTATTAAAACCTGGATAGGTATATTTCTGTTAATCATTTGATTGTTTACTTTACTTCCTTACTATTTTCTATAAATTTACAGAGAAATATGCAATCCCGACTGTTTTTGCACCGTACATATAATTAAAACCATATTTTGACAGTTGCCCCACTATGATATAAGTTTAGAGTTCAAAAGGCCAAGTCGAAATTAATAAATTGCAGATTATTTGACATCGTGTTGCAGAAACAGTCGACGAATAAATAAATAAATAATTCATTGGTTACGTCGTTATTGGCTGCAATAATTATTTATCTAACAGGATTATTATGTCAAATCACGGCTAAACAAGTTCGGAATTAGTTGTATTGCATTATTATAACTTAATATAAAAATAATTCGGGTTTTCCTTCCTGACGCTTTAACTCCAGAACGCACGAACCGATTTCCACGGTTTTGCATTCGTTGGAAAGGTATCGGGCTCCGTGAGGTTTATAGCAAAGAAAATTCAGGAAAAATTTCAACAGAAAAGCGGGAGATATTTGACTGTGCCAAGCCGGGTTATTGTTCAACTGTGTTACAGAGATCTTGTAAAATAAATTGTATCAAAAGTCGTGTCTACTCGTATTAAGAACATACAATATTTTTCATTTAAATACTAACAAAAAGTATATGAAGGCTTTCCTAACTACGTATTTACATATAATTACTAGTTCTACCTACTAACAACTTTTTATATATTTATACATTTACTTTGGCAATATGAAATACAAGTTTATGGCCTTTTAGAAATTGAATTAAACGCTTAAAATTTATGTTCTTAATGTAACTAAATAGTCACAAACAAAATATTTTGGTTTAGTTTATTACACTTTTATTTATACAGAGTAGTTCAACGTAGACAACTGTCTCTTAATGTGCATGTAATCCCCAGCAGCGCCCTCTTCGAGCAGGTGTAGGTATATATACATACATATACCTACTTACTGACCACATACACTTTCACAATAGCACGGTTTGTGGAACAAAACCGCTCGATTCGTGTACATTCACACATTTTATACATGGCATCAATTTCGTAAATGATCATTGCAACATTTGCAACAGTGGGATAAATTAGAATCAATGTGTTTTTTTCCGGTCCATACACAAATAAACTGAATGCCAGTCCTCACACTTGGTGTTGGCGCTCATGATTCCTTTCATCCTCCTCCTCCTTGCGTCGTAATCCTCATTACTGAGGGTCGTGAATCCCCCCACGTGATATTAGTTTTTCTTTAATGATGTTCTTCCATCTGCACCTGTCCTTAGCGGCGTGGACAGCATCATACAGCTTTGGTGTCCAGCGTTGAGCGTATTTGGTCGGACCACCAGGTCGGACTACAGCCTCTCGGCCTTCTGCCATCGACCTTACCACCCCTCCTTCGATGATTACTTTCATATTTTATTTAAAATTATTTTGCTAATTGATTTTAACGGCTCGCAGAGATATTATACTTACATTGAACTCTATGTGTATGTATGTGGTAGGTACCTATGGCATTGCATCGTATGGCGCTAATTGGTCCCACGAACCCTTGCCCCTAAGAATAGCAGCCTGCAGGAATGTCCCATCACACTCGCTAAACAATATTGTGAGGAAGGAATGCCACTAATTCTGCTTTAGAAAGACACTACAATGAGATAAAAGAGTGTTTGAAAAGCCTGCGCGAAGGAATTTCTGTTGGAACTCGGTGAAAAATTTACAGAGGCATCTAGCGCTTGCGTTCGTCTAATTACGAAGCTTTTGAAAAATGAAATTTTACATCTCTCATGTTCGGTAAGTAGGTCCTTATTACCCTCAAATGGGGCTTGTAAGTAACCAATTAGCGCTTTGGTAATAATGTAGCCAGAAAAGCCCTAGGGCGGTAAGTAATTAAAAAAAAACTTTTCACTCTTTCAAAAAGTTCAAGTAGTAGACAAAGGAGGTCGCTTCGCTATTCAAACTCAAACTCAAACTTCTTCGTATGAGTAATAATAGTCATCAATTTTAAATATCGAACGGCGATGCTCAATTTCGTTCCTTACAAAAAAAGATGAAAAAAGGCGGGAATAGAAAACTTTCATTTTAAATGTTGTTTGTTTTTGGGATTTTTTTATAAATACGTGCTAATTAGGAAAAAAACATGAGTTCTGCAAGTGATGACGATATACTTATTATGTAAGCTGCACTCCTGATTCAATGAAAATGAAAGCTGAAGTAGCAATTAACAATATTCTGCTTGAAAGTTCTAAAGAGAGATATTTGAAAACTTACGACGAGTTCATGAAGTGGCGAAAAGAAAAACGAGTAAGTTCTGATTTTGTCCGTGACCAGCAAATATCACAATCTCAAACTTTTAACATACCCATAAAACACCTGTCCCTAAAATTTTAAAATTGTTCTCATTTTTCACTATAAATTTTAACCATTAAAATGTTTTATTCTTGTAATACAGGTTTTTTCTGCTTACCTCACAATCGAGATGTAAAGCAGAGTAGTTAGCTCGGGTGTAAGCATCAATTGCACCCTCGAACTATAGGCGCCCTCGCTGCGCTCGTGCGCCTAACTATCTCGGGCTGCAATTGATGCCTTACAGCCCTCGGCTACTAATCTACTATTATAATGTCTTTGACAAATATGTACTTATATGTAGATTTTGATTTAAGTAAAGTAGGTACTTACTTACATTACAAGCGAGTTGGTACCTATACTTGTGGCAAACCTACTCTAGTGTAGGTAGGTACTGAATTTTCATACCGAAAGGCATCAGATATGGTTTATTGAGTGCATTAGGGTACCTTACTCGTACAATATCGACTTATTACACGGTAAGCATCAGTTATTATACCAATATTTAGTACTTAAAATTTAGTCAAATACTTAAAAGGTACATATTATTTGTAGGTAGGTACTTAATCCGAGTTTTATATACTGTACCTATTCTATGTCCGAGTGGTCCTTTAGCAGATTGGCGGCAAACCAATATTAATCAAAT
Organism: Macaria notata; assembly: GCA_927399415.1. Taxonomy (NCBI): domain Eukaryota; kingdom Metazoa; phylum Arthropoda; class Insecta; order Lepidoptera; family Geometridae; genus Macaria; species Macaria notata. The sequence goes on from OV656727.1 coordinate 2,920,032, forward strand.
CAATTAACAGATAAACTAAAATACACGGATTTGTGCAACATTTTATCGTGCGATTGAAACCAGTCGTAAATCATAGCTCAGATAGATTTCCAGTGAAGTGTGAACGACGGACACAATGGCCGCGTGGAAATGCATCAACAGACACCATCGGGCTTCTAGGGGTACTACGGAAATAATATGAAATTCATTACATTATAGAATATGACTCAAAACATTATACATAAATAAATAAATAATAAAATAAATGTATATGTATACTTATATTAAAAATGAAATGGATGAATGCATCAAGTTTCAATAGGCTACTAGAGACCGTTTCACGAAAGAGTTCCTCAGTTAAAGCGCCATAATCGCATGATTATATCATCATAATAACTATAAAATGTTAGTTCCAAACTTTTCCGTGGGACTTATTTCGTGAAACCGCCTCTAGTCAAATTTGTAATTACATAAGTAGGTATAGTAAACTCGTTTGTACTTCCAGAAACAAGATTTTGATACTGGGAAGACTAGCAACTACCACTACTTACTTATTTACCTAATTTTATAGTTATATAAACAGTTTTTAATCCGTGGTCATAACCATTTTCAGGAAAAGTCTACAAAACTGAAAAAGGACTTTTCAAATTTTAATGAATGCTGACTTGCTTACAAGGAAAGAAAAGAAAACGTAACAGTCTTCAACGACATTAATAATACCTGCATTACGTAGGTATTGTAGGTATTATTAATGTCGTTGACAGTCTTGAACAATTAGGTAGGTAGGTACATACCAAAAACATAATGGATTAAGAGTTAGTGGTATCCCCCTTGCAGCACATCTGCAGCAAACAGGAAGAAATCACTAGATTTATTGGAGGAGATTTTCTATTAGCGGCCGAGAGCTGCGCCAATTTAATTAGCTGATCACACGGAACCAACTAACGCGAGCCGAGCACTGCTACTTCAAAGATAGATGCAATTAATTTCATTCCAATTCGATCAATTTTATTATAAGATAATTTTTGTTCATGTTTTGGTCACCTATCCAACTTTTCAATATTCCAATTTCGTATGAAAGAGGCCTTCTCTGGTGTCAGAGAATTCAAACGGCCATAAGTGCATCGGCTGTCATACTATGGCAAACAGGTGGGAGCTACAATTTTAACTTCGTTGTCATCCAATTTAGCCATTGAACAAAACAAAGCGCCTTAATTTATATATTACCGACAAACGAGCATTGTAAGTCTGTAGGTACTTATGTATTATATGAGTTACTATTATTCTCCTTTGATCAAGTTTAGTTAGGCACAGAAAAAGTTTTTATGCAATTTGATTAAATTTTAAAATGGATGTATAATCAAATCGCGCATAGCGTGCAAAATTTGTGTTTAGAATAATTTAACATCAGTGTCAAGTATGTCATCAATGTCAATGTCACTGTCAGTAATCATAATCAAAACAAAATGGTGGCAGCCATGAAGTTAGAGTGGCAGCTCCTCGGAGGAAATATCACAATAGAGGGAGCCATAGAGATTTTGAACGTGGCCACTTTTTGCCTGTGTGCAGTTACAGATTTGCATTAGGGTGTGTGACTATTGATGTGACTTTCCCATCAAGTCTATCGATGGAATATTGGTGAAGTGAATAAAAATGCATGTATTTTATATGAATTGTTTATTAATTATTTTATAAGATAGGTAATCTGGCAATCTGGCTTAAAAGGCTTTAATCTCACAAGCAAATCTTGATTTTTTCCGCCTATGGTACGCAACAAATCTGAAGACTCTTTATCCATAATAGATTATATCAGATACTTTTATCTGTAATTCGGTGATGAAACAGGTTTCTTCGAAATGTTTCGAACACAGTCTGGAATATTTTGTTGGCTCCCAGTTATCACGCCTAACAGCTTTGATCCACTCACTTCTCATTTCTGGACATTTTGGAAACCTAAACATTAGTTGTACGTTAAAAGAAAAAGGAAACGATATGTACATAATTCAGTGTAAAAAAATACATTTAGTAATGACATTACATTACATGTTCTTAGGCACAATTTTATCAAGATTGGAAGATATATCTTTTATCGATAAAACTATAATCTATGGTAAGGACATCACTAGAATTGATGCTTAAATTATCTTTTAACACTTTTGCTGTTTTAAGACAGTTTTAGACATTATCTTGACCCAAATCACATGGATGTATATAAACTAGATTGTTAATATGATGGTACAATAGCATTTTGGCTAAAAACGTCATCAATTTAGCATTTACAATGACTTAAACATTGTCACCAACTTACGAATGAAATGACAAATCCGGGTCTTTTACACCTCCTTTTGTAGTTCTTGATGAACATGACACTGCTGAGCACGACATAGTTTTACATTTAACTTTAAACAAATCTGTAACACCGTAAAATCACTTGATATTCTTTAAAATTCTAAAGCACAAACGCAATGTTTTGGTCTACTAGTCGGTCATAAAAAGACACGGTGCGGCGTTGCCAGCATGTAAATTTGCTATCTCTTTTACTCGTAGCTTCATTCTGAAGGTAAGACAAAGACACACTTAAGTGCTTTACACACAGACGTAAGAGCGGCAACGTCTCTATGGCTCCCTCCATTGTGATATTTCCTCCGAGGGCAGCTCTATCTAGCTGGCTAACACACACAGACAGAGTACTTTTTTTTTATGGCTAAGCTGGCTTGGCTTCAATTTGTTAAAAATTCTGATGTTATTTATTATTTTACACTCATAAATCAATGATTAGTAATAGTTTTATCAGTGAAACTTAGTATAAATTTAATTTGCACAATGGATGACATAGAAAAATTGAGTTGTAGTAAGTGATATCCGTAAATTCCACGCTTACTTTTCTTATCCAAACATTTGCTTATTTGACGAGTATGATTTAATATTTTTAGAAGAGGAGTTAGAAGTAAGCGATATGGAACATTCAGCTACAGATGACCACAGAGATGAGGAGAAACCTAAAAAAGAAAAGAAGAAGCGAAGACGTCGCGAGATTGACATGGTGAGTGCCGCCGGCTCACTTTCGTCAGTAGGTACATTCGATGCGTATTAAAAGTATTTTTAAGGTAGTGATAAGTTAGTCCTGCGCTCCCTAATATGCAATTTGTGTTAAAGATCAAGTTGTCGGACGAGGACGAGACAGATGACGAGGGAGTGGGCAAGAAGTCTGTGCGCCACTTCAGCCCCGGGCCCAACTCGCCCGCCTCGCACCGGGAGCCACGCACGTGTGTACTCAAGGTATGCACTACTGCTGTGCTGCTGTGGGTCAATAAAATAGTAAATGAAATCCTGACATATTGTACACTTGACACATGTTATACCAAAGTGTTTTTAAAGTACCATGCTATTTTCTTTGTTGCAAAACAAAGTACCATAGGATGAATTTGAAAAGATATATCATGCCCGTGAGTGTGGTCTGGCTCTCTTGGAGAGGGCACTGCAGTGTTCCCAGATGTGTCACAGGAACAGTTTTATTATTTTAATTGATATAGCTCAGTGCCATACCATCTGATCAGTCATCAAATGCTTTATGAACTGCCTTGTACAAACAAAAGTTATTGATGAGTTTCTATGACACAATATGTACCTATTTATGATATTTAATATTATGTACCTGTTAATTCCAGGCAAGTCAGAAGCGCCGTCCACTCTCGCGGCTGCTGGAACAGCTGCTCCGTAACCTGGAGAAGAGGGATCCTAACCAGTTCTTTGCATGGCCGGTGAATGATAACTTTGCTCCCGGATACTCAGACATCATCAAACGACCCATGGACTTCTCCACTATGAAACAGAAAATTGATGATAATGAGTACAAATCACTCAACTGTTTTATTGTAAGTCTATTATTATATTACTATAAAAGTGCAGTAGTGAGTAGGTTGATAGATATAAAAAATATATATTGAAATGTGTCCTAAGCATCTTTACTAGGTATACTAAAACCAATTGCTTTTATATTCTACCTGACAGTTTCTCAGACAGGTGCCCAATAAAACATTAAGAAAAAGTTAAATTTAATATGAAATAATAATTACCTGACAGTTTCTACAATAATAGGTACTTACAATGTTTTGTACAAGATTTTATAACTAAGTTTACCTTATTATGCTGTTCTGTCTAATCATATATTATTAAATGAAATTGATCTACCTATTTCATGGTTTCAATCAAGCACAATTATTTTTGTGTTAAGTCTTAAAACAAAATGTTTGTTACATTCTAGAGTGACTTCAAGTTGATGTGCAACAACGCAATGAAGTACAACAAACATGGCACGGTGTACCACAAGGCGGCCAAGCGTCTCCTGCACGCTGGCCTCAAACAGCTCACTCCACAGAAACTGCGGCCTCTCGGAGACATACTCACCTACATGTACGAGATACCCATCAAGGAGCTCGGCTTCGACATCGGGAAGATGGATGTGGTACGGATAGTTTTACCTCTTTTACTGTTTTATGTTCAATGAAGGCTAGATATATTGCAGATTTTATTATGTTAAACCTGTGGAACACTTCTATTTTGTTCTGCAAGTGTATGAATAGAAAAACATTAGAATGCAAAGTCACTGAAATAAAATCTGTGATTGTTCTAGTCTCACCATTTTGTGTTAAGTGTTGTACTCAAAGAATTGTACAAATTCATTTAATATCTCTAAATTTTTATCCCTTAAATAAATTAATTTGACTGTAATAAATTGTTGGAACAAAAAATAGTTGGAAAAGCTGTGATTGTGACTATTATCTCTTGACAATGGAAACTTGTTGATTTACTCACTGTTTTGCAACGCAGCCACTTAGGACATATGGCAGAAAGGTGACACTTTACCTATTAAGCATAGATATACAGAGATACCATCCTCATATACATAATTTTAATCTGACTTAAAAAAAAGGAGGTTATCAATTCTTCTGAAAGTATTTTTTTTTTCTCAGAACTATAATTTTTCTTTTAATAATTAAGTATCTACCTAGTTATATTTAACTTCAAATAACTGTTACACAAAATCTGTAAATTTTTGTACCCATAAAATAATGCCCGATTTTGATATCTACCAGAAAGATTGTGACTCTTTTGTATGAGCTAATTCCAAGAATTGTAAAATTATTTTTCCTCACTATACTTTACTATGGGTGGTACCTCTGTTCTTGTAGATCATGTTTATTTAGCGAACTAGCACAGTTTTGTTTCGCTTCGTTAATGACATGGTAATGACTTGAGAGTGTGTGTTTGTCTGTACCAGGGCCTTGCATGGATATTGATAGCGCTGGCGGTGTGGCGGGATCTTCACGTGAAGCAACATTTTATTCTTAATATAGGGGCTTACAATTTAATTGGCTGATGATTATGAAGTTGCAATACCAAAAACCTAAGGGAATATTTTTGGAGGATAAAATGCGACTTGGTTTAATCAAAGGTTTAGCTTGGAATTAAATTAGAAGCAAGACAAATGGGACAATGTAACCCAGAGATATTTGACTCAATAATTGGCATGTTGAATTGGGAATAATGTTTTTGTGGATATCTAAATTTAGATTTAATCTGTAAGATGGGTTATATTTTTTTACTAAAGTATCTAAATAATGATTAAAAATGCTGCTCCACAACGTTGGTTCCGGCCAGCCGTCGCCCTCCGGCCCTCACTCCCCGTGTACTGTACAGAAGGTGCTGAAGCGCAGCAGCCCGCTGAAGAGCGCCGGCTCGGAGGCGGAGGCGGCGTCCGATGGGGCGGAGCGCTCCGACGAGCGAGACTCGCTCAAGATACAGATGGAGGCTGCGAGGGAGATGCACCGGCGGCGCCTCGCTAAGAAGGGTGAGCGTACTTGATTGAAACATGTTTCTTGCCTTAAAAAACAATAAAAAAGGTTCATATGAGTGTTCATTCTAAAGTCGAATTTTAAAACTCCTCAAAGGCCTCTGAATGGATTTAATGGTTCCCTTTCTGATAAAAAGCCGGAACAATTTAACGTGTTATTTTCCGTTGGAATGTCATACGTTTGTCACCTATCCAAGAATGGACCACATCGGTTGTTCCTTAAACTATGGTCGTTTGATCAGTTTAAACAAATTTTGTTACTTTGTTGCAGTAAGATTGTTGTAAATAATATTATGATTACACGTGTATGTTGTACAGCGTTCCCCCGCATGGGCCCTGACGGCAAGACGACGCTGGCGCTGGTGGGCGGCGGCGGCGGCGGCGGCGGCGAGCGGGACGAGCGCGCGCCCACGCTGGGACAGCTGCTCGGCAAGCTCACGCACGGGACCGCCACTCTGCACAGTATGTACCTGCTATTTGATTGATTACCATCAGGCGAATTACGGCCAAGTGCAAGCCCATTCCTTGTAAAAAAAGCCTGCTATTTGAACTACTATTTGATATTACTACAATCCGGTGTAAATGAGGGTTCCTACTCCCTACGTGGCTAACTGACATGTTAGCCGCCCGGCTAACGCGCAGGACGCGGTTGCACTTGCGGATAACCGGAAGATAAATAGCTGCAAGTCCAACCCGTAAATGCAAACTGATGTGAAATCGTTCGGCTGTTACAGTCTGATAGCAGTGCTCGGCTCGGCAGCGAAACTACTTTTCCGTACAAATTTTTGGTTGCGTTTAGCCGGCTGCATTGCGTCTACGTCTACTAAAAGTGAAAACTAACTCTTGTTTCCCCGCAGCCCCGCGCGAGGACCGGCGCAACCTGGCGAAGGGCGTGAAGCCGCTGGTGTACGGCCCCTTCGCCTCGTACGCGCCCTCCTACGACGGCACCTTCGCCACGCTCTCCAAGGACGAGAGCCACCTGCTCTACCACACGCTGCGTGAGTATACTGTTTCACTGCTCCTCTCTGCGAGCCATATCCTCATTACTGAGGGTCGCAACTCACCACATGCTGCATGAGTGCAGTCTGCTTGGCATGTTTTCTCTTTCCCGCAGAATTAATTCGTTACAAGTTATGGTGGTGGGTGGGTCCTTCTACAGAGGTTGTCCTCAGATTTTGTAGTCCTCATACATATCCTAACGTTTGCCTTCATCTGCTATGAAATCACATAGGAAACTACTTAAAATGGATGAATACAGTTATATTGTGTTTATTTGTGCAGCATCGGAGACTGGTCAAGGCAACGAGGAGCTGCTCAGGTTCGCGCCGGACTCTCCGTGGGCGCTGTTCTACGACATGGAGGCGCTGTTCCCGGACAAGAAGCAGGATAGCGGCGCCGCGCAGGACCATGTAAGCAAGCATACATACAATTATCGTCATTAAACTTTTATAACTAGCCCATGGATCATGCAGTTGTCCCAACAAATTACTTTTGAATTTGAATAATTACAACCCTGCTTCTACATTCTTAAATTTCCTCACATCACACTAATAATTGCGAAAACAAATCAAATTTTTAGGCAAAAATACATAGTTCGACCGCGATATAATATTACAAGGAAAATAAAAGTTACGCACTCCTATTATTACATATTTTGTGCCACAGACATCAAAGTCTTGCGTGTTGAGTGTAGAAACATCCGGAGACTACAGCTGATTCGTAATTAAAGTGTGTTAAATATCCCGCAGGATCTCAGCAGCGTGAAGATCGACGTGGACTCGCTGCGCTCCCTCTCCTCGCTGGGCATAGACGTGGAGTTCCTGTCGGAGTTGGAGGAGGACATCCGCGCCTCGCAGCACGACTACGGCATCGGGGACGCGCTCCGACAGAACGCCGCCGCCATACACAGGCTGCACTCCGAGCAACACGACCGGTGTGTACACCTGTGTAACCTACAATCATCACTTGTATTTAACTCTCTTACTCAAACTCTTCATAAAACAAAGGAAAAAAAGCAAATTAATAACCCGGGCATCATCCCAGCTCCCAGCAGGTCCCAGCCACCAACAATTGATAATCAGGCGACAGTGCGACGCCCTCATTGTCAAAATAATGAGAGATAGTTTGCCATACTGGGTGTTAACTTATCTCACTGGAGAGCTGCTGTGGATATTTATCATGAGCGTTAAATAATGTACTCGTATGCACCATGTACCTTATCTGTGCCTCGGTTTCATCTTTAATGAATTTTATCCAATTTTTAAAATGAAGGAGTTTCTCAATTGGTTTCGACTCTAAATTGGCTAAGCCTCTTCGAACACTTACCTAAAACGTAACTGTAACGCCCTAGCAACAAACGCACACTACCGCGTTATGGTCTCTTCACAAATTCACACTGTTTGAAATGAATTTTGTATTAAAAATAATTGTTTTTGTAGGTTGTCTGCGCCTCCCCCATGGCACCTGTCGCTGTGCGCGCGGCCAGGCGGCGCAGAGCGCGAGTGTGCGCGCACCGCCATCACGGCGCTGCGAGGCATGCTGGCCAAGGTGCCGCCCCGGGAGCTGTGCAGCCCCCGCGCCCTGCGCGCCGCCATGGGGGTCACGCTAGACCACTTAGGTACGTATCCACTACATACCATATAAACTTGTAATTGTCTTTGAACCTAAGGTTACGCTTACACTCCACAATACAGGTACATCTTAGCGTAGGATGTTGCGCACAATCTGTGTACTGCGATCTAAGTTTTTATTGTGTATACTAATTTGTTTTATTGTGAAAACTTAGGTCCTAGCATTATTTGACCAAACTTTTTCAGGCTAGGTAACTGATCGATTATACAGACAAGTGTGATTTCCTTACTTTGCCTCAACTGTACAAATTTAGGAATTGTAAAAAAAAGATAGATTGGTGTAATATATCCGTATTTCTATCTAGATACACCAATGGCAGTAGATGACTTCGAAGAGATGCACGAGCCACCATCAGACCCCGACTCCCGCTCCAGCCACGACAAGTGAAAACTAACCTCAAATGCCTCAAATACACACTAGCACATTCACCTTTATTGGACACCTACTGAGCCCAAGGAAGTGGTTAGTGTTATTATCAATATTTTTATACCTAGTTCGTAAGTTTTTAATGTAGACAAGGTAATTTTTAAGACAAATTTTAATAAAAGAATCGGAAATCGTGGCTGGGGCTTTTATTTATATTGCAGAACAGCGCCATCTCTGGGTGGCAGGAGGAGGTATTTGGTGATTGGAAATAGCGTTGTTAGTACTGTAAAGTCAGTGTAGAGTGCGTTAGCTGTAGTGTAATGTGTAGTATTGTTGTATGTTTGATGCTCGTATTCTAAAACTAAAATAGTAGTTTATCTACACTAATGTTGTAACATTCTACTTATGTTTCCAATACTTGACTTATAATTACTACTGTTATAGCACAGACAACAAAACACTCAATTTAAGCAATTTCACATGATGTTATAATATCCACATCGATATCGTAATAGCTCATAATAACATCGAAAAAGCGTGACCAACCTGATTGCAGGGCCAATCAGGTTGGTCGCGCTGCACTCTCGTTGGTTAGATTTTAATGGCGGCAAAATCACTGTGACTATACACGTACGCGTGGAATTAATGTTTCGCAATGTGTTTTGTTTTTTAAATAAAAATTAAAAGTTAAAAATGGATAGCGACGATGATATTTGTACGCCTCCGGATATTCTAGAATTGGCAACAAAATTAACTCACAATCTTTTGCCAGAAAAATCTAGAAAATTATATGAAAAATTAACTATTGTCAGCTTTTACTTTTGTTGTTTGATTAATTGCATTAGTGAAGATAAAGTAGTGTATGCAACTGCATATAACACGGGTATTAAAACACGAGTGTGAGTTTATGAAACGAGCGCAGCGAGTTTCATAATAGTAACGAGTGTTACTTTATCTTCATTATATGACAGTTGCATAAACTACTATTATGCAACTGTCATATAATGAAGAATTATGCAGATACACAGAATTATTGTTCATTTAACTGTATATTTTGATTAGTCCATGTGTCTTTCCTAAGTAATTTTAGATTGTTATTTAAGTTTTGACAAGACACTGGACTGATGGCTTATATTGCCTTCATTATCCATTTTAAAATATTCAAATCAAAGTATAATTCTTATTTGTACACCAATTACAAAAATCACAAGTACAAAGAAACTCAGTGTATAAGATTGGAAAGAGGGCGGCTTGTATAAAATAAAAACGTGTGATACAATTGATCTCTCCCCTAGTTATCGTCGATTGGTCGGCGCGTGCGACCGACGCTGCGCACGCGCTCACACGCGACCCGGGGGGATCTACTAATAACTATCCTGGATCATCGATTATGCAAAGCACTTATTGCCATTGTGTTGGTATCGATGGAGATCATTTTGGAACAGGTTGCTTAATGTTCGTTTTTGAAATGGGCATGGTGGCAGATTAATTTTGTAATAATTTGTAAATATTATAGTTAAGCATGCTTTTTATATTAAATCGGTTAGATACCGCGAAATAACATCACTAATCGTTATGCATTACTAAAATCTTCGCGTACTAATGTGAAGGAGTGGGGGGGGGACGTACCTACATTATGATTTGACGTCATTTATTTTCTTTTATTCCGCAGTACCCCACGTCCCATATGATAATTCACAAACAATACAACAAATTGTATAAATTTCTTTATACAATTTGTTGTATTGTTTGTGAATTATCACACAACTTATCAATTAAACATTCAAAAGTACAAATTCGAATCGAGAAACAGAACGATTAATTTTAAAATTGAAATTGTTCGTTGAAAGGTTTGCGTTTACCGCTCGTTCTGTGTGACATTGCAATTACACGCGAGTGAATTCATGACGGGCGACACCGAGGTCAATTACAGAGATATTAAACAATGCCCACCCCTGCCTGCCTCCCTCGTGCACCCCGCGGTCACACGGGAACTCATACTATATGACCAAGTTGAAAATAATCAGCCATGATAAATTCAACCTTATTTACTAAACTATAAAGATGTGAAAGTTGACAATGATATCGTGGCTTTATCGGAAATCAAATACAGTAATGTATAAGTAATGTTTTTATTGTAAATCATATTGATAGAGCAAACGTAGCGGTGATGTATTGTTTGGGTTGATACGGGGCTCCGTGGGAGTGGGCGGGGCTAGAGTTACCTGCTCGTGGATTATCTGTATGTTTGCGCCAATTACACAAGTTGAAGCAACTGGGTCTGGCTCTAAATAGTAAGAATTCTTCTCATTTAAACCCATATAAATATTGATAAATGTTTTGGGAATACAAAAGAAAAAAACAATTAAGCCAGAATTATGACTGGCTACTGGCTCTCTTTTATCTTTGAAAGCAATAAGTACCTATATCAAAAATATTTGGTGAATACCTAATATTTTATTATTCATTGACAACTCTTGTACAATAAAAAATAAAAAGCACATGTCAGGACTTTTGAAAATATTTGGATTTGAAGCTAGACTACCTACTCCAATGTTATTGGAAGTATTTTTAGATTTATTCCTTACTAGTGGATGCTCTACGTCATAACATCTACCTGCATGACAATTTTCAGCCCGATCCGTCCAGTGGTTTGGGCTGTGCGTTGATAGATCACTATATCAGTCAGTCAGTCAATCAGTCAGTCAGTCACCTTTGAGTTTTATATACGAGTATATAGATAAAGGTTATTCAAGCAGGCCTGTCTCTTGATCCTCCCAGCCAGCCCAGTAGCCCCAAGCAATCTCCACGCAGACAGCTCACACCAAAAGTACTTGAGCAAATAAACAAAATAATCTAACTCCCATAGGGTTGCCAGTTACCACTACACAGGGATTAGCCTTTTTCCTACGCGTATTTTGCAACAAGGGGTACAATAGAGTGTTGCCACCTGTCTCAATGTCCCAGGAGACCAAGCTTCTCACGCCCACAAAAAAACGGGTTGGAGAGTCGAAAAAATTACGCTCTCATGGGTTTTTATTGCCTTTTTATTATGTAGGTTTTGTGATATTTTTTTTTTTTTTTTTTTTTTTTTTTTTATAAAAAAAAGTGGCAAAAAGGCAGACGATCTGCCTGATGGTAAGCAATCATCGTCGCCTATGGACACTTGCAACTCCAGAGGTGCTGCAGGACTTTGCCAGCTTAGAGAGGTGTTTGTGAATACCCTTTTTAAATCTCCCCATATTGTAGCTCCGTGGAAAGACCTCAGGGGGTAGATCGTTCCACATCTTGCAAGTTCGCGGAAGAAACGAGCGCATGAAACGGACTGTGTGTGTATTATTCTGATAGGCAGATATAACTACCTATGGAAATTTCGTTACTTTGCTTCGTTTGTCAAGACATTGTTCTGTGTTTTCCCTGGTTCATAGATAAATTTTGGATATTGAATGCCTATATTATAGTACTTTACAGACGCTTACAGGCATTTCTGTGAACAAAACATGTTTATTATTTTAAAGAGGAATTCGATGGCTGTTTGTTATATTTATACATGTACTATAACATAAACAAAACCGGTTGAACTTACATAATGCAAATAGTTATCAAAGTATACTCGTAGTGAACGAAAAACAAACAAAAAAACAGCTAACAATGTTTTTAGCTTTAGCGATATTCGAATTATCAAAAATCTTATAATAAGAAAGTCGTTTCTATAGATATATGTTACGAGAGTTATTCAAGGTCCAGTTTTTTGTTATTTCCTAAATTAAAACCCAATATTGAGTAAATAGGTTTGTGTACCAAGGTTACACATTATTACCGTATATTACCAGCACAAGTCTCAATAAGCGAACTTGTATTAGTTTCTTCCCACACATACATATAGCGCAGGAATAAAGACGATGTCCAGTGGACGAATTAATGAGAAGTGGGTCCAAGGTTTCTTGATATGAACCATGTCAGATTTAATGATGTCCAATCTTCACTGACCTTCGGTAATTGAGAAAAAATGAGCTCATAGGTTACAAATCCATACGATATTTTGGTAAACATATATTTTAAGTAACAAGTGATAAATTATCTATATTTAAAGCCAAATAAAATGAGGTAGGTATATAAGGTTCATTTTATTAGTTTGAATTATATTTTTTACCTCAACCCCCTTCAACAATTCTGATAAAAAATGTCACAACCTCACTACAAAACCTCCTCAAAACTACAATAAAAGGCTTACAAACACAAAGGCTTACAAAACGGATTACAGAGCTCACAAAGAATGGTATAGGATTGGTTGCCTTCTCTCTAATCGCATCGGATTTGGAGCCTCGTCCTCTGAGATACCGACACTTACTGTAAGGATACCTACAGGGTGACCGGGAGAACAATAACTTATCACGAAATACGGACAATATTTCGTAAAAATTATGTTACTAATACTTGTTGTCATACACATATTTATCAAAGGAGAAAAAAGTATCCTGTTTCTCACATATACTAAAAGTGTCTTCAGGAAGCGTTTATTTAATTACTATCACGTTACAATCGACTAATATATGCATTATTTTTGTCTTGTTAATGGTTGGGCCAACAATGTAAGGCACGCCTTACTTCGGCTTTACTTATATGATATCTTCCTCCACCTTATGCATGCGAAGGATCCTGAAATTCTTTAGTCGAAGCTCGTGGCTTCGCTTGCATAATGTAGAGATAAAACGTAGCCTATGCTATGACACTCCTAAGACCTCATACTACCTAGGTGGTCATGATAATTCAATCAGCTGTTTTTGAGTTATGAGCGTTTAAATAAACAGAGAAACAGCCAAAAATTATAAAAACTGCTGAAACGTGTTTTATTATCGATTTAAAGTATATATTATATATCTATATACATATATTATATACCTATCCAAACATATTTTTCTAATATATTTTATGTTCAGTTTTTTGACCCCCTACAGTTTTATTATATAGGTATGTATAGATTACTATCAGAGTGCTGATGGTTAAATAAATTATACTACAGCGTAGATTATTTCAGCATTTTTTTACGTGGGATAGGTTTACGTTTGAATACAGCCTGCCTGATTTTAAGCATTGCTGCAGCCTAGGGTGTAACACGCTTACCTAGAAGATACCTATTAACTCTAGATTTGAATCCAAGGGGGATTGTAGTTCGCAGGAAACACAGCTTCTGGTAAAGTGTTCCAAAGCTTTGCCGTCCTTACAATAAACGTAGAGGCAAAGCGCTGTGTTCGACACTTCGGCCCTTCCACCATAAAACGGTGTCTACCTGCGTACTTTCTTTCATACCAAGTTTTGCATACCAAGTTCTCTTCGAGTCGCCCTGTATTGCGAGGTAGCAGTTCATGGCAAGCGATGCGGCGCGATCGTCAAGATTGCGTGGACTCTTTGAAAACAAACACCGATACATTCGCTTTGAGATTGCGATCAGCCCTCCACCCACGCGGGCCCAACCGACAGAGCCGAATATCTACTCGTATGAATGTTATATGAGTGAATTGTTCAAATAGCTTTATAGCGATAAACGCTCATATACCTTCAATGTAATCGAGAAAGTTTAGCTGCATGTTTTTCCTTTGTAAATATTTAATCTAAATATATAAATCTCATAGGTGCCTGACTGATATAGTGATTTATCAACGCGCAGTCTAAACCACTGGACGGATTGGGCTGAAATTTGGAATTAAGGTAGATGTTATGACGTAGGCATCCGCTAAGAAAAGATTTTTGGAAATGCCACTTTTAAAGGGGTGAAATAGGGGATGCAAGTTTTATTTCTTAATGCGAGCGAAGCCGCGTGCACCCACTAGTAATTAATAAAATTGTGACGCAACAATTAAATGCGAGGCAAAAGTATTTTGCTATGCCTTATTTCGTAATGTTTAGGTCTTTCAATAACATAAATAGAATAAAAATGAAAGATGAATGTCTAAAATTATTTCTTTCTATTCTTTTTATATATGTATTATATTCGTCTCGTCTTGTATGTGCTTCACACGCATCATTGTATAGATATTTATTTGGCGACAGCCGAGTTGCTTATGTAAATCAACAAATTTAACGAAATAATATTTCTTAGAACGAAAACATTCCACGTGTAGACAGCGATTTCAGCTTTCCTCACATTTTTGGGAAGCCGCAAGCTTTTAACTGTCTAGCGGTTGGTTTGTTTTGGTTTAATGTCTACTTTAATGTATGAGTATGTAATACATTATATATGAATATTCCGCGCCAGTAAAAGCTTTTTGGAAACCTTCACTACTTTTACCACACACACACACACAGACAAAGTACTTGACTTATTTATATAATAAAATATGTAAAACTACTTAAGTAAGTACGCTGATACGGTTGATAGATACTTATTACCAATTTAATTATCATTTACGAGATTTATCTACAATATAAATGAATTAGGAGCAATAAGTATAGTCACGTGTCCAGCGTGCGAGACGTCTGCCGCCCGCTCCAGCGCCGTTCGCCCGGCCAGCCGCCCGGGGCGCCGCCTGCTCAACGTTATCCTGTGAGCTACTTCTGTTACAGGTGGCTGAGGTTAAAAAAATCTACCTTAAAGGTGGTTAGTTGATTTGTTTGTTCTCTTTCAAGTCACAACGCAGTAAAAGATCATGATGGTATATCGGTAGTATTGTATGTCATTATCTAGTATCAGATAAGTTTTTAACTTTAAGTTTTTTACTTACTAGACATTATCAATAAAGAATATAACAAATGTCAGAAACAGACGAGATCATCTAACCGAGCGAGATACGGACCATTGAAAATAAATACTTTACTTACAGATTAGGAAATATAGGAAATATAGGAATAATCTATATAATAAGTATACCAGTAGAATATAGATTCTACTGGTTCTAATCCCCACATAGTACATAGCACTAGGCTGTGCCCGCGGCGTCCCACGCTCGCCCCTGCATATTGCACGCGAATCTATTCCTCTAATTGCACACCCGCTTCCAAGCGTGTGACCGCCACGCGGCCTATACTTACACTATTCACTTTATACATCACACATATTAACTCTTATTATATTGCCATAGAGTGCATTTTATCTTGGAAAGAAAGTCAATTAAAAATCTCAACACCGAATATTGACTATCGCATCGAAATCAGCCCCGAACTGTCCTATTCGTAACACATAAAGTTGATGTTCCAATGTAAAAGTTCATGCGAAAAGTTTGTCAAAAATTCAATTGACAAAGTTTCACATGCGTGGTGATGACCTTTAGTTGTTTGGGATAGGGTAGAAAATTGCATCTATGAATGATCCTTTTCCCCTGGCGCGGAGTGCGGCTGGGGCGCACGGGGCGGTGCGCGGCGCACGCGGCGGCCACTCGTCAGTCGTCCGCGCGCGTACGTCGGCGCTGCACGTGCCCACGCGCGCTCTTATCTACCACCTCCGGGGACGGAAGTCAACGAGTGCACCATTCATTAAGATTTGGACCTTTCTTACCCTAGTCAAAGAGTCAAGGTCGTTGGTTCACCTATTTATTGAAAGTGTGTCAGGATTTAGAAAAAGTTCCTTAAACTTTCGTTTGTGTCCAATATTGAAACCCTGAAAACATTCATATTACTTCTAAAAGAGCATTTAAAACAGAGTTTATAAAGATACACATACAAGTGTACCTACATAACTAATCTTTGAATACCGTGAGAAACTCAGTGCTATACGTTAAGTGACATTTGAAACGTGACTTAAAAACCCAGTGTTAAAGCCATGGAGTACCACCACCGGCACATGGAGGCAGGTCCGCAGGCGCTGCACGGGCCGCAGGAGGCCGGCCAGTGGGGCTACGGTTGGGGCCCGCCGGCGCCCGCACCCGCCGCGCCCGTGCCTGCGCCGCGCTCCAAGCGAGCGCACTCGGACAGCGAGGACGATGCCTTCTCGGAGGAAAGCAGTAAGGATGCCACGTGAGTATCTAGCTCTGTTTATAAATAGTGGATATCCTGATAAAAGTTGGTTAAAGTGCGAGAACGGTGTGTTCTCGCACTCGCTCACTCCGACTTGTATCAGAAAAAAGTATGCCTATTTCACTGTCGAAGCTCTATATTAAAACTATCCAAAAATCACTATTAACCGTCATTCCGTTACGGCATGAAAAAGGGACAAACAAATAATTGACACTCTAAAGTTGCAACAAACAAATTATAGGTATATTATATATATGTATAGTATATATGTATATTAAATCGGAATCTAAACATGCAATACAATATAAAATATTACAAAATCATTAACAACTTTTTCTCTCTGCTTTTGCTTGCCCATTACACAATCATAGTTACAGTTTGTATTTCTGATAAGGCTCTTATAGGCATTGTAGAGTTGTAGAGCTAATCAGACTAATCAGGTCAACGTTTCTAATAATCTCGAGTAACGTGCACAAGTATAAGCTTACTTCATATTACATAACTATAAATCATGTTACGTGTGTGTAAGGCTTCAATAATAATGTAATGCTAAATATGCTACGTCTCGCCGCTACGCGCGTAGCACTGCTACGTCGTTTAAAGTATCATGAAAGTTTAGCGGAACTGAATAAAGTGTTGATTTCATCGATTGAGCCTCAAATTAAGTTACTTTATTGCACTTAAATAAAATAAGTATAACTTATGTTAAGTGACTACACGACTACACATACGAATAATTTTTTTCGTAGAAGGTAAATGGTATAGCCTGGAAGAGAAGCTAAATTGTATGCTACGGTGGTAAGGAACACTTCATGAGACGTACTTCTTACGTCAATAAGATAAATAAAAAAATACTTAAAAGTCATTATTGTTTATTTGTTGTACTTAATATAATGTCGAACAAAATATATTAATTATTAATAGTTGAATGAAATGTTACTATTTATGCAAGCATACATAGTATCAATCTAAGGGCATCCGAACTAAGTTTTTGTTTCGGATTGATACCTATTGTATGCCATTGAATTCTCCCAGTAAAAAGACGATGATAATGTTGAACTGAGCCCCAGCATCCTCCCCCAGGTCCCCTGGCGGCGACTCCTGCCAGCTGATGACTCGCAAGCGGCGGCGCGGCGTCATCGAGAAGAAGCGGCGCGACCGCATCAACACCTCGCTCACAGAGCTCAAGCGGCTCGTGCCGGCCGCCTGCGAGAAGCAAGGCAGCGCCAAGCTGGAGAAGGCCGAGATACTGCAGCTCACAGTCGACCACCTCAAGATGATACATGCTAAAGGTCAGTATCAAATCAATCACTGCAATATGGCTGCTTAGTAGGTACACCAATCTCTACAAATCACTGAAACCCTGGAAAAATATATAGTGTTTTTCCGCTGCGTCTGCTCCTTAACCGACTTCAAACAACAAACTTGATGGTTTTTAGGTGTGTCTAGGTCTTGAGATCCACGGAGGCCAGGTTGGTTAGGAGGTGAGGTGTGGCGGTGGTATATGTAGGAACACACCTAACAACCATCAAGTTTGTTGTTTGAAGTCGGTTAAGGAGCTGTCGCAGCGAAGAACACTATATATTATTCCAGAGTTTCAGTTACAATGGATTTCCGCAAAGTAACGCCTGATTCTTGCTGTGATCTTCACTACAAATCAATTTTTGATGAGAGGCACTTAGGGCGGCTTAAAAACTCTGATACCAGTGCTAGCCACTCTCACACGAATTCACTTACTTTACTAATCTTAGACGAACTAAATGTTATATGGTATTTTATAGGTATATTCCGGCATTTCGATGTTCCAATCCAATTATATACATTGTGTTAAACTTTTTTCTCCAGGTTCCCGTTTTTCTTGCCAATTAAAATATCTGCAACCTGTTATACCTGCTTGGATTTTTTACTTTCTATAACTATCAATTTCCGTTTCCTAAAAGGCATAAAAGACTTCTCTAACGGTTTCCAATAAAAAAGCTAAAAAAAGCGAAATCCCGCGCCGTTCGCTTCGTTTTTCCTGTCTTTACAATTTGCAACTTTGGATCATCGGAAGTGACGGTAAATGACTGTTACTTTTAGTTATCCTGAGCAATTTTATTCGATGGTGATAGGTAAGTTAATTCCTACCTTATCAACATAGTAATAAAGCCTACACAAGTGACGAAAGTAAGATTTTCCCAGTACATTCGGTTTGGTGAACTTTCGCTGATAATTTGATGGGAACTTTAGGCCCATTCATTAGCTTTAATGGAAGATGGCTGTCATGTTCTGCGGCCGTTTATAATGCTACATAAACTTGTGACACCATTTTTTCTAATTTTTAGACTTTTCTAACTTTTATGAAGTTGTAAAAGATGCCTGTGTCGAAGTTTTCTTTAAAAAATGTAACCTTTTATCTTTTTGAAGTTAAGAATTTTAAGGGCTCGGTTGTAACTTAGTTTTCAAGATAGGTAGATGTAACAGATGTTATGCTTACCAAATAGAAATTTCAAAAATCAAAACAGGCAACGTTTTGAACCCTCTCTGCCCACTCCAGGAATGCCGATATCTCCGCATTCCATATCAAAAACGAACTTTAGAACAAGTTAACAGAACCAAAAATAGATTATCACAATAAAATTCAATATTACAAACATACGGGTCATATGGATAAAATCTATTTTTGAAGGCATTGCTATTAATAAAGGTACAATTATTTTGTATTTCCTTAGTAGTGGAACCTGCCGCACAGGTAAAAGCCCTCATAAGATATTCTCGTGTATTTTACTATCTTCCAAATATACGGTCTGTCAAGAAGCACCTACACCTAGTAGTAGTTCCCACGCTATGTTTCCGGGTCCACGACAGGTGGACGGAGTATAGAGCCCGTCTCATAGCGAATTCACCGACATAATACCCGGACAAAAACACATCATGTGGGTGCCTGTGTTACAGTTTTGTGGGACAAACATAAACATGGTATAGCTACGACTATTAAGACCTTTCTATAGTTGATTTTATACTACATAAATTGGGCCATAATTTATCGTTGAAATGAACAACAAAATTCAAAAGCACTAACCAGCAAAACCTAAAATCAGGGAACCATAATTGTATTACCGATTCCAAAGTCACGCAACCCCTAATCTAATTAAATCAATGTATCTTCCTGTCAATTATCTGGTGCATTGTGGTCACTGGTCACAGTATGGCGGTCATACCGGTCACCCATCATTCCGCTGCGGTGAGGTGTTCCTCACACGAGTGGAGTGATTGTTGCATGTCGTGTGATTTGCTCTAGTGGGGGTGAAACCGCATCCGCGAGCCACTGGCGCGGTTTGTCGCCAGCTTGAGGTCAAAGGTCACTAACGGTTTATAGGTCACAAATATTAATGTAGGCTTTTACATAAGTACATTTTAAAAAACGTACAAATTTTGTTGTATGTAGGTAAATAAAATGGGTACCTTTATTCACCTATAATATAAAAAAATAATAAAAAAGCCACCTTAAATAATAAAAAAGCAATCGGATACAGTCAGTCCCAGCTGGTCCAATCGTACTCGTATAATATTAATAGATCGTATCATTTTTACTACATATGTAATTTTACAAATGCCACTTTAACGGGTAGGGTATGCATTTGTTTCATTATTTTATTGTAAAATATTGCTCGTTAAGTTTGATGTCCCCAAAAAAATATTTTTCAATAGGCAGTGAGTTAAAGAAAAGAGATTATTTATTTGTTAGTTTTTATATGTAACGTTGAAGATCTATCTGCCATAATTAAAAATACTAATCCAACTCTTTCAAACAGCAACACCTAACTTCCTACTCCTTAAAGATATAATGCATTTTTTGCACCCATCCATCTTTCTCACGGCAAATATTTAGAAAAACACTCTCACACAAAACCACAATGGATCGAAAAATAACTTCACTTAACTAAATATCGATTAGAAACCGCACAATGGCCACTGCGGCCAGATTTAATAACTTTTGATACTTCACAGAATAAGTTAACAGTTGCTATGAGAATTTACCATAGAATAGGTGCTAGTTACAAAGAAGTCTTGACATAGATTATTAGCTAGTATGTATGGAGACACACCCCGTGTCTGACCGGACAGGCCCGCACCTGGCGAGAGCAAAAAATGTACCTAACAGGAAGTTACCTCCCGAGTGGTAGTATACCTGTAGATACTATGATATGATACTTTGACGTGGAATATGCTGGTCAGATGTTTTTATCCCATGATAGACTTATAAAAAGGGTTCTATGTTTTAGAACTATAAACATACATATCTCTTCATATCTCTTCATATTCTCTTGTGTGCAATGTCCCGGAATATATATATATATATCTAGAGTAATAGGTTTCTTCTAGGCAAGCGTGCTACATCTTAGACTATAGTGGTGCTTAACATCAGGCAGGCTATAGTCAAACGTTAGCTTATTTAATGTAAAAAAACAGCTACTTTTTCATATAATTATTAATGTTTCTGATAAATTACTTTTCTTTAGCAAGGTATCTAGTATAAACATTTAATATCAGAATCTGATATTGTTTTTATAATTAAATTTCCAAGATCAGTAACGCTTTTGTTAATTAATTTATAATTAATCAAATTACCATTTTTATTTTATTAATTATTAAACTATACAGACCGCAAAAATCTCCCACGAGTCTCAACTCCACAGTTAGCATTAAAAACAAATCAGTAATTCGATTTAATCCTTATATCGTCACAGTGCAGTACAATCAGCAGGCGAAGTCAGGAGGGTTGGGAGGGCCGTGGGAACGCGCCCTTACCGGCCCTCTCACTGCGAATGTGCTCCGTGTGAACTCGCCCTGTATCGGTCAACTTGACTAGTGATAACGGAGGGTGCATATTGAATAAGTGCTGTTATCTGATGCCTTTGTAATGTGGTATTTAATGTATGTACTGACTTCAGTTGACTTAAGCTTAAATTTACGACTTTAACGCACATTTTCAAATCACAAAATAGGAGATAAACATACAGAATATTGATAAAACATCTCTCTCTGAGTCGTGTTTCCTCATGACTGAGGGTCGTGACTCCCCTGCAGAATTAATTCACGGATAAAACATAGTCATATCATTTATTCCTTCGAACTAAATATTCGTTAATTAAATTTATAGATGAGTAATGCAACCTTTATTTTTCTGTTATTTATGTAAAATAAATTTGTACTACTAATCACTTGATTAATTGGCCCAATTTCAAGTTAGTTAGCAAGCCCTTAAAATATATCCTTTCATATTACAAAGAAACTAAGCATTCCAAATCTCTAAATCCTTCTTAACCAGTAATCTACATTCGCACCACCAGGTCACGTGATTGTGCCGGCATACGCGAGCGGAAGTTACTTCCAAGCAAGGGTTGCTCACACCTGCATTAGAAAAAAATATAAAAAACGCCTAATAATGCCACCAGGAAGGGAACATACTTAATTGTGTGTGTCTGGAATGAGTGTTTTTTCTTCTAAGTTTTTTTATTTATTTTTGCACCATGAGGATCAATCAACTGATAGATTTATCCACTTCCATCATCGAGGCAAGTTATAAGTTTAGAGTTTTGTTCATTGGTGATACATACATATTTTAAATAAACGTATGACTGCATTGTAGGCCACATAACACGACATATGTAAAGTATTTTTATTCTACGAAAAATTGCCATAAAACTATTGGATATCTCAAAGACATGTCAATGAATAAAATTATTAAATAATGTAATTTAATATTGACCATTATACTTGGTTCCAACCCAAGTCTTGCTAGCGGTTCCTCTCTGCCTCGGCTGCAGTTTCCTTCACCCTGCGTTCTTAGCCCGGTGCCCTAGTAACTCGACCAGCCAACACAGACCTCCCAACCATCAATGAATCTGCCTCTCTTCAAACAACCTTCAATGAGCCAGGAGGGGACAGCGGCTCATCTTAATCTGGCCCATTTCCTTCCCTTTCGGAAGACGCCCGGAAACTACCGGTTCCCGTTACACGGTCCCTTATTACATTTTCCGTCTCGTTTTATCTCGCCACAGGTGATATAAGTCTGTCTCTATTTAAACTTGTTGCATAATGAGGCAGTTTTCGAGGGGTTGTTGAATGGATGCGTATTCTTGATCCCATTGTCTGTTCTATTCAAAAGTAAATCAATGAAACATCTGGTCCTTAAGTTATCTGATGACTTTTACTTCACATTTGGTCGAAGAAAATTAGTTTGAAAGTAAAAGCTAATATTTAACTCGTAACTTTGTAATAAATTTATGCAAGTAATTAAATTTCTTTACGCATAATTATTGTAGATAAAACTTGTACCAAGTTTACTTTCTCGTTAGTAAGCATTCGAAACAATCATAATATTAAATTCGAACAAAGTTCCGCAGCGGCCGCCATGTTATGAAATGTCGCGGAAAAGGAATTTAATAATGTATTTCCAAAATCTTCGTGATATTCTTTCGTATTATTCTCCAGTTATGGCCTAGAATTATTTCGAATGAATTGTTGATAATGTTTTCATTTGATTTTGTTGGTTATTTTAAAATCAGTTTCGCATACCTCATTACAATTTATTACAGGATCATTCCTGCTTATATTTATATCTTATACATTACATTGACTTACATAGGTATAATATGTTTGATATTATAAGAATTCACGTAGGTACTACATGATCAGAAATTTTATCTATGCTGTGATAACATTTTATAATTACCTTGTAACCTATTTTATTTGTGCGCAAAGAATGTACTATAATAAATGACACTCACGTACTTTTCCCTTCATTCCAGGTCTGGACACATTCGCGTACGACCCGCAGCGCTACGCGATGGACTACCACAGCATTGGTTTCCGGGAGTGTGCGGCGGAAGTGGCGCGCTACCTGGTCAGCTGCGAGGGGCTGGACATCCAGGACCCGCTGCGCCTGCGGCTCATGTCCCACCTGCAGTGCTTTGCGGCGCAGCGTGAGCTGGCGGCCAAGAGCGCCAACTGGTACCCGCAGTACCCCGCCGCGCCCGCGCCCGCGCCCCCGCACCCGCAGGCACATCATGCGTATACGGAACTAGGGCACAGGTAATTATTACAATCTTATAAATGTAACTTACAAATACCTCTCCACATGACATTGTGTGCCTTTATATAAAAAAAAAAATAAGAATATATTTTGTTGTTCTCAAAAGTCCATATCTCTAAACTAGACAGTGATTTATTTATTTATTTATTTATTTATTAAAAGTGATGCCTACCTAATGATATAATTTGTAAAAGATCTACTTATCTGCATGCTGGTAGCCACACCTTAAACACACGTTCACAAGCATACATGATCATTACAATAAAAGATATATCACCCAAATTTTACCCACCTATACCAACTCTTCAATCTCTTCTGTTTGTTGCAGACAAGAAGTGCCAGCGTCCACAGCGGCGCCCACCCTCCCGTCCGCGACGGCTCCGCTGGCGGCGCCGTACCCGCAGTACCCGGCGCCCCCCGCCCCGCACGCCGCGCCCCCCGCGCCGCACTACCCCGCCCCCTACCCGCACCCTCCGCACCCGCCGCACCCCTCGCACCACCAGTACTCGCAGAACACCTCCAAGCCGTACAGACCCTGGGGAGCTGAACTAGCTTACTGATACACTACGTATATGGGGTAGTGGACTAAATGTACAAAAATTGGATTTGATTGAGAAAATAGAGAAAAAAACGAGATTATTTTATATTTCCAATATTAATTTCATTTCATTATACATAAATTAACACTAACTTATATATTTACTAAAGCAACGCCTCAGTTGCACGATTAAATAATAGTAGTGTATGCAACTGTCATATAATTAAGGGTATTAAAACACTCGTTACTATTATGAAACTCGCTGCGTTCGTTTCATAAACTCACAAGTTTATGAAACGAGCGTAGCGAGTTTCATAATAGTAACGAGTGTTTTAATACCCGTGTTATATGCAGTTGCATACACTACTTTATCTTCACTAATGCATTGATAATTTATTAAATTAAATTCACGCGTACGTGTATTGTCACAGTGATTTTGCCGCCATTAAAATCTAACCAACGAGAGTGCAGCGCGACCAACCTGATTGGCCCTGCAATCAGGTTGGTCACGCTTTTTCGATGTTATAATGAGCTATTACGATATCGATGTGGATATTATAACATCATGTGATATTGCTTAAATTGAGTGTTTTGTTGTCTGTGCTATAACAGTAGTATTTATAAGTCAAGAATTGGAAACATAAGTAGAATGTTACAACATTAGTGTAGGTAAAATACAATTATGCTTTCACAATGAACATTTTATAGGTTTATATTAGATTCTATAATAACTGTAAACGATACGACATTGGCCCTTTTCCAATTGGAATATCATCCAACTAGATTTTCTCAATCAAATCACAAAAATAAATGCTGTTGTGATAGATCTCAGAGTTTAACGAAAATGTTCAAAAGAATCACATATTTTAGAAATAATTTAATTTTATCGATAAGTTTTGTGGAAGTGATATAGTATATGATGTTAGTTTATTACGAGTCATTAGATATATATTTGGGACCAAAAACCAAGCTTTAATACCTACTTAAGACTGTACAACTTACAAAAGCTCGTTTGATAGAGCTTTTGTAAGTTCTTTTCAAACAGATTTCTTTGAAAACAAGACTGCTTTTATGGCTTTTGTAAAAAATAACAAATTTACTATTAGTTGCGAATCAAGGTTGTGAAAATATTAAAATATAGCAAATAAGCTTATGAAAATAATATCGAAAGCAAATGTCAAAATTGAAGGTGACATTACATTTAGTGTTTTGTTTCATTTTAGCGCTGATGATAATTAATAAAAAAAGTATGTAATTAAAATTTATTTTTTAA
Organism: Macaria notata; assembly: GCA_927399415.1. Taxonomy (NCBI): domain Eukaryota; kingdom Metazoa; phylum Arthropoda; class Insecta; order Lepidoptera; family Geometridae; genus Macaria; species Macaria notata. The sequence continues at coordinate 2,945,701 of OV656727.1, forward strand.
TAATTTAATGATAATTATTATCAGATGTCGAAAACAGACACTGGGTCGGTCAATGTACCTAGCCTTATACATATGTACATATTTATTGGCAACCTTCAGACCTAGACTAATATGAAAAGGCCTAAGTGTGCTTTGCAAACAACCCTTTTTGGGTTTTGTTTGACTAACACCCGTCGCCATTTGTCTGTATCTAACTTATGTTCGCATAATTTTAACTTGTATTTAAAATATCCGATAAAATATAGAGTTTTATCGATGATATTTTTCGATATGCAAATCAATCTGTTTTTTTTCATGTACCTAAGCGCATAAATCAATTTAGTTAAAAATTTAAAACGTTCCTCTAAAACCATGTACATACTGTAAATACAGTTTGACAAGAAGAATAAATTATTTTTCAAATTACCACTACCGTTTTTCTCTAACCCCTATCCCACCTGTTTACTCTATCATCACAGAATATTAACTAACTACTATCAAACTGCCCAGCCAGTTAACTATAGTACCTAACATGTATAAATTAACTGATTACCATCGCACAGGTGTCGCGAAAGCCCCATTATGCGATTAGTAACGACCGCGCAGAACATAAAGTACTGTAATAATTCCGTCTGACCCCAGACCGTATAAATGCGATACTACGGGCTCGTCCCACTTCAATGCTCGTATGGGATATCGGCACCCCTGTGTTTCCCACGACTGTTATTGCTCTATCTCTGTCTGGCGCAGAGCTTGGTGGGTGTTGCTGTCCCGCTCTGTCGGACTTCCGTAGGAAGCAAGTCAGGGTGCAAAAACAGTGGTTTTTGTAGGAGCGTGTGTGCGCGCGCGACTTTATTTGTGGTGGCATGTGGAATTATGGAACGGGGCTGCTTTTTTGTTTCTACAGTTAATTTTCAAGTGTTTTTTTTTCTTAATTTGATATCTAAATATCTTTACTTTCACATATACTACCAGTAGTACCAAAGGCAAATCAGTTAGGTCATAGACACTGTTAGTTACTGCGAAAAAGTTTTAATCACGTAAGTGTTTAACAAATAATCATTGTTAGCTTTTTTTAACAAGTTGAACAACCTTTTTATTCAATAAGCCATTACTCACTGGCTAGATAACGATGAACTTAAATTGAATTGAATGCAAATAATTGTGCGTGAGTGTAAGAAGAATGAATTGGCCGCAGAAAGTTCAACCCTTTGTGGTGAGCCGGGGGTCGGTGGAGTTTGCACGGGGTTGTATTCACGCACCCGGGGCCTCTGACCTTTATATCTACGACTTGGGGGCAAGGATTACTTTATGGATAAAATAGCACAGTGTCTTAGAGGCTAAAATTAAGATGATGAAAAACTTACATTTCCATATGCGTATATCTTGCGTTATATTATAACTACGAGTCACGTATAGACAATAACAATAAAGCAAAAGCTATTAAAAAGTTTGATACCTACTAATTTTATAAGATTGATACTTATTTTTTTAAGTTTTTTTTGCACTTGCCAAAGTTCGCCTGCTGGTCAAATTAAATACAATAAACGTTTGCAATAATAAATGATTTGTTAAATTCTATGACTGCAAATTTACTCGTAACACTAACTGCAATTGCCTAAGTGTACAGATTTCGATAGTGTAAGCAAATACAGTCTGACTTGGAGAGAGCGTGGTCTGCTGATAGTAAACTATTACCGACATGTCGCTCGTCACGTCTCTCAATATTTGTTACCGGTGCAATTACATATATAATATTCATCTTTGACCCCCATTAATTATTATTAGATAAGCAAGCCATGGGAGTAAATAATCTCTGTTGCAATATTGTACATCTAGCCTTATGCGTTACTATGTTGTAATATTGTACATCTAGCCTTATGCGTTACTTTGTTGTAATATTGTACATCTAGCCTTATGCGTTACTCTGTTGCAATATTGTACATCTAGCCTTATGCGTTACTTTGTTGCAATATTGTACATCTAGCCTTATGCGTTACTTTGTTGCAATATTGTACATCTAGCCTTATGCGTTACTCTGTTGCAATATTGTACATCTAGCCTTATGCGTTACTCTGTTGCAATATTGTACATCTAGCCTTATGCGTTACTTTGTTGCAATATTGTACATCTAGCCTTATGCGTTACTTTGTTGCAATATTGTACATCTAGCCTTATGCGTTACTTTGTTGCAATATTGTACATCTAGCCTTATGCGTTACTTTGTTGCAATATTGTACATCTAGCCTTATGCGTTACTTTCTTCTTGTTTTATTTTAAACTCATTATTATTTAGTTCCAGAATCTGTTTCTCTGAATAAAGAAGTAAATAAATAAATCCCCGGATATGTTACATAGCGTCATCTAGCTTGAAACTAAGCAAATTCTTGTATAACGATTAGGCGTACCTATACCTATAAGATTTCATTAATTAAAGTATACATTGTTGTATACGCGGCACTATTTGCAGTAGGCTAATGATATATTATTGGATACTTACTCTTACTACTTCTTAATGCTATTAAATGAGTAAAAAGGTATTTCGTTGAACTACATAATATTATTAATAATTTTTTTACTTGCTAGTAGTGCCTGTAGTGCTATTTCTTACGTCACTAGCAGGAGACAGCCCTGCGCGGCGCCTAAAACTGGGTAAATAAATATTTGGTAGATTCCGGGCTATATTTAGGACATCGATATTAGATATTAGGACATGGACATAATATACTCGAATTATGCGTAAAATTTCCTCAAAAATAAACCAAATCTTGCTTTTTTAACAACATTACAGTACTATCCAGCATCCATAAGATTGTACATAGATATACTATCTAATAGATGCTTACAGCGCCGCTGTAGTGATATCGAGGTAAAAAGTAGCCTACCTATGTTACTCTTAGGTCTCCACACTAACCTCTATAACTAAAAGAAGGCACAAAAGTGGAACAAACATCAACAAATTCACTTTCTGCTCTTGTGTAAAAGTTATGATGATTTAGAAATACAGATGACAGAAGTCTCCGAGTCTCTCCTCGCACTCAAGGGGGCGGCAAAAGTTCAAGAGGTCTCAGACAGCTGCTTGTGTTCTAGAGACACCTCAATACGTGGTATTTGAGACTTTCGCAGGAATTTATGAAAGGAATGCTTGTTTGAGCTACGTTTCATTCACATACACAGTTAGTTGTCAAGTGACTTAGTTAATATTAAATTTTAACGTAGATAGTTAGACTATATGTTTAAATAACAGTTATGTATGTATACCAAACTGATTTACAATTTTTATCACAAAAAAATAGTATAGTAAGTCTGTTCACATGACATGTAACCATGTTTTAACTGCGTACTTTTGTCGCTAAATGGGTTAGACAATAATAATGCAAGTGTACCAGTTAACTTCTATAGAGCTAAGCAGCTAATTACTATTTAAATAAAAGTATTGGACACGTTCGGGACATGTTTCCAGTTAGTGTTGCCAAATATAATCCCCTGACAATAGCAATATTGTAATGGAACCAGTAGGACCTGTTTACAGATTTCACTGCGGGATGAATACTCTAAGCTCTTGCTTAGCTAGTTGTTGGAGTTTGGCTCAAAAATACGATATTTAGAAATAAAACAAATATTGAACCGGTTTGATATAATATTTAAAAAAATGACATACATTTTGAAACATAAAAAGTCTTTAAAAGGCTGAGTTTTGCATTGAAATATTCCACTAATATTGTTACTTATTTACTAAACTAGACATATCTGCCAATTAGATAAAACTGATCGATTTCCATTGTATGCACACCTAATCTAGTTCCTTTTTTTTGATACTGCTAAGTGCTCAGTAATATCTTGTGATACTAGATCCGCATCCATCAAGCAACGCATTGCCGGCCACAACCTTGTTTCTCTTTATTTCCTCTAAACTTCTCAATACGTAGAAGCCTCACTGGGACTTGCCGTTTTCTTAGTTTCCTTTATCAAACAAATAAACAATTTATGGCGAAAAAAATGTGTTTACTTCGGAAGTTCTCTTCCAAGGCCCCGGTATAAAGGAATTGGGAACGTGTTTCTTTGTGTGGAATATCCATTATATTATTATGTTAAACTGTGAACTAATGTTGAATACGAGTATTGTCAACAAGCTATTATGTGCGTACATAATGTCTGGTTCATAATGTCCATAATTGTTCGGTTTATATTTGGCACCGCTACGAGTACTGGACAAACCTGATCTACGCTTATTTACGGGGAAATACTGTTCCTGGGAGTAAATGAAAGATAGGAATGCGTAGATATTTCTGAAACTTAAAGATAAATTCTACATAAATGTGTACTAGGTATTTAATTCCTCTTTACAACACAGTTTTTACTTATTTAAGAGGCAGAGCTACTTATAATCTGTAGGTAACATGTTCAAATCAAATCAAATTCAAAAATAATAAAATATTGCACTAATAATTTTATATACTTATAAGATGAGGACTTGGGGCAGCAATAACACAATGTGATTCATCTAAAACAATAGAGTTTTATTAAGTAATTTAACTAGGTTTTAACAATATATGAAGTGATGAAGTACCTACCTAAAACAATAGAGAATCGACAATTAAATGTCCTTGCTTATCTCCAGCCCGTCGATCCTCTCTTGCACTGTTTTACAACACTAAACACAACTACATTACAACTTTATTAAGAAACAATATTATTATTTTATAAGATTTTTATGTACATAATTTAAACAATATTTTACTCACACGTTTTACTTTTGTCTGACACTTGTTCAGATAAGTAAAGACGAACATACTTCATACTTGTTGGTGTAATTAATAAACACTTGAATACCTAATTGAATTATGCTGTTAGGGCTTAGGTACATAGGTAGTTACTAGCTGTGATCGCGACTTCGTCCGCGTGGAATAGTTATTACCATAAAAACGGTTCTAGTGAGTTAATCTTAAAAGATAAATATATACTGTTGCGGACATTTTGTTAGATCATTTCAAGAGGAATAATTCTTTCCTACAAATTTTTTTGATATCTTGAACAATTTTCGCAGCGCACGCAACGGAAGCCCTCAAAGATGAATTATTTTCCCCGTTTTCTCCACATTTTCCATTGTTTCTTCGCTCCCATTTGTTGCAGCGTTATATAGCCTAAAGCCTTCCTCGATAAATGGTCTATTCAACACAAAATAATTTTTCAATTTGCACCAGCAGTTACTGATATTAGCGCGTTCAAACAAACAAACAAACTCCTCAGCTTTATAATATTAGTATAGATTTTTCTTAATTGAGTATTTTTTTTTATTTTGCATTATTTTACTTGCATTAAATATGCATATAGTTCGAGACAAATTTCTTGCTTTTGACTATAATAATAGGTACCTAGACAAGCTTACGGGACAGGAAGCTATGTTTTTAAAAACTACTTTAATTAAACACTTTGCCAATTTTGAGGCTTTAATTACTAAGGTTGTCCGATACTGAGGACCTAGGACTAACTTAAAGTACGTGTGCTCGATACAGAGAGCTTAAACTAACTGCCTGAGCCGGCCTTATCGATACCCTTATATTAACTACGCTACCTGGGTGGCATCACGCCACCAGACGCAGTGTAAGCAGAGTCAAATTACATAGACTGCTGACGCTGCGGCAGCTTCTAGGTATTTAGCCTAATACATTAGAGAGAGGTGGGAACTTAACTCCTCCCTCCCTAAGAGAGGAATTATCGGGCGCACGATTTTGAGGGCGCTTACGATAATTTCTCCAAATTACACATGAAATATAACATATTATCGTTATCATTACAAAAATCACTATACCTAAACACATATAAACTATGGCACTGAGGCTAGAGTCTTTTTCTCTATTTAATTCACTTTCATACACTTCACTGTTACGCTGCGCGTACGCCATGTACTTGACGTCATCGAAGTTGATCTCGTGCATGTTGAGTGCGCGTGCACCGGATAGATTCTCCGTCGTCGGGAACGGCGGCAAGCTTATGATGGGTAGCGGGGCCGTCTCGTCCAGCTCGTGGTAAGCGTGGTGGTGTCGGGCGGTCTGCTCAGCCACCGTGACGTCACAAGGTTCGTCGATGGTCATTACGTAGGTGCCGAACACAGGATGCTTGGAGGTCTCATCGTTACATCGCTTCGTCAGCACCGTGGGCGCGCGTGTGAACAGGATCCAGCTGTCATCATCAATCCGCTGAAGCTTAACGGCTTCCAGGTGTACAGGAAACTGCTTGCAGCTGGTCAGGTGCGTGTCATAGCTGAGGAGTTGTTCTTCGCAGGTAGGACCGCTGTACGGTGCTCGGTTGTCGTCTGTGCACAGGAACTGGTCTCCGGCACCAAGAGCGTGGCATTGTGTCACGATCGGTAAGTACGCTGTACCTTTCGCCAATAGGTAGGGATACTTAGGAAAAATGGCCAAGGTTTGGTTCAAGGGTTCATGGAATATAGGGAGCATGTACAATTTGTAATAACTATACGTAGAGTTATCTATGAGTGGAATTTCTAAAATAAATGTTACTTGATTTTTCTTTACATAAGATTTTACAGAAATAGTTTCCTCTATTTGTACTAAATTTATTTCAGTAGGCTCGTATACTAGTTTACCTACTTTAGCTATGAGTTGGAGATGATGTAATAACTCGGTAGAGTTTACAATTGATTGATGTAGAACAGAGCTTTTGCTTAGAGCTAGTGCGGTTTCAATTTCACTTAATCTTATAAATATAGAGCGGAAGTTATTCATAAAGAGGCTATACAAACCAAGTATGTATGAAGCTGTGGCTATATTGTTTTCTTTTTCGAGAGAGGCCTTGAGGGAAGTCTCAATTTGTTTAACACGGCTATCAAGAGTGAGAGAATTTTGGTGAAGTAATTCGGTGATATTTACAAGGCTGTCCAACATTTTAGAGGTCACTGTGAGCTTCTTCGAATGGATTGTTTGATCATGAGAGATTTCGGAAATGATTTTGTCGTATCTAATCGCGTCATCGTGATCTAAGTTACCAGTGATAATTTTTATTATAGAGCCCATAGGGTTGAGGATACCTCGCTTAAAACGCTGAGGCATTAGTTGCCGAAATTTATTAATTGTTATCTCGCGGAGGTGGTCTGTATGCATGAGTATACTTACGAATTCGTGCGGGAATGTTTTGTTTTTTATCAGGGTTTCAAATTCGCTGTATTTTTTTATAACTAGCTCTAGGTCGGTTTGTATGTTGTCAAGGTTGAGTGTCTTTAGGATTGTCCATTGGTCGTTTTGCATAAATGCTTGGCCCTTTTTCACTGGGAGTATACCAGGGTTGTCTTCAATCTGTTTCAGCTGAAGCGCTGCTACTGCTGTGGCCAGCATTGCCACGCGCCACCTGTGGAGGGCGTTTGATTTTTAATCGGCGCCTTTGTGTCTCGTCTCTCTGTCTCTACGTTAATAGGCACTACGTTTCGGGATGTTTCGCCTATCACTTTTGCCTTTTTGTATCGCGCCTTATCTTTGCTCTTTCGTTTGTTTATGTCCTTGACGTAGACTGTCTCTCCGGGTGAAAACTCGATTTGATTTTCTCCGCCTTTTTGTTTTCTTGTTTGTTCTTTGGTTTTAGTCAATTTTTCTGCGATGTGTTTATACAAGTATTTTATTCGTTTTGTGTGGTCTTTGACTAGTTTTTGGAGATAGACTTTTTGGAAATCTATGTTGAAGGGGCTGTCTGTGTCCGTGTGTCCGAATACTACCTCGAAAGGGGTGAGGCCTGTTGCTGAGTGTATTGTGTTATTATATGCCATAAGTGTGTAGGTCATAATCGTTGCGGGGTCGGTGCAATGTTGTTCTTGTTTGCCTAGTCTGTAGATTTCTATTATAGTTGAATGAAAGCGCTCTACAACGCCCATTGAGTTTGGATTATTTATTGTGCCAATGTGTCGATTTATTTTATGAAGGCTTAAAAATTCTTTCTTCAGTTCGTTGTTGAATTCCATGCCTGGGTCTGAACTAATTTTTCGTGGGATTCCGTAAAATGAGAAATACTTCGTTAAAGCTTTTACTACTTCCGGTGTTGACTTGTTCGGAATTTCGATGGCTTGACCTAGCTTGCTGAAAGCGTCGACTAAGGTCAGGTAGTATTTACCCTCGATGGTGAATATGTCGATAAACAACTCTTGAAAGGGTGCATCTTGTGTCTGTGTGAGTTGTAAGAAGGGCTTTATAGGGTGTCTGTCGTATTTCATTTTTCTACAGTCTTCGCAGGCGTTGATAACGGCGGCTACTGTTTCTTCCATTTTCTCCCAACAGTAACTTCGTCGTAGTCTAACCAGTGTCTCTTTGATGCCTCTATGGCATGTCTTGCCTTGATGGTATTTAAGGACTATGTCTCGTTGTTCATTCTCGTCTATCACAAGTACTACTCTCTCAGTGCATTCGTGGATGTTAATCATGTCTTTCTTAAACAGTGCTATAACTACAGCATTAAACTGACGTCGGTGGTCTTTTTCCTCAAAATAGATGAAGTACTTGGTTTTTGGTCGGATGTATTCCTTCAGGAAGTCTTTCACTAGTTCCGGGTTGTTTTTGGGTAAAAATACCTCTAAAATTTTGTGTTTTCCGATGGATATGTCTTTTACTTGCATTTCATTTTTGAACCATGGATGTACCAGGATTTGATTGGGCTTGCTGTCGATTGCTTCGTGTAATATCGGTATGCCTGTAGGCTCTAAGTCTTCAACTGAATGTATAGTTTGTGACCTGCTACTTTCGGATGGTATAATAGGTCGTTCTAGTTCATCTAATCTCATAGTGTCGTCTGAGTCCGATAAGCTGATGTGGCTAGCTGTTGCAGTCTCACTTGAGTCCGATATTGTTATCGTGGACGAGTCTTGTCTTGCTTCCTTCCTTGCTGAGAGTTTTACAATCTTCTTTACCACGTTGTCCATTTCCTTCTGAAGCTTCTTATCTTTCTTCCTATCTTGTACGTTTACAGCCATTGAGTCGGCATCGTCGTCTGATTGTAAGGCGTTAACCTTAATTCGGCTCAAAGCGTCGGCATTGGTGTTTTGTTTTCCCTTTTTGTACAGAATTTCGAAGTTAAAGTCTTGTAGACGTAACCTCCATCGTGTGAGCTTGCTATTTGGGTCTTTCAGGGAATTCAGCCAAGCTAAGGGTCGTTGATCCGTGTATATGTAGAATTTCCTGCCATATAGGTAGGGGCGGAAGTGTTTAGTCGCCCAGACGATAGCGAGTAGTTCGCGCTCAATCGTACTGTACCTAGATTCGGTGTCGCTAAGCGTGCGGCTTGCGTACGCTATCGGTTTATCACTACCGACTTGTCCTTGTGATAGGACTGCTCCTAGAGCAACGTTTGATGCGTCGGTCGTTAAGATGAACGGCTTGTCGAAATCGGGGTATTGCAGTAGCGGTGCGTTGGTAAGCATTTCCTTGCAACGGTTGCATGCGTCAATGAAGTTTTGGTCCACTATTACTTTATTGCGTTTTTTTAGACAGGAGGTCAATGGTTGCGTGACCTTGGCAAAATTTGGGATGAAACGTCGGTAATAGCCGACGAGGCCTAGGAAGCTCTTAATTTCGGTAACAGTTCGTGGAATCGGAAAATTCATCACCGCTTTGATCTTGTCATTATTGGGTTTCAGGCCGTTTTTCGTGACGGTATGCCCGAGGTACAAAACTTCTTTGCGTAAGAACTCAGATTTGTCCAATTGTACCTTTAAGTTCGTTTGTCTAAGTCTGTCGAAGACAAGTCTCAGTTTTTGTATGTGTTCCTCCAGGCTAGACGAGTAGATAATAACGTCGTCTAGGTAAACCATGCAGTGTAGTCCTTGGAGGCCGCGCAGGATGTTATCCATTGTCCTTTGAAAGGTTGCGGGCGCGGTCTTTAGTCCGAAGGGCATTCGCAGGAATTCAAAGTGCCCGTTCTGCGTGCTGAACGCTGTCTTTTGTCGGTCGTTTTCTTCTACCTCAATCTGATGATATCCGCTTGCTAGGTCGATGGTAGTAAAGTATGTACTTTTACCTAGCTTGTCAAACAGGTCATTAATATTTGGTAGCGGATATTTGTCGTCTACTGTGATGTCATTCAGTCGTCTATAGTCAATCACCATTCTGTATTTTGGTTGTCCTGTCGCGTCTAGTTTTTTGGGTACTAAGTGTACCGGTGCATTCCAAGGAGAATGCGACTCCTGTATTATGTCATCGTCTAACATTTTTTGAACTTGTCTGTTTATCTCTTGGGTCTGAATAGGGGCTTGTCGATAAGGTTTAACATAGATTGGGTCTTCGTTTTTGGTTCGAATTCGGTGTTTTACGTGATTAGTGAAGGTCAAGGGTAAGTCATCGGAGTGGAAGATGTCCTTGTATTCCTTGCACAAGTTGTAGATCTTGTTGCGCTCTTCCTCATTCATGTGGTCGAGTCTAAGTTTTTGTAGGTTCTTTTCTAATATTTTGTCAATTGTCCCGTTATCTGTTTTGTCCTTGGTAAAGTTTACTTTACAATCAGTCTCGTGATGTTGTGTCACTTGTAGTGGTCGTGTTACAGTCATAATCATTGTCTCGTCCGAAGCGTTCTGTATAACAGTGGTGGCGTAGCCATTGTCACACCTTACAAGGGCGCTAGGCATTCGAACGCCTGTACTGAACTCTCTATAGTCAAGTATAGCGTCGCCTGTGTGGTAGTTAACAGGGAGCTTTACTCTTGTCTCTGTCCGGGGCTTCAGCTCTACTTCGTAGTTTAAATCGGTGTTAATGATTTTGAAGCGTGTGTTTTCTGTTGTCAGTATAGACCTGCCTAGGTCTATGGTCGCTTTCAATTGTTGGAGTAGGTCGTTACCTATCACGCCGTCATAGTCTGGGTCAACCGTGTACAAGTAAAACTTGTGTGACATGTCGGTTTTGAATGAAGGTGGGAGTGGTATGTCTATGACTTGGTCATGGAGGCTTGAAGCGTGTGTGCTGGTGACCTTGAAGGGTTCGTACTGTATGAATTGCTGATACAGTTGGTAGGCTTTTTCAGGGTTCAGGAAGGACCTTTGGCTTCCTGAGTCAATCATAAATTTGGCGTCAATTTCTGGTATTATTATGTAAGGTAGTTTAAGTCGAGGGTCGCAATTAATTGTTATTGTGGTCACTCGGGGTCTCGGTTGGAGGCCTCCGGGATAAAATTTTCGAATTCTTGTTCGTCAGGGATGTCAGTGTGATAAGGGTACTCCACTGTCTCTAAATTGTCATTTTGTTCATATACGTCATAGTCGTACTCGAAGTCGTGTTGAGGGTCCAAGTCGTTGGTCAGTTCATTGAGTTTAAAACCTTCGCGTGGTTTTTGTTGCGTCCTCATGGACACGTCAGTCTTTTGGAAGTGTGGAGGATTAATTTGCGGGGGTTTGTAACCGAATTGTTGTGGTTGCATAAAATTATTTGGTCGATAACCGAGTTGGGGACGGTATCCTAGTTGTGGCCTATAGCCAAATTGTGGGTTGTTATTTAACTGTGGTCTGTAACCTAACTGAGGGTTGTTGTTTAACTGTGGTCTGTAACCTAACTGAGGGCGGTAGCCTGTTGGTTGATTTGGTTGCACGGCTGGTGGACGGTAACCTGTCGGTTGTTGAGGCGTCGAATTTGGTATTCCAAAATTAAATTTTTGCTGTACTGGTAGTACATTTGCCGGTGTCATGCCGAATTTAAAGTTATTTAGCGGCAACGGGGCGCTAGATGTTATTGGCCGTGATTGTGCGTGCGCGCGCCTACGCATATTGTATTGATCATGGAAATTTACCTCCTCTAACACAACACTTAACGCGTCTTCGATTGATTTTGGGTCTTTTAGGCGTACTATTCGCACCATGTCTTCAGGTAGGTTATATAGGAATGTGTTAAGCGCTAGATTGTTGTAGATTATTGCCTTCGCGAGTTTCATATTTTGGTCGGGTAATTCGTTTACTTTTGACAGGAGTGAAGATCTTATTCCTTGAATTCTATTGCATAATTCCAAATAACTTTCGTTTTGTTTGATTTTTACGCCTTCCAATTCTATTGCAATGCATTGTTCGGTTCGCGGGTCGCCAAAATGTTGTATTAGTACAGTTTTTAAGTCTGGCCACGTTTGAATGTCCTCACGTTCTGATAACAATGACGCGGCCTTGTCGACTAGTCGACTTGTGATTGAGTGATATACTAACAATTGTTGTGCCGGATTTTCTATTCCTTTAAATTTATCAATGACATATTCTGCTTTACGGATAAAAAGATTTAGTGTACTTTTGTCGCCATTGTATTGGGGAATTAAGCTTAAAATTTCGCGGGGGATAGGTGTAATTTCGACTGGTCTTGACATTTCCTTGGTTTATATTTACACTATTTATCTTAAAATTAACACAGTTATACAATAAACACAATATAACACACAATTACTTAATTCTAAGCACTATCGATTTGGAGATATATGCTCTTACTTTTGCTCTTACTCTACTAAGTTACTAATCCGTTCTATGCAATATTATAAGTCTATGGTTGATTCTTATCGGCTAGACTAAACAAAGTTTTATGTTACAGTCGGCCTTCTAACTAACTAAGCTATAGCGAGCGAGGATTAATCTCGTCTATAACGATAACATAACTCGAGGATGGCAGGGAGGAAATGAGGGAAATTGGCGAAAAGTCGTACTCACCAACCACTCGTTCCCATGCCGCTCGGGGTCCGCTTGACTTATTTGTTTGTTTGCGGAATCTCGCCGACAGCACCGTGGTTCTATCAGGAACCACCTGGAACACCTGGGGCACCTGGAACTTGCACAGCACTCGCGAGATCCTACCGTCTGCGCCAGACAAGCTTACGGGACAGGAAGCTATGTTTTTAAAAACTACTTTAATTAAACACTTTGCCAATTTTGAGGCTTTAATTACTAAGGTTGTCCGATACTGAGGACCTAGGACTAACTTAAAGTACGTGTGCTCGATACAGAGAGCTTAAACTAACTGCCTGAGCCGGCCTTATCGATACCCTTATATTAACTACGCTACCTGGGTGGCATCACGCCACCAGACGCAGTGTAAGCAGAGTCAAATTACATAGGCTGCTGACGCTGCGGCAGCTTCTAGGTATTTAGCCTAATACATTAGAGAGAGGTGGGAACTTAACTACCTACTATTTCATGAGTAAATCATCCTATTGTATTGAACGATTTAATGTGTGTTTGTTGTTATGTAATTATTTGTCATAAAAAGTCGCACCCTCTGCTCTGGTAAGCAGTCCAGTTAAGAAATAGTGAAACGAGGAGCTGTCATTTCAAATATTATCTGTTTACTGCTATCCAAAAAAAATATCTTTACGTATTGTAGGTTCCGCCTGTATGTCTAGTACGGCAGTTGTTAAGCCATGTCAGCGGCACTAAGGCGGCTTGAAAAACTCTAGACACCAGAGTTGGCCACTCTCATTCGATAAGAAGAAGTACTTGCATAGAGAGCCGAAATAAAAGATTTTTATTTTGTCAGGACATTGAATAAAGCTACTTGTCTCTTTGTATTTCTACTGAGGTATGGTAAACTGAAAAAAGAACTTCATAAATTTTCCAGATTTAATTATTATATAACTAGAATAATATTCTATTTATGAATTTACATGATCTTACTTGCTAGATAGTGGTTGTGATTAGACATTTTCATCAGACATTATTTTACAGTCACAATAATTCACAATGGTATATGAATTTAGTTAATAATTGAGATCAAATATATTAAATCTAATCAATATTTAATTTCATTCTTAATTCTAATCATTCGTACGTTCTTACAATCAATATAGTATCACATAAACTTTGGTATACACTCCTCATCATTATAATTTACAGGCAATTTTCTTCTTTTTCTGAACATATGTAAGTTATACTCGTACTGATAACTATTTATTAGCATTCAATATTTATATAAACAAGTGACTACCAAATACCCGAAAGCCAAAGTTAAAATTTGAGAAAAAAGTAAATCGTGTTTGAAATTAATCAAACTGCTATCATTTAGGTACGAGTATAGATAGATATACTAATACGTATACATAAATACATCGCATACGAGGGTCGTGCCCCAACAATACAGAAAAGTTCATCGCATCCGACAATTAAACGTAACGTAAAAATCACGTGTGGGTAATATTGAATACACAAAAGTACTCGACTTCCTATCTGCTATACACGAAGCCTTTACAACAAACTCCTGTACAATATAAAAGGAAATTAATTCCATTATTCTGAACATTTATAGGAAATTCATAGAATTCAAAGCATTATTTAAATGGTAAGTTTTCACTATCACGCCATTGTTTACTGTCACGTGAAAAGAGCGTTACTATCTGAAAGTTTGGGACGTTGTTTGAAGGTCAATGCTCATAGTGGACAAAACGTAGATCGGGCTTCCGAGTAGACAACGGCTTTTAACAATTAGTGCGTTTATTTCAAACCAAATACAATAAATTTGAGCTTACTGTCACTTTCTAAATCACTTTCAAGTGAACAACCTCAGAGCAGTAGAAACAGTAAAAAGCAGTAGAACTACTGAGCACTGACATACATGCGATCAACGCTCTTTTAGCATGACAATGACTACATATAGTAAGCACGAGCATTCTGACTCCTTACATAAGTCCTTATTCTCCTTGCAGCGGCAGCCACCGCGCTCATAACGTGCTGACCAGCTCCAGGCTCTCATTAATCATGTTCTGCGTCCGCTCGTCCTCATCCACTTCCATGTCTCGCTCGATGATCTCATTGTCATCTAGTAGCGTGTACTCTGTGAGGATGCTGCTGGAGTCTTCGCTGTCATTGACGTTGAAGTACGTGACGGTGGCGTAGCAGACGCGGGCGTTGGCCGGGCTCGACCTAGCTGAATCATATGCTGAATCGGAGCGGTTAGAGTCGCTCGTCCCGTAGCTTTCGAGGCTGTCGACGCGCGAGCTATTGTAGCTGTTATAGCTGCTGTGGTAAGAGTTGTTCTCGTACTCGCTGATGTGCAGCGGCGGCATGGAGGCGCGGCAGGCGCAGAAGGTGGCGATGTCGATGTCCTGGCGAGCGTCCACGGTGCCGGCGTAGGAGGGCGAGCGCACCAGCGCTGGGGAGGGGGACACGCGGTTGCGGGGACCCTTGTGACTCTTGTTCTTCTTGAATAGTTTAAAGGCCTGGAGACAATGGAAAGAAAAGGTTAGACAAGTATTGTAAAGATTAGTTTACAACTACATAGTTAGTTAGTACAAAGTTTCTCTAGCTTTGCTTTTACAGAGCGACGAGCTATCTTCAACATTATCCATGTAACTATTCTAAAGCCGATTTTAAACCTAGGTATTGGAATAAGCATAGGTTGCTCATAATTCTAATAAGTCTAAAGTTAGAAACAAACCATAAATTAATAAAGCAACTCGATACGTTATCGGCGTTAATTAATTAAGGTTCGATAGATAAGGGTTGGAGCACCCCCGGGGCTTCAGTTGCTTATGAATCGAATACTCGACGGTTATTCGATTTATCATATATAATTCCATATATACAGAGTGTCATTTAATAAAAACCCCGTATATTATATTAGCACGTCGTATTTAAATTTACTGATTACTTGACTCCCGTGGTGCGTTATCAATAATTAAATTCGATAATTATTATAACAATGCCATTATTACATTTCTTAAAAAAATAACCGTCTCATACAATATGTAGAGACATAATGAGACTAAATATGCCTTTGTATGTCTAATAGCCAAAATTATTCAGAACAAACTAACATTTACTTAATTCATGAGTTCTCGAAAGTTAAAGAAAATCAACATTTGGTTTGGGCGGGCCCCTTTTTATTGAGTGCTGGAATTAGAAGACTCCCTGTATAATTGGGTACATCATGTTACTTTACTATCGGCACTCATTGATGGAGTCTGCTATGATACTGGCTGCTAATATACTGCTATTGTTTGGATCTGTCTGACTCTATTCTATCATCGGAGGGAAATAAATAGGATTATCATAAACATAAGACAGCAAAATGATGTAGATATTAATAGAAACAAGAGAATGAACAACTGAACATAGATTGTATGTTTTTGAGTAATGTGAGTAAGGTTGAGATTATTTCCAAACAGAGTTTCTATGGTTATATCTGATTTGACTCTTATATTCTACTAGTGAACCCGACAGACTTCGCCCTGTCTGTTGACTTTTTTACTAATTAGGTAGATTTCTTTTTTTCAAATTTTTCTCTTCGTAAAAACATTGACTTTGTTGTAAAACTTTGTGTTTGTTGTATTGAACTTGAACGAATATTAAAAAAAGAATGTGAGTTATGCGCTTACCAACACATTTTGCGATTCATTTTTATATATAAGAAGATAATATAGTTCGTAATATTAAAGTGACGATAACTTAAAATGTAATTATAATTCAGTGCATCTAAGATATCGCTACGAGTATGTAGAGCACATAACTAACTGCGTAGGTATTAATTATGTATATTGAATTTACGACTTGTCCTCATTTAGGAACCAATTTTCGATTAAATAATTAGCCACGTCTGGAATTGAGAATAATTGTACATTTTCATAATTAATGATATGACTGCGAAGTAGGTTTTAGCACACGTTCATTAATTACATTTTGGTAAACAGAATCTCGAGTTCAGTTAGTGCTGTATGTATGCATTTAAGATATAATTTATTATATCTTAATAATTTAAATGCACGCTGCCCTCTGGTAGTGGGCTGGAGCACTTAGATTATCTTTAGGCTTTTCTAAAGATTTTCTAAGTGCCCCTTATTGTAGTAAGTAGTTAGAAGTAGTATGTTTAGTTTTCTTTCACTTGTTTTTATATTTTATTATTGTAAATAAAATATATATCATATTCAAATAAAAAAAAAACAAAAAAACCTATAAATAAATAATAAAAATTTATTATATTTATTATTTATTAGCTGATCCCATCTTCTTCCTTTTTAACCGTTAATATGTAAAAAGTTTTAGAGTAACGTTAATAACAATAACTGTATGTGTACTAGTCTATTTTGTGTACAATTTGTCTAAATTAAATTAAAGTAATAGTTATAGATAAAGAAAACTGTTTCTCGACATTACGAGCTTTTCCGAATAACGTGATAACCACATAAATTAAATGATTTCGCATAAATAGGAGTAGAAATACTTTATGCCAAATTCAAATTTGATAAACCTACGCTATTAGTAGATATAGTTATTGGTGTATAATTCCAAGTATAATGTAATCAAACAGTGCAAACAGCGGTCTCTTTGATCCCGACCGAACCGAACAGGCGTGAGTTCAAACAAAACTTGAAATTTGCTGAATTTCAGCACAAAATCTATATGAAATTATAACAGGGCGCTGACGTGAAAAGGTAACATGCGTAATTTTGGTAAATCTCCGAGGCTGCAGAAATATACATTTTTACTACATATTTTATGAATTAGGTGTACAATGCAATTGTTACTGTATATAATTTGAGTACGATTGTTTTTAATAAACTGAATGTGGATATCACCACAAGTATATAATATTTTAATCATATCATGATTTATTAATGTCTAAGCCAAAAAATACTATTTTTACGATAAACATATAAGAAACGAGGACAGGACCGGGACGAGTGGCGTACAAGAAGAGAGGCCTATGCTCAGAAGTGGGCGATAACAGGCTGATGATGATGATGATATAAGAAAAACACTGTTACCATGTTATATCGAAGCCGTGCGTGACTGTCGAACTATTTTCGTATATGAAAGTGTAAGCTAATTTGTTCGCCGCTGGAACCGAGTGAATGACGTCAAGTCAAACTACACACGACACGAAACCGTGGAATTAGTAGTAACATGTTCTGTTATATTTTATTACTATTTTTTTATTTTAATTTTCTGTAATTCAGTTTTGATTTTATCGGAAGCGAAGGTTTATTTATTTATGTTTCTATGGAATGGTCAAATTACCTCACACAAGCAAATAGTGTTTATACTAGGCCAGTTATTTGCGTATGTCCCCGTGGGAACGTGAGAGCTCGGTCGCGCCACCTGCCGGCGGAGTGGTCACGCTACTCCCCTAACACCTGTGACAGTTAAAATACAACATAGCACATGCAATGTTGCTGACTTCAATGTTACGCTATAGTACTCGACATCAGTGATGGTTGACAACTGTATCACTATAGAGTAGTGTTGAGTAAAGATGAATGAAAAACAATTTCAGTGTCTTTGTTACATAATCACTAACTCTAACTTCTGCTCCACCGAAAGATAAATAAAGTACAAATGTAACTAATATAAAATTGAAACATGTAATTGTGCTTATGAGTATACAAGACCAAAGCAAAGAAAACACAAGAAGAATGTAGACAGTACAAGGCTCAGGTCGCGTTGTCACAGCCACGAGGCGACGTGCTCTATTCTATGCCTCACTCTGCACTCAACATTATGACACGATGGGTATTGTTCATTTCGTTTACTTCACATATTAATTAGAGAATAAGCTTATTAACCTGTAAAAATACTCAGGTATTATTGTTATTCTAAAAAGGTGAAGCAGAAGGATGCACTATTTTTAACTTAAAGCTGTCAAGCTTTTTATAAGTCGACATGGACGATGATGTGACACTAAGTCATACAAAAAGCCTTTCATATTTCCTCAAACCAAAAGCGTTTCTTCCCGTTCAATTATTATTCTCTGCGTATTTCCTTATTCATAAAAATAAAATCCCAATACGTGCCGTCAAATGTCACAAACAATGTTACATAAAAATCGCAACGATGGCTCGATACGAACAAAGTGCTCTGACCTCTACAGCATTTGACCTTTGAATAGAAAAGATTCTTATAAAAGAGCGCAAACTAATCCACATTCAAAGTACAAAGTTCCGAAGAGCAGTGACCGCAAATTCTCTGAGATTCACACATCTGGTAACTTGCTCTCTTCCACACAATCACGCACTCAATCGAGGAAGCTCCGTGGTTAAACTTTGTTAGCAACTTAAGAAGCCTTGAAATTAAGTTTCCTGCTAAGTTCTCGCCACAGGATTTTGTTCTTCTTGGAAGTTTCTACCAATATTTGAACTTGGAATTCAAAGATGTGCCCTACCAGCTAGATTGCAAACAGAGCAAACGAACGTAACTTCGCAAAATACTTCCCCAACATTGATAACAAAACCATTCCGGAGTTGGCTTGAAAATCTGGAGAGCTTTATCAAACCTTATCGTGATTCACCAAACTGTAGAACTTTCAAAAGAAAAATGTCTACGTTAGTCGTAGCCCCTCTACGCCTTCGTAGCGCTACGAATTGTACAAAGCGAAAAGCGGAAAACTTTAATTACGAGCTGAAATGACATCTGATAAAATGAAAAATGTTTTTGTGTGCGCAAGGTTGATGTTATAACTAGCAGTTATAGTTGCTTCCATTATCCGGTAGAATATGCAAAAGTCAAGGTTAGGAAGTTCGCACGACGACAGCCGTGACCGACACGCTACAGAGGAAGGGTTACCTTATTACAATACAAAAAGTTGAACAGATAATTAGTTTTATTTTTACAACGCCTTTATAAATGTATAGCAAAGACATCGCTTGTTGGGAAGTAAATATTTTTGATTTCGATTGACGATTTTTATAATGCATACGGCTTTTCGATTTAAAAAAAATCCTCTACAAAACATTTTTTTTATATAAAATAAACCTTTTTCATGTACATCTTGAATAACGTTACTGAAATTCGTTTGATATATTCGAACAGGCGAAATGAAACGTGTAATATAAAAACGCTACTCATTTTCTGACGGTATAATACAAAAGACCTGCTTGATTTCACTAACAAAAGGGAAGTACCTATATAAACTCCAATCAAGTGAAAAAAGGTCGCTATTTTATTATGTTCATATTAAACAGAAAATGTTTTAAATTAAACAAGCGATGGTATGAAAAAAAAACTAAGTTTTTTTCAATTTTACATTACTTTAATTATGCCTTTAAATTCATACTTTTTATTGCGATAGTTTACTATTTTAGTATATCTCGAAAAGTAGATGAACCCTGTTAGAATCAAACTAATCGATCATTGATCTACTATTACTTACTGGATTCCAATCAAGACACTACAGGTAGGTACTTAGTTTTGAGCCCACAATCATGATTTAGTTTAGAAAGTTTTCGTTTAGGAAGATTGTTGTTGTGTTGTGTAAAGTTTTCTCAATGTAAAACACTAAATTCATAACTTTTCTCCTCAATATTACAACTAGCTTTATTGTTTGTTTATAAGAAATAATTGGACATCATCACACAGGTGCTGACCTAGTTTTGATGTCCAGGGTTCACCAACTATTGTATAGTCCTAAGCCCTATTTCATAGTTAGTACAATTTCAAAGGTTCACTAATTGCTATACCTGTTTCTTTGTATTAAGGTCAAATAAACGTTATTATTATTATGTTCTATAATTCTCTTCACAGACTCTCGGGCCTTACGCCCGGTATTTTTAAGGCATCAGTGGGGACGTAATTATTATTATTACTATATCTCAATTAGCGCAACTAGGACAGTAACCTTTGCCACTTATTTAGATTATTACGTTAATATCGTTTTTGATTGATTACAAACATTGATTACAGACAAATTATTCATTATTATGTTTCTGTCCTGAACCTAAAAAACTGTTTAAAATAATAATAAGATAAAAATAAATTAAACTATACTTTTCATGGCCGTGCCGACACAGCATCTTGAAAATAATTTGCAAAAATAGCGGGAATAAAATTGGTGCTAAGA
Source organism: Macaria notata (assembly GCA_927399415.1). Lineage (NCBI taxonomy): Eukaryota > Metazoa > Arthropoda > Insecta > Lepidoptera > Geometridae > Macaria > Macaria notata. Next base: position 2,966,454 of record OV656727.1, read on the forward strand.
TGTAATATCGAGGGTAAGGAGTCATTCAATATTAAATATCAACTATGTACGTAACAGTTTAAAGTAGTCAAGTAGTTGTAGGTACATGAAAATAGGGGATATTATCAAGCAGCAGACAGCTGGGAGCATTCTCCCGAGATATCGCGCAATAAATCACCGCAGTTCAACAGTGGAGCAGGCAACCTGATTGTTCTAGATAGTTAGCATTTAGTGCTTCTATGTAAGCATGTTGTTCAAAAGATACGCAACCTATCTACAACTTTTATCAATTACTAGCTGTGCCTGCGACTTCGTCCGCGTGGAAAAAAATTAATAATTTCCCCCGTTTTTTCCAGATTTTCCATTGTTTCTTCGCTCTTATTAGATGTTATATAGCCTTAAGCCTTCCTTAATAAATGATCTATTCAACACAAAATAATTTTTAAATTCGCACCAGTAGTTCCGGAGATTAGCGCGTTCAAACAAACAAACTCTTCAGCTTTATAATATTAGTATAGATAGTAATTTGAATGCAGAATTTATGTGTACTGTTATTTTTTCTAAAAAATAACTGGTTCGATATTCGGTGCCTATATCAAATCTACACAGTACATACAAGTTTGTTTGACTTCTGTATTTGATTAAATATTTTACATATTTACATTGCACGGAAATGATTAAGGGCGGGTTATTTAGTTAGTTTGACATATAGTTTCGATTTATTTAATTATGTATTAATTGTATGACATCTTTTCCGTAATAAATATATATTATGAGATTCTACATATTAATGTAATAAAAGAAAACAAAGCGATGTCACTATTCATTGATACATAAGTGTAATTATACGTTTTACTATCTCTTGATGCTTGTAAAGTGTCATGTAATAAATCAAGTAGGTGTGCTGTTCAATCCATTTTAATGTCTAGATAATGTGATGCGAACGACCTCCAACACTCCAACTAAGCCTTCGACTAATATTAATGTACTTGTTAGTAGTACAAACGTTTGTTTAATATCACCACATAAGATAGATATTTGGCACTCCGGTCTATGTACATATGTGCGACATAAAATAACTTCACCCATTTCATTTTTAGGGTTCCGCACCTAAAAGGTAAAACGGGACCCTATTACTAAGCCTCCGCTGTCTGTCTGTCTGTCTCCAGGCTGTATGTCATAAACCAAGATAGCTAGAAAGCTGAAATTTTCACAAATGATGTATTTCTGTTGCCGCTATAACAACAAATACTATAAATTAAAAAAATGAAATATTAAGGCGGGTCCCCATACAATAAACGTGTTTTTTCGTATTTTTTTGCTCAATATTAAAAACGGTAATAGGTAGACACTCTTCAAATTTTCACAGAATATTTATTTGCATATTAACTTTCGAAATAAATAAATAAATAACAATAAAGTCGATAAAAAGGGGGCTCCCATACAATAAACGTGTTTTATTCGTATTTTTTGCTCAATATTAAAAACGGTAACAAGAAGATACATACATAAAATTTTCACAGAATATTTACTTGTATATTACTTTTCAAAATAAATAATTAAATAAATATTAAAGAGGGGCTCTCATACAACAAACGTAATTTTTAAGCAATTTTTACTCGATCTTAATAAACAGGTAGAAACTTGAATATTTGTAAGTAAATATTTAGAAATATACTAGCTTAAAAATAAATAACTAAAGTAATTCATACAATGAGGATAGTACGGAAACCTTCGTGCGCGAGTCCGACTCGCACTTGGCCGGTTATTTTTTAATGTCTTATGTACTTATGAAAGTTTTGGCTGTGAATCGCTAATATTTCGAGTACGAGAACTCAAGTTTTTACGTGTATATTTATATTGCATTCATATTAAGGGTGGTGAAGTAACCAATAAGAGCATAAACAATAAAAACACACACACACACGAAGTTACATTGTAAAACAACCTTGCCACAAGTTTTCTATTCCTAGCAGATACAGTAAAGTTAAACAGTTTAGTCACAAAACTAATCCAAAACAGCTAGGTTGGTGTATTGTGATGCAAATACTCCTTGTTTAGTATGAAACAAGCGTCATTGGAAACGCGTCATTTTACACACGAATTAGTTTCAAAAATTTAATTTATGTACTTCATGTTATTGATCTCAAGCTGGCTTTGATTATAAAACATATATTTTTGAATAATCGTTTAGAGTAGTTGAGATAAGTGTAATCCACAACGAATATAGATAAGTTCATAACATTGTTATTGCACTTTTTGGGAATTTGCGCAATAATGTAGTTATTGCTTATTGGCGCTTGGTTTTCAAGTGCAAAGCTAATATAAAATAGGAGTTAGGAGCTTGGCGCTGCATCTTATTATGTAATATTATTTTGAGGTTCTTTTATGCCATAAATACGTGATAACTTGAAATGTTTGACATAAAACAAATAAGAACTTATATAAAATAATGTGTTTATTTATATAAGGTCCACAGAGATGGCCAGAATTAAAAGCTTTTGTTTGAGCTCGGTCTCAGTCCAATTTGTTTGACTCGGGCGTGATATATAATATGGAAAGGTCAGAAAACCTATTAATGTAAACGTCTAAGCGAAAAAATATCAGATAGTGTTAGATAGATCGAGTAAGGAAAATATGCGTCGATGCACGTTAGGAGCAGAAATAACTTGATTTAATGTAAAATTACTTTATATGTGTAACTGTGGAACTCCTTGCCCGAATCTCTATTCCCCTTGAACTATAATTTGTCGGTCTTCAAGTCGAGAGTTAACCGGTTTCTTCTAGGCAAGCGCGCTAGATCGTAGACTATAACGTTGCTTAACATCAGGCAAGTTGTAGTCAAGCGTGAGTCTATCTAATGTAAAAAAAATATGATAATGAGAATCACAAGAATTTCATCAGAAGAATTTTATTACTTGCACTATATTTAGACGTTTCTTTCCTACTGTTTTTTTTCGAAGTTTTATACTATCTTGTAGATTAATACGTTTAATTACTTGTTGCTTTTTATAAAATCTACGTATTTCAATTTGCTGCTAAAATTAAAAAGTGGTTTGCTTCGATTGTGTTTGTGTTGATGTCAAGGAAAAAATTAGATTTCACCAAATTAGTTAGTGCCGTATATCTCTTAATGACGTCTAATTAGCTACATATTTACTTAGATACTCAAGTAAGTACTATCATACTTATCTCCCTATACTCCAAGAAGTGATTGCTTTCGTCAATATCTGTTGAAGTTATTTGTTTGCTGCTATAGTGAAGCAAAGCGTCCATTGTGCAGCGTTTACTTAATAAATTACTATCAATTATATTGTGGATTATGGAAAATATTTGTGTTATTGCACATATAGACTTAATTAGAACTTGATTTTTAAATGACTTTTGGAAATTCGCAAAAATACGTTATTTACAAATCGCCCAAACTGAATTTTCAATGAAATCAATAAATAATAAACAAATACTGTTAAACAAGATCCTTAGTATATCACAATTATATTTAACGTTTCTGTTTAGCTTACATCTACTTTCATTCTAGATGGCGCTGTGTGCAATGACCCGGTTTTTTTTTTTTATTATTCATACGTCATTGGCAACGTAATTGGTTTGACCACAAAAATATCCCAAGTTGACATTTCTAGAGGATAGAACTAACTGCAATACTCAAACATAGTTGTTTCCTCAATAAACCACAGTTTAGATAAACTACGTCACTTCAAGCTGTTAAGTTAGGTTTTGTAATAACTTAAGTGGAGTGAGCTAAAACTTTGGCTCGCTTGCGTTATAATAGTAACTTGGAGTTTCAAAATCTTTGAAGTTACTTTATGCTTTAAAGGACCTTGATAGTAAGTTTGGTGTTTGTATAAGAACCTCTCATGAACATGAACATGAACATGAACATGAACATGAACATGAACATAGGTACCACACCCAGCCAGGACAAGCCTGCTCCGGTCAAACCGGCATACCAGGGGGCACGAGGTTTTGTGCTAACGCTCCGGGATGGTAGTCGACCGGCTATGCAGCCAGACGCCGATTTGGAGAAGGTTGTTATTAGGGGTAGGGATAAGCGTTAGTAAAAATTGGTGTTCGTTGATTATTGAGTTGACCCATCTTGGGGTTTGTTAGTGTGTGGCTTTGCAAGAGCTATCTTAACACGTTCGCTGTGTAATGTTGGTCCTATTGTGAGTAATCATAACCGCGTCGGGAGTAGTAGGTGGATCTTAAATGTGGGTCGAATAGATCCTATGTCGCTAAGGGGGTGTTCTTGTGTCATCTGACGGCCTTTTCTGGGGTATGGTTGGTGCTTGCCTGTTGGTATGTCGTTCTGTTTCCTCATCAGATTCGCTGTCGGTTTCTGCCATCTTATAGATCTCCCTGGCAGCTCTTATAAAGTCTTCTTTGTTTTTCGCCATGTCCTGCCAGTCAGATGTGTTCCTGGAGTAGTAGTCCATATCATGAGATAAAGAGTCCTCCCACGTATAGATAGGTCTACCAACTTTAAGTTTTTGTGTTTGTATAAGAACCTCTCAACCGTTTATTAAATCATGAAATGTAATAGTTCAAAAGAAACCTTATACTTATATATATATACCTGTTGTTTTGGTTACCTAACTTATGTTATTTTGACCATGATCCCATTTTCCTTAAATGCATAATATTTTCATGTTTATCAAAGTGAAAGTGTTTCTTATCAGCCATCAATCTAACTACTGACATTCTTATGCCTAATATATTCAGTTACAAAAATATTGATTTAATAATCCTTTCCACTCACGTTTTATTCGAGCAAAATCATTTAATTTTTTATTTTTAGCAAAACAGAACGTAATCGCAGACTTTTTGAACTTCAAATCTTTTTTTTATTTTAGCAAATTCTATAGAGATCGAGTAAAATACAAAATGCTTTAAATGATACGAATATTAATGAATCATTATATGTAGCTATACACAGTAATTGCGAAAAACAATCTTTATTGCAAATATACGGGGAAATCGTAACTAAACAAACAGCTAGCCCCAGTGTCAGCATATGTGTCTTGTTATCTTGACATAAGTCGCACATGAGCGATGTTTTGCCTTATCTGATAACTGTTATCACATCTCTTGTACGAAAATATCCAAAACTGCTGGTGGTATACCTATCTAATAAGGAAACGAATATTGTAAAATGTTGCGAAAAACTGTCTGTTGGTTCCTTTCCTCATTACTTTATATATTTGTTAAATGTCTGTGAAATTAAATAATTATTCGTGAAATTGTCTAGTGAACATGAAATAATAATTGCAATTTATAAGTAAGGCACGAGGGAAGTCAAATAATATAAAAGTTGAAGGAGTATCATTGCTGTTTTAAAATAAAAGTTCAAGCAAAACTAGTATTTAGCTAGTATAGCAGTGGCTCCATTAGTAAACGATAATGTACCAACAATATCAATAAAAACCTATAGTTATTGTAGCAAACGTGTACCTACTCGATTCTACCAACCACAATAGCTACTCCACTAGTGCTTATCAATAAATTATATCACTCTGTAAATATACACAACACTCCACAATATTACTAAGTCTAATTAAGATAAATGTTAATTGCTAATTTGTAAAAAGCTCCAGTTACGGCCAACAACATACTGTTGTATTTGTACTTAATAACATTTTTTTTGCTGTATTATATCTGTATTTAATTAACTCACATAACTTCTCGTCGTAGTTTTAAAAGCTAGTATTTACATGAACATTAAGTAATGATAATTCAATAACGAGTGTTTCCTTCTCACATCGATTTTTTTCTACATAAGTTAATCACTGTTTACAAAACAAACTACGAGTAATTCGGGTTTAAAGCTATATCATTAATGTGCATCTACTTAATTCGAAAAGTTCGAATTACTGCTACGATCTATGTACCACTTTTCTAAAAGCTCAAAGTTTAAAAGCTGTCCCCATAATTAAAAATAAAGACACTATAACTAACCTTGAGCCATCTCCTTCTGGTCTCGGTCAAGAAGTCCGACAGCACCATGTTTCCGAGCGTGTTTATAACTTGTTTGATTCACTGACGTGCGCGCACTGCGAGCGTCGGAGGAGGAATGTGGTCGGCGGAGGGCTCACTTGTTTTATCAAACGGCGGGGTCCTCGCCTCCCCTGCCCCGCCGACACACACCCCCGAGCAGTAACTGCTGTTGAACCTGTGGCGTCACCACTAGTACCTTCACACATGTGTAACTACGTCACAGGCTGAGGGTGCAAATGTCATGCACCGTGCTGCGGTGCGCTCCACCGCGTCAACAGGACTTACTGCGTAATGAAACTGTTGTATGACTATTCGTTATTCGTATTAAATGTAAAGTTCATATAATGGTCGATAGTGAGTACATACATCGTACATCTCTTCATAAGGCGTGAAGTCAAACACATATTCTATAAATTCAAATTATGTACATCCCCTAATTTTACTACTGTATATTAAAGTTCAAATACCTACTTAATTATTCTTTTTTTTTATAAAAAAATATATTAAGTACCTATATGATATGCGTCACAATTACTGACATTAATTTAATTACAAAAACATCCTTTAATTACTGTAAAAACTTGCAAGAAATACCCAATCATTTACCAAAAAAGGCTATAAGTGTAACCCTGTGGCTTGCACCCGGCCGGCGGGCGCGGTGGCGGGGTGTCACGCGACGCCGAGCTCCGTGGGAATCCAACTTACTCTAATTCAATTATTGTGACAAAAGTCCAATCAGCGGAATGTAATTGAGTTTGGGTCGAGCTTTATCTTTGCATGTTGAGAGTTTGAGGGTTGGAAGGGCAACTTGTACAATTAACAACTCTGCGTACCTACACTGGATTGTTAATATGTTGTGATCACGTTTTTATGTTTCTCGAAGACGATAAATTTCAACAAAATGTATTTTTATTGAATAAAAAAAAGTTAGCAAATCTACACTAATATTATAAAGCTGAAGAGTTTGTTTGTTTGTTTGAACGCGCTAATCTCAAGAACTACTGGTGCGAATTGAAAAAATCTTTTTGTGTTGAATAGACCAGTTATCGATGAAGGCTTTAGGCTATATAACATCACGCTGCAACTAATAGGAGCGAAGAAACAATGGAAAATGTGGAAAAAACGGGGAAAATGATTCATCTTTGAGGGCTTCAGTTGCGTGCGCTGCGAAAACGGTTCAAGCCGTGGGTAACAGCTATAATTTATAGGGGTGAAGAGGTTGTTTGCAAAAATAAATTTGATGCCCAAAATAACTATTCCACGCGGACGAAGTCGCTGGCACAGCTAGTATGATATATGTGAAATCAAGGGGTGTAGCCGGTTTAGAAACTTACATGATCATAGTGTATATAAGTGGTACTTATATATCTGTGAGCATGATTGATACATAATATGTATAACTTATGTATATCGTGTATATTATACACGATAAACATAAGTTAAGTTTTTATTTGTAGCCGAACTGAATTATAAAATTGCAGCCCTATTCGCTTTTATCGTCCTGTAATAGGATCGCTCCATTTTGTTAAATTTATTTTTTATCTCGAGGACCCCTAGCGAGCCATTATATATGTATGTAATATGTATACTGCGACTAATCAGATTGTTTATGAAAAAGTACAATCACAAACTGAATAAATTGAAGCTAAGTTTGACGTTTATCAATTTCGCAGGAATTTCGAGGCTTGTGAGTACAATTTGTTTGTTGTTTTGGTAAACGACTCTGTTTTCGCACAAATTTTCTCCTAAATCTCAGAAATAACTTTCTGTTTTCTCTCAAAAGCTCATTTTGAATTTTATGGGCGGCCAGAATTAAGGTTCAAACATTTATGCGATTACTTTTAAAAAAACTTTTATATTGATATAAAAGTTATATATATTAATTGCATACTATTTTATAAGATGAATGTCGTTACATACAGAAAGTTACATAGTTATAAACTACTCTACAAAAAATAAAAACTGAGTTCGTTTGAGAGTGGTCGACTCTGGTGTTGACCACTTGACTTGTTTACAATTACTAATAGGATTACGCTCAGTTTTATTCCCCGAACACTTATTTGTCATATCATTATTCACAATCATTATCCTATATGCAGTTTTAAGAGGACGCCCTGAGAATTTGGTAGCAAGAATTCGTATTTTACTCGACATGGACAAAAGCAACTAAACTAAAATGTTATGTTCAAGATTCATAATTTCAATTACTATATTTTACGAATATCATAACACCAACGGCCAATTTTTGTAACACAAAATAATTAATCAAAAAGATCTCTATAAAGTTGAGTATATCGATTTTGTCGGCGTTGGTTTTGGATTAGAGCATTAAAATTTTCCACACATGTTAATTAACACAATCACTTTGATTTGTGAATAGATTATTTGAAACAAATTCGTAGTTTTTGAAATAAACGACCAAAACCATTTTGTCGCTTGCGCCCTTTCGGAATAAGTGGGGTTTTAGCGATACTTGCCACCCGCGCCTGTTCGGCGGTGCAGGGCGCTTGGACCTACAATTTCAGATTTATAGTTTGCCACTGCGTCGTCTTAAAACAACTCCTTTGATATTTTATTCAATGTATGTACTCACAACAATACTGGAAAGAACCAATAACATTGACATACTCTACAATCTTACAAAAATTCAAACAAACAAACTATCAAATGTGAATAATAAGAGATGAAATAAACAAACAATATGATTTATTAATTTAGTGACGTGTTTGAAATCATAATTTTCCACTGGTCGACATTAGCCTTCTTTTCACGACTTCTTTTCAGTTATAACACTTAATTTAATGGTACCATTTTTATTCATTACAATATTAACATATACCTACGCAACAGCTTGGGATGTTCCAGAAGACTATTGAAATATGTGAGTAGTTTTTTTTATGATGTAAGCCATATTGAAATCTGATGAGTACGTGACGTGTTTTCATTATATACGTATAACGAAGTTTCTTATTCTAGATAGTCCAGACAAATATTCCGCAGATTTCATATTTAATAAAAAGTTTTGAATTATCAAGTCATTTGGACGACGCTACTTATGGATAATGTTGCTTATATACAACTTGGAATTATGTATGTAAGTGATATTTTGAACGAGAGAAATTTTTGCCTACTTAAGTAGGCACTTAAGTAGGCAAAAATGTCCCTCGTTAACTGCTACTTATATGCGCCCATGTATAAACTAAAAACGTTATAATCATACCTTAAAAAGCAAAGACAATAATAATATATAGTACCAAATATTTCGGCGCTGATTGCAATTTTATCAAAAAGTTAGTAAGGTAATTGTAGCGAAATTTTAACATTCCAAAATGTTGAAATCTGTTCTGAATATTTCATAATGTAAATGTGTCAGACAGGCCTGTGATAATAGGCGTGAACGAAAATATCTCGAAACAAACAACCAAAATAAATGTTTGTCATCAAAGAAGTATAATGTTAGCATCAGTGTATGTGTAGTACTTCGTTTAAAAAATGGCAGCGCGCCCCGGCGCGAATTTGCTTATAGTTAGGGGGTCCATTGTTTAAACTTTATTGCCAGGATTATAATAGACAGCTGAGTTTCTATAAAGCTGAAGTAGTGATTTTGTATATAAAATATATTTTGACAACCTCTCGGAGCGCTTGGTTGACGCGACGCATGAACAAAGTGCTGGCCTTTTTCTGGCTCAACGTGTCAGCATTGCCATCCAGCGTGGTAATGCGGCCTGTATGCTGGGCACGCTGCCCTCTGGTAGTGGGCTGGAGCACTTAGATTATCTTTAGGCTCTTCTAAAGATTTTCTAAGTGCCCCTTTTTTGTAGTAGTTAGAAGTAGTATGTTTAGTTTTTCTTCCCTTGTTTTTATATTTTATTGTTGTAAATAAAGTTTTGACAACCACCAAGAAATATCCAAGTAATATCTACGGATAATAAGTGAAAATAGTGCTTTACACAAACACTAACTAAACTCAGTTTTAGTCCACCACACTCCGGCTGGGTATGTTAAGTAAAAACATAAAATTAGTAAGTAACATAGATATATAAAACAAAGCCTCTACTTATATCTGTAAAATATCTAAAGCTTTATTCCTTACTCTCTTTCTAGTAGCAATGTCTCTAATTTATCTTTTATTTTGGCCACCTTACTGTTTACGTAGCTCGGCGAAACACTGTGAATACTGTGAATTATTCACAGCTGTGTGTTGTATTATGTACAACGGAGATGTCACTGTTTATCATCTCTACTATACCACTCTGCTCACAGACATACATAGTAGACACACTGTATGACTTGGTGCCTCATTTTAGTTCACAAACACATTTACATATTTGAAAAAATAAGTACTTATTGCTATTATGCTATATATGTTTCTATGTTTATATTAAAATATAAACATAGAAACATATATAGCATAGTGTCCACAATTCCCCATTTCATAAACTCTCACTTGAAGCCCTTGCCTAATTAAAAAGCAGCCCCTATCAGTCCATCAGTTATCTCTCGCGATCATCAAAGTGCCGTAATCAGTGAGTTTATCTTGACCTAGTTCAGTAATCAGATCACCTGTGATAGCAGTATCACCAGTGTGATAGTGGAGTGTCATTAGTTTGAATAGTCGCCAAGTGTAATGAGATTGTAGGACTTTTACGGGAAATAATCGTTTGACTGAATGGATGGTAATGATGAATTTGTATATATTGTGTTTTGTTATAAATATAAAATAAAATACCCTTTATTCCCTTCAAATATTTAAATTAGTTGTACACAATTCTGAGTTTTAGTTATAATAACTACTGTATTTACAATTTTGGTGATATTATAAGGGCATCCAAGTATGGGTATAGGCCTCCTCTATTGCTTTCCAGTTAGTGCGGTCTCTCGCCAGCTACGGCCAGGCCACGCCTGCAGTCTGGGTGATATCGTCACGCCACCTCTTCTTCTGCCGCCCTCTCGTCCTGGTGCTGTCACAGTTATAAAAATGATGTCAAATAATTAAAAGAAATTGAAATGAGATGTCACCATTTGTTATATCGAGGTATTTTATATGCAGTTATAAGACAAGTCAAGTATCATGACGATAATAGCAACTTCTATTTCCGTGCAGATTATGTTAACTTGAGTAAATTTACACATTAAAATGTTTACGATATTATAAGTTATTTATTTATCCTATTTTTTTTATATGATGGCAACCCTTCGTGCTCTACTGCCAACCTGCATGAAACCGGAAGAGGATGTGACCGTGGCTTATCTTCTAAAGATATACCTAGTAAGATTAGATTAATCCTACATCTTATTAAAGACACTAAAATAATGAGGATCTTATGGAAATCTGACTTAGTTTGAATATACATACGTATAAGATGCGTACCAAACTTCCGGCAGTGTCATATTTTGTACGTTTATTATAAACTAGCTGTGCTCGCAACTTCGTCCGCGTGGAATAGTTATTTTGGGCATTAATTCATTCTTACATATTTTTTTGATATCTTGAACCATTTTCGCAGCGCACGCAACGGAAGTCCTCAAAGATGAATAATATTCCCCGTTTTTTCCACATTTTCTATTGTTTCTTCGCTCCTATTAGTTGCAGCGTGATGTTATATAGCCTAAAACCTTCCTCGATAAATAGTCTACTCAACACAAAAATATTGTTTCAATTCGCACCAGTAGTTTCTGAGATTAGCAAATTCAAACATACAAACCAACTCTTCAGCTTTATAATATTAGTATAGATTATTATACAAATCAAAACTGAGAATTGTGAGTATTTTCTAAATAAAGAATAACTTACTAAACGCGATTGTTGCAACCTAACCATTCATCTGATAATAACTTTCAGTCACGCTCCATAGATTACCCCGATTTCCTCAATATCATTGTTTGTAAAAGTTACCGTTTCACGCAAATACTACATTTACATTATGTAACGTCAAAAAATTCAAAACGTCATTACTGTTCCTTGAATGACAAGTTCAATGCAGTTTCCTCATTGTTACGTATTTTTGATAACATTTAATCAGTTATACGTACCTACGTAGCAATGTAACTAATTTATTAATTACGTAGGTGAGTAGGTTCTATTATTTATTACGAGTATTGGGTATTTGCATATTTACCTATACTACGCGTAATATATAGGTATATAATATATAGGTGTTCATTTCATTTTATTTTAGGTAGGTATATTGTATATTTTAATATTATGTGTAAGACTTGTATATATATACTATTAGTTAGTTACTTAATGTTTTATAAGTTTTGAATAAATTACTTTTTAGAAGGAATAATAAAACTGGTGTGTTCAGTAACAAATATAGTTTGAACGTGTATTTTAAAAATAGATAGATAGATAGAAAATTCTTAATTGTAACACACGATAAAATTAAAAGGAAAGAAGAAAAAAAATACTTATACTAGTGCCACAAGTGGCGGCCTTATTGCTAAAAGCAATCTCTTCCAGGAAAATACATACAATACAATGGTCATAATGAAATCAAAATAGCGCATTATGCTACTATTACCTATGGACAGAAGAAAGTGGTTTTAATATACAAAAAATCTCCTTTTTGTTCTAGTCGACTTCTCCAGAAGTTTTCCCAGGTACTTGTAATTGTATTACATAACAGCTACTCCTGTGTTGGACGGTTTCCTTGTGCCGCGGCCGACGTGACCCGCTTGCAGGCTTCACTTGTAGCCGACTGTCTACTCACATTCAACATAAAATAATGATAATATATATATAATCTTACTGCTTATAATTATACATAGTTTATCACCAAAAAACCAAGACTCGGAAGATGATGAAGATGGATTGATGCATGCGATAGGGCAACTTTTATCCAAAGATTTCATCCTAAGCATGTACATACATAGTAAATTTTACACGACAAACTTTCTAAGAAAATTGTATCGTACTTGACTGACTTATTGCTTAATTGCATATTAGAGAGTTTATTATAAATACTAATCCAAACAAAATCACGTGACAGATATCTGATATCAAGCCATGTACCAACTAACTTTGAAACGAAAAACCGCCGCGTAAAAGTGGGTCTTAAGACAATTGTTATTTTTTCCGCAACTTGGCCACTAGTCACGGGGCAGGCAGCGTGTGCCCGCTGTCGCGCTCGTCACGTGGGGAAGCACCCCGAGAGGGGCGAAGCCCGAGCCATGTCTGCGGAAACAAGAAAATGTTTTCTTCTACTTATCTGAGCTATTTTTACTCTGAAAAGTCTTCCATTTGATTGATTTTGAGATATTGTTGAGACACTGAATTTGAAGTGAAAGTTAAACTTTGAAATATAAAGTCAGACAGACAAACGTAATCAATGCTTCTGCTATTAACTGTAATGTTGATGCTTCGTATTTTGTCATTTTCTATCTCTTTGAATGTATCTGTCTTCAAAGCGACAGTGAACTGGTTCTTACTGCGTAACCACCCTCCATCTTAGGCCACAGCTATTGCTTACCATCAGACAAGTTGTTTTAAATTGCAGGTCAGATTCGGTTTAATAAAAATATTGAAACGTATAACAAATTCTTCTAAACGTATAACAAATTTGCTGTATGATTTGTCCGGGAAGAAACGTGAACTTGCTTTAAACGGACCAAGCCACAGATATTAGTTTGATAAGTCAATTAAGTATATAATATTTGAGTACTTGGAGTCTCCCTTACCTCGTCATTAAATTTTGGGTCCTATATTGAGTCAAAGGCTCAATTGGCTGCCAAAAAGCTTAAGAAGTTAGTAGGTAAAACCACCATTAAGAAGGCAAAACTCCAAAGTTTGGAACATTGCCGCAAGGTGGCCAGTCTGTCGGTCTTTTATCGAATACATTTCGGAGAGTGTGCAGAGGAGCTACATAAACTGATTCTCTCAGCTCCCTTTTATAACCGAACAAGCAGAAAGTCCGCAGGTAGACATCGTTTTATGGTGGAAGTGCCGAAGTGTCGAACGCAGCGCTTTGCTTCTACGTTTATTGTACGGACGGCAAAGCTCTGGAACACTTTACCAGAAGCTGTGTTTCCTGCGAACTACAATCCAGGGGTTTTCAAATCTAGAGTTAATAGGTATCTTCTAGGTAAACGTGTTACACCCTAGGCTGCAGCAATGCTTAACATCAGGCAGGCTGTAGTCAAACGTAAACCTATCACACGTAAAAAAAAAAAAAAAAAATTGAATACCTTTCTATAGCTACCTGTGCTTACGTCCCTTGCCCCAGGGTCGGCAGCCGGCCAGGTCGCGCGGCACGCAGGCTCTCGCCCTGACCTGGATACCCTGCCCCGAGGTCCCTGCCCCCGGCACTCGCTTGCATAATACAACAACCTACCCCTGGAGGTACTATACTAGCTAGTTAGCAGCTCTGTGTCGACATGGCATGTCAGCTAGTTTACATTTGTATCGGCACTGTAGGTCGTAATTAGCATTTCATGTAGCGGGATTTGGTAGGTACCTAAATACACAACGCCCTTTAAAAATTTACAAGTTAAGAGAAGACATTTGAAAACATAGTCGACGTCGTAGCTTGTCACAAATACAAACGTAGCTAATGCTTTTCTATGATGCGAAGTTCAAACATGTTTTTATGGACAGAAACAAAAGTTCTTCTCATACGTTATTACAGAGTTTATGTTTGTACACTGCTCTATATGAATTACATTCATAAATGTCTATGTTTGTTCAATGTATTTAGTGCTGCCGCTCAAACATTTAATGAAAGCAAGAGATAGGGTATAAAACTCAATCTATACGTTGTGATAAAATAATTAATTAAAACAGAAGACTGACAATAGTCTATCTATTTAGACAGAGAATCGCGTGGCCACAGAACAAAGTAATCTCGCTGCGTGACGTCAAAGTTCGGTCTCGGTTTGTTTTCCTTCACCGCTTCCTTGCGAGATTTCCTACATCGTACAGAAATGAAGTATACGTCAGCTCGTAGTAAACAAAGCAATAGATAAGACGTTCCCATAAACAGTAAAGGCCGCTCCCTTGAAGGGTCCTAATGGTTTGCGGACAGAATCCATCACTATACAGTGTAACTGTCCGAATAAATAATCGAGTCGGATATATTTTGACGCGAAATAAACAGCAAAATGACAGGAACGGGGTTGAGCACTTCTATGAAGTTATAGTTGCTTGCAAGATTTACAAACAGCGAAAAAACCGTTCACCAAACACAAATTTGTTGGAAAACAAATAAAAAGGTTGAATTGCGCTAAGTACCTATATGAAATTAAATAAAATATGTCGAAATATATCCTTACAATCAAAATTAGATATAAAAATAAAATATATATAACTTACTGATCGTTGCAAAACATTTGCGTACAAACTATCTTGTAGTCATAAACAAGTTAGTATCGAGAAAAAATCTAATCACATGTATTACCCCAAGCCAAACAAACAAGCGGGGTAATTCGGTAGTGCATTTGACGTCACATCACTACGTCGCACTCGTGGCACGTCATGAGGAATTCACACGGTTTGAAGGAAACACACAATGTTATATCATAACGTAATAGATACAAATTGTGAGGCAATGTAAACGTTTTTTGATTCGTTTCCTTATATCGTTTATACTGTTATAAAAAAATATAGTGCCTAGGATATGCATGCAGTTGGCACTTTGTCACTGACTGTTTTATAATATATATAAAATTATCTATATGCTATAAAAATCTGCTTCGAATTGCTTTACAAAGCTAATATAAATTATGTTACGAATTGGAAGTTACTACTGTTAAATGTCATAGAGATATCAGATCTTTGCAAAATTCATTACAAAATGTAGAAGATGTCAACCTGAGCCCCGCCCAACTGTCAGGCGCTGATTATACCTACTTATCTAGATTGTTTCACGAAATAAGTCCCACGGAAAAGTTTGGAACTAACATTTTATTGTTATTAGATGGAATAATCATGCGGTTATGGCGCTCAAACAGAGGAAACTTTTTCTTGAAACGGTCTATACTTACAGTAAATGCTTCATTGCTTCTAGGTTTTGAAACTGAGTTCTTCCATTCATTCGACTTTCATCTAAACCATTTAACCTTTCATTTGCTAAAGACCAGACCAATTCAACTTATTCACAAACTCTCTGTTATCAACTTGAAACTTTGTACATAGCACCAAAACATCACAGATCCGAAATTGCATCTGAGAACTGCACTTGTTAATTAGTTAGATGCAAACATCTCCGTGGAATCTCATCGCTAGATATGGTTTCGGTCGTTAGCTCCAACTCGCAGTGACGTACGAAACCTGTGTGCAGTGCATGACAAATAATAATACCTACTCTAATGTATGTAGCAAACTTAATAATTTTATTATAACAAACAAATGTTCTAGCTTGTAATCAGATATACATTATTTCGAATCCTGCCGGTCGTGATTATTTCCGCTCATTTTCCAATAAAAAGTTTGAGTAGGTATAACAATTATGAATTAAATGCAAAAGGTCTATATGTATGTATGTTTTTATAGGATTTGGACAAGTTAGCTATTGCTCTAGACAAATTATCTTTTTTGTAGACGTGCTTTTATTTTGGTAGTTCGCTCATTTTATTTTTACATAAGTACGCATCAACTACGAGTATTCTATGATTTTATCGTTGTATAAATACACTATGGTAATTTGGTTTTATTTTATGACTTTTTCATGCCATTTGAATTAGTCAATAAATTTGGCAAGAACTTTAATTCAGTCTAGAAGTTTAGTTATTGTTGTTTACGTTTTGCTACCAAATTAGTTATTTTAATACAGTTTTGTTTATATATCGTACAGTTAACGACTGTCGTACTAAAGCGAATTGTTGAGGTCTACAATTCAACTTAAGCAAGGAAATGGAAAGAGAAAAGAACTGAAAGTCACTTGGTCACCCATCCAAGAACTGACCGCGTGAACAGTTATTCAACTATGGTACACTTATGCGAATACCATGGCCAGCTGAACTGCGGACAATCCAATGTTGCAGGTGTAACATAGACAGCAGTGTACACAGGGGCCACCCACTTGTACAAACACAATCGGTTCAGTAACAACATGCAAACACCATTATCCATATTGTTTTCACCACTGTTTTGGATATTGAGGTATATTTCGAGAATTTATGTTACATACACCTATTGTATCAATTCTATTTTAATACTTATTGCATTTTTAAAGCGGATTGATTAACACCTGTTTTTTTTTACTGTTGCCAAAAATTGTTGAACAAAAGATTGTATTTATTTTCGTAGTATTAGAGGCATCCATCAGGATGCAAAAACATAAAAATTCAATCCATTATTTTGTCAGTAATATCACAGTAATATGTTGAATTGCAGATACAATCGATCGATTTTGTATATTATTATTTCCTTGAGCCTTAGATTTTTTTAAAGTGAGTGTATGTATGTACATACAAAATCAAGGGTTAATATAGGTTAAATCTATTCGTAATAATGTTTACTTCTTATATACCCTCTGAATGTGTAAACAGTCCGAGATAAGGTTGCGCGGCAGCAAATCACGTAGCATATAACATAGAATAGTTAGAACTGCGTGCTACGCCGTACTACAACCATTCGGTTGCATTACATATATCATAACAGAGAATACCGGCTGTTTCACCCGCGTTGTTTTTGCATAAATTATAGTCGCTCTGAGTATCCTATACTACTATACATAGAAAGACACGATGATCCACCGCTCCATATTGGCGTAAAAAAGGAACAAATAAAGCAACAGTCGTATTCGCTTTACAATGTGAGTATGAGGTGTAAAGTAAACATAGAAGTACTTATTAATATGTTTCACCCCTGCATAAGTATTTTAGCTAAATAAATCTATGCATAAACCTTGAGTCCGAGGTACATAGGTAACAATTTATCCAGAGCTCTATAGATGGGCCTGTGTATATTGAAGCTATCTATTTGTTTACTCCCGCAAGAGGCGCCGAGACGTGACCGAGAACACGATAGAACTAATCACGGACAGATAAATCTAATTACAAATGATCCCCCTTTATTTTAGGACGCCTTAACGAATTTTAACTGCGTAACAAATACGTCTTCATTCAGATTTGTTACGTCAAGAGTTATTTAAAATATTCTACAGCTCTTTTAACAACTTTATCTAAAACATCTACATGTATCGTTTCTGTAAATGTTTACAATCGCTTGCAAAACAAAAAAACAATCACTTATTATTATGTGGTACTAAAATGTCTAGCAATTCGAAAATAGAACTATTAACTATAAGAAAGTAAATAAAGATGCATGTCGTCGAATAATTTTTATTCGATTTCCCTTAAAAGTTGTGACGTGGGAAAGCTCGCGCGCGTCGCTCTCACGAGAGGGCGCTTCTCGCACGTGCCGGGGAAAATATTATGCTACTCGATTATACACAACCCTAGCATTAAGTGATTGGACAATTTGAACCTTTATATCTTGGATATTAGAAGCTGTATTGGCACATCGATTGAAGGGAGTAAATATTGATGACAAAAACGATTGATCAATTTACAGCAAGTTTAAAAACGTAGAAGTATGACGTAATTTTTTATTTTTAAAAGTTTTATAGATTTGTAAATTGGGTAGGTACTCTTCCCAACAATAAAATTTAAGTGTGTGTCTTATACTAAAATATTTATAGCGTATTGTTCTTAAAGAAACGAAAATACGTTCAAGCTTCTTTATAAATGTACCAAATAGAAATATAGCAACCCCTAAATACAGTCAAAAGCATTTTACAAAATGTAAAATCAACAACGTCAATCTTCATTCCAGTGAACAAGCACTCAGAGAGATTACCGCATTCCGAGTACAATAGATTCAAAACGCAATTAGACATTTTGCTCATTAAACAAAAAAGTGTAAAAATAAACCCTGTGAGGTCGCGTGCTCGCCACGCGCCGAGCGCCGCGCCCGCCCCGCCGGCCGCCCGCCGCACTAGCGCGCGATGAATCATGATTATGGATTATGGATCCTCTTTCGAATGAGTAACTACCTATTTGGAAAGTGCTTTACTTATGCACTTATTATGTAAGGATTATATATCCATACACATTATTGTATTTTATAAACTACACACTCTTTATTATTTCTTATGGCGAAATCATAGTTGTTTACAAATAATAATCTATAAAAAAAATAACGGTGGTGTCTATAGAATTGATTCTGCTATGCTGAAGTTTTCAAGACTGCAAAAAGCTAGGTTCCACCGAGATTTGAACTCGGATCGCTGGATTCAGAGTCCAGAGTGCTAACCATTACACCATGGAACCGCTGAGGAAGCGCATTAAACTTGCATAACAATTTGATGAAACTAGGTACCTATCTTTTTCAAAATAAAGGATAGCTCTGTATATTTTTACACCATAAAGAAGTAGGATTAAACTCGATTATATTTATTATGGATTCGATTTAAAAAGTTACACCCTCAAAATCAAATGATGAGTTATCATGATTCGATTGAGAAGCGATCGATTACAATCGATCATACAAACTGACAGTCACTCGCGGAAGAGGTGAACATGTGCCGATTCAAACGTAATTTGTGAAGTTCAATACATCATTTTATGTGATTGTTGCTAAAGTTGAACACTTGTTTATTGGTTGAAGTTTATATTAACTTACGAGTAGGTATCACACGTATCTCAGGACCAATAGTTTTTCATACTTTTAACAATGAAAGGAGGAGATTATCAATTTGATAGAATATTTTTTGTTTACAAGTAAACTCGCTAATAAAACATATAAATAAAGCAGCAAAGTTTGCTCTTCATTGAACATGCTTGTTAATTTATTCATCCACTTGTCCAATATTGCAATAAAGGCGACATTGTTGTATCGGCGACAGCAGCGCCCCGCGGCGAGCGACGTCCGCAAACATTCGAGACCAATAAGAATGTGCGTACTCGATGTATGTCGTGTATTATTCATTATATTATTCATTATTGACACGTCGTGTTGCGGCGGACGGCCGCGGCGGTCAGTTGTTGGCTTTGTGGGGGACAATGTATTGTATGAATAATGTGGAGGAGAGAGGTAACCCTATTGGAAACATTTCGAACACATGCGAATTTTTAGTAAGTACTTACCTATTGGTTCATGATATATGTACCTACAAATTTTATTAGGTGTTTAGGTATATGAAGCTAAGTTAACTTATCGATCAAATTAAATTAGTTTACCTACAATCAACTTACAATACCCAATACCTACTAAAGAGCTAAGAAAATTAAACGACCAATGTATCTAATGAAGCCTATTTTCAGGATTTGAGGCTGAAGTTAAATTAACCGCGAATCAATTCAAAGTCTTACTTGCGGATGACAATAAATTTAACTGCGCCTATTCTCGTAGGTGGGTAACAAGATTACTGCCATTATTTGATAAAGTGAATTGCATCCCCTCGTTGCATTCAACTGACCAGACCGCTTTATTGCACAACAATTACTTGTTGAGTTGGGGCTGCACTTTATTATAATACACCAAGTCAATCCGGCCATTGAACCTTTTTTCATAAGCAATAAGATCTATTATACGATAGCAATGGTAATAAAGGGCAAGGTGTTTGACAATAACAATTAGATAGAAAAACATTTTTGTAAGTGACCACGCAACTGACCACTGCCCGGTGGACAAGATAAATATAAAATATGGTCAAGTGAGTTGGTGATCACGTAGAGATGATGTAAGATTAATTTAGTTAGCGATAGTCGACGGATTTAGATGTAACTACTTATTGACTGCTCCGTTAGCTTAGTTGGTAGTGGCTCTGCCTTCTAATCTATGGGTTGCGGGTTCGATTTTCGCTTGACACATGTATTTATAAATTTAAAAAAAATATAAAAGTATCATATCCGTTATTTAGTACCCACGATACAAGCGTTTGCTTAGTGTGGAGCTAGATGGTGTTGTGTGCAATGTCCCGGAATATTTATTTATTATTATTATTTTATTTCATGTAAAACGAACGTAGTACCTACCGAATGAACGAACGATACTTTTATATATAAGTTATGTAGGTACTTAATTGATAAATATAATCTTAGGTATAATCTTGAAAAGAAAAACACAAAAAAACAACAAGTCCACATGGATACTATCGAATTAAACATAAAAATATTTAGTTAAATCTGTATTATATTGTATAAATTGTGGTTCTTAAAGTTATTATTTATCTCAATTTATTTTCCGCCAGTTCAACATAAATTCAGTGACAAGCAATAATCGTAACTGTTATCGTAAAGTATGCCAGATGTAATCAAATCGTAAATAATAATTGATATGCAATGTGGTATTCAACTAAATTTACAACGAGCAACAAATCGTAAACTCATAATCGAATTTATTTAAATCTAATCGAACAATAATCGAATTGGACAGAGAATAGGTTGCAAATTGTGGCGAATGCCCCTTGCCCCTTCTAATCTGTATTAAAAATTGCGATTTTATTTGTACGTTTGAAATTGCATAACAATGAACGGGTTTCTTAGAAAATTTTATAAACACTCAATAAAACTTTTAAATTTGTCGATGTCATTAAATCCTTTGTAATGATACGAAATAGTGCACATATCTATCTATATACTCTCCAAGTTTCGCAGTAATGAAAGCACTCTTACCATAATAATTTTATAATTCTACTGACAGGCATGAATAAATTAGTGAAATAGTTTTTAATTGTAAATGAAATAAAATAGTTTCGCTCTCCACCCTTCCTTGATGTGAAATGACGACCGTGACGAAAGGATATTACATTTTTGTGCTGTATGATTTTATGAACTTTAGCGCCTAATTGTATTATTAATTTATGTCTAAAATATTTGTCCCTCAGGAAGGTATCTCTATAGATTTATGTACCTACGTTTTTATATGTCAAATATATGGGTGCCTTAATACCTGAAATAATCGATTACCTATTTATTAGAGGTATTAAAAACACGGGCTGATAAAAGTAAAAAAGTGGTTTCTTTTGAGGTAAGTATTACAGCCAACCCTAAAAATATAATAAAGTTCCAGTAACGCATGCTGAAAAATTAAAAAATAGTGTTTTTCTTAAGCGCCACATAATCATTCAATTGATTATTCAATCAAAGGTAATTGAAACAAAGTTCGTCTCAAATTCTACTGCCTAGACGTCTTCTAACATTTTATACAATCTGGGGACACGGCAGTGCCCCCGCCAAGTCGAGCGTCCTTTTCTCGAACCGTTTCGCCGCATTTTCAGCCCCCTATTTGAGAACCTCTGGATAGGATTAAAACGCTAATATTTTCGTAATCTAGAAATTCGTAATAACACACTTGATATCCGAAATTTCAAGTTGGTAGAACCGAATTAGTTCCGAAGTTATGCTAATGCAAAGTTTTGCATTTTCGACACTGACTCACTCACTCACTCACTCATGATCATCAAAATAGAACTACCTAGTACTTCCCATAGACCTAGAGAGCTAAAATTTGGTACAGAGGTAGATTTTAGCGCCCACATAAAGGAAAAACTATCAAAACAAGATTTATGGAAGATCTGGACTACCTGGTGACCCTGATGAGAAAAAGTACGAGTACAGCCAAACCATAGCGTTTTTACGAGAAATATGACAACGCAGTACATGCGACGTCAAAGTGAGCGGGATGCGAGGCCGAAGGCCGAGTATCACCATTACTTTGGCCATCAGACCTTAGAGTACCATAAGGGATCTCGAAAACTATAAGAGATAGCGGGTTGGTGCTTGAACTAAATATGATAAGAACTGGTGGTATGTATCGGATCTTACAAAATCATCATCATCCTCAGCCAACTTTCTACTGCATTCAATTTTCTTTATATATATATAATATATATAGGTATATAGAATTTTATGTGACTTGGCCGTTGACTTGTAAGTAGTAGATTATGATTAATTAAAGTTTAAGGGAAACATAGAAACAATAACCAGAGTTTTAACGATAAATTAAGATAGAATCAGAAAAATAGTTAAGTGGACTCTACATAACAGGCAAATACTTTAGAAGATTTGAATAAATCTGCAAATAAATTAGTAAATAAACTTGTATCCACTAAACGTGTAAAGAATGTTCAACGGCAAAGTCACGTAAAATTAACTATAATAATAAATAAATCGCAGTAAGGAACCTTAGACTTGGCTTAACTAATTCTAGAGATTTCATTACTTTTTAGAGATAAACAAGCAGCTCTATCGAGACTTGGCAAATTTTTTACAGAATGTTTTTGGTGGGAATTTAATCTAGGTATTAATAAAACTAAAACTAATTTGATACTTTAGGTACCTACATAAATAATCTGGGTAATGCTCGCACATGTTATAAAGTTTTGATTTTCCCACTATTCCCACTAAATTAAGCAAAACTTATAAAACATGTCTGCTAAGCTAACACCATCTATTGCCAAGTAGAAAAACTAATACTATGTATTGTGTTGCTAGACTGATAAAACATTAAAACTACCCTTTTACGTGTCTTTTTCAAATATATAATTTCATAGGTATATTATTTCGTGGTTCGGGTAGGGTAGATCCTGGCTTAATCTAGTACGGCAGTCGGCCACGCAGGGCGGCTGATGAAACTCTCGACACCAGTGTTGGCCGCTCTCTTTCGATAAGAAGAAGAAGAAGAAGATAATATATAATATAGTTTCTTTTTAATTTGGGTATATTTTAAATGAAGATAAGCATGGAAATATCATGCACTCGAAGGATACAAATATACAATAAATTTTTTAATCAATATATAGTACCTATATGGATACGAAGTTGATGAATTCCTCATTACATCTGATGGTTTAGGGTTCAGTTGATTATTTACATTATTTCATTGTACCTACTTAAAACTTATCGCATGGGTATTGTACTCATTATATTAAAATTGAACTACTCAAACTTATCGGGTAAATATAAGTTTTTGCACTGGTATGCCTAGTCTGACATTGACAGCGCTTTGTTTATATTTTGTATAATGACAGTGACAGTTAGGGTAACGAAAGCGATTGGTGATGAGCGCGTAAATACGGATGTTATCTTTATTGATTTTTGTGAATAAATTCTGGAATCAACAAATTAAAAACCGAGGGTAATTATTAAATTGGGAAAACCTATTCAGTTCGCAATCTTGGTGTGCTTTTTTTATTAAAAAATGCCGAAGATAGACTACGGTATGTTTGTAAGGATTGTTGCGGTTGTGTTTTCCGTAAGTAAATCTTGTTTTTATTTATAATATCGTGTTTTTGGGCACTTATTTAGACAATTAATTAAAATTCTGCTATAAATAAAACTTAGAAAAGTGTAATTAATGGCCTTGTATAGACGCGGTGGAGTAAAAACAATGCGCTCGAATGCTGTAATATTACAGCACGGTATATGACCGCATCGCATTACATTAGCGCACATTTCTTCCGCTGTTTACTCGGTATTTGCTTTGTTTATCACTCGCAAGTATCATAAATTATTGGGAGTACATCCTGGAGTCATGTAGTATTGGTTTAGTGTATCTATCAATTTATGTAAATAAAAACTATTGGGTTATTGTACCTATGCTCACAAAGTAGATAATTATCAAGTTCCGCCTACCTAGTATCTAATTAGGTTTAAAATATCCTAATAAGGCTAGTTTTGCAAATTCATTTAATTCTGAACTATTAATAAATATGGAATATGTTTGAAGACATAATTAATTAAATTTATTTTGAATGTATTATTTGGATTTCATAAAGATATATCACAAGCTTCAAACTAGTTTGTTTTTGTTGCTACTGTTTTAAGTTTCTCTATTTTATTTAACTACTATTAGATGCCTGTGACTTTGCTCAGATGTTTTAGGATCAAAAGTAGCCGATGTCACTCTAAAGACCCTATACTACCACCATACCAAAAATCACAATGATCTGTCACTCCATTGTAACGAAAAAGCTAAATAAACAGACCAACCAACCCACTTTACTTTTTATGTAGTGTTATAAGTAATGATATGTTAGCAAGTAATGATATAAAATTAAATATTAAGTACATAATAAATCTATCTATTATGTTTTCAGGTGTCAGCAGTAACAGCATTTACATTTGCAATGCTGCGTCTGCTGAACCCTCACCTGTTTTACTTGCAGGATCTAATAGGCACAGAGTTGAGTGAGTATAGAACATTACATGATTCTATCCTTCAAACTAATTTCTTATCAGAAAATCTTAATACTTACCTACAAAAAAATAAAATAAAAAGGTTGCATCCCTTGTCTTTAATTTTAAACTACATTTTTGTTGAAATGAGTTAGATTTTGCAACCATAATTACATTAGTAAGGTAACACAAATAAATACCCTATGTTTCCTAAAGGAAAACAAATTGTACAAACATTTTCAACATACACTATGGAATAAAGTACAAAAATACAAAATTATTAACATATAAAATATTACAATGTTAATGATATGTTTAAAATAAAAAAAAATAAAAAATTATTATGTATACATAAATAAGACAATTATTTTATTGACATATATCTGTATTTTGTTATAAATAAATTGAGTTTAAATAATTGTATTTATTTGCCAAAAAATCATTGTCACTAAATGTTTCGAATTCTCTGACCTTGTGGTAGCCGTTATGATGTGTTGTGAGGCCAGAGTCATTTCTGAGTATATATTTAATATATATTTCTATTTTTTATTTCTTATTAGAAATATATAAATATATATTTCTAATTTATTAATAATGGAACGAATGAATTGATATTTGAGTTTTGTTGGCAGTCCTGCACTACTTCCTGTGTGGCCTCATGATAGCGACAAGTGTGATTGGATTCCTCAACTCGGGGGTGGTCATGCTCCGATCATCATCATCTAACTCAGGTAAGTTATACAACCATTTGCACAACAACTATATAAACACAAAGTCTTAATACTAGGTAGTTTTGCCACTAAATATGTTTGAAGATTGTTATGAAAGTAGACCTTCTTGCTTTTTGATAAATAGAACATAAAGGAGAAACTTGCTGGAATAGGTATTTATAACTATGGCCATTATTTTTATAAAGCAACACAGGTTGAAATTATAACCATGCATGGTGGAACACACCATTACTAAGACAGATTATTGTCATCTACATAAATCAAATTAAATCTTATAGGATTGCATAAGGATAAGCTAGACATATGGAACTTACTCATTTGACAACATGTTGTATCTTAAGACTCCATCAATGAACACAGATTGGTTTGTGTTAATATCACCTCAAGAGTCCTGGGGATAAAATAGCCGACTGTCATGTATAAAACCAAGTAATAAATGTTATCAAAAAAGAAAGCAAGCATTAAATATTATTTGTATCTGAAAGTGTATGATGTGGTGCATGTGTCAGGGCACAAGATCACGCACTGGTTGCTGCTGGACTCTGTGTTCGAGTCAGCGCGCGTGCTGCACCTCTTCATCAGCGAGGTGATGCTGCATAGCGCCGGCCCGCTGCAGAGCCTCGACCTAGTGCTGGGCGGGGTGCAGTACTGTGAGTACTATCTCTCTTTCTGTCTTATTAGAGTCATATTTTTCATTACTGAAGGTTGTAATCCTCCTGGAATTAATTCGTTGGGGAGGTTCTCTAAGCCAGTACATCGTGGTGGGCGCCCAGATCCTTCCGTGGAAGACACGTGTTCTCAGATCTTGTGATCCTCAAACATGTTGGTTTACTCACGATGTTTTCCTTCACCGTTCAAGCGAGTGCAGATTCACATGTAACTATGAGAACTACATATTTTGCTTTTTTTTACGTGGGATAGGCTTACGTTTGACTACAGCCTGCCTGACGTTAAGCATTGCTGCAGCCTATTATATTTAACCCACTGAACCATTGGTGATTAGAAGTAAAGATCACATTATACATGTTTTTGAGCAAATAAATGATTTTTATCTTTTTTTTTGTATTAGATGCCTACTCTGGTGTCGAGGTTTTAAACCATACTATATGCTAACATGGGTAATCATAAATACAGTTTGCTGATTAGAGGGCTACATGAAATGTCCTGAATGATTTATTTATTAATTCCAGTGCTGGACTCGCTGCTGTACTGCCAGGTGATCCTGCGGAAGCAATGAGTGCCGCCCCCCCGCGCGCCCGCCCCGCCCCCCTTATAGGGCCGGCGCCGGGCGGGCCCCCCGCACCCCGCCCCTCGCCCCCCGACCACTGCATTTATACACTTTCGTATACTTACTAAGTATGTAGCTCTGCACAGGTACGATATAGTCTGTAGTCTGCCCCTTTAGAGAATGTATGACATATATGAACACATTTTAATTGATTGGGTTCATTTGGCTAGTTCATTCACACTACACAAAGTTAGAATACGAAAGTTTGTACCTACGTAATATTGTATCATATGAGCCAAAAAATAACTCTTACAAAACTACAAAGAAAACACACATAGCTGTATTCGTAATATGGACAGACTATTTATATATCTATATTAATTATGTAGATACGTCACAAAACTTGTACCAATAATGTGTCACGGGTGCTTTCACAATGCAAGTATCCATTACAGTAACCTACCAAGTAATGCTCTGATGGTGCTAATATTCTTACTCGAAGTCTTCACAGCTTATTGTTCTTATAAACTTGCCTGTAATGGGTGCTTTGCAGTAAAATTGTACCTCAAACACTTCATCAGGCAAATGTTAAAAAATTTATGGAGAAGAGCGCCTCTAGTGGCCAAATGTGGAACTAACTTCAGTGTAAGCGAGACAGACGCAAGCGCAAATTCTTTATACTCTTTACATATTTACAGTCCATGATATGTTGTGCGAGCTCGGTGCGAGTTGCGAATAAAAGTCGTTACGTAAAGTTTAAACTAAATTTATGAAAATATTCTTATTCACGAATAATAATTTATCAGCGCCCCCTGGCGGCGAGTAGCGAGTTTTCATTCTTTAGAAGTGCACTAAAATCGAGCTCATCTCATACATTTTGTGTATAGAACTTTTCGTAGCACATTTTCTTTGCTTGGAGCCCAACAAATATCATTCCAAAACTGTGATTTCTATATTTTGGGAAGGCCAAAAAAAATTTTCTGGGTTTCGAGAGGCAAAAAAATTTAACCTAAAATTATGATATTAATATTTTTTTAAGTTGTTCTTGCATACAGACTGTAGATACTCGCAAGTTGAGATTATTGACGGTTAAGAACCTTTCCATTACGATATTTGAGGTATAAATAATGTTGGATAGTCCTGTAGATGTAATTTATTGTAATTAGGCTGTTATTTATGATCATAGGGTAGAAGTATTTTAGTCGAGTGATTTTTCTGCATTCCAGTATGAAACTGTAATAAAGCTACATTAGATTAATGATATCAAACCTCTGAATTTTACTATAAACCGACATTATTTAGAATTAAAAAAAATCAACATTTTATCCAAAATGTCACGGAATACAACTTTATTCTGTTTTATTATACAAAGTATTTCATGTACCTAATTTTACGTAAAAGTAAAGAATACCAATAATGTAGTTTGGGCCACAGAAATATTAGTTAAAGAATTACAACTTGCTATTAGTTTTGTTTATACTAATTGGCGTTATTGAAGGTAAACTAACTCATTAGGAGTAAGTTATTAATTAATATTTACCAAAAAAAGGTGTACTATATTACTCTTTAATTAATTCATAGGATCTTCCCACCGATTCAGAGTATTCAATTTGTCACTAAATATTTAACTTTCTTATCCTATCACAAATTGTGTTAAAATATCAAAATTACTAGTCAAATAATTTCCTAGTAGATTATTAATTGTAACATAGTTTAAGGAATATTAATTCCGGGCCTAACTATTACTCGAGTAGTCGTAAGTTATTTTGTTTTATTATTTTTACTCATTGTTGATAACTGCGAGGTGTGAACAAATAAAAGGTATTTTATAATTAGTTTTGTGGTTTTATTGAGTGAGTCGTTTGTCCAAAAATATATTGTTTGCTATGAACACGCCAACACGCTACACAATACAAAGTGCACTTCTCTCCAACCTACTATCTTACACCACAAGACACAGGACATGGCACAGGGGAAATAAATGCTAACGAACTGAACAATGGCAGTTGCTGTCCCATAAAAGGTACTGTGCAATATCAGGTTATTTAAATCATTGCACTTGTGATAGCAGTGTCTTAAATAGTTGTTCTTAAAACTGCTATTAGATTAGAAAATGTTATAAGCCTCGAAGTTTCGACTAGTTCAAATAAAATGCAGGAATAAATTACAAGTCTTTTGTCGTAGTTCGTCGAAGGTTATATTTCCCCTGCATGTCCCATTTCCCCTGTCAATTCAACCAGAAGCCACTCATTAACAATATGCTATCAACACGCCTTAACAGCAGTAAGCACTAACTTGAAATGCAAAATTAACAAAGTTACAACTAAGTAGACATCAAACGAATCAAACATAAATTATCATACAAGTAATAGGTATGTTATTTACAAAATTGTTATAAGGTTATTATAAAACGGTAAGTGATGAGAGCCAGTAAACTTATCTACGCTGCAAATCACGAATTGATTTAACATAAGTACCTACATACTACGACGATGTGAGAGGCCAACTCTGGTGTCGAGTTTACAAACATCCCTAAGGGTCTCTGACATGGCTTAAAGACTGTCATACTATGTTTAACAATACCTACTAATTCGAGTAGATTATGTACTAACACAATATACATATATTTAACTTAGTAGTAATATGTAAGTCAAATATACAGCGAAGATAGAATACATTGCCCGTAGATAGATAAGAATGAGCGATTCACATTTCAAGTTTCTGTAACACACGAACTATGTTACCCTGTACAGTACAATTGAAAACACCCTCTATCTGGCTGTAGAGCCACGAACTAATAATCAACCTCTTCAAAGCTCGCTCCAGCAATCACACATATTTAACCACAAGGCAAAACCACCCCTTTGTGATATTTGATTATATTATATATAGTCTGGACGAGGCGGCCAACCGGGACGCGCGTGCTGACTCGTCCTCCTGATGATGGAAACCTCAGATTTCCGAAACTTGTCGAGCTAATTTTTCGACGTAATTTTTGACGTAAGTGCTAGCCGGTTAATACAACTAAATTTATATTATATATTATAAAAAAGATTAACTAAAACGGTTTTCACTCACGTGTAAATCGCGTAAATGGTTTACGCGTTTCGGATGTCATGACACCCATCTTCAGAACGTTCGTCCTGGGCCGCGGCAACACGCAGACTGCGCGCCGCCGCGCGAGAGGCCCGCCGGGACACGGGCGCGGGGGCCTGTGGTGGTGGGGGTGGAGGCGAGACGATGTTACTACTCCCAGCCGCTTCGTCCTCGGGTCGCTCCACTGCTTCATCAGAGACAGCACCATCGACTGATGTACCGGCGCACACAAAACTGACCGTATCTGTGTGCGCCCCCACCACCACAGGCCCCCGCGCCCGTGTCCCGGCGGGCCGCTCGCGCGGCGGCGCGCAATCTGCGTGTTGCCGCGGCCCAGGACGAACGTTCTGAAGATGGGTGTCATGACATCCGAAACGCGTAAACCATTTACGCGATTTACACGTGAGTGAAAACCGTTTTAGTTAATCTTTTGATAAAATGTCTCACGAAAGTTTTAATATTAAAATATTATATATTATGTAAGAAACCATTTCGTCTCGCATACACTTAATAAGATAAGAGAGACGAAACGAACTACTTGTTAACACATTTATTGTTTCTAAGATGACAGTGATGTGGTTTTGCCTTCACATACCAGAGAAGTACGCGAAAAGCTGACGCTAAACTAAATCCCAAATATAATGAACATATTCCACAAAATTTATGGATACAAAAATATGAATATTATTCAAAACTTTTACAGAAAAATGAGATGAGAACGAAAATTATTCATAGAAGGCTAAAATAAATTAAAAAGTCAGATTATATTAGTACAGAAATTATCTATAACTCCATATTTATTTCGTACGAAAATACTATGAATATTACTTTTCACTTTCATAATGGCACTTCTAAATGTTTTATTTATAAAGTTATACATCTGATATTTTGTAATCAAAAATACACTTTGTTCAATATCTATGGCAAAAATGTAGGCTAAAGTAGTTATCTACATAAGAAATGCAATAAAATCTATTAGTAGATGAAATTGTACTTATTGCTTTTAAATCTTACACAATTTCCTTACAAATAATGACGTCCATCTCTTCTCAAAGGAGAGAATATTTTAATTTCCGCTTCAACAGTAAGCTTTTATAAACTCTTATAATCTCTACTTTCAGAGACAGAGACCGTGAAGTAAATAAAGAATAATTGTAGTCACCAAAAATGTAGTCATTAAATGTACTCAATCAAAATGGGTATTTAATTCGGAATGTTTCCATAGAAAAGTATCATTTTTGAAAACCAAGAACCATACACGAATTAGAATCACCCAACAGATTACATTTTTTTTTCTCATAAATGATTTATATAAATTCATGTATCTCACAACCCACTTCAAAATCGAATTAATGACACATTTAAGTGAATATAATCTACCTAAATACAATATTTTTGATTACGGATAAACATACGTAGGTATAATGTTTATTTATTGATTATTCAAGAACAATCAACACTGTTCTGTTACTTCGAAAATAGCAACATTAAGATTGCTATTTTATACATAACGTAGAACAGAAACTGGGTCACCAACTTATATTATACAGTAACACAGAAAAACTTCATTATTTCAGGTTTCATTTCCTGCAGTGAAAGTTAGTCATTGATCTATTTGTGAACCCACAACCACCCTGACTCTGATAGTATCTCATTAGCCGCATCCACCGCGATCCATGTGCGCGGCGGAGAGCGCGCGCTCCTCGCTGCGTGCGATCCTTTTCTTGTCGGTTTTTTGGTCACGCTCAAAGGGGCCTCAGTCGCTTGGCGCGCGCGGTCTGGACGGTCGCGTGATCTGCCGGTATGGATTGAATGCAACTGATTCAGTATGGATCGCCAGGAGCGCGTTGGAGCAGCCAGTCAGGATCGCAAACGATTGCTGTTGGATCGACCTAGAACGGTCCACGCTCCACGCATCGCAATTTTGGATCGCGGATCGCGGGATTGCCGATCCATTTTGAATCGTCCGGTGTGGATGCGGCTATTGAAACATACAAGTTTCTAGTTAATAAAAAATGTACAAAATAATTCATCGAACCAAATTCACAGATAGAAGGAAACAAGCTCAGAATCAGGATGCATGCGGTCCTCTATATCAGTTTTCTAAAAACTATTTATCTATAATCTTGCTAAATATATAAACGTATATAACAAGATAGCGAGATAATACATTGAGATCTAATACGACAAGGAACTTAAACACGTAAACTCACGTTTCAAACTAAACACATCAAAACTGAACTAAAATTACTAGTGGTCGATATATCTACAAATATATTGTCATGAATTCAATACGTCATTATACAGAACAGACAAAACTATAATGTAGAATACATTTATCATTTCGGTCTATTTCACGTATGGCTAGAACTTTCTTTCCCGTTTTGTACAATTAACCAACGACATTAATAATACCTAAATGGACCGGCCTTCTCAGTACTTTACCATCCAAAAATATAAGTCGACATCTGTTAGATTTACATGTTACGAAGTTCTAAGTAAACATCGTAGCATAATTGTTAAAACGAGATAGGCACTACAAATGTTGCAAGAGAAAATGAGAAAACAATTCAAACGTTTATCAGTCAAAATCAAGTCAAATTGGCCGAACACAGAATGAAGTACCAAGTGAGAGACGTCTCTCACTTTTTGTAAAAAGTACATGCTTATACTTTTTGCTCGCCTAGGCCGGTCCATTAAGTATTATTAATGTCGTTGCAATTAACTGACTTCAGAAAAAAGAGGTTATCAAGTCTTCTGAAAGTTTTTTCAAATGCCTGGTCGGTTTCTAGTCTTATATACTCGTATGTGTTATATGTATTTGGAATATGTAGCAGATTTTAACATACGGAAATATTGCACAAAACAAAATACCAATCAATGCCCAAACCAATTGTTGGGATAAAATCTAGATCTAAATGATTACGATATAACCGCGGACGGAAGAAGTTAGTAAATAACGTAATTTATTTCATTTGGGAACGGGAATGAAAGCTCACAAAATTTCAGCCAATCACAGCTGAGTAACGAAAACACGATACACTGGGATTGGCTATTCCAAGATATTGGTAACTTATGTACTTCATTATTTTTGATTATTTTAATTACACTATTTTCTAATTCTATTGGGTTTTGTTCGGTCTGTAGTTTCATAGCTAAGATCTATAGTAAACTACTCAACAAGATATGTTGATGACTTAACGAATTAATCTTAATTGTATGTAACAACTACATATAATATTAACAAGCCTAGATTAAAACTGTAAGTTATATCATAGGCTAACAATCTAAGATCTTATGAGACCCAAAACTGAAGTTTAGGCTTTTTTGACACTTGTCTAGTAAATAGTGTATATCTTAGAGCCCTTGTATGTAATTTTTAAATCACATGATGTATTTTACAAACGTTATATTTCATTTAAACCATACAAAATATACGTATTAGTTATTAGTTCTTTTTCAATGGTAAACAATGTGGCCTTTGTTTTGGCAGAGAGATGAAACTGTAAAAGTACGAACACCAAATGTAGGGCGAATAATTTAGAATAATCATATATTGGTTTGTTCAATACTTCAGGAACTTGATGACAGTCGATCGATTGGCACCACTGGTCGTAAAATGCAGGAATTATTTTAGTTAAATGCAAGTATAGGCCTAATAATGGTAGTACCTACTTAAAGACAAAAAGGATTTCAGGAAAATTGTTTCAGATAAAACTTGACCATGAAACAAACTATCCGTTAGTGTAGTACTTTATAGATCAATACTGTAGAACTCATAGCACGCTTAAGTCTCTCGGTGCTTGACAAATCATTTCCTAGCGCCACAAATATGGTCTCCTTCCAGTTTCTCACAAATTTGACTTCAAATGCACAGATGATTTTGTTAAAGTGGTTTTTGAATCACCATTTTACATTTGCCATATAATAAATACAGTACTATATAACCCAGTTACATCATGTCAATGTCTTCGACAACTTTTCCATTACAATCCTTGCTTGCATTACATTCACTTCGATAGACATGCGAAGAAACATCCAGCAACACATCCATAAAATTCACCTCACGGTAATCAATGTAGTGCCCACTAAGAACCGATATACTCCCACTTTGCTTATCCAGTAAGAATCTACCGATACACTTGAAGTTATTTAAGTCGTATATCACACGGCACAGTTCTCGCCAGCCACAATCACCTCCCCCCGCACATCACAGCACCACCAGTCCCGGTCAGTCCCCGGCTAGAAGTTCTGCTGCCGCTTGCGCGCGCGCTGCATGGCGTCGAGTATGTGCTGGCGCTTGCGCACGTAGCGCGCGCGGAGCACCTCTATCTCCGCCTCCATCTCGGCGTCCAGCGCCGCCACGCGCGCCTCCAGCTCCGCCGCGGGAAGGAACGCCAGCTGGGGGGGAGGACACTATTATTATAAGAGAAATAGAGCCAATCAAAATAAATAAATATAAATAAATATTTCAGGACATTGCACACAGCGCTTTCTAGCCCCACACTTAGCAAACGCTTGCGTCGTGGGTACTAGATAACGGATAAAATACTTATACATATACTCTTCTTTTGTAAATACATACTTATTATACATTATAAACTACCAGACCCAAACCACCTTTTTTTTCAAATGCATAAATACTTGTGTCAATACGCGGGAATCGAACCCGCAACTCCTAGATTAGAAGGCAGAACCACTACCAACTAAGCTAACAGACCAGTCATAATAGATGAATAGAATTAATTGATACAATTTCAATAACTTATCGGTTCTTACTAGGTAAGCACGCGCCATCCTAGACCGTAATGATGCTCAAGTGCAAACTCATTACTTGTTAAAAATACCTTTGGTACATTTAAACTTGCCAAAAGTTATGCACAGCTCCTACATGGTAAAAAACTTAGAATTATTAACAAAAATATAATTTTTAGCAATATCGCAAATTAATGATAATTTTATATTTTGAATTGTATGAATCGTTTGGCGACGACCAAATGTAGTATTGTAATAGAATTACTAAATACCTTAAAACATGGCTGTCACATAACTATCTTATCAAACAGACTTCTATTATTGTAAACTATTATTACATCAATCAATTAGTATTTTTTGTATTAAAATAATAAGAAACAATATTTACATGTGGGGACAGCGGAGCATCTTCGTTATCCATAATAGTAATTCTACCGGCTGGGCATGGGTATTTGGGCATGGAGAAATAAAACGTAGCACTTCAACTTATTGATGGTATATTACAATTTGTTCGAGGTTAAACTATGAAATACAACTGTAGGAAGATTGTCTGATAACTAATTACACTAATTCGGTCGACACTCCAACCAACACGTAACGCCACAACGCGATGCGAACCGATTGCCGTCCCAAGTAAGAATGGCGGTCTCTCGCACGGCACTAGCGCTGGTTGTTGCGTCAGAGCAGGGCTCCGAAGTTAGTCTCAAGTCAATGTCAGCCGTTATAGACAGTGACACAAACATTATAACACATTTCGAACATTGTGACAGCTGACAGTGACATTGAAACCAACTCGCCTACTCTCCGAATCAAACATTAAGATCAACTTAAACACTCTTCGAATCAAACGCGCCGACACGGCCAGACTGACATTCGCACGTCCTCGTGCGATCCGTTTTCTCTAGCAGCAGATGACCTGGAATTAAAGAAAAGACACAACTGGGATCACAAATGTCATTTCGCTCGTCTATCCTGACAATTTCGAAAGATATCATTCAGTACACGCACATATTATCAGTATCTACATTTGGCTTCGAGAAATTGAGATCACGTCAAGATGTTGTTTCAACTAAGTTAATTATCACACAAAACTTCACTATTCGACCTCGTGCGAATATGACCGTTCCGCTGCAGGGTGCCCCCACCACCAAGATCGCCACTCACCGGCAACGACAAGGAAGCAACGGACAGCCCTGCAGCTGCAGCTCCACTCCAAGACACTATTCGACATCGTGCGAATATTATCGTACCGCTGTAGGGTGCTCCCACTACCAAGATCGCCACTCACAGGTAACGACAAGGACGCACCGAACAGCCCTGCAGCTGGAGCTCTACATCACGACATTATTCAACTCCGCCAAACAAGCCACTGCAGGGTGCCCCCACCACCAAGATCGCCACTCACAGGTAACGACAAGAGAGCAACGGACAGCCCTGCAGTTGCAGCTCCACTTCACGACATTATTTGACCTCATGCAAATAAGCCACCGCAGGGTGCCCCCACCACCAAGATCGCCACTCTCAGGTAACGACAAGGGAGCACCGGACAGCCCTGCAGTCGGAGCACCTCTCTACGACAATATTTGACATCATGCAAATATCGCCAAATCTCTAGCTTCTACCCGACGGCATCTCATATGACGTGACGTTATCTCATCTGACGTGAAACCAACTAACTCTTAAGCAATGGTGTTGAATGATACGTAACAAAGTCACATCTCAAAATTAAATCTCTAATTCACTTCCCAATGCTGAGAGGGTCGCCGAGGTGGTGGTCATTGTGTGCGAACTAGCAACCATATCGTATCATCGTCTGATGAAACCTCCTCACTATTTTAACTTTGACCCGCCGTCTCGGCCTCCTCCTCCTCATCGTCAACATAATTAATCAAAAAGGTATCTACCTACTTCTATTAAGCCGTCAAGACTCCTAGGCACTATGCCCAGATTTTCGTGAACATCTTTATGAATCTGATTTTAACTATCTATCTTTTCAAAACGTGGGTACCTGTGCTGTATTACTATGCCTTCTATTCTAATCCCTACGCATAGTACCCAGAATTTGATTGTCTGTTTTACTATTCACTAATGAGTAACCAAAAGGAAACGAGCTCACCGGGAGTATGATCAGGTGTCAGTCTCAAGCAGCCCATGTTCGCGCAGAACGACGCTGACAGCATTCCTGCCCTGGCGGTGCTCAAGCTCATCAGCTAGAAGGCGGCATGACTTGCTACTGGCTGGCAGCGAGAAGTGACAACAGCATCCTGAAAACAGAAACGGATACGCGCCAGTACTGAAGCATCTAATATGGACCATTTAAACAGGGATGATTTCAGATCTAGTTTCATTTTAATTGCTCAGTACCTATCTCGAAACTCAACCCCTAACGGGCGCGACTCCCAGAAAAGCTGGACTGCTAACAGACCAATCTCAACGAATCCTGTCAAGATTTGATTTCATTAAAATATCTTGCGTAAAATAGGACAACACTCCTAACTTTTAAAATTATGACAACGCTATCTTAGATTGAATCTTGAATTTCAATTAAATTTCACAGTGCATAGCTGACCTCTTATGGGACATAAAACGACCTCACACTTATGTATCACTGCACAATCATTAAATAGCTACACACTAACAATCATCAAAAGATTGGCAATAATTTTTTTTACAAAAAAATGGCTTTATCGTTACACAACATATTATATAGTGCTGTATGCTCGTAATGACTGGTATGGTTTTTCTCAACAACGCCTTTTAATCATTTATAACAAATTGCAACCAAATCTTACTTTGACAAAAGAGCATTCAACACCAGAAACGTAATGAATTTAAACAATATCACCTTTGATATCCGATGAAGTTGCACGCTGCACTTAGTCACCACTCGACCCTGGCTGCGCTCGCCCGGCCGCGTGCTACCACTGCTGCTTCATGTGCCGTGGCCGCCCGGCCGCGTGACACCACTGCTGCTCCATGTGTCGTGGCCGCCCGGCTGCATGCGACCACTGCTGCTCCATGGGCCGCGGCAGCTCGACCGCGTGCTACCACCGCTGCTCCATGTGCTGCCCGGAGCGCACGCCACTGCAGCGGCATCGCGCATCACTGCGACGTGGCATGAGTCTGCTGCAGGCGCTGCTCTTGTACTCCCTCACGATGCGGTCCATATCTTGTAATCTTCTTGCTTGTCAATATTTTTTGTCGTTTCTTTCGTAGTCTTTCTTGTACGACATTTCCAATTAGAAGATATAAAATTCCTACCAAATCCGAACAGCAAATCTTGTCTTTCAATTCACAGCACACGTATTCGTAAATTTCAACGCAATTATGAAATCGCTTTATGGTCTTCTCTGGTCCGAGGATTATCGTTGCCGCATTGATAAGTTTCAGTAAAACACAAATCCCAACTGCTTTTTTATCTTTCACACGTTTTTGTTCATTGACACGAAGAATTGATAATGATCGTAGGTCTGATTTTCACGTAGGCAGAACATGCATGGCTCCCATTGTGTTTCTCGGCGATCAATTATTTCTCCATTTTGCCATCATCCCACTTCTGATGTGGGGTCAGCGGAGCATCTTCGTTATCCATAATAGTAATTCTACCGGCTGGGCATGGGTATTTGGGCATGGAGAAATAAAACGTAGCACTTCAACTTATTGATGGTATATTACAATTTGTTCGAGGTTAAACTATGAAATACAACTGTAGGAAGATTGTCTGATAACTAATTACACTAATTCGGTCGACACTCCAACCAACACGTAACGCCACAACGCGATGCGAACCGATTGCCGTCCCAAGTAAGAATGGCGGTCTCTCGCACGGCACTAGCGCTGGTTGTTGCGTCAGAGCAGGGCTCCGAAGTTAGTCTCAAGTCAATGTCAGCCGTTATAGACAGTGACACAAACATTATAACACATTTCGAACATTGTGACAGCTGACAGTGACATTGAAACCAACTCGCCTACTCTCCGAATCAAACATTAAGATCAACTTAAACACTCTTCGAATCAAACGCGCCGACATACACATATTAACACTAATAGAACTAAAAAAGAGTATTTACATCTAAACTAAATTTAAACAATCTACATGTGGTATGGAGCCAAGAACGCTGGCTGCATTCCCATGCTGGATTGCTATAGAAATCCTTTGCGCAAGGAACCAGCCAGCGTTCTTGTCTCTAGTGATGTCAATCAACATTTTATTTAATTTTTTTATAAAAGACTTCGTGCTTTTTCCCCACGGACCAAAAGTTTCGAAGCCAAGCGGTACGAAAATATAATCAGTCGATAATGATGTATATTTTCGCCGCTTGGCTTCTTAAAAAAAAATTAAAGTAACAATAATTTAATAAATACAGGAATGTGTTCGTACGTAATTTCTTGTCGCAAAATAAATATTAGTATTTTATATGATAATTGACTGACCAATTTATTTAACTATCTAACCTCGTACATGCCACTTACTTTATGCAAAAAAATCTTACTTGTTAGTATCACAATTTGTTACGTACCACCTAAACCCAATATTTTTTTTTTCTTATATCCAGCAATTTATTATAAAAGTATAGCCATTAGTACTAACTAGATTTTACTCTAGCTAACACTAAAATCAAACAATGTCTAACATTGGTTCGCCTTACAGAAACTTTAGAACAGTAAGAGCTTACTACAGATTATTATTTCATCAGCCACACATAGTTAGTTGTTATTCCACCCACACACTTGTACACACACACACCGCGT
Source organism: Macaria notata (assembly GCA_927399415.1). NCBI lineage: Eukaryota > Metazoa > Arthropoda > Insecta > Lepidoptera > Geometridae > Macaria > Macaria notata. Next base: position 3,006,129 of record OV656727.1, read on the forward strand.
GCACTTACGCGCGTGGTGTAGGTCTAGTAGAGTGACGACGTGCAGTTGACTTACGAATTCAAAGTTGCCCTCCTCGACCAGCGCGCGCTGCAGCCCGCCGCCGGCGCCCGTGCTGCTGCAAGGGTATGCAGAGACATGCTCAAAATATAGCCAACATACATAAACACGAGTAGAGGGACGGCAAGAAGGCACCGATGTACAGTTGAGGTACCAAAGACTCGCATCCAGCGTTTTGCTTCGACTTTCATCTTCCGAACTGCCAAACTGTGGAACTCCTTGCCGAAATCCATATTCCCCTCGAACTATAATTTATCGGTTTTCAAGTCGAGAGTGAATCGGTTTTTTCTAGGCAAGCGCGCTAGATCGTAGATTACAACGTCTCTTAATATCAGGCGCGTTGTAGTCAAGCGTGAGCATATCTTGTTTAAAAAAAACATGCAATGGAACAAAATAAATTACTACACTAGGATTAAACCAATTAAAACCTGCGACCTTCTGATCAAAAGCAGGCATTTACTTCTATTGAAGCCAAAAAATTGACATACCATATCTTAGCGAACTAATAAACTTCAAAAAGAGCCTGGTTTTTACAACATAGGTTCAACCCAGTGTGTAGCGCAGAGTTTACCACCAAAAATCTACTAAACTGGAGGTCTAACACCGTGTAGAATAACATAATAATGTTCTATAAATTTACGGCAATATGATATACAGGCTTACGTTTGATTACAGCTTTCCTAATAGTAGTAGGTTCCACTGTAGACTGTCCGTCTTCAAGTCGAGAGCGAACCGGTTTATTCTAGGCCATCGCACTAGATCGTTGACTACAACATTGTTTAACATCAGGCGAATTGTAGTCAAGCGTGAATCCATCAAGTTAAAAATAATAAAAACAAGTAAAAGAAATGTTTTTTCTTCGTTTTGCATCTTCTTCTTATCAAATGAAAGTGGCCAACTCTGGTGTCGAGTTTTTAAACCGCCTTAAGGGCCTCTGACATGGCTTAACGACTGCCGTACTGGACAAACAGCCGGGACCTACAATTTTACTACCTTTTCGTTTTGCTTGACATGTGAGCGTACCTGAGCAAGTCTTCCTCGTGTGAGTCGGCGCTGGTTCCGTTGGCGTGTGGTTGCGCGGGCGCAGCGTCCTTCTTGTCGAAGTGTTCCAGGAACAGCGGCCGGTACTTGGGCTTGTTCGTGTCCAGCGGGTCCGTGTCGTGACCTGGATGTACACCACACGTTTAAAGCTTGCTTTTTAATGTTGTTTCTACTTTATTTATTTCGAACTAATCAACAACGGCTTATATGATATGATATGATATGCTATTTCTCAAACAACAAAATATCAATATTATGATCTTGTTATGTCACATTATTTATTTATTTCCAAACGGTAGCCACACAAAATGCAGCCTAAAAGATTACAAACAAATCACACTGTGACGCATAAGACTAAACCTACAGTTCAATTAAGTCAGTCCTCAACACTCATGTTAGATTCTAACAGTATTAATTATTTTTTATAAAAAATAGCAAATTGATATAAATAATGACAAGAAATAAGTTATGAGACAAAGATTTTCTTTTAGTATTCTGATTAGGGCTATTGGGCCACTCTGTCAAGTATGGCTTTCGAGGTTTGTGTTCTACAACGTATAAATTTTAATTTAAAAACAAGACCGTTTCTTTCTTAAAAACCGACCAAGTCTACAAAGGCAAATAGACTGACGGAAGTTTTTTTTATATACGTGAGGTACAGTCTGGTGATCAGATAGTGTGGTACGTACGCTTCATGGTGGCGAGGTCTGGGCTGGGCTCGTTGATGACCATGGTGCCCAGGTCGGGCGGCTCCAGCGCGTCGCGGGACGGGACCAGCGTGCCGTCCGACGCAGCTTTCATCGTCGCGTCGTCGTAGTCACCGGCACTCTGCTATTTTTTTTTATTGTACAAAAGTATAGTTCCCTCCGCGTGGCGGAGGCCTTTGGTTAAGTTTTTGGTTTTATTTTGCAAAGTTTATATATATATATATATATATATATATATAGGTATATATATTATATAAACATTGCAAACCAAAAACCATAAACCATACAAATAAAATATATGTGACCTTAAGGGTCTTAAATTCTTACTTGAGTTTATATTTATATTATTAGGCAAGCACTCTGCTATTACATGTGGGGAGATTTTTATATTCGTTGACTATGATAGATCATGTGACAAGTGTAAAAGCATGGAGTCGGTACCGGGTGACCACAAACAACCAAAGAAAAAGGTAAATCCTGAACGCAGTAAGACATTTTAAGATACTGGCACAAACTTAGACAGACCCTGTATTTCAGGGGTATTTTTCCAGTAATAATTTCCACCGACTTAACACGATTAATTAGCTACAGAGAAACAGTAAAAAATATATAGACGAGCGCATGGAAGTAATGTTTATCACAATCAGGATCAATTTAGTGAAGAGATTTAGTCAATATTTCAACTTTTTTGTACGTTTCGTCATTTATTTATTTATTTAAAATTATAATATTATACAGTGAACCTGTATACTCACTGCCTGGAAGGTCTTGGCATTATTAGTAGCATGTGCGTTGCGGAATGCTTGTGTCTCTCTGATCTCGCGCGCCTCCGCTATCATCGTGCTCAGTATGGTGGGGTTCTTCGCGTTACCTGCATTATAGGAAAAACTTGAAGTAAACTAGACAAGACTTTAGTCTATTTATACTTTAAGAGTACATAGGTTAAAAGCGCAGTACTGGTAATATGAGTTTCTTCGAAGAATATTCGTATAGACACACAGACACGAGTATAATGTTCGAGCAACATAGTTCCAAAAATCGCCACTAGGGGCCTCGCACTACCAAAATATTATATGTATTTTTTGTATCACCGTCTTTTTAAGCAAAGTCGTACGACAACGACTCCTTTATGCTTAATTGGCTTGATCACTTTGCATAAAACTTGGTATAGAAATAGCTCAAACTTTGGCGTAGTTTTATCTCGGATTACTGACTAACACATCAGTGAATCTCCATTAATGGTGCTTACCTATAAATTCATGTTGTAATAAGAACTCGGCCGTGGCTCGTTCCTCCGGGTTCTTCACTAAACATACACTCACAAAATCTATGAACTCTGCTGACCACTGGTCTGGCTCTCTGCAATATAACAAACAAGTAATGTCAACATATTTGCGTAACGACTGCATCAAAAAATGCTGATTTATTAAGACATAAATTATTACTTTTTTTTAAATGAGAAACGATCGATCATATCATCATCATCAGCCTAATGGGACCCACTGCAGGGTATAGGCCTCCTCCCTCTTACGCCAATACTCCCTGCCTTGCTCTGTTCTTGCCCAGGTGTTCCTTCTAACTTTCTAATATCATCCAGCCACCGTTGCACAGGTCTTCCTACACTTCGCTTACCTAGCCGTGGGTACCATTCAGTCATTGCTTTGCTCCATCTGCATATATTGTGCATATTTGATATACATATTTGATCGATCATATACTGTGCAGTAAATAAATAAAATAAAAATTACTGGGGAATGATTTCCAATTTCCAACAAACGAGCTTGTTTTCTGGAAACAGCTTTTGATAAAGGTTTTACGGACTATTTGAAAACTCTCGATACTAAAGATGTTACTTTCTTACGCTAAGACGAAGTATAGGTATAATAAATTTAGGTACCTGAAGGAAGGCGGCGGCTTGGTGGGTATCATGAATATGGCGCGCATGGGGTGTATGTCCCCGTAGGGCGGCTTGCCCTCCGCCATCTCCAGCGCCGTGATGCCGAGCGACCAGATGTCGGCCACGCAGTCGTAGCCTATCTCCTGGATCACCTCCGGGGCCATCCAGAACGGAGTGCCGATCACTGTGTTGCGCTTCGCCATCGTGTCCTGGAATCAGCAAACAGTATTCTAGTAATATGATGAGTTGATATTATCGTTTGTTCGTTCGTAGTTCGGTCGGTCCTATCAACGATTCATAGATATATTTTGAAACGAATTCGAGGTAAATGAAACCGTATGGTAAAGACACAAAAGATGTAGAGATATGACACAAAGTGAAGAGAGATACTGAGCCGTTCATATCAGAAGAATGAAACCTATCTTTTCAATCACTCGCTCACGAGTTACCCAAGACTACTTTGTTTAGTGTTTACAATTCATTACATATCTTTTGCTTTGCTTTAGTGTTCTGGAACCCTTTCTGTACACAATTATTTATGTTTCCTACTTAACAATAGGTAAAATGTTTAGAATATAAGAAGAAATATGTGAGTAGCTGTTGAATTGTGACAATCTCTTTAGTCAAATTTAGTTATGTTCTTTTGAGACGAGTGATGTGCTAGTAAGTAGTTAAATTTGTATATTGTGCTGTGGTTTTTCCCGAAATCTTGCTTCACAGGACCTTTTCGGTACCTAGTGCAAGTTTCCGGGGCTACCTCACGTACCTGATTCCTACTTGACTGCACCTGGCAATCTGTGTTCCCAATGAATGTACGTGTTAGAATAAGTATTTTTAGTCAATAAACAATTTGAATTTGAATTTTGATTTGCATACAAGGGACCTAAAGCTATAGTGACTATTTATATTCAGACGGTCATTGCTTATTTCCATTTTTCATTAAGTTTTTTTTATTTACAAGAAATGGGTTTGCTCTTGACCGTAAATCGCCTGATGGAAAGCAATCATTACGGTCTAGGATGAACGTGCTTACCCAGTAAGAACCGATTCACTCTCGCTTTGAAGATCGCAAGGTTATATTCCGCGAGTTAAAAAAAGTTCGGAACATCATCATCATCATTCTGTTTTTACTGCTAATGATGGTGGTCGTGTGCTATTCGAGTCCAAAAAATTAAGTAGGTATAATGGTAATAAATTTAATCTTCGTTGATTTGTAAACCATATCAAATCACCGAGCAACTGGCTAAAAACAAGATGTAGTATAATTGTAAGTAAATTTATCACACTTTAACCTACAATATTTTTAAAAATACCTAGCAAACGAAATTTAGTAGAACCATGGTTCTAAGCATGGCGCACCTGTTAACCTGCCCCTCCAGCCCCGCCGCCTGCACCCTGGCGGACCTGAACGACGCCACGGAGGATGCAGTGAGAGTGGCGGAGTTCTGGTCTGCCAGAAACATCTAGAGCTGACACTGGACACAAGCTCGATTCGAGAAGAAGAAGAAGGGCTAATTCAAAATAATTAAAACAAACAACAATAACTTACCTTTAAATACAAATCTAAAATTATAACAAACCACAAACTCACAGTCAGTTGTCCCGCAACTCCAAAATCGGCCAGTTTAGCGTGACCCTCCGTGTTGAGCAGTATGTTCCCCGCCTTGATGTCGCGGTGGATCTTCCTCCGCCGGTGCAGGTACTCCAGCCCCTTAAGCGTGTCGCACAGGATGGTCGCGATCTCGTCCTCCGAGAGGGTCTTCTTGCGGAGCCTCATGATGTCGGATACGGAGCCCGCGCCGCAGTACTCCATCACGATCTGGAAATTTAATCGACATACATTTTATTCAAGGGATTTTTGATTTGTGCAAGACGAGATCACGCTTGATTACAAACACCTGATACTAAGAAACGTTGCATACAATATACATACGCTGCAATTGCCTGTGTATATTCGTATTTTTGAATACGCGCGGTTATCATCACAATTATTGAATTCGAAAAAAATTTTTTGGAAAAAATCGTAATAATATAAAAGACAAGCACTTTTCCACAGTATTGGTATCTATAGTGCGTAGTTGTGGCTCGAGCCCACATAAACTAATCAAGTGCGTACTACAATAAACAAATGTATTGTATTGATACGAAGGCCACTTAATGCAACAAATAATAATGACAAAGCTTTGAATACACTGCTATTAAAAGGTGTCCAGGTGCAGTTATTTGTGTCCTGTACATGCGTGGGCGCACCGAGAGGTCTCAGCTCCCGCGGGATATGTCAGTTTCCGGGATTTGTAGCCAAAATATTATTTTATTTGCAAATCGAGGCCAGCAGTGCAATCACGGTGGCGAAAATGCATTTGATGCATGCTGTGATGATGCATGCTGTGATGATGCATGCTGTGATGATGCATGCTGTGATGATGCATTTTCACAACAAACTATATTATGATGCATAATTTTACAATTACAGCTGCCTTTCGTCGATGCCTGTGACTAACTTGCTTATTTTAAAAGAAAACAATAGAGAACGAATTTCATGAATTTGGAATAGTTTGTCTCGATCTCGCAAATATCAATCATATAAACCCATGGAATCTCTATGATGATTTTTATTGGCCTTTCGTGTTTGAATATAAATAAATATTCCGGGACATTGCACACAGCGCCATCTAGACCCACACTAAACAAACGCTTGTGTCGCGGGTACTAGATATCGGATATAATACTTATAATACTTTTCTTGTGTAAATACCTGTTATACATAGAAACGACCAGACTTCAGAAGTTTCCGAATTGTGAATATATACATAGTCTAACTTAAATAGCGTCAGTGTTCGTGCATCGTATTACAGCTATCCTAAAACGCAGTACCTAAACTACAGGCTATCTTATATATAAAAATGAATCGCAAAATGTGATGGTAAGCGCATAACTCAACAACGTTCGTTGAAGTTTAAGGATGGTTTTTACGGCGAGAAAAATTTGATGCAAAAAAAAAATTAATAACATAAAATACAGGCGGTGTACGGGCGGCCCTTACATTCTTCGATCTCCAAAACTACGCAACGGGATTGATGTGGTTTTTTTTAACAGGTAACGTGTAACCGTGCGAAGCCGGGCAGAGCAGCTAGTTTCATATAAAACTATTGGTACAAACAATATAGTAGTTATTATGTTAACTAAAACGGGTTTCACTCACGTGTAATTCGCGTATGTTGTTTACGCGTTTCGGATGTGGATGACGTTCATCTTCAGAACGTAGGTATGTTCTGGGAAAAATGTCTCACGAAAGTTTGAATATTAAAATATAGTAATTGTCGTTCTCACCCATAGGTCTGTGTTCTTGAAGTAGCTCCCGTAGTACTTGACGACGTAGGGGCTGTCGCACTGCTGCATGATGGAGATCTCCTTGATGATCTCCTGCAGGTCCGTGTCCACCGGCACCTGCTTGATGGCGAGCACCTGCCCGCTTTCCTTGTGCAGCGCCTGCCAGTGCACACGTGTAAGGGTAGTACTTGAAGAGTCAGGCCAGGAAGATATGCGGCTCATTCATTGGAAATATGGCTAAGATACAATCAACAAGAATTTATTTTTCTTGAGACCAAAATAGCGCTAATCAAAGCTTTTGAGCCAGTAACAAATCTAGATGATTTTATCATACTTTGGCCAACTTAGCCGACTTTCATTCGGCCATAACATAATCAATTAATCTTACTTACAATCACAATAATCATAGGGTGAATTAAATGTGCTTAGCATATGATTAATGATGATGATCTAAGTTATATCTGATAAAAATATGTTTAGCCTCATATCGTAAGTAATGCAAATATACCTTGTAGACGCTTCCATATGAACCTTCTCCGAGCTTGCATATTATATCAAATACTTCTTCTGGTTGCCGCGTTAAACTCTCTTCTGACAGCTTTTTTAGCTCGCTGAAACAAACAAATGAGAAAAGTTAAAAAAGGTTAAATTAATATGGGTGGTTATGGGTGTCTGCGTGCTGCCGCGGTCCCAGAACATACGTTCTGAAGATGGATGTCATAACATCCGAAACGTGTAAACAACTTACGCGATTTACACGTGAGTGAAAACCGTTTAGTTAACATATTGAGGTTAAATAAAGATAAATACTTCTTGATTACTATTATGTAGTATCAAAATTACCTACTAATGTCGCTTCTCATTGCTAGGTATCGAGCTCTTGTGCTAATTTATTTGCTATTTATCTAAACCGTGACAGTTTTCTATGCAATCAAGTTTTCATTCACCAAATTTATCCAAGCTCGCTAAAGATAGCTGAAATACTTTTACGATGTAAAGTGGGCGAAACCAAAACAAATCGTAAAGGCATTATTTTGGCCGCGAGTTTAGATGTAACAAAAACATGCAGTTAAAATTTTATCTTTCAGCAGTGCATTGACCTCCAGCTATAATTGATTGGAAGCGGTCGATTCGTATGTAAAAATGTATTTATGGCAATTTGTAAATCAATTATAGAGACATTTTACACAGTATGTAGCAACTGGTTATATTCTCTAGAACTTAGTTAAAAGCTTAGTCAACACTAAATTCTGCATCGTGAATACGTCGAACTATCCGTATTATATCTGACTAGCTGTGCGCGCGACTTCGTCCGCGTGGAATATTATTTTGGGCATCGTATTTATTTTTACAAACTACCTCTTCAGCTTTATAAATTATAGTTACCCACGACTTGAACCGTTTTCGCAGCTCACGCAACGGAAGCCCTCAAAGATGAATAATTTTCCCCGTTTTTTCCACATTTTCCATTGTTTAGTTTCAGCGTTTCAGCCTAAAGCCTTCCTCGATAAATGGTCTATTTAACACAAAAATATTTTTTCAATTCGCTCCAGTAGTTCCTGAGATTAGCGCGTTCAAACAAACAAACTCTTCAGTTTTATAATATTAGTATAGATAAAGGCTATTAAACGTTTTCGAAATGGAGCCATGCTAATTTTATGAAGTCTTAAATGACAGCAATATACAGTAGTTTAGCTGCAAGCAAAATCGGTTCATATTTATTCAATCAGATCATCGATTAATATATTCAAACATAGTAAGAATTTTGATGAATATTGTATAGTAGCTACATACAAAATATACATAAACATCTCGTCAATTTGTACTTATAACATCGTATTTAAACACACAACTAAACAAAAGCTATAACTTAAGCATAGAAACAAGTGTTCCCCCATAACATCCACGTTTACCTATAGTAAGTTTGTTGAACAGTGGTGTAGGTCGATAAAACCCTGTGATACAAGTGACATAACATACGGGCATAACGATCGCGATGGGTGGTAATGACCCTTTATCGTGACTAACTAATGCTAGCAGACCGATAGACCTCTATACGGCAAAAAAACGACACATATGGGGCGAGTAAAGTAAGCCCGTATGAGCGGAGTCAACGCTGATGTAGTCATTGAAATACATTACTAGTATAGAACAGACAACCCGAACCAAAGCTTTGCTCCATTTTGGAAAGAGATTGAACTAAAATTCGCTGCAGCGCGAAACCATAGTTATATCGTCTAACCAAACTATTAAAATATGCAGCGCTTAAAAGCGTACAGAGTACAGTTTTCTCGCCACCAAAACGACTTAAGCGCCGTGTATTTGCAAAATGGCGGCGCCCGGCAGCCCGTTTCTCGTAAGCATTGTTACATCGCGAAAAAAATTAAATCAAAGAGTTTTCAACGTTTAAATGTCTACTTACCAATGAAATATTAAACCATCACTTTTTTTTGATGTTCTGGAGTGTATACGGCAGTCTTTAGGAACACAACCAGGCATTTGATGTTGTTATTTATGCGAGCCAAACACAACTATTCTCCACGGGCGTTGGATACTCACTGGATAGTTGCTGCACAGCGTGCAGCAAAAGCGTGGCGTATGATCATGCAACGCGTTGCCTTCTCTTTACGTGGTAGTAATAACTCTATGGATGTAGTTTAAATCTGGTGTTCTCTACACCAGAATAAAAATCTACATTTTCAGATCACTCCAGGGGCTTTTGACATGTGCCTAATAAGTCCAAGTGGAAGGTACACATACAAACATCACGTTATATCTCTGTTTGCCGATTGACTTGTCAAAATGGACGTGTATGATAGGATTGGAAGCCGTCTATCTAGATTATTTAGTTCATGGAACGATTTCCCGAGACGACATATCAGTAATAAGGCATGTCTGGTTATCTTGTCTACGTAAGTATCCATGCCACCGCATCGCCCTCCTGGACAATCGCCCTAATTTTTACGTCTTCCAGTGGAAATGTAATAAGATTACTTTACTTGTGTATTTTCTTAGACACGATGTTGTTCTTAATTGGAGATTACATTAAGTGTTTGTGTAGATTATGTAAAGTAAGTTAAATATTAACAACAGATAATTTCTCTAATCATGAACTCTGCATAAAGTTTAAGGAATGCGTGTATGACCGTAAAATAAAAATAGGAAATTTTACCACTTGGGAATTATAAAAACTGTTATTTCCTCCTGTATTAAGTCACTCATTAATAGTGGGAAAACCATGTTCGCGATGACTTTATGTGCATTCCGTGTGACGGGGGACACATTGCATTAAATACGCTGGGATCAGGACATTGAAAACTTTTTTTTGTGCAGCGTTCTAAGTCTAACCTTGCGACTAACTTCGACAAATTATATGATTCTACTCAACACTTTCAAATAATGTATGTATAAGGTTCCGTGCATATCTTTTAAATATCAATGGATGGGGTTGATCGACCTGGCCTTCTGTTAGATTCACACCGAACTCTTATCTAGCTCAAGCACCCATCAAAAGACTTCACGTAATATAATATATATATATGTAAACTGCCTATCCTCAACTGAAGGTGTTTGACGATAATAATTAAAACTCAAATATATATAAATGACAATGTGAGTATAATTCTTGAAATACCAAAAGTAACTTAGTATCTTTACATTACAATTTCGTACGTCCGCTCGCCTCGAGCGCTGGATTCGAATTGCCGTCTGTTACGAATGTCACGCCCCACCAAGCGGCCACAAGGGTGGCCAGTCGATGAAATATTATTTACCGGTAAATTACCGGCAAATAACCGGTAAATTTAGGGCTATTGTTAGGAAACCTTACACTCGACCATCCTGATGACATGCATGTCCTCATGCATGCACCAGGTGGAACCATTATGAAACCTTACACTTGGCGGAACGAGACATTCACATATACTGTACAATATTCAAACTTATGGCACTCATTACTATAATTACATATTTTTTTTTTATTGTAACAATACTGTTAATTTAAATTGAGTCATCATCAACAAATTAACAAGATATGCTGATTGTAAATGAATTAATTATGTCGTTATATAATTCAACAAAACAAATATAAATCTACTTATATCTATCCTTGTAACCTTGTAACCTTGTAACCACTTATATCTATCCTTGTAACCTTGTAACCTTGTAACCTTGTAACCTTGTAACCACTTATATCTATCCTTGTAACCTTGTAACCTTGTAACCACTTATATCTATCCTTGTAACCTTGTAACCACTTATATCTATCCTTGTAACCTTGTAACCACGTATATCTATCCTTGTAACCATATAACAACTTAAATACATCTTTGTAACCAAAAACAATATACATATTTTGTCACTGAGTAATTCATTAATATTCTTGTAATTGTGAAGTGAACTTAACACATGTTTAGCAAAACTTGAATACGAAACGCGTAAACCATTTACGCGATTTACACGTGAGTGAAAACCGTTTAGTTAATCTTTTGATAAAATGTCTCACGAGAGTTTTAATATTAAAACTTGAATAGATGAAAAACAGACATGACCAAAATCACAATATCTTGCTATATTCTAATTATAAACTCTGCGATGGTTTTGTGCGGTATCAGGCCAGGCACGAATGTGTCTGCAGCTCGCGCCCGACCTTAAACAACACAAAACAACATCCTCGCATTACATTTCACTTAAGTAACAATGTACATACATTCAGCTAAAATCACATTTATATTCTGTTTAATTTGGAACTGGCCGGATGAGATTTATAGACTTGAGATTCTAATTATTCAATAGATTCAGTACCACTTTGTTCATTATCTGTTTCAGCCAAACATAATGAAGCTACATGAATCCATGGTCGCATCCTATCAGCGGCAACCGTGGTTTTGCGTTTCCTTTTCATTCCCTCAAACCTGCTTTTGGAGCAACCCTGTAACGATCGTTCCCTATGACTTTAGTGATTCTAAAAGGACCTTCGTAAGAAGGCATTAGTTTCGTGCTTTGACCTTTGCCTTGAAACGAGACCTTTGTTATTTGAACTAAATCTCCCTTGCTATATGTACGAGCAGCATGGCTATTCCGATCGTACTGTTCCTTTTGCATAGCTTGGGCTTTATCGATCTTTCCTTTGACACCAGTACGAATATCAGATAAGTCGGTGACTTCGCGAGTATCTTCTATGATCTCGTTTAATGCTGGTTCGACTTCACAATTCATCGCGGTACCGAACATTATTTCTACTGGAGTCTTTTCTATAGTTTTTTTTTTGTATTGTGTTATTTAAGCCCCATTGTATTTGTCCAATTTTACTGTCCCAATCCTTCTCATTATCGCGTAAATTTTGAGCTGTCAAACAGTCAAGTATGGTCCTATTGTAGCGCTCTACCTGACTATTTGCCCTAGGACTCGACACTGCGTTCAACACGTGTTTAATGCCTCGCTCAAGACAAAACCTTCGGAACGCATGAGCAGTGAAACAAGAACCTCGATCGCTGATTAATCTATCAGGGGCGCGAAAAATGACAAACATGTCTTGCAATGTTTTTATTACATTTTGAGTACTAGTACTCCGTACAGGTTTGATAAACAAGAACTTAGTGAAGGAGTCTATGATATTTATCGTATGTGTAAACCCCCTTTTCGACTTTACAAAGGGTCCAAAGTAGTCAACATGCAAAATGTGAAATGGAATCGCAACTTTTTCTATGGGATGCAGCAACCCCTCTCGCCCATTGGCAGCCTTTTTAGCATAGGCACAATCTATGCATGCGTTTACGTAATCCGTTTCATTTTTGAAAACCAGTAACTTTTCTTCGTGCGTTCTAGGGTTTTTTTCATAAGCAACGTGACCTATATCATCGTGATTCATCTTACACACCTGCCACCTTGCACCCTTTGGAACCACCCATTTGATGTTCTCTTTATCACCCCCAAGGCACCTGAATAACAACAAATTTGTTGCTGTTTAACATATAATTGTCTCTTATGTAAGCCATTCCTTTGGGATCTAGGTTACTGTTGACAATATCCCCAATCCTGCACAACTCAGGGTCTCCTAGTCGTAAGGTCAGCAGCCAATCCTCGTCGGATATTGCCAGTACTGGCGGAAATCTTACGTGATCTGCAGGATCTATATCATTTGTAGGATTCCTGGTAAGGGCGTCAACATGGACCATTTTTGTACCTGGTCTATACTCGATATGACAGTCAAACTCCTGCAAGGCAATCTACCCACGGGCAATCCGGGGTATCAAGTCACGTTTATCAAACGTAGATCGCAGTGCACTGCAATCGGTAACAACTTTGAACGGTTTCCCTAAGAGGTAAACCCGAAACTTCCTCAAAGAGCATACAACTGCAAGAGTTTCTAATTCGTACGAGTGGAAGTTTCTCTCCTCTGGGGTAGTCTGGCGGCTATAATACGCTACAGGATGGAATGGGCCTTGGCTTCCCATTGGACGCTGGAGTAATATTCCCCCGATACCTATCTTGCTAGCATCCGTGTGGAGCTCTGAATTTTGGCAGAACCTGGGCGCATACCATTTGCGCCAATTTCGTACCCCAAGTAGTCTATTTTCGTTCGTAAGAAACTGCATTTAGAAAGGTTCAGTTTCAGATGCGCATTTTCTATCAATTTTAAGACCTCTTCTAAATGTTGTTATACATTCAAACGTTTCACCAAAAATTAACAGGTCATCTAAATAAACTGTGGTTTTATTAAATCGAACCTGTCCCAGGACGTGGTTCATCATCCTTTGGAAGACGGCTGGAGCATTTGCTAGTCCGAACGGAATACGATTATATTCGTAATGACGATTGAATTGGTAATAACCTGACATCAGATCTAGTGTGATGAACCATGCCTGTTCCGATAACCTCGCCACTTCATCCTCTATTATTGGAATAGGTTATCTTTCTTTTATGATCAGAGAATTTAGTTGCCTGTAATCTACACATAGTCGCATACCACCGTTCTTCTTCCGCACGAGTATTATCGGGCTAGCGTAGTTAGAAGTTGATTCTCGGATGATGCCCGCTTTTAACATCTAGTCGACCATTTCACGAACCTTCTCTCGTTCATGGTACCACAGCCGGTACGGCCTGTAAACTACGGGACGCTGGCTGCTCAACTCTATGTTCATTTCTGCCGCGTTCGTACATCCAAGGTCTGCCAAACCATGCGCAAAACACTGTTTATGACGCCGTAGCACGTCTAGAAGCTTGGTTTTGGTTTCTTCTGAAACAGTTTCATCTAGTTGTACTAGGCTTTCGTCGAATTTAATAGCCGAGTTAGACTCGGTGCTAATGCTCATAGCTGTAGGAATTTCTCCGCTCACAAGTCTATAAACAGAGTCTACTCTTTCCGCTCTGGCGACTATCGAGTTTTCCTGAAGCTGACATGGAACGACGCAGGGTTGTACGGTGACGTAGAATGAACCGTCTTTGACTGCGTAAACCCCGCCATAATATAACTTCACTAACTATCACATTGCCGGTAAAAGTTCCAGTCTTGACCTTGACGCTAGCAGCCCCTTGAAGGCTACAGTGTGCTACAAGACTGACCTTGTGAAGCCGTTCATCGCTATCATCTTGAATGAAGTTAGGTAGTTCCGAATCAACGTGTAAAATTGTAGCTTATTCACGTCTTTGTAAATAACTATGTGAGGTTGTTCGGTGAAGATTTGCCCTATAAGCAAGTCCTTCTCCAAGAATTGGTCCTCCACTACGTGACAACAGACAGTTGCCGTCACACCGTCTATGGATAAGTTTAGATTTACAGAGCCCAATGAACTCACAAGGCTATTGCCGAAACCTTTTATAGTGGATGGAATATGGTCGTGAGATAACCCGAGATTTGCCAAACATGACTGAGCAATTAAGGTAACCTCACTGCCCAGATCAATGTACGCTTGCTTCGGCATGTCCTCTACTATAACCTCCTTGGTAAATTTATCGTTTGGTTTTAAACTACTTATAAGCATAGTTTTCGCCACCCCGTCGGCAACGACAGAGTTCAGCTTTATGGCCTACTTTGTCACAACTGCTGCATTTCACCAGAGGCTTTGGGCATCTAAAAAAAACGGGTGCTCTTTCTCTTTGCAATTGTAACAGAACAACCCAGGATTGTTTTTTTTTTATTTTTATGCAAGAGCGATTATTTAATTTATCGTCGCTCGTATTTGAATTACGATCCATCGAATATAATTGTTGAGGGGTGTAAGGATCTCTATTATTGCTAATCAAGAACTTCAATAAATCGTCAGGTTCCTCGCACCGTAGTGCTAGTGCGCTAGACCTCGTGGTCCTGTCACTAATTCCGTGGACAACACAGTCGACGGCGCGCTTGCCGATTATATAACATTGGTTAAGGAGGGAAAGTTTTTCATAAAAGTAGTTTTGAATAGGTTCATTAATCCTACTTTTGCGCTTTAACATGTCTTCAAGCAACTGCCCATAGTTTTGGTCGCAAGGAAAGGCGCTTAATAGTTTGGCTTGCCATTCCGACCAGACATACAAAATAGAACTCTGACTTTCGTACCATGTTTTAGCTAGCCCGGACAGTTTCTGCATAGCAAAATGTACAGTGCTCCTCTCGTCCCAGCCGTAGACCATCGCACATTCATTAACCTTTTTAAGCCAAATATCCACGCGCTGGTTTTTCTCTGAAGGATTAAACTCAGGTATTATGTTTTTACTATCTCTATTCGACATTTGTGTGCTATGGCCCGGCTGTGACGGGAGGACATCTGTAATGGACTTAATAATCTGAGCTACGTCTTTAGAAGAAAATAATGGACTACGTAACCTTTTTGAATCTCCTCGATAGTCCCCATCGGGTACACGGTTGCGGCCACGGCTGGTACCACGGCTGCGGCTACGGCTGCGGCTACGGCTGCGGCCACGCCTGCGGTGACGGCTGGTACCACGGCTGCGTCGACGGCTGCGGCTGAGGCCGCCACGTGTCGCTCCTTGTGGTGACCCGTGGCGCACGCTCCGCTGGCGACGTTGCTCCGTGTCTCGTTCTCGTTGCAGCTCGAGCTCCAGCTGGCAAACTCGCTTCTGCACTCCGTCTGAAACTCGTAGCCGGAGATTGTGTGCATTAGATATCAATTCAGGCAATATGAACGGTGTCAAGACAACAAAATACCCAAAATCTCGAAAACTATGCGTCCTACGCAAAAAATAATGGAATTTTGATCCCCCTTATAAACCCCCTGACCGCACAGTCGGGATACACAAAATGGTTTTTTTTTTTGTTACTTTATTTCGAACTTTTTCTAGTTAACAAGATAAAACTATTCAAAGTTACTTTGGAAATATAAAAACACAATGAACTGGGAATGTAGGTAGTTTTTATGCATACACGTAACAACATTATATGAGTTAACGTTAGATTAAAACTTTAGTCAAGCAAACAAACAAAAGCTTTAAATAAATCTGACTGCATAGGTTATAATCAAGTTGTAGGCGTGTACTTACGTTTTCATTGGTTAGGTAATCCCTGGCTTCTGAGGTGTAAACTGCCTATCCTCAACTGAAGGTGTTTGACGATAATAATTAAAACTCAAATATATATAAATGACAATGTGAGTATAATTCTTGAAATACCAAAAGTAACTTAGTATCTTTACATTACAATTTCGTACGTCCGCTCGCCTCGAGCGCTGGATTCGAATTGCCGTCTGTTACGAATGTCACGCCCCACCAAGCGGCCACAAGGGTGGCCAGTCGATGAAATATTATTTACCGGTAAATTACCGGCAAATAACCGGTAAATTTAGGGCTATTGTTAGGAAACCTTACATATATATATATATATATATATATATTATGTCTTTTGATGGGTGCTATAATATATATATAGGACAAGGAAACGCTTACTCCTAAGGGGGAAAAATAATAATTTATTTATACCTCTTATTTAAATTGTTCCGGCACATTAAGTAAAGTAAAAAAGAGCGCCTAGGCGCCACCTTTCCGCATCCATTCATCACAACGCCATCTCTGTTTTTAAACCTGACCATTAAAACGTTACCCTCGAGTAAATGCTCACATTAACGCTGACAAAAACTAACGCAGGGAAGGTAATTAAATACGAAAACTGTCCGGAATGTCTCACCGGGCTAATAATACTTCGCCATTGGTTATGATTTACTGAAGCCATTTGTGGGTAACTTCGTGCTTTCAAATTCAAGCGTAACCTTATGTTTTCAATATTATTGTCTTAAGAATGAAATCTAGCGTATCACCTTGTAGAAAACCAGACACATATGTACATATTCAAACTTTTTTGTGATCAAATAAGTAAATTCTCATAACGTTAGTGTTAGGCATATTGATAAAACATGGAGGGCGTTTGATAAATAATTCCCGTTGGAGATAAGCGGTCACATAACGTGACTGTCAGACTAAACTGGACTTCACAATGAAATCCAACAACCCTAGTAATAAACTATCGAAGACTAACACTTATGTCAAAGCCATAAAGTCCACTTTTCTGCAGTTGGACGTTGTTATCTCGTTCGGGATGTTTTTGGTAAGGTCGTGAATGTTTATACAAGTGTTCAAACAGGGTTCGAGGATTGATTGATTGAACGCTTGTTAAATAACTGAGAGGAACTGTGATGATGCTCTAATGATGCACTCTATGTCCGCGGGAGCAACATTTAGGAGTATAATGCATGAAGGTACTTTAGTAGCTATTAGAGTAACTTGTAACAGATTTTTAAACTGCTCGTAATGTAAATTGAATCATCAAGGTAATCGTAGGTAAAAAATATGCAAATAAGTCTAAAACACGCAAGGTCATCTTCATTTTACTAAAATAAATGAAACAAAAAACATTATGAAATACCGAGAACGAGGAAACAACAATCGACTAACAACATCCCATAGTAAGGGAACCACAAACACATATTACAATAAATCAAATACAAATAAATATAAATACTCAGAAACAAATAAATAGACGTGATTCACGGCTGCGATATTTTCCCTCTTGTGGAGCTAATTTTACCGAGTTTCAACAATGCAACGATTTCGTGCAAAATAACCGGCTACATATTTGCGTACGAACACTGAGCAGACGTCTCAAGAGCAGCTGGAGCGTACTTAAATGCTAATTTATGTCTAAACTTGGAGTTCTGAGCAATACAAAGTATAATTAGATTAATAGTAACGCTTCGGACAATGGAAGGGGAAAATTGTATGGCGGTGATAGAGTAGAGGTCCTGAGACGTACCCCTGCGGGCGCTCGCCGGCGCTCATCCTGTCGTCGCGGCGCTTCTTGCAGGTGTTGCAGCTAAGGGTGGGCGCGCCCCCCTCCCATACTCCGCCCTTCCAGAACACGAGGCGGCCCTCACTATCCATGGGGATTCCACATCGCTACCACAGAATTACACAGACTAACAACAAACACCAATTTGCACTGTTTGTTTACACCAATTTTCAATTATTCCGTGAAAGCTTTGTATTCGTAGAACACTGATAGACAGATAACTTTTTTCAGGATAAAACACACATCCCGGACAATTTGGTATCGTGTAAACAGTCACCACGTTGCTATCTCGGAACGGGGTTACGATTCATGTGGCGTACACTGTATATGTGTACATATGTACCTACATACGTATAGTGCACACTAAATAGTTTATCTTTGGGTATGAGTGTATGCACGTCACATGTGTCTGAAAGCCGGCAGTTTATGAGGGGCTGTCATCGGCGCGGCCGCAGCCAACTCGTAACGCTCACTTCCAGCAATTTATGTAACCGAGACCACTGATCTCATCCAAAAACGATCAACAAAAGTTGACTCCCGAAATAACTCGCGTGTATCCTTTTCAGTATTGTAACGGGAAGAGGCGACACGTCCGCCCTCTGTCACGCTTTACACGACACTGCCTTTGATGTGCCTATGCCTATTGGCAAAGCTCAAGTTCATCTCGCAAGCGGTCGAGCAGGATTTCATGTTGTAATCTGACTTTGCAGGAATTTGTGCAACTAACTGTTACTCAGGGCGAGCGATGGATTAACTGATACAAGCTTACAAAGTTCGTACCGATCCTCAAGCTTAGAGCGCATAAGGCTAAACGTCTAGAGGTAAACAAAACCTGTTTCAGCAGCCTTTTCGTTTTGTGCAAGGCATGAATGAGTCACGGTCAGATCACCTTTTCCCTTGCCATAAAAAAGGTAAATATAGCCCTTTGCATACCTTACGAGAAGCCTCATAAATCATTGAAGTAAGTAAAGTTTTGAATGTGGAGTTGGCGGTGCGCGCGCGCCTGCACCCGCACCCGCGGAGCCGGGTGGGCGGCTCTAGATAAATAAAACCGCGTGTTGGTCTGTCTATAAATATGTCTCAAATTCTACTGGTTAGTACGAGTAGTTACATCGACACGTTGACCTTTCTATTAGTAGCAGTTCATAATCATTAGTGGATTGGATTGTTATAGATTAGCAGTTCCGATTGGACGATAGCCAGAGAAATTCTTCAACGAATTTATTATATGAATTCTATCCGAACATTTGTTTAATTTAAATCTGGTAAAGTTCACTTAAAATACGGAAAATTTACTTTGAACAACATTATGACGATTCGAAAAAAATACACAACTTAGTTACTTACTGACATTTAAGTACATTGATAAGTTATTTTATTTGTCTGAATAGTTAAATATGCATAAGTACAACATTCGATCCATAAAATTAATAAACACGAGCAATATAGTATAAAGAAACTTCCGTATAGGAAAACTGAACAAATCATCAATGTAGAGCTGCAGATTACATTGAGAAGCGATGCGTCCTATATTATAGAGGAAGTTGTCTATAAATATGACGCAGAGTATTGTAGTTGGAATGTTTC
Source organism: Macaria notata (assembly GCA_927399415.1). Classification (NCBI taxonomy): domain Eukaryota; kingdom Metazoa; phylum Arthropoda; class Insecta; order Lepidoptera; family Geometridae; genus Macaria; species Macaria notata. The sequence continues at coordinate 3,026,026 of OV656727.1, forward strand.
GCGCGAGATGTCGCCTGCAGCTTCCGCTGGAGCGACCTCGCTGCTGGGACAATGAACTGGAAGACACACTGTCTGCCGATACCCGCGCAATTATCAATGTAACTGCACTTGTAGGGCTAGTTACAGCCAGCGCTTTCAAACTGGCTCCGTTTGAATTTGCATTGCAAAAGATCATTTAGTTGACAGGCTAAGCGCCTCGTTAATTCATAAGCCAGTTTATTAAAATAATCATTGTTTCTCAAAAAAGCCTCTGATCTTGCTTAATCGCTTTCCTTTCGACGTATAAGGGAAAGGATAATTAATCGGTCAATCCACTTTCCAATTTGCAAGTTTACCTGAATCATTTTTCGATACTTGGTAGCTAATAAGTGCGCATTTTTGAAGGTAAAGAGATCGGTGTAGCGAAGACAGGTCATTGAAGTACGTCGACCCAGAAAGCGAACAAAATAAAGCGGTCCGTAATCCCTCTTGCCGATATACCCCCACGCGAGCTATTTGCGAGGTGTACCAGTTTCACCAGCCAGTGTGGACGCGGTCTTCATGTTGACTTTGATGCGCTGGACTGGATTAGATTTTGATTTATTTATTGCAAAGGTCAACACTTTTTGAGGTGGAAAATTTTAGGAAATGAAGATAGAATATAGAAAAAGAAGAAAATATTTGGCTAGCTTTGTCTACGAATTTGAGTTGATGAAAAATGTATAATTATTCTTACGAAAATACCTGGGATCGTAGAAAAAAACTAACACTAACTAACCAATACCTTTAAACATAATTGTTGAATAATACGTCATACAATTGCAGGAACAATTGAAGTTATCATCGGCGTTGAATAGGTAATGCGGCGGTCTAATTGAAGAGCCCGATGACAGTCCGCCTCTAACAACCTAAGTGGGCTAGATGCCACTCGTGCCCGTTATGCCACTTGGCTTGTCATCTTGGCTTGATGCTGTATCTATGGCGTCCTAAAGGACGCCATAGATACAGCATCGAAGTAATCGAAAAAATAAATTATCCCTTATCGCAAGCCATTTGAACAATCCTAAGATAGCAAGTCAAACAGAAGTGGAAGTAGCGTATTATGTATTTCTAGTTTTTCACAACGATTTACTAGTAGTACCAAAACAAACAATGATAGCGCTTGTTACTAGACACGAACAGTGTTCAAATGTTGTCAGTTTTACGTGGTTTTACGTCAATGGTTAGTTAGTATGACAAACTATCACCAGTATTGATAAGTGTGTCAAAATCACAACGGAAATCATTTTGCTTTAAACGTTTTATTGTATTGAATCATCAAGCAATCAAAAACTCTTCGTCTTTCAATATCTAGGTCAATGGGTGAAATGGACTCTACCAACTGCATCATAAACAGACAGACACGCAGACTGTTTGTATGGTTTCACATTTACAGTAGCGTATGAAGTGTAACTAAACGACACGAAAAGGTCTACGCCAAAGAGCCTTTTTGGCCCACATGAAGCACAAAACACTCGTAGAAGCGTAAAAAATCTTATTTTATAGTTCCTATGAACTAAAACATGGTAAGTAGATAATTGTATCGAAAACATAACACTATCTAGTGACCCCAGGAAAGTCTTAATAAAAAGTCTTTTAATTTAAAAAGGTAAGTATATCTGTATAGGTAAGTAATCTATAAATAATTACCTATATCATTAACAGAACCAGTTAACGGGATGACCAAAAAGTACAACAACAATGCTCAACTTAAGTTGCGTCACAATGATCAATGGTACAGACGTTGGTATGCCTGACTCATTAGCAGCCCTTGTAGGTATCTGACAATAAAGCATCAAATATGCAATAGCTCATGCGTAATCGGAAAACCTACTTGTATGGTGGGCGAGCGGTCAGCTGTGGAAAATAATAGACAAAATGTAAGATAAGAAGACATTGAGGCGATTGAAGTCAATGTTACGTTCTAATAAAAAGCGAACTTTTTGGTGAGACTTAGTACAGTGTAGTTTCGACTTAAGGAAGTAAGAGATTTAAAAAAGTGGTAGAAAATACTCCAACAATTACATAAAAAAGTTTTTACCTACCTTAGTTGCTTTTACATTGAATGGGATTGTCAAATTGACTATACAATTACATATACCTATAGGCCTAAAATTTTAATGCATGCATCCACATGTGGTCTGGTTGTAATTTCTTCAAGGCAGTGTATTGTATTACTGTGACTAGAATTTCAATATATCAGTATTAATTACCCAGGCTCTTTCTGTCACCAAGTATCTAGTGGGAAAATAAAATATCTAATCAATTTATTCATCAATAATGAAAATATGTATATGTAACATATAAATAAAATTAACTTCTGTATGCATGGATGTTAACTACGCTAAAATATTAGACTAAACAAACCGCTTAGTAACAAATTAACATATAACATAACAAATAACATAACCACCAGAAAGTAAAGCAAAAGGTCAAGTATACCTAATTTAGGTGAAGAAGTTAGGCAACTTGTTGAGCTGACCTTGACTTTGAAAAGTTGTTTATTTATGGTCCAATCTATTGAATTTCTACATGCTTAGACCTGAATGTAAGAAACCAGTTTGAAATAGGATTCAAAAGATTGAATTGAAAGCTTGAGATGGGTAGGTACTGCTACAAAGTAAAAACAGCAAAACTTTGGAACCCACAACCAGGAACACTGTTTTCTGAAAAAAAATATCTAAATATGCATACTACATCTGAAAAGGCATCTTCCTTTCGGGAAGCAACCCATGGATCTCAATACTCATGATCTGGTGATCAAATGCTTGAAGGTCATGGTAACAGTTTTATCATCACTAGTGACCCTATTGCATGGAATACTTCTTTCTACACATAGAGTCGGAATTGCTGCACAAAATCAAGAACAATGGCATCGATAAGCGTATTTCCGGTCGCGGCCGCGGAATTCGACCCTGTAAACTGTCAAAGGAACACTACAACATTTGAATGCATACTAATATAAGTGGTATTAAATTAACAAAATCATAGTTTCTTAGTTCATCCTGGTCATCCAGGTGCTACATTAATCTGAAATTAAAGGAGCCTATGTTTTAATGGGTCTAACCTACCTCCATACTACATTTCATACAAAGAAAGAATAACAAACACATTCACACACATCAATAGTCACAAACCTCTGTCTAAATATCAAATAGAATCAAAAATCATTATCAATATTACAGCTGGTTTCGTTCCACTTCTGGGTATATAAATCTTAACTAGCTGGTGCGCGCGACTTCGTCCGCGTGGAATAGTTATTACCATAAAAATGGTTCTAGTGAGTTATCCTTAAAAGATAGACATAACATTTTGTTATATTATCATTTCAAGAGGAATAATTCTTTCATACACATTTTTTTGATATCTTGAACCGTTTACGCAGCGCACACAATGGAAGCCTTCAAAGATGAATAATTTCCCCCGTTTATTCCACATTTTCTATTGTTTCTTCGCTCCTATTAGTTGGAGTTCAATTCATACCAGTAGTTCCTGAGATTAGTGTGTTCAAACAAACAAAACAAACAAACTCTTCAGCTTTATAATATTAGTGGTATAGATATGCCATTGCCTAAAAAAAATCATAGGTAGAGAAATCCTGTGTTAAGAACTATCTAGCTAAACGTTTTCTAAAACTATTCTGATAACTGCAATCACAGATATATTAGTATTAGGTACATACATACATTTAACTATTTGTATAGGAAATCTTCAGATATCTTAGATATATATTTCAATAAGTAGGTACTGAGCAACTGGAATGGTATCTGGTTCATTCACCTCAGAGTTCATGCACTCAAAAATAAACAATACAATTACAACACAATGGCAAATAACTGTGTGAGAAAATTACACAAACACTAAGTAGGTATTGTTCTAATCTAAAGTTTAAAATTGCAAGTCTAAAGAACAGGAGTAGCAGACAGTCATGCTGAGGTTTTAGTAACTACTTACTGCAACAGCTTTACAACAATTACAAATAAAATCAGGTTCTGAAGCTGGAAGAATTTTGAGTGTAAAAAAATATTTTTGAGTTACATAGTTCAGGAGTAACAGACAAGCATAATAATCTGTCATGCAAAAATATGTGTGTTACTTAACAAGACTATAGCAAGTCAACGCCATTTATTTAAACAGGGGAGGACAATACATTTGGTAAAACCATGAGGGCCAGCTCACCTAGCAGCTCATAGCAACTGTTGGTGTAGTCAGTCCTTGCTTGCTTTTGTTGGCAAAAGTGGCATTCCATTTAACCCAAATGATATTGTATTCTAGGCTTAAAAATTGTAATTAAGCCCATATACTGGGCATGATGTCCTCTGACAGTGGGCTGGGGCACTTGTGTCTTTAGTATTTTATTGCAGTTTAAGTATCTAGGCATCTATCATTTATTTATTAATATAATTCATTAAGTACATTAGGTTACACACATGACCCAAGAACATTTAAATGGCAAACCATAGTTAGAATGCCTATTTTGACAAGGTTCAACCTTTTTGAAACTAATCTTATCTCCAAGGTATAGATGATTTCATTTAGAAAAAAAATAAGTGACAATTCTAATTATGAATGTCAATGTTTTATAATCTGTTTACATGTTTACACATTTTTATTTTATACTAATAATATTTATTGCTTTAGTGTGGGGAATCTATAACAGATTTGAAAACTGGATAACCCTCTCCTGGCTGACTACACTACTTCATTATCCACAATAGAGAACCGAGGCTAATTCTTAAATTAACTAACCTGTGAAGCATTTTGATGGATTCGATGTTGATTCCTGAGTTCGAATAAGCCAGCAGGTAAACAACAACATAAAATTAAATAAATAAATTCTTACCTCTTCGATGACATTTCCATCGTCATTTTTGCAGAGTATTTGCAGTCTCTTGTAAATAAATTGCATCAACAATCCTTAACCTTTATACTATCACAGGTTACTAAAACATTGCATTTTGTGAATGCATTAAAATATTAATTATTTTACGCCGATATTGCGAAATGCTAAAAATATAAATAACACACGGCACGCACCACACCGCTTGATTTCTTTTCTTTTCTGATTTTTTTGTTCGGTTTAAGTTTGGTTTGACATACAACTGACAAACATATAATCAAAATGTCATATCCTTCAAACTTAATGTTATGCCAATGTCAATACTTATATGCATTCCATTCTACGGCTTTTAAAAATCGACTTCCATTCATGAAATTGATATTTGTATTGTAATATGCATGTCATTTTGAGAACAATATCCTTAACAATATTTTGATGAGATCTTGTGTTTGTTAACTTTCATACGAAAAATAATAAACCAAATTTTTGTTTATATTTATTATAGTTACACACGAAAAATATTCTTCGTATAATAGAACGGGCTAGGCGTTACATATGCGTTACTATAGCAACCGTGCACTGATAACAAACACATGGCCAATCAATGGCCGGCCTAAATTCTTGTGTTGTTTACTGTCACTGTGTCAAGTTGTAATGCAGCCGCGAATATTTCGTATTGATTAAACAGTTGTGCTTAATTGCCTTGTAAATGTAAGATTATTAGGTAGGCGAGTGCTAGTGAACTCAGCAAAATGTTTAAGAACACTTTTCAGTCTGGTTTTTTATCAATACTTTACAGTATAGGTAGCAAACCTTTGCAAATCTGGGACAAGAAAGTCCGCAATGGGCACATAAAAAGGATCACAGACAACGACATCCAGAGCCTGGTGCTCGAGATAGTCGGGACTAATGTGAGCACCACGTACATCACCTGCCCCGCCGACCCCAAGAAGACGCTCGGCATCAAGCTGCCCTTCCTGGTGATGATCATCAAGAACCTCAAGAAATACTTCACGTTTGAAGTTCAGGTCAGTTCTCAACCGCTGTGAGCTCGTAGTTTCATAAATAATAACAAAAACTTAACATAACCTCCAAACGTTTGTTTACAGGTTTTGGATGACAAAAATGTGCGACGGAGGTTCAGAGCCAGCAACTACCAATCCACGACGCGAGTGAAGCCTTTCATCTGCACGATGCCCATGCGCCTGGACGAGGGCTGGAACCAGATCCAGTTCAACTTGGCTGACTTTACTAGACGAGCGTATGGAACCAACTATGTAGAGACACTGAGGGTGCAGATCCATGCTAACTGCAGAATCCGCAGGGTCTACTTCTCTGATAGACTGTACTCTGAGGATGAGCTGCCCGCTGAGTTCAAGCTGTTCCTTCCCATACAGAACAAAGCCAAAACCGCTGTAGCAACATGAAGGCTATACTTTGTTATAGCATTACTTGTATTGTCACCACACTAATTAGTAAATGTATTTCTAAGTATATGTTTTTTTGTTATTATCAAAATGTTCTTTACACCCCATCTTTTGATAACCTATACATTGTTTTAGTATTGGAATTATACCTAATAAAGTGCACAAAAAAGTTTTCAGTTTTTACTAGTACAGTGTCACACCCTATAAGCTAGGTATTATATTAAAAATATTTATCACACAACTATTACAATACTATACCTACTAATTTTGTATGTACATTAAATTGGTAAATGATGCACTTGATCTCAATTTCCATGATGGTTAGCAACTTTGATAAATAAATAACTCTTTCTGATGCTGAGGGCAATTTTCATTGAGAGATATACACACAGGAGCAAAAATAAAAAGTTGAAAACTTTGTAGCTAAATACATATTATGAGGCAAGGTGCTGATTCATAAGACAGCTTGTCTGATGGGTATGATGTATTAATAATTTAACCCATATTAGCTTAGCATCAGCATTCTAGAGATATTTTAAAGGTACCGTTATACAGTTGAGGTTCCAAAGACTCTCACCAAGTGTTTTAATAATTTGTCGGTCTTCAAGTTGAGAGCAAACTGGTTTTTTCTAGGCAAGCACACAAGGTTTTTTGAAAAATTGTTATATTAAAATCTTTGACGATCCATCCTGATGGATGCTCGAAGATTAAAATTAATAAAGGTGTCACTTGTACAATTTTTTTTCTGAAGTAAGTAGATACCTACCTTCTTTTCTTGATCATGGCACTTTTATGATCTAGGACATGATAAGTAATGGTTAGGTATATAATATTGGTTTACCTACTAGAGTACATAATTATCTATAGGTACATATATTTTACATTTGCAAAATATTTACATTATTTTATTCTTTGGACAAGAAAATAGGCATAAGGAGGGACTTTTTAAAATGTGTTATTATTAGTACACATTTTAATACCTCTGCATAATTACTTGTGACATGCGGGAATCGAACCCGCACCCCTAGATAAGAAGGCAGGGCCACTACCTACTAGGTAGGTTTCGAAAATGTTTCGAACCTGGTACCTAATCAATTTTATTTATTCATTCATACCTACTTGTACGTTTTATAATTTTACAAGAAACACTTTTTAACAATTCGAATAAGTATTTAATGTTTCTAATAGATTATCAGAATTTGATAAAAATTAGGTAAGTACTGGTAAATATTTAAATTTAAGGCAAAATATAAGTTATGTTGTTGCACAGAATACAGAGTTAGTGTTAGTTAAACAGCATATTTGGAGATTTTTCGCCATCGACGTATTTTCAGGAGTTGGTGTATTTTTTTAAATGGCCTCTGCGGCACCAAAAACAATGGTGTAATTATGTACCTCTTTACCTACCTAGGCGAACACTAAAGAAGCGGGTTCATTGCTTTTGTTTAATATCATGATTCATGGTTAAATGTTAAATCCATGGACGTATGTACCTATAATTTTACAACTAAAAAACTAAGAATTGCAATTTTATTGAATTGCAATTCTTAGTTTTTTAGTTGTGACACTATTTTATATTTTTATATAATATAATTTTGTTGAATAGTTTAAGACATGTCTATGGGTTATGTGCCTGATAATAAAGAATTTTTATTTTTTATATATTATTTATTTTTATAATATAATAAGGTGTAGTCTGCTCTATAGTCTATAGTCTGTGCCTCTGTGGATGGAAAAAGAAAAAATGGCGTACGCGGCTCATCCGAAGCTGCAAATTTTAACATTATTTTTAGTGTTTTTACTAACATACTGTAATGCAAACGACATTTTAGGATGTGGCGGTTTTGTTAAAAGTCATGTTAAGTTGGACTTTTCTGAAATTGAGATCGGACTGTAAGTTAACCTAAAACTTAATTAGATTACCTATCCTTATCAATTTTCTATTTGCTTTGCCTACTTCGGTAAATTTTTTTCGTATCTACATGTCAAAGACTTATTTTCCAGGTATACCAAAGAAGGAAGTCTGAAAGAAAAGACAGAATGCGCCCCGACTAACGGTTACTATTTCCTTCCTCTGTATGAGAAAGGAGAGTACGTGTTAAAGGTACACCCTCCAGCGGGGCTGAGCTTTGAGCCCTCGGAAGTAGCTCTGTCTGTGGACGGAGCGACAGACAAGTGTTCTACCGGCCAGGATATCAATTTTGCCTTTAATGGGTTTGGAATCAACGGGCGGGTGGTAACTCTGGGCCAGAAGCAGGGCCCGAGCGGCATAGCTGTGCAACTAGTCAATGACAAGGGAGAGACCAGAAACACAGTCACCACTGTTGGTGGAGATTTCCACTTCACTGCTGTAATTCCTGGAAAGTACACTGTAAAGGCCTCACATCCAAAGTAAGTATGACCTATTTTCATATATTTAAACTTAGTTTGGTCTGTCTGTATCTTCAAATTTCGCAAATAAAATTAATTAACCAACATGAATATGTCTGATTCAGTAGGTACCTAAGTTTTGTATAATCTTTTGTGTAAATATGTAACTAATGCCTAATCACCCTTTTTTCTATAAAAATATTATTAGTTATATTAGTTCCATAATTTACATACTAACATTTCCAGATGGAAGCTAGAACCTTCCCAAGCGGTGGTAGAGATGAAGGAAGGCAAGATGGCGCTGCCCCTTGGAGTGCAGCTAGCAGTGAAGGGGTACGAGGTGCAAGGCTCAGTCACTTCATTCGGAGGACCGATCCAAGGAGTTTATGTGCTGCTCTACTCTAAAGACGTCAGTACAATAAGTTTTAACAAGATACAATTTTAGCACTGACTGAAATTGCTTTTTTTGTTGAGTCATTTGATAGTGTGAACGAAAGTTTATATCATTGTTATTTTCAGGACAATCCCAAGTACCGCGTAGAGGGCTGCAACACAGCTCTCCTGCAAGGTGTCCCTGACTCCCCCATCTGCCATGTCACCACAGATGCTCAGGGAGAGTTCACATTTGGCCTCGTCCCGGCCGGAGAGTACCGCCTCATGGTCCTGCCGACAACTCCTGGACAAGTGGATGTCACTTACAATGTGAAACCTGACACTGTGCCCTTCACTGTACGACATGACAGTCTGTTCATCAAGAATGCTTTTGAGGTAAGAATTGAATCATGTAAAAAGTAAAAAAAAAAGTAAAAAGTTGTATATTTTCTTACCATTTTATTGTCTTATTTTCAACATTTTCTCAGTTACCCTTCTATCTACTGTCTATGCAAGCTTGTCTCGATGAAATTGCCATCAATGATAACAGTGCTATTTGTGTAGAGTATAGAGTTACTCATATTCTTATAATGTTTCAGATGAATTAAATTATGCTTATGTAAATGCTATTACAAACCATTGTATTACAAAACAAAATCTCACGATTAAATGAAAGTGTACAAATTCCAGGTGACAGGGTTCACAGTGGTGGGGTCCGTGGTGTCTGCCCCGGGCAAGGGTCTGTCGGGCGTACGAGTGCTGCTGGACGGCACGCCGGCGGGCGCCAGTGACGCGGCCGGCAGGTTCACGCTTACGGGGCTGCAGCCGGGGACATACGCTGTTAGCTTCCAACATGGTGAGTGAAAAAAACACACTTTCTCCAACTTTTATGGTCACTCAACTAGATGAATCTATCATCTATCATGAATTAATTAGGTAAAATGCAATACTAAATGTCAGTTTTGCGACTCCCAAGTAATAATTGTGTTCTATAGTGGACAACTTTGCCTTCTCTTGCATTGTGTTGGCGATCAAGTAGCTATGACTGTTTCAAAACCTTTTTAACTATGTATTTATTATTTCCAGAGAAGTGCGAGCTGGACGACATCCAGGTGCAGGTCTCCACGTCGGGCCCGCGCGGCGCTGTGGTGGGGCGCGCGGCGCGTTGGCGTGTGTGCGGGGACGTGGCGCCGCCCGAGCGAGCCCGCTCCGTGCTGCTGGCGCCCGACCGCCGGGTGGGCGAGCCCGCGCTCGTACATATACAGGGAGATGGTCAGTTCAAACTGTACAAGTGGTATTACAAATAGTTATAACACTTGAACTTTCGTGAATAAAAATCAATTCACCTCACTCTAGTCAAGGGACAACAACTACATGTATGGTTAGTTGTAAGTTATTTTGTAATGATTGAGTTATTCCGATTCATTATAAAGATATTCCTCTTCCTTGGATCACAGTGTTGCTTATCAATCTCGATCATACATTGTTACAGGAAAGTGGTGTACCTACCTGGCTCCAGGAGTGTACACTGCCAAGGTGGAGGTGTCCGAGCAGGAGCAAAGAGAAGGATTGCAGTGAGTATTTGTTTCATGACTGACTTGAGTGACTTTATTAAAAACTAGTGAATGCTCGCGGCTTCACTCGCATTAAGAAGTAAAACTTGCATCCTCTGTTTCACCTCTTTAAAATTGGCGTTTCTGATAATTCTTTCTTAATGCCTGTGTCATAACATCTACCTGTATGCCAAATTTAAGCACAATCCGTTCAGTGGTTTGGGCTATGTGTTCATTTGGGTTTTATTAGACAGATCTGGATTTCAGATACCAAGATGTGTATGTTCTGTTCTACATAAATATTCATGGTTTCTAAATTCTATACACATAGTACATATGTATACCTAACTCTATTATTTTATTTCCAGATTCTACCCTCTCTCCCAGAAGGTGTCAGTGGGTCACGGCCCCGTGGACGGCATCAAGTTCTCGCAGCTGAAGGGCAGGTTGTCGGGCACGGTGGAGTGCAGCGACAAGTGCGCTGCAGTGCGCGTCACGCTGCGCCCGCTCTCGCCCGACGGGGGGTATGTGGGCACGCCGGCAGAGACTAGTGTAGTTGGTGAGTAGTGTGTGTCCACAGTAGCAGCGAGCGTAGGATTAAGAAACTCTAGTAGTTTAGATCTAGAACTACTAAAATATTGTTTCCCCGTACTTGATCTATTCATCAATGCGGCCCAGGACTCTCCCAATGAACAGATCTGTAACATTTATCTCGGTAGATACTTATAGTGGTAAAGCGTCCAGATCCTTCCATGGTAAACACATGTTCACAAATTTTGCGGTTGTCCAATGACATAACATATAACTATATAAATAAATGTATATGTCCAGATGGCAAGTACTCGTTCTCGGAGGTACTGCCAGGCAGCGTGGAGGTGTCGGTGAGCTCGCCCGCGCTGTGCTGGGCCGAGTCGCGCCACGTGGTGGCCGTCGCACAGGTATGTACTCACCTCACTACCATCTAGAGCTAGAGGCTTCAAACACGCCATAGAACCACGAGACGTCACTACACAAAATTGATAAGATAAATAAATAAAAATTTCAGGACATATCACACAGATGATATCATACTTGATGTTTTATAATTGATAATTCTTGTTCTTCATTCAATTGGTGTTGAAATGTACTGTTTTATGGTTCCAGGCGGAGACTACAGTTCCCCCCTTCAAGCACAGTGGATACCTCCTGCATCTGCACTCTACACATGCTGTTGAGGTGAGCTTTGTTTATTATACTCTATGAAAGAGAGCAGACATCCAGCTGCAAGATATCTAGACGATATAGTATCTTACGCGAGTCGAACTTTGACGAGACTGGCAAAGGATCTAAAGTAGCTGACATGAAAGGAGAAAGTGTAAATACAAATAGTTTATTGGTCAAAAATACATATGTTAAATCAAACCTATTTTTTTATTTATTTATTTTTAAAAGTTCACTTAACTACAAATGTACTAATACTAACTTAAAATAATATAGCTAAACTTACGGACGTACATTTCTTCTAAAAGTAAACCTATTTTATGTCATGAAGGATATGACAATCCAATTATAAGTGTTTGGTACGCGGTGGAATGACTGACTCCTGCGCTAGGTACCAGAGGTCCTGTGTTGCAAGGAAGTCGTATAGAATTGTCATTTATTTTATATTCTTTCATAAATGTTTTGTATTTTATATTACGTTTTATAGTAACAGTAGTAGTTTAAGAGTGTATCCCTCGTTCCCAGGTTGAGTACAAAAGCGCTTCCTCGTCGGGCGTGTGGCAGGTGGCGGCGGGCGGCGGCGCGGTGTGCGTGCAGCGCGCGGAGAGGTACGCGCTCACTCCGCGCGGCTGCCACCGCTTCGAGCCCGCCGCCGCCAGCGTGGACGCCGCCGCCGCCGAGCCGAGCGTGAGTATACCACTACATAGCCATATTTACACTAAGGACTAATTATTCATATAATAAATAAATATCTGAAGACATATCACACAGCGCCATTTAGCCCCATACTAAGCTTACGCTTGTATCATGGATACTAGATAACGGATATAATACATATATACTTTTCTTGTGTAAATACATACTATACATACAAAGTTTGTATGTATAGTATGTATTTGGAACCAGATCCAACACAAGTAATGATAAATTGTAACATTCATAATTACTTGTGTTAGGCGGGAATCGAACCCGCACCCCTAGATAAGAATGCAGAGCTACTACCAACTAAGCTAACAGAGCAGAGAGGATCTGGGGGCACGGCAGTGCCCCCGCCAAGTCGAGCGCGAAGCAAACACTGCCGTACCATCCTTTTCTCGAACCGTTTCGCCGCATTTTCAGCCCCCTATTTGAGAACCTCTGGATAGGATTAAAACGCTAAAATTTTCGTCATCTAGAAATTCGTAATAACACACTTGAAATCCAGAATTTCAAGTTGGTAGATCAATTAGTTCCGAAGTTATGCTAATGCAAAGTTTCGCATTTTCGACATCACTTACTCATCATCAAACTAGAACTAGTACTTCCCATAGACCTAGAGAGCTGAAATTTGGTACAGAGGTAGATTTTAGCGCCCACATAAAGGAAAAACAAACTATCAAAACAAGATTTATGGAAGATCTGGACTACCTGGTGACCCTGATGAGAAAACGTAAGAGTACAGCCAAACTATTAGCGTTTTTACGAGAAATATGACAACGCAGTACATGCGACGTCAAAGTGAGCGGGCTGCGAGGCCGAAGGCCGAGTATCACCATCACTTTGGCCATCAGACCTTAGAGTACCATAAGGGATCTCGAAAATTATAAGAGATAGCGGGTTCGTGCTTGAACTAAATATGATGAGAACTGATGGTATGTATCGGATCTTACAAAATCATCATCATCATTATATATATATATATATATATATTATTATATATATATATATTCTATATATATAGTAGAATACAGTTATATATATATATATATATATATATTGAGTAGAATACAGTTATATATATATATAACTGTATTCTACTCAATAAGGAACCTTAGACTTGGCTTAACTAATTCTAGAGATTTCATTACTTTTTAGAGATAATATCATTGTTTCTATTCAACTCAGTTTATCTCAACGTAAAATAATCAAGAAATAATAGCGAGTGTAATTCGGCCTAGTGTACCAACCATACGAGCCCTAGTTCAAATCAGACTCTACACCAATGTTCTTTTGTAAGCTACTTCACCGATAACTAAATAGGATTTGCTTATCGGCAAAATAAAATATTGCGAGGAACTGAATTGTGACCTTGGAAGATTTAAACGCCTAGCATGATTTACTTGCCCAAGAAAATTTCCCCAATAAATCGATTCTCCAGAAAAGTTATGTTCTTCAGTATCTATACTGAATTTCAGAGAAAATTGTTGACTTTTCCAGACGGTGTACTTCGTAGCGGTGGCTCACGCGGTGGGCATCAAGGTGACCTCCCCCGCGCCCGTGGACGACCTGGTGCTGACCGTGGACACCGCCGGCAAGGGCACGGAGCGCGTCGGCCCGCTGCCCTACACGCAGGACGGGGGCATGTTCGTCTACGCGCATACCATCTACATGGCGGAGGTGAGTGGGGACTGTATGCGAATTGACAAATTTTGCAAATTACACCATTAGGTAGCACCATTTGAAAAGAATCATCGTTCAGATTGTTTCACACAGGAAGTTAGCATATCAGGACATCTACAGGCAGTTACAATTTCATAAACATTTTGGCCAAACACGAACCGTCATATAAAGATGTCTAAACTAACATATTTTTGAACCAATGACAGTCCTCTAATCATTACAAAATTTTCTCTTATTGCTAAAACAGGCTTTGGATATTAAAAGTTAATCATTGCATTGGCCCTCATATACGTATCTCACCGTCCCCAGGGCGAGATAGCGGCGGTATCAGCTAGCTCGCAGACGCTGCTGTTCACGCCGGCTGCGCCCGCGCAGGTGGTGGGCGGCGCGGGCTGCGCGCCCGACGCACTTGTGCTGCGCGCCAGGGAGGCGCTCACGCTGCAGGGGACCATTGAGCCGGCGGTCGAGGGGGTTACTGTCACTCTCATGTCGGGTACGATACACTATCAGCTACCTATCAACCTGTATCCGCTGGGTATAAACCTTTTTTCAAGCGCGTCACAGAGTACTGTCTGCGGCCTGCCTAAGCTAGTTCTTGCAGACGTGTTTATGTGGTTGACGATGTTATCTGATCGTTGCGCTGGTGGTTTGCTTCTGGGTCGGTAATCGTTCCTCGTATACGCTTTACTATAACCAGTTTTCGGATTTAGTTTTGTCATTTTTGAAAAGGAAGAAATATATCGACATCTTCTTTTGTATCATTCCAACTGATCGTTGTATAAAGTGTCATCTACCCTTACCATACAGACGACACCGTGGTGGCTACGCAGGTGTCGTCGGACGGCACGTACAAGTTCGGTCCGCTGGACGCGGCGCGCGCGTACACGGTGCTGTGCGAGAAGGAGTCGTACGTGTTCAGCGCGGGAGAGCGCGCCGGCCAGCTGCGCGCCACCAAGCTGGCCGAGATACACGTGCAGCTGGTGGATGAAGCAGACGGAACGCCGCTGCAGGTCAGATGGTTTTTTTTAACACGAAATAGGCTTACGTTTGACTATAGCCTGCCTGAGGTTAAGCCCCACTATAGTCTAAGATGTAGCACGCTTGCTTAGAAGAAACTAATTTACTCTGGATTTTATTTTCAT
Source organism: Macaria notata (assembly GCA_927399415.1). Lineage (NCBI taxonomy): Eukaryota > Metazoa > Arthropoda > Insecta > Lepidoptera > Geometridae > Macaria > Macaria notata. Next base: position 3,041,327 of record OV656727.1, read on the forward strand.
TTCATTTTCATTTCAAGACCCCTGGTTAATAATTTTCTGGGAACAGACCTCCAGGTAGAAAGTTCCATAGTCTCGCTGTCCTTAGTATGAAGGTAGAAGCAAAGCGCTTCGTGCGAGTCTTTGGAACTTCCACCATAAACCGGTTCTGAAATTCTGATGTTCTGTAATTTAAGTAGTTTATGGCAGCCTTCGATCGCTTTATATATAGGGTATAAAGTAACTTATGTTACTCTCAGGACACTACTATTGTGACACTCTAACCATGATGATACACAATAAAAACAGATGCACTAAACAACTGATGCTATGATGATTAGAAAAGGTAGGTATTATTGGCTCTATTATGTACGCCGTTACATTTTTGATTAATGCGATATTTTTATCTCTATTGACTATGCTACTATGCTTCTATTGAGATTGAGAAGGGACGACCACTGATGTTAATGTGAATGTCTTTCCCTTTCTAATGACCTAATATTTCCGTGCAGGGTGCGCTGGTGTCGGTGTCGGGCGGCGCCTACCGGCGCAGCGCGCTGCAGACGGAGGCGGCGCTCCGCTTCACGTCCCTGTCCCCGGCGGACTACTACATCAAGCCCAACATGAAGGAGTACAAGTTCAGTCCACCGCACGCGCTGCTCACCGTGCACGAGGGGAAGACGCACACACTCACCATGAGGTGAGGGGGACATGGCGCACGTAACGAGGGGGCTGGGGTTTTACCTATGACCTTTGTGATTGGTTTCAGTGCAATACGAATTTATGAAAATGTTAACAATTTGTAAAAATATTGTACAAATACGTGTTCGCTAACTTTTAAGGATAAAAACAATAAGAAGATTGCATTTATTAATTATACTATTATTATGTATTATAAATTCGCGATACAAACGTGCCAGCCTAACTATACAAGTGTATAGTTACTAACCCTGTATACTCCCTCTGTGATGCAGAGGCGTGCGCGTGGCGTGGTCGTGCACGGGCGCGCTGGTGTCGCTGGGCGGCGCGGGCTGGGCGGGCGCCGTGCTGGCCGCCCAGCCCAGCGCCGGCCCGCCGCACTGCGCCGCGGAGGAGGCCACCACTGAGCCTAGCGGGGCTTTCAGGTACATATTTATGATATTATGTTCTAAAAGTTTCTGTGAAAACCGGTTGTCTGGCGCCTCAATACTTCTAGATGCGCAAGCCAATCGAATCACGTCGGCCCTACGATACGGCATTATATTTTGGGGTAACTGTTCAGAGCGTCTCACCATTTTTAGGGCTCAAAAGAAGTGTATTCGGTCAGTGTGCCACTTGAAGCCAAGAGATTCCTGCAAAGCTTATTTCCCAAAACTCAATGTGTTGCCTTTTCCTTGCTTGTACATAGTTGAGACCGCCTTGTTCGTTAAAAACAATATTCATATGTTTAGGTTGCAATCAAGTACTCGCCATAGATATAGAATCCGTGTACCTCAGCGTAGAACTGCTTTGTATTCTAAGAGTGTACTGGGCATGGGGCCATCCATTTATAATCATTTACCAAAGACAATTGTAAACTCGGAAATTTTTGCAATATTTAAAAGGAAATTATTTGAATTTTTAATTAGAAAATGCTATTATGATTTAAAATCCTTTTTTGAAGATGATATAAGTAACTTATGATATCCGTTATTATGTATATAAATGCTGGCAAATAATTTGAACAATATGAATGTGTATATAGTTACGTGTATTAAATTAATTTTATTATGATTTAAATGTTACTTTTAAGTTTCATTATTGCATGTTCGGAAGAGCAAAACTGTTGTGACTAAGTATAGAAGATATTGTAACACCATTAGATATACTGTACAGTTTGCAATAAATATATTACTTTACTTTACTTTATCACATTTAAACTGTATCCCATTATTCCTATTTACAAAAGTGAAACAAAAAAACTAATGCTTTTACACTTCAGCATGTAAAAATTAACCGTCCTATCACTGTATTGTCCTGGTATTAGAAAGTTATATAGTAAATAGTTGTGTTATCCTCCGCAGGATCCGCGGCTTGGTCCCGGGCTGCGAGTACCAGCTCCAGCTGAAGGAGCCCACCGCGCCCGAGCTGGCCGGCCTGCGCCTCGCCAGGAAACCTGATGTCATCAAGGTGGCTATCATATCAAGTTCTCACTTTTCATTCACCACCGAAAAAGGATTTACCTATTTGAAGAATATGTCAATTACGATTTTAGAATTTACAACATTGAGAGACGTTACGATTTAAGTTTTATGCGTGCGAAAGAGCAAAAGATAGCGATTTCAGTACTGCTTTTCTCTTACGCATTTCGGTCATATTTACTGCCACTGCATTCGGTTTAACTTGATTTTCGTGTCCAAGGTTTCAAGTGCTCTGTATTTACTCGTAGATCGTAGACTCGAAGGACATATCGGGTGTGACCCTGCTGGGCGTGCAGCGCGGCGCGGTGACGGACGCACACGTGGTGGTGCGCGCCGCGCCAGACCACTACCGCGCGCTGCGCCTCACGCTGGCGGCCGCGCACTCCGCGCCGCTCTACTCCGCGCGCCTGCAGCCCGCCGGACTCACGCACACACTCAACCCAGGTCAGTAACGCACACGTGGTGGTGCGCTGTGCGGCCGACCACTACCGCGCGCTGCGCCTCACGCTGGCGGCCGCGCACTCCGCGCCGCTCTACTCCGCGCGCCTGCAGCCCGCCGGACTCACGCACACACTCAACCCAGGTCAGTAACGCACACGTGGTGGTGCGATGTGCGGCCGACCACTACCGCGCGCTGCGCCTCACGCTGGCGGCCGCGCACTCCGCGCCGCTCTACTCCGCGCGCCTGCAGCCCACCGGACTCACGCACACACTCAACCCAGGTCACTCCACTTGAAATATATACGAAACAATTTTAAAATAAAGTGTAGTGTCGCTACTCGTCGCTAGGGTCGCTGCTTGCACTGTCGCTCCACGGATTATATTTCTATACACTATTCACCGAGTTGAACTAATGGAGCGCCCTCTCACTTGCACAATCGTATGAAACTGATAAGGATGCAGCATCGACTGAAATTGTCAGGATTGGTCAATGGGTGTGGCTAATTCATGGAAATGTAAGGCTGCGTTTATATTTATTGATCTATCATTAAAAAAAATATATACATTAGAGATTGAACGCAATATTGGAATATTATATTGAATATTTTATGATTTTGTGTACAAAATGATATTAACAATAGGTACAACGATACAAATGAACAATAGAATTTACCTGCGTCGACTTAGCTACAACACAAAAATTATTTGTATAATAAATATTATTTCTAAACAAAGGATTAAACAACTGCGCGCAGGTGTTTAAACATTGTTTAGGTACAATAAAAAAAAATAACAATGGATACAAAGTATATTGACTGATTACCTACTTCGTAAAAGGTCAGTTTGCAAAATCTCGGTAAATAGATAACAATATACGCTATATCACCAGGTGTGCAGAGATTTGTGAGAAGGGATGCTACCTGTGGTACTAATATAATAAAAAATAATTATACACAATCAGTCTAGTAGGTTAGCCAAATCCAAAAGTAAGCACAAACAGTCCAATAAACAAGCCAGGTCAACATACTCGTATATCCCAACACTGAACACACTGAAATAACGCCAAACAAAGAAACGTCCGCATCGGTCAAGGAACAGTACCGGACTAACATTAGGTAGCACGGTGTACGCGCCCTTAGCTTCTTATCTTCAACCAATCACGTTCAACGCTTGATTTCCCTGTTAGTTCGACTCGGTGTACAGAGTATAGTTACACTGTTCCGCTATATGTACAACACTTTAGAAAGCAAATTTAGACTGGCTTGCTCTTGATTGAACCAATACAGCTTAAACTATGTAGATCTAAAACTAATTGTAAACACTTTGTTTGACGTAATTTTATTTTTGTTTCCATAATTTTATTTATATCATAGCATTTGTAATGAAATACTAGTACAACATAATTGTATCCCCCCCGCAGGCCTGATGTACGTGCTGCCCCGGCTGCCGGCCGACAACAAGACGTACGTGGTGTCGCTGGAGTCGTCCCTGTCCCGCGCCACGCACACATACACAGACGAGTCGCACACCTTCGTCTCCGATGGACGCTTCAAGCACTTCACATTCGAGTTCGCCCCTAAGGTGAGATGTACACACATGCATACACACTTTCTCACACACATACGTGGGTAGTAGACGCGCGTATTCTAGAACATAACGTACATCCGCGTAACGACATCGTGTTTCGCTCCGTAGTCTGCAATACATTTGCAGACTACGTTTTTTTGACTACACTATCGTTTTTTATTCTATACAATCGTTTAGCTAAATCTATAAATTTTATATCATAAAAGCATTGTAATTTATTGATATCATGTTGATATTTATTCTACCTATTTGTAAATGAATCGACGCAGGGAAGCCGCCAGCTTCGACTAGAATAGTGTAGAAGTTTTTATCACTGTTTTTCAAATAATTTACGTATGTAGTTATACAATCCATATAAAAAAAAGCATGTAGGGTTTACGGTCAACGCTCTCACTCATCATTCTCATCCTACTCTAAAACGAAGTCACTCCTCTTGCAGGTGAAATCATCCGAGCAGGAGCTGCGTCAATCCTCGTTCCTGCTCATCCCACTCCTGGGCGTTCTCGGGTTCTTATACTCCATCCGCGAGCGCCTATTGGCTCTCATCCCGCGGCGTGGTGCGCCCCGCCCCGCGCGCCCCGCGCCCCGCCCCGACGTGCTCGACAAGGCCTCCATCCACCACATACTGAGCACCGTCAACGCCGCCGGGAAGAAACCTGCCAAGGCTAAGAAAATATAATAGGTATGCCTTATACTTATTGTATAATGTAGCTACTTTATAGGCTGTGGAGGTCGGAAGAGTTGTCAGTTTGAATGTACGAGTAGGAACAATACTTACAAGTCATATTAGATATGTGAAAGTTTTTGATATAAATGCGTGAGTGGATAAAAGACTACAATTAAACTAAGCGACTTATTTCTGTTAAGACATTTCCATTTACTTCAAGCTATGAAAAAAAATCGATATATCGTACAGTTATGTGTTTTACTGAACGTTCTTACTGATGTGTGAGTGAAAAAACTAAATAAGAGATGGTCTCAGGGAATTTTAAAATAAATTAATGATGGATAAATGATGATTTATAAATGAAATGCATGTGTGGATTTATGTAATTTGATAATGAAGTCCAGTCTATTCGTTAGTGTAGGTGTTAAAGTCAAATACAGAGAACATATTTCTAAAACCAATTGACCCAATCACAGGTGGCTTACATAGAATTAGAATATTGCTTCAATGCCATGATAGTAAAACAAATTTATATAGTGCAAAACCCATTTCTTTAAAAAAAAATCGAATGTTTGATTTTACATACATACGTCAAAGTGATAAAGTAGGTAGTTTGTTTCCTGAGATGTTGCGTTTCACAGCTGCAATAGCTAAATCATATACTGCCAGTTCTATTTCAATTTATATAGAGTTGTAAAGCTAAGTTTATTTAATTTTAATTATCTTTGCAGCTGTTAATCGCGACGTTTCATATTATAAAATTATTCGATCAAATGTCCAATGAGTGATTTTATTTATTTCAATACATTATTTAAATTAATTTATTATTGTTGATTGTTTCGATTTTGAATTATTTTATGCATTTATGGTGACGATGATTGTAAAAGTATTTCAGTAATTGTAAGGGTAAATAAAATGGACTGTTGTTATATTTGAGTATTTTTATTCAGAAATTAGGCAACCAACTTTTTGTAATAGATGTACATACCTATGTACTAAATTTATTCAACGGATTGGTAAGTGACATTAGTAACCAGGTGGTCAAAATAATAACATATTAATTTTAGTACAAAAATCACATGTCTGATAACGTATTTTTTCTTATATGTGTAGGCAAAATATGACTATTCACAAATAAATATCTATTCCATAATTGTATAAGCATGTTTATCTATAGTAGCAGTCTCCGAACCTCTGCTCGCACTCTGCCATACTTCTCGCGCGGTGGTCCCACAGCCTCGCGTTTTCCTTACTGTCAACAGAAAATATTACTATATACATTATATTTATACTAGCATAGCAGTGATATCTTTGTTTTTTAAGATTTATGTTTTTAAGACATTCCCTACAATTAGGATGTGACACCCGCGCCAGCAACATTATCTGTGTTCTGCTATAATAAATACTGTTCGTAAAAAATCAAGGGTAAAATGAAGGGAAGTAAGAACTACACTTTTATACTCGAAATGAGATAGATATATGTAAGTATTTACTTACTTGACGAAGTAAAGTTCGTAAGCTGCGAAGAAGTTCTGTCCGGAGCGAGCGTGTAACTTGCAGAGCTGCAGCTTTTCACACTCGTCATAACTGTAATATACAAAACATCTCTACAAATCATCTATTAAAGTGAAGTAATATAAATTTATATCGGTATTACTATCTATACCTACTAATATTATAAAGCTAAACAGTTTGTTTGTTTGAACGCGCTAATCTCAGGAACTACTGGTGCGAATTGAAAATATCTTTTTGTGTTGAATAGACCATTTATCGAGGAAGGCTTTAGGCTATATACCATCATAGTGAATCATGTCTAGAAACAAAAAGGAGGATTCTTGTGCCAAATGACGAAAACAAGTCCATTAGACTATTTGAATTTACAAAATGAGTGCAATGTTACAATTTTGCATTTAAAAACCTTCATAATATGTTTCTTTTTAGTTTCAATTGAAGTATAATTGTTCTGGGTTTATACTTCAATGATTGTAAAATACATATATAATGTTACCTCCTCTTAGCGCGTATTTTGGCCATGAGGCCGGTGGCGCCGGCGCCGGGCGCTCCTACACTGAACGCTGGGTTGATGTACCGCCGCTGCACGCTGTGGGGCGCGAACCTGGCTTCTGGGGACATGTCCTGCACTGGCGCTTCTGGGGACATGAGGTACATTCACCATGAATATCCTAAACGAGTAAGGTCTGTCTGTCGAATTGAAAATCCACTTGTTTACGATTAATGCGAATTATACTCGGTGACTACAGTGAGATGTAGTATAATTCGCATTAATCGTAAACAAGTGGCTTTTCAATTCGATTATTTTATAATATCTGAATTCTAGTTAATTATAAATCGGGATATGTAACTTATTCTGCGGTATTTTATTTGTAGTGAGTTTGAGTGTTTTATTGATTGCTTGATTGAGAATATCTTACCATTATTTAAGTCCGCTTCCAACGGCAAACTGAAAGCACTGCACACACAAGCAACCAATAAGAACACTGCTATTTTAGCCATTTTATCCGAAATTTCTTTAAAATATATTTTAAAAAACAGCGACCTCAATCCCGACTTCCTTATCATTAATGCTGACTCAGATTTTCGTTCCTATTTATATAGTTTTTGTGATATAGCGGATGTTCTGACGCGTTTCACACAAAGTAATCTAAATACATTCAGTGATTATTGTGGCGAGGAGAATTGTTTGTACAAACAGCAATAATTGAAGTGCAAAGGGTGCTGCCGCTAGTGAGTGCGCGTACAGATCACGCATGTACCTATAGGGGTTTAGGTGGAATGGTAGAAATGTAGTAGGTACCTAAGGAGAACTGTCAAGAGATTATCAAAAAAACTTGAACTAGAGAAATATCAGCCAATAAAAAGACGTGGTTTCACCTCGATTTGTATCATTTTTACTTATGTATATGAATGGCAGATCCTTTTCCCGTCGATACGTTACCATCCTGACATTATCCTGTGGGGTATATATTGACTTCGTAGCGTAATTTCGTAATCTTAGCCATTGCGATGTTGATGGTGACAAGAGCTTTGCAATGGTATCTTTTATAAATTTCAAAAAGCTTAACCTTTTCAGATAAAAAAAGTGTAGAAAATATGGCGGCGTCACTTATAGTAGTAGGTATTAGGTACGTTGTTATCATGAAAATAAAAAGTTATCTATAATAAACATCTGTTTCAGTTTAAATATTGACTTTTGAGTTGTGTTTCCTCTTTCTTTCTATACTGAGATCATTATAAGATATTCTTAAAACGATATTTATATGTCTGTTTTCATACATGATGTAAAAAGTGTTAGAAATGCAAAATATGACCGATTTACATCCCTTAGGACTACGGCATTCGATCGTCTGTGAGAATAGCATTGGTAGATTTTATTCCTATCTTTGAAACTACATAATTCTAAAATGAGTTCTGTATATATCTACTTACGCAATTAGACCGCTTGGTTTTGGTGATTTTAAAAAACGTTTTTACTTTTCGCATCCTTCAAAATGCCAATGAGATGACTATGTATTTGGGCAAATGAGGAATTATCCTATTCATATTGAAAAAATACTCTAGGTACATGAAATCTGTGTGATAAGATGAACTTCGGGAAATTCGCATGCATAAAGTCAAAGTACCGCAAAATTATACCTGCAGGCGACTGCAGAGCCATAAAAGTTGTGATACATACATGCTAATATACCTGTGTAAAAAAGGTATTCCTATATGTACATACTACCTACTTCACTAGGTAGGTACTTGATTGATGGTGCAGTTATCTGGCGCTGCTTGCAGGTGTTGCAGGGCATTTGGGGGATGTACATATGTGCATGAAATCTTAAATCTTATTTTATTCCGATGTATGTAGTAGTATTTTTACTAAAAATTGTTAAAAACAAATATTACTTAGTGTTTATTATCATTTAACAACGCTGTGTACAGTCGTAATTGGACTCTTAGTTTAATATTATTCTTAAAAGTGTTTAGTATATATATTTATAACTTATTGTCTGTGACTGTACCAAAACTAAATAAAATAAAATATAGTAGGTGGTTGTGCAAGGCCCAACAAAGGGCACATGTCGCATCACGCCTCACGTTTCTCGTTGATAATCTTTGCAAACAGTTCCACCGAACCAGATAGTGGTGATTTTTGACGCACGGAGCGATTGACGTGAATCTGCAGCTCTAATCATATATATCCATACATTTATTTAACTTTTTAATCTATGCTGGTCATGAACAAATCATGTGCTATTTTGGACAAGATTAGGTTATTTTTAGGCTTTTGAATCGGATTTCCGGTGTGGTTTTTGTTATAGGTATAATAGAGGTAGGGTTCTTTTCACTGCTTTGGTGTAGATTGTATTATTTTGGTTTTCGGAATTTATTTAACATGGTTCTGGTGATCAGTAGATCCTTACTTCATGATGTTGAGGCTTAAACAAAGCTATAAGTATAAATTCAATAACTTATTATTATTGTCAACACTCGACAAGGAAGTGTCTGAAATACCTACTCGTATATGTTCCACAAGATCACGTTGTTGTGAAGTTTTAAAATAAAATAAATAAATGTCATTTATTTCAGACTTTGAGTCCATACACATTAAAGAGATAAGAGATAATTTATAGAGAGTTTTGTATGTACCCTGTAACTATCTCACTAAGTATATCAGACAAAGCTGTTCCACAATTTCTTGCACTGCTATGGGGTAGGGAATTATGGGGGTCTTACCAGTCTACCAGTTGATTTGGAACTCTACATCTTTGCGCCATAGAACAGGTTGGTGGCCGACCGCGATTTTCTTGTCTGACTTCCTTACATGATATATTTATTTATTACTGCTCCGTTAGCTTAGTTGGTAGTGGCTCTGCCTTCTAATCTAGGGGTGCGGGTTCGATTCCCGCATGACACAAGTAATTATGCATATTAAAATTTGTAATTACTTGTGTTGAGTCTGGTCGTTTCTATGTATAATAAGTATGTATTTACAAAAGAAAATTATATATGTATTATAATCGTTATCTAGTACCCATGATACAAGCGTAAGCTTAGTATGGGGCTAGATGGCGCTGTGTGATATGTCCTGAAATATTTATTTATTTATTTATTAATATATTTATAGGTAAGTATAAATCAAATAAACATATCCAACTATATTGAGCACTTACAAATACAGCAATTTCTTTGTTGTCAGTAATTTACAATCGGTAAGCTGAATTCCCAGCTAAAACTAGTAGTCACTCTATCAATATCAATTGTGGAACGCTATTCCGTTAGACGTGAGGAAAGCGCCATCTTTAGATATATTCAAAAACAAAGTTTTTAAACTGTATTTGTCCTCTCAAGTTGAATAGAAAGGAAGTAAGTTTATGCTATTGTAGTTATCGTTATTTGACATATATTTATTTATTACTTATCATCATATGTATTGAAGTATGTATTAGTGTATTTGTTTATTTTGCTATTTATGTATGTTTATTTTATGATAGGTACCTATGTATTTATGTAATTTCACATACATTTAAAACACCTCGTCTATCATTATACTTGCGTCTTATCCCTGCCAGATTGGTTGCCTGGAAGAGATCGCTTTTAGCGATAAGGTCGCCAATTAGGACACTAGCCTTAAGTTTTAATGTTCTTTTTTTTGTATTTTTCTGTATTGTGCTGGTGTTTAATAAAGTGTTTATCTATCTATCTATCTCTATAGGTACTTCTGATAGCTAGAAATATTTGTACTATTGCCAATAGAAAATGCTATGCGTAATTTTATCCAATGATTGCATCAAAACATTTCGATTGCATAATATTTTTGCAACTTGCAGTTAATAATTACTTAAATTGCATCATCATCATCATCAGCCCACTTAGATGAGTGAGACTCGCTGCAGGTACTCCTATTACAATACATACTCCATTAATGGCATAACTAAACGCAAACATCGTTTGGTTACATTTTTTTGTTTTATTGATTTACATTGTAGAAGTCTTTCTCACACCAAATGTATTGTATTTTACTAGCGAAATTCCTACAAAAGAAAATTCCCGATTGGAAATAAAAACCTGGAACATCTCAAAACAATAGTGAGTAGTTTTACGTGAATTTGGGGCATTCGTTAAGTACTCTTTCTAGTAACGCTACTCCCCACCAGATGGCGCTAAGCGTTAGGAAGCCCATTTGATTATTGATCAGTTTCTTTTAGTTAATACCTAAATTGAATATTTCATGTTTAATTGCGTTTTATGGCTTTAAAATATTTAGAGACAATTCCAAAAAATATAAAATAAAGGCAAATTTGAGTGTAACTTGTTAAACATTTTTTAACAGAAATAACGTGACATCTAGCGTTTAATTCTAGAACTAGCATGCAGTATTGTATCACTCGTTGTAATTAAGTTATGCTACTCGCCACTAGATGTCGCGTACAAAATTCTTCTCGAATGTGCCAGTATTTTCGCGAAACTTCGACAAACTTCTCGTCACTAGGTCGCGCTACTGCCAGAGTATAAAAGCGGAGTGGCCGCGCCAAATCTTCATCAGTTTGAAAATAACACGCGCAGTGATCAAATCGAGGAGAAGAAAAAAATTAGTAAAAGCGTCAAAATGTCTCTAATGCCGTATTGGTTCCGTCATCTACGCAACTTGGCGCACAGGGATCCTGTGATGCGAGCGTTGGAGGATCCTTTCACCGTGTTCTCCCGAGACCCGTTCTTCCGCGACCCCATCAAGTACGTGAGGCAGGTCACCAGCCCCGACCAGCACATCGAGGGCGTCTACTCCGACTCTGAAGTCAAAGTGGATGGACAGAAGGTGGAGGTACATCTGGACGTCCAGAACTTCACGCCGGAACAGATCGAAGTGAAGACAGTCGGAAACGAGGTCACCGTGGAAGGGAGGAAGGAGATCAAGAAGGAAGATGGGTGGACGAGGAGTCATTTCGAGAGGAGGTTCCTCCTGCCTGAGGGCTTCCCGCCGGAGAGGGTCGAGTGCCATCTTGACAAGGGCAAGCTGAGACTCGTGGCCTTCAGAGCTGAACCACTCGAGGAAAGGAAGATTCCCATACAGAACACGCCCGGTGAAGCTAAGGAAGATAAGTCTTCGTAAATATCAAAATAATCCTACATTTATCGTAGCTACTAAAAATTAAATTTTGTAAATGGTAAAATGACTGACTAGTTTTTATGTTTTTGTTACTGTGATTGTGTGATTTATAGACGCAAATAAATTCTTTAAATACATTTTTATTTGTTTTATTTTGCTTAGGTATATTATTTTAGTAGCAATATACTGTGTAATAACTTATAGGTAGATGGTAGGCTCGTAGCCACAGACTCCTGAGGTGTGACTACGTTGACCTTGGACTGAGGTCTGGACGGGAATTGTGATGAAGTATTGCTCGCTTGCCCGCGAGACCCGCCCTTTCCAAGATGAAGGGACATCGTGGTAAGCTTTAGAACAGAATACATAGTACAGCGATTGTGAAATCTCATTTGCTCCGAGCCCGACAACGCACGCACTCACACGCACTCTGCAAGCAGGCTGCAGAGCGAGAGCGCGGAGATGCGAAAAAGCATTTCCTCCATGTGAAAAAAGGAAAATATTGCAGTTCTGCTGTAGTGCAAAGTAAAGTTTGTGGCGCATAATGTAATTATTTTATAGATATTTAAACTATAACATTTATATAAGTGTATCGGTTGACCTACTTACGTACTAGAAAATGTATCTGTGTAGGTATACCTATTATATAAATGTTTCTTCACCTGTATTTTACATTTAATTCAACAAATCAGCCATTGAAAGATCAATGCGCTCTACTATCTTCATAAATAACTCAGTTAACACATATAGTACTACATACATTGGCCGGAGAAATACATTCATTATTTATGGCCATTGGAAAAATGTTTTTCCAATATGAATTGCAGACAACAAAAAATTTTTGTTTGCTGATATATTTATTTTGGTTTAGCGTTCAATGTTCTCTGAAGAATCGAAGTTAACAAGCGAATTGTTTTTTGGAATCATTCAGCTGTTTTTAAGATAAATCTCGCATTTTAAATTACTTAAATTCAAATAGATTTTTAACAATACTTAAATGGAAATCCATAGTACTTTTTTACACGAAATAGACTTACGTTTGACTACAGCCTGCCTGATGTTAAGCACCACTAGTAAGATGAAGCACGGCAATACTATAATAATAATACTTAGGTATTCCAAAAACCTTTTGCTATCTGAGAAGCTAAATAGTACCAATGTACGACTGCTATGTGCAACCCTAAGTACCTACATATTACTTTGTATTTCTATCATATGTTCGCGCAAAATACCTTTCATACATATTTATTACATATGTACATACACGTATAGTAAACAAACATATGGGGTGACGTCACCACCGGTCGCCATCTCGCCAGTTTTTCGACTTGTTTCACAGTACCAATCATACAGCCAGAACGCGCGGTCGCTATAAAATGTCTCTGTAAATATACGTGTTTAAAAAATATTTAAATTTGATATAATTGTAAATATACATAAATGTATAACTAGATTGATTGTTCTTGAGTTGACGGTTTTTCTGGCCATCACGGCTGTATTTACTCAATTGAACAATAACATGTGTGTTAATTGTTAGATTTTAGTTTGTTATTTTGTTTTGATTATTTGCAAAAATGGCTTTAAATACTGCAGGTGGTGTAGATGGTACCCCGATTGGTAAGTTTTTTTTATTAATTTACTAAGCGAGCGAGTGTCTATAAAAATTGTTACCTAAACGTTAAAATTTTCCAAAGTGGCTAAACATTAATTGGGTAATTATTCTATCTGATGTCATTGAATCCTTATTTAATTGTTATTGGTAATTTTCGTCGGGTTTTTCCGTATCGTAGCTAACGTGTTAGTAAATAATATTAGGTACAAGGTGGTAAAATTTTGTATATACCTACTTGTGTTTTATTTATTTTATTTTACTGATAAGAGAGGTACACTGGAATGCAATATTTTTTAACCCGGAGTGGGTCCGTGTCCCTGTAATCTCATTTCCCCTATTAGTGCAAAGTTGACACTTAAATTCCACCTATGAGTTGTATAATTAAGTATCTGTTAATTACTAAATTAATTAACGTCAATGAAACCCAAATTGGTACGTGGTACCTAGGACATTATTATTGTAACGAAATGCTTATAATACTTAAATATGTAGGTAAGCAAGTTCTTTGTTCATTGACCTTAAAGATTAAAAATAATATGAGTAACCTTCACAGCATGGCAGATAATTTTAAGTTCATACAATGCTGCATTCAATGAATTTATAGCATAATTTTAACCTGATCCTACGATATATGTACAATTTGGCTGCTGTGTTCCATACGCAGCACTTCGTTCGCTTATTTTTCTGTGCGTACCTCTATCGTCATTTGACATAATAATACCATTAGTATTAGTATATTATAGTAAGATGTATGTAAGTGAATCACTGCTGTTTTCTGTGGTAAAGCTACTTTAATAAAGACTAGTGGGTGCTCGCGGCTTTGCTCGCATTAAGAAGTAAAATTTGCATCCCCTTTTTCACCCCTTTAAAAGTGGCATTTCCAAAAATCCTTTCTTAGCGGATGCCCACGTCATAACATCTACCTTCATTCTAAATTTCAGCCCAATCCGTCCAGTGGTTTGGGCTGTGCGTTGATAGATCACTATATCAGTCAGTCAGTCACCTTTGAGTTGTGTATATTTAGATTACTAGTGATTTTCCGCGAGTTCACCTGGGATCATATTTCATTATAGCAAGTATTCTCGAAGACAAGATCAGACCGTGTCATGCCAAAAACCGCTACCTGTTTCTTCACCGTAGCTTGAAAGAGGAATAAGTAGTTTAGCCATTTCTGTGCCTAGTCTTTCGCTTTAGTTTATAGCTAGTTATAACCCTTTCCTATATTAGTATACATATACTAATATAGGAAAGGGTACGTACGTACATATATTCCAGGCATCCAGCGGCTGATATCCCTGGAGCGCGTGGCCGTGAGCCAGAAGAGCACGATGTTCGCCAACAAGTACACGGTGGCGACGGCCGAGGGCGAAGTCCTGCTGCAGGTGAAGGAGGACTCCAGCGCGCTAGCCGCCATGCTGGGGGGCGCCAGCAGGGGCTTCCACATGGACATGTATGATACTTCGCAGAAACCGGTAAGGGCTAATTACAATTTTAATGATTGATTGCACCCAATCACTGTATCAGTTCCAAGCGTTTCCAAGAGTGGTACGTACAGCAGCTCTGTGGGACTCACTCCCGGTCTCAGTATTTACCCAGACTTACACAATCTGAACGCCTTCAAAGCACGAGTGAATAGGTTTCTTCTGGGCAAGCGTGCTCAATCTTCGACTTCACCGTCGCTTCCCATCAGGCGAGGTGCAGTCAAATGCAAGCCCATATAAAAAGTGGCCAATATCACTCTTAGGATCTTTCACAACATACCAAGATTGCTATGATTTGTTTCTCGGTTTCGACGTGAAAACGGAGCAAATAAATGAACAAACTAACGAACTCGCTTTTGTCTTTTAAATCAATTAAAATGTAGTGTTTACAACACATTCCATATTTAATGACGCTCATTCAGAGAGGGTTACATTCTTTTCCCTTCATGGTAAACAACACGTAGGTGGTAATACAAATAAATGTACATTGTTTATAGCTGAATATGCGAAACTTACCCATTCTAGGTATCTACAGTAATACTTATAATTACTGAGTTAATAACCGTGGCACACGGGTTTTGTTATATCTGAACAACTCTGATAAGTTAAGAGCAATACACACAATTGTGTTAAGTGGCTTTTATCCATAAGGACCAACATTGCGTCATAAGAAAGTGCTGCGGTAAATAAAACAGAGATACGTTTTCAGGAAGTCTGGACTTACCTTACGGTGCAAAATAGGATTTTTTTATGTCTACGGTAAATAATTTTGAAGCTCTAAAGTTCTCTTGTTATTTTCCTTGACTTTGAAGTTATAGGTAGTGGCATAGTCCCTGCCTACTTATTTATTCATTGGATTATGGAATGTTCCAGTTATTCAAATTTGTGGTAGAGCATGAATCATAGCCTCTTAGATATTATAGGTATAATCATCGGATTTTGCTCGGGACTACTGTGTTTAAATATGCACGTTGCACAGTAACATGTAGTATACATGTATGAAAGATAAAAATACGATGACGTCACGTTGCTATTAATGATTGAAACCTATTTGTTTCTCTAAAGTGTGAATAAGCTATCAATATTAGCTACTTACCGATTTCCTAGTAATTATTAAGAAACCTATTAGTTCTTTTATCTATTAAAAGGGACCCCAGAAAAGCTGGCCTTCTGTTATCAAGTTTACGAGCCTAATTTGTGGGTGTAGTCTGACTTGGAGACATTAAGGTCCTAAACAACCCGTTAGGCTAACATTCGGCGATAAATGCTGAAGGTCGCAGGGTCAGGCCTGGTCAGCTACATCACACGCAGCTGTGGACGTATCCAGGTGATTAGTTGGGGATTATGCTAAATACTTAAATATGAAATTTTCGGTTAATCCCGATCGTCCCCATCCTGTCGTCCCCACTGGGAACGAGTGGGAAAAATAAAGAATTATTGTAAATAAGTTGACTATCCGTGATACGCACCTTATATTGGAAGAATTATTAAGTTAAAAGTTATTTTTTATGAATAAGTAAGTTAATAATGCACTAAATTTCTCAGTCTTTTAATATTATTTTCAATCTAAAACATTGTTCAGTCTTGCTCAGGAAGTCGTAAATTTAAAGCATGTTAACAATCCTTGAAATCTCTTATTGAAAATGTGAGTTGACTCTCGGTCAATAGCGGAACAAGTGGGAAATAAATAGTTCCAATCGTCACCACTGGGGACAAACGAAACTTTATTTTTCCCACTCGTTCCCAGTGGGGACGACAGGGTGGGGACGATCGGGAAACAACCAAATTTTCAGGTCGTATACCTAGTTATCAGATTCTTGAAAAATGCCTTAACATTTCAAATCAATGATCAATCTGAATTGGGCCACACAATGATCGATTTAATTTAAAAAAAAACCTTAACAGGCTTGAATTAATTATGAGTTCAGATAAAGTAACTTTTCTCACGACATCTACATTGTTTATCCAATTGTATTGAAGAGAAAATAAATGTAATTTATTTTTACTTTCATGTAGGATAGGCTATTTGTCTGCCCCCAGCCCCATCGGTCCGTCCATAATCAGGGTGTTAAAAATCAATGGTTAAAGTTTACTGATTGCAAACAATTAGTGTAATATAACCCAACTCCGAGGGTAAGCCTCGCTTGAAACACCTACAACCCTTGCAAAGTACTTGTGTGCTTTTATGGTGAACACACACGCATGGGGGTATATAATATACATAGGTACCTACGTAGGGTGTACGTGTACTTCTAACTATGGTAATTTGTAGTGGAAAGTCTAGTAGAGAAACTAAGTAATTGAGCACCATTTTTTATTTTACAACTATACCGTAAGGTTTACACATTCGTCTAATTCAAGTGACTAGTGGCAGAAAAACAGACAGGTCTATCAAACATAGTCATCAGTCACAAATTTGATAAGAAGGACACTTACCTTATCAAGATTTTATTACGGTGGACTCCGGGTTTTGAAATTCAGACCACGAGATCATTTACTCTGTGACTTATATACTGTGACAAATAGTACATTACATAGGTACACCTAAACTAGAATACTAAGTAATTTTACTGCAAACAACCCCTTACATTGCTTCAAGTAATCCATCTGGGCTCTAGATCAAGACCATGATGAATGACGTTATCTAGTCACACAGTCACAGCTGCCAGCAGTGGCTGAGTAACCATTAGAGATACCAACGTTGACAAATGTCCCGTATTTCCAGGTGATCTCAGTGCGGCGGCCGCACACGTTTGGCCCCAGCAAGGTGGAGGTGTCACTGCTGGGCGCGCTGGCCAGCATCGTGCGCCAGGAGTCGACGCTCATGAAGCCGGTGCTGACCATCCGGGACGCGCGGGACCAGCCCGTGCTCCGGGTCAAGGGACCCATCTCCGTGGCTTACGAGTGTGACTTCGAGGTAAACATCTACTCACTATACTGATGAATATATAACTTGTGTAAATATTATAGCGTTTGCTTAGTGTGGGGCTAGATGGCGCTGTGTTGTTCCGGAATATTTATTTATATTTTTATACTGAATGAAACAGCGCCTACAACTTGTCAATCAACAATCTATCATTAATGAGCAAATGAGTACTTTCAAAATACTTAGTTTATTTTATTACACAAAGATGCAAAATAGATAGTTATCTATTTTTACAAGTCTTGTAAGTACATCTGTTATAAGCATGAGCCTGTTAAGTGTAAAAAGATGATGTCTTAAATTATATTTCTTTTTAATTCTATACTGGTTGTTCCCCAGCTGCAGACCCTGGAGAAGCAGCGTATCGGCGCCATCAGCAAGCAGTGGGGCGGCGTCATGAAGGAGGTGTTCTCGGAGGCAGACCAGTTCCTCATCACCTTCCCGCGGGACCTGGATGTGCGCTACAAGGCTGCCGCCATCGCCACCTGTCTGCTTATTGTTAGTCAGCTTTACCTATTTGAGTGTAATACACCTCCTCTTCTAGTAAATAGTTACTGCTAAACTAGTAAATAATGCATAACCTTTTAAGGGTGGCTTTAGTTCATAAACAGGAACCACATATACAAGTACTATATAAAATATATTGTTATACCTACAGCTTTTGGAAAATTGCCAAATAAATTTTGATCTCTTCACATTTTTTCAACGGTGTAAATATTTTGAAACATCATTTTTTTCGCGAATCTCCAAATTTGTACAACAATAGTTGTTGCTTTTGACGTACAAAAGCCATCCATAAAAGGTAAATGAGTGAGTTTTTAGAAACCTTGTAATCTGTATATTTTCATTACTATCTAAATTTTCAATTATTAAAAAAAAGCCTTGGTTTGCCATGAAATGACGATAAACAGTGATAAATAATATGTAATCACTAAGATTTTTCCTTCAACTGTGATAATATTAATTTTCGTGTGTGACGTCAAGGCACTCAATATTGAGTGAGGGCCTCCTCTATGCTTCACTATGTGTTTCGTTTCAGTGCTACTTGGCCCCATGTTATGAATTATTTTGATTATATCAAATTTTTTTCAAGCTTAACATATATGCATCGTGGTTCACTAGTTTGTTGTTTGTAAATTTTCAATTAGGCTGGTAATTTATGACATCATTTAGTAACTGTCATGTCCGCGGTCACTTTAATTGTGTCGTTTAACTTTCATTGACCACACGGACACAGGAATTTATTTTATAGTCATAAATTACAATTTCCATTCAGTTAGCTTATCCCACTAGGTAGGTACATATATTTTATTTCTTCTTCTTCTTCTTATAGACTATACATTTTATTTATAAAGCCATTTTAAACGTCACATGGTATTGTTGTAGAAAATAATTACAGTACTATTTTATATTATGCATATTTACAAGTCAAAAACTAAATTGTATTAAGTACATAACCATAAGTATAATTATACTATTATATTAGTAGTCATTGTGCAAATAAAATACCCTATTCCCTAAATACCTATGCTCCAGAAGTGTAATTTGTTTTTCAGGATTTCCTGTACTACGAGAAAGGGCGGTGAATGTTGTGCTTGGAAACAGAACCTTCTGCAGCGGTGGCAGCGGACCACGGCCGCGCTCGTATGTCCAAACACGGCACTCTCATGTTTGTTACCTTTATGAGGAACGTATATTTTGATACTTTACTTACTAATATTCTTTTATACCAATCCGATGTATTTGTGGACCTAATTAACTGACCAAAACGTGTAGAAATTGAACTAATTTCTTAATTCTCCCTCTAAACTCACAAATATTAAAATTTATAGAAAATCATTCTTATTTTCGAGATCACAGCAGTGTAATGGAAAAGGAGAAATATATTGAACAAGTACTACAAGTGGCGCCGCCACATTTTCTACACTTTGTGGTCGGGATTTAATTAAATTAGAGGAACAAAACATTAGGAGAATTAAAATACATTTAAGAAATTATATCCAAAGCACCAATGTTAGTCATTAATATCTGCATTTATTTTGATGGCTTTATGTTAAGAGATGCGGATGAATCGTATATTTATAAATATTGAACTAAATGTTTAATAATTTGCACAGAAAATAATTATATGGTTGTGTGATGAGCTAGTATGTATGTTTAGTTTGTAGATAATGTATTTTATTGCTAAGAAAACAAGTTTTGTTTTATTTTATCTGAATATTTAAGTGGAGATTAGCCTGTTGCATGTTTATATCACCGTATATCTCATTTTCTGGTACAAAAGTTTATTATTTTAAACACAATTTTAGATTACCACTAAAATTCAAATATTGTCAACATTACGCGTTTCTTTTCACGTGTGTAGTAACCGGTTTTTTCATGTGAAGTGAAATAAATAATTTAAAATTATTATTGGCCAGACACATAAGACAATTACATGGATAGATTAGATACAGAAGTGTATAAATAACGATATAAAATCTGAGTATGATCTTGGTAGTTATAGATTGCATTCTGGGATATTAGGGCTAGCCGGTTTTTGTGAAAAAAAAACATAACATTTAATTTTTAAAATAGTAGGACCAAGTAAATTCTAACGTGTAATAATAAAATAATAACTCGTTAAAATTATATATAATCACTACAGTAAAAGTACCTACTCAAAATAAATATCAAAGCAAATCAAACATGGATAAAAGTTCGCAAGATATAGGCCCATCAGATGTAAAAGTGCCCATTTCACATGAAGTGCCACCAGAACAGTATAGTGGAGCAGCTATGGGGCATGTTGGGGCTCCATCAGTGGCATACATAGGGGGGTCATCTATGGGGCATGTAGGGCTCCCACCACAGGTCCCCATGATGCCCCCGCCTGGAGTCGCGGAGCCCCCGCCTACTTATGAAAACAGCAATACGCTATATGGTAAGTAAATTTTTGTTACTATAATACCTATAGGTATAATGCCTTTAAAAGAAAAAACTTGACCATAACTCGGCTAAACTCGGCTAAATTATCTGATCGTAAGCGATCATTATGATTCTAAATCATAATTGAGCGTACATACTTACTTTTGAAAAGTCAATTTTGAGATGCTCATAACTTGAGCCCTTATTTGACTCATCACAATATTTTGACGTATATTGGATTCTAATGTTATTATGTTGACACCAAGTTTAAGACAATATTATTGTAAATAAATGTATTTCATTAATTGCACACCTTACATTTTTGTAAATTGTCATCAATTATAACAAAACAGGTCACAAAGATAAGGGATTTCCCCTTTATCGATCGAGTTTATATTTAATTATACATCAAGAAATATATAATCTAATCGCTATCATTACAAAAATAATTTTAAGAATAATGTTATCTCATACATAGTAGATACAGTTACTTATGATAGTAAACTGGTTTTGTTTCTAGTTTTCTTCTAGGCAAGCGCGCTACAACTTTGCTAAACATCAGGCGAGTTATAGTCCAGCTTAAAAAAACTCTAGAATCAACATTTATTTGAAAATGGGCTTAAGATAAATAAAAATAATATGAACCAGTCCGTTATTTGTAGAATGTAGATGATTATAATGTACTGTTAAATATAAGTTCTCTTGGTATGTATACCTGTTGTAAAACAATATACTAAGAATACCTAATGAAAAAGCAAAAATAACAAAATGTGCGTTAGTATGGTTGTTCTCTATTCATGATCAATCAGTTGAAACTGTGGAACCAATGAGAATTTAAAATTGATACGAAGACAGATTATAATTGAGAGTAAGTACATACCGCTGGGTACCACTTTAATATCTGTAAAAATTGCAGATTAATTCATAATTTACTTTTATCTACACTAATGTTGTAACATTCTGTTTCCAATACTTGACTTATAAATTACTACTGTTATAGCGCAGACAACAAAACACTCAATTTAAGCAATTTCACATGATGGTATAATATCCACATCGATATCGTAAGGATATTAAAACCCTCGTTACTATTATGAAACTCGCTGCGCTCGTTTCATAAACTCACACTCGTGTTTTAATACCCTTCATTATATGACAGTTGCATAAACTACTATAATGAATGATGACGAATGATCAATTCCAAATATTAACCGAAAAAAGAAAAATATTTTTTCTAGAAAAATCTTAACTCTGTTTTTATATTTGCAGGCATAGGACTGTGTCTATGGACCCTAAATTAATATGGCTAATTTACCTCACTATAATATGAAGTTTATCATGACTGCAGGCCTCGACCTGCTGAGCACGCTGTCTCGAGTAGACATCAACCAGCGCAGGATCACCACCAAGGATGGAGAGGTGATCGTCGCTGTCAAGAGGGAACTCGTCAAGAGCTTCTTCTCAGCCACCTTCTACTTCGACCTCTATGACACCAGAGGGAGAAAGGTTAGATTTATTAGACATTTATTAAATAAATAGGATGTTTATTGTCACTATAGGATTTTAGAAATAAGCGAGAAGCTTCCTTGATATATGCACGAGTATATTGCTTTGATCTAGTTATTGCTCTATCTCTTGGGAGCTTAAAATTACGGCTCCTGGCTATTACTCTCCCTTACCTACAGAGTTTTCTCACTTATCCAGGTTTGACTGTTCTAGGTAAGTATGAATATTTTTAACAGTAGGTAAATCTGTCGCTTTTTGAACCGAATCGTGTGCAAAGTAAATGTTTATTTCCTACACAAATGATATATAAACAAGGTTATATTACTAGCAGTATTCTTACCTCCCCAGGTGATCTGCCTGCTCCCCGTGCAGTCAGGCTGCTCCATCCGCATCCAAGTCCACGTGGGCGGGCAGCTGGTCTCCGAGCTCACCAAGTCCTCGTTCCTGGGCTGCGTGCCGCGCTACCACGTGCAGGATGCAGCCGGGAGGAAGGCATACAAGATATACCCGCCAGCGCTCGCTGACTCCAATAGGTTCTATCTTAAGGTGAGTTTAAACTTGGTATTGGATAGGAATATAGGATAAAAGCTGATGTAGACCGTGACATGTGCAAAGTAAAATGGATTAGAATATCCTTCTTGAGAATTCTATAGGTACCTACTTAAATAATCGGCAAACCACTAAGAGTGCGAACCAAAGATGCGAGTCCGGCTATGAGATGCTGAAGTCTGACAGTGGTGGATAACTGATGTCAGAAATAGCTATTCTGGCCTTACACATTATATTGATAACTTTTACTCAAATTTTGTTACATTTTTTCCTTTAATATTCTGTGTACCATACTTAAACAATATTTTATTGGAAAATAAGCGAAAATAATCACGACCGGCAGGATTCGAACCTGCGTATTTCTGATCACCAACCACAGTGCGGGTTTAACACTTGCCAAAAAATTACTCATAATTAAACATCTTCCAGATCAAGGACCCGTCGGGCCAGCAGGTGGGCTCCGTGACCAAGAAGTGGCAGGGGCTGGCGGAGGAACTGTTCGCAGACTCACATGTGCTGAAGATAGACTTCCCGGCGGATACCGCGCTACACTACAAGGCGGCTATCATCGGCTTCTGTATCATTATTGTAAGTAGCATTGTTATATTAAGTACCTTCATATAGGCGAAGATATATTGTGAATTTTTGTCTGTCTATATTTAATCTATAAATCAGGCATTTGACTACCAGATAATCTGAAGCGAAAGCCACATAAGATAAGCGCCTTATCTTATCTTTATCTTAAACGAGAATATGACGAATATAAGCACTGTGACGCTGGCGACAGAATTTTTATTTTTGTTAGACAGTTTTTCATGCATTAACAACTGGACCCAACTAAAAAATTAAATGACTAATACCATAAATTAAAAATATAAACTAGTTACAGTTCTTACAATAAGGCGTTGTGTTGTTTCAGATGCAAGAGGCAAATGTACATTACGAATACAGAAGATAATAACTATGTCTAGCTACTGATTCATAGGTACTTATTAACAAATTTGTGTGATTAATAAATATGTATGGTTTAAAAATATAGAATGATTGTAATAACGTTTAATATTTATTTATCAAGTACCCTATAATGATTATTCAGAGCCATTCCAAGCAACTTTTAAATTTAACGCCATCTGTGTAGCGGCTGTCAAACTAACTCGTTATCTTCTAAGTTATACATTTCTAAAACTACCCCTTGCAAAACCCTCGCAATACCGCTTCATGCGGTTTGTAAGTGTACGTACGGGCTTAAGTAATAATAACATTGTATTGTTCCTGTATTCGAATAGATGGCATCAAAATAATTGAATAATGAATATAATTATAGGAAATAATTGTACCGGCCCAGCGAACGAAGTGTCACTGCACAGAATGGTCAAATATTCCTCCAACTCTCTAGATAATTTGTCTATGATATTCGATCCATGGTACCACGAAACTGATCTGATGAGAAAATACTTGTATTCTTTTACCTGATAATTAAAATTTGAGACTTTATTTATCATCTTATTGACTCGGAAATACCTACCTATACCTACATTTGTATAATAAAACATTGTAGTAAGTAGTTTTTATACTATCGTTTATACCTGTAATAAATGCGTCACCAATGAACACGTCTAAAAACAAGTCCCAAGTTATTGAAATCCAATCAGGCGGCAGTATGGCGGCAAACTTGGTTCCAAGTTGTGAAACCCATTCAATTAGCAGATACGGCGGATTCTTCGCGGAAATAAATCAAGATATTAATTTGCCTAAAACTGTCGTTAGGTGGCAACTATTAGTATAATTGTGCCAGTGTGGGACTCACAAGAAACGAACGATTAACGCTTTGCTTTGCTCCAGCGCTAGCTCATTCTACTTGCAATTACTTACTGCGAGTGCTTTGTGGTCCAACCAAAAAATTAACTTAGGAAGCAAGAAAATAGCTCATTCAATTTCCATCGCCTCACTGTACAGGTGGAGTGTACCTGAATTGGAATGGAACTGGCTCTCAAACAAGGCTGCTACAACACACCGTTAGGTGCGTTTCTGCATCCATTGTGGTATTTCCGCACGGGAGTTATTGGTATATTTATGTCACTCCAGCAAGTTACTCGGTCAATGAAACCATGCTCGCCATGTGAGTGGAGGCCGGGTTTATCGCGCAACTTGCGAAGAACCATAAAGCTCTGAACAGCGGCCACTCGAGCTTTTTACAAGCACTACTCTTACAAGGAACTTAGTTTGCGCTATCTTTGAGAAAGATTCAATTTGATTTGTTACTTTACTTGGTTTACTGGTTTTTACTTTGTTTTTTAATGTTACTTTTGGAAAATAATATGCAGGAAATCCAGCTGTATTATAATTTATACGCTTTTGTAATTTTGTTCACGCAGGGTACGCCAACTCGAAATTATTTTGGCAGGCGAGCAGGTAAAATTACCTGAGGTGAGTCAATGATAAATAATTGCTGAGTAAAAAGTCATAAGTGATTACATTATGAAAAATATTCACACGTCTAAGTAAGTTTCTTTCGCTCTTTGTTGCTTTCATCTCGCCCGTAGACTCCGCACGACAAAAACTCAAGTGTAACAAAAGGCCGGCCTTGGGGCGTCCTACCTTACAATCCTTAGATGTAGATAACTCGCCTTTCCCGACAAAACCCGAAGTGCAATAGATTAATCAGCGATCCGCGAAGGAGCCTCTATAACTTTGTTTAGTGAAAGCTCATTTTAATACAGATTAGTACCTTTCAGTAATAATTACAGGGAGTGCGGCCCGGTGGAGTAGAATACTACATAGTTGCCTTACGAGCACCGCGCGGGAGGTTGTGGCGTAGAATAGAACGTATAGAAATGCTCATAGTACATTTACTAAATAGCAGAATGTGTAAATTCTGGTTGATTCCGTAATTTACTTATTAATTTACATAAACAAACAAACAGGTTATTAGTGGTTACTGAAACTATATAAATTGAAGAAAGTAGTAATGAAGGATACAACAATGATAGTGATATACCCCCATACAAAACTCGAGACCAGACTACTCGTATGTATGACTTTCATCGTGCGAACAGCCAAACTGTGGAACTCCTTGCCCGAATCTCTATTCCCTTCTTGAACTATAATTTGTCGGTCTTCAAGTCGAGAGTAAACCGGTTTCTTCTAGGCAAGCGCGCTAGATCGTAGATTACAACGTTGCTTAACATCAGGCAAGTTGTAATCAAGCGTGAGCCTATTTCAAATAAAAAAAAAATGTTTTTAGATTGTTTTACCTACTTTAGTACTTTAGTGAGTTTAACTTTCGTTATGGAGAAGACTTTCAGGAACTTTTAAATGGCAAGTTTTCCATTCTACCACACCTTGTGTTGTAAACCACCGAAGCTGGTTTAATCAGCAACTTGAGAAACCTCTCAAACTCGAGATTGGTTTTGTAGACGCAGGCTAATCTCGCTGCGAGGTAATACGATCTTTAGGCACAAAATACTCACTGAAGGACTTCCCGTACCTTTCTACTGAAGCTATATTTACTCCTACAAACATAATTTACTAGATTTGAAAACATCTATTACGTAACGCACATTCGTGTAAGGTTATTTTTTTATACGATAAAATAAACATCTTTTGTTCTGCTCTGCACGAAGCCAAGACAAAGTTGGAATGTTGTTAGATGACCCAAAAGTGCTGCTCTACAAAGTTTAAACTTTCTTATTTCAATAGGTTCTGTTTTTTGCCAAAACATTTTGATTAATTTAATTACCAAGACAGACTGATCTGAATTAATCATGTTGTCAGTCAATTTGGATTATGATTTCAGAAACTTGAACTTTTTTAATTAAAAGTTAATTTAGGGAAAAGTTTTAATTGCGTGTTAGAATGCGTGTTATGAATTCCAAATAATTTTGGAATATTTTTGTAACAAATATATTACCTTCAATCAAAAAAAAGTTGCGTAAAACCATAACTCGATAAAAATTTCATGGATAAGTATTCAATAATATAGTACACAGGTATATTACATGTGTACTATTTATTGAAATATACGAGCGTATAAGAGTATTAACACTCACATAAGACGAACTAATGAACCACCTTGTAAGCCATGGAATTTACAAACTAATTGTGAGTTCACAGAGGTGCTCTAATTCTCAAAATTTATTGAAGTTTGTGAAACTGGATTACTGTTCCTTACTCCGTTGAATTTCTCGTTTAGTCATAAATTAATGCCAGTGGCTTTTGAACAGAATTGATTTTTTCTGGGTTAGCACATTAGCATAATTGTCATCGAACGTGGTAATGCGGCCAGCATGCTGGGCACGATGCCCTCTGGCACTGGGCAGTTAGTAGTAGGCAGTACTGCTTAGATTGTCTTAGTTATAACATAGATCGTGTAATGTATTTATGTAGAACAAATTCGATCAATCCAACATGCATATGACCTCCGTCTATTTATTGCATTTCATTATCCGAAGTGACTTGACAACTATTTCCATACGACTGGAGTGGTGGTTCGGTAGAAACAACAGCTTCTCAGTATCCTGGATGATGTAGTTAATCCTGCTTCAAAATTAATAACCAACTAACCCTGCGCCGACCCCGGGGATGCCGACATGCGACCGAGTACGCACTACAACAGATTCAAATTCAAATATATGTTTATTGGATTCAGAAAACTTACAGCTAGGTACTATTTATAAATACATATAAAAAAAACAAAACATATTATTACTTAACATATTCATAAAATAGAGAACTTATCATATCAGGTGTATGAAGTGCTTAGTTCTTATTATGTATATATTATAGTTGGGAATATTGCGTGTGATGTTTGTGATACAATACGGATTTCTATGTCTATGAAATGTTGAGTAAAATAGTAAAGAAAATTCGTTCGTAATGTTTATCTATGTATAATCTTTGGAGTAAGTACCTATAGTTATCTAGTTAGGATATTTTTCTATTTATAGGTGGCACTGAGAGAGAACTTGCTAGGCAGATACGGGAAAATGGATAACATCCTATGAAGCTACAGCCAGCTGGCTCATACAACGAAATATAAAATTTGGTTACCTACCTACTATATTTTTACACCATTGTCGAATGTAGTGCGTGAACATCTGTACATAGATGTGATGTCAGGGTTGGCACCTACTTGCGAGTGAATTATAGATGCGGTCCACTCCTCCTCCTCCTCCTCGGAGCGACACATTATTCAGGAGACAGCCTTCTTCCACCGCCCGGTGTGGGAACCAGGCTTCAGATGATACCAGTACCTTTGTCGAAGGTTTGAGGAGACGAAGAAAAATTTATCTATAACCTAGCACCAACCAATCATTAAGGCCCGCTTGTATAACGACTCTTGAACATGTTTAGCCATATTTTTTGCACGACGCTACTGACGCTAAATGCGTTTTAAGAAGGTGTAAACGTATGTGAATGTGTAACATTTTACAATATTGGTACATTGATACGGAACAGACATCTCTAAAAATAAACAAATAAATAATTGTTTACAGATATATAGATAGATAGATAATTTCTTTATTAAAATACCACATATATATAAAAAAAACAATACAGAAAAACATAGAAATTAAAATTAGCGTCTTAATTGGTTATAGTAGCACGCAATAAAAAACACGACAGAAACCATAATTCTAAAGGCCGCCTTTTGGCACTAGAATTATGTTTTCTGTCATTATTAAGCTGCTATCGATCTGTTCTTGTTTCCTCTTCAAATATCAACAGATAAAACTAATACATACTAATGTATCGTTTAGCAATCCCCAATCCACACGTTAGACAATCCCGCGTCCCGCCGCCCGCGTCCGCGTGAAATATCGCCGTGTCCGCGGCACCACCACCGCTCGTCCTTCCATCGCACTCGAGCGAAGCGAGCGACAATACTCTGCTACTGTTGGTTGGCTGATACTTTGTCCCTCACGAGCTTGTTTTAAGAGCTAAAGTTTTGGCAAACATGAGAATAAGACAAAGATTGTACAGTATTCCTTAACATGTCTATAACATATACATTAAAATCTGCTTATTTTGTGAGAGTGTAGTAGAGTACCTACTGTGACCAATCGTCGAGTATTCAATCAATATTTTTTAGTCTACTTAATTCTTGACCTTTGCATTGATATCTTGTGTTTGCTGGTAATGTAACTGTGTAGGAAGCATTTTTAGTAAATATTGATACTCAGTTAAATAAAACAATATTTTAAGATTTTAAAAGAAGTGCCGTTTAATACGGAAGTAGTTTACTTCTAATGTAATTTATTTTCAACTATAGAAATTGTCACTTCACGAGGTGTGCAGTTCGCAGAGCGACTGTTTACTATGTATTGGCTATTCGGGAACAAATAAATCCCGGATCCGGCGTCCCGTGTAAGCAATAAATAAATCAGAAGCATCACTAGTCGGTGCAGCCCGCGGTGGTGCAGGGCTGGACTCGAACTGATAAGGGATGAAGGGTGTAACGGTTATTATATTCAAAGCCGATTTAATGCCAAATCGTTATCTTTATTATTTAAGACTCTTCAATTCAGTTTGTCTAAAGACTTGCAATATTTTATGTTGTTTCGCTACGTAAGTGTAGCTCTAACTGGAAATCGCACAAGGAAGCTGTTTTAATCTGAAAAAAGGAAAAAAAAGAAAACATTTATTATGGCAGATTTATCAAAGAAACAAACACAAGTAAGAACATAATAAATAAACAAACATAAAATCTGTCACAACACAGCCCCAACTCAGAATGATGCTGGTTGAGCGGAAGCAACCAGCGCTGGTCTTCCGTTGGGGCTGGCTGTGACGTCACGCACGTACAAGGCAGGCAAAAAAAACTATTTTACATCTATCACATACAAGATATACAGCTACTGCCTGTATTTCAACGGTGCCATTACGCCCCAATTTACGGCATTGAGCAAAATGTTCTATAAATAGGTACCCGGTACCTAAGATATCAAATTAACAGTATCTTTGATGTCTCATTACATAAGTCGTCGTTGACAAATTGCTACGAGATTACCTGAGAAAGGTTACTAGATAACATTATGAATAGATCTGGATTGCTGATTGGTTGTCATTGGTTGACGATCTGATCATAGCTGGTATTTCCCTGCAATAGTTCCAATAAGAACTTATTAAGTAGCAAGGTTGGTTATTGTACAAAAAGGTTGTATTAAATCTATATTGGTGGCCATCCGTCCAAATGATATCGTTTCTCGGACGCAGTGACCGGACCGACTCTATCAAGTAGCAATCATGTGGATGAAAAGGAGGATATTTAATAAAGGTAGCAATATACTTGTTGTAATGTGACGATGATGTGGGCAGCTGAATTATTGGCACGAAGATTATTACCATGGTAAAAGTGTATCTTTCCTCAAACATACATAATGTTTTAAAATCAGAAGTGCGATTGTTGTACATCATTTTGTATTTTTGTATGTTCATACGAGCAAAAATTAATAATTTAAGCAACTATCTGTACTTAAATAAAAATCGATTAAAATATCTATCAAATAACAACCATTTTCAGTTAATAATCGTGACATAAAATGTTTGAACCAGACTAGCACTTACTGAATCTGTGTCACTAAAAATTGTCGCACCTTTTAGCAACGCTAGTCTTGCTAGTAGGTACTTGCTAGTACTAAAAGCTAGGTGTCCTGGCACTAATAGCCTGGAGGTAATAAAGGAAAGCCGCCCCTGGCCATCGGGGTTAATATAATCAAGAAGTCAAGTAGATTACTCTCAGGAATTGTTTTTGGGTAACATACTAGGTATAACATACACAGGTTTCACGAGAATACTACAGATGTGCTAATGTTAGTGTCTTGTCATCAGTATCATAACGATAAAGTAGCAATTTCATATACATGTGCCTACGCTTAGGTATAATTTCGAAATTTAAACAAGAACAAAACACAAGATCGCCCCGTGATAGTTTCCAATTAAGGCCGCATTCACTACTATAACTACCGTTTAATGATGATGACTGAACTCATAATTCTCTTGAAACCCCTCGAAGCGTGCTTCTACCCTGATTCCCCGGTGGTTTCGGCCGGGTATGATTTTTCCCTATCAGTTCGCGGTCGAGTGCGCGCCGGCTCCGAGCCGGATGAGCCGGGCGGGTGGAGCCGGCTGGAGCCGGGCTGTGATTGGACGCTCCGCTTGCTCCGGTCAATTGTGCCGTCACACAGGTGATGGGCTCCTAATAGCCTTACACACATTTTAACCAATACTGCTGTGTCCCTGCATAGAAACGTGTGCGGAAAATTTGTTGCCGTAAATACGACTTAAATCTAATTGAATTGACCTAAGTAGTTACATTATATACGATTTATTATAACTTCAGACTTATCAGACTTATGTATTGTTAGGCATTGATGTCTCTCTATTTCTAAGAATAAAAATGTACGCAACTGCAAATGCTTCTAAACATCACAAAAATATATTTTCCAGTATACTAGTACCTACAATTACACGAAGCAAATATAAGATATCCGTTTGTGATGTATTGGCCCCGCCCACGTCACGCGCTAGAAAGGGTCACGTCCAAGTAGGTAGGTACTACCTCGAATCAATCGACCAACAATCTATTCTAATTTCCGTCTACGAAAGAAAAAGAAAGGCCACTCCTAAGAATAACTTGATCTGGGCAAGACATTTTGTATTTCATTTCGTGTCAGAACAGAAATGAGGGCAATTTTTTTCGGACAGTAAATTAAAATTGTGATCCGTGACGTTTTTTCCTAGGTGAAATGTTAAGATCACTCTGCAGATTTTGTTGATGTTTTAATTATACCTCAGTTTGATACTAGACATTTTTTATTGAAGTGTAAATCTTCTTAAATCTTTTCTACTAAAGTTTGCTTTATTTTGCGTACGTGACTTTTAAATTTTATCTGACAGTTCACCATAGCAAATTCTAAAGTTAGTATAGTCCATTGAAATGTTACAATTTTAGGTCCGAATATTGCATTTCTTAGAGGATGCAGTTTTATTTTTGGGGCATGTTTGGGGGGTCAATGTCCCCCGGCCGCCATCTTGGAAAAAGGGGTAAAAACGCCTTTTTCGCTATATCGCGGAAACTATGCGTCTTAACATAATTTGTAGCCAATTGTTTTGCCTACAAATATTTTCTTCAATTTTTTGCCCTAAATTTAAAATTAAAGTTATAAGCAAAAAAAGGGAAATAAAAAACGTTTGAGAACAAGGTAAAAAATGAATTTTTTTGTAAAAAGTCATAGTCAAGTTAGCTAACATTAGATATATTTGTGTGTAGTGTATCGGAGTGAATCGTACTCGCGCCTCACAAATAAAAGCTTTAGTTAATTCTACACAGATTTCTTTCCGTAGTGTTTTCAATTATCCCCCCGAGGAGGGCAGATCTAAATTGTTTTTTAATTTGTGTAAGCGCCTCTTAATTGAAACGCTTATCACCGGTTTTACTTCCTCTGAATTACCCTTAAATGTAATTTATGTTAATTTTCACTCATCGGGGAAGTTTACGGTTGCAGGAGCGGGTCGAGACGCGAGCTCCTCAAATATCTCACTTTAGTTCGAATAACGCTGGGATTGCTTTATTTTGTAATTTATTCGGTGAGAAGTGGGAGATTCAGGCGAGATTACACTGACGGCGACTAATGTGATGTAGAGGAGGGTTGCAACTGTAGACACCAGCCGAGGGGAGCTGTGGTGGAGGCATACATTACTGGCTGGTTATAGTATGAATGTGGTTTGTAACCTTGTGGGCCATTAGCAGGATAATGGCAAAGAGTTGTTATCGAAACCGCATCGCAGTTTTTTAAGTTCTCTTGTGTTGGTATAGGTACCTATATATTATATTTTTGTATGTCACTGTACATTCCGTACTCATCCGTCGTCAGAATTGTATATCATGTTTTTGTTTTCTTATACACATTGTACGTAGGTTTGCTATTATCATTATTGTCGTTCTAACTTTTTAGCAGCGGTACTTTTAATTTTACTTACCAGACATTATACTTCACTGTTAGAGTTATGGCCCTTTTCCTAGAAAGATTCTTTATAATATAATATGTTCTGCAACCAACCTATACTTAATTATTTTAGTCTTACTTCCCTCAGTATATATTCCTGCGACTGATCAATCGGAGATCAATGGAGGCTGCTCAAAACCTCTATAATGTGGTTAGTATTGTGTTGGTTTCATTAACGGGCGCTTTCAAACGAACTTTAAAATACAGCTTTAGTACGGAACATTTATAGCTAAGATTTTCAATTAGATTAAATATTTGTGCCTAGTGGTAACTGTGTTTTGTACCTACATATTATAAGCAAATAAGGCTGATATTTTTTATACGTAATAGTGTTCTTATTATAGCACGTGTTCGGCTGATTGCCGGGGTCTCAAACAGTTTTTGTACAGAACTAAGAAATAGCCATTATTCCAGAACATCAATCAATCAATCAATATAACTTTATTGTACACCGGAAAACAAAATACAAAAACAATTTACAGTAAAATTACTTAACCTAGGTACATTGGGCGGCCTTATCGCGTAGAGCGATCTCTTCCAGGCACATTCTGGAACATTCTGATGATGAGTGTCGATACTGTCGATAACACTAGAAACGTGTCAACAAATCGTTTTATTGTAAATAATTAGACAAAAAAATATGCAAAGATGCATCATTCATGATATTGCTGCTGTTAATTACATACATACATATATCTTACATTCCAAATTTTACTTTTCTAACTGCATCTCTCCCTTCTTTATCGGCAAGTTCCCCGTGTAACATGCACAATACCCCCACACCCGAGCACTTCAAAAATAAGTTCCAAGCAGTAAAGCGCAAGTTTCAGTCCGTGTACTGAAACGCGAATATTTGCCTCCCCCATCTGCGTCGGAAGCGAGGCTACATTTCATTCAACTTGTACTATTATTTACTCTGTTACTCGAGTTAAACAAAAGATATTTAACCTTTTGTCGAGTCGGTATCGCAGATCGCGAGTTGCCGGCCAGGCCCGGGGCACGCGAACTGTTATACCAGGGACGTGATAATATTATTTACAGTAAATACATTATATTTTTCATATCATACAGTTTCTTCCGATACTAGATAATTCATTAACTTGCTTTAAGTACGACATGCAGAGTTAGTTACGTCCTGGATTAGAGCTGGTTTCTATGTTTGTACAATTCAGTTATTATAATATGCTACCACGAACTCCAAAATTAACATTTAAAATTAGGCTAATTTGGACAGCTACACTGTTTCACTCCGAATTGGCACCTCATGTAAGCTCCCCTCAGGAGCTACCTGATGGGTTGCTAGTGCAGGGCTTTTTTCAACACAAAGTAGAAAGTTTTTTTTTGAAGCTGTGCTCAGCAAAATTGTCTTGTTAGCCGTTGGCGAAGACTGGCCGTCTTTGATTGCCATTTGACTTGAAAATACCCCGTGGATTCAAATAATGCACATCTCACACTTTATTCATCATGGCAGCTAGCGCGGGCGGGGCAAGCGGGCGGAGATTCAATAAATTTTACTTACAAAATGCAATTTACAAAGTTATCTGTAGGCGCCATCTCGCGAGTAATCGCGCCTCGGATTTAGGGCGCCCTCTGTACGTGTCGCCTATCAACAACCACAGCGGAATAATTATTACTGGCTCATTACTACGACCACGGCGTAGCCTTCATTAATGTCGAGATTGCAAGATAATTTGAGAAAATATTTGATGAGTGTCATTGTCTGAGTAAACAACCGTTTGCTAAACCAACACTAGGTAGGACCGACCCTCGTTTCCAAGATCTGTGGAGTGGACCCTCGATGTTGACACCTTTTCCATCGACGATTCTAGGAAATATGTTTTTTATTTAAATTTGGTATCAAACAATTGCAACAGGAATCTCAATTTCAAATCTGTGAGAATCTCTGTCCAACTGTAAAAGTTTTTGAAAACTGGCGCTTTAAAAATCCAAACTGGTAAATCACGTAACCGAAAGGGCATTCGTTTTGCTTAGTTTTCATTCGACGACATTCGATTTTGCTCGTTTCTCGTTACAGAGCGCCACCGAATACATCATAGTGAGTGAGGCCAGTTTGCACGTGCACTGTATTTTTAACAAATTTGAACGTATTTTTTGTGCAAAAGGCAGAGTGGTCCCGCGGCAGCTGACGGGGCCTTACTCGAGCCGGGAATTTGTCTAGTTGGATAAATACAAATATTTCGCTTAGAAAAAATGTTGGAATTTTACCTGTGTGTGTGTGGTTGACTTTTTGAGGATTGCTTTGTCAAAAATTCATAACTTTTCAACCTTGTCCAGGTTGAAAAGTTATGATTTTTTTATTTGTTTCAGACATAAATTTTATGATTAATATTTCAGAAGGTACTCACTAAAGTTGTGATATAATACAAATAAATATCAAGATAGTATACAGCCCACTCGAGTCTCTCTCGAACTACTGCAATGTTTTATTCAACTTTTAGAACAACAAAGTGATGTCAATAAATCTTGTCCAAGTGTTTACTATCGTCACAAGATAAGTAGTAGTTGCTACGCTGAGTAGAGGTCGGGGCGTGGCGCGACTATCAGCGCCGATAAGCGGCCGGAAGGGGCCTTACACGCTAGCACTCGCATGCGCACCGTCTAACCGCCAGTTGTAAACAGGCGGGAATTAATGGGACAGCAAAATGCTTGGCGAAAAAAAATAAAATTGATAAAAAAAATCTTACAACCATAAATATATACACATACAAACATAATAAAAATACAGCTACTGATAAAGTCTTTATATTTCTGTCTTCACGTTTATCTATACGATATGTGTATAGGGATAAAAAAAATCACTTTCGTTCTCTTAATCTCGAGAATCGAGAACATAATTTTGCCATATCTGTTGCGGTTGAATCATTCAAATAGCTGACCATAACAATGCCTACTCGTTATGCACTCGACTTCATTTATTATTGCAATGTTGTAAAAAACTTGATTACTTTCATTAGGTTTTACGGTATATTTTTAACACACTCAGGTTATGCGCCGAGGAAATTAGATTTTCTTTACGTTATTACTTTAATTTTAGAAAGGCTTACTTAGGTCATTATTTAGCCTGCATTTGTTTAGCTTACAGTCTCAAGCTTATAAAAGAAACGTAGAATAAATTCCAACAGCTTTCTTATTTAGGCCGACTTTTCTTTTCAAGTTCATCTTATTTCTTTGCAAAGCTAAGCATAAATATTTAGAATTCCCTCTTCCCAACAAAACTCGTTACGTTTTCACTCTTGATTTAACCTTTTTTGCGCAAACTCTTATATAGGCGTTTATTTTTAAAACTCAGCTCCAATTTAAGTTGTGAAAGAACTCTGGCGGAAGTTGGTCGGCCGATTGTCGTCGCGTCGCTCCGTCGCTCCGTCGCCGCGTCGCCGCGTCGCCGCGACGCACCGCGCTCTAAGGCACAGAATGTACCGATCGAAATATCCACTTTCATCCGTATGTCACCAGTATGAACTAGTGTGAAAACCAGTAGCCGGTGTTTATGACGTCATCAGAAAAACATTTCCAGAAAACGATTGCCTCAAAACGCATTGTTTTGTGAGATAACCAATTATCGAGTCAATTATATTTTATCAGTCGGATTGCAACATTATCATTTCAATCGGCAAGGCTGTGCTAAGTGGTGAGTGTCAGTGATATAATTAATTGAATCTTATAACATTTGTTATTAACACGTAGAACGCCATGGGGGCCATATATGACCTCTACCTGTGTACTTCATTAAGCCATGGGGGGCACCTGTGACCTCAAGTCAGACCTATTTTCAAGACATTTTTCTACGCCACCGGGCACAGTTACCTTTAATTTGTGCATCGGAAGTGACCGGCGCGGCGCTCAAGAGGAAATATACCAAGCAGGACACAGATTCTGTGAATGGAACTTAGAAATTTCTTGAAATTTGTATAAAAGCCTTTTATTTTTTAAAAAGTTTATTCTTATGTTCAAAATATGTTTTTTAAATGAATTAGTTAAATAAAGAAATTATAATAGGCCTTATATTAGGAACTAAAAGATTTTAGAACAGAAAAAAAAAATTATCCATGAACACATCTTAGTTGTGACGACATCTCTGACACAAAACAATAAAAATAGAAAATCACAAACAAAAATAAACAGTTACATGTCAAGTCAAACATTTATTCGGATTGCTTACTGTCGATGCTCCCTATTAAAACACGGTAGGCAATAGTGCGGTTGACCATCACATTGTGAACAATAGGTAGGTACTTTGCGTGTCTTATTTTTTGCATCTTTTCTCGAGAACATCTCTACATTCTTCTTGTAACAGGCAACACAGAATCGTCTGGTTTTTTGAACTGGTCCCGTCTTTTTGATCAGTTCATGTTTACGTCGTTTTGGACGTAATTCATTTCTCAAATAATCTCTTTCTGGTTCTGGATTCCTTGAATTAGTTAGATACCGAACAAGCCGTTTTCTATAATCCACTATTGAAATATTTTTCTTTGTGGTTTCTTTATACATTATCAGCGCATTTACCACTGATGTATTCAGGAGCAATTCTATGGCCAATTTCCTGTACCATTTGACAGTCTTTCTCAGAGGGGTTGAATATGATGTCATCTGGTCACTCATGTCGACAGAAGCTTTACATTTGTTGTAATCAATGACCATTGTGGGTTTTCGCACATTCTTGCCTTTGATATTCAGACGAGTAAATGTGTCCGTGTGTTTTGTCGACAGCATTAAAACGTCCCTTTTATCCTTCCATTTTAATACTGTAATGCCATCATCGTTCTCTTGTGCGACAAATTCACCTCGCTTTAGTTTGGTTTCGACTACTTTTTTGGGCAAGTTTCGTCTGTTTTTTCTAACAGTCCCCAAAAAATGTGTATTGTTCTTTAGTAATTCGTATGCTAGTCCTAAACTTGTGTACCAGTTGTCGGTGGCAATGGTGTGGCCTTTATTGAGGAGTTCGTGACACAGGGATAATACTATCTTCGTGGGGGTGTTATTCTCAGTATCAAGATTTTTTCCGCTGTATACCTGTATTTTTATAGTATATCCAGGATTTGTACAAACTTTAAACAGTTTTATACCGTATTTGTGTCTCTTTGATTTATTATATTGTCGAAATGCAACTCGACCTCTAAAAGGAATCATACTTTCGTCGACACATACTTCTTCTTTGGGCGCATAGTAGGTTTTGAATCTATCATTTAATAGATTTACAAGATATCTGATCTTTCCAATACGATCATTCGGGTTTATGTTGTCATTGTCGGCAAAGTGTAAGTACTGCAAAAGTAATTCAAATCTATTCCTTGTCATCACTGTTCGGGGAAACGTTTGTGCCATCATGTCATCTGTACTCCAGTAATCGCTAATTGATGGCAGTTTTACCAGACCCATGAATAATATTAGTCCAAAAAAACGCTTTATTTCATACATGTCCGTTGGATGCCATAAATGTGAGCGAGAACACGGCTTATAGACATTATCTTCACGGCTTTGGGTAGCGAACAAGTTCGTTTCTTCGGCAATTATTTGAAACAAGTGATCATCAACTAACAAAGTGTAAAAATCCTCAGGATCAGCTTGGCAAAAGTCTCTTGAAAAAGGGAACTTCATACCTGTGGGCTCGGTGAAGGGTATTACTCGAGCCGAGCGTCCAGTAGGGTTCTTCCATTTTGAGTACGTGTTTGAAGAAGTAGGTATGTTTCGTGCGACAAAACTTTCTACCGAGTCATTATCACTTTCAGAATTGATAACCATAAGTCTTCTTCTCTTCGGTACATGCAGATTTTCAGACCCTTCGTCACTACTGACATTGCTGAATGATAATTGAAGTTCATTATATTCCAAGGCAGCGATTTCTTGCAAGTCTTCTTGCGAAAAATCAAAGTCTGCAAAATCCATTTGAAATTCACAAAAATCACGTAGGTATCTCGCCTACCTATACTATATATTCCATTGGAATGAATTACGGAACAAAACTCGAACGAAACTCGCTAACGCTACCGAAAAATAAACAGAACGCAACCTTTCTACGCAAGCGCCTGCGACTGACTGGAGCGTGGGGTGACCGGCGGGGTGGGCGGCGTGGCGCGCTGTAACGTATATTCACATTTCTGCTTTTGAGCGCCGTGGGGGTCACCGGTGCCCTCATGTAATTTTTAGCCAATATCTCAAAAACTATATTTTTAATTTCACTAATAATTGTTTTCTGTACACATAACATCATTATTATTAAAATGACATTAAATTTTTTTTGGAGTAAAATGTCATTTTTTTCTAAGCGTTCAACGTGTTAATTTTCGTTTGATTACTTTCTTATTCGGTGACTATAAATTGCGTACCTACTCGTGATTTATGTGTCATCATCATCTATATATGATTGTATTGTAAAAGTATAACAATAATAATATAATACAAAAAGTATCGTACTTATATTATAGTAAGTAGTTATATTTTACAGATTATTTTCGACACCTCGTCCTGCAAAAGCTTAAATTAACTTGAGATCAGGGTCCACCACTCGCACACGGCTTATATAGTCACAGGATTATATTTTACATCTCAAGCTCGACTCGCACCTGCAAATACTTGCTCAGCGTATAATTTTATTCCTAGAATGGAAGGCAAGTTGTATCAACCAGAGAACTTAGAAAGTTTGGCTTTCAGAATACTGACCCGATGGACCATTTCACACGTAGAACACTTTATCGATAATCTACGACCTAAGCGGCAGGGCAATCAGACTTCTCGTACCAATGGTAAAGAACGAGTCACCAGCAAAGAACCCAGCGAACTGACTCAACAAGAGGAACTTGTAGTCGATAGACATATGGAATCATTTCAAAACTACATAAGCATATTGCACCACAACTTTCATAATGAGCTTTTAGAACACCTTCTACCACTTATATCAAATGCCAGGCGGAAAAGAGGCAGAAAATGGATGCTGGACGTTTTCCAATCCTTGATAGAGGCATTTTTTACAAGTAAACTGACAGTGCTGAGGCTGCGAGGCTCCACCCGGCTCAGCTGCCTGCCTCCTCTCTGCTCCAGGGCACACCTCCTCACCAGCCTCACTCACTTGGAGTTGAAACTCATTTCATTTCCATTCAGACCATTTGGAAACAGTGCAGAGGAAGTCATCACTCAGATCCTTAAACCATTACAGACGCTCAGATACCTAGCAGTCACTCATCACTGCACAGGAGAGGTGTTAAAGTGTATTGCAGAAAACTGCACATTACTAGAGCGGTTGGATATATCTCAGTCCGGTACACGAGTAGACGACGACAGTGTGCGATTATTGATACAACTACAATATATAAAGAGTTTACACTTAAGTGGCACCTCCGTGGGAGGGAGGGGGGTCCAGGAACTGCTGTTCAACTGCGACCACTTGGAATTTATCGATATCAGTGGAGTAATAGCACACACTTTGGATGGGTTTTACACTGCAAAAGAAAAATACGCGGGTCGAGTTTTCAAACTCAAAACTTTCAATACTGGAGCGTCACTGAAGCAGTTGGAGTTGCTCGCACAAATATGTCCTCACATACAGAACATGACTCTACGAAAGTATGCGAGAGACGATGAGTGCAACCTTCAAGCACTCGGGAGATTCAAATATATAAACCAACTGAAACTCGAAGGGTATAATTTTCACGACGATAGAATAACCGACATATTGCGAGAAAACGGAAGAAAACTCATAGCCTTTCACCTGGAGTTTGTATGTCAGATTGATTTAAACGCACTGAATATTATCAGTCAAATGTGCCCAAACTTGGAAACTTTGTCATTAACCAACTGCGAACTTATAGGGCGGCCATTGCTTTACGAGCAAATAGAAACTGAACATTTTCGAAAAATTAAGGTTAATATCATCCCTGCTTATCAATCGGTTCAAACCACGAGCTGGATATTAGTAGCAACATAAAAAACAAATGCAACAGATGAAATGAAACTTCGAGAGTTGGTTTCAAAATGCTTTGCGCGATACACTCGCTTGGCCAAAGATAGCAAACAAATGAAATATATAATTTAATAATAATAATAAGCTTTTATTTTATTCTCTCACATTCAGGCATTTTCCTTACATGTTATTTTTATCCATTGAGTGTTTTTTTTACAAGAAATGGGTTCGTCCGTGACGTACTGAGGCTTAGAGCGTCTAAATCAAAGTAAACACACTTTAATTAAAATAGTTAAGATTGGGTGGAGCTTTGAAGAAAGATTACTGATACAAGATTGAGGCGTATGAATTTAATTTGTACTGTATTGTGTGAGTTGCTACAAACGAACATTAGTAAATTATTTATAATTCATGTGAATTCTATGAAAATCATCAAACAGAATTTAAATAAACAATTTCAATGTCAACGTACCATCAGTTCTTGAACCGATTGGCATGGTCCGTGACGATGGTAAGCGCCCCGATGGCCTCACACTGATTCCCTGGGAGCGGGGAAAAGCTCTTGTATGGGACGCAACTTGCGTCGATACACTAGCTCCTTCTCGCCTCAGTGGAACAGTACAAGCGGCAGGAGCCGCGGCGGACGCAGCAGAAGAAGCCAAACGGCGAAAATATACATCATTATCGACTGATTATATTTTCGTACCGCTTGGCTTCGAAACTTTTGGTCCGTGGGGTAAAAGCACGAAATCTTTTATAAAAAAAATTAAATAAAATGTTGATTGACATCACTAGAGACAAGAACGCTGGCTGGTTCCTTGCGCAAAGGATTTCTATAGCAATCCAGCGTGGGAATGCAGCCAGCGTTCTTGGCTCCATACCACATGTAGATTGTTTAAATTTAGTTTAGATGTAAATACTCTTTTTTAGTTCTATTAGTGTTAATATGTGTAAATATTGTTACTTATTATTTTAATAAATTTCAAAATAATATACACGTATTTCATTCCTTTGCTAACACAATATCACTATTAAATCAATAACTTAAGCAAAACGTTAACAATTCAAAATCTAAAGCAACAAACAGGTATTACTGTTACCTAAATGATGTTGACGCGGGGTGCTATGTGAAATCGACATATCATAAAAATCAAATAAAATAGAAGTATATACGATAGAGCAATTTTTTTTTCAGTTTATATAATTTTGATTTAGTGTTATGCCAATAAAAGACGCCAAAACACGATTACGTATACTTTGCTCGATAGTTTTATTTTTTGAAAAATTTTGAAATATTTTTCACCTTTTTCCAAAAGTAGTAAGTACAGAAATTTAAACCAATTTAATTATACCTAAAAAATAATGTTATTATTTAGAGGAGTAAAGAGCAAAAGCCAAAGCTAAATAGAATATTCTGAATTGCTGATTTTAAATGAATTTATTTCGTCAAAAACGTCTGCAAAACTGCTCAAATTGTGCAAAATTGTTTGCGTGTGGACAAGAGTCGTCGGCCGGAGCTATGTGCGCGATGCTCGCACTTGCTTTCATGTTAATACGGCGTGGAATGGCATGCGAAAAAGCAACTGTAGGCATTTCTCCAAGCGCAAAGCGTTTTCGGCCTCGTAAAGTTTTGCTCTAAATAATTGTAGATTTATGCCAGGTCATAGAGGCAATGTCAGTGCTAATTCTCAAGTCTGCGCTAACAATTACCTAGGCAACCTATCCAGGCGTCCTAAGTACGTAACTAGTAATAAACTTGATACAGTAAGACATGACTGACGATGCAAAGGTACGGTCACAGAATGAGCGAGTAGCTAAAGTCAAAAGTTTCAAAATATTTTTTTTATTATGAAATACTATTTATTTGTCGTTATTCAAATGCTTTTATCAGCTTGAACTTGCAATAGCATGATTTTACTTAGTTTGGAAGTTAAGTGTTTTTTATTATAAGAAATTATTATCGTTATTATGTCATATCTCATTTTAGTTCATCACCAAGTAGTACACGTAAACCTTTATTTTACACTTCTGACATTTTTTCCTTTAAAATATCTGGCTTAATATCAACCCTGCTTTGAAGAAACATTTGTTCAGTTCGGGTTTTCAAGATGTTAACAGTCACTTAGATGCTAATACCCACAACAATGTCCTAATATAATGACAGTTGCATGTAAATTACTAAATAAGTAATAAATAAGTTTAGAACACCTAATAACATAATTTAAACTGCTACAAGTTGCGATAACATTTTCAAAACAATGTTATTTGTGACGTCTGGCAACACTTGAGAAATTAAACGCTAGACGAGTGCTCATACATTACTAGATGATTTATTAAAGTGTAAGTAATTAATGTTTCTAATTACTTTGATTGCAATTACTGGAATCTGAATTGTTTAGATTAAGTTATTACAGAGTATTTGAGAAATCTTCAGATTGAGTGCCGTTTGAAGCCGACTTGAGACTATGAAACGGATTTTATGATAATAATGAATTACGCCGGGAAAAAGTCGCCGAATTATTTTGCGTAAAAGATTTAAGAGGCTTATTATTTATTAATGGAGTTAATAAATCTTAAAATGAATAATTTAGACATGGCGGAGTGCTGCGCGGCGGGGCTCGCAGCCAGGTACGACAATACAATGCTCGTAATTATAAGAGAGGTCCTTATGACATCAGCAAGAAGTGCAATACAATAATCTGTGTGAGTATAAGTAAAAGTATTACAATTACATATTTTCCTAGTATTCATAAGTCAGTTTCAAAAGAGATTTTTTTATAGCCTAAGTGTCATTAAAACTACCTTTTGACAACTTTATGTACAAGTAAGTATAGGTGTTGCATCTATTTTAGTTCAATCCCTCGGATTTGACAACAAAGTAGTTAAAAATAGCGGTCCTATCCACTGAGCCAATGGAGCGGCATACCCCCGGGGTTTCGCCGCGTCACGTCGCGTCACGCAGCGACATGCAGCGGGGCCGCGACGTGCCGTCCGTCGCGCCTGTCGCACCTGCGGAATGAACAACTACCACCTACTCACTCCTATTGTACGTAAGTAATTTATTTGTAAATTTTACAAACATACATACTTTTGTAAGAGAAGCCATACAATACAA
This sequence comes from Macaria notata, assembly GCA_927399415.1. Lineage (NCBI taxonomy): Eukaryota > Metazoa > Arthropoda > Insecta > Lepidoptera > Geometridae > Macaria > Macaria notata. The sequence goes on from OV656727.1 coordinate 3,085,280, forward strand.
GAAATACACACACACTAAAATAGACATTCGGATTTGCCACTTAAAAATACGCATTTACCTAGCCTAGAGTACACAAGGCTTTGTGTACTCTTCTATTTATTTCAACTTAATTTTGAATGTAAGTTTACAAAGTTTATCAAAGTTGAAGAGGATCGCATATATTTTTCTTTCTAGATTCAGTTCGGTGACTAATCAAGATAAAGTACATTTGAATAGAAAATACTTTTAAAGTATAATTTGAGTTGTGAATGATCTCTGAGGGTTGTCAACCGCAGATTGAATGCGCTTGTTCAAATCATGGACCTATGAACTATACTTAGACTAGTCATTAAATGGGGCAATATTTGTATGCCCTGTTACACCAAATACATAAAACAAAATAATATATAGTAGGTATGTACAAACGAATGTTCTATTTAAAAGTCTATGTATTTGTAGTGTATAAGTTCATATAGGTACCAGAATAATTATTTTGATTTTTTAGGGCGCATAAAAATAAATATATTAACGTTGGCTCTTCCGAACTTTAATACTCTTAATGTAGGAGGTAACAGGAACACCACTTCATACTAAAATGCTAATAACGTTTTATTCTAAGTAGAGATCCGAAATTATTTAACACTCCGTGAGTTGTTTGAAGCAATCTAATTGAAATTCCAGTTTGTTACAACCAAACATAGTAAATAGGTTTGTCGAGCTAGCGCCGCCTTGCGACTTTGCCTGTTCTTCAGCTCGATTGATCGAATCACACCAACTCAAGAATCAAGGTGGTTTCTATTTGATTCTACAATAAGTTATTTTTTTATTGAAATAATTAAGATAAGATTATAGATACAGTAGTACTTCTTAACGAGGGTCGTCTTCCCTGTAGAATCATTGAGGAAGATAATCTTGAGCAGATACATCAAGGTCAAGCATAGGATATATAACCTATGATACATTTTATAAAGTCTATCATAATGTTAACCTATAAAAGGTAAATCCAGTTCAATAATCCTATAAATCTCATAATCGATATTTTCTATTAAGAGTTGTTGTAGGTGTTTGATTTCATAAAATTATTTGATTTACGAATTTTAAGAGCGCGTTACAGATTTGAGTGCTGCTGAAATATTCAATAATATAATTTATTTACACCTCGAGTGGAAAGCAATCCAGTTGAATATTTTCGAGATTCTTTCGGCATTATTGATTTCATATTCAAGAGTTATCAGGCATGCCTAGTTTGATGCAATTAAATATTTAAGGAGTTCTTACAACGATATCACAACTAATAGGCCCGTTTTTACATCGAAAGAAATCCAAATCGAGGATAGAAGGCATGTTTGCCTATAGTATGTGAATGTGACTACTGCCATGTGAATTTATTCTACAAGAAATAATTTAAAAATAGATGTTTTCAGAGTTATAGATAAATTCGGAAAAACTCGGTACTTACAAACATGAACGAAATTGTACACAAGTGTTTGAAAGTCTAAATAGATTAATCTTTCTGTCAATATGACATGGATGCGAATTTATAATCTTCTTTTTAAGATGTGGATTAAAATACAAATACTTAAATTATAAATTAACAATTCAAAATTGATTTAGTAAAATGTAATGGAACAAAATTCCGAAGCTTTAATTTGCAATTTGAATTAAACCCGTTTTTCGATAATGACAACTTTTTCAATTTGGGGATTGAAAGCAATTTAATTTCGGCCTAAAATATTGGTTATTAAAGAACCATTTGCTGCAATAATTTGTAAAAGCAATACGTTTCATAGTCTGTCTTGATTGATATTTCAGTAATATTTTAATAATTATCAGTATAGTTAAGTACTAACATTTTGTTCACATACATTTTATGAAAAATGGATTTACAATTATGAAAATATATTTTATATTCATGAACGTTGTTAATTAATAAAGTAACAAACCATTTTAATTTATAAAGTTGTTGTTAGTTTCAGGTGTTCAGGCTTAGTAGTCATAGTCGACCTTATGCTTGTGAAAGAAAAAAAATCATATCATTCATGAAATAATTATTTTAAACAAAAGCAAAAACTGACTTCTACTCTACTGTCACGTTACTGAACCAATCAAAGCCTATAAAAAAAAACTACAACATAAATTCATTAGCTTAACAAATCTAAGCCTATCAGAGAAAATCGGGCTGATAATTCAGAAGATATAGTGTATACAGCAGCGCCCCCTGGTGAGTTGTCATAGTAATACATAGCTAAAAAGATGCACCCATTAAACCTCAACACATCACAGAAAACTGTATCAAAATCCGACTAGTAGTTTTGGAAATATGGATAAAATTGGTTTGCATAAACTTTATCAATTTGTTGGTTTACTGGTTTTTTCTAAAAAAAGTACTGAACCTAATGAAAAACAATTTTTATGGGACCATCATCGAACAAAAAAATAATTTTTGAAATCGGTTTATAAACAACGGAGTAATCGCATAACGTCCCCACAAAAAAAGTTTCAGAAGACTTGATAACCTCCTTTTTTTGGAAGTCGGTTAAAAAATTGAACATCATATTACAGCTATTTTAGTCCTCTTCTTTACTAGTTTAACATAAGCCAGCTAATTCGATCCCATCTCGTAAATAATGTCCAACTCGCGGGGTGACTTAACAAGTTGTACCGTACATATACATACAGGCTACACCCAGGTGGGCTATATTTAGATAGTTACATCGTTGTTGACACAACACAGCCACATGCATATTGCTCACTAAAATAACTTCAAACTAAGTTGTACGCTCTAGAGCGGCTGCAAGAGACGTAGAGTTAATGGGGAGACCAGAAAAATAGTTAATTATTGTATTGACTTATATCTACGCTCATGATTAAATTTTAGCCAAAATAAGGTCTTTAATAACTTAGTATCCATTTATGCCCAGTGCGTAACGGTTATGAAATGTAACGAAAAAAGAAAGCTGTTGAAAAATGTTGAAAAGCAAAAGCTTCTGTCTGATTTTATCAATGGTAAAAAATATTACCTTGTAATGCCAAAAACTTCATTATCATTTTATCAGCTGATAACCGTAGCAGTAAGCTCTATGAGCCCTTTCTGGCCAATCAGCCAGCAAAAACCTTTCCTTTTTATATACATACACTAATTATTTATTTTATCATATCCCAAAGACCGCGCTTATTTTATATTTCCCCTGTTATCGGACACTCTCCCTGCTGTAAGTCTCCGCTGACCCGTATTGTTCTCGTCTCGTCGTGACTGCGCCGTCGTTAGGTATTCATGGGAGCTAATTACTGTCGGGACGCGATCTCTGCTCATTCATCATGTATATACATACCTTGACATATGTACATACACATATCTACAATATACTAGTTCAAATACACGGTGACTCTAGTGTTTAACAAAGCTACTCTAATTGCTTGTTGTTGCTACTTGTTATATACTTTTGATGAAATTCTTGCGGGATGACAGACTGAGTTATTTGTATGCAATAATGTGCTGAATAGCTGTTATGTTTGTCTTAGTAATTAGAAAGACACAATTCAGTGGTTTTGGAATCACAATATCTACCGCATTCGAAATAAATGTTTATTATTACTGATTGTTTGACTTTATTCAGAATTAAATTTTATAATGAATGAAAGCCACGATACAATATAACCAGCCATCATACAAGAGTGTAAAAATTTGAGTACCAATAAATATTATGTAAGCCAACAAATTATATTTATGTAAAACTGATTCCAATTTGAATAAGTAATCCACTATTTAAGTACAAAGCTATACCTCTTACCATAGCCTTTACACAACACTCTAAAGTATCTAGTGCTCAGCGTGATGCCTCAAATTAGCTCTCAAACAATTCCAATCTAGGTCTGAGCTCAGGCCCAGGTCAGACGCAAGTCAGGTATTTAGCCTTCAGAGCCAGCCTGAGAAATCTCAAGCACCATTTAATGGTGGAACTATTATTAGATGGACTGTTTCTAGTTTCAAATTGTATTTGCTTTGACAATTAGGCTTATTTTGTCTAGGCTAGGCTTTGCAACACAAGAAGGGTCTATATAGTGTAGGTACTTGACCGGTCCTTTTGTTTGGCTTATTTATATTTTTTTCTTGTTTATTTTGAAAGGTGATAAATGTACAAGCAAACATTCTGTGAAAATTTGAAACGTCTACCTGTTTCCGTTTTCACTTATTGTATGGGAGCCCCCCCCCTTTAATATTTACTTTATTGTTATTTAATTATTTATTTCGAAAGGTAAAAACACAAGTAAATATTCTCTGAAAATTTGAAGCGTCTACCTATTACCGTTTTTAATATTGAGCAAAAAATACGAAAAAAAAACACGTTTATTGGATGGGGACCTCCATTATTTTTATTTTATTTTTAGTATTCGTTGTTATAGCTGCCATGGAAATACATCATCTGTGAAAATTTCAGCTTTCTAGCTATCTTGGTTTATGACATACAGCCTGGAGACAGACAGACAGACAGCGGAGGCTTAGTAATAGGGTCCAGTTTTAACTTTTAGGTACGGAACCCTAAAAACTGTTTACAACTGATATTACTAAATCTTTCGTTATTTCAGGTCAAAGGGTAAACGTGTTAATAATTAAATACAGCGTCAAGATTGTGTGAATACAACTTTGCACCACAAGAAGAGAAAATGAAAACAGTAGACACAATAGGGAACATGCATGGAAATGGAATTTGATTTTTGTAAATAAGCTATAAAAATATACCAAAATACTAAACGAGCTGTGCAAACCGCATTTATATCCACTGCAAAATAAAGAAGCTATGACCTATTGAAGATTTCATTCCATCTCTTTCTTTCAAAACAGAATTTTCTATGTATTTTGTATGGCGTTAGTGTCATGTGACGTCACATGACATGTCGGTTCTCTCTGTCTAATCGTAAACTAAAAACGTGTATAACTGCGCTATTGTTAAAGGTAATTGAAAAATAATTTCATTATGCTGATTGTCTATTAAAAAGCTTTCATTGAAGTAATAAAAAAAAGTTGTGCAGCTTCCTTGTACTTACATATGTAATTATGAAACAAAAATGTATTCTCTACCAAAAGACACAAATAAATTCCCAATTCGTCGTGGCAATGTCTAAATGTCAATTGGTTAACAATATGGCCGCCAAATCTCAAGACTCTTCCTACGCCGTATTGTGTGATATTGGAATCAAATATTAGATTGGACTGATATTTAATTGAAACAGAGGAACGATTTGCGTACACTGAATTGTTTTTCGTTACTGATATGTTGATATTCGTATTAGGTTTCAATTATGGGTACCTAATTGTTGAAACTAAAAAAAACTGTGAATACAGAGCAGAGGAAACATAAATTTTCGTTATGACTTTCCGCAACAATTATTGCCCACGTCATGTCAGTCTCATCATACCTTAACCATACTTCAGAAAACTTTGCAAGGGTTGTTTTTCATATATTAATGTAGCAATAACTTTTTGCATATCTTTTTATTAAAAGTTAATACTTACATTAAAGTCTGACGTAAAAATGAAAAAACGACGTAATTCCTACAATTTTGGAAGTCGTTTAAAAATGAATGATATGGTAAAGTGGCGCATAGGCGGGTGGCAGCGGGGAGGTCGCAGGTTCACTTCCCTGCAAACCGATTATGTTTTATTACCGCGGGTTATAAATGCCGGCATTATTGCGTCCATTCCGAGCTACACAGTTACTGTGGCTATCTGTTTTTTGGATTAATTGATGGCCTCTTTGCTCGCTCCATGGAAATAACATTTGGGCGCTACCGACTACGCTAATATATTATGTCACTTACGGGTGTTTTTTGGATTCAATTTGTATAAGCAATTAAGCCTTCTTGTTTGTATTTATGTTGGTTCTTTGTCTTTTTTATTGTTTACTCTCTAAAGTCTTCAATGTTTTATGTTATGCGGTTGAGCTATTGTGTTAAATTTTTAAAGACTATTATACGTCATCATCATCATCATCAGCCTAATGGCACCCACTGCAGGGCATAGGCCTCCACCCTCTTCTTGCCCAGATGTTTCCTTCTTACTTTCTAATATCATCCAGCCACCGTTGCACAGGTCTTCCTACACTTCGCTTACCTAGCCGTGGGTACCATTCGTACTTACTTTCAATATGACTTAGCAAAATTTACATCAAGTAGCACCTTAAGCGCCAACCGATCCATGGCATCTTCATGTAATTACCAATTTTGATCACCCATTAAGCAGTTAAATTAAATATTTAACTATGGCAAGCACGTTGAGATACCTCAATAGCTGAAGTATTTGCGCTATCAACATATCACCAGTTTTTTCTATAGGTAGTCCAGTTTCGTCTACACACAAGTTTTATGTCGTGAAAAATAAACGAGTACGTCTGGTAAAAAGGGGATATCTACTAGATCCTAGACCCTCTTTACATTCAGTCCGTAAACATATTAATATTGATAGGAAATCGAGGACTGCCGTCCCTAAGGGCCTCCCTTTAAAAAGCAAACGGTTTTTATTGAAAGTAGGCAATGAACTCTAAAAATAACTGCCGGGAATCGCTTTTCTATTCTGTTTCATTATTTAAAACGGCTTCTGCTTTTTTAGGCTTCTTCGTATTTATAGCTACGGAATTATATTCATTAGACGCAATATGATCAGTCTGACGTTAGATGGTAATTTATCAAATTTATGAATAGTTTATTAACGTAATGTTATATTTTTTTAGAAATTGTATTATTATAATGTACTTAGTTCATTGATATGTAGTTATTTTTAGTTATCAAAATTGTTGTATTTACTTACATTACCAGAAAATTATAACCCAGGGGTCTTCAAATCTAGAGTAAATAGGTTTCTTCTAGGCAAGCGTGCTACTTCTTAGACTATAGTGGTGCTTAACATCAGGCAGGCTATAGTCAAACGTAAGCCTATTTAATGTAAAAAAAAACATGATTTCTGTTATAGGTTGCACAGTTCTTCAAAATAAAATTCATCTTCTTAGAATATGGTAGAACATCTCTTTTTGCACGTATATTCACACTTTTTTTATATTATGTGAGATGTTTACCACCAGACAATCGAGTGAGGGAACATCATCGAATATCCAATATTGTACGAGTAGAGGTACCTACAACTATATGCATGTGAGTTTGTTTTCGACATCAAAGCTGCTTTGAGGCTTATAAGAGCAGTTCGCCGATAAACTTTGCAGCTTTGATTCTAGTCTTCTGCAGAGATATAATTTCAACTTGCGTGTCGTGAACAAGAACAAAACACAAAGTAAATTTATTCGATCTTGCTGTCGTATCTCTAACTCTAAAATTACTTTTATGGTTACACACGTCTAATCTTAGACGCTCAATAAAACCTTCGGAGTAATTTATTTTATTTGGAACAGACTACTGTTTTGTCTAGTTATTTAGATAGATAGATAGATAGATAGATAAATACTTTATTAAAACACCACAAATGAAACAATACAAAAAAACATACAAATTAGAATCAGCGTCTTAATTGGCGGCCTTATCGCTAAGAGCGATCTCTTCCAGGCTATTCTCATTTAGGTTAATGAAAACATGAGTGAATTTGTTTTAAACATACACTTTTTGATAACGAAACATACAAGCTAAATGTCCACCGACAACTTGATATACTCGTACTTATAATTTGGTATATTTTCAGTAGAAACAACATAAACAACAAATAGTCGAACAGCAAGTTATTAAACAAGTTAGAGGAGGCTAATAACTAGGCTCGTTTAATTACAGTTCGATTTCACGGAATGATTGATTGCGGTCCCGATTAGACCCTGCCTGTTGGACCCAATGTTTGGCCCCTTGGACCTTGGCCCTTCTCTGCTGCTGACCAGGGAAACTTAGTTCTGTTATAGATCTGCCGAGAGACAACTCATATAAAAACCATTGACATGAATGAACTATGAACTCCAATAACGAGCTTAAAATTGTTATGTTTTTACTTATGTAGATAGTACACTGGCTCCTACTCCGTCAAAATAAAATTATTCCCACCGGTAATAATGTGACAGGAGGGGTGTAAATACTTGAGAAACCACCAAATGCCAAACGCGTAATTCTGTTAAAATCGTTGCAATACAGAAAATATTTTTCATATGTTGACATTTCATGTGACGAGATTTAGAATAAACTGTTACAATGTCATTTATATTATACTAGCGGACCCGACAGACTTCGTCCTGTCTGTTGACACTTTTACTCTTTAGTTAGTTAGAAAACGTTTGTATGGGAAAAAGAAATGGCTGTTTTTACGGGTTTTCCGGCCTTTATTCGAATTTTTCTCGCCGTAAAAACCATCCTTGAACTTCAACGAGTATTAAAAAAAATAATTGGCCAAATTAGTCAAGGCGTTGTTGAGTTATGCGCTTACCAACACATTTTGCGATTCATTTTTATATATTTTTATTATTATATTTAGGGCGAGTTTGCAAACTGCAGTTTGTTTTCAAAGAAATGTCTAAAATTTACAACTTTATATTATTGCTGTCTTAGACAAGCAAACAAATTACAAAGTAGTTATAATTTCTGCTCTATTACTAACTTCACCTCTCCGTGAATACCTAGTACCGCAGTGGAACTCGGGGCCAATGGGAGATCTCTTACGAATGTTCTGGAAACAACCCTTAACAGGCTACACGGTGTAAACTATGCCTTCATATAACTATTAGGCACTAGCTCCAGTTAAAATGGTAACATTCGGTATTTAGATATCATTTCAAATTCTAACTGGATCGGTGTTCACTCACTAACTTAGTAATTAATTATCTGACAAAAGGTCCATGATGATGGTCCATAATTATTATTATGAACACGTTTGTAATTTGTTTCTTTGATAGTCCGTCGCAGTGATTTATTATAGTAATGCTGGGACTACATTAGCGGACGAAGATTCGTGTCGCATTGGCGCGCAAAACATCGTGCATCGGGCTTACACGATGTTTTTGTCTACACATGGCGGCGAAGATTCGGTAAACGGCCTATGGCGAATATTCCTTGTTCAGTTGTGTTGTTATATATGAATTCCATGTTTGAATCAGACTGAAGTGTCGTAGGTGTGGCCACTCCAGCGAATATTGTCGCGACAAATCCCTTTGTCCCGATGCTACATCGTCTGCGCGCGAATACGCAACGTCTTATAGCATAGATAAAGGAAAAATTACGAAAACCATAAATTTTTAGTTACATCACAAAATATTTTTTTTTTTAATAATCTTAAACTTACTACCCATTTCCTCATAAACGCGTAGAGGTATTAAATTGAAATTCATACCAAATACTCAGGTCTATAATACCTTTAAGCTGTAGCAAAATCAAACTTCTATGTCAACGCAATCAAAAGAAACAGCAATTTAAGCTGCATATTTTGAAACTCGCAAGTACTTGCAAGGGAATCAAAACCTAAAGGGTACTTCCAGTCGACCTTGAATCTTGAAATTTGGCATGAAGCAACGTTTTATACCACACATAAAGGAAAAATTCCGAAAACCTTAAATTTTTAGTTACATTACAAAATATATATTTTGTAAACCTTGCAGGTTTGTACGGAACCCTCGGTGCGCGAGTCCGACTCGCACTTGGCCGGTTTTTTTTAACTCAAAATAATGCGAGTGAAGCCGCGGGCGTCCACTAGTATTCAATACGCTTAATTTTACTATTTACAATGCTCGTATTTGCACTAACATTGTTATGTAAATGTTATATAAACATGTTAAACATGTATAACATTTACATTACAATTATTATATTGTAGTTACCTATGTATTTTTATGTTTCTAATTATTGAGTTTTGTGAGCAGCTGTAGTTTGCGGCGAATTACAAAAAATGTTTGATGTTCGCGCCGCTCTAAATATACCGCACTGTGGTTAATGAAGCTTGCAGCCCTTTCATTATAATAATGTGCTTTATACACAAAAATAACTCAATCTATTTTAGGACATTAAGGCAAGCTAAGTGATATATTTATTCTATAAAATGATGTAATCGTACTAATGTAATGATGACATGATTTATTCTGTGTTTGTTGTACTCAGTATGTGTATTAGTATTTATTCCATCTCCCAAACCAAACTCGCATAATCTGGTGTCGCATGTAGGTGCTCATTACATCGTAAGCAGCTATGCAAACGAAAATGAATATTAATCTAATTTAGTTAAGAGCGAGTCACGATTATGTGGCACTTACACGGGCGTGATATCTGCGAGGTAGGCGCGATAACATTCCGAATTATCTGAGGCCGCGTACATTGTCGCGTCATCTGGCGCGCTCTGGCGGAGACTGGCGGAGTCTGGCGGTTCTGGCGCTTCGTGTGAAATTCCGAATTGCTGCGCTTTATCTAAACGACTTTATGAAAAGCTTTCGCTTTTATTATTTCACATGCGTACCGAAGGGGATAACGTCTTTTAACGCCCAACTTAACTTTATCTCGTAAGCCATTTGCGGGGCGAAATCCGACTTAAAATTCTGCCGCGCAAATTGCATCAAATATGATGTTTTATTTCGAGTATTCTTGTTTGTTTCTATCAAATATTAAATCCAATTTTGTAATCGTAAACATCTCGGAGCCGTAAAATGTTACGGACCCACATTTATTAGTCATGCGAGGCGTAAATCATTTATGCACTATTGTGTTTGTGTGCCTTCGAAAATAGGCTTAGACGTTTTATAGGACTGCCCTAAATGACCTTTCTAGGCAAACATCTGAATCTAAAGTATGATTGTATTAGATAGTATACCTGACAGTCGGTTATATTTTTAAAAATATGCTAGTATCTATAATGGTGGAGTGCCACAGCATAGGGGCTCCTTTTCTTTTAAATTAAGTAGGTACTAACATTAGTTATAAGTCCTATACTTAAGTTTTTACTAACGAAACTGGATTTATTTTAGTTGTCCAATAAAGAAACTTTATTATTATTATTATAAACCTATCCACCAATTTGAACAGGTATCATTTCCAGATCGTTAGGAGCGGCATGACAAGCGAGGTATGAATGTAGGCTTAGCACAGGCACGATAAAAACAAGCTCTAATACCTAGATCAAAAACACGCTGCTCTCAAACGCGACTTAGGAAAAGGGTTAAATACGTAAATCCGAGAGCTTCTTGTAATAGCAGAGCAAAATAATGGTTTCACATTTTTGGTAGGCATTATCTGAATATGGGCTAGGACGGGTAGGGACCCGCGTCAAAGCAGGTATTTGGCAAATTTGCCGTCATGTTTCTCGGTATCGGTAAATTGACGACCCGATCTGGCGCTCAGGGCTCGGACACACTGGCAACTTCGAGGGTATATTTGATCGAAGACTGGCAATGTGAACGGCAGTGTACTTGAACTTATATCTGCATAAGATAATATAAAGGTAAAAGTTGGATTTGATTTCTAATTTAAGTTTTGATTACAAACAACTGGAAATTATTAAAAATAGGGACATAGGCTATTTATGTACATATATGTACATATGAATATGAGAATATTAGTTGAAACTAATAATTGTTATGTACGTATGATCAGAATCGTAGCTACAAGATTTCTATACAATCCCCAGAAAAACTTTACATATCATATTTCCACCGACTTCATGTGAGGTTTAGTAGTAAAGACATAGCCCTAAGTGGCTCCGTGTCGAGATCGTCTCGACAACCTGCTCTGCGCAACCAAAGCCTGGATTCCAACCACGTAGCTACCTACAGACAGCTACCCGTTGCTACCCGTGGCTACCGGTGACAGGTATCTACGTTAGATCATTCCAATTTTCAACGTGCTGTGAGTGTGATCTGCCAACTTCTCAACATGTGTCTGGCGAAGCTTGCAGAATACATAGTTAGTTAAATGAGTATAATTAAAACAAGTTGGAGCTATGTGTGAAACGAGAAATATAATACACTACATATTTCTCCAGAGCTTCAATAAATGACGATTTACGGTAATAGTTCCTCTTCGTTTTTTTAATTACTTTGATAGGTTAATTGTTTAGTAGACAGACCTTATTATTTTAATATCAAGAATTTTGGTCTACGTGCAGGATTGGCGGTATTTGGATAATATGTTGTTCTAAGTGGTAGATAATGAATATAACGAGTAAGAGTCAGGTATATCAACACCCCCCTCCACCCCCTACTGGAAGGGGCAGCCACAAGCCAACCCATTTGTATTTCTAATCAAATTTTCACAATAATCCTTTTGAATTTCCATCGAACATTCATTTCGCGTCTCGTTTATTTTATTTAATTGATTAATTCAAGTCGGTCGGCGGTGAAACGGTTTGACGAAATGTTTCCAATATTCCAGTTAGGATTTTTTTTGCTGTTTTGCCTGTGTTTTATTTTATCCATTTATTTTGTTTGTTTGTTTAGGGAATCGTACTGGGAAAAATAGTGAGGATATTACAGCAAGTACGTTTTTCATGCCACGTTTACAACAAATAATTAATTAATTATTGTTGTTGCATTTTTGACAGGTTTTCTGTATTATTTTAGATACTGCCTATTTTAATTTGCATTCATCCTCAGCACTTTCTTAATCTATGTTTCAGTATTGTAGGTACAGAAAAATAGACCTTCGTTTCAACTGCCTCCTCTGATATATTCTGTATTTTAGCAAATCGAAACGTTTCAGAGCTTTCAATGTTTGATAACATCTAGGTACCTTAACGTTGTATGTAAATAGACAACATCTGAACGATATGTACTAAAGCTTTGATTTCCTAGGAAAGCGGTGCCTTCATATAGCGGCCGTAATACAGCGGTGAATGACGTCACTAAAACGTTGTCTATGTAGACGAAATGGCGCGGTTTCCTGGAGACCGGTAATTTGCACCGTAATTTACTTTAATTATTTTAGCGTCCGTAATATCACGGCCGCTCTACGATGGCACCGCTTTCCTAGGAAACCAAAGCTTTAGTATCGCAAGTATTATTGCTCGCAGTTATCAATTTGCTTGGATCTCGCCTCGGCCGCGCAATTGTTGTGTGGAGAACTGCCTATAAAGGCTTACATGCAGGAATAGTACAAGAAAATAACAAAAGACTACTATGGTACACATTACATAGGATAAAACATGTTGAGGAATGCTGGTATATATGTAGTATTATTCTAACCTTTAATGTCATCTTTAATTTTAACTTCTTTAAATTTACTTCCTAATGTGGCGCTGCGACCCAAAGTGGATCCTGGCCTCCGACACAAAGAGACGCCACTTTTCTCTTATTTTAATGTAAGTGTTACTAATTACAAACATTGTTTACATAAGTAGGACATTTAGAAGTCACTCTCCAGGTACAATCGCACCACTTCCCCAATCAGCCACCGCGGCCGAACTAAGCAAACTGCTTGTATTTCTAGCCACGGGGACTTCTAACGAAGGTAATGTGCTTGTAATGTTTTATGTTTGGAAATAATGCCTATGTAAGTATTGTATTTCCTCATGACTGAGAGTCGCGACTCCCCCGCAGAATTGATTCGTTAGGGGAGTTCTCTTGGGCAGATACGTCCTGCGCCCAGGTCCTTCTACATATGTATACGACATTCTAAAACGTTGTTACCTATCTTTGAATGTCGGTTATCTTTCTAAATAAATAATAGACAAAAAATACTTTGTATTGTATGTATAATTCCGCCAATGAACATTTTTGTATAGTACGAGTAAATCTATTGTTTTAACTACCCATCTACTTAAATTCTGCGTTCAAAAAATGTAGTAAGTATCAATAAAATTATCTTACGTAATAGGTATAAAATCAAACCTCGATTATGACGATTTTCCGTCAAAAAAGCTTTAAGCGTCGTTTTCCGTTTAAAAGCTCCTTATCAAATAGAGCGGCAAGCATTAGGCGTTTTGTTCTCTCGTGGAGGCTCCGCGGGAAGGTTCTTTACTAACAATTACCTATACTGTGCTTCTAGGACAAGAACACGGTTTCCCTCTTTATGATATGGGAAGAGATTGTATGGTCAGCTACTTTGTGTTTTGGGTGGCAACTAATAACATTCCAAATCACAATTATGATTGATTAATTATTTATAGATAAAATTTGTATGAAATTTGAAGCGATCACAAAAATCCGTTAAGTATACATATGTACATTAATCTATGAATGTACTTTTGTAAAGTTGTAATTGACACAAAATACTAAAAAGTACTTTGATATATGTATGTATAGCGCAGTTTATTTATATATTGCATATTTAGCACATAGCATATTTTCAGCATTACTTTATTAGCTGACTAATAACAAAACATTTAGCTTGCCAATTAATATAGTACTTTATGATATTAGCGCACGGTTCGCCGGTGGTTTTGTGAGGGTGAATGGAACGACTTTTGTGCTCCTGTGGTACCTCCCGCCTGTACCGCCTGTGGTACCTTCCCGTCTGTACCGCCTGTGGTACCTTCCCACCTGTACCGCCTGTGGCGCCTGTGGTACTGCGAGGGCGGGAAACCTATTATATTTGCTCCAACATGAGGCATACGACTCATGAAATTTGCTGACCACTTTTGAAGAACCCGTATAAAAGAATATTAAAATATATCTATTGATGAAATTTGATTACAACTTAAATACTTACTTAGTTAATATTATAAATGAAATCGTAGGTCCGGCTGTTTGTCTAATAAGGCAGTCTAAGCCTGTCAGATGCCCTTAGGTCGGTTGATAAACTCTTGACACCAGAGTTGGCCACTCTCATTCAATAAGAAGAAGCTAATATTGTCTTCTTGCTCCTTCTAACTTTTTAGTTACTGGTGAGATGTTATATACCTGTTTTTTTAAATACAGAAATTGTTCATATTTAAGGACCATAATTTCATTTTGACAATAAGTATGCATAGTGGTTGCAGTTCAAACCGAGTAAATAGCTATCTATCATTCTGGTTTATTACTTAAACACGGTACGCGTAGTATATACATACCTACAGATCATCACCTGCCCGGTGTAAGTCCCCACATCTGCGATAGCAGAGTTGGAGGCTTATCTAAAAGTGAAGCTTACAGTTTGAGGATGAGTAATGAACCGTAGGTGACAGCGCGAGCCCTAGGCCAGCCACCGTGACGTCACACTCCGCCCCTCCCCCGCCGGCAGGAGGGGGAAGCTTCGAGAGGACAGCGAGGAAACTATTAACTAAGCTGTTATTTATGGATGGCACTCGCCAGCTGCCCAGATTTTTGGCCACAAGATAAAGCCCGCGATAACATCCATTTTGTATCACCTCCCGACTTTGTTTACCGCTACTGTACTGCCTCCCGCCGGGAAATAGATTCCACCGAATCGTGAAAATAAAACGGCACCGTCATAAAATATGAATAACGGCTAAGTAGCTTTATTACCGGCGGCTACAACGCACGGAACCTCCGCACGATTCGTTTATCCATTTGTCGGCGAGCGCGAAGTGACACGGAGATCCCTCTCTGCATGTTTATTAAGCGCAGTTAATAAATTTTCTTGTGATGCTTAACCGGTGGTAATTTTTAATTTAATGCGAGAGTAACGAATTTCTGGGATTGGTCGGTCGGGGGCGGGCGGCGGGGCGGGGGCGTGCGGCGGCAGTGCGCGCCCGGCGCCCGAAGCGACCGCCCGCCCGACTGCCGCCAGCTCCCTGCAAGTACGCGCTGTGATAGTGTTAGTTCTAGCGATGCCTCTGTGTGCTGTGTGTGTGAGAGTTGCCGAGTGCACTGGATGTGATGCAACCTCGGCGGGTGCAGCCGCCGCGCGCCGGAGCCTGCGGCCCGAGCGCCTGCTAATAAAGCAATCATAAATAAGGACAGATTAACGACAGAACGGTATCGTTTCGGGGACCAATTAGCCTCTCGTCAATTAATGTTTAGCTACACTTGCCTCCACGGCGGCGACTACTTTTTCTTTCTAATTTCTTTTTGTAACGTCACTGAGCCTGAAAATGTCGTCGTTACGGAGAAGGTTAAATTTTGCCGTGTTTAGAGCCTTACTGCGTTAAAAAAGGACTTTTTACGATGATCTTATTTAAAATGTCGTATATTCATGACCGCAACAGCCTGTTTTAAACGGATTCCTTAAAATATCCGTTATAAAAGTCGATTTTAGTCTCGATAGCTTTTTCAGGAATTTTGTCCTTGATATGCGTCGTAACATGTATATTTCGTTGCAACAAAACATACAACACATGGGCAGAATAAACTTTATGCGTTTTGTATAGGCAGTAACATTTGAAAATCCTTTTCAACCACCTTTTAAAAATGAAGACGTTTTTAATTCTTTCACAGTTAAAATGAATATACATAATAAAATACGTAACTAAACATACTTGTACATAATAAATCAAATTTTCGGGAACAAAAACGGCAATTTAGGGGTATTGATAATGTAACTAACTGTACTGATAGTACAGTACATTTTGACATACATGTTTTGCAACAGGGTTCCTTCCCGTGAAGAGTGAAGAGCTTTTAATGTCCTCATTCCTTCAGCTCTCGTCACTTGGTTCCAAATCAGCACTTTATCCACGTTTGGAGAATAAAGCTCGGAATTAAGCGCTATAAAGATTCCTACTGCAGCGTGGTATACAGAGTTACTAGATAAGCATTATATTTAAATAAAATAGCATGAAATTAAAAAAAGTTAAAAGCTACACTATAAAAGTATTCTAATAAATACGTTTTTGCTATTTTAACCGACTTCAAAAAAGGAGGTTATCAAGTCTTCTGAAATTTTTTTTTCATTCTGTTAATACGGTCAAGAAAAATATAATTTAAATTAATCAATATTAATACACTTTTAACGACTCTTGTACAAATACGGTATAAATATTAACCGTCTTTACTGTAATATGTTTCACTACAGCCCGTTATCACCTATTGCTGAACATGGGCCTCTTCTACTACGCTATAGGTATTTGTCTAACATATTATTCTACCTTTTTTATTGAAAGCGAATCCAATATTTTATTTACAAACAAAATGCTCTGCGGTATACACACCTACAAATTGCAAACATTCCATTCGTTGCTTTCATTTTTGTCAAATATTTCTACACGCAATTGTTTTATTTGTGTTTTATAAAAATGATTTTTATATTGTACTTACATGTATTGTTTCCTCTCTTTTTAAATAATATAGTCTAACTCTTCACTACAACTCACTCGAGTTTAAACCACAGTTTGCAATTAGGCATGCTTGCCTCGAAGAAATTAATTCAGTCTCTAATTTTAAGAGCTTTTTTATAGCGAGTAACTCAGTACACGAAGTAACCCAGTAGATGACTTGTGTCAGTGAGTCATGCTGGTGTAAACAACATAAGACATCCTGTACTGAAGGAAAATTGTCAGCTTAGTTGTATTTCCTGCTCTTCAGAGAATTATTATTATATTTTACCTTTGTGTGCCTTTGTCCAAAGCATCGCACATCCGCTCATTATACTTATTTATGAGTAGAACATTTGGCATATTTCTTAGTTGCAGTTTATTAAAATGTTTTCAAAAGGTGTTATGAGATTCCAGTTCACTTTTTAGCTCCTGTAAATTTTAGTACACAATAGACCACTGGATTGCCTGACACGACAAGATTGGCTTTGATTTAGTATTATAAGCGACACTGTGGTGGTGGCACGCCCGTATTAAAATATAACCGGCTCTCAATAAATATACTGCTATACTTTTTTAAAGTACCCTATTTACCTAAGCAGTTACTTCCTAAAAATACCTTATACTAGACTTGGAGCCACACACAAAGGAAGTCCCACGTAGATAGATCCAATTCCATAATAGAATCCCGGTCCCGTAGTATCGAATACCTATCGAGGAAGGCAAATTTATTCATACAAACCCCTAGTGCGTTATCAGGAACCTCCGCCGGTGCTGGCCGGGGACGGACTTAGGGAACATTTCTGGTATTTACTACATCTTATTTTGCTACATGTTTTGGTAGTTATTAAAGTTCTTTTTGTTCTAAGAGATTCTGTTCAAATATTTTTAAAAATTCTTGTTTAAAATTTGTTGTTTGTCTGTCCAAATTTTAAAAGAAATATTCAATTTATTTTTTATTTTACTCGATTGATTCGAACTCGAATCGATTGCTTCTGTCATAATTCCATTAATTTATCAAAGATACCTGTTCTAATGCAGAGCTATACCCACTAAAATAATTAGTTACTAATTTACTTACTCATGAGTGGTCAGGTCAACACATTACTCACATATTGAAAAATGATGCTTTTTCTTATATCGTTTGTTTAAGCTTTGTACCCAAGTATGCCCCCTGTTAAGTCCGATCCTGATCTCTTCAATATGAAAACGAGCGGATCTGATAATGAAGCAGATAACGATTAGTTTCGTGATCAGTTCCAATGTCGTGCCAATTTCTAGTTTTTCGAACGCAACCCTCGCAACAAAATTACAATTTACAACCGCAGAGCTAATAATGTTAGACCATATAAAATATATGTATATTATACAAGCTAAAGTGTACTATTTACAAGTACATATAGACTTGAATGAATCTGAGAGATTGATGCCATGCATGACTCTCGCTTTCAAAAACAAGAAATCACAAGAGCATATAATGTTAAAGACAACACTGATTGACAAATAAGTCGATTTATTTATTAGATTGGTTTATACGTAGTAAACACAAATGGTAACGTGAGTTCAGACTATTCGAATGTAGACAGGACTTTCATAGGTTTATATTTAAGAAAACTCAAAAGTGTTCTTAGGTGCTATGACCGCCTCATTAGGCATCAGTGTTCATATTGTGAGTGTGATGTCTGTAAGTCTCCAAGTCCCCAAGGCTCGGAGGAATTAATACGTCGGTGGCTGGTGGTACCTGTCACCCCCCCTGGTGCGTGCTCCCCCTCCCCCCGCTTCACTAACTCTACAAATAAACCCCTGATTGACGTTTTAATACCCATTCCGCGAATTTCAATCCTTTTTACTCTTTTATTGACCTTACTTAACTACGAGTATAAATTGTATACACAAACTAACTGGCTATATTTGTGCCCATTTGCGAGTATCTGTTTTCTATGGGAGTCGAGTTTACGGTACTTAAAAAGTTTTAGTATTTCGTTATCTAACTTTCGGATATAAATTGGGCGCTTTTTCGTGTTAGCGACGTAGTTTGGAGCTTCCTTTACTTGTTTCGTAATGTAGATGTTTATTTGAACGAAGTATCTTACAACGATCTTAGGAAATACATTTTTAGGAATATTTTCAGGGTTTTCAAGGCTGCAAAAAGGAACCTTTGTTTGAGAACTTCGCTGTCCGTTCATGTGTCAAGACCCGCTGTGTCAGGAACATGTCGGGATACCACCCGTCGTACGAGTCACATAGTTTATGATATTTAAGACAGTTAATATAAACAAAAAGAAAATGACTCTATCCAATAATTAAGTTACAAAAACGAAGAGATAAAATTTTCTTAATCTTAGACTTAAAACGTAATTGAACCAGATAATCATCGATGGGGGAATAATAAATTAACGTGTATTGTACATATTTATAGTTAACCTCCCAGTATGTGATTTTAACCAGCACTTAACCGGTTTTAGTCACAAACATGAAATTGTATTTATAACCGAAATCGTATTTATGAGCGATGTGTAGCGTAAATATTTATCAATATGTTCAAGTGGAATTCACGCCCAATTAGATCTAAAACCAAACAAACACTGAAGATATGTTACATTTCCTCGGAACTTCGTCTCACTTATTTAGTTAGAAATCATGTTAACGCGGGGTGCTATATGAAATCGACATATCATAAAAATCAAATTAAATAGATGTATATAAGATAGAGGTAATAATTTTTCAGTTTATATAATTTTGATTCAGTGTTAAGACAACAAAAAACGCCAAAACACGATTACGTATACTTTGCTCGATAGTTTTATTTTTTGAAAAATAGTTGTTTTGAGTTATTTTTCACATTTTTTTCCAATAGAAGTACAGAAATTTAAACCAATTTGATTATATATAAAAGAATAATGTTATTATTTAGAGGAGTAAAAAGCCATAAATAGAATATTCTGAATTGCTGATTTGATATGTTTGTTTTTCGTTAAACACGTCTGCAAAACTGCTCAAATTGTGCAAAATTGTTTGCGTGTGGACAAGACTCGTCGGCCGGAGCTATGCGCGCGATGCTCGCCCTTGCTTTCATGTTAATACGGCGTGGAGTTGCATGCGAAAAAGCAACTGTAGGCATTTTACCAAGCGCAAAGCGTTTTCGGGTAAAATATCGTGGCCTTAACTTAGATAGTAAAATAACAAGTACATGCTTATTATGTTTATCTAATACCAAAACGCCGGCATCTTAGTAATCCAAGGCGTATTTACCTCCACGTATTTACTCGCCTATTTCAAAGAATTTCAACCGTTCGGGAAATTTCATACATTTGTGGCCTAAATTGGCTTCGAGCGGGTCGGGGCTGGTTTCATTATTCCATATTACAGGAACGTGGACTTTGAAACGTTTCTTTGTGAAAATATCCGCTTGTTTTGTTATTACATCCTGTGTAGTGAGAGCCCTCACAAGTTTAGTTTTATGCGTGTTTTTCTTATTCGGCACAATACCAAGCTACTTTGTGTTGTATCTTTAGGACGACTCCTTTCAACACAGAGCTCACATGTTGTTGGTTTTAGTACTATGTATGTATGTACATACATATGTAATAAGTGTGAAAGTAAATTCTAGGTTGTGTTCAATATAGCTTTTGCTGACAAAAAGTTTAAAAACAGGAATTAAAAAATGCGAGTTTGTAATTTTACTATTTTTATTATTCAAACTAGTGAACGCCCGCGGCTTCGCTCTCATTATTTTGAGATATAAAGTAGACTATAACACTTTTAAGATACCAAACCAAACTACCTACATACCAAAAAATCATGATGATCCATTGAGCTGTTTCTGTGTTATGAGCGTTTAAATAAACTGACTATCATATATCACATATATAAATACCCACATATATTTCACATACATTTACATATAAATATCACATATATTTAAATATAAATATATAAAAAGCGAGTGTGGCTCAGCGGTTCCAGTGTCTGCTTTTCATCCAGACGTACCCTGGTTCGAATCCGCCCTACACCAATGACTTGTATTTTCAAGTTATGTGTGGATTTGCACTCGCTTAACGGTGAAGGAAAACATCGTGAGGAAACCGACATGTTTGAGGAGCACAATATCCGAGGACATGTGTCTTCCGTGGAAGGACCTGGGCGCCCACCACGATGTATCTGCCCAAGAAAACTCCCCTAACGAATTAATTCTGCGGGGGAGTCACGACCCTCAGTCATGAGGAAATACGACTCAAAGAGAGAAGAGATCACATATATTTAAAACGCCTCGTCTACCATTATACTTGCGTTTTATCCCTGCCAGGTTGGTTGCCTGGAAGCGATCGCTTTTAGCGATAAGGTCGCCAGTTAAGACACTTAAGTTTTTTATTAATATTTTTGTATCTAAATTTCTGTATTGTGCTGGTGTTTTTAATAAAGTGTATATCTATCTATCTATAAATAGACAAAAAATCTAAAAACTGCTGAAATGTGTTTTGTTATGGATTTAAAATATACCCAAATTTTTTTTTCTAATATCTTCTTTATTCAAACTTTTGACTGTCTTTATCTTTATTATATGTATATGTCGTAGGATAATTCGATACTTCGAATCTTCGCGGAAATCCTAGGGGTTTTGCGAAAACGCGGATAATTAGACATAGGACGGAGATCAATCGTTTTCGAGATATGACCATTTTTGTATTTTGAGGTTAAGTACTACGATTTCACTATGGGGTACTTAACTACCTAACCCAACACTTGCACTACAACAGGACTTGGCTCCTCCTCGCTTCGCTCGTCGTCGCATGTGCGTGGTAGAAAGCAACCTAACGAACCTAATCTACCTTCTGTCACAGACATTTTCGCCTATGTCTAATTATCCGCGTTTTCGCAAAACCCCTAGGATTTCCGCGAAGATTCGAAGTATCGAATTATCCTACGACATATATATTACTAACAACAAAAACGTAGCGCAATTTTTTGCTTGAATCAATAACACGACAGAAAATACAATATCTTCGAAAAAGCTACATTATTGTCTGAAACCTGAAACATACTGGTTCCTATCGAGTGTTGTATAATGTATATCCTTTCATGATTCAATGAAGTATGTATCCATCACAGGAGGCTTCAGGCGTCAGTTCCATACAATATTCATTACCAAAGAAAACGCCGCCTCGGACTTATTTAGTTATTTCAGGGCAGGGTTACGTCAAATTATATTTAATAACGAAGATTTCATATATGCAGAAGGATATATTAAAAAGGAATTGTTTTCTGGTTTATTTACAAGTCTTAAACATAATATTAAAAAGTTAAAAAAAGTATTTCTTACTAAGTACTCAGATTTTTTATAAAGAGGTTTGCGTTTCACTTGCCTAGGGTGTAACACATTTACCTAGTAGGTGGAAATGGCATTCCATTTAGGGCGCTACCGTGGGTCGGATGACGCGTTAAATCGTAGGTCTTTTTTGTTTGTCTAGTACGGCAGTCGTAAAGCCATGTCAGAGGGCCTTAGGCGATATGGTAAACTCTCGATAGCAGAGTTGGCCACTCTCATTCGATAAGAAGAAGAAGTAGGTATCTAATTAACTGTACATAGATTTCAAAACACCAAATCTATGTTAAATATAATAATATAAGGTGGTGATTTTAATTTGTTTTTCTTGTAATCAAACTTTTGTTATTAATTTAAAGTTATAGCTGTGACATTCGTTTTTTAATAAGTTCATCTTATATGTTAAATAAAGGTATTATTTAATTCTGAACCCTCTATAGGATTGGTCCAGAAGCGGATGGTAAACCTTCAGAAAAGGGAACATAAGTTCAGTATCGTAGTATAGTAGTAGTATATAGTTAGTATCTTTACATTACATAATCTGTGTAGGACACAGCCAGCGTACATCATCAAGCCACTTAATGGAAAGACTACAAAAATACGCATTTGTAACAGTTATTAATGATTCAACCATCAGCGCGGGCTTATCACATACTATTATTAAAGTGCTTCTGATAATTTGTCCAAACTATTTATTTATTTATAACGTTTTACTTTTATCAATCAATACTTTTGTTTTTTATTCTAATTAATGTTAATGAGTTTGTTGACTCTTGGCCATTTGATAGTATAATGTCGGAAATGTAAGCACATAATAAAAAAAAATGTGAGCTTAGGGAATATTGTGGAAAAAGAAGATATACCTACGTTGATACTAATAATTGAATTAGATGAAGCTCATTATATAAAAACTGCCAAACAATGGATTTTTTATGAAGCTATAAAGCATTTGTTAGTGCATATTAATAAAGTGCAAAACCCGTCTACTAAAAGCAAAACAAATATTTCATTTTAAACCCCGTCTATGTTGTTGCAATAAAAGTAGTGAATAATAAGTTTGTATTATAACACGATCCATCATTTTCAATGCATTGAGCAGCTTAAAGCTCCACAATAAACGGGTTTAAAAATGATTTGTATTCGTCCGATGTATCTGCTCGGTCAATGGTGATAAATTTGAAAAGCCAGTGCACAAAGATGAATACTTTTTTATGATAGATAGACATTTACTTCCTTAAAGATCTAAATACCCTAGATGCAAAATTTTGTAATAAGAGACTGCACATTAAGGCTTCATAAGTAATACAAATACAAATATAAAATTCGTTTATTTGACGTACATATTGTACAATAACATGTGAATTCTCTGACCTCGTGGTAGCCGTAAGACTGTGTTACGAGGCCAGAGTCATCTCTCAATATAATACTAGGTACAGGCAAATTACGTCATAGTTATTATTTATTATGTAACATGAATAAATGACAAAGAAAAATAAACTAAGAGGTACAATAAAAGATACAATACCTAATTACAGTTATAAAAAGTATGCGATCTCTTTCGATACTGATTATAACACAAGTATGTGCATATGCCAGTTGCCAAGGTCGGTGTCGCTGACATGACCTGATAAGAGTCTTAAATCACAAATTTTGGTAACTAGGTTTTATTACCCACTGACATAGGTCTATAGTAAATATTTAAACTCGAGGATTGAATATGAAAAACTAATCTTAAACCCTCTGAAATAGGTTTTTCATCTTGCAAGCTCTTTTGGGATCGGGCTAGAATAATAAATATAATGGAACTTCATCTTACAAGATTTATATTTATGTGTGCAAAATCACTTTTGAAATATTGATATTAGTTTTTAAATTGTACTACCAAACCTATATTTTGTGTATAAAACATGCGTAGAATAAGGTTTCCAAAGTTATCCCTTTTAGGAGATATGTAAATAAATAAGATATTGAATCAGGCGTTACTTTGCGGAAATCCATTGCAAATGAAACTTTTTCGAGAGTTTCATTTTGAGATAAATAAATGTATATGATTATCTCAGCCATTGATACTTTAAAGTTCTAAATGGCTGTGATCATCATAAACATTAATATGATGGTCAGCAGATAAATAGAAATACATGCATATATAAAGAAAACGTTAGTATATCATCAATAATTTCACTAATCAGTTATTTATATTGCCGGCAGAGTTAAATTTATTCGTGCTTAATCTAGCCCGACCACATAAATATTATCTAAATAGATAAAGCAAACATTTATATATTATTTACAGAGACAAAAGCTTGTACCTACATATTTCGGAAATCATATCCATAATTTTTATCCAGCAAAGCTTTAGGTTCCTGAATAAATAATGTACCGGAGAGAGACGGCTCGCAAGTGGAATATAACATTAGATTTCTGAAGTGTTTCAATATCTTAGAGGATAGAAGTGGGTAAGTGCCTGAATGTCACCTAGACTGGTCTATCTTTACCTAGCTCTAAATTTGTCTATTCTTTTCTCACAGACTAAAAGATATTTTACTCAAATTTTGAGTGTTTGAAGTGGAGCCTATTTATAATGCAAAACTATGATACTGAGCTACGACCAAGATGTATCTACATATACTTATGTTAACTCTATAATATCTAGTGTCAAAAAGACTTATAATGTAAATGTATTAAATACGATTTCTAGTATTTCAAAATATTACATTACTAGTGGGTGCTCGCGGGCTTCACTCGCATTAAGAAGTAAAACTTGCATGTATTTCACCCCTTTAAAAGTGGCATTTCCAAAAATCTTTTCTTAGCGGATGCCTACGTTATAACATCTACCTACCTACCAAATTTCAGCCCGATCCGTCTAGTGGTTTGGGCTGTGCGTTGATAGATCACTATATCAGTCAGTCGATCAGTCAGTATATATATATATATAGATTGATTAATACACACCACACTTAAGACATCCCCTAATATTGTATACTTATCTAGATTATCTAGACCGAAGACTAGACACGGGCGTTATCATGCAAGTTTAATAAATCCAGCGTGACCTAAATCCTAGTCCAATCAATATTCAGTCCGGTACAAAATTAATCAGTACTGAGTACTAACAAATAAAATAATTAAACAGCTCTAGTGTAATTAATTTGCCTGCATCAGAGCTATCTGACAGTATTGTTTTAGTGGCATTTAGTATCTGGTGCCAAATGTTCGCATAATTATTTTATTTTCAAGCGTTTACTCGATTATTTCAGTTAAATGTAAACAAATTGCGGTGTTGTATCAATTGTGTCAAATTGGAACGTTGCGTTAATTAGTGCAGAGTCACAACTTGCGAGATATATCAGGGTGATAAAAATAGTAAAATAGTTTTTATCAAATCAACTTGAATTGATACTGCAAATAGAATAAAAAACATTCTATGCTCCCATTGATTAAATTCCATTTAGGCTGATTCTTACTTCTTGTAAAAATAAACATACGTACTATAACATCATCTTCCCATTCACCAGTAGAGATAGCTACATGTAGCTGCTGTAGCATGTACGAGTATGTGTAGTGATGACGTCACGCTGCACCGCGGCTGGCAGTTCGCGGCTCACTGCAGGGCCATCAATTACTGGTGACACTTTTTCTCCATCTCCCCCGAATGTGGGAGATCTCCCCGCCTCCCCGCCTCCTCCCGTGCCACTTGTTTGTCGCCTTCTCACGTTTTTGATTGAACTTTTTCCGAGACCGCGGTTAGCAAGCTATTGCGTCGATAAGCCGCGAGTAAATCTCCAGTGGAACAGTTACAAGCGTCCCGCCCCAGGGGGGTGACTTACAAACTTTGTTCTGTATTGATGTATGTATGGGACAAAAAGTGAGTCATTTCGGGGATTTATGGGATTTGTGTGGCTTGAGGCGGCGGCATTGTTTGAACGAAGTAAGGCACTCGAAGCAATCACGCGTTCAATCAATCATCGCTCGTTAAACTTGGATTCAAAGAGATGACATTAGAGATCTCGCGTATTTACTGCAGATGATTGGGTCCGTAATAAAGACATTGTTTATACATTGTTTGTAGCAATATTGGGAGCAGAATGCTCATGCAGTTGGCGCGCTACGTTCGATAAATGCTCTGAAACATGGAGCCACAAATCTGGGCCGAATCGCTCTGTTATTTCCAATCTGAACACCTCTATTACCATTATTGCATCGGGTTAATTCCGTATCGAATGACCCAATGAAATGCAATACGAAGGAAATGATCCGAGTGTCAGCCGGCGGGCGGCGGGCGGCAGGCCGGCGGAGCGAGCCCGTCCGGAGCCGGCGCCGGTCGCAGGTTGATTAAAAATATCCGGTACAGGCAGCCCGACCGACCCGCGCTTTGCATAAAAACTCGCAAATAAAATATGGCCCGCATCCATTGAATATTCAGCATTGAAGCTATGCCGGATTAAAATAATATTTTACGAAGCACCGCCAGGAAATTAAAATCTTTCTATTGTTTTTGTCGCCTAAATACGACAAAAGAAGAAGATAAAGCGTAATCGATTGTCAGCGACGGCAGAGGGCGCTGCCGGCGTACTAATGGGGTTTGTTTATTTATGCAGAGCGAAACATTTGGAAATGAAGACGTTGTAATGTTTACTGTTTCTGTGAATTGTTTGAAGGTCCGTCAATTGCCTTATTTTGTCGTCCATTCTACCTTCTTTTAGCGTGAAGTAGACATTACTTTTCGATCCTAATACTTCCGAGAAGCCGGGATGACGTTTCCAGAAATATTTGTCTTTTGAGTTTGTTGTTGTGATCCACTTATGCAACATGTTGGTAACAACACCATAAATCACCCTTTGAGTTTTTGTGCATATTATCACTAATCTATTTGTTTTAGCTGGATAAACAAATGTACATACCTATGCCAATATTGTGGTTGTCTGCTTGCAGTTAGCTCCCTGCCACTAATCCCGGTCCTGTCGATATGATCCCGATATCCGCCCCCTCCAACTAAAGCCTTTCGAATTAAATGTTTTGGCTGTAACTGATCGATAGTTAAAGCTGATACGATGACCATTTTTTTATTGCGAGTTATTTCTGGTTCAAGCCCATTTTAAATTTAATTTAATTCAGCTATAATTTATTTAGATTTGAATGATTTAAATTACTTGCTTGAATGATTCTATTGTTTTTAAAGATAAACTAATTTAGCAGGCGGAACAACTTTTATATTTTTTGGCACTCGAACAGATTGTAAAAAACGTCTTTTATACTTCGATTACCCATCACATAATCTCATAAATAGCACAGAATACATAATACAATTAATAGTCCAGCCGAGAGAGGCGGCCTCTTTGTTTCCATTCTAGTCCAATTAGAGGCAAATCAGGCGACATAATGTGGAGTAGCATCGATCATTCATTGGGCCCGTATTGGCTGGGCTATGGCTAGCTGTAGGCTGTGTTGGAGGCTGTAGGTCAGGGAGATAGTAGTCGTAGGGTTAGCACGGAATACAGTAAGGTTATAGTACGTGGAAAATCTGATATTATGCTTGAAATCATGTGTAATCAAAGAAAACGTGAAATGGATAATAAAACAAGGATGTGAAACAAATGTGATGTTATTTTTTACCAATTAAGGTTGACTAGCATCTTCTTATACACCTAGAGAAATATTGTATTTATAGAATTACCACAGTGCAATATTTTTCTTTAACAGCAATAAAATCCTCATGTTACATTGACTGTAGTGAATGATTAACAAATGTAACGTTATTTCGTTGAACTTGCTAAACTTTTAACATAAATTAGTGTTAAAATACCATTGAACACAGCCCTATCCTCAGTGCCCGTATAGAACCTATCTCCGAGCCTAGAGAGTGTATTGGGGCCGAACTGGAGCGAACTTGTTTGGGATCCAAGCACTGTAAGTGCAGGTCAATATTCCACAGATATCCGATTGGGCACGATCCGTGCGCCCATAACACTAACGGTTTGAGCTACTTATGTTGTGATGATGTATAATAATACATCATCACAACATAAGTAGCTTGTTATAAACGCTTAGCTAGTCATGAACCTGATGGTAAGTAGTATGCTTGAGTATTTTATTTGTATTGACACTCTTCTTCTTCTTATCTTATCGAATGAGAGTGGCCAACTCTGGTGTCGATAGTTCATCAAACTCATTGACACTGAAGTTAAAGTACTGAAATTGCTTATGCTAATGCTTTTTGTTAACCGCTAGTTTAAGATTTGTCATCAAAAATAACAATCTAATAACTGATTAGCACATTTTCATGCCATATGTTTTTCATCTTCGAGTTTCTATGTTATATTGTTTAAAAAATTAGTTTGCTATTCCATCATAAATGTGATCATTCTACCTTACCATATGATCATTATTCGCTGGTATCACTCAAATCCCCTGATAAAAATAAAGCAATCAATATAAAACTGGAAATTTACTATCTATGTCTATCTCTCCATGTGAGTGGCCGCACAGGCACGCGCGCGTCACTAATATTCGCAAACAGGTCACGAGAGGCGCCCCGATACACACATTACCCCCCTTTTTCTACCCCCTTCCACCCCTCACCCCCTCCCCCTGGCTGGCCATAATTAGGCACTCTGTGTTCTGTCCGACGAATCTGAGGACCCAAGTCGGGGAGTTAGTTTACATGATTCTGGTGAATGTAGAATAGCCGCTGGAATAAAATATATGAGCAGAGCGGTTAGTATGAATTTGATGTCACTGTAGTTGTTTTTAAATTTGTTGTACCCTTTGAAGAGATATAGTTTTGTTTTATTTTTCAGTGATTAAAATAAAATAAATAAATAAATATTCCGGGACATTGCACACAGCGCCATCTAGCCCCACACTAAGCAAACGATTGTATGTATAAGGTATCACAAATTATATTAGTTACCTTGCTTCTGTTACCTGTAAAAACTTTACGCATAGCAATCATTTCTAAAATTCATGGCCTAAATAAAGCAGTTGAACATGAACATAGGTACCGCACCCAGCCAGGACAAGCCTGCTCCGGTCAAACCGGCATACCAGGGGGCACGAGGTTGTGGAGCGTGGTTTTGTGCTAACGCTCCGGGATGGTAGTCGACCGGCTATGCAGCCAGACGCCGATTTGGAGAAGGTTGTTATTAAGGATAGGGATAAGCGTTAGTAAAAAATGGTGTTCGTTGATTATTGAGTTGACCCATCTTGGGGTTTGTTAGTGTTTGGCTTTGCAAGAGCTATCTTAATACGTTCGCTGTGTAATGTTGGTCCTTTTGTGAGTAATCATAACCGCGTCGGGTGTAGTAGGTGGATCTTAAATGTGGGTCGAATAGATCCTATGTCGCTAAGGGAGTGTTCTTGTGTCATCTGACGGCCTTTCCTGGGGTATGGTTGGTGCCAGCCTGTTGGTATGTCGTTCTGTTTTCTCATCAGATTCGCTGTCGGTTTCTGCCATCTTATAGGTCTCCCTAGCAGCTCTTATAAAGTCTCCTTTGTTTTTCGCCATGTCCTGCCAGTCAGATATGTTGCTGGAGTAGTAGTCCATATCATGAGATAAATAATCCATACATACTATTACATACTCCCTAACCACAACATAGGCGGACCGTAACCCTTAATCACCTGTTAGGAGGTATACAGACCCAACATCCCATATATGCTCATACACATACACCAAAGATATACACAATGTGACACACACAGATATACGATCAAACCACATACACAGGTGGGCCTGTCACCCCAGCGTAACTGCCTGGAGGTACTCAGACCTACCTTCACATGTAAACACATACAAACACAACACATATTCACAACATATACCTACTATATTCCATAAATTCACTTTTCAAGCCCGAAATATATAGTTCCCAAAATTAAAATTAATTTGGCACGCACGCGTCCAGCTCTCTTGGATTAAAATTTTCACTCTTTGAATCCCTATCTCTAGCACCCTGGAAGAGAACTAGTTCTCGCAACACAGGGAATCCTAGTGCGAGAACTAGGGACCTCAGACTTACTAGAAATGTTAAAAAAAAGGTTATAAACTATGTATAAAATATTTAAAATTCGCTTTTGCTCCAAATTTATTTGAGAAAAAAAATGTTATGTATGTACACTAGTTTAATGTTTTCATATATATTGCAAACACCGAGTTTGAATCATATAAATATGTAAAACACTGGAAGAACCCTGTCTACTGCAACTCAGCAGTAGACATCCCCATACACAAAATTGTTTTTAATTGTCATTAAAAAAAAAATGTTCTTATTTAATAATAGATCCTAATTATAATCTAGATAAATTATGTACTTTTGTAACTGTAAAAATGACAACATACTTTAGTTCAAATAAAAATTATTTTTATCTTTATCTTCTGTGGTGCCGACAACCTGGAAGATTTCACTTCCCGATTGTCGCCAGTACAAAATGCAGGTCCCACATAAATAAATAAACGAAATCCTAACTACCTAATATCCGATAATTAACCGTTATTAACTTGCTTTTGATTTAATTATTTCAGCTTAATACTTAAACAACAATAATAAATAGCTTTCAAAAACAAACAAAACACCAAAAAAAAAAAAAAAAAAACGCTATCCCGAAAAAATACACAATATTTATTACTTAGCAACAATAATAATGATCTCCCTACCATCCCTTCCTATCCCATCCTCGAGACAGCCTTAGTTTTATCTTTTTATCTTGTTATAATGTTTTAGTTATCCTGAATATTTTTCGAAGCCATATAGGTATCAAAATAATATTAATACTTAGATTAAGATTTTATAGCTAGTAGCATATAGTTTTAGTCAGTCTTTTACTTGCTCGGAACTGATCCTTTCCGGTTTTAGATAATCTTGTATTTCTTACTAATCAAAAATTGTATATACAGATCCTTATGTATATGATAGTTTCCTATCATTTATGCTTAGATATTCCTTTTCGAAGAGCATGATTCCCACGACACAGGGAAACCTAGTGTGGGGATCACAGTCAACATCATTTACCCATTTATTTGTATATAGCCTTTCTGATCCAATTTTCTTTAAGTACAAATGATGTATAGTAGTCTAAGGATTTTTGTGTAAATAAAGTAAATATTATTATTATTATTATTATCTTTATCTTCATGACGTTTGTTATCACTTCCCACGATAGCGGCTCTTTTCAGTTTTCGCAGTTCCTGCTCTTTTTGGTTTCCTCTATAATAAAGTTTCTTGCTATATTTTTTTTTTCGAGTGGTGGTAGCTACTTTGAAGCGTCTCGTAGTAAAGGGTTTTGTAGTCAAACTCGTTCGCAACGTTGGCGTGGTTAGTCTTATAGGAGGTCTCGTAGAGTCCCTATTGGAATTTAACGTGCGGGGCTTCAGGTTTCCCCATATGATTCTATGGTCAGATGGGATTGTTTTTTCACCTTTTGTATTTGTATTATTTGTATTATTAGTTTTGTTCTCTGTATTGTAGTTATTATATCATCATTTATTAATTAATGTAAGTAATTGGCTCGCGCCGTTTTAATTGATTTGTAAATAAATAAATAAATGATGTAATTAAAAATCTGGTTGTTTTTGGCTTCTGTCATTATGTGGTCTATTTGCGATGTTTTGTTTCCCGACGTCCAAGTCAGTTTACAGCTGCGCCGGCCGAATGATGTGTCCAATCGGAGATTTTCCCGTTACGTTACTTGTTTAGTGTGAGAGATTTTTGCCTATTTGATTTTTATCGCGAAGTTCGTGTGTATCTGTGAGTCCTATGTGGGCGTTGAAGTCACCTAGTATGATTGTTGTTGAGTTCCTTGGTTTGTTCTTGGTCAGTTGTAGTAGCCGAGTCGCGTCGTTTGCTGCTGATGACGTTGAATTGGACCTGTGCGTTGTAGTAATGAATAGAGGCTCCACTGCTTGTATCTATTGAAGCAACCATATTGTTTGTGTTTGCTTTAGTCCAGTTCATCCTTAGGCCGCTGCTTTTTCTTATGAGAATAGCTTGGCCTCTTCTGTTGTTGTTTCCGCTTAGGTGCCACGTATAGTGACCAGATTCGTAGGCCCCGGATTTTAAGTGAGTTTCCTGTAGGCAGGCAATATGGATAGATTTTCCGTCTAGAAACTCGTCGATCTCTCGTTTTTTAGTCAACGTTGCGGCGCCTCTAACATTCCATGTGGCAGTGTTTATGTTTTCATTTACTACCTGTTTTTTGTTGTTTGGTGTGGCCTGGGGCGGGCAAGTCTGTATCCGGACTCATTTGGTATCTCCTCAGGGGTGCTAGTTCCAAGAGTTAGACTAAGGTCATTTGCGTGGTGCTTGTACTTATTACTCCTAGGTGATTTTCAAGGCAATCAAAGTGGTTCCCCGTAAATATTAGACCTATGCTACCTGCGGCGTCGTTTGGTGCCTTAGGGGAGAAACATACTGTTTCTTGTAGCGGGGCTTTTTGAAAGATTTTCACGTTAATACTATAATATTCCGCTGCCGCTATAAGTATGTCTATGCCGCCCCATGTGCCATCTTGGTATTGTGATAGAATGTAGTCCCTGATTTGTTCGCTTTGTGCTGAATTATCTAGATTACTTCTGATCGCTAGGTACATTTGTGGATCGTTTTGGTTTTCCTCAACTTGGCGTGCGAGGTCTCGTCGAATGTGTTGGTGGTCAAAGGTTAGGCCATACAAGTCGTTAATTTGGTGGGCTATAGCGCGATACAAGCAGTTGCCGTCTCCTGGTATTTTTACGATAGGGTTCCCTATTTCCATATCTGCTTTGGGCCTTACCGTGGCGGTATCGCAGTGGACAGGGTGTCGTGGCTAGCTCGTGATGTCTTTCAGGTATGCGCGTGATCGAGGCTGTGAAGGAAGCTTATATACTATGTATTTGTATTAGTTAAGGTATATCATGCACTATACTAGTTCCCCTTTGCCTTTAACGGAGAAGGGGAGTGCGTAGCACTCGAGTGAGTACTTGGGTCTCGTCTAACAACTCCAGGTACGAATCATTTGCTAGGTGTATGTTAGGATACTTGTACTTAATACCGGCTGTTCTTTTCCTAGGTTATCTATGTGATCTTTACGAACCCTTCCGTCCGGCGGCAGGCGAAGGGCTTTTAGTTCTAGCGTGGTGTCCAAGTGAGTTAGGGCTAATTATTTGGAATAAGTCTATTAATTACGCTTTATGTACTAGGTGTGCTATGTGTATAAAACAAACGTCTGGGCTTTGTTGTACGTAGCAAAAATGACTACAATAAGAAGTAATTTTTTGTTTTGTAATGATTGTTTAGCGGTTCGGCGTATTATCACAAAGGATGACCCGATAGTAAGGCCTCGCAGCTGTGCCGGAAATGGTTTTAAGAAGGGAGTTTTTGCCTGTATTGTTAATGTTCTGATTTATTGCTTAGTTTTATGCGTCGGTATTTGTTTTGGGAATGGATAGCTATTGTTTAAGTAATATTTCGCGCACCGTTTTAAAATCTTAAGCTATTGTCCAAACGGGCCTGCAGATGTGCGTAGTTTTTACTCGTATTTAGGCTTTTGTGTTTGCCTTGGGAAAGTAGATTGGCTTATGGGATCGCGTAATCTAGTCTAACCTTGTAAATTTAGCAGGTTTTTACGGCAGTTTGTGTAGATATGTATTTTGAAATCGGATACGCTAGTAACGCGTAGGTTTGATCTATAAGTAACCGATGTGACCGTACGATGTTGGTTGCTGGTATAGGCTGCTTGAAAACAGACTTGTCCCTTCATGGCCTAAATAAAGCAGTTTAAAAAAATTCGGCAACATTCACATTATCGCATTGCTACAGACATTAGTATTACGTTTCTAATAATAATTTCCTTTCTACATTTGAACAGACCTCTACTCGGGCCATTCTGTGGAACACGTCAGTTTGCAACTCGGACACAAGTTCCAAAGTGTGCCGAATCCTGCCGAAATAATCGCTTGTAGATGTAGACGTGACACATTTATACTTCTAGTGTGAGGAGAGAAGTTGGTGGGAGTTTGAAACTAATCGGCCTTTGACAGGGCTTTGCAGAAAACAAATAAAACTATCAAGGTATCTGAAATGTTATGTAATGATGTGTCAATGAAATAGATTGTTGCACTTTACAGTTTTAGACAATATAAATAAGAGAGAATTATTATTGTAATACATTATTTTGTATAGGTCACGGCACACGAACACGGCACGTGTTGCTATTAAGGTTATCTAAGAATTAAAATTAGATCAAATTACTTTCAAACAAATCACGCCCAAAACCCACAAACTTCGTTAAAAAAAGTGTGATTCTTGGAACCTTAATCTTTATTTCACGTTCTCGTATATATTTTGGGCCAGATCGTGCCGTATCCAATTAGTCGGCCGGCCCCGAACAGAACCAGCATCGCCTTCAGTAAACATCGATGACAGAATATAACCAGAACACGCATGCACACAGGGGGAGGCATAATGATAGCTAGCATTGCCAGCATCACCAGTAGCTTGAAGAAATGAAGAAATTCAGGATTGCTTAACCTTAGGCGAGCTGGTTTCATTCGCAAACGGTATAAAACTCTTTTTAGTATTCGTTTATTGATAATATGAAATCTGTTTTAATTCACAGCTTTCTGGCAATAATAATTATGTACAATTTCTACAGAATGTGAGCAGACGACTATTTTCTAATGATTAAATAAACCCATTAATTAAAATTCAAATTCATTTATTATTTTTGTGACGGCCTGTTAACGCTGTCCAGGAATTTTATTTGTTATTTACATTGTTTTACTAGGTACTACTTTTTCTGTCAATCTAGTTCATGTTTTCCAATCCCCCTGTATAGTAAGTGTAGTGTTGTGACCCCAGCACAACACTAGCCGTCCCACTAACTAGAGCCGTGTCTCGTCTGATGGCCGCTTCCTCCCAAACAAACGGATAGTGTGTGTGTTAGTGTATGTGTGTTTATACACAACAGACAGTGTGTGTGTGTGTGTTTATAGCAGCGTCTCTGTTTGAAGTTTTTGCTCGCCTCTTGAAATGTTGGTCGGCGGGATTTGGGATGTGCCCTACTTTATGCATGTTTGAGGGTTAATTAGAGACAAACTTAAAAATATTCAACTCTTTTGTGAGGTCTGTTTGGAGAAATAAATAATGTGACCATGTAAGAGCTTGTCACGGTAGCATGGTAGAGTAAAGCACACATTGATAGTTTCATGTACTATTTTTTTTGTGTATATACTATGTTTTTGCAAGATAGTTATTTACATCACTCTAGATTCGAAGAAAAAACTGGAATAGATAAATTAAACCATCAACCAACGCCACTTTTTACTGAGAACACATTAATCAGTCATTATATTACAAACAAAGTTTCTCACCTGTGAAACTAATGTGCCAATTATCACAAAATACGTTTCCGATCTACATAGGTTTTAAATCTGTGGTTTTCGTTCCACTTTTCAACTGAAATATGGCACAAAAACGGGTCCGATGAACTATAACGATTGAAACTGTTGTAAATGAGTGTGGAATGTATGAGTATGTACGCGAACTCTATAAAAAGCTCGGAATGTACTAAATGTACGTTAAAAATGATAGTTTGTACTTCATCTGTGATTTATCGTAGTTTGAGAATGTAGTTGTGTTTTATTAGTTTGCGTAGTTTTACGATCGATCGTTGATTTATGAAAGTAGCTTGTTTACGAGCTTTAAAGTGATTGCGATTAGTGGTCGTGAGATATTTTTATGAGAGTGAAGACCTTTGGTGGTTTGTATAAAATTATGGCTAGTGCTCATTTTTTATTGAAATTCTGATAATTTTGTAAATTTTGGTCTTAAATAGTATCTTTCTATAAACTTAATTTTCGGAAAAATACTTTCAGACGTCTGCAGAATTTAAAAAATAAACATATGCATTTATAAATCGCACCCTTATTGCATTTTACAAATAAAGCCTAAAAGTAACTATTAAAAAGCCCCGGTAAAATACCGTATTCCAGCCATGTTGGCAGATTAAGCCCGCAGGTGGGCAGTTGCATGGAATTACCTGCAGCTTGCATCCCGGACTGCACTACCTGCTCGCTCGCCCAATTGAACGCAACCTGCTAGTTTATAATGCAGTTCTTTACTCACATGGGGTGACATGCAGCGAGGTTCTGTGAAATATGAAAATCTTGTTAACACTTTAGAAAGACCCGTACGTAAAAGCAGGTTTTTGGGTTTATATTATTAAAATTTTAAGTGTAAAGGCCGGTCGCTAGGAAATAGGCCGAAGTATTTTAGTAGCAGTTATTGATAAAATATTTTTAATGATATAATATCCTTAAACCTCTGTTCCGGTATAAAACCAGAGTATGGTACTATAATGTCTTAAAAAGTTTGTGAGCAAATTCCTTAAGAGTAGGTTAAAATTTAAAATAACTATCATTAAAAATTTCTGAGCTGCCGCGACGTAAGTATTTACTAAACGCATTTTCAAAATTAATCAAAAATGTTCGCTGCATAATCTTTGCAGTATATATGTACATATATATTACATATAGGTAGGTAGTGCACATAGCTCGTGCAAGACGCTATCAGTGGCATCCGATGGAGAATGTCGGGCGTTTCAATATGCTCGCAGTGTTTGGCCGTCAGTATAAATATTACATGCCAACATTGCCAGCGCCGAGGAACGCTCCACGAAAAACGAACACTTTTCAACGTTTTACGGTTCATAAATTTTTACTTATTTTGCTGGAAGAAGAACAAGATTTTGCGATTTATCGACATAAATAAGCAGCGGAATTTATCAATAAGTACTGCGTCGCGGAGTTTCCTTTGTCTCGTGGAAATTGTAGAGACAGCTTTGTTTTGGTATTCGGCTTTGTCTTGTGCTTTGATTATTTTACGGAACCAATCAATCAATCCCATGAACAGTTGCAATTAATAATAATGATTGTGTTTTATTGGAGTTATTAATAAAATTGTAATTTTTAAGTCATCATAACGCTAAAATACCCCTAAAGTTCCCTTTACCCTCGCCACCATACATAGCAGTATAAATGTAGTACAGCTATATACTCGCGGGTTCATTAGAGCAGCCGCCGGTATAAAGGTGCGCGCTCATATAGTATTCATTGCGCGCGATCCTATACAAAGTCGCGGCTTTTTCATCGCATGTATAAAATGCACCTTTACGTCCTAGAGGGTAAAGAAAAATATCTTTACTGAATACATTTTCAAACAATTCTACAAATTAAGTTTCATGTTGTGTTTTAAAATGCTGCATCATTTATTGTTAGGCAAAGTTTTACATTATTATTTCGTCTCATTTATTCAACTACCTAATTAAAGCGAATGGCGTTCTACTATAACTTTATCAAATAACAGAGTACTTATTTCAACAGTGTACGTGCTTCAAGAGAAGGTTTTGACGCGACAGACATTACTCGGAGTTTCAGCGCATGTTTATAAAGTAGAGTTTCGTGGCTATCACCCATTTGGAGAGTATACATTATATCGTGCGCTACATTTTTCAGCGGAGCCCAGAGACTTTGTTATAAATGTGTAAAGTTGCCAACCGTCTGACGGCTCGAATGTTAATGAACTTTTTCAAATATTTCCAACAGAATTTAGATCGTTTCGGCTGAATCACGTTTGCGTATTTAAACTTTTCATTGCAGAATGTAATTCGGTTTGAGCTAGAGTTGGACAAAGTTGAGTTTTTACTATCGTACTGGTTCATACCGGCTCGTACTGGCTCGTATAGCTCGCTCAGTGTAGTTTTGCGTATACGGGAGATAATTTCTAGTATTTTTAGTACGTTTCCATACATTTCAGTTTACGACGGCACTCCGTGCAAAACGAAATAAACTCGTTTATGTGTGTTTAAGCGAGTTATATCTGAATGTGTGTACTCACAGCCACTGGGAGAGGCTGCGTTTGCTAATGCAGTTTTATTTGCACGTCGGTTTATATGCATTAAGAGTTTAATGAACACCAGTAGATAGTTTGCTATACGAGAAAGTTTACTGAATTTAATTTTTGATTAAAAGCTAATCGATCAATGTATGTAGATGAGATGTAGTCACAATCGTGTTATATAATGTGGTTGACAAAATGAAAACTAACTCCATCACCATACTTTAGTGCACCTTGATAACAATACTTAACGATTTTACAAAGTTCTAAGTTTGTTTGTAAAAAGTATACACAAACTATCTAATACAATTTTCTATATACATTCTATTAACCCTAACTGTATGTCGTGCTTGGAAGTAATATCCAAGACGCTGTTAGTCCACATTCTAAGCCAGTAAATTACTGAGACAAATATAAATGCCTTGTTCCGTGTTTGAAGCTGGATGTGGTTAGCTTTATTGCCTATTTGTGCTTTCATGGGCTCATCCCTTTATGTAGTGACCAAGAAATGTGTTTTGAGAACGTTGTTTGTCATCTTGGAGAAAAACAGACTCGAAAATTCAACAAGTGCATAACTAGCTATTTTTATTTAAAGCTATTATTAAGTATGAGTTAATTTATTAAGTGCTAAACCTGCACTATGGTTGTTTAAATTAAACTTATATTGGAAAATGAGCGAAAATAATCACGACCGACAGGATTCGATCCTGCGTATTTCCGATCACCGTCCGGAACGCCTTAACCACTAAGCTACGGTCTACTAACTTTCGAATCCTGCCGGTCGTGATTATTTTCACTCATTTTCTAATAGTACATTACATAAAGTTTAAAGTTAAGTTACACTTTGTGTTTTAGTTACAAATAAATGAAAATTCATAAGTTATCCTTTAAATATGAAACTGTTGTATTTTTAAACTTTCAAGAGATTGTTAACGGACCCAAAGTTTTTAACATTGTAAAAACATTGACTTGCAAACGTGGTACTAAAAAACTACAAACTTTGGAACAATTCCAGACTGATGAAGTTTTATAATTTTTATATAAACTGGATAGTAAAAAGTACCTTCAAGGTGTAAAATACTTTTTTTTATGATAGGTTTCTGTAGTAATAAAAATGCATGTTTCTTAGCTGTATTAAATATAATCAGGGATTACTTATCGTATTAGGTAACATCTTCTGATTTTCTTTTTAAGCGTCGTGTTTTTTCTTCACTAGTAATTCATCACACTAGAATACATTAGTAGCAGATAACTTACACAATTTTCTCTCATAAAATACGTAATATTATACGTATATTCTTGATCACGGACTCTAAGCATTAATAAAGCTTCTGAGCAATAATACAGCTTTATCCTCATGGACTAAGCAAAATAAACACAAATGTGAACGATCATGTCTGTTGATGACGGATTTAGAGAGAGAGTTTCAGTTTCAAATTGGATTAGGTTATTTAAATTATATATTTACTACCGCAAATGGATATTGGTAAATTAAATTGATTATATGAGATTGGCTTTTAGAGAAGACAGTGCAGTGGTGTGGCTTTGTATCGTCTTGTTTGGTCGCAGAGTTTAATTTTTGAGACACAGATTTCTTAAAAATATTTATTTTCCTTGTTGTAACGTGTAATGTCGGTGATGGCGCGGGCGGCAGTTTATTTATAAAGTAATTAAGGGGAGGGATGCATCTCGGTGCCGGCGCCGCTAATGTATCTCAGTTAATATTAGAGACGGCAGTACTGCACTTTATAATGTACTTAGTGCACCGCCTGATCTATGGCCTCACGTGGCTGCTACAAATTTCACCTGTCAAATTCACATATACTCGACTACCGCTCCATTAACATACAAACACAACCACATTTTGTCATTGATGCGGTTTATGTTACGAGTATCGCTTATTCAGTGAAATAAAACTAACCAACATTACAAACTCAGATCAGCATTGCTTTATTTTTAATCTCGCTTTGGTATTTCTATTCTCTTTGCAATTCAGTGTTTACCTCGCCTTACCTTACGTGAACAGTACATATTATTACTTACCAATAACACGTCTATATTTTTCTTTACGTTCTACAGCTGTGAATACACTTATAAAAGAAAGAATAACAACTGCTATTAACACAAACCCCGAGGGGTGAGAGTGTTATTTAGGTTCACTCCGGAGTGGAGTGTAAACCTAAATAACACATTCACTCCTAAACACTTCACCATAAACGCACAACAGATAGAGTGAACGTTAACATAATAATCCTTGGAGGCGTGGATTACCACATATAGAATCTGTAGATATCAACCTGTCTTACCTTATTCGAATACGTCAAGAAAAATAACAACTTCTTTGTTTGTTTTTCATAACAGTGACGCTCTAATCAATTTGGTTGTACCTCCTTCCTAAGGATTCCAAGTTGCTTTAAATCTTGTTAGTAACTAAGATTTTACGAATGCATTAGTATTTTAGTTAAAAAGCAATAAGAAAGCGTTTTGTGATAAAAGATTGAAGTATCTCCATTAATAATTTGAATTCCTTAAAACAAAGGCCATAATTTCTGTTAAGTCCACCAAAACTTTC
This sequence comes from Macaria notata, assembly GCA_927399415.1. Taxonomy (NCBI): domain Eukaryota; kingdom Metazoa; phylum Arthropoda; class Insecta; order Lepidoptera; family Geometridae; genus Macaria; species Macaria notata. The sequence continues at coordinate 3,126,109 of OV656727.1, forward strand.
TTCTTGTCTGAGGCTAAAGTTTCAAATATTTTTTTAAATACCCATTGGCCGGGGAAGATAGTTTTGTAAAGCAGTATCTATTAAGACAAATTCGTGTGTAAATGAGCGTTTATTCTCAAAATAGCGGCGCAGTGAGTCATCCACGCGTTTATTTTTAAAGCAATTACACGCGCGTGTGAACCGCCCGTTAACTGTTACAGATTAATGACGCTCAGATTAACTGCTACATGTTCGCGGAATTAGCGCCTGCCCGCGGATGCGCCGTGTTTTATTTAATTAGCTAGGAAATATTTGCTACTGACCATTTATATAGAATTAAAATTCTATTTTAATTAAGTAAAATGTTGGGTTTCTGCAAAAATCTTTGTAAGTTTAACTTAAATGAATACATAAGAGATATTTGAATAACGAAACAAACTATAAATTTTGATATTTTTGTAGCTAATGTCTGAGTTTTCAACTCGAATTCAGCGTGGTAATGCGGCCAGTATGCTGGGTACGCTGCCCTCTGGTAGTGGGCTGGAGCACTTAGATTATCTTTAGGCTCTTGAAAAGATTTTCTAAGTGCCCCTTTTTTGTAGTAGTTACAAGTTGTATGTCTAGTTTTTCTTCCCTTGTTTTTATATTTTATTATTGTAAATAAAGTTAGTACACTCGAATACATTATTTTCCTACCATTATTGCGCGATTTATTTATGAACACATCGAGACCGGTACAACACTAATCCTTTAATTGATCCGAGCTAAGCCCACTAGCTCCTGCTAATTCTGTTATTCAATTACAAGCAACCTACAAAAAAGATTATATTAAGCCCGCTATTGTACACTGGATTATCCGTGCGCGGTTAGCTGCTAACTCGTTAAAAATAGCAGCTGCTATCGTTGTGTTGTTTAGTGTGCCTATGTAGCTGTTATTAATAACGGTTGTTATGCTGCCTGTCTGTCACGGAGACGTGGACGTGATTTATGCTTCTCATTAGCGTGAATGTAATCTATTGTGTTTTTTATACTCAGTCCTATGGCGTCACACTTTATTATTTAATGAAATGCTTTCGGATCAAAATAAGCACTTCTTTTAATTCACATCACGTGTGGTTATGACATACTAGTATCATCAATTTAATATTGTCTTTTGTCACAGCGTTAATTAGAGATGATTAATGATTTCGTACTAAAGAATTAATTACTTATTCAGTGAAAACGAATAGGGAAGATGGTTGGCCACCTTTTACGACATGACGAATTTATAAGAAACATCATGGAAGGAAAATTGGAAGCCCGAAGAGGAAGAGGAAGGCCGAGAAGATCATACATGGACCAAATAAAAGAAAAGGCGGGTGTCATGTCGTATAAGGAGGTCAAGGAATTGGCAGAAGACCGGGAAGGATGGCGCATACTCCACAGACAAGGGCCCGGCCCTTAAATTTATGATGATCAGTGAAAACCATATTATTATTTTCATTTAGCCAACTCTGCAGTTAAATTTGAAAGCATCCAGACATAATGAAACAGAACAAAAATTATAAAAAGTACCAGACTGAATAATTTTAGGATTAAGGATTAATTCACTTTGATAAAACTATTAACTGCTTAAAATATTTATACAAAAAAGGTTTGCGCAATTTCATGAAAGAATTATTCATTTAGCATTTTAACACTCAAATTAATGGTTCTGGCATCAATTTAGCAGTGCTATTTAGCCGCCAGCATTAACAAGTAACATAAATTTCGGTATCTCCCAGACTTAGACTAATCTTTAGCTAAGTGTTTCAAGTCTCAAGCTGTTTGACTAAAATAAATTTACTAACACAAGTTTAATGACTCTCTCTAGTCAGTTTAAATTTACGGTAAGTTTTAAATTCGATTGAACTTTTCTTCAATTTAAATGAGACTAGTTTTTTGGTTTGGTTCTTGAAAATTAAAAAGTATATAGATGGGTAACATTTTCAACTTTTAACATATCATTTTAATTTTCAATCTTTAGTAATACCAATGCTTATTTCACAAATTGTCAAATAAAATAAAGTAAATATAACACAGCCTATTCTTTTTCTTATCGAACGAGAGCGGCCAACTCTGGGGTCAAGAGTTTATCAAGCCGTCCTGAGGGCCTCTGATATGGCTCAGCGAATGCCGTACTAGACAAACAGCCAGGACCTACAATTTAACGTGTCATACGACCCACGGAAGCGTTTAAAATAGATTGCCACTTTACGGTCACAGAGCCTATTTTACCGAGGTCTTAAAATGTCAATGAAGTCAAATAAGTTTAGTACGTACTATTTAAAATTACAAGGTTATTACAAAGTTTTCATATCTCCCATTCCTTAATCTGGCTAACATTACAATTTAGGATACTTTACGTTGAAAATTCATAATTTTAGAGACCATTACTAATTTGACCCGACCCAATCTTTTTTACGCTTCACCACTTTAACTTTATGAGTTTCGAGTCCTAAAATGAAAGCTTGAGAGTTTAACTGGTCCGTGTACACTCGTAACTCGTTTAATTAATTATAATTATATTCATGAGGGCCAGAGGGCAGCACTCACTACTCCGAGCTACTCCAACATATTCCAGTTGGAATGGAAAATTCGAAACAGGCCGTGTACAGTACAATGTATAAAATGATCATGAATCAAAGAGGCTGTGCGTCATTTTTTGCCTCGAAGGGTTGAGCTTTTTGACACGAGATAAGTTTACATTTGACTGCGACGGTTTGTTTGGTGTTTTTTTAATCTTTATCCCCATTAATTACAGAATCAATAAATGCAGGAATCTATGTAAATTAGGCTAAGATTGTATCTCTCAGGAAACCCAAACCCCATACATGATTTAAATCGAGGTATTTACCCTAAAATATATATGTAGTTATGATTTATGGACTCATGCAGTACACTAAACAACTTTAGTATCTAACATATAAAATAAAAACATTCAGTGATTTGAAAACCTCCTTTTTATATTTTGTTTTTGTTTTAATATACATATATAGATAATAAAGTCCTTCAATAATAAAATATACTAAAAATAATAAAATCTCGCATACTCGCCCCATCCCTAGAAGAGCGTGTAGTTATCACACACGGTTTTCATATCCAACCTCTTTAGTAATAGAGAGACCTTTTGTTCCTCGCGCTGGAGTATAATTTAGGAGGCCATTGTGCAATTCTCTCAGCGACTGTTTAACTTGTAAAGATCTTGCACTATAATAAGCCTTGAGAGGGACGTAATGAAAAGCGCTAATTTCTAGTGCTTGCTCGGTTTTGTACGAAGGAAGATTAGTTTACATTGAATTTAGATTTTAGGGTTATTTTTAAGTCAGAGAATTAATGTTTCATATTAACTTATCTCAAGTAAAACGTACCAGTTCAACAAAAACACTTTTCAATAAAAAGTACTGACATAAATTCGTAGTTACAAAAAGGAAACATTCAATCTAGCGGTAACCAAACTGGCTATCACGATATTTCCGGCTTCACTTTTACAGTAAATTTTTGTGAGATATTTCAGGAAAATGTAATGTAAAGCTTACAGACGCGTCAATTACAGAATAAAAGCCCTGAGGTAAAATTCAGTGTGTATTGAAAAATCTGTCAATATTATTTTGATAAGTCAAAGATAAAATGTTCACGTTTGATTTTGAAATTGTAGACCAATATAATGTGAAGAGAATAAAATTGTTTAATTTTCAACTATGTAAAATACAAGAAGTAAAATAATAAATACAGTGAAAAAACTCGTATAAAAGGCCTATCTTTCATTCATTCATTGGCCATCAGGCAGGCTGTAGTTAAACTTAAACATATCCCACGTAAAAATAGTAGTAATATAATAGTAGTAATAATAGTAGCTCGAGAATAAACATTTGCATTTAAACATAAGTTAAATTGTATATAATGCATAGCCATTGATAATACAGTGTTGATGTATTTCAGCCGTCGCTGACGTTTATTGTCGTAGAGATGCGCGGCCGCAGATTTACAGCCACTTCACGGCACTTTTTAAACGATAATGGCTGTTCTTTTGTGTTTTTAATTTTTATGACTTACTGAGAATTAGCGTTCTGAAGATAGATGTAGATATTTATTTTGCTATTCATAAGCGAAATATGACAAATGAGCCATATGTTATATGTTGTATTAGTTTGAACCTTATATGTATGTTTTTTTTTTCTTTTTTTTTTCAATTGTACTTTCAAAAACTGTAAACACGCTGGTCGATGCATGCAACATGACAACAAGTGGTCATGGGAACCCATTGATTTCCAGTATGTATATGTTATAAAAAATGGCCAGCACTGCTGATTGTATCAGTTAAAAATACATTACAGAACGTTTATCCTATGATCAAAATTCGTCAAGCTTTGCAACAGAATACACCATGTATTAGCTATGCAAAAGTTTAAAATAGGTATACTACTCGAGGTTAGATATCGTAGCTGTCACTTAGATTCTTTTGAAATTAAAGCCCCACACATGTATACAAACCATACATACATACAGTACATATAATATAACCGTAAACATGTAGCATACAACCGCGCTAGTTCACCGGGAAATCGCGGCGGAAAGTTTCCCCGTTTGAAAGCGGGAAATGCAAGCAACAGCCACCGCGAGGTAATAACGCCGTATTACATTTCCGTGTAATCAAAGCGCCAGTAAACTTATATTTTTACCGAGTTCGCCCTCTGCTTTACGAGCTACATGTTTACTTGCCAACTCAAGTTTGACCACAGATTTGGTGGGTTTATAGATCGGTGCAGCGCCGGATGTCGTAAATGTTACATTTGCTTGCTTGGGTTTGTTAGGTGAGGTTTTGGATTCGAGTTTAAAGTTTTATGGAAAATGTGGTGGTTATAAAACGTTAAAATGCCGTTGAACTATTAATAAAATAAATAAAAATAAATAAATATCTCTATGGATTTTCGAAATTCTTTATTTACAATATAATAAAATATAAAAACAAGGGAAGAAAAACTAATAATACTACTTCTTACTACAACATAAAAAAGGGGCACTCAGGAAATCAGATCGCTTAGACTATTTTGTAGTAATTACTCTCAGATTATCACTTTTCGACTAGACTTTACTGAGGTTAATTTTTACTCAAAACTACTACTGCCTTTGATCCATTGTTAAAGTAAATAAATACGAAGCTAAGCTTATTTATTTATGTAAACTTGCCACTTTTTTCAATGCTTTTTAGAAAAAGTGAGTAGTGTAAATAGTGTCAAATTTTAAAATTAACCTTAGATTTACGTACAACTTCTTTGCTCATCTACCAATTGCGAAAACATATTGAGGCGCGAGGGCTAGTTTATTACTACAATTTACAGCCGATTTATTCCGGTCCAAGCAGGTTATGAAAATATTGTAGAGCTGACACGAGCCTGACCTTACTCGAGGCTCGCTGCTTGTCTCGTTATATCTACAAGTTGACTGATGATGCTGGAATTAAACTGTCTCAAATATTGTATACGAGCTTTATTATAACTACACGAAATTTATTTTACACGTCGTTAGCAAAAATAAGTAAGTTGTGATATAAAAAAAATACCTATCTGTGTTAACTTTTCTTCGACAGCTCTATCTGTTATTGGTAGATGCTAATTAATATTCGTTATCAAACAACAATATAAACGCAGCCTATCATCGTTAACTTACCTTTAACCATCGTACTTCCGTACTTCCTACCCTCATTTATCTCGGTCCCGGTCGGTCCAGGCGGCCATCTTGGATTATAAAATTACTTACGTTTCTAATAAATATGGCGTTTACTGCGAACCGTTTCCGATTATCGAAGGCCTTTTACAGCTGCAAGGGAAGGAGGCTTTGATGTGAGCCTTGGAGGGGGGATTAGGGACTGGTTATAGGTACTCGTGGTTAATGGGAATTTACGTTTTTTGGCGTAATAGCGTACATGCAAGAGAAATGAATCAACTCAGTAATACAGATCACCTAATCTTAAATAGTAAGTAGCCTTTATACTATTGCAATTTCAAAGCTAGTTTTTCTTGTAACTAAGACGAATTTACACTCGACCATATTTTTCCTAGCGTAAACAAAAGCTGTGGCCTAAATACAAATATTTTTTCACTAATAATCTAAAGTACCTGTGAAGTTGCATTAGTGCAAAAAGTCAGTGTATTGACAAAATTGGTTTCAAAAAGTTAAATTTACGCACTTTCACCATAATATTAGAAGCATCTCCCGTCACCACCACGGGTAGGTAGGCAGTATAATATTAATCATCAGTCATTACCTTTTATGCGAGCTTCAAGTTTTTCTATCGCTGGCAACTTCGACAGAGATTCATTGCCTGTCTTCTCTCATCGACCGACTCGATGGGGATATGACAGAAACCAAGTCAAGCTGAATATTCCAGTTATAGACAATTATTGGTATCTAAAAGAAGAATTACGACGTCAGGATATCTTATTGCCCGCCAACTATTATTGTATTCATTGTGTTGTATTTCATTTGTATTAATATTTGTTTAATAGTTTAGTTATGAATGGACTCTGTCTGAAATAAACGCTTTTATTATTATTATTTAACTATCATCAAAACTATAGTGAATATGACGGAGCAAGTGTTGCGGTGAGGCCGAACATGCTCTATTCTATACTCTATTCACCGAGTCGAACTAATGTAGCGCCCTCTCACTTGCACAATCGTATGAAACTGATAAGGATGCAGTATCGACTCAAATTGTTATAGTCAATAATGAACTATACGATCTGATAAATCAAATGCAATAACATTTAGTGCATAAAAAATGTAGCGTATTATAAATAATCGCAAAATTCATTACAGTAAAAATATAATACAGAGCTTTTCGATGTGCATAATGAAAAATCTCAATCATCTTTTGATATCGATGTGCACTTATTTAATTATGAATGAACAAAAACATACAAATATGCGAAAAATCAACAAGAATTAAAACTGCGCAGAAATCTTTTCGAGCATTTTTCGATAAAGGAATAATACGAGAATTCATTGCACAAGTTGATACTTAGTTGGAACTTTGGATTGACTTCCTGTGTTCGAAGGCAAAGTTACTTTGTACGCATTTTACTTTACTTTGTCACTTCACTGTAAAAGTAACTTATCAAGTTACTTTTACAGCTCAGTTTTAGTTTAAAGTATTAGTGGATTCGATATTCTAGTGATACCTATTTTATTTATTCAGAATAAGAAATCGTTATATTTTCGTCATTATATTTTCAAAAATCACACACATAAAAAGGCTGATCGTAAATTAAAATACTGTTTTAGTGCTTTTTGTCTATTGTTTACGTATGTATTACATTAGTTTTTTTAAATAATATTATATCTAATAATAAACTAATCCCATTTATTTCCCAGTAGGTACATTTACTTTTATACTGTATAGAGTAAAGTACAAAGAAGTAAAACTTTTAAGCCACAAAAATAAACAGTCTTCCTTTTTAATTTCCTAGTGATGTACCAAGCGAGAGGAAATTAAAAATTAAAAGTAGGCCTGCGTCGCTCAAACAACTCTTTGTGTGGCTTTCAACAGGAATAACAATCGGCAGACCGCATACAATAAGAGGAGAATATTCAATTTTGTTCAATCGTTTTAAAAGAATAAATAATGACATTATTATGGTTTATTTTTTCTAGTTTTAGTGTTTAAAAGCTGGCTTATTGTGAATTATATAGTTGTTTCTAGTTGTATTAGAAATAAACTATGTAATGGTCAATTAATCATAGTTACACTGCTACACCATTATGTATATGGTTAGATGGATATTCATAATTAATGGCTTTTTTACTATTTCTATCGGATTACCGTTTATAGTTTCCTATCACCAGTGTTCAAGGTATGCTAATATGGTTGATATACAACCATTATTTTTGATTTCATATGTAGTTATATCATAACGTCTTTGTAATGCATGGTTTGTCTGTTATTTCTGTATTCGTAGTGTTGCCCCCGATCCGTCGCATCCGGCCTCCGACGCGTATATTGAAAGATTAAAAACTTTATTTTCGGCTTTATACCGCGAAATTGCTTAATCAAAGCGTTTGTTTTGTGAACTGAAGGAAACCGAGTACCTACCAAGTTTAGATATGAGATTCCGAGAAGAAAACAGTTTTTTTTATTTTAGTTAGAATATAGAACTTACAAAAGAAGCAAAAATTTAGAAATAGTTCTTTATTTAAAAGTTTAATACCACAATTTGGTTACATTTTACAAACTCCAAAACAGTGACGAGATAAACAGGAAAGTTTCTCGCAAAATCTAAAGCGATGAAGTCACCTCGCAACTCAAGCAGTAACAGTTATTTTAACTTGTTATTGACCGCGCTATAAAAATAAAGTTTCCAGCATTGCGCTATTTTACAATAAAGCTGCGTTTTGTAAGTGTCCGGGAGTCACTGTTACACCGACAAAGTTCGACTTACTTCCGCAGGTAGAATGTATACCTACATGCAGACAAACAATGTTGCATTTTTACACATTTGGAATTTGGACGCGGAAATTCAGTCACATTGTAGAGAAACAAATTCAAACGTTTGGATTGTTCGAGAATTATGTGCGCTGAGTTTGGGAGTTGTGATGGCTTTTATTATTTTTGTTGTTACCTATATAAAACATGGCATGTCTCATCTCACTGGGATTGGTTTGATATTAGTTTCACGCGATTGTGTAGAAAGCTGTAACAGGATATTTTTTTATGAATTGTCATATATTTAATACCCTAAATATTTACTATTGAAAAAATAATAAACAAGCTATATAGGCAACATGAAATGGCGTTACTTAGCCGTTTTAGTGTGGTAAAAGATATTTTAACTTATATATGTATATAAGTTAAAATATCTTTCTTTCTTAATGTTAACTTATATATTTAAGTTAATATTTGTATCCATATATAGACTATATTTTATTTACAACATACATTTTTGTTAGTGTGAGTCTAGTACATAAATTCATCAATACATTAATACATCAATCTCTCATAAAACGAGAGACGGCTACAGATAATCTAGATTATAGACTCATTCACTTTATTGCCAACTTGCGGTCTCTATAGATCTTACGGTAGATAATATTTGCAGACATACCCTTTGAATGTAAGATTAATGCAGATAGTATAATAAAATGTAGGTATAATTGTAGTAAAAGCAGTTTTTATTAATTTGGCAAACAAATGATTCATAGTAAACAGAAAATCTTGTTTCATAGATATCTACTAATTAAATTCGTCTTGATTTTGATATTTAGGCGTCTAGTAAAAAACTCTATTCCAAAAAGGAAACAACTTATTATTTAAGATATAAATAAAATTACTCAATAAAACCTCATTACCTTAAACTCCACGTATTCAATAAGATTTACGGCCAACAAAAACAATCAAAGTCTCCCCCTCTGAGTAAGACAAGGGCATTAATTAGTGTATTTAATTGGCGCCATCACACCGCGCACGCAGAAAACTTGCCCGTGACGTCACAGGGGCACGTATTCATAACGAGCGGGAATGGGGGCAACTTGAGCTTTCAAGACGTAGAACTAATAACATATGGAATGCTATTCATCTAAATACTTAATTATTATTAGTATTTTCTATTATTATATTAATCTGGTATATCTAATCATATCTGGACAAATCCCAGTACATGCTCTAATTTTGTCTAAATAGTCACTTGTTTCTCACTATTAAAAAACCTGACTATCAGGGATGAAAAATGGGATATTATTGCATCATTGAGAAGATCATGTTGATGAGAAGATATTGCTTTTCTTTGGCAATAATTGCTGATATATCTCATATGAATGATATACATATGTGTGTATGAAAATATCTCGTCAATATGTGGCATTTATTACGCATGTTATCTATGTCCCCTGGATCCACACAAGTTAGTTGCATGTGCGCAACTTTGATTACACCGCCCCCGCCCCGCCCCGCCGCACCCCCGCTCCGCGAGGAAATCACTTTCCAACACACGCGGGATATTGCCTTTAATATGTCTTAGAACTTGAGTTTGCATGACAAAAATAAAGCCTTATTGATAGTTAAGTAGAAAGTCTAGTTTCAGGTCATATGAAGGTCATTGTTTCTTTGTTTGTAATGATGTTCATGTTATTTTAGTTAGTTATTCGTGAATGCGCGAAAACTGAACATTCCTCACCTCGCTACGAGTGAATAGTTCGTGCACCTTCATAACTCTACTACTCGAGGTGTTTGGAATTGCTTTCAAATAAATACAACTCTGTAAAATGTAGCTAAAATTCAGAAATGAAATTACGAATTTACAAATATCTCACTCAACTCACCGTCTACGACGTAGCTAAGTATTTTCTTTAGTAAAATTGAGTATTCAGTAAAATTTCAAAAGAAATCGCGAAGTCATAAAAGTGTGAAGTGAAGCAGGTTGGTCCCTAAAAGTAAAGTGATGTAGAGAGCTGCTCGATGTCTCGAAAGTGCCAACTATCATTGTATCGAGCTATAAAAGCTCCATTTGACCTGATTTGAGTCGTTTCTAAAAGCTATCGAGACTAGAATCTGTTCTATCGACACTGACACTGCTACAATGAGAGGTTTGCGCGCTACGTGCGGGGACACCGAGCAAAGCTCGTCAGGTGTGCTGTGCACTCACTGAGGAGAAAGTTATTTATATACCATTGAAATTGTTAGTGTGCAAGTGCATCTGCGTGAAAAAATTAAGCGATATTAAATATTACTAAAATTATTACTGTCCTGTAAATAGGGTTTTAGCGCGCCTACAACAGTGTTTTATCGTTTTAATTGAATCTCACCGTCCGAAATTGCGAGGGAACAGCAACTGCCAGAGTCACAGAGAATCCCGCGAAGATTTCCTCCATGACATCTGACGTTGACATAAGGTGTGGCAAGACGTCTAAATTTATCGAACATCCCGCCCACCAAGAACTTCGTTCTTCATCAGCATCTTCTTGCTTGAGGCACTAACACTCACTGTTTATTGTCTTGTATTGTAACTGTAATATTTTCTTGATTTGCCCCAAGTCTAACCCACCCCAATTTTCCCGAAGGACCGAACTAAACTACCTTGGCATAGCACTTCAGTTTAGTCCGTTGACTATAGAAATTGGTCAGGTCTTGAATTGTTGTACCTTTACAACATTTGGTATACAAAACTTAAATGGTTGTTTCATTACTTCATTTTATATGCTTAGTTAAAATTGTTGTATCTTTACTTCATTTGTATGCTTAATTAAAATTGTTGCATTTTTACTTCATTTGTGTGGACTGTATTATGAATTTTCTTCGATAGCATCTTAAAACTAAAGGTTGTATTGTGGTAGGCTTCTGATCTGGAGTCTTCCGCCCACCATGCAAAACTCTAATGGTTGACAGGAAGAGCAGCCAATTTTGATGTTGGCCGCTGGAAAGTGTTGTTCATGGGTCCCGCCAGGTCAGCACCACTGACCTCGAAGGGTCTTCTAGGATGAACTCGCTGGAAAGGCAAATTTGCCATGCGCGGTTGCGCTGTTTGTGCTCGGTGCTTCACACATACTGCACATTGTCGTATACGCCTTACAAGTGGTGTAACTCCGATGACCCAGTATCTTGTCTGGATGTAATTGGCTGTAGTAGCGTTACCTCTATGTAGTAACTTTACATGTGCATCATGTACTATCAGTTTGGTCAGGTAAGATTTCTTGGGTAAGATTATTTGGTGTTTGACCTCCTGTGCTACCTGAGCTCTTCTCAAGCGGCCCCCTACTCTCAATAGTCCTCTCTCCATGTAGGGTGACAATGTTTTCAAAGCACTCTTCTGCTTTACTCTTCCCAATTTGTATAATCTTCTATATCTTTGTTAAAATGCTTATCCTGCTCCAACTGTATCAATTTGTTAAGTGTTTCTTTCAACTCTGCTGCAGTAAGATACTTAGATTGAGCTTCTCTGTGATCAGCTTTATCTCTCAACCGTAAAAATCTCCTGCAATATGATAAAACTCTTATCATATGGTTGAGAGATGAGAATCTCTCCAAGATATTTTCTTCTTCTGTGATATGTAATACCACAGGCTTGTTTTTCTTTTCCTCTAAATTTGTGTGTGGCACATGGGGTTTATCTAGTTTTATCTGCTTATCTTGCAGCCATTGTTCATCAGTCATATAATAAATAAATATTAAATATCAATAAATACCGTTGTTTAATTGCGTAACGTAGCTATTTAGTGCGGTGATGATACATATTTGACAACAAAACCGTCAGATCACATCTTTCAACACCACCTACCATGTGTAGGCAGTCACACTTATCTACCACAAACTCCCATGTTCCGGCCTGCTTGGCGGCGTCCTATGCCCAGTGTCTCGCGTCACTGGCGACTGCGTCCCGTCCCAGTGCTTGCACTCGGAACTTCAGAGCGGCAGCGGGGGCGGGGCGCGGGGAGCGAGGGACCAAGTTTTATTGGCTCCGCCGCATCGGGAATTTCATTAGTACGCGAACTCCAATTCTCGCCTGAACCGTAACTAATTGGTTCTGCCCCGCGCCCTGTTATTTATTTGCCAGTAATTATGTTTAAGGCAAACAAGTTCTTTTGAATGCGAGACCGATAAATGTTTGTACAGAAATGTTCACGATTGCTTTTTGCTACTTTTTAATTTCAGCGGTACGATGGCAACTCTCACACTGCAGGTTGTAGATGTAGATATATAAGTGTAGTGATAAGGTTTATTTTGGGAGGAGTAGTGGAAAATTAAATTTAGTTCCTCGTGTAACAAATATTTTCACGTCTCCACTATTCGCAGGGGTCGTTGACCTTGCCCCGAGCCTGAACAAATAAGCTTATCGCAGAGTAACGCAATTTCAAACTTTGTTCTAGAAAAATATTTTGAATAGAAATAGAAGTTTGTTCAGGATCTATTTATCTTTAGCTACTATTCAACTTACGAGCACTTTGATAAAATTGTACTATTTATCAAAACATATTGGTTGGATATTCCTTTTTGAAAATGATACTCTAAAAGGAAAGACCAAAAAAAGCTTGAGTAAAATTTTGTGAATTCTTGATGGACTAAAATGCGAAATTCTTATACTTATTCATACCTGAAACAATAGGATTTCATCATAACTCGTCAAAAATATTTTATAGTACAGCGCCACCTGTTATCAAAAAGTAACAATCCCTCTCGTTCCAGATCGCTGCATCGCTGTGTGGTGGCGTCGTGCCGGATGTTGTGTGTGTGTGTGAGTGCGGGCATGTGTGCGGAGTGCGCGGCGCGCTAGTGGCGCCATGATGCGCGCGCGCGCTACCACGGCGCTGCTGCCGCTACTGCTGCTGCTGCTCGCGCATCTAACGCCACCTGGTGAGTATTTTTTTCTTTTTTTCCCTTAGATTTTTCTCTTTGTGACTCAACTTTAAATCACGCTGGAGAACTTCTTGGGCAAAATATAAATCGTGGGGAGTACTCACTAATCAGATACTCTTACGAAAGAGATCATGGGATTTTGTAATTGAGTTATGCCTTTGTATTTTTTCTTCACTGTGTTCATTTTTATATTAGAAAAATCTCACAAATAACTTTAACAAATAAATCACTGATTTGTGGTCAGAAGTAAGTCAAGGCAGGAGAAATTTACATCATATTAGTACTGTTTACTTTTATATAATACTAAGTACAGTATAAATCACTTTTACATACACTTCTTGTTACAAACAGACACTTGACATGACTCGAAAAAAATCTTCCTTAATTTTTCTTGTCCCCCGCACCTGTACTCCACTCGAGTAGATAAATGCTCAAGTAGCAAATAAAAGCCAGGAAAAATTGTTTTATCCGCGGAGTTCCACCGCGCCGATATAAAGGGCGATCTCTGATCAAATTGAAAAGAGTGCGGTTCCACCCTAGCTTGTATGAATAAAATTTACTTAATCGTAAAAAGTTGGAGCGCGGCCCGGCCAGATCAGATTAATATAACTTCACAGGGCTACATTTTATTAGGGTGAAGTTTAACTCGCACAATATAAAGCAGGGTAGTTATGATAAGGGTGTCGGATTGGATCACTTTCGAAGGCTGCTTCGATCGCGGCCGAGAGATACCAGCCTCCGAGCTTTGGACGATTTATCATTCAAAGTTGAGCTTTATTGCAGCTCGAGGGGGCTCATCCATACACACGCGTTTGCTGTTTGAAATTTGTTGTAACACTGGAAGTTTATTTCTATGCTTACTTACTTACTTATTATATGCTTACTTATGCTTTGTATCGTGAGGTGGAATGGGTATAGTGTAACTACAATATAAGTAGTTTGATTAGATAGCAATTTTCTTTTTTAAAACAAAACTTCTTTCCCTTGACCAATATCTTTTTTTTTTTTTTTTTTGTTGCCCAGGAAAACCTATTACAGGTACCACCCAAAAAACCCCGGGGAGGGCGGGTGGTTATGTGGGAGTCTCCGCCCCACTCTATAAGGGCGGCATACCCACTAAAAACCTGGGGTGTTCCATCTCCGCATCGTTGGTCCAGGGCCACGAGAGCGCGATGCATAACCACCACTATCTATTTCAACTTCTTTGCACATTATTTTCAATTTCCATGCATATTATATCAAAAACACCTAAAAAACCTAGTAAACACACAAGTACAAATTAACTCGCATTTCAGCAATTTCCTCGGTAAATAAGAAACATCCAGCACCATACATACCAGGCGCAAGCCTTCATTTGGGGTTATTCCGCACACTACATTTCTCGTGAAAGCCTCTTCTTGCGGATTGTAAGGGCCTCGGAATGGCCCTGATTATGATTTACGCTGGATGTTGCGTAGTTTTTATAGAACTACTTTCTTTTCTTAGATACAAAGCTTGGTTCTAAGCTTTTTTCTATGGCTTCCACTGTGTTTAGTTTTTTTCATTTTTCGACATCTATTTTAACTGATAAAACAAATAATAAACGCGGTTTACGGGAAGAAAAATATTAAATGCCTGTTACAGTAACATCCTATGTTTTGGATATTTCTAATCTTATGTTACGATCTAAATATACTCTGCTAAATCATTACTGTAAAAGTATATAAGTCTCGATTGTCAATTGACCATTAGGAACTTTTTACCAACCAGTTCTTATAATAAAAAAAAATTGAATGTCTTTGTCCAGTCTTATTCTGTGCTGTAAAAAGACTTTAGTAAATGCTAATATTATGTATGCTTTTCTTCAACATTTCTGCGTACATTTATCTTAATAAGCATCTCCCGCTAACACTATTATCTGTTTCCTAGTTAATATTAATCCGATGTGACGTTAAGCGCAGTTTTACCGAGCGAGCGTGAAGGCTTCCGACGTAAAGAGGCTACGACGATGAATATTCACCACTTTGGAAGACTACTTACACAGGAAATACAGAAAAAACACAGAGTTTAGTAATATCCTTAGCTATAAAACCTAGTGTATCTATCTATCTATCTATACATATAAAACTCAAAGGTGACTGACTGATTGACTGACTGACTGATATAGTGATCTATCAACGCACAGCCCAAACCACTGGTGGGCTGAAATTTGGAATGAAGGTAGATGCTATGACGTAGGCATCCGCTAAGAAAGGATTTTTGGAAATGTCACTTTTAAAGGAGTGAAACAGGGGATGCAAATTTTACTTCTTAATGCGAGCGAAGCCGCGAGCACCCACTTGGCATTACATATTTTGAAAGCAAAGAGTCAAATCAATACTTAAGATATTATAATATTATTGTGTAGCATAATTAGTGTCTTATATTACATTTCATGCACTATACTCAATTGCCAATTATCCGTGCTCTTAGAATCCTTAATTGGTATAAAAACTAACACAAAGAATAGTGTCGTAGCACAAGTCGATAAAAAGAACCTTTGTAGAGGGTCTACGAGCTACGAAACGTAGCATTTCGTAGAAGTGCTACGACGTACAATGTCTTTGTACTACTGTTAACAGTTTTTTCGCTTGAAAGATAACTTTGAATAAGCTTTGAGTTTTCGTGTTTTGTTTGAAAAATAATGGGTATTGAAACATTGTGAAGTAAAAAAAATCGGACTCTTCGCGTATAAACTGGTGTAAACAAAATTTATCTGAAGAGAAAATCTAATCATAACATAACTTATCTTACTTGTATAACTTGTTATACAAAGTATTCGAAACAAAATCAATACCAACCAAAATTATCCCAGTTTAAACATGAACGCCGTATTAATATCCGTCTTAATATCTTTATTAAAACACGCTCGTAAATAAAACGAGATAAAAGTACAAAAGGTTGAAGCACCTAATAAAAATTAACGCATACATAACCAGATAAACAAACCCAACCAAACCGCTGAAGCGAATTTGAACAACATCTAAACAGAAGAAAAACACCAATTAAGCCGTAAAACTTGTATACTGAAAACAAACAGTATAAATTCGACCCAATTATGACGGAGGAAAAATTTCAAAATTCAGCTTTCGGGTTTCAGCGGTGTACTTCAAACGTGTTACTTGAATGGTATTTTACAAAGCCGATTAATTGTTTGCCGATTACTTGCTTTCAAAAATGTAATTTAAATGTATCGTTTATATGCATTTTTGTTCAATCATTAATGTTGCTTTGTGTGTTGGTTTATTTTTTTGGCATTTATAATTGAAATTAGTTTGGATGTTTTTTCTTTGGTCTTCTTAGCTAAAATCATGGATAATTTAAACTTTAACCCAAGCTTAAAATATGCTAACGTGTAAATCATGCATTTCTTTAACACGCACAAAACGTGTTAACAGTATTTTACAATTAGTTACATGGGCGGGGAGATTAACGACTACTGTTGAATGTGATTGTACGAATGTGATTTCTGTGTACACTAAAGTATGCTAATCGTTTTAATAATTGCCAATTAACATGAAAAAGTAAATGATTTAACAATTATGGCAATATGTTGAGACTTTTTGATATAATATTTTTATAAAGATCAATGACAGTGAACAATAAAATTCTAAGAAAAGATTTTTATCGGTGTCTAAAAAGTTCAAATAAAATTTATCATTATTTGATGGTTAGTGAGTATTCTTAGTTCTATGTTTGATATTCAGATTTGTGTTTTCAATGCTTTATTGTAATTTTGTGATAAATTGCTGTTTTAAATCTTCAAAGCAATTCCTAATTCCCTTAAAGCGTGACAAAATTATAAGGCACTGATTCCATTCAAACTTGTCAAGTATTTCCGATAACTTCGAGTACCTCTTATCATGACAACATCTTAAATGAGATATCCGGAGCCATTGAAAGTCCCATTAAGAGGCCAGCGTCGAGCGTCCTCCAACTTGCCAGATTAGAAGGTATACTCGACAAAAAAGCGAGCTATATAAGCAAATTACTCGAACAATGATCTCAAACGAAGCCGACACGATAGCATCTTGGATTCGATCCTCGAGCACAATACCCGTAACTAGGGGCCGAGGGGGACGGGCCCGCTCCGGGGAATAAGCCCGCATTGTGCCCTTTGTCCCCACTTACCTTACCTTACCCTACCTGCTGGAATGCGGTCACATGTGATTTGTCCTCTCAAGATGCGCTACTTTTGCATATTTTATTGCTGAGAGAAAGTTGCGAGGACAGATCCATTAGTCACGTCAGGCAGCAGCCGCCTGAGAGCGCCAGATAGTGGAGACGCGCAACTTAAATAAAAAGCCAACTCATTTTGAAACTTTCATACTTTGCCTCTGCTTTTCTGGAAGGCTACCAGTTCTTACTGCTCTCTCTATAGGAAACTTAAGCATACAATAACTGTTGAAAAGTTTCATGATTAATTTTAATGTTAAAATTATATCCACGGTTGAAGACTCACTGGAAAATAAGTTTATGAGAGGGTTCAGCTCAGGTGCCGAGAGATCACAAAACATCTTAAGTGCTTCTACCGTGATTGACTAGAATACTTCCTCTGTATAAAAAAATAAATATTATTTTATACATTAAATAGGCTTACGTTTGACTATAGCCTGCCTGATGTTAAGCACCGCTATAGTCTAAGATGTAGCACGCTTGCCTAGAAGAAACCTATTTACTCTAGATTTGAAGACCCCTGGGTTATAATTTTCTGGGAACAGGGCTCCAGGTAGAGAGTTCCATAGTCTCGCTGTCCTTACTATGAAGGTAGAATCAAATATGATTGTTATGTGTAAACAAGTAAATGATTATAAAACATAGTTGATATTCTCTGACCGAGGCCTGACCCCAGGGCCCACCACTCCTACGTACCGGCTATCATTAATGATTCACTACATTCTACATCCAACTACATTAATAAAGTCTGCTATTATCCAGTGTGCTGTGTAATTAGAGAAGTTTTTTGTTAACCACACATAAGCGTCTATTCAGTTTTGTTGTTTGAAGAATTTTAGGTTGACTTGCTGTTATTGTTATACTGTTTAGGTATTTTTTTTGTTTTTAGTTTGTTTTATTGACATATAATTACGTTTAACAACAAGTTGCTGTATAAATTGTGGAGTTCAAAGATAAAATATGTTTTTTTTGCATCTCATGGTGACACACATGCGTTAGTATAAAAATAACATCCAGCCCTAATAAAATTGTAATATTATCTCGCCCTATGTTTATTACTACGAGTACTTTGTAACATCTAGTGTTCAAACAACTAATAGACGAACTGATGATTGACTAATGCAGGTGAACTTTAAATAACTAAAAGCGTTTCATTAGTAAATTTAATTTTAGTCCAAGCCGAGTTCATCCATCATTTATCAAAGGAGGGTATTTATAAACAGATCTATATTAGTTCGCACAAGTTACCCGAGTTGTTTGTTAGTAAATTGCCGTTGGGTTAAATACTTAGAATAAATACTTACTTGTTAATACACTTATACTTATACTATAAATTAAAATTGGGTTGTTAAAACTTAAATTTAAAACATAACAAAATAAGCTTGTAAAATTAAGAAATAAAGTTGTGTAAAAAATATACCAAGCCCAATATATTAAAATCTCCCACATCATTCTGAAGGCGCGCAAAAAATGCGTTATTATTCTTAAGTATAGAACAAAAAGCAAGTAAATAACTTGAAAATATGTTCTTGATCGTTTTTTTCTATACAAAAGCAAACTATTTGAAAGTAATTTTTCATTCTATCGCGTGAAAGCAGCTCGATAAATCACAGTGGAGCCGAAAAGGGCTGAAAATAACTGCCTGAGGGAAGGAGAACCAAGTTGTTGAGCGGCTGGCTCGAGCGTCTAGTTTATTGCCTACTTTACATGGTTGGTCCTCACATTTTAAATTATTTAACTAGTTTATGAGCTTTGTTATTGTTTTTTTTTTGTTACAAAAGCGATTATAACATGTTTTTGATATTGGTTGTTCTGAACTGATTAGCGAGTGTGGCGGTTCCAGTGTCTGTTTTTCATCCAGACGCACCATGGTTCGAATCCGGCCCTACACCAATGACTTGTATTTTCAAGTTATGTGTGGATTTGCACTCGCTTAGCGGTGAAGGAAAACATCGTGAGGAAACCAACATGTTTGTTTTACATAATATCTGAGGACATGTGTCTTCTGTGGAAGGACCTGGGCACCTACCACGATGTACATAATCTGCCCAAGAAAACTCCCCTAACGGATTAATTCTGCGGGGGTGTCACGACACAGTCTTTTATTTATTTTTTTAACTTGAACGGATTTTCACTTGACTATAGTTTACCTGATAGCAAGCAAAGGCTATGTATGGCCTAAGATGAGGAGTATGACTCAAGAGAGATAGTTCTGAACTTAAGGTTATTGCTGAAAAAGAACTCAGGAGCAGTAGAATATGAGACCAAACCAAATATAAACTTATCGTAGCAATTTAAGTGCAGCTATGATTCGTCGCAGAATCAGCACAATGATACACAAATAAATCCGCTTATTTAATTAATTTGCGCGTCCGCCCTACTCGTATAATCGCATTACCAATATAAATCTGTATCGAGACTCGTGACGTCACCGGCGCACGGATCAACCAAATTATGGTTTTCAGACAGTTTCAGTTGCAAATATAGGAAAAACTATACCTGATTGTGTTGGTACACTGAAACTGCCCATTATAAAATCAGTACTGTACAAGAAATTGTATTGTAGTTGTACAAAAGTTTATTTTTCTGTACAATGGGACAGAATACATAATACACAATGGATAACGATAGAATTTCGTATCATCTTTTAAAGACTGAATAAAAAGTTATATTTACTAGTAGTGAACTACTGTCAAATTCATAATGCCTATATTTTTCTGTAAACCATGAAGGCACAACAGTCAGCAACACGCTCTAATTGTAGCATCCCAAAAAGTATAAATGTTTAATTCCAGCTAAACATAATTATACCTTCCAAATAAATTCTAAATGATGTGGATTTAATTGCGCAAATAATTACAGAGTTTTCAACTGGCGGAGATTAAAATAACTTTGGGTAAAAAAGCTTCGCTGCGAAGTTTTGCGTTAAGTTGTAGCCTTCGCGCCTCGCCCGGCTAAATAATGGTGTTAGGTAACACAACGATTATTTTAAAGTAAGCCCCGGGCTCGCCGCCGGCTTTGTCTGCGAAACTTTGTGAAATATGCTCTTTTAGAAAATAGTGGTATTTATTTGGCCACTGTGCAAGAGATCACATGCTTTACACAGCCTTCAAACTTGTGCAAGAGATCACATGCTTTACACAGCCTTCAAACTTGTGCAAGAGATCACATGCTTTACACAGCTTTCAAACTTGTGTATTCTTTCTATTTATTAACTCTATTATTTTTTATGCTAACACTCACGCGTGATTGTAGTAATATTTATTTAAATTGCTGTCATAGCTGAGTTATAATGGTATTAAATAAATATTTGCCAAAAGAGTGCCGCAAAAAGACTAATTTTTGTTAGAGCTCTAAAATGTCAGTACAAATTCTAACCCCGACCAATATTGTAACGAACGTGGCAATTCATTCAATATTGGTTTGACACAAATTGATGCGCGCCGCAACTCAATGGGTAAATCACATTTTTGTTTTTAGGGACCTGTGGGAATTACACATAGAAAATGGTAATACAAACTTTTTTTACAAAGTTTTAAATTTAAATATTTATTTAAAATCTTTAATATGTATAATATTTCTAAACTTTATTTGATTGTACGAGACACTCTGGTCTGGTATTACAGATTCCGACCTATTCTTATTGAAAAGTCTATAAAAATCCGCTTTGAATGTTGAAATCGACGGACTTCCTTTCAAAATTATTAAATTTTGTTACTTATATTGCTTACTATTACCAACTCAACACACTTATTAAATTTATTTTCAAATACCTACTTAGTTCTATAAATTAGCAACAAATTAAAGTGAATTCAAAGACACCTTATACAAATGACGGATCACAGCGAGATGACACCTCTGTGTACTCTGCTTTGTGTAATGAATTCAATAATTAATATTTTGAACACAATACAGTCGGGTAAAGGGTTTGCTCCGACAAAAGGAGGTCAATACTCTCGCCTTTATTCCTATTCATTGGGGAACAAACGGCAAATAAATCAAATGTTATGTAGGTACGGAAAGTTCTTGATTACCGTAATATATAAAAAAACATATAATACTTTGCTTTTAAAGTTTTTTTATTTATTAAAATTTTACTGTTAATTAAACGTTGTACTAAACTATTCCGTATGAACTGGCTTAGACTAGCTGGAAACAGTACAGTATGACATGCTGAAGAGCAAGCCTATGCCCAGCAATGAATACACAGAAATCTAAATAAAGTTATAGATTTCTGTGAATGAATACGATGGTTATCCAACTTCAAAAAATATCATTACATAAAATAGCTCTCTCTTGAGTTGTATTTTCTCATGACTGAGGGTCGTGACTCCCCCGCAGAATAAGTTAATTAGGGGAGTTTTCTTGGGCAGATACATCGTGGTGGGCACCCAGGTCCTTCCATGCATAAAAGTAGCACCTCATGTATAACAGTTGTACAGAACCCTCCAACCTCATTTAGTCAAGATCTTGTCAGTTGTAACACTCGGCCGCGCGAGAGTCATCGCTCACACCTGTCACCACTCGTGACCGATACATTGGCACAATGACATACAAACACATATTTCAAATTATATTTCTGTGCCATGCGATAACTTTGTTAATTCTACATTAATTTTGTTACCGTAACACTTTTTGGTTAACTGGTTTATAGTATTTCGCGTATCCATTTCAGTAATTAAATTGATGTGCAAACGAGAAAACGGAATAAAAACAATTCAATCACTTGTTTTCCAAAGAGAAAGATTTCACTGCATATTTTTTTAAATCAAAGTCAGGAATTCGAGTAGTTCAATTCGCAAAATTTCGTACCGACTTTTAAAAATACCTTCAAGTTACTGCTAGTCTATTGGGAAAACAACGAAAGCTTCGTCGCAAAGAATTAAGCTTATATAACAAAGGCGCATTGTTTTGAAAAATCAATGAAAATACTCGAGCGTCGAGATATAGTGTGTACGTTACTGCCGGCATCGTATAACACAGGGTTTCTATCGAACCTGCCGCCGGCTCGGTGAGGTTTACCCTCTAATAGAGTTCCCACAGATTTGTAACAAACTCTTTTAATTTGTTTTTCTACGTATCGGTTGAAAAACTAAACTTAAAAAAGAGGTGTATTCGGGCAACTCGTTTGCACGCTGGATTTGGATTAGCTTTGAGGGTGTTACAGATTTGGTGCAAAATCTGTGTGTTCAGTTAGTCTACATAGCGTTGAATTTACAGTTATTTATGAAATCTGAATTTTACAGCGAAAACGTATCGATGTGAAATGATTGCATCAATCACCACGGTTTATAGATTTTTTTGGTATTTTCTCTTCGACCATAAATGTTTGCTTTGCATCTTTTTCTATGCTATATTATCTAACGACATATTTGTTGCTACATACTTTCATATTATGGTTACATTATTTCCAATTATCAATATATTGATGCAAAAATGAAAAAAAAAATACTAAACTGATCGAAGTCTTTTATACTATTCATTATATTTTATTTCATCCACATACATCCACGTACTGTAAATTGACTTGTAAGCCATTAATTACTTCCTGAGATCCATAACTCACTCCTTATTACTGTGACAAGGATATAGACATTATATGATGAGCACTCAATTACCAATACCTGAGTGGCCATATAAATTATACCTACACCATACATACATACATACCCTAGCTACGATGTCTACCTCTGTAGTACATGTAGGAGTTAAAGTATTTATGTTATGTAGCTGCTGAATTAAATGAGCGCCGTATCTTTGTTACTGGTAGGTATAAAATAGGAGGAAAACTAAATAAAAAGTAATTAAATACATAAAAATTTAATGGATATTTCAGACACAATTAAAAAATTTCATGCGAAACTATTATTTTTCGTTACAAAAAAATATTTGTATACAGATCATATAGACAACCTATTTACTACAAACCACTCATCTTACAAGTAACTAATCAAGGCCAACTCCGACCACATTGTCGACCCCCGCCATCTACCGGCCACTTAACAAACACTGCACTAATTACGTCACCAGGGGGCGTGGCCTACGCCGCGTGATTACTACTAATGATGATTGAAACGCAAATATTGATGAGACAATGAGACATGTTTGTGCAGACGTTTAAATAAGACACATGTGAACAATCGTGGCAGTGTTTTAAATAGCTACTGAAATTTAATTAGAAATAAACAATGTGTACCTGCTTTATACTGAAGAGTATTTTATACCATGTCTAAGATGTAAAACTAATTAATTTAAGGCAATAAACAGCTTGAAATCTTGAAAATCCCGCAAAATTAAAATCTTACTCATCAATAGTTTGAAAAGTTACATTTGCTGCCTGCACCAAAAGTATTCTGGTTAAAACAACAAAGAAACGAACGGTTAAAGGTTTTACAAAACTCGCAGATTAATAGTACATAAGTTGCAAATAAGTTTAACGCTTCAGACACCTGCCTAAGTGTTGTACCTCGTAGGTATGTAGAAGTAATAAGTAAGTAGTAAGTGAGGCATGTCGGAGGCAGTATTTCCGCCAATAAATGGCCAAGTTTCAGCCAGTTGGGCGCGAGTTGGGCCATTAGGCCCGATATTGGACAACTTCGCGGCTTCATACCAAGATACCTATCTGACGCTCTGATTAAATGTCACCGTTCCATTACTACGAGCATTGGGATTCAAATGTTGCGGATTTGTTTTAATTTCTTGTAGGAACTTTCAAAGTTTTATGATATGAAAATTATCTTTACTTAATTTACTAAACATCATTTTTTCCATGGTAACTTATATAACATCGGTTATATCATTACAATAATTCAAAAGTAAGGTTATATTAAATATAGTTATATTCGAAAACACATTCACAAGCAAAGTGTAAACAGTCTCAATCCATAATACATTACTCAACTTTAAGTACTAAAAATTTCACTCGTAGACCATACATAAAGCTCAAATAGGTCAAAGGGCGCTCACTATAATAGTGCGCATTATTTTTCTTGCGTCGGTATTTCAAAGCAATAACTCTGCTGTGTTAGCACCATTTGCCACAAACACAAAGAAAGCGCCGAAAAAACTGTAATATTAGTCCTTAATAACATGTCCTCCACATCTTTCGAGAAAGTCAAACGTGACTGACTCTCTTACACTGGTCTCACCACCACCTCTTTAGCAAGATGTAAGTTTTTGTGATAGATATAGTGCAAATAGAAACCTTAACAACTACAAAATAAAGTTCTAAATAGTAAGGCAAGTAATTGCCGAAGCTAAAGACCGCTGAAAGTCAAGAGTACATAATCTTATTTGGCAATTCGTTGCGTCAGTATCGTGTTATTTGGATGGTGCTTTATGGACTGAATTATAAATTAATTTGTTAACTTTGCTGATATTGATGCTGTTAAGTTTGGAACCAAAAATAGCTAAAAGCTGTTTTAGTATTCGTTGCCAAATACAATAAAATTGCACGAGTCGATATAAAATCATAGAAGTGTTATACGTAACAGTCTTTTTTTCCAAAAAATCTAATATTTACATAAAAAACGACGCCCAATCAAATTGCCTATAAGAAGTAAATACTTGGCTGAATAAATTAGTCAACTGAGGAGATCATTCGAGTGAGTAGTACATCATATCTCCCAGGATATAACTCTCTCCAGGCTCCCAACTTGCTCCAGTATTATTGCTCTAACAATGTTTCCCTGCGCTCTGCATTCGATCTCAACAAGAAAGCCGCGCTCACACATGCGGTAGTTATGTCTCTGTTAGTCAAAGATATATTTATTTTATTTATTAGGATTCCATGACATAGAGAAATAGAGCGAAGCAATTTATCAATAGATATTTTTCAGCTAACCGCGTTCGCTAAAACGTGTAAATTAATCTATTTTTAAAAAACACATTCTCCTTGTAATTGGATAAAATGGCACAAATTATAAAGTAATATTGCCATTAAATCGATGTATCTGAACAAGGACTATACATTTCCTCAAAAGTACGAGTAGCTTAGCATATTGTGAAAATCATGCGCATCGTGCACTAACCCCCACAATTGCACAGTAATTTTACAATTTCCTCCCACCCGCATGCCATCTCGTCATAACCTGTCAATTTCCAATCACTTCCCTGCCAGCACCGCTCGTGCTTACACAGCCTTAATACGACGTACTGACGTCTTGGAAGGCAGTTCCGGAAATGTAATGTCTAATTAAAAGCTGAGAGAGCTTTGAGGCACGACTAAAGCGATGCTAGATTGTATTTGTTCGGGAAACTCTCGCCATAGCAATGTGAAATGATAATTCTAAGCATTATTAATTTGTGAGAAAGTAACTATAAGATTTTATACATGAAGCAAAGAAACAATCAACGAAGTGAAACCTAACTATAATATCTTATACAGATAAAAAATTGGGCAATAAACAGCCTTTAAGTTCTATTTTTCTGCATTTTTTTGTAATTCGCTTACAGAGTTTCTCTGCATTCTTTTCTGACGATAAAGATTAATTCTAATAATTTAAAATTTCACGTTTTTACTCGTAGTAAAACAAAATTAGAATAATTATCAAATAGTGTATGCCAAGTAATGAAATGAATATCTGCAGTATCATAAATCGGGCCCATTAAGTGGAGTGGGCGTGGATCTTCATTTGGGGATGTAATGTATTTCCGATGGCCTCACTAATCACGTGCTAAATCATCGGCGCGGTTTAAATCGCCGCTAATCATAGCCAGGGCAGAGGTTCTCAAACTGGAGCCACTGCGGACCAGAGCCATCATGGGCCAGTTACAATAAATAGAGAGTGCCATCAAACTCATAGAAAATGGACGCTGAAGTTAGAAAAGTACGTCCCAACAAAAACACAGATGATAAAGTTTATTTCTTGCTTAAAGTTCACTTAGAATTGATATTTAAAAGTTAATGCGTCACAACAGCAAGAAATTCCTCTGGTAATGTTATGTTATGTTATAAAATAAAATTAAGTCAGAATATTACAACTTTGAGCAACTCAGCTAAAATGATTTATCTACTAATGATTCACATTCATAACTCTCTCAAATCAATCCAATGAATGCTCTCTCGATGATTATTGCACAGATTTACAGGGTCAAAGGGTTCATATTCTAATTAATTGCCAATTATCATTTGCTAAAACTTTATTGCAAGTCTTTAATGAGATTATGATGGAAATGGTTTCTCTATTTATTTGTAACTAGTGGACGCCCGCAGCTTCGCTCGTATTATTATATTGGGATAAAAAGTTGCCTATGACACTCCTAAGACCTCATCCTACCTATATGCCAGCCGTTTTTGCGTGGTGAGCGTTTAAATAAACAGACAAATGGAGACACAGATAAACAAACTAAATTTCTAGAAATGGTGGGAATGTGTTCTACTATCAATTCTTAGTATTTCCAAACATTTTTTTTGTATCTTCAATTTTTTTTTTTTTACTTTAGATAGGTTCACGCTTGACTACAACTTGCCTGATGTTAAGCAACGTAACGTTCAGACTTTCAACGCTCTTCAGCTTTACTATATGTATAGATTGTGCCAATTTTATTTGATAATGTCTATGAAATCTGTTGTAAGTGTACACATAAATTAAAGCTTATTTCCGCTTTTCTTTAGAAATAAGCAGTAAGCGGAAATAAGGAGGCAGAAAGCTTTTATTTAATTTAAAATTTGTCAACGTCTTAAGACACCAAAATAGAATATCAAAAGATAGAGCTTTTGCACTTACAATGATATACACACATATAACATCATAACAGTTGGAATGTCAAGACAAACAGCCGTACAAAAGTATCCTGTCATATATGTCAGTAAAGAGCGAGGGCTAATCGGGTCGAGGTAATTGGGCACTTAGCGAGCCAGGCCGGGGGATGTCATTAGTGCATGTATCTGCACTCTATCTAGGCTGCTAGCCTATTGTAAAGTGACTGTAGCGTGAAGAAAGGAGAAATTTTCGGTAAATTATTGAAGGGAAATATAATGCTTAGGTGTTTGTATAACAACTGTTGAATTTGGCGAGCGTGATGCTACAGATTGCGAAGCTACTTATTTTTTTCTGATTTCTCAAAAAAAGTATGAATTTTATGCGACGGTTAACATTAATTATATATAATAAAAAAGCTTTTATTTACAATAATAAAATATAAAAACAAGTGAAGGAAAACTAAACATAGGCACTACTTCTAACTACTACAAAAAGGGGCACTTAGAAAATCTTTAGAAAAGCCTAAAGATAATCTAAGTGCTCCAGCCCACTACCAGAAGGCAGCGTACCCAGCATGCTGGCCGCATTACCTCGCTGGATGGTAATGCTGATACGTTGAGCCAGAAAAAGGCCAGCATTTTGGTCACGCGTAGCGTCAACCAAGCGCTCCGAGAGGTTTTGGAAAATAGTATGGGCTTCCGGACCCCACGGCCCCAAAGTCTCGACTCCAAAAGGCTCAAAGATGTAACCTCGGCCGAGGATAGCATATTTGCGTCTCTTGTGATGCTCGGCAATAATAGCCGCCGCTCCAGCCCGACACCGTGTCATAGACAGATGAGACGGCGCCAATGTGTCGACGCAAGTTGCGTCCCACACAAGGGGCCGACCCAACTTCCATGGCACAATAGTCATACCGTCAGGTCTTTTTCCATCGTCACGTGCTAGGCCGCTCGGTTCGAGCATAGCTGCAACATTGGCAGTGGAAAAAGCCCGGCGAATAATTATACAAAATTAATACAACTTATATACATATTGAAGTTACAAATAAAGCTTTAATAGACCTTATACAAAATTAATACAACTTATATACATATTGAAGTTACAAATAAAGTTACAAATAAGTTCTTAACCTAATCTAATTCCATTTATCTACCCACTTTTTAAGACTTAAATCAGTCAAAGTTCAGTATCAAAACAGAAAGAGGGTCCCGACAAAGCCAGCACCAGCCGGTGCCGTGTAGAGGGCGGGCCGGCGCCGGCCAGCGCGGGCCGGGGCGGTGCCAGCAGGGCTCGTAATTAAACTGTCCCGTGTCGCCTAAACTAACGAACGACTCGTTTGCACAGTCACGGCGCTACTTTCACGGGGACACGCCAGAGGAGGAAAAAACACGGTCTTATAATTCTGGCTCAATGTTCCAGGGAGATTCTGATTCTAAAACATCATCATCATCGGGTGCCATCTTCATAAAGAAGTCAGGTTTCTGCGATCCCATGGTGTTTCAATTAGATTCTAGAGGATAGCTCGGTTTTGTCAACTTCCTGATATCGTCTAGCCACTTCCGTCTCTCTTTTCCCCGGAATCTTGTCTTCGTGGATCAACCTTGATAACTCATAGAAGGATCATCTCTATAACATCTTTTTAACATGAGAGGTAGTGCTCAAAAGATTAATCTACCATTATTGTACTATCTTTTTCATAGACTCTTGACAGTGCGCAATTCAATAAATTATTCAGTTTACCACTTTCATGCAAATGCAATATAATATATATTTTGTCGGAGATTGTATTCCTCAAACGTGGTTGGTTAAAAAGGTGGTATAGGCGCTTAATGGTTGAACACTATTAGATAATAAATAAATAAGGTAATTCGAACTCTAATAAATACTAACCCTGTTCGGATGATAATCAAACTAATTTTCAATTAATATTAATCTCGTAATGATCACTCCGCCGAGTCAATGCAATTTATCTCGGAACAAGAAACAGTTAGAGCCGCGGAGGCGGAAAATCCGAACCCATTTCCATTTCATTTATAGTATTTTATTTTCATTCCATTCCCTCCAATTTCCTTACGTCATTATAATTGCGCTATCTCCACTCGTTATTTTCGTTTCATTCGGAGAAGCAATAAAATTTTAAGGCTTTTGTTTAATTGGTCAGCAAAGTTTATCTAACTCCGCCAAAACGTTATCAGTAAATCGTTTTGAAGGGTTTTAATACATGCCTTGGCAAAAGATTTGTTATCCAATACCCTTAATGGCCTAATTAATTTATCTGCTAATTATTCATAATGGTTAACACAAGGAAATTAATACATGGTGAACTCTCTCGAGAGAAAAAGAAGCTACATATAGATTAATGCTTTGACCTTTATTCATATGTAATGTGTTCTATGGGATGTCAGAAGAAGCTTGTTATATATAATTAAAGTCATTTCTATTTGCAAATGTAATCACATCATTTTGCTGATAGTTTTTAAGACTTACTTAGACCTGAATATATTTAAACGAATTTTTATTACACTATTAGCTGACCTAATAACCACTTCCCATAAAATTTTAATCGGCATGACAATCGTTCCGAATTGAAGTTTTATTGAGTCGATCGTTCCACCGATTTGTTTGGCGTTAGACGACGCCGCATTTTTTCTTTCCATTTGCTGTAATTGCTGTCTTGTGATTGACTTGTGGAGGATTTCTGCGAGCGCTGCAATGTCTCTGAAACATTTTATCTGATTGATGGAAATTCAAATCTAATTTAAATAATATTATGAGCTTTTCTGCTTATTTAATCCAAAATGTAACACTAGTAGTGTTCATTTGTCGGTAACAGTTTTAGAAAGTTATATCATAGGTTCTTTTAATTGTAATAACGCCACAGATTCGTTAGTCTTCTTAGCTACCAATAAGTGACTAATTGACAGGATTCGAGACAAAATTGCTACAAAGTAATATTAGAATGTAACAAGTCGACAACAAGATAAAATAACTCTATAGTAGCTTTAACATTGTCAAGTACCATCTCATAGTGATTGATTGTTATTGATACACATGTTTTTATTGATATATTTTGTTGAACCTATCTTTTCTACCTAGCTATTTCAATATACTAAAGAAATACGTCATGTCTCACACACGTATCAAATAACTAGAGAGCTAATACTTGTGTTCTTACATCAATCTTTACTCGTACAAAGGTCTTTGAGCCACCCTACACTGGGACAAGGTTATATTTTTTTTTTTTTTTTTTACGGGACATTACACACAGCGCCATCTAGCCCCACATTAAGCAAACGCTTGTGTCGTTGGTACTAGATAACGGATATAATACTTGTATACTTTTCTTTTGTAAATACATACTTATTATACATACAAGTGATGTCATTGTGTTTGAGTTGAAGACAATATTGTACCTACAGATACAGGGCTACTAGGGATTAGTATAAAAATTTGCTTTGGAATTGATTTTCAGAAGAGTGTTCAGAGGTTTGTTATGAAAAACCAGCCATATTATTTTTTAAAAGTCATGGCAGTTGTTTACTAGCTAAAGTAGATTTAGTTATGAATATGTTGTTGTATAAGCAAGCAAATAGACATATATTTATACAGTAAGAATACAAATGATTTTCTACAAATATCTCAATGGTTTATGGTATAGTTAGTTATGAGGAACCCAGTACACGGTTGATGTACATCGATTGTTCCATTATCAAGGTAACTAAAATCTAGTTGTAGCACTACAGACTAACTTTCAGAGTACTGTCTGGGGACTACTTATATCTTACACCGGTATTGTTGTTTATTTCATGACCCCATTTACATTAATACAGTGATACAAATGGTAACATATCTATGATATCTTTGTTTGTTTGTTTGAACGCGCTAATCTCTCTTTCATTAATTCTCTAAAATAAGTATTTCACGCGGACGTAGTCGCAGGCACAGCAAGTCATTCAAATTATTAAATGTTACACACAACGACAACAATTATTTTTAGTTAATTTCATAAATAGCAGACTACGAAAGAAGCTTTATCTCATTTGCATTTTTGTAGCAATATTTAGTCGTTTCATACCATCAAAGAGGAGTCACAAAACAATATTAAAACCACGATGGTTTAAGCCACCTAGTATCCCCCCAGGTCGCGCGCTAGTTGTTCCCAGCCGGCGTAGAATCACCGGCCGAGTGCCGCCGACAGTTAGTAACATAGCTGAGAAACTTGGTAGATAGGTAATTTCAATAGTTAATATTGTTCTTTGTTATAAATTTATTGAAAGAAAGAGTATCGTTTGTTATTGTATAAAATTACAGCTATGAAATATATGATAAAAACCTAACAATTCTATTATAATATATATTTTCCTTTTATGTGATGTGAAAATACGAGAACAAGTATTAAATTAATCATCGTCTTCTACATGATGAAAAGTGTAACAATAGATTAAACGTTGGTTTTCTTATTTTCTACGATTACGAGTAGTTCGGGCTAGTTAACTTCTGTCTGTGATACAACTGTTGAGCTGTTAATAAAAGCGTTACAATGCTATTTTCAATATTTCTTCAATTGACTAGCACTGAGCACAAACGCTCATACATATACATTCCACAGGCATATCTACCTTAACAATATAGAAATACATTTCCCCTGCAGGTTTGTGTGTATAGTGGTATAGTATAATCTGTGTAAGTTAGTGTTGGAGCAAGTTAGTTTTATGGCAGTTTGTTGTGGCCATTCATTGTTCATTGGCAGCTTCTATTGGAATAGTTTAATCACTTGTTTCGCGTGATTTAGAATAGCTGAGGCCAGGAGTTTGAGCAAGATTGTTGGTAGCAAACCATTATAGTTTGAATATTAAAAAGTGTTGTCTGTTAGGCAAACTATTGGATGTGTACACACAACCTTTTGCACATAATACGATGATATTGATCTAATTCTTTTATCCCCAATAAATAAACTCTGCAGAGGAATCATGACTATCAGTAAAGACAAATAAGACTTTTGTTTAAAGTCGGCTTCCAGGCAGATGTTATAGCAAATTATAACTCTAGTAAAATGTTCAGGCTATGTGACGAGCTGCACACCTTGGAAAAGTCCTTCTTTATGATACTCTTACCAAGCAAAATAAACTAATCTATTGTATTGATGTAATTTGGCGATTGTATCTATAGACTACAACTGTGTTTATACAGATATAGTAGACATACATAGACGAAGAGAGACTATAACGTCCCACTGACAGTGACATACTGCTATATACAAACACTTACAAACATCTTGGCTGGAACATTTCAGAGTCAATAATAGCAAACAACTACCCACATCTCATACTTATTTACCATCGTATGGAACATAACTAATACTAAGCTAATACCGTTGCCTATTTATGATTACTAGAATACAGCTGGCGAGCGACCAACTGTCCCATCCTATTACCATAATACTAGGTATGAGTATCAAGTGTGTAATAGGTAGTGGTGATAGCCACGGTTTGTTTGCGTATGTAAATTATAGATGGCGCTGTTAGTTCATACAGTCAGCTGCTAGATCGCACTCGCTATGCGTGAATTAATTATTTGGGAAAAAGCTGACCTAGTGGCCTGCTGCACTTTAATGCTAAATAATTACTTTTTAATGTAGATATGTCGAAGAATGTAGTTATTTTAAATAGCAACTGTGTTTGTGTTAACTGTTATAACGTAGGTTTCATGGTAATAATGTATGAGACGTTATATTCTAATCTATGATAATAATTTACATGTCTTGGCGGATTCTATTACAGGAATAAGTTTATATTATGAAAAAATATTTTATTAGTTTCTATTCCAAATATGCTTAATTCACCCATAAGATTGTAATAAAACAATAATATAAAATGTTGTAATCTCTACGATCAACAACCCCAACTCTTGCGCAACGTTTCCTGATTTTTTCCTGCATTCTTTGAAGTGAGTCACAATCTGGGTGAATATGAGCTCCGCAATAAATCACGCGACGTGTCGTGTCGCGTCGCCAGATATCGTGACGCGTGCGACACGCTGTTACTGTCACTTTGACGATATCCAAATAGACTGAGAAGAAACAGACATTGTACCATATGGGAGCTAGAAATATTATGAAATTTATTATTGTCTTTTCTTCGAAGAAAATACCTACAAAAAATATCTTTACATATACACTGGTCCCCCATCTAAAAAGTTCTCGTCGGCTAAATTAGTTTGACCTCAGATAACCTAATCAGTTTAGGTATCTAATATTACTGTTTAATTAAAATATTTTATCAGTTTTATAATAATATTATGAATTAATAATCAAAATAAAAATAAACGGGGTTGAAAATGATCTCGTTTTCAGCGTAGTCGGTGCAATTTGATATACATAAATCGTGCTACACATACACAGTCATTATTTAATTCTCATGTAATTTAAAAAGGTTTTCAGGAAAACCAATACAGGTCCACGCATTTGGTAAAAGTCAAGTCACTAATGTTTTTGGTCGAAAGTGACGCCATAAATCAATCACTACGGTATTATGATGCATACAGGGTTATATGTCAATAGTTCGTGAACAGGAACTAAAAGATACTACTTTAGTATACATATGTTATAAGAAAATAAAACCATAGCACTTCATTGCTCGGAAGTTATTTTATTGCTGTAAATTAAATTACGTATTTATTATTTAGATGTGTTGTTACTTAATATATTTTAGGTTAAGAGATACCGTGTAGGGGTAAAAGCTTTACACCCTACACGCTCACAATGCCTTGTAGTATACGCGAACCTACTACCTGTTACTTACAAAACGATATAATAGTCTGTTAGTTCATCACATAAAATTTCTAGAAATTTTGTCTGTTTATCTGTTTATTCAAACACTCATTAGCAAAAACGAAAAATATGAGGTTCTAGGAGTGCTATACGTATACCCTGAAATAATGCGAGCAAAGCCGCGGGCGTCAACTAATCTATAACAGATAGGTTGACGCCCGCGGCTTTGCTCGTTATTATTATGAACAAAAAAGTAACGTCCAATAGTTTCCAAGTACCACTGTAAATCATTATCTGTATCATCTGTGCGTTTATTTTTAGAGCCCCCTCACTTAGTCTGTTAGACAAATAACAGTTCACCAGCAATGGGGTGATGAGAGCTGATCACTGAGCAGCGCCATCTATATTTAGACACCAACAACTTTACCAGTCGCTCATGACATGGATTACTTAGTAGTGATTTTAACTTGTGAATAATTTTTCAGTTCAAAATATGGTGTACAAAATATAAATCTCCAGAAGGTAGGTTCAATCGGTTTCTTGTGTCATTGTGTGTCAAATTTAAAAAACATAAAAGCACCATTTTACTTATTATCTTTTCAGTCGATTACTTTGAATTTACAGTAGAAGTACTTGTGATTGCTACCTTCATAACTAGTAATACAGTCAGTGAAAACCTTATTAGAATTAATTTCGGATTGCACATGCTGTAGAATCCGAAAATGTAGACTCTATCCTTCTTATTACAAAACGTGGTTTAAATATTAAGTAGTCCAAGACTTTGAAAATAAAAATTGGATTCATGTTGTTCACACATCACATACAAGCAATCAAAATGTCAACAATAAATTTGAACTTTGATTAAACATTGGTACATGTGATAGTTTGATATTTATGACAATTTTCGAACAACTAAAACGAAATTGGTCTAGACTTATATTTAAGCCACGTTTTGTAATAAGACCCAAAATGACTAACAAAATTTAACAAGCACATGTTAAAGATAAAAGCTACCCAATTTGTAACTGACCTTCTGTACATTTAAAATCCGCGGTGTGAATGAAAAACATTCTCGTGGCGTGCAAGTTATTTTTGAACTGGTAAAGGTCAACAAGTGTTGTATACGATTACTGATAAGTCTTGAAATACATTCCCCAATTTGTTTACTGGCTGATTGTAGTGATGATTGATGGACTAGGGTGTTTAACAAATATACTTCTTCTTCGACTTTTGTTTAAGTTTTTTTTTTTCCATTTGACATTCAGCCGCAGCTTAATTTAAACAACAACCGTATTAACAAAAGTGTGGTCCAAACTAAAATATATGGAATTATCTCATGAAATGTGTGTTGGATTTATTTAACTAGAAAAAATGTGACTGAAACTTTAATCATTTTTAAGCAATTGAAATTTTAATCTTAAGTAGGTACATTCTATATGTTTAATATAATAATATAGAGTTTCCTGAATAACCTTTCGACCATTTTACTCCTGCCTGGAAATCCAACTAGTGAATTTTTGCTTTCCCAATATATATAAAAATAAAATAAATTAAAGACATTTATTTCAGGCTTAACTCATAGTTACTAAAACAAATTTGGACACTATAAATGCCAGGTTAACTAAAATTACGTCTAAGATAGTAAAAATAAAAATTATTAAACACAACAATATGCATACTTCATTTTTTGCGTTCGAACAATGGACACCGGACGTCGTCAGAGACAGCCACAAGGATATTGCACGCTTTCTATGTAGGTATTTTATTATATATACAAACATCCAATATGAGATCTGAACCTATCAGGCATAAATACTTGAGCACGTTCCATAATAGGTAAACCTTTTTTTCTATCGGATCTGAGCGACATCTGGCAATGTGGTCACTTTATCATCCTCAATGGCTCGTCTGCAGCCGCAATCTGTCCACGCTTGTACCAACATAACCTCCCTGCCACCCTCGACCTTAACCCCTCGCAATACGATACACATTCCATTAATACAACAGCAAAACACAACGAACGTGACATGTAATGATGTCAGCTGAAATTCAGCCTTATTTCTTTGCAGCTTTGATTGAGTTTTGTGTGCTATTTTTTGCGGCCCTTAATTAAGGGGACATCCATCACGGAGGCCATTGATGGTTCATTGATTAAGTTGGCATTTCATTTTTTAGGAGGCTCTGAGATGAATCGATCTGATTTGCTGTTGACGCGACAAGCAACCCTGACTACTAATTATCGATTACGTATTTAGATTTACCCCAGATTTTTTATTAATTTAAGCATGTTTGGAATACTGATAGATAATTTAATAATCTTGCTTCGTATTATAAGCGTATTGTAGCGATCAGAAGAAAGGCAATAAAAATAATTACACACCATTAAAAATAAATGTCAGCATACGCTACTGGAGTTCCACCTCACATTGCTCGTTCAAACATGGCTCATTTAAATAAAAATCTGGACGACACTCCACCGGGATTCTCTCCAAGTACTTACCATAATCCTTAACCACGTCCTCCAGAACCTTATTAAAGCCTTCGCAGCGACAATAGCAGCGGAGGGCATTTTATTCGCCCTTTGTCTGCCAGAGGGCGCTGATGAATGATACAGATTCCACGGGATCAGAATGGATACGTCTTCATTCCGCCTCTTTTGTATATTATTGTGTATTGTATACTTTGTTGACACAAGTGATTGTATACATTGTATACACAAGTGACTTGGGTGGTGTGGGTTTTGCAGGGTGACAATTAATTAGATTTCTTGCTATAGTCCACGATGCATGACTATTTTGGAACAGATGAAGATAATGTTAAAATAATCTATAATTAAAGTAGAAAATGGCTCGTACTCTTCAAATTGAACGAGCATTCTTCTAATTTTATATGTTACATATTGTTTGCCCTAAAACCTTTAAATTAAAGCGTTATCTTGTCGATTTTCACGACCATTATTTTGAATAGTACCTAATACATCCGCGCAGGAGCCCTAGCCCGCCTGGGCGTGCTAAAATAGCGTCAATCAATCGAGTGAGCTCGAGTGGCTCCAACATTGAATCGAATCACTCAATTCGATTCAACTCATTGGGCACGGTCGGGCCTACACTCCTCAACTATATTTCTAGCTATGTCTCAGAAAATCTGATACAAAAGTCAATCTTCGAGATGTTCTATAAGTAAAAGGCGTGGAAGGCAATGACACTATTAGTTATTTTATTATCTTACGTAGAACTAGAGTCACGTGTACGTTTCATTCGTGTTAAACAGTTTTGGAAGACAGATTGAGAGTTGAATAAAAACAGCCATGTGTAGTTGGCAATATTTAATCTTAGATTAAGTTGTTGATTTGTACTCAATATCATACTAAAGCATGGGCATACTCGTACCTAACGTCAATGACCTAACTATATAAACTGAGGTAGATGCGTTATACCCCGTTCTGTGTGGCGAACTCAAACTAAGCAAATTAGCCTAGACGGCTCAGTCGCCTCGAAGCTGTGAACATACGTTTATCCCTTTCTCACAACCGGGTTTTATATATCTCTGATCTCTTTTCATAATTTCGCCACGTGCTAGGGCGATTTTCAATAAGTATAACGTCTCTATTAGTAAAACCTCATTGCCTAACGTTATAAAAGTGTAATTTAAAATAAATAATAATATATAGGTATCATGCCTAACTTTGAGCTTAAATATGTTAAAGCTTTCCAGTTTCTTACTAAAAGAGATACCCTATGACAGAATACAATATGCTGTAAAACCAACATTAACCTTATCCTAGGCTAAGCAATCTAAGCACTATAGGCTAAGCACTAAAGTATCGGCCCTAGATATTGCAGCGTTTGGCATTATATCGTGGTTAGGAAAGTGAATTCTATAGCGAGGATAAAGGTCGCTGGCCGCTCGCCAGGCCACCGCCTAGCGAGTTACACTTGAGCACTAGATGCCTAGTATTGCCTGGGGTCTAAGCTAGGTATTTGCTGGAACGGTTAGCCGCTAGAGGTTAGAAAATAAGGCACCGGTGGATTAACCTCTGTTGGTTTGTTTGAAATTTGCACCTAAAGCTGCCAATATTGTATATGATATTGTCAATATAATATGTCAAATTTAGTCTCAAAAACTACAAGGACGTTACGAATAATAATTTGGAAATCCTTTGATCTGTTTTCTACAGTATGTGATAAGGTTTTGCGCTCGTTTTCTGGTGATTTGTAATAAAAAACGTAGACGTAGGTAACCATTTTGCCAGTTAGAGCAATGTTTTTTCTACAACCATAGAAGGTATGTTTCGTGACGCAAACCAAATTTTTGCAATTTTCACTCCATGGCCTAACCACTATTCAGTGTCTGTGTTGTTTTGCTAAACCAATGTTACCATTTACCTTTAAATAGACCTTCATGTACATATATTGGAATCTTTACCATATAATGAAACCAAAATTTCCAATCCATATCACATGAAATCCCTATACAACTTGCAACTCTATCCTTATACTTATAAGACTGTGTTCCCCAGGTGCGTGCGACGTGGCCGGCGGCGCTGGGTCTGTGAACGCGCTGCCGGCGGGCGGCGGCGCGCGGCTAGCCCCCTCCTTCGACGCCGCCACGCCGCGCAACGTCACTGCGCTCGTCGGCAAGTCAGCCTACCTCAGCTGCCGCGTGCGCAACCTCGGGAATAGAACGGTCAGTGTAGCTATAACTATATTACATGCCGGAAAAGAACGACGAACATTAAAAACGAGAAAGATATATAAGATGCAATCTGTGGACAGAGGCAAAGGATAATTGGAAATCGCATAATTGTGAATATCGCTGCTAATTATGCGTAAACCATATTCCACAGGAGTTTAGTAGAAGGAAAATAGTATTTTGGAAGTACAATTATTAGGACTGTTAATATATGATATTTCTATTTTTAACCTTGTTTTTGCCGCCGGCGAATGCTACAGAGAAAGTCTTAAACATTCTTATAAGCCTTTACTCCCCTATACATATATCTATACGTAAGACAAGTTCACCGCTCGTGGCTCCGCAGAGACAGTCACAGCTAATTGTTCATGGTAATACCGTTAGAGCGCGCTCGCTTCCCGCCCGCCTTCCGCTCAAGCGCTCGTTTCGCTCGTTCCGCTCGGTTCGCTCGCGCTCGCTTCCGCTTCTGTCGAGGCTAGGCTGAGTAGTTACACGGTCATATTTTGAAATTTACTCCTTAATCGGTATCTAGCTCAGATTTGCATGGGAAATTTTATTCAACAAATTTCTTTAAGATACTTCAATATGATAGATGCGTTGCTATAATATGGATCACATTGAAATCAATAGTTTAGAAGAAGAAGAGAACCCTTCAGACCTAGCTCATATTATTCCGCCTAACACGCGGAATAATCAAAATTCTAAATTCACTGGCGATTTGGCTACAGTCCGTTTAGTAGAAAACAAAATTAGTGACGGTGATATTAAAGGCGCCGCACGAGTCTTGTTCTCCAGCGATACCATAGCCCCACACTCACCCAATACGGTCCAGTCACT
The DNA here is from genome assembly GCA_927399415.1 of Macaria notata. Classification (NCBI taxonomy): domain Eukaryota; kingdom Metazoa; phylum Arthropoda; class Insecta; order Lepidoptera; family Geometridae; genus Macaria; species Macaria notata. The sequence continues at coordinate 3,165,647 of OV656727.1, forward strand.
CCGTGACAAACATCCACCTTCCTCAGCGGATCTCCACCTGCCTGATCCACCGGACTCTGATGTTGACTTTGACGTGTCCACCCAACAGGTTGCTACTGCCGTTTCATCTTTCCAAAGTGGTTCAGCTGGAGGTCTTGACGGCCTTACACCCCAGCACCTAAAAGATCTTCTATCTTTTAGTTCTGGTGGGGTATGCGAAACTCTTTTGAAGGATCTAACTGCATTAGTTCAACTCATGTTGTCTGGACGGGTTAATGACAACATCACCGAAATTTTGTATGGTGCCAATTTGTGCGCCCTTTTGAAAAAGGACGGTGGCATCAGGCCTATAGCGGTCGGGACCACATACCGTCGCCTCGCGGCCAAGGTAGGTTGCAGGAAGGAGGTTGTTCCTTTGAGCAATCTTTTTCAACCACTGCAGCTTGGTTTTGGTTCGCGAGGCGGGTGTGAGGCCGCCGTCCACTCTCTTCGGACTTTTCTTCACCAAAATTGTGGAGATGTGTTGCTGAAGGTAGATGTCAAAAACGCTTTCAATTCGGTAGACAGAGGAGCGTTGTTGACCCAAGTGAAAGACAAAATTCCCGACCTTTATAATTTCCTTTGGCAATGCTACGGTAAGTCATCGAAATTGGTTTACAAAAAGTATTTTATGGACTCTTCAGTTGGTTGTCAACAAGGTGACCCTCTTGGACCGGCCATTTTTAGCCTGGCCATACATCCCATAATTCATCGTCTCAAGTCCAAACTTAATGTTTGGTACTTGGATGACGGAACTTTGGGAGGTGACGTGAACACCGTCCTCGATGATTTCAAAATTTTGGTAGACGAATTTCGTCATGTTGGTCTCGAGTTAAATTCAAAAAAGTGCGAACTTTTTGTTTGCGATTCATGTTCGGACAAGGATTCAGTCATATCTAAATTCAATGATTTGGCACCGGGTATTTCTATTCTAGACAAAAGTTCACTTCGCCTCCTCGGTTCACCGATTCTAGATGAGTCGTTTTCTCCTTTCGTAGAGGACAAAATTCAAAATTTCAGGGACACTCTAGGCCGTTTGCTCAAAATTAACGCCCATATGGCGTTTACTATTATCAAATATTGTTTGTTTGTTCCAAAATTCACTTACTATTTACGATGTTGTCCATTGTGGCAACACAATGGGCTCCTTTCGAGCTTAGACAACATCGTAAAGGACACACTAGTTTCGGTTTTGAATGTGGACATGGATGACAGGACATGGTCGCAAGCTTCCCTACCTGTACGGTTAGGAGGTTTGGGTGTCCGCAAAATTTCAAGTGTTGCTTTACCAGCATTTTTGGCTTCTGTCCACGGTACTTACGAATTGGTCCAAAAAATCTTCGCACCCGCTTTAGGCCCGTCTGGCGTAGTTGTAGTTGCGCATACGGACGAAGCTAAAAATGCTTGGCGCCTGGCCTGTCCAAACACCGATTTTCCTACAACACCTCGTTCCCAGAGACTGTGGGATCGGCCGATCAGCGAACTAGCACGGAAATCACTTCTCGATACGTGTACTAGTTTCGCGGATCGCGCCCGCATCCTTGCGGTCAGTGTGTGGGAATCCGGTCTTTGGCTGCAGGCCATGCCCTCTTTTAATACAGGTAACCTTTTAGATCCGACAGCTTTTCGACTCGCGGTTAGCCTGCGCTTGGGTGCGAGGAGCTGTGAACCGCATCGCTGCCAGTGTGGTACTGATGTCGACCAGCTCGGGCACCACGGCCTCTCATGTTCGAGGAGTGCTGGTAGAATTAGCCGCCACGCTAGTCTGAACGACATCATTCGACGGGCTTTTTCCACTGCCAATGTTGCAGCTATGCTCGAACCGAGCGGCCTAGCACGTGACGATGGAAAAAGACCTGACGGTATGACTCTTGTGCCATGGAAGTTGGGTCGGCCCCTTGTGTGGGACGCAACTTGCGTCGACACATTGGCGCCGTCTCATCTGTCTATGACACGGTGTCGAGCTGGAGCGGCGGCTATTATTGCCGAGCATCACAAGAGACGCAAATATGCTAACCTCGGCCGAGGTTACATCTTTGAGCCTTTTGGAGTCGAGACTTTGGGGCCGTGGGGTCCGGGAGCCCATACTATTTTCCAAAACCTCTCGGAGCGCTTGGTTGACGCGACGCGTGACCAAAATGCTGGCCTTTTTCTGGCTCAACGTATCAGCATTGCCATCCAGCGTGGTAATGCGGCCAGCATGCTGGGTACGCTGCCCTCTGGTAGTGGGCTGGAGCACTTAGATTATCTTTAGGCTTTTCTAAAGATTTTCTAAGTGCCCCTTTTTGTAGTAGTTAGAAGTAGTATGTTTAGTTTTCCTTCACTTGTTTTTATATTTTATTATTGTAAATAAATAGTTTACCTGATAGCACATAAAAATGAGATCAATGTTAATAATACATAAATCTTATGTGTGTGAAATAAAGTTCATTAAACCTATCTTATGCATCAAACAGGATATTATGTTTTTGTCCGATAACAACGATGTCTAGTAGACAACTATGCTACATCCCCTTGTTTTCACGAGGCGCCCCACCGGAGCACCGGTGCACCGGAGCCCCGAAGCGCGCGCCCCTCAACCTGTATTATAATCTCACTTCTTCTCTTATAATCGTTTGTAGGCCTGTATTTGTTTATGGTAATTCGCCAAATGAATATTCATGGCCCTTTCTTCGCACCCTGCCACGGTGCAGATAATTTTCAAGTTTTCTAATTAAGGATTTTGCGGAGCGTCCATTTTGTTTTGTTTATCTCGCCCCGCGGGATCGATCGCTTACACTCCCGGAGATTGTTGCTAACTTGCTGACATAGACAACATAACACTTATACATACATATTTTTTTGCTTTATTTCATGTTTTATTTTATAAGAATTAACGTGTGTGTTATAGATAAACTAGTAGATATCCATGGCTTTGTTTTCTGGGTTTCTACTTTAAAAGTAAGGAGTCATTTATACTATTAACCCTCGGCATGCCTGGTGGCAAAAAGTTACATGGCATGCCTGGTGGGTCTGTGAGACCCTAAATTTTTAATATTTTTTTGCTTACACTTATTGGTGTCAATTAGAATCAGTAAAAATAAAATATGTATTATTAATAAATAAGTCACAAAATCACAGAAAACAACCAATTGATATTTACATAAAAATGTCACGCCGTATGCCTGGTGGGGTCTGTGAGACCCGAAAGCACTTTACACAAGTCCTATCACTACTGGAGTGGGCCCCAGACTAAGGTAGTTGGCGAAGAGTGTAACTAAGTTCAATTCGGTCAGCTACTGAGAGTAGTTTTTTTTATTTTTTTATACGTGTGATAGGTTTACATTTGACTACAGCCTGCCTGAGTTACACGCGATATTAAAATTTGAATGAATTGTAACGGTTTAACCGCAGCGGTGGGTCTCTCAGACCCTACCAGGCATGCCAAGGGTTAAATAAACCTCAACAAATTAATTGGTTGATGTTTATATATCTTTGACATCTTTTAAATAAAAAAACTCATGTTTGTTTTAACATGTTAATATGTATGTGTCTTGGTTATATTTTGGTATGACACTTCTTTGGTTATGTTGTTGCTATACTCACTGACAAAGTCTACATTCAACACGAGGAGACTACTCAACTTGATTGTATAAACTTTATTTTAATTTCCTTCCCGAAATTATATTTCTTTGATTGAGAATTGATTCAATTGTAAACAAGTTTGAGTCGAACAATGTAGCATGATTGAGCCATTAGCAAACGATTTAATTAATTTCTGTTGGAATACAAAATTTGCAAGATTCTTCACAACTTGTCATTGAACTCTGCGTGACCCGTTCAATTAATTTTCTGTTCAATAACCGAATTGTCTATATTCTACGTATTTATTACCTTTAAATTGAGTTCGGAAAACGGACACAGACGCAAAAAATGACATTGGAGTCAAACACAAATATTTTCGTTTAGACGCAAATATTTTTCTATTTGAAAAGGAAAAGCTTTTTTATTATATCTCGGGCCCAAAGTGCCCGCAAGTAACGAAATCAGAGGACTGTCTTAACGAACTTACCTGCCTGCTAAATACATAAATTGCCATTGAGTTTAGTAGCACTTTGTCCTCTTTCGGTAATCGAATGACGCTTCCGTGCAGTTCCTTTGAAGCCTCTATTTCAGGCGCTGGAAATGAACGAATTTCCACTGCGGCCTTTGAAACCGCCAGTACTTTTCGCCTTTTACAATTTTGTGGCTAGATGGGTTAGAAAGCACAAAAGTTTCAACTCTTTTGTTTCTTTGCCCTTTAAAAGGTTCGTAAAATCAACGTTTATGTAAGAAATAGCTTCTAAATGAAAATAACTGACTAAAAATTAATATTTTTTCTCTCCTTAATCAACGTTGAAAACTTAAAGTTACTTTAACATCTAGTCTGGTTGTCACGCACCATCCTATTATTTGTGCGAGTAGTAAACACCGAGTACAAAAGCAACCTCCCCTTTTCATAAATTTTAAATGAAAATGTTGTCATATTTACCCAGCTTTAGGTAGGTGTAATCTGCCCATTTTTCTCGGTAATCAGTGTGCGGTCCTCGAGGCCGGGGTATCTCAGACCGGCTTCGCCGGGGGTATTTGAGACCCCAGCCTCGCTAAGCTGACCGCGACATCGCTCACGCAAGTGATTTGCGTCCGACACGCGGTGGAATAGGGTAGATATATTTTTGATACTGTATATTTTTATTAGTAAGTCTGTAATCAAATATGTACCAACTCCTAAATATAAATCTAGAGTCTCTAAATTATATATTATGTATACATCTACTGTTTCATAAAATTTGAAATCATCTCTAAACTTGTAGTGAAATCCATTGCACTTATTACGTAAGTCATTGCCGTAATATAAAAATACAGACAATATTTAAAATAAAATATTCTAATACACATTTAAGTATGATTTATCTAAATTTATAAAAAACACAACAAAAAGTCTAATAACACCACACGCTACAAGCTACCTATCTAACATTTAACCGTCTTCAAGCGTCCTAAACATAGATAAACCCCAAGCCCCTCGATCGCGACATCACATTGAATAGATCACTCAGTGTACCTCGATGTATCATATCCGTCGATTTGCGTATCTCTGGTTCGTCCGCCGTCAGCTCGCTGCGTCGGTGTGGTTTGTCTCCGTAATCGCGCCGGTCTCCGGACACGTCACGGCGGCGGACGGATTAGCAGACCCAATGCCGACCGCCCTTTACTGGCTTGACAAAGGGTATGTCTGGAAAGGAAATAACAACTTATTGTGACACAGAGCAACTGTTGCATTATTATATTAATCACTTTTTAAAATGTTAATCACTATTAATATTATAAGGGTTAAAATTTTCCAGCGCCTTGTTCTAAACTAAGTTGAATAACATTATTTTAGTGTTAATATCACAGTAATGGAAAAGCAATAAGCTGGTTTAAACGAGTGCTAATAATGCAACATTTTTGTAAACGAGAATTTTTTTTTACGATATAACGTTAATTAATTAATATATTCAAGTATTTTTTAGGTATAACGAGTCATATTTTTCTGTCCAAAATAGAAAATTAATTGTATATCCTCGGAGACTTCTCGGTTACAACGTTGAACGTAAAATTTGAAATGATTATTTTCCTTATCTCACGAAATTAAAATGTCTTGTGAATTTTCAAAATTATAGGCGTGTTATGAATTGTGTATATTTGTGTACACCCTTGACAATCCAATTTGTCTCAATTTAGCTAGAAGGTAATCCTTACAGAATATAAATAAGTACAATACCTGCTACGTAGCGTAGCACCTCCAGGTTCCTGCGTAGCACGAGCTACGGCGTAGCAGGCTGTAGCTTGTAATTGTTAACATTGAAGTATGTCTGGGACGCGACGTAGGTATTATTCAAATTAACCAGGTTAGTGCTTTGTTAACTGAGTGCTTATATATGAAACAAAACAGTTCACATATTACGCGTATATGGTTTGCATTTGTGACTTATGTTAGTGGTAATAATAATATGAAGATCCAATGGTTGTAAAAATACGTCAAGTTTCACAATGAAGAGAATTTGTAAGATAAAATCTAGTCTGTAATTATGTTGTTCTTGTTTATCGTTGTTGTTTGTGTGTTTGTTAGACAGAGAATACAGTACCAGTTAGGTTCTGTATTCTCTGTATAACACAGGTTTTTGAAAATATTAATAAAATTCATATTGTTCAAGCTGTGTACACTCACCTGAGGAATTTGTTCTGGTTCAAAACCAGTTTTGAATGTGTATTTGGCTTATATATGAACTCATTCTGTTATGTGTACCGTTATAAATAAATAAATAAATAAATAAATAAATTTGGTTTGTTGGATGCAGGCAGATATCTGTAATATATTAAAATATTGAAATAAGCTACGAGTAGTTAAATCGTACAAACACGATTACATTACTTAATAAGTGTATTATTTTATACCTAAAACACTAGATTATCATGTCTCAGAAGTAAGTTTCAATACTTCACGAAGACGTTCAAAGCCAGCCTAAAGAGACGAAGGTATTTTAATATTGATCTTAGCTCCTCTAAAGCCTGTGATTGAAACTGAATAATTCATCGAACCGCTTCGGATTTAATTAATAAAGTGTTAATTAAACCGCTTTTCACTTTTGGTCCTACTTCGTAACAATCTGGTCTTTTCGTGATAATATTATTACTACAGTCGTCTCATTGAACTGTATCTTAACGTTGAATATAACCGTAACAAAAGTATTTGACGGTTTCTGTTTTAATTTGCAATGTGTTAACATTAAAAACGGAAGACATCCAATATCTTGTTTCCTAAGGAGTCAGAACAACATAAAATTTACTTGGTACATAATCAAATCCGAAATAAAAAAAAAGTACCGTATAAAAAACATGTTTTAAAGATTACTTTTTTTTAACTTGAACGGGTTTGCACTTGACCATAGTTTACCTGATAGCAAGCAAAGGCTATGGCCTAAGATGGAGCGTGCTTACTCGATAAGAACCGATTCACTCTCGCTTTGAAGATCGATATTATATTACTGATAGAGTATTGATTCTTCTTCTTCTTCTTCTTCTTCTCAGTCGTAACACTCTTGGCAGAGTGGTCGTGGTTAACATGTAGTATTGATTACAAAGCTGTATTTGACTATATGTATTACTTTTTTCTATTATGAGTGAAAAAGTCAAGATGCTGTTTAACTAGGACTATATTTAATGATCGATATTATTTTGTAAGTGTGGAGATCATTATATCACATTATTATTATAGGAAGTTACAACTGACCTCATATACCAATCTAACTATATACATGTAAACATGTATTAGACAATGTTTGCAGAGCTAAGTCCCTATTCTCATCTAGCATTATCAGTTAGGTTCTAATTAGGACTCAGTGTGGTACCACTCTCTAAGGCAAACATGTGTTTAGGCAATGTTAGTCCAAATATCTCTTACTTGTGCTGGTTTAGAGCTACATAAATATATCTTTCAATATAATAAAGCTGATGAGGGTATAAAATCCGTACATTAATTATATAAAAAATAACTTTAAAGATACTTCGAACGGAAAGCAGAACACGTTCCAACTATTTTTCGAATTTTTGTTTGTTAATCTGTTTGTCTGTTTATATAAACGCTCATATTTTGGTATGCAGAGAGTATGATGTCTTAGGCATGTCATAAGCTACTTTTTGTTCTGAAATAATCCAAGCGAAATCCCGAGCGTTTACTAGTATAGTAATAAACGTTTTACAAGGTTTCAGCAAGGCTCTGGAGGGATACCTGTTTACATGCGACAGTTAGCATTAAACAATTATTACAATCTATGCTGTTTAAAGCAAAAATGACGTTTGGACTCATACATCATGTAGCAAGCAATGTCTCTAGTTTTAATTATGGCCCAAAAATATTTTATTCTGAGTAAAAACATTCGCATTAGATTAATCGTAAAAATGAAACTTACAGAAACTATACTGTAACAAATCGTCGATTAAATTTATATCTTTTTATCAAACCCTGAACATAATGAAATACATTTTTTTTCTTATTCTCATTTTGTTTTTAAAGGATTCTTGTTCTTACTTGTTGTTTCCAATGAACGTCTAGTAGATACGTAGCTTCCCTTACAAAGCCAAGTTCAAACAAAATCTCACTAGTGTGATACCGCGGCATTCACTAAACTAAGGCGAAACTTTCCGCGGAATTTTCGCGTTATCTCGTATTACTTGGGTTTGAGTAAACAAGCTCCAACTTGAATCGTAACTTGATATAAGTTAGCGAGTTAGGGTCGCGCCTGCGGTTTCTCTCGCCTGCCTAACTTACTGTAGTGGGGGGCGATTCAGTTGAGCAGATTTATCTTGTGCGCTATTTCGGCCTTGATTATGAATTGATTTTACTTAATGCATACTGCATTAAAATTTTGAAAAATGTTATCTATTCGAAATATATTAAATTCAAAGGTGACTGACTGACTGATATAGAGATCTATCAACGCACAGCCCAAACCACTGGACGGATCGGGCTGAAATTTGGCACGCACGCATGTTATGACGTAGGCATCCGCTAAGTTTTTTTTTAGAAATGTCACTTCTATAGGGGTGAAATAGAGGATACAAGTTTTATTTCCTAGTGCGAGGGAAACCGCGAACACCCACTAGTTCGCAAAAATATACAAGATTTAAGAGTAATGAAGTAGTGTAAGACCCTCGCGGCCCCAAAAATCGTAAAACTAAGATTTTTCCTTTTCATGCATGCCACGCATAAAAGGCAGCATTTTTTTAAAGTAATTAATACGTGTAAACACATGCCTGTCCATTAAGATTTCTGTAACTATATGCTAGGTAATTGCATGAAATGGTCCCATGTAAGTGCTTTGTTCAATAGAACCTGGCTCATGCATCTATCTCCGCCATGTAGTGTAGAATGGGACAGAGATTTGTGATGTCCACTCTCTAGATTTATGGCCCAGACTTGAACCTATCGATAGAAACGCTTGTTTATCTACACATCTAGCAGCTATTTATACGTAAACAATTAGGTAAGTGCAAACAAAAAGAAAGTTAGGTACTCCTCGTCTATCATTCCCTTTTATAATCCCTTTTTTATTGTTTGCTTAGTGTGGGGCTAGATGGCGATGTGTGTAAGGTCCCTGATTTTTTTTATTTTCAAAACGTTTTATTAATTCACAACTTATAGGGTTCGTACGATACATGTGTAAACGTTTACGCATACATAATGGTTTAAGTTAACGCCGAGATACGAGCCGAGAGATATTTTATAATTTTTGTATTGACGTGTAAATGATTTACGAAATAAAATGATTATGATTATGAGCCCACAATAATTCATCCACATCTGCATCTCAACCCGCATAAACAAGGTGACATAACAACCACCATTGATATAATTCCTCAGTAAGCCTTCAGTCACGGCTTGGCGAGCACATGCATGGATTCCATCACCCGCAAGCATATAAACACCATGAGCAATATGTGTGAACATACTATATAGGGCTAGGTAGGCTTCACATCAGGCGAGAAAGCCTGAGGTATATGGTTAAAACCATGACTTAACACGCGTTCTATATGAATTGAAGTAGTGTTATTATACTTGTAATGCTGTGCATTAGTGTGCACTATACCTATAATGGAGGTACAATAGCTAGAAATTAAATTTTAAATTTTAATGCTCAAAATAAATGAAATTCATTGCGCAAACATCAAATCAAACTTACAAGCAGATCGTTTTACTTGAATATACTATCATAGATTTACCACAGACTTACCAACACACATAGAGGCGGCGATATCACTCCTCATGCTTGCGAGCGAGCGTGACGAGTATCGCCGGCGGCGCGAGTATATCACTCGGAACGGCCGCAACCATGTTAAGAGTTACATCATTGGCTGGTCAATGAGTCTGCACTGGACGCGAGCCAAGTCGGGTGAGGACGCACTGCGAGCGGGGCCACACTGCTAGAGTATGGTACAATTAGTGCAGTAAAGGTTATTCTGATTCTGGGGTGTTACTTGTCATTGATTTTGGCAAGGGTTCAGTACTGTAGATGCTGGATATGATTCGGGTACAAAATTACACAATTAGCTTAACTTATCTACCATCGACATGAGTTTAGCGCAAATGTTACCGAATTTGGCGTGCATAGGTAAGTCATTTCTATAATCTATATAGAATAAACTGTTTACTTACCTGAGATCGCTCCCCGCTATCATTGCGGCGTCGTGCCAAGCGATCGATGATACTGGAGGCTGAGTTAGAGCGCTCCGTACACGGCGCTGGCACACTGGCTCGCTGGCCGACTGGCACGCTGGCTAGCGACTCACAGTCTCCTCAAGGGCTGTTACTTGCCCCGGTGTATGAGTTACGACAAGTTGCCGCGTCTAGCACGCTCTAAGTCTGTGCGCGGCTTGCGAGAGACAACACGGCCGGTTACCGATGAAATATAGCCACTATAGGCACGGGAATATAGGTGTGCGATGTACACGGGGGCACATATAAGTTGGTACAGATAAACAAAGTGAAAAATGCTACATACAGTTCAGTAATGTTTTGACACAACTTATTTTCTGTTGACCATTTTATCGATGTAATAACAAATAGCAGTAAAATAGTTTTTGCAGTTTTGTATTTTTTTTAATTTCATTTGAAAAAAATGTATCTGGTGCACAAAACGTATAATTTATCTACAACCTAAAAATAAGTTAACCGATTCTCTCCAAATCTCTTTATAATTGTTTTACTGACATAATTGAGTCAACCTCACCCATATAGCAGGTCAACCCCCCATGCCCTGCTAGTCCCCGCATGAGTCCAGGATAATTCCCCGGAAGGCACAGCGTTGTTCATCAACCCATCCCGGGGGAGTATCGGACATGATCTCGTATTAAAAAACTTCCCCCGACGCGTGACGTCACATCCGGGTTAACTGCCTCGGGCCTTCATAGGGGGTAATTAATACTTTGCTTATGTCGTAAAAACGTTTGTTATGTTATCTGTGTGTGTTTTGTATAGTCTATGCTGATTAGAATGGTAGATTAGAAACCTAAATAGTTCAATATGTACAAATTATATCCATGAATTATTTCAATTATAATGCTACTTACATAGAGATAAAATTGTTTTTCTCTTTTTTGAGAAGTTGGTTAAAATGAATCTAAAGTTAATAATGGTTGACGCTATCTGTTTAAGGATGGATGAGTGGGAAGTAAATTACTATAATGATTTAGTAATTATTATCAGTATTATTTGATCAAAGATATATATATATATATTTACTAATAGTAATGATTCACTAATTAGTACCAAAATAACCATCCAAAGCTGGCTTGGTAACAAGTAAATAACAGATTTCCCTCATTGTCGTAATGTGCTCGAGAGGAAAACACGAAAACATAATAAAATAGAGAGGTCATTTATCCTTCAAGTTGCGGAAATAGCTTTCCGTGTCCAATTTCGCCCCTTTTCAAATGCTACTCAAAATATAACGGAAACGGAGAACGGTCGCACTATTATAACGTACCTATACAATACATTTACACATAATATACATTTTGTATACAAAAGAATGACGGTAAGCTTAGTGGTGCAACATACGACTTGAAGTCTGAATACATTGGTTTGAGTCTGACCACGGAAAAAAATTGTACTAAAATGGTGTTTTCTGGTGCCAACATCGTCTATGGCTGACTATGATGAATACTGTATTTTTTATTATGAAAGATCACACGTTTAAGTAGCTTAACATAACATTGAAATAATTCCGCGTCAACCGTTGCTTAACTTTAGCAACTGCTTAAGAATACCTCAATCATCTGAGCTGCACTTAATAACTTGTTGTCAAGTTGTCTTAGTGTGTTCATTTACATATTATAATGCACAACGACGAAGGAAAGCCGCTTCAAAATCCTTGCATAATTTTGGAGGAAACCCAAAAAGTGGCAGATACGGAGAGATAATTTATATCTGACAAAGACGTGATTCACAAAATGTATCCGTATAATATGTACGTACGTAATATGTTGCGTACACAACAACATCATCATCATCATCAGCCCACGGTCGTCCAATTCTGGACATAGGCCTCTCCCAAGGCACGCCACTCAGCCCGATTTTGTGCTTTTCGTCTCCACTTGTACACAACAACAATTGATGTGAATCTCGAACTGGAGCTCCTATTAGCCAAAACAACAAGCGCGTAAATTTATCTCAAGCTTCAACCTCCTACACACAAACACCGTCAGCACGTGAAGTAAAAATCACCAAAAACCTTACAAAAACGGAACTTCGCATTATAATTTGTAACAAAAACGTGTGTGTGTTATTTTCGCTTGCAAAGTTGTTCGGATTTATATGGTAAAGTTGGTAGCCCTGCGAGCTTTTATCTCGCCACATTATCGTATTATTTCCCGACGCCGTTATAATTCAATTCTGTTGCGTTGGCACCCCTGCCCCTGGCTGCCGGACCGACCTGTTTACACCCAGCCAGGGATGGGACACATTATAATCGTGACGGAATCTACTTAAATGAGTTCACAGTGAAGTCCGCCAAATTCATAGAAGGACAAACAATTAATGGTATCCATACATATTATCAAGAGACATTGAACTTTTTGTATGAAACAGTGCTGATTTTTAGCCGTAGAACAAACGTAAACGTAGTTTTTTTTTCTAAAGCTACTATAAAAGTTTGTACAATGTTAGTTACCACCAAGACAGTATAGTACATTTGTCATGTGATTAAACCATATCTAAATACATATTTTTTCAGGAATAACCTGAAACCAAAATGAGAATATGTCAAATCTTGTGCCGGCATTTTGGTCAGTAGTGACATCCCTACGCAGGCTTATTTGTTCCTGTTATGTAATATCAAGTTAGTAAGAGCTAAGTTGGCTACTATTACCAACCTGCGCTACTCACACGAGAATATACACATTTAATATTTAGTACTCATATATAATTTAACTTACATCTAAATCAATTATTTGAATTGATACTTATAACAAATAATTCCATCCCTAAAGTTGTCGATGAAATCGTAGCCTTACTTGACTTACTTGACTTCAATTTCTCAAGTTTCTATAACTAATACCATTCAATAACAGAGAAGGCATATTTTTTCAAATAATACAATATTTGGAGCTTTTAGATTTACATAATATCGAGCAGGTTCTATTATTTCTATTACCGGAGCTAGACTGTGAATAATCCAAGCCTTTCAGTAAATCTAGACTTTTCCTCCGCTAAGGAATTTCATAGAGTCCCTTTATGTCTAGAAAAGTGTTTATTTTGAGTACAATAGGTGAGAATTGCCGCACACATACACATATAGAAGTATTCCTTTATCATACAATTGAAAACCAATAACATTGGTTGGATTTAACAGAAATCCGTCGTCTGGCAAACTCATCGACCCAATGCTTCTTTCAATTGATAAATAGTTTGTCAAACTCAGATTGTGATATTTATAACTTGGCTCTGATTTTATGAATGCTTCTTTTAAATAATGATCTCATTCCGACACAAACTCAGTGTACCGAAGTACCAGAGAGACCGCACTGACAAGAGGCTTACAAAGTTTGTCAAAAAAGTTTAAATTGCAATCGAAATGTCTCCGCCTGTGGACCGGCAAAGTTGGTCGAAAAGGCCTCATTTCCTCCCATAAAGTCGTTTAGGGGTTACATCTTTATCTGCGCGGTATTCATCAAAAGTTTCAGTTATTAGGGGTTAATTTACTCGTGTATAACGCTGCTAGATGGTAATGATTGCGCTCAAAACGATGATGGATGGATCTCGGACCGAGCAAACTCCTGACTCACTGTTGTCTGTGCCAGCCTCCCCCCTGCCCCCTACCCTCCCCCCGCAATCGCCCTGAAAGCCTACTTCTGTGTTTTTCTCGGGATAAAGCGGGATTATTATATTATAGTGTTACAGATCACTTAGGTAACGGAGCGCGACGTGCCCCGCCCGCGGGAAATACTGATTTCTCTCAATCACATAACACAGCGCCGCCGGCTGTGACGTCACTTATTGATTCAACTACTCACATGTACTACGTATAGCTAGCCTACATATAGACTACAGTGTGATGCAAACACGTCCGGCTCGTGTGCCTCTAAACGTTAAGTCCGTCGTAAAATGTGAGAGGGCGAGGAAGTGGCCCAATCAGTGAGCTCTGCCAGCTCTGGTACAAGCAGCGCCCTCTCGCTTCCAATTTGAGAAAACATTCGTTCCTCGCATTGAAACGGGCGCGTAATTACATAAAACGTCAACTCTACGTAGTTTCATGCTCCAAAAATTATAGGCACTTAGCTTAACAAGCTTCGCGAACTATTCCGCTGAGCGGCAAAATGTCCTTGACGCGGGAACTATGTGGGAACTACGCCGCTTTGATGTGCGCCGCCCGCCGCCACCGCCCGCCGCCGCCGCCTGCCCGTGCTCCCGCCGCACAGCCTGGGATGCTGAATTACAGACCTACTTCATTGTGGAACTTGAATGAATGAGTTTAGTTCATAAACGACTCAACTCACCCGAGCCAGTTAAATAACTTTCGTTTATGTTTATCTCAGACCCTCTTATAAAACTTGGTAGTATTTTTGTTTCTTGTTGTCGAGAATTTACAGGAACTCTTACCCTAAAACATTTTGCTCCCTCCCTATTCCTACAACTGACACAATTCACACCTCAGTACAAGCTTCACTGGAATCCAATAAGCGATACAGAATAACAGGAATTCGAGTGTCGGCTCACGTTTTCAAATCAACGCAGTACAGCGGAGAGTGGTCGCGGCTCATTACTGCGGGACGTGGCCGGCATCGTGTAATAAACCGTTCGCAAATGAAACAAAGGGCGCAGATAAACGCCACAATGGCGCTATCGTCCGTCAACGCTCAGCCCTTTTATAATTGAATGGCGTTTTGTTTGCGCTGTTCTACCGCGGGCCGGGGACGATAACCGGTGATTTACCGAGCCTCTTCGCGGAAAAATCGCCTCCTCGTGCTGCCCGCGCCCGCGCCCGCCAATAACACTGATACTGAACGCAGGAACTGATCGCTCGGAGACAGCCGCGGGGAGCAAGTATGAGCGCGGCTTTGAGTTACTTACTATATATATACTTACTATACCTTTCGATGTACAGAAACATTACATCAAACCTATACCAAACCAACAACATCACATTTAAAAAAAATTGCTATCCCTGCACCTACCTAATTAATAAAAAAAATATATTTATGAAACGGCTGCTCAGTTAAACAGTGTCTTGATTTTCACTTGTGAGCATGTTTAATCATTTTGCAACTATTTGCTTTTGAGTGGAGCAGTTAGTGTATAACTTGTATCGCAGACACATACACTTAGCATTATCAAAAGCCTAAACATTCGTCACTCAAACTCCTGCAAGTATTTATTAAAGTCCATTCTTCTCTTCCCCACATTCCCTCGGTTCACAGTATAAGTGTATACGACGTCGATAAGGTGCGAGTGTGCTCGGGTTATGGAAGGAAAACTTACGGAATGGCGCAGAATAAAAAACAGCGGGGAAGTGTACAGGTTCCAGTAATTTATCGACTATTCATAGTGATAGATCCCTCGCCGGATGCGGCCGCCCGACCTTCAACTTTAATTCAACGCGCTAAGGCTCACAATCGCCTGCTAACGCTCACTAAGATTAGGCGCGTACAGTTGTTGAATTCGTAGTTTTGGCGCGTGCTAGAGGATAATTGAAAGATTTACACTCACCGATTACAC
Source organism: Macaria notata (assembly GCA_927399415.1). Taxonomy (NCBI): domain Eukaryota; kingdom Metazoa; phylum Arthropoda; class Insecta; order Lepidoptera; family Geometridae; genus Macaria; species Macaria notata. The sequence goes on from OV656727.1 coordinate 3,181,440, forward strand.
TTGGAAGGGACTAGCTACTTGGAGTGTTTGGAAATGTTGATAACCGGAAGTAAATTGCGTTATAAAGATGCTGATAGTAAAATATTTATACTGGCCTGAAATTACTATTTGTATAACTCATAAATTTCAGAGCAAGTATTCTCGAAAAACTTCAATAGCTAGATTTTATATTTTATGTTCTTAAGAGGTCAGAAATCCTTACTTTCTAAAACTCAGCTCGTAAACAGATCGGTGTAATTCTTTTTTCTCGTATTTTTCTAAAAAAATACAGTGAAACAACAGCGGCTTTTAGCGAAACAATTTGTGCCTTACCTGCTACCTTCCCTCATCAGAGCTTTATCAGAGCTTTATCACTTAAAAGCTCCGTGACAAATTCCTGGGAGTGAGCGAGCATTACCTTAATTGCTCACACTGGGAGCTATTGTGCTGAGATTTTTCCTTTTCAATGGATATTTTAAGTACCACCTTGTTTTATATCCCGCCCCCTTTCCCGCCCGGCCTAGGGGCGCGTTTGGAGGCTGACAAACTTAACTCGGTTATGTATAAAATAAAATAAAAAACTTAGAACAATTGACCCATGGACTATTACTTGACTCCGATATATTTATCAAATATCTGATTAAAAACAAAACTGAATAGTGCAACGTTTACTGAAATTAGATGAATTTCTCAACTTTTCAAATCCACCCTCGGTTGATAATATATTTCCTGTGTCTATTGTGCGCTGTGATTCCTCTAAATCATTCCGTTTTTAAGCGGAGCGAGATAAGCGTAGGTAAGCGAGGTAAGCGCGAGAATGCTTGGTAAGCGCGGAAACAAGCGGTAAGCGTGAAGCCAAAGCGGAATACAACAAACAGTTTACTATGTACGTGAGTGGATCTGTCTCTAAATAAATCTCTTTATTATAATGAAATTCATTTTTCACTCGCGTTTGTTTTTAAATCTCTTCTTGTACGAGTATTTTCCGCACATAGCGGTTTTCTATTATGAAGAAAACTTTGCTGGGTTTTTATTTTATTCAAGCTATCAAGCTTGAATTATCCGTTGCTGTATTTCCTGAAAGAAATTGACCTTGTTTATTTCAATTTGTACGTTTTCTTGTAAGCTGTTTTCAGTTAAAGTATGTCGTAGTCTTGCGATTAATTGTGGCCTGTGCTTATATATGTACTTTTATTCAAGTTATTCTACATTTATGTTCACATTCCAACCACAATTCCATAAGTATACACAACCTTTGCTAACCAGATTCCCTCCAGCCCAACCTTGGCCCCGATGCGGTGCTATTGTAGGCTCCGGCGGTCTATAACAACTCGCCCGTATTTTTACCGGGTGCAGTCTGCATTGATGCTGGCTGGATAACAATACGCGGCTTAAGTATTTTGAAATACAACTTGCTTGCATTCGTTTTGTTCTTAGAGGCGGAAGCTTTTAAGCTTATAGCTTTAAGCTTATATACAACCAAACAACACAACCAAACGGTCGTGTCAAACATTTGCCTAGTATATTTGAAGAATACTTTTAAGTTATGATTTTTAAAAATAATAAATTATGTGTATTTTTTCGCTATTTTGATATTACTAATGTGAATTGTGACTGTTACATTCTAATAATTAATAGCCAGACACATATATGTACTCACATATATGTACTCACATATATGTACTCACAATATCATATTAACATCTAAGCTTGAAAATCAGAGTAAATTGGTCACTAAATTGTCGAAAACGTTAACAGCACATAGTTCATAAGTAGCCACATTTTACATATAATTAGCCCACATAGAAATGCTGGAGTGAAACAAATGAGCGCTCCGCAGTCTCCACACTAATGTAAATGTTAAACTAGTAAGTAAGTATAGATAAATTTACTCAGTTCTGTAAGCTTAGGCCGGAGCCGGCCGGGCGAGAGGTGTGACCTACTCAAATATATAGAAATATCCGCGGACAAAAGCTAGTGTTTGCGAAGGTAAAGCAAACTGCGGTCGAAAGGCCTCGCAAAACATTCAAACCCTTTTGTGAAGGAATTTGTGTGAATTTTAGCAATTTTCAGCGAGTGGTTAGTGAGGCCTGGCGAGGATTAGGGAGTGGAAGTACCTGACTCCACTTGACCTCAAATATACAATGTTGTAAAGAGATATAAATGTGCCGGTAGGTGAGTACGGAGCAGGCGCCTACCTACCTCCTACCCGCCTAGATAGCACACTAACTAATCGGGATAAAATATTGAACATATTCTTTATTGAATCTAGGATATTTGATGTGACCAAGCGAAAATCTTAACAAAATTGTTATACAAAGATATCTTTAACTCACTATAAATGTATTTAGGACAAGTCCAAGGCGCTAGGCGTTAGAACACTTCTGTTCTGGCTATTTCGTATTAAAATTCCAGATAAGAGCTTGCAACTTTAATAAACCTCTCCGACAATAGAACAGATAGGTTCCAGTATGTTTACGTTCCTCTACGCTTGTTTACCTCCAGCCTGGTTAGATACAGCTCTAGGGCGGCGGGTCAAGTGTCCGGCGCCCACCCAGCCGCCCGGCCGCCCAGCTAGGCGGCGTAATTAAAGCGCGCCCAAGTAGGTCAGGTATCAATCGCGGCCTGATGGCATAACAACTCCGACCTTCGAAGCCTCTCGTGCTGGAGCCAAGAGCCTGCGGGGCCTCTTCACTACCCTTGCGTCAGATATCTCGATTGGTTTCAACTTATACATTCAATGTTCATCTCTCTATAGAAATGTAGATGAGCTTCTTCTTGATAAAATATTCTTGATGAAATTGGTTCTAAGTTTCCTGATGTAAAGCTTATTTCTAAGACCTTATTAGATCAGTAGATTCGGTTACAATATTTATTGTATAAAAAGTACTAGTCGGATGAATATTATCTTTCTATTTCGTATCAATGTCAAAATTTACTTCACAACTAATATCTGGAATAACTCTCACTCGAGCTGTAGTCCAGACAGGGCTACTACAGCTGGCTAACCCATAAAGCCTTCCACTGGCGCGTGGCGCACGGCGTAGAGGCTGTCTGTTTATCTGTCTCGTATTGACGAGGTGACGTACTGTCAATAATTGCACACAGACTAAGCCTACGCACTCTACTATAGCAGTACCTGTGTAGTGTTGTAGTACCTATATCAGTAGGTAATATTCACTTTACATTCGCAATATAACGTGTAAGCTAAGGTGGTAAACGCGTAAAAGCATTGATTTCAACAGTAAATAAATACGTTTTCTTTGCTACAGATGTATGGTTATAGAAGCAACAGTTTTAATAAAGTGATAACACATTAATCTTAGTCGTTACATTTTGTTTTGTTACGTTTTTTATTAATCTATACTAATAATATATCGCTGAAGCATTTATTTCTTTGTTTGCGCTAATCTCAGGAACTACTGGTGCGAATTGAAAAGTTCTTTTTGTGTTGAATAGACCATTTATCGAGGAACGCTTTAGGCTATATAACATCACGCTGCAACTAATAAGAGCGAAGAAACAATGGAAAATCTGGAAAAAACGGGGAAAATTATTCATCTTTGAGCGCTTCCGTTGCGTGCGCTGCGAAAACGGTTAAAGTCGTGGGTAACAGCTATAGATAATTTATAAAGCTGAAGAGGTTGTTTGCTAAAATAAATATGATGCCCAAAATAACCATTCCACGCGGACGAAGTCGCAGGCACAGCTAGTGTACATAATATGTAGCCTTAACTTGTCGGAAGTTCTTTCAACGTAAAATCGGCTAGTGATTGCTTGTCTGATAAACTTATTTGTCTATTTAATCAGAGTGTTTTGAATAGCTCATGTCATCATATTTGAGTACATTAACTACACTACAGTGTCTTAAAGTGAAGTTAGTGAAGTGTTAAATTCACTCAAACTGAGACCAGATTTATTCATAACTCCTTTGTTGTAGTTTAATGTATCGTAACATCTACTATCTTGTTATTAAATTATTTAATAGTTTAGAAAGCTCTGTGATGTATAAATAGATATTGTTTGCGTTAAATTTAGCTTTGTGGCTATCGTGGTTTGCAATAAACATTATGTTTGTATGTGTTCGAAACATGGACCTACGGGGCGGTTTAAATGACATTTAAAACAAGTAGTTGGACCCAAACTGGACCTTCTATTAATATTTTGGTTATGACTGAGCCAATTTAAAGTCATATAAAACTTTAACAAAACGTGATCAATTTGTTAAGTATAACTAAAAAAATAAGGGCAATACTTTAACTACAAACGTTATGAAAACATTAGATTCCAGAGTTAGTAGCTCATAAAAACTACATATGTACTTTACTCTTCGATCAAATATTATATTAGATCTAAGACTTTACTTCTTAAATGTTTATTCGTTCTGAAACCATCAATTGTCTCGTTCCATAAACACAATATAAGGAAAAACACAAATGGTTACAGTAATATTTTCGTTTTATAGATAAATAGTCGCAGCCGTAATAAGGAAACAATGCAGCAAAACAATTGTATTTTTATTGTACATAATACAAAAAAGTAAGCAAAGATTTACTAAACTAAAATGATTAAAAGGAATTTGTTTTATCTATACTAATATTATAAAGCTGAAGAGTTTGTTTGTTTATTTGAACGCGCTAATCTCAGTAACTACTGGTGCAAATTGAAAAATTATTTTTGTGTTGAATAGACTATTTATCGAGGAAGGCTTTAGGCTATATAACATCACGCTCCAAATAATAGGAGCGAAGAAATAATGGACAATGTGGAAAAAACGGGGAAAATTATTCATCTTTGAGGGCTTCCGTTGCGTTCGCTGCGAAAACGGTTCAACATTCAAAGAATTAATGCCCAAAATAGCTATTTCACGCGGACGAAGTCGCAGGCACAGCTAGTCCCAGATATGTGGCAATGATGGACCTTCGATATGGATAAAACACCGTAGGTGTCATAATACCAGTGCCAATTGTATATTGTGGTTTGGAGGCCAATGAGAAAAAAGTCGGGATAATTTTTTTGCTGCTTCTTTCAAATCAGAGTTGTTGAGTTTCATACATTTTTATGGTGTCTAGTCTTTATCTTTCCCTGACGGCCAAACAAAATTATTACTTGAGAAATAATAAAAAGTACTAAGTAGGTCATAGTTTAACTCAAGAAAACCCGTAGCAACTGATAGTAAGCCATTATAGATAGGTACTCTTAAAGTAGCTGGAAATTTCATACAAAATTTACTAAAGTACATATCTAAATTTACTAAAAATTTACTAAAGTGCATACGTAATAGTTTTTGATAATAAACAGCAAATAACTAACATTATTTCAATAGATAACAGGATAAAGAAAAACAATTTATAAATAATTTGTACGATTACATGTCAATTTTATAAAATGATAAGCTTTCTGTAAACCTTTAATATGTTGACATTGTGAAGACACAGAAATACAAACTAAATTAGAATAAATATTATAGATACATGTAATGAAAAGAGCGAAAGTTATTAATAAACTTAAGTTCATCATTTAAAGTGATCATATCAGGTTTGATCCTCTAAATTGGCTGAATAAAAGAGTTTCGATGGAGGTAGATATTTAAATTACAATTATTTTTAGTGGTATATTAAAGTTCTATTCAAAATGATTTGAAATCTATACCAAATCTGTGAAATATACACTTATACAAAGAGAAACAAATGCAATATTTATATAATGTACTAAATATGTCTCATTATGCATTGCGAAAGTTTAACTTAAGTTAAGCTTTGTAAGCTGTCTCTTAACTTTTAAAGCTTCAAGTATCTATGTGAACAATATAATAATAATGAACATACTTATAAAATATAATTGTTATATGCTGTGCAATTGTTTGGATTTTTAGTAAATTATTATTTTTTAATATTATACAAATAATATTATTATTGATAAGAAATTATGAATTATATTACTGACGAGATTTTATAATATGATACACACTGTACATAGGTATATTGTAGTATTCATTTTTATATCATTAATAAATATCTTTATCTTTATCTTTATATCTTATAATAAGCTAAAATAAACAAGGGTCGAAAGAAGCGTCGAAACTCCTTCAAAGCCTGATTCCGGTGAAAGTTCCAAACAACTGCATACTGATGAGATCAAAGCTTTACTTGGGAAACTATTTCATTAGGCCTTTGGGCTGAATCAGGCCTCTTTAAAATATTCTTGTACGTTCATTTAAACTTAAATACAACAAAAAGTTGATTTTGTAAAGTTGGTAAATTGATTTGTGTAGAAAAAACATAAAATATTAAGCCAAGTAGATATAATCGGTGCCCATAAAAATTACGTCGAAGGTAAAATTTAGCATTCTGACGTTTAATCCTTTGATATTAAATAGGTGGTATTTGATTATATCTTCCTGATTACTATTTTTCTAGATGTTTACTTTACTAAGCTTTCAGATAAAAATGTACATAATTAACTAACTTAAAAAAAAACTTTATATACATAAATACATGAGTTGTGCTGAAACCATTCCTTATAAAACAAATTTAGTCTTAAACAAACCCGTGAAACGTATATCGCTTTTGTATCAAAGCTACGAAGTTTGCAGCTAACTTTGCTACGAGAGTGCTACGTCACAAGTATAATAGCCGCAAACAACCGAACTAATCCCACAAACAATGTCAAATTAATATTCAATTCACAAATATAATCCCGAACAGGCATCGAAATGCCTTTGAAACTACAAACTAATACAAATCATGTACAAACACATTCCAGAAACATGGCTACTATTCGATACATTCAATACATTGTGCTATCGAACAAAATGCATACTCGCATTCTATATCAGGAGCATTTAACTGCGCAGTTTGGAGCTAAAATGATATTTATGAATGCCGATATAAAGTTCAAATTGCTTTGCATAGAGGTCGGTAGTCTCCGGTAGTCGACACAATGCGGCAAAGATCCAGTTGTATATAAAGATAGGTAGTTATTTAGTGAGGAAGTTTTGTGGAGTCTGCTCTACTTGTACCTGAGATGCGAAGTAGAGCAACGTCCGCGCCGGACCCAACTTGTCGTAATCAATGCTAATTCCCGACCAAGTGTATTTCAAGTATCCGAGGACTGACTTGTGTTCTGACTTGCAACCCAACGTAGATATTAAACAAAATTTTATGACAAAGAAAACTAGCTCTGTTGATTTTTTTGCCGTTATAGTGGGAAGAGGTAGCAAGATTCTTGCCAAGAAAAATAATATATGCCTATAGTTTTTATGAACCTATTTGTTTTGCACAATTTTTTTTATTACCTTCTTTTCTAGTGTTAAATCGATATCAAATTTCTTTTATGGTATTTATGAACACTTAAATTCAATAACAAATATAACATTTAATGGTAGATGACGCTTTCAAGAATACAAATTGCTTTACATAGTGAAACAATAACTTCAAGTAAATGAGCACTAAGTAATCTAACCCTACCATCAATCACGCTGCTATTACTACATATGAAGCAAGTACTCTCAACACTAATTCAGATAAATGGCCTGGTTTTCACATCACTAAATTGATAAAATTATTTTAACCAAAAAATGGAAAGAATTGCTTTTGACAATGTCATTAATCATAATTTAATATTAGACAAAGTTGAAAAGTGAAAATAGTTTGAGAATAATATTTTATTGTAATTAAATCGTTGAATTAAGTTGCGTATTGTTAATGTTGGCAAGTTGGAAAGGTCAGTGAATGATCGCATGAATGGTTTAGAACAAAGTAAAAACTGATGAACTCGCCCACGACTTGTATTCAGTTCTTAGTATACGAAATGAATGCTAAAATGGATTCATATTTTTAACTAGTATTGATTAAAAGTATATATATTTAATTTTGTTATATTTATATCGTGATTGAAGTTAGTGCGTAATATTTCTTTCAAGAAAAACTGTTACAAAAAGATATACACAATATATAAAATCATGTGACGTCATTAGACGCGATACACCTATTTTTTTATGTGAATAATATGCCTAAATTTAACTTAAACTTTTATTCGCGCCGTCAGTCGCTTAGTCTCAAGTGTTTGGAAACGAGTGTGGATTTTCGCATCTGGCAGTTAGTAGACCGTAGCCGAGGGATTCACGCGTTCTGGCTGGTAATCAGAAAAATGCAGGTTCGAATCCTGCCGGTCGTTATTATTTTCGCTCATTTTCCAACAAAAGTTTAAGTTCAACAACCATAGTGTGGTTTAAGCACTTGACAAAATAACTCAGGCCTAAATGTCTTAGTTTCATATTGTAGCTATAATATAAATGCCACTTGTTTCTTCACCTTAATAATCTAAAAGTTTCTGTCTCCCCACTGCCTCCTTGACCGGTCCCCTCCCCCTCCATTTAATTCAGTGTCTTTTTTAATGTTTCCAGTAATGAAGCATCAGACAAATGATTTGACAAGCTGAAATTAAAATGCCAAGTTCAGATATTATTTCTAAAATGAAATCCTCAAGGGTTAAGAATCAATGTTAATTTAAAAAAGATGAAATACATTTTAAATCAAATTGAGTTTTTAAAGTTGTATCATTTTTAAAATAATTATTTTTCAGTTTGTTTTAATAGAAATGAAATGAGATATTTGGATTAACTTGATTTCTATATTCCTGAAAATGACCATTGCAATTAATATTGTTAATTTGAATATCAAACCGCTAAATTTCACCGGAGTTTCATCTAGTCCAGATTTATAATAAAACGTAAGATGATAATCTTATTAAGCTCATTTTTTGATATAATTAATATGCTAATAATTTGTTTTGTTTCATTCCAGGTAAGTCCCTGCTTTACACTAGAAGTTGTTTATCACATATTACGTGAGTAGAAAGTGTACTTTTTTACTGGAACAATGTATTTTTCTAATAAACTCATAAACCAATCGTTATATCTTATGTGTTTTCCATATAGTATCTGTGAATCAACACTAATATATCCACACCAACAATATGGTCTGCTTTTATAAAGTTACGAGCTGTGCCAGCGACTTCGTCCGCATGGAATAGGTTTTACCATAAAAACGGTTCTAGTGAGTTAATCTTAAAAGATAGACATATACTGTTGCAGAAATTTTGTTAGATCATTTCAAGAGGAATAATTCTTTCATACATATTTTTTTGATATCTTGAACCGTTTTCGCAGCCCACGCAACAGAAGCCCTCAAAGATGAATAATTTTCCCCGTTTTTTTCACATTTTCCATTGTTTCTTCGCTCATATTAGTTGCAGCGTAATGTTATATAGCCTAAAGCCTTCCTCGATAAATGGTCTAGAAAACACAAAAATATTTTTTCAATTCGCACCAGTAGTTCCTGAGATTAGCGCGTTCAAACAAACAAACAAACTCTTCAGCTTTATAATATTAGTATAGATTAGTTGAAAACGGTGTATATTTCGTGTAATGTTACCTGCATTGCATCACGGTCGGTCGGCGGAATCGCTAACACTAAACCCGTGTCAAACATAGCTTGCATGCTTGTAGCAGCTGCTGTTTCAAACGGAGTTGATGCTTATCACAGGCATATTTTATCGTTGTATTTGGATTAATGTTTAAAATAATCTTTCTAAATCGACACGGTAGTTTATGCACAAAATTTAGATTGAGAGTATTTTGCTACGTGGCTCAAAACATGTAAAATAATCCATTTCAAAATTTATTCAGTATTATTCAGATGCGAACAAAAGCTTAAAGTATTTCTTAAAACATATAAGTAGAAAACGTCTATTTCACATGCCAGTGACATAATTTTAACCGTCTTTTTAAAAGATTTTTATTATTTTTGTTTAAATTGCAATCATACGTTACATAATATTCAACATGCTGTAGAGCATCAGTCATATGTAGATATGACTGAAACTTTGAACGACAAAAATAACTAACTTAAATAAAATTTACTACCTTATCTCTAGTCTGCATTACTATCAAACCTCGCCAACTAATACAAACATATTATGTAGACTGCATTATCAGCTTATGTTTTCACTGCTAGTGCATATGATCCATCTGCTAGTTTGCCTCTGATTTCGGATCACGTTGCAAATTACCTCCAATATTCCACTGCAGGTGTACATTACGGGAACAATGATGACATAATGGGCAACACAGATTGTATGAATATGGGTATATAGTCGACAGTTATGAGGCAAAATTGTTGTTTGTGGTGATTATAGAATAGAATAGAATAGAATATAACTTTAATGTACACCACAATAATAAGAACACAAAAATTACAAACAGAAATAAACATACATAAATTAAAGTGTTGCACATTGGGCGGCCTTATCGCCTTAGGCGATTTCTTCCAGGCAACCTTTTGGATGGACATAACTTACAATTGTAAACAGGCGGCGTACAATATATATCTTATTAATATTATTAAATTAATTGAAAGATACAATACACACTCAATCTATTATATATATATACTATTAATAATACACATACTCAATACAACTAATACACATTATACAAACACTACCTACATTACACAATACTTATATATGCTATAATGACTTTAAATAATGTTGATATATCATATTTTGGAAAATGTTTAGTGACTTAGCCTGCCTTATGGGCAGGGGCAACGCCCCTTAGTTAGTAGAGAGTACTGATGATCTTTACGGGCGCAGCCGGCGAGTATGCCAATCTCACCCGTTTTACAAGTTCGTATCGGGTCGGATTGGCATGCGCGCCGCGCACGCGCTGGCGCGGCCGGCCACTCGGCAGGGAATACCTACATGTCTTGCTGCTTACTCGTCAACCCATCACTGGAAATTTCTGCTACGTTCAAACTAATGAGCGTGCAACATCATCGAGTTGTTTCGTTTTTCAGTACCTAACACTTTGTTTTCAATCACATTATACTTAAAATGTACAGCTACCTCCTAAAGCTTACATAACTATGTTTCCTGATTATATACCTAAAAATTGTTCAATGTATATGTAACCTTAAAAGCGTTTAAAAATTCAATGCTATAAATTTTAATAAGAGATTGTGTAAAGCTCGTAAAATAATTAATCTTAAGCTGTACTTTACTAGGAATACATATGTACACTAGTTTAGATACCTTGTAAATTTTATTTGAAATATAGATATTTTGAAATTGAAAAAAAAAAATTGAAAACTGATGATCTTTAAAATAGTTTTTGGGTGTTTTTTGTGATTGAGTTTGCATTAGTTACTTGAAATGATATTGGACACACAAATTCCTATAATATTTACACTTATTATAATCTAATTTAAAATAGGACATTTTAGAATACAAAAAGTATGTCGAGCAGCTGCTACGCTGAGCGAAAGTAGTCTGTCGTGTTGTAGCAGCTGATTCCTTCAGGGAAACAGATTTTTAGGAGGTTGGAAAACTCATCTAACGGAAGCAAAGCTATACAAAATTTAAATTGAAATTAAGAAATAAAAAGAAAAATATTTAAAAAGTATAATCTTAGCCTATTTTTTTGTTATTATGTGAGTGTGTGTGTGTGAGTGTGTGTGTGTATAAATGGTTATGAGTAAGAATGTTTGAGTGATTATGTGTATGTGCTTGAACGAGTATGTAGGCGGTGCAGTGTGCATTGTTCTTATGTGTGACATATTGGTTTAAGTAGGTATGGTGTTTTTATATATATGTTTTACATATCGGGTAGAAGTGATACTGGTCATGCATTTTATTTTAAAACAGTTAAAAGTTTTTCAGTGTCGTCATAGTCAAGAGAATTTAGCCATTTGTCTAAAAATATAATAGTCAAGATGTCAATTTAAAGAAAAAATAGAAATTAAAATAAAAGTTTCTATTCCACGTTTTTTTTATAATTATTTGCCGAGTACAGGTAAAGAAGATGGTACACTTAGTTTTGAGTTAACCATTCAACATTCCTCACTCTTGATCTATGTAAAATTAAGTAAATCGTATAAATATTTAAATGTTATACTCTCACACCAGTTCACGTAGAAAAGCTTCTATTTAATGTAATTGTAGTATGTTCTTGCGGAGCTTTTGAAGCTTTGTTTAAATTACAAATGTAAGTGTTCTGGCGCTACTGCATTTGTAATTCCACTCGGTGTTGCGGGCGACTTTATTCTTGCTGCGATGAGGCCGGGCTGTTGCTACCAACTGGAAGCTAATTTAATTGAATTCGTGTAAAACTTAAAGCTCGTGACGAAGAAACGCCCGCATTTAGACTAACAAAGAACTTAAATACGAAATAAGTAACTACATGTTTCGATCTAGAGCACAATTTTACATTTTCTCTTTGCTTATGGCTTTTAGCCGATGTAAATTTTATAGTGATAGTATTATAATAAATAATTAATTTATACTAAAAGCTTAGTAAGTGTCCACAGCTATATACTTATATGAATCATCGTAGACAGAACATTATGTCAACAAACAATTAAAATTTACTCCCGCTCTTATGATAACATGAAATTGATAAACAAGAAATAAATTTCCATGTACATGTACATGTATAGGAATTTCTTTATCACGTCTGTAAAATATGTGTTCAGTGTCTTTCCACATGTTCTGTATCACACACTCATCAAGAATTCCAGACATTCTGTTTGATAAGTAGGTTTCACAATAAGTGTTGTATTTGTATGTCAATTTTTTTGTTTATTTGTTCCATTTATATACATATATATATCTACATACAAATAATTATAAACATTTTACATATATCTTCATCTTCCTTTAGAATTATTGTAGTATTTTTTATTAGATTAATTAAAATGTAACTAATTCAATGATAGCAGATTTGAGACATCCGACATTATTTGCCGACAACTATAATATAACACTGGAACTTACTTACTAAGTAATAACACTTCCACAAAAAGTCAACTATTAATCTACAGGTCACTAAAGAACTCAACTTTGATAGTCACAAACAAGCAGCGACGCTTCTCCTTATACAATCCAACAGACTTCCACAAAGCGTTCATCAGATCTATTTCCCCACAGACACGTCGATATGAAAAAGATGGCCGATTATTTTATAACAATAAGCCGTTCCTATAAGCTAATAAACCATCGCACTACTCTCCCGAAGTATTCCCACTACGGATAAATCCGTCCCAAACAAAGAAAAAGGGTGTTTCTGCCCCCACATATATCATCGGGGGATTTGGCATTTCTCTTTGCATGTTTCTCATACTGATTCAGTATATACTGAAAAAATTAGCACAAAAAATTCTTTGTTCACAAGACATAATATAATATATAGGCTCTAGTAAAAAAAGATGTGGATATTTATTGCAACTCTATTTAGTTGCAACAATCTAAGATATCAATCAAATTAAACTATACATTGTTTGACCAATATGTTAAAAAGTCGTGTCATAATCACTGAGGAGATCTACAAGATGATGTTGGTAATAATTTGTACATAGATTGGCTTTTCCAAGAATGAATCATATTGAGATTCACATAGTGAGTTGTATCCACGCTGAGTTCCCGGGAGCGGAGCGGGTCCCGGGGAGGGGCGACAAGTAATGCACCAATATCAATTGTATTTCCGACCCGGCTCGGTTACATTATTGTTAGGGATTTATTAACTCCGCAGGTTTCCGGATTTTTCTTTCATTTTTTTGACGTTTGCTTTATGGAGACGTAAGGAGCTTTATTTCTCTGCCGGTTTCGCCATATTTGTTCCCTTTGTGCTGAGGAAATAATTGTTTTTTTGCTCGTGATATAGAGATTCAAAAGCTTTTGTCCTTCTTGAACTATCTTTGAGCAGCGTGAGATAACGCTTTATTGTAAGCTGTCTGATGTTGTAGCGCGGGGAGTGAGTCTTGCATAAATAACCACAGCGCGGCTCTACAACGCAAAACCTCATCAAACTTTGGTCACAAATAAAGTTGGTTACAGCCTCTAATCTCTTGACACTCGCCCACAAGGCCGCAGCCTTGTAGTGTTTTAGTCAAATACAGTTTTCACATTTATGAAATCTCCTATTATTACATGTTCCTAATTAGTATAAATACGCTTTCTTCAATAGCTTTGTATTAGAAAACCACCGATCACCGATTTTTAAATTTCTAACGATTACCAGCAAAAAATTATATTGTATCGACTCACTACATTTCCAGTATCATAATACAATGATTCATTTTACCCAGTTAGAACGTGTAAGTAAAGCTCCAAGTTTATTTATCGGCTAACTCGCTTACATCGGGAGGCGGGAGGACAAACTAGCAGAGCAAGCGGACTGCATATTCAGTCGGTGGTTTACATATAAATTGTACCTCCTGACACCCGCCAGTGATTGCAGCTACCACGGCGCAGGGCAGGACGACACGGGGGCTAAATAATGTAGTCGGGATCGATAAATATAACATCATTGTAACGCCTTATATCATACAATATTCGTGAATAGTTTCAAATTTGTCTTATATTTATTATTAAGAGAAATAGAAAAGACGCGTGACACTTACATTTTTAAACACCTTTATTCTATGTATGGTCTTTCTAATAGCTTCCCAGGTAGGTATAAGCGATCTTTGTGAGATGACCTTTAGTAATCGTAGCTTTTCTTCGTATTATTTCCATCACACATCACATCATTCTCTTAAGTTGTGAAAGGGAAATTTGACGTGAACATTGACTAGACAATCTTATTATCTCAAATTGTGACCAAATATATCGTATCGGTGATAGTAAACAGTCGTCCAAGACTAGTGTATATCTTGTATCGCGGCGAGGTGTCTCGGCTGTTGAATATGCACACCAGGGGACACCACTCCTGTCTGCTACACAATACTTAGTCTGTGTGTCTGTGGCTATTTGTAGGTATATAGTACTTGTAGCCGTTGGCATTTAATACTATGTCTATCAGTTAGTATTCATTGCACATTATGATTTGTTGAAATCGACTCCTATTACAATGAATTATCAATTTAAAAAATAATACGGTAAATAACATACTTCAATAAAACTAAAACTAAAACTTTATCAATGTATTTTTTACATAGAGATTGTAGCATTTATTGCTACAATAGCAAGTAATAGCAAGCAAGTACCTTTTTCAATAAATGAAGTGTAATAAATGCGAGGACCAAAAGTAGAGATTGGACATTATTTCTAAGAATATTATTACTCTTCAGAATTTATTGCTTAGAGAATTATCAGTATTTTCTTTTAAATATAAAATTGTATCTGGCATTTACAAAGCTGATTCCGAAATCTATTCATCCGGAATTTAGATCGAGAAAGGAAACCTTCAGTATATTAAGTCCTTGAAATCCTGAAACTCTAGTCTATGATTAAATTAATACTTCCTCGTAGCTTCACTGAATAATTCCAATATTAATCTTTGAGAATTGAATGGACTCAAAAGGAATAACATTTCCATGATAATAATAAAATACCCGAGATACTTTCCGTTTTACATTCCATTTCGAAAAATTGGATTAAAGTTTTGAAAGGGTTAGCTACGGAGCAAAAGAAGATGAAAAATCTTTAACGTGGTACAGACTTAAAAAGGATTTTCTTGCTTATCCTTTTGTATTCTCACCGATATTCGAGATAAGTCCAATATGTTACAATTCAAATTTTAAATCAAAACTACCTAACAGTAATCAAAAAAATAATAACATTAACTTCATAATTTCTAAGAAGCGCTAGTTTATCGCGTTTAGCGGCTCAATGTTACGGAGTGGGGTGCGAGATGCGGGGCGCTGGGCGGGCGGTGTGAAAACGCAGGCTAAGTGGGCCTCATATCCGCGCCCTACATACACCACACACTGCTGGATACCTACTCCAACCTGCACATACTACACTTACCTTCATACCTGAGCGTTACTTTAAACTTGGCTTTTATTATCATTCCTATTCCATCTATCAGATAGATGGATGAAATATAGTTCTATCTATTCATCACTTATTCATTGCGTAATATTCTCCCTCATCGTATTTCTAATTTTAGAGGGTCGTGACTCTCGACGCAGAACTATTTGGTGCACATAAGGCGACATCAGTGGGCACTTACATAGTTTCTCCAATGAGCGACGCATGTGTTCTCAGATTTCAGTGGCCCTCAAAAACACAAACAGGCGTTTATTACAACTTATATCGTGAATAAAAATAAAAACCCTAACAGATTAGAAAAAGATTAATTTTAAATTGGAAGTTGTTTATTTTTTTCAATAAACTATTAATTATGATAAAAGTAGATTGCATTATTATTACAAATATCCGTAACAACGTTAAATAAAAATAAAATAAAAAGCAATGCAGGTTCCACCTTTACCTAAATACCTAGACTAGCTGAGTTTTAATGGTGCCTCGGATAAATTCCTAACCCCGAGTAAATAATTCCAGGAACAAATACAAAAGTGATTTAAACGACGCTATTAATTCCTTTCTTCTGAAAAGCTTTACTTCTTATACAGTTCGTGGTATTTCTACTTGATTGTTTTTCTTTTGATTGAGTTAAAAAGTTAAAGTAATTGTATTAGTACAAGGTGACTTTGAATGTTTTTTGAGAATCCTTGTGGCTGGATTCGATTGAGACCGCTGTTAATTTTTGATCGTTAATTTCTGTGCTCATATAAGAGTTTTGTTATTTTCTTTTAATTTATGACACTGTAAGTAACATAAAAAAGTCACAATAGTTTCTTTGTGTGCTTTCTGTGTGTTATCTTCTAAACAAAAATAAAATTAAAAACGCACTAACAACATCCACAAACCTTTTAATCTTAATTACATTAGAACTCATTCTCGCCACTATCTGAAAGAGGTCGGTAAATTATCTCGCCTCCCATAAAATATGGGGTAAATAAGGAAAACTCTGACGATTAGCGACCGCGGCCTAATGTGTGGATAGATTAATCCGGGTTCGCTTCCCGTAAGGGATATTGGAGATTTGAGTACACTGAGAGAAATCGGCTTAGTAATTCCAAAAAGTTTGACTTGTTAAATGATTTTCAGGTTGAAATAACAGTATTTTTGTTAAAAGAAACAAATGAAATGTAGATTACACAAGACGATCTTGTAGACGGAACAACGTAAAACTTGTTGAACGATATTTGTTTGAAACAAACAGCTTAACATTGTTCCAAAATGACTGACATGTAATATCAACTAAAAGGTAAACTTGTAGCCGTAACAAGCTGGTATCGTGTAAAGTCAATAATTGATACAATCGTATTTCTGGTAGAAATAACGTTGTGTAGCTTGTTAAAAGACATCTTGTTGAATCAACATTACAGCGATTTGAAAGAACGTTGCGTTTTATGAAATCAACATTAGTATTGTAAATTCTACAGTTTACGCAGCTTGTTGAAAGTACAGTAAAGCCAGTTGAAAAACATTGACCATGTTAAAATAACATTATGCACCTTGTTAAAAGACATCTTGTTGAATCAACATTGCAGCGATTGAAAGAACGTTGCGTCTTATGAAATCTACATAATTATTGTAAATTCTACAGTTTACGTAACTTGTTGAAAGTACAGTACAGGCAGTTGAAAGAACATTAAGCCTGTTAATATAACATTATGTACCTTGTTAAAAGACATCTTGTTGAATCGACATTACAGCGATTGAAAGAACGTTGCGTCATAAGAAATCTACATTAGTATTGTAAATTCTACAGTTTATGTAGCTTGTTGAAAGTACAGTACAGCCAGTTGAAGAAAACATTGAGCCTGTTAAAATAACATTATGTACCTTGTTAAAAGACATCTTGTTGAATCGACATTACAGCGATTGAAAGAACATTGCGTCTTATGAAATCTACATTAGTATTGTAAATTCTACAGTTTACGCAGCTTGTTGAAAGTACAGTACAGCCAGTTGAAGAAAACATTGAGCCTGTTAAAATAACATTATGTACCTTGTTAAAAGACATCTTGTTGAATCGACATTACAGCGATTGAAAGAACGTTGCGTCTTATGAAATCTACACTGAGAAAAATGACATTTTGGCATAATCTTAAAATATCGTGACGTTGGTTTAAAATAGATGCGTTGTCCTAAAATATGTTGATAATATGTCAGTATTACGCTAGAATGTAAATGTGTTATGATGGAATTGAATTGTTTGGGTATATAATGCAATATTATGATACTTGTCATCGTAAAAAATGTAATTATAAAATAACATTGTCGTCTTCAAATAATATCACAATGTAATAGAAAATGGTCCACTGTCCCATAAATTAGTATGATAATTATAAATAAGATTCTAATTTTAAAACACAATGACAGTCATCGTAATTTATATAGATTTCATAGTTTATTATGAAGAAGTATCTCTAAAAATACGATGACCTGCCTAAATTATGATGCTTTAAACTATATTTTTAAAGTAAGCATCATTTCTTAATATTACAGTCATATTATTTTACGTGAATCCGTACTCATATTTTTAGATTAAGCATCAAAGTTCAATATTATAGTCATATAATTTTAAGTGAATCCTACAAAATTATTGTTACAGTAACATATTTTATGAGTAGCATCAAATTTTGAATGATGTCCTGCAATTTAAAGGTGACGGAATTTTATTTCCACTCTCTCTCTCTCACATTCCGCTCGCGGCGCGGGCGCGCTTCATTTTACTACACCACTTCAGTCGGTCGGTCGTACGTACGACATAATAAATAATTCTATCAGTGCCTGCCAATGATATTACATATAATATAAACTGGTGTCCGCAGTGAAAAACGGTGAATTATTGGTCACTTAACTAGGTATATACGACTCAGGACGTGTATGTTAAACTTTGTGAGAAAAGTGCAAAAATGGATATTCCCACACGTGATCATTTGAAGAAGTGGAATTTGGAACGCTACATCGATCGTTTTAAAAGTAAGTTGACAAGCCTACTAAGCTGCTAGCATGAGCTTACACATTATTAATCGTTTTAATTTTTGTGTGCAGGTGAAGTAAAGGACGTAGCGTCAGCATTAGAGCAGCTGTCAAGTCCTTCACCTGGTTCGTGGCAGGAGGTCAGTGCACTCTGGCGGGAGACGGTGCGAGCTCGCCTCCGGTACTTGTACCGACTACGAGGAAGGAACATTACAGGAGTACCTACTTCAATAAGTATCCTATCCTGAAGTCAAGTGATGGATGGCGACTCCTGACGTATGACTACGAAACACTGGTCCCTGATAAATCCGGGGGCCTCGACGCCTTGGATGCTTCAACGGAAAACATACTAAAAGCTGCTCAGCAGAAGCTTAACACAACAAAGGACAAGTTTCTTCGTCGAAAAATAGCTGACACATTGGCAATTTGTGACGGTAAGGAAATGATCCTGTTATATAGTTCTAGGTGCTCGCCCTCCCAGTCGCACGGGTGGGCGAGCACCTACCCGTTATAAAATATATAATAGACAAAAAAGAATTTAAAGATTATTATCGGGCGGACACACATTTCGGCAATTCATTTTTATTTATATAGATAGATTTTTTATTGTCTTGATTTGCTCAGTTAATGATGATGTGTTGTGTCAAATATACTTATTATTAATTTCTTTCCAGATGAACAACCGGAGACAAAATTAATAGCAGCGATATTGCTACTCTGCTGTCTCTTTAATATTCCTCCTGCCCGTCAATCTAGAAAAGACTGGCAAGCTTCACGAGCGGAGATATTGGATGGATTTGTGACCATCGTGGATGCTGACGCGGACGTGCAAGAGGTAATTGAGGAGCGTCGCCAAACGCTTCAAAACCTAGGTACTAACCTCCAACCATATTTTATAATTTGGTGCCGCCAGTCAGGTGTCTCCTTCACAGTATGTGACAATACGCTTTACAAGGTCACAATACTAACTGAGGCTGTTGATGTGACTTTTAAAATATTTCATGCTATTGTGGCTTAATATCCTACTGAAAGCTATAGCATTTGTAATGGTATGAGCCAGCACCAATAGCTGGTTTAAGGTGAACGCACACTTATCAGAGCCGAAAGAGCCGAAGAAATCGAATTTTAGAATTATTTTTAGAATTTTAAAATATTATTTTACTAAGTAATTTCTGTAATAAACTGTACTTACTTTCCGTAGTTAGGAGCTATAGATTTTATAGGTATGTCCAAGCTTGAGTCTAAATAATTATTTTTAATGTGAAAGTAGAAGTAGATAGCCTCTATGCTGTAAATAACTTATATATAAATATAATAATTATAATAGTGGGTATAATACTTTTAATAAAATATTAAAACCATTTTTTGTTTGTTTATTTTCATAGAAGTACTCATCTCAGGCAATAATTCTAATAGGAGCTATATTACAATATTATTATAACTATAAATTACTTGCGAAGATTTTTATCCTGTCAAATTATTTCTGGTTTACTTTTTATTCGATAGGTTCGTTGTTAATATTCCAATGTGCTTGTTTAATCATCTGCAGTGATGTTCATTAGTGTGCACTTTTAGATTATTTAGGGACAGTTTGTAACTTTGTTGTATTACATGTATGTTCTTGTTTTTTATTTATCTTGTTTTCGATTAGCATTGTGTACTATTATTACGTTATCAACAGATAATTTGAACTATGTTTTTGTTATTTCATGTTTGTTCATTATATTCTTTTATGTTTGTTTTAGAATGTGAATTGTGTACCTACTTTTATTTATCTACAGACAATTTTTAACGTTATTTCTAGGAACACTAAGCTCGCTTGGGAACATCTCCTGTCTTTTCCCTTCTGCGTACTTCACGTAACATTCGATCCTACCTCCAAAAAGTCTGGGTAAGGACCCAACGGGTAAAGGACAATTGCGTAAAGTACGCTGCATGGGAAGAGAACCCTTCAGACCTAGCTCATATTATTCCGCCTAACACGCGGAATAATCAAAATTCTAAATTCACTGGCGATTTGGCTACAGTCCGTTTAGTAGAAAACAAAATTAGTGACGGTGATATTAAAGGCGCCGCACGAGTCTTGTTCTCCAGCGATACCATAGCCCCACACTCACCCGATACGGTCCAGTCACTCCGTGACAAACATCCACCTTCCTCAGCGGATCTCCACCTGCCTGATCCACCGGACTCTGATGTTGACTTTGACGTGTCCACCCAACAGGTTGCTACTGCCGTTTCATCTTTCCAAAGTGGTTCAGCTGGAGGTCTTGACGGCCTTACACCCCAGCACCTAAAAGATCTTCTATCTTTTAGTTCTGGTGGGGTATGCGAAACTCTTTTGAAGGATCTAACTGCATTAGTTCAACTCATGTTGTCTGGACGGGTTAATGACAACATCACCGAAATTTTGTATGGTGCCAATTTGTGCGCCCTTTTGAAAAAGGACGGTGGTATCAGGCCTATAGCGGTCGGGACCACATACCGTCGCCTCGCGGCCAAGGTAGGTTGCAGGAAGGAGGTTGTTCCTTTGAGCAATCTTTTTCAACCACTGCAGCTTGGTTTTGGTTCGCGAGGCGGGTGTGAGGCCGCCGTCCACTCTCTTCGGACTTTTCTTCACCAAAATTGTGGAGATGTGTTGCTGAAGGTGGATGTCAAAAACGCTTTCAATTCGGTAGACAGAGGAGCGTTGTTGACCCAAGTGAAAGACAAAATTCCCGACCTTTATAATTTCCTTTGGCAATGCTACGGTAAGTCATCGAAATTGGTTTACAAAAAGTATTTTATGGACTCTTCAGTTGGTTGTCAACAAGGTGACCCTCTTGGACCGGCCATTTTTAGCCTGGCCATACATCCCATAATTCAACGTCTCAAGTCCAAACTTAATGTTTGGTACTTGGATGACGGAACTTTGGGAGGTGACGTGAACACCGTCCTCGATGATTTCAAAATTTTGGTAGACGAATTTCGTCATGTTGGTCTCGAGTTAAATTCAAAAAAGTGCGAACTTTTTGTTTGCGATTCATGTTCGGACAAGGATTCAGTCATATCTAAATTCAATGATTTGGCACCGGGTATTTCTATTCTAGACAAAAGTTCACTTCGCCTCCTCGGTTCACCGATTCTAGATGAGTCGTTTTCTCCTTTCGTAGAGGACAAAATTCAAAATTTCAGGGACACTCTAGGCCGTTTGCTCAAAATTAACGCCCATATGGCGTTTACTATTATCAAATATTGTTTGTTTGTTCCAAAATTCACTTACTATTTACGATGTTGTCCATTGTGGCAACACAATGGGCTCCTTTCGAGCTTAGACAACATCGTAAAGGACACACTAGTTTCGGTTTTGAATGTGGACATGGATGACAGGACATGGTCGCAAGCTTCCCTACCTGTACGGTTAGGAGGTTTGGGTGTCCGCAAAATTTCAAGTGTTGCTTTACCAGCATTTTTGGCTTCTGTCCACGGTACTTACGAATTGGTCCAAAAAATCCTCGCACCCGCTTTAGGCCCGTCTGGCGTAGTTGTAGTTGCGCATACGGACGAAGCTAAAAATGCTTGGCGCCTGGCCTGTCCAAACACCGATTTTCCTACAACACCTCGTTCCCAGAGACTGTGGGATCGGCCGATCAGCGAACTAGCACGGAAATCACTTCTCGATACGTGTACTAGTTTCGCGGATCGCGCCCGCATCCTTGCGGTCAGTGTGTGGGAATCCGGTCTTTGGCTGCAGGCCATGCCCTCTTTTAATACAGGTAACCTTTTAGATCCGACTCGCGGTTAGCCTGCGCTTGGGTGCGAGGAGCTGTGAACCGCATCGCTGCCAGTGTGGTACTGATGTCGACCAGCTCGGGCACCACGGCCTCTCATGTTCGAGGAGTGCTGGTAGAATTAGCCGCCACGCTAGTCTGAACGACATCATTCGACGGGCTTTTTCCACTGCCAATGTTGCAGCTATGCTCGAACCGAGCGGCCTAGCACGTGACGATGGAAAAAGACCTGACGGTATGACTCTTGTGCCATGGAAGTTGGGTCGGCCCCTTGTGTGGGACGCAACTTGCGTCGACACATTGGCGCCGTCTCATCTGTCTATGACACGGTGTCGGGCTGGAGCGGCGGCTATTATTGCCGAGCATCACAAGAGACGCAAATATGCTAACCTCGGCCGAGGTTACATCTTTGAGCCTTTTGGAGTCGAGACTTTGGGGCCGTGGGGTCCGGGAGCCCATACTATTTTCCAAAACCTCTCGGAGCGCTTGGTTGACGCGACGCGTGACCAAAATGCTGGCCTTTTTCTGGCTCAACGTATCAGCATTGCCATCCAGCGTGGTAATGCGGCCAGCATGCTGGGTACGCTGCCCTCTGGTAGTGGGCTGGAGCACTTAGATTATCTTTAGGCTTTTCTAAAGATTTTCTAAGTGCCACTTTTTGTAGTAGTTAGAAGTAGTATGTTTAGTTTTCCTTCACTTGTTTTTATATTTTATTATTGTAAATAAATATTTTTAACTTTATTTGTTGGTATTTCGTAATTGTTATATTTTATATTTCGTAACTTTATTTATTGATATACAGGGTTACTGGTAACTAACACAACGCCTTTTAAGGGTGGCTTTAGTACATATATACCAACAACTTTTGTTCAACGACTTTTACCCTTAAAAGGCGTTGTGTTAGTTACCAGTAACCCTGTATATCAATAAATAAAGTTACGAAATATAAAATATAACAATTACGAAATACCAACAAATAAAGTTAAAAATTGTCTGTAGATAAATAAAAGTAGGTAAGTACACAAAAAGTAACAGCCCGTAATGTAATAACAACAAGATAAATGAACAATTAGAACGTAGATACTACAAGTACACAATGTACATTTAACAAGCTAACTGTTGATGCTACAAGCACGTAATGTAATAACAACAAGATAAATGAACAATTAGAACGTAGATACTACAAGTACACAATGCACATTTAACAAGCTAACTGTTGATGCTACAAGCACGTAATGTAATAACAACAAGATAAATGAACAATTAGAACGTAGATACTACCAGTTTACAATGCACATTTAACAAGCAAACTGTTGATGTAACAAGCACGCAATGTAAGAACAACAAGACAAATTAGCAATAAGAACGTAGATACTACAAGTACACAATGCACATTTAACAAGCAAACTGTTAATGCTACAAGCACGTAATGTAAGAATAACAAGACAAATTAACAAGTAGAACGTGGATACTACAAGTACACAATGTACATTTAACTAGCAAACTGTTGATGTAACAAGCACGGAATGTAAGAACAACAAGACAAATCTACAAGTTGACCGTAGATTTAACAAGGTGACTGATTGTAGTAACAAGTAATGTATGTTAAAAATACATTGCAAGCATGTCAAAACAACCTCTAAAGCATGTTAAAACTACAAGCAAACGTAATGTAGATTCAACCCTTTCGTAATGTAGAAACAAAATGTCGACAGGCTTGTTGTGTCAACAAGTTAGACTTAACAAGATGTAACTTGTAGCTGTAACCTTATAGCAGGTTGGCGCTATTTTAACCTGAAATAATGTTGAATTCAACATTATTTTGTTGAAAATTTCTCTCAGTGTACTGTATTAATATTTATGAAAGGATGGAGGTACCGATACCATACATTGCCATTAATGATGGCTGCCGATAATGAACTATAAATAAACAACTTCATATTCCATCTCGATTGGATTACTTCGAAAACTACTTACCTATTATGTACATTCGTTGTATCTTTTTTTAGTTTTCAACCCAAATCACCACATTGACTACAAAATAAATTCTGTCTCAAGTTATTTAAGTGGCATTTATGTCTAACTATTCCACGTATATATAGGTATATACAATCAAGACACCCACTCTCTCCCACTGACGTGAACATTCAACTTGTAACAAATATAAACATTGAACCCCCTTATTCGTTGAACGTTTGATAAACTAATCCCACCATTCTTCGCCTGTTCTTAAACAGGAAAAACTTGACAACAAAACCCTATTTTACGACAATGAACGCGAGTAAATAACACATATCCAAGTAAACAACATAAACTCACACGAGGCAGAATAAAAATATAAAGCTCGTGTAATAAATAATAAGCATCCCTCTGTAATCTAAGCTGTAGGTGATAAATCTTGTTCAAGATCAGCGGAACATTTTTCTAGCGAGCGATGTACTGAGGAACGCGGAGGTTTGTTAGAAAGGAATGGAAATTAGAGCTGTAAAGATCGTTCAAATATCTTAAATTTGGAATAACAAGTAATTGTCCCATAATGTATGTAAGAAACCGCTTAAACAAGAAAAAAAAACAATATAATACACTATAAACTAAAAATAAGAGTATGTACATTTAACTTAAATTTAAAACATCCACATGTGGTATGGAGCCAAAAACAAGCGAGCAAATAAACAAACAAACCGCTTAAACTAGGTAGCTACCATAAAATGAAAATATAATCTTAATATATAAAACTCAAAGGTGACTGACTGACTGATTGATTGACTGATATAGTGATCTATCAACGCACAGCCCATTACACTATATATATATAAAAATTCATTAAGACCCTTAAGGTCATATATATAATATGTATTTATATAAATACTTTGCAAATATAACCAAAAACCTAAACAAAGGCCTCCGCCACGCAGAGGGAAATAGACAATTGTACTTAAAAAAAAAAACGCACAGCCCAAACCACTGGACGGATCGGGCTGAAATTTGGCATGCAGGTAGATGTTATAATGTAGGTATCCGCTAAGAAAGAATTTTTGGAAACGCTTTTAAAGGGGTGAAATAGGGGATGCCAGTTTTACTTCTTAATGGGAGTGAAGCCGCGAGCATCCGCTAGTTAGGAAATAAAATTATTGGGCTAAATTTAAGCATATAAACCACAGTTACCTACGTATGTACTAAATAATCTGTAAACGAACGAACTGAATCAATTCATGCATTATTTTATAACTAAACCATTCTAAATGGATTGTACAACTTTTACTGCTTTAAGCTTGGTGTCGTCATTCAGCTGTTTCAGGATAATACTGTAGAGGATATGTAAGCATTATAATGTCATATATTGGGTAACTTACATACAGATGGACGTGAAAATACCAAACGGCTAGATGTTTGTTTGTTTTTAAATATTGCCATTATTTTTGCACCGAAATGATATTTCGTTTAATGATACAGCTGCTGTTTATGTTTGTTTTTGTAAATTCTTGTATTTCTTCTCAATAACGTGGATACATAATTATAATAAATTGATCCCTTTTCTGCAAACATCTTCCTCTTTTAGTGTACCTAATGGAGTGAGTGTGGCTTAGCGGTTCTGCTGCTTTTCATCCAGACGCACCCTTGTTCGAATCCAGCCCTACACCAATGACTTGTATTTTCAAGTTATGTGTGTCACTCGCTTAACGGTGAAGGAAAACATCGTGAGGAAACCCAGATGTTTGAGGATCACAATATCCGAGGACATGTGCCTCCCGTGGAAGGACCTGGGCGCCCACCACGTTGTATCTGCCCAAGAGAACTCTAACAAATTCATTCCGCGGGGAAGTCTTGACCCTCAGTCTTGAGAAAATACGAGTCAAGAGAGTGTAATGGAAGCTAACAAATTAATACAACTGTTAGATAATAGTTACTTTCTACATTAAGTTAAACACTTAGCCAGCCATTCCCGCCAACATAAGGGATTATTATTTTATCGTGTGAGGGAAAAAGTTTATTTCATAGGAGGGTGAGTTTCATTGAAAGCGGTTACCGTTATACCTGGCAGTAATATGAAGGTATTATTTTTTACGCCCCAGGGCGAGTTAGCGCCAGATCTAGGTAACCTAGTACCTACTTGACACAATTTCATAACGTAAATACGATATGGGGTATATTTTATGGTGTTAATTTTACTGGTGTAGTTATTTTTTCATAACTTTTGTCTGTTAGTAAGAAATTAGTTATGTACACATTTTATATACTTGATTAAGATGAATTAAGAAGTAGATTCTTAAGTAGATGGAAGAGCAGATTTC
Source organism: Macaria notata (assembly GCA_927399415.1). Taxonomy (NCBI): domain Eukaryota; kingdom Metazoa; phylum Arthropoda; class Insecta; order Lepidoptera; family Geometridae; genus Macaria; species Macaria notata. The sequence continues at coordinate 3,208,321 of OV656727.1, forward strand.
AAGAACAGATAACAAAATCTTAATAAGTATTTTCAAGAATTTGATTTTATTAAGGTTGCTGATGATGATTATGATGGCATGGTTCTGTAAGAGATATAAAGCACCGACAAAAAGCTGTATCAATTCCCTCGCGAAAAGAGAGTGAATGTAAATATGTACAAACATTTTATTCAGTCTGTATTTTTATCGTGTTTTTCGGGCACACGTGTAACGTTTTAAGTTTTGTGTATAATATACACAAATGTTTGCTTTCAGATACAAAATATTTAACGTTTTATTATTTTACACTCATAACAACTTCATGTTATGCAAAACTTTTGTTTTGGTTCTTGTTTGTAGAGGAACATGTTCATTATAATGAAGAGCTCATTATGATGAATATAGTAAAGTTTTAATTTATTGTCACGTTTGACCTAAGTCAAGCATAACGATGTAGCTAAAATCAAGTACTCTAAAATATCCACCCTCTACTCAAAGGAAACCCGTATTGGATCATAAATAATAATGAGAGTAAAATTAACGCCATTTCATTTATTTATAATTATGGTCAAAATTAGGCTTAGTATAAATTAGGTAACAAGCAGCCAAGTGCGAGTGAAACAGTTCTCAGCGCCAGTTTCCGTCCGCCACTAGAGCCGCTAGAGGGCGTCTTTGTTTTGACATTATCTTCTAAAACACAAATGAGGTTGAACCCTCGGAATGAGGCCGCGCTCTCTGCTCATTATACCTCTACAGTAAAGCACAGGATGAGCCAATTATAGGACATGGGACGACAAATCTCGTATAAAGTCGGTTTTGTTGAGATTAGTGGTTAGGTTTTGGTTTTAAAAGATTAAATAAAAAAATGTATTTAAGTATGTAAAATACAAAAATGAAATAGATAATTAATTCATAAGGTCGTTTTATATCGAGAAAGGACTTGTGAACAAGACAGCTAATATTTTTTTGCTCTAAAATTATCGCAATATTAAAAAAGAATACAATATACTATTCTATATACGAACAAAATATTTATTTGATTTTAGGTTAAACAGTTCTGTGTATCATACGTAAAATAGATTAAATCAAAAGCGATATGAAACTCACAGAATTGATTGTTTGACTGATTGTCTACCATGTCCCGGCCAAGATAGACCGTCGAAATTTGTAGCGTATAAGATACAGCTAGGCTATATTTCTGAGGTGTTTTGTTTATAGCCTTTCCCAAGTAGTGAAGACTTGGCAATTTTATTTTGAAGCCGGGTTTTCGCAGCCAAATTAGCGCGTCTATAATGTTGCTACATTTTAGGTCACTCTGAGAGCGCGCGCTTTGCCGAATCTTTTATGATTTATTATTTTCGTGACAGAAAATATGATGAAATATATTTCAACTAGAATTAAATTTTAGTTCGTAAGTAAATATGTAAAGTTTACCTACAAAGTTCTACTTTTCTGCCTAGTACCAAAGAGAATGTATTAAACTGAAATATATTATGTATTTGAAAGGCGTAATAATACGAGTACATAGTTCATACAGTTATACATAATATATTATTAAGACAATTTTTAAAAAGGAATTTACTGTTATGAATACCAATTAGAAAAGAAACCGTGAAGAAAACTTGAACTTTCTGAAATAAAACAATGCCCCGTTTTTATATCGATAACTGTTTATTGGATAATGGCTGATTTAAAATTATACCCAAAAAATGTGTTGATGAAATATTCCACATTGTGACTGTGTGTGTAAATACTCGGTACAAAATGTTCCCAGTGGCCGCTCAAAGCTTTTTGCTACAAAATAATTTCACCAGACTTCAGCACTTGAATCCGATTACCATTTCAAATTGCAATTTATTTATTTATATTTAACACGCTACCGAATAACTGCAAGCAAATGCATTACATTTTCAAGTGGCGTTTCATTTTTAACCGAAAAAAATATGAAAGCTGCGGCCATGCGTATTGGACATTTTATGTTTTAATTACAAAGTTAAATTAGTAGATTAGTGCTCTAATATATACGCCTCGTTACAGTTTTTGCAGGAAGTCGACATGAGGCCTTATCTGACCGCGTTTGCTTCAAGTTTATGAGCTCCAAGCACGAGACCTTTGCAAAAAGGAGTAAGTTGACTGAAAGCGTTCTAAGTTAGGTATAAGTTAGCCCAGTTTTGTTATTACTTCCTTTCCTGAATAGCAAGTTGTTGATTTTGTAATAAACTTCGTGTAAACTACATTTCCTGCTTATTACTTTTTTAATAGTTCTATTGCTATTTAGTCTATTACTAAACCTTTACTAATATGTTTTCACACATATCAAAATACTTCACAAACAAACACTAACGCGTGCGTCTCTATCCACCACTCGCAAATATCTAATAGAAATTCTACGCAGGCTTTCAACTCGGCAGTAGGTAAAAAGATCGAACCACTACGAAAACTATCGAACTATAACCAATAAAAGGTATCTATTGACAATTTCCGTCAAATATACCTAAGGTTCTCGAACACAAACTTGAAAATGTGGTGAAACGTGCCCCCAGATGTTCTGCACTAGCCTCGCCGATATAAAAACTAACTTAATCCAGAGTCTAATCTACTGTGACACTAAATTTTATCCAAATTGGTACAGCTGATAAAGTGTCAAGAAGTAACAAACAGTAGGTACACATACAAACTCTCTCCTTTCTTATATTAGTTGAAGCAAAGACATCAAAGTGCAAGTTGCACTAATAATCCAAATACAAATACAAATACAAATAAATACAAATATTTTATTTATCGAAACACAGTGACAGTACATAATAAGAATTTTCTAAAATAGGCTTAGGTTCATTCTTTGTGTTGGCGTACGTTCGACATAAACCCTGAGCTCCACGCTAAGTCCCTTACGGAACTTGTGTTTGTGGAGCCACAGTATTCATCCCAATGTCAGTCCCAGTGTCACATAATTTTACACAATTTTTTTTTACACAATATCTTTACGTACTTTGCATCTAGTTTTACACAATTTGTTTATCTTTACTTCGTACAATAATGTTGCCAGCATATAATAAAAAAGGCTAAATTGGAAATAAGTTAACAATATTTTGTTTTGGTTTTTGTAGTTGCTAGCATTTTCATAAACTATACATGTATTTAAATATGCTTTATATATATACGTATATATGTTTCATATGTGAAGTGTTGCTGAGTGTTAAGGTGTTGTAAATGTATGTAATATATTCGTGTATTCGTGTGATTGTTGTGGAAGTGGTGTATGTGGGGGCTTACAAGAAGTCATGGAAACATCAATCAAAATACTGTTACTTAAATATTTTTTCCATCAATGACTCAGTGGATTTGTAGTTCAAGGTAAGAAGATATTTAGTTAGCTCTAGGTTACATCCATAGCCAGTAAGGTTTGACATGTCAACTGTTTTTATTAATTTGTTGTACAGTCTGGGGCCCAAAACACTAACAGCGTTTACTCCAAATTGTGTACGTGTGGTAAGAGTTTTGAAAATGTTTTCTTGCCGTCTCTTCTGCCTATTCGTAACTGCTGGCGAGACGAGGCGATGTTGTAGTCTTATAATAGATTTTATGAATAACTGCCTAACATTCAGAACACAGCATTCCTTGTAAAGAGCTTCCGTGTCGTATAATCGTGGTTTAAATGTCATTACCTTAAGTAAGGCTCTTTGTGCCACTTCTAGTCTTTTTAAGTGGGTTTTCGCTGCTGAACCCCAGGCAATTATACAGTAAGATATTATTGATTGGGCAAGCGCATAATAGATTTTAGTCAGCCACTCTTTATTGAGAACATGTCTTAGTGTTTTGAACGTAAAGATCAGTTTTTTTACTCGACCCGATAGTTTCTTAATGTGTTCTGACCATGTGAGATTTTTATCTAAGATAACTCCAAGATATCTTATGTCGTTCGTTGATTTAAGCTCATCGCAACTACACTTATCATCTATGTTGCATGTAGCTTTATGAATTTTAAGTCCGAGCTTATGTGCAGGTTGAGTGGCACTATTTATAGTGAAGGTTATGTATTTGGTCTTTGCTATATTGATGCTTAAGAGATTTCTTCTTAACCACTTTGATACAGTGACGAGTCCTTCGTTGGCAATTTTCTGGGCTTCTTCCCAAGATGTTGCTCGAAATAAAAGTACTGTATCGTCACAATAGGCAACTGTCTTGCATTGTCTGAGTTGAAGGTCACAGAGTTGATTTATATAGATTAGGAACAAGGTAGGCCCAAGGATACTTCCTTGTGGCACTCCAAACTTTATTTCCTCTTCCATACTTGTTACACTTCCAATTTTGACCATTTGAGTCCTATGAGTCAGATAACTTGTAAACCACTTAAGTGGTGTCCCGCGTACTCCTATTTTTTCCAGCTTGGACAATAGGATAGGAATGGATACAGTGTCAAACGCCTTAGCTAAATCTAGGAACACTCCTATGATTTTTGTTTTTTTCTTGTCAAGATTTTTTTTTATGTAGTCTGTCACATCAAGAACTGCGTCTTCAGTACTTTTGCCATTCCTAAATCCAAACTGATTGTTAGATAGAATGTTTTTGCTTTCCAGGTAACTCTTTAATCTAATATTAACTAGCTTTTCTAAGATTTTTGAGATAGTAGGTAATAGAGAGATAGGTCGATAATTTGAGACATTGTCTACATCTCCATTCTTGTGAATTGGAATCACTACAGATTTTTTCAGCACCTTAGGGAACACTCCTTCATTAAGACTGGCTTGGCATAGTTGCGTTAGTGGCTCAATTATATTCGGTAGGATTGTTTTTATAAGCTGTGCGTCTGCTTTGTCCCAGCCTGAAGCTGAGGAGTTCTTGAGGTTTCTTACAATGTGAAAAACTTCAGTCGCATCTGTAGGAAGTAGACCGAAAGAGGATGTCTGTGTGTCTGATAGAGAATCAGTTGAAGCTAAATGCTGCTCAGTTACCTCAAGCGATCTTAGAGTTTCTTCTGCAAGGTTAGATCCAACATTTGTAAAATATTCGTTTACTTTGTTTATGGATTCAGACGGGTCTGCTTTAATTTGGAGTAGTTTTTCTACAGGATTTTCTTTACGTGGGAAATTACAAATTTTTTTGATTGTTGTCCAGGTTTTTTTAGTGTTTTTGTTATATTTCATAAGCTCTGTCCTCTCGTAAGTCCTCTTTAATTTCTTCAATATTTTGTTGCATGTGTTCCTGTAAGTTATATATTCCTTACGAAGTTCTATGTTTTTCTTGTCTTTGTTGCTTTTCATATGTAACTTGTCTCTCCTCTTCATGCATTTTATCAAACCTGGAGTAATCCATGGTTTGATATTAAATTTTGTTGCTGATATAATCCTGGTGATAGCAAGTATTTGTATTTGTATTAGTTGAAGCAAAGACATCAAAGTGCAAGTTGCACTAATAATCCAATGTCGTGAAGTGAGTCTGTCCATAACGCCGGGATTCAATCGGAGATGGCGTCACTAAAAATTCAATATCTTTATCTCCGACGTCCGGAAATGTGAGTCCGTTCCGGATGCTCTTTACTATTCCACTTCCACTGCACTTTTTATGCAGCGCGACTGAATGGAGATCAATTTGGTCAAGCACTGGGAAGTAGGCACACTGGATGGGAATTATTTAGTACGTTTTGATAGAGCACATGTACGTGGCTAATGAAAGGTAGTAAGTTCGGTGGAGTCGGGAAATACGGCTTGAATATCTAAAATTGAGTATATTTTTATGAATTTGTGAAGTTTGATCTCAAATGTAAATGTCATGCCAAGTTAAGCTCACTGTGTGTACAAAAGACTAAAAAGATGCTTACACCCATTATATTGCTTATGGCTAATTTTATCAAAAAACATCACTACATTAATTTCAAAAGTATCCTGCTTTAAGGGTTTTATTATGACCACATAGGCATTTACGTTAATTTTACCTTTACATATGTTGTGCTTTCCAATGTAATAAAGAACCTTCTTAGTACAAAAGCATACTTTAAGTTGATTTCTCTAGAAAGTTGCCAGCTATTTCAATTAGTTGCCATGTTGGCTACCTCTCGGCCAGTCGACATAGTTCGGTGCTGCCCCCTGGGTGCGGGACTTCGGACAACTTCGGACCACTTCGAGAAACTTCGCAACTTGCAAACTTCAGCTACTTACCGCTTTCCGGTTAATTTCAACTTGGGACCTGATAAATAGGTCACCTGCTCTCGCTTTTATCAGTTCTCATTTGAAAATTAATATCACAAGGTGAATGAACAAAAAGTTAGACAAACAGATTTAAAATACATATATACTTATGATTTTACGATGCCATTATTATAGTTTACTAAACGAATGTACAAGTAACTTCTACTTGAAATTGTTAGACTTACCATACAGATGTGTTTTGAACATTCAAGTAATTATCTCCAGATAGACATATTCCAAGTCACCTGTAAAATATAGCCATTGTATCACAGTAGTAACCTTAACCGCTTCCATCTATAAAAATACTCGTTCAGTATCTATATGTAGGCATGTAGGGTTGTCTAGACAGGGTTGCCGCGTGGCTGGGCGCAGGGGTGTCGCGTAACATCATCACACGACCGCCCGCGGACGGCGGCCATTTTTATAATACACGCCACCATTTTGGATTTTATTGCCTGAAAAAACAGCGAATGAGGGAATTTTTATTGATATTGCTGAATATCGACATGCTATTTAAGTGTTTGGTTTATTTTATCTGTAGGCATTAGGTATTTACTGTTTTTATGCGCACAAAAACAGAACAAGTGAAACGCGCGCGTTACTGACAGGTATAAAAAAATATAAATGTACTCAGAGTTCACACAATGTAGAAGTTCTAAGTGTACACAGTGTTAGTTTAATAAAACTCGCTCACAAAAAGAAGCGTCATATTGTGGACACTCACGCTCCAATAAAAACTCTTCGCCCGCCTCCTCCCTGTAAGAGACAATAACGCAACCGTTTACATTTTTCAAGTCCAATTTAGCTCGGCCACAGCCTCCGACTTCCTTAAATAATTTATTTCGTCCATTGTTCTCTAAAAAAAACTACCTTTTCCAGTGTTTTCTATACGTAAATAATACAGCGCGCGTGCATGTACGGCCGAAGCGGTTTTTCTTTGACAATTGAACAAAGTCGGGCTATGAGGCGCAGATAAGGGTCTGCCACCCTCGTCACTCGGCGCGCCTTTGTCTCCTGTTTGTTTGTATTTTTATCCGCCTCTAATCCGAGAGCTGATTGTCTCGCGCTGACTCGAATTAAACACACTCACAGCCAGTAATGAAACAAGCGTCGAGGGTCATCGCCGAAGGTGGCGAGCGGCGCCGGACGATATAACTAGTCGAGGATTTACTTACAATGCTAATGGATCTTGAGGACCTTGACGTAATTATTTATTTTACCTGCAGAAGGTGTTCGTTTCTTTCGCGATTTTCTTCTTTTCTAATATGAATCTATACTAATATTATAAAGCTGAAGAGTTTGTTTGTTTGTTTAAACGCGCTAAACTCAGGAACTACTGGTCCGAATTGAAAAATTCTTTTTGTGTTGAATAGACCATTTATCGAGGAAGGCTTTAGGCTATATAACATCACACTGCAACTAATAGGAGCGAAGAAACAATGGAAAATGTGGAAAAAACGGGAAAAATTATTCATCTTTGAGGGCTTCCGTTGTGTAAAACGGTTTAAGACGTGGGTAACAGCTATAATTTATATAGCTAAATAGGTTGTTTGCAAAAATAAATATGATGCCCAAAATAAGTATTCCACGCGGACGAAGTCGCGAGCACAGCTAGTCTAAGTATATGAACGACAGAAACGTTGATCTATTTTCTTTTCCAATGAAGCGGAGTAACTGTTCACCGACCTCCAAATAAATGTGAATATTTCACTACAAGACCTTTTTTCTGGCTCGATTCTCTAAAAATGTAAGTTTAATGGATTCTAGGTACAAGGTGGAGGAGTATAAATCTCAGTAGATGTAACGTGGGTATCTGTGTAATCTATCACGTATTCTCTCGTCTAGACGGGCTCTAACTTGATTGGCCACTAACCAATTTAGATCGTGCGCTGTCTTTCTTCAGCTGCTGCTTAATTTCTTTGATTTCTCGCTAAATTTTCTTTGATTTTTTGCTGTAGGCATTTGATTAGTTTACATCTGTCCAATTAAATATGATAAGAGAATATCTATGTATGTGCCAGTTATAAGAAGGTTATCTTTTAATCTGGAAGATATAAAAAGACAACAATTTGATCAATAAAGAAAACTGGACGCTTAACCTATTCTTCAACGTATAAATTGATATTTTACACTAGAATATCAAAAGAATAAAAGATACCCAGTTTTACTATCTTGTCTAAATAACAGACCCTGTCCCGATTTCAATTTTCTGTGTCTGAATTGAGACGTAGAGCGTATCATCATTATTTTAATAATAAAATATTCAAAAGCTCACTTCTGCGTCATAAACCCGCGCCATCCGACGGAATCCACCCGTCAGCGATAGTGGCGCCCTCGTAAACTTACATTATACTACAACTCTACGACAAATACACGCCATATTATATGTTCCTATACGTCCTGTATGTGATATTATATACGTACAATTTGTAGTTGAATGACGTGTACTTCACATATTTAGCATAGTTTTGTGCAAAATTATTATAGTGGAGATGCTTTTTATTAAAAACATTATAATATAAAATAGTTTGTAAGAAATTAAACAAAATAATTAATTACATACTAAAATCTCTTATGGCTATTGACTAGGTCGTTATTTTTTGTATTAGAAATATCTGCAGGGGACATTGAAATGTTTTGTACCTAAATTGTTACAAATCTCATTCATTTTCCAATTCAGAATATTTCAATTTGTGCAAATTAATAGTTCACATCATAGAGTTATTACTACTCTAGTAATATATTTCGATGGTTCCCATTGATATTCTATAATATTTATATATACAGGTAGTTATTAGTTTAGCATTTTGTTTGAATCCTTTACGATCGTTTATTTGAAAAAGGTAGAACACAGTTAAATGCTTACCAGTTACACTAGAAGAGAGCCACGTAAGCTATACGTGCGCTTGCCGGTAAGTGCGTGAAACATTGTGTGTCGGCGCCACAGATGCTATTAAATGCTCACTGGATGAGGATATAATTCACCTATTGACCGTGTGACAGTGCCGTATCTTGTGTGATGATGGAATTTGTTGAAAGATTAAGTTTTTTTTACGTGGGATAGGTTTACGTTTGGCTACAACCTGCCTGATGTTAAGCATTGCTGTAGCCTAGGGTGTAACACGCTTACCTGGAAGATACCTATTAGGATATTATTACTCTCTTATAACTCTGGATTTGAAGACCCTTGGATTGTAGTAAATTTGTTTGTTATCAGTGTCGATAATGATGTAGTAATAAGTCATCCCCAATATTGATGATGATTAACAAGAACTTGGATTAACGAGTTCGTATGTATCGATGAATCGATAAGTAGATATGTATATTTTATGTGTACCAAAAACATTTTCATTACAATTTTTTTACAAAAATATCTTTAAAATGTGTTTGCTTGACTTATTGTACTGTTAAATTATCTTCCACATTCTAAATCTCCGTAGAACAGTTTCGGCACTTTCTGCGTATTTAAATGAAGTTGTTGTTGTAATAAAATCGCAGTTGAACGCGGCTGTTACACAAAACCCGCCCCCGCCGGCGTTTTATCATCTACTAGTTTTAATGAATATTGTGCGTTTCATGAACTAATTAATATGCTACGGCGGTATTAGGAGACGTTTGTGTAGAGGCGAATGTGGGTTTAATTGTGTCTAGATTGTTGATGACACTGGTATAGTTGAAGTGGCTGAATGGCGGAGTAGTTGTACTCCTCCTCCTTGCGTCTTGTTCCTCATTATTGCGTGTCGAGACTCCTCTCTTAAACTATTTGCTCAATGACTTTGCATATCTCTTTTAAGCTTTGATATTATGATAATTTCAGTATTGACTGAAAATTGTAAAATTATCGTTGTTGTAGCTACATAGGTACAAAAACAAAAGACTCTGACATCCTTTCTGTGATATTGGAGATCTTGGTAAACTTGTTGTTGTTTAGTTTTTGCAAGCAAATGTCTTATTACTTATTTAAAGATGGCTAGCACCCATCAGCTTTGTGCTAAGCCTTAGTTTTCTTAATAAAGTAGGCCCAAGTATATATCACACACAATAAGTACAAGATCTAGTATAAACCGAGTTCTTAAGTTAAGGTTACCTCAACCTAGAACAAGTACAACTTGTTTAAATGCTAATCAGTCTTCGACAACAAAACTGAACTTTATTTTAAAGTAAGACAACATTTAATTTTGCTCCGCGTTTGTATGTTTTCTACAAAATAAATAGAAGTTTAGAAACTACAGAAAGAATGGAATAGCAATAACTCTAGTAAACGTAACTTTGTATTTTTAAACTAACACTGCGTTTTGAATTTGATCTCATAATTTGAATATAACTTAGCGAATTAGTGGACTAAATTTCATAAAAAACAAAACACTTAACTCGGTGGTGAAACTGACCACGCACAATAAATCCATAGTCAAGTTGCACAATTGTTTGTTATTTTTTACATTGGCTATGTTTTTACACAAAATATTTTACATAAAGATTTCTATTTTTTCTTTTATAAAAGTAACCACATTGACACATTGCTCCGCACCAAACACAATAAAGCTTATTTCCGACAATTCCTATAAGATAATTGAACAATAATTCAGTTTCTCACAAAAGCAGGAATATAAAAACTCGGCGGGAGCGCCGGATTTCCTGAATTTCTTCGCGTATTTTCTGATGTTTGCTGATTTTCTAGATTATATTACTGTGATTTATGTACTTATATTACATTTACATATAAACACATAAGTCACATCTTAAAAATGCTATATTATGTGGATATTAAAATAAGAAACTGGTGTGATAACGAGTAGTATTTAGCTGTCAAGGTTAATTAAGCAGTACCTGTAAAATTGAGTTTAATGATCTTTTAAAAGGAAGTATCCTTAACGTTTTAACGAAATACTACATATTTGTTCAAATAACTAGTAAAACATTTATTGTTTTGTTCCAGGTATGTCCCAGTGTAAACCTGCTTAACTTAAGTTAATGAACTCGCGTAAGTAATTTACCGATCACTCACTGCGCTAAATTCTGTTAAATAATTACGTATGTTTTTAACGACAGCAAACAACGTACATTCGCTAAAATAATTTTCCGGAAAATGGAGCAATATCCCCTTGCAGGTAGTTGTATAAATTTTACGTCAATCATATTTTTACGAGCAACTTTCAGGAGGCACTCGAACGAGATCTCACCTCACAATAACCGGAGTAAAGTCTAGAGTATACGAGTCCACGTGCGCTGTGCGTTGTGCAGAGTGCAGGCCAGGCGGGCGCACAGGGGGCGCGGGCGCGGGCGCGGGCTCTCGGCGGGTCACGCTTCAATTAATTACGCAGGTTTTATAGTGCAATAACGGCAGCATAAATAGCCGCAGCTCCGCTATGACGGCACATGACGTGTCGTGCCGGGCCCGGCATGAACCCCGGCGCATGCCTTCACATTATTTAACGCGCGCGGCACGCGACTGGCACGTTGCGTCGCGGGCTCATTTGTCGCCGCGTGTCTGCCCATGTACCTGCGGCTCGCTGCGGCGGTGGCGCCCTCTCTAGGTATACACGTCGCTGCACCGGTTTATTAATTTACGACTCCGGATTACTTTATGCCCGCATTAAACCCGACTTCACTTTTAATTTAACTATTTATATCGGTTCTCTGACAAGTTTTTATGGACATTCTGCGCCGAGTTTAATTAGTTTAATTTATCCGAGAGCACACCGGGGCCGCCGCTGTTAACTTTCGATAAACTCGGCGCACGGTGTGAAGTTTTATCAAAGAGCTCGCCGCTATAAAACACGCTCCGTAGATATAGTTTTATGACTCCGACGCGGTAAATAATTATCAGTAAAAATTTTCTGCTGCGCCAGTAAGGAAGGCAATAAAGGCACGGACGGGGTGAAATGTCATTAAAGTTGGGACAACTAGCGCACACTGCGGCGCGGGCGCGGTGCGGCCCGACGGGACACGCCGGGACACGCCAGGACACGCCGGGACACGCTGAGTTGCTGATTTTAATTGCGATAATATCCTCCAAACTGTAATTGATTATGTTGATTCGGAACTTCGTCCTGTGTTTATATTCAAGCCGCGTGCCGGGAGCTGCCGCCGCGCGCCGCCTTCCTCGTGCGCCTCTCTCGCCTCCTGAGTCGGCGGTTTGTCTCAAAGAGAAAGTGTGGCGATTCTAATCCAGATCTAATTTTCTCGAGCGCTATTTTACGTATCTGTTAAAAGTTAAGTGTACTCGCAATCACACTAAACCGGGTGTCCGAACCAAAATTGCTTCCGCCGACGACAGCCCACCGGCCGCTTCACTAATAACTTCGGACACCGGATTATAGTCGGCGGCGCGCGCTTGCCGCAAGTCTAGCCCTTAATGCCAAGCATTAAAGCTTGTAATTGTGTAACGGAAGCACATCTAAGGGTTAATAGTTGTGCCGGGCTTATATGAGCCGTAATACCAGGGTGTTAGAGTCTAAACGCGTACGTCACGGGGACCGCAGGTTGACAGCGGCTGTCAGTTTGACAAGCGCTGTGATGGCTGTTTTGTGACAAGTAGATTTGGAAGTTGAGCAAAATACGTCGTGGGTTTATACAACTTTGTTAATAATAAATCAAACGACGATGTTACCGTTCCGGGAATTGTAATATTACAGTTTATGTGAGAAAGGTTTGATACGTTCCATCGTGGCCTATTGACACGTAAAATTTCGATACTATTTTCAAGTATTTTGACTTACAACTCTCTTTATAGCTCAGGAAGGAGCACATATTACATGTTATTTGGTAATGTAGTATATTTGATAGCAGTTCTCCAGATGTAAGGGAAAGCTTTAGTTAGTTGCTGGAAGTATATGTAGTACAGACATTCTTCTAAAATCACATATATAATAGATGTGACCTCCATCTGTGTAACCATGATTTATGCGGGGTGTCTCTGAAGGTGACGAGGCCAGGTTCGTGGCTGGCGTGGGAAACACTTACACATTCACACACACATACACCTGTCACGTGACTGAATGTCCTTCGACTTGGCGGTGAAGGTTCAATCAGTTTTCGAATTCGATTATAATTGCTTTTGGAACTTTTGACATAAACGTTTTCACTAAAAAAGTTATATTATATTATTTTAACCAATAGAACTGCTTATTTTTTTAAACTATGATCGTAAACTTTGGTGTCAAAGTATGCTGAAATATTAGGTTAGAATTAGATTAAATCTCCTGACCTACCATACTAAGCTTACATTTCCAAGCTCTGATAAACCAAAAGTAAATAAGATATAGATATACACTTAATTAAAAACACCAGCGCAATACAGAAATTTACAAAAAATATTAAAACTTAAGCCTAGTGTCATTGATCATGATTGATGATGATTGTATCATTGACTGGCCTGTCAGCTTAGTTGGTTGTGGCTCTGCCTTCTAATCTAGAGGTCGCGGGTTCGATTCCCGCATGACACAAGTATTTATGTACTTTAAAAAAATATAATTACTTGTGTTTTGTCTGGTCGTTTGTATGTATAATAATTATGTATTTACAAAAGAAAATTATATAAGTAATATATCCGTTATCTAGTACCCACGACACAAGCGTTTGCTTAGTGTGGGCTAGATGGCGCTGTGTACAATGTCCCGGAATATTTATTTATTTATTTATTTATTTATTTATTTAGTGCCTTAACTGGCGACCTTATCGCTAAGAGTGATCTGAAGAGTGAGTCTGGAGTGATCCAAAAGTAAATAACATGTGTCATGAGTGATTTATTATATTATGACACTATTTCTTTTGAGTCCTCACACTATTTGTTCAAACGATTAGAACCACCTATCTCAGTACCTCCATGTTAGCCCCCCGTAACCGCCGCCCGCGACACCTGGCGGTACAAATCGTCACTTGGCACGAGCTGCGTGCCTCGCTGCCATACACAGACACACTCACATACTTACAGATGCCATCAAACTGGCGCGTGATAGCTTGATAGGCAAGGGGTTAATCGGGGCGGACGCGGGCTGGGGTTAATGAGTTACTTTTAGTTGGAATTATATCTGAGAGTTTTATTTGGTACCAAATTAGTTGGTCACATGTAAGCATAGATTAGATATAGTTACTAGTCGGTAAAGTGTTGTTGTTGATGACTAAACATAATTCAAGTTGTTATAAACCTTTTATCATGATTGACACGTTATTTGTACAGAATTTTGTTACTTACAACTACACTCTGTTCTATGCTTACAACCCATAACACTTGCAGTTGTAATTTTACAGAACTCTTAAAGTTCCATTATCATAAAATCACATAAAAATATTTCGTTCGGTTTGTTTCATTCAATAGTAGTATAAAATATCGGTTGGATTCCCAGCGAGCTAGAATTTGCGACGTTGCAAAAAGAAATGGCGCAATCAGCACTCCCACACTCAATAGAGGAGGAAATTGAACAGCGTATGTACTACATAGGTACACTTATATATATATATATTACCATTATATGCATACAGGATAAAAAAAAACTTTGTCCTATTTCGAATTAGCAAATATACTTATGTGTATAGAGCTAGCTTACCTACGAAATAAATGAGCTCCAGAAAAATGATTTTGTACACAATTTCCTGTATTTTTGGATTCCGTCGCAATTAAAGGTTCCTTTAAATATTAAATTAGACTCAAACTGTTTCAAAAATGGAACACCATTTTCAAATATTTAATTCGACTTATTTTCCCTTGCCGCCTTGCAAACAAATATTTGCTTTTCAATTTTTAACGAGCTAAAATTGCTACCTAAAAGTTTTGCGAAAAGTTGTATAGGTAATAGGATTATACTGGAACCCTCAATCCCAAACTAAGTTCCCAAATTACTAAGCGCTTTGAATAATTATTTTTAGGGAAGTATTTCTACTAAATTTTTTTGCTTGAATTTCAACCAATCGGCGTACTTTGCTATTCATTGCGAGCTGGCAAAAATAAGATGCTTGCAAGGCGCTCTTGGAGTCTGAAGTAATCATTAAATAAATAAATAAATAATAAATATTTCGGGACATTGCACACAGCGCCATTTAGCTATCATACTAAGCTTACGCTTGTATTATGGGTACTAGATAACGGAAATAATACTTATATACTTTTCTTTTTGTAAATACATACTTATTATACATACAAACGACCAGACTCAACACAAGTAATTATAATCTTTTTAAAGTACATAAATACTTGTGTCATGCGGGAATCGAACCCGCAACCCCTAGATTAGAAGGCAGAGCCACTACCAACTAAGCTAACAGGTCAGTCATTATGTAATTCCAACGGCAGTCAATGCCTAGAGGATGTGCTATTAGTCTGAATGGCTGAACTCAAAATATTTTTATTATTTCACGTTTTTTAGATTTTGATATAGTGGAATTATCATACAGTATTTCTTAATTTAAAACGTACCTTTCAAAAGTTAGAATGAGTAATGTAGCTTGCTGTAACAGTAGTAGGTACAACGTTATTTTGCCGCCAGTTGGAGTAAAACCAAGGCTCCTGCTTTTATTAGCGCACAGAAAGCGATTTATTTTATTGAAACTACTCCTCGGGGAGCCATCGAGTCTGAACAAATAAAAAAGTGCGAATTAGCCAAAAGTTGGTAGTGCGGAAGCAAGCCTCATGCAAACAAACCGGATTCGTTTCATAAATGTGTTGTGGGTGCCGCTGCGCCGAGGCCGACCATTTAGAATTAAATTTTGATAATCACCACGAATGTTTGTGACGGGTTTCAATTAATAAAGTGAGCGTCAAATATTCGGACGCAATTTGTTTCATGCGAACTGATATTATTTGCGATTAATTATGTAGTGGCTCTAATGCATAATTATCTGCCATTATTTTAGGAAAATGGTTAATATTATGGTCAGGTTGTTCGGAAACCTAAAATGATGTGTTGTTTGTTTTGGCTACCGGTTATTATAATTTGTAGTACATGGAGCAAATAATTGTTACACATGTATCGTGTTGTGGTCTTGTTCGTTTAAATATGTATTGTTTTAATTCAGAGTCAACATATTTGCTATGGATACACAGTACATGTCCACATCTATACTATACTATAATATTATAAAGCTGAAGAGTTTGTTTGTATGTTTGTTTGTTTGAACGCGCTTATCTCAGGAACTACTGGTGCTAATAGAAAAAATATTGTTGTGTTGAATAGACCATTTATCGAGGAAGGCTTTAGGCTATATAACATCACGCTGCAACTAATAGGAGCGAAGAAACAATAGCAAATGTGGAAAAAACGGGGAAAATGATTCATCTTTGAGGGCGTCCGTTGCGTGCGCTGCGAAAACGGTTCAAGATATCAAAAAAATGTGTATGAAAGAATTATTTCTCTTGAAATGATCTAACAAAAAGTACGCAACAGTATATGTCTATAATTTAAGGTTAACTCACTAGAACCGTTTTTATGGTAATAACTATTCCACACGGACGAAGTCGCGCGCACCAGCTAGTATTCTTATATATATATATATATATATATATATATATATATATATATATATATATATATATATATATATATAAGTTAATTTCAGAATGAGATTACATATCGAAATACTCTTTGTATTTTCATTATTCTCTAAATACCTTATTGAACAAACTCATCCAATTCCAGCACAAAGTCATTTAAGAAGCCTTACCCGCCTTGAATACCATCGACACGTCATCAATCAGGCTGTAACCTGTTCCCATCACATTTCCCATGATTAGAGTGTGGCGCGACCCCCTGTGGGGCTCGATGGAACCATAAGTCATGGGGACGTGCCCGGGAGTAGACCGGGACTAATAATGAGTGCTTAATGGAAATCACATGGATAAAGTCTGTCTTAAAAGATAAAAGATAAAAATAATTTATTTGAACTAAAATATGTTGTCATTTTTACAGTTACAAAAGTACATAATTATCTAGATTATAATTAGGATCTATTATTAAATAGGAACTAGTTTTTTAATAACAATTAAAAACAATTTTGCTTTTGGGGATTTCTACTGCTGAGTTGCAGCAGACAGGGTTCTTCCAGTGTTTTACATATTTATGTGATTCAAACTCTGTGTATGCTATATTTATGAAAACATTAAACAAGTGTACATTCATAACATTTTTCTCAAATAAATTTGGAGCAAAAGCGAAATTTAAATATTTTATAGGTACATAGTGTCTTATAAGGACGGGAATATTGAATGGAGAAAATATAGAGCCATGGGAAACTTACCAAAATCGTTTCTTATTAATTATTTCGCAGGAGTATAGTAAACGAAAAACGTAGTTCAAATAGTGATTAGTCTTGGTAACGATTAATAACGTAAATGATCTTCTTCATAAATTAACCTGAAACTAGTCGTGCTTTCATTTTTAAACTTAAGATTTTGTTTATTGGTTGTATCGTGAAAATTTTCTATTACGATACTGTACTGATACTGGTTAAAACAAAATAGAAAAAAAAGGACTTAGATGGACAATATAATTATAATATTATGTCCGGGTTACAATCCCAATATTTCCAGGAACCTGTCTCGGATTCCCGAGTTCCATTATCGTGTAGGTAAAGTGGTTACCAGTCTCGTTGGAAACACTGCGTGTAGTTAAGATATTACGAGGGTAGTATTGTTACTTCATACAAATGTCGGCAATTTACTCTTTTATACATATCACTCGATTGTAACTGCTATGTATAAATATGAAAGCTATGCATGATCACTAATTGTAAGATAAAATCTAGTCTGTAATTTTGTTGTCCTTGTTTATCGTTGTTGTTTGTGTGTTTGTTAGACAGAGAATACAGTACCAGTTAGGTTCTGTATTCTCTGTCTAACACAGGTTTTTGAAAATATTAATCAAATTCATATTGTTCAATTAAGCTGTGTACACTCACCTGAGGAATTTGTTCTGGTTCAAAACCAGTTTTGAATGTGTATTTGGCTTATATATGAACTCATTCTGTTATGTGTACCGTTATAAATAAATAAATATAATGCCTAGACAAAATCACAAATTTTAGTTTTAGTTTATCTTGTTTATCAGATGTACCGTGTATATTGTACTTACACATCATGAGTACACACGAGTACACAATGAAATCAGACTAACACAAGTTTGGTGTTTAAACTTAAAAAAAACATTATTTCATAATTAAGCTATAATAGGTAAACAGTTTCGCTAAAAATGTTATTTATGGTTACATTTTCCATAATATTTTTCAAAATATTTAAACATGTAAGATTGTGTCACTTATACCTGACTTGGTACAGAAAGTGGGTACTAGTTATATTCTGTATTCTCTGGTACTCTAACAACATGTTATGTTGTATATCCGATCGATCCCAGACATCGTCCCATTGTGAGGTGCGGCTTGTCTAACCAGATAACCTGATTACTCTCTATCTATCTCTCTTGTATGAATAGTGAAATAGTTTCCAACTTTGTGCCTGTTTCACGCCACGCCAAATTACTTAGCGGCTTTCAGGCGCCTTCCAATCTGCATAACTGATTCTGTCTCAAAAGATGCTGAAAGCTCAAATCTGATTTAGACATTTTCATATTTAATAAATAGAGTAAATTAGCAAAACCTCGAGCTAGATATTAAATAACTATGCCTTAGCTAGTTGGACTTTTTATATTTATCATCCTTTGAGATTCACACCTTAATTTCAGTTTAGAATACGAACGTCTACGAAACTATAAAACTGTTCGCTATTTACAAATTTAATTCGGAATTTTATCACCATTTTAAATTATGATCTACCTTTATGAGTGAGCTATAAATACACTGACTGAGCTACGGCTCTGCTCAGCGTTTATATTCTCGAATAAAATGCCGATGAATTTTACTTGAAACAATAAACTGTCTCTCAATTTCGTTAAAATTCCGTGAAGTAGAGGTGGCTAGGTGCAGCTCTGACACACCGGGCTTACATCGTCGTAGAGCTAGGAGATTAACTTTATGTATCCTATCCTTAAATACATAAAAAGGCGAAAATTACTATTTGCTGTTTGTTACTTCTTAAAGTTCTAGCGGCTAAATTGATCTCTCTCTTGAGTCCTCTTTCCTCATAACTGAGGGTTGTGACTCCTCTGCAGAATGTTTTTGTTGTGGGCGCCCAGGTCTTTTCACGGAAGACACATGTCCTCGGTTACTGTTGTCCTCAAATATGTTGGTTTTCTCACGATGTCTTCATTCACCGTTAAATTGATCTAGATTAAGTTATATATGAAAATTCATAAAGCATTTGAAGACAAAAACTATCTACATAAGCTAATTTTTAACTAGGATTAAAACAGCTAACACCGCAGGGCGCTGCTAGTATGTAGACTTGCGTGACTAAACAAGCTTACTTTTTACGCTGGCTCGTTCCATTATGTAGTTTTGTAATTTAATCGGGAGGCTTTACTGCCTATATATCAATTGTATAAAAGTAAAAAACGTATTCAAGTAAAAGTGCATAAAACTTATTACTACATGCTAAGTTTGTTGCGTTTTATAGCAAACAGCTTAGCATAGTAAGGATAGGATGTTTTAGTGAGCATTTATCTAGGTTATAGTTAAAAGCTAGGACCTAGGTGATTTTCCGAGCTCTGGTCGTCACCTCCAATCTAACAGTTTCCAAAAATGCCCTAGGCAGGGCTGGCTTGTATTTAAAGCATGTTTGCTGACCCCGGGGCGGGGGCAGGGCGGGGGCAGGACGGGGAGGCTGTGGCGGCGTGTTCACAGGAAATAGGCCAGGGATGCACTCGTGGCCAGCCGGCGCGTACACAGATACTGTGTGATTGAGTGCTTCACAGAAGTAAGGGAGCAAAGGTATGTCTACAAGGGAGTGTGTAGTGAACAAGCAGTACTAAACTATAAAACCCAGTAACACGAATATCACTTTTTGTTTTTTCGTCAACCAAATGTCTTGGCAGGACCAAACAGACTACTCTTATCAACTGTTTTTCGCCATATATTAGTGTTGTTTCAAAAATTATCTGTTTCTTAACCATTGCACCTTTGGAACTCGTTTTAGACTAACCAATCAGCAAGCAGATGAATGGAATGATATTTTTGTTTTAATATTAGAGAAGTATATTATTAGCTTCATATAAATTTGATTATTTGATGTATCAAAGTTACTTGTCTACTAGCAGTGCAGTCGCTGGTTGGAGTGAATGAAGGCTGATTGTATCTATTCTGTCCGACATCGACGCTCCAGAGCTGACAGGCAGGAATCTGTTGAGTCTTCTTCGTTACTAGCTCAGATCTACTCTGTAATTGACATTGTAGTCTTGATATTTATACCAGACTAATATTGGTGAAACTCAAATGGTTTCAAAATAAAAATCACCATCATTGAGAAATAATTCAACCCATCGACCGTTTTAGCTTTGCATCCTGATGAAGTACGTATAGATTGAAGCATTTGATGCTTTTAAAAATGTTAAAATGAGTACTTACATAAGTTCTTTAAGTTATTTAGTCAGTCATAAAATTTGATTCTAACCAAAAGTAACTTAAGATATATATAGCGCTGGCCGTTGTCTCATGAACTCTAAAAATAATTCAAGAAACTGTGCTATGATCAAGTTTGTGCTAACATTTATTTCAAAGTTTGGACTTTTTGTGAGACATCTTGAAACTTTGGACAGATGACTAGAAACAATACGCAGTTTGTTCTCTGTTTATTCATTTTTACTTCATTTTATTAGAAAAAAAAAAAACAAACAAAATATTTTGCCAATGTAGGTCAAAATTTTCTAGCAAAAATAAACCCTTTTCGTACCTGGCTCAGCAAAATAGGTACCATCAAAAATTATGAAGTACATCGTTGTACTAATCCGAGTCGATACTTCCCGAGCGGGCGCGATAAAGCTCGCATCAGGCCGTGCGTTCCACTCCCAACGAATAAAATATTATATTTATGCCAACTCCAAACAGTAGGTATTAGCTAATTCGTTTTTACGATAGAGGGGGGAGTTCCCCTCCTCCTCCTCTCTTGGCAATCCCGCAGATTTACGTCCCGATAGTTTTGTTTTACTACCCTCGGTGGCGTAAAGTGGCAGCGGATAAATAAGCTGATAGTTGATCAATTGTGTTGTTTGTCATCTCGACAGGTTGTATGGGATGATGGAGCGAGAGTGTTGCTGGGACTTTATGGGAGGCGAAAGATTTAGCTCTTATTTTGCATCATCATCATCATAAATTTAAGGGCCGGGCCCTTGTCTGTGGAGTATGCGCCATCCTTCCCGGTCTTCTGCCAATTCCTTGACCTCCTTATACGACATGACACCCGCCTTTTCTTTTATTTGGTCCATGTATGATCTTCTCGGCCTTCCTCTTCCTCTTCGGGCTTCCAATTATCTTAATTCTTATTTTGCAATCATATTAAAATTATTTGACTTGTATCAAAACACAAAGCACAGAATTTTACAATTTACAATCTTTATTATATATATTTTTTTACGTAGGATGGGTTTACGTTTGACTACAGCCTGCCTGATGTTAAGCATTGCTGCAGCCTAGGGTGTAACACGTTAACCTAGAAGATACCTTTTAACTCTAGATTTGAAAACCCCTAGATTGTAGTTCGCAGGAAACACAGCTTCTGGTAAAGTGTTCCAAAGCTTTGCTTTGCATTAACTCTCCATTCTTTATTATTCTTAATTTACAATGCTCCAGAGCGATTTATTTATCAATGGAAATAACAGGAATTATAATTTACAAGTATTGAAATTGTGTGTGATCAAAAACGGATTCTAATGAGTTTAACTTGTGTGTGTGTGTGGGTGCGCCCGCATGGCGGTTCTAGTCAAATAATTGTAATCAAGCGGCGGTTTTTAATTACTTTCATATGAATTATAAATACGGGTTTATAAACATTATAAAGGCTCACCTGATTAGCCTGATATTCAATGGTTGATATTCGTGAATTAATGTGCATTATTTATCAAACCAAATTGACCTAAAAATATACATCATATTATTTTGAATTTGATTTCCTTTATCAACATTTTGTTAAAAGCTTATCTGTTAGTAAACATTAACTCACGTGTGCTGTTTTTAAGAAAATAATATTTAGTTTCGTATGTAAGAATATACGTTATATGTACGAGTATATATATACTGTTTGCGTACATAGTGTATATGTTTGACAAAACCTCTCCCCATTTGGGTCGTGTTCCTTTCAGCATAAACTAAACAATTCTAGAAGTCGTGCTCTACACGGCATACTTCTCGTAACAGCCGAACTGGCAACACTAATAAAACCTAGACTCGGTCATAAAACCTAGGTCCTGGATAGCTCACACTCACAACAGCTGGCTAAGATAACTTTGCTCTGCTGGTTTGTGGGTACCAATATAAAAAAGTATAAAATGGAATGTAAACATGTTTGCCAGGTTTCTAAAATAATTAATAAACAAGATTATTATTAATTATTAAATGATTTTATCAGATCACTTTAAACCAAAAATCATACGTTTGTAGTTTCAGATGAATAAATCTGTAGGCTTTTAATAAATATATGATAATACTATCATGTCAATAACCATCTTTAAGTATTTTCTGATATACATACCTTAGAATAAATCTAACATAACGATCATGTAAATTTTGCAAAGGTAGATATTTCAGTAGAAACATCCTTCACAGTCCATAAAGTTGGCAAAGCTTCGACAGGCTAGTCAAAGCGGCGTACGAACTTCAAATTAGATAATTTTCACGAATTTCTCTTTTCCTTTGAGGAAGAGATTCAAGGTTTAAAGTTAATTTGGAGCGTTAAAAATTATGTTTTAATTCCATTTTTATCATTTTAATGAAGGGTTTAGGGCTCCCGGTGTAACGGAGAAAAATTTGCCTTGTGTTTGTTTTTTTTTATGATCTCAATTATAATTTAAGATATTTCATATTGCAGTTGGAAACACAATTCCAATTTAATGATGATTAATTTGAATTGAGTTCACTGATCGCTACTCACATATGTATATTCACCGCCATCTATCGGTATCTCAGTGCCAACCACCGCCGGCACCGACCACGTGTGCAAGTTTAACGAGCGGACGTGGCGGTGTAAATCCGACGCAGCTAATGGATGTAATGGCCAGCCTTAAATACTTTAACCGCTTTAAAGAATCTCCTCGAAGAAATACTTATACGTGGGCCTCTTATTTCAGAGAGCTGAGGAGTAGGAAAATATTTGTGTTAAGCAAAAAGCAATATTAAAATCATCACTTTAAGAAACTTCATAAAAAGAGTTATATACAGTCATGCCCTGAAGTATTTATTTATTATGTTATAACGCTCCCAACCCACTATGTTTGCGTCCGAGATAAAAATAATAATATTGTTCGCTATCTCGATCCCGGCTCATCCAAGGATGATAAATGTCCAATATCTGTATCACTCGCTCTTACTTTACGAAAACAAAAGTTCATTTTAATCCAGTATCCGCCTTCCGCATTATGAAAGACATCAATCTTACATACAAAAACTGTAGCAGGTAAGGAGTATTCATCCCGAGCACGCTCCCATGCAAATATTATGTATGATTGATTATCCTGCCCGGTTAGTTCCGCGGGTGCGAGCGAGACACACGCATTATCCCTTAAGATTGGATGGAGAGGGAACAATGTGTCATGGAGTTCTTGATTAGATGCTCTTGCCATGAAAGGATGTCTACGGGCTTCTACGGTAATTGCTACGCTGCTACGGATTCGTGCTACGCCGTAGCTGGATCTTAGAAAAGTTTTTTGTCTTACCATGTATATAAAAGCCCGTCCTTTAATCCTGGAAGTAAAAAACTTAACAAGTTATTCGCAAAAACGCTTTTATAACATAATTAGATTTTCGGTTGCAAAAGCAGTGGCCCCGCTATCACAGAGTAGATAGCTCGCGCCAAGCTAACATTGTGCGACGCAAAGTGCAACGAAAGGCAAAAACTCAATTTACGTGGCGCCCGCCGCGCCTCTAGCGGAAATTGAGGGAAAACCACTAATTGCACTTCACTTGTGGCGATTTTTTACCGAGAAGTACAATACTAGAGCTACCCACGTGACCTAGATGCAGCTACCGACACTCGGTAACCAATGTATAATGCAACTGAATGGGATTTGTTTAATCCGTATAAGATTAATTTGACATTTTCAGATAGACCTAATTACGCAAAATAAATTATTGTATTGCAAGTCAATAGGACTTGCAATAAGAACACATTATTTGTCACAAAAATGACAATTAAAACGAATTGAAAGTCCTTAATCTCAATAGGCATATGAGCACAACCCTAGCTATAAAAAGGCCCGCCAATGCGTCATGTTCCACGTCAATAAAGTAAAAACAGACTCAGCCCAATTTAATATGACAATTAAACTTATCGCCGAGTGTTTTACGCGGCTCATATTTTTGAAAGCGGCCGTAACCGGCTCCGGCCGCCATCATTCAGGTACAGAATAAAATTAAAAAATATTGCGCGTCCATCAGCTGTAAAGTTTCTCGTTAAAGTACAGTAGTTAAGGCGAGTGCACAACTCTGGAAAAAACCGGCGCAAAATAAAAAAGAGGTATGTTTCGCGCTTATCGGTGAGCGCTGTACAACTATAAACATCACTCTCGAAAATAATAAAAATAACTTGTGCCGCCACTAGCTCTTGGAGCGATCCTTTTTATTTTTCCTTTGGCTTAGCATAAAGTGCTGCGTGATATCGTAAAAACTTTACCTCGTGGTCATATTATAATCTGCCGTATTAGCACGAAAATATACGTTGGTTGGTAGGTATAGCTTTTGTGAATGTGCTAGTGGGTTTATTATTTGTACTAGAACTAGTTTTGCATGTATAGCTAATCGACTGCAGCAGGAGGTGTCATAGTCTACTCACATAAGCCAAAACTTTATAAATCAATTATTAACTTAAGTATGGTTTTCCTATAAAGGAGTAAATGTAGACACGATGTGTCCAACATATTCCTTTAAATTTCAAGTTACATGAGTGAAACCTGCTAAGTTGTAGTCGGTCTGTCAGTGTGTCTGCCAGCACAGTGCTAGCATCACCCCGGCCCGCTCGAGGTGGCCATTTGTTTCCGACGACGAGATGATATCCAGTGAGTTGTTCATCTGTACCCGCTTTATGCTACCAACACAGGTTCAATGAATATTTTCCTACAGCTCGATCGTGTTTGGTTTTACGAAGATATGGCTATGGATATATTGTGCAATAATTTTAATGCACATACAGTCCAATGCAGATATATTTTCTTGGGTATTTTCGTTGGTTATTAACTGCATGCATTCAGCACAATGTTTGTCAAAATAAATCATATCCTCAGACTGAAGTAGACTGAATCTTCGATTTAAAAAATGAAAGAGAAAAACTTGTACATGCATCACAATGCAGACAACGAATCAGAAAATTTCATTGTTTGATTGCTTCCAATATTTCTTGCACCGAGCATCGCACCGCCACAGATCCAACATGGCGTCTTATTGATCTTCTAAACAAAAGAAAGTTGAGCGATTGGAAACCAATACTCCAACTTATATTAGCTAGAATACACCGCCTCGGGCACGAAGCCTAACCTGACCCCAGCAGGTCCTTTTACTTCGCAAACTAGAGGTAACCAATATCCACGCGGTTCACCAATTAAAAATATTTACCAAGTCAGTTGGAGCTAGTTTAATATCCAGTGAAGGGCACAAGGCCCAGGGACCTACCATCATCTTTTCTCAAGTATATTGCAGTAGCAATAGTGTTTTGCTTGATATATGCAGCAGGCATAGCATGGTAATTCGCTGTTTGCAAAATTTACGTTGTGGTACTTACCTTTTTTTTATCACAAAGGACTTAGCTTGACTGACCTTCATACGAATTTCTCGATAGCCAAACGCCATCCAAGCGGACAGTATTGTTCCAATATTGTTTAGCTACCTTGTGGTAAGCCCCTGTTCTCCCAAACAATAACATAACCCGATTTAGAAGTAGTTACACTCAGCCGAGTTACAAATGGTTTGGGGCGTTTAAGCAACTACTCCGAATGCCTCTTTAACCCTCCAGATAAGTGCTTTAGAGTTAATTTTAGTTGTGAACCTTATTTTGGTTACGTAACTAATTTCATAATTATAACTCGTCCGCCGGGAGAATGTGTTGGCAGTTGATATTGGGACACAGGTTTTTATTTTTTATCAAACTGTGTGGTTTATTTAGTAAAAAAGAAATGAAATGAAACTCAATATATGCCTAAATTCAAGTTTCCGCGTTACGAAACGGTGTAATTTAGGATAAAAATGTATTCTTTTGCTTAATAAACGCATTTCCCTTACGAATAAAACGATATACTCGTTAACCATCAAGTAAAAACATGTAACAGACAAACACCGAGTTAAATCTTGTGACTACGTATAATCTACCTTAACGACTTTGTATCTCGTCGTATTTGTGTTGTGTTGTAATCACTTACTTGTATTTGTAGATGGATTAGAGAGTTTCATTTGGGCGCAAGTTTCCTCCGGAGACGTTGATTGGTTTACGAGGTACCGACACAAAGCTGACGCACGGATGAAACCGCCTGCTGATACACTCTGAAGTAATCGCCCGACATCCGGCGAGCCCGGCCCGGCACCGGCCCGACACACACCCGGCACAGACCCGGCAGCGTGCCAATTAGTCGTTTGTCACGAGATTATCCCGGATACAGCCGGGTCAGTGTTTCTTTATCATATAAAACCGGTGTAACCTCTGATTTTGTTGGCACTACCCTCAGGATCGAGTCCTTTAAGACGGCTTAGGGTAATTTTGACGCGTGACAAAATACAAGATTTCCTTTAATGTAAAGAGATAGGCCTTTGTTCCGCCATCTTGAATTCAAATAGCGTTTGTCCTTTACTCCACGTTCCCAAAAAAGACTATTTCTGGAAGCCTAGTTCCTCGCTTAATGCCTGTGAAATTAAATTAAGCGGAGAGCTTGACATGCTTTTATTAAATTATCGAGATATTTTGTTGAATTGCTCGTAAATTTTTCGTACCTTTCATGTAAAACAAGGCTTATATTACACGCTTGTGCCAATTCATTAATTTTTACGTATGGGAAGTAAGTACATACTAATATATTATTTATATATTCGGGTATGTAAATTTATGTAATTTAACAAACGGAAGTTAAGTAGCATTAATTAACAAGTGTTGTACTTTTTCGGTCACAACAGTTGTGTTGGAACTAAGCTGACGATGGTGGGAGTAGATAGTTGACACGAGTGAGGCGCCATCTATCTTGCAGCAGCGACAGGCACGCGACAGCCGCGCGACACCACGCGGCAGACGCGCGACACTACACGGCATGTGAGGCGGGGAGACACGGGCTACATGGGTTACTTCTAGAAACTACAGCTGATGAAAGGATACAGAATAGTTTTCGTACCATGATGTATTGCTGCTTGGATATTTATAATATTCCAATTAAAATTCAGATCAAGATCAAGTTTAAAATTCAAATATAATTATCAAACCGCGCACAAACTTTTTATCGTTAAATAAATCTACAGCATAAAATATAACCTATTTAACAGATAAGGTGTACAATTTGAAAAGTTCACGTGAAATCTGGTTGAAAACAATTTGGTTCAGTGACCCATAATGGCGGACTGTTTGAATGTTGAAATAAAATAAAGTTGAAGTTAGGGTGAGTGTACACGCGATACCATCGTCTAGTCCCGTCCACACCCTGACACTACATGCATGCTAGCTTTATGTGCGGCGACATGGGAACTATGTGGAGTGAACATATCTAGTAAACTTGATAATACAGAAATCTAGAGCAAAGGGGACCGTCTAGATGGGAGTTTACCATCAGGCAGGCTGTAGTCAAACATAGTAAAAGATATGCACTTATTAAATATGTAAAAGATAGACCATCTGATATTAATCGGATCAGGTCGTTGTAAATTTCAATGTAACTTTCAGTAGTATACAGTCTGTGGTTTTCCTATGTTGCTTTCATTTTACCACCTTTTCAATCTTGTTATTAATTTTCAAGCAAATTTCCAAGTGATTTGTTTTACTACAATTTGATGATTTTTGCTATTTTTGTTTAAATATTAAGAGAAAATATCTTAAGTGATGAAATTTGTAGAAGATTAGAAACAATAACTGCTAAGATTTACAAAATTTAATCTGTTCTCCTTTTTAGTGCTCAGATAAGCTTTTCATCAATTTACGTTAACTGAACGTAAAACAAATAACCAAAAAGATGTTTCACATGTTATGACAGAATTTCTAATGTTTAAAAACACTATTATTCATCTGTATTCAAATACTTTGTGTACAAATCGTAATAATTTAATAGACATTCATAAAATTATGTAGGTCACAATAAAGTAGAGTAGTCGACACCATAACTTTACATATTACATAACTTATATATATATATATATATATATATAGTACATCGGTACTATATGCGTTAGTTTGTTACGAAATGTATTTTAGATGTCGATTAGAGGTTGTAGTTTTAAATAAATGCTAACAATTTAATTTATTTACAGGGGACATTAAGAGCTTGATTTGTAGTTAAAATTCCCCTTCTCTCTCGATCTACAAATGTCTTGTACATGTCGTAGGTCGAGAGCGGTAACAATGTCCGCCTCTAAATGAATGCCGCTATTTATAGCAACTAGTTACTGCTTTGCTACACTGCTAAGTAGCGGTTAGCGGAACGACGACAAAAATAACAGCTCTAATTTATTGCTCAATTCTAGGTACGGTTAATGGCTAGTTTATATTTTAATAGTAATTTTATTGTTACCACAAGTTAAATGCTGCTTTATGTTGTTTTTCATGGAAGGTTAAAGCGCTTATTCATAGTTCAACCATAAAATCAAATAATCATAGTTTAATATTTTATTTTTAGCTAATGTTTAGAACGCCATCGCCGTATTAAACAGCAACATAGTGGATACAGCTAGTCTAAAAATATGCGGATGAAACTACGGGACGTAAATAGATATAATAAATTGCCGCTAAAATTATAACAGAACAAGACCTATTGTGTTTAGAGTTATGTCCACCGCTTAAATTTAGGAGGCAGTAAACGCATAGTTGGGCTCTACATATTCCCTCGCGCCATAAGTCATACATTACAAACCTGACTCGTAGATAATTAAGCAGCCCTAGCGGTGGTATATCACCGCCTCCGCCGCTAGATGGCGCTAAACACTAATGTCCCATAACAACAATGCGATGACCTCACGAGTTAGTACGACACCTCCTCCACTATTATGACAGTTATTAAAGGAATTATGGACCCGCCGCAAGTAGCATATGAAGCAGATTTGAACAGTTTGATAACTATTCTATGTGTATTATAGATTATAGAGGCACTGGTATTTTTCAACGATTAAATCGACGACATGAAAATTTTCAGAATTAAAAAAAAAACACAAATCATGGATGTAATTACTTCAACAAAAAAAAATCGGATGATAACTTTATTTACGTCCCATTTTAGTTGCTCTCAAACAATTAACAAGGTTGACAAAACATTTTAAAATAAAAATGAGGATATCGTTGAAAAGTTGTTAATAGAAATCACATTTCGATATAATTATTTAACAAAAAGCAATAATATTTCATAAATAAATAAATTGTGTGTTTATCAATTCGATCAATTAATTAAGACACCATTTTATAACACAACATATCTGAGAGTCATCACTTTGCAGTCAGCAATATCGTTTGATATCGATATCAGCAGTTCAAGAAGTGTGTTCCAATGTACGCCATCTCTCGGCCCATTATGACAGCTATTAATAAGGGCGGCCACACACTGGGCCCTTTGTCGTCAGCGACAATTACACGCCCAGTCTCGCTTCGAGCGGGCCCGGAAATAAATACACACTTATTCTGAGCTATGTGCCTTTGTGTCAACTAACGAGGCACGATAAACTTTGTTTGTAAGGAGTTTTTGGCCATGTCACTTGTGAATAATGTATATAAAGAGTATCTGTGTGCAATGCTTTCATTCATCTTTTGATCACGTGCTAATTTATTGCGAAAGCTATTTCAATTTAAACATTTAGAATCATAACTTAGCAGGTCACCTAGCTCCGAATCTGTAATGTATGTAAGTCGGCTATAACATAAAGCGCACGGCCGCAAAAAGGCGTGTAATCTCCACCGGCTCGATAGTGGTTCGATCGCACATATCTGGGCTCGTACATCGCCGCCGCGTACATTACGCACCCACTCCGGAGGGTCCGCCCATTGAGCGGCATAAATATGGGCCCAGCATTAACCGCACCGAGTGCGGCCCTATATCTTTATAAAGGCTCTCGAGCACTAGGCGCGCCGCGCTCCTTGAATCGCAAGCAGGGCGCGCCCGTAAATCGCGCGCCGCGGCGGATCAGTGCGTGGTGTGCGGGGGCATTTATCATCGCGGGCCCTAATGGCGGACAATGCTGCAAGCAGCCGCCTCGCCTCGCAGACACATGTGAGATGTATACGAATCACCCTGATCTAAAAACCCTGACGACTCGCTTCTCGTTATTATGTAAAGGGAAATGTTCTCACATTGACATATATATTCATGGAAGCGAATTTAAATCCAGCACAAATTGCGATCATCAGTAGAGTCGGCTGCTATCACGTATATAATCATAATAAGTCTCTCGGTAGGCGCTGACGTGCTCCCGACATGAAAGGAGCATGCTTCGCACCGCCTCCAGTAATATACAGCGGGCCACGTCCCGGCCTGTCAGAATGAAAATGAAAAAGTGTAATAAGGAAACTATTATAAATCCATCCGAGGAAGGGAAGGCTTCTGGCGCCGACGACTCACTACTCGGGTACTCGCTCTGTTTACGCACAATTTATGCGAAGAAAAAACGAACCCTCTCTACCTGTGGATAATGTAATGTGAATTTAGAAGCGCTCGTGATTTCGTTTAATGAAATATTATCGTGGAGCGGCCATTTACATAATACGCAGGATATATTACTGCTGGGTTACGGCATCGTAAAGATAACGACGAAAATAAAGGGAAGCGGGAACAAAGACTCGCTAGCGACGTGTAGCGCCCCTGCCGAGTGGTAGCGACAACGGTATTTAACTATCAATCTTATTTTGCTACATTACACCTTTATTTCAATGATTTTAAACGTATTCAACAAGTAACAGCATTACCAAACTGCACCTTAAGCAACCACTGAAACGGATTTGCTGACTGAGTTATTTCTGTCCCCGCGCTGTGCACATTTACTAGATTTATTATATTGTACCTTCCCGCAGTCTCAGTCGCCGTGTCTAGCAACACATTCCTACGCTGACCGACTCCTTAGGCCCCAGTACTCGGCCACAGTACAATAGATTCGTACGAATTGCTTGAATATTGAATGTGGTGCGGTCCGGCGGCAAACAGCGCGCCGCTGCATTGTGGAGGAAAAGAAAATTATACGAAACATTTCCTCGAGTAATAAACCCGTGTCGGGCGCTGCGCGGTACATCGCCGCCTCGTTAGGGACACAAAGCGCGCGCGCCCAAGGAACCCAGCAGTGTATTCACTCTGCTGCTTTGTTACGCTGCCTCACAATGCACTCTAGCTACTCGGGGCCGTGAATTTGTGGCGATTGAAGCGATTTACACTTCGTTTAGAGCCGCTGTAAACGCTATTTATGGGCTAGTTACATGCCACGTACTGGGGTTTAGCCTTTGTTTAAGTCGCGCCACTCGATGCTGTTTGCGAAGCTGCTTTACAGACGCTATTTTTATACGATTGTTGGTCG
The DNA here is from genome assembly GCA_927399415.1 of Macaria notata. Taxonomy (NCBI): domain Eukaryota; kingdom Metazoa; phylum Arthropoda; class Insecta; order Lepidoptera; family Geometridae; genus Macaria; species Macaria notata. The sequence continues at coordinate 3,240,234 of OV656727.1, forward strand.
TAAAGCGGTCATATAACTAGTTGAGTCGTTATGCAATCACGCCGGTACATTCATGCCCGTGGAATATGACATTAAGGATAAGTATAAGCTATATTTTATTACTCGAGCACGCGACCTCCATCGGCGGAACATAAGGAAGTGGGTATTTGCGCACTGAATGCTTTGTTTGTCATAGTTAGAGGAACGGAAAATGTAACGTATGTATCATTACCTAACACAATAAAATGTTACAAACAGACCTACTATACGCAAAGGGCACGCTATTTTATCATTTTAACTTACTTTTCCATCAATTAAAAATAAAATTATAATTGAACTGTGATTGGCTGTCGAATTCTCGGAATTGTCATTAATTCGTCAATGGCTTGCATGTACTGTCCAGCCAGCCAGCGTGTGATCTCATGGCATGAGAGCGAGCCTGGCGCGCGCCCCCGGCCTCGCTCGCGTCAAAGTGTGATATTTATCCTCTGGCGGCTGGAATGCGGCCAACGCGAATAAAATGTGCCTCGTTCCACTCAAATAAAAGTCGTTGTGGAGTTTTAAATGCACGCTTTATGTGTTTATGTGGCAAGTGCGATATCTCACTTACTCGCTGTATAATGTATGTAGCTGTGACTGGTGTTGTTTGTGCCCACTCTCATGTGGCGGTGGTTAGATAAAAAACTTTTGCATTGAAATGTAAGCGTAAGCGTTTTGGAATAAATGTTTTGTTAAGTTGCATGGCAATGGCCATTGTTATACCTAGATACAGCTCTTTAAATTACCGCGCGTTTGAGTGATATTAACTTTGAATTTATCATGTTATAGCACTGAATAAATACATATTACAATAGTCTCAACCACGAATGACACAGTAGTGCGAGTAGTGTATACTTCCTTCAGGTAATATAATAGCTAGGATACCTAAATAAATAATGGCTGCGCTGGAGGCAGGCCCGGGGGAGCAGCCTGAATTACAGGAGGAGAGTAGTCTACGGCTACCTGCGCACTGTGCCTAGCTGGCATGATAATAGGATGGCGATAGTTTTACATAGACTGGGTTTATAAACTTCTAAAGATCTATTAAAAGACTGTTCAAGTTTTTGATCTAATGAATATAGATATGGTCTTTGCTGACTTGACAACAACGCAGAACTAAGTACATAACAAAATAACTGAGCAAAAAATTAATACTGTATAAATTTACATAAAATACCTAATCACCAACAAAAAATTCCGCTGCCTGATTATAAAATTTCTCCGTTAAATTCCAAATTGATCGAATTTATATATATTTAGAGCAATTTAATCGCACGCCCAATGATTGCTTCCTCCGCGTTTGTGATTCAAATTCTAAACCCAAATAGCATTAGGGATCTTAATTTGATTCGATTTGAATCCAGTTAACAATTTCTAGGCCCTATCAACAAATGTGGATCCGGAGGTGCCAGTATATTCCAATAATGGCTTAACATTGTTTACTAGTTTATTAGAGTAACCAAGGGCATATTAGCTCATTTTAATTTAGTTTGTATGAGATAATCCAATTCTAGTGTTGATTATTTTTTATCTGATAGCTTTTCTATGACGAACAGGCGTTATTTACGAGGTTTCTTGCATGTATTCGCACTAAACACTTTAAAACAAAATACGTGATGATCATGATGATGATTTCTCGATATGAACGCTACGCGTTTTATCATAATCAGAACCTCGTAGAAACTATAATGACTTAATTTAAGTTAAATAAAATTGGCTCTGGTCACATCCAACATATTAATAGTAGCAAGGCCTCCATGAAACAAATACCTATTGGCACTAGGTGTCAGAGTACATCCCCAGCCTACTCCGAGCGCTAAACAACGTTTATATCTGTAGTCGCAGTACAATAGCGGGTTCGTTAGAGGCGCCAGAAATGCAGCGTTATAAAAAGCACCTAACAAGCGGCCGCGCCCGCGCCGGGACCGCTGCAAATAAATACAATTTGACCGACGCTGCTCGCTGCACCCAACCACCGCGGGACAATTCACTTGAGAGAAAGTGATGCAAGACAAAAAGTTGATTTACAGGAGATTCAGATTTTTAGGAGATATTACTGAAAGCTATTAGGTAGGCATAAAAATATTATCTATTCTATTAATCAATGCAGGTCAGACATCTACAGCCTTTTTTAATTGGCGTATACTTTCCCGATAGTCAGTTTTAAGCATTTTTTACCAGTAGAAAACTGTTACCGCGTTTTTCAATATTATTAAGTTTACATTTATAAAGAGATTTTAAAAGTTTAAACACGTGTTCCTGATATTTTAGCTATTACAACTGTGGTTTATCTCCACTTTGTTGTCGGTTTAGTTTATGAGACTAAAAATAGGATAACGGTATAGAAGTTAAAATTTTGAATTTCCCATGAGAGTATACCTATACATATAAAATCAACCCGAATTGCTCCACATTTCCCACGATTAATTGACGCGCTTTATTAAAATGTTTCAAAAAAGATAGTAGAAACTATGATTGTAAACAAATAAATTGAGTTGGAAACAAGCTTTTTGTGAATAAAGTATAGTTTGTATTCCTCTATGATTGATCTCGAACAGAAGTGTAATCTATCCGAGTAACAATAAACCTCGACATAATATTTGTGGACGAGTTTCTGGAGTACAGATACTTCACAACTATTAGTTATTGTGTGAGCTGCGGTCACATTGGAATCGTCGCGAAGGTTTGATAAAACTGACAGCTGGAGTAAATAACTTCATCTTCTTCTTTTACTATATAAAAATAAGTCGGGTTTTCCTTCCTGACGCTATAACTCCAGAACGCACGAACCGATTTCCACGGTTTTGCATTCGTTGGAAAAGTCTAGGGCTCCGTGAGGTTTATAAAAATACACAAAAAATGAAGCCATCTGGTGGTGAAACGGAGTTCGCCGGGTTTGCTAGTTCCTTATAATGACATAGTTTGACATAAGTTGCATTTAAAACCCCTGATGTTTGCCTTACATAATTACCCAGAACACCTTCAATGTTTTAGTTTGGTGACAATTACGTACAACGTATAAATACGAATGTCTGATACTGAATAGAAGTGAGAAGTAACAACAACTAAGAACAGACCAGCCTACTCCACCTTTATAAACCGTACCAAGTTTATAAACACAGCCTTATTATATCGATCCCGCCCCCAGACTCCAGACATTTATTTGCTGAGAGCTTCTTTGTGTTAGTTCTAGAGTTAAAGCACTTGAAGACACAGGCCTAACTTTACTTTCAGGTAGGCAATTAATCACTAACAATTACCTAGAATTACTCGTAGGTAGGTGTATGTTATGTGTGCCGAACAATCTCCAAAAATATCAAACAATAATGTATATGCGAAATCAATTAATTACAAGAGTTGTAGTCAAGCACAAGCCTAACCAGCAAAAAAATAATGTCTATTTCCATTCAAACTTTCTGAAAATTGTGACTTATTAAGATAACTTAGATTGTGACTTAGTAAGATTTTCTTATGTCACGGCTTCCCATACCGACTCCCTGCGAACTTCCCGTGTCCTCCGCTTGTGTATCCCTGACTTCAACCATTCCAACCTTTTCTACCACTCTTCTTTCACCATGCAAGCTATTCGCTTATGGAATGACCTGCCACTTCATATTAGGCAGACCAAATCCCTTCCTATTTTTCAGAGCTTGGTTCATAATTATTATATGCACTAAGACTAATTTGTGGACTCAGGTTTTTTTATTTTTATTTTTTTTCCTTCTTTTTGAGTAGGTTTATTATGTGTTGTTTTCCTTTCTCTGTTTGTAATAGATATACCTACATTTGTAGGCATTTTTCATGTTTTTAGGTTTTTAGTTGTTCTTTTTGTTAAATTATTATTGAGTTGTATTAGTTTTAGTAGGTACGCCAGCTTTACTGTTTTCCTATCGTTGTTTTCCAAACTAGGTTGCCTGGAAGAGATCACTCTAAGTGATAAGGCCGCCCTCTGTCCCAATATTATGGTTTTTTTTCTTTATACTTGTGAACACAAGTACAAAGAAAAAAAACCATAATCTTGCTATATTGGTGTACAATAAAGAATTTTTGATTGGTTTGATTGATTGACTTATAAAGTGTTATACACACATACGCGTATCAAAATATGCAAATAATCACTGACACCAACTACACTATTATCAATCATTTCACATCGCAATAAATAAGTACATTTGTTTTTATCGACAGTGCATTGTTAAGTAGCAGTGTCGGTAAAGCAGCTCGATGTTTAGCTCCGGAGCGTACACTTCTTTATGCAATCCCCCGCTCTTGCAGAACTTGTGCTGCATATTGTGAGGCGAGGAAACTTACTGCTGGGATTATATACTTGAGAGGCGGATGGAATCGGTAGCGAGATGAGATGGTTGAAAGAAACCAATAGAAATATTATAAAATGAAGTTTGATTTATTGTTCGTGTACTCAAGTAGGTACCTAAGTTATTTTATTTCGAGTAGATATAGGTTCTTTAGTTACGTACCTACCTATTGATGTGTATAATATGTACCATAGTATTGTTTCTTTAGATTATTTCTGTTGTAGTAGAATAAGAAAAGTGCCTAAAAACTTGGAATTCAATATGCATTTTACTTTACACTTTAAAATATAGAAAAACGTTCATGTACCTATAAAATTCCACAGTCATTGTCAAGTCAGATTTATTCACAAGTTCAGAATAAAATATTTGCAAAAAAGAAAATATCGCACAAACTTATCACAATAGACGGCTGCGGTCTCCCTGAAAAAATATATAACATTACAAACCCCGGCCATGTGGTTGTTACATAAACCATTAGATACGCCGTTAAATCCCGTAACAAGAGGAATGACCGCAGCAGCTAAACTGCGTGTGAAAAATTCTAGTCTCCTTTAAATAAATAACAAGAGATTGAGCGCCGCTTGGATTGTGCGCGGTTACAGGGCTTAGCGAGCTAGCGGCTTGTAGCCGGCGGGTGAGCTGGGGACACACTGAGAGCATGTGTGTGGGTGTGGAAGCATGTACAGTATACACATAAAAACACATAGACATGAATTATGAGTTTTTGTAACTGTATTGTGTGTGTGTGCTGATATTGATCGAACATAATAAAGGAGGACGCGCAATGGTTACGAATATGACGTTTTACTCGATTCGTTAACAAACATTGTGTCGTGGTCAGTCTATATGATTATTTCAATGCACAAACAACTTGTCTCCTACGTACTCCCACACAAGCGCGTCAGCAGTAGAAATATTCGAGACCCTCTATGTCGGTATGTGAGTAGATAAACTGCGGCGGCCACTTCAAAGCCACCGCAGCGGCCATAGCCTCCGCCTCCGCCCACCACACACCAACTATGTCATAATATTTACATACATATTTGGTACATAATTAGAACAGCCAATTTATGTAGAGATTTCTATATTCTATCTAGCCGTAATTAGAGGTACGTATTTACAGGAAATGATAACTATTTTGTGGAATGGTGAATATATGATAAAAAGCTGTTTTACTATGATGGACACCACACACTAGTTTAAGTGTGATGAACGCTTGATATGACATAATCTACAATAATTTGTTTTGTAAAAAATATTCATTGTGCATAAATGAAACATTATGAAAACTGTACTATATGAAATTTATTCACCTTCATATTCTCATTCCTACTCTTTATTTTAACTTTTTCTATGTTGGTTAGTGACACCATGAACATAGAATCGTTTAGTACTTTCCAAAGCTTTAGTAACATGTGAAAAACAATAATAATACAAAAATTACAATGTCACACACATTCTTTGCTTCCATCCATGGGGAAGATCTCCAGTATCCGACACACAAGCTTCAGCTTAGTTCGGGGCAGAGGGGTCAACCTCTGGGATGGATCCACTGATGTTTCATGAACATATTATATTATTTTTTGTATTACCTGCACATTGTTTTTTTGGAATTTTAAAGAAAAATAAAGATTTTTGTATTTTTTGTTTTGTATTATGTGCTAGTGTATCCTCACAGCAGTGTGCCCCCGCCCTAAGCAGATTTGTCTCCATAAAGCTGCAAGGTTACCTCCATGGTGGAATGGCACAATAAGATCACAGATACGCGCGAATTAGGCCGCGGCTTGTTGCCAAATAAATACAAGCGTACAAATATGGCTGTCGGTGCTGAAATACTGTGAGAATACTGAGAATATATATGCTGTCATGTTATGGTATTATGGGGATTGAAGGTGATGTGTATGATGACATTATACATTTAAAAGTTTATAAACTAGCAGTGTTAAAGCTCATTTATTTACTATGCCGTTGAAAGTAAAACTGCTTTTATAGATAAAAATCTATAGAGCTTCACGCAATAGCATACAAAGCAAAATAACTTACTTATGACGGTTTCATCCTATTCCTCCCAGTAAACTATTGGCGAGTATTTACAGACACACAGGTTTAATAATAAAAGTTGCTTCACAGTAGACCATAATCGATCCCCTTCATGTCAAAAGTGGACAAACCTTTATCCATGACTCATATAAAAAAAACTTTAACGGGTTTTATTCACTGCCTTTAGTAGCAAGAACCCATAAAAACTCAATTTTCATTAAACTTTCTTTCTTAAAAGCAAATCGGCTATAAAACTTGGCCCATCAGGCCCTATTACAGATAGACAGCTCTATCTGTATATATGTATGTATGGGTGGTATCAGTATAGTTGATGACTTACAAAAACTTGAATTGATATCTGAATGTGTTGGTTCCACGCGAGCGCCTCGTTGGCTCGCGCACGCCATGTCGCGGCAAGGGGCTAGTCTCACATACTCGGTATTATTGCTCGTACTTGGTTTTATATACTTGTGTATTTACATGATTCAATAAAATAGTAATAGTATTTAAAAAAAGAAAAGAGAGGCCTATGCCCAGCAGTTGGATAGAGAAGACTGTGGATGATGACGATGATGAGTATTGAAAAATGGCTGCTCAAAACTGCCTACTGCTGCAAACTTCAGCATCCAATGGAACCTAATGACGTTGTAAAAATAATTTATCCTACGAACACAATTTGTTGGATGTTATGTTACTATGAGCATAAATTAATGAATTAACAACGATAGCCTAGTTTATATAGACTTCAAAAAGAAATATTTTTTTTAAACTGTTTTGCGTGGGTTTCTGTTTAATGCCTTAATTCCATTAGGCTCTCAACAAAAATAAACGACAAAATATTTTTGAAACTAAACGAATCAATAACTTTTACAATTTTATGAAAGCATCCATTAGCTTATTAAAATTGTAAAAGCTCGCAGATTCGCAATAAAATAACACTCTGATGAACCCAAAAACGTAAATAAAACAAAAACATTATTTCCTTTATTACTATATTAGCGATATTGAATTATATGTACGCATATTTTTTGTCTGTTGAAAATGAAAAAGGTACTATGGGTCAAATAGTTAAGCCTTTTTCTTAAGAGTACCATTATGTTGTACTACCCCTATCAATGCCCTCCGCCCCGTGCGTGCCAGCCAGCGATATGTGGAGTTGTGCCGGAAACCTGCACCCAACAATGTTTATGCGTTTATTAAACTAATTACAAACCGTTACGAGGCCTTTAGTGCTTCAGAAACTTCTCTGCTGCGCTTTTCCCGCATTTAAAGTGGTTAATTCATTGTTATGTGTGTCAGTTTCTATATAGGGGACATGTTATGTATACCTCTATAGATTAATAGGAAACCAATCTATGTATTATTTTTTTTAAACATTTATCTTAATTTGCTCTTCTTATCAGTAGGAAATTTTTAGTACAGCGGCAAGCTTATTTAGCATTAAAAACATTTACTGTTAAATGTTTTTTTTTGTTTTGTGATTATTTAAGTTTTACCACAAGTATAAGAAAAACGGTACTAGTACAACAAGACAAAACAAAATTAGCCAAACAACAAAGCAAACTATTAAAATTAAACTTGAAGAGGGTCCAGAAGTTTAAACGATATTTAATTGTAGCAAGTTAACAGTGCCTACTGCTAGTGCCAGAACTATCTTAACCAACATTTCAAGCTATAAAATATACACGAGTAAGTAAAATTTCTGAATTCCACTAACAGCTTAGGATTTCTCGGAACCAATTCTTGGGAATATGAAGGAAAATCTCACTGTCAACAATTTATTGGTAGTTATTTATTTAGAAAACTTGCCAATGTTGGCAAGTCAAAGTACTTCATTATTTATTTCATTGGAAGCTACTTATTGGCCCATGCGTTTCGCACATTTTCTTAAGGTCTATTTAGTGATTTCCATTGTATGTACTTACGTCATTACGACTTTGTTGTAGATAACCTTACCTTATACCACAGGATACAGAAGTAGTAAGTAGTTTGTACTACTGAAATACAAAAAAACAACATTCTTGTCCTAGTAACAAATGAATAAAGCAAGTGATGCACATCCCCCCGCACCCCGCGTCCCGCCCCCCGCGGCGGGGTTGTTAATTGGTGTTGTCGGTCGCCGGAAGGAAAGCATTTAGCACCGACTTGCACACACATACATACATATATAGCTTATACACATACCGACCTACACACATCCTTACACAAATACACGACCTATCTATTTGCGTTATCTGTGCGGTACGGCGGTACTGAGGAATGGATTTGTGAAAAAGTTTTTAGGTTAATCTTACACGTTCGATAAAATAGGTGCTTTAATGACTGACGGTAAATTTTTCAACTTTTAATATTAGGTATGAAGTATTAACTTAAACGTCACTTATTAATAATAACTTAAATTTAATAATCATTTAAGCCATTTACTTTGTATATTCCCTACATCATAAGTTATCATAACCCTAACCTTATCAACTTCATCACGTCACTAATTAACAACCACAAAGTGCATGTTGTAACCAAACGCTCCGATAAAATCATTCCTTCCCGGTAGAAATCTAATACCAAGCGAGTAAACCTAGCCCGCCTGAAGTGACGTAAATGAGATGTTTTTTTCCAATAGTCCCCTCATTAGTATGCTAACAACAGGAAGAGCCGCCTCATTACTGGTTGTTTAATTTCTGCAGACGGGGCGTACATGGGCCCCGGGGGCGTCTAGTTTTATTAAGAACGTATCGATTTACAATGACAGCTGTGTTTTCCTTTTTAACTGCTGAAATAAAAATATTGATGTGAGTGGCTTAGATAATATTATAAAATGATATTCTATCACAGTTTACATTTACATATAAATTAAATTTTAAGCTATACTTTATTATAATTTTTCATTATATCTCATTAGCTGTAAAATATATATTAGTTTGTTTGAGTAATTTTTAAATTTTATAAAAACCATCAAAATCTAGTATAGCCCTTGAAATACAGCTTTATGTGAGTATATATAAATTAGCTAGTCAGTGATGTAGGGACATCACCCGCCGCGTGAGGGCGCCCCCGAGCCGGGGGCAATGACCTGCCATAATCTAACGTTAATGACTCACTTTTGAATAGTTTACACCTGGATAGAACAGGTTTAGGGCTTTTTGAAGCGACATTATATGACTGATTTTACAGACATACGAGTACATACCTATTATTTGCATAGATAAATGCTTGTCATTCTGGGTCGTTGTGCTTTCGAGCCAATTTAAACGATTTTGGTAAAAACTTAGGCCTACTTGCACAACGGTTCTTAAGCACATATATCGTGACAATAATTATTTTAAACAAAAGCAAAAACCGACTTCAACTCTACTGTCACGTTACTGAACAAATCTAAGCCTATCAAAAAAAACTACAACATAAATTCATTTGCTAAACAAATCTAAGCCTATCAGAGAAAACCGCATCAAAATCGGGCTGATAATTCAGAAGATATAGTGTATACAGCAGCGCCCCCTGGTGAGTTGTTATCGTAATACATAGCTTAGAATATGCAGCCACTAAACCTCACTCAACACATCACAGAAAACTGTATCAAAATCCGAATAGTAGTTTTGGAAATTTGGGTAAAATTGGTTTACATAAACTTTATCAATTTTTTGGTTTGTTGGTTTTTTTCTCAAAAAGTACTGAACCCAATGAAAAACAATTTTTATGGGACTATCTCGGAAATTATCTTCATCGAATAAAAAAAGAATTTTTGAAAGCGGTTGATAAACAACGGAGTAATCACGTAACATCCCCACAAAAAAAAACTTTCAGATGATTTGATAACCTCCTTTTTTTGGAAGTTGGTTAAAAATACAATAATATCTACATATTGTGTTAGAAAGTGGTTGTGCTAATGGACCTTAGAACTGACACTAATGTTAGCTACAAACTACCAACAAAAATAATCATAAAGCTAAATATAATATTCCTTCAAGTTGACATTTCCGTGCCAAAGTCCCGCTAAGCCTAGTTAGTTAGCAGGGTAAGTGGCGGCCTCCTGTGACGTCACAGATATAACTAGGTACTTGTTAACTTGAGGCCGGAATGTAAACAATACAGCACCGCGGCCAAGTATGCCGTGAGGCTTACAGGGGAAACGAGAGAGAGCAACATAAGGTCATTTTAAATGTTAGCCAGTTTCAAAAAGTATTTCACTAAATTTTGACTAACATGAACACCACAATTTTCACCGTTTTTTGTTTTTTTAGTCTAAAAATTATTGTTTTCCTTAAACAGAGAATAAATGTGGTACTAAAAAATCTAAGTATAGACAATTAGTCATTATCTTGATACAAAATATATATTTTATACACTGCATGAGTTTACTATAAATAATTATTCTTGCAAATCAGTTTCAATTTAAACTATCAATGCAAATATGTGTATAAGCTGTAACCCTGTATGCTCGTCTAGTGATAGGACAAGTAGGGTCAGCTTAATCGGGTTATGTTGCTGTAAGCCACTGGAAGTAACTTGAAGGGACCTCTCATTTATAGGCTCCACCGAACCGCAGCTCTCTCGGGAACTGCTGGTTAGTGCTGCAACTTATACCTACTGTAATTGTGTTTGTCATCTGGCATAAATAAATTGTATTAAGTTTATACTTCTAGCTATTGAAGCTTTATTTTAAAAGACCATTATCACTTTGGTTTCTAAATAAAAACAAATACCCCCAAAGAAAGTAATGTTGTGTTAATTTTCATCTCTGTATGATTATTTGCACATACTTTTGACCAAAACTTTTTAAAACGCGCAATTATTAATAAACAGAACATTTATGTACAATTGTAACTATACATAGTATGTATGTAGTCTATGATGCTCGTAAGATTTTTATTTTAATTTCTGTAATTTATTTAATATTTGTAACACTTTAACTAAACAGACAGGGGTGCCACCTGCACAAGACTGTAAAGTCGTCCCTAGTTCCCAGCAGAGGGCCCTGCTGAGGAGCGCCGCCGAGCTCGGCCCAAATATTACGTATTCTATTAAAGAGGAAGGATTACACGAGATTAGTTCCTCAGAGAGCTGCTTCGCTTCGTGGCCGCTACAATATTTACTTATGGGGCAACTTCGTGTTTACATTCTAATGGGAAATGTCTTGTATTGTGCAAAGCAGGCCTAATAGGCTAGTATGTATGTTGTTTGTCATCAAAATGTGTTGCACAGTATAACGCTTATTATATAATTGTATTTGTTTAGTAAAAAATTGTAAAAGAAGTCCTTAAAAAAGTAATTAGGTACTATTTTTTTCTCTTGTCCACGTTTTTAATGGGAGCCTTCAAATGACTATATAGTTGCAGTATGTGTGTATTATTTATGGTACTCAAAAATATATTATGCTAGCCAAACTTTCTCATAGCAAATATTGAATCGTGACGGTAGACAATATTTAGGTATTTGCTTTGTACGAACATGCATCCTTCCCATCTCTTTATTGGAATAACAATCGCCCTCTGTCTGCACACAATGCAAACGGAGTGCTACTCTCAAAACTTGTAGCTTACAATGTAGCTTCCATTAAAAGCTACATGTAGCCTCGATGTAGCCTTGTTGTGCCCGCTTGACGCCGCTGTCGATAGCGGACTGATATAGTTGTTTGTAGATTTCGTATGTCAGATGTCTCCGCAATGTTAAGCGGAGAGGCTCAGAGGTCCACTTTTTGCTTTTCTTGTGACATTATGCTATTTAATGGTAAGAATAACCGCGATCTTGAACCTACAAGTATCTACAACAACCCTAAGATGTTGTTAAAATCACAATATTCGTTGATTTAAGAGCAAAATATATTTATTTGGTAGGCCAATCAAATTTTGTTGATTTCAAAATGTTATTGAGTTAGAATAAGTTCTAAATTTCTAGAAATGTAAACAAACACCATCACAATACATAAAATCAATGTAGAAATCTACATAAACTTTCAAATCTCAGATTGTATGCTAACCCTTAGAGGTAAACAGCGAGCGCAACTTTTATGAGGCGAGCTTATCGTCGCGTGCGCTACACTGCAGGCCAACTTCGACGCTTACCAGCTCGACGGAGACCAGATAATGAAACTTTCACAATGCAACCTTATTCTATTCTATTATCTTCTATTCTACGGTAAGCTCGAGTTAGAAAATAAATGAAATAAGCATTTCCTTAGGATGTATTGCTAAAAAATCTTAGAATTTCACCATAAAATGTTTGTTCATGATAACATTATTAGGTATCTCATTACGACTAGGTATATGCTTTACGATGTTTATTTTATTATTTGTCGTTCCACCATTGTTTCCCTCAATATATAAGTCAAGGGTATTTTCTGGCAGAACATTTGCTTAGGCGTTATGTAATTTTATGATCGGTTTATAAGAAACGTGACATGCAAAATATATAATTATATTCCTATCACAAGCTGCATTCAATCAAATTAGCCCTCGTCCATAAATCAACCTGTTGTAGTTACGCGTCACTAGTCTGCTAGGCAGGTAATTTAGGTGATGTTCTCAGTGCCTAGGTTACTTAGAAGTAGCTAGATGCTAGATCAGCTCCTTCACGGGACTGGCTCGTGACGTGTTAAATACATCACGTGGTATGTACATAAAGACCTAGGGCTTTATTTTAAGTGTTTCTTTTATGTGGTTCTCTTTAGTATCTCTAGGTGGTATCTGCATGGAGTTAACGCTATTTTTTTCCTAACACCATATTACAGAAGGTTTGAGCATGAAGACTAAAACTAACTGCTTACTCTTATTTAAAAAAAATATCATTCATATAGAATATCCTTTAAACTTTGTGACAGCTTACATCGACGATAAAACCAACTAAAACGCGCCGTCATACAAAAGGTTGCAAAATTTATCTATGAGACTAGCTGTGCCAGCGACTTCGTCCGCATGGAATAGTTATTACCATAAAAACGGTTAGAGTGAGTTAATCTTAAAAGATAGACACATACTGTTGCAGACATTTTGTTGGGTCATTTCAAGAGGGAAAATTCTTTTGCACACATTTTTTTGATATCTTGAACCGTTTTCGCAGCGCACGCAACGGAAGACTTCAAAAATGAATAATTTTCCCCATATTTTTCACATTTTCCATTGTTTCTTCGCTCATATTAGTTGTAGCGTGATGTTATATAGCCTAAACCCTTTCTCGATAGATGGTATATCCTACACAAAAATATTTTTTCAATTCGCACCAGTAGTTCCTAAGATTAGCGCGTTCAAACAAACAAACAAACTCTTCAGCTTTATAATATTAGTGTATATTAATTAATTGTACAATATTATTTTTCCTTCAAAGTATCTAAATTGTAGTAAAGTCACACTGATATTAATACCAAGAAGATATTAGCTTGCCTTACATATTGCGAACTCAGAATATTCGCAACGTCGAGCGCTGCCATCAAATGAGCCGTGACATGTCTCGACACAAACACAAACATACATATAAGTAGGTACATATATCACACATGTGGTAAATAGATAATGAGACAATCAGTCAGGCACTCGGGTAATTAATTGTCGGCACAGTACATAGATGGCGCTGTCAAGCAACTTGGTGTTAGTAATTGTTACTTGTACTTTACATGATTACAGCCAATTTTGTGCAGACATGTCTGCCACATGTAGAAGTTTCGATGGTTGACTAATTAGAGCTCAATTTATACATTGTTTTAGTAAGAGGAACGTGAATGGTGTTGAATTTAACTTCAATAACACTTTCGTTAAGCTTAAACGAGACCATAGGCCGCACTCTTATATGTTTTTTTACAAATTTACTTTTTAGATAAAATAAATGTGTAAATAGGTGAAATAACGTGTTTTCCTCGGTGTTTCGCAACAAATAAACAAAACTATGACGTACTTGTGTGCGTGGATATAATCTCCCGTTTCGTTACAAATACCGCGGTTGTTTGCCGCCGGGGCCAATACTCCATCTTGGGCCGAGGGAGCTAGCGCACTGTACTGGGGAATTTGTTGCCTAGTGGGGTACTTGTGCATATAAATAAATAAATAAATAATTTCAGGACATATCATATCACACAGCGCTATCTAGCCCCATACTAAGCTTTCGCTTGTTTCAGCGTACTAGGTAAAGGATATAATACATATATACCTACTTTTCTTTTTTGTAAATACATACTTATTATACATAGAAACGACATTTGAATGGCAATTAATTAAAATTTTAACATAAGATAACCCGAAAGGTTGTACAAGCTTTATTTTTAATGTAATAAGATGATAAATTACTCACGTGGATATGGGATTAAATTTTGCCAAATGTACTGACTGAGCTAAATTCCGTCTGCGCTTAATGAAATATCATCCAATATTGTAAGTTAGTGATCTTTATGTTTTAAATACTATTACATTTGAATGACGCTTTGTAATGATTATAGTAGGTACTCAGGTTGTCAGGAATCCGACTGAAAAATTAAAAACTTGACTAATGAAAGCAGCAGCATAAAAGTTCTCTTTGTAAGAATACATTTCTCAGTAAGTCCTTAGACCTCACACGGAGCTCTCCGAAGTATAATGTTTATGAAATTATGACAAAGTTACTGAAGCCCTAACGTGCTTAACTTTACCAATAATAGTGTTTCGTAACTTAGTTTCTTTCCAAAGTCTCGAGAAACTTGCCAAATTCTGAGGTTTTTGTAAAATGTGCCAAGTTGGAAACTACCAAGTAATCTAGAATATTTCTCGAATTTCACTTTGTTTGAATTATTGTTTTTTTTTTTTTACTAAAGAAAGCACGATTATGCCCATCAGCTTGACAAAAGTGAGATCTAAGATAAGGATCCTTTAAGGATAAAATGACAAAAAATATGTTACCTTTTTTTTACGTCAATATTCTACCCACAAAATGTCACTACAAATAATCACGCCACTAAATAGCAACCTATAGAACCTGCTTTGTTAACCTCTCGTCACCGCGCCGTACAAAGAGGCATGTGTTCCGGCCTATAGCCCCCATGAGTAGGTACATTGATAGATTTATGTCTCGCCATGAATCTCTCTCAACTTTACGTCAGCTCCCACTTGCCATAAATCCAGGGCGAGGTAAACAACGTGACGTCACACGACAGAGGAACAAACTAAACTATCAATGTGGTATCTACTGTCATGGGAAGTGGGTAGGCATGGAAATTAATTTCAAGTCGATGTTCTGTCAAAGCAACATAATTGATTAGTCAAAGTCATTGGAACATTGTATTACAATTAACGAATTATCATTTTTATTGTTATTTGCCTATACCTGCTTAAACTAAATTTGAAGTGCTTTTGAAATATATTTAATATTGTTTATATGATAATTATTTCAGAAAAAATTTCGTAGTTTCTAAAATCATCTGTATGTTTTAAGATTAGCTATATATTTAAATCTTATTATGCCAGATAAATTCTGCTATTGATTAATTATTACTAAAGGGAACGTCTGATAAAATAAGATAGCGGGTAAACCCCATATGTTAATTCTATTATACCATCCCTAAAGTTCATAACATTTAAGTAGTTAACACAACTCTCAACTATACAAGTACAGAGTTATCTGTTACCAGAGTATGTGAGTAAACATACACTTCCGGCTCAGCGGTGGAAGATAGCAGGAAAATACACGTCATAGTACAACCTCTAATATAATATGTTACAGGAATGTACTTGAAGGCAAATATGAGCAGATTCTGCGTAAATACAGCTGATGAAGTGCGGGGCTTATCTCACTCGTATTTACATGAAATGGGATTTCTATGAGAACACATTTGGGGCGAAAGTTTGTAAAGATTTTTGTAAGAGAAAAGAGACAGTGTAGTATATGTATGGTTTTGACAGGTTGGTACATTTTGTTATTTAATACTAGATGACAATGTAATACTTACTTCAAACAAAATAAAAAATATTAGGTCACATTACTCAAAACTCATTACTAGAATAAGGCAACGAACTTTAGTCGTAGTTAATTTAAACTTTAGATTATGAATAAACAGGCAAGTTCGTACAAGGTAATATCAGCAGTAATGTTGGTATTTGTGCGTCACATGTTGTTTTGTGCCCCGGGGCGCGGGGCGCGGGGTGCGGGGCGCGTGCTCGCCGCCTAGATTACCGCCCGCGCCGGCCGCTATCTCACGCGTCCCTTTATGTAAATGTACGCGCTAAGCCTCCCGCCGCCGCCCGCCGAGAGGCCGCCTCTATACCCGCTGTAGGCTGGAGGCTCGCATTGTCTCGCCAAATCTTTTCAAACAACACTTGAGATAGGACGCCTTGAATTAATTGTACTCGAGATTGTTTCAAACTTTGTGCGACTCAAATGTTGCTTTACTCCTACATAGTTTCATCAAGAAAACTCGTGAAAGCGGTGCGGCAGGAATCTGCGTAGTACAGCTACGACGTAGACAGCTACGCCGTAGCGTTGCTACGCCGGCTAGTTGCAAGCAGGGTTAACTTTGCAGCTTTGTTTCAATTGACTTGCGTCCGATTAGAAACTATTGGTTCTTAGAACCAAAAACAAACCTTTGTAGCGTTGTTTTGTGAAATTCTGTGAAGTCAATAAAGCAAGTTATGATTACATTTCTTGTCATAAACATTTATTAATATCCCTTACCCATATACTTTAATTTTCTGACAGCTTATAAATTTTGTTTTTACTCTATTTATTTGATTCCGCTCAGCAACATTGTATCCTTGGTCCTGTGTACCCAGAGCCCCGCGACGAGATATCGAACAAGCCCAAGGTCACCACACAATCCGTTACCATAGAACACATTCATATGGATGTGACTTTCGCCTATATTAATAAACTGTTAGTTTTAGTTCCTTCACTTTGTATTACAATACTTCTTTATAGTTTCAATATTGTTTTGCAATTCATACATTTTATAATGGTTTCGTTGCAGCTATGTAACATTTTTTTAACAATAAATTACAGTACATTGTGTATTAATGTAGCTTACTCACAACATGTTTTATTACAACACAATGCTTAATGCAATGCTAATCTAAACATGTAGCATCTTCAAGTTCGTATATCTACGTCGGTTTCTCTTGGTTCCGGCCTCCCAGTGAGGGATCTTCAAAGGGCCCCGCCGAGTGGATAAATACCTACTTAGTTCCTGACATGAGACCGCAGCCTTACTCTCACATACTTGGGAATTTGAGAGAACCAACACAATGTACAGATTGGATATGTATGTCATTGTATTCGATCACATATCTTTTATATGAACATTATTTACGCATTTTAAAATTTTACGTAAAAACATTATTACTAAGAACTTTGTTCAACGGCTTCAGGAATTTTGCAAAAAAATAAGGTACAAAAAGTTTGGTAAAATCTGAGGAAAAGACGCACAACAAAACTTTCGTATAAAAGTTGCGTAAAAGTTACTTATGGTTCTTATGTATATACCTATATGTATAAACTAAACGACATAGCTGTGACAGACACAACAGACAGACATTTTCTGAAATATTTCAATCAATTCCATACCTCGAATTACAACTTTCAACCTGATAGATACATAGATTATTCTTTATTGTCACACACATATAAAACAAAATAAAAAATAACGATATAAATAATAATAATAATAAAAAATACTTACATAAATTACTCTAGAGCCACAAGCGGCGGCCTTATTGCTAAAAGCAATCTCTTCCAGGCAACCATTGGATGGAGAGGAATAAATAAAGGATAAGTAGGTAATAATAATCTAAGTCCAAGGCTTATATCCAGTATCCAGATTTATTCCAGGAAACTTCCCTTGGCTAAGTTCGTACACAATCCTGAAAGGCACGTTCCTTGTTTCAGGTTTGCCGCCTACTTGACATGCCTCCAGCTGGAATTAAGGCTCTATTGAGACGAATAACTTTATTAATTTCCACGAATAAATTCATTTTTGGAATTGAAAATAATGGAAATGAAATTATCTGATAATAATGTATTCTATAACACCAAAATTCAATTATTTTGTTTTTTTTTTTGCAGAAATTATTAACTTGAGTCACGTTGTCATCATGTTTTACTCAATATTATATTTTGGAGTTTTCAAATTACTTCTTTATTTGTTCCCATTTTTTGTAAATTGATAGTTCTTGAATTTTTATTTGATTGAAACTTATTCTCTTGTCTGCAGTGTATAGGTATAAACCATTCAAAAACATTATAACATACAAAACCACTTAACTAATCAAAACATTAAAACCCAATCTTACTTTAAACGTGTAACATTTAAAGCTAGTGATGAAAGTTATATTAATATTTCACATACACACACACAAACACACACACGCAGCCACACAGATGAGCTATTTGAGACCTAATAACTTTAGTTGAGCCCTAGCTTAACAACCTGTTTATTTGTAGGCTTTAATTTGTTTGAAGAGTACAGAAGTTGGGATTATGGTTTAATTGCGGACACGCTTAGCACATCACACTAACTTGATATAAATATAAAAGATAAAGTTTCTCGTGTTATTTCCATATTCACGTATAAACGACTACACAGGTTTTGATAAGTTTTTAAATCTGATTATCGCGGGTAGCAGGCGGAGCGCCGCTTTCAAATAATTTAATTGCTGATAAAGTGTTTTCGTTCCGGGTAAAGTTTTTCCCTAGCAACATGTTTCACCTTAATTTAGAATTTAACAAAAATCCGAAGAATATCAAACTCGTAATGACAGGTTCAAGTAGTGAGGTATGTAGTTGCACGAGGCAGGTAATGTAATACACTCTGCACCGCGCGATCAAATATTCAGCGACGCGGTCCGAGCGCGCCGCGTACACTGCTCCCTCGGCGCCGGTGAATACGCGAGCAGCCCACAGTAATCAGCAATGTATGCTGTGCAAGGGACTGTCGTTGAGATAGCGTAATTGGATAGCGTAAATAAGTTTGGTGGTTTGCTGTTTGTATGGGGTCACGGGCTTGTTGGAATTGTACGCGAGTTCAAATATTGTGCTAACGTTTTTATATATCAAGGTTCAGTATGGCTTACGAATAACTAATAAAAACGTAAAGTTGCCACGAAGGATTTAAATGAAATTTTTGAAAAAAAAAATATTAAATAGCTAAATAAATATTCCCGGACATCTCACACAGCGCCATCTAGCGCCCAATAATAATAATATATCCCAATACATGAGTAAGCATTGAAAAAAGTTCGCATTTTTGCTCAATTACCGTTATAATGACTGCAAATCCCCCAAAAACCTCCACCGACAGTTTTGCCTGATAATTGAATATTTCCTTCCAAAGTAGTCATTATTGCAAAAATCCCGGCGCTGCCGTTGATCGTAAATGCTTTAATAAGCACGCGTAGTATTTGAAGGCTTCGTAATGAGATCGGAAGCCTCCCGAAGGAGCGTTGAACCCCCAGTTAAAACAATATCGCCGCTAAACGGGCGGTTGTGGCCCCATTATTACTGGATTTACATTTAATACTCATGGATATCACAATTACTAAGACGAAGCTATGATTGGCTTATGGCTTGCTTAATTTCATATCAGTATCTTTCTTTTATAAACACGCCGAAATCAGTTATAATCCATAGTTATCAAAATAATATTTTACATACATGTGTATTTAGTGGTTTGTTTGTTCGTGTTTCACGTGGCAACTCATCTTTATATAACTCATCTTATTTTGCTACTGATATTGTTTTTGAAACAACGCTGGCGAAGCGAGCGGCATCCACTGTAACAAGTCTAAAATATTATCGAAGTACCTGAACAAGCAAGTTTTAGTAACCCCGAGAGCTTCAAGTTACTGGAAAGCGTCTGGAGAGTAACTGGAGAGCAAGTGGCAAGTCGCTGGAACGGAAGTCAGCCGAACGTAAATAAGTCTGCGAAAAACGTTTCGGCTCCGCGCAGAAGTTCCACTTATTTGTTTAAAACTGTTTTAAACTAGAGCTTTTGGCTCTGTTTATGCCTTTGTGATATTTGAACTACTTTCTAGTTGGATCTCTACTGGCAACTGTAGCACGGCTCGATAAGCCTCGCTGAAGGCTTACTGACGAACTTAACTATAGGTGTACTCATGATTTATTTCTCTTTTATATGCAGGTGATACTTTGCTTATTGTTTTTCTTCTTCTGCGTGCTGATAAATGACTTTTCATTCTTGGAACTTGTGTTTACAAGTGATCAATTTTTCTAATTCGTATTTTTCTTTGTTTCAGGTATGACTAACACGTTTCTCTATATGACTTCACGTGCATATTAATCTATTGAACTAAAACGAACAGTGAGTTTTGTTAAATGTAAATTTATATTCATTAATGGATTATATGTATGTATTATCGAATAAACTAGCTCTAGTAGACCACAGTTTCATGGTTAGTCGTTAACAAATAGCGAAATATGATTAAAAATCGGAATGAAATAACTCATTTACAAACTCTTCACGATGCAATCCCAATTTTGGCAAATTTAAATTCCAAACATTATAAAATGAAATACTAAATAGTTTTCGAGAGAAACTAATTAAATACCGGCTCCAGTAAAGAACGTGGTTATATCGCGCGTAAAAACAATGCTCAGAATTTTGTGACACTTCTGTACAATCTCAAAAAGTGTTCTTTTTGGGGAAAGCGTTGTCGTATTATTTAACTAATTCAATCTCTATTTGCAATTCAAATTTGAATATTTACTTGTATTCAATAGGATTTTAAATATTGTGTCTTTTTATGTCATTTAACATCATTATTACGGCACTAATAACCATACTTAGAGAAATACACAAATACACATTTAGTAACAAATGACGTGTAAGTAACTAGTGAACCTCACTACACCAGCAACCAGCAGTATTCAAATACCCGAGATTGTTCCTTTTGTAGTAAGAAGGGAGGCTGATGACGTCACCGCACGCCGCCATATTGCTTCCTGCTGCATCTGATAGCCATGCAGCGGGCTCACGCGTATGTTACTCGAGCCTTGTAGGTATATTAAGTAGGTAGGTATTATATAACTAATCCTTACCTGAAAGCGGACTAGAATTTAGTTTTGTTACATTATGATGGGTATGTGTATCAAAAGTGACAGTGAAGTCGAAGATGAAGGAAAAAATCGACCAAAAGAAACGTTATTTGTTTTTCTTTTGAAGATGTCTGAACATATCGACATAATATTTTAGTAATTTTGATTAATCATTTGTATTTCCATCAGTTAACTTGGTAATATTTTTATTACGAAGTTGCATTAGCTTTAGTTATGTTATTCCCCGCAGCCTGTAGAGGCTTGCAAAGTATTGATGTAGTAAACGATACATGTACGTGATTTTAATTTTATATACATACGTGTATTTCAAACGCACGTCATATTCAATTAGTTTTATAGAAGATACATAATAAACATAAGTGCACATGTAAAAGTATGTTTTCTAACTAATTTATTTGTAATCATTAACAATTGACCTAAAACATCATTGATATTGTAATTAATTTCACTCCCCCACTCACACACACACACACATTCACACACAAATAGTGTCTCTGAGAACAAGGAACACAATGTACCCAGCCATTACTTCATCCTTGCATTGTTCTTCCAATTAGTTCCCCTTGTCTTCCTTACCATACCTTCAGACCTTAACCCTTTTCGTTATGCAGCCGGTATTTCACTAGATGTACCTCATAATTTTTTGATTGTAAATAAGCTCCACCCGGGTTTTGAGATGTAAGCATTTGTTCGATTATCTCTACTAAACTGTACTATGTATATAGGTATTTATGTGAAGTTTATCTTGTTTTTGTGTCTAAAATCTTCAGAAACGCGCGAACATATACCTAAATCTAAATAATAATTCTGTTTTGGGCCACCGAGATACAGGCCTTGACCGTTGGAAGCGCACATAATCTGGTTCTGTATTTATAATAATGTATCTAATCTAATGTAATTATATATATGTGCTACCATGTATAACTGTACTGTAAATAAATTTATATTTGATTTGATTTGATTGTAAATAACAAAATTCTTTAAAGAAAAGAAGTTTACTTTGTAAAAATACGCCAAAATGTTATTCTCCTGCAAAAAGCTATGCGTCATATTTCAGTATTTCCGCGAAAGCTAGTCTGGTCACAAGCAGCTAAATAAATAACGAAATAACAATTTGCGCTGAAATCCGCACGTCTCGGCCAAATGGACGCCACTCGCCGGAGAAGGGTCAAAACAACATTAACACTAGAATAAAAGCTATTAAATTCAATATTCTCAGTGCGCTGGCGAAGGCGGTAAAAACTTACGGCACCACACTCGCCGCCCGCGCCGCGCGCCGCCCGCCCTAATGCTTATTAATGGCTGGTGCTGGGCGGACCACTCCGCTTACTCATCGACCTAATATATGGCCTAGGAAATATTGGACTTAGAACATACTTCGGAAAAAAACTACTAGTCACAATGTTAGGTATCTATCTACCTACCAGATTATTTTCACAAGAAAAGAGAGTATGTTCGGAAAACAGATGATTAGAGCTGAAATACAAGCAGCTGAGATGAGATGGTCGACTAGTTGTTGTCTTATTTACTTTATTGCGGTCTCCATGTCGATTGCATCGCTCTATCCACCAGTAGCGGGTAAATGCGGGCTCATTGCTAAATAAATACGTTTGTAAATAGAGAATTGCTCTCGAAAGATTGCAACAAGATAATTGTGTTTCTTGATTAAGTATTTAAAGTAACTTTAAGAGTCATTAAATACATATTTATGCAACATCTTTAAAATAAAGTCGCCATCTTAATGATCACCCTTTAAAATGGTATAAAGTTTATTTTTACCAAAACAGATTTAAAACCAAAAGTGCAGTTGAATAATGATAATTAAACGCCCGTAAAGAAGTTGGACAGCGTCGGACACAACCAGGGCAGGACTCAGAGCGGGGTGCGAGAGGAGAGGGGGGGGGACCAACACTTACAATAAACACCTCATTGTGGTGGGAAATTCTGAAACATTTATATACTAAGTAAATCAGTTAGGGAAAGTAAGATAGGAACAGTCAGGGAGAAAGTAAGGTGAAAAATATTTGTGAAAAATATAAATTATAAAAAGTTTGTCAAAAAATATTTGTGTCGTTTAAAATATTACGGTTTTCTCGAAATCGAGAAACATGTCCCATACATATAGCCCCGCGGCTATTTTCGCAATACTTGCTGATTGGTCCGCGCAGGTCATACGATTAAGAGGGCAGTTTATAAAGTGAAGAGTACTTACTGATTGTTCGTTAGGTGTCACTTTTAATTTACCTGGTGTCTGCAAACAGGAGTGGACAGAGGGGAGAGCAGGAGGGGGAGGGGGGAGAGACCCCCCTCAGGGCCGACGCAGGTACAAGTTGGTGGCTGCGGTCGACAAGTTTTAATGAGCGCGCTCCGATTAATCATAGCTTTGTGAAGCACACGGAGCAAATACACTCGCCACTTTATACAACCTACCGGGGGGAGCGGGGGGGAGGCAACCAGGAATGCAGTGTAGATTTGATGATTATTAAGTTACATTTTTCTACTGATTTCACTTTCTTTACAATTTTATTTCATCACTATTAGTTTGGTTTTATTGATTTCGTCCTTATAAACATGATAAAATATTACATACAAATAAAAACTAATCGTAATATTACACCTCGAAATCTGCCAAACGCATATATACCATCTCCGTTTCGTTGTAAGTAAAAATAGCAATAAAAATTATATGAATTTACTACAAACTCTTTTAATTAATCAGCCGTGTTAATTAGTTAACCTCATATTCAATTTAAGCTCCCTTAATGTGTAGCCCTAGATTTACAGGCGAGCGCCCTAAACCGAACAAATGGTGGTCCCAAATGTAAAGCAATCCCTTCTCCACCAAATAGCGTAGACGACGAAATTGACACTAAAGCATGCATGAAGTCTCGAGCTGAGCCCTAAAGCTCTCTGCACACTGAACTCAAGCAGACTGCGGACGGCATTAAGAATCTAGGATGCTGGGAAATAGTTGCGCCAGCGACAGGTTTAGTGGTTATCCTAGAAACTTACTGGGTAAATTGAATTCATTCATCTATTAGACTAACATCCTAATTCAATGCTAAGTATTTTGTTTGATATACATATCTCCTCAGTTAAAGTTTTGTTTTTGTTGTTGAACCAACCGCCTAAATCAGTTATCTGCCATATTCTTGAGCTGATATAATACAAAACTTGTAGACATTTTTAACCTGTATTATCCCGTTACTAGACTACACCTCTTTCCTGGTTATCCTCTATCAAAAATTCCACCATGTTGTACAAGGTGGTCGAAACCAAATCTATTTAATTACTGAAAAATTTAACGAAAAGAATATTATAGTCAGTCTCCTTGCTATGTAAAACAACCTATATTATATGAATAAAAGTGTAAGAAAGCCGATGGCTGTAATTTCCCTCGCTACTACAGTTTAACCCGCAAGAAACAATGACGCCGCGTGCACCGCGCGCCCACGCAGTCACCGCGCGCCACCTTGAGGGCACTCACGGCACTACTATACAGTTATATGCTTCATTTAGTAAAGCGGAGCGATCGCCGACCTCTGGCGGGATCCCTAGGCGGCTATTGAAGCTCTTATTGTAGTGTTCTGAGATTTGGATTTTAAATATGTATTATTTAATAAACTCTAGTAAATCGTGAAAATTTGATGTATACCAATTAACACACTCGAAAATTTAAACAAATTCTATACAGCATTGATCTCATATAATTATGCGGGACACAAGATAAGATCAATTTAATGTTCAATCCGTTTAGTCAGGACACATATTGTCAAAAGAAATAACGAAAACGTAGACAATAATTTTTTTTTTTCGAATATCTTTTTTTCTTCTTTCAATACAGCAGAGTGTGTAGATGTGGTGGTGGGGGGAGCAGGCGACCTCAAACAACAAATCCTCACAAATGTGTTGTGGATCGAAATAAATTACAACTATACTACGACTCTTGCAAGTTTGTAAAAAAGAAACTATTTTTTTCTTATTGCTAGCGCTGGCTACTTAACTATATCAAGTTTCTAAGATAATTGGTTCTTGTCAATGTAATGAAGTAAATATAATATTTAGTGCCAGTAAACAAGTGAGCCAGTACATGTACATGGTAGACTTGTTGAAATATATGAGAGCAGCAGGTGTCGGGCGGCGCGGGCGGCGGGTCATTGCACGCAACGTTGCAGATAATGGTCTAGTTTGTAGTGTTAGTTTGCATTTAAAATAAAGATTATTTATTTTAAATTATAAACTTGAAATATGAATTACATCTATCATAATTTATGTTATTTTAATGTATGTTATAGATACAATTTTTGCACGTAATCAACTTACATTTATGTGCTCAACCAATAGCTATTCTAAGAATGCGTCATTTATATTTTACTGAAATAAACGGAAATAACAAGTATAGGTATCACATTGTAAATTACTCGCCAGTTTGGCAAACACACAAAGAGTGTTTTTGATGTAAACCGCAATAAAGCTATTATTACTAATAAAAAGACTAAAGACTATCGTTGTTTTCCAAACTAGGTTGCCTGGAAGAGATCACTCTAAGTGATAATCCCGCCCTCTGTCCCAATATTATGGTTTTTTTTTCTTTATACTTGTGTTCTCTTGCTATATTGGTGTACAATAAAGAATTTTTGAATTAAATTGAATCGAATTGAAAAAGACCAAAAAAAGACCCAAAAAAGCAAATATTAGTCAACTGACACCTGCACGGGCTCAGACTTCATTAAATCGGCTAAAACAAACAGATGATGTCCGCACTGGTCGGCGAGTGACGATCAACACGCCGCTGCCATAAACAAACTTATGCAAATATCTGCCGTCAACTGCTCCTGAAATCTCAACCAAAAGACCACCTCACACTTGCCATCCCACTTTCACTCCTATTGATATCACAACAAGATCGATTTTCTAACCCCCCGGCGCCCTGTCAGAGACAAAACGGAGTGTTTACTTCCCGCCAGAAATGGTTGTTTGTTTATTGTTAGCGGATAATATCCAGCTCGATGTTTAGCGCCATTAAATGGCAGTGGAAGTACTTACCTCATCTCCGAGGGAGGAGATTCTTTTCGAAGGTGCGTAATTTGCTCGGGAAGTTTATGCCGTCAACTTTTCAATAACAGTCGGCGGGTGAAGGCGCCAACTTTGTAGCAAACACGCTGAGATATGACGCTAATACTGCGAGTGAAAAAGTTTGTTTTTGCCTTTGCGCAGGCATAAAAGCAATACTATTAAGGATTATCTCTGGAACTCTGCAGCCAAACAGCCAAGAGTATACAGTATGTCTGGTTGGATGGCGGAATATACAGAGAATTTTAATGTAGTTTGTTTTTATTTATGTTAAGGATTTTAAAGATTCAAAATATATAATAATTTATTAAAAATACTTTTCAAAACATAGTGTAACTCAACTAACTAAAAACTAACTTATAAACTAAAACTTATAATAAACTTGAAACACATTTTTTTGTTTACATGAAATAGGCTTACGCTTGACTACAACTTGCCTGATGTTAAGCAACGTTATAGACTACGATCTAGCGCGCTTGCCTAGAAGAAACTGGTTTAGCTCAGCATGCTGGCGACATTGCTACTTTGAATGACAATACTAATTCTTTGCGCGAAGAATGCGCCAGCATGCTGGTCACGGGTTAAAAAAACTTAATATTTTAGCTAGATGGGTTTTAGTGAATGTCCCGAAATAACTTTTAATAGCAAACTAGCAATTCATATCTTAATTTTTTTACGGTTACACATAATGGGCAACTTTTTGACTGTCAATAACAAAAAATAAATCTCACAACTCAACATATTTTAATATCTCAATAAACGCTAGTACATGATCCCGGTGACAGTCCACTGCACTACATAGACAGTATATAACTAGGTACATACATAGCTGGTACATAGCTGGGTACATAGATCCCGAGAGTCGATCCAAGTGCATTATTGGCTCGAGAACAGGTGAAGATGAAATGGAGCGCGAGGAATGAAAACTTTATTGCAATACCAAACCGGTTATTGTCTTAAAAATATAACTTGGCCTTTGTTTTATACGCCATATAACATAATGGCTCCTTTTACCTTTTTGTCATAAAACAAGGCAAAATGATTTTAAATTTCAGAAACAACTTTTAGGTATAGGTATTTCTAGATTTTCTTTCCACAACACCGACATAAGCTAATATGTTCCGGTAAAAAAGCTCGAACATAAGTCTTTGTCGAATTCTCATTTTCCGAGTATTTCACGAGCATACATCACAAAGCGGCGGCAAACAGAAAATCCTAAGTTGGCAACAGTAAGCTTATTAATTTAGGGCTAAGTAAGATTGATCGCGGCCTTTGTTCGTTTGCTTCGCGCCGGCAAATGGGTTTGATGTGTCGCCTCAATAACCGCTGGCGAGCAGACCCGGGGTACAAAGCTAGTGGCCTGGTCGGAATATGAGTAATACGGTTTTATTTCAGTAGGTATGGATTCAGTATTGGAAGTATTGTACACAATTTCTGGATTCCGTTCAACTCTCCACTCTTTTGAAGCACTTTAATAAAAACCGGCTTATTACTGATGTCAAACATTTATGTAGATATCTATAATGTAATTCTTATCAGATATATGAATGAAATAGCTACTTACAAAAATTAAACCTACTTCATTTTCCAAATCAATCAAGTACACTAATTGTAAAAACGTTGTTACAGTCAACAAGATACTTTTTGCTTGAACTTGAAAAAATAAAGTCCCTGTTATCAAATAAGTACAAACTCCGTGAAGTTGTTCCCGCTGGTGCGGCAGCCAGCCGGCACAATCTCATTGCTGACTCAAGGAATCAAATACTCGTAGATACGCCTCACACCCATTTTTGACGATTTTTGCTTCCTCCAAACCTCCGCGATGAGCGATCGACTGTAATGGAACCCTTTCACGGTCGTGATCCGATACATAACTTTGCCACACGAAAACAAACCTTACGAACCGACACAACATAAAAATAAGATAATGTAACATTTTTACTTTGAAGTGTGCGTAAAGTCACGAGTATTCATAAAATGCACGAGGTGGGTTACATAGTTGCAACATCCCTCCAGTAATGCTGCACTATACATCCGCATCGTTTTCAAAAAGCGAGCTTTTAGCGGCCACGTGTGAAAGCACACGTAAAAACACCGCGCGTAAAATATTTGTTTTAAAACCGAATACTTTGTGGCGAGAGAATAGTGGCTTGTAAGTGAGAGCGAACATCGCAGCCTCGCGGGAAATATGGCCGTAATGTGGGCTTATCTACACTAGCCTGGAATAATGCTGGGCTAAATAACTTTAGGCTATCTAATGCGTATGCCTAGACATGAAAACTTGCTTACGAGTATTTATTTCTAAGTACATAATTCTTATGAGTAAATTTATTAAGTGCTAACCTGCACTATGGTTGTTTTAAATTAAACTTTTATTGGAAAATGAGCGAAAATAATCACGACCGGCAGGATTCGAACCTGCGTATTTCTGCTACCGTCAGAACGCCTTAACCACTAGGCTACGGTCTACTAACTGCCAGGCGCGAAAATCCAAACTCATTTCCATACACTTCAGACTGAGCGGCTGATGGCGCCACTTCCATCCATCAGCCATCAGCCGCTCAGTCTGAAGTGTATGGAAATGAGTTTGGATTTTCGCGCCTGGCAGTTAGTAGACCGTAGCCTAGTGGTTAAGGCGTTCTGACGGTAGCAGAAATACGCAGGTTGGAATCCTGCCGGTCGTGATTATTTTCGCTCATTTGCCAATAAAAGTTTAATTTACATAATTCTTGTTTCCCAGGCTGCCTACACCTAGAATAGCTAACATTATTATTTATTTTTATTTTTATTTTTATTTTTATTTTTATTTTTATTTTTATTTTTATTTTTATTTTTATTTTTATTTTTATTTTTATTTTTATTTTTATTTTTATTTTTATTTTATTTTTATTTGTAGACATTTAATTTTAATAACTCGATTTGATTATTGTTTGACATGCCTGCTATGTAATAATTTTAATTTAATTTTATCTTTAAACAGAAGAGGGAAGATGGTTGGCCACCTTATACGACATGACGAATTTATAAGAAACATCATGGAAGGAAAATTGGAAGCCCGAAGAGGAAGGGGAAGGCCGAGAAGATCATACATGGACCAAATAAAAGAAAAGGCGGGTGTCATGTCGTATAAGGAGGTCAAGGAATTGGCAGAAGACCGGGAAGGATGGCGCATACTCCACAGACAAGGGCCCGGCCCTTAAATTTATGATGATTTATCTTTAATGTGTATGGACTCAAAGTCTGAAATAAATGACATTTATTTTTATTTATTTATTTATTTCATTATTGACTATTACTAACAAACAAATACATAATAACAAATCTAACTCATTAATTTAATGCCACTCCCAGCTCTTTCAATTAAAACAGTCTTACCATCTTTATTAGAGATCATGAATTCAATTTTAATCTGTCTCTAACGAGCACCTGTAACCGATGTCACAAATAGAAGCAAAGCAACATCGTGCAAGTTATCAGTTACATGTGCAATATAGGTGCAGTTTACCCCCTCCCCCTCCTCCCATCTCGGCCCGTCAAAGAGTTGCGAAAGAAGTAATGACGCCGTGACTTCCGCTCGATCGGAACACACGCCGGAGCGAAGCAGCGGGGGAGAAGCGAACCGAGCGAACCGAGCGAACCGAGCGACAACTTTCCTTTTCAACTACTTCTGAAACAAGTGCATTGTATACTTTCTTGTTCAGTAATTAAAACTTACCCAGCAGTTTGTAGAGCATAATTGGAATTGTATTTGCTAGCGAATAGTAGTCATTAGTGCATGTCCGAGGGGCACTTATTCAGTCGGAGTGATTTAGTGTCGCGCGTGGTGTGAGGGACCCTTCATCGTATATCTTGACTACTCCTGTTAATTAGACAGATTTATTTCTACATCATTTTGTATGTTAATTTGAAATACTTAGTAGATACAAATTGAAGCTTGTGAGTACATAAACCATCACTTTATGGTTATTATCTATATCTTCGAGAAGCTCGTTAAAATTGTATGACTATGTAAATTAACAATTAGACTAAACATCTAGGAGAAGCTACACATTTTAGACTTTCTTTAAAAAAAATGTCTTTAAAAAAAATATGATATAAAAATTTTAGTGACCTACACTTTGTTTCATGAGTTGTGAGTTGACATTGCCTTGCAGAGAGAGAAACGAGGAGTGAAGAAAAGGATGAGTGATGAAAACCGCGGGAATCACGTAATGTCGCACTTTTGTTTAAAGACCAAATTTGGTATTCCGAAGAATGTTTGGTTTCCAAACGGCTGCTTCCAAATGTGAAACAAAGCGATCCAATTTCCATGGCGGTGTGCGCCCAGAGCCCACACAGCGAAACCAATGCCCTTGTAATGGCGCTTGCAATTAATATAAAAAGCCCTCGGCCCTTCTAATGTGGAACGAATTGCCTGCGCTTCGCCCTTCCTCCTCACTCTACTTGCACCTTATTTCAACATTTATAGAGTCCATAATACCGTGTCTCTCCCGCGGGTCCAAACTGGTCCGCTCGACTTTTCACTCGATTTCACAAATGTTTTTGCTATTGCTATTCGGAAGCCAGTTTTCCGCTAGTCACATTCGGGACTTAAGTTTCTCTACGTCGCAGATATTTTTTGGTTTCTGTGACCTAGTGCTAGATGTAGGGTAGCTAGGATCCAGTCAGCTTGAGGAAATTATGGTAATTTTTTGTCTGCATTTTTTGCTGAAACTCTTCGACATTGGTGGAGGTTATAGTTGGATATGTTTTATATTTTGTGAAATGCGTGAAATAGAGCTAGAATAAAATATTAAAAAGAAAGAAATTGTAATGCTGTTTTCACAAAGCTAAGATTAATAATAACCTACCCGACTATCATAACATAGGCTACAGAGAATTTGCCGGTTTGTTTTTTATTTATAAATTATGTTAATGTCATGTGTGTCTCTCTTTCAAGCCACAACGATACTTCGAATGATATGTAGGTAGTATTAGGTCCTAAAATTATGCCACCTTCACCTACTACTTTACTTTTACTACTACATTTTTATTACGTTTTAAGCCACGGGAAAAAAGACGTGGTTATCCACTAGTAATACCATAATATTTTCTCTACCCTTAGCAATACTAACTATGGCTGAGAGAACAACCCCACTATATTAATTCAGTTCTGGCTCAAAGAAGCACTAACTAGGCCCTAAATACGGTTATATTTTCCGTGAACTGTATGTAATGGCGGCTGGATGTAGGTACCTGGTCGGATATCGGGCATACATCGGCTGTAGGCTCCATTCTCGCACATTCACGGAGCACACCTCGCTCATACCTACCTTATACCTTGGCGGTACACCTAATAGACACCTATTTGTGTTTTTTTAGTAAATTGTTGCCTGTTGAGTTGTACGATTATTTATTTAAATTGATACAACTACAAAACCGCGAGATCATAAGTATGCAGGTAAAACCAATTTTCTGGTTTTGGTAGAACTCAATTTCTTTGTGATCTGCATTGGTGTTTTTTCAACTAAAACAAGTTTCCACTTGACTATAGTTTGCCTGATAGTAAGCAATAGATATGTCTAAGATGGATCATGCTTACCCAGTATGAACCGGTTCACTGGTGTGGCTAGTGCTAAATGTCTGAATGCAAATTAATTTGCTATACTATAGACGCATGATAAGACTGAACGCTGACTGTTCCTCTCAGAACATAATATTGATGAAATGGTTTGTATAAAGTTTAGACTGATACTAATATTACTGTACTAATTTTCGACATTACAAGTGACTTAAATGATAGGCGCTAAAAATACACACACTTTAGTGAGATGTCTATAAGTTACATAGCGTGTGCGAGAGCTCCATGAGGCGCCCATTATACCTCGGTCGGAAGTTACATTAGCACTCGCATCGACTCTGATTGCCGACTACATCATCACCTCTTACTTGTCTGGAGGTACCTACCTACCTGCTTGTATAATGTATACGTTACATATCAGTTTGATATGGCGGAGAAGGAAAACTATATACATTGGTGTCTTAGTGAAACTTTATAATAGAAATATAATATTGTTTTCATAGCGGTTTTCTTCTTATCTTCTGCGACAATGCTGGGAGCTAACATCTTATAAGTAAAAAAATACTACCTGCAATGAAAGAATAACATAATTTACAGAATGCTAAGTTATGAACCGTTCCTGCTGAATCGATGCTTTAAAAATGTTGAGTGAGTAGTAGTAGCATTGGCTGGAGTGGCTCTAAAATAATGATTTCACTGCTATATTTCACAATAATTAAAAGCTTTTTATATCATAGTGCTATAATATTATTAGATATATTATATTTTAACCGTAGGTAATCTATACTAATCAAATAAAGCTGAAGACTTTTTTTGTTTGAACGCGCTAATCTCAGGAACTACTGGTGCGAATTGAAAAAATCTTTTTTTTTAATAGACCATTTATCGAGGAAGGTTTTAAGCTATATAACATCACGCTGCAACTAATAGGAGCGAAGAAACAATGGAAAATGTGGAAAAAAAACGGGGAAAATTATTCATCTTTGGGCTTCCGTTGCGTGCGCTGCGAATACGGTTCAAAATTCAAAGAAATAATGCCCAAAATAATTATTCCACGCGGACGAAGTCGCTGGCACAGCTAGTTAATTCATATTTGGAAGTCAAACGGTAATATTTTACATGTTGTACTAAACTTGCACTACTGTGAAAATTATGTAAAAACTATTTCATTCAAACCGGTTTCTTCTAGGCAAGCACTCTCGATCGTAGATTACAACGTTGCTTAACATCAGGCAGGTTGTAGTCAAGCGTGAGCCTATCTAATGTAAAAAAAAAGTTTGTTTCTTCACCTCGTATTGTAAAATGCTATACCTACATACTTCCCGGCGGTATATAAATTTGCATGTGGCTGGTTATGTGTGATGCAACAAATTGCTCGGTTCGCTCCCGTCCCGGCGCAGGCTCGGCGCGGCCCCGGGAAGTGTCTGTGCCGGCTCGGAGCCGTGTCGGATACTGTTCGCTGTAATTGGATCCGGCATCGCTTCCACCTCATAAAAGATTCAGTTGGAGGCGAAAATATAAAACCTGTAAATAGTATCCGATATAAAAATGCTTGCTGATTTTAAAACAGACCAGAATATTGCCAGATTTAGTTTGTTGACCTTTGTTTTCGTGCTAAACAAATAAAACACATTTGGAAGTTTAAGTTTAATCAGGACAATAATAAATTGATTACGAGTGCAAAGAATTACCCTCAAGAATTCAATCATTTTCATCTTAGAACCATGATTAGTTCCTGTGGTTATTTTGAAATATAAATTCCGTTATCTGCATAACTTAATTCACAGACACTCACCGCCACAGAAGTATCAGGCTAGAGGCTACAATAAAGCTCCATCTAACCGTTATACCTCATTTGGTTATTTAACTTGCGTTATTATAATTCACATAAAATTTCAAGTAATAAACTTAACGAGTTTCTCAGTTTATGACAGTGTAAAATTTTAAATACTTATTACGAAACAAAGGATGTATAGGGGGGTTTAACTTGGTTTAATGTGGTTTAACCACTTAATTATTGTGTAAGCTTCCTTAACTCCGCGGGAATACTTTATGGCTCGTTACTCAACTTGTTTGAAACCTTTCAAGTGGCCTCTCTTCAAGTACACTTTATTTATGGCCTAGACTATTTCTCGGGAATTGAAGAGCAATATTTGTGTCCAAAAGACTCTTTACAGATACCAAGCATCAAAGCTTCGACTGCAAACGCAGGATTTCATATCCATACTTTAAAAAACTACTCTTAATATGGCTTGATATCACGCGGTGCAACGTACTTTTCCATTGTTATAGTATAAAAATAGCAAAAGTTAGTTGATATTTTCGCATAATAATTTTAAAATATTAATTAACCACATATAAAGAAAGCAATAACTGAAATCTCAAAACAATCAATCAAATAATATACCTAACACAAACGGCGTAAATAGGCGCCCCTCGTGGGTGCCAATGAAAGCTGTCAGCCCATTACGGCGGCCGATGAGTCCGATTGCGGCCGACACTCGCTGATAGAGTGAGCTCCATCACACTCTGAGTTCACCTGACAAGTGCTTACAGCGACTGAGGGATACTCAGGTATTAGGCCATTGTGGGTTAGATATTAGACTTCTCAAGTATATTTTTTATATACGCGGAACTCTATTTTCCGTCCACGTTGATAAAAATTGTACACCTATAATAGGAAATAACTGTTTTTCATAGCTTACAAATTATTCTGTTTCGAGCCAATTATCATAAACGAATCAGAAAATCTTAGCATTACAGTAACGTATATTCACAGCTTTTGCATGAATGTGACATATTTGATCTCGTACTTATGAATATATTTTAAATCTTTTAAATCATGCAGTAAGTCTCGTAATTTCGTTAAATCACTAGTACATATATTTTTCAAATTTATTCGATGACGATCTTCGTTGCCCGTAGTTCCCCCCTGGCATTAACCTCCCGTCATTAAGGTGCGGTCACACGCGCCTGGCGTGACTGATGGCGCCAACAACACGCGACGGAGTACTTACTAACGATGGCCTCTTATGTCAATACCAACCGTGGTTCAAATCAGTGAAGGAATGCTAGTTTGTATTTAACTGTATGGAATGTAAGGAATGTAATTTTCACATATTAATATTCATAGACAACACTCACATCTATATAATACAGAAATAAAAACCTTACCAAATTCTTGGTGATGAGATAATCATCTAAAATACTAGCAATTTCTTTTTTTTTTTTTTAACTTGAACGGGTTTGCACTTGACCATAGTTTACCTGATAGCAAGTAAGGCTATGGCCTAAGATGGAGCAATAAACATATTTTTTCACACATTCGTATAAGAACGTAGCAAGTAGTTACAACCCTACCCACGCACACCTGCTGTTGTTTGACCACTCTTTACACCACGAGAGGGCACTGTCATCGCTTCAACCAAACCTCTGATAAAGAGCACGCGAGTGTCACCCTTACATGTACATACATTGACAGCTATGACGCGTAAATGTTACGGCGGCGGTAAAAAATTACGGTTGCATGCGTTTAGATAACAACGAGGCATTCGAGGGTGAGGCTTCATAGCTAGCATTTTTATTAGAAACACAAATATGCATGTAAAATTTGTACCGCTTTAGTTAAATAAATTCTTGCACGACTAGGCTGCTTTAAGGCGATATATAAAACGATTCGAGATAAAAGATTTAGTGTTCACGCAACGGGTCAAGTATATGACTTAAGCTAGACAGTATTGTGAAGAAATTTAAATAGCCCTATATGGGGGTGTGTCGCAACGTATCTCCACATTTTATTACCGTCTGTAGCCCGCGGCGAGTGCGCTCGGGACATATCTCGGGATTTTAATATCACGTCTAGCGCTGAGCACACAACTGGCCCTTACAGTGCCCTACTGACCTTCGAGGAATATTGACACCTATGTACATATTTATTTGTCGGTTTATATAGACCCCCGATATTCTATCATAAATACGACCTGAGTTGTTGTATTAAACGTACGACAATAGTGAATATGCAAATATTATAATTACAGTTTGTCTGTAATTATCTACATTTTAAATTTGATACGAACTTACAAGTCTTGGCACCTACATAACTATCGTATAATTCTATATGATAGTTATGTAGGTGCCAAGACTTCGTTGTAAGTATAAATATTTTGATAAGATTCATTGAACTACTAACTATACAGTTCATTTTTCTTTAAATTCTTACTCTCTAATGAAACTAAAGAAAAATAAAACAAACGCCCACCGCCAAGGCCGCGTGACAGTAAAAATCAGTTGAATGTATGTGGAAGGTTTTCAATCAGTCTCCATCAATGAGCGGCGCGGAGTGACAGAGCGAGTGTCACGTCACGTCACGTCATATGTCCACTTACTGGGAGAGACGTCGGAGGGAATCATTTGCTATCAAATAATAATATGATTCGACAACACGCCCAAATATGCGGATAATGGTTATGTGTTGTTAGATTGTTTCTGCATTCAATAGTATAAATCAATTGTATTT
The DNA here is from genome assembly GCA_927399415.1 of Macaria notata. Classification (NCBI taxonomy): domain Eukaryota; kingdom Metazoa; phylum Arthropoda; class Insecta; order Lepidoptera; family Geometridae; genus Macaria; species Macaria notata. The sequence goes on from OV656727.1 coordinate 3,276,772, forward strand.
TTGTAGTTTGTGTTATTAACAAGATTACTAGGCAGACAAGCAATAAGCTTTATTTTACATACTTGTATGCACATCGAGCAAGCATTTACATTCATATATACTCGTATAAAATGGTAGGCTTAGAATTAGTTAGTGGAACGTAAAGAACTGCCTGTAGCTTTCCATTCTTAATGTTATTTTTGCGGTTTTTCTGTAACGTACAAACGTTATGCTATCCCTCCGTGTCCGGAAGGCGAGGGCCGCGCGGATGTTAACGACGCTCAATGTCGCACAAATAATAAATCCCTGCCTCCTGCAGCCTCTATTTCCCCGAGAAAGCCTCTATTTCACCCATCGGAGGCCGCCCTGTATGCCTCCGGGTCGAGTCCCTCTCACGTATCCGTTAGCTCTCCAGCGTGTGTCGATGGAGGCCTGCTACCTGCGCGGCTGTGGACCGATAACATGCAGCGTTCGACGCCGAGCTCCGGAAACTCTCGCCCGCAGAATGTTCCACATTTATTCAAGACGCACATTTAGTGTTTCGTTTTATATGGACATAAAGATTAGGCGTAAGAGGTGCGCCCATTCCGCCTCGCGCCGTAAAATGCCCCACAATTCGACAAATGAGCAATGAAATGTTTCGCCCAACGTTGGAAAGGCCACGCTCACTTGGCGCCAACTTATGATCACTGAATCATTGGTGCCAATGTTGGCCCATATGTTTCCAATTTGATTAAAATGTGGCTCGTGTTGGACGGTACATGTTTGATTTGGACACGTCGCAGTAATTTTACGTAGAAGTAAGCACAAACTGCATCAATGTTGCTGAAAATTAAAATTCCGGTTTAATTTTTATTTATTTGATGATATCAGTAATCAAAGCTGTAAATTTTAATCATATTTGAACGGGAAATATTAAGTTGCGCTGTAAAAATACATTTTCGCATGAAATAAATTCGTTGTGATTACAAATTTATTCGTTCAATGTTCAGGCCAACATGCTACATTATTTACCACCTCAAGGGTAATTAACCGGATTCCTGAGCTTGGCTCATAGATATTTCGACACAATAAACAAACTGAAATCCCGGAGTTTCAGAACCAATTACAATAAATATTGTTTACAAAATAAACTTGACAAGTTTGACACTCGCAACTTTGATTTCAAAATGGATTAATGTGAAGCTGTAAAGTAAAGTACTTACTTTCAGGCACAATCGGAGGCTTCAGAGTGGCCCTCAGAGGCTGGCGGAGGCCTACAGCGGCAGGAGGCTCTCGGGTTTAATTTCACAGCTCCCTTGAAGGCATTCCTGCGCGCCCTCTCATATTTTAACAACGACTTTCCGCCATTTCTCAACATTTTTGCCTCGTTCTAAGTGATCCAGTCATTTATGGCATGATCTGAAATAACTGTATGAAATTATCTTATGTATCACAAAATTCACAAATTTCGAACAAATGGTGCATATCATACCATTTATATTATACCTAAAATGATTAATTGTTGTAGTAATACCTTAGTACACTTAAATATGTAAGTAAAAATATGTAACAAAACAAATTAAATAACTTGCCCTGGTAACAAACCATCCATCACAGCAGTGTTTAATACAATGCTTGCAAGTAGAGTCGAATGGGCTGGAGTACACAAACGAGGCTCTACATAAGTTTGGTGAAACCAATAAGTTGGTTCAAGTTGCTCGCTGTTTGCACAATACAGCCGGAATTGGTATTTCCAAACGGGAATTATAAATACATTGGACAGTTGGGAAATATACTTTTATTGCTTCTTTAGGAAATTACTTTGCTTGAGTGAATTACTGCCTTATTGATATTAGGCTTTGTGAGACTTGGCGGCGCGGGAATCAATCTCTTAGGTGAATACAAGGCTACCGTATTTTTGTATATGTATATTTTGTTATGAAATAGTTTTTTTAACATTATCGTTTATATATATAAAAAAACTATATAGTTTAACAACACATATGAAACCTATATTTGTATCAGTTCGAAGTATTCTTAACTGAAAAAGGAGCAGTAAATACATTAATTAGTTACTTAACAATGTTTTATAGCTAAAACATCTCAGCTTGTAATAAAATTGTAAAAAGCAACTTTTTGATCAATTCAATTTAAAAAAAACGGGACGTAATATATTTGACCTCAAGTACCATTAGTATGTGCAACACACTGTTTGTCAACAAGCCACTTAGTTCTCTGAACGAGCTGGCTTGGAAGTTCGCGTCAATCTGTAACGCCCCACTTTAGGCGTATAATTGCCGCGCTCTATTCTCTACGAGTTTCTCAATACAGCACTAAGTTAACTTGTACACTCATTACTGTCGACAACTTATCGTGAACTTGATGATTTCCTTCAATAGCCACTTTTCAAGTTATTATAAATATTACGCATAAGTCTATTAAAATGTGTCCATAAAAACGTATAAAACTTTTCTCATAAAAATAGATGTTTTTAAGAGAAATATGTAATTAAAAAGCATTTCAACATTATTCTCTCAAGTATTTTCCAAAGAAACAATGTTTTTTCTTGATCTCTTTGAACAATTCATCTTATTGGACAATTTATTTAGTTACATTTTGTTTCGACAGACAGACAGCACAACAATTTGTTACATTGTTACACGCAACTATCAAAGTTTACAATGTAATTTACTGCTCTCGCCACAAACCAAATAAATCATCCATTGAAAGGATCAAATTCGCTTTTGAAGTGCTAACTTCATTTCATACTTTGTCTAGAAGTTTTCAAACGATATCATATTTTACTTGTGAATTCAATGCTAGCATCTTGAATTAATCAGAATTAAAGTTAAATATAAGTTTGTGAGATGAATATTGGCGAAAGGTTTTTTAATTTTGTAGTTTATATTTGAATAATATAGTAATTTATAGCGATGGAATCATAAATAAAAAAAAAAATAAAAAAAACGAAAGGTACATTTTGCTTGTTTTTAGTTAATGTCTACATACGAGTACGCACCTATAATTACACTTCCAGTAGTGTTGGACAAACGACACACTTTCCTTAATTTATGATTACAGAAATTAAAATCGTGTGTAATTACGTAGCTATGTTATATCATTTTATTATATCTATGACTGGCGTAGTACTACTAGATCGTTACAAATAATACATATTAGTCAAAATTAATGAGGAATAACAAATATTTAGTAATGCAATAGATTACACATAATCGCACTTTAGCACAAATTTAGATGTTTTTAAATATTTTGAGACATAGATGCTGACACAAACATGTAATATTTAGATGTACCTACGTATGTATTTAAAACTTTGAGTATTTGTCGAAATACGTTTGCATGCCTAATGTTGTGGTAGCAAGTAGAAAGAAAGCAAACACCTCATCATCAAAAGTAGCGACTCTCTCGAAACGTTGCTAATTGTTAAAATGAACACAATCCAGTATTCCACTCAGGAGCAAGTTCCTTCCACTTTGATTAACTTTAAGCTATCTATGCTCATCTTTATTTGACTTTAGCTTAGTATTGTTGAACAGAGTTCTTAATAAGTTTAGTGGCAAGTGACAATTCCGTTTAGGTCTTGTTATTTAGAAATCTAAAATTTAGATTCATCATGCTGGTTGTTGACGCATGCAGCCACTGTTTGCCGGAAGTAAAAACAATCAGCGCGGCACTTAAATCAATCAAAATAGTTAGTATTATTTCTGACATTAAATACTAAAATAATATACTGATAGCATATTTATCAGGTATGTCACATCTAGTATGAACTATCCATGTTGCATTATTGACTAGGGCCGAGCTCCGTGTCCGCCGCCGGCTCCCCGCGCCGCGTGTGTCATCTATATTCATGTGACAAGCACCGAGCAGTGTCCCGCGCTTTGATACCTAATAACACATTAATTAGTTCTCGGAGCCGACCCAGGCTGGGTGTGAGGGCGGCTGTAGTGCCCCTTAACCCGAGGTACATGGGTGATGCTGCCCTTAATATGCCCTATTTCACGTACAACCCCTATCGCCGAGACCCTCACTTTATGTCTGTTTCTTTGTACTCGCTCTAATTCTATACGAGTGCGAATCGATCTCGCGTCAATGTCTGCGAACACAAACAAAACTTGTTTTCAAAAATTGAAAGACGTAAATCAAATCGTGTGCAAATAAAAATCACGTGTAGCTCAAAGCGGGACGTTGTAAACGAAAGGTTCCGACCGATGCGAAACGTACGCCGCGAGCAACTGCCGATTGAATACAATCAATCAAATTCAATAACAGCAGGATCGTCGCGACGGAGCCGAATATTGGCGTATATCATTATATTGTAACGCAAACTGCAACATGTTTTCAAAAATTGAAAGACGTAAATCAAATCGTGTGCAAATAAAAATCACGTGTAGCTCAAAGCGGGACGTTGTAAACGAAAGGTTCCGACCGATGCGAAACGTACGCCGCGAGCAACTGCCGATTGAATACAATCAATCAAATTCAATAACAGCAGGATCGTCGCGACGGAGCCGAATATTGGCGTATATCATTATATTGTAACGCAAACTGCAACATGTCTGGGGGCGCATTCGTTGCGAGATGATTAGAGATTAATGTTTTCGTTTCCGTCACCGCAACGCAAACTTCCATTCCGATGCAAAACGGATACAGTCCGGAGGCTTAATTCGGTTTCACCTTTGGCTGCCGGCGAGCGCAACGCCGGCGCGGCATCCATCGGCGAGCAAGTGGGCGCCGCGCACGGCCGGGCGGCGCACGGCACGCAGTGGTGGCGGCGCGCGGAGGCTGCACGGCGGCTGCGCGGCGCGCGCTGGTCGATAAGACCGCAGACTCGGCTGCGACCTGGTTGCTGCGCACATGCAGCTGCAACCTACATGCCTGCAGCCGGCAGCGCAGCCCCTCGCCGACAGATTGCGCCGGCGAGCCCTCTCCACATTCCGCTTGCCAAATCCTTTGACACTTTCCAATTTTAGTTTTCTTTGCCTATCTCCGCTGCATAGTTCCGAGCGCCTTTCACGCTCGCTACCGGAGGTTTAAATGTATCGTCGAGCGGAACTAACTCGTTGCGGGTCAAGGACCACTAGCCGCTTGAATACTCGTAAACTGAAGAAAAACGTGTCGATATTCAATGAATATCAAGTTAACTGCACATATCAGTTCTCTAGGGAGCTGTATAAGTATTCTCCAGCTTTGCCTCGGGTGTCGCGTGTTGCTACAGCCGCCTCGTCAATGTATCAGCACGTATTTGCGAGTCCCTGATGTGCCTATTTCTTGCTGTATCTCAGTGTACAGACACTATGATTCATGTTTGTAGTACGAGTATACATGTCCGTTCGTAGCCGCATACTACGCCGTAGCTGCGTAGCACGAGTGTAGCGCTCTACGCACTCCGCCTGACGTCGACGTATCCCTGCTGGCATTGACGCTGTATAGTAAAGTATCCATCCTAACTCAATATTCGTGTTCGCTTCGCTCGCGGGCGGTGATTGCTCGATCAATGCAATGAGCTCGACCTCTGAATGTGGAATCGAGTTAGTTCCACTCGATCTTCCTCCTCTCTGTATGTTTTACATGTCCTACATCCTGCCTCGTGCGAGTGTAACTGATCGATCCCTCTAATGTTGTTCCAGGTACGTGCGACAGCGTTTTCCGTGAGTCAGATGATAAATCGAAATCCTTCACAAACCCTAAAGTTCAGACGTTAATGTCGGCGAAAAGGTAAAGTAAAATATGCTCCCGCTGCGTTATTACGGCTAAGTGATTTTTACGAGCGCACGTTGGTTGGCCGCTGCCAGGGCAGGGAGGCCCGACGAGGCCTGATAAGGCCCGACGAGGCCCCACGCGAGGGCCCCACGTGAGGGCCTCCGAAGCCAAACGTGTATTTTTTTCTTGGCAGTAAAATTGCGAAATTTACGAGCATCCTTCCCGCCGCCGCTGGGAAATAACAACTCGCTGAATTTCACCTCTACATAATTAAAACGACAAATGTCGGCCATTATTGACGTTGGGCCAGGCGGCCGGACCAGGCGGCCAACACGCGCCCAACGTTGGCCCCAGCCCGGCCGGATATTGCTCAGTCAGGGTTATATGAATGGTATAATTTATATCTCAATTTCGGAATATTGTTGTCCATTATTGTAAACGTATTTTATAATGACAGCTCGCAGCTAAATGTATTTCTGCAGGTACAATTATTATCGTGAATATCTCACTCGATGAGGCTATAAAGGCCGTTTACCGCCGCCTTGGCGCTCTATTCTTACTTTCATGCTAATTCTCGGAGCTCTCAAACCATCATTAGAATTATTCAACGGCGCGCGAAATACACTCGCACTTAAAATAATATCATTTATATTTCTCGTAATAAATGTTATAGATATTAGAATCGTAATAAGGCACGTTTTTACGCAGCTTACACGGTATCGTATTTAAAACGTTGGCCATATTCATATATTTTTATGTGCGTGTATGTGCACGTATGTTCCTCCCCCCTCCCCACCCCCCTTATCGCATACATTCAATAATACAACAATACGCGCGGGTCGTGGCCGCGCGGTGCGCCCCTAATGAGACGCGTGTGCCTCCAGCCTGCCTCAGGGGCATGCTAAAATAAACCTTATTCCAATGCTATAAAGTTATAATTTATAAATATACCTGCACCGGTTACCGTGCGTTTAATGTTTGTGAGTTGATTGCATATTTCCATTTTGTTGCGGTTGTTATGTGAAGCTCGTGGTTCATATTATCACGACTTCGCGACGCAAAGTATGTGCTAATGCCATATTAAATAGGCGACAGCTACTTATGTACATTTGATCAACATAATTATAACCGTATACCTAATACAAAAATCTATTCACCTTTTTTTTACCACTAGAAATTTACCTGGACTTTTTTTTAAATCTTTTTTAAAGTGCTTTTTCGCAGAGAGAATATGCCGCACTTTACCTGGACTTGGATCATTTAATATCTGAACATGGCGTCCGAACGTACAATAACCGTTTCTACACCAATATCTCGAGAACTTTTCTTATTCAAATAGAGTAATAATGTAGAATGTTTCCGACAGTGAGTGTAAAACATGAGTGTATTCAGCGGAGCTTGATATACGTCTGCCAGAGTCCGCTAGAGGGCGCGGAAATCAATTTGTCTCCACGACTGAGAGCGAATATTTTTGCATTAAAACGGGAGCTGTAATGAAAATGTACAAGTTAAAAGAAATGCCCCGAAGCAGTGCACTTGAGTTTTATTATTTTATTATTTAATCCGGTATCGAGGTCGCGCGGTGCGACGACTTATCGACTTTGAGCAGCTCTACTGCGAGGAACGTATAATATGCAGATAGCACGGATATTCCTTCCTTTTCTTACGTTTTATTGTAAAAAAACGCGCATAAACTTAATATACTATGAAAAATACATTTGGATAAATAACTTTGGATAAATTTTCACTTATGACTAAAGCTACTTATGAGTTCCGATTTGAATGTTGCATTACCTACATATAAATTATGTACAAAATTTAATATTATTCATATGTATTAGTTTCGGAGGCACGCATCGAATCTAGGTATTAATTTATTTACTCTGTGGTAAAATGCACTCACTCAATAAGGGTTGTTTGAATTAATTACTCAGTTTCTATTGAGTTTAGTAGCGAGACTCATTTGCATTCGTAATAAAGTTAAATTAAAGGTATGTGTAACTAATTGGGTTCACTCACAGAGGGCGCGCGGTGTGAGAGTAAGGTATTGTTTTAGTTGAATATTATGAATAAATTTTATTTTACTAATTTATTTCATTTGCAAGGCTACTACATTTTAGTCCAATCAAATTCAATAAAAAGTCTTTAACGAGTGTTAATTTCTTGTAGTCTGAAAGGGATTCAATCACAATGAAATGATGCAGAAATCCTAACCTATCCTAAGTGTACTCTGTGCAGAACTTCTAACACCAATAATATCCAGTACATTACACTCACGTCAAGTTCGCTTTGATTACAGTGAGCATGTTGTGAAGTACCCTCGCACAAGGCCGTGTTTCCGCGGGTTTATTGCATTATTTTCGCGGCGGGCGAGAGGCGCCATCTGTGTGATGTTTATGAAAACGATACATTATCGCCGCACGCGCCCGCGTGTTTGGGCACGGGTACTTACATATGTAAATACCGAACTTATGAATAAGGAAAATAGGCCCGTGGAAAATTTTATGAAAATGAAAACGTACACAATAGACGTGATTATTAGATTGCATAATATCTTTAAATACATAATGTTTAATGAATCATTCTTGTAACTTTTACCTTTATAGCATAATCTGATTGTGCAGTGACAAACTGCTGTGTAACTTCAGTTACATAGCGGCGGCGCCCTCTAGCGGTTGGTGGTGTGATTAGTGCCCTTAGCGGGGATTGCCGGTAGGAGGAACATCCCGAGCTTTTGCTATATTTCAATGAGGATCATTAAAACTTATCTACTTAAAAATGTTAGCTTCATTATTCATTCGTTAGCTAAGCGACACATGATAATCACTTAAAGCTAATTTTTATTCTACTATCGACCAAAGCTATTTTTTATTCTACACGCATATCGTACATTATTTATAGAATATGTTGTATGCGTTGTTTTGTTTCATCTTCTGTTTTTATTAACTAATTTACACTTTACAGCCAAAGTTTATTTGCAACGCAATTCACAATCTATAAGTATATTTTTATGATGTTACGAAACGTGAACACATTATTTTATGAAATTATAGGGAATAGTTTGAAAGAAAGCTACGCATATGTCAGCTTTTAATTGGATATTAGTTTGTTCCATACTAACTTATGTCTCTCTTTGAGTCGTATTTCCTCATGACTGAGGGTCGTGACTCCCCCGCAGAATTAATTCGTTAGGGGAGTTTTCTTGGGCAGATACATCGTGGTGGGCGCCCAGGTCCTTCCACGGAAGACGCATGTCCGTGGATATAGTGGTCCTCAAACATGTCGGTTTCCTCACGATGTTTTCCTTCACCGCTAAGCGAGTGCAAATCTACACATAACTTGAAAAATACAAGTCATTGGTGTAGGGCGGATTCGAACCAGGGTACGTCTGGATGAAAAGCAGACACTGGAACCGCTGAGCCACACTAACTTATGTATCTATAGCCTAATACTCGTTAAAAAAAGAGTAAATCTCCACTTTTGTGAACCCTTTTCCCCTAAATCATGGCTATTTTCTTCTCGGGATCCTTTGTAATTAAATCTTCAGAGTTCTCTATACTCTTCACTAAAATGGTTTCTGTTTCTCCAAACAGCCGCCGAGGCTCCTTTGTTCCCGTAAACAATAAGTTTTCGTTAATGTAACGAAAACAGAAAGAAAGCAACTCTTTCATTTACGCGACTCACTCAAAGGAGGTACTTGTGTTCATCTACGGAGCCCTTGCTACCAGGTAGCGGTGACACCACACTATGGGAAATTATGAACATCTAAGTAAACATAAGATAATAACATTGCTTAACATCAGGCAAGTTGTAGTTAAGCGTAAGCCTATGTCATGTAAAAAAAAAACAAAAAGATTGCTAGGATACTTAAGGAATCATACAGTTATAAGCTACTTTTGAGTCCGACTTCTTACTCGAGTATGAATTTAACATGTTGCATGCTCCATAAAACTCAAGTATCATTATCGCAATATAGTGACACTACTTTGAAGGTTTATAAGGTTTATAAGATGCTGATAGGTTATAAGTTTTATTGAATACGAGGCTAAAGTTTAGTTTGTCAGTAGCTAGCCATTGTAGTGTGATATCACCCGAATTCGTCCCTTTATCAATATTATTCCAGGGCCAGCTTCCGTTACAGTAATCACTTTGGACCCCGCCTCAAGGACATAATAATAAGTAGATTCCAACTAGCCATAGCTAACTATAGTGCTCATTTATACATCACACCCCACAAGATAATATGTTTGATTTGTTAAATTAAATTTTGATAGAAATGATTTCAGTTTTTATTGCAGCTAACGTCTTTAAACTTTACTTAAGATTATTAAATTCAATTTTATAAGCGTTTATTGTAGAAAAAAAAAATTGAAATGAATTTAGTTCAAGGAATATACGAACAAAAATTCAATTGGACTAAAACATTAGCCATTTAAACTTTTGCTCTTTAGAAGTTTCAGTATTATGAAAGTTGAAAAATGTGAAACAAATAGTAAGTTAGACAAGGACGGGGCTCTGTTTTAGTTACTTCAAGTAATGGACGTTATTGAGGAGAGGGAAGTTTTATCGGTAAAGAACGCTAGGGCCACCCACTCGCCTTAAACGAGCTTTGTTCATACAACGTCGACGAGGTGTCGCTCTAAAGACTAGCTACAACGCTTTGCTATTTACTTATGTGTTCAGCAAACCATTACAATCTGTATTAAATTAAAGAAAGGTTTTCTATCCTGTTGTTTATATATTAACTAGTGGGTGCTCGCGGCTTCGCTCGCATTAAGAAGTAAAACTTGCATCCCCTTTTTCACCCCTTTAAAAGCGGCTTTTCCAAAAATCCTTTCTTAGCGGATGCCTACGTCATAACATCTACCTTCATTCCAAATTTCAGCCCAATCTGTCCAGTGGTTTGGGCTGTGCGTTGATCAGTCAGTCGGTCACCTTTGAGTTTTATATATTTAGATTCTGAGTAATTTTTGAATTCCATGAAGTATTTGCTACGGCTAATACGTTTTTTTATAATGATAATTCAGGTTACCTACATAAAACATAACTCCATGCCAAAGAATAAAATTTCACTAATAAGTTTATCAAAAGTGTGGTGTGCTTCTCTCAATAGTACCTGTTTATCATTAAATGTAGGCCGCGTCGGGCGCGATATTAATTGAAAGCAGCCTTTGTGACTGTTTGTAAGGAGTGTTGTCGAGGCGGCTTCTCTGTCTGATCACTCGCCTTTGCGGCTGAGGGCTCTTGTTTCACCTCTTGGATCGAACAAGGAACTAGTTTGCAACTATCGTACATTTTATAACTGTTTATAGCTGCAAATATTAAAATATTAAAATTGCATATTTAATCACAATTTCGCATTCTTTAGGTTATTGTAAGATTGCCATAATATACATAGGTACACTCTAAAACAATACCCTTATATTGCTTCAAAGTAATTCCCACAGTGATTTATCTTTACTTTCTGCAAGAAAAAAAAGCTTTGTATAAATAGTATTGTCATGATTTGCCTTTCATACACCTAGCAACAATGCACAAGTATCTGCGACAGCTACTCATCCTCCCACCTTTCCGATCCGATTTCAGAACCAGTATTGTCCATTGTCTGTTTACTCGCGTTTTTACAGCAGCTAGATTTTATAATGGATCGGAGGGGTACCACCGAGGGGGGTGGGGGAGGGTACTCTCCCAGGAACTGTAGGAATGGTAATCTTGTTTGTGTTTCGCTTCATATTGGCAGAGTATAAATAAAGCTGTTTGCTTTAATAATAGACGGCTGTTTAATCGCGGTGAGATCGCATCTAGCGAGTACTGCTGTCGATGTATGCAGGATATCGAGCACTGAGCGGAGGAAATTGTATGGTGCAGAAGCACTATGCGTAATGTGATGTAAGAATATACTGTATGAACAATTGTATTCGGTTTACTTGGGCAGTAAACAGCTTTGTACGTATTTATCAAAATATTATGATTGATTTCGTAAAAGCTATTCTTAAAATAACCACAATTATCGACAGAATGGGAAGGGTTCAAATTGGTATTGCTACAATTTTAATTAAATTTACTTATTGCTGCTGTCATTTTCCTTTCATCCCATTTTGCTGCTAAATGATGTAATGAATTTCGACCCAATTTCTCTTACAAATTATTTTGAAATTTGGGTACGTAAATATTTAATCCGTAATCTAGTACCCATGACCAAATTTTCCTTTAAAAGCAGCTGGACAGCACTGTGTAAAATGTATCGAAATATTTATTTATACACTTATGGGTAAAATTTCTTGATAAAACAGTAACCCATCTCAAAAAGCTAAAAATCAGCTTCTAGATATGCATGTTAGCTTGCCAAAGTTGAGCTAAATAAAGTATGGTTGATAAGCTCGTACCTCTGCGTAGTAAGTTAGATTCCAGCATCGAGCGAGCTTACCGCCGCCGCCCGCCGCCGCCGCCCGCCGCCCGCTGCCTGGACGCGCTGGGTTTGCACAACCAACTTATATCTGTGCTTGGTCTCTTAAACAGGGTTATCGATTTTGTCATAACAAAACTTTACAATGCCAAATACATAAATTCAGAATTCTAAGTCGTAAAATAGATCATTACCGAAGACACTAAGTGACATCTTATCAAGTATTTAACGCATGTAAAATCAAGTATGTACATTTTTACCTGCATAACAACCCGTAGAATATTGCATGAAAATAGGATCAATGAGCGTACTGCATCTAAAGCTGTAGCATTCTTTGTAACAGCAAGCATATTCTCAATCAATATTAGTAATCCATACATAAAATCTTGCTTACCAGTAAAAGTTAAACTCATTTATTAATATCATCAAAAAATAAAGAAAACAAATCTACGTAGTCCTGTAGAAGTTCCCAATGCAAGCAGTATTTGCTGGGATTCAAGTAATGTTTGGTGTGGGAGTGTTTGTACTGGGTCGGTGCCGGATCTGACGCGAGCAAGTCGCTACCGTAATGGTTACCCATTCCACGGAACTGGGGTGTATGAGACTTCTAGCTACTTGCAATTACACTTTAAAGTTTAGATTTAAAAGAATTTGTACACTTTTTGTTCGTAAAATAAAATAAAGGACACTAGTACCTATTTCATTTTTTCGATCAGGTCTAAACAATAAATTAATAAACAATATTTGGATAAATAAATATTTATTAAACTTATGTAACGATAAAATTTAATTTATTACAACTTTCGAAATACCTACATAAGTTTTACCCATACAGGTTAATTCCCACATATAAAGCTACTCAGTAAGATAATACAATAAGTGCATATCACTAGTCTCCATATTACCATGTCCCGACAGTCGACACGGTTCTTCAATATACGATATGTTCGTAGATGGAGTGCAACCTACTTCTACATTTGACGGCAGGTGGAGCGAAACCTTCTTCGGACAGTTTTAATATTTACGTATCTGGGCCGACTCAACCTCTGCCTACAACAGTAGGTTGAGTTGTTTAAACCTCGTGTAGGAATACTATCAGTAGTAACTAGGTTAGCTTTTCTGAAGATTTACAAATATGATTGAGTAGGTATCTATCTACCTACGTTATTTTTTCTTTCGGTTCCATTAGGTTTTTCTACCTTCCTTCCCCAGTAGGAACTGGGGTGCCTTTTGTTGGATGAGATAAAACAGTTTGGTATGTCTTGATGATGGATTTAATGCGAGTGGACTGTACTTTACAATAGTTGCGCGTACGATGTGCGGTGCGATAGACAGATTTGTCGTTCTGTTGGCGCGCGGGCTGCCCCCTGTCATCGTTGGCGGGAACCTCCTTCATGTTGGTCGACCTGTCCCGCTGTTATGTTGGTAGCGGGATGTGACGCTCCAACACATAAGGTGTTGGTATTGACGTATTTAGCATAAACACAACCTATGGAAAGAAGTTTACTGACATTTCCAGTAATCTAATTAAATCTACGAAATTAAAGAGAACACCAAAATTCCAAATTTACTGTAAATCCCAAGACTCCTCAATTATAGCTGACCGGAACCATCGCTTTATAACTGTAAGACGCTATACGTCAAGTACTTGTTCCCTGAAATTACAGCGTTCATTACATAATGAGTGAGTGGCGCCCCCTGGAGTGCTCTCGGAGAAGTTAATCGCTGCATCATCGTATCAAGGGTCGAGCGCCGGCCCTTCGCACAACTAGGCCGACCTTGAGGGAGTACTACGGAGTTTGTACTCATGCTACTTTATACCATCGTGGAGATTACATTCAGATATTTTTTTTATGATCATGGAATTTCAGCTAAATAAATTATATGTATTAGCGATGACTTAGTTTCACCATTGGCGAACATGCCAAGAAAACTTTTATGTTTATTAGTATCAGAACAAATGAAACATGAACCTTTGATTTAGACCTAAATTTATCTATAATTATTTGTGAGCTATTAAAATACACATTTCAAAATAACGAGTAACAATCGGACGTGATCGATATGTTTAAAACTATCATTTTACCTTATGGTTGTACATATACTTAATTACCTATTAATTTAGATTTTAATAAGTTGTAAGATGGATTCTAGCATCTCTCGTGGTACCCCCTGAAGGGCTTTACCTGGAGTCCTGGCCCCGAGGCTACAATTTTGCGTGCATTTTTAAAGGTATCCTGCCCCCTGCCCGCTCCCCCTCCCCTCCCTGCTGGATGCCGAGGTCGCGCTCAAATGCCTCCGATACGTGACTCGACGACACATCTCACAAGATTTCCACAAAATTATGGAGTCATCTCATTTCCTGATCTAAGCACAAACACTTTACTTCTGCTGTACAATTTAAGACAACAAATTTAATTTAAACACCTTAACTGCTAAACAAATATTATTATTGTTATATTACAAACTGATGATTATAACAAACAGTTGTCTCATGTTGTTATTTCCACATTAATAACAGCTTACGTATAGTCCAATGGCTAGTTGCAATAACTCTATTAATCAAGAATTTTAAAGATTCATAAGGACCGACGCTCTCTGCGTCACATACTATCGCTTTAGTAGGTACTAATTGCATTCACAAAACTACGATACATTATGTAGGCCACAGAAGCACAGGAAGCAGTAGGTACACTCAGTACATGTCGTGTCGTCGTAAGTGGCACAGAGTAGCGTGAATAATGCGCAGGACAACTCCAACTAATTACAGCGCTGTAGAACATACTTACTGTACTCACTAAAGAAATGTATGATAAACTGGTGCTTGCAAGGAGATGGTGTTTCGGTTTAATTGATAAAAAAGTATGTCTGAAGAGATGAAGTTCGATTGCTATGATTTACAAACAGGCTTCAAAGCAGAAGCAAATAATAAACAAATGTCTATATTTTTTGTAATATTTTGTAACATAAACTCCTTCATTCATATATTAAATCTCTTCCATTATGTTGCGTTAGGGAAGAATGAATGAACAAACAAACAAACAAACTCACGAACGAACGATTATTTGTAAGATTTATTAATCATACAATTGTAAATTAATAGATATTTCGAAACATTTTACACAGCGCCTTCCAGCCCAATACTAAAGAAACGCTAACATTGAAACATGTAGGTACAGGGTGGATGTTCATTAAGCAGTAGGTATTATGAATAGTGTAAATAGCTCCCCGCGTACAAGGCGGGTGTAAGCAGGCGGACAGCGGCAGTAGCTCGCAGCTCGCAGCTCGACGCTCGGACGGCGTTATGCAAATGTGCATATTCATAAACATCCAGTTCGGGCCATTTGGCATAGTTTGTTTACTCGCTAGATGACGTATTAACATGCAAAGTGAGCCGAGACTCGCTCTAATGTCTACAGCTAAGAGCAGATTTAATTCACCATTATCCGTTAACGATGTTTGGGCCTTACATCATTTGTGAAACTGTACAAAGTGCTCAGATATATGTTTTTAAACCGGTATGTTTCTGCAAGAATAGTTGAATTGTTTTAGAACTCTTGCCATTAACTGCATGGAATATGGTAACTCCAAAGTGTTTCGAACACCGAATTGCGACTGAAAAATAAAACAAACTAATCACATAATGTGCTTCCCTTGACTTATCTTAATGTGGATATTACCGTTCCTCTAAATGTTCAGGAAAAAACTCATTGTGTATATACTATACCTTTATATACGTATGCATACTTTTTACATACTTATGTCCATACGCTCGTATAAGTGGCTTTATGTAAATTCTTATAAAAGTGATTTAATTAAATGAATGCAGTGCTGAAGCAGAGTTCTACAAAAAGTGCAACTGTCGGCCTGTCTGTGTGTCTGTCCACACAAACAGACAACAAACACGGCAGCTATTTAAGTGGTAATGTACAAGTACTATACAGGGTTACTTGACTAGTGCCAATATAAGTTAATACACAAATCAAATTGTAGGAAATGTATGCTTCATATTTCAAAACTATCCGTTTCTTACAAGGTTGTATGACATCATAAGTGGATAATATTTTTTGTGCACTTGTATTTATTTCTGAATGTGTTGTTGTTAACATGCTAACATATAACCGTGTATATTGCAGTGAGTGTGGCGGCCGCAGGTGTAGGAAATGAAATTCCGCCGCGACCGCTGTCAGCCCGTGCTGTTGTAGCTGTATTGCTGAGTAGCCGATATATATACATATACAACTAGGCATTACACACACTATATACACTTTAGAGATTTTAGCCAAATACCAATATATATGATTATTTTTTTAATCCGAAAATAGAACATGTGAGTTCCCTTTAGACATTTTCACGATGTTTCATTCATACATATGTACACTGTAGAGTCAACCGTCGACTCGCGGCTTTGATGATCATTTCGATACAATATGTTGATGTAAGCAATTAATCGTAACTTAAAAACATGGTCAAATTTTCTGTGATGCATGTACCTAAAAAGCAATAACACGACTACACACAGAATGCTGACTGACGGATGGCTCCGCTATGCGCCGCCCGCGCCATGACGATTTGTTTGACGTCACTTGCTTATGGCTTCTTTATTGTCTCGGTGTCGGGTTACTCGCCTTCTCCGCGTTACAACAATTCGCCGCATTTATGTTTGTTTATGTTTATTTATGTGTGTTTATGTTCATGCCCTCCATACGTGCCGAGAATTGACAGACGAACGTTAAACGTCAAGTGTTCCCAGTTGGCAACTTTACGCGCGAGGAATTTGGACAATTTGTGTACGAACGGGTACAAGTTATAATAGTAATTAGGGACTTGGAACTTGTGCTGTACTTGGCAGCGTAATGTTTGCTAATATATGTACGTATGTATGTAGATGTACGTACTGGCTTTGAGAGTAACGAAGTATGGAGGAAATTTGTACAAACTGTTTAAAATTATTGCGTTTTACATGTAACGAACTTTTGTATTCGAGCGAGGCCAATAATACATTTACATTTTTGGTTACTTAGCCTCTGGTTTCTTCAGACTATGATATGTCTCTATTAAATTTGAATAACTATTACTATCTAGTACCCATGACAGAATAAATTGCTTAGTATGAAGCTTATGGCGCTCTATGTCTTATAATGTTTATATTTTTAATTCAATATTCTATTAGTGGTCAGTTTAATTTTGAGATGTGATATGACCAACGCACAGTCAGTACAAACCAACTAGCAAGGTGTGAGGCCAAGTTCCCGCGACCGCGCTGATTCCCGCGCGGGATGCGGGCTCAAATAGCTGGATAACATACCTCCATGAATATCCGCATAAACACCAGTTTTCACGATTAACGGATTTTTTTAATGGTTAACGAATGGTTAACGGGTTTTTCAATTTCGTATAATTTGAAATGAAAAATTGATAATCGAACTTGTTTTTTTACATATTAAAAAAAACCTTGGTTATG
Organism: Macaria notata; assembly: GCA_927399415.1. Taxonomy (NCBI): domain Eukaryota; kingdom Metazoa; phylum Arthropoda; class Insecta; order Lepidoptera; family Geometridae; genus Macaria; species Macaria notata. Next base: position 3,294,327 of record OV656727.1, read on the forward strand.
TTATTTTTGTTGAAAATTATAATTAAAATCAAAGTATAGACAAACTTTGTTCCTTAAAAGCTACATATCTTAAAAGCAAGTACGTATTGTGTTTGCCCCGGTATTGTTGGGCTGCTTGATGAAATCTGCTCCATTGTGACTGAGCTTGCTTTCTTTAAATACCTTCTTGTCTCTAGCACCCACGCTCCAGGGTGTGTACAGGGGCACTTCTCATACACCTATTATTGTCTGCTCAAATATTGCGTGGAGAATTTAATAACAGATTTTATATATATTTCATCTTGAATTTGTTATGCTTCTTATGTTATAAGTAGGTACGTCTTTTCTTGATTAGAGAATATTTTACCAAATTTTAATTATTTATTTGAAAATAAATCAAATAAAGATGAAATAAGTTGGTATTAACCTTCTATAGCACACCTAGCTAGCAAAATACAAAACTACCTGGTTTCCCACTCTAGATAGAATTCTTTTTGTATTCCTTATTAAGAACTTTGTGCGTTACAATACCATGGAATCGTTCTCCTTCTTAGGATTTGTTCTGGAGTGGGAAAGTAGATTTGATCCGAAGTGACGTCACTAATTATGCAGAAATATATTTATCGATATTTATGACGTAAAATACCGAGACAGTAATTTCTTATGAAAAGATCAGCCCCCTTACACAAGAGGCGTATTTTAGTGAGCGTACTGTCACTCGCTTATAGAATAGAAAGACCAATGTATGCCCATATTTCAGAGCTTGGTTTTTAATCATTACATTTCTACTTTGTGATGTTAATTGGTGTGTGTGTGTAAGTATTTTTATTTGAAATATGTTCTCCTTTTTTTGTGTGATTTCCTTCAATGTAGGTATATATTTCCTTTAAATATCAATAATATGTAGTTTTGTGTGTAAGTATGTTTGTATGTTGTTTACTTTGAATGTTATTTTTGTTATTGTGTTTTATTTTTAAATTATTTAATATTGTGTTGAGTACACCAGCTTTACGGATTTTCTCTAGTGTTGTCCTAACTAGGTTACCTGGAAGAGATCACTTTAGTGATAAGGTCGCCCAATGTCCCTGGTTACCTTCCACCTTTATGTTAAATATGTTCTTTTTTATTTGGTGTACAATAAAGTATATTTGATTGATTGAATGTATGGGGTTGACATCGCGACGATTGACATGACATTGACATGCTACGTCACTCCCATACATTGGCATTTCTATTCTATAAGCGAGCGACAGTACGCTTACTAAAATACGCCTCTTGTCTAAGGGGGCTGTTGGCTGTACAGACTTAGCTCAGTTTGTTTGATGTTTTAGAAAGTCTAATGATATTAAACAATTTCCCCTGTTTCCTATGTACAATAACAATGCAACATAGAACATATGAATATTGCCTAACATGAGATAAATCATTTTATAACAATGAATGGTTTTAGTCAAAGCAGATGCGAATACAAATGATTTATATATCTGCTTTAACAGAAACTATTCATTATGATGATGCTCACTCGTTATGTATAACGATCACAATAAAAGTAGTTGTTAAAGCATTTCTGAATAAAATATTTGTCAAATAAATGTATTCTGCTCTAAAATTTGGACGCCATTTCATAACAAATTGCACACAGCTCCATACATAATGCATTCGACATACATTTAACATTTAGATATGTGTTTGCTTGTTTCACACATTTTTATGAAAAAATAATACATTTATGCACATGCATATGCAAGTTCACATGTGTTTAATCATCTTTTTTGCGAGTTCGAAAATTAGTTATAGATTTTGGCTATTGAATTTAATTAAAAGACAAGTGATTAGAAATAAATATAAACTAAAACTATAGGAAACGGATCAATTAATGGATCAGCAACGTTAAACTCCTTCTTTTACGTGGGATAGGTTTACGTTTGACTACAGACAGCACTTTGCTATATTTTGTATTGTCCAAACAGCACAAGCTTTCTTAGTAAAAAAAAACTACAATTATTGCATGGTTAGGCTCTCTACCACGCAGGAAACAGAATAGTACACTTTTTTTATGTAGTTTCACACGAATGATAGCAATCTCGCGCGTAAAGGTGAAGTAAAGGTAAAGCACGCGCTTCCTTCCGGTTTGTAATGTTAAGGCGCACGTCGTGAGTGATGACTATGAGCACACGCTTCACATTTATTTACAGACCATAAAAAATACATGTTTCTTTAATGTATGCATGAAATTCACTAGTATAGTCCTCCAATATAGTTAGAAACATATCACAAATCAGTAATATTGAAGCAGCTTGCAGTACAAAGTTAGTGACACCATCTGAGCCCACCTACTAAATATTCATAACTAGTTATTTGGCGGAACAACCCAACTCGCTGTCAAATGTCATGTTTGTAAGCTCCGGCGGCATTAAGCTCGCGGAGCTGAGCTTTTGTCGCAAGTTTGTTGAAGTTGGCGACAATGGCTCGCACCTGACGATGCCACCAACTTGCGACGCGCGGAGCCAACTCGGCACGTCTTGTCGACTCGGGGGCTGAGTGCAGAATGAGCTGTGACGTCACCCAGTAGTTATTGAACTTCCGGGAAGTGTTAGTATCTACTTCCGCTTCCGGAACACGTTGGTTTTAGATCAATGAGAGCTAACACAGAAAGTTACTAGTTACAGTTACTAGACTACTTTGTAAATATCATGTTAGCTTGCAATGAGAAAAAAAATATAGTTTAAATACAGTAAAATTATTTCACTCTGCTTATTTGGTTCTCAAACAAAAAAATACAATGTTTTGTTATAAATGGCAGCGTTAACCGACGCAACCATTAAAATAGAATTAACTATTCAGTTGTGGCTCGGTTTAATTGTCCAACTTTTATTTGTCCCATTCTGTCCCGTCTCTAATTCTGTAACAAAAACATTTTCTTTTGTAATTCGCAATTGGGAAATCCTTTCGGTATTTTCCGGTGGAATAAAAGCAGGAACGTTCCCAACATTAAATGGTGCTATTAAAAAGTTGGCGAAGTATCTGTAGCCTCCTTTTGTTCCAGCAACAAACAATAACCTCCGCAAGTACCCGAGTAGGAACCTGCCTTCATCGACCTACGTAATACTCACGATGATACAACACTTGAATGCGATTTCAAGTCACAAAAATTTTAATTAAAAACAAAAATGTGAACTTGGCATTGAAATTTAAACACGGTGTGTACCATCTTGTATGTATTTATTAATTAAAGTATATATAAAAATTTGTTTCGACGAAAATAAACAAATATTAATTCTCTAAAATAAATTTAACATTATAGAATCTGAATAATTTTAACAAACTCTTATCTACTTGTTAAGTAGACCAAAGCTATTTAAAAAAATTGTTTAAACAATGTTTGTGCATTGTACCAAACAGCCAAACAAATACTATAGGGCTGCTTGATAAACTTTCGACACCAGAGATGGCCACTCGCATTCGATAAGAAGAATAAGAATGTCCATATTTATCTTACAGAACTTATCACACCTAGTATCACACCTAGTATCACACCTAGTATCACACCTAGTATCACACCTAGTATTACACCTAGTATCACACCTAGTATCGCTTGTTTCATGTCTCAACTGCGGCAAGTAGGTGTCTCCGAGGGAGCTCTCCGCTCAAACTGTTCGGAAACAATATATATCCGAGTGACGGAAGGCCTCTCGGGGACCGCTGAAGAAAGAAACGCACAACTGTCATACTTTATCACCGGGAATATATACTTTATATATATTGTAGATAGTGTAGGAAATCGTTGTTACTACGAAGTAAAACATTTTTTTTTATTGTCTAGGTTTGTAATTGACCACAGCTCGCCTGATGGTAAGCAAAAGCTGTGATCTGTGATGGAGCGTACTTACCCAATAAGAACCAGTTCAGTCTCCTTGAAAATCATTAGATTATACCCGTAGTTCGTTAGGTAATCCAGCTCCCTGACAGGATTTATAAACGTTACGATATAATGAAGTAAGATAAGATAATTAAGTAAGGTAGCTAGTAAAGAATAAAAACAGAAAAGCTTTTAATAAGTCACTTTTTTGGAAACGTGTTATCTGAACTCCACGTGTGTACAATCATCTCAACTTCTTCAAAATAATGAACCATCTATGCGCCTCTACTTAAAGACTTCAACCGGAAGCCAGACATATGTACTACCACCACTACTGCTAACCACACACCTCACTGGCATACACTACTCAAAATAGGTATACATAGTAGACACAATAAATGATTAGTCCATGAGTTGACTTATTTTAACACGGCTATTGATAAAAAGACCTGCAAAGTTTTGTACATTTATAGACTGGTGAGCTATGGATATTTAGATATGCAGCCACGTAGGAGCAAATCCCTGTCCTGGTCAGTCATTGCGCTCACTTCGCTTGCTCGGTGAACAAGGAAAAGTAATTTGGTGGTCCTTTCACAGTTTTCCTCGTGAGATGCTGTGACAAAGCGCTTTCTATCCGTCCCTCGATATTGGATTAATTTGAGAGATCTCGCCGTCAGTAGGGCTGCAAACATTGATTCGATCATCGGACTACTACAGGCCTATTTACACTTTATTAGTGACTAGTGGTAGCTCGCGGCTTCGCTCGCTTTAAGAAGTAAAACTTGCATCCCCTATTTCACCCCTTTAAAAGTGGAATTTCCAAAAATCCTTTCTTAGCGGATGCCTACATCATAACATCTACCAGCATGCCAAATTTCAGCCCAATTCGTCCATTGGTTTGGGCTGTGTGTTGATAGATCACTCTATCAGTCAGTCAATCAGTCAGTCACTTATCAGTTTATTATATTACTATTATTATTATTATATTATATTACTAATCAGTCAGATTAGGGATATTAAAGCTATAGTAATACATGAAATATAATATAGTAGCCATCACCTTTCAATAAAACATTTGTAATAATTCTAAACATTAATTGTTAACTATGATACACCATGATAGCTAGTTTCCGAGTAAACCTATTAGTGCATTGTTCCCGAGAGTGGCTCTATTTGTGCCTGTTTTTGGTCAAATCGGACATTGTACGAACACGGCGCAATATGTTTACTTTGCATAGAACAATACGCAGGAAATCGACGTGTTTTGCTAACTGAGCCTATTCAACTATGTTGTTCACAGCCGCATTTCAATAGAGAATTTAATTAAAATTGTATTTATCATTGTATTTTACTAACCTACTGGAAATTCGTCATTGAATGTATTTCTAATTGTTTTATAGTGTAAAACTTTATTAACATTGGTATGTTACAGCTCATAACAAATGTTAGTTTATGTGAAGTGCATATTGTGTCTGCGTGGTGCCCGTATGGCACGCGTAGTACTCTGTACTGCGCTCGTACTGAATCCCTGCTACTACTTACAATTATTGTCACATATTCTGGTAGCAGTATGTGGTATTGCTGTATTAATGGCAGCAGTAGCAGTGTCTTAGAGTGTAGTAACACCAGTAGAAGCGCCGTAGCAGGTATGCGAGGTCTCATTGCGACGACACTCAAATCTGGGCCGCATTCCTCGGCCGCGGCTGCCTCGTAATGGCTGCATGCCGAGACCGCTAGTACCCGCCTCCAGTACCTGCCCGCTTGCACACAAATGAAATTCTTGAAATCGCGCCCGTCAAGTGTAAGGAATGTACTTTGCTTACGTAAGCCTTCTCGCGAAGTGGCGCCACCTCGGCGAGAATTATTGCGATAGTTTCGCAGCGTGCGGTAATGGACGCCGAGATTTACGCGTCACTTGCGCACAGAAAACGCTGCATTACGGAGTTTAGACACCGCACCAGAGGAGTTTCGTTTTAAAGTTGGGCGGCGCGGAGCGGACGTTTCCATATCGGCGAGAAGCGAGAATTTCTAGAGTAAATATTGCGGGGCGGTCTTCCGTTACTTACGCGACCTGTTTGCGGACAAACAGCGCTCAACGCGCCCCCTGGCGTGCCCTGGCGGCGGATGCACTGCGAGCTGGTTTTATTGTCTTGGCGCGGGGGTGCGGGGCACGGCCGTGGTTTACAGCTTCATAAAAGTACGCCACGAGAGGAACAGATGAATTATTCAGTCGGCGGGCTCGGGCTCGATTATCGAGTCGCTTCATTTAAAGTTATCGTTCGTAGGAATAGATATTGTTTCGAAGCAATAAAACCGTTTCGCGGAGAATAGAAAAAGCTGGAACAATGATTTAGCGCAGGCCGGCAGGGGAGGAGCGACGCGGGGCGAGGGCGGCGCGAGGGCGGCAAGGCGGCATATCGCGGCATTGTGCCGAGCTTTATTGCCGCCTCGATATGTCGAATGTGCGTATTTTTCATTTACGCTTGTATTACTTCCTGGCCCTTTGTTGGCAGATAGCGCGATCTCGCCGTGCATGAGACACACACACAAAGACATTACAATCCTGGCACAGCGTGAACACGTTACGACTCAATGAATATATTTTATTTTGTCCCTATTTACCTCTAACTATCGCGTTACGTGTTAGATGATGTTTTTGCCAATATCTATGAAAATAAAGTTTACCTTCATTACGTATAGTTACATTTACAAACTTAAAAATATTAAAGAAGCAATAAATGGAAAGATAATAAACTAAAATTTGGCTAGAACTCACATTTGAGCTACAAATGCAGTCAACTTCACACGATGACCTATGACGGGATGAAATGGGTCAGTGCGCACTAAGTCGGAACCACTGCGGTTACCAACCGGGTGCGTTTATACCACATGCCCCATAATGGACCATTCATGAGGCTTCATGGCCGTTTAAAATTAATTTGTACGTAGTTTCCAAGACAGCCGAAGGATTATTTATAATCCTAATATAAGAATAACTTGTATTATCAAAACTGTTAGATACTTTAAAACAAATTTCAAAATTTACAATATTTCTTGTCATAAATAAGTTAGCTAATTTAACTGACAGCTACGTTCCTGCTAACGGGTGGTTTGGCTTCATTTTCCTCGTTCCAAGTAAGTAAGTACTCGAGCGGAAAACTTTTTCGATGTCTCTCGTAAAAAACCGCCGAACGGTGCTTCTTCAAAAAAGTGTAAAACGTAACGACAATTTAATGCGGACGGCTCACGGCCAGGGCCGGCCCGGCGCCGGGACGGGCACGTACCGACTTTGGGAATAGTCTGTAAGTCTGTACTCCAATTTCTACAGAGCTAATGACTAGAGATTCCTTGTTAAATGGAAGTTACCTAGAACCAGATATGTTTGTAACACTATTAGATCAAAATTAAAACACAAATAGACTTGTAGGAAACAAGTCCCCTAGACACACTGACCTACTGGCGAGACACGAGAACACGACCCCCTGACAGACGTAACTGACCGGACGTCGGGCCTGAACCGACCCGGGAAAGCGTTGCATTTCAAGGCGCGCTTTGTGGTCGACGACACGCGGCGGCAGAGGGAGACACTCTGCAGGTGATAGCTTGTGCATGTAGATAGATATATTAAATTCTTAGCTACATTAAAATGGGAAAAAAATCTTATAAAATGTGTACAATTAAAAAAATCTGTACTTATTTACTTAGATGGAAGTATAAGCTACTTCAAGAGCTATTTCAAGATTAACATTGTTGTTGGTAAATTGTGTTTATTGCAAGTAAATTATTGAAAAGGAAAATAAATGATTGTAAAATGTCGTCCATTACCAATGTATAGATGTGAGGTCGTTGACCCCTCAGAATCGCTCAGTCTGCTTCCTTCAATAAGTAATGTGCAGTGGAAGCAATGTGCTCGTTTTATTATGAAAGTTTGCTCGCCTCGGAGCCTGTGTAAGTACATCACGATCTGGAAATACCTAGTACTCCGTCCACACACTAAACAAATATATGCCTAACAGCCCAATATACGAAAGCAAATAGCTGTAATTCAAATAATGCTCCGACAGCTTTCCAATTGTTTCTAAAGTTTATTATGTATATATAAGTTCTATTAAGTTCGTTTAAGTTAATTTACAAAAAAAAAACAAAAAAAAAATTGCTGTTGGACGTTTATTTGCCAATGTATATGGATGAGGCGTAACAATGATCAGTAGGTAACTCTAGAAATCTCTTTGAGTCGTATTTCCTCATGACTGAGGGTCGTGACTCCCCCGCAGAATTAATTCGTTAGGGGAGTTTTCTTGGGCAGATACATCGTGGTGGGCGCCCAGGTCCTTCCACGGAAGACGCATGTCCTCGGATATTGTGGTCCTCAAACATGTCGGTTTCCTCACGATGTTTTCCTTCACCGCTAAGCGAGTGCAAATCTACACATAACTTGAAAAATACAAGTCATTGGTGTAGGGCGGATTCGAACCAGGGTACGTCTGGATGAAAAGCAGACACTGGAACCGCTGAGCCACACTCGCTTAACTCTAGAAATACTCAAACATATTATCTATCATACCAAGCACAACATTGTAACTGTATATGTGAATGTCTCTCTATTGACGCGATGTGAAACTATTGCGACATCTTATTTTCCACCAAATAATATGTGATTCGACTCACATTTATATGCTCGAAGCTCGTTTCATATGTATATACTCGAACAAATGCTTGTCGCTTGTTATATAATACTAACACACAGCTGGGTGGTGTTGTGGTGTCGATGTCGCTAGATGTCGCGGCAGGCGGCAGACGCGAGCTTTCTTACGAAATGTAGGATAATATTATAAAGTGCGAGGTCAGAGTTTGTAGAGCCGAGTCATGCGAAGTTTCGGTGAATGCTGGTTGTTTTTCCGCGGGTCCTAATCTCCGCCCGCCCCCGCCGCCCGCCCTCATCACCCGCCCAGCGTCAGCGCACAAAAAGATAACATATCTCGGCTTCGTATCCTGAAAATTGCGCCTTTTCATCACATTGAGCCGCTCTGATTACATCACATCGTCAGCTGCGGTTTAAACTCGCATTTATATGTACATACACATGTGTGCATGTGTGTATGTGGCAACCTCGTGTGGAAGCATTTTTAGATCTACGAGGTAAGCAAATCTCTAAGCATAATAACGATAAAAGAAAATTTCTGCGTACGCAAATAAAACTGAAAGCAAAAATTGCTTTTCTAGGCACTGGCATCGGATTTAACCGAAAATCTTATCGCGAGCTTTTACATTTTATTTTTAGCGTCACAATTTTCATTCAAGTCAAGATAGAGAAACCTACCAACAAACATTTATGATATGAGATGTTCTCAAGCAATTTGTAGCATTCCCTTATATCTGGATAGTTACGTACTGTGTGTCACATACGAAGATATTTGTAAACTTAGCACCACGTCTTGTATTACGTGTTTAAACAAGTTGCGACTATGTCTACGAAATTAGATTAGTGCGGTACTTAATATCAAGCAGGCCGTGGTAAACGTAAGTATATTACATAAAACGACTAGTTTTGTATTACTATTTATATATTTACTAGTTTAGATAAAGGTATATTTTGTATGTTTATGTGCCTATGTGCGTACTGTTAATGGGCCCCGCGCTGGCAGACCGCAGCACGCTGTCCCCGCTCGCCCGCTTCGCTCCAGAGATGTATATCCTCCCTCACCCGCCGCAGTTTTTTCGGCGCCACAACAAAACTCGCGTCCCTGCTTATGATGTTTTTGTCACGAAACTTTTCAACTTGTTTCATTCCGACATTGTATTTGAAAACACGATAAAAATCTTGTTTTACGACCTCCTCCCGGCCGGGTCCACGCCGCGCCGGCTCGGGATCCGCGAGCTTTACGCGCGAATAAATAATGCCGAATGGGCTTTATTTGCACATTCATAAAGCGGTTTAACATCTGTGATTAAAAAATATTCTCGATAGTAAATTCGAACGGTCGTATTTAAAGTGGAATAAAATATGTCGCTTCATTTTTCGGGAATTCGTACTGGTACCGGCCCGTGTTATTAAATGTGTAAAAACTGTACTATACGAGTATGTAACCCGCTCCCTGCGTCCAGCACTCCGCCGCGCCGCGCGCTGCGCCTGTGTCAGTACGCGACGCACTGCTGCGACCGTGTGCCGGCACTTAACATTAACAATACACATTTACTACAATTTTAGCGCTTTTACTACCAATTTGTTACACAAAGCTGCATATACGGCGTTATTGTAACAGCTTCAAATGTCACTGGTGCGTTAATTTTTAGGGGCGGATTATGAGCACCGTGTGTCACGAATAACGATTGTTGATTTTGTTGCATACATTTTTTAGTGACTTCCTATAATATAAACATTGATATAGTTAGTGAGTACTATCCAAGTTGTTGTAGGTAGCAAGGTGCAAGGTCACCACTTATCACTCCACATAACTCACGCGTGGCGCGAGCAACGCGCGGGGGCGGACTAGTACCACCCTGATGGATAGCAGGCACTGAAACACGCCACTATTCACTGATACCTTCACTCCCGCCGCCGCCCCTGACTCGCGCCCGCCCGCAGGTACAAGCTACAAGCGCAGATATCATAATTCGCGAGCTCCCTCGCAAATTGTGCCCCCGTATGAGTCGGAGCGGTTTAATGCGCACCTACACTAAGTAACTTACGCGTGTTTTGCTCCACTTTACGCGTGAAATACCTTCTACGTAACTTTACATGTATTTCCGACTATATATACCGTACTGTGTAATATTGTATAAAGGTGGCATAATGAGATTTCCTTCTGATAATTCGCTCTTTGTTTCCGCATTATCGGAATAACGCCATTCAGTAAACCTCAGTTCTTTGTGTTTGCGAAATAATTCGATGCTGCGTCTGTCGCTTTAAATTAAATAATATAAGGTTACTTGGTATTAACTTGTTGTATGGCGAACTTTTGAAAATGTTAAAATGTTCTCAGCAGTTCATTGAAAAGAAAATGTAATACATTTGAATTATCGAATTCACGAAATTAAACTCACTATCTATGAACTTTTTAAAGTATTAAAACATGTAACTGTATTATTTATTCAAACATGTAATAAAAAAATATTAGTAAATTATGCTACAAATTATATATTTTAAAATCTACAACTTGTATTTTGCAGGCGCATAAACTGATTGATTCCATGGAACCAAAGCAACTAATGCAAGGGTTGTAACGGCTGCGCTATATAATATCAATACCCCCACACGCACACGCTCAGTGAGCAACGTTATATGATTGATTGTGTTCCACTTGCGGGGCTCATTACCTGCATACAGCCTCCACTGGCGCCGCGGCCGAATAATGTCGTATTAATGCCTTATAAACTAGCCTTTATATTCGATGCAGCTCTAAATGTATACACTTGTATGTATGTACGCTGCATTACGTAATACGACCTCGATACTTCTCTAACGAGGCAGGTATAACGAAGAACAACAAAGAAACATGGCCGCCTAGATACACTCGATGCTTGTTATTGAAAACCAAGAGCTCCGAGTAATTTGTGTGGTTTCCTATTTGCAATATTTCTTTATAAGTACACCAATTTTTCTCGGCGACATCTTTCGATATTTTTTCCATAAAAACCGCCATCGTTGCTCCTCATATGTCCTCGTATGATATCCCCTCGAATTAATCTTCCGTCCGCCCGCCCTGGCTGCCCCGGCCCGCCCGCCCTACCCGCCGACACCCGCAAGCTGATAACGCTATCGCTTTCTAAACTCTACTAATTTATTCGGACGATGACTCGCATTTTACGTACTATCTTGCCGACTTATATTTACTCACGTCTTAAATTTAATGACTTTAAATTAGAAATTAGATTTGCTTTGAAATAGAAACTGTTTTGTGACAAACATCAGTTACACGTGTTACTTGTCAACAACATTTTAAACAGGCTTTCGTCGGATACGGAGAATGTTGCGTAAAAATCTGCGAAAATATGTACGAGCCTGACCTCAACCCATTTTAACTCACGCGTCGTTTGAATTCAGGGAAAATGCCGAATCACGTGCGAGCGAGTGCGGAGGGCTGATATGATCGCAACGTGTCCCGGCGCCGGCCGGGTGTGGCCGGTGTAGCCGGGTGTTCGGGGCAGGGGGCTGACGCTGCAGCCGACATTAGCTGGGTAATTGCCCCATCGCGCGCCAAATGAAGACGGATCAGGGCCTGCTCATGAGAGCGTCGCGGCCATCATTAATCCGGCCGCCGGGTGGGCCGCGCCGGGTGGCTCGACGCCGCCGGACGGATGGTGGATGGTTTTTGCTGACAAATGACGCGAGCGCACGGTGAATGATCACGGCGGTAATGAAGCGAGCGAGCGTGCTCCCGCGCTGCTTCCTGCCTCCGCCCCGACAGATGGCGCGGTGTGCGCAGCGGACCTTCACACTTTGATGTAGCCTCGCTCGTCTGTCTCACGGCCGTGTACATGAAAGAGCTCGAGACGATTTCAATTAAAGCCTCACTTGTGTTGTGTGTCTGAATCCGCGCATTGTTTCTGGAATGAAATGTTTATTCCCATTGCTATGGTAAGTGAGCGCAGCGAGCGCGGCGCGGTCCAATCATGCACAAACAGACCCCCTCCCTCCCCCCGCGTCTCACCTGCTCCCAGTAAATGTGAATAATTTTATCTCCTTTGTAAAGGTCAATGGGAATGCTGAAGTAGGGCCGTATTGTGTCGTGTGTGTTTGTATGTGCATATTCGATTGTCCCGCGCGAACAAACTGAATTATTCATGCGCTATTCTCAAAAACGAACATAAATACCACTTATACATATTAATAACGTAACACCCACAATATTGGCTATATTTTTAAGGACACGAGAAAATACACGTTTTGTGACACAGATTTTGTAGGTATTCAACAGAACTTGTTTTTCCTTGTTTCTAAATGGAATGTGCTTTCAATATCTCATCGTACTTCGTGTCCTTACTACGGCACTACTATAAACCAAGCTGTCGATACACTCAACTTGTCACCACGCCACACAGCAGACAGGGTTACTGATTACTTTGAATAGAATTAATATGGTATAATAAGATATTCGTAAAGAATAAAATATTTCAACCTTGTAATATTTATATTTTGTTCTGCATGACCATAACAATCATATTGAGACATTATTGAATTGATTTTAAGAAACAACACACATTTTCACAAAGTTCCGTCATGATATTCAGCGACAGCTTCACCCACTGCTAGGTATAGGCCTCTTTTCTACCACACATTAGATTTGCGCCCATTATCACAGACATGATACTAGTTTCCAAGAGTCCCCGCCAGGTGTCGCGAGTGTGCCCCCGGGGCCAGTCACCAGATTTTCCACGAGGAGCCTCGCCCGGTAATGTACAACAACGCTTGCAATCTATATACGAGCACGTTCTATAGCAACGGTACTATTTTCTATAGGGGAAAATACCGACGTGAGAGGGAAGATGGGAGATTTATTTTTGAAGAGCTGTGAACTTTCGTGTAATCGTGTATTGTTTTGAATTCGTTTGCAGCTATTTTTTCTTTGATTATTTTTTATTTGATCGATTAAAATATTAATGCAAGATCTATCCACTCAAATAAAACATACGATAAAATAAACTGCTTCTGTTTGTTGCAACTGCTGAAAACTAGATAGTACAACCGCTTTTTACAAACAGCTTTTAAACCCGTCTCACTGAAAAGGTTATTTTAAACAATGTTTACAACATTAGAGTAATAAACGTGAACAATTTATATTATGTTAAGTTGAACAACCGAGGACAACATCATTGTCGTAAACTCACATTACTTACACTTTGAGCGAGACATCCCTCCTCTACCTACACTTACACTACACTTTACTGTTTCGATCTAGAAAATACTAAAAAGTATCAAGACATATACCTCACGCCCTCACTTGCAAAATGAACTCTATGTACATGCTTGATAAGATACAAATTTGTATAACCATGTGATGGGTAAGTAAACAGCTACCGACGTGCAATTTTATTATCGCACAAGTGACGCAAACACATTACTTGTCTGCGACATTTATTTGTACGAATGTATCATATTTACTTACTTCACTTCAAGTACACTTTATTAAGTAGAGAGCAACATCAGCCCTTATTTGTATTGAAATTAACTTATGCCGTCTATGTATCTGCCGGCAAGAAAGTAGAATATTTCAGGTTCAGAAAGTTCGAGAGCAGAAATTTTAAAAAGATAAGAGTATACCTATTGGTAGTTACTCGGTATTACCTAAAGCTAATCTAGCAAAAATATTTATCATCTACACATTGCTGTATCAATAATGTACTTGTATTGCTTCATCTATTGATATTCTCAGTATGACAGAGAGAGATTTAAAAAAATTCTTTCGCCAGTTTTGGTTGTAATAGCTTAAAAAATTTGCCACTTTCGTAACAACCACACTTTCACTCATATGCAGCCATGTCGTATTGCCAACTGAACATCGAACAGAGTGTATGTCGAATGTGTAGATATTGTCTGCCAGTAGCAAGTTGAGTTGAAGGCCATTCAATCTGCTGCCACATCAGCACATTGCAACTAACGCCACCTAACTGTTACAACATATCAAAAACTTCCGTTACTGCTAAACTTTTGACAACTTTATTACTCGACAATAAGAGCTATATTTGCGTGTGGTTTGTTTCTATCTGTATTTTTACTGTCCAAGTTTGTTGGTGGCCCCCCTACCTTATATCGTGGTGATAAGGGTGATGTTGGCTTGCGTCGGTGTTGATGTAACAAACTTCATTGTAGGCAGTGTGGCGCTAATTTGGCCTCACTGCGACAACACGGAACAACACTGAAAGGACGGTCTCTCGGTGCGGACATGTCAGCTGATACATCTGGGTATCTACGGGTTTAAGCGACCTATAGTCAATTTTACTAGTTTTTTTACAAAATACTGCTGAAGGAATATTGTTCGATAGATTATTTCACTAATTAGATCTATACTCCACCCAGCATCTTCGAATCAAATGCACCGTCAACGTTGTTATCGCGAATAAAATTGCAGTCCATTTTTATATTACATTCAAAATATAACCAACCACGCTGCAGAATTCAGTAAATTACCTCCGTAATGTAGCGTACATCAGGGCTGGCAGCTCTCGCAGCGGGTTTAATTTTCATAAGTTGTAGCTAAGTTGTAAAGTGAAGATGAAGCAGAGTGTTAAGCTGCTATATCCAGGGGGTTACGACGGACACGTGACGCCTGCGACGAGATTACTCGGAAATTACGCACCGCCTCAATGTAGCGCGATATTACGGACCAGACATTATATCAACATTACTTTACTTACGAGATTAGTGCGCGCGGTGTAATCAACTTACAAACATTTCTGCACAAATTGTTTGTGTCAGAAATATTGTGGGCAATGTGGTATCATTTGGAACCTAGTTATTTTAACAAGCGGCGGTTTTAAAGCGGTATAAAATCTAGTTTTAATAATTCAAAGCGTCTATTTATGAGTGAAAAGTCTCATCATAAAAATAATGGCAGCAGTGCGCAGGTAGGGAAGTGAGAGCTGTGACGTCACTTCCTGAAGCCTGTCCGTGGCCGGCTTCAGTTTTATATCCCCTTGATTAAACTTTCAGTTATCCTAGACCAACAGACAACTCTTTTGAAGGGTTTTACACTGATTACTTTTCAAAGATTCCCTGCGGTAAAGTAATTTCTTTAAAACTATATTTTTTTTAAATTAAACGTTTCATTTAATTTACCTACTTGTTATTGTCGCAAACTCCAAACCAACATCAAAAATATATAAAAAAAATTCATGAATACCTATATTATATGAATAATTGTCCGGGTAACAACACACTATTATAAGAAATTACTCTTGTTTTTGTATGTATTAATATAGTGAACCTAAATGTAAGTATTTTTGAACCCAATAAACGTTTTTGTATTGTATTGTATTGTAATTTTATAGATGAGTGCAATAGCAGTGGTATATAGCTCTTTCGAAAACCAAATGAAGATTATAGTGTGTACTTAGCTGTCCATGTACAACAGTCGTTCATAAAAATAGTTCTTTAGTTCAGACGTCAACTTCCATAGAAAACTTTACCAATGTTGTTACAAAATACAAACAATTACCCCATAGCACAAGCAAAACACACAATTGTAAGTGAACTTGTGCAAGTATAAGCCATGTCAAAGAATTTAAATCTATATCCGTTATCTAACAAATACGTACCGAGCAAGGATCTCCAGCATTACTCGGTGTTTGCAAACACCAGCAGGCGCCGAGACTTGCGGACTATTTACTTGAGGCTTATCTTGAAGGATAGTAGCGGAGGTCACTGACCTCGCCTACACAGTGTTCTTCAAGGACAGCCTGTATTGGTCGTAAAGCAAGCCTGGGGGAGCGAGGTATTGTTGTTGAGCTTAGTTGCTATTAAGATGGATAAAAGTTATATACTTCGTCACTTATTAATCATTAAAATAATTAAATAATTAAGTGTTTTTTGTTAAATTGTTGGTCCTGGTTCCCGGTTAAGTGCGGCAGTCGTAAATCCATGTCAGAGGCCCTTAGGGCGGCTTGATAAACTCTCGACACCAGAGATGGCCATTCTCATTCGATAAGAAGAAGAAGAGTTTTTCGTTTAAGTAAAAAAAAAACAGAAGTTTTAAGTAACCCACGATCGTTTGGTGAAATTTGTATGATGTTTGTATATATCATATATTTAACCATCGACCCACATTACTCAAAAAATTACAATACATACAAACACACATACAAAAATCTAACAATGGACAAACTAAACGTATAGTTGATATTGAAGTAACCCTCTGTAATGTAACAAGGCTAGGCCCTAATACCGTGAAAGCCTTTGATCAGGCGAACTGAACTAGTCCAGTAAATACCATAATATTCCCTGTAAGTGAAAATATTTGCCAAACTGATTTCTATCATTTCTTTCGGTCCAATAATATAAATGTCAGGTCAGTAAGATCTCGAGGCTACAGCTACTAACTAGAACAAAGTCTAGAACAAACAAACGCATTAAGAGATTAAGAAGAAAACAATTTATTCAATTTAAAGAATACTACACGTTGGTTTTAGTCGATTTTATAATACGAGTACGTCAGTCAGTAAACACAAAATCTTAAAGATCTTGTAAATACATCTTAATGTGTTTTTAATAAAAAATACTTACAGTAACCACAGATTTCACTAAATTGAATATCATTTGTTATCAGGCCTAAAGTCTTTCCTTAAAATCACAGCTCAATAAATTCTAAAATTCTTCAGATTACTTTACGTTGAAGCACAAAGATAAAATCAGCCAATCCCACAACGTCCTACGTTTTTTGCAACAAAAACCGCGCAAGGAATGGCACAAACGCTCCGATTTTCAATTAACTTTTTGTTAATATTTAGCATCCGATCCTTAGAGCTTCCAATTATATGGACAATCCGCACGAGGGCGGCGCGGTGCGGTGCCGGGCCGGTACCGGGGCGGGGCGGCACGGAGGCGGGGCGGAGGCAGCACATACACAGTCGTACCATCCCAGGGTGGGATTAGAAAGGAAATGGAAGTTTGAGGTCATGAATTCACTAGTATAGAAGGAATAAAGACAATTGCACGCGTTTGTACAATGAACAACCACTCTCATGTGAAATTGTCGGAGTAGGGTAGAATTGAACACATTTTATAGCTAACGGATTTAGTTTTAAATTCAAGTCCAACACAATTATATCATATGGCGTGTCACGTTACATATTTCTAATGCTACGTATATTTACGTTATTAAGATTTCAATTATACCCATTGCCAAAATAGGCTACACCGTTATGTTCTTGTACAGAGAACATGTACTTGTAAGTTAGTGTTAGGTCATGTTTTGCTGAATATATGAATTCGAAATAAAATAAAACAATGAATCATAAATTTTCCTCAAAGTAACTACAACTGACTTGATTCATATCTATTGTCAATACTGCTCGTTATGACAGCTACAATCGTAGACAAGCATCTCAAAAGCCAGCGATAGTTCCACCTAGCTCCCACACAGAGACCTAGGGCGAGTCAAAGCACTAACTCTCAATACAGCCTGCAGTGGGGAGTACAGCCTTAACTAGAATTGGAGAGCTTACAAAGGGAGCGACATCTCGGCAGGATCCAAGGATCTCAGGCATGTCGTCTGTGGCGGGAGTACTTGATCCACTGAATTGGTGATTCGGCTGGCTGATGGATATTGTCTACACAGAGTTACTTAACATTCTTGAATGTTAATAGTTTGGTTTTCATTGTCAAATTCTACTATTTTTATTTGACTAGCAATGTCTTATACAATACAATACAATACAAAAAACGTTTATTGGGTTCAAAAATACTTACATCTAGGTACACTATATTAATACATACAAAAACAAGAGTAATTTCTTATAATAGTGTGTTGTCACCCGGACGAGATGTTTCTGTTTCCCGGGTGACAACGTCTTCCCGTCAGGTTTAAGTATAAATTGTACAAATTATTAACTCTTACAAGGCAGTCCATTTATGGATCTTATATTTTTAGGATATACAGGATATATAATTTGATTTATCTTATGGTGTCAGCGTTCTCTATTTCGAGCAAAAACTACGTACTTTTGTGTGTGATGTTATCTTAATACAAGATTTCAACTAACTTGATTCAGCCATTAAAAATTCCAGTTATTTGGTTATTATTTTGTTGTTTTAACAAATAAAACCTACAATATTGATTGCTGCCAAAATAAGCTGTCCTCTGTACACCGTCGTCTATGACAATAATGCAGCGTGCAGTGCCACCTAGTGTCAGGCCGCGGCGAGCTGTAAACCGTATCATTGTATGTAACTCGCCGCTGCCTGCTCGCCTGTGCGCTTGCTTGCCTGCTCGCCTGCCACTGCGGCCGCGGGTTTCACATGCACGCTCGGAAGTGGCCTGTCTTAATTGTAAATACACATGTTACACATAATTTGCATACTTCACTGTTTATAGGACTTGAAAGGATGTGCACGTTGTGAAATGGTCGGTAGTTACAGTGTCATCCTAGAACTAAAAAATGAAATGTCTAGCGTTTATTTATTTACATGTCATTTTTTTTTCTGCAAATACTGTACAAAATTAAATCAGCCAACGGCAATACTTCGTTATTTATTTATTACTCTACTATTTCTTTTAATCCGGGGCCCAAAATATGCGCAGATGGCAGTAGTGTTGTTTATTTAGCATTAATTAAGGCTAATTGGCCAAAAGTTGTGCTGTCGACGTCCAATCGGCAAAGTTCTCAGCTCTGAAGAATGTCGCTCTTAACTGCCGATCTGACCTTGTTAGACTTTAACGACAACTAATAAATAAACGAACAAAATTTCGTTCACAATTTTCCTCACAACTTTGAGAAATGGTCTCCCCGGGGTTCAGTTATTTCCCCTTGTAACGAATTACTTATTAAATTTGAATTACAAAAAATGTGAGTGCAATCAGGAGCAGCCGCAGGGATCAAAGGAAGCCGCGACTCGTATTCTGTCTTCATGATAATACTTAAGTAAGTAGATACTACTCGGCGGGCCCTGGCACATAGCGCACAAACCAAGCTTTTAATAATACATCACTTTGATATTTATACTAGCTAGTCAAAGATATGAGACTTTCTGTTCGATCTTTACTTCACAGTAAAGAAAATTTTATACGTATATTTACGTATAATAATATATTATTTTCCTTAGTCAAGATATCTAATCTCCGAGTACAACATAAAGCCAGCAGTATTGTCCTGAGTTGAGTTACTGCCTGTATAGCACGGCCCGACCGCGGCCGGCGGAGGTCTCGGCGGAGGGACAATGCCTCGTTTTTTTCCAACAAAGCCTCTCGGAGCCGTTTGACGTCATAAATTGAATTAAGCCATTGTCATGCAAATTCGGACCGTATCATAAGGCATTAAGCCCCAGTGTCGGCTGCATGAGGCCGCAGATTACGGGAATGACCGCGGCCGTCTCCGGGAGCCTCTCGAGGAGGGACTGGCTTCATGCTGATATACTTGCCAAGTGCCCGCGACACACCACAGGCCGAGAGAGAGTGGGGCCCGTGCGCTCGGGTGGCGTGCGTCGTGCGCTCGGGCGGCGTCCCGCGCGAGTGTGAAGGTGGCGTTAGGGTCGCGTTTATTCAAGCATTGTTCAGTTATTTCAGGCCTGAGGAACCTTTTCTATTTGAATTGCCACATTTTTGTTATTCTCGAGGACTTGCTGACCCCGATTTCATTACAAACGTATTCATCTGAAAATGAATATAAAATTCGTTTTGTTTGTATCTTTTTATTTTAATTTATATTTTGTATAAAATTTCAAACAGTAGCTTCTAAGAAGCATCGGATGGGAAAGTAAAAATCACAACAGATTAAAGTTTGTAGAGCGAGCTAGCGAGTTAGCTACACAAGTGCTACGCCGTAGTATGCCTGTATGAAGTAGCTGGTGCTACGCTTTTTGCGGGTTTAACTAAAGTAAAATTAGTTCAAACCGCAAAAACATGTTGATCTGATGAGATATTTGATTGTTTTTTATCGTTATTATATTGTGTGATGAGATATAATCTACAAATATGTCCATAAGTCATACTATAGAAGGCACAAGTGTTATCAATGTGTACCTATAGTCTACACGTCTTTCAAATTGATTCTCCAAGATTCCTTATTCCCATTGTTGGGTAATTTCCCAACTCCGCGCTATAGTCGGGTAATTAGTATGGGCCTCCATGGTCCCGTAACTCACAACAAAAGTCGTTACCTAAGTCATGGAAATACACGCTTAATGTTGCTGCAAATAAATAATTTAATTTCGTCGCGCAATCAGCGTTATTAGCTTTAATTAATAAGCGGAATCAATGAGAAGTTTGACTCACATCTTATGTAAAAGTTTCTGTTTTGTATGAGATCTGTAAATTGCTGGCATATTATAGCAGCTCTTCGATATATATTTAGTTGCCAGTATTCGATAAACTACGTAGTATCTACCTATTTTAATAAATGCATCACTTATCTTGGTATTCCATTGAATGAAAGTAGAATAGATTAAAATGTTTTGGTATGTTTAAATCTTTTACTCATTTTTGTGTTTAAATCTTTTACTCATTTTTGTGTGTATATACCAGTATGAAAAATTAAAAAAATAATAATGAAGAAAGAGATTAGGCGAACATAATTTTGTGTCAAATTGTGATTGGGGATTAAAACTTGCTTGAAACAAAGCAGGAAATATCGCCGAGTCCGAGAGAGTCCGCGGGGAAATGTAGCAAATGTGACGCAGCAATGATTCCTTCCTTAATAACGAGTACTCAGCATTACGGGATAAACGACTAACTTATTTGAATATATTATATTCTCCAGACGCAGAAACCAAAGTCATAATATGTAAGAACACAATTTTTCGCATATATACCTATTTATCACATAAGGAATCTTATTCTAACGTAATCATTTATGCTAGCTTCCAAAACTTGATTGTTTTTATCTCTCGTTCAACGCAGAAGTACCCACAACAAGCCCAATTCAAGTTAAGAACTGACCTTTGAATTTGAAAAACGATAAAATATATAAACTTGTGGCCATGTATGATAACACTTGTCATACAAAGTAAATACAAGCACAAACGTACAGAATGTATATAAAGCAAGTTATATTAGTATTGATTCTGCGCTTCGATATTCCATACTTTAGGTACCTTCGGAAGGGGGCTTGTTGTTACAAACTTTTCCATTTTTTAATAATACGGTATTTTAAAAAAATTAACAAACGACAAGTCATTACTTACAGATTTTACTCCTATTTTTTTCCATCTTGTTGATAATTCGATTGACATTATGTATTTTCAAGTTAGATATAGATTTGCATTCGATTGCTTACTGTATGTAAAGCTATGATGCAGTCGACGACTTTCCCAGTAAAACTTTCAATTTCTTTTACGTCAAACATGTATGTAGATTAATAATTGCAATGAATATCAAGTAATGAACTAAAATCAGGTACTTTTAAAGTCCCCTCCCTCCAGTAGCGGGCAGGTATGTGCGGTGGTTGCACCTCGAGCGGCAGACAAACAGAGTCGCTCCTGCTTGCAGCCTGTTTGCTCTGCACTCACACACTGGGCCAGACCAGGAGGTGGAACTCTCTCTACTGTTGGACGTATTGTTTGAACGATTTTAGATGGTTTGAGTACGGTTCAATAAAGTAAAGTAAAGTAAATTTTTATTTGAGCAACCTTATTGTATAATTTACATGATTCTGTCTTTTGCTTTAGTTAGAACTGTGTTGCAAAAGACAGGTTCTTCCAAGTGGTTTGGACGGTTCACAAATACAATTAAAAGTAAATAAAACTAAAACTATGGACATCATAAGATAATAATAATAGAAGAATATATAATTTCAATGAGATGAATATCAGTTTATAGCTGATTAAAAAACGAATTCCATCGTCACAAAATATATTGATAAACTCTTATTGTTGACACAAAAAACTGTACAAAAAACAAATTATATGTAAACCAGTGCCACAAGTGTTTAGCACACTAATTATTTGCCTAGTATAGTTCTAGTTTTAAGTTATTGTATGTATATTCCCATATAATTTTGCAAATAAACGTTTTTATTATCTTTATTTCTCTTCACAGACTCTCGGGCCTTACGCCCGGTATTTTTAAGGCATCAGTGGGGCCGGAGCCAACACTGAGAGGCCTTTTACAATATTATACTTAAAATTAAGTAAAAATTACAGATAGAGGATGTTAGGTATATAAAGTAACTATTGCAGACATGGTATTAATGTTACAGGCTATTGTGTTGAGTTGTTCATTGACTTAATTAAACTGGTCTATTGTACGAGGAACGGCACCCGCCAGTTATGCCTCATTCATAATAAAATATAGCGGGTGATGACTTGCCACTCACTAAATGGGCCCTCCACAAAAGGCAGCCTAAGATGACGCCGGAAGGGCAACATTGGTGTGAGTGGCTTAGGGTGTCGAGAGGTGTGCTGCGCGTTCTCTGAGCGGTACTAGCGGCGTTATGCCCTTTAACACTTCCACCCTGGAGCTTAGGTACTGAGCTCTTGCGTCTTCCACTCCCGGACGGCCAATCAAGGCAAGCCGGGAGGCAGGGGGTCTCATTTAGCCCCCAGGGAATCGGGGTCCGCGGTGACGCTACTCACCGACGACTCGCCATAAAGTCGCCCCTGCGGTTTATTATTATTATTATTACGCGGCGGCCTTATTGCTGAAAACGATTTCTTCTAGGCAACCTTAGGCTGGAAAGAATTAAGCATAGAGGGAAAAGAATAACATAATAACTTGATTAAATTATTTTATGATCAGACGTGTCAATAGCTTTACAACACAATAAACATTAATGCTAGCAGTAATGTTAATGAATATACGTGCATTGCTGTAATACACAGCCTCACTTCAAGGAGCTTATTGTCGCATATGAGTGCATGCTGGTGTTGCTGCTATTTTACAGGATTTTCCTCTGACTGCGAATTACGTAGAAATGCTTTTACAAACATTTCACGAAGCTCCAATTTACACTGTATATTACTGAGCTTAATTTTTGAGTACGCAGATATTACATGGGTGGATTGAAAGAGATATCTGTACAATAACTACAGTTTTACTACAGAGAAATATGAACATTATTTTAACATTCTGTAATAAAATGCACCACCAATATCGGCATTAACTTATGTACATGAGGCTTAAAATCATAGCCCTTGGGTTTACAAAAAATACAAAGTTCATCTATTCATCTACCTATATATATAGGTATAAAAAACTCAAAGGTGACTGACTGATATAGTGATCTATCAACGCACAGCCCAAACCACTGGACGGATTGGGCTGAAATTTCGAATGAAGGTAGATGTTATGACGTAGGCATCCGCTAAGAAAGTATTTTTGGAAATGCCACTTTTTAAAGGGTGAAATAGGGGATGCAAGTTTTACTTCTTAATGCGAGCGAAGCCGCGAGCACCCACTAGTATACGATATTTCGCAATTAAACGAACACAACACACATAAAATATGTTGTAATTGTGTCATTTTATTGATAAAGCAGAGCAGCAAAACTTGTACACTTATGTGGATATTTATTCTCGAAACTTATCCAAACAGTGGCATAAATTGCACAAACAAGCATCGACTGCATATACATATAATTGTTTGTTCAAGGTTCTAGGTATTATTGTTGAAGGTGAGTGCACGCCCTCTCGCGGCGAGCTGATGAACCCGCCGACAGAACAAAGGCATTTAGTCTTCATGTTTGTTGAAATAATAATTTATTTATTACATTAGTTGCTGAGGTAGACCGGTGTGAAGAGTAGTCGCAGTGTAAAGACGTCACGTAACTGGCCTGCATTATGCATTGATGGTAGGCTATTTCTGAACAGAAATATCTCTTCAATATTCAAATAGAACATCGATTCTATTACATGGCATGTTGACATTAAGGGACCAAAATGCTGGCCTTTTTCTGGCTCAACGTATAAGCATTGCCATCCAGCGTCGTAATGCGGCCAGTATGCTGGGCACGCTGCCCTCTGGTAGTGGGCTGGAGCACTTAGATTATCTTTAGGCTTTTCTAAAGATTTTCTAAGTGCCCCTTTTTTGTAGTAGTTAGTAGTAGTATGTTTAGTTTTTTTTCCCTTGTTTTCACAAGGGTTCCCCGCCCAAATAGTATCCTTATCAACAGGAATACTTTCTTTTTGCCTCATCCTAAAAAAAATATGCTGAAGCATTCCCCTGTCTATCGAATCTGCGATACTTATAATAAAATAAGGAATGATATTGATATTTTCCATAGTATTTCATTGACCCTGCTAAAACGCAAACTTTGCAAGTTGTTGGAAATATATATATTTAATTTTAAGTTGTTCTGTTATATTAACTAAGTCTTGAGTGATGATTACTACTTATATGTTTTTATTTTTAGTTTATTTATTTCTATTTTGGGCAGTTATAATAATTATCGTCGTGTATGCTTAGTATTTAGTTTTTGATATTATAAACGTTGAGTATTTTTGTAAACATGTTTTGTATATGTTTTGTATATATATATATATATGTATATATAGGGTTTTAGATTGTTAGTTTTTATATACATGTTAGGTTGACATCTAGAAGAAAATATACATTTATAAGTTTATTCATAGTAGTTTTTTTTAAGTTAGGTTTAGTATATTTTCAGTTGTGTAAACTTTTACGAATAAATAAAAAAATAGCTTTACGAATTATGAAAAGACTGATGCTTGTAGAATATAACAATAGAAAATTATGATAAATTTGAAAAAACAATAATAATAACTAAGTATATCGTGAGACAAATAATCCCCTAGCAGAACATTTTAAAGGTGTGTTGATAATTTTATTGAGAGCTAGTTACAATATGTGTAAATGCACGCACAAACTACACTAGGCACATAAATTAGCTAATGCAAAAAAGAGTTATCGCCGTATAATGGCGGTAGATAGCAGCGCCGCCCGCGTGGCTGCGGGCTGAAGGCTGCAGCGGAGGTACTTCAACCCCATCCATTATTTTATGAAGCCTCCATTGAGGCTCCATCGTAATGAAAATTGATAAAGGCTATTAAACTGCAGGTTAATAAACTATAAGCTTGAAATATTGGATGGAATCCGACGCTGTGGTGAAACTCCATTAAATAATAAAACTGAATTCAAAATCTGATATTGGAAGTTAATTATCCAATTTTCATAGTACTCTCATATTGGCATTTATAAAGCATAAATCATGCCAAGATTTTCATTTTTTGTTTAAATAATTATGGAAAGGAATAGTGCTTGATATTAAGTTGTAGTCTATATGTAAACCACAATCAACTTAGAATTAATAAAATCTAAAAATCGCTACATAAGTATGTCAGCAACGAGATTTTGATCTCAGATTAATTAAGTCATATATTATTTTTCTCCTGAAATATACATTTTTGTGCAAAAAGTGAAGATTTAATTAAGTTAACTAAATTATAAGTTGTCGGTTGTTTTGCTCGGCTCGTCGTGAAGAAGCCGTCGGGTGATTGTGGACGTGAATTAATGAACTCCAGAGCCGGCGAGTGAAGCCACGCCGCTCATTCATTCTACTCCACTAATTAATTATACCAAATATTCACTGACACTCCAAAACAAACAAACAGCGTCTATTCTTCGCATCACTCCAACGTGTTTATTCTTTATCACATCCACTCTCATCTAAATGCAAGTAAGAGTACCAAAATTTGAATTATACACACACAAAGTAGCAATATCAATAATTAATTATTGACTTTGTTATTTTGTCATTCATGAGTCCTTCTAATGAACCCCTGGCCTTGTGTTAAAGCTAATAAATAATTCACAATCGGCACCTTCATAATCATATACGACACCTGCGGAGTGTTTGCAAGTACATACATACATACACGCGTGTCTGTACATAAACATACATACAACACTTCGCTCGGTGCATGATTCAATTATATATGCTAACTGTATTATAACAAGGTGGATTACATGAAACCGATTTACAAATATTAGCTAACAAAGTTTTACAAGACAGGTATGTTAATAGAATAATACATAGATAATTGTTCTAATGTTCATGTTTACAAGTATTTGTAAGGTGTAAATTAGTTTTATACCTAACTAGTGGATGCTTGCGGCTTCGCTCGCATTAAGAAGTAAAACTTGCATTCCCCTATTTCACCCCTTTAAAAGTTGTATTTCCAAAAATCCTTTCTTAGCGGATGCCTACGTCATAGCATCTACCTGCATGCCAAATTTCAGCCCGATCCGTCCAGTGGTTTGGGCTGTGCGTTGATAGATCACTATATCAATTAGTCAATCAGTCAGTCAGTCACCTTTGAGTTTTATATATTTTATATGTATTCTGTGACTTAACACAATAGATTCTCCCGCACGATTTCTAAGAATATCTATATTTAAAACAATTACGTTTAAAAAATGTATTCGTGTTTCATGACAAATCGAAAGTTTTCGTATCAACTACAATTCCTTTTTAAGTTCATTTAGTATTTTACTCATTGAAACAGTTAAAAGAAATCGATTTTATCTACATTAAAATCTCGGGTGTCTTTGTATTTGTAGTACAAAGCGAATCTTTAGTCGATAGCTAATAATTGGAGAGCCATTCCCGAAATAGCCGAGTAACCTTTATCGGGTTATTTTGGATTCGCTCCGACTGCCTGTCGAGCCTTAACCCGCGTACTACAACCAACAACCAGGGAACCTGATACTAGATATAATAAAAAGTTAGACGAGAAACCTTAAAGTTCTGCTAATCTAATCATTTTACGTTAGCCAATTATTTGACATTTGGTTTATCAGCCTATTTGATAGAACATAATCTGTTATCTTGTCCTTTTCTTCGAATATCTATTAAAAGGACACTCGAATAAAGTGATCATTCTAAGGCCTACATCGCTAAACCTATGAATTCTCTAAATATTAATGTCGCATATTCTCTCAAGTTTTTTATAACTATGCATCGTAGTATCCCATACGAGTTTAACCTTAAAATAACGATAGCGTGCAATTGGAATTATTCTGTTTTACATTATATAAGATATCTACGTATACATGTATGGTGCAGAGCCAACAGGATTGTTTAAGAACTGAAACTCCCTCTCAGCAGTTATCATGGTGTCGATCACCTCACTCACTAGATAATTCCAGAAAGTTCTCAGTATCTCCACATTATTATATCGCGTTCCGTTGTTGCGTCCGTACGCAAACACGTTTGCGTCGAATGTTGAATATTTGTGAAACACGGAACGCCTCGAGCTGAGACACGTTTGAACACAAAATGGCGAACAACATGCTTTCATAGGTATTTTATGCGTAATAAACATTTTACATTCGAGCTACTATCGCGTATGGAGCTATTTTATACCATTCGCATTTAGAAAGCGGTAAAATGGGGCCGGAATTAGATTTAGTAGCTTACCTCATTATTACACTGTTACAAAGGTATGGCTTAGCATAAAAATAAATGAATTTTACTGCAACCTCCACAATTTTTTTAGTGAGGAAAATTCATCTGTGAATACGTAAATTCCTGGTTTATTTTTATCCCAAATTAGGTAAAATGTTATCAGAAGCATAACTTGTACCAGCAACGCATGACACGCCCTATTGGGTCGTGGGAGTAGTTTTTTTTTACATGATATAGGCTTACGCTTGACTACAACTTGCCTGATGGTAAGCAACGTTATAGTCTACGATGTACCGCGCTTGCCTAGAAGAAACCGGTTTAAAGATTGCCTTTCAAATACCTAACATCAATTCTAATCAACTTTTCATAACGTTATTGCATTATTTATTATTCACTCATTCATTTTGATAGCTAATTTCAAAGATTTTAAATGCCATTTATTACATACATCGCCTGGGTGAACAGGCCACAAAGAGCGTTTAGTAAACATTCCCTGAGATGTTCAGTTTGTTTGGCGTGCTGTCTGTGCAGCCTCCTGCGCGTGTAGCGAGATAGTGTCGCGCCCCGGCCTCGCTCGCGCCCTGAATACTAATTCGCCTGTTTACGTCGATTGTCCCGATACTGCGATAAGGATACAAATACATACGTATATCTGTGTACATAGGTACATTATATTTGCAATATAGATGACGATCTTGCTGTGGTTTAATAACTATAACAACACGTATAAGACGTATCTGCTTTAGATATACTAATTTGTTAAATACAATAGAGTTCTTCATGCCCTAATCGTATATATGATATACTTGTAATACTTTACAATGATGGTCAAACGTCTGACTGTAATGTCGAAAAAACCCTCTATGCGTTTTACTATAGATATATATTATAAGATATATGTTACATAATTTAAGCGCCCGCAGCTCAGCTAGCCGAGGTAAACGGATGGATGATCAAAAAGTGACATGCCATTTTGGGTGCTTTCGTTGGTCGGATGACATTTTAAATTGTAGGTTCCGGCTGTTTGTTATAGTAAGATAGTCGTTTAGCCATGTCAGAGGCCCTTAGAGCGGCTTGATACACTCTCGACACCAGAGTTGGCAATTCTCATTCGATAAGAAGAAGAAGCTAGAAAAATGTCACAGAGATCACTTTGCTCCTTCTTCATTTTGTCCCTCTGCGTGTGTTGGTCGCACCTCGCGCGATGTTGTTGCTGACTGTACTCAGCCCGCGGGAGTATGGAAATGATTCCTTCATTTACTTACTTGTTGTTTTGTGTCTTTACTTTACGAAAGGTTTCGGGAAATCTCCACCCTTGTATGTCCTCGTATACAATGCCTTCCATTATAAGTTATTGTGTAGCGAACCGGGGAACCTAATTAAATCTAAATTTGAGGTCACGAGTCCTGTATCTTTATATTTTGTTGCCGCGTTCTTGTAAATTATGCGGAACGTTCTGGTTGCCATGTCGACCCTAATCTGAAACGACTGCAAAGTAAAAATGCGTACAGGGCAATAATTAAAGGGCACACGGGCTCGCTAAATAAAAGGAATGCCTAATAAAGACCCTCCACTGCCTCATTACAGCAGGCCTGAAACAACCGCTTGTTAATGGCGAAAAAATAGGAGAAAATAAGCTCTTTGATCCGACATCGGTCCTGGATGAAGGGAGTGTACTCCGCTGTACGGTACATGGCGAGCTGCGTACTGACAGGCACGAGGTGGCGTGGTTTACTAATAAACAACACAACAGTACTAATATCCGCAAAGTTAACATGATGATTTTTACCGACTATTTGTTTTGGTGTACTTTGTATTGTATATTCTGTCCTGTATAATTGTGTAACCCAGCGCTGTGGTTGCAGGTGTCCTGGATCCGGCACCGCGACCTGCACATCCTGACGGTGGGCGGGTACACGTACACGTCGGACCAGCGCTTCCAGGCGTCACACGCGGCGCAGACGGACGACTGGACGCTGCACATCAAGTGGGCGCAGCAGCGCGACGCCGGCGTCTACGAGTGCCAGGTGTCCACGCAGCCCGTGCGCTCCTTCTTCGTCACGCTGCATGTTGTCGGTGAGTGCCAACGCTTACATTATTCACTCCTGTGCGAGGCGAGAAAGTACCCAACGGAAGCACTTTTTTTATATAAAATGTGGCAAAAAAGCAGACGATCTGCCTGATGGTAAGCAGTAATCGTCGCCTATGGACACAGCGCAGTGCTGCAGCACTTTGCCAGGTCAGAAAGGTGTTTGACTTAGCGATTAGTAAATGGCTCAGCGCCGTATCAACATAACAACAAGAGCCAGCATCGCGCGCACGACTCCGGCCGGCGAGGCTCGCTTCAAGAGTCAACAGACCCTTGTCTACCTGGCCTGAGCTCTACCTGTGGCTCTACTATACCTGTAGCTAAATAACATTGAACCTCTCAGCTTTATAATACGGCAAAGTGGCATTTACTCGCAGAACCAGTATTGTCTCGTCCGAAGCCGGTTAAATTTAATCAGCTATCGATTACATTTAGGTGCAGGTCGATGACCTTTCATCACTACTGTATTTATACACGACCCTAACTTTGCTGAAAATGTACCTTTTCTCGTAATTTATTCGTTCTTGCTCTTGAAACAACATTTTCAAGACAATTTATAGTGAATTTAAGCAAAAAAGCAAGGAAAGTTTAAAACTACTTGTTCAGGTAGCGCTGCTTATAGCGTCTGTGTGTTATTTTGTTTGTGAATTGTGGCAATTTACGACGCTCTCTAAACTTGCCAGATAAGTAAATATCTCCTTCCCGTGAATAGAGAATACTTCGACCTTACACCTGCTTACACTTCAACAGTTTTGTCGTAAAGAAGGTTTAGGTAAAGTGAATAGTTTTTGTGATTATTTACGAAGATTGCAAATAGAACACGATCAAAATCTGTATATTGGCATTTGGCATGCTATTGATTAATTATTATTCTGGACCGTTTAGTATTATTCTGCACTGTAAAGTATAAAAAAATATTATCGCACATATCCCAGTGTTGATATCAATCACAATTAGCCATGACACAAGCATATCGACTTTTCTTCACAAAATTTTCCATTCTCCTCTCATGGTGTTTACACAAGCAGCTTACACACATATACACACGCACACATGCGTATGTATCTGTGTACGGTGTATCATGTATCGTAATGTATCGTTTGTCGGATTAACGACTCGGTGGTAGGTATTTGCGTTCCATTTTCAAATTCATTGTGAAACGCCGACAGCGCGGGGGCAGGGGGCAGGAGGGGGGGGGGGGGGGCTCATTGGAGCTATGTTATTGGCGTGTTCACATTATACAACGGAAAACACTTAAATACACACACCCCGTGCTGGGACGCAGGAACCATGGGGAAGAAACATGGAGCTGTTAATGACTGTGAAACTATTTAGTTCAATGTACATAGGTACCTACTCTCCTTTATGATAGTAGAAAACGTTAAACAATATGGTTGAACTTTTTACAATATTATGAAAACTATGATACACTTTTCATAATATTGTAAAAAGTTCATAAAAAAAGCAGTTTAAAGTGATGTTAGGTGTGCGTGCGAAGCAGGGCTCCAGTGAAGTGATAGCCGCGCCACTAAGCTCCGTAATTATTGAGATTTCACCAAACTTGGCGCATGAAAACTTGACTCAGTCATTAAAATATCGTAAAAGTTACGATTTGTTATAAATAGTTGGATTTTAAGTGGTCTGCATACTATCTGAGCTAGATTGTAAAATCTGGATCTAGATCAAAGCAAGCGATGGTACCTTATCGAAACTTTATTATTTAAATAATCGGTAAAGTATTAAACCGTTAATCTTTGTTACCTTACTATGTAGCTTGCATTGGTACGTACAGTCAGCGTCACTATACAAGTAATAGCGAGCCCCCGGTGTGTAGATAGTGTTGGGATCTTAACACATTTATTGGCAGTGATACGTGGCTGGCATTAATGTCCACGGGACACACCCATGTCTCTATATACGAGTATACAGTCATACGCATTACATTCACTTTATGTAATGTGTACATTATTGGAAAATTCTTCCTGCTTCCTCACTTTACTACAGTACCTACATTTGATCACTTCAACACAACAACATATTGATATAGCCAAACACTATGCTGTTCTGTTTTGCAACAAATGGTGCTTACTCTGGTTCATTCCACACATGCAATAGAATTGGACAGCAGATTTTGTTAGCATTTCCATTGCAAGCAGTATTTAGCTGCATTAAACGCATGTGGATACAATCCAGCGCAGACTGTATGTAAAGTGTATTGTACGGCCACCGGTGGCAGTCGCTCGCACCAATCATCGACCATTCCTGTAGCAATGAGCTCATTTATTGGTATATTGGCCCCCGCGCCCTGCGCCCCCGCGCTGACGGCTGGCAACCAGCGAGCCGCTCTAATCACCCGCGTGTGTTGCTGACTGTACCCAGTACTGTACATTATACAGATGAGTGTACCACCACCCGGTCCTGCCCGGCGCTGAGTGTACCACCCGCCGGCCGCTTTATTCAAACCTGATTACATTATTTGTTTGCAGACTTTGCGCCCAAATAAAACCCGTGAATTTATTTACGTTCGCAGCAAATTTTGATTAAAATTGTTCGGCGCGATAACGCTTAACGGCTCTGATTGATTTTTGTGTTCATCTGAGGAAACTCCATTCCGATTGGCTATTTCATTGTTGAGGCATCGACCAGCAGCCGCCGAGTAGCTGGCGGGTAGTCGGCGGGCAGTCTGTCCCCGGCCGGCGCCGGCACTCGGCCGCACATTCATTATGTCGCCGGCCGAGGGCGATGAAACGGCTTTCATTTTACGAGGCCGAAGAAAACTCCAGCTAATTTGAAACCTCTTAAAGAATAACAAGATTAAATATTAACTAGAAGTCATTAACTCGCCGCCCGTGCCTTATCTCGCTTACATTTATTTAACTTACTTTAATTCAACTAGGCTACAGTCTCTAAAGAAAATGCTGCCAAGTTTGCGCAAAGAATAATATTTGAGTAGAAATGTTCATGTTGAAAGTTGAAAGTACTGTCGACGGTAGTTTCGCGCCAGTGCTGCCCCCGGCCCCAGCGGCGCGCGGCAGTACTAGCGCCACCTCTCGACATCTAACTGCTCCGCAACTTTCTTTCAAATTACTTGGCTGCTCTTACACGTTTTATTTTTATTTTTCCTATAAAGTAAGGGAAAGTTTTGAAATAACACTTGATAGTGATAGCGCGTATCAGCAAGTTACACAGTTGAACCACGTACCTAACAACCATGCATCTCTGGTCATTATGTATCTAGCCAGTAGCCACTAATAAATCCGTTAAATACTTCCCCCATGCATAGATACCATGGATCCCTCCCCATGCGTGGCGGGTGACTCCCGTCACGCGGCTGTAACGCTCTCATTACTCCCCCGAGCTAGGAGCACTAATGCCCCCCTCGTGCCGCGGCTCCCCGGCTGGCGGCCTGCCAGAGCCAGCACCGCAAGGTGTAAAC
This sequence comes from Macaria notata, assembly GCA_927399415.1. Lineage (NCBI taxonomy): Eukaryota > Metazoa > Arthropoda > Insecta > Lepidoptera > Geometridae > Macaria > Macaria notata. The sequence goes on from OV656727.1 coordinate 3,327,702, forward strand.
CCGGCCACTACTCACCTACCTGCATTCCGAGCCGGTGAAGCGGAAAAACTAGTTTTCTCCGACTTAAAACGCTTCTTGGCAGCGCTGCCCCCAGAGTTACGGCTACTTCGCAAATGGATGTAAGAGTACCGCGCTCCGGCGGCCATGCAGGGGCTCCGGCGGCCATGTTGGGACCGCCAACAAGTTATCGTGCTGTAGCGCCGGATATCTGCCAGGAACTAGTTTGACTCCATTAGCGCATGTTTCCGCCCTCACTAAATGAAACCTCATCAATCCCAGCGCAGTAATTGCGTGCTATTGTACCTTCTACAATAACGACTATACGAGAGTCAATACCTACTATAATGTTGTTATCTTTCTACAGATTGTGACGAGATATACCAGCGGATGTTTTCCGACGGGGAAGGTGTGTTTGGTTGTGTGTGTGTTTGTGTGACTGTGTGTTTACTAACCGCTAATAACAAGGCTGCGCTACAACAAACTATACATACTGCTATTATTTATGGTTTTAATTAGTTTTCGTTCAAAGTTAGGCCATGTATGAGTAGGTACCGTATTTTACAGGAAAATTTAGAAACTCTTCATGATGATGGTAAAGGAAGGGAAAGATCCCTAAAATATGTACCAATATCCTTGTATTAGAATGATATGATTACTTCGCGTTGGTCGTGAAGTAGGTGCTTTCTAACCGCTAACTTGTGTTGTTGTTTGTTGACTAATACCGCTAGATGGGCTGTTTGATCAAGTAACTGATCTTGCCAATACATATATAACTATGTACAATAGTACATGTGCCCTTATTTTACGTGTTAGCATATATGTAGCTCTATATTACAGAACACACTTGTATAGTCTATTTATTTTGTCAATTTTTTGGTCAGAATACGACTTGTTTTCTATGTTTTAACTTTTTCGAACTACGATAGGTTTTAAAAGCAATCAGAAGTTATGATTCGAGCTTTTAATATTTTACTCTATTTACTTAATAGCTATCACAAATTGATATTAAATCTTGTTTATTTAACTCGATAATAGTTTACAATAGCAAAATTAGATACAGTATTGTGATTGATTAATTGTATTATTCTGGAATCACATCATGTGTCGTTAGCTCCCACGGGTACGCAACTATGATAACTAATACTACTATAGTAGGTATTTAAAGATTATATATAGAATAGTTAGGTAGGCATATGAGGATTATATTTCATTATAAATTCAACATTGTACTTAGCACCAACAAGATTACTAACTTATATACTTACGTTTCTTAGAAACGTAGACAAAAAAGCGTTCATTGGTGACTAGAAATTCTACTTTATTTAACCTTTTCAAGTAATAATCTATGTTCCTTTTCAGCGTTTAAAAAGCGTATAATACTTGTACCTATATGAAGTAGTATATATCTAGCAGCAGCCGCGTTGCGTTTCGGCGCACGTCCTCGATTATCTCCCGCCTCAGAATATAGATCTATAAAGTATAAACCCCCAACATATTGCCTATTGTATTCTTTAGCACTAGCACAGACACACGGGTTGCACCGACATTTTACTTATATTGGGCTTCATAGGTAAACCAAATACATAATAATTACCTACGTTATGTATTACGTAACTATTTTCATTTATTCGCGAATAGGAAAGAGCTTAATTTTCAAAAAAATCTCGTTTTATCATTCCGTTTTGAAAAAAATATTTTTAACGCCGTATTTTATATAAGTAAGTACCAATATTATAAACATTTTTTTTTTTGTTAAATGTTTTCTATCATTATATTCCTCATTATATTGGTTCATTCTCAGAAATGTATACTTTTCTAAGATTTCTGGCATAATGTTCTTCATGCCTCGCTGAGAAGGAAAACATACAAACATTGGTTGTACAATCCTGGTCGGTATGTACATAAGTATGTGATGTTGTGCTCGGGGTCGGATCGTTTCATGAAATAATCAGCAGTCGGCGCGAGCCTCGTAAAAATAACACTTTTTATTAGTCGTTACAATTTTCCTCTCGCCATTGGAAATACATCAATATTTATGAATATCGGGATATCGGATGTGGGATACGAGGCAGGCCGCTCGAGGGCGCCTCTCTCGGGCGAGGGGCGCCTAATACATTAACCCTTTGTTATATTTGTAGTATAGTAGTATAGCACAAACAAATATGATCCAGAATAACTTTGAGTCTTCGTTTTTTTTATATTTATGTTAAATCAAGCTCTGTCTGTAGTACATACAGTTTTGACCTAAAGTAACTCTAACCTTGATTATATACAAATACAAATACAAATAATACGATCCGCGGCTTATTGTATACATTATAAAAGTATATATGTATTATATCCGTTATCTAGTACCCATGATACAAGCGTAAGCTTAGTATGGGGCTAGATGGCGATGTGTGATATGTCCTGTTTTTTTTTATAACAATGATCAACAAGCAACGTGGTGCTGCATCACGCTGCAACAAACGATCTAAGACAGAATGTGCGCCTCATCGCTCTAACTCGCGCCGCACCGCACCTGGGGCGCCTGGCACGTGCCATCTTACAACAACACATTACCACTGAACTGCTTTCTTCTACTTTCAAATAAATACGGCCTTCATAAAGGGCTAAATTCGAGGGTTAAGTATTTGTAATTTAGATGAAAAGGCAAAATTTCTGAATTCGTATACGCTGAATACACAATGAAATCTCGAAATTAATGAATTCTAAATCAATTAATTTATGCTCGAATCCATCTGAAGGGCTTAACAAATAGATTTTCGTCATAAAATAATAACTATGAGAGAGAGTGAACAAAGGCGAGAAGTTTTTGTGTTGAATTTGCTGACAAAATCCAATCATTATAGCGCTAGTCATTCACCCGACCTCGCCCGCGCTCGCTGCGCTCACTCGGCCGCACTCCGCTACACTATTGCACTAACTAGGTTTAAAATTACTCTTGATTATTCACCTTTGTTTTAAGTCTCTTTTCTACTCAAGATATTTTAAATCTAGTGATCTTTCCTAGAATTAAACGTTCACCTTTTTCCACTCCTTTCTTTTCTTTAAGTTTTACAACTTTTTGTTCCGCGTGGATCGTTACAATCTCGTTGCCAATTAAAAAAAAATGTGTTAACTCAGCACTTCCTATAGTCGATTACTATTTTTAACATGCAGAAAATTAGGTTTTATTTCCTATGCACTATCTCCCCCGTTGTACTATACATACTGACGCAGGCCGAGCCCGGCCGAGTACTTCCGAGGTAGAAGTGTGTAATTCAGCTAATTGAGTATAATTGCAGTTGTGGAAGTGAGCGTGACGTGTCTGGGTGAGCGTCGGGGGCGCCCCCTGGAGGAGACAACTTTCACGCGCCAAATCTTGCGGAGCATTCACTCACTGAACTTAATTAGAAAACTTACCAACATTATCACAAGTCGTAGGATTTTAACCGACGTCTCTCCAAACGACTTATAAAATTTATTTACCGAAGTTGTACGTGCACCTTTGTTTAGACAGTAGTATATAGAACCTATTGTTCTCGATATAGTTTTCAATCCGAGCACTATGTAGTGCACCACCCCCCGCCCCCCTCGACCCCGCAACCTCTCCACTCTCCAAATTGATATTAAAACGTGCGTTAAAACTAAACTAACAGCACGTTCCTCCTCTCGACGAAGTTTCCTCCCGACTCGATTATATCGTTTTAATTTACAGTATTTCATGTTAGAAACTCGGAACTGTGAGTTACTGCGATGTGTGGCGAGTGGCAAGCTCTAGTTTTTAATTATTCCGCTCGGAGTTCGCTTCTGTTTATTCTGTTCCGATTGGCTGTACCTAAACTCCCAAATTAAGCCACGACTCGTAGCGTCGCTGCAGCGTAGCACTGCTACGCGCTCGTAGCTATTAGGAAACGATGTACATAGCCTGCTAAGTTGCGTACCAATCCCTCTCTTTTGAAATTATGAGAGATTTACTTTTACTTGAACAGAAGTAAGTTATCACAATCTTCGAATGTAGATATTAGCACTTGAATGCGGTTGCATAATATTTCCATACAAAGTGCGGTGGCACAGTGGTGGTGTGAGCGTGAAGCCTGCAAGCGGCGTGGAGTAGTACTGGAGCAGTAGTGCGCTCTCAGCATCTCACGGGGATTATAGGTAAGCAGGTTTCATAACTTTCATGAACAGGGTGCGCTGTATAGATACTGCATGACACTGTAATGTTTGATATGAAACTGAACAAACCACAGGAAGCCAGATCAATAATATGAGTCAATCATAATAACGTTTAAGAAAAATAAAAATATAACAATTTTTAAATTAAATGGCATAACGCATTTGTCGTGCGTCGTTAGTGAAACTTATGATGTACAATATTATCAGTGTTTTTCATCGGAATATGTTAAATAATGTAAAACAAAGAAACACTAATACTAAAACTACTAACACTAAAAAAATATGTTTGTTTATTTACCTAAAAGTCACAGATAGCTAAAATAAATACAAAGTTTTTGTCCTCACCATCCAACTTAGAGAATAAAATTCGATTTAGAATAGTCTATATTTTTACACAATATATCTATAGAGTAATCAACGGCAGGCACATATATATGTGTGTAAGTCCGGGTGTTTGTAGTTTGCGTGCAGTGTGCCGGCGCCCGGCTTTACTCGCGAGCTGGATTTGCAATAAGAAATGATGCGGATACTGTCACATGCACAGCAACTTGCAGCTTTAAGCTCGTATAAAGCTCTTCGCAAACATACGGAGCAACACAACACATACTGTATGTACATTCTGTACAAGTTAGTATTTAAAACTGGTTTGCAATGAGTTAGGTTGTGAAATGCAACTTATATATTATGTTTTCCAATTTATAGTGTTAAAAAACTTTGATATACTATGAATTGAGTCATTCATTTTCTCTTTGACAATTACTTGCTAATATTTGACACACATAATAAAATTATTCTGCTGAAATACAACGACCCATGAAATGATGACTAACTGCCAACAACAATTAGTAATATAAGAGCAATACTAACGCTATTTTGTTACAAAGGCAGCACTGGAAGCGAGGCCTATGACTAGCTGGCCCTCCCGACCGCGCCTGTCGGGGGCAATCTACACCAGGAGTACTATGATATACTTCCTAGTAACGGTTATTGCCGGCAGTAATGCTAATAGGTAATAGATGGACAAAGGGATGTACTTAGTTCAATTGTAAACATGCAATTATACACTTGATTATTGTAATCACAGTCGTCACGCCTGCTCACTGGCATTATTATTATTAATTTGAAAATAATTCAATCACAACAACATAATTTCAAACAGAGTGTGGCCACTGATGACAAGTGTGGCTAGCGGCTGCCTTTCAAATGTTTATCGTTTCATATTTATATATAGAATTGAACTTTATAGGTCAATTTTAATGTTAAAACTTTCATGAGACATTTTATCAATATGTTAACTATTATATTATATAACGTTTAGTTAACATATTTCTAGGTCAAATAAACAAAATCAAAATTCTTAGTAGGTAATGAATAACATTTTCAAATGAAAATTGAAGGCAAATTACTAATAATATTTATAGAAAGTTATTTATAAACAACGCAAAGTGAATATTTATATTGAATTCATAACAGAATGCTTCTTAGAACCTGTAAGTACGCGGGTAGATAAGCCAGATTTCGAATAAATTGATATTGTTATTACACGGAGTTTTCTTCTGAACAAAGTTAGTCTTGATTAAAATTCTACAGAACATCAATCAAAATGGATTACTATTAAAATTCGTACAATAAACTACTCTAACTGACGTACATAGTAAGATGAATGATGTTTATTTTACAACTCAGTTATAGTAGGCGGTGACAAACATACATTAATAAAAACAAATACACCACATATGAAAAATGTTCTGAATCCGCAGAGTAGTTTATTGGACTAAACTATCTTGAGTACGACATATGTATTCGCAAGAGTGTCGATCTAATCTCGCTAGTATAGTGTTTTCTTCCTGGCTCGTGTGAGAGTGACGTCACTCGCACGTTGATGACGTCACATTACGTAGAACCTGAGTCGTGTGATGTTGATGGACGCAGGTATCAATAGCCGGCGGTAATGCGTCGGCCTACACAACCCTATGCCGCCCTACACCGCCCTACAGCGCCGCCCGCCCGGCCTGAACACACCTCATATAGAAGGATAGCGCCCGAGATAGTGTTTATTCAATATGCCTTCATGTTGAGATTAGACTTGTTTGACTTGTTTTCTTGGTTGGGCTTTCTTGTTATCTCTCAGTTATGAAACACGTAGTAGTTTCGGCAAGAAAACACAACTCCCAAATACATTGTTAATGAATTTATTTATAGTAGCATAAATGTAAAATCAAGGAAGTACTTTAAATCATAGATATAACATTTGTAATGTTGATGCAAAGTCCTTGTATTTCCTCAAATCTAATAAAAAGAAACAAGAAAGTGAGTAAACCAATGTGTTCCTACAGTATACCTGCCCTAAGGCAGAGGGGCCAAGGGCCGCACGTGTCTCCCTCTAGGCGACAGGGTCAAAGGGTGAAGATGATTGACGTACTGTTTACTTATTCACACATAGCTGGCTCCATAGACCGTACTTACAATAATAAGTTTTCACGCCTTTTTATTCCCCACGTGGCAATACTGTAGTCAACTAAGGAACACGAAGAAATGTTTCTTAATAGATTTCTAAAGATTATACACAATAGAATCCACTTTATTATAGTAGATTTGATTGACTGGTGACATGCGGTGATAATGAGATTACGATCAAAGTTAATTGTACAGCTTTAGGTATTTTGTTTTTTGTCAATATTAAGTGTTTAAATCGAGAAAGTGTCACAGGGCGTGATTGATTTATTGCTTTAGTTCCCACTCCGCTCGCGGCGCTACTGGCGCTGGCGGCGTGACGGAGACAACAAAAGTGTTTTAGTATATTATCATTTATGTAAATGTTTAGCAACATCCCACCTCCACGCCGCGCGTCTGAGTATCTAGCGACGACTGAAAACTAAGTACAAGGTTACAAACACATTTTACATCAAAATAAATCAGAGTAACAAATTAAAAACCGGCCAAGTGCGAGTCGGACTCGCGCACCGAGGGTTCCGTACAAACCTGCAAGGTTAAATATTTTGTGATGTAACTAAAAATTTATGGTTTTCGTAATTTTTCCTTTATCTATGCTATAAGACGTTGCTTCGTACCAAATTTCAAGATTCTGAGTTCACGGGAAGCACCCTGTAGGTTTTGATTCCCTTGCAAGTGTCGAAAATTTGCGGCATAAATGGCTGTATCTTTTGATTGCGTTGGCTTAGAAGTTTGATTTTTTCACAGCTTCAAGGGACAGTAGACCTGAGTAATTGATATAAATTTCAGCTTCATACCTCTACGCGTTCCTGAGAAAAAGGGTCTTGACAGACGGACGGACGGACGGACAGACGGACAACAAAGTGATCCTATAAGGGTTCCGTTTTTTCCTTTTGAGGTACGGAACCCTAAAAATGCTAATATTCATTTGTTTACCATCGATAATTATTCCATCTTCGGCCACAGTTTCAGGTAAAAATATCACGTTAGGCGACTGATGGTATTTTGCCTGACTCTTGTTACAACATAAAATACGAAGGAGAAAGTTCTTATATCATTTCCTCACCTACTCGTTGATTTTCTCGTTCATACGTACTAGAAAAGCTTGTGGCTCGATTACCACTGAGCCTGTACTGTATTTTCTACGTTATAAATTTAGGTACACTTTGCTCCGTACACATTTCACTTAGAAAACATCGCGCCAGGTTAGTGCTACATACTTTATCTCGTCACCTTTTCTTAGAACCTGAGTAATGCCGGGAAAGATTATTTTGTGCTTTGAATTTCTATGAGATACTCAATATATAGGCTTTGATATTCAAACTTTGAAAGCGTGATTACATAATGTTATATGTATGACCTTTTTTGTGAATTTGTGACATGAACATTTAAACAATGTGTAATAACATGATGTTCGCGCTATCAATGGATGATATAGCTCCTGTGTTTGCTGCAGTAGTAGTTCCCAGCTAGTGTGCGTGCAGTGGTGGTGTGGTGCGGAGTGCTTACTGTATGAGCGGTATAAATCAGCGGCAGGCAGCGTGGCTGCGGGCCGCGTGGAGAGCTCGCAGTGATGCGATAATGTAGCTCATTGCGCTCATTAGCTCGGCCCGCTCGGCCCACATCGACCTCATTAAATCGCACCACTCGTCCCTCACGCAGTAATGTGCTCTCCGTGTCAGCGCGCTAACACCGCCCCCACGGCGCTGGATACTGCTACATACCGGACTCCAGCTCAACTGATACACATCACTTACAATTCGATAATGTGTTGCATAAACTACACTAGATGTTTCAAGCAAATGGTTCTGTCTTTAAAAGAGCAAAGCATCGAAACACCAAACACATAAACAATGGCAGCTGAAATAAGAACAATTAGAACGTACTGGAGTTTATCGCGAGCGATAATTTTAACGGCGCCGTACAAAGGCGAGGATAAATTAATATATCTCGTCGCTCCGCCGACGTCATTATGATATAATTTAATGTACGCATCCACTTAAGGATAGACACATAAAGGAGCTCTCACCGCGGCCGCGCGCTGCCACGCTACCCTCGCCCTTATGCCGCCGTGTATAGATCGCAGTGCGTGTGTCGGGCACACACATGAACACAACCCTACTCATAAATATTCCCATTTAAAGTTGAGCGTTATGTCGCTGAGATAAAGTTAGTTCTTAATTACGCGTCGCGAGGGCGACACTAGCGTCGCCGTGCCCTGCGGCGGACGGCGACACTACTCGTGCATGTATTATTGAAGTCGGAGAACATTTGCACGTTTTGTGGCAGTTTCGTTCCGAATGTATGTGGAAGCCACAATCGAGCGGGAGTAATGGATGTACCCCCTCCCCGGCGCGGGGGAGAGAAGGGGGCAAAGCAAAACAAACATAATTACACAGTAGATAGCAGTAGTGGCGCTGCCTTTATAAAAAGATATTCGCATCCCATCCACTCGCAGGCGGATTTTTTAAACGTTTTACTTCCGAGAGCGTACTTAGCGCTGCGAGGGACTTTTAAAACAACACACAAGTTTTAATCTCCGACGTTGTACACGTTGTTACTCTAAGCTCGTTTCACCATTTAGATTTGTAGATGCGCTTCTTCTTTTGTTGTCACGATGTTTATATTGTTGGGTTTTAGTGTTCCATAGATCCGCATAGTGTCTGAACTACTTTGTTTGAGCTACTTTCATCTCATTAATATACCATCCACCTGCTAACTAATAATTAGTAATTCGCAGTATTGAAGTAAGAGGCAATTTTTTCGTTACAATTTAAAAGGTAACAATGTAGAAGAGCTTCAACAAACAACTAGCTCCTAATTACTGGCAGGCGTGCTGCGTCGTGTGTGCGCAGGATGTGAGCAGCGGTGCGGTGGGTGCTGCTTCATTATAACAGCGCTGTTGAAAGAGGTTATGGCTGCTTTACCAACAGGGCACTGGTGCTCAAAGCGGGTGTCTATAGCACAGGGTTACAGCGTCCACTAGATTTGTAGTATTATTCATTGATTTTGAATTATATTGCGACTTCGATGGTATATTAAAAAGTCTAACAAAATTACACTCATATGTTAAAAGAATGAAATATTTCATTTCTCATCATCAACTGATCTGATATTTACATCTTGGTCTCAACTCATATGCACATTGAATACTATGGTTTAGTATTTCATAAACATTGCATGTTTTCTTTAACGTTATTCATGACTTGACTCTCAAATTTGAGATGTTTTCTAAGTGAAATGTGTACGGAGCAAAGTGTACCTAAATTTATAACGTATAGAATACAGTACAGGCTCAGTGGTAATCGAGCCACAAGCTTTTCTAGAACGTATGAACGAGAAAATCAATGAGTTTGTGAGGAAATCATATAAGAACTTTCTCCTTCGTATTTTATGTTGTTACAAGAGTCAGGCAAAAGACCATCAGTCGCCTGACGTCATATTTTTACAAGCGGTACTGTGGCCGAAGATGGAATAAATTATCGATGGTCAACAAATGTAATTAATGAATATTAGCATTTTTTATTGGTTATTCAGTATTTCATAAACATTGCATGTTTTCTTTAACATTATTCATGACTTGACTCTCAAATTTGAGAACCTCTGCAAAAGTGTTTGTTGTGAGACGTTAGCGCTAAATATCCGCTGCGTTGTTCCCGCGAGCTACGTTAGCTAAACTAGCAGCTGCCGGCTAAACTAGCAGCTAAAATAACAGCTAGCAGCGCGCGGATTAACAACAGATAGGTTACAATGCTAATGAAGTGATTACTAACGGGCTAACTTTAAATTACAGGATTAACGCGAAACTATTCCCTATTAAACCAGGCGCCGAGCTACCTCATTCATTAAGGCTTCTCGGGTGCTTCATTAGGTATACGTGTTCATTTACCTAACATAAGTATTTTATAAAAATAAAACGGCAGCGAAAACTAGAGAAATAGCAGACACAATACAGCGTAACTCTTAAAACCACCCGCGTGAAATGTAAGCTGTCTTCATACTTTGTACGTAGGAAACGATTACTTTGAATTGTTATGAGTACAACAGGCTCCCGAATACAGAAATCAAATTTTCCCGCCCAATGAGCCTTAATTTCCCAATTTGTGTTCAAAAGAAGCATTCACAAGTGTGGTACAGCTGTGTCCCGCTGTGGCTCCTGTGTCCCGCGCCCCGCGCCTCGCGTCCCGCCGCGCTGCACACTCGCTGGTAGGTAATAAGATTGGCAATGCGCGGGATTATGTGCGGGATTCGATTACCGACGACGTCGCGGCGACGCGGCGACGGAGGCAGTGGTACGGGACCTGTAACAACATCAATTGTACATGGGCTGCTGTTTATTTTATTTTCATAAATATAGCCTTTGCTTTTTATATCTTTTGTTGCAGGTGATAGTTTTTTTAATACTATGGAAGTCCAAAATTAAATTTTATAATGATGATAGTTTCTTATAAAAAAAAACCATGTGCTAGACTTCCTGTTCTAATAAGAAGTACCATATTGTTACACCGAACATTCAGCTCCGCATAGCAACAAGGTCTCAACTTATAAAGCCTTACTTCGCGGCGGCTGCAAGCTTGCACTCAGTAACTGCAAACCAAGGATTTATGACTGAACTTCTAAAACTGCTACTTTAAACACCCTCGTTTCTTTCTTGTATTGTTATTATTGTACTCGCGTGAGTAGTGGAAAAAATCTCTCACTTGAGTTCAACACAACACTGCATATTACATCAAGTATTCCCATAACTTGTAAACTGGTCTGTAGTTTACAAATACTCTTCAAAACAGAGTATATTTTTCAACCCCGTATACGTCAGCTCCACAATAATGTACGCAAATTTGAAACGTCACCCGTTATTTTAAAAATGTTTCCAGCAGCTACAAACACAGCTCCGCGCGGAGTATTTTTCTCCCAAAGTTTCCCAACAATATAAATCCCTTGTCTGGCCGCTCTTGACACTTCATGATGCATCTGTACCGACTCGGTGTCGCCTCCGTCCCGCCTCCGGCCCGCCGCCGTCTCGCCGCCGCCTCCATCCCGCCGCGGTCCCACCTCTGTCTCGCCTCCGTCCCGCTTCCCGCTCCGAACACACTCTGAAAGAATACTGATAATTCTGCATGAAACAGGTTAACTGATTTAATACTACTGACTCAGAAATTTTCAAATAATGGGAAGTTACTTAACATTCGCATTTACATACATATTGCCATGTTCGTGATCATATTGTATATAAATATACAAATTTGTGCGATTGTTATATGTATTATAGCTGTGGTTTAGTCTTGATTGGGTAGTACTTGTTATAAGTTGCATGCTTAATGGATTTTTTGTCAATCTAATAAATTATTTTTGTATTATGCCTAACGCCAAAAAATGTATTATAACTTGTTGGCTTCACCACACTCCAGCTCCGTGCATATACCCCTAGTCCCAGGCGAGCGAGGGCGCGTCGTGGCTGCAGACAGCTATGATTTAAACAGCGCTCGGATATTACAAATCTCCGTCAAGTGAATTAATGTAGAGCAGTGACGGTCTACGACGACGACATGTACTAATCGAGTTCGACGCGCTGTCCGTTAATGTGTCCTATCAGTTAGCACCTGCGCCTCGCTTGTAGTCTCTACAAACAATGCTCCATCATTGTAAGGCACCAACTACTCTCACAACTACTCTCAATACTTCACTGACGAGCCGTGCTTAATGCAAGAGGTACAGGGGAGGATAAGTTGTTTATTGCGATAGATGCGAAAACTACAAACAAACATTCCAAGGGAAGCCTTCATCTGGGGTAAAAGTTATCCAAATGGCGGGTGTTTGTATCATACAGCCCCGACTAACCCCGGGGTGTTATGGCGTGTAATCCTTGGCTACACGGTGACCCGGCGGCGCGGCGCGCGGCAACTGTGGAGCCCCGGCCTCGCAGGCCCGCGGGGAAGGATAGCTGACCGGTTACACTTACTGAACCCAAGAAGAAACCGATACATTTTCATAGAGCTTTTAGATAAAAGTGTCATTTTTATAGGAAAGAGTGCTATTGATCTTTTAAAGTGAAACATAACCTATACCTCCATAGTTACGTATATTTACGTGTATGTAAATGTCTGTTTGGATAAGAAACAAACAATAATTTAATTTTGTGTTTCTTTTTTTTCTTTTTTTTAAAGAAAAAAAGAAATATTTATTAAAATAATAAATATTACAAAACAAATAAATAATTATTATCATCATGTAACACAATGATTTCTTGTCATAATTGTTTTTACATTCTTATAAAAATATTTATTTTCATGTAGCAGCTATGTAAAAGTACTTCTAACACGTTTCATTTTCCGAACACGTCAGTAACAGATGCCGACGTTCAATCCCCGAGCAGCACCCTCTAGGTAGTTAGTTTGCAGCGAAGTTAAAAATGCACCACACTCCGTCTCTTGGAGACTGACTTATAGTGGCAGTCTTCCCGAGTCACAGGGCGCCTCGTGAAGACTGCCACTTCGTTACCTTAAACATGCAGCGGAATGTGCTCCTCAGGTGCTGTGTTAGCTGCACTTTATTTCAACTTCGTTCTATCGCTCCCGCGGGGTCTACACTCAAAATAAACAACTAAGTAAAATGTATTCACTGAAAAAATATTGTAAATAGTGTAAATACATCAAATAATATGAATTAAAAATAGAGAAATTAAAAACGGACATTATTCTGTCATATTACCAACTGAGTTACTCTTTAACAAGCAAGTCAAACGTTTTGTAATTTCTATCCCATATGATCGAATATATCGCTGATGTTTATTTGTGCCAGGTGTGTTAGGGGCGCGCGTGCGAGTGCAGCCGCGGCGCAGAGTTATAGGGTCTATTAGTAACGGCGGTGAGTTAAGTACTCTTTAAAATGTGTAACTTTAACTTTACCTGCACATATTCCCGCCCGTTTGTTCACAATCCAGATAAATCGACATCGGGATGGATAGTTCTCGATACTTTAATACATAATGCATTATCTTATTTGTAATAACAATAAAATTGTTAGCAAATTGGCTTAGGAGAACAGTAACAACAACATTCGTAGTTTTTGTATAGTGTTTATTCAAAAGTATATTCTATAGACTAAGATCAGAAGCAATTGAAACGTGTCATTCTGCCTATGAATTAGTGTGAAAGTAAAGCAAAGTAGCAGAGTGGCCTGCCCTAGTGGTGGTGAGATTAGAGTCCATATGTTAGTGTTAGATGTGCAATCACTTGGCTCCTTATTCCTTGAGTCGTCGGCGCCCGCGCCGGCGCGCGCAGATATCACGGCCATTCGGAGTTTAACTGCAACGATTATTACATACTGGGACTTCTGGGTTATTGCTAACAGCTAAGGGAATACTTTAACAGAATCTAAAATTTTGTTACCACAATGATTTTATTTATATTCTGATTTTAAACATCTAACTAAGATATAAAAAGGGTATGTTTTGCAAGTAGTTGAAGTGTAAGAGTGCTAGGAAACGTTATATTGATTGTAAGTGGAATCGAGAAACAATGAGTTACTCATCAGTAAGTAATGTCAATCTGTTTTGGCCCCCTCCTTCCCCCCCTCCTCGCCGCGCCCCCCTCGAGTAGCAGGAACTTATCGCCGGCATTAGAACAAAGGAAAATGAAAAAAGGAAATAAATCACTTAAAATCAATATCGAGATCAGAAATGTGGGTCACTGTGTAAAGTAATCGAGGCGGGAAATTAAGCCTTTTCCTCCTTCAAGGACAATTTTTCATGTTCCTTCCCCCCTGCCTGCTGTGCCCCGCGCCCCTCCTCGCCCCGGGCGATTGTTTAAGTGAGAATTATGAAGTGCAATCAAGTGGAGTCAAAGGAAACGTGGAGGAGCCCTGTTTTCTTATTTAGTCGAGCATATTTTCTGAGAAAAATTTAATAGAGTAATTTCGATGAAGACACCGCTGAGACGATGAAAAACTTTTAAAAAGGGCTGAATATTGAAATTACGACGAGATGAAAGCCGAGTACAAAATGAAAAGCAGCCAGGATATGCCGGGAAGTTGAGATAAATTAGCAAGTAGTTACATGCTGTAGATGGATGGTAAGAGAGTAATAAATGTAAAAGTAAGAATAATGGTGAGAACACCGCGGGAGATGTGCACTGATCAATGGGATTAGTGCAGCGCCTCCTGCTGGCGCCGGCAGGAGCGGGGTGCGGGGCGCGGGGTGCGGGGGGAGGGGGAGGGTGATAGATCAATGAACCGATCATGGAGCAATCGCATCTCACTAAACATCACAACAAATGCTAAAATCTTACTAGGGAATACATAACTGAAATAAAAGATACAGTAGTATTTTATCATATTATTTATTTGACTGCTCTGTTAGCTTAGTTGGTAGTGTCTCTGCCTTCTAATCTAGGGGTGCGGGTTCGATTCCAGCATAACACAAGTCATTATGCATTTTAAAATTTGTAATTACTTGTGTTGAGTCTGGTCGTTTCTATGTATAATAAGTATGTATTTACAAAAAAAAAAGTATATATGCATTACCTAGGTATATCCGTTATCTAGTAAAATAGTACAAGCGTAAGCTTAGTATGGGACTAGATGGCGCTGTTTGATATGTCCTGAAATATTTATTTATTATTTATATTTATTTATCAAAATAGATTATGTTTTAAAATCTATTTCTATCTGTGATATCATACAGTAAATTTGCCACAGAATTGCGGGAGTAAAAATATATTAATATTAACATAAATTCGCAAAACGTGTTTTAACGGGAAAACACCTCACATTTACCTGTTTATAAGGTAACATCAAAGAACGAATCAGAAAAGGTGTTTCCAAAAATTTTTTTCGGAAAGAAAAGTAAATCATGCTTTAAATGTTACCGCGGTATAAAAAAATCTAATAGATTCTACGTTTTACGCATAAAGTTAAAAAACTGTCTTTTTTTATTTCATCAACAGAATTGTACTACAATTAAGACTTATATATATCTAAATACACAAATATAATATATAACGATATGTACGCTTCCTAAGACGATGAACCTAGCTAACTTAACATTAGTGACAAAAATAAAACCTACTACCACTGTAAAATAGACATACACAAAAATATAATACTAATAACATCAACTAGTATTTAAATAACTTATTCAATTCCAATTTCACCGAAGATAGAGAACCTTTATTAAAGACGTCAATAAACAGCCTGATATTATCTCTTTTGTATATATCACACATACGTCTTAGTGCAAACAAACTTCAGAGTATAGTTTATCCTATTCTCACCTCGATATAGGTATAGCGGCTGTTACTAAGTAATCTAAGTATGTAAGCAAACAAGGAAAATAAGGCAATATTTCACTGATGCCGCAAGTTGTAACAAACGCCCTTGAGGGCATTATCGGTCGATATTATCTCAGGAAACTTCAAAAACACACACAATAGCTAGTTTACTGAAGCTTTCTAGTTGCTATAGTGTTACAAATGATAGAAACAATACATTGTTCTGAATTTGTTAGTAAAGCTTTGTGGAGATCATTTTCTGCATTGCCTGGAAGTAAATAGAGAAACTAGTAAATATTAACCTTATCCATACTAATATTATAAAGCTGAAGAGTTTGTTTGTTTGAACGCGCTAATCTCAGGAACTACTGGTCCGAAATGAAAAATTCTTTTTGTGTTGAATAGACCATTTATCGAGGAAGGCTTTAGGCTATAAAACATTGCACTGCAACTACTAGGAGCGAAGAAACAATGGAAAATGTGGAAAAAACGGGGAAAACTAGTCATCTTTGAGGGCTTCCGTTGCGTGCGCTGCGAAAACGGTTCAAGTCGTGGGTAACAGCTATAATTTATAAAGCTGAAGAGGTTGCAAAAATAAATATGATGCCTTAAATAAACTATTCCGCGCGGACGAAGTCGCGAGCGCAGCTAGTCGGTTATAATGCTATTTAAATTTGTTAGTTTTTAACATAAGCTTCAGCGTAATCAGTATAAACTATGTAAACCCATTTTGGCCAGTGCCGTTTGTTTATATCGAGCCTGTTACGAAGCGCGCCTCACATCACCTTCCATTCGTAACTAACTCCGCACAACTCGGTAATTCCATCAAATCCCTCACAGATCTATAAGTTGTCTGAAGTTGGCGCTAAATTATCCGCTCCGCCATCAAAGGCGCACGTTTTTGTAAAGTTTCGGGTTTCCGCGTTAATTAGCACTGGAATCAATATAACTGCTCAATCTATAGACACGCCAGTTCATACATACATATATACATACATGGTGCTTGGTGGCAATCGTGAGTCTTCCGCCTCTCCTGTAAATGATATCTGTGTATCTGGTTCACGAGCGAGATGTTACACGTCAAGTTTTTGAATATACCTCGTTGTAAGCAACTGCGATTGTTGGAACTGCCTGTCTCAACTTTACCCGTGAAGTAATAAAGATAAGATAAAGATTTTTATTAGTAAACAGGTAAATGTGATACAATTTAGTGTTGCTCTGCCTTCTACTGTAGTGTTGACTGTGTTGTAGAAGGCAGGATCTTCCAGGGGATCAATTTGTTTACAATAAAAATATGTTATTCTAAATAAAAATATGCTTTACAAAAACATGTGGCTATTCTTAAGCTAACTTAGCCTTAATATGCATTGTATCAAATAAGTTTCGGAAACAAATTAAATTACATTAAATTACGCCGTTATGTGTGTATATATGTGTGTGTGTGTGTGTGTGTATGTGTGTATATATGTGTGTGTGTGTGAATGTGTGTAAGTGTGCGTGTGTGTATGTGAGTGAGCATTATTGAATAGTCAATACCGTCGAAATAATTAATGCTGTACAGTAGAACCCATTAATCTCATAATGAATTTTTCTTTATATAAGTACAATACTTTTAAACTTAAATTATTAAGTTTACTATTGTAAACAATACATGTACATGACGTATTCTGACTTGTAACTATGGAGTTATAAATAAATAATTTGTATTTGTATTTGTATTTGTAATAAGAACCAAAAATAACAACAATAAAAAAGTTAATTATAAGTATTAATCAGGAGGTTTTTCCAGCAGTTTTTCTGTATCATCATAATTTAGTGTGTCTAACCATTTGTAAATTACAATTTTCAGTTTATGTAGTGTCAATTGTCTATTTACCTGAATAGTGCCTAATTCATTATAGAACATTGGTGCAAGATGCAAATAGTGATTCCAGGCTACATCACAGTGATACATTGGAACTGGACATTTTACTATGCGTTTATTAGTCGTAGAAAGGTGAGGTACTACTTCTCGGTGGTATTTACGCAAACATTGAAAAATAAAAAGTTTACGTACGGAAAGTACATCACATAGTTTGTATAACTGATAAGTAGGGTACCGGAAAGGCAACAAAAATGTAACTTTGAGTAGTGCTCTTTGTGCTCTTTCTATCGTTTTCATATTAGTTTTACCAGCACCTCCCCAAGAACATATGCAATAACTAATTGCACACTCAGCCAGTGCTTTGTAAGTTTGTATGAGTAGTTTCTTATCGGCAACATGTCTAAGTGTTTTAAAAACATGAATTAACTTCCTCGTACGCTGAGAAACTGTGTGTATATGTGCACCCCATTTTAGATGATGATCATCATCAATAAGCCAGTATACAATACTCTAATTTGCACATAATCATAACATTCAGAACAAGCTTAGTGTCTTACGTTTTTTATCTTTATTGAAAGAAAAACAAGCTCAATGAAACGTGTAAATCAAATGGGGCTCCAAATGAGACCCATGCATTAACTAAGTCAAGTACATACTCTTACATAGTATACAATGCTACTTATCCTTTACTTGTAGGGTCTTACATACAACTATTCATGTAATTCTGCGCCAGTGGCGCCGCGGCGCGGTAAGCCAGGCAGCTGTCGGCGCCTGTCGCAAGTTTTTACAAAGTCCGCCGATATGGCTCCCAGTAATTTGAATTTGTTCCCGAAGTAGAAGTCGGTAGGTATTCTCTGTAACTCGACGTTTCCGCTTTTGTTTAAAGTTTTATTTTCCATTCCAAGTTTGTGCAAACACGTATTACTTCCCGCCGCCAGGACTAATGGAAATTGGGTCGGGAATGTGATTTGCCAACAAAAATACAACTGTGAAGGTAAATAATGCGCTAACTTGTAAGCGCTGCGAGACGTCATGTCACCGCGGTCACCGGCGCGGGGCGCGGGGTGCGAGAGGTCTATTAGAAATTGTAAACGAAAGCAGATCGTCCGGCGGGCAATGCGAACCGATTCTAGGTATAACAAACCGAACTTGAATGAACATTTCATTTAAACATCCTACAATTATGTATCTCACCTGAATGGCTTTTGATGATAAGTATGTATATGTATATATCAGGTCAATGTATATAAGTATTATTTATTCATAAGTAATTACAATACAGCAGGTACAGTATTTTCAGTATATCTATACTTTCGCTGTATTATAATGATAATACCAAAATTTTCAAATTCCGTGGATTGATTTAGATTATAGATTAGTAGTGACACACGATATACAAAAAAAAAGTATTCATTTATGTGATTGCTAAAGACATAAATACATTCACTAATAGTATCTTGCTCATTCCTCATTACTGCAGAGTGGATTAACAATTGTGTATAAAATTGCACAATTATACCATCTTGTTGCCACAAAACAGAACAAGAAACTGTGTTCCTCATGTAGTAGTAGTGGGGTCGTCCTGTGCCCGGGTGGGAGATATAAATGAGGCAGTGCGGAGGTATTTTTGCCGGAGTAATGAATGCGGCCGTTATACTAATTAACGCGTAGTTAGCGCCCTCTGGCGGAAGCGCCCGCAAACAGACATTACGCAAAAACAAGCACTTTGCGCCTCGCCGCCATTTATACTCCGCTAAATGCCTTTCTTCGCCAGATAATGTACAAGTCTTGTTCTCATTATTATTTTATAAGTCCGAGCTCTCTTCGAAAATTGTTCGTCCTAAGAGCGTAGCATCGTAAACATGTCATCAGTAAGCGTTCTCCAGCCGCCGGCGAGCGGTCCCCGAGCGCACCTCGAGTACGGTCAAATAAGTGAAAACTCGATAAAGTCTGTCTGCGAAGACATTTCAATATAAGTTATTTTCCTCGCAAGTAGATCAAAAAGAGAGAATTGCCTCAATATCCTGAACTAAAGCCGTACCTGTCGCCTCCACTCCCCGCGCCGGAAATCGGAAATCATTCCATATCGAGTTGAAAGCAGCGCCGAGACCTATAAAACTATACACGCTATGTCCCCACAAGCCTCCACGCCGCGCCACGTCACGCCGCCCCACGCCACGCCATGCCGCGCCACGCCGCCCAACGCCACGCCACGCCGCGCCACGCTACGCCATGCCACGCCGCGCCAAGCCACGTCACGGGGCGATAGAGTGCAAACTACAAAGAGGAAAGAAAATGGATGCAATTTATGTCGTCTCCTGTAGGGCGCAGCGGGACGCGGCCGAGACACGTGTGCGGCCCGAGCGGGCTTGTTGCTGTGGAATACGGTGTATAGTGGCGTGACAAGGGAGCAGGCGCGGGATGGCGGCATTAGGCGGATTTAGCAGAAAACACGGAGCTGGCGTGACGCAGCCACGCACGGCACTACTCGCCGCCGCCAGCCTGCTTTATTTGAGCCGCTTGACGAGAGCAGCTTTCTTGCTCCTGCTGATACATGAGAACGTTTTTATGACGTTTATCTTTATTTGTTCCCGACGAAAGCAACTTTTCGAATAAACGGTTATTAATTACTTAAAACTTGTTAAGTGTCTGGATCCCAATTAACGATAGAACCTATAAACTGATGTAGCTCACATACAAAAATGCTAAGTATTAAATGTCAGCGTTCCGCCAGCACTCGTCTGCTGTTATTTCGCTCAGCCGGTGTTGCAATAAACATAGACAAATAATTTGTGCTCAAAATCAAAACAAAACTATTTTAGTAAAGAACACATACTTTTCAGCATAGTTTGCAATAAAATGATATAGAATTTAGAAGAAACTTATCCTTAAAACGTTTCCAAAAACTTGTATCGATCAATTGAAATGCTACTATAGTACCAATACTGACAATAACACTACATAGTACCTACTAGTATCAGTTTGTTCTGTCTCCGCGTAGGGGCCGCCCCACGCAGCGCTGGAATCTATCCCAATCGTACTCGATACAACCAGTCTAGGTCTTGTAACTATCACCCCCCACGTTGGGACACGAGCGATACAATACAACCCCCGAGGGGGAGCATTCGTCAAACAGTGTCATATTTACAACGAGTATCGTGTAGCCACCGACGAGTCTCACAATCTTCCCCAGGACAGACACAACACACTCCCAACCCGGCTTAATGGCCGCCGGACTCCTTAATATCTCGCAATGGCGCGTAAAAAAGACGTTTAATTAAGAAAGTAAAGTCACGCGTCCAAATGGTTCTAATGAAACATTTCAGTGGCAGACTTTTTTACGATTCATTTGTTTGACTCTACTCTGTTTTCACAAAAACCACATCACATTTGACTTCTTTATTTTGTTTACAACAGAATCTCATTATGTTGGAGTTATGCATTGTTTATCTAAATTACACCTAACCAGAACTGTCTGTATGTATGTACGCGTGCAGACCGGCCATAAAGTGTAGCTGCTAGTGTAGGCTGTGATGTGATGACTGGTACACAGGGTGAGTGCTGTGTTGCAGGGCACAGCCTCCAGCGAGGCGATCTATCGCACACGTGACACACTGCCCGCTCTATACAGGTTTACTACTTTCACACAAGAAATAGATCATCGAAAACATTCAGTTTATTTTAAAAACAAAACCGTATAAACGTGCATAGTATAAACCCTCATAAATAGAAATGAGTTAGTTTCGATGAAACGAGTATGTATTGCATTAAGACACGCTCTCGTTGTGGTCAAATGTTTGTCTCGAACAAACGCCCGCCAATATCCAGAGCGAAACGTGACTTTACTAGCCATACTTCTGTTTTGTATCATTGTTGCTGTTGTCTTTTATATGTAAACAAAAGAAAGGCGATCAATTTGTTACTCTGACAGTGAAACATATACGTACGCTCCTATAAAATGTTTTCATTATTGATAAATTTCATTTAATATTATGCTTCCATCAAGCATGCATGCCCCTATACAGCTAAAGTGACAGTACCAAGATTTATTTAAGTTGAGATATTGTATGATTACATACCTATTATTATGTTTGACATGATTTTTATAACAAAAATTTTCATTATTTTATTAATAAAACTAGACATATGTAACTTCTAAAATTTTATAAAAGCTAAATGTTATAAATTTAATTTGACGAGATATTGTAATTTGTGTAGCATATTCTGTGATATTAGTACTTATACCTATGTATGTTACAATTTTACATTATCAATAAAGATTCTTTATCTTTTTTATCTTTTATCTTTGTAATAAAAGTGGGTCATTATAAGTTGAGAAGCTTCAATATGACCGGCATATAACTAGCTGTACATATAATATGGTTATATCACGTGCGAGTATGTGCCGCTACATCGCAGAAGCCTTTTTTATGATAAAAGCATGAATGAGCATCATTAATTCCGCGCCTCGCAGCCTCGCACCGTGTTCAATGCTATCAAGTAACTAGCGTGGATGAGACACTTTCACTATATTACAGTTTAATCACAGAATACAAGTTTAATAAAACTTTGCACACTCCTTTATTTCTTGAGAAATATATGTACATACATCTGTGGGTGCTGTTACTTGCGGAGAGAGAGGCGAGGGTCCATAAATCACTACAAGCCACTTACATATATTGTGGAACAACTTTAACATGATCTATGGAGATCCTCTTTGCGGAAATTTCAAAATGCTTATTCACCTGGCGCTTACGCCAATAATATTTCATGGTGAATTAAAATCCATCAGTTGTCTAAATGTTTCAGAAACTATGCTTATGTTTATCCCGATCTGCATTTGTAAATATACATCATGCCAGGCTCCAGTAAGTTGTATGCGAATGAATATCCCGCGTACATTCTCCTCCAGCGTGTACATGAAGGCGTGGTAATGGGCCCTATTACCTCGCCTCTAACGATCATAATAACGCCTTACAAAGTACCCACAGTTAGTTGCGTGCTACGCCGTAGCATCGCTACGCTACAAATGCCTACGCTCGTAGGTACTTTGCATAATGACTATATTTTTCCAAATCGTTCCTTCCTGTTTCGTTGCCCTATAGATAATGTTGCATCTGGTAGCGCTAATGTCAACCTTTTTACTCACAGCATAGGGGTGATATTAGGTTGTGCGTGTGGTAGTGCTGACGACGCGTTTGTTCCGTTCAGTTAAACGCTCAGTGGTGAGTGAGTGCGGCTGTTTGCGCACTCGCGGAGTCACTCATACACACAGCACTAGGCAGGGGGCGCCACTAGAGGGGCCTACTACTTCATGCTGCGACTGTACTTCAAGTACTGCAAGTTGTATACACACAATATTGCAATTTTGCAAACGATTCAATAATTAAACACAAAAAAATGAATATTCTAGCCGTGGGGTGGTAATTTTAAAACGATATTTCCGCCAAATAAGTCATCCATAAGTAAATTAGTTTTTTGTATGCTTATGTATTACTTAACATACGTTTCATTTAATATTTTAATGAATTCTGACTCCCTGTGAGCCTCCGGCGTGGTTGGTAACGCGCTAGTTAGCGGCATTACTGGTCGTGACGCAGTTACTTGTTCCACGCTTTATGTTCCAGTAAATAAAGCCTCTCATTACAACGAAGCGATCGCTAACTATCTCACCAACATACCGCATGGGATGAGATTCACTTTGAACTAGTCATTAATACTGTTGCTATAAGTCAGCCAAATGTAGCACACATTTAATTAATGTAACGTCACGACAGACA
The DNA here is from genome assembly GCA_927399415.1 of Macaria notata. Taxonomy (NCBI): domain Eukaryota; kingdom Metazoa; phylum Arthropoda; class Insecta; order Lepidoptera; family Geometridae; genus Macaria; species Macaria notata. The sequence continues at coordinate 3,351,227 of OV656727.1, forward strand.
GTTCGTTTGTATCTGCTAATATGAATTTGAAGTAGTGTAAAATGGTTTTTATAGTTAACTAGTGGGTGCTCGCGACTTCGCTCACAATAAGAAGTAAAACTTGCATCCCCTATTTCAGCCATTTAAAAGTGGCATTTCCAAAAATCCTTTCCTAGCGGATGCCTACGTCATAACATCTACCTTCATTCCAAATTTCAGCCCAATCGGTCCAGTGGTTTGGGCTGTGCGTTGATAGATCACTATATCAGTCAGTCAGTCAATCATTCAGTCACCTTTGAGTTTTATATATGTCACCGTAAGATTGTAAAGATCGTTAGATTACAATCTATCTAGCGAGATAGTAAACTATCGATAGATTGTGAACCGTATCATCTTCGAGTCCAACACTTGCACTACAACAGGACTTGGCTCCTCCTCGCTTCGCTCGTCGTCGCATGTGCTTGGTAGAAAGCAACCTAACGAATCTAATCTTACCTCCTGTCACAGACAAGTGACTTCGCAATACCTAAACATAGAGCGCGAGTTGCATTCCGTCCTACGCCGGTTCACAATTTGACGGCTTCACTTCGGTAGATTACAATATAGCGAAGAATAATGAGTCAAATTGCAATCATAATGATACGGTTCACAATCTATCGATAGTTTACAATCTCGCTAGATAGATAGTAATCTAACGATCTTTACAATCTAACGGTGATATATATATAGATAGAAGATAGATACTAAAACTGCTTCAAAGTTACATCGAGTGATTCTCATAAGATCAAGTGTCAAATCTTGGTATTGGATCATGTCTGATCCGTCGTAAATCCAGTGAAGCCCCCTCGGGTGGGTCGCGCGAGGCACGGCAGCGCCCGCGGGCCGTTTGATAACGTCATAAAGCGGCGTTAGAGAGATATCTCCTTCACTCAGCAATCATTTAACGACCTCCTTTATACGACTGTCCTCCGCCCGGACATGGCTGGCCGACATCATATCAATTACATGTATCCCTCATTTTATTACAAAACTTTTAAAATTCACCTTATCTTAATGTTAGCGAAACATTTTTTTTTGCAAATAGTACTTAAACTTGGATATACAGATTACGTAAATATAGGTGTTTATATAATGTTACGGTGTTTATATTGCAAGCTGTGTGAACTTGTATAGCGGTAGAAGTGTGTCGAGTGGCTGCGGGCAGCGAGCAAACACGGGGGGAGTGCTTGTATGTGCGTGTTTGTGAGGCGCCGGCGCGGGAAGGTGCTCTCATTGTAAAAACTTCACACCTGTGCGTGTGTATACCTTCACATACACGTGGGTAAGCGCGTTGTTTCAGTTTTCATTTGAATAACCGTACGTAGTGTAGCTTTTAGTCACGCTGCTAACCACACTAACTGAGTGCAATGCGACGGTGTGGTCGCCACACACCACACTGCGGTCACCACTACAATGCAGGTGGCATTATAGTGGTGATCCCCGCCCCCGCTCCCGCCCCCACGCGCATACATGACATTCACATGTAGTGCACATTACCAAAAAGCAAATCAGAACCGAAATAAAACAAGCCCAAAAAACCATAAAGCCTTAACGTCGATCGCACAAAGAAACTGGTCGCGAACCATCTATCATTGACGAGGAAAACGGACCGTAAAAATATAGGCAACATAGGACCGACCCAAGCAGGCTGCGAGCGAGCGATACCGGGGCACTACATTAGTCACGTTCTGAGAAAAAATACAAGTTTATCTCAGCGTGAAGTGGTGTAATAAAGCAAGCCTCTCTCAGGCACACAGCGGCGCGGGGTGCGGGGTGCGGGGTGGAGGCGAGGGCCGACGGGGCTCATTAAAGCAATTCGCTTACACGCAGCGCCTCCGAATGCAGAAGTATTCTTTGTGGAGCCGCGAAATATGACCACATAAAGAAGAGAATTAACTTAACCCAAGCGTGTAGGCCTGTAAGCACACACCGAGCTGGTGGCGTCCGCAGCTGCTGCCCGCTGTATGTGGGGCGTGTGGAGTGGTGCCAGCCACACAGCCCGAGGCAGGTGGAACCAAATAATAAACACACCTACAAAATAACGAAATTTCAAAATCAAATCTAATTTAAACTTGGTGCCGAAAAACGTCGGTTACAGTCGTTTCAGGGAGAAAGCAATCACGTCGTGCTAGTGAATCGTTTATGTGAAGTAATGGTGGAGTGTTACAGTGAGACGTCCTCGGGACCTCATTCCGCATGCAGGTCTCGCGCGGGGAGACGGGGAGGGGGGGGGTCAGACCAGACGGAAATTAAATCTCCATCGACAGCCAGCGGAGGTAATTGTGCCGAGATGAGAGCCGGCCGTGAATCAGGCTGTCACGCGACCTCTTGTAGGAACACACAGCGCCAAGCCGAAAGCTTGTCTAAACACTCGCATTTTGATGGAAAGAGGAAGTTTGTATCTGAAATGGGATCTAGTTTATTGTCGCGCGGATGCTAGCCGAAGCAGCCAGTGGACGCGGACAAAGGCTAGCGCGGCTGAGAACAACTAACGTGAACGATGAAAACTTTAACAACGCTAAAAAGGATTCTCCTGTAAACGTAAGAAACGGGTAAACATACTTATTCAGTCTAGTTTCATATTTTCTTAAATAAATAAAAAACTAAGCTTGCTTAACTCTGTGCGGCTGAATACCAGGAAGGCTGCGTTTCAGCTCCTAGTAGTAACGTAGCGTGTATGGAATGTAGCGTGCCGTGGCGGGTGTTGAAGTATTTGCACTTTGTCGCCTGCTCCTAACTGCCACCTATTATTTATAACTCTCCTATGCATATCCGTGCGTCAAGAACACGCAATCAAAATAAAATTCTTACAATAGCATGCACAAATAACACATACCTGTAGAGCTGTAAAACACGTAAAATTCTCGGTTAGTGCGACTGAATCGTGTAGTGGTATAATGTAGAAAGGCTGCAGAGAGTTGAAGCTCTATAGTCCAGAAGCGAAGGTGACATTGATACTTCACGCCGCGGGGTGTGGGAGTCGTAAACAAATGCACGCTTTTGACTTAGGTATATCATGAATGTATATACAATAAGTAATTTATAAAAGAAAATAGAAAAAAATAACAGAAAACAAATAAGAAAAAAAGAAAGGAATAGAAAATATAAGAAAAAAAAGTAACATGAAAAAAAAGGTAAATTAAAAACCCGTTTTATTGTTCATACCCCAACCCTTACCCCACGCAAACATAGAACAAGCACTATATTAATATATACTTATACTTTACTTATAGATTAAACTTCGCTTCAAATGTTTTTTGATGTGATCAGTGTTTGTTGGACAACATCTCCGACTTCTATATGTTGGTGGATTGACAGACGAACATACAAAAATAAAATAAAAAAAAAACAAATGCACGCGCTCGTAACAAGACTGTACAGGGCTGTGGACTATATTTGCTGATGACATCTATATTCTGTTCAGTGTTGTACTTTAATGTATGATAGCGTCACGCATGGTCACAACTCCACTTTGTTGTAGCCTGCAATCTAGCGCGCTCGCATAGAAAAAACATTCATAGATATATGTACATACGTACAACACTCAACAACGCAGATGATTTTTTCAGCTCAATAAAGATGCTTTTAAATAAAGAATTACTTGGCCAATCTCCTTGTTATTAGTATCCTTACACCGGTACAATACGAGGATATAATCTGTAATGTCGCAACACTTCATAAAGCGGCAAGCGCGGAGACAGCATTGCGATGTTTCCACTGATCACTAGGATTTCTAATGTGGATTTTGGCTACTGGTTGTGACAACGAAATTATTCATTGATACTCTTGTTTTTAATAATATATGAGTGCAAAGGTGAACAAACAGCAGTAACACACTAACTATTATTATCTGTTATTAATTAACCCCGATTTTGTGTTTATGTGATTAATAAACAACAACATTTTTTGTTTGTACTTCATCCATTTTTATACTCGTGTGTTGATAGTAAAATATTGAAACAAAAAACTTTACTTTTTACAAATGATCAATTACTTGAATGTAGTTTCTATAATGGGATATTCATGAAGATTGTCTCCACTGTATTGTCTGTCTCCTCCCCTCGCGGCCACCTGCCCCCTACCACGCACTGTGTCTGACCGCGCCCCCGCTGGTGTTGCAGTGCCGTCGGCGCGCATCCTGGGCGGGCCCGACCTGCACGTGGACATGGGCTCCACCATCAACCTCACCTGCCTCATCCAGTTCTCGCCCGAGCCGCCCGCCTACATCTTCTGGTACCACGAGGACCAGGTGAGCGGGACCAAAGTATGCCACACTCCTCTACTTACTAGCATAAGGTGCGCCCTGCAGCGAGCTGCCATGTTATTATTCTATCAAATATAAAAGAACAGAGTATATGTATGTACTTACAAAAATATCTTTGATCGTAAGCTTACAGAAGCAAGCTACTGATTTCAATCCAGAATGATTCTAAGTAAGCTACGATGGCCTACTGAGCTTTTGTTATTTAAATACATATATTTGTATCAGTGTGATATTACTGAATGTAACGCTAAATGCCAGCTCGCTGTATGGCCCGAGCAAGCCGCGACCTGACGCTGGTTTGGAAACTATTCAAATAAATTCATTGGAAATAGATACGTAATTTAATCATGATTTTAAAAAATAAAACAATGATGTGATATAAAAGGGTAATAACTTAATTTGTACAAAAATATTGAGGTTGAGTACAATATGGTATACTGGTAGGCAAACATCTTGAGCCAAAGTCGACGTAGTGGGGGTAAGTTCGCGCATGTACACTTCCGGACATATTTTATTGGTCATTGTTGGTGTTTGTAAAATATAAAGTGAGATTCTATAAAGTTGTTTATTTAAGTAAAACTAGACAAGTTTTAGCCACTAGATGCGCAACAATATAAACATAAAAACGTATGTAATTTCTTGTCACAAAATAAATCATTTTCATTTTTTTCTTCAGAACTGTATTACGTTTTGGCGGCATTGTCCAAAAAGTTGTAACTTAGCGACAAAGCCTTTTACTATTAAAAAAGTGAAACCACAATATCAGCGTCAGCACGTGGCATTTGATGTATTCATTTCACTAACATTTGATAAACTTCGCCAAACCAATCATGCCGGACGGTGATCGGAAATACGCAGGTTCGAATACCGGTTGTGATTATTTTCGCTCATTTTCCTATAAAAGTTTAATTTTTACCAATGATGTTGTTTGTTTGTTGTTATCTACTATTATAATATCAAAGGTTAGTGAATATGATAGTCTCGTTGCTTGGCTTGATAACGTCTCAATACGTCATTAATTAATTATTTTCGTGACCACACACTGGGGACAGTTCTCTTGTGATAAGAGTTTACTTTCTAATTGAATGTCGATAAAAAATTATCGACCTTCAATAAAAAAAAAAAATATCCTGATTGAGCCTAGCAACGTCACCAAATAATGTTGTGTCATTCATTTAAGATTGTTGATAAAATTAATACTATTTTTAGCAAAATTTAACAAATCAAATAATCAGGAGTAGAATACGATAGTGTTTAGAACGCAATTAGGAATTTGTATATAAGTCTATTTAAAAGAATCTTCTGGGTAAATACTTGTAATACCTAAGACCCGCCAAGTATCGTGTAGTATAGTGGTGCTTAACATCAGGCAGGCTATAGTCAAACGCAAGCCTATTTAATGTAAAAAAAGTAAGTATGTAGTACACACGTCGCCTCCTGATGTTCCCGATAACTCGCAAATTACACAATTACAGCCTCTTATTACCGAACTGAAGGCAAATTAAATTAATTAGCCTCCTCCAGGCTCCAGCCAGCAGGTAGCAATAAGGAAATATTGCCGTGTAAATTAATATCGCCGCTTACTTCACCCTTTCACCAATTATATCGTGAAAACTGAAAACATCTGGCGAGGCGCGAGTGGCGCCACCCAAGCCTGCGGGAAACTGGGGAAACTTCGTGCGTAAAGATGTTAATAAATCGACAAGCTCCTCAAGTCAAAGTCAAAGCATTTATTGCATAATTGTGTTATACATAAAGATACATTAAGGTCCTACAACATCAGTAGGCCGGAATCAATGTTCATTTACAAGTCGCTTAGTTAGTGAGGAACAATGTCAGCAAGATAATAGTTTTCCGCAAATTCTGCGTGATTATAGCACGGAGAGCCGATCGTGTGACAGCCGCTCTGTTCAAACTTGGGATATGAAATTCCAGCGGTTTTGCCTCGATTTGTAATATACATAGATGTGTGATGTCGACATGTTGACTATGTCGCGTCGCGTCGCGCTAATCCTCGGAGTCCCACCACGCAAGACGCCGTCGGACACGACTCTGGAAGTCGTTCACAATGTCACGTCTCAAGTTGCGTAATAAATGAGCGTGACGTCAAGCCACCTTTATGACGTGCACGAGTGATGAGTCCGCTGTAATTAGTTACTAAGACCCACTCGTCACCGCACGCCACGCTGGTAGCAGCACCCCGCTGCCACACACCACCAAGTTCACTGCCTTGACAATTGTCACTCAACTCGAGCGATTTACTTGTGTAGGGAGGGAGGGAAGGGAAGAGATGACGATCGTACATTCAATATATTTATCTGTATAGGTACAGCCAAGCTCTCGCCACCACTATTGACAGAACACTTCCAGCGGCCAGACACGGCCCCTCCAGTTTACTGCGCTACTGTGGAACCCTACTCTAGCTTTACTGTTAAAAAACTTCTCCCTTCTCTTTTGCATAAATCATAAACACGGCGTTAAATGAGTTTTTTTTATAATTTACACTGAAAACAAAATTAACAGTCTGTTCGTTGTAGGTGTTTACCCAGAAGAGTGTCTTGCAGGTTTTTATTACTTTACAAATTTATAAAAAAGTTTATGCTTTGAGGTAAACATACTAAAATTGTTGATAATTTTACAACGGCCAGCCTCTGTCGGGTTTCGAAAAACATTATAATATGAGAGACTCAAACATCTTATGTAAAAAAGATGGATCTGTTATAGACATTATGAAAAATTTCCAATATATCACAGCAAACAGTAAAATATGATTCCAATGAAATCAATCATGAATTAAACAACATCAGGTTAATTTAAGCACTATAAAAGTTTTTATCAAATTTCCATTCCATATTGATAATATTTCATTTTGCCATTGTGGTTATTATAATTAGTTAATAATGCCTTCGATAATCACTCACTCAACAAGTTTACCCAGTAGTTAGATGTGGACGAGCTCTAACTAGGCAATAAGTTTACGATATAACCGCTCCATGGCCGCCATGTGGCGGTGGTCGCGCCCCCTGGCGGTGCGCGGTGGACGCGCGCCCACCTGTGTGGCTCCCCAGCAGGTGATCTCGTACGACTCGTCGCGCGGCGGCGTGTCCGTGGTGACGGAGAAGGGCGCGGCCACGACCAGCTACCTGCTGGTGCAGGACGCGGCGCCGCACGACTCCGGCCGCTACTCCTGCTCGCCCTCCAACGCAGAGGTCGCCACCGTGCGCGTGCACGTGCTCAACGGTAACTTTACATTCATTTACATTACACGGTATCCTTGCTCGCGTACCATTCACGCTAGCATAATGCTACTCTGGGCGCATTCTAACTCCACTTTAGTTGGAAGTCCGAAATCAATTTGAAGAAGTTACTTATTAAAAAATTCCGTGTGCAATTTTGCCATAAATATTGCTTTCAAATTGCAACACAGTATTACTTGGACGCTACTTGAGCAGCTGGTACAACTAGTGTGTTAGGTGGGTAGTAGCAAGGTGCGTGTGTTGCAGGCGAGCGGCCGGCGGCGATGCAGACGGGCTCGGCGGGGCTGTCCAACAGCGCGCGCGTGATGGCGGCGCTGCTGGGCGCGGCGGCGCTGCACGCGCGCCTGCTGCACGCGCTGCTGGCCAGCTGATCGCCGCGGCGAGCGAGCTAGGCGCCCCGCCCCCGCACCGGCGCCTCACTACGCGGCCCCGCGCAGTGAACCGTGTTCTCATATTCTCTAACGAACGCTCCGACGTGCGAATCGCTAAGTAAATTCACAAATCGAAAACTTAGTTTTCGTTTGAACTATTCGTTAGGTGTAAGTTAGTGAGTAAGGTTTTTATTGATGCAACTTGCGTCGGATTGCTGCGATTTCAGTTCAGAGTTCTGTATTTGATTTGAAAAGTGATCGGTGCCATACAAAATATAATATATTCAAACAAAATACTAGATGCGTCAGTGTATGTACCTACAGTACACATGAATATCAGATCCAGCGTTGAAATCCCGCCACTAAAATTTCTGAACTTATCTAAGGAGTGTTATTATAAGTATCCTTAAACACATACGAAAATTTTGAAAAGACATTAAGTCGCAGTGTATTCAGTATACATCCAGTTAACAATTTACTGATCAGTTATAATGCAGCATTTTCTTGGTAACATAGGCCTTTTGACGAAAAAATACAAAACAGTCACATTTAAGTTAGTATTTTCCAAAATTGTATTTATTTTGCTACATTGCTAAGCTTTCCAAATTGTTTCAATGTACCTACATACTTGTTATTTTTCCTGTGAACAATGAATTGCCAAAATGCAACAAATATATTATTATTGTGTATGTATTATGAGGCTACATAATTAGTTTGCCCGGATCAAGGTCGGTACCCACCGGCCTGTGATTACTCCGCCACGTTAGTTGCTGTGTCATGGTGAGTTCCGACACGTGTAGAACATTGACAACCTCATTGTGATGTAAATAAATGAATTAAAAAACGATGAATTGAAATTTTAAAGATATTTTAGCGTCTGTTGTTCTATCGAAACTGTAAATAATTTAGATAAGATACACTGTTTCTAAGCGTAAGGTTAATTAACATAAGTTATATAAATTATAAATAAAATTTAACATTGTTAGAAAGATACATAATTTTTATGTAAATTAATGTTATTTTATGTTTACAAACATACCACAATGCCAACTCATAGACTTAAAGCACAAAATGTATAGAATTAAGTCATTTCCGGCGAACCCCGGCGCATACTTGTAACATATGTAGTAATATCCAATGGAGCTCATTTAAATAAATAAAATAAATGTCATTTATTGCAGACCTTTAGACCATACACAATTTTTGTTTACTAATATGTTTAGCTTCTTGATCATTAAAGTTTGTATTAAGTTTATAAAGCTCTTTTGTATTGCAGAACTAAAGAATAGCAGAATCTCTTTAAGTTGTATATTGCACCTGCAACGATATTGTTTAATGAAAAGCTCGTCATCGATGTGCAATAATATGTATTTATGTTTGTTCGTGGTTCTAAATTGATAACTTTTATTTAAATCTGTACTTAGATTAATTCATCTTTGTCTTGATGAAATTATTGTAACCTTATTTATGTATAAGTAGGAACCAATTTATTTGATTGACTTGTAAGATAGTATAATCAATGAATGTATCTCGCCTCCAGCTCAATGCTATACTTCAGTTTGCATCTTGCCAGTTGTTTGAATCTACTACTAAAGAATCTGCTGAACAAACAGTCAGATAAATAGTCAAAATTGAATGATAAAGTGAAGCTAAATACTTGCTTGTGGTGTTGTCCTGTTTAGTTTGCTGAGTGTGGAGGTGCGCAAAGTATATCAGGCACTGGCCGGCAGGGGGCGGCACTCGGGAGCAGCCAGCTTGCTGTCTACTTGCAGCTCCGGGGATAGAAACAATGCATATGGTAGTATCGGAGCGTGCGAGGGCGCGGGGGTGCGAGGGCGCGGGGAGCCAGCACAACTGTATGTTTCAGTGATTGATACTTGGTGCCCATACATGCTCATATTGTCAGTATATTGCATTTCACGCGTCTAAATGAAATATTGCCAAACATTTTATGTCTGATGTAATTGTAGCGTCCGCCCGCCCTGGCCACCCGTCCAGCCCCCTTAGACAAAAGCGTATTTTAGAGAGCGTACTGACGCTCGCCTAAGGGATAGAAATACCAATGTATGGGAGCGACCTAGCATGTCAATCATCGCGATGTCAATCCCATACATTGCCCTTTCTATCCTATAAGTGAGCGACAATACGCTCACTAAAATACGGCCCTTGTCTAAGGGGCAGCCCCCTCGCAGTCGCTCGCCCTGGCCGCCCTGACCGCCCTGGCCGCCCACCCTACACGCTGTAAAAGATACTTTATAAAATTGTTCCGACGTTTATTCGAACGTTTCAAATAATAAATATTACTTGTAGGAAACATTGTAATATAATGCATTCGGAACGACACGTTTTTGTATAGTAATAAAACTGTAAATAATAAAATAGAGAAATTTTACAATAAAATTGGTTTAAGTAGATCGCGGACACGGAGACTATATATATGTATGTCAGACATAAAACTATATGTATACATAAACGGTATAAGTTTGTTTTCAAATAAAATATTTAATATTACAATTGTGTTTAAATTAACCTATGTAACCTACTAACTATACAGGTTAACACAGAAAACAATAGATTGTACGAGCAGTGAATAAGTTTGCTTAGTAATGAGGCTACTCGGCTGCGGGTGGCCGTGGACCAATCAAACGAACTGACCACCTTTCATGTGGGTATCTCGGTGATGCTGGAACCATACAGTTTGTCATCTTTCCATCAAAGGAGCACCGGCAAAGCTCACTTTTGGTCCGGTTGGTCTGTCTGTACCAGCGATGTAGTTGCGACGGTGTGGTTTCCACTGGCACAGTGTCGCCCCGCTGCAGGACGTGAAACGACACACTAGTTACACCTAGTTACACTGACACACTGAGGACCAAAGTCAAATTCAATCAAATCTAAATTTGAACTTGCTTATCAAGTATTTCCAGTATCGCAAACTTGAAAATTAACACTTAAGAATGGTACTAAATATCTTATAACGTTACAGTTATTATTTAAACAAACGCCCTGTTACCTGTACATAAGTTTGTAAGATTGCAAAATTTACTCCGGAACATACGAGTAAGTATATCTTGTCAGTTGATTCGCGAAAAATCTTAGTAAAATTGTTACAGTCTCATAATAAATAGGTAAAGTTAAACCCTATCGAATTACCAAACGGCGCGGGGTCTGATCAAGGACACGTTGCTGTACTGACGACTCGCTGCAATGAAGAAAATAATAATGACATCCAAGTGAACTGAACACTGTATCAAGTTATCTCTGTCAAGAGTGAGTACAATACCCGCGAGATATGTGTCTAATGTAATGTATGAATACAAATACAAAATCATTTATTTGCCAAACAAATTTTGTCACAAAATGTTTGGAATCCTCTGACCTCGTGGTAGCTGTTACGCTGTGCTAGTCATCTCCCAGTATGTTTCTAATGTATGTGACCGACCACATTAAATAATCCATCGTGCAGCCTCCCGCAGGCTGCAGCGGAGATTGATAGCCTTCCTTACATCACCAGATTACACGAACAAAAGACATACTTCCATTGCCCGCTCCAAGCGCACAACGTCCTAACTACGCCTTCACACCGACGAAGCCATATCGGCTCTCGAGCGAGGGCACGAAGGGCGAGAATCGCTAAACAATAAGGCGTAATAGAGATGAGAGAAAGTGTTTTTTTCAGGAGTACAGGTTTACGAGACGCGTCGTCGGTGGCGATATAGTGAAGCTACAAGGTGAGTTTATGAAGTGAGCTTTACGAGCCGCCGCGGAGCCCCGGAGCCACTCGCGGGAAATATTAACGCGACATGTTTCCCGATACAAGCTCGTTGAGGCAGCCACGTTATATTTCAGAGCACATAAAACCTCCGCCAGGAAAAATTGATGGTTCGCTTAGAGGCACACCTCAAGTGACTCCAACTCTTTACTTTGATATAATACCACATATAAGCAGTATTTTACGATGTTTTTTCTGTCCCAGAAAACGTTAGATATGATTCTACAATATTGTTTTTCACTACAGTATCTCCAGGATGTATAAAATATATTTTTAAAAGTATATCTTTTGCATTATCTTCAAGTGGTTCAAATATTATGTGTGTACCTACTTCATTAATTGCGACTATAAATTTCAAAAGATTTAAGTAGTTATTAACATTTATTTTTTATCTAACACGGACCACAAACATGAAAGATATAACTAAAAAACATGAACGAACTAACTAAGCTATAAAATCTGTAAGTATACGTACCTGAGTAAAGAATCCAGAGCAAGTTTATTTGCAGGGCCTGGCCAGTTAATGACTGGTGCGCTATAAACAAGTTATTTGAAGCAGTACTTTGTTTAGGTAAGTTGTTTCGAGTTATGTAAGTGCGGCAGTTAGTGCGTGGAGGCGTGATGTGGGACATTACTGCGATGGCAGTTGTAGACTCCATCTAGCGGTAACTGCGGGAACTTCTTCAACTGCCTTGTGTCGGTGTAGTTCTGTGTCATTACTGTAAGCACCCGATTCTTGATAGTTTGGTTGGGTTGGGTAGAAAGTTGCCATTTGCTATTCCACTGCGCCTCACACTCACACACTGTGCCAGTCTTAGCTGACTTTTAGATGTTTAGAAATTAGAATATTTCAGAAGAAGTAGGTATTGCTTCAGCATTCGACAACAGTAGACATGTAACACAAGAGAGTTTTATATGATATGTTCATGTTCACAGAACATGTGAGTGGTACTTATACAAGTTTCCCGAAGCGACTTAGACTCACCAACTACACACTTGGAGCTAGTTCCGCAGGTCAATGATTTAATGAGCACATTCCCGACCCTGCGTTGTACCTACCTACTTACTTGCGTAACACGCCGAGTTTTAAATACAATTGCAAAGTAATGCGGTGAATCGTCTGGGTTACTGGGTCTTTGTAATTTATTGACACTTGAATTGTATGAAGCTATTTTACTATTATATAGACGATAGATGTTATATTTGAAATGGTTTTTATGTAATGTCCTTATCTACATTGAAAAAATTTCTTCGAATATACGAGTATGTCCTTATCTACATATATTCGAATTATTATTTTCAAGGTTCATAATTTAAAATATAGAAGTCGAGCTGTGTAAGATTATGAGCATATAATATAAGTAAACAACTTACGTGATTTACACGTGAGTGAAAACCGTTTAGTTAATATATTCATATAAGAAAAGATAAAATTATTCTATTGTAATTATACACATACACCCATGTAATTGCCTCGCAGCGCGCGCATGCCGCCAGCCTCCCGGGCGTTGCAGCGGCGCAAGTAAACAAAGTTTCCTTATTGCCGTCTGCAGGCGGACATTCTTTGTTTAATTTAAATGTTACTCTCAGTAATGTAATCCGCCCGCGTCGCTGCTAGCAATTAAAATGTTTCATTTACTTTCCATCCAGAAGGCGGTGGCGGGCGGTGCGAACAAAGAGCGGAAATGTTGGACGCAGAGTGGAGGCTAAACAGTTTACATTGCTCGCTGGCAGGATTACCTCCTCGTAGCCAACTATAGCGGTTTATGGACGCGTCCTGTGTGTCAGCCGGCGGAGCTTCTTTCGCATGGTTAGGTCGGTCCCGGGCTGCCGGCGCGGCGGCGCATGACGTCACTCGGCTCCCAGCCCTGCAGTGGTACACCAGCCTGCAGTGGATGCTCTAAGCCGCGTGGTGGCGCCGCCGTCGGGGCTCAGCCGGATCATCCCGCCGCCGCCGCGCCGGCTGAATGCACGCACTCACAATACGCAGTATACAGTTCTGACTCACACAATTTATACGCAAAACTTTCCATATATGTATCATTTTATCCTTATAACTACTGACAGCCTTGTTCCTATTATGAGAGATTTGTTAAGTCAGATCATAACTGCTTACCTACATGTGTAATACACATTATAACACCTAAAAATTATTTCTACAGCAATGACTGTGCAAAAGTAACTTGGTAACCATTAAATTATCATTACCTACACTTGCGTTAGCATTTTATAATGTTGAGACAATATGGAAGCCGAGCTAATGGGACATTATGTATAATCAAGTTGTAAATATTATAATGAACAACACTGACTTCACATTATGTTGTATTTAACACGAGTAATACTGAATCCAAGTACCCAACTCAAGTAGGAAAGTCAACTGTAAGTACCTACTTTAATACCTACTTGTATTGACAAACAACTTGCTAGGTAAGTAAGTACTGACGCAATTTAAACGAGTCGTGGAAATTAAATCCCATTTGTTTTGATAAAGTGATGTAAACGGAGCAGTAATTGTACGTGTAGTGCTGAGATTTAGTAACGCCAGCTTACATGACTGGCAACATTCCTGCCTGGAGTAGGTACTTTGGAACACTAAATTCCTTTATTAGCATATTTACATTTACCCTGTTAAGAGAGGAATTCAAGTAGGCAGGATTAGAAATAATGTAGATACACTGTAGGTAAGTTAGATATATGTTGATAAAAATAGTAAATATCTATTCAAATTCAAATTGTTTATTTACAAAAGACTTAATACGTACATTCTTTAGGTACAGTTTACAGGTGCAGCGAATTATCTGGTACGCGAGGAAACCCTGAAACTTGCACTAGGTACCGAAATGGTCCTGTAAAGCAAGGTTTCAGAAATAACCACAGCAGCACAATTTTTAATTTCATTTACAAAACATAAAGAACATAATATAGTTTATACTTATAGTGGTATGCGGTGATGTTATGCGTGGTTGTATTAATCGTTAAGTATTTTTGTGTGCGTTTGTGTATGTGTGTGTGTGTGTGTGTGTGTGTGTGTGGGTGTGATAAGGTGTATTGGGCTTACAAGATGTGTAATCAGTGACATGTTAATTATATCAAATTAATTTGTGTTCCATGAGGGACTCGGTTGTGTTATAGTTAAGTGTGAGTAGGTAATTTGTTAGTGTTTGATTGCAGCTATAATTTGTCAGGTTAACCATTTCAATTACTTTGCTTAGTTTGTTGTAAATAATTGGACCAAGCATACGGACAGCCATTTTACCAAAAACTGTGCGACAATTTTCCGTTTTGAAAATGTGGTCTTGTCTTCTTCTATCATGAACCTTTTGCCGTACTTCTCGGGGGACTAGCCGATGTTGTAACTTAACAATTGACCTTATAAATAATTGTCGGACGTTAAGCACACCACAGTTCTTATACAGCTATTCTGTGTTGTATAATCTGGGTTTAAAGGTCATTACTTTCAGTAATGCTCTTTGGGCCACTTCTAGTTGTTTCATGTGGGTCTTTGCTGCAGAGCCCCAAGCCGGTATGCAGTATGTTATTATTGACTGTGCAAGTGCGTAATAAATTTTGACTAGAGATTTGTAATTCAATACATGCCTTAAAGTTTTAAATGTAAATATCAATTTTTTTACTCGGCTGACAGTTTCTTTATGTGTTCAAACCATGTTAGGTTTTCATCCAATATATATATATATATATATATATATTATATAGTTGTTTATTTGTGTTCAAATGAAGTTTGTATATATTCGTGTCGAGAGGTAACATTGGAGTGGAATGGCGCCTGCATTTGCATGACACACTGCACTGGTCAATGAGTGATGATAACCAGAGGTGTGGTAGTTACATTGTATCATCACACTTTTTCATACACTGAACAGTGCGGCGTTTGACGTCACTTGAAAACTACTTCTGCAGGCGAAACTATGGCCCGAGGTGAAACTGGCTATAAATAAGAGGAAAAATGCAAATAAGAGGAAAATTAATTCTAAAAGCACTGACACTGCCTACATTTTACTAGCAGGTAAAACTGGTTCTAGATTACACGTAAACTGAGTTTTGCCTCAACATTTATAGTACCGGTAATACCTAGTAACGAGGCTCCGAGGTACAAACCCAGCCACAGTATGTACATATAGGTCCCCAGGCACCGGCTTGCAAGTCATCGTGACTACACATCCACGTCACTTGGACACACTACACTCACTAGAACATTCAACTCACAAATAAATATCACAAGTTCACTCACTTATCACTGTTGACATTTTCTCATCACATATCTATTATTTTTATCATTAACCAGTAATTAAATTTAGTACTTTGGTTTATATAGGTATATAATATTTATTGTACAGATAGATTACTTTATCGGCGAGATATGTTCTATCTAGAAGTACATGAGCTGAGTAATGTATATGTGATGTTACCTTTGATTCAGCGTATGTAATCTCAATCACCAAGTATAGAATATGGCTGACTCAGCAGTACACTGCGCTGATAATATAGATAGAGATCTTTCATCGTGCGAACAGCCAAACTGTGGAACTCCTTGCCCGAATCTCTATTCCCCTTGAACTATAATTTGTCGGTCTTCAAGTCGAGAGTAAACCGGTTTCTTCTAGGTAAGCGCGCTCGATCATAACGTGGCTTACCATCAGGCAAGTTGTAGTCAAGCGTAAGCCTATATCATGTAAAAAAAAGATAGATCATTTATTGATATTCCAACTTAAGCACTACTAATTGTCACAAAAATCGGTAATAACATTGTATAGCTTATCATTAGTAAGTTGTATTATTACTACGCAGTTAAAATTGCCAGTGGAGTTTGACCGCCCGATCAAAGTGCGGTTGCCTAATAGCATACTTTGGTACTACTACGTCACGATATTTCACCCGAAAACGCTTTGCGGTTGGAAAAATGCCTACAGTTGCTTTATCGCGCGCATAGCTATTTGAGCAGTTTTGCAGACGTTTTTGATAAAATAAATTCATATAAAATCAGCAATTCAGAAAATTCTATTTATGGCTCTTTACTCCTCTAAATAATAACATTCTCATCTTTTAGATATAATTAAATTGGTTTGAATTTCTGTACTACTTTTGGAAAAAAAAGTGAAAAATATTTCAACTATTTTTCAAAAAATAAAGCTATCGAGCGAAGTATACGTAATCGTGTTTTGGCGTCTTTTATTATCTTAACACTGAATCAAAATTATATAAAATGAAAAAAAATTAGCTCTATCTTATATACTTCTATTTAATTTGATTTTTATGAAATGTCGATTTCACATAGCACCCCGCGTTAAGCCCGGGTTCAAAGATCATTATGACAATGTGCTCAATTTGTCGCCTACGAATAGTCTACGAGTAGGTACCTATTATCTATCTATAAATATAATTTACAGTGGTGTGTTGGACACTTACTTTTGTTAATTTTTGTATACGTTACTGTAAATGCCCGAACTTTGTAAATCCTAAATTTAACCGACTTCAATGGTAAAAGTCCGTACTTACTGTTATTTCATTCCGTACTTTTACCACTATTCGCTTGAAAAATCTTAAGAGTTACCAAAAGCCTCGGTAAATGTCCGGAAAAACAAAGTTCGGGATACATTGCATCCAAATCTCACCATCATCATCATCCCTTGTCGACCACTGCCTGGCATATGAAGACCTCTTCTCCAGGTGCTGGAGATGGGCATCCTGTGTGACGTGTGCGAGCGAGGCACACCCACATTCATATTATCAACATTAAACTGAACATAAAATGTAATGTGATATAGGTAATATCAACACTGCATTTCATCCCTTTGTGTTACAATTCTGTATGTGAATGCATGAAACCAGCTTGAGTAAACAATATAAATAAAAAATATATAAAAAAACAAATAATTAGGTAAATACACATTATATTTGTTTAGAATTCCTCTGTAAGTGTATCATTCTGTAAGTGTATTATAACCAGCGAGAATGTTGCAGAGAATGTTATCAAACGTTTTATCTCTTGTTTACTACAGATAACACTTCACAATTACATATATTATCGTCAACACAAAAATAGCAAAACTGATATATGAATGCTGTTGTTATTATACTCCAAATTAGTTCAAATATACAAAAAACAAGGCTAAGAGTAAAAAACAAGGTGAAGCGAGTTGTAAAATAAATAGAATAATTTGTTGAATATATTAACCCACAGAATATATTATACGCGTAACACTGACATAACTGTGCGGAGTCCAACACGTCGATCATACATAATAATGTTATAGTTACAAGTACGTACACGCGCGCTACACTGGGCTGGCGCCTGGCGCACTGGCGCTCCAGTGAGTGACCGCTTAGCTAGACACTGTAACTCTGTCAGCCGGCACTGTGTCAGCCGGCACTGTGTCAGCCGGCACTGTGTCAGCCGGCACTGTGTCAGCCGGCACTGTGTCAGCCGGCACTGTGTCAGCCGGCACTGTGTCAGCCGGCACTGTGTCAGCCGGCACTGTGTCAGCCGGCACTGTGTCAGCCGGCACTGTGTCAGCCGGCACTGTGTCAGCCGGCACTGTGTCAGCCGGCACTGTGTCAGCCGGCACTGTGTCAGCCGGCACTGTGTCAGCCGGCACTGTGTTAGCCGGCAGTGTGCTGGGCCCTTTCGACCACAGTTAAATAACATAGCACTGGATGTTCTCTAACTAATCTCATGCCTAAATTTAAGTTTATTTACACGTTTTATCTTACTACTTACATCCCGCCTGGTGTCTATTGTATCATGCATGTATGTAATGTAGCTCGCGCGCTAAAACAGACCTATTTGCGCAAGATTTGTTGTAAATTTCATGTAATATATTTGAGATATGGTGCAATATATAAGCAAAGAAATTAAGTTTATTCTTTTTTTATATGTGACTAGAAATTGTGTATAGGCTCGACCATTAGTTATATGACGCTGTACTTACATCACCTACAATACTGCTGATAGTATTTAAGATGTACACCTGGAGATTACCATGTGAATGAGTTAGTCGATGTCGGCGGGCGCGGGCGCGGGTGCGGGCGCGGCGAGCGGCGCGACCTTGGCCGCCGTGTTGTACGGCGGCCAAGGTCGCGCCGCTCGACGCGCCACCTGTTTACTAACTATACGTCTATGTCTCTGCATACATCTACAAGAAATATAAAGAAATATATATATATATATATATATATATATATATATATATATATATATATATATATATATATATATATATATATATATATATATATATAAAAATATATATATTATACAAACACAAGTGTATAAACGAACACCGAGACGAGCGGCATTCGTTGCCCTCTCGTAATTTAGAGGTCTATTAATATGATCGTGCGTGACATACACTCCAGACAATTGTTCTGTAGCGATGGTACATTCAAGCTGAATCCACATCAGACGAGTTATTTTAAATAGTTCGTAGTTTTAAAACTTATATTTCTACCTATATTTGTAGATCTGTAGGTGGATGTTAAAGTAGGTTTAGGTCACTTTACGCATCAAATGTTTACCTGCTTTGTTAATTACGTAGTTCATTAAGATAAAATACATATTTTATTCTCTTAACGACGCACCACCACACATTTCTAGGTATGTTCACAATATATGTGTAAGTTTTCCTAAACCTTGAGAAACGAAATTTTTATCAGACTTTTTAATTAACCTTGTGATATGACGTTACAATTTAATGAACTAAACAATATACACAGTATTTTAAGGTAACCTTCTTTATTATATTTATTTAATAATGAAAGGAGTAATTACAGTTGAGTTAGTATGGGAGTGTGTGGCGCGTTGAAGTCTTTTGTATGGAACTCATAACGAGAGCTCTCTTACTATACATCTCATTTGCCATCTCAGAGTACATTATAAAGAATTATTTATTGTAAATCTGTTAAAATAAGACAAATGTTGGTATAACATATTAATATACATATATTCTTTGCAGTTTATTTGTATTAAACCAAGTAATAATTAATTAAGTACTACAACTAACGACTTGCTTTCGTCATCTGTTTATACACACACATATGCATAGTACAAACAAACAAACTCATCTCCATTGCATTTGCATAGCTCATGTATGTATGGAGGCATGTAGTTATGTATAATGTGTCCGAGCAAGGTCGTTTAACGCTTCCTATCTTATTATAATACGAACAAAATATAATTATATTCTTTAAAAATATCTCATTGATTCAAGATAAAATTGGAATGTATAAATAATGTAATATGAAGTGAAACTACGTCAGCCTGCAGGTGACACCGCTCTAGCACATTCATGGCTGCAATCTCGCTTGCATCGTATACCTACCTACCTATAATTATGTAACCACATACATATGTAGAGTGCCAAATAACACCCATCATCATTACGGGTCGACACACACTATCTATCTATATAAGCTATCATTTTGTATTTATCAGAAATTACTGGAACTAGGATTAATGTAATGGAAATAATTTTGTTTACTAACATAATTTAATATATAGGTATAAAAGTACCAACCTGAATGTACTAATTGATAATGTTATAATATAGCATAGTTTTGTACTCGGCTATAATAAAATAATGTTACCATTGTAAAACGGGCGTAATCTATAATTGTTCAATGAAGTTTAATCTTTACTATACCAACACATACACTACATATTAAATACTTATTCTATGTACTCCTACCTCAAGTTTTACACACCAACAACAAAATAACATAAACCAAGGATTTAAAAAAAAGAAAATATACTTAATTTAATGATATACTAAAGAAAAAGAAAATTATTCCGAGTATTATGACTTTCCTTTACTTAATTACGATTTGTTCCTCCAGCTACCAATGCATTGACTGGCCTGTTAGCTTAGTTGGTAGTGGCTCTGCCTTCTAATCTAGAGGTCGCGGGTTCGATTCCCGCATGACACAAGTATTTATGTACTTTAAAATTAATAATTACTTGTGTTGAGTCTGGTCGTTTGTATGTATAATAAGTATGTATTTACAAAAGAAAAGTATATAAGTATTATATCCGTTATCAAGTACCCACGACACAAGCGTTTGCTTAGTGTGGGGCTAGATGGCGCTGTGTGCTATGTCCCGGATTTTTTTTTTTTATTTATTTTATTGAACTCATTACTTTCACTCGGCAATTTCTTGCTGTACGTACTCAAACTTGAGTTAGCCCTACTGTTCAACTGATTCTTGACAAAATTCATGTCAATAATGTATATCGGCATGATTAGAAATGGAACATCTCGACACTTCCTTCATGATCAAGTATTAATTTATGTACGTTGTTCGAGTACGAGGATCATGTAAAGTGGTCACATTGTCATGTTATAGAGCCGTGTACCGGCCGCCAGGTAAGTAAGCAAGTACACAGGATAACATGTAAGGAGTTCTAGAAAGGTCGCCGGCGAGTAATCAGCTGCAGCGGACTCCGATACACTATCTGCTAGATAACTACTACTCGTCATATCCTATATCTCATTATATCACACTAATTATAAATAGGCACTCACTAATTTAGTCATAATATATGTAGGGCGAAAGTTTTAATATTGGTTTTAATGAACCGATTGGCAGATACATCTCTCATCTTGAGTTACGGTCGGTCGGTCGGTCCGGTCGTGATTATTTTCGCTCATTTTCCAATAAATGTTTAATTTAAACATCTCTCATCGCTCTAGAAAAGCTGATTCCGTGCTGCATTAGCAATTTAATGTATAAAACAACTTGGGCTGTGTGCGTTCTTCTTACCTCTTGTTACGGAAATAGTATATATGTATGTATAAAACTCAAAGGTGACTGTCTGACTGACTGACTGATATAGTGATCTATCAACGCACAGCCCAAACCACTAGACGGATTAGGCTGAAATTTGGAATTAAGGTAGATGTTAAGACGTAGGCATCCGCTAAGAAAGGATTTTTGGAAATGCTACTGTTAAAGGGATGAAATAGGGGATGCAAGTTTTACTTCTTAATGCGAGCGAAGCCGCGAGCACCCAGTAGGTATATAAATCCGCACGAGCCTGCACCTGCCTAATCTATGTTGAATGCACAATAACTTGTATGAAATACAAGTGTATACATACACATGTTATCGTATATAGATATACAACTTACCTATCATTGCTTGAATCCTTATCCTTATAAGGATAAGGATGTAATAATGTATAAGCTTATGTAATACTAGCCAGAATGTGGTCAGATGGTAGACGTTATATTCAACGCACAATAACTTGTACCTATTATAAATATTCGCAAAGTTGCGTCGTAGTTACTCACATAAGTTATTTTGAAGTCACAATGACTTGGCATATTTGATTATATCTGAGAAATCCAAAGAAAAAAGGTTGTTCAATGTCAAATGTATAAAAATATCCAACTAACTGTAATTTGCGGTTTTTCTTGCAGTAATCACATTAATTGTGTAAAATCAAATCAAAATTTGCCCGTATTGTTGTTGGTTATCCTTTTTTGCACTCAAACAGCTGTACCGATTTTGAGTAAAATTGGTATAGATTAATCTAAGAATTGTTAATAAATAATTCCTTGTTATCGTGGACCGACGCAGTCAGTCATCGCGTGCTGCCACACCACAGTGGAGTGTAATGTGTGTAACTTAATGTGTACATGCATCACCTACATTCTTGCTTGCACCTACAATATCGCAATCAAATAGAAAAAAAACCGTTTTATGAAAAGATATTACCAGCTAGATATATTTAAATATTATCCCACAGGTGCCTACTTTTAAAATCGATGTATCAATTCCATTAATAGGTTGTACCTAATAGGCTTCTATTCTATATATGTACCTATTTTATTTTAAGATACAGAGGAGAATGTGTTGGGAGTAACTAACTCTTTTACTTACTATTTATTTGTTTGATATTGTTATAATGAGAGTAGGTACAAAGTAAAAGGACCTTAACGCAAGATAAAGAAAACAAATAAAATATCTACTGGATGCCCGCGTCTTCGCTCGCATTATTTCGGAATAAAAAGTAGCCGATATATCTTCCAGGACTGCGTACTATCTTGAAACCAAAAATTATGACAATCCGTTCAGCCGTTTTTTCATAACGCAGGTTTAAATAAACAGACAAAAATTCTAAAAACTGTTGAAATGTGTTAAGGTATACCCAAATATATTTTTTCGATTATTTTCTACATATGTACAGTTTTTCACCCTATTTAGCTATCTTATATGTATATGAGATTGCTCCATAACACGTATCGACAGGGCAGGTGGTGCTCATCCCATCGTGTGATGGTGAGCGCCGACATGCCGCATGCTGCATGCCGGGTCAGTGCCCCGCGACACTCTGTTTGTCTTCACTGTCGTTGGCCTTGTTTAACCTTCCATATACACTGCCTGCGCATCCAGTCACATACTCCTACATTGCAAGAGAAACAGCAGTCGCAGGACAGACTATAAATACAAGTGGTTATATTATGTTGTTCTACTACCAACTTAGTAGCTATGTGATTCTTCCTATGCGTGACTACCAAGTTACACAGTGTGTCATGCAATGAACACACTTAGTAGAAAGTAGCGAGGCGCGCGTGCACACAGCAGCGCAGGCGCGGGGGAGCAAGCAGACACATCGTACTAACAAACAACTTTAATTATACAAATATCTTACTTACATAGGTCCTTACTTATACATATCAC
Source organism: Macaria notata (assembly GCA_927399415.1). Classification (NCBI taxonomy): domain Eukaryota; kingdom Metazoa; phylum Arthropoda; class Insecta; order Lepidoptera; family Geometridae; genus Macaria; species Macaria notata. The sequence goes on from OV656727.1 coordinate 3,374,606, forward strand.
ATATAAGGTACAGAGTCCCGGCGCGCTACGTGAACAGGTAGGAGTAGAGCACTGTGAGGAGGAGGCCCAGCACCAGCGGGAACTGCCACGAGGAGAGGAAACTGGTCTCGGCGGGCGCGGCGGGCTCCTCCCAGGCGAGCGTGCGCCGCTTAACCTCCACCTTGTCCGCGTCAACGAGCTCGCCGATGACGTACTTCTTCATGAGTTCCTTGGCATCCATGCTGTGGCCGACGTCCGCGAAGTCCTCGGACGCGTCCCTGCCGGCCACGTTGAGCAGCACCTCGTGTCCGCCTGGGTGCTCGTCCAGGAAGGGCGTCACGTCGTACACCACGTTGTCCACGATGAACACGGCGTCTGCGCGCGAGTTGCGCTCCGCCACCTGCTGGCGCGAGAACCTCTGCTGCTGTGCCATGCTGCGTGTGTGTGTTCGTGCGGTCGGGCGCGGTGTTAGCGGCTCACTGCCTGCCGCCGCGCCGCCTCTCCGCACGCGATCTTATCAGCGGCTTGTTTATCTGCCTCCCTCTCCTCCCCCCAGACCCCCCCCTTACCGCACTCCCCGCACCGCAGCCTCTGCACCGGCTCATCATACCAGTATAGTGATGCGAGATTCCTACCTTCCAAAATACTCAGACCTTCGTCCCGTTATAATCTACGGACTGAATCATGGGTTGGGCTCCCGACGAGAACAAGTGACAACTAGTGGCAAGGCAAACAATCTATTTGGCTGAATTTACAGTAAATGTATATGTACATATTTATGGCGCTGTGTGATATGTCCTGAAATATTTATTTATTTATTTACCTTTAGTAGGTAAATTGCAATGTACTACTGTAGTCTGTGCTACTACTAGGAATTTATAATATAAGTACACTGATAATTGTACATTCGCATTAGAATTTATGCACATAAAGATAATTTGAAACTGAGACGGATGTGCACCCTGTGCTTATACATGATATGACAAATTAAGTAATGCGGCTGATTTTATTGCTACGCTTTATTTTACTTCCTCCCTTTACGGCATCTTTCCTGTATTTATTGATGTATTTACCATCCCTCTATGTTATTCACCCCGCCCGGACACGCTCGTACCTGTGTCCACCCTCACGACGCGAAGCCGCGCCACACCGCCCTCAGCGTGTCCCAGTATTTGGCCTCTCAATAGATCGCCGTCATCCAGATTCCACCTACTTCACCGGGTAAGTCATCCTGTAACTTTGTTTAGTTCCTTGGAATGCAATCGGTGGTCAGAAAAACCATTTTAAGTCGATTACGGAAATCTAAGTGGCCGTGACGAGGATACTCGCGGACATAACAGTCGAAGCATTCCAGAAAATGTTAAAAAATTGAAAACCCACTGGAATCGTATATAATAGCTGGCCAAGAGAACTACTTTGAGGAGGATAGAAAAGTTGCAGTTTAATTTTAAAGTTTACGGTTGTTATGGAACCAGCCTCATTACCTAACTGTCACATCGAGTATTATAGGGTATAATAATATGCTAGATTATACTTACTACTAACACTAACCTAGTTTTATTTTATCTATATTATCTGTATTTATTATAATTATAATTTAATTACTATTTATAACTTACTACCAACCCGGCGAACTCCGTTTCGCCACCAGATAGCTTCGTTTTTTCTTTTTTTTTCTAACCTTACGGAGCCCAAGACCTTTCCAACGAATGCAAAACCGAGGAAATCGGTTCGTGCGTTCTGGAGTTATAGCGTCAGGAAGGAAAACACGACTTATTTTAAATAGTAGATTTACTTGAATCTATTAAAATCTTAGAAAATCTAAATATTTTATATGGCACATTTTCTATCTATACATACCTACATATAATAAAAGCTGAAGAGGGTCAAAAATCTCAACATAGATGATACCTATTAGAAAAAAATTGTTTGGGTAAGCTTTAAATCCATAGCAGAAAACGTTTCAACAGTTTTTTGAATCTTTTTTTACTGTATATCTGTTTGTCTATTTATTTAGACGCTCATCAAGCAAAACTCAACTCTTTAAGCGGCTGAACGATCATGATTTTTGGTATATAGGTAGGTAGTATGAGGTCTTAAAAGTGTCAAAGGCTTTTTATCTCAAAATAATGCGAGCGAAGCCGCGGGCGTTCACTAGTACCAAATAAATCGAATACATTATTATAGTATTATAATTTATTATACATATACCTATATATTATGTACTTATTTATTTTTTCTATATTGTAATCTAGAAATAAAATAATGTTCAATTTAAAACATTGTTCAGTCTTGCTCAGAAACTCGTTAATTTAAAGCATGTTAACAATCCTTAAAATCTATTATTGAATTCCCTATGTGAGTTGACTCTCGCTCTACAGCGGAACGAGTGGGAAATAAAAGGTTCCAATCGTCACCACTGGGGACGAACGAAACTTTATTTTTCCCAGGGACGACAGGGTGGGGACGATCGGGAAACAACCAAAATATCCGATATTTTGTAGTATATTTTTAAAGATAATTTCGGAGTTATGAGTCGAAGGTATTTTCAGTTGTTCCATTTTTTATGTTTTTTGGAATTTTGTTCTAAATTTTTGTACACATGTATCGGGTCCTCTCTTCTTATATATGTATTACCAATTTTGGTTCCGGGAAAATAAGTTTGTTTTGCCTTCTGGAGTTGTCATCTTTTTGAAGAAGATTTTTTGTCACGAACATAGCACATGAAATATATAGGTATGTATGTTTAAAAATATGCTAACCTCGGCTGAGGTTACATATTTGAGCTTTTTGGAGTCGAGACTTTGGGGAGCCCACACTATTTCCCAAAACCTCTCGGAGCGCTTGGTTGACGCAACGTGTGACCAAAATGCTGGCCTTTTTCTGGCTCAACGTATCGGTATTGCCATCCAGCGTGGTAATGTGGCCAGTATGCACTTAGACTTTAGGATTTTCTAAGTGTCCCCTTTTTTGTTGTAATTAGAAGTATGTTTAGTTGTTGTTCCTTTGTTTGTATGTACTATTATTGTAAATAGTTGAACTCTATATGTTAGTTAGTATGTATATAAATTATGGAAATAGGGTTGGCAGGTTTGCTTTGGGCGAATATTTGCATATTCGGATAAATTTCTTATGCATTGTAAATATTTGTGTAGCACGGGTATGGTGCCCAAAAGATCACTCATCTCACTCAGAGATATATGCATAATTATGATTATTATTATTATACCAGTATTGGTACAGCCGCCAGACCAATCACATCAAGTGGGCAAGTAGTATCTCGGACTCGTATAGGTTGGAATGCGGAGTAAGACAGGGTGGGCTCTCCTCGCCTAGAATTTTCAACCTCTATGTGAACGGTCTCATAGCCAAGCTCAGCAGCATGCGTGTCGGGTGTCACGTGGGTGGTGTCTGTGTCAACAACATCAGTTATGCTGATGACATAGTGCTGCTGGGACCTACTGCGAAGTCTATACGAGATATGCTCAAGGTTTGTGAGAACTACGCCGCATCGCATGGTCTGATATATAATGTTAAAAAAAGTGAATACATGGTCTTCAAGGCCGCTGGTAAGTGTCCTGATTCTTTCCCTCCTATTACCCTTAATGGCTTGAACTTAAATCGAGTAACTCGGTTCAGATATCTCGGACACATACTTGTCGACGACCTTAAAGACGATGAGGATGTAGAAAGGGAGCGCAGGGCGCTAGCAGCTCAAGGAAACATGCTGGCCCGCAGATTCGCCCGTTGTACGGACCAGGTCAAAATTACGCTATTTAAAGCGTATTGTCAGGGGTTGTACACGGGCGGTCTGTGGTTCAGATGCTCCCAAAAGTCTCTAGATACCTTGCGAATCCAGTATAATAATGTCTTCAGGATGATGTTGAAACTTCCCCGATTTTGTAGTGCTTCCAACATGTTCGCGCAAAACGAAACCGACGGCTTTAATGCTCTCATTAGGAAGAAGGTGGCGTCGCTAGTGCGGAGGCTGCGGGGGAGTGACAACATCATCTTGAAAGCTGTAGCGGCAGACCCGCATGCGCCTGTACTGAGACATTTCGTGCGGACTATGATTCCGCAAGGAATGCCTCCTAAGTACATGACGTATTTAATAATGTAACTACATGTACTTGTTAATTATACTAACCCTAGCCTGTAAGAATAGTTATAAGTTACTAACAAAATATGGATCAATCAACCAATTGTAGTCCGAAATAAATCATTTTGAATTTTGAATTCGAATAATAAGTGTGAGTGGATTGCTTGAGGCCTAGTAGAGTGTGTTCTATAACTTCTTCCAAGATTCATGTTTTTGTGAATTCATTGTCATGTAGTAATTTTCTTTGGTAAGGGTGAAATTGATTAATTTTTTTTTAAATACAATCATATGATTGTATTTTGTCTATGCATTGGTCGTAATTTTTCCACAATTTTGTGTCTGTCTTGTAAATATGATTTTAACGAATTCAGAGGTTTTTCTCTGACGCCTATGTCAAGAAGTTTATTAAGACGTTATGTGTTACTTTGTCATATGCTTTTGACATGGTCGAGCAGTATTCTAAGGTACGTAAATATGTACGAGTAGATACTTATATATATATGTAATATATACCGCAGCATGCTCCGTAGTGGTGCGTAGTTAGCTAGTACAGCTAGGGGCCGGGACCCGCGTGTGCATGCTAATATGTACTGAATGTACTTAGACCCGAGTAATGACGGACGTGACGCACGGGGGCCTCCGCGGTGGCTGTGCTGGCCTGCTGTCAGCTGGACACAGGAGTACGGCATGGTCGGCTGTCATCACTTACGTTTGTATAGTTTTTATTAATTCCATTATTTATTTATTTATTATTAGTCTACAAAACAGCCCCACCACCTCCGCCGCCTCTGCGGGCCGCCTGCGAGCCCGCAGCCCCACACCCTGTGCCCGCGCCGCCACCGCGGCCAGGGGCCCGCAAATAAACAACCTTCATAACATTAAAACACAACCTTTATTTCTCTATATCATTAACTTAAGACTAGTTATTAAGCCATAACAATATTATTATTTAAAAACGATTTGAGCAGAGCACGACGCTGTGATCGCCCTACAGTTACATTAACGAACGAACTATATAACTGTGTAGCAAGTGACCTAATACTCGTAAGCACCAGCACGCTGCGAGTAGGTAAGTAACCTTCATTCTCTAAGTTGACTTAGTACGAATATAAGATGATGAAGAATGTTATTTCCAATTATTTTTATGAGCAAGTACAATTTTTGGATGTAGGTACCTATGGAGCACATATTTGTCGCGCAGCAGGTTGCGGTGCGGCCGTCACAGCAGGTAGGCGTAGAGCAGCGTGGCCAGCGCCGCCAGCGCCAGCGGGGGCGCGGCGGCGGCCAGCAGCGCGCGCGCAGACTCGGGCGGTGGCGGCGGCGCAGGCGGAGGCGCGCGCGCCAGCACGGCGCAGCGCTCGTGCGGCGGCACCACGCCGGCGCGGAAGCGGCGCCGCCACTCGTACGCCACGTCGCTGTGGCCCACGTCGCGGAAGCACTGCGAGGCGTCCCCGCCGCCGTTGTTGAGCAGCACGTCGGGCCCGCCCGGGTGCTCATCCAGGAACGGAGTGACGTCGTACACCACGTTGTCGATGATGATGAGGTTGTCGGCGCGCGTGTTGCGGCCCTCGATGGAGGCGCGCGGGATCTCGCGCTCGCCCGGCGCCGCCTCCTGTTCGCTGTCTTCCATGTCGCGTGCGTGAGGCGCGTGCGGCTGGCTCGGCGCTCGGCCTGCTACTGGCCGCACCGGCTGCGGAGCCCGAGTCAAGGCCCCGCCGCGGCCGCGACCCCCCGACCATGCTTCGTCAGCCTACTTCCGCTGAACGTAATAACTCTATGCATTGGACTCGGTCTCCACCCAGCGCCTGATGATTCCTTGTTGGAGTTCACACTGAGAGTTATCGTCGCCGATAGTGAATATGGGACCCATGTTTTTTTTTTCAATTGAAATTTAGGGGCTTTAAACTAAACATTAATGCCAGCGCCATTGTAGCCTAATAACAATTACTTTACTTAATATAGTTATAATACTAGATTAATGATAGAACTAGAAAACTAGCTAATCCGATCCCACTACAATCCGTGGCAAGGTTCTCGGACAATCTGCAGCCCGCAGATAAGCTTCTACCAGGCCAAAGACCATCCCAGCCTCCACAGAGTTGGGTTCAGATAATATACCAGGCCCCATGGTTTGCATCGTGGGTTTATCGCATTTCGGAGTTATGTGGCATTCTACTATAATACTTTTGTATCCCTAGACGTATCACGCATGTGTAGGTACGTATTCCTTGCGTATAAGTAAGTATTTATCACATACCTAATGCTCGGTTTTAGCAGTGTAATGAGTCGTGTCGTTGCGATCCCTACAACAAACCAACCAGCAAGACAACATGCAACTCTTATCAGAAACAAGTCCATTCTCTTGTTGTTCGTAAAGTACCTAAATAAATATTCCGGGACATTGCATACAGCGCCATCTAGCCCCACACTAAGCAAACGTGCAAATATTTGCACGTTTATTCGCCAAGTTCGTCAGAAAAAGGTCAAATAAATTGAAAAAGTACTACACGTGGTCCTTATTCTAAATTGTCTTCGCTTTTTAGTTTTAGGTAATACAGTTCCACCGTATACCTACATAGGTAGGTACTACCAGCGGCGATGTTCAATAGCTAATTTACATTATGAATTCTTATTGATAAACTCGACTATTTTTTATAGAAATATACTTGTTAAAGTTTATACTTACCTACCCTAAATTAATATAAGTAGGTAGGTACACTAAGCCTTCCCACGATTGACTTATGAATCTTCACCATAGACATTAAACGGTTCAAATTTGAAGCAGACATTTTATTTGATTGTATGTGATAGGTATAGGTACCTATTTGAGTAACAAGAGCCGGATTTTTATCTTCCAAGTTCCAGACTAATATTTAAACCACATTTTATAATTAGACGGCTAGGGCTTACACAACTTTTTTGCTAGGTAGGTTTACCCAATCATGTTTACTTAATGACACTAGATATCACTGATAACTATAAGTCCGAAGGAATAAACATAAGTTATATTATTTTTAATATTTCGTAAATAGGCAAGTCAATGCTACTACAAATTTTAGTTATGTTATGAGTCAATACATATTATATTTTCTATGTACGTACCTATATATTTTTCATGCTAGGTATATTGGAACTTCGCCTTCACCTATCAACACAGTACACGTCACGTTCTCTTATTGGTCTGTGTAGTAACCATCGAATGTGGATGTATTATTGTAGTATTACCCCGATGTAGAAAATGTAGCGGCGCCACTTGTTGTAAGTTGTTATCGTTCAATTTATTTCTCCAATTCCTGGCGAGAATAAAAAAGTTATATTTATTAACTTATGTTTCTCTACATGGTTTGACATCATTCATGATCAACATCATGATTTGATAATTTTAAGTTTAGAAGGAGAATTAAGAAAATAGTTCCATTTCTACACTTTTTGGTCGAGGTTATTAGCTAAATAACTAACGTACTATCGCGAAGTGGCCTTAATGACTATAGGCAGCTTCACAAGTTATCTTGACAAATGTTTAAAAAATTTACAGTCTGTGATACAAACTGCATTCTATGGTAAAGTTATGATACATACAAATACAAACAAAACAATGAAAAATTCAATTCTATACATACAGTTTCGAGATATAAAGTGAAATAAATACCTATGTGTTATTTTAATATGTTCTTACTTGGCAGCATTTACTGTCCTAGATAAGAATGATTAATGTGATTGTTGTAGAGTTCAGAATCATAATATAATTTATCAATCAGTTTTTGGCAGTTTATATAGAATATCATTGGTTTTAGGTTAAAAATTATAACAATGAAAGTGGTAAGTTTTGAACTACAGACTAGATACAAATACAAAATGTCCAATGCCAAGTACGACTATGAATCGAGCTGCAGACACCCTCATCTAGTACCCTCGACATGCGGCGAGAGGCTGCTGAACTTACAAGCCTGTATGACATCCTCTCCAGTAGGGACTGTCCGTCCTTATTGGCTGAGCTGAAGTTAGTGACCCCTAGAAGGAATTACCTACACTTTGGTATACCCCGCTGTCACACTAACCACAAAAAAATCATATAGGTATTCCAAGATAATAAATGACAACTTCTTTAAAAAAATACAAATTATTTTACTTTTTATCTGTTATGACCTGATGCTTTGCTTCAATCAAAATATGTAAGAAACAGTTCATTTTGTATTTCACATTTAAATTCACTTTCCTTTTAATTTCAACATATATTATTTCTATAAGTGATAAACAAGTTTATGGCTGTGTGAAACTCTTTGTGTTCCTAATTACATATATTATATATTAGCTGTTTGTTAGTCCAACTAAATAAAATACATTTTGATACAAATTTAATAATCAATCGAATTCCGTACTTACTTCCATACCAACATTTCTTGAGCCGGTGAGACAGTCAACTTTGTTTAGTCTGTTGCAATGTGAGTGATAAGTAAGTACTTGCTATGTAATGCAGCCGGCATTGAACATTGAGCACTGTATATACCTACTTCAAATGTAATGTGGAACTTGTCAGCAGACATTTTTTTTGATAATGCATTTCAGGATCAGGTTTGTGAAGGGAGTGTTCACAGTCTCTGATATGGTGAATAAGAACCCAGTTATAAGCACTGGCAGCACTCTGACTCATTTTCACTAGTTTTGATTCCCTTAAAATTTGTCTGAGTATTGCAGTTTGAGACCAACATTGAACTGTTAAGCACAAGTGGTTACGGATTGGGGCATGCAGTGTGCACTGTATAGCAGCTGCACAGTCTGTCCAGCTGCTAATAAGTGCATTGCAGTAATAGTTATTTGTTATACAAGGGTGCAAAGTTGCTTTTTAACCGCGTGCTCAATTTTGATGACCGAGCAAGCAAAGGATTCTAAAATTATCATACAACTTTTTTTTAAATTTGATAAAAACTCAGACTCGGTACCTTCTTGGTGTTCTTTTTTTCAATTTGCTTAGTACGCGGCATATTTTCACGTCATTGTTAAACCTTATATTAAAAACAAGAAACTTAAAAACCAGTGAAAATACTAAAATGAGTGATTCTAACGACGAGGAAGTTTGTTTGACGCCAACAGAATTGACTGAAACTGTTAATAATGCGCAAATGAGCTTTCTCCCTCAACAATCACGCGTTTTGCATTTAGTCATTTCCTCGCTGAGGTGGAATGAAAAGTTATGTGTTGCACTCGAGTGCAAAGATTTTTCACCTCGTGCTCTTTTGATTCCCTCGCTAACGCTCAGGATTCTAATTATGAATCACTCGCTGTGCTCGTGATTCAATTTTAGAATCCTTCGCTTGCTTGGTCATCAAAATTGAGCACGCGGTTAAAAAGCAACTTTGCACCCTTGTATAACAAATAACTATTTTTATTTTTTATTATAAACAGAATTGTACTACAATCAAAACTTATTCCTAAATACACAAATATATAAATCAATATGTATGCTTCCTTAACAATGAACCTAGCTAATATAACATTAGTATAACAAGAATAAAACCTACCACTACTGTAAAATAGACATACACAAAAATAGAATACAAATAATATTAACTACTTATTTAAACAACTTATTCAACTTTCTCTATATCCTCGGAATGATTTTCGTACCCAGGGTTCCACACTACAGAACAGTATTCTAAAACACTATGTGATTGGTTGTTAAAAAGAGTTATTAAAAGTTCTTTATTAAGGAACCCCTTGGCTTGTCGTGACATGAAACCGACCATCTTTCTCTCTTTTCTAGTGATTGTGTCCACATGCTCTCTAAAGTCCAGCCTTTTGTCAATTATAACACCTAAATCACGGATAGACTACACTTCCTCCAATGGGGAATTACCTATATAGTACTGAGCCGGAAAAGATGTTCACTTTCGTGTTTTTTTGTTACAAAAACACTGTTGGTGCCAAGGTTAGATTTGACAATGTGTGTTCTTGTGTTTGTTGCAGTACAGCCTGAGCGCCGACGCGGCCAAGCCGTGCTTCGTGCTGACGCTGGAGGGGCTCACGCTGATGTTGGACTGTGGGCTGTCGGCGCAGTCCGTCCTGGCCTTTCTGCCGCTGGGCGCCGTGGCGTCCCCGCGCCTGGCCGCGCTGCCGCCCTACCTGCCGCCGCACGCGCCCGACGCGCCGCTCGACGGGGAGCTACGCGAGTGCGCCGGCCGCGCTTTCGTCGACTCCGTGCCCGAGTTCTGCCCGCCGCTCGACTCGGCCGTGGACTTCGCCTCGCTGGACGCCGTGCTGGTGTCCAACTACACCGCCATGCTAGCGCTGCCCTTCGTCACGGAGGGCACGGGCTTCCGCGGCCGCGTGTACGCCACGGAGCCCACGCTGCAGATCGCGCGCTTCTACCTGCGCGAGCTGGCCGAGTGGCTGGAGGGCGCGGGCGCCGCCGCTGCCGCTCGCCGCTGGAAGGAGCTGCTGCACGTGCTGCCGCCGCCGCTGGCGCACGCGCAGCGGCCGCGCGCCTGGCGCCGCCTGTTCTCCGCCGCGGCCGCCGAGCGCGCGCTGGCGCGCGTGCGCGTGGTCGGCTACGACGAGCGCGTGCGCCTGCCCGGCGGCCTGAGCGCCACGCCCGTGTCCTCGGGCTACTGCCTGGGCTCGGCCAACTGGGTGCTGCGCTCGGCGCGCGAGAAGGTGTGCTACGTGGCGGGCAGCTCCACGCTCACCACGCACCCGCGCCCCGTCAACCAGGCGGCGCTGCGCGGCGCCGACCTGCTGCTGCTGGCGCAGCTGACGCAGACGCCGGCGCACAACCCGGACCACATGCTGGGCGACCTGTGCGTGCACGCCGCGGCCACGCTGCGCGCCGGCGGCTGCGTGCTGCTGCCCGTGTACCCGTCCGGCGTGCTGTACGACCTGCTAGAGTGCCTGTCGGCGCACCTGGAGGGCGCGGGGCTGGCGCACGTGCCGCTATACTGCGTGGGGCCGGCGGCCGAGGCGGCGCTGGCCTACGCCAACATACTGGCCGAGTGGGTGTCGGCGGGCAAGGCGGCGCGCGTGCCCGACGAGCCCTTCCCGCACGCGGCGCTGCAGCGCGCCTCGCGCCTGCGCGCCGCGCCCGCGCTGCATGACCTGGCCGCCGGCGACTTCCGCACGCCGTGCGTCGTGTTCGCCGGCCACCCCTCGCTGCGCTTCGGCGCCGCCGTGCACCTGCTGGAGCTGTGGGGGCAGGGCGCGCAGCACGCCGTCGTCTTCACGGAGCCCGACTTCCCGTACCAAGAGGCGCTGGCGCCCTTCCAGCCGCTGCGCATCAAGGTGTTCCACTGCCCCATCGACACGTCGCTCAACTACTCGCAGGCAAACAAGCTGGTGCGCGAGCTGCGGCCGCGCGAGCTGGCGCTGCCCGAGCAGTACGCGGCGCCCCCGCCCGGCGCGCCGCCGCGGCCGCACGTGGCCGCCGACTGCCCGGTGCTGGCGCTGCGCCGCGGCCAGGCGCGACGCGCCGCCGTGCGCCGCCGCGCCGCGCGCGCCACGCTCAGCGCCGCGCTGGCGGCGGGCGCGGCGGCGCGCGCGCGCGAGCTGCGGCCCGGGCTGCGCGCGGCGCCGCTGGTGGCGGCGCTGGCGGCGCGCGACGGCCGGCTGGAGCTGGACGTAGCGCCCGAGGCGGCGCCGGGCGCGGGCCCGCCCACGCCGGCGCCGCTGCTGGGCGGCGCGGGCGCGCCTGAGGCGCTGGTGCGCGCGCTGGCGGGCGCGGGGCTGACGGGCGCGCGCCTGGAGCGCGGCGCGGAGGGCGCCATGGTGCACCTGCCGGCGCAGGACGCGCTGCTGCACGTGGAGGCGCACGGCACGCACGTGTTCTGCCGCGGCGGGGAGACGGCGCGCCGCGCGCTGCGAGTGGCCTTGCTGCGCGCGCTCGACCCGCTGCCCGCCACTCAATAAATCACTCGCTTCCTAAACCGGCTTTTCATTCCGTAGCGTGCCCGATACTCCTGACGACGAACAAAAACATTAGGTATAAGCACCTATATGGTTGTTACTTTTGGTATATTTTTATTTTATAGAGCTAACAAACGCCAGTTAGTTTTATAGTTAGTTAGTTAGTGCCTAGTTTTATCAAAAAAATATTTCACTTGGTAAGCAGCTTACTTCTTGCTTGTTCATATTTTTATTTTATTTTATTTAGTTCATCAACAGAGTTGTACTACAATTAAGACTTATAACTAAATACACAAATATGTAACGATATGTACGCTTCCTTAAACGATGAACCTAGCTAACTTAACATTAGGCTATGGGTGTAAACTGCAGGCTATGGGTGTTCATGGATCACTACTCCGATGGTTTGCGTCTTAGCTACAAAACAGATCACAGCTGGTAGTTCTGAAGGGTTTCAAATCTGATGTCACAATGGTGCCGACTGGAGTCCCGCAAGGTTCCCATTTGGGTCCCTTGCTGTTTCTAGTGTTTATTAATGACTTGCCTCACAGGGTGACGTCAGGTGTGAAGTGTTTCGCTGACGATCTAAAGCTGTACAGAGAAATCAATTGTGTGCAGGATGTGGTTGATCTTCAGGGCGATATCGATCTGGTGAGCTCTTGGTGTGACCAAAACAAAATGCAACTCAATACAGCCAAGTGTTTTTGCATCAAATTCACACGAAAGCGTACATCTTTTCCGGCACAGTACCATATAGGTAATTCCCCATTGGAGGAAGTGCAGTCTATCCGTGATTTAGGTGTTATAATTGACAAAAGGCTGGACTTTAGAGAGCATGTGGACACAATCACTAGAAAAGCGAGAAAGATGGTCGGTTTCGTGTCACGACAAGCCAAGGGCTTCCTAAATAAAGAACTTTCAATAACTCTTTTTAATAGCCTATCACGTAGTGTTTTAGAATACTGTTCTGTAGTGTGGAATCCTGGATACGAAAATCATTCTGAGGATATAGAGAAAGTACAGAAATTATTTTTATACCATTTGGCCTTTATGACATTCAAATGTAAAAAGCTTCGATCCTACCATTCTAGACTTGAACATTTTAAAATCACATCATTGAAAATACGTCGGGAAATGGCCGACGTTCTAATGTTATATAAATTGATAAACGGAATCGTTGATTGTCCAGAGGTATTAGCAAAGATGAACATCAGAGTACCATTGCCTAAGGCAAGGACGCTATGGAAAAATAGTTTCATCCCGGCTAGATGTCGTACTAATGTTCTTAAGTTTTCCCCGGTTAACCGTATGTGTGATGTATACAACAGAGATAATATCAGGCTGTTTATTGATGTCTTTAATAAAGGTTCTCTATCTTCGGTAAAATTGAATAAGTTATTTAAATACTAGGTAGTTAATGTTTTTTGTATTATATTTTTGTGTAGGTATGTCTATTTTAAAGTGGTGGTAGGTTTTATTTTTGTCACTAATGTTAAGTTAGCTAGGTTCATTGTTTAAGGAAGCGTACATATCGTTATATATTTGTGTATTTAGTTATAAGTTTTAATTGTAGTACAATTCTGTTGATGAACTAAATAAAAAAAAAAATTAGTGACAAAAATGAAACCTACTATCACTGTAAAATAGACATACCTACACAAAAATATAATACATTAACTAGTATTTAAATAACTTTTCCAATTTCACCGAAGATAGAGAACCTTTATTATTGTTATAGTAGGTGGTAAGCTTATTCATCACTTATAGTAAAAATAATCATTTTAGGTAGGTATAGGTACCTATTGATGTAGGTATTCACTTGACCTTAGACCCTATCTAGGTTGCATTTTTGTACCTTCTTTTAAATCTCTTGTTATATTATCAGTTTACAGACCCAAAATAAAAACAAACTAGTGTAAATTAAATGATTTAGTATCAATTATGTTATGATACATTCACAGGGCGATAATCCGAACGATGTCGCAGATTTTAACGCTTAAGGACTCACTACTGGGTAGGTACCGTGGACCCAGTCCCTTGAATTTTGTTGAATTACGACGATTGTAATGAGGCCGTTCTTAGTACCTTTCTTTAGTACTATAGTATAGGGCGGTAGATAACAATCTAAGCTGTCAGTTAACCTGCTGCATGTTAGTGTTATGGACCTAAATGGTGCGCGTGGGTCTGTCTGAAAAATAATACCAGAATTAGAACCAATTGCACCATCAAACGCACCCCTACCAACAAGTGGACGAAAGTAGGTACCTACGTTGTGATCTATGTAACTGGGGAAAGATAGGAAAATAAAGTTTTTTATTGGGTAATATGTACACCGGTTTGTAGCGATCACATAAGATTGGTTTGTGCAAATTGTTATAGCTGTGGAAAATTATTTTATCCTAAAAATTATAATCAAAAATATGTTGATATTGAAAGTTTGATTGATTAAGTAAGTGTGTTTTTATGAAGATTGATTTCCTATTTATATTGTGTCTTAGTAGATACATTATAGTAGTATTTACCTCGATATACTACTATACCTAATGTATTTTGATTAAAATATATCGTTACTGAATTTATGGTATGAGTGTAGTCTGAAAACTTTACCAAATTCCTTTATATTTTTGTACTGGCTATTTGATTGATTGAAACACGATGAATATTTCTATTTTATTCAACATTTATCTTCTTTTTGAACCTGTATAACAATATTATATAGTATCAACTACGTTCATTGTGCAGTTTTGAAGAAAACACGTGATTTGGTCTGGGTTCGCTGGACCCGGTAGCGAGTGTTTGCAGTACATTTTGGAGCGCGGGTCCTAAGTGTTAAGGGTAATAAGGTATACATATAGGTACCTATCACGCTTCGATTTTTTTATGCTACCTAGGTAAAATGGCGGCCATTTTACTTTTTACGTTATGGAATCACGGGTACTTGTGCTAATTTAGTTACATTTTGGCGTGTGAATCTCCTACAAGCCTTTTTTTATCCCAGGAAAACCTATATTACAGGTACCAGGTACGAGGATTTACGGTAGTTATGTGGGAGTCGCATCTCCTAACCAGCCCTAAGCATACCCACTCAAAACCTGGAGTGTTCCTCCTCTGCGTCGCTGATCGGGGCTCCGAGAACACTAGGCATACTACCGCAGCGACTTCCTACAAGCCTGAAAAATGTCTCATTTGAGAGTTCACTGTATAGCTAATAGGTGTGTGATAAAATATTTTACTTGCCATATTTCATTTACTTAAAAAAAATAGCTAAAAAACGTTATTTTTTTTCTATTCTTTTTAATTACTGTTTTTTTTCAAAATTGAAGCTGTCTACCCAAGGTTTTTCTAATGTTTTTTATTAGCTGGTGCGCGAGCTATGATGATAATATGTGTTTTAAATAATTGGCCTAAGTAAGATAGTTTAAGAAATATGCTTATTTCCGGGTTGCAGGTTCGATTCCCGCATAACACAAGTAATTATGAATTTTAAAATTTATAATTACTTGTGTTGAGTCTGGTCGTTTCTATGTAGGTATAATAAGTATGTATTTACAAAAAAATATAGTATTATATCCGTTATTTAGTACCCACGACGCAAGCGTTTGCTTAGTGTGAGGCCATCTAGGCGCTGTGTGCAATGTCGGAATATTCATTTGTTATTTATTTACGTAACTAACTGATCTATTAGGTACTTACAAATGAAATTGGTGTTTGGTATAGGAGAAACGAAAAGTCGAATATATTTTTAATATAATATTATATTTATTTACTTAATCAAAATATGAACCATTGTTATCTCTGCACTTTTCCTATCGCATGGAGTTTCTTGATCCTTAACTAAAAAGAACCTTTCTGATGTGAATCAATAACGATTTTATTGATCCCCCATTTTTTTAGTAAAGGGATTGATTAGATTTGACCCTTTAGGAGTTTAAAAGTTAGAGGAGGGCACATTTTTTCTACTGGTTAACAGAATAGATACAAATACCCACAGCTGTCATATAGGTACACTAGTCATAGTACCTACTGCAGGCGTTGCGCCGAGGCCCATGACCAGCAGGACCAAGTAACAATATTACCTTGCAGTTTGAAAATCAGAACAACTCTCATCCGAACTCACATTTACCTACCTATTCAGTTTCAATGAGCTATTTTCATATCTCCAATTAAAAAAAACCGGTCAAGTGCAAGTCGGACTCGCGCACGAAGGGTTCTGTACTATCATCTGTAATAGAAAATCACGTTAGTGGGAACTTTCCGGACCATCTGTAAACAGCAAACATTATACATATCTGACTGGCCTGTTAGCTCAGACTGGCCTGTTAGCTTAGTTGGTAGTGGCTCTGCTTTCTAATCTAGAGGTCGCGGGTTCGATTCCCGCATGACACAAGTATTTATGCACTTTAAAAATTTATAATTACTTGTGTTGAGTCTGGTCGTTTGTATGTATAATAAGTATGTATTTACAAAAGAAAAGTATATAAGTATTATATCCGTTATCTAGTACCCACGACACAAGCGTTTGCTTAGTGTGGGGCTAGATGGCGCTGTGTGCAATGTCCCAGGATATTTATTTATTTATTTATTTATTTATCTACCTAAAAATTCAGAAACACCACAGACTCAAGTAGTTATAGGCCAATAGCTCTACTATTATACCAGCTATTTAAAAAAAACTGACCTTGCTCTGATGGTTTCTTTAATGTACATACTTGAAAAATATCAGTTTATAATAGCAGTTTATAAATACACATGTAACAATTAGAAAACATCAAAAACAAATATTACACCATTGCCATCCTTCTAGACATGACCAAAGCGTACCTATATTTTCAGTTATGTAAACTTTTACGAATAAATAAAAAAAGCGTATCGCAAAGTCGTTTACTAAATACTGTTAAAAACTATCGCAAATTGGAATGCGAGAAAACCACTTAACTGGCTACGCTCATATTTAACCAATAGGAATCAGCATGTGCAATTAGATCATCATTACCATGACCAAAATGTAGTCAAATCTGTAAAGTCAACATCACAAACAATAAACGCCTCTATAACGCAAGGAAGTGTCCTAGGTTGCATCCTACTCTTGATCTATATAAATGACCTCCCCAACAGTTAAACTCTCCAAGTATACTTTTTGTGGGTGATGTGTCTCTAATATTCAAATGCAAAACTAACGAAATCACACAACAAATACAAAGTGGTTAACATAACCTGGAAATAAACAATACGAAAACAAAAATTACCTTAATTAAAGACGTCAATAACCACAACCTCCTCCGAGGTCTAACAGTCGATACAAATTTAAAATGGAAGTAGCATGTTAAGAAAATCACATCTAAACTATCCTAGTTTGTTTACACTCTGGCAAATCTAAAAATTAACACCAACTCGGAAACCACAAATATAAATTTTAATTAATAATGAAACGCAATTTTTAAAATTAATTACATAAATAAATAAATATAATTTATCAAATAGCATTACGAGCTATTTTTTTTAAAACGCGCATCTTGGTTATCCTAGCTATGGCTAGGACTAGATGCGCGGTTCAGCCAACAATCAATGAGATAAAAACTTCGCATATAGATCGACAGAATTTTTAATATATCATAAATAAATATGGAACACTTAGACTTATGCGGCTATGTGATCTGGCTTAGGTCGATGTCGGCGAAGAGGTCGCCCTGCGTGGCCAGCAGCAGCGCGTAGTGCTGGTGCAGCTGCTGCAGCAGCTCGCGCTCGTCCAGCGGCTCCCGCGCCTCGGCGCGCGCGCGCTCCTCCTCGGGAAGCGCGCGCCACACGGCGTCCATGTCCCAGGCGGCGGCGCGCGCCCAGCCCAGCGCGCGCAGGCGCGCGGCGGCGGCGGCGGGCGGCCCGGCGTGCCAGTCGTCGGCCGCCGCGCCGCCGCAGCCGCGCGCGTCCAGGTTGCGCAGCAGCACGGCCCCGAAGCGGTCGGCCAGGTTGCACTGCTCGTAAACCAGCAGCGCGGCGCGCGCGAAGTCGGCGGCCAGCGCGCGCAGCAGCGCGTCGGCGGCATCGGCGCGCAGGTACACCAGCACGCACTCGGCCAGCAGCAGCGTGGGGCGGTCGGCGCGCGCACCCGCCGCCTCCAGCGCGCGCCGCACGGAGCGCACGCAGCGCAGGTCGCAGCCCAGCAGGCGGTAGTCGGGCGCGTGCAGCTCGCCGGCGCGCCAGCGCACCTCGCCCTCGCCGTCGGGCCCGGCCAGCGGCGCCAGCAGCGCCTTGTGCCGCTTGATGATGCTGCACTTGCGCGCCGTCACGCACGGCAGATCCAGCTCGATGAAGGCCTCCACGGCGGCGCCCCCGGCGCGCAGCCGCCAGTACAGCGTGTCGAACCCGCACCCCAGGTTGATGATCTGGCACTTGGAGTCGCAGCGCTGCAACACCACACACATACCCATAATATATATACAGTAGGACCTCTATAAGTCGAACATCAAGGGAGACGCCAAAAAATTCGAGTTATAGAGTTTTCGACTTATGGAGGATTTCAACTTAGGCGGATTTTGATTCGACATAAAGAGGTTGAGGTTCATTCTTATGAATTTTGAGTTAGAGAGGTAAAATTAATAAAAATTTCAAGTTGCAGAAGTGACAAATATTATTTTTT
This sequence comes from Macaria notata, assembly GCA_927399415.1. Taxonomy (NCBI): domain Eukaryota; kingdom Metazoa; phylum Arthropoda; class Insecta; order Lepidoptera; family Geometridae; genus Macaria; species Macaria notata. The sequence continues at coordinate 3,393,211 of OV656727.1, forward strand.
ATTTATTATAACCATTTAAGTGAGCACTCCTCCAAGCCCGGAAATTCTGCAGTTCGTCGTCTTTTGCAGGACAAATTTTGACCGTTTTGTGTTTTTCTCATGATGTCTGATTCATTTTTTATTATTGATGATAGAGTACTCATTGGAAGGCCAAATTGTTCAGCAACATTTTTCCTTTTTTGACAGCTCTTCACAGCTTCAAGCACTACCAAGACTTTTCTGCAAGACTCAAAGTTTTTAGTTTACGTTTCACTCATGTTTTAGCAATTTTATTTGTAAACTGTTCTAATAATTGATGTGTATTGCAGTAGAACTAAACTGCTTTTGACAATATTTAAGTCGACAACAAATGACTTGCTTCGCTAAAGTTCAAAGTAATTTAAAATTATAAAAAGTGGAGCACCTGACACCAAGCAAGCAAACACATGTTAACGTAATGTCTAAGAAATGTCTAAGAAACAATAGTGTACTCACATTGTCGGCAAGTTCTTAAAGTCTTAACTTATTTTTCTTTGAACTATAGAGGTAATAAATTCCAAATGATCGAGTTGTAAAGGTTGAAAATAAAACTTTGGTATGTTCGAGATATAGAGGTCAAATTCAATTTTTCGAGTTATAGAGGGAAAATATGTACCAAAATGGCTTGGAGGGACTCGGTGATTATTTCGACTAATAGAGGGTCAAGATTTCGAGTAATGGAGGTTTTGGTGTTGGAAGGGAAGGGAACACAACATTTATTCGAGATTTGGAGGTTTTCGACTTAACGAGGTCCCACTGTATACCTAGTCAGGTCATAAGTATTGTCACACAGTAAAAACTTTTCTTTTAGAATGCTGGCCACAAAAGAGTTTATTGAATTCGAATTTCGTATTGTTCATGAAAATAAAAATGTATACTTTTTAGTATTTTACTCATTTTTAAATATGTAGTGGACGCTTAAAGAAGACCGTGTTGCAGTTATTGCATTGCATCGTTGCGGTTACGCGCCAATTCAAACTTTTGACATACTGAAAAATTTGAATATAACCAATAGATTTGTTTATCGTACCATCAAACGATACAATGAAGACTCTAGTGTAGATGACAGGTCAAGAAGTGGTCGCCCTCGGTCTGTTAGGACTCCAGCAGTGATAAAAGCTGTGGGGCGCGAATTCAAAGAAATCCCAAACGTAAGCAGAAACTGTTGGCCCTTCAGATGGGGTTAAGCAGAACCACGGTGAAAAGGGTGTTAAATGAAGACTTAGGGCTTCGGGCATATCGAAGAAAAACAGGACATCGTTTGAATGCTCGTCTAATGGACCTGAGACTGAAGAGATGCCGCGCTTTGTTGAAGCGGTACGCGGGAATAAAATATCGGGAAATTCTTTTTTCGGATGAAAAAATTTTTACCGTAGAAGAGAGCTACAACAAACAAAATGATAAGGTGTACGCACACAGTAGTGAAGAAGCGAGCAAACGTATTCCGCGTGTCCAACGAGGTTATTTTCCATCCTCGCTCATGGTATGGTTGGGAGTTTCTTATTGGGGCTTAACAGAGGTACATTTTTGTGAGAAAGGTGTAAAAACGAATGCAGTTGTGTATCAAAATACAGTCCTGACGAGCCTTATGGAACCTGTTTCTCATATCATGTTCAATAACAAGCACTGGGTATTCCAACAAGATTCGGCGCCAGCTCATAGAGCGAAGAGCACACAAGACTGGCTGGCGGCGCGTGAAATCGACTTCATCCGGCACGAAGACTGGCCCTCCTCCAGTCCAGATTTGAATCCCTTAGATTACAAGATATGGCAACACTTGGAGGAAAAGGCGTGCTCAAAGCCTCATCCCAATTTGGAGTCACTCAAGACATCCTTGATTAAGGCAGCCGCCGATATTGACATGGACCTCGTTCGTGCAGCGATAGACGACTGGCCGCCCTAGATTGAAGGCCTGTACAGTTCGCGCAAAACTTTATGAGCTCTCTGAAGTTAGGCCCGAGTACGTAACCGCGCATGGTACAGTTGAGCGCACAATCATTATTGTAAGATTTTAAAAAAAACATAGTACAATTATGCCTATTACAAAGTATTTAGATTTTAGGTATTTTTACGTGCAGTAACATATTAGAACAAACAGGTAGGTATTTATTTAAGTAAATTAAAAACTTTAATATAAAACTTGTGCATTTATTTATTTATGTTTGGCGACGTAGCACATTAAAGCGTCCGCGAGGCATATTTAATTAAACCAAAAAGTTCGATAACAGTAAGAAACCACAGTAATAGAACAAACAAATAACAAATACAATATAACGGTGACAAAACTTAACAACAACAATAACAGAAACAAATAAAAATTACGAAAACAAATAACACTAAAAAAATTAGAATAGGAATGAAAATTAATTGTTGCACTCGACTGTACTTTCGTCTACAACGTGCGCAAGTGTTGTGTACGAACGTAGCACTCACACTAAGGCACGGCGCAACGGGACGCGAGCGGTGATACGGCGCGGGGTGCGGGGGCCGGTGCCCTCCCCGACGCCCTGTTCCGTCCCTCAGATACCTATAATATGCGTACTGCGCAGCCACTAGCGTGCGTGTTCCGAGAGCTCAAAAAGTTTTGCGCGAACTATATTCAAAATCACGGAGGTCATTTTGAATAAACTTTATTGTCATAAGAATCTATGTTTTGTTAAGTTCATTTTGGTATATAAATGGTTACATATAGAATAAAGTTGTTTTAATTATTTTATATTAAACATGTGACAGAATTTATGACCTGACTAGGTATATATTTTTTTGTTCTCTTTGGTTGCTCTATTTAGGGTAAATTACTACTTAGTTTGTTATTTATGAATTGTACTTATAATGTTTGTTCTTCATGTTATGTAGATAATATAATAAAATATATGTCATGTCAGATAATATAGAAATTAGGGTATTTATTTGTTAGATTTAATATGCATGTTAGGTTTACTTTTAGAAGGAAATGTATGTCTGTTAGTTTAGCTATATTATTATTTATTTTTATCTATCTATCTATTTTAAGTTAGTACCTACATTTTTAGTTTAGTGAACTTATAGCAAAAAAATACCCCTGTACTCACACCAACACTAACGGCTTTTACAATATACAAGGGAACTTTGCATTATAGGTAATTCACATAGCTTATAATTAACTAGTAAATAAATATTTTTTTACACTTTGGTCACTATTGTTCATCTCAAATAGATCCAAAAAGTGGTATTCAGATACAAGAAATTAATAGCCTAATAAAACTTAAAAATAAAACAATTTTGACAGTGTGATAAAGACACACCAAATTGCTGCTCACCCATGAATATAATGTATGGACAGATATTATACAAATAAGTATTATAATATTGTTGATTGGATAAAAAAATATCTATTGAGGCTTCAACATGTGTTTAAAATTACGTATTGTGTATGTTTGTCAGTCCCTGATGTCAGAAACTATAAATATGTAAAAACATATTAGGTTGTCCTCAGTACCGAGATCCTTAATCAACCGTGCTTTGAGATTGTGTGATCCTCAGTATGTGGAGAAGGAGTTAGAGCACGTGAGGAAGGTACTAGAGGATAATGGCTATACATGGAGACAATGTTGGCGGAGCGCACATTCGAGTGAACGTAAGCGGATCCCAACTGTTGAAAGAGCTTCAGCATATCTGCCGTTCGTAAGAGGAGTAATGGACAAAATCGGATACCTTTTACGACGGAAATATGGTATCAGGACGTTTTTCCGTTCTCCGGGGCAAATAAGACAGTTGCTGCGTTCACCCAAGGATAGAGACCACCTAAATGTGCCAGGCGTGTATAGAGTCCCGTGTGATTTTGGCAAGAGTTACATAGTGGAGACTCGCCGCAACATTACCACAAGATTGTCCGAGCATATTAGGAGTTTCAGGGACGGAGACACGGACAGATCAGCAATAGCGGAACATGCGCGGTTCTCGGATGTACAGCATTACATTCGGTTTGATCAAGCTTCTGTCCTGGCGAGAGAGAAGTCTTTTATTCCATGGAAAGTACGAGAGGCTATAGAGATCAACCGCCACCCGAATTTCAACCGAGACCGTGGATGGGCGCTTCCTCCGGCGTGGGTCCCAGCTCTTAATACGATGACGAAGAGAAGGATCATTGGAGCTTTGGATCAAGATACGGTCAGTTTTGTGTGCGCCGGTACATCAGTCGATGGTGCTGTCTCTGATGAAGCAGTGGAGCGACCCGAGGACGAAGCGGCCGGGAGTAGTTACATCGTCTCGCCTCCACCCCCACCACCACAGGCCCCCGCGCCCGTGTCCCGGCGGGCCGCTCGCGCGGCGGCGCGCAGTCTGCGTGTTGCCGCGGCCCAGGACGAACGTTCTGAAGATGGGTGTCATAACATCCGAAACGCGTAAACCATTTACGCGATTTACACGTGAGTGAAAACCGTTCAGTTAATCTTTTGATAAAATGTCTCATGAAAGTTTTAATATTAAAATATTAGGTATGTTTATTTTACTTTTGAACTTCAGAGTTGTAAAGCCTCGGTTAACAATGATGAACAATCTGTTAATGTAGATCTAGATATATTCGGAATTAGTCTCAATACTTTTAGAAACAACTTATATAAGGTGTTCTAATGTGATCTTGCATTGCATTACAATGCACCAATTGTATATCAGTGCTGTTGTATTGCAATGTTAACCCACAACATTTTGTATTTCACATTGTTTTGTTTTGCTTGCTACACAAATTCTTTTCTGTACCTTACCCGTGTTTTTATAATTTTGTTTAATATTTACAATTAACTGTAACTTCCATAAATATTGTATTATATGTATTAATTTAATTGTTTTAGTTTAGTTAACTTACTGAACTTTAGATCTGTTTATAATCATGTTGTGCACACATGTGTTTGATGCACAGAATGAATCATTATCTTTAATGTGTTTTGCTGTTACTCATGTACTTTCTGTGTATTGTGTTGTGTGCCTAATAAATAAATAAATAAATATTTTTTATATTAAAATAAGTAAGTTTCATCTTAGGGTAGAGTGCAAGTCTTATGAAAATTAAATCAATAATAATTGTTGATAAGTTACACTGCAAGCTTTACATTCAGCTTCCAATACAATAAAATGTAGAAGCAAGAGGCAGAAGTATTGGAACGGGGAAACTGTATGTCATAATACAGAATTGAAAGATGTCTAGTAACTATGTACAGAAACTCCTAAGTGTACAACACACACAACTGCAGGAATACACATGTAAATAGTACATCTAGACAGGATAAATAAAGGAGTTTTGTTTAGATTTTGAATTTTTAGTAAGTAAACAAGCAAATGTTTAATATCTTTAAGTGAGTAACATGCTTATGCTTGGGTTTTTTTTTTTTTTAACTTGAACGTGTTTGCACTTGACCATAGTTTACCTGATAGCAAGTAAGGCTATGGCCTAAGATGGAGCGTGCTTACCCGATAAGAACCGATTCACTCTCGCTTTGAAGATCGCTGGATTATAGTGCGTGGGGAACAGAGAGCCAGGCAGGGAGTTACAACCTAGCGGTACGAACAATAAAGGTGGAAGCGTACCGTTAAAGAGGTCTTCCAAGTTCTTAACACAATTTTTAAAGAGATCTGAGATTTCTCGGAAAGCCATCCTAATTTAAGGATTTAAAAATATACAGTGAAAACTACACTGAAGGGGCCAGACAATAATAACAACATCATATCAAGTGAGTAAAAATGTGAAGTGATAAAAAGGTTTGTTCCTATTCACTAGGTACTAGTAGATCTGGTTTGGATGCATGAAACACAGTGAAGGGTGGTGCTGGAGCAGGTCGTACCTCCAGGAACTGGTGCAAGAAGAGCTCGATGGCCCGCACGCGCGCGAAGTAGCCGCGGTTGATCTCGGGCGCCTTGCGCTCGGCGCGGCGCGCGAACAGAGACACGAAGTCGTCCTTCCAGTAGCCGAGCTCCACGGCGCAGCGCTTGCACTCCGTGGCGTCCGTGTTGGTGGCCACGATGGCTTCGTCCTCAGCCGACCACGGCTCCGCGCTCTCCATGTCGCCGCTCCTCGCTCTCACTGCCACTGCACACTCAACATCCTCGCGACTGTCGCTACTTAAATAAATCACGCACTTCGATTTTTTCGCACTAGATTAACCTTCAAATTGAGGAATCACAATTCACAAGACCTCTTCTTGACTCTTTCAATAATTTTAATCCTTCGAGAATAAATCAGATTGATTGCCGAAGTTTTAATCGCAGATTAGTGATGTGTGATTTCAATGTTTTTTATTATGTTTTTTTAAGTGTTTCGTTTCGCATATTGTGATCTTACTACACAACCCAAGTAATTAGCATACAAATTACAATTCAATGAATAAATTAAATTTACAAATAAAAAATATTGGCTTGTCCGATTGTAACAATCAGAAAAAACAGCTATGATAAGCAATTTCTAGATCTCCATTCAGGGAAATTTTATGCTTCTGATTTATTTATCTATTTTGCTGAACACAACATTACATTTTAGAACTAATTTAAAACAAGATTGAGCTGTGTGACCCTGTTGCTTGTTTAAGTTTAGGGCATACCTAGCACTTTTCTTACCCACTCAAGCGATGCAGGCAACCGTGGTTGCCCGCGCGATGCTCGATAAAGCGATGGAGGCAACCGCGGTGGCCTACAGCTGATTTAGGTTCAAGTGATGTGAAAAAGCCACTCAGTCGTCTGTTTAAAGTGACACACGATTATAATCGACTAAAAACGTTATAGGTTGAGCAACACTATTATTTAGAAGCAAAATATCAATGGACATAGAGAAAAAAAAATATCTGGCAACCTTTTGAATTTTGTAAGTGCAGATGAAAATACGCGCCAAGAACTTGGATTTTTAAAATATGAAATAAGTGTTTTTATTACTGTTTTTCTTTAGACATATTGATTTTGTACTTTTGTTTGTCATACCACCGTATTAGTTTTAAAAAATGTGGTTAAATTTGAAGAAAAAAAGTATTTTGAAAAAATGTTGTCTCTGTGATACGCCTTTAAGTAGTTGGCAAATGAATTCAAAACATGTTTAATAGCAACATCCATTACAAACGTATTTTATAAACATAATCGTATATAAATAAAACAAAATATTACAGTTTAATACGGGATTAATTTATATTTTGTAGGATTGTTACTTCAGGTACAAACTAGCAAAAGCGCTGCGGGCAACCGTAGTTGCCCAGTGTCGGCCATTACAAAAGTAAAGGTGTGTTATCTGTTAAAATTATTTGCGTGTTCACAGAGACATTCATTATCAAAGTACAAACATACCTTATAATAAACAATGGTTACTGTATTACTAACAACCTTCCTATGACGAATATGCTTCAAGTGTAATGAAACACTTGAACCTGCATCAGCATGGGCTAAGGTGAATAACGAAAGTTATATTCGTCTCTATTGCTGAAGGGTTAAGGCACAAATTTCATGACACATCTGTATATAGCTTTTTGTATTTATAGTTTTTACCGTACATTTTTGTTGCTTAGGTTTTAGGGTTCGGTTGATATTTTAAGTTCCTGGTCGGTAATATTCATATTTTAACAACATATTATTATTTTTTAAATTTGTTTTCTTAATTAATTACCATTTTTTAAATTTATTTTGAGACCAGATTTATTTTTAAACCTAAGACAGAACAAGTATAAAGGAAATATAAATAATATTTCATGGCACGGAACCACTGAGAGGCTGAGGCTACAAACAAGTGCCAGTTTTGTTGGCAATATTTATGATCTTTCATCAACACGTTAAGTTATTTGAGTATTTGGCTTAGGAAAAATAAATGAACACACAAGTGCATAATAATCCATAGCATACACGCTAGCATCATTTTAAGCAGCTAGCTACGCTGAGAATGCGCCCTTACTTCATGGCTTAAAGCGCTGCGGGCCTCTACAGTGGCCCATTTCAGTCGCGTCGACTAGTTTTTTTATGTGTAATATTTGTTGTGATTTCTTCTATTTTTATGAAGATAAGTTATTAAGTTTTATAAAACTTTTCACTTAGTTTCCTGTGTGATAATAATGTTATTGTGTTACTAAACTACTAATGTGATAACCACAAAACTGTGAATGGTGTCATTTGTGCAATTTTTACACGTAGTCAAGGCATTGAATGATTTTTATCGAGGTATTTACATATTTTTTTTATTAATTTATTTTTTATTTTCAATTAGTTTTATATAAACCATGTTGTAGATTAATATTTTGTAAAACAAACCTATGAGTATTACGTTATTTATTTTTGTTTTCCATTTAGCGCGCCGACCCGTCCTTTAGAAATCACTACAAGTCGCTCATTTTTATGACTTTAATCAACTTTTTTTAAAATAAACAGATATGTTTTATTTTTTGTTCCTTAATAGCCAAGAATATGTTCTATTGAAAAAAAAATATTTTTTTACTGTATTGCTGTTTTGTTCAAAAATATCAATTATTTACAACAGGTGAACGTAATAATCAAAATATTTTTAGTTCATGGGATTTATGTGTATTAAAACATTCGTAACTATATCAACAAAGCATATTAATATAAAGCCCTATCTGTCTACTTTCCAAAACAACTTGTAGGACATAAATGTAATTACTGAAAATTAGGTAAAAACGGAAAAAACTAATAAACCATACGCGGTATTTTGCGGTTGGTAATTTGTTCGCCCGCGCAGCGCTTTACGGCTAGGCTAGCGCGTTGCGCCAGCGCTTGAGTGGTTACAATATCTACTTAAAACTATATTCCTTATACTAATTTACATGGCTAAATACTTAATAATATCCTTTAAAAATTGTTTACTTCCATGCTTTGAATATCTCTACCATGTTATCATTTATTTTTCTTGGAGCTAGTTTTTACCGAGTCTTGGCTGTGCTTCTTTACTGAAATCACTTTAAAAAAAATGTGGCTGTCAAAAAGTTAACACTTAATTCTTATCTGTGATTATACTCAATTTGTAATATAACTGGAGAATACTTATCATGTTCGTATCGTTATTTTATTTTTATTTTACTACTACTATCTCGACTCGAGTGTACTACTATTTCATGGTTACTACTTACTGCCTGTTATACCTATATGGTTGTGTTATACCTGTGTGGTTGGGTTGAGTGTGTTACCTTTCTCTCAAAAGTTTAACAGTTAATGTGCTTAATTTTTGAATCATTCAAATTCTAAGTTACCTACGTTCGTATCACTCCTACTTAACTTTTAATTGCTAAACTTTTTAGAAGATATCTTCAAAATTAAGGAAAATATCTGAATGCAAGAGTCATTTTAGTTTGATGTTCTCTACCCTGTCCTTGCAATAAAAATATAATATAAGTGTCACCTTTTAGGAACGGAGTAAATCCAGGATAAAATGTAGCTTAGTAGGTATTTAGAGTTTTGTTTATTTCCATCCTAATTATTCACATATGCTGAATGCTCAGCCATTTGAGCATGTAGAAGGAACAAATACATTCACCATGGAGCTTAAATGTAAGACATTCACATTCATCATTTCTTTTTGTTTGTAGACTTACTTATTGAGCCTAAACAATACATAGCAGAGTCAAAATTTTTAAAAAAAACTGAGATTATCAACTTTATCTCATTGTGTATGATAGGATCAGCTCACATTCCTATGTTTAAGAGTCATGCTGTAACTATTTACATACTTACTCAACAACTTTAATGTTTGTACTTTTTTTGGCTATAATTTTTTCCAAAGTTTTCACTTAACTATTTTTATTGTTCTATTTTAAGTTTTTTTTTAATTGGACAATACAGCAAACAAACTAGTGTCAGTACAATTACCAGTTACAGATAAAGCTGCATGTCCTACTGACTACAGACACTACATGCATTGAACATAAAACACTCTTAACAATATTTTATTTATTTATTAATAGTCTGCAAAACAGGCACTAAGCTAAAACACACATAACAAACTTAATGAATAGAAGAAAATTACTAGCACGTAATGCCCTCTTGATGCAGACCTCACTAACAATTTTAAGATAATTACTTACAAAATAAATACATATATTACATGCTACTTTAAACAATTAAGAAACAAAAATTACATAAATAAAGAGTACTTACACAATGCATATTATTATAACTACATATCTAAGCTTATAAAAAAATAATAATCATAATAAGATAACCAAAACATACAACAAACAAAAATTAACAATGATTCTATAATAATAATCCCATTGACACTAAACTTATACAAATAATTGAAAGAAAATAATGACGATTTTAAAAATATATCGATATCATCTTTAATTTTATTATATGATTTACACATTCTGTAAACCGTATAGGTAATTATAGTGCTTAGTAAGAAAATTTTGAAGAATTATTTTTTGTTATTCTTTTCTATGTATGAGGTACATGTAGTTTTCTTAACATTATATTTCATGTCTATTTTACAGTCGTGGTAGGTTTTATTTTTGTTAGTTATGTTATATTAGCTAGGTTCATTATTAATGAAGTATACATATTGATTTATTATATATTTATGTCTTTAGTCATAAGTTTTGATTGAACTAAATTTAAAATACGGTGTTTTCTACATTCTGGGAGCTATGCATAAAAACTACTAGGTACCTATTCAAAAACGTCAGTCAGTTTCGAGATATTCTGTTAAAAGGGTAATATTCTTTGATATTCTGTAAACTCCTTTCAGGGGCCTCCAGGCGGAAATTAAATCCATAAACACCATCCATCCATCCATCCATGGTGTGATCACAACGGAATGGCATTAAACTCATCTAAATGTTTTTACATACGGTTCTCTCGCAAGCGTTCACCTTTTCCAGCATCTTATGCCATCAAAAATGAACAGCTGAAAGAACTCTCCTCAATTCGTGACCTAGGAGTAATCATTGATAGGAAATTGAACTTTAGAGAGCACATTGATCAAGTAATTAAGTCTTCTTCTAAAATGTGTGGTTTTGTAACTAGACAGTTAAAAATCTTTAAAAATCCTAGTCTTTCCATACAGCTCTACAATAGTCTAGCTCGTAGCATTCTGGAGTATTGTAGTGTTGTCTGGAGCCCAAGTTACAAGGTCCATTCTTATAGGCTTGAAGGTGTTCAAAAAAGATTCCTATATCATGTATCATTTATGGACAACATGTGTAAATTGCTGACTTCATATCAATCCCGCTTGAACCATTACGGTGTTACTACATTAGAGAAACGAAGAAAGATCAATGATATTATAATGTTGTCTAAAGTGCTTCATGGTAAAGTCTATTGTCCTGAATTAGTAAGCATGTTGACACTTAGGGTTCCCCACCCAAATAGTATCCTTGTCAATAGGAACACTTTCTTTTTGCCTCATCCCAAAACTAATTTGCTAAAACATTCGCCTGTGTATCGGATCTGTGATTCATATAATAAAATTAGGAATGAATTAGATATTTTTTGTAACATGTCCTTGAACCTATTAAAACGAAAACTTTATAAATTATTGTAAATAGTACCTAGTAGTTTTATTTTTATTGTGTGGTGATGATGTGTTTTCTACTGTACTGTTCTACTGATGAGTTATGTGTTGTATTAGATTTAGGGTAAATTACTACTTAATTTGTTATTTTTAATTGTACTTATAATGTTTGTTCCTCATGTTAGATAATGTAATTTTTATTTGAATTTGTATTGCATGCTTAGAAAATAGGGTATTTTTATTTGCTAGATTTAATATGTATGTTAGGTTCACTTTTAGAAGAAATTGTACGACCGTATGTTTAGCTATGATATTATTTTAAGTTAGTATTAGTACATTTTTAGTTTAGTGAACTTATAACAATAAATAAAAAAAAAAAAAAAAAATAAACAGAACAGTATTACTTTGTTGAAAAGAATGAAACAAAGTGGTTCCATTTCTACATATTTTAGTATATACTTACCTATTTTTTTATTTTTGTATCAGATATACCTAACTACTTCTAACATGGAGGAAGCAGAAAAAAAAGTTTCCAGTTCCAAAGAGAGCGCAGAAAGTATCGCTCCCAGCGCCGCGCAACGAGCGCGCGCCGAGCGCAACCGCCAGCGTGCGCGTGCGCTGCGCACGGCGCGCGCTCGCACCGCCGCGCCCCCCGCGCCCGCAGACACCGGCGGCGGCTTCCTGCCCGAGCCGGCGGCGGAGGCGCCGCGCGCCGCCCCGCTCCCCGCCCCCGTGCTGGACCCGGCCGAGCGGCCCGACTGCCTCGACTGCGGCCGCCGCTTCGCGCACTCGCACCTCTTCGACACCTTCGAATTCCCCGTGTGCGACGAGTGCAGGTGAGCCGCGTGCCGGCGCGCGTCTCGTGCCGCCGCGCCCTCTCACCGCGTGCGTTCTGCGCAGGGACGACGAGGGCGCGCACTCGCTGCTGACGCGCACAGAGGCCAAGGCGGAGTTTCTGCTGCGCGACGTGGACCTGGACGAGCGCGGGCCGCCGCTGCGATGCATGGTGCGCCGCAACCCGCACGCGCCGCGCGGCGACATGCGCCTCTACGTGCGCGCCGCCGTGGAGGAGCGCGCGCTGCTCGTGTGGGGCTCGGTCGCCGCGCTGCACGCCGAGCGGGAGGCGCGCGAGGAGCGCCGCGTGGCGAGCAAGGCGCGGCGCGGGGCGCGCGCGCTACGAGCGCTGCGCATGTCGGTGCGCTCCAGCCTGTTCGCGGGCGCGCGCGCGCCGCACGAGCACGAGTGGGGCGAGGAGCGCTACGACGCCGCCACGGACACGTACGAGCGCGAGTGCGCGTGCGGAGACAAGCAACGCTATGAGAAGATGTAGCGACCGTTTCAAATTAAGATTTAACAAAATGTACCTATCCTTTGTGTGTTTCCTATCTTCACTTGTATTTTTTTATGTTAAATAAATGATGGGCCAAGGCAATCCCGACACTTTCCAATTTTTCATATCTTGGGCCAGCTCCTTCCAGTTGGTATCGTAGTTTCCCTTAATTATCTAAGAGTTTCCCATATCTTTGAGCCATCTAGTATATACAGGGTGGACTTCTTGGGCGGCAGGCAGGCTCCCGTTAGGTAGAAGCCTTTGTCCAGCGGTCAGAATGCTTTCGGCAGACGTGCCCCGCCCAGTCCCAGAACCTGGCAGCCTTGTATGTGTCACACCAGTCTTGGAACGCAGCATGGTGTTACGCGCGTTCCTTACATCTTTGGCAACCTTAATCGAGTCTTCTGATCCTGATCTGTTATTGATTCCACGAGTAATTTCTTTTGTCGAATCCTTTTTTTTGTCCACAAAATATGGAACACTAATTTGAAATCATACATAAATGTATCCTTGTACCTGCATTGCATGCAAATAATTGTGTAGGTACTATAAAAGCTATAATTTATCAATAAGAATAAGATTTGCAAAAATATTGATACTAGGTAATTAGATTACCTACATCTGATTCTGGAGACTCCAGAGTATCAAGAAGCTCTTGGCTACTGACAGAGCAAAAATATCTAAGTTTTTACCAAGATTGTTATATACCTAGTGTTACAAATTCTGAGTAAGGATGAATGTTGTTCATAACCATAGTTTGTTCGTGTTTTGGGAAGAGTAAACGTTTTTATTGTCCTGGGGCCTAATTCTGTAAGGCCATTTCTCTATCGTAACACGGCAAGACACGTTAAAGGCGTGTTACGCGCGTTTATGGTATTCGCTATGCCAATATCAGATTCCGTAACCACAGTGACGTAAGGAATTGAACTGTCAACTTATCGTGCGCTGCGAGGGCACGTAACACGCCAAGACACGGTATTACCCATAGTAACTACTTAGTATTCTGTGTCTGTGTAAACAATAAGTTTCAATCTCCGAATAAAATTTGTGCTACTAAACATTTACCTATTGAGGATAAGATCGTCTAAAAACCTGTTTTACAATAGAAAACACCTAAAATATCGAAGCATTTTCGAAAACAACAAGCCGACCGGCAAACGGCGAATCACTACGCAACAAAAAAGATAAACGGACAAAACCTGTTGAAAACAATAAAGCAACCTGTGAAGTGACAAATATCCATCTGAAAATAGTGTTTTTTGTGCCTCCTTCCGTGAAAATAGTGTGAAAAGGCCAGAAAAACAAAAAAATATGTACATAACAAACCCATACATAACCTGGGTGCTGGTCTCCCCACACTCACTGCCCAATAATCTGTCTGTTTTAAAAATCTCCACTAGAGTCAACGTAAATAGTTTAAGGGACAGCGGAGCGAGTCCTGGTGGGGAGTCCCTCCTACCGGAGATATAATTATTAGTACTATTTATTTTAGTATAACATCTTAAAGTTAAGTACTGCAGTTCAACTATTGGTACAGGCTTGCCTCTTGCAGCTGTACTTGGCACTGCATCACATGTACTGAAGTATAAATGAAAAACAAGATACAGTTGTTAATATATTAAAAGAGTAATGAAGTAGAACTCCGCACAAACAACTACACAGCTTTCAAGTCCTCTGGCAAATCATTCTTAGGGTGCTTGTTTTCAAAGTGCTGCTTGTAGGTCTTGGGGTCGGGCATCTGCGCCTGCAGAAAATATTACACATTACAACATACATTCTAAGTTTTATTATAGTATTTGTATTAGTGACTGGTGCATGCCCGCAGCGTTGCTTGCTTAACCATCGAGACACACTGTGTTACTTGCGCCTTGTGTGTAGTAATAGCAATAACTTTTTTATTTATGAACCAATTAAAATAAGTAATACACTAAATGTGATGTGAAGAATACTACTACTTGTTAGTGAGAACCACATTAAAATTGCTTAAGCAATTTTCGAGAATACCATGAAGTTTTTTTTTAAATTGTGTTGGTATTCTATTGTATTAATAAAAACCCCCAAATTTTATCTATACTTACTCAACAGAATCTGATCTGTTAGTTTTACTATAATGTATAAATTAACAAACATGAGCAACTTCCCAGAAAATTGTTTTAAAAATAATAGATTTGGTGAATGCATTTATTATTTATACATTAGATGTTCTTGAATTAAATTAGCCTATAATAACTAATGGTAAGAGGAAATTGAATGTGTCCACTAGTAAATAAATACTAGCTTAGAGCTAAGGATAATATGGCCTGCACTGCTTTTTTGCTCGACCTAGCAGCACTGCCATGGCCCTAGATAGTGCCCAGACACACAGTAGGTACCCTCTTATGAATTGTTGTGCAAGTGGGCCTAGAATGGCCGTACAATTGATCTCTTTGAATTTATCATTTTAAAACTGTTTACCAAATTACTTTTAATAAAGTATCTCAAACAATTTTAATATTGGATCTACCTACTTAAAAATAATTTCCTAAAAAAACCCTGCATTTTAATTTTTCTTCTATAGCACTATACCACAGACAGACTATGTATATATAGGGATATAATTATTGATTACCACCTTGTTGAAAAATTATTAATTACATAGGGCATTACAATAATAAAATATTAATTATATTCATCTGACGATGTCACTCCCGCCAGCCATGCAGGGCAAGCTCTGCACGCACTGAGTACTGACACTGACATGACGGGCGCGAGCGGGTGGCTGCTGCCTCCCATCCCATATGATATGACACTCACCTTGCATACAGCACAAACATGTACAAGTGCCTTCTGTGCCGCTTTCTTTTGTTCCGTGGCGCTGTGTCCTTGCTGTTTCTTTAACTTGGACTGTTTCTCGGCGGCTTTAGCTTGTGATTGTAGCTTTTGTTGCCCGCGAGCCATGGTGTGCTCTAAAACAGTACAATAAAATATAGTATACAAAAAATAAGGGTTGGAGGCATAGTATTACTATCGAGCATTAGCGAAACGATTATTTATTGTTCACACGACACAACCCCACCAACACGAGCCCCGCTCCGTCAAAATCACACACATCACAATATATTCGCGGGGAACGTGGGCACTACTGGTGTGGTTTACTTACACTCAATATATTAGAATCACTTGCAACTATTAAACCAAATTGAACATGAAGCGAATGCTAAGCCAAGCTTCGCACACAACTCAAAGTAATTGAAAATTGGCTAAAAAGAAAAGAAATCTGACGAGACGGGCGGGACGAAAACTATACACGGATTTCGGACGGACGGAATACATACGGACACGGAAGAAATTATTGGTAATGTACGGCCTATACACATTGGCACAACCACGTATAACAAAAGCAAAAAAAAAACCGGCCAAGTGCAAGTCGGACTCGCACAGTGCACACGCAGGGTTCCGTACTATTAATATCTATAATAGAAAATCACGTTTCTAGATACTACAAAGTTTAGTTCTGTTTAATCAAGAATCGAGAAATCAACCAGCAACCGCCTTGCGGTCGCGCCACCACCACACCGTGGCGCGGCGCTCGCACCGCGTTTAGATTCACGGATTATTTTAATTTTGTGAGTTTTATGTAAGAGATTAGTACATATTGGTACATATTTATTTTTATAGTTTTAGTATTTCTAAACTTTGGATCTGAATAACATTTATTTACAATAATAAAATATAAAAACAAGTGAAGGAAAACTTACTTACAAATATTCAAGTTTCTACCTGTTTATTAAGATCGAGTAAAAATTGCTTAAAAATTACGTTTTTTGTATGGGATAGGAAACATTAGAACGATGATGTTAGAATATTATAATTTTAGCCTTTACTACACTGGCAAAATAGCAGTAGATGCATTTATAAAAAGGACTTTTTAAAAAGGGTAATAGTATTCTTTGCTTTGATTATTTTATTTGTTTCGTTTCGTTTGTTATGTTACACAGCTGATCTAATTTTTTAAACGGAAATTCTATAATCGTTTAATACATCATAATATTGTATATTGTAAGTAAATATACTTTGAAATTAAGACATATGGGATGCTAATTGCTTACCGTTTCCTACGTGGTTTTATTATACTAAAGAACATTTTTAGTGTGTGTTTTGTTCAGTTGTGTAGTGACAGTGTAGACTGTGACTGCAGTGATGTGCTCGAGAGCGGGTCGCGCACCGCTGCGGCGCCTGCTAGGCGAGGCGAGTGCGTTCGGCGAACGCGGCGGTGAAGGCGAGCTGCGCTGGGCCACGGGCGCGTACGCGGCGCGCGAGGCCCCGCCGCCGCCGGCCGCCGATCCGCGCCACCACAGCGTGCTGCTGTTCCCCGGAGGCGGCGCCGCACGCGTGGGCATGGGCCGCGCGCTGCACCACCTGCCGGCCGCGCGTGACTTGTACGCGCTGGCCTCCGACGTGCTGGGGTCAGTGCTACCCTGCTGCTCGCACGCCGAGTACGCTGTGCCCACATAACCTTACTTCATCCTATTGAGTACACTATTATTGACTATGTGCATTAGGCAAAAAGGTAGCCTTTCATACCACTGAATCTACTAAACAGGCACTAAGATAAAACACACTTAATACAATTAAAAAACAAAATAAGTTAGGAGCACTTAAAGCTCTCTTGGAGCAGACCAAACTAACAATTAATTAAATATTTGGCTAAAAGTCCTAGTAGCTCAGAAACAGTGTGTCAGATCTATATGAGGTATCAAAAAACCGCCCAAGTGTGAGTAGGACTCACACACTAAGGGTTCCGTACTATCATGACATGAAATGTCTACTTGTATATATCTTTATATTGTATTGTGTTCTGTATTTCTTGTTGTTTCGTGCCCCAATAAATGTATTTTATTCTTATTCTTATCATCTATAATAGAAAATCATGTTTCTAGATACTACAAAGTTTAAGTTCTGTTAATAAAATAAATAAAAAAACTACAAAACCGCTGTGCGGGCTCGCACTGCATTTACGGTTTATTTTCATTTTGTGAGTTTTTATGTATTAGATTAATTACATATTTATGTTTATAATTAATATATTTCTTAATATTTACTTATAAATATGCATGTTTCTACCTGTTTATTAAGATCGAGTAAAAATTGCTTGGAAATTGTGTTCATACAAGTCACGCCTGAAACACAATCGGATCATGGCACTCTCCAAGCGCCGTGAAATCGCTGACATTGTAACTCTCTTCAAGTGTATCAATGGTTACACAGACTCTCCCGAAAAATTGAATAAGCTGTCACTTCGAGTTCCCAGAACCGGAAGTGCTTTAATAAACCATGATACATTTGTTCTGCCCAAATTCAGGACAAATCTATTCAGACATTCACCAGTTTACAGAATGTGTAAATCATATAATAAAATTTAAGAAAATATCGATAGGTATATTTTTAAAATTGTCATTATTTTCCTTCAAAAAGTCAATATAAAAATTATTAAGTAGTTTAAATTTATTATTTTATATTGTATAAGTACTTAGTCCTCTAGTGTCAATGGGATTATTATTATAGAATCATTGTTTTTTTTTTATTTATTGTTTTTTTTTCTTTGTTGTATGTTTTGGTTATCTTATTATGATTATTATTTTTTATAAGCTTAGATTTGTAGTTATAATAATATGCATTGTGTAAGTACTCTTTATTTATGTAATTTTTATTTTGTAAGTAATTATCTTAAAATTGTTAGTGAGGTCTGCATCAAGAGGGCTTTAAGTGCTAGTAATTTTCTTCTATTCATTAAGTATTATATTATGTGTGTTTTAGCTAGCTTAGTGCCTGTTTTGCAGACTATTAATAAATAAATAAAATAAATATAGATAATTAAACTCAATAAATGTATTTGAATTAATTAATTGTTACAAGTTTCTTGGAATTTTATGTAAGTTGGTATTTTTCATATGTGGTGTTTCACTTTGTAGCAACATATGTATAAACATAAATAATAAAGCTGAGCGTGTTGCTTTGCAGCTGGGACGTGTGGAGCACATGCACCGCGCCCGCCGGCGGCGCGGCCGAGCTGAGCGCGCGCGCCGAGCCCGCCGTCCTGGTGACCGCTCTGGCCGCGCTGGAGCGTGTGCGCGCCGAGCGGCCCTCTGCCCTGCAGCGCGCTCGCGCCGCCGCGGGGCCCGGCGCCGGGGAGCTGGCCGCGCTCGTGTTCGCAGGCGCACTGCCGCTGGACGCCGCGCTGCGCCTGGCTGCCGCCAGCGAGCCCCGCCCGGCGCTGGAGCTGCTGCTGGCTCCAAGCGCGCGCCTGCCGGCGCTGCTGGCGGCCGCGCGCCAGCACGGCGAGGCGCGCCTGGCCGGCTACTGGGGCCCGGGCCGGCGCCTGCTAGCCGGCGACGAAGCGGCCCTGCGCTGGCTCGAGGCGGCGGGCGCGGAGCACGGCGTGCTGCGCGCGCGCCGCACGCAGCTCGCGACGCCGCCGGAGGGCGTGGGCGCGGCGCTAGCGGCGGCCGTGCGCGCGCCCCGCGTGCCCGTGGTGTCGTGCGAGTCGGGGCGCGCGTTGCGCTCGGCGGCGGACGCGGCGCGCGCGCTTGCGCGGGGCGCGGCAGGCCCGCTGCGCTGGGAGCAGGCGCTGCACGCGCTGTTCGCGCGGCCGCCGAGCTCGCCGCTGCCGCTGACGCTGGCGCTGGTGGACCCGGCGCTGCGCCGCGACCTGCGCCGCGTCAACGCGCGTGCGTACGACGCCTCCATCCTGGTGCCGGCGTGACTCCGCCGCCCGAGCCCGTACATTTCATCCGTGCTTTAGATTTTCAGATAACTTATGAAATAATCGAGTGTTCTAGTTGAGACAATTATTGTATGTAGTTATCATTATATACCTATAATGTAAGTAATAATGTACCTCCTTTTAACATTCTGGTTTTTGAAATTTTAAAATTATATGTAAGTATATGAAATAAATTATTATTAAAAAAAAACCAGTTTTATCTTTTACCCGCGAGCACTCCCGCTATGATCGTCCACGCAACCATTGGGAAGGCTTGTCCAAAGAATACTATTACCCTTTTAAAAAAAGGGGCTTGTCCTCGACTGACGAGTTGTACAATAGGTACCACCAGCCATCTCACTGTACAATAGGTACCACCAGCCACCTCACTGTACAATAGGTACCACCAGCCACCTCACTGTACAATTGGTACCACCAGCCACCTTACTGTACAATAGGTACCACCAGCCACCTTACTGTACAATAGGTACCACCAGCCACCTCATTGTACAATTGGTACCACCAGCCACCTCACTGTACAATAGGTACCTACGACGAGCCACCTCATTGTACAATTGGTACCACCAGCCACCTCACTGTACAATAGGTACCACAGGTGACTTAGCCGTTGACTTGTACCCACTAACGTACCTATAAAGAATGTTCAACGGCCAGTCATATAACATTAACAATAAAGAAATCACAGTAAAGAACCTTAGACTTGGCACGACTGATGGACAATGTTGACAAGACGACCGTTGAACATTCTTTATACGTTATTTAGTGGGTTATTGTACGTGCGTGACGTCACAGCCAGCCCCAACGGAAGACCAGCGCTGGTTGCTTCCATACAACCAGCATTATGCTGAGTTGGGGCTGTGTTGTGGCAGATTTTATGTTTTTACTCCTGTGTGTTTTTAAAATCTGTCACAATAAATGTTTTCTTTCTTTCTTTCTTATTCACCAGCCAAGTCACACAACATTAACTAGGTATATAATAATAAAGAAATCGCAGTAACGAACCTTAGACTTAGCACACCTTGTCTAAATTTCATTACTTTTTAGAGATTAACAAGCAGATCCATCGAGACTTGGCTAGTTTTTTTACAGAATGTTTTTGGTGGGATTTCACTTCTTTTTGTAGAAACCTGGGCTTATTGATTTATTTATATAAAAAATGTGTCCCACTACGCGGGATTTTTGCAATGACAGTAGGTTTTTTTATGTAGGTACCAATAGTAGGTAGAAGGGGGCATTACCATATTTCTAATACAGCTGAGGGTTCTTCATCAGATGCTTCTGACCTTCGACTTTTGTCATCAAATGAAGCGGCCCACCAAGTTGAATATTTTTTGTAAAGGCGGTATGTCGATATCTCTTATAGTTTAGTTGGGCTCTTGTGTTTTCTAATCAGGGTAACCAGGTACTTCAGATCTTCGATTATTCTAGTTTTTATTGTTTTCCCTTTATGTGGCCATTAAACTCTAACTCTGTACCAAATTTCAGCTCTCTCAGTTTATGGGAAGTACTAGTTCTATTTTGATGATCATGAGTGAGTGTCATAAATGCGAAACTTTGCTTTCCCTTAGCTTCGGAACTAAATGATCTAACCGACTTGAAATTTTGGATTTCAAGTGTGTCCATATAGGCAACTTCAAGAAGGCGTCACCACTGTCGGGTATGCAAGAAGGCGTCACCACTGTCGGGTATGCCGACGATTTAGCAATCATGATATCAGTTGCTAACGAACTCCTTGAGCTGCTAAATAAAGAAGGCGTCACCACTGTCGGGTATGCCGACGATTTAGCAATCATGATATCAGGTATCTCGGAAACAACGCTCTGCGCTAAAATGCAAAAAGCACTAAACTTGGTGGAAGCATGGTGCGAGCGTCACCGACTCTCCGTTAATCCAAACAAAACTGAAATGGTGCTATTCACTAAAAAAGTCAAGATACCAGCGTTAAAATTTCCAAAGCTATTTGGAACAGAACTAACGCTCAGTAAAGAGGTTAAATACCTTGGAATATGGCTAGATAGTAAGCTGTTATGGAGAAAACAAATTGAACATGTTACCACAAAGGCAACAAATATTTTATGGCAGTGCACCAGGGCGGTAGGAAAGGATTGGGGTCTCAAGCCCAAACTATGCCACTGGCTATACACTGTGATAGTAAGGCCGGTACTCACCTACGGCAGTGTAGTATGGTGGCCAAGAACTAATCTGACCACAACTATCGCAAAACTTCAGAAAACCCAGAGGCTGGCTTGCTCACTGATTAGTGGATGCAGTAAATCAACTCCATCAGCCGCTCTGGACTCCATACTAGGGCTAACGCCCTTGCACTTACACATACAACAAGAGGCAATGGCGTCAGCACTAAGAATCAAATCCACAAATCAATGGAAAGGTATAGGGTCCAATACGAAACACACAAGAATCCTGGAAAAAAGCTACAGACATTGTCCCGGATGCCATCCTGGGGACAGACAAAGTAGCTAACACATACTTAGATAGTAAAAAATATGCACTGTTGACAGATGATAACACATCAGTGAATAATCAAGACGACCAAATAGTCTACCATGTGTATACAGACGGAGCAAAGAATAAAAACGGTGTGGCTGTGGATTTTATTCACATGGCTTAAAAATCACAGAATCCAAAGCACTACCTAAAACCACAACAGTCTTTCAAGCGGAAGCAATGGGTCTGCTATTGGCAGCCAGAACAGTGAACCAAAATAAATTCACACAAACACCGACAAGTAATATATTATGCTTGAAATTCATCACTGACAGTGCTGCTGTTATCTATGCACTCAGAAAACCGACAACTAGATCAAGAGTTCTTTCGGAATGCCATCTAGCACTACAAACACTCGCGGAGAAGCATAACGTCACAGTCATGTGGACCAAAAGTCATGAATCATGCCACGGGAACAATAAAGCGGACACGTTAGCAAAGGAAGGAACCAAAAAAACTGAAAACATTTCAGAAGTCAGACACCTATGTAAACCCACAGCGATGGAGACTCGAAATCTGCTGCGGGCATACACAGAGAAAGAACATAAAAATCTGTGGAAAAATAGAAAAGACTGTAGGCACTCCAAGATCTTCTTACCAGAGGTAGACAGGAAGGCAACTAATAAATTTATCAAACTTAGCCGATCAGATTTACGTCTATTGGTTGGAGTGATTACCGGACACTGTGATCTGAACTATCACCAGTACACTATTGGAACGACAGACAGCCCTCTGTGTAGAGGCTGTATGAAACATGACGAGACCGTGGAGCATGTACTACTACACTGCGAAGCAACAAAAGAGGAAAGAAAGATGCTAAGACAGGCTCAAACAGAAGCATCACTTGACGATGCAAGCAGTTCCACCCCTTATACCACAACTCCTGCAGTGACGGGAGTAGGAGTGGAACTAGTATGCCAGAAACCCAAGGCTGTGCTCCGATATTTCAATGAGCTTGGCTGGCTGGGTTAGGCAGAAATGGGGGAAATGCACAAAACGCCCCAAGCGGGATGTCAGTGCAGGACTCATCGCCCCCACCTTAGAATTAGAATAGGCAACTTACCAGATGACGAAAATTTCAGCGTTCTATCGTATCTATCTCTGTCTTATAATAATAGGTTGGCCCACAGCACGCTTTGGGAAACTGTAAGTGCTGTGGGCAAGTGAACAATAAATAAATAAATAATAATAATAAATACACTAAAACTAAGTAATACAATAAACGACTTGACTTTGAAAAAAAGTTTTGTTGAGGTCCTACCTACCTACCTACTAAAGCGCTAATTTTTTGTACGAAGAGAAGTTGCCAATGTGGAGCAAACAAACACCGTTTAAATGGTAATAAGATCATTTATTATTATTTTCTTACAATATTACGTACATAAATATCTCGGCATCATCTTGTTACGAAAATATACATTTGATTTAACTATACAACAAGATCTGACTATAACAGCGAATCCTAGTGCCTACCTAGCGTGCGCGGTCAGAGCGGCAGCGCGGAGGGCGCGGGCGTGCCGCCGACCTCGGCCACGGTGGCGCCCAGGCGGTTGAGGCGCGCGTGCTGCTGCAGCGCGCGCGCGTCGCGCGTCTCGGCCAGCAGGCGCGGCGCGCGGCCCAGCGCCTCCTCGGCCCAGGCCGCCGCCAGCTCCAGCTCGTGCTCGGCGCCCGGCGCCTGCGTGCGTGCGGCGCGGGACGCGCGCGACACCACGGCCGCCGTCGTGTACGCGTCCACGGCGGCGTCGGCCAGGCGCCACAGCAGCTGCTGCTCGTCCACCACGCCGCGGCCGTGGCGCAGCAGCGCCGCCTCCACGCAGCGCCCGTACTCTGCCGCTAGCTTGCCCAGCTCGGCGGCGGCGGGCCGCAGCGCGGGCGCCGCGTGCTCGGCCAGGTCGGGCGCGCGCGACAGCCCAACGGCCGCGCCGGCGCGCCGCCCTGCCTCGCTGAAGATGAGCCCCAGGTTCGCCGTGGGGTTCTTGAAGGCGCGTTGCAGCTCGCGCAGATGCGAGCCCGCGTACTGGATGCCTGCGGAGGAGAGGGTGCCGTGTGTACTACGCTCGAGGCGGACGCGGAGGGGGAGCGCAGAAACTCACCCGTGAGAGCCACGAACAGGCGCAGGATGTCGTTGGTGCCCTCGAAGATGCGGAAGATGCGCAGGTCGCGCAGCACGCGCTCTAGGCCGGCCGAGCGCATGAAGCCCGTGCCACCCAGCACCTGGATGGCCTCGTCCACCACGGTCCAGGCCGCCTCGGACGCGAACACCTTGCTTACGGCCGCCTCCAGGTGGTAGTCGGAGGCGCCCGAGTCCATGTTGCCGGACACCATGTAGGCGAGCGACTCGGTGGCGTACTGCAGCGCCGCCATGCGCGCCAGGCGCTCGCGCACGGCCCCGAACTCGGCCAGGCGGCGCCCGAACTGCACGCGCGTGGCGGCGTGCTCGGCCGCCGTGCGCAGCGCCGCACGTGCCGTGCCCGCCATGGCGGCGCCCATGCCGAAGCGGCCGTTGTTCAGGATGTTCATGGCCACCTTGAACCCGTTGCCCACGCCGCCCAGCACGTTCTGCACGGGCACGCGCACGTCCTCGAAGTACACCTCGCACGTGTTGGAGCACTTGATGCCCATCTTGTTCTCGGGCGGGCCGGATGACACGCCCCCGAAGGCGCGCTCCACGATGAAGGCGGTCACCTTGTCCACGGTCTGGCCGTCCTTCTCGACGGCTGTTTGCGCGAACACCGTCATAATCTCGGCCACGCCGCCGTTGCTGATCCAGATCTTGGAGCCGTTGAGCACGAAGTGGTCGCCGCTGGGCGCCAGCACCGCGCGCGTCCTGCCGGCCCACAACACCACCTCCTCAATAACGGACTCTCAATCGACAAAACTGTATTGTAAAAAATGTGCAAGCCCTTTTTGTTGCTTGTCCTTAACATTTGATGTCATGAAATATGAAGGGTTTCAGATAAAAAGGTATAATATAAAATGATGGGAGTCTCATACTCATACATTTCTCTTTACGAGGGAATCTTATTTGTTAGCATATTCCGCTGTTGAGTGATATTGGAGTACCCCAAAGTTCTGTCCTCAGGTCCATATTGTTTTTAATTTTAGT
The DNA here is from genome assembly GCA_927399415.1 of Macaria notata. NCBI lineage: Eukaryota > Metazoa > Arthropoda > Insecta > Lepidoptera > Geometridae > Macaria > Macaria notata. The sequence goes on from OV656727.1 coordinate 3,418,397, forward strand.
GAACGACCTGGCTTTTTGTCCTATATCTAACTGAATGAGCAATAATTAAGAAAAAAAATTGCAGGTTATACTTTAGGTGATCTGCCGGTCAAATGCCTGACTGTACAATGTAAATAAAAAGTAAGGTCACTAAAGAATGGTATAAAGCTAACATATAGATAAAAGCGTAAACATAATGACATATCACGCTAGAAAAACGGGCACTCACTTGATGGAGCCGGCGTCGGAGCCCGAGGAGGGCTCGGTGAGCGCGAAGGCGGCGTACTCGCCGCCCGAGACGCGCGGCAGGTACTTGGTGCGCTGCTCCTCCGTGCCGAACAGCAGGATGCCCTTGAAGCCGATGGACTGGTGCGCGCCCAGCGTGATGCCCACGCCCAGGTCGTGGGCGCCCACCACCTCCACCAGGCGCGCGTACTGCGTGTTGCAGAGCCCCAGCCCGCCCAGCTCGGGCGGCACCTGCAGCGCGAAGGCGCCCAGCTCCCACAGCCCCTGCAGCGTGCGCTCCTCGATCTGCGCGTCGCGGTCGTTGCGCTCGGGGTCGTTGACCTCGTCGAAGAACTTCTCCACGGGCGGCAGCAGCTCACGCAGCGTCTGGCGCTGCTCCTCGCTCAGCGGCTCGGGGAAGGGGAACACCTGCGCCGGCTCCACGCGCCCGCGAAACAGGTTCAGCAGGAATGAGGCGCTGGCGCGCGGCGCGGGGCCCGGCGCGCCGCTGGCGGCCCGTCTGCAACACCGCGTCTTACTCGTATCATACATATCATACACAGCTTGATTGACAGCTCCTCAACTGAGGCACACTGATGCCTCATTATTTGAATTGTTACACATTAGGTACAAAATGAAGGTCAACTATTTTTTTTAACCGACTTCAACAAAAGGAGGTTCAGTCCATTGAAATGTTACAATTTAAGGACTGAATATTGCATTTATAAGAGGACGCAATTTTATTTTTGAGACAAGTTTGGGGGGTCAATAGAAGCTGAACTGTTTCCACCTGAAAAAAGTGTTTCCACCTCTTTTTCCAAGATGGCGGCCGGGGGACAAGGGTGGTGTGGCGACCCCACAAACATGAAGTTCAGCTTCTATTGACTCCCCAAACAGATCCCAAAAATAAAATTGCATCCTCTAAAAAATGCAAAGCTCATGTAACATTTCAATGGACTAGTTATCAATTATTATATTTAATTATACATGATGATAATAGGGGTTAAAGTACGAAATTGTAATTTTATTGTAATAGGTACTTTGAATTGACATAGAACATTCATGATTTAAGGCTTTTAAATGAAACTTTTTTCTCATGGTTTCTATGATGTTATTCTATTTAAAATTGCAAAACATTTGAATATCGACTTTCTATTGTTTTTGTTATTCAACTTAGATAAGAAAGATTGATACTGCAAAAATTCGAGTGATTTTTGAATACTAGTTCCGACACAGAAGTAATGCGGCAGAAACAGCCCGCAATATCAATGTTGCGTTTGGAGAGGGGTCTGCTAATAAACACACCATGCGATTTTGGTTTAAACACTTATGTGATGGAAACTTCGACTTGAAGAACGAGCCACGAGGAAGGCCAATGACCAATCACCAGGTGAATAACAATGAATTAAGAGAGATGGTGGAAGCCGATCCTAATTAGCCAGGAATTAGCAGCATGGTTTAACATTACCTTACGCACAATATTGACTAAGTTTCATCAAATCAATAAAATAAAAAAATACGAAAAATGGGTGCCTCATGATTTGACTGATTTGCAAAAAGAAACACGTGTTGAAACTTGTGTTGCCTTGTTGAATCGGTACAGAAATGAAGAATTTATTGGTTTTCTTAAAAAGTACTAGGTAAACCAAATGGAAAAAAATTATGGGACGATTTTGGAAACAATCCACTTAAATTAAAAAGGTTATTGAATTTGAGTTATTGAATAACATACCCACAAAAAAAACTTTCAGAAGACATGATACCCTTTTTTTTTGGAAGTCGGTTAAAAATAAATACCTAATCTACCACATAAAAACTCACAAAATGAAAATAATCTTAGATGCCTAAGTGCAGCGCGAACACCGCGCCGCGGTGTGGAGGTGGCGCGAGCGCGAGGTGGTTGCTCGTTGATTTCTCGTTATTTTATAAACAGAACTAAACTTTGTGGTATAGAAACGTGATTTTCTATTATAGATGATAGTATGGAACCCTTTGTGTGCGAGTCTGACTCGCACTTGGCCGGTTTTATTTTAAATGCATATTGTGTTATTGATAGCCACTTCCCATAAAAAACCTAGCATTTTCTTTGGGTATGTGGACAGACAAGACTCTAGATTGACACAAAGGCTACTTTCTCTTCTTTTCTGTGTACTTCAGTGCAATCAGTGTTAAATAATGACTAAATGGTTTTTAAACTGAAAGAAAATTAAACATTCGAAGGATACTAGTGGGCAAGGCACAGCGGCCCACCACTGCGTGTACCCGCAGGCACTAGCTAGTAGAGACGTGGTTTGGCCTAGTTTGGAGGTCGCGGTGCAAAGTCCAAGGCGCGCGCGACCGACTCACCTGGGCTGCGCGAGCGCGGGCCGAGCGCGCGCGCCCGCCGCCAGGCACGCGCTGGCGCACTTCACCGCCCTGCCACTCTTCATGCTGCTGCTGCTGCTGCTGGACTGGAGCCCGCCTCACGCACCACGCTGGAGCGCACTGTAACTAGCGACCAGGAGGAAAACAAGGCTACCACTGCATTATACGATTACTTTGCAATCGAGAAACTGCTTACATACGTAAGCGGTACAAAATAAATAATTTCGAATATCTTTTAATGTTTTTCTAATACTCCCAGCCTGCTAGCAAGAATATTATTTAACTATTACCGACCGAACCGACCGTGGAATAATCATAATACTCTTACTCTCGTCTCGTCCACAGACTAAGAAATATACGCACGTCCCCGTATTCCGCGTCCAAAATTGTACGGGCAGTAATTAATGCGTTGGTGATGGTAATTTACCGTTCATACCATAACTCATGGGAGGAGGAGGGGTTACATAACAATTTAATTTATTTATTTATTTATTTATTTATATATGCTGTACACAATACAAAATTACATTTTAGAACTTATTCTAAAAAAATTGGATTGTGTGACCCTGTTGCTTGTTTAGTTTAGGGCATTGCACTTTACAATATTAACTTAAACACTATTTTTCTTAATACTAATGTAGTTACATGCCTAAGTACTTAGTAATATCCTTTAAAATTTTTAAACCTTATGTACATAGTTCTATGATAAATATAAATAACTAAATATGTATGAGATCTGTGACATATATTGCGATATTCTTACATGCGATATTACATTCTTACAGGCATTTTTTATAAATAAGACCGTTACCTATATAATTTTATTGCATAGTACTTACATTGTAATTATTCTCTTTGAGATCAGTTACTTACATTATTAGGATCTTTAAATGGAATCGTCTTGTAGGAATCCATCTATTGAGTAGTAACTTTTTTTTATAAGGAGCTTTTTTAATTTGGCTTTGAATGTTCTTTCTGAGGGTTCATTACGGATTTCATGTGGGAGTTTATTGTGTATTATAATAGTCATGTATTCTGGGCCTTTTCTGAATAATTCTAACCTGGGTACGGGTAGCAGTAATTTGTTTGGTCTTCGGGGGTTGCTATCGGAAGTAAAAAGATTTCTATGTTTTCGGGTGAATAGCGCGGCTTCTAAAATGTAAATGGATGGAAGTGTGAGTATTTTCAGGCGGATGAAGTGAGGTCTGCAAGTTTCTCTGGGTCTGATGTTAACTATTATTCTTATAAGTTTTTTTTTAATTATTAGTAGTGATTCTGCATCTGTGCTGTTTCCCCATAGTAGTATACCATATTTTAACCATGAATAGGCATAGGCGTAGTAAGCGGTTATTGCAGTTTCTGTGTTAGTGTTGATTTTTAAATTTGCCAGGGCGTAAACAAATTGGGATAGTTTAGATTTGATTTTTTTAACGTGCTCCTTCCAGTTTAAATTTGAATCGACTGTTAGGCCTAGGAGGCTATGGTTATTGATTTCTTCTAGGCTGAGATTTTTTCGGATAACAGTTAAATCTAGAGGTTGTTTCTGATATGGGTGGAATTGGATGATTTTTGTTTTCTTGTTGTTTATTTCCAGATTATGTTCGTATAACCACGATTTTAAGCTATTAAAAGTTTGAGTAATTTCTATTTGCTGTGTGATTTCGTTACTTTTGCTTTTGAATATAAGGGACACATCGTCCGCAAATAGAATACTTGGAGAGTGTAGCTGCTGGGCTGAGAGTGTAGTAGCTGTATTTACACGTCGATTTCACACAAGAAATCAGAAGTAACCCTCAGAAATAAAGTTCCAAGCCAGAATAAAATATAGCAATGAAATGTTATAACAGTATTGTCATCAATACAGTATAATTATTATCTGTAATTATTACAGATCTCAGCGCAATATCTAGTGTAACGTGGTTAGCTTATAGATATTTATTATAAAATAAGTGCCTTATAAAATATAATTTTGATGTTTTTAACGGATGATTTAAAGTAAATATTTTTAACGGATGTAATAAAGTAAATTAGTACAAAATAAAATAAGTGTTTACATAGTATTTTTTTGTGTGTGACAGGGTCCCACGCTACTAATACATGGTGCGTTTTTAGAATACGTTCTAAAATTAGTAACATTGTATTACAATGGAAAGAAGTGGGTACTTATCCTTGTAATTAAATTAGTGACTGAATATGCAACAGAGCAATACGAGCAACAAACAAAGATTTTAGATGTTGCTCATTTTCAATGGAATTGGGAACTCATAATGCCACTAGATCGCTGGGCAAAAATTACCAGCTAAATGCGACCAGGCCTAGAGAATGACCTAGAAAAAGGTGGAAACAAACATGACTAAGGTGTGTAAATTGAATTGAACACCTGTATACACCAAAAGATGGATGAAAACCCTTGTATTTACCTAGTTTGCCAGACAATACTTAAACAATTCATTAATTCAAAAAGAAGACCTCGACAAGTTTGATAAGGACAGAACCACCAACGCCGAAGATTGGGCAGTCTGAAAAGAGAGAAAGGAGGCCATTGCCCAGCAATGGGATCAAATAGGCTAGTAATGTTAATAGTAATAATTGTGTATAGCATTAATAAATAAATACATAAACAGTTATACGCTTGACATGCAACATTGGATGAAAAATGTCATGCACAATATCATGTACATTGCATGGCAATTGAGTGGTTTCGTAGTTACCTGTTCGGCCGCCGGCAGCGTGTTCGCATTGACGACGTATATTCGTCTTGGTGCGACATTTCTGCTGGCGTACCACAGGGTGGCGTGCTATCACCTCTTCTTTTTTCCCTTTTCATTAATTCTATATCTAATAACCTCTCTTCTCTCTATCACCTCTATGCAGACGATTTACAAATATATACTCAATCAACTTTGGAAAATCTTGATGTGGCCATTACAACAATAAATGGTGACCTACAGCGTATTGGTGACTGGAGTCGCATGTTTGGTCTAACTATTAATCCAAGTAAGACACAGGCTATAATAATCGGAAGTTCACAACTTATTTCAAAAATTAATTGGTCACGCATCCAGCAAATCTTGTTTGATGGCGTTCCAATTCAAATAAGTGACACTGTAAAAAATTTAGGCATAATGGTTGACAGTCAGCTCTCATGGATATCACAGCTCAATGAGGTCAGTCGAAAGGTCTTTGCATCCTCTGCAGCTATTAGGCGTTTGCGTAATTTTCTTCCGATTTCAACCAAAACTGCGCTTGTTCAGTCTCTGCTACATCCTATTTTAGATTACGCTGACGCTTGTTATCCTGACCTAACCGAAGAGCAGCTCGATAAGCTCGAGCGTCTCCAAAATTTCTTTATTAGGTTCATATTTGGCTTGCGTAAATATGACCACATTTCTGAATTTCGCAAAAAGCTCAAATGGTTACCTATCCGTCTTCATCGTAATACTCACCTGCTGTCCCTCCTCTACAAAGTCCTATTTATTCCTTCCACTCCTTTATACTTAAAGGAACGTTTCTCCTTTGTGAGTGAAACTCACTCTTCATCCCTTCGTCTTTCACGTACTCTCATCCTACAATATCCTAAACTCAACCACTCCAATCTGTTCTATCAATCCTCCTTCACAATTAAAGCTCTCTTACTCTGGAACGACCTGCCTTTAAATATCAGGCAGGCTAAATCTCTGTCGATTTTCCAGAGTATGGTATACAGCTATTACATCTCTACTTTGTAAACTATCAATCGCGTTTATTGGTGTTAAATGTGTGTGTTCATAGTTTATTAATTTATTATTATTTGTAACATGTAAATTAGTTTGATTTTCTTTTACTTTCTCTATTTAGTTATAGGTTTAATTTTGTTTAAATTTTATTTTTATTTTTTAAGTATTGTATTTATTTGTACGCCACCGACCAAACTGATTTCTGTCACCGTTTTCTTGCTAAGGTTGCCTGGAAGAGATCACTCAAGGTGATAAGGCCGCCCACTTGTGCATTCTTTTATAGTTTAAGCATCTCATATTGTAATTTATTTTTGGTGTGCATAATAAAGTAATATTGTATTGTCTTGTATTGTATTGTATGTACATATATTGCCTGCAAAATCTTGGCCGAGCATTATTGGCTCCTAACTTGTTTTTTTATTAGACGGATGTCTCCAGGCTGTCACTTTTATTATACAATCAATGTCAACAATATATTAAATTTATCCCTCCCATCCCATACACCATATTTTGTTTTATCCTATTTCATTTAGTTCCTATTTTCTTATTTCCTTTCCTTTACTTGTCATGTAAATCTATATATTTTTGTTACTGCAAAATGATATCCTACCTATTGTGTATATTAGATATCCAACTAGAGCTTTTAATATTAATTTTCATAGCGATAGTGTACGTAACCTATTACTTGGTGGATGCGGTGAAGGTAAGGAAGGAGGACGGGCGCCGGACGAGAGGGGAGCGGGGCGACAGACAGCTGTGACAGCGGTGCGGTTGCAGGTGCCGGAGGTGGTGTGCGGCGACGCGGAGCTGCTCGGCGCGCTGCGGGCTGTGCCGGCGCTGCGCCAGCGCCTCTGGCCCGCGCCCTGGTGCGTGGAGGCGCGCCTGCAGACCGTGCTGGGCTCGGCGCTGCGCTCCTTGCTGCTGCCGCCCGTCTCTTACACCAGGTACAGTCTGAGCTCACTGCTCCCTGGCCAGAACCTGGGGTAGTGGGTGTAATCTTCAGTACTGTTCATGAGTATTTTTATTGGATTTATCAGCCAAGTTTTTGATAGGTACTATGAGATTAATTAAGTTTTACCTACTTTTCATAATAACCTTAAATAAATATTTTTTTTCACATCATGTCAAACAAGCTATCTAAATAGTCAGTATTTTAACATTTTAACCCACAATTTTAACTCAAGTAGGTTGTCTGTGCAAGATAATAATTATCTTGTCACCAGTCATATTATAGTGTCCTTATACTGTCCTATCAGAGATCTCAATACCTAGTGTCTCATAGTGTAGGTGCACTCTAGTACCTATGTTGGTGTCTCTGATGTGGGTGCTCTTTATACTACTTTGAGAATCAATCAAAGAATACAATACAAAAAGATTATCTTAAGTTAGTGGCACTTTTGGTTTTTACTTATGCCGCCTGTCCGCAAACAATACCCACCAGAATAAAATAAATCTAGTTTTTTTTTTTAATAATGGACTCTGCGGCACCGCCGCAATTTCGCCAATGTCACGTCACAAGGGAGACAACTGCTGATTAGCCAGTAAAAATAATTAACATTTGATCGGTGTGGAATTACTATTAACTTATTTGAAATTAAATGAGCTTATTCGAGTGTTAACATAATACATATATACAAGCATAATTACAATTTAATTTTATTAGAGACAATAAAATGATACAAAATAAATACAAAAGGAGAATATACAAGGGGAAGAAGATTGGAGAAGTTACAAGGACGAGGGACAGCATCTGGGATTTTATCATACAGTGAGCAGCGCAACCTTGGACAGCTAAAGAAAATATGATCGGTGATAAATCTAGTTTTTTTTTTTTTTTTTTTTTTTATAACATGCTTTATTTACAATAATAAAATATAAAAACAAGTGAAGGAAAACTAAACATACTACTTCTAACTACTACAAAAAGGGGCACTTCGAAAATCTTTAGAAAAGCCTAAAGATAATCTAAGTGCTCCAGCCCACTACCAGAGGGCAGCGTGCCCAGCATGCTGGCCGCATTACCACGCTGGATGGCAATGCTAAATCTAGTTATGTGCAGGATTCTGAATAGCTTTTTTGGCTATAGCCTGCTCTATTTGTCAAACTTTGGGTTGACAGTAATGTCACTGTCAACTTGCTGTTACTATCAACATCAACTTTTGGTTGGGTATAGTCTGGATTTTTGGTTTTATTTTATCGACCGAACCATTTAGCGTTTGTTTTTAGCAAAACATGGCAAAATTGCGGTAACGTTGTAGACAGAGGCCATATTAAAAAGTTGAAGTCTGGATTTTATTTTCCTGTTTGTCTGTCCAAACCATAATAATTCATGCCTTTGTTTATGTCAAATCTGATATAATAATATTATTATTTGATAATATTACTTACATCTAACGTCTTTTGATACCTACGCAATCTTCTACGGCATCCAAAATTGTACCGTCGCAAGTCATCGAATTCTCGGTGCTCTACTTTGGAACCGCGGAATGAAGACACACTTTTAAAAGTTCTTAAATATCGAGGGGGCGCGTCGAGGGTCACAGAAACTGTACGTGAAATAAAGGAAGGTCAAGTTAGACAAGGATGAGTGACAAAGAATCTTTCACGTCACTGCTGGACATGGTGGAGAGCCACCTGTCGCGCACCAGTGTGAGCGCGGTCGCGTCGTCCTCGCTGCCCTCGCTGAGCGGGCTACCACCGCCGCCCGCCGGCCCGCGCCTGCCGCGCTTTGACGTACGCCGCGGCGACGTTACGGACACGCTGGCGCAGCAGCTGCGCAACATGCTGGTGGCGCAGGGCGCCGCCAGGCCAGTCGCGCCCAGCGCCGCACGTTTGCCCGCCATCGACCTGTCGGCGGCCATCCTGCGGCCCGGCTTGAGCGGGGATGTGGCGCCGCGAGCGGAGCGCTTGCTGTCTTGCGATGTGCCCGTCGTGGCGAAGGCGCTAGAGACACGGCTGCCGCCGGCGCCGGCGTGGCGGCCGGCAGTCACGCGCGCCAGGCGCGGCGCGGGCTCGTCGTGCGGGCGGGTGCTGTCAGCGCGCGCGCGGCCCGTGGCGGCGCCCTACTTACGAGCGGCCTGCCCGACACTGGTCAGCTTTGACTTCTCGAGTCCATCTCCGTGTGACGAGGCGCGCAGACGACGCCTGCACCCGCCCCGATTCACGTGATACTCCATTACTGAAGACTTGCTTCAATTTCTATTATTGATAACATATAATTATGAGATGGAGAATAAAGGATATTTTCAATGTTTAATGTTATCTTTTTTTCATTTCTTATGTTGTTGTAGTATTTATTTATTTGTAAAAGTTTACATAACTGAAAATATACTTAAACTAACTCAAAAACACTATGTACTGTAAACAAACTAATAAATACTTATATATTTTCTTCTAAATTACAATATAAATGAAGTAAAAAAACTAAGTTCTAAGCACTCTTATAGCCGAAATCAGTTTGGAATGCATCATCATTAATTACTGCCCAAAATAAAACAAATAAACTTAAAAAAACTACTAAATTTATCAGAAACAACTAAAAATAAAATACATATATTTATTTATTTATTTGAATAATGGGCGAGCAGCAAATTGCTGATGTGCCCATATAAATAATAAAAATATTTCTGTTGTCCCCGGTCTCCTTCCACATTCACCGGGGACAATAGGTAATTTGAAGATAATTTGAATTTTCTTTCCGATGTCCGTATTATTATCATATATTTTATAACAGTTTCAAAGATCTAGACAGGACTTCTGTTTTATATCCAACTAGATACCCAGCCCAGCTTCACACAGTCACATATGGAAGGCATCCAGCACAAATTTCCCCGTTTTTAATATTTGCTCAATATTAAAATCAGGAACAGGGAGACACTTCAAATTTTCACAGAATATTTAATATTTGATTATTTATAATTAAAATATGGTCAAATTTAATGTTGATTTTTTCATGTTGTGTTGCTTAGTTTAGAAATGAATATTTTCAAATTCAAATATACTTTATTGTACACCAAATAAAAAAGAACATATTTAACATAAAGGTGGAAGGTAACCAGAGATATTTTCTATTGTATTTTAATTTTTTTTTTAAATCGTTGTTGTGTTTACTTACTTTACTTGTTATAACATATTAAAATTTTTTTTTTTGTCGATTATTTATGAGATATTTATAGGTAAATGAATACGTTATTTTTTTTGTTTCTAAACACGTCATTAAACATTTTAAAGAGAATCGTGCCGGGCACAACGCCACGGCAAAATTTTTAGAAGGAACTAATACGCGCGGCAATGGCTGCCTCCGTGCGTGATGTTACCTCCCCCGCTACCCGCGCGGCCGTTGCTTTGCAACCGGCTCGCGCCACCCCACACCGCGGCGCGGCGTTCGCACCGCGTTTAGATGCATTATTTATTTGATTATTTTCATTTTGGGAGCTTTTATGTATTATTAAGATCGAGTAAAAATTGTTGTTGTATGGGAGCCCCCCTTTAATATTTACTTTATTGTTATTCCCCCCTCTTAATATTATGGTATGCATGAAAATACACTTAATATTGTCACACCGTTCTGAAGCCCCTTTGTATAATTTTGTACTTAGACTTGTGTGTAGGTATGTGTGTGCGTGCAGGCAGGTGGTGGAGCTGGAGGACGGCGGGCGGCTGGCGCTGGACTGGGTGTGCGTGGAGGGCGGCGGGGGCGCGGGGGGCGTGCTAGTGCTGGTGCCCGGCATGACGGGCGGCACGCAGGCCGAGTACGTGCGCTGCGTGGCGGCCGCCGCGCGCGCGCTCGGCGCCGGCGCCGTCGTCGTCAACCACCGCGGCACGGGCGCGCCGCTGGCCACGCCGCGCCTCTACAGCGCGCTCTCGCACGGCGACCTGGCCGCCGCGCTGGCGGCCGTGGAGGCGCGCGCGCGCGGCCCGCTGCTGGGCGTGGGCGTGTCGCTGGGCGGGCTCATCCTGGGCCAGTACCTGGCGGCGTGGGGCGGGCGCGCGCGCCTCGCCGCCGCGCTCGCCGTGTCCGCGCCGCTGGACGTGGAGCGCGCCGCCGCCGCCATGGAGCGCGCCGCCAACGCGCCGCTGGCGTGGCACATGGCGCGCAACATGCGCGCCGCCGTGCGCGCGCAGCCCGCGCTGGCGCGCCACCACGCCGCCGTGGCGCGCGCGCGCACGCTGCGCCAGTTCGACGCGGCCTTCACGGCGGCGCACGTGGGGTTCCGCTCCGTGGAGGAGTACTACGCGGCCGCCACGCTGCGCGGCAAGCTGGGTGCCGTGCGCGCGCCGCTGCTGTGCCTGTGCGCCGCCGACGACCCGTTCCAGCCGCGCGGCGCGCTGCCTGCGCGCGAGGCGGCGGCCAGCGCGCGCGTGGCGCTTGCGGTGACGGCGCGCGGCGGCCACATCGGCTTCCTGGAGGGCTGGCCGCGCGCCGCCGCCGACACCTTCCTGGCGCGCCTCACGCGCGACTATTTCGCTGCGCTGCTGGCGCGCCCGGCGCTGCTGCACCGCGCGCCCTGACTACACATACACTGCTGGCGCGCCCGGCGCTGCTGCACCGCGCGCTCTGACCACACATATCGTTAGTTACGTATACACCACTAGTATTACTGCTGCGGATGCGATATCGACTGAGACTGCGCGTTGTACGCACCCTCGTCCGACTGGAGACGAGGTGTGTGACTATGTTGCCTTATGATTATTTTTAAATTATTCGAATAAGAATTACTATTATAAGGACCCATCTAGGTACCTATATCTAGGACCCGGCCTTATTGTCGGGCGTCATCGAGTCGATATTTAATTATGAGGGTTAGTAGGAACACAAAATCACACAGTATTTTTAGTTAATAGAATAACGCAACGAGTCCAAAAATGTATACAAAGAAATAGACAAATGAGAGTGGCGAGTGGCTTGTAATCACCGTAAGGGCCCGTTCACACATGGCAGTCCGTTTTACCGGTACGTTTTTAACGTATACGTCATAGAGATGTATGCTCTGTTCACACATAGGCACCGTATAACGGATCCGTCATTACTGGATTCGATGTTCACACATAAATACCATATAACGTACATCCCGCACACACCGCCCGCCATGCACACAGTATCTATTCGTTAAAATGCTACGTATCCATATATTTTTACTGTTCCGTCGGCCAGTAATCGATATCAAAACGGAACGATATTTTTTACTGTAGGAATACAGAATACTGTGCCATGTGTGAAGTCGCTCATACAACTATGTACTACAATAAGTACGCCATCGACGAAAAAAAAACGTACACGATAAAACGGAACAGTACATGTGGCCGTTACAATACAATCACCAGTAACAGGCCATCTCGTCAAACAACTGTCGAAGATCATTTCACTTCGGAATGAAGTTGCTTGCAGAGTACTCGTACAATATTAATTTGTTATATTACCTATAGTTACCTCCTAGTAAATGTGTCTGAACAAAAGTGTATGAGATTACAGATAAGTTGAGAAGTACGTCCGACGTATGACTCGGCAGTGGTGATGACAATGTACATTCCACGGGAACATAATTAATTTGATCACCATTACTTTAGCACGTAAGCCAAGTACAATATGTTTGCTGTAAGTAGGCCACGCGAGCTAATGAGATTAGCGCGCTGTGGAGCGCCGCGCCCGGCCTGGCCTGGCCGCGCCAGGTACATATCCTGCAGGCGGACACACGGGCGAACAAATGACTAATGAAACGATGTGTTGTGTTTTTAGTTTTTATCTATATTTTACAATTTTATTACATGTTATTCTAATCTTAATTCTAGAGGTGCCTACATATATTAATATGTTTAATAATGCTTTTTTATAATGAAATAAAATGTTACAATATGAATGTTTCTCGTATAAGTCTACCTGAGCATAGCTCCCTTCTACCTATAAGTAATATGATGAAACAGAGAGATCAATTAGCCAACAAAGAGCAATATTTGCAACCCTTTTTTTAAAACAACTACAGCTTCGTTAATAAAAGCACTGAATTCACTTCCACACAATGTTCGAAACATTCAGCGTCACCGGTGAGTGGTGGAGGCTCACAGGTCATCCATGTCTTCTCCGATGGCGCGGCAGAAGGCAGCCAGCACGGACTCTGCGGCGGCCAGGCGCTCGGCGCCCGACAGCGCGCGCGCGGCAGCCGCCGCCGGGGCCAGCGCGCCCAGCGCCGCCAGCCACTCCTCCTCGCGCTGCTCCTCGGACGCGGAGTGCGGGCGGCGCTGCAGGCCGCGCCAGGGGTGGGCGTGCAACGCCGCGCGCACCGCCGCCGCGCCCTCGCTGCGCAGCGCCACGGGCTCCACGCGCCGGCGCGCTGCCCAGCCCAGCAGCGCGCCGTCCAGCCGCGCCGCGTCCGCCACCAGTACGCGCACGCCGGCGCCCGCGCCCACCGCCGCGCGCCGCTCCGCCGCTGCCACGCCGCCCGCCGTCACCTGGACACACGCATCCAGCTATATCGCCTTCAAATTACATGCACGCTAACATCCGGAGAAATCACTCACACTGACAATACAATTTTGATTTTAGTAGGTAGTTAAGTGACCAAGAGTGTGTATATTGATTACATACATTAGTTGTTCAAACTCAAATAATTAAAAGTAAGTTCAACGAAATTAGGTACATTAGATCCTAGGGTACAGTAAAATACCTCATCGTGTGTGAGAAAGAGCAGGTGTCCGTCGGGTGTCGTATCGTCGGGCGTGGGGTCTGGCGCGGGGTCCGACGCGGCGTCGTCTGGCGCGGGGTCCAGCGCGGCGCGCAGCACCACGGAGGCGCGGTAGTACTTGTTGGAGAGGCGCCACACGCGCGCGCCCCCCGCCCCCGCCTCCGTCTCCTCCCCTTCCAGCAGCTCTGCAACACACACACATGAAGGCACAGTGTCGCAGCACAGCAATGGTAGCACATACTGCCCTGATAACTTAAAATACAGTAAAAGTCAATTTGGGAATTTCTTTTTTTGCAAAAATTGCATCCTATGAGGCTCATCTATAAGTACCTACCTAAAAAAATTATATCATATTTTTTTAAATTCTAAACAAGGTTTTTACTCTGTATCAAACACAGTAGGTACTTGCACAAAAACATTGCTTATGGTAACGCAATCTGCAGTAACCGACAGTTTCTAGAACAATTTGCAGTACTTGTGTCGATTCTGCATTTTTCTTTAGCATAACATTTTTTTTTTAATTGAAAACACCCCTTTACAGTGTTCTATTAGTATTAAGTTCTGGGTTGAATATGCCTGAAATAAATGACTTTTATTTATTATTATTTATTTATTGTATGTCAACAAACGTTAGAACATAACATAGACCTATAAATATACCTATTATTATAGATGTTAGTATCAAAACTTTATTTTGGTTTTGAAAGGAGAACTTTGTTGGTATTAGCAGAATTGCTGTTTTTGTTGAAGATTTCAAAACCTACCTTCATTTAGTGTGATTATTATGACACAGTATTTTTTTGTCTGAAACATTGGTTCTATATAATAGCGTAGATTTTAAATTTACCAAATCGTAGTCAAACAAAAAGATTAGTAGGAAAATGTTTCTAAAAAAAATATTACTCCCAGTAAAATCAAACTCTGCTTAAGTTGCGCCTTATGTGGTTAAAAAAGCAATAACTTTTTAATTAATGAACTGATTGAATTAGAACAAAGATTTAATGTTAACTAAAAAATATTACTACCTATTATTAAAAACCCCAACAAAATCAGTTGAGCCATTTCTGAAATAAGCTTGCACAAACACACAGACAATCATTTCTTTTAAATTAGTGTATATGAGTTCTGCTGCATTAATGCACTTTACTTGTAATCTCTATCTAAATTATCTGTCATGTATGAGTTACAGTTTTATTAAATGTAGGTACCTATAGATTTGGATATTAAGAGTTATATTAAAATTTCAAAACATATTCGTCAAAAAAAAATATTTTGTCTTCTCAGCCACCCAACAACAGCCTAAGATCAACTTATTACTTACTAGTGGGTGTTCATGGCTTCACTTGCATAAAGAAGTAAAACTTGCATCCCCTATATCACCCCCTGTTGTGTTTTCAAAAATCCTTTCTTAGCGGATGCCTGTGTCATAACATCTACTTGCATGCCAAATTTCAGCCTGATCCGTCCAGTGGTTTGGGCTGTGTGTTGTTAGATCACTATATCAGACAGTCACCTTTGAGTTTTATATATGTATTTAGATTTATTGCATTATCATAAACATTTTATCCTAATGATACAGAAAAGTTAATAAATTTGCATACCAATAGTAAGCTTGTATCTTTTTCTTGATTTTTAGGTACAATATAATAGTTATATATAACATGTATTTGATGTCTAGATCACTCAAAATGTGTTTACCGCGTTTTTCTCTAAACCACTATTTGTTGATTACTAGATTTTGAGTTATCAGTGCAGCATAGCAACCAGCTACAGTCCTTTAAAGATATGTGACACAATTGACAATTTAAATTACATATGGGTACACATACAAGAGTGGCGTTATAAGTTTGTGGTTTCTAGTGGCAATATAGGTCTCATACAGTTTCATCAATAAAATTATGTTCTGTGATATTCATTGAGACTGTTGAATATATTTTTTTTTTATGCTTATGATGTGATACACAACTGATAATTTATGCTTTTAAATTATGTTAAAATGTAAGAATATTGGTTAACAGTAATATATTTTTTATTATTGATCATACCAAACTTTAGTGTCTACCAACCAAATAAGTAATGGTAGCCCGAGTGCTATTGGAGTTGACCATGGACCATGGACCAAGACCAGTATAAAGAAGGCAGTTGTTGCCAACACTCACCTACTGTAGAATAAGAATATATTCTCTTGATGCCAGCAGCCAGGTACCTAGAGTAGAAATTAGTTAAATTATGCTTACTTGAGATAATGTAGTCAGCGTCAGCTTCAGTCTTGGCACTAACCAATATTACGGGAAGAGAATTCATATTTAGAGTTATTCAGCCAAACATATTCTGAACTTATTACAATGATAAAAGAGATTTTTTAAATATTTTGATATTTCTTCCATTTCATTGTGGTAAGAGGATGTGATAACAAAACGGAATATCAATAGTGATCCTGATTGTAGCCAAAGAGGTAAAATAACAAAAAGCACGCAGGCCTAACTAACAGCATGCGTCACACTCTTCGCGTATTTGCCAGTGTCAAGTATTTTCTTTCTTCTTCGATTTTTTTCACACTCTTCGCGTATTTGCCAGTGTCAAGTATTTTCTTTCTTCTTCGATTTTTTTTTAATTTGGCCATAACTTTGTATTGTGCCAGTTCTCAAGTAAAATTCTTCTTCGAAATGCATATGCATTATTTTTCAGATGACCGACTGGTCTGACATGACAATGACATGACTAGCTATGTTTGAATTTCTTTTCTTTTTATTTGTAGATAATAACATTATAAGTATTCAATATTCCTTTATTAACCAAAATGTAAAATGTACATTTACTGTTTACGAGGATATTAAGGCGTAGCTAAACTTTTTTCAAAAAACTTAAGCTTAAAACTAGTACAATATTTTCTTATATAAAACTAGCCAATTTATTTTAGTATCTTATTTGGTTTCATACTTAAACTAGTTAATTAAAGTATTACTTAAAGTATTACTTATTTTAAATAACGTTATAATAATACGTTATAATATTATTAATAAATAACGTTATAATAATCAGTCAGCAGTGGATGCTCTGTGGTCATCAAAACAGTTGCCATAACGTTACTTTAACATTTTTCGTTACTTTTGACCCTCAAATGTTACTTCCATGTTACACGACACAAAATGTTACTTTTGCGTTACTTTTTAGATTTTCAAACAAATGGTGGGTGGACCGATGCGAATGCAATATGCGTTTTCTAGTCGCATTTATATCTGTCGAATAGACTTATTCATTCACTTGCGTGTATTTCTCTATCCTTCATCCCGTTTACGCATGCGACCAAGCGTTGCTTGTTTGTGTTGTGATCGCTCGCTCGTTCGGTTCGGTTTCGGTCCGGTAGGCTCGGCACTTTCTTCGAATTCGAAGTTTGTTTATGTATTGTCTGTGTTGTTTGTTTTGTTAGAGAGACTTTGTTTTTTACTGGAGTTTTAATAAATGTGTAGGTAATAAAAGAATCAGTAATTTAACAACCAGTCGTGCTTGCAACTGAACTTAATATAACTATGCAACTTAATTTTGTGTTGTTGTCTTGTTATTTATGTTACATTACAAGTACCTACAAGTTAGTCGCCAACCGATAGGTACTAATCTGTTGTTGCCCGACTTGTACGATTGTTTACGTTTAATAAAAGGTACAAGGAACGTATTTAAGTATTAGTTTACAAAGAAATTGCGATAGTAGGTAATGTATTTCACCAGTTTCCACATTAAAAAAGGTAATGTTACTTTTTTCGACAAAATGTTACTTTTTGGTCAGTGTCGTGTTACTTTTGACTATCTGCCACTGGCAACACTGCATCAAAACAAAATGTGTATAAAAACAAACAAACAAAGCCAAATAAAATTAAAACCTCTGATTATGTAGGTGTAAATACATGTAAAATAAAATCACTACTTACCATTTTATTTAGTTCTCGTAGTCATAGCCTATTTGTAGTTTTTAGTTGTAGTCCCGGCAGTAGGCATGTCGTGGTCGGTGCGAGTGCGGCGCGCGCAAGCGGGCGACACGGCGGCGCGCGCGGCGCTGCTGCACGACACCACGCACGAGCACTTCGCAGCCGCCTTCCTCATGTTCTACTTCCACGAGGTGAGCCTGGCCTCTGTCTCAGCGCGGCCCGGCGTGCTCGCCCCCCTGCCAGTGCTGCTACATGTGAAGGCAGCTGCTCCGCGAGAACACATGCAGTGTATCTCCTTCAGTACCACCCACACCAGGTAGATGTACAATAATATTGTAGACAAATATTAAAGGCAAACAATCCATCGCGGCTTGCACAGTTGTAGATGAAAAGCACCCAAGAATAATATACTTTCTATTATTTGAAAGTAAATGACACATCAGAAACATTTTCATGCATCAATAATAAAATAAATAGTCCAGGACTTTTCATACACAACCCGTTATTATCCCCTATTATGTATCATGGGTATCTCCAGCTCCCTTCCCTCCACCCGGTCCCTTCTCCTGAGATGCCTGCTACCTCACCATACTCCAACTTAATGTACGGTCATTCCTTCACCCTCCAAGCCATCTGGTTGTGGAACATGTTGCCATTGCCTGGCAATATATGCAAGCTAAGTCCTGCATATTGCAAAAGCTAGTATGATCATTATTTATCATCCATACCTAATTGTTCATTATATATTTGTGTATTATCTGAGTTTGTACCTATTGTGTTCTTTCACTAATTTTATTATTTAATGTATTCTTGTACACTACCTATTTATAATTCTAAACCCTGGCCATCCCAAAGTTGCCTGGAAGAAATCGCCTAAGGCCACCCAATGTACATTAAATTAGTTTTCAAGTTTCTTAACACAAAACATTATATTTTATATCTATGCTCTTTAAACTGAATTCTTTTTTATTCCGTGCTAGATAAAAGCTAAGTTGTGGACAAAAACGCGGACATCTTGAGACTAATGTCTTCCTGTTCTTCAGTCAGATAGCTGATGTATCTAACTGTTTTTCTGATTGTTTGGTGTTTATTACAGATATATCTATTTTATCTATCTACCTAGTCAGGTCATAAGTATTGTCACACAGTAAAAACTTTTCTTTTAGAATGCTGGCCACAAAAAAGTTTATTGAATTCGAATTTCGAATTGTTCATGAAAATAAAAATGTATACTTTTTAGAATTTTACTCATTTTTATATATGGAGTGGACGCTTAAAGAAGACCGTGTTGCAGTTATTGCATTGCATCGTTGCGGTTACGCGCCAATTCAAATTTTTGACATACTGAAAAATTTGAATATAACCAAAAGATTCGTTTATCGTACCATCAAACGATACAATGAAGACTCTAGTGTAGATGACAGGTCAAGAAGTGGTCGCCCTCGGTCTGTTAGGACTCCAGCAGTGATAAAAGCTGTGAAGGCGCGAATTCAAAGAAATCCCAAACGTAAGCAGAAACTGCTGGCCCTTCAGATGGGGTTAAGCAGAACCACGGTGAAAAGGGTGTTAAATGAAGACTTAGGGCTTCGGGCATATCGAAGAAAAACAGGACATCGTTTGAATGCTCGTCTAATGGACCTGAGACTGAAGAGATTCCGCGCTTTGTTGAAGCGGTACGCGGGAAAAAAATATCGGGAAATTCTTTTTTCGGATGAAAAAATTTTTACCGTAGAAGAGAGCTACAACAAACAAAATGATAAGGTGTACGCACACAGTAGTGAAGAAGCGAGCAAACGTATTCCGCGTGTCCAACGAGGTCATTTTCCATCCTCGCTCATGGTATGGTTGGGAGTTTCTTATTGGGGCTTAACAGAGGTACATTTTTGTGAGAAAGGTGTAAAAACGAATGCAGTTGTGTATCAAAATACAGTCCTGACGAACCTTGTGGAACCTGTTTCTCATATCATGTTCAATAACAAGCACTGGGTTTTCCAACAAGATTCGGCGCCAGCTCATAGAGCGAAGAGCACACAAGACTGGCTGGCGGCGCGTGAAATCGACTTCATCCGGCATGAAGACTGGCCCTCCTCCAGTCCAGATTTGAATCCGTTAGATTACAAGATATGGCCACACTTGGAGGAAAAGGCGTGCTCAAAGCTTCATCCCAATTTGGAGTCACTCAAGGCATCCTTGATTAAGGCAGCCGCCGATATTGACATGGACCTCGTTCGTGCAGCGATAGACGACTGGCCGCGCAGATTGAAGGCCTGTATTCAAAATCACGGAGGTCATTTTGAATAAACTTTATTGTCATAAGAATCTATGTTTTGTTAAGTTCATTTTGGTATATAAATGGTTAAATAAAGAATAAAGTTGTTTAAATTATTTTATATTAATATATACCTAGTCTTGCCATAATATTGTTACGAAGAAAAAAACATTTTTTAATTGCAAATAACATTTATTACTTTTACAGTGTTTTAGTTTAATACATAAATATAAAACAATTAAAAATTTAAAAAGTTTATTCGAAGTGGTTTCCATTGGCTGCAATACAGTCCTTTAAACGTTGAGGCCAGTTATCAAGGCCGATTGTATGGATTGTTTTAGGGACTCCAAGTTATCATGGCGTTTAGAGCAAGCCGTACTCTCTAAAACTAACCATAACTCATAATCCAGCGGATTAAGATCGAGACTAGACGACGGCCAGTCATCAGCTCTGATGATGTCCGAAACGTTCGCTTCCAACCAAGACTGCGTGGACCTAGCTTTATGACCCGGTGCCGAGTCTTGCTGGGAGGACCATACTTGGTTATTGAACATTGTGTTTTTAAGGGGCTTAACTACCTCCTCAAGAATGGTATTTTGATACACTTGTGCCAATGTTTTGATACCTTTTTCACAAAAATATAACTCAGTCACTCCTTCATAGCTAACACCCCACCAAACCATCACTGAAGTCGGATAATGCCCACACTGCACTCTGTCGACTAATTGGAACGCTTCCTTAGAGCTTTGAGCATAAATATGGTCATTTTGTTTGTTAAAATGTTGCTTAGTTGTGAAAAAAAAATCATCTGTAAACAAATATTTTCTGTGTACCTCCCTTTGCGTACCGCTTCAGTGGTTGTTTCGATTCTACCACCCTATTCTTTTTTATATTATCAGTTGAGAAATAACCATGGCTTTTCTTATAGGCAGCAAGTTCTAAGTCCTCTTTTAAAATACGCGACATGGTTCTAGGTGCTATCTTCATCTCCCGAGATAAAATCTTTTGCTTTCGGAAAGGATTTCTTCGAATTCTTTCCCTTACTGCTTTGACCACCTTTTTCGTACTAACACTACGTGAACAGCCAGTTCTTTTTCTGTCACAAACAGAGAAGGTCTCATTGTACCTATTAATAGCCCGGTACACAAATATTTGACTAATACCAAGTTTATGGAGAGTTTCAAAAATTGCTTTTGGCTGCATACCTACTTTGTGTTTGCAATCACAGCGATTTGGTTCTCATTATCACCCCACTCCAGTTTAATATCGCAAAATATTGTAAAATAATTTGGCGCCAAAACGAGAAAACACAATAAACAATCGTATAAAAATGACAGATTCCGAATTCAAATGTAATATTTTTAATAGTTACAGTATTTATGGCCAGACTTAAGTAGGTAGTTACAGTTAGTTACAATCTAGACAACACCCAGAAACCACACACCACCGGCCACTACTGACTACTTAATTCAAGCTCAATAGTAATAATATTAAAAAATAAAGGATTTACTGGCAACACAAATTACTTTTTCATTCAATGAATAGATAACCTGACAATTGTTATCACATTGTTTTTATTTGTTTCTTTGTAGATTTTCTATATATTATCGATTTCTAAGTTGTTTTATTAGTATTTTTACTTAGTTAATGTACTACTAGTGCAAAAAAACATGGTCAGAGACAATCAGACAATTTCCTTACAACACAGGACCTCTGGTACCTAGTACAGGAGTCAGTCATTCCACTGCATATCAAACACTTATTATTGGTTTGCATATCCTACATAACATAAAATACTAGGTACGTTTTTGTATTTGTAGTTTTGACCAATAAACTATTTGTATTATTTTTGTAAATACATAGAAATACACAGGTATGATACTACATAGGAACAACCACACTCAACATTCATCCACAGACAGGCAGCATTTTGCTTTTGTGCTTATATTATTATCATCACTCGCTGCTACACTGTTCACGAATTTTTGTTTTCTTTAACCAGCCATCATGGGCGATTCTTTAAGTCGTTCACAATAAATGTATTACAGACCACTTCCTTCTGCAATCTGTGCCACTCTGTTGTTGAGTATAATTATGATGACCAATTTATGGATTTGCAGATCATCACTGGATTGTGATCTGCAGCTATCTTTACAATGATTTAATTCGAATTGTCTCCTAGTGATATGTATTATTAGTAAATATTGTCACATGACATGTAACTCATGGCAGTGCGTGCGTGGCAGGTGACGCTGCAGGGGGTGGTGCTGGGCGGCGCCGTGCTGTTCATCTTCTGCGGCGCTTCCGTCGGCGCCTGCCTGCTGCTGGCGCCCGCCGCCGCCGCGCTCGTGGCGGCCGGGGTGCGCGCGCAGCATGCCGCCGCTGTGGCGCGCGCGCGGCACGCGCTGCGCGTCGAGCTGGCCGGCTGGGTGGCCGAGGTGGACGGCGCCGTGGTGGGCACGCTCAGCCTGCTGGAGTGGCGCGGCGACAGTGCGCGCGGCGCGCTGCGCGGGCTGGGCGTGGCGCGCGCGGCGGCCGCGCAGGCCGGCCTGCACTCGCTGGAAGCGGTGCTGAGCGCGCTGCAGGGCGCTGCGCGCGCGGCGCTGGCGGCGGCGGGCTGGCCGCTGCGAGGCACGTACGAGCGCGCGCTGACTCCGCCGCCGCTCACGCTACCGATGCTGCAGCTGGGCTTGGACTTGTACGCGCCCTAGCCCCTGCGCTCTATAATACACGACGAGTTTAATTCTAATAATAAAGTATAAGATAAGTAAAATTAATCGTATTATTTTACATGTCTGATTCGGACTCATAATGTAGGTAACATTATGAGTCAAATAGCTAATTTCTTAGCAAAATTTGTACGTTCATGAATCGGCGGCCATCTTGTTTTTTTATATATATAAACACTAGTGGCCCTGCCCGGCTTTGCCCGGTCACATACCTATGCACGATATATACTAAGTAAAAACCGTTCTCTTAAAACATTATCTGTTAAAGAAACACATCGAAACCAGTTGCATGGCTAGTTTCGGAGATCAAAATATGTAAGGGCCGCCCGTACCTACATTGCCGAGGCCGTCGGTAGGTAACGCTGCAAACAAAATATCAAATGTAGGTACCTATATGTACTTAATGTCTCCGAAAATACTCAGCTAAATTATAGGTATAGGTAGGGCAGGTGACCCGGTTTTGGCCATTTTAAGAATTTTGTAGACTTTGAGGCTATATCATTTTACAGTTTTTATTATCACAGACATATTTCTTGTAAAAAGTGATTAAATATATATAAATCTGGCCTAAGGATACATTTTTTTTCATAATGAGTCAATGGAAATATAATACCGTAGAAAAGAAAAAAAATTGGAGTTTGTGCCATTTTTGGCCAGGTTTACCCCATTTCTGGCCATGTCATGTGCCAGTTCTGGCCATCAATATTCAGCAAAGCAAATTCAGGTAAAATACAGAAACGTCTAAAGGTTGCAACATATGAGTTGTATTTGGGACAAGAGCAATAACTATTATGCCATTTTTCCTACATAATTCGCTAAGATGCATAGTCAGATGGGACTTGTGGCCGTCAAGAAACAAAATTATTGGTAATTCAATTTCTTTTTCTTTCAGGTAAGGAATAAAGACGTTTGCCACATATTCATAGAAAGATTCGCCCGTCCATCCATCCTTTATCTGTTTTACAAACTCCCCATCCATTTGGTGCATTGTCAAGAACTTCAGAACTCATTCTTTTGTATTTGTCAATAGTTAAAGGAGGTGCATATTCACCAGCGGCATTGACAGTAAATAGGGTAGTATATTTTCTTTATCGCTGTTTTTGGATGTATCGTAGACATGTTGTCCCTTTTCAGCTAACACAAGAGATCCTTTTGGAGCTAGAAAAAAAGCTGTTTCATCCCAGTTCCACACTCTAGCAGGGTTTTCTAAAATCTTTAAATTTTCATCACCGAGCAATGAAGAAATTTCTTGGAACCAGTTCCGAATTTTCTCTTCAGTTATTAAGGCACGAGCTTTATTAATATACTCGGCATGTTTTTGGCTCAAATCAGGATGTCTCGCCATAAATCCATCGAACCAGGATCTTGAAGGTCTATTATTTATAAAAGGTGTAGCAATTTGGCCCTTCACAACAATTTTCTTAACAGAATCCAGTAAACCTTCCTTGCTGATAGGAAATCCAGCGCGAGCGCAATCTTTGATCCATATGACAAGTTTGTTTTCTATTTGTCTTCCAAGAACTGACCGGGGCCCTACATGTCCAGAAGTTGCAGGCGCTTTTCCAGAAATTTTGTGACGCAAAGTCGTTCGAGGTACGTTAAAATCTCTACTAGCAGTGGCAACGGGCATCCCATTCTTTATTGCGTTCAACGCTAATGTTATTTTATGCGGTGAGTACTGGAACAATTTTCTTTTCACGACACCGATTTTTTTAGTATTTGGTTTCGATGGAGGCATTTTAATCGTAACTCTGAAAATGAATAGATTACTTATATCAAAATAGCTAAGTAATTAAGTTAAAAAATCACGATAAAAACTAAATGGCCAAAAGTGGGGGTTCTACATGCACCACTTTTGGCCAGTCATGTGGCCAAAGATGGAAAAATTCATTCATTTTGGCTCCATTAGTGGCCACCTCTCATAACCTCACTTAATAAACAAATAGCGATAAAATATCATTAGTACCACTTAGACAGTGTATTCTTTATGAAGGATTAACATAAACATTTAAAAAAATAAAAAGGATTTAAAAAATAATGATTAATTACTCACCCGCTCGCCTTAGCCTTTTTGCTAAGACTTAAAACAATTGACGCTTGGCAAAAAATATTTTTTTTTTTTTTAATTGGCCATAACTTTGTATTGTGCCAGTTCTCAAGTAAAAACGGGGAAACTTCATAACCCCCAAAAAAGCACGCGAAATTAACTATAAGTAGTATTAAGTGATCAGAAAGCTTTACATATATACAACCTAACAAATTAACTTAACACCTAACTACTATATTTACATTAAAAGGAAGGAATTACAAATTTACAATTTGAGGTCGTTATCTATGATTAACTTTGACAGTGCGCCATATACTGCTTTTGTTTTGTATGTTAAAAGGGAGGATACATTTATTGGAAACGGAATCTCCAGTTCTATTAAGCTTTCGTAAAAATTGGTTACATCAGTTAGAGGGCATTCGAGTAGTAGATGATTGACATCAGCAACCGGTTCACCACACGAGCATGAAGGATTGTCTACGATTCTAAATTTATGAAGGTGTGCAGGACTACAAACATGTCCAACACGTAATCTTATTAAGGATGAAGTGGCCCTTTTTCCTAATAATATTTTAGAAAACCATGGTTTAATTTGCAAGTGACTTTGTATAGAATAATAATGTTTTCCAGTTAATATTGCAGACTTCTCCCATATATCTCTCCAGGCATTCTGGAGATATAATTTAGGTAAAGTTGCTATATCATGGCAATAATTGATGTATGGATACATATCTCCACACCCCGTAGCGTCATTAGCAATTCGATAAGAATTAAGTGATAACTTTTTGTCAGCCACATTTTTTTTAAAGTGATTTCAGTAAAGAAGCACAGCCAAGACTCGATAAAAACTAGCTCCAAGAAAAATAAATGATAACATGGTAGAGATATTCAAAGCATGGAAGTAAACAATTTTTAAAGGATATTATTAAGTATTTAGCCATGTAAATTACAGAGTTCTGCATTCGTCTGATGAGTCGAGTCGGATTGTTCTGCCACTAAGAAGGTTGATGATAAAATTGGAAAGTATCAGTGGCACTTTCAATTTTTCTAGTTTAGTTTTCAGAACTGTAAGGAGAACATTGTCGTATGCTGATTTAATATCCAAAAATATACCAACCGTGGGTTTGTTGAGTGTGAGAGAAACACGAATATCAGTCACAAATATACTGATGCTATCCATGCAACTCTTTCCTCTCCTAAAACCGTACTGTGATTTTGCCAAAAGATTATTTGATTCAACGTACCATTCAAGCCTATTTTTAACCAGATGTTCAGCAATTTTGACTACAACATTAGACAATGCAATAGGTCGATATGAGGATACATCGGAAGGCTGTTTGTTTGGTTTTAAAATGGGTAACACTATTTGAGCTTTCCACGATTTTGGAATATGGCCTGATATCATGATGGTGTTTATCACGTCTAACAAATAGAACAAAGCTGAATCTCCAAAGTGTTTATAAAAAGAGTAAGGAAGACCATCCTCGCCTGGAGCAGAGTCTTTGGTGTTCATTAAAACGCTTTTCAGCTCTTGGAAAGTGAAAGGTGAGTTTAGTCCGGTAAGACTTGTAAGAGTATTACTATTTAAGTCAGTAACTAATTCCTTCTGGGGAGCGTATGAAGGTGCTAAATGATCAAGATATTGAGAAGATAATTGTTGTGGAAGAGAAAATGTTGGATTTGACAAAGTTGATTTGAATTTCCTGATATTTTGCCAAACTATCGATGATGGAGTCTGGGGAGATATTGAGGTACAATATCTTTTCCATCCAGTCTTACGCTTTTCTACAAGAATTTCTTTAGTTTCTTCTTCTGTGTCCCTCTTTGCCATATTTTTAATGCTGCTTTGGAATCCGGTATCTACCCGGATCAATGGAAAGTGTCGAGAGTTAGCCCCATTCCTAAAAGCTCCAATAAAACGAGTGTGGAAGAGTACCGGCCTATTGCAGTCTTGTCCTCCTGTGCGAAAGTATTTGAAAGTATACTTCACAAGTACATTTATGAGCAGGTTGACAAGTACTTATGTAACGCCCAGCACGGTTTCAGGCGCAAGAGATCTGTTGACACAAACCTTCTGACCATCGCTGACTATATTTCTATACGACTGGATCGCCGCTCGCAGGTTGACGTTCTCTATTTTGACTTCCGGAAAGCTTTTGACAGGGTCCACAATGACATTTTGCTAGCTAAACTTGCTGCTGTAGGCTTCGCCCCGAAACTTCTTCGACTTCTTGCGGACTACATGCGCGACCGCCAACAATTTGTCAGACTCGGTCAGTTTCAGTCGGGATCTTATCATACGCGTTCTGGAGTCAGTCAGGGTTCAATTTTGGGGCCGCTATTGTTTTTGCTAATGGTGAATGACATCCCCTCTGTCCTGGACCACGCCCACTGCTTATTATACGCGGATGACCTTAAACTCTATGCGGAGGTCAATTCCGAGGTCGATTGCTTTTCTCTCCAGCGAGATGTAGATGCTGTGGTGCAGTGGAGTCGCCTGAATGGCATGGAATTCAACGCTTCCAAGTGCCATGTCATGACTTTTGGGCGGATAAGGCATCCAATTGTCTACGAGTACAAAATTGGTAGTAAGACTATTAATCGTACTACTAATATGAAAGACTTGGGTGTCTTGTTTGACCAAAAGCTAACTTTCCATGACCACATAAACGCGTTGGTCAAAGAGTCATTTAGGCGGCTTGGTTTCGTACTCCGCAATTGTAAAGATTTTCATAGCCAGCACGTCATTAGATTACTTTTTAGCACTTTGGTGCGCAGCAAACTAGAATCCTCGATGTGCGTCTGGAATCCACATGAGAGCACATATGTATTGCCGATAGAAAAGGTGCAGAGAGCCTTTCTTAGGTACCTATATAAGCGTCTTTACGGATATTATCCGTTCATGTATCCTTCTGATTTTATATTGGGTTGCTTGGGCTATAACTCTTTGAAGGTCAGAAGAAATAAACACCAGCTGACTATCATGTGTAAGGTTATACGTGGAGATGTTGATGCACCAGACTTGCACGATAAGTTGTGTCAACTATTTGTACCGGACCAATATTTGCGTAGCAGGCGACACAAGCTTTTGGTTGAGCCCCACTGCCGCACGGTGGCTCGGGCCGCCTCCCCACTCCCGCGCACTCTCGCCGCACTCAACGCGCTGCTCGCTGCCAACCCAACGTGTGATTTGTTTACGGATGGTTGGCCGGTTATTATGTTAGCGTGTTTGAGATTTTGCGAGCAGATGATTTAATGATTGTATAAATGACTTAGTTAGTATACTTAGAAATAGATTGATTTCATGATGTAAGATTAAGTGATTGTTATTTAAGTAAATTAAGAAATTGTAAATATGAATTGTAATGTACCTAGTTACATACTTTATTTTGAACTGATTATTATTTTACTTTTGACAACTTATTATATATATATTTTAATTATTATATGACATTGTTAAGTGATTGAGTGAGTATGAAATAGTTAATGTAATTGGTTGCGACCGTTTTAATTATTATTAAATAAATAAATAAATTCTATTGTACTGACTAAAATGTCGTAATTTTCTGATGTCATGTTTAAATTATACTCTTTTTCTGCCAACTTTCTTTTTTTGACAGCTTCTGAACATTCTTTATCCCACCAAGCCGGAGAAGGTCTTCTATTTAGTGCGCTATTCTTTTTAGGGAATAGCTCTTCAGCAATGTTTGACATTGCATTTAACAAGCTTTCGATACAAATTTCTTCAGTGAATGTATTGGGTTGTTTAAGAGTTGGTATAAAATTCTCTAGCTTTGATTTATAAGAATGCCAATCAGCATCGGCAAGTCTGTATTTCATACGAGGTGAAAATGGGTGAGAAGGTGGTGGAACATTTTTATTGGCTAAACTAATGACTATGGGATAGTGGACGCTGCCATGAGTGTAAGGACGAATGCACCATGTAAAATCCAGAGCGACATCTGGTGTGGATATGGATAAATCTACGGCACTCAAATTTTCTCCTGGTTTAGTCCTACGAGTAGGAGTTCCATCGTTTAGGACACATAAATTTAGGTCATCAAAAATATTTATAAGTTGGTTGCCATATGCATTAGAGATCGAACTGCCCCACGCTTGATGGTGACAATTGAAATCACCTAAAACTAAGAATGGTTTCGGAATATGCTGAAGAATTTCATGAATTTCATTTATTATAGAAGTAGAAGGATGAGGGATGTAGATAGATACAAAACTTATATTTAAAATCTTAGCACCAACAATGGAAAAACCATCGCCATGAAGGGGAAAAGACAAAGCAGTAAACAAAAGTGTGGAATGAATGAGTAGTACGACACCGCCATGGTTGTCGATTCTATTGTCATTGAGACAAAAATAGTTTTTAATTTTTAATATAGAGCCAGGTTTTAACCATGACTCTGACAGAGCAATAATAGAAGGATTGATTTTTGAAATTATATACAACAATTCAGTTTTTTTATGTTCTGCACTTCGGCAGTTCCACTGAACAATCGTGAGTAGATTGCCCAGCGGGACTGTATCGAAATGTTTTATTGTCGACGTTCATATTGTTATTGAGTTGTTCAATTAGAGGGGCAACGTTGTTCGGTAACATGATATTATTTTTCCTTAAAGTGTCTATCAGGGTTGACATTATCTGTTTGAGGGTTTCAATACTAAGTTGATCATTACTATTCGCTTTATTAAGGCCGCAACCATTACCAATACCAGACAGCATATCATAATCTTTAACTAATTCGCGATGTGCTCGGCGATCGTAGCCCTTAGCTTGTGTATTCGTTCTTACAGGTGAACCCGACTTGGACGTGCGAACAACAAACCCACCACGCGAGGGGCCAGCTGCAGACGGTCGTGGGCCAGGAGTTGTAAACATGATTGGTCTTTCAATTTTCGATATAGGAGGACTTGAAGACAGTACTTCAGAATAGGACTTGCCTATGGGCGCATGAAGTTTCGCCGCTTCTGCATATGAAATGCATTGTTCGGCCATAGAAAGCTTAATTTTTTTCTGTCTAACAAATTCCGGGCAGACTTTGTTCGATGCAAAATGAGATCCAGAGCAATGACAACAGGTAGCAGAATCTTCTTCTGTTTTGCATGAATCGCCAGAGTGATCCTGACCACACTTATAACAGCGGGGTTTCGACCTACACTGGTTTTTGGTATGTCCAAAGTGGCAACAGTTATAACACATTATTGTTGGAAAAGTGTAGAGCTCAACTTGAACTGAGTTATAGCAGACATAGACATGATTTGGAAGAAACTTTCCGTCGAAAGTCAGGACAACTGACTGCGATGGCTTCCATACTGGTGCACCATTAATAACAACCTTATAATTCAAGCGTCTGACTTTTAAAATTTTCCCACATCCAATTGAAACGTTTATGCTTTCAAGCACCTCTTCTTCGCTCCACTCAGATGGGATTCCTCGCACTAAGCCCATGCGGGTAATTGTAAATGTCGGGATGAATGCCTTTAATTTTTCGGTGGCCAGGAATTGATTCGTTATAAAAATGTTGGCATCTTTGAAAGTCAAAAAAGAAAGAGTTATTTTATTTCGACCGATACGTTTTAAACTTCCATTAACAACATTGGTAATTTTGTGTTTATGGAGGAACCTGCCAAATGTTATTGGGTGTAGAGTTGTGCCATCATTCTGATTATTGTTTTCTCGTATTACATGTACTGTATAGGGGCCGTTGTCCGTGCTAACGTATAAACTTCTTACAACAGGGGCAGGAGCTGGCTTGGGTGATGAAGCCGGAGCCTTTATCGAATCACTACTACCATCAGAGATTTCATTAATTTTCCTTTTCTTTTTATTTTTTACTACTGGAATTTCCGTATCCATCTCGCAATTATTTGTTTTAATTGTTACAAAACAAGCTGCCGGAGGAACAGGGTCCCCCGGGTCGGGAGGCTCCTCCATGAAAAGAAATGTAAAAAGAACTTACCTAGATTACTTATATACACTTAAAAACTAATATTACACTAATTTTAAACACAAAGTAATAATACTTAGCTGATCTGATCACTTTTTATACAAATAATGATAAATAATATTTTCCCAGAAAAATACGCGCCCGCCTTGTTGAAAGTTTCCCGCGCTCTCCCAAAAAATAATGACTTGTTGGATTGAAGTGAAGTTTGACACATCAAAGCTGTTAACGCTATCAGTGTTGCCAATAGTAGATATTTTTATTCCCGTAAACCATAGAGTAATATATTTGTATTTGCCTTAGTTATAACGATTTCAAGTTCTAAATGGCTACAAAGGGGTCGGTGGCCACAACCGGGTCACTTGCCCTACCTATAGTAAAATCATTTATTAAAAAAAACGACCAAGTGCGAGTCGGACGCGCGCACGAGGGGTTTCGTACTATCATCTATAATAGAAAATCACGTTTCTAGATACTACAAAGTTTAGTTCTGTTTATAAAATAACGAGAAATGCGTATGCAATTGTTGTCCTGAACATAATATTATTGTGTAGGTACCTATATTATTGGCGAAGCTTATTAATTATTACAGAAACTTGTGTACATAATATAAAACTGTAAATTCGACTGTAGTAGTAGGTAGTATATTTACCTACTCAAATTAGTATAGACAAAAATAATGATTCTGTAACATTAGTTCTAAAATAACATTTGACAGTGCTGTGCACAACATGATATGAATACGTACAAGACTCCCAGGTCTACTTTCTTTTAAAACTGTATACTTGTGATATATATGACTGGGCACTTAGTGAGACTTGTGGACTAAGTAGAACATATTCTACCACTAGCCGCGGTTTCTAATTTAATTTTTTGCTATTATTATTTATGACTGTTATTTGAGTTGTTATTAACGATAATTTTTTTTTAGATATAAGTGATAAGACGCCATTTACACGTCGAAATTATATTGACAAATCCCTCCCCTTCCCCACCCCAACATGGTATTTGGATATAGGACTCCAGTGCGCGGCGCCCCGCCTGCACCTGAGCCCGCGGCGAATGACACAAACGCGCCACCTCAAACTCAAGCTGAAAGCTTATTTACAGAAAGGACTAGCCCGTCCACCAGCAGAGACGCAGCAGCGAGCAAAGTTCGCCGCAAAATAGGACTGATCGAAGCACGGACCTCGTTGTCGCCGCCCCCGTCTACTAGTGCCAGTCAGCCCGCGGGAGTGTCGCAGGGGAAAAAACCCTCGACTCTTCCTGCGCCCAAGGCAAGCCCTCGGAAGATCAGGGCGGCCACACCGATGACTGATACTGAGACATCGAAGTACGCGACTAGGACGTTGGAGGCGAAGGCTTGTCTTTTAAAGGCAAAACTTCACCTACGAAACAGCCGTCTCAAAACAGAAATAAAAAATGAGGTTATAGAGGCAGCAGATAGACTCTACAACCTCGTAAAGGAAGGCGAAGAAAACCGAGCGCTGGAGAAAAGAGACATAGAGGAACCAAAACAAAAAGACGAGTACAGTAAACAGCTAGAACAAAAAATAGAGCAGCACACAAAGATGCTAGAAGAGAACATGGCGGAAATGGAGAAGTTAAAAGAAACACTAAATAGACAGCGACCAGCTGGGGAGTGTTGCGTCAGTAGAGGCACGTATGCTAGTGTAACAGCCGGCACTCCTACGAGACGTGCTACTGAGAATTCAGCCATGCACACAATCATAGTTGCGTCTACAGATGAACAAGAGACTGGGGACCAAATCTACGAGAAACTAAGGAAAGTAGTGAACGCGAAAGAAGAAGGAGCAAAGATAGACAAAATACGTAGAGCAAAGGATCGGAAAATAATAGTTGGATGCAGGAGTGAAGAAGAATTAAAAAAGGTGAAAGCTAAGATAACAGAAAGAGAAACACAGCTGAGCTATGAAGATGTTAAAAATAAGGACCCGCTCGTGATCTTGTATGGGGTGCTCAATAGCAACACTGATGAGGATGTGTTGAAAGCGATCCGAACACAGAACCGAAATATAGTGCGAGAGGTGGGAGGAGAGAGTGACCGTATCGAAATACGGTACAGACGCAGGGCAAGGAACCCTCTCACCTCTCACATTGTAGTAAGGGTATCGCCGCAGATATGGCAGAGTCTCATTAACGCAGGGTACGTGCACATCGACCTACAGCGGATCCGAGTCGCTGACCAGTCCCCCCTAGTCCAATGCTCGCGCTGCCTAGGGTTTGGACACGGAAAGAGATTCTGTCAAGATGCGGTCGACCTGTGCAGCCATTGCGGTGGGACGCACATGAAATTGGACTGCCCAGAGTTCCTCAGCCAGGTGCCCCCAACCTGTGTAAACTGTACAAAGGCAAAGATTGCAAAAAATGACCACAATGCCTTCAGCAATGAATGCCCGGTGAGGCGCAAGTGGGACTCACTTGCGAGATCCACCGTGGCGTATTGCTGAGGGCGTCCTGTATAAGGTCATACAAGCCAACCTCCGTAAAAAAATATTAGCAACGAACGAGATCCTTCTTGAAGCCAAGAAACAAAAGGCGGCGGTGGTTCTTATCCAGGAACCCTATATTGGAGCAATCAGGAAAATGAAAACATACACAGGAACGAGGATTTATCAGAGCACGGAATTGGGAGAGGGGTTTGTGAGGGCAGCCATAGCAGTCACTGACCCTACGCTAGACGTTATCCCACACCCGCAACTCACCACCAACGATATCGCAGTGGTAGAGATTCGAACCGTGGCCTGGAAAATCACTCTAGTGTCCATCTACCTGGATGGCAGCCAACCCTTAGGGCCGTACCTGAATCGGATATCGCAGATTATTCAAAAATTAGGATCCAGGAAGGTGGTTATCGGAGGAGACGCCAATGCATGGAGCACATGGTGGGGCAGCTCACACACGAACTCCAGAGGTGAAGAGCTGCTGTCAACGCTAGACGAGCTGGGATTGCATATTTTGAATAATCCTCACTCTGCCCCGACTTTTGACACTATACGAGGAGGCATCAGGTACCAAAGCCACGTAGACGTCACGTTCTGCTCCGAAGACATGCTGAGTCTGGTGGAAGGCTGGAATGTCGAGGAGGGCATGACGAGCTCGGACCACAATGGCATAACTAGTATTTAACATACAGTTACACAAATCACGAGGTACACAAATTGCACGTACGACAAGACTCTACAACACGAGGAAGGCCAATTGGATAAAGTTTCATGAGAAACTGGCCCAATTAAAATCGGACAACAACCTCCAGCTCACGGATGTAGAGTCTACGAATAGCACAGAGCAAATAGATCAACTTATCAACATATACACACACAATCACACAAGCATGTACACATTCAATACCGAAAAAGAACAACACTGACACAATTACTGTGCCATGGTGGACCGAGACACTGTCACTTCTAAAGAAAGAAGTCAGGACTAGGAGAGAGAGGATCAAGTGTGCGGCCCCAGTTCGAAGAGCCAGGGTAGTAAGCGCTTACCTAGAGAAGAAACTGGAGTACGAGCAAGAGGTGAGCAGAGCCATGACACAGTCCTGGAAGGACTTTTGTGGAAGACAGGATCGAGAGACCGTCTGGGACGGAATCTACAGGGTAATTAGTCGTACCAGGAGCAGAGAGGAAGACTTACCACTCAGGGATGGGAGCACAGTGTTAGACGCCAAAGGTTCTGCAAGGCTTCTGGCTGAGATCTTCTATTCGGAAGACCTCGAATCTGGCGACAACACCGAGCATCAAAACATCAGGTTACAGGCTGAATTGGTGAACAGTGGAGAGCAAGGTGGTCCCTGCGACCCACCGTTTACGCATACCGAACTGATGACCGCATGCCACTCCTTCAACCCCAAGAAAGCGCCGGGATCCGATGGCTTCACCGTGGACATATGCCGAGAGACAATTAAGCATGATCCGGAATGGTTCCTGGCATGCTTAAACAAGTGTCTGGAATACGGCCATTTCCCCGAGGCATGGAAAGAAGCCACCGTGATCGCGCTGAGAAAACCTGGCAAAGACACCTACACTGCAGCTAAATCCTACAGGCCTATCGGACTTCTCCCAGTTCTGGGAAAAATCTTCGAGAAGATGTTGATCACCCGGATTAAGTTTCACCTGCTACCTAGGATGAGTACTCACCAGTACGGCTTCATGCCCCAGCGCAGCACCGAAGACTCCCTCCATGCCCTGGTCAGACACATTTACGACCAGCTTGACAACAAGCAAATCGTGACTGTTGTCTCACTAGATATCGAGGGAGCATTCGACAGCGCTTGGTGGCCAGCCATTAGAGTCAGACTGGCTGAGGAAGAGTGTCCAATAAACTTAAGAAGGGTGGTCGACAGCTACCTTCGAAATCGAAGAGTAAAAGTTCGATACTTAGGAGAGGAGTACGAAAAAAGTACGACCAAAGGCTGCGTGCAGGGGTCTGTCGGAGGTCCTATCCTGTGGAACCTGCTCCTGGATCCACTCCTCAAGACCCTGAAGAACAATGGAGACTATGCCCAGGGATTCGCCGATGATGTCACAATCGTGTTCAGCTCAGGAACAGCACTTGAAACAGAGCGAAAAGCAAATGCCACCCTCGAACTTGTTCGGGCGTGGGGAGTCCGGAACAAACTAAAATTCGCGCCACACAAAACAACGGGTATGGTCATCACGCGCAAATTAAAGTACGACATCCCACGCCTGAGGATGGGTGGGGTTGACATAGCCATGTGCAAAGAAATTAAGATGCTGGGACTGACAATAGATAGTAAGCTGACCTTTAATTCGCACGTCACGAATGTCTGCCGGAGAGCATTGTCTCTCTACAGACAGCTCTCACGAGCGGCAAAAGTGAGCTGGGGCCTTCAGCCTGAAATAATACGGACAATTTATACAGCCGTCGTGGAGCCCACAATCTTATATGCGGCAAGTGCTTGGGCACCAGCAGCAAGTAAGCTAAGAACGATAAAGGAGCTTAACTCTGTGCAGCGGGGCTTTGCCCTGAAAATAATAAAAGGGTACAAAACCGTGTCACAAAACTCGGCCCTATTGCTAGCAGGACTGCTTCCGCTGGATATAAGAATCCAAGAAGCAGCCCAGCTTTGTGCAACAAAGAAAGGCTACTCCTACGAAGCAATAGGAGACCGAGAAATAGAGAGACCAATGCCATTTGGAGCCAACCCACACCCAGCACAGCAGACCCGACTCGAGTTCACCTGCGTGGAGAACGGAGCAGATATCGAACAGCACCTCGACAATGACCTGAACATTTACACAGATGGAAGTAGAATCCAAGGAAAAGTCGGGGCAGCACTCTCTATCTGGAAAGAAAGAACAGAAATAGGCACCAAAAAGCTAAAGTTAGACGAGAGGTGCACGGTCTTCCAAGCGGAGCTACTAGCGCTAGTGGAAGCTACAAATGAGGCGCTGAAGAGGAAAGTGAGTCGGTACGGCATTTTTTGCGACTCCCGCTCCGCGTTGGAGACGGTAGCCAATCCATCATCTCTCCATCCTCTCGCAATAAAAACCAAAAATAATATCGCGGAGCTTAAAAGTCAGGGCAAAATATTGAAACTATTTTGGGTAAAAGCTCACGTGGGGATGGAGGGAAATGAGAGGGCTGATGAGCTAGCGAAGGATGCGGCCCTGCGCCTTAGAGTAAGGCCCAAATACGACAGCTGCCCAGTGTCATATGCCAAGAGAGCTATCCGGACAGAGTCAATAGAGAAGTGGAACGCACGGTATCTAGCTGCTCCACAAGGCTCCACTACAAAGGTATTCTTCCCAGATGCAATAAAGGCGTACACAATCGTTAGGAAAATTAAATCAGATGGAAAATTAACCCAAATGCTAACGGGGCACGGCGGATCTCCTTCTACTTACATCGGTTCAAGTGCAAGGAGAGTCCGTCATGCATCTGTGATCCCGATGTTCAAGAAAGTGCTCTGCATGTTATCACTGAGTGCCCAGTCTTCGGTAGGCTAAGATTCGATACTGAAATGGAACTAGATGAAGATATTAAGATAGACAATATATGTAAAATAATAAATGATAAATACAAAAGACCTAAATTTTTAGAATATTGTAAAAAAGTAGTTATAATTGTAAACAATAGAAATAAGTAAACAACGGAACAACACTTCTGTATAATTAAGTTTATATTAGAAAGTGTCCAAAACAATGTTAGTCAGAAATTTAAGGAAAAATGTAAGTAAATAGTCAGTAAATTTAATTAAACAAGTAGGTTGTAAGAAAAATTGTAAAGTAGTTAGTAAGAAAGCGTAGATTAGGTTCCCCCATAAACAACCTGGGGAGTTAGAAGTATAGGTACATACAATAAAAAAAAAAACGAGAAATTAACGAGCAACCGGCTCACGCCACCACCACACCGCGGCGCGGTGCATTATTACTAGCGTAGGTATAGAACACCCAATCAACAAAGACACGTGATTTATGACGTCACTTTTTGGTAAGTATTAACGTCCTATCACGTCATTTTCAACGTGGTGATTCACGTGTCTATGTCACAAATTAAACGTCATTTTTAACGGCATATTACGACGTTAGTTAACGTCATGTTTAGACGTTAGTTAACGTCATGTTTAGACGTTAGTTAACGTCATGTTTAGACGTTAGTTAACGTCATGATAAGACGTTAGTTAACGCCATGTTCAGACGTTAGTTGACGTCATGATAAGACGTTAGTTAACGTCATGTTCAGACGTTAGTTAACGTCACGATAAGACGTTAGTTAACGTCATATTCAGACGTTAGTTAACGTCATGATAAGACGTTAGTTAACGTCATGATAAGACGTTAGTTAACGTCATATTCAGACGTTAGTTAACGTCATGTTCAGACGTAGGTTGACGTCACATTGTGACGTCGTGTAATACGTCATTGTGATGTGACCTGGGGTAATTTTTGACCTCAATATTGCGACGTTAACTAACGTCAGACTACAAGCTGGGCACTCATTTATAGGTTAAAAACACAATGGCGCCATCCTGAAACAGATAAAAATAATGAAGAGAAAAAAACAAGGTTGAAAATAAATTGTGTTTATTAATTAAATATTTAAAACATATTACAACCAGCTTTTTTGTCTTTGGTGTGAGAAAAAAATAGGAGTGCTTTAAATTTAGCAAGCTAAAATCACAGAATTGCTGTCAATGGTCACAATAACAATAAAAAATATCTTTAAAATGAAATTTGTCTTACAAATATTATAAAACTATGTTTATATGAAATAAGAAACTAACTATATTTGGTTAATTATGAATTCGTGAAATGAGATACATTTCTCGAATTCATAATTAACATACCTAATATAGTTTCTTATTTCATATAATGAAATGACTTCAGTTACAGACCAAATATCACTATTTACGGTATGCAAGTATAATTAAGAACAATTTATTGTGGGGGGTCGATAATGGCTTCAACCCCAGATGGGTATCTCCCAAATCTGGCCCTGTATATAGTAACAGTTAATTAAAAGGTAAAATAACGTACTTATTGCAAAAAGGTAAAACTAAACATTTACATAAAATATCTTCTACGGGAAAACATCCGTTTTCCGTAAATTCACTAGCCAAAAAAACATCAAGCTGTGAGGATGAACATGGAGCAGTATAAAAGTTTTTATACTTTTTGAAGGCTTTGGCGTATAAAGTAACTTTACCACTAGTTTCCAGGATGTTTAAGATTTCAATTACAGTTTTATTTTTCATCATGCAGTACTTGTCTGCCTCGGATCTATGAGAGAACATAAAGTCACCCCATAACAGTTTTTTGTACTGATTACCCTGATATGAATATGGTATGGGTCCTTCCAAATGTTCTATAGTGCAATTGTAAGTTGTATTTACAAGGCAATAAGCCGGCTGAATATGATTCTCTGACAACCGATTGGCAGCCTGCTGTAAAGGCTTATACGGTGCTCTTAGGGATCTCTTCAAACCGCCTAAATAGTTTTCAAATTTAAAAGCAGAAAATGAGTCTAAATTGCCAAATCTTTCAACGTCATCAACAAGGTGTAATAACGAGTGAACATTATATACTAAATACTGTCGGCCGTAAATAATGACACATTGTTCAACAAAAGTTATCAAAAAACTTCGAGCGTAACTAGCATATTGAGTGCATAATGTTTTTGAAACTAAGATGTAAATGGAACAATGTAGCAACATGAAATGTTTGTATACATTTTTTGGTAAAATGTCATATAAAATTATTGGGCCAAGATATAACAAAAAAGTTCTAAATTCAGTTGCTTTCCAATGTTCTACTTCGTTAAGAGATCTGGGCTTACGATTAAACTCCTGAGGAATTAATTTTCTTACATAAATTAACCTTTCACTCAAATAATTTGTATGTCTAGAATCTAGTTTTACATGTTTTACGTCTGATTTTACTGGTTTTATCCAGGTATGAATTAATTTTCTCATAACTCCAAGACAAACGCTATGCATGTAATCTGTAGGAAAACAAGAAACCATTCCAATACCCAATTTAAGTAATGGCGAAGTTCCAATATGATGGTCTTCATCTGTCTGAAATTCAAATGACCTATCAGTTCTAGGTGTACAGTTTAAATCGTCTAGAACGATACGATGTTCCACATAATTCCCAGTACAGACACATTTATCACAGCTTGAATAACCATTATGAGACTTGACACATTTTAAATAAGCACGTGCAGGCATATCACAAACAAAGTTCTTCACAGTAACACTTATAAGTTTATCATTATATGTTGTACCAACTTCTAAAAGAGGTATCAAGTCTTCTATAAACGATTCCAAGTAGGAAGATAATGGTGATGGCTTTGCAGTCCCACAAAATATACCTATGACAAAAATGCTGTTTTTCATTCCAACAACTTCTGCTAAAATAGGCCAGAACTGAGTATTAGCACTCTTAAAAATTGGTAAACCATCAACGTTAAATGATAATGTTATTTCACTTTGACCATTTTGATATACCACTGGTAATATTGTTTGTAATAAAGTGTTAAACCCAAAATGCATGTAATCTCCACAATCAAGATGTTTCAAATTATAATTATAACATGTTTTTAATAGTGTTCTGGAAGAAGATGGCAGTTGAGGATGATCATGTTTAAGAAACTTTAGTAATGAAGTCATAGCCATATGGGATATATTGTATTCTACAGCCCAAGATCGTAAAAAAGATGCTAAGTCTAACTGTTCATTGTTATTGACTACAAAAGGTAAGCCTGACTCTTCATTAACATTAGTTACAACAGGTGAATTTTCGAGGGATAAATCTGCTGTGTTAACTGACAAATTTGATTGCGAACAACTGTCATTAATTACAGCTATGCTATTCTCACCACTGCTTATGTTAGTGTTGGAATTATATTTCTCCACATCGTTTTGTATTTGTACATTCTCATTAGCTGATATGTCACATTCTGTAATATCAAACAGATTTTTTTTGTACTCACTTTCACTCTTCTATACATTTGTCGCTTACTTACAATAGCCTTACGTGACATAATAATGGCCAAAAAATTATTAAATTAAAGGATTGCTAAAAACAGTTTCTTAAGTAGTAGTCTACAAGGATTGCCTTTGAGACGAAGCCAAGGATTGAGATTTGTTTCTGGTCAATCGCGCTTTTACTCTTTGTGGAGCATGTTTAAGCCACACCTTGATGTCATTTTCTAAATCCTTATCCACAGTCAGTTTAAAGTGTTTTTTAACAGCACCTGCAACAAAATAAAAAGTTTTATACAATGTAATTCTATCTATTTGTAGAAGCTGTCCAGATTTGGCGGTGTTACTACTAATAGAATAGGTATATTTACGATATGCTCAAAAGAAGTAGGTATGTAGGTACATAATTGTGCATACCTACAAAGGTGTGGGAGCAAGTGGTACAAATCAAGTACCTATACATATTTCCTTTATTAATAACAAATAATTAACAGGTCAAAATGTAACAAAGACCTTAATCTTCAATTGTCAATTACTACTAACAATGAATTATATTCCTAATGGGGTTCTGCAAATACCAGTAAGAACATACTTACAAAGGTCGGCTGTTCGAAGAACTACTAGTTTATAATCTGTTTACAGACATGAAAACTATGGAAACAAGTGAATGTATAGTGAGTTCAAACTGTATACTTACGTATAATTGCAGTTTTTAAATATAATTCCTCAAATGCCCTTTTATTATTTTTTCCTCTAAAATTAAACTGTGACGCCAACTCATTTGTCATGCAATGTTTTAATAATTGGTTGATGGATGTGGTGGTTGAGTGTCCACAGTGAGAAACTAAGTAATTGCATTTAATGGTAGCTGCACAGGAAGCTCAATTGGAGTTGCTTTAGAGTTTAAGACCTCTAATTCATTCTGTTGTCTGATCCAATCTAAGATTTGTTTATTTTGCTCCACTATGGTTGACAAAAGTTGTAGAGTTTTGGTCTCATATCCTGAAACAATTTTTTTTTCTAGTTAGAGGTCTTGGTCGACCTACACTATTTTAATAAGATGTTAACTATTATGAGATCAATTGCCAATCAAAAGGTGGTTATTTTAATTACTATTTTACCCACAAAAAACAAACAAGAAATCAGAACAAACATCCTTAAAAGGAAAATCAATGTTGTAACCCCTTATTGCATTGTTATGTTTTAGGCATTACCTGGTGTTGTTCCAGCTGAGGTCTGTCTAGTACTCAGCGGTGTCTGCTTCTGTTGAATTATCTCCAGAGCGGCAGTTGAACTACTTGCCAAATAAGTTGTTTGTTCTGGGGTTATGGGGGGCTGACTGTCCTCCTGAGATTTCTTTGGAGTCACAGTACCTTTAATAAAATAATGTCATTTTAATTACTAGTATAATTTTCCAGATTCACCTAATTAAATTTAAAGAGTTTATTCTTTTACCATGGCATACTGTTTACTTTTTTTATTGTAGACATTATGTGGACTATGGATAAAAAAAAATTTGAACCTGTAGTAATATAGGCACATCAGCAAAATGCTGCTCGCCTATTATTAATCAAATAAATAAATAAAATAATTACAAAGCACACATCCATACATTTAAGTATTTAATAATAAAACAACAAACTGTAACATACCTTTTTGTTTAAATATGTCTGTTGCATCAAATATTTCATCACCTGATGATGTTTCATGATCTGATTGAAATCTAACAGGCTTTCGTCTTCTCTTTGATGTCTTATCATCATCAGCATCAGTAACATCTATATCACTATTGACTTCAGCTTGTTTTGCTTTTTTTCGTGCTATAATCAAATCCTCTGAAATAATAATGAAATTGAACACCTTTGTTAAAACAATACATGACATAACCGGGCCAAGCCGGAGATTGTGGGATCAATCCCCACAGTGGGATAGTTATTTATGCTCCACAAAAATTAGTTCAAACACAAATATTTATGATGGTACATTCTGATTATCCTGCTGACTAATTAGCTACATGTAAATTTTCACAAGCAACATAACAGTGTGTTCAGGCAACGCACTGTTGCTTGAGAGCCAGTTCAATTCCAGTACAGTGAATGTCACATTTGTAAGTCCTAGGTCCATGCTGGTTTCCTACACTGTTAAGGAGCAAACCCGGCCAAATACCAGACTCAATTCTTGGAAAATGAAACTGTGAGTGATTGTAGATTGTTGAGATTCATTCCTGAAATACTTACCAGTTTC
Organism: Macaria notata; assembly: GCA_927399415.1. Classification (NCBI taxonomy): domain Eukaryota; kingdom Metazoa; phylum Arthropoda; class Insecta; order Lepidoptera; family Geometridae; genus Macaria; species Macaria notata. Next base: position 3,461,007 of record OV656727.1, read on the forward strand.
GAAGAATTTTCTTTTAAGCTTTATCAGTGGCCATTCGTTGTTAGGTTCATGGTGTTTCTGCAACAGTTTATTAAACTGGCTGGAAAGTTTGGACGTCGGCCAAAATGCTTCAAATTTTTTTGGGGTGAGCCATTTTTCACTTAAAATTACAACACTTCCGGTGCCTGGACTTTCGGACTCTTCTTCTGCCACGATGTATTTCGGTTGACTTGAAATATTGCAGGACTGCATTTGTGTACCAAAGCCACAGTACCTACTTTACTGCAAATCAAAAATAAAATTTACAAAATAGTTAGGTTAGGTTAGATAGAGGACATTGAGAGTTTACTCAGCTATAATTCAGTCCGATGTTGAGGGCTTATTAAGTTAAGGTATATAACATATACTATACTGATATACAATACATATACTGATTTAATTTTAACCTACTTTTGCCAGAAACCCTGCCACAGGCAGACTCGACCACATGGCAGATACCTACTCTCATTACCTATAGGTATACATACTACATAGGTACTACAAATTTACTGTGACTTTTATATTTTACACAAAATAATTCTATTAATAATATAAATAGAAATTGCACATATCTTACCTCTATAACTATTTAAATCACTTTTATCACACAAAGAATTTCTTTCAGATAAAACATTAACAACTCACTCACTCACTGAACTGAATCTGTTATGTTGCCAGCGCGCGGTGCCAGATTTTACCATAATATATATATTTAATTACCATCTGGTTCCCATAGTACAAGCTCTGCTTAGTTTGGGGCTAGATGGCGCTGTGTGAAAAATGTCCCCCAATATTTATATTTATTTATATAAATTTATTTATATATACTACTTTCATTCTCTCATGCTAAAATTGGTAGTTTTTGTGGTGGGAGAAATAGGTATGCCAAGCTCCATACAGAAATGCACAATGCTCATAAGTATTTATGTTATAATTTACTAGTGACTTGTCCCGGCTTCGGGTGGACATCTATTATTTAAACATTTTTGACATAAACGTCAAAGTAAATGTTCGATAAGTTTATATTTTTCCGAAAATGTGGGCGTAAAATAATACAATTTATCTCTAGTTTGGAATCCTACGGAAGTTTATAATTTTCCCAGGAATTTTATAAATTTCCGGTTCTTGTTGTTTTCCGGTGACATATACATATCTCTCTTTGAGTCGTATTTCCTCATGACTGAGGGTCGTGACTCCCCCGCAGAATTAATTCATTGGGGGAGTTTTCTTGGGCAGATACATCGTGGTGGGCGCCCAGGTCCTTCCACGGAAGACACATGTCCTCGGATATTGTGGTCCTCAAACATGTCGGTTTCCTCACGATGTTTTCCTTCACCGTTAATCGAGTGCAAATCCACACATAACTTGAAAATACAAGTCATTGGTGTAGGGCGGATTCGAACCAGGGTGCGTCTGGATGAAAAGCAGACACTGGAACCGCTGAGCCACACTCGCTTTTATACATACAAAATAGCCTATATTTTATTAATCAGTAATAATGTAGCATTCAAATGGTGAAATAATTTCTACAATCGGTCCAGTACTTTTTGAGCCACCAAAGCATTCAATTTTATACATTTTATATTTACTTTTGAAACGTGAAATAAGTCATTTTATATTAGGTAGAGGTTGGCTCCCAATTTGAGCACGGTGAATTATTTTGCCAAAGTACATGGAAAAGAGATTTATCTGACAACACTGACGACGGTTGGAGTGGCTCCTTGGGCCTCTCGTAGAGTTCAAGCAAGATAACTCTGCGCGCGGATAAAATTGGAACTGAAATGTTCTGATTGCAATTTGATCAAATTAAGGCCTAAATTCTAGGCATAATCGCTGCCGCCAATCGCGCGCAGAGTAATGTTGTACGGACTCTAGCCGCCATTTTATCGCGATGGCGTCAGTTAAATTCTTAGGCATTACAAATGAATATACGTTTTATGTCATTGCATTAAGATTCATATTAATAAATCACGTGTTGGACGTTCGTTTGAAAACTGATATTGGGTACCTATTTCAATTACAGTAATTTGAGTACGTTACACTTTCAAAATATATTTAATAGTTTCTAAAAATGCTAGAAATTACGAGATTAAAAATTATTATATACAATTAGGTATCTTTTCACGAACAAGTCACGTTGGCTGTAAAATAATATAAAAAAGGATTAAAACGATTTATAAATTGTACTAAATCTGTAGGAAGTACAATTTTTCATACAAATAAATTAAAATATAGGTTTGGTCAGTCTCAGTCACTTTCAAGACTTTTTTAAATTGGGTTTAATATTATTATTCGTATTGCTATATGTTTAGGTATTATACCTACCTAGTCTGTGGTAATTATGACTGTGATAATTATTATGACCGACCAAACGCATGGTAGGTACCTAATACCAAACGAAGCATCGTCGACTCCGCTCCGCAGCGCGAGATCGACAAGTCGCCGCGTCGTCGGGCCTGACTTTGAAATGTAGCGAATTAGGTAGGGTAGGTAAGTAAATTTGATAATGCTCTCGCAATGACAATAATTCTCTGTCAAAGTTCTCTAAGTGCTCTCGATGTCTTACACGACGACCATAAACGTAGCGTAACGTAGCTATTTTATGACGTCATAAGTGACGTGAAGTATATCCTATAACGTGTTTAGTACTATTACTGACGTCTTGCATGACGTCATATACTTTCCAACTACGTGTTAGGTCTATTTGAGACGTCTTTAACGACGTCAAGTATATCCTATGACGTGTTTAGTACTATTGTCGACGTCTTACATGACGTCATATATATTCCAACTACGTGTTAGGTCTATTTGAGACGTCTTTAGCGACGTCAAGTATATCCTATAACGTGTTTAGTACTATTACCGACGTCTTGCATGACGTCATATATATTCCAACTACGTGTTAGGTCTATTTGAGACGTCTTTAGCGACGTCAAGTATATCCTATGACGTGTTTAGTACTATTATCGACGTCTTACATGACGTCATATATATTCCAACTACGTGTTAGGTCTATTTTGGACGTCATTAAAACGTCAGAAATGTTCTGTGACGAGTTCAGTATATTCTCAACGTCTAAGACGACGACACAATATATTCTAACTACGTGTAAAGTCTTTATGATACGTCTTGAGTGACGTCAAGTATATCCTATGACGTGTTTAGTGTTTTTACGACGTCTTACATGACGTCATATATGTTCCAACTACGTGTTAGGTCTATTTGAAACGTCTTTAGCGACGTCAAGTATATCCTATAACGTGTTTAGTACTATTATCGACGTCTTGCATGACGTCATATATATTCCAACTACGTGTTAGGTCTATTTGAGACGTCTTTAGCGACGTCAAGTATATCCTATGACGTGTTTAGTACTATTGTTGACGGCTTACATGACGTCATATATATTCCAACTACGTGTTAGGTCTATTTAAGACGTTATATATGACGTGAGATTTGATCGAATGACGTCAAAATTTTTAGAATCACGTTGATATGACGTCATTTATCACGTCCCTTGTTGATTGGGCAGACACCACGAACCAAAGCTTTGCTCCATTTTGGAAAGAGATTGAACTAAAATTCGCTGCAGCACGAAAACATAGCTATGTCGTCTAACCAAACTATTAAATTTTTATGTACCTAATCATAATTTAACATAAAAAAAAAAAAAAAAAAGTCCTGCACTAGATCCCAAGCAAACATGAAATGAGTAATTTATTGATATCATAATATGTATATTTGATACAAAAACATTGTGTGACAAATATCTGATATCAATATATTACTATGGCTATGCTGTGTTTACGCATGAAGTTGATTTTTCATAGAGATAGTCAGTAGTTCTCAAACTTTTTCTTACGATTTATAGATACTTACACCTATAGGACAAACTTGGGAAAAATACATTTTATGGCATGCTGAGTGACGAGCAAGCAGACGCCGCAGCATTAAAGCTCAGCCGCACTTACCAGTATAGACACTTTTGAGTTTCTTACAGATTAAAGAAGTGGTACATTGGATTCGTGGAGGACATCTTTGAAAAAGTAATGAGACGTATTACACAATTGATTTTCTCAAAACGAACAAAAAGCCTAATCTCACATTTGTCCAACCAAAGAAAAAAGACCGAGACCATGTACCTAACGGAACTATTAATTATGAAGAAAGTAGATTTAGTTCAAAACAATGAGAATTATAGAGAATTCAATTTAGCAGACGAAATTGACAAAGTGTATTTTGTTTAGTTTACACTTAGTATAATACTTACTACTTGTCTAATAATGTAAATTGATTGATGGTTGGAGAATTGTGTATTTTATAATTTTGTGTTAATATTTACATCGTACTAATTTGCTTATTACATTGAAATAATTTGTGAAAAGAAATTAGCGTTAATAATTGCATGTTCCTATACTTAAGAGACGTAGGATGTGTTTCTTCTGGCGTGTTAATAATAAAATATATACCTGGCATTTTAATAAAGTTTTATTATCATTTGTGTTGTCTTTACATAAAACAAATTATATTTTATTGCATAAATTGTAATACCTTCATCATTGTCAATACCTTCTAAAAGTTTGAATACCGTAGGCTACTTGTCGGGTAATTCCGAAATAGAAATATCACTACCACAGGTTTTAGGTCATTTGATAGCCCAACCCGATTTAAAAAACTTTTGAGGGTAAACCTGAATGAAAAAGAAATATGAACTTTATGTCCTTAACGAATAAAGTCCAGTTTTCAGTTTTTTCGGAAATACCCGAACCACAATCGGAATTGCACTCATACAAAATAAAAATAGTTAGATTTTTGATCACGTCTATTTATTAACCCTAATAAATAAATAAATAATAAATAAAATAAATATACCCACACCCTATGAATTCTTATAAAATCCTTTCGTAATTACCCGAAGGCACCTTACTTACTTATTATTACTTAGTGGTAACTTATAAAATAGGTACATGGAATGACAGAAAGGGCTGAACCAATACTATATGTAATATAATAGTTTCTTGGTTAGAAATAGGTGGAAAAAAATGGGCTAAATAGATTTAAATTGATATTGGTTTCTATCACAAATTCTTTTTTAGTATCTCAGTTTCTAATCTAACTTTAACAGTTTTTTTTTGGAAATATTCAGCCAGAGCTTTTTCCTTTTCAATTTGCGCTTCAAGCAGTTTGTCCAATAATTTTCTACGCTCCTTTTCTGAAAACTAAAAATCATTGTACATATCACCACACACCAAATAACACACAGGTAGGCCTGATTTAAAGTATATATTCATTAAACAGCTATAAATAGCATTTATTGACTATTCTAAAACGTTTGACAGTTCGGAGCAGCCTAGATCTACAGGAGATACCAACAAACTGTATATCATCAAGAACATTTACCTGAATGGAGAAGCAAGAGCCCAACTTGAAACACTAGCAAAAAAGTCAGGATTGAGAGAGGAATAAGACAGGGAGACCCTCTCTCAACAAATCTATTCACAGCTGTTCTGGAAAGTATCTTCCGCAAACTAGACTGGCAAGACTATGGCCTAAATGTGCTAGGTGAAAACTAAATAATAAATTAAAGATTCATAGACAATATTATTTGAGGAAAACCCGTTGCAACTTAGCAAAATGTTACTATAAACGAAGAAATCAAGAAAGTGTGTGCATGAACATAAATAAAACAAAACTATTTACAAACTCCGAACCATCAAACTCAGACAAAACTACTCAAGAAACTAACTGAACGAAGAATAGGGAATGGATGGAAAAATACTGGTCGCCATTAGAAATTTTCAAATGGAACAAGCTAAGTACCTATGCAAATAAAAAGGAAACATCACCTATGGTTGTGAAACCTGGGCACTCACCAAACACCATAGAAGTAAGGTGGAATGCTGTCAAAGAGCCATGGAGAGAGCATAACAGGCATAAAGAGACAGGACAGAATAAGATGCAGTGATATAAGAAAAAAAGTTACTGATGATCTTACCAGAATAGATCAGCAACAATGGAGATGAACAGGGCACATCATAAGAAATCAACAAGAAAAATGGTGCAAAATGGTCACTGATTATTCCCTACAGACGGGAAGAGAAGCAGAGGACACCAAATGACTAGATGGGAAGACAACCTGAAGCTCACAGCCGGTCACCACTGGAGAAGAGTGGCTTAAGACAGGGTTCAATGGAAGTCATTAGAGGAGGCCTATGCCAAGAGGCAATTTGAACTGAGAGACATTAGGTACTTACATACATCGACATTCTGAGTAAAATTAAATAAACATCTCAGTTAAAACTAAAAGGCTTATCATCATCATCAAGAGTCAAGACCGATTAAATACAAAGGTCCAAAATCTTAAGTGCATTTTTGGAATGATTAGATTTAATAATACATAAGTACCTTGCATTATCTCCTCCTCCAGTCTGTTATTCATAGCATTTTTGGCCTTTGTGCTCTCAGTTAATTGGAGCGAGACCCCATCTTCCTCTTTAATCGTGGGCTTTTCTTCGTGCTATAATATGATATTTTTCAAATCAATTCTATATCTAACAATATAGTACCACACAACACAGTACCTACCCATTGCAATGTATGTACTTACGAATTCACTTTTTTGTTCCATAATTTATTACCTATATATTTTGGCCCTTAAATTTATGATGATGATGATATAAAAATATCATGTAATTCAAATGAGCTGAAACGTTAAATAAAAATACTAATGACATTTTAGCTAAATATCAAATAAAAAAGCCAATTCTAGCTTTAAAAGAGCTAAATCTGCAGCACAACACTGGTGTGCCCTCGGAGAGGGTGTGCCTTTATTTGAAATGTCAACCGTGCGTTTCGCTTTATCTATTATTTTTTCTTCTTTTTTGGCAATAACTTGGTATTGTGCCAGTTCTAAATTCACTTTATCAATTTTCATTAGTTTTACATATTTTTTAATAATTCATTTTATTTAAATTGTACACTCAACATAAGTACGTTCTATTCGCAGTTTTCATTACTAAAAAATAGGGTTTATAATATTTATAATCAACAAACGAAACGCCCGGGGAGACTGTCGATCTACCTCAAATAAACATCTCGCAGATACATTATAGAAAAGCAAGTATGAATAGGCGTTTCTAGTAAGGAAAACTGTAGATAGCGACTTGAAATTGAACGTAAGTATTATTGCTAACAGCCGCTATACTGTTAGAATTTAAAATGAAACAAATTTTGTATTTGATAACTTTTATTGTTGTATAATCCTTAAATTAAGATGCTAAAAGCACAAGTTCTGTCGGGACTTGCTCCACCCCACGTTTCATATATAATATTAGTCACTTAGAACAAAATAAATAAACGCTTCTTAATGCCCTTGTGGCGATTTTCCATTATCCAATAATAACAATACACTCATTTCTTTATGCTCAGTCACTCGGGCAACTTTTAACATGAACAAATACGAAATGATGGCCTCGATTTAATGTCGTTTATACATCGGAAACAAATGGACTTAGTCAAATACAGGGAATATACAAATGTTATGGAAACCAAAACGCATCGAGAATTTGTTGCAATGCTTTATATACATTTTCTGTGTGAAAATAGTGATATAGACTATAGCTACCGCAACAAGCCCGTGACGTTCTAGATTAAATATTTGGCGAACAGTAATACAATACGTCGTCGGACCCAATACAATGAAATGTACAATCATAGCGAGCGAGGGACCGTCGGAGCGAGGCCGCGCATCACGCCGGTCGGTCGCACTCGCACTTACAACTACAAACATGACAGCATTAGTACTATACTAACACAACACAGCACATTGTACATGCGCCTTGCATGCGTTACACAGACTCTAATTACGATAAGAAGCAACCGTCAACCTTAGCCTAAGTCTTAGACACAAACTAGGGTTCCAGCTAGAGTACAATAGAATTACACATTTCATAGCTTAGGGTCGGGATACACTCACAACGTTAGATAAAATCGAGGCCACAGTCGAGTATCGCCGTAACCCCCGCTAGCTGCTAGTTTCAAACTAGGACGCGACATAATATACAAGCTTATATTTCTTTTCATTACCTAATTTATATTTGACTGAAAATTTGCTCGCAACAAACTTTCAATTCTAATTTAATTTACAACAACGTAAATGGAATTGCCATAAAAGTTAACCAAACAAACTTGTTAAACAAAAGCTTCTGTAGTTCGTAACATGATTGTGTATAGATACGTGTAGTCGGGGGTGCGGCGATGACTACTGCAAGCTAACTAAGGAGACACCATGGCCGCATGATGCTCGCTCCGTCGGGCGCCGGCCGCCGCACTCACACAATACCACAACAAGCCCGCAAGGTACCGTAGTAACCCCCCTCCGCCGCCGACACCCGACGAACATTTTGCTTTGGCTCCACAGCCTACGTTTCGAAATACATTCGTTTCTATATAATTTTCTCTTTTGATTCAACTACTCTTATTCAATACGTTATAATAGTCGTACATAATATTAAACGAAATGTTCATGATATATAGAGATTTTAAATCTTAATGTTAATCGTTATTTTATTGAGAGAAAGCTAACGCCAGCTCGAAGGTCGTCACAGATAGATACATAAACACATTCAAATAATATACTTTTGTTAGTGGCAGTGCTCGTATAAAACAGATTGCTTGCTATTTAGCAAGTTATTTGCCGTTTTTGTTAATATTGACATTTGTTCGCTTCACTATTTAGTGAAGCGAACAAATGTCAATATACAAGGTGTAACAGAAGGGTGTGACAATACTTATACTATACATACCTATGTATATATAGAATACAGCCCACTAGGTTTCAGAATTCTAAGTGTCATAGATTTCGAGTAATCATAAGTTGAACTTTCATTAAAACTTTAAGACTTGCAACCCTACATCTTATCATTTTGAGCGTTCATTGACTTTTGACGCTATCAAATGACACGGCGCGGCGGTGTCTCTCTGAGAGCGCGAGAGAGAGAGAATACGTTGCGTTAAAACTAATGCTAGAACGGGATGAAAGAATGTGTCTTTATTTCGGTTTCGTTCGGTCAGTGATCACTCGCTAGGGCTGCCACGAAATCAAGTGAAAAATATTATCTAATTTTTGTATGGTAAAAAATATATGCGATTTAATTTTACATATTTTGGTATATGACTCCTTACATGATATATATGTATACTCTTTAATATTGTCACAACCTTCTGTTACACCTTGTATATGTCTATTTTGTTACCGGGTCACGATTAACTAACAAAAAATAATAAACATTTAATTATTACAAAAAATAGGAAAAGAAAAACAGAAGTTACGAGACTCGAGATCAAAATAATAAAAAAAAATGTTTTTGTGAATAAGTCATAGCTGGAAATAACATTTTACGATATTTTACAAAAATGGTAGAAATGTCCCGAACCATATATTTCGCGCTTTGAGATATTCACTTGATATTGCAACCGAATGGAACCGTGATACATACAACGCTAACTAGGTACACGTGTGATAGAGCGTGACCATCACTCTGTGATGCCGTTACTGATCACAGGCTTGGCCCCCGCGCCTTGCATCCTGCAAACATACAAACATACAATTTTAGCTTTCTAAATATATGTACATATCAATAGTGAAGCATCACAATCAATTAAAGTTTCGTACAACAGTTTAAAAACTTTTTAAACTCATATCTGAAATGGTTGGTAATTTGCTGACAAAACGCGTCGTATACGTGCACGCACAGTGCTAGGCTTATTGCAAGAACCGGAACCACCCACACCTTGAAAGAAATTAAGGCGAATGACATAACGATCAACAGACAAGCCTCGTGACAGTTTGGCCACCTACAAGGGCAATAATGGGCCCCTACCGACGTAGACCATTGTTTTGGCTATTTACCCTGTACGTAAAATGTAAGGTTTGAACGAAAAATCAAAATATGTTTATAAAACTCAAAGGTGAATGACTGACTGACTGATATAGTGATCTATCAACGCACAGCCCAAGCCACTGGACGGATTGGGCTGAAATTTGGCATGCAGGTAGATGTTATGACGTAGGCATCCGCTAAGAAAGGATTTTTGGAAATGCCACTTTTAAAGGGATTGGTGCAAAGATGTATTGGTGACTGGTGATTTGACTTATCGCTATGACAGACAAACAAACAAAAATGCTTAATTGTACACCAAAAACAAAAGGACACAAGCTTAAAGAAATTTAGATTATTTAAAGTATTGGGACAGAGGGCGGCCTTATCACTTAAAGTGATCTCTTCCAGGCAACCTAGTACTTATATTATACACTTACTTGGCCATATTAGCCAACCAGGGATGACATAGGGGGTGCAAGTTTTACTTCTTAATGCGAGCGAAGCCGCAAACACCCACTAGTGATTTATAAAGTAGCAAGTGTACTCACGTGTCGAGCCCCATGTGCGCCAGCATGCGCAGCGCGGCGCGCGAGCACTGCTCGTGCGAGTGCGCGGTGGAGGGGCCCCCTCCGTGGCACATGACGGGGGGCTCCGTCGACAGGGACACCAGCGACAGGTACTCGCCGTGGTTGCGCTGGAAATAGCAAGGAACTAAGTAAACATATTGGTTCGAACAGGAAGGCGTGATATCTTACATCAGACGCTTTCCCTCTTGTAGGGAAATTGTATGGAATTTTATTTGTATCCGGGTTTTAATCTAAGAGTTCACCTCCCGACATGCACACAACGACAATGCATTATCGAAACCACAGAAGAGAGAAAACAATGGAAGTGGTGCTCGTATCTCCTGCCTGTGCCACAACTATGCAGAATATCGCCACGTTCGCGACGGCCATGATTAGTCGTGCTTAGCTACGTGAGCTAGAAAGACGTTCAGCACCGTACAAAAACATATTTAAAATAATTCATGCCTTGTTGTGCAATTGTTACGTGTCAAAATGAAAGCAGGACGAATCATTTATCAAATGGAGATGTATATTTTGTTTTACTTATATGTGAGTGTTGGAGCGTCACATCCCGCTACCAACATAACGGCGGGACAGGTCGACCAACGTGAGAGGTTCCCGCCAACGCCGACAGGGGGCAGCCCGCGCTCCGACAGAACGACAATACCCGTCTATCGCACCGCACGCGCAACCAGTAAAAATATACAGTCCACTCGCATCAAGACATATCCAACTCGTTGTTATTTCATCCATTTCAGTAGGAAAGTAGCAACAGTGAGTTTGGCGACACCGGTACCCGTACTAAGTAGTTATAAAGGCACTTCCATTGTTTTCTCTATTTCGTGATCGTAACGTTTACACGATTTCGGTTTCCCTTCAAATTAGGAAATGGTTTAAACATAGTTTGAAAGAAAATAAAGAAAATGTAGCGATTTTCACGATGGAAAGTTTTAGTCAAGCTTATCAAGTAGTATTTTGTGTATCACAGTCGCCAATCATTAGATTGCGTTAATTTAAACTCTTCTACTGGAAGTTTCCATTCTTTCTTGTCAAGTGAAGAAACTAAACAATAGCTTTTTTAGTACACTGTGTGCATACCTTGGGGAAGTCAGAGAACTGCACGGTGAAGCCGAGCAGCTGCGAGAGGTACATAAGTTGGTCCTTGGCGCCCGGCGTGCTGCCCCCCGCGCCCGCCCCGCCCGGGGGAGACTCGCTCACTCCTGCAACACAATACAATATATATTCCTAATTATTTTGATAAAAAATAAATCTGAATACTACCTTTACAGTACCAGCCAAGTTAATCACCAGTGCTTACTGGAAACTAACACATAACCAAGACAGGTTTGTAACGTTAAAAGCTTCAACTCTTATTCTACAACTTTTGGAGATACTAGAAAACTAATCACTAACTATGTAAACATTATAATATTTTGTCTATTTTTAATTTGTTAACTGGTTTACAAATTTCTACAAGTTTTTCTGCATTTATTTGGTGAACTTGTCTAATTGGCTAGCCTACAATATATATATATATATATATATATATATCACCTACCTAAATTTATTTTCCGGTAATCAAAATTTATTTCGTAATCTATACTAATTTTATAAAGCTGAAGAGTTTGTTTGTTTGAGCGCGCTTATCTCAGGAAAGATGCGAATTGAAAAAATAATTTTGTGTTGAATAGACCATTTATCGAGGAAGACTTTAGGCTATATAATATCACGCTGCAACTAATAGAAGCGAAGAAACAATAGAAAATGTGGAAAAAAACGGGGAAAATTATTCATCTTTGAGGGCTTCCGTTGCGTGCGCTGCGAAAACGGTTCAAGTCGTGGGTAACAGCTATAATTTATAAAGCTGAAGAGGTGGTTTGAAAATAACTAATCCACGCGGACGAAGTCGCGGGCACAGCTAGTTCAGAAATATCCATACCGTTGGCTGCGTGCGGCTGCGGGCTGCGCGTGTGGTAGTCCATGAGCAGCACCCCGGGCACCGGCTGGCGCACCTCCCCCGCCGCGCCCGCCGACACGTCGCTGTCCTGCACACACGGAGTATTGGACAATTAATAAAACATTCCCAGGAAACAAACAAAACAATGCAGAGAGGATCCCTCTATGTTTTTCCAAGGTTGATTCTCGTAGGCAAGATTCCAGGGAAAGAAGCCCAGGACGTCTGAGAATGAAGTGGCCAGACGACATTAAGAAGTGGACAAAACTGAGCTATCCGCATCTAAAAGAAGCAGCATGGGATCGCAGAAAATTTTGCCAATTGACCTCCAAACTTCAATATGAAGATGGCACCCGATGATGATGAACAAACAACACAATGAACATTGTGCACATGTTGATGTATCGTCATGATTAATATGGTTTACTTTTTTTATTTGAGCGTCATGCAATTACACTACCTAAGCATTAAGTTGGTTTAGTTAAAGATATTTTTTTAAACGAAATGGTTTTATAACGTAACTCGCCTCTATCCTAGATCGTGATCATTATGGCCTAGGATTCTCTTCTTGTCCTTAATGAGAGCTATGACTACCCCGATGACTTTACTCATCAGGGAAGTTTTCTTAGGAAAATACACCAATACAATAATGTAGGATAGATCTGGCTGGCCTGTTAGCTTAGTTGGTAGTGGCTCTGCCTTCTAATCTAGAGGTCGCGGGTTCGATTCCCGCATGACACAAGTATTTATGTACCTACTTTAAAATTTATAATTACTTGTGTTGAGTCTGGTCGTTTGTATGTATAATAAGTATGTATTTACAAAAGAAAAGTATATAAGTATTATATCCGTTATCTAGTACCCACGACACAAGCGTTTGCTTAGTGTGGGGCTAGATGGCGCTGTGTGATATGTCCTGAAATATTTATTATTTATTTATCTAGTTTTTCAGTTCAAAGTACTTACGTTCCGCTTGATGTCCGTGACTGCTGGCGTGACGTCGGTGCCGCTGGTAGGGCTGGTGTCGGTGGAGGCGGGGGCGGGGGCGTTGGGCGCGGGGTCTGCGCCGCACGCAGTCAGCTCCATGGCTAGAAGCACGTCTGCAATGTTACACGATAACCAGGTTACTAGAGGAAGGATCTGGGTACTGTAGAAACTTTATAGAGAGATATCTCAGGACCCACCCCAATTCTAACAACCGAATATCACGACGATGACTCGATTTTGCATCAAACATATTTTCTCTTTTTTTACATGACGGTATGATGATTGGACGACTTTATCGCGTCAAGTGATCGCTTCTAAAGAAATGAAAGGTATTATAAAGCTGCGTACTGTGCGCGGCGCGTCGCTTGGCGGTCTTCTTGTTGGGGCCGAGGCCGGTGGCGGCGTGCGGCGGCGCCACGCACTGCACCAGGAACTCGCGGCGCCGCGCCGCGCCGCGCTCCTCCAGCACGCGGTACTGCGGCGAGCGCGCGCGCACCGCGTGCCGCGCCACCGCCAGCCGCGAGATGGGGTTGTCGCCGCCGCCCGACGCAGCGCCGCACGCCGCCTCGCCCGCTTCCTGAAACACGATTACCACTCATCCAAACACTTGTACACGAGTATCACAATGTTGTTGAGTATTCAGCTGTAGAGAGTACTGTCCGGTACAGTCTGAAGCAGATTGACGGTTGGTTGGTGATTGAGAAAATATTGTCCTCAATCACCAATCAAATCCTCAACCTGGTACATATCCAAACACAGCGGTCGTCATAAATAGTTTAAAAACTTAATGTGTTGATTTTGCACGTTACAAAGTTTTACTAAGCCTCTCGTAAGGTATCTTGTGTTGCACGAATTATTTCTTGGCGCGGCAAGGCCCGAATTGATGTAGACAGTGCGTTAAGCGCCGCTTGGACACCTTCTTGTACACTAGATGTAGAACATACCTTGATGAGGTTCCTAGGTTTCTTCTTGGCAGGCTGGTGCTTGCGCTTCTCGTGGTGCGCGCGCGGGCGCAGCAGCGCTGCCGGCCAGCGATGCCGCATCTCCTCCAGCATGCGCTCGGCGGCGCGCCGCTTGGACACCTTCTTGTACACTAGATGTAGAACATACCTTGATGAGGTTCCTAGGTTTCTTCTTGGCAGGCTGGTGCTTGCGCTTCTCGTGGTGCACGCGCGGGCGCAGCAGCGCGGCCGGCCAGCGATGCCGCATCTCCTCCAGCATGCGCTCGGCGGCGCGCCGCTTGGACACCTTCTTGCCGTTACCGTCGCCCTCCGTCTCCATGTCGCCCACACTGCATACTGTTACGAACACCTGGAAAGTGGGAAAGATAAAAATTTGTAAAAGAAAAACTTATTAATTTTTTGCTCTACTAAACGTTTGCGTTAGGGGATCTAAGATCTTGAGTAACGGTAATATACATATCAATATACCGTGTGTGTATACAATGTGTTTGTCTACCCGTGTCGGAGCCTGAAATGGTAAAATATATGATTAATTTTATCGACAAATCAAGCTCTAACTTTTTTTCCTCCTCATGGTGGAATGGCAGCCATTTTGTTATTTTTGACACCAACCCTTGGGCGCTTGTATTAATTTAGTCATAACTTATTATTTAAAGGGCAAATTGATTTAAAAAAATATCATTTGATAGCTGAATGTATGGGCAATAAAACGAGATTAAACTTTTGCAATATTTTATTCAATATAGGAAAGAAAATAAATCAGAACAAAAAAAAAATATACTTAACTTTTTTCAGAGAAAAAATCTTAAAAGTAAGCTTTTTACGAAAAAACATGGGAGTAAGTTCTAAATTTGTTTCTTCCATAATGTAGTACAGGATGTAAGCTTTCTAAATGATCCATGAACAGTATTGATGTGACTAACATGTTTAGTAGATATGGTTGGTTGAATAGGACCCTAGTTTACTAGTCATGTTGAAATTAAACAAGATAAAATTAAAAGCCACTTTATTTATTTGTGCAAAAATGTTCAATTTTTCTCCTAACATACTTATTACAGCCACTGCTCAAAATGACCACCCTGGTGCTGCAAACAGGCAGTTGCCCTAATACCAACATGTTTTGTTGCGCGCCGGATCATATCTTTATCCTCGCGCAACTCATTTCCAACATGCAGTATTTTTTCTAACAACTCTTCCCGAGTATTCGGAACGTCTTTATAAAACCTCTGTTTCATCGTACCCCACAAAAAAAAATCAAGTGGGGTAAGGTCAGGTGAACGCGGTAGCCAAGCGATTGTCCCACCGCGTCCAATCCAGGGCGAATAGCGTTCGTTGAGATGGTTTCTCACGTTTGTTGCAAAGTGCGCTGGTGCTCCGTCCAACTGCAGCATCATACCGATACGATAAGTCAGCGGTAACTCCAGCAAAGCGTCATGAAATGTTGTCTTGGTCCGTTCATTGTAGCGGGCAAAACAATTGGCCCAACAAAGACGTTATCGATCATTCCGGCCCAAACATTTATTTAAAATTGATGCTGGAATGAACTGGGCCGAACAGCATGAGGATTATCGTTTAGCCACAAATGGTCATTTCGGTGGTTTATGTATCCAGTCCGAGTGAAAGTGGCCTCGTGGTCCACAAAATTTTCTTCAAAAAATTTGGTTATTGCCGATTTCTTCTCAAAATCCAAGAACAAAAAACTGATCTTGGATAGTCAAGGTCAACAATTTCTTGAACTCGTCTTAGGTGATAGGGATGTAATCCTTCATTCTTCAGAACTTTCCACACTGTCCATTCGGATAAACCAAGCATGTTTGCTATCCTTCTGATACTTAGTGTAGGATCTTCAGTAATCAGCTGCAGTATTTCTTGTTCCTCGAGCGGTGTTAAACAACGAGAGCGTTCATTTGCTGTCCTCCTTATCCCATTTTCAGCCAGTTGCATGTGAATTCTTATAAAAGTGCGAGCATTCGGCGTTGGTCGGTTAGGGAATCTTCTGGCATATTCTCTAACGGCACTATTGGCGTTGCCGTTGCAAAATCCATAAACAAAATGGATGTCGGCAACATGTTGGCTAGAATAAGCCATCTCCCACTTCAGTCGGTCAAAAGTGTCAAAACAGTCCAAAATAACAATAAAACAAATCAATAACAAAACAAAAAGTTCCAATAATAACAACGTCTGTACGGGCAAAGAAATGTAATCACAACGCAGAGCGAGGGATGACTGAACTGACCTGGCTATCTACGCTTCTTATCTGGATTTCTGTCTTACTCCCACCTAGAAACATACCTAATACCAACATTTTTTAAGAATGGGTTTCTTAGAAACCCGTTGCCAGAATTCGGCGAATTCGCTAGTCTATTCCATGATAAGCAAACAAAGCACTTGCAAAGAGACAAATTCCAACGGTTATAACTTCTAAATTATGTAAGTTACATCAAAACTGTGTGATTATTTTAGAAAGCTTACATCCTGTACTACATTATGGAAGAAACAAATTTAGAACTTACTCCCATGTTTTTTCGTAAAAAGCTTACTTTTAAGATTTTTTTCGGATTTTTTTCCTTACCTTTATTTAATAAAATATTGCAAATGTTTAACTTCGTTTTATTGGCCATACATTCAGCTATCAAATGATATTTTTTTTAAATCAATATGCCCTTTACTTAATAAGTTATGACTAAATTAATACAAGCGCCCAAGGGTTGGTGTCAAAAATAACAAAATGGCTGCCTTTCCACCACGAGGAGGAAAAAAAAATATTTTAGAGCTTGATTTGTCTATAAAATTAATCATATATTTTGCCATTTCAGGCTCTGACACGGGTAGACAAACACATTGTATATTACCGTTACTGAAGCGCAGATCGCTAAGAGCATGACCAATGACCAATGTGGCCGAATTTCTACGTGTATCGCAAACAGATTAGAGTCACACTAGCAGCGCCCTGCGGTTTAATCCGGGACAAAAGCAGCGTACATGTTAATCTAGCTAGGATCTATCTCCATACTAAATCATCCAAATCAATTCGACATCCAAGCGTTTGAGTGTGCTGAAGTATAACAAATACACACACACAAAGTATCGCTTGTATAATATAGACTGCTGTCTGAAATAAAGACCTATTATTATTATTTGGTACACTTTGGTGATCTCTCTCCCATGGGAGGTACATGTTGCACGGGCCGGAGCCAAGTGTTTCTTAAATCTAATAATTTTCTTATAAGTATCTTATATTTACAATATATCTATAGAGTTAAAAATTTTCGAACTATTCTACATGTGTTTAATATGACTGCTTTTTGAAGTTGTTTGTATGTTGAAGTTGGTAGGTCAAGTGTCTCAAGGCTCTTAAGTAGATTTTTGGGTATCACACCTGTGGTCGAAACTATTATAGGTACTGTTCTTGTGTTGTTAATGCGCCACTGTGTTTTTATTTCTATTGATAAGTCTGTGTATTTTGCTATCTTCTCTGTGTGTGAAGTTTGTAGGTTGTGGGTGTTGCAGATAGCTATGTCGATTAAGTATGCAGTCTTGTTGTTTTTATCTAACACTGTGATGTCCGGTCTATTGAAGTGTATGGTCTTGTCGGTTATTATTGTCCTGTCCCAGTATATCCTGTAGTGTTGGTTTTCAAGAACGGAGTCTGGTTTGTATTTGTAGTAGGGCGTCATTTTATTTATGAGTTTGTATTTATGAGCAAGTAGTTGGTGGATGGTGGCCGCTACCTGGTCGTGTCTATGTTTGTAATCAGTCTGAACAATGGACTTGCATGCACCGGTGATATGTTGTATGGTTTCGGAGCTGCTACTACATCTTCTGCAAATGTCATTTGTATTGGGTCGACGTATAATGTGTCTTTGGTAGTTCCTGGTGTCAATAACTTGGTCTTGGATTGCTATCATGAAAGCTTCGGTCTCAGGGAATAGATCGCCACTCTCCAGCCACGCGTTCGACGCTTCTTTGTCGACATGTGGTTGCTGAAGATCGTGGTAATGTCTACCGTGAAGTGACTTCCGCTCCCATGCTGCAATCTTTTCTTTAGAGTCGGTAATGCGTTCGTTTCTTTGTTCACTTGTATTGGATAGGTTTAGGGGTGTATACCGACTGTCAGACTGTGAGATTGCTTGATGCAGTGGTGAATATGGTGACCGTTCTGAGAAAAACTTTCTGAGTGTGGTAATTTGTTTGTTGTGAAGGTTAACTATGTCTATTATGCCTCTACCTCCCTGTTTCCTGGGTAGTGTCAGTCTCTGTACGCATGACCGTGGGTGGTGTTTCCGGTGTTTAGTCATAGATGTGCTGATATTGCGTTGTAATCCAGTGAGTTCAGTTTGAGTCCAGTTAATAATTCCAAATGTGTATGTTAAAACAGGGACTGCGTAGGAGTTAATGGCTTTGACAAGGTTTCGACCGTTCAATTGAGATTTAAGAAGTGAATTGAGTCTGTGTTGGTATTTACGTTTGATATCAGTTTTTATTTGATTGTGAGGAATTTGGTGGTTTTGATAGAATCCTAAATATTTATAAAAGCTGTTGGGTTCTATTGAGTCGATCACGTCACCGGTTTTGAGTGTGTATGAATGAGTTGTTTCGGATTGCTGCACTGCGTGTATTTTACATTTATCAATCCCAAATTGCATTTTTATATCTTCTGAGAAAGTTTCTGTGATTTTTGCTAAATTGTCTAGTGATTCCTTGTCGCTGGCATATAGTTTTATGTCGTCCATGTACATTAGGTGACTGAGAGTGTGCGTGTATCCGTTGTGTGTAATAGGTAAACCAACCCCGGAGTTATTTAGTAGGATGGAAAGAGGGTTCAAGGCTAAACAAAACCAAAGAGGGCTGAGAGCGTCTCCTTGGAAGATTCCACGATTAATGTTTATTTCATCAGTTGTAATGGAGCCATTGTAATTTTTTATTGTTAGTTTAGTGGACCATTGTTTTATCCTGTTGTCTAAAAATGAGATTATGGTTGAGTGAACTTTGTAGTGGTGTAGTATATGAATTAACCAGCTACGAGGAACGGAGTCAAATGCTTTGCGGTAATCTATGTACATAATTAGTAAGTCTTTATTGTTCTTCAAAGTCTGTTTCATCGCGACTGTGTCTATAATTAATTGTTCTTTGCAGCCTTGACTAAATTTGCGGCATCCTTTTTGTTCCTCTGCTAATATGTCATTGTCTGTAACATGTTTGTATAAGAGTTGTGATATACATGATGTGATTATTTTATATAGTGTTTGTAAGCATGTGATAGGGCGGTAATTGGCTGGATTTAGTTGGTCTTGTCCTTTAGGAAGCATGTGTGTCAATCCTTGTGTGAGATAGTTGGGCATGGTCTCCGGACTTTCTATAAATCGGTTAATGTGATTGTGGAGCATGGGGTGTACGGTGGTGAATTTTTTGTACCAATAGTTGTGTATGTGGTCTGTTCCAGGTGATTTCCAATTATGAGCGCTATTGATTACATCTTTGAAGACTTGGACCGGGATCAGTTCATAGCTCATTTCTGTATATTTGTCGTTCTGTGTATCAGATCTGATCCATTCGGCATTGATGTTGTGTTGTATATCTTGGCTCCATATGTCCGACCAGTATGCGTGCATGCTGTCGGGTGTTGGCTTACGTGTGCTTCTGGTGTTATTTGTGTTTTGCGTGTTTGTATCTAGGTTTCTATAAAATCGTTTTTCATTTGTATAAAATTGGTTGTTTTGTTGCTTGCGTAGTGTGCAGTTAGTATATCTACGTAATCTGCTATTAGTTGCATTGAGTTTTTGTTTAAGGCTATCCAAGAATTCTTGATTTGTAAAATTAGGCTCTTCATAGCGTGAATGTATTTTGTCTTTATGTACTGTACATGTTCTATGAGCCTGCGGCCTCTACCTCCGGCTGCGTATTGTGTCATCCTGCCTATGTCTCGTCTCAGCGATTGTATTTTATTTTGTAGCCTTCTTTGCCAGTGAGGGATACTGGTCTTATTGTTCTGTGTGTTGTTATTGGTGGTGTGTGTTTGTAAGTCTTTTATTTTTGACCTGTTACATATGGCCGCGGTGTATGCTGCTGAGTATATGACGGTTTGTACAGTATGAAAGTCAGAGTCTTGTGTCAAATGAGAGGGTAGAATGTCGTTGTTTATATAGTTCACTATGTAGGATAACTTTCTAGATGTGCCCTGTTTGGGTATAAAGGGTCGTGTAGTGGGGCTAGTGACCATAAATTTTTCAAGTGTGTTTTGGAACACTTGTCCGATTTTGTCATTTAATTGAGTGTTGGTGCATTGTATGAGGTCTATGTTGATAGGTGAAGACACGTTTGCATTTTGTGAGATGTCTGTATTGTTCGAGCCAGTGCTAGATGGAATAGTCAGCATGTCATAGTCGTTGTTTATATCTCTCATTGTCAGATCAGTTGTGTCTGTAGGGATTAATAGTTCATGTCTTACTTCATCCCTAATTTCTTGTAGTTTTTGGTCTGTGACTAATTTATTCTGTACTATTACTCTCCTTTGGTCTGCTATTCTTTGTTCAGATACATGTGCCACCTGTGGAAATTGTTCTATAATAGTGCTGTGTAGTGGTTTCCGGTAAGCTGTCCTGTTTTGTTCTAGGTGTGTGATTTTATAGTACGCTTTCATTATTCCTTCGTTGATGTCATCGGTCCATCTTAGTCTAGTGTGTTGTGTGGCTGCCGTGTGGTGCTGTGTTTGAGTAGTGCTTGTTTGGGTTGCATCATTATTGTCAGTGTTTAAATAGTTTTCAACTTCTTGTCGTATCGTCTGTAGGGTTTCATCTGGTATCAGTTTGTTTCGTACAATGGCCCTCCGCTGATCTCCTATCCTTTGTCGTGAAGCCCCCATTTCTGGAAATTTTTCGATGAAGTGTTTGTGCAATTGGTCTAAGTATGCTTTAGTCTTGCTTTCGTTGTGTGTAATTTTTAGATATGTGCGCCAGATAAATTCATTCATCTCTGTCGTCCACTTTTTTCGCGCACGTTTACAGCCAGAAGCGGGTACAGACTCTGAGGCGAGTGCCTCCTGCACAACATCCTCTGGACACGTTGACGTAGATGTAGATCGAGATCTAAGTCGCATTAGAAACGAGAGCGGGGAACTTGGTGGCGACTCAAAAAGGCTTTGTGTTGATGAAGGTGAAAGTGATTCCTGATGTCGCATTCGCATATCGGCTGTAGTATCTTCTCGTGCACCCCCCGCAGAGGATGTAGAGCTGACGGAGGCCCGCCTGCTCAGCTCTCCGCCACCGATGGTTCGCATGCTGTGGCACCCAGCATCGGCTCCAGGTGCGCCCCGGCGCTCCCCGGGCAGCGACCGCAAATTATACCTTCTTTGGCTCATTCCATTGGTTTTATTGGGCTAAGTTAACTCCTCACGTTTGCCCGAGCGTAGGAGTGCGCAGTGAGCTAACTGACTAAGCCCGTGAGCGCTACCGTTGGTGAAGTTAAAAACTCACACTCTTCCGCAACCACTCGGAGCTGGTATCCTGCGCTAACACCAGCTGTCCTACCACAGCCTCGGTAAAATATTCGTATTTAAGAGCCTTGTGGCAGCATTCCACTATCTTCCGACTGTCCTGTCATCGTCTGCTTCTGGTCCGACTTTTATTCGCTTCCCTACTTATTTCTAATTAATTATACTTACAAACTTATTCCTATGTACTTAATGTCTACTTATGTACTAACTTACTTGCTTACTTATGTACTAATTGGTATTTGATGACATTGCCAAAATCCCTTAGACGCCTCTTACGTCACCCACGGGAAGATATGGGGCGGAACTATTCTAAGCCGGAACCGCACGGCTTTCTAAGCCGGAACCGCACGGCTTTTATTATTATAAAATTAGTTAGTGTGGTATGTACCCGCATGTGCGGCGGGCCGCGCTCCGACTTGACTGAGAACTGCACGGTGAGGTTGCGCTTGAGAGCCAGCTCGTGCACCAGCGACACCGGTGACTTCACCTCGCCGCTCAGCGGGTCGCTCTCTTCTGGAAATATAATGCTTTTCTTTATATTCATTTGCCATTTTTTATTTATGATGAGATGTATTAGAGGACTTAAGGATACATACTGACCAAAAATTTATTCATATTAAAAGATGGGTTGTATAATAAGTTGTACGAATAAAACTAATTTTATAAAGAATAATTTTATACAAAGTTATTATACTTATTCCAGTTACTTAAAAGCTTGGATCTTTTCGGAGGTAATTTAATTATGGCACCATTACTTGATTTCTAAATGCCCGACTTGGCTTTCAGCTTTTCACTCGCTTCCCAATTTCATTCCTTGACGTTCTTCATAATGAATTCGTCATAGAGAACATCAAGTAAAGAAACAAAATTCGTTATCATCAGATTCAGATTCGTTTATTGTCAGTTCTGTCATATTGTATCACAAGTTGTTCTGCATCTGTAATTGTCTTTTGCTTGAATAAATTAATGTTACAATAACTTATCTGACCTGAGTCAGGCGGCGGCGTGGGCTCGGCGTCTGGCGGGCGCTCCGCCTGCCGGAGGTCGTGCAGCGCGCGCGCCGCAGCGTCGTGGCGCGCCGCTTGCGGTGTGCCGCCCTCGCCCAGCCACGCGCGCCCGCCCACTGCCACACGCACCCTGACAACATGCACATTACGGGTTACACATTAAAAGCACCACTTGTATATAGTGAGCTTTTCACACTTAACGGCTGAACTGATTTGAATTTGTTATTGAGATTAGCTAGAAAACGCCCGCGGAAAGAAGCTTCTGTCACTCTCAGGATAGTATTCTTTATCAAAAATAATGATGATCCGTAGACCCATTGTGTTAAATAATGTCGTAGAAAATATCTAAGCCGTGGTACCTGTATACCAGTGCGCCGGTGGGCGGCGGCAGGCGCGGGTAGGGCGGGGTGCACCAACCTGTATACCAGTGCGCCGGTGGGCGGCGGCAGGCGCGGGAAGGGCGGGGTGCACCTACCTGTATACCAGTGCGCCGGTGGGCGGCGGCAGGCGCGGGTAGGGAGGGGTGCACCTACCTGTATACAAGTGCGCCGGTGGGCGGCGGCAGGCGCGGGTAGGGCGGCCAGCGCGCGCGCACAGGCCGCGCCGCCAGCGGCACGGGCGGCACGGACGTGTACACGGCGGGCTGGCACAGCTTCATGGCGAGCGCGTTCAGCTCCACCGTGGGCATCACTGCGAACATACCTGGCGCTGCACTCAATATAAACCCGTGTCCACCATGCACATTACAATTGTTGAAACACGATTGTGTTATTTAAAGAATATTATCACTTACGCACTTTATTTTATTTCGGACTTTTACCACTATTCCCTTGGTAAAATTTACCAAAAGGCCAGTTTTTTTCTTTCCGATATCTAGCACAATTAAAAACATGATTAGTGTGCTAGTCCTATATACCTCAGTACATACCGGAGTGTCGGTGGTGGTGGTGCGCGGGCTCGTGCGGCGGCGCGGCGCGCGGCGGCGGCGCCGGCAGCCGCGTGCCCGACAGCGCCGCGCCCGCCGCCGCGTGCTGCGCGCGCTTTATTGACGAACCCTGCGCACACACTCACTGCTCAGTACAACAGACAAAAATGCGTTTATTGGAGCAAATTACCAACTTTAAACTTACTCATAAATAGTACCTATTCACAACTATTTTCAACAACGTTGCTAGCCACAATGAGCTTCGAAGCAAGGAACAATTTCTCTTCGATCACAAAACGTATTTACTGCCACGCATGAAGCGCGACGCGGACGATGTTCTAAAAATATGTGCGTACTTTCATCAAAATAGGACAGTAGTGTTTTAATGGTGAAAGTTATCAACGAAAATTCCACCAATCAATAAACATAACAACGACATGAACAATGACTATACTATACTATAAGAAGCCCTGAAGTGTCAAGAATGAAATGGCTGGACGACATCAAGATATGGGCGAAGCTAAGCTACCCGCATGGGATAGCAAGAAGTTTTGCCAATTGACCTCCGAACTTCAATATGAAGATGGCAGCCGATGATGATGATACTATCGCGGCAACAATGCCACATTAAAAATGGGAAGGCTGTTTTGTTATCATAGTGTGGTTCCTCACCTCAGCTGTGTATTCCTCAGTATCACCGAGGCGGAGTGTTACTGTGAATACTTTCTTGTGAGCCGGGCCCGTCTCGGATGTTAGTCGGTATTGGTGCTTAATCTGAAATAATAGCACAAGATATATAATTTGCTCAGTTTCATAGAAATATTTTATTTGAGCAAGTTTTGAGTAGTTTTTCTCTTACTTCTTATTGCTCTATGAATAAACATTACCTACCGTTACAGTAGTTTGTTTATGAACTAGTATTTTTATCAATATAACTTTTGCAAGTATATGAAAACAGTGAAAGTACTTCACAAGTTTAGAAGCTTATAGCATTAGTAGTTTATGCAACTGTCATATAATAAACGGTATTAAAACACGAGTGTGAGTTTCATAATAGTAACGAGTGTTTTAGTAAAGTAAGCGTAAAGTAAAAGCAAGTGTAAAAGCTGACAATAGTTAATTTTTCGATGTTATAATGAGCTATTACGATATCGATGTGGATATTATAACATCATGTGAAATTGCTTAAATTGAGTGTTTTGTTGTCTGTGCTATAACAGTAGTAATTATAAGTCAAGTATTGGAAACATTAGTAGAATGTTACAACATTAGTGTAGATAAATTCAATTATCAAATATCTTTATTAAGCCGAATAATTTAACTAACTATGCAACTGTTCAAGGTAATCAAAAGCTCATTATACAGCCAAAAGCTCACCTTATTGTACCTGGCCAGTTCGTTGACCAGGCACATAGGGGTCTTCTCTTTACTGTTGGCCTGCGCGCGCGGCGCGTCGTCCGCCGCCGCGTCGGGGGCCGCGGGCGCCGCCGCCGCGCCTCCGCCTGAGCTGGCGCCCGCCCCCGGCGACGCGGGGGGCGAAGCACCCGCCTCCGCGCCCGTCTCGCGCGGGGACACTAAATAACACATCTTATTAGTTTGCTATTTATGTTACTCAGGCACCGATAGTAATTGATTGCTCGACTGTTTGTGACGGAATCTAAAAATATTTATTATTTTTCCTTAGTTTGTGTGCTATACTCCTTGAATACTAGTGTGATGATCTAATAAACCTTTAAGATGTCTGAGACATGAGTGGTTTGTATTAACTCTATAATGTGTGTGTTGAAATTGTGGTGTCTCTGTTATTTAGTGGTGTGTGTGTTGTTGTGATGTTTATTTATTAACTAATACTAGACGTAATATGATATAAGCCTCACAATTTGGAGAATACACTGGCCTTGTAACACAGTTTCACGACTAGCACAAGGCAAGCGCGCGCGGGGGCGATGTGGCCCGATCGTTGTTCTGTGGTGCTACCTGTGTGGTGTGCGTGTGCGGCGGCGGGGTGGTGCGCGGGCGCGTACGAGTGCATGAGAGGCGCGCCGGCCGCCGCGTACCCGCCTGCGCCGCCCACGTACCCGCGCCGCAGGGGCTTCATCTGCTGCTGCAACACCACACAATTCTCTTGACTCGCATTTCCTCATCACTGAGGGTCGTGATTCAGAATTTATTCGTTAGGGGAGTTCTCTTGGGCAGATACATCGTGGTGGGCGCCCAATTCTTTCCACGGAAGAACACATGTCCTCGGATAACACAATATACACATATGGCAATTAAGTAAATTTCCTAATATTATGCTATTATTATTAATATTCTTGCCTAATAAGAGAATACGACTTGCATGGCTTAAAACAATATTTCACGACAAAAATAGTAACTTACTCTACTCACTGCCCATTTGGGGTAATAGACAGTGCCTTTGTTTTGCTGCTAGATTTGTCGATATACTGAACATTTTGTAGTTTTATGAATGTGATTGTGTGTAGTTACCGGCGCGTGCGGGTGGTGGTGCATGGCGGGCGGGTGGTGCACGGCGCGGATGGCGTGCGGGCGCGGGTGCACGGGCAGCGCGCCCAGCGAGTGCGCGCCGCCGCCCGGACCTATCGTCACCCTGCCGACAACACAAACTAAACTTATCACACTCATTTAGGAAACATTTAGGTGTGTTTTCGAGTGGCAGGTAAATCTTCTTAATGGAAACATTAACATTCTAAATGGTGACATTATAGCCCGCTTGCACAACAAGTAAGGTTAAACACATTTAGCCGTGTTTTTTTTACTTTTACGGGTTTGCACTTGGCCATAGTTTACCTGATATCAAGCAAAGCCTATGGCCTAAGACGGAGCGTGCTTACCCAATAAGAACCGATATTAAATTTTACTAAGCAATTTCGTTGCTTAGAAACGAGTACAGCTGGGCTTAAAAGTAATTCCATAATCATAATGTCAATGCAATGGCATTTCAATAATACACACAATTTTAAATCCGCTAATCGCGCATGGCGACTTTTTAAAATTACTCACATTTGATTCTATTTTTTTCTTACAACTTAGTGATTTATGCATGAACTACATTCGATTTTAAAACAATTAGTTTGTTTAAGTAGTAACTGGCTGCTGAACTATATAAATTTGTAAAACTCAATAAAATAATAATGTCAGCAGATCAAGTTACTGCAACAGCAAAAGAGAAAAATACCAAAAGAAGTTTCTATTTCTAGGTAAAATACTTTATATGCAAACCACATTTAAATTCACCCAGTTAAATTATTAGAAAATCAATTGTATTTGATACTGAACATTTACAAACCTTTGATCACAATACAGAACTAAAACTAAACAAATATCACATCACACTATTATTTCACACAAAAAACACACAACAAAACTTTGTAGCCACCAAAATGTCTAGTAGCAATCATATTGTAAAATTAAAGTGCAACAGTCAGCGACTGACCAGTTTCACTTGGAGACTAAGGAAGACAACTGTCTGGGAGTTGCGCACACTGGCTCACTGTTATTCCAACTGCCGGCCCCTCCAGCCGATATATTAGCGACAGTAAAGAAAGCACCCAGTTCAATAGAGTCGTCATATTCCAGGCCCATTCAAGACCGGTTCAAGTGACAAAGACTGCCGCAAAAGACCCTCGACATATCAACAAATTACACATAATTTAAATATGAAAGCAGTCTCCACTCCACGGTCGGAATAAAACACTGGTATTTTATTAAACAGTGTCGAAGTTTGAGCGGCAACACTGGATTGTGTTAAAAAAGGGAGGTTGTGCTCTTAGGTACATGAGCATACGATTATGAGATCATGGCAAAATGGCCTTTAGCTCTTTAGTTAACATTGACAAATTGACAGAAGCCTTTTGTGAAGTTAGGGATTTATATGGACCTATTGTGGGCTCCCATATGTTTGATTTAGGAATCTAGTGAGGTCTTTAATTTGGGCTGTATGTTAATTTTATAACAAAAAATGTCATGAATAATGCTATCTAAAATTGTAATTTAAAATATTATTACCGGACAGGATTAAAGAATTTGGCCTGGCATATCATGTAATAGTGAATCTAAAAATTTAATAAAATTTGTGTTTTCCATGATGGTTTACCTGGTTAACTTTATAATCATAAAGTAGTCTACGAAATATTATAATATAATAACCACATCATCAAACCAAACCTTGTCAACCCACTGCTGACAAATAATTAATTGTTGTCTTGTGCCCTTAATTCTGAGTGGCCCTAAAGTTCATTCATCAAATTGTAGGTTTAACTGTTATGTCTGAGACACAAATATCTATATTGTGATTGTAAGGTATTTGAGTATGAAATAGTTAATGTAATTGGTTGCAACCATTTTAATTATTATTAAATAAATAAATAAAAATTATCCACATAAAATATTTACCTACTCATAATGTTAATAAAACCTTAGTGTGAGTATATCAATTAGAAAAACAAACAAATACATAATTATTTGTTGGTTTTTCTAAATGATATAATATATACAAATATAATATATATCTAATGATATGATATATACCAACTAAAATCATTCAATCTTGCACAAGCAAGGAGCTTCTCAGTGTGAAAAAGATGGAATGATTTTCACCACCACATTACAGAGGTCACCTTTCAATGAACCAGGTCACATGACATGACAATATGGATCAAAAATGTTAAATACAGTAGAACTAGCAAAAAAACTATAACTATTAAAATAATGTAAGCTGTAAATTTACAGCAGTGTGACAGATTTTGTATGGACAACTACTAATTTAGTCTACAATTAAATAAAAAAATATTCCAAGACATTGCACACAGCGCCATCTAGTCAACACTAAGCAAACAGTGTCATGGGTACTAGATAATGGATATTTCATTTAGT
Organism: Macaria notata; assembly: GCA_927399415.1. Classification (NCBI taxonomy): domain Eukaryota; kingdom Metazoa; phylum Arthropoda; class Insecta; order Lepidoptera; family Geometridae; genus Macaria; species Macaria notata. The sequence goes on from OV656727.1 coordinate 3,489,695, forward strand.
AATAATCAGTAACAGGCCTAACTAAGCTATCAGGCCAGTCGCAATAACAAGCCAGGAAGTGCCAAAAGTCAAATTAATATGCTCTGTCTATTTTTATTGCCTATTTTAACTGCACTGCTTATAGCATTGGTCACTTGGAAAAAGAATGTGGATAATCAAAGTTGACCATTGCCTAAATTGGTTTGTGTTGTTCAAACATTTGTGACATTATGGTTTTTTTTGCAAAATGCTGATTTTCACTAGTTTAAACTACATACTAGCAACTCCCCACTGTTTTTTTTAATTTACTAAGTTAATTCATATTTCTGTTATTTGGTGAAAAATTACTTACCATTGGATAAAAGTATCTTTCTCTCAACATTCCAACTTTATAACAACAACAAATGATGCTGTGTGTGTATGACAGGGTTAGGAGATATGTGATGTCAACTATCCTATTTCTCAATTCATCCTATGTTATAGATAATACTCTAAAATTTGTTTAGTAAGTTGAAGACTGTTTGTCTTCATCATGTTGTAAAGAATTTGTGGCATTCTGGTGTATTGATCACAAATAAATGTATAAGATTACAAGCACAAATGTTTGTGATGTTAATAGGCAGATTGGCAGCCATGAATCTCAACTGGAGCTGGATGGGGTAAATAAATGATTTTTTTATGTGATTGTGGATAATTATTGATGTATCAATCTATCTATCTATAGTATAGATAGACAGATTCTATATAGTATTCTAATGAACTCTATTTAATCAAGATTTCAGAATGGTTTTAACCATAACACTAACAATTATAACTAACATAAAATATATGGCATAAAACTCTTTGTACATAATACATTTAATATTATTTTAGAATCTTCATATCTGACTTAGGAGGCAACAATGTAAAGAAAGGGAGGAAGAATACAAAAAATCAGACAGATTCAATTAAAATTATGCTCTCAAATGTGGATAGGTTAGGTTTAATCTGGTATGATGTAAGTTCAAAGTAATTTAAGTAATAAATTTTAAAAAATGATGGCAATCATTAAGACCAAATTATTGGACACCACACAAGATATAGGGGGGATTTTTAATTTGGCAAATTTCCATTGTAGTGACCAGCATAAGATTGGGCTATCCATTAAATTATGGATACACTTCTTTTGCCGGTAAAAGTAGCACACCATTGTTCATCTATTAATCATAAGTTGGCAGTCTTATTGACTTGGTAACTAAGTAAATACGCTACACACAACATTCACGCAAATAATAACTAATGTGAAGCTAGCACGACAGATGTGCTGTATAATGTAATATATGAAAGTAACAATAAATTTGCAAATAAAATAGAAAAAGCGGACGTTACCTAGTGATTGTTACGTGCCTGTTCTCTCCGTGAAGAGGCGGCATCGTGTGGTGCGCGGAGATGGCGCGGTGCCCCGGCAGGTGCTGCGGCGGGTGCCCCGACATCGCCTGATGATGCATGTTCGGGTGATGCATCATCTTCCACCACTGATACAAAGATACAAACAACTCTGAGCTCGACAAATAAACACTAAATTTCACTCGACGAAAACGATGATTTTCACCAAAATTCCTTACCTAAATTGTGACTCGTCTGCTAAATAGTCTTTAAACTATGCAATCGACATAAATCCGCTCACGAACCACCCCAATTTCAGTTTATTTTGGCAAACAGTAAAGAAAATCGTTTCGTTCAACATGCGGCCATGTTAAAAATGTTGCCAACTTGCGCGGGAAATTTTATTTTTAGTATGTTTCTTTCTATCTACTATAAAAAGTCGAAAGGAACAAAAATTATGTTACGGATTCATTATTGATAGAAAACAAGACTTACCAACCATGAGTGCCTATTTAACACGTCCTATCAATTTATATTGTTACGGGGGACATAAAATTATAAAAAATAATTCTGCGAAAAAGTCTTCCAAATTGGTAGTAATTCGATATCATCGAAAGTTGCGTTCCGTTCATCGTAATATCATCAAAAGAAAGTTCATTGAATATTCAAAGAAGAGAAAGAAGAGAATATTCAAAGACTTATTGAAAAAAAAGGAGGAACACTTTTTTTTTACAAGAAATGTGTTAGCACTTCACCGTAATTCGCCTTTAGCAATCATTACGGTCTAGGATGGAACGTACTTACCCACTCCAGTAAGAACCGATTCACTCCCCCGACCCCTCAGGTCAACTCGTTTATCTCCAAATAATCACCCAGACACAACCACTGATAAGGCCTTAGCTCACTCCCCTTCAGGGATGAACAGGGCAACCCGGTCTCCCCCTTCTGGCGACGGTCCAAGCCGAGGTTCGTGCCTCAGAGGCGCCCTTGTGCCAGTCGCCCCTAACTAGTACATAGGCCCGGGCACCATCAGTGCCCAGCCATCGTCCGGTGACGCAGCAAAGGTAGCTATTAGCAACCAGCTGCATAGTCCTTAAAAAAAAAAAAACCGATTCACTCTCGCTTTGAAGAGAGTCAGTTGCATGTGAAATTTACAGACTTGGATAAAATTTATTATGTTGATTTCTATAAGCTTCTTAACATGTGGGCTAAATTTTGTTATTATACTAATAATAATATAATATACCAGATTCCAAATATGTTTATTATACTATGAACAATACAGGTCATGTCAAAATGGATCCAGCTATTTTTGAAATAAGGACAAACACGCATTTTCGAAAGAGACATGCAGTAGAAATAACCAGTGCGCGAAATGGGGCGGCACAAACGTACTGGGATAGAAGGCGGTTGCTACTTGTTTTATAGCAGCTACTGTTATATTATAGCATTCATCATCTTGTCAAGGCAACAGAGAGTTCCTTTCTTTTAAACCGACTTCTAAAAAGAAGTTTATCAAGTCTTCTGAAAGTTTTTGTACATACTCAAGTGTTCCGAAAACCAAATTACCATTTATTATTTTATCTATACTAATGTTGTAACATTCTTCTTATGTTTCCAATACTTGACTTATAATTACTACTGTTATAGCACAGACAACAAAACATTCAATTTAAGCAATTTCACATGATGTTATAATATCCACATCGATATCGTAATAGCCTCGGAGGAAATATCACAATGGAGGGAGCCATAGAGACGTTGCCGCTCTTACGTCTGTGTGTAAAGCACTTGAGTGTGTCTTTGTCTTTCCTTCAGAATGAAGCTACGAGTAAAAGAGATAGCAAATTTACATGCTGGCAACGCCGCACGTGTCTTTTTATGACCGATTAGTAGGCCAAAACATTGCGTTTGTGCTTTAGAATTTTAAAGAATATCAAGTGATTTTACGGTGTTACAGATTTGTTTAATGTTAAATGTAAAACTATGCGTGCTCAGCAGTGTCATGTTCATCAAGAACTACAAAAGGAGGTATAAAAGACCCGGATTTGTCATTTCATTCGTAAGTTGGTGACAATGTTTAAGTCATTGTAAATGCTAAATTGATGATGTTTTTAGCCAAAATGCTATTGTACCATCATATTAACAATCTAGTTTATATACATCCATGTGATTTGGGTCAAGATAATGTCTAAAACTGTCTTAAAACAGCAAAAGTGTTAAAAGATAATTTAAGCATCAATTCTAGTGATGTACCATAGATTTTAGTTTTATCGATATATCGATAAAAGATATATCTTCCAATCTTGATAAAATTGTGCCTAAGAACATGTAATGTCATAACTAAAATGTATTTTTTTACACTGAATTATGTACATATCGTTTCCTTTTTCTTTTAACGTACAACTAATTTTTAGGTTTCCAAAATGTCCAGAAATGAGAAGTGAGTGGATCAAAGCTGTTAGGCGTGATAACTGGGAGCCAACAAAATATTCCAGACTGTGTTCGAAACATTTCGAAGAAACCTGTTTCATCACCGGATTACAGATAAAAAGTATCTAATAAAATCTATTATGGATAAAGAGTCTTCAGATTTGTTGCGTACCATAGGCGGAAAAAAACAAGATTTGCTTGTGAGATTAAAGCCTTTTAAGCCAGATTGCCAGATTACCTATCTTATAAAATAATTAATAAACAATTCATATAAAATACATGCATTTTTATTCACTTCACCAATATTCCATCGATAGACTTGATGGGAATGTCACATCACTAGTCACACACACTAATGCAAATCTGTAACTGCACACAGGCAAAAAGTGGCCACGCTCAAAATCTCTATGGCTCCCTCCATTGTGATATGTCCTCCGAGGTAATAGCTCATTATAACATCGAAAAAGCGTGACCAACCTGATTGCAGGGCCAATCAGGTTGGTCGCGCTGCGCTCTCGTTGGTTAGATTTTAATGGCGGCAAAATCACTGTGACAATACACATACGCGTGAATTTAATGTTTCGCAATGTGTTTTGTTTTTTAAATACAAATTAAAAGTTAAAAATGGATAGCGACGATGATATTTGTACGCCTCCGGATATTCTAGAATTGGCAACAAAAGTAACTCACAATCTTTTGCCAGAAAAATCTAGAAAATTATATGAAAAATTAACTATTGTCAGCTTTTACTCTTGTTGTTTGATTAATTACATTAGTGAAGATAAAGTAGTGTATGCAACTGCATATAACACGGGTATTAAAACACTCGTTACTATTATGAAACTCGCTGCGCTCGTTTCATAAACTCACACTCGTGTTTTAATACCCTTCATTATATGACAGTTGCATAAACTACTATTTCAGTAGCACTACAACAGGTTTAATAAAACAATATATGAAATGCAAAAATATTTATTTATTTTCACTTAAAACACGATTACAACTCAGATTGACAAATGTAAAGAAAAACAACAGACATGAAATGGAAATAATCTTCATCATTGTTGATTTGTACGTCCGTTAGGTTCGAATATACGGGTTCGATTTCTTGCAAGGAGCCGTCTAGAGCTTCGTCACTGTCCGTGGTGGTCTCGGCCCAGGACACGCGCTTGGAACTTCTAGAAGGATCTTTGTCTTTCTTCTTCGAGTCTGATGTGGGAGTGGAGTGTGAGACGGGCGAGGGTGGGCCTTTGGTCGGCGTCTGCGCACATTTATCCAAGTAATGCTTGCGGAGGATGTATTCCCGCATAGAGTCGGTGCTGGCGCGTTTCGGCGGCGGCGGCGGGGGTATCTCCCTCTCGTTTATTTCTGGTACGTTCTTCTCCCGTCTCGCTTCCTCGATCCTTTTGATTTCGTTTTCTTCAGGCGCTAGAGGCCAGGCGCCGAGTTTGTTCCGGTAGAGGTGCGGGCGGGAGTGTGCGGCGCACAGGATGCGCTTGCGCACGAAGTCGTGGAACGGAGTCAGTTCTGAGGCCAGCTCGCGGCGGACGAGCTGCTTGTGACGTGACGGCACGGCTGGGTCGCGGACTGCTAGCAGCGCCTGAGGAAAAGCAAAAAGCAATTTTATTCATAAATTACTTCTTAAAACAATGACTGTAGTAATCATATATAATATTTGAGTAAATTATTTTATATTAGCTGCTAGTTTTTTTTATTGTTTTCGGCAAATATTATATGTTTATGCAAAATGTATGGGGGTTTTTAGGGTGGTTTGATCACTTGTAACCCGAATTCACATAGAAACAGCATTTTGTAAACATGGGAAGTTTTACTACGTAATTACCTTAACTTTTCCTTGTGACACTTCTAAGCACGGTATTATAGGTTCCATTCAAAACACAGGAGTACCTAGTGTGAATGGATATAACTCTTCAACATTGTACAACAACAAACTTTAAATAGCACATTAATTAGTTACTACTATAGTTCTAGTTTTAAGTTGTTGTATGTAAATTTCTTTATAAGTTGCATATAAACGTTTTTATTTTTTATCATTATTTTAGGTATAGAGTACCTGCGAAGCTAGCAAGGTGGTGGTGGCCTCCAGCGCACCGGCCAGCAGGCGCTCGTTGAGCGCGGGCAGCGCGCTGGCGGCGGACGAGATGCTGGTGATGGACTCGCTGCGGTTGACGCGCCGGGAGTCCCCCGGGGAGCTGCACGAGCACGCGCGCCGCCGCCCAACGCGCGGGGACCGGGACCCGCTGCCCTCCTCCGAGTGGTACGCCTGGGGGGAGGAAGGGGTATTAATTATGTAGTGTGATATAAAAACAACATTATATATGTAAGAGGCAGATGAATAGATAAAAAAACACATTAAAACGCGAAGGCGTATTATCATCGTGACTGAGCATGAAAAGCAATAGACTTTTAACTTTATTTTATGTATACCGGATAATACATACGTCATATGTAAACGGGAAGTTCAGTACAGAAATTATGCAATATATTTCAAAATAGGTGAGTCTTAAATTATAATGACATTAAAACCATAAGGCCAAGCTAATCAGGGAAAACTGTAATATTAGCCCCAGTTATATATAAAACAGTAACCGAACTTACATGATTCAAAGACCGAGTAAGCAGACAGATGGCTGCAACCAGCGTACCAAACGTCAGCTGTGGCACCGGGTCGTACGATATCTTGGGCGTGCCGAAGTGGAGCTCCACTAGTGGCTGCCAGCGCTCCACGTCCAGCCCTGGGTCAGCCAGCACTGAGAGCAGGTCCGGGCTGAACGACAGCAGGCAGAGAGTCGACATGTGGAGGATTTCTAGGGTCCTGCGAAATAATAAATACTTACAGTGACGTCACGGACGATTTCCGAGAAGGTGCACACATTCGTAACAGAGCTTTAAATAATCATTTAAAATTAGAAATCCCGCGCTACTAGTGTTGTGAGTGAGTTAATTGTGAACTTAACCAGACCGGTTGCCTGTGTGAGTGTTATTGTACCGTTCTGTTCACGGATTTTAATATAATTCACGATAATAATACTGTTTATCTGATATCGCGATATATTTTTTGTGTATAAAAGAGGGTAGGTACCTCTGGCCATTACTCACGGTGATCAAAATATAATTTGCTGTAAGGGCCATCTGCTGGGAATTCTCAACAATACCTGTTATAGAAATGGCTGTTAAATGCAAGGCGTGCGGAAAATTTACCACATATAGTGCTTCCGAGATCATTAAGTGTGGTAAATGTACGAATCTATTTCACAAAGCCTGTGTGAGTATAGCTAAAGACGCTAAGATATCTCCGCAGTGGCAGTGTCCGGATTGTAAAGTCCAGACGCCTCGCAAAGATAATTCAGAGGTTCCGGTGTCAGGAGAAAGTTCTCAGTTGGATATCACAGGAAGCAGCCCTATGGCAAGTGAAACCGTGTGCATGCAAATATTAAATGAAATCCGACAGCACAGGCAGGAATTCAAAGATATGAAAGAGGATTTTGTCACACTGAAGAAACACGTAGAGGATTTCAGTTTTAGATTGGGAATTGTAGAATCCAGACTAGGTTGTCTAGAAGAAAAATTCACCGAATTTCAATCCGCACAACCAGAATGCAACGCGGAAGTCGAATCGCTGCGGTCGACTATCGACAGGTTAAAAAATGAATTGAATGACCGTGATCAAGACGCTTTGTGCAACGACTTGGAGATAACGGGTGTTCCAGAAGAGCCGGGGGAGAACGCGGGGCGACTTTTTGGGCTTATTGCGGCTAAGTTAGGTGTGACATGCGCAGAAAATGACATTGTATTTGTCGAACGCGTTGGTATGAAACGTGCGTCAGCGCCACCTGGCGGCACAGGCTCGAACGACAAAGTCGGCGCGCAGGCCGCGGTGAACCGGCCGCGGGCGCTGATTGTGCGCGTAGCGCGTAGGCAGCTGCGTGACTCAATTCTCCAGGCTGCACGAACGCGACGTACGGTGACGACAGAGGGCATGTCGCTCGCTGCCGCGACGACTCGTTTGTACATAAACGAACGCCTCACGAAAGGAAATAAGATGCTATTTTTCAAGACGCGCGAGTTGGCTCGTTCCCGTGGATGGAAATATGTATGGTCCCGACGCGGCCAAATTTTAGCGCGTCGCGAGACCGGGACTGCGTCTTTTCGTTTACGATCAGAGGAAGATTTGAAAAAGATTTTTGGCGATGTTTAAATTTGTTGATTAATGTATTATTAGTGTGTTGTAAACAAACATATGTTTTGTTTAAATTAGTCGAAGTGTTTAACAATTGTATATGTAGATATTTCAGACTTAGTGTTAAATTATTTATATTATGTGAATCTCAATGTATACATAAAAAGTTAGCGTCTATATATTATAGTAATTACGGTATTTATGTTTTATTTATTTTAGCTAAATATTAATCGCAACGTTCTTATATGAAATTGTTTTATGTATCAGAATATTACGTCATATTTTTTGTCAATGTTTTATGCACGGTGTCTGTGTTCAGTTTTGAAAATGAAGTTTTGCTTTTTATGTAATGGCCTCGAAATTTCTTAAGGTTGGCATATACAACGCAGGTTCCCTCGGCACGAATCACGATAGTACCATAGCGGCAGTAACCAGCAGTGGCGTGGATATACTCGCTGTCAATGAAACCTGGCTGCGGGAGAAGCAGGACTGCATCGCTCCCGTCATCCCCGGCTACAGGTTGAAGCACACTCCGAGGCCGCGCGGTCGTAAGTCGCGCGGCGGAGGAGTTGGTTTTTACTTGCGCCGGGGGGTGGCAGTGCGGCCCTGGCAGCACCCGGTTGATCCAGCGCATGCGGTTGTCGAGCAGATGTGGCTTTTAGCAAACATAAACGGTAAACGGTTGGCAATCGGTACGGCGTATAGACCTGATTGGGTAAATTGTGATATTTTCTTTGACGCAATTACGGATAGTGTAAGTGCACTTCAAAATTATGATCATTTAATTTTGGCTGGAGATTTTAATATAAACTTCTTGGATTTAGACGATTACAAAACGAAAAAGTTAATACGTTTTCTTTCCTGTTTCGAGCTGAGCCAAATAGTTTCTCAGCCAACGCATTTTTCAAATACTGGCGGGACATTAATCGATGTTATATGTACTGATCTTTGTGCTAGAAACACCAAGTTGCGGCATGTAGGTACGTCTGTTGGACACTGTCTTGTGGTCACAGAGTTTTATATCAAGCGGCTGAAAGTGCCTCCTGCTGTTATTCAATATAGACCAATTAAAAATATTAACTCAGATCATTTTAAAAACGATTTGATGGCAATTAACTGGAATTTGATTTCACAATGTACCGATACTAATCAGATGGTAGATTTTTTTAATAATTCCGTCTTATATTTGTTTGATGTCCACGCCCCAATCCGAACCACTGTAATAAAGCAGTATTCTTATCCGTGGATCACAGACACAGTCAAACTGATGATGAGGCTGCGCGATGATGCTGCCGCTGATTATCATAAAACTGGCTTAGAGAGTAAGAAACAACTGTATAAAAGTTTAAAGACTACGGTAAATAAAGCTCTTTTTGAAGAGAAGAAGTCGTATTTTAAGCAAAACATTAATTCTAACTTACATGACCCTAAGTCACTCTGGAAAAATCTTAAAAAAGATCTAATACCTAAGATAGAAAATACGTTACCGGATTGTTTTAATGACCCTAACATTATAAACGTTCATTTTTTAAATATTTCAGCTTCCAAATTTACATCAATTTCACAGCTAACTTTCTTTGAACATCATAGGTACAGTAGCGCAGTTTTTAGCATTAATAATATAGGGTTGGATTGTCTCATAAATGTAATTCGTAGCCTAAAGTCAAATGCTGAAGGTTGCGACGCTATTAGCCTCAATATGTTATTATTAACATTCCCTGATAGCATAGATAGTATTCTTGGCATAGTAAATTCATCAATAGATACGTGCACATACCCAGATATCTGGAAGCTGGCGGTGGTGCGGCCCTTACCTAAAACTCAGCAGCCAACAGATCTGAAAGACCTTAGACCTATCAGTATTTTGCCTTGCCTTTCTAAAATTACGGAGAAAGCGGTCTGTCTGCAGCTAACTGACTTTCTGGAAAAGAATGCCATCTTACCAGCCGCTCAGTCAGGCTTTAGGAGGGGTCGCAGCACCACCAGCGCACTGCTTGATGTCACCGACAACATTCTGTGCGCTCAGGATAAGGGTATGTGCACAATATTGGTCCTTCTAGATTTTTCTAGAGCTTTTGATTCATTAAACTCTAATCTCTTGCTATCTAAGCTCAGTTACTATGGGTTTGACTCCGCAGCCTTACGTTGGTTTGACAGTTATCTGAGTAGTCGATATCAGCGCGTTAAGATCACTCGCAGTGATGGCTCGACTGTGCTATCGGACAAACTACCTGTAACCCGAGGAGTACCTCAAGGTTCCATTTTGGGGCCAATCTTATTCATTATGTACTCAGCAGATTTAATTACATGTATTAAGCATAGCAAGTATCATAAGTATGCAGATGATACCCAGATATATATGTCATGCAAGCCTAGCGATATTGATATAGCTATAGGAAAGATCAACGAAGATCTTGCCAATATAGCAGAATGGTCAGCGAAAAATTGCCTACTACTAAATCCAGCCAAAACAAAGTATATCGTTTTCGGTAGCAGGCATCAACTGGCCAGTCTCAAACCCTCGCAAAATGTAATGTTATTGGGTTTACCCGTTGAGCGCGTGCATGAAGTCAAGAACCTTGGTCTTATTATGGACAGCCATCTTCGTTTCGAGAAACATGTGGTCAACTGTCTAAAGGAATGTTTCTATAGGCTTAAGATATTATACCGCATGAGACCATTCCTCTCGACGGCTCTTTGGGTTCAACTTACACAATCGTTAGTTCTTTCTAAGCTAAATTACATGGACACTGTCTTCCACTCCCGCATCCTTGCCAAGACCAAAAAATTGGTGCAAAGGGTGCAGAATGCTTGTGCTCGTTTTTGTTTCACAATACCTCGGAGAGGTCACGTGACTCCGTTTTTGAACGAGCATGCTCTGCTCAGAATGCAGCATCGCCGTAAGCTTCACTTGGCGTGCTTGCTTTTTGGAGTGATAAAGTTTCATGAGCCGTCCTACTTGTACGAGAAGCTAAGTTGGAAGCCGTCGCGGCAGTCGCACAGCCCTCGCTCGTGCACCGCTCCGCTGCTCACTGAGAGACACGCCACACAAGCGTTTAGGGGAAGCTTTCGTTATGCGGCGTCGAGGTGTTGGAACAACATCCCTCCGCCGATCAGGAACCTGCGCAGTATGTATAGTTTTAAAATAAGGCTCAAAACATTTATTTTGGAACACCAGAAAAGGGAAGCTTCATTAGTCAATGACACCAGCGCTATCTAAATTGAACTGTGTATATATATATATATATACACAGTTCAATTTAGATAGCGCTGGTGTCATTGACTAATATATTGTATGTATATAACCGTACTATAAATTAAATAGTTGATACTGCGTACTCTTTTGTTGAAAATAGAATTGTTTTTCATCGTCCATCTTATTTGTATTTGTTATTGGTATTTATTAACTTGTCTAGGTATGTCTTTGTTGTTTCTGTTTAAAAATAAAATAATTCCATGTATGCGTGCGTGACGTCATCACCAACCCCAACGGAAGACCAGCGCTGGTTGCTATGCAGCCAGCATTATGCTGAGTTGGGGTTGTATTGTGGCAAATATGTATTTTATTTAAGTAGTTTTAAGTATAGGTTTATTTTTAAATTTATATATTTCTTGTTTGTACTTATTTCATTATTATTTGCTACAATAAATGTTTTTCTTTCCTTCTTTCTTTCTTTCTAAATAAAAATTGGAAAGTTCTTTAGTGAATACACTTCGTACTAGTAACACTGCTTAGCATTTCTCTGGCCAAAGAGGCCAAATTAGTATACAGATACAATACACATACAGCAACTGCAACTGGGTAAAACTTTGGCAATTATTTGTGTGTTCGCACTGGGCAAAGACAGTCGAACGAGTCTTCTAAATTTGTGTTCTTTTCAATGTCTGGTGCAAACATCCTAGAGCTCGTAAGGTTTTCATGGTGTGCAAGAAAATCTCACGGCCCTCAGTCATGAGGAAATAAGAGAAAAGCGAGTAAATAAAAAAAAAATTAAGTGATATTTCGCCAATTGGAATAGAAAACAGTGATGTATTATCCAGCAGTGGGATAAAATAGCCTAAAAATAAACTAACAACAAAATAGTATTTATGACGCTTGAAATAAGTAACTTTTATCCATATTACTGTTATACCTGTGCAGTATCTTGGGGTCTGTGTGTGCGGAGTCGTCGGGCGCGTGCAGCGCGGGGTCGGAGGGCGCGCGCCGCGACCGGAGCATCACCGACACGCACTGGTGCAGGCACACGCTGGTACTACGCTGTGGAAGGTACAAACAAATCTTCAGCAAAAATATATAAACAAATCTTTAAAGCGAAGACTGATCAACAGATTAACGATAATTGGACCTTATACTGAACAAGATACTTATTTAGGCCTGAGACGGGGTTTGGCGCCCGGAACGAAGTGAGGGCGCCAATAGTTCGAGGGACTAAATAAGTCTTTTGTTACTTTGCCTTTGCCATTGCTAGCGTAAGTTTATAACAGTTTTAGGAAGCAAACGATAGATTTCAAGAACGTATATAGAGTCACGCTGACGGACACAAAGTGTGTGATACTAGAAACCATTCCTATAATGAAATACTACAAATATCGTACATAGTAACTGGCGCAAACGGTTTATTAATCTTGCTGTCTGTGCCAATGTTCAACGTACGGTCAGCACGATCCTAAAATCTCTTAAATAGATAGGAAATCGTTGTGTAACTTACCATAATAGCAGCCAGTGAGTGTATGTTCTGTATACGCCACCTCGCTTCAAATTTCACAAGTTGCACGATGAGGTTCAAAGTGGACGCGCAGAGATTCACGGAATCCATTGAGAAAACTTGACGCGGCAACAAAATGGCTTCCACCAGATACTCCAAATGTACGCCCACGAATGTTATAGCATCATTTGCGAAGAACTGGCCATGTTTCATCACCATCATTGATATAAAGTCTAAACTGTAAGCATAAACTTTCCACCATTCTTCCGGTTTCCACGTATTGTTGTCGAATTTCGGAGGCAACAGTTGGAGCCAGAGAAACTGGTCTACATCAGTTGTGAGAAGATCTTTCGAGAACGGTCCTCGAGAATACGATGTCAAGCATCGCAACGCTGCTAGAGAAGTGTGGTAGTGCTGACGATTCTGCAAACACATTTGCAAACAACACAGGAGCTTGTTGATAAATCTACTCGATTGGAACCACTGCGACAGACCAGAAAACATATCATCGTATAAATCCAAGCACTGCTCTAGCATTGCGAGCGATAATACTATAGGCGGTATATCTTGACCGTTCTCATCTTCAGCTTTCTTCAGTTTTGGGACGTCTTTGATATCGTCCAGGAGTTTCTCCAGTTCAATACTGTTGATGTTGGTGACAGATCTGATAATGCTCTGCGCTGTGACGCTACTTGCTTTGATCTCGTAATCTAGACTGCTTATAGCAACGGTGCCAATTGAGAGGATGGCGCGAATCGCTCGCGGATGAAGACATTCATAGACTATCGCGGTATTGGTTAGTAAGGTATCGATTTGTTTTGCGCTGGCCTTTCTGTTGTCAAAGCAATCGTCTTTCCAATTGGACAGCATTATGACGTACAGTTCAGCTAATATGACTACGAGTCTTCCATCTTTCAAGTCTTCGATCTCCGCCAGCAGCGCGCTCATGCAAGGCGCGACCATTTTAGATTTGTGCGCAATATTCAAACTGATGGGCATGCATTTGCAGAATATGGTGACAAAATCCTTCCAAGAGGTGAGTAGACCTAACCAGGCCGGAACTTTATCGGTTATTTCTGTACCAGTATCTCTCCCGTTGAAAGAAAATATGTAGTCAATCCATGTGTCCAAGTTCTTTTTGTTCGTATCAAAGAAAAGTTCTAGGACATTCTTCATGTTATCATCGATTTTTTCTCTGGACGCGAAGAGCTCTATTCCCAGTACATTGAATATTTGTGCGTAGGTCCTCAACTCTGGTTGGATTTCAGCGAATAACGGACTGGTCATGTGTTCCCAGAACATGTCGTTTTCTCTCAACTTCTTGATCAGTACCTGCATGTTGTTCTTCCATAGAGCGTGGAATAGCGCCATTATGCACGCTAGCAACGGACTGTGAAGGAACTTGGCATCCTGTGAGTAATATACACATTGATTAACCAATGAACTTTGAAGCAATGATGCTATTTGAGAGAAATATGCTATTGTGGATAATACGGAGGAAGTGGCGCGCAAGCCCTGCTAAATCATGATGAATTGGCGTAATACCGAAATATGAATGGCGAAAGCTACGAGATGTTGTAACGAATGCCTTGCGAGGTTAACAGTTCAAAGAGGTTAATGTCCTAGACTATCACCCTGTGTCACTCCACAGACTGGTTTTGAAATTTCAATAAACTAAGCAACTAGCGGCGGTTAACACAGGGATAGGAATCATTTAAAAAAGTGGCATTTACAGACGCTTCAAAAGGACGTTAATTTATTGAATTGTAGGCCCCACTGTTTAACTATGTCAGATGCCGCTGGGGCGGTTCGAAAACACTCGACAGCAGAGTTCACCTAACTTAAACGATGTTTTTTCCATAAATATTATGCAAAAGTCACTTACCCGTTTAACAGTCTGCAAGTAATCCGCCATATAACCGAGTATGCCTTCATGCATCACATCCACCCGCGTATTTGGATCAGTCTTCTTCTCCACGCCATTTTTATCTTTATCTTTATCCTCTGGCTTTACTCTCTCGTGGTTCATCATAAAGAAGGCCTCTGTTAGACTAGGTTGTTTCCCTATACAAGTGGCCACGAACTCCAGTATGGCTATTTTGAGCATCATAGTCTCGTAGTCGTCTCGCAATCGATCTAGGAACATCACCCTGACTTGGTATGCTGTCATGTCCAGGGATGCGAAGAGGGACATTTGGAAACCCTGAAAAAGATTATGACAATTACATTGAAGTGTAATTTTAACGCTCTATCCTAGACCGTAGAATAGAATATAACTTTAATGTACACCATAAAACACATAAATTACAAAACAGAAAAAACCTACTTAAATTAAGTGTTGTACATTGGGCGGCTTTATCGCCTTAGACGATTTCTTCCAGCAACTCGTAACCAGTGACCGTAATGATTGCTTACCATCAGGCGAATTAGTCAACTCCATTCCTTGTTAAAAAAAATGAAGCTAATCAATATTGAACCCCACATGCAATAAGAGGGGTTTATAAACTAAGCGTGACTGTATCTTTAGGAAATATTACGTCTTTTTATATGAAATACTAGTGGCGTTCCGAGGTGTCATCTACATAAGTCTGGAATAAAAAGTAGAATACGTTTATCCAGGGTCAATCTACCTTCATATTAAATTTCAATTAAATTGATTCAGCCGTTTGAGCGTAAAGAAAGAGCGAACCAATTCACGCGTTTGCCTTTATAACAATTTTGCTAGAAACATAAATCAATTAATCTGTCTAGAACTAAAGCTGTACTTACAGAAGCAAATTTCTTCAACAGCCTACAAGCGAGCACGGGCAGGCTCTTATTGAACGCATGGTTGATATAACTGGCCACTTTGGGCACGACTTTCAAGGAATCCTTCTGTTTGTTCTGTGTGAATATCAAGTGCTCTAAAGGCGTCAGCTCATCCGGTCCTCCGACCAGTGACTTCATTTGTAGTGCGAACATGACGATGGCCACACAGCGCTGGATGATGGAGATGTACTGGGAGCCTGTGCCAGATATCCAGTTGGTTTCATTCGATATCATTTGCTCGAGACGGATGTTGCCTGGAAGAAGTGCATTTTGTAGTGTCACTGTTGTTCACAATACAGGCTATTGAAAATTTGGCTGAGTTGATCACTGTCTTATGAACTTGCTTACTTTTCAAAACAATAGCATATTACAGATAATTGAAAAAATATTATTTTACTAGTGGGTGCTCGCGGCTTCGCTCGCATTAAGAAGTAAAACTTCATCCCCTATTTCACCCCTTTAAAAGTGGCATTTCCAAAAATCCTTTCTTAGCGAATGCCTACGCTATAACATCTACCTTTATTCCAAATTTCAGCCCAATCCGTCCAGTGGCTTGGGATGTACGTTGATAGATCACTATATCAGTCAGTCAGTCACCTTTGAGTTTTATATATTTAGATAATTGTGACGTTATATTGTATTATAATTTAGTTTTTCATGCAACAATAACCAAAAGAAAAAAAATACAGCCAAAAAATAGACTCGACCAAATTTTGCCTGATATTCAGCACTAATTGTTATCTGATACCTGCGAATCATTGATACTAAATTGGGTATTAATTATTTGCAGTCTAAATATTGATCATACTAACAAAAGTGTAATGTAAAAGGAACTCACCAACAGATATAATCTTCAACAACTCGATAGCATTCTCTGTATGCAGCAGATTATAGACACAGGTCTGTTTCAGCATCCTGACACTGGTGCCGGTTTCCTTCGTGTCTTGCAGCACGAGCGCTATGAATCTGGCGCACCGCTGCAGCATGTTGCGCCGGTCTGACGCGGTCTGGTAGCGCCAGCTGTATACGTTGGGGAACACTTCTTGCAGCACGAATATTAGCCCGGGGAGGATGATTTCGGTTGTTATGCGCTCGTCGTTGCAAGTCTGGGAAAAAATGTTTTTTTTTATAACTTTGGAAACTAAAGGGATATTTTTTTGGTTATAAATAAATATTTCGGAACATTGCACACAGCGCCATCTAGCCCCACACTAAGCAAACGCTTGTGTCGTGGGTACTAGATAACGGATATAATACACATATATATATATATATACTTTTATAATACATACTTATTCTACATACGTACGCGGTACGACCAGACTCAACACAAGTGATTAAATAATTAATATTCATAATTACTTGTGTTATGCGGGAATCGAACCCGCACCCCTAGATTAGAAGGCAGAGCCACTACCAACTAAGCTAACAGAGCAGTCAGGTTACCTCGATTAGTGGATGACTAGGTGTAATGAGTAACATAGGAGAATTTAATTGTACTTTACTTACCAGTACTTAAGTTATTACTAAGAATTAAGTACATACGTGTCTACACTAAAATAGAAAGTTACAAAAAAGGACAATACTAAATAAATAAAATTATGTACTTACTTGTAAATATCTATTTTACTGTACAACATACATTTTCTGTTTCTAAACTAGGTATCTATAGATTGTTAAAAATACATTAACATTTTATAAGAATCACTCACTGCAGTAAATATCACAGGACAATCTTTTGAACAGCCTGGCTCGCATGTTACTTGAGATAAGTAAAGTTCTGGTAGCTTAAATAAATATAGAATAATGTAATAATATTTTGGTTCAAGTTAGTTAGTGAGTATTAGTTGTACCACGTTTGCAGCGGTGCTAACGAACGTTATTGCAATTCTCTGTAAACTGCTATCACAGTAGGAAATATAGATAAATCTTTACGTTTCTTCAGATAAAACTAGTGGATGTCCGCGGCTT
This sequence comes from Macaria notata, assembly GCA_927399415.1. Taxonomy (NCBI): domain Eukaryota; kingdom Metazoa; phylum Arthropoda; class Insecta; order Lepidoptera; family Geometridae; genus Macaria; species Macaria notata. The sequence goes on from OV656727.1 coordinate 3,507,158, forward strand.
CGCTCGCGATGTTACGGAATAAAATGTATCCTATATTATCACTATACCGAAGATTACGATAATCCGTCGCTTCGTTACCGCGTAAAATCGGAAAAAGTCAACAAACACAATTTCGCATTCACTTATACAATAGTACGAAGTATTATGAATATTAAAATTATGGTGGCACATTTTTTTTTAAATATAGGTACATACAATCACATAAAAGCTCACCTCATGAAATGCACAAAGCATATCAATATAAGCTCCCAGGAACTTGTAAGAGCCGGCTGGCTGTTCTATGGTGACGAGGTAGGATCCTACAGCGGCGGAGTCAAGCGAGGCACCATTAGCGTACTCGGCGTGAGAGAGCTTCTGGTTCAGGAGGCGCGGGAGCAGGCCTGTGTTTAATACTCTGGGAAGAGAAAGAAAATGTTATACAAAACAATTTGTTTGTATACAAACTAAGAAGCCATAAAAAATATAAGACAGTTTTTTCTGACACATGTGCTCATTAGATTATTTATTGATTTTGATTTCATATTTTTTTAAACATGATGATTGCTGATATTTGTAAAAATATTAGTTCAAATATTCTCAATATTATAAGATTCACATCATTTATCATAAGGCCCGTTCTTACAACAAACCTTAGAATTGTTTTTACATAAAATATCAACTACATATTATTTATCATGACTAAAATGAATATAATAATAAATAGAGTATAAAAGCTCACCTCAAATGTATCTCTTTCGCAAACACGGGTATCAGCGCAGTGCACACTCCCAGACACTCCACCAACATGGGCAGCAGCGGAGAGTCAGCTCTCATGAACCTCACCAAAACATCAAACACTCCTTCACTCGGCCCCACCAACACTTTAGGAACCTCCTTGCCCGGCACAAGAAACATCAAAACACCTTTCAAAACCTTCGTGCCTTCATATACTCTTTCTAATACAGCATTGATACTGTTTTGATGATGCTGCTTTCTATCTAACGCTTTACTGATCTCGCTGTTGAATACTGTCCAATACGAATATGGTGTTCGGAAGTGGATCATTGTGCCCTCTTTTCGTTCCATGATGGTTGCTTTTGATCCCATTTCGATGTGGTAGGAAGGGTCCTGGAGGGGGAAGTATTCTCGGCCTATCATGGCGTCTTCACCGTTGATCGCTACTATAGGAACTGCGTTTGGATTGTAGATCTCTGTGTAGACTGGTAGGCTTTTGAGCTCAGCTAGCAACTGTAAAAATGTGTCCTTTTATTGCAGACATCTAGCTAGTTTAAATAAATATTCTTTAATGGACTAATGAAACATGTACAATTAACTTGATTTCAGGTTGCAAAAAAAAATTAAGTACTGGCGTGTAAACCAAGTGGACAGGCAGATTTAATTGGTAAAGAGTGTCACATTTTATTCTATGAAAAAGGCCAACTAAAGCTACGAGAGTTTTCAAACCTTCTTTCGGGTCATATCAGGATATTTTTTAATTATTGCTGCAATATGAAAAACAGCCACGACCTACAGTTTCTTGTGTTACACTAAATTTACATATCAGTGTATAGTGCTTGTGAATAAAATGGCAAACATTTCGAGAATTATTTTGGATATGTTCAGTTTTCAACGAAATTCGTATGAGACTGGTAACACTTGGCTGCGAGTGGCCTTTGATATGTACTTTTGTAACAAAATCTATGTACTTACATAAGTAACACTGTTCTTCCCGGCTTGCGCCAGTCCGGCGGCCAACTTGGACAGAGCCTCGAAGTTGTATGGGAAGTACTCCAGAGCTGTGTTCCACAGAGACACTACGCCGAAGCCATCCTCGCGCTGATGCAGGTTCCAGAAATCACGAGCTGAAGCAGAAGTGGACAATTAGATTTTGTAAACAAAAGAATAATCTGTATGGTAATTTTTGTTATAATGGTGTGCTTTCCCACATTCTAGCTACATTTAAAATACACCTTCATATGCCTATATATGTCCACTAATAGACACAATTTGGGTTTTGATTGAAGTTTATTATTATCATTATCTCAATGGAAGATCTCTGGATGGATTGACTCTGGGAGAGATTGCAGTTAGTGATAATGTCGCTACTTGCGGCAGAAGTATAAAATTTTCAGTTTATTAAATTTCTAATATAAAATGTATGATTTTCGATGTAAGTTTTTTTTTACAAGGAATAGGTTTGCAAATTGACTGTAATTTGCTGATGGTTATCAATCATTACGGTCTAGGATGGAACGAAATTAAGAAATGAAGCAGACCTTTATCCTGCTGTGCTGTAAAAGGCTGAACATGTAAATATTACAAAAGAGTATATGCTGACCTATTTCTGTCTCCCGCAGCAGGTCAGCACAGAGGTCCATGACCCCGGGCTGGTGGCTCAGAGTGCCGTCCCCATCGAACTTGTCACACAGGTCACACAGCAGGGAGAACACGCGCTGCCGGGCGACCAGCGCACACTTGGACTTGTCCTGAGGGATATAAAGTGATGAAATTAGATATCTTATTTACTGTTATAAGACTATGGATATAATTTTTTTATTTTTTTTACAATACAAAAACGTTTATTGGGTTCAAAAATACTTACATCTAGGTTCACTATATTAGTACATACAAATATGGAAACTGAATGATTTTTTTTAACCGACTTCAAAAAAGGAGTTTATCAAGTCTTCTGAAAGTTTTTTTAGTGGATATGTTACGCTATTACTCCGTTATTTATGAACCGATTTAAAAAAAAACTCTTTTTGAAGTAATTGTTTGAAATAACATAATAAAATTTTCTTGTTTATTGGTGTTTTAAGACTATGAATATGAAAACTGTGAAGTCATTATTGTAACTCTTTAAGACTGGCTATTGTTGTATGATTATGATTAGGTAACAAATAGGGATAACATGACAGACATATATGTATTGCATACCCTATCAGGGTGATTGTTCAGTGTTTAAACCTTTACAATTTGCAAATAAATGTCTATGACTATGACATGAAGATAGGTACTTTACTACTTATACCATAAGATAAACCTGGTTACAGTTTATTTTTTTCAAATAATTTAAAACATTTAACATTCTCAAATCATTTTAAACCTCATTTCAGGCAGTAGAGACTAACTTAGCAATTAACTTTCAAAGTAAAGGAGTTAACAATACTCACAGTAAATCCCGAGCTGTTAAGCATATGTTGTAAGAACTGGAACACCTGCAGCTTCAGGGCTGTGGCTCCATAGTGCTGGTACTGACTTTCAAACAACTTGGCATGCTGTGGACTCTGCAATGAAACAAGTTTGCTTTAAATTTACTGGTGCTTTCATTAATATTGTGATGTGTTAAATAGTAGCTAGTTATGTTTCGAGCCCTCAATATCTACCATATATTATAACAATTTGTCATTCTTAAAAATAAACCAGGATAGAGACACTAACAAACACATTGTTGCTTTTGTTTAAATAATTGGCACCTACAGTTGACAAAATATTATTTTTTACTTGGTTTCATCAATCTTATTGTTAGGTATACCAGAATATAATCAAGTAGTAACATAAAGTCAAAATATTTTATAAAAACAAATATGCTGCAAGATACAAAGCTTCTAATAAGCTAAGCTTCTAAGCTCTTGTCCCAATGATTAATTAAATTGACAATGAAGAGGATGTTAAATAAAAGCTCAGTATCTGAAATAATTACAAACAATTATAATTCACACTATAATGAAACTCTAAGCTCATTTAAGTGTCTATTGTAAGACATATATACTAAATACTGCTACATGTAAGGTTTAAACTCCTATACATAAATCTAAGCACTAACTGTGTTTATTCTGGCATAATAAAATAATTTGTATTTGTATTGTTTATTACCTGTAAAGTAAGCATCATCCATGTGATGAGCATGGCACTGTGCTCTCCGTTCACTTGCAGCTTGGTCAGTTCATACTCCACTGTTTCTTTTGTGCCCTCAATCCATTCTGACACATTTTGTCTGCAATTGGAAATTTAGAAAATTAGATAGATTAGAGATAGTAAGAAGTATCTGTGTCCAGCATTCTTAATTGTATTGTAATTTACAGTTACATATATTTTATGACAAATTATTTTTAAGTGGTGCAAAGGTCAATTGCTATTACTTAAATTAGGTACTTGATTCTTTGTAAATAATATAAAAAAACTGCATCTACTGTTACCAATTTCATAGATGTTCTCTGTACTTACAGCTTTCTTTTGTCGGCAATCATCATGAATATAGCCACTTCCATGTACATAATCCTCATGCAGGGCTCTCTGTGCCTCTCTTCCAACAGATCATGGTATCCATGGTTCTTACCAAACCCATGTTTCCGGAACAAGGAGAACAGTTGATTGAACTCAGCAGCAGTAAATACTTCTTCATTTGCAATCTGAAGCAGCAGCTGTAATATAGCTAGCTGCTCTCTCAGATTAATCTCTGCCCATTCCTGCCTCACAGTTTCACTTGAGAAGTCACTTTGGATCCTTCTCGGAGGAGGTGCAGTGCTTAGAATCTTCTCAAACTGTGTTATCAGTGAAGACTTTATCTTGTCTACACCAATGTCTTTTATGACTTTGTAGAATTCTATGTGATACTTGTGATTGGGCTCATTTTTGAACTGGAAGATGTACTGTAGGAGTTTGAGGAGGAATGATCTCTCTGAATAGTAGAAGTTCCACAAGCTTGGCAGGAGGTAAGATGGCCGAGTGTCTACAAATGCAACGTTCTTGAGAGCATTGTCAGGTGAGCCATATGATATGTCACACAGGTGGTTTTTCACTATATCCCATATTTGGAAGCAGTCTACATCCTGAAAAAATATAAATATGAAGTTTTTGGTCAATCAAAAACTCATGACAATAGGCACTTCATCAAACTACAGCTACAACAATTTAAAACAAACTTATCTGTATATCTGCTCTAAACTGAATACCTATACTAAAAAAAAAACCTAAATCTACATGCATATAGCTGTATACTTACAATATAGTTCTGCAAGGTCTGCACCACACTCATAAGCTTTGTCTGGTCAGGATGCTTGGCTTGAAGTTTACTGAACTCCTCAGATTTGTTGGGTTTGAAACTAGCCAAGCCATCACGTAGGCCCGCAACCACATCTTTTCCGCTTAGAATCTGGACCAGATCTTCATTGGTAAGACTTTCAGATGTAGTCCAGCGCCATAGCTGTTTCCAGTAGCTGGTAAAAAAGAAAAATAACAAGTTGTGTTACGCGTAAACACAACAATAGTAACGACGGATCAGAAGACAACAACTTAACTCTTACCAGACTCCTGTGCTAGACATATTCTTTTACAACTATTAAATCGCGGAATCGTTACATCAGTGCTTGCGTTTTATTTAGCATTTATTTACCGCCCGCCGTTTCAATCTCAAACAAATTATTTTGAGGTTACAATTTATTTGACAATTAACTTTTCGGCTTCTGCGGCAGTCAGTGCTGCAAATTTGCAAACATTTAGGTGCAAAGTGAACTAATTTTCAATAAAAAAGTACTCTGTGTTTTCATCCATATTCGAAGAACTTTTCACATCATTCGCAAATAATTGTATAAGATAAATGCATTAAAATTCTAAAATCCAAATAAAATTTGCATTACATACAAATTCTAAAATCTAAATAAAATTTATTAACGTCAAAGATGTTTGTAAAATCGGCTCAGTCTTTAAATTTTACGAGTAAATATACAATGACAGTGAGTACTGAATAAACATGATATATCTATCATACGTCATCGTAACGTCATCCATTTACCACACGGCAGGCGGCTTTTCCTTGCCAATTTCTACGAGTTTTTAATTTGTGTACTTATTTAGGTAGTTAATTAAGATAATATAGATAGTGCACGTGACGCTGCTATCGTTGGATAACGTATGATCGGTACGTCTCACGTAGAACAAGTTTTTTCGGCCTAAATTCGTGTTCGGCGAATTCTCTAACAAAACTGGTTGAGGATGGCACCCGCAGCCACAGCAGTGAAGCCCAGGCCCGATAATGACCCCATTGGCATCCGGGCCATACTTCTAGGGCCGCCTGGCTCAGGAAAAGGCACTCAGGTAATTGTTAACGGCTTTGAACTTTGACCTTGATTTTTGTCCCCTACTATGCAACTGAATAATTTATAAATGTGAAGGTATACCGAGTAGATGCTTCTAAATTATGGAGATGTAATATTTATGAGTTCAAATGTTACTATGATGTAACGTTCCATTTAATAATGAGAATATAATTTTATTCTCTCTACCTGTTGCTCATATAACAAATAAACACACTGTCTTATCATGGATGGTAGCATTATCCTTAACTACTAAGGGTAGTGGTTCCTATTCATATTATAGGAAATATTTATTATAAAGCTGTTCTAACTTGTTTTATTATAAAATAATAGTCATATTATAATAATACCTACATAGTAAGTTGGAATATTTCCTTAATTTCAGGCCCCTCTTCTCAAGGAAAAGTATTGTGTATGTCACCTCTCTACGGGAGACATGCTCCGCGCGGAGGTCTCCTCCGGCTCAGAACTAGGCCGCCGCCTCAAAAAGGTCATGGATGAAGGCAAACTTGTCTCCGATGACATGGTTGTTGACATGATTGACAAGAATCTCGATCAACCTGAATGCAAGAATGGTTTCCTGCTGGATGGGTTCCCTAGAACCGTCCCACAAGCTGAGAAGGTATGTATCACCTTGAAACTCTTTATCATAACTCTAAGTAGGTATGTGACATCTGGCAGATTAATTATGACAAACAAAATGACTTGGCAACCATACATTAATTCTCAGCTGATAACTTGATAGATTTATGTATGTGTTGATTTATTCATTTCAGTTGGACGGCTTGTTGGAGAAGCGCAGGGCAGCTCTGGATGCTGTTATTGAGTTTGGAATTCAGGACAGCTTGCTCGTTCGCCGCATCACCGGGAGACTGATCCATACTTCAAGTGGCCGGAGCTACCATGAGGAGTTCCACCCTCCCAAGAAGCCCATGACTGATGATGTGACTGGCGAGCCTCTGGTCAGGCGCTCAGATGACAATGTGGAGGCTTTGAAGAAGCGTTTGGCGACATATCATCAACAGACTGTCCCCCTGGTGGACTACTACATGAGGAAGGGCCTCCACTGGAGGGTGGACGCCGCCAGGCCCGCCGAGGAAGTGTTCAGTAAGATCGACAACATATTCAAAGCTAGAATCTTCAACAGGGACAGGTCCTCCTAATTACATGGTAAGGGTAAATGTTTTGTACAAAATTTCTTATACTGTTGTTTCACTGATCAACTGTTGTTTTGCTACTATCATTGTGAACTAGTTGTCTATTTTAGAAACTTATTTACTTGTATAAATACATCAGACTGGAATTGTGGACTTTGCTTTATTATCATGGTGAGATAATGTTTATCTGTCAAATTACTTTAGTTCACATTAATATTGATAAGACATAATATTGATACCTAGTTGAATAATATTTTGATACTTTGTTCAGTTCTTATTTTCAGCTTAGTAATGATTTTTTATAGTAGGTACTATGTTTCATATTTGATTGATGAAGGGCAATGTAAGTTCTAAGAGGTTTGATGATAGTAATCAGTTTTGCAAAACATTTTTATGTTTTTTTTATTAATTAGATTTATTTTAGCAAAGAAAGCAATAGTAGTATCATTAAATGTGTAGGTATGTTGAATTGTTAATTTTGATGAAAAGTAGGCTATGAAGGAAAAGTTAAAGATAAACCATTGCCCTGCCTAAGTAAAAAAATATATAGTTCACAAAGAAAAGAGACAAATATTACTTGGAAATAAAACAGATTCTTCAATGCTTACAGTATATGTATATATTTATGTGTATGTATTGAATTCAAGTAGACAACATGTACAAGGGCATAAATAAATTATGTAAAGATTAAATCATCTATTTTTAAGCTCGAAAAAGGCTTATTTGGGTAAGTATATCAGTAACCAATAACAGTTCTAAAACCAATATATACTATATCATAATTTATTGACACAGGCTAACAAAAAAGCCGAAAAGATCTTATTTTTTTTTTAGATAATAATACTATTTCTGACTTGATTTTGAATTTCGCTCGACATTAGGAATAGTTATAAGCTCTGAATTTATATAACAGATATATAATAGATAGGTACTTTTACTTTATTTCTTCTTTACAAAAATAAAGTACATTATAATAAAATTTAAACTTGGTTAAAAACTTGCTTGTTTACTTTGGTGTATTTAAATAAATTGTTAATATACTTATATAATATACTAAGTATATGTATAGGTAGGTACATAATGTAGCATATGGGTATAGTTAATGGTTGAGTATAATTTTACTATGAAGTGGAATATACATTAAAATAGAAAGTAGCAAAAGGTCCCTTAGTTGTTATTAAGACTTCTAGTATTGCAAGTTTTAAACTTAGTGTATGTATAGTTCCTCTACAATAGAAGTAAAGTCAACTACGACAGTTTTAAGTTTAAAGCTATGGTACATATCCATAATAGTCAAAGTTGCCATGTATTAAAAATCTTTTGTGTTTTAATTTTCCAATTCTCTAACTAATGTACCATATTAGAGACAAGTTTACTCTGGGCCTGTCTTAGCAATAGTAAAGAGGAGGAATATACTATCCTTGTGTCTAATAAATTAGAGGTAGGTATTCTTGTAGAGTCAAACCATTTATATGTAGGTAACCATGAAATTATTTCGATAACGTTATCATCTCATGGTTTAGGGTATTTTAACGTCCTGTTACTATATATGAATCCAAATGTATATATTATCAATATTTTTTTATACATACCTCACAGCTAGGATTGATTATAAATCTTCTACATAATAATTGGTATTCTAGAAATCTGTAAGTAGGTCCTAATAAGGAAAGGTTTCTTATAAGATCTACATATTATATCTTTAGGGTGACTGTATATAAGTTTATATATCAGAGGTTTAAGATTTATGTAGCATTATTATTTATATTTAGCTAATGTATAGAAGTACTTAATGTCATACAGGTATGTATAAAATTGATCACTGGATTACTTTCACAGCCGTGTGGTATTTAATGAACTTTATAAACAGCTATGGATGAACTTCCACATGATGTAGCTAAAAAATGTTATGATAAAAATAATAGGTAATTTATGGTTCTAAATAATGAGAAACTCTAACCAAATTATTGCTTTGTAAAGATGTAACCTCAATTTAATATGTGAGTTAGGAGGGACTGAAAAATAAATAACACTCAAAAGAAAACGATCAAATTGTATGTATTGTGATGTCAGTGAATATAATACAAAACATTTTTCAAAATGTACAACCTTGCTTACTGTCGCATACATGATATGAAAAATAAAATGCGGGTATGATATGAATAAGGTACGTTAACGTGATTTTTGACCAAATTTCTCCTAATAACGAGCACACCGACTAGCAACACGATTCTATGCACCAGCGAAACATCAACATTGTTTACATTATTATAATTTGTGTCCCTTATACAATACTTCAATATTACACGGAATTTCAATTTACCGTTACTTTCTTTAATATGCGATTGAGGCGCTCAATTAATATGAAATTATCAAATTGTTTAATCGCCAATTTTCAATTAACAAATTAAATTTGACATTTAAAAGGTGGGTAGATAGATAACTATCCACTCAACTGTCATGGAGTACAAAAACATGAATCGACACAAAAAGCTCAACTAGCACAAAATAAATAATTATAATACACAATACTATGTACAAATAAAGGGATGCTCTCATCTAACCAGTTCCTACGCTATACATAGCTTTGGATATAAACGACAACGTCTATGGCTAACACTAATTTACAATAAAGCTTTTGTTTAGAACAACATTTACATTATGTTAATTTTAACATTATATTAAAGTTAACAAGTGGGGTGTCGGTGACGGTCTGGTCAGATTAAAATAATCGGATGTAATGGATATATCTGTTTAGGAATACATAGCATGGTTTACAATTAATCACTGTGTGATTCAAACTATGAATCATCTTTAATTTTTTTAGAGTAGTAATATATTGCATTTGTAAATGTTCAATAAGTTGCAAACAGGGTATACTAATTGTTTGCGATTAGATAATTAAAATGGAATGAGTCATGTCACCAATTATTCGAATCTAACAATATTACGTGCCTTAGTTAATACAGTGATCTCGAACGTATGAGATCCATTCAGGCACTTGGTTACTCGCTACTGACCGAACTTTAACAGAATACTTAAAACACTTAACCTTACTTAACTCTGCTATTGTCATTGTCTCCAGAGAGAATCCTGGATGTGAAGTCTAAAGGTTCTATAGTGTATTATTCTACCATTAGAATTTGAAAAGGGGAAGATTATTTTGAAAATTGATAGTAGAAAGAGTTAAGTATACCGTCCTAACGAACCAACATGACATTCTAACTTTTCTTACAAACGCTTTCACACGCCAAAGCCCATTTAACATTTTCACCACACCTTTCGACATTTTCCTTCATCAGATAAGGATAAACATTTTCATTGAGTGTCGAACTACGCTACGCATTAATAGAAATGCAATACTCAAATCCGATTCTCACGACAGTCCGTTAACTATTCAAATGACGTGACTATGAGGTTCAGTTTTAGTATTGCAATTGTAACCATGCTAACACTCTGTAATATTTCATACTTAAAAAGGACAATCTTCGCACACAACAGGTATCCATAGCAATCAAATAGAACACTTCACATCAAGTCATAAGAGTGGTTTTTGTTCGTCAGCTACACTGCGAGGGAGACGTAGGCTCAGTGGTCGTGAAGGCGGTCGTGCGAGCGGCTGGAGGAGCGCGACGTCTTGCGCTGGTCAAGGTACGCGGCCGGGGCCCAGCCCTCGCCTTGACCCGCTGGAAAGAAAAACAGTAAAAGGTGATTTACCTATTTACTTAATTAAAACGATAACAACCAATTACATTAATTAAGAAAAGAATTATCAATACACTTAAGTAGCAAATTAAGATGATTGGTAAAGGTAAGATTGTTCTTAGTTTGTATAAATGCATGTCGGGCTCAGATGTAATGACACTCCACTACCGACTAAAACCTACCAGAAAGGGACATCGGTCCCTTCGTTTCGTAAAGGACGGGTTTCGTGGGCAAGCGAGCAATGCTCCTCCGCGAAGTTCCGACTGAGGGACATATTTTTCCATTACATACTCGCTCCATCTTCGACTACAGTAGGCATTGCTCAGGTCGTGCGCTCGTTTGCCGGTCTGTCGAATATAACCGCTGTGACGTACCTGCGAGTCGCACGTACCACCAGCCCGCGCAGCCCACCTTGAGCAGCTCGGCGTGCTGCCCCTCCCGCAGCGACACCTCGCTGGCTCCCACCGCCGTGTAGTCAGACAGCGCCACCAGCGCGCACCCCACCGCCTGACAAGCAACCACACGTTAACTACGCTGAGACTAGCAAATGCTAGCAGGGTGTTGCAGATGCCAGCAGGGTACATCAATCCTGAGCGCCTATGATACAAGATTGTCGTTGGTTTAGGTTTGTCATTTAAACGTCTTTGTTTGGTAAGTAAGTGTTTTATTTTTCAGTGAAATGTTTCTGAATTTGTGAAACACTGCGATTGAAATCATGGAGCTGCCAATTAAAACCAAAGTTTACATACAAATTAAATGATTAATTGATTTGAAAGCTAGAGTAGGTATAACTTTCTGTCGTGAAAATCGGGGCCATTGTTCCGGGAAAATAAGTCTTGTGGCAACATGTGAACTCCAGAGATAGAGATATATCTTTTGTTAACCCTGTGATATAAAATAATGCGTACCAGTATAGACATACATAGACAGTCAATTGGACGCCCGCGCGCCCTTTCAATCCACCCATGCTCAAATCGTCGAATTTGTTAAAACGTTTTATTTATAAAGTTGTTGACGTTTTGAGCATGAGAATTTAAGGCATTTTGTAAATGTGATAATTGATTTTCGTAACAACATTCAGAATACGAAAAAAATTGAAATTGGAAGTTAATTCATCGCATTTTTCTTCTGATTGTAACTTAAATCTAAAAATATAAAACTCAAAGGTGACTGACTGACTGATATAGTGATCTATCAACGCACAGCCCAAACAACTGGACGGATCGGGCTGAAACTTGGCTTGCAGGTAGATGTTATAACATAGGCATCCGCTAAGAAAGGATTTTTGGAAAAGCCGCTTTTAAAGGGGCGAAATAGGGGATGCAAGTTTTACTTCTTAATGCGAGCGAAGCCGCGGGTATCCACTAGTTTTTAATAAGTTGTAACTTAACCAATGTGTTCGTTGGTATTATTTGGTTGGTTGGTTCTAGTTATTTTATTAGTTTCCATACAGCACACATTTAGTAGCATGCATATTGTTAGATGCTGTTTATTTACAGCTTGCTGGTTCATGCAAGTTGTGTGGATAAGTAAGCCATGATTCTAAAGGGTTCTGATATAATATTTTTCACTGTTAAGCATATATAAAACAGACAATTTAAGAATTTATATTATACATAGAATAGGTAGATAAAATATACAAATGTTGTTTGTTTGTTTTTTCCTTTGATAAAGTGTAGGTAAATTAAAATGTACGAACAAAAATGATATTAACAATTTTATGCCGTTATTTATGAAATTAATCGAGTTTATGAATAAGTAGGTATAGATACAGTATTTTATGTGTAATTATTAAATGTTGGTACCTAAGTAATTTTCAAGATATTATTACAAATATGTCCATGATCTAGGTAGCCCTAAAATTATAAAAAAAACATAGGTACCTAGTATATTACATGTATGTACCTAAATAGTAGTTATAACTTACGAGTAAACATTAATATACACAGTTGATAAGATAATAATATGTAAGTAGATAGTTATAAGTATAAATAACACGTCCAAGTCCAATTTGTGCGAGAAAAAATAACCAAACAGCGACTAAACAATACTGTGTTTTCCAACGTAGTGAATAATAACGTTGCAATAAAATAACACTTCGCATGTCACACATTTCATTCCATAGAGCACACTCTTAAATAATTCACACTGAAATGAAACTAAAAACGCGATCAAAGCGTGATGTGATCAAGCTAAGCCAATGACGTGCTGTGATGTGCTGAGACATATTTTTGATAACTTCTTATTTATTGACTTCATTACGTTGTATAATATGTGTATGTATATTTGGTATAATATATTTCATTATAAATTATTACATACATAAATGAATCTGATATTTGATAGTAATGTATGTAAAGCGTACATCGACAGAACATTGACTCGAAGCAAGCGCATATACAACTAAAATCAAAGCACACTGACAATGGATGACATAACAAACAAAACATGACTTACACAATAGTAAATGTTCAGCGAATTGAACCGAAATATCCTTCTCTTTGGTTACTAAGCTTTGGATATAATATCAGTCTCTTTTCATTATGTACAATGGCCGCGCCCGTATACGTTCAATATTGTGACACGTAAAACGTGGACGTGGCTTGTGCGGAGCCCGACACGGAAAAGAACTGAACCACTCTGTGGATGGTACCGTTGAGACCCACGGCCTCCGTCACCTGTTGAACAACACAACATACAACATGGCCGCCATCTTGTCTACAGCCGTACACAAACATGGCGTCGCATTCTGACAATTGTTGACAATACACATGACAACAAAACATTACGATCGGGTTAATGATGTGTCTGGACAGTGCACAACTAAAATCGGTAAACGACCGTGCTTCGTGTCGCTAAATCATTTCCAAACTAAAAGCGATGATGAGTGGGAATGTTAAATTAATAATGTGACAGCGTGATATTGTCGGACCGGGGACGTTTGGCAACTGAATCATTCGTAGCTTTGGAAGTGGCACTAGTTAGCTTCTAAGGAACCCTCTGGAGTTAGCTGTTTATTCCATATCCTAGTTTATTTAGTTTCCAGTGTAGCAGAGGATGTCATGTGCTCGGGTTGTCAGCTCTGACATGCGCTACCCGTGACTGTTTAGCCCGCATTCCTAATGATACTTTATACACTTACTGGCAAAACGTGTGGGCCACGTCTTTCACTGCAAACCCAAAATTAGTTAGCATTAATTCTAGACCCACGTTTAGTCAAGCTACCCCAGCTATAAGCTTTTTAGTCTTGTTAGTCAGCTATTAATTATACAGTTATCCATTACTATACATTTGGCTTGCCATTAGAGATCATTAGACTAATCTATAGTCCCAGTGTGTGCTACTAATAAACCATCCGTTATAATAAAAGATACAGAGTTCAATTTACAATTTATTCCCACAATCAATAGATACAATAACAAATTGTTCTTTCGATCAAAACAGCCATCCGTGGCATCCAATGGCGCCACCTTGAAAATATAGTACAATAAAACTGGACAAGACAAACAATTTTGATCTGCCTCCTTATTTTGAAGTCGGTTAAAACCACTGGCACGGATGTAGAAAGCGATTCCTATCAATATTCGTTGTAGATCAATTTCAATGATTATTTGTTACAAATTATCAAGATGGCGCCAAAAGATTTAGCTTTTTTAGTCATTTTTTATTAACGTCACAACTCAATCTAGGAGTCTTGGACCGTTTCCGACCCCGCATACTGACCGGCGCGTGGTCGGTGTCATCATCATCATCGTCGGAGGGGTCCGTGCTCCAGCAGTGCTCCTCGTGTGCGTCGCAGGACGCTGCGCGCGCGGCGGCCGGCGCGTGCGCACGCTTCTCGCTGCGACCGTTGTCGGACGCGGGGGCGATGTCCCAGGAACTCGTTTGGATAAGGGTCCTGAAAGTAGGGAAAAGTGCCTACAATTTTTGAAATTCACAAATACTTCACTGAAGTTTTTTGAATATATTAAAATAAACAAAAGAGGATATTTTTTAAATCATTTGGTATGCTACGAGACACATGCCGCTGATGATTTAATTATAATTACGCAGTTACGCACACCCTGCAACTGAACAGAGATAAGAAAATCTAGGACTAAATTTTCTATAGATGCAGCTATCAAAGCTTGCACCGAACGTATAAAACTAAAGTTACGGAATATGATAACCAATATATAGGTATACATAGGTATATGATTTCACGTGTAATTGTAATATCTTACCGATGCTGCGCTCCGTACTGCCGGACGCGCTCTCCCTTGAGTTCCTTCAGCTGGTCGAGCAGCACTCGCTTGATCCGCTCGACCCAGGCGCGCTTGACGTCCACGGTCGGTGCTGTGATGGTGTGCACCTCGCTCCTGCCTTGCCGCCACACTTCGAACTTGCGCAGGTCACCCTTCACTGACTCGGTTAGACCGACTTGTGACATCTGGAAGTTTTAGCATAGTGTTGATAAAATCCGTAGTATGCCGAGTACTAACTCGGTACGAGGAGTATTATTATTGAAGGACGCCATATTTGACGATGATAATTGTCGTGCGACGGACTTTTTTACGCGACGACTGGTATGTTGAATTTAGGCCTAATATCAAAATACGATACGAAAACCATTAGCTGGGACATTCACATTTTGCGTATACGAATATTAAGGGGGCACTTATGTGCCTACGTTTAGAAAATCTCTGAAATTTTCGGGCAGGCCATTATTTTTGTAACTTGAACGGGTTTGCAATTGCCCATAGTTTACCTGACAGCAAGCAAAGGCTATGCTATTTTAGTATTTACCTTTATGAAACACAAATACTTTGTAAGTACGAAGAGATATTGTACTCACAGATAAAGCATATACTTATGCCCAACATTTGAAACAAATAACATAGGTAGTATTTTTTTTAGGTAACCATTAGATGAAGAGCAATCTTTCGTATACGAACCTGCATATCGTGTTTGAAATGATACGTGGCCTTGTTATGGCTGTTCTTTGTCGCTGGCTTGCAGAACAGCATAGCCTTCTCGTAGAGGAAGATGTGTCGTCGCCGCGGCCGTATCCTCAGGCGGAGGTCGCGCTTGTTCTCAGACGCCACGAGGAAGGAGCCCTGCAGGAGGAGCTCGCCCTGCTGGCTCAGATCCACCTGCAACGGTGGGACGATTTATTGAAAATAGACAGGTTCATGAAATTCTATAAGTATTTAAAAAATATATAGATTAGACCTCATTTATTTCGGAATTACATTACATTTTCGGATATATACACAGGTACTTAGATAATAGTAAATGTATGAAGTTAGGGCCCTAGATACCAAACTAGGGCTAAGACTGTATCTTGGCACTTAGGTACTCGCCATCAAAAATAACAAGATGTGATGATGTAATAGAAATGTAATGAATGACATAAGCACAGAAGGAATAGCATTATACTGTTTACTCGTCGTATTGATATCATCATCATCATCATCAGCCTAATGGGACCCACTGCAGGGCATAGGCCTCCACCCTCTTACGCCAATACTCCCTGTCTTGCGCTGTTCTTGCCCAGATGTTTCCTTCTAACTTTCTTACATCATCCAGCCACCGTTGCACAGGTCTTCCTACACTTCGCTTACCTAGCTGTGGGTACCATTCAGTTATTGCTTTGCTCCATCTGCCGTCAGTACGTCTCGCCAAGTGTCCAGCCCATCGCCACTTGAGTTTCGTAATACGAGACCCGACGTCTTCCACCTTCGTACGTTTTCGGATCTCAGTATTACGAACCCTGTCGCGTAACGTAATGCCTAACATGGACCGTTCCATTGCTCTTTGTGCGACTCTCATCTTTTCGATGGTTTCCTTGGTGAGCGTCCATGTTTCGGCAGCATACGTCATTGTGGGCAGAACACATTGGTTGTAGAGTCGTGTCTTCAAGCATTGAGGCATTTTACGGTCTTTAAAAATATCGCTTAGTTTGCTAAATGCCGCCCATCCGAGTTGGATTCGTCTTTTGATCTCCTTGTGTTTATGCTCTCTGCCAAAGGACAAACAGTGTCCAAGGTAAGTGTATTGTTCCACTACTTCTAACTTTTCACCACCAATCTGGATAATTGGTTGTGAATCTCCAGAAGCGTTGGTCATCACCTTAGTTTTGGACATGTTCATCTTAAGGCCCACTCCAAGAGAGACATGGTGAAGGTCTTCTAACATCGTTCGGAGATCAGTATTGATATCGTATTGATATAATGAAAGAAAATCATAGACCGATATCAAAATCGTTATTGTAACGTTATCAGTAGCGCAATTCAAAATTCAAGTATTTTCTTGATAGTTTTAGGTAAAATACTTAGGATTTTTATTTTTATCATGGATAAACATCATTAATGGAAGAAAGTTTCGTACCTAAAATCGGAGCCATTGACATAAACTATTCCGCTTGCCGTAAAATGCACGTAACGAATTCTCATTAAATTTTGTTTAGAGCCCATCGTAAAATATACATAAAACGCCTTATTTGCATTATTATCTCATCAATCTTACGCAGATGATGGTAATAGAGACGTGAAAAGTATCAACATGCTTTCCACACTGATGTCACTGAGCCATAAAGATACACACTAAGTACCAAAGAAGACCATAACTATAAAATTCAGGGTTTGACTGGCCTGTTAGCTTAGTTGGTAGTGGCTCTGCCTTCTAATATTGGTGTTGAGGGTTCGATTCCCCCTTGACAAAAGTATTTATGAAATTGAAAATTTATTTGTATGTAGGTATAATAAGTATGTATTTACAAAAGAAAAGTATATAAGTATTATATCCGTTATCTAGTACCCACGACACAAGCGTTTGCTTAGTGTGGGGCTTGATGGCGCTGTGTGCAATGTCCCGGAATATTTATTTATTTATTTTTAGGTAGGTACTTACTGGTAATTAAAAACAGAAAAAATATTGAAGTGATTTTTGCGAGAGTGAATCGGTTCTTACTGTGCAAGTCGATCCATCCTAGACCACAATCGTCTATCAGGCGAATTATGGTCAAGTGGAAACTCATTTCATGTAAAAAGTGAGCTGCTTTATTAAGTAGCTGCGTAGGTAAGTACCTACATAAGAAACAACAACTTGAAAATTCTATACTAAAACAATGCTTAAAGGGTTCCATTTAGTGTGAATAACTTACAGGTACCCCCGTGATGGCGATCTGGTGCATGGAGTCGTTGACGCACTTGAGCACGACGAGCATGCAGTCCAGCGCCTGCTGCAGCCCCGTCGTCATCGAGCCGCACTCGCTGTACCGGAGCAGGTCCTGAAATTACGAGACAGTTTTATAGGAGTTGAAAATCTACAGCGGGTTTTGGGAATTCGGAAAGTTTTTACTTTAAAACGAAACGCCGAATAAAGTTTCCTACATTGAATTATCTTTATGTCAGTGATTCACTAATCATAGACGTTTTAGAAGCTATTTTTGATTATGGTTGGGCGTTTTGTTTTCGAGTGGTAAGTTTCAGAGTATGTTGAATGTACCTTGCTGGTGTGTTTCAAGCGCCCTTAAGGCCCTTGTGCAATGATACGCCAAATAGTGCAATACCTACTTATAATCAAAATGAAAAGTGCAAAATTGGTATCTCGTTTTTTGGCCATATGATGGGGCTTTATTATTACCGGTTGAAAAAAAACAGAGATTACTTATGAATATAAGTATCGTTCGACCCAATTGTTATTCACTAGGAAATAAGCATTAAGACTTATTTGTGTTGTTGTTACTATGTCTTGCGTGACCTGGACTGGAATCTCAAGTATCTATACCTACTACCCAGATAAACAGTCTTCATACGGCTGAGAACTAATTAACATTAATTTAGAGCTCAAATAGCTAGGCTAATGCAAATCACTAGAACGTGTTTGACGAAACTAGCAGACAACGATCTACAAAATGTCAGATTGATTTCAGACTAGACTTGAGCAATTTCTGATGTTTGTAATTTTACTATATTTAATTTAATGTAATGTAATTTAAATTCTATTTTGTAAAAGTAAATATTTAAAATGTATACTTTCCAAAAATAAGACCCCGGAAGGAGCTAATCTCCGTGACACAGACGCACCGGCGTCTAGTACGGTGCTTTAGTGATATTTTGTATGTGTGCATTTTTATGAAAATAAATAATTTTGAATTTTGAATTTTCTTTTGAGCAATAGTTTTTTTACATGATTTTTTTTTACATGGCTTACGCTTAGCTACAACTTGCCTGATGGTAAGCAACGTTAAAGTCTACGATCTAGCGCGCTTGCCTAGAAGAAACCGGTTAATTGGTAAGATTTGAGAAGAGACATCTTAGATTTACTAAATCTCAACTGGACTGCATAACATTGAACATGCACATATTTTTGCACATAGCAGTCACGTCAAACATAAAATTCTCTCACAAGGGACAAGGGATTCGATCGAAGATCAGGATCCAGGCCAGATATGCTTATGTAGACCATTTTGTCGTGTCTTTGCTCTACATTTATTTACGTATTTCAAATTTAGTCTCGTTCTAGATTTGGGTACTTATCAGTCGTTATATAACTTAACAGTTTTTCGTCTAATACTGTCTGTAGGTTCTGAAATTAGAGGCGAGAATGTTGAAGTGCGTTTTAAATATGGGACATATCTGCATTAGGGATAAGTAGACGATAAACTTTAAGCAGCAGCTGCTACTTGATTATTCTCCGCTATCTTACACTTTTGGTTATGGTTTGAGCATTAACTTTAAGAAGCAGTTACATTTTACTATTTTGCTGTAAATGTCCAATACCTTTCTTTCTTCTTCTTCTTATCGAATGAGAGTGGCCAAATCTGGTGTCGAGAGTTTATCAAGCCGCCTTAAGGGCCTCTGACATGGCTTAGCGACTGCCGTACTAGACAAACAGCCGGGACCTACAATTTAACGTGTCATCCGACCCATGGAAACGCCCAAAATGGAATACCTGTCTTTGACTTGGCCACTAACCTTTAGCAGCAGCTGGTACTTGGTTATCCTCTGCACGGGTTTGAGCAGGTAGGCGGCCAGCGGCAGCTTGTGTCCGAGCCGCAGCTGGCACGCCTGCAGGAACAGGTGCGTGTCCACCAGCGTCTCGCGGAGCCGCTCCGAGCGGGGGATGTTCTGGCAGTAGTAGCTGTACAGCCGGAAGAACGTCTCTCTCTGGAACAAATTATTTATAATAGTTATGCAGTCGTTGGACATAATTTTAAAAGAATACAGTATAGGCGAAATAATGTCTCTCTCTGGAAGAAAAAATAATTAGTATAGAATTATGCAATCATCGAACATAACATTAAAAGAATGCAAGAGTGGTTTTATAAATCAGTATCATCAATTTTTATTTCATGTCTTTGAAAATCTACGCTTCCGTAACCTTTTATTACCTAATTTATAGGTAGCGTGTTGAAAAGTTATCGTCATCGAACTTTGTGTTAAAAAACTCATTTTAATGTACCTACCGTGTCTTTTATATTACAATGCAGTTAGTTAACTATTTATAAAATAACCATGACACCTGGAAATGTGTATAATAAAAAAAAATGGAAATGTGTACTTATCAATAGTTGCGATTTGTTTCTCAAATAGATGAGTTTTTGCTTGCTTTCTTGGAGAAATATAAGAACGGTTAATGTGATGATGTTGATTACACAATAGTTGATATTTTTGTCGTAAATGGCTTTTTAGTTGCCTTGTAAGCAGATAAGTATTAGATAAAAACAAGAAACGCGAGTCATGTCCAGAAGTGGACAATCTGATGATGATATTGATGATACTGATTTAAAATACCTACAATCCAAACATTACCTTTTCCACAAAACATAATGCAACAAGTTCCGTAGCTGATATAGATTTCTCCAAGTCCTTGAGAAAGACATCCTGGTGGAATGTGAAGAGCTCGTGGAGGTTTCCGAATAGCACATCCGCTTGGCCCACTAACGTCGCCGGGAGGAGGTGCTGGTTCTCTGGCTTTTCTATCTCGTCTTTGTAACCCTGAAAAATAAAAGGAGAATAACACCATTAATCCACTGATTAGATCAGACAACAAAGATTATTATAGAAGTCTGCCAGTATTGGTGCAGAAAAACCAACAGTGTGTGTGAAGACTTAAATTGCCTATCACATAGTGTAATGATGGTGTGCAAGGTGCCTATTTATCAAACAGCTATACCGTTATACAGAATCTAGGCTGACAAAGACAAGCACTTTATAACCGGTAGAGTACGTTAACTGTTCTAGGATGACTATTAACTGAATTAATAATACCGAGGTGAGGAGAGACGAGCACACGCTGACTGTATCACACCATCCTTTCAGACGTCGGTCGTAGTCTCGGTAAATAGCTTCCAAGCATTTGCATTCGGAAGGCGTCAAACTGTCATTCAATTTCCAGAACTTCGATTTTCTCTTTATATTCTGCAGCGTTGACGCCCAGTTACTCATTGAGAGATGTCTATTCAAACTTTGCGTCTTTCGCTGACTCTCTGGGTTATTCTCAAACTTTTTATGGCCCAATCTGGAAGCGTAGGCGTAGCTGTAGTGATTGTAACTGTTTATGGATTTCATACATTTAGTCGGTTGACTGCAGGACAAGCTCGAGTCTGAGCTTCGAAAGTAACTTTCGCTGCTACTGCCATTCAATATTGAGCCTCTTTTACTGCAGCGAGACGTAGAGCAATGGTCTTTAACGGTATGATTCCATTCCTTCATTATCTTTTTGTAATCTTTCAAGATTTTTGACAAAACATCTTCAGGATCCTTACTGGTGCACATTGTATTTCTAAGTTCGGTACAACTTGAAGACTGAAATTGTGTAGTAGTTGAAGTCATAGATTCGCTAAAGTATTCAGGCGAAGAAATGTGGATTTCCGAATCATTGCACCCGTAAATAGGATTTTTCACCATATCTGGAATATCGATAATGGTAGGTGCGTTGGTTGTTAACGATTCTTCTGCTGTTGCTTCTGACGGTGTAACCGCTTCGGAATCCGGCAGATAGGTAATTTTCTCTTCCGTTTTTTCAGAGTTCTCATAGCCAGGTAACGATTTACCGTAGAAGAAATTCCCAACGAACGGTTCCATATGCACCGGTTTAATGGCACGCGGATTGTATTTGATGCGCGTATGTTTTCCCACATCACTCACTGATTTCTTACACTTTTTGCGTCGGGCGTTTTCTTTCTCGAAGAGTGATATTTGGTTGGTGTAGTCGCTGAAGAGCGTGGAGTCGGAAGCTGATCTGTTGAGGCGTTTCTTCTTGCGGGTGGTGGTGTCATTTTTCCTGTAGTACCAGGAGTATGATGTGCCGACGCTGACGTTCGCGGATGTTTTGTGGAGGTTGTATTTCCCGTGTTTCATGGTGTATCGGTGGGCGCGGGAAGCCGACGGACGAGGGTCTGCGCCGGAGTGCAGTCGCCGTACGAGTATCGAGCGTTGCGTTCCGCTCAATGGGCCGTATGGTTGCGTGCTGCACTAGATAATGAGATATGCGGAGTTGCCTTGTCCGTGACTGGTCGAGGAATACGCACTGCATGTATGGCGGCGGCACACTTGACTTTTGGAGCAGAGCGATGGTACAGAGATATCGTGCTTCATTGGAACTATTTACATGTTGCATGGTAAAAATGATTCTGTGACACGATTTCTTTTCAAAGTAGTGGCTATATCCGCATATTTGCTTACAGTTATGATTGATGAAATTGATGATACTTATTTCTCAAAAAAAATGTTGATGTATGTTTCTAACAATAATATCGCTAGCTTTTTAGGTACGTTAATACATCTAAGTACTTCCTTGTTACATATGAGAGAAAGCAAATAGCGAACTTTATGGGCTCAGGCAGGAAGGGCAAGGAAGCGCGTGTTAATTGGCTTGCATAATACGAAAGCCCTAACTTACGATGTCTAATTGAATTCAAACCACGTATAATGTTAATTTAATAGCCATACCATATAAGATAATCAAAAGATCGCAGCTTTCGCCGGCCGATGGTAAGGAAAGACGATTGCTTTCGCTTAATGTTAATGGTTAATCGTGCTATTCGCGGTCTCGAGTTGTGCACAAGTCGTTAAAGCGTACATTACGCGAAATATGTTGAGATTTTGTTTTACATATTGGCTGTTAGTGGAATTTCCTCATTTTATTTCTGGTTGAATCAAGTGCTTGCTGTTCTTAAGGTCTCTGATCTGTCGGTATCATTAGTTTCTATTAGTCTCACCAATATTCATACGTCTCATCTTATGACCGCATCTTGCCCCAGATCTGTGAGACCCACGTGGTATTGGCTATGGCCAGGCTAGTGGTTACTACGTGGTGGACTGGACTATATGCCATGAGTCCATGTTATGTTACCGAAGATATCACAAGTTCCACTCACAGTAAGTATAGAGCCCAGCTCCTGAACGTAGACGCGCTCCGTCTGCAGTAGCTCTGCCAGCACGTGACCGCGCCGCGAGCGCCGCGCGTCTGCATCCTCGCCGCCGGAGCTTTCCGACCCACCTGACGTCTCCATCTGGGGACAAAGGATGGTACTTGATTAGATATGTGTGGAAGGGAACATGACAGTTGTATACGCCAGTGGTGCCTGGGGGCAGACCGGTATAAATTAACTAAATTATATACATGTATGTATGTACGAGTACCTACTACAACGAAATATGTCCAAACTAACGAGATATATAATATTAATGGGATTGGTTTTCAATTCATCTGATTTGGCAGAATATTGGTGCTTAGAGCAGCTGACGAAGGTCTAAAGGGGTATGAGTTGTTTAAAGTACCTAAGTTTGTTGTTGTAATGAACTAATCAGCAATAGGAAATGTTTTCTCAAGTTTTGTTATTGACTTGAATGTCTCTTTTTTCCATATTGACATTACTTAACATTCTTGAGTTTATAATGTCTGATAGCGCCTTTATCTTATCAGGTATCTACCTAAATAAATAATAAAACCTAAGTAAAAAAAATAACTTGTCCTTTATTTAGGACATACAAAAAAAGGCTCCGGAGGCCTTGATCTTAAAGCAACATTTGTGGCGGTTGCAATAATTGCTAATTTTATTACGGGCATGCAAGCGATTGGTTATGGAATTATATGTAGGTAGAGCAACTGAAGGTCATGATTATTACGAGCACAACATAATAATAACTAGAACATGTACTATATTCCAATGTTTTGTAGTTTTTTAATTTATTGTGTAATTTTGATATGTATTAAATAATAAATTTATAGTTACGCTTCGTTTCATTGAGGAACAAAAGTGCGTGAAGGTTTTTAGAGGTTTGAATGAAACAAGAAGGAAGGAAAGATGTACTAGGAGAGGAACGTATTTTCCACTAACACATATGTGACTAATCCCGCTATATGCGTATGTAAACATTCATAGTTATATAGGCACATATATCTATAACATACAGATAAAAAACCTAACTGCTTATTTTTATAAATGAAAAACTCTTCATATATGTAACTCTAAATACGATAAGCTCCCAAAACTCACAGGTTTATGATGCTCCGAAAAATCCTTTACAATTTTGTAACCAGTTTTCAACACAACGTTTAACGTCTCCATTCTCAAACACGTACACAAAATTCTGTTAAACCGTCCACAACATCACATCATATAGTTTAGATATAATTTAAAAACGGTTGACGTTTGAAACACACTTTGGAAACATTTTGGAGAATTATGGATCAAAACCCTTTAATTCGACTTTGTTCTCATTTTCACGAATGTTTGCCCAAATTTTCACTCACTAAACTGAATAATCCTGTAACCCATGTACAAATGTACAGAAATCTCGTGTTCGGAATGAGTTTTGTAAAAAGCCAAGCACATGTTGTGAGCGTATTACAAACTGAGAATAAGGCCGGGATGTGAAGGGGCGAGGAAATACGTTGGGCACGTAAAAAAAGTTGTTGCCTCCACTTTGTGGATCACAGGTTGCTCTACTTTATTATATTAGAATTGACAGTGTGATTAGACATTAGTGAGTGATTCAAATATTGTTAGACCACACTATAAAATATATGGCTAATAGAGAATATGTATTTTGTTAATTAGTGAGTAAACTCATAGATTCCTTCTGGGCGAGCTTTTAGGTCCGATAGAGACAAATCAAATTTATGGTTCAAACGAAATTTGAACTAATGACAAAAGCAGTTATAGAACATTTTAATTTTAATTAGTTATAGAAAATTATAATTTGAATGAGAAAATATTTTTTTCTATAACGTAACGTTTTTATTCTGAAAAATAATTTGCAATTTGAAAGTCAACACTTCTTTCCTCAAAATATTCATCGAATTAATACTCTTGCAAACCAACCATTTTGACGTCATGTGTTGAAATGATATGATTCGTAGTTATTTAAACTACACGTAAAATAAATAACTATTGACGACATTATAAAGCTATTACTTATACTTACGTCATTGACCACTAAATTATTTTTAGACTATACCAATACCTGTATACATATAGAAATCTAATAAATAAGCACGAGTACATTTTGGACTACTGATTTTCCTGTATCATGGTTTAAATTAGACACTAGTTAAATATCATAATCATGCTGAATATTAATAGCTCAGTCTCTAAACATAGACTCAGAATGTCAAATTAATTCGAATTCAAATTATTGGAGTCAGGAATCGTAAAATGTAACACTTCCATATATTTGTTATTTATTATATTAATAAGTTAAATGTAGAGCATCTTCCCAATCCAAAAGCATCCTGTATAAAGGGCAGCGTGCAGCTATGTGCGGCAGGATCACTGGCACGTTGTACGATAACATGCGTGTGTGTGTGTCCTCATCCCTACACGAGTGTGTGTATGTTAGTAGAGCACCACACCTGCCTTCTTCAGACCTAAGGACTGTCTTGGGAATCAATTGTATATGATTATGAACTCTATTCCGATGTAGTTGAGACTCAAAATAGACTAAAAATAATTTATTACTTTGGGGGTATCTTCAGTCCCTTCTTCAGTCCTAAGCACTGTCTTGGGAATTAGTTGTAGAATATTTTTAACTCTATCTCAATGAACAGAGGACTCAAAATGGCTAAAAGTCAATTGCAAGGAGGTCTCCTCCAGGGTGTTACATAACCTGGAGCTCTGGAGTTCATGATTTGAAAGCTATTGACGAGACGAGTGCATTATTTGGTTCTTTTCTGGTGTTTCTCAGAAAACATCTGTGAACTTCCTTTGTTATGACGGATTGGGCCGGGACCGGCTTTGGACCGTCTCCGGGATGTATACAGGGCTATTTGTGGCTTTGTTATTGGTTGTTAAAACATTACAATAAACAACGTTCATTTGACATAGACAGTTACTCTAATTTTGCAAAAAATATATGTAGGTATGTTAGAGATTTTACTTTAAATTGGCAATACATAACGTATCAGATTATGACTTGATACGATGAAAGCATAAATTAATCTTTCGATAACAACCCCAACAAGTGCTTAAGCATTTATAAAATTTAAATTATCTCATTAATCAATAGATTTTTATCAGTTAAAAAAATACTTGACATATTTACTAATGCGATATGAATGAAAAATTGATTATATGTAAGTACAGATATTTTTCTTCTTCAGTAACCCAGTATCGTTCCAGCTTCTTTCTATCAGAGAGAGCACGTGCTTTCCAATACTGTGGGAATATTTTTTTCATTGTTTTCGGATCAAAAGCGTGTTACCGGCTGATGTAAAGAGATTTATGAATACTTATTATTCTTGTAGGTTACTCTTACGTTCGTAATGATGGACTTGTTTGTTTCGGGTCATTTATCATTAAATACAATTAATGCTCACTAAGTACTAACAAGAAACTTGATTCTCAAAGCTTTGAGCTAGTAGGTATTATTCTCTCTTTAGTCTGAGATACTCCGAATCCAAATGGTATTTAGTTTTTTTCTTAAAACTATGTTATTTAATTGTTTTACGTTAATGAATTTTACAAAAATATTGTATATTATTAGAACGCTGGTATATTACTTATCTGTACTTATCGGTCTTATCTGTATATGTTCTTTTCTATATAATAATCAAATTCATCATATTCTTTTATTTGTGGTGTAACACGCAAAATTTAGGGTGAACAAAAACTTATGACCGGTGGTGTAAATCTGCTTATTTGTGTTCTTTGCCAATTTTAACCCAATGATACCAAAGTTTGATACCGCCATGTGACGTTACGAGCGTGCACAAAGGAGTAGTCAGTTAATCAATGACCCCCGTGTGTCGGTATGCGCAGGCGCACAGTGCAGGGCGCACTTGAACTGATTGTCCATAATGCCGCCTTCAATTGCAGCTAGCGACTGAACATTTACTTGGATGACTCAAATTGATATAATGTGTCATCGATGTATTGTATGTATTATACAAAAAATTAAGTAATTATTTTGAATTATTCAAGGGAGTATCAAACGGTAGACACAAGTAAAAGGACATTGGGTAGGCCTGTCTTTTACCGTACTATGTCGATATTGCATATCCCGAGGCTCACCCGTGATTCACACGAACGTTCATTCTGTTTATTTATACTCGTATCGTTGCAATTTTTCAACCGATCCTCGACTTTATGCCTGTTGATATAAAACCGGGAAAAATCCTACAGGAATATATTTCTTATCGGGCAAAGTAGTGAATCATCGGGAGTCGTTCCTGAATTAAATTGTTAGCATGTGTGGTTATTGACTTATGTTGACTTTTTTATTTTGGGCTGGAGTTTTTGTGTTATAACATGTATGTTGATATAAATAAATTCAAACTTCCTTAGTTTATGCAGTACACGAACGAAATATAGGTTTGTGAAATATACTCAAAGAGGTAGCATCAATCACTAAAGCATAAGTTTGTGTGTTCCTTTTAGCCATCTTCCCTATTTATGGAGTCGGCTCGCAATCCACCAGATTCAGTTAATTCAGTTCAGTTCAGTTTTCAAACATCTTTATTTCCCTATAAAATATTTACAATTGGGTAACTATGCTAGTGTACATCTAAAAAATCCTAACAGAGCACGTCGTGAGTATTACTTACGTGTTGTTTTGGAGTATTCAACTCTAATAAAACACTTTCAGCAATCTTAATGTAAACAAATCAAATTAACTTTAATATTGAGGGTAGAAACTCATCATCTAATAATTTTATGCAAGCTTTAGAAACAGCTTATACATTTTACAAAATACATTTGATTGAAAAGAAATAACCGGGGTACATACCGGTGTAGTAATAAGTAGGTAATTAAATATGTACATAAGTATGTATAAATCGAATTGGTCTAAAAAATCAATGCGAATTCTATTTATCTGTAGGTACATATAGCGGTTGCAATTAGAGTATTTGTAAAGCATCACAAAAATGCACATACATCAGTTTGAGTCATATAAGTTTAACATCGAGTCGA
Source organism: Macaria notata (assembly GCA_927399415.1). NCBI lineage: Eukaryota > Metazoa > Arthropoda > Insecta > Lepidoptera > Geometridae > Macaria > Macaria notata. The sequence continues at coordinate 3,535,498 of OV656727.1, forward strand.
AGGTTATAGCAGAGGCGTTATTGTTCGACTATGACGCTGTAAGGTACTTCAACATTGAGAAGGGCTTACAATATTATACGAGTTTGTACATTGTACAGTAAAATGAAAAAATAAATTCACTACAAACATTAATTGACTAACAGGAAGGGGTCTAGGCATGGTTCAAGAACAATACAGACCACAATAGAGAACAGAAGAAGGAATATGTTTGGCCACCTTATACGACATGACAACTTTATGAGAAACATCATTGAGGGGTAGTTAGAGGCACTAAGAGGAAGAGGAAGACCCAGGAGATCATACCTACATAGGCCAAATAAAAGAGAAAGCAGGTGTCATGTCGTATAAGGAAGTCAAGGAAATTGCAGGAAACCGTGAAGAATGGTGCATACAACACGGACAAGAGCCGAGAATTAATTAAATCGCAGCTGAGGTAGGATAGGTTCGTAGAACCCGGCGATCAAACATATTGGCTGGAACGTCATATATTTTGTAAACACCTTAATTGTAGCAGGAATATATTTTGTAAATAATGTAGATTTACCGTACCTCTGCATGGACGTTACGTTCAAGATCTTCTTCTTATCGAATGAGAGTGGCCAACTCTGGTGTCGAGTGTTTATCAAGCTGCCCTAAGGGCCTCTGACATGGCTTAACGACTGCCGTACTAGACAAACAGCCGGGACCTAAAATTTTGCGTGTCATTCGACCCACGGAAGCGCCCAAAATGGAATGCCACTTTTTAAACGTTCAAGACACAAATATATGATTATAAATAAATGCTTCTAATTTAACCATAACAATTGATTCAGTCAGTGAAAGTATTATTTTTTTGCAATAATAAGATCATGATCAAAATGATCAAATACTAAGCTATTTAGTAACATGAAAGTATCTAAGTAAGTAATGAAGAAGCCCAACCTTATGAGTTAATTTATTAAGTGCTAACCTGCACTATGGTTGTTTTAAATTAAACTTTTATTGGAAAATGAGCGAAAATAATCACGACCGGCAGGATTAGAACCTGCGTATTTCTGCTACCGTCGGAACGCCTTAACCACTATGCTACGGTCTACTAACTGCCAGGCGCGAAAATCCACACTCATTTCCATACACTTCAGACTGAGCGGCTGATGGCGCCACTTGTGCTGTCAGAATATGTCTAACAAAGCACTCATATCGATGTACTATGGACAACTTTAGTTATAAGTTAATAGACGCGCCTGGCAGTTAGTAGACCGTAGCCTAGTGGTTAAGGCGTTCCGACGGTAGCAGAAATACGCAGGTTCGAATCCTGCCGGTCGTGATTATTTTCGCTCATTTTCCAATAAAAGTTTAATTTAAGCCCAACCTTATTTACAGTTGGCCAATTATTTGCAAACTCGTTGAATTCATAACTTCCGATTGCTTATTACTTATTACCAAACTGTGTCTGTGGTAGATGATGAATGATTGGTAATTAAATGCAAATCAACACCTCATAAAACGATAATGATGTAAATCAAATTGAATTGCACTTGATTCGACTTTATATTACTTTTCATAGCATTTAGACTAGACTAGATTTTAGACGGCCATGTTATCTGTAACTGTTAATGACGTTATATAACTGGCTATTTAGATAACATTTGAATACAAAATAATCATTAGCTATTATTCTTTTAGATTAAAATGTATGCTTTAGTTTTTGACCTATTTAGTACATAGTGGTGAGAACTTTATTTGAAATTTATTTATCACCAGTGGACGCTTAAGGGGTCGCTCGCATTATTTCGGGAAAAAGTGGCCTATGAACCTCCTAAGACTTCATATTACCTACACATCAAAAATCATGATGATCCGTTCAGCCGTTTTTGCGTATTTTTTTCCTTTTTTAATAATAATCCGTTTAAATAAACAATGAAACAGATAAAAATGCTAAAAACTAATTCATTATCGGTTTAAAATAAACCCAAACATTTTTATTTCTAATATTTTCTATGCACAGATTTTGAACTTTTTCTGCTTCATACATGCGTGGATATAGATAGATAGATAATCATTTATTGATAAATTGATATTCCAACTTAAGCACTACTAAATGTCACAAAAATTGGTAATAACATTATATCTCGTCAATTTACAATTATTCATATATAGATAATCTTGGCACAATATACAGTAGGTAACTAATTTATTATATTTTACCTTAATTATACCTTAATTTATACCCGCTATTTTTAGTTCAAGCAGCAATAACAGACAAAGTATCGCAGGAGCAGGAACGGTTGCAAACAGCGAGCTCCAAATAGCAGTGGAGGTGCCCGTTACCACCACCGTTACACCATGTACCACAGTGTGGTGTCGGAGTTACTGGACCTCGTAAATCTACCCTATACAGGGTTGCTGGTTAACAATTTAAGAGCTTTAGTACGTCTAAAGCAACACCTTTTGACGATTTTTGGAGGCATTGAATTTGATTCTCTAGACATTTTGGTTTTGTTAGGCGGTTGTATCTTTTGGTATGGAACAGCTGATTTTTGATTCTTTTTTTTTTTTTTTTTAACTTGAACGGGTTTGCACTTGACCATAGTTTACCTGATAGCAAGTAAGGCTATGGCCTAAGATGGAACGTGCTTACCCGATAAGAACCGATTCACTCTCGCTTTGAAGATCGCTGGATTATAGTGCGTGGGGAACAGAGAGCCAGGCAGGGAGTTCCACAACCTAGCGGTACGAACAATAAAGGTGGAGGCGTACCGTTACGTGCGGGTCTTAGGAACTTCCACCATAAACCGGTGTCGTCCTGCCGTACCTCTACTCGTCCGGTGAAAGAAGGGCGCGGGCGGAATTAGTTCGTGCAATTCCGCGGCACACTCTCCGTAATGCAACCGATAGAAAACCGACAAACTGGCGACTTTGCGACGGTGTTCAAGACTTCCCAAAAGTAGAAGAACAATAGTTATTGCTTTACACGTACTTATGATTGTGCGTAAGTTATCAATAACCCTGTATATTCAGTGTTCTAAGGTTGTAGGCTGAAGCGATAGAATAAAGAAATAGTACCTATATATATGTAGGTAGTGGGAGAGAAACTTCCGCGTCTTGGTTTGTGATTTGAACGGTTCCGTGGGATAGTGTGTTATTGAATACTGTTATTGGATTGCTTTGATGTGGGATCGAATTGAAAAGCCAGATTGTACCTGAATTTAATGTACAATGGACAAAGTTTAATGTACTTTTAGTTTAGCGATAAGGCCGCCACTATTTTTAAGTCTTCAGTGTTTCTGTTCTTCGTTTTCCTTAATGTATGTAACTAACTATATGTGTTACAATAAAGAGTTATACTTATCTATTTATTTTTGTCATTTACGTTCAGTTACTAAAGCTATAATCATAAACAGAAAAAAATGTGATAAAATAATCAACATTATTGCGTTTGTTAGTCACGATAAAACACTACATAATATATACTGTATATCGGTGTAAGTAGCTATATAGAACTTACATTGGAGACCTTCCATTGCAGCTCCTCTAGCACCTGCGCCCACCCCACGTGCACACTGACCACCCTCTCGTGCTGCACCACTATATCCTCTGTAGTCCTCCTTCGCAACACAACTCCACTCCCCGAGTCCGTGCCGCCACTATCTGGCTCCTTTGTCGCAGCCGAGGTCATTGTCATCACGGAACACGTTCTATTATCAACACTTAATATGAAACCATCACCAGCCAACCGTCAGTATCCGTCACAATAAAACTAAAAACTACCGCTCGTCGCCAACGCATCCTAACTGCAACTAAACATACAGATATTTATAGAACGATAGCAGTAATCATGTTATTTCACAGATACGTGAATGGGGTTAGTTTAATGAGGTCAAAGAGTATTCTTCCGGCAACACGAGTAGGAATTCGATTTGGTCAGTTGACTGCCACTTAGCCGATAAATGACGCACTAAAAGACAAGTAAGGCCATAAACTGCCTTCAAGACTTGCTAAGAAGCCACTGATGATTGATTGTTCAGACGAAATACTTGGCAGTTTTCTGGGAAGCGATTTTCGAAAGTCAAGAACAAAAACTCATCAATTGTGCTAAAGGAGTACATCAGAGCAATCATTTTGCAATTAGCAGGAAGAAGAATAAGAGTTACGATTGCTAATATGCCAACAAAAACATAAGCGAGCGAGTGCTGTGTCGGAAATTGATTCGGTTGACCCCAATAATCGGTGACGACCGTACCGTTTTGCGACGAGATTTCGTTAGTGGCGATGATCACGGCATCATCGGTCAGCGCGGAGCGTCCAATCAAAACAACCGGTATCGCGGAAACGGCTGGAAGTGGGACATACAGTAGAAACTCGAGTCTTTAACATGCACAGCAGCTCCGATACGACCTTCACATTTGAATAAAATGAAAAGCTGACCAATTGAATTCCAAATCACCGTATGAATGTGATTTTCCGAAAACAACATTACTTGGGTTTCTATTTGCAAATTATCAAGAACAAGAAACCAAATATCGCAATTAAATAGAGACGATAACCATGAACGACATGGAAAACAGGAATCCAAGATTTGTGACCAACCAGAATAACTAACGGCTACGTTAATAAATAAGAAATAAGGAAAACAACCATATGTTCATAATTGACAGAAACAAGTAATGATAAGAGTGGATATTTTCAAGATTTGAACCATGACCTCACTTAACAGTCAAGATATAACTAATGTCGTCACACGGGAAGGTTCACTTTCACTTGGCAATTATTTACATTCACCTTTCGTAAACAAAAACGGAAAGAGATATATTATCTCAAAAAAGTTCATAACAGTAACCATTATTATCAATGGAGACAAATCTTTTCAGATAAACCGATAAAATAGTAGTCGTACTAGTTCGTAGAATTATTCAGAAATGGAAAGTGTACACCTATATTGAATAGTTGTATCGAAGCGGTCTTATTCTTGGAACATGGTAATTAAACTAGAAGTGTTAATTGGCTCCGATCACATAGATTTATATGATCACCGGATGTTTGCGGGAGCGCGGATGGTTAGATGCTGTCGCAAATGTCGCCAGTTACATCGATTGGTCCATTCTGCAAAATGATTTATGAAACATTCATCTAATGATGTGATTTACTTTGTGGTATGACACAATATACAATAGGACATACACATCTTCAACCTTGAGTATTTCATTGTGTAGCATGTAGGAATATTAAGGCTTCTTGTGAATTTAAAGTATAAGCCATATTACATGTCGTTTCCAGAATTATTTATCTTTAACCTAAGTACCCAGGTACTGGTTCTACCAGTTCTGACACGAACTTCATACGAGAGAGTAATCTTTTGTCGTTTGGAAGCTGTCATAGCGATTATTCCAAAACCTGTTCGTAGGAAAGTGTTGTTGTATGATATGTCTCACAAACCACGTCGTGTTGTCGATTCGTAAATTCGACAGAGGAAATAATACACTTTGACTCGAACCGGTTCGTGCGCAAATCAAGAAATGACACATTACTTTCGTTGCAGAGATAAATTTATTTCCGGAGTATATTTTTGTCCAATGAAAAAAAGTCACGAATGCACTTTCTCCAAAATTGTATGTTTTAAAGCTAGTAGTAATATATGGCATGTGTACATGTTACAGTCATTAAGTAGGAGGCTTGTTAAACTAGTAGCTTTGTAGCTTTCGTTCTTCGACATGACACTACCATTAGAGGGTTTCACGGAACATTGAGTACGACCAAGTATCCGTTAGACCTCGAACACTTCCACACTGAGGGAAATGAGACGTGAGCGGCAAACAATGCAGCTAAAAACAGGCGATGTTCTAACATACACTTAAAACCCCGCTATATGGCAATACAGTAACCACATTGTCACAACAAAAGAAAATATTCCAAGAATACGCTGAGGATTAGAAGCAACACTTTCAGTGAACTATACATAGAGCTTAACTTTGATTACAAATGCAAAATACATTCACAAGTCTTCGCAGATCAAAAGAACTGTATTCCATGTTGAAGAGTTTAATCTAACTGTAAAATTTATCTAAGCAGCAATTTAGCATGTCATTTGAAATAAAATATTTACCGACATAGTAACTGCCATTGCGGCTGCGAAGTACAGTGATGGACGTCACTGCTATTTTTAGGATGACGAGGCTGAATTAGATAGCGAATTGACACGGACGAAATCGTAATGTAATTTCATCAAATGAACTTGACTGCAAATTGCAATGAACTTGACAATTGTTACATTAGTGGGCATAAGAGTGAGCCAGAGGTATATACAGCTTTAGCCAGTGAATTACTTTCACCGGGCGGCGATTCCGTTAGCAGTGAGAAACCGAAGTTCGCAATTAAAGTCGTGTGGCGCATACGTGCAATCTTTGTAATTGACTGAGACTTAATCGCGGGAAATGAACCGATTGTGGAATGCTATACAGACAACTGACAAAACAAGAGATTGATAAACATGGGAACGTTCGAGGGATCGAAAGATGAAACTTAGGCATTGTGTGCTGGTGAAGAGCTCTCGAATATGGTAAAAAAAGAACAAGCATTGGATGCTAAAAGCTACTAGTAAAGTATTGTTTGAAACAATGCTTTTAAAAACTGATGCGTCTAAACACAAGTAAAGTCTACGCAATAATACTTAAAAACATAAAAGCCGCAAGCCGTTGCCAGTTTAATGGAAGTAAAAAAAGTTCGATTCACTTAAAGTTCTCATAAAACCAGATATGTGCTTAAAAGGAATTTAAGCCGCAGACCGCATCCTATGGAGAGCTTAGTTTAAACAAGTCCGACCACAGCTCGATGGATCTGGGAGACTTCGAGACGACATATATCTGGCTGAGTGAAGCGAGCAGGGCAACGAACTCATACGATGTAAACAAAATCAACAGAAATAGGCGAAGACTCCGATCCCATCAAGCGTGAAGATGCTGCAACACAACCGTAAACAATATTGTGTCATTGAAAATTTGACCGGAGAGTTACACAACTATGTAAATGTTATGAAAAAATAGGTACGAAATCGTGTTGTCTAAGTCATTGTTGCTAACAGTGACGCAATCCGCAGATTCACATCATCGAATGCGAGCAACATTGCTATCGGTCTGTATCATCTTTATGGAACTGGATTCAATTACATGCAACGTACGGGTCAGGTTGTGAAGGCTGAGAAAAACGTCGATGCAAGTCGAGATACAAACGTACACTCAGAAGAAAACAACAGGAGGAAGTGAGTGCTCGTTATCTCGGATACCTATTCGAAATGACACCGGTAGCGCTTGTTTGCAAAGCGATGTTCTAATGGGGCGGACTGTTTGTTCCTCAAACACCGAGTTAGCGCCTCCGCCGCTAAACACTTAGCTCTCTGTTTGCCTTCACTGACATGCACACACTATCAAAAGTCGATTTGTAGCAATTTGTCCAACACAGGGAATTTATCTTACGAAAAAAATTATTGGACTCTTTCGGCGATGATATGACGACAGCGGAATATTCTAGATTAGACCAATACACTCGTAATTATATTGACGAAGTAAACATTGTGATTATAATTACAGCACTTTTCAGGCTTGTCACTGAACTGTCTATCACTTCTGGTTATAGAAATATGTAGTCACACAGAGCCGGGTCAAACGATATTATGCAATTACGCTATTGCCCAAAGATCAAAGATCTGGATTATTATGTCACTTGAATCTATCTGAATTATTTAAACATACACTAACGTGTCGCAACCGAAAGCATATAAAGGAAACTACTAGAATAATTGGCATTACGTCCTATTGTTTGTGATTTATCCTTTTTAATTTCCTCATTAATGGAATGAAGGTTACTAATTATAACTTATTTTAAAAGTGACGATTTGTCGGTTTCAAGTATGTATGTATATAATTGTCATGTCCATAATCCATATATAATATCTTTGATATTTGATACAAACTAATCTATAACCAGGGGAACAACAATAGAATATGCTAGTAGATACAGTACGTGCCGATCATCAAAATTTAATAAATCAATTTCACACAGAATCGAAACGCAAAATCCAATTGGGAGAGTGCTCACGCCCAGACCGTGCAAGAGGCGGCAGATTGGGCGCAACACCGATTATATTTCGTGATGAAAAAATCGCGTGCGTTATCCAATACTGAACGTGAAAGGCCATGATATGGTAATGCCTCCATTAGAAATCAGAAAACGCTGATCGCAGTTTTGACGGCTCCCTAAGATTATCTTACCGGAACAAGTGGCTTACTCAGAGTACCTTAAACAAGTTTTTGATCAGATGTAACTATGACACAATTATTACCGAAACCGCTTCTGCTTTTCAAAATGTTATCTCTTTCGATTTCCACTTAGCTATTTGATTTCCCTTTCAATTTTCTAACTTTTCTAATGTTTGTGTTGTATTATATATGCAACTTTGTTTTATATTAATTACTATGTTTATGTACGTAATAAAATGTGTATTCTGCTCCGTAGCTATTAACACCTAATCAACAGTTTACTTTGCCTTAGAAGGTGTAGAGCTATTTTCAGCAAAATGGCGTCCTTAATTTGAATAAGTATTAAATTAAAATAACACTTAGCTAAGTTGATTTGCAAACTCGTTGCGCATAATGAGAGACGATAAGAATTGCAGCGTGGAGCTTAATGCTTCTGTAATGAAAGCCTTGGCTACCACAAGTGGTACTTGTATTGTCAAGACAATGTTTGTAGCAAGTAATGATCACATGAAATCTAAATAATTATGTACCATCATCTGTTTTCTGCGTCATAAGACATAATAGTCAAAATTGATGTTAATAAATCGATAGAAAACTTCAATACAATAATGTTGTAAGGATTTTTTAAAATTTCCAAAGGAAAACTTAATGTTTTATTTTGAAAATCTAAATCTAATATTTAAAAAAATCTTACGTGAGAAAATCTGGAATGCGGGTAGTGCCATGCCATACAGAGGTCACCAATAACTAGCTATCACGTAACAAATGTAAATGATCAAAGGGGGTTATGTAGTGGTATGCTAATCAAGGAAGGCGGTATGTCTGACATGCATCGCGGTATTTAAATGTTACGTTAATCATTAGTCAAAATACTGAGACAAGTTTAACTAGTGGTTGCATAAAGTTTGAGTTATTCTCGATATTTGAAGAAAATAAAATACTGCAACCATTCCGCTCAAACTGTGGAAAACTAATACCAATATGTATTGTATGATGACATACCTATTATTATGTTTGACATGATTTTAATAACAAAAATTTTCATTATTTTATTAATAAAACTAGACATATGTAACTTCTAAAATTGAAAATAAAACTAAATGTTATAAATTCAATTTGACGAGATATTGTAATTTGTGTAGCATATTCTGTGATATTAGTACTTATACCTATACCTATGTATGTTACAACTTTACAGTATCAATAAAGATTCTTTATCTTTTTATTTCCGAATTCCGTCAAAGAAATCTTTGTGTAAGAAATCAGAAACAAAGAAAAGCTGTGAACACATGAAGCTGACGACGTGACTACGGAGACAGGTACACGGTAAAAGCATTTATCGTGGCAGGTTACAATTTTCGCCTCAAAAGTCATGTACACATAGTTCTATCGATGTACAATGTTGTAAAAGCTTTTCCCACGGTGAATACGGGTAAAACGCCTGTTTCATCTACGGGGGTTTTAGACAAAGACGGGTGGGGAACGTAAGAAAAAACCCCTCTAGAGTTTCACTTTCGTCGCATTTTGTGAAGCGTCATTGTAAGCCACTGCATAAAGCCGGTGTAAAGACTAGACGTCTTTTCGCCGACGAATTTTTGACAAAACCCAAGGAAAAAGGAGGAACGAAAGATGAGTTAAAAAGACTTTTGTTTCCCGTAAAAATCTGCAAGTGAGCTGTAGGTAAATCGAAAATTACTTTCTGATTACGAAATGATGCCTTTCTTTTGGAATGAGTAATCGTACTCAATATGGAGACTAACAAACGTTACTTTAAATATTTATGAGCCGCAATACCATCTTAGGCTTTCATTATCAAAAGTCGTAAAATTTGAATTTGGCAATGCGCGACTTATTCGGATGCGGCTAATGTAGAAATTTAACATTTATTTCAAGGTTTCTAATTAGCATCCTAATACATATTTTAATACACTGAATCTTCAGTTTGTTAAAATATGAGGATATTAATTTATGTTCGAGAATTTGTGGCATTGAGCATATTTAATGTCAATACTGGCATAACTTGAACGTGCTATTTTCTGCATGCGGTTGGCAATGAACTGGTTGAGAAGTCATTAAGTTGCAATACGGAGTAGTTCGTAGAGAGGCCGGCTCGACCATCAATCTCGCATCATGCTCGTATCAAAGGTGATTTGCCTCAATAGACCCCGAGCTGGCCACATCGTGCACTACCGAACGAAAGTGGGCTATCTCTCGCATTAAACTTGGTTTATAATAGAAACTACTGTGATTGAGTTTGTAAAAACTCGTTGCGCCCATACTCGTACTACCTAACTCCGCGATGCTTGAATGTCGCTCCAGTGGCAGTGTTTTGGTTTAGCAAACGTGCAATAACAATAGTCATTGAATGTTAACAAATCAGGTAAACACAGGTCTTGAATAACTGTTTTGGATTCGTGGCAAATCTTTGTGTATTGTGTTTTAAGGTAGAACGTGCTTACGTCGGTATGCTTCTGTAAACCTTACTTACTATTCAAAGTAGTTCGTCGAGAATCTTACTTTACCTCCCACAACAAAGATTACCTAATGCTCAACGATGCTCGCATTTAAAGGTCGACGGACCTTGAAGTATAAAATGCTGGCAAATATTTGCTATTACCCAAAAGCGATAGCGCTGTTTATACAAGTTATCTGAAACTGTCCTTTCTCCTTCCTACGCAACAGTCTACAAATGGTAAAGAGATTACCCAAAACAATTTATCTACATCCGTTTGGTATTTATTTGGGTAGATTCTATGTCACAAAAAATATTGTAGGTAGAATGATTTCTTTGTTTGCTATGAACAAGAAATGATTGCTAGAAAAAAGATTAAAAATTCTCATGCATTTGTTTATACCTTATCACTACAGACGCAAACGTAGTTGGGATTGCAATATGCGCAATCACACTCAGCACATTCGCTCCAGAATATTTCGCCGTTGCAGCCGAGTCGGCCGCCCGATTCCACGTCCACCCACGTCGACCGCTTCATCGGGATGCTCTCCTGGTACACGAAACACTCAATTACCAACAAAATGTCTCAGATCACTAGACTAACGATATCCAAAACCAGCATCACCATCTGCAGTCGGTGGGGGCGTACAATCCATAACACTTCACTTCACTGAAATCAAAATGTCACTGACACCTTGAACTGCAATTATTGAATGCAAAAATCTGAATTCTTTGTTTGTTCACATGAGACCTCACTGAAATACGAGAAAGTTCGTAAGAGGGAAAATTGCAAAGTTCACTGAGCGAAGATCAAAGCTGCGAGATGAGGAGGAGTACTAGGCGAGCATGTGAGGCGAGGAGGTTGCGCGAGCGAGGCGGCACGCCGCAAGTCCGTCACGCTACGGCTCATCGGGTAGACTGGTACGAGCGAGCGCCGCGCCGCCGGCCGCCGTGCGCTGCGCTCACCTCCGGCTCTAGCCCTCAATTAACAGCACCACACTGACATCCACACGATGCTCCTTGCAACCGACAAACAGGATGCAAGGGATCGTAATGATCAAGTACAACTAACAAATGAAAATGTATTGTGACAACAGCAACCACGAATGAATTTCCGCAAAGTAACGCCAGAACTACAATTATCACTGACTAGTTCTCGACTTTGGAAGCACCTATATGACAAAGTTTTGAAATTTTATAAGTATTTCTTTCGATTTACAGAGTCTTATACTATTTTGTAACAAAGGTGATACAATCATTCTTGACGAAAAAAATTTCACAAACATAAATAAGTATTTGGTTGAAATCGGTGCAATAATAACAGTTTCTAATCCATATTTTTAATGAAGAGATGAATGAAACAAGTCATTAAGTTTATAGTACAAAGAGCATTAGCCTGATGAAACGCACGGATCATTCTACCGAATAACGAATCAATCAACTAACTTAAATTCACTCAAGACCAACAAAAAAATAGAATCACGTAAAAGTGTAAATAAATTTCACTGTTTCACTGTAAGGTCACAAATTAAACTGAATTGTTACGGTCGTCTTCAATGTAAATAATTACTCATTGAGCAAAGCACGCGCGTTTGTTGACAAATATTGGGCACAAACATGCATTCCTTATTTCTTTATTATTACGACCTGAGGCGACTGTCAATAAAATGTTTAAGTATGATGGTAATATATTTAAAAAATCATAACTCATTTTCGTAGGTAGGTATCGAGGAACACGCACGAAAGCATTTATTATTGTGATTACAAAGGATGATGGTTAATAGGTATACCTAAAGTTTCATATTTAGGTTTGCGCAAAATAAATCAGATACTTAAATGACAAAACGGTACAGGAACAACCTGAGATCAAATTATTGTCCTATGATTACAAATCAAAGTGTGAAACAAGTTGCAATGACTACTTGAGACTTATAAAAAATGCCCACTCTAATATGATGTAAATCAAATGGACGATAGTAATCAACGAAGGTCGAGAGGTTAATCGCAATACGCAACCGACGCTTCCCACGAAAGGTTTAGCCAAGTTAATTAACCCAAGTAGTTAATTGTGTTAAATCTAACAACGACAGGTGTAATAATTAGTACAATGCAAAAAGGAAACAACAAGACCTTGCTAAACGAACAAAGTAATAATTAATTTTATACAAGTGGTGTTCTTACAATAATTTTACAGTCGAGGAAACATCAGATTGCATTTTGTATTTGGGTTACAATGCTAAATGCATATGGTGAAGACAGTTTTTGTCGCAAGTTTCACAAGCTAATGGCGCATGCATTTTCTTTTCCTTTATTGATTAAATCAGAATAACACGATCAATAAACCAGACAATAGGATAAAAACGTATGGAGAAATGTAAAAAAGACCCATTGTGGGCAGTTTTTCTCTAAAACTTAACGATGTAAGTCGCATTCTCCAAACATTTCGGGTCACTGACGCTACGTGCTTCGGATTTTGTTGCTGAAACGACCACAGATTGCAATTTATATGTATTTTGAACGAAAGTGGTGTAAAACTTTCGTCTGATCTCTCTTTGAACGTGAACTATCGTAAAAAGTGCGGCGGCACGCGGCAATGAAAGCTTGCCTGTAATTAATAGAGGAACTGGCAATATGTATGGAATGTGGCCAGAAGTCCCTTTAGAAGTGGCGGTAGCCCGGTTGCGTGGCAGCATAATTTGCTTCTGGTATTGCACCAGCCAGTTCCTGCTAAGGTACCGTATATGACCATATTTGTCATATAGGGCAGTTGACATCGCAGCTGGTTACTGCAGTGGCTGCGTGAATTCACAATATTGCCACATAAAACAACGCAAGACTGAAATAGACTAGAATGCCGAGAGAAAAGTACTATTTAATGGGTTATCGAAATTCAGACGCGATTTCTTTCCGTATCAATCAGTGATGAAGAATGATGATGCAGAAATAACAAATAGAAGAATGTATTGAGTGTTAAAAAGACGCGGCGTCATCGTTTATGTTGTCTCGACATTGAACTTCGTTGTGATCATCGACGGAGATGATTGACACGGCTCTATTGAAACTTCAAACATCGATAAATGTGTTAAACACTAACCTGTACATGGAATTCGAATATCTGATTACCGTTTACCGTTTAATTTGAGCGATTACCGATAGAAGCTACATTCAGGCCAACTTGCATTCGAATCCGAGACTTGCATCTGTTAGTTTCGTTCCAATTTCACAATCTCCCAAGCTCCAATTTCTTAACAGTTTCTTGCTTTGCTTCTTTAATTTAGCAAATATATAATCGTGACGTGACGCATGTTAGAAGAATCAGACGTCGCATGAAGCTTAATATTGCCACATAGAGATAGAAAGCGCAGTCGTATCTATTAGATGAGCATTCAAAAACTATATTATAAGAATTACAAAATCAAGTCATTTGAATGCTCTTCAAGTTTCATTCAATACAATGTTTTAGGACAATGGAAATTAATTCGCGGAGACAACTAAAGAAGACGTCAACTGATGTGGGTGTCTGACAAGAGAGACTGAATTGTTACACTTAATACTGTGTAGCTCAGACATGGAGAACAAAAACACAAATACCCTATTACCCATCAATAAATCTTTAGTTTTCAGTTAGTGAATGGACCAACTCAATTCTTGCAACACATGATTTGTCAAAGGCTTCTAAAGTAGTGTTAAAATGACCCAGGGCCAGAGAACCCGCCAAATATGGCTAGAAGTGGGCGAACGGCATTTAGGCTATATAACACGTATTCCTAATTTGAGGTTTTGCGGACGACTTGGAACATTTCGTTTTACCAAATTGGAAATACAAGATTGTTAATAATATATTACTTTAGGAATTATGATCGGGGATAAAGTAAAATCGTCTATTGATATCGCGTTGGAAAACAAGTTACGTTGTCGTGGGAACGGATTTTTCTCAAGTTCATGAAGAAGTATAAGTACCTTCTGTTGGAGCGTAATACGAGAATGTGAGCAGCTATGAGTATGAACAATGCAGCGGATAAGAGACAAAAAAATAAAACAATATCGTCATGCTCTATCTACTGGCAGGAAACAGGTGGGGTTTGGGAACATATTGGTCTGCATTGCGACACATGATCGGAAACAAATTCAACATAAAGGTATTTGTATTATGTACGAGTATGTGATGTGAAAGTAATGTTTGGGATTTTTTGTAAAATTTGTAAAAAAAAATTACAGATATGTATTTATACATATTTAACAAAACGTGTACCGTACCTACTACCTAAGCTCTTGAAATACCCCCGTACCCCAATTCTATTATATCATGTACATAAGAATTATCTTTTCATCATCATTTTAAGCAAAAAACAGTTCAAAAATTATTCTCCAGCCTACGCTCAAGAACATGTCCGCTTATTCTCCAGAACGACACAGATTTAATTAATTTTGACGTTTTTGTGGCAATAGCAATATTGCCCATTGAAATCATTATGTAGGTGGCTATTGTCGGACATGACATAACATATTATGAACTGATAGACCAGACTAGATTATATTCGCTCTAACCTTGAGAATGGAATGTTACCATTTGCAAGGCAGACCGCCATGAGCTAATCTATACCTTGTTCAAACAAAGGCTGGTTAGTTCCCAGGATAAACTAACGAACACAACGTCAAAGGCATTTTAAATCCAATTAACAGGACTCCTGGCACCAGGAACGCTTCCAAGCAGCTGCAAAAAGCCTTACAAGTACAGTTAACATTCCTCAATGAACCTTAGAAACTGACGACTAACAACATTACACTAAAAGCTAAGAGAACCGCAATCTGCAAGAAATTTTAACGAAGTGACGTAATAAACAACTGTAATTAAAAATACATCTCGCGAGCTTTATGAAGCTTGAAATTAGACTTATGGCATAAAACCGCTACGTATGAAATATCGTCCGCCTTTACTAACGGTAGCTTTTTATTTTAGCTTGAGAAATAGGTAATTGGTTGGTAGTTAAAAGTTCAATGTTTTCGACCGGTTAAAGTTACGTATAGGCATAAATTTGGTACTTATTACTTCATGTTTTTATGTATATCGATCATCGAATTACAGCACTGCTCTAGATTTAGGAATATAGTTGCAGTGGGTTATGTATGTATGATAATGTGACAACAGCCTACGCTTATTGAAATCATATTACATTGATATGGCCAAATTCGACCTACTCCCACAGTGGATCAACTAGCTATCGACTGAATTTAAAGCTATGATTATAAGGTAGGTATTAATAAATCCAATTCACTCAGTAATTGAGTAGGTACAGTCATATTGTCTTAGCCTCGTTTAATTGATTTGTTGCAAAATTAATTTGATTTTTAGGAATGAGCTTTTGAAATTTAAGTTTTAATATCTGAGAACAAAATTATTTGGCAGAGATTATGTAATTTGGTTTTTGTAAACATTATTATTAATCATCGTGCTAAACTTATTTATCCATAAATATATCAGTAGAATATTACTACTAGAGTAAAAAAAAGTTTTGAACGATAACAAAGTCTTTTTGTTTCGAGACTTAGCTATATGTACATTTTTGATTTGATCACATTTATGACTATGAACTATAGGAGAAAACATATAAATAAAAACCACATAATCATATTAAATCATGTTTCGGGGAAAACTACAATATTCAAAGCGATTGGGGATAGCTAGGTGTATCGGGGTAAACTTAAGTTTGTTTTCCAATTTGCAAATTCAATACATGTTAAATTCAAAGGTATCAATTGTGCTCAGCCGATGTTATCAACAAGTCGCGGAGCAGTCACTAACTTGCCTTGGTTTGGTACCTACATTCCTTTGAACGGGAAGTAAATATTTTAATTCGAAAGGTATCGACGATTGCATATTTTAAGTGCTTTAACAAAGAACTTTGTTTCATATTTTTCATATCATACATGATGTTGACGTCATAACATACGCGTATGAAGAACGTTACGTTAACGGTACGGTTGTAAATATCTTTAAAAAAGGTAAATTATAAACTACTGCTTAAGTAGTATGACTTTCCGTGTGTCTTGTATTTTGCTTAGGTATTACATGCTAGATCGTCAAGTGCACAAAAACCAAAAAGCCTTTAAGAGTATATCAGTTCAGTTAACTTTAATTAGATAGTTTGTGCGAAGAGATCTCATGCATTCTACAGCAAAGCCTTCTTCAAGGGCAATTTTGTAACCTGTAACATATAAATAAACAGACTCTATACGTATGTATGTATGGTACAAAAAATAATGTCCTCAATATCTGTTATGTTGCAATGGATGCAACATTGGGACATCTATTTGAATGCCGCAGGCTATTTGCCTATTACCCTATTAGGAGAGTTCGTGACCCTAGTCAATGTCTTCTGACCATTCCAACAGTAGGTATGAAGAGTACCCGAACTGTCACATATTCTATGGTCAATTGGAGAACGCCTTTTATCCTTGGCTTAATAATATTTAGGTATAGGCAGTGGTATATCATGAAGCTATCGAATGATGAGGTTATTTTAACGAGAGGATTATAATAAGGTGCAATGTGATAAGAAGCTACGTTTTATTAGCTAGCTGTCGGACTGATTGATGGATTGGTAGGGACATGACGCAGGGAGGGAAATCCTACAGGTTGATTGGAATATGTGTGAAGTTAATATCAGAATAACGAGACGAGAGTTTTTGTTCAGACCTTAGGTTCGAATTCATTTTCTATTTTTATCATTGGTCAGGTTTTGAGAGCTTCCTGAAAGCAGTACACAATGTAATATAATTAACGTATTTTATTTGATTTCCATCAGTAGTAGGCACGCTTTTCTGGATTTAAATATTATGTAGTTCGTAGGAGTGACATAATGAAAGCGAAAACATGGGCGAATGGCTAGCGCAACACGAACTGATGAGGTGTTATAAAATAGCTGCCACTATCCGATTAGGTATTGTAGGTAGTAACATGCCAAATGTGAAAATTGAATATTCATTGCCGAATTACGTTACTAGAGGCACGTATAGTCACGGATATTGCACGGTACCCTGCACTTATATCAATATGCCTGCGTATGTTCTGTTATTATGTACACGCCTCAACTTTCACTGGGGCCCATGAATTATGGTTATCAGAAAGTGGCATAACGCGCCGAAGGTCCGAAGACCGGGATATCACAAATTTCTTTGTGATATCATAATTTTACTTTGTATAACTATATACCGCTACCCAGATATATATTTATAGCCGTATCTGCATCATGTTAATAGGTACGAGTTATTTAATCAACCGTGGTTTCTGCGACACAGGATGTTCCTAGAGCAGAACCCACAGGGATATCAAAAATGCAGTATTCCTAGTTAGATAAGTCAAATATGTTATTTAAGTTAATTGTTAAGGTAAATAAATTATTCTTATTCTTATAAAGGTTGGTTCTTTTACAAATACCGAAATTTATGCCAGGAATAATTGTGTAGGAAAGCGTTTACGCTACATTCTTAGCTGGCAAATTGAGGTATAATCAAATAGAGAGTACCAGTAGAGCATCTTAATTGTTGTTATGATCACATATAAACCGAAACCGGTTGAAACCGTTTTCTTCTAGGCAAGCGCGCTAGATCGTAGATTATAACGTTACTTAACATCAGGCAAGTTGTAGTCAAGTGAGCCTATCTCATGTAAAAAAAAACATTAAATTAATTATGAAATTCAATATCAGTCATCTTCATACAAGCAAGTCCAAGCTGATTTTATTACTTATGTAATGTATGTATCAAAATAAATGAAAATTAATAAAACATGGCAAACCACGACTTAATTATTGAATTAATGACCACCATTTAATGGTCTGAGAATTTGGTTTAACCAGACGGAAATATTAAATCATCTCTAAAACTCGGATATTAAGTAAGAGTGACAGTATTTTTCGAGTAATAAATAACTAATTTAATTAGCTATGCAAATCATGCAATTAGAGTTGATGAGGAAATCAAGTTAAATAAACTGCACCTACTCAATATAGGTGGTTGAATACCGACATGTTTTATAGATATCATCTAGGTAATGTGTTTATGATATGTATCAACATTTAGTAACATACATAATACATGTAAATACCTACTACCTTACACACACCTAGATCATATAAAGATAAGATACTGTGAGTGTCTCTTGATGAAAATCGCAATGAAATGTTCAAGCAGATCCTCCTCCTTGCGTCGTAGCCCTCATTACTGAGGGTCGTGAATCCCCCCACGGGATATTAGTTTTTCCTTAGTGATGTTCTTCCATCTGCACCTGTCCTTAGCGACGTGAAGAGCATCATACAGCTTGGTGTCCAGGGTTGAGCTTATTTGGTCGGGCCACCTGGTTGGGCTACGGCCTCTCGGCCTTCTGCCATCGACCTTACCAGTGAGCATCAGCTGATAATGAAACCCAAATTGTCAAATATCCTATGAACGTCATTAAAACCATATTTTTTTCATAATATTAGGTTCAGGCTTTTTTACCCCAAAACTTCAAAATTTGAAATAAACAAAACAAAGGAATACATAACGAAATGTGTATTTTATTTTTAGGTTGAAGTAGGCAAGTAGCCATTTGAACGTTAATAGCCATACTTTATCAACAAGAGATTGTCATTCAATTAAGTCGGAAACTGCTTCAAATTACTATAGATTTAATTTGATTGCTACTTAACATACTTAAATGTGATATCAAGCTATTTAGTAAACTGAGACGATAATTAATCAATCAGTCTAGGTAATTTATTCTGTAATCATGTCGATGACGTTATAATACAACCGATGAATTTACGAAATATTACTTACTCTTTGATAAACTCACCCAAACAATCAACAAATTAATTCTGCCGGGGAGTCACGACCCTCAGCCATGCGGTAATACGACCCAAGAGAGAGAGAGAGAGATTTTACAGTGAGTCCAATACAAAGTCACATAGGCATATGAAAATATAGATATAATACCTAGGAACTATCTACCTATAGTACATAAATATATGTACATACATATATGTTATAGCCTTATAGCATAATAATAAAACAAGAAAAGTTGTACATTGATGGTCAAAAATTACAAATTCTTCTAAACGAGGTCAGTGTGGTGACAATATGTATATTGAATTAAATTAGTTTTGTAATAGACTAAAACAATTCATATGAAACTGGAGCATCGACATCAAATTGTACAATGTCGCGGAAATAGCATTTGACTAAATATGTTTCATAAATAATAATCTGAATGAGTTTACGAATTTATATCTGGGTCAAAAATGAGTATCACTATTTCTCGTGGACCATGATGCAGCAATGCATTAACATCAGGCAGGCTGTAGTCAAACGTAAACCTATCCCACATAAAAAAAAAACATGAAGAGAAATACTTTTATAATAAAAAATATCTAGGGACAATGTTTAAGTAAGTATCTCTATTCCCCTTGAACTATAATTTGTCGTTCTTCAAGTCGAGAGTAAACCGGTTTCTTCTAGGCAAGCGCGCTTTATGTAGATTACAACGTTGCTTAACATCAGGCAAGTTGTAGTCAAGCGTGAGCCTATCTAATGTAAAAAAAAAGTCTGTCGATACAATTTTTGTGCAAGTTTTGAAATTCTTTTAGGTACATTTTCTTGATCTAAAGTGACTTTTAGCTAATCAAGAAAGTCTTGAAACGAACACAGCTTGCCGGAAACATTTGTATTAAAACAAGTGAGAAACACTAGGTTTTTCTGTAAAAGTTTAAGGATCTAAACCTTTACCGCATACAGATTAGAGCTACAATATATTTCTAAACAGTAATTTAACTTGAGTCAAAATTCAAATGTTCGAGGAGTCATTTAGTTACTGTACAGTAAACTGCTTCTCTATGTAGGTTATTTTAAAAACAGGTAATATGGTGAGTTGAAGGAAAAGGTTGGGACTTTTTTACTGATGATTGATGAATTAATTATTTCACCCCAAATCATGCTATTGATATCAGTAAGTAATATTATGTATATGTACTGAAAACCACCAGATTATGAGAGAATTAATTGGGATGAAATTTGACAAGGAGATTTAATATTACCGTAGATTTTGTTTTATCTGAATTACAGACTATTCATTCGAAAAATTATATAAATAAGCATTGATTTTACGTTTAACAATTTAATAGACGGTTTCACGTGCTTTTCAAGTCATAAGATTCTATACTGTGATATAAAAATATAGCGTTAACAAAAGTTCCGTATGGCATACTCGTCCCACGCCGGGTCGGCTTGGAATACA
Organism: Macaria notata; assembly: GCA_927399415.1. Classification (NCBI taxonomy): domain Eukaryota; kingdom Metazoa; phylum Arthropoda; class Insecta; order Lepidoptera; family Geometridae; genus Macaria; species Macaria notata. The sequence continues at coordinate 3,556,454 of OV656727.1, forward strand.
GATGCGCGCGCGCAAGAAAGCGGCCCTACAGGTGGCATGGTCTATGGACCTGTTTGAACTAATTTACTGAATTCACAATACTGCCATACAAAAATCAACTCTAAAATGAAACCTATAGTGTTCATATTTGAAGAAATTAAAGCCAATTTAGCATCAAAACACTGAATGTTTTAATTGCACATTACGTCACTTGTTTTTGTATCCGGTTGGTAGAGTAATTCGTGTTGCGATTAGTGATGGTGTCAAAATATGTCATAGCTGTTAAACGATGGTGTCCATTTATTATGTGTGTGGTGGGTCAGACGCTCTGACAGTAAGACGAATGCTCGAAGGTCGGAGAGATCATATATAGATACCGCTAAGTATGTACCTACATTTAGCGTATCCATATTATATTTTAACATTTCTAAAGCTTTCTACCTCGCGCATCAATAATGCTACTGCCAAACAGCACAAATCACAATCACATCCTGTCTCCGTCTTGCTCTGCCAAATAACTCTAAGGTATGTATACATTCCAGTAAAGGCATGTTCCGATTCGGAACAAGTTCCGCTGGTTAGTTAGTTTGTTAGTAGTGGTTGTCTATCGTTTCTTGCCAAGTAGTGTTTCGACCAAGTGCTCAAACGCCTGTCTTTCATATGCAAAAAAATTAAAGGAAAGGTCACACACTAAAGATCACAAGCCTTGACCAATGAGTTTTAACCTATATGGGTTTCATAGCATATTCAGCGATGAATCTGATAACCCTAGAGCTAGCCACTAGGCGTCTAGACTGACCTGTGTGTTGGCGGCGGGTATGGCGGCGGAGTGCGGCGGCACGGACTGCACGGGCCGCGCCGGCTTGGCCATGGCGCGCTGCAGCGAGGCGCGCTTCACCGACACCATCAGCCACACGTCCTCTACTCTTTGGGCCACCTGGGGAACAAACACATATAGCTAGGTTTTACAATCAGTGTAGATTGGTGAAATGTTTGACCTGAGTATGTGCTGCGAACCCTTGCCTTGCATCACCAACCTACACAAATAACTAGTTAATCAAATGACGCGTGAATTTGGAAGAAAACCGACACTTACTAATAAGGACCTCACAATCATAGGACATGTTTGTCAATTCTGGAAGGATCTGAGTGCTCAGATTTATTTAATTTCACATAGAAATCTATGCAATTTCTGAAGATTAAATTCTATTTAACTAAATAAAAAATAAATTGAACATGAACATGAACATGAACATAGGTACCACACCCAGCCAGGACAAGCCTGCTCCGGTCAAACCGGCATACCAGGGGGCACAAGGTTTTGGAGCGTGGTTTTGTGCTAACGCTCCGGGATGGTAGTCGACCGGCTATGCAGCCAGACGCCGATTTGGAAAAGGTTGTTATTAAGGATAGGGATAAGCGTTAGTAAAAAGTGGTGTTCGTTGATTATTGAGTTGACCCATCTTGGGGTTTGTTAGTGTTTGGCTTTGCAAGCACTATCTTAATACGTTCGCTGTGTAATGTTGGTTCTATTGTGAGTAATCATAACCGCGTCGGGTGTAGTAGGTGGATCTTTAATGTGGGTCGAATAGATCCTATGTCGCTAAGGGATTGTTCTTGTGTCCTCTGACTCTTGCCCTAGATCTGTCGGGTCTTCATCGCTCAGTACGTCAGTAAACGACCCCTCTGTAAGGTCAAGTTCTTTTTCCCACTTGGAAATCGGAATGAATGTGTTTTTGACCCGTCTTCTTTCCTTCTGTTTGTGCCTTCTATAGAAGTCATAGGTGATCCTCATCCTTTTTGATGGGTGTGTTTTTGCTAGACCGCTGAAAAAAACTGCGGCATTCTTGTTGGTCTTCCGTTGCTTCGGTCTCTTGCAAACGGCGCCGGCACTCTTTAAGTGTATTTCTAGCCTCTATATCTTGAGGATGATGCTTATAATGGAACTTCGCCTTCTGTAGGTTTGTAATTGCTTCTTCTCTAGCCTTAGAGTACCTTCTTTCATATTTGATAGTCTTATTGGCCGCCATCTTCATGACGTTTGTTATCACTTCCCACGATAGCGGCTCTTTTCGGTTTTCGCAGTTCCTGCTCTTTTTGGTTTCCTCTGATAAAGTTTCTTGGTATTTTTCTCGAGTGGTGGTACTTTGAAGCATCTCGTAGTTTAGGGTTTTGTAGTCAAACTCGTTCGCAACGTTGGCCCTGGCTAGTCTTATTGGAGGTCTCGTAGAGTCCCTATTGGAATTTAATGTGAGGGGCTTTACGTTTCCCCATATGATTCTGTGGTCAGATAGGATAGTTTTTTGGCCTTTGATGTAATTAAAAATCTGGTTGTTTTTGGCATCTGTCATTATGTGGTCTATTTGCGACGTTTTGTTCCCCGACGTCCAAGTCGTTTTACAGCTGCGCCGGCCGAATGATGTGTCCAATCGGAGATTTTCCCGTGCAATTAGATCTAATAAGATGTCTCCGTTGTCGTTACTTGTTTGGTGTAAGAGATTTTTGCCTATTTGATTTTTATCGCGAAGTTCGTGTGTATCTGTGAGTCCTATGTGGGCGTTGAAGTCACCTAGTATGATTGTTATTGAGTTCCCTGGTTTGTTCTTGGTCAGTTGTAGTAGCCGAGTCGCGTCGTTTGCTGCTGATGACGTTGCATTGAACCAGTGCGTTGTAGTAATGAATAGAGAGGCTCCACTGCTTGTATGTATTGAAGCAACCATATTGTTTGTGTTTGCTTTAGTCCAGTTCAGCCTTAGGCCGCTGTTTTTTCTTATGAGAATAGCTAGGCCTCTTTTGTTGTTGTTTCCGCTTAGGTGCCACGTATAGTGACTAGATTCGTAGGTCCCGGATTTTAAGTGAGTTTCCTGTAGGCAGGCAATATGGATAGATTTTCCGTCTAGAAACTCGTCGATCTCTCGTTTTTTAGTCAACGTTGCGGCGCCTCTAATATTCCATGTGGCAATGTTTATGTTTTCATTTACTACCTGTTTTTTGTTTTTTTGGTGTGGCCTGGGGCGGGCAAGTCGGTATCCGGACTCATCTGGTATCTCCTCTGGGGTGCTAGTTCCAAGGGTTAGACTAAGGTCATTTTGCGTGGTGTTTGTACTTATTACTCCTAGGTGATTTTCAAAGCAATCAAAGTGGTTCCCCGTAAATATTAGACCTATGCTACCTGCGGCATCGTTTGGTTCCTTAGGAGAGAAGCATACTGTTTCTTGTAGCGGGGTTTTTTGAAAGATTTTCACGTTAATACTATAATATTCCGCTGCCGCTATAAGTATGTCTGTGCCGCCCCATGTACCATCTTGGTATTGTGATAGAATGTAGTTCCTGATTTGTTCGCTTTGTGCTGAGCTATCTAGATTACTTCTGATCGCTAGGTACATTTGTGGATCGTTTTGGTTTTCTTCTACGTGGCGTGCGAGGTCTCGTCGAATGTGTTGGTGGTCGAAGGCCATACAAATCGTTAATTTGATGGGCTATAGCGCGATACAAGCAGTTGCCGTCTCCTGGTATTTTTACGATAGAGTTCCCTATTTCCATATCTGTTTTGTGCCTTACCGTGATGGTATCGCAAACGACAGGGTGCCGTGGCTAGCTCGTGATATCTTTCTGGTATGCGCGTGATCCTTTTTGTTGAGGTTTGTTGCGAGGCTGTGAAGGAAGCTTATATACTATGTACGTATTTGTATTATAAAACTGGTGTATCATGCGCTATACTTGTTCCCCTTTGCCTTTAACGTAGAAGGGGAGTAAGTAGTACTCGAGTGGGTACTTGGGTCTCGTCTATCAACTCTAGGTACGGGGCATTTGTTAGGTGAATGTTAGGATACTTGCACTTAGTATCTGCTGTTTTTCCCTAGGCTATCTATGGGATCTTAATGAACCCTTTCGTCCGGCGGCAGGCGAAGTTCGTTACTTTAGTTCTAGCGTGGTGTCCAGGTGAGTTAGGGCTAATTATTTGGAATCGTACCTACCTACCATTATTTTGGTACTAAAAAAATACATGTAAGTTATAGCGGTACTGGTGAACTACAACTATTTATCAAATATCAAGCTATTTATCAGGTTTTACAACGATTATAGTCAACGAAAAACCTACGCTTTTTGTACTAAGTGTTTTATGTGTATAAAATAAACGTCTGGGCTTTATTTTACGTAGCAAAACTGAGATAAAAAAAAAAGGGATCATGACCCGACCATATTGCCTCGCAGCTGTGTCGGAAATTTGCGGGTGGTTTTTAGCTGAACCTATTGTTAATGTTCTGATTTATTGTTTAGTTTTACGTTTCGTGTTTGTTTTGGGAATGAATAGCTGTTGTTTAAGTAATATTTCTATTTGGTTATGTCTTAGGTTATTGTCCAAACGGACCTGCAGATGTGCGTAGTTTTTGTATTTAAGTATAATTCGTATTTAGGCTTTTTTGTTTGCTTTGGGAAAGTAGATTGTCTTATGGCGGGGTTTACCTGCTTTTTTTGTATGTGGGTTATTTCTGGGGGTTCTTTTGTTGTTACAAAAGTCTACAACTGTAAAATAAATAAACAATAGATGTTTTCTTTCTTTCTTTCTTCTTTCTTTAAAACCTATCCGCTTTTTAGATAGTGTAGGGTAAGTAGTTATCTATATATTTATCGTGGAAATTTTAGGGAATCCCGATGTATATTATATCTACTTACAACAGCCAGTGTTTACGCATTCGTAACGAGTAATTACAGCCGTGGTATGGGATCGCGTAATCTAGTCTATCCTGGTGGATTTAGCATGCCCTAGGTCGGGATCCTAAGTCCTAAAAGAGTAATTAGAGATGGTAGAAATTGCTTTTAGGACCAATTGAAGTCAATATGTTTTGGCCAGATTGTCTGAGCTTTGCCAGATCGAAAGATTTTATTTAGGGGGAATAGCAGCAACGAAGTATTACTGGAGGTTTGCGTGATCTAACGTAGTTGAGAGTAGGTGGACTTGCTATGGTACAATCTAATTTATTCTACCTGGCATTATTTGCTCTAGTTATCTAAGTGATAAGTCGTATTCTAAGTTAGTTTAGCGTAATTGGTAGTAGTAACCGCACTGTTTGTGGTGCTAGGAATGGTATAGTAAGGTCTAGCTAATGCAATCGGTTTAGTACTTAGTATATGGCGCCCTATATACGGTGTTGGTTGCTGATGTGGGCTGCTTGAGTACAGACCTGTCCCTCGTGGCAGACGTCCAGTCAACATCCTAGGATGTTGAGGTAGGAGAGACAGGAGAAAAGGGGTTTAGACCGCGTGCGACTAATATGGAACAAGCTCACCGAGTTTTCCTTTTGCTGGAGTGCGCTACCCCGCGCCGGGCGCTGTCACCGCTGTTATCGGTGGTCTCTGATGCCAATGGCGCGGGTCACTTACACTGGTTGTCCCACACTGATACGATACATGTAAAGATTACGCACACGCGTTGCACGGCACCTGGTTGTTAGGCACTTTTCGCGGGCCAGAGAATTTACCTACGCTAGGGACCGTCAAGCTTTGTTCGCAGCGATTGTGCCAGCCGCTGGCAGATGTTGCGCCCATTGTTTAACGGATCAATTGTATTTACGAGGCTCTACTGATATTTCCCGAAAGCGACCGCTCGGCACGGCGTCCAGGACGCTACTCCAACTAAATAAAAAATAAATTGTGTGTTAAAATATTAAATGATATGTATGCGGTCAACACTTACATAATACGTCTTCAATATGCGTATATATTATATATATTTATTTATTCCTCACCATCCAATGGTTGCCTGGAAGAGATTGCATTTAGCAATAAGGCCGCCACTTGTGGCACTATAGCAGTTTACGTGAGTAACTTTTATTAATTTTGTTTTATATGTGTGCGACAATAAAGAATTATCTATCTATGCGAAGCGATAAAATATTGCCTATTCCGTGTAAAAAAAAAACTAAAAAGCCGGGGGTAAAAACTAGAAACCTACATTTGCCAAGTTTTTATAATGGTTGTGAAGAGGTTTGAGAGTGCCATAGGCTACTATTTCATCCCGACAAAACATCGTCGAAACCGAGCATCCACTAGTAACTAAATAGCACACCTGCGTGACCAAAGCCCTGGTCTCCTGCGTGGCAGACTGCATCAGCATGTCTCGGAACTCCTCTGGCGCGGCGAGGCCGAAGCTCTGCGCGTCTTCAAGCAGTTTGTCCACAGCTATCAAACCTCCTTCGCCTGCTAGGATCTCAACGCCGGTCGCGCACCATTCGTTTGCCTGAAAAAGTGCATGTTATTTTTATGGCGTTTGTGAAAGTGGAAACAAAAGTGAAGAAATCTAATTTAGAAAAAAAATACCTACCCTTCCTGTAACAATTTTTTATTTTTATTTTTTTTATAAATAAATAATAATAGATTACTTTTTATTTTGAGACTACTACAGGCCGCGAGGTCTAAGCTGAGCTTTGCATTTGTGTGAGTGATCACCAAAAGTACACTCAGATAATAAAATCCTAAAACAAATTTTATTTATATTTTTAATATAAAATTCACAAATAAAAAATATATTACCAATTCTTTTACAGCGGAAATTGCACCGTCATAATTTTCCTTATCACAATCGTTTTAATTTTCACTTTCGTCTTATGTGTCGTTTGTGTTAATAATGAATCGTTACATTATTATTATTATCAACAGCGGCGTCGTATCCATGAAACTTTTTTTCCTTCTTTTATTGCGTGGTCACATACATATTTCCATTCTTCTATAGTGATAGTTTCATTTTTTTTTCTTTCGCTAACCTCATTATTGTATCATACGTGTATTCATTGATACGTTTTTTTCGCTACGTATTGAATTTATATTTTTTTGACTTTTATTTTGTTTAAATATTTAAAATGAAACACGTAACGGTGCTATCAGTACAAGAGGTGAAGTATGGCAGGTGGGCGGGGGAGTGAGATGGCGTAAGCCGGTTGACAAAAAACAGTAAAAACCGGTTTAAACCAAACTAAGGTGGCGCCGCGCTCTAAGCCGGTTGTCTCACCTACACTATCTATGTACACCCACACAAATGCAAAGCTCAGCTTACGCCTTCTTGACTGTACTATTATCGTCAGGTAATGGACAAATAAAAAGTAAGTAAGTAGGTACTACAAGTGGCGCCGCCATATTCTCTATACTTTAGATAGTAGATGTATATTGATTATGATTTTTGAATTTAGTGTTAAATAAACAAAGAAATGATGGTATATTAAAATATACAATCGTTTATTGAGAAACTCAAGTATACTATAACTCGACATTCTCTCTATAGGAGATAAAAGTATAAAATTAAATTAAATATTTAGTAGGTAACTTACAGTAAAAGATATACAAACTTATAGTTAGGTATGTAAGATAGTGAGTTGATAAAATATCAGATATTAACTTTTTAGTTTCTACTACATATGTATGTTCTTCGTCAGCATGCTTATTGACAAAATAAGCAATAATCCGTAAAAAGAGCATCTTAATATATATTTATTTTATTTATATATACTTAATAATGAATAATAATGAAATACGGCAACATAATAAAGTTATTTCCATTACTATTGGTTTTTAAGCAATTGAAGTCTATTTCTAGTACGATATGGGCCTTACGTTTGAAATTAACTTCGTATTGGTAATTTATTAACAATAGTTTTTTTTTAAATCAACACTTCGATCTATTTGAATATACATATATAATTTTTGACGAGTTCAAACACGATATTTTTCTATCATTACTAATGACATGAACATGGCCCATTAAAAAAGCAATACTAGTTAAGCGTTGCAGGCATATAAAAACAGCTTCTTTAATTAATTTGTATAATGTCTGCTCTTTTATTATAAACAATTTACGCTCACATTGTTTATTTTATATTATTATTTTCATTTTGACGCATTTTAGTGCTATACAAGATGAAGAACAACTGTTTAAAATTTTATTGAGCAAAGTCGGGTATTATACTCATGGTATATCATAAGAAGCGTAAGTATTACCTCTGTAATACTCTATTATGTTTTAAAGAAACATCATCGAAATTATATTATCGATTTTTATACAAAAATATAAATTATTTAATTACAAAGGCCAAATATCGTAACGCGATAGAGGCAATTTTACAAACTCACAATACAATTATTCATAAAAAGGTAAGGCAATTTTACATAAAAAATAGCAGAGTACTTTTACGTGCTTTGCATTGCATACCGCGAACGACACGATCTGACTGCTGCACAGAGTTTAAAATAATACAGGTACTCTTAGTAAAACCAAGAGTAAGCACAAAATATGTTGAAAAGTTGCTTTTGCAATTGATCATCAAGACATACATAGTTACTAAGGTAAGATGATCACCGCTTTCATGGTGTTAGAAAATATATGGCAAGTAGAAAAATGTACAATGCGGAGCGTGGTAACAAGCCGTAAAGCATCGATGATTTTAGTTTCAATATAAGATTTTTATGACTTATTCGTCAGTAGGTAAGATCTATAGTGATACATCTTGAAAGCTGATCTATCATTTTCTAACTTAGATACATTTATAGACTTTTTGATAAGTTATAAATTATTCATGTCTTGAAGTTAAGCATAGGTGACAAAAATATCGTACTATGATATAAGATTTGGGCCGAATCGTCTTGCGATTTACGTTCGGATATGGCACCGAAATCTATCGCTTTGAATACATTTAACTTATTAAAAAAATTAAAGAATTTCAATTTGTTGTTGAATTATTGGTTTAAAAGAAAGGTATTGTATGACCGTTACAAATTGAGCCAAAATTACTGGTTTAGGACATTATTCCAGAGGTCTGTTCGCTAGACAGGCACGTGGTGTACAGTGAAAGTGTTCTCTTGTACTTACACTGATACCGACAGTTTTTATTAGGTATATCGGTTTGGTAAACGGCGTTATCGGAAGATATCACTTAATAACTTGAGCACAATTTTCTTTCGAAAAGTCGGTAACATTTTTTGCAGGTAGGTTATCGGAAGATATCACTTAAAAACTTGAACACAATTTTCTTTCGAAAAGTCAGTAACATTTTTTGCAGGTAGGTTATCGGATACGAAAATATTTCGACCCAACCAGATTATCTTCGACATCTCATGACGAATGCACAATTAAATGACAAAAAGTGAGTCCATTGTAACGTGTGATTTAAAAAACGAATTTAATTCCAAAATCTTGCATCCGTTTTAACTTATGATTTTACAAATTTACTTTAATCCCGGCATGGGAGTGTTATATCACTTAAAAACTTGAGCACAATATTCTTTCGCAAAAGTCAATAAGTAACCGTTTTTGCAGGTAAGTTTTCGGTAGGTACCTATTTACGAAAATATTTCGACTCACCCAGATTATTTTCGGCATCTCACGATGATTTAAAAATGAACGAATTTTATTCCAAAACGTTGAATCCATTGAAACTTGTCTTGTGACTTTTTAAAAAATAATTTAGAATGTACATATTTAATTTAAAATTTTGAAGTGGCGCTAAGGCGCTTGACGCGTGCGTTGGTTGCCGTGCACGAAAAAAGAATGAGGACGACATCCAAGATGGTTACCAAGATGGCTTCCAAGTGAAGTTAGAAGGACTTAACTTGACTTGTATTGACTAATAGTCAAATCAGTCTCTGAAATTTGTGCAATGTTGCCTGTAGGATAAAATGACTACCATGTTTATTATATCTGAAGCATGAAATTTACGAAATATAATTGTAAGCATACTCTATTTTTAGTCAGTGTTTAACGAATGTATGTCTGTTTTCTCTTGTAATACTATGGATAAGCTAAGTATATTGGCTTTCTAGCTTTATAAGTAAAAAAATACTTACTTTGTCTATCCTGTCCATAAGCTCGCGAGCTTTAGTAAGCAAAGTATTTCGTTTTTGTATCTTATCAATAAGCAGTACACTCGTTCGTCTCAGTTCCTCGCATTTTGACTCAATGTGGTCGACCGAACTCAGCGGGTCCTGCATTAACTTTTCACCTGTAAAGTTTACACATTTTTTTGTAATTTCAAAACAATTAATGAAAATATAAATAATTTTGTTGCATTTGATCAATTGATGAAAAAATCCCGCCTAAACTAAGACAGCGTCCTATTTTATTTGTGTCATTTCATGAAATAAACTCCTTTTTATAAATAACCAACCAAAGAGTTTGGTAATAATTTTTTTAAAGAGGTCGAGTTATTACCGATAATTAGGTACTTTCTACAACACGATGTATTTTTATTTCATATTGTCGAGCCCGACACAAATTGAGCTATTTATGTAAAACGGGTAAATAGGTAACGGGTTACAAGATTGTTACACGTTCTTACCATCTTCAATAACTGATGAAGCAGTATCGAGATCACAGTTGCACAGTTTTTCAAAATCTGTTGCCTCTTGTATTAAACTATCCACTCTTAACGCCGTCTCACCAACTTCTGTCATATCGCATGCTGTCTTTAGATGATTGTCTAAAGTCGCCTGAAAATCATTAAACATATTATTATTATTATTGTCATTTTGGTGTCGAGACTTTGGGGCCGTGGGGTCCGGGAGCCCATACTATTTTCCAAAACCTCTCGGAGCGCTTGGTTGACGCGACGCGTGACCAAAATGCTGGCCTTTTTCTGGCTCAACGTATCAGCATTGCCATCCAGCGTGGTAATGCGGCCAGTATGCTGGGTACGCTGCCCTCTGGTAGTGGGCTGGAGCACTTAGATTATCTTTAGGCTTTTCTAAAGATTTTCTAAGTGCCCCTTTTTGTAGTAGTTAGAAGTAGTATGTTTAGTTTTCCTCCACTTGTTTTTATATTTTATTATTGTAAATAAATATTTTTATTAAGGGTAAATATATCAATAAATCAAAAAGGAAGGGAAGCCAATTTAAATCCAGTAAAAACTTATTGCTATGTAATTAGAACCTCTTTTATGTAAAATGACATTTCATTTCCGCCATCTTGAAACAATATTTTTTAACAGATGATGTCAAAACAAGATGTTTTTATCTACGTTTTATGCCATAAAATTGATTGTGTGATTTGAAAGAAATTTTAAATAAGAAAATCCATTTTTTTAAATCAAGCATGGATATTGTTTGCAATTTTCGCAAATGCAGAAAGTCTTTATCGCATCAAGCATGGGTGACGACGTGTTCTCACGCATTTTGTGTAGAGCACGGAAAAAGTGAGTTCAAAAGAAATGCAGAAAATTCTATGACCTGCCCTGCTTGCGGGACAGAGCTGCGAGACAAATTCGACGTGATACAAGCTGATTTAAAGCCAGGTGAGACATTTCGGTCCATCGTCCTGGCTGGGATGAGACCAGACACGATCATGGACATAGCAATGCGAGCCATGTCCTTCTGGTCATATCAAGTAGAACAAGAGACGCTGTACCAGGAAAACATGGCGAAACACGCGAGAGAAAAACTTCAATGCATGGAAGAAATCAACACTTTAAATATACAGAAACTAAAAGCAGAATTGGAAACATGTAAACGTAAGGTGACGTCATTACAAGCGGAGTTCAATAAGAAGAAGAAACACGCGGAAGAGTTGACAGCGAGTTTGGAAGAAAAGACGCGAAAAATACAGAAATTGTCGTATCAATTGGAAGCTCATAAACGCAAGAATATAAGCGTACCCAACTTCGATAACATTAGTGAAGAGAGAAACCAACAGAAATGTATGGACATCGCAGATCTTGTTGGCAAACGAGCGTCATCGGATGCTTTTGTTTTTAAACCTATGAAAGATAGCGATGAATCTCATAGAATATTGTGTTCGCCTACGACGCCCATGTTTGACTTCCGAAACAGAAATAAGCCTAACCCAAATCCACAACCACTATTTCAATTTAGACCAGTAACTTAATACTTATAATAATGTGATAGCTTGTAATAAATAATACATTGTTAGTAAGTAATTAAAGTCCGGTATCAGAACGTAAAGAATTGTGTACAAAAATTAGAATGCATGTCTCGGTTTCTCTTGTACAAATAAATATACAATCGCCGGTACATTTGAAAATCTTTCTGCTCAGCTAGCGGTTTTTAGGTACTTGCGATCACTTTATAAATGTGTGTGGTCAAAGATCTATTTATCTAATAAGTGTAGATATAAGCATACTTTGAGTTACCTGCATCTGTTTAAAGTTTAATAAAAATGTCCTGAACTTTAGCCAGTGGTTTAATTTAGTAGAATGTTTCTGCCAAAAGTTGTCGAATTGTTTTTCAGTCTCTTCCAATTGTACCAATAATCTGAAAACAAATAATGATTTCATTGTGACAAGCTTTTTAGTTAGTTTTACTTTACAAACGTTGTAAAGTATTGAGATTAAATAAATAAATAAATAAATATTTCGGGACATTGCACACAGCGCTATCTAGTCCCACACTAAGCAAACGCTTGTCGTGGGTACTAGATAACGGATATAATACTTATATACTTTTCTTTTGTAAATACATACTTATTATACATACAAACAATCAGACTCAACACAAGAAATTATACATTTTTAAAATGCATAAATACTTGTGTCAGGCGGGAATCGAACCCGCAACCCCTAGATTAGAAGGCAGAGCCACTACCAAATAAGCTAACAGGCCAGTCAAAAAAAAAGAGGGCGCCACTTGTTAAGGTTTATAGCAGGTCTCTTTCTGAAGATTACTTTGTCATGATCACAAAAATGAAAAGAAATATGTTATTTCTCAATGAAGAGACATATCCAACGTTATTATTTCTTTTAGTTACTACAAACATATTTTTGCCAACCAAGCCACAGCGAAAAAATTAAAGATCATTTTGTGACATCGTGTTTGCGCAGATGATTTTATCAGGCGTTACTATTTGTTTTGTACAATATAATTTTGCTTTTGCTAATTAGTAATACATACTCAGCAGGTGATAGCATAATAAATTTATATTTTCTTAAATTTTATAATTAACAAAATTACCTCTCAACGGCAGCGACATGACTAATAATATTATAGGTTAGATTTGGTTTCCGCACTTGCGCCAGCAGCCCCTCGCCCTGAGAGGTGGCCGTCGACAACTCACTCTTTAAAGCTTTATACCTGAAACACATAAAAAAACTCATTACTTGGGGAAAAAAAACATGTGTCCTCAGTTTTTTTTATAAACTAGAACGGGTTTGCACTTGGCCATAGTTTGCCTGATGGTAAGCAAAGGCTATGTCCTAAAAAGGAGCGTGCTTACTCGTTAAGAACCAATTCACTCTCGCTTTGAAGATGTAGGTATTATAGATGTCTTCAAGAAAAGAGGGAAATGATTTGTTTTGCGCAAGCATTTTCGACTTTAAGTAGCTCAAATCGTATTCCATCAGGCGAAGAGAAACCTTTAGGTTTCATCTAGGTAAGCTTGCTAGACTACAGCTACAGCTTAAATTCAGGTTGACTGTATTGAAATGCAATGTAAAACTTATTCGTAATATGCAAGTAAAGCACCGCCATAAATCAAAATTAAATAGCATCCGTCAAGAAAATAACAGACATAATATGACTGTTATTACATTGCTAAGCAGTAGTGCGCAGTGTGTACAGAATAGTGTTCTGTTTAATTTAAATAATTGATTATAATGTAGACACAGCAGCACAAGAAATATTTTATTTTGAGGAACCAGGTAGAGTCAAGGCTCTAGCATTCAGATGTGTAATAATTTTCAAAGTCCTCTTATCATTATGTTTAATACTACTTTACATATTATTAAACTACATATTCCAAACATACTTAACATCTGTTGTTTGTCCAAGTCTTCTGACAAACACTAAATTATTCCAAAAAAGAAACGATTTCTAATCCACATGTATCACAACACAACTGGTTTTCCCACATCACTACAACAGCAGCTGATAGCTCTTATCACATTTTTTTATACATTTTAAACACACTCAAAATTTGCCACAATAATCGTAACCTTAAAAAATTACGTGTAGTACACAAATCCACCAAAAAATCACAGTAGTCACATTAAAAATACGTTATATCTCAACACGGCATAACTTGTAACTGGCCATATTTTTTTATATGAGTAGGCAGTAGAATAGATCGCATACTAACCTAGATTCCTGGCAGTCTAATAATTCTTTGGTTTGTGAAGGGTCGTTGCCCATATCGCAGTCAACGATCTCGTGCATGAAGTCGTCAAGTTTGCTTGAAATTTCCTTCATTAGGGTCGAGAATTTCTCTAAAGCCTGGAATTGAGACAATTATTGATCAGTCACAGCAGAGTATCACACAAATATTTTAAATACGAATGTCTGTATGTACGTATGTGATATATGTCTTTGATTTTCATGATGGTAAGCAATAAAAATAGTCTAGGTTTAGGTGTCGGTAAGTCCTCTCCTTCTTCTCTTCAAAGAGTGACTCTTTTAAAGAGTTTTCCTTTCAGTGAAATTGGTTGACATGTGTTGATTAAACACTTGATCAATATACAGGTTCTTCAACCTAGATCAGGTTCATAGGTCTTCAAAACGGCATTTTTTATTTTAGACTTATTATTGTAATCGTTGTAATTATAAGCGAGTGTGCTCGATTTTACACGTTGCTTAACATCAGGTAAGTTAAAAGAATCCTTTCTTGCCGAAAAAAATATTACAGGTAAGGCCGCGGGTCATAACTAGTTTAAGTATAACACGATCAGTTTACGAGCTTCCAATCTGAGGAGCTCATAAATATTCATAAGCAAGGTGTGTTCGGTTGCTAATCGCTAGATGATACTTTTCACTGCGGGGTCACTCAACTTAGCGAAATATAAACGAGTACCTACATTAGAACAGTTAGATAAAAGAGAGGCTAAGTTGGACAAAAAACTTGACATCAATTAGTTTTTGTTTGTGTCTGTTTTGACTGCTTACTATTTAGTATTCATTTAAATAGATAAAACCTAAAGAGAGACCGGTTATTATTTAAAGAAAATATGTCTAGTTTTGATAAAAAAATACAATAGGTATATTTTATAAGTAAGTACATATTATTTTTAACTAGCAACTAATTGAAGAGCATGTATCGTTCTCAGTATATTCACTATAGCGATCAGCGCATAATGATATATCCATTTATCGACACAATGTTTCAGTGCGCAAGGATTATACATCATTGAACAATACAAATCTAGATTTTATCCCTATCCCTACATGTCCTTATGAAATTCAGCACAACGTCGTTAGCGCGATATAGAATATCTAACCGCAACGCCACATAAGTGTTATTAGTTCTGGAGAACTTCGTTAGATGGCGCTGTTTTACAAAGCAACCTCTAGACATGATAGTCAGAAAACGATTCGGTAAAATAATATTATACGAGTAGATGTGCCTATGTAGTTGAACATAGAATTTGTCATAGGAATGAGTCAATAGTTTAACTTACGTAAAACAATTGATAAACGTTGAAAACACATATACTTATATCAATGTTTTGAAAGTCTATGTCCAGAAATAGCACCTAGAAACTATAAATATTATGAACTATCCCTTCAAAGCCCTATTGAATTCAAATTCAAAATATTTGATGTTTAGTATTTCATTAGGAACTAGGCTAGAATGTACTTTACTGTATGTATAATTACTAATCTTTTTTACAGCATTATGCACTACTGATGCAGGCTCTGTTTTCATAAATAAATTATTGTAAGTTGACACATTAATTTGTAGGTCCCGGCTGTTTGCCTAGTACGTCAGTCGTTAAGCCATGTCAGAGGCCCTTAGGGCGGCTTGATAAACCCTCGACACCAGAGTTGGCCTCTCTTATCAGATAAGGAGAAGTAAATATAGTTTATTAATCTTACTATCCGTTGCTGAATCCATTCAGCGTGTGAGTACTGTAACTCTCCTCCCAGATCGGGCGTCAGTTGAGATCTATCGAAGTATTCGTATAATTCCTCCACAGAAGAACAGACGAACACTTTGAACCTGAACTCTTCTTTGAACAGCTTGCTGCTGACTTCGGAGAGGGCTTTCTGGAGGAAGCTGGCTGGTCGGAGGACGTACACTGTGTGGATGATGCCGGGGAAGAACTCCTGGAAATTAGATAGTTTTTTTGGGAATTAATTGTTATTATGTGACAGGACATCAATCTAAATATATAAAACTCAAAGGTGACTAACTGATATAGTGATCTATCAACGCACAGCCCAAACCACTCGGGCTAAAATTTGGAATGAAGGTATATGTTATGACGTAGGCATCCGCTAAGAAAGGGTTTTTGGAAACGCCACTTTTAAAGGGGTGAAATAGGGGATGCACGTTTTACTTCTTAATGCGAGCGAAGCCGCGAGCACCCACTAGTTGAAAAGAATTCCTCTAGAGCCTGAGAGTTTTATAATTCATTTTCTATATAAGTTTATTATAAATTTAAAAAAAAAATTCCACGTTTGGCCTAGACGACGCTCGGCGACTGCTGTTATAAGTTTTGGTTATCGTATATACCAGCGCAAAGTTGGAAAATGTGTTTTTACGGCCTTTTGGAAAAAATCTATTAGATACTTAATCTTAGTATGTTTCTAAGTCAGGGTGTTAGTAAGTACTTACAGAGACCCTAATTAGAACAGCTTTTACGGAATTCCATCGATCCTTTCTTCTGTCGATTATCAAGTGAAATCCCATGTCTGCTTCTAGTAATCTGTAAGCAGAAAATAAAATTGTATCATCAAAGAGCGCAGACAAATAAGTAAAAAAATGTTGCGAATCAATTAATCACTTTCTTGCCTTCGCAATAATACTAGACATGGATCTTTTGGTTTTATGTTCGAAATCTATATTTCATTTGGCCGACAAGACTAGCCTATTGACAGTCTAGCTTGTCTGGAATAATTATTCACGTCTCGCGTCACTTTGTCTGGGAGAATTGAGGACAACTACATTTCTTATACTTATACCATGAATAGGTAGTTTTATTAGACGATGCGTCTTTGAAAGTTTGTGTTTTCTGTAACAGTGCCAAAATGCTAACTAGTGCGATAAGTCAATTCATGTCTGGAGAAACTGCCACACTATTTTTATAGAGGGAATGTTTGTGTGTTGGTAGGCAACATGGTATCTACATTTTGTTCTTTTATCACGCACAAACAGCTGTATTGATCTGAGATGAGAACCTGGATTATGGCGTAGGTTTTATTCATTCCAGATTGTGTTCTCAGATTTATTACTGGAAGATTATTCCTGATTCGGCGGTAAATTAATACAAACCAGGTGGCAAAATGTTAAACCTTCCTGCCCTGCTTATTTACTTATGTTACCTAAACTAGTATATAGATTTACATAAATATATTGTATACTCACGAAGGTACAGAGGTGAGGTAGAGCAGCAGTTTCCTATATTCGGGCGCGGTCAGGATGTGGAAGTTGTTATTGTCGGGAAACGTGATCAGCGGGCGATGGTCCTAGAAATTAAATATAAAAAATACTTTAGTAAAATAGTTCAATAGTTTTAATTTTATTTCTCTTGTATTGCCACGTTGTAAAATGTTCCTCAGGTCGCAATTGAGGAAAATAAGACCATATTTGACTTGCAACCCCGTTAACTTTAACTATAGTACGAAAATCGCTGGTGCAACTCATTTCGCTGTCAACGTTAAAGTCAGTGCTACTGTTATTGTTAAATTTGACGAAACCCTTAACTTTTACCACTAATATGGTGCAACCCAGCCTAAGAAAAAACGCTACATAGCGTAGATGACCCATGACGAGTTAGTATTGGATGTATGTACATTGTACAACTGTATAGGCCTCCTGTTTTTGATGTCATGTGTACATCCGGAGACATATTTTGCTGTCACTTTTCAGTAGCGTAATATGGTTTCCACAAAATAAGCGTTTAGATATTATAAAAAGGATTCTATTTATTGGAACTACATGTTTCTCCGAGTCGTAGTCCTCATTACTGAGGGTGGTGACTCCCAGCAGAGTTAATTTCCAGCCCCTAGCAGGCCTACCTTGGCGAGTCCCCCGGTGGCCAGCGCGTACTGCGGCAGCAGTAGCTCCCCCACGTGGCGGCCCTCGTCCGCCTCGCTGCCGCACCCATCGCACTCCGCTTCTGGAATAGATAAGAGGAAACTAATTAGTCATAAAAACCACAATACGTAGCCAGGACCTGCTATTTCTGATATTGATAAATTACTGGATAATCTTTTTTGTTTTTCAAGCTTGTGTCCTCATTTTATTTTTTGTGTACTCATTTATTTGCAGTGCTGAATAATGATATAAGATCAGGCAAGTATAAAATCTTGTATCCTATCTTGTATAAAAAACGTTTTGATGATCTTTAGATCGGAATAGAAGTGCTTGAAGAATGGAAGTGGCCACAAGGCGGATGGATATCATGACATCAAGAGAAAGAATGAAAGAAATAATTAATAGCAGTGGGTTAATAAAGATTAATGATGAAGATGGCAAATAATTTCTTTACATATTCTTTATGTATGAATTTTTATATAGCCACGTTGGAGCGCAACGCACATCAGCTTAAATATGAGAAGTTTCAGCAGTTTTATATCGATCGCTCTAAATGAGTTTTCGTGTTCTTGTTCATTTGCCAAACTTGTGCTCTTTCATCCCATATTCAAAGCGATGTGATTTAGGACTACTCGTAACCTGTTTATTTAGTTTTCATGTTTACCAAGTCGAAGTTTTGACTCTATGTCTTTATCTATATAATATAGGTACTACTTTTTTTTAAAATTGTAAACACCAGACCTTACAACTTAGAATAGCTAATTACAAGCGTAGCTCTCGAGTTTTCAATAAAAAAAACAAACAATTCAATTGGGAGCTTCAGTAATGATACGAACAAAGGTATATTCACAAATTCACAATCACACACGTCAAACTTATACCATCCATCATCTTTTTGTGCCGGAGGGTAATTCTATTTATTTATTGTTGTTTTTCTCAACCATGCACCCAATTTCATGGAGAGGGCTCTTTACCTGATTTGGCAGAATGCCGCTGTTAACACAGATAGACTAAACATGTTATAAAACCATCGAGCTAGGATAGATTAATTCTGCATAATTATGCATTCGTACCTGTCCCAAATATACCTTTGTAAAGGAAAGGACACCATCGCGTGCTCCCTTGCCATTAATTGCGAACCTACCGTAGCATCGCGATGTTTAGGATTTGTGACTTATAGGTATTAGTCGAGCGAGTCACTGACTGGCTTTAGCGTTGGTTGGTTTGGCGAGTTGGCTGTTTTTAAATGCTGTTAGATTCAAACATTAACTCTTCATAAGTTTAGTTTCATAGTTTTTCTACTCATTGAATGTGGTGGCCTATTTTGGTATAAAGAGTTTTTCAAGTCGTCTAGGGTGTCTTTAATGGCTTATCTGGGATCACTGCTTTGGGTTACACCTTTTGGTGCTGCAAGTGCTTATTGCTTACTATCAGAAAGAATGTTAGTCTATAACTTTACTTGTGCAGCAAATCAGCTAGCAATAAAAAAAACACATGTACCTACTGATAATGTAAATATTTAAATGAAATCGGAATCAGTGTAGCTAATTCAACACCGCCCACTGCGAATATGTGAACTTTTTAGGTCAGGGATGCAAACCTCAAACTACTCGGATGTCTCTGGTCTGTGGTCCAGCTCTATGTATAATATTGCAACATATACAGGGTTTTGTACGGGTTTTTTTTTTTTCCCGAGGGGGAAATCTTCATAGATCCCCGTCTGTACAGGGGGTCCAGCCGGGGTATGTGAGATTTCTACTCACTAAAACCCCCTCGCCATCCCTCGGTGCCTTGATGGATGTTGTGGGATGTCCTGTGAATTCACCACAACAACCAGCACCGCTTGTTGCATCTCTTTTGTCTCTTCCACATGGTGACAGCGCTTGACGGTGATGCTATCGTTCTCCCAAGTTCGCTTGTTTTGGTGGGTTAGATCCCCAAATCTGACCACCAGCGACACTCATAGGCCCCCTTTTAGTCGGCTCTTACGACAGGCAGGGGCTACCGAAACTGAATTCTACTTATTATTGACTGTACTGGTAAATGACGAATAACCTTTTAAAACTTTTGTTCGACGAATTTCGCAAATTCGCAAAAAAGGTGTTCCGTATTATCAATGTTATTCGTTTTCTCAATGCAAACACATTCGTGAATTTCAAAAAGGCTTAGCACAAAAGTGATTGCTTTTGGCGTACTTACCAAAAGCCGCACTAAAAGGTTATGGGTTAATTAGCAATAACCCTGTATAAGAATTCAATATATTTATACCTAGGTACCTTCTATGTAGGCCAGGTTTATTTTACTAGGAGTAAATATTTGCCCAGTAGCTTATTGCTCGGAGCAGCGTGTTTTGTTTGTTCCGCATCCAAATACTCCTAGATAGAGGACAACGGAATTGTTGTCGAAACTACTTGTTCAACATTTATTAAAAAAAAAACTTATCGCATATTATGTAACATATTTCCTTTTAGTCGGAGTGGATTTGTATGTAGGTGTACAAGAAGACTAAATAATCATAAAGTCTATTGCAAATCTTGCCTGGGCATATAAGAAAACCTTCCTCTTCTAAGTTAGAGAAGATTCATATAGTTTCTTTAGTAAATACTTCTGCAATAACCAACAAATTTGTGTGTAGTTCAAGACCAATGGTTATAAAGCCCATTTGCCGGTTGGAGACCTATAGATTAACACCCGTACCGGAAATTAATCTAACGGCCACAAAAGGAAGTCAGCTAAAACCGTCTGATATATGTGTTGCCATAAAGCAATTCATAAAGCGTATTGCCAACCGCTATTATTTGAGTTCATTGGCCGAAGCAAAGGTCAAGTTAATTGTGACTTCTTCGAGACGACGAAAAAGAACTAAAAGGGATCTTATTTTAGTAATATGCACGTATATTCTGCGACCCACTGAATGAGGAGCATAAAGGAAGTATTCTCTTTGTTACTTACATTGTGGTTCACACAAAAGCGTATGCTCATATAATTTTACCATAGTACGACTACGTATGTAGGTACCTACATTGTACGTATGTATGTATATAGAAGCTCTTCTGTACAATATCCTTACTTTTAAGTAGATATACATGTTTAGACTCTACAGCTATCTAGTCGTTGCACGGAAAAGACACGTAATGCAAAGACATGTCTTTGTTTTGATTTACAATTCTATTGAATGTGTTAATTGCTTGAATATCTAAATGACATAATTGAACTAATCATTGCTTTAAAACAATACAAAACAGTGACAGAATGCGATGATAATAACACTGTTTTTTACATTGTATTGTACTTAAGAAGGTCATAATATTCTTTGATTGTGTTCCACATTCATTTTTTGCCAAACGCCATACAAACCAAAGACTTCCTGGATGAGTTTTCTTTAACAACAAAACCTCTAAGACAACGAACTTTTGTTATCTATGTTTATGTCCAAGTTATTGTTAGATAGCCTATACTGAGCTCGACATAATCGTGGTCACAATAAAGAGATATCTCCATACGTTTAGTGCAAGTATGTAGTCAGACGTGTTCGTGTTTATCACATTGGCACGGTTACGCGATTACAAGGCACCTACGTGTCTAAGTCTTCACATATTTCTGTACTTGATGCTTGTAGTATATGTATAATAACTAGTATCTACGAATAATGTATACTAGGTGTAGAAACGTAACTGGGCCAAAAAAATATTTGTACGCCGCACGGGGGGCTGAATTTACTTTCAGACTTAGGGACACCAAGTTGCAAGTGATGGTTTTTTGCCACATATCGCTTCTACTAGTTATAGTTAATTCTGTCCTTATCCCTTTACCGATCAACAGCGAATAACATTGCAAGCGTGATCTATCATAAGCTAGTTTTTTGTGCGAGTGGTCTGTGAAAGAAAGGTGAAATTTTCATTTCCAATGCGAGATTTGTAAGGAGTTACAATTCTATAGTTCCAACTATTCCTAGCCTAGTACAGACGTTAATACGCAAACCGTAAGCAGATACGTTAGAACCGCAATAGCGTGTAAATTGTAAAGCCATATTACGTAACACGTAGTAAGTATGGTAAAGTGGAGCCTTATAGGTGGGAAATACAGGAATATTAGAAATATCGAGATGCTTTAAGGAAATTCAGGGTTTTATATCAAAAACATCGTTGAAGACCTTTAGTTGCTGCCACTTGGGAAAGGTTTTAGAAAAAAGTATTCTAAAAAAATCTAAGGTACCAACGAGATATTACTTATTTACTAATAAAGTGATTAGACAGTGGCTGGCCACACATGATGATAATAAGTGGCTAGTTCATGAAAACCTTGCAAATGCAGAATAGTTGCCTCTCTTCAATTTCAATATGAAGAAGGCACGAAATTATGGTACGTAATTAAAATCTGTATAGAACTAGTTAGTACAAATGTACGGTCTACAATGTATTACATCACAACCCTATATACTCGTAAGAGGCCTGTATTTAGTATTTACGGTATACAGTAATGTATTGCAGGTACGCGGCTGCGGCAAGGTTGCCTGCTATTGATAAGGGTACGGTAAACACATACACAATATAACCACGACACCCCTAATTATCTAACTTCCTCCTATATACCTTTTTTCATCTGTCCTGCAACTACCAATCAACATCCAGACCTATCAAAAGTTCACGCGTGACGTAATGGACATGGAACAAACTAAAAACTAAAAGCAAAATATATCGCGTATGTAGTATATTGTCATATTTGTACCTGACTATCTTGTTTCTTTTATCGTTTTTTTATCCTGTTTCTCCCTGTATGGTATAGAGATTTTCTGGTGCTGAGGGATACATGGCCAATACGGATTTCATTTGATTTATTTAGGTATTCAGTCCAGCGCTTCCGTGAAATGTCTTTTTTCTTCCAGTTCCATACACAAATCATATTTTTGCCTATCACATGTATGTATTTGTTTGGGGAGTGAGTTTTGATTTTATCGCTGCAATTAGGCATTCAATAATAGTGATGTCGTTGATAAAACATTAGCGTTTAGGCTGGAAAACGTACACGGTGCCGGAAAATCGATTCAAGTGATTGTAATGGCCATTTCGATTTGTTATTTGAATATGTAATGTTGGTTTTGGGAACCTTTCTGTTGCTTAGTTAACAGTTTTATCAAAATATTTTACATACAATCCGTACAATATGGGGTTTGTAATACACTTATTTTTTCTATTGTTTACGCTATTTGGTCTTGTGTTATCAACTTCATTGAGCAACAGCAAGTAATCCTATTTTAGGCGACCATTAAAATTTGCATCGAAATATCCAAGAGCAGACAAAAATAAACTAGATTCTTTTATGGTCACCAGTCATCAAATTGAGTGAAAGTTACCATTTATTATAATAATTACTTACGTAATTACGTATTTATTAGCATTAGTCTAGAGTTCTGTAGTGGTACAATATGTTTACACAAAATCTTTGCAATATAGGTACATAAGTACAAGAAAAATATTAAGCCAACTAATATGTCACATCATAAATTTTTTTGGACGACAATTTTTGTGTAACGAATCTAGGAAATTCACGAGAAAAATATTTGTAGATGGATAGATTAATACTCTGTTAAACACATAAATAAAAAACGCAATACAAACAAGAGAAATACATTTTAATTGTAGGTACACGGTTAAAATAATCAAACCATTTTACTAAACCTTTTTACTCCTCCATTCTAACCGTAATGATCGCATCAGGCGAATTAAAATCAAGTAAAAACCCAGTCCAGGTAAAAAATATATAATAATAATAATAATATAATAAAATCCTTTATTTATGTACTACAGAGTGTATACGTACCACTAAAATAACTAAAACTTAAAGTAAAACTAGTAACTTACAAAGGTACGTTGGTGAGGTAAACTGAGCTCTGCACTAAGTGTCACAGGGACCTTGTGTTGCAGGGCTGCAGTATTTCTCGCCGCGGTAAGTTTTTTCTTACGATATTACACCAAGGTTCAATGACATGGTCTAAGTTTAATGCTAATAAAACTGATAAAAAACAATCACGAAGCCCTATTAATACTAACAAAAACATAATGTTTACAAAATTTTACTTTGACAGATAGAGTGTTACCTGTTCTAAAACCTAAAATATGTACAATAAGATTCCGTATGTGTCTCAGTGTAAGATACATCGTAAGATAAGCCTACGCAATTCCACCATAATAATTATGGTAGAATTGATCGAGAAACTATTTTGTGGTTTGTATTATGCTTATATAAGTATACATTTTCTTTAACTCTCATTTAACCACTTTGTGTGTTTCAGTGTTTTGGGAATTAATGTAGGTGTGTGTGTGTGTGTGTGCACGTATGTGTGTGAAGGAGTGTGATATTTTGATTTTGAAACTGACTACTAAACTCATGAATAAGTAAATTTATTAAAAAAAGCTATAAACACATATTGTGTATACTTTTCACATTGATTCCTGACTGATTGATTCACCATCAGACGAATTATGATCAAGTGCAAACCCATTCCACCTAAAAAAACATATAACGTGCGTACCTTTTAAAGTACATTCCACATTGATGCTAACCTTTATTCAGATTGACCTGAATCTGCTTGCAGCAGTCCTTGACAGTTTTGTGGAGACTGGAGGGCCCTCATTGGGATGCGGAGCGCCGCCTGTATGGTGTTTCACAATGAGTCGGATATGATCCGATCCGCTCGTAGTAAAAATGGTAGAAATTAAATACAATGGTAGAAATTTAAAATATAAGTTTTAAGGCTAATTTTACCATTTTTACTGTAGATTTCATATGAATAATTATAAATAGAAATAAATCAATGTATAATTATGTGTAAATCGGGTTAAATATCATGAAAAACCAAAATCGAATTTATCATCGACGGAAACGAATCCGCTAGCTTTTGGCTCACGGAACGGTTCCGATTTTTCTGATGAATAAATTTGTTAAAAGATTCGTATGGAATCATTGTGATTTGGAAAAATCCTTTCCGTGCCAATTGATTTCCGTCTCAATCGAATCGGATCCGTATCCGACTCATTGTGAAACACCCCGCTGATCTCTGCCAGGAGTTCACGTCATGGGGCGAACAATGATGTGGCCTATTTTGTTGCACGTTATAAACTGGACCACAGAACAATTTAAGAGAACGCTCATTTTTAACTTACAGAAACAAAACTTAAAATATGATTAGTTAAATAGAATTTTGTAAGACCTGTTATTAATATTGATATCTTACCTTACATCTTACCTTACCTACATAATCATTACCTAATTTTCCTGTACAGAGAAACTAAAATAACTGACTCTGTATTTTGGAGACTGAAGGGTCCTCATTAAGATGCGGAGTGCCTTCTAATCACTTCCACAAGTTCATGTCAAGGAGGAAAGCGATGACGTGACTACATTTTCACACGTAAATAGTATTTGATTTACTGGGGAAGATTTCGTTAGGAGGGCGAGAATTGACTATGAATATAAATAAATTTAGAAGCCAGTGGGAAACACAAATAAGACGCATTTTTCAAATTTTATCTGGTTTTGACATCGCTTTTCGGTGAAGGAAAAGTGCTGATATTACTGAATTCACCACAAAGTATCTGCCAAAAACCCTTGCCGAATTTATTAATTTTACTGGGAAGCCACGACTCACAGTAATGAGATGGTCTCGTCTTGGACGCCGTGACGAGCGGTCGCTTTCGGGAACGGTCAATAGAGCCTCGTCAATACAATTGATCCAGTAAACAATAGGCACAACATCTGCCAGCGGCTAGCGCAATGGCTGCGAGCAAATCAATTCCCTGGCCCCGCGAAAAGTGACTATAATCAAGTGCCGTGCAACGCGTGTTTATAATCTTTACATGTATCAGTGAGTGACAACCAGTGTACGTGACCCGTCATCAGAGGCCACCGGTACCAGCGCCCAGCGCGGGGAAACCCACTCCAACAAAAGGAAAACTCGGTGAGCTTGTTCCATATTAGCCACACGTGGTCTAAACCCCTTTTCTTCGGTCTCTCCTTCCTCAATATCCTAGGATATTGTCTAGAAGTCTGCCACGAGGGACAAGTCTGTTTTCAAGCAGCCCATACCAGCAACCAACACCGTACGGTCACATCGGTTACTTATAGATCAAACCTACGCGTAACTAGCTTATCCGATTTCAAAATACATATTTACACAAACTGCAGTAAAAACCTGCTAAATTTACAAGGGTATACTAGATTACGCGATCTCATACCACGGACGTAATTACTCGTAACGTATGCGAAAACACAGACAATCTACTTTCCCAAGGCAAACACAAAAGCCTAAATACGAGTAAAAACTACACACATCTGCAGGCCCGTTCGGACAATAACTTAAGATTTTAAAAAGGCGCGTGAAATATTACGCTATCCATTCCCAAAACAAATACCGAGTCGTAAAACTAAGCAATAAATCAGACCATTAACAATACAACCAAAAAAACCCTTCTTAAAATCATCTGCTAATTTCCGCCACAGCTCTATTGTCGGGTGGGTCATCCTTTGTTAAACATAGCTCAAAATTTGCTTCTAATTGTAGTCATTTTTTCTACGTACAATAAAGCCCAGACGTTTGTTTTATACACATAACACACTAGTACATAAAGCGTAATTAATAGACTTATTCCAAATAAACAGCAGGTATTAAGTGCAAGTACTTAGAGTTGTTAGACGAGACCCAAGTACTCACTCGAGTGCTACTTACTCCCCTTTTCCGTTAAAGATAAAAGGGAACTAGTATAGTGCATGATATACCAGTTAACTAATAAGTAATACATAGTATATAAGCTTCCTTCACAGCCTCAAGCACGCGCATACCTGAAAGATATCACGAGCTAGCCACGACAACCCGTCCTCTGCGATACCGCCACGGTAAGGCACAAAGCCGATATGGAAATAGGGACCCTATCGTAAAAATACCAGGAGACGGCAACTGCTTGTATCGCGCTTATAGCCCACCAAATTAACGACTTGTATGGCCTAACCTTTGACCACCAACACATTCGACGAGACCTCGCACGCCACGTTGAGGAAAACCAAAACGATCCACAAATGTACCTAGCGATCAGAAGTAATCTAGATAGTTCAGCACAAAGCGAACAAATCAGTAACTACATTCTATCACAATACCAAGATGGCATATGGGGCGGCACAGACATACTTATAGCGGCAGCGGAATATTATAGTATTAACGTCAAAATCTCTCAAAAAACCCCGCTACAAGAAACAGTATGTTTCTCTCCTAAGGCACCAAACGACACCGCAGGTAGCATAGGTCTAATAATTACGGGGAACCACTTTGATTGCTTTGAAAATCACCTAGGAGTAATAAGTACAAGCACCACGCAAAATGACCTTAGTCTTGGAACCAGCACCCCAGAGGAGAATACCAGATGAGTCCGGATACAGACTTGCCCGCCCCAGGCCACACCAAACAACAAAAACAGGTAGTAAATAAAAACATAAACATTGCCACATGGAATGTTAGAGTTTCTAGACGGAAAATCTATCCATATTGCCTGCCTACAGGAAACTCACTTAAAATCCGGGACCTACGAATCTAGTCACTATACGTGGCACCTAAGCGGAAACAACAACAGAAGAGGCCAAGCTATTCTCATAAGAAAAAGCAGCGGCCTAAGGCTGAACTGGACTAAAGCAAACACAAACAATATGGTTGCTTCAATAGATACAAGCAGTGGAGCCTCTCTATTCATTACTACAACGCACAGGTCCAATTCAACGTCACCAGCAGCAAACGACGCGACTCGGCTACTACAACTGACCAAGAACAAACCAAGAAACTCAATAACAATCATACTAGGTGACTTCAACGCCCACATAGGACTCACAGATACACATGAACTTCGCGATAAAAATCAAAGAGGCAAAAATCTCCCACACCAAACAAGTAACGAAACGGGAAAATCTCCGATTGGACACATCATTCGGCCGGCGCAGCTGTAAACTGACTTGGACGTTGGGAAACAAAACATCGCAAATATACCATATAATGACAGATGCCAAAACAACCAGATTTTTAATTACATCAAAGGTGAAAAAACAATCCTATCTGACCATAGAATCATATTGGGAAACCTGAAGCCCCTCACCACAGAATAAATAATACAACAGAAACCTATCTCCCTGTTCCGAACACGCAGCGAGCGGAGGGCACAGTAAAGTACGATCGACAGTCGTGGGTCAAACGGCACATCACTCCCCAAAGTATGAAAAATTTGTTTGTATTGTATCAATAGGTATATCTAGCTACTTAAATAAGCAATTTATAGTTGAATTCGAGAAAAACAGGATTAATTTAGTAAACATTTTAGAAAAAAAAATTGTTAATACATACTTTGTTATAATAACACATAAAAATAATTACTGATAAAGTATTAGTTTATCAAAATATAATTCACTGATGATTAAGTATAAACACTAAAATAATACAATTTTATTATCGTACTAAATCTACATTCCTAATGGCAACCATGATAACTTTGAGAGACTCGAACTGTATGCAGTGAAATATGAACCGTAAATCGAAACGTTAAATATCAATTTGGCTTGCGCGTAGGTTACGAACGTACGCTGCGAACGTATTTTGATAGCGTGGCGCGTTTTTGTTCAAAGTTAGGTCGCCCTGCCCTCACGTTATATTCCAATAGGGACTCTACGAGACCTCCAATAAGACTAACCAGGGCCAACGTTGCGAACGAGTTTGACTACAAAACCCTAAACTACGAGATGCTTCAAAGTAACACCACTCGAAAAAAAAAAAAAAAACCAAGAAACTTTATTAGAGGAAACCAAAAAGAGCAGGAACGGCGAAAACCGAAAAGAGCCGCTATCGTGGGAAGTGATAACAAACGTCATGAAGATGGCGGCCAATAAGACTATCAAACATGAAAGAAGGTACTCTAAGGCTAGAGAAGAGGCAATTACAAACCTACAGAAGGCGAAGTTCCATTATAAGCATCACCCTCAAGATATAGAGGCTAGAAATACACTTAAAGAGTGCCGGCGCCGTTTGCAAGAGATCGAAGCAACGGAAGATCTTAAAGTTGGTAGACCTAACTATACGTGGAAGGATTCTTTATCTCATGATATGGACCCCAGGAAAACATCTGACTGGCAGGACAATTCGAAAAACAAAGGAGACTTTATAAGAGCTGCCAGGGAGATCTATAAGATGGCAGAAACCGACAGCGAATCTGATGAGGAAACAGAACGACATACCAACAGGCAGGCACCAACCATACCCCAGGAAAGGCCGTCAGATGACACAAGAACAATCCCTTAGCGACATAGGATCTATTCGACCCACATTTAAGATCCACCTACTACACCCGACGTGGTTATGATTACACACAATAGGACCAACATTACACAGCGAACGTATTAAGATAGTGCTTGCAAAGCCAAACACTAACAAACCCCAAGATGGGTCATATCAATAATCAACGAACACCATTTTTTACTAACGCTTATCCCTATCCTTAATAACAACCTTCTCCAAATCGGCGTCTGGCTGCATAGCCGGTCGACTACCATCCCGGAGCGTTAGCACAAAACCACGCTCCACAACCTCGTGCCCCCCGGTATGCCGGTTTGACCGGAGCAGGCTTGTCCTGGCTGGGTGCGGTACCTATGTTCATGAAGCCACGACTCACAGTAATGATAAAAACACAACCGGAGAAGGGGTCAGTTCGGTTTCAAGTTTTTATAAGGAGTAAAGAAATAGTCATTTACAAAAGAAAAGTATGTAAATATTATAACCGTTATCTAGTACCCACGACACAAGCATTTGCTTAGTAGGTATGGGGCTAGATGGCGATGTGTGCAATGTCCCGAAATATTTATTATTTTATTTATTACTAGTGGATGCTCGTGGCTTCGCTCGCACCCCTATTTCACCCCTTTAAAAGCGGCTTTTCTAAAAATCTTTTTTAGCGGATGCCTACGTCATAACATCTACCTGCATGCCAAATTTCAGCCCGATCCGTCCAGTGTTTTGGGCTGTGCGTTGATAGATCACTATATCAGTCAGTCAGTCACCTTTGTGTTTTATATATTAGTCTCTTATTATAATGTTTAGTTTTGTATTCGTAATTGTAAACCCATAAAACATGCCTGATTCTCAAGATATAAATAGCGTACCCCACGCAGAGATTAATCATAACTTCCGAAACTAATTGTTCACCAAAACGAATCATAGCAAAACATTCAAGTTTATTGATATTAAAAAATGTAAAAAGATAAAACATCTAAAAAAATGGCTGCTACTAATTGTAATTAATAAAAATAAATTGTAGTCAAGGCACTTTAAAAACGAATGCAAAAATATTTGTTAATCTCGAACTAATACTTAAACTATTATCTTCTTAACATGAAGATATACACATATATAAGCAAGCATACTCGTATATAAGCAAATACTCTACTTCTTTATTGTGCAGTAGGTATGCACAATATTTCAACTTCACCTGACCAAACACAACATGTTTTGCTCCTCTACTATCTCTTGTTCACAACAATATCATTCTCCGTACTTTCATTGGGTATGCATGGAACGCTATCAAAGCGAGTCTTTGATCTCAAAGTGTACGGGATATCATGAAGATCTTGATATACATACAGTCTACACGTTTATCTTAATTTTAAATCTTACGCGCCTACGGTTACGCGATGATATGATTTATAACAAAATAATCGTTAAAATAAAGTTTGGAATACTACAATTGCTTAAAAAAATTGAAATGGCTGAGCTGAACCAATTTTTGTGCTGTCTAAGTTCACAGTTAACAAAAACAATGAAGTATATCTACCAAATAGTAGTTGAATCCATTTGTACACCATAACGGAAGTCATTGCCTCACTCACTGATAGCATCACTAATCAAAAACAAAACAATGTCACACTTGTATTATTCAACTAGGAAAAACTCGGAAGAAGATCGCGAGAGCCATCATTACCTACGTCTAATAAATTATGGCACTGAATGCGCGTCACCCGGACGACCGCGCGCAGTGGCGCACTGACCACCTTCTGAGCACTCACCCACCGCGAACACCCAGCAACAAACCACGCGAGAAAAACAACGAATCATAAAAATATGGACGATCGATTTCACGCACCGATAACCGAACCCGCCGAAATAAACAACTACGCACTAAATACAGTTGGTTCTCGTTCTTATCCGAGCGGTTCCGTCTCGCGAGTACTCGTAATTAGAGGCAATTACCTCGGAATCCGAAGCACTGCATCCTCCTGCGCACGCGGCAGCAAGTGCCGCCGGCGACCACACTCACACTAGCGTTGTCGCGCTCTGACATCACCGCAACCCTCTGACATACGACCTTTGATCACTGGCATCCGACGAGCCTTCGAGCACACGCGCTGATCAGCTAATACACCGTCACAATCCACAAAGCGTGCACTGGACCGCGACTGAATCACTGTCAACTGTGTACCTATGCTCCATCCACTGACAAACGTCCCGCGTTATCAAATACCTCTTCAACAATCGACGAGATAAAAATTTTGATCAGCGGAGATGGCTCGCCTATCTGACATTTCAATGGGATTACGTTCACCAACACAAACGGGCGGGTCGGCAAATCGGATTTAACAATAATCCAGTCAAAGTATCGCCATAATACCTACGAATGTATGTACATATTTTCCGGTAAAATTAACAATAGCACTGCGCATGTAGCATTTTATCAACAATTTATTAATACAATAATTGAATAAAAGTTATGCGCCATATCAGTAAAATCCAATCTGAGCCACGCGGTGTTAACGAAGCGATTCTTGTTAAACCAACAATGCAGGTTCAAATAAATTCCTGGCTATCCGCAGTGTTTTGATAACTTCCAACAATCCGATCCAGAGTTTGCAGCCATTCTGCAGCTATTTGGGAAAAGAATGTGGACAAAACATTCGGATTGAGGCAAACTGAACGAGGTCACTACGCGGAATGCAGGTAACAGACTGGAAATCCACTAGACTTTCTGACACGTTGTCTTCTATAAACCAGACTAGCTGCTAAGCACTAAACGAAACAGTGGCGTGAAATCGGTAAAGCGCGTCCCGTTGGCCGACAACAGCAAACTAGATCTTGATAATGTTATATTGTGGATGAAACTAGGAACTTAGTTTCAAGGAAACTAGTTGGATACGACAAGATAGATACGACCAACTTAGACATCGTAGTGACCTATAATATGTTAGGTGACAGTGTGGACTTGACGTCAGTTTTACGAACGAAGTATCTCAGATCTATAATTTTCTATTGATGTACAGATTGAAGTTTCATAAGCGAGCTAGGTTTTCCAACTAATGATAATTGATGGCTAGATGGAATGGGACGGAGAATTCGTCTAAAGTAGGCCACGCATTGCTGGGAGCTCGTTGTGCAATGAGATGACCAGCGTTTTAAACTCATGTAGATATTACAGTAGGTGCTAGATGGTTAATTTAATTATCATTAGAACTTGGCATAATAGATAGAAAATAATTTATAATGCTTGGAAAAATTAATATGTTAATTAGGCAGTTAATTATAATTAAATCTAATATTAGGTACTAATTTGAACTTATATCGCTTCAATATGAAAACATTTGGACATCAACATCTTGGACTACAGTGGTGCTTAACTTCAGGCTTTAAACTAATGTTTTTAGTACGAAATAGGCTTACGTTTGACTATAGCCTTAGTCAAACGTAAGCCTATTTCGTACTAAAAAACATTGATTGCAACCACCAAAAATATTTTAAATAATAAACTAACTTTCAATAAACAAAAATAACACAAACATGAAATAACTGTTTCGTCAGTAGGTATACATAAAATTCAAAGAAAATCAAATAGCAAAAACCTATTTACAGATGAAATGTAGCAAGGCCAAGAGTGTTTGATTAAATAAGATTAGTAAACAAAGACACTGAGAAAAAAAAAACTTCCATAAGCAACGAAGTATGTGAAAACAAACGCTCAGCGAATGTTATTCAGTGTTTTTGTTCGTGTGAACACAATCAATAAGGAATGAAACAATAGCCAATGGCAATTACAAATACTTAAGATTGTTTTGAGAGTGTCAAGAAAAATGTCCCATTGTAACACCGAGGATAAGATAATAAAATACTCGCGCGCGAAATAGTCAATTTGAACTATAGAATAATGGTGGGTACGATTATTTTGACTCCATAGTTAGAATTCTGACGTAGGTTTTCGGTACCAGGTATTAAAAATCTTTACTTATTCTGTATCAGACTTGTAGATGCGGGCATTGTCATTTTTATTTTTCAAGAATATGTTGTACCTTAAATTTGTCACGTTTAGTTATCTCATGAAATATTGAAATGCTGAAAGAGGCTTTATTTACAATAATAAAATATAAAAACAAGTGAAGGAAAACTAAACATACTACTTCTAACTATTACAAAAAGGGGCACTTAGAAAATCTTTAGAAAAGCCTAAAGATAATCTAAGTGCTCCAGCCCACTACCAGAGGGCAGCGTGCCCAGCATGCTGGCCGCATTACCACGCTGGATGGCAATGCTGATACGAAATGAAATAATAAATATGAAATGCTTGAATTTAAATAATCATGATCTGCGAATTTCCTGTGAAATACCCACTTATCTTAAAGTAGATTACCTACAATATCATGTTGTGAAATTTTATATTCATATTCACAATCGAATATATTTAATAGAAACAAATATGGAAAAACTATAGATAATACCCACGAAACTACCCACTATAATGGGAGAGAAACTGTTCAATAAACTCCCCGCACACATTCAGTCTTTGAATTATGATCAGCAATTTTGCAATAGCGTCAAACAATTATTGTTAGATCAGACACTATACAGTTTTAAAGAATACTTTGAAAATGACTACAGTCAACTACCAATTGATTCTAATCTTGCTTAGAAATTGTGTAATTAACTACTAGGTAAGGAGTGTGATGCCAAATTGTCATTTTAGCCCCTATACAGCTAAAGTGACAGTACCAAGATTTATTTAAGTTGACATATTGTATGATTACATACCTATTATTATGTTTGACATGATTTTAATAACAAAAATTTTCATTGTTTTATTAATAAAACTAGACATATGTAACTTCTAAAATTTTATAAAAGCCTAATGTTATAAATTCAATTTGACGAGATATTGTAATTTGTGTAGCATATTCTGTGATATTAGTACTTATACCTATGTATGTTACAATTTTACATTATCAATAAAGATTCTTTATCTTTATCTTTTATTATAAATAATCTCAGAAAATGTTTACTTAGTATTCGACAATATTCATAAGACGAAATTATGACTTACATTATTTAGACAATGAATAGAGAATGATGCAAATAGCTTATTCAAACCGGTCATAGCGATGAAAATTGAATGAACAACAACAATAGCTTTGTCGTGATACAACTGAATTAACGTAGACAAAACATTATTTACGTGCCATAATGAGAAAAGTTATAATAACGTGGTATTTATTTGTGTGGAACATAGAGCAGGTGAGGAACTATTTCGTAAATAAAAGTGAGTGAATATGGAACATGTATTTTAGAGTAATATTCTAAGGTGAATGCATGCGATTTTTATCCATTTATGTATATCACATGAGATTATGAACTTTATGTCAATTGAATTGGGAACGTAACTTGAATTTTAATTTGAGTTGGAGTGAAATGTTGCCTGGACTTCAAGCTCTTACTCAACACAAGTCTTTGGCCGACCAAATCCCGGAAACCTCACAACAATGCACCATAAATCAATGTTGCATTCATGATAGAATTCAAACTGCACATCCACACTAATTGTATCATTTGTTAGACACAAAACAGTTGCTATTATATTACATTAGTTGCTATTTACAAAGTTATCTAAGTCACGGCCGGCACACAATGTGCAGATAACAGCTCTAACAGCTTGCTGCTGCAGTGCTATAGGGCTGTCATAGGGTTCACTTCCACTGCTCTGCAGAACTGTGGACGATGAAGACATAATAATAGGAATACTAGTTACGCTGTGAAATAGATAGATAGATAGATAAAACTTTATTGTCACACACTTATAAAACAAAATTAACTAAAAATACTTTCATAAATTACTCTCATAATAATCATTTATAATAATCATTTATTTAAAAACACATTTCATGAACACAGTACTCAAAATTAGTTATGTCATAATGCAATGATGTTATTAATAATTTACATTTACACAATTTAATTTAGGTTAATTAACTCTAAAAATAGTCATTAGTAATTACTCTAGAAATAGTCTGAAAGCACAGCAGTAACCTGCTATAATTCCAAAATAAGCACGCTAATTTAAGAAAGCATGCAAAAATAGCCTATGGATGCTCATTAGTGGGATAAAAGGAAGGATGTGCATGATAATGATGAAGAATCGAAGAAGTTTAAAAACACAATTTGATGTAACACAATATTTCAGGAGTCTTTTATTAGCGTTTGAGTACCTATTCAGAGTTACGAATTTGCACCGCCAGAACCATTATCTCTTTATAGCAAGACTAGCTGGTGGACTGGTGCCTGCGACTTCTAGCTGGTCCGCGTGGAATAGTTATTACCATAAAAAACGGTTCTAGTGAGTTAATCTTAAAAGATTTTTTACATAGTTTATCATATCTTGAACGGTTTTCGCAGCGCACGCAACAGAAGCCCTGAAATATGAAGAATTTTCCCCGTTTTTTCCAAATTATCCATTGTTTCTTCGCTCCTATTAGTTGCAGCGTGATGTTATATAGCCTAAAGCCTTCGTCGATAAATGGTCTATTTAACACAAAAAGATTTTTTCAATTCGCACCAGTAGTTTCTGAGATTAGCGCGTTCAAACAAACAAACAAACAAACAAACAAACCTTCAGCTTTATAATATTAGTATAGATTACACTCTCACAGTTCAGCATTTGTGGTGGAATCCTACCTTTAGATAGCTTTATAGCAGTGCTTGGCAGTTCGTAGGTGTTGACTGGTGTGACAGACACGGGCAGGCAGTTCCGTGTTTTGATTCTCTTTATGGTTGGTTTACAGATAATTTCTATGGATATGGCTAGTGCAATACGTGTCTTTTGATGAAGCGATAAACTTATTCGTATTAGGGAAGGTAAACTAGGCATTGGTGTTACATAGGTACATTATTTTGAAAGGTTTTTTTTTATTTAAGGCATTGTAAGTCATTTAAACTTGACAAATGCCTTAACCTATGAGTACAACCTATGCCTAAGTCGAATATTCAGAAACCATAGAATTTCATGTACCTATGTATACTACAGGTGTAAGATGAAAGATGTTAGCTTTGAATGTGAAAGTAAAACTACTAACTAACATAAGATAGAAAGGTCAAACATGAAAACATACATATTATAATACACGTTCATGAATTAGGCATTTCCGTTTCAGTAAAATCTCATGAAAATTAATGAAACTTGCCATAAATCGTACTGAAGGTTGTAAATGTCACGATAAAGGGCCACGAAACAGGAAAGTTACACGAAATGCGTGATTTCGATGGCTAGGCAGTTAAAAATACTATATAATTGGACTGAATTAGATTTTTTACTACGACGTTATTAATAAGCTTAATAAACGGTAAATTTATCTTAATTTGGATTTATAGATTCTAATTTAAAGAAATCATATCTTGAAAAATGATTACATAATATTCCTTGACTTACTAAACTTGACCAAATCTTCAATGTCAATAGCACTAGATATACATAGCTTTATACACCACAGAATATAACCAAGTTGTATACCTACTAGGCTGTAATCATGATAACTATTAGAGTAAATAACATGATGTTAGCAGTTAACACGCTAGTTATATTGTCATTAGAGATCAGTAACAACGATTTCCGCGACCTACAATTAGATATAAGACCCAGAATAAGAACCAGGTGTACAGCGCACCTGGCGAAAAATTTGAATACAAAAGATAAATAAAAGGAAAATTAATGGCGCAAAGATTGTATCCCTTTAAGGGCAATACGTTGGAACGAAGCAGTGACATAACTTTCAACTTTCCTGTTAAAAAATAATAAGTACATATACGTATTTATTTACATTTTAAACTAATGTCAAAGTAAATCGATATAAAGAGATTTTTGTTGGGTTGCTTAAGTACACTTGTAGATTTATACTTGTACTATTTCGTTATTGAATAAATGATGATCATAATTAATTTCATATTCCGGACATCAAATCGGAGAGATCGCATTTGCAATTGAATATTCCACAGTAGGCTTTGAATTACAATTCAATTGAATTTTAATCCTTCATGAATATCCACGTATTCAGATAGACTGACGTTATTACAGGGTTACAAAAAATGGTTACTTAGTCAAAACCTTTTAAGGGCATGTGTTTTATGTGAAAGAACCTGGGCACACACACGGGGAATTTGCCTAAAGAAAACACCCCTAATTAATAAAATCTGGGAGGAGTCATGACCCTCAGCATAGAAGAATACGACTTAAGGCGGAGCACATCAATATGATCATTTTATTGAAAAAAAAAAACAGCCTTTCTACAAAGTTAATCACAGTGTTTCATTTGGTCATACCGAAAAAAAGAACGAAGATAGGTACGTTTTATTTTCATGAAATCCAATCATTTGTAGAACTAAAGTTGTTACACCTTAACCCTGTAGATATCTATGTGGGCAGTTGCTGCCGTTCTTTCAATAGCACTACAATAGGACATACATCTATAGTAGAGACAGTCACAATAGATGAGCAATAGGAAACAGCATAATGCTAGCCATGTTTATATTTAGAGACGCCAGGATGTACGAAAGATAAACTTTGAATCGAATGACGTAGGTATTATAAGATTCAGAAGAATACGACCGTGGTGGTAACGCATCACAAATTATTGAAACAAATAAATATCTGGAAATTAAATAATGCCAATTAGTCTGGTCACCTGTTGGGTCTCAACCATTGACAAAAAGGCAGAACTATTCCATGGTCTCAACGGAAGACCAGCGCTCTGATTGATCGCAGTCAGCTAAGCTTCGTTGAGGTCGGCTTGTGACACGAAATTTTGTAGGTTTTTTTTGTACTTTTATTTACTACTTCAAATCATTATTTTATCTATCTATTCCAAAGTGTAATAAAGGATTTTTTTATTCCCAGATATTGAAATATTAGTCCTCAAAATGGTTTAGATGTCAACGTAGAACAATTGGATATTTGTATGCAATTGCAATCAAAAATAATAACTAGACTCTGCGTGTGATAATGCTCCATTACGCAAACTTTTTTATTAATTACTTAACCGCCATCTCAGTCTTCAGTAAAACCAGTTAGGTATCTGAGAACTAGTTCACAAAAAAGACAATAATAAAACCGGTCTGTTAAATATTCGTTAGCAGCCCATGGCTTCTTATTCACAGGAAAACGTGTTCCAAGATTCATGTGGATACAGATCTCATGTCCAAACGATTTCCATTCCAACCATTAGAAGACTGTGTGTTCAACTAGCACTCAAAATATGTATGGCCATTGAATAAGAGCTAAAAATCATAACTTTTTGATGTTTTCTGACTTCCATAGGCTACTCAATGCGTCTTACTACATAGCTTATGCGATAAGTACTACAAGTTGTTATTCCTAGTACAGCAAGCCATAAGCTGATTTTATTTAAACCCTTTACTTGCGGCGAGGTTGTCTGACTCTGAGGCTAATGTAATAAAGGACAAACCTATTTTGCGTAAATCTCGTTTGCATTCTGCGTAGTCAACAAACGTACGGGTTTGGCCATGTTTGGAAGACACTAATTTGTTGCAAATGCCTTTTAAATTTTGAGGGTAGGAGGTTACATTAGCATAATTACCTACGTTTTGTTGAAATTTTATTTGTTGACTTTGTGATTAAGTACCTGAATAGCATTGTATTTTTCAGGATAAAAGTTACATTGATATATTAAAGTCTGTGAAAATGATATACCTAAGCATGGGATATTTAATTTGAAGATATGTGAAAGACATTCTGATATGAATGTTCTAAAAATGCTAATCAAAAAGCTAGTGTAGCACTTCATTGGTGACAGTGGGATTATTGCTATAATTATGTAGAAACACACTAGCTATCTAAAATAACTACTACAGCACGATAACACGATAAGAAAACCAGAATTGTCACCTGCTCTCCAAATCCGCAAATGCATCAACATCACAACACAAATATAAATAAAACACTACCTCTTCCGAACGAAATCTCCAATTTGTTCGGCACTTCGAACCGTATTCTCATATCACTCGCTTGATGGTCACCATGTAACAAACTTTTCACGAACTTGGCAATTTTTGAAGGGACGCGTTTGCGCGGGAATAGCCGGAAAATGTGATGAAGCGCGACGGATGTTGTTCCGTTGACACCACAGCGCGGACTGAAGTTGAACTCAGGTCCGGTCGGCCTTCCGCGGCGCTGGGATGCTCCCGCCGCGCCGGCCTACATACATCCACACAATGCGACGCATGTGAGATGCGATGTGATGTAATCTGCATGTGACGCGCCAGATTAGAACATCTCTGTTGTGTTAACGCGTCACGACTCACGGCTGTTGTTGCCGACTTGAGACCCACTCGCTTTTACGAGGGTCTGTTTTGGCGATAAAACAGAAACTACACACGCGCTCCCGACTATTTCGTCTATTTCGTAATTCCGACTCGTGAGATGTTGTAACCGGTCTCGAGATTTGTTTACTCGCGTTTTAGCTTCCTGTTAATTGGAACGAAAACCTATTAACGGCGAACATAATACTTTTAATAGGTTCATGACCCTTCACCGAAAAAGAAAGCCAACCCATAAAAGTGCCGTCTTGCCAAACGAGGGTTCCTTGTTTGTCGTACGTCGCATTTCTTACGATGCTTATTCAAAAGGAACGCATATCTGATTTATGGCTGGCGAAGCAGGTTTGACACAGACAGGATTCCGAATTTCCGAAACGATGCGAATTCGAAGAATCTTGGTAGATATGGCATTGTGGAATGCATTATATCCTTATTGGTGACGAATGTTATTCCAACCATTTCCTTCTTCATGCACCTTGATATTTTGTCATTTGGAATTCCATCATCCTTCTCTTTTATGGGCATAGTCCTTCATAATGTGTCTTTAATATTTCGGCTGGTGTTTTAGGCGTATCGATGTCGTATCTATCATCGTAATGATACTTTGAATCTATTTAAAAAGTTCTATTTGAAGAGTTTGATACCAAGCATAGAGTTATAGCTCAATGCCAGTTATGTCGATGCATTGAGTAACACGAACTTGAACGTATCCATCAACATGATCAAGATTCTGACCCGCCCTACTCTCCCAAATATTTGTACCTTCACGGCGATGTTCTCTAAACAAATTACGTGGGAGTTTCTGTGAAATGTCAGTCTGCAAGTGCACCGCGGCATTCCCGAGGTAACTATTAATAGAACAAGAAGCGGGAGACATTTATATTTGAATGCAGGGAAATATACTAGTTATGTGAGTAGATATTTAACTACAAATATCACAAGAATAATGAGATAGAAGGAGATGACGCTTTTTGAAACATTTTCAGTTCTTCTTGAAGTAAAATAATCATACTCATAATAACTAAATGCTACAAAGTAATTCATTCTTGGAGTTATAAGCAGGTGAGTATTACGATAGGGGTAACCGGTTGCTATTATTATTCTCCGGTCACCCATCATATTTTGGGATGTGCCTATGTGATATGCTTTCTTAGCGCGCATTACATCAAAAGAAACAGTGCCTCGTTCACGATTACAAGAACGAAAAGACAGAATAAATAAATAGCTATAGACAATTAAATAGAGCTATCTAGGCAAACGCACACTTAACTACCTAGAGACCTATACAAAGACCTAGGGAGTACCTACTCTTCAATTTACTCTCTCTAGTTTTCTATTCGTCTAGCTTTGAATTAATGAACTGTACTTTGCATTGATTACTATCTAGACGAGTACATGCTTGACTTGGTAAGCATTGCCGTAAGTACTGGCAATTTAAATTTAAATTGACAACAATTGAAGAAAACCGAATCTTGTTTATTCAAATAAGTTTACCTAAACGTCGAAGGAACATATTTGAGATTGATTTATCATCGGAATTCTTGTAAAACCATAAAGTTTAGACATTATTTAAATTTATTTAAACTAGTACAGCAGTCAACTATAATTATCTATGTATTTGCTTTGGTCCAAAGCTAACAACTTTTACAAAGCTCTGTTAGTTCAGCGAGAAAGTTCCAAGCTAACTGCTGTTGTTGATCTAAATAACTGGAGAGAAGAAAATTGTATTTTCTTCGCTCTTGTTTTAATTTGGGAAAAGTTTTTCATCACAGCTTGTCGACACTTTCAACATGTACTTACTGGCTTAAGCAAAGTTGTAAGAAGCTCATAATTTTACAGCCATATTTACGAGTATGTATATTGACAGAAGGAGCAAAGTGCTCTGGATGAACTGATTTCGTTTTTGTATATACATATATTTTTTTTCAAGTTTTATTAGATTTTTAGACTTGAATCTAATCTATTATAAAGTATATCTGTAGTAAATTGATTCAGTCAATATATAATGGAAATCCTTGCAATAATACATTTTTTTTAAATAGGTAAGATATTTTAATGTATATACATTTCAACTATATTTTACTAATTTAGTTTTAATTAATTTAACTATGTAGGTATTTTAATTTATATTGTTCAATGTTTCACGATAATATTTACTTACAGAATATTTATTTTAACGCTTGTAATTGTTCAGGTAAGTAGGTATCTTGTATTATGTAAGTAATTGCATTGGCAAAACTTATTAAAATATGTAGTTACTTTCTTATACAAGTAAAACGAGCTTGTTTCAGAAAATATCGATGCTGATGAAATCAAATGAAGGCAAAACGAAAGTACTTCCAAGGACGGGCCTGAAAGTAGGTTCATTCGATTATATGTCCTCATTACGTAGGTCTACTTAATTTGCTTCCGAACATTTCATAGTATTGATATTATCGAACAAAATTCGCTTACTTGCTTTCCGTCGAATAATAAAATGTAGGTGATAATTGGTGATATACATATGTTACTATTACTGTACGAGCAGCCGGTACTTTGTCAAAGGCCTTTAGTGAGATTTCATATATTTCAGCGCAACAATTTGACTCTAAGAAATCCTGATCTTATCAACCTAGATACTGGTAAATATTGCAAATAGAAAGTTCAGAACCCCGTATACCACACGTAACAGGTACATAATACCTACCTATATTCAACGCTTTTATCTATTTCCTACATAGCCTATGGAACATGCTACCATATAATATGTAGGTAGACAAGGTATTGAGTGCTCAATAACTTCTCAATAATCTAAGTGCCCGGGGCTGCCCGATGGAACGGCATGACTGACGTAGCACAGTAGGATGATATGTAAGTTCATGTTCAGGTAGTTACATGTACCTACTAATTATATAAAACTACACATTGTAACTTCTAAAATTTTATTAACGCGGGGTGCTATGTGAAATCGACATTTCATGAAAATCAATTAAAATAGAGGTATATAAGATAGAGGTAATTTTTTTTCAGTTTATATAATTTTGATTCAGTGTTAAGACAATAAAAGACGCCAAAACACGATTACGTATACTTTGCTTGATAGTTTTATTTCTTGAAATATAGTTGTTTTGAAATATTTTTCACCTTTTTTTCCAAAAGTAGTACAGAAATTTAAGCCAATTTAATTATATCTAAAAATAATGTTATTATTTAGAGGAAAAAAGAGCCATAAATAGAATATTCTGAATTGCTGATTTTATATGAATTTATTTCGTCAAAAACGTCTGCAAAACTGTTCAAATTGTGCAAAATTGTTTGCGTGTGGACAAGACTCGTCTGCCGGAGCTATGCGCGCGATGCTCGCCCTTGCTTTCATGTTAATACGGCGTGGAATGGCATGCGAAAAAGCAACTGTAGGCATTTTTCCAAGCGCAAAGCGTTTTCGGGTGAAATATGGTGGCCAGCTAAATGTTATAAATTCAATTTGACGAGATATTGTAATTTGTGTATCATATTCTATGATTTGAGAACTTATATATGTATGTTACCACTTTACAGTATCAAATGAATACCATAGAATTGGTACTGTGAATACTAATCGGTACAAAGAAGAAGTGTGTAATGTATTATTGTAGTCATAGGTAACTACAGACATTGGAACTTGGCTGTAAAGTACATAAGGTTCTATAAATTTTTTACTGTTCGTAGTTTATATGTATATTATGCTTGTACTAGCTGTAACTATATTTTCGTTTTACCAATACTATTTTACTA
This sequence comes from Macaria notata, assembly GCA_927399415.1. Taxonomy (NCBI): domain Eukaryota; kingdom Metazoa; phylum Arthropoda; class Insecta; order Lepidoptera; family Geometridae; genus Macaria; species Macaria notata. The sequence continues at coordinate 3,599,803 of OV656727.1, forward strand.
AAAATGGCTTTAATTGGAAATCTATTACATAAGTTTCAATTATTTTTACGAGCTTCCTGATTATGAACATTTAATCATTTAATAAAGCATATCTAATGAACTTTCCGTGGAAGGACCAGGGCGCCCACCACGATGTATCTGCCCAAGAGAACACCTCTAACGAATTTATTCTGCGGGGGAGTCACGACCCTCAGTCAAGAGGAAATACGACTCAAGAGAGATGTAATGAACTGCAGCAATATTAGGACCGGTTCGAATTCAGCAGCATACCTAATAAAATAGCCATTGAAACAATGCCGGTCTAGGTATCATAGGAAGCCTAACAATGGGTCAGGAAAATAAAAGTTGTGCCAAAAGGATCCGGCGGCACGGCGGTAGGACAATGGTTGGTAACAAAGGACAGATCGCGGCTTGAATAGCAATCAGAGGAGCGCTCGTAACGGCCGGTGACTGGACGGTGATGCTTGTAGGTACTGTGTGGTGGTGCTCAACCATTGAGTATACAGGGTCGGGTGAGAAACACTAGCAATCGCACAGGACTAGATAAGTAGGCTTTAATACGAACCAATGCTATGCTGAAAAAGCTCTTTCTAAAGATTAGTAGTTGTAGAAGTTACACATTTTGTAATATTTGGAAACCGAAACAGTATAGTTGGTTCTCTATACATTTATGTTGTAGCTGAGGACATTTTTTTATGGATCTGCTGTTTTTTTTATGAATTTATACATCTTTATTTTCATGAATTTTTAAATCACAGGACAAAACTTTGTGTAGGTTTTAGCTAGCCCAGTCTTTCTTTATTGCTAGTGTTTTGCAGGTAGCCTTGTATACGGCTCAGGTGCCTAGTGGTCACTCTGATATTATGGGAAATATCTTGGGGGAAGGTAACACACATTTTAGAGGACGTAACGTACACTACCTAATATATAATACCGGTAAAGTATTTAGGCAACAAAATCTGTCGAATTGAACATGCGGTTGAAGCACTTATTTATTAATTCCTATTATATATTAGGCTTAAAAGTACAAAATACCAAGTCGGTCATGCAGTTTTCACCATAGGTATCAGATTTTTTTGATATATTTTTTGTTTCACCCGTATAATTCTCACAGCTACATAAGTATGTATTTTATGCATTTTTCGTTATTTCTATAGCAAGCAGAAAACTAACAAATGACTAGCTTTTACATTAGGCTACTGATTGGCTATTGGCAGCCATTGGGAAAGTGCAAATTAGAACAAATGGCAGCCATTTAGCTTTATTGGAAAAACGGCACTAGAATCCAATGACCATGTCGTTTTGAGTAGGTAGCACGTCGCTTGTGGATATTATCAAATTTCTATATTGGTGTGTTTATAGAATTAGTGTCGTGGAATGTATTTTACTCGCCCACATCCCATAGCATTGTATAATATATGAATGTCTACCTACATAATTAAATATTAAGTACGCATTTGCGCCCGTAGGTTTTTTAATCAAGAAAAATAGCTAAGCAGACAAAAGTTTTGAGAGAGACGGAATATGTAGGTTATTATAATCTGTACAAATTACAACAATACACAATTTTCAATTTTCTGCTTAGGTATACGGCGACCGTACTTTACATTCATGAAACGCAAAAACAAAACAATCAAATGAACGAGACGTTGCTCTAACTTTTATTCGTTTCCCGTCCTTCACCCTTTATCAGAGACTTAATAAAAGAGAAGTTGGCAAAATAAAGGGTGGGATAGTGGGATGTATGTAGACTACGAATAACGATAATATAGAACGGTAACGCCTTACAAATATCGCGTCAAATATGCTTCCATCTTTCCATATATCTCTCACATACCACTGGCACAGAAATTTGCTCGTGATTGGTCCCTGTTAAACAAGAGATACAGAATACAAGATATAAACAAGTAGGTTAGGTACACACGTTTCATGTCACAATCCGGCCCCAACTCAGCATGTGCTGGATGCAAGCATCCAACGCTGTTATGTTGGTGGAAATAGTCGTCGTTTCCGATGAAGGCTGCTGATTTCTGATTTCTGACGGAAGCTGTCGACTATGCATAGTGATTGGTCCCTGGTGGCGGGAATAGCCGAATGTCATCGATGGTGGCTGATAACTATGCCACATTCCAACGTCAGACTTTACGATTCCATCTTAATGTGCCGCTCTAAATGCTCTCATTTAGAGAGAGTTGAACTCAACCAGTGAAATTATGTTTTGGTTACGTTTCCATAATATATTTTATTCGTAGGATGTAGGTATGAAGCAGTGTTGGCTGGCCACTTGGGCTGATGAAGATTGGCAGACACGCTCGTCTTAACTTAGTGCTTGAGTTTGTGTTACTTTACCAAAAGATTTATACTGTTTGGAGCTCTTTATTATTTTATTGTTATTTTAGAGAAGACTTAAAAAATAAAGAATATGTTTGGGTCAAGTCCACATCACTAGGTACCTAAGTTGTAAATTTCAGTAATTTATTGGACCTTCAAACTTTTTTTAAAGAACTTTTTACTCCAGTTTTTTTATACAAATCAAGTAATTTAAACGTGTGGTAAGTAAATATTAGGTAGGTAATTCTCTATTCTGTGCCATTACAACAAAATAGATAGCTACATTATACCCACTGTAAACAGATAGGTGTATGTAGGTACTTACATAAATGACCACCGAGCGATTTTCTGATAACAATAGGTAAGCTGTTAAACCACATTACCTACTGCTCGTATCACGTCATCGCTGTGATTTAACATGTCCATACTTAGCTGCTGTCGAAGGAAGACTATTTATTGGTGAAAATGTGAGTAAATTTGTATAAAGAAAAGTTCAAAGATAGTCTGTGCTCCAGGCTACTGCCAGAGGGCAGCGTGCCCAGCATACTGACTGCATTACCACCCTGGATGGCAATGCTGATACGTTGAGCCAGACATAGGCCAGCATTTTTTTGCATTGAGTCTAATGGCTAAACAAATAATTTTAATTTCTCTTATTCTTTCGGCTAAGTACTAACTAACTCTTTTTATTTATTTAAACCTAAGTAGTTCGATGAAATGCATATTAATTAAGTAGGTAGGTACTGAGGTACGTTCGTGTTCTACAACTGAAAAGACAGAACAATCATGAATTGACAAAAACAAGTAGAAACTAATCATAAGAACGTCGATAAATTTAAGTATGGCTACAAAAATCTAAACATGTTCTAATCCACTTGGCACAGATACCACGTGAGATTGTTAACGATTGGAATCATTAAGCAACTCGGTCGCTTGCTTGTTATTAGGCGAAGAGAATAGGATGTTGTTCATTTATGGCTAAGTTTAAAAAATATACACCGTACAAAAGTTAGGACAATGTTTAGGAAATACGTACCTACGTATACTTAAGTCATAATACTATGTAGCACGCTCACTAACAATATGATAGTAAACCTGCGCTTGGGCAATGTAATATCGTATGTCTGTTATTTAGCTGCGTCACTTACTCAACCGGCAAATCCTGTAAGTTAATCTATATAATTATATGGAAACTTATGTAGGTACTTTTACTTAGTATTTTAAATTTATGCGTTTAAAAGAAGTATGAAGCCGGCGAGAAAGAATCGCAGCCAAACATAACTATCTATATTTTTTTCTAATTCTAATGTACTTAATAACTATGTATCCGGTATCACTATCTAGCTATAAACAATAAGTTTAGACAAAATCCTTTACCTAACTCTCCCGGAATACATGTTTAAAATCACTAAAACATTATATTCTCCAATACTGCAAATCAATAAAAAAACTAAGCATAACTTTGTAAATAAATCTCACCAAAAGCAGCGGCGCGGCGCTCAGATTTCGTGCTACACTTCCAAAACTTCATAACTAGCTACTGCCTTATATGTCTCGATGTCACACGCGGCCGCTGTGGCCAGCCACCATCGTCCAACTGAGGTTTAAACAATGACTTGTTTACAAATGAACGTTTAATAAATTGGCGAGTGGAGTGTCCGGAGCAATGAGCCGGCAGAACGAGTGCAGCGCACAGCGGCGCGCGCGCAGACAATCACCACCAGAGGATGGCGTGGGATTGACACCGATCCAGACTCAACCCTAACTCCTTGTTAACTGTCGCAAGACACAAAGAATTTACAAGTTTGCTGTTTTAAAATGGCAAGCAAACGCAAAGGCACACATTTTTTTTCTTCAAATATTTCATCTGCACGGATTTACGTAAAGGATTTAACGCCGAATTCAATAAAATCACTAATATATATTTGTTATGCACTGATTTATACCTATCACGATCGCAGAGGAGCACGTGATGAAAAAATCTTTTTTTTTTACGTGGGATAGGTTTACGTTTGACTACCAGCCTGCCGATGTTAAGCATTGCTGCAGCCTAGGTAATACGCAAGTTATAAGTGTCTTGCAAGTTATATAACTATACCAACAAAATAAAAAACAGTTTAGCGTAAAAAAGTTTTTAATTTCTATCACATCATGTCTTCCTACGTAATTTGGAACATAGATGCCGAATATCAGGGCAAACCGCTACGATCCGAAGCAAATTCATTGAAAAATAGAGTGTAAATACTTGATGCTTCTCTGGTTGTATTATTTGTCTATTTACATACGTACACGCGGTACCAGAAATACGAAATTGATTATTCCCAACACGATCGGTTATAAAATCTGCTTCGAATCTCACAAGTCCATTGCACTATAAAAATACATGGATAAGCATACTTTCTAGGCACATTTCTGTACTGTCTATAGGTATATTTGATTATGATAACACACTTCATTAAATTACATAAAATAATCCTATCTTACTTAGAAATGAGATTTTTCACAATCTTCACACTGTGCCTCTTCCATTCAGTTGTAAATATTTTGGTGTTTGTGTTTCTGCTAAGTAGACAATCGTTTTGGTGTATTCAGAAATAATACTGGACATGAGTTCAAATAAGTAAAGTGCCGAGTCCAATTTATCACCCTTTTATAACAAGTATAGTGACACACACATGACACGCTGGATTATCTTTGATATGTATTTAGGTGTTAAAACGAAGGTCGAACTAAAATTCTTCCAGCCTTGAATAAAATATAACCTATTTTAAAAATATGTATAAAATGTCGGTATGGAAGCCTAAGCTTACTGCTAGTTCATATAAACGTGTCGTCCTGTAAAATGATCGATGAATAATACAAAAATAATTTCATCAATAAAACTAGCTCACGTTGCCTTTCACACTACATATATCAAATCCTAATTTCAAATTAAAATGACGTGCAACATTCCAAATTACATCAGTTGAAGGCACTGCTTTTTAATGAAAATCGATCTCCATTGTGATGATAAATAATATTACACGGTGGTACAAATAACTAGCTCACACACACACACACACATACTCTATAGACTGGGCACCATGTCTAACACATAGTGAATAGTAATGTCCTCACACAACCAGGGTCACTTTCCCCACGTTTTCAATTGATTTCATTAAAATAAAGTATGCATTCACTGCTCGTAATTAATTATTAAAATAATGTAGGTAGGTGTATAATATAAAATAAACTACACTGCTAACCGCTAAAATGGTGTATACGATTCACTTACACTTAAAAGATAGTCATAAATCGGTCTCCCGACCAATACTGAAGAGGTGGTGACTAACCTAACTATCCTCGCTAACTTATTGCCATAGTTACGTGCGGCGTTTACTAAATAATCGGTCGGAACGGGGGGTTCCGACGTATCAGAGTTCAGTCGGCGCGAGATGTGAGTTACGCGGGAGGGCGGGGCGCGGGTCAATGGCGGTACCAGGTGCCCTGCACGCGCGTCTGGAAGTGCGACACCGGCGTCACGATGTAGGCCTGCTGCGGCTGCTGCACCACCGCCAGCGGGATCACCTGCTGCGTCATCTCCACGGGCTGCCCGCCCTCCTCCGCTACGCCCAGCGGCTGCATGTGCTGCTGGGACACCTGCTGCACGCCGCCCACCTGCTGCGTCAGCACCTGCTGGTGCTGCGACACCTGCGGCACCAGCATCTGCTGCTGCATCTGTTGCTGCTGCTGCGGCTGCTGCTGGTGTATCACCACGTGCGGCTGCCCAGTCATCTGCTGGTGCTGCTGGACTTGCACCTGCTGCACTTGTTGTTGCTGCTGCTGTTGTTGTTGTTGTTGCTGCTGCTGCTGAACTTGTTGCTGTTGCTGCTGTTGTTGCTGCACGTGCTGCTCCCGTTCGTGCTCTTCCTTCTTCTTAGCCTCCATAGCTGCTTTCTTCGCGTCCGCCTTCTCCTTTTCGGCCTGTATTCTGATCGGGTCCTTGTTTTTGTCGTACGACATACATTTCCCACTGCGGAAGGGCACCAGCTCTTTGGTTAGCTCCTGCTTCTTGGTGGCGAACTTAACGTGCGGGAATTGGTCCTTCATGAATGCTCGGAACGTAGAGTAACCCATCAGTTTCACGCCAGGTTCGAGAATTTCTCCATACTCCTTGTAGGCCTCAAACAGGTGCTTTCTGGAGTCACCTTGGATGATGACGGTTTTGCTGCCTTTCTTGCCGTCGCCGGCAGGCTGCGCGTCCTTGGGCGAGGCGGCATGCTGCTTCAGGTATTCTTTGAGGAAGTTGGTGGCGTGCTTGTAGATGTCGAGAGTGAAAGTATTGTACGGTTTCTTGCCTACATTGCCGTGTATCCGCGGTGCGACGCCGTGCGTCATCACATGCTGCCGGATGCGTTTGAGTTGGTAGTGGGTCACGTTTTCAAGATACAGGAAAGCTTCTAAGCATACCTTTCTCCCTTGATACACGTAGCAGGCTCTCAGTCTCCTCCGGACCTTGTGCCGCGAGGTCTCAGCTGGGTTTGCCAAGCTGGCCATGGTGATACCCATTAGGTACATGTCATGTTCACTCTTTGTCAGTTCAGCGATGTTCAGTCTGTGGCGATACACTGCTTCTGGATTTAACCCTCGATAGCAGTTGTCTTTGCAGTCACAACCACGGCCCAGCCTCTCCTTTACCTGGAATTGATAAATTAAGATTTAAAATGACATTTTAATTATATAAGCTCAACTAAAATAGCCTAGCTGTTACATACTCCAAAAAATAAAAAATACTGGGCCTGATTGTTTCATGCCTAGGCAGTTATATCTTAAAGTATCTCAGTTATATATTAAAGGTAGTTAAATACAAATAAAAGCAAGTTATTTACCAGTAGGCTACAATCTTAAATATGGTTCAAAGCATGATTGATAAGTGGATTTTTATTATCTATGAAGGAAGTCAGTACATAACAATGAATGCCAAAATTATACAAGATTACAACTATGTCTAGAATCATCTAAATAAGGTTAATAACTATGTATATCTAATTCTAATTCTAAGGTGGGGGCGATGAGTCCTGCACTGACATCCCGCTTGGGGCGTTTTGTGCATTTCCCCCATTTCTGCCTAACCCAGCCAGCCAAGCTCCTTGAAATATCGGAGCACAGCCTTGGGTTTCTGGCATACTAGTTCCACTCCTACTCCCGTCACGGCAGGAGTTGTGGTATAAGGGGTGGAACTGCTTGCATCGTCAAGTGATGCTTCTGTTTGAGCCTGTCTTAGCATCTTTCTTTCCTCTTTTGTTGCTTTGCAGTGTAGTAGTACATGCTCCACGGTCTCGTCATGTTTCATACAGCCTCTACACTATGTATATCATTTCTTATCAAGTCACATAACTGTGTGTAGGCCTCGTTTTCACACAAGAATTGTCTGTTTTCAAGACACAAATGATTAAATCTTTAGAAGTATGATTTGTATCAGATTTGCAATTCTTAAAATTACTTATCTTGATTGATCAACTCTTTAATATTTTGAATTATTCTCTAACATGCCATACCAGGTACCTAATGAGTAATGACCCACAAAAAGAAATGTTGAATGGCTTAGTAATGCAAATGTAAGGATTTTACTATGTAGCAAGCAGAAAACAAGTTGCTTGTGAGATCCCACCAGGTGATAAGAATATAACCTAAAGATATACATATTAGATATGCATACTAGGTAAGCTCTTGTTCAAATTCATATACCTATATTGTTCACAAAACAATTTTTACTTTTAAGAGGGAAAACTTTTAGAAAATACCCACCACAATAGGGTTTAGTCAAATTATGTGGGATTTTGTAACCACTAAAATCCTCCCAGCGGCCAGCCTCTTAGAGATAGAAGAGCTTTAGGTACTCGGGTGGGAACTAGCTGGCTGGCTAAGTTATGATTTCTATGATTATGGTGTGAAAATATAGGAATAACTAATTACCTGTGCAGGATTATCCTCTAATTTATTGTCTATGACATCATCATCACTCGTCGAGTCCATTTTCATCTTTTTCTTCATCAGTTTCTTCTCCATCTTAGGTTTGGTGTCCACCTCCAAGTCCTGAGTTTCTCCATCCACATGAGGGCCAAACTCCATCGTGTATGTTGTAGGGATCGCTTGGAGTTGGCCTGAACCATTCTCAACCTGGATCGTATGGCCTTGCCATAGCACCTGGAACGTTTTGAAGGCATTAATTACATAATACATAATTGTTAAGTAAAGGTATGAAAACAAAGCTGACATTAAGCTTATTTAATAAAAAACAAAGGTACAAGAATAACACAATGACAACTACCAAACATAGTAAATGCTTTGTCTATCATGGTATTATTGACATAGAATGCCACAAAACAAACTAGTACCTGTTCCTGGTGTCCATTGTATGTGTGCTGCTGCATGTTCTGGCCGGTGGTCATCTCGAAGACGGAGTGCTGCCCCATGACGGGCGTGTGCCACTGTGCCCCCTCCCCATACTCGCCGCCGTTCTGGTCGGCCGGGATGGCCACGATGATGGCCTCCTTGCTGTCTACGCTGCGCCGCTCTACCGACAGCAGCGAGTGCAGCACCTCGCTGGCCTCCTTCTCGGCCGGGTTCACCACCTCCATCTTCTCGAACGACATCCCGCCCGCGCGCTCCACGCTACAACCGATCCTCCGTTACACATCGCATCTACATATACACGTATGTACACATCGTGCCCTAACCCGCCCCGAGCGCTACCTCGCGCGAGGAAAAGGGGTTGTTTCGATCCACATTGCGAGAAAATCGCGTTAAGTTTTCAAATTCATGTAAATAAACATAACAAAAACCGCGCAATTATTAACCTTAATCGCATTTTTTAAGTTTCATTATCGCATAGCGGATCGAACTCTTGTGGAATATTGGGCCATATAGCCAAAGCAGACGAAGAATAAAACTTACCTTTTTCGCTACGAATCACGAGCCGATCTTGGCAAAAACGTGTTTCAGCAGTCCACGGGCTTTAGAGGTTCGCTTTGTTTCACTTCATATTGATATTGCAGTCATAATTGATGAGAAATGCACAAATATTTCACTGTATTCACGGAAGCAATATGGCGATACACTTTCCGTGAACAAAATCGGAGGACGCCGCAGAACACGTAAGTTAGTACAGTGCGCCGCCACCAGGCAGCGCTTATGTCATACGCGCTTCCGTATCGACGCGAGCCGGTATTGCGCGGGAATATTAAAAAAAATAGAAGTGTTTAAAATTTAATTCTGTTTCATATACCTTTCTTTAAGTATTGTTTCTTGAATGAATAATTAAAATAAATCAAAGAATCATAGAGAGTTTTTTTTTTATAAAAAAAATCTTTTATAAAAAAAAATTCAAAACTTAAAGTTTACTAATTAAAATTAAAACCTAACTAATTAGAACGAAGGTGTTTTAAGTTTATTATACATTTGAGTTTATAGTTAGCTTTTAATTAGTTAAGTTTTTATAACAGAATTAAAATATCTTACCTCATTTTTGACATAGGTACAATAAATGTCAAATCAAAATACCTAAAGATGTGTTCACACTTGCATTATAGATGTGTTCACATAATAAACATATAATTGTGTATTTTTTTGTAATAAATTGTTTATAAACTTTATTTAGGTTTACGCTTTACACTCGTATCTTACAGTACAAAATCTACTTATTAGAAAACAAAACGTTTGCTTTCATGAATGTTGGCCACTGCAATATTTGTATGGAAATTTATATTTTTTGCACGGGGAGACTTATTAAAGCACGTGTATTTACAATAACTTTCCTTGTGAGGGTTTGTGTTATGCATTTCGGAGGGTCCGCAGCGAAGTGGAACGAAATTGTCCGTTGATCTATCTATACCTACAGCAACAACTAATGTGTATAGTATCCATGTAGGTATTTTATAATGTCAATGTACTTTATTGTCTACGAGCATATTTTATAAAAACTTGTTTCCCAGTATAATCGTTTTTTTTTCATAAGACGTGGAGCCAATATTATAATGATGATCAAGAAATTACATTAATATTTTTTTACGAAGAAATAATATTTTACGAAATTTAAAATTTTAGGAGGCAATTATACTAGAGCAACGTCTCCAAAAATTTTTTAACGTAGAAACAACAGTTACATGAACGTCTAATTTGTAGGGCTTTATTTGCACAGCTTAATTTATCAATGCCCATTACCTGATAAACTATGATATTTTCGTGATACCAAGTAGAAAACCATGAACACTTGAACCGTCTAGACAGTGACGACACTATCTTCATCTCCGATTTCGTCCATTGGGAAAATCTAAATGGAGCGTCATTTACGTGCGAGCATCAGCATCCTGATTGCAGTGCAGCCAACCAGGGCAACAGGAACCATTAATAAGTTCACACAAATATCTGTACCTACTCCAATATGCATGCACTTCCCGCAGGAAATAAGGAGAGTTAACGTTAGTTTCTCTTTTGTTTGTTGTTGAAGAAATTAATTGAATGGAACATGTGTAAATGAAAATGACCACGTGAACATAGTAAAATTGAAGACAGTAAAATGAATTGTACTCATCGCAACTTAAGAAGCATTTGTTTAAGACGGAGACAAAGTCATATACAGTACAGTCTAAAAACGATACCAAGGGTTTACGTTGATCTACTAGTTGATCATCTCAAATAATAGGTACCTAAAACGGAAGACCAGCGCTGGATGCTTGCATCCAGCACATGCTGAGTTGGGGCCGGATTGTGACATGTTAACCTTGACAGAGGTCAAAAATCTGTGGGGGTATTTCTTGACCTTGCTAAAGCATTCGATACCGTTTCAAGGTCAATACTACTCAAAAAACTAGAAAAAAAGGGGGTTAGGGGAACGGCCTTGAAGTGGTTTGAATCTTACCTCACAAATCGCAAGCAACGCGTCAAAGTTAATGGCCAATTAAGTGACCTTACAGAAATAGATTATGGCGTGCCACAGGGTAGTGTGCTTGGCCCTACTCTTTTCTTGACGTACATTAACGATTTGTGCGATATGAAATTAAAAAATGGCAGCCTATTCTGTTTCGCTGACGACACGAGTATAATCTTTTCTCATAAGACCTGGAAAGAAGTCAGTGAAACTGCAGACGAAGGGTTAAGGAAGGTGTCAAACTGGCTAAGCCATAACTTACTTACTCTTAATGTCACAAAAACTAAAATAGTGGCTTTTAGAGTTTCAGCTCGAACTATGCCCAAAGACCCACTTTCCATCAAACTCCACCTACACACATGTCATGATAGTAATCAGTGTGAATGTCCAATACTAACGCAAGAAAAGAACTATAAATATCTCGGAATCCACATTGACGAACTTCTTTCCTGGACCAAACAAATAGAAGTACTTGTAGCGCGATTAAGAAAACTACTATTTATTTTCAAAAGACTTAGAAGCATTGCAAACGTGAACGTTATAAGAATGGTATACATTTCACTCTGTGAATCTATTCTGATTTATTGTGTAAACACTTGGGGTTCAGCCGGTACAACCAACCTACTTAAAATTGAGCGGGCTCAACGCGCTGTTCTAAAAGTTGCGTATAATAAGACATTTAGATATCCCACAGAACTTCTGCACGAAGAGACGAATCACCTTACGGTTAGGAAAATATACATCAAATCAGCAGCACTGCGCTTCCATCGCTCAGCAATGCAAACGAGACGTAGGACTCGCGAAGGTATACGTAACTTATCAAGATGGCCAGTAATTAAAGTTAACACACAAATAGGGATGAGATCCTACAATTTCCGAGGACGCTATATTTACTGTGTACTTAATAAGATATTAAATATAGAAGAAGATAGTAAATACAAAGCAAAACACAAAATAACAACTCACCTGATGGGTCTAACTTACCAGGAGACAGAAGAATTAATAAGAATAGTAGAATAACTTCAACCAAATACAAACACTCACTCTTATCCACACATTCGTCACACACACTCACACATACCTACACGTCCCACACTGGGTAACCCCCGGCGTTCGGGACTATCACCTACCTACTTGATACATTATATACTATGCCAATTTTCACTGAGTACCACAGTCACTCTGTACTCTTTTAGCAAAATTACGATTTCTAATTTTATATAATATCAATCATAATTCATAATTATCTTACCTCTTAATGAAATCTTATGATGATATACTGATATTATTATTATTAAGGCCTAACTTACTTACTGTACTTAAATAGCCTAACTTACCTATTAAAAAATTCATATAAAAACCTACTAATATAACTAACAATCATTGTCACAACTCTATGCTGAAGTGAATTTAAATTGCAAGAACTTTCAATTGAGCCTTCAACTGAAAAAAACACAATTGTATAATTTAATTTTTGTTCAACGGAAGAACCCTGGCACCGCGACACAGGGAATCCTACAGCGGTTGTCAGGGACACCTACAATGTAAACAAATGTATTAAGGCAAATAAAATTCTTTTATCTTTTGTCTACAGATTGGCAATTTGGTCAAAACGTCTTGAAAATTACTAAGCTTTGGTACTTGTAAATTAATCGTGTTCATTATTTTAATGTTTTTCTGACTATTATACTGTAATGATCACGAATACAAAATATGTAGTGGACGCCCGCGGCTTCGCTCGCATTGTTTCGTAAGATAAACAAAAAAAAACACATAAATCAATAAAATTCTAAAAACTACTGACACCTCGTGATCCAATTTTTTTTTTCAAATATCTTCTATGTATTAAGTTTTGACCCTCTTTATTATATGTAGAATAGATTTAAACGTTTGTGTAAAAAAAATCTTTGTTTTTATTTTGATCAACTTGTATTATTTATCTCGTCATTCCCAATAAATTACAATATACAATTGAAATTTAATTTATTTACCTGGATTTGTAGACAAAAATCACTTCACCCAGTGTACAAACACCCTAATAACATTTTGACAATATCAATCAAAATCATCTGCATTAGCCTAAATTACGTACTTTTTAAATATTTTAATTATAATAACCAGACACCGTATTTTACAATTATTTTTAACGTAATTATTTATTAAATTGACATTATGTAGGTACATAATAAATATACACAGGTGGCTTTGACTAGTAAGTTATAAACTTATAACGGAATTGAAAGTCACGCAATTGACGTCACGACCACGAATCACAGTCAATAAATAAAACGTCAAAAGTCACCAAAACTGGCGCGAAAATTGCTCGTTTTCTGAGTCTGAGACATTTCACTGTGATGAATAGTGTTGCGTACAATATAACTCTTCGTATATTAATCTTCAATGAAATCAAAATATATAACATTTATCCTAAAAGCTAGACAGTAACTAGAAACATGGTTTATAATGAATCTGATTTGATCTAAACAAGTACCTACCTAATGGTTATCCCACAACAAAGGAAACTGAAGAGGAGCAGCCAATTCCTTAACCGCTATACTGAAGCCGAAGTAAGTAGGTTATTCCATGTTTACCCACCCAATTAGATAAGGAAAGCTTTTATCGCTAAGCTTTGATTACACGGCTACTACCTATACGCAAGCCATGTTTTACGCCTTATTGCTTGACGTGAGTCATTCACTTGCTTACCTATGCTTTTTTCAGCTAAGTTAGAGAAACTCCTTAAAGATGCAGGTCTTGTACCCAACGTAGGGCTCACAAGAGCATGATAACCACCACCACCAAAAGTTTAATACAGACATAAAATACGTTAAGGTTTCGTATATTATATTTGGTAAATAAATGAATTTGCAAATACCTACATAGAAATATGTTAAGAAAGTACTCACCAGCTGCAGCATCGATGGCAAAGCAACTGCTGCGTGACTTGACGACCGCCGGGGAAGCTCCATCTGGCCACTCCATCCTCTCCTCCATGGCTCTCGAGGCACTCCTCTTGAACTGCTCCAGGAAACTGTCTATCTGCGTCTCGATGCTCGCGGGCGAGGTGGCCATCGTCACATGCGTTACCACCGAAACACCAAAAACAAACACAACACGCGATCTCGCAGTTCACGACATTTTCGATAAAAACGACCACTTCTCACCCAAATTACAGTTTATGAATTACAGTCATCGATAAATATGCGTATCTACTCATTATTGGACGTATATTTGGACTAAAATTCTCCATAGGTTCAAGTTGCCGAGGAAATAAAATCAAAAGAGACCGCAGCCCGAATTATACGCGACTATTGAATAGAGAAGTCATTTTACTACAGTTACCGCTATGTATACGGATACGGCGAGCAACGAAAATAAAGCGACTGCCACCGACATCTATCGATCGCTATGAACAGCTGATTCTGTGGAGTTACCAGTGACACATAAAGTTGATATAAAATGATTCACCTGCTATTCTTATTGGATAGGTATTTAAAAGTTATTATCTGAAAGGAAAACATTTTTATACACAGTTACATAAAAAAGTATTAGAAAATGTAAATTCGTTCTAATTTTAAAACATTGCCAGAGTAAAATCTAGTTCGTAAGTGCGCATGCGCCGGTATCTGTGTCGTGCGCATGTGTGAGCTCGTACGCACGATGTATGTGTGTGTGTGAGGGGGTCGCGGTCGCCGGTCGCGCACGGCGCGTGCATTTGCTAGTACTGCGCGAGGAGCGCGTGTAGTTCGTGATTTTAGAGGTGACTGCCGCTGTCACGCACGAGCCTACACCCGGCCTCAAAATGTCAAGTAAGTTCGGTGATATCCCGCATAAATACTTTTTAATCGTAACACTAACACGGAGCTTTAACTTCCTACAATTAAATATGGCTGAAATAAAACACTAGCAATTTCCTCATTCACAGAATGAATATTGAGTTTCGCTGAAAAATGTGTCGCTCTCAGTGTTTGAAAGAAGGGTGATCTTCAAGTTTTGCTTGCATAACTTTGACTGAATTAGCGATGTCTGTAATATTTTTTTGTTAGGCAATAAATTTTTCATAGTAAATAGGTATACCTAACTCAAATATCTTGGATACTAATCGTGAATTTTGTTTAATTATATTTGCTGTCTACCTTCACTTTTATGATATTATGTAGCCTATCTTTTACACTGATCTTATAAATTTTGCTATTCTTCGCGATAGATTTAATTTATAAATATTATGAACACACATTATTGCTCACTCCAAGAGGTAAAATTAACCTAAATAATATTTTCCTAATTTAGAGCTCACTAAAAGTAAACCTATTGAATTAAAATAGTCACCGAATTGGTACGTTTTCTGGTTTGTCCTGTTTCGGACCATGTATGTTTTGCATGTTGTACGATGTGTTCGATAAGTAATCAATTTATTTACTTTTGCCATATTTTTATCATGTTTCTCTGGTGATTAGTGGAATACAAGTTTGCTCTATTGTAGTTTTACATTATCTGGTGCGAGATCGTAAATAGACAGCTTATCTTTAACTACATTCATAAACAGTGCCTATCAACACAGTAAAGTTATCAAGTGCAGAAGCAGGCTTGACCGTGACATTTTGCCGATTCTTTCGAAAATATGTACAATACATAGCACATATATATTTCCATCTGTACAGTGTACAGTAGGTATTATTGTTATCTTATTATTGTATTCCTTTTTTAACTTCCGACTTCCAAAAAAGGAGGTTATCAAGTCTTCAGAAAGTTTTAGTTTCGAACTCATCTTGTATGTCGAAGACGATAAAAGCTAAATAATAATAATAAGTTAAAATTGCTCTTTGTCTTTTTTTTACGAACTGGAGATGCTAACTGTTGTATCGATTATAAATAAAACTATATTAAACGAAGTCAAATATCTAGGCTGTAGCGAAATGATGTTTGTAAGATGATTCCAAATTATCTCATTCAGCAAGATATTGTAAACACTCGTCATCCTCGTCTCATTGCAAAATAAACGCACAGTGGGTAGATATGTTTCAGTGTGTACCGGCTGAAAATATTTGCAATACTTTACCGTGGACGATCGTTATTTATTAAATTCGATCTTTCTATTTCCATCACAAGTACTACTATTCTATCTTTATGTGAGTATGGTGTGACTGACCAAATTTACATAATAGGTGCATGTCATAGATCATCGATGCCAATTTAATATCAATGATACTCAATATTGATACTTGGTTCGTATATAAAAATACTCTGATCTGTGGCTTGATGTCTGAAATACAATACCAACCGCAAAGGTACATTCGACCTGATTGTGGTTTTATTGGCGCCTATAGGTACTTAGATTAATCATCAATAATGCACTGGATATCTACTTCATTGAAGATGGAGATTGCAATGCTGTCATTGTTATGGAGATTTCTAAATTTCCATAACGATATTCAGCACATCACTGAGTTGCGCAACGGTTGACGGTTATGTTTTTGCAATTCAAAATCCAAAATTATTCTCATGAATGATGATTAAGATTACCTATCTTTGGTAGATATAATATCTGAATCATGCTGCTATTTCTCGAATATATCTTCCGCCATAAATTCCTCAGCCTAGTCCTTTCGTTCCAGACGAGAATAAAACCAGGAAGTTGTCTCTTGGAGTCGACAAGTGAACTATTTGTACCTCTACAAAAGCAACAGGCTTTTGACTGCATCCAATTTACCAGACACCTCTCAGTGGGTGTACTGCAATTTATGGCCCTAGAGCCAGGCAGACTTGATATAGGAATTGAATTATTTTACGGCTCGCGGCTTTCTCTCGATAGTTGACTTTTCTCTTCATGAAGATTAATATTGGATCAGAGGTGTTTGTTAGCGTGTGCAAGACAAATAGAAAGTAGAGTTGTCGATGCATTCTCTTGCATCGTTGATCAACGAGTACAGATTAGTTAGTTTTTAAACGAAGTTGTAAAAAATTGGGCCCGTCACCGTTGCATTCCTTTATTCTGCTAAACGGTCGACTGCCCGCTTGGTTCCATCCCGCCGGACCGGCCGCACCTAAATAGAAACCGCAGGGACATTGCTCCCGCATCGCGTCTGATCCTGCATTTCGCCTCTCGAATGCCTTGTTGGGGCTCCTTTTGCCACTACAAATATTTCCTCCATCTAAATATGAGCGGTGCTTGAACCATACGGGCACATAAATCGAGAGATATACTCGTAGATGCCTGCAATGATGCTCGTGTGTCAGAGTTTAAAATGTTTTACGACGTTGATGTGCATGATGTTTTTGTAATAAACAAACATCTAGTGGCCACTAAACAGATCATGACCTCGGTGATTGACGGCATTTCCTGGGACGAGATTAGATTTGGTGGAATGGGATGCTTTCATATTTACATTAACTACATCACATGTGAACGAAGTCCACCGCCATCAATAATCAACGCTTTAGTACACCAGGCTGCATAATTTGGAAAAAATATGCACAGTGGTTTTTTATGGCATTTTTTTTTCAACGCTTTTTTTCTTCTAGTTGATGTAAAATTTCAATTTAATTTTGACCATCCGATAATATATCTGACTAGCTAGTGCCCGCGACTTCGTCCGCGTGGAATAGTTATTACCATAAAAACGGTTCTAGTGAGTTAACCTTAAAAGATAGACATATACTGTTGCGGACATTTTGTTAGATCATTTCAAGAGAAATAATTCTTTCATAAATATTTTTTTTATATCTTGAACCGTTTTCGCAGCGCACGCAACGGAAGCCCTCAAAGATGAATAATTTTCCCCGTTTTTTCCACATTTATCCATTGTTTCTTCGCTCCTATTAGTTGCAGCGTGATGTAATATAGCCTAAAGCCTTCCTCGATAAATGGTCTATTCAACACAAAAATAATTATTCAATTCACACCAGTAGTTCCTGAGATTAGCGCGTTCAAACAAACAAACAAACTCTTCAGCTTTATAATATTAGTATAGATATAGATTATACCTAATATTAGTATAGATTCCATCGCCAAATTGTATCGCCCCATATTGCTATCATATAGAAATACTTAGCAGCTTTGGTAAGACTGATTGCATGTTTAATTGTATCCGAGAAAGACACGGGCGTCGACTTGCTAGCTGGTCTTGCCACCGAATATCTGACGTTATTCAGTAGTTTTATTTTGAATTTTATTTGTGTCGCGCTATTTTGGAACAGAACGTGCGGCACTTTGTCTATGTGGCGTGTGGCCCACGCTGTAGGATGCCTGGAGTTTTACATACAACATCATTTGCAGCTGTTACGTGTAGTTAGTTACAAGAGATCTCAAGAATTTTAAAAATTATATAAAAAATAACAATTAAAAAAAAATCTAATCTACATTTTCAAAAGGTAGCGTACCAAAAATGCTGGCTGCATTGCCCCGTTGAATAGCTAGACTAACTAATCTTTTTTTTTTATGATGTATATATAATGTTTATTTTTTATTATTATTTGGAAGTGTTACAATTTAAAAGGAAGTTTGTAGCTACGTAGATCGAAACCTGTGTCAACGACACTTAGGATGACAAAGAAGGGGCTGGGAGGGGCTGACATTTTATTGGGCAGGTGATAAATGCATGCTATTCTATTGTCTGAAAGAGACATTAATGCGGCTATGACACGTGTCTATTGACAGGGGACAAATAGTGCGCAGAGGCATAGGCAGAGGCGAGCGGCCGGCACCGGCGCCAGCGTCCGAACACGTGCCAATAAAATCATATTCAACATCGTATTTTCAACTGCGCATATAATAACAACTTTTTATGACGACAGCAACGGAACATTGAAATCACTAAAATTATAGATCTACGCAAATTTCCCATTGCCGAGACTCTCAGTTATTTTAGATATTACGTCTTTGGCACCAAATGCAATCTGTGAAGTGATTCGATCGCGTAAAGTTCATCAGACATGATTTAAATTCATCTCAACGAATTAACTAGATGAATTAATTCTTTACCAATGATTCGTAATATCTATGTTGTACCCAAACAAATATTTATTTATGTAAATAAATGCACATATCTGCTGATCTAAGATGTATGCAGGAACTACTTATAAATTGATATTTGCTTTCACATCTTCAGACCTCTTATTGATGACATGACCTGTCCAATTATTGAATCCGGTCTGAAGATCGAATGAAAAGTTCATGAAAGTGCTTCTGTAAATATTACCAAAAGTCTGGGTCGGATGACACTTTAAATTGTAGGTCCCGGCTGTTTGCCTAGTTTTTTTTATTTTTATTTAGTTCTGTAAACTGGACAACACAGCAAACATACAAGTAACAATACAGTGGTTGGTTACAAACAAAGCCGCATGTCCTACCTACTGCAGACACTGCATGCATTGAACATAAACACTATGATAATATGCTTAAATACGTAAATAAGAAAAAAAACATAATTAATTATAGTGCAATTTAAGATAAATTAAACAGAGAAGTGGTTATCATAAACGAACGACTTAATAGAAAAGACAGTCTCAACTACAATTACCTAACCCAGTCAACTTATCCAGCTAACGCTGGTCTAAACTTTGCTCGCTTTGCCTTTAGACTCCCACAAACGACTCTGTGTATAATGGTAAAGGATTGTAACTGGCTTTCAAACGAGGTTGCTGTTACACATTGATACATTTGGCACTTTAACCGGCTTGCTCCACTCTTCTCCCTGCTGTACCTCCACTGTCCCACTGATTCCAGATCGAGTATGGGTGACGTTAGCCACGAACGACTCGTACGGCCTGGGAGCCCTGGTGCTGGCGCACTCTCTGCGCCGCGTCAACTCGGCCTACCCTGCCGTGGTGCTCATCACACCTTCCGTCACCGAGGCTATGAGGTATACTAAAAAAAACAACGATTGCTCTGTGTTAATTTCGATATTCTGCCTAACCACTTTGATTGGGAGTCATAATCAGTGATTTCTCCGTTTAAATAAGTATACGTACATATAACTCATGTTAAGATCCTGGCTAACTGCGTACCTACAAAACAATGTCAGTAAGTACCATGTGTTGTAGTAAATCATGTTGAAATCGCATAGAAAACGAGCTACTTGCCAATATCCCTTGAGGGCTCAACGTGGGACGTCGACCAACGCAGTAATAAAACGAGGGAAACGAGTATTAGAAGTTTCAGCTATGCCAAGACTCGTTTAAAAAAAGAACACTACTTAATGCAAGTAAAAAGACAAAGGACACGCGATCAACATTTTATTAGAGAAAATATTGGGGAGAGCTAGAAAAATAAATAAAATTTTCACGGATTTGTTTGGACGTATTATTGCCAACAAACATAATGACTAGGTTTCAAATACAAATAATTATTTCAGTAGGTAGATTCTATATATTCTTACATATCTAGTTGTTCTTGTTTTGTTCAATAGCTTAGATACATATACATCTACTTTTCTTTTTGAAGCTTTTCTAGAGAAAAAGATTCCAGAAATGCAGAGTAAGTTCTGCCTATCCGATTTTTATCGCCATGGTCTTCTCGATTGTTGAACAGCTTAGGTGCCTATTTGATTATGGGGATTTTCCTGTAAATACGTTCCACTAGTATTACTATTACTGTATTCCTGACTCCAGATAATCTCATGACAACTGATCATGATCTCGTGGTTTCCAGGGAGCGCCTTCGCGCAGTATTTGCCGAGCTCATCATAGTGGATGTCCTGGACTCCGGAGACGCGGCCCACCTGGCCCTCCTGCAGAGACCTGAACTTGGCATCACCTTCACAAAAATACACTGTTGGAACCTCACTCAGTATGAAAAATGCGTCTTTCTTGATGCTGATACTTTGGTAAGTGAAAACAATATTATTTCAGCGTTTATTAGTGACAAGTTTTTTCAGTATCTGAGACAGATCTAATACTCTAATCTTCAAATTAATGTTTGTCCGATAGAAACAAGAAGTTAGTCTGGAGTATTTGTCAAAATATCAAATTGTTAACATGCAAAAACAACTGCAAAAGTTTGGAATATTATTGTCTTACATTATTTCACTTGTATTTTGCATGTGTAACGGGCGGTCACCAAAACAATTTCTCAAAGTAAACACGTCGTGAATTACTTAAATTAAAAAGTAATTGAGATAAACGTCGTGAACTGGTGTAGTGATATCAACAACCGCCGGTAAATTGTTTGATAGGATGAATTATCGCTACAAAAAGCGTTCTCGCAATTGTTAAATTGTCCAGTCAATATAGCAATTCCATACGACGAACATCGCGTCTGATCAAATATTTTCTGGTTCTACATGTACCTAGAAATAGAAGTGACGAGACGGTCTGTCTCGCGTCTTTGCACGATTTGTTTTACTTCCGATCCGGTTCGACTATATCGGTACACGTACGCAGGTTTTATTGCAGTTGCTGGTTGAAAGAAACCGTCTTCAAGCGCTGAACAATTATCATCGTTATAGGCATAAGTTTTGTGTGCTTAGTATGTGTACATAGCGTGATCTCTCACGTGGGCACGTAACTTAAATTGAAGCATTTTATCGACCACCTTATCACCGGCTCGGATAAAACTACAGTTGACTCAATAACCCGTGATAAAAATACGAATATAAGTCAATGGATCCACTAGACACTATCTCTGTTGTTAAATAATGAGTTTCAAGTGTTTTGGAGAAGTTGTTACATAATGCAGCAGTTAGAGGGAAACTAAACGTGGGATTTGTGAATGAAATGCCCTTCACAAGGTCATGTAAGCTATAGCTTTGATTTTATTTATCATCTAAGTGGAGCTGATATGAGTGATGTATAGTAAAGTAAATATTTTAAGATTGTACGTACGAGATGCAATAGATTGGTCAGTGGGCGCACAGAATACAGAATACGTGGAAGTATAAAATCTTTACAGAGCCTACGAATCTACCGATGCGAGTTCAAACTGATCAGATAGATGAATAAATATAAGTAGTAGGTATGTGTATTTTTCTATGACCAAAAAGGAATGGATCATTATTATATGTAAAGTATTTTTTAACCTACTCAGATAAGTAAATAAATCCTTTAGACGAATATCCGAGGATTCAAAATATTTTCTAAGTGTACCTACCTCCATTCTAAAAGATGTAGACAGGATATAAAAAAAATCTTCACTACATAGCTTCCTTTAATGTCTCGTGCCATTTAATTTACATTCATCAAAGAAATAGTTGCCTTCGAAAGAAAATTACAGAATGAAAGTGTCTGGATGTCGGCCAAAAATTGCCGGGAAAAATATTTGGGCCACGGTTATGTTCCTCGTCATCTCATGTTACTGCGTCCGGTAACATTGACTTTCTTATCGCGTAAACAATTACGTCGTCCAAATTATATTTGATGCGTTTTAATGATGTCGTTAATCGAACACTCGCTTTATTGTGCCAGTGTTCGATCGAAAAGCACAACTAGGTACGAAACAGAAGCAGATCGTCATTTGTTATTATCTGGAATCGTCTCGTTCGGATCATAATTAGGTATTATTTACTAGATTACTTTTCTCGTTGATGATGTCTGATGACCCTGGAATAATATCAAATGTATTTATATCAAGTGGCTAGGTGTTAGTTAGGTACTAAATTCAAATCTTGCGATCTTTAAAGCGAGAGTGAATCGGTTTATATTGGATAAATGTACTGTGTATACCATAATGGCTGCTTACCATCAGGCGTATGATTGTCAAGTGTAAACGTACCGTATAAAAAACATAAATAATATAGCATATTTGTTTCGCAATACTAAAGACTTGTTAATTAGGTTTAAGCAAATATTATCAGGCATTGTAAATAAATGAATTGGTTATATGCTGTAACTATATATAACTTTTATTGGCCATTTTTGTATTTTACATTTTGCACTAGGTATTATACGTAGGTATTGTAGAAATTGCATCGATACCTATATTTTCTATTTCGCGTAGCTAATAACATACCGTAGCACTATCGTACCTATATTTTCTATTTCGCATAGCTAATAACATACCGTAGCACTATCGTAGACTTGAAAATTGGACTGAGTGGATTTTTTATTACGATCAGCTGATTATAACTTGAAAGACACATTGTGTTGTGTGAGTCTTGTTTCTTGAAAGTTTATCGCCATTATTATTTAGAACGTTTTTAAGTCCTACATTAATGTTATAATAGAAATAGAGTTTGGTATATCTAACTAACTAGTGGATGCTCGCGGCTTCGCTCGCATTAAGAAGTAAAACTTGCATCTCCTATCCGCTAAGAAATGATTTTTGGAAATTCCACTTTTTATAAAGGGGTGAACCCTTTATAAAAAGTGGAATTTCCAAAAATCATTTCTTAGCGGATGCCTACGTCATAACATCTACCTTCATTCCAAATTTCAGCCCAATCCGTCCAGTGGTTTGGGCTGTGCGTTGATAGATATCAGTCAATCAGTCAGTCAGTCACCTTTGAGTTTTATATTTTTAGATTTATGATGATTTGTCTATCAGGTGGTCCAAAACAGCGACGAGTTGTTCGAGCGAGATGAGCTGTCAGCCGCGCCCGACGTCGGCTGGCCCGACTGCTTCAACTCCGGCGTGTTCGTATACGCACCCTCCGCAGACACCTTCAGCAGGCTTGTTACATTCGCGCAGGAGCGCGGCAGCTTTGATGGTAAGTGATGCTTTAGAGCGGAAAAGCGAGTGTGGCTTGGCGGTCGCAGTGTCTGCTTTTCATCCAGACGCACCCTGGTTCGAATCCGGCCCTACACCAATGACTTGTATTGTCAAGTTATGTGTGGATTTGCACGCGCTAAGCGGTGAAGGAAAACATCGTGAGGTAACCGATATGTTTGAGGATCTCAATATCCGAGGACATGTGTCTTCCGTGGAAGGACCTGGGCGCCCACCACGATGGATTTGCCCAAGAAAACTCCCCTAACGAATTAATTCTGCGGGGGAGTCACGACCCTCAGTCATGAGGAATACCACTCAAGAGAGAGAGAGAGAGAGATGTTTTAGAGTAGTTTAAGCGACAAAGCAGTTCAAAAAGAGTTACGACTAGAACAGTTCGTGCGCTTCAAGCTACCATCTTCCTAGTTAGATAGTATACTGGGAACACTTTTTAAATACGACTTTACTACGTCTCAAAGCAATGGTTATTACCAGTATCCCAGTAATTTTTAGCCAATGATTAAAAAAATGGATCCAATTTCCGAAAATGAAATGTGGACTGATAGTAGAAATGAGGCTACCAGCACTAACATATTTTTTAACATGTACATTAGGTCAACTGCTTTAACACTTACAACTGCTTTATATAGATTTTTAACCACTATTTTCCCCCAGGTGGCGACCAGGGTCTGCTAAACTCGTTCTTCTCCGAGTGGGCGCGCGGAGACATCAGCAAACACCTGCCCTTCCTCTACAACGTCACGTCAGCCGCCTTCTACTCCTACTTACCAGCTTTAAAACAGTGAGTTGTACATTATTTATGACTTAGCCAAGATCCATTAAGTTGTAAAAGTATTTCCTCAGAAAATTTGGATATCTTCATGACTTCCAAAAATAAGTCTCGTAGTTTCATATCATTCAGACAGCAGCAATTAAATACGAATTATAATACATTTAATTTAAAAAGAAAATCATGAACATGTTCAGGCAGGGCGTAATCAGCCTTTCATCATCTAATAGTGAGATTATTCATTATGTACACCACACGTGTGTACTTTTCCCATACTATTAAATAATAGAATAGCAGCCTAACACGTGTATACAAAGAAAATTCACTTCACAGAGCAAGTTATGACGTCACGGATTACATTCCACCTTATCAGAGTCGATCGTAATTCAATCAGAATCTTAAATGGAGCCCGAGTGGTAGAAATTACGGTTCGCCATTAGATTGAGGCGAGTTGCCAACTTTGTGGACTGTAAAAATAGAAATTTCAGGGATTTCTCGCTTCCGATACGATTGGATAACGATTAAGGACAGATAGGTGCATGTGGCTTAGATATTTGTTCAATGATGATGAAAAACTTGAAAGATGGAAATTCTCATGCAGATAATTATGAAGATTTTTAAAATAAAACCTACCTATTGGTTCTGTAGAGAATTATGACAGGAATGCCATTAAACTTAAAATACGTTTTTTAAAGGAATCATTATAAAGATGAGGAATATAAAGCATTTTGCTGACAATGCCTACTCAAATGTCCAATCGTACAGGAATGCTCTCCGATTTCGAGGACGCGTGACTATTAAATTTAAAATATCCCTCTTTCCATCATCAATGAATAAACCTACTGTGGTATCGGGTCGCAGTGCGCTGGCCGGTCGGCCGTGCTTGTGTGCGTGAGTACCTACATGACGGCCCCTGTTGCTTGCTGTGAATGTTACCTACGCTACCAACTAACTAGTTTGTATCTACCCACTTTTGGCTATTCATTCTTAATTAGCTGATATTGATTCAACCTATATCCACTGGTTCTAAATGCAATGCTGTGCTAAAGCTTGCATAATAATTGTAAGACTTATTACGATATTTGTATCAAATTCAATTTATTATTGTCTACTTATATCTATATGCATTGCTAAAAGTTTTATATGAGTGGTAATCCAACTTGAAAACGTACTAACTTTCATGTCAAAACATGCTAGGAATCTAGTTTATAACTATTTAATGTACACTAGCATATTTTATTGTTAATTACTTATATGTGAAATAAAGACACTTTGAAATTGAAATTGAATTGAATAAACCTACAAACGAAATCTTCTAAACAAAATCCTACAAATTGTCACACAAACTAATGCTTCAACTCGTAAAATTTCTAGCTACGGCCAGGACCTGAAGATCATCCACTTCATAGGCGCGGCGAAGCCCTGGCTGCAGCCCTTCAACTTCCAGTCGGGCTCCGTGGAGGCTCCGGCCCACATCCGCGGCCTGCTGCAGCTGTGGTGGGACATCTTCGTCAGCCAGGTCCACGCACAGCTCGATGTCGCCATGGTGAGTCTGATATTCAAAGAAAAGAATCCATAAGATCCCATCATATCTATTGATAGACTGGTTATAATTATTTTAGTATTTTCTTTGTATGTTTTCTCTTGAGAAGCCTGAAGGAAGGTAAACACCAAACTGGTTCCAAGTGGAGTGATAATCACGCTGTTTTCGCAGGGCCCATTTTGGTGTCATTGGTTATTAGATATTATCATCGCGGTATTAGTAATGTCATCATGAGACAATAAAGAATAGCGACACCACTGGTGGTAATGGTGTCCAATAGTAAACTATCTATTCAATATGTATTTTTATTAATCAATGTTAACAAACAATCTATGCTCCAAATTGTTCATAAATATTCATTTGAAATTTGATAATAAGCATCTAGCGTTAGATTACATTTGTATTATAATAAATCCGACATAATCTAAAACCACAGGCGCCATGTAAACGTTGATTTATATATAGACAGTACTTGATACGTGATCTGGTGGAATTCTACCCTTCTTTGTGGTCGCCTCGCCTGACCGCAGTCGATCCCTTGTACAATCTAGGCATTAAGTAAATCGATCCATTCTTACACTAGCTCTTGAACTGAACACTCCAACATGTTTTCCAAGCATCCGAAATGGGAACCTAAAGTTACAGAGGTGAGAAACTATTCAAGACTTTTCGCATCAAAGTTTATATACCCTTTCTATACTCTAGTGATCTTTCAAGCTGTATTTTCAATGATGTATAAAGATTTTCCCTCTTGTGTGTATCCCCGAGTGACTAAATGAATAACGCTTGCACTTAGCTTGTGCACCGTATGTAGCGCTGATACCTGCACTTGTCTTGAACTATTTTATGCGCATTTAAAACGACGTTTCTCCAAAATACTAACATATTCTAACTCGTTTATTCGGTTGACAGCTTCGAAAGGTTTGGTGAATTAATATTGGGAGTTATTAGTTAGATGGTGTTGGTATTTTGGTGGAACATCACCGCAATAGCTTCATAAACATACATTAAGTGTACATAATCATTGCATCTGTAAATATAGATTTCATTTCGTTTATTACTTGAAATAAAAACTTACTTGTATGTTTATATCGTTATCGTCTGTTAAGATAGTACTAATATAGCTTGGACAAAGCTCGTTGCACCGCCGCAGAGGACGCCCGTGCGTGCAGCTTAGTTCAAGTGTGTGTCTGCATGCATCGCCATTGAGTTGTTTCACTTCAACGCTAGGTTGAGGTGCAAGATGAACCGAAGCCGCCGCCGGCGCACCCTCCGCACGATGTCAGCCAAAACCTCCATTACCAACCAGTATTGGACCCTGAGTCAGAGTTCCCCTGGCATCGACCCGAGAACCAAGTAGGCGACGAACTAGTTCAAACACACGTAGACTTGACAGATGTCCACGATCGATGGGAACTGATCAGAGGAAACATCCCGCCCAGATCTGAGGAACAAACTGAGTACAGTCTCGAGGAAATGAGAACATATGCGTGGGAATATCAGCATCAAGGACATGCGCCTCAGAGAGACGAGCAAACACATCAAGAACAGTATTGGCCTCCCCAAACACAACAACACGAACACCACAGTCATCACGACACTTACCAACATCAACATCAAGAACATAAACAAAGCTACGAGCATTCAGAGCAACAGTACTCACACACTCAACACACCGATCATGGTCACAGACACGAGGCACACGATCACAGCGACTGGTCAAACGATCACCGGGAACACTGGCACAATGAGGCTCAGGACACCTCTCAGCAGAATCATCATCACCACGAAGATCACCAGCCATATCACCACCATCAGCAATCTAGCCATTCGTACGACGATCACCACCATGAGTCAGATCATCACAGTTCCCATTATCAGGCCGAGCCGCAGTATCATCGTGGTGATGAACACAAACACGGCGAGCTCCGCGCCCATACTCAGGTACAGCATGTATATTCTCATACAGACACGCACACACACGCACACGCGGCGAGACCGCACGTGGCGGAGCGCAAGCGGCGCCCGCGCAGATTGCGCATAGACGTGGTCGCCACCACCAACGGCTTGATGAATGGGTATATTTCTGAAACGGAAAGCGAGAGCATTGATGTGATAATACCCAGGCATCCGTACGACGGATACTATTTGCGGCACAGGGCCACGATCGACGCCCGCGGTCGCAAAATATGCACGCACGAGATACCCCCCACCCCCTCCCCCACGCTGTCCCCGGCCGACTCCCCGGAGCCGCAAGAGTACCTCACGGCCGAGGAGACTGAACCGAGTGACGACGAGATCGAACACCAAGTAAGTCTCCGTTTTGATCTACTGAAGCCGTATTCAAGGTAATTGTTTTCTATTCCCTGAATCGCCAATGCCTGAATTGACTGTCAGCCGAATGAATGTGAGCTCACGATGTTTATTGTAGCTTTGCTTGCATGCCTTAAAGCAGACCTGCACGTAGCTATTCATAGTAACATATCTAAAGTAACCAATCCTTTAAAACATAAGTTTATAATCCGTAGGTAATCTGAAGTTTTAGATTAGGTATCTACCGACAAATTAGTTCATCGATCAGTATGTATCACTATCACAGGGGTGAATTCATGAAATGACGACTGGCAATAAAACAAGTCCGTTGTGTATTTCAGAGCGGAGTCGCCGGTAACTTGGCTCGAGTGGTCCCCGGCGCGGCGTCGTACGAGGCCCTGGACGACCTCACGCGCCGCCAGGGATGGGAAGCTGGAAACATCGACTACATGGGGGCAGATTCCTTCGACAAAATCTGGGCTAAGATCTCCCAAACCCTCAGCGCACCTCGCACGTCACCACCCAAACAGCCTTCCCCGCCTAAAGAGAGCGCGCCAGCTCCCGTAGAAGTTAAAGCTGAAGAAGTGAAAGCGCCCGTGAATGAACCTGTAGAGGTCGCTAAGGAAGCTGCCCCTGCGGTAGCTCGCGCTCCAGTGCCAGAATCACCGACGGTGACTCCAGCTACGCCCGTAGTGGAGGAGCCAGTTGCGCCTAAAGCGGCTCCAGTTGAAGCAGCGGCCCCGGCGCCTGCAGTTTCTGCCCCAGCACCTGCAGTTTCTGCCCCAGCAGCCGAAGTACCTGCCCCAGCCCCGGCAGCCGCTGCCCCCGCTGAAATTCCCGCCACAGTAGAAATTTCTGCTGCAGATGAGCCCCCGGCGGCGGCTGATATCCCCGTCACAGTAGTACCGAAGACAGTAGCCCCTGCGGCCGAGGCACCTGCGCCCGTCCCCGCCGCGTTGGCTGATCCTACGATCCCTGTCACAGTAGCGGCTTCCGACACAGTCGAGGCCGTGGCCACGCCTGCACAAAAGACTGAAGTTCCCGCGCCGAAGGAGGCAGCCCCCGAGGCAGCGGCGCCGGTCACGCCCACTAAGGAAGCCACAGACAGCCCGCCGCTCGCCAACACCCCCTCCAAGGAAGAGGCGCCCGTAGTGGCCGCCGCCAAATGTAAGCATACCCCGCGACATGCCACCTAACAGCTTTGCACTCAGTTCTCACCGAGTTCATTTTTGCAGTTTTGTTCAACTAATACGTTATACCTCTAGTACAGCAGCATCCTTCCTCGTCGACCGTCGATTCGATCGCGGCCGCTTGGAACTCAATGTTTTCTTTTGTGCCGTTTTGTGCTGTTTGGTTTTATGTTTATTTTACTGGACGTTTCAAATTCGTTGTTATTTCACCCAGCTACCGAGGAGGCAGCGCAAGAGACGCGGCTTTGATAGCGCAGGTAACCTACCGCACTTGGGCCCAACGCAACTTCTAACTTGTCCGGGTAAATATGGGTGACGGGTTCCATGTACTGTGAAGTCCGCACTTGGAGAATGTCACGTGTCGTTTATTTAAAACGGAATCCGGTGTAATTTTATCGTTTTCTAAATTGGTAGAGTATATCGTGGTAGTTGGGTTGCGTCCAAGTGGATGCAGTGAGTAGGGGCGTCGGTGCTCGCTCATGCCGCTATTCTTGGCGCTAATCTCGCTTTCCCTCAAATACTGCGTGCTTGTATAGCGGGACGAGTGACGGCCGCGCTACGTCCGAGGCGGCTGACACTGTAGCCGCCTCATCTCCTCCCTTCACTGACATCGGTACTGTCTCGTCTGATGACGACGCGGTGCCGACGTCACGCCTTGTTATATTTGTTGCTTTACATGTTCGTTTCACACATTGCAAGGAACATTATTCAAGCTTATCACATCTAGGACACATTTACACAGTAGTCGCTGCACCGCAAGCACTTCATATCGAACAGAGCCATTTTTACACAATATATTTATATATTTTTACCTATTAAAAATACTGATCTATTTGAATACTTATATGGAACTTATCTCCGTAGCCATATCTCCATGCAAGTATCGAGCCAGTAAACTAAGACAAGTATCGAAATAATAATCCTTGTAATGTGAACGCTTCGGCCTGCCAGACTGACTATCTAATCCGCCTGCCTGCACCGTTTCAAGTAACCGTGTACATAGCTTCGTTTTCCCTCGACTTTGTTCCAGGCCCTAACCGAGCTTGCTCTGTAATGTGACCGCGTACTAACCGGCGAGAGTAACCGATCGAGAGAGTAAGGCCGGTGTGTTTGTAGCGAGGGCCAGGGTGGGCAAGTTGTCGCTGGCGCCGCCCGCCGCCGCCGACGCGCTGCCCACGCCCGACTCGGAGGCGGAGGACGCGGCGGCGCTGGCGCAGGCCATCATCGCCGGCGAGCTGCGCGCGCCGGCGCCGTGCCCCGCGCACGCGCAGCAGCCCGGCCTGGGCGTGCCTCCGCCCGACGTGCCCACGCCGCCCGTGTCGCTCGCGCAGATCGGCGTCAAGGGCAACAAGCCGAGCACGGCGGCGCGGATAGAGTCGTCGGTGGCAGCGGCGGCGCCCCCCGCCGACGCCCCCAAGAAGAAGCTGGTCAAGAAGGTGGTGAAGAAGGAGCCGGCGGGCGACGCGCCGGTGCCGCCGCCGCGCCGCAAGGAGAAGCTGCCCAAAGAGAAGTGACTGCGCCCGCGCACCCTCCCGTGCCATAATCCAGCCTCTGTGTTATCGTCTTTATTTTCGTATGCTTTTATGTACCGCGTAACCTTATTTTAGATTTTGACGTTTTATCGTCGATCACGTGGCCATTATAATTATTATATCTGATGTTTTTTATTCTTTTATACGTTTAAATTAAGCTTAGTTACTTATTTATGTTTTAAACAATCCGAATTCATTTTATTAATCTGTTTATGAACGATTTATTACCAAAGGATGAGATCACGAGACGTAGGTATTTATTTAAATTGATCAAGTTTTTATGTAATTTTGTATTAAAAAGTCTATTTTAAAATGTGTTTTATTACCTACCGCTTATCTAAATAGATTAGCGAGTGTGGCTCAGCGGTTCCAGTGTCTGCTTTTCATCCAGACGTACCCTGGTTCGAATCCGCCCTACACCAATGACTTGTATTTTTCAAGTTATGTGTAGATTTGCACTCGCTTAGCGGTGAAGGAAAACATCGTGAGGAAACCGACATGTTTAAAGACCACAATATCCGAGGACATGCGTCTTCCGTGGAAGGACCTGGGCGCCCACCACGATGTATCTGCCCAAGAAAACTCCCCTAACGAATTAATTCTGCGGGGGAGTCACGACCCTCAGTCATGAGGAAATACGACTCAAAGAGAGAGATCTAAATGGATATACCTATTATTTCCTTCCTTTATCCAACGACATTAAGGTATTATTAATGTCGTTGCCTTTATCTATTAAGCAGATCGAAATATAGATACCTACTTATCTAGTATAGGCTATTTCGTGAATCTAGTATTAATACATGTAGTAGATACATGTCTGTAATATCTGTACGTTAAGTAGTGGCTGATTATGATGATTAAATTTTAAACAGTGACACACCTACATATTATATGTAAGTACCTATGTAACTAAACAGTAAATCTGTCTATAATAAATAGATAAGTATTCGTACCTAATACAGGGTAAAAAAATATGCCACATAAGCCTATGTATCAAAAATAGCTATGTAAGTTTATAATCGTCATTTTTAAATAAATTATATTAAAATAATGTATATCATAAGACAAAATATGAATCGAAGAGCTTTGAACGGCCAGTGATATCCGCGGCGGGGACTCGAACTCCTAAAATTTTGAAGAATCTTATAAAACTCATTTGTAGACTATGATAAGAAAACTAAAAGCTTATAGAACTATGTTAATTCTCAGGTAAGAGAAGAAGATAATATCGGGAAAATAATTAAAAAATCTGAAAAATATGGCGGCGCCACCTGTCGTACCTACTTACTTGTTCAGTTTAAATTTCCAAATATACATTTTTTTAAATACTTCACTAGTTAAACAAGTAAATTATTCATCTACAGTATTTTTTTTTTGTATTTTTAGTTAATTTTGTGATTCTATTGTTGAACAATATCCATTGTTTCAAAATTTTTGCCAAAGCGCCATCTAACACTATTCAACAGAACTACTACGTGGAAATGCACTGGGGATAGTGAACGAACTCACGCACGGCTGTCTGGTTCGTTCCTGTGCTTCGTTCTGTTTATTGTCTATCGCTAAAAAAATGTCGGGCTGGTTGAATAGAAAAAAAATTAACCAGTTTGACAGAAACCGTGTTGCGGGGTGGTCGTGTCGCTTTCGTGTATGGATTAACGTTAACAATAACAATGTTTATAAACAGTTTTGACTAAATATTTGGACATTTTAACTTCAATCTTCGCATATTAATCATAGTTATCGCGTTAGTGTGTTGTAGTTCGTGTTAATTTCGAGGAATTCTTTGTGGATTTGTAAGTTTTATGCGACTGTAATCTTGTCGGCGAGGACTGAGCGTTGAATTTGTTGGACGGTGGATGAAAATGTGAAACAAATGTGTGATGTTAGTGAACTTAGTCTGCCGAGTGTTGTTGGAAAAGAGGGTTTGAGGGTATAGTGAAGAAGAGACTCGGTACAATGAGGTGGCTCGCGTTTATTTTCTTCCTGCCAGCATGTTTGGCTCACCTGAACGTCTATCTGAGCAGTGCAGAAGTTTGGAGACTGCTGGGTAAGTTGTCATAACCGTTGCTGACCTTCCTCAATCATCTTGCAACTAATCATGATAAATATTGAAGTTTTTACTTTGTATTTGATGATGTGGTGATAACAGTTATCGTTATCAGACAGGTGCTACCTCATTTCGGTCTAGATAAATAACTTTGATGCCTACATTACCTTAAACTGCAGTACCTAAGGTTTATTTAGGTAATTAGGTTAGCTAGGTACTATTAATAATTACGAATAATGGAAATAGATAACGAAGACAGTGACGAAAAAACTAAGTAAGTACATACAATTGTATGTACTAGATAGCCATAAATTAGATTTACGAGTTGATGATACCTAATATGTTTTAGGCATATATTTTCAATAACTATGCATAGGTATGCCTAAAACTAATACAACCATAGAGTTAATATGTAGTAGTAGGTATTAACTCTATGAATACAACACCAATAGTTACATACTTAATTTATTAAGTAAGAAGTTACCCAACTATGTGTTGTAACTAATTGTCTCTAAATTCTAGAATTATAAAAAATACTTTAAAAACTGGGTTAGGACTTAAGTAGTTATTTACTTACTAGATTTTTGTAAACTGGGTAAAACCTAAGAAACTCCTGTCACCCTCAAATAGCAACACTTTTATAAAATTTGCTGTTTGTTACAGTAACTACAGACTAATTTAAGTAGGTAGTTATTTAAACACTGCAATGAAATTCACTTTATTTACTGAGTTAGGTACTCCAAAAAATTTGTATCTATGAAGAAAAAAAATCTTGCTTGCATTGGCCGGGTTAATAAGACTGTTTGTATAAAATATATTTGTAGTTGTGTTAAGATCTTACTTAGCTTGTAGTACCTATTTATTTAGCGCCAATGTTATTGTATCTGTCACAGAAAACAGATGGACAATACTTAACTAACTGTCAAATGTTTAAAAGGAATTATAAGTAATTACATATCGATATTTCACATAAAATTTCTCAGTTTGATGGCCTATCTTCCCACTTGACATTGGCAGAATTGCGAACTCATATATTCGAAAAAGCCATAAAAAAAAGTAAGGTTGCCTTTTTATATTAGGTACTTCCTTAGCAATTGAACGTAACTAGAGTTCTTCCCAAGTCATATAACTAAGTAAGTAACTAGGTAACTAGTTGTTCAGTATGCTTTCAATTTATATACATAAATAAATATTCCGGGACATTGCACACAGCACCATCACATACTTATTTAGTTGTATAATATCTACAACTTGACCAAAAATGAATTACATTTTTACTTAGCTCTTTTTATTTAGATTGTAATCTGGGCTTTGGAAGAGATACTTAGACATTTATGTCTTACTTACATGAAATATTTACTTAGAAGTACTCAAGTAAATATGTGCATAAGAAACTAATAATTAAGAACTTGTATTAACATTTGTGTAGTTATCTAGAGCTGACAAGTAGGTAAGTGGACAACTTTTGAAAAAAAAAAAACTATATGCCTAAGTATTGTTTGAGACATTCACACCTTATACTAACCTGTACTTACTTAAATACTTACCCACAAAAATAAGAAAGTCTACATTGTCAAACATTTAATCCAATTTTATGACAATTTAAGTTTTGCCAATATTAATCAGTTAATCCAACAAAAGGTTTGTTAATTCTATTCAATGTTGGCGACAATATCTAAAGATCCCAACAGGATACCCCTATGAAGATCAGAAGGAACTTCTGAGAAATTTAAGACTGTCATGAAAATTCTGACAGCATCAAGATAAAGCTGATTATTTATGATTGTGGTCACAGAGATTTACAGCTAAAGCTTACCCTTAAGTTATCTTTAAGCAGCTACTTATATGAATTTTCATGAATCATTCAGTACTATTTACTTACCTAAGGACTTATTTAATTCATTAAAGAAAATAAACTACTGCTAATAGTTAGTGAGCTTTGCAAATCGGATATAGTTTTAGTAACTATTTACTCTTAACTAAAGTTTAGAATGTAACATTGAACTTAAATATTTCATAACGTCTTAATTGCCATACCTAGTTAAATACAAGATTAGTCATTTTAAATTTCTTTGAACCAATTAGAGAGCCATGAAACATAATCCCGAGGTTTTAATTAGACAGATGTCACAACTCATACCTAGCCACTTGTCATTTCTTTGGAGGGTAAGCCAAAGTGACAGATTTATAAGAACTCGTGTCCACAAACTGGCAGGTATACTGTGCCTGCGCCGGCGCAGGTAGATGTTCCTACGTACCTTCTAATGGGCTTAGAGATGCCACAGAATAGATAATAGCAGCGCTGTGACGCTCCTTACAATGAGTGCATTTTTTGTTCCGAACCCATTGTCGAGAGCAGAAGCTATTGAGCTCAATCCATCATTGTCAGCGACAAACCATCTGCCCTTTGTTCTTGCTTAAAAATTAGAATTTCAATAAACAATGCAAGGACCGAACGGGACTTCGTCGACGTATTCAAATCTCGATTATTTATTTAACTTGGTCTTATTTTCAAGGACGAAAGTCCGAGACATGTAAAAAGGAAAAAAAGCTAAAACCAGATAAAGGGTAAACAAGCTGTCGGGCTACTGTCAAACTTCGACTTTTTAGTAAACAAACAGACGGAGAGAGGTGCGTGAGATTTAAACATTTTAAACTTTTTATATCCCATACCGCTAGTAAAAATTATAATTTATCGACAATCGAAAACGACATAAAATATCGTGTAACAACTATACTCGGCCGGCCTTATATTAGTTCCGAGACGTGCCCAATAATCTATACAACCGATCTGCTCAGCGGGTACCTGCATCTCGTGTAATTTATTACGAATGACATTTATGGTGATTCTATGGAAGAAAACTAATAAAACCGACGCCCAGCTTTTACACTCTCGAGTTTCATATTCAATTCGATTAGAAAACCTATCATAATTGCAGATATTTGATGAAACTGGAGGTCATGTCGTTATGATGATATGCGCAGCGAGCGAGGCGCGTCACGCCATCTCTTTGATTTATGGTTTGAAGAACTGCTACATAGATAACTAGTTAAGTTAAAAAATGTTAAAAGCAATAATAACGGTAACAAATTAGATACTTGAAGATTAGATACTTTTTGACCTCGTTCATAAATTAATATTAATATGACACAGTTGGCGTTTCTTCTAAAAAAAACGATATCTACTACTTAGGTACGTGACAACATCTTGAAACAAATGCACAACGAAAGTCTCGGCCATACAGCTAGCAGATAAACATACACTGTGCCATAGTTTTGCGCCTATCGCAATCATAATTCATAAATCCTGGGTTTTGATAACGAGGTGCTGGGCTCCTTGTAGTGTACGCGTTGCCAGTACAGCAGTATAAGACGACAGCTTGCTTTATGGCCTACCTGGTATCTGGGATCGCACCACGCCACCACAAGCGAACATAGCCAGCGGACGCGACCAACGCTTGCAAAAGGTCTTACTCATTGTCACCCTCGCCTTTGTCTTGCAATATCTACTGATTCTTACACTGGATTGTTGTCCTGCCTCGCATCGGCAATTTGACCTAATTGAGTCAAAAATTGTATTACAACATAAAATCGCTCCCTTTCAAGACATGGACCATTGTTCGA
Organism: Macaria notata; assembly: GCA_927399415.1. NCBI lineage: Eukaryota > Metazoa > Arthropoda > Insecta > Lepidoptera > Geometridae > Macaria > Macaria notata. The sequence continues at coordinate 3,636,721 of OV656727.1, forward strand.
TTCTTCTTCTCTTCTTCTTTCTTAGCCTTTAAGGAGTCCATTTCTGAACATAGGCCTCTCCTATTTTTCTCCATAACTCGCGATCTGCTGCTCTAGCCATCCAGTTGTGACCCGCGTGCTTCCGGATGTCATCAACCCATCGTAACGGTGGGCGGCCTCGTGGTCTCCTGTCTGCCCATGGTCTCCACACTACTAGTCTTCGTGTCCATCGGTGACAGTCCATTCGAGCAATATGGCCAGCCCATCTCCACTTTCTTCCCGTAATGACTTCTACTACGTCTTTTAGTCCCGTTTTTCGCCGTATCCACTCGTTTCTCCTTCTATCGCGCAAGGTGATTCCGAGCATAGCTCTTTCCATGGCACGTTGCGCGACTCTAAGTTTCTCAGCTGATCGTTCTGTGAGAGTCATAGTTTCAGCACCGTACGTGAAGACCGGCGTGATACATTCTTCGAATACCTTGGCCTTCAGTTTAATAGACAGCTTCTTGTTGCGAAGTATTTGGTTGTTTGCGCCGAATGCTGCCCAGGCTTGGGATATACGCCTTTCTACCTCTGCAGTCTGATTTCCTAAACCTAGTGTTATTCTGTGTCCCAAGTAGATGTAGCTCGTCACCAATTCCACAGGCATATGGTATCTATCCACGCCTGGTATATTAGTCATAATTTTGGTCTTCGATATATTCATTTTCAACCCTACTTTTCCAGATTCTGTCTTCAGGTCTTGAATCATAGACAACATATCAGGGACATTATCTGAGAATAACACCAGATCATCGGCGAACCTCAAATTTGTGAGCCGCTCTCCTTCTATCTCGATACCTTTCTCTTCCCAATTTAGCTTCTTAAAGACGCCTTCTAAAGTCGCGGTAAAGAGTTTTGGAGAAATTGTGTCACCCTGTCTGACTCCTCTAGATAACTTAAACTTTCGAGTTTTTTCATGCAGGTTGACACATGCGGTTGCAACCGCATTGTTCGATTACTAGGGAGAAAAGGCGTGAGATGGCATTGTTCCACGGCAGCAAGCTGCTTGCACGGGAACGTAGACTCACTTCCTTGATTCAAACACTCAGATTACCTGTTTAATGTTAGTTTATAATGCTGGTCTGTTTACGAGTTAGGAACTCGTAATTTGCAGTAGCGAGAAACCGCAGCGTGAGATCATACCTGCCTGATTACGGTGCCCAAATTCCTCTGATCTAAGATTGCTCACGTACGTCTCATTTTATTTTTTTGCAAAGAGTATAAAATTAGCTAGCTTTGCTTTCTGTAATTGAACCGAAATATTGTACTGAGCTATAGAGTTACAGCATCCGTCATCTGTAAAAAGATCTTCCCTAGTCTTCGGTTTCGTGGCTAGGACTGCGGTGGGTGAGAAGAGCAACAAAAAACTTAATGTAACTTGATATTTTGGATGGTGTGTAGGGTTTCATTGTCTAGACGTTTTTACCTTCTCACACGGTTACCAGCTTGCGTCAGCATATTCTTTCAACTCAAACATACTTTCAAAGATGCCATTTTATCTCCTTTCTTTACTCTTACCTAGACTTTTTGCGTTAGTATTTGCTTTTGGGATTATCAGGGTTCGTCACGTTTCCGACACGTTATCTCTCTTGACTTGGCATTATCAGAAGGGCGATCTCGATGTTTTTTCTCCGACCTATGCCAACATTATCTGTTCCACGTACCTCGCTCACCTACGTGTAAATTGTCCTGCCACGAAGCTTATCCTCTGCATCCGGACTGCATCGTAGATAACTTTTTATTTCCATCAGGTATAGCAAGAACAGAATAATGAAAACACCCCGGAATAGACACATTGTTATTTTAATAAATACTATTAATGCTGCATTCAGTGAATGCTATTCGGGACTCGTCCCCTCAACGCAGACGTACGTCGTTTGGAGAATTAACAATGAATTATTTCAATAAACAGCCAACGACGGCGCTATATAAATATGGGCTCGCGTCCTTCCCGAAACTATTCTTTATGTAAATAACGTTGACACGCGGGATCATGACGAGAGGGCCCTAAATAAATTTAATTTCACGGGCGACTGGACGAGAGGCGAGTTTTTAATCCGCGGGGTGTGACATGTCACCCACAGGCAGGTGGGGCTCAGGCAAAACATGATCTGTGATAGGAATAACATCGGTTCATTAAAATTTAATTTGTATCTGCGTTTTATCCTCTAAAACAAGCCAATCCAAGCCAACCATGCATAGAGAAACAAATAAGATGGGCAACCAAAAACGATTGCTTTTTAAATGAATCTGCCCTTACTGCGTGACTGGCAAATAGATGACGAATTAAAACGGTTTGGAAACAATTATAAATGCTGAGTTGGATTAACCCTGGAGCACTTAGGAAATGTAATTTCGATGCAGACGGAAATAGAATGAACTAGTAAGCGCAGGCGACGAGGGAGATACTGGCGGCCTATGAGTAAACTTACATGAATATGCAACTCGTTATTTTCAATTACGTGAACGCAGCTCACAGTCGAACTACTAAAGCTCTGCCATCCATTGTCTAACCAGCTCATGCAACTTTAATGAATTGTCATGTCAAGCCGTGTCTTTAATTTTCTTTGTTGGATTGTTTAAGTAAGCGCACGTGGGTTGTTGAGTAATAACGTTGTTTAAATGTTCTTTAGTTTCCTTTTCATAGCAAGTATACGTACCCTTATTAAAAATACTGAATGTCAATTTTAAAATGTACTTAGGTACTTAATTCCTTAAAAGTTAGTTTATTAATTTCATTAAATCTAGATTGAACACTGGCCAGCTTTGTAGTTGAGTCGGATATAACGTGGGGACTACGAGTATAATACTAATTACAGTATTTTTATTAAGTCCAAGCTAAGTTTTATTTCCTTTTAAGAGAGCTTAGGCAATCGATTAAGTATATGGACAAACACAGTTTGTACTCGCTGCGCGACATCTTGTCGCGTATTCAGGTCAGCTTGCAGCTGAATAAATAGATCTTTTATAAATAACTGCAACAGTCCACAGAGTCACACACAAGAAGGCCAATTTGTAAATACAAAGCGCGCGCTTTATTTCGTAAAATAGACATGGGAAAGCTCCTCCGATTATGTAAATTTTTCCTGTCCCAGACAGTGAAAAATATGAACGCACGATGCGAGCGTCGAATGTAAGTATTCTTTATGAGTTGTAAGACTTCCAATTTGTCTAGGATGTAAGCCATGCATCAAGTGCGGACGCGGGACGGAAAAGATGAAGTCTCTTTTAGCTTTTTCGTGATCGATAGTAGGGTATATTCAAAATAATGGTTGTGGGTTTGAAGGGTCGGCACTCGATCACACCTCGGTGCGGGTTGCCCGGTGACGGCAATTTGCCCGGAATGGATGGAGACGTCAGCGCGACAAAAAGCTTCGATCGATCAGCGGCGCAAGCGCATGGGATGCAGCGCTTAGTGAATGTCGAGTACTTCCTAGTCAGTTTGAAGATGAAATTGTATGAATATATAGGTAATAGCAACATTGTATTGTCAATAAAACGTACTAAAGCTGATAAGGAGATTTACTTTCGAAATCTATGAAACGTTTCTACTTTATTGAATTGCAGAATTATCCAACAAGATCCTTTGGGACTCGTAAAAAATGTGTAAGCCCAAATTCAATCAAGGATCAGGTCCTCAATCCAATATCCAAGAGTGTCACGGACGTAATCACTTGTGAGAGTTGCGAGGGCAGAGCGGCGTACTCTCGCGGGAGCGGCCCGCGCGCTGCCGGGACAATGGGACTTCGAGGAAAAACGTTCCTTCCAGAGACGAGGTGCAACGCCCAGTGCCTCGTTCCCTCCACAAAAACCGAATTCTTTCTTTGTAACGACAAATTGATTGCTCGTTTGACACGGCTAGGCGCTCAGGATTTTGGACAAGTGGTATTTGGAGACGTGAATGAATGCTAGATATTCATGAGTATCTCAATCGAAGTCCAGTCATTAATTTTTAGAATGAAATAACCTTAAACATGTTTTGCCTGTGTGAAACATATTTTTAGATCTGTCGGAGAGGGCAAATGGTCATTTGCTGCGCCCTCGTCCGGCAAAGTGACGCCTGATGGGCCGTCACGAGGCGTCCGTCAGCTGCCACCGATGACGCGCTCTCGAGGCCAGTTTAAGCTCAGTTTAAAACCTGACAGCTCCCCGACCGTGATAGATGGTATATGTGAACGAGGAATGTGCCCAAACTGAAATAGCAGCCGCCGCGACGTCGCGGACACTCGTTAACATCTACCGCTAATGGCGTTACAAACGTGTGTTTTGTTTAGAAAACTATTAAAAATTGCTCCTGGTTTATTTGTTTTGTGGCTCGGTTCTGCAGATCCCACGTCACCCTTGCTACTAGGTAGCTTTTTAATTATCCACAGAGGAAATAACACGCCGCGTGACGCAGACCGCGAACGCGAACATTATTAGAACTCCTGTAGAGTTGCCACACGGCTGGCATTTGGTTCTCCTCCGTGTTTATTCAGAGCTCAAAAACGTCCCATTAGGGATAGAGCCGTGTCAATTGTGTTTGGTGTAGGCCTGAATTGAATAGGCGGATGGGAACCGCGGCACGCGACCGCTCTATGCTTCCAGTAAATGTGCGAATAAATGTGTGCAATATACTGTAGCTGTGTGGAGCTCGACGCACATTATCACGAGAATCGAAGCGGTTATTCACGCGCTGAGATGATCTCTGTCACTAGAAGCCTCGTAATGTGGAGAACGTGCGAAACATTCGCGCTTCTGTGCCATTATCTAAATTGTTAAATGCACTTACGAGACACTCCGTGGAAACATTAAGATCGCAAAGTTTCGCACACCGTTTCTCTTTCGAGATGACAGTCGCTCGATTGTTGCCACTCAGCATGTAAAGGGTTTTACGATCGATATTTCTGATGTCTGAGTGGTATGCGTTCTAAAATTATTTGAAGGAGCGTTTATTATTTGGTTTATTTATCGCAACATAATGTAAGGTATTGGTTGGAAACATAAAACGTATGTAGGCCGAGACCACACACAAGCATCGGTAGCCCTCCCTACGCAAACAAGGCGGGCGTCCGCGGGGCCGTACCTGGCTGGCCGAGGCGCTCGTATGCACTCCCGCTTAGCTTCCACGCGGTGTTAATAAGCTCTAACCACACTACCACTATCATTATGAAACACCATTCTTTCCCTCGTTAACGACTCGATAACTTGATGTTAAAGTACTTTCTCGGATCAAAGCACTTATTATGTTTGTTCAACCAATCTCGCGTGCTAGTAGAAAGATAATGCCTTTACTTTACATTCTATTATTTCAACCCTTTCTCAGTACTGACTATTCTATAAGTAAAATAGTTACTGTGACGGGTTTTCTATTCGCCGTACAAAAATGTTGGCAAAACATACGCTTAGTTAACTGCAGCAATTTGGGACCGTGAAATATGGTTTCTCTCAATTGTATCAAAGCTTTGTGACAAAACTGTATTTACGAAGAAGGACCAAAAATAAACAAACATCGTGGACAATCGGTCGAATAAATGTATGGTGGCACAATGCAGGGCGAGCACGTCATAATAAGGCAGTGGCTTTTGTGCCCGCGCTGTAAATCATAAAGTGCTTTGAAGAGAATGGCACACCATAAATAATGTCCCGAATTTCGAATGCGATGCCATCCACCGGGACGTTTTGGTGCCCGTGAAGAGAATTCTAATGGCGAAACAAATTAATCAATAGACTCGCGACAATACTCCACTTTTTGCCACGAGATCTTTTGTCATAAATGTTTATGATCAACTATATTATTATTTATGTTTGGTCTCTAAAAAGGGGGAACGAATTAAGGCCTTTGCCACTAATACTGGTTTTAAAGTACGGTAAAGCTATAACCGTGACGCATTTTATCGCGCCAGTAATAATTGTTCCAATTTCAATATCGTTACGCATTTAGACCGAATGAGCTGTAAATATTGGAGCAGCTCGGCCACTTTCGATCTTTATGACTTCGTAAGAAAGCAATTAAGTTGAGCGTTATGATAGTATTGAAGAATTTAACGCGGTTGAGGCGACTGCGTTTTAATGGTTCAGTGCACCCCTGAATAAACACGCCTGTTTGGAGTTAAATTTGCTTGCACCGGATATGGCTGCCACTCGAACACATCCATCATGCCTTCGAATGAAGTCTGGCCATCTATAACCGGCCAGACACTCGACACCGATCGAAACTAGGATTACCTTCCAATAAAGACAATCTGACTAGCATCCTCGAGATATGGCTGCGGTCAACTCGACTTGTTTTATGATCAGTAAACCTTGTCGGTTATGAGCTCCTAAATAATAACATTTTATTGGTGGCCGTCGCGTCGGTCGAGATTGATGAGTGCATACTTACTGTTTATAGGTGACAGCTAATCGAAGTGTCCCAGGATTTATGCAGTCCTATGCAGTTTATTGCTAATGCATCGATATGGGGTTGTTTTGATTTATATTTTTATAGGTACGTAGAATATTTCATGGGCAATAAATATTGTCTCCGCGATTTGTTATTCGCATAGCGTCCGATGTAGTTGTCATTCATGAAATACTATTGTAAAAAACCCTCTTAAGCTGTTAATGAAAAAAAATCCTTATCAATAGTCAGACCACCAGAGACGTCGTCATAAATCCCAGCGGAGCTCAGCAGATAGCAATAATGCCAGCTAAAATACTATCTTTGCGTCCGAGTGTCGCCCCACGTGGGGATAACGTGTGGGCTTTGTTTGCTGTGTGGCCCCCGCTTGTTTAGCAACAATCAGCTTTTTATAAATAGCTCCGAGATGACGCGGATTGATTTGGAACCACGTCTGTAAATGTCTGGAAGTGAAGTCTTGTGTTTCGCAGCATGGCGCAGGGACGGAGGCATGATGGTAGATCCTTCGGGCGCGGACCTCCTGCGGCGCGCGGCCCGCTGCGAGGGCCCCTATGCCCCCAAATTTACATTCTGATCTTGGACAAGGGTTGTATCCGCCTCAATACTGTCTAGTCATTTCCAAATCAATAAAATAAACAGGAATTTGTCAATGCTATCCCCGGGGACACGGCCAGTGGTATTGTGTCCGGTGAGTTTGTTTACATTAGCGTATAAATGACATTGCTTAGGGTGCTAGAACTGGTTTTTTATATCTCTATATGAACATTTTAAGCTTTTTTATTGACAATGATATTAAGCAAGAAATTCAAACGATTTTATTGAATTGTTGCAGTCTACGAGTGGTGTCGTGTGTGTTTTATTTACGTCTAAGCGTCCATTATTTCTGGCTACCGCATAGAAAGCTGTTATTTCCCGTTTATCTTCAGAGTTGTCTGGGCAAACACCACGCAAGCTTGCGGGCGTTGAACGATGGCAGTTGTTGAATAAGAAAATGCTCTCTGGGAAGCAGCCGTACACTCGTACAATACAAATATTGGTTGAATCCGCTCTGAGGTGCGCGTGAACTAATATTTGGTGTTCGGAGCTCGTTATTACATGCTGTGTTGGTCTCGCCCGTAGTTAGGGTATATTGATAGGTACTCGTATTATCGTATTCCTATTACTTGTGTTTGTAAAGTATTAAGTTCTTAATTCAAAATTATATCCATTTTTTAAGGAATAACAAGAATCGTGTGATGATGATTACTTACTACAGTTTGTAGTCATTGCCATCAATTCTTTTAAAAACTATCAATACATTTGGAAAGCAATTAAACTCTGCTCACGGTACTATCAGTTGGTCCAGAGGCGTCGGAAATTTGAATACGTGAGTCATTTCCTCAAATCGTAATGTCATTACGATTACGTTCTCCGCTGGCTCGGATTTTATTTCTGGCTCGTAAGTTACACAGTAATGGGGGCTACGTTTATTTAACCGCTCGTAACTGAAGTTAACTGGTGTTGTTACGACCGCATGTGGATTTTTATAAGATAACTGGCTCTCACACGTCTCTTACACCACAGCATGTCGCCTCTCGGCCTCGTCGTTAATCAATTATGTTTGATGGATTGTGTTGACTCAGAAATCAATTTAGCTTTATCGCGATATGTTTAGAAGTTGGAATACAAGAGTTTATGGTCATCACTCATGGTCAAGATTATGTGTTTTGATAAATATAATCCATAGACTAGTTTCGACGTAAATAAATAACGAGATGCCGCCTTGGTAATGGAATTGGAATTCGCAGCGGCATAACCAAACATTTCAGCCAGCGTCTGCCATTCGCAAACAACCGGCTTCACCATTTCCAACGTCCAGTTGTCTATCGTCGGTTGGTAGATCTGACGAACGAACGTTAACGAACCGTGCAGGGTTGTTAGGTTAATTGTGTAACCGGGCGGCGGTATCGCAGGATCTCCGGCGTGCCTACATTACCATATGCGAGTGTCCCAGTGGCGGGCAGATCGCATCAGCGCAGAGTCGTGATCGAGAGAAACGTCGTGTGCTCTATGGTCACGTTTCTCGAAAACTTTAACGCAAAATCCATGCAAATAACGCGCTATAAAAGTCAATAAGGATTTAACATTGCAGCTGCAACGCGACTTATTTGAGGAAATAAAATCTCAGACCTTTTTATAGAAGTGTATGCAGAACCGACGCCTTCTGCAGGCGTGCAGGTAATAAAGAGGAACGCAAGTATGCGCGGTAATGCGACCGAGGTGTGGGCGCAGCGCTCAACACACCTTTTGCAAATGCTAATTCAATTTCAACTCGGAAATCTTTACGAGAATATGCTGAGTGGAAATGTTTACTTTACGGCCATATATTTTTATTTTCCGCTTTCCAGTTACCGGCTGGAGCTGCGAGCCCGTGCTAAAGATTAATATTGACCGTATGCTAATTCCTCCCGCCACTTATTCATGCCCGAGGGTCAGCGAGGTTAAAACTAAATGAGCTGAAATGTGCGGTTTATCTCGCGGAGTTTGTTAGGGCCGGTGTGTTTCCAGACCATCAGATAATTCATTAGAACGCATCCTACATGCGCCCTCATTAACGACTTGCTCCGATTTCTGGACCCTCTATTTTTGCATTTTGCTTTAAAAACATTTTTCCTTTTGCTAGAGTCGTGTTCGTTCGAAACTGATTCCATTTTTGTTGGCTCTGTTGTTGGCTTTCGTTTCGTAGCTTTTATTTGTTGAATGCTACCGTTTTAAGTGATCGGAGTGTGTTGTGCGTGTTCTGATTTTTTTGGTTTATGTTATGACTTTGGATGACTCTAAAAATGTTCAAAGACTGTAAATATACCCACAAAGGTTGGAAGCCGGTAGCAGTTTATAAAAGTGGCTCATCTAATTGCCACAGTTACCAGGTGGAATCGTCGAATCCTGCCCACGGGCCTTTATACCTCGATGGGCGTGACCGGAGCCCTGTTTGTTTTTCGAGTCGACTTTAATCGACGCCGAAACTTGATTCTCTTCTGGTTAGATCCTTAATTCTGATTTATAGACACCGCTCGCCGTTATTATAAAATTATGGTTATATCTCCAGCTTCGGGTAGATTCCCCTTGACGTTCTCAGCCCATAATATCAATTAACTCGTTCATATTTCTTAATTAAAATTAAAACAGTTAAGTAATTAAAATTCAACTTTCTGTGTGTTATGTAAGTAGTTACTTAAGCAGGTAGCTGTTTTTTAAAATCACTGAATACATGTTAAACCAAAACCACCGCGTATGCATAAATATTTAAATAGCTAGCTACAACTTTATTTTTGTCTTAGGCAAAATGATAATAGTTATCATTTTGCCTCAGACTATTCTAACATTTTGCCATCTCATTTTGAAAACATCTCCTCGTAAAATGTAAATCACCTGCCATCAGATGAATTTTCAAGGTACGCAGATATGTTTGTGTTTGTTTAAGAGCATAATTTCGAGGAACGAATGCACCTTGTTAGTTATTCCTTCGGGGAATATAGAAATGGTCGGGAATGGCGTAAGAGACGAGGTTGAAGCGCAGAATAACTAACAGTTGGTGTTCTGAAGTGACTTGGACAGATTGTGGGCAATTGAAACTCGGCCGGCTATCCGTGCTTGTTGGGATAATGCGATCCATCCCGGCCTCGCTCGATGATGGATCTCTGATGGGGATCACGACTGGTTTCTTTGTTGTTTTGTCTTGTTGATAAACGGGCTGCGCCGCTTTTCGTATTATTACAACCTTGTTACATTTGAATAGACCATTTACGGGGTTAATTGGTTCGAGTCTTGCGTTGATAGTTTGAAAAGTGGCTCTAGATTTATCTTTAACTTGACTCACAGAGCTGCTTACGCGAGTTCGGTAACGAGAATGATTTCACAAGAAGTGTTTACATGCGGCGTAGTGAACTCATTTGAATGTCGATGGTTATCGTTGTTGTTAATGAAAATCGATACATGGGATTCTAATATGAGCGAGAGTGCGTAGGCTTGAAATGCTTGGGGCAGATAACATCATCTCATATGTCGTATTACAAGGTGTCTCTCGAAGCTTTCACCGGGCGTCAGCGCGCCGGCCATTGGGCGCGTGTTGTGACAGCCTCCCACGATAACTCCGTGTTTATGCGCGCGCGCCGCCCGACATGTTTGTTTTATCTCGCCCCAATGCGTCCGAGTTAATAAATGTCTTGTATCGAAGGATAAACCCTATCTCCTTTTTTGTTCAATATTTTTATTTGGACATCAGTTATTAATAATAATGGATCCTTCGAAAAAACATTAGATCAAATTTTAAGATCAACGTGTAAGTAGTTTTTACTGTGTGTATTGTTTTTTTGTCTGTCAGTTGTGTGGGTCTCATTTTTATTGGGGTTTGAACGAGCGCTGCGGGTACGTGTTGGTGTATTTATGTTCGAAACAGATGTTATCCTGCGACGATGGCTGGGAAAATAAAATTAATTGAATGTTTGTTATTCGATTTGAATCACACGCATATTTAAGCGTTCTCACATTTAAATTTGTATAACTAGGTACTTAGTTTTATTAGAGCCATGTACAACACGTACGGGCATATGGGTATCGGTATTCAGGTGCATGCCTGCTATAAATCGAGTCGATAAACGGTTGTGAGAGTGGTACGGTGTCGAGTAAACGTGTCATTTATAACCAGCATATTAGAGAGAGAACCTCGTTATGTTTTATGGGCATTTACGCATAGTTATTGCGCATCCAATGAAAATTGGTGAGCATTGGAGAGGCACGGCCGGCCCAGTGGAGACCGCGCTCTACCGGGGGCCATTGTACCGAGCTACTGTGTCCCGGAAATTGGTCCCGTGACGGAAGCCATGGAAAACCGTGTAATTAGATCGCTAAACGGGCTCGTCTGTTCCACTCTCTGGTTTAGTTTTAATCGCGATTGTTACGGCTGTCAACGATGCACCGCTTAGAGGAAATAACTAGGTATAGGCCTAAATTTAAAATATCATTCTTATTCTTAAGGGCTAGAAATAAACTTTCAGTATTTATGTAAAGCATAATTTCTCTCTCTGTTAATCTCTGCCACAATTTGCAACGTGGCGAGCAACGCAGATTCTTTTGATATTCAAAATTGTATTTTATAAGAGCTGGAAAATAACATGAGTGCGCGGCGGGCACCGGAGGGCACGCCGCGGTTCTCCCGCCCGACCGTTTATAATTTTGCTCTTTTTGCCCATTGTTTACTTTACAGCGATGTTTAAAATTTTATGATTTCCATTATGAGTGACGGCGGCGGCGGTGTAAATTATGTTCTGAACGGTTGCCAACTCGATAACTCCGGGCCGTGCTCGCGATACTTTTTGATCGTCTTCAATTTATTCGTCGGCGTCGGAGCGTTCGATTACCAATTTCGATTGTGGTCGAGACTCGGTAACTGGATCGTATTGCTTTTTACTTTTTACGTTAACTTGGGAAGGGTTATTTCGTGCTACGTAGGTGTTCAGCCGGTGTAAACAGCGCGCTGGCGTCGACGCTCGTTTCGAGGGCTCTCCGCAAACTGCTCTCTTCAAGCCTTCGCTCAACAGACGGTTTTTTTCAACACCCGTTTTCCTAGTATTGTTATACTTTAGTTGCTTGTCCAAACAAGGCCAGCCTGTCGACAAGTAGAATATCAGCTTTCGTAGGCGTCAGTTGGTGGCGTTGTGATTGGGAACACAATGTCTCCCCCCCTCGGCCGGAGCTTTATAACATCCTCCTAAGTTCCAAAGTAAACACGGCGCTGTCGTCGTGCTTCTGTCCTCTGCTCGTTATGTTAGTACAAATCCACGACATAATACAGTGTGGCGGTCGGTTAATATTTGGTGAACGCTATTTGACAAGCGTGTTCGTGGGTTTTGTTATTGGACACCTCCACTCCGCACACAGTTACTGTTTGAATTGCTGTGACAAAGCGATGGGAATTTCAGCACTCGGTGGCCTCCTGATAGCGGCCATGCTTTTACTTTATTTGTACATCTGCCATGTCCGACTATTTTCCCCAGTAAAATTCGGTAGCAGCAAAGATTAGTTACTACTACGTATTTGTTATCGAAACTCAGATAAGAAGCAGTACATAAATCCAATCAAAACGGCGTCTACGATAAGGAATAGATTTTTTACGAAATGAGCTACCGAGCGATAACCTCAAGCCGAGCGATGGATCGAACTAATCTCACTGATAAGTTGGAGAAATGTCGGTTGTGTTTGTCTGTGCACGTGGACTGACTCAGTAAATAGGAATTTGAAATGTACAAGCCCAGCTCGGAGCTGTTTATAATCTTACAACATTTAGAAGCGCGTCACGAGTCTGTTCTAGCTGCATTTTTTCAAGTTTACGTGATGTTCTGGAGCCGTCTGTCAACGCAGGCGTAGGCACTTGAGCTGCCGACTGAAATGGGTGTCGTTTTTGTGTCAAGTCTCATGTTACGTAGTCTGTTTGCTGAGCCCCCAGGGACGGGCAATTTCGTCGTTCAACGCAGCCATTACGCAGTTTCCTGGAGCAGCGAGCGGTCTAAGTTCGAGCTGCGGTTTTTGCGGTCCCCGGGCTGGCACGAACATTGTTGCTGGCTCGCTGCTAGTGGCATTTTAGATCGCGTGGCTGTTGGAATAGCTATTATCGTAGTTGCCGGTACTTTGCCATTATCGACACGACTTTCTAAAGTGTTTGCAATAAATGTAGTAGTTTTATTAGGGGTTCTACCTGCTACGAAATAAGATCTGATGCCGCGCAATACCTTGCAGCGTCTCCTCGTTACTTCACGAGCATAAACGGTTTGTTTTGATTGCTTCGCACTATAAATGGGTATTATAACTTCAACGTTACTGTTTACGTTTTCGCAATATAACGTAACGACAGGTGGCTGCTGTTTACTCTAAAGTCCCAACAGAAACACTTGGCTGAGTATAAATCGGTCGTCACAGCACTCGATCCGATCGCAACCCGGCCATGTTTGTTTTATTACAACACTTTATTTATTGTGCCGTTAACATATGGCCGCCGATAATAGAAAACAACGACGAATTAACTAGCGTTTATTTGATCGTTCTCGCTTTTGTAAATATACAACGCGTCGCGACTAATGAGCTTGATAAAAACTGCCTCGGGTAAATGAATCACCGCTGTATCCGCCCCGCTACACTTAATTAACAGTAGAGCACCAAAGTCCTAATAAACATGTGGTATTGTCGGCGCAAAAAATCGGGAAAAGATCCCGACTGTCAAAGTAATTCCCGGGCTTAGCCCCGAGCGGGAACGCGGGCAAAAACGGGCATCGATCAACGCGCCTACTACTTGGTATATTTATACATTCCGCTGTCGCAAACGACTCTATTCAATCGACTCTATACATTGCTCGTAATGCATGGTTTCACATATGTAGCAAAACTGCAATGGGGAAAACCAATCGAAGAATTAAAGGTCCTTGATTGACGAAACCAGTTTCCCGAGCTCGAGTAAAATAAGAGTAAAGATATCCACTCGACTAATTTGGTCGATACGGACGACAGTATCACACTTATCGGTGATTACACCTCAATTAGCTTGTCGTTTTTATTTCGATTAATTAATTAGAAATGCGCCTTTAGTGTCACTTTGCTAATTACTTATATGATTTTATTGAAGTGTAAAATGAGACGCTGATGATGTTATGTTGTTAAGTTTTTACTGTTCAATCGAATAGTCATGTTCAAGCTTTCGTAATCGCGCCTTGTTATATATGTTTCTCGAATTACTTTTACAGTTTGCTTATGTTTACATTTGTACAGCTTTACTAAAGTTACTAAAGGTGCAAATCGTACTGGAAATAACTTCAAAATAAAAACATATCTTTTATACATTGCAATTAAAACCACGTAAGTAGTACATAGGTGCTATAATGCTTACCTGAGTAGAATTTCTCCTCGAGTAACTTATTCTCCAAGGGTGCGTAAGGTGGTAGAATTCTAATTAATTCAACAAATTCATTTAATTAATGCTAATGTTGCTACATTATTGTGTAATTAAATACAGGCCGGGGGAGGTTCGGGTAAATGGTATGTGTAACACGGCGGTGCGTGGTGAGAGATGGCCGTGATTATTACACGCATTACTCTCCCTGCCTCCCCCTTGCCCCGGGCTCCACCGATGCTTACACCTTGATTTTATTATGTACATTTTCTCCAAGAAACGCGGAAAATGGAAAGGAAAGCCTGATTTACGGCAGCCATATCGTATTGAGGCGTAAACAATGGCAGGCCGTAAATAATGTGAGACGACGATGTCAATCTGTCATGTTTATGGCCATTTATGAAGCAGCACAAAGCACGCCCCGAGTGCACAAAGGGGTTTAAAAATTTAATGTCAAACCGTCAATTTCATTTTTGTACTTGAAATGTTTTTGTTTAGAAAAGAATAGTGGGCAGATTAATATCGCCTCATTCTTTTTTAAAAGCTCAGTTATGCAACGCTTTGTTTTACGTGTAAGATTTTAAAAATATTTGCGCGCAATCTTGATTATCAGGCTCGCATTTACGCCTCTATCTGCTCCATCTGGCGACCAGTAAGAGCAAAAATGAGAAGCTTTTCGCACCTCGGTATTCCTTTTGAGAGACTTCTATTTCACAGGCTTTTGTGGGGCAGATCAGCTTTGTTATGTTCTGTGGAGGGTAAATCTTGTTAAACACATGAGCACAGAACCACGCGGAGAAGCGGACAGTCTGAGCTGGGATCGAGTTACCGACTCGTTTCCGGAACACTAACTTTGAAAAACCACCAATTCGTACACTTCACTACACCCGTATTGATTTTTTTGGATAATGCTCTTAACCATTTTAAATAGATTTGAATGTTTTTAAATCCTGGGTACAAATTAGAAAAAAAGTTTAATATGAGGTAAGCCTAGTGAGGAAATTATACCATTTCGTCATTGTTTTTCTGTATGTTTTCTCAGGCCTAGTGTCATTCCTCATTAGATCAACTGAGTAATGAAGCCGCTCATAAATCCAACTATTAAACGATGAACATTTCCGTATTTCACCCATTTTACTGTCCACAAATTTGTATTGATGTATTTTACTGTTAGTAGTGCCTTTAACGAGCAATTAGAACTATCTTTAGCGTCCTAAACATGTTACTTTATGTGTGTTTACAATTATCGCGACAAATTCGGTTCAGACGCTTCTAAGTGGAGGGCTAAAACCAGTATTCAAACTGATTTATAAAGTCTAAACAGTACGGCATTTTATTATAAGTGCTTAATGCAAGTTACCCTTAATCTTTCAATAAAAATAATACAAAAACAATTGAGCACTATTCAGAAACTTTTGAGTTTCGTTAAAACAAAGATTTTCTAAAAATAGCCAGTTAAAAGTCAACTTTACGACTTGCCTATTCAAAACCCCACAAATCAGCCAAGTTTCGTACTAAAACGTTCAGTATTCGCGAGCTGGCCACTCTGCAGCAAGAGTGCTGTTTAGTTTATCCCTCGCTAGTTTTAAAAGCTGACTACAGTCCGCTCGTTTCTAACATTACGACTATGTTTTCCGGTAGCCGCCAATAAAACTGTCACCATTGCAACATGCATTGCCAGCGATGTACTGGATACCCTGACTTTACGGCGGCTATTCTTAACACATTGTAACTTTTATGATAATACATTATCTCTACGTGTTATAGGATGTGGCCGGCGCTGTAAAGTTTGTAACAATTTTATTTACTTGGTGGTTTTCCGGCTCATTCGTGTTCTGGCCGTGTTGATATTATGCAAGTTAAATGTTCAGGAAGTAAGTAGCTGCAATGTTTATCCTTTAGGCATTAAAAGATCTCAAGTTTCACAGCACGCAGGTCGATCATGTAGTGACAAATTACATAGATATTAATAACTTTTGCTTTACCAATACTGTTATATCAGGTGTATAAACATTTCGTTCTAGTATTCCTGGCTCCATCTACGACCAATTATTGTTCTTAGAAATTACATGTATTGTTTCATAGCAGGAAAACCTTTGTCTTGTACCTATTATGCAGTACTTTATATGCTGAATGTACTTACAGCAGACCATATCACAGTGTAAGTACTCTCCACCCCCGACACCTGCATTTTGTTTTATTGTCTTGCACGTCGCCGCATAATCCTCAGCCCTCTACCAAGGGGGACTTTCTATACGAATTATCAGAATCTATTGTGTCCCGTTCTATTTATCCTCACAAATGGGGTTTTGTGAATGTAATGAAGGCTTTATTTGGAGGTGCGAATATTGAGCCAGACACGCGATTTGAGCGATGCTTTCTTGGTATTCGAGTTATTAAATTTCTTTTCTGAGCGTATTGTCAATTGACATAAAATGGGAACCCTAAACGATATGTTGGATGAATAGAAAGACGATATTGATAAGAAAATATAGGAAACTGGTTTTGTCTAGGCTTATTTTTTTTTTTCTAACAATGCCATGGACCACTGATGAGGAATATTGAACACACAGCTACATCATGATAAGCGCCTGATTGCTACGGGAAGAATCCCAAAGGCAATCAGCCTCTTATACACGCACACAGTAGCCTCTCTTATCTGCACTATCTGTAATCCCAGCCATTCCACCGCGGCATTAAACAAAGCTTCTAATCTACGACAAACTACAAAAACACAGTTACTGTCTCTAGAAATTAGTAAGAATAAGCAGAAAAAGTGGGCGCCCGAAGAGGCGGGTGCGAGTTATCTCCTGCTATTTGTCGTATCAAGTGCTTCTCTTGCCTTTGGTCTGCCGACAGTTCAAAGACGCCGCCCGCGGTAGTAATGTATTCCAGCACTCATGTGGGAAAATTTGGCGGTATGTGGTGTGTGGAGGATTAGCATACCGACTCGTATAACTGTGGCAATCAGCCGATGACCCCCCAGCGGCTACGGTTTACAACCGTATCTAAAGACGCCATTTAAGCTCTCGGACTTGTCTAAGCGCAAGCCATTTAAACAAGCTTAATCAGAACGAAACTTAACCCCAACAATTCTGAAACATTCGACCACCAGCTTCTGTTTCCTAATCCGAGTCTTACAACTTTCCGAGAAGCAATTTATGTGGAGATCCACATTCTGATAAACCGTGATTAACCTGGTGAGATGTCGCCTCTACGATATCACATGCCGGTTCTCTATTTATGCGGTAAAAGCTTGGACCGTTAATTTTATTAATTATTTTAATAGCTTTTGTTTTTTTTTATAACAAGATTTGAATATTTCAAAACTTATCGGTTGCATCTGTTTAACTAGGAGTCGTTAAGATCGAGTTTCGAATTATTAGTGCGATCAAAGAGGAGGCCGTTTTACATTATCGACTTAATTATACGATGGCTAAAGAGGCACAGATTGAAATAGCTACAAAAGATTTCACAGTCGTAAAACTGAATAAAAATAAACATAGCAATAAACATAAATATCAGTTTGAATGTCGGCGGCGTGTCGCAACTGGCGACCGATTAGTCGCTCGTGCCAGCTTTTGTCGTTTAGTGTTATATGCGCCTTGCATTATGCAAATGTTATCTTACTTTATGAGCTCGTTATGCCTTATCGTTAACAGCAAACAAATACCCATTTAGGGCGTTAAATTGTTAATTAAATCAACAGTACCTCAGACCTCATTTCCATGTATGCGCGCGATACTAAAACGTGTTTACATAGGATTGTAATTACCACGATAATATCTGGCGTTAATAATGGCGTCGCCACCTACCGGTCAGCGGCCGATGTCCTGTTACTTTACATATTTATAAGGACCTGCTCGAATATTGAACAAAACTGGTTTTTGTATCAAAAAATTATCACTTCAGTTCGCGGACACTACGGCTCAGATGAAACTGCTTGTAATATTTAGTTGCCTTGTTGGCGAGTCATTTTAATTAGTATTGTATCCGTGTCGATTGACATAGCCACACCTCGGTCGCCGCCCGCCGCTCGCTCCGCCCATTATCTTTGCATTGCAAAGCGCATTTATCGAACTCATTTTGCATATTGTTTTGGTCTTCCTACAAGCCTCTGGGCAAATCTCAATATAACTTAACAAGGTATTCGATACCAAATATGATACTTTTATAACCGTTAACTTAATTATGCAGCCGGATCGTCAACAGGGCTCGATATGAGCTTCCGAGAATTTCTCTCCGTCTTGAGATGGAGTCAGGAAGTTCGTATTAGGAGACCTCCGTCTCGTGTCGATTACTTGAACAACTTTTTGCGCTGATTTTCTATTCTATGTATTTATAAGGTTATCTCGGTTTTATACTCTTATAGAGGAATCTTTATTTTACTCTCATATCAAAACATTGCAAAGAACTCGCTCTCGAATACGTATCACTTTTCCGTAAACCGGTCCGACGGTTTTTTTCTCTAAATCAGTTCCCATGATTTGTGGACAGGTGGCGCGGGAGTAGTATTGCGGCTTCTTTGTGAGCTTCTTTTGATGTCGCCGACATTGTGCGCGTGCGCATTGAAGTTTTTGCGCGCTCAGATTTGCTATTGATGGTGTTGGTCGCCATAGATTTTAGTTTGATTGACGCGAATATCACAATATCTTTGCAGCGATTATTGTGTGATGAATGAGAGACGTTCTGGCGTCGGTTTTCAGATCGTAAAATTTTACGGCTCTCTAGGATAGTGTACCTACTATCTGAATACGTATTCTTTAGACAATTATTTTATAGTTTTCAGATATCATAGATTTATCTATTGTGACCACGTTCCATGAATAACTTTTATGGTTCGTCGTTACATTATTATTTCTGATCGAATTCTAAAACAGTCATCAACATTTTATTTTCTAATATTTTACTCAATGCCTTCTCTAACAAACCTCTCTGATTGTCCTCAGGCCTAACAGCAGAACTATACTACGTTCGGGAAGGGCAGATCAACTTCTACGCCCTCAACTTTGTGGTGCCCGTACCAGCCACCATTGGAGAACTACACTTTACCTGGCAGAGCCTGGCTAGGAAACCGGTAAGCTGCTTCATTATATACCTACCTAATATTTACTGTCATTCCTTCTCCACCTCAAGTCCTCCTTGTGTTCTGTCACTAGTAAAAAACCACTAATGATGTTGTCATAAGTGCAAAAACGACAGAACGAAGACCTTTAATATAAATAGCACAAACCAGAGTACTGAATAGATAACTTTAGTGTGGTTTAGTTCACTAACTATAGAACATACCAAAACAACTAGCTAAGTGGTAACTGAGAATAATAAACCATCAGAGAAATCTAGTTTTACTGTGCCAACTTATTTGATGGCTTCTCTACTTATTATGAGATTCATTGGTACTTTTTATGTCACTAAACTGTTATAGCTTAGTTAGCAATTTGGAATATCGTAGAATAACATAGGGCTTGTTCCATTTCAATCTTACTTTTTTATTTTCACACGCTGGCCTATTTATACTTACTCTATTGGGTATACTCATATCTGTACTTATTCCTGTATGTCTTGTTGTTTAGTTCTCATTTCAATATCATTAGGCTGTTATTTATTTTAAAAGATGTCCATATTGGTTCAGTATTCTTGTTAACATGGTAATTTAAACTTCGAGACGCCTTTTTGAGAAATCTGCAAGTAGATTTTCATCTATAAATGGGTATGAAGTACCTTTACACGTACTTAGTTTGTACAAGCCCTTACATAAATAGGCGACGTCGCATACCAATGTATAATTAATTTTAACGTTTCCAGTCATCGTTATAGATTCATGACGAGTATTATAAATCGATCATAAAGAGCTCATTATAATCAATACAAGGAGCTGTCTTATAGAAGCTTCCAGTAAAAAGTGCTATAATAGAATACGTGCTATTTTTAACAATTACTTATCATTCTGAGTCTGTCATAATTTATTATGAACATGGGATAGGATATTTTATTAAAGGTAACGAAAAACCCACTACAATGTCCTCGCTTATAAAAGAAAGATCAGAAGTCAGTGGAAACAATCGAACTGCTCAGACTTGCGCACTAATATGGTAATGGCATCATGAGCTGCATACAGAATCGTCATATCAACCATTAACTTGGATCCGGCGTCGGCAACAAACATCTCATGTATAGATTATTCACAGTTAACGACCTTGTTTTTTCTTCACAATCGGTCGCGTCGGTTTTTTTTCAATGTTTTTCAAAGGCTGGCAGAAAAATGTTGAGACGAAGTCGCTTAATTAATTCCCAAAGTTTTCCGAGTAGCGAGGAGCAGCCGGCTGTGTTCACCCCGCGTCGACAAACAAGCTATTCTTATGGTAATCCAGCGCTCGCTGAATTTCGATAATGTAGCAACTAGTTTCGATAAATATCTATAGGTATATCGTATCGGCGGTTCGGTCGTAACTTTGATTGATCTTCGCCGGCTTATTAGAATATCCGGAATTTTGTTTTGCTTCGTGTGTATCTAATTCCATCGAGTGCCGCCTCCCATGCAAATATACTGGTGCCTGCTCGCGAGTTAGTTCGCCGTACATTTACATCGCATCCTGCGCCTGCATCGCTAACCAAATATTATGTGCATTTATTTATTTTATCCGCAGCCGTCTGCGAGCTGACGACCGCTCCGCGCCGTCAACGTCTCATCCTGATCCGAAAAGCTTCTGCCATCAGTCGCTCACTTTTACATATTCAGCGCCCGAACAAAAGTATCACGAGTAGAATTCATCGCAAAAACGCGTTCAGTTCACTGAACCTGTCAGTGCGGCTTCTTACTTAGCCGCTATTTGCAAGTCATAAAATAAGAAGCCGAGAGAGATTTCCGACTTATGGCGTTGTTTGGTTTTGATATGTAACTTTCCATATTGTCGGCTTTTAGAAACGAGAAACCTCGGTGCCGCATTTAAAAAGCAAATGTGGGATATGCTTCGGTTGCGATCAGGCGGCTCCCCTTATCAGCATCTCGGCAGCTTTGTGCGCCACTATCAGATCGCACGAGCCCCTCCCGCCCTACAATCTCTCCCTTATTTGCTTTGGCGGCGCCTTTGACTAGCGAAGCTAATATTTGGTAACCGGTTAACTAGCGCCGATGAGCGATCGCGCCACCATTGTCTGTGCGCACCGACTGTAGTGATAATATTTAATTAGCGGCTCCGGTGTCGCACCTCCTCGCCTCGCCCGGCGCGGAGCCTGCGCGATGCATGTCTGATGGCCGGTCAAAGGGCCCGCGCCGCGCTTAGTTTAAACATTCCGGTAACGCCGCTACATGATTACCTGAGTAATGAGCGCATCATGATCATAATATTTAACCATTTTCAAAACAAACTATCCGGTGTACAGTTACCCTGCACCGTCGGATGCGTCGTGTGACAATATGTCCACGTCAGCCCCATAAGGGAAACATAAAGCACGTGAACGGTCCGACGACGTACGTACCTATTATGCAAATACACGTGTGTACATCCATCCACGCCGGAGGTAACGATGCGTGTAGCTTATGTCTCCTATAAGGAGAGACGTTCGTGCTCTCGTCTCGGGTCACATTGGACATTTGATCCGCTGACTCGGTCACGGATTCTAATACAATGTGTAGGGTCATCGCGTGCCGCGGTACGTCAATCGAGCGTTTTGTTACAGTTAGGCAAATCACGATGATACTGTACCGTTAGAAGTCCGAATACGTCTTCGTCTCTATCGCAAGAACTCGCTCACGTCGCATTTGGTCACGGAATGTTTGTTTTGTTGCAGTTGCCGTACACGTTGCTCGTTCAAACCGGGACCAACTCGAACGCCATGTACGCACCCACGTTCAACATATCGAGCGAGGGCTACGTGCCGACGGAGCCGCAAACCTGGAGAGTCGACTTGCCGTGTAAGCGCACCGTGGCCGCCGAAGTGGACGTTACCATAACTCTGAACGTGACAATCGGCTCGTCCTCCACCACGCTGCACTTCCGCCGGAAAAAAATATGTCTCGTGGAGGCAGCTCGGCCCGCTGTGAGAGTTGACAGCGTGCCGCACGCGCCTACATCCGCGGATATATTCTACGCGGGCGCGGGGTGCGCGGGGGGCGTGCTCATCATAGCCGCCGTGGCCGCTGCAGCGTGTCGCGCGCGCGCCAGGAAGCTGCGCCGCGCACGCAGCGACGAGCAGGACGCACATGCATTCTTACCTGACTCCTCCTGCAAGTCCGCCGCCAGCTACACCAGCTACCGCCGCCCCACTTCGCTGCCACCTGTAGCCGCTGAAGAAAGAGCCAGAGACCTGCAGCAGAGAATAGCCGAATTGACTATACAGAGATGTCGCGTCCGCCTACGCGCAGTGGCCATGGAGGGCACATTTGGCAGAGTTTATCGAGGCACTTACGCTGACGAAGAAGCTAGAGAGCAAGAAGTGTTGGTCAAGACTGTAGCTGAACATGCTTCTCAAGTGCAGGTAAAAATCTCTTACTATAGAATATTATCACAATTAAATAAAAGGAATTGTATAAATAATTATAATTATTTTCTTTTCATCGCAGGTGTCGCTTCTCCTCCAAGAAGGCTGCATGCTGTACGGCCTCCACCACGAGCGCGTGTTATCTGTTCTTGGAGTCAGTATCGAAGATCAGACTGCTCCATTCCTGCTGTACCCTTGGAGTGGCAACTGGCGGAACTTGAAGCAGTTCTTGCTGGCTTGTCGAGGGGTGACGGTGGGCGGGGCCGTCGGCGCTGCGCCGCCTCCTCCGCTAACCACACAGCTGGTAGTCCGGATGGCATTGCATGCCTTGGATGGCTTGGCGTATCTTCATTCGCAACATGTCTTACACAAAGATATTGCTTCTAGAAATTGCATGTAAGTTTTATATTAGTTCAATCACTAGCACCTTCTCTTATATTTGCTTGATAGATATCTTATCAATTTATTATCTTCAACAGAGTGGACGAAAACCTTCGAGTGATGATCGCCGACAACGCGCTATCGAGAGATCTGTTCCCTGCGGACTACCACTGTTTGGGCGACAACGAGAACCGGCCAATCAAGTGGCTGGCTCTGGAAGCGCTGTCCAAGAGGCAGTTCAGTCCAGCGGCAGACGTGTGGGCACTAGGGGTGCTACTATGGGAGCTGACGACGTTGGCACACCAGCCGTACGCTGAGGTGGACCCATTCGAAGTAGCCGCCTATCTACGGGATGGGTACCGGTTGCAACAGCCAGCCAATTGTCCGGATGAACTGTAAGTATTTTTTTTCGCGTTCATGTTTTTAATAATCAATACCCTACAAATTTATTGATTATTTTACAATAATCATATTTTTTACTGTCATCATCATGATCTTATTTTCCTGTGTCTGACGTATCTCTGTGGTCCACAGATTCGCAGTGATGGCGTACTGCTGGGCCATGTCTCCGGACGACCGGCCGACCTTGCAACAACTGCAAATATTCCTGCGGGACTTCCACACGCAACTCACCAGATTCGTGTAAACCAGTGTTAACCATTCCTGTATATTTAACGAGTTTAACCCAAAGAAGTGACACTAACAGTGATTTACAGATATAGTGACAAGTGTCAAAAGTGACAGCTAGCCGTAGTTTAAACATTTACTAGACTTTCAGAACAAATGTTTTAGTAGAAACTTTAGAACGATGAGGCCTTACTGTAAATGTAAGTGCGGTTTTTCAGTGCATAATTGAAGTGAAAATAGTGATTATGGTCAAAGAGACTGATTTTTTTGTAAGTGATTATTTGATTGTAAAAATTGTAAATTATTTTGAAATGTTGCCACATTGTTTATTTGTGTTTCTGTCTTTGTTTTTGTTTCTTTGTGTGTTTACAGCCCAGTTTATAATTGATGTAAATTTTTTACCTTCACTTCATACATAGCTAATTAGATTTATTGATATGGTTGCAATTGCTATCCCATAATGCCTATTCTCAAATCTCTGATATTAATATTTTTCGATTCGTTTCAGGTTAGGTTTGATAATCGTAACTAAAGAATCTAAAATCTATGGAGATCTCCCAAAACATACTGCAAAACGATTAACAGTACAGATAGATCTCTCTCTCTCTCTCTCTTTGAGTCGTATTTCCTCATGACTGAGGGTCGTGACTCCCCCGCAGAATTAATTCGTTAGGGGAGTTTTCTTGGGCAGATACATCGTGGTGGGCGCCCAGGTCCTTCCACGGAAGACGCATGTCCTCGGATATTGTGGTCCTCAAACATGTCGGTTTCCTCACGATGTTTTACTTCACCGCTAAGCGAGTGCAAATCTACACATAACTTGAAAATACAAGTCATTGGTGTAGGGCGGATTCGAACCAGGGTGCGTCTGGATGAAAAGCAGACACTGGAACCGCTGAGCCACACTCGCTTCTAGACAGACTTACAGATAGATCACAGATGTTATTTGAGGCCACTAACTGTCATAATACTCACTCATCGCCTCCATAAAATCACTCGGTTCGCAGATGATTTGGTAGATCTATAAGCTGTATTACCCCTCTTTGCTATGCATATGATCTCATAAGGGCAAAGGCATTTTTATTGCGCCATCTGAAGACGATTGATATAGGTATGGATACCAAATGGCGTGGTTTGTCTATATAGAGCCTAAGATAAGTTCAGTTTTTTTGTAATTAGCAATATGATTAACAAAAGTGTTTTTCAATACAATTCTAAGAGCTATATAAATAAAATCTGATTTTATCTAAATGAACAGCAATTCATCATCATCATCCACAGCCGGTTATTTCCCATATATATGTATATTATACATAGGTATAGGCCTCTCTCTTGTCATTCAAACAGCAATTATAACCAAGAAATTAATTACCTTATTCTTTAACCAGATTTGGGTCATAACAAAATGGATGTAATTTTCATGACAGATAACCGAAATCCGAGGGCAGAAATTAAATTGTAACCACAGCAATAAATCTAAGCTTCACCTCAAATAAATGTAAGGAATTAACAGCTAAATTCGCTCCACGATTTATTTTAAGAAGACCTTTCGTCTTCAATGCCATCTGAAGAGACAAAGGGTAATCTTAATTTAAATCTGCGTTTCTTATCATTTCGGGTATTCCGAGATAGAAATGTAAACAAACAAAAAGACAAAATGATCAAGGGAAATATCAGTTACTGGATTTAAGAAGTTCATTTGTAACATTGAAATCAGAAGCTTTTTGTTCATGAAGTATGTGGATTTATTACTATTGATGCCGATTTTAATGCTTAAATTTAATATATCTCTCTCTTGAGTCGTACTTCCTCATGACTGGGGTAGTGACTCCCCCGCAGTGATACATCATGGTGGACGCCCAGGTCCTTCCACGGAAGACTTGTGGTCCTCAAACATGTCGGTTTCCTCACGATGTTTTCCTTCACTTGAAAATAAATTTAATTTATAATTTTTTCAAATCACGTCAATTATTAAATTGTGTTTTTATCTAATTTGAAAGTTGTTTTTTTTATTTGCTTTGTATACTATACAAAGAAAATACTTGTGGCAACACAAGGCTCATATTTTTAATTTAATTATTGTTTAAAACCTTGACACTGCCATAATAGTGTAAGACTATAAATGTAAATAAGTATATAAAATATGTACATCCATAACTGTATAATACGTATATTGAATGTGCCTCAGATTTTATGAAAGTTTTAGATGTTTATAGGTGTTTTAATTACTTAGAAAGAGAACATAATTAAGACTGGATATTTAGCATCGACACAGTTCTATCTCTAAGCATGTGTACACAATCTTGTGATTTCTTCGTTGATTCTTATTTGATAAATCTTGTAAGTGCCAAAAAAGTATTAGGAGTTTTATACTTTTTGTAAGACAAAAATAAATATGCCTTTATCTGCTTTCATTATTTTTTCTAAATGTTTTATATTACTTAATGCAAAGTTGGCATTATATAATTTTCGGATATTTTGAGTTTTTTTATTGTAATGAAAATGTAATTTACTTTTTACGCAGTATTTAATTTCACATTGCATATTTCGTAAGCATACATTCATAATTTTTTAAACTGTTTCTTCTTTCATGTCCCTAGTTGATGCGATATATTTGTTTGTACATTTGTGTAAATAAAGTAAGACGAGAAAAATGTGAATAAACGAGTGATAAAGTATTCATAACGTGTTATAATTATGATAAACTTTCCTTTCCTCACGATTAGATACGATTTCCCCCAATTTATATCTATTGATAAGTATTAAAAAAATTGGCAATTAATTAATTATTTAAAATATTGAATGCTTGTAGCATTCATTAAGTACTATTAAAATATAAGTAGGTACGTAAGAGATAAACCAACACAAGACACAAACGGATACATACATACAATTAAATAAGAATCGGTACCTTTCAGTGGATTTGAAGTTCGCTACTTTTATTCGAAGTTAATTTTAACATAACATTTCACACAAAAACATTATTCTCAAATACAATAATACTGCGATTGACAAAAAGCAAAAGCTGCAGTTGAGCAAAAATAGCCCACTGGTAGGCCCCGACGAGATTCGAACTCGTGATCTCCTGTTTACTAGACAGGCGCTTTAACCAACTAAGCCACGGCGCCTCTGGCTCCGCACATCGAAATTAAGATATGGAAATTATAAACAAACTATGCCTCCTTTAAACAACACGACCGTTTATCATACAGATGTATTTATTGCGTATTTTGATTGTTTTTATATAAGTAGATTCTGTATTATTGCACATATTATTATTTTATAGGTTGTCACATAAAATCTAAATGTGTAACACGTACTTTAGTATTCCTGGATATGCTTGAACTCGGTATATATCAGAGCAGTTATGAGTAGGTGTATGTAGGGACATATTTTTTTTGTATATTATGGATACACAGCAGTTTACATTGTCAGTAAATAAAATCCTATGTTATCCTACTGGACATGTAATTTTAAAGTAGGTACCTAGGTATGTAGGTACAAGTCAGAGTTTGGTACATGTTAACCGTGTGAATAGATAAAGTAATTACTGTAATTAGGTAGGTGGGTTTTGAATATATACATTAGTTTTTAGATTAGGTTCATATATTATATTAGTCCCTAAAGATTTGTAATTATTTCATTTAAGGAAACATTTCACTTGCTTTATATACTTAGGTACACCTGATTAGAGATTCTTCAATAATTACTTAGATACGTACATTGGTTTTTTGCATTATAAACATTTTCTTTATATTCCAATATTTGGATCACGATAATAAGAAAATGTTTAATCTTAAATATATTATTTTTAAAACCGATTGAAGTAGGTAGGCACGTTAAAACGTTTTGATGTCATAGTAGGTTGAGGATTATACATAGGTTTTTTTAAAGACAATGGTAGATGAGGCAAATAGCACATTTTTCAACAATAAAACTTACGTAAGTATATTATAATAATTTCTATCTACACACTAGTAAACAACCGAAGCGAAGGAAAGTAAATTTCACGCTCGCACACATGGCAGTCGTGGCCGAGCGGTTAAGGCGTCTGACTAGAAATCAGATTCCCTCTGGGAGCGTAGGTTCGAATCCTACCGACTGCGAACTTTTTGTAACATTTCTGTTCATTATTTACTTGAAATTATCAGAAGGGGGATTGGTCAAAAGATATCGGAATATTAATTATCATTTACGACGCGATACATTTTATCAATAGCTCGTTTGATAGTTATCAGGCGCCATTATTATGGTCGTAACCATTCACCACCGAAATGAGTGTTTTTATTACCATGGGTAATAATAATTTGAGTGCAGTTTGAGTTCTGTATATCAGGCTGGTAGAGGTTATCAATCCCATAAAAATGCGAACGAAGGGTAGGCTGGTATTTTTCAAGGGGTTTTTGCTACGAATACCTGTACAATAGAAACATAACGGAACAATTTAAGGTCCACCGCTACGGGTGAGCTGGTGGGTAGGGCCAACTCTCTCTCTCTCTTGAGTCGTATTTACTCATGACTGAGGGTTGTGACTCCCTCACAGAATTTATTTGTTAGTGGAGTTTTCTTGTGCAGATACATCGTAATGGGCACCCAGGTCTTTCCACGGAAGACACATGTCCTCGGATATTGTGGTTCTCAAGCATGTCGGTTTCCTCACGATGTTTTCCTTCACCGTTAACGACAAGATTTTTATGATTGGTTAGGGCCAACTAATCAATCATAAAAATCTTGGCATTGGTATTCGGCAACATTCGACTATTTTCGGCACCGTGACCAATCGCGAAACTCTGTATTCTGTATCACGAGCTAGCTTTGTGTTGTGTGTGAGTGATGTGGGGATGGGTGACGAAATGTAGAAGTATTTTTGACGCGAATTTTTTAGGACGTACATTTCTATTGTATCATAGTTCATAGGTATTTTCGGGTGAAATACAAACGGTGCGGTATCTAATGACGTAGAAAAAACGCGGGTAAACTCGGTGAGCTCGCTTCCATTAATTAAGGTTGAATTAGCAAACCTATGCGCGCGTGGCAATTTAAATAACTAAGGGTGGGGTCAAACGTCGAGATCCGGCATAAAATATAAATTCATAAAAGGTGTGCAAAGTGTTAATGTTTTCATTTAGGTAAGTACTTATAAAATGCTATGAAATACATTTTTCATAAAATAATCACGTCTAATTTATTTAAGATAAGCTGTAGGTAATATGTATATGTCTTTTTTTTTAATAATTTGTGCCTGTTTTATTTTCACATAGAAACAAAGGTCGTTAAAATTACCATAGTTCTTAATCTTATTACTCTACTTAAGCCGGAAAGAACCTTAATTTTGTAGTCCGGCTATAACATACAACATGAAAACTCTACAAAATAATGCTTGTTTACGTACCTCTAGCAGGATGACGGATATTCCCATGTAATTAATTTGCGGAAGTCAAGCTTTGCAATAAAATTCGATGCACACAATTGTGTTTTGTATCCAATGGCTTGTAAGGTAGGTACATGGTATAGAAAAAAGTTAAATATATATGGATTGTGCGGAATATTTTAACAATAGCTTTTGTAAATGCTATTGTTAACAATAATTATATTCATTTTATTGCTTGCAATTTATGATAAAAGCTTATAAAATTTAAGGAATAACAGATTTATATTTAGATTATCAATTATACTTACATCACAATTCTTAGGGCTGCTAGCAACTATGCTAGCAGCCCTAAGAATTGTGATGTAAGTACATACTTCGAAACATTTATTTGAAAAGCGCTTCGGAAAAGCGTCATAATAAAATTTACAGGCGAAATTAATATTGTGTGCAGTTAATTAAAACCAAGATTTATACTTGGCAGTTTTAGCAAGCTTTCACCATATTTTTTTTAATGACAACTTCTCCACATCATTTTCTTCTGAGATTATTCAAGTAGATAATTTCCAAATGGCTTGTTTGATGGAAAATCGGGGAAACCTCAACATCTCCTGGGATTTCACTAACCCCTAACTCAGAACAGAGAACAATTAGTGGTTGCCCGCGTCTTTACTCGCAGTGTTTCAGGAAAACAATTAAATTAGACTATGTCCCACTCGATAATCAGCAAGATCCATCGCTCCGTTGCTCCGTAAGTAATTTAGTAATACTAAACCGACTTACTTAACCACTACTGTACTGTGATAAACGGGACAGACGGGACCTACAATTTTAAGTGTCATCCGACTCATGAAAGCACCCAAAAATCTCTATTCCCCTTGAACTACAATTTGTCGGTCTTCAAATCGAGAGTAAACCGGTTTCTTTTAGGCAAGCGCGCTAGATCGTAGACTATAACGTTGCTTACCATCAGGCAAGTTGTAGTCAAGCGTAAGCCTATATCATGTAAAAAAAGGGGAATCTATGGACCAACAAATAAACAAACACATATTCACTTTTATCCTATAGTATGATGATAGTAGGTAGATTAACTAGCTATAAATAAATTTGATTGGGGGACCATGCTAACAAACAATCTGTAATTAAAATCACGGAAATGTTGGCATCGTTTTATAATTAGAGAGGGAAATGCGGGAAACTTAGTAATTGGAACGAGTAAAGTGTAAAAACAACTATGTATAGTAAATAGTAGACAAAGGGTTAACTCAACATCAAAAATAACATCCCTTATTTTGTAAAGAGAACAAATATGATAGTAAAATTTACAAGGTTTTACCAACGAAAGATATATTCAAACGAAAGAATTATCGTTCGTTTGGTGTATAATTGTTAATTAATAAAATATAAAGGAATGATAGATATCGATTCATAAATGAGCGGAGCCATCCAGTAATATGCGTACAATGAACATTAAGTTGCATTGAGAATCTTCTCCTTTTTTGAAGTCAGTTACAAGTTAATTGAAATCAACATGTATTTAAAAAAAATGGTTACCCCATCTTCTTCCTATTCTTTTTTCCCCTTACACCAAGATGGTTACTGAAGAAAAGGTTTAATGAGTTAGTAGTAGGTTATCAGTTCAAAGAAAGAAGCCAAAGTAGTAAAGAGTACTAAGTTAATATTACTTATCGAAGTACTTACGGTTGCTAAAGACAACTTTAATTCTGGAAGTACTTACAATTACCAAGTTGATTAAATTGCCTTATTGAAATAGAGCCTACTGAAACAAGCGAGCTCATCAAGTTGTGCAAGAAGGCTTGTTTGTTTATCAAGCGGGTGGTATCGAACACCATGATTGATGCGGTGGGAGGGAGCAGGAGCGGATCTAGGATTGTGTTATTTTTTTTTTACACGGAATCGGCCAACGTCAACCTGCCTGTTGTTAAAAAGAGACGGATGAAAATCCTTGGTTGTTAAGCACCACTTTAGTCTAAGATGGTGCACGTTTGCCTAGGAGAAACCTATGTTGGGGGATGGGCGAAAATTTAAGTTTAGTTGTCTAAATTTCTTTCCTTATTACTTTTTGACAAGTCATTTTAAGTTAGATGTGAATTTCGCTAATGTTTAGTGTCCGAATTTTTGTATTCTGATAAGTTAATGAATGAAACTGTCTAAGGAATAAACTGGAGATGGTCGTTATCAGGTTAGAAAGTGTTCTGTTACTTAATATTTTAAGCACTTCACACTTGTATATTTGACTAGTAGATGCTCGCGGCTTAGCTCGCATTAAGAAGTAAAACTTGCATCCCCTATTTCACCCCTTTAAAAGTGGCATTTCCAAAAATCCTTTCTTAGCGGACGCCTACGTCATAACATCTACCTCTATTCCAAACTTCAGCCCGATCCGTCCAGTGGTTTGGGCTGTGCGTTGATAGATCACTATATCAGTTAGTCAATCAGTCAGTCAGTCACCTTGGAGTTTTATATATTTAGATTGGAAATAAGATTATTATTATTGCTACCTGAGTCCGACCCTGGCTCGACATCAGGTGCTGTAATCAATCATCGTTTTTCATCGTTTTACGCGACCATCGCGGAAATATGCTCGCAAGATTTACTTAGTTCGCACAGTGAGGTAATTAATTATAGCGTGAGTAGTACCTACATTGGTAATCTAGTTATAAAAAAACATAGGTTCCAATTTTGAGCATCGATAAAATGAATAATCATTCGATCGACCCTATCGCCGCGTTTACGACATTTGCAGTTTTATTATATACCTATGTATAATGGAAAGCACGTGAAGATGGTATATATCCTAAAAAACATGATCGCTGATATAGTGCGGAAGTATAGCAATGTTATATTTATTGATAATGATAACGAAAGATTTTTATATCACCTTAATTTCAGGGCAACACTTACCTTTAAAGACGCACGTTTCAAACGTACTTACTCGTATGTATGATATGTGTAACTTTTATTTTGAACTTTAAATTAATCGTGTCGATAATTTAAATACTAAGTACCTGTCATCTTAAAAATAACAATCTTTCAATACACCTACAACTATATACGATCCCTACTTCAACAAAAGAGCCGTCCAAGTAAAAAATATCATCTTACACGTGCGAAACCTTTTCCCGTCTCCCGCAGGCCGCGGGCGGAGAATCACGGCGTTCCGGCTCAATACCCTTCACCAAAGGTTAGCACAACGATAAAATATACTGTAAACGCCTCTTCAATGCGTAAAAATGAGATTCACATATGAATTGACATGATGATGCATGCAGGGTCAGTTTTTAACACTTTTTTGCAGGAATTTGTCTACCCGGTCAGCCGAAGCAATATCTATACAACACTGCGGCCCCAAGTACCTCTAAGTGACACGATATACATACTCACTTTCTAAGAGGAGAGTCACGTCACTCGTAGATGATAGAGATTTCTGTATATATGGTATACATACCTACATCGTTATCTAGTACCCACGACACAAGCGTTAGCTTAGTGTGGGGCTAGATGGCGCTGTGTGCAATGTCCCGGAATATTTATTTATTTATTATTATTATTAAAAACATATACTATTCCGAAAAAACTCTCACGAGACACTCGTGTCTCTAGCGTATATTGTCTGTGTTTAACCCCAGCACACACAGTACCTGTGTTTACAGACTCTCCACACAGGTAGTGTGAACCCTCCTTACTTTGCATAATGAAGCCTTGAAAGCCGCAGCTTCAGAATATTCGTTAACAACGCTGTGGAGTAGCAAATAGTCGATGGACAACTTTGTATACAATTATTTTATTTAAGACTAGCTGTGCCAGCGACTTTGTCCGCATGGAATAGTTATTACCATAATAACGGTTCTAGTGAGTTAATCTTAAAAGATAGACATATACTGTTGCGGACATTTTGTTAGATCATTTCAAGAGGAATAATTCTTTCATACATATTTTTTATATCTTGAACCGTTTTCGCAGCACACGCAACGGAAGCCCTCAAAGAAGGATAAATTTTCCCCGTTTTTTCACATTTTCCATTGTTTCTTCGCTCATATTAGTTGCAGCGTGATGTTATATAGCCTAAAGCCTTCCTCGATAAATGGTCTATCCAACACAAAAGTATTTTTTCAATTCGAACCAGTTCCTGAGATTAGCGCGTTCAAACAAACAAACAAACTCTTCAGCTTTATAATATTAATATAGATAAATAAAGCGTACAAAACGATGTTAGGTAATTATGCCAAAAAAATAAAACATACTTAACTTACTGCTTACCTAATTATATTTGCAGGTATATATTTTTTACGTCATGTTCATAATTTTTCTAATAATTTAATGTGCGTAATAGTAGTGTTTAATTTAAATGTAATCAACACCTACTTACTTAATTATGTTGTCACACATAGACATGGCTGCTCCAACCCGTACCGAACCAATAGGATTTTTGACTGCATGTGAAAAAAGTTACAAACATACCCATTAATTTAGTCAATTACATTAATTATTAATAATCACACGATTGGTAATTAGTTCCTGGTATTTTTTAGCAAAAAACGCAACTCTTCAACGAATACGTTGTCTACATAAGTTAAGAAAATTGACCATCTGTCTGTATGTAATCTGTAATCGCTGTAAGATATTGTCGTTGTGGCGGCGGGTGTTTAGTTAATGGCAAGAGACAAATCGATGTTATTGTTCAGATGTAATTTCACGATAGTTTCCATTTGAATTGTAATCACGATGATGGTTCGAACGATTGTGTAGAGAAAATGAATATTTCAAAGTAATTTTTTTCGTAGATCAATCGTTAAAAGCGTAGCAGATCTACGCAGGGTTTAAGTCGGTTCTGTAGACAGTGTTTGTTTCAGTATTTTACGTGAAAACTTTTTTCTTAGATTTAATAATATTGTTGTTAAATATTTCATAGATAAAGTGACTTATTTTTTTCTATTAATGGATCGAATGACACGTTAAATTGTAAGTCCCGGTTGTTTGTCATAGTTCCTAGCCAGACGCCCTAAAGTAGTATTAGACTCAATCTGCATAGAACCGAGACGATTGGCGTACTAGAAGAGAGGTCTATGCTCAGGAGTGGGCGATAACAACTGATGATGATGATGATATTTTATTCTCAGCCCAAGCCCTGCAAGTGGAACAGAGTATAATTTGGCGCCGTTGCCGGCTATTTATCCAAATGAGGCGCGGACAGAGGAGCTCTGCTCGCAGCCCAATGTGCGCGATGTGGACCAAAACGAACGTGACGACAGCTGACTTACTTCTGGTATTGTGCTGGAGATGGATATACCTACCTACTTATTATGCTGGAGATGAATATACCTATTGGGTTTATAAAGATACCAGCATAAAACATAATAATGATGGCTTTACACTTCTGGTTAGACTTTTGGTCTGCGTCTTTATCGGCAGAAAAAGAATTAGCTGTTTGATTAACAAATATCGTGAATGAAATTTATGGCATGCTCATGTTTCTAGATGTAACCTATTGTTTTTTTTTCAGAGCGATTTAGATTCAATTTGCATAAGTTACGTAATACATTCCTTCTAGCACATAATTGTGTACACCATTTTACACACAAGTGTATCATAATAGAACAAATAAATTAATTCATAATGAACTAGAAATAGGTTTAAGTTTAATTAGCAAAGATAATAAAAAACAACGGTTTAATTATGAACGAGCTTGCATTATTTCCACCACGTGTACGTGGCTAGAATTATCAAGTTATGCACTTAAGTATATAACAGGAAGGCTGCACTTTCCGCTAATCAAGCAAAAGTTTCCGCCACATTAGACTGCTCTTTAGAAAGGATAAAGATAAAGATAAAGATAAAGAATCTTTATTGATAATGTAAAATTGTAACATACATAGGTATAAGTACTAATATCACAGAATATGCTACACAAATTACAATATCTCGTCAAATTGAATTTATAACATTAGGCTTTTATAAAATTTTAGAAGTTACATATGTCTAGTTTTATTAATAAAACAATGAAAATTTTTGTTATTAAAATCATGTCAAACATAATAATAGGTATGTAATATACATAATATACATATAGATATCACTACAGGTTCCTGCTATGAAAAACCATCATGGAAGTAGCATTACCGACTGTTGTATTGTTGCAATTTGATCTATGCATCATTTGAATAGGTATTTATCAATTTATAACACGTCGCTCCTTGTTCGTTATACACCGATATTGACAGTACTTTATGGTGTTAACTTCGTGTTTTCCTTTTACTGTATACTTGTTATAATACAGATAATTTTAAACTTTGTAAATATAGCTTTTAGAAAACAGCATAGGTAATGAATAAATATATTTTTAAAGGTCATTTGACTAGAAAGGCAATTATTTCAATGATAGCATCTCTTGTTCATTTCACAGCCCAGCATGAAGGCTCTATATTTTCGCACGTGTAACCTTACCCTGTTGACTAACTAACTCAGGACTAACTCGAACTTGGTTCAGGAAATGTTGTGGTTGTAAACTTTAGGAGGGGATGAAGTTGAGATGTTTACGCTGAAGTTGGAAGTTCAAGTGGTAAGTCTACTGGCGTACCTAATGAAAACAACTGCTATGGGTACTTTGGTGAGTGTCAAAGAGGATATGATGAACCTTCTTAGTAAGACGTTTTCAAGGTGTCTTGTGATTTTCTTTTTTTATTATGATAAATAAATAAAAAATAAAAAAAATTCAGGACATATTACACAGCGCCATCCAGCCTCATATTAAGCTTACTAGATAACGGATATAATACATATATACTTTTCTTTCGTAAATACTTAGGTACATATTATAGGTACATAGAAACGACCAGACTCAACAGATAGGGTAACAGTTTTACTTAAAGTTGCATACATACATTTTCCATAAACACAATACAATTTCCTTTTGTAATAATTCTTTGCACACATATTTTGTCGAACATAGCTTAATACAAAATACAAGAAAACGTTTTCATTTACAGCAAGCACTGACACAGATTTTACTTCTCTATTCATGAATATCTACTTCTATTTACCTTCTATATTGTAGAAGTTTGCATTTAAAACGTAAATAAAAATCTTGGGCTTCTTTCAAATTTTGATACAGGCTCTTTTTGAGCTAGACTAAATAGTACTAGTACTAACTAGTAAGCTTATATTAGAAAACACCTCGACGTACTTCGAAAATACATTTCACAAGTACATAGCAACGCAATACGTCTATAATTTTCCGTTCGCTCCCGTAAAGAGAGATTCCATTTGCAATTTCGATAAGTCGATCCCGGATCGACTTTTACACGCCTTCAAAGGTTTCTGTAAGCCGACACTTCGTTTACTTCAGCCATTTTGCACGAAAATGAAACATGATGGTATTACGAAGGCATGAATTACTGAACATGTTCATTGTACATAACTAAATTCATATATATGTAATGTAGGTCTGTATGTACATAAATAAAGAAGGCACGCATAGCAATGTGAATTAAATATTAGATTCGCGGATACGTAACAAGATAAGCTTGTTATTACGATTTTACTGGTGTGGGTGTTTCTGTGAGTCAGATGCCACGAACAATTTCGTTTTGGGTCGTTTCTTTTGTCATGTATTTAAAAAGCTAATATTATATTAGTTTTTGCTTTAGTTTTTTTTTTAAATTGAACTTTGCTCTAGGAATTGTTTTTTTTTCTCATTCCATTTAAACTGTCACACTTTTGTCACTCAGGAAATAAATAAAAAAACAAAGAGTGAGAATCATCTTCGTTAACAGAGGCACAGTCACATCTTTGAGGATAATGCTATCACAATACAAAGACATAAGCTCTATACGAAAGCTCAACTCGAAAGCTCGTCATTTCCATCTAAATCTGAGGTCAAGCGCCCGCATTTCTGTCGTAAGTTAAAATTACTTTCGCATAATTTCATGGTCTTCTTTATATTACTTTTTTCCATTCCACCCTCAAGCTCATTATCCCGCTTGGTTTGTTATAGGGGCTATTGGAGCGGTTTTTTATGGAGTAAACAGATTAAATAGATACTTTGGTCCAGTGGAGGCAATGTAGGTGGTTGGTAAATAATTTTTTTCGTAAGCTAAGACTAAGAGGATAACGAAATATACACATCCATGTTTTTTTATTGTAATTAAAGTATATGTTTATTTATCTATAGATTAATCATAATAATAATAATAATATAACCGCAGGGGCGACTTTATGGCGAGTCGTCGGTGAGTGGCGTCACCGCGGACCCCGATTCCCTGGGGGCTATATGAGACCCCCTGCCTCCCGGCTTGCCTTGATTGGCCGTCCGGGAGTGGAAGACGCAAGAGCTAAGTACCTAAGCTCCAGGGTGGAAGTGTTAAAGGGCATAACGCCGCTAGTACCGCTCAGAGAACGCGCAGCACACCTCTCGACACCCTAAGCCACTCACACCAATGTTGCCCTTCCGGCGTCATCTTAGGCTGCCTTCTGTGGAGGGCCCATTTAGTGAGTGGCAAGTCATCACCCGCTATATTTTTTATGAATGAGGCATAACTGGCGGGTGCCGTTCCTCGTACAATAGACCAGTTTAATTAATTCAATGAACAACTCAACACAATAGCCTCTAACATTAATACCATGTCTGCAATAGTTACTTTATATACCTAACATCCTCTATCTGTATTTTTTACTTAATTTTAAGTATAACATTGTAAAAGGCCTCTCAGTGTTGGCTACGGCCCCACTGATGCCTTAAAAATACCGGGCGTAAGGCCCAAGAATCTGTGAAGTATAATAATATGTCTTTATTGCACACTGACATGAAAGAAATACATGGAAGGATAAATTTATGATGACGTACTTATCAAGTAATAAATATGTATTTTAAAATAGCATAGATGGTTTTATGAATATAGCAAGGCAAACAGATAAATATTGGCGTTATATTTGTAATTTTATTTTTAATTTACTTTTTAGTCTCGGACACACTTCATTAGTAACTAAAGGTGAAAATATGAACGAAGAACATTTTTATTAATCTCTATATACTTACTTAACTTCCGTACTTTAAAATCTGCAAAAACAAAAACAACATTAGAAACCAAGCAGGTACTTAAATACTTAATTTAACATTCCTCCGTCCACCCCATGGCTATTGCCGCGTTTTTAATGTAAACAAAGTAAATATAATTAATCAAAGTCTTGCCAGCATTGTTTGTGAGTACGCTCAATTAGTTTTCTTCTGGTAAAATAAACACTCAAGTCGCGACGAAATTACGGAGGTAAGGACGGGGCACACTTTGTTTGTTTTCTTTGTAGGTGGCTTTTTACTTTTATTTTTTCTGGCAGCTCTTGTGTTGACTGAAATAAGAGAGGTAAACTTAACATTCTTCTCCTAGCTAATGCAAAATAGAAACATAGTGAAGATAATAAATAAATAAATAAATATTCCAAAACATTGCACACAGCGCTATATAGCCCCACACTAAGCAAACGCTTGTGTCGTGGGTACTAGATAACGGATATAATGCTATTTTTTTTTTTAAATATAACGGTAATTTTTTTTTTTTTTTTTCTAAAACCTTTTATTTACAATAATAAAATATAAAAACAAGTGAAGGAAAACTAAACATACTACTTCTAACTACTACAAAGAGGGGCACTTAGAAAATCTTTAGAAAAGCCTAAAGATAATCTAAGTGCTCCAGCCCACTACCAGAGGGCAGCGTACCCAGCATGCTGGCCGCATTACCACGCTGGATGGCAATGCTGATACGTTGAGCCAGAAAAAGGCCAGCATTTTGGTCACGCGTCGCGTCAACCAAGCGCTCCGAGAGGTTTTGGAAAATAGTATGGGCTCCCGGACCCCACGGCCCCAAAGTCTCGACTCCAAAAGGCTCAAAGATGTAACCTCGGCCGAGGTTAGCATATTTGCGTCTCTAGTGATGCTCGGCAATAATTTTGTAAATACACACATACTTACTTTACACACAAAATAAAAATATACTTAGCGTAAACAATTTTATTAATTTCTTCCAACGTGATAACGGCTATCATGCCATGCACGCTACTCTGGCAGTGGGCTCAAGCAGAGTCTAGAATCTTTCGCAAAAATGCAGATGTTTTTTCGTATTAAATAGTGAAGGGCCCCTTGTAACATATATAAAAGTTTTCTATTATTACAAAAATAGTGAACCAATTTTGACTGGCCTGTTAGCTTAG
Source organism: Macaria notata (assembly GCA_927399415.1). Classification (NCBI taxonomy): domain Eukaryota; kingdom Metazoa; phylum Arthropoda; class Insecta; order Lepidoptera; family Geometridae; genus Macaria; species Macaria notata. The sequence continues at coordinate 3,676,123 of OV656727.1, forward strand.
TTTGTAGTGGCTCTGCCTTCTAATCTAGGGGTTGCGGGTTCGATTCCCGCGTAACACAACTATATATGAATTTTAAAAATTTGTGATTACTTTTGTTGAGTTTGATCGTTTGTATGTATAATAATTATGTATTTACAAAAAGAAGTATGTAAGTATTATATCCGTTATCCAGTACCCACGACACAAGCGTTAGCTTAGTGTGGGGCTAGATGGCGCTGTGTGCAATGGCCGGAATATTTATTTATTTAATTAATTGTAAATCATTTTTGAGGGAAAGAGCGAGTGAAAGAAAAGCATTTACATTCTCGGTAAAATTACATTCCAGCCATCCATCAAAATTAGTAGTCAATCTCGTACTTCCCTCAGTAGACACTCGGATCAAAAGCGCGTGAGTGTACCTCTAAGGGGAGTGAAACTCTGAGGGTGGGAATTAGACGAAAATTAAACTCGGCCGGATACCAACCAGATTATAAGTTAAAAGTAATTTGCGGTACTCGAAAACCACCCACACTGAACTAGAATGGACTGGCCTAAGAAAATCATTATGTAAACGCACAGGGTACAGCTATAAAGCGAATTGAGTGTGTATTAGATACACTCTGGATTCACTAGGTAACCGTCTACTTTTTCATCTTATCCTGTGAAAGTAGACAACTCTACAGTCTAGAGTTTTTAACCTACAGATAAATTTTCAAGAATACCTACTAATTAATCTGTCAGACCTAGCCCACTCCAATTAAATGGTATTCGTTTTAAAACTGTGTTCACTTTCGAATGAAGTATTAGCAACGTGTATTATGATTATTATCAGCGGGCGCCATCTTCATATTGAAGTTTTGAGATCGATTGTCGTAATGTTCATCGACCCCATACTGATTAAATTATCATTTAATATCGGTCTAAACTTACATAATATTCAATCGCGCGTTGCGCGTCGCGCGACGCGTTTTGAGAAATTAACATGTCACAAGTTAATTGAGGGGTATAGAATCAAAGGCAGCTAAATCCGTATGAAATTATTTTCCACAAATCGAAAAAAACTGTTATTTTATTTTTATTTGGCAACACCGTAAACATGATTGTTTGACAGGATGCTCTAGTACAAAATAAATAGGTGTACCAACAAAAGTATCTTGTAAGAGGGGGATTTATGGGCTATTTTAAATAATTTGTGTTGGACATAGCTGTGTTTGATACCAACTATTGGATTTAGCTGTCTTTGATTCTGACAAATATGGATAAAGCTGCCTTTGATTGCAACACTTAATCGATGACGTCACGATGCTAGTGATGTACGCATAACAACAGAAACATCGCATGGTGTGGATAATGGTATGTTGAATGAAAATAGAAATTGCATTCAATGTTATTTCCATTATTATAAGATTTGGTAAGTTTGATTAATACATATAAATGAGAAAGTAACAGTATGTCTATTCAAAAACCAGAATATGTCTATACCCCTCAATTGTAAACAGATCCCATGCCGCTTGTTTTAGCTGCGAATACCTACCAGTTCTATTTAATGTCGATTGTGAAAAGTAATCCGCGGTCGTCGACAACTTGCCTTTTGCATTAAACGAATGGAGCTTTGCTTGAAGTTGCCAACTTTTAGGTTCATCCACGCTGCGGGTAGGTAAGTGATTCCGGCGCAGCGGCTTGTTTGATGATGTGCTGATTAGAGGTAATGGGAACGGTGAAAGTATTTCATAACTTTTAACTGAAACTGAAAAGTTTTGGTAATGAGTACCATCATATGTGTACTTTACAACACACTTTACAAATGCAATTTAACAGATTTTTCTTTGTCTTAGAAGCACAGATTTTTTCTATTCCTCTTTTTATATTTGATTTATCATTTTCCATACTAATGCTTTTTTATTTAATGATCGGTTCTGAATAAGTCAGATAACCAACTATGTATAAGTAAAGTAAAATATTTTTGTAACTGATCCATTAATAAAATGTTTTATTATTAAATAAGAATTAATTGTTATTCTACCAGCCAGCTTGACAAAATTTCAAATCATAATATTGTCACAAACAACCCTGAACCCTTGCTTGCTTGAACCAGCTCCTATAATAACTGTATTCGTATACTCCATCATATCTACGGAGAAATAATCATACACAGTCGTGGCCTGATAAAGAAGGAAGCTGGCTTATCTGTAGGGTGACCACCCTATCCAAATGAGTAAGAAATGAAACTTTGTATAATGTATTTTGAAGAGAAGACTAATTTTTTGGGTGTTCTGATTTAGAACAAATATAGTTATAATATAAATATTTATTTTAGATTATTTTAGTGTCCTGATAAAAAAACTGGCTTATATTATAACGAGCCAATAGGTAATTAGTAGATAGGATGGAAGGTATGATTGTATTAAAAAAAAGTTTTGTTAAATAACATTATTATCAGTTTCGTATTACAATAGACGTTTTAAACTTTTTTTTATTCATACTTGCACTTATACAATTTTCATCCACCAAACGTGTTAATGTTATGCAAAAAATATTCATACAAAAGGCATTATTTTAGGCAAACCTTAAACTTATGCATAGAACATCCCACGTCTCAATAAATGACGGCTACCCTACTTATCTCTCACTGCTAGGTCGGTCGATACTGAAAACGAGAGTCGCATACGAAATTATATCGAAGGAGCTGCTGAAGGGAAGAGAAAAATTGGCGTGTTTATGTGTAAACTAGTGAACGCCCGCGGCTTCGCTCGCATTATTTTGGAATAAAAAGTAACCTATTTCACTTCTAGGACCTCATACTACTCACATACCAGAAATGATGATGATCCGTTCAGCCGTTTTTGCGTCATGCGAGTTTAAATTAACAGATAAACAGTTAAAGGTGTTTGCTGTCAATTCTTTTTTTTAATATGTCCTATGTACAGACTCTCGGCCCCCGTTAGCTTTATTATTTGTGTAAATTGGTGACCCTTTCCTAGCCCTTTGTGCAATAAGCTTACTTACAGATCCTGTTTTGAAGTTTTCATGATAGAGGTTGAATCTGGGGCAAGCGATGCCTTTTTGTAAACAACAACAAAGAATGTGTTTCTTCGGAATTCTTGCAGCATTGCGTTAACTTTTATATACGTATACATTTACTAGCATACCTGAAATAAGACAATAGAAAAGGAATATAAATGATTGGTAACGTAGAAAGAAATTGAAAATATGTTTAAGAAAAATCTGAAACATGAATAAAACGATAGTCATTATGTTGTGACTATGAGACATTTATAGCGAACGTCTCATGTCTGGTATACCATAGAAGTTTTCACTTTAATAAACATAAAACACTATATACATGGTATAAACAAACACATTATAAAGCTCTAATACGATGCAGCTTTAAAGTACACTACATTTATCTAGATCTTAATTAGAGAGCTTCCTAAGCTCCAAGTTCTGATTAAGGTCGTATCTGTAAGCTACAGTACTAACAAGCTCAGGACGTCTTGCCAAGTTCTGGTTCCGGAACCCAAATCACGTTAAATCCTCAGCTCTCGAAGAGAACCTAACGAAGTACCTAGCTGTCTAGATCCTAGTGTCTACGAGAAAATAGACATTTACTGAGCGCTAGCTTATTTTTTGGACTAAGCTTTTCGTTTGGTGTTCTGGATGAGTTTTGCCAAGGTCGCTAATGATTTTGTTATGAACGAAAGCTAGAATTAAAGTTTCTTGAATTTTTTTCTACTTATGATCACACGAGAGCCTAGAGAACAAAAACGTTTTGTAGCAAATTACTAACACACAAACCACAATAGATATGTATAAAAGCAATTTACTTATGTCCTGAATAAATATTTAATCAAATTTTGAACATTTATCAAGAGAAACTTTTTAATTAAAAATCTTGTCCTCTGTTCTTGCAAAAACATCACAACTTAAAACAATGCCAGCAAGTAAATATGTACAAGTACTTACTTAACACACATACACTCAGTTTTCTCTGTTTGTTCACTCGATTAGCGCGTTGGAAGGTTTTAGCACAAAAGCTCTTCGCACTTCAATTAGAGAGGAGCATGATGATGCATAACATGGCTTTAATGGAACTTCTGTTCGGGTTTAATGGTTCTAAAACAAAGTAAGAACATATTTTCAAGCATTTAAGTGGTTTCTTTATAACTGCGTGCTTCCAGTTTATACATAATGACTGATTTTTTTATTAGTGTAAGGTCGCAATTAATTGATAGGCTTATTTCCCACTGTTTTATATACTTCTTTTAACTTGGATTAGCATTTGATTTTGGTGTTTCATCTTCTTTTCCGTAAATTTATAATATTTTCGTCATACATTAAAATAATACGTACTTATGTTGCTTGTAGTAAGTTCTATTTTAAAATGTGACAAAATACAAAATGCAACGTAAACTACTTAACGTAACGTATGCTCTCTGTGTCCTGGATCCAAAGCAGCAACAATACTTGAAAGGCTCTTAAAATTCTATTTCCCTGTTAAAGCTCGGAACTATGACTAATGTATTGAGTATAACAAACCCACTGCTGGGACAAATAGCTCTCTTTATAGGCGGAACAATGGACCAGCGACCAGTGGTGGGTAGAGGATGGTTGGAGACTTTACGATACTAGAACGAGAATGGAACGGTGCGGTGGAAGTACTTGCATAAGTCTAGTAGTATAATCAAAATTCGTGCACACTAGTGTTTTTAATTTTCTTAAAATGATAAAATGTAGAGATTCAGAACATTACAAAAATTAAACAAGTTAGTAGTTTTCTGTACTACCAATAGGGAACCTACATAATTCTTTAAAAACTAGTGCTACATACATATGGCGGCGTTGTCGCTTGAAATTATTCAGGGACTATTGTTGTTAGTTTCATTTTTATTAAATAGGTACTAAAACAGAAGGCGGGTTACATAATAAGCAGTCGCTGATGCCTAGTAGTTTAAGAATAGCCTATCCATATTATGTGAGTCAAACATCTTTCATTTGACTCCTGCTATATCGTCCATCTTAATAGGACCTCCTTATCAGAGCAGCCACAGACGTGTGAGGTGCTTAAACTAATTGCCTTCCATTCCTCAGCTTCAATGAGGGCCATAGATTAAACCATAACCACGGGGTCACTGACCTCTGCCACGCGGTTTTAAGTACCTACCTTCATTACTGAAACAGTAATTACCTATTTAAAGTAACGGTTATTGAAGACACTGCTATAAAAGATAAGATTTCGTTTTTCATACCAACGGGAGGGATTTTGTTGGCTTTTATTCACCTTTATATTCTTTATAATGACGGAAATGGGATGGTTATAGAAAAAATATTTGGAAAGCTTCTCATCTATTTATTTATTTAATGTCAAAAGATCAAAAATTACAGCACAGCTATGTTCAATATCGATCACTTTGTTAATTTTGTGAAAATTAAACCTTAGCTAAAAAGTAGCAATGACACTCCTAAGACCTCATACTACCTACACACCAAAAATCATGATGATCTGTTTGGCCGATTTTGCGTGACGAGCGTTTAAATAAACAGAGACATAGCTAACAGAGAAACAGACAAAATATATAAATACCTACCACTGAAACATGTTTTAAAGCATACCCAATTGTTTTTTCTTATAATATCTTCTGGGTTCAGATATTTTACCCTCTTCAACTTTATTAAAATATATACAAGGTGTAACAGAAGGGTGTGACAATATTGAAGAGTATACATATATATCATGTAAGGAGTCATATACCAAAATATGAAAAATTAAATCGCATATATTTCTTACCATACAAAAATTAGATAATATTTTTCACTTGATTTCGTGGCAGCCCTAGCGAGTGATCACTGACCGAACGAAACCGAAATAAAAACACATTCTTTCATCCCGTTCTAGCATTAGTTTTAACGCAACGTATTCTCTCTCTCTCGCGCTCTCAGAGAGACACCGCCGCGCCGAGTCATTTGATAGCGTCAAAAGTCAATGAACGCTCAAAATGATAAGATGTAGGGCTGCAAGTCTTAAAGTTTTAATGAAAGTTCAACTTATGATTACTCGAAATCTATGACACTTAGAATTCTGAAACCTAGTGGGCTGTATTCTATATATACATAGGTATGTATAGTATAAGTATTGTCACACCCTTCTGTTACACCTTGTATATAGATGATAATTTATAGTTTGTAATTACTTGTGTTGAGTCTGGTCGTTTCTATGTATAATAAGTATGTATTTACAAAAGAAAAGTATATAAGTATTATGTCCGTTACCAAGTACCCATGATACAAGCGTAAGCTTAGTATGGGGCTAGATGGCGCTGTGTGATATGTCCTGAAATATTTATTTATTTATTTTACGATAAACAGACTCATGTAATTAACTACTTACATAATGTAACTTTAGGCAATACATCAATTACAGCAGCCAAATACTCTAATGTCTCCAATAAATTTACACAGAGAATTCAAATTACACGTTACCTCTCCAGTAGGGCCCAGGCACGGGGTGGCTCGGTCGAGTGCCGGCAATACCAATACAGCCTGTAGGCACTATCTATACAAGGCTACTGATAATGATGATTAAACGAACTATTTAAGAAATATGCGAATGTATTGAACTGGATGTATATTTTTTAAGAAATTTCTTTATAATGTCTACAAATTTAATGATATAGTAGATGCTAAATGATAATATGCTTAGCGGGCATAATATTATATGATTGTACCTATCGTCAGCTAGTACCAAACTTTACACAATTTAGTAGGTAAGTATCTTAAGTTTGTGTATATAATCAGGCAATACTGTCCTAAATTGTTAAGTAAGCAATGTAATTGCTGAATCCTAAAAAAAATAAGAATTATTTTCGCGTATTTCCCAATAACAATTGGCTGAGTTGAACGCTACGTCAGAATATCAGTCATTTATAAATTTGAGTGTAATATAGATTCTTTACAAAAATTCTTACAGGATTTACAGTTATGGGTAAGCCTGTACTCTTGATAGGCACAAATTAATGCACACATCGTTCATTGATATTCAAATTGGACGGCGAGCCGAGACGAATGATTTTACTAGTTAACCGACACGTAAATGGAGTATTACAGAGTTGAGTGAAGTGAAGTGAAAAAGTGTATGAGTGAGTGTAGGTGTATCTTTGCTAAATATTCAAAGTTTGTTGATAAGTTTATGTATTTTATTTATTTTATAATTGCACACAAAACAGAATGTGTTCTTAAATGAACTGAATATACATTTAAAGAACAAATTCCGAAATATGTGTATACAGCTTGATCTACATATTATGTAAATGTGATTAATAATTACAAAAATATGAGTTAGAGAGAATACAGTATTAGTAACACATAAACAATAATGATACACAAAGACAACGTATTTACAGATTAAATTTAATTTTAAATAATTTTGTTTTTTTGTATGACAAAGAGGGTCAAAAAAGTCGTATGATAAGGAAGCACCGTGGCCATGGAGCTATGCAAATTGGTAATTACTACATAAATATTTATTCAGAGAGCTTCGCATAGAACTTTTTTTCTATACAAGTTTATTTTTCTTTAAAAGCTTTAAACTTCATATACAACTGTTACACCCTAGGTTGAAGCAATGTATTAAAATCAGGCAGGCTGTAGTCAAACACGTAAAAAAACATTGCTTTTACAATTATTGTTTAACAGTCTTGTGTTTAATTATATTTGGTTGGCTAGAATTATTCACATTAACAAACTCATTCACTTATTCCGTCATGTCCAGGTTTCCAAACAATGATGCAAGCCGCAATTCAAGTCCAACAAATAAATCACTTACGTACCATTCCTGAAATAAACTTTCAACGGTTCTAAAGCAGAATAGCTTAGTTTAAGGTGGTTTAAACCTAGTTTGAAGTGGTTTAAGGCGGGTTTAGAGGTGGTTTAAGCGGGATTTAAACCGAGCATGCAGTGGTTCACCCGCAAGTGTTTCGGAGTTGAATGGGTACTTCGAATCGCATTCGCAATGGACAAGTAAAATAAACTAGCGGGACGAAGTTAGGCTTGCGCATGTGGGGGGAGTCGGTAAGTGGTTAAATGATTTAGGCGCATTATTATTATATTTTGTGCTTTGGTTTTTCTTCTTGTGTATTTCTAATTAGAAAAAAATATATTTACTGAATCGAGCACAAGACGCAATAATACCACATTAAAAAAAAACATTGAGTCGAATTGAGAACCTTCTTTTTTGATATTTGTTCAATAATTGCGAATGAATTCAGTTATTTTACAACGAAAAACACCTTACATACTTCATATTACTTACAACAATTGCATTACATTCATTCATCATTTATGTACTTAAATATTATTATCAATTATATATCTTGAATCTTACAACACACGCACACACTTGATCAAGCTTGGCGCGGATTTGTATTTGAAAACAGCAACAACATAAATCTAGTACCATCTTCATGCTGCGGACGCATGCATCGCACTCTCGGGGCCCTGATCGCGATGCAGAGGTGGAACACCCCAGGTTTTTAGTGGGTATGCCGCCCTTCTGGCGGAGACTCCCACATAACCACTTGCCCTCCCCGAGGTTGAGTGGTACCTTTCAAAGGTTTTCCTGGGTCAAAAAAAGGACCATCTTCATAAAAATCAAGTAACCCCTATGTCCGTCCACCTTACCAGTTTTCTCCGAGCGTCGCGCGATAACAACTGCTATTGTTGGTGACCGTAACTCTGTAATACAGGGTAAACTGTAACGAGCCCCATTGTTGACTGTGGCTTCAAGGTAAATGTAGCACGGGGCGCATTGTTGTACTTAATGTGTCATGGTGACCATAAATTACGGAGTAAGATATTAGTGTATGATTTTTATCTACGTGGCATGATTTATTTTTACTTTACAAACTTCTGTCTTGGCTATGTATTATCAGAATACATAGTATCTTATATTATCTTTATATTAATTCCTACTCTATAATAGGTGAATATAATACCTGTTGGTTTAACGAAGTGCTTGATTCCTTGTAATGCCTATGTCAAAAACTTGCTCTTGTTCTGTTTAAGCCATGTTCTCATATGCAGTCTTTGTAATTAAAAGAATATATTCTGTGCCCTAGAAGGTTATACTTACTCAACACTTTTGGCCACTCCTTTTGCATTTTTTTCCTCACATTGTTTTTGACATGTTTTTTACAAGCCAATGGAAACAGCTCCGGCGATGTGTCCCCCGTGGGCCGTGCCGTGGTGCTACGATAACAACTGCGCGTGCGACTCGCCGACACGCGGGATTATTTACGCTTCATTCAAACGTATGGCTGTTTATTTTACCGCAGTTTCCTATATCTAACTTCCCGTCTGTGCTTCCCGGTACTATTTTCTCAGGGTAAACGGAATTTGGAGTACCTATACCATGATGTAAATCTGCTTAGTTAAAAAACTGATCATGAATGAAACGTGTTACAGGAGTTAATTAATAACTGTTCTTTTTTAATATGAAAAATGTGCATGTTTTTTTTTAAATTGTGATTACTATTGAATTTAGCTTCCTCTTCTTTACTTACCTGTGCGTACACTTGATAAGAACATGCTATATCGTACACAGAAACAGATAAATTTAAAAATTCTCAAAAAGAGAAAAACTGAGCCATTAAAATGTTTTATTTCCGTTCCCATATCCATCAAACAATGGATTTAATTTCGAATCGCAAACCGACGCGACCCGCGGCACGCACAATATTCGTAAATGGGGAACAAGAGACCCATAATTTACTTTTAACTCAATAAACTTATCTGAAACTCAATTTGTTGTTAATAATTGTATAAGCTGTCTTTGTTTGCATTCGCTTTTATGAGAATCCAGCCGAAAGTTAATCGTAATTGTAAATAGGGATGAGCCACGCATTCTCGATACTTTGCAATCAGATTTTAACGATATTATCTTTTTAGATTTTTAAGATATTTTGACGATTCAAAACTTTTAGTTTTACACATCACGTGTACAAATACTAGCTTTTTTTTTAAAATATTTTTGGATATGTTATATTTTATAGATAAAATATACCTAGAATCTTAATCTATGTTTTGAATTTGTATTTTCGTAGTCATATATAAATTGTTAACCAATACAATAATTTGTTGTAACACCACACCAAAATAAACCACACTATACCTATTTTAACAATATTATGTATGTTATACTGGTACAAATCTCTATCCATGCTTACTTTATTGTGTCTACAAGTAATGGTTGTAAAGCACGCACCGCATTCACGCCCCCTCGAATATCTGCAATTGTGTTCAAGTGTATAATAATTGCAATGAAATTTATTGCTTAGCGACGGGAGGTTCATGCAGACTTGTTAAAAATATCGCAGTCCAGAATAAATGGAGAGAAATTAATTATTATAATGCTCCGTTGAAAAGAATGAAAGTACGTTTGGCGGTTTTGATTTGAATGTAATGTAATGTGATTTTCCGATATGGGTCTCAGTAACCCGAAATAAATGTTTTTTTTTATTATTTATTTATAATATGATAGTACTTTTTTCAGAGTTACTATTTAATAAATGTATTTTGCATAGACACAACCGTATATTTAACTAATTATATAATCAAGACTAAATATTAAAAAAAGGTTTCTTTTACAGACTTCTGTGAGTTTTGTTAGTGAGTATTGATTTCAAAAGTATCTCTTGAAAGGTTTGTTTTTGGGTCCCAGCCAATAACTATACATCTAGGTATCTACAATAGCAATGCTCAGTCAGTATATAATACAAAAATTATCTAAAACATAAATTACTCAATTCTTATGCGTAAGCTTCTCAACTAATCCATAGGCAAGCATAGTTAATACCAGTCCCACATCTCACAAAAGCGCTGGTTTGCTTTGGCACCGATTTCTTCCAAATGTGAATGCTGGCTGTCCGCCAGCGCCAGATCTTATCGACTAGAATGTAAGTGCTCGATCAAAGGTGTCCTGAATATAAGCTTAGATAATAATACATCGTTTGAATAGGAGTATTATTGATTTCTATTTGATTGTATTGTCTTATACTATTTAGATTTTTATGTGATAACAATATAAGTAGGTTAGTTAGTTTAAGTTCAAGATTTTAAATTTTGTTTAAGTTTTAGATTTTAGAATATTTAGTTTTAATTTTAGCAACACCCTATTTGCCTTCTTAACATGGTAAATGTAAATACATTTAAGTATGCTAGGTAAAGGAATTTGAATTTGTAGGTTATTAATTTGAGCTTTATGCTCGTACCGTGTCCTTCAATAAACTTAAGTAGGTAATTACCGAAAATTTATTAGTCAGTAAAAATCAAATCATAAATTATATTTAACCCTTAAACATGTTTAGGTTTATAAAGCACTTATCTTTACTGTACATATATAAACATTCAAACTTTTCTGTACATAAAAAATATTAATACTTTTTTTTACATGATATAGGCTCACGCTTGACTACAACTTGCCTGATGTTAAGCAACGTTTAAACTTCTTTACTAAATTCAAACATACACAAATTAGCTCACTATTACGTACCTATTTATTATAATATATTATATTCGTTGCTATTACATTGTTTGATTTTATTTCCTACATAATTATTTCGTTTCGCCGAATAAATCCTGCACAAGCCCACTAAGTTTGAATACGTGTCGTGTTTCAATTAGTATCGAATGGATTTCGCATTAGATCTGCACAAACTACACATGGCAACTGTGCTGGTGCAGTCAAATTCGATTGTTAGAACTTATCCCAGTGGGATTAGGGTGCTGGGTTAGTGTAGGCGAGGAGATGTTATGCTATGTAACATAGCATAAATATTGAAGTACATTTTTGGTTTATATTTAATTTGTACAAATCATGACTACTTTCTATTCATTTAGCTAACCTAACCAATCACAAATTATCAGGCATTCACAGCTGAGTTGCCCTCAACCAATGAGAGACAGTCGTTTGAATTTGTATCACGTCGTTGCGTTGCACTATCCGACCGTTATTTTCATGTCAGTCAAGTCATTCGTTAGCTTGTGATTTTGTGTGATAGTCAGCTGCAAAGAAAAACATTATTACGATTTTTTTAGCATATAGAGATTTTTACCAGCAGGTAAGTAAATCACTTAAAAAATCGTAGCATTGGGAGGAGTGTACAATAAATGTATATTAGATATTTAGATTTCATATTTTCAGATATAGAAGTAAGTCAGTCATAATAATCAATCTTTAACAATTTTCAAAAAATCCCGATATAATCCGGTTAAGGAAAAGAAATGCCGCATTATTTTATTTTAAGTAAAGTTCAGTAAATAAATCCCTTATACGTCCTGTTATACAAAATTAACAAATAAAAAGAGCATGCAAGATATTTTATGTGTTAATTTCTGTCGTCTATCTATGCTAGCTGTCACTATCCCCAGCCTTTATCCTAGTTTAATCCACAGCTTACTCCGGCCCTCCCGACCATATGGCGTCTTACAAAAGCTGGTGCCGCCAAAGATTTGTCACACAATACTAGCACAATACACGGTTTAGTATTCGATGACGTTTCTAATTTCATGGGGAATTTCTATAGATTTACTTTTCTATAGATTTGGTGTGAAATCTGCAGGAATAGTGAGCGATTATTGATTGGGGACTATTGTTGAGTGGTGTTGAATTAATATTTATTGTAGTTATAGGGATGGTTATATTTTGATTTGGATTTCGTTATGGATAATGTGACAGTTGGTGAATGAGAGAGTAAAATGTGTTTGCTATGTTTTGAAGCATTTGTTTTGTGTATAAATTCTGATGGTACTGAATTTAACAAATTAGATTAGTATAAAAACATTAACATTAATTAAATTTAAAGACGTAGAACTAACATGTTTCAATAGAAAAATATGCACACACGTCGCTCTACGTGAATGTATTTATAACATATCATACCAACAATGGCAAATGCTTACCATATTCACAAGCAATACGCAACAAAGCGTCCCACTTTTAAGAATTTCCTCCAAGATTTCTCCATAAACAGGTGCATTATTAAAATTCCCCGTGCTACCTCCTTGTCTGAAATGCCCTGAAACGGTCTGAATTTGGCCATTGTCGTGCAAATAGCCCCCTGGCGGCAACACGCGGCAACCTCTCGCCTGAAATAAGATTTAACTTGAGTAAAGGCGACACGTACCTCAGTCTGGGGCAAATTAAATTTAACTATCAAAAGACTTGACGATTTTAGGCGATGTTTTATGTTTCGGAGGTTCTTGAATGGGGAATTTTATACGAGAGTGCAATGTAAATTTTGAAACAAAAAAACAATTTCAGAAACTGTTACATGACTGCATTATTATTCAGTTTTATGATGTGAAGTACTTAATTTTAATATTCTAGCAACTTTTCTTCTTACGAGACATAAGTAGCAAAAAGCTTTCTACCTATAAATGCTTCTATCTATACCATATGGTGAAAACGTTTTTGCAAAAATAACTTATGCTCATGCATTCTATATAGTACAGCTCTATTAAAAACAAACTTCTTCCTACGCACATCACGCACACATTTCCTCAATAAATTAAAACTATAATAAATCTAATAGACATAGACTATTTGTGCACATTCGTATGCAAACCGTCGCGACTGGAAGGTTAGTGCCAAGTTCATGAATTTCATGCAAATTTCATAGCAAGTTTGTAGTTTATGTCGGTTATGTATGAAGCGTAGCGCCGCTTGGAAGCACGGTATTTTAATACGAGGCATATACGCGTGATGTGAGAAAGTATGTCTGATTTAGGCATCTTTTAACATTAGATTTCTTGGATTTTGCAGTAGGTCTATGGGCGGTATAAATACTAACCAACATAATTACATAAAAAGATTTGTTTGATGTCATTGTCATGTCATTGTTTAAAATTATATCTAGTTTTAATGAAATGGTTGTAAAATGTAATTTTAAATCATCTTACTATCTTAATACAATGTACTGGCGGTAACATAATTCCTATTTTTTGAAAATTTATTGCCTAAATCTGAAACCACAAACAAAACTAAAAAACCGGCTTTGTTCAGCAATCTTAAAACGTCGTCCATTCGCCGACAGGGCTGGACAAATGTCGGTAGTAATTCACATTCAGTGCCCTAAGGTCGCACCCTTATCACAAAGGAGCAAAGGACGTATTACTCGAATAAATTTCACTCAGGATATCTCTCACACGCAGCTTCCGGACCTAATTTAGTTTTTTTTACCCGTGGTAAAGTTTGGTGTTGCCTGAGTTACAAATATTTTCTAGTGAAAGTTTTTAAATCACTTGACAGTTACAAATATGACTGTCAATTTAATGAGGTTGCCGAAATACACCTGCAAATTTGTTCATTTTCATAGATGTTGATGACAGCATATCAACCTGTGTTTATTTATATGAAATGCATACTTTTCTATTTGTATAATACCGGGCATCACCAAGAAACTATCAAAAAATCGTACTCCTAAAAGAAACATCTTTTGACGTACCTAGTTTTGTACACGTCAAATTACAATATTTTTTTATTTAGAAAGTAATGAGTAGGTAAAGTAAATTTCAAATTCTTTTTCCTTACCTAATGAGAAAAGTCTACTATATTGCGCTGTTTCACCCATCTTGGCAATACCAAGAGCAGCGAAGACAGGGCCCCAGAGGTCATAAATAACATTTATTCGGGCCTGAATTTCACACGAAGCCCTTCCGTTCTTAATTTCAACCGTGTAATAAGAACCCGACGAAAGATAAAATTGCGTAAAAAAGGGGCAATTTTCTAAATGAATGTGGAAATTGTATTATAAGTATGTTATTTTTAACCGAGTGAATCTTTCAGTTTTCAGCCAAAACGTTTACTTGTGTGTTCTTAGTGAAATTGTAGCTTTAATGTTTGACATTACATAACATTGTCTGCATGTGTAGCAAAAGCTAATGTCTAAACTAAAAAAAGCTGACATTGCCAATGTATAGTGGATAATATAGCGCTATCAATTCGTTGGAAGTCAACGTGGTTATCAGACCCACTGTAATATAAACCAAAACTAGTTTTTCCTTAGCATCACGAGACAGCGCCTCGTAAAACTCATATGAAATAAAATTCCCGCCATAAAGTTTCATATCAAAATTATTCCCATCCTCCAAATATATGAAAAGCCAAGGCAAATCGAATAGTGATTTATTTTATGGAAACTACGCATCGATACGCTCGTGAGTTTGAGGGGTTCCGCACTACATCTTGTCTATTGCCAATAATATGTCAGCGATTTGCGGGGAAGGGCCAAGGGTCCTGCGTAATGTAGGGCATAAATATGATAAACTAGACGTAGGCGCGTATTACCGCCTTCATTTCGATTTAAAAACCCTTATTTGGACGAGGATGACGACGCAAGAAAAAGTATTGAACGAAGGAATATTATTTTGGCTTGAAATATCGTTTGAACGCAAATAGACTGTGATTGAAAGAACTGGGTATACCTCTAAATAACTAACTTGCAAATTGGTTCCTCGTAGCCAGTTTCCATTTTGTGGGATCAGCTCCCAACGTTATTTGAATTTAAAGTAAGTAAGTGTGCTCCTCATTATTATAAGTTCGGTGGCTCTGCTGTGTGTGTTCTGTTAGATCAGGGGTCGGCAACCATTTGCTATAGCAGGGCCAGATATTTTGCCAGAGTAATAGTGCGGGCCGCACTTATTTATAATTTTTTTAATATATGAAATAAAACGCATATATATTCATACAATCATGTATTTTTAAATTAAATTACTATACTAACATAAAAGTAATAACTAGTGAGATTTTTGCGGCTGCATTTGACTTGCAAGTTTTTTAACGTCTGCTTTCATTTTAGTCGTAGACACGCGCAGTATCGCGTCTAAATGTTCATCCGTTAACCGTGAACAATTCTTATTTTTGCGGTAGTTGAGAATTGAAAAAGTCTGCTCACACAAATACGTACTACCAAACATAGTGATTATCTGCTGAGCAAACTTTTTCAATTCTTTGAAGTTTTCAGAACTCAAACCTCCGTAGAACTGTACCTGAACTGTTTTTCTTACGGACCTCAGGCTTGCGGGCCGCACCAAGATAGTCCACGGGCCGCATACGGCCCGCGGGCCGCCGGTTGCCGACCCCTGTGTTAGATAGTTTCACACTCTTCTTTCTGCTCTGTTCAATATAAAATTTGAGTTACATTTTTTCTTCTACGATACGGAGTAGAAATAGTTGGGTGCAATCTTAATATCAAAGTTTGGAGGTAGGGTAAAAAATTGCATCAAGTTTAAACCAGTTCTTCAGCCTGAATTAAAAAAAAACAATGATGAACTGAAAAACAAGGTGACAGTGACAGTGCGTAGGAGCGTCATATTGCAGATACCGGCACGTACCTCATAGTCCGGTATCATTCCCTCGTGATTTACAGCTCGCCCGTGACACGCCGGGGAATTAGAACACCCTGTGGATAAGGAGGTTGTCAGCACGGGATATTTACTAGTGCTGGTATTGGCAAGGGTATTAGTTGTAGTCAAGCGTAAGCCTATTTCATGTTAAAAAAAAAAGGGATCATTGATAACAACTTATAGCAGACTATATACCTATATTTAAAATATTTTCCTAGTACTGAAACAAGTAATTTTTATTTTAACTACGACTTAATTTGCAAATGTGGATGCCATAATAAACTACTTAATACAGTTAGGAAAATAATTATAAGTATTTAAGTCGTGGATACTAAGGTAGGGGTTTTATTTCCTTTTTTAAGCTTTCTATTTTCTAATTAATGGATAAATAAATTATAAATTTGAGGATTTGCTTAGTGGAAGTTATTTTCCGTAATTATACATTTTTTAACGACTTAATATCAATGAGCGTAAACAACTTCCACACAAAAAGCGATGCTAGAGTTTGGCATCGCGCTTGCCCCACTTTCCACCGGAACCCGTAGCTCCCTAATTTCATTATTTATATCCCGGAGAGGCACAAAAATGTCCGCTCCCAGAGAAAACCCACTAAATCATAAACAGCTCACGTTAATTATGAAAAATAATACCACTCTCTAAATGGACTTTAAATGACTTAAATTTTGTTCGTGAGAAGAATTGGCGCGTAAATTTGGCTTAATTATTCTTGTTTTGATTTGTTAATAGAGATTTATTTGAGAGTATTTGCATTGGTGATGAAGAATTTGTGTTAAGCAAGATTCAGTTGTTTTTGCTTCAGACATTTTATCGGTCTTGAGAATTCTCAAGATCGAAGTTTAGCATAGCAAAAATCTACTTTGAAATATTTACCCTCCTACATAAGAATTGTATAAGCATTTTAATGATTATAAACAACATTTTGGTGTATTTTAAAGTCTTGATTAAAACACTAAGAACACTAGAACTAGGGCTAGATGGCGCTGTGTGCAATGTCCTGGAATATATATTTATTTATTTACTAATCACTAAAAGCGTTTAATAAAAATGTGACTCTACCACTTATCACTAAAAGCTACATTTTCAAATACTCAGTTATTAATGACAATAACCATTTAGAGAAAAACATTCAGCATAAAAATAAAAGCTTTTTACCTTCACCGATAAAATTAACATAAAACAATCGAATTACTTATTATTTTACAAACGAAATTGAAGCGTTATCATTTGTTAGTGAGCCCGACGCATACCAATATCTTGGTTCATTTATCATATCTCGTATGAACAAGAAATTGATATATGCAAGCGGCGAACCGTCAGAGCGGGTACATAAATTGTGGTCTTGTTATATTACTAACCTTGAGAATATACCGGGATATATCAGTCTAATTCCTACTCTATTCTTTGAAGAATAGAGTTTAGTTTCTAGTTTTTGTAAGTGTAGATGGTAAGTGTAAGAAAACTCCATGGTGCCAAACTCATGCTGCGAGGTGTAACTCTTTATTTACAAGAGTGTTTGTTTTGTGAACACAAATACGGGTTATGATTATTTGTGAGTTGTATGCTTGTTGTGCTGTAGCGATCGTGATGTGGTTCTATGTGGATAAGACATAAAAAAGGCATAGTTATGGTGTGTTGTTTTTACGTTGGTTGTTTATGATAAGTGATTCTCATTTACATAAATTTAGTGTACGTAGCTTTTCTTTTTACCGTGGTTTGAACGATAACGCTTCGGAACAAACAAAAAATGTGAGGTTTTCCAACCACAAGACAAGTTCCTTGTTTTTTAGGTTATATGAGAGTTTTGCTAATTTTGAGTTCAGTCTTGTTTTAGCAAAATTATGAACATATTATTTTATTCTACATACCTAGTTGAAGAACAAAATATAGTTTTTTCGTTAGTTAGTAATTCAATGACTACTAAACAATTGTATTTAGTAGTATTGAATTAATTAATTATAATTAGTTATTTTTTATGTATTTTGTTAGGTGCTAATTCTGCTGGTTGAGATAATTTTCACTCATTTCCTATTAAATTTTTGAACCGGTTATTTTTTTTATTTGTATATTTATTACCTACGTTAATTAATTACAGTTTATTAACTATTTTCCAGTACCAACCTCTTGTCTGCCGTCTGCGGCTTGTTCTTGGATAATATATCAGACAATCAAGTCCGTCTATACCTAGGTCACAGTCTAGTAACGCTAGTATATTGCATTGCAGTCTAGTTTGGTGACAGAATGATTAATCAGGACAGTGAAATATTGTAGTCTGTGGCAGTAAAGTACTCGCCTCGGGAGCTGTTGGTTAACTAGGATAAGTTATTTAGATCTTGACGTGCTTCATATTTATTATTCGGAGATTTACTTGCTAATTATTTATTGTGCAAAAACTGTGTAGCCAATTATAATATTTTTTAATTAAAGTTGATACTAACCAAAGAAATGTACCGAAGGCACAATTCTTTGCTTTCTTCTTTTTTAATTTTTTTTTTCGTTTTTTTAATCAAAAATTGTTGTAAGTAAGTGGTCGCAAATTTTATTTAAAAAAAATAAACTTTACTAAATAATGTGGTTTCATATCTAATTATATTTACACTTAGCAACTGTCTTTATCTTATAACATATATTTCTCTAAAACTATCTAATTCTTTAGCATCTTATCTATTTTAGTACTTACACTACCTAACTACACTAATATTTTTATCCATATGCTATGAGTCTGTTTCAAGTTCCTCAGTGAAGACCTCTATAATATAGCAGGTATACCTATGTATACTGTGCGCACACGCATGCATTTACTGCGTCGCCACCCCATCTGTCTGTCACCGGAGTAAGCTCGCGATGCAATACTCAACCTATGAGCTTCTAGTACACTCAGCGCGTTTCGTGTCTGATTTAAAATAAAAACTGAGATGTAGTAAGAGGTGAGTAAAAAAGTAGGACAAACTGAACCATACACAGAGTTGAAGAAAGGTCTTCTAAATTGTAAAATCACAAAGAAATTTATTTATATGACGACTGCCAGGCGTCACGCATAGAATTTTCTTTTTTGGTTTTACAATTTAGAAGACCTTTCTTCAACTCAGTGTATGGCATACGAGAAAAATGTAAGTAATGGTTACATTAATTAAGTACTTACCATAGACACACAAGACATCAACGAGTTGCTCATACATTTCTATGGCAATTCGCTATACAATAAACGAGTCAGCCGATTTAATTATTTACTAACTCTTCATTTCCATAATTTTTATCATGATAAGCATTAGTTAATGGTCTACGATGGAGCGTGCTTACGTAGTGAGAACTGTTTTTTTATACTTGATAGACTCACGCTTGACTACAACTCGCCTGGTGATAAGCAACGTTATAATCTACAATTTGAACTGCATTATACAGCTGACTGTACTTAATGTAGAAGAACCATCATGCCTTCTAAATACGTCTTCGAGCCCGTTTCTGTTTCCGATCGTCTCCATTCGACTAATTCTCGATTTGTATCAGGAAGCTGTGTGTTATTCCACTTCTTGCCAGACGCACTTTATTTGGTGAAGCCCAACCAATGATGATAGGTTAAGTATGAGATCAAGACGTTTTGGGAACGAAATGACGTGATTCTGGGGCTAATTAGTAGTTTTATGGAGATTGTTATGTCGGTGTTTGAACTTTAATGTCTGAATTTTGGGTTGAAAAAGTTGTTGTTTACTGGTATAAAGGCAGGCGAGCGCGACTTTCGCATGGTCATATTTTTTATTAAATTACATGTGACTGAAAATTTAACGAAAAACCATAATAGTTACATATTGAGTGTCATATTTGTCCAAAATATTTTAAACATTAGGAACCCCAAATATACTCATTGAAGCTAACGAAAGATTATGGTGGAACATCGCATTATCGCCCCGCAATACTACCAAGTTTCCTTCCTTCAGAAGGCTCCACACGCCACTCTCTATTACGGCAGCTGATTTCATTACTTGTCCGACAATGTTCTAACTGACTTCTATAATGCCAGAGTATATAATATTACATGTATATACTATAGTATAATAGTCGTATATGATACTCACGTACCGATCCAACCGAATTTCAGGTGTATTCGATTAGCTATTTGAGCTCTCTTTTCTAAGTCAGTTTTCAGTGGGCAAAGAGTCAAGTCGTGTGTCAGATAAGTACTGCAACATTGAACAATCAAATAGAAGATTTATATAATTAAAAAAAACGTAGGAAACCTATGTGAACTTAAAATATAGAAGGTTACAAAAACTATGATACATAATCATAAAATCAATCTGCAGTACTAACAGGTTTCCTTTATGAAACTAATAATTAACGCCCGCGGCTTTACTCGCATTATTTTGAGGTAAAAAGTAGCCTATTATACGTCAATTATCTCATACTACACACATACCAAAAATCATGATGATCCGTTCAGCCGTTTTTGCGTTATGAGCAATAAATAAAAAGACAAACAGTACAAAATTTCAAAAACTGCTGGAACGTGTTCGTTCTATTATAGATTTAAGGTAAACCCAAATATTATTTTTATGTTCAGATATTTTACCCTCTTTAGCTTTAGATTTTCTGATATAAATCATAAAATCAACCCGCAATACTAAAGAAACTAGTAAAAGCCTTCTTCTTGAGAAGGCTTCACACGCCACTCTCTATTACCGCATGATTTCATTACTCGTCCGACAATGTTCCAACTGATTTCGTTATTGTTCACTCGGACGGAACCCTCGCTCCTTGGAACTCCCTAAAAGCCAGGGAGGGACCGTGTAACCGGAATTCTGATTACCGCTTGTAACGGAAATACTGGTTTTCTAGGACTTGTTTATGTTAACTTTATAAGATGTAATTATGTTTGTAATATTGGATCCACTTACACTTTTTTTTATAATATCGTGCTTATTTTACTTAATTTATAAAACTTTTGTATATCACATTTTTATAGACTACATTACAAACATTTAATTTCTTAAGCTAATTCACAGTTTTAATTTAATAATTGACTATCGACTATTATCTCAAGTCATATTCACGTACAAACACACACATCCCCTCAAAATGTTCACTAAATTATTTTATCTAAAACAATAAATCTGCGTCATAATAAAAACATTCTTCCAGGCTTTTCAGGCGCTTCATCAGCGTTTCTTTTTCCGAAATCCATTTCAGACATATTCAATTAACATATTTCCAAAGTAATCATTAACAATAATAATTCATTTATACGTAACTAACATATTTTGTAGGTTCATTTACTTTCTTACCATACATTTTCTGCTTATAGTTTTCTGTACCGCACCCATCCCTACCCACCCGAAACCTCGAAACTAGGTTACCGAGTCATCGCAACCATAATGTTATCTCTCGAATCCAATGGGGTTTATGGAACAATTCGGTGAAGTTATGTCATCCAAGACGTACAACTAACTATAACGCATTCGATGTAAAAACTCTCTTTGCAAAGTCAGTCCCTCAGTTGCGGCGCCATTATCGCGTGATATTTCACACCATCCATCATACTATACCATAAATCCAGTCTACTATGTATTAGCTGGAAAAGTGTTAGTTTCAAACTTTTCCGTGGGTATTATTTCATGAATGATCTTCTTTACCATCGCTCGTATCTTTGCTTGTTTAGAAGTTATGGCTGGCTATATAATGGGGGAAATATTGAATGAATGTATGTATGAAGACGTTACTAGCTGAAGGAGAATAACATTTATATGAGTGAGTTATAGGCAGACGAGGAGTGGGTCGTCCGGCAGCGAGATGGGTCGACGACATTGTACGAGTCACGGGTTCTTTATGGATGAGGTCTGGCACATTCAAAGAGAGGCCTATGCCCAGCATTGGGATAGAGAAGGCTGTGGATGATGATGATGATGAGTGACTTAGATGCATTTTTTCATATTTTGTTTTTTTTTTCTCATAGTTAAATGATAATAGAGGTCGTACACAAGAAACAAAGTTTGAGTGATTGGAATGAAATAGGTATTTATTTATTTTTAGGAATTTGAAACACTAGATTAAATTACAAAAAATATTTATTTACCATTACAATGTGTGCCTTCATTTCTATTTAAGTCTATATGCTTGCAATTAGTGTTAACGTTATACAAAGGTAAGGTTATTAGGGTTTCTATACACCAGACTAGAAATCTTTCGATTCTGTATTATGATAAACAGTTGGATGTGTGTTTGGTGGTGAATTTCCCGGAAATCGTGATAATTGTATAAACCTTTATTGGTGCTACATAAAACTTGGTATAACTACCTCGTTATTTCATTGTGTTACGACATTTACAATTTATAGTTTAAGTAAAAAAAAAGGTAAACAAGGTAATAAGGTAAACCCAAAAGTATTTATTATAAAACGTATACGAATCTTAAAAACTATAATTGTAATTGAATATTTTTGTCTGATATCTAGTGCCCATAACACGTTTTCTTAGTATAGGGCTAGATGACGCTGTGCGAGATATTTCGTAATATTTTATTTTGTTTTTTTTTTGCTTTACATAGAATGGGTTTGCACTTGACCGTAATTCGCCTCATGGTAAGCAATCATTAGGTCATTACGTGTTTACCCAGTAAGAACCGATTCTCTCTCGCTTTGAATATCGCAAGGTTATATTACTTATATTATTTACTTATTTAGTTATGTTCCATTAAAGAATATGAGTAAACTGTATAATAACAATCAAGTAAGTGGCGCAGAAGCTGAGTACAACCCCGACCAAGCTTGCGTCGAGCGGTATCACTTTGTACACTTTGAACTTGAGAGGACGAACTTCCAGGTACCCGGTGAATAGGCAGATCGCGGTACAGACATTGTTATCTGCAAACATGAATAACTGGTGAACGCCCGCGGCTTCGTTTGCATTATTTCAGGATAAATAGTAGTCCTAGACTCCTAGGACCTTTTACTACCTATATTCCAAAAATTATGATGAATCGTCCTATATTCGTAATCTTGTGTAATATTAGGAACATGGACACTAAAGAAAGCCGATCGAGATCGTATTGATGCCTCTGAGATATGGTGCTGGCTCAAGATGCTCCAAATCCCGTGGACAGCGTTCCGTACAAATGTATCGATCCTTCGTGAGCTCAATGTCAAAACCAGGTGGTCCGTCCAAATACGCTCAACGCTGGACACCAAGCTGTATGATGCTCTTCACGTCGCTAAGGACAGGTGCAGATGGAAGAACATCATTAAGGAAAAACTAATACCCCGTGGGGGGATTCACGACCCTCAGTAATGAGGACTACGACGCAAGGAGGAGGAGGAGGAGGATATAATTATGAAGTACCTTGTAAACGTTCTCGCGAGATGAATAACTGGAGGAAATGGATCTGTGTAATATGTACATAATAAAATTATAATAAAGCTGAAGATGCTCGAAAGTCTGTACATTTAAAATTATAAAAAATCTCTTTGGAGATACTTCGAATTGATTTGATAGCAGAACACGTTCCAACAATTTCTGGAAAATGTTATCTGTGTCTCTTTTTGTCTGTTTATTTAAAGGCTTCTCACGCAAAAACGGCTGAACGGATCATCATGATTCTTGGTATGTAGGTAGTACGAGTTAGAAGTGTCATAAGCTACTTTTTATATAATGCGAGCGAAGCCGCGGGCGGCTACTAGTTGGTACTATGACTAATAAATACTATAAAAAACAATAAGACCTTTACCTTTCTCTTCCAACGCTTTATCATGTAGTATAAGTTTAATTTTTTCAACTTCAGTAGAAAGTTTATTTGCAAATATAGCAGGTGACAAAGCCATAATTATTTTGATAGTCTCTTGTATGCAAATTGTCTTCAGTGAAATGTTTCTATTCTGAAAAATTTACATAATCATCAGTATTGTAAGCGCTGTGAAATAAAAGGACATTCTGGAGCTACAAAACATACAAAACAAAAGCATTAAAATAATACATCATAGTTTTAATATAAATATAATTAGTTTGATATATTATTACGCTGTAGAATAGAACAGAATATACCTTTAATGTACACCATAAAACACAGAAATTACAAAACAGAGAAATAAATATACTTCGATTAAAATGCTGCACATTGGGCGGCCTTAACGCCTCAGGCGATTAATTCTAGGCGACCTTTAGGATGGACATTACTTAGAATTGTAAACAGGCGGTGTAACATGCTGCAGCAGTAGAAAGAACGGTGATAAATATTAGGGCCGCGAAAGTAAGAGACTAAAATTAATATTATTTTTTCAATGTAAATAAACCCATAGCTATTTTTGTACATGTGAATTAATAACTTTATTATATTTAAGTTAGTAATGCAGCCAGCGTTTTGGGTACGCTGCCTTTTGATAAAGTTGATTAGTAAGGTTGTATATATTTCGAGTTTATAATATTTACTTTTTATATTTGAAGTGTAGGTATTTATATAATGCTATTGCTTAATAAATTTTTAAAAATGTTATATTGTAATTGTGCTGGTTCCTAGTTTATGATGTGCAAACAATTATTATATATTTTGTTTTGAAAATTAAGTTTACACCAAAGCTGTCGATAAAATAACAAAAAACTTAGCTAAAGAAATAAGATTATGATAAAAAAATACTTATTATCTTACCAAACCTTTACTCTGCACAGACATTAGTATTGCATAGTACAGTCCACATAGCACCCCAAATATATTGCAAACTAAACAAATAAAAAACTGTAACAAGACAGGTAAATGTAATTAATGTGTAGGAATTTATTACAATTTTTTTTTTCATCTCACCATCTCGGAAAGAGTATTTTTACTCTTCAATATCTGAGTGCAAAAGCCGTTTTTATTCTCTAGAGGATAAAATAAATTGAATTTAGAACATCGTGTGCACTAAGTTTTTGATTTAAAAAAATCATTAAACTTATTTACTGCTACCTCTATGGTGCCGAATATATCATAAAACTTTTTTTAAATTTGTTAAAAACTCAGACTCGGAACCTTCTTGGTGTTCTTTTTTTAATTTGCTTTGTACGCGGGCATTTATTCATTTCCTCGCTGAGGTGGAATGAAAAGTTACGTGTTGCACTCGAGTGCAAAGATTTTTCACCTCGTGCTCTTTTGATTCCCTCGCTAACGCTCAGGATTCTAATTTTGAACCACTCGCTGCGCTCGTGATTTAATTTTAGAATCCTTCGCTTGCTCGGTCATCAAAATTGAACACGCGGTTAAAAGCAACTTTGCACTCTTGTATAACAAATTACTATTATACAATACCTACTCTGAAAAGCTTATTTTATTCACGCAAAACAGTGAATAAAAAGGCCTTTTATTCACTGTTTTGTTTTTATTCACTATTTTGGTGTTTGAATTTGGAACACAAAAATATATCCGGTCTCTATTTCAATGCTTACACAAACTCCTTGCGCTAAGATTCGAAATTCAAAACTCTTTGGTGCAAATAAATTTTCGAGATTTGATTGGTCGATATTTGCGACAAGGAGTTTGGCATTAGATTAATAAATATTGTTTCACAAGTTGACCAACCTAATGATAATAATAAGAAAATTATGCTTAATTTCAGTCATTGCTCTAATTTTAATGTCCATTTCAATTAATGTAACAATTCTTATTTCTTGATTATATTGCTATTTTCGCTTAAATTATGTCTTTTCTCGTAGTCATGGTATGAAGGACGGTATGAAGGACGTAGTCATGGTCATGGTGAAGGAATCTAATGATTGAATCACTCGCTGCGCTCGTGATTCAATCATTAGATTCCTTCACTTGCTCGTGACTCATCTACGGCCCTCGGCTTAAATCCGTCCTTTATTCACTAGTTGCATAATATACTAATTTTATTTAGATTAGCGTTAGTCGTGTAAGCTTTAATATACTTCTAATCAACTTCAATACACTTAAAGTCATGTCACCCACAGTTACGCTATATTTACATAATGTCAATTAAAAATCGATTTACATACCACGACTTTATAACTGTTCACCATATTCTCAGTTAAGGCAGCAATCTCTTTGTAAATATTTTTATTATTTACGAGATCAAGATTTTCCTTGATATTAGATGCATATTTCTTCAAACGACAACTGATAGCGTAAAACATGAATGCACATGTCGCCATAGAGACATCTATTACAGAAACCATGAAGCCAAAAGCTATTGAGAACCACAATGGCTTCAAGCAGGTGTCTTCCTGCGCACAGTAATATGTAGCCCATCCGAGCCGAAATATATACATAGTCGTAACCACTGTCAGCTCTAGCCTTTCCAAAGAATTGATATCTTTAAATCCTATTTTAAAATCAATTTTTCTCAACATATTTTTGTAAGCAATGAAAGTTGCGTCCCGTTTCCATAACAACTGGGCATACACAATGATTAAGTAATTAATTGAATACGATATGTACCACGTATGAATTAATTCCGAAGAGGAATCGAAAAGAAAACATGATACAATGGAAAACGATGTGCTCACAATAAAGCACAATATTTTGATGAAGCGAACACACATAGGAGAGCCATTAATCACACCCAAATCAACACACAAAAAAATCTGCGACTTGTATAACAAATTCAAAATTTTCGAAACCAAACTGCTTTTTTTGCGTTTGATTATCATCCTTAACAAAGTAGATATAATAGTAAAATAGGTTAATGGGGCTAGATGGCGATGTGTGCAATGTCCCGGAATATTTATTTATTTAGGTATCGAGAGACACGAACCAAACAAATACTAAAGGAGTACTGAATATTCTGAGCAGTACTCAAGCATAAGTATAAATATAAAACCAATTAATTAATTAAGTAATTCATTTATATTGAGTTGTTCCTGAATGATTTATGGCTGTTGATAATGACAAACTAGAATATTCCATGCCTACATGTCAATTACATGCCTGGTGGCATCCAATTCACACATTTTCAGGAGCGTTTATTTAACATAAAGTTATGTAGGTACCTGTATTTCAAAGAATGGGGGTTTTAAGTACTAAGTTTCATTAAGTATCTAAGTATTGATATGCATAGTTACATATACATTATAGACATATTGTATCAGATAACATAAAGGTACTTAAATTTGTTCGTCCTATTTCTCAACCTAAATTATTAACTTCTATATGGAAGAGCATTTAAGGCTTCCCTTATCTGAAATGAACAGATTTTCACAAAACAAACTCTGTTGTTATTTTCAACTCGGAAAAGTTCCGGATGAAGGTAATAAACCTTTCGAAATAAAGTTGTTATCTATTACTGAAAGTTGTTGAAGTACTTGTTTTGATCATCCTACCTCTGTTTCTGTGTTAGCTAAAATAATCATTCCATTTTCATTTAAAATGTGTATATCTTAGAATTGATTAAATTGATAATAGACAATAGAAAACCTGGAAGCTTCTGAAATGGTTTGAAATTTAACACAAATAATATGTATAAAGCAATTTAGAAGTGATATAATACAAATTATACGTGACTGTTGCAAAAAATATTGTCGAGCGTTTCGAATAGGCCTTTCTAGTCGATGAAAAAAAGACGAAACAGCATAAACAAAAGCCCACCAATCTCTCGAGGCCCATATAAATACAACTTATTGCTCACCCAACCCATTACCCGACACTTTTATAAACAAACAAACGCATAAATCTTCAAGTCCTGTTCCGGTTTGGGATTGAAACCGGAAACTTTTCCGATTCGACGCCGACGGCCATCATTGTCTAATCTTGATCAAAACTCACTTCACAGTGCTGATCGGCGTGAGAATTTCGTGTGACTATTACTTACTTTATGTCGAGCTAAATTATGACATATGGGTTGAAGCAGCGACACAAAACTGTAACGGACTGGCGCATCCTCGCATACTTTTTACTGAGAGTTGTGACTCCTCCGTATCAAATCAATAGGTAGAGGAGTTATTTGGGCAGATACATCTTAGTTGGCGCCCTGACTCAGGACTGGGGCATATGCTTGTAGATCAATTTATTGCAGACCGAGCTACAACAAAAAGAATCCAGTTAATTCATTAGCTACTCTCTGATAGTCCTACTCATATTATTTATGTTGTTATAAAGTAAAGGCAAATCCTGTCTTTTATATACGTACAATGTCGATGTGTAAAAGTTGTCGCATTCAGATTGGTCCGGAGGAGAGATGGAGTGTCCTGTAGGTACTGTAGGTCAATATTTGGAATAGGAACTAGGTTGATGGATGTGCCATCACTTTTATTACTTTTAACAATCATTACATAGGTCCAAATTTGCGCTGCTACGGTTGTTTGGCGAATAAACATTTTTGTTTGCAAAAAAAAAGTAAAATAAATTTTCATGTAAAAAAGATAGAATCCCGTGGGTTTCCCGAGGATTATTTATTTAAATAACCGAGTGAAATTGGACATCTCAAGTGATATAAAATCAGAACTAGATGTAAAGTTTTGTAAGGTCTTTACTTAGGCAATTAATAAGAAATTTACTCACGTATACACACAAGCTATTAAATAAGTTCAGTTCAAATCCACAAGTTACCACATCTATACGTTCCACACACGCATTCACACCAACAATCGTTTATCGTCGGTCAGATAAGACGATTAACGTCAATATAAATCGTCAGCGAGTATGGAAGTCACTTTGGACCGTTAAAGTTAACCGGTTCTAATTGCTTCATAGATGGCGCTGACACGCGTCTTTCAAACCCTATTTAACTCTATTAATAGTGACGATGATGAATTTGATTTGATTGAGTGGTGATTAAAAATGTTTAGTTTTTTGAGTATGATTGCTGTGGATTTCGTTATGTGGTGGAGAAAATTCTTATAAATTTTGTTGTACAAATAATGTTTGTGTGTGTGTTAGTGTGTATATGATGTATATATTTTATGGAAAATTAAGTTATTATATGCAATTTTCATTGTTATTAGAAACATGCTGAAAAGATATCTGTAGATCTTGTCTCATTATATATTTTTTTAATATTAGTTATTTAAAGCCGAATAGAAATAATTTTAAAAGTAAGCTAAAACCCTAAATATTCAATTCCCTTGTTAATTGATATCCCACAATGTGTACAATTTATACAGTTTAAACTATAATTAAGTTGAATAGATGGGGAAGTGGCCCCCATAGTTCGAGGACGTGTCAAGTTAAAATATTTGATAACTTTAATCGTTTTACAACAAGCTTTAAACTATATCTTAATTAAGGGTCGTTATCTGTTTACTAAGTTTAAATTAATGTTTCTTTGCTTATTTTGACAGCATGTGATGTTTAAAAATTACTTTATTTATATACTTGTTTAAATTATTCATAAAATTACCCAGAAAAGACATGTGCCTTTAAATAAAACATTCGATAAAATATTATAACATATTTTACATAAGTACTTAAATATACATACATAGTCATACGATTCTTAGAATCGCGTTGAATTGATTACACAGTTTTACCTCGAATTCAGAAAGATTTATGTTTTTCGAACAGCGTTTCACGGAATTCAATTTTATGAGCGAAATATATTTTTATTATTGTTGTAATTTCTATTTCTCTCTTTGATCGTTATTTAAATTAAATAGATATGTAAATAGTAGTCATTCAACCATAATAGCGAACAAGCAAATAGTTACTACATCAAAATAGAACATATAAGCACAGATAAAGAAACAAGAATATTCCTGGAAAAGACATTTTTTTTAACTTGTTAACCACTTCTAGTTGTGTTTAATACTCCTTTTTATAACTGTAATGGCCTCTTTATTTACAGATTTATAGGTACAATAGAGCCATTCATAGCCATAATGTGCTATAATCCCCAAATCTGAGCCAAAAACCAATCTGTCACACTGGCATCTGCACCCGACTTGGCCTGCTAAATGGATTGAAAGCGAGATTAAAAACATCTCTAAAGGACAGGGTCGTAAACGTGCCCTTAATTTTAAACTTAGATCAAAGGCAATGTGTCAGAGGTTAAGATTACTGGTAAATAGATTCTGCAAAGAAGCTATTGTAATAATTTTCTAAAACTGTTTACGTATAGTTTGTTCTATAGCGGAGATTTATAGATTTTGTGCATTTTTTTTGCTGCAATAGTAGCAGGTTGTTTTACTAGTTCGGAAAGTTTTCACTCTAAAACGAAACGAAAATGTGTAGGTACCTTAATTTAGACAACAAGGCAATTTTTTAGGCATTCATTAGAACACATTTAACATACAGTTGTTTTTTACATTTTACCACCTAGCTAAACAAACATAGATAAACATTCATCCCATCACACTAAGTAATATAAAGGCGAAAGTTTTTGAATATGTATGGATGTTTTGAGATACTTGTAGATTAGACTATGGATTTCAAATTGGTAACAAACAAGCAATATATTGATTCTATTTGATAGTAATCTGTGCAGTGCTTGCGAACAAAACGTATTCACACTCACTACAGGCGTTTTAATCCTGCACTTGAAATATTGCCGGCCGGGAATCGAACCCGGGACCGGGGGCTGTCCCGTACGAGCATCTAGCAGATTAACGCTCAATGTCTACGGGTTTTTTATGGTGATGCTATGACATGGGGTAGCTATGGAGTTGTTTCATTCAATAGAATATAATAAAGTAAAATACAATATATATACTATTTACATACCTACATAATTGTAGTTAGATAATAATACGTCATCACCAAAAATCTTTCTAAACAAGAGCTAAGAAATTCACAATATAATAATGAAAATTATCTTACGTTAGTTATATCGTTTCAAAACGTGAGGGATCAAAATATTTTTTACAATTTCGTTGAGAAATTGTACCGATATAGTTATTTATAAGTAAAAATATAATCATGGATTACCAATAAACTAAAGTATAAGTATGTTTGTCGTTCTTTTACGCTGGAACAGGGTGAATCATCTTTTTTTGAAGTAGCAAAGCGGTTCAAGGCATGCAAAGCCGCAGACATCAACTAGTAAATTTACAACAATTTTACAATGCCAAAGATGGTTACAACACCTCTAAGCAAATCCATGGAAATAGAAAAGTCGCTGTCCCCTCGGGCAGGGTTACGAAAATTAGACCTCGGGGAGTTAACTGCATCCGACCTGCATATGTGCATCCAAGGTGGCCCGAGCTATGCAACATAGCGCAATCTTGTGCTATACAGACTTTTTAGTGTAATTTTTTGCCTGAGCTTAATTTACCTTTTTAAATAGTATCGTTAAAGGTTAAATTAAAGTTGCTTTGGGTAATAATATATGGCAAATTTTCTAGTGTATGTACGTACCTAATTTGATGGTCTATAATAGTTCGATGTTGCTGCTTTGATTAACAGAAAAATAGAGCAGTCTGATATCTGTTATTTTATGAAGCTCTGTAATGTCAATTGAAGTACTTGGTACTTACTAATAAGTAATATGAAGGTACTACCAGTATGTAAACTTAGTAAATATGTAAATGGATAGAAATCACATACAAATAAGAGAATGCTAACGCATTTTACGGTATAGTCCTGCCATAGAATTATACATTTTAATATTATTATTTCAAGACTTTTGTCCAACAAAGTGCAAATCATGTTCCATTCAGCACACCACCATCCATACAACAGTATAGAGGCGGCACTCCGTGGACTCGCAATGAAGTTATCAAGAAGCAGCGGGGCTCCTGCAGAGGGACAAAAAACGATACGTGCACTTATGGTGACCATGGAGGATGCATAAGAGAGACTTTAAAAGTAAAATCCAGTTAGTTTTAATAAGATAATATAATAATAATAAATAATAATAAAAATGTTTATTGGACACACAAATTCTTAGAATATTTGAAAGAAATAAATAAAAATACGTTTTTGACTGATGATCACATGATTTTTTCTTAGTGAGTACTAAGTTCACTACTTTTAGTTTATGAAGTGAATTATGTATTGTAATGTATAATAGTTTATTTAAAGCGTCATTTCACGACTTGGTATAGTATATTTATTTGACCTGGTATAATAATGGTATTTATTTAATGGGAAAACTTAGTGCTAGTTCAAACGTTGCATACTGCATTAATTGACTTCTGAATTTAGAAGCAATTGTCACTGAGAAACGTCTAAAAAAATTATATCTCATTGTGTTCCTACTCGCTAAAATTGTACAATACAATTGTCAAGGGGAGCTGTGCAAATAGCAAATAATGCACAATAGAGTTAAAAGTTTAAACTCCCTCCATTGAGTACAGACGCAATGATAAATGACCGATCTGTAGCACACTGCTGTGCTGCCTTGGAATGATGTATTGAAGATTGTTCATGATAAAGACAGAACATGAAAAGTATATGAGTTTTTTCATGGGTTTTTTTAACACTGTATTTGAAAGCTATTTTTTAATGTTGGGCATTTTTTTGTTTACGTTTGAGATGTATGAACTGAATCTTTTTCCTAAGACTTTTGGACGTTTCAAATTCGTTCAGAGCACTGCATATACAGACAAACAGGCGGGACCTTAATTTACCACCCGAACCACGTTGTTTTTAAATAAATACCTACTTCTCTTCTCGATAAAATCAAAACATCTTTATTTATGGCAGAAACTTAAAAACCACGAAGAATTAAGGTCATAGCACACTTAAACGACTCTGCTCCCACCCGGCAAAAAGAATATAATTCAAATATAGTCTTTAAATATTGTTCTTTAGATATATTTTACATTGGCATCATGAATTAGCAGACAGCCCGCTGTCAGCGAGCTTACCGCCGTCAGACTGCTCGGTAGTTGATGCCTCGTTGGCCGCACGATGTAGGCGAGTGGTCGGCGCGGTGTCCGCACGCTCACTGCTAGCAGTGTTAGCTGACTTGAGTCAACAAACGCCACAAAGGAATAAATGATCGGCGGATGGACAGCTGGCCGTCTGCAAGCTTTCGCCGCGTGGACTGCTGGGTGCCTGCTAGCTGTCGCCGCGTGGACTGCGAGCAGTTAGGGCAGTGTTGGGTGGGAGCTGTGTTGGAGCAGAGTTGTTTAAGTGTGCTATGACATTTAAACAACACAAACTTATCATTCCAAACTAAAAAACCTACACATATACACGTAAAATCCTTATTCATACTCATGCATTTACAAACTTACGAGGGATCTGATAAAACTAAGAAGGGTGTAGAACAAAACTGATTGTTATTCAGCGAGAGTCTCACCGCTTATAACTTCTATCCAACTAACGCAACTTACGACCATGTGTCCCCGCGGGCCTGGGTGGGGAATTAAATATTGACGACGATTCGGAGATGGCATTTTTTTGAGATTGCATAAATGAACATGTCTGAATTATCTTTTGTTTACTAACTTGTCGATGTCCTTGCTTTGATTAGGGTTGCTTCGAGATAAAATGTAACTTTTAGCACTTTCAAGATGCTATACCTCCACACCAAAAATCAAGGTGACACATTGCTTGAAATTATGAATTGATTGATGGCGTGAGAGAGAAACGATATCAATGAACAATGATGACTTTTTATCAAGAAATAAACCCAATCCAAAATTAATTGTATATAAATCATTTTTTTTTACTTGGAATATGACAGTGAAAACTTATAGTTTCTGACTTAGTATTATAAGGATAAATGCAATTTTAGATATTTTCTCCCATAGAACGACTGGTCTTTATATCCCTCAATCAAGATTTCAGACGGACAATAAAACCTGGCGCAATCATCTTTGAAAGGGTGGATAAGTATCAGACTAAGTCTTTCAGGGTATAAAGAACATTGTAAAATTTCCAATTGCGGGTAGATGAAGAAAAAGTTTCACGCTTGGAACAAAGACTGCAGAATAAGATAGATGTCAGCTCACACAGAGATAGTTATGTAGGTAAGTACTTTAAGATGCTGATAACCATAAACTCTGCTAATATTTTTGAGGGAAAATTTGACTTATATCACTTTTATCTGTATCCTAGAAACAAAGAAATTAATGAGTCATCATAAATATCCTATTCACAAAAATAAAATCTTAAGAATGGAAAAGATCCAATTTCCAATCTCCTTGGAAATTATTTTTAAAGTAAAGGCAATATCCAACATAGCCAGTTCCATTCCACCTTGCGTCTTGTCGTTTGTGGGGATGTTCAGGTGACATGGTGGTCAAATGTCTGGCTACCCAGAGAAAAAAAAAAAAAAAAAAAATTGTGCTCCGTGTGAAATACCAGTTCAGTGTGTGCTGACACCAAGACCATCTCAGTAGAGGCGGTAGAGCGTTTACACTCGGTTTTAATCAATGAAGTTGGAACGAGGATCTGTCACAAAGGAGTATTATTGAGTTGGAATCGACTGGAAATAGGTGCTGTGGAATACAGCTGAGCTAGATTTTATTCGTTCTAGATAGTTCTATTACGGCTGAAAGTAATATATGAAACGTACTTGTATATAATAAAGTTTATCCCATTAGAGGATGCCTGGCTCCACTTTAGGCTACTATGTTACATGTGTGGGTGTCACTTTAAGTTAACTAGTGTCAACATGCATGTACATACAACACGCTTAGAAAAAAGCTTTATCACTGTCTTGAAATTAACGTACACTAATATAATATTTAACACATTTCGAAATCTTATACGATTTTGTTTCTTTTTTATCTAATGCTCTATCCGTTATGAAAGATAAGAACACATCATTAGTTATCACATATCACTGACAGAAGTAAACACATTCGATTCTATCGATTAAAGTGTCATCCATCAACATGCATCGATAAAAGTCGATTTTTTCGATGCCAGCTGCAACAGATGCAATCATATTTCACAAAATCTGTGTAAGTAAAAAGGACTTATTTGTAAATTTGCCTTATCATCGAGTAAATGACAATATAAGTTGAGAAGAAATAAGTTTTGGAAATAATTATGGAAAAATCGCGAAGCCTATTTTCAACATAAACAAAACTTGCTCAGGATCGAAGTAAATATCGTAAAGCCTATATATCACTGTGGGTTTGATGATGATGATGATGATTAATGGGCTTCGTTAGCATACTGAAAATAATTTTATATTTTCAATATTTACGTTGTAAAATAAAATTGGTATTTTTTCTACATATTACAAATTACAACTGTATTGACGAAGAGTAAACCATACACTCGTGATTTATTTTCAATCAATACGGATTTTAATATTTGACGCAAACTGAAAAACAAACCATTATTTCAATGGGAAAATATTTTCAATCGGATGCCGAAACTCATGTTTTTCTAGCGATCGGTAAAAAACAGTTTAAATTGAATTTTTGTTGAAAATCTGATTACGAGATTCGCATTGTATCTTAACCTGTGCTATTGTTACATTGTTATTGCCTATTACCTACGTATGATAACTACATATGTATGTATACCTATATAATGTATAGGTAACACAGGTTTACGTATCTATATAAATAAGAATAAGATTTTCTAAGTGCCCCCCTTTTTATGTTGTACTTAAAAGTAGTATGTTTAGTTTTTCTTCCCATGTATATTAAAAAATTATACAAAAAAATATTAATCTGACATTATTTATATAAGATACTTTATTTACAATAATATTATGTATTATTTTTGTAAATAAAGTATCTTATATTAATATATTTTTTTTGATGTCAATATAGTCTTTCTCAAAAAGCAAAAGCATTTTAGCTACAAAGCAAATTTGAAATTTACAAACTCTATAAACCAAGCTTTTCCTTGCATATTCCAAACTCAAGACAAGTTTGAAGTAATCTACTAACATAGACAAAATTAAGGAGACTCCCTAATTTAATTTTACCGATGTTGCCGCTCCCAGTCTTTTGCCATCCGTGGACCAATAAACATTCAGAGATATTTTGCGTCGATGCTAATACGGATTGCGTGGTATACGTCCAATATTTGCAGGTCCCGGCTGTTTGTTTAGTACAGCAGTCGTTTAGCTATGTCAGAGGCCCTTAGGGCGGCTTGATAAACTCTCGACACCAGAGTTGCCCCTCTCATTCGATAAGAAGAAGTCGTTTATGATTTACAAAAAAATATCTTTTCAGTCACTTATCCTAAGACGGATCGTGTCAACATATTGCTTAACATTGGTTATTGAAAAATCTTTTACTAGCTGATGTTAGGTCATATCTTTGTGTTTTGTGTGTTATTATATGTCTTTTATGTGTAATGTCGTTAAACCCAGCGGTCCCAAGTTGGATTACATTCATAACTCGCGGTGTTTTTCTTCAAAGCACTTTATTTCCTTCAGAAGTTTTATTTCGCAATCTATTTTGAGTGCGACACGGGATCTCTTGTATGTGCTTAATAAGTTTAGAAACTTCTACTGGGAAACGTAGGAAAACGGAACTTTAACTAGAGCCGCGTCCACTGAAGTACTAGGAAAGAAGTTACGAGTAAGAATGAAGCCAACATATTATAAAATACACACAAAGCTGACACATGTACATATACGATATTTTATGGAATACCGGTAACAGATATCAATTACTAGCTGTGCCTGCGACTTCGTTCGCGTGGAATAGTTATTTTGGGCATGTGTTTGAATTTTAAACCCTTTTCGCAGCACACGCAACGGAAGCCCTCAAAGTTGAAAAAATTTCCCCCATTGTTTCTTCGCCCCTATAAATTGCAGCGTGATGTTATATAGCCTAAAACCTTCCTTGATAAATGGTCTATCCAACACAAAAAGAATTTTTCAACTCGCACCAGTAGTTCCTGAGATTAGCGCGTTCAAACAAGCAAACAAACTCTTCAGCTTTATAATATTAGTATAGATTAACATAGTAACACATATAATAATAAACTGAGCGTTATGATGAATATACTTCAAAAAATAAAAATCGTACGTTTACCTACGTGAGTATTTTAGGTTCGCATTTGACTACAACCCTTCTAATGTTAAGTATAGTGCTTTCAATCCGAATAATAAAAGCGTCCAATGGGCTAGTGTACAATTTGATAACAATAAATACGAGTAGTACAGTTATACTTGTAAACTTTATTTACGAAAATAACTAACTAATATTTACATATATTCCACAAGTATATACAAAAATGACTTAAACATACAGCAAAACTTATAAAAAACAGATATTTACAAAAAAATCAGTACACCGTCCATGTAATGCACTCAAGTAACTCGCCTTGAGATGAAGAGGACGGTGTGCGAAGTTGAATCCCCCATGTTATACATGTAACAAATATAAATAAAAATAAAATAAAATAAAAAATAAAAGAGCTTTTATTATCCTTAACCGTAAATCAAACAAAGTTTCAATATTTTTGGTAGTGGTGTTAGTATGTTAATTATTATTATTAATTAGATTAGTTTGTTAGTGAATCTTTATCGGTATAAGGTCCGCCTGTATTGTATGTAACAAATATACGTTATTTTATTTAAATACTTAATATCCGAATGATAAGCAAACACAAGCGTCGTAGGAGTACAATAATGTGACAGTTATATTCACTCAAAAACGTTATAATTGAAGTGCACGTATTATCGCCGTATCGGGGCATTACGAGAGCAAATATCAGGGGAGTGGTAATCTGCCTCCGTGTGGAGGGGGACGGCAGGGGAGGGGCAGAATGCACCGTCACGTACGGGGCATGGAAATAACTCAGATTAATGGGGTGGTAATATGTTGCTGCTGATAATTTTAAATCGTTTTCTTTGTCATTATTTAGGTACAAGAATATTTTTAATCAGATTTGCTTGGTTGTTACATTGTCAATTAAAGAAAAGTCTTTTGCCATTTGGGATAAATTTTGGCTATGTACGTCTTTGTTCAGATTACCGCATGTAAGAATACTTCTATTCTTGAACAAAAGCAGGTAAACATGTAATTATTAATTAATTAGTAAACTGCATCTTTGACATCTACAAAAATCAGAGAGGTTCAAATATAATTGTTGTAATGTGTTGCTTAATTTTGTAACACTAATACTTATAAGGGATATAAGATAAACAGATAAAAATTTATTAACAATTTCAAAGAAAAATACATTAAAATTTCTATGAAATAATCATATTACACTTATAATATTACAAAAATTAACAGTAATTTCCAAGATTTTCTTTTAAACTATAACTACAACACTATTACTGCATTAATTTTCATCAGTTCATACCAGATGGCACACTACGCAAGCAACATTTTATCTCCCCTGTAACACGGGGGCAGTAAGCACAGAGGTGGCTTAGACCCCTGACCCAATGACACGACGTCTCAATCCAGCACTGATTACTGCCCCCATAGTGCAGCTATTTATACACTACTGAGACAAATTTATTGCTTTGAAAATTTGGTGCGTTGTTGAAAAACTACCGTGAATTTTTACGAAGGAATTTACTAATTTTGTAACGGATAATCAATTTGTACTTTTTGTGTAATATCTTTATCTTGACAAAAAGGCACTTTTATTTTATTAGTATTTATAGTGTTCCATGCCAAAAGGGGCAATCCTTGGTCATATAGTGAGTAGCATGCAATAAATATTATTTTAAATGTTTATTTTTCACTACATAAAAACTATTAAAACTATTTTTTAAATCAATTCTTCTTTACTTTTATAAGAGATCCAATAAAGTCAGTCTAGGTAAGGAATAAGCCACGGCTTACCATAATACTCGTAACAATCAAATCGGAATTATACGTCCAATCTAACTACTGACAACAATAATGATTACCACGAGGCAAGTATTTCACCATCTTGACAGGCGATAATGAGAGGGTGGGATAGTCATTATGACCCTCAGAATCCCCTCAGTAGTCTAGTTGCAACGTGAGGTCATCGTGGCCCTTAGAATGCAGTAGATTGCAACAGGAGGTCAAATGGAATGTTCCAGGGGAATTCGGAGGGCGCGGGTCAATTTGCAATGAGGGATGCATTGCATTGTTTGAGGGTTTGGGCACAATTGCGGAATTGTGCAGGCGATTCTTTAAGGTATTTTTGGAGTGTATACAACTTAGAGCAGGAGTGTAAAGTTACACGGATAAATTTTTTAACCTAATAATTTACTAAAATCATGTTTCATGAATGAGTTTCAGGAGAGTGACTTTTTCAACTTTTCTACACCAACTTTTAATTTCAGTGGATCATATTATCATAGTTCGAACTGACATAACGTAAGTAATCCTTTCAACAACTTATTTTGCTGCGCTAACAATTGTAGAAATATTTTCTTACCGTATTTTTTAAATAAGTACAGATAATTTATTAATAAGCCTTTTTAAAGAGCCTCATTTCGCGATTTCCACTGCAAGCTTAGTTCCAATTGGAATCAAAACAAACACAGTTGATTGCAATCAGCTTCGAACCCAACCGTTGCAGGATCGATCGCAATCAAGGACTAGGATTTGCGGATTGAAGCCAAATTACAAATGCGGTGTCACGTGTCAGTAATGTTCATTGTACACCCCTTATTATGAGACCTTCTACTAATTTATGGTAACCTGGTACGAAGGCAATAGCAGTAGTTGCTTGATATTAGGCAAGACGTAGTTAAATTATAGTTTATGTGTTTAATTATTACAAACTGTAGCGTTGTGTGGCATGAAGTAACTAGTCATATGTCATTTAAGTCATATAAAGAAGAAAATTAGATATGTCGCTTAACATCAGACAACGTCAAATAAAAGAAACTGTATCTATTCTTTCGATTCTTTCTGTGCCAATTATCGTGTAGGGCATGTCTTCCGCGAGTCATTGTTATTAGATATTTATTCCTATGCCAGATATTAAACGGAGGCTTATGACTAGCATTGCTGTTACCTGATAATAATGATAAAAAATTTCAAACACAAATGTTTCGATTATGCAGCAGACTTACGGTGGCTATTCCATAGCATATTCTATTTCTGACAATCTAGATAGTTGGTATTTCATGAATCATCTCCACTGGTGGCCATTTCCTAGTAAACGTGTAATCCGATATTGTTTTGCTATGAAATGCCACTGTGTGCACACGCTCTATGAATTCCTCTGATGACAAGACTACTATATATTAATTAAATAGCACCTAGAAACTAAAACAAGAGTATAAATTAGGTACAAAAGTCTGATGACTGATATTTTACGTTCATGGCACTTTAGGTTTCATCAGAATAGTAATTGTTTTATTTAAGTACAATAGGGATCAATAAAAATAAATATATCGATGGATTGAACTGAATAGCTTTTTACTTACTATCATAATTCGCCTGATAGTATTCCATTACTAAGGTCTAGGATGGAACGTGCTTACACAATTAACGATATTAAACTATCTTAACTCGCTCAATTTTTGCCTGCATATGTGAGTTGAAGTAGATAAATTAAAAGCGATTAAAATATCTACTTAAAGCTACAAATAGGTGCATAGCATTATTTAAAGGAAAAGTAAGATTTAACGCCTGTTAAAAGCTTTCTTCGGTAGCTGCATTCCAGGCGAGGACAAATCAGCAGTCAATTACACGCAGGAGCCAGCGATTAATCAGAATCACACCACTTCGGAAATAACTTGAGTTAGAACAGCGATGGAAACAGTAAGGACTGAGCATATAGAGGTAAAGAATCTTTATTGATAATGTAACGTTTGTTAATTAAGTTGTAACATACATAGGTATAAGTACTAATATCATAGAATATGCTACACAAATTACACTACCTCGTCAAATTGAATTTATAGCATTTAGTTATAATAAAATTTTAGAAGTTACAATGTCTAGTTTTATTAATAAAATAATGAAATTTTTTGTCATTAAAATCATGTCAAACATAATAATACTACCAATCATACAATATGTTAAAATGAATAAATCTAGGTACTGTAACTTTAGTTTTTAGTTACTATAGAAGGAGTACCTAACTTTATTTCTGTTTCCTCATAAAACAGTCTAATTTTATTTGTTCAGTTGGTTTGGTGTAACTGAAGGCAAACCTCTGTGGTCAGAGATAGAGTATGCTTGTACTGAATCATCATCATCATTATCATCCACAGCCTTCTCAATCCCACTGCTGGACATACGCCTCTCTTTGAATGTGCCAGCTGCATCGATCTTGCGCAGACTCATCTATAAAGAATGTTTTGGATGTATAGACATTATTTTCCTTTGCGAATCAATAGAATAGTAGCAGGATAAATGTTGCAAGCAAAAGTGATATTAAAAACTAAAAAGCTAACTAACATAATACGAAAATAAATAATGTCTATAAAACCATAGGCAACTTGGCAGCTAAATTTAGGCTTTGCTCTATAACACCTAAAGAAAGCAAATAACTTTATCTATTTCCTCTGAATAAAACTACTAAACCCTGTAACTCTTACAATCGTTAACTGCGATCCAACTACCAGGGTTGCTTGGCCAAACTATTTTGTTTACAAACCACTTCATTACGGACTTTGCGTAGGTTTGTAGACCAGATTACTATACACGCGATGTCAATAAAGCACGGTTTATACAACTTGTAGGTTATACTGGAATAATGGTAAGTTCGTATGAGAATAGCCAGTGTATTGTCAGAGTTTTTCAGATTTCCGTGGAGGCCTCTGATATGGCTTACTATGACGCTTGAAGTCTTTACTGTGATCTAGTAAACAAAACAAACGACCTTTGATTTGTGACGTTTTGATTTTTGGCGAAAATGATTTTAGCTTTATGGAATTTAAGGAAAACCAAAGTCATTGTACAAAATCTTTTGTCTTGGTCTTGTTTTTTGTCTTGATGTACCAAAACCGTTATTAGACGTTATGTGTTAGGTATATGTAACCCTGTATATATCTATTTTATATCTCTTGTCAAAGGGCAAAGTCAATGGAGACGTTTGTTCAGACTATTTGCATACATTACTTTGTTTAAAGGGTCTAAAGATTACGATGTAATCGACACTATCTTGATTAAATTATTGTCTTCAACTGGGTTAACTGAGTAAGTTAGGACCCTTATATCAGATGATAAAATAATGTTTTATTAAAGAGTACTATTGGCGCTGTGAGCAATGTCCCGGAATATTTATTTATTTTATTTATTACTAATATCGAGAAGGTATGAAACCTTATGCCCAGACCAGGGTCAAGTAAGTAGGTCCACGGTAATTTAGAGCTACAAAATACAGTCATCAGCAGATTAAGCAACGCAACATATTTGCACAATGTACATTGAACTGAAAACAGAACAATCGATTTTCGATTTCAAAGCAATTTACTCAATACTTTACTGATTCCATTAGAGATAAATGTTTCCTTCTGTCTCTCTGATTACCTTAATGTCGACTTTTTGTTTTAACATTTTTATTTGGTCGAAAAGAAATTGGCCGAAATTAACCAAATTAACAGTGAAGGTCACATCAAAGATAATCAATCCGTTCAATCGTTATGCGTATTGAGCGTTTAAGTAAACAGATAAAATTTCTAAAACCTGCCGAAACGTGTTCTGTTCTGGATTTAAAGTATACCCAAATATTTATTTTTTAATATCTTCTATGTACAGGTTTTTAAACCTATATATTTATGTACCTATATATAAACTTGATCATGAAGATATCAGCCCTGCACAAGCCAAAAATATATATCTATACTCTACTACTATAGGTCACACCTCGATCAGTTTGCGAAGGCATTCATCTTTCTTGAATTTTCTTGCCAAATACATACCCCATACTTTTTTCACACCAGTATCTGAAACTCACCCTTACATATTAGAACACATCCTTCATTATTATGCACATCAAAATATTTTTTAATGTGAAAAGACGAAGAGTATCATGCAGATGAATAACGTCTGGACGATGCACTGTATTTACAGCTGAATAACATTCTGTATAACATTGTTTTAGCTTGTTGACTCAAATATCTGTAATTACAAGTTAAATTAAATAAATTAACTTACTCAATACTCATACCAGTATCGATGCTTCACTTAGTCACTTAGTTTTTTAGAACCTTGCATTGTAAGTAAATACTAACTATTAGTAGCAGGCTGCTACTAATAGTTAGTTTTTACTTACAATGCAAGGTTCTAAAAAACTAAGTGACTTATCTAGACTAATAAAATGTTAAAATAACCCTTGTTAATGTTCTTCGCACAGTGTCTTCAGTGAGTAATATCCCAGCATCACGAGACATTACAATAAATCCCGCAGTTGATAGTGAAGGAGGGACAAGTGTGCGTGTAACCTCCCGGGAGGGATCGCGGGGAGTAAATCAACTATTTGCGCGCGCGCAGGCCGTGGTGCAGTGTGGCGCAGACTGCTGTCTAGATAGCGGGAGCTACAGGATGTTACAATTACCTCGAGCCTCGATATTACATATATCAGTTATGTTGGTGACTCTGCCAACTCGTTCAGAAAGGATTGTACATAAGTAATATGAACAATGTAGGTGCATTGTACAATGGTTTGGCAATCTATAACATAGGATTGCTTACAATTTATAATCAGAAAAGCTGACAAAAAAGATACATTTTAATAGGTACCTTTTCTTTTAGGATCTCATTTTGCTTTGGTAAAATGAGATCCTAAAAGAAAAGGTATGTGAGGGGTTACATGTACATATTAATATCGAAAGTAAAACACGTAAATTCGAGATCAAAATACCATAATATTATATATTGAGTGCTCACTGCTCAGTACACAGAAGTGCGAGGAATACTGGTGAAGCGATCGCAATCGACGCGTAACGCGACACCGACACAATATTCCCCCTTTGAAAAAAAATATGACTCATATTCTATCAATAAAAATATTTTCAACATTTTGAAGTAATTTTTACATATTATTACGTAATAACATATTAACTATTTTAAAATTTGACTATTACATTACATAACATTTATATATCATCGTTATACCATAAGTTCTTCATTGTTCATTCATTGTTACAAGTTTGATTACATTAATATTCCTGTCTCAGTTTCATACAAAACTACAATGATTTGCTTACTAGGCGCGATGTCACAGGACGTTGAGCTTTATGTTACATTTATAAACAATATTATTTTAAATTTATTAAAATAATAAGAAACAATATATACACATATTAACACTAATAGAACTAAAAAAGAGTATTTACATCTAAACTAAATTTAAACAATCTACATGTGGTATGGAGCCAAGAACGCTGGCTGCATTCCCACGCTGGATTGCTATAGAAATCCTTTGCGCAAGGAACCAGCCAGCGTTCTTGTCTCTAGTGATGTCAATCAACATTTTATTTAATTTTTTTATAAAAGACTTCGTGCTTTTACCCCATGGACCAAAAGTTTCGAAGCCAAGCGGTACGCAAATATAATCAGTCGATAATGATGTATAT
The DNA here is from genome assembly GCA_927399415.1 of Macaria notata. Lineage (NCBI taxonomy): Eukaryota > Metazoa > Arthropoda > Insecta > Lepidoptera > Geometridae > Macaria > Macaria notata. Next base: position 3,720,761 of record OV656727.1, read on the forward strand.
TTTCGCCGCTTGGCTTCTTCTGCTGCGTCCGCCGCGGCTCCTGCCGCTTGTACTGTTCCACTGAGGCGAGAAGGAGCTAGTGTATCGACGCAAGTTGCGTCCCATACAAGAGCTTTTCCCCGCTCCCAGGGAATCAGTGTGAGGCCATCGGGGCGCTTACCATCGTCACGGACCATGCCAATCAGTTCAAGAACTGATGGTACGTTGGCAGTGGCAAGTGCCCGTCTCACTATATCATTCAGCGAGCCGTGGCGGGAGAATCTGCCTGCACTGCGAAGGCATGAAAGTCCGTAATATATTATTTCGTTTTTATCGCGTTCTACAAATACATGGATAAAATAAAAAAATGCTCACTACTGGCTAATTACGACCAAGTATGCAATTGAAAACTTCTTAGAAAATAAGAGACACCTTACCTATATGTCGTTATTTATTACTCCAAAAATTAACCATTCTTTTAGGCTACAAGCAGCCCCCTTAATCCTATCTGCGCGTGCGCCAGTGTAGTTAGCGGCCGCCCCCGCTCGGCCGGCGGCGCCGGCGCGGCACTGTCACCTCGTAATTTACACCTACTACCAACACAATAAGAAGGAAACGACTGGACGTGCCATTCGATATGTTTTTTTATCTATTTAAGTATTGAGAGATTTGTCTGGTACCATGAATGGAATGAGAAATATACTATAGGAAAATGTACGAGGTACATAGATATTCTACAAATCATTCATAAAAATCAAAATCATTGGTTAGAATAGCAATTATTATAAAAGTTTTAGATTAAATTACTTATATATTTATTTGCATACATTCGGCACATGGGCACGTAGTTTGCTTGTAGGTTTGCATTCGATAGCATGCAAAATATAATGTTTCTTACTTAGTCTTAGTCAAATAAAATACAAACATATTATATATGGTAAATATTTCGCATCCAACTTGTCGTATGTTACACATTATTTCAGCCAACTGTGAACAGTTCCAATGAACTCGGTGAATAACAATTATGTTTAATTTCTAGAACTTTCAGCGCCTACATCACTCACGAAGCAAAACAAGAAACTTAAAGCAAACAGAGCAAAATGTGGCACCGTTTTCTAATTACGGATATTACATTTTATGCAGATGTTTTGCATACATTTCTCAAGCCAATATGGCTGCATTAGTTTATCAAGAGACTGCAATGCAAGAGAAGTTTTTATACTCACTGAACGAGTAGCTGAGACAGACCTAGTGTAAAGATAAATAATCACTTTATTGAAAATATCTCGAATTGCATGACCATTTGTTTTTAAATAAACGTGTTAATAGGGTGGTTGTGATATAGTTGGTAATCAAGTGAATTCGGGTGAAATCATGTGTTTGGGTTTATATAGCCTTTAATTTGCAAATGTATGTTCATATTTATGAATACGACATGATGGGAGTTTTCCTAAATTACCCAAAGACTCGACTAACTAACAAAGTAACTAAAACTGATAACGGACAAATCTCTAAAACAATATCAATAATATTAGGACTTGGCTAAACTCGCAGCAAGTTGCAAAGCCGACAAAACTGGCAGCGCTTGGAGGAGGCCTACACCCTAATTTGGGTGCCCAATAAAATTATGAATGATAGTTAAAATGTGTTACTAACATAAACTCCATAACCCCGAAGTGTTATATTATTTATTAATTTTAACTTGCAGCAATCGTACAGCTACACTTCCACTTGAAGCTCTAACCAAGTCTCAATTGACTCACTTCACATTTAAACCGCATACACATTACGCAGTCCAAATGGTCCGTCCATTTATCAAAACAGAGGCGGCCATTCGCCTTGGCTATTATAAGCACTATTAAATGAATTGCCCAAGACTGCTTTATGTTGCCATAAATTATGAACATTCGCTGCCCGTTAACCAGTGTAAAAGTAGCTTTATTTCACTTTTTGTCGTCTCGGCTTGAACGTATGAGATTTCAGTTTCGGTAAGGTAAGTTTAATTGTGTGATATATAATATGAGGGTAATTTGAGAAATGGATTGAAATTGGGTCTGAAATAAAAGCGAGCTTTTGTCTTGCAACTGATCATAGTTCGATTATGTCGTTATACACAATACAGTCTACTTCTTCTTATCGAATGAGAGTGGCCAACTCTGGTGTCGAGAGTTTATCAAGCCGCCCTAGTGGCTTCTGACATGTCTATAGTCTGCACTTTCCTAATAGAAACAATTTCACCCTCGTTTTTTGACATTTAGACTGTGGTTGTAATTAATCTATTTTTAATTGTGCTTATGTTTATGCATTGCGTTTGTTTTTATAAGTAGGTATGCTGTGTACTGTCGCTACATTTGAAGTACCATTCTTTGCCAGTTATTTAATTTTATTTCGTTCTTAAATATCGTACATTGTTTTTATTAATCGCTACTAAACCAATGAGCATAACAAACGACATTCAGAATCAACTGGGTCGCTCGTAAAACGATAATTTATACAAATTGCGAGACCGCGATTAAAACACCAATGATTGGTGCGGAACGAAGCTAATTGCTTGTGACAATGAATTTATTTGCTGCTTTATGGTGCCCATAATCACAGTAAAAGTATTAATTTATATCTTAATTTTTGTGTGAATTTAGTAAAACATTCGAAGTTTTTCTGTAATGTAAACATGAATGACCATTTATTTTTAAAATTTATGCTAATTTAAATCATATAAACATGGACATTATTTTTGAACAATATGTTTTCTTCCATGTAACATGCATTAACTTAAAAATACCTTTTAGTACAAAAATAACACGTCGTAGAAGGTATAGAAATATTAGATTTCAGCGAGTGCCTACTTTTATAATTATTTTTATCCATCCTCGCCGTTCGTAACGTAAGCAATAAACAGTAAAAACCCACGTTATTTTAGGGAATATCCTTTAGCCATAATAACTCAGTGGCGACCCCTTCATAAATCCTATCTCCTTATCTCACATCGGTATCTGTAACCCGAGAACTGTTGCGTTTGATGGATGACTACCCCTGGACAGGGGTGCTGGCTTGGAAATATCTCATACCTACACATAATTTTAGGAACTAACTGACCTACAAAAGTTGAAGGCATGAGTTTTTGTAGATGAATAATTGATGGTGAATTTTTAGAAAAAAAAAATGATTTTTACATTTGTAGTTACTATTACATTTACAGAAGGCTGCATTTTTAACCGATTTTAAAAGAAGAAAGCTTATTAAAATGAAGCATTTTTAATAAATAACCATAACATTTGGTAAGTGGAGCTGTTTCAAACACGAATAAAATAACTATGTTTTTTTTTTAATCTGTGTGTGAAACCCTATCATCTCACCCTGTTAAAATGTGATGAATTTGTAACCACAAGGATTTGAAAACTGATATTTTGGATTTCAAAAAGGTCCTAATGATGTTCTTGTTAGTTTAAACAGGAAGGGTTCGACAATTAGGCGAGGTGGTTATTATACGTGTACACATATTATACGTAAATTATGTATACGTGTATGAATATTAGTCAATATTGCCTGTAATATAGATATATATGCTAGGCTATGCTATAAGTACGCATGAAGGTTGTATGGTTTTTAACTTATGCAAAGGTATGTAAAGACTGATTTCTATAGATAGAACTAAAATATATTTCGGCATGGACAATGGACATTAAGTATGCATGTATGTATACATATACAAAAATGACTTAAACATACAGAAAAACTTATAAAATACAGATATTTACAAAAAAAACAATTTATGGACATTTGGACATACAATAACTATTAAATTTAGTATAGAAAAAGTCAGTCAGGCAGTCGTTAGGCCATGTCAGAGGCCCTTAAGGCGGTTTGAAAACTCTCGACACCAGAGTTGGCCACTCTCATTCGATACGAAGAAGACTAGAAAAACATAAAAATATGAAATTCTTTTTATACAAATAACAATGTAAAAAACAAAATACTTATTGTATAAATCTTGGAGATCCAAGCAAGCTGTTCAATATTAAACATGAGTGGGTGTGCATTGTATGCAGAGCGACACAGCGTACTTTACAATACAATAGAAAAACAAACAACTTATGAATTGTATTATGTATATTAGAATCAAGTGTAAGTAAGTCATTATCATTTAGTTTTCTCGTCAAATCTATTGAGTTTTCTTTCCTTACCATTATAATATGAGAGATTGAGAGAGATTTACAAAATTATGCGAGTTTTTGGTCACCGATCAAAGAACTAACCACGTCGATAGTTTCTTACTAACAATTATGACAAGAAATCATAGTGTTACATTATAATATAAATTATTTATTTGTTTTGTAATATTTATGATTTTAATAAATATTTCTTTCTTTCTTAACTATAAAAGTCTTGCCACATGTGGGGCGTCTAGTTTGTCTAAAAGAAGATTAAATATCATTTTCCTTCTGATCGTTTAAAACAAAAATAATGTCAAAGATCTCAGAACCGCTTTATTTCTGGTCATTTAACTAGCTTCTATATTTTTACTCTTTTAAAATCCATCATACGAGCATTCAGGGACAGTCCATACATATCCAGGCATAACAGATAAGAGTTCATGAGATATTCTCTAATGGTAAGTCCATTATTGTAAATTGGGCCGCAGATGTGTGATAAGCTTTATGACTGGATTGGTATTGATTTACCGACCACATGTGGTCTGCGTGCGACAATGACCTAACACGAGTTTATAGATAGATAATCATTTATTGATAAATTGAAATTCCAACTTAAGAACTAAATGTTACAAAAATTGGTAATAACATTATATCTCGTCATCTTACATTATTCATTTATATACAATTACATAATGTATTATAAAGGAAATTGATTTAAAATGGATCAATAATTGCAGTGCTTTTACAGTATAAGGTGACTGGCCTGTTAGCTTAGTTGGTAGTGGCTCTGCCTTCTAATCTAGGGGTTGCGGGTTCGATTCCCGCGTGACACAAGTATTTATGCATTTTAAAAATGTATAATTACTTGTGTTGAGTCTGGTCGTTTGTATGTATAATAAGTATGTATTTACAAAAGAAAAGTATATAAGTATTATGTCCGTTACCTAGTACCCACGACACAAGCGTTTGCTTAGTGTGGGGCTAGATGGCGCTGTGTGCAATGTCCTGGAATATTTATTTATTTATTTTTTCTTGTTGAAAAAAAAACCGGCCAAGTGCGAGTCGGACTCGCGCACCGAGGGTTCCGTAAAATTTATGGTTTTCGTAATTTTTCCTTTATCTATGCTATAAGACGTTGCTTCGTACCAAATTTCAAGATTCTGAGTTCACGGGAAGCACCCTGTAGGTTTTGATTCCCTTGCAAGTGTCGAAAATTTGCGGCATAAATGGCTGTATCTTTTGATTGCGTTGGCTTAGAAGTTTGATTTTTTCACAGCTTCAAGGGACAGTAGACCTGAGTAATTGATATAAATTTCAGCTTCATACCTCTACGCGTTCCTGAGAAAAAGGGTCTTGACAGACGGACGGACGGACGGACAGACGGACAACAAAGTGATCCTATAAGGGTTCCGTTTTTTCCTTTTGAGGTACGGAACCCTAAAAAAAGGCGTTCAGATAATTTTTCATCAGGTTTTATGTTACTATCGACAAAAGTTTTCTAGTGTGCAAATATAACTCTACAAACTCTATTGCTAGATGTTTTGCTTTATCCCGGGGCTGTCGCAATACGGTAGTAGTATTATTCATCGTCAATCTAAAAAAATATAAGTAAGAAGTACGACGTCTTAATAAAGTGTACAGACCGTAAACTAAGAAGTTTAGAGCCACTTTATTTAGAGTTAATATAAACATTTGTAGTCGTTGCAAAACAACAGAATTTTGTGTGACTGACGCCAAGTTGCATACAACAGTAAAGTGATTTTCCTCTAAGCAGCTTACCTACAAATTGTAAACCTCCGTGGGCAGCAAACGAGCGATCATCAACTCATGTCGATTGTCGTCAATCGTAGGCGAAACGGAAACGACTCATGTATAATGCAAACGCTTTAGGGATAAATCGAGCCCTTTGCTGCTTGCCAGTTAAGTATGAGTAAGCTTTTGTCAGCATTTACATGTGATACTGAGAAGAGTGTTCTTTTCATGTGTTGTTGTACCTATTGATCTGGGAGACGACCCAAAACTTTAGGAGCATGTTGATGTTGGTACTAGGTGGATGCCCTCGTAGGTCTTAGATGTGTTGTAACACCGATACACTAACGATGAGATAGACAGAGAGTATCTTATACTGGTTTCTTATCCCAAAAGACAATCTTCAGACTGACGCTGGCAAGAAAGTAGTGGTGGCAAGACCATAACATGTTAAACACGACCATTCAAAAATAAATAGTACCTAATTAAGAGTAAGTATTGTGAAGACTAAAACAATTGAGATGTTGAAACATTTTCAAAGTATACCTACTTGACAATGGCTCGGATCATAATTTAGGCTTTTAATGATAATAATTAATTGATTAAAAACAAGCAATACATTTTCTTTACACGTCTGTAATATATTCCCCAAGAACACGTCCCAGTAAGTAAGTGGTGGCCCCTATCGTCTCGTCAGCTCACGTAGCGCAGTCAATCAAACTACATCGCTTGTTTACATACCAACCACGGGCAGAATATTAAGGAGATATTACGACTTCTAATGGCCAATGCTTTTAGTTCCTTGGAAATGATCGTCAGTCTGTTCATTTTGCTTCTGTAAAGCTTTGGTTTCCTAGGAAAGCGGTGCCATCGTATAGCGGCCGTGATATTACGGACGCAAAAATAATTAAAGTAAATTACGGTGCAAGTTACCACTCTCCAAGAAACCGCGCCATTTCGTTTACATAGACAACGTTTTAGTGACGTCATTCACCGCTTTATTACGGCCGCTATATGAAGGCACTTCTTTCCTAGAAAATCAAAGCTTAAGGATACATAATATGTAGTTTATTAAATTTTGGGTGCTAGGTGGCATTTGTTTTGTATCCGACTACGCTTACAACAAACAAGATAAGTCGGATTTAAAAATGTTTTAATATACCTATTAATTAGATTATTCGTTGAGTAACACGGTGTACTATTTTGAGCGCAATATTGAATTTGTTATGTATCTGACTACGCTTACAACAAAAAACATAAATCGAAAATAATATGTTGGGTTGGGTGGGAGTGTGCATAAAATAATCGCACTTACTTAAAAAAGCTTACAGATATGTTTTATTTAGACTACACTGCCGCTTGCCGCTTCCGTGGAAGGACCTGGGCGCCCACCACGATGTACCTGCCCAAGAGTACTCACCTAGCGAATTAATTCTGCGGGGGAGTCACGACCCTCAGTCATGAGGAAATACGACTGGTGGCCGCTACTAAAAGCAAATTATGACATTATCTAGCTACCTAAAACTGTCTGCAAGGTACATTCAGACACCGTACGAGTATGTTGGCTTAATTATGACCTCGCAGCTTAAAGTAAACGTAGCCCCATTAAATAATTTAAACGGGAGGTCTACCGGAATCCATTATTAGGGTCTTTGCACGGCTTTCCGCAGCAATAAACTGGACACTAACTACTAACTGCCCTCATCCGTACTTTAACTAAAGAAAACTGGTAATTTATACCTAACGCATTACCCCAATTGCCTACTCTACCTTATATTTTATTTTTCTACCCTCATTTTGTACCTTATTTCTTTGGAATTAGATTTCGAAATGGCGAAGCAAAAGTTGGTGGCTTTAATTCCTACAGGCCTGCGTCCTTTCGGTCCGATGCACATCGGGTCTGGGTGCTTTAATTACGTGATAGGAGTCCGTTTTAGTGGCAACCCTACTAAGTGTTTCGCACGTGTGCGATTTTAGAACCGTCACAGACTAACGCACTTTGTGAGCTAGCAATTTCTATTCTGTATGTTCAAACTTTATTATTGTAGGAGTAGTTTAGTCTGTGCAAAGTTACAGTAGGTTACAAAGGCAATCCGAATAACGACCATGTGTTGGTTTGACAATACAATTTAAGGGAATGGAGGGTGCGTCTTAGATTTAGGGATATCTTCCTTTTGATTAATTCGGTCCTAATGGACTTGCAATGGAATTTGGGAGTTTGGAGTAATTTTCTGTGTAGGATTAAGTAAACGTAGTCCGGGTACAACCGCATGAACTTTGGACGTCGTTTATCTTGCGCGACATGTGGTATTTTGCTTGCAATTAATTTGAAATTCAATTATAGTTTGTATCCTTGATCCACTGCGTAGTTTAGTACGAGTTCTTAGCTATCAAATACACAGACGTAGATATGTAGGTGGGTTAGATATATCTTCTTTATAAACCCTGAATAGTCAACATTTACTTCATTTTGAATTGGTATTAGTTATGACAGTATTTAGACAGTAGGTATCTTAAAACAAATAAGAAATCATTAAAAAAACTACTTGCAGCATTACTACTAACGGGTCTATTAAGCTGTCTTTTATGCCATCACCCATCTTATATCGAAGTGAAATATTTTTTCAGACAAGCTTCATTTATAAGACCGAGCTTCATTTCCTTGCACGTCACCGCGCCCCGGTGTGATTTGTATCGCTAGAATAACATGACTGATACACACTCAATAACTTTACAAGTATTATATTTCGAAATAATGTTGTCAGAAACCAAAATATCCTCTTGAACTTGGATACAGGGTACCCTATTTGGTTTCGTTGGTGATATCAATAATCATTATCAAATGCACTTATACTATGATTGTTGGAAATAAAAAAAAACTCCTCTATGAATTTTCTCAAGGTCGATAAATTTTTAACCAACTTTAAAAAAAGAGGTTATCCAGTAAGTATGTATATTAAATAGTTGATGTTTTTTTGCGAATTTTCCAAAGTTATAGAACAAGATGTGGTTGAAAATGACGATAAAGCTGCCCTTCCTTGTTTTTTTCTCTGTCTCATAAAAATTATGACTCTGTTTAACAAGTATGTGAATATATCTGTGTCGAAAACATTTTCTAAAGCAAAATTACGAAGCGGATGCGCAACTCATAAATTACAGCATTTTAACTCATTTCGTAATGATCAATCAATCAATCAATCAAATATACTTTATTGTACACCAAATAAAAAAGAACATATTTAACATAAAATATAATATAATGATATACGAGCGATGAATGCGATTTGCAGAAATAAATCTGTAAACTAAATATTTTAGTTGCCTCGGTCCGCCATTAGAGATATTCTGATACTGGACGGTTGGACAGCTAATGGAATATTCGATAACGTAACAAGACTGATTTATGATAAAAGGTTGTGTGAGCAGATTGAAATGACTGGGCTAGCAACAGCGCATAAATTGTTATTTTGGTTGATAAAATTTGCAATTACATAATTGTTTTTCTGTTTATTGGTTGTTGTTTGAGCTCTAACCAATCTATCTGTAGGTAACTTTCTGGCATATTTATTTAAGTTGACATTTCGGCTTATTTTAGCACCAACAGAAACAACAAAAGATCTATAATCGATTTTTTTTAAATTATAAAAGTAGATAATTTTGAAATGTTTTACAGCAAAAGTAAATACTGCACAAAACACGAGCCTATTTCATATATTATATCCTCACCGTTATTGCGTATCTATGATTTGGGATTTGGGGCATCGAGACCCTCGTGGAAATCGACGAATTCTCATTGATAGCTGAAGACAGGGGCTGATCCTGGCGAGGTCGGTCGAGGCGTGAAGGGGACAAGTGACTGACATTTGCCTAACCGCTTACACCCTCGAGATTAGCCCGATTTCAGAGGATTGTAGTTTGAACTTGTCATGAATGGAGACGTTTGAGAATTGTTAGGTGTGCATACATTGTAGGTTTTGATATTGCACTGCACGGTGTAAGGTATAGACATAATGAAATTATACAAACGATACAGGCAACATCTGAAAATAGTTTTACAAATCAAGGATTTGTCACCCTAATTAATTTATACTGAAAGTAGGTTCCATTTATTCCACATTGTTTTTGTAAATCAAACAGATGTAAGTAGATAGTAGTGATGGATGAATAGAATTCTGACTTTCACAAATTCTTACAGTTCAAATGTTAGTTACTACTTATCTCCATGGTTTTCCTACACACAGTAGGGTATACTCGTGTAGGTAGTTATGGATATGTAAGTGACATAGTTGTAATGGTCACGATCTAGTAACTTGCTCTATGATTTGTACGTACATAGTATGTGGTATTAGTAAACTAGGGCATTGATATTTTTCGTGAATATAGTAATTTTATTTGTATCAGTTGGAGATATTATTTGTAATATGACATACAATATCTAGTGGGATCCCACTGCTGGGTATAGGTCTCCCTTTGTATGTGCCATATGCGTCGATCGTGTGCAGACCTCATCCAGGTTGGACCCTCCACTTTGACAAAGTAGTTATTTTAAAATGAGATAAATGAGCCGAAAATAATGACGATAGAACTTACAAAAACGTAATCCTCGACAATTGAGTTGATCGCAGCGCTGGGAGCAGTTGCCAAACTTTCAAGCTCCACTATTTATTTGGCCATTTGTTGTATCAAAACTTTTGCATTTACTGTTGGGGCAACGCAACGTTCACAACACTTGTGTAGAAACCGGATAAAAATATTTAAGGTTTTATCGCTGTACGGTCAGGCATTTGAACACTAGGTTACCAGCGACCTGTGGCCTAAGGTGAAGCATGTTTGTACTGAATTTGAATTGAAATTTGACTTATATTATGTTTTTATAGCCTAGATAGTAAGACAGTTGATGCGAATCTCGTAGAAGTTACACTGTGGTCTAAGGTGAGCAGTACTGGTGTCTTTTATTTTTGACTTGTAAAAATATATCATAACCCTAAAAGGGTTATTCCTTGTAATTATGCAAAACCAGCCTAACCCAATTTCTCTCAGCCATAGAAGACACAAAGTTTGCTCGTTACCATTTATTCTCCGTTTATTCAGATTCAAACATAACAATTAGCCAGTAAATGTTAAACGATGGAATAAACCTCCTTCAAAGTTATTTCAGTTGCATTTGGTTAGGTTACATTATTTTCATTCGAGTTTAAACTTGTTTTTGTTTGTTGAACAAGCGATTCTGTTATTTATTTATGTAACTGTTTATTTTGGGGAGAAATAATGCGTTGTTAGAGGAATGGAAATTAGTTCGGATTGGTTAAGCGTCTTAGTTACAATTTGCTGAAATGAAGTTTTCAAGTTTCAATGATGTTTAGAATCTTTTGTAGCTTCAATTAACGATATGTACTGTACAAAATTACTCACTCGCGCTAAATCATTAGTTGAGAAATATATTGAGTTAATTATTGTGATTAAATTAAACTGGGCTGACTAAATTCCGAATTTTGCAATTAGTAGTAGTAGTTATTGTAGTGCTACTGTTATCGGTTTTCTGTATTGGTCAAACACTCTGTCTGATTTCTTCAGGCATTTTTCCACATCGTATTTCCATTTAAATTTATGAGTGACTGGCCGAAATGAAATGAAAAAAAATATTGAATTTAATTATGTGATTATTTACAATAGTAAAATATAAAAACAAGGGGAAAAAACTAAACATAAAAACAAAACTACTACAAAAATTATGTGTATATGTAGGGTACACCTTATATTCTACAGCAAAAACCTTATAAAGAAAACACTACGAAACAAGTATTTGTAAAAATAACAAACGTAGACTAGAACACGTTCATTATCTTCACATTTCCTATTGATATTCAATATTTACGGGAAGCGAGCGCCATTGTATGTAAATAACTATTGTTAATAAATATAATAATATCTAAGTTTGTATACAGGGCTACTCATAACTAACACATAACATTTAAGGGATGATTAAAGTACGTCAATGGCAACAACTTTAGCCGTTCGACTTTTAGAAATTCACGAAAAAAATAACAAACATAATTTAAAGTTTATCACTCCCTGACAAAATGTATAAGGAACCAAAAATCTTTACGTGAATTTCCAAAATAAACTTGGAACAAGTATTGGTGTAGATGTAGTAAAACCTCTCTGCAAAGGTTTCTAGTAAACCTGTACATGTAAATAAACAGTTTGTATCGAATCATTTGAATAGTGGAGACATTGCATTACAGTGACGCGGGTTTCTAATTTCCGGGAACTTCCGGGTTTCTGGGGATTAGGATACTGGGACAGTAAGGTTTGGATAGACAACAATGGTCACGGATATAGTATTTGGAAATAGAAGTACTAAAAGAAGTCAGTCAATACTTCAATAAAAATAATTAAGTTTTCATAAATTTCTTCTCATTGATTGTATACTAATTTGACTTCATAGAAAAAAAATCGTAGGTTGGTTAGGCGCGTTTCATAATTATGTTTGAGTTACTAATTAAATAAACCCAGTTCCCAAGTCTGCTTTACACATAATATAATATTCCTTCTTGTTTCCCTGCCGTTACTTCCAGTAGTTTTGTTCTTATCTATTCTAGTCTTAAGTATCTGGGGTCTGTAAGTGGAGTTTATCCATTAATCCCGTTTATCCCGTTCATACCACCGGGATGCGATGGGAAATAACCACGGCTCAAGTTGCAACTTAACTTGGAGTTGGATTAAACTTGGACTGATGGTTACTGTCGCTTCTTGACTGCTTGCCTACTTCATTACAAAGGGATCTTACCATTTTAACAATAAGTTTTATTTTTTAAGGATTCTTTCAATGTTTAATTCTATATGCAATCACCAGAAACAATTTATACAATCCGATTGAGATTATTATTTATTTGGATTGTCAAACGCCATGGTCTTCAACCATAACTATTATTTATTGAGTAACCATCTTCTTTTCCGAAAATAGCCGAAATTTTCTGTAACAAAAAAATCTCTCACTACTTTGTACAATGAAACATCTATAGAACAACTGAACGATCTCATGAAACGAGACCAATAAATAAAACACACAGAAAACTCTAATAACAATAATGAGGCCCATCATCAGAGCGCTCTCACATTATTGAACCCGACATGCCGCAACAAAATAAATACACAAAATAAATTATCCAACTCCAATAAAAGAACATCCTTTCCACTCTCCTCTACACAAAAGCTTTTATGAAAAACCACCTTAAATATTATGAAATACGGTTAAGTTTCGCTTGGCATTTTTATTGTGTCGAAGAGATGAGAATATAAGGATGGCACGCGTTCCGATCAGTCGATTCGACAATCGACTATTTTTCAAACCCCCATCCTCCTTGGCTAATCGAGCGAACGTAAACATGCCATTTTTCGCGGATCGCGGCGAAATATCGAGTGCATTGTGGAACGTTACTCTCCCACGTACGAAATATGTGGAAGGAATATGCTTCGATCATTAATCTTGCATTGAGAGGGTACAATGGGAACGTAATGGAGTGCGTTTTGTCGCTGTTTGTGAAAGCCATGCGTTGGTGGTGGAACAGGCTTGTATTGTCTTTGCAGAGGTAATCCGTCATGCTTTTAGTCTGCTAATGACTACTGTTTGAGAGTATGTCAACCCTGGAATGGATGCTAATAGAGACACTGTTGTCAATGTTTAGTTAGGGCCATACTGGAATTTTATTCTTTGACGAAAGGCTTCTTTATAATCATAGCCTATTTAAGAAGGTTTGTGTTGAATTTTTACGTTTCATTAATTTATTTTTCAAGCAACTAAGTATGAAATATAAAATTGCAGGTCACATTTTTTATACCATTCACCATTTTATAGTTTCTTTTATTATCTACATATTTCCTGGAAACTCAGTGAACCAATTTTCTTACATAGGATATCATGGTAGACGTCCGGAACCAACAACAAATTATTCATGTTTTCATACATTATTGGTGTTCGGTGATTTCGGTTTCCTCACTAAGTTTTAGAAACATAAGCCTTACCTACACAAAGTCTTATAAGCCGGAGTTAAATCAGGGGCTGCCAGTTTACAAACCGGACATAATTTCAACGATCCACTCTCGCTAATTGGAAATTTATCAACTATAAAACTAAATTAACGTTAACTACTAAGTACGATGCGTTTTATTTAATGATGTTTGTTCAAATTAATTGGAAACTACAGCACTATCCAATGTCAAGTATTTACAAGTATGTCTATGTTTGTTTTGTTTAATCAACAGTTATCAGCAAACCTTTACTTAGGGAAATGATACGTAGGAATATTTGACAACAGAACTTGTATTAAAAATTAAACAAAGCTGGATAACTTACTAACATCAAAAGTCTTAACTACATAAGACATGGTTTGGAATTTAATTCTTAACAGCAGTAGTATTAAGGTTGAAAATAGAGTAAGATACATGGTGTTAAGGTCTGTTTGGAATATGGTGAGGGATGATTAAAAATGGTCTGAAGCTATCAATCAAGCGACAAGTCGTCTGCGATACGTAGCGTTTCTTATTTGAATAACGCCCTTTGGACATTAAAGAAATGGAGTCGAGCAATTGTTAAAATTATCTTATGGAATATTATTTATGATCGTATTTTTAAAATTATTGTAACACCACGGTGTCGTTACCTACTTAACACAAAAAAATCATAATCGGATCATGTACCACTCAATACAAAAGTAAATGTAGGTAGAGTAAGTATAAATGTAGACCGATAAATGTGTAGAAAACCTGCAAGAGCTGTAGATTGGCATGACATGGCATAAGGCCGGCAAATATGGCAGTCTCTTGTTTCGGAGGCTTACTGTCAAGTCAACTCAGACAAAACATATTCGTCTAGTTTGGTTGAATTGACAAAATTAAATTTTAATATTTATGTTGGTGACAACTCGTCTAGTATAGATATTTGAAGCGGTACAGTGAATGAAAAAAAAACTATCACTACATAATTTAATAATTATGTACTGCACCCTCACTTCGAGCACAAAATACAGAAAACTTCGAGTCACTGCGCCAAAGGAGTAAGTAGGCAAATAAAAAACTACATTTTCATAAAATAAAACTAAAGAGTCCTCTCCACAACATTAGGCTAGGTACAGACATGGTGTTTTCAATCCAGGAGATTGATCGTTCCGGTATCGACGCGACACAAATTGCCGCTCATTTTAATATTAGACCCGGATCGAGCTAGTATGTAAACTAACACCAAGTTATTGATAAAACGGAGAAAGCGGGAAACTAAATTATTCAATTATAAATCTTTTGGATTTCTTCAGGTGGGTAGGTTTAGAAGAGTAGACAGTGGCTCCCCCATACACTTATAGATATACAAATTCTATAAAGCTAGTTGTATTATTTCTTGCGGTAAAGTGAACGTACTTAACTGCGTATTTTATTAACATGAACGATAACATGCATTAGCTTTTGATCTTACAAGTAATTTAATACGTTACTTTATGTGTTACATGTATTAATGTGCTTGTAAATTAAATAGTTAGTTGTAACGTTATGTGAGGCATATTGTAAAACATCAAGTTTAAGACCGTTGCCAAAGGAAACAAAGGCTAGAAATGTATAATTTTAAACGCATTTCTTACACGGTTTATAGTTTATAAATACTAGATTACGACCGCGGAACTATTTATGGATGAATATAGTTTTGAAAAAGTATTATGTGTATTCAACGTATTGAAATATGAGCCAATGCATCGACCAGTGAGCGCTGTTAAAATTTGGATTTATAATTCATATATCCACAACAGAAAATAGTCACAACACACCACTGGTGAACACCAGAAGACTATGATAAAAAATAACGAAAAAGGAAAACACAAATTAATCAACTTAAAACCATTGCTCGTTAACCTAGAGTAAATATAAATCGAGTTTTAATCGGTCCCGTGATGGATGATCGAATAATGCGTACCGTTGTAATCCCGTGTTTGTTGTCGTGTCGTATCGTTGTGTGTACGCTGCTTAATTGATCACTCTAATAATGAAAAGTATCGAAATACGATAGATAAATATAAAGTACATTTTTTGTACACTTTTTGGTTACCAGAGCGTGTTTTTATCTACCAATGAGAAGGTACGCAGGTTATTTGGTTGGACGTGATTTTAATGCCATAAATATATTATGAAAACGTTAAAAAAAGTTTTATACATCTAAAACACGTTACACTGACCCATGCAAGTGTAATTTTCTAGTTAGTGATAGAATATAAAGGAAATACTAGTAAAAATAAATAAATAAATAAATATTTCAGGACATATCACACAACGCCATCTACCCCAGTTCTACTAGTGTATGGGCATTAAACATATGATAATACTACGTATAGGATTAAGGCAATACGCTCCGCGGATCTAATCAATTCCATTTTTTATATCTTCTAAGCAAAGTCAGATGTAGATAAACATGTTAAGCTAATTCTGCTTCAAAATCACTAAATATAGGTACTCCAACTAGTAATGACACACAATTGTTAATTGTTGTTATTAATCTCGTAGCTGTTACACGGCCTACGCCGAACAGCTACGCGATGCTACGAGTATACAATAAACAAAACAAATCGATTGAATATGAAGCTAGTTATGTCCTGCCATCTGCAATAACCAATGTTTTTTTATCAACACTGGAGACGGCTCCAATGTCCTGCCGCGCGGTCGGTTCCCGACCCACACATGTGCACGCTGTCCCTTTTTTGTACGCAGGTAGTATTGTAACTAAGTTTAGTTTTAAGTATTGTTTTGTAAGTTAGTATTAGCGTAGCCATGTAGGCGAATAAACGTCCTTGGTTCTTATAAAAATGTTTCATTTTTGGAACCCCTTCATCTACCAGCTCAGCTGAACCGTGCGTACCTGTCTGGCGCAGCCGGTGCGGATAAAAGGAAGTCCAGACTTCTTTAGTGACATCATCAGCCGGTGTATGTCACGAAGTTCTGGAACCTGAATCCGCGAACCAAACAAATACGACTCCTGGACGCGTGTGCAGCTGTAGAAGAAACTGGTTCGAGGTTGGAGCAGAGGACGGCGCCGGCAGCTATACTCATGGAGGGTTTGCGACGGCATGTGAGTAGTACCCATCACTAATCCCATGACCTCCTACCTATTCCACGAACTTTGTAAGTGGGACAAACATCGCTCGCTTACGAGTTGTCGCTGCATTCTGCACTAGAATCGGCAGAATCAATAGCGACTTAGATAGATCTTAGGCTAGGGAGCTTGTAACTGAGACTAGCATCGCTCGTGTTACAAGTTGTCACTGCATAACTGCACAAAAATCGGCGGGATGCATAGTGACTTAGGTAAGTTTAGACTAGGTAACTTGGGAGTGAGACAAGCATCGCTTGCTTACAAGTTGTCACTGCATAACTGCACAAAAATCGGCGGGATGCATAGTGACTTAGGTAAGTTTAGACTAGGTAACTTGGGAGTGAGACAAGCATCGCTTGCTTACAAGTTGTCGCTGCACTCTGCACTAGAAATCGGCGGAGTCAATAGCGACTTAGCTAAGTAGAATTAAGCTCTAGCATTAGATGAGGCTACAAAATCTAGCCACCTTAGTGAAGTTATAATGTGTAAGTATAATGTAATTTTGTGTGTTAGGTATCAATTTAGTTACATACTACTGTTTTGAGTTAATAATGTCAGTATTTCTGTCAAGTTGAGATCATTTCAATTACTAGATGGTTGTCCCATACGTAAAACAGTTTATGTTCCAAAAACCTATCCAATCCTATCCTCAAAGTGATGCAGGTAACTCTGCCTGTCGCCTTCATGATGTCTCCTGATACATCAAATAAGTTCCAGCTCTGGTGGCGGTTGAAACTGCCCTACATAAAAGTGTTTGTGCAAGCCGTTAAATTAAAACTAGTGAAATATTTAATCTACAACAGTGAAATTCCAATCAGTGCCGTACTTTAAAAACGTATTTGTGATAACGTTACTGGAGTGATTAAACAACGTTACATAAGAGAAAAAAAAATGCAGAACAGACAATGGACAATTATAACAGGTTTTTGTGTTCGTTTTCTAAAATTTTAAATGTAAATTTAGTTTAACTATTTAATTTTCTTCGTAATTGCATTGCCTATGTGTTTATTTGCATATTAATGTAAAAACAATCATGTGTTGTTCTATAAAATTGCCCCATAAAATGTTGAAATGCAGTTTCTAACAAGTAACTTATAATTGAATGTAAAATCTGCCCAAACCTGTTTATAAATTATAGACTGCTCCACTTGCTCTAATTATTTTTACATTTGCATTGAAATATTTTATATACATTGTACTAACTTTTGTTTATAAAAACAGGTCACCTCATATTCATCTAACATCATACTTGTAAAACATTCCTATATGTAAAACTTTGTATATTTTACTTTATGTGTAATTCTATTAAAATCGTTTAAGTAATACCAATAAATTATAAGTACTCTTGCGGTAACAATGTTTCATATGCAAAAAAATTAAGTTTTTATCAGTTGATTTATTCATTGCAACCACCGAAGTGAAACTATGAAATTGATAACAAGTTACAACAAATAATGTAATAATCCCGCCGCTATCTGTTAACACATATACCATTTATAGTAGATATTCAATTTCTGAATTAATCATAAAAATATTTAATTTGCCACATCTTAATTATCATGTCATTTTAAAACATAATTCATTTCAATTAGGTATAACTATGGAATATCACATTAATTGATTTGAATCAAATATTTTGTCTCAGTGTTATAGTCAATTTTAATTGAGTTCGTTTTTTTATATTTTGATACAACCCTGTGCGTTTTCACTAATTTCTAATTTAAATGTTTTACTTTACTGTCATCTTTTATAGTCTTTCTTTGTTAATGTGGTGTAACACTTTGTGTAGACAGATTTAAATGATTTTTATTGTTTCTAAAGCTATTAAGGAAAAATATTAGTTTATATACATGTCATTGTGTAATATTTCTATTCATGACCTTTTAGTTCTGTGTAACTATTATTTGTATTATTCTGTTAAATTGTATAAAACCCATTTTGCTATTCAAATATGTGAAACTGATTTTTGATTATAATTGTTGAAACGGAACACATTATAACACAGATATCTATTTAATGGACATTTAAAAAAAATGTTAATGTAATTTTCCTCTGATTAACTCATCATCGTAAAATTTCATTCTTATGGACGGAGGAGTTATGTCCTGCCATCTGCAATAACCAATGTTTTTTTATCAACACTGGAGACGGCTCCAATGTCCTGCCGCGCGGTCGGTTCCCGACCCACACATGTGCACGCTGTCCCTTTTTTGTACGCAGGTAGTATTGTAACTAAGTTTAGTTTTAAGTATTGTTTTGTAAGTTAGTATTAGCGTAGCCATGTAGGCGAATAAACGTCCTTGGTTCTTATAAAAATGTTTCATTTTTGGAACCCCTTCATCTACCAGCTCAGCTGAACCGTGCGTACCTGTCTAGCTACAATCGAGTCACAATCGATTACTGTCACAGCGCAAGTAATCGATTTATTTTTGTCAGGCGAGGACAGCCGCGTCTAAACATGTCTGTTCGAATGTTTGTTTGTTTTGCGTTTGTTAGTGCAGTTTCAAGCAGACGTTTTCTGACTTACTGAATGAAAATAACTATTGAATTGTCGATGTTTTTTTCGTGGACTTATTCTGTCTGGACTCATGTGGGTTATATTTTATACTTTGTAGAGTAACTTTTCTTCGTCTCACGATTGATTACATACATCAAAGCAAGCTCATGTGCAAAGAAAGATGATTAGAAAACCTTGAGGCATCAGACAGAAACGTCTTGCCAGTGACTCTGCGGACTATAATTGCGAAGTAATTACAATTAACTGATTAAAAAACTTAAGGAACTGCCATTGCCATTCCTCGGATGGTTCACCCATACAAAAGTAAAAGGTAACGTATGCATTTTGACTGTCTAGGACGATTTCGTTGTATAGTACAGTAATTGTTGACCATTTCCGAGGGTTCTACGATGGTTTGATTATTTTTAGACTTCTTACCGTTACTTATAAGTTTACCGCTATCATATTTCAACAATAAGCAATATTCAATGAACTCTTTGTTAATCATTACTGGGGTTCAAATTATTAATCAATTTTCTTCCTCACCACACCGTTACAGCCCAAATGCTTGAAAACTAATTACAGCTAATTTTCTAATCGCCTCCCCACTTTTAATCACTTACTCGTGGGGTAATATAACACGTGTTTAATTACACAATTTTCACGCACGAACACTTACAGCTTCGGTATCTTATGTTATACATCAAGATATAGAAAAACCAGTATGGGTGAATCAGGATTTTCTTGAGACTTATCAACACAATATTCACACCATAAAAATCTCGACTGGTTTTTTTAAGTAGGTATTTTTTTTCTTTTGACTCTGTCAAACCCTGCAGGAGTATTCTTACCAATCTATCACATCGCAGAGTTTTTTATCAAACCCATTTTTCAGAGAACAGTTACACATATAACCTCCAGTTAACCTGAATCTGAGACGACCTCACAAGCGACCTTTGTGGTTCAAGATGAGCATGACTATACTAGAATCACTAGAAAGGACTCTTACTGTTACTACTTCCTCCAAGTTTATTAAACTAGGGTAAAAAATGCGTATTTTTTATCGCAAAACTGTCACGTCACCGGTGACAGGCCGCGGGGTATTTGTTAGACATGGCTTTTTATCGGATTTGAGTACAAACGCTTCGTCATGCCTTCCTCGGGAAAAGATGGGTGTGTGATGTCGTTTTAAGCCATGAGGTCTGGGGGCTAGAAAGTAGTAATTATGCATATGGGGTTTGTCAAATAAAAGTTGTGACGGTGCATTTTTTATTTCATGATTTTTGTTTAAAGGAGTATAGAAAAAATAAAATAATGTTTTTTTATGGTTTTTAAGAGTTTACAGTAGGTACTGTTTATAAGATGCTTTTATCCCCTTCCCTATCCATTAGTTACAAGTCTAATATCAAATTGATATCAACTATCTTTCATATAATAAAATTCCCCAATCAGCGTAATTAATCTTCTATCAAACAATCATAATTTATTGCACAAAACCGTAAGTAATTTAGGTGACAGTTACTTTGACAGTAATGACATTTCCCACGGCACGCGGCGCATCCCATTTTGGTTGCACTTTATTTTTTATTAAGGCCAATATTTATTTTATTTATCGTTATTATTTTAGGGTTGTTAACAATATCCCTAATAGACGCATAATAGTAGGGGAAACATTCAGATTCAGATAGACTATCTCGCTAATATAGTGAGGTTAAAAATCTGAAGAAATGTTTATATTTGACCTTTTTAGTTGTTCCACCATGAGTTAAGTTAGAGTGTTATGAGTTATTTCATGTTGTTTAGTTCTAACAACTGAACTAAACAACATGAAATTTAGTTTAGAGATAGTTTACTTCTTGCATTTAGTTTACTGTGTAACACTTGATTCTAGAACCAACTATGGCCACTGAATTAATTTTCAAATACATATAACACAATACGAGTACTTCCGCGTGTGCATCGCCACATAATATTCAAATAAACTAAAAGTACTCGTTTCTCAGTCAAAATCCGTGAATGAATTGGTTGGTTATACGAGAATCTTGTGTTAAAAGAAAGAAGAAGGATAAATAGAAATCTCGTAGTAGTATTGCCTAGGTTCTGCAGTGACGCTGTTCAGTTCCCCGCAGGGGCGGCACGCGACATGAAATGACTCATTATTTCGAAGGTGCTTTTACTGGTTAATCCAGGGAGTATCTTGCAGCGGGGTTAGAATCGCACCATATTTTGCAGTGCCGGAAAATGGCGGGCGTTTTCTTGTTGTAGGTTTTTTATATTTGTCTGAAAATTCCTTTTATTTATTTATTGTTTCTCATTATATGATAGAATAATTAATGCTTGATTGAACAATACAATTTGTATTAAATGGTCAAAGGTGATATTTGTACATGTTTGCCCATTACGAAAAAATTATATTATTAACAAAGCATTTAGTTTATCTAATATGGAAAGAAATCATTAAGATGTCTTTTTTTAACCAAATAATGTAGGTAAGTAGTTAAACTTGCAGTTGTACGTAAATTATCAAATTACCCACTGCGATCGGATACGCAACAGTTATTTTACAATGTTGAAAATAAATAAAGAACTCGAGAGAGATTGGTTCGTAAACGTGGAATTATCGTAATTATAGACAACGACTGACAAGCCAGATAATCAATAAGTGGGCTGCAGAGATGTATGACGAGATAGATAAGAATCTTCAACTTGTAGGTTTTGTCTAACGTTATGAAGACAAGTTGAATGCAAAAAAAAAGTATAAATTGAGTTCCAATGTATTTATATATGTATATAAATACCAATAACAATATACATTATAAAATAAATGAAGAGAATTGCGATTGTATACCCAACTATTTACAAAATCATAATTATGCTATCCTAAATCCTGAGCCATGATAAGTACATAATTATTGGCATATAATTATTTTGGACCACGTAGCTAAACTACTGACAAACTTTTGTCCAGCAATAAGTTGCGGTTGCAAAAATCACTTATATTATTATGCATTTTATAAGCACTACATAACTTTTTATTACTTTTCCATTCTACTTTATCATGTTACCTCCACGTCTCTCCAGCACGGTGTATAATTTCTTATACACACGCGCCAGCATCGACGGATGGTAAAACAAACATGAGATGTTCATAATCATTATAAGAGCCTACCACAGCTTCACAAAACAATTTACAATTACAGCTAATAAGCAACTTGCTCTTGTAATTCTGTCCTCAATTTGACCACACATGGAATACATGATTGTAGTTTGTCAAAAAATAATACTGTATTCAGAGAGGAACAATTGACAGAAAATAATGAGCATCAAATAATATTGTTCAAGTATATTTCAATGTAGCTATGACAAAGTAATTTTTAATGGTCATAAAAGCAAGAATCGCATTACCGTGGCTATTTATATTTATAACCGTTGTCTTGTAAATTTATGTAGAACTCATCTAAGAATGTTTTACACGTGATTATCATTGAAGTCCTGATACAATGACACAACTTTGTATTTTGAAGAAAAGAAGGAGAAAAAAAACGACTATTAAACTCTGCCGCACAAAATTACATGTATGCTATTACCATTAATTAACACCCATTTTAATTATAGTGTGATTCAGTATTTTCTATTAATACCCTTCCAAAAAGATTTCAACGGCCAATCAAACTGCCACAACCACATGTAAACTTTCTCCTGACAAATGTGATGGGCACCATCTGTCTGTCACTTCATAATCCATTGGATTAAACCATAATCCTATAACCTTGGCGGCTGCATCTAACCACCGCCTTTTGAAACATGCTTCATTAACAATTTTACTAAGACACTGTTAAACCATATTTTGTAGTATTATAAACTCTATTTCTAAGTAGTTAAGATTGATAGAGAGGCTGATTGATGGTAAATAGAATTGTTTAAGGTTGTTCTTGTTTTCAGAAACTGCATTTGGCACAGGTGGCAGCACTCCCCTCGGACTTAACTTACAGGATCTAAATAAATGGAGGTTCGCTTTGGAAATTAATTATGTATGCTTCAGCTGCTATTAGGAGATTGGTGGTTTTGTAGTGTACATTAGCTTGACTCATGTAAAGCATACGTGTATATGATTACACGTTACATTCATAAGATTAACAGATTTTATTATTTACATGGTGAAAATAGGTGATACAGAAGAGTTTTAAATTATTCTGTTATTTAATTAAGCCATAAGAGGCATAAACAACGTAAATGATGTACGAAGTAAATTTAACCATTCTGTAGCTGCAAAACTTGGTGATATTAGTTGAATATGAAATTTTAGTTATGTAATAAGATTTTTTGTGTTATTTTTGCCTAGTTATACCAGCCAAGTTATTAATCGATATTAGATAAAACACATTTATTTTTTAGGTGTCACTCTAAAATACAGGTAATACCAGCATGCATAATTTCCCTAAAGCTTTATTACTCAATCAGTTGAAAGCTCTCGCCGCCTGACTCTGTTTACCATAGAATACCTCCATCATGTAAGCTCTTCACTTCTGACGTGAGGTGATTACGTGCCGTGTTTATTTTGTTATTATTGTTTTTTATCTAAACACGATCGTGATTATAGACTGAGAGCAGTGACGTTAGTTACGATAGACTCCACATTCTGGGAAAATGCGTAACGGTGTATTCAGGCAGTTCTGTTTGTGACCCAGTTCCTATCCAGTACAGGCATGCTCTTGGGCCAAAGTGTTCGCTTGTGTGAGTTTTGCTTTGGGTGAAATGCCTGACAGTAGATAAAAAATATTAAAAATATTACTAGGCGAAAGTGTGTTAATACTTGATTTACTTGTTGTTCACGTACGAAAAGCTACCCATCCCAACCCATCTAGGTGAAGCTTGATATGGAGATATATTAGCGTTACTTCGGAAGCCGTTAAATCATATCATAAAAGGTGGTTGGGTAACTTAGGTGCTATAGAGTAGGTCACTCTTATACTAATTTATATAGTTACATAAAACATCATGCATACGTTGTATGCTGATTGGTCGTTGACGGACATTTTATGGATAAGGCTAAAAGATCACGCTGAGTGGGAAAATATATTATCTAAAAGTAGTTGGAAAAATTATGTATCCTGGTCAATTTAGACAAGCAGTGCGCAGCCTCTGATGTGGACTGTCTACTGCCGAGAGCTTTTGACGTCCCGCCTGTCAGGTTAGTTTTATTTCTTTTTGTGTTTCTCTGTATTTTTATATTTCTTTTGACTGCACCCACTTAAGATCGCAGTGACCTTTAGGAGCGGCGCACTTAGGATATAATTGAAACTATTTTTTGTTAGTATTGATTGATTTGTTTGGATTTTAAAATGTTTATTTGCTTAGTTTGATTAAGCTAGACAAAGATATTTGTGAAAAGCTGAACGAACAGAATGGGGAAGTGACCTTTGGTACCCTATAAAAGTGACAAAAACAGATTAGCTATTTAACTTCTGGCAAGTGCTGCTTCAAGTCATACAAAACTTATATCAACTATGTAAGTATTGGTTTGATATATAAGAACAATTTTAATTGGTAAATAACAAAAAAATATCTCATTTAAATACAAGCCTCTTAAACAACATTCAAACTTATTCGAAATCCTCAAATTACCCAGCAAGCATTTGCATTTGATACTAACATGACAGACAAATGAGAACAGCCAGTTCGACGAATGAGTAACATTTGACCCGCACTTGGCCCTACCACAGAATAAACATGACTTTCTACCACTTGTAAGATAGTTTTAGGTGTGAATAGATTTAGAACTAAAAAGGTCTGTTGTAGAATGCTTATACAGGGATTAATGGTCTTCTTCTTCTTATCAAATGAGAGTGGCCAATTCTTAATTAATTAATTAATTCCAATTCTAGTCGCGTTAAGGGCTTTTGATAACAACTGTCGTACTAGACAAACAGCCGAGACCTACAATTCAAAGTATCATCCGACCCACAGATTCACCGAAAATGGAATGGGATTCCTGGTAACTAACACATACACTTTTTAGATGTCTACATTTGGAAATTTGTAAAAAATAAATCTCAGCTGATTCAATCAAAAAGTTTATATATTCTTGGCAAAATATAAAGAGAATATTATTTTTTTGTGAATTCCCTGCATTTCCTAAAGTCGTAGAACAAAAAGTTGTTGCTAATGGCATACTAAAGCCGCCCTAAAAAAATTGCATTAAAGTTACCAGTAGCTGTATATGGGTAAAGTGCTGCCCTCGCTGGTGTGTTATTTCCACTACTGCCACTCAACGGGGAGTGAACAAGCTGAAATTACTCATGTTTTGAATCATGCTGTGGAAGGCGGGTTTTGCTTTGGAAATCAAAGGCAATTAAATATTTAACTACATTGTTTGATATGTTAACATAATAAGGTGGTATTTTATTTTATGTTTTCTTTCAACGTATGTATTACTATAGCTGTGCGCGCGACTTCTTCCGCGTGGAATAGTTATTTTGGGCATCATTTTTATTTTTGCAAACAACCTCTTCATCTTTATAAATTGTAGCTGTTACCCAGGACTTGAACCGTTTTCGCAGCGCACGCAACGGAAGCCCTCAAAGATAAATAATTTCCCCCGTTTTTTCCACATTTTCCATTGGTTCTTCGCTCTTATTAGATGCAGCGTGATGTTATATAGCCTAAAGGCTTCCTCGATAAATGGTCTATTCAACACAAAACGATTTTTTCAATTCAGACCAGTTTTAGTTCCTGAGATTAGCGCGTTCAAACAAACAAACTCTTCAGCTTTATAATATTATATTAATATATTAATATTATTATAGAATAGATATAATTTATCTTACCTATGATACAAGCGTAAGCTTAGTAAGGGCTAGATGGCGCTGTGTGATATGCCCTGAAATATTTATTATTATTATTTTTTCAATTATAACGTACTTATATGAGTAAACATTTGTATATTGTAACTTAATACTATCTCAAAATATCCCATTACGAATTTTAATCAAATAACTTTAAAAAATATTGTAACTTTCTTTTATAAAATAATCTCAAGTCGATATAATTAAAAATCTCCCATGTTTTGATCGCAAGAATAGACAACTTGTATTCGATTATCGTGAACAAGACACAACACAATTACTGATTCCAATACCGCGAGCAAGAAACTAATAAAAGATCAAAGAACAATAAATTGAATCTCGTTATATAAGTAGTTACCGACAAAATATTCGCATATCATTATTCAAACTTGTTAAATACGTGGCACAAAAACGCCGGCTCAAATCAAAGCATGCCAAACTGTCAGAAAATTTATTGCATATATAAAAATACTGGGTGTAAGACATGTTAGTTTGTATCTGATAGAAGGGGGCGGTCACGACTCAGAGCAAAAAGGTGGGCCATGTGATGCAAATTCAATTCGTGAGTGATAATAAGAAGTGGGTGCTCAAAGAGTGCCGCCCGTTGAGGTGTAGAAGAAAAATGTCTTATTTCTGCTAGTTAGTTAGTTAAGCAATGTCAGAGGCCCTTAGGGCGGTTTGAAAACTCTCGACACCAGAGTTGGCCACTCTCATTCGAAAAGAAGAAAAAGTTTGTTTGTATGTGAGTGGCTAAGTCTCGTGTCAGGATTATGAAACCACCCAAAGGGGCTTTTTGTAAATAAAATAACTTGTAGTAGGGTACATATCTCTAAAAAGATAAAAAAATCAACGGTTATCGAAGCTGAAAGTTAAATAAATTTCATCTATGATGATTAGTTATTGTAATAAAAAACTTAGATTCAATTATTATCAAACGAAAATGTCCAAAATATTGTACAGCAAAATCATGTAGGTATCGTCTAGTAAAAATTTGACCTTCTCTATTTCATTTGCGAATCCAATTTCTGTATCACGAAATGTCACGTAGCAAATAGAATCATAAAAGTAAGGGTTTTTCCGAGAATACTTTTCTTATTTTTCCTCGTCACTGACCTGCCGTATAGTCTTGTAAGTACGAGTAGTATCTAGTTCTTATGTTTGAAATAAGGTACTTAGTAACAGTTATGATATGACTAAGTACTTTATATTTGCAATATTAATAATATATGAAATGAAATCATTTATTGCCAACATGTCAATAAAATTAGGGGGAGCCACATTCCAAATTGGCTTCGTCAAAATAATTCATCATCATCATAAATTTAAGGGCCGGGCCCTTGTCTGTGGAGCATGCGCCATCCTTCACGATCTTCTGCCAATTCCTTGACCTCCTTATACGACATGACACCCGCCTTTTCTTTTATTCGGTCCATGTATGAAAAATAATTACACTAATAAATTTACAATAAAGGAAATAAAAAGAGAATAATAGATATTATTATGCCTACTGCCTACTTAATAGCAGTACCTCACATAATGTATTTTTTTACGTTAGCGAAAATAGTTAACCATGCGAATATAGCAAAAGATTCGAGTACCTACATATATGATGATCAAGCGTATCGGTAGAAGTCCCTTTCAATGTATATCCCTTTCAATTTATACTTCAAAATGGTCGTTTGATTGTAAACTTACACAACTATAGTCACACACCAACACGGCCACGCGGCACTCTCTTGATTGCGACTGTACCTTTTACATTGGAAACTACACCTACATACGGAATATTCCCTTTTTTGTAACGAAGAAATGGGTCTCCACTCTGATGCTGAGTAATAGCTGCTGGCAAGTGCTGTAACCTACCTTGTAGCAAGCTATCGGCAAGAAAGTCTATAGTGTAAGAATTCTTTGCTATAAGAAAAAATGTAGGCACCTTCACAAACTGAGTACTTTACCATGAAAGATTGGAGCAAATTTGAAACAACTGTTCAGGTATTCAACCTATACAAGAAAAACAAACTAAATATCAAAAAAATTAAGTGGAAAATTAAGTCGCCTGATATTTTATAACGCTATTACTGTTCAGAAAATAATAGCAAAAAAATCAGGCGTTTTCTAAGAAGCAAACGAGCCATTTTAATAAAAGTTGAAGGAGCAAATGCGTAAAAAATGCTGCAATCAGCAATATTGTTCATTACTAAGGAATTAAAACTCAGGTTTGTAAAGTTACTACATCATAGGTCAGAAAACTAACTCAAGAACCGTAAGTAGCGTCCTGCAAAGCAGATAATTCTAGCTTCTAGTTCTCATATAAGTCTATAAAGTACTTAATCTATGTTAATAGGTAGGTACAGGGTGAGTACGTGAGAATCCATTCCTACCTCAGTAGTTATTCTCAAATAATCCTTGGGACGTTTGCCCGTATCCCCGCAGGATCGCTTTGAGCTTCTTTGATACGTCGCGGGAAGCGGCACGGCAATATGCACGTGTAAACACGGCCTTATCTCCGCGGAGTTACCGCTTTGTGTGCATGAGGCCTTATATGACGGAAACGGAATAAATCTTGAATTTAAATAGAACTTGAGTTTGGGCTGTTTATTTATTTGTAGGAGATATGAGCATAATATGAGTAAACTTTGTATTAAGTAGGTACCTATATAAAATTGTTAGGAAGAATATGTATAAAAAAGCTATTTTTAGTCAAGCAACTAAAATAAAACAAATTAGAAGACTTCTACCCAATGAGGTAGAAGATCATTGCTTCTACCATCATTTTTTGCTAGTGCTTTTTATCATTGGTCAACTAGAGCTTACAAATTTTGATGTTGTCACTAACTGCCCGGCTAGCTCAGTCGGTAGAGCATGAGACTCTTAATCTCAGGGTCGTGGGTTCGAGCCCCACGTTGGGCGAATCGAGTTTTTGCGTTATTGACTTCTTATTTTTAGTTACAAGAAGGTAGCAACGCCATCTAGCAGATTTTTGACGTAATACAATGAATGTTAGTGCATTGAACTGATTTTTATGGTTCTGTTATGTGGTGAAAATGGTTTCCAAAGCAGTTCTGCCAATAAATGAAAGATGGCAGCACATATTTTTCTAGATGTCTTAGAAACATCATCATCCTCTTCATCTAGCTCAGCTATTCTCAAAGTGTGTTCCACGGAACCCTAGGGTTCCACGATACCCCTCTAGGGGTTCCGCAAGAATTTGAAAAAATATAACTAAACACCTCTCTCTGGTCGAACGTTTTGACTTCGCCCGTTTTTTGTTTATCAAAGCCGCCGACTCGAGTAGGCGATCGCAAAGTGGCGGTAAAATTATGAAGTGTTTGTTACATTGTACTTTTATTATGCTTGTTAATACACTTGTAAAAACTGTTGCCTTATTGTAGGGTTCCATCAAGTATTTTGCTTTCCAAAAGGGTTCCGTCACCAAAAAAGTTTGAGAACCGCTGATCTAGCTACTTTAGCTGACATATTCTGTAACTGTTAGAGTCCAATAGTTTAATAAAATAAGTAAAGAAATGGGTACGATACCTGTCGACAGCGGTTTTGCATAAATATTATAGGTAATAGTTTTAATAAAATATACATGTATTCTCTGTATAATCGATGAATGTAAATAATTTGTGTCTACCTACTGTAAGTATAGTATAGTAGGTATAGGTAGGTACAGTTATATATTTCTGACTATTGTTAAACCTTTTTGTTAACAATCTGTCCACATAAGCAATTATCATAGTGATTATTTAAACATACTGCAGGCTCCACACATATAGTTCAAAGTTGCTGATTGCAATCTTTGTTTCAAGATCTCGAGGTGTCTTACGTATTTTTATAAATCACGTCTTGAAGGTAATTGCGATACTTCCTTCGCGACATCATTTAGTGTAATTTTGTGTAGTTTATATAAATCGCTGGACACGCAAACTGTGTTTATAGTTGGTAACATCTTGTTTCTGTGATGAAGTGGGTGTTTCTTTGCTTGACTATATTATGTGGTAAGAGAATTTTGAACTTACCTTTTGAATTACATAAAAAAATATTTATTAGCATGTTATTATATCAACGAAATTTTATTTTTATTTTTTTCAAGTAAGTAGAGGTATCATATCGTATTTTTCCTTGAAGGATTTCGGGAATATTCAGTTATTGTAGGCTACAATGTTTCTGAAAAAACTTACTTCTATCCCTGCTGAAACTTTTGTGTAACTTGTTACAGCATAAACAAATTTGTGGCAACACAAATCTCTCTTCCATTCAAAGAATAGATAAACTGAAAGTTGTTTACTTTGTTTTTGTTTCCTCATTGATTGATATCTATTTTTCTAATTTCTAAGCTTTGTTCAGTTTGTTGTTTTAATTAGTGTTTTTACTTAATTAATGTATTATTAGTGCAAAGAAACATGGTTACAAGTGTGGGGGTGGTGGTGTCTCTGATTTCCTTGCAACAAAGGACCTCTGGTACCTAGTGCAGGAGTCAGTCATTCCACCGCGTACCAATACTTTTTAAAGTACATATTTGCATATACATCACATAAAATAGGTACGTTTTACATATGTATTTTGTGACCAATAAACTATTTGATTTGATTTGATTGATAAACATTTAAATATGCCAAATCCGAGTAAATAAAATACAATATACCTGCCTACTTCTAAGTATATTTTCCAGCACCCATCTCCACAAAAATAGGGATCTCTTACGGCTAATAAAAAACACGACAGTTCGTTTTTTAAAGCTGACTTTCTGAGCAAGACTATATCAGTGAAGTGTATAACTAACCTATACGCTCCTCAGTAACATTGACCCATTAAAAATCCAATGTCCCTTATCTCTGGCATTCGTTGTTGCCACGGTCATTGATAGTTTAAATTAAATTAGGGTAAATAATCGTGTTTTTTTATTTTTTAGGCAGGTAGGCAGGTATATACAATATCGAAAATAAGTATATTTTATATAGTATAGTAATAAATTATTTATGTACCATGCTCATTTTCGTAAACATACAGGAATCTTAAGAATTAATTACAAATATTATGTGGCTGTCGTTTTTTCTATGCATTATTTCTATTATTTACACCTTTATTATTTAAATGATTATAATGGGCATTACATTGTAAGATACGGGTTATAAAATGATTTAGAGCCATATTTTTCACCGTTTTATCTATTTATAATATAAGTAGTACAAAATAACGGCCTAAAATGGTTAGACAATTGAAGAGATATCGAAGGCATAAACCTAGTATTAACATACGATAGGACACAGTTACCCAAGGTCTTGTTTTCTCATTTCAGCTGTCCTCAATTCAGGTCACGGCGTATCTACCAAGGTAGACTTCGAAGATGAGTCGACTGTGACTCATTCTAGCAAAACCGAAGATGAAGATGTAGAAGTAAAACATACTTTTGTAGTTTCGACTAAGCTAAGAAATGCTAATGGCAACAGAAGAGCGTTGCATGGAAATGATGGTGAGTTGATACATGTTGTCATTGCCTAATTTGTGGATTTTTTTGCATATTCGTCTGTCGAAAAGGAATTAAAGTACCTACATACCAAATTTAAATTACTCGATGCTTGTTTAAATTTACATATATATATCTCTCTCTCTGTATGAATCGTATTTTCTCATGACTGGGGATCGTGACTCCCCGCAGAATTAATTTGTTGGGGGAGTTCTCTTAGGCAGATACATCGTGGTGGGCGCCCAGAACCTTCCACGGAAATTTAAATTCATAGCAATACATTAATATGTAATGATTCTTATATATTCAGGGTTATTCCGTGTTTGAACGCCCACTTGATAATAAAATTGATCACAAATTAGGATAAGACACATATAAGCTCTCTGCCATTTCAAGATGTGATCAGCTACAGTTACATTGTTTCTAGATTTTATAGCCCATTAGCAAAAACAATAAACTTGTTTAAGTTTTATAGACAAAAAATAAAAAAATTATGATCAATTTAAACAAACATACCAAACTTCATCTTCATCCAAAATCTCGTATATTTCCTAGTTAAAAAAAACATATCTAAAGCAATGATAGCATATTATACCGTTCCTGTTTAGTAGATTAGTTTTAAGTGAGTTCAAATAGAAATCTTTATGTTTTCAGGAGATTCAGGCGTATTGTCTTATAACATAGGCAGAAAAAATACAAACAAAGAAGACAGTGGAGAAATTCCAATTATTTTAGGATACAAAGGTGTAGAGACAACTCAAATAAGAACCCCTGACACCAGGTATAAAGCACCAGTATACTCCAAGCCCCCTGTCTACAAGCATCCTGAGTCAGTTTTCATCAGTAGAAACATTCGTGACGACTACGATATATACCCCAATGTTGCAACCAACCCAGCGCAATGGAAACCTTCCAGCTTCTTCAACAACATAAACTACTGGAACCAAGATATCGGAACTGAGTCCAATTTGGTCAGAATTGATCGACCATATCAAAATCCTGGCAAACTCCATAGAAAGATATCAGAGGAAGGTGTTAAGGAATTTTACTGTAAGAAGTGTAGAGAAATGAGCGGAAATACAGGCTGTGGACAGGTGACGACTTCAAAATCGCGCTCGTCGGAAACGACCACAACCAAAATGAAGATAGAAGGCAAATTGGCGAAATTAAACTAATGGGCGCATTTCATTGTTTTTGTTCATCCTTGTATCCGTAATGACGGGCAGAAAAAACGCAGATGTTATTCTAACCTTGGGTCGAGAGGAGTAATGAGGTGATCACGTTTTCGTGGATTACTCGGGTTTTTACATTAAATAAGTATCATATTTTTTGCCTTTGTTTATTAGGTACAAAAGCACTTGATTTGGAAACAAATTGCTAAATTTAGAAAAGGTTCATTAGAAATTACCTTTAGCATAAAGTATAACAACTAGGATTAAGTACCTTATTTAGCTGAGGATAAATCATAAAATCTTAAATACATTTTAAACATTTTTATATTTTATTCAACTTTTTCTTAATACAAAAATATCACACATTTTGTCAAAAAAATTATAACAAAACAGAAGAATTTTATTAATAAAAAAGAAAACCAAAGGTAGAAGGTGGTTCAGAGCCTAATTTATGAAGTAGTATAAAAAAATAACAACATAAACAGATATAGAAGAATAGATCAAAATTAAAATACAATTGGTAATAGGTAAAAACAAAAAACGGAATGCATTAAGTCTCATAGTCCGACAAAACTTGTCCTAGATCTTGTGAGTCCAAGCTGTGTTGATTTTATTTACACCATTACACTACAACTTGTTGTATAATTCTTCCGAATTGCCGGACTAATTTAAACTAAAGCATTATTTCGATTACATCTTAGCTCTGAACCTTATATTTGGTGATAACTCCGTTATTGTCCACGATTGTCTCCGCACGCCGGTTGGAGGTTGTCACGCCATTGTTGTTTGAACTACTGACAGAAGAGAATGAAGAAACACTGTTGTAGCCTCCACGAGGAGATCCACCCGTGTTGGAAAACTTGTTCACGTTAGGATTGTTCTGGAGAAAAGAAAAATAGTTGTAATAGATATTATATGAAAGTTGGTGGTAGGAAGTGGCACAAAACTGGGAACGGTTGTGATTTCTTGTATCTGAGGCCTACTTGTGGTCACTGTGCCAGCTGATTAACGAAGTAAGTTAAGAAATAAGAGCCAATAAAATAATGACGTAACGTAAGTCATTGAAAAACGGAAAATTTACTAGTACCTATATCGATTCTTATTTTATGCAATAGGATCCCGCCCTGTGATCCACATTAATCCGAAAAATACAAGTCAATTTTTTAATCCAATGAAGCATAAAAATCATTCCAACTCTTTGATTGGGAAAAAGCACAAACACACTCATACACATACTTTCACCTTAATTTAGTTGATAAACACTTACTTATATAAGATTCATTCCTGAATTAAGAAAGAAAAGTAATTTGGTGCAATAAAATAAAAACACATATCAAAGGCAGAATTCCCATATAGTTAATTATAAATTAAAACCTGTCTTTTTATGCTTACTCTAATTTGGAGATTTAAAAATCTTACCTAGGGTACGGGGCTACTATTTAGGGTTTTAAATTCCATTTATGCCAGGCAATCATTTTGTACAAACAATAAATTAAATAACCGATTTATTTCGAGTTGATTAAATAACACGAAACCAAACCTAATGTATGTAGGTAATAAATAAAATTAGAATAACCTACAAACCCACGAAGCCTGCATTACGATGCTATCTGACAGTTTGGTCACGACCGTCGGGGATTACTATAAAATCACTCTAATAACTACCTAAATTCAATTTGTTGGTTAGTTGATGAATGTAACTTTACTCCTGTACGGATTTTTGGTATAGGAGTAGTATAATGTTTCTGTTGTGACATAGGCTGTTTTAGATATTGACAAAATGTCAACGAATCCGTACCTAAACATTCACGGGTACATGAATATGTGTTTCAATAATTTCGTTGCATTGAAACTTGTAATTTAACACAAATGAGGTGCCGCTTGATGCCATCTGCAGTCTACAAGTTATTCGTTAAAATATTAAGCAAAAGTTGTTTATAAAAATACAAGATATAAAGTTTTAACAGCTTCCAATATTGGTAGTGGAAACCTGAGGTAGCCTCTCAAGTGTGGTCGATGCAGACGTCATCGCACATCTAAGTAAATACGTAAGTAAGTAAATACCTACTGATGCAATATGGTGTCATCTTTATTTGTGTTTTGGTAAACCACGGTCTTATCACGGTCAAAACAGATTTTCTGTTCTTACAAATGGTTATTCGAGAAACTAATATTCGACGGAGATTTATAATGAAAGGAACTAACACTTTCAATAGATATAGAAGCTATTTTTCGTATTTTTATATTTCACCTTAAAGGAGTAACCACACTTTCAAAATGTTATTTAATTTTCCTTGTAACTCACCGGGTTGGGAGGGTTAATATCAGCTACTTGATGAGTAAAGTCGGGTCCCACAGCAGCTCCTGCGAACGCTCTATCGATATTTCCTTGGTGGTAGTTCGGCATGTTAAATCCTGGGAAGCCTTGTCCTTGGAATCCTGGATATCCTTGACCGTCTCGGAAACCGTCAAATCCTGGGAAATTGCCGCCGAAAGAGTTGGACCTAGAGGGAGCGAAAAACTGATTGGAACCAGCTCGGTTCGAGGTCAGATCAAAAGCTTTCGTGGCTGCAGCGTACGCTAGCCTTTGGTTCTCTACGTTATCAAACGTCCTGCAAACACAAAACAACACTGAACACACATAAAACAGATGACAATAGCAAATGCTTGAAGTAAGCAGAGGGTTATTATGAAAGTGAGTGGAAATATTACCAGTATGTTAGACACTGGGTTAGTGATCGCCAGATTACAACTTATCGTATCGTTACCTCCTGAAGAATGGTTTCGGTCGGCGGAATGCATGGAATGGTCGAAAGAATGACGAATGTGGAAAGAATGCTCTGAAAAATAATCGGTATTGGTCGTAATATGTTTATTGTGGTTCCGGTAATAAATGTAGCCTCATGCAAGCGGAATGACAATAAGGCTAGTAATTAAATGGCAAAGTAGATAATACAGCTACAGTAAAATGCATGCCTTAGTTATGACTATTTGTGTCATTTGAGCGTAATTGCTTGTAATACATGCTTGTGTAGTTTGGCTGTGATTTAAGGCGTGTCATACTCAAATAGAACCGTGCTGTCTGTAAAATAAATAATATAAAGTTTGGAGAATTATAAAATCTATGCAAAACAGGATACTGTAACATTGACCGTGAAAAGATTTTGATCTAAAATTTTAAGTTTTTATAGAACTTGTTATTAATACCACCACCTCAACCAACCACCTTAGTTAGAACTTCAGTAGACAGTAGATAGTCCACCACCGGAAGCTTGAAGCTTCATCTGAGCCACTCTTACTCTTGCAGCAGATTCTCGAGGTTGCTAAAGTATTCGGGGAAGAAATCGTCGAAGTCTTGGAAGGTGGGTGGTTGGAAGTCAGGCGGGAAGGTGCCTTGCTTGTCGACCACCTGGCCGTCCTTCAGACCGTATGTGCCTCCGTACCTGCCGGAGGGACCGTCGTATGCGAAAGCTCCTACACCTTCGGAGTTACCTGCGAAAGAAGGACTTAGTTGAAAAGGGGATTTAGGTTTGATATTTATTGGTGGTTGGAATAATGTATTGAAAACAAGACGGTTTTATAATTGAGTATTTGTTACTTGTATTTTTATTTTCATTTGTGACACATCATCGGAAAATTTCACCTTTTGGAAACAAAACGAGTACTTTATTTTCACACATATACAGCTTAACTTTTACGCAATACATTGGATTGGATCAATGAACACGCTTCGTAACAATATTTTTATATCATGTGCCAGCCAAGGCTACATTATTAGCTACGATGTTACTTACAAAGCCTTAGACAAGCTATTGCCCCCATAGCTACTACAATTGTTTACCAAATTGAAATGCATTAATTAAGTGTTTAACATACTAATTGTATTCTGTCTCCGGTCGAATGCTTCTGTTCTACGCCTTAGATAATAAAGTCTGCGCCTGGCAGGTGGCAAAATGTCACTGACCTCCATTAGTACTTGTAGTAATGGAGGTCAGTGCAAAATGTGCACATATTTTAGTTAAATCTCTTTAGTTCCGCTTTCATCAGCTAAATATCAATTTTTGATAAACGTTTTATCTAAAAATCATAGCATATCCATGAATCTGCTCGTGTGCTACAAAAGTATTGTTAAATATATCTAACGAAAAGAGGTAAATAAAGTCAATGTTTTTGAATAAAACTTTGGTTTCAATTAGTTACAAATAGGCATTGTCTTACCTTACGTATTAATTTGGTTTAGGTAATAACAGTCATATAAACTCGACAAAAACCCCCGAAAGGTATCGTTACGTTCCTTCGTAATTACAGCATACCTACTAATTACAAGGAATCCGCGTCAAAGCGATTAAAACCTCAACACCTTAATTAAGATGGTTTATATACTATGCACTCACAATGCGCATCACATTCTGAGGTCATAATTAATGACAGGGAAAACCCGGACAGTAGGCTATTAGCACTTGAGGCATAAATGGACTAGATATAGATACTGTAATATAATAGCGAGATGTATGACAAACAACTTTTTATGACCACTGACATAACAATTAGAGTACGCTCGCAAAAATGCAAAGATTCTTCCGAAAGGTGATCGTTGGTCGGTGACGGTTACGGTGGTCAGATGTATTAGGTCATATGCAATTATGCAAAGGAGCGAACGAGACAACATGCTCTTTCTGCTCCTAGACTTAACTTGACTTTCACTGTCTTTTATATTTCCCAAAAGCAAGATCATTTGATCTGCTATTTAACAAAATACCTATGTTCTTAAAACTAACGCATAACTTTTTAAGAGTGGTGGATTTTTGGAAATTCACGGACAAAAATTGCTCTATATTAGAAGTTATAGTAGTCCCCTAAAAATATATGAAAAACCGTTTTGTGTGATTTTCTAAAAGTCGTAGGGAGTAGAGAATACTTTGTTAAGCTAAAGGCACCTTTAATAAGTTATGAATTAGTTATCCAGTTACCATATAGCTGTAGCATTCAATTACATAAATGTTGTAAATTGAAACCAAATCATATTATGTTTGTGAAACGCGACTTTTCATTACCTACTCGTTTGACGTCAGGAGTAAAACGCTACTATTCTGTAGCCACGAAGCACTATTTACATTAAATTCATGCAAAATTATCATTTAAATTAAATGTCTGAAAAGCCTACTACAAATAAAAAGGCTTTAACAATAGCATGTCTTTAGCACTGCTATAGATTTGTAGTAGAATATATTGGCATAATATACGTAACGATCTATATGAACGTGTATGTAGATAAATTATTATATGATTTACATCAACAATGGTCATTTATCACACATACAATACATATGAAGGTACATATTGTAAACTTAATTTTGTAGACATGCTTCAGATATGAATGCATAAAAAGTACTATAAAAACAATAAATAAATAAATAAATAAATAAATATTTCAGGACATATCACACAGCGCCATCTAGCCCCATACTAAGCTTACGCTTGTATCATGGGTACTAGATAACGGATATAATACATACATAGTTTTCTTTTGTAAATACATACTTATTATATATAGAAACGACCAGACTCAACACAAGTAATTACAAATTTCAATATTCATAATTACTTGTGTTATGCGGGAACAATGATGGTTATATAATAGATTGAAAATAAAAGTTGATTAGTACGATCAATTAATATTTTCTAAATACAAAGACTGAAATAGCCTCACCAAACACAATACACTCCTGCTAAGTTGGCACTGAAACTGTTCCGAATTTATTGATCATTTCTGAATAAACCTCTATGACTAAGCGAACACCTTTGTTAAAGGCGACTTGGTGGTATTTTTTCATGCTTTCATGATGTCACTGCCGAAATTATGATTTGATTGTATTGGGTCAAATAGTTTAATCATTGGTATTTATTTTCATTTCATTGTTTTATAATAACAACCCATATTTTGATAGTGATTAGTTGGCAGATTACAAGCGGAAGTAATAGTAAATTTAATAAGGATTTAGAGCGGGATTTATTATCTTATAGAAACGGAGAAAATATCCTCTGTTAATGCCCCTATCTATACTTTATACTATAGTATTATAAAGCTGAAGAATTTGTTTGTTTGAACGCGCTAATCTCAGGAACTACTGGTGCGAATTGAAAAATTCTTTTTGTGTTGAGTAGACTATTTATCGAGGAAGGCTTTAGGCTATATAACATCACGCTGCAACTAATAGGAGCGAAGAAACAATGGAAAATGTGGAAAAAACGGGGGAAATTATTCATCTTTGATGGCATCCGTTGCGTGCGCTGCGAAAACGGTTCAAATTCAAAGAATGAATGCCCAAAATAACTATTCCACGCGGACAAAGTCTCAAGCACAGCTAGTCAAGATATAAAATTCTATGTAATTTTTAGATGTTTCAGACAAAAAAGCTAAAATAGGTAAATGTTTTATTTGTCGGACCATTTTTTACTTCATTGGCATCATATACATTTACTTCTATTTACCTACGACAGCGACATAATAAATACAATTTTGGAGCACACACGTAATGTAGTCAAACAAGTTCATTGTTATTTTTAGCCTCTAGTATATCTGTGAAAAATTTACCTGGTTTAGTTCAATTAGCAAACTTCCATGTTTACTTAGGTTGGTTAGCGTCTTAACAAGCAAAATATATATTATCTTAACTTTGCAACCTTGGTAAGAAAACTTTTAAATGTAGGTATAAATTTACTTTTAAAAATAATAATATTATTCTTTACTTAATTAAATAGGTAGTAGAAATATGTTTATAGTCTACCGTTGCAAATATTTTTTCACGCATTTGATATGGTCGTATTAAACGAGGCTTAATAAGAACTTGAAGAAATTTTAATACATGTTACTCAGTGAACAACTTACATCCCATGGTTTCACTCGCTAAAACAGTATATAAATTAGATTATTTCAAATTGAATATTAAATTGCATACTTTAAAATCTTTGCATTTGAAGCGGTTGTTAAACCATTTTTGGCCAAAATGTAGCCTTACCGCTAGTTCTTAATCTAATTTAAATTGCATAATGGATTTATGAAGTATTACTTATTAAAACTGTCTAAAATGGTAAGGCAATTTGTCTTCAAAACATAAAAAAACATTGGTAGAAATGCAGAGTGTATTAAGCAGAATCTATCATCACATCGCAGGAACAAAACATGATATCTCTAACATT
Organism: Macaria notata; assembly: GCA_927399415.1. Lineage (NCBI taxonomy): Eukaryota > Metazoa > Arthropoda > Insecta > Lepidoptera > Geometridae > Macaria > Macaria notata. Next base: position 3,760,958 of record OV656727.1, read on the forward strand.
CATAATCTTGATAAAATTATAAGTTTTCATCGATATTGTAGAAAAAAACCATTATGCTTCAAATAGGTATATGAACAGGCCAAAAGGTCTGAATTTAAAGTTAATAAAGAAAGTTAGGTTACGTTAAATATAAAGTTAATTAAAGTTTTATTAAATTTACATGTTTATCTCTTCAAATGTTTTATATTAACGCTAAATTATCTATAAATATAAGTAGACTGCGAAATTGGTTTGTAAACAACCGATATCAGCGTCTAAGCTGGCAATGACATGATGATCTATGATAATTCAACCTAATTCGTGATATAACATATTTGGTATTGACACTTGACCAATTTTGTTCATATACATAACAAATTCTATGTTTATTGCAGCTTAAAATAATAGTAATAAATCAATAGTTTAACCGTCTTATTACAAAACGCGGTTTAAATATTAGACCCGGGCTTCGAAAATAAAAAAAATGTGTTCTTGTTGTTCAAACTTCACATACAAGCAAGCAAAATGTCAACAAAATTGGAACTTTGATTTAACATTCGTACATTTTAACAGTTTCATAATTATTATGACAGTAGACAGACAATTTTCAAATAACTAAAACGGACTTGGTCTAGACTTATATATATACTTATTTAAACCACGTTTTGTAATAAGGCCCTAAGAGAAATACGACCAAAGAATACAAATTAAAATTATTTTAGTTAGAATAATACATAATTAAAAGCGCAACATTTTTGGGTTAATCATTTAATGAAAGCATTAGTGTAAGCATAAAATGTGAATCTAGATTATCCAGGCTACGAGTTTTTGGACCAATTTTTTTATATATGTTGTCTAAAATACCTATATGTATAACCTGGCAAATAATTGGCATATAGGATACTTAAAAACGTGAGGTGGACATAGGAAAAAGCCATGGTGCTTTGTTTTCCTGGAATCCGTTGCTTATATAATCTTGTCAAACATTCGACTTTTTTGGTTAGATAAATTTGGCAAACCCGTGTTATGTTCTATGCTTTATGTACCTGCAATGATGCCACTAAATATACACCTAAATTCATATTGGGATCTAGTCATAAAAATTAGCCTTAAAAGCCTATTAAATATTAGGCTTTAATTAAATTTGATTTTTGTATTGTTTTCACGTATTTATGAATATAAATTATGTTGATATTACAATTTCCATATAAATGAAACGAATTTATTTGGCCTTAGCAAGTATGGTCAAAATAATAAGGTTTTTTAACGTATCTCCACACTAACATACCGCCTTACTTATTTATAACTTATAACACATTATTTTTAACGTATCTCCACACTAACATACCGCCTTACTTATTTATAACTTATAACACATTATTTTTAACGTATCTCCACACTAACATACCGCCTTACTTATTTATAACTTATAACACATTATTTTTAACGTATCTCCACACTAACATACCGCCTTACTTATTTATAACTTATAACACATTATTTTTAACGTATCTCCACACTAACATACCGCCTTACTTATTTATAACTTATAACACATTATTTTTTCCTTGCTGCCAAAACTATCAATAAGAAATATAACAAAACATAGACGATTGAATATATTATTTATAGTTTTAAATAATAGAAATAATATTTAAATAAATAGAAAAATGTGTTAGAGAGGCTTCGATCAATAAGTTAATTGATAATGCGTACAAGCTCACGTGTTAATAAATGAATCATTCAATTAGACATTCACGTAGCATCCAGAACCGGTCTCGACTAACCACAATAAACATTATGTGATGGAAGTGTACTTGTCATGACTAAATCAATATTAAAGTGCTTTGTATGCCAAATATGTAAGACTAGGTACTTACACTGAATGGATTGTAACAGGGCAATGACAATTTTATAATAAGGTGCTAAACGGTAAATTTAAAAAAAAATGGGTGGAAGGAAAATTCGTAAACTATTTTTAGTTTTGGTGTGCCCATTGATGTTAATGAGGTACAGTAAAGATTAAACTAGTTTTCCTAAGACAAGTTTTTACGAATCAATATATTTGGTAATTATTTTAGTAGAAGTCTTTACAGAATATGTAGCAACGTCGAGATGCTTTGCGTCATAGCTAATTTTCGTTATATATTTGAATTAAGTCAATTACAGCCATTCATTCTTACTTAGCTAGCTGGATTAGCTCTACCTGGAGCCCTGTTCCCAGAAAATTATAACCCAGGGGTCTTCGAATCTAGAGTAAATAGGTTTCTTCTAGGCAAGCGTGCTACATCTTAGACTATAGTGGTGCTTAACATCAGGCAGGCTATTGTCAAATGTAAGCCTATTTAGTGTTAAAAAAAACTTCAGTTAAACAATAATAATCTTTGTTGTGTAAAAAGTGTGATTAATATTCATCAATATTATAAACACTTTCAGGAATTTTCAGCGTCTGTATCACACGCTTTGTGTAAAACTACCGTCACTTTACTATAAAGCATTCATTCTCTTATTCTTTTCACTAATGGTACTATGTTAATCATTATTCAAAACCAATACAAATATGACAGAAGCATAAAAAGATTTATAAAAGCTATGCTGACTTGCATATCCAAATTAATAAAACATACCCGCTCCATAGCTTTCTGCCAAGCTGAGGCAAACCGCATACAACAAAATAATGCTCTTCATAGTTAACACTTCCACTATTTGTCTAATGGATGCTAAATAGAACCTGTTACTGATTAGTTACTTTATCAATAATGGCCACACGAGTATTCTCTACGAATGTTTAAGTTATTGTGGTGCCTCAGGATCCTCGCTCAGTATTAAATGTATTTCCCTCGATGCTTATCAGACGCATTTTAACGCTTCTATTTCCACGCGTTAGAGCTCAAATTGTTTCGGAATTTTCTTGGTGGAAATTGTGGCTTAGACGCTAAGGGCATCCGGGAGCAACGGCTTAATTATCTGCCAAAGGGTAACCTTATAAGGGTTAGTGTTTTTAAGAAATCTGCATGGTCTTGGCGTAATATTACACCTATTATTGGCATATACCTAGTTAAATACTCGTATGCCGGCTGGTTTCTTGTTTATCTTATGTGCGGAGTCACACATGTTTAGCTGCGATTTTTCCTTATTTTTTTAACGATTTTCTTGATTTCGATTAGATGGTTTCTAATGTCTATGTTTTTATGCGTGACTAACCCAAAATTAATGTCTCAGTACTTTTTACATATATATATATAGATATTTTTTTATATTCAAAACAGTTTTCAAAATTAACTTACAACTAATTTCTAATCTTTTTTGTAACACGAAAAGTTACCTAAATCAAGATGTAAGATTAAAAAGGTTATGACTGGTCATTGTGATATTTCCAACAAAAAAACTAGCAGAAAAGCGCAAAAATAACACTAATTAAATGAAATTGCCGCGAACTGTAGGTAACGTACAAGACCGTAGGTAGGTATATGAAGATAATTTACTGGCTGTAGTTAATTTTATTACCTGGGTTATTCAATTAGATATTGAACCTTATCTTTATTTAAATACAGACGAATATAGTTTGAAAAATATGTATGAAATGGTACATAATAATCATGTAGATTTAATCTACAAAGTGCAAGAAGAATATCGCCAGTAGAGGTTAAGGCGAAGGCTGTTGATAAAAAACCGATGGATAGACACTACTGACACACACTTTGTTAAGGCGATATAACATATAGATAGTATTTTATCGATTGACCTTACTACGCGCAAGATGTTTATAAATATTACACACTAGTTGTGTCCTGTGGTAGCCCTCATATTTTAATCCGCGCTCTAATCCACCAGTTGTATTTAATTCAATTAGACTATATTATTATTAGCTTGAAAAATAAAAAAATACACACAGTTACATACAAAAAATACTTGCTTTTATAATACAGGTGGGATAAGTTTTGTGGAGCTATTTCATTTCTCTATAAGAAAAACTAAAGAAATTAAAATCACAGGTTACTTTGTTTTACACATTTTAATGGGATAATAATAATATAATTGTCATATGCTGAACTTGTCAAGTTTAAAAAAGTCGATATACCTACCTAGTAGAAACACAATCATTGACACAGACAAATGCATAAGCCAACGACATTAAAGCCATATTTAAATATACGTATCAACGTATCAGCATTGCCATCCAGCGTGGTAATGCGGCCAGCATGCTGGGCACGCTGCCCTCTGGTAGTGGGCTGGAGCACTTAGATTATCTTTAGGCTTTTCTAAAGATTTTCTAAGTGCCCCTTTTTGTAGTAGTTAGAAGTAGTATGTTTAGTTTTCCTTCACTTGTTTTTATATTTTATTAACGTAGTACAGTTATTAAATTATTAACTAAATTGATGAATTAATTAATTATTTTAATTACATTGTAAATTGGATTTCCCAATAAGATGAATATTGTTCCTAATTACATTAGAAAGATATTATAAATGTGATTTATGTTCCTTATTGTTTTCCTATTTATTTGTTTCTAACTGAAGAACTAGTAAACATATAAACACGTGTTAGTAATGTAATTGGACACGCACCTGGTAGAAATTAGAACAGATTAAATAATGCATACATAATCAGGAATCCAATCATTGGTGTTAAAAAAAACTAGAACATACACTGAAATACTCTTATTGGTATGTAATAAATGTATAGGTACTAAGTAAGATGCTTTTTTTTTCAATAAATGTTTTAATATAGGTACTATTTAGCAAAATAAATTATGAAAATAAAAGTGTCTATATCTGGCGTAAATATACTCTGCGCAGAAGTTACGACATTCAATAATGAGGTATACGAACCGAGGAGGAAGGATCTCTGGAGTCGTAGCTCTAAAGCAAATGTATAAAGTTTTATCTCATATTTATATGTAATTGTTCGTACTTATATTTAGTTCATATCACTATGACTTTCAGATAAAATAAATAGATAAATAGGTATTTCAGGACATATTACACGGCGCCATCTAGCCCCATACTAAGCTTACGCTTGTGTCATGGGTACTAGATAACGGATATAATACATTATATACTTTTCTTTTGTACATACATATTTATTATACATAGAAACGACCAGACTCAACACAAGTAATTACAAATTTAAATATTCTATCGGGAATCGAACCCGGACCCTTAGATTAGAAGACAGAACCACTACCAACTAAGCTAACAGAGCAGTCTAGATGACTTAGTATTAAATGCTTACCCTGTATAAAGTTAGTAAAGCACCCGGCTATCTGTGCAATTAGTTTAATCATGAATCACGTTCTCATCTCACAAACAAATATCATGTTTAGGACCCACTTCTTTTGTTTACTTTGACTTGTAAATGTAATAATTCATCTTATATTTTATCAAAATCTGCATGCTTTTATGAGTCGGTAGTTTTTTTTATAAATAAGTTGTTATTGTTGTTTCTCTTAACCATGTTCCCAAATTTGAGTCGACCTAAGATAGGTATGTATAAAATTGTACGAAAATGTATGTTCAGCTTAACAGGTTTGCTTGGTCAAAAAAATTTGTTTTCTTTCTAAATTCCTTATTACATTCGACGGAAATCTTATAAAATTTATTATTATATAAATACTTAAATTACTTAACAATAACCCAATTGATTGAACTTCTAGGTGACTCTTTTCATAGCCTCTTTACATTGAATATAGCTTTCAAGTAAAAAACTTAGTTTCTCCTTCCATTTTGGATTTCCTAAAGAAAAGAGAAGACCTTTGCTTATCTAGTAAATGCTAACACCAGGCAAGCGAAGGCCTATTCCGTGTTAAAAAAGAAATGTTTTATAACATCATGTAGGTTGTGGTTTACCGGATTGCCTACACACATAACCAGTAACCAACCAACCAACCAGTCTCAATTTACTTTCATTCTATAAGTATACGAGCTGTGCCTGCAACTTCGTCCGCGTGGAATAGTTATTTTGGGCATTAATTCTTTGAATTTAGAACCGTTTTCGCAGCGAACGCAACGGGAGCCTTCAAAGATGAATAATTTTCCCCGTTTTTTCCACATTTTTCATTGTTTCTTCGCTCCTATTAGTTGCAGTGTCATGTTATATAGCCTAAAGCCTTCCTCGATAAATGATCTATTCAACACAAAAATAATTTTTCAATTCGCACCAGTAGTTCCTGAAATAAGCGCGTTCAAACAAACAAACTCTTCAGCTTTATAATATTAGTATAGATTTAGCTTTTACACTTAGAATATTTGTTATTGAAGATGACCTAATCTTCAGTAGGTAGTGGGTCCTTAGGTCCTCACGTGTTTGGATTGCAGATTTTCCTGCTCTTCTCACGATAAGGTAAGTAAGTATACATTATGATTTTTTGTGCTAATTATAAAGTTCTGCGTAGTACACTTTTTGTTACAAACCACAATGCTTTCAGCTGTAGATAGCTAATTTTCCATGTCTAATGAAATTAATCATTACTTTGTAGGTATTTAACACTCACGATTTCATGGTTTTATGATAAGTTCAATATGTTTAATTGTATAAAAATATTTTAACATTGTGCTAAAACATAATGGATAATAGCTATGACCCACTGATCATTACATATGGTCGCATGGCGTTGCCGTCTTGCATTTGAGGGAAAGAAATCTTACTCCGCACTTTTGTAACGTTATAATCTATTTATTGTCAGTAGGGCCGTAATGAATGATGTTTTGCATCAATGCTGATGTGAGTGTTTTCGCCTTTTTACATTTTTATGAATGTTCATTTTTTGGGATTTTATTGAATATGGACAACAATTCCCATTCCTATTTCCAATTCAAGGACATGATATAGATTTAAAATTTTCTTCCAGACAAACAGAGTATATTGTCACACAACCTGAAGTAAATTTAATCAAGTCAAATCAAATCAAATTAATTCAGCATAAGACAATCCGTTTTAAAGAGATCTTATATAACTGAACATGTTAGCATTTAACAAATCAATCTCGGCAATAGTATCAGACAAATACACCTTCAGTTATCAATTAGCAATTTAGTTCGTAACTTAAACTGACATGTAATGTAATAGGTACATATTTTAAAATAGGTAATGTAAAACGTGTATTAGGTACATATTGTCCAATGATATAAAATAAACACGAGTAAGAACTAAAGACCCAAAATAAAACACATTCTGCAATATATAACCAAAAACCTAACTAAAGGCCTCCGTCACGCGGAGGGAACTAGACTTAGGAATAAAAAAAACATGTTAGCATTGTATATGTCGTAGGATAATTCGATACTTCGAATCTTCGCGGAAATCCTAGGGGTTTTGCGAAAACGCGGATAATTAGACATAGGCGAAAATTACCTGTCCTGTTGTAGTGCTAGTGTTGGACTCGAAGTCACTTGTCTGTGACAGAAGGTAGATTAGGTTCGTTAGGTTGCTTTCTACCACGCACATGCGACGACGAGCGAAGCGAGGAGGAGCCAAGTCCTGTTGTAGTGCAAGTGGTGGGGCAAAAATCCTGACTTTGTCCAGTAAGATTTGATAATTTTTCGCCTATGTCTAATTATCCGCGTTTTCGCAAAACCCCTAGGATTTCCGCGAAGATTCGAAGTATCGAATTATCCTACGACATATATAACAGCAAAGACTTTTCAAAAACCAAATGATTTCTAATTGTTACTAGATTCATTCGACTACCTGAATTGGGTTCAGAAGCTAATCATGAGCACCTAATCATAATAAACACTGAAGAACAGTTATTAACTTCGATCCACCACACCTTTTTAAAAATTATGTCAAGATGCTCTACAGAAAATTGCTAAAGCTAAATTGACTTCCCTGTAGTTTTTTGTTTGCTACAATAAATCTGTCAGGCACTATTTGTTAATTTACCAGTAGACAGCACTCATACTAATGATCTACTGCGACTAATCGTCTCAACATCAATGGCACTGTCTTAGTAACCGCATCTTAAGCAAAAATTAGACATTCTATTTTGGGCTCGAAGTTTTTATTGACTTGCCTTGTAGGTTCTAATTTTATTTATGTTCTACTTCGCAACACATAATTTGACTTGAATTAACATTTTGCGCCTTAGCTTTTGCTCTGATTAATTAGTGGCTACTTTACAACACTGAACATAACTTTTTATTATGATTGAACAACTGGCAATAGCAAACGCTTTTTATATTTTTTATTATTTTTTTAAACCATAGGTAGGTAACAAACATCAAAGTAGCAATCAACAAAGTTAAAATTACAGTAAGCAGTAGTTTAAACTTTGAGTTTATAATCATTATCTACTATTTCGGCTTGGCAAGAGAGACAAACAAACAGATTACCTAACAGAGAAACTAACCAACATACTTTTGCTTCTATATAATGGTATGATTTCTTAACAATGTAAACCTTATCCTGTTTCAGTAATGCATAAGTTTCAGGAGAATTAAAACATCATCTGAAATAGTCTTTAAAATTATTTATTTACTTTATTTTTTACAAAATAACAGTATAATCACAGAAATCATTATACACATAAACTTAATATATTTTTCGTAACGAATAAAAAATTTGAGCCCGATGAAATTCTTTCTTAAAACATACAAATCCAAAAGCAAATTAGTGTTTCACTATAAATACAAAGCAAAAGGGAAAATAAGTTTCTGATTTCAATAAGTATTATATCCGTTATCTAGTACCCACGACACAAGCGTTTGCTAAGTGTGGGGCTAGATGGCGCTGTGTGCAATGTCCCGGAATATTTATTATTATTATTTATTTTAAATATGTTACACCTACAAGGTGTATTTGAGTAAAAATATCACCTACTGGAAAGATCGATTGATTCAGTGTGAAAACAAGAACGAGTGACTTCCATCCAACCGTGAAATTTACAATATGTTCATACTAAGAATGTTTTTTCGTAGAATTTTCCACAGCAGCTGATAAAACACACTCGCCTTCGAAATGTTCACGAGAATTTCATTTGCATACATCTAGAATATTCTACGATTGTGACGAATTTAACTCCGTACTTACTAAGTGCGAATATATCAACATCCTAATTACTTATGATAAAATAACGAATACTTTTACTTTGTGATTCTTGATCTGCGTCATGTTTTCCCTCTCTCCTTAATTAGGCTAAACGATCGGTTCAATAACATTTGAATTTCTTTACATTTTTATTAATTTCATTTTTTTTAATAATACATTTATAACATGTTTAATCAGACGTTACTTTGCGGAAATCCATTGTAGGTAACTAAAACTCTGGAGAAATATGTAGTGTTTTTCCGCTGCGACTGCACCTTACCTTACTACCTTACCATTTTTTTTCAGTCGCAGCAGTAAAACATTACATATTTCTCCAGAGTTTCAGTTACAATTATAAGACTACAATAAGTATCCTAGCGTTTTACTTCTCCTTTTCTTATACTTCGTAACTCTAACAAACCCTTCTAGAAATCGTAACTAAGTATGTAAACATTAGTTTTTAAGGTTTTATGTAATACCTTCAGTCAATAAATAATTTTGTATTTGTATTTTTGTATTTGTATTGTACAAGATTTCATATTGAGTAACAGCAAAACAGACTGCTTTTAACCGATCGTTCAAGCATTTCTTACAACAATCAAGCTAGAGATCTAGCTAGTTTGACTGAATTGCAGCCCAAGTTTCTTGAACAGATCTTCAGGGCGACCGGTGGGCTTGAAGTCGTATTCAGCAACTGTTCCGTCTTCATTGATGACCTTGTGGCCTCCACTCTTCTCTGACTTCTGGCCATTGTTATCTGATAAAGAATGGTAGGTGAATTCTGACTCAGCGTACACGTGTCCACCTTCAGGAGGCTTCAGGCCTTTCACGTCAGTCAGGTCCTGTAAAATATAAAAAAGAGTGATTAAAAAATAATTGAAATAAATATCGGACAAACAGTATTAAAACAAATAAAATTTATTGATCTTAGGACCTAATATATAACAGGGTGTTGTTGTATTGGGACGTTAATATTATGTATTTGTATATACATCATCATCAACATTATCAGATTCAGATCATTTGCAATTTTAGTTCAGGACTGTAATTACATCAAATGTTGATAAGTCTTTTGTTTTTATCAATTATATCAGCCGCTCAGTCTGAAGTGTATGGAAATGAGTGTGGATTTTCGCGCCTGGCAGTTAGTAGACCGTAGCCTAGTGGTTAAGGCGTTCTGACGGTAGCAGAAATACGCAGGTTCGAATCCTGCCGGTCGTGATTATTTTCGCTCATTTTCCAATAAAAGTTCAATTAAATCAATTTAAATTTCATCGTTTTATCGTATGTTAGTTCTCCCATTTAGGCCATTAAATATTGATAGTAGGTGCGTTTACATAACTTTGTATAAGCATGTTCTACCCCATAATAACAACTTTTTTAAATTTTTAATACGAAATTTACCGTCAATCTTGAGAATTTGTGAAATCGTTTTTCTAAATCTGGAATGTCTGAAAATTGCTGAAAATGTATAAGATTTAGAATTTAGTTGGTAGGCATGTTAACCTAAATAACTTTGTATATACTAGTTTTGAACTAAGAAATTTACCTCTAAGCTTGGAAATTTGGAAAATGATTTTTTTTTTAATCTGAAAAGTCCTGAAAATGTTTAAAGTTTATACTTTAGTAAGTCAGTTATATAAGATACATTATAGCCCCATTACTACAACAAAGTTTAGATTTAACGTAAGGAATTTATAGTCAACCTTGAAAATTTATGAAAAGATTTTTCGAAATTTGAAAAGTTCTGGAATTTTTAAAGTAGGTATGTGTCACGTGTCTACGTGTGTCAGTTAGGCTTAACTCAAGATATTATTTTTATTATTTCTGTTCGTATAGGCCATTTCCAACGTACTCTTAGGATGCCTTTAGGAAAATAGATATTGTGTTTGCTTAGTTTGGGCACGTAAATTGCTATTGCCATTTAAATAAGAAACAAACAGGCTTTATATAAAAATTACATTTTACTTAATATGAAAAATAATCTACTATAATACTTATGATCTCTCCTTCTCTCTCTCTCTCTCTCTCTCTTCTTTTTCAGCCACTTATTGTCCATTTCTGAACATAGGTCTTTCCTTGTTCTTATAATGTTTTAATAATATTACGTTCATGAAAACGTGACTAACGGAACTAATCTCGTATGATTATTAGTCAAGGAGTTTGCAATTTTTTGAAGTAAACATGCTGATTATGTATGCTGATTGTTTTTAGGAAAAAAATCAAGTTGGCAATAACGAATAGCTGCAAAAACTTGTTAATGACTCACCTTTTACTTCGAAACTAAGTATGCATGTTTATCTAGTTTTACGAGTAATTTAATGTGAATAGCAGAGGAAGATACTTACTTTCAAACCTTCTTTCGCGAAGGAGTTTGCGAAACTGAAACAAAATACGTATCCAATTAGCAAACACTAAGCAATAAAAAAAGTTATTAAGGGCTTTTATAAACAAGCTTTACGAACACTGTATTATAGTTCCCGTAAGGCATGATTAAATTTAGTTGTTTAGAGTCTGGACGAGGCGGCCAACCGGGACGCGCGTGCTGACTCGTCCTCCTGATGATGGAAACCTCAGATTTCCGAAACTTGTCGAGCTAATTTTTCGACGTAATTTTTGACGTAAGTGCTAGCCGGTTAATACAACTAAGCTTTACGAAACCATAATAACTATGTCACAGTCTAACCTACATGATTTCGTTTACATTATTTTATTAACATTGTAGTTATTTTAACCGTATATGATATAACGTTATGAACATATTCTAATTTAGTTTGCAAATTAGTTAAGACTGTGCCAAATAGATCAGAGGTGTAGATTTTTCTTAAAATTTTAATTTTGTATCATTTTATCCAAATTGTCATTAATTTTATAATGTAGTCAGTCAGTAATGCAAGGTGTTTTTTTACGTGGGATAGGTTCGTTAGTTGTAACATATGTATTATTTTAATTATATGAATCTTGACTTAGGTAGTGTTATCTGTAAATTGTTAGTTTTTTGCTGAATGAAATGTCATTTGTACGCAAACACTTCCCTGAACATAGGCTCTTCTATCATTCACACCCTTCGTCCTTGGTCGTGAAAATTCATTGAATGAAATTTCTATTTCTGTTTTAACCTTGAAGCTTTACAATGCGAGGTAGGCACTAATGTCCCCGCGAACATACAATACGGAAATATTTAATAATCAATTAGGGTTCAAATTATTATTATAAGAAATACTGGTGTTCTTATTCAGGGTTTTTGCTGGAAATGGAGACAAACGATTTTGTTTGGTGTAATCTATTGATGACATATTATATTTGTGGAACATTATCAAGCAGTTAGGTATTAACACATTTAAAGTCTTATCTAGACCACATTTTTATTTTTTTAAGAGTGACAGATGAAATACTTACAAGTCGTGTATTTTTTGCCATTCTCCGTTAGTGGCGGCGTCCACGAATGAATCGTAAGAATATGTAGGTTCAACTGGGGCTCCTGAAAATGAAAAATAAATTATATTTGTGTAAATTTTTGGCTGCTGTACTATGCCGAGATTTACAATATAAAGTATCATGGGACCTCACTGAACAATGGAAACACTCAAATGGAATATTATGCTAGTTTTCGGTTCCCCATCCAACGGTTGACCGCAACGAGTTTTGCTGAGCTTCAGTTATAGTTAAAAAACTATTCATTGTATTAATAAATTTTAACTATAAATAATAACTGCTTCAGTGCATACCTAATGCTAAGTAATCTCCATAACTTCCTGCATTATCTAGATTATATTGCCAAATGTCAATGGATCAATTTATGCAAGGCTGGTGGGTGGATGTGATTAACACACCCACGATAAAGCATATCATTGTATATCTCCCCTACTAGCTGCCCGCGGTTTTGCTTTATCTTAGACTAGTGAATGCCCGCGGCACCGTTCGCAATGTTGCAAAATAAAAATAGCCTATTGCACTCCCCATTCACGATCCATTCAGCTGTTTACGTATAGTGCACGTAAATTAAAAAGTTAAACAGACAATAATTCTAAATAGTAGTACTTGTTGGAACCGGTTAGTTATATTTTTTTATTACGTATTTGTATACCCATCCTATTTATTTTTTTAATCTCTTCTATGTGCAGACTTTTGACCTTCTCTATTGTATGTATAGTACAATATTAATGACGATAGAAATGGATTTTTGGAGGCGAGTAAAAGCGATTAATATCTGAAGTTGCCTAAAATTTCTCGTTGTATCGATAAATGTTTACCAGGATCTGACAAATGAATCGATGCGAAACGGAACTATCACATTATTATGCCAATAATATTCGATCATGCTTATTCTGCAATTCACACCGATCGACACTTCTTTGGCGGATTCGCAACAAAATATTTACATTAAGTCGTCTTACCTAGAAATTGCATCGTTCGATTCATAGGTGAAAACATAAAAAAATTCTTGGTCTCTTATCTCTCTCTCTGTCTCTTGTTTTCTAGGTACGCCTGACTGGGCGCTTCGATCAAATATGAACTTGATCGAAACTGGAACGACTTTATTCCCGAACCAGACAAAAATATTTGGGAATATTTTCTTCGTTATTTTAGACTATACAGTTAGCTGCTGTTAATAAAAAAGATTTTTTAAGTAACTTATATTTATTGCATTTAACTTAGTTGAATATAAGTCATTTTATTCTTTATTATTTTTCTTGAAATGGAATACAAAGTACTAAATCGGCACTAACATGTTAGTGTGGTGTCGCTATGAAGGTTTATCAATTATATTTTAATGACCTTATGTGATAATTCGTTTATACTTTAGGTTTTACCTTAAATATGCTACGTCACAATGTAAGAACAATAGTATTTATTTACAGTACACGTGGCTCGGTGTACTGACGAGTTCATTCGCGATTAGTAAAGTTAAGCAATTTCCACTGTCGGGACACATTTGATATTACATATGTGTATTCTGAGTGACTTTGTCTTTAGCCTTTTTGTGACATTTTTTTTGGCTCGGATTACACTTTAAAAGTCCTAGCTACCTGTTAGGACAGTCGTTAATCCAGAGTTTTAAGACGGTACGAACATACTTTTTAAAGTTTTTACCCTTACTATGTATGTGTCAAATTTTTATTAAGTTCCGTGTTCTTGGATTAATTTGAATGTGATTTATGCAAGTACATTTTTACTGCAGACTTTAAATTAATTTAAAGTCTGCAGTAAAAATATATGTCTGCAGTATAAAAAATAGCACAAATAGCTCTATTATCCCGTACCATTTTTGTTGTTAAAAAAATACAAAATAGTAATGCAAAATTGCCATGTTTTGCTCACTTCATTGTAATCGATTTAGGATCAAACTTGATATGTTAATAGCCACTTCTCTTATCATAAGATGCTATAAAATCCACATTATGTTTATGTGATCCAATAATGTAGCCAATAAACAAAATAATGTTAGGTCCACTCAAGTAGAAAATAACATTCCAACTTTTGATATTTTAACAGTTTTAGAAATATATTTATCCTAAATTTATTAGATTTTATTATCCTATTCTGAGATATTGTTATATTTATCCTAAATTTATTAGAGTTATCCTAAAGTTATCAGATTTAGAAATATATTTATCCTAAATTATAGGTATCAGAGAAGCACGAATGGAAATTTAATTGTTTCTTCAATATATGTTTAACAAACAGGGCAACGCGATGTATCCACGTTAATTTGATATAAATGCAGTATATGATAAACAAAGACCATCTATTTACATTATTTAGGTACCTTCCAATTTGGAAGAAAGAATAAGCCTGGAAGAGATCACACAAGGTGATTAGGCTTGTACATTTATTTATAGCTTAAGTCCTTTAAGTTTTTGTTGTTTAAGTCCTTTTGATATTGTTAATTTATTTTGGTGTGCAATAAACATATATTTAATTAAATTGAAATTTCATCCGAATCACTTTTGCCGATTTTAAGAATTAATTAAGAACAAAATATATACGAAATCCTTCGAGCATTAAATTAGTGTGATGTAGTGCCCACATTTTAGAATCACATCGCTCCAAAGCGCTATTAAAGTAGATCTATAAGAAGAAACAAACACATTCATATTAAACTAGAGGGTGCTCGCGGCTTCACTCGCATTAAGAAGTAAAACTTGCATCCCCTATTTCACCCCTTTAAAAGGAGCATTTCTAAAAATAATTTAGCGGATGCCTATGTTAAAACATCTACTATACCAAATTCCAGCCCGATCCGTCCAGTGGTCTGGGCTGTGCGTTGATACATCAATATGTCAGTCAGTCAGTCAGTCAGTGACCTTTAAGTTTTATATATTTAGAAGATTTAAGTAAGTATGTATACAAATATAATTTGGGTGTTAATAAACGTATTGAAATATGTTACAGCAGTTTATGACCTCTTCCAGACCTTATCACCACTGCTTGAGCATTGGAGTCCACAGCTGGCGTAAGCCTCCTCCCTTTTACGCGAATAATCCCTGCATTTTTCTCAGACCGATTAGCAACTATTTACAGTAACATTGGCTTTCAGCGATAAGGCCGCAGATTGTGGCACTAGTTCAGATATAATTTGTTTTATGCACTGTTTTTTTTAATTTGTGTCAATAATAAAAAGTTCATCTATTTATCTAATTCAATATAATTTACAATAGCTCAGAGGTGATTGTCTCAATAAATCTGCGGCCAACATGATGCTAATATGTAGATAAACTTTTCAAGAGGTCACCAATCCAGTCGGCCATGAAAATGTCAAGACTTACTTTATTGCGGTTTGTGCAATATTTGATGTCCACTTAGGTAATTGTAAATCAAATTTTACGTGTTTTGTATACTAGTAATGCCCTGTCGGTCAAATTCTAATCGGAAATTCAGTATTTTTGACCTCGACCTAGTCGACTATACTTAAATATTATGACGGTTAGGTCTTTTGATGTAAAAAAGACGATACGATGTCAAATGTTTACTAATTATCATCTTTATAATGTTAAGTGTCGTTGCCAACGTCAAGGTATATTTGTGGTAGATGCAGGGCCTTATTACTAAACGTGGCTTAAATATAAGTCTAGACCAAGTCCGTTTTAGTTATTCGAAAATTGTGTGTCTACTGTCATAATTATCAAACTGTCAAAATGTACCAATGTTAAATCAAAGTTCAATTTTTTTGTTGACATTTTAATTTGATGCCTCAACAACAAGAACCCACTTTATATTTTCAAAATCCTGGACTAATATTTAAACCGCGTTTTGTAATAAGACGGTTAAAGTTTTGTAGTGGGATTAATATTTTTATCTTAATACCTCGCATTTTGCATGTAAAGAATGCTTCTATTTAGTATTCATGATATAGAATTTTATTGCATATTGTTCATTCAATCTTTACTCATCAGTGTTTCGTGTTAAACTTGTTATCATTGTAATAATACAACCACATATGGTACAAAAGCAAATTTTATGCAAAAATACTGGTTCTAAAATACCATCAGCGCGATATTTTTATATTAATTCAGCACCTAATCACATCAGTGATAACTTGACATGTGACGCTGTTCCATGAGCATCTAAATATATAAAACTAAAAGGTGACTGACTGACTGATATAGTGATCTATCAACGCACAGCCTAAACCACTGGACGGGTTGGGCTGAAATTTGGAATGAAGGTAGATGTTATGACATAGGCATCCGCTAAGAAAGGATTTTTAAAAATTCCAGTTTTAAAGGGGTGAAATAGGGGATGCAGGTTTTACTTCTTGATGCGAGCGAAGCCGCGAGCACCCACTAGTTGTTTTATATTTATCATCATCAATATTACAACGAATCAATTTATTGTATACTAGTGGCTGACTACTGCTTCATTCTCGTTATTTCGAAATAAAATATAGCCTATGCCTCAGTTCTATATCCTAAAATAATTACATGGATATCAAAAATCAGGTGAAAGAGCTGATGCACGAACGAGTGACAGACATCAACAAAGTAACCAACATTTTTTTTGTATTGTTAATAACTAACTAGCTGGATAGGGTAAACTGCGTGTTGGATGAAAAACCTTACTCTATAAAAACAATACTTAGGCTGCACTCAGCTTTCTGCTAAAGATTTCTCTTTCTACATCCAAAAAACTTGAATCCTTAGTAGGTATGCTTCTTGTTTATTTAATTGTTAGTATGTTTGTTCATCTTTCAAAAGGCAACAGTATTTTGTTTTTGGCATGGAGGCAGCATGGGGGTTTTGGGACTAAATTAGACAATGTTCATCCGAAATAAGGGCGAAATCGTATAAACCAAGATATATACTTATACATATTATATGTACCCTAAAGTCATTATAAAAAATAGAAGAGACAATAACCTTTTACTCAATTAATTATTATCCTAAACAGTGTTGTAAACGGACTGCTATGTAAATGTAATTGAAATAGCTACAAAAATAAATAAATAGATACCTTCTATAGCCTTGTATATGTGCAAATAAAAAAAACATCACTTACCTTGAATCCAGACAGCGGCAGTCAAAAACACAACAAGTTGTAACATCTGCGACATAGTGAAATATTTTTCTCACAAAACTTCCAAATTAGGAGGAAAAACGAGTAATTTTATGTTCTATCGTACAGAAAATTCAAATGTATATTTTAGCGTAAATAAATCTGTATTTTTGTGGAATTCCCGTGCGGTAGAATCGAGTTAGGACGGTCTAATGCTGTCGACGTCGTGATATCAAGGTTTATATCGTTGTCGATTTTACCTACATTCGCATAAACGTTGATATCCTACAATTTATGGGGTAAAAAGCATATGATCAGGTAAACGTCCAGTATTATTTGTTCAATTTGTTTTTAACATTTTGTCACTTAAGTGGTTTATGTGAACTTTGGTTTGTTTATTTTAGTTTGGGTTTGTGCATTTAAGGCTATTAATTTCGATATGTTTTGGATATATGATCAATGTGAGAAAACTTTTTGAATGCGACTGGTTTGCATTTTTTTTTTAATTCAATAACTCAGTTGTGAAATACTACGAAAATGTCAATAATATTATAACTTGCAAAAAACATCTGACGTATTTTCCGGAAATGCTAATATCTATATTTGTCAACTCGAGGCAAATTACGCATTATCTGTGCAAAAATATAATATTTGATGAAATGAACCCGTGAAACAATGTATGTATGTAGTTCATTCATAACAAATCAATTGAGAACGTTTAACTATAGTTATGTAGGTAGATAGACGATTTACGCATATAGGATAATACCTCAGGAGCACCTGGATTCGATCTGCGCAGGACCGGGACGAGTGGTGTTCTAGAAGAGAGATCTATGCTCAGCAGTAGTGGTCGATAGCAGTTTGACGATGATGATGATGAAATAAAGTTACAATGTAAAGAGCTAACAATCAAAATCAAAGCATTTATTCATTTATACCTAGGTACTTATTCAAAGTTGGAAACTGTTATTATATAGAGCGCGCTACATTCTGAGCCACATGGCATTCAAGTATACTTATCATCATCATATAACGAGCGTCATAAAATCACTCTCAATTCATTCATCAATAGGACATCGTTATTTGTGATCGTAAGCAAACACAGCAAGGTGGCATTGTGCGTAGTACTTAGTGCACGGTCATGCTTAACCGATTCCAATCAATTTACTTTCCGGCTAACCTATACCTATACCCATCGACATAGCACAGTATAACATAGTATATGTAACATAGTATAACATGTAAAGAGTGGGTATGGGTCAGCGGTTCCAGTGTATGCTTTTCATCCAGAGTTACCCAAGTTCGAATCAGGCTCTACACCAATGACTTGTATTCTCAAGTTATGTGCGGCTTTGCACTAACGGTGAAGGAAAAAATCGTGAGGAAACCGACATGTTTAAGGACCACAATGTCCAATGTGGACCTGGGCGCCCACCACGATGTGTCTGCCTAAGAGAATTCCCCAACGAATTAGTTGTGAGGGGAAATCACGACTCTCAGTCATGAGGAAATACGACTCAGGAGAGTTGTAACATAGTATTAAAGTAGTAGATGGGTTGGCCAGTCCCTGACCTAATCTCTTCTCCTCCTTCTTGAGTCCCTTCTAATCTAACGTAAGCCTCATTCGCAGGGTACTTCAATAATTCGCAAAGTTTTCACTCGAAAATGACATGTCAATCACAGAAGCGTTTGGAAATTCTAAGGTTGGCAGATCATGGTTATTAAGTATGTCAAATTAGGTGTCTTTGAGTAGCGTTTTTCTTCGTTTACAAGCCAAAACATACCGATTTGTCAAACACTCAGCTATACGGAGACGGAGCTTCTATTTTCAAAGAAACTAAGTTTCAGTAAACAGATGCTGCATAAGAATGCTATGTTGAATTGTTGTCTTTTTTTTTGAAAAAAATTTGAGGTACTGCCTGTCCTGGCCTGTCGCTTGCTGTCCTATGTCTATTTTTATACACATCTACCTGCGTATCCAACTGTATGACAGATTGTACAAAATACCTATAAAGTATAGTTAAATGAGTTATCGGAAGTTTCAAATAATTGAGATTTTATGGAAGACTAGCTGGTGCGCGCGACTTCGTCCGCGAGGAATAGTTATTACCATAAAAACGGTTCTATTGAGTTCTGACTGGCCTGTTAGCTTAGTTGGTAGTGGCTCTGCCTTCTAATCTAGAGGTCGCGGGTTCGATTCCCGCATGACACAAGTATTTATGTACTTTAAAATTTATAATTACTTGTGTTGAGTCTGGTCGTTTGTATGTATAATAAGTATATATTTACAAAAGAAAAGTATGTAAGTATTATATCCGTTATCTAGTACCCACGACACAAGCGTTTG
The DNA here is from genome assembly GCA_927399415.1 of Macaria notata. Lineage (NCBI taxonomy): Eukaryota > Metazoa > Arthropoda > Insecta > Lepidoptera > Geometridae > Macaria > Macaria notata. The sequence goes on from OV656727.1 coordinate 3,780,807, forward strand.
CTTAGTGTGGGGCTAGATGGCGCTGTGTGATATGTCCTGAAATATTTATTTATTTATTATTTATTTATAACCTTAAAAGATAGACATATACTGTTGTGGACATTTTGTTAGATCATTTCAAGATAAATAATAATATATTCTTTCATACACATTTTTTTGATCTCTTGAACAGTTTTCGCAGCGCACGCAACGGAAGCCCTCAAAGATGAATATTTTTCGCCGTTTTTTCCACATTTTCTATTATTTCTTCGCTCCTATTACTTGCAGCGTGATGTTATATAGCCTAAAGCCTTCCTCGATAAATGGTCTATTCAACACAAAAAGATTTTTTCAATTCGCACCAGTAGTTCCTGAGATTAGCGCGTTCAAACAAACAAACATACAAACAAACTTTTCAGCTTTATGATGTTAGTATAGATTTAGGAGATATTTGTTGTGTACATACAATATATGTATGTATGCATATAATTATGACATCTATTACCTAAGTAAAACTAAGCAAATATTATTATTTTTTTTATTTAATTTGGTGATTGCATAATCTCATGGACCTGAGCAATAGTATGGGAACTATCAAATACAAATACAAATACAAAATCATTTATTTAACAAAGATATTTTTCACAAAATGTTTCGAATCCTCTGACCTCGTGGTAGCCGTTAGAGTTATCAGATCAACATTTTGTTTTGAGGTTAACTTACAATTTTCTTGTGCCTATAATTTTAAATAAAAACTGTTGATTAAGGATGCCCTTAACAGGTTCAATTAATTCCTTGCATTTTTTGAAACTTAAATAGAGTAACGTGCGGCCTCTGCAGAGGTTTTATTTTTAAAATCAGTAATAAAACGGCCATCGACATAGTCATGTTTTGTTCTTATTGGCGTATTATTTGCAAATTAATTAACGACCGTTGGTTTAGCGAAGTAGCTATATTTTTTTCTGAGAAAATCAAATATTTTATCGCGAATCGTAGTGATAATCATAATTTAAAAAACATCATAATTTTAAACACACTGCAAGGCATAAGCCTCCTCCCTTTTACGCCAATAATGCCTGTCTTGCCCAAATGTATTTTATATTATGAATATTGTAATCGTAATATACTCGTACCTACCATTAAGTTAAAGCGAAAGTGTATTTATATGTTCTGTACACCACTATGCACAATCGATAGATATCTGGTACCTATATGAGTAGTAGTATTACCTAGTGTACTGAAAATTCACGTATTTTAACTTGTTTTGTTTAATTTAAATATCCTTTTTATCCTATCCAGTTGTTTGTAGATATTTTCACCGTTTATGGAATGCAAAATGGTTACTTATAGCAATAATAATTTCATATAAAAAATTAAAAAAATGGATTTCTATAGCAATCCAGCGTGGGAATGCAGCCAGCGTTCTTGGCTCCATATCACATGTGGATGTTTTAAATTTAGGTTAAATGTACATGCTCTTTTTTAGTTTAGTGTATATATGTGTTATATATTGTTTATTATTATTAACCAATAAATTATTTAGTTAAAAAAAAACATTTAATAATATTTAAAAAATACGTTTCTAGGAAAATCATTGATACAGCCCTTTGCAATATCTGGTACGTAAAGACATATGTTTCTGACGTGATTATAAAATAAATACACGATCATATCATTTCTTTACTTTTACTCTTTTGAACACATAATCAAACAGAATGAACAATATGAATTTAATGACTGAAGTATTACAATCAAGCTCTTTGTTCTATTTCAAATGACGTCCCGTGTTTAGATAGTACATTTGCAGATATCTTGTAGTTTTACTATTGAATTAAAAATATTTTACGTCTATAAAAAGTTTTTTACACTCTAACAAAATAGTTTGTTGATTAAAATCATATTTTTAAGCCTAAGCATACATCTAACTCATGATAAAAACTGCGTTTTGATATTAAAAAAAACAGTAAAGAATAAAAGTTTCAAATATACAATAAATAAAATGTATTTAATATATATTCAAATAAAACAATGAGTTTTTGTACAATACTGTTTATGAAACAATATATGATTGCTTTGTTAATTTTATAAAAAATATCGCGAAACAGATTTCGATCATTAGTTTAAACATTAATAATAGGAGCATAGTAAAGTGTACGTATTCGTAATAAATTGTTATCCAGCTGGTATAATGACTGTGTAATTAATGTATATATAACAGCTTATGTAATTGATGTCTCTATAACTTTATTTCCTTCACCTCTTCCTTTCCATCTTGGTTTTTATACACTTTAGCGACGGTTTTCCCATCAGGCCCAGTTTCGGCTGTAAAGATGGTGCTTTCATAGTTGCCACCTCCGAAGCCTGAAGACATGATCATGCTGTTACTGTAACCGTTTCCAAACAAGGTTGATTGGGGCTTGCCAACGATTTCCTTCTCTGTTTCTACTCCGTTGACGTTCTCGTATATTTTTTGAACTGGTTTGCCGTCGGGCCCTATGACGGTGGTCACCATCTTCTCGTGATAGTTACCGCCGCCCAATCCTAAGTTGGTTGAAGAGAACTGCACGCTTCCTCCGTTCAATGGTATGTTGCCCTGCGCGGTGCCTATCTGGCTGAACATTTGCTGAAACAAATACATTTTATTATAAGCTATATATATTTTATCATACAGATATTATACTTTTTTCTTTATACTTGTGTTCTCTTGCTATATTGGTGTACAATAAAGAATTTTTGAATTGAATTGAATTGATATTATAAACCCAGCAGGCTAACTGTAGTAAAGTGCAATTCTGCTTTTAAAAAATGATATATATACAAAAGTAAATAAGTGACTCGTGTGTTTGTAGGCAGTTGAAATGGAATAAATTAATACAAAAATATTGTTATAGTCGCAAATTGATTACTTTCAGCAATAGAGACTGAACAGGCATTCGAGCACTACGACTATTTGCTGTAATACTTTTTACAATTTGACGTAAATATTAGTCGTTAAATAAATAAATATAATTTGTATAGTTATATGTACCTACTCACCCCAAAGTTAGGTACTGGCACATAGGGCTGCGGCAGCGGGACGTGGTGGAAGAACGGTTGGGGCATGAATGAGCCATAACTGCCATAAAAAGAATTTTGATTATGTTTAATTAAACAATAATAATCAGGGTCGAAATTGCTTTTTTAATTATATGTTTTTCTTTAATACGTCAAAAACAAGTTTTGTCCAAAGACTTTTGCATATTCGCAATTTTTCTCCCTCAAAAGGTTTTGCGTACTAAGTAACACTGGTAACTAATGACTATACCAGTGGCTATGTAGGTATGTATATAATTTATATGTGAAACTAGCTTTTGCCCGTGGCTTCGCACACGTCATTATACATATTATATAACTTTCTCTTGAATCACTCTATCTATTAAAATGAGCATCAAAATCCATTGGGACGTTTTTAAGATCTAAGCATACGCAAGCTTGATGATGCAATAAAATTACCCGTTTTGGTTTTTTAATAGTAAAACTATGTAGTTGTATAATCAACTCGAGATTTTAAGCTTATTAAAAATCTAAAGTAAAATGAACTCACCCGAATGGGTTATAAAACTGGGGAAACGGCTCAGCTGTAAAAATTTAAAAGTATTAATTAGTAGCCTGGCAGTTAGTAGACCGTAACCTAGTGGTTAAGGCGTTCTGACGGTAGCAGAAATACGCAGGTTCGAATCCTGCCGGTCGTGATTATTTTCGCTCATTTTCCAATAAAAGTTTAATTTAAGTATTAATTAGCTAATTAATCGGGTTCAAGAAGACAATTAAGCATATAATTTTATTAATTTGCTATGATTAGCTTGTTTTTTTATAAATGGAGGCTGTACGGATAGAAGCTTTACCACGTTCACGATAAATATTTTTTAGACCTTGTCAACAAGACACCTCAATGTTTGTTACGAAATTTCAATTTTCATGTAGGCATCTCTTTAATACCTCCTATAAAACTTTAAAACTCATCTTTTTAGTCCCTTCCATCTTTTTACTAGGCCTTTTAGGTAACTCCACCTGCATAGGTCAGCGATTTATTATTATAAATCTTAGACGGATACGTTATGCATTATTTTATAAAGCACAGAATATAATAACAGTAATGTTATTTATTTCATTACTGAATTCAACACGTTTAAAATGTCGATTTATAATAATTAGGTTTTATTAATTAGATTATTTTGACAAAGATGCGTTCCACATGTTCCAAGCCGGCTAACGCCAGCGTATTTTTCGGAGAAGTCACTGATGTGTCCTCGCATTGACAATATGTCTACCCATATTTAGCCGTAAACTTTCTTAAACAATGCCTACACTTTTTTATAAACTAGATAGGCTCACGCATAGAGTAATATAATATTGGGCTCACGCTTGATTAGATAGATAGATAAATACTTTTTGATTACAACTCGCCTGATATATTAAGCAACGTTATAATCTCCGATCTAGCGCGCTTGCCTAGAAGAAACCGATACACTCTCGGCTTTAAGACCGATAAATTATAGCTCGATGGGCATAAAGATTCCAGCAAGGAGTGCCACAGTTTGGCTGTTCGCACGATGAAAGTCATCGCAAAATGCTTGATGCGAGTCTTTGGTACCTCAACAGTATATAACTTAAGTTTTTTAAACAAAATTTGTTTAAACCCTACATAATGAATTAATTTAAAGTATTTTTTAAATACACACCTTGAGCCATTACCACCACCGCAAGGGTCACAAATACACATGTCCGAGACATGGTGAAAACTGGTAAATTCCTTCGTGAAATAATAATATTGATGTAGTGCAACTGTAAAGCTCACACAAATACTGAAGTTGAAACCGAAACAGGTGCTATTATATTGTCTGAAAGAAAATGTGGCCTTGTTACTCATATTAGTATTCCACGTAAGTGTTTGTTTTCAGAAAATAACCATACAGCTCGGGACACCTGTAAGAATGTATATTGACAATAATTTCCAAGAATACTGTTGTTTGATTATATTTTGTTCTCGGTGAATCATTGACTTAATTTTGTTGTTTTGCTAGCAAATAAGATCTAGTGGAAGGAGTTAATTCTGGTTTCTAGAATTTTCGAATCGCCTCACAGGTCTCTGTTATGGCACAGAATACAGAGTACCTACAAGTCATGGTTTTACTAGTACTCCACTATGACAAACAGTCTGGAACTTCAATTTAATGTATGAAAATGGCCAAGTCTGGTGTCAAAGTTCTATACCATGAAAGCGTACAAAAGTTGGGAAATTCTTTTGCATTGGTTATGTCAGGAATACCAGGGATGGCAGTAGCGTAGTCACAGAAATCTAAATAACTGTTTATTTAGATTTCTGTGAGCGTAGTAGTAGGCTTTGGTAATCAAACTACGAACGATTACCTCTGCCCACTTAGTAAAAAGGCTACTGCTGCTTTGGTTGTGGTAGGTTTTTTCAAGGTTTTGTTAAAATTGTCAATCAACACACTAATGTACTAAAATTTTATGTTTTTGTGTTTGTAAATATGGATGTGGAACTTGTGACGTATGTTTGTCCAAACAACATTTGATTTGAATTAACGTTCGGAGACAGTTAAATCCAGAATTAACAAATATTTTGCGATCGTATATGTGAGTGTATGATTATAATATTTGGCTGAACTAAATTCTGGTTGATTTTGAGTTTGATTAAGATGTGGCTAAATCCTAAAAACAACAAATAGGCTATAAACCTTACAGCCAGATTTATGCTCTTAAGACTGCGACGCGCCACTGCAGTTGTATTGAACTGAATACACCATGTAAAAGGGTTACATTTTAAAGGCGCGTATTTTTCATACTAAGTGTTAATTATGCAAACAAATTAAAATTCAAATTCAAAACATTTATTTACAGAACATAGGATACATAAAGATGGTAACAGGTATTACAGAGCGCTACGTTCTTACCCATAGGGTGTGCAAATATGTACACTAAAATGTCAATAAAAACAAAGATCCTATGTCTAGAAAAGTTTTCAAGGGAGTCTAGGGTTTGAAGTTTTATCCAAAAATATGTGTAGACAAGACTCGTCCGTGGGCCGCAGCATTGCGCGCGATGCTCGCCCTTGCTTTCATGTTAATACGGCGTGGAATTGCATGCGAAAAAGCAACCGTAGGCATTTTTTCAAGCGCAAAGCGTTATCGGGTGAAATTTCGTGGCCTTAAGGATTAAAACAGACCAACTTGTATGAAAATGAGAGTAGGCTTGTACCCTTTATATTTTTATATACTAGATTGTAGCCTGTGACTAAAAAAAATATACTCTGAGTATATTTTAAAAAGGGGGTTGAAAATAAATGTTTAGAATGTCATTCCAGCTGGTGTAAACACATGGCTTATTTGACTTGACATATGTTATTGTTAAAATAAAATACAAAAAGTGAGTCACATTCTCTTATTATGAATTTTACCCCTATGATGTCAACTTATTTTTAAGAATTTCTGCTAATTAAGCTATTGATTCAGGAGGTGCTTTGTTTTCTGTCTGAAATGAACAAGGAACAGTCGCAGCGGAATAATACTAAATATTATTCTATTAAGCCTATATTATAGACCAGATATAATGTAGTACGTTTTTTTAAACTTAGAGAAATTAACTATTCTATCCATAATACCACAATGCAATGGAAAGAGTGTAATTTGACAAAGATATATCTATTTACTGTTTTTTTTCTGCGACAGAACCGCCTCTAGTTTAAGATATATAAAACCAAATTTTACATCGATTTACTTCCATTTATATTGTTCTATGTATCCTTTTATGTTACCAAATACATAATATCGTCATTGTTCGGCCTAGTTTTCTACAAAATACACAAGCATTTTCCCTAACTTAATATATTAACTTATAACTTAATAGTGAGACCTTTAAAAATAAATAAAATGAAAATAGCCTTTATTTCCCTTTTAAACGTAATTTTTTTAATTGTAATTGTAATTGTACAATTTTCGATTTGATTCATGAAATTATTATAATAAATGTCTAGTATTATTGTAGGTAATGTCAAAATGGGTATAATGTAAATGTAATGTCAAGTTTTTCATTTAAAATGTCTTAATTTAAGGGATCGTCCAACTTTAGACATAGGCCTCCTCCAACTCCTGCCATGTACATATATCTCGTCTTTGTTGTTCTTGTCCACAGTGTTCAGTTTACAGAGACCCTTACTAAACGTATTCGTCAGAATAATAAATAAACAAAAAACATAAATCAGTAATCATAAAATGCAAGAGACCTTATTTACTGACATACGAGTATAGTTGAACCATAATTCTGTGACAGCATCTTCCCAAATAAATGAATTTTCATTTATAATAATTACTTAACTATTTATTAATTTACTTGCTTCAAGGACAAAAATAATTAAACAAAATAACATTGACTGTATGTATTTATTCAATAACATACTTATTCTACGAAAATATTTTAAGCTAATTAAACAAAAATAAATGACAATTTTTATCTTCATGCCTAGTTTTGGTTAACAGCAAAATGTTCCAGTTTTTCGTTTCACAATGTGCCCTTTATTGAGTTTGGTAATTACCAGTAAAAATACTATAATTGAAGATTATGAAGTGGCTTGAAATAAAGTAGATAATATTTTGTTTCTTTTCTTTAGACTTCGTGACGCCCGACCACTCAATCTCACTATTAAACAAAACGGCTGTCATAAAACAAATATGGCGGATATTTTGCGTTCTAAAATGTTGCCAGACGTTTAAAATATATCATATTTCAGTACATTTTCTACTCAAAATCAGTATAATAGTGTAGCGTATATGGAACTTTCCATCAACGTTATTCTTTAGTTTCCGACATATCTACGTGTTTTTACTTTGTAGGATTTTACTATCTGTAATACTGGTTTTTCAGCAATCTGTCTACACTTAGAGATAAAATACATTTCTCGACCCTATATTTTCTGAGGCACCATGTTTCCATCTTTGTCTGGAACATAGGTCGTCGTTTGGGGCGGTCCGCCATTTTGCTGTGTGGTGAATATTGCGAAGGATTGTCCGGGTGCTCCACCACCAAACACGGTGGCTCCCTGGACGGCGCCAGTCCCTCCAGCTGGTATGAAGAAGTTAGCTCCATTTACACCGGTGGAAACGTAGGCAGTCCCAGCCCCAGGGCGGAAGAAATATCCTCCGCCGCTGCCTGCACTCGTTACAAAGCCTCCGTTACCAACTTGTGGAACATAGGTGGGCATCTGAAAATATAATATTACCTGTGTCAGTAAAAGTAAATCCCAAAGAAAAAGTTAAAAAAATATTATATTATATTATATTATATTATATTATATTATATTATATTATATTATATTATATTATATTATATTATATTATATTATATTATATTATATTATATTATATTATATTATATTATATTATATTATATTATATTATATTATATTATATTATATTATATTATATTATATTATATTATATTATATTATATTATATTATATTATATTATATTATATTATATTATATTATATTATATTATATTATATTATATTATATTATATTATATTATATTATATTATATTATATTATGCTATTACTATACTATATTCTCCAACTTGATAAGTACTCACTTGAACACCAGTAGCTGCTTGGACAAAAGTAACTGGGTCAGTCAGACTGTAAAAAAGTTTCATATTTAGTATTTGCTAGGAAATAATTTTTTACGGTATACATGGTAAATACTAAGATTTACTGACTGCAAGAAGGTTATCAATTCTAATTTACCAGTGAAGACCAGTTGGTTGGTTGGAAATTAAGAAATTAGAACTTTTTATGTGTACATCCTTCTTCCCATTCTTGAGTTTCATCTTACTCCTTACTCCCATTCTTCTTGACTGCTGGATTTATTTGTAAGGGGAGTTCTCTTGGGCAAATACGTTATGATTCACACTAATTCTAGAGAACTATGAATACTTGCTAGGAAGATCAATTTTGTTAATCATTCTAGCAGAGCGTTTTACTAACGCTTGCTCAATACACTCATATACTGGTCTAATATGACATATACAGGTATAATATCATACAGACATCTTCATGAACATGTAAAATGAAATTTTTTTTTTTATTATTTCAGGCAAAGGTAACTAGCAAACTGGAATAATTCAAATTCAAATTCAAAATTCAAAATTCAAAATTCAAAATTCAAAATTCAAAATTCAAAATTCAAAATTCAAAATTCAAAATTCAAAATTCAAAATTCAAAATCCAAAATTCAAAATTCAAAATTCAAAATTCAAAATTCAAAATTCAAAATTCAAAATTCAAAATTCAAAATTCAAAATTCAAAATTCAAAATTCAAAATTCAAAATTCAAAATTCAAAATTCAAAATTCAAAATTCAAAATTCAAAATTCAAAATTCAAAATTCAAAATTCAAAATTTAAATTTCAAAATTCAAAATTCAAAATTCAATATTCAAAATTCAAAATTCAAAATTCAAAATCATTTATTTCAGACATTGGTCCATATTCACAATACTATAATTCACTTTAAAATATTAAATTTATATACAGTCACATGTCACAATCAATAAAAATAAAAACAATATTAAAATTAAAATGTCAAAAATGTCCAAATTTAAATATAGTGTAGTAAAATTTATGCAGCTAACTAATTAAATAATCATATATCAGTCACATATTATCATCAGATCCAAACTATATAATACAATATCACCTTAGCCTATATCCGCGGGTGGAGAAATAAAAATAATAAATATAAATAATAAATAATATAAAAATATAATAAAAAGTGTACTTACCCATACTGACCAAAGGGTGGCATCGGTAGAGCTGTTACAAAAATATTGTAAAATTTTAATCTATATGGAGAAAGTATAGATGTACATACATATTTACCAATTGATAAAATGCTCTAGTCAGTTAATTCAAAACTACAAACTTTTAATATTTTTGGTGTATATTTTTTGTATAGACACTATAGTTAGTTCTAAAGAAACCAACCAATATGAGTAATTGTGAGAAAGTTGCTAAGTATATAATGAGTTTTAAACAACAAGATTATATATATCTTACTGACCGACTCCATATTCCCTACATTTTAGGGATGTCTTAAGCGACATCATATCGGTTCTTACTAAGTAAGCGCTAAGCACGCTCTCTCGTAGATTACATTGATTGCTAGAAAAGATATAGTAAATGGTTATGGCAAACCCATTAAAAAATACGCACCGTGAGCACAAATCAGCATCCCAAACAAAGCCACAAACACGGAATTCATCATGTTGAAAGATTAAAGTAAAATATTTCAAATGTAGTGTTAAACTTTGGAGTTTCTTAGGTATACTGAAACCAAACTCTGCGAGCTGCTGAAATATATAGCTGGAGTGAGGTCGACCTCGTTTGAACATCGTTTTTGTTTAAAGACAGCTCACTGTGAAACAATAAGTATCTGCAGAGACACCGTCTAGAAAGCCGTAGAAAAATATGATCGAAAGTCGTGCAAAATTTACATACGGGAATAATAATTACTTTGTCTGTTTTTCACGCTGCGAGTCGCTGGATATCTCATTCAGAAAGCTGAAAATTTACAGCTTATAAATAGATGCTTACTAAACTGTCTGAAAATGCCAGTTTGGAAATAAATACAGAGTAATAATGGATAGTAATGAAGGATAATAATGTCATACATATGTTACGGAAGCGGGTCACCGACCGTAATTAATTTTTCAACCACGTCGTTCACCATTTATTTTTCACACACTGATTTATTCCCGCCTACTAACTGCCACTATTTTCTTTTTAAACAAACAATAAAACATACAAGTTCCTACATCTATGACATGCGAAGAGGTTGCATCGTAATATAAAAAGTTCCTACCCCTCATTAACCTGCAAAGAGGTCACGTCACAATATTTTCTGATCAAAATGCTGAGCATAACAAAACATGTTTTTTAATTGGCAAACATACTACATTTAATACTACAGTAGTACTAAGCCTCAGGCGAAAGATTTTTAAACAAAATCATGTTCTGCATTCTGCATAAAAAACAGAAATTAATCACAGAACAATTCCTTTTTCCAAAATTGAATTCATCAAGTCCGTCGCGACAACAACGAAGGACTTTGATTAGTTTAATTTTTTTGCAGTTGAATACTGTAAATATGTTTTTCTAAGTATGGTTTCTATTTTGATTAGACACCCCAGGTGGCGGGAGAGATTGGTATGTAAATTAAGTAGTACCTAAGGATATGCTGAGCATATTATTATGAGAGAAGCGGAAATAAATAAGGGACAGGAGGAGACTTTGAGCTTTGATCAAAAGCTGAGCGAGTATTTATACCCATATTTATGCACTTTACTTTGTTGATATGTGATAGATTCATTCGTTATTCACTTTCTAAGGACATTTATTAAGTGAAAAAGAAACTACGACCTCATAACTATCAAGTTAAATAATTCAATTCAATTTCTTTATTAGCATTAAATGTACCTATTTACATTTACCCTGTTCAGAGGGGAATTAGGGCGTTGCTAAGATTAAAACTAAATATTCTAAAATCAAAAACTTAATATAAAATTTCAAATCTTAAACTTAAACAAGTATGTATGTGTACAATATTTTCTTATATTATCTATTATTAATCTACTTTACATTGAGATCATTATTATTATATCCTATTCCTTATTTTCGTCATTAAAATAGTCTTCTATTGTGTAGTAGCATTTCTGTGTAAAATATAGTTTTATTTTCATCCCTGACTAGAGATCACTTGTAGAACAATGCTTAAAAACCTTATTCAGCGACAAAATTATATGTCTTTATGTATATTTATAAAATAAAATGGGTAATTGTCTTTGATAGTCGTTGAGCTAAACTTAATAGTCAGTGTGTGAACTTTTTTTTTTTTTTTTTTTACATGATATAGGCTTACGCTTGACTACAACTTGCCTGATGGTAAGCAATGTTATAGTCTACGATGTAGCGCGCTTGCCTAGAAGAAACCGGTTTACTCTCGACTTAAAGACCGACAAATTATAGTTCAAGGGGAATAGAGATTCGGGCAAGGAGTTCCACAGTTTGGCTGTTCGCACGATGAAAGTCGAAGCAAAGCGCTTGGTGCGAGTCTTTGGAACCTCAACTGTATAACGGTGCCTCCTTGCCGAACCCCTACTCGTACGATGGTGAAATGGGGCTGCAGGAATTAAATTATGCAATTCCTCCGCACACTCTCCGAAATGCAACCTGTAAAAAACCGAAAGACTGGCCACCTTACGGCGGTGCTCAAGGCTTTGTAATTTTGAGCTACAGAGTGAGTCTTTCGCGATGAGCTTTTTTGCCCGTTTCTCAATTAACTCCAACGCCTCAAGCTGGTACTTCGCAGAACCATCCCAAAGGTGCGAACAATACTCCATACACGACCGAACTTGCGCTTGATACAAGGTCAGCAGCTGTTCCGGAGTGAAGTATCGTCGCACCTTGGAGAGGATACCCAGCTTCTTGGCTGCGAGTTGAGCTTTAGACTCAATATAGGAGCCAAAGTTGAGGGTCGGAGTCAAAGTGACACCTAGCAACTCTAGATGGTCGGTGATGGGCACGGTTTCATTTCGGAAAGAAGGCGCCATTACAAATGGCCTCCTCTTTGCAGAGAAAAGACACGCTTGTGTTTTTGAGGCATTAAACTTGACCAGATTGGCATCGCCCCAATCGGAGACTGCCGTGAGGGAAAAGTTTAAGCGCTCAATCATGGCTTCTCTGCAAGACTGGATCTCGGCCGCACTAGCTCTAGCGGTGGACATATAGCTCTCTACAACAGTGCTGTCGTCTGCATACCCAAAAATACCAGGCTTCAACAGATCATTAATATGTAGCAAGAAAAGTGTTGCAGAAAGCACTGATCCCTGGGGTACTCCGGCATTAATCGCCATTAGATCAGATGAGCAGCCATCAACGACTACCCGGATAGATCTATTCCTCAGGAAATCCGATATCCACACGCAAAAACCAGCAGGCAGCCCAAACGATGAAAGCTTGCTGATTAGGCCGTCATGCCAAACCCTGTCGAAGGCTTTAGAAATATCTAGAGAAACTGCTAGGGCTTCACCGTATTTCCCGATAGCCTCACTCCAGATGTGTGTGGCGTACACTAAGAGATCCCCAGTGGACCGGTTCCAGCGGAAGCCATACTGCCGGTCACTGAGGAGATCATTAGACTCTAGGTACGCCAGGAGCCTGCCGTTCAGGACACGCTCCATGCTCTTACAGAGCACGGAGGTAACCGAAATGGGCCTGTAGTTGGCAGGGTCAGCACGACTACCTTTCTTGGGCACAGGCTGCACGTTAGCCAGCTTCCACGTCCTCGGCACATGACCAGTTGCAAGAGAGAGCCGAAACAAGCGCGTCAACACAGGAGACAACTCAGCTGCACACGTCCTCAGAACTATAGCTGGGATACCGTCGGGGCCACTAGCTTTGTTCACATCTAGACTACGCAGTGTTTTCCGAACCTCCTTTTGGTGTATGCATATTTCCGGCATTACAACCGTCGCACCGAGTGATGTGGGAGGTATCGTACTACCAGCATCTAGACGTGAATTTTCCGCGAAAAGTGAAGCAAACAGGTTTGCCTTCTCTTCGGCGGTATGAGCCAGTGTACCGTCAGGTTTCAGCAGTGGAGGCAGTGAGGGGCGACAGAAGTTCGTTTCTACCGATTTAGCTAGGGACCAAAACGCTTTGCTACCCGCTGGGTATGAAGCTAGTTTGTTCCCTATTCGACTAATATGGTCAAAACGCGCCTTCTGCATTACCTTTTTGCATGACTTGGCAGCCTTGTTAAAAGCTTTTTTCTTTTGGCGTATGTCCCTTGCTTTGCGGCTTCGAGCATCGACCCAGGCGAGGTACGCATCGTGCTTCAGTGCTTCAGCACGTCCGCATTCAGGTCCAAACCATGGGCGAGCTTTACCAGACAGAGTCAGGTCTGAGTACGGAATGTAATACTCCATACCCAGTTTGAGGACATCTGTAACGGCATTAGCACAAGCGGTGGGATCTCCAGAAGAAAAACACACTGACTGCCAAGGGTAAGATGCAAAAAAAGAGCGCATCTCATCTCAATCTGCTGACTTGTATCGCCACATCCGCCTAGAGCCCGTAGGGCTGGGATCAGACGGGGAGTAGACAGATACTGAATTCACCAGACAGTGGTCGGATTTGCCCAGAGGCGAAGAAATCGACACGGAATATCTGTCTGGTTCAGTTGTCAACAGAAGGTCCAAGCAATTAGGTGTATGCCCGTCAACATCAGGCACCCGCGTAGCACCTTGGACTAACTGGGTGAGATCTAACGCTAAAGCGAGCTTTCGCGTCTCTCTCCCAGCATGGTCGGTGATCTGGTATGGGAACAGCCACTCCTGGTGGCGGCCGTTAAAATCCCCCAGGATCACTAATTGTGCAGACGGGTACTTGAGAAGAGCAGCATCCGCCGCCTCACTGAGGTATTCAGTGAGCCTAGTCGTCTCCTGGTCTCCGGTGTGCGAACGGTAGACACAGGCGTAGAGAATTTTCTCAATGCCCGTGTCCAACAGTGCCCAGAGAACTGAAAAATTGCGGTCTTCAAGATTACGGAGACGCTTAACACAGATGTCGTCCCGGACGTACATGAAAACCCCTGCTCGAGCTTTAAATTTGTGCTCAAGGGTGTAACCCGGGTATAGCAAGTACGCCGTGTCCGACGGACATCGGATCTGCGTCTCCGTGAGAAAAAGGAGAGCTGGTCTCTCGGTCTCGAGATGGTAGTGGACCGCGTTGATATTGGAGTGCATCCCCCTAATATTAGTGAGATGCACTTTCAGGGAAAGGGCGTGCTTCCGCTGTTCAACCATTTTTCTCCTGTTGACCTTTTTCATTTCGCGAGTAAAACGGTGAAGAAGTGGCAGTGGAGTGAGGTTTCACGATTCGCAGACCAGTAGACACGTAGCGCAAGACTATACCGTTGGGGAACTAGTTCGGAGGCATCGGGGTCGCCCGTGCCCCCCCAGGGGGTGTCCATCGGGCCCTTTCGTCCGGTCGCCAACCGGCACGATGGCGCATCCCCGGGATTTTTCGCGAGTTGGCGGGACAGCCTTTCATGAGTGGCTATCTCACTACTTGGGTCCCCTACTAACTGCGGTCAGCCAGCGGAGAACCGTGCCACGGATCCCGCTTACCTCCAGAACTAGCTACCCGGTACAATCAAAGCGTATATGTATCCATTACGGCCATATGCGACAGCGAAACAACTACCCCGACCCACCTCTTCGAACGGTGTCACCGGACCACGCGACGGAACACGGCTAGGCCGCTTGGCGACGCGACTTAGTCTGGTGGGTGGTCACTAACCATGGCCGAAGCCTACCACCAGTGAGTTGCTACGTTTTATATATTTGCTATAATAGTTTGAACAGGCGTTACCATGTTAACGGACCTTTTTCTGTGGTGTAAAATTATTATTGCCTTTCGACATTATATCAACCAAATTTAAACAAGAGGAAAGTTTTATTTTTTCATTTTTTTATTGTAGAATGGATAAAAAATTAAATAGTATACTGAAAAAATTAAGTCAAAAACAAGTACTTATCGTATATTTCTTACAGGAAATCTACGTTATTTGTTAACACGTAAACTCTCCTAAACACAAATCTAAAGGAAAAGTATTTATTCTATAGATACTTTACCCTTATGTGAATCTAAAATCACCTTTTCAACAGACTTCTAAAAAGAAGGAGGGTCTCAATTCTGAGGTTTTTTTTGTAAATGTTATATAACTAATCCTTAGACCTCACTGTTTCTTAACAGACAGTCAAGTGTAAAAAAAACATTCAATTATTTTACAATACAATACAATATAACTTTATTGCACACCAAAAATAAATTACAATATGAAATGAACTTAAACTATAAATGAATGCACAAGTGGGCGGCCTTATCACGTTGAGTGATCTCTTCCAGGCAACCTTAGCAAGAAAACGGTGACAAATCAGTTTGGTCGGTGGCGTACAAATAAATAAATAATACTTAAAAATAAAACCTATAACTAAACAGAGAAATAAAAGAAAATCAAACTAATTTACATGTTACAATTAATAATAATATTAATAAACTATGCACACACACATTCAACACCAATAAACGCGATTAATAGTTTACAACGTAGAGATGTAACAGCTGTATACCATACTCTGGAAAATCGACAGAGATTTAGCCTACCTGATAGTTAGAGGCAGGTCATTCCAGAGTAAGAGAGCTTTAATTGTGAAGGAGGATAGATAGAACAGTTTGGAGTGGTTGAATCATACTACTTGAAGTGACATCTAAATTTATTACTGCTGAACTGTTTTTGTATTTGGCAATGATAACATATGTCTATCTTGTCCAATAATAATAATCTACAGGGTAAACAATAAATAAAATGAACCTAAAGGGTACATAAATAAAAGTGATTATTCTGATTTAAACTATTTTATTTTGATATGTTTCCAAACTTTTTTGCATACTTACTACACTATCTGTAACTCAATAAATTTATTGTGTAATCATATCTAATGAAGTTTTATACTTAAATAAATAAAAATGTTATATGTTTTACATAGATCTTGTTTTCAAAGTAATAAAACTTTTTCCAAAAGACCAAATACCAGCAAAGAGTTTACATGTCATTTTTAATTGTTATTCATTTGTTTTTCAGTATGTAAACTAACCAGGTAAGTATACAATATTATTGCTACAATTCCAATTTGCGCCTTAAAATACTGCTTAGTTATTAAAATTACTCGTATGTTGAGTGTACCACAAACAATAAATACTAATATGTGATTGTATTGAATGTGGTTCTCACATTGTCTTATTTACCACGAACGGATGAAAACTTTATTTACTAGCCACGAACACAGTTGCAAATACGGTACTGTCTCTACATAAATCATTTCATGTTAGTATGTATATAGAAAATAAAGAATAAGGCCAATGATGATGATAATAATTAACAGTTAGGTAAGTAGTTACATTCTCTTGAGACGTAACCTCGTGACAGATCCACGACGATGTATCGGCCCAAGAGAACTACCCTAATGAATCACGGGAAGGAGTCACGGTCTATTGTGGAATACGACTAAGGAGAAAGTAGTTATCTAAAAATGGTAAAGCTCCTTATGCACGGTGGCGCCGTTGTTCTCAGCAAACATGTCAATCTTAGTGCCTTGTCCAGGAAGGCTGATCGATGTATAGCCGAAGCTGTTATGATAGCCCTGGTTGGCTCCATTGCTGACCACTGAGCTCTGGTACGAGGAACCGGAGTTACTTGGAGCATTGTCCTTGAAATCAAACCAGTTGCCGAAGAATTTCTGAAATAAAAGCAACAGTCAGTATAGTTTATTGTGAGAACTGTGAAGCTATGAATCTCCCTGGTATTCAGATATTTTAAGCCGCCTTGGGGGCCTCTGACATGGCTTAACGATTGCTGTATTACGACAAACAGCAGGTGTCAGTCATATCATAGTTTTAATCTTAATGTTGATGTAAGATAGAAAGTGATAACTAATTTGTGACGGACTCTGTCACCTGATCTGTAGTTAAGAAAACTGAAATCTTAACAATATTTTAGCGGAACTTGTCTCAGAGAGAGTATGTCTCTATAACTTTTACCTTGAAATTCTTCAAGAAGAACTCATCATCCTGTAATCTGCAATAAAAAATTGAAAAATTGAATACGAATAAGAAAAATTACAATTTATAAACAAAATCCAAAATATTTTAAATAATATAAAAACTTTTTCAGTAAATGGTTAGAAATAAGAATAATTTCCTTTCAATTTGCTTTTAATAGTTCGAGTAACACAGCCTTTTCGCGCGAGTGCTGGCAACTTTTTACCACCAGGGCCAGTCAGTCAGTGGTGTTTTCTCACACAAGGTGACAATCCTCAAGCTTTTTTTACCACCGCGAATTTTAGAAGTGATTAGTTCCAATTTAATCTTAGGGTTAAAACCATTTCTTCCACTTACTGCTCAAATACGGAATCAGGCAAATTATCTGAAATAAAAAGAATATATATAGATACGTTTGTCTTTTGAATTTTAGTTAATTTTTTTATGATTAGGTATCTCATTTTTTTGTATCTGTAGGGAGAAAAATAAAAAATATTATTAAATTAATATTAGCATAATTCATAAAATGATCGATACAAACCTTTATTATTGTCACGCAGAAAATCAATGAAGAAAGACTGCAATGTAAAGAAATAAATCGTTAACATCATTATATATATTTTTTACTTTTAATAGGCTTACGTTTGACTATAGCCTGCCTGATGTTAAGCACCACTATAGTCTAAGATGTAGCACGCTTGCCTAGAAGAAACCTATTTACTTTAGAAATTTATTATAACGTAGGTATAGGTACGGAAAAATAAACAACAGAGTTATCACTGTTCAAATAATATTGATAAATAGGGAAGTTTAGAATATAAATCGCAGTTATTTTATTTTAGTTTAACTTACCTTAAAATTTATAAGAAAGAATGGGTCGTATTTCAACCTGCAAAAAAGAAAATTGTTCATCAAGTAAAGCCTGTAAAATAAAACTTAATTATAAATTGTTTATCATTTTTTAATTAAGAAAATATTATTTCATAATGTATTAAATGAAAACTAGATGCAATGTAGTAAAACTACAAACATTAGATTAATTGATTAAATTAATACTCACGCTTCAAAAGGAGACATCGTCGTTTCGGATTGCGGCAAAGGAACAGCTGTAAACAAATAAAAGTTAGAAAATCAATTATAGCGGATTACTTATGTATGTATGTAAGTAAGATATTAAACAAATTATACAGTCGCCGATAGTAAACGCATATATATTCAACTTTAAAACAACATTTTGATTTTTTAACGTAAGTTAGAACACGAAATCTTGTGTGGATCTGACTCGCGTTTGACCATCTATTTCTTTTTTATTGTTTATACGATGCATGTTCATTTGACTTATATATAAACTATATCGACTATAATCCGTTAGTAATCAGTCTAAAAAGCTTTCAGCAATTACTTTGAATAATAAAAATTGCTGCAGGCATTTGTTTTATGCCGTTTGGAAATGCATTAAACTTACTTCTTACATAATTATATCAAATTAAAGTACGCGAACTATTTACTTATTATAAAATATGCGATTATTAAATAAAAGGTTATAGATATTAGCAAAGTATGAGCTATATTTTTTTACCTTTAACGTATAGCACCGCCGCCGTAAGTACCAAAAATATGTTTGCTCTAGCCATGTCTGAAACGTGAATGTATGAATTTTCAGAAAATCACTGAAGCTGAAATCCGTTCGATTGGTATATATTGCCTAAGCTAATGTAGCCTTGGATACGAACTTACTCGAATTTAGATAATGCGTTGAATAGATTGGGGAGTATGGGGATGAAAGGGACCATGGCAACGGTAAATAATTGTATAAATGTTACAAATGAGATTTATCCAATCCCGTAAATATTCTAACTTTATTGTATGTGTCTACTGGAAATAATCAATAATAAAGCCTTCTTTATTCTAAAAAACATTTAAACTTTCGAGAAAACTCAATGCACGTATTTTTGTACTGAACTATATTTTTGACATGTTCCTATAAAAATCTTAAACCCATACCTCAGAATACATAATACAACCCATTCACAGGTATATGATAATAATATTGAATGCGGTATGATATTCGATCTCAATATTCAGGTATTTTAAAGTGTTTAAAATACAGTAGACTGACATTATGTCTGGGTTTCCATTTAAAGTAAGCAGACAATAAAACTGTATTGAAAGAAAATAAACAATTGCAATGAAAAATCACGTGCTCAAAACATATCACGTTTTATTGAACGTGTTTACTTTTCTTGATACATGATAGGTTTTTTGTTCGTCATTATATGTATACATTCGATGTCAGGTTTACCCCCATCCACTCTTTGTATACATGTTGCAGAAGACAGTTTTCGAAAACCTTTTCAATGAAATTCGAGACGGTATTAAATTGTCACTCAAACATTTGTCAAAGTGTTAAGAGCTGATCTCCTTTTGTTTCCTTCACGGAATTTACCTTGTTTTACAAGTTTTTAGCAAAAACAATGTCGCAACGACAGCTTGTGTTTGCAGTGACGTCTACAGACCAACTTTTTGTTTTTCTGGACAATGCGCGATTTACTATGATGGGGCGAGGTTAATTTGTACCCTGTTGACATGTGCGTAGATCTGAGATAATAAAGTGTATTTGTTAATCAAGGGTAGTACTAGTTTGCTAACTAAATAACAGCGAGGAAGTAAAACCACCCCCCCCCCCCCCTACTTACTTACTTAGGTACTCATTATTTAGGTACTCTCAATTGTTCACCTTTGTGCTATGAATTCAGTACCGTTAGCACACCTACATTATGATTATTTGCTTTCTATTAAATGAGTCAGTGTTGTAGAATACAAACGTATAACCAAATTCCAAATATGTATTATTTAAAATAAACGCCTGTAAACAATAACGTAGCAATAGTCACCAAAGGCTTTCAGGAACCTTTTTTCTCATCAGAACTTCTTTCTTGTATACTTTTATATTATGAAATAAAATAAATTGAAATTGTTTGTTTTTTAATAATTGAGGGTTTGATCGTATATGTTTCTAGGTTTGCCAAGAAGTAGATCATTGTTCCGCAGATTGTTCGGAGGTTCCTGCCTCAGTACTTCTACAGCCTGTCTCTAGGTTTCTAATCTGAGCTACCACCGGAAGCTTAGGCCTTGCCCCCCTGCCGGTGTAATATGAATTATGTATAATATAAAAAAACTTAAGTGCTAATCAAATCCAGTAAATTGAAACAAAATGTCAAACAAATAAAAATACGTCTTTATTTTCAAGTAGGTACATTGGATATATATAAATCGAATCTAACCAAAGAAACCGTATGAAATTTTTCCTTTAATTTAATCAAAGATCGTCATATATCAGACATTTAGTTATAGGGTCAAACGTGTAATTACATTTTAATGATGAAAATAATATAGTTTAGGCACATTATAAACCTAAATTACACTAAACAGCCTAAGTATAAATCCTAAAAATCTTAATATATACTTAAAATGCACCAAACCACCACCATTAGCATAAAACACTACATAAAAATATATATCAAAACAATAATAGATCATTTGATTAATTATTAAATTCAAACGTAAAATCAAACGCATAATAGAGTATGAATACGTATTTATACTGAAACATACAAATTTGATACAAATATTAATTGATTCGTTTGATTGTAACAAAATCAGCAGTAGCGACTGGTCTTGCCCTAATACTTGATCCGAAATTGATAGAACTTTGTGGATTGGATGTTTGCATTCTTCTGATTAACGGCAGGTTCATTGGATAGCTTGAAAACTGAAAAAAAACATGCTAAGTAAAAATTCTATAATTATTTAAGTTATTTTATAGGGGGCCAAAGGTATGCAGCTCTGTAATATATACACGAAGCTGTTTATTAGGCACAGTTGCAGATTGTGTTTTGCTTTTCTAAAGTCAAATTAATCACATAAATCACAGAAAGCACATATAAGTACGCCATACAAATATGTACGTCAAATATTAAGCTGCAAGTATGCAAATCATTTTTTATTATGTGGACACTTTTGAAATTTTAACAATTAGATGGACGCGGTAGCTATGGTACGTGGTAGTCCTATATTTCAGATAATGTTTTATTTACACTATTTATTACTGGATTTCAAACGCGTCCCCATAAAATTACTGTATTAATTGATGGGTACAATCAACCAAGTAAGCAATGCGTTGGCATTAAAAATACGGCCCTCTACTGGGCACGCTGCCTTCTGGCAGTGGGCTAGAGCACCTGGACTTTGAACTTTTGGATTTGCCAAAAAAATTATAAGTGTTTTTTTGTTAAAGTTAGAAATAGCATTTTTAGTCTTTCCTTCTTATATTTGTGAATAAAAGCACAGCAATGCTACAAAGTTTATTTACAGGCAGTCACAACATTTTCAGCTTTTTATATAGTCTTACTCTCTCATCTCGATCAGTAGAAGGGTCTGGGGTTTCGGTACTGTGGGCGAAATTATTAAGTAACTTGAAAATAACAACAAGAGGCTATCTAAGAATTAAACCAACTTCTCGTATAGAAATATTTCACTTACTGCTACGACATAAAACACCTATATAATCTTTAGAAATGTTTTGAGATGATGAGTATTCGATCATATTTCAAAAGTACTGAACCGATTTTCATGATACATATACTGTGCTCTGAGTTGGACAGAATGTTTATACCTTTTTGACCTCAGAATAAGTCATATCGATTTTACTTTTAAGTGCTCACAGGTTGAATTGTTTGTTTAACAGTGTTTGAATTTAAACTTGAATGAAGTAATTTGAATGAAAAGTCTCGACACTTGTTTTCTTCAGTTTCCTTATAGGCATATTTTATTTTTAAACTTTTCATTGTTAATTATTATTGTTATCAGCAGTATCAAAGCACTTCGTTGATAAAAAAAAACGAGCGTTTTAGTTATTTTTCAGTAAGATATATTACCGTAGGGATCTTGTAATCAGAGTAGTCTCCTACACTGCCCGCCAAACTTGCCGCTTGCTGCAAAAAAATATTATTATATAAAAGTTTTTATTGTAAAATTTCCAGCTTTTCCCCCTTGAATGAACATATTAAAAAAAAAAAAATAGAACATGTGTGTGTAATGGTTTGTGTTAATAATACGTGATCTCAAATCAGTTCAGGTTTTGAACATGTTTTTTTTACTTACCAATAATACCTACCTCTAATGATTGGGAAGAAAATACCCGTTATTTATGAAAATATTTGTTTGCATGCATGCATATAGTGTATATTATGATATTTTAAAGATATTGACAATGTTCAGTGTTAATAGAAAATTAGTTTTATCGTCATTGTACAACCCGCATAAATAAGAAGAAGAACCCGCATAAACAAGGTATATTTACCCTCCAGTTATAAGGAATTAACCCCTAAAATGACAAGAGCACAATATTTAACAATGTATTGTAGATAGTAGTATAGTAAGACTTATAAGTGGTTAACTTCATATGGACTTGGGAATCTCCAGGGTTCTTTTGTCGAGACCTGTGTTCCCCACCCTCATACGGACTTTCTTCCTTTGGACATTGTATTTTAACTTAACCAAAAAAATAGAGCACTGAATTAATGACTTGTGAAATCGTCGAATGATTTTTACCACAGCATTTTCTTCATTTCTCCTTATCACTGGAGGCCTTCTTTCTCAGAATATTCCTCTTTAACTGGTAAGTTTTTTCTCGCTTGGGCGGTTACAAGGTTATGTGTCCACGTTCTTTCGTTGATGACACATGTACTTTGTCCATACCATATCCTTGGATTGTATCGTTCTCAAAACGTATATTTTCCGACGGTATTTTCCATTACAGCTACGTGTAAAACCACATATAGTCCAGGTTGAGATTGAGTCATCAGAATGCAATATGTACATCTCCTTCTAACACTTCATAATAAGTACCTCAATTATTAGGTGTTACCTAATTAATTGTTACTACTTGGTATCTAATATGAATCGCAAGTACGAAAACACAAAGAAAGTACCAATTTGAACTCATATTCATGGTGACTGCTAACTTTGGCACTGTCCAATCTTCCTAACAGCCTAGCTAGGTCATAGAAAACAATTAATGTTGAAATAAAATTATTTATTAGCTCCTTCTCGCCTCAGTGGAACAGTACAAGCGGCAGGAGCCGCGGCGGACGCAGCAGAAGAAGCCAAGCGGCGAAAATATAAATCATTATCGACTGATTAATTTACAATAATAAAATATAAAAACAAGTGAAGGAAAACTAAACATACTACTTCTAACTACTACAAAAAGGGGCACTTAGAAAATCTTAGAAAAGCCTAAAGATAATCTAAGTGCTCCAGCCCACTACCAGAGGGCAGCGTACCCAGCATGCTGGCCGCATTACCACGCTGGATGGCAATGCTGATACGTTGAGCCAGAAAAAGGCCAGCATTTTGGTCACGCGTCGCGTCAACCAAGCGCTCCGAGAGGTTTTGGAAAATAGTATGGGCTCCCGGACCCCACGGCCCCAAAGTCTCGACTCCAAAAGGCTCAAAGATGTAACCTCGGCCGAGGTTAGCATATTTGCGTCTCTTGTGATGCTCGGCAATAATAGCCGCCGCTCCAGCCCGACACCGTGTCATAGACAGATGAGACGGCGCCAATGTGTCGACGCAAGTTGCGTCCCACACAAGGGGCCGACCCAACTTCCATGGCACAAGAGTCATACCATCAGGTCTTTTTCCATCGTCACGTGCTAGGCCGCTCGGTTCGAGCATAGCTGCAACATTGGCAGTGGAAAAAGCCCGTCGAATGATGTCGTTCAGACTAGCGTGGCGGCTAATTCTACCAGCACTCCTCGAACATGAGAGGCCGTGGTGCCCGAGCTGGTCGACATCAGTACCACACTGGCAGCGATGCGGTTCACAGCTCCTCGCACCCAAGCGCAGGCTAACCGCGAGTCGAAAAGCTGTCGGATCTAAAAGGTTACCTGTATTAAAAGAGGGCATGGCCTGCAGCCAAAGACCGGATTCCCACACACTGACCGCAAGGATGCGGGCGCGATCCGCGAAACTAGTACACGTATCGAGAAGTGATTTCCGTGCTAGTTCGCTGATCGGCCGATCCCACAGTCTCTGGGAACGAGGTGTTGTAGGAAAATCGGTGTTTGGACAGGCCAGGCGCCAAGCATTTTTAGCTTCGTCCGTATGCGCAACTACAACTACGCCAGACGGGCCTAAAGCGGGTGCGAGGATTTTTTGGACCAATTCGTAAGTACCGTGGACAGAAGCCAAAAATGCTGGTAAAGCAACACTTGAAATTTTGCGGACACCCAAACCTCCTAACCGTACAGGTAGGGAAGCTTGCGACCATGTCCTGTCATCCATGTCCACATTCAAAACCGAAACTAGTGTGTCCTTTACGATGTTGTCTAAGCTCGAAAGGAGCCCATTGTGTTGCCACAATGGACAACATCGTAAATAGTAAGTGAATTTTGGAACAAACAAACAATATTTGATAATAGTAAACGCCATATGGGCGTTAATTTTGAGCAAACGGCCTAGAGTGTCCCTGAAATTTTGAATTTTTCGACTGATTATATTTTCGTACCGCTTGGCTTCGAAACTTTTGGTCCGTGGGGTAAAAGCACTAAGTCTTTTATAAAAAAATTAAATAAAATGTTGATTGACATCACTAGAGACAAGAACGCTGGCTGGTTCCTTGCGCAAAGGATTTCTATAGCAATCCAGCGTGGGAATGCAGCCAGCGTTCTTGGTTCCATACCACATGTAGATTGTTTAAATTTAGTTTAGATGTAAATACTCTTTTTTAGTTATATTAGTGTTAATATGTGTAAATATTGTTTCTTATTTATTTAAGTGTGCCAAATAATATTTTGTTACAGGATTTAAAACCATTTTTCCGGCAGTAAAAAAAATGTTTGGCAACCTGAGAAAAAATATGTATAATTGGGTTTGAATATTGACAAGGTTTTTAATAAACAGGGCTGAAATTGATTTTTAAAGGAATATTGAAGGATTGAACAGTGCATTAGTTACAGTAACCCTATATCGTAAAACTGCTGAATATTAACTAATTAATTAGTTTAATTGTAGGTACTTTACCCTCAAAAATCTGTTTGTCACCTGAAAAATGTAACCTTATTTAGAACTAGTGAACGCTCGCATTATTTCGGGATAAAAAGTGGCCTGTGACACTTCCGGAACCTCATACTACCCACACACCAAAAGTCATGAAGGTCCGTTCAGTCGTTTCTGCGTGATGACCGTTGAAATAAACAGACAAACAGAGACGCAGATAAACAGAGGAACAGACAAAAATTCTTCAAACTGTGGAAACATTTTTTAATATCTTCCATGCACAGACTTTTGACCCTCTTCAGCTTTATTATATGTATAGATAGTTTTTTGCGTATTTTTATATGTAGGTATTTGTGCAATGTCACGATTCTCTAATGGTTTTAAAATTCATTTGATATGTGATGCAAATGGATAAAAGGTGCTTAAAAACTTACTGCTGAGCTCAACTGTGGTGGTATCCTGCAAGTACATGAAAGACAAAATAAAATGAATAAAGTTACTTTAAGAAGACAGTCGTTTATTTTTTTTTTCTTTTAAAGCCATGCCATGCCTTTTGGTACAAACAAGATATTTTTAGTTATTTATTTTCATAAAAAATATAAACATAGTAGCACACGTACCTATAGAACTGACCTCGTGCATTAGCAGGACTCACATCTAGAAAACAGTAAATATATAAGCACAACAATTTAATTAGTATCTTTGTTAATGTTTCTACGTTAAATTATCATTTTTATTGCCTAGTTTGTATTCTATTTAAGTATCAAAGAAATTAAACATAAAATGACGGTTAATATTTATTACGATTAAATCAGTCAGGAGGCAAGTTCCAGAATTAAAATGCCACAGACACTAACCAAATTTAACATATCCTTAAATTACTGAAAATCAAATTATCAGAAGTTTTAATCACTTTATACTCACATGTCTGTTTATTCCCATTATCATTGGTGGAGACCAGAGTGAGAGCACCTCCCTTACCATCGCTGGTCGTCGAGATTTGGAACGAGTTGAAGTTTCTAGCGTCATCTAAAGGGTCTGTGACGAAGTCCTCAACGATCAGGGGTCTTGGGCTACCGCGTGGTGGCGATGGCCAGAACCCACCAGGAGTAGGGTAGGGGTATCTTGGACGGATATCAAAAGTTTCTTCGATAATTGGTTGGGAATATTGTGGGATTAGGAAGTCTACTTCTTGGTAGCGAGGAGGAGGGTAGGGGATGTCGATTTCTTTGAGCTGTGATGGAGGAGGGTAGGGGAAGTTAGGCGGGTAGGGGTATGGGGGAACGGGCGGGGGGTACGGTATCTGAAATTTAGAATTTTTAAAATAACAGAGATTAATTTGTTTTTATCACACATTGTCAATTTTGTTTTTCGGTAACATTACTATGTAATTAATAGTTAAAGTGCGCTGAATATAGTTCCAATATACATATGTAAAACTTAAAATAGTAGATAATTTAATCTATATAACGATAATTGTCGATGGAATCTGTTACCTGTGATAATCTGCAATAGAACGCAAACAGAAATTGAATTAGATTTTTAGAATTAATTTTAATTACCTACTAAAATAAATTATCGGTAAATTACAAAAATAAACAATATGTTTTCAACAAGCAACATAAATTGTGTTTTTTACTAATTGATAGGAATTTGGTATTTGCAAATTCAAAAATAGTACTAATATTATAGTGAGTTGTTTTTCTAAACACTTTATTACCTCGGGTTAGGATAATATCCACCTGGAAAAGATAAAATAACCAAATATATATTAATAAATGCTACAAGGCAAAATATTTTGTTTTAGATTTATTTATTGTATTCTCATTAATTTGAACAAGTGCTTATCATCCTGATAGTGTACAATAATTGAGTACTTCCGGGTATAATTTAATTTATAAATTCCATTCTCATAATAACCTACTTTCGAGTATTTACGAATCTAATATTTCACTTTTTCGACGACGGTGCTGCTTTCAACTTTGACAATAAAATCAACGACTAGTTCGCTGAGTTTAAAATGCAATGTCTTACAAATGTTATTATATTATTTTTATTAGTAACCAGATCATGTAGGTGTTTATGTTTTTAGATAATTGTTCGAACTAAATTGTACCTAATAATCATTAATTGTCAGTGGAAATCAGATACAATTGTGGGGCCTTAAAAATTTGAAAAGTAGCTTCTCTAGTTAGCCCGTAAGGATTTACGCACACACTCACATATCCAAAAAACACAACAAATTTCATCTAATTTTGATTATAATTACACCCAAATTAATTAACATATAAGTACCTTCCACTACAACTGCGAGTAAGCAAGCCACCAAAATCTTTGCCAGCGCCATCTTTTAGCCAAAATCTTGCAGCTCCAATTGATAATAAGTGGTATTACCAACCGCTGATAATGGACTGGGGGTCGTGAATTAAAAATGTCCATTTATGTATGGTTCAAATTGGTAATCGTATTAAACAACGCAAGCTGAACAAACTTTGTGTGGCGAATCGTTATACCCACCATGCTTCCAGACAAAAATTAAAACTATAATATAGCCTTATTGTATAAAAAATATATAGATTTCAATGTTCTGTTCTAAAAAAAGCAGCAGGTAGTGTTAATGAGCAAAGAATAAGTACAATCATTAGGTACCTAATATTTTCGTAATTTATGAAAATAATTTATGTAACATCATAAATAGTAGCAATAGAATTGTGTATTGAATTCAATTGATATTATGATGTACCGATAAAAGTATTATGCAAAAAAATGATAGAATAAGTCATCCGGAAACTGAAAAGCGCCTAAAAGTCGCACTTTATAGTAGGGTGCAGTATAGGATTAGGTATCATACAATATTTTCTACAAATCACAATATCTATACTAATAGTATAAAGCTGAAGAGTTTGTTTGTTTGTTTGAACGCGCAAATCTCAGGAACTACTGGTGCGAATTGAAAAATTCTTTTAGTGTTGTATAGACCATTTATCGAGGATATAACATCACGCTGCAACTAATAGGAGCGAAGAAACAATGGAAAATGTGGAAAAAAACGGGGAAAATTATTCATCTGTGAGGGCTTCCGTTGCGTGTGCTGCGAAAACGGTTCAAGATATCAAAAAAATATGTATGAAAGAATTATTCCTCAAAAAATGATCTAACTAAATTTCTGCAACAGTAAATGTCTATCTTTTAAGATTAACTCACTAGAACCGTTTTTATGGCAATAACTATTCCATGCGGACGAAGTTGCTGGCACAGCTAGTTATTGATAAATTTGGAAAAAGTTCATAACAAGAAATGCATAGATACGAATCTACAATAACAATATGTATGCATGTCAAAATAATAATCCTCTTTCTCGAAGTCGATTAAAAGTAAATTAATTTGCAGGTGAAATATTGCGCCGCAAATACAATTACAACGTGTCATGTAAATCTCGGTTCAAAAGACAAACGAAATAATATACAATATGTTGCAAGAAGAAAACAAATAACGAGCTATTCTAACATTTACAGCAAATTTTCTATTTAATTCAATTGAGATTATAAACCCAAAATCGAATTCAATTAGGTAATGAAATACTTCCAATTTCGTTTCTTAAGAGTAATAAATTAATTGCGTATTGTGGATAAAGCTGAATAATTATTCAGCTATAGCCACAATACGCAATTAATTAATTTAAAACTAGTGAATGGCCACAGCTTTGCCTACGTGGTATCAGTATTAGAAATAGTCACTTGTATTACTGTCGTGCTATTAAATAATTAATTATTATTTTTGATGGTAAGTGAAATAACTTTGTAAATTTATTTGCCCTGTAAGGTGAATAAATACATATTATATTGATATAATGATTTTATTATCACCACACGAAAAATCTCGAAGGTATGTGTTTCCACTGTAGCGTGATATAGGAAAAAAATATACAAACCATCAAACTAATTCTCCCTTTTATATAAATGAGTTTGAATTATGCGAATAATATCCGTATAGATCTAACTTGTCATTTTTAACACTTGTGTAACTTTGTTCTACGTAATCAAATATAGTATCGCAGAAATCAAATAAATCGAAGTCCGTTAACTATTAGCATACGTGTTCAGGATAACAAACAATTAAATCATTTATTTTGTGACCATCTGGCTTGATGAGGATACTACGTAAGCATTATAATAGGTTAGTTATAAGTATCTAATGATGTATATGATATTCAGTGAAATAGATATATTAAAAGACTAGCTGGTGCGCGCGACTTCGTCCGCGTGGAATAGTTATTACCATAAAAACGGTTCTAGTGAGTTAACCTTAAAAGATAGACATATACAATTGCAGAAATTTAGTTAGATCATTTTAAGAGGAATAATTCTTTTTTTACACATTTTTTTGATATCTTGAACCGTTTTCGCAGCACACGCAACGAAAGCCCTCAAGGATGAATATTTTTCCCCGTTTTTTCTACATTTTCTATTGTTTCTTCGCTCCTATTAGTTGCAGCGTGATGTTATAGGACCTAAAGCCTTCCTCGATAAATGGTCTCTTCAACACAAAAAGTATTTTTTCAAATCAGACCAGTAGTTCCTGAGATTAGCGCGTTCAAACAAACAAACATACTAACAAACAAACCCTTAAGCTTTATAATATTAGTATAGATTCACGAATCAGTAATACGATTGAAAAATTTCAGTAAAAAGAAAACGAAAGTTTTACAAAGAAACGTAGAGAAATACATATCAAGGGTATAGAAATCAGAGTGAAGTATCTCTAAGCAAAAACACGCTACAATTGCTAACCTGCAGTGTGTTTCAGACAGGCCAAACATATGGATTGTGAATATTAAGAAAACAACTGTATATGTACCTATACATAGTATGTACTTATCGACTTGAACACCACAATCTTTTGTCACGTTTTCAACCACATTACGGATTTGATGTGGTTTTCATTGTTAGAAAAGAAAGCATGAAACTTTCGCAGACCAATCTTAGTTCGTTTATCACCTACTTGTTACATGGTATTAGTACTTGATTATTATGTTACCTACATAAAGAAACAGTAGTGAAAAGATTATATTATCTGTAATTTTACTTGTGTTTATTCTTTACCCGAAATTTATTGTATAGACACGTGTCTAGAAAACGTGTGTATTAAAACCGTAAGATTCTCAATTTGCATGTAGCATATGTATGTAAGAGCCTACTTAGCTAAGTAAGTAAGATAATAGTCCCTTTTTTCCGTGGAGGAAATGCATTTATGCATCCCCGCACTCTCCCGGAGTGCGGGGTATGTCGGGCTCGGAGCTAATGAGACTCCACCGACTAAAACCTACCTACCACGATATCCCTTCACCTCGGCAAGGGCGGGTTTCGCAGGCAAGCGAGAAATATACTACTCCGCAATTTTTATTAATTATTATTTGTTATATACTCCACAACATTTTAACCCTGAATTTGTTATCAAAAATTTCTGTCAATTATTTTGAGGTTAGAATTTAGAATTTCGTAATATCAATGTATATTAAAATGCCTAATAAAAATGATGTGGGAGTGGATGCACTTGCGCTTTAGGCTCTTATGAGACCTACTGCAAGGTGCAAACACAACACAGGTACGTATAATTAAACTTTTTGTATCTTTAAGACATATTTATTGTAGCTAAGTACCTAGATGTAATATTGTTTTGGCCCAATAAAAGCTTTTTGTATTTGTATAACAATTTCATGGATTTAGCAAAACAATTTGCCAATCAAATTAACGAGACGTTAAAATTTTTCCAGTTGTTTCGTTAAAAAAAAAGCCTATGTACTTTAAGAGGGTTCAGATATCATGAAGAGCAGGCACTCATTCGCAAAGTAAAAAAAGGACATACAAACCATCAAACACACGAACGTGAGTTTGACTTTTAATCTAAATAAGTATATAAAACTCAAAGGTGATTGACTAACTGACTGACAAAGTGATCTATCAACGCACAGCCCAAACAACTGAACGGATCCGAATTTGGCATGCAGGTAGATGTTTATATAACTGACGAGATTTTATATGATACATACTGTACATAGGTATTTTGATGTATTCGTTTTATAACATTAATAAATATCTTTGTCTTTGTCTTTGATGTTATGACGTAGGCATCCGCTAAGAAAGAATTTAAGGAAATACCACTTTTAAAGGGGTGGAATAGGGTATGCAAGCATTATTTCTTAATTTGAGCGAAGCCGCGAGCATCCACTATATAGTTTAATACATTTCGAATGATGATCATTTGCAAAACCGGTATTATCACTTATCAATTAACATGTTTTCTAATAGTTCGTAAACTGTATAATCATGTAAATATATGATTTGTCACATAATGTTTAAATTGTCTTAATTAAAAACATGTTTTAAGGATTATCATTTTCTTGTTCCCTTACTAAAATAAATTTGACGCAGGTATATAGACCCAATATATGTAAGTGGTACATCTAGATTCAAATAATACGATTTTAATTTCATCGTTATCATTTGTATTTAAAGTATGTATCTGTTAAAACTTCTTTTTATATGGTTTTTGAGAAGTTAAACTTTTCGTTTTTAAATCGTCCTTTTGTTACTGATCTTATCATCCATATCACTAAATATATTTATCGTGTCACAAACAATATTTTCTCATCTAGGTACTTCATCTTTAAAATATTATGCTCCTTTTCTCAACCGCCAAAATTATAACAACAATACATATGTATGCAAATATAAATATTCTCGCTTATTTCACACATGCATTCAAAGCTTTTCCATTGAAATATCTGTTACCTTACCGAGAAAATCCTCAAGACTATTTCAACTTAATACTTATGCTTCTTACTTAAAATATGACTAAAAGAGCATTGAAATAAGACTCATCATTCCAATGCCACGGATTTCTTTTTGAAAGTTTTTAGAGAAGACATTCATATTCTTCAAATGTTGAAGGTTGTTCACCGTTTATAATGACTGAAGTCAGTCTTTCTGTACCGAATGACGTCAGAAGGTGCAAGAATGAGATCGCCTTGTGCGTAACTAAATCTTTCGCCATTCATAATGAGTCAATGAGTTTTGGTTCCGTTTTGTAAATTATCTAAAGCTGTTGGTGATTTTGAACTAGTTACAACAAGTTTCAGAAGTAGACAGCCAAATCACATTACCTACCTAAAATATAGCTACATTAGGAATCGAAGAATAATTTCGTAAAAGCTTATGGAAGAAGGAAAATAATTCAAGGGGGAGATCCTCAGAAAATAAAGTACTTACTTAGACGGTTTAACGAAGTGTACAAACTTTCTAAAATCTAAAAAAGCCAATCTTCACAGAATAATAACCCACCTGAATCTCAAACAGATCTAATCCAAAAGAAGAATCTTACTTCCGGTCGACAATTCTCAATTCATAATCAGGTCCTTAGAAAATAAAGAACTTAGACGGCTTAGCGGAGTGAACAAATCTAAACTTCTGATTTCTAAATTTGAATATGAAAATGAGACCCGATGATAACGATATATGCAGATTTTAAATTCCACTTTTTTGTCCATATAATCTATTGTCCATAATTTTACTAAAATTTTGATATTAATTGAAATAAGTATAAACACAAAAATATCAATAAATTTTACAGATAATTGGTTTTTATTTCAAGCAGAATTAACATCAAAATCGAAATTTACTCACAGACCAATCACGAACCAATAAAAAAAGAGAAGAGACAGTAAATTGTTGGGATTTTGAAGCGATAAATCTTGTACATCCGCATTGAAGTACACTCAAAGTCAACGGTATAGGATGTGGTCTGCATTCCAGGACAAGATGGCTACGAAATACAAATAATACATTTTTTATGTGGCATATGGTAGCTGTTGCGATCGAATTTCGGTTTACAATGTCAAGAAACTTTGTTAATTATTCAGATGTTTTATAATATTCTTTTTCGTACATGACTACGTGTCATACATGCTTAATATTTTTTTGTTTTAGAGATAATAATTTATTTCTTTTCGGAAATTTGAAACTAGAAAATAGTGTTTATTGTAATTTTGATGCAAGGACATGAAATATTAGTCTACGCTTTTAGTCCTCGTATTGAAAAACCATGGTTTTAGAAAAATATTTCTTATAAGACGTCAGGCTATCCATATAGGTTAATATCTGTAGATGAAATAAGTAAACATCAAAGATTACACATTATGCGTAAATATGTTACCTCATTGGTTAGTGTAATGACACTTGTACATTGGCTCATCCAACACAGCACAGGTATAGGTGTCGCCACACGGCGAGCTCGCGGAGAACATTTAATTACATACTTTATAGTCGAAGATCTACATTGAGTTGCAGAAAAGAACTTGCTATAATCGAATTATATAGGTACTCAAACTTATTTTTTCACAATCACATTAATGCTTTTGTTAATATTTGACAGGCTTTCTTGTGCATCAATTTCAATACTGCCCAAGTACGATATTTCTTTTTTAAAACTAATGTACCTGCAACTTAGTGTAAATAGAAAGATGTAAATTCAAACACAAATAATAAATAACATTATTACTACATTTATTGTTAAAACGTTTTGGACGAAGGCATAGCTTACGCTGAGAGCTTAAGTAAGTTTAATCAACTGCCAGGTTGGTCAAGTTATCAACTTAAAAAATAGCTTCTGATATTATTTATGACTAGTTCTCTTCACACTTCAATACACAAATTCATTAATCGAACAACAAATTGTCGTGATTATATTCGCTCATTTTCCAAAAAAAATCAAGCCTCATTATACCTCTCATGTCTCGTAGTGTGTCAAGCCATCTCTACGCTTCTGGACTGCAGATGATGGCTGACGTACTGCCTACATATATACATACATACAAGCATACATACATACACTGACCGTGGCCCGGACGTGCAGCCTCGGGGGAAACATCCAGGCAATATTGGAAACAAGGATCGTGTGTACTTACGCATACTTACGTGAAATTAACTAACTTTTTTTAACTAATACAGGTTTGTTTACACTTAATCATAGTTTGCCTAGTTGTAAGCAATAGTATTATACTATTGACTTATGTAGCTTAATTTTAGTAAGATAGCAGCAAAAACACTGGATGAGGCGGGCATAAGACGAACCCCGCTGTAGATGATGATAATGACGGCTTACGTAATAAATAGGCTTCATGTACTATAGAAAACTAGTGAAGCATTTCCCGCCAGGGTCTGTAATGTTTGTTAAAAATATGTAAACGAAATTAAGCCTTAGCAAGTACGTACAATACAGCATGCGTACTAACAATTTTGAAGTATTTTTAACAACATATTATTCAAACTTCAAGATATCATATTAAATCCACAAAACAAAAAAAACTGGTAGTTTTAGTTCACACAAAGCTGCAGTAACCTGTACAAACCTATTTATTATTTATCTATACTCTGTCAATATGCAAGTGTGTTCGTAAGTAGCAGTTAAATTTTCACGGTTAATGGGCCAAAATACTGAGTCACGTGGTCAGCCATTGACCATGGCGAGAACTTTCGTGCGCTGAATACAGATGAGATGGAGTATGCAGCTTTGTAAATTGTAAACATTAGTAGTGAAATAACTAATATATAACTATAAAGTTAATAGGTAAATAATAATAATCTCTTTATTTCAGATACAAGATCCATAAAAGTACAATTACATGAAACATAAATTATTATAATAAGTAACTTATATTTAAAATAACATATTTGTTTTAATTTAAACAACATATTAGATTAATGATTTCACCCAGTGTCTTTGGATGGGACAGTCATATTTATCAGCTATAGTTGTTAGAATGCTGTTGTTACCACCACAAGTAAAAGAGGTCAAAAACTCACAAGTTACTCAAAGATTTGTGAGATTCTTAGAAAAATTAAATAATTTCCAACATTACGTTTAAATGTATAAATTTACAAACATAGCATTAACATTTGTAATTAGTTAATAATAATGCAAATAAGTTAATATATATTTAGTACTAGACACTAGACACTGTCTTTTATTAAATCTGTCGATGACTTGAGTGGACATGAAATTTATCTTATAGCCCTAATAATACCTACTTCTCTGAACTGTATCATTACTTTTGATGAGTCAACGTCGCTCTCACTTCCTAGTTCAGTAAGTGCCTATTTACTGCTTCTCTCACAGCGCAGGGTTAACCACGACATATCTGCATGCCGGTAGTAAACCAAATCGATATTGCAAATTAAATGACCCCGCTGACATTTACATCTCCAATACAAAGTTATCAAAAAAATCGACGGATCAAGCAAGTTTTCGGAATAAATTGACCAAAATAACCGTACTCCGCGCAGATGTTTAGCACGTCTGGGCATTTACTTAAGAAGTTCAAGTTACAAAAGAGTATAAGCTACGACGTTAGAGCCCTTCTTCCGTGATGCAAACGTGTTTAGATTCCACAACGCGTCTCTCGAGCCAAGTAGGTCGGGCGGGTTTCCCAACACTTCGCTAGGTTGTTAATTTCCCGTTGCCACCAAACTCGTCGGACAATAACATGATTAAATCAAAAAGGATAGTGTTTATGATCGACTGGCTGGTGGGGGGATGTGAGGCTGGCAGGATGTCGTCTCGGGCACAGCGCAGTGGGTTTTCTGAAGGCTGAGCCGCGAGCCGCATGCCAACTCTGCTTATGACCTCGCGCGGGTCTATTAAAACAAGATAACGGAGCCGGGCCGGTGTAGTGTTCAATAATCCCAAGCATGAGGCTCATCTTTGCGTGTATGTGCCTGGCGGCGGCGGTGCAGGTGGTGGTGCCGGCGCCGGCCAACGGGTTCATATTCCCCGAGGAACGGAGGGAGAGGAAGCTGGAGCCTGTGATTACTCCGCCGGTGCTGCCAGTGCTGGAGCACCTGGAGCGTGACCCAAGCACGCTGCTGCCTCACGAGAGACGCGCGGCCCCTGTCAAACCAAGACACTTCGGCGGCGGATTCAACGTCGTCCCTTCAGGCAACGGCGGCCTGACTGCCAGCGTCAGCAGCAGTGCTAGCGGGGCTGGGCTGAGCCAGGCAGCTTCTCAGTCTTTCTCTTTCGGATTCAACGAGGGCTTCAGTGCGTCTCACTCCGCCAGCCAATCGTCGTCGTTCAATGGCTTCGGCAGGTCAGTGACATTATATCCTAATAACCATAGAAAATATGTAGAACTATAAATGTCAACGGTTCCAACTTTGAACATTTTTGATAAAATTATTAGTCATCGTAACGGTTCCAAAATCTCTGCTATCTATGAATATACGAGTACATATACCCAATACATCGCTTTAGCCAAATGAGGGTAGTTGAATGCCTATATATTGACTAGTTATGTAATTTTAAAACTACTTGTCGCATTTTAAGTAAAGTCACATAGTAATGAGGGATAAAAACAACTTAGGTAATTATTACTTATCTTACTTTATCGATTTTATATGAAGCATAACGTAACTTTCATAAGCTCAACCAGCATGATTTCCTGTTAAAATTGGATGTTTATGTCACTGCCATAGGTACATTGCAGTACATATTATAAACAACCTTGTAAATGTAGGTTGTAGGTATGCATACCTACTTTGCCGAATTGGATGTATATGTCACTGCCATAGGTACATTGCAGTAAATATTCTAATCAACCTTGCAAATGTACGTGGTAAGTATATATACCTACTTAACGGTGTCATCTACACTTATACCTATAAAATGAACACTAGATATATACTATGCAACATTCTGTGTCATTCCGGTGTAACTTTTGACACCTACGCACCATACATGTGATGTTTTGCTGAGCACAACAGCAGCCAGATCCTTTTAGGTCAGACCAGACTTGTAAGCTTTGAAACTCCTAAATATCCTTTGAAAATCGGATCGCTAGCCAAAAAACGCGGAATGCTGATGATTGGATCATCCATATATCCGTACCTAACCGATAAATATAGTTCAAGTTTATGTCTATTTAAAAGTAGCTAAATTTGAATGAAAGTGGTTTGGTATTTTCCAGGATAAACAAACATCCGAAGAAATATGAAATGGATTTTTCAAATATGATTTCAGAATTCATTTCCTTTATTTTATTACTAGTCGACGCCCGCGGCTTCACTCGCATTATTTCAGGACTAGCTGATGCGCGCGACTTCGTCCGCGTGGAATAGTTATTACCATAAAAACGGTTCTAGTGAGTTAACCTTAAAACATAGACATATACTGTTGCGGACATTTTGTTAGAATATTTCAAGAGAAATAATTCTTTCATACACATTTTTTTGATATCTTGAACCGTTTTCGCAGCGCATGCAAAGGAAGCCCTCATAGATGAATAATTTTCCTCGTTTTTTCCACATTTTCTATTGTTTCTTCGCTCCTATTAGTTGCAGAGTGATGTTATATAGCCTAAAGCCTTCCTTGATAACTGGTCTATCCAACACAAAAAGAATTTTTCAATTCACACCAGTAGTTCCTGAGATTAGCGCGTTCAAACAAACAAACAAACTCTTCAGCTTTATAATATTAGTACATATAGATAAAAAGTAATGACACTCTTAACTTACCTCATATTATCTATCTACATACCAAAAATCATGATATTCTCTTAAAACCGTTTTTGCGTTGTGGGCGTTTAAATAAACAGATAAACAGACCAAATTTCTAGAAATTGTTGGAACGTGTTCTGCTATTAATTCAAAGTAACTCAAAACATTTTTTTTAATATCTCAATGTTCAGACTGTCGATCCTCTTCAGCTTTATGAAATTTTTAGATGAGGGGTCTATTGTGAGGGCGGACCAAAATATGAACATGATGTAACTCCTTGCGGAACCAATAAAAACTACGGCAATTTTAGCGACTATATTGAGAAAGCACAAAAACATGTAAGGTTGTATTACGTATTGAATTTACTTAAAAATAAACTCTTGATCAATCAGGATGTGGGTTGACACAACAAATAATTGTTTAAAAAGAAAGAAAGTTCATATAGTATATATAGTCACGAAAGTTTTAATATTAAAATAATTGTTTGTTTTTATTAAAGTTATGATTATGTCTTTGTCAATTTTCCTTTTTAGTAAAGTAACAGGTTTATCTATGACAATTTTTGTTTATATAATAAAAATACTATGTCGAAATATCATTGAAAAGACTTAAACGCTTTTTTTCTTCTAAAATTTAGTCCTTGTTTAACATCTTTTCGTCGTATTTACCATTATATTTGTTTCAAAGTTAACCTTCGGGTCAATACAACTCAAACACAATTCAATGAAAATGTCTGAAGTCTGAGGCTCAATGAAAATTGTAATGTATGTAAATTATACAAATACATACAAAAGTACATCTGTAGCTAAATGTTATATAAGCAGTAACTGAAAACTGCTATACCTACCACGTGTATGTATTAAGATTTTCATAAAGCGTTACCAAAACGGTCTCGTAATTCATGCCATATTTATTATGGTAAGAGCTGAGTAATTAAAAACTGAATAACACGTGCAAAAATCGTAAGAAAGACATAAAACAACACGCAGTTAAAATTCTCGTCATTTGAAACAGTATACGCGCCTTGACCGTGAATAGAAGCTATTCAAGTTCATAGTTGTGGTAATTGTGGTATCTTCTTTTAACTCACAATTGGTAAAGTGTGACCTTTTACATAAACTTTTAAAGGATAAGCAAGAAATTTGAGAAACAAGCATGAAAGACGCTGCTTAATAAAAAGCCAGCATGATGAATTTATATCACATAAAATAATGAATCGAATACAAACACAACATGCTTTCGAATATAAATATTATTTTGAATTAGATTATTATACCTTTGAATACAATACAATTTTACTGTACTCTAGAGATATTTCTTAATATCAATTGAGCGGCCTCATCGTATTAAGCGATTAATCACATCCAGGCTTATGCACGCGCGCTTTATTTGCATATCTTGAAAAAGCGACATAAATATCATATATAAAAAAATATAAAAACAAGTGAAGGAAAACTAAACATACTACTTCTAACTACTACAAAAAGGGGCACTTAGAAAATCTTTAGAAAAGCCTAAAGATAATCTAAGTGCTCCAGCCCACTACCAGAGGGCAGCGTACCCAGCATGCTGGCCGCATTACCACGCTGGATGGCAATGCTAATACGTTGAGCCAGAAAAAGGCCAGCATTTTGGTCACGCGTCGCGTCAACCAAGCGCTCCGAGAGGTTTTGGAAAATAGTATGGGCTCCCGGACCCCACGGCCCCAAAGTCTCGACTCCAAAAGGCTCAAAGATGTAACCTCGGCCGAGGTTAGCATATTTGCGTCTCTAGTGATGCTCGGCAATAATAGCCGCCGCTCCAGCCCGACACCGTGTCATAGACAGATGAGACGGCGCCAATGTGTCGACGCAAGTTGCGTCCCACACAAGGGGCCGACCCAACTTCCATGGCACAAGAGTCATACCGTCAGGTCTTTTTCCATCGTCACGTGCTAGGCCGCTCGGTTCGAGCATAGGTGCAACATTGGCAGTGGAAAAAGCCCGGCGAATGATGTCGTTCAGACTAGCGTGGCGGCTAATTCTACCAGCACTCCTCGAACATGAGAGGCCGTGGTGCCCGAGCTGGTCGACATCAGTACCACACTGGCAGCGATGCGGTAAATATCATATATGGATATTCACCTGTTTTATATCTGGTATCACCCAGAACACACACACCAACATGCCCCACAACACAACCCTCAGTAAAGAGAAATGGGACTCAAAAATGAAAATATACTATATATTACTGGCCTGTTAGCTTAGTTGATAGTGGCTCTGCCTTCTAATCTAGAGGTCGCGGGTTCGATACCCGCATGACACAAGTATTTATGTACTTTAAAAAAATATAATTAAGTACTTGTTTTGAGTCTGGTCATTTGTATGTATAATAAGTATGTATTTACAAAAAGAAAAGTATATAAGTATTATATCCGTTATATAGTACCCA
Organism: Macaria notata; assembly: GCA_927399415.1. Taxonomy (NCBI): domain Eukaryota; kingdom Metazoa; phylum Arthropoda; class Insecta; order Lepidoptera; family Geometridae; genus Macaria; species Macaria notata. The sequence goes on from OV656727.1 coordinate 3,821,541, forward strand.
CGACACATGCGTTTGCTTAGTGTGGGGCTAGATGGCGCTGTGTGGAATGTCCCGGATTATTTATTTATTTTTATTTATTATTTATATCTCGGTATCGATATTAGGTCCCAGTAACCTGAAACACTTAATGATTTTTATTTATTTTTTGTTTCTTTTATTTCCAGTGGGTTCAGTGGCAGCCAGGCCAGCAGCCAAGCAGCGTCCTTCGCCGGCGCCGGCAGCGCAGTCTCCGGGGCTGCCTCGTCGGCCTCCAGCTTCGGAGGCAACAGCTTCGGCAGCAGTCAGAGCGCCAGCGCCAGCCAGGCTTTCGGATTCAATACCTTGAATGGATTCCAACCGCCTGATGTAAGTACTTACTTCTACGTATAGGTTAGATTATTGATAGTATTAGGTATTCTGATTAAATTACGTAACTACATATGTATTCTACACAATTAAATTTGAATCGATATAAAACAGGCAAGTGAACATATTTATAGATTTTGCTTTGTAGAAAGTGCAGTACCTACCTACAGTAAAACTACGAGGCATTTGTTGAAATCTTTAGCAAACACATAACTTGTGCTATTATCCAACTTACCTCAAAATATTTTATCACGGCGGCTATTTATTCCTGAAAATAAAATAGCTACCTATTTGACCCCTACAGTATTTTTTAATGGTTGCTATTGAATCCTGAAAATGAATTAGCTACCTATTTTGGTATCACTTAAATATTTACATTGTAACTATGTCTTAAATTATTTTCTCTGCAAAGTCTGTGTGATAAAGACCACCTGATAAAGTTATTGAACAAGTTCATAGCATATCATTAAAGCTGCCTTGTGTATCTTTCCAATAAATCAAGTGCCTTTTATCACAAAGGAACAACTTTCTCGCCTTACAACTGACGCTCTGTGACGTCGAGGCTATCTTGTTCACATTACTTCTATCTGATGCAGTTTCTTTCTTGGAAAGAACTGCCGTAAAACTGGTCGTTGCTTTATGTGGCAGAGTTTAATGGTGTAGTATCACATGATAAAACTAACTGTACCTACTATGGGTACTAGTTAAATGTGGATGTACGGTACAGGACTTTATTTTGATTGTCTGTAGAAATAAAGCATTTAAAAAAATGAGAAAAAGTTATTAAAATATATATATATATAAATATAGATATGTCATTTAATAAAAAAATAAAATACTAGATGATGTTTTTCCACGTCTATATTAGGGGTCGTCCATTAATCACGTGAGGCTCGGAAGGGGGGGAGGGGTCCATAAAAAAGTCACGAAATATCACAAGGGGGGAGGGGGGGTGTAGTGACATATCACGTGTATTTATTTTTTCGACTAACGCGCGAAAAGCAAAAACAATCTGCAGGTCCTGTAACCTTTCTGTTTACCGCTAAGCAATATTGTAATATTTAATTTGAATACAAGTAAAAAATTAAGATTCTTCATAGGTCTAAAAATACACGCGATATATGTGGGGGAGGGGGGGTTAAAAAATGCCAAAAAAAAACATCACGTGATTAATGGACGGCCCCTTATTACAATACAATACAATATAACTTTATTGCACACCAAAAATAAATTACAATATGAAATGGATGAACTTAAACTATAAAAGAATGCACAAGTGGGCGGCCTTATCACTTTGAGTGATCTCTTCCAGGTAACCTTAGCAAGAAAACGGTGACAGAAATCAGTTCAGACAAATAGATCAGTATCATTACCATTGTTTCAAAGCTCAAAGGTTTAGAATACCAACTAGAATAGGTACATCAATTAATGTTAATATTTTGGTCTCCGTGATTAGGTGAAAACTGTATCGCTAATTAAATAAATGAATTTATAATTTAATGGCAACTTATGTAACACTACCTACTTATATTTTAAACAAATCGTTTACTTTCAGGACTCTTCATAAAACTACCCGTTGTATGCCACAAAACAACGTTATTCAAATTCATTTATTATCATTTCCAGGTAAACTTCGGCGAGGGTCTGCTTGACGTGAGACACCGAGGTATCCCCAACTTCCCCTTCCCAAACCTGCTAGGTAGAACCGGGAGAAGCAAGGGCATCGGTGCTGCCTCCTTCAGAAGCAACAAGCCTAGTCGTGATAGCATAGTCACCTTCGTTGTATCTGACTAATTTTATTTAGAACTAGTATAGTAGTTTTATGGAAAAATGTTCGAGTAAAATCAAATGTGGCGAAAACATTAACGAACTTATTTATAAACGTATTTTAATAACTGTTTAGTTAAAAAGTGTATTTTCTCTTTCACTCGTTTAAAAATATTAATGCGACAGAGAGAGAGACAAAACACTTTTAGTTTAGTTAAAAAGTTGCTAAAATACGTTTAGAAATAAGACTTATGAGTGAGTCTATTTTGATTTTATAAAACTGTAGTAGCTTTCAAAACAAAATTAACGTGGAAATTGAATTGTGGCATAAGCTACATTTAGTCTATTTGATTTTATAAAGCTATAGTAGCTTTTATGAGAAAATGCTCGAGGAAAAATCAGATGTAGCTACGGTTGCCTTGTAATTTAATAGTCGATTCCGTTTTTTACGCCTCTTTTGATATAAAATGCTCTCTATGATAGCATGCTCGCTCATTATAATATACTCATTATTAGTACATAATATGCTAAACAAGTTACGTAAAATTTACGAAACAATTTTAAACATTTACCAAATATTTTAGAACCTATATCTTCAAAAATAGCATGCTCGCTAATTCAATATATGTACTTAGATGAAATGAGCTTTTTTTCTTTAAAAAGATTAATTACTGTGAAGTTAGTTAATCATTAAAACCAAAGCAGAACGTCATTTACTATCTCGTATCCGCAATTTACTTTCGTAAGTCCTTGATATTTCGATAATATCGGACGATAAGAAGACTACCGCAAAACTTAACGCTATTGTTCTGGAGACCGATGTGTCATATCATTCAATTAAATCTTGATCTGCTCAAGGGTAGTATGAGTCAACTTTTGTGCCATTTAAACATACTTGAATAGGTACTCCGATCTTAACATCAAATGATTTTTGTTATACAAAAATTGGATTGAGAAACAGAAATTTTGAGTAAGTGCTTGTAAAACAATTTATAAGTCACATGTTCATTTTTTCTGATATATTATGTTATAATCATAATTAAATCTTTATTTACAATAATAAAATATAAAAACAAGGGATAAAAACTAAACATACTACTTCTAACTACTACAGAAAAGGAACTCTTAGAAATTCTTTACAAAAACCTAAAGATAATCTAAGTGCTCCAGCCCACTACCAGAGATTACTGGCCGCATTACCTACCACGCTGGATGGCAATGCTGACAAGATAGATGTTTTTTTTTTATAATTCAATTGATCAATGATTTAACCATTCTCTGATAGCTGATTTAAAAGAATTGATTTACCATCAGACCACCAATTATGCAGTTCATATGTAATAGTAAATGTTTTATTTATACAGAATCTCTTACTAGATATTTCATGCAATTGTGTAAAAGGAAATTTAATGCTATTGTTTTTGAGGAAGGTTCGAGCACTGCATTATTTACGTTATTTATTAATCTAGTTTTTAAGTTCCGTTTCGATATGAAAATATAGAAAGAAATCTCATAATGAAACTGTTTTTTATTTTCCTCGTCAATAATATTTTTATATTTTGCTCAATTTTCCGTTTAAAGGCGTATCTAACGCCTTCAAACTGAAAACGGGACTGAATACTTGTGAAACCCGTGTGAATTTATGCTGCTACAACAAAGTGTTAAAAAAATTAAATAGTATTGTACTTATCTATGATATATAAATTACCTACGTTTCAGTAAAAGATATCAGAAAAGTATAAACCGAAAACATGTTGCAGATATTTATACGCATTTAATGCATATATTTTTTTACACGGCCTCACTCCAAGTCAATCTCAAACTTGATTACTTCACCTATTAGGATCAATAGATTTTTGTCATTTTCATATTTTATTGCAAATTACCAATAAAAAAACAATCTAATGCTGTTGTAACAACAGTTAAAGCCGCATTTACTTAAAATAAAATAAATAAACATTCCCTGGACATTGCACACAGCGCCATCTAGCCCCACACTAAGCAAACGCTTGTGTCGTGGGTACTAGATAAAAGTCTAGCTGAAAATTATAAAGATTCAGCGTTTTTATAAGAAGTAATGTATTCATGTAGGATTTAACTGAACTATTTGACAGTGCCTTCAAAATTTTTGGCCATAATTTCCATCTGTGTAAACTTAAAATGTGATCTAAATAAATATTTTTTCAACTTCCAAATGAATATTTAATTATGATACTAATCTGAATATTCTAAATGCATATTCTTCCAACCATACAATGAGTCTTCCAAATCTAGCGATAAGTGGTATCCAATTATCTGCTGTATTGTATGAATAAAAACTCGTATTTGGTTGCGCTGTTTTATGAAAATACTAACTGTGCTCGCGACTTCGTCCGCGTGGAGTAGTTGTTTTGGGTATTAATTCTTTCATACATATTTTTTTGATATCTTGAACCATTTTCACTGCGTACGCAACGGAAACCCGCAAAGATGAATAATTTTCCCCGCTTTTCCACATTTTCCATTGCTTATTATATTTATTAGTTGCAGCGTGATGTTATATAGCCTAAAGCCTTCCTCGATAATTGGTCTATTCAACACAAAAATATTATTTCAATTAAAACCAGTAGTTCCTGAGATTAGCGCGTTCAAACAAACAAACTCTTCAGCTTTATAATATTAGTATAGATTGTACCATAATTTAGCATGAAAAGAGTAAATTTGCTCACAGTATATTCCACTTACATAACATTAGCAGGGGACTACAAAAATACACGAAAATCGTGTATTTTACACTTGAAACAATAAAACGAGAAAGGCGTAGACAACTTCTATAGACACAGCTGATTTACAAATTATTTATTGCATCGGGAAGAATAAAATACCTGTTTACAAAAGTAATTATATATTATACTTTTAAATAATAGCTCGCGTTTTGCAGCTATTCATATTGGGACCATTAATCTAGGAAGTGTTTTTCACGTGAAAACAATATGCAACACTTCAAGGAAAATTAAATAGTCATAGTAAATCTACAGCTGTAGTTCGGGTGTATAAGAGAATATTTTTAAATGCATATCTAACTGTAACACTGAGATATAATTAAGTAAAATATGATTTAATATGTATGTTTAAATAACTAATTCAGTGATGATTTCGACACTTTATGGCCTTTTTTTGTTACGAGGGGGAAATCTTCAGCATTATTCCCAACCACATTGGGATATGGGTGTCGGGACAGTCGGGACATGTGGGATTTTACCCACTAAAACCCCCCCGGTGGCCAACCTCATTCAAAAACAAGAAGGAATAAGGCTCCGGGTACTCCAGGGGGACCTCGCCGATGCCGCTCTTGTTTTTTTTTTAATGTAGGTACCCGTGTGTCGAGAGACAGTACCTTAGACCTCTTCCACTACTAATGCCACGTTTCCTGTCGACCGTCCCAGGCTCAGATTGAAGTAAGCAGTAAAAACCACAATTTCTTAACAGCTTCTGAGCTTCTGAGTCAGTTGATAAGAGGCCTAGGATAGTTTCTTTGAAACATATAAACGTACATTGTTCACGATGCTAGCTACGTTTTCTAGCTCCTACGCCAGAAATTATACTATGAAGTGATATAAACGCCTGAAATTATTATATGACTGTTTACCAGGCCACGTTTTCGAAGTGCCTTTGAATAATAACATATCAACATGCTTGGATGTGGATGTGGATAGCTAGTTCAATAATATTGCAAACGCCTACACAAAATACAATTGCATTAGCTTCACATAACTTACCTTTGTTACATAATTATCTCTTATGTACTTATTAAATAAAAAATCAATGCTTTATTCTCAGTCTAGAAAGTAACACACATATAAATTCAAACAAGCAATTATTATAATATATATGGAATTTCACTTCGACATTTGGAAGTTTGATATCAATTGCTATGTGTTAAAAAGTGCCAAATTATGATTTAAATAACATAATGTAACAAAGGTTTGGTACAAAAACCTACATAATTCACTATAACGCCCTCATATTTTCCGCTTAGTTCTATTAACCAGTACAGATGTTACTCAAGTCATGGCACAGAATCCATGCTCAATGCTCATACTAACCCGTTTTAAAACTAGCTCTATGGATATAAATATCTACATAATTATATCGTTTTAATCTTTTAATTTGTAATCTTTAATTCTTATTTCTAGGTCAAATAGTAGAATTAGCGCGGAAATCATGCAAATAATATGGGTTATATTAAACTATCTTTAGATCTGACATAATACCTACTTACTATTACACCTCTCGGAATCCGTAGATACCTACACGATTGTTGATAATTCGAGCGATACTGTATTGAAATTGATTATTTAAAAAGATTTTAGAAATAAAAAGTGCGCATTTTAGGTGCGCCACTAACAAAAATGTAAATACTGAAACTAAATAAATAAATCGCAGTAAGGAACCTTAGACTTGGCTTAACTAATTCTAGAGATTTCATTACTTTTTAGAGATAAACAAGCAGCTCTATCGAGACTTGGCAAATTTTTTACAGAATGTTTTTGGGGGGATTTATTTGTCACTAATTATTTAATTTATTTATGAGATGCGTCGAAACATTATGTTGATCATTTGTAGTCTTCAGCAGTACTATTCTGCATTAAAAATCGGGAAATGAAGACACAGTGGCCAGTGACAGAATATCAAACAAAAAATGACGTTAATCTTCACTTTACATTCGGCTACATTCGTAATAACTTCACGTTTTGACCACAAGCTCCATTTTGCATCATTTGTATCCAACTCGAATACAAGAGCATTATAATTATCACTCACTGGTTTATCCTGTCATAGATTCGACGTTAACATCTTTGTACTTTGTAGAATTAAATCATTGTTAAGATTCCATTAAATATACTATTGAAATCATAACCAATGCTATTACGGTAAGGTGTTACGAGAGATACTATTTATATATGTATTAATTAAGAGAATCTTGTATCGTTTGATTTAATTGTTGATGGGTAATACTGATATAAACTTAACTATCTAGGTTTTTTTTAAGAAATACTGTAAACACTAGGAATGACTGTAATTTAATAAACAGAATTTCAATTAAACCATCATTTTAATCTGTGCCGATCTCTGTACCGATGTCCGAAAACAGGCCTTGCAGCCTTAGAGAGACATCGTATTGTGCAGGTGTTTACACTTTGATTAAAAAAATACTTAATACTTGTAAGTCTTTGCTTCCATCCTTGGGGAAGATCTCCAGTATCCGACACACAAGCTTCAGCTTAGTTCGGGGCTGAGGGTCTACCTCCGGGATGGATCCACTGATGTTTCATGAACATATTTATATATTATTTTTTGTATCACCTGCACATTGTTTTATGTAACTTAAAGAAATAAAGATTTTTGTATTTGTATAATCTACTATAAATTCGCGTTTCGGCGCAAACATTTAGCGCAGGCTTGTTCGACATTTATGATGGTTCAATTTTTTCCTCCACCACAACCGGTATCTAATCTCATCAAACAACAAAGTTTTTCATCCAATAGAAAATTTAAAGATGCAATCAATCTATAAATGTTAACCGCCGAACCAGTCTATGGCAATATTACCCAAGCATCAAATCACGGATCCATCTTCAGGGTGAACGGGTCATAAGCACATGATTTATATGTAAATGCCCATTGGCACAGTGTCACAAATCTATAATGAGTGTATCCAACCATTCGGTGGCAACCAGTCGGTTAGAAATCTCGCTTCAAAATGAAGAGCCATTCGTGTTTATTGATTTTGTCAATAGCGTTACACTCGGTGTCAAGTTATAGAATATTCCCAATTGCGGCCAGAAAACCGTACTTTGTTGTGAGTGATAATATTGAAGCGTCTTCTAACGTCAATGAGAACGTGAAACCTGTAATTTCTCTGTCAATTTTGCAAACCACTGACGCTACTTCCGATTCTGAAACAACGACGAGTGCAAGAGAACTTGAAACAGACCCCATCAACGCTGCACTTTTTAATGAAAACTTAGCTGCTGCTATCAACAATTTAGAAGAAACTAGTAAAACTCCGAACGAAATAAATAAAGTTACCACAGAGGCCAGTGAAGTCACTACAGAAGAAATTGTGAGTGAAACCACAAGCCAAGCAAATGAAAGCACCACAGATTACAGTGAATCAAGTGAAATAACTACAGAAAACAGTGAAAATACCACTGAAGCTACAGAAACAACAGAACCTTCAGAAACCACTACCGTTTCCAATGAAATTTTAACAAAATCCTTTGAAGTGTTTACAAATCCTCCAAAAATTTTATCAATCGTATCAGAATCCACCGCAACTCCAAGCGAAAGCACAATTATTGAGTCGGAAGCTTCTACGACTTCTGAAAGTCCAGTATCAACTACAGAAAATGGAAAAAGAGTTTCCAAAACTTTTGATGAAGAAATTGAAACTACCTCAAGTACTCCTAGCAATTCCACAACAGTTCTAGAAAGTTCTACATCGACATCTGAAGCTCCTGTTTCCTTATCAACTGAAAAAATAAAGGCTTCATCTACTGAATCAAGTTCAGCACAAAACATGACAACAGAAACTAGTACAACAGAAACAATATCGCTGCTAAATGAGACTTTCCCAGATATTTCGATAAACTTGCTGCCACCTAAGGTACGTAATATTTCTTATGTAACTATTTGTAGAAAATTTGGTCATGTGACGTTGTTTTGTCAATAGAGAGAACTAACATTGATTCAACGTTGCTTCAAGGATACAGTGTCTTTTTTTCTATAATTTTTTATACTGTTGTTATGAAGAAATTTTGCTCGTTGCAAAAGTATTACAATTTACAACCAAGCAAGGGCACTTATAACAGTAATGTGTTTTATTAGCACCATATTTGAAAAATCACTTATTTCAATTTAATATTAAGGAATACATTATATATTAAGGAATTTTGGTCGTGAAGATAAAAAAAATAATGAGTGTATAATATCAGGGTAACGTTTTGCAAAATTATAATAAGTAAACAAACATAAATTTAAAAACATGACTTATTCTTTTTCAGACCGAGTATCGTAAATATGATTTCGACCCAAGGTACGATGACTGGAGCAAAATTCCGGCAGATTTGGAAAAAATACTTATTCCTGAGTAACTTCATATATTTTCTAAGAAGGTATTGAAACGCAACAAACAAAGCATATAATTATGTAAATCTAAGTCTTGAGTAGTTATTGTTATATGTAAAGACTACTCGCCTATTGCCAAACTTAGTTTTAGTCAATTATATTTAGTTTTTGCACACAAGTATATATCTTTTGTTTATATATCCCAATTCCACAAAAATAAAAAAACGATTATCTATTTACGTATATATTTGTGGCAGGCAGGTACAGAAATTTGGAACTCTATACGATTTTATAGAAATAATGGACGTGTTAAGTTGGTCGTAAGTATGATCGTGTAACCGGTCTAAAAAAAATTATAAAAATAATGAATGATGACCGGAATATAACCACACCAATCAAGTTTCTTTTACATCTCAATAAATCAAGTAACGTCTCTTTGTCATTTACAAATTACATTCAATTTACGGAACAAACATGCCAATCGACTTCCCACATCATTTACAACGGAAACCCCTGTTTTTTTCTCATGAGTGACGTAATCATACTTAATTCAATTATGTATTTAATGAAACTGATGGTTTTTGCTCGCACTAATCATACTTTTGACGGTTATTTACCGAGTCCTTAATGGTTTTCCATGATAATGGTATAAATCTAAAAAACCATGTGTTTTATCAACTAGAATTGTCTCAATGAGATTACAATCAGATAGGGCACCTATTTATAGTAAAAATAATCAAACGCTTTTATCATTTGAAGCCCCCAAGTTGGGGCAAGAGAAACCCCTGTCATAAATAGTAAAAATAATTCTTAAGAAAATGTGGTAGAGCCCAACAAAATTCAGAATAATATTTGCCTAATAACTTAGGCCAACAAAACAAAACAGCAAAGATTTAATATTACAATATCAAAACAAAGGCTTATGTTACATTTGTTTTGCATGAATACGGAGATTCCCGCTCGTAAACTGGCTTGACCACTCCTCTGCTTTGCCAAGGTAACATCGATGTAGGTATAGATAAACAGGTAATCTAGCACTAGTATATTGTGTATGACCTAATAGAGATATCTTCAAATCTTGGCTGCATGAACCCGGAAAATGAATGGCGCAGTTTTCCTTATGCTTTATTTTCATAGTACAATACCTAATAAAATTTTGATTAGCCTGTTGCGCTTTGTTTTCTATTGAATATTTTGTACACTTACCTTAAGTACTAAATAATTTTCAGTAAAACACAGTTTCGTGCAGTTTTTGAATGTTACTTATTCTATATATCTCTATACCTACCCAATCCAAATACTCGTTTCTGGTAAGTGCGAAGCTTCACATTATAAACGTGCTAAAAATAAATGGATGCGCAACTTTTTGTTCGTATCATTGCAAGAACAAGTATACCGTACCCGATCCACCGATAGCAGCCACATACGAACAAGCTTATAAATAGCCGATGACTTGATTAAAAAAACATTCGCTTTTGAATTTTCCTGCTACCTTCGCGCTGTCCCATACACTTTAGAAGCACAATGAAGTATTTAATCCTGTTTTTGGTAGCTATTTTAATAAGTTACGTTTCATGTAAAGAGGACACGTTATATAAAGTGGAAGGAGCTGATGTTATCAAATTGATTCGAGGAATGAAACCTGAAAACCCTTTGGAATTCCACAAAGTCGAAGGAGACAAATCTGACCTTCCGGATGGAATATATTTTAAACCTGAAGATGATTTGGAAGATATACAGGCTAGAAAATATGGAGATCACTAATGAAGGCAAAAAGGTACGTTTTGTGATGTGCAATTGCCTAATCTTGTTATATTCAAGGTAGTTTTATCTGTGAATCTCAGGCGGAACTATAAAATCAAAGCAAGTCTTCTTTTTGTTTCAGAAACCTGTTACCAAGTTAATGAATGTAACTTTAGCAGAAAATGCGTGTTTTTAGAACAGGAATCTAAATGAGTGTCATATTAAAATGTTATAAAATTATGGGATTTATTAATTAGAAGAATAAATGTACAACTTAGCGCTGGGTTTCACTATGATATATTTTTATGAACTGACTTGACATAGAAAACATTGTATAGCTTATTATAATCGTTTATGAACAAATAGTAGTAATAGTTTTAGCTTACTGCACCTACAAGATATGATATTCAACATAAATTAATGTTTACAAAAGTCTTTATGTATTTTATAGTTATGTATTTATATTGTTGCACTGGTACCAGTTAATAAAATTAGTGTTTATTTATTTGTATTCAAATTCATTTATTCATTGCGAAATATAGGTAGGTATACAAAGGTGGTATTATGTACATATGAGTGCGCTATATTTCCACCCACAGGGCGTGCAAATTATAATTAACAATTTAGTTTTTAGAATATTACACTTATATCAATTATTCAAATATGTCAATAAAAATACTACACACATTTCAAATTGTCTTATCGTCCAAAAATAATTTTATTGAGTAGTAGACCTTATCTAATAAAAATGATTTGAGTCTATTCTTATACACACATTCTTAATGAGTTAGCTTCTTTTATTGCCGGTGGAAGCTTGTTGTAAATTTGTATGCTTAAATTAAATATACTCTTGATGTACTGAGTAGTTCTTTGTTTATTCGTACATATTCGAGTTTCATGCCTAGCGCTTTTCATCTTATCATATTTATTGAGGTCGCTTTTAATCCAAAGAGATGCCTCGTATATACATACTGATGGAAGCGTTAATATTTTAAGATGTTTGAAATGGTTTACACAAGTATCAGTTTGGCGAAGTCCACAAATCGCACGTATACATTTTTTTTTTGAGCTTTAAAAGCTGCTTCTTTTCCTGTAGCGTTACCCCAGAATAAAATGCCGTATTTTATCGTGGCGCCTGCATATGCGTGATAGGCAGTTAACAATGTTTGCATGTTTGCTACTTTTCTGAGTAGGTATAATGCATACGCGTATTGGTTGAGTTTACTGCACACATTTCCTATATGGGTCGTCCATGACAATATATTATTTACTTCATGGAAAAACAATACATTATTCTTAATCTCGTATGTTTCGTCTGTACTTATCTCGTTCTGTTTCTCGTATGTTTTGCAGTATTAAAAATATCGTGACTACATGTATAACTATAGAATGTCCATCATTTCTCGAATCGTGAGTTCATAAGGAACAAGACTTGTATAAATAAAGCTTCCTAAATACTTCCGATATCATTCATTAGTTAGCACGATGAGAAGTCATTGCAATTGTTTTTTTTTAGTATTTCTTTTTATTCAATCTTTACTTATAACAAGTAATTGTAAAGAAGTATCAAGCAATCAAAGAGTTACAGAGGCAAAAATTCCTGGTAAAGTTGTTTTAACGGCAACCTTGCTCGCTCCATCGAAAGATTCGAGAGCTTTAGAAATAGTAAGTGCGAAAGATTTTCCATCTTTGATGGTAATAGCAACAGATAATGAAGACGGGAGTGAGGCAGAAAATAGTAACGAAGATTCAAGTGATGGTCAGCCGATATACTATGTGAAAGTAAGTTATTTTTATTGTTAGTAGCATAACAGTTTTATTATGGTATAGTACTGATTAATTATTTTAAAAAATAGAAGCAATACGGGTTGAAATACTGCCAAGGTGCTTTACGATGAAACTAACATGTTATTAAAAGTACAGTAAAATGTTAGTTAGCTTTTTAATTGTAATCGACTAACAAAGTAAAATTGTTACATTATGTGAGTACGCATATTTTTAATGGCATTGATGTTAGATTAAATCTTCGTCTATTGTTTGTTTACATATTATGTGGTTTAATTAACAATACTACTTAACGTTAATGGGATAATCATTCTTCTTTCACCTACTATGTTTGAAGCAATGTAACTATTTCCGCTTTTGATTGATTTCAGAAATTAGACGAAGTAAACCAGCCAAGCCGATATCGCCGGCAACTCACAACGCTGCTGACAACCTTGAACTAAAGATTACACCTGTAATAAAGACAATGATTTATCGATGACCTAACGTATTTAAATGCCAGAGGCTAATGCATGAATATATCTTGACCCTATATACATACGTAATCTATGTAAGAGGTACGAGCATAACGGGGAATGTTTATGTCTTTATAAATATTTAAAGTTAGCGCAATCGTTAATTTAGAACACATAAAAACATGGTAATAGAAGGGCTTTGAGAAGATTTGATAGTTATATTTACATGTCATAATTACAGAGTCACTGGTGGCTAATCGTATTTTTGAAGAGATAGTGTTAATATGCTAGATATTGGAAATTTGCAGAAGATTTGTGGAATTAGCATTTAATTGTTAGGGTATTCATTTTATTTAACACTATATATGTACATTACTAATTTGTTACCAACAACAAAATTGCATTCCTTCTGACGTCGTATAGAAAATTCCATTGCATAACAATGCTAGAAAAAATACTTAGGTCTTTTATATGTATTACCTTAATTGAGACTAGCCTTAGAAAGATAACATCTGCACTTAGGTGACAATTGAAACTATATAAGAGGCAGTTCTTAATTTTTACTTATATATTATTACAGAAGACAGGGCTTAGGCACTAGTTCAGCGAATATAATGAAAAAATACCTGTAATTTTAGTTCAAAGATTTTTGTTTTTTTTTAACACAAAGTTAACCAACTAAATGAAAATTGCGTAACAAGTTATATTTCTAGCGGAAATCAACTGTAAAATCTATATTTTTCACATAAATTGTCGATAATTTAATAATGCTGCAATTAAGTGTATCTTTTCTATTATTTACATTGTTATGTATTCAAACTGATTGTTTTTCTTTGCCTATCAATCGTGAACCTGGTCTCGAAATACAGGTAAATATAATTATTGCAGAATTTCAATTTATCCTTAGTGTGCGACATTAATAGATGTGGTTATACGTAGAATCATTTCTTGTGGTGGTTGATTTATTTATATTTATAAATACATATAATGATTTGTATCAAATTAAAAATGACTTGATAATCATAATTGATATGTTTTTTTTACAAGCAATGGGTTTGCACTTGAACGTAATTCGCCTGATGGTAAGCAATCATTACGGTCTAGGATGGAACGTGCTTACCCAGTAAGAACCGATTCACTCTCGCTTTGAAGATCGCAAGGTTATATTCCGCAGGGAACAAGGAGAAAATGGAATGTAATATGTTGCGAAATTGTTTCTCTTAGGATTGAAAATATTATTTATATCAGACAATTTTATTATATACTTCTTTAAATATTTTTTACTTTCTTAGGGAAGTAGTGTTTTGTTCGTTGGTCTGTCTGTTTCTTTGTGTATTTTATTATTATCGTGTAAAATTTTGACTCTCATGCATTATCTGATAAACAAACAACAAAGAGTTTACTTCTAAAATATGATTTTTAAACAACTTGCTATTATGATATTTTCAGGCACACTCGATAGACGAAGTTAGAAGTAACACAAGAGTGGTCCGGCAAACCTACGGTATGATACAATTTTAGTTTATACAACATTTATCATATATTTATTTTAATCAATGAATTCAGTTACTCTTTAATTTATTTGATAACTAGTGGACGCCCGCAGCTTCGCTCGCATTATCTTATTCATTTTAGTGTGGTCTTAGGAGTGCCTATGTCCACATACCTAACATACCAAAAATGATAATAATCCATTCTGCCGTTTTTGCGTGATGCGCATTTAAATAAACAGAACAGAGACACAGATAAACAGACAAAAATTATAAAAACGGCCGAATCGTGTTTTTTATCGATTTAAAATATACCCAAACTTTGTCTCTCTACAGCTTTATTATAGGTAGGTATATGATATAGACTATAACTTCTAATTTTAACTATTTTGTTTGCCATTCCTTGATTTTAAAAGGTCTTATGGTGCATTCTTAAAATTTTATTCGTACATATGAGTGGCAAGAAAGTGTTTAACAAACCATTTGCCTTACAGGTCACCCGCCTAGAGAGCAAACAGTGATCGTAATGCCTAACTCAGGTGTGTATATTGTATATACTGACTTATAGAGTTCTATTAATAAATAAATATACAGGGTGTTCTGTAGAGGGTCCGACAAACTTAGTGAGCGTGTTCAGGTACGTATTTAGAGAATACAAGTTGGCCAAAAAAAATCCCTGACCTCCTATTTTTTTTATAAATATTTCTATAAATATTTCAGGACATATCACACAGCGCTATCTAGCCCCATACTAAGCTTACGCTTGTATCATGGGTACTAGATAACGGATAAAATACATAATATATACTTTTATACGTTTTTAAATACATACTTATTTCACCATATACATATACATAATGCTACATAGCCATAGGCTAGGCCAATGTTGTTAGCGTTTGTTGTAATTATGTACATGAGCGCTTCTATGGGTCGGCTCTCGCTTTTGATTGTAACATACATTCCAGAGGCTCCTGGGTTTGTTTTTTAACACTCGACACCAGAATTGAGCACTTCATTACCATAGGCTTCATAAAAAAACGATCAATGATTTAAAAACAGCAGTTATTAATAATGTTCATTTGTTTCAAAGTTAGTAGTTTTTATTACGAGAGAAAATGGCAAAATATTCAATCAATCAATCAATCAGTTCTTTATTGACAAAAATATACACAAGACACAAAAAGTTTCAAAGTTTTTGGCTTCCGAACTAGAAAATTATCTGTGTCTCGGAAACCAGCTCCTTCTCTATTAAGGATCACATAATGTCAATAAGACAGAGCTAAGACTTAAAATATATATGAATTGATAAGTTATTCAAAGAAATTGTTAAATAACTGGAGTAAGTTTGTAAATATATCATTACTTAGTGCAGCAACACTATTTCATAATGTAATGTATACTATAACGTGACGTAGTATGAATAGCGGATTTTCCTAACAATTTACTTGTCAGAAGAGATACAAAGTTGTAAACATTTCCTAGTAATCGATAGATTCCTCACATTGATATGAGTAAATAATTACTGAGATTTTTATTACCAGACATAAAATATCTAATAGTTCTCTTCGTCTTGGTAATTAATTTTTCTTTTTTAACTTTTTCACACGATTGTGAATCACGTTTGCTTCATATTTTTTGCGCTGTCTAATAGATTAGATAAATAAATAAATATTCTGGGACATTGCACACAGCGCCATCTAGCCCCACACTAAGCAAACGCTTGTGTCGTGGGTACTAGATAACGGATATAATACTTATATACTTTTTTTTTAACTACATACTTGTTATACATACAAACGACCAGACTCAACACAAGTATCATATTTTTTTTAAATGCATAATTACTTGTGTCACGCGGGAATCGAACCCGCAACCCCTAGATTAGAAGGCAGAGCCACTACCAACTAAGCTAACAGGCCAGTCAAACGAGTAAGTTTAATATTTTGAGAGAGGGCAGAGGTTATATAAACATTATCAAATTGATTATAGATATTGTTGGGTTTTTACGGGCACCCAAAAAAATTAGTTGTCCATTCTGTTTTGAAGAGCTTCTTCAAAAAAAAATTGTGAGGTATTATTATATCTCTATGCCATGACTATTATTACGTCGAGATAATACATTTAGTAGATTTAGATTCGGTGTTTGTTGTAGATTTTTAAGGTAATATAGATAAACAATAGTTTTCTAATTCAATAAAGTGCTCAGCAAAGTTTGATCTATGACTAGCTGACCCGGCAGACTTCGTACTGCCTCAATCGATAAATAAAAGACCTAAAATTTCAATATTTTTTTCCCTTTTAAACCCTCCCTAGACCTCCACGAACATTTCAAGACTAAGATAACATAAATCCGTTCAGCCGTTCTCGAGTTTTAGAGAGACTAACGAACAGCAATTCATTTTTATATATATAGATAGATATGTATTTTATACATAACTGTATTTTTTCTGCTTACGAGTAATTACGTTCACAACTAAAAATTGTTTACAGGTTATCCTTCTACGGCACAGCGGGATCAGACAGTGATTGTAGTACCCAAATCAGGTATGTACATATTGTATATACTAAAAATGACTTCTAATTAAATTTAGGCTATCCAAAAGAACAACACAGTATTATTATTAATAATATTTACACACACCCACTACACTACTTCTTCTGGTACAGTAGTATCAGTATAATATACACGCAAAAAGGGGTACCAAATGTCTACAAAATAATATTTATTGTAGGTTCCAACCGAAGCTTACCAACTTACGGCTACAATAGGCAGGCTGTGGTTGAACCAGAACCTGTTCTATGTAAAAAGAGTAAGAAAAAGAAACAAGGATAGCCTGAATACCATAGTCAATGTTTCAGGTAAGAATAAGCCCTCCTGCTTGAGACGTATCCCTCAGTACTGAGGGTCGTTATTCCGCATCTATTTTAGCACTTTATCGTGAATAAAATTTAAATAAACCATGTCTTTTTTGTTTATAAAACTTTAAAGTCACAGACGTCAGTAATTTTAACAGATTTTTCCAAAAACGTTCAATAGCTAATTGAGATGGTTTTTGTGGTTTCATAAACTTTGCATAATTAAGGGGATTCACCCACGCTCATCAATAGGTTTTACCTAGAATGTTCTCTAGGATGTACCTATTTACATCTACATATGCAAATTGGTCGTTAAAATAGTTAATAGTAGGTACAGGTAGATTAACTGATTTGATTATTGTTTACCTCTCTTTACACTTGACTTTTGACTAACTAAGAAACTTTTTAACTGAAATATGTTTGCACTTGATCACAGAGTACATTACGTGTAATATGTACGTGTAATAAGTATGAACTACCTAACTTATATTATACTAGCTGTGCCTGCGACGCGTGGAATAGTTATTTTGGGCATTAATTCTTTGAATTTGCGCAACGGAAGCCCTCAAAGATGAATAATTTTCCCCGTTTTTTCCACATTTTCCATTGTTTCTTCGCTCTTATTAGTTGCAGCGTGGTGTTATATAGCCTAAAGCCTTCCTCGATAAATGGTCTACTAAACATAAAAAGAATTTTTCAATTCGCACCAGTAGTTCCTGAGATAAGCGCGTTCAAACCAACAAACTCTTCAGCTTTAAAATATTATAGTATAGATTTGTTTGTGGATAATATTAATTTTATTTGTTTCAGGTAACACTAACTACCCCAATGTAATAGGCCGGCGATACATCGGAAGAAGCTCAAGCAGACCTCAACCAAAGTAACTTTTGCTACTAATTTCCGTGAATCTAACCACGATTTTATAATATATTAATTTGTATTCATATAGCGAATTGTAATAAAATATATCGTCATAGTAAGTATATAGTTTTTATTTGACTATGGGCGCACCTGAATAACCAATCAAAATACTATCATAATAAAACTGTAACACAATATATGTATGTACATCAAATTAGGCATTTTCCACCTAAGGCCGGAGAGAATTTTCTTCACACTCAAAATAGCTGAAGTGATTTGGATGAAATTTGGTATGGAGATAGATAAGACCAACTTATATATAAAATAAAATCTAGGGGTCTTCAAATCTAGTTTTAATTGGTATCTTCAAGGTAAGCGTGCTGTAGTCAAACGCAAACATATCCCACGTAAAAAAAGGTTACTCTTTCTCCCGAATTAATCATTTTTATGTGATATTAGGTCTGCACAAGATTGACGCAGATGGCAAATGCAATGGGAGGCCTATACCCAGCAGTGGGATCCCAAGGGCTGTGGATGATGATGATGTGATATTTGTTCACGTTTTTTATCATAATTTATTTATTTATTTATTTACAGACACAAAAACAACTTACAAACTAAAAATTATAATAAAAAACAAACTTTTATGTAAAAATAAATAAATTTGTAAGTCTAACTATTGTGTACAGCTTTCTTTACAATATAATGTTGTACTCTTAAAGTTTATAGTAGACGCTTTACAAATATTTCTGGTAATATATCAACGTCACGTAGGTAATTCACCTCTGCCAGCCATCTCCACAAGTCATGCTTAATAACAGACAACAAACAAGATTATATACTCGATACTACAATAGCGCATCGCTACGTACTTATCTGATTACCTATCCGGTATTTCTGCTTTAGCGCTTATATGGAAATAATTGATGAGAAAAATAACCATCTGCTAGGTATCAAGGTACTTGTTTATATACTTCCTTTTGTAGGAGAGCTGTGAACTCTGTTGTCAGGAGTTTTCGGACTTTGGTGAAAACTTAATAAACTTAATTTAATTCAATTTGGTTCTGGCATTTGAACATACTTGTATAGATACAAAGAAGAAAAATAAACGCACAAACTTTCCCGTTTATAGTTTTAGTATAACCAATTGATTGGCTTCGAACGTCACTTAAGAAAACTTAAGCCTAATTAGTAGCTACGTACGCTTCTATTTTATCGCATAAAAAATTACATAAGAATCATTGTTATGTTTCACCACATCACCTTACTCGTACTTAGCAACAGGCAGTAACCATTAGTACTCAGAAAAAAGCTCTCATGGCGAAGGTTAGCAGTTAAATTAAAGTTGTCAAAAGCCTCTTCAATAATTTAATGTCGATCTCAACGTAAACAGGCAAGCAGTCACACGCAGCATCTTCAAACGCGCGCAAACAGGTTGAAAGCAAAAAGGGCCCAAAAAAACTCAACCGTTTATGTGCAAAATGAAAATTATCAGCGTAATCTCGCACAAAAAGACCTCTACAACAATAACTTGTTGGAAGGAGCCAACATGCCACCGCATCCGGTTTATGGGACTAACCAGGTTTATACGTGACCAGAATCCACAAACTGCCAGGCGTGATCTGACGAACTTATTAATCTTCAATCCTCAATAATATTTGTAAACAACTGTTACGAAACAAAAATCGAAAAACCTATCATGTTTACCAATAACAAGATCGGAAGATTTATTAGTAATGTCACGGAATAGGCTTTTCTGCGATGTCCAGGGCGTCATCGGTGCGGTGACGTCAGGAAAACCGCGTTGTATAAATAGGTCTGAGTTAGCGATCCTGCGGCAGTGACCAGTGACCACGATGGGAGTTAAAGTGGTGCTAGTGCTTGCGTGGGCGGCGCTGGCTTCGGCATCTATTGGAGACAATACCTTGGGAGAGAGAGAGCGAAGAGTTTACGTGGAACCCGTGCTGGCTCCACCTAGAGACTCCAGGACTCATCCAACGGACCGCTCGAGGCAGTTCCCTATCCTTGTACTACTATCGGAGTACCCCGCCAGTTATGTGAGACCAGAGTCTTCAGCCAAGTCCCTCGGAGGCAGCCCCATATATGTTAAGGTGAATTTCTCAACCGTGTTATGAGTTTTGTGATGTTGACAAAAAAGAGTAGACTGAACAAAAAGGATTTAGCTAGGAACATAATTTACATTACATTCAACGTAATACCAAACTGCCACTGATTCGTTGTAATGAAATGTTATTATATAAAATTTACATATGTTCGCGTAGCATAAAGCTGTCTTTGTCAGTAACATTATTTGAAAGGCACTTTTGCAAAGCTTTTTTTAAATTAACTAATTGATGCTAGCAAGTACCAAACTAGGCAAATAGAACCCATCCTTGGTTTTTTTTACAACTAGACCGGTTGCAACAAAAAAAAGTTGTTGTTCGTAGACGACTAATGATGCTCCAACAAGGTTCAATTTTTATACACAATAGTAGCCCATACAATTTCAAAAATGAAATCAGACATGAGGGTCAGTTATATAATCTGGGCATACTTGTATATGTCGGAATAAAGCTAAATTTGATGGTATTTTTTAATGATTTAATACACTGTAAACTGCAATTCCTTAAATCGTTTCTAAATTTAAATACGAATCCCATAATTTTATTCTCACATATACAAAACATTCAGTACAATTTTCAGTACAATAAAATTGGATTTTTAGATTAATCTTGTTACCTGGTAAAGATATTATCTCTAGCGGAAATCTGCATAAATAATTACACTTGAACCCGCTATTATTCTATTATTCTATCATAAACCGTAGTTAAATAAAACATAAAATACCCAGAAACTTGAAAACTAATGGGATAAAACTTTATAGGAAATGACCTCTCAACTGAAATTGATAAGATATTTACTCTTTTCCATAGTTTTCAGTTTCAATCATTTCTTCGCTTTGTAATTAATAAGCAATTGGAAACGACCGAATATAATTACGATCGACAATATATGAGCCGGCATTATATTAACCTCAGTGCGGGTATAAATAGCACTTAGCAAAATAAACTAATACTTATTGTAACACCCGTATTTATAAACAAGTAAAAGTAATTACTTGAGTAAAAGTAATTACTTAAGTAACGATATGTATTTTATAGTTAAGAAATTGATCGAAGTTAGAACTGTCAAAAGTTAGAATTCTCAGCCAAGTAATAGTCACCATTTCCTTTACTTAAGCACTACTTTGTGGTATAGTTTGATACTCTGTATGTGATTTTGTGGATATTTTGGATAAAACATGGAAACTTTGGATAGCATTGAAGCGGTTTTTAAATAAACCAATATTAACCAATATTTTCACTTAGATTATATTTTATATACATAGAAAAAACCAGAACAGCAAGATAACAGGGTTTCATATTAGTTATATTTTTCTAATTCTTTCTAATTTTATTTGCAGTTCAATTTTAAACAACTTTTCTTTGTGTTCTTTGTCTAAACTTTTCATCTCAAGATCTTCCTTGTGTATTTTTGCGAAAGTTTTCTCTGGTTTTAGATTTCCTTGCTTTTGCCTTCATGTTATACCTAAGCTTTATTAATTGTTTTGTAGATGCCTGAAACTATGAAACGTAGCTATATTACCTAGTTAAATAAGTAACTCTAAGTCTAATACTAAAACGGTAGTTATATAGAAAAAGCCCATGGCACACAAATGGAGCTCTACTTATCCAACTCTATCTAATAATAAAAGTATACAAAACACGACATTATATTTACCTTTTGAGTAACAATAGAGGATTCATTAAATTCCTCCGCTATTTTCTCCCATGAATGCTTCTTTTTTAAAGCACTCGTAGCGTTTGTTTGTTTGCTTGCAGGTTAGGATAGAATCGTAGTTTTGAATAATATTTAAAAATAAATCCTTTTCCAAACTCGAGAACGGTTTTTTTCTGTCTACTTAAGCCATAATTTGAAATTTAAGTGATAAATGGAAATACTAACATTCAAAGAAAAGTTCAACTCGCCGACAAAACGGTTTTGATTTCAGACAGAGGTAGTGGTATTATTTAAGAAATGAATGTATAATCTTTCTAAGTAAAAATCGCTTGTCGGCATAAAATCTATACGTAAAAAGTAATCATTTAAATTTAGTAGGGTTATATCATGTCAAACGTTTTGTTTCTCCAAGCATTCTTTTTTTGTACCGACAAAATTAAATGACAATAATGTACTTTTTACAATTTAAACTACTTCATACAAAGCTATTGTTGTTATAAATATAAAATCAAGTAATATCAAAACAAAAAAAAAAAAAAAAAAGTAATATCAAAGATATTTTTGCAAGGTTTTGTAAAGTAATCTAGACCTTACGTTTGCTTTTCTAAGAAACGAAACGCAGTCACGTCGAGTATTACTTGGGCATTTGCTCAAGTAAGTACCTAACGTATGTTACTCAACTATACATTAGGATTTTGTAATTAAGAATTCTAACCATAAGTACCTAATGACTTCACTAAGAAATTACTTAGCAACAAGTAATTACTTCTTTATAAATACGGGTGTAAATGTCAATTTCAGACGCTAGAAGATCAAGCAAAGGAGCAAGGCCGTTCCAACAGACAAAAGAGGCATCTTCTCAAGAAGAAACTACTTGGTTTGTCCCATGGGGGCGGCGGGTTTAGCGGTGGATACGGTGGCGGTGGTGGCTACGGTGGCGGCGGAGGATTTGGCGGTGGACACGGCTTTGAAGGCGGCCACGGCGGTTACCAAGAACCCTCAAAGACAATCATCATTAAAGTTGTTAAAGAGCAAGGTACGTAAATTTAAAGCTATTTTTACTCATCAGCATAGCCATGCAGTGTGGTTATGCGGGAGATGTAAGTTTTAAATCCTGTAGTAATATGTACAAATTGAAATACTAATTATATTTATAAAAAAAGTGTTTGGAACATGCTATGTCTAGTTGGAAATGTTTTGTTTTATTCTTCTTATTGTGTTTCGTTAAATATCAGGTTATTACCTGAAAAAAGTAGATGCAACAGATTTTTTTTTTCTATGAATAGGTATATTTATTGTGTAACGATTACGTGTGCTTCTGATGATTCGTTAAATTTGACAGCCGCATCGCTTAATTTGATACCGTGAAATTTTTAATGGAGATGCGATTCTATAACACTATGTGACGTATGCAATTTATTGTTTGAAATTTAATTTACAGGTCACCATCATGGAGGTGGTAACTACGGTGGTGGATATCCCAGTCAAGGGGGCGGCCACGGTGGTGGTTACGGCGGTGGCGGTGGATACGGCGGCGGTGGGGGCTACGGAGGCGGTGGCGGCTACGGAGGCGGTGGTGGTTACGGAGGCGGCGGCGGCGGTGGCGGTGGCGGAGGTATGTACTTGTATTTTTACCCAACTTCCAAAAAAGGAGGTTATCAAGTCGTTTGAAAGTTTTTTTTTGTGGGGTTGTTACGCGATTACGCCATTGTTTATCTAACCGATTTCAAAAATTCTTTTTTATTCGATGTGTAGGTATAGTTTCCGATATAGTCCCATATATTTTTTTTGTTGTAGTCTATTTAATTACATGAAAGCCGGCCATAATTTACACAAATACATTAATTATAAGAAATATTGTTTGCAACTGATTCCCATGGTGACTAATGTTATAGATGTTACAATTAAGCAAACCCAAGTTTTTGGGAACTAACTTAGTATATTTATTTTTTTAATCTAGCGCTTCAGTGATATAAACACCCTAAGTATATATGTATTTCATTACAAGAGAAAATAGCACAACATTGAACTTAATCATTATATCTTCAAGGTGGCGGCGGTGGTTGGGGCAACCAAGGCGGACACCAAGATTACAACCAAGGCGGTTACCAACCTCCCAGCCAGGGCTACCAGCATGGTTGCGGGGGTGGTTGCGGCGGGAACTACGGCAGCGGACAGGCCACCGCTACCGCAACTGCTACTGCGAGCGCTACTTCGTGAGTATTTAAGTACAAAATACAAATACAAAATCATTTATTTGCCAAAGAAATTTTGTCACAAAATGTTTCGAATCCTCTGACCTCGTGGTAGCCGTTAGTACAAAAAATCATACAATAAAAAGTTGTAGATACATATTTTCCTTTCCTTACCACTTTAGAAGTGTGTGGATACACATAAAAAGAGTGTCTCAATAACTAGGTACTGAGCTAATTTTGATATATGTTTTACTGTTCCCTCAGTTGAAATTTACTTACTTAATCTTTATGGATTTATATAATAAATCATGTTATTATGTAGAAACTATTGTAATTGTGAAAATGACAATGTTTCAGTGTAAATTAATGATTTTTATCTTTTTTAAAACTTTTTTTTTTGTTACAGGTACGGCAAGAAGTAAACAACAACACCTTGTCTAGTAAGCATCTGTGATTATTTCCAGCGGCAGCTCCCGCTACGAACCAAATAGTAATAAGAATAATCTAGAAAGAGTTTTTGGGTATTTCACAAAATACACTTTGACTGTAACTTTTGGAATATCCAGACAAAATGCTTGTTGTAAGTTATTACGTTTAAGTAAAATCTTTTACACATTTTTAAGTTTTGTTTTATTTCCTAAGTATACTTAAGTAAGGATTCGTAATAAGTAAGATGTAGGTACCCAAGCTGATATTTCAAGAGAAAAAATATAGCATTGATTGATTTTTCCGCAAAGCACAAATAGTTACAGTTCCCATTTTGTCAAAGCATCTAGTATCATTGCCGCATTTAAGTTTTTTTAATTAATATGAGACCAAATAGGTTTATTATATATAGGTGTGAACCTATTTTAACAAGTTTGAAGACTATATATGTAGTAAGTTATTTTAATACTTTTGTAAGCCAAAGGTATTAGAAGTATTTGTAAGAACACTAAATAATAATAATTATGGATAAACTACGCTAATTACTAAAATGATGTTAGTATTGAAAAGCGAGTACATAGTACAATAACATATGTATTTATGTCAAAAGATTTTGAGTGCCTACTTAAAAATTTTAGCAGAACCTTGTAATCGTTCGTGCTCTAGTATTTCTGTTAGGAGCCTAGCATAGAGCTTCTCTGATTTCATCATCAAAAAGTAGTTTTAGTTTTTGCTACTATGATTTCTTCGGTATATTTCTTGTTTTTTCTCCAAAAAGTAGGCAGTTATGTCATGCAGGATTATATATTTATAGAAAATGTCTGACAAATCTGATTAAGAATCATCATAGATTTTATACCCCACCATGTTGTATATTGTAATTGTTTACAAGTAAGTAGATTATTAATAAAGTAAATTATTTAATAGTCTGATTGTAATCTAACAAAAACCAACCTATGTAGTACATAAGTAGGAAAATCCTTATTTTATGAGTAACCTATTTATTATTTAAAATAGTTGATGATATCACTAAATATAACATGCAAGATGCACTAAGACTCATTTCTGGTTCTTGACTCACCACATTCGTGATCACAGAACTGGATAAAGGCTTGTCCTATTCTCAAGTCATGGTGTACTCAATTATCTACACACCTAAAACCAACAAATGTAAGTGTAAATAATACATTTTACTTTACTAGTAATACCTATTTTTAACCAACTTCAAAAAAGGGAGGATATCAAGTCTTCTGAAAGGTTTTTTTATACAGATATACAGTTCTAATAGTAATGGTTGTATTTGAATGAAATATCACACTATTATCATAAAACGGATACAAAAAAAACGGTACACGTATAAATAATATTCATGTTGGCTCATCCTTTCTGCACAAATTGCTAGCCCGCTTAGGATGATATTTGGTTCGGAGCTAGATTAAATCCGGGGTTAACATGCAGGCTATTTTTGATACCGGATATACGAAGGTAGGTAACGCGGCGCTGCTGATGAAAAATAAATATCAAAAATAATTATACATAGCCCAATATTGATTTAATTAATTATTGAAAACCTGAATGCCTTATTTTGGTTCAGCATAAGGTTTTACTTATGTAAATGAAACATGGATTGTAATTAAAGTTAATGTATAAAACATCCTACTTAATGAATGTTTATTATTAATTAGAACATGTAAAAATTTCTCCTTTTCATGGCAACTACATCCGCTTAGTAAACTAGTTCCTACAAAATAAATACTATACTGGGTTAGCTAAAAAATTCCAGCAATTTTTTTTAAGAAAAGGCTAGATTTACAATCATTTTATAACATCATAATGCAATGGTCGGATGACAATTAACATAGAAGGTTCTGACTATTTGACATAGCACCTATGTCAGAGCTTTATGGTCTATTTCAAAACTCTTGACACTAATGTTCGCCACTCTGATACGATAAAACACATAATTCGCTTTACCTTCATTTTGTTTGTAGGTCATAAACTTTTTATCTATCATGGAGAGCTGTTTTTTTTTTGCAATGAGCGATTTTTCAGTACCAAATTAGTTTTAGTAACAAATGTTGCTAAGAGATGGCGACACCCAAACGTGTCGGATTTTGGCTCCTCATGCACAAAATACTCACGGATTTATTTACTGACAGCGACACCTAGTGTGCTCATTTGTACCTACTACTTTTGGAGGTCTAAAAATCACTTATTTTCCCCAGTTGCAGAATAAGCGATGTTTTATGTCAGCTTCGTAGTCCCGTGAGGTTGGGAATGTTTTTAAGTAAACCTGTACAGATATATCTATAGTATTATAATGTCGGTACATCTACTATATCCTTATAATATCCAGGCTGGCAGTCGTTGCCCTCGGAAAACAGGATTACTTACTAACTTACCTTTATAGGGTGGGGTGAGTCTTTGAACTATGCGCAAAAATACACTTTATAGTTATTTTAGTGGCCTTCAAATAAAAGTAAATTAAAAACAATAAAATTAAGACTTTACGCTACAGAAATAATTATAAAAACGCACTAGAATTTAAGGCTGGTGATTTTATTTTGTTACCCATTTCTTTGTCGCTAAAAGCAATAAATTGTTATGCAGAAAGGTAGCTTAGTAATATATAATAGGCATATAATATAGATAAAAACGTTATACTTTTAATAAAAAAAATACATTGTGCAAATAATTTTGTGTCACAAATATCGATCTAATCGCTAACAGCGATATCTACCTACAACAATACAATTCATTTGTTTTATTACATGCTTACATACATCACATATGTGCGCTTCCGTGGGTCGGATGGCACGTTAAATTGTAGGTCCCGGCTATTTAAAGTCGTTAAGCCATGTCAGAGTCCCTTAGGGCGACTTGATTTACGCTCGACGACAGAGTTGGCCGCTGCCATTCAATAAGAAGAAGAAGAACAAGTATTAGGTTAAAAATATAAACAAATAACATACTAAATTTAGTTGTATTAACCGGCTAGCACTTACGTCAAAAATTACGTCGAAAAATTAATTAATAAAAATTAATCGTAATTTTTGACGTAAGTGCTAGCCGGTTAATACAACTAAATTTAATCATGCCTTACGGGAACTATAATACAGTAAATAACATACTACCCTAAATAAACATGACTTATTAACGTCACTATTATAACATTTGAAAAGTCATCAGTATTATTTCTTAGTTATTTCTGAGACAGGTTATCAAACCCACAGTGATCTGAACTCTAGTCTATTTACGTAGGTCCAAAGTTAGGCATTAAAGATAGTGGTATACTTCTTGTTATAGAATTCATTGTTCGTTGCTATTAAAATTGGATGAAATAATAATTACATGTACTTACATAATATTTTTTTGTAATTGTAACACAAATAAATGCTTCAAAGATATGTTACGGTAAATGTGGATAATGCGGGAATTATGCATAATTACCAGTGCTCTTGGTAAAAGTGAGAAAAACATTCGAATTAATCACATTTACCGGTAATTATACATAATAACCATACCCCTTTGGTAAATGTAGAAAATAATGAAATCAAACATGGCAAAAAACAAAACAGGCAAGGAGGCTTTACTTTACTCTACTCTACTCTACTCTACTCTACTCTACTCTACTCTACTCTACTCTACTCTACTCTACTCTACTCTACTCTACTCTACTCTACTCTACTCTACTCTACTCTACTCTACTCTACTCTACTCTACTCTACTCTACTCTACTCTACTCTACTCTACTCTACTCTACTCTACTCTACTCTACTCTACTCTACTCTACTCTACTCTACTCTACTCTACTCTACTCTACTCTACTCTACTCTACTCTACTCTACTCTACTCTACTCTACTCTACTCTACTCTACTCTACTCTACTCTACTCTACTCTACTCTACTCTACTCTACTCTACTCTACTCTACTCTACTCTACTCTACTCTACTCTACTCTACTCTACTCTACTCTACTCTACTCTACTCTACTCTACTCTACTCTACTCTACTCTACTCTACTCTACTCTACTCTACTCTACTCTACTCTACTCTACTCTACTCTACTCTACTCTACTCTACTCTACTCTACTCTACTCTACTCTACTCTACTCTACTCTACTCTACTCTACTCTACTCTACTCTACTCTACTCTACTCTACTCTACTCTACTCTACTCTACTCTACTCTACTCTACTCTACTCTACTCTACTCTACTCTACTCTACTCTACTCTACTCTACTCTACTCTACTCTACTCTACTCTACTCTACTCTACTCTACTCTACTCTACTCTACTCTACTCTACTCTACTCTACTCTACTCTACTCTACTCTACTCTACTCTACTCTACTCTACTCTACTCTACTCTACTCTACTCTACTCTACTCTACTCTACTCTACTCTACTCTACTCTACTCTACTCTACTCTACTCTACTCTACTCTACTCTACTCTACTCTACTCTACTCTACTCTACTCTACTCTACTCTACTCTACTCTACTCTACTCTACTCTACTCTACTCTACTCTACTCTACTCTACTCTACTCTACTCTACTCTACTCTACTCTACTCTACTCTACTCTACACTACTCTACTCTACACTACTCTACTTTACTTTACTTTATTTTATGTTTTGCCACCAAACACACCAAACAGAAGGTTTGAGCTCTTGATCCTCTACTCGTGCGATTTATTTATTTTATTTGTACATGTATTTATTCTCATAAACATATTGATTCGAATGTTTGATTTCATTATTTTGTACATTAACCAAAGGGGTATGGTAATTATATATAATTACCGGTAAATGTGGATAATTCTCAACATTTACCGCGTGCGTTGGTAATTATGTATAATTCCCGGGCATTATGCATAATTCCCGATTATCTACATTTACCGTAACATATACATTTTAACGCATCAATTACTATTTCTTTCCAGTTCAATTACTTACTCAACTCAATTTCACACACACGCTCACAAAAATTCGCTTTTATAATATTGATGTCCTGTGATGATGTAGATTGTAGACGATATTAATAAGAAGAATTTAATGTTAACAGCTTGAGAAGAAAAGCGCAAAGCAGGGAATATAACCGTATAAGGGAGGAGGCTTATGCCCTACAGTAGGTTCTATGAGCTAATGAAAATGATGATTAGTAATGTGATGTGATAGAGGATCTTAGGTTTATAACATTCTTTAAGTTAAGCCGTTTGCATGTAACCTTAATTAATAGCAATTATCACAATTTCTAAGCCTAAGTGGTAAGTAATTAACATAAAACGTCTTTGATCACCATCGATAGTTCAGCTGGCGCCTAGACATTTTCTCCAAGATTTCCTGGCCATAGTTTAAGATAAATTAACAGATAAAGTTCTGGACACGAGTAACATAGATTAACATTCTGAACCAACTGTTTTGACCATAAATGTATCAAACAGCTTACTGTGCTTAGCTGCTCACTGATACTTAGTGTTTTACAGTGCCTGGTCGGAATAATGCATGCAAGGTTTTTTTTAAACTGTGGAACAAGACAAGCAAAACTTATACAGTGAGCAAATACCTACTAACTATTTCCAGGTTTAATAATTCCCTAAGGTTTAAGTAAAAGTATTATCCTAGTGTGGAGTGCAGTGAACATGTACATAAGTTATTTACTTAAATTCAAATTCAAATTGTTTATTTACAAAAGACTAAATAAATAACTTGAATATTTTTTAAATTATGAACACCAAGTGTGTCGTTAATTTTGATATGTTCTCATTACTTGTATGTAATTTCATCTGAATCATTGGAGATGTTATAATATATTTTGTTGAATGGCAAAATTAAGAAAACAAAATACAAGGACAAATAAACTTCCAATAAAAAAAACTTGAGCACTTTTTAAACAAAAACTAATTTCGTGCATTTCTCTTTACAAAAGACATCAACGCGCTCGTTTTAAAAGTCATTAAAATGCGTACTTATCCTTTCTACATAAAAAAACGATTAGTACTATTAACTGAATTTCTAATCTATACATTAATAATGGAAGAGGGTAAAAAATCTGTACTTAGAAGTTATTTTATCTATTTCTCTGTTTTATGTTTGTCTGTCTATTTAAACGCTCATCACGCAAAAACGGCTGAACGGATCATCACGATTTTTGGTATGTAGATAAAATAGTATGAGGTCCTAGGAGTGTCATAGTCATACTTGTTATCCTGAAATAATGCAGACGAAGCCGCGGGTATCCGCTTGTAGATACATAAATCTGTAAATATAGGTAGTTCTAATTTCTTCTCAACTTTACCGTTATAAAAACTATAAATGTGCCGTTAATTTGTACTGCAACAGTAAAACTTTTCACATGTTATTATTTACAGTCGTTAGGTTCACATAGAAATGGCAATATTTTATGTTAGGAAAGCAGCTTTCTGTCGGAGCGAGTGCTTTCACAGAGCTTTCAGGTCGAGCTTTTGAATATTTATGAAAATTTCGCTTACATGGTAGGACTGTTATAGACTATTGTTTGTTGCGTTGCATTGGAGTTTACTACCTTTCAGATATTTGACTAGTACCTAACAGCATGATATTGTTAAAACATAAAGTGATATAAATATTTGAAAAGTTAACCCTAAGCGACTGATTACTCTATCTAAACTCAAATCTATTAACTTTTATTTCAAACTATTTTCAAATTTTAAGACTCAATATTCATTATAAGAAAATTCACATTAAAAGTAAAAGACATAAACCCACGTTGGACACACGTTTCTACAAACATGCATGTGGTATCAGTTATTTATATTTATATATTAACCTTATCAGAATGAAAACAATATACAACAAATACAGATTAGGAAAATGCGTAATAATTTCTACGCCTTCTGATTTTACTGAAGTTTAAAATAGCCAGAAAATTATTACACACACGATACAGAAAAAGTAAATAAGTAAGCCACGGTCGTGTATGTTTTTATTCTTTGTCTAGATTATGTTAAAAAGCGCTTATTTATATTTTGAAATAATAGAAAACCGTTTATGAACTATTTATATTTTTTTTAATTAATGACAATACAAGAGTTAAAACTGACAAACCTGCCACTGCCTCACGCATAAAAAATACAAACAATAAATATTTGAGAGTATTAATAATAAATATTCCGGGACATTGCACACAGCGCCATCTAGCCCCACACTAAGCAAACGCTTGTGTCGTGGGTACTAGATAACGGATATAATACTTATATACTTTTTTTTTAACTACATACTTGTTATACATACAAACGACCAGACTCAACACAAGTTATTATAAATCTTAAATTTCATAAATACTTGTGTCAAGCGGGAACCCGCAACCCCTAGATTAGAAGGCAGAGTCACTACCAACTAAGCTAACAGGCCAGTATTCAAAGCTAAAACAAACTCTACAATCGTCATTGCAACTAAAATTCGCTTTGAATTTACACTGATACGCTCTCGTATTTGACATATTAATGGCACCATATAAGCCTTGGGTCAGACATGAGAATTATGTACTTTATAAAAATGTTTTTCAAACATAATAATACAGGAAATTGGCCTAGTCAATTACGCATCGAATCGCATGGATAGTTGGGATAGGGTTCAACGCGCATGCGGGAAACGGTTGCTTTTAATCCGGTTATATGCACGCAAGCACATCATTTGCAGTCTCGCAGCCGCCGCTGAAAGCCGCGCTCCACTTGCCCAATATACCGCCTGTATAAAAAAAGTTAATTAAAAAGTTGACGATCAAAATCCAAAATGCTGAAGTCTGTGGTTCTTTTGTGTGGTGTGCTTTTTGTTGTTATTGGTGAGTTTCTTTTTTTCGTTTTTATTGACCTAGTTATTTATAGTTCTGTTTGGATTAGATAAATACATGGTACATTTATGCAACGAATGATAATTATATAATCAATGTGCATATTAATAGAATTAGGCTATGAAATTAAAGTTAGTAATATATCTAATCTACCGAGCTTTCGATAAGCAAAGTACAATAAACCAATAAATTATTAAAACATCACGTTCATCAGTTCCACGTCAAATCAATTCCCATCAAAACTACACCGCAATAGTAATCGAAAACAAAACCGCCTTTTAATTTTTTACAGCCAAATAAAATCGTGATCTTAATACTCATAACGCCCTATAACATCTCATTTACGGACAAAAAAGCTCCAATATATCGCCGAGTGCTAAAACAAAAACATTCTGACACATTAATGAATGCTTTAAACATTGTTTTACATACTTAATGGGTAGGTGTTTATGTTTGTAAGTCACGGGGCAAAAGCAAATCGTGACGATGATCTTTCCGTGGTCGTGGCCGATCCATCTTTTTGCGTAAAATGATGAATCAATTAACATCTATTCAATCTTGACTATAGAATTTATATAAGCATTATGTGGCTAAGTATAGGTACCAATTAAATATGCAAGATGACTGGTAAACAGTTTTTATTTGATAAAGATTTTGTTTAGACGAAAGTAGGAAAGGATTGAATGCTGGGAAATTAATTAAACTATACTTGTGGAAAAATAAAGGCAATGCAAATTAATGTCTTAATGCGATAGGACGATTTAAGGAAATTGTCGGAAGGTTGAGAAAGTAAAAAAAACCGTTCCCGACTTCAAGCATAATTGTGTGTTTTTGTATGACTGATTAATGAAGTAACATTATTATGCAGGTAAAGTAATTTTGCCGAAACTATGGAGTCACCCTGTAAATTTTATTAAGCCCTTGAACTCTTATTGTTGCACAAAAAAATTGCTATACAAACAAGATATTCTTCTAATATTTACTAACCCCTGATTGGTAGTATTGACGCGTCAATCAATCAAAGCTGTAAAAAGCTTGCCTTGTCAGAGCTTTACGCAAAAATGTTCAATAGATACTTTATTTGATTCAAAGTACATTTTAGTAAAAGAAACACATCTATCGTTACTTTGAATGATGTTAAAAATCTTTAAGCTTTCGTTTCTGTAATATCTGTAAGTATGAATATTTAAGTAAAGTATTAACATACTTTATATAAACTCAAATTTGTATTGGCAAATAAGCGAAAATAATAGTTTAAGTTAAAGAACCATAGTGCGGGTTTAGCACTTGACAAAATAACTCATACTTTATTATTAAATAGGCGAACATGTAGTTATAATATATACTGTATTTTGTTCCAAAAGTATAGTCATAATTTAATCTTCAATTTCCATTTTAATCAAGTACATATAATTGAATACAGCAACTACTGATCTAAGATACAACTTATAAGAGTTATAAAAAGCTTCTTCGGCCATTATTTCTATTAGTCATAGCCTTTATTTGTAAGATTATTTTTTCAACAATAACTTCACGATAGGTACCTACGAGTATAATGATATCATCTTTATACCGAGAAAGGTATAACCGGAGTTACCGCAACTCATTATAATGCCGGGCAAAAAAATTGCAACGTATCCTAAATATAAGAAGGTTATAATTTAAAAAATTGCTTACGTTAATAATATCATAATCTAAGCCCTCCCTTTGAAAATCTCATCCCAAATACAATATTGAGCTGTAAAAGCAAAGTTTAGAACTTAAACTAAACTTAACTCCTGTAAACTAACTTTATTACACTTTAGAAACCATCACCCGTTGAGTTGATACATCTCTCTCAATACTCAAAGACAATCACCGATGTATATCGCGCTCTTCGATTTAATAGTTCCCGTTTCCAGTGCAGGTGGAATTTTATAATAATGCAAAAACAAACAAGACCTGCTGCGCCAGTCACACTCCACCGGTCAGGACAATGACACTCTATAAGCCCTTGTATCAGTTGAGTTAACTTTAACAAATAACCAAGTTAATAACCGAAGAGAAGATGAGTTTTAGTCATTTCGTAAAAGAAGTTATTATAGATGGAAAGGCTGCGGACGGTCTGAACGATTACGTTTTGTCTTTTTGCAGAGCGTTAAGTTAAACCTGTAATTTATAGTTATTTTAAACAACGATGGTGTTTGCAGTAGAGCAAGTTTTATTGTGTTGAAAATTGTGGTAACTGATTTTAATTTTTGACAGTAATTTGATTTTCTAGCAACAATTTTATGGTATGGGTCGTATTTATCACAAATTTGACCTTTTCTCTATCTCGTTTCTTTCTGAATTTCACCACTTCCCTGGTCTGGTCTTTTTCGGATTTAGTGCGTGTTGCATATATTTTAATAATTTCTAGACATTAACAATGCTTATATCAGATAAGGTATTGGAAAGGGAAGTTGTTCAGACATATTTAGATAAGAAACTCCGACTTGACGTCTGGTCGGCCCACTTTCATGAGTACAAGATGCATTTCACTTCGCGAATGTCATCAAATAACTAGGTACTGCCTGTTTTGGTAGCTAGTTGTATTGATTTTATTTATTTATTTGTGGATCGTTTTAATAGAAAGTACCTACTCTCTATTACTTTACTTGGTAAACAACATGCTTGTAAAATAGAGTAGCTATCTATATAGGCAGGTGTCTAGTGTTTACTTACTCTAGAAGATTTGAATGTAGGGGTGTTAGTAGTTTGTCAACTTTCGTAATTATTTACACAATTAAGTGAATCCGGCAGCTTTAATGACAACTTATGGGTGAGATAACATATATATATATATTTATGCTTATAGCTAAAGTGACAGTACCAAGATTTATTTAAGTTGACATATTGTATGATTACATACCTATTATTATGTTTGACATGATTTTAATAACAAAAATTTTCATTATTTTATTAATAAAACTAGACATATGTA
The DNA here is from genome assembly GCA_927399415.1 of Macaria notata. Classification (NCBI taxonomy): domain Eukaryota; kingdom Metazoa; phylum Arthropoda; class Insecta; order Lepidoptera; family Geometridae; genus Macaria; species Macaria notata. Next base: position 3,857,148 of record OV656727.1, read on the forward strand.
ACTTCTAAAATTTTATAAAAGCTAAATGTTATAAATTCAATTTGACGAGATATTGTAATTTGTGTAGCATATTCTGTGATATTAGTACTTATACCTATGTATGTTACAATTTTACATTATCAATAAAGATTCTTTATCTTTATCTTTTATGTTTATACATATAAGAAATACACCTAGAACATTTTTTTTATGTCTAAATGTTTTCTTCAGCACTTGACCTACTTTCTGTTCATACACAATTTTGCACCAATTATAATATATTAAAATAAGTTAATCATAATATTATTTACTGTAAAAGTAACGCATTCTTTTAATGTTTCTCGCCTCAAGCAACATTTCATACTAGGTCGAAAGTGCGCATAATTCGGTCAAAATTACTCAAACGAGACATGAGATTGCGCGTTTCTCTCTACGATATAATGATCAAACTTGTGTCCAACCACAAGAGTAATTTATGTGAAGAGTACTCTCGAAATGAAACACGTACAGTTAGCAGTTTGACAGGCAAAAAAACAACCTCGAGATAACACCGTTACTCGAAAGCCGGCATACATTCTCAAAGTGGCGAGATTATGGGAACCGTATATAATATTATTGGCGATAAAACTTGGATACTTCTATAAGCTATTTGGCACAAACGTGCCGAGTAAAATAGCCAAGAATAACAGTCCATTTCCGTTTGTGAATCTGGATAAACCGCTCTGATAGCCCGCGACCAGGTCATAGCCACAAAACTTGCGATAAAAATAATAAACATGACACTATGTATTATGATGATTCATAGTATACTATGTATGTACATGATTACATTGTTCATGATACCTAAGATAGGTACACTTTTTATTACAATAACCTACTTCGTAAACAATGATGATGCTTTACTCCAATTTATTCTCATTTCACTAGATTGGAAGAGATTATAAAGCTACAATAAACCAAATTAATTGTTCTTGCAAAAGAGCAGTCATACTTCAAAATATTACCTATACACGTAAAATTTAATAATCACTAAAGCAACAAATACGAATAGGTAATTATTATTTTATACTTATTGCTAAATTGTAAACTGTAAAGCCTTTGTCCATGATGTGCCAAAATATGTGAAAATTAAACCAACACATACACAGCCCATCTTCTTTTTGATCAATCTATATGAATCATCGATCAAATACTTTAACAAGACAGCCTGACCTTCCGGGTGTCTAGCTGCTTCAATATGGCCAATTATTATTTATTTAACCAAATAAAAATCTAGAGACGCCATGCGCTATTAACACGATTTCACGGATTGTAAAATGCATTTTGATTAAGCATACAATCAATAATATTATCTGATTGATCTAAGCTCCACAATAAACTATGTTATAGATATCTTATAAACTTGTTAACAAAACATTTTATGCTCAACAAATAAGTACAGCCTATTTACAGTCCCGAAAATTTTGGGATGATGTTTTTACTACATTACTAATGAATTCGTTTTTCGAAATACCCAAATAGTAGCCAGCCATTCGGAGTCGGTGCCAGTCGTAACAACACCTATCAGGATTAGTTAGGAACAAATCCAAAGCGGACTGGAACTGGACTGGACTTCGATGTCGATCTCGTTTGACCAGTGTCAGGCACCGACAGCAAATATTACGGATTCCAATGAGAATACTTATAGATAGGATTGTAAATTTCAATAATTTGATAGATTCTTTATTCCCAATTCTGAATTTGAAGTCGCAAAATTGAAAATAAATTATTTATTAACTTTTTAGTGACACATGAGTCGGTTTTTGATATCTGGGGGCACGGCAGTGCCCCCGCCAAGTCGAGCGCGAAGCAAACTGCCGTACCATCCTTTTCTCGAACCGTTTCGCCGCATTTTCAGACCCCTATTTGAGAACCTCTGGATAGGATTAAAACGCTAAAATTTTCGTTATCTAGAAATTAATAATAACACACTTGAAATCCAGAATTTCAAGTTGGTAGATCAATCAGTTCCGAAGTTATGCTAATGCAAAGTTTCGCATTTTCGACACTGACTCACTCACTCACTCATCATCAAATAGAACTAGTACTTCCCATAGACCTAGAGAGCTAAAATTTGGTACAGAGGTAGATTTTAGCGCCCACATAAGGGAAAAACTATCAAAACAAGATTTATGGAAGATCTGGACTACCCTGATGAGAAAACGTAAGAGTACAGCCAAATTAGCGTTTTTACGAGAAATATGACAACGCAGTACATGCGACGTCCAAATGAGCGGGATGCGAGGCCGAAGGCCGAGTATCACCATCACTTTGGCCATCAGACCTTGGAGTACCATTAGGGATCTCGAAAACTATAAGAGATAGCGGGTTGGTGCTTGAACTAAATATGATGAGAACTGGTGGTATGTATCGGATCTTATAAAATCATCATCATCCTCAGCCAACTTTCTACTAAATAATATATATATATATAGAAAATTGTATGCATAATTGAATATATATATATATATATATATAACTGTATTCTACTCAATAAATAAAAATATGAAATATAAAGTCACGTAAAATTATCTATAATAATAAATAAATCGCAGTAAGGAACCTCAGACTTGGCTTAACTAATTCTAGTGATTTCATTACTTTTTAGAGATAAACAAGCAGCTCTATCGAGACTTGAAAAATTTTTTACAGAATGTTTTTGGTGGGAATTTGTTTAAGTTTTTTTCAAATAATTAATAAGTTTATATTTAGATTTTTAATTGGCGCTTTTGTTTTAGAACGTAAATTTTCTGCAGTGAGAATCGCATGTTTTTAAAAAGCGTATTTACCTAATGAGATTACTTGACAATAATAACAGTTAGATATATACAAACTGAATAACAGTGTGCGTCTCAAAGACAATCTGTGGAGGTCGTCAGTGCCAAGTTACTGTACTTATACTGATGTGTTGTTACTGGAAAGATAACAACAAATGTGTAGATGCAATAGGACCTTGTGTAAATAAAATTAAATGAGGAGCGATAATTGAAACAAGCAAGTGCAATGCAAAGACTGATTTTATACATCTACCATCATTTCCAATCATCTATCAAAATATTAAATATTATAATATACCCACCACCCCCTTTTTCAATCAAATAAAATTTAACATGCTAATTGAGTTTACACAAAACAAAATCGTTATTACTTAAGAATTATTAATTATGTTAATTAATTAATGTAATAAGATATTTTGTGATTATTTTAAAATTACATAAATGATCCTCATTATCCTCTTTTAAACAAAAGAAAATATACTACCAATATAGGAATAAAAAATATATGTTATTAAAAGTTCATTATGAATTATTAAAATTATTTTTACATCGAGCTTGTTTAGGCTAGGGTTTTCTTGTGTAATATGTTAACTTAATATGCAAAATGGTAAGAAACCAATGATACCTATTACACAAGCTTTATATGCAATAGAATTTACAAACAATGACTTTTCGCCATATTATACTTTGGAGCAGCGTAAGCAAAAAAACGTGTTACCACTATGCTTTATATTTATATATTTATTTATTTATTTTATTACCTATGTACTAACAGCTTAAGCCAACACGTACATTAAGCCAACTATTATTATATATATTATAACTACCTACTATAATAATGCTAAAGAATTTGGGTAGAACATATTATAAACTACGTTACTTAAAAATTTACAACAATCACAACGAAATTTCCTATATTTAGAACAGAACACATCTATGTCTCTGTTCTGAGCAATCATTGCATTGAGCAAGCTAATGGCTTGAGCAGACGGCGCGTACTGCGAGGTACATGTGCGCGCGCGCAGCGCAGCGAACAACGGACGCACACCACACTCTCGCGGCGGCCGCTGCCGAGTCGGCGCCAGCAAGGCGAGGCGAGCCAGCGCATCGGGATTATGTATCTGACCGTTCAGCAGCTGATAAAAATGGAGTAAAAGTGCACATTTACGCCTTAAAACTAAAGTGTCGATGCCCACCATACCCGAGACAAACAGAGAGGGATACAAAAAGGGATAATATCCCTTATATATATAAGAAGTATACGCTATAATAAAATCACAATCCGAACCAAACACAAGCAGATACTAGATATATAATGCACATGGATATACTCGTATTTCTATTCATACCTGACAGAAACGCTTCAGTCTCTCAATAAATAAAATAAATAAATAATCTAGCTTTGAAAGTAGCTCATAAATCCGTAGTAACTAAACATAGAGACTAGGTCTTATTTGCAGACACAATGTTGAGATGTAAACTAATAGTCTGCCAGTGAACCGCCGACGGAAGTGCAACAGAAATAGTTACCAACACAGCACTGTAAAGGACAGGTCTTGCCAATACATTGGCTACTAAATTATAATTCAACATTTTATTTTTATATAATTTCAGTATTATGTATGTTCACTAGTAATTAATTACTTAATGAATTAATATATAGCTTAACCAATTCCATTAACATGTACACTTTACTTAAGTTGAGCACAATTTGTAGTATGGGTGCAGCTATATTTTTATAAGACGTCGCCAAGCCAAAATCATTATTTTTAATTATTCATCAAAATATTAAATTTTATTCATTTTATGCATTGACTTAAATTACATTAACAGAACCTTAAGAAAGGTACCGAATGAAGTATTCGTGGATAACACTCTCAATGTGTTTAAAAAAACTCGATACGCTTACAAATTGGCGCACTAGGCCAGTCCAGCACTATTCTATGTCGCTGGAAATAGTAATAAACATCACCACGGTAATTGAATAACGGTACTGGAATAGTTTTATTGCCGCTGCAAGATTCTTCTGCCGTCACCAGCAACTGATGAAAGACTCGGTAAATGTTGTGAAGTACTTCGTATAGCTATTAATGTTCGCATGAAATGTTTTGTGAGTGGAAATATTATTATTCCTGATATACTTATCTGTTATCTTGGAATTCAGTTTGCTTAATGCAAAAGTACAAGAAACCACCCATTTTTACCCCCATTTTTATTTATTAAAACTTTTTGAGCTATTTTCACTTAAAGAGGTGTGATAGGAAGGTTTTTTTTAGATACCCATTGTCTAGAAATTAGAATAAGACTCGAAATTAGATTAATACAGCCTACATTAATAATTAGCTAAATAAATAAACATTAGTATATAGTTTTTTCTATAATCTACAAAATCACTGTTACTTAATAACGGTTGGTTTACATTTGGATTGTTTTTTTAAATAAATTGCCGCTAAGTTTGCATTTCTTTATTTGTCTGTATAATTTTTAAACAAAAGAAGTCATGGTCTAAACTCAACACATATAATTATAATAGGCTATAAATTATTCGTATTTTTCCTTCCAATAAATGCGGTAGCTGTATTAAATTATTTATGCAAAACAGGATTGCATTCTAATCAATCAACAATCAAAGAATCGTGAATGTATAGAGAAAGACGAAGACCCTGTTTGAATAACCTTCACCACTTATATATACTTACCTATACCTATATATTATTTTGTTGATTTGTTCATGTAAATATCAGGAAAATCATATACCTATATTGTGTTTTTGTATACCTAGTTAGACAAGTCACGTGAAAAAATATAAACATAATAAGGTAATTGTACTCATAAAATGAACCTAATTAGTAATGAAGTCATCGTGATAAAGAACAAAATAATTATAAAAATCAACCTTTCTTGGTTTAATCATAACGAAACAATTCAAAGTTCGTAGTGTGATTGGGGCTGTTTAGAGCTAAACAATACTTTAAAAAAAACCAACCAATTAATTTACTAAGACTGCTAATACTTAGGTATCTGACTTTTTTCCTTCGTAAACGAAATTTTACCAAGAGAAATCCTAAATGGGAGTGACATAGTCGGCTTTGACAAAACTCCTCTTTAAAAATATAGATAAAAAAAAAAACCTAAATAAAAAATATTGTGGATTCCTACTCCTGCAGAAAGTCTATGTTCGTATTATCTGCCATTTTTAGTGGTCAGGGATATACTATTTTTTGTAACTTCTCTCTGTGCCTAGAACAAAATACACATCATATCCAATACCTAGCAAGAAGCAAGGTGACTGACCCCGGTAACAAGGAAAGCGGCGGCCGGCTAGTCATTATCCATTATCTAGGAACCGATTCGCAGAACTGCAATCTGCAACGCACGGATGCACTAAGGATGCACCCAGCGATTATTGTGTCTAGGGAGGAATGGACATGACTCGATCTTTCCTCTTTTACTCTCTTGTTAAGGATTTTCTTTGTATCACTACCATTGTTTTTTACGCCTAACATTAAATCCTACTCAAGCCAATGTATGTTTTTAACATCATTTATAGGCATCAAAAGAGATGTTGTTGTGACCTCCTGTTAATTTAAAAACTATCCCAAAATAAATAAATAAAAGACATTTATTTCAGGCTTAACCCATAGTTTTTTTTTACATGATATAGGCATACGCATGACTACAACTTGCCTGATGTTAAGCAACGTTATAGTAAATTTATTATTATAGTTACTAAAACTAATTTGAACACTGTAAAATGCGCACCTCGTAAGTCTAGTTTAACTAAATAAAGACCTAGACAATACACTCGAGCCTAACTTCAACATTTTTACTTACGAATCTATATCTCCAACCAGCTGACCAATATCACTGAATGACTACGACATATAAATTTAGTACATCGATAGTCTGGACCACCCAGCCTCGTTTTATTGTGCGTAGATACTGCTCAGTGCTCATTAAGATGGAGCAAATTGCCAGCTAATTAGCGTTTCTACGAAATTAGCGCCAATTTTATCTCTTGAAATATATGACATGCGTAGTTGTAAGAATAAAATTACAATAATGTTAAGCAAAATATAATAATATCAATATATTGATTAAAACCGCCTAAGTAGGTACCTATTAATAATTATGCACTTTAAACTCTCCTAACTCTGTTTTTCTTTGATTGTTTCTAACATTTTGTGGAATAGCATAAATTAGTTTCGTTTTCATAATATACGAATATATAGACTCACTTAGGTATATTTAATTGTGTCTATTTATATACTAGCTACGTCATCAACATATCTATCTATTCAGACGAAGTCATTCATTGTGCTACAGCAGATAGTGAAAAGTAACAAAAGACCAGATAAAAGCGCACTGATTCAGTGACAGCAAAGTTTATATCCCGTGACCACTATTATACTATTTGTAACCACGCTATCATCTCGTGACGAACGAAACGTTTTGCGTTTAATTTCGGCCACTTTCTTGCATGTGAGAGTTTGTCTAATTGATTATACAAGTATTGTCGAATAATTTGATTATTGCTCGATTTGCGTCACACTATAATGGAAGATACAATGTATTAGATTTAAGTGGCTGTCGTTGGAGATTTTACGATGATTTTTCATTTTCACACTAACTACAAGATATTTTGAGATAACAACTAATAAAAGCAACTTATAAAGAGAGTTTTAGTAAGGGTAGTAATTATTTATTATTGTTATAATGTTCAGTGGTAGGAGTTAATAACTTCCTAAGCTCCAACGCAAATACGTATGGCATCTAAAATTCCTTTTCTATCTCTTTCCAGAAGCGCGTCCGAAATGGCAGTACTTGCCCGCAGTCCCCGGATACGTGCCCGTCTACATCCGCCCCGGGGACACTCCTCTCGAGGAGATCAACCCTGACCTGGCAGAGGCCTTCCACGCTTTCCCAGCGGGGCGGAGCGCTAGCAAACTCATCGACGCCTCCCCTGAAGTACTGGACCTACCTGACCAGGCAGACCAGCCACAGGAAGAACCAATCGAAGAAGAAACAAAAGAACAAGAAAAAGAACAGCCAAAAGACGCCCCAGAACTCTCAGCAGTAGACCGCCGCCCGTACGAAAAGAAAATCCAGAAGAAGAAGGCTTCAGAAATCACAAAACCTGAGCGTAGATAAAGCGGATAGAAGTTCCTTAGTTATAAGCCGTCCGATATGACTATTTGTAGTAAGCGCCTAATTTAGTTTACTTAGTTTACTATCCTAAAGGTAGATTATGAAACACTTGTTTTAAAAGATTTGCAAGTAATTTGGAATTACATTTACTGCAACTAAGGATACCTAATGTTATTTTATATAATCTTGGAAGGTATATTACTATGTATCTGATGATACAAGCCAGGAATACATACTAGTTGTAAGTTTAAATATCTTGCCATTCCGCTGTATTTTTAAAGCTATTTATTTATAAATAATGCCCGAATCGAACGAGTATACGACGTAAGTTGCTTTTAAGTTTAATCGCATTAAATATTACGTAATAAAAATTTATAAATTAAATAGGTGTATTTTTCCTTTATTAGATTTATGGCACAAAACATTATGTAGGTTCTTAATAAGAAAATGGATTGATAAAAAAATAGTTTTTTTCAGTTGATAAAATTAAACAATATACGGAACAATTTATTAAACGCAAAATATTTCTTACATCAATAATGGCTGAATCAACATAATCACGAAATATTTCATGAAATATTGAAGAAAATCACGCAACCAATAAACAAACCATCAAGTTGATAAGTTGTGCGAAGTCTGCTATCTGCATTCTTCAGTTTATCATAGTTGACTTGACCCTAACTATATTACGTCTAAGATGTCTTTGATCTAGATTCACTTAATTATGTAATTAGAATAGCCGATATGATCATTGATCATATACCATACGATAATAAATATCTACTGTATTTTTCCGTATTTCCTCATGACTGAGGGTCGTGATTCCCCGCAAAATTAATTTGTTAGGGGAATTTTATTTAACAGATACATCGTGGTGGGCGCCCAGTTCCTTCCACGGAAGACACATGTCTCCGGATATTGTGGTCCTCAAACATGTCGGTGTCTCACGATGTTTTCCTTCGCCGCCAAGCGAGTGCAAATCTACACATAATTTTAAAATACCAGTCATTGGTAGGGCCGGATTTGAACCAGGGTACGTCTGGATATAAAGCAGACGCTAAAACCGCTGAGCCACACTCGCACACACAATAGCCTAGGTACACAGTGGTTATTTAAATTTCTTTCTCCTTGCCCTGTCAAATATTCTCAATTGAAGAATTTGAGCTAGGAAATTTGTGAATATAAAATCAAAAACTGACCTTACTTAATAACTATACATTTATTCAACGATTCCATATACATACTATCTTAATTTACCAATCAATGCTAAACTTACGAACACTACACTAAGACCGTCGCATCGTTAACATGACGTTTATCTCCCATATTATTGTCCTTAGATTTGTTATCACTTCTTTTAGTTGTTTGTTTTTTAACACCACCTGAGAATTAAATAAGATAATTAGTAAAGAAGAACATTGATTGTCATTCTTTACTGTGTACCGATATACTGATACATAACGGAATCAATTGAGTTTTAAAAGTCAAGGGGAAAACAGTCAAATGGTTGTATGTAAATTGTAATCCATCCTGATGAAGATTTAAAATTTATTGCTTCTATTATTACACAACTAAACACACAGGGTCAAAGTCGGTCTTTCGGACCGACGTTCGAAGAGTCAACACGAGTCCTGAGGATGCCTCGTGCAGGCGAAACACGTGTCGACTAGAATATCTTGCCGAAAGAGAACAACAAAGTTTCAAGACACAAGGTGCGGTGTTGGGAAGATCTTGAGATCCACGGAGGCCACGTTGGTTAGGAGGTGGCGGTGGTATATGGAGGAACACACCTAAAAACCATCAAGTTTGTTGTTTGAAGTCGGTTAAGGAGCAGTCGCAGCGGAAAAACACAACATATTTCTCCAGAGTTTCAGCAACAATCAAAATTCTCAATTTTACTAATAACAGCTCGTTTAAAACCACCTCTGCGTTAACCCATTAATAAAAAGTAAATGACGTATCAACCAAGGGATTTTACTATCTCCTTACTAATTTTCTTTCAAGATCTCTTGCTGACTTAGTTTCTCGATGACTTCTCAGCAAAGTATTTCGCTACGGAATTTTTTGACCCTTTGGACTCTTCTATGATTGGTGGATGACTGTCTTTGATTGGCATTTCATTTCCAAGTGTAAATTTTCAGAATTTGTAAACCACTCTAGCTTTCGTCTTTTGCTACATGGAGTCTTGTGGAGGTTGTTGTCTAGTAATTAGGTCCAACCATTGAACTATGACCACTTGGGCTTGTCTTTACTCGTCTAGTAGTAATAAATCATATAGGAGGGATCAGCCTCCAGCAGGGCAAACACGGCACGAGGACTTAGTCTTAGACTAGTCTTGCCACCATTTTTAACTACTTGTTGTATGGTGATAGTTGGATAAAATGGTGGAAAGACTATTAGTCCTCGTGTCGTACTTGCGCTGGTGGTGTGTGTCCTCCACACACCTCACACTGCTACCTAGTAACACATGTACCTGCTCAGTGAGCTCCCTGTTCTCGTCCATGGCCTGCCTGTAGGTGTCCGTGTTCCGGCGCTCGTCCAGCGCCTTGTTCTCCGCCTCGTCCTTGAGGGGAATCAGGCTCTCCATGTGCGTGTACTCCATACCCTGGAAACAAAGAATGGGTTTATTTTAGTACTAGTGGACTAGTGAATTAAATTCGGTATGCAGGTAGATTAATCTCTGGCCAAACTATACGCTATTTTTATCCAGGATAAACGCGGGTCACCATGTCATTCACTAGTAAAAAACAACACCGCACCTTGTGTCGACACGTGTTTCGCCTCCACGAGGCATCCTCAGGACGTGTTGACTCCTCGAACGTCGGTCTTTCGTTTGAAGTCGGTTGAGGAGCACTCTCAGCGGAAAAACACTACATATTTCTCCAGAGTTTCATTTACAATGGATTTCCGCAAAGCAACGCCTGATTTAATATATTACCAAACTTATTGTATACTTTATATAATTCTGTCTTTTGCTCTAGTTGGAGCTGTGTTGCAAAAGACAGGTTCTTCCAAGTGCACTTCCGACTAGTAGACAACATGGCAGCCATACCTGGCAGGTCTCGTTACACTTCTCGTATATGAGCCGCAGCCGCTTGAACAGCAGGCGGATGGTGCGCAGCTGCTCCTGCATCTTGGCCTTCTTGTCGTTGCTGGCACTCTCCCCGTGCTGGGTGCCGTTCGGAGGCTGCCATCAACACAACAATAGGGTTTATTAACATTGTTTTTAATCTTTTTTTGTACTTTCGCTAAAGAAATACTTTATTTAAATTGCAATTTTTTTAAAAATCTATTTTATTACACAGTAGGTACCATAGAGTAATATAATATACCAGGTACCTACCTGGTATATTATATTACTCTATGTTATAATTCTATTGTTAATAATTTAATAGTATTGTTTTGTCACAAGAAGTTTTTATTCAGTTATGCATCAAAAACTTACTTGGATAGCTTTCAATGTTTGGAACACATCTTGTGTTCTGCTCACTATGTCTTGTACTGTTTCCTGACCGAATCTGAAATAAGTAAAACAAAATACAATTAAATAAATAACACTTTTTTTCTATTGGGAATTCACAGTCACCTGCCCACCATTCATGTATTGTAATGGAACTGACTGAGTGAATATAAATGTTACTGTGACAATCATTTGCTTGGCTTGAGGACCAGGAATGATACACTATACCTACTCGTAAGCTGAGCCTGTAGTAAGGTTCAAAAGATGTAATAGAAGCATGTATAGACCTACTTGCAGAGCGAGGCAGTGTTGAACTCCTTGGTCTGCGGCTGCTGCGCGGGCGGGGCGGGGGGCGCCGCGCTCGGCGTCGTAACCGACCCGGCGCCAGACATGCCGCCTGCAAACAATGCCACTGATAATATAGGAGGGAAACCTTGTCTGTGTGTTTGTATGTCTGTTCCTTCTTCATGCTCAAACGGCTGAAGCAATGTATGGGAATTTTGGTATTTAAAGAAAATTAAACCCTAAATTAAAACAGACTTTCTATTCTGGATTAGCGCGATTAAACCATGGGGCAGTGCTAGTCAATTATAATTGTAGTAATCACTGTATGAACATAGAGAAGCCATCCAAAGTCCATGTTAGTGTCTCTGATGTGGTCTTCTTATCATCTGACATTCACCAACTGTAGTGTCAAGAGTTTTCAATGTGTCCATCTACCATCTTATAATAAACAGCTAATAATATCTACTTGTTCTAGTTATAAAAAGCAATTGATGGTTGATCTCGGGAGCAAGCACAATATTAAGAGCATGAGTTACCTTGTTGCACCTGCTGTGGCCCCATGCCTCCAGGAGCACCCCCTACACCCACTCCCAAGCCCTGGAATGACAGACAATAACATATTTCAAACATCACTTCAATAACTGGGTTTTCTTTTTACTTTGAAGGATGAAAAACTTTTTGTCTAGAATGTCTCACTCTTTGCATTGTATTACCTCATGACTGAGGGTTGTGACTCCCCAGCAGAATAAAATGTGTTAGGAGAGTTCTCTTGGGCAAGTACATCATGGTGGGTGGCAATCTAGAATGCACTTAGCCATAGTTCTGTCTGATGTCTAAATCAATCAAATCAAATTTCCCTGTGGATTTCCTTGTGTTGCAAGCTACTAAATAACATGACCATGGCTGCTCTGTTTTGTTGTAAAAGCAGTGACCAACACACCAACAGGCAAACATTCGCTTTTATAAGTATAATGGTATGCATGAATGATTGTTAAAAAAAATTATATCATTTGTTTGAAATGTGTATTGTTTCAAATTTATATAAATAAATATTTCAGGACATATCACACAGCACCCTCAACCTCTATACTAAGCTTATGCTTGTATCATGGGTACTAGATAATGGATATAATACTTATATACTTTTCTTTTGTAAATACATACATACTTATTATACAAAGAAACAACCAGACTGAACACAGGTGATTACAAATTTTAATATCCCTAATTGATTGTGTGGGAATCGAACCCACACCCCTAGATTAGAAGGCAGAGCCAACTCAGCTAACAGATATTCTGTTCTATATAATTCTTTAAATCACTAGTATCTAAGTTACCTGTGGGCCCATGCCCATGGTCCCCATCTGGTTTTGCATGGTAGCACCGTAGGGAGGCACCATGGGGTTCCCCATGCTCACCATACCACCAGCACCCGCCATCGGGTTCATTACTCCTGAAAAAAGTGACACTTAAGTCGTCTTAATACAAAATTACATGCTTGCAGCTTTTGTTTTGGGTACTGAATAGAATACAATTATCTTTAATGTACACCAATACCACTGTATTAAAGCTTTTAGTGCTAGTTGGTTATTACAACTTAATTACACCAAAACTATTACAAAAATTAAAAATAAGAAAAGAGAATAAAACCAGTGTGCTGTACATTGTGTGGTCTAACACCTTCTGAATAGGTCAGGTTTAGACTTTTTCCTGCTATTGATTGATATCTTGTATTCTACTTGTATTGTATTATATTCTCAAAATACTTTCTTACAACCATTACAAATAACAGCATGGTAGATCAATGGCCAGGTAGGTAACTATTTGTATTTTCGTGTACTTGGGAGATCTGACCAACATGTTAGATATACTGCCTTCTGGCAGTAGGCTAGAGTTCTTGGAGTATTGCTATGGTTTAACAAGATATCTTGAGTACTTTTTATGATGTTATAGTTAGATAGTAAGCTTATTGAGTTATGTTGTTCTCTGTTGATAAGCAAAAAGAAGAAGTAAAAGAAGTAAATCACAAATATGTTACAGCACTGTTATCTTGCTGTTGGCTTCTACATTCAGTGGTAAATGGTCTAAATGGAGCAGAAAGAATACAGACTTCGGTATTACAATGGGATACTGAAAAACTAGCAACTTAGTCGCGGTAATGGTACCTACTTTACTTATGCCTCAAATGTTTACCTGAAAGTTGGCTGGACATGGGCTGCATCTGGCTGCCCATGGGGCCACCACCAAACCCAGAGCGCATGCCGGCTGCATTAGCTTGGAAATTGCCGGGAAACTGATGGCCTTGCCCTGCCATCTCGGTAGAAAAATATTAAAAAGTTGAGAATTTAGATGAAAACACTGATTGTTTACAATTAGGGGGACATGTGATAAGATATTAAGTTAAGACTGACTGTTAACAAAAAATTGGTATAAAACTCTCTTAAATATAGGTAAATTATAAATTCACCGCAACCCAACACAACACCATTCAATATAATGTTTTTTTTTTTATTTACATTCAACTTCAACTTTTTAATATTGCATCTGCAGCGTTACCGCAATTTTGCCAATGTCACGTAACGGATAAGCTAAAAAACAAACGCTGAAAGGTTCGGTCGATAAAATAAAACCAAAAGCAAAAATTTTGAAAAGGAAGCTTATTACGTTAAACCGTCCTCTACGCGTTAAACATATTGAAGTTATTACATTACAAAAAAAGCTTATTGCTCTGTCACTGTCATTGTACAAGTTTTTTTTAAATGAAAAAACCTTATTGCGTGATGTGTCGTTGCGGCTTTTTGAAATAACGTAACGTAACCGTTATTCGATGGAAAATAACGTTGTCAAAACTATCTATTTTTCATAACTATCTATTTTTATAACATAATAATATGTATTATACGCAATACCTACGTTAATATAACACCAAAACTTCGACTCCTACATGTGGTTAACATGTTATCGAGGAGTTTTAAAGCTCGCTCAAATAATAGTACAGTTAATACTATTAAAATCTTTATTATTTACATATTTAGGTGTTTTCGTTAATAAACATAATTTGTCCGACGGTCAGATATTAGTAGACCCGCTTTGCTAAAAATCCTCTCGCACGGGACGGAAGTTGCCACAATATCTCCATATTGTCGGAATATTTCACTTAAGTTGGGGTATTTTTGGTGGTGACTTTGCCACCATTTCAAGTTTTAAGGCCAACTCTTTGGCCAACCTAATCTCGTCCTAATATCTATAATGTCTATAAGGTGTATTTTTTTTTCATTCTAATCTCGTCTAGTTACGATCAGTAACATACTGCCCTCTCCTGCTCTACGCATACTAACGCTAAATGTAGCTGTTTCCCTCTAACCTGCTTAGTCGATAACTTCATAACGCTAACGCTTGATTCGTTTGAAGCGTTTTCATAAGAAGTGTCGTTGTGGTGAATTTGCGAGCAATGGACCGTCCATTGCATCGCTACATTTCACGTCCATTATGGACGTGAAATGTAGCGATATTAAAATAGATAGTTTTGCATCTTTTGGTAAACGCGTTATCGTTGTAAAGAGAAATAGACGGTTTAAAAACGTTGGTTGTTGGGCATCGCTCACCACTAGTTATTGACTGTGACGCGGCCGAGTCAATCTATATTATTATGATAATAAAAAAAAATACTATAAGTACATACCTATGTAGGTAAAGTAGGGACAAGATAATAGGTCACTTTTGACATTTCATCAAAATTCAACAACGTGACCTTGTAACGGCGGGCATAAAATAAGAACTGCACAATTGCTTAACTTTTTTCAATTACGTTTACATATTTATTGTAATAATGACCGATACGAGTAATTTTACGATTTGCTTTCACTAATAAACCATTCTAAACATAATAAACAATTTCTGATCTAAAGAACTGAACGTCGTTACAATGTTGCGTCAGTCAACCCTTTTTCTTTTTAAGCACTAGGGATGTTACTCTAAAAATCGAAAGCTGATAGGATTGTAAGTTGAATCGAATGCAATGATTACTTGTGAAAAAAATCACCATAAATTTATAACCACGTTGTGATTATAGTAAAACCTAATTATACATATTTATTATTCTGGAACGCGGAACAATACTGAACCACCCTTCAGTACTGCTAAAATGATGACTCTGCTACAAACTGCATGTGCAGAAGTCACTACAGAAGACTGGCGAAAAGTCGTGGAGAAGACAAAGAAAATAATTTTACAAGATTTTGAACGAGATGTGAGAATAGACAATATTATTGAAAATGAATTAATAATATCTCTGAGTGCTGACAGCAGTGATGAAGATAGCAGTTCCGATAGTTCAAGTGAATAAAAGCAATTTTTTTGTTAAATTACGTAGGTACTTGTCTTATTTGGCTCCTTTAATTTATGAAAGAAAAAATAATAATGGGACAGGGATTCGCATGATCATTTTTAAAATTCACATATGTTTCAAGTCTGTATCGATTCGTTCGATCCATTCATTTAATCGATGTTTTTAAGCAGGTCACCTCACTATGAATATAAAACTGACATCTGTCAAAAGTGACCTATTATCTTGTCCCTATTTTAGTTCTAAACGTAGTGGTTAATTTCTCTGTGGGTAGTTCTTAAGTTGTAATAATAAAATGTAGGTAAATACTCACTCTTTTTTAGTTGTAGGTAAGTCTTATTTTCCATCCCAGTGAACATCGAGGAGAGGTCGTGAAGGATTTTACCATCTAGCCACCATCGCCGTTCGCCAACTACACCATGGCTGATACCGAAAAGGCGCCGCAGCCGCAGCAACAACAGGACCAACAGCCCCCGCCGCAACCGGCTAAGCCAGTGGCCAAACAAAAGCAGGTCATTGCTGAGAAAGTTTCGGGCACCGTCAAGTGGTTTAATGTGAAGAGTGGATATGGATTCATCAACAGGAATGACACCAAGGAAGATGTGTTTGTGCATCAGACGGCTATCGCCCGCAACAACCCACGCAAGGCTGTGCGTTCGGTCGGCGACGGAGAAGCGGTTGAATTCGCCGTGGTTGCCGGGGAGAATGGCTATGAAGCAGCCGGAGTGACTGGACCCGGCGGCGAGCCGGTAAAGGGCTCGCCATACGCTGCCGACAAACGCCGCGGCTATCAGTACCGCCAGTACTACCCCCGTCAAGGCGGCGGTGAGGGTGCTCCACGCAGGGGTGGAATGGGAAGGCGTGGACCCCCGGCCAACCAGGGGGATGAAGCAGGGGAAGGAGGCGCTGCCCCACCTCAGCGCAGTTACTTCCGCCGCAACTTCCGCGGGGGCCGCGGCGGCTACAGGCGCATGCGGCCGCGCAACCAGCAGGGAGACGGCGCGCGCCAGAACGGCCAGGAGGGCGACGCGCCCGCCGCCGACGGATCGCCCAAGGCGCAGCCCAAGCGGGCCGCCACCCTGGAGAACACCACCAACGAGAGCCAGGCCTGAGCGCGTGCCGCGCCGCCGCCAGAGCGACACTATTGAATGTCTACATAGGTCCGACGTCGCACCGGCCGTCACCAGTCTTTTCTATGTTGTATCACACATATGTTGAGATCTATGTATAACAACTACCTAATGCATAGTAGTGTTTTCCACATATCTTGGACAATTTTAATGATTTATCATTATTGTTTAATTATTTTTATGATGACTAATATGTAATGTAATTCTGTGATGTACTGGCATGTGCATGTCGGCACGAAATTGTATTTGTTCATGTTTTCCACATGTCTGAAAATTGTATTTTTATTCAATTATATTACTCATGATTTGTAAATGTGAAATTTTATTATGATAAATGACTACAACTGCCCCAATAATATTAGTTATAAATATGTATGTTTTATCAGTAAAAAATAATGTTTTTTGATTTCCTGCCATCTGGTTTTAACTATTGTCACATACTGTTTTAAAGCAATGATTGACGAATGACATTAAATTCTTATTTCCAACTTTGCTGTCAACATTTTGGTAGCCGTGAAAATTAGTGATTCAGTACCTTCAAAGTTCAGTACACTGCTAGAAGCAGGGTAATAGTATTCTTTGGCTAGAAGGCTTTACGCCACAGTCTGTCTAGAACATGAAGTTAGCTCTAACTTCATGGCCTAGGACTACCTATATTTGAATTACATGTGAAGCAAGGGGAGGCCTTTGTCCTATTCCAATAAAATTGGTCTGAGAATACTTATTTACTGTTTTTTTTTTTAAATTCTATCAGATAGTATACTTCTCGCAACGTCGCACCCACTTCCACTCTAGTACCATCTTCTCATGGCAGGGCTTTACATGATTATTCGTTTCAGGCGATCTCCTTTTATATACAGTATTCAAACACATGTTAAAATAATAAACCAAATTAAATTGGTAAGTATGTACTTAACAATGGTAAGTACCTAAGTAATTAGTTACCTAATAGTGTTGTCTTTTTCTTTCCTTAAAGGTACATATTTAAGTATACTTAAAAAATAGAATCATGTTTTACCAGTTAGCAGAAATCTCGGGTATTGCCCGGCCTATAACAGAAGGAATCTGGTGTAAGGAAGTAAAGAAAACACACATAGTACCTTAAAATTTTATTTTCCGTTTTACAGTAATCTTAATTAAGTACATTAGAATAAGTATAATTTAAAATTAATTATAACAACTATTAGGTAATTTATTATGAATCGATGCTATAAATAATTATAATATTATACATACATAAGTTGTGCTTACTAATAATTTGATGAAATGCACTAAAATGGACTTTCCTATAACGAATAATCGCTTTGGAACAATTTACTTACTATGGACAAATACATTATATTCAATGACCTCATCTGTAGGCAAAATTATTGTTGATATGTGAGATACTTGCATTATGATTTATTACATATTTTAAATTCTTATAATATGTTTTTTCATAAATATATCTACCTAAATGGCAAGGTGGCCACTTTTATGGCTTTATAGCCGTAGAATATATTTTCACCATTTTGGTATTCAACTTACTTATATAAATAGTACTTATGTATCCTAAACAATCTATGTATTTAATATTGTGTATATTTTTATACCTATATTAGACCGAACCATATAATAAGTAGGTATAAACGTGTTGTAAACCCTAAAGACTGTTACAAATGGATTCGGCGTATAGTAAAATAGATTTTACATTTTCTTTTCTTTTTTTTCCTGCGTATAATAAATATTTTTTAACATTTAGATTTACAAATATCAACAAAATAAATTACGAATAACAGAATATTACATTACGAACTAAATTACATAATTAGCCTTAACAGATATATAACTAAGTACATTTATATAGAGACCCACGCTTGGTGCAGGGTCGCCGACTTGTACCATGTCGCCAGTACCTCTCTGTACTCACTTTGTCATGCTCTCATTGATCCCAGTAGCAGAATGTAATATTACACAACTATGTATATTAATCATACTGAAAGACTACTTATGCAAAAGAATGTTTCCAAAAATAATAGTTGGGTTAGTTTATAAAACATGGATTATTGGACAGTTCCGGAAAAACATGAATTTGATTATCCTGCGATTGGCTTATTAAATGGGACCTTATGACAACCAGCGAACGTCTAAATCATTAAAATTACAATGGACTAGTAATTCAATAATTATACTAACTAGCAGGTAAGTAACTATACCGCTTTGGAGAACAAAATCATTAATTAGAAAGTAACATTTTAGGGCGCTAAGTAATGTTTCCATTGAGAAAAATTATATTTCAATAGAGGAAATTATACAATTAGAAATAGCCCTATATTGCTTTCCCTCAATCTTAAGCTAAACATTGAGCAACCCTTGGCTTCGCGCTGCCATATTCTCCTGAGGGTATTTTGTCTTTGCTATCAAAATACTAGACCAAAATCCGTCTTATAAAATTCAGTTTTCAAACTTGTTATCATTTGAAATAAGATGGATTTTTGACAGTTGTTACGAATTTTATCACTGGGCTAAGACATTTTAGTATTATAGTACTTAAATAGTACTGAATAGACTAACTTACCAAGTATGGCTTTGCTTTGGTTATAATTCTGGCCTATGATACATTTAGCTAAGCAGAGCTTGGGAATAGATAGCTGACATTATGCTTTAGCTTATTTATAGAAATCTACTTAAAATGGAAACACATGAAGGAAGAAAGTATTCGACCTTATTCTACAAAAGTGCGTTAAACTGACAGTTAGAATATAAAATACCCACAGAAGTGAGTGGATAAGTACATTTTTAGTTTTGAATATAGTCATGCACGGATATAACCACTTTTAGCGAGAAATATATTATTTAGTTCACTTTGTAAAATCGCTGTGAATTTAATTTAGGCACTCTTAAAATTTTTACTATGAAAATATTTACGATAATTTATAACATGTATAAGACCTTTATGTAATTTTGAAGCACATGTGTTATTATTCCATTATGTATTCTACCCGCGTTCCGGCATGAAATACATAATTATTGTCATATAACAGCTTGTTTACTTGGTATAAGTACATTATTAGAATGAAGATACATACATATATCGTATTTTAAACTAGTACGGAGACGAACATTATACTAAGTATTTATGAAAATAGATTTATGATACGGCAAGTTTCCATTGTTAACGTACAACTGGAACATAATATTTAGAGATTATAACAGGTAAGTATATTGATTTGAAATACGGTGCCTCGAGGCCTATCTCCTAACAACAAACCTTAAGGTTGCCCGAGAGTACCCCCGGGCGTCTTATTTCTACAAGCTCATA
Source organism: Macaria notata (assembly GCA_927399415.1). NCBI lineage: Eukaryota > Metazoa > Arthropoda > Insecta > Lepidoptera > Geometridae > Macaria > Macaria notata. The sequence goes on from OV656727.1 coordinate 3,877,612, forward strand.
GCCTTGGTCACTCCATTAAGATTTTATATTGGTAAATTATATTTGGCTTTTATTTTCTCGCGAAGGTTTGGTTTGAATCTGCAGTAGCTTTGCTGAAGCAGTGCTGAACAGATGCATAATGTTGGGCGAGATAGGATATCGTGAACACAGGAACAAGAGTACGATACACACATGTTATTTTTCTTCTTTTGTGTGCCAAAGGAACGGGCACGGAGCACTGCTTCAGATTTACCCAGCTGCATTGGTGTAGCCACCGCCTTATGTAGGTGGTCACGCGACTGACGCTCGCCCATCCGTCTCAGATCTTGTAGCATCTTTGTCATGGTCCGTGAGAGGGCAGCCGCGGGAGGAGGTTCTATTGCATCCGAGCCTCTTGCAGCTGCGGGGGGTAGGGCAGCGGGGGCAGGAGCGGGGCCTGCACGCCCCCGCCTTGCAGCGCGTAGTACGGGGACATGTAGCCCGCGCCGCTCGCCGCTGCAGCCGCCGCTGGAAATTAATAAAGAATCATAAGAAAATCGGATCTATATTTATAACCGAATCAAGATATCTTCAAAAATCATGAAATGTAATGTCCCTATGTGTGTGTGTGTGTGTATGGTGTAGTTTTGTAGTAAGTACCTGCAGCCGTGGCATACGGGTCGAACCCGGCGGCGTACTGCTGCTGGTAGGCGGCGGCGCCCTGCGCGGCGGCGGCCTGGTACTCGTACAGGTGGTTGGCGGCTGCCACCGCCGCGGCGTGCTGCAGCTGCGGCAGCTGCACCAGCCCGCCCGCGCCGGAGCCCACGCCTGCTCCCACGCCGCTCATGGCGTTCACGTAGCTCGGCGTGCCGTACACGTACCCCGGGGACAACCTGCCAAGTCACAGCCATCAGTCACCGCCGCACACCCGGCTCACAGCCCGCTGTCAGCGCGCTCACCCGCCCTGGGCCCGCCGCCGGCGACCCAGGGCGCGCGGGCGCCGTGTATCGACACACTCTACCTAGCCCCGACACGAGCAATCTAGTCCATGTTAGTAGACATCGATAAACGGTTATATAATGTGAGTATGCGTCCGATCTCAGCCTGCTGCGTTGTCGCCGGGAGCCGCCGCCGTGCGTCATTGCCGCGAAACTTGCAAATGAAAACTAATAAAAACGAGAAACGGTTGGAGTTCTCCCATCACGACGGAAATATCCGCATCTCTAGTATTTATCTACTTATCGCAGCGTCGTGCCGCTAGGAAACGTCGACGAAATTAAGATTTAGGTGACGGCTCATTTCGGTTACGAAACGAGATTTAGTCGGATTCGCCGGAATAATTCGAGCTCGTTAATGCACAGATTTCTACGAGGATTGTAAAACGCTGGCTACTCGATTTATTGTTCGGTTAGATTACGGCATTAATTAAAAAGTTATTTTCAGCCACGCTCATCTAATTATTTGAAGATGTTTCAAGCTCGCCGATCGGTGGTCCCGTGTGCGTTTTAATTTGCCCCCACGAGCCGAGGTGGCAGAGTCGAGATCCGCTCGTCGGCTGAATGTGTCGACGTCGCTTAATCTCTGGAGGAAGGCGGTCAAGTTGTTTCGAGAGGGTATCTCCATCCGTCGCGAGTGTAGCCGCGTCATCGTTTCTGTAGTGCCATCGCATACAGTGCAGCCTTGGAGTGGTGCCTTCTGTCTTTTTCTATCCTAATAGGGGTGGACAGAGATGGATCGAGAGCCGTTTGTAATTGAGAGTGGTGTTGATTAGTTGGTACAGAAGACGTGGTGCAGTGCGCATGCGCGATCACGCCCGCGGCGAGGCCCCGCCTGGGACCACGCCCACCTGTGGTATACAGCCACCTCCACAACTTGTAGGCTTTCTTCCAATTACAAAAATAAAGAAACTACCCCAAAACATTGATGTTATGTCAAACTTAGCTAACGAGTACCTACACGTGATTTAGTCAAGCCGATAAAATAAGAAAACAAACCACAAGTTTGGTTTACATTTACTCGGTAATGTAACAGATTCTATGAAGATAAACAAGCCAAAACATTGCAACGACACACCACACGCTGGTTTTAACTAATTAATCATCTAAATACAAAACTTAAACACAAAAGCAAGTGAGCGTCAAAGAATGGACCACTTTAGGACTTTAACTATGTAGGTATATGAACCTAATCTATTCGTATGTACCTAACTATACAAAAGCACGCGTAGGTACTTGGAAATATTTTCTTGGAAAATATTTGAAAGCTTCTATCTTCTAAGCCTAGTTTGTTACCAGCTACAGATACTACCTACATGTTGTTTGTATTGGGACGCCCTAGTTTTGTCAATCAATAGCTCGTGAAAAAGTAATAGAAAACTACGTGGCTACGTTCATTAGTGCGCATTCAACTAACTAATGGCATTGCACATAGAGCCTTCTCATTTGGATTAATAGCATAGAGCGATTAATCAAATGAAACTTTGGGCTTAATTATTTTCCGATTGGAAGAAATAATAGATGAGCGAGACCCGATGGCGGAGTCGGGTGTGCGCGGGTGATTATGAGACACGGCGGCGGCTCGGCGGCGCAGCGCGCGGCGCGGGCGCAGGCCGAGGGCGCGCCACACCTACGCACACACTGCGCGCCCTCGGCCGCCCGACCGACCTCCGCGCTACTCCGATATATTCAGTCAGTGTATTAAACGAAATCCACCACCAACAAAACTCAATTCAAATCAACAAAATCTTACACGAACACGGCATAAAAACATAAAAATTAAGGAAAACATAGAAGTGTCGCGAACGATGCAAGTAGTGTGGATGGGCGGCGCGGGCGCCTACGTCGCCGGCGCCGCCCATGCTTCGATAGCTTAAAACGTAAACATTAAAAAACCCAATCGACTAATTCACACCCAAAACGAAAAAAATCCACTCTCACGCTCACGCTTGCCATAGATACCTATGTGAAAATGTTTGATAATATAGTCTAGGTGAGGTCCGCCGGACGACGCGCCGCTAGCAGCCGGGGACGCCGCTCGCCTCATCTACCGAGACAAAAGTCAGCTCAGTGCGCTGCGCTCGCTCGCTCGCTAGCTGCCTACTGCACCGCCTGCATCCTCCAGCTGGGGGTAGCAACCCTCGCACTATCTATTCATATTCGTTTCCAGCGCTTGTATCTGTAGTACAGTGATGTCACGCTGCCTTAAACTATGGTCGCCATGGTTGGTCATCTAGTCTAATACCCAAATGCATTTCGTCCTGTTTGTAGTAAGTATGTAGATCTATTTGAGCAACTTTTATGGAGTATGAAAAATCACTAACCCTATATAAATCATATAATCAATAGCGTTTCTTTCTTAGCTACCATCCTTAAGATAAACTTGAAAAGTGTTCGCTAAATTAATTACCCTATATGATCGGTCTCAAAGGCGCATAAATGTATGTACACAATATAGTATCTCTGATTTTTGTCTCGTGAGATGTGAAGTGGGCGCTTGCGGCGCCGATAGTGCTGGCAAATATCGAGGTGTTGAACCATTGAACATCGATACATGATACAGAGGCTGTGCACCAGCCCGGGAGTCCACTCACCCGTAGTGGGACTGCAGCACGGTGGGGTAGCCGGCGCGCACGCCCGCCGCCGCAGCTGCGAGCCCGAACCCTGGAACAAGCACACGCCTCTATTAATAGCAGATCCCAGACATCCTACGAAACGAGGTGACAACGAAACGGGGACACTGAATTCCGTCCGAAAAAATATCTAAACATTACTCTTTCAGCGGTCGACATCTTAACAGTTTTTATTTCGGTGTTCACTTAGCGGAAGTGGCTCTAGCCACACTGAAATATACCACAGGGGTTTGGAGCGCTTCCAAATGACACGCGAGTCAACTTAGCGCAAGCAGCGTCAATGTTAATTTCTTTTTATTGCATTGTTAAGTCGCGCGAGGCGCTGCTATTTCCGTCGCTCGCCGCCGCCCGGGCAGCGGCATCCAGGGACACGTCGCTTGACAAGAACACGACAAACGCTCGCTATAAATGGCATACAGACTTTGGCACAAGCACTCAATTACTGAAATGCCTTCGCATCGTCTACCTTGATTGACACGCCCACGCCGCTCAGGGCGGAGGCTGCCGCATCCCATGGATTCATCGGCTATTTTCAGTTACAGTTGACTGATCCTCATTATCAGACTATTCATTATTCCGTAATAATGTAGGTAAAGCGAATTTAGGAAATGCGCAATCATGGTAATATTATAGTGGCATTCAATGGCAAATCCATGATTAATGGTTATAGATCAAACCGGCGTATTTTCCACCGGATAAAAAACATATTTGCCATTGTGTATGGTGAAATTTCACCGGTGATTACTGATCACATCCGGCCGGGCCCGGATGGTGTCGCGCTCTGTTGTTGCTACACCTAACAATATGGCCATGGTGACCTTCCTGACAATTATTTTGTATGTGTACTTATATTGACAATGCTTTGTTCATAACGGAGTATTGAGTCCATTTTGGTTTGCCTGTCTCCTGAAATCACGGCTCGATGACCAATAGCGTGCCATCAGGAGCGTGCCACATTCATACGATCGATGGCGGGCCATTTGACGGCCGAGGTCGAACTATTGTCCACCATAACCACCACAACGCTTATCTTGATTCATTAAAACTTGCTTTTGTAAGAATTGTCAATTTTGTTAGTCATCGGTAGGTAAGTATATTAACTGTAAGTATATTTACTAAGTTTACTTTCAAAGCTATAATTTAGCATTTTTTTAGTTTGTATGTATATAATAAGTATGTATTTAAAAAAAAAAAGTATATAAGTATTATATCAGTTATCTAGTACCCACGACACAAGCGTTAGCTTAGTGTGGGGCTAGATGGCGCTGTGTGCAATGTCCCGGAATATTTATTTATTTTTTATTTATTTTAAAGCATAGAAATATTTAGGAAAATTTATTTACGAATAAACGTCAGTACGCCACATATATGACGCGCTCCAGCGGGAGCATGAAGTAGGTACCTAGCTAGACATTAAATGTGAATGAATCACTCGTAAATCTTATGAAATTCCTGAAAGTCACGGGTCCTTTACGAAGCAATGCAGACTAGGTGTATATGTGGGCGATTCATATCAAAGTTTGTCATAAAATCAGCTCCGCGGTGGACGTCTTCTAGAGTTCAGGTCGTCGAACTGCAAAGCCGACACCAAGTGCTTAACGACGCTTGTAAGGATTCTACGGAAATACGATTTTAGACTCGCGCCGACCGAGCGGGACAGAAGGCGAACATGTATTATTATTTTCAGTAGAATACGCTCCTCCATTGCCACTGCCTCTAGTTCACAACATATGTACATATCGTAAAACGAGCATTACTGTTGAACTTCAAACAATTGAACCATCCCAAAGTGGGGTCATATTGTTTACGAGCGGCAGATTTATGCAAATGCAATTTGGAATTTGCAGTTAAAGTTTATGGAATCTTTCACAGAACACGCCGATTGTTCGGTAAACACATTGTTGAATAAATAAATGGCTGTGTCGAGTTTGCTGGGTCGAGAATAGACGTAGACGAGTCATGCATAGCCTAGTTTTGTAAACCCAAACTGATCGCGGCCGTGACAGATTTCTGCGTGTCCGGTCGGACTCGAGCGGCCTTCTCTTTGATCTGGAGCGTCGTCTGCTAACATCAATCTGCCACGTGGTGAAATTTATCACCTTTTTTCTATCGAACAGTTCACTGGATTGGCTAATTAAGTTCACGCCCGGTGCCTGACCTGCCGTCAGTTCTCGGGACAATTATTTTTGGAGAAAACACGTGGGCCGCATGGGGCAATTGCTGTCCTAATTTCGAACGGTTTTGAAATACGAATAACTTGATAAGTTACACTTCTTGGATTACTTTAGTCAGACATTCCAAAAACATTATGCGGAAGTAGAGTTATATCTACTTCTACATAAGACATGCTCGAATTCACGAGGTTAAGTAAAGAAATGTAGAGCAAAGAGTAATCTACGATATGTGGGTTCTGATAAAGATAAGCTAGCGAGAAAAGATGAGGGCTCTGGCAGAGAGCCAGCGCCAGTGTCGCGGCTGAGGCGGCCACGACGACGTTCCCAAAACTGCGTATATTTAGACAAAATAAAGAGCGCGCCGAAGACAAAACGAGACGCAACTCTGTTTTATAAATAACTGCGTCGTTCTCCGGACGGAGTCAGCCTCGCTCGACCAACCTCTGCTCGCCAGCTGTTATACATAAATAATAATTAAGACACGAAGAAAGCTCTACGCGTCCGCCTTTTCGGATTATCGTCACGAAATCTTGGTTCGTGAACCCGTAAAAAATACTGGTTGGATCCGAGGTGGACAGAAAGGTATAGATAGTGACTATAAGCTAGTTACTAGGTATGTAATCTACGCCGAGGAGGATTATCGGAGGACCGAAGGGCTTCGTGCGGAAGTCGCGGCCGGGGATCGGGTTACGTATGGTGCGACAAAGGGAGCGGAACTACTACACTGGAGTGTTCCTGTGCAGCGCCGCGGTCGATGGCCGATATTGTTCTAGCCTCCGCTAGCTGTGCGCATGTTTCGACTCAGCGGCTTCATAAATTGTCCGTGATTAAACAGATCTAGCAACGTCGACACGGTTGCTATCAAATCTGCGGAGATTTTCGGGCCGCGTGCCATCAGCCATGCATCCGCACGATACGGAAGACAGTATTTACTTGGACCACGTTCAAAATCGAGCGAACATTAATACGGCGACGTGTCGTATGCTAATTTACATCGTACGATTTTAAAGCGTCGCATTCGTTTCCCTGTGAATTTCCACTTAGTTCCCCTGCGTAGAGATTTGGCCTCAATTCCAAGCCGAAATAATACGGATTTAGTTGTGTGACTATTTTAGTTGTAAAATCACGTGAAACGAGCGGCCGGCGGTGGTTGGTTATTACACGTTTCCGTGGCGGACAATAAAGCAGAGATACAGGCCGATAGCATCATGCAGTGCGCGCCTCACTCGCCTGACCATTATGGCTTCGCTTCATACTATTGGAAATGGGGCGACTACTATCGATTCCTCGCTTTTTCATGACCCTGACGAATGCATCGAATGTGTAACTAGCCTACTTTATGAAAATAGAAATGAAAAGTAAATTGATATAGGTACCTACAAGCACACCTACAATTTAGGTAGGTAGGTATAGGCATATAATATAAGTATAGGTATCTAAGTAAGCAGTAAGCACCAACTCATAACGTATGGTTTTTATATCCAGAAAATATTTGCACTAACTGTAGAGCGGACAAACATATTGGTATAATGACCCATCGTCACCTCTTCAGTAAATAAGGTCTTATTCAGTAGTCTGGCGCTCGTCCAAACTGAATGACGTCCAAAATGGTTCATCAAGTCCCCGCCGAACGCAGTGAACCAAGACGTACCTATCGATCGTGTATGGAGTACAAAGCATGCGAACGGGCGCGTGGCGTCCGGACCCACTGGTGCATCGCCCAAATCCCAGAGCCTTAATAAAAATAGCGGTAGGGGTGTACGAGGGTTGCTAGTTGGCACACATGCATAAGTAATGCACGAGCGAAGGGCGGCCGAGTGCGCACGCGATGCGGCCCTTGTCTTGCGGCTTACGACACAAATGCCGCTCGGGGCCTGTTTCCAGCCATTTTCCATTAATCAGTGATGACTCCAAGCTTAACAAGGCGTCTGGTGAATAAAGCCGGTCGTTATTTCAACTAGTACGGGAATATGTCAGATCACCTTTGTGTGATTGAAAATATACTAAGTTTGTGACATCTACCAAAGTACATCAATATACATTATTGTAGTTTCTTCTAGGCAAGCGCGTTAGGTCGTAGACTACAACGATGTTTAACATCAGGCGAATTGTCAAGCGTGAGCCTTCATTGCATTAAAAAGTAGCTTTTTCTAGTTTCAAATGATTGAGAACCTTTTATATAATTATATCCAAAGTATCGAATCTAGAAAGTACCTAGTCCAGTCTAAGTACATAAGTACAATGTAGTTATCTCCTGTTTTAAGCACCAATTTATTCTAGCGCTAGTTTCTTGTCAATAAGTACAGGGTACTTTAGGCACTCACAAATTACCATAATTAGTAACTGATAATACGTAATTTCAGGCAGACAGCAATTAAAACTCGTTGGGGCTTAACTATTCCAAGTAGAATTAAATAAGCAAGTAAAAGCAACTATAATAGGTGGCGCGGAAGGCGGTAGGTGTATTGTTTGGGCTCGTAGACAGGTGTAAATCGATTAGTGCGGTGGTCGCACCACTCAATAATTCATGGCACAGCCGTGTGTTTGGACAAGTGCCCTACCGGCCTTCATCAACACTCCCGTAATATAAAACTTTAACAATGTTTTCACAATCGACGCCTACCACCCGTGACCGCCCTGCCTGCCGTCCTCTGCCACCGACTGACCACCGCAGCAACGTGTTCACTAACTAGGCTACACTGAATTCATGCCGCGGTAATTTTACTGCATGGAAGCTAACCAGATCAGCGGCGAGCCGCGGCCAGTAAAGGCAAAAATACCTTCTTGCAGTCTTTTGTACAAAATAAAACACCTAAACAAACAGAGGTATCACAAAGGCAGCTCACGTGTTTATGTCAATATGGCCTCCGAGTATGAATCAGGCTTCTGAAATTCCACAATCGAACGTCTTTCAACGGCAGTTTTTGTGTAGATAGCGGTAGGCAGCCAACGAAAGCATTCGATAGACCAAATTCATTACTTTCAGTGCTGCTCGTACGAGGAAACTTGCTTATTTATTTTGGCGCGAGCGTCGATGCGCGGGCGCCGAAGACAGACACGCAGTTACTCTTCCATCAAACAGACTCAATGGGTTTTTTATAAAAAATGTATAATCAATATTGATCTCGATAAGTCTGAGCTGGCGTCTATCCCATTTGCATTCATTACTATGCGCGTCTTTTGTTGGCGTTTTTTTACATGAATGAGTTGGCAGGTAAGAGTGCGATCCCTTCGAGGGGTGTCTCTCTAGGCGCGGCTGTGCATGCGTCTCATTCAAAGCAAATCGCAACCCTCCGCGAAATAACGGTACTGAGCCGAACGTTGCATACATTGAGTGTCGAACAAAACAAACTCGGCAAACCGGCCTAGTAACGGTCATTCTGTACGCGAGTGCGTGTAACTGAATCCCAGTCTAGATGCTGAGTTTAGCTGAAGAGATTAAGCAGATCCAGAAATACGAGTCATTCCAGTACTCGTAGAGGAATAATTCAATGCCCGAGTTTACCTTAAGTAAGGAGGGCGCGGTAAACAAACAATGGCACTGTAAAGCAATCGGACGAGATAGGATGTATGCAGACTAAACAGGGGCAGCGAGTTTAATGCGTTCCTTCAATAATAATCCGCCGCTAGCAGAACCAAACATTTACGTTCAAAAGATCGCCGGAGATACGTTATACGAGTTTTGTTGCCGACTTATAATTTAAAGCGTAATGATCTAGATATCGATGAAAGGAAGAGCGGATAGTGGTTGAATGCTTCGAGAGCTATTCAAGTGTAAACATGTTTCAGATCATATAGGCCGGTCCATGTTTCCAAGATTTGCATAATGGAATGCGGCTGATCGTTATCAGCATTACAAATGGCATAACGAATGGCGGTACAGCGCTGGAAACACCTTGGTGACGTTATCACGCATGCTTTAATGGCGATGGGAAAATCTGTGACTAGTATGATGAAGTCTGAAACAAATAGTCATGCATGCACTTCATGACATAGATAGCTAGTGTACCTAGTTGTTATAGAGGTGACGATTCAAGGATTATATCCACCTACACTGTACTGTATCTCGCCAAACAATACTCGAAATCAGTGCGCACCGTGCCAATTTCATGCATAGTAATTACGACACATAAACGACGGTCATGAATTTCTTAGAACCCCGGTCCTCGCTTACATAGAGACTACTCGTTTCGGAGAAGTTCGATATTGTATGTTGACAAACGTTTGCAAAGGAATAAAACCGAAACAAATGAGTAACTGTCGTGTTTTTAGGCAAACTGCAGGGGAAGTAGGGTTGCCACGGATTGTGGATCACCGGTGGCATATGTCGGGACCGGTAGCGCGCGGCCAGGTGGCCGTCATGCGCAGGCGCACCCATTGTGCCGCGTCCCGCGCGCGGAACAATGTGCGACCTCTGCTATACCTGAGGATGCACAGTGGAAACGTACGCGATATGGCGCGCGAATGAGACAGAATCAGCTGCTTGTCTCGCCAGTTTAGTGAGATGCTGGGATCTGCAGTCGGACTGTCAAAATCGAATTTTTAAACAATGAAAATGACATATTTGATACGATCTGTCCTATAATCTCTACATTAGACAAATCCCAAAATGTTCTCGATCTTCGTATTATAACAATGGCATTTACGTATGTATTTTGTCTAGAAATTTATATTTGATACAGATTATTTACTTCTTACCTAGCTGAGCTATTAAAATAATGTACCTACTTATAGCTTACATGTTATGATGCACCTCTATCATAATAAAATTAAAAAACTTGGTACAAATAGTAATACCTATCTACCTACCATATATAAACTAATTGAATGACCTAGATCATCATAATTATAGTGACGATGTAGCCCTGCTTATCGTCCTGACCGATCAAAGTAAATGCCTTACTTTGTAACAAAAGCTTCATTCCTAATGCCCACTATATTTTGTTTGTCCTTGGTTTCTATTGACAGTTACGGAAAGCGATTTATCACGTTGGTGTAGTAATGCGGTTGAATACCTACCATTTGTGAGTGTTTGTGTGTTGGTCTGTTATCAGCGCATCTACCTATTGTTGTTTATGTAGGTACTTAGGTGCGGAAGTGGTATTGCTATGTCATCTGTGCCGTATCATTAGGACATTTGATCTGAGGTACAGACTGGATTTTATTCTGAGTTACTGGAAATCTTAACTGATAGTATCACATAAGTATATATAGAGATAACTTATATAGGTATACAAATAATATGTGACGATCCTATAATATAGCAAACATTAATGTATTTTGTTTCTTGATTCTATTTATTCTTATTAATGTTACTAATTTTACAGAAACTTCACTTAAAAATTGAAACTATGTACATATGTACTTTTAAAGTTCCGTATCCCTAATTCGTACCTTTGCTTCGCCCGCTGGCTACGCCCAGTCGTTTAACACGGACTGCAAAGAAATAATTTTTCGTAGAGCTTTACAATATGGATCTTCAGAAAATATGTTACCTAGGAGCTTTAACTCAGAAATATAAATATAATGCAAAATCGTCACAGTATCCTAATATAAGGTCCTAGTATAAGATCTTTGTATGCCAAAACGCAAACGGAAGCCAAAACGCAAACGGAATTTGAAAATTACCTAAGCTCATATTGTGGATAAAATCTATGTTCACATTTTTAATATGTATGCTCAAAGATACGGCTTTACCTATACCTATACCAAAGTAAACAAAAAGCGATTGCCACAATCGCAGTAATTGGCAACACAAGTGTGCAAAATTACCAAACAAATTGCACTTTGCTAGCAAATGCATTCATAACTTTAATTCTAGCGAATCGAGGTTTATAATACAAGACTTTGAGATATATCAGTCAAGCTTTAGCCATTACAAATTAAGTATATCTCAACCTATAGTCAATGTATAGAAAAATGGGTACATTTATTCGACCAAGTAATTTACAGATAAGTCATGACGTTCGTTGTCTAAGTAAAGGATACGTTACAGAGTTAATTTTATATATATTCATAGGTACTATGGTATTATCTACCTAGCAAACTATTGAACCATAAACAGTTTATATCTTATCGAGACAATTTATTTTATTGCCAGTTTCAATTACAATTCAACATCCAATATGTCACCTGCAAGGGTTGCCAGTACCATTGCGTGACCGATACTAGCAAGGGCGCAATCAATTAGTGGTTGCCATACGAACATTTCCGTTACGAGACTTCCGAGCGTTTAGCCACTTCCGCCGAGGGCGGCACCAACTAAACAACCAACCTTTTTACTCTATACCTTCTTGGCGTAATCTTAGGGTTGCAAGTAGCTAAAACTAACACTTATTTTCTTGTACCTCTTGTAAGTTAGTAACACTGATTTGTGAATGCAAGTGTCGAGAACGTCGCATTTAATTTTATTGCTAAGGGTTGTTTGTTCTGGTCCCTCGCTTGCCTTCTTTTACGATTCCGATAAACAGATACGACAATGGATGAGGTTAAAGTTGAAGTTCATCGAATATACGAATTTTAATTAGATTGAATTTAAATTTCAACCTTGAATGCACGTACATAATATTAAAAGTTGTAAACTTTCAGTTAGTAAATAAGTCAACGATAGTTTACTATTTTAAATTGTCGATTTATCGAATATTTTATTTCGTTTACCTTTAGCAACAGTTAAGCATCTCAGGGATTATTATAAAGCGAGTGCTTAAATGATTATCGAGTGCTATTTTTTATTAATCCAAATTACCTAGCACTCAAGATAATACAAGCGCTGTGGGGCAGTAGGTACTCGAATAAAATTTATCAATGCCACGAAACGGCGTGTTATCAGTTCGTAATCAACTATATTGTAACTTGCGTACCTCGTCACATAGCGACCCACTTTATTGTAATTATATCGATTCGTTTGTGCATTTAAATTTAAAATTTATTGTTCCGCGCTATTGTACGTGTGTACTTACTTTATTTACTCGCATGGCTCGTATATTATTGAAACAATACGTTTGTTAACGTTACAAAATGGTGTTCTCGACAAAAATGTGTTTTAAGCAAAGTTTGGCGTAATTTATTGAGTAATTGATCACTTTACCATTCTTAAGTATAGGTACAAACTACGTAAACTGCACGCCCAAAATCTTGAATATCATAAAATTAAATATGTACAATTCAGCCTGGAATAGCATGATGTTGGCTACAGATATTCATTTGTGTATTTCAATTTATAGTAAGTAATAATGGAACAAACACCAGCATTGCCGTAATGGCAGGTGTTACTGACGAGATGTAAAATGAGATGAAACATATGGGATCACTATGCCCATAATACTTTACACTTCGGGACTATTCATTGGGTAATATTCGTAGTATTTTAAGATACATTTTTATTCACTAATGCATATAGCGTTTTTTAACAATTTATATTAACTTACTATTTGATAATTCTAACAATAGATTGATTGTGAGAACACAAAAAAATATTTTGTAAAGTTAAAACTTTTAATACAGACTCAATAAATAGATTTAAAAAAACATAAACGTTAATTGTTGTCGTTTGTTTGTTTAATGACCTAACACTGAGATAAACATATAGCAGGTTATAGTCAAAATCTATTTAGTAATTAAAATATAGATATATGCTATTTATATTTGTGCGATTTGGCGTAGCTGTAAGGTGCACTTGAAATGGTGTAAATAAATAATTATATAAATCAATAAACATTTACAGTTACATAAGCACATAGTTACTAAATAAATATTTAAAGACCAAATGCAATTCTATGTACCATGTAGGGACCACGTTAACCGCACATGTGAGGCCTTATTTGACCCCCGCAGAGTATCGTATACGATCGTACACACACGGAGGGCAGATCTCACGATTTTTTGTCGGTCGACGACTCGATAGAAAAAACGACTCATGTGTACGTACGCAGCAAAAAACGCGTCTCAACAAACAGCTGAGCGGTGATATGTTGTGGATTATGTGGAACCATTGTGTTGTAACCCTTTAGAGACTGCGTATTTTGTAGTGTAACGGATATATGGCTCGATACTTTAGTTGGGCTAAAAATCTTTGGTAAGTTACTCATAAGACGGGTTAGACAGCTGAATGTGTTTGGAACTAATTTCGTTACTTTAACAGAAATTTAGCTTGATACTTTTAGTTGGGGTAAAAATCTTTAGTTAGTTTATATTACCTATATGATAAGATCTTCAGTTGGCTACCGTTTTATAGATGGTTAAGGCAATTTAAGTACCGTTTTTTCTTGTAGCATGTGATTAGCAAGCTCTACATAGATTCAAGAATCGAGAAGGTTTCTAGTTATGTGTTTGCTGTCACACTATGCTATATGACAGCAAACAATCAGATACACAGTGAAATCATATAACGCCGTATAGGCACTATTTGTTTGTACCTACTCTGAATTTAGGCGAGAAATAACAGATTTTCAAATCAGTTTTAAATCTAACACCGTTTAGATTACACAAGGTAAGAAAAACGCGATATCACGTAACAAAATATTGACTGCTGTCTCTGATAACAGACAGTTTTATTTAACCCTGTTAGTAAACTCCACTAACCTGGCGCTAGGTTCCCTCTGGGCTTGGCTCCCAGTATCGCCAGGTTGACGTTTGCTTTCCTCCCATCTATGATCGGGTTGGGATCCTTACAGGCCCGCTCCGCCGCCGCCCGGTCTCCCATTATTACCTGGAATGCAAGTAAGAATGATATCAATAGGCGATTAAGGGTAAAATTTGATTATAGTAAACAATACTAGCATTCACATTAACAATTAATACATGTTGTATTGTACACTGAATTCTGAGACTACAGTAAACACATGCTTTTCACCTTATAACTATGGTTTGTAAATTTGTGAGCAATCAAAAAATACTTCAATTAGGTATGTTATGAGAAAAGCTATCTTAGTAAAATATAAAACCGTTTACAATATGTTGAATATTTTTGTAGATATTTTTTTACCAAATTTCTACTACATGCGAAAGAAAGAGGTTTCATATTCGGCTAGAACGTTCCTAGTATAATTTCGCATTAAATCGATAGGTAAAGAAGAATTTAAAGGTAGGTAATATGACGCGACTCTTTCATTACCTATTGTAATGCATGCGTAGGCCACGGGTCACCGATACTATAAATAAACCAGGACAACTAGACCCTCACACAACCTCAAAAGCCTGAAACGGAAAGCTCAATGTAAACTGGACAGAATATTCAAACAACAAAACCGACGGAACTAAAGCAAAATGTCTTGATGACCTCCAGATACAAAAGGTCTAGAATAATTAGAAATTCGAATAGTTATTTTTTTTTTCAACGAAATGGTTTGTTCGAGATTCGAGGCTCAACAAAAACCATATAAATATTTAATTGTACTCCTGCATAAATAGGACATGTTTTAGAAAGTATAATGCATACAAATTTATGACTATTTATTGACAAACGTGATATAAGAAAACCGATACGGTGAGATAAATATGCATGTATGCAGTTCATATAAATTCGGTAGGTACTTTTATCTTAGAAAGTTTGCAAATGATACGTACACAATAACTATTAACTATAGAATGTACATAATACGGAATGCATATATACGAGTATATAAAGTTTTGGAATGGGCAAATAACATCTTTTTAAACTCTAATAATGATAAAGAAAACAAGTTGGCGTTAAATTGACTCGCAAGTTATTTAAATGCAAATAATTTCCTTCGATTCGATTGTTAACGTAAAAATTGTACATTTTGTTGGTTCAATAAACTTCAATCGAGTTTATTTCGATGTTTGTTTAAAACGAAAGAACCGAAGCTTGGCTGTAACTAGTACTTATTCTGTGGCTTGGCGCGATAACGAAAACTATCAAAGAACCGGCTGAGCAAACGCAATCAGCTATGTGGTATATATGTACCTCGTATGTACTACCTTATACGTAGGTACATAATATACATACATATCAAATAATGATTTATACCTTTTATTCTTTTAGATTCTATAAGAATCTAAAAGAATAAAAGGTATAAATGCGAAACATGCTTAAAATATAGATCTGTCGGGGCGTTTGAAACAGGCTTCGCGTGACCAAAATGCTGGCTTGTACTTTGCCCAAAAGATTAGTCTAGCTATTCAACGGGGCAATGCAGCCAGCATTTTGGGTACGCTACCTTTTGAAAAAGTAGATTAGTTTGTTTATATATATGTATATTTTTTTATTTGTAAGTGTTACTATTAATTTTTGTTGTTTCTTAAATTAACTTAATACATTTTAATCTGGTTTCTATCCTGAACTTATTCTTAAAATATTAAGTATAACAGGTAAGTTATGAAGTAAATGCGGTGAGAGGAACTGCAAGCCTACAATACAGGATCCGACTGGATGCCTAGTGTAGATTTTGCAAATTCTGAAACTGTTCATAGATTTAAGTATTTCATGAATAAAGTTTTTTATTTATTTTATGTAATATATACCCCTATATATGTTAATATTCCCGGACACTGCACACGGCGCCATCTAGCCATACACCGAGCAAACGCTTGTGTCGTGGGTACTAGATAACGGACATAATACTTATATACTTTTCTTTTGTAAATACATACTTATTATACATAGACGACCAGTGTATATCGCTTTGTAGTTTATATATTGAGTAAATCTTGCTTAATAACGGCTATTATTGTAGATTTTCAACGAGTTCAAGACGATTTGGCGTCTGTTGATAATAACATTTTATTTGATAGAGGTATGCGCGACTTGAGATTTTACGCAAACGTATTTATAAAGAGGTGCTTATTTGTATTACAGTACAGTTAATGTAGTGTGAAAAATATAATTGCTTTACATTCTTTCTGTAATGAAATAAACTATTCCTTTGTGTAATCTTCATTTACTTGCATTGCCTTTTGATAAAAAGTAACCATTTAGGGATTTGGCACCCTAAAACTGACGTAACAACTAAAATTAGTTATTGTAATTAATACGTTATTTGTTATTATGACCCTTCATTCAATATACTGAGTAGGTTTAATTAAATAAATTGGAATAATATTTATGATTCTTAATTTTAGATGCCGACTTATTAGATCAATCAAATAATAAACCCACAAGATCCAGTTTCCTTCATTATTTCCTTATTTTTGTTCTTTTCTAAAGTATGTAATTGTGAGAAAATTGTTCCGAATCGTTATGAAAATCTCGTAGAGGCCCCGAGCGAATCAGCGCTTGCTACGACGTAGGCCGGCGTAGCATTCGTGCGATACGCCCAATTGAGCGCTACGCACGCCCACCCACTTTTACTGTTACATCGGATTTGCAATATTTCTGATATCATAGTAACTTTGCTGAAGAACTAATAAATATTTATTTAAAACTTTTGAATTATACTTAGGTTATCTTTAGGCTTTTGTAAAGATTTTCTAAGTGCCCCTTTTTTATGTTGTAGTTAGAAGTAGTATGTTTAGTTTTTCTTCCCTTGTTATTACATTTTATTATTGTCAATAAAGTGGTAGTATATTATACTTAGAGACGAGCTAACGATTTATACAAACTTTACTAGTATTTTACCTAAATTTTTACCTTTTATGACAATAAACATTTTTGAAAACTGAACTTAAAGCGGTATTAAAAATTGTTTTCAGTTTTTGTAAGAAGACGCTACAGAAATCATCTCTAGATGCAATAAGGCCAAATATGAGAATTTCAGTTTTTGTTATAAATGACAAATGTACTTAATTGTAAGTGCATATTTACTAAATACCACACAATGTAACTGCTTATTTCAATTTGAGGCATTGAAATTCAAAATAAGCTTGTCAAATATTGTTTTAGTTGGCTATTTTTAAGACATCCATTTTCTAAATTAAATATTGTGATTTTTTTTTTTACATTTTATTACAATAATAAAATATAAAAACAAGTGAAGGAAAACTAAACATACTACTTCTAACTACTACAAAAAGGGGCACTTAGAAAATCTTTAGAAAAGCCTAAAGATAATCTAAGTGCTCCAGCGATTGTGATTTTTGGATTAAATTAAATTAAATTACATTTTCTAATTTATATATCTTTTCAACAGTTAAAAAAATGTGATAATTTAAAAACTTATTAAGAATTCTAAAATGGTAAACATTCGTCAGTTTACTGCTTTTGTTTCACATGTGAATTTCAACAGTTTCTCCCAAGCACAAAATTGTAGACATTTGGCTTGAAATGAGCAAGATAAGATAAGCATTAATTTCGCACGCATTAGGTACTGCAAGGTTTCAAATATAATGCTAAATTATCAAAAAAGTGTGAAGCTATTCGATAATAATGATAATACTGTATGAGCTGGCAATGATTAAATTAGATAACGTCGGGTAAAGACTATTTTGTAAACTTTGAGAGATATTTTTGTTTATTAGGTAATTAAAGCAGCAACAAAATTAAGCGAATAAAATATTCAGTCAATCAAAACTCGATTGATTAGCTTAGTGATCAGAAGCTAATCTAATCTCAAAATCTTTTAGAAGATTGATAACCTTCTTTTTAGGAAATCGGTTAATAAAATAAAGATACGTAGATTACAGTGCACAAATACGAAAAGTTAGCCAGCCAAATTTTTTCCGCCTCTAACAACGTGCAAAAGCTTTTTTGTCTGTCAAAGTTCTAAGCAAACATTCCTATTCGTCTTGTATAATCTGTTGCGCAATTCATCTTTTAAGTTGTGTTTTTATATAAAAATCCTAAATGCAACTCACACCTTACTGATCTTGTATCTGAAATAAAGTGATAGGTAATTATTATTATATTTCTTTATTAACACTCTAGTGATCGCTCCAGCCTAGGAGGTACATTCTGCACGTATTATTATAAATATTATGACAACACTATATAGAAGCATCTAACAATTATGTGCGATGTTAATGATGATTCATATCTTAAGTTGGCTTGTTTATATAAAAAAAATCGTTGCTGCAAAACCAACCTACAGTATGCTGGGCACGCTGTCCTCTGGTAGTAGGCTGGAGCTCTTAGATAATCATTAGGCTTTTCCAAAGATTTTCTAAGTGCCCCTTTTTTATGTTGTAGTTAGAAGTAGTATTATGTTTAGTTTGTCTTCCCTTGTTTTTATGTTATATTATTGTAAATAAAGAATATTCTATCACCAACAACCAACATTTATGTTGTGCTTTGCATTGAACAAAACTCTTGGTACCAAACAGCCTAACCATAGATATAGAATACTAGGTAGAGGCGTCACTCGCTGTGCTGAGAGCAACAATGGCGTATCGGGTGACGTCCTTTGTCCGCTGTCGCCACTTCAGCACGATCATTTGGGACCTGCTCTTGCCAATGCACGTGTACAAGGTGATTTATTGTACGTGGTCCTGTTTACACTAAACACAACAACGAGGATTGCCTGTATCTCAAAAGTTACTGGACCAATTTTGCTAAAACTTATGTTAACTTGTAAAACTGTTGCCTAAGTTGAAAATAACTATGTAATTCAATACAAAAAATAAACTGATAATGAGTTTCTGATAAATCCACAAAGGCTACACATACGAAAATTGGATGCCTAAATAGAAAGTAATAAAATTATTTTTATAATATGCATTTTATAATCACATACGATGAATATTTTTTTACGTCACATAGGTATCATTTCGGTTAAAACTTGATTAGGTAGGTCTTTTACTTTTACCATGGAATAAAGAATTATTTTTTTGCAATATTTCAGAATAAAAAATAAATATAGAAAAAGATACTGAAAGAAATTATTAAAAGTATTTGAGTTAAGAACAAGAGTACACGCTGTATATTCTATCGTTTAGGAACTCAATCTGCACCTTACGAATCAACAATAACGCTTACTTTTGCTTGCTGACAATATGGCGGTCTACTCTTTATTGTACATGGGTGTATTGTATAATCTGTGGCATAACTGGCAAGCCAGTGAAGGCACATACTTTGTAACTGTCATTCAATAACTTTTGGATGCAAGGCTAATCTGATGAAAAGGTGACATCTACAAATTAATGTGATAATTTGATGTACCTACATACCTAATTGTATAATTTTACTTACCTACTACTTCTGTAGCACATTAAGGTTAAAGAAGTTATCCTCCAAAATGAGATTTAGGTATAACACCGGCTAGCACTTACGTCAAAAGTTATGTCGGTTTTATAGGTATCCAAATTTATTAATGCCTTAAGGGACTTATAGTAGGTAATCAGCAAGATTGTCTAGATGTCTAGGTTAAGTGAAATGCCATAGAGCATTTATTTGCAATGCCCTAATTGCACTGGGTGCATGTTACGTACCTACATAGCTCAAAGTACAATAAAAACAAATAAATAGTTACAATTAAGTAAATATAATCAACAACTAAGATCTCGCAATTTTTACTTTTTTTCCTTAATTTATTGCCAGCTGAAGGATATTCCAACAAATATTATCAGTCTAATATTCGATCATGATTATTGTAATGACTTGATTATGCAATTCATGATAAGTTTCTTCCAGATATACTTACTCGTAATCTGTAGGTGTTGATTAAACAAAATATCTATAAATGAAACGCTTCATGGCTTTGTTCGCATTAGGTACCTATTTTGGAATAACATTTTTATAAGTAGGTAGGTATAGGTATGTAAGTTTATTTATGATCGTAGGTTCGTTATAATACAATCAAAAACAATTGGAAGTTTGATTGGAAATCAATAACACACATAAGAAGAAACATAATGACTTATGCCTAAACTGATATTTTTTATAACATTTTTCAGTGAAGTGATAAGTAATTTGGCTGATAATTACGATCACAGGTCAGATCCCTTGTACCTACAATGTACATGCACCTTTAAATATTACACAGATTAATGAGATAAGGTTATTTCATTCTACACACTACATTATACACACAAAACATACCTACATAGGTATAACTAAGTATGTGTGTATAGGCTAACCGTACTTTACACTGGAATAGCATACATACATATAACATACGATCAACACATAGGTAACTATGAGTATACAGCGTTATCGAAGGTTCTATGCAATAATTGGTTCGCGATGCCCGACGTTCGATTTCATTTACAAAATTGTATTTGTTTGCAGCGTCAGTGTTGGCGACGGTGAATCGCGATTATTACAGCTATTTGGAGTCACGAGGGTGCAACAGGACGCTTCCCCCCCGAGCCCCGACGCACCCTTGCAGGATTCAAAATGGGGTAGTGATTCATTCATTTCCCACGAGCCCCGCCGGAGCGACGCACTAAACGCACTAACTTCATTACCTACGCACTTGGCCTACTATTCAATTACTGTATCATCTCCGAGCCATGGCAGCTTGCATACACAAATAAAAGTAAAAGTAGGTAACCGTTTCAAATAATGAACAAAAAGCCGCGCGTCTAATCCGTTCTCCTCGCAGCGATTGTCGCCAAATGGATTATCCACTGGATGCGTTGTGCTCTGTGGAAATAAGACTCGTTCACATAACCTCAGCTCCAGTTACTTACCTAGATAAACTACGTTATCAAGGGCAACAATCTCATCAGTCAAACACAATAGGTAAACAATAGGTATGGTAAGTGTGAAGTTTACGTCGACTCCGTTTCCCGCCGCATAAACCAGAATTTACGTGGTCATTAGTTTTAGGCGCACAATGTATGAACACCTGCCGGCAGTGAGGACTTCCGTGTTAGATGAAATTTTGCGATATTAGTGTGTGTCGGTGCGGCTGGCGGGTACCACCCCGCGGCGGTAGCAACCAGCCGGTAGGTGCCGGTAGGTAGGTAGCAAAAAGGTGCGATAAGGCGCGTTAACCGTGCGATACGCCTGCTGTTTCAGAGCCACGACTCAACTGCGCACGAGCATACAAAGGTTTACGTGTACAGTTTCAACAATGCTTTCAGAGAAACGCGTCAGAAGAGAAACTCACAAAGCCATATCCTCTGCTCTTGCTGGTCTGTCTGTCGGTGATGACGACCGCCTCCTCGATGTCCCCGTAGACCGCGAAGTGCTCCCGCAGGCTCTTGTCGGTGGTGTGGTAGGGCAGGCCGCCGACGAACAGCTTGGTCCATGTGGTGTCCTTCTGTCCCGGCAGCGCCCCGAGGGCCAGCAGCCCCTCGGACTCGGCCGGCAGAGCGCCCGCCATCAACATGCCTTGCACCGCCTCCGTCGCGCCGGCCACTTTGCACTACTGGGGATCACTGTCACTCCGCTGGCGCGGTGTCGCTAGCTCGCGGCGTGTGTCGGCGTGTGTAAGGGGGCTGGGAGCGACCGCTCGGTGTGGTGCTTGGACGCGGACTGATGCTCGCTAGTCGCTCGGCGCGCACGTGGCGCTCCGGTACTAATTTTAGCCCCCGCCGCGCGCCCCTCGTCACCAGATGCGTCGGCCCCCGTCTCCCGGCCACATGCGATGCGTGCCCTACCGTGCCCTACTGCTACCCTCCACTCACGCGTAATGATATGCCTCGTTATCACAGTTGGAACCTCAGTACTACACTACTAAGCCTGAACACGCTCTTATTTGCAAAATTATGCAAGTTATAATCATACAGCTTGTTCGGAAAGAAACCTACAAAAAAGGAAAATATCTACGAAATTGATAAATTATTCAACTGTACTAGGTAACAAAGTTAAAACTAAATAAAGTATTTACCTACCTAGATACATTTATTAGTACTTAAGTAAGTAAAGG
This sequence comes from Macaria notata, assembly GCA_927399415.1. NCBI lineage: Eukaryota > Metazoa > Arthropoda > Insecta > Lepidoptera > Geometridae > Macaria > Macaria notata. The sequence goes on from OV656727.1 coordinate 3,900,078, forward strand.
TTTGTAAGTAAGTATTCGGGTGTTTTTATCGCTGGTAACCCAGTTGATGTGAATGTTTGTAAGGAATGTTTGAGATAAGATTACCATTGCCATGTGAAGAATTTTGGAACCGAGGCTATGAAGAAGCGAAACACGGACCCAAAGCTTCTGCTGGTACCTATAAGAAATCGCATAGGTAAGTTTATTTATTCGAATCAAGTTGCCGTGTCATACCTAGCTAACTGCTAAAACACATTGCCATTTGTTGCCTATTTTAATAATGAAAGTAATGTGTGTACCTATTCAGACAAATAACTATAAGACTATTTTTAGTTTGCAATAGTCATAAAACGACAAGTATTTAAATAGGCAAACTAGGTAGTTTATGTAGATTTTTCAATCAAATCCATGAAAACACCTTGAAACGTTTATAACTACACCAATCTTCTTCCGCTCCACGAGTTTGTAGGTCTCATGAATTTGTACCTATCTAGGTATATAATCTGCAAATAGTAAATAGGTAGGTAATATTGATAGAGTAAATAGTGTACTATCATAGTAATCAGTCGTAACGCACCTGCGAGTAGGTATATCAGGAAATAGTTACAATTAAAGGAAACAACATTCAGTCACAGTGTATACTGCACGGGTTCAGAGATGCACTCAGGACGGTTTATAACGGGTAGGTACCTAGGTCGTACTATGTATTCTGTGACCTAGGTATAATTATATATGTATTCATGTAGGTACAGACCTGATTTACCTTCGACTTCACCGCGGATAATACCTACTTGAGTGTTATTTGTAAAATTGGAACTTCACCAGGAGACCTGTTTGTTGAAAATAAAATCCAGGGTCTTCCAATTAAAAGTAAATGGGTTTCTACTAGATAAGTGTGTTACATCTTGGGACTGTTAGGACTACAGCGGCGCTTAACATCAGGCTGGCTGCAGTCTTTGAGCTGTAGTGTACAAAAGCCTATTTCGTATTAAAAATAAATTGTTCATCGTGGAGTTTCTACTTATGATAACTTAGGAGGTTTAGGTTTTTACCCTTGTTTTAAATTACTGACAAATCGTAAATACGCATAGGAAAAATAAGTCAGAAGTATCGATTTATGTATCAGTACGTCAAATACCGAAATTAAGTATTAAGAAGCCTTATAATAAAAAAAAATGTTAGCGACTTATAAAAAGATGAGTAATATAAATTATATTATATTAAAAATGTGGCGGACCTTGTTCTCTTTGATTAAAAAAAAATATCGGTTTGTAGTCGATAGCGAGTAGCGAGCTGTCTTTTCCTAGGCAAGCGCGATAAATCGTAGATTACAAAGTCGCTTCTTTACAATATCAGGCGAGTTATAATCAGCTGGCAGTCTGTCTAGTATAAAAAATAATAATAATGTATAGGTATCTTTATTGCACACCAACATGAAAAGAATACATAGAAGGATATATTTATGATAACGTATATAATATGTATAAAAAAAACATTTCTCTCAAGTCCCCTTTGCCCCCAAGCCTAAATCCGTCTCATGGTCGCAGGAAACGTCAGTGCCATACACTGGAACAATAGTTCCCACACCGACCGGCTCATGTTTCCGACTGTGCGAGATTATACGAGAATTAGGTAAATAACTGCTCACCGACATGATAATTAAGTAGGTACTAAAGGAGATAATGACTAGGGAAGGTAGGTTACCTATACATATATAGCTAAGGTACGTACTATAGCCATAGCATAATGTAACTTTTGCGAATATTTTTGAAAAACATAGGCACGTACTTATTACTCTTATTAGCACCGAACATAATATAATACTGTTCTGCTAAGTAGGTACATGTCTTGTAGCCTTTTCTATTATACTATAAGTCTCTATTATTAATCGTTAAATTGTAGGCCCCGGCTGTTTGTCTAGTACGGCAGTCGTTAGACCATGTCAGAGGCCCTCAGGGCGGCTTGATAAACTATTGACACCAGAGTTGGCCACGTTCGGAAAGAAGGAGAATATTATACTATAGCTATAACTCATTGATTCAGATTACCACAGAAATCTTAGACCATGCTCCAAGTTATGAATTGATAGTTGCATGCGTTGCTATCACCACCTAATCTAATTAAAAAAGATATACATATCCAGTACCTAAATATTAAGCAATTATTTATCCCTTGCCTTGTTCCCAAAATATTACTCACTAGGAATCAACCAACAATCGCCTCGAGCAAATATAATTACGACTTTCACAATGACGTTCAAAACGGGTCCTTATTTTTTTTTTGCCTTGTTCCTTACCTACGGTTCCCACCTGGCCGACAATTTCCTCAGACGATCAGCTGTGCCATCAGCTGTTCTTACGTCAATGTCGACCTTAGAATGGAAAAGAAATCAGCTGTTTCACACAAAGATCTTTTTATTGACCTCTCGGCAGTCTCGGCTATTGAACTTGCGATTGCTTAGAGATAGATACGCGTGTAATATCACGTTTTTTAGGCACGCAAAGCTGCAAAGCCTCCTCACTCATGGGTAGTGATACAACAAATGTGTAATTACATAGTTTTTAATTCGTTTATGTTATAATTCACTAGTCCAAATGAAAATCTCGTTGATTTATATAGACCCTATCAGTCCGTAATACCTACTCCCTCTCTTGAGTCGTATTATCCTCATGACGGGTCGTGACTCCCCCGCAGAATTAATTCGTTAGAGGAGTTTTCTTGGGCAGACACATCGTAGTGGGCGCCCAGGTCCTTCCACGGAACACACATGTCCTCGGATATTGTGGTCCTCAAACATGTCGGTTTCCTCGCGATGTTTTCCTTCACCGTTAAGCGAGTGCAAATCCACACATAACTTGAAAATACAAGTCATTGGTGTAGGGCCGGATTCGAACCAGGGTGCGTCTAAATGAAAAGCAGACACTGGAACCGCTGAGCCACACTCGCTTTTTACCTACTCCCTAATGATTCGTAAAGAATAGGTAGGTACACTGCATACTGGTACTGACTACCTAATAACATTGTTATAAAAATCACTGAAGTGTATTTTGCTTATTTTTACGAAAATCAATATATTTGTAAATCTATTAGAAAACTGAATTGATAAGCGTCCTCGCAATAATACAATCTTAAATAGTATCATCTAATCATACCTACAATCATCTTACACAGACTTCTCAATGTAAACTTAAAGGATGCGTTTCGCACAAAAACAAAAAGCTTAATAGCTATAACATAACAGTTAAAATTCATAGAAAATTTTACGAATTTTATTTTTACTTGCTAAGTATATATATGATTTTTAGTTGTTTGGAATTTCAGATACTACGCCACAGAATACAGAAGTGCAAACTATGAAATGTAATCAGAAGTAATGTCGCTGTGCTGACTAAGCAACTAGAACAGAAAAAAATATTTTAATTTGCGTAGATCTCTCTGGAGTCGTGTTTCATCATGACTGAGGGTCGTGACTCCCCCTCAGAATTAATTCGTTAGGGAAGTTCTCATGAGCAAATGCATCGCGGTGGCCGCCCAGGGCCTTCCACGGAAGACACATGGTCCTTGGATATTGTAGTCCTCAAAAAATTCGGTTTCAATCAGCGCAAATCTACTCATACTTAGGTACATACCTAGTAGGTATCTTACTAATATTGATGCGCAAAAAAACCACTTAGCAAAACTTTTGAAGTGATTTTTTATCAAACTTATTACCAGGTGATCATCAACAAAATATCCCCAACAAAAATTCTAATAAAAAGGGTCGATAAAACGGTATAGTTCTCTAGGGTGGTAGCGAAGGGTCGCGGGTTCATTGCTCGTGTCTATTGTGTGCGCGTGCGCTGACAGCTGCCCTCTGGCAGATGGTGTTTGAAGGCTTTTTTATATTTCTATTTTCTACGGAACAATACCGACCAGTAAATCTAGATCAATGAGAATGGATATTGTGTGCTATAAATGTTTATTAATGGTAAAATAGAAAATGGATCGTGCTGGATATGTGGATGGAGATGTCATTACAAGACTTTTAGTTTGACATCAGCTGATTTTACAACTGAACATTGAAGTAGTTACAGTTTATTTTTGCAATAATCACACAGTAAGAATTAAATGATATTATGGACTGTGGACTTTTGAGTGCGTTTGTTCCTTCTTCATACTCGAATAGTTGAAATTATTTGGATCATCATCATCATCATAAGCCCGTCACCCACTGCTGATTTGAATGCAATTTGGTAAATTCGACCGCCTGGATTAACGTGATCACTTTGACGCCTGTAGTCCGATATAAAAATAATCTGACTTCAATAAAAATGTACCTTCAACTTCCTGTACACAAAATACGAGTATTTATCATACCAATATTAGATCATTTTAACTTTAAAAGATTTGATTTTTAGATAATACCTACTTTGCAAAAAGTTAGGAAGACAATTAAAATTAATAATAATTCCATAGTTAACTTCCAAAAATAAATTATGCGTAAGGCATTGAACCCGCGTACGAGCACAATAAGCCACCCCGCGTTGCTCTCGCGCACCCCTGTGCTTTCATCCCCCGCTAGTTTACACCGCATGGATAACCGGTTCGATATTGATTTCTCGCCGGAGCGGCGAGAAATAGTAGTCAGCAACCGGCGACGCCGGTTGCTGACTACATGGAGGTTTGCTAGAAACGTTAATTTGTTGTAATGAAAGATATTTTTGCGCCTAAATGTTTTAAATTTTTAATACGGCGGCGTAGGATGCTTTGTTTCGTTTTGTGAGGTTATAAAAAAAAATTACCTGGGCTACAGAAAAGTATGTATTTTTATCGAGATAAGTCAGAAGTGAATGTCCCATACGCCATTGCACATTTTTACACAATCCTATAAAATCAAAATTATTATATTTAGGTTTATTTAACCAACCTAAAAGTGGATTTTTATTTGTATTTGTGTTGGAATCTATGATTTAATTTAGAAAACAGTACTTTCAGTTTTATCAACATCAGTTATGTCGTTTTTGAAATGGTGTTTCAACAAGTATAATTAGGGCCGAAATAAAGTACTTACCTACCAATTCCGTTACCTTTCGTCTTCTAGGCAAATTGCAAAGTCACGCGTTGATATCTTTTGTTTACATTTGCGAATAATAGACATCAACGCGCTCTCAGTACGAAAGCAAAAACGCCACTCTTCTTAAAAAAATAACATTTTATAGTTAATTTATCTCATTGGCTTGAAATGTCTTGATTGCATAATTTTATCATCGTGACATTTTAATTTCGATTTGCTTATCGGAACTACTGTGATGAGATAGTAAACTGTAATAAAGAAAAGTATGTAATAAAGTGACAAAATCCTCAACCTTTTCACAAGGATTTTCATATGCCTTTTCATTGGTGTGGTGAATCGTAGCTGAGTATGATGATGATAAATGTAATAGAGCGCCATCTATTCGCCCATCATCGAAGCTAAACCATTATTCGAGAACCATTGTATAAACTTACCGCCTTTACAAAAAAATGTTCACCCATTGAAATTATGATTCATGGTCTACAATTGCCAGTCTGGTATCACTACGTGTTGATAGATGGCGCCACCAGTGAGAATATAACGATTTATTTTACATTCTGTATTCTGTGTATTTATTACTTACATAAAATGCAAGTACTACACTACACGATATATTATTGAAATCAAAAAGACAGATGGATAGAAGCAGATATGATATTTAAATAAATATCCAAGATACTTCTAATATCAAAGACTTTAAACATAGGTTCATATTATAATACATGTCTTCTCTAGAGTAATCGTGTCGTATGAGAACATGAAATATAAGTTGGTACTTACCTACTTAGTATAAACTAAGAGAATGCATTGATGACCTTTCATCGATGACGCGTCAAATGGTGACGATATCTCTTTATTTAGATATCGTCACATAATTCGTCATCAACCTTTTGCGAAGTGGTAGTTTGCATCTGGCGTCATTTATTGAAATAGCTGTGAGCTAGACGTGAAGATGACCCTAGGTTTTGGGTATGCATACTAACGGTCTTATTGAAATAGATACATAAACGGTTTGTACACTTGTTCTGAACGATTATACCTAGGTATAAGAGTTGTGTTTGTTACAAATTTAAATTACTTCCTTTATGAAAATATGACAGACAATTCAACAGGGGAGACGCGACCCCCCGTAATGGGGAATACCATACCAGAGGATGGTCACAAAACTGTTTTCAAAAGAGGTAGTTGAGCCGAAATAAAAATATTGGTCGCATTTAAATCGGCCAGGTTGTGATTCTATGAATATAGTAGTCTTCAATGTCCAAATGCGAGTTGAGATAATGATAAAGACCTTATATTTATTAAGCATCACATCGTTGTTGTTTGTATCTCAGAGTATTTCATCGTTTATTTGCATAAGAAGCACATTATGGCGCTATTTTACGAGTCGGGTACCTACCTAATATAATAGTTTTGATGTGCTCATCGAATTCACGAAGGACATGGGTGCCCTACTACGTACTTACCTACACAATTATAAATCGAGATAGTTGGACCTTTAGTGTAGAAAGTCACTGATCGAACTCTAATGAAAAGGAGAAGTTTATCGTTTTAAAAATTCAAATCTAGAGTAAATAGGTTTCCTCTAGGCAAGCGTGCTACATCTTAGACTATAGTGGTGCTTAACATCACATTTTTTTTTACATAATGCTATAGAACCTTTTCTTTGCGCAGAAGAATCGTCTCGCCCCAATTTCTCACCCCCGACGTTACGCAACCCCCTAATTTATCGCACCTTGCTCTTTTCTCCATGTCCGCAGTGACTTATCGATTTTAATTGCTTGTCCACGGGCCAGGGCTGACGGGTAGCTGACCTAGCGATCAACTGATCCAGATAGCATAAAGAATTAAATACTTAACATAGTGATCATATATTATACCTAGTTGACCAATTTATAGTCAAATGCCTAGATGATAAACTCCACTTGAGTTAGCAATTGCACTTTGACAAAATTTGCCTGATGGTAAGCAAGAATTGTGTTTTACAATAAGGTATTTATCTACATAATTCTTATAGGTAGGCATGTAAGCAATGTACACATTCAGAGCCTATCTTTATATGGAATATTTATTTATTGGTTTTTTTTTTCGTTTTCGTGCACACATATAGCTAAGAAATATGTTGTAAAATAAAAATTAAATTAGCAGGAAGTTAGTAATGTTTGACAAGACGTACAATAACAGTCAATAGTCATGCGATGCGACTAATCCACCTCCTACAATAATATCCAGTCAAGCAAATAAGGTCAGTCAGACCTCAGTATTCGCCACTGATGACTCATCTCCATGCCAGTTATATTTATAAACATTTCGTGCCTTATAATTACCATTAGTCTAAGGATTTACATATTAGCTCCATAGACATTGGATAAAAAAGGATTAGCTCTTTCATTAAAATCATCATTCTAAAAGAACCTGCGAGAAACAATCATAAACCACGTATCATACAAGCTAGAATAATCTGTGTTTTTGGTTCAATGCATCAGTCATAATCCATGTAATTGGGTGTGTCATTCATTTAAAAGTAGGTTATATACTTATACGACATTATACAATAGCATGACCTTGACCGCTGGAGGCTCTTAGAGGTCACCATAACCCCATTACACCCATGAATTCACAGACAAATCTTGAAGATCATGGAATTTTTGCGTCGCAATACCTTTTAAATAAAATTTTGGATACAGCAGTTCCAGTATTTTTGCAAGCGATCCTAGCTTGTTTTTGTTAGGAGTTTTAGCATCGGGTGCTCTTCCAGACAGACGTATGAGCCATGCAGGTGACGGAGAGAGGAAATGCGTCTTAATGCTATAGAAAGAAGAATTGGTTTTGCTGGCTGGAGTTGGCTGGAATATGACATCATCGTGTTACGTAGCCGGGCCGAGGTCGCAAGATGTGGTCGCCTCGCCTCGCCGGCACTCCGCCGCGCCGGGCCGGTACTAGTATAGTATTGAAATAGCAGTCGGCGAGAGTCTACGTGCTTCTTTACTCGGTGAAAAAGTTAACTCAAATTAACAATCATGGCCAACGTCATGGGTAAGTGAATAAGCTTTGTTTCTGTTGTTGTTCAAACTAGTCATCAACTCAAAAATATTTATAACACTTGTAAAATTTACAAAACTAACAAAAGTTTTTTTTCGAAGTTAAACTTATACCGTCTGCATCTGTTAAAATTTCCAAGCTGTGATATATAAAGTGCAGTGTTAATTAACATTTATATTAGAAGTTATACCTATAGATGCAACAGCGTAGGCCTAAAAGAATGTTTAAAAATTCAGCTAAGACCTAACAGCTGGGAAGACTGTTTTGAGAAAGCCGGCGAAGCTGTCGGTGTTTTATTGGCAATCTGCCAGAACACGGGTGTGGCGCTGCGGCATTATAAATACTTAGAGATCAATAGACGCTTCAGGCATGTTTCATACTTCTGTTACACGCAGCAACGTAGACAATTATTTAAAAGACAAAAGTATTCAAAAACCATCGCAGTAATCTACCAGTATGTAAAGATAACGCTAATTACAAAAACGTCGTTACGGATCTTAATCAAACAAACAAGTTCTCAAGAATATTTTATTCATGCTAGATGACATTGTTTGATCGTGAAGCAAGTACAGATGAGATCATCCATATTTCTGTCACCTTCGAAGGTTACCCTCAGCCCTGCGCCACGCAGGCCCCTATCACGCTATGCAAACTAACTAGGTAGGTATACAATGTATTGGAATATCATTACAGTACCAAGTAAGATACGCGAAAAAAATAGTGATGATTCGCTTTACTTAACAATTTATTGTAATACAATAGTTTGGCCGAGTCTATTTGTTATACGAACACAAAAAAAAACACCATCAAACCATGAAACCTACTAAAAGGAGGTAGATGTAACGACTCAATACCCATGGAATAGAAAAAAAAACAAATAGCTGTAGATCCCCATTCTTCGCTGTGCTCGCTCAATAATCTAGTAATAGGTCGTTCAATAAATCTAATACATATCACATATTCTGTACCTACCGGCAGATGTGTCTAGAATTAGATACATAGATATGTAGGTACATGATACTTTAGTAACTACGGGTATAATACACGCAAATGATCAACATCCTTTTAGGTGGGAACTGATGTCTATAGAATAGTCCGATCCATCTAATTCTACGTAGGCCATACCTTTTAGAACATATTATGTACTAGCTGTGCCCGCGACTTCGTCCGCGTGGAATACTTAGTTATTTTGGGCATTAATTCATTCATAGGTAGGTACATATTTTTTTGATATCTTGAACCGTTTTCCTATTAGTTGCAGCGTGATGTTATTAAAGCCTTCCTCGAAAAAGGGTCTATTCAACACAAAACGATTTTTTGTATTCGAGCCAGTACTTCCTGAGATTAGCGCTTTCAAACAAACAAACAAACTCTTCAGCTTTATAATATTAGTATAGATTCTACGGCAAAAACATAACTAACATACTTGACCAGTTATAAACAGTCCTATACATACATAGGTTATTAATAAGTAACTTATAACTTATAGATACTTTTACACATACCTAAACATACCTAATGTGTGAAAATCGATTCCTCACAGTAACTGTTTTAACTTTAATTGAGGTCAAATAGGAATGACTTATCTCAAATTACCTAATACTTAGAGTTCAGTTTTCATGTTTCATGGTCTATAGACTGGCCTGTTAGCTTAGTTGGTAGTGGCTCTGCCTTCTAATCTAGGGGTTGCGGGTTCGATTCCCGCCTGACACAAGTATTTATGCATTTTAAAAATGTATAATTTCTTGTGTTGAGTCTGGTTGTTTGTATGTATAATAAGTATGTATTTACAAAAGAAAAGTATATAAGTATTATATCCGTTATCTAGTACCCACGACACAAGCGTTTGCTTAGTGTGGGGCTAGAAGGCGCTGTGTGCAATGTCCCGAAATATTTTTTTTTTTTTTATAAGTCTGGTCAGTTCATTATTGCAGTTGAGTCAGTCACAGATTGTCTCTAATTGAAACTAATGGGCGACTTTGTTTTTGAATTCCTTGCCTACTTTGAGTGTTAGAAGGATTTCTTATCAATTTTATTAGTTTTCTGATTGCCTTTGTTCATTAATAGCGTCTAATCGATAATTAATTCCTCTCAAACAATATTCTGATTTTAACATGATACAAATGTACTGACGAATCTAGCACGAAACCTGCTGGAAAATAACAAGTTTTCCAAAATTGGTGTGGGTACCTACACGCCTAACTACATACATATAGGTATCAACTCATAAAGGTCGTAGGTACGTGGAATTATTATAAACGCAATGGAATGTCAACATATTTTCAGGTATTGCACGAAACACTTTACGAGAAACATAGATTTTTCACGTTCTCGAAGTATTTGTCTCGCCTAACAAGTTATGCGACCAGGAGGTCGTTTGAGCATTGATTTTATTGGATGACATCATTCTGAACGTCGGGCGCTTATTTGCGCGCAAATAAGTAGGATTCTAATCGAGCTAGATGCCTATCCAGCGCTTTCATCACGAGATAAAGTTGCTAGTAAAAAGTTGTTCAGTGCGACGCTAGGTGCTGTAGTTAGTATTCCACGAATGCCTCTCGCATAGCAATCAAACTGGCTATATTTAGAGTTACTGTTAGTTAAAAGGCGCGCCCGGAATGGCAGGCAATAGCAGATACCAACACACTATAGGTAGCACTGAATAGGAGCTGCGGAATGTCGCTGCGACTGGAATTTAAAACTGGAGCCGACGCGGTCACTGACTCTAACACTATGCGGTAATTTTAGACCAGACATGCGACACTTCATGTATTATTGGTATTTTCAGATGTGGCGACGGAGGACAACCTTCAGTACCAGTTCTTCCCGGTGTCTTCCGGCTCCGTGCAGTTCAAAGTGCGCGCGGCTCATGATGCCCACGTCGCGCTCACCATGGGCCCGCAGGAGAACGACCCCATTATCGAGGTAAATACTTTTGCAATCATAATTATGATATTACCTACCTTATGCCAATTATGTTGTCCTACTAATAATTTATATCGTCTTGATAACAAAAAAGTCATAATGGATATAATGGAGCCAGCGTTAATGCTCTAATTCAGGTCTTCATCGGAGGCTGGGGCAACACAAAGAGTGTCATCAGGAGGAACAGAACCAAGCCTGAGAAGGTCGAGCTGGATACCCCTGAAATCTTGAACGCGGGAGAGTTCCGCGGCTTCTGGGTCAGATGGGACGGTGGCATCATCTCTGCTGGACACGAAGGAGAAGCCATCCCCTTCCTGTCGTGGTCTGACCCTGAACCATTCCCCATCGGCTACGTCGGCGTGTGCACCGGCTGGGGCGCCACAGGCACCTGGAAGATCGAAGGTTAGTGCTGCACTCGTTCACGAGCCAGAGAGCTCTAAAGTCAAAATGTACCCAACGATTCAAAATTTCCCCTCTGTGGTGCAGATGGCGCCGAATTCAATACTCCGGACAAGCTAGAGTACGTTTTCGGTCCGACCGCCGCCGGCTCGCTGGAGTTCGAATACCGCGGTCCGCACAACTGCCACGTATGTCTGACCACCGCGCCCGCCGAGGTGGAGCCCATCTACGAGGTCATGCTCGGCGGCTGGGAGAACACGCAGTCCGTAATCAGACACAACAAGCAGAAACCCGACAAGGTAGCGTAGAGGCGTCCGCCGCTGTGGTTCGATGTCGACTTGCAAAGTGTAAAGCATGTCGGATTGCCGTCCGTAGGTGACGCTGCCCACTCCCGGGCTGATGAACCCCAACGAGTTCAAGCGGTTCATCGTGGAGTGGCGCTGCGGGCGCGTGGTGGTGCGCGACGGCAGCAGCGGCGCCGTCATGATGGAGTACGTGGACCCCGCGCCCTTCCCCGTCACGCACTTCGGCGTGCGCACCGGCTGGGGCGCGCGCGGACAGTGGCGCATCCGACACTTCGGCTCCGGCGGACAGCCTCGTTGAGTGTCACACCAATTGGAATGCATGGGTGTTCATGGCTACACTCTGTTCAAAATTTTGACTGATCTGTATTAGTAACTGACCTCCAAAATTATTAACATCGATTAATTTGGTAAAACTAGACTAGTCAATAGTTATTAACCATTACGACCACCGCAAACAAATAAAAGTTCTGATTAATCTGGACATGAGTTGTTTCAAAGGCGAGCTCCTGGATGATATTTAAACCTCGTGGTATGTTTGTTGGGTACATTTTGCGACTGGCTTGCCTCTTCTATTTTTCTACCTTTCTTTCTTTACGTGCAATTTTTAGAGTTATTTTATGTAATGTAGTTACCACAATGCATGCGTGTAATAATAGCATGTGTAATTTTGATTGCAATAATTTTTACTTAAATAATTAATAATTTAGAAGTCTCATTGTTTTTATGTCTAGTATTTTCTGGTTTTTCAATGAATCATTCTATCAAAAAATACCATAAGATCTACATATATGCGCTACAATGTACATTATTCACGTCATTTTGCAACACATTTGTCTCTAATATTTCACACATCTGTATGCTAACTATTAATCTCTATCCACAATTTAATTCAAATTCAAATTCAAAAATAATTTATTAATAAAGCAATGACACTATACAAAGCTATATCACGCATCAGCACGAGCAATGTCTTACTCTCAGAATACATAAAGTCCTTTCTGTATTCTGAGGGTTTAGTATGCGATACTCACAATATAAATTGAAACTGGAAAAAGAATCTACCAATCACAGAAGTCCAAAACCTAATCATTTTCGGATGACGATATTTTTGGTTATGATATTTTGGCTATGATTGGTTCTATCGTTTCTCGGCCATAATTTACACTGTGAGGACGCCCCTATAGTTGCTATGCCAAGTTTGACATTGCTGTATATCTTCGGAATAGGGTTCCGTACTAACTAGTGGTATATTTCCAGTGCAACCGTCGGCCCCGCAAGCCGCAGCCCTGTACGCCCCTCCTCCCGGCTACCCCGGCGGCGCCCCCGCGCCCTCTGGCGGATCCGTGTGGGTTGACGCTACTGGAGGACAGGTAAAGAATCCATTCTTTTGTTTTCAGAAAGCGTGGTAGAATAGATACCGAATACAAATTTATAAAAAATTACTATTACCTTTGCTATTGCTTGAATGAAGAAGGAATGAGGAGTAAATAATAAAATCAGTTTTAGCTCATAATACAGAAAGTCAGTAACAATATAATATATATGTTGCGGCGAATGTGGATAATGCGGGAATTATGCATAATTACCAGTGCTCTTGGTAAAAGTGAGAAAAACATTCGAATTAATCACATTTACCGGTAATTATACATAATAACCATACGCCTTTGGTAAATGTAGTAAATAATGAAATCAAACATGGCAAAAAACAAAACAGGCAAGGAGGCACCGCACTGAATTATAATTTGTCGGTCTTCAAGGCGAAAGCAAACTGGTTTCTTCTTTACTCTACTCTACTCTATTCTACTCTACTCTACTCTACTGTACTCTACTGTACTCTACTCTACTCTACTCTACTGTACTCTACTGTACTCTACTGTACTCTACTGTACTCTACTGTACTCTACTCTACTCTACTGTACTCTACTCTACTGTACTTTACTCTACTCTACTCTAATCTACTCTACTCTACTCTACTCCGCTCCACTCCACTCCACTCCACTCCACTCCACTCCACTCCACTCCACTCCACTCCACTCCACTCCACTCCACTCCACTCCACTCCACTCCACTCCACTCCACTCCACTCTACTCTTTTTATTTTATGTTTTGCCAACCAAACACCAAACAGAAGTTTTGATCTCTTGATCCTCTACTCGTGCGATTTATTTATTTTATTTGTACATGTATTTATTCTAATAATATATTGATTCTGATGTTTGATTTCATTATTTTCTACATTTACCAAAGGGGTATGGTAATTATATATAATTACCGGTAAATATGGATAATTCACTACATTTACCGTGTGCGTTGGGAATTATGCATAATTCCCGATTATCCACATTTACCGTAACATATATATATGTCACGGGAAATGTGGATAATGCGGGAATTATGCATAATTCCCGCATTATCCACATTTCCCGTGACATATATATAACAATATAATAACAAACAGCAGTAGGCACGCGCTTACAAAACTTGTAGTCTAAATAGATGACAGTTTAAATAAAGAACTTGGCGTGGGTAGGAAATGTAATAACCATTAATCTTCCTCAAAATCATGATTCAGTCACCAAAGTAGAAGATATAAATTCGTGATTCTACGAAATGCAAATTCAGACGTGATTCTACGAAATGCAAATTGAAATCTCAACTTTGTGATTATTATTGCCATTCTAACAAGATTCTTCTCCCCAGATCCCTCCCGGCGCGGTAGTGGGCGGCCAGGACTGCAGCGGCGAGCCTCTGTACGTTGCGCGCGCGCAGCACGAAGGCGCCATGATTCCCGGCAAGCTGTGCGCCTCGCACGGCTGCGCGTACGTGCCCTGGGGCGGACAGGAGCACGGCAAGCCTCAGTACCAGGTGGGCAAAATATCTACTCTAAAAGATATATCTATGTAGACAAGACATGCAGCAGTAATGCGGTACTAGTGACGTGACCAGGCTTTCCAGTTTATTTGTAAACCCTGGATGTAATTATTTTAAAATAAAATTCATCGAAATTGATTGAACAGACTGATAAGTAACAAACACACATTTTTAAACCCTATCCTATACCTACTAAACAAAGAACAATACCTACGCGGTGTAAATAAGAATACGTTTTCTCATACAAGGGTAGACAAAAGCCTCAAAATGACAAGACACCACCGTGATAAAAAGGCAATAAGGCAATAATATTAATGCAAACTTTTTACTCTCAAAGGTGCTCGTCGGCGGCCCCAACAACTGGATCCCGACCAGCGGCTCCAACGTCCCCCCCGGCGCCTTCCCCGGAGGTGAGACCGAGGACGGAGAGCCTCTGTTCGTGGGCCGAGTACGCCACGAGGGCAGCGTCACCACCGGTAAGGTGCAACAGTCGCACGGAGTCTGCTACATCTCCTTCGCGGGCCAGGAGCTCGGCTTCCCCGACTACGAGGTCCTCATGCCTTAAGGAGTTACACATCCTCACAATATGATGTTCCCATGGCAACAGACATCTAGCATTTGTCCAAATAAAGTGCCTTTATAAAAAGCACTGCTATTTTTAGCATAGCATTTGGGCAACGTCAAAGACGCGAAAACATAAGAAAGCTATAGTCATCAGAGCTCCGTTTGCTATAAAACCAAGATTTTCAAATAAAATTAAGAAGAATGTGATGTTGTGTCTTTCTAAATAAAGGAACTAGTCAAGTACAATGTCGATCGAAATCTAAATCTTTCTTGAAAAATGAAGCATTAAAAGAAAATGTGATACGTCATGGGAACTTCATGAATCTCACAAACAATTAGTTGCTTAAGTACCTACAGCTATAGGCGCTGCTATGATCCACACATGTGTGCCTAAAGTTATTTTAATCTGTCTTATGCACGGCATAATACTAATGTATTCGTACCTATAAAGTTACACTTATTTTTGTTAAATTATTATTAAAGTTTTATAAACTTTTGTGGTTGTATTGCAATTTTTTCCTAACCGTACATATTTCTAACAGGAACATAACCAGTTCTTCCTCTGAAAATAGTGAGCTAAGGGATAATATTCTAATGTCAAACCTGTATTACCATCCGGCCAATTATGATAAAGTGCAAACTCATATAACGACTACATAAGTATAAGTATTTCTAATAAGTGACTTGAGGATGCAGACTTCCGCATCAGACAATCAATTAACACAATATGTATTATCAATAACAAATGTAGATTTATTTTATTACATAAACGTAAAATAAAATAATTCAAACGTAACTAACGTAAATTAAGTAGGTAATAAATGCTTATTTAAGTTTTCCGTCGCCCAGTATCATATAAAGAGTGGCCAACTCAAGTGTCGAGTTTGCTATGCACCCTAGCATCCTCGTAGCGTCAAAAGCCACTAAAATGATATGTACCTATTTATGTATAAAAATCTAATATTTCATATACATAGAGACTCAATTCCATTACAATCAATCGTCCACAGTGTCGCTTGCTTGTGTGGGTGCTAAATCAGACGATCAGACAATCTGGAAATCAATTAGGTCGGGTCGGGAACAGTGGCTCAGTCGGGTACACTGACTCACGCCTATATTTCCTATACAGAGCAGCAATATCATCTGTCTCCCTTCTCTCATCGGTAGCGTTCGACACCCAAACACGTACAAATCAGTGATCCGCCCTCTCTGAAGCCGATTAGAAGAGCCACAAATGTTTGCATGTTTTTGTGGCAAAAAAAAATATTTCTAAGGTAAATTACATGAGTGTTTATTCAATAAAATATAATGTTTGGTTGATTAGCATTATATTGATGGAAGGTGACGTTAATGCACTATCAAGTAGCATGGATTCGCTTCCCTTTCGGCAAACTACGTAAGATTTGTGGGCCAGTGAATTCAAAATAGCAACGGCGATACAGTGGCTCAAATTTAAAAGGTACACAGTGACTCATGAGTCACTGTGTACCTTGTTTGGTAAAAGTACAATTAAATAAGTAATTTTTTTAAGGAAATAATGTATTTTAATGGCTGCAAATCTGTAAGCTAATTTGGTAGTTACCTGTCAAAATGAGAAACAAACTTATAAACCGAAAGGTAGGTAGGCTTGTTAAAAAATAATAATACCTGTGATTTGCATGTAATGATTGAACCATGGAAGTAATATATAGGTAAATATTACTGCTGATCCAATATGAGCAGAGCGAGGCGAAGTATGAAAGGCAGTTGTCTTTTTCTAACTAGGGTGACAATAAATTATATAATTAGGATATACCAATTCATCTTCTTACCAAATCGGGAGCAGTCTCATTTGCGGTCCTATTTTACCTGCATCTATCTTGCCAGTCATGATGATCCTTAGCTCTATTGACGCGTTAAGTAACAAACACCAACAAACTTACTTACAAATTAAAATGCACTTTAGTTTGTAACTTATAATAGTATCGATTCGGTTAATTGACAGAGAGGCAATGTGATCAAAATCATTACATTTTGCAGCAATTACAATATTTATTTACAAGTTCACATTTGAATTGCATGTAGGTAGTTGCCTATATCCTATATTTTTAACACTATCGTTTTCCTTGTGTTTCAAATTCTAACTGAAACGAGTGATGGTTTAAACTATGTACACCAATATAAAGCAAACTGTATACAATACTAAGGAATCGTATATGAAACCATGGTATAAGAATATATGACTTGGCTACTTTTTATCAGCACTACTACTAATAGCTACAAAATCAATTACTAAATTTTTCTCACCACGGCAGGAATTGGGATAGCGCCTTTTTTAACAAACGGAGAGAATTTGGAGTATTAAAAGATTTTGGATCAAAGTGTAGACTGCAAACTTTGGAGAATTTATTTTGATGTTTTCATTTTTAGGAAAACTGAAAAAATATCATATTGCACAAATTATTTCAAGCACGAGAAAATATGGTCACCTTAGTCCCTATAATGTAATCTTACTTAAACTTTAGCATACCTGTAGAAAGATATATTGCAACCACTATAAGATTCATTTCTGCATCCCGGAACACTACAAGTTCTTACCATTTTGTTATTTTTACAATAAAATACATTTAAATTATTTTTACAAATTACATATGAAATTATTTTTTTCCCGCCATCTTTTGTCATATAATGTCATCATAATTTAATGTTGCTTGTGTGAAAAATAATATAATATTAATTGGTTACTTTTATTTTGTGTTAATTTCACAAATTAATTCAGATTTCTATGTGTCAAGTAAGATTTATAATAAATAAAATTAAATAATATTATTTATTGCTAAATATTTCAAAACTTAAGGTGACAGTGACATTTATCACACATTATTTTTTAAACTGGCAAGCTGTTGAAGCAAGACAACAGCCTTCTCTATATGCCTTTCATTTTTGACCGATTTCCCCCCCGATTTACCATTTATAGAAAATGAACTTTAAGTGTAAGGACATAAGGTTTCTATTCATATAAAATTTATTTCACAAAACCAAAGAGAGAACAATCCAGAGGGAAAGAGAGGGATGATATAAAAAATCCTTGGATTGAACTAAATAAGAGTGGTTGATACTATAAAATGTCATTTAATGTCAAAAATGTCATAAAATGTCATTTTAATTTCAGTGTTGCCAATGAAAATTTTTAGGCGGCCGTGTATATTAGGTAAAAAAGCCGTGTTTATATGGTAAAAAAATCAAGGGTGGGCCGTGTCATTGCTTAAAAAAAAGTTTAATTAATGATAATTAAACGTTTTTAACATTAAAAACCTTATAAAAGCGCCATTTGGCTAATGTTGATTTTTTTTTCAATTTGTTTGAAGGTATAACAACAAATAACAATTTTGAATAGCTTTAATTTTTATTTAAACATAATATTATTCACGGTAAAATCTCGAATACTTTCTATAAACTCTTCTTCGTTCTTATAGACATATTTTTGCTTGTCTTTAATTTTTTTGGTACATTGAGGTGGCGGGTTCAAACGTTCTGCAACCATTTTTGCTGTTGTTAAGTACTTTTAATGCATTCTTTTGTCAAGAGAAGTCCGCTAATAGTTGAAGTAAATAATTTGTTCCTCTTCTCTGTTTTTATATAGCTCACGTGACTGAAAATTCGTTCACAATCACTGTTCGAATAGAGCAATGATAAAACATCGCTAAATTAGTGCAAATTTAGCGATGTTCTTGGAATCGGTTGTGGTTAAAATTTTGGATTAGGAATCGAATACCTACAGTAAGCTACTCCGATGTTTAAAAATCGTCAATCCTAAAGTGCCCGTTCCTCTCGATCTCCTGTCAAATAATATTTGGGTAAGTGAGAAGTGAGTAATTTCGCGCTTCGGAGTTAATCAATTACCGTAGAATTTTCGAAAAGCCGTAGAATCTGCTACGGCTACAGGGTTGCAGCCGTAAGCCGTGCATTTTGTGATATTTTGGCCTGAAAGCCGTAGAACACGGTAATTGCCGTAGCATTGGCAACACTGTTGACGATCCATCCTGAGGACCCGAAAAAAGCTAGTAGCTATACCCGAAAGGGACGACGACAAATCTCAGGGCTGCCAGAGTCATAAAAATTCCCCTACTTTTGTTCATACTTACACATACACACGTACCAAAGTTGTACGTAATCATTAGTATCACCTGAAAAAGGGACTCAAATAAAAATGACACACACAGTACCTATGTCGATAAAATTTATGTAGGAATAAATTATACTCAGAAGGATTTGTAAACAAAATACATATTATTTATTTCAAGGAAAACTTTTTACATAGAAATGCAATGAATATAGTAATAACCAACTGCTAAAATAATGTGTTGATTAATTTTCTGAATTAATGTAAGAATATTTAAAAAAAAACTACTTTAACATACGTACAAATTTACAAAAAATACTTAACTAAAACTGTACGAAATTTTCGTATACGAAATTTTCCTTTGGAATATCTAAATTCATATATTTATTTTATTACTCACAACTTTAATCAATGGAGTCAATTGTCTGGACGTGAATGGGACATTCATCCTAACGGGAGACGTACACGTCTCCATTTGAGCAACATCATATTTCAGCGCAGCCTAGATTATTACGAGTAGAGAATTAAATTATTAGTGTAGATCCCTTCAACTTAATTTTTAATAAAGTGGGTAATTAAGACATTTTAATCAAAATATTATATTAATATTTGAAAAAACTTACGAAACAAATTTTACTAAATTACTGAATTTTAATTAATAACAAAATATATTAATCACCTTTGTCTCATTTTCATTAATATACAGTGTGAGTACAGCAGATATTAAATAAAAAATCTATTATTTGGAGTTTTTCTCAAACAGTTTTGGTCAAAATGTCTAGAACACATGCGTGCATGTTTTGAGATTCCCAATTATGTCGCCCTGTTGCATTTGACGAACGCCTGGATCCATCGGAAATCTTTATAAATAAAAACAATTATAAATATACGATACAATATAGCTTTATTGCACACCAAAAATAAATTACGATATGAAATGAACTTAAACTATAAATGAATGCACAAGTGGGCGGCCTTATCACCTTGAGTGACCTCTTCCAGGCAATCTTAGCAAGAAATCGGTGACTGAAATCGGTTTGGTCGGTGGTGTGCAAATAAATAAATAAAACTTAAAAATAAAACCTATAACTAAACAGAGAAAATCAAAAATATATTATGTGGTACATAAATTTTAAATTTAAAAAATTAATTGTTTATTTTATCTTTATTGTTATGCTTTTTTGCAGAGTGATATATGTTGCTTTGTCTATTTCGACTCAAACCATCTTTATAAAAAAATAATTTGCCTTAATTTCTTGGGTAAAATACCAAGACGAAACTGGTATTACCAAAAAACGCATAACCCGATCAAATTCAAAATACTGCTAAATGACAACTATGTTTGACAAACGCTTTGCGAGTAAAATAGTTTACTATACTTTAAATTTAGCCGAGTAATTTCATAAAATCAATTCATGTTTTTAGTCTTAATTTATTATTTATGACCCATATAAATAGCGTATCAATAAAGCAGGGCTCTCATTGCTCCTAAATTATTTGTAATCAAGTCACATTGTCGTAAAAATATCGTACTTACGTATGAAAGGATATATTTTCTTCTTTCCGTTCACTACGGCTTTTACAGCCTTTTACATAACAAATCACCATGTTCTATGAAATTTTCTCTAATAATTCACTATGTATATCAAGTGTTTTCACACTTAGCACTCGTTATCACCAAATAAAAGCAAAAAATATTTTTCATGCAACTGCCATGTTTGTGCCAACTGTGGTGCCCAACGAATCAAAAAGTGAAATTTAGACAAAGACATAATGCTAAGCCTGTCTCTTTCGCTCTTAGGTTTTCTTGGTATAGTTGTCCCGCACGCTCATTACTTGACAGTGTCATGACAACTCCGTTGATGGATGCTCGAAGTCTTCAGCACATCACGCGACATTGGCAAAATTGCGGCCATACCATACCGCAGAGGCCATAACCAAGATTAGATTAGATTAGAACTGCAAAGTGACAGCTGTCTTTGGTTTGTTTTGCAATCTCACCCTCTAATTTTACTATCAGCGTAAAAAAATACGATATCTTCACAGATTTACGTTGGTAGTTCTACAAAACACGAAATTCACTAGTGCAAAGTGTACAATAAAATGTGGTATTCAGCTCCAAATCAAAAGTTTAAAACCACCAATATATCTTCAAAATGTGGTCTTGGCAATCCTAACCACTTCAGACACTATTGTAGGCGGCTCAAGCAATAAGAAACTTTATGAAAACTGTAAGTAATTATCAGTAAATATTAAATAAACACGACTTGTCGCTACCAGAGCGGCGGGGGGAAAATGATGAATCAAAGTATAATATAACTGATCACAACCATTTTAACTTATTCAAGTACATGGATAAACCAGGGGAAAATGTTTATGCTTATGGTATTACTACCAAGTCTTCGTTTTCTTTGAAATAGTTTTCGTAGTTTTCAAGATACGATACGTGTATCTCTTATTAGTCTAGTCTGTGGTTTTCAAGTTTATCTTTCTCTCAATTCCATGCATATCAGTCAGTTATTATTTCTGTATCGTAATATTCTGTTTTAGTGCTATTCGCGTGGTATTTTAAATCTTGGGTATTCAAAATGACCGGGTCGCCAAGTATTTTCAGAGTCTGAGAAAGTTTGCGTACAGGAATTAGTAGTTAAATACAAATTGAATTCCACTGCAACTATGGGTGCTGGTAATTTTAATCCTGCCGTAAAAAAAAATGCGTGGACCGAACTTACTAATGACTTTAATTCGATAGAAAATAACTTAAAGGTAAGAAAATAAAACCATTTTTTTTATTCTAAATTATGTTATTTAAACACTATCTACTTGTGTCTGTGGTGCTATTATGATACAATCCTACCAGTAATAATTAAATTCCAATATTTAAACAAAGATTAACAACAATTAGGAGTATTTGTGTGAATTGTCCTTGTATATGAACTCATAATTTCATATCTACTTTTCCAGAAAACTACAATTCAAATGAAAAAATGTTGGGACAATCTAAAAACCAGAAGAAAACAAATTTTGACGGCAGAAAAAAGAGAGTGTATGTGCACTGGAGGAGGACCATACACTTCGGAACCTTGTACATCAACAGCAACTACTCAAGATTCAATGCTGATTGATGAGGATGTGCTAGCGGAGTCAATGGATGTTGAATTTACATTTGCCATTGACAGTGATGCTACAATTCCGTTGAGTGGAACCGAAGGTTAGTAATCAATTAAAATTATTATTGATTAAATGGTGCCCAAAATATGCCCAGGACCATATTAGTTAAGCCACATCAAGATAACATATTCACAAAGACATGGCAAAATTTGGTAGATACTCAGGATGCACTTACATATCTATTCATGCATATTCACTTTAGTTATATTGCCCTCTTTCAGAATAGAAAAATAAATATCACATGCTAATCTCTGTACTTACATGAATGAATAAACAGTTATACCTAAGTATAAATGATAAGGATATTACATGTTCCTTTTGTCTAAAAGTACTTGTTCCTGATATGTTTCATAATTATGTAGGTCCAATAAAAGCTTATCAGGAGCACAAAGAAATAACAGTTAAAAATCTATTTTGTCTTTCACAGATACTCTACATTCTTATCATGAACAACCTACGGTGCGAGCTTCTGAAGTACCACTCGAAGGTATTGAAATAAGCTACCTAATTACATTTGATAATGTATGTATTTCTTTGTGTACTTAGGTATGTAAACATGATATTTTATTTTTCAGAAACCATCACTATAATTGCAACTCATGATCCTGAGCCTGCAAGGACACAACAACGCACAGTTAGTTCGGAAGAGAGGCCTATGTCAGGTATACATATAGTAACACATATTTTTCCTAGGATATATTATAATACATGCTTATAATACAATTGATGTTATTATGATAGGTCAAAAAAAAGTGCAGGAAGAAGAAATTCACGGCTATCAGATCAAGAGGGAGTGTCAACACTAACAGCTGGTGAGTACATATCAGTAAGCTGTGTCAAGCCTCACTTATTACTCCGATACTTTCTCATACATAATCAGCTTAAATTAACAATAATAATTGTATTATGTATTTCATTATATTGGCATGTAACATGTAAATCATGTCATGTTTTCTACATGGCTAATGTTTAACTGGTTAAAATGTTACTGGTTTAAATATAAAGTAATGCCGTATAACATGAAAAAAACCGGTATTTTGCCAAATCGGGTGGATCGAGATCCCATAGATTGGGAACGTGGCTAAGAGGAACAAACATGTAGAGGCATCATTCGGTTAAATAGTTTGCGTTTATTTTGGCAAATTATGTATTGTGTATCGTGGCTGCAGGTGCTGCCCATTGCACAGGCGTCGTACGCGGAGGGCCTGCTCGCGCACTACTCCAGCCAGCACCACGCGCACAAGGTTTTTTTTTTTTTTTTACGTGTGGTAGGTTTACGTTTGACTACAGCCTGCCTGATGTTAAGCATTGCTGCAGCCTAGGGTGTAACACGTTTACCTAGAAAATACCTATTAACTCTAGATTTGAAAACCCCTGGATTGTAGTTCGCAGGAAACACAGCTTCTGGTAAAGTGTTCCAGAGCTTTGCCGTCCGTACAATAAACGTAGAAGCAAAGCGCTGTGTTCGACACTTCGGCACTTCCACCATAAAACGATGTCTACCTGCGGACTTTCTGCTTGTTCGGTTATAAAAGGGAGCTGAGGGAATCAGTTTATGTAGCTCCTCTGCACACTCTCCGAAATGTATTCGATAAAAGACCGACAGACTGGCCACCTTGCGGCGATGTTCCAAACTTTGGGGTTTTGCCTTCTTAATGGTGGTTTTACCTACTAACCTCTTAGCTCGCGTTTCAATCGAATCCAACGCCTCTAGCTGGTATTTTGCTGATCCATCCCAAAGATGCGAGCAGTACTCCATGCACGACCGAACTTGTGCTTTATACAAGGTAAGCAACTGTTCCGGATGGAAGTACCGACGCACCTTCGAGAGGATACCAAGCTTTTTGGCAGCCAATTGAGCCTTTGACTCAATATAGGACCCAAAATTTAATGACGAGGTAAGGGAGAGAGGGTGAGCTTATACGTACCGCTGATGACCGCACAGGCCTTCTAATTCGGTGCACTCAATAGTTAGCTAGCCTTCAATTTACTTCGGATGTTCGATGGTATATATAATTTTCTATATAAAAAATGAATTCAGAATGTTTATTGACACTGTAAAGTTGCATTGCAACATACCTACATCGTCATCATCGAATATGTTACGCACATATTGTTATGTGTCGTTAAATAGAACACAGTGGTTGTGGCTCGTGTTTAGTAAGTAGTGTGGTGTGTGGTACGTCTTGGCACTCAACTTGCAACTCCCCGTGCAATACAGAACGTATCGCCGGATAGATACGTTTTTAGCTATGTCAATGTAAAAACACCGTGTGGAAAGCCTTGGATTATGTCCAAGATACCGAGAATACTGTAAAAAAGTAGTGTGGTGATGCGTGTGTGTAAGTGTGGTGGTGTGTGTGGCAGGTGGGCGTGGCGCTGGGCGTGCTGGGCAGCATGGCGCGCGGGCCGCTGGCGGGCGGGGCCGCGCTGCGCCTGCGCGCCGCCTGCGCCGCCGCCTACAGCGGCCGCACGCTGTGCGAGGCCGCCTCGCTCACCGGCCGCGGCTGCATACACCCCAACAAGTCAGTATTCTTCTTTCTCTCTACTATTATACTGTAAACTAACCTGTATCGTGGACTAATCAATAAAGTATTGTTCTGTATTGTAAAGGGCCTCTCAGTGTTGCCTCACTGATGCCGTCCACAAATACCGAGAACATATCGAGAGCAAGTAGTAAGGGTGAATAAAGGAATTAATATTCCACATTTATTTTAAACGCTAAAAGGCTAAGTTTGTTAATAACTATATAATTATGACTATGTATTTTTACTCAACTAAAACTTGTGATTGTATTGGTCCACAGACTTTGCGCTATGGTTAACATGCTTGAGTTACTACTAGGTACTTGATGAGTATTAATAATGACTTGATATGCGACCTACGATCCTGCGTCGACAGTAAATAAGTCTCCCAAAATGTAGACCCAGGCTGATTGTCCTAGTACGGCTGTTGAGTTATGTCGAAAGCCCTTAAGGCGGTTTTAAAACTATCAAATTTCTCAAATGTTTTTATTTTTTATATGCGTTATGCAATAGTCACGATACAAGCGTTAGCTCAGTATGTGTCTAGATGGCGCTGTGTGTAATGTCTGTCTGTGTGGGTTGCAGCGACAGCTCGGTGGAGCACTCGTCGGGCGTGCGCAACGTGAGCGCGTGCTCGTGCGGGCGCACGCGCGCGGCGCGCGACGACCCGTACAGCGTGCGCGCCGCCAACGTGGCCTTCTACGCGGCCGCCGCCGACCAGTGCGACTGCTGCCGCACCGCCGACACACATCGCTTCCCGGTCTTCGAGCATTCCACGCCCACTTTCAGGTCTCACTTTTTAAAAATAAAATAGGCTGTGTTGTGACGTACGATGTAATAAGTATGATACACACATAAAACCTCCAAACATTATCTGTTAGTCAGAACATATCCTTACCCGTTGCGTCTTGAAGACCTGACATAGGTATAAGAAGACAGATAAGGCAGTTTTATGCTATGTACTAATGTAATGGCAGAGAGATTGAAAGCCCGCCTGATGGTAAGCGGTCACCCTCGCCAGAGGTGTATGACATGCTACACATATGTGTACCGTGGAAAGACCTGGGCGTCCACCACGATGTATCTGCCCTAGAGAGCTCCCCTAACGAATCAATTCTGCGGAGGAGTCACGACCGTCAGTCATGAGGAACTACGATTCAAAGAGATCGGGTATTGTTTTGTGTGGCAGGGCTGCGACGGTGAAGGGCGGCGGCAGCCAGGAGGCGGAGGGCGCGCGCGACTCGCCGTGCGACACGCCGGGCTCCGGCTCGGCCTGGTCGGGGCGCGACACGCTGTCGCCCGGGCCCGCGCCCGACGACGACACCGACGACAGCACGCAGGACCACTACGTGCTCGTGCGCGACACGCACAACGGTAACACCATCCGTTATACACTTTAACTTCGGCACAAAATCTCTATTACAGTACAACAGGCTGTTCATATGCATGTATGAATTAGGTACTCACCAGCACTGCACCTTAAATAACACTTATTTAAGGTGCTGTCGGTTGTGCACAATTTCCATACAAACTGTTGTATAAAATTAGACTCAAGACTAAAAAAGATACTCTAAAGGTGTAGGCATATCTCAAATTGTTGATATCTAAACAAAGATCTAGTTTTTGAGTCTATATTCATACCTACAACAGTCTGTATGCAATCACTGTATGAAAGTTACCGTAAGGCATGATTAAATTTAGTTGTAATAACCGGCTAGCACTCTAGCTAATTTTCGACATAATTATTGACGTAAGTGCTAGCCGGTTATTACAACTAAAGTTTGTATGCAAATAGCCCACGGGCGAGTGCACATTGAATGTAATGGTTGTGTGGTTGCAGAGAAGGTGATGTCCCGGCAGCCGTCCACTACGGAGTACCTGCCCGGCATGCTGCACGAGGCCAGTCCGGCGGGGCTGCTGCCCGCGCACGCGCACTGGACGCTGCTGTGCCTGGGCGCGTCCTCGCTGTACAGCAACGCGCTGGGGCTGCCCGAGCACCTGCAGCCCGGCTTCCTGCCGCACACCAACTACCTGCTGCCCTGGGACTGCGCGCCCAGGTCCACTTCGTCTCCTATCCTAATGACTCTTAACTAAATACTCGGAGAATTTTGTCAACTCTGACGCGCCACAGATAACAAAAACATTGGTTTCTAGCTGTTTCTCGTCAGCGACGGCCGACTACATCACGATGCGCATGCTAGCAAAAAAAACATCTCGATATTTTGTCGACGAAGCCTTGAGAAACCTCTCTAACCTCATCTTGCGTCATAAGCCTGCTTCACTGTTTATTCCTCGTAACAAAGAAATTTATTGTTTATTGAATTTTTTCACTATTCATTGTGACAACATACTTTGTTATTTATAGGGTAGAAAAAATAAGATGGATCTACATTTTAGGACAACTTGGTACCACACTAAAGTGAAAAGCAGAAAAGCCTTTGCCTAAACAAGTAATGTATTGTAGATATTGCGTGTTGCAGAGTGGAGCAGATCTCGCTGTTCCGGGCGGCGGGGCGCGGGCGCGGCAAGGCCAGCGCGCCGCACATCACTGTCAAGATATTCATCGGGTTCGAGTACGAGTGCCCCAGGGGACACAGGTCAACTACACTCTAACTCTAGCTCTAATTCTATATCTAACTCTAGTTCTATCTCTAACTCTAGTTCTATCTCTAACACTAGTTCTATCTCTGACTCTATTTCTAACACTAGTTCTATCTCTGACTATCTCTAACACTAGTTCTATCTCTGACTCTTATCTCTAACTGTGACTATCTGTATCATTGTTTTTTTCAATTCTATTATTTTTACTTGCGTATAACGAGTGAGAACGTATAATGATCTCACCAAGTTTGACTTACGGCACAATGTACGCACACAGTTGTACACAATAACAATGATATATTTATATAACATTTCGGTAATTTACTCGCCAAAAACATTAAGGCTACTGGTTCTCATACCTTCGTTTTTATTATTATCTTTAAGAAATGAGTGCTATTTGGGCGGGACGTGACGAATTAGAATTAAAATACGAATTAATTCGGTATTGGACACAAGCGTTAGTGTGGGGCTAGATGGCGATGTGTGCAATGTCTTGGATATTTATCGGAATGTTTCGTGGTGTGTGTGTCAGGTTCATGATGTCGTCCCCGGAGAGCGTGACGGCGGGCGGCGGGTCGGCGGCGGCGGGCGCGGCGTTGGCGCACGCCGACATGCCGGTGTACGCGGCGTGCGTGTGCCGCGCCGCCGCCGCCGCGCCCGTGGCGCACCTCGCGCGCCTGCACGTCGTCACGCCCAAGGCGCCGCTGCACGTCACCATACAACCCAGGGTAAATCTCCGTCTTTCCTTTATCGTTAACCGACTGCAAATCCACACGGCATTTGAAAATCAGTCTCGATTTGAACCGGGGCGCGTTACAATGTAAAGCAGACGCATACGCCACCAAGGCACGCTCGCTTAACTCAGTGGACGCCCGCGGCTTCGCTCGCATTATTTGAGGATAAAAAGTGGCCTATGACACTCCCTGGACTTCATACTACCTAGGTACATCATAATAATCCGTTCACCCGTTTTAGCGTGAAGTGCGTTCAAAACATTTACCATAAACATTTACCCAAACATTTTGTTTTCGAATGTCTTCTCTGTACTGATTATTGACTTTTAAGCTTTATTATAATATGTATAGACTAGGGTGCTCGCGGCTTCGCTCGCATTAAGAAGTAAAACTTGCACCCCTTTAAAAGTGGCATTTCCAAAAATCCTTTCTTAGCAGATGCCTACGTCGTAACATCTACCTGCATGCCAAATTTCACCTCGATCCGTCCAGTAGGTAGTTTGGGCTGTGTGTTGATAGATCACTATATCAGTCAGTCACTTTTGAGTTTTTTGTCCGCAGGTGCAGCCGGTGGCGGGCGGGCCGGTGTTCGTGCCGGCGCCGGCAGGCAGCGCGCCCGTCAAACTGAGCGCCTCCGCGTACTGGGTGCTGCGCCTGCCCGGGGTGTACGCGGACGAGCGCGGCGCGCTGCCCCGCCCGCGCGCGCCCCCGCTCCCGCACGCCGCCGCCGCCTATCTTCGGACTCGTCGAGTGAACCCAGAACGTCTTCAGATCTATGTTCTTCATTTTACAAACATTTATGCTATAACTTCACTATACGGCTCGGATAAACACCTATCAGACTGGGATACCATAGCACTGGATAGAAATAAATGTAGGGAGGCCTTTACCCAACAATGGGACAACACAGGCCCTTAATAATATAACTTCACTACATAGTATAAAGCAAAGTCACTTTCCGCATCTGTCTGTATGTAATATGTATGTATGCTTAAATCTTTAAGACTACACAACGGATTTTGATGCGTTTTTAATGGTTATTTATTAGAAAAATGATTCAAGAGGAAGGTTTATTTGTTTAATTAAGCGTGCGATGCCGCGGGAAACAGCTAGTGAGGTTGCCTTACTAGCTGTTGCCCGTGGCTTCGTTTGTCTTAGCTTGGACAACATAAACAGACGATGGGTTCTTCTTCGTATGGGAGTGTCCAACCCTATTGTAGAGAGTTTTTAGACCGCCTTAAAAGCCTTTAACATGAATGACATGGCTTAGCGACTGTTAAGCTTGTCTTATCCTATACTTATTTAATTGACTGTTATATTGAATGTGTGTCTAGTTCCAACGGACACGGGATCGATTCCTGCACAACACAAATAATTGACCATTTTAAATTTGCAATCATTTGTGTTGAGTCTGGGTGTTTCTTTATTCATATGTATATAAGAAAAATGTTATCATCGCTACTTAATAACGGATATAATACTTAAATACTCTTGTAAATAAAATACGTAGGTACCTACATATATTATGCATAGAAACACCCAGACTCAGCTCAAATAATGGTTAATTGAAAATGGACAATTAAGTACTTGTGTAGTGTGGGAGTTGAACCCGCGACCCCTAGCACCAAAGGCATACAATCTAGTGACTGAGCTAATAGGTCAGTCTTGGTTTAGTGGTATTTATGTTAGTGAAGTGTATATTCGTATTGAGCACGAATGGACGAATTTACCTACTTTTTAACAACAATGAGTTCAGTTTTGTTGTAAAAGTACGATTAAAACCAGTCATAATTTATTGTTAGTTTGTTTATTCCCTGATTTTGATGCGCTCGTATTAATTCTTAGGGAAATTTATCTTTTAAAATCGGGAAAAAATGTGGCATGATCGAGCAGCGTATAGATGCGTTAAAAGTAAAAGCATTTAGTATTTATTTATAATATTTAGGTACTATGGCACAAAAAACAGAATATGACCTTAAATGAACTCATTTTAAGCTAGTTTTGATCCAGAACAGACTCCATGGCCAGCGGATGTCCCAAGTACTGCTGGATAGATGTGGTGGAAGAGGATCTGCAAACTGCAACTCTGAGTGGCAGAAGATGCGTAAAACCGCGAGGAGTGAACACTAGACCAGCTAGTTATAAAGCTGGTGTATTTTTCTTGATATTGGTGTCTTCTCAGTAAAAATAGATTTAAACAATACTTGCCAAAAACACCAAGTCTCGCAAAACGTGAGATACATGTAGTACCTACCAATTAATAAAAAATATTGTCAATAGATCGACTCCATTGAATCTGCAGATAGATTTGAAATATTAAGTTGTTTAGGAAAGCACATCTTGTTCGGGTTCAAAATTGTACCTATTTATGTCGAACAAGATTATTAAATGAAATAAAAAAAGTACTGATTATATGCATGTGTTTTATTAATCTACATACTAGCTGCGCACCGCGGTGTTACCCACACTAATACAGGGTCAAAGTTAACATATGTGTCAGAGTCTAAACTAATTCCATACCAAATTACTTTCAAGTCGGTTAAGTCATTTGAATGTGAAAAAGAAACGAACATAAACACATTAACGTACAAACTTACACATATTAATAATGATGTGATGTGGTTTAGTTGTATTATTACTTAACTAATATGCCTCAAGGTTTACGTGATAACTCTCGGTATAAAATAAAAAAGCTAGGCTAAAATATTGTGTTTGTTTAAGTGTCGAGTTCTATCAACAGTGTTTTTACATTTGTCTTTTAATCGATTTTAATGGTTATTTTCTGTTAGGTAGGGCCAACCAATCCAAAGGATCTTTTGCCGTAACACCTGGCTTAAAAAGCGAGCAACGTCTGATAAAAAACTAAAAGGGGAGGAATAATTATTAAAAAAAATAACGCATGAAGTATTTTTTATAAAGAAATTAAAAATGTTTTAGAATCTACAAAAATAAAATGATTAACACTTTGTGGACTTCCTGTTAATAGTTTTAAAGAATCATAGCGTTGTAAGTCAATAAATTGAGCGTCTGATTTGAGCATGCGCCATCAAACCGCCACTTGTAGCTTACATTATATCAAGTTTTAAATAAACTTTTTAACACACTCGGTAGTTTACTTTTCTATTTATTGCCATAATAGTTCTGTTTCTCCTTCGTATTATATTAAATCAGATTGAATTTGAATTTACCTGCAAGATTATTTCCGATCTTATACCGTAACCGGAAATCTCATAAATTCAAATCAAATTCAATTATTGTTTTTGGTGTTTAATATGATACCTAAAAACATTAAAGTTAAGAGAAACAAATTTGATTAATCTCATATATTATTATCATATTTGTTATGTTTTAAATAACTTTAAAAGGGTATCTGACTAAATTCTGTAGTGGCACAAGGTGAGCGGCAAGTGGTCGGAGCGTATTCTAGTTCAGTGATTGGTCCGCCGCCACATTTTCTGCGACTGGATGTCGGGGCTTTCTGCTTCACGGCGCGCGATCGATACTCAGCAGTCAGCTCAGTCGTTCGAGAGCCGCCCGCGCCGACGCAAATACGGTTCGGCAGGGAACTCTGCCCAATTTTCCTTCGACAGTTTGAAACTTCCGAAAGTTTTTGCGGCATCGATGCCGCTATTACATCCTGTGAGTAGTTAATTTAATTTTTAAAAATATGGTATGTCTAAATGTAGAGAATACCAATATTGCTTGGAAATATTAATAATTTTTTGAATTTTACGGTTTTCACAACTTTTAAGATTAGTTACAAGTTGATAGCAAATTTGCTAACGTTTTTTTTATTATTCATAGGATAATAGTCGCGGGGGCGGAGGCCCCAGCGACGTGCCTCAGCGGCCCTACCGGTCCATCGCAGAAATACTGGACTCCATGCGCCCGGATTCTGTTAGGAGCGCCTGTTGTCGCCAGAAATGTGAGTACCTACAATTTTACAAGATTTTAGTTTTATTCAATTTGATCGTTAATTCGTTTCGATTTCAAACCATTTTATTTCCTAATAATTACGTAGTTTCCGCGAGAGTTATTAAATATTTTACTTCGTAGCTCGGCTGTTGTTTTTCACGTGAAATAACTAAGCGTTCGTTATATTGTAAGTACGTAGTTCGCCGAAATGACCCGCTGCTCCCACGTTGGGCGCCAACACGCCGAATATCTATATTTGTATTGCGATCCGGAGCCAACGCTGCACTTAAATCAAATTTTAAGCACAATGCTGTAGGTTTTATTGACTGTTCATAATGTAGCGTACGACATCCGGTTTGATGGCAGTTAATGTGCAGCAAGATGTGCCAGCGCGGTATAACGCCGGTTCGGTTTAGACGACATGATTTTTTATCGAAGATAGTAGTTTTCTACCCTCGTTAAATTCTTATTTGTAATAAAATTTTCTTAACTGATTTTTAATGACTTGCGTAGGTAGTTTTAAAATGTTGGTAAAGCCTGTATCAAACTGACTCTCTATATAGATTGCGATCGTTCTTGAATCGCTGCACCCTCCACTATTCTCGCTAACAAAGTACCGCTATCCATCAATTTAAGTAATATTTAACTGCTGTTGTTAATTTAATCCGTACAGAAGTCGAGTAGCGTCGCGTCTGGAGATAGTATTGTGTACAGAGTTACATATGACCTAACATTTTTTTACGATTAATTTTATTTTGCTACCTTCTGGTCATCTCTCTTTATTTAGTGTCTTAGTTACTGTAGTTCGATCGTGGTTGTAGTTTTATCGGTCGTGGTCTCGACGCCGCTGTACTAGACGTCCCAGTGTGGGAGTAGCCCTGTACAGATGGGGATGCAATCGTATAGTTGGCAGCGAGCGCGTGCTATTGGCATGCAGCTACGATTTAATATTATTTGTGTAGGCCATGCCAAGGCCCCGCTTAATCGGCCCGGATAACTTCTTGAATACAGACAAGCTTTTTCATGCTCTCTTGACTTTGTATTAGTTCGGATGCGCGCTGTTGGGCTTGCATTTAGGATACGTGCTTTTTAGATCTAGATATGATACGTGGATAGTAGATATTTGTTTGCAGACGTGGTCCATACTAATTAAGTTTTATATTTTCGCGAGATTTTACTAATAAATTTAATTGCGATCTTCAGGGTTTAGGCCGCTTAGCTACATATTTTAATGAGTGCGATTAAATAAACTATTTAAAAATAATCGACGACAGCTTATGGATGGAAATGGTGGCGCATATTGCATTTCTACAAAGAAATATTTCTCCGCATACATTTCCGTGTGTACCTAAATGAAAAGTGTATAGTTAATTAAATTATGCTAAGAAAAACCAATTCTAGATTTGTCTATTTAGTATTGGCTACTTACAACTTAAAAAAAATGTTTTATTTCCCTTTTCTTTACAAACCTCGTCTAGCGGTCCTAACTATTTAGTTATTAACATATTTACCGACTACCTTTAGGTATTAACATTAGGCTCACGCTTGACTCGCCTGATGTTAAGCATCGTTGCAGTACCTAGCTAGCTTGCCTTGAAGAATCTGGGTAAGGCGCGGAATAAGCGACGCTAGTTTTCTTAAGGCAACAGCTTAAAAAACTGTTGCCTTGTATTCCAGGCATAAATCTTTCAGCTTGAAGACCGATAAATTTAGTTGTAATAACCGGCTAGCACTTACGTCAGTAAATATGTCGATAATTAGCTCGACAAGTTTCGGATTACTGAAGTTTCCATCATCAGGAGGACTAGTCAGGCGCGTCCCGGTTAGCCGCCTCGTCCAGACAGTGACCGATAAATTTTCAGTGGAAATGATGTGGATGTGGTTGTTCCAGGAGTGCGGGCGGTGGTGGGAGTCCCCGGGCAGCCCGGAGGCGGCGCAGTCCACGGGCGCGCTGGTGCCGGCGGCCTGCTTCCCCACGCAGCACCCGCGAGCCTTCGCTAGCTACAGGTAACTTGATCAATTATTTTTTAATATAAAGTTTGTTTCTGATAGAGAGACTCTTAATAACCATAAGTGCATAGGTAATACTTGGACGATAACCTTTATATGCTCTCAAGCGTGTTCCAAATTTTGTGAGTAACTAGAACGATTTTGCGCTTGACCACAATTGGTCAACAATAGCTGTTCTAACATAACAGCTATCCTATTAAGTCTTAAACTAAACGTCTGTTTACGTATAAACTAAAATCGATCGGTGTTGTTGTTCAGAAGTAGGTATCTTTTAAAATGTTAATGCAACGTTATGGTTGGGACCAAAAACGACTGAAGGTCATTGAAGGAGGAAACTGCAGAATATGTTTGTATAGTAAAAAGTCAACCTTGAGCGCTTTTAAATATGCATTTTGTTAGTATTTACCAACGTTTGCTAATAAAGCTGGTTGTTCCAGCGAGAGCGCGCAGCCGGGCGGGTCCGCCGCGTGGAATGGCACCGCGCACGCCCACCACAATGGCAGCGAGCACGGCGTTCACGACCTTATCACTTCCTTGGTAAGTGCCAGTTTTCCTTACATCTTTTAATGTTCCACACTAATTTTATCATAAGAGAATCTGCTTTTGAACCATAGTAAAAACGGAATTCTGTCTTACGCCCACTTTCACAACGATTCATAAACGCGTAGGGGCGAAACAATTCTATTTTTTTTAAAGTGTTAGTCCGTAAATAGTTTTTTTCGGTTATAAGCTCATTGTTGTTTTTTATAATACTGAACTGACCAATTCCTAGTGAGTATTTTTCTTGCACGGATAAAAAGGTTTTCTCCATTTAAACTAAAATGTGTCAGGCTAAGATAATAAAGTTTCCTATATATTCAAAGATTCTTAAATTCAGATTTCGAATTATTACCTTGCATTAAAATAATATTTCATCAAACCAATATGTACTTAACCAATTCATTAATTTAAAAATCTAATGTTTTCATTCAAGAAACATAGAATAGAATTTCTTTATTGTCCATAGTGTCATAATATAATATCACAGTTATACATAACCAAGATACTTAATTTCAAAACAGACTCGTCGTTATCTTACTTCTAGGTACAATCAACTTTACATTTTTAAATATACTATTTGTGCTATATTATTAAGTATCTACATATATTAGATGAGAAAATTTATTGATAGTAATTATCAAGATTAAAACTACAATGTGTTTCATTTTGTTACAATTGCATATTGCATGAAGTTAGTCACAGAGCGAGTCATTAATTATATTCAAAAACAAAGTTTTTAAACTGTATTTGTCCTCTCAAGTTGAATAGAAAGGAAGTAAGTATATGCTATTGTAGTTATCATTATTTGACATATATTTATTTATTACTTATCATCATATGTATTGAAGTATGTATTAGTGTATTTGTTTATTTTGCTATTTATGTATGTTTATTTTATGATAGGTATTTATGTAATTTCACATACATTTAAAACACCTCGTCTACCATTATACTTGCGTCTTATCCCTGCCAGATTGGTTGCCTGGAAGAGATCGCTTTTAGCGATAAGGTCGCCAGTTAAGACACTAGGCTTAAGTTTTAATTTTATTTTTGTAAATTTCTGTATTGTGCTGGTGTTTTAATAAAGTGTATATCTATCTATCTATCTATCATAATGGTTTCATATCAATAGTTTATTTTGCTTTATTTAATACTCTGTAATCCTCTCAAAATAAAGGTAAGTAATTTTTGTCTGAATCAAGCATATATAATTATAATAAAATTCCCTATTCTTGGTGTAAAGAATAGAAAATTAAGTCAAGCAAATAGAATATTTTGTTCAAAATTGATGGTGATTCGGAACAAAATTATAATGATCTCGGTTTAATGTTTTATATTACTTAATTTAATAATAAAATATTGTACAATTGAGGGTTGAATATATAATATATAACTTGAGTTCAGTGTAAGTATACTTTAAATCCAATCCTGATATTAGTAACCTGAAGCGACGGATAAGCGTCAAGTCGTCGTAATTATATCAAATAATGCAACGATGGTACTTCCTACAGCTTTAAATAAATATTAACAGCAACATATAACAACTATTACATTAATTGTATTAACATCAACTTATTGGTAGTTTTGATAACGAGTAAGGAACCGAAGCATGGAAAAATTGCTAGTTTAATACATGTACGCGTTTATTTAGCTTTTTAACTATTTCCGTATCAATGTCCCAGGTTGATGAAGCGAGTGTCTACGGAAGGCTGGCGCGAGGCGGGCGCTGCGTCCGTGGGCTGCGTGACTCGACTGCCGAGCTGTCATGCAGGGCGCCGAGCACAGGGACAAGCGGATGGCAGCTACTGTCAACTTACTGGTAAGCTAGTACACATATTTGCATGTACCTTCTCGTCCTGATAAGACTGTAAATCTCAGAAGCTTATTTATACACTAGCTAGTCAAGTATTTGACTAGCAAAACACCTGAAGTGACACTCGTACAAGTCACACTGTGGTTTAAAAAACACATATGTATAAACGTATGGCATATTGGCTTTCAAAAGAGGCTGCTGGAAGAATCGTGTTTGGTAATAGTTTTTTTTTTGCAGAGAGTGCCTTTCTTCTATGCGTAACCTCTTGTTATTATTAATCACATTCTTCATTTCCAGATTTTCAAACCATTTGACCGGTAACTAATTTGTATTATTGTTTTCTGATTGTATTTATATGATTTATATTCATTATTGTCTACTTTGTAATACAACAGGATATTCATATAATATAAACTTATTTTATTCTGTACATGCAACTATTCAGGGAGCACTTGAGTTCAGTGTAAGTATACTTTAAATCCAATCCAGATATTAAGTAACCTGAAGCGA
This sequence comes from Macaria notata, assembly GCA_927399415.1. Lineage (NCBI taxonomy): Eukaryota > Metazoa > Arthropoda > Insecta > Lepidoptera > Geometridae > Macaria > Macaria notata. The sequence goes on from OV656727.1 coordinate 3,937,137, forward strand.
CGGATAAGCGTCAAGTCGTCGTAATTATATCAAATAATGCAACGATGGTACTTCCTACAGCTTTAAATAAATATTAACAGCAACATATAACAACTATTACATTAATTGTATTACCATCAACTTATTGGTAGTTTTGATAACGAGTAAGGAACCGAAGCATGGAAAAATTGCTAGTTTAATACATGTACGCGTTTATTTAGCTTTTAAACTATTTCCGTATCAATGTCCCAGGTTGATGGAGCGAGTGTCGACGGAAGGCTGGCGCGAGGCGGGCGCTGCGTCCGTGGGCTGCGTGACTCGACTGCTGGAGCGGCTCCTTGACTACCGAGCTGTCATGCAGAGCGCCGAGCACAGGGACAAGCGGATGGCAGCTACTGTCAACTTACTGGTAAGCTAGTACACATATTTGCATGTACTTTCTCGTCCTGATAAGACTGTAAATCTCAGAAGCTTATTTATACACTAGATAGTCAAGTATTTGACTAGCAAAACACCTGAAGTGACACTCGTACAAGTCACACTGTGGTTTAAAAAACACACATATGTATAAACGTATGGCATATTGGCTTTCAAAAGAGGCTGCTGGAAGTAATCGTGTTTGGTAATAGTTTTTTTTTGCAGAGAGTGCCTTTCTACTATGCGTTACCTCTTTTTATTATTAATCACATTCTTCATTTCCAGATTTTCAAACAATTTGACCGGTAACTAATTTGTATTATTGTTTTCTGATTGTATTTATATGATTTATATTCATTATTGTCTACTTTGTAATACAACAGGATATTCATATAATATATACTTATTTTATTCTGTACATGCAACTATTCAGGGAGCACTTGAGTTCAGTGTAAGTATACTTTAAATCCAATCCAGATATTAGTAACCTGAAGCGATGGATAAGCGTCAAGTCGTCGTAATTATATCAAATAATGCAACGATGGTACTTCCTACAGCTTTAAATAAATATTAACAGCAACATATAACAACTATTACATTATTTGTATTAACATCAACTTATTGGTAGTTTTGATAACGAGTAAGGAACCGAAGCATGTAAGAATTGCTAGTTTAATACATGTACGCGTTTATTTAGCTTTTTAACTATTTCCGTATCAATGTCCCAGGTTGATGGAGCGAGTGTCGACGGAAGGCTGGCGCGAGGCGGGCGCTGCGTCCGTGGGCTGCGTGACTCGACTGCTGGAGCGGCTCCTCGACTACCGAGCTGTCATGCAGGGCGCCGAGCACAGGGACAAGCGGATGGCAGCTACTGTCAACTAACTGGTAAGCTAGTACACATATTTGCATGTACCTTCTCGTCCTGATAATACTGTAAATCTCAGAAGCTTATTTATACACTAGATAGTCAAGTATTTGACTAGCAAAACACCTAAAGTGACACTCGTACAAGTCACACTGTGGTTTAAAAAACACACACATATGTATAAACGTATGGCATATTGGCTTTCAAAAGAGGCTGCTGGAAGTAACCGTGTTTGGTAATAGTTTTTTTTTGCAGAGAGTGCCTTTCTACTATGCGTTACCTCTTTTTATTATTAATCACATTCTTCATTTCCAGATTTTCAAACCATTTGACCGGTAACTAATTTGTATTATTGTTTTCTGATTGTATTTATATGATTTATATTTATTATTGTCTACTTGGTAATACAACAGGATATTAATTATTATAAACTTATTTTATTCTGTACATGCAACTATTCAGGGAGCACTTGAGTTCAGTGTAAGTATACTTTAAATCCAATCCAGATATTAGTAACCTGAAGCGACGGATTAGCGTCAAGTCGTCTTAATTATATCAAGCGAGGCGGGCGCTGCGTCCGTGGGCTGCGTGACTCGACTGCTGGAGCGGCTCCTCGACTACCGAGCTGTCATGCAGGGCGCCGAGCACAGGGACAAGCGGATGGCAGCTACTGTCAACTTACTGGTAAGCTAGTACACATATTTGCATGTACCTTCTCGTCCTGAAAAGACTGTAAATCTCAGAAGCTTATTTATACACTAGATAGTCAAGTATTTGACTAGCAAAACACCTGAAGTGACACTCGTACAAGTCACACTGTGGTTTAAAAAACACACATATGTATAAACGTATGGCATATTGGCTTTCAAAAGAGGCTGCTGGAAGTAATCGTGTTTGGTAATAGTTTTTTTTTGCAGAGAGTGCCTTTCTTCTATGCGTAACCTCTTGTTATTATTAATCACATTCTTCATTTCCAGATTTTCAAACCATTTGACCGGTAACTAATTTGTATTATTGTTTTCTGATTGTATTTATATGATTTATATTCATTATTGTCTACTTTGTAATACAACAGGATATTCATATAATATATACTTATTTTATTCTGTACATGCAACTATTCAGGGAGCACTTGAGTTCAGTGTAAGTATACTTTAAATCCAATCCAGATATTAGTAACCTGAAGCGACGGATAAGCGTCAAGTCGTCGTAATTATATCAAATAATGCAACGATGGTACTTCCTACAGCTTTAAATAAATATTAACAGCAACATATAACAACTATTACATTAATTGTATTAACATCAACTTATTGGTAGTTTTGATAACGAGTAAGGAACCGAAGCATGTAAAAATTGCTAGTTTAATACATGTACGCGTTTATTTAGCTTTTTAACTATTTCCGTATCAATGTACCAGGTTGATGAAGCGAGTGTCTACGGAAGGCTGGCGCGAGGCGGGCGCTGCGTCCGTGGGCTGCGTGACTCGACTGCCGAGCTGTCATGCAGGACGCCGAGCACAGGGACAAGCGGATGGCAGCTACTGTCAACTTACTGGTAAGCTAGTACACATATTTGCATGTACCTTCTCGTCCTGATAAGACTGTAAATCTCAGAAGCTTATTTATACACTAGCTAGTCAAGTATTTGACTAGCAAAACACCTGAAGTGACACTCGTACAAGTCACACTGTGGTTTAAAAAACACACATATGTATAAACGTATGGCATATTGGCTTTCAAAAGAGGCTGCTGGAAGTAATCGTGTTTGGTAATAGTTTTTTTTTGCAGAGAGTGCCTTTCTTCTATGCGTAACCTCTTGTTATTATTAATCACATTCTTCATTTCCAGATTTTCAAACCATTTGACCGGTAACTAATTTGTATTATTGTTTTCTGATTGTATTTATATGATTTATATTCATTATTGTCTACTTTGTAATACAACAGGATATTCATATAATATATACTTATTTTATTCTGTACATGCAAATATTCAGGGAGCACTTGAGTTCAGTGTAAGTATACTTTAAATCCAATCCAGATATTAGTAACCTGAAGCGACGGATAAGCGTCAAGTCGTCGTAATTATATCAAATAATGCATCGATGGTACTTCCTACAGCTTTAAATAAATATTAACAGCAACATATAACAACTATTACATTAATTGTATTAACATCAACTTATTGGTAGTTTTGATAACGAGTAAGGAACCGAAGCATGTAAAAATTGCTAGTTTAATACATGTACGCGTTTATTTAGCTTTTTAACTATTTCCGTATCAATGTACCAGGTTGATGAAGCGAGTGTCTACGGAAGGCTGGCGCGAGGCGGGCGCTGCGTCCGTGGGCTGCGTGACTCGACTGCCGAGCTGTCATGCAGGACGCCGAGCACAGGGACAAGCGGATGGCAGCTACTGTCAACTTACTGGTAAGCTAGTACACATATTTGCATGTACCTTCTCGTCCTGATAAGACTGTAAATCTCAGAAGCTTATTTATACACTAGCTAGTCAAGTATTTGACTAGCAAAACACCTGAAGTGACACTCGTACAAGTCACACTGTGGTTTAAAAAACACACATATGTATAAACGTATGGCATATTGGCTTTCAAAAGAGGCTGCTGGAAGTAATCGTGTTTGGTAATAGTTTTTTTTTGCAGAGAGTGCCTTTCTACTATGCGTAACCTCTTGTTATTATTAATCACATTCTTCATTTCCAGATTTTCAAACCATTTGACCGGTAACTAATTTGTATTATTGTTTTCTGATTGTATTTATATGATTTATATTCATTATTGTCTACTTTGTAATACAACAGGATATTCATATAATATAAACTTATTTTATTCTGTACATGCAAATATTCAGGGAGCACTTGAGTTCAGTGTAAGTATACTTTAAATCCAATCCAGATATTAGTAACCTGAAGCGACGGATAAGCGTCAAGTCGTCGTAATTATATCAAGCGAGGCGGGCGCTGCGTCCGTGGGCTGCGTGACTCGACTGCTGGAGCGGCTCCTCGACTACCGAGCTGTCATGCAGGGCGCCGAGCACAGGGACAAGCGGATGGCAGCTACTGTCAACTTACTGGTAAGCTAGTACACATATTTGCATGTACCTTCTCGTCCTGATAAGACTGTAAATCTCAGAAGCTTATTTATACACTAGATACTCAAGTATTTGACTAGCAAAACACCTGAAGTGACACTCGTACAAGTCACACTGTGGTTTAAAAAACACACATATGTATAAACGTATGGCATATTGGCTTTCAAAAGAGGCTGCTGGAAGTAATCGTGTTTGGTAATAGTTTTTTTTTGCAGAGAGTGCCTTTCTTCTATGCGTAACCTCTTGTTATTATTAATCACATTCTTCATTTCCAGATTTTCAAACCATTTGACCGGTAACTAATTTGTATTATTGTTTTCTGATTGTATTTATATGATTTATATTCATTATTGTCTACTTTGTAATACAACAGGATATTCATATAATATATACTTATTTTATTCTGTACATGCAACTATTCAGGGAGCACTTGAGTTCAGTGTAAGTATACTTTAAATCCAATCCAGATATTAGTAACCTGAAGCGACGGATAAGCGTCAAGTCGTCGTAATTATATCAAATAATGCAACGATGGTACTTCCTACAGCTTTAAATAAATATTAACAGCAACATATAACAACTATTACATTAATTGTATTAACATCAACTTATTGGTAGTTTTGATAACGAGTAAGGAACCGAAGCATGTAAAAATTGCTAGTTTAATACATGTACGCGTTTATTTAGCTTTTTAACTATTTCCGTATCAATGTACCAGGTTGATGAAGCGAGTGTCTACGGAAGGCTGGCGCGAGGCGGGCGCTGCGTCCGTGGGCTGCGTGACTCGACTGCCGAGCTGTCATGCAGGACGCCGAGCACAGGGACAAGCGGATGGCAGCTACTGTCAACTTACTGGTAAGCTAGTACACATATTTGCATGTACCTTCTCGTCCTGATAAGACTGTAAATCTCAGAAGCTTATTTATACACTAGCTAGTCAAGTATTTGACTAGCAAAACACCTGAAGTGACACTCGTACAAGTCACACTGTGGTTTAAAAAACACACATATGTATAAACGTATGGCATATTGGCTTTCAAAAGAGGCTGCTGGAAGTAATCGTGTTTGGTAATAGTTTTTTTTTGCAGAGAGTGCCTTTCTTCTATGCGTAACCTCTTGTTATTATTAATCACATTCTTCATTTCCAGATTTTCAAACCATTTGACCGGTAACTAATTTGTATTATTGTTTTCTGATTGTATTTATATGATTTATATTCATTATTGTCTACTTTGTAATACAACAGGATATTCATATAATATATACTTATTTTATTCTGTACATGCAACTATTCAGGGAGCACTTGAGTTCAGTGTAAGTATACTTTAAATCCAATCCAGATATTAGTAACCTGAAGCGACGGATAAGCGTCAAGTCGTCGTAATTATATCAAATAATGCAACGATGGTACTTCCTACAGCTTTAAATAAATATTAACAGCAACATATAACAACTATTACATTAATTGTATTAACATCAACTTATTGGTAGTTTTGATAACGAGTAAGGAACCGAAGCATGTAAAAATTGCTAGTTTAATACATGTACGCGTTTATTTAGCTTTTTAACTATTTCCGTATCAATGTACCAGGTTGATGAAGCGAGTGTCTACGGAAGGCTGGCGCGAGGCGGGCGCTGCGTCCGTGGGCTGCGTGACTCGACTGCCGAGCTGTCATGCAGGACGCCGAGCACAGGGACAAGCGGATGGCAGCTACTGTCAACTTACTGGTAAGCTAGTACACATATTTGCATGTACCTTCTCGTCCTGATAAGACTGTAAATCTCAGAAGCTTATTTATACACTAGCTAGTCAAGTATTTGACTAGCAAAACACCTGAAGTGACACTCGTACAAGTCACACTGTGGTTTAAAAAACACACATATGTATAAACGTATGGCATATTGGCTTTCAAAAGAGGCTGCTGGAAGTAATCGTGTTTGGTAATAGTTTTTTTTTGCAGAGAGTGCCTTTCTACTATGCGTAACCTCTTGTTATTATTAATCACATTCTTCATTTCCAGATTTTCAAACCATTTGACCGGTAACTAATTTGTATTATTGTTTTCTGATTGTATTTATATGATTTATATTCATTATTGTCTACTTTGTAATACAACAGGATATTACTTATTATATATAATTGGATTACCATTCATTCATCTATCTATATATATATATATATATACACTGACATAGTAGTTCTCCGGGAAGGAGTTTCGTGGGGTGCAAGTGTTATATGTCATCGTTTAGAGGATGCTCCAATGAGTAGAGGAAAAATCTGAAACTTGGAGAAAGTGGAACTGACCATGGAGTAGGGTAGGGGATCTCGGAACCTATGACACTTGGAGGGGGGGTGCTTGAACTAATTTTGGTAGGAACTGCTTGTAGGTTCCAGAAAACCAAAAAACAAGATGGCCGCCATACAAAAAAACATGGCCGCCATACAAATTTCAAATGCTCGTAACTCTGGAACGGTTGGAGATAGGTGGGGGGTGTTCGACCAAATGTCATAGAGGGCCGTGGGGGACGTTTGGAAATGGTTGCAAAAATCCAAGATGGCGTCGTCAAAATGGCGGCCGATTTTCAAAATGGCCGCAGGGGGCTGATTTTTTGCATCCGGGGGTATTTTGGGGTGCAGATTCCATATCTGAAATCGAAATTCCGAAATGTCAAAAAATAAAGATGGCCGCCATACATGCGAAAATTTCGAGGGGGTGGGGAGTAGATCTCCATGTTGCTGGGGTGCAGGGTTGACGTTTTTGAAGCAAATGTATACGTTTCGGTCCAGAATGTATAGAATAAATGAAAAGTTGGTGATAGGTGGAACTGACCTTGGAGTACCAAAGGGATCTCGAAAACTATAAGAGATAGGGGAATGATGCTTGAACGAATGTTGGAGAGAACTGCATGCATGTTTTCAATCATACCAAAAATTTTTGGCTTTCATACAAAAATTTTTTTTCTTCATACAAATCCCATACATTTCCCTAGGGATGAACAAAACGACGGAGCAAGTACTGCAGTGAGGCCGAAGGCCGAACTGCAGTACTTGCTCCGTCAAAGTGAGGGGGATGCGAGGCCGCAGGCCGAGCATCACCTCCACTTTGACCATCAGACCTTGGAGTACCGAAGGGATCTCGGAAACTATAAGAGATAGGGAGGTGGTGTTTGAACTAATATTTGAGAGAACTGCATGCATGTTTTGAATCATACAAAAAATTTTTGGCTTTCATACAAAAAAAATTTTTCTTCATACAAATCCCATACATATTCTTAGGGATGAACAAAACGACGGAGCAAGTACTGCGGTGAGGGCGAAGGCCGAAATGCAGTACTTGCGACGTCTCAGTGAAGGTGATGCGAGGTTGGAGACCGACCTTCAGACCGATCAGACCCTGGAGTACCCCAGGGATCTCGAAAACTATAAGAGATAGCGGGTTGGTGTTTGAACCAAATTTGATGAGAACTGCTTGCATGTTACCAATCAAACAAAAAAATATTGGCTTTCATACAAAAAAAAAATTTTCATACAATTCACATACATTTTCTTAGGGACGAACAAAACGACGGAGCAAATGCTGTAGTGAGACCGAAGACCGAAATTCGGTACTTGTGACGTCTTTATGAAGGTGATGCGAGGCTGGAGACCGACCTTGGAGTACCCCAGGGGATCTCAAAAACTGTAAGAGATAGCGGGTTGGTGTTTGAACTAAATTTGATGAGAACTGCTTGCATGTTACCAATCATACAACAATTTTTTTAACTTTCATACAAAAAAAATTTTTTCATACAAATCCCATACATTTTCCTAGGAACGAACAAAACGACGGAGCAAATGCTGTGGTGAGACCGAAGGCCGAAATTCGGTACTTGCGACGTCTAATTGAAGGTGATGTGAGGCTGGAGACCGACCTTGGAGTACCCCAGGGGATCTCAAAGACTATAAGAGGTAGCGGGTTGGTGTTTGAACTAAATATGATGAGAACTGCTTGCATGTTACCAATCATACAAAAAATTTTTGGCTTTCATACAAAAAAAAAAATTATACAAATTCCATACATTTTCTTAGGAACGAACAAAACGACGGAGCAAATACTGCGGTGAGACCGAAGGCCAAAATTCGGTACTTGCGACGTCTAATTGAAGGTGATGCGAGGCTGGAGACCGACCTTGGAGTACCCCAGGGGATCTCAAAGACTATAAGAGATAACGGGTTGGTGTTTGAACTAATTATGATGAGAACTGCTTGCATGTTACCAATCATACAACAATTTTTTTAACTTTCATACAAAAAAAATTTTTTCATACAAATCCCATACATTTTCCTAGGAACGAACAAAACGACGGAGCAAGTACTGCGGTGAGTTCAAAGGCTTAAGAACGTCTTAGTGAAAATGATGCGAGGCTGGAGACCGACCTTCAGACCGGTCAGACCATGGAGTATCCCAGGGGATCTCAAAGACTATAAGAGATAGCGGGTTGGTGTTTGAACTAATTATGATGAGAACTGCTTGCATGTTACCAATCATACAAAAAATTTTTGGCTTTCATACAAAAAAAAATTCATACAAATTCCATACATTTTCTTAGGAACGAACAAAACGACGGAGCAAATACTGCGGTGAGACCGAAGGCCAAAATTCGGTACTTGCGACGTCTAATTGAAGGTGATGCGAGGCTGGAGACCGACCTTGGAGTACCCCAGGGGATCTCAAGGACTATAAGAGATAGCGGGTTGGTGTTTGAACTAATTATGATGAGAACTGCTTGCATGTTACCAATCATACAACAATTTTTTTTACTTTCATACAAAAAAATATTTTTCATACAAATCCCATACATTTTCCTAGGAACGAACAAAACGACGGAGCAAGTACTGCGGTGAGTTCAAAGGCTTAAGAACGTCTTAGTGAAAATGATGCGAGGCTGGAGACCGACCTTCAAACCGGTCAGACCATGGAGTATCCCAGGGGATCTCAAAGACTATAAGAGATAGCGGGTTGGTTTTTGAACTAAATATGATGAGAAATGCTTGAATGTTACTTATCATACAAAAAAATTTTGGCTTTCATACAAAAATAGACTTAATAAAATTTTCAAAAATTTCTTCATTTTATCTCATTACCCTTTTACTAGCGCCAATTTTTTTTTAATGCAATACTTATACAATTTCTTATACAAAAAATACAAAGTCCAAACTACCAATAACACGCCGGGCCGCATGCGCGGCCCAAAATTACTAGTTATTACTATTATATATAATTGGATTACCATTCACTCACTCACTGACTGACATAGTAGTTCTCCGGGAAGGAGTTTAGTGGGGTGCAAGTGTCATATGTCATCGTATAGGTATGGTTCATGGGACCACGAGAAAAAACCGAAACTTGGAGAAAATGGAACTGGTCATGGAGTAGGGTAGGGGATCTCAAAAGTGGTAAGACTTGGAGGGGGGGTGCTTGAACTAATTTTGGTAGGAACTGCTTGTAGGTGAAGGAAATCCAAAAAACAAGATGGCCGCCATACAAAAAAACATGGCCGCCATACAAATTTCAAATGTGAATTTCTCGGGAACGGTTGGAGATAGGTGGGGGGTGTTCGACCAAATGTCATAGAGGGCCAAGGGGGACGTTTGGAAATAGTTGCAAAAATCCAAGATGGCGTCGTCAAAATGGCGGCCGATTTTCAAAATGGCCGCAGGGGGCTGATTTTTTGCACCCGGGGGTATTTTGGGGTGCAGATTCCATAACTGAAATCAAATTTCCAAAATGTCAAAAAATAAAGATGGCCGCCATACATGTGAAAATTTCGAGGGGGTGGGGAGTAGATCTCCATGTTGCTGGGGTGCAGGGTTGACGTTTTTGAAGCCAATGTATAGGGATAGGACCAGAATGTATAGAATAAATGAAAAGTTGGTGATAGGTGGAACTGACCTTGGAGTACCAAAGGGATCTCGAAAACTATAAGAGATAGGGGAATGATGCTTGAACTAATGTTAGAGAGAACTGCATGCATGTTTTCAATCATACCAAAAATTTTTGGCTTTCATACAAAATTTTTTTTTCTTCATACAAATCCCATACATTTCCCTAGGGATGAACAAAACGACGGAGCAAGTACTGCAGTGAGGCCGAAGGCCGAACTGCAGTACTTGCGACGTCAAAGTGAGAGGGATGCGAGGCCGCAGGCCGAGCATCACCACCACTTTGACCATCAGACCTTGGAGTACCGAAGGGATCTCGGAAACTATAAGAGATAGGGAGGTGGTGTTTGAACTAATATTTGAGAGAACTGCATGCATGTTTTGAATCATACAAAAAATTTTTGGCTTTCATACAAAAAAAAATTTTTTTCATACAAATTCCATACATTTTTCTAGGGATGTACAAAACGACGGAGCAAGTACTGCGGTGAGGCCGAAGGCCGAACTGCAGTACTTGCGACGTCAAAGTGAGGAGGATGCGAGGCCGAAAGCCGAGTATCACCATCACTTTGGCCATCAGACCTTGGAGTACCATAAGGGATCTCGAAAATAATAAGAGATAGCGGGTTGGTGCTTGAACTAAACATGATGAGAACTGGTGGTATGTAACGGATCTTACAAAATCATCATCATCCTCAACCAACTTTCTACTGCATTCAATTTTCTGTATAATTTATACGTCTGATAGTCACTGATTTTTTACAACTCCGAGACATTTTGACTTCATTTTTCATCATCATCATCTACAGCCTTAATCCGACCGAGTTTGATGATAAGTTTGCGTTTCCAAATCCATATGAAGATTAAGTTGTATACGACTACCGAGATCATTCAAAGTCACAGATTATCTAACATCATCATCATCCTCAGCCCACTTTGTATCGCATTTTTTCTCTTTACCCTATTTCTAGCGCCAATTTTTTTTTAATGCAATTCTTATACATATACTATTTCTTATACAAAAAATATAAAGTCCAAGGTTCAACTCATACGCCGGGCCGCATGCGCGGCCCAAAATTACTAGTTACTATTATATATAATTGGATTACCATTCACTGACTGACTGACATAGTTGTTCTCCTTGAAAGAGTTTCGTGGGGTGCATGTGTCATATGTCATCGTATAGGTATGGTTCATGGGACCACGAGAAAAATCCGAAACTTGGAGAAAATGGAACTGGTCATGGAGTAGGGTAGGGGATCTCAAAAGTGGTAAGACTTAGATGGGGGGTGCTTGAACTAATTTTGGTAGGAACTGCTTGTAGGTGAAGGAAAACCAAAAAACAAGATGGCCGCCATACAAAAAAACATGGCCGCCATACAAATTTCAAATGCTTGTAACTCTGGAACGGTTGGAGATAGGTGGGGGGTGTTCGACCAAATGTCATAGAGGGCCGTGGGGGACGTTTGGAAATGGTTGCAAAAATCCAAGATGGCGTCGTCAAAATGGCGGCCGATTTTCAAAATGGCCGCAGGGGGCTGATTTTTTGCATCCGGGGGTATTTTGGGGTGCAGATTCCATATCTGAAATCGAAATTCCGAAATGTCAAAAAATAAAGATGGCCGCCATACATGTGAAATTTTCGAGGGGGTGGGGAGTAGATCTCCATGTTGCTGGGGTGCAGGGTTGACGTTGTTGGTGCAACTGTATACGTTTGGGTCCAGAATGTATAGAATAAATGAAAAGTTGGTGATAGGTGGAACTGACCTTGGAGTACCAAAGGGATCTCGAAAACTATAAGAGATAGGGGAATGATGCTTGAACTAATGTTGGAGAGAACTGCATGCATGTTTTCAATCATACAAAAAATTTTTGGCTTTCATACAAAAAAATTTTTTCTTCATACAAATCCCATACATTTCCCTAGGGATGAACAAAACGACGGAGCAAGTACTGCAGTGAGGCCGAAGGCCGAACTGCAGTACTTGCTCCGTCAAAGTGAGGGGGATGCGAGGCCGCAGGCCGAGCATCACCTCCACTTTGACCATCAGACCTTGGAGTACCGAAGGGATCTCGGAAACTATAAGAGATAGGGAGGTGGTGTTTGAACTAATATTTGAGAGAACTGCATGCATGTTTTGAATCATACAAAAAATTTTTGGCTTTCATACAAAAAATTTTTTTCTTTATACAAATCCCATACATTTTCCTAAGGATGAACGAAACGACGGAGCAAGTACTGCGGTGAGGCCGAAGGCCGAACTGCAGTACTTGCGACATCTTAGTGAGGGGGATGCGAGGCTGGAGACCGACCTTCAGACTGATCAGACCCTGGAGTAACCCATGGGATCACAAAAACTATAAGAGATAGCGGGTTGGTGTTTGAACCAAATTTGATGAGAACTGCTTGCATGTTACAACACATACAAAATTTTTTTGGCTTTCATACAAAAAAAAATACTTCATACAAATAAATTAGGAAGAACACAACTACGGAGCATGTATTGCGGTGAGGCCGAAGGCCGAGCCGCCGCACATGCGACGTCAAAGTGAGGGGGATGCGAGGCCGAAGGCCGAGTATCACCATCACTTTGGCCATCAGACCTTGGAGTACCATAAGGGATCTCGAAAATCATAAGAGATAGCGGGTTGGTGCTAGAACTAAATATGATGAGAACTGGTGGTATGTATCGGATCTTACAAAATCATCATCATCCTCAACCAACTTTCTACTGCATTCAATTTTCTGTATAATTTATACGTTTGATAGTCATTGATTTTTTACAACTTCGAGACTTTTGACTTCAATTTTCATCATCATCATCTACAGCCTTATTCAAATTGGAGACGAGTTTTTTTTTTATATATATCCGACCGAGTTTGATGATTAGTTTGCGTTTCCAAATCCATATGAAGATTAAGTTGTATTCGACTACCGAGATCATTCAAAGTCACTGATTATCTAACATCATCATCATCCTCAGCCCACTTTTTACCGTATTTTATCTCTTTACCCTATATCTAGCGCCATTTTTTTTTAATGCAATACTTATACAATTACTATTTCTTATACAAAAAATTAAAAGTCCAAACTACCAATAACACGCCGGGCCGCATGCGCGGCCCAAAATTACTAGTTACTATTATATATAATTGGATTACGACTCACTGACTGACTCACTGACATAGTAGTTCTCCGGGAAGGAGTTTCGTGGGTTGCAAGTGTCATATGTCATCGTATAGGTATGGTTCATGGGACCACGAGAAAAATCCGAAACTTGGAGAAAGTGGAACTGGTCATGGAGTAGGGTAGGGGATCTCAAAAGTGGTAAGACTTAGATGGGGGGTGCTTGAACTAATTTTGGTAGGAACTGCTTGTAGGTGAAGGAAAACCAAAAAACAAGATGGCCGCCATACAAAAAAACATGGCCGCCATACAAATTTCAAATGTGAATTTCTCTGGAACGGTTGGAGATAGGTGGGGGGTGTTCGACCAAATGTCATAGAGGGCCGTGGGGGACGTTTGGAAATGGTTGCAAAAATCCAAGATGGCGTCGTCAAAATGGCGGCCGATTTTCAAAATGGCCGCAGGGGGCTGATTTTTTGCATCCGGGGGTATTTTGGGGTGAAGATTCCATATCTGAAATCGAAATTCCGAAATGTCAAAAAATAAAGATGGCCGCCATACATGTGAAAATTTCGAGGGGGTGGGGAGTAGATCTCCATGTTGCCGGGGTGCAGGGTTGACGTTTTTGGTGCAAATGTATACGTTTGGGTCCAGAATGTATAGAATAAATGAAAAGTTGGTGATAGGTGGAACTGACCTTGGAGTACCAAAGGGATCTCGAAAACTGTAAGCGATAGGGGAATGATGCTTGAACTAATATTGGAGAGAACTGCATGCATGTTTTGAATCATACAAAAAATTTTTGGCTTTCATACAAATTTTTTTTTTCTTCATACAAATCCCATACATTTTCCTAGGGATGAACAAAACGACGGAGCAAGTACTGCAGTGAGGCCGAAGGCCGAACTGCAGTACTTGCGACATCAAAGTGAGGGGGATGCGAGGCCGCAGGCCGAGCATCACCTCCACTTTGACCATCAGACCTTGGAGTACCGAAGGGATCTCGGAAACTATAAGAGATAGGGAGGTGGTGTTTGGACTAATATTTGAGAGAACTGCATGCATGTTTTGAATCATACAAAAAAATTTTGGCTCTCATACAAATTTTTTTTTTCTTCATACAAATCCCATACATTTTCCTAGGGATGAACAAAACGACGGAGCAAGTACTGCAGTGAGGCCGAAGGCCGAACTGCAGTACTTGCGACATCAAAGTGAGGGGGATGCGAGGCCGCAGGCCGAGCATCACCTCCACTTTGACCATCAGACCTTGGAGTACCGAAGGGATCTCGGAAACTATAAGAGATAGGGAGGTGGTGTTTGGACTAATATTTGAGAGAACTGCATGCATGTTTTGAATCATACAAAAAATTTTTGGCTCTCATACAAATTTTTTTTTTCTTCATACAAATCCCATACATTTTCCTAGGGATGAACAAAACGACGGAGCAAGTACTGCAGTGAGGCCGAAGGCCGAACTGCAGTACTTGCGACATCAAAGTGAGGGGGATGCGAGGCCGCAGGCCGAGCATCACCTCCACTTTGACCATCAGACCTTGGAGTACCGAAGGGATCTCGGAAACTATAAGAGATAGGGAGGTGGTGTTTGGACTAATATTTGAGAGAACTGCATGCATGTTTTGAATCATACAAAAAAATTTTGGCTTTCATACAAAAAAAAAATTTTTTCATACAAATTCCATACATTTTTCTAGGAATGTACAAAACGACGGAGCAAGTACTACGGTGAGGCCGAAGGCCGAAACGCAGTACTTGCGACGTCTCAGTGAAGGTGATTCGAGGTTGGAGACCGACCTTCAGACCGATCAGACCCTGGAGTACCCCAGGGGATCTCGAAAACTATAAGAGATAGCGGGTTGGTGCTTGAACTAAATTTGATGAGAACTGCTTGAATGTTACTTATCATACAAAAAAATTTTGGCTTTCATACAAAAATAGACTTAATAAAATTTTCAAAAATTTCTTCATTTTATCTCATTACCCTTTTACTAGCGCCAATTTTTTTTTAATGCAATACTTATACAATTTCTTATACAAAAAATTAAAAGTCCAAACTACCAATAACACGCCGGGCCGCATGCGCGGCCCAAAATTACTAGTTACTATTATATATAATTGGATTACCATTCACTCACTCACTCACTGACATAGTAGTTCTCCGGGAAGGAGTTTCGTGGGGTGCAAGTGTCACATGTCATCGTATAGGTATGGTTCATGGGACCACGAGAAAAATCCGAAACTTGGAGAAAGTGGAACTGGTCATGGAGTAGGGTAGGGGATCTCAAAAGTGGTAAGACTTGGAGGGGGGGTGCTCGAACTAATATTTGTAGGAACTGCTTGTAGGTGAAGGAAATCCAAAAAACAAGATGGCCGCCATACAAAAAAACATGGCCGCCATACAAATTTCAAATGCTCGTAACTCTGGAACGGTTGGAGATAGGTGGGGGGTGTTCGACCAAATGTCATAGAGGGCCGTGGGGGACGTTTGGAAATGGTTGCAAAAATCCAAGATGGCGTCGTCAAAATGGCGGCCGATTTTCAAAATGGCCGCAGGGGGCTGATTTTTTGCATCCGGGGGTATTTTGGGGTGCAGATTCCATATCTGAAATCGAAATTCCGAAATGTCAAAAAATAAAGATGGCCGCCATACATGTGAAAATTTCGAGGGGGTGGGGAGTAGATCTCCATGTTGCTGGGGTGCAGGGTTAACGTTTTTGGTGCAAATGTATACGTCTGGGTCCAGAATGTATAGAATAAATGAAAAGTTGGTGATAGGTGGAACTGACCTTGGAGTACCTAAGGGATCTCGAAAACTATAAGAGATAGGGGAATGATGCTTAAACTAATATTGGAGAGAACTGCATGCATGTTTTAAATCATACAAAAATTTTTTGGCTTTCATACAAAAATTTTTTTTCTTCATACAAATCCCATACATTTTCCTAGGGATGAACAAAACGACGGAGCAAGTACTGCGGTGAGGCCGAAGGCCGAACTGCAGTATTTGCGACGTCAAAGTGATGGAGATGCGAGGCCGCAGGCCGAGCATCACCACCACTTTGACCATCAGACCTTGGAGTACCCAATGGGATCTCGAAAACTATAAGAGATAGCGGGTTGGTGTTTCAACTAAATATGGTAAGAACTGCTTGCATGTTACCAATCATACAAAAAATTTTGGGCTTTCATACAAAAATTTTTTTTCTTTATACAAATCCCATACATTTTCCTAAGGATGAACAAAACGACGGAGCAAGTACTGCGGTGAGGCCGAAGGCCGAACTGCAGTACTTGCGACGTCAAAGTGAGGGGGATGCGAGGCCGCAGGCCGAGCATCACCACTTTTTTGACCATCAGACCTTGGAGTACCCCATGGGATCTCAAAAACTATAAGAGATAGCGGGTTGGTGTTTCAACTAAATATGGTAAGAACTGCTTGCATGTTACCAATCATACAAAAAATTTTGGGCTTTCATACAAAAAATTTTTTTCTTTATACAAATCCCATACATTTTCCTAAGGATGAACAAAACGACGGAGCAAGTACTGCGGTGAGGCCGAAGGCCGAACTGCAGTACTTGCGACGTCTCAGTGAAGGTGATGCGAGGTTGGAGACCGACCTTCAGACCGATCAGACCCTGGAGTACCCCAGGAGATCTCGAAAACTATAAGAGATAGCGGGTTGGTGTTTGAACTAAATTTGATGAGAACTGCTTGCATGTTACTAATCATACAAAAAATTTTTGGCTTTCATACAAAAAAAGTCATAAAATTTTCAAAAATTTCTTCATTATTTTTATCTCATTACCCTTTTACTAGCGCCAATTCTTTTTTAATGCAATACTTATACTTATTCTATTTCTTATACAAAAAATAACAAGTCCAACACAGTCCCAAAAACACTCCGGGCCGCATGCGCGGCCCAAAATTACTAGTTAATATTATATATAATTGGATTACCATTCACTGACTGACTCACTGACATAGTAGTTCTCCGGGAAGGAGTTTCGTGGGGTGCAAGTGTCACATGTCATCGTACAGGTATGGTTCATGGGACCACGAGAAAAATCCGAAACTTGGAGAAAGTGGAACTGGTCATGGAGTAGGGTAGGAGATCTCAAAAGTGGTAAGACTTAGATGGGGGGTGCTCGAACTAATATTTGTAGGAACTGCTTGTAGGTGAAGGAAAACCAAAAAACAAGATGGCCGCCATACAAAAAAACATGGCCGCCATACAAATTTCAAATGTGAATTTCTCTGGAACGATTGGAGATAGGTGGGGAGTGTTCGACCAAATGTCATAGAGGGCCATGGGGGACGTTTGGAAATAGTTGCAAAAATCCAAGATGGCGTCGTCAAAATGGCGGCCGATTTTCAAAATGGCCGCAGGGGGCTGATTTTTTGCATCCGGGGGTATTTTGGGGTGCAGATTCCATATCTAAAATCGAAATTCCGAAATGTCAAAAAATAAAGATGGCCGCCATACATGTGAAATTTTCGAGGGAGTGGTGAGTAGATCTCCATGTTGCTGGGGTGCAGGGTTGACGTTTTTGGTGCAACTGTATACGTTTGGGTCCAGAATGTATAGAATAAATGAAAAGTTGGTGATAGGTGGAACTGACCTTGGAGTACCAAAGGGATCTCGAAAACTATAAGAGAAAAGGGGAATGATGCTTGAACTAATGTTGGAGAGAACTGCATGCATGTTTACAATCATACCAAAAATTTTTGGCTTTCATACAAAATTTTTTTTTCTTCATACAAATCCCATACATTTCCCTAGGGATGAACAAAACGACGGAGCAAGTACTGCAGTGAGGCCGAAGGCCGAACTGCAGTACTTGCGACGTCAAAGTGAGGGGGATGCGAGGCCGCAGGCCGAGCATCACCGCCACTTTGACCATCAGACCTTGGAGTACCGAAGGGTTCTCGGAAACTATAAGAGATAGGGAGGTGGTGTTTGAACTAATATTTGAGAGAACTGCATGCATGTTTTGAATCACACAAAAAATTTTTGGCTTTCATACAAAATTTTTTTTTCTTTATACAAATCCCATACGTTTTCCTAAGGATGAACAAAACGACGGAGCAAGTACTGCGGTGAGGCCGAAGGCCGAAATGCAGTACTTGCGACGTCTCAGTGAAGGTGATGCGAGGTTGGAGACCGACCTTCAGACCGATCAGTTCCTGGAGTACCCCAGGGATCTCGAAAACTATATGAGTTAGCGGGTTGGTGTTTGAACCAAATTTGATGAGAACTGCTTGCATGTTACTAATCATACAAAAAAATTTTGGCTTTCATACAAAAATAGTCTTCATAAAATTTTCAAAAATTTCTTCATTTTATCTCATTACCCTTTTACTAGCGCCAATTTTTTTTATAACTAATACTTACAAATACTATTTCTTATACAAAAAATTAAAAGTCCAAACTACCAATAACACGCCGGGCCGCATGCGCGGCCCAAAATTACTAGTTACTATTATATATAATTGGATTACCATTCACTCACTCACTGACTGACATAGTAGTTCTCCAGGAAGGAGTTTCGTGGGGTGCATGTGTCATATGTCATCGTATAGGTATGGTTCATGGGACCACGAGAAAAATCCGAAACTTGGAGAAAGTGGAACTGGTCATGGAGTAGGGTAGGGGATCTCGGAACCTATGACACTTGGAGGGGGGGTGCTTGAACTAATTTTGGTAGGAACTGCTTGTAGGTGAAGGAAAACCAAAAAACAAGATGGCCGCCATACAAAAAAACATGGCCGCCATACAAATTTCAAATGCTCGTAACTCTGGAACGGTTGGAGATAGGTGGGGGGTGTTCGACCAAATGTCATAGAGGGCCGTGGGGGACGTTTGGAAATGGTTGCAAAAATCCAAGATGGCGTCGTCAAAATGGCGGCCGATTTTCAAAATGGCCGCAGGGGGCTGATTTTTTGCATCCGGGGGTATTTTGGGGTGCAGATTCCATATCTGAAATCGAAATTCCGAAATGTCAAAAAATAAAGATGGCCGCCATACATGTGAAAATTTCGAGGGGGTGGGGAGTAGATCTCCATGTTGCCGGGGTGCAGGGTTGACGTTTTTGGTGCAAATGTATACATTTGGGTCCAGAATGTATAGAATAAATGAAAAGTTGGTGATAGGTGGAACTGACCTTGGAGTACCAAAGGGATCTCGAAAACTGTAAGCGATAGGGGAATGATGCTTGAACTAATATTGGAGAGAACTGCATGCATGTTTTGAATCATACAAAAAATTTTTGGCTTTCATACAAATTTTTTTTTTCTTCATACAAATCCCATACATTTTCCTAGGGATGAACAAAACGACGGAGCAAGTACTGCAGTGAGGCCGAAGGCCGAACTGCAGTACTTGCGACATCAAAGTGAGGGGGATGCGAGGCCGCAGGCCGAGCATCACCTCCACTTTGACCATCAGACCTTGGAGTACCGAAGGGATCTCGGAAACTATAAGAGATAGGGAGGTGGTGTTTGGACTAATATTTGAGAGAACTGCATGCATGTTTTGAATCATACAAAAAATTTTTGGCTTTCATACAAAATTTTTTTTTCTTCTTACAAATCCCATACATTTCCCTAGGGATGAACAAAACGACGGAGCAAGTACTGCAGTGAGGCCGAAGGCCGAACTGCAGTACTTGCGACGTCAAAGTGAGGGGGATGCGAGGCCGCAGGCCGAGCATCACCTCCACTTTGACCATCAGACCTTGAAGTACCGAAGGGATCTCGGAAACTATAAGAGATAGGGAGGTGGTGTTTGAACTAATATTTGAGAGAACTGCATGCATGTTTTGAATCATACAAAAAATTTTTGGCTTTCATACAAAAAATTTTTTTCTTTATACAAATCCCATATGTTTTCCTAAGGATGAACAAAACGACGGAGCAAGTACTGCGGTGAGGCCAAAAGCCGAACTGCAGTACTTGCGACGTCTCAGTGAAGGTGATGCGAGGTTGGAGACCAACCTTCAAAACGATCAGACCCTGGAGTACCCCAGGGATCTCGAAAACTATAAGAGATAGCGGGTTGGTGTTTGAACTAAATTTGATGAGAACTGCTTGCATGTTACTAATCATACAAAAAAATTTTGGCTTTCATACAAAAAAAGTCGTCATAAAATTTTCAAAAATTTCTTCATTTTATCTTATTACCCTTTTACTAGCGCCAATTTTTTTTAATGCAATACTTATACTTATTCTATTTCTTATACGAAAAATACAAAGTCCAAACTACCAATAACACGCCGGGCCGCATGCGCGGCCCAAAATTATTAACTAGTAATTTTGGGCCGCGCATGCGGCCCGGAGTGTTTTTGGGACTGTGTTGGACTTGTTATTTTTTGTATAAGAAATAGTATTTGTATTAGTTATTTAAAAAATTGGCGCTAGCAAAAGGGTAATGAAATAAAATGAAGAAATTTTTGAAAATTTTATGACTTTTTTTGTATGAAAGCCAAAAATTTTTTGTATGATTAGTAACATGCAAGCAGTTCTCATCAAATTTAGTTCAAACACCAACCCGCTATCTCTTATAGTTTTCGAGATCTCCTGGGGTACTCCAGGGTCTGATCCGGTCTGAAGGTCGGTCTCCAACCTCGCATCACCTTCACTGAGACGTCGCAAGTACTGCAGTTCGGCCTTCGGCCTCACCGCAGTACTTGCTCCGTCGTTTTGTTCATCCTTAGGAAAATGTATGGGATTTGTATAAAGAAAAAAATTTTTTGTATGAAAGCCCAAAATTTTTTGTATGATTGGTAACATGCAAGCAGTTCTTACCATATTTAGTTGAAACACCAACCCGCTATCTCTTATAGTTTTTGAGATCCCATTGGGTACTCCAAGGTCTGATGGTCAAAGTGGTGGTGATGCTCGGCCTGCGGCCTCGCATCCCCCTCACTTTGACGTCGCAAGTACTGCAGTTCGGCCTTCGGCCTCACTGCAGTACTTGCTCCGTCGTTTTGTTCATCCCTAGGGAAATGTATGGGATTTGTATGAAGAAAAAAATTTTTGTATGAAAGCCAAAAATTTTTGGTATGATTGAAAACATGCATGCAGTTCTCTCCAACATTAGTTCAAGCATCATTCCCCTATCTCTTATAGTTTTCGAGATACCTTTGGTACTCCAAGGTCAGTTCCACCTATCACCAACTTTTCATTTATTCTATACATTCTGGACCCAAACGTATACAGTTGCATCAAAAACGTCGACCCTGCATCCCAGCAACATGGAGATCTACTCCCCACCCCCTCGAAATTTTCACATGTATGGCGGCCATCTTTATTTTTTGACATTTCGGAATTTCGATTTCATTTATGGAATCTGCACCCCAATATACCCCCGGGTGCAAAAAATCAGCCCCCTGCGACCATTTTGAAAATCGGCCGCCATTTTGACGACGCCATCTTGGATTTTTGCAACTATTTCCAAACGTCCCCCACGGCCCTCTATGACATTTGGTCGAACACCCCCCACCTATCTCCAACCATTCCAGAGAAATTCACATTTGAAATTTGTATGGCGGCCATGTTTTTTTGTATGGCGGCCATCTTGTTTTTTGGTTTTCCGTCACCTACAAGCAGTTCCTACAAATATTAGTTCGAGCACCCCCCCTCTATGTCCTACCACTTTTGAGATCCCCTACCCTACTCCATGACCAGTTCCACTTTCTCCAAGTTTCGGATTTTTCTCGTGGTCCCATGAACCGTACCTATACGATGACATATAACACATGCACCCCACTAAACTCCTTCATGGAGAACAACTATGTCAGTCAGTCAGTGAGTCGTAATCCAATTATATATAATAGTAATAACTAGTAATTTTGGGCCGCGCATGCGGCCCGGCGTGTTATTGGTAGTTTGGACTTTTAATTTTTTGTACAAGAAATTGTATAAGTATTGCATTAAAAAAAAATTGGCGCTAGTAAAAGGGTAATGAGATAATATGAAGAAATTTTTGAAAATTTTATGAAGACATTTTTTGTATGAAAGCCAAATTTTTTTTGTATGATAAGTAACATGCAAGCAGTTCTCATCAAATTTGGTTCAAACACCAACCCGCTAACTCTTATAGTTTTCGAGATCCCCTGGGGTACTTCAGGGTCTGATCGGTCTGAAGGTCGGTCTCAAACTTCGCATCACCTTCACTGAGACGTCGCAAGTACTGCATTTCGGCCTTCGCCCTCACCGCAGAACTTGCTCCGTCATTTTGTTCATCCTTAGGAAAATGTATGGAATTTGTATAAAGAAAAAAAAAATTGTATGAAAGCCAAAAATTTTTTGTATGATTCAAAACATGCATGCAGTTCTCTCAAATATTAGTTCAAACACCACCTCCCTATCTCTTATAGTTTCCGAGATCCCTTCGGTACTCCAAGGTCTGATGGTCAAAGTGGTGGTGATGCTCGGCCTGCGGCCTCGCATCCCCCTCACTTTGACGTCGCAAGTACTGCAGTTCGGCCTTCGGCCTCACTGCAGTACTTGCTCCGTCGTTTTGTTCATCCCTAGGGAAATGTATGGGATTTGTATGAAGAAAAAAATTTTTTGTATGATAGCCAAAAATTTTTGGTATGATTGAAAACATGCATGCAGTTCTCTCCAACATTAGTTCAAGCATCATTCCTCTATCGCTTATAGTTTTCGAGATCCCTTTGGTACTCCAAGGTCAGTTCCACCTATCACCAACTTTTCATTTATTCTATACATTCTGGACGCATCCCTATACATTAGCACCAGAAACGTCAACCCTGCACCCCAGCAACATGGAGATCTACTCCCCACCCCCTCGAAAATTTCACATGTATGGCGGCCATCTTTATTTTTTGACATTTCGGAATTTCGATTTTAGATATGGAATCTGCACCCCAAAATACCCCCGGATGCAAAAAATCAGCCCCCTGCGGCCATTTTGAAAATCGGCCGCCATTTTGACGACGCCATCTTGGATTTTTGCAACCATTTCCAAACGTCCCCCACGGCCCTCTATGACATTTGGTCGAACACCCCCCACCTATCTCTAACCGTTCCAGAGAAATTCACATTTGAAATTTGTATGGCGGCCATGTTTTTTTGTATGGCGGCCATCTTGTTTTTTGGTTTTCCGTCACCTACAAGCAGTTCCTACAAATATTAGTTCGAGCACCCCCCATCTAAGTCTTACCACTTTTGAGATCCCCTACCCTACTCCATGACCAGTTCCACTTTCTCCAAGTTTCGGATTTTTTTCGTGGTCCCATGAACCATACCTATACGGTGACATATGACACATGCACCCCACGAAACTCCTTCAAGGAGAACAACCATGTCAGTGAGTCAGTGAGTCAGTGAGTCGTAATCCAATTATATATAATAGTAATAACTAGTAATTTTGGGCCGCGCATGCGGCCCGGAGTGTTTTTGGGACTGTGTTGGACTTGTTATTTTTTGTATAAGAAATAGTATTTGTATTAGTTATTTAAAAAATTGGCGCTAGCAAAAGGGTAATGAAATAAAATGAAGAAATTTTTGAAAATTTTATGAAGACTTTTTTTGTATGAAAGCCAAATTTTTTTTGTATGATAAGTAACATGCAAGCAGTTCTCATCAAATTTAGTTCAAACACCAAACCGCTATCTCTTATAGTTTTCGAGATCCCTTGGGGTACTCCAGGGTCTGATCGGTCTGAAGGTCGGTCTCCAACCTCGCATCACTTTCACTGAGACGTCGCAAGTACTGCATTTCGGCCTTCGGCCTCACCGCAGTACTTGCTCCGTCGTTTTGTTCATCCTTAGGAAAACTTATGGGATTTGTATAAAGAAAAAAAAATTTTGTATGAAAGCCAACAATTTTTTGTATGATTCAAAACATGCATGCAGTTCTCTCAAATATTAGTTCAAACACCACCTCCCTATCTCTTATAGTTTCCGAGATCCCTTCGGTACTCCAAGGTCTGATGGTCAAAGTGGTGGTGATGCTCGGCCTGCGGCCTCGCATCCCCCTCACTTTGACGTCGCAAGTACTGCAGTTCGGCCTTCGACCTCACTGCAGTACTTGCTCCGTCGTTTTGTTCATCCCTAGGGAAATGTATGGGATTTGTATGAAGAAAAAAATTTTTTGTATGAAAGCCAAAAATTTTTGGTATGATTGAAAACATGCATGCAGTTCTCTCCAACATTAGTTCAAGCATCATTCCCCTATCTCTTATAGTTTTCGAGATCCCTTTAGTACTCCAAGGTCAGTTCCACCTATCACCAACTTTTCATTTATTCTATACATTCTGGACCCAAACGTATACATTTGCACCAAAAACGTCAACCCTGCACCCCAGCAACATGGAGATCTACTCACCACCCCCTCGAAATTTTCACATGTATCGCGGCCATCTTTATTTTTTGACATTTCGGAATTTCGATTTCAGATATGGAATCTGCACCCCAAAATACCCCCGGATGCAAAAAATCAGCCCCCTGCGGCCATTTTGAAAATCGGCCGCCATTTTGACGACGCCATCTTGGATTTTTGCAACCATTTCCAAACGTCCCCCACGGCCCTCTATGACATTTGGTCGAACACCCCCCACCTATCTCCAACCGTTCTAGAGAAATTCACATTTGAAATTTGTATGGCGGCCATGTTTTTTTGTATGGCGGCCATCTTGTTTTTTGGTTTTCCTTCACCTACAAGCAGTTCCTACCAGAATTAGTTCAAGCACCCCCCCTCTATGTCCTACCACTTTTGAGATCCTCTACCCTACTCCATGACCAGTTCCACTTTCTCCAAGTTTCGGATTTTTCTCGTGGTCCCATGAACCATACCTATACGATGACATATGACACTTGCACCCCACGAAACTTCTTCCCGGAGAACTACTATGTCAGTCAGTCAGTCAGTCAGTGAATGGTAATCCAATTATATATAATAGTAATAACTAGTAATTTTGGGCCGCGCATGCGGCCCGGCGTGTTATTGGTAGTTTGGACTTTTAATTTTTTGTATAAGAAATAGTATTTGTAAGTATTAGTTATAAAAAAATTGGCGCTAGTAAAAGGGTAATGAGATAAAATGAAGAAATTTTTGAAAATTTTATGAAGACTATTTTTGTATGAAAGCCAGATTTTTTTTGTATGATTAGTAACATGCAAGCAGTTCGCATCAAATTTGGTTCAAACACCAACCCGCTAACTCTTATAGTTTTCGAGATCCCTGGGGTACTCCAGGGTCTGATCGGTCTGAAGGTCGGTCTCCAACCTCGCATCACCTTCACTGAGACGTCGCAAGTACTGCATTTCGGCCTTTGGCCTCACCGCAGTACTTGCTCCGTCGTTTTGTTCATCCTTAGGAAAACGCATGGGATTTGTATGAAGAAAAAAAAATTTGTATGAAAGCCAAAAATTTTTTGTATGATTCAAAACATGCATGCAGTTCTCTCAAATATTAGTTCAAACACCACCTCCCTATCTCTTATAGTTTCCGAGATCCCTTCGGTACTCCAAGGTCTGATGGTCAAAGTGGTGGTGATGCTCGGCCTGCGGCCTCGCATCCCCCTCACTTTGACGTCGCAAGTACTGCAGTTCGGCCTTCGGCCTCACTGCAGTACTTGCTCCGTCGTTTTGTTCATCCCTAGGGAAATGTATGGGGTTGTATGAAGAAAAAAAATTTTTGTATGAAAGCCAAAAATTTTTGGTACGATTGAAAACATGCATGCAGTTCTCTCCAACATTAGTTCAAGCATCATTCCCCTTTCTCTTATAGTTTTCGAGATCCCTTTGGTACTCCAAGGTCAGTTCCACCTATCACCAACTTTTCATTTATTCTATACATTCTGGACCCAAACGTATACATTTGCTTCAAAAACGTCAACCCTGCACCCCAGCAACATGGAGATCTACTCCCCACCCCCTCGAAATTTTCACATGTATGGCGGCCATCTTTATTTTTTGACATTTCGGAATTTCGATTTTAGATATGGAATTTGCACCCCAAAATACCCCCGGATGCAAAAAATCAGCCCCCTGCGGCCATTTTGAAAATCGGCCGCCATTTTGACGACGCCATCTTGGATTTTTGCAACCATTTCCAAACGTCCCCCACGGCCCTCTATGACATTTGGTCGAACACCCCCCACCTATCTCCAACCGTTCCAGAGTTACGAGCATTTGAAATATGTATGGCGGCCATGTTTTTTTGTATGGCGGCCATCTTGTTTTTTGGATTTCCTTCACCTACAAGCAGTTCCTACCAAAATTAGTTCGAGCACCCCCCATCTAAGTCTTACCACTTTTGAGATCCCCTACCCTACTCCATGACCAGTTCCACTTTCTCCAAGTTTCGGATTTTTCTCGTGGTCCCATGAACCATACCTATACGATGACATATGACACATGCACCCCACGAAACTCCTTCCCGGAGAACTACTATGTCAGTGAGTCAGTGAGTGAATGGTAATCCTCCAATTATATATAATATTAATATTAACTAGTTAATATTATATAAAATTGGATTACCATTCACTGACTGACTGACTGACATAGTTGTTCTCCTTGAAGGAGTTTCGTGGGGTGCATGTGTCATATGTCATCGTATAGGTATGGTTCATGGGACCACGAGAAAAATCCGAAACTTGGAGAAAGTGGAACTGGTCATGGAGTAGGGTAGGGGATCTCAAAAGTGGTAAGACTTAGATGGGGGGTGCTTGAACTAATTTTGGTAGGAACTGCTTGTAGGTGAAGGAAAACCAAAAAACAAGATGGCCGCCATACAAAAAAACATGGCCGCCATACAAATTTCAAATGCTTGTAACTCTGGAACGGTTGGAGATAGGTGGGGGGTGTTCGACCAAATGTCATAGAGGGCCGTGGGGGACGTTTGGAAATGGTTGCAAAAATCCAAGATGGCGTCGTCAAAATGGCGGCCGATTTTCAAAATGGCCGCAGGGGGCTGATTTTTTGCATCAGGGGGTATTTTGGGTTGCAGATTCCATATCTGAAATCGAAATTCCGAAATGTCATAAAATAAAGATGGCCGCCATACATGTGAAATTTTCGAGGGGGTGGGGAGTAGATCTCCATGTTGCTGGGGTGCAGGGTTGACGTTTTTGGTGTCAATGTATAGGGATGGGACCAGAATGTATAGAATAAATGAAAAGTTGGTGATAGGTGGAACTGACCTTGGAGTACCAAAGAGATCTCGAAAACTATAAGAGATAGGGGAATGATGCTTGAACTAATGTTGGAGAGAACTGCATGCATGTTTTCAATCATACCAAAAATTTTAGGCTTTCATACAAAAATTTTTTTTCTTCATACAATTCCCATACATTTTCCTAGGGATGAACAAAACGACGGAGCAAGTACTGCGGTGAGGCCGAAGGCCGAACTGCAGTACTTGCGACGTCAAAGTGATGGGGATGCGAGGCCGCAGGCCGAGCATCACCTTCACTTTGACCATCAGACCTTGGAGTACCGAAGGGATCTCGGAAACTGTAAGAGATAGTGAGGTGGTGTTTGAACTAATATTTGAGAGAACTGCATGCATGTTTTGAATCATACAAAAAATTTTTGGCTTTCATACAAAAATTTTTTTTCTTCATACAAATCCCATACATTTTCCTAGGGATGAACAAAAAAATTTTTGGCTTTCATACAAAAAAAGTCATAAAATTTTCAAAAATTTCTTCATTTTATTTCATTACCCTTTTGCTAGCGCCAATTTTTTAAATAACTAATACAAATACTATTTCTTATACAAAAAATAACAAGTCCAACACAGTCCCAAAAACACTCCGGGCCGCATGCGCGGCCCAAAATTACTAGTTATTACTATTATATATAATTGGATTACCATTCACTGACTGACTGACTGACTGACATAGTAGTTCTCCGGGAAGAAGTTTCGTGGGGTGCAAGTGTCATATGTCATCGTATAGGTATGGTTCATGGGACCACGAGAAAAATCCGAAACTTGGAGAAAGTGGAACTGGTCATGGAGTAGGGTAGAGGATCTCAAAAGTGGTAGGACATAGAGGGGGGGTGCTTGAACTAATTCTGGTAGGAACTGCTTGTAGGTGAAGGAAAACCAAAAAACAAGATGGCCGCCATACAAAAAAACATGGCCGCCATACAAATTTCAAATGTGAATTTCTCTAGAACGGTTGGAGATAGGTGGGGGGTGTTCGACCAAATGTCATAGAGGGCCGTGGGGGACGTTTGGAAATAGTTGCAAAAATCCAAGATGGCGTCGTCAAAATGGCGGCCGATTTTCAAAATGGTCGCAGGGGGCTGATTTTTTGCACCCGGGGGTATATTGGGGTGCAGATTCCATAAATGAAATCGAAATTCCGAAATGTCAAAAAATAAAGATGGCCGCCATACATGTGAAAATTTCGAGGGGGTGGGGAGTAGATCTCCATGTTGCTGGGATGCAGGGTCGACGTTTTTGATGCAACTGTATACGTTTGGGTCCAGAATGTATAGAATAAATGAAAAGTTGGTGATAGGTGGAACTGACCTTGGAGTACCAAAGGGATCTCGAAAACTATAAGAGATAGGGGAATGATGCTTGAACTAATGTTGGAGAGAACTGCATGCATGTTTTCAAGCATACCAAAAATTTTTGGCTTTCATACAAATTTTTTTTTTCTTCATACAAATCCCATACATTTCCCTAGGGATGAACAAAACGACGGAGCAAGTACTGCAGTGAGGCCGAAGGCCGAACTGCAGTACTTGCGACGTCAAAGTGAGGGGGATGCGAGGCCGCAGGCCGAGCATCACCTCCACTTTGACCATCAGACCTTGGAGTACCGAAGGGATCTCGGAAACTATAAGAGATAGGGAGGTGGTGTTTGAACTAATATTTGAGAGAACTGCATGCATGTTACCAATCATACAAAAAATTTTTGGCTTTCATACAAAATTTTTTTTTCTTTATACAAATTCCATACATTTTCCTAAGGATGAATAAAACGACGGAGCAAGTACTGCGGTGAGGCCGAAGGCCGAAATGCAGTACTTGCGACGTCTCAGTGAAGGTGATGCGAGGTTAAAGACCGACCTTCAGACCGATCAGACCCTGGAGTACCCAGGGGATCTCGAAAACTATAAGAGATAGCGGGTTGGTGTTTGAACTAAATTTGATGAGAATTGCTTGCATGTTACTAATCATACAAAAAAATTTTGGCTTTCATACAATTTTTTTTTAATACAAATCCCATACATTTTCCTAAGGACGACCAAAACGACGGAGCAAGTGCTGCGGTGAGGCCGAAGGCCGAACTGCAGTACTTGCGACGTCTAAGTGAAGGTGATGTGAGGCTGAAGGCCATCACTTTGACCATCAGGCCTTGGAGTACCCCATGGGATCTCGAAAACTATAAGAGATAGCGGGTTGATGCTTGAACTAAATTTGATGAGAACTGGTTGTATGTATTGGATCATACAAAATCATCATCATCCTCAGCCAACTTTCTACTACAACTACTCTATATAGGTACATAATATATTTTATCCGTTTGATAGTTACTGATTTCTTACAACTTCGTGACATTTTGACTACATTTTTCAACATCATCATCTACAGCCCTAGACAAATTGGACACGAGTTTTTTTTAAATATATATCCCACCGAGTTTGATGATTAGTTGGCGTTTCCACATTCATATGGTGATTTAGTTGCATACAATTACCGAGATCATCAAAAGTCACATTATCTAATATCATCATCATCATCCTTAGCCCACTTTCTACCGCATTTTATCTCTTTACTCATCTCTTTCCCCTTCTTCTAGCGCCAACTTTTTTTAAATGCAATACATATACAAATACTATTTAACTTTCTTATACAAAAAATTAAAAGTCCAAACTACCAATAACACGCCGGGCCGCATGCGCGGCCCAAAATTGCGATGCGATGGATGCGAGGCCGCAGGCCGAGCATCACCTCCACTTTGACCATCAGACCTTGGAGTACCGAAGGGATCTCGGAAACTATAAGAGATAGGGAGGTGGTGTTTGGACTAATATTTGAGAGAACTGCATGCATGTTTTGAATCATACAAAAAATTTTTGGCTTTCATACAAAAAAAAATTTTTTTCATACAAATTCCATACATTTTTCTAGGGATGTACAAAACGACGGAGCAAGTACTGCGGTGAGGCCGAAGGCCGAAACGCAGTACTTGCGACGTCTCAGTGAAGGTGATTCGAGGTTGGAGACCGACCTTCAGACCGATCAGACCCTGGAGTACCCCAGGGGATCTCGAAAACTATAAGAGATAGCGGGTTGGTGCTTGAACTAAATTTGATGAGAACTGCTTGAATGTTACTTATCATACAAAAAAATTTTGGCTTTCATACAAAAATAGACTTAATAAAATTTTCAAAAATTTCTTCATTTTATCTCATTACCCTTTTACTAGCGCCAATTTTTTTTTAATGCAATACTTATACAATTTCTTATACAAAAAATTAAAAGTCCAAACTACCAATAACACGCCGGGCCGCATGCGCGGCCCAAAATTACTAGTTACTATTATATATAATTGGATTACCATTCACTGACTGACTGACTGACTGACATAGTAGTTCTCCGGGAAGAAGTTTCGTGGGGTGCAAGTGTCATATGTCATCGTATAGGTATGGTTCATGGGACCACGAGAAAAATCCGAAACTTGGAGAAAGTGGAACTGGTCATGGAGTAGGGTAGAGGATCTCAAAAGTGGTAGGACATAGAGGGGGGGTGCTTGAACTAATTCTGGTAGGAACTGCTTGTAGGTGAAGGAAAACCAAAAAACAAGATGGCCGCCATACAAAAAAACATGGCCGCCATACAAATTTCAAATGTGAATTTCTCTAGAACGGTTGGAGATAGGTGGGGGGTGTTCGACCAAATGTCATAGAGGGCCGTGGGGGACGTTTGGAAATGGTTGCAAAAATCCAAGATGGCGTCGTCAAAATGGCGGCCGATTTTCAAAATGGCCGCAGGGGGCTGATTTTTTGCATCCGGGGGTATTTTGGGGTGCAGATTCCATATCTGAAATCGAAATTCCGAAATGTCAAAAAATAAAGATGGCCGCGATACATGTGAAAATTTCGAGGGGGTGGTGAGTAGATCTCCATGTTGCTGGGGTGCAGGGTTGACGTTTTTGGTGCAAATGTATACGTTTGGGTCCAGAATGTATAGAATAAATGAAAAGTTGGTGATAGGTGGAACTGACCTTGGAGTACTAAAGGGATCTCGAAAACTATAAGAGAAAGGGGAATGATGCTTGAACTAATGTTGGAGAGAACTGCATGCATGTTTTCAATCATACCAAAAATTTTTGGCTTTCATACAAAAAATTTTTTTCTTCATACAAATCCCATACATTTCCCTAGGGATGAACAAAACGACGGAGCAAGTACTGCAGTGAGGTCGAAGGCCGAACTGCAGTACTTGCGACGTCAAAGTGAGGGGGATGCGAGGCCGCAGGCCGAGCATCACCACCACTTTGACCATCAGACCTTGGAGTACCGAAGGGATCTCGGAAACTATAAGAGATAGGGAGGTGGTGTTTGAACTAATATTTGAGAGAACTGCATGCATGTTTTGAATCATACAAAAAATTGTTGGCTTTCATACAAAATTTTTTTTTCTTTATACAAATCCCATAAGTTTTCCTAAGGATGAACAAAACGACGGAGCAAGTACTGCGGTGAGGCCGAAGGCCGAAATGCAGTACTTGCGACGTCTCAGTGAAAGTGATGCGAGGTTGGAGACCGACCTTCAGACCGATCAGACCCTGGAGTACCCCAAGGGATCTCGAAAACTATAAGAGATAGCGGTTTGGTGTTTGAACTAAATTTGATGAGAACTGCTTGCATGTTACTTATCATACAAAAAAAATTTGGCTTTCATACAAAAAAAGTCTTCATAAAATTTTCAAAAATTTCTTCATTTTATTTCATTACCCTTTTGCTAGCGCCAATTTTTTAAATAACTAATACAAATACTATTTCTTATACAAAAAATAACAAGTCCAACACAGTCCCAAAAACACTCCGGGCCGCATGCGCGGCCCAAAATTACTAGTTACTATTATATATAATTGGATTACCATTCACTCACTCACTCACTGACATAGTAGTTCTCCGGGAAGGAGTTTCGTGGGGTGCAAGTGTCACATGTCATCGTATAGGTATGGTTCATGGGACCACGAGAAAAATCCGAAACTTGGAGAAAGTGGAACTGGTCATGGAGTAGGGTAGGGGATCTCAAAAGTGGTAAGACTTAGATGGGGGGTGCTCAAACTAATTTTTGTAGGAACTGCTTGTAGGTGAAGGAAAACCAAAAAACAAGATGGCCGCCATACAAAAAAACATGGCCGCCATACAAATTTCAAATGCTCGTAACTCTGGAACGGTTGGAGATAGGTGGGGGGTGTTCGACCAAATGTCATAGAGGGCCGTGGGGGACGTTTGGAAATGGTTGCAAAAATCCAAGATGGCGTCGTCAAAATGGCGGCCGATTTTCAAAATGGCCGCAGGAGGCTGATTTTTTGCATCCGGGGGTATTTTGGGGTGCAGATTCCATATCTAAAATCGAAATACCGAAATGTCAAAAAATAAAGATGGCCGCCATACATGTGAAATTTTCGAGGGGGTGGTGAGTAGATCTCCATGTTGCTGGGGTGCAGGGTTGACATTTTTGGTGCAACTGTATACGTTTGGGTCCAGAATGTATAGAATAAATGAAAAGTTGGTGATAGGTGGAACTGACCTTGGAGTACCAAAGGGATCTCGAAAACTATAAGAGATAGGGGAATGATGCTTGAACTAATGTTGGAGAGAACTGCATGCATGTTTTCAAGCATACCAAAAATTTTTGGCTTTCATACAAATTTTTTTTTTCTTCATACAAATCCCATACATTTCCCTAGGGATGAACAAAACGACGGAGCAAGTACTGCAGTGAGGCCGAAGGCCGAACTGCAGTACTTGCGACGTCAAAGTGAGGGGGATGCGAGGCCGCAGGCCGAGCATCACCTCCACTTTGACCATCAGACCTTGGAGTACCGAAGGGATCTCGGAAACTATAAGAGATAGGGAGGTGGTGTTTGAACTAATATTTGAGAGAACTGCATGCATGTTACCAATCATACAAAAAATTTTTGGCTTTCATACAAAATTTTTTTTTCTTTATACAAATTCCATACATTTTCCTAAGGATGAATAAAACGACGGAGCAAGTACTGCGGTGAGGCCGAAGGCCGAAATGCAGTACTTGCGACGTCTCAGTGAAGGTGATACGAGGTTGGAGACCGACCTTCAGACCGATCAGACCCTGGAGTACCCCAGGGGATCTCGAAAACTATAAGAGATAGCGGGTTGGTGTTTGAACTAAATTTGATGAGAAATGCTTGCATGTTACTAATCATACAAAAAAATTTTGGCTTTCATACAATTTTTTTTTTCTTTAGGTATACAAATTCCATACATTTTCCTAAGGATGAACAAAACGACGGAGCAAGTACTGCGGTGAGGCCGAAGGCCGAACTGCAGTACTTGCGACGTCAAAGTGAGGGGGATGCGAGGCCGCAGGCCGAGCATCACCACCACTTTGACCATCAGACCTTGGAGTACCGAAGGGATCTCGGAAACTATAAGAGATAGGGAGGTGGTGTTTGAACTAATTTTTGAGAGAACTGCATGCATGTTTTGAATCATACAAAAAATTTTTGGCTTTCATACGCTGAAGGCTGAGTATCGCCATCTCTTTGATCATCAGACCTTGGAGTACCCCAGGGAACACGAAAACTATAAGAGATAGAGGGTTGGAGCTTGAAGTATATATTATGAGAGCTGGTTGTATATTTTGAATCATACCAAATCATCATCATCTTCAGCCAACTTTCGACTACTTTAAATCTGTACCTATACTTATACATTTTATCCGTTTGATAGTCACAATTTTTTTACAACTTCGAGACATTTCGACAAAATGTTTCATCATCATCATCTACAGCCCTAAACAAATTGGACACGAGTTTTTTTTGTTAATATATAACCTACCGAGATTGATGATTAGTTTGCGTTTTTAAACCCATATGGAGATTTAGTTGCATTCGACTGCATTGGTCATTCTAAGTCACAGATTATCTGACTTCATCATCATCATCCTCAGCGTACTTTTTACCGCATTATATATCTTTAGGTACCTATTTTCTATCGCCAAATATTTTTTAAGGAATATTTATTTATACAAATACTATTTCAATAACAAGTCCAAGACAGTCCAATTAAACGCTTCGATGACGGAGCAAGTAGGTACCTACTGCGGTGAGGGCGAAGGCCGAAACGCAGCACTTGCGACGTCTACTTGAAGGTGATGCGAGGCTACTGGAGACTGACCTCCAGACCGATCAGACCTTAGAGTACCCAGGGGATCACGAAAACTATTGTATCTATGATTGGTAACATACAAGCAATTCTCATTTCATTTAATTCAAACACGAACCCGCTATCTCATGAGATAGCGGGTTCGTGTTTGAATTAAATGAAATGAGAATTGCTTGTATGTTACCAATCATAGATACAAAAAAAATTGCGAGTATGGATGCGAGCCCCAAGGCCGAGTATTACCATGACTTTGACCTTAAGATCTTGGAGTACTTGGGTACCTACCTACCTCAAGGGATCTCGAAAATTATAAAAGATAGCGGCTGGAGGTTACATTTCGGGGACGAGAAGATTGCGGTGTCCTTTTTGTCATTCGTGGTGGTCTTGTCAATGTGACAGGTAAATATCATGTTAGGTAACGTTTTATAGGTTTGTGGGGACGAGAAGACTGTTTCCAGTGTCTCTTTTGGCATCAAAGTTAGTATTTTACATTTGTCAGATTAAAAGCTAAATGTCGTATCGTTCAATAGGTTTGTGGGCAAGAGAAGGCTTATTTCGGTCTCTTTTTTGACAATAGAGATGGTCTTGTGAATATAACAGTTAATTAATGTTGGGTTCCTTTTACTTTTTGGGTTTTCGTGGTCAAGGATACGGTTCTGATACCATTTATTATTGCTAAACTTGTTACATACCTAAGTACGTATCAGAGCAAAGCTTGCTATGTTTTATAAAAGGGTAGTGAGGCCTACGGTATCACTAAGCTATTATTTTTCTCTATTTGGGTAATTATGTACGTCCGCACTGTTCGATTTATACAATAAATACAAGCAAACAAAAACATAGGTAGGTATGTAATTTCGTAGCACTAACATCAATTGATTTACCGCATTACCTATAAAATACCATATCTATATGTGTCGAGTTAAAATGTATGCCATCTATGGTTATTCTCATCATCATAAATTTAAGGGCCGGGCCCTTGTCTGTGGAGTATGCGCCATCCTTCCCGGTCTTCTGCCAATTCCTTGACCTCCTTATACGACATGACACCCGCCTTTTCTTTTATTTGGTCCATGTATGATCTTCTCGGCCTTCCTCTTCCTCTTCGGGCTTCCAATTTTCCTTCCATGATGTTTCTTATAAATTCGTCATGTCGTATAAGGTGGCCAACCATCTTCCCTCTTCTGTTTTCAATAGTTGCCAGTATTGTACGGTGTTCTTGGACCATGGTTATTCTGATGTACTAAATATAAAAACCAACAAAATAATAGCCTCAATTTTGTTCTGAAATTCTACAGCGCGCTATCTAGCTATTTATTCAGACATTGATTAGGTTCTTACGTGTATTAGGTATCTATTGTATATGTAATCATAAAAACATGAGTACCTACATATATGCAAACTGATTGCCAGCACAAGAAAATATTGCACTAAAATCACGATAGGTACCTATGTACTACCTAAACAATTTTGATATTATATTGTTACCTACCTACTTGAGTTAGCTACAAGAATTGGTAATATCAGGTGATTTACAGCTAAGTGTAAGCCTCTATTTGAGTTAGCAAAATGAATATGTAACATCAGGCGAGTTATGGTGAAGTGTACCTACATAAGCATATCTAGCATTATATTAAAATTAAAACAAGTAGGATTAAGAGGATATACTTACCAAACTTTTAAACTTCCAAATAATATGTACCTAAGTTGTTTTTGTATAAGAATTTGATTTCATTAAAACGACAGAAAAATAAACCCTTTATTTATTTTTACACTTTTTTCTAACTAAATGTTTATCTTAAATCTAAAGTTTGTTAATAAATATGACATCTGGCCACATTCTGATGAATATTAATGATCTTCTGAACTTTTAGCAACATTTTCCTTCCTTTTATGGACTCCATACTACATGTGAAGATAGCATAGTGGTTAAGATTTAAAATTAGTATAATAGGCTCTTTGGTGACATTGTATGACAACGGTTTACAAATTGTTTTGGTGTTAGTTAGTTATTATATACCGTATGATAAACCTTATAGCATAGTTTAAATTGGTTTTTTAAACATTACTATTACAGACTAACAGGTAAAAAAGATCAATTAACATTTCTAAACAGGTTGGTAGAGCTGAGCTGAATAGGTTAGAATAGCTAAATAGGCTGAAGATTGCACGACGGCACGACGTAAGGTTCGACGAAGTGGAGGTGTATATACTCAGCAGAGGGTAGACACAGGCTTGATTAAAAAGTTCTTCAGCATTATAGTTTCATAAATCAAGCAGCAACTGAAAATGAAAATTAAATAAATTAAAACAAATAGGATTTAAAAATTTAATCGAAACCTCACATAATGTCTTACAAGTAGCTTCAAATAGTACTTTTCTGAAGTACCTATTTGGATGCCCATTCTTTTATGAAATTAATATACTGTTTCCTAAGTAGGTTTGATACATACCTATGTTAATATAAATAGAATTAAATAGGCTATCGGCATTCTACAGCATATAAACATATTAAAAAACAATTGTTTATATCAAATTATGATAAACAATATCATATTCAAAACATACAGATTAAATTGAGATCTTTTTGATAACACATTGTTTGTAAGCAAATTTGTATAAATGTGATAATTTTGAAAGGTGTTAATAACTTCCTAATGCCAATATATATTCACATATTGATAATGATTTCTATTCTAGGACCTCCCAGTAGTAGTATGCTAATGTCTTTTTGTCTTTTTCCATGGCCATTAAGGGATTGGTCAACGAAATGAACAGACACATAAATTAACTTGGTTAACTACAAAAACTTACAAAGAATCAAATAATAAACTGCATAAGTACTCAAAACTCGATCGCGTTTATATGTTTGTGCCTTTTGAGCTCCACCTCAAAAGGCACAAACATATAAACGCGATCGGGGCCGTGGGGTCCAGCTGTGTTGGATTTGTATTGGGACCAGGCCAAGTGTTTGGTGGAAGTGACAGGTTTCCAGAATGCTGGTTGCTACTTTGCTCAAAAGGTGAGCATTGCTATACAACACGGAAATGCCGCCAGCATTTTGGGGACTTTTCCTTCTACTACAGGCATTTTAGATTAAGTATTTTAAGTTTTTATTGTATAGTTTAATTTTGTGTGTTTTAATAAATATACCAACTATCAAATAATACTTACAATTTCAAATGTTGTAGGATACAATTTGAGGTCATCCAGCATGATGCATTGATGTGTTGCTTTTTTGTATTTCTGAAAAGCATAAAATTACTCAAGATTAATATATGAATGAAAAATATTATTGATATATGAATTATTAATATATGAATTTGCCTAATATTGAAAAGACAGATATAATGCAGTTTCTGTGGTAACTTAAATGATTACATTTGTAGGTAAGTTATAATAATACAATAAATCAGAATGAGGCATAACTGGCGGGTGCCGTTCTTCATACAATAGACCAGTTTAATTAAGTCAATGAACAACTCAACACAATAGCCTGTAACATTAATACCATGTCTGCAATAGTTACTTTATATACCTAACATCCTCTATCTGTAATTTTTAATTAATTTTTTAAGTATAATATTGTAAAAAGCCTCTGTGTTGGCTACGGCCCCACTGATGCTTCTTAAAAATACCGGGTGTAAGGCCTGAGAATCTGTGAGGTGCAATAAATCATAGGAACTGTATACAGAAGCAATAATAATGAGAGTGGGGTCAGATAGCCAAACATATTATCTTTATTCAATCCTAAAGTCCGGGCTGCACTTTTTATAATTACTGTGTTTGTATTGATTGATTAGACACAGAGTGAAATTACATCTTTCTATTTTTGTTAATTGAAACTTGAAAACTAACTACAGCTTGCATGTATGTTAAAGTCATTAAAAATGGGAAAAAAATAGCTCACATTGAAGAATGAGAGCAATTAATATCAATTTATACTTACATAAACAATTTTCTTTGACACAACAACCTGATGTGTGTCTTTGCCTTAGTTCTTGGAACAAGTCACCTCCTCCTGCCAATTTGTGACTCCCAGGTCTCAAAGGTCTGCTTTCATTCCACTGCATCCTTCCATGCATTATTTGCTCACTAAAATCATTATCGATTTGATTTGATTTGATAGTGATTTATAACCTCCAAAACTATCCATTTTCTTGTGATAGGTATTTGCATAGCTGTGCAGTGTTTGTCACTTTAACAACACGGGAAATGGGCCTAAAGGCAGCGGCCATTCTTATTTCTTATTTAAGATGAAATTAAATAATTATTTCATCAGATTTCGATACGTAAGAGCACGTTTTTTCAATAAAATTTGAAAATGTGTCAACAAAGCAAAGCCATTGACAAATTTGACAATGACAGCCAGATTGACTTGGAACGTTCAAAAATTGTTCATCATAAGTCAACAATGGTGAACTTGATAAATGAATAAAAATAAGTAATACATTTTTAATCTACTTTAATAATTAAATTGAATAAAAAAGATATAAGGTATTGTAATTATCCAGTATTTCAGTTTTTTTGGTAAAAAAACAAAAAAAATATGTGTATAAAAAATTAGACAAGGATTTTTAAACGGGTTTCGTTTAAAAATTCAAATTTTTCATACCTACAACATTACAAAATTTGTGGTGCACTATTTCAAATAATAATTTATTTGTGGTGTTTTACATACAATTTATAACTGATATATATATTAAAATATTAGTTACGTTTATTTTCACAATTTCTAATATCAAGCTGGTAAAAACAGATTTTTATTTAACCAAATGTTGTTTCGCGCCAAAAAAATTGTGGTTAGTTTTCTTATGTTGGTATAAAAGTTGCCGATTTTAGAAGAAAATATTAGGAATCATTCTGTTACAAATTTTGTCTGTTTAAGGTGATCATCTATTATTTTGAAAAATTCACAAAATATTATAAAACCGTGTTAAAATGTGTTTGTGATGTGTTTTCAGGTGCAGAAGTAATTTGGAGATCACAGAATATCAAGGTATATATAAAATAATCATTAATCAATGATTAATGGATTTTTGAAGTAATTTTCTTGTCTTGGCGTCATGACGCCATTATCTATTTCAAACGGTTTTTTGTGTTAACTTTTTACGATTAATAGGAATAAATATGTTGTTTTAATTGTGTTAATGTATTGTATTTATTACATTTTTGTATCGGCATTATTTACATACACTTTTAATTGAAGTGTGTCACAAATGTGGATATCAATTCGTCCGTGGATTCAATATTTTCATTAGAATAGGTATTCAAATTTAAGTATATAAAATGTAGCGAGCTATAGATTAGATGTAGCTGCTAATGGCATATTAAAACGGGAAGCTTAAACTCGGAAGTGCGTCAAAATCGGCTGTTAATTAAGCACAATAATACATGTTTTACAACGATGTTCATTTGTTTTGTAATTTTTTCCCAGATGAAACGCGGATATACTTCGACTCCTGAAGATTTGCAGCAAACTCCACGTCGGTTCCATCCTGACATTACCGCCGTTGCTGCAGGTATTAAAAAGTGATTTTGGTTTTATGATTGAAGTTTAGGTAGTGAACAAATATTTGACCTCGCCATATTTTTTTGAGCTCAGTTAGGTAAGTTTGTACAGTATCTAACTAGGTATTGTACCTATTTGTGTAGAATGAAAAGTTTTGTAAAACCTTAGATTTGCAAGATCTTTATTAAATTTTAGGATAACATCAGAGGTCAATGAATTTTCTCTCAGTCTCGCTTTCCTTGCTATGATTAAAATTAGTACCTAATAGGTAGTTGATAACATGTTTAGAACCTATTCCTATTGATATCTAAATCAAAGACAGTGAAACATAGTCTTGGGTAACTTGTGAGCGAGTGATTGAAAAGATAGGTTTCATTCTTCGGATATGAACGGCTCAGTATCTCATTAATCATAAATAAATCATAAATCATAGTGTTTATTAACCTTACGACATCGCGCCGTACAGGGCAATCAATTTACATAAGTTGGTTGAAATCAAATTCAAATTACATACAACTGTTGGTTATATTTGACGATCTGAGTAACGACCGCACAGCCGACTCGTGAAGGTCGGTGCTTCACGTGCCGACGGACGATGGTTCAAATCCCAGGACGGCCAACACTAATTTTGCGGAAAATTTGAATTTTTGTGTTGCTGTACATATTTTTGCTATTTTTTTTATTATTTTTATTTTTTTACACACAAATTTAACGAAGAAATATCTCTCTTCACTTTGTGTCATATCTTTACATCTTTTGTGTCCTTACCATACGGTTTCATTTACCTCGAATTCGTTTCAAAATATATCTATGAATCGTTGACAGGACCGACCGAACTACGATCAAATAATATAAAACTCATCATTGACCAATCAGTGCGAAAAGAGGCCCGCAGCTGTCAGCGCGCATGCTCTGTATAACGGTCGGGCCACCATACGGACAACGAAATTTGAACTTTCACTGTATGAATTTAGGGCTTAGATTGCTTTATTGTGTATTTCGTACAAAATTACGGTGAACGAACAAGATATGAGAGTTGATTTCATCCGTCAAGATAAGAAGAGTGAAACTTATCTTTTCAATCACTCGCTCGCGAGCCGTTTTCGATCGGCCCGTCCGTCACACAATAGGTATATGGGAAATTGGACTCTCAGTCGTAGCTTTAGGGTTTAGATTAATTTGCTTTTAGTGCGTGTTCGTTCAAAATAAGGTGAGATACTGATATGAAAGAGCGAAACATATTATCTTTAACTCGCAAAGATATGAACCAATATTTTCTTTTCGCTGATATGATCTGCCCACCTCTACAATTAATATGTGGGATATAAATACTGTATTCAATGACTAATTACGAGTATTATTATTACGGAGATCAAAATCATATTGGCTTTGCTATTTAGTTCACAATAACAAGCATAGATGGCGCTAAGAACATGCCAAAAAATAATGTTTACTTGGTGTCTAACTATTTGTGTAGAATGGAAAGTTTTATAATACCTCTGTTAGATTTGCAAGTTTTTCATTCAATTTTTAGGATAAAATCAGAAGTCAAAGAACTCTCACCCAGTCGCTCCCCTTGCTATGTTTAAAATTACTAAATAGGTACAACATAAGGTTCACTATTGATATCAAAAATACTATAAAATGTCTACATTTTATTAGGTATTTATTTGTTGAGTTTATTAATTCTAAATTAGTTCTTCCAAGCTGCATGGTGCTCAGGGTCTGATGGTGAAATAAATAGATGCGGAATAGGATCTCGGTAATTAAGCGACATAACCCTGTATAAGTAAGCAATAGCTAAGGCAAATCATACTTTTTTTTACTATGTCTACAACTAATATTTGCATTTTTATCAGGAGAGACACATCAAGGCAATGCCGAAAGGTACAAGGGCTTTTCTAGACAATGCACGGCAAATGCATTTATAGCTATTCTTCACGCGAAAACCATATCGAATGTTTTAGATTTCGATTTCAATTACGTCCTGTCAGAGGGCGACAAACTTTATATGGAATTAGAGCCGCGTATCCCCGCTTATGTAGAGAGTAGGTATTTATCAGCTGATGAATTACCGACTGATTTGAGAATCGGTAACGTAGATTATAAAGTAGAGTGCAACTACTTAACCACGGATTTGTATCCA
This sequence comes from Macaria notata, assembly GCA_927399415.1. Lineage (NCBI taxonomy): Eukaryota > Metazoa > Arthropoda > Insecta > Lepidoptera > Geometridae > Macaria > Macaria notata. The sequence continues at coordinate 3,979,618 of OV656727.1, forward strand.
ACGTGCAAAAATAATGAGGATATTTATAAGCTACGTCTAAAAAATACTTTAGACAACTTAGTATTTGATGAAAGTTGGGACGACAGTAAAGATGGTTGTCTTTTCACTGGTGGTGGGTACACGGTCGCATTTTGGACACGCAGATACACACTAAATAATGAAACGAATAGGAAATATTATTTGTTCAATAGTCATGCAGTAAACGTCTTAAATGAAAGTAGTTCAGATGGTGTGGCCAGAATTTTTGAAGTAAATTCAACACAAGCCTTAGCGAATACTCTGATCAAATATAGCTGTAGGTACGAAGATCACTATGAATTAAATAGGATATCGATTGTTAGCCCAGCCACACCAACATTGTTGTTAGATTCTGATTTGACCCAATGCAGCTCTGTCGAACCAGATATTGAAATAATAGATTCGCAACGAACTTCTTGTAGCAGAAGTTCCGTTTCTCATACTGGGCTGGTGTTAAGCAACGTTGTTGCATCTTTGACTGACGTTCCAACTCAAACTTCAGTTAGTGTAAATAGTGACAAATCATGCTCTATTTTAACTACACCACCATCTTATGCTGGTGTAGTTAAATTGAGAATGCCCTCAATTACTGCCACAAAAAAAAAGACAGCCGCGCCAATAAACACTTTTAAATCGATTACAGATAATCAACCCGTGGTAGTAATTGAAAAAGTAGGCGATCTAAAATTAAAATATTGTAAACCAGTAGTTGCGCTAGAGCCATTGGAATCATTGCAAAATAAACCAAGTGCTTCCGTTAAACGAGGGCGACCCAAAAAAGTTAAAAAAGGGCCTAATAAATCAAAAGCCAACGCACACCTGGACGCCGTAACTAAATACGCAGCTAAAAAGCCTGAAATAAATTTAAAATCGGTACAAACATATACTTCTAAAAACCCCGACGTTAACAGAATTTCAGTAGATAAATACACTACTACACACCCACAAATAAATCGTGACGCAGTTAGGAAATACACAGAAAAAAATCCAGGTGTGAATTTACAAGCCGTAAAAAAATACCAAACTACACACCCACAAATTACACAACAGACGAGTGCACAATATAATCAATCATCGAGGAATGTCGACATTTCACTCCGTAGGTCAAGTAATATGATAGGCGAGAAACGGGGTGACGAATTAAATTCTGTTAAAGCGTTCTCTCTCAAAAACCAGTCACTCAAATCACCAAACACGTACATCTGTCAACATTGTCACGCTCCTCTGTTTGAAGAGGAACGTTCTAGGTCACAATGGTGTTGCTCTTCAGGCGCGAACAATGTCTTATCGCTCGAACCTTTAACAGAAGATTTTTATTCGCATCACAGTTTTTTGCAACGACCGCGCGCTTACAACAATTTATTTGCATTCTCAGCTTTAGGGACTACACACGGTTTTCAACATCCAGATGGCTTATCCTTCATTAAAATTCAGGGTCGTACATACCACCGCGTCTTTGATTTAGCTTACAATCAGAGTGTAAATAATATAGGAATGTATATTAATGACAATTCTGAACGCGAGAACTTAGCTAGCAATAGGAATTTAGATTTAGATATCGTACGGTCGATTACTCACTTTTTACATTCAGTTAATCCGTTTATAGAATGTTTTAAAAGATTAGGTGCAGAGGCTTCCGATGAAGCGTATATTATGTTTCAGAAAACTTCACGAGCTACCCATGGAAATATTTTAGGCGACATGCCCATGTTTAGTTCGGAAGTGGCCGCAATTATTAGCACTGATAGGGAACAGTACGTGCCACGCTCTATTGCCTTATGGAAAGTGGGAGAGAAAAAACCGCATACCGTTGACATTATGCACAATTTGTACGAACCTTTCGGCTACCCGCTCCTCTATCCAGCTGGTAATCCAGGGTGGTACTGTACGAAGCTAGACCGCAACGGACACAAGCTAACTCAGGCTCGATACGTCAGGTGTCTTCTTTTATCAGAAAGTCGGTTTTCTCAACTCGGTCGGCTATCCGAGGAATGGATGGTCGATATGTATTGTAGAATCAGTGAAGAACGTTTGCGTTATATACTTAACATGCAGAAAAATAGTTTTGAGATTAGAATGGCACCGTTGAATGAAATACAAAACGATGAAAGCATTCAAGGTGAAGGTATAGTCCCTGGCCGTGTGTACCTTCCATATTCATTTACTGGGGGGCCACGTTACATGAAAGTAAAATATTTAGATTGCATCGCGTTGGTTAATAGAATGGGACCTCCCTCGTATTTTGTTACATTCACATGTAATCCCAATTGGCCAGAAATACAAAATTCTATTCCAGCTGGCCAACGCCCCGCTAATCCATTAATTTGTGCAAGAGTTTTTAATTTACGCCTCCTTGCTTTAATTAGAGACATACGATCCGGCCTTTGGTTTGGAAAAGTAGAGTATTTGACTCATGTAATTGAATTTCAAAAAAGAGGTCTTCCTCATGCCCACATTTGCTTTAGAGTCGAAGGGGGAGGCCCAAAGAATAACTTGGATATTGATAAGGTGTGTCGCGCCGACATTCCTGATGATAAGGAAGCCGAAGGCAGATTGCGTCCAGCTGTCTTAAAGCACATGATACATGGGCCGTGTGGGCGAGACAGAGACAATTTGCCGTGTTACGATAGAGAAAAACAAAAATGTAACAAACGCTTCCCAAAAAGAGAAACCGACGTAACATTTATAGATGATAGAGGTTTTGTACACTTGCGTCGTAATAGTAATAATGAAGGCGTAATTAAATTCAGAAATCGAGAAGTTACAGTGAATGAAACATGGACGGTACCATACAATGCCAGTTTGCTTTTAAAATATGATGCTCACATTAATATCGAAGTCTCCTCGCACCGGAACGTAGTTAAATATCTTTTCAAATACCTGACTAAAGGGCCTGATGAAGCGCGTGTTGCCGTTGTTGAGGAAACAACTAACGAAATTGAAGATTACGTCACGAAAAGATATATAGGCTCCAGCGACGCGGCTTGGAGAATATTAGAATTTGACGTAACTTCCCGTGAACCTAATGTTAAGCAACTGGCAGTCCATCTAGACCACAGACAGACAGTATATTTCAAACCTGGCCAGGAAGCGAATGTCAACCGCGAATCGTCCGATTTACTCACATACTTCAACAGACCGTTAGGTGCAGAATTCGATAGTTTAACATATGTAGAGTTCTATGAAAGGTATATTGTGCATCCGAAAAAACCCACCACCAAAGTTACTATACATGAAACAACAAACGGCAAATACGTTACAGAGAGACAAAGGGGAATCATGGTTTGTAGATTATTTTGGGTCAGCCCTACGCGCGGCGAACAATTTTATCTTAGATTACTATTAAATGCGTTTCCGTGCCGTGGATATTCGGACCTCTTAAATCTTGGTGGCCTACAGCATGAAAATTTTCAAGAGGCGTGTAAAGCTGTTGGTATTTGTGACAGCGAAACAGAATACATTACCTGCATGACAGAAGCAGTAACTTTCTTCACTGGCCACCGTCTGCGCAGGTTTTTTGTTTTGTTGGCTGTAAACGGTGCTCCAGTTGCGCTACTGTGGGACACATTTAAAAATCAACTTTGCGAAGACTATTTGCACAGATTCCCCAATGAATTCGAAAAATCATACAGCTTGGGGTTGAGGGACATTAGTAGGTGGTTACAAAAGCATAGTTTGAGTCTAGGCGACCTAGGTCTTCCGGAGGTTGATGACGAATCAACAGAACTAGATAGGGAGCTTGTTGAGTATGATGTAGAACATCAAAAGTCTGTTGTCGATGAATGGTTACCCAGGCTTTCATCCGAACAACGATCAGTGTTTGACTATATTAGGAAACTTTGCACAGATGACAATTTCCGCGAATCAAATCCTTGCGCCATTTTCATAGACGGTCCGGCAGGTACAGGAAAAACGCAATTGCTTAACACTATATCAGCATTTGTTCGCGGTTGTTTAAAGTCAGTAGCAATTTGTACGGCATCGTCAGCAATCGCGGCACAAAATTTGGAGAACGCTTCTACCGCACACTCAATGTTCAAATTTCCATTAGACGTCATAGACGATTCTACAAATTGGAATTTGAGCAATTCAACTCAGAGGGGACAATTAATTCATCAAGCTCAAATCATAATTTACGACGAGGCCCCTATGGCACATAAATATTTGATTCACATGCTCGACAGATCTTTGCAAGACCTCATGAAATCAAAAATAATATTTGGAGGTAAAATAATAATTTTTGCAGGAGATTTTAGACAAATCCCGCCAGTAGTTGTAGATGCCAAAACTGATTCAGATATCCTAAATTCATCATTGAAAAAGTCCCCGCTATGGCCACAGATTAAAAAATTCACATTGATTGCATCGCAAAGATGTCGAGACGATATTGAATACGCAAAGTTTATTCTTGAACTGGGGTCCAATGAGCTGCCCACAATTTCATTACCTGTCGGTAGAAGCATTCACAAAATCGTCTCTTTACATATGATCGATCACGTAACTGAATTAGATGACTTAATAGACTTTGTTTTCCCATACGCAATATTACCAGAAATTGACGTAGCATCACTACGCGCAATACTTTGTACCCGCAATGATGCCGTTCGCGAAATAAATTCAATTATATTAGATCGCGTGTCAGGAGACTTGCTCCATTTTTACTCGAGTGATAGAATTGCCAATGATGACGCGGACCAACTGTACCTCGGACCCGATTTTCTGAATAGAATCCAACCCCCGGGGGTTCCTGAACACGATTTGAAGCTTAAAGTAGGATGCGTCTGCATGATTATTAGGAATCTTAGTTTTGCAGACGGCTTAGTTAACGGGACTAAAGTAATAGTAGTAGACACATCGGCGCATTTGATTACAGTCCGTAAAAGAGGTTGCTACGAGAACATACCTTATTTAATACCTCGCATCCTCTTTAAGGCACCTATAGAACGGGGTAGCCCATACGAGATGGAACGTCATCAATTCCCTCTCCAGGTGTCATATGCTATGACCATTCACAAGTCGCAAGGGCAAACTATTTCGAGGGTGGGAGTGGATTTGCGTTCTGATATATTTAGCCACGGCCAATTGTACGTAGCTCTAGGTAGAGTGCAAGATAGGGATTCAATCAAAATATTAATAAATGACAATCGCGTAATCGATGGGAAACCCTGTGCAAATAACAAAATTATATCGGAATTAATCAAGTAAATCAGCTACGACTCTTGAAAGTTATATAAAATTGTTCGTCTCTCTTCATTTCGGTCGGTAAATTATTTTAAATCATGTTTTGTCGTGTATTTGACGAAAAGTCCTTTTTTAAATCATGTATTTTTCTACACTTTACATACAATACACTGACAAATATATGACTATAAAATATTTTAGTTGTGTAGGTTTATGTCAGTAAATCCGTCAATAATACTGACCAAAAGTTTCATAGTTCGGTCAATCTCCAGTACATTCATTAGGAATATATCCAGACTTACATCCAATAAGTGAATTCTGCGGTGAATGAATGTAAATTGATCGTTGAATAATTGTAGCTACCGTTTAGTTAGATCTGATGGCATACGAATAAAGGTAATTGATATAAGTAAGTAACGACAGTAATAGTTGGTTAGGGTTTTTGATCACATACCGAACAGATTAGCATATGATTAAGTTTATCATGAGTTTTGGTTTAGAACTCAATGTATAGATTGAATACGCGTGGTGTGATTCGGTTGACGAGTCGTGAGGGTGGGTGGACGGGTTTTGTGGTGGTCACACTGGGATAAGTGTGTAGTGCAAACGGTACATAAGAGAAGTTCAATGAAGTATGTATGTGTTTGGATACATGATGTAAGTATGCGTATGTATGTCTAAACGAATGGAAGAGTGTGCATGTCAATGAATGAATGAGTTACAAATTTGGGGGTGAATGTTAGTCTGTGGGCGAGTGTGCTTGTGAGTGAGGAGGAGAATGGGTGCATCTATGTGTGAGTGTGTGTGCGAGAGAGCTTTCGAGCGAAATGGTGGAAGGGTGCTTGTGTGTGTGAAGTGTGTGCGCGAATTACCTGCGAGTGAGCAGGTGAATGGGCTCATGTGTGTGTAAGTGTGTATGTGCGAGTGTGTGCGATAGAAAAAAAGGTGGTTGCATGTGTGTGTGCGAGAGTGTATGAGAGTGAAGAGGTGGATGGGTGCGTGTGTCTGAAGCGAGAGTGTTTGTGTGAGAGAGGCGGTTGGCGGGCGCATGTAAGTATAAGTGTGTATTCTTATTATTAGTACGTAATTATATTATGCTATTATAACAAACCTAATAATTAATTACAATAAAAGTTGTATTTGCGCTCCTTTAACTTCATATTGAAATTAAGTGAGATGTGCAATTACAACTACTTAAATATCACTCCACTTATTTTTTAATTAAAATCAAGTAGGACGTGTGTTTCCATAGTATGTGCAGTTATATAAATAGTAATTATTATTAGTTTTATATATGTTATATATAGTAACAATACTATTAATCAATTTCAACAAATGTTGTATTTGCGCTCCTTTAACTTCATATTGAAATTAAGTGAGATGTGCAATTACAACTACTTAAATATCACTCCACTTATTTTTTTTATTAAAATTAAGTAGGACGTGTGTTTCCATAGTATGTGCAGTTATATAAATAGTTATTATTATTAGTTTTATATATGTTATATTGTAACAATACTATTAATAAATTTCAACAAATGTTGTATTTGCGCTCCTTTAACTTCATATTGAAATTAAGTGAGATGTGCAATTACAACTACTTAAATATCACTCCACTTATTTTTTAATTAAAATCAAGTAGGACGTGTGTTTCCATAGTATGTGCAGTTATATAAATAGTTATTATTATTAGTTTTATATATGTTATATTGTAACAATACTATTAATCAATTTCAACAAATGTTGTATTTGCGCTCCTTTAACTTCATATTGAAATTAAGTGAGATGTGCAATTACAACTACTTAAATATCACTCCACTTATTTTTTTTATTAAAATTAAGTAGGACGTGTGTTTCCATAGTATGTGCAGTTATATAAATAGTTATTATTATTAGTTTTATATATGTTATATTGTAACAATACTATTAATAAATTTCAACAAATGTTGTATTTGCGCTCCTTTAACTTCATATTGAAATTAAGTGAGATGTGCAATTACAACTACTTAAATATCACTCCACTTATTTTTTAATTAAAATCAAGTAGGACGTGTGTTTCCATAGTATGTGCAGTTATATAAATAGTTATTATTATTAGTTTTATATATATTATATTGTAACAATACTATTAATCAATTTCAACAAATGTTGTATTTGCGCTCCTTTAACTTCATATTGAAATTAAGTGAGATGTGCAATTACTATACTAATACTACTATGGTAGAAGCAACTGTCTATTCCAAATAGATTTATAATTTTCCGCACCAGCTTACAAATGTAACTTTCACTCCTGAGTTCTGATCAAATGAAAGTTAACGCGACAGAGGCATGAATACAAAACCCAAAGTTTCTATACAATTGAACTGGTTTGCCAACTATAATGAACACGGACTTATCACCACACAAGCAAAGTACAAACAGCAAAATAATCCAATGAAACATTTTATTAATTTTAATATGCAAGTATGAATGCAAGCATTAATGTATAAGAAGAAACCACTCCACGCAAGTCACAAACAAAGAATAATTTCCTGGAATTTACAAACCAACAACAAAAGCCAAAGAAGTAATGAGAAGATATAGGTGCAGTATAACACCTGAACGTATGAGCTAACATAATGATAAAAAATATGTAATAATAACATAGTCATTATCTATGCATTGTATTGTATTTAATAACATAGATGAATTCATTCAATACCTTGTACTTACTTGCTTTATAAGTCTTAGCTTCTTAAAGTCTAAATTTAACATACAGACTCATAGTTTGGTATTGTATAATAACATATTGATTAAAATTTATTATTTTACTTATTCATATATATCATTTGTCGACTTTCTACATATATGATAATTCGTAAAATTTATATATTATAACTATTTATTTGAATATGTATTGTTAGTGCATTGATTACAAAATGCAACATGAATTTATATAGTAATATTTTTGTGTTATAAATATTCGATAATTGCGTTTTAATTAATCTTTGAACTTACATAATAATTTAAAAAAACCAGCATCGTTTTAATATCAAACATTTTCGTTGTCTATTTTATTCATGATTATTGTACCTAAACCACCATTTCCAGATTAATAAAATAGTTTTAATTTATAATTAATATAATATATATAGCTGTTAAGAAACGTGTTTTCATACACTCATTTACACACGCATACACTCACCTACCTCCTTGCTCGTACGCACACTCACGGTTCACATACACGCATCCATCCACCTCTTCACTCTCAAACACTTTCGCACACACACATGCACCCACCTTTTTTTCTATAACACATACTCGCACACACACACGTACACACACATGAGCCCATTCACCTGCTCACTCGCAGGTAATTCGCGCACACACTTCACACACACAAGCACCCTTCCACCATTTCGCTCGAAAGCTCTCTCGCACACACACTCTCACATAGATGCACCCACTCTCCTCCTCACTCACAAGCACACTCGCCTGACAGACTAACATTCACCCCTGAATTTGTAACTTATTCATTCATTTACACACACTCATCCATTCGTTTAGACACACAAACGCATACTTACATCATGTATCCAGACACATGCATACTTCACTGAACTTCTCTACTGTACCGTTCGTACTACATGCTCATCCCAGTGAGACCACCACAAACGTCACGACTTTTTGACCAAATCACATTACGCTTTTCATCTATACATTTGGTTCCACCATACTCTGTTGAACTTATTTATGTGCGAATATCGTTCGGTATGAGATTATTAACCTAATAACTTCTATTATTGCCCTTATTTACTTTTTATCAATTACCAATTCGAATGTCATTCGATCTAACAAACGCCGCTCTGTTATTTACCGATTAATTTATATTCATTTACTAACGCTTTCCTTGTCTGGCTGTGTGCCTGTATATCTATTAATGATACACTCGATTTTAACTTACTTGAGGCCGAGGTTTGTGGCATTGGCTATCTTGCTTTCATGAATTTCTATATAACTGACATAATTTATAGATCATTATCATATACTATTCCATCATATTTAGATTGGGTAGTAACGCATGTTTAGATTAGATAGATGGTAACTTTTTGAGTTACCATTTGTACTTTTAGACGTCGTTTATTATAAATTAAGTCAAATTATTTATTTTATATAGTGGTAGATTTAAAGATAGCCATAGTAAGTAGCTGTTAGTATTTTTAAGCAGAACTTTGTTCTATAGACCTGAAATAAATTAATTTATGTATGTATATTATATAATAGTAGGTATATAGTAAATTATAATACATAGTTATTCGTAAATTGTATAATGTATTATTTATTTAGATATACGATATAGATAGAACACACATTGACACGATTAACTTCAACTACACTAATTCACTCATTACACTAACCAATAGAACAAGTATTATCAAATAGAAGTAGATAGAATGTAAATAGTAAGTAGTTAGTGTGGACTAGGCCTACTTGGGGATACCACATTAAAATAAAACGACGTCAGAGTCATACCTCCAAATTTTTTTCAATTTTTTTTCAATAAATTTGAAAATAATTTAAGGTGCGTCGGAAATTGACTCATCGTGTATCTATTTCGTGGTTGTTGGCAACTAACACAAACTTAGGATTTGTTTATTTGTTTTATTGAAAACTAATACCCTTGAAGATTTGTGTCAGTTACCAATAACCATTACCATACATTAATTAAAGCGAAAATTTCTAATGATTTACAGATCACCGGTCACAAGACTTCATCAATGGAGATTTCGCGGCAGTATACTACAGAAACATTTGCACTAAGGAATAACAACACAAACACAGGTAAATTTTAGCCTACCGTTTGACTTCTCATAAAATTAATAATATATGTAACATACACTAACGAATATCATCAAAATCGATTCAAACGTATGTGTAGTTCTATGTACGTGTCAAGAATATGTTAAAATAATATTCGTAAACAATCAGAAACTAATTTAGATACAATATTTTTACAATATTGAGTTGCATAGGTATAAGCCAACAGCATAATATAATACGATAACCTATTGAAGTCTTTAGTTTAATTTCAATAATTATTAATTTTCATAAATACCCCTATATGAAATAGCATAATAATACTATATTAAATTAAAATTAAAATACGTATGATTATAATAAAATAACACAAAATCATCTATCCATTGTATTTACGAGTATAATTCAGTAATGATTTACATTCATGTTGGTAATTATAATTATTTTTTACAGATCGAGGAATCAACAGTCACGTCGTCGGCCGCTGGAACACCAGTCCTGTGTCAACTAAAATATTTTTTTAACAATAATTATGTGATGTTTATTGAAAAATTGTATTTGCAAATATTAAATAATATATGTTTGAATGTCATGTTTTTATTTTAAATTAATAAATACATCTATGATCAAATATTAAATTGGAGAATTTATTAGACAAATCAAAATGTCATAGGTAGGTGAACAATTATAACTCACTTTATATAGGTATTAATTAGGTGCATGTTAACAGAGAGTAGTCAAGTCAAAAAATACATACACTATGCTAATGCCAATTTAACTTAAATGCGTAAACTGGTTTTTTCTTGTAGGTAGGTACTTTATATTATAATAAGTAGGTATCAAATTTGTGTACTTAACAAATTTCATTTTTATAGGAATTACGAAACATTTTCACTCCCTCTGATCTGCTTAAAACAAATAGGTAAGACAAGTTATTTATACATACCTACCTATATATTTCCTACAGAGTTAGATAATTTTATTGACAGTTCCATCGCCATAATAAAATGGCGATTTAGTATGAAACAACTGCAGTGGTCATTCAAAGTCACAGACTACCAAACATCATCCTCAGCCCACTTTTTTTTCATTTTATCTCTTTACCCTTTTTTTAGCGCCAATTTTTTTTTATGCAATTCTAATACAAATACTTTTTCTAACCTACCGAGATTGATGATTAGTTTGCGATTTCAAATCCATATGGAGATTAGTTGCATTCGACTGCCTTGGTCATTCTTAGTTACAGATTATCTATTATCATCATCATCCTAAGCCCACTTTTTACCGCATTTTGTCTCATTACCCTTTTACTAGCGCCAATTAATTTTTAAATGCAATACTTATACTAATTCTATTTCTTATACAAAAAATACTAAGTCCAACACAGTCCCAAAAACACTCCGGGCCGCATGCGCGGCCCAAAATTACTAGTAATAATTACTTATTATATATAATAATTACTTATTATATATAATTGGATTACCATTCATTCATTCATCTATACATATATATATACATACACTCATTGACATAGTAGTTCTCCGGGAAGGAGTTTCGTGGGGTGCATGTGTCATATGTCATCGTATAGAGGATGCTCCAATGAGTAGAGGAAAAATCCGAAACTTGGAGAAAGTGGAACTGGTCATGGAGTAGGGTAGGAGATCTCGGAACCTATGAGACTTGGAGGTGGGGTGCTTGAACTAATTTTGGTAGGAACTGCTTGTAAGTTCCAGAAAACCAAAAAACAAGATGGCCGCCATACAAAAAAACATGGCCGCCATACAAATTTCAAATGCTCGTAACTCTGGAACGGTTGGAGATAGGTGGGGGGTGTTCGACCAAATGTCATAGAGGGCCGTGGGGGACGTTTGGAAATGGTTGCAAAAATCCAAGATGGCGCCGTCAAAATGGCGGCCGATTTTCAAAATGGCCGCAGGGGGCTGATTTTTTGCATCCGGGGGTATTTTGGGGTGCAGATTCCATATCTAAAATCGAAATTCCGAAATGTCAAAAAATAAAGATGGCCGCCATACATGTGAAAATTTCGAGGGGGTGGTGAGTAGATCTCCATGTTGCTGGGGTGCAGGGTTGACGTTTTTGGTGCAACTGTATACGTTTGGGTCCAGAATGTATAGAATAAATGAAAAGTTGGTGGTAGGTGAAACTGACCTTGGAGTACCAAAGGGATCTCGAAAACTATAAGACATAGGGGAATGATGCTTGAACTAATGTTGGAGAGAACTGCATGCATGTTTTCAATCATACCAAAAATTTTTGGCTTTCATACAAAAAATTTTTTTCTTCATACAAATCCCATACATTTCCCTAGGGATGAACGAAACGACGGAGCAAGTACTGCAGTGAGGCCGAAGGCCGAACTGCAGTACTTGCGACGTCAAAGTGAGGGGGATGCGAGGCCGCAGGCCGAGCATCACCACCACTTTGACCATCAGACCTTGGAGTACCGAAGGGATCTCGGAAACTATAAGAGATAGGGAGGTGGTGTTTGAACTAATATTTGAGAGAACTGCTTGCATGTTACCAATCATACAAAAAAATTTTGGCTTTCATACAGTTTTTTTTTTCTTTATACAAATTCCATACATTTTCCTAAGGATGAACAAAATGACGGAGCAAGTTCTGCGGTGAGGGCGAAGGCCGAAATGCAGTACTTGCGACGTCTCAGTAAAGGTGATGCGAGGTTTGAGACCGACCTTCAGACCGATCAGACCCTGAAGTACCCCAGGGGATCTCGAAAACTATAAGAGTTAGCGGGTTGGTGTTTGAACCAAATTTGATGAGAACTGCTTGCATGTTACTAATCATACAAAAAAAATTTGGCTTTCATACAAAAATAGTCTTCATAAAATTTTCAAAAATTTCTTTATTTTATCTCATTACCCTTTTACTAGCGCCATTTTTTTTTAATGCAATAGAACACACCGGGCCGCATGCGCGGCCCAAAATTACTAGTAATATTATATATAATTGGATTACCATTCACTCACTGACTCACTGACATAGTAGTTCTCCGGGAAGGAGTTTCGTGGGGTGCATGTGTCATATGTCATCGTATAGGTATGGTTCATGGGACCACGAGAAAAATCCGAAACTTGGAGAAAGTGGAACTGGTCATGGAGTAGGGTAGGGGATCTCAAAAGTGGTAAGACTTAGATGGGGGGTGCTCGAACTAATATTTGTAGGAACTGCTTGTAGGTGACGGAAAATAAAAAAACAAGATGGCCGCCATACAAAAAAACATGGCCGCCATACAAATTTCAAATGTGAATTTCTCTGGAACGGTTGGAGATAGGTGGGGGGTGTTCGACCAAATGTCATAGAGGGCCGTGGGGGACGTTTGGAAATGGTTGCAAAAATCCAAGATGGCGTCGTCAAAATGGCGGCCGATTTTCAAAATGGCCGCAGGGGGCTGATTTTTTGCATCCGGGGGTATTTTGGGGTGAAGATTCCATATCTGAAATCGAAATTCCGAAATGTCAAAAAATAAAGATGGCCGCCATACATGTGAAAATTTCGAGGGGGTGGGGAGTAGATCTCCATGTTGCCGGGGTGCAGGGTTGACGTTTTTGGTGCAAGTGTATACGTTTGGGTCCAGAATGTATAGAATAAATGAAAAGTTGGTGATAGGTGGAACTGACCTTGGAGTACCAAAGGGATCTCGAAAACTATAAGAGATAGGGGAATGATGCTTGAACTAATGTTGGAGAGAACTGCATGCATGTTTCCAATCGTACCGAAAATTTTTGGCTTTCATACAAAAAAATTTTTCTTCATACAAATCCCATACATTTCCCTAGGGATGAACAAAACGACGGAGCAAGTACTGCAGTGAGGCCGAAGGCCGAACTGCAGTACTTGCGACGTTATTACGACGACGTTACGATGACGTTATCACCACCACTTTGACCATCAGACCTTGGAGTACCGAAGGGATCTCGGAAACTATAAGAGATAGGGAGGTGGTGTTTGAACTAATATTTGAGAGAACTGCATGCATGTTTTGAATCATACAAAAAATTTTTGGCTTTCATACAAAAAAATTTTTCTTCATACAAATTCCATACATTTTTCTAGGGATGTACAAAACGACGGAGCAAGTACTGCGGTGAGGCCGAAGGCCGAAATGCAGTACTTGCGACGTCTCAGTGAAGGTGATGCAAGGTTGGAGACCGACCTTCAGACCGATCAGACCCTGGAGTACCCCAGGGATTTCGAAAACTAAAAGAGTTAGCGGGTTGGTGTTTGAACCAAATTTGATGAGAACTGCTTGCATGTAACTAATCATACAAAAAAATTTTGGCTTTCATACAAAAAAAAAGTCTTCATAAAATTTTTAAAAATTTCTTCATTTTATCTCATTCCCCTGTTACTAGCGCCAATTTTTTTTTAATGCAATTGTTATATACAAAAAATACAAAGTCCAAACTACCAATAACACGCCGGGCCGCATGCGCGGCCCAAAATTATTAAGTAATATTAAGTAATTACTATTATATATAATTGGATTACCATTCACTGACTGACTGACATAGTTGTTCTCCTTGAAAGAGTTTCGTGGGGTGCATGTGTCATATGTCATCGTATAGGTATGGTTCATGGGACCACGAGAAAAATCCGAAACTTGGAGAAAATGGAACTGGTCATGGAGTAGGGTAGGGGATCTCAAAAGTGGTAAGACTTAGATGGGGGGTGCTTGAACTAATTTTGGTAGGAACTGCTTGTAGGTGAAGGAAAACCAAAAAACAAGATGGCCGCCATACAAAAAAACATGGCCGCCATACAAATTTCAAATGCTTGTAACTCTGGAACGGTTGGAGATAGGTGGGGGGTGTTCGACCAAATGTCATAGAGGGCCGTGGGGGACGTTTGGAAATGGTTGCAAAAATCCAAGATGGCGTCGTCAAAATGGCGGCCGATTTTCAAAATGGCCGCAGGGGGCTGATTTTTTGCATCCGGGGGTATTTTGGGGTGCAGATTCCATATCTGAAATCGAAATTCCGAAATGTCAAAAAATAAAGATGGCCGCCATACATGTGAAATTTTCGAGGGGGTGGGGAGTAGATCTCCATGTTGCTGGGGTGCAGGGTTGACGTTGTTGGTGCAACTGTATACGTTTGGGTCCAGAATGTATAGAATAAATGAAAAGTTGGTGATAGGTGGAACTGACCTTGGAGTACCAAAGGGATCTCGAAAACTATAAGAGATAGGGGAATGATGCTTGAACTAATGTTGGAGAGAACTGCATGCATGTTTTCAATCATACAAAAAATTTTTGGCTTTCATACAAAAAAATTTTTTCTTCATACAAATCCCATACATTTCCCTAGGGATGAACAAAACGACGGAGCAAGTACTGCAGTGAGGCCGAAGGCCGAACTGCAGTACTTGCTCCGTCAAAGTGAGGGGGATGCGAGGCCGCAGGCCGAGCATCACCTCCACTTTGACCATCAGACCTTGGAGTACCGAAGGGATCTCGGAAACTATAAGAGATAGGGAGGTGGTGTTTGAACTAATATTTGAGAGAACTGCATGCATGTTTTGAATCATACAAAAAATTTTTGGCTTTCATACAAAAAATTTTTTTCTTTATACAAATCCCATACATTTTCCTAAGGATGAACGAAACGACGGAGCAAGTACTGCGGTGAGGCCGAAGGCCGAACTGCAGTACTTGCGACATCTTAGTGAGGGGGATGCGAGGCTGGAGACCGACCTTCAGACTGATCAGACCCTGGAGTAACCCATGGGATCACAAAAACTATAAGAGATAGCGGGTTGGTGTTTGAACCAAATTTGATGAGAACTGCTTGCATGTTACAACACATACAAAATTTTTTTGGCTTTCATACAAAAAAAAATACTTCATACAAATAAATTAGGAAGAACACAACTACGGAGCATGTATTGCGGTGAGGCCGAAGGCCGAGCCGCCGCACATGCGACGTCAAAGTGAGGGGGATGCGAGGCCGAAGGCCGAGTATCACCATCACTTTGGCCATCAGACCTTGGAGTACCATAAGGGATCTCGAAAATCATAAGAGATAGCGGGTTGGTGCTAGAACTAAATATGATGAGAACTGGTGGTATGTATCGGATCTTACAAAATCATCATCATCCTCAACCAACTTTCTACTGCATTCAATTTTCTGTATAATTTATACGTTTGATAGTCATTGATTTTTTACAACTTCGAGACTTTTGACTTCAATTTTCATCATCATCATCTACAGCCTTATTCAAATTGGAGACGAGTTTTTTTTTTATATATATCCGACCGAGTTTGATGATTAGTTTGCGTTTCCAAATCCATATGAAGATTAAGTTGTATTCGACTACCGAGATCATTCAAAGTCACTGATTATCTAACATCATCATCATCCTCAGCCCACTTTTTACCGTATTTTATCTCTTTACCCTATATCTAGCGCCATTTTTTTTTAATGCAATACTTATACAATTACTATTTCTTATACAAAAAATTAAAAGTCCAAACTACCAATAACACGCCGGGCCGCATGCGCGGCCCAAAATTACTAGTTACATATTATATATAATTAGATTACCATTCATTCATCCATAATAATATATACATACATACATATATACACTGATTGACATAGTAGTTCTCCGGGAAGGAGTTTCGTGGGGTGCATGTGTCATATGTCATCGTATAGGTATGGCTCCAAGGACCTGGGGAAAAATCCGAAACTTGGAGAAAGTGGAACTGACCATGGAGTAGGGTAGGGGATCTCAAAAGTGGTAGGACATAGAGGGGGGGTGCTCGAACTAATATTTGTAGGAACTGCTTGTAGGTGAAGGAAAACCAAAAAACAAGATGGCCGCCATACAAAAAAACATGGCCGCCATACAAATTTCAAATGCTCGTAACTCTGGAACGGTTGGAGATAGGTGGGGGGTGTTCGACCAAATGTCATAGAGGGCCGTGGGGGACGTTTGGAAATGGTTGCAAAAATCCAAGATGGCGTCGTCAAAATGGCGGCCGATTTTCAAAATGGCCGCAGGGGGCTGATTTTTTGCATCCGGGGGTATCTTGGGGAGCAGATTCCATAACTGAAATCAAATTTTCGAAATGTCCAAAAATAAAGATGGCCGCCATACATGTGAAATTTTCGAGGGGGTGGGGAGTAGATCTCCATGTTGCTGGGGTGCAGGGTTGACGTTTTTGGTGCAAATGTATACGTTTGGGTCCAGAATGTATAGAATAAATGAAAAGTTGGTGATAGGTGGAACTGACCTTGGAGTACCAAAGGGATCTCGAAAACTATAAGAGATAGGGGAATGATGCTTGAACTAATGTTGGAGAAAACTGCATGCATGTTTTCAATCATACCAAAAATTTTTGGCTTTCATATAATTTTTTTTTTTTTTATACAAATCCCATACATTTCCCTAGGGATGAACAAAACGACGGAGCAAGTACTGCAGTGAGGCCGAAGGCCGAACTGCAGTACTTGCGACGTCAAAGTGAGGGAGATGCGAGGCCGCAGGCCGAGCATCACCATCACTTTTTCCGTCAGACCTTGGAGTACCCCATGGGATCTCAAAAACTATAAGAGATAGCGGGTTGGTGTTTGAACAAAATATAATGAGAACTGCTTGCATGTTACCAATCATACAAAATTTTTTTTGGCTTTCATACAAACAAAAATTTCTTCTTACAAATCCCATACATTTTCCTAGGGATGAACAAAACGACGGAGCAAGTACTGCGGTGAGTAGTAATGTTACGAAATGCAGTACTTGCGACGTCTCAGTAAAGGTGATGCGAGGTTGGAGACCGACCTTCAGGTCCATCAGACCCTGGAGTACCCCAGGGGATTTCAAAAACTATAAGAGATAGCGGGTTGGTGTTTGAACTAAATTTAATGAGAACTGCTTGCATGTTACTTATCATACAAAAAAATTTTGGCTTTCATACAAAAAAATGTCTTCATAAAATTTTCAAAAATTTCTTCATTTTATCTCATTACCCTTTTACTAGCGCCAATTTTTTTTAATGCAATTCTTATACATATACTATTTCTTATACAAAAAGTATAAGTCCAGAAGCCCAACCAAACGCCGGGCCGCATGCGCGGCCCAAAATTACTAGTTACTATTATATATAATTGGATTACCATTCACTCACTCACTCACTGACATAGTAGTTCTCCGGGAAGGAGTTTCGTGGGGTGCAAGTGTCACATGTCATCGTATAGGTATGGTTCATGGGACCACGAGAAAAATCCGAAACTTGGAGAAAGTGGAACTGGTCATGGAGTAGGGTAGGGGATCTCGGAACCTATGAGACTTGGAGGGAGGGTGCTTGAACTAATTTTGGTAGGAACTGCTTGTAGGTGACGGAAAATCAAAAAACAAGATGGCCGCCATACAAAAAAACATGGCCGCCATACAAATTTCAAATGCTCGTAACTCTGGAACGGTTGGAGATAGGTGGGGGGTGTTCGACCAAATGTCATAGAGGGCCGTGGGGGACGTTTGGAAATGGTTGCAAAAATCCAAGATGGCGTCGTCAAAATGGCGGCCGATTTTCAAAATGGCCGCAGGGGGCTGATTTTTTGCATCCGGGGGTATTTTGGGGTGAAGATTCCATATCTGAAATCGAAATTCCGAAATGTCAAAAAATAAAGATGGCCGCCATACATGTGAAAATTTCGAGGGGGTGGGGAGTAGATCTCCATGTTGCCGGGGTGCAGGGTTGACGTTTTTGGTGCAAATGTATACGTTTGGGTCCAGAATGTATAGAATAAATGAAAAGTTGGTGATAGGTGGAACTGACCTTGGAGTACCAAAGGGATCTCGAAAACTGTAAGCGATAGGGGAATGATGCTTGAACTAATATTGGAGAGAACTGCATGCATGTTTTGAATCATACAAAAAATTTTTGGCTTTCATACAAATTTTTTTTTCTTGATACAAATCCCATACATTTTCCTAGGGATGAACAAAACGACGGAGCAAGTACTGCAGTGAGGCCGAAGGCCGAACTGCAGTACTTGCGACATCAAAGTGAGGGGGATGCGAGGCCGCAGGCCGAGCATCACCTCCACTTTGACCATCAGACCTTGGAGTACCGAAGGGATCTCGGAAACTATAAGAGATAGGGAGGTGGTGTTTGGACTAATATTTGAGAGAACTGCATGCATGTTTTGAATCATACAAAAAATTTTTGGCTTTCATACAAATTTTTTTTTTCTTCATACAAATCCCATACATTTTCCTAGGGATGAACAAAACGACGGAGCAAGTACTGCAGTGAGGCCGAAGGCCGAACTGCAGTACTTGCGACATCAAAGTGAGGGGGATGCGAGGCCGCAGGCCGAGCATCACCTCCACTTTGACCATCAGACCTTGGAGTACCGAAGGGATCTCGGAAACTATAAGAGATAGGGAGGTGGTGTTTGGACTAATATTTGAGAGAACTGCATGCATGTTTTGAATCATACAAAAAATTTTTGGCTTTCATACAAAAAAAAATTTTTTTCATACAAATTCCATACATTTTTCTAGGGATGTACAAAACGACGGAGCAAGTACTGCGGTGAGGCCGAAGGCCGAAACGTAGTACTTGCGACGTCTCAGTGAAGGTGATTCGAGGTTGGAGACCGACCTTCAGACCGATCAGACCCTGGAGTACCCCAGGGGATCTCGAAAACTATAAGAGATAGCGGGTTGGTGCTTGAACTAAATTTGATGAGAACTGCTTGAATGTTACTTATCATACAAAAAAATTTTGGCTTTCATACAAAAATAGACTTAATAAA
Organism: Macaria notata; assembly: GCA_927399415.1. Lineage (NCBI taxonomy): Eukaryota > Metazoa > Arthropoda > Insecta > Lepidoptera > Geometridae > Macaria > Macaria notata. The sequence continues at coordinate 3,999,420 of OV656727.1, forward strand.
ATTTTCAAAAATTTCTTCATTTTATCTCATTACCCTTTTACTAGCGCCAATTTTTTTTTAATGCAATACTTATACAATTTCTTATACAAAAAATTAAAAGTCCAAACTACCAATAACACGCCGGGCCGCATGCGCGGCCCAAAATTACTAGTTACTATTATATATAATTGGATTACCATTCACTCACTCACTGACATAGTTGTTCTCCATGAAGGAGTTTCGTGGGGTGCATGTGTCATATGTCATCGTATAGGTATGGTTCATGGGACTACGAGAAAAATCCGAAACTTGGAGAAAATGGAACTGGTCATGGAGTAGGGCAGGGGATCTCAAAAGTGGTAGGACATAGAGGGGGGGTGCTCGAACTAATATTTGTAGGAACTGCTTGTAGGTGAAGGAAAACCAAAAAACAAGATGGCCGCCATACAAAAAAACATGGCCGCCATACAAATTTCAAATGCTCGTAACTCTGGAACGGATGGAGATAGGTGGGGGGTGTTCGACCAAATGTCATAGAGGGCCGAGGGGGACGTTTGGAAATATTTGCAAAAATCCAAGATGGCGTCGTCAAAATGGCGGCCGATTTTCAAAATGGCCGCAGGGGGCTGATTTTTTGCATCCGGGGCTATTTTGGGGTCCAGATTCCATAACTGAAATCAAATTTTCGAAATGTCAAAAAATAAAGATGGCCGCCATACATGTGAAATTTTCGAGGGGGTGGTGAGTAGATCTCCATGTTGCTGGGGTGCAGGGTTGACGTTTTTGGAGCAAATGTATACGTTTGGGTCCAGAATGTATAGAATAAATGAAAAGTTGGTGATAGGTGGAACTGACCTTGGAGTACCAAAGGGATCTCGAAAACTATAAGAGATAGGGGAATGATGCTTAAACTAATGTTGGAGAGAACTGCATGCATGTTTTGAATCATACCAAAAATTTTTGACTTTCATACAAAATTTTTTTTTCTTCATACAAATCCCATACATTTCCCTAGGGATGAACAAAACGACGGAGCAAGTACTGCAGTGAGGCCGAAGGCCGAACTGCACTACTTGCGACGTCAAAGTGAGGGGGATGCGAGGCCGCAGGCCGAGCATCACCATCACTTTGCCCATCAGACCTTGGAGTACCGAAGGGATCTCGGAAACTATAAGAGATAGGGAGGTGGTGTTTGAACTAATATTTGAGATAACTGCATGCATGTTTTGAATCATACAAAACATTTTTGGCTTTCATACAAAAAAATTTTTCTTCATACAAATTCCATACATTTTTCTAGGGATGTACAAAACGACGGAGCAAGTACTGCGGTGAGGCCGAAGGCCGAAATGCAGTACTTGCGACGTCTCAGTGAAGGTGATGCGAGGTTGGAGACCGACCTTCAGACCGATCAGACCCTGGAGTACCCCAGGGGATCTCGAAAACTATAAGAGATAGCGGGTTGGTGTTTGAACTAAATTTGATGAGAACTGCTTGCATGTTACTAATCATACAAAAAAATTTTGGCTTTCATACAAAAAAAGTCGTCATAAAATTTTCAAAAGTTTCTTAAGTTTATCTCATTACCCTTTTACTAGCGCCAATTTTTTTTTTAATGCAATAAATATACAAATACTATTTCTTATACAAAAAATTAAAAGTCCAAACTACCAATAACACGCCGGGCCGCATGCGCGGCCCAAAATTACTAGTTACTTATTATATATAATTGGATTACTATTATATATAATTGGATTACCATTCACTGACTGACTGACATAGTTGTTCTCCTTGAAAGAGTTTCGTGGGGTGCATGTGTCATATGTCATCGTATAGGTATGGTTCATGGGACCACGAGAAAAATCCGAAACTTGGAGAAAATGGAACTGGTCATGGAGTAGGGTAGGGGATCTCAAAAGTGGTAAGACTTAGATGGGGGGTGCTTGAACTAATTTTGGTAGGAACTGCTTGTAGGTGAAGGAAAACCAAAAAACAAGATGGCCGCCATACAAAAAAACATGGCCGCCATACAAATTTCAAATGTGAATTTCTCTGGAACGGTTGGAGATAGGTGGGGGGTGTTCGACCAAATGTCATAGAGGGCCGTGGGGGACGTTTGGAAATGGTTGCAAAAATCCAAGATGGCGTCGTCAAAATGGCGGCCGATTTTCAAAATGGCCGCAGGGGGCTGATTTTTTGCATCCGGGGGTATTTTGGGGTGCAGATTCCATATCTAAAATCGAAATTCCGAAATGTCAAAAAATAAAGATGGCCGCCATACATGTGAAAATTTCGAGGGGGTGGGGAGTAGATCTCCATGTTGCCGGGGTGCAGGGTTGACGTTTTTGGTGCAAGTGTATACGTTTGGGTCCAGAATGTATAGAATAAATGAAAAGTTGGTGATAGGTGGAACTGACCTTGGAGTACCAAAGGGATCTCGAAAACTATAAGAGATAGGGGAATGATGCTTGAACTAATGTTGGAGAGAACTGCATGCATGTTTCCAATCGTACCGAAAATTTTTGGCTTTCATACAAAAAAATTTTTCTTCATACAAATCCCATACATTTCCCTAGGGATGAACAAAACGACGGAGCAAGTACTGCAGTGAGGCCGAAGGCCGAACTGCAGTACTTGCGACGTTATTACGACGACGTTACGATGACGTTATCACCACCACTTTGACCATCAGACCTTGGAGTACCGAAGGGATCTCGGAAACTATAAGAGATAGGGAGGTGGTGTTTGAACTAATATTTGAGAGAACTGCATGCATGTTTTGAATCATACAAAAAATTTTTGGCTTTCATACAAAAAAATTTTTCTTCATACAAATTCCATACATTTTTCTAGGGATGTACAAAACGACGGAGCAAGTACTGCGGTGAGGCCGAAGGCCGAAATGCAGTACTTGCGACGTCTCAGTGAAGGTGATGCAAGGTTGGAGACCGACCTTCAGACCGATCAGACCCTGGAGTACCCCAGGGATTTCGAAAACTAAAAGAGTTAGCGGGTTGGTGTTTGAACCAAATTTGATGAGAACTGCTTGCATGTAACTAATCATACAAAAAAATTTTGGCTTTCATACAAAAAAAAAGTCTTCATAAAATTTTTAAAAATTTCTTCATTTTATCTCATTCCCCTGTTACTAGCGCCAATTTTTTTTTAATGCAATTGTTATATACAAAAAATACAAAGTCCAAACTACCAATAACACGCCGGGCCGCATGCGCGGCCCAAAATTATTAAGTAATATTAAGTAATTACTATTATATATAATTGGATTACCATTCACTGACTGACTGACATAGTTGTTCTCCTTGAAAGAGTTTCGTGGGGTGCATGTGTCATATGTCATCGTATAGGTATGGTTCATGGGACCACGAGAAAAATCCGAAACTTGGAGAAAATGGAACTGGTCATGGAGTAGGGTAGGGGATCTCAAAAGTGGTAAGACTTAGATGGGGGGTGCTTGAACTAATTTTGGTAGGAACTGCTTGTAGGTGAAGGAAAACCAAAAAACAAGATGGCCGCCATACAAAAAAACATGGCCGCCATACAAATTTCAAATGCTTGTAACTCTGGAACGGTTGGAGATAGGTGGGGGGTGTTCGACCAAATGTCATAGAGGGCCGTGGGGGACGTTTGGAAATGGTTGCAAAAATCCAAGATGGCGTCGTCAAAATGGCGGCCGATTTTCAAAATGGCCGCAGGGGGCTGATTTTTTGCATCCGGGGGTATTTTGGGGTGCAGATTCCATATCTGAAATCGAAATTCCGAAATGTCAAAAAATAAAGATGGCCGCCATACATGTGAAATTTTCGAGGGGGTGGGGAGTAGATCTCCATGTTGCTGGGGTGCAGGGTTGACGTTGTTGGTGCAACTGTATACGTTTGGGTCCAGAATGTATAGAATAAATGAAAAGTTGGTGATAGGTGGAACTGACCTTGGAGTACCAAAGGGATCTCGAAAACTATAAGAGATAGGGGAATGATGCTTGAACTAATGTTGGAGAGAACTGCATGCATGTTTTCAATCATACAAAAAATTTTTGGCTTTCATACAAAAAAATTTTTTCTTCATACAAATCCCATACATTTCCCTAGGGATGAACAAAACGACGGAGCAAGTACTGCAGTGAGGCCGAAGGCCGAACTGCAGTACTTGCTCCGTCAAAGTGAGGGGGATGCGAGGCCGCAGGCCGAGCATCACCTCCACTTTGACCATCAGACCTTGGAGTACCGAAGGGATCTCGGAAACTATAAGAGATAGGGAGGTGGTGTTTGAACTAATATTTGAGAGAACTGCATGCATGTTTTGAATCATACAAAAAATTTTTGGCTTTCATACAAAAAATTTTTTTCTTTATACAAATCCCATACATTTTCCTAAGGATGAACGAAACGACGGAGCAAGTACTGCGGTGAGGCCGAAGGCCGAACTGCAGTACTTGCGACATCTTAGTGAGGGGGATGCGAGGCTGGAGACCGACCTTCAGACTGATCAGACCCTGGAGTAACCCATGGGATCACAAAAACTATAAGAGATAGCGGGTTGGTGTTTGAACCAAATTTGATGAGAACTGCTTGCATGTTACAACACATACAAAATTTTTTTGGCTTTCATACAAAAAAAAATACTTCATACAAATAAATTAGGAAGAACACAACTACGGAGCATGTATTGCGGTGAGGCCGAAGGCCGAGCCGCCGCACATGCGACGTCAAAGTGAGGGGGATGCGAGGCCGAAGGCCGAGTATCACCATCACTTTGGCCATCAGACCTTGGAGTACCATAAGGGATCTCGAAAATCATAAGAGATAGCGGGTTGGTGCTAGAACTAAATATGATGAGAACTGGTGGTATGTATCGGATCTTACAAAATCATCATCATCCTCAACCAACTTTCTACTGCATTCAATTTTCTGTATAATTTATACGTTTGATAGTCATTGATTTTTTACAACTTCGAGACTTTTGACTTCAATTTTCATCATCATCATCTACAGCCTTATTCAAATTGGAGACGAGTTTTTTTTTTATATATATCCGACCGAGTTTGATGATTAGTTTGCGTTTCCAAATCCATATGAAGATTAAGTTGTATTCGACTACCGAGATCATTCAAAGTCACTGATTATCTAACATCATCATCATCCTCAGCCCACTTTTTACCGTATTTTATCTCTTTACCCTATATCTAGCGCCATTTTTTTTTAATGCAATACTTATACAATTACTATTTCTTATACAAAAAATTAAAAGTCCAAACTACCAATAACACGCCGGGCCGCATGCGCGGCCCAAAATTACTAGTTACTTATTATATATAATTGGATTACTATTATATATAATTGGATTACCATTCACTGACTGACTGACATAGTTGTTCTCCTTGAAAGAGTTTCGTGGGGTGCATGTGTCATATGTCATCGTATAGGTATGGTTCATGGGACCACGAGAAAAATCCGAAACTTGGAGAAAATGGAACTGGTCATGGAGTAGGGTAGGGGATCTCAAAAGTGGTAAGACTTAGATGGGGGGTGCTTGAACTAATTTTGGTAGGAACTGCTTGTAGGTGAAGGAAAACCAAAAAACAAGATGGCCGCCATACAAAAAAACATGGCCGCCATACAAATTTCAAATGTGAATTTCTCTGGAACGGTTGGAGATAGGTGGGGGGTGTTCGACCAAATGTCATAGAGGGCCGTGGGGGACGTTTGGAAATGGTTGCAAAAATCCAAGATGGCGTCGTCAAAATGGCGGCCGATTTTCAAAATGGCCGCAGGGGGCTGATTTTTTGCATCCGGGGGTATTTTGGGGTGCAGATTCCATATCTAAAATCGAAATTCCGAAATGTCAAAAAATAAAGATGGCCGCCATACATGTGAAATTTTCGAGGGGGTGGTGAGTAGATCTCCATGTTGCTGGGGTGCAGGGTTGACGTTTTTGGTGCAACTGTATACGTTTGGGTCCAGAATGTATAGAATAAATGAGAAGTTGGTGGTAGGTGGAACTGACCTTGGAGTACCAAAGAGATCTCGAAAACTATAAGACATAGGGGAATGATGCTTGAACTAATGTTGGAGAGAACTGCATGCATGTTTTCAATCATACCAAAAATTTTTGGCTTTCATACAAAAATTTTTTTTCTTCATACAAATCCCATACATTTCCCTAGGGATGAACAAAACGACGGAGCAAGTACTGCAGTGAGGCCGAAGGCCGAACTGCAGTACTTGCGACGTCAAAGTGAGGGGGATGCGAGGCCGCAGGCCGAGCATCACCACCACTTTGACCATCAGACCTTGGAGTACCCAATGGGATCTCAAAAACTATAAGAGATAGCGGGTTGGTGTTTCAACTAAATATGGTAAGAACTGCTTGCATGTTACCAATCATACAAAAAATTTTGGGCTTTCATACAAAAATTTTTTTTCTTTATACAAATCCCATACATTTTCCTAAGGATGAACAAAACGACGGAGCAAGTACTGCGGTGAGGCCGAAGGCCGAACTGCAGTACTTGCGACGTCAAAGTGAGGGGGATGCGAGGCCGCAGGCCGAGCATCACCACCACTTTGACCATCAGACCTTGGAGTACCCCATGGGATCTCAAAAACTATAAGAGATAGCGGGTTGGTGTTTCAACTAAATATGGTAAGTACTGCTTGCATGTTACCAATCATACAAAAAATTTTGGGCTTTCATACAAAAATTTTTTTTCTTTATACAAATCCCATACATTTTCCTAAGGATGAACAAAACGACGGAGCAAGTACTGCGGTGAGGCCGAAGGCCGAAATGCAGTACTTGCGACGTCTCAGTGAAGGTGATGCGAGGTTGGAGACCGACCTTCAGACCGATCAGACCCTGGAGTACCCCAGGGATCTCGAAAACTATAAGAGATAGCGGGTTGGTGTTTGAACTAAATTTGATGAGAACTGCTTGCATGTTACTAATCATACAAAAAATTTTTGGCTTTCATACAAAAAAAGCCATAAAATTTTCAAAAATTTCTTCATTATTTTTATCTCATTTCCCTTTTACTAGCGCCAATTCTTTTTTAATGCAATACTTATACTTATTCTATTTCTTATACAAAAAATACTAAGTCCAACACAGTCCCAAAAACACTCCGGGCCGCATGCGCGGCCCAAAATTACTAGTTCATATAATATAAACTTATTTTATTCTGTACATGCAAATATTCAGGGAGCACTTGAGTTCAGTGTAAGTATACTTTAAATCCAATCCAGATATTAGTAACCTGAAGCGACGGATAAGCGTCAAGTCGTCGTAATTATATCAAGCGAGGCGGGCGCTGCGTCCGTGGGCTGCGTGACTCGACTGCTGGAGCGGCTCCTCGACTACCGAGCTGTCATGCAGGGCGCCGAGCACAGGGACAAGCGGATGGCAGCTACTGTCAACTTACTGGTAAGCTAGTACACATATTTGCATGTACCTTCTCGTCCTGATAAGACTGTAAATCTCAGAAGCTTATTTATACACTAGATACTCAAGTATTTGACTAGCAAAACACCTGAAGTGACACTCGTACAAGTCACACTGTGGTTTAAAAAACACACACATATGTATAAACGTATGGCATATTGGCTTTCAAAAGAGGCTGCTGGAAGTAGGTAATCGTGTTTGGTAATAGTTTTTTTTTGCAGAGAGTGCCTTTCTATTATGCGTAACCTCTTGTTATTATTAATCACATTCTTCATTTCCAGATTTTCAAACCATTTGACCGGTAACTAATTTATAACCGGTAAATAAATTATATCAAATAATGCAACGATGGTACTTCCTACAGCTTTAAATAAATATTAACAGCAACATATAACAACTATTACATTAATTGTATTAACAGCAACTTATTGGTAGTTTTGATAACGAGTAAGGAACCGAAGCATGTAAAAATTGCTAGTTTAATACATGTACGCGTTTATTTAGCTTTTTAACTATTTTCGTATCAATGTCCCAGGTTGATGGAGCGAGTGTCGACGGAAGGCTGGCGCGAGGCGGGCGCTGCGTCCGTGGGCTGCGTGACTCGACTGCTGGAGCGGCTCCTCGACTACCGAGCTGCCGAGCACAGGGACAAGCGGATGGCAGCTACTGTCAACTTACTGGTAAGCTAGTACACATATTTGCATGTACCTTCTCGTCCTGATAAGACTGTAAATCTCAGAAGCTTATTTATACACTAGCTGTCAAGTATTTGACTAGCAAAACACCTGAAGTGACACTCGTACAAGTCACACTGTGGTTTAAAAAACACATATGTATAAACGTATGGCATATTGGCTTTCAAAAGAGGCTGCTGGAAGTAATCGTGTTTGGTAATAGTTTTTTTTTGCAGAGAGTGCCTTTCTTCTATGCGTAACCTCTTGTTATTATTAATCACATTCTTCATTTCCAGATTTTCAAACCATTTGACCGGTATCTAATTTGTATTGTTGTTTTCTGATTGTATTTATATGATTTATATTCATTATTGTCTACTTTGTAATACAACAGGATATTCATATAATATAAACTTATTTTATTCTGTACATGCAACTATTCAGAGAGCACTTGAGTTCAGTGTAAGTATACTTTAAATCCAATCCAGATATTAGTAACCTGAAGCGACGGATTAGCGTGAAGTCGTCGTAATTATATCAAATAATGCAACGATGGTACTTCCTACAGCTTTAAATAAATATTAACAGCAACATATAACAACTATTACATTAATTGTATTAACATCAACTTATTGGTAGTTTTGATAACGAGTAAGGAACCGAAGCATGGAAAAATTGCTAGTTTAATACATGTACGCGTTTATTTAGCTTTTTAACTATTTCCGTATCAATGTCCCAGGTTGATGGAGCGAGTGTCGACGGAAGGCTGGCGCGAGGCGGGCGCTGCGTTCGTGGGCTGCGTGACTCGACTGCTGGAGCGGCTCCTCGACTACCGAGCTGTCATGCAGGGCGCCGAGCACAGGGACAAGCGGATGGCAGCTACTATCAACTTACTGGTAAGCTAGTACACATATTTGCATGTACCTTCTCGTCCTGATAAGACTGTACATCTCAGAAGCTTATTTATACACTAGATAGTCAAGTATTTGACTAGCAAAACACCTGAAGTGACACTCGTTCAAGTCACACTGTGGTTTAAAAAACACACATATGTATAAACGTATGGCAAATTGGCTTTCTAAAGAGGCTGCTGGAAGTAATCGTGTTTGGTAATAGTTTTTTTTGCAGAGAGTGCCTTCTATGCGTAACCTCTTGTTATTATTAATCACATTCTTCATTTCCAGATTTTCAAACCATTTGACCGGTAACTAATTTATAACCGGTAAATAAATTATATCAAATAATGCAACGATGGTACTTCCTACAGCTTTAAATAAATATTAACAGCAACATATAACAACTATTACATTAATTGTATTAACAGCAACTTATTGGTAGTTTTGATAACGAGTAAGGAACCGAAGCATGTAAAAATTGCTAGTTTAATACATGTACGCGTTTATTTAGCTTTTTAACTATTTTCGTATCAATGTCCCAGGTTGATGGAGCGAGTGTCGACGGAAGGCTGGCGCGAGGCGGGCGCTGCGTCCGTGGGCTGCGTGACTCGACTGCTGGAGCGGCTCCTCGACTACCGAGCTGCCGAGCACAGGGACAAGCGGATGGCAGCTACTGTCAACTTACTGGTAAGCTAGTACACATATTTGCATGTACCTTCTCGTCCTGATAAGACTGTTAATCTCAGAAGCTTATTTATACACTAGCTAGTCAAGTATTTGACTAGCAAAACACCTGAAGTGACACTCGTACAAGTCACACTGTGGTTTAAAAAACACACATATGTATAAACGTATGGCATATTGGCTTTCAAAAGAGGCTGCTGGAAGTAATCGTGTTTGGTAATAGTTTTTTTTTTGCAGAGAGTGCCTTTCTTCTATGCGTAACCTCTTGTTATTATTAATCACATTCTTCATTTCCAGATTTTCAAACCATTTGACCGGTAACTAATTTGTATTATTGTTTTCTGATTGTATTTATATGATTTATATTCATTATTGTCTACTTTGTAATACAACAGGATATTCATATAATATATACTTATTTTATTCTGTACATGCAACTATTCAGGGAGCACTTGAGTTCAGTGTAAGTATACTTTAAATCCAATCCAGATATTAGTAACCTGAAGCGACGGATAAGCGTCAAGTCGTCGTAATTATATCAAATAATGCAACGATGGTACTTCCTACAGCTTTAAATAAATATTAACAGCAACATATAACAACTATTACATTAATTGTATTAACATCAACTTATTGGTAGTTTTGATAACGAGTAAGGAACCGAAGCATGTAAAAATTGCTAGTTTAATACATGTACGCGTTTATTTAGCTTTTTAACTATTTCCGTATCAATGTACCAGGTTGATGAAGCGAGTGTCTACGGAAGGCTGGCGCGAGGCGGGCGCTGCGTCCGTGGGCTGCGTGACTCGACTGCCGAGCTGTCATGCAGGACGCCGAGCACAGGGACAAGCGGATGGCAGCTACTGTCAACTTACTGGTAAGCTAGTACACATATTTGCATGTACCTTCTCGTCCTGATAAGACTGTAAATCTCAGAAGCTTATTTATACACTAGCTAGTCAAGTATTTGACTAGCAAAACACCTGAAGTGACACTCGTACAAGTCACACTGTGGTTTAAAAAACACACATATGTATAAACGTATGGCATATTGGCTTTCAAAAGAGGCTGCTAGAAGTAATCGTGTTTGGTAATAGTTTTTTTTTGCAGAGAGTGCCTTTCTTCTATGCGTAACCTCTTGTTATTATTAATCACATTCTTCATTTCCAGATTTTCAAACCATTTGACCGGTAACTAATTTGTATTATTGTTTTCTGATTGTATTTATATGATTTATATTCATTATTGTCTACTTTGTAATACAACAGGATATTCATATAATATAAACTTATTTTATTCTGTACATGCAACTATTCAGGGAGCACTTGAGTTCAGTGTAAGTATACTTTAAATCCAATCCAGATATTAGTAACCTGAAGCGACGGATAAGCGTCAAGTCGTCGTAATTATATCAAATAATGCAACGATGGTACTTCCTACAGCTTTAAATAAATATTAACAGCAACATATAACAACTATTACATTAATTGTATTAACATCAACTTATTGGTAGTTTTGATAACGAGTAAGGAACCGAAGCATGTAAAAATTGCTAGTTTAATACATGTACGCGTTTATTTAGCTTTTTAACTATTTCCGTATCAATGTACCAGGTTGATGAAGCGAGTGTCTACGGAAGGCTGGCGCGAGGCGGGCGCTGCGTCCGTGGGCTGCGTGACTCGACTGCCGAGCTGTCATGCAGGACGCCGAGCACAGGGACAAGCGGATGGCAGCTACTGTCAACTTACTGGTAAGCTAGTACACATATTTGCATGTACCTTATCGTCCTGATAAGACTGTAAATCTCAGAAGCTTATTTATACACTAGCTAGTCAAGTATTTGACTAGCAAAACACCTGAAGTGACACTCGTACAAGTCACACTGTGGTTTAAAAAACACACATATGTATAAACGTATGGCATATTGGCTTTCAAAAGAGGCTGCTGGAAGTAATCGTGTTTGGTAATAGTTTTTTTTGCAGAGAGTGCCTTTCTACTATGCGTAACCTCTTGTTATTATTAATCACATTCTTCATTTCCAGATTTTCAAACCATTTGACCGGTAACTAATTTGTATTATTGTTTTCTGATTGTATTTATATGATTTATATTCATTATTGTCTACTTTGTAATACAACAGGATATTCATATAATATAAACTTTTTTATTCTGTACATGCAACTATTCAGGGAGCACTTGAGTTCAGTGTAAGTATACTTTAAATCCAATCCAGATATTAGTAACCTGAAGCGACGGATTAGCGTCAAGTCGTCGTAATTATATCAAATAATGCAACGATGGTACTTCCTACAGCTTTAAATAAATATTAACAGCAACATATAACAACTATTACATTAATTGTATTAACATCAACTTATTGGTAGTTTTGATAACGAGTAAGGAACCGAAGCATGTAAGAATTGCTTGTTTAATACATGTACGCGTTTATTTAGCTTTTTAACTATTTGCGTATCAATGTCCCAGGTTGATGAAGCGAGTGTCTACGGAAGGCTGGCGCGAGGCGGGCGCTGCGTCCGTGGGCTGCGTGATTCGACTGCCGAGCTGTCATGCAGGACGCCGAGCACAGGGACAAGCGGATGGCAGCTACTGTCAACTTACTGGTAAGCTAGTACACATATTTGCATGTACCTTTGTATTTATTATTTATTTGCATGTACCTTCTCGTCCTGATAAGACTGTAAATCTCAGAAGCTTATTTATACACTAGATAGTCAAGTATTTGACTAGCAAAACACCTGAAGTGACACTCGTACAAGTCACACTGTGGTTTAAAAAAACACACATATGTATAAACGTATGGCATATTGGCTTTCAAAAGAGGCTGCTGGAAGTAATCGTGTTTGGTAATAGTTTCTTTTTGCAGAGAGTGCCTTTCTTCTATGCATAACCCTTTGTTATTATTAATCACATTCTTCATTTCCAGATTTTCAAACCATTTGACCGGTAACTAATTTGTATTGTTGTTTTCTGATTGTATTTATATGATTTATATTCATTATTGTCTACTTTGTAATACAACAGGATATTCATATAATATAAACTTATTTTATTCTGTACATGCAACTATTCAGGGAGCACTTGAGTTCAGTGTAAGTATACTTTAAAACCAATCCAGATATTAGTAACCTGAAGCGACGGATAAGCGTCAAGTCGTCGTAATTATATCAAATAATGCAACGATGGTACTTCCTACAGCTTTAAATAAATATTAACAGCAACATATAACAACTATTACATTAATTGTATTAACATCAACTTATTGGTAGTTTTGATAACGAGTAAGGAACCGAAGCATGTAAAAATTGCTAGTTTAATACATGTACGCGTTTATTTAGCTTTTTAACTATTTCCGTATCAATGTCCCAGGTTGATGGAGCGAGTGTCGACGGAAGGCTGGCGCGAGGCGGGCGCTGCGTTCGTGGGCTGCGTGACTCGACTGCTGGAGCGGCTCCTCGACTACCGAGCTGTCATGCAGGGCGCCGAGCACAGGGACAAGCGGATGGCAGCTACTGTCAACTTACTGGTAAGCTAGTACACATATTTGCATGTGCCTTCTCGTCCTGATAAGACTGTAAATCTCAGAAGCTTATTTATACAATAGATAGTCAAGTATTTGACTAGCAAAACACCTGAAGTGACACTCGTACAAGTCACACTGTGGTTTAAAAAACACACACATATGTATAAACGTATGGCATATTGGCTTTTAAAAGAGGCTGCTGGAAGTAATCGTGTTTGGTAATAGTTTTTTTTTTTTGCAGAGAGTGCCTTTCTTCTATGCATAACCTCTTGTTATTATTAATCACATTCTTCATTTCCAGATTTTCAAACCATTTGACCGGTAACTAATTTGTATTGTTGTTTTCTGATTGTATTTATATGATTTATATTCATTATTGTCTACTTTGTAATACAACAGGATATTCATATAATATAAACTTATTTTACTCTGTACATGCAACTATTCAGGGAGCACTTGAGTTCAGTGTAAGTATACTTTAAATCCAATCCAGATATTAGTAACCTGAAGCGACGGATAAGCGTCAAGTCGTCGTAATTATATCAAATAATGCAACGATGGTACTTCCTACAGCTTTAAATAAATATTAACAGCAACATATAACAACTATTACATTAATTGTATTAACATCAACTTATTGGTAGTTTTGATAACGAGTAAGGAACCGAAGCATGTAAAAATTGCTAGTTTAATACATGTACGCGTTTATTTAGCTTTTTAACTATTTCCGTATCAATGGCTTACACAAAATTGGGATAGTGAGACTGAGATCAAGACACGCATAGAAATTGCACGTAGCGCCTTTGTAAAAATGAAAAAGGTTCTCTGCAACAAAAAGCTGAAACTCAAGCTACGGGTACGTCTCATCCACTGCTACATCTGGCCAATTCTTCTCTACGGATGTGAAGCCTGGACTATTAAGAAAGATATCAGCAAACGTATAGAGGCATTTGAAATGTGGACGTATCGACGTATGATGGCTATATCTTGGACTCAGAAAGTCACGAATGAGGAAGTTTTGCGGCGAGTTGGTTAAAAACGCAAACTTTTGCAGACCGTCAAACAACGCAAAGTTGCGTACTTGGGTCATGTGCTCAGGCACGATAAATACGAACTTTTGCAACTTATAATGATGGGAAAAATTGCGGGGAGAAGACGAGTCGGTCGCAGAAAGAAGTCCTGGTTGCGGAACATTCGAAAATGGACCGGGATCAGAAGTGCCGCAGAATTGTTTCGCTTTGCAATGAACAAAATAAAGTATGCAGAGCTGACTGCCAGCCTTCACTAGTTGGAGAGGCACCATTAGAAGAAGAAGTATCAATGTCCCAGGTTGATGGAGCGAGTGTCGACGGAAGGCTGGCGCGAGGCGGGCGCTGCGTTCGTGGGCTGCGTGACTCGACTGCTGGAGCGGCTCCTCGACTACCGAGCTGTCATGCAGGGCGCCGAGCACAGGGACAAGCGGATGGCAGCTACTGTCAACTTACTGGTAAGCTAGTACACATATTTGCATGTACCTTCTCGTCCTGATAAGACTGTAAATCTCAGAAGCTTATTTATACACTAGATACTCAAGTATTTGACTAGCAAAACACCTGAAGTGACACTCGTACAAGTCACTTCTTCTTAGTCGTTATCTTCATTGCTGAAGGTCGTGTCTAGCTTGAAGTCTTGATCACTTGGTGCACTATGCTTCTCCATGATGTCCTGTCCTCCGCGGTCTTGAGAGCTTGGGTTATTGGCAAGCCTGTAAGGGTCTTAACTAGGTCAGACCAGCGGGTAGGTGAGCGGCCGCGTGATCTTCTCCCATCGACTTTGCCAATTACCATCAGTTTTTCTAAACTGTCAGGGTCCCTACGAGCAATGTGTCCGAAATATTTGAGAATTCGCTGAAAGCAGATAGCAGACAGTCTTGTGGTTTTCTTGAGCTCTTTTAGAATAGATACGTTGGTTCGGCGTGCAGTCCACGGGATACGCAACATCCGTCTCCAACACCACATCTCAAACGCATCTATTTTGTCTCTTTCTTTCTTCCTAATTGTCCAGGATTCGGCGCCGTAAAAGAAGATAGAGAATACCAACGTACGCACCAGCCTCACCTTGGTTTTTCGGGATATGTTACGGTCTTTCCATATTCTAGTGAGTTTAGTCATAGCTGCTTTGGACATTTGGATCCTCCTGGCTATTTCTCTTTCCGTGCCACCCTCATTAGTTAGAAGTGAGCCAAGATAAACAAACTGGTCAACGAACTCCAGGTCTCTGAGTTCATTGGAGCGAATTAGCAAGCCAGGTCTATCTACCATCATGATTTTGGTCTTGGCTTTGTTGATGGTGAGGCCGACTAACTCACTCTCTCTCTCTCTCTCTCTCTCTCTCTCTCTCTCTCTCTCTCTCTCTCTCTCTCTACTCTAGACAGTAGTTGCGCCAGTTCTTCCTCAGACGATGCAAATAATGTGGTATCATCCGCATACCTCAGGTTGCTGATCTTTCTGCCACCAATGGATATACCACCATCCCAATCCTCTAGGGCACGTCTCATTATATATTCCCCGTATATATTAAAGAGGATCGGGGATAGGATGCATCCTTGTCTCACACCTTTCTGCGGTTTAAACGGCTTCGATAGGACATTGTTCACCTTCACAACTGTGCTTCCATTTTGGTATAGGTTTGCTATCAGATGAACGAGATGATCGGGTACTCCCATTTCGATCAGGATTCTCCACAAACATTCCCATCGTATGCAATCGAACGCCTTAGAATAATCGACGAAACACATCAGCATTGGAATGTTGAACTCACGGCACTTTTCTACGATCTGCCTTACATTCACAATCTGTTCTCTAGTGCCCCGCCCCTTAACAAATCCCGCTTGCTCTACTGGAATCTGCCACTGCAAGAATGCTTTAAGGCGTTCATTGATAACGTACAATAGAACTTTGCTTGCATGGGATATGAGCGCCACAGTCCTGTAGTTACCACAGGACTTAGTTGATCCCTTCTTATGTAGAGGTATTAAAATTGATTCCTGCCAGTCAGTGATCCATTCTCCGTTCCTCCAGATTTGATTGCACAGATTTTGTAGAATAGCCATGCCGTCATCCCCTATGAGCTTCAAATTCTCGGCAAATACACAGTCACTTCCGGCCGATTTGTTTAGTTTCAGCTTCTTCACTGCGAATTCTATCTCAGATCTCAAAATGTCGGGTTCATGAGGAATGTCGATCACGCTGTGTTGAGGGTTCCTTACTGTCGCTGTCGTGTCTGTGTACAGATCCTCACAGTACCCTCGCCACCTATTCACTACCTTGTCAATCTCTGTGAGCAAACCTCCATTCGCGTCATCTATTGCCCAAGTTTTTGCTTTGAAATCCCGCGTTATAACTTTAATTTTCATAAAAAGATCTCGAGAGTGCATCTTTTGGGCATGATCTTCGACTTCCCTACAGATATCATTGAGGTACTGATTTTTGTCTACTCGAGATCGACGCTGCACTTCCTTGGCGAGAACTTTATATTGTTCACGGCTGTCTTCACTTGAGAAAGTTTTCAGTAGATCTTTCTTTTTGTTTATGATGTCCCATGTCTCATCTGACAACCATGAACTGCGGGGTGAGTCACGCGTCTCCACTAGGCTTTCTTCGTGAGCTGCAAGCACCAGTTTTTTGAACTTATGCCAGTTCTCATTGACATTGTTGCTGTCACTTATTTGCACCCCCAACGATAGTTTAGCTTGTACTCGTGCCTTAAAGGTAGCTTGTTCTTCTGCTGTAAGCCTCCGTTTATGTTTATCGACTAGTCTGTAACATTTTTTCAGCTTAAGGACAAGATTTGCGACTAGTAATTTATGATCACTACCGCAGTCAGCACCTGGATAGGTCTTGGTACTTATTACGCACGATCTCCATCTTTTTGGGACTGCAATGTAGTCGATTTGGTTTCTAGTTCTATCACCCGGCGATACCCACGTATAAAGACGTCGAGGATGTTGCTGGAACCATGTATTCATTATAGTCAAAGAGTTAGCCGCACAGAATTGCATCCATCGGTCTCCTCTGTCGTTTCGTTGACCTAATCCAAATCGTCCAACCACATCTCTCAGATGATTGTCATATTCTGTACACCCAACTTTAGCATTCATGTCCCCCATTAGAATATTCACTTCTCTCCTAGGTAACGAGTTAAAAGTGTCGTCTAACTGATTGTAGAATGCCTCTATGTCTGCTTCGTTTTCTACGGTGCGACCGCTCGTAGGCGCGTACACCTGAACGATATTCATTCGACATAGTTTAGTATTGAGCTTCAGAGTAATTATACGATCGCTGACAGGGTTGTATCCCAGAACACATTTATCGATCTCTTGTGTAACAGATATTGCCACGCCTTTACTGGTCTCATTTTCAGGGCCAGAAAAGTATACGGTATGCCCTCTGCTCGTTTTGTAGAATCCTGTACCTCTCACGTAGGTTTCGCTGAGGCCTAAAATGTCCAGTTTGTAGGCTAGTTGTTCCTTATCGATCGTTTCTTTTTTGACTACTTCGATCATGCCACGGACATTCCACGTTGCAAGTGCTACCTTCTTCCTGAGTGATCGGTGTTTTGTTGATGGCTTCGTGCCGTCACCAGTAGCATTGTTTCCACACTGTGCCTGGCGAGCCGCCCCAGCGTGGCCAGTAGCATACTTCACACCACGAGACCTGGACTCGTCGTGGCACCGGGTGCTGGCCGGATTGTATGCCATATCAACTCTCTGTGCGCTCATTTCATGCTAGATTTCTTGGGAAAATAGTGCAGTGGTTTCCCGTTGCCTTCTGCACCAGACCTTTTGGAAAGTATTTGGTTTCCCAGGCTGCTGGAGCCTCTTCCAGATGGTTGTCCTACTGGGTGTTAGGTTATACCGCCTATGCTCGGTCGCCATTGCCTCGTCCGTTGTCTAGCAGGGGGCACCACGGAGACAGACTGGTCGCCGCCGCTAGCTATCCTGAAAAGGACCACTAGCGCGTGCAGGTGAGGATGACAGTTGGGTCGGATAAGATGTAATTTCCGTTCTCCCCTTGCCCCCCGGTACCTTGCGGTACAAGTCACACTGTGGTTTAAAAAACACACACATATGTATAAACGTATGGCATATTGGCTTTCAAAAGAGGCTGCTGGAAGTAATCGTGTTTGGTAATAGTTTTTTTTTTGCAGAGAGTGCCTTTCTACTATGCGTAACCTCTTGTTATTATTAATCACATTCTTCATTTCCAGATTTTCAAACCATTTGACCGGTAACTAATTTGTATTGTTGTTTTCTGATTGTATTTATATGATTTATATTCATTATTGTCTACTTTGTAATACAACAGGATATTCATATAATATAAACTTATTTTATTCTGTACATGCAAATATTCAGGGAGCACTTGAGTTCAGTGTAAGTATACTTTAAATCCAATCCAGATATTAGTAACCTGAAGCGACGGATAAGCGTCAAGTCGTCGTAATTATATCAAGCGAGGCGGGCGCTGCGTCCGTGGGCTGCGTGACTCGACTGCTGGAGCGGCTCCTCGACTACCGAGCTGTCATGCAGGGCGCCGAGCACAGGGACAAGCGGATGGCAGCTACTGTCAACTTACTGGTAAGCTAGTACACATATTTGCATGTACCTTCTCGTCCTGATAAGACTGTAAATCTCAGAAGCTTATTTATACACTAGATACTCAAGTATTTGACTAGCAAAACACCTGAAATGACACTCGTACAAGTCACACTGTGGTTTAAAAAACACACACATATGTATAAACGTATGGCATATTGGCTTTCAAAAGAGGCTGCTGGAAGTAGGTAATCGTGTTTGGTAATAGTTTTTTTTTTGCAGAGAGTGCCTTTCTATTATGCGTAACCTCTTGTTATTATTAATCACATTCTTCATTTCCAGATTTTCAAACCATTTGACCGGTAACTAATTTGTATTGTTGTTTTCTGATTGTATTATTGTCTACTTTGTAATGCAACAGGATAGGTATTCATATCATATGTTTATATTATAAAAAAAAAATTATTTTATTCTGTACATGCAACTATTCAGGGAGCACTTGAGTTCAGTGTAAGTATACTTTAAATCCAATCCAGATATTAGTAACCTGAAGCGACGGATAAGCGTCAAGTCGTCGTAATTATATAAAATAATCCAACGATGGTACTTTCTACAGCTTTAAATAAATATTAACAGCAACATATAACAACTATTACATTAATTGTATTAACATCAACTTATTGGTAGTTTTGAAAACGAGTAAGGAACCGAAGCATGTAAAAATTGCTAGTTTAATACATGTACGCGTTTATTTATCTTTTTAACTATTTCCGTATCAATGTCCCAGGTTGATGGAGCGAGTGTCGACGGAAGGCTGGCGCGAGGCGGGCGCTGCGTCCGTGGGCTGCGTGACTCGACTGCTGGAGCGGCTCCTCGACTACCGAGCTGTCATGCAGGGCGCCGAGCACAGGGACAAGCGGATGGCAGCTACTGTCAACTTACTGGTAAACTAGTACACATATTTGCATGTACCTTCTCGTCCTGATAAGACTGTAAATCTCAGAAGCTTATTTATACACTAGCTAGATAGTCAAGTATTTGACTAGCAAAACACCTGAAGTGACACTCGTACAAGTCACACTGTGGTTTAAAAAACACACACATATGTATAAACGTATGGCATATTGGCTTTCAAAAGAGGCTGCTGGAAGTAATCGTGTTTGGTAATAGTTTTTTTATGCAGAGAGTGCCTTTCTACTATGCGTAACCTCTTGTTATTATTAATCACATTCTTCATTTCCAGATTTTCAAACCATTTGACCGGTAACTAATTTGTATTGTTGTTTTCTGATTGTATTTATATGATTTATATTCATTATTGTCTACTTTGTAATACAACAGGATATTCATATAATATAAACTTATTTTATTCTGTACATGCAACTTATCAGGGAGCACTTGAGTTCAGTGTAAGTATACTTTAAATCCAATCCAGATATTAGTAACCTGAAGCGACGGATAAACGTCAAGTCGTCGTAATTATATCAAATAATGCAACGATGGTACTTCCTACAGCTTTAAATAAATATTAACAGCAACATATAACAACTATTACATTAATTGTATTAACATCAACTTATTGGTAGTTTTGATAACGAGTAAGGAACCGAAGCATGTAAAAATTGCTAGTTTAATACATGTACGCGTTTATTCAGCTTTTTAACTATTTCCGTATTAATGTCCCAGGTTGATGGAGCGAGTGTCGACGGAAGGCTGGCGCGAGGCGGGCGCTGCGTTCGTGGGCTGCGTGACTCGACTGCTGGAGTGGCTCCTCGACTACCGAGCTGTCATGCAGGGCGCCGAGCACAGGGACAAGCGGATGGCAGCTACTGTCAACTTACTGGTAAACTAGTACACATATTTGCATGTACCTTCTCGTCCTGATAAGACTGTAAATCTCAGAAGCTTATTTATACACTAGCTAGATAGTCAAGTATTTGACTAGCAAAACACCTGAAGTGACACTCGTACAAGTCACACTGTGGTTTAAAAAACACACATATGTATAAACGTATGGCATATTGGCTTTCAAAAGAGGCTGCTGGAAGTAGGTAATCGTGTTTGGTAATAGTTTTTTTTTGCAGAGAGTGCCTTTCTATTATGCGTAACCTCTTGTTATTATTAATCACATTCTTCATTTCCAGATTTTCAAACCATTTGACCGGTAACTAATTTGTATTGTTGTTTTCTGATTGTATTATTGTCTACTTTGTAATGCAACAGGATACCTATTCATATCATATGTTTATATTATAAAAAAAAAATATTTTATTCTGTACATGCAACTATTCAGGGAGCACTTGAGTTCAGTGTAAGTATACTTTAAATCCAATCCAGATATTAATAACCTGAAGCGACGGATAAGCGTCAAGTCGTCGTAATTATATAAAATAATCCAACGATGGTACTTTCTACAGCTTTAAATAAATATTAACAGCAACATATAACAACTATTACATTAATTGTATTAACATCAACTTATTGGTAGTTTTGAAAACGAGTAAGGAACCGAAGCATGTAAAAATTGCTAGTTTAATACATGTACGCGTTTATTTATCTTTTTAACTATTTCCGTATCAATGTCCCAGGTTGATGGAGCGAGTGTCGACGGAAGGCTGGCGCGAGGCGGGCGCTGCGTCCGTGGGCTGCGTGACTCGACTGCTGGAGCGGCTCCTCGACTACCGAGCTGTCATGCAGGGCGCCGAGCACAGGGACAAGCGGATGGCAGCTACTGTCAACTTACTGGTAAACTAGTACACATATTTGCATGTACCTTCTCGTCCTGATAAGACTGTAAATCTCAGAAGCTTATTTATACACTAGCTAGATAGTCAAGTATTTGACTAGCAAAACACCTGAAGTGACACTCGTACAAGTCACACTGTGGTTTAAAAAACACACACATATGTATAAACGTATGGCATATTGGCTTTCAAAAGAGGCTGCTGGAAGTAATCGTGTTTGGTAATAGTTTTTTTATGCAGAGAGTGCCTTTCTACTATGCGTAACCTCTTGTTATTATTAATCACATTCTTCATTTCCAGATTTTCAAACCATTTGACCGGTAACTAATTTGTATTGTTGTTTTCTGATTGTATTTATATGATTTATATTCATTATTGTCTACTTTGTAATACAACAGGATATTCATATAATATAAACTTATTTTATTCTGTACATGCAACTTATCAGGGAGCACTTGAGTTCAGTGTAAGTATACTTTAAATCCAATCCAGATATTAGTAACCTGAAGCGACGGATAAGCGTCAAGTCGTCGTAATTATATCAAATAATGCAACGATGGTACTTCCTACAGCTTTAAATAAATATTAACAGCAACATATAACAACTATTACATTAATTGTATTAACATCAACTTATTGGTAGTTTTGATAACGAGTAAGGAACCGAAGCATGTAAAAATTGCTAGTTTAATACATGTACGCGTTTATTCAGCTTTTTAACTATTTCCGTATTAATGTCCCAGGTTGATGGAGCGAGTGTCGACGGAAGGCTGGCGCGAGGCGGGCGCTGCGTTCGTGGGCTGCGTGACTCGACTGCTGGAGTGGCTCCTCGACTACCGAGCTGTCATGCAGGGCGCCGAGCACAGGGACAAGCGGATGGCAGCTACTGTCAACTTACCTACTGGTAAGCTAGTACACATATTTACATTGTCCATGTCAAATTGGAGTCAATATGTATACCCAAAAATTTGGTCACTGTTGCTTCTTGGATGAGTTCGATTTTGTATTTTATTTGTAGTGGCACAATCCCTAGTGTTTTTGTATCTAAATGTCATGTACACTGTTTTGCTTAGATTTATCTGTAAATTATTGCTTCTTAGCCAGTTGATTATGTCATGGAGTGACTTATTGATTTCAGTTTCTTGATTGTTTTTATTGCTTTTATACAAAACCGTGCTATCATCAGCGAACTGTATCATCGGGTGCGTTATAGCGTTCGGGAAGTCGTTGATGTATACAAGAAATAGAAGAGGTCCTAGTATGCTCCCCTGAGGTACTCCACGTATTACAGTACGGGGATTTGAGCGAAATTTTATGGCTTCTCCTGTTTCGGGCATATTCTAGTTATTTCAGTATATTGGATTCAGTTTTTAAGTTATGATTTCATTAAATTTAGTGTATTACCTCTTATGCCATAAATTTCCATTTTCTGTAATAATTTCTCATGATTGACGTGATCGAAGGCCTTTGTCATATCCATATATAATGCAGTGACTTGCTTCTTTTCTTCTAATCCTTCATAAACCTTTTTCAGGAACACATTAATCGCCATATTAGTGGACTTCCCTTTACGGAAACCATATTGATTGTCCACGAATATATTATTATCTTCAAAGTATTCATTTAGTATATTGTACAAGACCTTTTCAAAGATTTTAGCAAAGATAGGGATTAGCGCTATAGGCCGGTAGAAATTCATATCTGTTTTATTTTTTAAGTTTTTGAGGGCATTAATGAACTTTATAATGTTTTCTTCACTGTAGTCTCTAATAAATTTAAACCAGTATTTCATGGAGTAACTTTTTTTTAACCGGACAGTGAAAGATTTGGGCTGTGTGGTCTGATAGAACTAGTTCCGTTATATCTGCATGTGCTCCTCGAATGTTGTGGGCAAAGTTATCTAGGCAAGTGCCGCTTCGGATTCTAGTAGGTTCTTTCAAAGCTAGTTTCAAGTTAAATTCTGCTAATATTTGTTCAAAGTTTTTAGATGCTGTCGTTGTTTTTAGTCTGTTTATATTAAAGTCACCACATATGATTAGTTTTTTACGTCCAATGTTTATATTCGTCAATAAGTCTTTTAAAGCGTCAAGAAATATTGTTATATGTTGTAGATTACGTTTTGGAGGTCCGTATATACATATGATGATGAGCTTGTGATCTTGCAATTCTATAGCAGAGCATTCAATATAGTTGCAATAACTGGCCCGTTTTGCTTCTTCTAAAACTTTATATTTATGATGATGGCGTACCAATATACAGGAACCTCCTCTTCTGTTGTGACGGCAAAAGGCTGTAGCCAATCTGAAGTTAGGTATGGATAAACAATTTAAGTCCTCATACTTCATATTGTGCTCTGTTACACACAAAACGTCCAAATTTGATTTAACCGTATTGATTTCTACTAAGAACTCATCAGATTTTGTTATCAAGCCATCAATATTCTGGTGAAGAATATTTATTTTAATGAAGGCGAAAAAGATTTTGATACCTAGTTGCATGATTGTTTCGTTCTGTCTCATAATCTTCTAATTTTTTATTCTTGTTTTGAGGATGAGAATCCTTTTGGGTACAACATTCTTCGTTTCTTATATTTCCGAAATTGAAAATGGGCATTTCTTCTAATGTCTGAGTTGATTTATGATTGTTGTTGCTTGTTTTAGGTGTGTTCCTTAAGTTAATATTGTTCTCCAAAACGTAGCGTTTGAAGTTATGTTTGTAATTAATATGTAGAATCTCCTTTAATATACGGTCCTAAATATCGATAACTTCGACCAAGGAGTAATAAAGAGGACCATTCATAACTTTCACAAGACAAATAATGAACTTTCTACCATCGGAAAGCTAAAAAAGACGCTAGAGGAAGACATTAATTTCAAAGGCTCAGAACGAAGTTTACGGCGAATAATTAAGAGTTTGGGATTTCGGTGGAAAAATACCGAAAATAACCGAAAAGTGCTGATTGAGACTTCAAATATACGTTTGCGACGTATCGAATATTTACGTAAAATGAAGCAATATCGCCAAGAGGGAAGGCCTATTGTTTATAGGTACAGACGAATCTTACGTAGACTCATCGCACTCTCCTTCAAAAGCCTGGACCGATGGTACTACTAAAGGCCTTAAAAACCAATTTCAAAAGGTCAGCGAGTTGTCATTGTCCACGCAGGGTCTGAAACTGGGTTTATACCCAATGCGTTGCTGACTTTTAAAGCTGGTACCAAATCAGGCGACTACCACGACAATATGAATTTTGAAAATTATGAAAAATGGCTCCGAACTCAGTTAATGCCCAACCTACAAACCAATTCCGTCGTGGTAGTCGACAACGCGTCCTATCATAACAAACAGTGGGATCGCGCACCAACCTCTAATGCCAAAAAAGCTGACATGCAGGCTTGGCTCACTGAAAAAGGCATACAGTACGAAGAAACATTTATGAAACCTCAGTTGTACAGTATAATAAAGGTTAATATATTTTAATGTTAATATATATAATAATAAAGGATAAATATAAAACATTTTCGATTGATCGAATCTTAGCTGAACAAGGTCATCAAGTGCTGAGACTACCACCATACCACCCCGATCTAAATCCCATTGAAATGGCATGGTCCGATATTAAGCAATATGTAGGCAGCAAAAATGTAAAATGGACTGTGAGCAAATGTATAGACGTTAACACGTAGTGTTACTAATGGGTGCATGGGATTGGCAAAAAATGTAAATCTTAAGACATTGGCATTGGAGATAAGGCAGCGCTAGACTTATTATCGTTACTTAGGTAATAATAATAATTTTCGTTTATTTACTGTTCAAAAAACTTAAATGGTAGGCTACAGATTATTAGAAAATTGGTCTTAGAACTATCCTGCATTATAATATACTTATAAAACTTAGGGCTAATTGTAATGAGCAATACATTCCATAATAATGAGTTAGAGAGTGCGATATAATACCATTTCTAGATACATATGAGTCCCTAGTTCCCACAGTAGGATTCCCTGTGTTTGTGGGAGCTAGTTCTCTTCCAGGGTGCATTATAATTAAAGTGAGAGTAAAGTGTTCTGAGTGTATAAGTGATGAAAGATGGCGAGATTGAGGATCCCACCACCAAGTGTGTGTGTTTGTTGTGCTAAAATAATAATTCCTTAAAGTTTATTTTTTATTTATTTTGCATAATTCTGTTTAAAAAAAAGATATTGGAGTCCAAAATAATAGGTACATTATAATGTATTGTGTGCGCTACAGTACACATGCGCAGCAATCCCTTCCACGTATCGGCCACCGCTAGAGTTACGTGCCGCTAAAGCGTTTGCTTAGTATGAGGCATGATGGCGCTAAGTATAATATGTCTCGAAATATTTATTTATTTTATTTGTTTTAGGCATATATAAAACACTTTAGTCGCAAACAAACTTAAAAGTCTAAATTTAACAAATAAATTCAAACTTAACAAAAAACAACAAAAATTAACAGCAATAACAATATAATTAATATCGCGACTGTACCACGGGATGTGCGCGGGGTGGTGTATGTACGCGAGGAACGGCAAGCGCCTGGAGAGCCAATCAGCGCTCCGCACGCCCGCCCTTCATTCCGCTAGCCCCCCTCTGATACCTTATTTTGTACTTCTGCGCATTAACGGTCAGCGCTACAGATAGTTGCCTCGGTTTCTACCGGTACACCATCATCATTCATTCCCATTTGGGCTCATTTCCCAATTTTTAAAGAACATAATCTGACACCTTATATATTTTACTTATTAGAAAAGTGATAATGCGGGGAGAAATAATAATAACCAAAGTATGTTTTGTGTGAATTTCAGATCGTAGCTTTATAACATTTTCATCATAATTTCAACATCTGAAAAAATCCGAGTCACTGTTCCCGACCTGACCCTACTTAATAATGTCGACTTTATAAAACAAGCCAAATCAAATGTTATGACAGTCGTTTTCATTGGGTCAAAAACGCAAGTCTTCTGTCCGGTACGACAAGCGCTTCGTACTCATGTGTCTCAATCTCTAAATTATCATTAGTGATGTAGGCAGTTTTGAAATGTCGGTGTGCTTTCCCCGGTATAAGACTGTTTTCGAACTTAGCTCTGCTAATGTAAAGAATTTCGTTATTTGTTTCTGGCGCGAGACCGCCCGGGAACGCGTTCGGAGGTATAGCGGCTCCTTGCGTTTTGACCCAGTCCAAATTGTATCCGCATAGGATCTGCAACAAATAAACATTGTAAGTAGTAGAATATTTTATTCTTGCAATATTGATTGTGTGATATTTATAAATTAGCGTAGAAAGTAGAACAATACATAGTCAATACATACAATACAGAACAAATCATACACTTAAACCTAACTATTATCACTCACAGGCAGGCTGTAGTCAAACGTAAACCTATCCCACGTAAATAAAATCTAAGATTGGGGAGATGTGCATTTGCCCGTCACTTATTTTAGTTATTTTCCCAACACAAAAGGCTGTCTGTTTATGATTATCTTAATTTCGTGTATTTTTTTTAAAAAAAAGCTTAGGTATTTCAGTTTTATGAAGAGAATTATAATAGATTCTCGATTCTGCCGCGACTGGCGTTAGTACAATTTTTATCCAGTTTCAACAAAATCAGACACATACAAGTCATACAAGCCACTTTTTAGTGGTTTAAAAACAAACTCACCTCAAAAGACTCCTTATAATGCGCTCGCAAGCCCCAGCCAATGACAGCGCGTTTTAATGACGGCACATACTTCCCCGGCACGATGCCAAAGCCGTGCCCGGAAGGTGTGTTGTGATTGGCCCTGGCTACGTACACCGTCTCTCCCTTGTCGAAACCACCAATGACAGCGTCAGTAGGTAGGTGGTCGCCGCTCATCATATGGACCCAGTGGAGCTCGCCCTTCGTGCCCAGGGGCTTAAGGAGCCGAGGAGCTGACAGCACTGGCGATACTGAAACGTGAAATAAAAAAAAAGTTATAGATTCTGGTACTACAAAGTGTAAAAATAGAGCTAATTTCTTATTTTTAACAGATGTCTTCTAATTTTTTTATACATTGATAATAATTATGTTTATTGTCACAATTTATAATGAAACAAACGTTTATTACAAATTACTTTTATTGTTCGTGGTCATCATATTTTGTAATCGTTAGGAAAAGAATAAATAGGTAAACTGAACAAGTACTGCAAGTGGCGCCGCCAAACTTCCAAGACATTTTGGTATTGTTATAAGCATGGGTGTAATCTTATCATAAATTTAATAATACTGCCCACAGCTCTGCCTGTCAGCTAAGAAGAGATCAAATAAAATCATCGGCTCATTCATAACTTATTAAGACCTCAAAAGCGACTGAACTAATTTTGATAGGTCGTAATTAGACTGTTCTCGTAGTTAATATTTACTAAATTAAAGAAAAAGAAGTCTACAGTGTAATTATTTACCTTCATACGTATAGTTGTTTGCAAAGTGAATTGGAAACTTAGCTCTAGCAATGATTTCCTTGTCTTAGGTAGCTTAGAATGATCTTAGGTAGGTCTAGGTACATACATATTAGTAAAAAAACCCAAATAACTTATTTATTAATTTATTTAAAAATACATATCACAAAACTTATACAAGTAAGAATACACACTTAAACATTAAACACATATTATGAAGTAGATAAGCATTTTAGTAACTTTGAAATATTGCAATGTTGATATAAATCAAACTATATTTTAAACATTGGAATACAAATTAAGAATCAATATTCTTAATTTGTTGATTAGTAGAATAAAGGAGAAGATAGGTAGGTACTCCATATATAGAAAAATATCTAATTTCACATGTCATTTTGTCAGGCACGCGACCGAATAAATCGACATTATGTTCTTTCGCAATTACAAAAATCCTTTACAAAATAATTCATAACAAATTTAATTTCGTATGCTATACTCACGTAATCTTAATCTAATATTGCTTGTTATTTTATTCCGGCTGCCAGCTGGATTATCTACTTTTTTGAAAACAAAATGTAGAACCCTGTACTACCTACATACCAAAAATCGTGATGACCACTTGACTCTATTGCGTCGTTAAAGCGAAACAACAGACCAACAAAAACTATTACGCTTTAATAAAATAGTATGACAAGTATGAAATAGTTATTTCGTTTCATATAACAGACATTTTGATTTGGCTTTTGTCCAGTAGTACATAGATGACGTTAGGCTGACGATGATGATGATGAATCAGACATCATAATCCGAGTCCCTTCTCCGGCGTATCGGCGCGTGCCAGGTGAGCTGCTGGGGCATCCTCTCTGGAATCACCAACACTTCGAATTGCTGAGCCTCCTTCTCGCACTCGGGGTCACTATACGGTATATAACATGTTTTATAATGCAAGTGTATCTTGCCAGGTATGAGGTTGTTGTCTATCTTTGCCCGGCCGATGTATAAGTCCTCGTTGTTTCGTTCGAACGCCGTGCCGCCAGGGAAGGCGTGCGGCGGGAGCATGTCGCTCTTCATATCTACCCACGTTAGGTTGTTGCCGCAGAGCACCTGCAAGTCAATAAATAAGGGTAAGCACGGTCCATCTTAGGCCATAGCCTTAGCTTACTATCAGGCAAACTATGGCCAAGTGCAAACCTGTTCTAGTTAAAATAAACTGTTTTATAATGGATTGTAAAATATATAATATAAAATATCAATTTATAGAAAGCATAGATGTTAAAAAATAGTAAGGTGGCCTGGCTGGTGAAGTAGTGATAATTACAGCACAGTGTTAGATCAAAGCTTGGTGTAAATAACTCAGAACAGTGTAGTGAAATTAAGAAGCCAAGAGTGGAATCTACAAAAGTATAGCATAAGAATATAATAGAAAAAATATAATCTATCCTTAATTTTCTTATCCTGTACTTCATTAAAAATAGATGATCAAGCATATTTATTTAAAACTAAAATATTAAGAAATTATTCGCTAACATATCAGATAAAATTATTAGCACTCTCTTATAGACACTGACCTCCATTACTACAAGTACGCTGTAGTAATGGAGGTCAGTGCTTATAAAGTATTCCATTTAAAAGCATAAAAAGTAAGAGCACAAAGAGTTTACTTACCTCAAAGTTATTTTTTTTATGCACTACATGCGCCCAACACAAATATGCGTGTTTCAGTGAATGCACATATTTGCCAGGTCTCATGGAGTTCGCATGCATTGCCCTCGCGACATACACCACTTCCCCACTCTCATACCCCCCGATAACCGCTTCAGGGGGTAATTTGTCTCCGCTGGACATGGCGACCCAGTGGAGATCACCGCCTACAGCTTTCGGGGTTATTGGTCTGGTGATTACTGGCGATACTGGAAACATTAGCAATGTTTTATGACCATGTAACCCCGACGCCAATAGTATTTCAGAAACATTTTAAGTATAGCTGACTGCCACAGATATATAAACCAGTTTTCAAAGATTGAAATCCAAAAATCATGTAGCAAAATTTATTTCAGAGTCACATCTAAAATTGCTATTATAATTAGGCATTCTATTTACTAGGTTCCCAATACAATATTACTAAGAGTATTGCTTGATCAGCAGACATAAATTAGCAACTTTGGATGATGATAAAAAAATT
This sequence comes from Macaria notata, assembly GCA_927399415.1. Classification (NCBI taxonomy): domain Eukaryota; kingdom Metazoa; phylum Arthropoda; class Insecta; order Lepidoptera; family Geometridae; genus Macaria; species Macaria notata. Next base: position 4,029,588 of record OV656727.1, read on the forward strand.
GACTTAAAAAAAACACCACCAACTTCTACTTACCTTCAATTTTCCAAGAGCCCGTGGAACCCCAACCAGTTCTAACAGCAGCATGGTCTATTGGATGAGGAGAAAGGTCATTGTATGTCATGAAGGGAGCACTGGACCCCTCCAGCCCGGCTGATATGCATCCATTGTGCCACTTGATCCACATGCCAACAAACTCATTCCTGTTCAGTATCCTCGGGGTTTCTATCTTCACCTTGTCAGGCTCTCGCCGGTTGCGACGGATTATTGACTTAGTGTTGTCCCAGCCACCAATGTGCAGCTGAAAGTTGGGGAAATATGATTATGAATATTGAAAAACATAATATTATTTTTATTGGTAAAAGTATTTTTCAAACTGTCTGTAAGGGTACTATTCAAAATATTTCATCATTTTACTGTAGTTACTTGTGATAAGTCATGCTATAAATGATATGAATAAGCATTTATTACTTATTTATTTTTGACTGGCCTGTTAGCTTAGTTGGTAGTGGGTCTGCCTTCTAATGTAAGGGTTGCGGGTTTGATTCCCGTGTGACACAAGTATTTATGCATTTTAAAAATTTATAATTACTTGTGTTGAGTCTGGTCAATTGTATGTATAATAAGTATGTATTTACAAAAGAAAAGTATATAAGTATTATAACTGTTACCTAGTACCCACGACACAAGCGTTTGCTTAGTGTGGGGCTAGATGGCGCTGTGTGCAATGTCCCAGAATATTTATTTATTTATTATTAAGGAAACAAGCTAATATATAAAGGTGCCATATTTATTCATATTTTGCCTTCATAAGGTTCTGATTCAGAGGAATTTACAGAACTTAAGTAAAGTAGTATATTTATTGCAAACTGTACAGTATAATGGTGTTACAATATCTATTATGTATTTATTGATAAATTGCCCGAAAACCCATAGCTAAGTTAAAATTAGTATATTAAGCAATATATCCAGTCCACAATGATCATTCTAAGAACTTCACTAGGAATACTTATATGCACAATTACAATTACTAAAGTTATTAAAGCAGATATTACCTCTGTCATGGGATCATTTTCATAATTTCCCCTGGTGAGTGCAATGTGGGCATCATTTGCAGCTTTCACTTTGAATCTCAGAGCACTTGAGGAAACCGGAAAGAACACATACTGGAGATTGTTCTGTGTCTCCACTTCTGTAAGTAAATCATACAAATAATTGTCAGACAAGATTGCCAAGCTGTACTATATATTTTAAAAGTTTAGTATAAGTACATTTACTTAAGTATCAGTATACTTTGATAGATCATATCCATAGATCTTAGAGACTTACTTCAAAGTATAGATCTGATTAATAAACTGGCAACCAAAGTGGTATATCATTATTCATAAACATGACCAGATCAATAAGTGTAAATGGTTTTATAATAATTGGATACTATTATTTTACATACAATATTCTGATAATATTAGTGGACTTAAATTTGTTTACAGATAGCTGAAGCTGTAATTTCCTACGTACAAGAATGACTCATAAGGGGAAAATCTAGCAAACTAATAGGTAGGTACTTATGAACCGGCTGGATGGATGTAACTTTAACTCGGTACTCACCAATTATGTCACTCATTTTTAGATATTATATTAATTTGTCACCATTTATTTACAAAGTAATGCTCAGAGTGGTTTCTTTCTCCTTTATAATAAATAAATATACAATATGTACATTTTATAAATATTTTTATAGAGATTTATCCAAGATTGATCAGCTGTTTCCTTGTGTGTGACTTGTGTTGTGTTGATTAGAGTAGAGACAGAAAGAAAGAGAGGGATGAAAATCCTTGGTAGAGAGCTAGAGCTTTTATGTCAGAGTCAAAATCAAACTGACGTTGAAGTATAAGAAAATGTGACAACAAGTTTCCATTATTTAAAGCTAGCTATACACTGCACATCCTTATTCTCTTTGATATCTGACTTATAAGCCCCGTGCGACTAAATTTCTGACATTTGGAACAGATAGCGAAAACAAACGAATTAAAAACTAGCTAACTTAAAAAAAACAAAATGCAAGAAGAAAACTATAAATTTAAAATCAATTGTCAACTGGGTATGGAGCCAAGAACGCTGGCTGCATGCCCATTTAAATTTAGTTTAGATGTAAATACTCTTTTTTAGTTCTATTAGTGTTAATATGTGTAAATATTTTTTCCTATAACTAAATAATTAATTAAATACACATTGTCAACCGCTGCCTGAGCTCTTCGAACAAATTCGTGTAGCAACGAAAAAAATTGCCGATTAACAATATGTTTGTGATTGTGCTGCTAGCTTTCACCCTGGCCTTCGCAACTCCTCCCCGTTATGCTCATATTTGTTAGTGCTGGGTCGTTTCGAAAATTTCGTAAAACGAAACGTAACCGTTTTTCTTGGAAAAGAAACGGTTTCTTAAAATGGTTACATATAAAACTACTTCTTGGTGTCATTTTTTTATATATTTGGAATATAGCAATAATACAAGTAGCAATCAGAAAAATCATAACTATTATTAATTAAAAAAACAACAAAAAATACAATAATAACATATATATATTTTTATGTATATATTTGGGAAGAATATAAAAATATTCTTCGTATTAACACAATCAACTAATAATATTAATAAAAAAAGTTATCTGTCCACACAAAAAAGAAAATACTATTTACACAATTGAAAAACTAATAGAATGAAATTTACATACATACACTACTTTCACAACAAACAACAACATAAAACTTTTGGAAAAACGGCGCGTGCCCTCTGGCCTTGACACGCGACGAGCTGCTAAAACCGGATTTTATATTCACCCATTGCAATAATAATAATAATAACATCTCAAATTCCAAAATAAATCAAAATTCAACATGATTTTTTCTGATGTTTGTAATTGTACTATATTTTAATTTAATGTAATGTAATGTAATTTAAATTCTATTTTTGTAAAAGTAAATATTTAAAATTTAAAATGTATGTATACTGTCCAAAAATAAGACCCCGGAAGGAACTAATCTCCGTGACACAGACGCACCGGCGTCTAGTACGGTGCTTTAGTGATATTTAGTATGAATGAATTTTTATGAAAATAAATAATTTTGTAGTTTTGAATTTTGAATTTTTTGAATTTGATTCCGTTTGTAGATTTTAAAAAGATTTTTTGTTCGTAGTTGTAGTTCGTTTCTAGATTTTTGAAAACCTTATGTCTAAAAATAAAACAACAAAATAATTCAATTTAAAATGACATAGGTACCTAATACCTATTATTATATTTTTTCCAAAACCGTTTTTATAGTGCAATAGATTATAGGCTTTATGCCGTCGGCATAGAAACGCCCTACTTGTCAAAGCCAAATTAGTTTCAAATAACTACATTAGTAAACATGCAAAAATAGACTTAAAATCTATGAAAATAGAGCACATATTTGACACAGATTTCGTATCGTTCGTTTTTTCATTCTCCGTACTGCCCTAAGTTGTCGTTTTTTGTTCCTAAACCCGTTTTTTTGTAGTGCAATGGATATTAGACTCTATGTCTTAGGCATCGAACCGCTTTACCTGTCTAAGCCAAACCAGTTTTAAATAACTACACTTGTAAACATGCAAAAATAAACTTAAATCCTTTGACAATAGAGCACATATTTGAAACAGATTTCGTATCGTTCGTATTTTCTTTCTCCGTACTGCCGTAAGATGCCGTTTTTTGTTTGTTCTAAACCCGTTTTTTTGTAGTGCAATGGATATTAGACTCTATGTCATCGGCATAGAACCGCTTTACCTGTCTAAGCCAAACCAATTTCAAATAACTATATTTTTAAACAAGCAAAAATAGACTTTATGTGTATGGATATAGAGCACACATTTGACATTTTTGTTCGTAATTGTAGTTCGTTTTTTTTGTAACTGGATGAATGGTTTGCGTAAAAGCGTTCGTTCGTTTTCCACAGAGTAACTAGTTTTCAAAACGGTTTCCATCAAAAACGCCCAGTAATACGATTATTATTTTTAATTTCTAAACATTTTCGCCAACCTCTCTGTCTCTATGCTCATGGTCTGTCGTGCAACTGGCTGTCGTCGTCTTCTGACGCTCCGTGCATAGAAGTCATTAACTTATATTATAAGTAGATTTACTATCTCTATGAAGTATGTATGTATTTTATTTTATCAGGATTTCTGATTTTTGTGATGTAGAAAATACCTATTATGTTATGTTGCATTGCAACTTAAATACAATCGTGTAAAGTGAAAACTGCAAATTATAAATAACATTAGTTTCCACTTAACGGTTTTTGTGTTTATTTCCTGAGTTCAATTCTGCATACTTACAGTTTTTATCGATTGACTCATCTTACTGCTTATAAAAACGTTTTTGTTATTAGTTATTATCCTTTTGAAACCAATACAAGATGGGAGATATCATAGGTAAAAGACCATGCTTTAATTTTTGTGCTAAAAGTTCTTTGCATGTACTTACAAAATTTTGCATACCTTACATGCAATGCAACACATTTTAAGTTATTTATCCCTACTAAATTCGATAAGTAGATACCTACCTATAAAAAATACTATATCTTGTGCTCTTTCCAGAAATAACTACCCGGGCCAGGCACCCAACATCATTTTATAAAGTTTCCTCTAGTGCCTTCAGCTTTGAAGTTAAAGCATTCTATGCAGCACTTGTGGGGCTTGCCAGGGAACCTAGCATCAAGTGTGACTATTGTGTAAGTAAAGTAAATATAGAAAGTTAAACAAAAATTAAATAGACTTACAGCTGATAACACCACTAGTGGATAACCGGGGCTCAGTTCATGATTTTTTTAGGGTGAAAACTAGCATAATATGTTACTTTTGGTACCCAATATTACCATACATCAAAACCCTAAAGATTCACATTCTCATTTGTAGTTTCTTTTCATTTCAGTTAGGTTTTGGTGGCAACAAAATATGGATAAAAGGGCCAGATGGTCTGAAGACTGCACAGGGCCCTCAGTTTCAGCTCACCCAGAACCAGTACAAGAGGTTCTGGATATCTTGGGACTGTGGCAAATTGAAGGTCGGGCACGGGTTTGACAGGAACCATGATATTGTCTACCCAACCAGCATGCTCGGCCTGAAGTATGTGACATTCACAACACATGACCCCAGACATGCAGCCACATGGAAGCTGGAATGTAAGTTTGAGGATATATTACTGGCTGCATAGTTCCATGCTTGCACTTATTTCCAAATTAATTGGAACAATCATATTTAAAAAATTCGAGCTACTTATATGATTCTAATTGCATGTGTTTTTATTGGTTTAAGATCAACACAGGAGATTTTTTTGCTATTCCCAACTAACTCAAAATTCAATATCAACTGAAATCAGCAATTTTTCTGGTATATTTAACAGTAATTTCTTAAATTATCAAAATATTACTAATTCTTAACTTTATTGTAAGACAATAAACTAACCAACTAGCCTCATTTATTTCAGTGCCTCCTGCATCATTGACCAATGTCACACAAGTTCCATACAAGAAAGTACTCGGTGGAGAGCTGGAGTGGAAGCAGGTTGGCCTGGCCCTCCCAGACGACGCTGTGATTGGTGGATACCTGGTTGAGTGTCTGTACATTGTCCGGGCTAATCATGCTGGCTCACTCACTCCTGGGTACTTTAAGCCCTCAGAAGGAGATGCTTTTGTGCCCTGGGGTGGGGCTGCCAATATACCTGATGAATTTGAGGTGAGTACTGGGGAAGTGTTGTCATATATTCTGATATAACAAACCAACAGACTGTTTTTCATTTATCATTTACCACAGGCACAAGTGAAAAGAATTGCTAGGGCTATTTTTATTTGACAATATACTTTGAATCTAGTAATAATGTATTGTGTGGTTAAAGTTTTAAAACTCTTATACAAAGTTACTAACTTAATTTGCCATTCTCCTTTAAAGTTTCTTACCTACAGTTACTTGTAAAATCATAATAAATTCCCAACTTATCAACAACCTGGTATGGTAAAAGATGGTCAAATTTCGGACAAGTGGACTTCCAACTGCCATTGTTTAGAGTAGTTTTAAATTATAGAGAAATAGATTTATAACCATTCTTCTCTTTCTCAGATACTCTGTGGATACAACTACGCCTGGGAAGCGACAAGCGAAGACAAAATACCAGTCACTGCCTTTGAGGCTGGACATTCAGAAGTCAATCAAGAGAAATTGTACATAGGACGAGTGAAGCATGGAGGTGGAGTTATCACGGGCAAAGTGCAACCTTCCCACAAGGGTTGCTACATCCCCTTTGAAGGTAGAGAAGTAGCTTTCAGTGAATATGAGATCTTAACTATACCTGACTCTAATGTATACCCGGCTAGACCTTACTTTGAAACTATTTCCAACTGGAGACCAATGATTGTCAACGAGAATGCATTCTTTCTGAACCAAGATGAAGATAACGACGAACAGGAATCCGACTATGACAGTGATGATGATCTTAACAATCATATATAATAGTTCAAATTTCCTTGACACACTGTCTTACTTATATAAACCTCAGTGATTAATTGATAATTTATAACTTTATGTCTCGTTCTTAAAACCTAAGAGAGAATGAGACAAACCACTGATTAACTAGAATCAAAATTCTAGTTTATAAGTATGTTCAATGTTCTCTCTTTCATACATGTAGTAATGAGAAGTGAGGCCAACTACTGGTACAGCAAATACTTGCATTTTTTGTTACTCGTAAGTTGTTTGTTACTTTTGAGAGTTTTATTAAAACTTTGTCTTGTTATTATTGCAAGATACTGACATGTGATTAGATATCTTTTTGTTATTTAGTGTAATTATGCAAGTTTATTTGTACTAATAAATAATACAGTGGTTTTAGGTATGTGTATTTTATAGAGGACTATATTTGTCAAAAAACGATCTAAAAACGATTTTTTTCTTTAATTTTAAACTACCATAAAATGATATAGGTACTGATAACGTTTGGATCCTGTTTCTCGTGCTAAAATTATAAGAAACTTTCGTGTACAGTGCAATTTAAACTTGTAAAAGTGTAAATATATATATTAAAAGACAAAATTTATGTTGATTGTTTTTAGATCAATGTTTAAATAAACGTAATACTTTCGTAATACATGTTTGTTATTAATGATAATACATTATAGTTTAGTTTTAAGTAGCTATATTATTATCGCTGTTTTAGGTTCATAAGATTTATTCTGTTGCTTATGTTTTATCTAACTCCTCGTTCACAGAATATTATGAATATATGTTTTTACATGTGATCTAAAAAAAACTAAAGATATAGGTAGGAGATGTTTTTGCATGCGGTTGAAATTGTCACTAAAATGTTCTATGGAAAACTGCAGTTAGGTAATGTATAAAATGCTGCCACCAGTGCCGCGTTATCTTTCAAGGACAGCAAAAAGTGGAGTCAAATGATAACCGGTGTCACGATACGGCACTTGTATGTGCGATTTTTATGTACCTAAAGTAATTACATAATACCTACATATGTATATCTGAATATTACATTACTTATTATACGAACTTGGTTGATCACGAAATATTCTGGCTGTTAGTATATTAATAATAATAATAATAAAGGGTATATAGTAGTTGGGTATATCAGTAGCGGACGTCAAGCGAACGATGAAGGAGCGCTTCTTTTGCCGGTTGACAAAAGTGCTTAACAGCCTTCTGTCTGGGGGTAATAAGGTGTGTGCCTTCAACGGTTGGGTGATGCCTCTACTGATATACTCCTTTGGCATACTGAAATGGACTCAAACTGAACTGGACGCCCTGGATAGAAAGGTCCGTCGACAGCTTACTTTGCACCGCATGTTACACCCACGCTCGTCTGTTATGAGATTGTACCTCCCGCGGAAAGTGGGGGGTCGTGGCTTTTTAAACGCTAAGACCCTTCACAACCGCGAGGTGTGCAATCTCAGGGATTATTTCCTTAACAATGAGTGTGGGATACATCGCGATATAGTAGCTGTCGACAAAGGCCTTACTCCGCTCTCCTTGGCGAATGAGAGCTGGCACAGACCGGTGGTACTTAGTGTTGAGGATCGCAAGGAGATATGGAAGAGCAAAGAGCTGCACGGGAGGTTCTATCAGGCCCTTACTGGGCCGGATGTGAATCTCTTGGCATCAGTGAACTGGCTACGTTTCGGAGACCTCTTTGGGGAAACCGAAGGTTTTGCTTGTGCAATTGCTGACGAAGTTATTATGACGAACAATTATCGGAAATTTATCCTAAAAGACGGTACGGTCGACATTTGTCGAGCATGCCGCCGTCCCGGAGAGTCACTCAGGCATATAATTTCCGGTTGTTCTCATCTAGCTAACGGCGAGTATTTGCACCGGCATAACCTAGTAGCCAGGATCATCCACCAGCAACTTGCTCTTCGATATGGCCTTGTTGAGTCTCAGCTACCGTACTACCAGTAGGTACCAGAGCCAGTTCTCGAAAATGGTCGTGCATTGCTCTACTGGGACCGATCCATTATCACGGACAGGACTATTGCTTGCAATAAGCCTGATATCGTGTTAGTGGACCGGCCCCAGCGCCGGGCAGTTATTGTTGACATCACCATACCACATGACGAGAATCTCGTGAAGGCCGAGAAGGACAAAGTCAGCAAGTACCTTGACTTGGCACATGAGACTACCGCCATGTGGGATGTTGATTCGACGATAATTGTCCCGATAGTTGTTTCGGTGAACGGTCTTATAGCGAAGAGTCTCGATCAACACCTTAAGAGGCTCTCCTTGGAAGGTTGGGTTAGGGGACAGATACAGAAGGCAGTGATTCTTGATACGGCGCGTATTGTCCGGAGGTTCCTTTCTTTGTAACCTCTACCACCGGTTGCTTGGGTCCTGCCCCGTTGCCGGCGGCATCACTAGTTTTAAGTTTTTTATGATATTTGTTATTTTTTTTATACATATATTGTAAAAAATTTAAAAATAGTTGTTAATAAATGAATACCGAGATAATAATAATAATAATAAATATTCCGGGACATTGCACACAGCGCCATCTAGCCCCACACTAAGCAAACGCTTGTGCTGTGGGTACTAGATAACTGATATAATACTTATATACTTTTCTTTTTGTAAATACATACTTATTATACATACAAACGACCAGACTCAACACAAGTAATTATAAATTTTTAAAGTACATAAATACTTGTGTCATGTGGGAATCGAACCCGCGACCTCTAGATTAGATGGCATAGCCACTACCAACTAAGCTAGCAGGCCAGTCCATATTAATAATCCGTTTATTATTTTATACGCTACAAGAACTCAATTTTGTACCGTTCTTTGTCATTTTACATTACGAACGATCCATTAGGAATCATAGAAGGTTTGCTAATTTATGAGAACGTTTAGACTTCACAGCACGGTACACTAGCGCCTCGGGCGGTGATATCACACGCTGTAGCCTGCATTACAGCAAACTTTATGAGAACGTTTAGACTTCACAGCACGGTACACTAGCGCCTCGGGCGGTGATATCACACGCTGTAGCCTGCATTACAGCAAACTTTATGAGAACGTTTAGACTTCACAGCACGGTACACTAGCGCCTCGGGCGGTGATATCACACGCTGTAGCCTGCATTACAGCAAACTTTATGAGAACGTTTAGACTTCACAGCACGGTACACTAGCGCCTCGGGCGGTGATAGCACACGCTGTAGCCTGCATTACAGCAAACTTTATGAGAACGTTTAGACTTCACAGCACGGTACACTAGCGCCTCGGGCGGTGATATCACACGCTGTAGCCTGCATTACAGCAAACTATATGAGAACGTTTAGACTTCACAGCACGGTACACTAGCGCCTCGGGCGGTGATAGCACACGCTGTAGCCTGCATTACAGCAAACTTTATGAGAACGTTTAGACTTCACAGCACGGTACACTAGCGCCTCGGGCGGTGATATCACACGCTGTAGCCTGCATTACAGCAAACTTTATGAGAACGTTTAGACTTCACAGCACGGTACACTAGCGCCTCGGGCGGTGATATCACACGCTGTAGCCTGCATTACAGCAAACTTTATGAGAACGTTTAGACTTCACAGCACGGTACACTAGCGCCTCGGGCGGTGATATCACACGCTGTAGCCTGCATTACAGCAAACTTTATGAGAACGTTTAGACTTCACAGCACGGTACACTAGCGCCTCGGGCGGTGATATCACACGCTGTAGCCTGCATTACAGCAAACTTTATGAGAACGTTTAGACTTCACAGCACGGTACACTAGCGCCTCGGGCGGTGATATCACACGCTGTAGCCTGCATTACAGCAAACTTTATGAGAACGTTTAGACTTCACAGCACGGTACACTAGCGCCTCGGGCGGTGATATCACACGCTGTAGCCTGCATTACAGCAAACTTTATGAGAACGTTTAGACTTCACAGCACGGTACACTAGCGCCTCGGGCGGTGATATCACACGCTGTAGCCTGCATTACAGCAAACTTTATGAGAACGTTTAGACTTCACAGCACGGTACACTAGCGCCTCGGGCGGTGATAGCACACGCTGTAGCCTGCATTACAGCAAACTTTATGAGAACGTTTAGACTTCACAGCACGGTACACTAGCGCCTCGGGCGGTGATATCACACGCTGTAGCCTGCATTACAGCAAACTTTATGAGAACGTTTAGACTTCACAGCACGGTACACTAGCGCCTCGGGCGGTGATATCACACGCTGTAGCCTGCATTACAGCAAACTTTATGAGAACGTTTAGACTTCACAGCACGGTACACTAGCGCCTCGGGCGGTGATATCACACGCTGTAGCCTGCATTACAGCAAACTTTATGAGAACGTTTAGACTTCACAGCACGGTACACTAGCGCCTCGGGCGGTGATATCACACGCTGTAGCCTGCATTACAGCAAACTTTATGAGAACGTTTAGACTTCACAGCACGGTACACTAGCGCCTCGGGCGGTGATATCACACGCTGTAGCCTGCATTACAGCAAACTTTATGAGAACGTTTAGACTTCACAGCACGGTACACTAGCGCCTCGGGCGGTGATATCACACGCTGTAGCCTGCATTACAGCAAACTTTATGAGAACGTTTAGACTTCACAGCACGGTACACTAGCGCCTCGGGCGGTGATATCACACGCTGTAGCCTGCATTACAGCAAACTTTATGAGAACGTTTAGACTTCACAGCACGGTACACTAGCGCCTCGGGCGGTGATATCACACGCTGTAGCCTGCATTACAGCAAACTTTATGAGAACGTTTAGACTTCACAGCACGGTACACTAGCGCCTCGGGCGGTGATATCACACGCTGTAGCCTGCATTACAGCAAACTTTATGAGAACGTTTAGACTTCACAGCACGGTACACTAGCGCCTCGGGCGGTGATATCACACGCTGTAGCCTGCATTACAGCAAACTTTATGAGAACGTTTAGACTTCACAGCACGGTACACTAGCGCCTCGGGCGGTGATATCACACGCTGTAGCCTGCATTACAGCAAACTTTATGAGAACGTTTAGACTTCACAGCACGGTACACTAGCGCCTCGGGCGGTGATAGCACACGCTGTAGCCTGCATTACAGCAAACTTTATGAGAACGTTTAGACTTCACAGCACGGTACACTAGCGCCTCGGGCGGTGATATCACACGCTGTAGCCTGCATTACAGCAAACTTTATGAGAACGTTTAGACTTCACAGCACGGTACACTAGCGCCTCGGGCGGTGATATCACACGCTGTAGCCTGCATTACAGCAAACTTTATGAGAACGTTTAGACTTCACAGCACGGTACACTAGCGCCTCGGGCGGTGATATCACACGCTGTAGCCTGCATTACAGCAAACTATGCATTCCTCTTTTATCAATCTAAAGAGTTTTTATCAAACACCGACACCTGTCCAAGCAAAAAGAAGAAAAGCTTTTCAAACGTCATTCCATGTCATTCTTTAAAATGCAAGCACAACGGAAGCAGCGTTTGTTATAAAACTCCATCATTTTGCAATAGAAGAGGGATTGATTGTATGAGTATTGTTTTGCGAGGAACGGCAAGATGTCGGCGTCTCCCGCAACGACGGGGTCTCCGCCCGCCACGGACTCCGAGGGCGAAGCACCCTCGGTCGTAGAAGGTATGTCTTAATTGCTCTTTAATCGATTTCAAATAAAAGAAAGCTGTACACAATAGTTAGACTTACAAATTTATTTATTTTTTTACATCGGAGTTTGTTTTTTATTATAAGTTTTAGTTTGTAAGTTGTTTTTGTGTCTTAAATAAATAAATAAATAAATAAAGGTCTTCAATTCGAATTGAATGTATGGGATACAATACAACTTCATTGTATCCACACCAAAAAAGTGTATCAGTTATGTAGGCTTGTTATTTAACACCGATGCGAAAGGGCATGTTTGTCTTCGAAGCTAAATGATTACTTATTTTTAATTTGAATTATTTAACGAGTCAACTCGGGGTGCGCCAAAATGGCCACAATAATGGTAACAGATATGTAGGTATGTTTATTTTATAGAACAGTCCATGTTAGAGTTATGCGTAGGTAACAACGCATTTCTATTTTGTACAACACAGCCATATGATAGCATCGTATACCTACCGTGTAAGCACCATTCATAGTAAAGAACTCATTTGTTTTTTAAAGTAGATATTATTTGTTAACTACATGCTTCCAGAGGACCTCACACCGCCCCCGCCGTCCTTCCCCCCCTACCCCCCGTACGCCATGGACCCCGCGCCGCCCTCCGTCGCGGACGCCATATTGGCTGGCAACGATATGAGGAGGATATACAAGAATACCCCCGATAAGCTCAAAAAACCAGTGCGGCCTGCGCCACGACCTGCTAGACCGAGGTAAAGTAATATTAAATAAAAAAATGCCAGCCTTTTTGTATCTATAACAGTCGCCGATGATTCTACGACTTCATAGGATTGGATCAAAAACTGTCTCTGTCATAATTGTTGTGAGAAACCAACGAAATAAATATGATAGGGGATGTTTTGCATGTCTATATCTTAACCACTTCTCCAACTAACCTACTACTCAAGTAGTTTATGGTATCAACACTAAACCAAAGACAACTGAAAAAACGGAGCACCTTAAAAATTTGAAGATTTTATAGTTTTGAATAAAAAAAATTAGGTCAGAGGTCCTAGAGCGGCTCAATATACTCTCGACACCAGAGTTGGCCCTTCTTTTTAGATAAGAAGAAGATATGACAGTTTTGCTATCCGAGTCTTCATTCTCAACCCTGTATCTTCCAGAGGCCCTAAAGCAACGGACGTGAAGTTATCAAAGCGTGCAGGACGCGCATACGCTCGCTGCCTGCGTCGCCACGGCGCCGTGCTCACAGACCGACTGGAGTTCATGGCCAAGCCTCTCAAGCGGGACATCATCTACCTCTGGAGGGAGTATGGAGACGTACTACCGGCTGATACGGTTAGTTTTTCAAACTGGACAATTTGGACAACTTGGACAACTAATTGACCGCCAGGTCATCTGATGCCTCAAAAAAGTCGTCCAAATTCCCATCACAATATCGACTCTATTTTTTTAATAATATGTACATACATAATAATAATACATATTATAATATAATAATTGATACGGCGCGTATTGTCCGGAGGTTCCTTTCTTTGTAGCCCTACCACCGGTTGCTTGGGTCCTGCCCCGTTGCCGGCGGCATCACTAGTTTTAAGTTTTTTATGATAGTTGTTATTTTTTTTATACATATATTGTAAAAAAATTAAAAATAGTTGTGAATAAATGAATACCGAAATACATATTTCAGGACATATCACACAGCGCCATCTAGCCCCATACTAAGCTTACGCTTGTATCATGGGTACTAGATAACGGATATACCTAATACATATAAGTATTGTACTTTTTTTTGTAAATACATACTTATTATAGATACATAGAAACGATCAGACTTAACAAAAGCAATTACAAATTTTAAAATTCATAAATACTTGTGTTATGTGGGAATCTAACCCGCACCCCTAGTTGTGGTCGGGTTATGTGGGATTTTTGCCCACTAAACCCCCCCCGCCTCATGGTCTTGTGAAGAAGAGCTCCGGGTACTCCTGTGGGAACTCGCCGAAACCTCTCTATCACGTTTTGGGTTGTGTCACCCGTATGTCATATGACATGTTGACCTATAGATAGTTTCACTCCACGCACTTGACGGCTAGGCTTGAAGACCACTTTAGCTGTCGACAATAAGAAGAAAAGTCTACTTATCAGAAGGTTATAGATTCGTGTTTATTGACTTCAGATCCGTCGGCTGCGCTGCATGCTGGATGCAGACGAGCCCTTCAAGCCGGACCAGGCGTACGAGTACTTCGTCAACCTCAGGAAGACCAAGAAGAAGAAAGCTGCGGGATATGGGTACAGGTGAGTTAATTCTGTTATAAGATTTTATAAATGTAGTTTTAAAACTACAAACATACTATCGACGCGATGAATATCCATCGCGCTTTGCAAACTGTGGGACATAGCTCGTGATTCCGTCTGAAGAGCCTTCGGACGTCCGTCATTAACCTGGCGCCCTGGATTTTTTTGAGGGCCAACAGACATCCCAACATTCTGTGCAAACTGTGCATACCTTTTTCCAGAAAATTGTAACCCTTCTTCTTCTTCATCTTCAAATCCAGAGTAAATAGGTTTCTCCTAGGCAAACGTGCAATATCTTAGACTACAGTAGTGCTTAACATCAGGCAGGCTGTAGTCAAACGTTGGCCGTTGTGTAAACGTGTAAAAAAAACCTATGCCCCGACTTACGCGTCCGATAGTAGGTATATTGTTTGTATATTTTTTGTATAGGTACTTAGATATTATAGTTTTCTTATAATACGTATTGATTATTCCAGCGACAAAGTCCGTTCCGGCGAGTCGAAGCGCGACACACTGGCGATGGTCGGTGACAAGCGCTTCGTGTGGGCGCGCAACGCCACCGTGGCGCTCGCGCGGGGCATACAGCAGCGCCTGGCGCGCCCCGGGGGGTACGCGCTGCATGACGGGTATGATTATTTAAACTTTACTTCTTGGCAAACAGACGACAAACAGCAACCAACAGCAAGATAATAAAAGGATATGTAGGTACATACAAAAATGAACAATGAACTCCCGACGCTTTACGATGGGCTGGAATAAAATGATGGCTAAAATGAAACGAATAATCGTCGGAAACATTCGATGAAAGCTACCGTTTTTTGACATTTGCCATTTCAAACCTTACGACCCAGTAGCGATTCTAGCGGCAAATTGGCGAGGTTTGCTTAGTTTGAGAACATTTGGACGTCACGGTAGCGATGACCTTACACGCGGTAGCCTTCATTGCTTCATATGAAGATAATTATAACGTCGATTTTCTTTCGCAGAATGCTACGTCTCTCCAACATCGTTCTCGACGAGATCTGCAACAAGATGCACGTGAGGAAGCCATCTCGACGGAATACTCACCCGAAAGCCAAGTTTATGGTGGAAATGGCTGATAAAGTAAGTACCTGTTGTTATGTATGTGACGATTACGACTATTTAAATAATGTCTGTCGTACAAAGATATTTTTTCGATACTTTTTTAAACTGTTTGGCAAATACTAATCATAGCCAATGCGACTCTTCAGACCTTATACTGCAATACATTGTGGCGTAAAACAATAACAACAATTAAAGAAACTATTCCTCTTCCATTTATTCATCGGACGTTTGACGTACATAGGTACATATGTAGGTACAGTCAAGAAGGCGTAAGCTGAGCTTTGCATTTGTGTGGGTGAAGGGGCGGGGGAGTGAGATGGCGCTATCGCACGATGGAGAGAAGGCGTAAGCTGAGCTTTGCATTTGTGTGGGTGAAGTATGGCAGGTGGGCGGGGGAGTGAGATGGCGCTATCGCACGATGGAGAAGCCGATTGTCTCACCTACACTATCTATGTACACCCACACAAATGCAAAGCTCAGCTTACGCCTTCTTGACTGTACCTACGTACCTATAATAAACTGTATCGTATTTTTTCAGCTAGCCACATGGATTGATGAAATCCTCGCGGAGTCTGAAGACAAAATGCTCATGATGGATTATGACGAGGACGAAGGTATTTACATTTTTATTAAGTTTAGTTTAAATTATCTGCAACGTTCACCAGATGGCGTGATAGTGGACTGTGTCGTTTGGAATTTGAATAATATAAACATTTGGATAAAAATCGGGATTTGTCGCGATTTTGGACCCTCTACAATACAACTATAAGTTATTTTGTCCGTTGATTCCAATTGTGGAGTAAAGGACTCGCTTACTCACTTACAGTTTACACAGAGTCGCAGGTAACTCGGTGTAAACTGCTTAGTAGTCCATTGAAATGTTACAATGTAAGGATCGAATATTGCATTTTTTACATGATTTTTTACAAGTTGTAGTCAAATGTGATCCTATTTCATGTAAAAAGGATGCAGTTTTATTTTTGGGACATGTTTGGGGGGGTCAATAGAAGCTTAACTTCAAGTTTGTGAGGTCGCCACCCTTGTCCTCCGGCCGCCATCTTTGAAAAAATACCAAAAATAAAATTGCGTCCTCTAAAAATGCAAAGCTTATGTATCTTTTTATTGGACTATAGGCGTGTAAACGCATTCTGGTGATCTGCTACATACATTAAAGCAGTTCTAGAATATTGAAGTGTTCTCGAGCGATTGTCACTGGCTTTGTACCGTATACCGTCGTCCTGTTATCAAGGTAAGTGGCGCGATGTTTGACCCTGTGTGACAATCGTTCATGGACTGTTTGTGCATTTGTCGAGACCGGTGAGCGTCGTGAACTATTGTGCACAAGCTCAAACAACGTCCAACGGTCTCGTTTTCTTTTACTACATTATTTTAATGAGGGTTGCCGTTTTCGAAATGTAGCATCTTTGACATTACATTACGATGTACCTAAATCGATTTCTTAATAAATATAGGTACATAATTTGTGCGTGAGATTTGCCATCCATCACTCAATCTCTATTTCAAACGGTAGCCCTCATCAACATCAAAGATCGTACAGAAGCCTCTGCCCGTAGACGTGGAGCAGAGTTTCATGGACGAGACACGCGCTAAGGAGTACGCCGCGATGACGCCCGCCGAATCAGAGGCTAGTGACTCTGAAGGCGCGCAGACTCCCGCGCCGGAGCCCGGCCCGTCCGGGCAGAGCTCGGCGCCGGGCACGCCGGGAGCACCGGGCACACCAGCTCCACCGGGCACACCAGCTCCGGGCTCTCCACCTGGTACCGCCCCTGGTACAGCGCCTGGTACTGCTCCTGGTACGCCCGCGCCCGCCACCACGCCGGCCGGCTCCGGCGCTAACTTGCCTAAATAGAGGTAATATTTTTGTTCTAAAATCTATTGTAACTAGCAGCTGCTAGCAGAACAGTCGTTGGAGCTCTTGTATGGTTTTCCAGGGTTAAGATCTTATGATCTTATAGAGTAAGTAAGTAGTATTTGTAAAATAGAGCAAACGAATGTTTAGTTAATACGGGACAAGTAGTCCAGGATCCAAGTTAGAAATAAACACAAAGCTATCATGACTGAATAGTTAAATTTTCGACGCGTCTTACAATTTTGTATAAATTCATAATGATGAGACTATTATGGCGTTATGATTATATACAATATGGACCAATATTGCCAAGAATCGTCCGTTGCTGAAAAAGCGCACCCAAACGTACTACTATACTTGCTTAACAACATTGTCCACAGATGTATTGAATGCCGAAGAACAAGACAAATTCGCCGACGACTTCTTGGATATGATGGGAGTAAGTTTGTAATGTTGTTAATAGGCTGTGCCGTCAAGTATAAGACAAAATGAATAATCAAGTACGAGTAATGCCTGCGTAGTACATTAATACTATACTTTGTTAGTCATCTTACTTGCTATCACCAAGTGGATGTGGTATGACTGATTAACATAATAAGATAACTTCCTACACAGTAAAACTACCATAAGCATGGAATAGACAGACTATGTACCACAAGACATTTTTACAAATGGCAGTCGACCATATAATAATTATGTGAAGCGAAGAGTTTGCCGCGTACAGCGCCTCTAGTGAGGACTTTATGGTACTAAATAAATTGACCTAAATATTTGACCTGACTGACTATGTAACAAAAAAAACTTATAGAACGAAAGAAAATAAAATAGACTAACAATCGTTAATTCCAGTATTTGAATGAGAAAACTTTGATTTATTTTGCTTACTAACCGACTTCCAAAAAAGGAGGTCTGTATCTAACACATGTTTGTACTATTAGGACATCACGACAATCAAGAGCGAGCAAGACACCAGTCCCGAACAGAAGAGTTACAATTTTATAGAGTTTAAAATAATTGCCATACAAAAACCTTTATCTACTGCACCAACTTGAACAAATACATAAATGTAATTGCGAAAAAAAATGAGATAAGTCATAAGAAGAAAAACGAGTTCTGTAGACTAGAACCTCTTTGTTTAACTTCCGTTTTAAAGATAGAAAAAAATAAGTAAAATTGTAACAGAAAGAATTGTTTTGTTTCCATCACTCTTCCCTATACAAATGAACACGGAAGCCCAGGTAATAAACATTTTCATGTATTTTTGGATCATTCTTCATTTTCCTTCTACATAAAAGTCTTAAAATGTATCTGTATTTAAAATTCCGTTTGATTTTTGTAAAATACAATTTCCTCAATAAAGTTATTAACCAGTCATGCAAATCGTTGGCAAAATGTGTTATAAATTTTATATAAATACTTTCGTGTTCATTTGTATACGGATTGGAGCATGAAGGATGATCTTATAATACTTATATTAATTTTTCAAGTATTTTTAATAATGTTTCCTTGCATATTTTCAGGGCGGTGGCGGCGGTGGAGGTAAGATTATTAGATTGTTAAAAACTTAATAATACCTACTACCTACTAACTTAAAATTTATATACTTTCGTTGTTGTTAGTTGTAATAAAATATTGTGCTTAAACTTATTTTATTTTTTATGCTTGTTTTACAGCGCCAGCATATACGAGGCTGACTGGTAAGAAAATATGAGTTTTTAAGTACCTACCTCTTTTGGAAGTAATGCGTAGCGTATTTTTGTAAAGATAGATAGATAGATAGATAGATTAACCTTTATTGTTGACACATATTAAAAAAAAGTACATAAAACAAATTGTATCGAAACTAGTGCCACAAGCAAAGTAGTTTGTGATCAGTTTTATATACATAAATTATTTATATATAAAAAAATAAAGGTTTTGCGTGAAAGGCTGTACCCATCTACTATTTCAATAATTATCACCTTGAGATTTGTAATAATTAATCAGTTTAATTAAATTCCAGGTGAAAAGGCCCAAGCATTCCATACGCTAGCAGATGCTATGAATCAGAAGGGTAGCGAGGTGCTGCTGCACCATGGCAAGTTCAAACAAACTTATAGACAAGGAGCTGAGGCGTAAGTATATATATCTCTACAAGTACCAATGATACGATATTCACGTTAAAATTACCTAAATTCATTAAACGCGATATTTATAAAGAGCGGTGAAAATTATTCCGACCTTTTCGAACGATATAGTTTCCCCACTAGTGGGAAAAGGATGGCTTAATTCACCGTCCCTTACAAATATCACGTTTGATGAATTAGGTTGTTTTAATCATTCAGACACAACCACTGATAGGGCCTTAGCTCACTCCCCTTCAGGGATGAACAGGGCTACCCGGTATCCCCCTTCTAGCGACGTCCCGAGCCATGGTTCGTGCCTCAGAGGCGCCCTTGTGCCAGTGCCCTCAACTAATACCATAAAGGCGAAGGTCTGTGCGTGTGTGAGCATGTTTGTTACTTCTTCTCGTTCAAACGGCTAAACCAATTTTGATAATGAAATTTGATATGGATGTAGAATTGACTCTAGATTAACATGGAACGAGAAGGCAATCACACCGCGACACAGGTCCGCCTAGTACGGTGTTTATAGTGCATGTATAGTTTTATGTATAGTTTTATTATGTTTTTGGAGCAATAAACGAATTTTATTATTATTATTATGTAGGCTACTTTTTATCCCTGATTACGCGGGTAACACCTGCGCTGCTAGTCTACAATAGAGATACATTCTATTCTTTTCTAAATGTCTATTATTCCCTAGATTGAAGAAAGCCCCGACGTTCGACGCGACAGGCTACAAGCCGGAGCTAGCAAGCCACATCACGCAGGCACTCAACACTGCAGTCGCTCCCACCACCGAGCCTAAGCTAGCGCCTGCTATGAGAGGTAATTACATCCCATAGAAACATAAATAGTATCAAAGAAAGAAAGAAAAGAAAGAAAATGATTTATTGTAGCAAATAATAAACAAATGAGTACAAACAAGAAATACATATAACTACTTAAATATGATGCCACAATTTGCCACAATACAACCCCAACTCAGCATAACGCTGGCTGCATAGCAACCAGCGCTGGTCTTCCGTTAGGGTTGGTGATGACGTCACGCACGTGTATATGGAATTGAGTGTTTTAACAGACAATATTATTTAGATTTCTATGTTACTTCCGGCGGTTCTAGATTTTTTTGCCGTGCCTTGAGCCGTAATTTTTATTAGAGTCTGATGTAACATACTCTTTAACTTCTCTTTGGATTTGTCTCAAACATATTCTCTGAGTAGTTTTTCACATTACTAAACATCGCCACTCCCCCGCAGAATTTATTCATTAGAGAAGTTTTCTTAAGCTGATACATTATGATGGTGGCCCGGGTCCTTCCACGAATATTTATATCCGTGGTTTTGGATTTCATACCAACTACAATTACTTACAAACCAAAATTCTTTCAAATTTGCTTTAATTTTCAGACATGGTAGACGTGGCTTCTAAGTACCTGGCCCAGAATGCGGAATTTAACAGTAAGCTGTTCTCTGCATTCTTTGTTGCATAAAGTATTACCTATAAAGCCTAAAACCT
This sequence comes from Macaria notata, assembly GCA_927399415.1. Taxonomy (NCBI): domain Eukaryota; kingdom Metazoa; phylum Arthropoda; class Insecta; order Lepidoptera; family Geometridae; genus Macaria; species Macaria notata. Next base: position 4,050,624 of record OV656727.1, read on the forward strand.
ATGTATATCTCTGTCACTACTATATAATATACGATCCCATAGCGATTTAGGCTGGTTGTCGTTTAAAATTCTTCCGCAAACAGAATATTTAAATGTTTATTACTATTTTTTTACTTTTGTGCATTCCATATTACAATCATTGTTTATTAGTATTATTCTTATGTATAGAAATGTAAATTTACATATATTTGATATATGTATTATTGCAGAGGAAAAAGGGCCGGCGTACCATCTTCTTGAAAAGATGATGAAAGATAAAGCTCCAGAAATACTTTATGAAAATGAAATGGCGAAAAGAACTCATGGGCAAGCGGCTAGAGAGTGAGTAATTTGCCGGAGCGGCAAGGGTGATGGGATAATTTAAACACTTACATCTTGAGATGTATCAAAGTATATTGTGACTTATGACTTGTGAATGTATATGTGTATGAATGTTCTTATTAACTTAATTACCTCTCATAGCAGGCGCTAGCTTAGGCTCGGTGGTGGGAGCGACTGCAGTGTTGAGTGCCTGCGTGATGTGGCTTGCTAGCTCCGGCTTGTAGCCTGTCGCGTCGAACGTCGGGGCTTTCTTCAATCTAGGGAATAATAGACATTTAGAAAAGAATAGAATGTATATCTATTGTAGACTAGCAGCGCAGGTGTTACCCGCGTAATCGGGGATAAAAAGTAGCCTACATAATAATAATAATAAAATTCGTTTATTGCTCCAAAAACATAATAAAACTATACATAAATGCACTATAAACATCGCACTAGGCGGACCTGTGTCGCGGTGTGATTGCCTTCTCGTTCCATGTTAATCTAGAGTCAATTCTACATCCATATCAAATTTCATTATCAAAATTGGTTTAGCCGTTTGAACGTGAAGAAGTAACAAACATGGTCACACACGCACAGACCTTCGCCTTTATGGTATTAGTTGGGGGCACTGGCACAAGGGCGCCTCTGAGGCACGAACCATGGCTTGGGACGTCGCCGCGTCGCTAGAAGGGGGATACCGGGTAGCCCTGTTCATCCCTGAATTGGCATATGCGATCTATCTGAATTGGCGCGTAACCGCAACGATGCAATGCAATAACTGCAACACGGTCTTCTTTAAGCGTCCACTCCATATTTAAAAATGAGTAAAATTCTAAAAAGTATACATTTTTATTTTCATGAACAATTCAAAATTCGAATTCAATAAACTTTTTTGTGGCCAGCATTCTAAAAGAAAAGTTTTTACTGTGTGACAATACTTATGACCTGACTAGGTATATCTGTCTTTTGCAAGCAGAGTATCAAGGGTCGCGCATGTATACAAGAAGAGAGAGCAATACAAACTTTTGGTGGATTTAGCTGGTCGAAATATTATGGACAAAGTAACGGAGCATATCCACCAAAAGTTTGTATTGCTCTCTCTTCCTGTATACATGCGCGACCCTTGATACTCTGCTTGCAAAAGACAGATATACCTAGTCAGGTCATAAGTATTGTCACACAGTAAAAACTTTTCTTTTAGAATGCTGGCCACAAAAAAGTTTATTGAATTCGAATTTTGAATTGTTCATGAAAATAAAAATGTATACTTTTTAGAATTTTACTCATTTTTAAATATGGAGTGGACGCTTAAAGAAGACCGTGTTGCAGTTATTGCATTGCATCGTTGCGGTTACGCGCCAATTCAGATAGATCGCATATGCCAATTCAGGGATGAACAGGGCTACCCGGTATCCCCCTTCTAGCGACGCGGCGACGTCCCAAGCCATGGTTCGTGCCTCAGAGGCGCCCTTGTGCCAGTGCCCCCAACTAATACCATAAAGGCGAAGGTCTGTGCGTGTGTGACCATGTTTGTTACTTCTTCACGTTCAAACGGCTAAACCAATTTTGATAATGAAATTTGATATGGATGTAGAATTGACTCTAGATTAACATGGAACGAGAAGGCAATCACACCGCGACACAGGTCCGCCTAGTGCGATGTTTATAGTGCATTTATGTATAGTTTTATTATGTTTTTGGAGCAATAAACGAATTTTATTATTATTATTATGTAGGCTACTTTTTATCCCCGATTACGCGGGTAACACCTGCGCTGCTAGTCTACAATAGATATACATTCTATTCTTTTCTAAATGTCTATTATTCCCTAGATTGAAGAAAGCCCCGACGTTCGACGCGACAGGCTACAAGCCGGAGCTAGCAAGCCACATCACGCAGGCACTCAACACTGCAGTCGCTCCCACCACCGAGCCTAAGCTAGCGCCTGCTATGAGAGGTAATTAAGAAAGAAAATGATTTATTGTAGCAAATAATAAACAAATGAGTACAAACAAGAAATACATATAACTACTTAAATAAGATGCAACAACGCCTCTGAGGCACGAACCATGGCTTGGGACGTCGCCGCGTCGCTAGAAGGGGGATACCGGGTAGCCCTGTTCATCCCTGAATTGGCATATGCGATCTATCTGAATTGGCGCGTAACCGCAACGATGCAATGCAATAACTGCAACACGGTCTTCTTTAAGCGTCCACTCCATATTTAAAAATGAGTAAAATTCTAAAAAGTATACATTTTTATTTTCATTAACAATTCAAAATTCGAATTCAATAAACTTTTTTGTGGCCAGCATTCTAAAAGAAAAGTTTTTACTGTGTGACAATACTTATGACCTGACTAGGTATATCTGTCTTTTGCAAGCAGAGTATCAAGGGTCGCGCATGTATACAAGAAGAGAGAGCAATACAAACTTTTGGTGGATTTAACTGGTCGAAATATTATGGACAAAGTAACGGAGCATATCCACCAAAAGTTTGTATTGCTCTCTCTTCCTGTATACATGCGCGACCCTTGATACTCTGCTTGCAAAAGACAGTATTTGCTCCCGTATCAATCCAGAACCTCATACCACTTTTTCGGTCGGTTATAATGAGGCGGCGTGACGGGTTTATAGCACAGAGTTTAGCCCTAGCTCGTGCTGCGGCTAGATTCCCTGATATTTGTTGACCGTGAACTTGGATAACGCCAATAATTGCTGCGTCGAAAGTTCCATCGGTTATGCTGAAGAGCACACAATTCCAAACACATTTCTGCTTATTGTTCTAGAACGGTAGTTGATTCGCTGTCATCATCTTTGTTGGTTTGGTTTCTCTAAGTGCTGAGATTACGGTAAATTTTATATATTCCATGATCTTGTTTTGCCCATTTTGTTGATGTCCAGGTTTTCCGTGACTGCTGCTGGATCTCTTCTTCTAAAAGTCTTGCTATGACTGTATTGTATTTATAATCGTCGCCTTGCTTCTGTGGTGCCGAAGATTGCCTCAAACTGTATAAACCATAACAAAAGTTGATCTCTCCAGGACTCCAAATGCAGGATAAAGTGGCGGCGCTGGCTGCTACTTCCAAGGATCCGCCGCAACCCGACTTGCAGGGGGAAGAATTCATTTTCTTGATAAACTCGTTGCAACTTTCACTTATCACGTCGGTGTCACCACTTTGCCGGTGCGGCAAGGGTGATGGGATAATATAAACACTTACATCTTGAGATGTATCAAAGTATATTGTGACTTATGACTTGTGAATGTATATGTGTATGAATGTTCTTATTGAGGCTAACATCTTAACTTATATACTTAATGCTACGTGCAGTACGTGAGACTATGTAAATAGTATCTTATCTGCATATGCAGATAGATCGCATATGCAGATAAGAAGATTAACCTTATGCTCCTGGCACAAGTAAGATGTAAAATATGAGTTATTGGAAACCTTCAGTTAACAGAATGTATAGTATTCAACTTCCTGCGAACTTCAGCAATAAATATTTAGAATGATGTTATGATTTCAGACTTGATGTTGCAAAAGGTCTAGAGTCATATCACGACGATCCAAATTTGTCTCAAGAGATTCACGCAAAACTCACAAAAGCGATGGAGAAATCTACACCTCCAGAATTGAAGCAAGAAATGGCCGGTAAGGTTTAAACTGATATTAAAAAAAACTTATAAATTTACTGTAGCCTACACGAAGATTTATACTTAGATGGATTTTTTCGCTCTGTTTTATATGGTTATATATGTGGTTTTCCATGGTATTATGTATTTATTCGCAGAAACTGTGGATATAGCCTCAAAGTATCTTTCAGAAAAAGCTGTTGATGAGAGTAAGTATCAAAATATTTTGAAGATAAGACAAAAATATGTTTCATAGGAAGCAAGTTTCTTTGAATATATATACTCTTTCATTATGTTGTGTCATCTTATTTCACGTTAAAATCCCGTGGGAAAGATTGAATACATTAAAATGTGCATAAATCTTTTAGGTATTCGACGCAAGGGTGGCGTTGTCACTGAAGAAGGTTTTTATATTGATGAGAATGGTGTGCGACAAAAGATTGGGCCTGGAGAAGGAGACGATGACTTTTATATCGATGAAAACGGAATAAGACGGAAAAAGAAACCAGGAGACGAAACATATGTTGATGAAAAAGGAATTAGGCGTCTTAAAAAAGGCGCGGGAGGCAAACCACCTACGGGACCTAAAACTGAAGAAGGATATTATATAGATGCACAGGGCAATAAGGTAAAAATTGGTCCTGGAGAGAAGGAATCAGATTTCTATATTGACGCAGACGGAAATAGAAGGAAGAAAAACCCTGGAGATGAAACTTATATTGATGAAAATGGAGTAAGAAGGTTAGGTAAGAAACCAATGGCGGGCCCTAAGACTGAGGAAGGATATTATATAGATGCACAAGGTAATAAGGTAAAAATTGGACCTGGAGAGAAGGATTCAGATTTTTACATTGATGCAGACGGAAATAGAAGGAAATTAAACCCTGGCGAAGAAAGTTACGTAGATGAGAATGGGGTAAGAAGATTAGGCAAGAAACCCATGGCAGGCCCTAAAACGGAAGAAGGATATTACATAGATGCACAGGGTAATAAGGTTAAAATTGGACCAGGAGAAAAAGACTCAGATTTTTATATAGACGCAGACGGAAACCGAAGGAAATTAAACCCTGGGGAAGAAAGTTACGTAGATGAGAACGGGGTAAGAAGATTAGGCAAGAAACCCATGGCGGGCCCTAAAACGGAAGAGGGATATTACATAGATGCACAGGGTAATAAGGTGAAAATTGGACCAGGAGAAAAAGATTCAGATTTTTACATAGACGCCAACGGAAACAGAAGAAAATTAAATCCTGGGGAAGAATCTTATGTAGATGAGAATGGAGTAAGAAGACTGGGTAAGCCACCTATGGCTGCGGCTAAAACTGAAGCGGGATACTACATAGATGCCCAAGGAAATAAGGTGAAAATTGGACCCGGAGAGAAGGATTCAGATTTCTACATAGACGCAAATGGAAATAGACGGAAAATAAACCCCGGGGAAGAAACATACGTAGATGAAAATGGGGTAAGAAGACTTGGTAAACCGCCTATGACTGCGGCTAAAACTGAAGCGGGATACTACATAGATGCGCAAGGAAATAAGGTGAAAATTGGACCCGGAGAGAAAGATTCAGATTTCTACATAGACGCAAACGGAAACAGACGGAAAATAAACCTCGGGGAAGAAACATACGTAGATGAAAATGGGGTAAGAAGACTTGGTAAGCCGCCTATGGCTGCGGCTAAAACTGAAGCTGGATACTACATCGATGCACAAGGAAATAAAGTAAAAATTGGACCCGGAGAGAAGGATTCAGATTTCTACATAGATGCAAACGGAAACAGAAGGAAAATAAACCCCGGGGAAGAAACATATGTAGATGAGAATGGTGTAAGAAGACTAGGTAAGCCGCCTATGGCTGCGGCTAAATCTGAAGCGGGATACTACATAGATGCCCAAGGAAATAAGGTAAAAATTGGACCCGGAGAGAAGGATTCAGATTTCTATATAGATGCAAATGGAAATAGAAGGAAGATAAATCCTGGAGAAGAAACCTACATAGATGAAAATGGAGTAAGAAGGTTGGGTAAGAAACCCATGGCGGGCCCAAAAACTGAAGCGGGATATTACATTGATGCACAAGGGAATAAAGTAAAAATAGGTCCTGGAGAGAAGGATTCAGATTTCTACATAGATGCAAATGGCAATAGAAGAAAGAAAAACCCTGGAGATGAAACTTATATAGATGAAAATGGAATCAGAAGATTGGGCAAAAAACCAGGTGGTCGGACAGGTATTTATTTTACTAGTAAGATTAGTAGTAGTAGATTACAATAAAATTTAGAATCACTACTAGTATTGGTAAGCTCTCATGACCGTTGGACAAGGCAATAGGCTGTTTGACAATGCGAAAAATAAAGTGTCAATTGCTGACATCCGTATATAATGTGAGTGTAAAAGTGGTTATTTATTACCGTTAGTTGAAAATAATAATTAATATATCAAAAAATCCATAAATTAAAATGCATATTTTTAAACGCTTGTCACGTGACACAAAACGCTCCTGATTGGTCGAGTTTATAATGACGTCACGAGCTTGTCAACATTGTTTGCCTACATGTGTATTATTATATTTCGAAACATATTTGATAAGATTTCATTATTTTGTGTGATTTGTTAGCGAAATTTTACAAATTCCATCAAGAACTTTTACCATGATAAACGATTTTGTAAACACAGACAGCGGAAACCTGCCCCAAGTAGACGCAATCATGGTCGGATTATATTTCAAAAATAATTACGATTATTATGCTGCGGAGCTAAAAAATTTATAAACAGCAAAGTAATAACACCTAAATGGTAACTTAAATTCTGTCATAAGGAAGTGAAATGATGATTAACTTCTTGCTAAAACGCTTTTTGTACTGATAGTAATAAACCATGTCATTTTCCATCTGTAAAAAACAAACAAGTTAGTCTGGAACCTTTAGTGCAATGCTTATTGAAATCATAAGACTGTATGTAGCTACAATTTTTAAATAATATTATGCAAAACAGCGGAATAGAAATGAATAGAAATGTTCGAAGTGATTTAAGTGAGACATTTTGCAAACAACATATAAGTACATATTATAACCTCAAATCCATAAAAAAGATTAACATTCTAAGTGTAATAAAGCATTTCAAAAGTACCTATCAATATTACGTTTACTTATGTACATCGAAATAGTCTTCATAGAAGAAAATATTTGTACTATTCCCTATGTCATTGTTATCCCACCGAGAAAGTTGCAGCCACTTTCGGTGCACTTGGACATTCTTTTGAACACTTAGAAATAGTTTGTTCGGAGTTTTTATTGACGTATTTGTACATTTTGGAACTGCACACAATTTGTAACTAATATTGTAGCACATTAATCACTAAATTCAATCGCACTTTCGTCATTTGTTTGCGTATTGTATGTGGATGATATGTGCCACAGATCTCAATACAGGTTAGTGACGTCACCGATTCGATTGCAGCGCCATATTGACAAAGTAGCGTTTTGGCGAACTATTTAAATATAGTATTTTTAATTTGATATTTTTCCGAAAATATGTACCAGAATTTAAAAATACACTTTAGACTAGGTTTCTTAACCCCTAAATAAAAATATGAAATGGATTTTAAAACCAGTCAAGGAGCGTATTGGTAAAACTAACGCACCCATAATAAATAATAATCAGTAACTGTTGTATCATTGTGTGAAATAATAACTCTATTAATTCGTTATTTTGTCATTTCAGACGGCGGTGGTGGTGTCGGTGAGCCCAAACAAATTTGTATGAAACATCTGACATATTTAATTCTTACCAGGCAGTTATCAGGCTTATCGAATGGATACAATACAGTTTACAATACTAAAATTAAATGATTCAGAATCGAGTGTCTTAGTCAAATCTTTTTTATTCAAACGCATGTGACTATATTAACCAGGTGGGCAGTACGACTGTACCATCGCTGTTTTTTACTGACGCAAAGAATTACATGTAAATTTCTTTGTTGTTTTCGATGTTTGCGTCTTTAGATATTATCATGAAATGATAATAAAAACATTGCGAACGTGCAAATTTCAGTTTGAGACTTAGCAAGAATATCAAATATGACAATATAGGTATAACTTCAACATAATTTTATATTTTACCTGCCTTTCACAGTGCTGGGCCACGAATGTCATAGAAAAAAAATTGTATTTTTCAGGTGACAGTGATCCGGATCGCGCTGCCGCTCTGAACCTGCTACACGGCGCATTGAAGGGCAAAGGAAACGCAGTCATGTACAAACAGCCGCAAACTGAACTCACCTATGGAGAAGCTTCCAAATGGTATGTTTGTTTACTTTTTATTGAATTTAGTACGGGTTGGGGACTTTGGTTTGCAGTAGTGTTCCGTCCATTTGCATCAGACATAGGGTATTTTATATAAAGTCCTCATTTAGATTCACCCACTCGCGTTATATCTCTTCTTCGTCCAAATCCTTTAGCTCCCTGTATGTCATATTTTCTACCATTTAGACTCGTATTTGATGCTAAACAATTCTGTTAGTTAACTCGTTAATTTCTAGGCTCCAAGAACCTCGAACAAAGGAGGACAAGATCGTCAAAGATTCTGCCGATACTTCGCGACTCACAAAGAAGTTTGAGAAGAAACTCGGCGAAGCTGTTGGGACTAAAACGCCTGGCCCACTACAGGATGCAATGCAAGGTAAGAATAGTTAAATAATCTGAAAAAATGAATTTTACACAAGTGAATGGCGAACCATTACCGTGCTCAGGTTGAATGAGCTAAACTCATATAGTACTTAGATCACACTTATTGCCTTCCGTCAAGCGCAGTTTGGTCAAGTGCAAATTTACCTGTCGGTTAAGTTGAAAAAAGCCTTTAACTTTAAACTATTATCAATTTCAGATGTCATCATTGAAAGTTCTAGAGCGCTGTCTGAAAAGTTTGTCGCCAAAAGTAAGATTGTTTGCATTTGTATAAATTCGTTGTCATCAAATAAATAAATAATAAAACGATTTCTCTTCAAAAATATTTCTAGTCTCAGTCTGTCTGTCAGAAATTCAGTTGACCCGAATATGGTAATAATATTTTTACAGTGTCAGACAAATATATAATATGTTCAAAATAAAATAACTTTCAGACTACAAGGCTATGGCAACGGAAGGCTTGATATCGGAGATGCAGAAGAAAGGCAATGAAATATTGGTGGAGAATGACAACGGTGCTGAAACATACTTCTTTGCTGCACAGAGGTATGTAACTACTCGTATTTATAAAAATGTAGATAAAACTGTTCCCAGAAAATTATAACCCTTCAAGGGGTCTTCAAATCTAGAGTAAATAGGTTTCTTCTAGGCAAGCGTGCTGCATCTTAGACTATAGTGGTGCTTAACATCAGGCAGGCTATAGTCAAACGTGAGCCTATCTAATGTAAAAATAAAAATAAAACTTAACGTCCATGTCTCGGCTAACGTATTTTACCTTGTACACCCCAACCAAAAACTGTACAAAATGTAGCGGCGCCACTTGCAGTACTTGTTTAATTTATTTCTCCTTTTCTTGGCGATATCACTGTTGTGACCACAAACTAAAAAATATCCTTAAAAAACTTTTGTTTCTCTATACCTACTTAAAATTATCACGAATGTTGAAAATTGTAAAAGGATTTAATTAAGAAATTAGTTTCTTAAAAAGCTTTGGTTTCTCTTTACTTAAAATAATTACGAATGTTGTCAAAAATTTGGAAGGATTTAATTAAGAAATTAGTTTCATATCTACACTTCTTGGTAGGGGTATAGTTGTATCTAGCCCTTAATCACATATGTATCTACTTTTCCAACATTGGATTAAGCTCATTTATTTTGTATTTTAGGTTGAAAAAGGCGAAGAGTTTGGATACTACTGAGCCGTGCGACAGGGTCGGCAGCTTTTTGACGAAACAACTCAGCGAAATGATCAAAGCGCGGTCTATGGCTCGGAAAGTTATACCCACTATGAAAGGTAAGATTAGATTACTAACTATTGACTATCGACACATGATTTTTTTTCATAAGTTTCCTGTAATTCTAATAAATTAGAACTAAGTTGATGATCATTAATAAATTATTGTACTTAATTGCTAACGGAGTTTTTCGTTTCATTTTCAGAGCACATAAAGGAAGCATCTAATTATTTATCAGAGCATGTCAACAAGCCTGGTAAGATTCACTTTTTCAAAAGTAAATCTATGTTCTAGTTACTATATGTTTACCTACTTGCTCTAGAAAACGGGAGGTGAACATTATCCATGTTTTCCAACTTCCAACCAGTCACAGCATAAATAAGCGGATTGACAGAGCTAAATTAATAAAAAACTTTTTAAAAATCTTGAATGTTTAAGTTTACTACGAACTTAATAATTTTGTTTTAGACCCGCAGATCGAAGCATACGTGGCATTGCTCAATGAAATGGAGACGGCAGGAGACGCGTTACTAGTGGAAGGAAACATACCCAAATCTTACAAGAGTTGTGCGCAATAGTACGTAGTATTACTCTTTTCTCCATCTTAGGCCACAGCATTGCTTACCATCAGGCAAACTGTGGACACTTGTCCATAGTTTGTCTGATGGTAAGCAATGCTGCTTACCCGTTATAGTTTTAAAATCTTCATCAACAATAGCTCATAGGGTCAACTACAGGGCAGGCTTTTTTATAAACCATAATTTGTGAACCAAACTTTTCCGTTCTCAAATCTGTTCGTTTATCTATTCCATTGTCTCTGAATTAATACTGAAAATATCATTTTCCCAGTTTAAAACAATTGACTTCGCCCGAAGATAAAATAAACAAGCCGAATGCGAGTATGCAGAGTTCGGTAGAATCAAAGCTGAAGTCTCTGATGGCAAACGTACCGCCGCATGGCTATACCGCCGCTGATCAAAATAGTTAGTAATCCACTCATACAAATTTGAATAGATTATTTATTTCTCGTAATTATCAGTAGGTAGACCCTGAATATTCTTTTAATATTGAGAATAAAATGTATTTTGTAATATTAAAATTGGAACAAGTAAAAGAAAAGCAGGTGTCATATCGTATAAGGAGGTCAAGGAATTTGCAGAAAATCGTTGATGGCGCCTCCACAGACAAGGGCCCTGCCCTTAAATTTGTGATGATGATGAATATTAAAATTGTATTTTTTTATTTGCAGAGGTGATCAGTGATAATGCGAAGCTACTTGTTTCGTATATTATGTTGCAAGGTATGTTTAAAATGATTCTATTTTTACCTCTCTAATCAGTCCTAAAATTACTTATTGTCCCCCTAAAGGTTGCGTACATTAGGAGAGTATAGTTGTTCTTATCAGTTGAACGATTTCAAACTTAAACTATTAGCAAGAGATTGGCAATATTACCAAATGAATAAGAAATATTGTAAATTATTTTTCAGGCGAAAGGACAGAAGCGCTCAAAGTGGTGACAGACAGGCTGGAAGAGGAAGGGGAAGCCATGTTGCTACGTCACGGGAATATCAGGAAGTCTTGTGCTGATGGAGCGGAGGTGTAAGTGGTTTGCTTTACTATCTCTCCATACAATATTGTGTAGGGATGACTGACTGGTTTTCAGGGTATTTCTGTACATCAATCTGTTCTGCCAAGCATATGATTTGGCAGGGCTATGAACTTACTGTTCATACTGTCATTTACCGTCAGTGATCTAAAACTATGCTCTAATTTGTTCATTTGCGTCGTTATGTTTCTTTGATCCTTAAATTATTTTTACTTTACTGTTCTAACTTCTTACCAGATTCCGTCTTAACCGTTTATAAAATATAATATCGGTCAGTCCAGGGTCTAATACCTCCATATCAAATTTAATATATCTTCGGATGTCAACACGTCCTCCATTGTAAGTATGTACCAGCATGCGCTTACTTACTTTAAATATTTTCCTTAAAAGCTGGAATCTATAGAATTGGTTTATATTAGTTTGTCTGTTTGTTAAGTCTGCGCGGTAAGAACGCTGACCAGCTGGGCGTGGCGAGCGCCGACCCGGTGGTGGCGCGCAAGCTGCAGATCAAGCTCGACAACATCATGCAGGACCACACGCCGCCCGCCTTCCAGCACCTCATGGAAGGTACGTAGATACTAGCCACATTACCATATTGCCATGGATATTTTTAATTCTGATCCAGGTGTATCCGGGATTATGTTTGCCGAGTTTCTTTGTTGATAGTTGTTCTTTGCTGATGTTTCAGACGTCATCGGAGATACTACTAAGTATTTGGCGAACTACCTTCTGAAGCCGAGTAAGTCACTTTCATGTAAAATTTTCATGTAAATTTGATTATAATTAATGAGAATTTAATAAGTAGGTGAAAACAATTTTTTTCCATACCAATAAATATTTGTGTCTACAGGATTGACGAAGGTGTGCAAGTGCATGAAGAGCGTGTTCGTGCAGTGCGAACTGTGGTGCGACGAGATCCTGCGTCGCGCGGCGCGGCCGTGCTGCACGTGCTCGCGCCACGTGTCTGCGCGCGCGCTGCAGGATCTGGCGCCCGCCGGCTCGCGCGCGCGCGTCTCCATCTCGCAGTGCCCGTCCAGCGCGGGCGCGCCCTGCCCCGCCCCGCGCCCCGCGCCCGCCTGCCCCGGCGCCGACTCCTCGTACGCGGTGTACACTGCCTCGTGCCAGCGCGACGAGCGGCACGCGGCGCCCGAGCGAGACACCACGTACGCCGTGTACTCGGCGTCGTACCGGCGCGGCTACCGGCCGCCGGCGCCCTACGTCATGTACTCGATGTCCATGGAGCGGCGCCGCGTGCTGGCCACCAACCCGCCCTGGCTGGCCGCGTGCTCGCAGCGCAAGGCCGAGCTCCCCGCGCCGGGCGCGGCGGAGTCGAGCTCGTCGGACGGCTGGGCGGAGTGTGCGGAGCTGTACTGGCGCATGCCTCGCTCCATGTTCGCGGGAGGTACCTCGGCCGTGGACCCGCCCCCCGCGCTGCGCAACTACCCCGACTCGTCCTCGCTGACGGCTCCTCCGCCCTCTATGACGTCCAACTCGTTCTCGGCGGGTCCCTCGTACTCCCGCAGCGTGTCCCACCGGGCGGCGCTCCCCCCGCGTACGTCCAGTCCCCGCTCGCCGCCGCCCCGGCCCGCTGTGGCGCGCTCGGCTCCGTTAGGTCGGCGCTCGCCGTCGCCGCGGCCGCCGGCGCAGGCGTCGGCCTCGTCCCCGCGCCCCACCAACAACGCCTTCACTATCCCAAGCACCAGTAACTCGTTGAAAAGTAACAGCGTGCCTCCTGCCCGTGTCACAAGTGGTCAAGACGCGAGTAAGTATAATTGTTTGACCTAAAGTTTTTTATTGTTAGTTGAACCTTGAAAAAGAGTCTCAGACTTGTAAAAGTGCATTGATTTGGCTAACAATCATAAAAAAATTATAAATATCACCATAGTCATCGTATAACGCAACATTGCAGAGAGCGAGGTGGTCTGCACGGCGCAGATGTCAGACTGGCACGCCATGATGATCAGCCTCATGTGGAACGTGCAGGCGTGGAGGGACTGGATCCAGGAGAGCATCGACCGGGGGCTCGCGTACCTGCCTGGGATGTACGCCACACCTGGTAATGCATTATTAGCATCTCAGCATTATGCTGAGATGGGGCTGTGTTGTGGCAGATTTTATGTTTTGTTTGTTTATTATTTTCTTACTTGGATTTGTTTCTCTGATAAATCTGCCATAATAAATGTTTTCTTTCTAATGAGTATACTCATTTTGCTACTACTCGTACTTAGAAGCCGTATATGCATAATATACTTCAGAATGATAACTTATACAGGCAATATCGTGAGTCAATAAACTTTTTGTACGGAAAGGTGTCATAACAAAGCTTGGTTTTGATTTACAAAACCGTTCTTAAACAGCGTTAGTCCCTAGTCCCCCGGTGTAACAGTAATAGGTATAACGATTATATATATTCAAATTATAACGTTCTGGTGTTCTGTCGCTGTTAGGTTATATAATTGAATAATAATATTTAATTGATATATTATATAATTTTATTTCGTCGTCCAGCGGACGCGCAAGCCAGCTGGTCGGTGTTCCAGCGGCGAGTGGCCAAGGAGGCGCTGCAGTGGCGCCAGTACAACAAGTTCAGCCGACAGCTCACCATGCGCCTCGCGCTGCGGTACAAGGATAAACAGGTAACCAGAATATAGATAGGTATGAAAATATTTTTTAGACAAGACATTTGATATGTCTGGCATTTGACCAGCAGTTAGTCTGCGGGTTGACCAATCGCATGCAGCCGGTATCTAGTACCTACAGATACCGACCGCTAAGTGAAATGACCAATTAGACGGTTAGTTCTGCAGCACGGCAAAAATCGACGTGTCCTTTTTTCTTTGTACGAAATGACTTTACCACTATACAATGAAAATTATATACATACAATTTAACAAAAAAACCATGTGCCCCGAGGTGTTGGGGCGTAGCAAGAGACAATTATGATGATATAGCATACATAATATGCAGAGTTGTGACTGGTCTGATAAATCATTTAGTTAGTGTTTTTGTAACTTGCCCCTTGTTATTAATTTATGTGACAAAGCCGTGTTTTCCCAGATCCTGTCTCCGACCCGGTCGACGAACAAGACGTCCATATACATGAGTTGTCAGGAGGAGATGCTGGAGATAATCGCCATGTTCAACCGCTGGACGCAGTGGCTTACTGTCGTGGTCAGAGTTTATATTTGCATAGTTTTATAATAAATAGACCATTAGTAATGACCTGGTTCGTTAAATATAGTTTTATAAATGGCGGCCTAAATCATTATATTCTTTTCGCACGATCGAAGGAACTATAGTCTGTGAATACAGACTACAAATCACAGTCACCTTAATGATTGGCGCCGGTGTCTGATTTAGATTATGTAGTCTTGTAGATTTTTACGAAATATTTAAAATTAAATCAAATAATATTTTTTGCGATCACTTAGTTTTGGACTTAGAAATAAATATTCGAATTCAATATGGCTATACGTTATTTGCAGATAAAAGAAACCGATACGCTAAGTACAGTATCCTCGACGCAGGCAAATATTTCTCTGCCAGAGCTGTGAGTCATAGTTTATGAATAATTACACTTGAGAACGATAGCTGGCGAAGTTAAAACAGCAATTAAAAATGTTTTCCTTATTTTAGACGTTGGCTGCATTTCCAGTCTAAAGTACAAGAATATTCAGGGGACTGGAATAAATACAATAATCATTTGAAAGTCTGCTGGGAGCAAAAATACAGAACTTTGATTGCAGGTACATTAACTTTCTTTTTTAGAGTGATTTTTTTATTTAAGCATGTCAGCATAGGCAATTATAGGGCAATAAAATATGTGCAATAAACCTAAACGCCTTTATGTTGTACATATATAATATAATCTTTATTAACACAATCCGGGGCTGAGCTGACAGACACCGGAGGGGTCCACGGGTGGCGGATAGTGGAACGGCCACCAGATATGGTGGTTAGCTGCGAATAACCAATAAGCAGTCCCCGACCAACAGCGGCGGAACTATCAGGACGTAGTGGGTAGTCTGGTGGAGCGGGCTAACCTATAAAGTGCTACAAAAGGTCCAACAACGGTTCTGTGACATGGCGATCAAACGCCGCCATTAAATAAGCGTTTCCCCGGTGTTAGGCAGCGGTAACACCGGTACTGGCGAGAGGCCGAAGAGGAAGGCTCTGGAAGGGTTCTGGTCAGGATAGCAACTGATGGGCAACCAGCTCTTGTACCGCGGTGCGGAAGGCAAGTGGGAAACCACCGCACTACTTATCCCAATTTTGGAGTAATGGAAAATGTCGCCTAATACAGTAAACGTTCTTGACAACGGGCTTCCGCGAAGTAACATGCCGTGGCGGTCCGAGTCCGGCAGGGGTAGTAACAGGGCTACCCGGGTCGTCATCCTGCGAAATCCCTGTACAATCGGTACGTTCAATGCGAAAACGATGTTGCCAGCAGGCAAACTTGAGAATCTGTTAATGGAAATGGATAACTGTAAGATAGATATAGTAGGATTAAGTGAGACTCGTTGGGGAGGAAGTGGAGATTACTGGAACGGGGATCACAGAGTAATATATACAGGAGAAACTCAAGGAAAAAACGGCACAGCACTAATACTAAGTAAAAAATGGGGAGATAAAGTAACAAATACCATACACCATAGCGATAGATTAACAGCAGTTATAATAAAAAATGAACACAGAAACATCGTAATTCTACAAGTGTACATGCCCACTACCGGACTCCACATAGACGAAGTAGAAGATATGTATAATAACATAGACTCCATATTAGACATTGTCCACGAAAATGATTATCTAGTCGTTATGGGAGACTTTAACGCAGTATTAGGCGAAGGAGCAGAAGACAATATAGTTGGAATGTTTGGCTTAGGAAAAAGAAATGAAAGAGGAAACAGACTCGTTTAATTTTGTAAAGAACATAATATGGTACCTCTCAATACACACTATAAACAACCCAAAAGAAGATTGTACACTTGGAAAAACCCGGGAGACACAGCGAGATATCAAATAGACTACATATTAGTAAAAGAAAAATACAAACGATCCGTCACAAATTGCAAAACCTTACCGGGCGTTGATATAAAATCCGATCACAACTTACTTATAAGCAAACATAATCTGGAATTACAACAAAACAAAAGAAAAACTAAACCGAAGAAAATAGATCTCACTAGTATTAAGGATAAAACGAGCAATACAACAGTGCAATATAGTAATAAGCTAGGAGATAAATTGAAAGATTATATAAATAGCATAGAATTAAATAATTCTAGTCCAATAGACATAGAAACAAGATGGAAAAATATTAGCAACATGATACGTACTAGTGCTAATGAATGTATAAACAAAGTAAAAATAGTCCCAAGAAAAAAGTGGTTGACACAGGATATAATAACCCTCATGCTTGACCGCAGGAAGCTGAAAAATAAAACTGATGCTACAAGTGTAAGCAAATATAAAACTTTAACCAACAAAATAACTTTAAAATGTAATGAAGCCAAAGAAAATGCAATAAAAGAAGACTGTCAACTCATTGAAAAATACCTGAAAGAAGGAAAAGTAGATAAAGCATATAGTCTTATTAAGAAAATTGACCTTAAACACAAGACAAAAAGCACAGCAATCCTTGACTCAGATGGAAAAATGCTACTGGACGAAAAAGAAATAGTACAACGATGGAAAAACTACATAGAAACATTATACGACGGAGCAGGACTGGATGATAAAGATCTAGAAGAAGAAAATTCAATAGATTGTGATGATTTAGGCCCACCAATAGTACGAGAAGAATTTGACAGAGCTCTACAAAATATACAAAATGGAAAAGCAGCAGGAGAAGACCAAATTCACATAGAACTTATCAAATATGCGGTATGTGACCCTCTCTTAGATGAAATATTTAAACTGACCCAAGAAATGTACTTAACAGGTAACATTCCTAATGATTTTCAAACCACTAAAACAGTACTTCTACCCAAAAAACTTAACACCCACAAATGCGAAGAACACAGAACACTAAGTCTCATATCACATGCTTCAAAAATACTCATACAAATTATTCACAATAGACTAAGACCCATTGCCGAAGAAAATATTACCAAAGACCAATATGGATTTAGACGAGGAAAAGGAACACGAGAAGCAATACTGGCTCTAAGACTCATCACTAACAAGCGAATAGATCTGGGTATAGATACACATATTGCATTCATTGACCTGGAAAAAGCTTTTGACAAAGTAAATTGGAAAAAGATGCTTACGATTTTAAAAAACATTGGAGTAGACTATAGAGACAGAAGAATAATATACAACCTTTATAAAAATCAGCAAACCACAATAGACATAGGAACTGAAACCACAACAGCAAAAATACGACAAGGAGTAAGACAAGGATGCCCACTTTCACCAACTATTTTCAACATATTTATTGAAAATGCAATTAGTAAAATCATTGAATCAGAAAACGGTGGAATTAAAGTGAATGGAGAGCGGATTTTCTTTATACGTTACGCAGATGACATTGCAGCTTTAGCCGACAATAGAAATGAACTGGAAAAACTAATCAAACAAATGGACGAAGCTTTTCAAGAAATAGGCCTCAAAATTAACTCAAACAAGACCAAAACTATGACAATCACCAGAAACCAAATTTACAATAGAAATCCCATTAAACTGCACAATAACCCAATAGAACAAGTACATTCATTCAAATATTTAGGAAGCGTAATAACAGAAGACTCAAGATGCACTCAAGACATAATAACCCGAATATCCATAGCAAAAACAGCATTCAACCGGAAGAAACATTTACTAAAATCCAAAATTGCAAAACACGTAAGAAAACAGCTCATAAAATCTTACATATGGAGTATTGCTCTTTATGGAAGCGAAACTTGGACCATGACTCAAAGAGATAGAGAACGAATAGAAGCTTTTGAAATGTGGTGCTGGCGGCGGATGGAGAAAATTAGTTGGACAGAAAGAAAGACCAATGAAGAAGTGCTGAGCATGGTCCAAGAACACCGTACAATACTGGCAACTATTGAAAACAGAAGAGGGAAGATGGTTGGCCACCTTATACGACATGACGAATTTATAAGAAACATCATGGAAGGAAAATTAGAAGCCCGAAGAGGAAGAGGAAGGCCGAGAAGATCATACATGGACCAAATAAAAGAAAAGGCGGGTGTCATGTCGTATAAGGAGGTCAAGGAATTGGCAGAAGACCGGAAAGGATGGCGCATACTCCACAGACAAGGGCCCGGCCCTTAAATTTATGATGATGATGATGATTAACACAATAATAGTACTTTTACTAAATCATAAACAGTAAGTCAACAAAAACTTCAAAACTTTTTCTTATAATTAGGATATTTTTACAAAAATCAACTAGTCTTAAACTTTTTTCAAAAATTAAATTAACTTGTAATAATACTATATTAGTCTCATAAGAAAAACAGCCTTTATAGACAGTCTTGACAAATATTAATATTGTGTTCTCCGCATATGGCCTTTTGGCATTGGCCAGAGAAGCAACATGGTTTTCAGGGTCGTTTTGTCTGCTTGTAGGGCTTGTATCCTCGACGAAGTCGACCATCGCGTCTTCGTTATCACTCCTGACATCATCTTCAACTAAACAATCTTCTTACAATAGTAGATAGTGTGTGGCGGTACTGTCGGTTACATTGACATGAGAAATATGTTTTTTTTTTTTTTTCAATTTATTAGAGGCTTTGTCGCAGAGCGACCATATCGCCTTATAAACACTATAACTAGTACAATCACATTTTTTACTGTATGGAAGAATTAGGTCTATTAAGACCTAATTCTGCCAACTTGTACAATGTAACAGCCCTGTCAGAAGTCGGGCTTGCTAGAATACAGTTACAGAAACCAATTTGATACAATTCGTCTTGAAACCACCATTCCCTCTGAGTTTCGTTCCGCGTACATTCCACCAGTATATGGTATACATCTTCCCGAAGGCCGCAGTTATCACACGTTGGAGATTCCGACTTGTTCATCAAATACGCAAACACATTTGTTGGAATGTGCGCTGAGCGAAGTCTCAGGGCTGTCACCAATACATTGCGACTTAATGAGCTATTACAAAACCAGGGATACTTGAGAATTTCTGGTTGAATAGTCCGATACCAAATACCTTTGTCGAGAGACCGTTTATCAAAGTATTCTTGCCACAATATTGTACATTGATCTTTGACCCGTTTTGTATAGTCTGAAAAAAGCGGTGTCACCGTAAAGGGAATTCCATCTGTCGTCGCTTGCCTGGCTAAAAGATCTACAGCATCATTACCATGAAGTTCAATATGTGATGGAATCCACTGTAAAATGACCCGCCTATTCTCAGATTGCAATCTTAAGTAACGTCCGTATACATTTTGCAACTGCGCTCATGGCTAAACAAGTCAGCCACAAATTCGGTCACAGATTTAGGTGGAATTTGAGTGCGGCTTGTCCATAGCAAAAATATTTTATAATTAGCTGTAAAGCTCTACTCTTGTACTACCATACCTAGAATGCGCATACCAGTGCAGAAAGCGGTATAGGACAATCTGGAGATATTATTAGCTGGAATAAAATTGAGCTGTATAAATGTTTATTTGTTAGACTGGCTGCCAGCGTGGAAGCAGCCGGGCCCGGTGTGGGTGGTGAGCGCGTGCGGCGCCGTGCCCAGCGGGGCCGTGGCGGCCGGCCGCTACGAGCAGGAGGTGGTGTGGGTCGCGCGCACCACGCACAGGTGTACTAGCTGTATTGTCATTGTAGGCAGTACTGTGCATATGTAGGAACCTTGAGTACCTACGTCTGTTTTGTTTATAGGTATCATAACGTGCGGTCCAGCCGTGCATAAACAATAGACCCGAATAAAACACACGCACGAGTTGCGTGTTTCACAAATTTGTTAACTTTTCACTTTGAACCGTAGCGCCATCGTCTAAATTGACTTATATTATCCAATGACAGCAACCCACCACCAGCATCTTAGTGCGCTCTTAGGATTTCCATGATTTGCTTTTAGTTATCGAGTACAAATTCTCCTAATTTGTAAAACATCCTTATTCCTACTTAAATTGTTTAGATGTAACGTGCTGCCGGGCGCACTGCATCCGTCGAAGCATTGCTGCATCGTGTACGCAGACGGGGCCGTCCACCATTATACGAAGTATCAGGTGAGTCTTGTCAATATATATCGAGAAATAATGCGTTTTTGGGATAAAAAGATAATCCCACACAGAACACAGAACCCTTAAATCTACATGGCAAAAGTTATGATGGAATTTGACGGGATTGAGGAACGATTTCTCCTACATGTTATTTGCTTACAAACAAAGGAGGCTTATAGAATTTGTTTTTTTTACACTAATGTCAATTACAATGTCCCCAGGTGATGTGCAACGCCGAAGCGGTGTGGGTCCCGTGGCGCGCCGGCGCGGTGGTGGCGCGTGCAGTGCGCGTAGCGCGCGGCGTGCACGCGGGCCGCGTGCTCTACCGCGGCGCGCATCTCTTGGGAGCCGTGCACGCGCCGCACTACAGGTGTCATTTAATCACTATGGCCTCTTTGACTCATGCTCCTGATTAATGAGTGTCATCCCCGCTTTCTAAATTGACTATCAGCAATTGACAAGTTTCCCATCAAATTTGCACGCCCTATGACAGCGCGATGCGATTTATTTGATAGGAGAGTTAAACTGAGTGGCGTTCTAGAAACTGGGAATTAAATCTAAACGTATTGGAATACTCAGCACATAAAAATCCTATGTCATTACCCATCATAACAGAAATCTGAAATCAAATAAGCGTAAGCTCCGTTGCAGCGGAACGTGGGAGAGGAACAAAAATACTAACAATTACATTTTCGTTTTTTTTTTAATCTTTATTTTTGTTTGATAGATTGGTTCCAAGTGTGACTTTTCATATTACCTCACAGATGTCACGTGGTGATCTTCGGTCGTCCGTTCGCGTTCAACTGCTACGAGCTGCTCGTGCTAGCGGACGACGAGTAGCCCTCTACTCCTCGGGGGATAAATTCATTGTATCTGACGGAAAGTTCGCTAAATTGTTTGCGAGAAATAAGAGTTGTCTGTAGAACGTAACTTGCGACGCTACTTTTGAATATGCTATTTTGCCTAATATGCGGGTTTTGAAGGCTATTTTAAACACGACAAAGTAGCATGCTATTTATTTTCTACTGGGAGTTAAGTTGAACTTTCAGTACATTAAGTGCCTTGAAATTGTGATGTGATAACGCTGTGATGTTTGCTTATTTATTTTGTAAAGTTTTTAGTTTTGAGTCTTTTGTGTATGTTTGAAATAAAACAATTTGGTTATAAATATCGTTTTATTCTCACCATCACCTTAATCTCACTAAATATAAAATACAGCCGAAAATAAATATTAAAAGTAACTTAGTTTCTATATTAATCTTTTTGGTTGTTCTCATTGCTCTAACAGACAATAAATTAAATGATACGTTCAAGAAACCGGGGTAAGGCTTGTTAAATACGAGTAATATCTAAATATATAAAACATAAGGATTGACTGACTGACTCAGATATTGATCTAACAACGCACAACCCAAATACCACACCAAAAGCCCAGAGGACGGATCGGGCTGATATTTGGCATGCAGGTAGAAGGATTTTTGGAAACGCCACTTTTAAAGGGGTGTAAGAAGGGATTCAAGTTTTACTCCTAAATGCGAGCGAAGTCGCGAGCACCTGTTAGTACTAAATAATTCCATGTTCGTGCTTACTCCGCACCATCAGCAGTATTTCCCGTGTTATCTTGCACGGTGACTCGTTCCAAGGTGCCCTTAGTCCCGGAGAGTCGCACGAAGTCTCCCGTCTTGAAGATGTCGGTGGCGCTGGTGGCGCCCACTATGCACGGGAGACCGTACTCGCGCGCTATCACTGCACCTGGAGATACAATAGCACGTTTGAAGCGCCTGCAGCTCAGCTAGCGGAGGCGATTACTAATGTTAAGCAACTATCGATGGGGTCAGTCCTTGAATGGGTGACCAAAAAGTGACATTTCATTTTGGGCGCTTCCGTGGCTCTTATGACACGTTAAATTTTAGGTTCCGGCTGTTTGTCATAGCGCAGCAGCAGTTGAACCACTAACACGAGAATATATCATTTTCATACGTAATTTCTTATGATACAAGTTTGCGAAGCTTGTGATTATAGAAGAGGCGGCATACAAGCACGAGGCGAAGTCGAGTGCATCTTAATAAACCGCGAAACAGTTATCACAATAAACTCAAAACTTTTTACTGTTGAATTGGTCTGCATCTACGGTGCAATTCGACTTAGACCGTGTGACCGCGCTAAAGTAGCCCAGGAAGTTAGCGAGCATCTTTAGCTAAATATTAATTCTTGTCATCATTATATTTACAAAAAGAGCAATAAATATATAAATGTACTAGTTACCATGCGAGATGAGTCCCCCCAGCTCAGTGACGATGCCCCCCAGCAGGGGGAAGTACGGAGACCAGCCGATGTCGGTCGCGTGCGTCACCAGCACGTCGCCCTGCTGCAGCTCCCCGATCTGAAAATATCATACAGATACTTTCTATTAGAAACTAAAATCCACAAAATATAAGAAAAGTAAGGGGGATCTAAACAGAAACGACCAGATTTAAAACACAAAGCATCGGTAAGACGAATACGATGGCATAGCATAGACTTGCGTTTTGTTTTGGGGTCTGGGGTTAAAAAGGTGGCAGATAAAACTACAAAGCGAAACTACAAAGCCTTGAACACCGTCGCAAAGTTGCCAGTTTGTCGGTTTTCTATCGGTTGCATTTTGGAGAGTGTGCCGCGGAATTGCACGAACTAATTCTGCCCGCGCCCTTCTATCACCGGACAAGTAGAGGTACGGCAGGACGACACCGGTTTATGGTGGAAGTTCCTAAGACCCGCACGAAACGGTACGCGTATACCTTTATTGTTCGTACCGCAAGGTTGTGGAACTCCCTGCCTGACTCTCTGTTCCCCACGCACTATAATCCAGCGATCTTCAAAGCGAGAGTGAATCGGTTCCTATCGGGTAAGCACGCTCCATCTTAGGCCATAGCCTTTGCTTGCTATCAAGTAAACTATGGCCAAGTGCAAACCCGTTATAGTAAAAAAAAAAGATGGAACACATCCAATCCTATTATAGTTCAAGTTTATTCTGAAGAACTGACTTTTAAAATAGTGTCAACGAGCGTTTGTTGAGCTTGTGACTCAGAGTTGACGTTAGAGTCAAATCTGTTTTGAGGGTTCCTTTTGAGGAATGGGCTTAAAAATTATTGACAAACCTTGCCTCAGACAGATCCGCCGCTTCTATCTTCACATCTCCATCAGAAGCTAGCGGTCCCTGTGCCTGCAGTGGTATCAGCCAACCCTTGTTGGGGCTTGATACCCTTTTTAGTGGCGTTGGCATTGAATAAACGTTATGCCTCCTCTTCACTATCGGCCATGATCGACACTCGTTGATCATCTGTGCTCGGCAGCGTAATCGTCACGATCATCGTACAAGCATCCACACTATTGTCCGTGATCATTTATTGAGCGACAAGCGTTCAAGATGGACGTAGAGGTTTTAGCTGCGACTACCATTACTTTGTCGGACATATGGAGGATTTTAAACCCTTAACTGCAGATGCGATTGCGTATATAAAAACTATAAATTTATGAAGTAGAGATTCAAAAAAATAAAAAATGCCATACGTTAAATAATTAAATAACCATTACTTTAATTTTCGTGTACAATCATTTTATCAACATAGTTGAAAGAAAAGTTGCGAAATAAAAAACGGAAGAAGAGAAGATGGTAGTGTCTAAACATTCATCGTAAGAGAACAAAGTAAATATATACCTACCTATAAAACTCAATTGGTGATCCTAGTGCCCAGTTATGATTATATTATATGCCCTACCAACTTGAAAAATCTTAAAAAAATAAAACGACGTAACGTCCGCACGGCTTACTGTCCTCCGTCGAATGAATGATCGGTGATAGTGTGGGCACACGCACACAACTACAACCAATTCCCTTTGATTCGTGCCCGAAAAACCGACAAGTCACCGATCGCGGCAATTACGACGACGATTAGGAACGATGATGGGCGACTACAGGCGAGTAGCCCTTCTACACTATCGTGATCGCTTAAGATCGCCCATCATGGCCGATAGTGAAGAGGAGGCATTAGAATTTGGACAAGCAAGTAATTTAACGTAAGTTTTGATATGAGAAATGGACCTATAAAATAATTAGAATCCTTACCTCAGACAGATCTTTGACCACACAAGCTCTAGCTACGACTTCTCCCCCACACACGGATGCCGCTTCTATAACTAACGGTCCCTGTGCGTGTAGCGGTGTCAGCCAACCTTTGTTGACCTTATAACACCCTTATTTGTGACGGTGGATTTGGACAAACGGGTGTCAAATATAATCATATAAAATGATTGTAAGCCGTACCTCAGACAGATCCTTGACCACGCAAGCTCTCGCCACGACCTCTCCCCCACAGACCGAGGCCGCTTCTATCTTCACATCCCCGCCGGTAACTAGCGGTCCCTGGGCCTGTAGCGGTTTCAGCCAACCCTTGTTGATTTCAGCGAACTTCAGCTTGCACCAGCCTGGGTAGTGCTGGTAGCGCTGACTGGCTCTGGGAAAGGAAATCATGTTCAAGATTTCCGAGTTTGATAAAATAATTGTGAAGATTTGTTAATAGTTATGTCGTGATACCCGCGTGATCCCGGATAAACGAACCTAGTCTATTTTAATCAGCTATCTAATCTAAGTAACGATCATGATGTACATATTTTCGCACACACTTACATTTTACGCATTATGATATACTTGTTTGCTATTTGATTGGTGATTGCGTAATTCATGGTATAGCTAAACCTATGTAAGTTCAACATTGATTTATTTTTCCTATATTTATGAACTAGTGCTCGCGGCTTCGCTCGAATTAAGAAGTAAAACTTGCATCCCCTATTTCACCCTTTTAAAAGTGACATTACCAAAAATCCTTTCTTAGTGGATGCCTACGTCATAACATCTACCTTAATTCCAGCCCAATCCGTCTAGTGGTTTGGGCTGTGCGTTGATAGATCAGTATATTAGTCAGTCACCTTTAAGTTTTATATATTTAGATTATTAAAAAAGTTCTATACTCACTTCCTCAACAAAGCCGGGTCTCTAGTCTCAATATAGTCCTTTAGCTCCTGGAACCTGAAGAAGAACACCAGGTCCTGATGCGGCAGGTACCACTGCTTGACGAGCAGCTTGCCGAGTCGAAGGAAAACCAGCCTTATTTTGTGGATAGCAAGGATCAAATGTGCTTTCGTGCCTTCTCGGTGACGGACTGTGCGCCGGCACAGGGGCATCACCCAGCGGAGGGCCTTTCTGGAACGAAAGAGTAAAATAATTCACATTCTTTATGAAATGTTGTTAGGAGAGTCATAAACCTCTAGTTTTAATTTGTATACTTGACCATTTGACGATAAGACTTTTTAGTCTATATAAGCTTGCTAGAAGAAAATAAAAGGCTATGATCCAATAGTCTCTCTTCAACACAAACTTTCTAACTTTCTTTCTAACACCATTTATGCAGTTTTCGATTCAATTTCATGACAAACTACTTTCATAAAACTGCTTACTAGTACTCGTCTTCTAAAATAATAATACATGACATCATCATTATCATCGGGTGCCATCTTCATATTGAAGTTCGGAGGTCAGTTGGCAAAACTTCTTGCGATCCCATGCTGCTTCTTTTAGATGCGGGTAGCTTAGCTTTGTCCATTTCTTGATGTCGTCTAGCCATTTCATCCTTTGACGGCCAGGGCTTCTTTTTCCCGGAATCTTGCCTTCGAGGATCAACCGTGGGAATTCATATAGGGATCCTCTTATTTTAATACATGACATAAATAGTATTAAAATATGTATATACCTAGTACTAGATTTCTGCGGAGACTTCAGAGAGGCGATAATTTCATCATCTGTCTTGGCCCTGCTCGCTTCTTCCGGCGACGCTCGCAGGTTCTGTAGCACTTTCATCATCTCTTCAGGAACTAAAACCCAAGGCTTGGTGGCGAGATCAAACTGAAACATAATTATAATCACTTTATTAGTAATCGCTGGAATAGCGTAGGCCTCTAGGTAGGAAGATATACTTAAATGGTTTTTAATATCATGTACCATCACATTACTTATTTTGTAACTATTCATTAATGAGTATTAGAAATAAAGGCTTTTTTATTTCATTTTATTTATTAGTAATCAGCCTTGATCAACGATCAACTTAACATAAAAAAGAAAGCCGAAATATTCCCGTGAAGCTCATTGGTCTTATTTGATCGACGGATATTTTTCATCGAAACTTTTCACAATGTAGCAATAGCCGATATTCCCGACAGAAATTTCGATCATAAACTTAATCGGACACAAGCGAAAATAATCACAAACGGCAGGATTTGAACCTGTGTTTTTCTGGTAAAATACCAGCACGCCTAACCTAACCTAACCTTAGTGCGGGTTTAGTACTTAGCAAATGAACTCAAATCTGATCATGTTTAAAATGCCATACCTCCATAATAGCTCGATGTCCGTGCCTCTCCAAGAAGTTACAAACATCCAAGTAAACCTGTGGCAAGCTATTCTTCAGCCACTTCATAGCTTCCTTCGGCTCCTGTGCCCGGAACTGTTCGTAATGTCCCGACGCCTCCAACATGCGAGCTAGCTTCGCGAGAGAGTTTGGTACTTCTGCGGAGAGGACGTCGCCTGAACTCAGCAGGGCACCGATCTCATTGCAGGACTCGTTGGAGAAATCTGGAATTGAGGATTTCTGTGACTTAGATAAATCATCGCTAATAAGGAGACACAAAGTCGAATTATATGTAGCTATGTTCGCACCGGAGCAATATACCCGTACCCATATAAAAACACTGCGGAGTACAGGTACGCCAGTAGACTTCCAAAAATGTAGCTTACAGCGTATTCCCAAAAAAAAACAGGATAAAAAATATGATATATGTATGCGGAATATAACCTTGCGATCTTCAAAGCGAGAGTGAATCGGTTCTTACTGGGTAAGCACGTTCCATCCTAGACCGTAATGATTGCTCACCATCAGGCAAATTACGGTCCAGTGCAAACCCATTTCTTCAAATTCAAATTCGTTTATTTGTCTGCGAAACATGGGTACATAAAGGTCTTAGGTCAGTTATAATTAAGAGCGCGACATTTCAGCCATCGGCATGCAAAACAAATAATCTATGTACTTTCATTACATATATCATAGTCATTAAAGAATTCGTCAAGAGTATAATAAGCCTTTGCTTGCAGTAAACATTTCAGTTTATACTTGAAGACTTGAAGGGATAACACGTCCGTTATACATTTTGGCAAGTGATTGTAGACTTTTGGGGCTATATTTAGAACACAATTTCTAAACATAGTCGATTTACAGGCAGGTTGAACCAACCTATATTTCCGGCGATCACTTTTATGATTTTCATATAAATAGATATTGTTACGTGCAAACATCGCACATTCAAAGATGTAAACACAAGTCATTGTTAAGATTTTTAAACTTTTAAAATAAGGCCTACAACTTTGCATTTTGCGCAGACCACAGATCGCACGCACACACTTTTTTTGAGCAATAAATACTGATGAGATGTTTGTTGCATTCCCCCAAAACAAAATACCATATCGGAGCAATGATGAGACATTCCCATCATAAGCCGTAATAACTATTTCTCTGCCTACGGTTTTTGAAAGCATGTACAACGCGTAGGAGTTTTGAGAAAACTTAGTTGTAAGATCTTTTATATGTGATTGCCATTTTAAATTGCAGTCTATATGAATACCTAAAAACTTTGTTGTCTCTATATTTGATATAATCCGTCCTGAATAATTAATGTTAAGGTCATGTAATTTATTCATCCTATTATTCCTTGGTAAAAAGAATTGTGTAAGGTAATAATAATTAGCTAGAGTTATTATATAATACTAATATTTTTGATGTAAAATAAGTGAATATCTCACCTGATCGTCCTTCCAGCAACACATTCATAGCAATAAACTGGCTGCAAGTGCTCGACAGTGTAGTAACGCTGTGATAGTACGTGAACCGCGTCACTAGCGGCGCCAGGTCTTCGATAGCGTTCAGTACGGCTAGCGGCGTGTGCGCAGAGTCCAGGGATATGTCGCTCACCTCGCGGATTATGTTGGTCATGTAACGCTTGGATAGGAGGAGAGCCTGGAATTAAAAGACATTAAAAGAATATTTATGTATTTTGGAGCGGGCCTTAAAGAGAAATCTATACCTCTTGATTAATAAGACTGGTTTGGGTGGTCATATTTCATACAAGTATCGCGATTCAAAAGCTATTTCTTTGCAGTATTAGGTTTGGTCATTTCAAGATCAGATCTCCAGAAACGTGTCTGAAGAAACTATAATATGGCACCAACGGAACACGCAATTAAATATTTGGCTACCTACAAATTTGACAACTAATTCTAATTCTAAGGGGGGGGGGCATGAGTCCTGCACGGACATCCCGTTTGCGGCGTTTTGTGCTTTGACATCAGATTAACATCTTGACCAACATCGGTGGTTTTATAGGGTTTACTGCACATACCTTGATCATCTGTTTGATCATGAGTGGCTTGTAGAGCCAGCTGGGCTTGTTCCGGTGCAGAGCGGCGGCCATGATGGCGTCGTCCGCGACCTTGTGGCCGTGCACGGCGAACTCTATCATGCGGATGTTGATGTCGATCTCGGTGGGCACTTGCCGGTATACTGACTGGAATAATGAGATACAATAGTTCATTTGTTACAAGGAAATAAACGGGCGAGTTCTTTACATTATATTTATGAAGTACATCTGGTTTCTAGTATCCAGGGCAGGAAACAAGCTTTTGCTCAGTATGGGGCTAGATGGCGTCTTATGGACTATCCTGAAATAATTATTAATATTATTTTGTTCGTATGTACTAATTAAAGGATTAGATTGCCAGATTCTACTGCGGGTAAAGGTTTCTTTTTTCAAGCAGTCCGATCTTTGACGGTCCATTCTTTGTCCAATCTATCGAGATCTTCATAGCACCTTTTACTGGCAGCATAAAAAAGAGTAAAAATACTATCGGAATCATTTAAATTTAAATTTCAAACAATTATTTAAACAACTTGACTCACATTATACAGAGCTATGGCACACCTATGATGTGTAGACGCGATGCTGTGGTCGTAGTTGTTCTTGGGCTTGTCTACCACCGTGTCGATACCGTCCGACAGTGGCTTCAGGACTACGTCGTGAGTCATAGGCGATAGCGGACGAGGAAGAACCTGGGGAAGAACGGGTTGATTAAAATTACCATTATCATTCACAGCCATTTTTATCCTACTGCTTGGGATATACCTCTTATTGCGTTGAACTGTACTATCTATGCGTTGAACTATACTATCTTTGCGTTGAACTGTACTATCTATGCGTTGAACTGTACTATCTACGCGTTGAACTGTACTATCTATGCGTTGAACTGTACTATCTACGCGTTGAACTGTACTATCTACGCGTTGACCTGTACTATCTATGCGTTGAACTGTACTATATATGCGTTGAACTGTACTATCTATGCGTTGAACTGTACTATCTACGCGTTGAACTGTACTATCTATGCGTTGAACTGTACTATCTATGCTTTGAACTGTACTATCTATGCGTTGAACTGTACTATCTATGCGTTGAACTGTACTATCTATGCGTTGAACTGTACTATCTACGCGTTGAACTGTACTATCTATGCGTTGAACTGTACTATCTATGCGTTGAACTGTACTACGTTGAACAGAAATATTCATGTGTATGAATATTTCTGTTGCTACCATGTAAAATTATTGCCATCGCACCGGTCGCGGTCTTGACGAGTGAATTAGTCGTAGTATGGAAATATCTTTATTTACGAAAAAGGTTTACATGTTAGGGGCATATCTATCGATTGCTTCACTGGGCTAGAAGCGTGTACCGAAGCGACCAGATACCAGATATTTACGCCACTAAAGACAGTAGTGACTTGATAATTAAACTAAAAGATGTTATTGTAATTCTACATACCTCCCCAGTGTTGGCGAAGGTGATGAGCTCGTCATCCGCCATGATGGGGCAGTCCAGCTCGTGCAGGAGCTCCTCTTCTGACCAGCGCTCCAGGGACGTGATGGGGCGCGCTTGCAGCAGGAATACTTGATCCTGTAAACATTAACAATACTACGGTTTACAATACAATACTATATATCTTTATTGCACACCAAAAAAAAAAGTTTAACAATATCAAAAGGACCTAAACTATAAATAAATGTACAAGTGAGCAGCCTTAACAACTTGAGTAATCTCTTCCAGGCGGTTAACTTTGGATGATGAACTTTAGATCACATACTAGGCGAATGCCTGTATCTCAGGAGCTAGTATACAGATTGCTGAAAATATGCGAAAAAATATTATCATTTGGACATAATTTAGTACGATACACTAATTTACTGTGCGATAGGTATAACTATCTAATATAAATTATGTAATCATGTAGTTTATTAGCTAAATTAACTTAGTAGTCAGGTATGAAATCCATGTCTTACCCTAGCGAGGGCCCATTCGATGTCTCTGGGTGCTCCCCACAGCTCCTCTTGTATCACGCCGATTTTAGCCAACCTCAGAACTTCATCTGAAAATTAAATGAAAAAACGTTTATTTGTATCTACATATTATACAGATCATACATCAAAATATTATTCAAGGCTAACTTGTATTGTATCGACGGCATTGCATCACGACTTGATACTTAATTTTTAATCAACTTCAAACAAGGAGGAGCGAACTTCTCGATTTGATTGTTTTACGTCATCAGAAAGTGACCTTTAATTTTCCAAGCCACAAGGTCACTCATTTTTTTAGATTAAAGTCTAAATAGTTACATTGTATTGTGTATTGCACTAATAAATAAACGCCATCGTTGGCAAATTTTAGGGGGTAGACCGCCGAACCGCAGGTTTACGCAACTCGCCGAAATGACAGTGAACACTGCTGTTTTGTATGTATAATAAGTAAGTATTTAAAAAAAAAGTATATAAGTACAATATCCTTTAACTAGTACCCACGACGCAAGCGTTTCCTTAGCGTGGGGCTAGATGGCGCTGTGTGCAATGTCCCGGAATATTTATTTAATTTATTTATTTAGATTCTTGTTTCAAAATTGGCGCCGATATAAATATTTCCTACAGTAAATGATCTCACCTTCAGTAAGACAAGCCTGCGTCCGATCACTATCCGGCACATCCACCAAGCTGACCCCGTCACCTGCCACCGTCACTCGCTGCTTCTTCTCACCGAGCACAGTCTGCGCCACCTTGAGCTCATCTATACACGACTCGTGGACACTGCGCCTTATTATGAACGTGTCGGGCTCTACGGCGCCTGATACCACACTCTAGAAGTAGAAAAATAACGTTATGGTCAAAGGTATTTTTTATTTTATTTTATTTATTTCGGCTTAACATTGGTAATAACATTAATACAATTATCTTACACTAGTATTTTTATATAAAAACAAAATGTATTACCTATTAAAGCTAAGCATAGCATGTCTATGCTGTATTAAGTCTCAAAGAAGTCTATCAAATTTTGGGATGATATCAGTTTTAGATAACGGTCGCCCACCAATGCGGTGGATGGACGACATTAGAAAAACCGCCGTAGGATGCAATCTGCTTAGGACCGTTACGAGTGGTGTACAAGAAGAGAGGCCTATGCTCAGCAGGGGGCGATAATGGGCTGATGATTATGATGATGATCAGTTTTAAGTGACATTAGATAGTGTTCAGTGTCTTATGTGTCAAAAATATCGTATTCTAGTTAGTGACCTCCCCAAGCCCGAGCAGTGGGCGATAACGGGCTAATGATGATCAGTTTTAAGTGACATGACATAGTGTTCAGTGTTTTATGTGTCAAAAATATCTCATTCTAGTTAGTTACCTCCCCGAGCCCGTAGTTGGCAGTGAGCAGCACGCGGCGCGCGTCCCCCGCGGCGGGGTGGCGCGAGAACAGCACGCCGGCCGAGCGCGCGGAGACCAGCGCCTGCACCGCCACGCCGCCGCCGCACACGCACGACTGCCCGTTCTGTCTGTTAACAAATAAGAATGAGGTTAATCAAGATAGTCTTATAGCCAAACAAATCCGGCTCGAAGGACCATTATAAGTTTTGAAAGTGATAAACCGGTCTATAAATTATGTACTGATTTTAGCAGGGTAGCAAATCTGCTTATAGCTTCGTAACAAAATACATTAGTTCACCTGTTGCAAATGCACGCAGGCCGTTTTGTGTGATTTGTAACAGAAAAATTAAAGCAGCTCTTCACACTATTAAGTGTGGTATTAACCAAATCTGGCTCGAAGGACCATAATAAGATGTGGAAAATACAACCAAGCCTTAGGCCATGCACCGCACGTTTAAAAAGTCTGTATGATAATAACAAATAATCAACTTTTGGATATGAAATAAAAAATAAAAAAATAAAAATAAAATAATATGAAACACAAGTATAAAGATACATGCACAAAATGTACAGCATACCTTCTATAATAAGCGCTAGTGAATGCAAACATGGACCCCCAACACTTCTGCACTCCTCGCAGTACATCTTCATCCGACGCACATCCGAGAATGGTCTCATTCTGTCCAGCCGCCGACAGCACTTCACTGTCTTCTCCTACAGCTGAAAACGATATAAAATGATATAGTAATAATAATAACTTATGACTATATAAAGGTGAGTGCTTTTCTATCGTCTTAAACGAAAGGTTCACGCACAAAGGTTGTCAATATCGTCCTTTCATCGATTTCTTAAGTAAGGGTTTTAGATTCAAATTGAAGATATATTAATAATTAACTTCAACTGCATTGTAAGATTTAACAAATGACCGGATCTTGGAATACGGCAGACACTTGAAGCCCATTAACACTTCAAATACGCAGTATTTTTCCTCTAGTTTACATAATCAAACTTAAAGCTTTAAAATGTAAAGTTAAGAGAAAAACATCAATAGAGCAAATGACTTCAGTTCACGATTTACAAGTACTTTAGTCCACGTAAGTTATGGTAGACAATTACTTTAAAATAATTACCTGAAGACCTCACTGCAAACCGTAGGTCCGGTCCCAGATTTTCATCTAAAGCTTTCTGTCTTAGAGCTTTCATACTGGATAAGATCTCGTTCTTTACTTCACTTGTGATATCGGTGGCTGCGAATAGAGATGATGCTCTGTGAAGGTTGAAAAACATTAGGATTCTTTTAGTAATGCATGTATTGGTCTCATTTATTAAATCCATCCATGATATAAACTTGTTCTGTTTGTTTTGAATCACAGCGACGTCCACAAGGAATCCTGTAATTGGGGACCAAACATTCATGGAAAAAATAAGTTACTTACAAAAATATCTAACAATCATACAATATATCAAGCAATCATGAAGAATGTATAATAACAAAAGTACTTACTTGTCACACTTTGCTTTGAAATTGCTTTCTTCGTAATCTTCGTTAGCAGCCTCTATTTCTTTAATAGCAGCTTTGAGCTCAGGATTCTGTTCTAGATGCTTCTCCATAGCTTTCACTGTGAGGCAGAATCCTGGAGGCACTCTGTAACCCTAAAAAATAAATAGTGAGTAAAATGATTGAGTGATGACAGATATTAATTTATAAACAAAGAATTTCTCTAAAGTTTCCGTCGCTGACTTAGGTTACAGCATGCCAAAAAATGCTTTTACCAATGGTGAACAGATTCAAGCATCATATTAAACAAGTAATATCTGTATGAGTATCACCAATGTATGCCATCTGAGCTATCTCATGATCAAACTAAATCTTAACCAAACAAATTACGCTAACGGCCGAAGAGTCCAAAAGCGTCATACGAGTACATAAATGAGTATTTAAATTCATATGAGATTAATCTATACATATAATAAAGCTGTAACCGGTCGGTGTCTGTACATTAAAGATAATTGAAAAAAAATAGTTATGGGGTCTTCATTGACGCAATAGAACACAAAAATCATGTTTAAAAAAAACTGTTTGTCTGTCGATATGTTTGTTCGATATAGACTCGAAAACGGCTGAACCGATTTGTCTACGGTTTTCACTAACATGTTGTTGCATTAAACTTAACATTCAGTGTTTATTTCATTTCAATCGGTTCGTAAATAAAAAAGTTATGTTCATTTCAAACCAAGTGGTCATCGATATCCGCTGCCTACAGCCATTTTAAAGATTCGTGTTTGTCAACGTATGAACTAGATGGCGCTGTATTTACTTTTTATCTCAAAATAATGCGAGCGAAGCCGCGGGCGTCCACTAGTAGAAAATAAATGTGTTTTTACCTCTTCCTTCTGCACCCTGGCCAGTAACGCCAGCGACGCGCACTTGCCCCCCACGTGGTCGGGACAGGCCGCCGCCGCCTCCTCCAGCGAGACGCAGTAGCTGACAGGACCCGCTTGCTTGATGGTCAGCCATCTTAGAACAGGGGGACGGGATATCCTGGTTGGTTCCTTTTTCACTGTGAAATTTTATTTAATTTTAATACAA
This sequence comes from Macaria notata, assembly GCA_927399415.1. NCBI lineage: Eukaryota > Metazoa > Arthropoda > Insecta > Lepidoptera > Geometridae > Macaria > Macaria notata. The sequence goes on from OV656727.1 coordinate 4,085,766, forward strand.
CTTTGTAACGAGTAAAAGTGAATACAAATACAAATCATTTATTGATAACATCACAAATTACAAGTCATATCACATCTATTCCTATAATATATATGTATTACATGTCAGCTTTGATGAAAAACTAATATAATTGGGTATGCACTACAATACATTACTTAAATGTAATTAATTATATTTGAGTTTGAATAAACTTGTATGAGAGTGCTACTTTGGTGATGAGTTTTCTAACTGCTATAAGTGCCAATAAGTACGCTTCAAGTGACATAGCTTAAAAGCTGTAAAAAAAACTTACCATATACAAGCTTACGGTTAGTTTTTCATATACTAATTTTTTTACTTTATTTACGATGAAATTATCTTGTTTTGTTAACTTAGACGGGTTTGCCTAGTGATTTTTCAATCGGAATAATGATAACAATAAAAAATTTAAGATTACAAACGTCTTAACCTTAATCGGCTTCAAACAACAAACTGGGTGGTTTTTAAGTATATTCATACACCACCGCCACACCTCTCCTCCTAACCAAAGTGGCATTTATTTTCGCAAAGTAACGCCTTATTCAATATCATTAACGCCAGTCTGTAGGTATATACCTACTAGTTTGCACAACCACTTTTCAGTGTCATTAAATAAACTAAAACAATCTTACCTGACGCTTCATACCCGAGTTCCAAGACCCCCGCTCCACTGTACCCATCTATATTGACGGACACAGTTTTATAAACTGTCTCATGTTGGAAGGGAACTCCACTGAAGTACTTTCCACATTCACCGCTGGTTCTCAACACTAGCTTCAAATCACGAGTTGATGCTGGAAAGAAAAATGAACTTTAATACACATGTATATAAAGACTATTTTAGATGAAAGCTGGTAATTTCTTTATTATGGCACACAAAACAGAATATGTTCTTAAATTAACACATTTTAAGCTGGCTTTGATCCAGAATAATTTCCAAGACATGTGTACACAGCTCGATCTAAATATGGAGATTAATAATTACAAAAATATGAGCTACAGAGATAATAAATAAAAAAAAATAAAAAATAAAAATAAAATAATAAATAAAATAAACATATAAATAATAACAATACTGATAAACAAAGAAGAATATTTACAGATTAACTTTTATCTAACAATTAAGTGATTATTTAGATTGAATTAAACCGCATAAGTTGTTGAATCATTACAAACATAGTTTTTACTTTATGATGACGATTTTTATTGAAGAGCCTCTTATCACTGAATGACTCTGTCCAGTCCAGGTGCTCTGCTCTGATTGGTCCTTTTAGACTAGCAATAATGAGTGACTTTCTGTAATTAAAAGTTCAAGTTCTTAAACTTGTTAAGACAACTTTAACAAATCAAATAAAATCAATGAGATATATAAGAACTGCAATAAATTATGAATAATAATTATAATAACAATAAGTAGCGAGTGTAGCTCGGCGGTTCTAGTGTCTGCTTTTCATCCAAATGCACCCGATGGTTCGATTCCGGCCCTACACCAATGTTTTAAGTTATGTGTGAATTTTAACTCGCTTAGCGGCGAAGGAAAACATCGTGAGGAAACCGACAAGTTTGAGGACAGCAATGTCCGAGGACATGTGTCTTCCGTGGAAGGACTCGGGCGCCCACCACCCCTCTCCTAACGAATTAATTCTGACGGGGGGTCACGACCCTCAGTCATGAGGAAATACGACTCACAGAAAGAGATGAATAAGCCACACAGCTTCCTTTTACAAGCTTTTTATGATTATTTATGTTATATTTTTGTCAAACTTACTGCTCACATTTATAGTGTATGCTTTAGGTATTTCTTTAGGTCTCTCGCCAAAGTCTGACATGACTAGGTCCGTGCCAGTGACGCTCTCCACTGAGAAGTTAGGGAACCTAACGGAACCGGACACTACACTGAAAATAAATTGTAAAAAAATATTATTTAGTGTGCACAAAATGGAAAAATACTTGGCACTTTTGCTGTATTTGATGCATTTGTGCGTTTGTGAGGAAATAACAATAAGCCCAATATGTGATTTGGAATTCAAGAAAGGACAGGCCGTATGCTCGGTGCTAATGAGGCTCCACTACCGACTAAAACATTTTTTTTTTTTGTTGCCCAGGAAAACCTATTACAGGTATCACCCAAAAAACCCCGGGGAGGGCGGGTGGTTATGTGGGAGTCTCCGCCCCACTCTATAAGGGCGGCATACCCACTAAAAACCTGGGGTGTTCCATCTCCGCATCGTTGGTCCAGGGCCACGAGAGCGCGATGCATACATCCGCAGCCCTGGTGATGCTGGCCCGGTAACGGGCCCCGCCTCGGGGAGCTTCAGCTCAACCCTCAATGGACGACGTGTCAGAACACGGGACACGTCGTGCATCCTGTGGGGACTCATTCCAGAGCAACAGGTTCCCCGACCTGCCACCCAGAGCCCCCAGGAGTCAGGCAGTCGCACGCCAAAGCGACCGCCCTCCTCCAATGCGCCCTCTGCGCACGGAGTTCGGTTCCCGGGTCGCCGCTACTCGGCCGGTACACCGAACTCCTCTCGGCTACCACCTCGGGCGCTCTTAAAGAGCACCCAGCTCCACCTACACCGCGAGGTGCAGCGAGCTCCACGCCTCGGGCCCTACAACCAGCCCTCTCGAAGGGGAGGTATAGGCGAGGGCCCCCACTCGATCGAACGTTTGGACACAGGCTAGCAAGATCCACCGGAAGGTGGAAGTTACTAACCTGTGGACGGGGTGCACCAGGTTTCCCCAACTAACCCCAAATCCCCATATGGAGAGATGAAATTAGTTGAGCTTACCCAACGTGAAGGTAGTCCGATCATCGCACCCCTCCGACTAAAACCTACCACAACTTCGTTTCGGAAGGGGCGGGTTTCGCGGGCAAGCGAACAATACTCCTCTGCAATTCCCGCCCGATCTATGGTCCCTAGTCATAATAGAGTATATGAGAAAAATTATCTGTTTTATTAACTTACTGTGTCAATACATCTTTATAAGACAAACACTTCAGCTGCACCAGCATCCCATCACTAGTAGCCACATTGACCTCCGCGGCCCTCCTGAGCTCCTGGTACCCGTTCGGAGCCCAGTACCGTGACCTAGTACCGCGGGTTTGTAGGTACTCGCTCCGATCTATGGTCCCCTGGTCATCGTAAGAGATGAAACGACCCTGCATTGCACCAAATTGGACCCAGCCGCCGTCGTTCCATTTACCCCTGAAAGTAAAATAAAAATCTGGTTACAATAAAGGCTTTCTAGTTCGTATGAGTTAATTTATTAAGTGCTAAAACCGCACTATGGTTGTTTAACTTAAAACTTTTATTGGAAAATGAGCGAAAATAAAATTCTAATAATTATAATTTCTAGTTATTTATTGAAATCAATGATTGCGAAATTTTCCTATTATTCAAATGACATCGATACAAAACTATACGAAATAATATATATAAATAAATATTTCAGGACATATCACACAGCGCCATCTAGCCCCATACTAAGCTTTCGGTTTTTAGGTACTAGATAACGGATATAATACATATATACTTTTTTTGTAAATACATACTTATTATACATAGAAACGACCAGACTCAACACAAGTAATTACAAATTTTGATATGCATAATTACTTGTATTATCTGGGAATCGAACCCGCACCCCTAGATTAGAAGGCAGAGCCACTACCAACTAAGCTAACAGAGCAGTCAAGTTCTTCCTATTCTAGTACATTATCACAGATTGCGTATGCAAAAAAACACAGATTGCGATATTTTCTTATAATTAAAGATGACATCGGTATAAAACTATACGAAGTAAAGTAAAGTTGTGAAAGTAAGTTTAGTATTTCGTATGTGAGTGGCAAACTCTTTTTTAAGTTCTAATGTTTCCCATCTATACACTGATTCCGTTGACAGCTGGTTAACTTTGGTAAATGCAGACAGGTACCAGTACCATTACCTTTTCTACACTTTTTGGTTTAGTTAGCTATCTATTTTAGTTATCTGCAGGATATTTTTGCAGCTGGCACGCGCTTGCTGACGTATAATGGCGATTTTCTTATTAATTAATAACACCAATTCATCTAATTAGCTACAAGTAAGTAGGTACATTGCTGATAATCCGACGTAGATAGCACACGTGGGACACAATGTTATCTAATTATGTACTGCACTATCTCAATAAAATTTAGGTAATTAATTTCATGTTTTCAGTGTACATTTATCCTGTTTAAATTACCTAATCTGTGTTGCTATGTGATCCAGAGTAAATGGGTTTTTTAGGCAAGCGTCCTATATCAAAGACTACAGTGGTGTTTAAATTTTGCGGGTTGTAATCAAACGTTGCCTTAGTTCAAATAAGTTTTATGATGAAATAGATGGAGGAAGAAAGAAGATGGTGGCTATTTATACTTTGTCACGAACAAAATGGAGTAACAGATCATCGTGATTTTTTAATGATGGTGAGATACAGGGCACTGGTGTTTGATTAGTATGGGACTAGATGGCGTTGTGTAAAATGTCCCTGAACATTAATTTATTTAATATATGCTAGACACTATCCCAAAACAGCGCGGTCTAATCCGCTATAGTTGTAGAAAATAATAATTCGACGTTGATGTAGCTATTATTTGAAACTAGTGGACCCTACAAAACGTATACATAGCCGGATGTGAGAGACGCTTTAATAACATATATTCGACTTCATCATCGCTTCATGTATGTATTTGAAAATCATAGTAGCTTACAGCATTTGCGACCAGTTAGTGTCCCTCCACGGTTCGTAGGCGAGCGCCTGCGCAGCGAGCTGGGTGCTCCAGTCTGCGGGGTGCTGCACCGCGCCTGTCGCCGACACCCAGCTGAAAACAACACAAGACAAGACAAAATTATTTATTTACAAAAAATACTTTGTCACAAAATGATTCGAATCCTCTGACCTCGTGGTACGAGGCCAGAGTCATCTCCCAGTAATGTATCTAATTTAATATACTATGCCAGTTTAGAAAACAGAGCTAACTAAAGCATGTCAGCATTGGCCTAATATCTACTTACTGTTTATATAGGTACTAATGGGATTACTCTATTTATTGCAAAATGCTTCCAATTATTTACAAAAACATTCATGCAAAAAGTTTAATGATGATGATAGATAAGATTAATAAATAAACAAATATTTCAGGACATATCACACAGCGCCATCTAGCCCCATACTAAGCTTACGCTTGTATCATGGGTACTTGGTAACGTATATACTTTTCTTTTGTAAATACATACTTATGATACATAGAAACGACCAGACTCAACACAAGTAATTATAAATTGTATAGTTCATAAATACTTGTGTCATGTGGGAATCGAACCCGCAACCCTAGATTAGAAGGCAGTGCCACTACCAACTAAGTAGGTAACAGAGCAGTCAAAAAATCGATTCAAAAAAGTTTATATAATTTAACAGTATTTTTTATTTTAACAATTTTTGATGTGTGTAATTCAGTTAAATAAATATAGTTGGAACGATATTCAGGCATTACTTTAGATATCATGATTTTTATGTTTCTTTGTCGTGCTTTCCGAAAGTTCATTCCTGTTTATTTAATTCTCATTCACAAAGATGAACATATAACCTAAACTCATTCATCTGAAACGTGTGCATTACGTTTCAGATCAATGAGACATGTACTTAGATATTTTTTTTGGGAAATGAAGAATCCAGCGCGCTAGTAATACTCAAATACTCATTTATTGGTAATGTTAAATTATTACAGGTTGTTTTACTACTTATCATCATCATCCACAGCCCTTGGGATCCCACTGCTGGGCATAGGCCTCCCTTTGTATGTGCCATCTGCGTCGATCTTGTGCAGACCTCATATTTTACTACTTATAGTAGTTACTTTTTATAATTGGTCTTTGTAACCACTTATATATTAAAAGACATTGTGCTGATAGCAATATAATGAGATGATTAGCTAATTTTGCAAGAAAAATAAACACATTTATATAAAACATTTTTTTTTTATCAAATTAAAAGTGCAAGAAGTATAAATTAAATTATGCTTGTCTAAAATAATTTAAGATAAAGTTTGTGTTCAATTTTATCAAATATATAAAACAGATGGATGAAATTCAAAAATATAATCACCTACCTACCTACTATTCTGTAATTATAAAGATTCTATAAAGATTCTGTAATTGTAAGATTTCATTTTCTAAATTACGGTTTTATATTAGAAAGTAATGAAAGTTAATTGTGTGATAGAAATAAAGGCTTTTTTATATTTATTATTGTGACCACTTACGTGAGGTTCACAGTGACATGCTGCACCTGCCCGTCCTGCTCCCTCGCCAGCAGCCCGTTGTAGAGCACCCGCATGCGCAGCCCCGCCTCCAGCACCTGCAGCTTCAGCCCGCCGCCGCTCCACCCCGCTGGGGAGTGCTCCCACGCACCTACTGCTGCTTCTGGACTCTCTTGAAGATAGATAAAACTCTTTATTGTAACACACATTGGAAAAAAGACAAACAGAAACACAAAAGACTTAAAAAATAATGCCACAACTGGCAGCCTTATCACTAATAGCGATTTGAATGAATGAATGAATGAATGAATGAATGAATGCATTTATTGTCCGAAAAACTAGGTATAGTACAGGTCTTAAATAATGTTGATAGAATAAACATTTTACATTTAGCACGCTAGTTTTTACCGTGTTAGGTTTACAGACATAAGATATACTTAAAATTGTATTAAAAGAATCTGTCAATATAACATTTGAAAAGAAAAAATATTATAACTAATGTCAAAAACTTATAACATAGGTATTTCACAAATTATGATATTATAATAAAAATGTCAACGATTATATGATGAAATAATTACCTACATTACAAATAAAATGTCATTACACAATACTTAGACTTAAAACTACTCATACATTTACATTATGTGTTGATCTTTGAGAAACTCATCAACGGTGTAGTATGCCTTTGAAATCAGAAATTTGTGTAGATCGTGTTTAAACTTGTTTATATCATTAGTGAAGCGAATCGACTTAGGTAGTTTATTAAACACAGTGGGTAACATACAAATAATACTATTTCCTAAATAAGCGGTACTACAAGTTGGCGTTTTCAGTTTTCCAGCATGTCTGGAGTTTTCAGGGAACCATCTGAAGAGCTCAGAGTTAGTTTTAGCAAATATTGCTACTTGACTTATGTATAAACAAGGCACAGTTAAGATTTCAAGTTTTACGAAACGCTTTCTACATGAAGTTGTTTTACTAATTCTACAAATTGATCGAATGCAGCGCTTTTGAGCCCTGAGTACTTTCATCCTGTCAGTTGAGTTGCCCCAGTACATAATACCATAACGCAATATAGATGCTACGTGACCGTGATAAGCTGTTAATAAAGTTTTATCATTTGCAACTTTACGTAATTGGTATAGTGCATAAGCGAATTTGTGTACCCGCTTACAGAGGCCATCAATATGCTCCTTCCAATCTAGCTTATGATCAATGTTCACTCCTAGAAAACGGGCAACCTTTACTTCTGTTACTTTTTCATTCTCATGGTAAATTTCCAGTTCAGAGTTTTCATTGTGTCTATTTCTGAAGTACATTATGTTCGTCTTATTTATATTAATTTGAAGATTATTATTTAATAGCCAGTTAATAAGTGATGTCAAAGTAAAATTAATGTCATATTCTATATTGCTAAGTTTGTCATTTGAAAATAAAATTGTGCAGTCGTCAGCCCATAGTGTTATATGATTTTTGGTAATATTTGGCATGTCATTTATATATATTAAAAACAACAATGGTCCCAATACACTTCCTTGTGGGACGCCATATTTCACTAGCTTTGTTTCAGAAGCATATGACACCATTGTTGTAGTCTTAGTACACAAGCTATTTAAATGTGTAACTTGAAGCATGTTACTAAGATATGACTTAATCAATGAGTGTGCATTTCCCCTGACCCCGTATTTATATAATTTATCTAAAAGAATATCATGGTGAACATTATCAAAAGCTTTAGACATATCCATATATAATGCTATAACTTTCTTTTTTTTTCAACATCTGTCAGTACCCTATTTAAAAAGTCAAAGATTGCCATGTTTATAGTTTTATCTCTCCTGAATCCATATTGGTGTTTCGTAAAAAGTTTATTATATTCAAAATAATTATACAGTTTGTTATATATTACTTTCTCAAAAATTTTTGAAAAGACAGGGATTAATGCTACTGGTCGATAGTTACTGACATTAGATCTTTCACCTTTTTTATATAGTGGCTTTACTATTGATATTTTCATCTTATCAGGATACATACCAGATTGCATACACACGTTTATAATATGACTAAGTGCAGGGGCTATATATACGCAAACATTTTTAATTATATCTGTACGAATACCATCATATCCAAAACTAGTCGTATTTTTAAGTGCATTAATAATTTTACATATATCCTGAGGTATTGTAGGAGTGAGAAACAATGATTTTGTCAAGTCTATACCATTTAATGTTTCGTGTCTACCTTTAGTTTTATTTAGATGACATTGACCAACACTCAGAAAATAGTTATTAAAATGATTTGCCATGTCATTAGGTTCACTTATTTTTTTACCCTCACTTGTAATAATGCAAGATATCGTCTCATTCGGAAATTGTAATTTTTGATTATTTATAACGTCCCATGTCGCTTTTGATTTATTCGTCGCATTCTGGATGTGGTAGTTATTTTGCGCTTTCTGTGTAAGCTTAATAACTTTTTTGAATCTCTTTGTGTAAGTTTTTAAGGTGTTTTTAGCATGAATTGTCTTTTTCCTTCTATAGTGCCACAAGAGATCAATTTTTTTCCTAGCGCATCTTTTTATGCCTTTTGATTTCTTCCAGGCAATCGGAAGAATGAGATAGGAAAAAAAGTTGTTTTGTTTTCACAGTACTTTCTATCTAAGCTGAACAGTGCATCGGCTATTTACAACAGCACCATTACAATTACACCAAAATAAATGTTCATCATCATCTTTCGTCAGTTAACTAACTTTCAAGGGTTTATTTATGAAGCCATGTTAGTGGTGCATTTATACAGATAGATCACTTTTTTTAAACACTTCGTGTTAACCACGATTCGTCGATGAAACAAAACAATGTTTCCCTTTTTCTTTTACCCACACACACACACACGCACACACACACACACACACACGCACACACCGACACACACACACACACACACACATACACATTTTACATTTCTTCCCAAATATTGTACCTAAATAATAAAATCGAATACTCACGCGGCAGTACATAAGTAGTCCCATCGCTCAGTTTAACAAACACTGTAGTTTCAGCCAGCGGTTGTCTCGTGCACAGTTTCTTGATCCCTAACAAGACCGTGCTGCCATCTGGTGAGGTTGCCTTCAAAGAGACCGAGTCCCACCCTTCGCGCTGGTCTGCTCGGGGCAGTTCTGATGATGTGGAGGGAGGGAGCTGGGACTTCCAGCTGCGGACAGTGTAGCGAGCGAATAGCAGCTTTAAGGGGTAGTTCCAGCCTGAAAGTTATTATAATTTTTAAATTGCATTTTATCACTTGTTTTAGACTCTTTTTATAGTGAAAATGAAATCCTTTTTTATATGTTTTGTTATAAAATTTGTCTAAAAAGCAACTACTTTATAATATAAAACAAACACTGCTACAAATTGTTTAAAAAATGAATGGTTCAATTGTAGAAAAATAAAATAAATTGTATTAAAAACCAAATTACAACTGGCCGGTTATTTAAAATGGAATCCACCAATAACATATTCATCTCATCTAATATTATTGTCAAACAATCTACATATGTATAATACCTGTATCTGTTCTAACATAGTCACGAGTAACATCCGAACAAGGTCAAATCAATCTAGAGACAATATTAATGACATACCTACCTATAGCTAAACATGTAGAGACCGTTTCACGAAAGAGTTCCCTCAGTTAAGGCGCCATAACCGCATGATTATATCAGCTAATAACTATAAAATCTTAGTTCCAAACTTTTCCGTGGGACTTATTTCGTGAAACAGTCAATACACTGATAAAATAATAATAAGTTCACTCACCCGCCTGCTTATAGTTGCCATGTCTCGGCAAAGTTCTTCTGAACAACAAATACACCACTATACCCGAAGTTATTAAGCCGGCTTGTAAGAGGATATCGAACATATCCATATTTAAGCCGTATAGATTTTAACCATAGACTATAGAATACAACTAACAAGCTTATATCTCTACGTGTTTGAATTTTGAATACATCTACGCAGCGCTAGCGCTTAAAGAATAATGATTAAGTGTTGATAAATTAAATATGATCACATAATCAATGTACGCAGCTAGTAACAATCAAACTCAGATTATCGTGGCTCGCACAAGCTGAGATAACGAGTGTAAGATACAATTGCAATTAAATTACATAGCTGTTATGTATATTGTTTTATGTTTGGTTTTTTTTTCATCGTGCGAACAGCCCAGCTGTGGAACTCCTTGAACTACAATTTGTCGGTCTTAAAGTCGAGAGTAAACCGGTTTCTTCTAGGCAAGCGCGCTAGATCGTAGACTACACATACACATACTATACATTGCTTACCATCAGGCAAGTTGTAGTCAAGTGTAAGCCTATAAAAAAAAGGAAAATTGTCATCAAATATTTATATGTTAGTTTGTATATTTTAACGGTAAAACAGCCGAGCTGTAATATGCGAAATTTGAAAAAGAAACTACATATGATATAATTTAATAAACACGGTTACCAGGTAAGGCAAGCCATAATGCTACAAATCGTCTCGCTTTGAAACTTTTTGCTTTTCGTCGCTTTGGTTTTTACAAAACACTCTATTTTGAATCTTTAAAAAAGATTCACATTATAAACCAGACATACATTATATTATTGAAGTCTTTCTAAAGCCACAGACGTTGATAAGGGCGCTTATAGCACACATCGAACTAAAATCAGTTAAAATCCAAGATAACGTTGATAACTTATTTGTAATTACATTATTACGTGGACATTACACTGAGTCATATTCATTACAGATTAGCCAAAAAATGATACAAATTATATAAAGAAGAACCACTGGTATTATCTGCATAAAAATTACCAAAATAATTCCTATACCTCTAACGCAAATAGTACGCCCAAAAGTACGTTTTAAATTAATAATTTATTTAATGCAAACATCAAAGCCCAATTTGGCTTTGAATTAAATAAATTATTAATTCAAATCGTTACATAGAGGTTTAGACCACAAAATAAAATAAAACATCCCAGCAATATAAATATATTGTAAAAAAATCGCTTAGTAATTTCAACTCTCATCCTGATACAAAACAATTCATAATAAATCATCATTTCGTTTACATACAATCTCATCTAGATCAATATTGAAATCGGTCCAATTTATTCATTTCCCTAACAAAATCATTAACAAATAAATACTATATGCTCAGTATAGAACAATTAAGAAACAACACAATTTGTTTAAAACAAATAAACACAATCAAAATATACGTTAAGTTTTGAGCATAATTAATTAAATAAATAAAAATAAATAAATATTCCGGAACATTGCACACAGCGCCATCTAGCCCCACACTAAGCAAACGCTTGTGTCGTGGGTACTAGATAACGGATATAATACTTATATACTTTTTTTTTGTAAATACATACTTATTATACATACAAACGACCAGACTCAACACAAGTAATTATAAATTTAAATTTCATAAATACTTGTGTCAAGCGGGAATCGAACCCGCAACCCCTAGATTAGAAGGCAGAGCCACTACCAACTAAGCTAACAGGCCAGTCTTTAATTTAATTTAATTTAATCATGTCTTTTTTATTTCTTAGTAAAATATAGCAATTAAAAAAAACCTATTATAGTGTGATGCATTATCGCCAATTTCATATGCTTTAAACAATTTGACTAAAATAGATAATCTCCGAGAATTCATTTCTAACTAGCAAACATTTAAATCATAAAAGATAAAACCAATTTCAACAATAAGGATATCTATTTAAATTCAGCATACTGAAAGTATATAAACATTTATATTACAAGTTTTTTTTTACATTAGATAGGCTCACGCTTGACTACAACTTGCCTGATGTTAAGCAACGTTGTAATAGTAATTAAATAGTTCCTTAGTTTAGTTAAATACAGTCCATTCTTCTTTTTATCGAATGAGAGTGGCCACCTCTGGTGTCGAGTTTTCAAACAGCCCTAAGGGCCTCTGACTTGGCTTAACGACTGCCTTACTGCCGGGACCTACAATTAAACGTGTCATCTGACCCACGGAAGCGCCCAAAATATGAAAAATAGTAATCCATTTGTAAATACATTTAACTTGATAAAAAGCATTCTTCTTCTATGGAGCTATTCAAGAAGTCGTTTAATTTGGAAACGTTGACATTACACATTACTTTTACTATGAATGTTGACTTCTATTGTGTTTTTGTATGTTATGTTATGACTTGTATACAATTACTGCTTGGTTTTGGTTCCAATTTGTAATAAATATTGTTTTTCAATGATTTTTTTCAGTTAGACATTGATCACTAAGACATAAAGAAATACACAACATCTTAGGCCATAGCCTTTGCTTACCATCAGGCTAACTCTGGACAAATGCGAACCCGTTTTAGTAAAAAAAACACAACAACCACACATGCGAGACTGTGTTCATACATTGAAAAATAAATTATCAGAATCCTGTTGGTGTCAACAAATTACATAGCCGTTAATAATTAATCTAATCCAATAATATCTACTCCATAATTATGTTTTACAGACTAATTTATAAAAAGCGTACAAAAATAACAGACGGAGTCCTTCGTACTATGACTAATAGTAAAATTGAAGCCTCAAAGTATCTCCGTCCGCTAGTTTTGACCGTCTAAGTGACAATTATACAATTCTAGCGAACTAGACAGAACGACGAATATTATATATTTAAACTACATGATACTCTACGCAACTACAATTAGCCATAATATACTTTGAAAATCCTTTTCAAAAAGCTATAACTTCGATCAGACTTTATCAAAAATTGCTCTATAAATGGGACAATCTTTAGTCTAAATATTTTTAAACAGTCAAAAAATATCTCAAATCATATGTTGTCTAAAATATTCGTTTGTATTGACAAATAAAAGCGTGTAAATAAATATATGTATATATTAGATCGATGTCTATTTAATTTCATAGCAGTATTTAGTTCAGCCGTGGTTTATATATTGCTTTAAATTTAGCCTCGGTATTAATTCGTGTTATATAATTGAAAGCTATAAATTTTACAGTCCAGAAGTTCTATGTATAACATTCTCTATGCTCGATACAATTTTTTTTTAATTACCATCATTTTTCAGCATCAAATACATACGTTAATACGTTAATGGATATAAACTGAATTTCAGGGGTTCATCCTTATCCTGTAGTAACTTTTCCTGATTTTTTTAATAATTTGTTTTTCACTAGACAGATACCGTATTTCAATTTTTTTTTAAACTTGTAGTTTCAACAATAAAGAACGTTCCACATAGAACTCACACAACATCAGTCTGTATATCTATGTGTATAAGGTGTATATTACTCTGCCTTGTCCTTGATGGGTTGCAGCTCCTCCGGACTCTCGTCCATGCTGGCGGCCGTGTCTGTGCGGGACTTGTCCACCGGGTACAACCTGGAGATAGTGTGTGTGTTAGTTATAGATAGATAAATTCTTTATTAAAACACCACATACATAAAGAACAATACAAAAAAACATAGAAATTAAAATTTGCGTTTTAATTGGCGGCCTTATCGCTAAGAGCGATCTCTTCCAGGCAACCAATCTGGCAGGGATATATCTATAGTTATGTGGGAAATTAAAATGATGGAATTAATCATTATACAAATTAAAAGCGAAAGTGTATGATGTCCAGTTTGTTTGAAACAAACATCATGAATTTAAACAGTAAAGCGACAGGTCATTTCAATAAATGGTTCTAGTTTTTTCTTCTTTAGATGCTAAGAGAGTGGCCAACCTTAGTGTCGAGACAAACAGCCACGACCTTTATCGTGTCACCATACAATTTTTTTGTTGCTCTTACAAAGGCTGACTGCATGGTAATCGCTAGCTAAACTACGGGCGCTTCGGTAGGTAATTGTACTAGATCCAGAGAGTGGTATAGCTTACTTTACATCCCGAAGCTACGCTAGCAAAGCTGCATTCAGTCTATACTTATATGAGATCTCAACATACTACATAGTATTTAATTATTTATATAATTATTGCTAAAAATTACAATCAAATTGTATCTTAAAACCTTTGTAATGTGATGTGATAGTACATGTAGTATATTGAAATGTATTACATGTATGTACATATGTATATGAGAACTTTACTGACATTTCACTCATATAGCCTTGATCACTTGCCCAATTGATGATAAGAATGAATTATAATATCAAACTCACCATCTCTGATACAGATAGACCAAGAACACCAGATCATCTCTGAAGCAGGCCACTCTGTGCGCCGTCGGCATCGTGATGATAAACGCGAACACATCGTCGATGAACGTGTTGAACGCCTTGTACATGAAGGCGCGCCACGGCAGCGCCGCCACGGAGCGCAGGCGGTAGTTCACGAACAGCTGCGGCAGCATGAACAGGAAGCCGAACGCGTACACTCCGTTCACGATGCTGTGCAGCGCCCAGGAGTACCAGCTGGAAGGATGTGGGAAACATGTGTTGAAAGGATATTGTAATAAAGTACATCTAAATATATAAAACTCAAAGGTGACTGTCTGATTGCTATAGTGATCTATCAACGCACAGCCTAAACCACTGGACGGATCGAGCTGAAATTTGGAGAGAAGGTAGATGTTAGACGTAGGCTTCCGCTAAGAAAAGATTTTGATTTTGAAATTCTACCCCTAAGGGGATAGAATGGGGGAAAATCGCGGGGCACCGCTAGTTAACTTACAAAAGAAGCTGGAAATATATGGAAACCATGTGTTAAAAGGATTTTGTAATAAAGCCTAAAGTACATTACCTTATAAAAGAATACTTGGAAAGTACCAGCTACCTCACTAGACTGGGTAGTTAACATCAAGTTATTTATTAGTATTTTTGGAAATACGCGGGGAAAAATACTGTTGTGTAAAATGTTATAAATTCCTGTTTTTTTGGTAATTAATATAATTATATAACATCGATATGATATGAACACCAAAAACAACAACTTTTGTTTTCCACTATTTTTGGAAATACTCGAAAAAATCGAGCCGTACAGTACTCTTTTCTCCCGCGTCGGCGCTAGTGTGGCATCACATATAGACAAGATATTTAATATATGTGTTTGAAATTCCTATTTTTTAAATAAAACAAAACTAAATGTCAAATTAACTAAATAACCCGCCCTTAATCGTTCCCGGTGCAAAAGTGCCCATCAAGCTCGCTGCGTTACCGCGCTGAATGGCAATAGCTAGCCGTTGCACCAGAAACGATCCAGAGCGGGAGTCACCGGTCGTAACTCTATGTTTCTGCCCAATATTTAATATTCATATTATTTTATATAATAATGTATGAGTGTGTACCTCTTATGTGGTTCATATACCAGCGAGTACACAGCCCCGGCAGCACACAGCGGGTACAGCAACATGGACAGATACTTCATGGCCTCTGCGTCGGCCTGCGCAGTGCTCCGCTCCCCCGCGTCGGCGCTAGTGTCGCGCCACACGTGCGGCCGCCAGCCTTTAAAGGTCACTCGCAGGTGGAGCACCTTCTTCACTTTCCATAGCTGAAACATTATACAAAAAAAAACTTTATTTCTCTTAAAGTTTACAAAAATTATATGTACTCGTAGGTTATACGTTATGGGACGAAGCCCGATGCGTTGGACTGACCAGATTCGCACCGCACTCGAAACGAAAGTTCATGAAGCCATTCACACGGCAAATGACCGGAGTCGATGGCGCAAGATCGTGCGGGAGAAGATGATCCGTGGCGGGGGTCACGACCCTCAGCAGTGAGGAAAACGACGCGAGGAGGAGGAGGTTATACAATTATCCGAATAATATAGACATAAAACATGCTAAAAAAACTGTCAGTGGATCCATCTCAGAGGTCGACTTCAACCCTCAGCCCCAAACTAAACTGTAGCACATATGTCGATGCTGAAGATCTTTATTTATTTATTTGAATAATGGGCGAGCAGCAAATTGCTGATGTGCCCATATCACACTATGTCAAAATTGTTTTATATAGTCCACACAAAGATAAAAAATTAAACAGTCCACTGGTGCAACGATCACAAGTTAACAAGAGATTTTTTGGTTTTATGTAACCAGTCATCAAGCCGGTTCTTAAAGTTGTTTACAGATGTTGCACTGACCACCTCTTTTGGGAACCTGTTCCAGTTATGAACCACTCTGTTGCTGAGTATGTGGTGACCTGTGTTAGTTTTGGCAGAGCATCGCTTGATTGTCTGGTTGTGTCCCCTGCTATGATCACAACGATTAGTCTGTATAAACCAATTTGATGTATCCGGGAGGTTGTATAGTCCATTCAAAAGTTTAAAAGTCTCTATAAGGTCTCCACGTAGTCGCCTTTCTTCAAGAGTGGTAAGACGCAAGATTTCCAGCCTTTGCTCATAGGTTTTTCGGCGTAAGGCTAACGGCATCCTGGTCGCTCTTCTTTGGACACTTTCAAGGAGATTAATGTCCTTCCGAAAATATGGGCTCCAGACTTGGAACCCATACTCTAATAGTGGCCTGATGTAGGTCTTGTATATCTTTATGAATAGGTCAATAGTCATAGTAGGGAATGATTTCCGGATTACATATATAAAAGAATTAGCCTTCTTAACAATTATATTGATGTGATCTACCCATTTAAGATCTTCTGAGATGGTAACCCCCAAGTCTTTTTGTTGTTTAACTGCAGCTATGGCATTCCCATCTAGGCTGTAACCTACGCAGGGATTGTTCCTTCCCAAATGAAGCACACTCTTCTCCAAGAATGGAACCAAAGAGGAATAGTTAGTAGATATAGAAGGAATAGTGAGTGAGTGAATCAATAAGGTATGAACAGTCAGTCCCTAAACTTATAACCAAGATTGATGAATAAGAAGAAAAGAAACAAGTAAAGCAGATTTCATTAGGGTATGACAGTTATGTCTTAATGTTGTTTTGCTTGAATCACATGTCTTGATTGTAATGAAATTGCTGTAAATAGTGTCAAAAAGAGTGTTGCTTTTCCGAAGCAGCTGGTTTGAGTATAATTATTACCAGTCATATTTAATTATCGGGTAAGCACGCTCCATCTTAGGCCATAGCCTTACTTGCTATCAGGTAAACTATGGTCAAGTGCAAACCCGTTCAAGTTAAAAAAAAAAAAAAAAAAACTCACTTAGAATTAGAATAAAATGTTCTACATCCTTTGAAAAAGTAAACACTTACTTCAATAAGCGAGCTGATTCCAGCCGGCACCAGCACCAGCATAGAGGTCTGTTCATCCAGCAGGTAGAAGAATATGACGAGCTGTGAGAACGCTCGCCAGAACACCGTGCGAGCCGACAGCCCCGCCAGGGAGCGCTTGCGGCGCCAGAACGACACGTCGTTCTTGAATGCTAGGAAGTCAAACAGCAACTGGAAATTGTTAGCGCAAAATGTCAACTTTATCCATCTTATTGGGAAATGTGGTTTGAATAATAGTCTAGAAGTTTGTAAATATTAAGTTGGTTCTATAATAATTAATTAAGACAGTATGTGTTTACTCAAAGCAATAGCTAAACCTTATGTACAAGCACTGTACATACATATAATAAAGCTATAAGATATATACTATACACATCTTAACTGTATGTAAACTGCTTTAAGTTCATGTTCTAAGAAAAAAATTAATAGTGAATAATGAATACAGTTACTCGTATGTAGATATTTTTGTTAATTCATTAAACTCTAATAAAACTGTTTTATTGTAGAAGAATAATAACAGACAGCGGGTAGCAGTTAAGAATTAAGAAGATATTCTTTTATTTTTTACTCAAAAGTGTTGAAGGATTGGGTTTAAGAACTCAGATACATCTAAGTAGACACATGAGTATTACACAGGTAAATAAACACAGACAATTAGTTACTGATAAACCTCTTCAAACAGAGATAAAATTAGTTTCTTTAATTTAAGTGCTCACACCAAACAGCCTTATCTGTCTATTGTAATACACTTCTATAAACAAGTACTTTTCATTGAATTTAAACAACAACTATCTTAACACTCAAGTATTTAGTTGTAATAACCGGCTAGCACTTACGTCAATAATTATGTTGAAAATGGGTTATGGGTCTGGACGAGGCGGCCAACCGGGACACGCATGCTGACTCGTCCTACTGATGATGGAAACCTCAGTTTTCCAAAACTTGTCCAGCTAACACTGATGTTAGTGCTATGTGGCTGTGGTGATTACATCTAAATTTAATCATGCCTTACGGTAACTATAATACAGTGATCACTCAACAAGTATTTTCCGTTGAATTATGAACAGTCATACTTACATGACAGCTAGCTATTAATACAGTAGCAGAGAGTAGGTACAGGTTTGTGTCAGCAAATATTCCTTTAACATCGTCCACATCTTTCTGAGTGAATCCGAGGTTGTTCAGCTGGTCCAGGGCGAGTCGGAGATGCAGTGCCAGTCTCATGGAGCCGTAGGATGCTGGAGCCACGTTGATGGTGATGTTCACAGAAGTGGTGCTGGTGTTAAGGAGTTGCAGCTGAGAGATACGGGACTTGAGCACATTGTGCTGGATTATAGGCAGGAACTTGCTGTTCCTGATTCTGAAAAGAGTGTGCAATATTGATTCAGTTTGAGGAAATCTTTTAAACTGTATTGAAATTGTACATATATGTAGATCACTTATTGTCAATTGTTAGATTACATTATTTATGTACTTATATTAATTTGTCATGCAATTACATATATATAGAGAATGAGTATGAAAACTTATGTCTGTATAGAACAATATAATCACAAATTTAACCTAAATTTCAACTTGAATTGGGAATAAAATTGCAAATCAAATAGATGGCAAATATTTGAAGGGAGCTGTAGATAATACCACATTTTCTTACCTCATGTAAGGGTACAATTCACCAGGAATTTTGTTAGCAGGCAAACTCAATTCATCTGTGAGAATGGACAGCGGAGCTATTGTACTAATGTGTGCATAGGGGCGGACAGTCTTGATTTGAGGCTTTTCTTTCACTTCAGTCTGAAAAATTACAGTCATAAATTAATATCAAGTCTTTAATGAATTAGGCTTCTAAAGGAAATAATATCAATCTTGAAAAATCAATAATATTACATTCTTATACAATACAATACAATATAACTTTATTATGCACACCAAAAATAAATTACAATATGAAATGAGCTTAAACTATAAAAGAATGCACAAGTGGGCGGCCTTATCACCTTGAGTGATCTCTTCCAGGCTTCTTCTTCTTATAATAAAGATACTCACATTTTGTTGGAGCAGGTTAAATGTCTCAGCTCGGGGCTCAGTGTATGTCACTAAAGGAAGAGTATGCACTGATTCAGAGCGGTAAATATCTTCAAAATCTTTATACAACCGCCCGTCGTCTAATAAAGCGGCGTGCATGTATAAAGTCCCGTTATTTCTCGTCTTCCGAGGGATTCTTAGATTGATATCACTATAAAATAATTGCAGAATTATGATGAATATTAGAATTGAGAATACATTATACATTTAAGGTAATAAATAATGTTTAGGAAAGCAAAGGCACGGACTAATAGGTTACTCACAAAGTGGCAGGATTTCGGTAATCAAATTTCATAGAAGTATGAACTTTTGTGACTGCTTCGGCCGAGGAACCGTCAAAGTAAGGTTGCTGCCTTACAGATGTGTAAATAACTAAATGTTGAACAGGATTTGAAGCAAGATACGATGTGTAACATCTTTCGCCACGACTACATACTGGCGGAATAAATATCTCCGCTAAAGTCCATATAGTATTCGCCACATACACAGCAAAAATTAAAGATATGATCAAACTAACTGATATATACTTCATACTTAAAAATTTTAAGCTAAATAACGTTAAAATATATATTTTTTGGTAACAATTCGAATTTCAGAAATCTCGGCAAGAAATGCAAAACAAATTTATGTCAAATGTCAAAGACGTCAATCAATGACAGTTCCAATTAACCATAGACAAGTAAAAATCTAAATAGAGGTGAAGTATTGGTACACTCACAAATCTTATTCGAATAAAAAGTCGAAATAATTTAATACATTTTGTGTGTACCCAATGTAAAGTTTTTTCTCGTGAATATATAGTACTGTTGTATCTGTTTATATCATAAATAAAATAGTACTAATGTTGTGCATTGTTTTGTAGTTTTTGTATTATTATCTACGTTTTCAGACTAAAAGTCCAATCCAACAATATACGAATTTGAATGACGTTTATGGCAACATCGTCATCTAATGGACGACGACTGTGCTGAGATGTGATAAATCGGTGTTTCCTTGGAAATAATATTGATGTTTTGCTTAGTTTGAGGATTCCTAAAGGTATTTAGTGTTCTATCCTTCGGGTCTAACAGAATTTCCAATCTTTTAAGAATTTCTGTAGAGCCTATGTGGCAGTGTTTTGACAGTTGACATTGTACCATTAATATTTTGTTTATATTTCAGCATGGGTCTTGTTGTTTGGACTTCGGGACTACGCTCATAAAGATTTACAAAAAATGCCAACAATAACTTGGAACATGCGTCAGCTAGTCGTTGACAATGGATGTTAAAGACTTGCGGACGGAGCCTGCTCTGAGCGAACGCAACAACGATGGCAGTAAGTACTCTCAGAGCGTCGTCGCACTCCAATGCAACAGAAATAAGTCGTATCAGGATATCGGATCTAATGCACTGGGTAAGGCGGAGGGTGCGCCGGTGCGGCCGTGCGCCGTCATCGGCCCCGACCGAGTGGTGCCTCCGCCCGCCTCCAACGACGCATTTCTAAAAAAAGGCTCAGTAGAGCCATGGCCGAGCCTAGACAGCGCGTACCGCCGCCCTCCCGACTATCCTCACCGGCTGGCCAACCTCAACCCCGCCAGAAACATATCACCACGACAAACATTCCAAGAAAACATGCAGCGAATTAATGTGCAATCCACTTACAATGCTGTTAGACATAGTGATAGTGCAAATTTTAATCACGGTCAGGACAGAAATGTCTCCATATCAAAGAATGTCAAACCAAACATGGCTCCAGAAGCCAAGTACTGTGATGTGCCTTATGCTGTTAATAACTTAGCTAATGAACCTAAGACTATTAGGGAACCTGAAATGTATATGCAGAGCGTGAACCCCTCTTTACCAAGGACTGCTCCACATGTGTGGCCCCCGGGCAGTGTGAATGTGGCTGCTCCCAGGACATACAGTGCTGGTGACCCATACCAGTACCAGCAGTACTCCACCTGTGCAAGTCAGAGGCCCACTGCTGTCCCTGTGGCCCGGCCTCACAGGACTATCCAGGAAGAAGCTGGATATGTGTATCCAGAACACTATTACCCAGATGCAAATGCTAGGTTTAAACCTTTCCCTAATGTTAAAGAGAGGTATCCGCAGGCAAGGTATGAGTATTTAGGGAACTACCCAGGTCAGTTCCATCCGCCTCCTCCTATACAACCTCCTAAGTATGACATTCCAAAACCTGCTCAGACTCATCCTTATCCTTTGTATCCACATTTGAAATATTTAGAAAACAGACTCCCTGAACCTACCATGGAAAGCTACCAAAGACAGGCGAGTCATCAAGCTCACTATAACATTCCTTTCCGTAACCAAGTTATCCATCCACCTTATGGTCAGATGCCTGGAAGCACACCTCAGAAGGTCCATCCTTATCCACCAGAAGCATCAATCAAAGCAGTAGCTTCAAACAAGTTACATTATGAAAATAATACCAAAATGTACATCGATTATGAAAATGCTCGGAGTAAAACATACCCAGTGGCTGACAACTATTTTGTCAATGAAATGAATAGGTATCATCAAGTGAAGAACCCAATGGCAATGCCGAATTATTCTGCATTGGGCACACGTGCAATACCACCACATCAATATTACGTAAGAGACAACCCACAAATGCGACCATTTGAGTATATGCCACACTTCAGAAACTTTGAACCTCACATGAATGCCAGTTCCGTGATGAGACATGCTCCCCAGTTTTCTCCCAACACACTTGCTATATCTCCCACTGACTCTAATGCCAGCAATGACACTTTACAAACACATCCTGCCTCTCAAGAAGATTGTGGCTATGTTAGTCAATCGTCTACAGCAAGTGTGAGGAGCATGGATTCAGGCATATATAGACTTCCTCATGAATATTATAAAAAACCTGAATATAAATATGGCCCTGTTGTGGGAAGTTCACCAACATTACCTAAGTCTGATGTCAACTCAAAAGACAAGCAAAAACAAATGAATGTTAGACAATTCCTATCTATGTGGAATGAAGGAGAAGAAGAAAATTCAGAAAATAACAACTCTAAAGAAATCATTATTCAAACAGGATCAAGTGAAACTAATAATTATGCAAAACATCATGCAAGCAATCAAGATCAGCTTTATGTTCTTGGACTAGTAAATGTATCTAGCGAAGAACTTAGTAAATATGAACATATTGAAAAAATCTCAAAACTGCCTGAAAACATTAAAGGCTATAACAATCTGGAATTGTATAGTCGGTTTGAAGAAGCAATGGAATCTTGTAACAATACTCCTAAAGTGACACCTAAGGAATATCAGATGCTTTCCAAGGACCAACCTGCCAAGATGTTTATAGAACCTCTGCCAAGACCCGTGTCTCCTCTGGATGTGGAAGCAAAAATAAGCCAATCTGTGATTCACAAAGAAGTTGGATGTAACTTTGAAATACGGCCTTGCACCCCTAAAATGCTAAATGTTGAAGTAGCTGCACCAGCGCAAAATGTATTAGGAGAAAGATTAATAGAAAAAGTCACGAATCCAAATTCAAAAATTGTTAAATCACCTGTACCCACTAAATCTGATGAAAGTTTAAACTGTCATAACATCAAAAAGCCAGAAAACTCTTTTGTCATAACTGATAATCCAAGTTGCAAAATGACTTGCAGCCCATTTTCATCAAGTAATATGGAACCTATTAAAACAAATTATTCATTACAAGATTTTAATTCTGGCGTTTGCTTGGCATCGTTGCCACAGTTAGACAATGAAATCGAATTTCCTGAAGTAAATCAGCAATTCATAAATGCTAACAAAGGAGACTGCCTACCACCAGCGGACAATAATTATAAAAGTAACATTCAAAGATCAGAGTCAATTTTACCTGATAATAGAAATGATGAAACTGATTTGAATGAGAAAAGTAATTCTGATTCTGAAAAATCTTTAAGCAAATTAAGTAAATACAGAAAAATAAAAGCAGGCGCGGAAAAAAATGTTAGAACTGATAGTGTGATAATTAAAAATCCGGAAAATATAAAGAATATTGAGGACAAATTGTTAGAAACCAGCTTTAATCCGACGAATTTGTGTTCTCCTATAAATCTATCTTCACAGTCATCGCAATGGCATAATTCTCCTTCTATACCACATGAAAATACAGATGCTGAAATGGCATTAGATTTTAGTCTAAACAAAGCTGCCAATGATTTGCCTATCATAGATTTAGAAAAGGATACAGTAACTAAGTCATTCCAAGCAAATGTTCCACTTGAAGCTGACTTACAAAGAAAACATGTTTTATCACCTGATACAATGACCTTTACGAAAGAAATTACGCAAGAGGCTAATGAAGTAGTATCCGAATGTATAGGAATAGATCAGAATAATCAAGAATGTGATGAATCAGATAAATTGAAAGAAGAAATTTCACGCATTGAAGATAATCTGTTGGTTAACTCTGACGATTTTCATAAACCCAGAGAAAAACCTTCAAATAATAACGATTATAAAGACGTGTATGACATACTAGACACGCAAGAAAAAAATGACCCTAAGCATTTGGAAACGGGGCATACAGATTTCAGCACTACAGAAAAAGATCTGGCATCTAATGAGGAAATAGGTGGGCTAGGTTTTGATAAAAAAGTACCCGACACGGAACCAATTTGTGATATATACTGTGAAAACGTAAAAAAAGTTTTCAGTCCAGATCAATACAATAAATTAGAACAAATTGACAATGACTTCGAACATGACGAAATTTCTGCAAATTTGGAAAAACTGTTTCGCGAAAGTGATGAGGACTTACTAAAAAGTGATCATACTGCAGGCTCAAATATTACAGAAATTGCTTTAAAATCGTCAGTTCTAAATACTTCGGAATCATTACTCAAAAATACAAACTCTTTGTCTAAAACGAGTTGCCGTATAAATAAAGAACTATTCTCTCCATGGATTCAGAAATTGTTAACATATAGTGAAGGTTATTGTTTATTTAATCATGTAAATGATACTTCAGTTGACAGTAATTTGTTTGAAAAAGAAATATCTCAAGAGTTAAATGAAGTTGTTAACTTCAAACCAAATAAATCAGCAACAGACTTAACAAACACACACGATCTAGTAGCGGAAAACATACCAAGCCCTGAAATTTTTGAAGAAAACTCGGATGCTAATTTCAATGTAATTTTGAAAAAGAGCATACAACTATCTAGTGAAAGTTTTACTGCGCAATATGACACTAAAGACAAGATTAACAAATTACGCATAAAAGATATATCTGGAAATCTTGCAACTAAAACTTATTCTAGCCAAAAAGAAACAAAGAAACGAAAAAAGCGACTACATAAATCTATATCAATAAACGAGAAAGAGTTGAGTGATCAAACCAAAGGTATGGATGAAATGAGTTTAGGACCTCAATCGACATCTCTATGTGAACATAAACTTGAAATAAAAACAGATGCTACTATCGAAAACACAAATCCAATTACTAGACGCGATGATAGTTGTAGTCCGAACATAGATTTCATACACGATAATACACTACAAAATTATTCAAATTGTCATAAAAATAAAAAAATACCAGATACAACCATTGATAGTTCCGTTGTATCTGAAAATTCAATAAATTTTGAAAACAGTGCAAATGAAATATCATTAACTGAAAATTATTCAAAAATACTCGCATACTGTAACACTCCGGAAGACGAAGAATCAATGTCCACAAATGTTCCGGACAATAATTCTGAATATCAACAAATAAATCAATTAAACACGCAAGAAAGCCAAGATGATCCAACTGAGTTAAGCGAAGAAACTGCTAATTGCCTGATAGATAATATAGACGGTAACAATGATTGCCATAAATTATCCTGTATACCAGAAAAAGAAACCGAATATGCTGTAAAAGAAAACTGCGAGTCACAATACTCTACAATTATACGGGATCATAATGTATCGCTTGATGTAGAAGTCGCTAATAGTGAAACAACACCAGATGGCTACTTGCAAGCAAAAATTTTAGAACTCCATGAAAGTAAAAATAATGTATCTAGCAATGAACTGTCTGCTGTCTGCGTACAAGAAGCTGATAATAAAGATTCGGAAATCCAAGATATAAGTGACGGAAACATGTCTTGCACAGATAAAATATCTAAATCATTAGACGGGGACACCGAAGACTTAACCAATTCTCCTGTACAGAACCAAAATATGGATGGTTCGTGTGCTACAAGTGATCACAGCCCGCTGAAAGTTCCCAATAAAAACTTTCCTAGCACCTCCAAAGAATATGGAATGGAGATGGATACGTCTAATCAAAATTATTCACCTGAGGAGGAACTATCTCTGAAAAAATCTATAAATCTTGACGCCATTAAAAAGTTTAATGAATCAGCTGCAGATATACACCTTAAATGTACGGCCTCGGAACCATTGTCTTATGATAAAAGTTTACAAAAAGCAGATATAGAACTTAACATGTCTAAAACAAATAATTTATGCACGGAAAACTTATCTTATTCTCTTAATGGAGCTAATAATCTAATGGCCAATATAGAAGTAACAAAATCTGCTACGATCATAGAATCTAATAATTCGGATAGTTTCAATAAATTAGAAGAATGTAATATTGAACAGGCTGAAATTATACAAGTTTCTGAAGATATTTTAGAAGTTGTGACAGATGTATGTGATGTTATTGACGCTCAAGTTAGTGAAATAAATGAAAATGAATGTGAAGTAAATAAACAGAATATAAACAAAGAAGAAGTGCCTTTCGATAACAGCATAGGAGAAACAGAAAGCAAAAACCAACCTATATTATCGGAAAACTCTGTGACAAACACTAAGGACGAAAATACTGATAACAAGTTTTTTGTACAAGAAAAAGAGCCAAATATGATAGAATTGATATCTGCTACATACACTAATGTTGGTAAAACAGAGTGTGAAAGCGATTTATTAAATCCTTACAAACGTGACTCATTAACTAAAAACTTTGTTGATACCGTCGTTAGCATTCCTCAGTCAGATAAAGAAAACAAAATAGATGATTACAAAATATTGACCGAAGATCAAACTAGTGTTGCCTTAACTAAGATCCCCTTATTAGAATGTGAAATTAATATAAAACATAGCGATGATGGTAGCGTAGTTACAATAAATAGCAATGAACTAAGTGTTCAAAATTGTGCATTAGATAATTTAAATGAAAGTGTTTCGGATGAAACTAATACGGAATTTGACGAAGAAATTCATTCAGAAAATAAACTTGAAATAGAATCAAATGAAGTGACGCATCATAAAGAAGCACCAGATAAGTGCTATCCACCTGAACCGATAGATAAAAGTACTGATGGAACATTAGGTATGGAAAAAAATATATCTGGAGAAAGCGACAACTTAAATAAACATCTGTCTCCAAACTTTGAGAAAAGTGAAAGTGGACGAAATAATACAATGCTAGGATATACAAAATTAAATGACTTGACAAATGTTTCTGACGATGTAACTGACAACTGGATCGATAATGAACAACCATCCTCATCAAATAGACATATTTTTTCTAACACAGAAGAAAACTTTATACTGTATGATAACAGCGAAGAAAATTTATGTTATCCAGTTGTAAACAATAGTTTAGAAATAGAAAATGAATCGTGTGTTATACCAGATACATGTATTCAGGATTCGCCTGTTAAATCAAGACTTGCACTCAAAAGGTCTTATTCAGATTCTGCTTTAAATAGTATCAAAACTAGAGATACTTCGGAAAGACAAATGCTCGACAACACACCTATGTGGCCACCAAAACGTCAAAAAATGTACCAATTCAATCAATCTGAACAACAAATAATCAGTGACAATATTTGCAACTTCATACAGAGCAATCGCAGAAATTCTGTGTCATCCTTTTATAACGCGGAAAATGTATCATTTTGTATACTTATCGATGACGATTGTATTCTTACAGAGGAGAATGAAGAAGATAAAATTTGTTTCGCTGAAGTGGCGGAAGATTGTATAACAGAAACAAATAATGTAGAAGATAATACTGAAGAAATTGTTTGTTGTTCAGAGGACACTGACTTGAATCTTTCTGATTCTATCATAATGGATTATAATGACAAGTCTATTCAAGAGACTTGGTTAGATAATGTAGCCTGTGTAGAGACGGTCGTAAGTGACGAGATTGTCGAAGAAACATCAAATGATGCTCCTTTATCACCAGTAGATACAAATTCACTTTCAGAGCATGCAGAATCCGGAGTTTTTAATAGCGACCTAAGTGACCCAACTAACGGATATAATATTTCAGCAAATGAATCTGAAATAGAAAATGTGATAAAATCCCCATACGGAGACGACGACGTTTTTCATGATAGGGAACCATTAAACCTAGATAATGGTAGTGAATATGCCATAGCTAATAATGTAGACGAAATTTCAATATCCCTCAGCGGAAATTGTTCTCCCACATCTGATTATACACGTTCATTTTGTATATCAGACAACGGCAATCAATCAGAATTACCAGATGATAAAGAAAATATATACGACAGTAACTTCGACCTTCAGGCTGTTGGCAGCAACTCAAATCCTAGTAATAATATCCTTGAAATTAATTGCAGTACTCGAGACCATCTCGATAATAGTTCAAACCAACGCAGTGAAGAAGTATATTTTCCGGAATCTAGTATGGATAACGTATTTTTTAATTATAATAAAAAAGAAGATGAAGATGACACTTATTCTCCTACAAGTAGTTCGCCAGAAGTATCTTCAACCACTTCTGAAGATAAAAGTTCAAGTATATTACTAAAAATTACCAATTACAATGGATCTAGAGTATCTGAAGTTAACGAAGTGAACCGAAATAGACCGCGCTGTAAGTTTACTGAATCCGGAGATTACTCGCATTCGCAAGAAAACTTTCCAAAAAGACCTCTTATGACAAAAGCTGCACGAAAATATATTCCACCTTTAACAGAATCCATCCGAGATCTTAAAGTACAATTGCCTTTGCCTCAGCAAAGACTACTAAAATTGAAACAATTAAAACTGGCGAAAAGTGAACCGAAACCGGTAAAACAAAGTAACCTTATGGTTCCTAAGAAACCAAAGCCCAACTTTGAAGATGTTCTTAAGAGTATAGACGAAGTCCAAATAAAAATGCACAAAGAAAAAAGCAAAAAGACAAAAAATATCGTTCCTAAAGTAGTTATCAAGAAAAATGTGAATGGATCGCATTATACGAGTTCGAGCAGTAAACAATCTGTAGATCCAGACTTAACAGGAAGGAAGTGGCAACCATGGGTGTTCCTAGAGAAAAATCGTTTTATTGACAACATGGCCATTAAAAACAAGACAAAAGCTGTTTTCAATCACAGGAAAAAAACGTATGTTTTAGCCGAAAAATTCCAAAAATATAAATCTGCCAGTAACTGTAGCGCCAAGTTTGTTATATCACAACCAAACTCAGGCGACTCGTCCAAAGGACATCTGAAGTATACAATACGGTTAAAACACGTTTACTGATATTCTTGTAACTTGGTTGTCGTTTCTACGATGATGTTTCGTTACATTTATCCCACCCGAAAATGTTAGGTTTCCCCTTCATACCTTTCCTAAGAATATTGTAATTCCTGTATAATTTAGTTACCCAAATAAGTTCACTAAGTAGTTTTATATAGAAAGCCAAATTCAATACCTAAGTGTGATATGATAAAAACAAAGACAAAGAGTAAACAAAAGACATTGTAAAACATACAATTTGATCTGATTTTGTTACAAAGTTTCAAAGTTTATTCGATTTACATATTCATTCCATTTTGTTTATAAATTAATGTTATTAATTTAATATTTTATGTGTTAATGCACTCAAAGTTTAATATTTATTAATGTTTAGTTAGGTAGAGCAATTTTATTGATAGAAATTAATTATATGTTACGTTAAAATAGATTTGTGTAATAATATGAATAAGGGGTGATAATGTTAGGAAATATTGATTGTAAATTTCATTCTAAACTAGATAGACAAGGTAATTTATTTTGATGGTAAATTTCCTACAAAGAAATCAATCTGTCTGGTGCTCAATTTTAATAAAAGTCGAAGACCTCCGTCATACATTAACTTTACATTTGCATAATATTTTATTACTAGTTATGCGCTAATTCGTTTAATTTGTTCCAAAGAAAACCTATATCTCGAAGATGGAACCAAATAAATGTTGATTGATGTCGAAATATTAAAGTTTGATTGTTGGTTTGAAAAATCAGCAAAATGTTTTATATTGTAAATATTTTATTTATAAGTAGTTAATATTACTGTTTGCTCATGTTGTAATGTAACAAAATCTTTAGCACTAAAAGATGTAAGTAACGATAAAGATGACTGCGAAAAATGTGGATGAGTTGAAGTACAAAACTACCTATGAAACTTGAATGGGATGTATTCTAAAACGATACATATTCGTTCATACTATCGTATGGTCTCTGTTTTTGTTTGCGATATTGATGTACCAAGGTATTACACGGTACATGTAGGTAGTAATAAAGTTAAACCGTGAAATTACCAAAGCCAATACTCATAAATAACAGATTGCCCAACGAGAATGTGTCGCGTTTCCTACGAAAATGAAGAAACCAAAATATAAGAATAATGTTAAACAATCACTTCGTAATTGAATCTGGATTGCAGATGGAATTTTATCCTGATAACCAACGCTTTTGTTTCTTCAAAGTGAAGCTTAGACAAAGGACTAACTTAGTCTAAACTCTGCTTTTCCGTTGTTATGGCCATTTCATCAACATATTGTAGATCTGTGTGAAACCGAGAAAACTTACATGCTTAGCACTGAGAGTACGAACAATATGTCGCTAGTTCTAAAGAAACCTACCTATTAGTTTTATATATACCTACGACAAAAAGGATAGATTTTTCGCACTAGACATGTTAGAATCGGCGCCATAAATTTGTTGAAATGGTCATAGGGAGGACTTGAATTCCATGTTTTCCACGGTAGTGAATTTGTTCTAAGAAGTAGGTATTTTCAATGTTATTCCACAAATGTGTTACCATTTCAATGTTATACGACCATTTAAAAATATCCGCGCCACAGATGCGCCCATAGTGCCTTTCATATGTATGCTGATTGATGATATTGGAATATTCTAGATTTACTGTTATTTTTTGTAAAGTTTTGGCCATTTTGAGAGTATATATTGAATGATCTCATTACTAAGGCACTCACTGTTTCGTATCTGCCTTTCGTGCCTATTTAATGTATAAATACACTATTTTTATATCATGTACAGGGTGTTCATAAAATATACCAAATATATGTGCTTTTATGTCCAGCGTGCATGTGGACGCAATGTATTTGCGAGAGTTGCCTTTGTAGTTAGTGACTAGTGTACCTTATTATATATTATAGCGCAAGGTTTTTGATTCACTTTCACGATGTATAAGGTCCTTTACACAGGACCGCTATAATTTGTTAATAATTTAAGTAGATGTTAATCTGGTGGTAATTTTTAATGTTTGTGGTTATTATAATAACTATTTATTAGGTCTAAGCATATTATTATGTATTCGATGTACAAAAAAAATTATCATTGTCCAGTATAATGGACCAATAAATATAAAAAGTGAAGCGCATTAAGTATGATTTCAATACCTACACAAAATGTTTATGTATATTTTGTTTGTGTAGAGACCTGCAGTTCATTCCACGATAAAATCTACATCGGGTGGTTAAAATATTGGAAGTACTATCGGCAGGTACCCTTCTAGATTTTATCGCGACACAAATAAAGCCCGATGACTGATATCAATTTATGATAATGATAATTATTTATACTAATTCGTTCCCCTTTATAATTTTACGTAGGTACTTTGTATGTTTGTTACGCACTATCGAGTGGGTTGTTATTATGTTTTTGCACTATGGTGGCCATTGTTGTAACTTTTAAGTGAATCGGTATATTTACTGTGGTTAAAATATTATGTAAGGGTTATGGACTTTATTTGTAAGTGTAATTACCTAAATGTAGTGTGGCAATTTTTATGTTATAGCATAGCCTATGCCAGTAAGCAGTGTGAACATGAATGGTGATAGTGATATAAGACGCCGTTAAAAATAGTAAACTTGAATGTCGGAGTGTACTGAGTGACCACACCTTATTGTTAATGGGGAGTGTTGTTTTCGAGTGGAATTTAGTTTTTAACAGTTTTAAAATTGACCAAATAAATGTGTTCTCGATAAAAATGAAAGATCCGTTTTATTGAATTAGACTATTTTATTCAGGCAGTAATGTTCACTTTGACAGCTTCTTGGCGAATGGCGCTGATTAGTTCTTGGTTTATCAGAAACACGAAGCGGAGACCCGCAATCTGTAACCAAGGAAATACATTTAAAAATATACAATATCTACATTATTATTTTCTCACCTTTCCCAGCTAGGTACGTAAAAGTCAGCACGACACTGTTATTTTTTTATTTCAAATCGCGCTTTAGGAAACTCTTTAAGATGTTATTTATTGTAGACAGCTAAAAGGTCAACCACCTTCAATCACTACTAGAATATTGAAATACTTTTTCACACAAATTTTCACGATACCGTAAGCAAACAGACAAAACAAACAAAAACATCCAACATTTTCAGCACTTACTATATTTTTAACGAAATGGAAACGAGTTCGCAGTTGATCATAATTCGCCTGATGATAATCGTCTATTATGGTCTATGAAAAAGCGTGATTACCTAGAGTAAATCGAAAAACCAAAAATGACGATATAAAATCAAGGTATTGAATATGAAAATGGGTACTGCAATGAGCATGTATTGAGCTATTTACCTCGATGACAGTGTTGTGATTGAGTTTGACTTTGTTCCCCTGGAGTATCGGTCGGCCGTCGACGAATATCGGTCGTTTGCCCTCAGATGTCATGAAGAAGTCGCCAGTGTTCCGGAGGCGGATAGTAGCTTGCTTGCGAGACACCTTCGCGGCAGGACCCTCGAGACTCAGGTCCACGTCGATAGAGTGGTCACGGGTACTTCGGCCGACAGCGATCTGGGGAAGAAATAGTCATATTATTGCTGGGATACATTATACATTTCAATGGGATACGGCAAGACAACGATACATACATTCTCGTATGTGAGTACCAACCAATGGAGAAACAATTTGAGGGTAGTCTCGAACAATTCATAGATTTCATAAAAGCTTGCTGCTTTGGAGATTCATAATTACATTGCACTAAATATATTGAAGTTCTAGAACAGCAATTTGTCTACTCGTATTTATTTTCCAATAATTTAATCTGCAGAAAATAAAGACTAGGAAATTATATTGTTGTTCGTAGTAAACAGAAATTGCCGCAACGAATCAAATTAAACCACTGCGAATGTACATAATGAGTTGCAAGTATAAAACATGCACAAAACGTCGGTTAATCGATTCTTAAAATTAAAATTTTAAATCTAATTATAATGTGGTCGAAGTAAACTCGTGGTTACATACAATGTAATAATTTGTCAGAAATAAATTCTTTACAATTTGTTTTGAAATTACAGAAATTATTTTTCATTCTGGGTAATTATTTTTATTGCAATAGAATGTCTCATAGGAAGGTACAATAGCAGGTATAGATGTTACGATAAAGGAGGTAAGTACAAATAGACTGATGACAATGCTCGATATTGCTTTAAGGTCATACCTACAAACAAAATGGTATAATTAATTCATATAGGCATTTCTAAAGCCACTAATAATAAATAGGTTTAGATAGAGAAAAAGGAGGTAATGCACATGTATCTGTACTTGATAATTATTGCAAAGGCAACGCGGCAAATTTCATCAATTTTGACTAAGACGTTTTCTGTGATCATGGTCACCCATCCTTGGACTGACCGTGATGTCAGTTTCTTAAATTTAGTACTTAATAGCGAACGGATACCACAGTACAGTAGCCACTGCAAAGTCGTTTCTAAAGTACGATAGTGCTATTATTATACGCAATTAAAAAAAACAGTTATTTTATGGATATAAAACCTGACACTAGGAACTACAATTCCACAATCACGAAACCCCAAGCATTAGATTAAAAAGGGTTATAAATCCAAAGAAGTGACACGAAATCTACATAAATAGGTAGTAACCATCATGTTTGAAACCTACTCATTCCATTTGCCTACAAATGCAACTGCGTATCAGGTACATAACGGTCGAGCTATTAGTATAGCTAACTCTCGAATCCACCTTGGTGTTAAAGCACAGAATAGTCCCAGTAGCACATCTGTCTAGATAAGAATGTATAACTAGTACTAGTGTAGAATACTCCTAATATTTAAAAGGTCAGAATTCACCGAATAGAAGTGGAACGTTTTCGTTGGAACTATTTGATATAATAATGGTAAGTTCAATCGAATCTGCCTCCTTAGATCCTATATCATATACTAAACTAGCTTTTGCCCGCGGTTCCCACGCGTTATTATACATATAAACCTTCCTTTAGAATCACTCTATCTATTGAAAAACTGCATCATCGTCGTATATTTTTAAAGATCTAAGCATATATACGTATGTACATATTACATACAAACAGCCGCGAAAAGCGACTTTGCTTTATACTATGTAGTGCTGCTTACGTAGAGCAAATACGTCTCTTAATTCAACTAGGAAGTGTTTGATAAAAATGTAAGTAGATAACGAATTTGTTTATAATTTATTACGATTCTATAAATTACAAATCAATAGCGGAAGACGTCTTGGGTAGACTGCAAAATAAAAATTGTGAGATCTAGGTACCAAAATTAGCTACCAGATAACAAATGCTTAAAATGTTTGTAATACCTCTTTATCAGTACTTATATGTTTAGATTATTTGAATTACTCCTACCTAGGTAACGCGTAACCATTGCGTTATAATATGATGGGCTTAGAAAAAAGTAGGGAGGTCTCCAAGCTGATTTATTTAAATAATTAGTAAGTAAATAAATAATCAGTTTTAAATGTAATACAAAAATAAAAACATAAATGAAAAAGTCCTCGAGTTTTCTTCTACTTAAAGCGTCGTCGTGTAGTTTATTATGAAATATATTTATTCATATTGAAATGAATTCCTTACCAACACTTGTTTCAGCAAATATAAAACGAAATGAAAAACAACGGGCGAGTGTCTCGAAATATGACTAAGTTGTATTGTATTATTTAACCAGAGTGTCTGTGCTAGGTATAACATTGCTAGCAACAATACCAGATAATGTTGTTGACACATTAATTGAACTGATAAGGTTATCAGCTGTACATACTTTAGAGGGTAATACTACGCATGTTGTCAGTGCATACATTGCCAGCGGCTCGAATTGTTACAAACCATTTATTTAACCGAAAACAGTATCTAATCATTCGCAGTTAATCATAAGTTAATTGGGTAATTGTTTTACACCTTTACGGCTCGTCGATCTAGATTAAAAAAGGTAGTCTTATTGATAATTATGTTATTAATTAAATGTGACATTGGTTGTGTGGAAGTTGTTCTTAGAAGCGCAGGCGTTTGCGATAGATAGTAGATAACAATTTATGTATCTACATGTAGGATTCGTGTATTTAAAGACTAGCTGGTGCGCGCGACTTCGTCCGCGTGGAATAGTAATTACCATAAAAACGGTTCTAGTGAGTTAACCTTAAAAGATAGACATATACTGTTGCGGACATTTTGTTAGATCATTTCAAGAGAAATAATTCTTTCATACACATTTTTTTGATATCTTGAACCGTTTTCGCAGCGCACGCAACGGAAGCCCTCAAAGATGAATAATTTCCCCCGTTTTTTCCACATTTTCTATTGTTTCTTCGCTCCTATTACTTGCAGCGTGATGTTATATAGCCTAAAGCCTTCCTAGATAGATGGTCTATCCAACACAAAAAGAATTTTTCAATTAGCACCAGTAGTTCCTGAGAGTAGCGCGTTCAAACAAACAAACAAACAAACTCTTCAGCTTTATAATATTAGTATAGATTATGATGAGTAATGTTAAGTGTTGGGTCTGTACAGTAGCTGTGTTTCATCCAAATACCCAGTTTCTAGATTTGGAAATTCCAAAGTCAAGTCTTTGTCGAAGGAAATATAGGTGTGTGAAAGTCGGGTGTACTTATAAGTCACGTCGCAAAATGCAACGAGTATGCACATGAAATGCACTGCTATTATATGATAAAGTAATATATTTTAAAAAATATATATGAAAACTTTGACATAATGATTAAACACATTCAAACGCTGCCTGGAAGAGATTGCGATCAGCGATCAAGCCACCACTATCAATTTTTTATTTATATGTTTTGTATTAACTATAACGAGTTTATCTATCTACACATCTGAACTCTGAACGGATAGATTGTGGAACAGACAAAAACACTCGACATAAAATTGCTAAAAAGGGGCGTATATGCAACAATATATATTAAACTTGATAATTCTAAAACTCGTTTAAAATTGTAATTGTAATTCGAAACAACCTTTACCAGGTTAGTAGAGTATGCAAGTCAACACATTATCTGCAAGTACATTGACTTCATAAATACGCCATTTGTTAATAATATTATGCCTTTTCTAACACACAAAACATGTAATGTGGTCTGTCTGTAGCTAATTACTACAGACAGACAAGGAGAACGACTTAACAAATTCAGCTGAGAAGTCGAGTTAACACATGCCATCAGTAATAATCATTTATGTTAGTAAAACTAGGTTTCTTACAGTGATCTTAAAATAGTTACAAGCATAGTATCTCTAGTTTCTACATTGTCGGGTGCACTAATATAAATCAACTAGCTGTGCCAGCGACTTCGTCCGCATGGAATAGTTATTACCATAAAAAACGGTTCTAGTGAGTTAACCTTAAAAGATAGGCATAAACTGTTGCAGACATTTTGTTAGATCATTTCAAAAGGAATAATTCTTTCACACATATTTTTTGATATCTTGAACCGTTTACGCAGCACACGCAACGGAAGTCCTCAAAGATGAATAATTTTCCCCGTTTTTTTCAGTTTCCATTGTTTCTTCGCTCATATTAGTTACAGCGTGATGTTATATAGACTAAAGCCTTCCTCAATAAATGGTCTATCCAACACAAAAATATTTTTTCAATTCGCAACAGTAGTTCCTGAGATTAGCGCGTTCAAACAAACAAACTCTTCAGCTTTATAATATTAGTATAGATTTAATATATATATCCACCATAATAATATTATAAAGGCCATAGTTTTTGCATATGTATTTGTGCATGTAATATGTTGCTTCTTTACGTTGGAATGGGTGTAACAATTTGGATGAAACGTGGTATGGAGACAGATTAGACTCTGGTAGATAGAACCGCGAATGAAAAAAACTACCTATGTAAAAAAATTGCACAAATATTTCGCTCTAAAACTTGTAGAATCGATAGGCTCTAGTACCTTACATAAGCTATTTGAGTACGGCATGTGTAGAGTAGCTCAATTGTTATCAGCAGTCTTTTTATTTCCAAGCACACAGGTGGCAATCAATAAATCCTTTAAGTGGATAATTGATGCTTGTTTCGTTTGGAGGCCGACCCGGCATGCCAAAGGTGCTGATTTCAGATATAATTGCAGGGTAAATACAGTAGGTTCCTACTAAGTATAACATGCATGCAATGTTTAGTAACCTATTTGGTGATACATTACATTGATATTTGGTATTGTTGAAACCAGTTTGGTGTTGATGTTTCGCGTCGATCGTGGATCTTGTGGTATAGTCAAGTTTTACCATAGGCTATTTTCTATAAAAATTCATGAAGAGTAGAGTAATGACGACATTACTTATTTCTTAAATTATGAAGTGCACATAAGTGGCAAATATCATTTTTGTGAGACAAAGAAGATCTATGTAAAACGCCCTAAGTATATTCTACTCGTACCTTTTTGGCATGTAAGTTTTTGCATTGCGAAGTATAGCGTACATCTATAGATGTTTATGAATATGAAACCCAACTGCGGGTTTCAAAATATAGAAACGTCATGAAAGCAATTTTGCTTATGCAGGCACTTTCAGTTTTCAGTTTAATAATGACCTGATTACCTAATTGCTTAGCACGCAAGAGATCTAACATATAAATGCAATGACTGCATCATTGGTTTAAGGTTAGATATAGCACAAATGTTGCACAAATTTTCTACATAAACATTAATAACTAATTGTATAAGCGGCAGCTCATTGAACAGTAAAACAAACTTTTTTTGCAATATCCATGTTGAAAATAAGTAAAAGAAAGGAAATTTTGGTCCATTAAAGGGATATATCGATTGATTCTGTAGTAAATGTTCAATTTCAATGTATTACAGTGACAGTGACAGTACCAAGATTTATTTAAGTTGACATATTGTATGATTACATACCTATTATTATGTTTGACATGATTTTAATTACAAAAATTTTCATTATTTTATTAATAAAACTAGACATATGTAACTTCTAAAATTTTATAAAAGTTAAATGTTATAAATTCAATTTGACGAGATATTGTAATTTGTGTAGCATATTCTGTGATATTAGTACTTATACCTATGTATGTTAAAATTTTAGTTTTTTTTTTTTTTATGATGTTTATATAATGTTTATTTTTTTTATTATTTGGAAGTGTTACTATTAATTTTTGTTGTTTTGAAATAAATATATGTATTGTTTATTTTACATTATCAATAAAGATTCTTTATCTTTTATATTTATCTTTATTATAGATTTCTATTTTAACAGAGTAAGAATTGATTTTCGGTATATTGAGTCTTTGGATCCCGAAAGATACGTATAGCCTATTATAAACCATACTTTTTATCCCGAAACGACATAGGCTAAACCGCGTGCAAATTATCAAAATATCGCATCGCGTATTTTAATAAAATCATTTGTTTAAACCACTTACACACTTACATCAATTAATTGTTATCTTCTTCGTAAGAATTTTACGGACATATCTTGCGTTGCATAAAACCGCAATCTTATGAGGTGTGACTTATCTAATATCAGAAAATGATTGCTTTATCTCGCGACTTGTTTGCTTCAGTGAACAGAATACTTGCAAGATATTTTTATATTTACTTACATATTACTGGATATGCAAGGCAATAAGTTATTTTATTTACATGTTCGTAGTTATATCTTTTTCATGAGTCGTATTTTCTCATGACTGAGGGTCGTGACTCCCCCGCAGTTAATTCGTTAGGGGAGTTCTCTTGGGCAGATACATCGTGGTGGGCGCCCAGGTCCTTCCACGGAAGACACATGTCCTCGGATATTGTGGTCCTCAAACATGTCGGTTTCTTCACGATGTTTTCCTTCACCGCTAAGCGAGTGCAAATCCACACATAATAATATAACTACTTAGTTATATATGAACAATGAACATGTATTAAAAGAAAACATAAAATCAAACTTGATATTGGTAAATTAAATTAATTTGATTGTACTCAATATTTCATTCAATCAATTATTTATTAGGATTTAGGAAGTTTAAAACATATTATCAACTCAATATCTCTGAGACAAAGTAAAAAATAAAATTTTAATTTCTGAGAAATATGCGCCAAACTACAACAGGGAGTGACAAAAAGTCGGCCTTCGCCGATAATGAACGATATAAAATACTTTCTTATCTATAGGAAATAATAATTAATCGGTATCAACGTGACTGATTAACATAATAATCACGATACAAATTGCCAACCTATGATTACTGTCACGAGTACAATTAAATATACTTTCGATGTTTGTCGTCGGTACACGTTAATTTAAAGACTTGTATTTTTAAAAGCTTAAGCTATATTTATTGTAATAAAAGGTAAATTTGACAATAGATAAAATAAGTAACTATTTAACTTAAATAGTTATTATCTTACTTACCAAGTGATGTTATCGCTTCTTAACAGTTTTTGCTATTAATTTCAACTTGGTGTATATTTATAAGAATAGAGGGAACGCAAGTTTTTTAACAGAAAAAAAATTAAAACTTTCGCATTGCCAAATTATAAAATGTAATACAACGTGCGTCAGAAGCACCAATGTTGGTTTTGTACAAAGCAAATATTGTACCTCATTTCCAGTATTTGATAGCATTAATGTTGAGCAAACTAGAGGAAATTGCCACAAGCTGATTACATTTAGTATTAAACAAAGTGTGTTACGGAAAATTAAATAATATTGCCAACAATTTATAATGAGTATTTTTAATATTATAATAGCGTTATGCCCACTCGACATAAGGATATTAATTATTAAAATGTTTGCCACATTTATAATAACATGTGTTGGACTAACAAGACTTATTTCTCTTCTGGAAAATACTGAATAACAGATATATGTACGTAACATTAAAAGAGCCAATTACTAATATAATTATTTAATTTTATTCAGTGTTGTTTATTTTGTATTAATTTTCAATAAACATAATCTTCTTCTTCTTCTTCTTATCGAATGAGAGT
Organism: Macaria notata; assembly: GCA_927399415.1. NCBI lineage: Eukaryota > Metazoa > Arthropoda > Insecta > Lepidoptera > Geometridae > Macaria > Macaria notata. Next base: position 4,125,834 of record OV656727.1, read on the forward strand.
GGCCAGTTTTGGTGTCGAGAGTTTATCGAGCCGCCCTAAAGTCTTCTGACATGGCTTAACCACTGCCGTACTAGACAAACAGCCGGGACGTATAATTTAACGTGTAATTCGACCCACGGAAGCACCCTGAATGGTATGCCACTTTTCGGTCACCCATCCGCGTACTGACCGCGTCGACCTTTGCTTAACATTGCAGCATGCGATTACCTCCGCTAGCTGAGCTACGGGCGCTTAAGAAATGTAATGAAAAACATATGTAAATATAAGGTTCAGTATCCAACGAGTAACTACGGGAGCTCTAATTGCTCAAGACTAGTCAAGACGTATGTAGCTGTCCGTCTGTCTGTCACCAACCAAACTGTATTTGATTCATGAACCGTCCACTCTGGGCAATACTAACAAATGCCATATTGACCACAAAAGTGAAATTCCTACAGATTTTAAAATAAATTCTTTTATTTTATATTATTCTGAATATGAGCCTTTCTTGTGCTTTTCGTTTACCAAAATACAGTCTGATAACAGACAGATAGACGGACGGCAGAATTTTCGTTATAAAGCTTTCAATTTTATTCTTACAGTACGGTACCTCAAATGTAGGTACATAATGTTTTCCATTATGTCTCTCAGAATATAATCTAAAATATCTTATAACCCTAAAATACAGAGGTAAAAATTCTTACAGTTCATTTAACTTTTGGCATTGTAACACCCTTTATATTGTAGTGCAATATTAAACCACAATTAGCGAAGTATAACAGTTGTGTGTTGTTGTGAGGAACGAGGCCAAGTGACTCGATGCAGTTGTCACTCGATAACTTTGTAATTTTCAAGTACTTGTATGCATACTTTATTTTAATGTATGCAAAAATTAACGCACTTGGTCGTCGTAACCTCTTCTGCATGGTGTTATTACAATACAATACAATATAACTTTATTGCACACCAAAATAAATTACAATGTGAAATGGACTTAAACTATAAATGAATGCACAAGTGGGCGGCCTTATCACCTTGAGTGATCTCTTCCAGGCAACCCTAGCAAGAAAACGGTGACAGAAATCAGTTTGGTCGGTGGCTATTATATTTTTATTGCATTTTTTTTCTTCTTATTGTATCGTTATCGTCCACAGCCCGTAACATCTCTCCTGGGTTTACCAAAAACTGTCAGAAACACAGATGAAATATTAAGTTTTAAAAATAAATTTAATAATTTGTTAGCACAAAAGGCGTACCTACTATTCTGTGGACCAAAGATTGATTTGATTTGAAAGATGAAGATATGACAATAAAGTGACATGGCTAATATAAATAGTATTAATTACATAATTACTAAATCACTAGGTACTGTCTGTAAGCCCAATCGGGTAGAAGCTAGAGGAACTTCCTAAATGTAAACTAACTATTAGTTATGTTAAAACCTAAATCACCTAGTTTCCGGTATTCCATTTCATTTGGGTATAGCCGTCCCTTTGTATGTGCCATCTGCGTCGATCATAATATATGCCGACCTCGTCTAGATCGGACTAATTGTAAGAGAGTGCTAACTTACTGCAAAGAGCTTTTAAATCACCATTTGGGTCACTGATATGGCTTAACAACTATCGTACTATGTTATAAACGGCCGAGACCTACAACTTAATGTATCATTCGACTCATGGAAGCGCGTAAATAGCCACTTTTGGTCACCTATGCAAGTACCTACTGACTGCTAATGCGCGTAGTTGCTAGCTGAGCTTCTATAATGAAATTTTGTTACCGGTTTGGTTAGTCTTGGTAAAAACACAAAGATCTATAAAGCTATAAAGCAAATCTAGATAACAATCTCTACCCCCAACAATGATTTAATACCGACAACACTACCAACGTAATAATATTACCAACATGATTTTATCTCTAACCAAATCAGACTACCTTGTGGTTGTTTATCCACTAAGCTTGTGTTTCTGATTATGTCTGTTCAAGAGTATTCGCATTGTTTATGAATTTTCAAAGATTTTTTAGGCAAAATAGTCTTTACCAAGTACCTAGTTTATAGAGAAACTAGTCATAACATTGGTGGCGACATAAACGCAGTCAGTGAAATCGATGCTAATATTTTTGCCACTGCACCACCTTGGAGCGCTATAAAATCGATAAGGTTGCACTATGCATTGAATATACCTATGCAATATGCACAATATACCTAACTACGCAGAAATGCGCAGAACACTAAAATAGACGTAAAACTTTGATGATTTCCAACGTGCAAGGTAAAGGCGAGATAAGTTCGTGGTCGGAAAATTGCTATTGTCATAAAACCTCGATAGAGAGAAATTTCAATTAAATCGGGGCTCTTGAAATTGCCTATTCTTGTACAGTTTTAATCGAATTGGTGAAAATTACCGGATAAAATGCATTTCCTCATTCGCTTTTAATAGAATTGGTAATGATTAGCGAAGAAATTTTATACCTACGAATTTCTATTTCCTTGTACCTAAAATTGACATTCAACATTTTTGACGACTCACAATACGTAAATAACAATATTAATTGCAAGAATTACTTCTGCAATAAAAGCATATTTCTCCTGAAATTTATTACTGAATGCTATCAAGTATCTAATAGAGGGAGAGGCTAGTTTTAAACCGACTTTAAAAAAGGAGGTTAGCAAGTCTTTGTGAAAGTTTTTTTTGAGTCTCAACTCAGCCAACAGATTGTATGAAATTAAGCACGGGACGCGCTGCACGTTAAATGCCTATGTAAAGCAAAATAACTAAGTTAACACCTTATCGCTGAACTACCGTTTTACAAACCAACCGCCATAAGGGGGCGATGTTCATTGATTACAGTAGGTACCTATAGAAAATTAACTTGCTGAGTACTCTATATAGAGCGCATTTGAAGGATTTTTACTATAGAAAACGTGTACATACTAGTATTTTTTTCTATTGCATTTACACATACAAATAAAACGATAAGCTGATTCTATCTTAATATCGGGTACAAGATCTTGTCTTCAGCACTGGCTATAAAAATATTAATCGAAAGTTCTATACTAACCATTTTTAGACAAAATAAATAAACTAGAAACGACATGAACCAATGAGAACAATCGAATAGTGCCTCTATTCTGTAAATCAGAAATTCTGTGAAACAGAAACGACGACATAAGAAAGACAACACCTGGATCCGATCTGCACAGGACGGTGACGAATGGCCTACTAGAAGAGAGGCCTACTATGTTTAGCAGTGGTCGATACCTGGCTGATTCTTCCGTTCTTTTGAGAATGGTCCACTCTATTGTCGAGTATTTTTCAAATCACCCTCAGAGCCTCGGTCGTGGTACGAGCTGATGATGATGACCAAAGCTTTAAAGCGCCTTGATTCTGTATACCTGAACTTTCTGCCTTATATCTAACTAACACACTGTTTAAACACTGGATTCCAGAGCGAAGTAACTAGCGGGAAGAGCGGTCGCTGTCAACTAGTTGCGCTAAATGTTCTAATTGAGAGAGCCGTTACCGTGACTGGGGTACGACAGATAAAGTAATACTAACTACTGACTAAACTGTCATTTTATTTGTATACTATTTATTCAGGTCTAACACACGTGGTCGACGGGGTTAACAACCAGACCTGAAATTGACGTACATTGTCGAAAGAAATAAATAGCTACAGAATAGATCGTAACTTTTGTAACATTTGAGGTGGACTATAGTTTTAAGTGGAAACTATATTAAGAAGGATACTAGCAGTATTCTGTACTAGCGGACGCCCGCGGCCTCGCTTACATTATTTCCGGATAAAAAGTAGCCTACGACATTCCTAAGACCCCATACTACCTACATACCAAAATTAATGATGATCCGTTCAGCAATTTTTGCGTGATGAGCGTTTAAATAAACTGACTAACAGATAAAACTGCTGAAACGTGTTTTATTACGAACTTACTTCTAAAACATTTTTTTAAATATCTTCTATGTTCAGGTTTTTGACTATCTTTAGCTTCATTATATGTATAGATTAAAAACAATAGTCTTAACTATAACAATGTTTAAGTTAGTGTTTTGCTGAATAACTAAACTAAGTACTGGATACTGAAAAGGTGGAATAAAAGCATAAATAGTTAAACCCGGGTTTTCAGGAAAGTACTCACCTAAAATGGAAACAGATTCATCAAGGGAAGTGGTGATAAAATATAAGTTATAAATAAGTAAGGAGCTCAGGCTGGCTGAAAAAAGCTTATACTTTCATTAAATTGATAGAAAAGGCACTTAGCTAAGTTGTTATAATTTATATTTAAAGTCATTTTTTTTTTGAATAGGTACGTTTAGCTGTAGAAAAATATGCGATAAGTTGTGCTGAATAATTACAATACATATAATAATAATCGAATTAATTAAATTTAAATAGATAGATTAAATGGTTTGTTTTAAGATAACATTATTTCCTGTTATTGACCTGCTATTTATAGACATCCTAATATTAATTAATGTAAAAGTAAATTAAGCTAAATAACTTTTTTTTACATGATGTAGGCTTACGCTGGACTACAACTTGCCTGATGTTAAGCAACGTTAATAACTTTCCTAAGATATTGCGGTGTTGCTCCTATAGTGGTATATCATACAGCAAGAACCTATCTAATTATTCTAAAAATAAAATAGAATAAAAGTAGAGACCGTTAACGCATACAAAAATAACAAAAACAATTATTTTGCGAATAAACTTACAGTAACTAACTTCTGCGTCTGCTTAACTGTTATCAGTACATGACGTTAGTTACTTAAAGTGTTAAATATTTATTTTAAATTGTAGGCAATCTTACCTACAACATATTTTTTATGATCTCCGAGTCAAGCGATTAGTGAAAACATTAAGATAAGTAATGACGAACTTGATGTAGTTACGAGACAATTAGCGGCGTCACTAAACAAAAATAATATGGAATATTTGTATGTAGTAGGTAGAGTTGGTGAAAGATAACTTTATACCTACTGGAGTGGTTCCATAATTCTGCCACGTACTATACTAAACAAAAGATATCATTATTTTTTAAAATTTGAAAACCAATCTCACGCATTGTTTTCTGTAAAAATAGAAATTTAATATGTATGAAAAAAACGAAATCTTTTATCAGAGACGAAAGATTAAGAATCCTCTGAAATATAGACCGACTAACAAAATATAGTTCTTAATTGGCAGAGTAATTGTGTAATGACATTCAGCCTATGTAATTCAGAGAGTCAAACTTGTATGAGGAGAAGCACTCGCCTACAACACAAGATCTCGGTCTCAGTGTAGGCGATGCGCACCACATTCATGAAATGTACTGTAGATAGCGAATATGGAGTGAATTCTATTAATAAGAACTAAATTTAAGATAAGTTAAGGAGTTTATGTACTTACATTTAATATCAGAGTAATAAAATAATTTGAATTTGAATGGTCGTCGTTTCAAAATAAAGCTTGTTTTTATTTCTATATTATACCCAGTCACAAAGTTGCCAAGACTAAAGTATTGAATCTGATTATATTTGATTAATGCGAAACCTGTCCGTTGGAAATACCATACAATCCAATATAGATAAACTCAGTTCAAAAGTTATAGAGATACAATAAAAAATGTAGGGGATACGATGTGTTAGATAATTTATTTTTGAGTTCTCATTGCCCAATAATAACTGTCAAAGGTCGGCAAGAAATGTATGTAAGTTATTTTAAGCTTCATTACATCATCATCAACATCATCCACATCTCAATAATGCCAGTGTCCTCGATCCTGCGCTAATTTCGACAGATAACAATTTAATACTAGTTGAAAATTGGCCAAGAATATAAAGTGGACAATGTAATAAGTGCTTAAAACCATTTCTTTACAAGAGGTTAATCTGAAAATGTTGAAGCTGTGCCTGAAGTCGCAATCATCGCCTTGTACTTCTTGTACCAGGCGTCTGACCAACCAATATAAACATAATTATTATATTTATATCTATCCAAGACTATTTTAAAAACAGAACAATAATAAAATATAAAAAGTTCTGACGTCATAGCATGGGACAAGCTTTTTTTAGTATTTTAATAAACGTGGGATACATTGTAACCACGAATAAACTAGACACAAGGATATTTATCAAAATATACAAACAAGTTTCAAGGACAGCGCATTAGGCTATTATTTTATCGGTGACCTGCCATAATGTACTTATGTAGGTATACAAGGTTAATGATAACTATCACATATCCTTGAAGCACGGATTTGGTACATCAAAAGCAGCCATCTTTGTTTTGGGAGTTTGGGGAGTAAGCGAAAAAAACCAGTCTGATAAAAAAATTCATCGCGTCTGATAAAATGTATAATACAGAAATATTTTATGTGAAGTTTCAAAAATAGCAGAACAAAAGTTGTAAGGTGTTTTCGCACTTAAGAAATTTATAGTTTAGTAATAGGGTTTTTTTTCGAGAGGTTCTGATAGGGTTGAAAGGTTATGCGTTAGTTACGAGTAACCCTGTAGATACATAATACCGGTATATAATGGTGTACATAGAGGTTACAAACTAGCGATACTATCATGTGGGTCCACAATATTTCAAAACATAACAAACGCTGACGTGGATGTATGATATATGCATAAATATATGCATAAATATAAACACACAATTACACAAAATGTACCTATTTCAACTTTTATCTTAGAACCGGTTTTAATACTTTAAGAGTTAAGAGTTTCGTTTAAATCAGAATAAACTGAGGTATAGAATGAAAAGGTTAGAAAAAGACGTTCATAAAGTTACGTTAGCCGCTGTGAAAACCTATTATGTAATTATTAAAAAAATAAGAGAATTTATTAAAAGAAATAAAGCCAAAAAGAGAATGAATAATTATAGTTTAAAAAGTTTTAAAACACTTCAACAAAGACTAATTACCAAACTACAACATCAATTTAAGAAAGAAAGTTTAATGGCTTAAATTCTTAGCCACCTACTACTCTAGTAGGTAGGTTTATAAAATGATGATTTCGCCTCATATACCGGTTTAAAAAAAGTATAAACCATGTAAAATGAAGAACAGACCGATAATACACGAATTGTAACGTCGTGTTACTAAACGCGAATACGTACGGATATCTGAAACGCGTAAACGGCGCGGGCCTTGAATTTAAACAAAATGTTTAAAATTCTAAACGCAACCGCAAACGAGCCGGTTCATATTCATAGTTAATTGCGTCGAGTGCTCTATAATGAACGTGCGGTAAAACTGTTAGTCATTTTCCTAGATAACGGTCGATTATGAAATCGATTAGAATATTTAAATGCAAGTTATAATACCAGAGAGCGGCGGCACAAAACACCGCGGATCCACCGGACATTGACAAATTTCTCAGGCCCGTATTCCGTCACTTATTTATGAATAATCGTGAATAATATTTGAATATCAACCGGCGATGGCGAGCCAAACAATACGCTGTTGTGCCACTGTTTAGTAAACACTCTCCTGTGCTGTTCCCCGAACAATTAAACAATGAGATCTTTACTTACATGAGCAAATCGGTTCTGTTCGGCTCGAGGTAAAATACTTTTTTTCTTTCATTTCATAGATAATTTGTAGTGTTAGCTGTACCGTTACGTATTCTACATTATTGTTTTTCAGAGAAGAGTATTGTTTTAACGAAACCCACACATATTTTCATACAAACTTTTGCAAGTAGGTAAGACTGAGTCTCAAAGACTAGAAATGATTGAGTGCTGATTTATACTTCAGTTATCTGGTTATAAAGGGTAACTGGTAACTAACGCATAACCTTTTAAGGGTGGCTTTAGTACATCCATACCAACAACTTTTGTACAACAACTTTAGGAAATTCGTGAAAAAAAATCAGCTGTTCCATACAAAAGTATGGAAGATATTCGACAAAATGTATGGAACAGCTGATTTTTTTTCACTAATTTCCAAAAGTTGTAGTACAAAAGTGAATGATGAAAAGTATGAATAACTTTCTTAGTTTTTGATTCTCAATATAATATTAATTTGTATGGTAATGCGGTTGGATAACTGCGTCAGAAAATAGGATTGCACTACCTATGATGCATGGCAGTTGTGCGTGTAACATTATGTAAGTACTTAGAAACAATGTAGGTAAATAAAAAATACGAGATAATAATGCAGGAAGTACATAAAAGCAAAACGGCAACTTCCTTATCGTGGTGTTTTTTCTGTAAATATACTAGTTTGCAGAATAGTGGCATCGCGGGCGGGAAGCGCACAACTTTTCTAACAACATTTTAAATTAGTAAATTACGATTTCGTAAACAGTAACATTTATGCGGTGTTTTATGTAATTTTTACTTGCCAAAAGGATACTGCCAAGGTGAACAGCAGAAGAGTTTAAGTATATTTTTCTCAGGTCTGTAACCTCGTGTTTAATAATAAACTTGATAATCTTGATTAAGCTAAATAAAAAAGCAAAAAAAAACTGGTTTTCACAAACACGTTAATTCAGTGAATGTTATAATTATGATGTTTTGAAGAAAAACATACAAGTAAATTGAACATTTGTTCATATTATTCAGTGGTACTATGACGTCGAGAGCCCATTGTATGCAAATAAAATTGTTTAATTAATTCAGGGTTAAAGAATTTAAGGAATATAATTGCTAGTGATAACGATCCTGATACGGTTTGCGTCAAATTAAAAGCCTGTTTAAATATTTATAATTGTCATTACGCTGCTGTATTATATTATCAGTAGACTAATTTTGAAGACATTTATTTAATTGTGGAATAATACAGTGTGGTTCTTGGAACATTTTCCGAGCTGATATACTCATAAAAGAAAATTAGCCGAGTACAAATATTTGGACTTGAACTTACTACCGCCTACCTAAATGTCAGACTTGCTAATAATTTGCAATATCTACAATTTTGAAACCAACATGCGTAGCCAAACAAAAATAAAAACACAGAGCCTTTATTTAATAAAATTGTAGTAATTTTATAATTCAATACAAAATTAGGTATTACATTTCTTAAATTAGAGCCAAAGAATATTGTAAGTACCCTTTTAAAAAGAGCCCAACGAAGATCATAGATGCATATCACACCTAAACCTAACATAATCAACCAAACTTTTAAGAGTAATAAAAGCCAACTCGCAAAGCACACCCTTAAAATGCAACATATAAAATAAAAAGTTTAAAATCGCCCATCCACATTGTCACATTAACGAGGCATTGAAAAGAGGGTCAATCAATAGTGACCGTGCGATAGGCAGTGAAATGAATGGATTATAATTTTCTAGTACATCGCTAGGTGGTCAATCCACAGGGCGTTATTGGGTGGCACGAGGGCTGCCCTTGAGCCTTCACTGACCTGCCACCCCTGGCACAGATACCTACATAGGAAGCTTTCGATTTCATCGCTCAATCGACATATATAAAAGTGAATTAATTGGAACAGATCTTTTTAATTGGTCCATCACTGTACCATAAATATAAAGCGATAGTGCATCTTTTTGTTTATCTTTGACGTTACCGTGGGTGAAGTGATTATTTATTATTGTATATACTCGTAGATATCATTATTTATCCATTAACCTGACCGCGGTATGACTATAGATCATATAATCGATGCAATCAATAATAATATTCACAAAAATGATCTGCAGAAAATGGAAAGCAAGTATATTTTTCAACGATGTCAAAATCGAACAATGAAACAAATGAACTTCATAGAAAAATATACTTCACTCACTTGTAATTATTTCTCTTGTATGTACATATGTATATCCTTCTATTTGACAGATCTATCATAATATTGTTGCGAGACAGTCAATATACTGCCGTATATTTTGTCACACTCGCTTGTCACCATGGCAATTTTACGTACAACAAAATGTGGAAGCAACAATAGCAAAATTACGAATGCTACTCATACGGTTCGGTTCATACAATTCATAGTTTGTGCTGCCATATAATTATTTCGAAAGTTCTGTTTGACTGTTGCTCAATCGGTTTGCAAATACCAAAATGTAGTGTGTAGTTATTTTGTTGTTAAATTTTGCAACTTTTTCTAAAGTTCGCAGGTATCATCTGCTGTAATGAACATTAAAGTTTTTAAAGTTTCACGGTGTTTCGAAAATACACCAAATAGGATTTAATCACCTAAAATAGAACCATGATATGAATGTATATAAATATAAATTAAGTATTTGACATTAACTATGGATGTGTCCGAAACCGCGTATATTTTTAGGAAATTCATTAAGTATGTATACGATATGTAGAACCGATAACATCCTTGTTCTAACTACGTAGAGTAAGCTAGTACTTAAAAACTATGATGAATAAAAGCGTAGTTTGCTTATTTTGCTTGTAGGCCATAAGAGCATAATGATTTTTAGAAAGGTTAGGTTCTGAGCTAGATATAGGCAACTTTTATCAAAACAACACGTAGTCCAAGCCACAGGCATCCACTAGTAAACAACTTATAGTACCAGGTTAACCTTGATCTAGACTTCACAAAATCTAATCAGTCAACTACTAATATATTTTTGTATAACATATTAATTTATTTAATTAGCTTTATTCTATCTTTATTGATATAACATCATAAGACTCAGTTCAAACATCAGATCTCTGATAAACAGAATTTCAGAATCTAGAATAATGTACATTATGTATATGTATATATAGGTAGGTATCTTAGTAAGTATCTATAGCGTAAGTAACCATTGAGTATATAATGTTGGATAACGCAAGTAAAAGATAAGATTAAGAAACCACGAAAAGAAGCTTTGGAATAGAAAACGCTCAATAACAGCAGAAAGTAGAGCATTTTTAATGGTGCTGCTTTATACACCTATGTAATGTTTTGCAGTGAAAATATATGTTTATATTTTTATTGCTCGCGGCTTTCTAATGATACTCTATATATATATAAACCTTCCTCTTGAATCACTCTATCTATATAAAAAACTGCATCTATATCCGTTGTATAGTTTTACAGATCTAATCATACAAAAAAACATAGGGACAGACGCGGAAAGCCACTTTGCTTTATACAATGTAGTGATTTCCCAGCAAAAAATGAACCAAATACAAGCAAAGTCATCGCAATAACCTATTTCATTAGTTAGAAATTCGTAACATACTTTACGACCCGGTTTTCATACCAACGGGGCTAAGGTCGGACGTCGATTGGGTAAGGAGGTTCAATTATTTAGACACGTCATTACTGAAACAACTTGACTGGGACATCGGACTTGTGTTTGATAAATCGTTGCTTGTCTGTGCCGATGGTAGCGCGGAATACGGTGGAAGTTTTGTATTGTTTCTATTGGTTTAACTTGGTTTAACTAATGTGGAAGGTGGGGTAAGTAATAAGCATTTAAATAAGTAATTAATTCTATAAGTTCAAGTGACCTAAATATACAATACTACTTCTTCTTATAAACCTAAATCTGTGTGGGATTTAATTCTAGAAAAAAAAACTTTGAGAAGACTTGATAACCTCCTTTTTTTGGACGTCGGTTAAAAATAGGTTCATGTGATAGCTAGTAATACCTTCCTATTTATAAATTAAAAACAAAATCAACAAACAAGGTTGATCAGTGTTTTGTATTTTCCCATCGTTTTCAAAACTGTGAGATAGAATAAAAAAAAACCGATCACTAGTAGAATACGGTTTAAAATTAGGATGAGAGTAGGTGTTGCTTTTTCGGTGTTTATTCGCGAAAGTAGTAAAATAAAAGTTGTTGATTTCAACTTACAAAAGCCGCCCTTGATAGATTCATTTAAAAAATCCTGTATTAGACAGTTCCTGTGTTGACAGCCATATCACTATACACGAATAATTTCTTTAAAAAATAACTGGCAAAAATGCATTAGAACAACCGCAGGGAGCACCTGGATTCGATCTGCGCAGGACCAGGACGATTGGCGTACACGAAGAGAGACCTATGCCCAGCAGTGGGCGATAGCGGGCTGATGATAATGATGGCAAAAATGCAGAGGATCTGCCTGATGGTAAGCAGTCACCGTCGCCTATGGACACTAGCAACTCCAGAGGTGTTGCAGCACTTTGCCAGCTTAGAGAGGTGTTTGAGAATACCCTTTTTAAATCTCCCCATATTGTAGCTCTGCAGAAAGACGTCGGGGGTTAGGTCGTTCCACATCTTGCAAGTTCGCGGAAGGAATTACCACATGAACCGGACTGTGTGGGAGCTCCAATTTCGCAAGATGTGACATACATATGTACATATATCTATTTAAAATCATACGCTAAGTAACTCTTATATACAATATAACAATATGTATTGGTAGGTCAGATATTAAGAAAATTATAGGCAGTATACAAATAAACATGGGTTAAGTAATGTAGTAATTAACATTGAATAATGACACCTCCTATCTTTAATGTATATGGTTTATTTCGAGCAGTCAGTAAATAACTGTATCAACAACTTTAATAACTTTCTCGGTGATTAGTGTTGTAATTAGTAACGTGTTTTGATAAGTTGGCATTTCAATATTAACTTTTACTTACTTTTTAACTTTGGTAGTGGGCTGGAGCACTTAGACTATTTTTAGGCTTTTCTAAGCGCCCCTTTTTTATATTTTAGTTAGAAGTAGTATGTTTAGTTTTTCTTCCCCTGTTTTTATGTTTTATTACTATTACTTGTTTGTATTGTATTAGTTCGTTATTTTGTTAAGAATAGACGAGATAAGGTCTCCAATAAATAAATTATGAATTTACCGTGCTGTTTTCTTTCGCTTGCGCCATATTATGTAGTCATCTGAATATTTTTAAATCTTTAGGATATCATTGATTGATTCATATATTTTGCCTGATAAAATCTTCATCATTTTTGTTTAACAAATAAATATTCCCTTAGCGACATAGGATCTATTCGACCCACATTGAAGATCCACCTACTACACCCGACGCGGTTATGATTACTCACAATAGGACCAACATTACACAGCGAACGTATTAAGATAGTGCTTGCAAAGCCAAACACTAACAAACCCCAAGATGGGTCAACTCAATAATCAACGAACACCATTTTTTACTAACGCTTATCCCTATCCTTAATAACAACCTTCTCCAAATCGGCGTCTGGCTGCATAGCCGGTCGACTACCATCCCGGAGCGTTAGCACAAAACCACGCTCCACAACCTCGTGCCCCCCGGTATGCCGGTTTGACCGGAGCAGGCTTGTCGTGGCTGGGTGCGGTACCTATGTTCATGTTCAACAAATAAATATTCCGGGATAAAAGAGTTGTTTAATTTATTCCAGAGTGATAAAATTGCAAAATCAGGTATTTCTGACTACTTACATCTTATGTACTTCTTTCTACTTGTGAAGTTATTCTTGGCATAAATTAAGTAAGACGCAATACTTTCCAGGGTTTTTATCTACGCCTTTTGGAAATAATCATCAAATTGTACCCACTGCTGAGTATAGGCCTCCTCTTTTGCGCTCTTTCCAGACGCACCTTTGTATATTACTATACACTATACAGCAGACTCAAAAAGTAAAAAAGATTAGGAGATTTTGTTTCTAAATTTAATTAAAAGATTCCTGAAAAATAAGGATATATTTAACTATATATGCTTGACAACTCGCCAGATGTTGAACAACGTAATAATCTACGTTCTAGCGCGCTTGCCCAGAAGAAACCGATTCACTCTCGACTTGAAGACATTGTTTTTTTAGAGGCGAAATCTTTGTTTCAATACCGACAATTAGACTAAAAACCGGCCAAGTGCGAGTCGGACTCGCGCACCGAGGGTTCCGTACAAACCTGCAAGGTTAAATATTTTGTGATGTAACTAAAAATTTATGGTTTTCGTAATTTTTCCTTTATCTATGCTATAAGACGTTGCTTCGTACCAAATTTCAAGATTCTGAGTTCACGGGAAGCACCCTGTAGGTTTTGATTCCCTTGCAAGTGTCGAAAATTTGCGGCATAAATGGCTGTATCTTTTGATTGCGTTGGCTTAGAAGTTTGATTTTTTCACAGCTTCAAGGGACAGTAGACCTGAGTAATTGATATAAATTTCAGCTTCATACCTCTACGCGTTCCTGAGAAAAAGGGTCTTGACAGACGGACGGACGGACGGACAGACGGACAACAAAGTGATCCTATAAGGGTTCCGTTTTTTCCTTTTGAGGTACGGAACCCTAAAAATCGAATCGAAGTTGAATATTAATCAAAACTCTGTTTTACTTACCTAGTTTATGAGTGGTACGTTACTATACGATAATAGTTTGATACTTCATGTTAATATTTTGGTCTTGTAATCTTATTGGTCGTTATAATCTTGGGAATAATGTACACCATAAAACAGAGTCCTTGGCATATAGCATAGGTACTTAACTGCAAAACTACTTTGGATGAGAATAGAAATGTAGACATACCTTCATATACATTCCAAAATGGAGGCGTAACCAGTAACTGGCTACGTGCCAGCAAAGAGGTACTTAATGATAAAAAAGTTTAGTTAGCTTACCTCCCTGGACCGCATGAGGTATCTAACCAGGCGCCCGCGCAGCACAGCCAGCGTGTTCTTGTCCAGCTCGGGCCCGCCGCCCGCCACAGACTGCACCAGCACCTGCCAGCGACTCAGCGCGCTCTCCAGGATGCGGATGTCTTTCTTGTCTATTCTGGAATGGGGAAATTGTAATATGATTAATATTTTGAAGTGAAAAAAAATGTTTGATTCAAGTATCAGTGACTTCAAATCGAATAACTTTTAAATCTGCAGAGTTATGTTGCTTGGCTTCAAACATGAAAATTTTGTCAAGTCTACAAAATTCCGCAAAAACATTATGTAGTCTGTATTGTATATTTTATTGAATATCGTAAATTTATACTGCATAATAAGACCTACACAAGTAGGTACTAACGGAAACAGTATGTACCTATATTTATTTTTTTATTAAATCATTGAAAGTAATAATAAAAGAAGTTTTCACAAATTATAATCAACAAATTGTCAGTAAAATACATCATACTTACACTTATATTATAACTGCCAAAGTTTGCATGTATGCTAGATTCTAGATGACCATATGCACTAATTTTGATCCTGGATTATAATTAATATGTAGTACTAGTAGGCTGCTTAGTCAGTTACCGTCATTTATCTCAATGATCCAGTAAAATATTGAGCAATGCTATTATTATTATTTAGGTATGTAACCTAAATAATAATAATTGCATCATAAATCATATTATTGCAGTCACTACAAAATCTGTGATATGGTGTATCTAGTTACCTGTCTGCCAGCTGCATTTCTATATCCATACCATCTTCTTTGTAATCTGGCAGTTCTGAGTCATTCAATGTCTCTTCAGCATCAGAGAACGACATGATCTTGTCAGTGGGTCCTGGAATAGTAATTAAAATGATTTATTAATTGTTACCAGGCACTTCATTATAACATTTATGATTTAATTTGTTTTACAACAAGGACTTTAACACCATTATCCAAAAAAACAAACTTCCAGAATTCAGAAAACATATTAAGCCTAAAAAAGTTAGTATTATGTACAAGTATAGTCAGTGTTGCATAAATACTTCTTAAGATTTTTTTATTTACTGTGATAATAACTATATACATAAAAGTCAAAGGTGACTGACTGACTCGATCAACACACAGCCCAAACCACTAGACTGAAATTTGGAATGAAGGTAGATGTTATGATGTAGGCATCCGCTGAGAAGGTTTTTTGGAAATGCTACTTTTATAGGGGTGGAATAGGGGATGCAAGTTTTACTTCTTAATGTGAGTGAAGCCCCGAGCACCCACTAGTTAGTGTATAAATATTTTGACATATAATTCTGACTAATAATCAATAAAATGTTTATCTGTATGAATAGTTACAGTATACCTTTAGGCAGTGGCTGCACTGTCTGGTCGGGCAGCAGCTGGTACTGCTTGAGCAGTTGCCAGTGGTTCATGAGGGACTTGGGTGTGCGGGACTGGTAGAACACGTGTGGGTTGCACTCCTGCAGCTCTTGGAACTTCTCTATGGTCGGGTGTGAGTTCTGCAAATTGAAGACAGTTGATTAAAATCATTTATCAAATTATGTATTTTTTATAGATACCACCAGAATCAGGGCATGGTGTACAAAAAGCAATGGGTGATAAAGACAAAAAGATATTTAGTATTGTAATAAAATGAACACATAATATAAATACTTTAGGTAAGCATGCATCATATTATAAAATCTCTAAAGAATGACAATGATGATGATGATAGATATAATAGTGGCTGGCAGCAGCTTCCTCTTTGGTCAGCTTCATCCTTACTGTAGCCTATATTATCCTGTCAGGGCCTTATATAATCCGATCATAATAACTGTGATATATAATATTTATTAGTGATATGCTACTACTTTGTGATGTGAAAAGGAAACAAACAAAACAACATAAACAAACTTCATTTTCACTTTTAATCTACTGATTATGCAAATCAAAAAATATCTATGCTGTCAATCATTTAGTATCCTATACAACTGCACTAGACTATTATGTGCCTTCAAACGATGGCACATAATAGTTTAAAAGAAGAATTGTAAACTAAAATTAATGATGATTCAGCTAACTGATATACATACAACTAATTACATAGCAGTACAATTTATCGGCATACATTGTCAATCCATTGCCAGTGTCCAGGGTCCCACAGTCAATCATGAATTTAAACTATATTTTTTTTTTTTTTTTTTTTTTTTTTTTTATATCACACAGCGCCATCTAGCCCCATACTAAGCTTACGCTTGTATCATGGGCACTAGATAACGGATATAATACATATATAGTTTTCTTTTGTAAATACATACTTATTATATATAGAAACGACCAGACTCAACACAAGTAATTACAAATTTCAATATTCATAATTACTTGTGTTATGCGGGAATCGAACCCGCACCCCTAGATTAGAAGGCAGAGTCACTACCAACTAAGCTAACGGAGCAGTCATATTGAGTCTAAAGCTCAACTCGCAGCCAAGAAGCTGGGTATCCTCTCCAAGGTGCGACGATACTTCACTCCGGAACAGCTGCTGACCCTGTATCAAGCACAAGTTCGGTCGTGTATGGAGTATTGTTCGCACCTTTGGGATGGTTCTGCGAAGTACCAGCTTGAGGCGTTGGAGTTAATTGAGAAACGGGCAAAAAAGCTCATCGCGAAAGACTCACTCTGTAGCTCAAAATTACAAAACCTTGAGCACCGCCGTAAGGTGGCCAGTCTTTCGGTTTTTTACGTTGCATTTCGGAGAGTGTGCGGAGGAATTACATAATTTAATTCCAGCAGCCCCATTTCACCATCGTACGAGTAGGGGTTCGGCAAGGAGGCACCGTTATACAGTTGAGGTTCCAAAGACTCGCACCAAGCGCTTTGCTTCGACTTTCATCGTGCGAACAGCCAAACTGTGGAACTCCTAGCCCGAATCTCTATTCCCCTTGAACTATAATTTGTCGGTCTTTAAGTCGAGAGTAAACCGGTTTCTTCTAGGCAAGCGCGCTACATCGTAGACTATAACATTGCTTACCATCAGGCAAGTTGTAGTCAAGCGTAAGCCTATATCATGTAAAAAAAAAAAAAAAAAAAAAAAAAAAAAAACTTCAACACAATCATTCTAGAACAACTTACACTCTTCAAAGTGCCGAGCAATTCTTCTTCAGCAGTAGAATACAGAGCCTGTTGTTGCACAGCGGCAACCAGGTCTGGGTGCAGATTGCTCATGGCTGCCACAGCCACACGAGACACCTCGGCATTGTACAGCAAGGCATACCAACGAGACTGGAGCTCGCTCAGTGTGAATCTGCATGAAAATTTAATGCCACGGTGGACCATCCGCAGGTCATTTGTCTAGAATCAAATAGATAGAATTCATTTATTTATTTAAAAAAAAAAACATAAAATTGTAGGTCCTGGCTGTTTGGTGACAAACAGTTTGGTTTGTTTATTTTTATAAGTCAGTTGTTAAGCCACACCAGAAGCCCTTTGGGCTGATTGAAAACTCTGGCACCAGAGTTAGCTACTCTCATACAAACTTACTATAATTTATTTGGAAATAATATTGCTATAATAGGTATAACAGTTTAGATAATAATCATAAACCACACTATTCTTTGAATGTGAAATTGTAGCCTTGCAGTATCTGAAGGGATGTTGTCCGTCAAACTGTGTAAGGTGTTATATTCAAAAGTGTATACAAAACTCACCTGTTGCACTCCAAGTATCAGAGCAAGATCATCAGTAGGCTTCCATCTTCCGAGATCTTTAGTTGATAACTGGCTTAGTTGCCCCTTTCGACGAGCTTTTCTCCCCAGGCTGCCTAGAGAAGGCACTCTGCTGGCGACCTTCCTGCGCTCCGGCGGTGGGTTTGAGGGAGTCGGAGGAGCACTGATAGCGGCTGTCAGCTCCGGTAACTGGCTGGTGTAAGACTGAGTACGCATCCGCTTGTCTCCTTTGCCAAGAGATGCACCAGGTTGCAAACTGTATTCCACGAGTTCATCGTCGAAACGACGACGTTTTATGGACCTTGAGGAACTGAAATATAAATATAACGATACGTGTTGTATTACAGAAACAGAATACACGTGAATTACAAGGAATTTGATAAACTACCTGCGGCGTTTATTGTCATCTCTGGAGCTGAGAAACGAAGAGGGTGTAGCTGCAGAGTATTCGTTGGATGCCGTTGCAGGAAAGTCCATTGTGGACTTTACAATAATACCTGTAATACTGAAACGAAAATAATTCAAGAAAACAACTTGTTTTCTTCAATAGACTTGACAGTTGACGTTGAGCTACGGCAAAGAATACTATTACCCTTTTAAAAAAAGGTACAGTCAAGAAGGCGTAAGCTGAGCTTTGCATTTGTGTGGGTGTACATAGATAGTGTAGGTGAGACAACCGGCTTCTCCATCGTGCGATAGCGCCATCTCACTCCCCCGCCCACCTGCCATACTTCACTTTTATTGTCTGAGTGTACTTTTGGTGATCACTCACACAAATGCAAAGCTCAGCTTACGCCTTCTTGACTGTACGCGCTACGGCGCTACGGTATGTAGTTTTTTATGTTGGTAGCATTGATGATCAACTTTGACGTGACTTTGGCATTCTACCGTAAAATGTGGTGAAGCCATGAAGTTAGAGGTAGAATGGAGAAAACACTCCTAATACCTACTTGATTCAAATACCTACGCATTGCTATCCCACTCTAAGTGGTGGGAAGTCTCTTTCTAGTGTGGTGTTGGGTATTTTAATATAAATACTAAAAACTCCCGCAATTGGGTAAATTAACCTATAAAGTTTAAAGTTCATCTATCACCAAATTGTTATTTATATGAGTTTCTGGTGTTTGCAGATTGAAAAGGAATATAATATAAATTGTTAAAGTATAATTTACTTTAACAACTTATATTATATTATATAAAGCAGAAAATACAAACGGAACACATATGTTATGAAGACAATATATACCGGTAGCAAATTCTTATTATAAATGTTACAACAAATAATTGAAAATCATTACGAAAACAATTACTAAAGTGTATGTTGCAATTTAAGTAAATCATATATTTTGGGAGTTTCTTCATGTGGCAACACTTGATCTATCCGCCATCAAAACAATGCTGTCAATAGTGTCAAATGTCAATTGAACTGTCATGGCAGAAAAACAACAAAAACATTCGTCGACTCGCGCTTTTGAACCTAAAAACTAAGCTTAAAAACCCTTAAAAGGTATGAAAAATGGTGCAACGATGTATTGTGTGTGGTTGTGGAAGCGAGTGATATCCAAGAACACACATATATTACACACGTAAGTCCTTAAATTGGATTTTTATAAACACTAAGTCTATCGACCGATTTCATGAAAATATCTCGAAAACATTATGATTACTACTGTGATGAGGCCTTTAACAAGTCTAAATTAGCATGTATAATGATTTCTAAGTGATGAAACACATATATTTTATGTTTTATTAAAGTTATGAATAAAACGTAAAAATGGAGTACGGTGACCATAAAATATTTTTTGCGGATATCTCTCGTAGGTATAATGAATGCCATGTTCACTAAATCACAAAGCACTTATATTTCTTATTAGATATAGGTACTCTGTTAACCTGTTAGATAAAAATAATTGAATCTCTATTAAAAAAATATACTTGAAAATATGTTATTGTATTGACTCTTTTTAATGTCATAACATGTTGTGCTATTATTATTCCTATTGTAAAACTGTGCTCTGCTTTCAGATTTCCCAAGAACAATATACAAAGAACTTTGTGGTTTGCAGTTATACCATTGAAATTAAAGTTTATGAAAGTGCTTGGATATGTAGCCTACACTTTAAAGCATCTGATTATGACTTACCAAGTAAGAGATCGAAGGCAACGGCTTTACCATACTACAATGAAAATGGGACCAACGAATATAATGTTTCGTGTGAATTTATGTATAAGTTATTTTCTGTAAATAATTTATAGATTATGTATTGTTAGATGCTGGCTTCCTTGTACTTTGAATAGAAAAACGGAACATGTCACTCAACTGTGTTATTTATTTATTTTATTCTTTCTCTTAAACATTTTAGAAGTTAACTAGCTAATGTATTATGGTATAAACTAATATAAATCCAAATAACGTCATAGATTGGACCACGAATATTCAAAGATAATAATCATAGTACCCGGATAAAGCAAATTTTTTATTTGCTCTACTATTTATCGGGCAGTTTGCTTTTGTTCTAATGGTTTGCTATACTATACTATTGTTAGGCGGAACGAAGTTCGCAGGGTCATTTATTTTTATCATAAATCAGATCAATCTAGAAAATATATATGTACAAAAAATAATACAGTTAGCTATTTGGTTTCATTGTCATTACCTACGATTAATTTATGATGTGTCCTGCTTTTATGCACACATGTTGGGTCACCCTATTAGAAAGAGACTTCCCACCACTTAGAGCGGGATAGCAATGCGTAGGTATTTGAATCAAGTAGGTATTAGCAGCGCTCACTCCATTCTACCTCTAACTTCATGGGTGAAGCCATGGGTGAAGCGGGTCACTTTTGATTTGAACTTTGTTTACAATTTGAATACATGAGGACTTGACAAAATCCTCAGACTAAAGAAGAAAGAAAGGACTCGGCATAACAAACAGTAGTTACTGACATATCGGCATCTCTTTTTATCTTATGAGGGCAATCATAATGTAAAAGAGCACAACAGTAGTTTTATCAATGGCTGATGACGTCACAAAATGTATCACTGCGGCCGGTCGCCATGTTTTATCACAGCCAACAACAAGTACATCAGTTGTCATCGTAACTTGTTTATTACAGAGTTTTGAAGAAAATTTAGTGATATTAAGCGAAAATTGTGCTTGTTTATAGTGTGTGAACTTGCAAAATACTGCATTTATTATGGGTAGGTGCAGTGTGTTAGGCTGCCGCATGAAAAGCAACACAAAACATCCCAAAATAACGTTGCACAGGTAAGTAAACGAATTCATTCAAAATATCTTGTCTTTTCTATTATTTTAAAATATTTTGCTGTTTGTGGGAAAGTTTATAAAGATAAACGTGCTTTTCTCTATTCATTTACTGTTTTACTAATAATATTAGGCGATTATTTAAGAAAATCATTCGTCATAGTAAATAGAGTTGCGGTACGGCATTTTCAATGTATCGATAACTTAGCGACAGGTGAATATTATCTAAACTCGATTTCTTTTATTTGATTTTAGATTGCCAACATGTAAAGAAAGAAAAGAACAGTGGCTGGATATACTTGGTATTGAAAATTTGAATACTACAACCAAACATATTTTTATTTGTTCCCTGCATTTTGAAGACAAATGTTTGAACCGAACTTTAAATGTAACAAGACTGCGCGATGATGCTTTACCTTCAAGTAAGTTGTTGGTAAGTTTTGAAAATAGACCAGATAAGTTTATAGTGTTTACCTACTTACTGACAAAGTAATCGAACTAAACCAGTTGATGACAAGGGACGAGAATCATGTCAGCAGCAGTAATTCTATATTGTTGAAATACTGATAAAAAGTTTCAGATTTAAATGTACATAGAACAAAATAGATAAATGTACCTGTGTTAAAATGCAAGTTATACAAATGTGTGCATGTGTTAGTGATTAAATTGGCAATGTAAATATTATTAAACATATAAGGTTTTTTTTGTGTAGATACCAGCGCAAATAATAACAAACACACTCAATATTAAAAATTATTGTTATTTTGCTTTACAGTTACCAGCCCAATTTAATGAATGCCAGGAACATCAATTTGTTTCTCACAAAGCACTGGAAGGGGAGCCTATCTGCAGCACTTCTAGCTATTCAGATGTAAGTATCCTTTTTACAATGTTAAGTATCGTACTTCATATTATACAATCTTGATTTTTGAAAACAAACACACTCAATATTAAAAATTATTGTTATATTGCTTTACAGTTACCAGCGCAATTGAATAAATGCCAGGAACATCAGTTTGTTTCTCACAAAGCACTGGAAGAGGAGCCTATCTGCAGCACTTCTAGCTATTCAGATGTAAGTCTTCTATTTTATGTTACTATAGGTACTGCGGGCAGCATAACTGGTAATTTAAAATAATTTAGGCCAAAAAACTTGTACGAAGTTGCAAAAAACTAGAAGTCAATGTGTTTTTTTTTTGTTTCAGGAAAAAGCGCTTGAAATTATTCAAAAATTAAAATTAAAATGTGAAAATCAGAAAAAAAAAATAAAAAGATTAAATGAAAAAGTGAGAAGACAGAGTAAGAAAATAGCAGATTTTAAAACTGTAATGAAAGATTTAAAAGACAATAATTATGTGAATGATGATCATGCGGCTGTGTTGGAGCAGTGCGCAGGCCCCAAAGATTTTCTAAAAAGGCAAATTGCGAAATCGGTAGGAATGCCTTTGGAAAGACAATACAGCGAAGAAATTCGAAAATTTGCACTGACACTCCACTTTTTATCTCCAAAGGCCTATAACTTTGTTCGTCGTACGTACAGTTCCTGTTTGCCACATCCAAGAACTTTAAGTAGGTGGTATCAGAATGTAAACGCTGAACCTGGGTTTTGTACAGAGGCTTTTAATGCTTTGAAACACAAAGTTCAAACAAGTGAAATGCCAGTGATATGTGCTATGGTTTTGGATGAAATGGCTATTAGAAAGTCTCTTTGCTGGGATCCTCAAACTAAAACCTATTATGGACGAGTTAACGTTGGGATTGATTGCGATATGGACTCATTAGAAGTAGCCAATGAGTGTCTTGTGTTACTGCTGACCTGTATAAACGGTAGTTGGAAGTTACCTGTGGGATACTTTTTCATAACGGCTTTGTCTGGGGAACAAAAAGCAGTACTAGTTAAAACATGCATCCATAAATGTGAAGAAGTCGGCGTCAAAGTTGTGAGCTTGACCTGCGATGGTCCAGCTGCAAATTTAAGTGTTTTCAGCATTAGGCTGTGATTTCAATTCAGGCCAGGTAACATTTACTTACAGTAACAGCATCATACACGCTTTTATTGATTCCTGTCATGCTATCAAACTAGTCCGAAATGCTTTCGGTGAATTGAGGGTGTTTTACGATATGCATGGCAGGAAAATAGATTACATCTACCTGGAACATCTACTAAATTTGCAGGAAGCCGCAGGACTGCACATGGCCACAAAATTAACAAAGGCCCACATACAATATCAAAAACAAAAAATGAAGGTACGACTTGCCACGCAGCTTCTTAGCGACTCGGTGGCAGATGCCTTGGAGCATTGTGCTGATTTAAAAATCCCGGAATTTCAAGGAGGTGAAGGCACAATTAACTTCATTAGGTTAATAAACAGCGTTTTTGATGTCTTAAACAGCCGATCAATTAGACCACCGGGGTGGAAAAAGGCTATATTTTCGGGAAATGTTGGTCTGGTAGAAGCTTTATTCGAAGGTGCCACAACCTACCTTCAGAATCTGATACTGCCATCTGGGCAGAAACTCGTCGATTAGAGAAGAAGAACAGGCTTTGTAGGACTTATTGTGGACATGATCAGTGCAATTCAACTGTATAAATATTTGATTGCCGGTACCAAACTTTTACAGTACCTGCCACTGTACAAGGTCAGCCAGGACCACCTCGAGTTGTTTTTTTCTGCCATCCGAGCTCGAGGTGGCTTTAATAATAACCCTAATGCGGTTCAATTTAGGGCCGCTTTTAAAAGATTGTTAATAAGAGCTGAAATTAGGGATGCGGGCATTGGCAACTGCGTTCCTCTAGAGCAAATTAACATATTAACCTGCTCTAGTAAGACAAACCCAGTCACGGCCATAAACGAACTAACAGAAAGGAATTCATTTGTTGAATTGCCAGAGGATGATAGTGAGTTGTTCGAAGAATTTATACACTGCATGTACAATAACTTACCCAACTACTCCGAAAGCGTAGTTACTTATATTGCCGGTTTCATATCTAGAAAGTTGGCTCGCTCTGTAAAATGTGATATTTGCGCAAATTTGTTATTTGGAGATGCACAAAAAAGCTTAATAACTCTGAAAAATAGGGGTGGATTGGTTTACCCGTCAAAAGACGTGACGAATATTCTGATTAAAATTGAAAAAATCCTTAAAGGTATTTTTCAAAAGCAGCTTCGGTCTGAACAGTATTATCTGCATGCATTTCGATTTTTCATGGAACATTTTGATGAATCCAATTTGTTGAAATCGAATTCCGAACATGACACGACCCACAGACTTTTACTTATTAAATCTATAGTCCAAACTTACATGGATCTGAGGTTTAAATACTATGGTAAGAAAACCACAGAAAAGATTTCGTTTCGCAATTACTTTAACAAAATCATATTATTCCGTAATGAGTAAATTACTGGCAATTTTATTAGGGTCCGATATGCTCTTATTTGATTATTGTGTACCTATATTTGTATATAGTTTGTATTTTTAGAACTTGAAAATGACTGTGATTGAGGGTTCAACATGCTCATAGTTGATTAATGTGTATATTTGTATTTTTATTTACAACTTGAAAATGACTGTCATTGAGGGCTCAACATGGTCTTATTTGAAACACGATTTGAAACATATCCTTTGTATTTAAAAAATACAAATTTTACAGTTTTACAACTATTATAGTTTTTAATAAACCTGTGTGAAATGGTAATTTTCGTTTTATTATGAATGATCGTGCCAAGTTGTATAAATAAAGTATTAAGTAATTAATAAAATTAAGTATACTCTGCAAAACGAGAAAAAAATCTGTATTTAGTAAGTACCTATTTATTTATTCTTTTCTTTGGTAACTAATTACTGAAAGACCGTGTTGGTATTGAAGGCGTGGTATGCTGATCAGTAATAGTGATACTCAAGGCTCCTATACATATGCCCCGGCACGAGCCGCAGTAAGTGGCAGTCCGCACGAAACTCAATCTTAATTCCAATTTCGGTCGCATACTACGCCCACAGGTAAGATATAGGTACACGGCTATCACAAGGCTGCAGTTTTTATTCGTGATCGCAGCGGTGGAAACTGGGAGTAATTAATGGGATAAACATACCATAGTAAAATTCGTTTTATTATGAACATGTACAAGTACAGAATAAAGAGGATGTTCATTAAATTGCAGTGGCATCAGTACAGTATCCACGTGCCCTGCCATAAATAAAATGTCACTGAGCGTGTGCGTTTTTATAGGTCGCATTTCCACGTAAATAAAACTGAAGAAATGTAACCGAAACTCATTTTCGACAATTTTCAATTCTGCAAACACCGTGCAATTCAACTATCGATATTATAATGCGCGCATCCCTACGGCAAGCCGCCATCTTTGTGCCAGGCTCACGTTAGGTATGCACGTTTTTTTCGTAGGTATTTCATGTCCATTCTTTTCCTATTGTCTGTGACAAAATCAGATTGAAGGTTTTTTTTTAATGTTCCGAGACTCTAAAGTTACTTTACGTGACATTGGCGAAATTGCGGCGGTGCCGCAGAGTCCATTATTAAAAAAAAAAAAAAGACTAAAGTTTAATAAAAAATACATAGTTATAATGTTTTATCAACAAAAATGAGAGAAAAAATTAAAAATCTGGTCAAACCCGGTTCACCCCGTGCTCGGGGTGAACAGACTCAGAACTCGGGTGATGAGGGTTTTAGGCTAGGGTTGTCAAAAAACAATGTTCCATTTTCAACAAGTCTTTAATCTTTGCAGGTAACTAGGTAGGTAACATTTTATTTACAGAGAAATAAAAAAAATCAAAAACTAAATAAATACCTAACAATGAAGTACTCATTTAAATATCATTATCTAGATAGTTAGCATTAAACGTGTTGACAACCCTAACAAAAAAAACCCTTTCGCCCCTTTCTTGACCCTGTACACCCCATTCTTGAGTCTGTTAGCCCCACAAGTGATTCTGTAACTCCCTTTCTATGACCCGCTTCACCCCTCAGGTGACCCAGATAACCCCAAAAACCTAAGTAATTGCCCTAAAATAATTTTTCTCTGATTATGCAAGAAAACTATACACAAATTCACTCAACTATGCGTTTTTACAATAGTTCAATAGACAAGGTTTGCTCAGAACCGGGTTATATCGCAGCAAAATCAAAGAAAAAAACACGGAAATAAATTACACGGAACCAAAATACGAGTGTTTTGAAGTTGGTCTTTTAAACCGTTTATTCTTCTATTCTACTTTGTCTATGAAACGTGTGTTGCCATTCCATAAAAATTCAAAACCTTCTTTGCTCATGTCAGTTACTTGACCACAGACAAACTAAGTTTCCACGCCAGAAAATGAACGTGAACAAAATTTGACTACATGATTCTGTTCCCCCTGGAATCAGTGTTGCCAACTCAGTGGATTTTCCATTAGATCTGGTTGTTTAGATTAGCATTTTAGCGGACAAATTTTGGTTTTAGTGTCTAGTGGATTTTTCTAGTGGCTTAGATTGTTTCATTTGGTGGTAAAGCTAGACATTTAACCACCAGCACAATTTACATATCTACAGGAAAGAACTTGAACGTTTACATTACATGATGGGTATATTTTTTGTTTGATATGTAGGCAACACTCCTATGATGTCGGGCATTCCCCGAAAAGAGTTTGTCAATTTCTTAAATTATTTTGATTATAGTCTTTATTTGTATGACTACTATGTCAAATTTGAACAGCGTATTGCAAAAAATTGGAACTAAAGAAGTGTATACTTCAAAATCAGAAGTTGTAGAAGAAGCCGATTCTTCCGAAGATGATTTTTAATCTATATTTTGTTTGTCTTCTTGTAATTTTGTACCTAACTGAAATAAACTGATTTTATGATACAATTTAGGATAATGTTTTTTTTTTGCCAAAAAGTATCTTGATAATGTTAGTGGTTTTCTGGTGGTTTGAAGGATAGCAAAACTTAGTGGTTTTCTGGTGGGTTAACACGCTAGAATTTGTGGATTTGTTAAAAATTTGTTGGCAACACTGCCTGGAACCCGCTTCACCCCATTTTACGGTGGTTTTTTCATTTTTGCCGTAAGTTTGTAGGTATTGTGCTTTGACGATCCATCCTGGTATTGTGCCAGTTTTCAAGTTAAACTAATTTTCGTCTTTTAATTTGCATTCATTTTAATTTCAATATTCATAAACGACACACGACGACGACGGATTACGGAGCCGTTTCACACAATCAATAAGTATAGTCTCATCGCACAACACCAAATGTATTGTACCTATCTACTTCCTTTCTCTTCATTTCTTTTCTCTCCTGTGGCCTTGTATTTATAAAAATAAAATATTGTGTTGCAAGTAATAAATAAATACACAAAATTGCGTCCGTCCGGCCGCCGGCGTCCCGAAAAAAGGGTAATAGTTTTCTTTGGTCCCGACATTCCCGTCAATTTTGTTTTTTGTGTTTTGTTTTGGTCGTAAGGAAAGGACTTATCAAAGTTCAAACTATTGCTCTTTTTCTCAACGTCCAACGAACGACATTTATATACCTATGTCGTTGCTTTTTCTTATATACCTAATTTGAGTTTTTTTTTAGATAAGTTTGAAAAAGTACCTAAAAATTTAACAAATTAGTATTCTTTGATAGAAATTAACTTTATTCACGATACCGAAATAATTTTGTGGAAATGCATAGATTGATGCTTCTGTGGGTTGCTCATAATGAAGATATATGGATAAAGCGGCAAAGAAGAAAAATCTCAAGGAGGCCTTTAGAAAACATAAATGAAATGTCGGAGACAGTTTTTGTAAAGAGATTTAGACTGGATAAATCAACTTTTTTTCAACTTTGCAAAGAATTGCGTGAACATACCTCATTACGGGGCACAAGGGAAATCCCTGTAGAGATAAAGGTAACTATTTTAATAATTAGGTACCTAGGTACCTATTATGGTATAATTATTATCTAGGAACAAATGATTAAGAGAGCCAAGAGAGCCTTTCTCGGTGTCCCGAGTGGCCGTCGTCCCGTTGGTCGACCGAGGTACCGCTGGAAGGACGTTGTGGAGTCAGATCTACGCGTGCTGCAAGTAGCTGACTGGCGAGAAGCGGCTCAAGACCGGGACTGGTGGCGATCTCTTGTATCGGAGGCCAAGACTCACTTTGGGTTGCTGCCCAGCAGAGCAAGTACTTACCTAAGTAAATGATTCAGAAAATGATCTTGTTTGTTCTTTTACAGGTCCTTTGTACACTGGGATTCTTAGCAACAGGTTCTTATCAAAAGGTTGTAGGTGTCACACATCATTTGACACAGAGAACAGCCAGCCGCTGTATCAGGCAAGTGGTGGAGGCACTAGTCAGCGGTTATATGCTCCAAAATATTGGTTTCCCCAAAACACTTGCAGAAAGATCTCATATTAAACAAGAGTAAGTATGATTTGAGCTGTCTTAATAATATTGTGTCATCTTTAGTACTTACCCTTTATTATTTAGTGTCTAGGCCTGGCTTTGCTTGGTCACATATGCACAAATATAAAAACCTTCCTCTTAAAACACTGTTAAATATAAAATACCACATCAAAATCCAAACAATGATTTCTAAGATCTAAGCACTTACTATTGTGGTGCTGTGACCCTAAATGGACCTTGGCCTCCATTCAAACACCACTCCTCTCGGTTCTGCACCATCTCTTGCCACTAGGTAGCATGGAGCTGGTACATATCCTTTTCTACCTCGTCTTTCCATCAACTGACTAATTAATTTAATTAATATATGAAGCCGCAGGAAATACTATTACTGGAGAAATTGTCAACGCTAGATATGGTCCGGAAAAAAAACCTACATCTACATTTTTTGTCACATTAACCCAAAGTCCCAACAACACAAATGTAAAAATTCTGAAATACATTTATAACCAGTCAGTTATAATTGAAGATCCTAAAAAGAAAACAACGATTGTACAGTGCCAAAAATGTCAACAGTACGGACACTCAAAGAACTACTGTATGCACCCTTATCGGTGTGTTAAATGTGGTGAACAGCATAAAACCACTGACTGTACTAAAAAAGATCATACCACACCTGCACGCTGTGCTCTGTGCCAAGGAGCACACCCAGCCAATTACAAGGGGTGCAAAGTATATAAGGAGATCCTTGCACGCCATACAAACCAACCTTATACCAAGCAAAGAGAGCAACTCATCAACAAGCTGCCAATGGCCAGTAGGTTCCAGGGTGACAACCTAAACAAAAATACACCTATGATAACTCCCAATCATGGAAAAAAAACATTCTGGAAATGAGTCACAACAAGTGAAATTACCAAAACCAGCTAAAGACAGTTCAGCCCCTCCAACGGTCAATTTCCCGAAGCGGGCATTTAGCAGTGTTGTAAAAGGTAACACCATCAGAAAAGATCACACGACCAGCATAGATAACAATGCAACAGACAACCAGCTACCTAGTCAAACTGCTTCACCAATCGAGCAAATGCTTATAAAACAAGCAGAGAAGTTTGATATGATCCTCCAACAAATGAGCACTCTTATGAGTCTCATAGTTAAACTCGTAGACAGGTTGTCTCCATGATTACGCTCAGGCTTGCCACCTGGAACATCAATGGGATAACTCCTAATACAAAAGACCTTGAACTACTTATACACACTCACAAACTGGACTTAGTCTTGATTTCGGAAGCACATGGTACAGAAAAAACACGTGTGAAAGTAGACAACTTTGACACTTACCTTACGAACCACCCAGATGGCACTGCCCATGCAGGGGCTGCACTACTCATCAAAAAAACAGTAAATTACTACCCTCTACAAGAATACAGGACTGAACAAATACATTCTTGCTCAGTGTGTGTAATGGAAGAAGCTGGTCCAATCACCTTCACAGCTGTGTACTGTCCACCAAAGCATGCAACCATTAAAGAAGAAGATTTCACAACTTTCTTCAATACTCTTGGCCCACGCTTTATAGCTGGTGGAGACTGGAACTCTAAGCACACTTCTTGGGGATGCCGAATCACTAGTACTAGAGGCAGGCAGTTGAAACTAAGTACTGTCAAGAGCAACCTTACTGTGTTGTCAAATGGAGAACATACATATTGGCCTAGAGATCCGAAAAAAAAACCTGACCTACTAGACTTCTTCATAAGTAAAGGATTGGCAGGGCACAACTTCAAGGTCGAATCCTGTCTAGATGGAGACTCAGACCATACCCCTGTAATTCTCACTTGTAGTAACTTTATAATAGAGTACGAAGAATATGAGTCACTTAACAATAGAAAAACCGACTGGGAATCGTTTCGCGACTATCTAGACGAGACCATCCAACTAAAAGTAGCCTTGAAAACCAAAGACGATATTGAGAATGCTACGAAATACATAACAACGCAGATTCAAAAGGCTTGCTGGCTCTCAACACCGGATATACAAACTATTAAAAAAGACAACATTCCTTTGCATATTAAAAAAATGGTCTCAGAGAAAAGGAAACTTCGCAAGAGATGGCAACTAAGCAGGCTAGCAGAAGACATGAAACTTCTGAACGAAGCATCCAGCACGCTAAGAGCAATTTTGCAAGAGTGGCAGGATAATACAATGAGGTCCAAGTTGGAATCTCTTACTGCTACTGCTTCTACTAACTACTCTCTGTGGAAATTCACAAGAAACTTGAATCAGCCCCAAAGTATGAAACCGCCACTGAAAACTAACACCTGGGCTAGAACACCACAAGAGAAGGCTGACGTGTTTGCGGCATACCTGGCTCAGGTATTCACTCCCAATGAGTCAACAGACATACCTGCGAACCAATCTGTGGATGAGATCATGGGCCAAGATCTTCAGCTAGAATTGCCACCTAGACCAGTCACAGTAAGAGAGGTTTGGAGAACGATTTGAGAGCTGAAGGACCAAAAAAGCACCAGGGTTTGATCTCATTACCAAAGAAGTGCTCAAAATTCTCCCAAGAAAAGCCACAGTGTTCCTGACAATGCTGTTCAATAGTATGTTAAGAGTGCAATACTTCCCTCAGCTGTGGAAAGTTTCAATCATTCAGATGATCCACAAACAAGGTAAACCACCCTACGAGGTTGGCTCTTACAGACCCATTAGCCTCCTACCTACTATGTCGAAAGTTTTTGAAAAAGTTCTGCTACACCGGCTGAATCTTATATTGGAGCAAAACAATGTGATACCAGACCACCAATTTGGCTTCCGTCAACGACATTCCACTGTGGAACAGGTACACAGAGTGTATGAGCACATTCGAGAGGCCCTCGAGCAGAAGGAGTACTGTTCTTCGGCATTTTTGGACATCCAACAAGCATTTGATAAAGTATGGCACAAAGGACTGTTATGCAAAATAAAGCTACTCCTACCGCACAACTACTTCTTGATCTTGCAATCCTACCTGTCAGTTAGACTATTCCAAGTCCGCGAAAACAATAATGCTACATCTCAATTTTTCGACATAAAAGCAGGGGTGCCACAGGGATCAGTCTTAGGACCTGTACTCTATACCATCTATACATCTGATCTTCCACAAGTAAAGAACACAGCCGTGGCCACTTTCGCCGACGACACAGCAATCCTAGCGAACAACCCATGTCCAATAAAAGCATCAGAAACTCTCCAGGAAGGTCTAGATGAAATCACCGCCTGGCTAAGTAAATGGAGGATAAAGGCAAGTGCAACTAAATCCGTCCAAGTCACCTTCACGCTTCGAAATGGCAACTGTCCCCCAGTGAAACTAGAAGGCGTCACTCTTCCACAAAAAGACAAAGTGAAATACCTGGGTATACATCTAGATCGTCCCTTAACCTGGAGAGACCACATTTACACCAAAAGAGAGGAGCTCAAAATTAAATACCACACATATTCTTGGTTACTGAGCAGAAACAGTAAACTGTCAACGGATAATAAATTACTTATCTACAAAAGTGTCCTAAAACCAGCTTGGACATATGGACTACAATTGTGGGGCACAGCCTCAAAATCAAACATTACAATACTACAAAGAATGCAAAATACCATACTAAGAACCATAAGCAGTGTATCCTGGTTTACTACGAACTGTGAAATTCATGAGCACCTTCAAATGAAGACTGTACAGGAAGAGATCCAGCTAAATACATATGCATATACGAATCGCCTAGCAAGGCGTCCTAACCAACTCGCCCAGAACCTAAGGACTCGACGATACGAACCAAGGCTAAAGAGGAAGGTTGTGGTAGCCAGCGACTGACACTGGGCTCCACCAGACAATGTAATATAAGGAGATGCATTTAATGGAGTGCACACTTTACAAAAACAATTGCACAGACCACATCTGCTTATAGTTATATACTGATTGTAGATAGAAAAAAATTAAATATATATATATATATATATGGATATTCTTTAATTTCCTAATGTGCAATATTGTGGTGTTTGTTTGTATTTTTTAATTTATTTCTATGTTATCATTAGTGTAAATCGTGAACGGTGCTAATTGGAATTAACCCTTTATCAGTTAGAGGCGATATTTTTACCACCATGATTTTTATTTTTTTTTAGGCGCACTTTCAACTTGCCTTCTTTTTTCTCCATCCTGGCAACTTTTATGATTGTCTACCGACTTTTTAGCAGTGACAAGTTTGACAAATGTCATATGTATTTTTCTAATGGCGTCTTGTCAAACTTTCAAAAGTGCTCAATTTTGTTGGACGAATTTCAAGCAGGGTCTATCTAGAAAATCTTCGAATCCTACAAGGTAATTTTGTTTATTATTGGTTCATCTGGTTTTGTTCTACAGATAATTGAGAATATTTGCATCCCTGCTGTTTGGAATTTTGAACTGGCTTGAATTTTTGAGGTGGGTTGTATTTTCCCTCTGTCTGTGTGGGGCATTTTTGTGGTGGTTTGTATTTTCCCTCTGTCTGTTTGAGCTTTGCTAGTTTTTTCTTTGTTTGATTTCACAGATGAATAGGAAGGTGCTAAACGATGATCAAATAGAGGGGGCTCTTCAAGATTTATTTGGCTTACCAGAGGATCCTGACCAATCTGATGATAATTTGGAATCTGACGAAGAAAACGTAAATTATAGTGCAATCCGCCTGCAAAGAATCCTGGAAGACTTAGATGAACCTGGTCCTGCAAATTTACTACTGGATGATGTGCCAATGCCAAGTCTATCGTCTATTGACGATGAGCCTCGTTCACCGTTAGTAGTTCAGCAACCTGATAGCTGTCCACTTAGCCCAATAGTACTTCAGCCTGAAAATTGTAGCTCTGTTCCTGCTTCTGCTAGAAGATCAACACGAAAAAGGCCTGCTGCACCTGTGCCGCGTACTTCTTCTGCACAAAGACCAGTACCAGTAACACCTGTATGATTTTCATAAGAAATAAATAGATGATAATAAATAATATTGATAAGTATAAGTAATTAGATGAAGATAGGAATAATCTGTGATTATTTGAAGGTTGTAATTCTAGTAAAATAAGGTTAACTAAATAAACAACTTGCTATATATTTTATTTTTTTATGCTAAGAATATTACCTAAAAATTAACTATTTATAATTGCTTTACTTGCCGAAAAACAGGCCCAATTTGAATAAACGAGCTTGCACTAGACAATAGAATCGAGAAAATCTAACAGATAAAGGGAATATGTATCCCACCATGCATACAGTACCTAAAAAAATATATATATATATATTATCCTTTCTAACCCTATTATATAGCTCTAACCACTATCAATTTTATTTTTCCACTGTCCACTCCTTATAACCGTTAAAGGGTTAATGAATTTGAATCAATACTTAGATGATGTTTATCTAATAATGAATTGTTTTAGGTTCCAAAACAGATTTGATCTACCAGGAGTTGTAGGCTGTATTGACTGCACTCATGTATCCCTTGTTAGACCTTCCAAAGAGGACCACGCTTTTATCAATAGTCAAGAATACTACTCTCTGAATGTGCAATTGGTAAGTTAATAATATTTATTTGTGTCATTAATAGGTGCAACAGCAAATTGCTGATGTGCCCATATCACACTGTGTCATATTTTATTTATTTAGTCCACACAAAATTCATAAGTATACAGTCCACTGGTGCAATGATCACAAGCTGACAAGAGATTTTTTTTATTTTCTGTAACCAGAGCCGTTTCTTAAAGTATGTTTTGGAAAATATTTGATTTCCTCATCATTTCTAATTTATACATAG
Source organism: Macaria notata (assembly GCA_927399415.1). Classification (NCBI taxonomy): domain Eukaryota; kingdom Metazoa; phylum Arthropoda; class Insecta; order Lepidoptera; family Geometridae; genus Macaria; species Macaria notata. The sequence continues at coordinate 4,160,534 of OV656727.1, forward strand.
ATATTTATTTTTACATTTTTTTATTAATATTTATTATTAGGTAAATACCTAAGTTATGATCTAATTGAAGTTAACTTAACTGGCTAATAATTTAATATCTAAATTGTAGCATTAGCATTTCTTTTATCACATATTTTTTTGTGATTTACAGGTCTGTGACCATAACTTAAGAATTCTGAATGTAAATGCAAGATTTGGTGGCGCAGCTGAAGACTCATTCATTTGGGCATCAAGTCAGCTGCAAACATTAATGACGCAACTCCATGAGAGTGGTGAGCAGGCATTGTTATTGGGTGAGTGTTACTAGTTCTTATATTATAAAATAGTAACTATGCATTATCACAGTTTTATTGTAAGTGTGAGGTGCATCTTTTATATAAAACAATTTTTTGATATTTGTTTCTCACATGCGACAGCAGAAACTTATCTTGATTTTTGGTATGAAGGTCTACCCTAAATAATATGTAGTATAGGTTCCCAACTACTCTAGTAGGTACATACTTGGGTTACTTTATTAAATAATCAAATCAACTACACACATTAATTAAAAATTACTTTCAACCTAGGTAGGTATATAGGGTACGGTGGGGCAAAGATCCGCAGTGGGAAATGATCCGCACGGTCAATTTAAAATGATCGCTTAATATTGTCGTGGTTTTAGACACATTTTTATGCTGGCAACATTGATAGAAGACGACTCACAAAAGTTACATGGCGTCCGACCGGCACAACAAAAACAATGAGGTTAGAATTCTTTTTACTTGTTTTGATGTAATAATTCGTAGGTCATCTTCAGTTGAAAATGTAATTTACTATACGCTTTGCTTACTGTTTTACTGGTTCAATTCCATAATTCAGGTTTTGAAAGGCGATCTATGAACAATAATTTGGCCAAATGCGCATTTCTTGTTTTTAGGTTAGTTTGTGATTACAAAATGACAAAATGGGGCAGAGGTCCGCATTTTGCATGGGGCAATGGTCCGCGCGCGGACGTTTGCCCCAAGATTTGTATTCATTGTTCTAATTTTTGTTTTTACGTTATAGAAACTACAAACGCAAAACTAATGTGAAGCCGTTCACACCAGAACTGTACTTGCAGGCCCAATTTTAAATTGACCGTGCGGATCATTTCCCACTGCGGATCTTTGCCCCACCGTACCCGTACCGGATTATGAATGGGGATCAGTCGTTTCGAGTATAAAGGAGCCAAAAAAAACTAGCACGACCCGAAATGTTTATTCAGTCAGTGAACTGGAATGGTTTTACTCATAACTGTGAATAAATAAACTGAATAAAGTTAATTTTTCCGTGTATTTCATTTCAATGGGGCAAAGATCCGCAGCTGCGGACAATTGCCCCGAATCTGCGGACGTTTACCCCAAACAGTGGGGCAAAGGTCCGCAAAGGCAAGGTTGTCTACCTTTCCTTTTTTTTCCGAAATGGTGCTTATTTCGCTAGTAATAAAATGGTATATTGTAGCACATAAATTAAGATTTCCAGTGAAGCCAAAACCTGCAGGACCTTTTACTTATTGGGTGAGAAAAAAGGTTGAAACCTAAAATTGCGGATCTTTGCCCCACCCTACCCTACTAAATATTGTATACAGTTGGAAACTTAAAATATTGGTTAATTTTTTTCATTATCTGCTAATTGCGATTTTTTTTTTTTTTTTTTTTATTCATAATTTTATTTATTGGGGCTTTGGCCAACACTGGCATGTCAGTCCCATCATACCTTAACCAATATCATACATTACACCTTAACAATTTTAAAGATTTATATACTAGTTCAATATTTTAACATGTATAGCTTCTATATCAGGGCTACATGTAATAATGGGACACACGTGAGACCGTACTACTTACTACTACTTTGTACTATCCATCATAGAAGCTAAAAAAGAAGTTTTTTAGCATCTCTCCTTCTAAAAATAAGTGTGTCAAAAACGATTTTACTTCCTCAAAGATAACTTTACCCACTAATGCAATCTTTTGTTCCATATTTTTCTGTGAAAAAACTATTTCTTTTATATTTTCAAAAATCTTCTTCCATTCAAATTTCCACTCTTTCTTATTTTTGTCTTCATTCAAATGACTGTTTCCTCTAGAACCGCCTGATAGTGTAGAATCAGCTGTAAAATTTTCATTCACGGAGGTTTTTTTATTTTTGAGTATGCTTCTCTTTGTTTTGCTCACAAGAATCGGGGAAACTACTGATTCTTTTGGCTTCTGCGCGGTATTAACACTTGGCCATGGCCTGGTAGATGACACAGGTGTTGTAGGTTCAACTGGTGTGAAGCCCCTCACTGGACTAACCTCACGAAGTGTAGGATACTCGTCTTGAAGAACGTTGTGCTCGTGTATTCTGCAATCTTTCTTTTCAATGTCGAGAGCTCTTTTGTAGGTCACGTTAAGTTCGCTCATAACTAGTCTTATTCTTTTTTCTTTTAAAAAATGTGGACATTTTTTGTCCAAAGCCATATGACGACCCTTGCAGTTCACGCACCTAAACGTCTCTGTCTCGCAGTTCGTGTGGTCTTCGCCACATTTTGGGCAGAATGGCTTTGTTCTTGGACAGAATTTACGAGGGTGACCGAAACGCCAACAATTTGAACATTGTGTAACAGGAAACACGTACTTCTCAACAGGGAATCGACATCCGTAGGCGAATACATATTCCGGGCAAATTGAGTCTTTAAAACAAAGTCTTACAGTTTCACTAGCCACCCACTGGCCATCACTACTCATCCGCATGAGCCGTCGAACAGAAACAATGTCCACTGAACATTCAAATGCTGCCAAAATATCTTCTTCGCTCATTTCCAAGTCTACACCTCTCACAAGGCCGTAGGAGAAATTTCCTTCTTGCGTGAGTTGTGCTCTTATGTCAAGCTCCACTAGTTTTGGACAGCTTATTAATTTTTCAGCTTCAGATTTGTCGGTTAGTTCAATCAAAACTCGGTATGGACTTTTTACTTTAATTCTTGACACGTTACTAATTAAAGCGTCTCGTAGGAGTCGAGCTAATGCCATTTGTTTAGGCAGCGGTGATTTAGAGGTCAAACTTACTTCATTCAATTCATTACCTTCATTATCCCGATGAATAGGCGAATTTTTCCTCGCTGCTTTCCTCTGGCTGGTCCTAACATCCTCATCGTCAGATTCAGGTCTAGTCCTTTTGTCGTTTTTTTTGCGTCCCGCTATCTCCCATTCAGTGTTAGGCTCCATCTCTTCGACCCAATCCACTTGATTAATCGTAACTTCAGGGGTCAAACACTCAAAATTGTTCACACTATTTGAACGCGACAAAGGAAGCCCCGCAAACGAGTTGTTCACACCGTCGGTTGCCATGCCGTGCGCCCGCGGCCGCGAGCGGCAGCGGCAGACTTGTTCGTTCCTGTCGAGTAGCGTTCGCAAGCGCAAACACGTTCAAACACGTACGCTCCAGACGAAGTCCGTCGCGCGACTGTAATTGCGATTTATACGAATCATGCACATAGTTTCACACAAAATAAAACTGATGTTTTTAAATTGTTTCAGGTGATGAAGCATACCCTCAAGAACCTTGGCTAATGACGCCGGTTGCAGACGCTGCTGAAGGATCTCCAGAAGAAGACTATAACACCCGACATACCAATGCCCAATATTGTGTCAAACATTGTATTCAAGTACTGAAAGCACGTTGGAAGTGCTTACTGAAGCATAACGTTCTTCACTACCAGCCGGTAGTTGCAAGCCACATCATATCAGCATGCTGTGTGTTGCATAATATTGCGATACGAGCAAATGTACCGCCACCAGTCATTGATATGGCAGAACACACGGAAGTTGAGAATGATGTAGAGGCAGCCACTAGCTTCAGTGACGAACTAGCGGTCGGGATAACAACACGCGACACTTTGATAAATAGTCTAACTAAAAGTGACTGAAATATATTATGAAACTACTACTAAGGGACCTATCAGACAGAAAGCGGTCACGAGGTCAAGCGGTCAGTTTTGCGTTCTTTGTATTCTATTACGAACGCTTGACCGCGTGACCGCTCTGTCTGATAGGTCCCTAAGTTTACTTTCAATAAGAAATAAGAATAAGTTTAATTTTAATAAGAAATAAAAATAATAAGTTTATTGTTGAAGGGTGGTTGTTATGTGTAAGTAGTTTTATGATAATACAACACAGTTTGATTGAAGTACAAAACTATTTCTTATTTTATTAACTAACTAGCTGGTGCCCGCGACTTCGTCCGCGTGGAATAGTTATTACCATAAAAACGGTTCTAGTGAGTTAACCTTAAAAAATAGACATACCTATATTGTTGAAGACATTTTGTTACTGAAACTCTGGAGAAATATGTAGTGTTTTTCCGCTGCGACTGCTCCTTAACCGTCATCAAATAACAAACTGATGGTTTTTAGGTGTGTTCCTCCATATACCACCGCTACACCTTACCTCCTAACCAACGTGGCCTCCGTGGATTTCAAGATCTTACCAACACCGTACCTTGTGTCTTGAAGCTTTGTTGTTCTCTTTCGGCAAGATATTCTCGTCGACACGTGTTTTGCCTCTCCATGAAGGGTATTTACACATTATGCCGCAGCGGCAGCGGCACCGTCGCTGACACGGCGCCCGCTGCAGGAGCCTGCCTTGGATTCATATGGAGCCTTACATACAGACTCGCCGCGGCGCCGCCGTGCGTATGGATTCATACAAATCCAAGCGTGACTAATACAGCGGCAACGCGGCGGTAGCGGTGCCGTTGCCGCTGCGGTGCCATGTGTAATATGCCTCAGGCAGGACGTGTCGATGTGGCGAACGTCGGTCCGAAAGTGAGCTCGGCGCGCGTGTCGGGATCTTCTGCCTCCCCCAGAGAAGGGCGGTAGGTACCTCATTGAACATAAGTTCCTTCGAGGGGCTGGGCTCCGGGGCACACTGACCCCGGGGAAGCTCTTGTCGAGTCGCTCTGTCCGGCGGCGTACCAGCAACGGTCGGCGTTGTTCGACGTGGTGAGGCGATGTGCCTGTCGCTGCGGCGCTTTTCTATAGCGCCGGGACGACAGGCGGTAGTTCCTGGAGGTGGTGCAGGCGCGTCGACCTCCCGCGCGGGAGCAGCAGCAGCACGATGAACGGCGCACGCAACCTCACGGGAGGGAGCGGCTATTGCAACGCGACGACTCAACAGGAACTGTGAGCTCGGCTAGAAACGACCGCTCCTTATTATAACGTGATTTGATGTCATACGATGTGTCATTGCCTGACCGTTACTATTCAAACTCATTAACGTAAAGCTTTGATTTCCTAGGAAAGCGGTGCCTTCATATAGCGGCCTTAAAACAGCGGTGAATGACGTCACTAAAACGTTGTCTATGTAAACGAAATGGCGCGGTTTCCTGGAGAGCGGTAACTTGCACCGTAATTTACTTTAATTATTTTTGCGTCCGTAATACGATGGCACCGCTTTCCTAGGAAACCAAAGCTCCGTCGTTGCGTCATCGCTCGCGTGTTTACCAAATTAGGTAGTGTTTGTTCATTTTGTTAGATTATTTTAAGAGAAATCATTCTTTCATACATATATTTGTGATATCTTGAACCGTTTTCGCAGCGCATGCAGCGGAAGACCTCAAAGATGAACAATTTTTCCCGTTTTTTCCACATTTTCCATTATTTCTTCGCTCCTATTAGTTGCAGCGCGATGTTATACCTATAGCCTAAAGCCTTCCTCGATAAATGGTCTATTAAACACAAAAATAATTTTTCAATTCGCACCAGTAGTTTCTGAGATTAGCGCGTTCAAACATACAAACAAACAAACTCTTCAGCTTTATATATTAGTATAGAAGTATAGATTAAAGCTAGGATTTTACGTTCAACATAAATAAATAATTTTAAGTTAATAACTAATTAAAGCAAGGTTTTTAAATTTAACCATTACTTAGGTACATGAGCGCCATTTCAATTGATACTTGTGGCACTAGATTAATTTATGAAAGTATTTTTAGTTAATTTTGTTTTATAAGTGTGCGACAATAAAGTATTATCTATCTATCTATCTATCTACTTGAAATGGCAATAAACTGGACCCCCAAAGAAAATAGATTGACCAACGAGTGCATAACAGACTCCAATATAAAATCACGGGAAGCGGCCAAAGAAATCACGGAGCTCAGATAGAATATGAAAGATAGCTTGAAAAAATGTTTACCTTAGCTTTAGTCAGTATTATGAACCAGTAACATGTTACAAAATATGATAATTTTATTATGATAGGTACTATTCTTTCTCGTTATTTTTTTTTTTTAACCTGAAATAGGCTTACGCTTGACTACAACTTGCCTGATGTTAAGCAACGTTATAGTCTACGATGTAGCGCGCTTGCCTAGAAGAAACCGGTTTACTCTCGATTTTACATACAAAAAACATTTAAACACCACTTTTCATCAACACTCATAAGGTACTGTTTTTTTTATCTGAGGGACGGGTCCCTGAGTCAAATGACACTTAAATTAAATGCTACCTTTATTGGTATAAAAATGTACTTACCTTACTAAGTATATTGTGCTTACTTGTAATAATAATAATATAATTACATGACATACAATTATTAACTAACTTAACAACTTACATACTTACATATTTATTAATCATATATTTACTCACAGAAAATGTCTGAACTAATTTTAATGAAACACTCACTCGGCACTGAGATCATTACAGGCTACTTTCATCATCATCATTGTAGTTGCTCATTTTGGTCAGCCCCTGTGTGGTTGCTCAACATAGCTATAATCTGCTGACCGAGCTGATACAACTGTCGCAACAACACAGTCTGTTGCCGGCTAACATCTACCCTCTGTGCTTCTATACGAATTCTCTCTACCTCCAACTCGTGATTCCGTTTGTCTCGCTGTTCTTCAAACTCAAGCCTTCTCAGTTCAATGTCTGTGAAATGATTAGCAGCCCGTTCGAATGGGGTTTGGCCGCTGTTTCTACGTGCTGTTAATAACTCTCTGCGGCGTGATGTTGTGTTTGTAGCTGAGGAAGCAGAGGACCGGCGTCTACGACGTCTATATACTCGTGGAGGTTGTTGGTTGTTATTTTGCACATCTTGTGGTGTTGCTGCCGGTATTGGAGCTGCTAGTGCTGCTACAGCCTGTGGTGTTGCTTGTGCTGCTACTGTGGGTTCTGCTGCTGCTGTGGGTTGTGCTGCTGCTGCCTGTGCTGGTTGTTGTGCAGGTGCAGGTTGTGCTGTGCTTGGTTGTGGTGATGGTGGCAGAGACACTGATACTGCCGACTGTGCTGAAGCAGCTGAAATGTATTTTACTAAATTGTAGGGTACGGTGGGGCAAAGATCCGCAGTGGGAAATGATCCGCACGGTCAATTTAAAATGATCGCTTAATATTGTCGTGGTTTTAGACACATTTTTATGCTGGCAACATTGATAGAAGACGACTCACAAAAGTTACATGGCGTCCGACCGGCACAACAAAAACAATGAGGTTAGAATTCTTTTTACTTGTTTTGATGTAATAATTCGTAGGTCATCTTCAGTTGAAAATGTAATTTACTATACGCTTTGCTTACTGTTTTACTGGTTCAATTCCATAATTCAGGTTTTGAAAGGCGATCTATGAACAATAATTTGGCCAAATGCGCATTTCTTGTTTTTAGGTTAGTTTGTGATTACAAAATGACAAAATGGGGCAGAGGTCCGCATTTTGCATGGGGCAATGGTCCGCGCGCGGACGTTTGCCCCAAGATTTGTATTCATTGTTCTAATTTTTGTTTTTACGTTATAGAAACTACAAACGCAAAACTAATGTGAAGCCGTTCACACCAGAACTGTACTTGCAGGCCCAATTTTAAATTGACCGTGCGGATCATTTCCCACTGCGGATCTTTGCCCCACCGTACCCGTACCGGATTATGAATGGGGATCAGTCGTTTCGAGTATAAAGGAGCCAAAAAAAACTAGCACGACCCGAAATGTTTATTCAGTCAGTGAACTGGAATGGTTTTACTCATAACTGTGAATAAATAAACTGAATAAAGTTAATTTTTCCGTGTATTTCATTTCAATGGGGCAAAGATCCGCAGCTGCGGACAATTGCCCCGAATCTGCGGACGTTTACCCCAAACAGTGGGGCAAAGGTCCGCAAAGGCAAGGTTGTCTACCTTTCCTTTTTTTTCCGAAATGGTGCTTATTTCGCTAGTAATAAAATGGTATATTGTAGCACATAAATTAAGATTTCCAGTGAAGCCAAAACCTGCAGGACCTTTTACTTATTGGGTGAGAAAAAAGGTTGAAACCTAAAATTGCGGATCTTTGCCCCACCCTACCCTAATTTTGATTGCATCAACATAATAATAAATATTTGTTTAATATATTGGAGATCTGCTAATATAGGATATGTTGAGCATATTTTTATAGGTAATTTGATATACATAGTTCTCTTTTAGCTGTGGTAGCAAATAAGACAAGATATAATAATATCTTCAATAGTATGAAACTGAAATGAATTTATATTTTTTTAAACATCACACAACACTATAAAATTAGTTTGTTGTTTCTTTGTGCTCAAACTGATAAACCAAACAAAATTTGATAACTAGGTAGGTAGACAATCCTCTGTTTTTATGCTTACTATTTTGGGTGGTGTTGGCTGGTGTGTTGAGCCTAGCAGACAAGTCTCCATTCCTAGAATGTAAACAATAGCATGAGAAAGAGGACTTCCAAAAAGGTGGGAAGCAGAGATTGTGATGTAGGATAAAGTTTTTTTTTTTTTATGTGGTATAGGTTTACGTTTGACTACAGCCTGCCTGATGTTAAGCATTGCTGCAGCCTAGGGTGTAACATGCTCCTAGAAGATGTGATGAAGAATGAATGAAGAAAAAGATGTCAACTCTAGATTTGAAAATAGTGGGACACCATGTCACACTGCACTCTTTACACAATTTTTAATTATTGAATAACTAGTAGCTGCCTATGGCTTCGCTGGCATATAGATAAAAAGTATGAAACTCTAATATCATAATTATAAAAATTATGTTGTTCTGTCTTTTCTTTGTGGTGTAATAGAGGAACAAGCATTTTTTTGGTTTGCATAATTAATAAATATTTTAGAATATTTCACACAGCACCAACAAGCCCCAGACTAAGCAAACACTTGTGTCATTGATACTAAATAACTTACATATAAACATATGCTGTATAATGGTATGCTATGGTGCAGTGCAAAAAGGAAAAGGTGAGGAGTGTGAACCCCACACTCCTCACCTTTTCCTTTTTTGGGAGGTGTGTCTTCAAAAACAAGTCCATAAATTATTCTTGTAAATGAACATAATTACTATAATTTGATTACCTTTCCATGAAGTCTAGAAGAGCAGAAAACTGCTCTATACTAGTTCTTTGCCTTGGTTCCATTGCTGCAACAAGGAAGAAATGAATGAATTAATCAGTCAACTTTATTATTTTGGCATTAAATTTAACCATATTTCAAAAACTAAGCATTGAACTGATTTTGATGATAGGAACCACATGCAAAAACAATCCTATTGATATTGCTTTAGTTTCTGGGAAGTTAGGAAGCTTAAATGTATCATACCACATAGGTAAGGTCACGTGGGGTTAGAGGAACATACTTTATTTAAAGAAAAAATTAAGGAGCTAGTTATATGTGTGAAAATATCGTCTGAAACTATTTGAACTATATTGTAGTATACTCTATATACATCAATCTATACCAGACTTTAATTTTACTTTACTACGTGTAACGCATCTCTTGTTATTAATGAAAACGCACAGGTCCACGGTGACTGTCCCTCTTACACCGAAAATGGGGTAAGAGAAACAGTCTCCATAATTTCCCTTCACTTCTCTCCTAGAAATCAAAGACAAAGTCTATCTTTACAGGTAAGGTTAAATCATTGTAATTCGAATCTTATCGTATTGTAATACGGTCTAATTTAAAAACAAGAGAAAGATTTACTGTTTTTGGGGGAAGTGGAACATACACGTTCGAGCAGGGGTAGAAGACATTGGACCACTAAAAGAAACAAATATTATGTAAATTTTTATTAGCTATTATAGATGTTCACTTTGGTAGGTAGGTACACCTAGCTTCTAAATTGCACACAATCTTAAACAGTTACTGAATGTTATAATTATCAAAAGAAAATTTAATAGCCCCAATTTGTCCACTGTTTTCTCGAGCAATTCAAAATATGGGTATATAATACCTGGACTGCATGCTTTTTTCCGAGCATATTCAACTGGTTGTGGCTTCTTTATGGATAAATTGTGTCGTTTTTTAAATGCAAGGAACCAATCTTCCCCTGGAGTTCCATTTTTGAATGGATTAACAATGTTATTTTTGGAAATAAATTGCCCCACTGTTTCTAAGAGTTCATTTCTTGTGAGGCCAAAACCATGTTTTTCCATGATGTGTAAATTTTTTACCAGATTTTCTTCCATTTCTCTTGACAATATTGTCGATCTACCCAACGTGTTCGATTTTAGGCCTCTGCGTTCGTAAACGTGGTTAATTATTGTCGACCTGGGTATTTTATAATATTTTGAAGCAGCATATCCAGACAGTTTACCCGTCTTAACAGCGTTAACAGCTTCTTTTAATTTTTCTTGTGAGTATGTTGCCGCTTTATCTGTTTTACGAATGTAATTTCGTGGCATTTTCTATAAATCTGTAACAATATAATAATTATGAGTTAATTTATTAAGTGCTAACCTGCACTATGGTTGTTTTTTAAATTAAACTTTTATTGGAAAATGAGCGAAAATAATCACGACCGGCAGGATTCGAACCTGCGTATTTCTGCTACCGTCAGAACGCCTTAACCACTAGGCTACGGTCTACTAACTGCCAGGCGCGAAAATCCACACTCATCATACTCGTCACTCGTCATATCAGGTGTCCATAGTACATCGATATGAGTGCTTGTTAGACATATTCTGACAGCACAAGTGGCGCCATCAGCCGCTCAGTCTGAAGTGTATGGAAATGAGTGTGGATTTTCGCGCCTGGCAGTTAGTAGACCGTAGCCTAGTGGTTAAGGCGTTCTGACGGTAGCAGAAATACGCAGGTTCGAATCCTGCCGGTCGTGATTATTTTCGCTCATTTTCCAATAAAAGTTTAATATAATAATTAATTAACGTATCAATGTTTACGCATTCTAACAAAATTTACAAAATCTTGAGTTTTATTTTGAAATTTAATAAAAGCTAATTTAACTAAACTTTATGAAACCGTAATTCACTTTCACCCTTTCCTGACAAAGTGCAGTACAAAAAGGTTTTCGACTCCTGGAATCGGGAAAGAGGATCATATGTTTCACTTGACCCGGCTTGGGTGGTTTCACTTACCTACCCTAATTGTCGTTTTTAAGGTTAGCTTTTTGTTTGCATTAATAAAACTCTTTCAAAGCATTGTTTATACAAAATAATAAGAAAAATATCAAGACAAGATTATTAAATCACACTTACCAGGAAAAACACACTGTTTCACAACTTTTATATGTATAAAACACTAGCACAAAATATTTGATATCACCTCGCTCGTGGTTTCGAACTTTGTCAATGGCATTTTTTGTTGTCTCACTCACTCTTAATTTCTTGTCATAGCGCCATCTATGTAAAAGCATTGAAACTATATCGTAATTCACCGCTTAGAAAACTTAGTTTCATAAACGTACGCAATGCAGTTATTGATATATGGCAAACAGACCCACTTGACCCATAGTTCCTCTAACCCCACATGACCTTACTAAAATTGTATTCAACTCTGATATTACTGGCTAAACCTTAAATTAAAAGTTACAGTTACTAAAATAAATATAATAGCTGCAGAGCAGTATCCATTACCAAAACTTGTTTAATTTGCTTTGTTTTCATTGAATTTTTCAGCATAAAAATTAATTTTAGTTTTTATACAACACAGCGCAATGTTTTTGTTTTCATGTTCAACTTTTTAAAATGGCTTCTACGGGCACTACTTTACCGTAATTTTGCCAATCACACTCTCGCACGGAAAAAAAGCGTAATATTTTATATACATCGACTAAATATTGTTCGAATTTACTCGTTCATTTTATAGAGATGATCTACAAGTAACTCCATAGAGTAAGAGAAACTCTCTTGGGCTGTACTGACACTGGCAATTCTTTAAATTTGATTTGACGTCATTTGAATTTGTTTATTTGTGATTTGAGGTTAAGAAATTAGAGAGAGCACTGAGCATTTAGGATATATTGAATACAATGGCTAATTTAGCCCGTATTATTAACTTTACCCCCAAAGGCATATTCACAAGATGTTATAACAAAATTGTAATCACTGACGACGGCTCCACAATAGTTGCTCTTCATCAAGATAAAGGATTCCCCTATGAGCATTCTAGACCTCTTCCTGAAGAACCCGCACAGAATTCCAGCATTTTACGAATGGACGATATCAAGGAAGTTCATAGGGTATTCAGAGATACAAAGCCAGAGATTGCCCGGAAACAACTAGCTGCTATCACATTGACCACAGAGCATCGCTGGTTCCCGCGAGCCCGAGACAAGAAAGCCAAGAAGAACGAAATGAACAGGCCTTATTTGTAAAACACAGGTCTGTACCAATATGTAGGCTGTTTTAAAAGACGCTACATCATCATCTTGTAGATACAAACTGGAAAGTGTTGATAATGCTAGGGAATCAATCACATCCCAAGTAATGTTTAATATAGGTACTTAGATTGCTGTATGATTTTAGAGTAAAATAAAAAACAATGTTGATTAAAATAAATATGTAGTTTTATTCAGTGGATAAATAGGTTTAGGTTTCCATAATAACAGATAACAAGAAAATATGCTCCATTTCATATTAACAACCAATCATCATAGGTAGGTATTTGATATTTCCTATACAAATTTCAATATTCTTGTTTAAATTAATAAGTATAATTTATAAATTCTCAGGTACTTTAGTTAGTGTAGGTTTATCTTGAACATTACCTTACAACCTCATGGGGTTAAACTTTCAAATATGATACTATATCAGAAGTCATAATTAACTTACTTCTAGCAAGCCTACATTGTTTGAACCCATATCTTTAAAATACAGTCAATTGCACTTAAGTTCTACTTGTTTAACTAGGAACTTAGCATTGTTATAGAATGACTCATTGAATCATCAAAAGTGCATTTAACTGCATAAACCCATCAAGTGCATTTACTCATATTACAAACAATAAACTACAAATAACTTATGTTTTATCAGAAAAATATACTTAATTTCCTCTCCTCACACAATTATCACAATATTTGCTTCCTTTGGTGCCTTTACATTCAATATACAATAACATTGACCGAGTCTTATCAGCCAGAAGCCATTGCCTGTCAAAATACATTCTCAACACAATAAAATTACTAGAAATGATAATAATAGTACTTAGGAGTTTAGTAAATATGTTTTATATATGTTATTTGTATTGTATAGTTTGCTCTGAATAGTTTGGATGTTGAAGTGGTAGTGGTGACATGAATGTGCAGCCAAATGTTGCGCTCTGTGGCATGTAGGGCACTCTGCCAACAATGTGTGCCCATCACCTGTGACCAGACACACCCAAGGCCTAGGCATTGACACACATGCTAAACTAAATATGACTTCTACACAACACCTAACTTCAATACAGTAGCAAATGCCTATGTACCCTTGGAAATTAGACAATAGGTGCAGTCCAACAGTTATCTTATTCTGTAGTCTCATCCATAACATCCCAAGATTAATTAAGTTTTGCACATAGTGTACTATAAGATACTAAACATATCTCAGACATACATACATAATGTGTATTTCAAATGTTGTTACCCGAATGAGTACTTGAAAATAATGTGTTCTTATCACTCGAGTGTATTACTGGCCAGTCTTGAAGAATAAAACTTAACAACTATGAAAGTAACACATGCAGTAATGTCATCACATGACTGTAAGGCTAGACTTGTACTATAGTTAGTCAAAGATACACTATTCACTAGAAAGCTTTAACTTCTCTACAAATGGACTTTAAACTTACACTAGTGCTAGATAAAATTGTTTAAAAAATTAATCAATTCATTTACAATAAGTACATGATACGAAATGGCACTTGAGAACAGATGAAATATATCTTCAAAATATTTGCTAAAGTCTGTAACAGACCCCACATGGTTTACATAAATGTATAGCATTATACCTGAATTCTAATGATATCTAGAAATTTTATGTTGTTTAAAATTGCATGTAATATAACAGAAATATTATGTAACATTTCTTTGAAATTCAGCTACAACTTGTAGCATAGTAAACACTTTACTGTGTACATTTCTTCTGTGAATGAACAAACCATATATAATTTATCAGGCATTAATGCTATTTACATTTATTGTTCACATTAAAACAGTAGGGTCTTACACTAATTTAAAACAGATTTTATACAAAAATATTCAATTTCAAAATTAACAGGTACTCACAATTGATATTAGAACAATAATTTCTAATGTGTTACAAAAATATAACCATTTTACAAATCACATGATTCATTAGTAAGAAAAATATATTTGATACTCAGGCTTTGCAAATTATATTTTTACATTATTATGTTTTAAATATGTTACAGTTTATAATCATAGCACTTGGTACTCAATTTTGAATAATTTATTCCTAGATCAAATATTATATCAACACAGAGAGCAAATTCATTCTTATATCACACACACAATTCACACATTAATAGTTTTTATGTTCCATAAATAGTTTTAAAACATTTTCTTCTTCAAAATGCATTACTATTAAAACTACTTACTTTTTGTTTGTCACACTCCTTTATCTGGAGATATTATGTGACATCACACTTCGATTTGTCTTCAAGTGTCATCGGTATTGACTCATGCAAATAGAATAGCACAGCTTTTGAGCATTATGACTATAACATTTCTAAAGATTTGATAATCCTTTTCTTACTTCTATTATGCATTCAAATAAATGACAGCCACTTTTTAAAAAAAACCACTATCAGTCTAGAATCTTTACTGAAGCCTACGTCTACTTCTAGATCTACACTGCCAATAAGGTAAAGATTCCCTCACTACTGAGAGTTATGACATCCCCATAGAAAACATCAGAGAAGTTTTCTTGGATAGGTACATCATGGTGGGTATCTTTCTACGGAAGTAAGCAGAATGTTCGGTGACAGAAGGGAAAGTAGTGCTATTCTTATTTGCATTAAAAGGCAACAGTTTAATAATACCGATGAGTGAGCGTCCTGTCTAGGCTGCGCACGCGGCGCGGCTCCATGTCGACGCGAGACAGACCGAAGAGCGAGTAGGGGGTAAAGGGTCAGCGGACGCGAGACACCCTCAGCTCCCTGTCGAGAAGCTGCAGCTGGCGGATGAAGCCCTCGTTGGGGTGGATGTCGCGGCGGGAGCGCACCAGCGCCAGGGCTTCCGTCAGGGACATGCCACGCTTGATCATGAGGAACGCCAGCGCGCAGGTCGCCGAACGAGACACCCCCATGAAGCAGTGGACGAGCACGCGACCTGCGGAGACAACGTTCTATTTTGATGGAACTTTCATGAGGGCTAAGTTTATTTTTACCTAAGTTGTGATTGGACTAGGTTAGTTAGTTCTTTCATTATGCGAAAAAGAAATTTAAATTAAATTGTCGCGGACCTAAAATTTTATGTCTGTCTCTGTTGTACTCTACCTACTAATGTTTTATGTTTACTGCCGTCGAAATTCTATCTGCTTCACGAAGGCTGTAGTAGCGTTTAGAGATTATAGTCAGTAAAAAGAAATTGGAGCACAACAATTCTAGCTCGATGAGCACAACAGTAGGTAATAAAGTATTAGTGCAGGAGCGAAAGAGGTTTTTTTTGTAGCATTTCTCAGCAGAAGTCCAACATTATTTGATATGATATATGATTGATTCGTGTCAATGCTTCTTTCGAAGCCTTGTAAAAATCATATTATCGAAATGAATCTTTGCAAAAGTCGCTGTGTCTAAAGCAGATAGTCGGCGAACACGCGATTTGAGCGTGCTGTAACTTATACATAACATCGTACCTATAATACCTACATATAGATATGTTTGTATTGCAAAAGGGAGTGCTTATTCCATGGCTCTGGCCTGAGGTTGCCATTGAAGTTAATCCAATTCAGGCAGGAAGGCAGGTTGCGAAATAATTGTATTAGCTAGACTCAATCATGAACAGACGAGTAGTTTTAAAGGACGGAAATCGCAGACTAGGTAGTTCACGTAAAAGGTTCTTGTAAATAGTCTAGATATGAGTGATAGTTAAACCTAAATGCCTAATACCTATTTAAGTACTGTCTCATATGTAAAACCACAGAATGAGTAAAACTAAGGTCAAAGTTACCATTTTGTTGTAACCGATGTGTCTATGTTTTTATTTGTTGCACATGGTAGGATATCCTATGTGTGCTACAGTTTTATGCCTTTTACGCTAGACTACAAATCCGCCTAATGTTAGACACCATACGATGCCATATGAATGTTGCACATACCTTATCGTATAAGTTGCAGTGAATATCTACTATTATTTATTCTATAGTAAAAGCCACTGACCTCCACTAGAAACCGCCTCATCAATGAAGTTGGCAGCGATGTGGAAGTACTTGGATATATCAGTGGTGGGCAGGTCCATGAGCTGGAAGCCCTTGTACCGCAGTCCGGGCACATCGCGGTAGTACAGGTGGTCGGTGTCTACCTGCGTGTACCGCTTGCCTTCCGCCGTGTTCAGGACGTAGTTGATGCGCATGCGACGGAGGAAGTTCTTGTCTTTCGCCGCGACGCTGGGGTGGACATTTGAATGATAGTATGTGTAAAAATAGATTATATTTAGTATAGACTACAACAATATTTATTTAATAATAATCAAAACGGCCGAAACATTAAACTCCACGGTTAGTTTAGTTGAGTTAGGTACTGAAAAGATCCGCGTCTTGGAAATGGTTAATGTGGTAATCTTTGTAATTATGTTTGGTGCTTTGGTGTATGCTGTTTTTTTAATTTCTAATTAAATATTGGCTTAGATATTCAGTCAGCTTTTTAGTCCGAATAGTGTATAATCATTGTTATTGTCTTATACCTATACAATCATGTACGTTACACGTAAGTGTAAACAATAAAGGATTATTTATTATTGTAATTTGGTATACTTGGTTGGTTTGGCTAATAAAATTAAAAAGAGAAAATTTTAGTGTGTACCTACCTACCCCTTCTTCACGCTTAAACAGGTGAATAGATTTGGGTGAAATTTTGTACAGGCATTGATTTTACCCGGAATGAACACAAGCTATTAATAATATAAGATAAAACCACGAAAAGCGTGTAAAACCACGAGCCTCTGATCTAGCCTCTATATAAAAATAAGTCGGGTTTTCCTTCCTGACGCTATAACTCCAGAACGCACGAACCAATTTCCACGGTTTTGCATTCGTTGGAAAGGTCTCGGGCTCCGTGAGGTTTATAAAAAAAAACCAAGCCATCTGGTGGCTAAACGGAGTTCGCCGGGTTTGCGTTTATAAATAAACGCATATAATATAACCACATATTAAAGTGACACTCACGAGTCTCCAACAAACAATCCCGGGTAGACCTCGTTCATGTCTGGTGCCGGGCTGTATGATACTTCAGCGAAGGGCCGGCTCCGGAGCGACGAGATGGAACTGAGCACCGACGAGGGAGACGAGCCAAAACTCTGTACACCAAACACACTTGAAAAACAACTGGACAAGGTACCACCCATGACACAAGCTCTTCAATTGAAAGGTGTTGTGGTGATAATCTTTATAGAATATTTGATAAACAAGATAAACAATTTATTAATAATTTGTACAATTACAATAATAATTTTGTACAAAAGATTCTAGGTTCCAACTTTAATCAAAGTTGGAACAAAGTACATTACACTTTGTACTATTGTAAGACCATATTCAAACATATGTTGATGAGTAAATCAGTAAGTTAGACTGTTCTTGTGTTGTAAGTAAAAAGTCTACATGTTATAGAGATATAGATAAAGAAAAGATATCACCAAATCACCTTTTAATTTTTGGAGATACTTTGGTCCCAAGTTTCTAAGTGTTATTGTGGGACAGACCACACAGCCGTGCACAAACAGTTAGTGGGAACTACTAATTGCATTCATTAATGAGCTTCTCTGCAAACCCATTGAGATAAAATGTGACATAGAGATAAGAAGAAAGTAAATATTTTGTTTCATTATTAGTCAATGAATGTGACGAGTTGAGTTGTTATTTGTAGTGTTCATTAATTAATGAATGAGCACACTAAGCAAACGCTTGTGTTTTGGGTACTAGATAAAAGATATAATACTTATATACTTTATTGATTTATTACATTGATTTTTTTTCTTCTATTGCCCACAAAATTAACTGTTACTATTCTTCTGGTCCACAAATATGGCCATAGAAATGTTTTACTGTCTTAGGCTTATTATACAACCCATGCTAAAATAATTTAAAGATTCTCAATTTCATTGTCTTGTATTTTATACCATAACTGAAATCTTCGTAAGTGACAATACACCTAGTAACTAAATATATTTCTGTGTAGTTTTAAAAGTAGGTAGGAGTTAATAAAGGATGTAAAGCTGTTGAAGATATTTAAAAATGCACATCTCTTATCTAATAACTGGTATTTACACAATGACTTCTACAGAGACATGCATTTTTATACTTTTTTAAATAAATCTACATTCCGGGGCCACACAAAACCAGTCCTCATAATAAATACCATAAGAGTCCTCAAGTAGGAGCCTACTCTCTGCTCAGTGGCGGCACAGTAAGAATGAGATCGAGGGAAGAATGAATACTGTTGATAATAGATAAGCATTATGAAGAGCCATGCACAAAACTTATAAAACTAAGTGTTGTATAGCAATGAAGGTTGATATATCCTGTATGATTATTCTATTTTTTGTCTAGAACAGTTTTAAAGACAGATGGGAGACATAGAAAGAAGGAAAATTAGTAACATAACATAGGTAATGCTAGATTGGATGAAGGATTATTAAGAAGTAAGTAACAGTACAATGTTTGGATAAGTAGAGACTTATTTAGATAGATATTGAACGTTAAAAAATAACTTATAAATTTAGGCTAAGTATAGTATAAGAGATTTTTTCAATATAGAACCTATTTTTTAGAGTATAATAAATGAAATAATTTGATTGAATTCACATGATTTCTTTATATATTTTTTTTTACTTGGTATTGATATTTTTTAATCAAATATTAGGCACTTATCACACTTATGTGATAATAAATCAGATTTTAGTTGATTGAAAATGAATGAGATGACCTATGGTCATAAAGTGATATGATGTGAGTAAAAAAAACCACAATTTATTTTTAGAAAAACCAAAAGACAAAAAAATGTCTAGTGTTGGAAACAACAGGTACATACATCATAATAGGACACATGGCGACGGGAACACCGAGGGAACAAATACTGTGGAAAAGTTTATTGGGGCTTAAGCATAAATTTTCATTGTAATATATTTTTGTTTCATCAATTCTTAGATATTTTTCGTACAATATTATATGATTGTATTGCACGTGTACGTGAACTATTTGGAGGACTATATTTAGCTGCACGAGTAACATCACGTTTTTCGTAAATTTAAAAATAGCGGAGTAACAATCGGAAAAGTGATATCCCTCATATTCCCCTTTGGCCTTGAGCCTCTGACTCATAACTTCTCAAAATAGAGCAGATGAAAAACGTAACTGCTTCCATAATAATTATGCATCGCAGGATCGTAATATCTTGCGAAATAACAACCAACAGATCCATATATTCAATAAATATATTAAAATAAAAAAGAGCGATAAAATATTTACTTACCGAGTCTCTGTAACTCATTGTGGCGGATAATTTATTTATTGTAATTAATATAAAATATATAAACTTTTAATTCATTAACTAATTCGCAATAATTGTTAGCATTCAAAGGTAGAAAATAAATTTAATTACTGAGAAGAAAACTGCGCCTATCTTTCCGTTTTGCTGGATTTGAGTGTTGCAAGTTACTACACTGGTGAAATAGCTAGCATCTGAAAATAAGGCTAATTAGTTACTCATTAAATCAATACAAGCTCCAGTTTTTTTAATACTTACACTGGCAACTTACTTGGACGCAGTTTAACTGATGGTAAGCAAAAGCTGTGGCTTAAGGTGAGTAGGTATCGGTCTCTGTTAAGAAAATGTTTCTTAAGCCCTATTAGCAACGGCCAACATAACAAAAATCTAATATTACAGAGAAACTGCATAATCTAATCGTCTTATAAAAGAAAATAAATTCAAGATTACCTGTGTCAGGTAATTGGGGCCTATTGTGGATATCATAATAAGAAAAAATATTTACACATATTAACACTAATAAAACTAAAAGATAGTACCTATTTACATCTAAACTAAATTTAAACAATCTACATGTGGTATGGAGCCAAGAACGCTGGCTGCATTCCCACGCTGGATTGCTATAGAAATCCTTTGCGCAAGGAATTGTGGATTGTAATTTGATTCTAATATTACGTCTCCTATAATTATCCAAGAAAGCTAAATTTAGTGCTGTCTGGTATCATTAAATTTGACAGCATCGTCAACTCTATAATGGTTGTCGTCCACTACATAAATATTTTATTGCCAGTGGTTCGATTAATCGACTATCAAAAAATGGAATGAACACGTGGTTCTTGATTTTATCTGTGGTTACTGTATTTTTAGTCTGTGCGATAGTTTACGTCACGTGATCTGCGTCAAATGAAAGCGTATTTTGTGAAACTTGTTTTCAATAAATATCGCTTAAATTTTCGTTTAAGAACTAGCTATGGTATCGCAATTGTACCAGTAAAGTGATAAGGAGTTTTCGGTTGTTCTTTAGAGCAACATGGATGAAAAAGAAGAGTTGCATCTAACCTCTCAGGAGTTGCAAGTTTTGTCGGAACTTGACAGGTAATGTTTCTTTGAAAACAAGCTTGATATCTCTTTACATTTTTCGTTTTAGCTAAATTAACATAAACATTCCGTGTCTGCAATTAGATACGCAGCCTTTGTTTCTCTACAAGCTAATCCTATTCAGTTAGCCATTGCTTACCATGTAGTAAATAAAGCAGTATGTTTCTACTTGTGAAGTTGGAAAAAGCACTCAAGTATGTTTTAGGGGACCTTCATCTGTTGTTAGTATACACCCACATAATTAAAAATACATAGACATGACTGTCCAGCCATAAAAGAGATGAAAATATCAGTCTTAGATATATCTATCACATTCTATCACAATTAAACTACAAAAACTTATACAAATTTCAGCCGACAGTTTGGATTCTTGAAACTTCGTGGGACTGAACATGGCAGAACTAGAGCTCTGGTCCTCAAAGCAGTCAAATACTTGGAGGGAATGCTGGTGCAAGTCAAGGTAATGTCTATTTGTTATTGAATTCTGTATGTTACTTACTTTAAACTACATACATACCTTATTTAAAGTTTTATTCACTGTATATCACTGAATTTAAACATACACATACATTTTATTACATCGTAATAAAAATACTAATTAATAAAAAAAAACATTATGAAACATATGTTCAGGGAAAGCAGTGAGATTAAATGCAAGCTCATACATGTAATATACAAAAGGAAAACATACATCAAAAGGCACTCATTACACAATTTATACTGGTTTTTAAACTTGTGAGTTTTTGTGAGCTCCTTTATTTTATAAGATTCTGAAAGGATGTTATTGTTATTGGCTGGAGGATATTGCTACCAGCAATGCCACACACTAGAAATGCTTAGTTAAAATATGCCAGTATTATGTGCATCTGAAAGCTCCACTCCTGTGTTTTTCGCATTGTAGTAAGCCTTGATTATGTCTAAAATAGTCATATTTATATCTAGTCTTTCTTGGGTAAGATGACACATATAGTATTGCAGTCATTAATATGTAATGCTTCCCAGCACTACTGTTCAGTAGTGCCAACACATCCTCTTATACTATGGCTTTCATTGGCTTTCAGATAGTTTAAAAAGTCCCAAATACCAGAGTTTGCCATTTTTGTGAAATTAAATGTACTGGAATATTTATATTTTTATGTATACCAACTTAGGTCATAAGGTCACACAATTTATTTATAAGACCTTGTGTCCATAACTTAATTACTACAAAATAAAATATTGTAATTTTGCAAACTGCTAATTCCAGGAAGAGGAGCGGTCTAGCTCCCCTGTTGCCAGAAGAGACATCTGTATTGATCCAAAGACATACTGCAAGCTTGGACACTTCCATCTTCTCCTTGAAGATTATGCAAAAGGTTAGTCTAAAGCTAAAGGTTTTACACATTTGCACATAATTTAATTGTCTTGGTGGCAAATTACACTCTTAAAATGAATGTTGAGTGTGAGTTTGAATGGTAACTTTCCACCATAAGAATTAAATTACTGTTTGTCTAAAACAACAATAATGCTGTTATAAAGAGTAAAGCACATACATGCACACTTGAATGGAATTGGCTCTCAAATGAATCTGTAAAAGTTTGGTGATAATTTATAAGTGTCATATCACATATTGTATATTATTCCATATTACTACTTGAAGTGGCTATCACTTTGCTCCAATATTTATTATATTGGCCCTCTAGCTAAGTTATTCTGGGAAAATACTACCAACAAACCACAGGGACAATTGGTTTAGAAGTTTGAAGGCATAAAAAGTAAAACCACCATCAGTCACTGGATGTATTTAATTGTGTGTTATCCACATTCAAGCGTAATGTTCTAGCTATTTTAATGCAAAGCTATGCATGATCACTAATTTTAAGATAAAATTTAGTCTGTAATTATGTTGTCCTTGTTTATCGTTGTTGTTTGTTAGACAGAGAATACAGTACCAGTTAGGTACTGTATTCTCTGTCCAACACA
The DNA here is from genome assembly GCA_927399415.1 of Macaria notata. Taxonomy (NCBI): domain Eukaryota; kingdom Metazoa; phylum Arthropoda; class Insecta; order Lepidoptera; family Geometridae; genus Macaria; species Macaria notata. Next base: position 4,183,530 of record OV656727.1, read on the forward strand.
GGTTTTTGAAAATAATAATCAAATTCATATTGTTCAAGCTGTGTACACTCACCTGAGGAATTTGTTCTGGTTCAAAACCAGTTTTGAATGTGTATTTGGCTTATATATGAACTCATTCTGTTATGTGTACCGTTATAAATAAATAAATAAATAAATAAATAAAAAAAACAGTACACATTACTCACTCTAAACACAGTTTTGCAACAATATGAATATGTATCCTTAATTACTACATTTGAGACTAAACTATTAAAAATATATTAATTAAATATCTTTAAAAATAACTATGTACCTATATTTTTTTATTTTTACAATAAAATTCACTTTTATTTTCCAGCAATGTCAGCATACCAGAAGTTCTACGCCTTGGAGCAAGAGAACTGGAAGGACCCACTGTTTCTGTATGGTCTAGGACTCTGCTACTATCACTACAATGCTTTTGAATGGTGAGACTGTTGCTTTTTGCATATACAAGGCTTATGCCCAGTTACTAGAAAGAAGATTAGTTAATTTTCCTTTAAAGTCATTTGATTATTATCAATTATTAACTGTTATTGGTCAATTATTAACCAATAACAGTGATAACTATCACTTTCATTGGTGGATATTACATTTTTAACCATTCACAGCATGGATAAGTTGATTTGATGGAAAAGGTATTAATTGATATACATTTTAGAAACAGGTGGTAAAAGTATTACAATCACACTTATATCGTAAAGAAAGATGAAAGTTTGTGAGCCTGTGTGTTAGTACTTTTTTAGTGTGCATATGCTGAATGACTTTCGGTGATATTTGGCTTGGAGAAAGATTAGGCCTATAATTATTTCAGGCTATTTTTATACACTGTACTACTAGTCTGTTTCACAAAGGAAGCTTTATACAAAATGCTTCTTCATATCAATCATATCTGAAGGATATTGAAATACTTAAACGCTGACCGCTTGGTTGTTTTAGAATACATATATATCAGAAAAAAAACATTGCATCGCATGATTAGTATGATACTTTCTAATTTGAATAACCGCGTTCTACCCATAACAAACATTTCCTTATTTTTGGTCTAGATGGCGCTGTATTAAATATCCCGAAATATTTATTTATTTGCTAACGCCTGATGAGAAAAACGCAGCAAATAATATCATTACAAATAATATGTTTTCGCTGCATAGTATTGAGGTAGCTCAGCTGCAGCCGCATTTTTAAACAAACTTTTGTATAGTACAAGACAGATTTGTTAAGTTGCATAGTTTTATCATATATTATTATTTTGATTTTTTAAATTCTATCAATAATTTATTTCTATAAGTTGTTGTCTCTAAAAACCATCTACGATTTTGTAATGTAGGAAAAATTAAGTTGCATATTTTTATCATTACCTAATATTATTTTGATTTTTTAAAATCTATCAATAATTTATTTCTATAACTTCTTGTCTCTAAAAAACCATCTACGATTTTGTAATGTAGGAAAAACTTTATGTATGTAAACTTTTCTTGTAAATACAATTCACTTAGTTTTTTTTACTATACAAAAGTTTGTTTGAAATTACGAACATGTTACTTCTTCCATAGGAAGAAATAACATGATATGATGATAGGATTCATTCCTAAAAGTGTTATGAAGAAGAATGAAGTTGTTCTAAAATATTTTGAACAACTTCATTCTTCTATGAATGTTAGCTCTTATTATTTGAATTGTGATACTATACCATATTTAGCAGGACCCCGTTACTATGCGAAACAAAACGTGTATTAAGGTCTATAAGTAAAATTACGATGGATTTTGATTGTAACGGCAATGAACATTTTTTGTCTACAGAGATAGGCATGTATATGTGCTCAAAAGTTGGTGTACTGTGGCTGTAATGATACTAAAAATGTCTGTATCAGTTCTACTATTTGCAATCTTCTTAAAATTTACCATTTTGTATTGGATTAGCAGTTAGATGCTCTGTCTGTACTTACTTGCTGATTTTTATGGTATTGGCATAATTAATTCTTGGTCTTGAGTCGTTTTAAGTTGTGATTCCCCTTCTTCTTCTTATCAAATGAGAGTGGCCAAGAGTTTATCAAATTCCCCTACTGAGTGCTCATCTAGCACTCTTTTGTTTCATGGAAGAATTTGTGTAAATTGGTGTTTAGCGTCGATCGGATTTTATCCAACTCTCTCGTTGGATCGCGTGGTTAAAATTAGGTACTTCTCTAAAGATGATGTGAATAATATTGTTGTTTTGGGAGTCCAGCTAGTTTTTTCTCGCCATTGTAGAAAACGCATCAACGTGTTTCGTGTATTGCAGGTACTTTATTGGCGATAATGACTACTTTTCATCAGGGGTACAGTAACCACCCGTTTGTGGTTCTCATTTGTTTATCGTCTATGGAACGAATCAATAAAATGTAGAGCTATTAGTATAAACTTAATACTGAACTATTTACTACTTATTATTTTATTTATAACTTTTTTTTGTTACTTTGTTGTTTCATTTATTTATTTACCAATGAAACAACATCTCTGCTCTATCTACTCGTATGTAATCTGAGTATTACGGTATTACGAAGAGGGGAGGATACTAAATTATATTTGATCTAAATGCAATAATAGCCGTCTCACTTCATTGAGCACTGTTATACAATCCAAATATAGCTATAATTATTTTCAACCACACTTGTGAAAGTAATTTCCAACTAGAATTTAATTAGTCGGTAACTCGTGTATAATTTCTATACCTTGGTTTTGAATGTTTGTGTTTATATTATTTTATATCGTTTAGACCCTGTACCTGTACACGCGCATGACAAACAGACAACAAACAGCCAACTCTACCAACAACGAAAGGACGGAGTTTAGCTGTTATTAAAATAAAGCTTCATCTATTCTCTTGTTATTGCTAGAGTAATACTATTGCACGTCGTTTTGATAATACTCTAAGCTAAGCAAACAAGAGAAAAGATAATATTTAGTGATCTCATATAGATCTACGTCTTTGTACGCGTGTCCCAACATCTGCAAAGGTACCTGGCGACTGTCACATAAATCAATAGGCGTACAAAACACACATGGCAACACCTACACACATGGCAATTCAGCGGAGGAACCGAACGGCCTACTTTTCAATCATGATTCATTTCCGGAACAAGCTGAATGGACGACTTGCTGAATTACTTAATTAGAACAAGGCCGAAATGTCTGCAGCGCTCTGCTATACGGACAAACTTGCAAACTTTAGTAGTGGATTGTTATCTCTTAGTTAAAAATAAACATTGGTATTGAATTAATGGAATAAAATATTTAGTAATAACATATAGGTACATAGTTATATCACCCATATAATAATATTATGTTGCTCTTCTTTTGGTGTTGGCACAATGCTTTATCAAAAGTGGTACAGCTCAACTACAAATTCATTGAAATTTCTGGAACTTTTTTCGTGACATGAAAAGGAGCTTTTTGCATAAAACTTAATTAGATTTATAAATTTGTTTTAGGACATACTCTTTTATCCAACTAGTGCCTATTGTTTATGTTCCGATGACAAGACAATTTAGCATGTTTAATAAATAGTAACCCTGTATGACTGAGCTAGCAAAAAAAAAACAATAAAAGTGTGTAGAATAATGAAAACTGTGAGCTAAAAACAAACACAGATTTATTTAATGTAAATTAGAACCATTCTGCTTTCAAAATAGTAGACCTGAATAGCACGCCAGCCAGTAAAATATTTCATTCAGTCTCAAACTCGTGTTCTATGTAAATAGACGTGCTAACGAGCTTTTCATGCAATGTTTAGAGACAGTCCGTCCGCTCTAGCCGCGATTAAATATTGTTCGTAGAATAGTGTTAGGGAGAGTATTTGGGAAAAGCTCCTATCTCGGAAATATGTTAGTCGCGCGCTCGGCTCGCGTTCGTGTCGACATCGTGATTCACCGGACGTAGGACGGGCGGGGCGGGGCGCGGGGCGCGGCGGTAGGGCCCGCGCGGGCGGTAGGGCGCGGGGCGCGCGGGGGCTGCACGCTGCAGCGCGAGGTCGTCGCTCGCTCGCGTACCACACCAGCGCCAGTCGGGAACGGGATGCGGTGACGTAAACTGCATCGGCGCGAGCCGCGAACGTAGTGTAGGACGGAACAATCGTGTTTACATGTGCCGAGTGTGTGACTTGAACAGTTCTGTGCGAACGATTGCGAGTGCCGATCCGCCGACGACGTCTCCGCTCTTCACTACGCGAGCCGCTGCGGCCGCACACCTGTCCACCCCGGATCTGAATATTATCCCCAAAATGGTGAGTGCGGTCGAAGCCCCGATCGTGGTTTGTTTACGTCGGCCCTAGTGCCAGCTCTCTCTCTCTGCCTGCCGCCCCTATCACTGCATCGCGTTCGCACGCGACTCTTTCTATTGTGTTTTGTTTCCAAAATGCAGACACCTACATCGACGGCTCTGAAACTGCTCCAGCCGTCTTCGAGAACGACATGTTTTTGTTCCCTTGTATTATTTTTGTGCGTGTTTTTTTTTAGTTTTCGCAGGTAGCCCGTCGAGGCAGTCCGGGCCCATTGATCGATCCGTGCGAGAAGTTGCTAAATTACATCGGGACTTGATGGGAGGGTATCGAAAGCCACAAGGGTGGGCAGTGCGTGTGGCTAAGCTAGTAAATAATGAGTCGGCCGTCGCATAAAATGTAGGTCGGTAGAGTATGGTTGTAACCACGGTCCCCGCACGCGATGCTATGCCACTTTACCTTGCAGCCCTAACCGAGCTTCTGATGCATTTAATGCGCCGCTAGTGCATTCTCCAATTGTTCTATCTAGGCACGTACAGTTACAGTTGCCGGTGAACGGTAAACCAGATTCGACAAGGACATTCTTCTCAGCTTCATGCTCTAGGTTTTCCCCGATAGCAAAAGTCTGAGAACTATATGGTCGGTCTTTTATCAGGAAGCATTTGACTCATCAAATGATCCATCTGAGTTGAGAAATTGAGATGCGATTGCCTTCTTTGTTGTATTACAGGAAACTGTGTGTGAGTCATGAACTCGATAGCCATATCAGCTGGAATTCGCGCACTTTTTTGTCTTACGTCATTTGTCACCAAACCGGTACGGCTCTTTGTTAAAGCTAGTCAGAAAGATGAGCTAATTGGCTAAATCATATTCTACATCCACCTTTTAATTATTATCTATTCTGCGTAATTGATTGTAATAAAATAGGAAGTCCGTATTAATTTCCAAGAAGTGTCGTTGTTGCGTAAGTTTTTATCAGCGTGTCGTTTCGTAATGCCATACCTTTAGATGATAGTGGAGTTGCTAAGGCTGCAATCTTTATTGTGATTGGCGAGTTTGTTTTATCATTCTAATGGTAGTTGTATCGAGTATCTATGCGCGCTAGTCTGCGGGCGAGCACCGCGCCGCGCCGCTAGCCACTCGGCTAACGGTACAACCTCTGGAGCCCTCCAGTCACAAGTTAGACCAGCTCGGCCCGTTTCGCAAACGTGTTCATCAATATGCTAGTCGAGTCCTTTCTCGTTACACTGATGCCGGAAATGGTATTCCCACTGGCCGCTACATTAACTACGTTTAATATTTAAACGCACATACAAGTATACCGAGTATTTTGAACACATTAGTTTACATGATACGACGTTATATATTACACTTAATTCAGTGTTTTTCGTTGTACTCATATCAGCATTCATTTATTCATCACGCAATAAAGAACACTATACATAATCGAAATCTAGAGGTTTCTCGGTACACACATTAATATGTAATTTATTTCGTAGAATAATCTACGAATAATTTTGTATTCGTTGTGGAAATTTTCTCGTATTTTCCAACTTATATCCACAATGGGGCTCTGTTTGTTTGTGTAGCATTGGAATTATGCAATTTATGTTGGCATTTTGTTGTCAGCTGCTGCCATATGTTAGTGCGGGGTAATGTCAAGATGTTAGCTATCGATTCTTTTATGGGTATAAGTAATGAGTGCTATTTAATTGCTAGAGCAGCTTGCGGTGGCGCGTGCGGCGGCAGGTGCCGGCCGGCTGCCGGCGCACCTGTCTGCCACCAGCTGCCTAACTTACCTAGTCCTCACGAAGAAGTTGTCAATGTGACAATGTACCGAGAAACTTGACCGCGAGCTCTGAACGACTGTAATGTTGACCTTTGCAACCTATTTGAACTCATCAATTAAATTACAATACCTGGCAGTCTCGTTGCCACCGTGTTACTATAGCGAGTTAAACATTTTTTACATACATTACACGTACGCCTCGCTCGAAACCTGCACAGATATACCTATAACGTCCTAGACACTGAACATATTCGTGAACACTCGTGTAAAAGACACGGGTAACTTCCTTTATCAGTCCATTGTTGTGTTTTACTACGTAACCGTAGTAAATAAACGGACGTACTTCGTAGAAAGCGATAAAATTTCTCGACGTGTTCGCCTTCGCCGGCGCTACTTTAGCAGTGTAATTGCATTTCGTAGTTAATTTCTCCATCAGCGGAGAACTTTTCCGGTGGTCTCTAAGCACTGTGTTTCCACTCGAGATTTCTCTTCAATGCAACTATTTAGTTCTACAACATTACTATTGATTTTGAGCTTCTTGCTCCGTAATAAACTTTGTCAAGGATTATTTTAAAACGAGTAACACGTGCCTCATTTATAAACATTATACACCACTGAGGAATAATGAAGTACCATTCCAAACATTTTGATGTATTCCTGCTATAGCAATACCGGACTGGGCGGGGTCTTGTTAATATTGTTTTGTTGTATGAAGGAGGATATAAAATGAGCCAACATAACTTCTGGTTTAAACCCTTTCATTTGTCTTGTTTTGCTGTTCATTTCGGTAAGCATTCTTGTTTAAAACTGCCAGTACCTGCTAAGCATTACGCTAGGTCTGTGCGTCACAATGACTGTGGTATTAATAACGCGCAAGAATATTTGCGAATCGCCGCATGGTAACAGTATAGCGGGGAAACCGGAATGCGTAAACGATTCGCTTGTCTAGGCACGTTACTAACATAAAACTACGACTACTCTCTTGCAAGCCGTACGAGTTGAAACTTGTATATGTAAATTAGCTCGAGATGAAAACTAAATAGCGTAGTAGTGGGCCGATGTGCGGTCTCCGACCTTAGCCAAAGCACATCTTGCAGAGGTCAGGCGCGCGGGCGGGGCTCGCCCTTCGCCCCGCGTGCGCTACGTCACGTAGGCACGGGCCCTGCACGCACACAGGCGCGCTGCCGAGGGCCCGCGCGCGCATCCCAAATTCGGCTTGTCCCTATCGAGTCTGAAGGGCGTATGCATTATTAGCATCCCCCTTCGCCCGTCCCCGTCTCGAGCCTATTTAAGCGTCGCCGGGGCCTAGCGCTGCGGCCCTCGGCTCCCACACCCCTGCGGAGCGCGGGTGTGGCTTTTCGATTTTCTCCTCGTCGGCACCCCGTGACATAATCGTTGTTTTTATGATTAATCTAGGTCACGGCCCGAGAGCCGAGAGCAGGGTGAGTCGGTGACGACGATCGGTCGTCGACACTAACGGATCGCTATTTATACCTGCCGCGTAGTGCACCGGAACTCGCTCGGTGCATTCGCTGCATCCGCGCCACCCGCCTCCGCCCTGTCAATGACCTCTCCGCCTCACTCGAGCCGGACCATTTCCTTATTTCGAAGCTAAATTATTTTTGACATGTTTGTACGTTTCTTAATACCATTTAAGTACAGCGATGTGATTTTTAAATAGTAAATTGATCATGTATATTTATTTCTATTGAATGTATACTGAAATTAATGAACATGAACATTATATGTAAATAATATGACGTATTTTATGAATAAATGAATATTTTGATTATGATTATGATTATAAATCGGCCGATGGAATAATTTAGAAGCTAGTTCGATAAGTCGCGTCGGCTCACTGTTACAATAGTCAAAGGGCGAGCGTTGCGAAATGCAATGGTAAGCGGTCGCCCTTCGGCTTTGTTTAAGTTACGTAAGTGAGCCCGCCTACATCTGCAGGGCTGCCAGCTCGCCACCCACGTAGGGCATGAACTATGTCAAGCAGCCTGACCTACTTTTCACACTAACGAGCGAGGTTTTCACGTGCAAAAGAAAAGCTGTCTCTTTTATTTATACGTAGCTTCGCTCTCCATCAAAGCTTGGCTGGCGGCGCGAGCTTTCGCTTTGTGTTTTGAAGTATTTTTCCTTTTAACCTACTTCTCTGAAATAGTCGTCCCGACGCTTTCCGCGATATTTGTCCCGAGTTGCGATGACATCCATGCCCCAATTTCCCTTTTTTTCGCCAAATCATCATAATATTTAGATGGTTATTTTCTCTGTATCTTTCTAAAACTCTACACAATTTTAAGTTTGGTATTGTAATAAGCTGGTATGAGACCAGTTCTATGAGATCAATCAACTACAAAGCTCTATCCGCGCCGACATCGGCCGTTCGAAACTGGATTATAGTTGCGCAATGAAAAAACAAGAGGTAACCGTCGAGATCTGCAGACGGCATTCGCGCACCGCGATCGTCGCCCGCGGTGGAATTTGCGCGAAAAAAGCCATACGTCACTAGACGTCACATGAGCGCGGGTGCGCGGGCGCAGCGTAACGTCACGCTTGCAAGGCCGCTGTGAGTAACCAACTAGCGAGAGCTACTTGTTTACTAAACCCATGCCTACTCGGTGATGAACGTTCGGATGACTACATACTCGGTTGCTAGAAAACTTGTCACTATTGTTAGAATTCATTTGTAGAATTTTGAACTGAAATTTTAACCGGGATTTTTTCTTGAAGTAACAATTCTATTTACGAGTATTCGTTATAAAGGTTTCTACTTATTCAGCTCTATTAATAGTTAAGCAATACTAGAACGCTAAGAAGGAAAACTGTAGAGAAGAGCGCGAAACTACACTACTTTAAAATGATTGAACTTTTCAATTTAGATTACATTTTCCGCCACTGTCGTCGTATAATTACATTAATGATTAAACGATATATTCCTGGGAATTCACACAATTGTGTATCGCATGGCTTTTCCCAGTAATATAAGGTATTATCGTCAATTCAATACGTCGAACTACATATGGGAAACACTTCTGTTTAGCGAATACGTACGCAAATTACATAAATTGCTACGTCTAACAATTTACACATACTCTCCGACAAAGCTATTTTGCCACTCGATTACTTTGGACCTATAGAATCGCCTCACGAAATAGCGTAGTATCGTAGTAGCATGTGTGCTCAGTGATAAGAGTGCCAATTGATATGGACGTCAGCAGCCACTAATGTGTACGTTCGTGTATTTGTGTGTATTACACGCGAACGATAACGCCCTTTGTGTGTAACATCTGCTATCGGCGAGCGATAGAGCTCATTATACACATTTGCCCCATCAATGCCCAATTCTCGTTTAAATTTTAATAAAATTTGCATTTGATCAAGCATATTGTTCAAGCGACAATAAATGAAATGTTTTGTTTTACCTCTTAGTGCCCCAGTTATTGATATTATCTATACCTACTAATATTATAAAGCTGAAGAGTTTGTTTGTTTGTTTGAACGCGCTAATCTCAGGAACTACTGGTGCGAATTGAAAAAAATATTTTTGTACTGAATAGACCATTTATCGAGAGAGGCTTTAGGCTATATAACATCACGCTGCAACTAATAGGAGCGAAGAAACAATGAAAAATGTGGAAAAAACGGGGAAAATTATTCATCTTTGAGGGCTTCCGTTGCGTGCGCTGCGAAAACGGTTCAAGTCGTGGGTAACAGCTATAATTTATAAAGCTGAAGAGGTTGTTAGCAGAAATAAATATGATGCCCAAAATAACTATTCCACGCGGACGAAGTCGCTGGCACAGCTAGTATTTTATAAAGTAAAACCTCAGTTATAAAATTATAATTTTATTGATAAACCTGCAACAAAAACGGATTATGTATGTTACAACACCGTATTTGCCGTACACTTCATTACTATGTATCAAATAAATTCGTCGAGATTTTTATGACTCGCTCAAAAATGTTGTCCGTATGGTCCGGTGCGGCCACACACATACGAGCATACGTAATTAGCGGCCAGCCGAGCGTTCTCACGGATGTCGATCCGTACGTACAGTCTGACCGTCACGTCTCTATGTACGTACATCGTACAATGGCCATTAGAAAGCGGCCGGCGACCGCAAAAAGGGAGCAATGGAAAGGGCCGTATTTTGTTGGATGCTTGTGAGATGATCTTGCGTCACTATTGAGCGAGCCCCGCCCGTCCCTCCCCTGGCCAGGCTCACACGGCATGCGTGTCGCAGCTATTCTAACTTGCACGTATGCGCTATTGCCCTTGCTTAGGCTGTGACGTCGAAAATCCTCGATCCACTATTTAGTTCTCAAAGGGTTCAACCCTTTGAAATCGAATCGAGGGATGGGGCTGTTTTTTAATTCTGCATGTAAATAAGTATACGACTAGTTCATACACTTGTGTGCATAAATCGTATAGGGTGTATCAAGGGCACTATAGCTTGTGATGTAATAATAGTGCAGAATGTATGTCCTTTGAATCGTCAGTTGGGGGAGCGTGTTGTGCATGTTTTGTGCGTGTAAAAATGCACAGTTTTATGTCGATCTTCAATTTTATTCATTTGTTTGTAATATTAACATGTTACGCAATGCTAATTTGGGTTACACTTATCAGTGTCAGTACCCAAATATAATAATTATATCATCTTTTAAAGTAAGTAAACATAAATGACGTAGTTGGTATGATGTTGTCTCAGTGAGTCTTATATTTTGCTGATTATGCGATGATGAATGTCTTTGTAAATAAAGCTTGTTGAACCTGTTCAGTAATGGATTCGCATAGCTGTAACATTCAGTTCACGTCAGTTTGTTATCGACGTGCCTGTATATATGAATGTAGTTTGTAATGCGGTATGTCGCTGTTACTACTTGTGATGTTTCCGGGTTCATTGGCGATGCTTTTATCAGATGATTGCGGTTATTATTTCAATCGTATGCTTCTATCATACTTGATGCAACTGATATGAGATATATACGAGTATGTTTCTTTGCGGAAATCTATTGACTAATTTAGATAACATTAAGTTGAACGTAAAACAAGTGTTATTCCTCCCTGGCTGATATTCCACGGAAGAATTGTCGGTCTCATCCAATGATGGTAGAGTAATTACATCCTGGTTCTTTCACACAGTGAAATAAAATGTGCTCATCATCTGCACCGATATATATTTGGTTTCTACACACATACATAACAAATGTGAAGCAAATTACAAGTGCCCAGTAGGTAACAAGTGTAATGTGTAAGGTTACCTTGACTATAAAGTCAAACGACCGTGTCAAGTCACTTCGAAATATTAATCATCGAACCACATTACCATACAATTACCGTAAAGTACCTTAGTACTTGGTTCTCCATTACCTTTTATAGTCTCTTGAACACGTAGAAGCCGAGTGGTTTCGCGTTGTATTCCAGACTTTACCTATCTGAATACAAATGGCGTTTTACTAAGTAATAAATACAGCGACCTAAGGTTTCTAAGGTTGCTTGCTTGTGCACAGCTTCCCCACTATCGTTAACTGTTGTCTTTGAAATGTTCACTTTATGTTATGTTTGCACTTTATGCTCATCTTTAGTAAATATTTTCTTACTTTGTAAGGAGTATATGACTTGGAACAATAACTTGTATTCTTTATGGCATGTGGCATGTGTCATTTGTTGTTGTGGATTCCGTCATTACATTAACATTATATTGTGTATCGTTACTGAATACATTTGCACACATTATTGCAATTTTCTTTGTTCAAATAATAAACATCATTACATGCAACATAACTTTGCTTAACTTATCTGTGTTCTTCCACTGCTGTACAAAGTGTCCTACAATTTTTACATCCTTCCATATTCTTAAAACCAGCTCTATCCAGTTTTGATTCAACTTTTGTATTTATTGGATCCAAAATACCAAGCATATAGAACCTTGAGACAGACATCATGTTTTATTTCTGTTCTATTGAAAACCAAATAACCTAGACTGCAAACTGGCACTGAAAATAAAAGCGCTACGTATATTTTACTTCACTATAAACATAAGACGACCTAAATCTAGATTACCTTGTGGCATTTGAGCAAAATAGAATTGGAAATGAATTCCTGTTTTATGAGCACTTTATTTTGAATCAGTGTAGCGATTTACTTTGAAAATTGTTGGATTAACTGAAGCGAAGCACCGAGATCATATAATGTAGGTTACTCTATAAGTGGTATCGAATAGAACGTAACTGGGTCAAACAGAATGACGCCAGCGATAAAAGAGCCCTTGCTCGTTCATTATCAATTTCGTACCGCAGTGATCACTCTGTGTTTTGCCGTTTGAATCGCTGCGAGAAACATGTAATTTAAGAAATGTTTCAACATTTTAACTAGTACACTACTGACACTTGTGTCCTTATTCCAAACCGATGTATAAAACCAACTTGTCAATTTTATAAATTGTAGCTTTGGCATGAAATTTAATTTTCCGCAATAAAAGTGACTGTTGCAGTCATGTAGTGCATAGAATTGCAGCTAGCATTGCATCCAGTCACCTTGGCACCAAGGCTGTGAAGCAATAAGCATGCTATATCTAGCTGGATATAGAATTAATGCATCGTACGATTACGTCACCGCGTAAGCATTATTTAACGGGGTTTTAGCATATTCTAATACAAAGTGTTTTGATACCTGTAAGATACTACGTAAATATTGCAACGAAATATCTAATGTTAGAATGAAATGCAAAAAATAATTTTATGTTTGTAATTTTGCAGCCATGCAGATGACATTAACATCATAAATGTCCAGCAAATGTTGCTGTAACATCCCCCCCACTTAATATTACTGACCACTCCGTTTAAACAGAAATGGCCCAACGAAGTAGCAAACAAGAGCTTCATTGAACCTCTAGCCGTATGTTTGAGTTCATACGTCTTATTACTCACAAGTGCTAGAGAAATGGGTTAATAATTCGCTCTATTTCTCCGTTCCCCTCGATAGTTCCGTGGGAAAGTGTGTAGTCGCGGCGTCGATCACGTGCCCGAGCACACCTAGCGTCTGTACTTCAGTTATGTAAAGTGAGTGCGATGACGACCGACAAATGAACTCTATAAATAGCGGTCGATCCGTCCTTGAGCCGGCGAGTACAAAGAACTAGGTCATGTCCAGAAGCTGTCCCCCCCACAACACACCTCCGCTCTTGATCTGATACCTCTAACTATATTGTATGTTTTAGACCCCTTACTGTTCTACATACATATATTGCTTTAACATTTCCTGGATTATTTTTGTACGGCCTCCGCGTTTGTAATGAGCTAAACTGAAACTTAGAGGTGATTATCTCGCTCTGGTACCACTCGTGGGTTTCAGGATGTATCTGTCGCCGGCTCGTTAGTGACTCGATCCGATAGATATTTGTTGACAGAGCCGTGTTGGCACTAGAGCGTAAAGTCATTGAAGCATCGCAGCACAAATCTCGGAACCAGCTGGTCCATTCAATTCAATCCGACGGTACCTGTACAAAAAGCATTTGAATAGCGCAACGAGAATGTTCTTTTGTTCGATACAGACCGTCTGGTCTTATAATTCCCTTACCTGACTTGGTGCTGATCATGTTCAAGGTTGGGCTCTTGCAGGTAGCGAACCGGATTATAATCGATCCTTCTGTAGATATAGGTACGGGATGCGATTATTTATTCAAACATTCGTGTATCAATTTTAGTATTCAAATAAAGGGTTTCTTGTAGCGAAGGGATAAGATTATCTCCGGCTTTATCCCAGGACATATTTCACGGTCGCCTCGGAGCATGTTTGAGGGAATAAGTTTATTTTATTTGTGGTGTAAAAGCACGCTATTATTGTATGAGCTGCCTATACTCGTATTCGCTATCGCAATGGTAGTATTTACGGATATCTGTTATCAGCGGGCGTGGGTGTGACCGAGCCATCGACATCGAAGTGCCCGATATTGTCGCTCTCTGAAATATTACTTCGCTTTATTTGTTGTCTCTATTTACAGAAAGGGCGACTTTTCGTTCTGTTGTGAAATAATGTCGGGTCGTTGAATTTTATCATTCGTAGCTGTACTTGTACTTCTGTATAATTTTGCTCTACATTATTCAAGTGTAGACCACGCCCTCTGAGTGGTGTAGTTTTGTCTCTTCTTGAATCAATATGTATATTTTTAGAATACATTTCCGTAGTTCGTCGGTATCCGTTATGTGTTCTCTGTTCTACCAGGCTCGCATGTTATGCCAGGAAGCCGTAACGTTGCTTGAAATTTCGAGCGTTGCGTGACGCTCGGCAATCATGGCTGGCGCGGAACAATGAATGTGAATAAGAAATAACGTGGTTACCGGGTACCTATAACATTATGTCGAGCACTGCTTCGGGCGACACGCGCGGTGAAAGCTCTGTACGGCTCGTCGCATGTGTGTGTAACTCTCATTTATTTTTGTCGCGGTCGCCGGTATCGGGGTGAACATCGAACAGCACCTGTCTCCTTTGTTTCGGCTCGCAAATGTCAGCAGAGGTCATCTAAATAAGGTGTATAGGCGTCGGTTTGGGAGTGCGGTCGCTGTCTAGACGTTTGTGTTGCATCGTCCGATCGATGGCACGCCGAGCCTCAGACGGTCGACGACCCCTCGGGCGCATCGGTGACGTTCCGCTCCGCCGCCGCGCTCTTCACCGACCCACCGCGGACCTACTCCTCTCTAACGGACATCTCCGCCGACCTCGCCGTGCTTGCACTGCTTGCCGGCCCCATGACGTGCTACTTTATTTTATTTACACGCTAATCATTTACTTTTATAATCTTAAACTTCTTCCTATTCATTACTTTAGTGAAGCTTCGTGCAGCCATTAAATTAATAATAGGGTTTTTGATTGAATCCTAATTCTTATACATATTCTAAGAACCTGTACGGTTTGATAATGAACACAGATCTATATATCTCGAGTTGAATCCACAAGTAATGCAATCTGGGCTTACATCTCCAAAAGAGGACCGGTTTTTATTTTGGGAGTTTGAAATCGTAAAAAAAGTCTCGCTTTAATTCTCCATTGTTGTGAGGTGCGTCCGGCTGCTCCGACATTTCTAAAGCTTTCTTATGATCCCTCGCACAAAAAACACAGATATTCCAAGTTTTATCGTCTACTATTCCATAGCGCTGTTTTATGTACGACTGCGGGCATTCAAAGTTTTATTGAAAGTGCTCCCTTCATAAATCAAGATTTACAATTCCACTGACCTTGTCGGGCGACGAGGCGGGACATTGTTTCTAGTTTGTTGACAGAAAACACTAATTTTATGCGAGCGCGTTTACGGCCGGAGACGTTTCGTTTCGCTATCGGGTGCCGTCAAACAATGGGGTGCAATAAAATGGTACATGAGGTCGGGCGGCTTGTAGGGCCACGAAGGCGCTGCAGATGGCGCTGTACGTGTCGCCGGGGTTCTCGCGCGCGGCGGACGCGCACCTGCGGCTGGCGCTGATGTTCAAGGCGCGCCGGCACTGGGCCGCGGCCGCCGCGCACTTCCGGCGCGCGCGCCTGCTGCCGCGCCAGGACGCCACCTTCACGCGCCTGGAGCTCAGCTTCCACGCGGCGCACCTGCTGGAGGCGCGAGGCCTGCGCAAGGCGGCGCGGGACCACTATGAACGCCTGCTCAAGGAGCCGCAGCTCTCCTCCACGCTCAAAGCTGACGTCTGTCGACAACTAGGTGAGCACTTCTGTCTTAATGTTCTTAAATAAGTACTAGGAGTTCTTATGAAATAAAGATCTTCAAAGAATGCGAAGCCTAAAATCTGTATCTTCTAGGCATGTACGATGTAAGGTTGCTTATTTTACACCTAGAAAATTAAAAAAAGAAGGCTTATACAAACCCCCATGTCGAGCACCACTGTAGTCCATAGTGTAACAATATTTCCTGTTTACTCCAAATCCTTTATTTCTACTCCAACGGCATAACAATTACATAAACCGACCCTTTGTTCCGAACCTGTGTTTCCTAATAAAAATTTGCGGCGAACTTTTCTCTTGACCTTTTAAATGTTTCGAAACACGTAAACTTTTCTGTTACGCGATGTTTTCCACAGTTTTACTTTCATAGGTCATTGCCGTTTACGATAATACTTACCCACCTATTCGTAATGAATCGAGTAGTTGATAATGTGAAAGACAATTGGCAAGTGGCCCATTTGAAGTCGTATTGTACTTGTGTTAACACATTGACAGTCCAATAGCTTTAGTTTGTGTTTATGTATGTTTGTACCTTTATATTCAAACGGCAAAACCGATTTGTTCGCCATGATACATAAAGCCTTGCATTATCAACAAGGTTTTTTAAAATCCAGATCTAATTCGGTAAAATATTATAAAAGAGATTTTTTATTTGGACTGTATTTAAGACATCAGTATATCCCTTTACAACCGACTTGATAATATAGTAGTATCTCATTTCTCAATAAATGTATCTCATTTCTCAATAAATGTATTTTATTCTACAATAAATAAAAGAATTTATGTTATATTTGTCCCTCCCCTTGAACCCAATCAAATGAAATCGTAACTAGTACTTACACATTAACGTGATATCTACAAGTATGGTGTGATCCCTCCAGGCTGGCTGTACCACCGCTGCATGTCGCTGGGCGAGCCCGCCGGGCGCGCGCGCGCCGCCGTGTGGTGTCTGCAGCGCGCCGTGTCGGCGGAGCCCGAGTCCGGCGCGGGGCTCTACCTGCTGGGTCGGTGCTTCGCCGCGCAGGGGAAGGTGCATGATGCCTTCATCGCGTATAGGAACTCGGTAGAGAAGTCCGAGGGAAACGCTGATACTTGGTGCTCTATTGGGTATGTGTCTTAACTGTTTGTATAAATGATGATGTACAAGTTTTGTGATACAGTTTGATAAACTAGATGTTTAACAGTAAATAGCGTACAGATAAATTGAAAAAAAGTTTGTAGTGCCGATTTGTTTGCCTGACCAAGTGTTTGACTTGATTTTCAGGACAAATTGCTTCTTAATTGAAGAAGAGAGTTATAAATAAAAGGTTTTTAGGCTTTACTCGATATTCTCAATTCTTGGGATTACTTTTTGTTCTAATAATTTACTAACTTCAATGACTTCCTTTTTTTCTTCTTATGTGCAATAAACATAGTCTTATTCAACCTTTTTTCTTTGCAGAGTATTATACCAGCAACAGAACCAGCCAATGGATGCCTTACAAGCCTACATCTGCGCCGTCCAATTAGATAAAGGCCACTCTGCAGCTTGGACCAATCTAGGAAGCCTCTACGAGAGCTGTCAGATGCCGAGAGATGCCTTCGCATGTTATAACAACGGAGGCACGGCAGCAACCGCTTCAAATAATGCGCTAAGACAAAGATTAGCGTTCCTAAAAGCGCATTTAGCTCACGCGCCCATGCCTTCTGTTACTGGAAAGTAAGTATAAAAAATATTTCAAGACATATCACACAGCGCCACCTAGCCCCATGTTAAGCTAATGCTTGTAGACCTATTCTTTATTATAGTACCAATCACTACCGCTGAACTATCAGATGACAAGATGCTAAAAGAAAGTTACATATTTATATTATACATACATATGTTCCTACCGATGATACCACGATCATAATCAAGTCAATGAAATTAAATATGACGATAGTATGCATCATAATTGCCTGTCTTAAAAACCAAGCTAATGAGGCAGATACGTTCTCCAGTGTAAAAAAATGTCCTGGCTGAAATGTAAACATAAACTCTTCTGTATGTACTGAAACTCTGGAGAAATATGAGGCACGAGGCATCCTCAGGACTCGTGTTGACTCTCCGAACGTCGGTCCGAAAGTCAACACGAGTCCTGAGGATGCCTCGTGGAGAGGCGAAACACGTGTCGACTAGAATATCTTGCCGAAAAAGAACAGCAAAGCTTCAAGACACAAGGTGCGGTGTTGGGAAGATCTTGAGATCCACGGAGGCCACGTTGGTTAGGAGGTGAGGTGTGGCGGTGGTATATGGAGGAACACACCTAAAAACCATCAAGTTTGTTGTTTGATGTCGGTTAAGGAGCAGTCGCAGCGGAAAAACACTACATATTTCTCCAGAGTTTCAGTAACAATGGATTTCCGCAAAGTAACGCCTGATTCAATATCTTATCTTCTGTATGTTTACAGTGAAACATTTCTTATCGCTTGAAAACTACATTTCAAAATGCTTTACGTCTACCTTGGAACATTGTTTTAAAAATAGCTACAAGGTATTTATTTGCATTTTTATTATAATACAATTTGCCTACTGAAAATTACATATTCAAATTGGTAATTGTTAATGTGAATATATAAACAATTCCGAGTTATTGTATGCCTAAATTCCTAAATCTATTAACGTTGTTGTCATTGTCTGATTGCAAATAAAATCACCGTAGGTTTAATAAAACTAATCCGAAACACTAGAATAATGTATCATTTATTTAACCAAGAGAATATCTGACGAAAGATTTTATCAAACTTCGTAAATTATTGACAGAACGGTTCCCAGCATGTTGAGCAATATCTGAGGCATATAAATTAGTTTGAAAACTATTAACACTAGGTTTGCCGGTCCACAAACTTTGCATAATAATATCCTAAAGCATGTCTGTATTAGGCGACCTATCTAGTTCCTCGAGTGACTAATAAGCTTGCTATTCGAATGACATAATAAGCACAGTTGTCGCCAAATTCAGACGATATCGGTCGATGCCATTAGCAATTGCCGACGATGTTCCGCCATTGTTTTCTTCGATTCGAATGCTAACGAGACCGGCGACCTATTGTACAATCATTTCTCCTTTGTCTGTTTAAACTACTCGCGTAAAACGTATTCTGATGCGAAGCTGCGACACTGTCACTTAGATTTATTTAGAAACTTTCAGTCTATCAAGGAAGTACATTGTAATTCAAATTTGATCATTCACATTTACACAGTGATCCATAGTTTGTTAGTAACATAATCATTTTTAAAAGCTAAGCTAAGGGTTAGTGTAATTGAAAATAAGTTAAAAAGTTCTTCAAATCTATCATCTACAAGTACTGGTCAGCAAGGCATATTGGGTTTTTTTCATGATGTGTCTTTTCCATATCACCATCTGCTACGAACAATAGTACTCCTTAACGAGCTACAGTTCACAGCTTTTGCTTCTAACTGCTATCAATAAATTAAAACACAGTTCACACGTTTTCGTTACTTGTCCACAGACGCCGTCAACTGCCTTCCATCGAGGAGGCGTGGAACCTACCCATATCTGCGGAGATGTCGTCTCGAGCGCCCAAGTCAGCCCCTCCCCCCTACCCTGGGAAAAGGCCCGAGGACCCTCCTCCATTAACACCTCATCAGCTGCAAACGCTCCAATATCTGCAGAAGAACTCTCACAACTTATCGCCGCAGCAACAAGTGGGTGTAACAATCTGGAACCACTGACTGTCTAAGCGAAATAGTGGGATCATGACACATACATCTTTTTTTATTTAGTTCACAAACAGTAACATACAGTTATACATTCACACTTAAATTTAACAATAACTTACAGTGGGTACGTCACCTTAGACAGTGAACCTAACTTTCACGTATAATCTATCCATGAACCTTCCTATCAATCTTTGATCATGGTCACACTATTAGGAATGTATGCTACATCAGGGGGACCATAACTTTTACTTCTATATTCTATGCCATCAACACCACATATTTACAATTGAAAAAAAAAACAAAGTTTATGGTCCCCCTATGGATAAAAAATGTATGGCACATCAGTGGGAACATAGCATATTTTATCATGAACAAAATTTCTCATAATAGTATGGGCTAAAATGCTTCGTGTAATTTTAAATACGTAATTTTTGCAAAACTGTATCCCAACTTAGTAGTAAAAAATACATAATTAAAACGCAGGTATCCTGTGGCGCTAAAGCATACCTTAGATAATAAGCGGTCATTACCGCGCGCTATCCGGTTAGAGATAGCCATTTCGGGAATTTGGCACCGAACCGGAAATACTAACCGGAAATGACGACATTGTATCGACAACTTGATAAAGTTTTCCTTTGAACGGGTTTTCAATCTTGTTCATTCATTAGTTAGGCCTCCAAGACGATAGACTTCGTTTTGCTTATCTCAAATCCTAAACTGTAATCATGCATTTTGGGTATTTTTTTATTATTGTGATTTTTTTAAATGCATAATCTGTTGCCCATCTCAATCAATCTATACATCTTTATTGCACACCAAAATAAATGAACAAAACCAAAAGGACTTAAACTATAAATTCATGTACAAGTGCCTTATCACCTGAAGTGATCTCTTCCAGGCAACCTTAGTAAGATAGCGGTGTGAGAGATCAGTTTGGTCCATCTCGTGTGATTTTTCAATATCTCAATTCTATAAGTAACCATATGTTTATATTTGTTTGCAGGCATTGATGCAGCAACTACTGAACCAGTACCGTTTATCTCAAGCGGCGAGGGCGCGATCGGTTTGTACCTTAATCACTCTGGCGGCAGGTCTTAGGTTCCCAAAACGACTGTTAGGCAAATCGCGGCTATTTCTTGTAACTAATATCTTGCTGGTGTATGTTGCAGGTGAAAAGCGAAGGCGGCGCCACCGGCGGCGACCACTCGGAGTCGCTCGCGGAGGACTTGCTGAAACGATTCTCAGATACAAAGCCTGAAATAAAGAAGGAGCCGGTTTACAGTAAGTGCTGTTTTTACACTTTATAATTAGGGATTTGACTAGCAGTTCACTTGAAGTTGAACCGAAATATGCGTAAGCAATATCTTGGTTGAAGTTATATATCTTGGCACATAGTACTGGAATGAAACTGACTGTATCCTTTGTTTTAGTGATATCTTGTATGGAAAATATAGCAAACATTTTATTCACATCAATTTAAGTTGAACGGAGTTTCGTGTCTCATTAGTGTGTTTATCTCATAAAATTAATACATAAATAAAACAAAAAATAGGTCGCGGAATACAAAAAAAAACTTGATTATTGAAGATTTTTTCAATGTATTGGTTTACCATTGAAAGAATATGAAGGTATTTTTTTGGTTTTTTGTTTACTCGTCAAAATGAAAATAGAAAATTATTATTATTCTGTTAGATAAGTGATTAAGAGTCAATGTTAGAGACATACAGATCTGAAATGATGCTTAACAATTATTGAGTCTCCCGTAGGTATATTTAACCCTCAATTGGGCGCGCCTAAAAAGTTGCATAAGCGGTATCGTGGGGTGTTTGGCACCCCAGATTTAGAAAATTAAATAAAATACTAAATACATGCAAAATCAGACTTTTATTAATTAGAACATTTGAACTTACATATTAATCTACTTTTAAACGTATTTTTAACATAATAAACTTTCTTTTAAATATGAAAAATGTATTTTACTAATCCTAGTTTTAATCGTCACTATTTTGACAGACTATATTCATATGGTCATTGCACACATGTTTTTGGCATTTCGAACCTTCAGTCTATGTTTTCCTGTCCTTACTTCTTGGACATACATGGCACCTTTTGTTTGATTGCGATTGGCCTGCTTCAGAAATAAAGTCTTGGTCCTGTCATACAGTCATCTGGGGTGTCGTGCACCCCAAACACGCTCTCCGAGCCCAACCGTCCACAACAGAGCGTCGCTCGCAACTGAATTGTGTACGTTTTACGTGTTTACGAAGCTACCTAGAAGGCCAACTCGCTAAATTCAAATTTTAAAAAGTTGTGAGCCTGTAAAACTGCTCTGGGGTGCATGACACCCCACGCGACCAGTTAAGGGTTAAATATGAAGGCGTGAAAAATAAATATCGGTTAATTAATGGTTTAGTGCTACGCAACTTAATTTATCTACAGCGATTAAAAAATAAGCCAAGGTAATTTTTTATCAATTCTTAGAATTATAGCATTGTTTTAAAGTTCAAGTGGTTATCGGATGAGGTGACTTTAACACGTTAGGGTAGGTCTTTATTTAGGTCAATTAATATTTAACAAAAGATAAAACAGTTTTTCTAGTAATCAATAATGTAGGTCGCAAGTCTGAGCAACAAAAATAAATACAATCCACATAATCTTATCAATTTCTTAGTTTGATTCATAAATACTGTGTATAATGCCTACTTATTGATGAAAACATTGGCCTCTTTTTAAAAAACAAAAACGATGAAGTAATTATAAATCATTGTCATTGTCACATTAATTGTAAAAAAAGCCCTTGTTTGAATTTCTTTTTATTCAGGAAATAAACGTTTCATTGTTGTAATGAAAACAAAACAGAAAGCTAAAAGTGAGTTTATTCCTATACTTAGCGTATTGTTGGGCATACAAATGCTTAATTCCAGTTTTTACATAATAATAAATTATGTTTCTGAAACTGAAATACCTATGTATCTACAGGAAAAAGCTTTTATAATTACGTGACATGGTTAGACGTACAAAGTCTTTAAATATACATTAAACCGCTGCTATTAAATAGCTTGTAGGTACTAGTCAAGTGATAATCTAGCAGAGATAGTGTACCTATTGTACTCGTAGCTATTGCTGGTAGTGGTGTAGTGTAAGTCACGGATGGATGTGTTTGTTGCAGAAGAGAGCAGCAGTGTCGCGAGCGGCGCGGCGAGCAACGAGGCCGTGCTGAGCGGCCGCCAGCCCGTCGTGAAGCTGGAGCCGCTCAAGACGGAGCCCAGCAAGCCCGTCGCGTTCAACATCACCATGAGCGCCAAGCAGATACTGGACGCATGCAAGTGAGTATACGTATCGGTGACGGCTCTACCTCGCCTTCACTAGCGTGTCTGTGTCGCCCTGTGCCGGGACTGACCGCGCGTGTGTTGCAGGGAGAACGCGGGGCCGGCCAGCGCGTGGTCGGTGCTGGGCGACGGGCTGGGCCCGCCCGAGCCGCCCGGCGTGCCGCCGCCGCGCCTGTCGCCCGAGCAGCTGGCGCCGCCCGCGCCCTTCGTGTACGTGGAGGCCAAGCGCGACGCCTTCTCGCCGCAGCTGCAGGACTTCTGCCTCAAGCACCCCATCGCGGTGGTGCGTGGGCTCACGGCCGCGCTCAAACTGGACCTGGGGCTGTTCTCCACCAAGACGCTGGTGGAGGCGTGGCCCGAGCACGCCGTGGAGGTGCGCACGCAGCTCATGCAGTCGGCCGACGAGAACTGGGACCCGCAGGGGCGGCGCCGCGTGTGGGCCTGCGCCTCGCACCGCTCGCACACCACCGTGCGCAAGTACGCGCAGTACCAGGCCGGCTCCTTCCAGGAGTCCCTGCGCGAGGAGCGCGGCGGCGCGCCGCCCGCCTCCGACTCCGACTCGGGCCCGGCCAAGCGCCGGCGCCAGGCGCGCATGCTGCGCTTCGGCACCAACGTGGACCTGTCGGACGAGCGCAAGTGGCGGCCACAGCTGGCCGAGCTACAGAAGCTGCCCGCCTTCGCGCGCGTGGCGTCGGCCGCCAACATGCTGTCCCACGTGGGCCACGTCATCCTCGGCATGAACACGGTGCAGCTGTACATGAAGGTGCCCGGCTCGCGCACGCCCGGCCACCAGGAGAACAACAACTTCTGCTCCATCAACATCAACATCGGGCCCGGGGACTGCGAGTGGTTCGGCGTGCCCGACGCGTACTGGGGCGGCGTGCGGGAGCTGTGCGAGCGGCACGGGCTCTCGTACCTGCACGGCTCGTGGTGGCCCGACCCGGCCGAGCTGCGCGCGCACGGCGTGCCCGTGTACCGCTTCACGCAGCGGCCCGGCGACCTGGTGTGGGTGAACGCGGGCTGCGTGCACTGGGTGCAGGCCACGGGCTGGTGCAATAACATCGCGTGGAACGTGGGCCCGCTCACGGCGCGCCAGTACAGCCTGGCGCTCGAGCGCTACGAGTGGAACAAGGTGCAGAACTTCAAGTCCATCGTGCCCATGGTGCACCTGACGTGGAACCTGGCGCGCAACATCCGCGTGTCGGACCCGCGCCTGCACCGCGCCATGCGCACCTGCCTGCTGCAGACGCTGCGCGCGGCCGCCGGCGCGCTGGCCACCGTGCGCGCGCGCGGCGTGCCCGTGCGCTTCCACGGGCGCGCGCGCGGCGAGGCGTCGCACTACTGCGGCACGTGCGAGCGCGAGGTGTGGCACGCGCTGCTGGTGCGCGAGCACGAGCGCCGCCACGTGGTGCACTGCCTGGCGTGCGCGCGCCGCGCCGAGCCCACGCTGCAGGGCTTCCTGTGCCTGGAGGAGCACCACGTGGACGAGCTGGCGCAGGTGTACGACGCCTTCACGCTGCACCGGCCGCCGCCCGCGCCGCACCACGCACCCGCCGCCGCCGCCGCGCTGCACGCGCGCGCGCCCACGCCCGACTGAGCGCGCGCCTCTGCTGTATTTATTGTTGTGTGAGTGTGTGCCTCCGAGTGGTAAAGATTCCCTTAGGTGGTCGGGCAGACGGGCGGCGTCCGGTCGGACGCCGGCACGTCCGCGCCGCCTTTACACAGTATTAGTCGCTAGCTAGTTCCGAGCGTATTTGTAACCTTCTGACCGAAAATCACGTCGATGTTAGAGATCGGCGTCTATTTTTACTACGCGGTGCGCGTATTATGTGTGTTTTGCGAGGGTAAAAGTATTTTGGTGATAAAATTGTATTTTGTACGAAGAAAACTTTTACGATTTTACCGAGCTCCTCGATCACTTTTGTAATTGTGAGAGATAGCGATATACATAGCGAGTCAATTGTATGATGTATGTTTATGTCGTGTAGTGTAAGGTGGGTGGGGCGGCGGCCGAAGCAGGGGGCTGCTGCTAGAGTAGCGGGCCGCCGCCGACGTCTCAACTGTTCACGTGTTCACCATTTAAAGTATCTTATTTTTGTATAGATGCGTTCTATTTATTTTTGGCGTACGGGAGTTTAGTTTCGTTTATTTAGGTGGTCTTTTTAGCAAATAATAGAATATAAGTATAAATTGCACGGATTGGGGCCCTGCGTTTTAGGAGGGTCCGGCGAACAGTGCTGCGATGTCCCAAAGAATGTTATATTGAGTAGGAACTTGCCGCCGGCTCGAGTATGGATTGTAGCACTCTGGTATTCTGTCTGGTGCCTTCACCGTTACACGGGATCTAGGAAATCGAATATTGTACAAATCTAGTGAATTTTATAAGCGCAGGGTTCAAAGTAACGCGATCTATATCTAAAATGAACTTAATATCCATAAGGGTTTAGGTAAGTTTTGCGATGTGTCGAGAAGCGAGGCCCGCCTATATAATTTACGCTGAGGTGTTTAAATCTATGGCTCACTCGAGTCACCAATATTGACAGAGCACAACCATTTTAACTTACATTTTCATTGTAATTTTTATTTCACTCCGTACATTGAATTGTATTTAAAATGTCGATAGTTCAGGGGGCGGAGAGGCCGCGTTATTTATTTGGGATCTGATTATTATGACATTATTTAAATTATTGTAAATCGATGGCTAAGAAGACGAGTCGGTTCGGACTGTAAGTTTGTAGTGAAATTGTTCTTGGATCGATGTAAAGGTAGATGTGTAGAGTGTAAGCTCAGTTGGCAGTACAGTCCGTTCCACGGGAGAAGGCCCGCTGTCGGTCGCGTGTTTTATTAAATACAGAGTAACTGATGTTATTGGATGTTCATATTGTTCATCGCGGGGGGTCTTCTCTCATGGAATGGGCTCCAGGCCTGGCTCGGTGGCGACTCTCGTTTGTTGTTTATATTTGGAGTTTTATAGATGTGTTGTGAGGTTTCAATGTTGAATGTATTGCTTTGCGCGCCGAGCTGGGGGCGAGGGGTGGGGAGGGGGGCAGGAAGTGTACAGCGAATGCCGATATATTATAAGTAATTGTAACATCACTGCCATTTATGACCTTACGAGTTTGTACTATCTATAATATTACATTTTTAATAAAGAAAATTACAATTGTAATGTTGTGTTTATTTTCACTGTCTATGACGTTGCTCAGGTCCTTAGCTTAATCAGCATGTCTGTTATTATTGAAGGAATACTTTATGGACTTAAACCAAATCAGTTTTTATAAGCAAACATAAATTAAACATAATTTTTCTATTTCGAGAATGGCGCCTCTAAACTATTTTTATTGCATCTTTTAGGATTGTCCGCATTGAAGGAATGTTGCTAGGATTAATTTAATTAAACACTCGTGAATATTTGCGCGCTTCTTTAATCACGATAAAATAAGTATATGATATCAGGTTTACATAAAAATCATTCATAACGGTATTTCATAGATTACACCATATAATTAACAAATATAACCTATATATCATCTGTTAGTTAGACTATAGACAGTGCAAGAGTTTCATAAAGTGATGTTAAATACTGGCCAAAGCAGTTTTCAGCATTTTTTCAGTACATTTTAATACTATATTAAAAGAATTGTGCATGAAATTTTTGACTACATAGATTTGTCGTATTTTACTTGCGAATAGTGTACCTGTGAGCTTTCTAAGCAATTGTAAAAATAAGTACTAA
Source organism: Macaria notata (assembly GCA_927399415.1). NCBI lineage: Eukaryota > Metazoa > Arthropoda > Insecta > Lepidoptera > Geometridae > Macaria > Macaria notata. The sequence continues at coordinate 4,210,090 of OV656727.1, forward strand.
GCAAAATGGAATGAAAAATATCGGAATGTACCAAATAGGCTTCTTAGCGGTTTGTATAATTGCATACTATTGCTGATTATTAAATTGTGAAATAAGCCATGACCACACTTATATTCATAATTTGGAATTTGATTTTTTCATCATTATTAACATTTTTTTAAAACTTTTGTTCAGATAGCTCACAGTAACACATTCTTGGTTGATATACTAGGTGCATACACACAATATTGTTTAACTTAGCATAAATCTTCCGCGACACCTACATTAACAGTCTTAAAATAAAATTTACACGATTTTGTGATTTTGGCTACATGTTATAAAGTTCCTGCCACACAAATATATTGATTGATTGATAAGTCTTAAAAATGTAACAATTTTTATAGCATACATATGTATGACAGGACCTTAAGTCAATATTATTTTTTCTAACTACAGTCCGTTCCACGAAACAGTTCCCTCAGTACATCAGATATTACCGCGAGATAATAACATCTATAAATGTGAAATGTTACTTTCAAACCTATGAATAACTGACACTATGGAATTGTAAATCCCTACAAGTCATGGTAAAAATGCCACATTTAAATCTCTCTCACACACAAATCTCTATCGTGACCTCCAAGATACAGGTTTTTGCCTAGTTTGGGATCCAATGAAAACACGTATATAGTAAGCCTTAGTAATTAATCAATTTCCTCTTGAATTATTTCACATGTTATATTTATTAATAAAAGTCTTGAATTCTTAGAAATGAACATTTAATAGTCCTTACTTGAATCTATGTTATTAAATTATATGTAACTATTATAGAAGGATTTTGTAAAATAAACGAATTTTGATGCTGGAAATAGCCGAATGCTTAGTTGGTAGCTAAATGGAAAAGCTGAAAAAATCCGGCGGCAGCGGTTGACCATCTAGTGTAATTATTTTATTAGGTCAGTTACGTTTCTAGAGGAAAGCAATATCAATCATTCGTGGTGGGCTGGAGCACATAGATTATCTTTAGGCTTTTCTAAAGATTTTCTAAGTGCCCCTTTTTATGTTGTAGTTAGAAGTAGTATGTTTAGTTTTTCTTCCCTTGTTTTTGTATTTTATTATTGTAAATAAAGAACATAGGTCAAATCACTCGAAGTTTCAAACCCGGACTTAATTCGTGAAACAGTTTCTACTCATAATCTTATATCTAACATTTAAGTAAGCCGTTATTAGCACCTATTTATGTGTTACTGTTACTTGATTGTAACAATAGAAAAACACATTGTAGCAGAGAGCCTTTATAAAGATAAAAATATAAGAATACTTAAAAAGCGTTTGAATTATTAGTTTTGCTGGATTTAAGCATCTTGGGGATATATTTATTATAACCATCGGTACAAACACGAATTATTTGCCAAAGAATTAGCATTATTAACATTTGAAAAAGAAAAACAGCTCAATCAATCACAATCAATATGATGATCTGACAAATGTTTAAATAAATAAAATGTTTAAAGACATGGATCACACCACTTATAATTTGAATTGGTATAACTTTTATCTTCGTATTACTAATACCTATAAGAAATCCTTTTGTTTGATTATCATATTAAACTAGCTAAGCCTGCGACTTCGTCCGCGTGGAATAGTTATTTTGGGCCTTAATTCTTTGAATTTTGAACCGTTTTCACAGCGAACGCAAGCCCTCAAAGATGAATCCTATTAGTTGCAGCGTGATGTTATATAGCCTAAAGCTTTCCTCGATAAATGGCCTACTCAACACAAAAATATTTTTTTCAATTCGCACCAGTAGTTCCTGAGATTAGCGCGTTCAAACAAACTCTTCAGCTTTATAATTTTAGTATAGATATGCACTTGGCTGTAATATTCTTTAGCACAATAAAACAGTTTTGTATCTGTACCCATTATTTTTTTAAACCAGTACACGATTCCGATTGATGGTATACTGAATGCTCAGTTATTCAAACGCATTTTAATTTACAGTATTATATATAATATTGAAAATATAAAAATCAGTTCATGAATAGCATAAATATGGCCTTTGTAGGTATTTAAGACGATACTCGACCTCGTGTTTGGCATTATCAATTGCACAGCAATTCAACTTATACCTAACGAAACTTATATAATAAAGAAGCAAGGTTAAGAATGGTCTAAAATGTTGAATAAATTGTGCAAAATTACTGTCACTCTTGCAATTTCTAGCAAAAATCTTCCAATCAAGACTTCGACGATTATTGATAAAATGATCACATTTTGAAATTATTTGACTGTGGATTTTTCCGGGTACAACTTTTATTACTAAGCTTATTATCCACAACTTGATAAAATGTGATTCAGCACAGTTTTTAGTTAATGTCTGTTTTATCTTACTATATGACAGCATGTATGAGAATACAAACACATCACACAAACATTTGTAAGCTATTTTGCAAAAGAAATCAGGACTATTCTTAATTATGTTGACAGTATCCAAGAAATTTCGGTTCTAGTTGCTGTGAAAGAAAGAATTTCAAACGCAACAGAAATGTATGTAAGTATTTTATTATTTATTCTTTTATTAGCAATCAAAGATATTTCGATTCTCTCTTAGACGCATTATAAACAATGTTGGTACAAAACTCTTCTTATTTTGCAACTGAACTCTATCACTCTATCAATATAACACCAAGTTCCTTTAACTTAACAGAGTTAAATGAACTCAACACAGATCTGTATAAATATCATATTATACTCGACTCCTGTCCACCCTTGCCTTTGGTAAATAATTTATAATAACATATTATAAAAACGTGTATAAGTTTGGAATTACTCGATTAAATGCCTAATATGATTATATTGGAATCCCTTACGACATATTTTTTACACAGACATAATTTTTTTTATTGTATTTATATTTATATAATAACGGTGCTCTAAATACAATATTTATCTCTAAACATGTTATATATGTACGTATTTAACTAAAACTGTAGTATAAGTCACAGGCATCACAAACATTGGGGCATCACAAATTGCGTTTCACACATTCAAATATATCCGAGAGAGATATATGAAAATATCTATAGTCGTTTTGGGACACAATCGCACGGTATACTCTGTATTTTTTTTAACTAAGTAAAGTACTTCTACAGAACAAAAATTACTAATAAAATGCCAAAAATGGTCTGTCTGTTTGTTTGTTTATTTTATTTAGACTTCTAATCAATTTGACGTAAATGTTAATGATGTTTAATATAATAATATGTTGGTATTATAAAAGCTGGTTTTACATAATATTTATTTTATTATATACCTATTTGACTCACAACATGATTTAATAATATACATACATTAAACAAATTTAAATCTCCCTATCAGGACATGGTATAGGACGAAGATAATTAAGATATAGAACGATGTATATGTATATTCTAGGGACAGATATTTTATATTTCTTTATCTGGAAGACTACGTGGAGATCTATTCAGGTCAGCCCTACTGAAAGCTACAATATATCGATGTATATATGTAAGTTACAGATGAAATGATTTTATATTTTCCCAACATTCAAATCAGAAGCATATAGATTTATCTAGTGGAAAGTGCTACATACCATTCACAGTGATTTATACTAAAACCACTTTTTGACTTCTTTTAGATTTTACTTTTGCCGCTAAAAACGTGCTGTCGTTCTATATAAATTCTACTTTCTACAAAAGAATAGAGATGTATATTCAACTACATACCTAGAACAGAGTGAAGAACCGTGCTTGTGTATAAATTACTTTACGCACATTTGATAAAGCGTGCCTTGAGAGGATATCGTGCGTTTATAAGGCGCCACCGTCGTTAAATAACTAATTATTTATTTAAATCAGATATGAAGCTAAAACTACAAAAATACTCGACAGTGAATTTGTAATTTGCTATTAAATAGGTCTTTATTTACTACCCTAGTAGTTCCTAGACCAGTATTATCATATCGCTCAAACGGTTTCAAACTGACCACTGTTTTCTGTTTGAATGATTGCAATAAAATACAGATACAGCCTTTGAAACTGGTAGGGTGGTAAATATGCAAATATCACATGGTTATGCAAATATTATATGGTTAATAACAAACTACAAATTCATGAAATAATCCGATAAAAAAATCTGAAAAACGACCGTGGCGCCACTCAAAAGCACCCCCATAATTTAGCAATAAAAAAAAACTTTATTACTCAATTCCTATTCTCGCTTGATATTGGAAGTGTCCCTCCTGAGGGGCGTGTTTCAGGAGGCGGTCCTCAGCACTGGCTTGCGGAGGAGGAGCGCGGAGTCCGCCGACACTATGGGCAGCTCGTTGGTGCAGTGGTACTTGATAAGGTGCGGGACACTCTCGAACACGCGGTCTTTTGTTCGCACCTGGAATTAGGCAGGTCAGGTGTTACTTTCTGGGGTAGAACTTGGACTTGGTTAAACTTTATGACAATATATAGTAAATACACACATTAAGAACTATACTGTAAATGTAATCTGACTTGCCCTATATGGTGCGATGCCATAAGGTTAATAAAGTTTTTACCTTTATTTTTAAATTAATTGAAAGTGTACACCTATCGGTCCCAACGAAAGGCAGCAGGGTTGCTAGCGTTTAACACATGATGTGTTGGCCTGGGTTGTGACATCTAGGTAATTATATTTATGGTGGTATCTATTTTATATGTATAATAAGTTTGTATTTACAAAAGAAACAAGCGTAAGCTTAGTATGGGGCTAGATGGCGCTGATAGATAGTATGTCCAGAAAGAATTATTTTATTTATATTGTGTTTGTACACCTGTTTTATGTTAGGTACTATAAATATTATTATTTATTTACATAGTGATCTATCAACGCACAATCCAAACCACTGAATGTTATGACGTAGGCATTCGTTAAGAAAAGATTTTTGGAAATATCACTATTAAAGGGGTGAAATAGGGATGCCAATTTTACTTCTTAATGCGAGCGAAGAGGTGAGCACCCACTAGTCATGTATAAGTATAATATAAAGTATAGTTATATACTGACCACCCCGTTGGGGTCGACGAGCAGCAGGTGCTTGTGAGCGCCGCGCCGCGCGCCCGTCAGCACGAACTGACCCGCGCACGCCGCCGACTCGCGCACCAGGAACTCGCCTTCCTCTACCACCAACTGGAATAACAATATATCTAAATATATAAAACTCAAAGGTGACTGACTGACTCACATAGTGATCTAAGAATATATCTATACGTATCAACGCACAGTCCAAACCACTAAACGGATCGGGCTGAAATTTGGTATGCAGGTTGACGTAGGCTACCGCTAAGAAAGGATTTTTGGAAATGCCACTGTTAAAGGGGTGCATTAGGGGATGCAAGTTTTACTTCTTAGTGCGAGCGAAGCCGCGAGCACCCACTAGTACAGTTATATGTGTTATTATAGACATCATTAAGGTGTAGTCGTCCGACTACCATACAAACTGTTATACAGTAAGACTCAATAACTACAAGACTAACGGAGCTTTTGGCTCACTTCGTTTACACATAGGTTATATTTTATGTAGATTAACACATACATAGATACATATATGTATGTATGTGTTTAAGAATAATACAAAAGAAATCTGAAAAACAAAAACAATGTTTAATTTGGAATGTTAGTGTGGTGGTTGTCGCGTTCCATTGGTCCTTGAAAATCGAGATGGACACGTTTCAACATGGCGGTTTACAAAATAGATCGAGTCGAGAGGTTAATTGTAAAACTTGTTTGGTTTCAAAAAAGGATTTAAGAAATATCATATTTCTAAATGATGTTTCTCGTACCTTCTCAGCAGTAGTCCTAGATATGGGTCCATGGAACCACGGCTCCCGCGCTAGGAGTGCCGCCTGTGCCTTGGCAGACAGGGGCTCCGCCTCCACTCCGGGAGACGAGGCCGACGTGGTGGAGGAGGTGGATGCAGCCGATGATGACGTCACTGGCGCCGCTGTGAATGGCTCTGAAATATTATAGAAATATTGAAGTTAAAACTTCCCGAGAAGTTTGATACACACTACTGTAATGTTGCTGAAAGCAACAACTCAGCACAAGAATAAAAACTCAGAGATGGCCTCTGTCTTAAATCGTAAGTTTTCAAAAAAAGACATTCGGCCACTTCTTAATCCGTTATGCGATTTACAAGTCAAATACTCGTATTATTCTGACAATATCACATAATGTCGACAAAATATCTGATTCTTCTAGAAATGCATGAATAGGCTTGTTCTAGGCAGATGTGCTTAATCTTCAACTGCATTCTATTTCATTAGTCTAGAATAGTCAACAAAATACAGTAAGTAAGTTCGTATAAGAGTGGCTAACTCTGGTGTCAGAGATTCTCTACCCATTCTAAGGGTCTCTGACATGGTTTAACGACAGAGGCCCTTCGGGCAGCTTGACAAACTCTCGATTCCAGAGTTGGCCACTCTCATTCGATGAGAAGAAGAAGAACGACTTTTATACTATGACGAACAGTTGGGGCATGGCCATCGGCCTACGGAAGTGCCAGTGATAACCTTTTTTTTTTTGGAAGTCTGTTAAAAAGAAGGCAAGCGTCATGGCGTATAAGGAGGTCAAGGAAATCGAGGAGAATGGCGCATACTCCACAGACAAGAGCATCACTCTTAAATTTCTTATGAAAGAAGAGTAATAAATATTTGTAGAACTAGTTGAAACAGTAAACTCACGCATATCGAATATGTCGGTGTGATGGTTGGGCAGCAGCGCGGTGGGCGGCGTGCGCGGCGGCGGCGTCTGGTTCACGTAGTGGCGCACGCTCTCCTCGCACCTGAGCACACATTGTACTTGCTAAGCAGGGATGCAGTGTTTCACTTAACAACTTCATATCAAACCATACAAGCATGTACAAATATGTATATGCTAAATTGGGTTCGGGTGTCTCCTTGCATCGTTTTATTATTCTTATACATGTCGATTTTACTCTTTCTCAGGACTAAATTTGATAAGTGTGTCTTATTCTCAAATTTTATAGTTAAAATAAGCTGAATGGCTTTGTCTTCGCAAGCCGTCGCAAGACAACGAAATCTATATATCTATATACATAAAAGAAAGTGCCTCTAAGGCGGAACAGAGTTCGCCGGGTCAGCAAGTAAGTAATATTTATAAGGTCTGAACAATTTCACTTAGATTCCCATACACAAATCTGTGTGTGTGCAATATGTGAATATTTCTAACTACTGAACTGATTTTGAAAAAGACTGGGCCAGATTTTATGTTAAAACATACATACATATGTAGGTATATGATATATCAAAAAGAATCATCTCTGGACTAATATTCTAAGCATACAAACAACATACATTTAATAATTAGAACTAAATAGTGTCATATTAATTTTTTTAAATACTTTTTAAATTATAAATATAATTCATAATTTTTAAATAATTTTATTAAATCACAACAAAAAAACAGGTCAAATACGTAAACCATATTTTGGAACTCGGAAATGAACTGAATCATTTTTTTTACATACTTTACATGAGAATTCCTTGAGTTGTCCTGCTTCTTGGGTAAGCTTGCAAAAATAATGAATTATGTAGGTACATATTTAAAGAGGGTCACTCATGCATAAAACAAATGTTTTGAAACATCAGAACGTCAATTGCCTTACCTACAGATTGAAAAAAAAAGTAAATAAAACATTAATGCTGGTTAAGGTACAAATATAGTTCCAATTCATTTATATACAATTTTATTATACATATGATTGTTTGCATGTGTGTGTTTATTTGTTTCATGGGCAATTTTTTGATCAGGAATGTACTAGTTGAGTTCAAATGACTATATTTGTTTTCTTATAATTAGCTATTTACTTATTTTAGTGTAATGCAGCTTTTTGATTGGATCCACTAAGTTAAACATGAAATAAACATAGATGCTATTTTCTGTAGATCTGGCGAATAGGCTATTATTCTTCCTTGTATGAGGGTGGCCAACTCTAATGTCGAGAGTTTTCGAGCTGCACTAAGGGCCTCTCACGTGGCTTAATGACTGTTTTTATTCATTATAGTAATAATAATAAATATAGGTATTTCAGGACAAATCACACAGCGCCATCTAGCCCCATAGTAAACTTACACTTGTATCATGGGTACTAGATAACGGATATAACCCACATCCCTAGATTAGAAGGCAGAGCCACTACCAACTAAACTAACAGAGCAGTAAGTTTAATAAACTGTCTCTCTCTTTGAGTCGTATTTCCTCATGACTGAAGGTCGTGACTCTCCCACAGAATTAATTCGTTAGGGGAGTTTTCTTAGGCAGACATCGTGGTGGGTGCCCAGGTCCTTCCACAGAAGACACGTTATGTCCTCGGATTTTGTTGCCCTAAAAAATGTCGGTTTCCTCACGATGTTTTCCTTCACCGTTAAGTGAGTGCAAATCCACACTTAACTTGAAAATACATGTCATTGGTGTAGGGCTGGGTTTGAACCAGGATAAAAAGCAGACACTAGAACCGCTGAACCATACTTGCTATTAAAGTGTACTTACGAAGATATAGGCGCGAGGGAGGCGAGCGGCGGCGGCGGCGGGTGTCGGTGGCTGTGCGTCGGCTCTGGAGGGATTTTGTCTGGCATGTCGTTGTAGTACTCGCGGTCTTCTAGCAGGGCTGCCGATGGGTCGCATAGCGGTCGCGTGCCGTTCAGGTTTAACCTGGAACAGGGTCATTTTTCCTTTTAATAAATTGCTGACAAGACTATGAATGTTTGGAAATACTAAAGATAGCACGAAATTGATTAATGGATATTGATGTTATATGTAATCTTGTAGGTGTTTCGGTGACAATCCACTATGTACATTACTGCCTTTACTTTTTACACTTTAAAGTTGTAGTTACTTTACAGTGGAAAGAAAAGGTTAAATAAGACTTATGTCCCTGATGCTTAGCAATCCATTTCGCAATATCAATGTAAAATATACCTGTTGGTATTATTAAATCTCTTCACATTATTTTTATCAGAGTAGGTAACTGACTATGTTATGTTTTTGTGTGGTCTGATTTATTGAAATGGAAATCTACATATTAAAAGGTCATGAATATCTAATTAGGTGGCCACATGACTATATCAAGTACATAAAACATATACATAGTATGTATATAGCATGGCTTGACTTGTAATCTCATTTTATTGAATGAGTCACCACTTATATATCAGCGTGTTATTTTATATACATACATAGACTCTGTAGTTGGTGTTTACATCAATACTGATATACATATATAGAACAGGGAAAATATTAACCTTTTAGGATTAATATTTATTCATTGTATGAGGTAATTCTTGATAAGTGAATAAAATTATGTAGTCTATTAAACAATGTATAACTACTGACTATAAACATCAATCTACACTAATAGGAAGATGGTTTACTATTGTGCTGTGAGTCAACCCAGATAAAGATAGGGTTGCATACTAAAGATTTCAATCTAATCTAACCTAGTCTTTAAGCTTAAAACTAGTTCATACTTAGCAAGGATTCATATTAACACACACACTTATTCCACATATTTATTAAATGTCTCACGAAAGTTTTAATATTTTAAATAAGAAAGGATTGATTGATTACTTAAAGGCAATAAAACAATAACAATATTTATAGCACTTTCTTACTGGAATTAGGTATGAGTGAGTAGTTATTTTTTAAGGAACTGGTCAATCAAAGTAAATAAACAAATTTTGGGTCAAGCCTTGGCTAAACATATAATTAATACTCTTGATTCTTGATTTATAAGGATAAGATGTCATTTTATTTAAAAGAAATGTTTGTATTATGAGTCACAGCTATAGATCCTTTTTGGTTTGGTTGGTGACTGTTCACTTTTCAGAAGCCATGTGCTAATCACTTGATGACTTCATTTGTGGATGAGGATATTGAGGATAAAACATGATGGTTAGTGACATACTTTTGTGTACAGAAAGTATTGGTTATAACTTGAATCATACTGATTGATATTGATTAGGTGTATTTTTTATAAATACTTATACATATATGTATGTGTTAATCTTTCTTGAGTCATATTTCCTCATTACTGAGGGTTGTGACTCCCCCACAGAATTTATTTGTTAGGGGAGTTCTCTTGGACAGATACATTGTGGTAGGTGCCCAGGTTCTTCCACAGAAGACACATCATGTCCTCGGATTTTGTGATCCTCAAGCATGTCGGTTTCCTCACGATGTTTTCCTTCACCGTTAAGACACCATGTCCCTTTCTCCGATTAATGTGTTAATATCAATATACATATTTAGATGAAAAAGTGACTGTAGCCTTGACCTATTTTTCTAATAATACTGACTTTTAAGAGTTAAGAATATATACTTACGATGAAGGTTTTGTCAAAAACTCCTTAAACCTCAACTCGAACGCCTGGCCAATGGTAGCTATTACATCTTGTGCTAATCTTCCTCCACATTCTAGTACATAACAGGCCCTCCATTCCGCTGGTGGTACAGATTTGGCCACATATGCTACAAAGTCTAAGGAATCTGCATCTCCTCCTGATGCAAATGATACTCTGGGCATGTCATGTTTGGCGACTGATTCTCCGCCTTCTAGGGCAGCCAGCGTGATTGCTTTGGAGGATATTGTGAGGGCGACGTTGGAGCAGGAGTGGGCCATGCGAGGACGGGCAGCGAGAGCTCGAGCTGCTGCTTGGCAAACTCGCCGCTTTTTGTCTGCCGTCCGTAAGCCTGCAGCTGCACATACTCTGGCGATGCATTCTCTGAAAAAACAATGACATGAGATTTATAGCAGACATTTGTCTTAAGTATATTATCTTAATATTATTAAAAGTTGAAGCTATATCAATGATAATAATAATTTATGTTACTCACTTTGCAACTTGAGATCTTGTTTCAAAATCTAGCTTCTTCATTGATGTCAGGACTTCCATGCACCCAATGTACTGAAACAAGTTCATTTTAAAAATAAGTATATTTAAAGTAAGTGAATACAAACAATCATTACACAAACACAACATGCAGGCTCAAATTACATACATAAATTATTTAGCACAAATCAGAGTTAGTGCAAGCAATCTGATAAGTTAAGGCTTTGTTTAGATAACTATTCAAGGTCTGTGCTAGTTGAACTATCACTAAACTAGGCCTTGGCAGTATTAGCTATTGTTATTGTTTATAGTACATTTATAGTGCTGGTGCCTACAATAGCAGTACAATAGGCTTCCTGTAGAGATTATTGAGTAGGCTATTGACCGGCGGATAAGTTGCTCACCCTCACTGCGTACGTGACTCCATCGCTCGCCAGAACAGAGTCTGGATGTAACCACCCCCTGGGCGGCTTCGCGACAAACGAGCCGCAGCCACCTTCCGCCATCCTGGAGCCCCACCGACCCAGTAACACCTAGATACACTATCACACACTCGTTTTTACACTTCTAGTTATTTTAAATGCACTTTCATTATGATTCAAAAGATACCTAGGCTCGCGGATGTCGATATCAGAACTTGAATCGGAGAAATGTTGCATTTGCCGCTCAGAAAGCAAACAACACAGCGGGCACAATCAATCGATCAATTGAAATTATCTTTACAGAAACCGTGAGAAGAATGTAAAACATAACAAACAAACTTAAAAAGGCGAAATCTCTCCAATGATTTCTAAGAAAGCGAATTTAACTTTTTTGACAGTTTGCGACATGACAGTTGTGGATTTACAGACTAAAAATAGAATGAATGTAAAGAACAAGAGGAGCGAGAGGACCGAAGGAAAAAACCTTAAAAAACTATCCATATTCATCTCAGCGACATCTAGTGAGATTTTTAGTAATCACTATAATTCGTAGGCTACAATCTACAATCATGCTACGACAAACCAAGGAAGTGGAACCCAAAAATCTCGGGAAAACAAAAAGAAAACATTATTTTATGGTTATAAAAAGACGCAACGGCGTTGCAGATTTATTGTGATTCGATTTTCCTTTTGAAACCAAATACAGACTATACTTATGTACATATAAGTAATGCATGGATAGGCCGAATATAATACGATAGGTACCTAGGTACTTTATAAGTTACTCCTGTGGTACCTATCCTCACTCGCAAAACTAATTTACAATGCATTTAAAATGTAAGTAGTATTCTAGAATAACATATTCATAAATTTGGTAAGTATGAAACTAAATAGAGTTTTCTTCCACCTCCCAAAGAAAATTAAGCAGTTAATGAATTATTCACAAAATTGTAGAACAACGTTATTCTGAGATTCTTTATAATTTATGGCTTTCAGTTTAAGTCAACTTAAAGTAAAGTTAAAAAGGTCGGCGGGTGAACGAGAATCATGTGTCATCATCATTGTGTTTAATAACATAACACGAATAACAAAGTTATGTCGTTTAGGAGTTTTGTGCCGGTGTGGTGGCAGGCAAATGTTTATTTTTATTGTACAAACGTACCCCCGGACATTAACGTAATAGGCGCTGCGAGAATTTGAGCTACAGCCTACATGGGAATTTCACACCAAACTGTATCAACGATTACCTACATATATTTTATACGTGAGTTCCTTACAATATACATATAATATTTAACAGCTTGTTGACATCGATATAGATTTATTATTACCAGTATTAATCTCTGAATACAATGCATTAATTAGTGCATAATAATTATTTTGAAATGATAAAAACATTTGCGGAATTCATTGTACTAAAAGTCATTAAAAACTTCTTTATTGGGTTTACAAACTTAAATGTGTGTACCTTTGATTAAGTTACCTGATTTAATGTAGCTATGTAATTCAGAGACATAACAATATCCCTGAATTTATCATACAATTAAATGAAATCACGTCATGCTAAACAGCATTACTACCTATAGTAATAGTTATAAACAGCTACGGTGTGATTGAATCCCCGTAGCATCGTAGCGCGTAGCCGGCAGCGAAACGCGCGTGCGTGCGGCAGTCGGCGCCCGCCCTGCCTTGCCGTCCCACGTCATGCGTGTTGTTGCCCCGCGTCGCAGGACCGAGTGAACCACCGCGCGCCCCTGTAAGTACCCCATCACTATTTCCACAAACACAAAATTAAAAAATAGAACGTGTGATATATACTTTTTTAATTGTAAGTATTGTAACCAAAGAGGCGGAAATGCGATTTCCGGACTCACGTGGGATGGATCGCGACGCACCAACAAATGAACGCTCGATAGCCCAGTGCCCCTGTGCCAGCCTCCCAGTGCGATTTCTGAAGGGTTGCACTCCACGTTAATAGGTTAATAATGCTTAGAGATTATTTTTAAACGCTGCCTGTTTCCTTCCTGTAATAAATATGCATACGTTGATTATTTTAATTTTTATTAACAGATTTTGTAACACCACATTTGCCTCATAAATTATCTACTTTAAATTTAATTTTTAAATGATAGAATTGACATAGGTCATGCTATAAATATTACTGTCTCTTTTATAAAATAAACACGGACCCGGCGTCGTCCTGTTAGCGAAATATCCAGTTATGTTGGAGCGTGTCATGTCAGAGGTCGGTGGATGTTTGTACTTATTAGTAAATCTTGTGTAAAGAGACAGGCATTTTCATAAATGTGTCGTGTGTGTATTTTTCTTGTAAATTCGGGCACTTTGTATGAGGATTTGTATTTGTTCTACTTCCTTTACATAAAACGTTCTGATTCTAGCGAATACATTATTTTTATATGTATGATAAATTTGTGGTTTTGTTTACCGAGTAATTTTTATTTATTTCTAAGTTTATTATAGAAAGTCTATCAAGAATAATGGATAGACTAAATTAAAAATTACTTACTTTCAACATTTATTTCTCTTCATCGTGAGATTTGATTCCCTATTGTAGCATGGGTGTAAAATATAAAAGACTTTTTCTTAAAAACCTCTTTTCAAAATTCATTCATAAAAATGGCCAGCTCATTTAAAGAGACGCGAGTAGTTCTCTACTACAGCCGTCTGGACCCTTTTAAGTCGAGGTCTTTTCATAGTCTATAGTACTAAAGTACATACACATAGGTATATATTTCCTTGCGGTTTTCTTACGACTGTAGGAACCAGCCTGCCATTTAGTCTGAGCACGTCGAATTACCTACGCTTTAGTGGTTGCATGTGAAATGCACAAGCTAGACATGAAGTATCGTAAAATACATATGAATTTTCATTTTTAAATATTTAAAATTAAGTATTTTCATAAAATGAGTGTGTTTTGCTGGCATGGAATGAAGTAGAATTTATTAGATTGATGACGTTGGAAATAGTGATACATATTTTGTAGCTTGGAATAGGCACGTGCCTAGACGGCATAGATACCAAAAGGGTTAAATTTGTATAATTGATAGAAATTTAACCCTTATGGTAAAATTTGGTTTATCTTAAAACACCTATCTAGATGAAGTCTAATAAAAATTAACAGCATTAGACCTTAGGCAGCTCTCTTAATTATTTTATACTAGCTCTTCCCGCAGCTGTGCACGCGTTATTATCTATACAAAACTTTTCATTGAATCACTCTATCTATTAAAAAATCTGCATCAAAATCATAGTTTTAAGATCTAAGCATGCAGACATAGGGACAGACGCGGAAAGCAACTTAGCTTTATACTATATAGTGATTGCGTGTAAATATAAAGCTAGCTACTCACTAACGAATCAGTCTGCTGCACTCTGAAGCATTCCAACCATGTGCGAATGAACGAGAGTAAATAAAATGCAGCAAAGTTGCAGAGACAGCGCCAAATAGACAGCGGCGGCAGCGGGAACAATCGACAGTCGTCTGGCGCACGGTCTAGGCATTGCCTTTCATGGGAGTAAAACTTAGGTTACACTGCTAGGGAGTAAAATATACAATCATTTCAAAGTTCGTGAATCTACTAATATATGTATGTGATATACCAACACAAGTCTTCTTTACACCATCATGCATCTCTGCTTTGCACTGCCGTAAGTAAAACAACAATCGGCTGTTGGTTCACAATGATCACATTCATTCGAGATGTATTTTAAAATTTCGTTAGTTTTGTCTCTATTTTCGCGATAACGTGAACTAGATTTTTTTCACTAAACCTACTAAGTAATAGTAATAGGTACGTTTGACGTCAGTTATTTTATATCCCAAGAAATGAAGCCATGAATATTCTTGTAACTTTATTAACATCATGCAAGATTTATGTGTACCCATAAGATTACGCGCCATAAATCCATCTCAAGTCCTGGTTTTTTCATTACCGTGTCATGGTCTGGTATGATAAGAATTTACGGAGGTCCAAATCACGACGTAGCGTAAAAAATATGAGTGCATAAAGATTATATTTACGTACAATAATCGTTAATATTCTGCTTTATAAGTCTTTGCTTTTATCTATGCAACTGACAACTCAGTTGGTTTATGGATGCGTAAACGAAAAGTGCCTTTTTAGCACTTCCGTGTGTGGGATGACGAGTTCCCATTTTGTCTTTGTAGGGAACGGGTGATTACATTGCGATAGTCATCAAACCATATTATATGTTGTTTCTTAGCTCGTGACATTTCGTATATTCTCGACTTTGTTGCTCTCCTTACAAGCCTAGGTACATTATATTACCTACAACCTCCAATTCGTAAAACAAATCTTTCTAAAACAATATCCTGTCTCATGGATAAAATGTAAAATGTAGAACTAGCTTTATATTTCCAAGTTTGCGTCGCGTAGGCCGAGCGGGGCCTGGCTTGAAAGCGTCCGCAATTAGCCCCGCGCAGTCCTCTCTTTTTATGCTGCAAGCTGGAACTTGAATGTGGATTATAATCATGCTTAAGTTTTATTTTTAGTGGTGAGACAAATGTTTTTGGCAGAGAGTACCAACGGCCATATAAGTACTTACTATGATACCAGGCATATGGTACATGTATTACGTAGATAGTTCTGGTTATACCTCGGTCAAAATTATTACCGAATCAAATTTAGGGCAACTATTAATAAAAAAGAAATTGGATAAAAATTTAAACCGGTATGACATTACTGATTTACTCACTATATACATGTTACAAAGCTAAGTTATTAATTGATCTATTGAGTTATTAATCTTTGAAAAATAGTTCAAAGATTCATCTTTTGATTTCGTAGCACGTCACGTAACTCGTTGGTTATTTACAGTTAACTTTAAACAAAACACTACGCAGCTCCTTTGTAAAGATTCTCGAATCTTTCCAAACTTAGATGGAAGTCGTAAGTTTTCTTAGTTTATAGGAGAGCCAACAAGTTCCTACAGGAATTCCCGGCGGGGATTTTCAGTAGGCGTAATGCCCTTAATGGGTCATTCGCTCAACCCTCTGTCGAAGGAAAACCTACTAAGTACTGCTGAGCCTTTTAATATTTAATGCTTAGGTGTGATTCGGGATTCGGGTGGACTGGACAGAAAGATATAAACTGTCAGCGTCTTTGTTAAGTATTAAACAATTCTGTATGTAAAGGTATCCTATTTCAATTGGGTGTGTCTATGTATGTATGTACTCGTATGTAACAGGCATATCACTGAAATTAAGTTACGAGTATGTGATTGATCAAAAATTGTGTGTAGGTTTCAAATCAAAATTCTTTATTGTAACCAATAACAAAAGAACACGAGCATAAAGAAACTTAGAACATAGTATTGGGACGGAGGGCGGCCTTATCACTTGAAGTGATCTCTTCCAGGCATCCTAGTTTGGTTTATTTTCAAGAAAAAAAATACAAGTTGTTGTGCTGGAAACGCTTTTACGTGACATATACCAACATTTTCTGTCCCTAAACGCCCAATGGTTTGTTTTAGCAGCCTTATTTGGGAGCCAGTTTCGTTTCAGTACAGTCGTAGTCCGCCTTAAACCAATACCTGAAAATTATGTGCTAAAATAACTTGATATAAAACACATTTTTCTGAGCCAACTAACCTATTGTTATATATCTGTTAACACTAGAATATTTCATTGTGTATATGATATGTATAAGTGATAGTACTATGTTATGCGGGATTTACGTGATTTTTTCAGGTAAACTTATTCCTCGTAATAAATTGTTATTCAAAGCAAGTAAGACAAAGGTCGGACCTAATTCTCGCCCCTTATTTCCCAAGACAATGCTGCCGTAATCCCATTTTTGTCACGTTTAAGTTTTTTATTTCGCGTCCACCAACGACATAAAACAGCTATGTATTGCCCTAAGCTCAATATTTTGTAAAAGCATGGAGCAGTCTCGGTTTCAAACTTTGCCTTAAAATATGTATATCTAACTAGCTGAGCCTGTGACTTTGTCCGCGTGGAATAGTTATTTTGGGCATTAATTCTTTGAATTTTGAACCGTTTTCGCAGCGAACGCAATGGGAGCCCTCAAAGATGAATAATATTCCCCGTTTTTTCCACATTTGCCATTGTTTCTTCGCTCCTATTAGTTGCAGCGTGTTGTTCTAAAGCCTTCCTCGATAAATGATCTATTCAACACAAAAAGATTTTTTCAATTCGCTCCAGTAGTTCCTGAGATTAGCGCGTTCAAACAAACAAACAAACTCTTCAGCTTTATAATATTAATATAGATTTACTTGTGATTAGTTTAGTGTCAAGTATTTCATTTAGTCATTTATTTTTTATCATCACAATAACATAACTTCGGTGTCAGTATTTAGGACTAATTCGTGATCTTACTAAAGTACATTCTTATAAGAGTGGCCAGATCTATTCTCAAGTCTATACAATCACACGGCTGTGCATGAACGTTGCTTAACATCAGGCGAGTTGTAGTCAAGCGTGAGCCTATCAAGTTTAAAAAAGGCCTGTCCTTTTATTCTATGTCTATTCTTCAAACTCCATCTTGAGGTCGGTTAGAAGTTCCGAAGGCTTTTTGAAGGTATTTCGGTTCCATCCATCTTTTATGACGTGCCAACAAGTTGGTAAGTCCGTAAAACCTGCGATCCAACGTTTCAGAGTTTCAGATCGTGCTTCAATCAATGTGAGTGGTTGGTAGAAAGGAAACGGAAGTTCCCGGGCGGGGTGATGTGATAACAGAATATGATGCTTATGTGGTCGTGAAACGAAGGGCGTGTTTCATTTCAAGTTATCACTTGGGGGTTGAGACCGTTTAATTCAATTCAAAAGAAATATTTTTACACTTTTTAACTGGTGGAAGTAAAAGTAGCAGTGCTTAAAAACATAATACAATAATATGTCCATATGCAATATTGTATAATATATAGATTTCTAAATATATTTAACTCTAATTAATCTATATTAATAGAGTTATGTCTATATACATACAACCTTGATAATATACATTTTTCCAAAAGAGGAAAAGATAGTTACTTAAATTTCATTCAAAACACACACACTTTTGTAACTTTTTTATAGAGATTAAATTTTTGAAGTCAGTAAAAATACCACGCTTCAAAAAAGCGCGATTCATTCGATCTAAGCGCGCGAAATTGCTGTGTAACATTGTTAAATCCACCCTCACTCCATAGGTCAGGGATTTTAAACCAATAAAAAAGGCGACGCAAACGTTTCCGCTGATTTCAAATTCCTGAATGTGTTTAAACAATATCCCGTACAAGGGAGACACTCCCCCGCATTAGTCGGACGTCCTGAATATATGAATATTTGATTTATTAATTAAGCTTTGTCAGATGTTCCTTTGCGACTTTGTTTTTATAGCCAGGGGAAGATCAATGGAAAAAGACACATACTTACTTCAGTCTGCTATGGGAATATCCCGTTACGAGTTACATGCCTTAGTCTTGAATTTTGATGTGTTAATCCAAGATCTAATATGTATGTATATCATGATAATAAATTTAAATATGTTCTGAGTGAATAAATACAAGTTATTACTCGAAACTCTGGAGAAATATGTACCTAGTGTACTTATATCATATCCTCAGGACGTGTTGACTCCACGGACGTGCGTCGGTCGAAAACCGACCACACACACCTAAATACCACCAAGTTTGTTGTTTGTAGCCGGTTAAGGAGCAGTCGCATCGGAAAAACCCTACATATTTCTCCAGAGTTTTATTGACAATGGATTTCCGTAAAGTAAGGCCTGATTCAATTCTTATCTTAGTATAAAATTATGATGATCAATATTTTATTTCATTTATTAGCACCATTTTGTGTATTTCACATTGTTACACAATTTAATATTAGGTAGTTTTTGTAAATATAAGGTACAGTCAGATCATCTATTCTGTTTGTAGAACATGCCCGTTCTAGAACATGCCCATAAAGTATGCCTAATTTTTTACAACAAGAACTTCAGATTGTTTTCCCGAATATTACTTTTGTTGATAAAAGTTAATAGAAAGCGCTCCTGAATTTCCTATCATTCGATAGTTGATATCAAATATTCTTCTCATATTCCCTTTCCATTAATACTATTGTGCTGGCCACAATAGGTGCTGATACGTTTCCGATTCCCCATCTGCGCGGTTTGTAAATATTGCAGCGGCTACTCCGTCCGCGCTTCAATAAATCATGGTTTTTCGTTTAGCCTCGGTTCTACTCACGCGTGTTGCCTCGTATTTATGTCTGAAGATTGCTTATACAAACGTGACGTGCATATAAACTTATAGGCTGAAGAATCGGGTAGTCAGATATATCTCTCTAAAAGGTATACGGTGTTAGCTGTAACAATCCAACTGTCGGCGATGCATGCACTGACATGTGGACAATATATGAAAAGAACTAATATGAACAGTGAAGGCAGCGACGCATGCCTTGTTCGAGTTCAATTAGTGAAAGTGAGTGCGCGTAACAAACTAAGAGAATGTGTCATTTTCGTACACGTTTCGCGAGTATCATTAGTGAAACAGATGCTGCGTGAAGAGATCTAATTAGAATGGTATGATACTCGCGGATCACGACCGTAGTTAGTTTGTAATTAACGAAAATGTATGATGAAAGTTGCGTTTTGTGTAAATATTCACCATTTTTTGCTGATTGTGTCTAAAGTCCTTGGTTGATCTGTGTAAATTTTATATGTATAAATAGAGTTTTGTAAGGGCTTTCTAATGGTGTAAATATTATGTGTGTAACTTTAAGATCAATAAAGATATGGACGGGAAATGGTGCCACTCATAATGAAATTGCTTCAAAATGTAGAGAATTTTAATGGGGCTCTCTTTGCGGTAACGATAAATTCCAGTGCCGCGGTTGAAGATCGGTCGAATGTATGTAGTAGTTCCAGCCGACGTCTAAATCAAGAAAGAAGAAGTGCCCTCAAGACCCCAGCCAAGAAGGATTCCAGCCTGCAGATTGCTCGAAGAAGTGAGCACCGCGGCGACATCGAGGGGCTGACAAGAAGCCGCACCGCGGGCAGCTGCTGTGAACCTGGACTGGGGTCGCGAGCGTAGGGGGTGTTAGATAGTGGTACCGTTCCTCGTTTCATAGTTTCCTTCACTCAACACCATTGGTTTCGCTTTCAACCCACAATAGACTTAGTACCCTATCTAGGCATCTCTCACGACTAGGCCTCCTCAAGGCATCTCGCACACAAGTTTAAGTTTCGCGACGTAGGGACGGTTCGCACCGGCGCAGACGTCTTTCTCAAGACGAGAACCGCGAGCCGTCCACCCACCCAGGGGCACGGCGCCACACCGTGCGCGCTTGTGTCCGCCACAGCTGGTCCTTCGAGCCGGATTTGAAGACGTCGCGAAGCTACGTCGAGATGCCAGTCACCAGGAGCCACGAGGGACAACGCCGGGCACGAGGGCAAAGTCCGCCCCCGTCGCCGCCCGGCCCGGGTGACGCCGCGCAGCCGCCGCACACACGTGGCGACGTGCTGCCGGCCGCCACCACACCGGCCACTACTACATCGAGCACCGTCGCACCGACCGAGGCCGCGCCCGCGGGCGCGACTACCGGTACATCGAGCGACGCGACAACGGGAAGTTCGACAGCGACCCGCATCACAGAGGAGGACCGGACCCGAGGGCGCTGCCCGTCCGGCACTGCGGGGCCCGCCGTCGAGCAACCAACGAAGACTCTGCGTGCTGCGTCGAAGACTTTGGACGCGGCCAAGCTGCGCCGCCTGCTGGAGGCGCGTGCAGAGCACTCACGAAGGGTGGTCGAAGAAGCAAAAGCGGCCACACATCTCGCCAAGGTGCAGCTGGAGCTGCTGCAGCTTGAGGCGAGCGAAGAAGAGGATGGAGACTCCATCATCGAGGACCCGGCCAACAACGAGGAAGATGTCCAGAGTTGGGTGCAGTCGACCCGGGAACAAGGCGCTGCACCAAAGGAGCAGACGACTCCAGCGGACGTCAAAGGAGAGCCGGTGGACCTCGCGGGCGCAATACTGCGCGCAATCGAACATTCTGCAAGGCCGGCGGCACCGCCGCCCGCCTACCTGCACGAGCTGCCTGCCTTCGACGGAAATAGTGGTGAGTGGCTGGCATTTAAAACAGTGTATGAAGACAGTGCTCCTTTGTTTAACAGTGTACAGAACTTGGCGCGACTGCGACGCGCAGTGAGAGGCTCGGCAAGAGAAGCGATCAAAAGCCTGTTGTACTCCGACGTGAAAGCGAGTGAAGTGATTGAAGCGTTACGCAGACGTTTCGGGCGCCCGGAGGCGCTTGTCCTCGCCGAGCTCGACAAGCTGCGCCAGCTGCCCAGGATCACAGAAGGTGCCAAGGAAGTCTGTATATTTGCCAGCCACGTGAGTAACACTGTCGCTACTATTAAAGGCCTGAAGAGGCCTCAGTACTTGCATTCGCCTGAAATGATAAAGATTATCGTAGATAAAATGCCTGCTGTTTTGCGTTACCGATGGTTTGATTACGCGGCGGACCGGGAAGACGCGGACCTTGTGTTACTAAGCAGGTTCCTGGAACGGGAGGCGGACCGCTGCGGGCCGTACGCACTGCAAGAAGCGGGACCAGCCGCCGCGAGGAGAATTCCGCGGCAAGCCGCGCACAGCGCGGCCGATCAACCTGCTGAGCACCCGCAACAGAAGCAAACTCAACAGCCAGTAAAGTGCCCGCACTGCGAGGAGGCACACTACTTGCGCGAATGTAAGAAATTCCTTCAAGCGTCGATCGAACAGCGGTGGGAAATGGCGCGTAAGTACCGCATGTGTTTTAAGTGCCTACAAAGTCGACATCGTAATGATACTTGTAAACGCCCACCGTGCAGGAGCTGCAGACGCAAGCACCACATTCTGTTGCACTCAGAAAAGCAACGGAAACCCGAGGCCGAGACAGAAGCGGCCACCAACAACGCGGTCCCGGTGAACGCAGCCCAGACAGCGCGCGCCTACCTGAAGATGGTGCCAGTGGAACTCTACGGCCCTGGCGGGAAAGCCAGGGTGCTGGCACTGCTGGACGAGGGTTCGACCATAACCCTTCTAGACGCTTCGGTGGCAAGACAGATCGGGCTCAGCGGACCGAACGAGACACTCCGTATCGAGACTGTCGGCGGAGGGAACATCGTCGAGAGGGACTCCATGAAGATCGCCATGAAGATCAAAGGAGTCTACCAAGCTGCGAAGCGGACCATCGAGGGCGTCCGCACAATCCAGGGACTAAAGTTAACTCCGCAAGGTATTGACTATAAATTTATTATTGAATATCCGCACTTGAGACGGCTTGCCGATCAGCTTCACTACGAGGACGAACCCCCGAAGCTGCTCATTGGTCAAGACAACTGGGAGCTCATCGTCTCGAGAGCCACAAGGAGAGGCAGGAAACATCAACCTGTCGCGTCCCTCACGCAGCTTGGATGGGTGCTACACGGCACCAACGGAGGAGCAGCTACAAGGCGAGTAAATTTTGCTACTTGTACGCACGCTCAAATGCATGGTACGTCGAGCGAGGAAGATATCGAGCGGCTCATCAAGGAACATTTCGCCATCGAATCTTTGGGTGTGCAACCTCGCCTGCCGAGTACCGACGCTGACGGAAAAGCGTTGGAAATCCTGAAGAAAACGTCCAGGAGAATTGAAGGTGGTCGCTATGAGTCCGGGCTTTTGTGGAAAAGCGACCAAGAAACGATGCCCGATAACTTTGAGTCTACAGAGAGGCGTCTCAAGACTATAGAGCGAAAGTTGGACAAGAACGAGCAGCTGAAGGATGAATACAAGGCACAGATCCAGAACCTGCTGGATAAGGGTTACGCCGAGGAGGTACAGCATCACAGCTCTTCGAACCGTAAGTGGTACTTACCTCATTTTGCTGTTGTTCATCCAACTAAGAAGAAGCTGCGCCTCGTGTTCGACGCTGCGGCTAAGTACGAGGGGAAGAGTCTCAACGACGCGCTGCTACCGGGTCCGGACCTACTTCAATCGCTGTTTGGAGTACTGATGAGATTCCGCCAACATCCGATTGCTGTGGTGGCGGATATTAAGGAGATGTTCTTACAGATAAAGATCCGGGAAGAGGATCGCGATAGCCTGCGGTTTCTGTGGAGAGGAGACAGACGCACCGGAGCGCCGAAGGAGTATCGGATGACATCAGTCATCTTCGGCGCCGCGTGTTCACCCAGCACCGCAATCTACGTCAAGAACATGAACGCAACAGAGTTTGCACATGAATATCCGGACGCGGTAAGAGCTATAGAACGCAATCATTATATGGATGATTATCTCCACAGTTTCGAGACTACGGAACGAGCCATCCAAGTCGCACGCGAGGTAGACACGGTACACAAGAGAGCGTGCTTTGAGCTGCGAGGCTGGGCGTCCAACCAGCCAGAGGTTACCGCAGCGCTCACCCAGGAAGAGACCAAGGAAGAGGTCGACCTGGGGAGCAACGAAGAGAAAACTTTGGGTTTGCGCTGGTTCACTCAAAGCGATGAAATTGGTTTCAGAACTTGCCTTCGGAACGTGCAGAATGTTGTCACTAGACAAAGCGTCCCGACCAAGAGAGAAGTGACCAGCGCCGTGATGTCTACCTTCGACCCGTTGGGCTTGGCGTGCCCGGTGCTGATCCAGGGCAAAAAGCTGTTACAAGATATCTGGAGGAGCGGCGTCGGCTGGGACGAAGTCATCGTCCCAGAGAACGAGGCGGCGTGGAGAGACTACCTCGAGAGCCTGCAGATCCTGCGAGAGCTGCGCGTGCCGCGGTGCGCTACACACTCCGGTACCGAGGGGGAGCTACACGTCTTCACCGACGCCAGCGAGACTGCGTACGCTTGCGCTGTCTACTGGCGACAGCGGGATCAACAAGGAAGGTACAAAGTTTCACTATTAGCGGGCAAAGCACGGGTGGCGCCGTTGAAGCCGGTATCTATTCCACGCCTGGAGCTACAAGCTGCGCTGCTCGGGACACGGATGGCGCATACAGTCGAGACGGAGTTGGACATCAAGCCGACGCGTAAGTTTTATTGGAGCGATTCAAGCACTGTACTGTCTTGGATCAAAGCCGACCCGAGGAGTTTTAAAACTTTCGTCGCACACCGTCTCGCCGAGATTGAGGACACGACTAAACCGCAACAGTGGCGTTGGGTTCCGACAGCGCAGAACCCTGCAGATGATGCGACACGCGGCATCCCGAAGGACTTCAACGGAGACCACAGGTGGTTCACCGGGCCTGAGTTCCTGACAGAAGACGAAGAGCGATGGCCTAAGCCGGCCAGACGAGATGCGAACGACCCCGAGCACCGAGACCGTACGGAACAGGAGCGCAAGCCGTGTCGTCAGAACTCAAGCGCCGACCGAGACGAGGAGCGGGTGAGTACAAATACTCTCGCTTCTCTGCGTATGAACGAGCAAGTTTCGACACCAGACTGGACGAGATTCTCCAGTTGGAACCGGCTGCTGCGAGCGACAGCTCGAGTCCTTCAATTCATCGACTTGATCAGGCCCAAGAAAGCATCGGTACACCTCACTAAGAAGGAACTAAAGAAAGATCCCACTTGGAAGGTAATAAACAAGAAGGCGTCGTCAAAGCAGGCTCCGACCCCGCAAGCGGCGCCAGAGAGAAAACTGTCACCGCTCGATCCCGCTCATCTGACACGAGCAGAGGAGCTGCTACTACAAGGCAGCCAACGCGAGAGCTTTCGAGAGGAGCTGAACGCTATTGGAAAAGGCAAGGCGCTGGACCGATCGAGTAAGTTGAAGAATTTAGACGTTGTCCTAGAGGACGACCTACTGCGACTTCGAGGAAGAATCGATGCGGCTGCAGATGTCCAGCAGAGCTTCAAACGACCGGTACTATTGGATAGCAAGCACCCGGTCGCGAGGTTGATAGTCAAACACTATCACGAGAAGTTTAACCACGGTAACCACGCTACGGTGATGAATGAGGTGAGGCAGCGTTTATGGATCCTGGGACTGCGGGCAGCAGTCAGAGCAACGGCGCATGAATGTCAGTGGTGTCGCGTTCACAAGAGCACGCCACAGACACCGCCTACAGGCAATCTACCGAGAGAGCGCCTACGGAAAAACGAGCCACCATTCACTTGTACGGCGGTCGACTACTTCGGCCCGATGAGCGTCACCGTGGGACGACGACACGAGAAAAGGTGGGGCGCACTGTTCACATGCCTCACTACAAGGGCAGTGCATGTTGAGTTGGCAGCATCCCTGTCGGCCGACTCAATGATCCTGGCACTACGACGGATGGCAGCGAGACGAGGATCGCCCAAAGTCATCTTCAGCGACAACGGAACCAACTTCGTGAAAGCCAACAAGGATCTACAAGACGCCCTTACAGAATTGAAGCAAGATGACGCCGTAAGAGAAGCTGAGAAAATAGGCGTGCGTTGGAAGTTTATACCACCAGGCGCGCCGAACATGGGAGGTGCCTGGGAGCGACTAGTTAGGTCGATCAAGACAGCGTTGGCCATAACGCTCAAGGAAAGGCACCCGAAAGAAGAGGTGCTCCACACGCTATTATTGGAAGCCGAGCACATCGTCAACTCCAGACCACTCGTCGAAGCCGTCATGGACGAAGAAGAGGCGCTCACTCCGAACCACTTCCTCATCGGGAGGTCCTGCGGCGCGCCTCGTATAGGCGTCTTCAACGACGACGAGATCAAGGGGCGGCGGGCGTGGAGAGCGGCGCAACGACTCGCCGACCACTTCTGGAGTAGGTGGGTAAGAGAGTACTTACCAACTCTAATCCCCAGGAAATTGAACCAGAGCGACGCGTCTCGAGACCTGCGATGTGGGGATGTCGTCCTCATAGTAGACTCCACTCTACCGAGAAATACATGGCCGCGAGGAGAGGTCGTGGCGACCTATCCAGGTCCTGATGGGCGCACACGCATTGTAGAAGTGCGTACCAACGGTGGAGTCCTGAAGCGACCGAGCTCCAAGACGGTGCTGCTAGTACCAAGGCAAGACGACAAGGCGCTTGCAGACGCGCTCAGCAGCGCCGAGGCGCTCAACAACGACTGTCGCAACGAAGAGGGGCAGCCAACTACAGACGAGCCACGCAACTCCGGAGCGCCGAGAGGCGCTAAGGCGCCGGACGTCGGGTCGCACGCGAGCGACCACTGCAGCGGCGGCGCATCTCCCCACGAGACGCGAAGCTCCGAGTCATCGCGCTGCGTGGGGCCGCCAGGCGGCGGTCCTCACCACTACGAGGGAGCGTCTGTCGGCCACCTCACGGTCGACGGGGCGCTCCGCACCGCATCATTGCGCTGCGTGGGGCCGCCAGGCGGCGGTCCTCACCACTACGAGAGAGCGTCTGTCGGCCACCTCACGGTCGACAGGGCGCTCCGCACCGAGACATCGCGCTGCGCAGGGCTGCCGAGCGGTAGCCCTCACCACTTCGAGAGCACGCCCGTTTGCGAGACGCCTTGCAACGGGACGGCGGGACAGGCGCCGGGTGACAGCGGACCGATGAGGACGGTCACAAACAACAGAGGCAGCCGTCGCCCGCTCTTGTAGACTGCACATCGCCGAGCCAGGAGATGTGCTTTCGCACGAGGGGGAGGATGTCGGCGATGCATGCACTGACATGTGGACAATATATGAAAAGAACTAATATGAACAGTGAAGGCAGCGACGCATGCCTTGTTCGAGTTCAATTAGTGAAAGTGAGTGCGCGTAACAAACTAAGAGAATGTGTCATTTTCGTACACGTTTCGCGAGTATCATTAGTGAAACAGATGCTGCGTGAAGAGATCTAATTAGAATGGTATGATACTCGCGGATCACGACCGTAGTTAGTTTGTAATTAACGAAAATGTATGATGAAAGTTGCGTTTTGTGTAAATATTCACCATTTTTTGCTGATTGTGTCTAAAGTCCTTGGTTGATCTGTGTAAATTTTATATGTATAAATAGAGTTTTGTAAGGGCTTTCTAATGGTGTAAATATTATGTGTGTAACTTTAAGATCAATAAAGATATGGACGGGAAATGGTGCCACTCATAATGAAATTGCTTCAAAATGTAGAGAATTTTAATGGGGCTCTCTTTGCGGTAACGATAAATTCCAGTGCCGCGGTTGAAGATCGGTCGAATGTATGTAGTAGTTCCAGCCGACGTCTAAATCAAGAAAGAAGAAGTGCCCTCAAGACCCCAGCCAAGAAGGATTCCAGCCTGCAGATTGCTCGAAGAAGTGAGCACCGCGGCGACATCGAGGGGCTGACAAGAAGCCGCACCGCGGGCAGCTGCTGTGAACCTGGACTGGGGTCGCGAGCGTAGGGGGTGTTAGATAGTGGTACCGTTCCTCGTTTCATAGTTTCCTTCACTCAACACCATTGGTTTCGCTTTCAACCCACAATAGACTTAGTACCCTATCTAGGCATCTCTCACGACTAGGCCTCCTCAAGGCATCTCGCACACAAGTTTAAGTTTCGCGACGTAGGGACGGTTCGCACCGGCGCAGACGTCTTTCTCAAGACGAGAACCGCGAGCCGTCCACCCACCCAGGGGCACGGCGCCACACCGTGCGCGCTTGTGTCCGCCACACCAACTATCAACATCAACATCAGTACCAGCTGCAGATCACACTTCAAAGAAAGAAAAATACTAACATTGCCCTGTATTTACTTATATGAAAATACTGTCTTCGTCAGGAAAAATCTCAATCTTTACACAATAGACCTAAATCCACGCAGAACATTTAAAATAGTACTTCCGGAACCACAGAACAACGATCGGGCCACATCGCCCCCGCGCGCGCCCCATGGACTTCAAAGCTCTGTGTTCGGAACCAATACTAGAAATATACAAGAAAGGGCCATACTACATGTCTATACGAATGTACAATAAACTAGCAAACTTCATAAAAAAAGAACAAAATATTAAAACTTTCCAAACTAAAACTATATTTCATACAGAAATGCTACTACACAATAGAATACTATTTTAATGACGAAAATAAGGAATAGGATATAATAATGATCTCAATGTAAAGTAGATTAATAATAGATAATATAAGAAAATATTGTACACATACATACTAGTTTAAGTTTAAGATTTTAAATTATATATTAAGTTTTAGATTTTAGAATATTTAGTTTAAATTTTAGCAACGCCCTAATTCCCCTCTTAACAGGGTAAATGTAAATAAATTTAAGTATGCTTATAAAGAAATTTGAATTTGAATCCGGGATTACAAGTAGCGTATAAGTTGATTCAAGTGTTAAAATATCTATGTATTCCATTTAAATAAATTAAGCATGACGAGAAAACAAAATACTCACATAAACATAGTGAATTACACATGGATTAAATTACATTAATAACTTTTGCAAATGACAAAGTAAAGGGTATCACTGTTCAAATTACAGAATATGTTATAGTTACAAATTTATAGTCTGAGTATGTTTATATTTGTAAGAGGAGCTACGAGAAACCCTTTCTTATGTTACACAATACACAAACACCCACCATCAGCAAATAGTCACAGAATATCCACTAGTAGACCTGCCGGCCAAAGGTGAGCAGATCAATATTCATCAAAGACACGGAACTCTATCGCGCGACGTTTTTATTGGCAACACTTTTCTTTTACACCGCAGTTACATCTGTATGCGTCGAAGTCGCTGGCCCTCCAAACGGGCGAAGTCGACACTTCGCCGGCCACAATTTATTAGTTTGTTTTCGATTCATTACTCTCCCGTAGGACCAGTAAAAGGTCTTATTGTAAAGGATCGCTGTGATTTTATTGTCGTTTTTATTGATCCTGCACTGATAGTGAGAATGTGTTCGTTCGTTAATTAATCGTTTGGTTTGTTGGTGATGTTTACGGGCACTCATGTTGTGTGTAAACAAACTAAACGTACTAAAAGTAATAGAAAAGTATCTAGGAATCGATTAATTGGCAGGTTGGTATACATTATTTCGTTAATCTTTATATACTTAGGTTTGTCTGTCCTTTAAATTATATTAAATTATTAGTTAATTACAAATCGTAAAATGATTTGTAACTTCTTTTCATCAGGGTTTTCTGTTTTCCAACCCGGTTTTACTTTTACAAAATCCTCAATACATGTACCTAATATCACTCTAATCATAATACCAATCCAATGTCAAAAGATTAACTAAAACGGTTTTCACTCACGTGTAAATCGCGTAAATGTTATGTTACCGTGGAACAGGAGAAAGAGGGAGCGCTTCCATTTTTGGATGTACATGTGTTTCGGAATTCAGACGGCACTTTGTCACGTACTGTATATCGTAAACCAACACACACAGATCGATATTTAAATGCTAGTTCACACCACCATCCAGCACACTTGTCCTCAGTACCGAGATCCTTAATCAACCGTGCTTTGAGATTGTGTGATCCTCAGTATGTGGAGAAGGAGTTAGAGCACGTGAGGAAGGTACTAGAGGATAATGGCTATACATGGAGACAATGTTGGCGGAGCGCACATTCGAGTGAACGTAAGCGGATCCCAACTGTTGAAAGAGCTTCAGCATATCTGCCGTTCGTAAGAGGAGTAACGGACAAAATCGGATACCTTTTACGACGGAAATATGGTATCAGGACGTTTTTCCGTTCTCCGGGGCAAATAAGACAGTTGCTGCGTTCACCCAAGGATAGAGACCACCTAAATGTACCAGGCGTGTATAGAGTCCCGTGTGATTGTGGCAAGAGTTACATAGGGGAGACTCGCCGCAACATTACCACAAGACTGTCCGAGCATATTAGGAGTTTCAGGGACGGGGACACGGCCATATCAGCAAAAGCGGAACATGCGCGGCTCTCGGATGTACAGCATTACATTCGGTTTGATCAAGCTTCTGTGCTGGCGAGAGAGAAGTCTTTTATTCCACGGAAAGTACGAGAGGCTATAGAGATCAACCGCCACCCGAATTTCAACCGAGACCGTGGATGGGCGCTTCCTCCGGCGTGGGTCCCAGCTCTTAATACGATGACGAAGAGAAGGATCATTGGAGCTTTGGATCAAGATACGGTCAGTTTTGTGTGCGCCGGTACATCAGTCGATGGTGCTGTCTCTGATGAAGCAGTGGAGCGACCCGAGGACGAAGCGGCCGGGAGTATTAACATCGTCTCGCCTCCACCCCCACCACCACAGGCCCCCGCGCCCGTGTCCCGGCGGGCCGCTCGCGCGGCGGCGCGCAGTCTGCGTGTTGCCGCGGCCCAGGACGAACGTTATGAAGATGGGTGTCATAACATCCGAAACGCGTAAACCATTTACGCGATATACACGTGAGTGAAAACCGTTTTAGTTAATCTTTTGATAAAATGTCTCACGAAAGTTTTAATATTAAAATACCAATCAAATGTACCCTTTTTTTTTACATTAGATAGACTCACGCTTGACTACAACTTGCCTGATGTTAAGCAACGTTGTAATCTACGATCTAGCGCGCTTGCCTTGAAGAAACCGGTTTACTCTCGACTTGAAAACCGACAAATTATAGTTCAAGGGGAATAGAGATTCGGGCAAGGAGTTCCACAGTTTGGCTGTTCGCACGATGAAAGCCTCCTGAACTTCAGAGAAATAGTTCAATATCAAACGTTAACCCTAAAGATTACATCATCTTTACAGCCGAGATACGAATCTCGACTCAAATCCTCAGCAATATCTTGAATCGATATTAATTCGTAGTCGACTCGGATACAGTTGGCACAGTTCGATACAAATCATAGATAACATTATTCAGAGATGCCTCACTTACCTAGATCTTTTCAACAATATATACTTAAAGATATGTGCGAAGTGGACCGCTCGTGTGTTTTTAAACCGCCCTAAGTGATTCTGACGTGGCTTAACGACTGCTGCGCTATGACATGCAGCCGGGCCCAGGAATTTAACGAATTTGGCCTTCGAAAGCGGCTAAATATAATGCCACGTTTTGTTCACCCATTCAAAGACTGCCGCACCGACAATCGCATAAGATTGACTAAATTAAACTGATCTAATACGTTTCATAAAACGCATTTGACACATTCAGTGACACTTTTTTATCACAATGAAGTCTTTACTTAGTGAGATGTCTTTGATACAGATAGACTGTACATTAGAGATTCAAGACTGAGCTCAGAAACTACGGCTTGCGGTAATGGATTGCTAATATTAGCTTAATCTTGTACGTTCCAACTCACCCTCAAGTAAAGGGGGTTTGAGAGCATTTTGCATTGCACGAGCCATCTTTTTGATTATCGTGAGTAAGTGGGTGCATGCTACATGTCTGTCTATTAGAGATTATTGTTATTTTATGGAAGAAAAAAAAGCATTTATTATAAAATTTAATAAATGCTATAGAACTTTTCTTTTCGCTCACAATGGTGCATTTTGCAACCGAGTGAGCAAATATAACAAAAAATGCTCTCATTGTCGCAACCGGACCAACTTTCTTAAAAGCTAAATATTATTCCCATGGTGTTCATATTCTGCACCAGAAAATATACTTTTCGTGGACACATAACGGTTATTTGAGGATAACTAGGCACTTTCAGAATCTGCAGATTTTCTCCCTTTCTTTATCTACGGAAAATAAATAAAAAATAAGGAAAATAATAATAAAAAATAAATTTCACCCTTTCCTAAAAGCGAAGCGAGACAATAGAAGTTAAATAAAAATATAAGACAAGGAGATGGCACACGAATAAATTTTTAGCTAACCTGATAGGCTGCTAACTTGTGAACTACCTTTGTGTAATGGATTGCTAATATTGGCTAAATCTCACAAGGTTTACACCCCACACTGCCTGGGGTAAGTCGACACCATTCGTCTTTTCTGCAGCCATTCGTTTCCCACTGGATTAAGCGGCAAGGGGTGTCTATGCATTTGTCAAGTTAGGTTTTAGTTAGAGACAGTTTGATTGAAGGCCATCGAAGGGTGCTTTAATAGGTTTTCTATCGCGGGGTTTTACGAGCTAACGCGGCGTGTGAAAGAGTCCAGCGGAGATTTTACTATGCAATTTGAAATTAGCGGTAGAATAATTGTCTCAGGCTGTAGTATCTTATACCTATGTATATACATACATGTAGTTTTTTTTTGGTTTTTAAGGCTAAATTAATTATTTAACAAATAAATAATATGTAAACACTGTAATTACACGTCTATAGCTCCCAAGATGTCACGAATGTATGACTCTCACGACAAACCTAGGCAGATCCCAACCTCATAATCGTTGCATGTTTCGTTAACATTCACAAACAGCACTCGCCGCGGATAAGAGTCTCTCCGCCGTTGTTTCCTTTTTTATAAGACGCACCATTGATGGGAGCTGAGGGGTGCTGACTGCGCCCTTTTTTACGACCTGCCTGTAGAGGTACCTACACAAAGCTGAAATATGACACGGGGGGGCTCAGACACTGCATTGTGGTCTCACAACCCACCCGTCTCT
Source organism: Macaria notata (assembly GCA_927399415.1). Classification (NCBI taxonomy): domain Eukaryota; kingdom Metazoa; phylum Arthropoda; class Insecta; order Lepidoptera; family Geometridae; genus Macaria; species Macaria notata. The sequence continues at coordinate 4,242,832 of OV656727.1, forward strand.
CCGAAATGAAATGACGACGCGATAAAATACATTTTATGCCACTACTTTTGTTTACTTCAAAGCGCTGTCTATAAAATTCAAAGGAAACAATCCCCCTAACGCTGTGAAGAGTTGTTGCATAAACACTATTCCATCCCAACAGGTTGTGTTGGCCTCTTGGAGCGTGCCGCTAGGTGTGAATTTCATGAAGCCTTTTATGCGAAGGTGTTCGATAGCGCCTTGAATTTTTCATGACTAGAACCTTTCGTGCGATTTACATTCATGTTTTGAGCGAGTTTACGACAATGCGGAGATTCTGCAGCCTATTTACGGAGCTGAGAGAGCCGACGTCGTGTTTACCTATTCTAAAATGCTATGATGGAGTTCTTGACATACTTCGGCCGCAGAGCAATGTTTACAAAACCGCTCTTTGAGTAGCGTCGTCTCGGCTTAGATGTTTTGACCTTTTCTCGCTACTTTTAGAATTAAACCTAGCTATGAACCTAATGTTTGTATAATCTAACAAACTCTGTGGCGCATTCTTGCAATCGTTTCTAGGGGACTTTTGGTTGCGCTTAAAACATACGATTATCGTTTTACACGACCTGTCACTTAACCCATTGCATCCTTCTGATTATAATTTTAATTAAAATTTAGATTGTTAAGTTATTTCATTTTATCTATGTTTCCAGGTGCGTGCGGCATGTTGGGCGCGCGGCTGAAATCATGGATGGAGGCACAGCTGGGGCGGGCCAAGAAACGCAAGCAGAAACCAGCTCGAATCACCGCGGGGGCTACTACCTCCCCCGGGCCTGTCCCAGCACCGCACCTGTCTTCACCGGAGAGCGCGTACAGCACTGGCTACTCCACCGATGGTACCTCCCCGGGTGCTCCGCCGAGTGCCCTCGCAGCCCCGCTGGTCGCGCCGCCGCCGCCGCCCGCGCCGCCTACCACGCATCTCTACCACGAACCTGCTAAAGTAAGTTTCCATGATAGTTTACTATAAAAAAATTGTGGAACTTCAAAATGGTTTCGTACTTTTTTTTTCAAACTGTGGCTTTATTTACAGACCAATATTTCCTGAACAATTTATAAAATACCTTGTTGTGTAAATTAAACATTCCAGCGCAATATTTTCTAATTAATCGTACAAAAACGTCAACCCACATTTCTCACCAAAACATTTTTGATTCAATAAACCCAATTACATGAAGCGCTTCATCACCGCCTTTCGCAAGAACCCCAAATAAATTGAATTACAATAGGAAATATCGTGGAGTCGTCGAAAATCAAACCGCGAGGAATTTTCCTTCTAAAAACGTCAGGCAATATAATTCATTGTGCTTACTAAGAAGTACCCTTATACATAAATTTATTACCAAAGCCTACGTTTTGCTATTCTCATTACGCCATTTTGTTGCTTTGATGGGTTTTTTAATGGTGATTGCTTCATAGACTACAATTACCTATTTATTATTGTATATATTGTTGTGTCCTGTGTGTCCAAATAAATGCTTTGAATTTGAATTATTATCATACTCAAAATTGTTAGTGATTAAAATATATAAAAAAGTAAAAAAAAGTCATAAAGTACATAAAGTCTTTTTTTTTAATTGTTAGTTAAATCTTAAATATCTAATCCAGCATGGCGGTTACTTCGTAAAACCCTTGGATGGAGAACCTTGCCACGGATTTTAGTTGGATCGGATTAGCTAAGTAGTTAATCTTATTCTAGCATTACTTTAGTATTATAAGTATTTTTTTTAAGTAAATGTAATTGTTATTAGGCTACGATGGGGCTGCCATAAATGTGTAGTTTAAAGCCCCTAAATTTCAATTGAATAAAAAAAAATCGCCGACCTTTTCTATCTCCTAACTTTTTATTTGTGTGTTTGTATGTAAGTTTATCACACTTTCTATGTAGATAAATAACATAACTTATTAACAAATAGACTACATTTCATCCCAGACTAAGCGGGAAGCACATCGCGCCACTACTTCAGAATATTTCCGATTTCCTTCTATTTTAGGTGTAAACAGAGGCATCGGGCCGCCAGCTTTACTTTATTAATTAACTAGACCGGATAAATTGACGAGGGGCAACCTTTCTGTAACGTCCATTGTAGCTCCATTATCGACCATGATTGCACGAAACCACGAGTTGTGTTTATTTTACCATCGCCAGGCTAAAATTGTGGAGAAATAGGGAAACATAGGGCTAAGGCAAGTAGCTTTTTGGTAAGTTGGCCCGTCATTTTGAATTATTGTTCTCGGGAAGGGTGACCCATATTTGGAAAATACAGTTAAGTATACTTAGGTCGCCCAGTAATGCGGTGGGTTGTAGAAATACAAACGTAAAACCGCAGACAGGCCTTAAATAACATCCACACAGAACTAGGTAGGGAGCAAGGCAGTACGCGAAAAGGGGATCAAAATGACATGAACCACATATTATTCTCAAGTTAAAGGAAGTTCTATACTTACATTAAACAGTATACATTTACATGTTGCTTGTTTGGAAGACTGTTTGTTTAAGACTGTTATTTGTTTAATTGGAACTAAATAAGAAAACTCATTTCGCTCCGGATTGCGGCGTCGAAAAAGTTTCTCCTGGAAGGTTTATCTTAAAGTTTATTAAATTCATAACAGCCGGTGCGGATATCTCGTCACTTCATATTCAAAAGTTCACAATTGGACATAAAATACGAGACAACTTTAAGATTAATGTTTGCAAACAATTTCAATTTTGTCCTAAACTCTTGTACAGTAAAATATTGTGTTTTCAAAGCAAAGCTCTCAATTAATGAAAGCTTTCAGCAATTTGTTGGAGGCTCTAATCCCTCATTTGATACAAGTGCTCGTCGTTCCAATTTAATGAGGGAATTAGTTTAACGGCGACATTATACCGTAGAGATACCTTATTGTAGAGAAACATATCCGACACTCATAAGCTAAATAGATTCACGTGATACGAGAGCTACTGTCACGGGATTTGTATGATTACGGATTTGGTAATCGATATAGTATGGACAGTGGACACGATAGGTCTGAATCAGTGCGAACCGCCCAACTGTGGATCTCCTTGCCCGAATCTCTATCCCCCTTGAACTATAATTTGTCGGTTTTCAAGTCGAGAGTAAGCCGGTTTCTTCTAGGCAAGCGCGCTAGATCGTAGATTATAACGTTGCATAACATCAGGCAAGTTGTAGTCAAGCGTAAGCCTATATTATGTAAAAAAACAGGTTTGAATGCTGATGACATAATATTATTTAATACTCATATGCTTCATCGAAAGATTAGTAGGTTATTTTTGACACGCAATGGTAAACTTGCATCAGAACAAGGGTGATGGAAAAATATAATCGTCATATAAAAAAAACGGGGCTGGACTTCATTTCGGTGTTTCGGAGTAACTTTGTCGATGTTTAACGATTTCAGGACACGCTTTATGTCCGCTTGAAAAAATGTTAATCGTTCGGAAGCTGAATGGCTGATGTTTTAAGGAACCGTGAGAGATTTAAATGCTTGAGAGCGAGCATTAAATATTTATTGCCACTGGACTTCTCTGTTCCAGTTTTATGGAATTGCTTTTTAATGTTTTAAACAGTTTTTAAGTATGGAGAGAAGATTGAAGATGTAGGAATTAAACATTAATTGCTTTTTAACCGACCCCAAAAAAGGAAAAAGCTCATCTTAATATGTATTTTGCGGTATTATAGTTTTATATTGTTTTTTAATACAGAGTGCATCGGTTCTTATCGGGTAAGCACGCTGCATCTTAGGCCATAGCCTTTGCTTACCATCAGGCAAACTATGGCAAGTGCAAATTCGTACCTATTATTTAAAAATATTGTAAGTACCTATAGTTTTATTTAACTTTATACTAACGTAGGTGGAGCATGAATCTGTCAGGCTCTTCCGGGAGTTGATAATATGATCTGTTTATCATAGTACCTACATCATGGACGTAGCCCTCGAAGCGGTGAAGAAAATATTAGCAACAGAAGTCGTCACTATCATCCTATCATACGATAAATTTACAACAACGTTTGATTTATGCTATATGCTATTTAAGTTCTAATTCATATAGGTATTTAAATTCTCAAACAAGAACAGTTAAATTCCAAATTATGGTTACCAATTTTCCTATAGGAAACCTTTTCACAAACTCTGTTAGTATTTAGTCCTAAATCCTGAACATCATCAGATCACCGCACAACTTCCAGCGCCTGATCATAGATGGCAGCACCGTCACTCCTGAATCACGCAAACGCGTCAACTGCTGTTGCTATCACAATTTAGTCATCATAAGTTCAGACCAACTTCCTTGTCTCGGGGAGCATAGTGCGCAGTGATCGTAAAGTGAGAGCACTTATGCTGGCACCCGCAAGTTTATCTTGTACCCGCGCCCGGCTGCCGTGAGGTAACCGAGCGCAATTTTTGAACTGCCTTCTTACTTCACAGAAGGCACGCTTGTAACATCTGAATGATTCCGCAATTAGTTTCTTAATTACCGATAAAAATTGATTAAAGTTATTATTGTTATACATCGGAATGACAGATGTCCACCCCTTTACTTTTAATTATTTACTAATTGTTACTATACTATTTTATCCACCCGGTAAAACAAATCAGTCTCAATACAATGGCGTTTGATTGCAACATTGGATCCCTTTTCACAGATAAATCAATCATCGCACCTGTCTGGTGCCAACCAAGTTCCGATACAAGGCATGTGATGCTTAGATTACAGGAAATTACTGCTGATTTTACAAAAATATGAAATCCACTGCAGGTGGAATTTTCACGCGTAATTTTATCTATCAGTCACGCATTTTGATCGTCTGTTAAATTAATTGAAATAGCTTATTAACGGGTAGCGAGTGTGGCTCAGCGGTTCCAGTGTCTGCTTTTCATCCAGACGTACCCTGGTTCGAATCCGCCCTACACCAATGACTTGTATTTTTCAAGTTATGTGTAGATTTGCACTCGCTTAGCGGTGAAGGAAAACATCGTGAGGAAACCGACATGTTTGAGGACCACAATATCCGAGGACATGTGTCTTCCGTGGAAGGACCTGGGCGCCCACCTCGATGTATCTGCCCAAGAAAACTCCCCTAACGAATTAATTCTGCGGGGGAGTCACGACCCTCAGTCATGAGGAAATACGACTCAAAGAGATTAACGGGTAGGCCTCGTGAATACATTTTCATTCAACAATATGCCAACACAGAGATTAACGCATAATGTAGACATACTTTCCTTTCCATCCAATGGTTGCCTGGAAGAGATCGCTTTTAGCGATAAGGCTGTCAATTGTGCCACTAGTATAAGTTACTTTTTATCTCTTTCTTTGTATGTTTTGTTTCGTGTTTTACAATAAAAAAAACTTTCTATATTCTATACCAATACCGAATGAATCATACTTTGTTTGCATATACATAAGTGAGTATGTTACATGCTTATTACTGAATTTATACAAATGATATGCTGTACCTAAACTAAATAAGTTAATGTTTGGTAGATTCTAGGTAAACCCTTGTAAGCTACATCGCTACCTACTAAAATACTCCGTAAAAATTAAGTGTTACCAATACGCAGTGTATGTACTCGTACATATGCATAGAAGTATAAGTAGCTAGTAGTGTGTTATACTTTATGAATATTATGTATTTATGTTGTGTGTCAATATTCGTGCGTACCAACACAAAGAACTCAGACACTAACTAGTACCTCCTTTACTTACAGCGCCGTTCAACCGCCTCCGTTCGTCGCTGCGCCCCGGAGCCTGCTATAGTGGTGTGCGCCACCCCCTCCCCGCGCCCCCGCTGCCGCATCCGCACCAACCCCTGGCTGGGAGGCTCGCCCAAGCGGCGTCCAACTCTGCTGCAGCAACAGTCGCTGCAGTGTCAGCAGTCGCTGCCATGTCAGCAGAATCCACCGCAACTACACCATGCGCCGTTCTCGTTGGATTCTCATTCTGTGAGGTTTTGCAGGTTGGTGCTCAAAATTCTTAATATACTGCGCGACGTACGACCCAGCGATGTTTTTATGTCTCTCTCTGAGCAGAAAGAGAGATAGAGAGAAAAAGCAGAAAATTGATGATAGATGGATGGTGGTGGTCACAACCCTCAGGAGGTAGTGGATCAAATTACTGGGGAGTTTTATATAGGTACGAGCAAATCTTGAGCAGCGCAAATTGTTCGTCTGCTTATTTGTGCTTAAGGAATTTAATATTAGTAACACTGCAATTGTAGCTAAAATAACTAAAAACCTTTGTAGCTTTTCGTGATTTTGTATGCCTGAATGGTAAGCAGTTTACCATAATTTTTTTATTTAAGCTTTGAGTAAAAAATATGCGATATTTTTTGTTATTTAAACTGGTTTATCACGGTTCACATAGCATTTAGGTCAGCGGAGCGCAAAATGGCGAGATGTACCTAATCTAATTAAGGTAATGCGGCGTTAGTAGTCAAGCGGGAGTCTCGACCCGGCACCCGTTGCATAAACATGTGTGCTATCACACGTAACATCGCCTTATCTTATTGAGTCGCTTTGAAAACTTAATTAAGTGATGTAGGTAGAACTGTACCTGTCTCAATGCAAATTAAGTACCTGCCTATATGTAGGGACACATTACACAGGTAGAAGATTCGCTGTTTCTAAACAAGGTCGGTTAATTCAAATAAATACTCAGGTAGCTTTAGAAATTTTATCAGCACCGTTAGCTAAATGATTTGTTTTTACTTTTGGCGCCTAGTTGTAAAGTTTATTGTAGGTATGTGATAATAATAGCTTTTGATCAGAATCTTCATCAACCGCGTGCGATTAGTAATAAAATTGATAGTGGATGCAGGGAAATGAAAAACAAAAGTTCCGGCTAGTTTAAGACGATAAACAATGGCAACTTCAGATGGATACATAACATCCTTATGTAACACTTGTGCACTAACGATCAGTTATTTAATTAATGAGTGCCTAACACGCATGAACTAACTGATGATCTCTTTGCGATCCATTACATTACACCATTCGATGATTTGACTTAATCGCCTTGTTTTAAAATTTTTGTATGTTAATAGTATCTCTTGTCAGTTTCGTAACAAACTGTACCTATTAAAATTACCTACCTACAATAAGTACCTACTGAAATTAATTTTTACATTTCAGATCACCCCATCTCTCACCCCACGCATCTCCTGAACCAAATCGATCTCCGTACCGCCGCGGAGGAGTATCCAGCGACGAAGAATGCCGCGGGCTGCGACCACGAGGTCGAGAGACTGCCATACTGTCTGATGCGGACATAGACTCAGATGGAGACACTGGCCTGGATGGCGGGGATGAGGACGAGCCGGATGACTTCGCGTCTCCAGGCAGGCGGAGAGCTAGGAGACGAAGACCACCGCGCCGACCTCCTAGATCTGCAGGTTAGTCTGCTTCATTCAAACACTTTTTTTAACACGAAATAGGCTTACGACTATAGCCTGCCTGATTTTTTTTTGTTTCTTCGTCTGAATTCCCCCTGCGTTGCGGTTGCGGTGGCCCTTTGTAAGGGTTATTTCTGGTATTGTTAGAGCAAGGAGACAGAGACCACCGCGACGGCCTCCTAGATCTACATGTTAGTCTGATTCTTTCAAAAACCTTTATTTAACACGAAATAGGCTTACGTTGACTATAGCCTGCCTGATGTTAAGCACCACTATAGTATAAGATAAAAAGAAAAAGAGCAGTCTTCGATCAGTGAACACTACTGTATTGTTGACCACTTAAATCTACTGGTGAGTTTGTTTCTTTCAAACATAACTTGCTGGTAATAAAGCCACGAGTCTCTTGGTAAATGCAGAATATATTACACCGTAAGCATTGTTAACGCCTGTCAAATAAAGTATTTTAAGACGTAGGTAGTCTTACGAGATTGCTCATAGTTTAAACAAAGTATTTAATTCTTGATTTTTATATAAATTGATATTGACCTTCGTCTGTAAAGCTTTACATTTCCTTTTAACAATGCTAAATATACCTTCTACTACAGAAAAAGTAAAAAAAGTAATGGCAAAGCTAAAGCGAGAAACTATAAAAGATCACTACCACTAATCCCACAAATTCCATGCTTCCAGGCGCAACACCCCCAAGGATGCGCCGGCGCAACCACGCCCCCTCAGCACCCCCTGTCCGAGAGCGGGACCCCCTGCTAGAAGCAGACCGCGAGGCTGAGAGGAAGTACCGCGAGCTCATCCGGGAGGCTGAGAAGCTGCTGGTGACAGTCTCCAGGGCGCCACTGGAGCCCCCACACAACCCTCGGGTCCGGGAGCTGAGGGCTACTGAGGTTAGACCCTTTTATGATACTTAGAGTTCAGATTCCGATTCTTTATATATAACAAATATTACATATTAGTCAAGGTAGATATATGTATGTATGTAGGTACATTATGTATGATAGTTACTGCCATAGATGTGATCATAATGATTCATATAGGATTTGGATTAAAGATTGTATAGTTTCTTCCCAATATTTACGATTGCAAATTTAGCAATCAGAAAGTAGTTAGAATTAAGTATAAGCAGAACCCCTGCTACGGTTTTCTGTACCGAAAGTGCTGAAAAATACGTATTTCTGCTTTCATCATCACATATACCTAAATTTTTTAAGCTTGTGTAATTTATGAGCCTAACAGTAGTAACTGCTATTCCTTCAAGTTTTCATATGTATATGCATCTGAGATATATACTAGTTCCTTATTGCCATTGTATAGCAATTTCAATACATACTTTTGATATTACATTAATTAAGCCATCTATCTCCGCATGCGTACCTATTGTTGTTGCATCCCCGTTCTCCCCCAGGTGGAAGCGCCGCGCCGGAGCCCAGAACGCACGCACATCACCAACTTCATGCGTGCGAACTCCCCCGAGCCTCCCCGGCGACTGTCCCCCGTCGCTCGAAGGTCCCCCCTGGCCGCCCCTCCTCCCCCACCCGTCGCCAGGATCCACCCCCCCTCGCCCACGGACAGACCACATTCTGAACCCCCCAAGAGGAAGGCCTATGCCAGAGATGAGGTAAGTTCAATTTTGTCTTTTCCAAGGAGTATTTAGGCTTAGGTTATTAAGATAGTATGAGGTTCTTATTTTGTCTCTTGTCATTTTCATTTCTAATTGCTATTCTAAATGTTTATTTATTCTTTTGTAAAAGACAATATGGTTTTTCCTTTTCTTACATTGTTAATTACTTTTGTGCTTTCCTAGCAATAATTTAATGTTTGGTATGTTTGATCAGGTATCTGTTATGTTGTTGTTTGTACGCCACCGTCTTTTACATGTTTCTTTCCTAGCGATCTTTACAAGGTTGCCTGGAAGAGATCGCTCTACGCGATAAGGCCGCCTAATGTACCTTTGTTAAGTAATGTTTCTGTATATTATTGTAATTTTGTTTTCTGGAGTACAATAAGGCTGTATTGATTGATTGATTGAATTGGGCTTGCATTTTAGTCATTCACTAGAAACATGAAATCAACTAACCGTAGTCCATGTTATGGTGACATATACAGAAAAGAAATTAACCTATTTGAATAAATTACCATTTGTATACTCTTTACTCAAGTACAATAAAACAGTTTCAAATAAATTAACAATACAAAGGACTATATGGTTCCGTATATTCATACCGAACCATATAGCTTTTATTAATTTATTTAGTAACTAGGACGATAAAAACTCTAATGTATACATATTCGTTTATTGGCACGAGCTACAAGATGTATAGAATATGTTACATTAATATTTATGAACACTAAGCATGGCTCTTACGGCTTTGATGAATTCAAATTGGATTCTTTATTACTCAAAAGATGAGCAATCGATAAATTCTTCAATATTACTCATTCCTGCCATACAAACACATGTGAGAATAATTAAATAGGTAATAATAAGATTTGAAAGACTACGATATATACACAAGTAATTCTCAAATTATTTCTTCTCAAAGAATTACAATATTTTTATGGTGCTATTCGTTAGGTTTGCGAGTATTATGGATCGTACTTTTGTATAATGTGGTAAAGGTCGTCATGAGATCGTATGTACATACGTGTAATAATACAAAGGATAAACATATTCTGCTATGCGTTTTCACTTCTCAAGATATTTTATATAGTAGCGAAATACTGGACGCTTTAAAGTTTAAGATACATAGATAATAATTATTTAATGTCAAACACATATAAAACGACAGTAAAATTTCATACAGAAACTACTCTAGGGCCACAAGTGGCGGTCTTATTGCTATAAGTAATCTCTTCCGGGCAACCATTCAGAACTCAGAGATTCAGAGTTCAGGCTATTGTGAAAATGTAACATTAGCATTTCACTCCATTTGCAGTGAACTAATGAAGAAATTGATTTAACTACATGTTTTAATTTAATAACACTAAACAAAATGAGAGCACTGGAATATAAAATAATATCGCTCACACCAACCTTAATCCTCCAAACCTTGTTCCAGGTGTTACAGACCCTGGAGGGTCTCCGCAAGAGCCTGCAGCAGCAGTCAGCACTCCTGGCTGTCCAGCGCACCAGACTCGACTCTCTATAGTCACTGATGGACATTGTAATCAGCACGGGTCACACACTAGCGTATATCTTGTACCCAAACAATTTTTGAAAGCTAAAGTATGCAAAGATGTCGTATACATGGCCGGTTTATGACCAAAATATTTTTATACATACTGCCTTAAAGATGTGAAAGAAAGAGATGAACAAACAAATCAATGAACGAAGGTTTGGTTTCCTTTTCGTCAATAAGCCACTCCCTTTTTTCGTTCATGGTTTTTGTTGTGATTTTTTATACGCTAGTGTGAGAAATCCGTTTGTACCTAATATAGGATTCCTATCCTTTCCCGTCCCTGCCAAACCCTTGTAGTTTCCCTTGATAGTTAAATTAGGCCGCTTCACTTGCAATTTTCTTGCATTCCGGATCATTTTCTACCATTATGTGAATTACGGTTTACTTACGAACGGAAATTTTATGATTGCTCTATCATTACTGACAATGTTTCAAATTTATGTTGTTTAAAATGATTTGAGGTCATGAGATGCAAACACGTTTCAGTTATTTTTTCTCTACATTGTTAGCAGTCAATTTGATCTTGCAGTTTATGTGAATTACTTACTGATATTATTCTTGTACGATCAATCATTCTAAGTAGGTTAATTGGTTGGTAATATTTGTCAGCTGCTGTCTGGTTGTATATATTACCCGCTGACGTAGGTATCGAAATTTTTGGACTCAATACATAATGTTTGCATGTGATGATAACCTAATTATAAACATTAAAGGCCTGATAGGTACAGCAATAAAACGAAGCAATATAGCGATTATGGAAGTGTAAATTTTGTTACTGGATGTATATAAAGTCTTATGTATGGTACTTTTGTCTGTACCAAAAATCTCTGTGTTCCGTTGCTCCATCAATAACAACAAACTCTTAAGTACCACTTTTATACGGATAATAATGGTAAGTTGATTTCAAGAATCTTGAATATAATGCAAGCAAGAAGCGGCCCAGTAGTTCTTCCATTTTGTACTTTTCTAGTCCCTCCAACGTTTTAAGTTTTAGTCTAGTCACCATTTTCTAGGTTAGTAGATTACTAGTTATCTCAGACCATTTGCTTTTCTACAAAAGCTTTCTTAGCATTTACTCAATTAATCGCATTGGAAATCCCAAAAAAATGTTCGCAAGGAATCTTAAATATGAATAGCAATTTGTCAGAGAGGCAAAATTATTTATAAAATAATTCGGCAATCAAATAAATCATTGATTGGAGTGTCAGAAGATAGCGGTATTTATAACAATGACATGTCAGAGGCCCTTAGGGCGGCAGGGCGGCTTGATAAACTCTCGACACCAGAGTTGATAAGAAGAAGAACACTGACATTGTGAACGTCTCTGATTGGTAGATAAATTTTCACCATGAGACTACACCTTTTGAGATACAGCTATATTTTATATAAAAGATATATAATAATTTATATAGCTATTTTTTTGGGATCTGCAATGCAATTCATTTGTTGATGTTAAGGACTAAGGTCGTTACTAGTGTAGTCCTGTTATCGTTTAGGCGAGGCCAGTTTATTCTCTTCCAATAATTCTTGTAGTCAAGTGTATAGTGTACTCGGTAGTTGATAGTCTTGGCTGTGGCTTAGTACACATTGTAATAAAAACTATTCTTATTGTGATTTTCCGTATTTTGAGTTTATAACAGCATAAATAGTTATAACTTTACATAGATAATTCTATCGCTTCTATGTTTACTTTGTTACGGGCTCGCAAGTGATATTATAGACCAAAATGTTATCTTTGTGTTTCAAATTTCAATAATTACGATTACTTTTGATAAGTTCTTTTTCCAATGTGTTTTAGACGTGAAAATAATACATGATAGTTGTAACTTATAGAGTATTAATGTATTTATGTATGTATGTGCTATTTTCTTTGCTGTATCTTTGGTTGTAACAACCATAGACGTTTTACAATTTAGTTTTATTTCCTAAGCCCAGCCAGGTTGACGTGCAGGTTAGATGTCACCTAGGACAATGTATGGTATGTACTCGAGTAGCGCCGTAGTATAGGACTAGTCAATCGAGCGGTCTCAGTAGGTAAGGGTGAAGCGTTCTAAGACTGCGTTATATCATAGTTTATACGATGTTTACTCGTTGTAATGAAATCATATTCATGTTTAATGTGCAGAGAACCGAGCATGTTTTATACAAAATATTGTTATATGTAGTAGGATCCACTTGCACAAATTCTCTGTTCAATAATGACTGTGTTTAAAGGCTTTTGTGCAAGCTGGCCTAAGACTCAAATACTAAGGAAGACATAGTGATGTTTTAAACATCAAATTGTAGGTTTTATTAGTTTGTTTATAATTAAAATATGTAAGTACTCATGTTTTAAATCAAAGTGATATTTTACAAAAATTTAAAAATTTCTGTTTGTACACCTTAAATTTGCATTACATATCATCACTGTTTCTTTCCAAGTTTTTGAGTCATACTATATGCAATAGTTTGTGTGAAAATGCTATCGGTCTACTGTAACTTAATAACTACTTCAATATGTTAATGAGTATTTGCCTGAAATATGTAATGAATTAAAGTTCGAAGGTAGGTAAGTGAATCAAGAATTTCAGGAATTCGATTGACGCAAATAAAATGAATGTAAAATAAACGTACCTACCTATTTATAATAAGAACAATACAGGTATCTACAACACATTTTATAAATGCAACGTGAAAGGGGAAACATATTATTGTTGAATTAAAATGCTACATATTTCAGGCTGTGTATTTATTTAATTTATTTTTGATATTTGTTAACCTTCGACTGACACAGAAATAAGTTCTTAAATTTTTTAAACAGTAGCTCCAAAACACTACACTACTTTTAAACGAAACTAGTATTTTTGAATAGATTCTTGTTGTTTAAACTCGCAAAAGAAATGTCTGATATTTTGCCATGACCGTACTGATGTTCACTATTCACTATTTTTAATACAAACCAATTCAATTCAAAAGTTTTCTTTATTTATTTCTGGATCAGTCGAAAGTAATGAATATAATAATACATGGTGCCATGTATTTTGTTAGTGCAATTTTGGAGTGTATATGCATGCAACTCCAGCTATGATATTGTAAATATTTAACACTTTTACCTTGTTTACCAATAAAATAAAATTGTAAGTATAAATAAGATTTATACATACGTTTAGTTGAATTTTCATTAAAATATTGATACTGTAACGTGGTGTTTCCTTAATATACTTAATATAATTCCTTTTCCTTCTTCCCAGTTTTTAATTAGTGACTGTTCAAAAATAACACTTTGTAATACGTTTGACTTAAATATACTCTTATATCTTCTTACCATACTAGGTAAATCTATACAAAGAGCCTGGTGTTAACATAAATAGTCTAACGTAAAACATAGAGGGCGCCACTTACATCTTAGCCATTGTACAATTACACTATAAAAGTTTTTTTTATATTTTACAACCAAATTGCATATAAGCAGTGTTTCGCAATTTGCAAAAACGATAAACTACCAACAAAAATTTAAAATGAAAAAAATAGGCGTGTGGAGATGCTGGGATTTGAACCCAGGACTTTCAGCATGCGAAGCAGACACTCTACCACTGAGTTACATCCCCGTTGAAGACAAGTACCGAAATTGGTCATCACAATCTGTTCTATATATCTAATCATTGGTTATTCACCCAGTTTCATCTAGAAATCGATAACTGTGCCATTGACCTTATATTGAGGCAGGATGGAGGTATAGTATGTACCTAGTTTGTTTTAGATAATATCTAGTTGTTATATAGCTACTTGTTTCTAACAGAATTACATTTTAAATGTGTTCCTAATTATGCCTTAGGTAGGAAACATAAACACATACAGACCTACTCTATCGCTCTAATTAAACTTATATAATAATCATATGCCTGAACGAATCTCACTGTTCATAAAAAAATGGTTGGCATATCGTTTTCTATACTTTTAATAATTTCATATATTCAGATTTCCGTCAAAGCCTTAGATAACTATACATCAAGGTGATTAGAGTACCTAGTATTGAAAACTCGTCTTATTTCAATTGCATTATTGTATGCACTAGGTCTTAAAAAAAGTTTTTAATTATAACCCACGTACCGGCCCTGTTATCTATACTTATATACTCGGTAAGCATGCTTTCAGGTGAATGAGTTTGAATAGGCACAAAGTCCATCGGCTATCGAACTGAATTACGGTTATAGTTGGACGTTACCCTAGAGCCCCTTTTACTAAAGAAATCCCTCAGAGGGCGCTATTACCGCGCGATAATGACATAACGTTAGTCTAAAATTTTAGTTTCAATTTTTCCATAGGACTTATTTCATGAAACGAGTTCTTTACTAAATTTCACTTACGATAAGTACAATGTTTGACTTTGATGGATTTTAAACATTGAAATAGGCTGGGCTTTTCAATTATATTCTGAAAACAGCGTTCAATATTTGAGGATAAATATAATGTAACTAAAAGTTAGTTGTTATAAAAAAGTGATGAACATCTTAGCCCGTGCGTCATTTCGTTAAAAAATTGTTTTGTGTTTACTTGTTTGCAAAAAAACCAATGCAAATGATCGTTTTTAATAGTTTTCTCCTTTTTTCCTTATAATAAATTTGAAACAGTATTATGTTCGTCTATTATATTATTATATCAACCTCTGTTTCAATTCTAGCATATATTTATTTAATAATAATCAAAACGGCCGAAGCCAATTACATTAATTCTTAAAGTTACAAGAAAACAATATACTTATTTTACAAACACTTAATCAAATATAACATAATAACAATCATCATTATATAGTCAAATTTATATATTATAGTAGGTATTTGAATGCCCTTTGTTTATGCTCATCATTACTTTGGTACTTACTTATTGCATTATTTTATGTACTTGCTCGCTATTTTGTAAAGTAGGAAATGGGTGTTAGAAGCCGTCAAATATGAGGCTATAAGGGCATTTATTTAGTGTTGTCCATTCAAAGCTAATTCTGCCCCTGCCTGCCCCTTCTTTGTTAGAAATGTAAATACATTTGTTTTGCAACTAATGAACGCCTGCCTTTGGACTTTGGAGCTATGTAAGTTATTGCCTTTACATAATTATATTGTGCTATTCAATAGTTAACCTAATCAGGTAAATTACGTTTTAAAAAAATAATTAAGGAGTAATTGTCCGGTAGCATAAACATAAAAAGCGTTTATTTGAACATTCAAAAGGGTTTTACATTTAGGTTTATTGAACATAGTGGTTTATGTATAAACTAGGGCTTTGTGGTTTACTGTACAGTGTACTAGTGTACAGTAAACCACAAAGCCCTGAATATCACACTAGGTCTATCTATCTACTGACATATCAAGATGTATTTTATAAGGCTGCAGATTAGATTGTATCTTATTAGCAATGATATTCTATCCTCATTGCTTATTAGCGACTGATTTAGCAATGCAGCAATATCGTGTATGGCTGTTTTTAAAGTCACTGTGCAGTTAAGATTAGAGCAACTATGAAACCGTTATCATAAGAACGAAGGCCGAATTACAATCAATAATAATGATTTCCATCGGAATACTAGCTAGATTTTGTTACAATAAAAACAACAACGAGTAATAAACTCCCTGCCTGACTCTCTGTTCCCCACGCACTAATCTTCAAAGCGAGAGTGAATCGGTTCTTATCGGGTAAGCACGCTCCATCTTGGGCCATAGTCTATGCTTGCTATCAGGTAAACTATGGTCAAGTGCAAACCCGTTCAAGTTAAAAAAAAATAAAAATAAGCGCTCTTTAGAATTCCGCTAACTTTTCTAGAACTAATGTACAAAACTTAACACCTGCATAGTTATGCTAATGATCCAAAATAAGCACATAACTAATACCTATAGAACCGGTCTTGTCTAAAATTAATATTTGGGTTATTTTTTGTGGTTCAGTCAGAAGTAATAAATTGCGTCGTGTGCGTGCTAAGAATAATATTGGCATGTCTGGCTTTATATAAACTTGTTTGTGTTTTGGACCCATGTTTGTTACATAATGTGGAGTTATATTTATCCTTATGTGTGTGACGTCAATTGCGTCCAAATTTTCCATTTTCAACTATTATTTTTTATGTGAGTGCTGGCTATTTATTTTTAGAATTCGATAATGTAGAAGAAAAGTATTGCGATTCGTTTCGTGCTTTTTCAAACGCATAATGGAAGGGTTGATCCTACCCCTTCATCAGATGGGGATTTACTTTAGTAAAGCCTAAGACATGACATACCTTTGAAATAATACTATCTACTTATCTTAGTTGTGTTACAACTTTTAAAGCAATAACACCTCATATAATCAAGTGCAGTATACATATATACAAACTAGCATACTCAACATAATTATGTAGATGTATGCCACTTTGTATAACTATTAGTATTCGCTTTAAAATAACGTATGTATGTATATGGTTATGAGTGAACATGTATTTAGGTGTCCTAGATCCTGTCTTAATTATTAGAACAAACACAATGACGGTCAAAAAGGACGAGACTGAGGTAAATGTCAATTGCCTTCATTCATACATTAACACCTGTATTCCATCATATACTGTTTACCTAACTGTTCTCGATCTGAGCGTATGTAGCATTGATTTGATAAAACGTGATGGGAGGCACTACACGTGCCTAAACTATCATAGTTTTAATAATACTTTATGCTTTGACTTTTGTAATAGAATCGAGAAATGTATTTTAAACTATCGTTCAGACTGATAAATAATGAAGGGTTAAAGGTAATACTAATTTCTAGAATTACATACGAATTTAATAGTTTGAGTATCGAATAAACGATATCATACCATACCGCTTATTTTGTTGTTGAGGTGCACCAATGATTTGAGGTGCACCAATGACCAAGTATGCAAAGTAATATTAAAACTACTTTGTTTCAATTGCTTTTCCGTGCTACCTCCCTCGTAGTCAAGTATTCTGCAATGACGTTGAGAGAAGAGCAAACAAGCAGAGCAGAGTGACATCATGGTATTGTCATAATTCAAAAATAAGGCTGACCCGTGACAAATGCAACTAAAGGCGGATATTCAAATAAATAATAACTAGTTTTTGTTTTTTCCGTGGGTGGGATGATGAGTTAAAGTTTAGGTCCCGGTTGTATGTAATAGTACAGCCGTAGCGGAAGCCCTCAGGATGGTTTAAAAACTCTCGACATCAGAGTTGGTCACTCTTATACGAACATATTTACTTTTTGCGTTTCCTTGTGATCGAACTAGGTATGTATTTTTTTAAAAATATAGGTATTTTAAATGAAACTGCCTTAAAAAATTACGACATTCATTTTTCATTTTCAAACTGAACTCATCAATTATGTACCTGTTTGTGGTACCTGTCAAATTTGCATTTTAGTCAAAGTACGAGACTTTCATCCTCAATTCTCTTAATTTGTTTTGTTTCTTACCTCAAATGGAAGATTACGTGCGTACGCGCATGTCCATTGACGCAAACACCAAAAACTCAATCGGAATTTCCGATTGAGACTTGATTAGCAGTTTTAAATCACACTTGTAGGATCTAGTATGTATCTGTTAATTTTCAGTTCAAATATGGATCGTGGACGTTCAAAGGCACGGGCTAAGTAGCACCTTTGTGACAATTTTCTTCATTATCTTCTAGTTCATACTTGTAGTTTTCCATAGATTTTCTTTGTTATGATTTTAGATCCGTAAATGGAATAATGATGTGTGACATTTCTAAGTATCTAATCTAATATGTAAATATGACTAATACATTTATTTTTTAGACTTTTCTAAAGATATTGTGAGTGCCCCTTTTTTCTAGTAGTTAGAAGTAGTATGTTTAGTTTTTTTTCCTTTTAAATATTTTATAATTTTAAATAAAGTTACATATGTTATAAAAAAAAACAAATACATAAATATTCTTTTTTCAAACAAGGTTGCACTTGTTGGTTGTACTTGCACATAAATAATTTGTCTAATGGTAAGCGATCATTATGGATTAAAATGGAGTCTATGTTAAGTTTAAGTTGGACAGTTCCTTTAAGATATTTACTTTGTTATTGAGCATCCACTACACTATAAATATGTTTAGCCACATTCAGGATTTATTTACGAACAAAACATGTATATTGTATCTATTTAGAGATATATATAGCCTGCAACTATACCAGTGCCGTTTTCAAGTTCAAGTTTTCGTGGAAAATTTGCAAAAATATTCTGTTTGCAAACATTTTATGCCTCGAGCTTAGTGACGCAATCAAAAACTTTTAAACGAGTTTATTTACGTCAAGAGGTTCTCTTTAATTTGTTTTGGTGGTGGTGCTTGAATATTTTGATCCAAATGCATAATGGTTGTGATTAGTCACTATCTTCTTCTTATCGAATGAGAGTGGCCAACTCTGGTGTCGAAAGTTTACCAAACCGACCTAAGGGCCTGTTCTGACATGGCTTTACGACTGCCGTACTCGACAAATAGCCGGAAACTACAATTTAACGTGTCATTCGACCCACGTAAGCGCCTAAAATGGAATGACATTTTTCAGTCACCCATTCAAGGACTGGATCCATTGGTAATCGAACGCGATTGCCTCCGCTAGGTAAGCTACGGGCGCTTATTACTCAATTTTAATTATAAAAATATCGTTGTAAACATGCAGTGTTTTTAGTTTTTATACTAAATGTTATATAGTAGGGCATATCTATTAGGTACATATTATATCACGGCGGCTCCACAAAGGCGGACTAAGAATAACAGCCTAGCTTAAAAGCCTAAAGTGAATACGTTGAACTAACTTCGCGTTATAAATGAGCTTTCATATTCTGGCTCTTATCCAAATAGGTCACGGACACACTCCACGGGATTTTGTAGTTCTGCAGTTCTAGAATTGCTCACTCAAAGGCCTTTTTATACAGAGTTAGTAAAAATCATACAAGTTTATTGAATATACATGTTCATATGTGTAAGGTTTTTTTATTTAACGTCCGTTTCTATGCATTGGCAAATTTTATTTTTATTAGATTAACAAAGAACATAATCCAATGTAATGTTTACTTGATTAAATATTTGTTTCTTAAAGTGCAAGTACATATTTATTAATTTGTAGTAGCTTTTCATAACAAATCAACAAACATATTGTAACCTATGATAAATTGTTACAATTTTTCCCTGCAAACTTTATTGTCTCATTTCATATCACGCCGTATATACTTTACAATATATTAAAAACAAATAGTAGGCAATAAAGTCCTATTCTATATCCTACGCATGTTATCTCACCACGATGTAACAGGAAGCCCCTATGCATCACTAACGCATTGTATAACTCACGTTACTACATACATACTCATTCCAACGCATCGGATGATCCTACTGTATTACAGCCTACGAATAATTGGCACTACAGAAACGTTTCTCTCTTTGAGTCGTATTTCCTCATGACTGAGGGTCGTGACTCCCTCGCAGAATTAATTCGTTAGGGGAGTTCTTTTGGACAGATACATCGTGATGGACGCCCAGGTCCTTCCACTGAAGACACATGTTCATATTGTGGTCTTCAAACAAGTCGGGCTCCCCACGTTTTCCATCACCGTTAAAAAAATAAATAGAAACGTAACTGAACCAAAAAAAACATTTCACGAGATGGTCAACCGTCGCGGTTGAGTCGGTGGTGGAGGCTTCACTCTTTAGGGACCAACTGCGACCAAGCAATCGGCTATTTCCGTCGTAACCGATCACGAGCAAGTTTTATGTGACAGTGGTATGTGTCGAAGAGAGATGACATATGGAAGCATTTTTGACGCGTCATTTGTGAGAAGTTACAATTCTAGAGTATTATTTGTTCGTAGATTGCAGCACTGGTTATTATTCTGTGTCTAAACTAGTGTAGAGTTTCATTGTCGTCTAGTCTGGATGGTTTGTCTGATGCAGTTGTGAATGTACTCGATGTTAGGGTTGTCTAAGTGGTTTTAGTATCTGCGCAATATGACTTGACTTTACTAGCGATGTGCCCTGGTAGCTTAGTTTGAGAGTTAGTTTCACTCCAGTACCTATACAAATTTAATACGCTTCATCTTTCAGCACAATGTCGCTTGTGCGGGTTAAGTTTTAAACAACTTGGTGGTGAAATGACTGCTAAGAAGTAAAATAATATATTAGAGTCAAGTTTCTTTAATTTGATTGAAATACCCTCTTTGCGTGAAAATGAAAGCTAAAAAACATAGCAACAAATAACCTGTCACTATCTTATTTATAAGCATATCTAGGAGCCTTATAAGTTGTGTATAAACATGCATAAGGTGCGATTATAATAGCAAATCAATCTTCCACACATATACATTTCTATAGGCACATATGTATATTATGTAACCGTCACTTATTCATTGTGCTTCTAATGGCAAGTACGCACTAACTTTATTGATTCTAAAGCTTTTACATACATAAAATATGTACTTATGTATAATTATGACATTTATGATATATGATGACACAACGATTTCTAAGTAAGGTTTGTACTGTGTATTCTGTGGTAAGGCATCAAGTTGAGCCGTCCATATTGTAATGACTAGTGGGTGCTCGCGACTTCGCTCGCATTAAGAAGTAAAACTTGCATCCTCTATTTCACCCCTTTAAAAGTGGCATTTCTAAAAATCCTTTCTCAGCGGATGCCTACGTCATAACATCTACCTTCTTCCAAATTTTAGCCCAATCCGTCCAGTGGTTTGGGCTGTGCGTTGATAGATCACTTTATCAGTCAGTCAGTCAGTGAGTCAATCAGTCAGTCACCTTTACTTTAATATATATATATATATATATTGTAGATGATGTGCACCATTATGCTCAATTTTATCAATCATTTAGGTATGCATCATATCATGCTATTAAATTACGAAAGGCACTGGCAAATTCCCAGGTAGTCAATATGCAAGAGATCATTATTTCAACACTAGTGGCGTCCCAAGGATTCATGTGTTTTAAACCAGTATATAAACAAATTAAACAATTTGTAAGTAGCTTAATATGGAGTTAAATTTATATGTGATCTAAATTAAAACTTAAAAAGTCTTAAGCTTATTAAAGTTAATTTAGAAAGTTTAAAGCTTAAGTAAAGGACATTACTTCAGCTGTTATATGTAACTTAACGTGGTCAGTAAAATTATCTACATAAGCTTATGTCTATCACACAGGCTTCTAAGGTCGGTAAAATAAGGCTTGGCGCCAAATTGTCTGCCTAACTCTTTGAACATTGAATGACATAACATGCGATTGCAGCGCAAGATCATATGGCGTGATCGTCATGTGATAACTATGATAATTTTATCAACATTCTTGGCCAGTTAAAGCCAGGTTTATGTTCAAGGAAATAAGTACAATAAGTACTTTGACGGACAACCGTGACCTAACTATTTAACGATATGTCCAGTTTTCAGAAGCACTCAGCCGTAAATCTTTTTTGCCACGGACACCCATCCAAAGACTGGCCGCGATGACGGCAGTTGACTAACTTTGGTAATCACGAACGTATAATATATTACGGCATAATCCTGAGGCTCAGTACAAATAGGTTTTTTATATGAACTTCATGTATCATTCGTTTGATATGACAGATTATATCTTCTAACAATTAAAGGTACAAAATTTTATCCGATATATTAAATTTGTCGTGTTAAGTAATAAACATGGAAGATATACTTAAATATGAATACAATAAGAATGGTTTTCTAGGCATTTAACTTAGTAGTTATCATAATTACTTGGTAATTTTGCGTGAATCATTACTTATTACGTGAGAATTTCTCTGGTATTACAATTAATAAATAGTTATTAAATACTAACGTTATTTTCTCAGATATATTATATCGTTGCTTTTTATGGGCAATAATTTTTTTCTTTGTCTGCCAGAGATATGAGAAAATGATGATAGTTTTAATACAATAGGTTGCTATGCATTTAATGGATATAAAATAAGTGGCAAGGTCAAAGTAATGCTAAGAGAGACTTATAAATTGAAAAAAAATATATTATAAAAGGCAAAATAAAAGTTCGTATGTTCGTAAAAAATAAGTTTCGTAGTGATAAAATTCAGACACGTTTAAAATTATTTCATGCAAAACTTATTTGTTGTTATTATTTTGAAATTACTATCACGTTAAACATAATGTATAAGAAGTATTTGGAATATTTATTTGAATTATAATGATTCATGTATCGGTATAGCGGAAAAACAAAAATAACACTAATCTCACTTTGACTTTTTTAGATTTATTTGTTGTTTAGTACCTAATTTCAGTCAACAAATTAATGTCATTACTACAGACCATACGAGAAACATCTATACTATACCTAATATTATAAAGCTGAAGAGTTTGTTTGTTTGTTTGAACGCGCTAATCTCAGGAACTACTAATGCGAATTTAAAAATTCTTTTTGTGTTGAATAGACCATTTATCGAGGAAGGCTTTAGGCTATATAACATCACGCTGCAACTAATAGGAGCGAAGAAACAATGAAAAATGTGGAAAGAACGGGTAAAATTATTCATCTTTGAGGGCTTCCGATGCGTGCGCTGCGAAATCGGTTCAAAATTCAAAGAATTAATGCCTAAAATAACTATTCCACGCGGACGAAGTCGCAGGCACAGCCAATATAAGATAAAAATAAAATTGTAAAAGAAAACATAAACTCTCATGTGCACCAACCTTTAGTTCACATTGTCCGTAATAGGGATGTGGAGTAGTACTTCCTCCGCATCGTACGATGTGGCCTTTACAAGCGTCTAGAAAGTTCGTGATTACCTCCTTCACTCAATTGACGGACGGATTCTTTGAACTCGGCAGTAATGTAGGGTAGCTATAGTTTTACATATTGATACGATACGAAGAAAATATGGGACACTGATATATTTTTAAACGACTCAATTGAAAGTGTGTTTGTTTCAGAGGACTGGTAGAGATGTATGAAAAACAAGTTAGTTATTTATAAAAAAAAAAGTTTTAATAATGACTTATTTTCCGGGTTCAACTTGAGTTATACAGTTAACTTATAAGAATAATAGAATAAGAATAAAATCAATTTATTGGCTTTACATACTTTTTTATTACTTAAAAGCTATTTGACAAAGTAAATAGATATTGTAGAATGTACTCATTTTTTTTCTTTTTTTTTTACTTGAACGGTCTTGCACTTGGCCATAGTTTACCTGATAGCAAGCAAAGGCGTAGCCTAAGATGGAGCGTGCTTACCCGATAAGAACCGATTCACTCTCGCTTTGAAGATCGCAGAATTAAAATGTGTATAGCATGTGTATTTACTTATACTAATCATGCATTCTTATATGGAGCAACTTTACTGTATCATTAAAGATATCTTAAACCTACTTTTCTTATAGTATTTAGTCTCTATTCACATCATCTAAGTACTAAAAACCTTGGATTAGAAAATGTAAGACTCCTGCGTGCGACCTTCCAGCTAGGACGATGCGTGTGCGCAGGTGTAGTTGCGCCACTCGGCCCTCGGACACTGCTCCTAATGTGTTGCCACACACTTGCTGCTACACTGAATAAGTGCCACTTTCCAGGGTTTCATTTTCCTCTCCATTATTATTTTAGTATATGTTCAGATGTTATTGTCAGACCAAACAATCTGGAAAAAATATTAAAGTGTGATTTTTAGAGTTTATGTGATAACAAACAGTAAGATGCACATAATATATAGTACCTACCTAATACAAATTCATTTATTATGCCAGAATAAATACAGTTAGTACTTAGATTTATGATTATTCATATTTTTTTGGTATAAACTTTACAGTAAGATGCAAAATGCAAAAACTTTGACGTAAAGATATATTGATTTGGACACCAGGTTCTTTCCCCAACCTAATATCCTATACTTCTTTGAACATTTAAATGGATCTGCGCAAGTTCGAGTATTTAAATCTAAAACTAATTGAGCAGATCGTCACACCACCAAAGCAAAGTTTAATTTGTTATGTGCTTTAGTTTGACGTCAATGGCTGCCTCCGCTTTCGAGAACTTTAACCCGTTACAAAAACCACAAAACTTCACCTAACTTCATCTATGCCTTTAATGATAGTGGTAAATTTTGGTTTAGGCCATTATAAGCCGGCACTGGGTTAGCGGAAATTCCAAAACAATTAAAAAATTACTCATAAGCCGGTAGGTAATTACTAGCAATTTTGAATCCAGGTTCTAGAAAAGGTAAGTACTAAAAAATTTCATACGGATTTAGGTAGGTACTCATTATTTAACGAAAATAATAAAATAAATAATTTCATTTATTTCAGACCTTTTAGTCCATACACAATTAAAAAAATCAACATTAACTTAAAATAGTTACAACACTTAAAACCAAAATAACTCAGATGTAGGTATTATTAAATGTTCCAAACAGATGTTCTTAACAAATCTTGTACCTTTTTTCTTTAATCTTGTAATACCTACGTACCTACGACATATATAGAATTGATTAACATATGTATACCTATAACAAGTGTTACACCTTAAGCTGTAGCAATGCTTAACATCTGGCAGGCTGTAGTCAAAGGCCACGTAAATGACGAGAAATTATGTATGTGCAAAATGTGTCTGTATATTTACTTTCCGTTATATTTTAACTGTGTTCGTACCTTATTTCTAAATGAATCATTTTCATTTAATTTAATTTCGTTTGTTTTTAAATAATTTACACAGCCAATTGCAGAACAAAGCTCAATGAGGAAACACTGACGTAGTTTTATATACTAAAGCAGGTACATATGTAGGTCTACAGGGAAATAGATGCAGAGGTTACCTAATAAAGAGGTCACGGAAAATAGCTTCAAGTAACTCTAGCAATGCACGTTGAATACTTTTCCAAGAATTTGCCCGTCAAAGGTTAGGAAATACCATTTACGCACTTGACTTCATCTTTAGGTAATCTTTTTAAATGTTAAATTTATAATAAACCAGATTTAAAAAAAATGGTAGGCACGAGTAATAACATAGGTAACTGTTATATTTTTATCTTTTGTGAGAAAGCGTATGAATTTAAATAATTATATGTATAATACGAGAGGGGTAATTTAGTACAGAATATACAAATTTGTTTTTTTTTTATTTGCACAGATTAAAAACATTAGGTAGAAAATACAAAATCGTGAATGATTATTTGCTAATAAGGCACTTTTTCAAATTCACGCTACTCAAAAGACAGACAGACGTTATAAATTAATATCACAATTAAAATAACGCTATTAAAATGTTGCTAATTATGTTCTTTAATTGCGAGTAGGTATACGGCTATAATTTTTTTTTTCTAATTGTTTCCTCGGGTGCTTCGAAAGTTCTAGACTATTAAAGTTCGGTCACGGCGGCAGTTCAAACAAGATTCATAATATTTGTTCTCTAATATAGCGTCGTAAAACTAGATAAATATGATGAGAGCAAACATGAAATCTGTGTGAACTATAGTTCCGGTCTTGTTAGTCAATAAAAAAAATACATTTATTGGGACACGAAACAAGAGATACAGAATGCAAGATATAAACAAGTAGGTACACACGTTTCATGTCACAATCCGGCCCCAACTCAGCATGTGCTGGATGCAAGCATCCAACGCTGGTCTTCCGTTGGAACCGGCAGGTGACGTCACGAACGTGACGAAAAGTATATATAATAAAGAGTGATTTGAACACAATAAAAATGTACAACATGTAGCAAACGTAGACAAACATATAAACCATAGTACAAACATATAACACATAACAGACGGCGTAAAATATACATTAAATAATAGAACAACAAATAAAATGAAAGTATGGAGGTACATTAACAATATAATATTAACAATAAATAAATTAAACGGCACTAAAGTCGTTCTTAAGCGGCGCTTGCATCTTTTGATGGTCAAAAATAAATGTCTTTAACTTTAACTTAAATCTAAATATACTTTGCGAGTTCCGAATCGGCGGAGGGATGTAAGACAACATCTACGGGTATGTTACTAACTTGGGAACAAAAAGCAGATCCTACTATGTACCAGTACCACACAACTCAATACCAGACCAACAATACGGTCCTTGAAATAAAGGTTCTTTGTTGCTCCGGCTTAGTATATCCCGGTAAGTTTTATTAGAATTTTGTAACGAATTATTTTATTCACTTTAACCCTTACATGCTAACTTAAGATAAGATAAGATATGTCTTTAATGCACACCAAAGAAATTACAATATTAAAACTAATTTAACGCACATTGGGCGGCCTTATCGCCTTAGGCGATTTCTTCCAGGCAACTTAGTACCGTCTATCACTTTTTATATACCGGTACTTAGTACCGCTTTTGCCTAATACCGGTACTAAGCTCTAGTCATTCAAACTTAACATATTACCATATTCCTTTACATCTTATTTAAATTTAATTTGTGATCTAATTAAATTCTCACCATTCATTTTATCAACCCTATGTATTATATCTAATTACCACTATTTATTATATCTCTTTACAATGGCTGTTTGTTGGAACAAAAAGCAGATCCTACGCCGTATTCTGTAGTTAAGGTAGATCTTAAATCATAATTCGTCATCGTTTTCATAGGTTACTCAATTACCTAAATTATGAGAAATTCATTCTTAATCTTCTAAGCACCTTCGAAAGTTGTAAAATCCAATTTATTTTCCTCACCGTTAAACTTTAGCACGTACATAAATTTAAAATTAAACAACTTGACTTCGTCGAAATGAGATATATAAAAATCCTTTGCATGTCAGTAATGACAGCCAAAATTTGCACGTTATAATGGCTTCGATGCCCATGTCATGCCATGCCAGCAGATCCAAAAAGACATTCAAAAATTAAAAAAAAATACAAATTTATTTATTATTATATCGGGCAATTTTTTTTAAATACTAGTGGATGCTCGCGGCTTTGCTCGCATTAAGAAGTAAAACTTGCATCCCCTATTTCACCCCTTTGAAAGCGGCTTTTCCAAAAATCCTTTCTTAGCGAATGCCTACGTCATAACATCTACCTGCATGCCAAATTTCAGCCCGATCCGTCCAGTGGTTTGCCCAGTGGTAATGGTGGTCACAAAAGGATTTACTTTAAACCTTTCTATGGACCCTGCTGTCTGAAATAAAGACCTATTATTATTATTATTATTTAACTGTAGCTTTGTTTTATTTTCAGCGGTTTACAGAAATCTCCAACATGTCAAACTTTTTATGCAAACAACCTATATACGATACCTGTGGTGATACATAGTTTCCGATTCAACCCCTTACACTACAGATAACACAGATTCTTTGATTATTTAGACAAGTAAATAATGAGATAATTAATGTCGGGTCAGTTAGTATAAAATATACGTACGTAGGTACATACAAACTATACATGTATATAACTTGATTTATAAGGACTTGCCACAAGTCTTACATACAAACGACGTATAACGAGGTGATTACAATTTTGCGCACATGTTTGAAACTTTAACTGAATATCTTACATACTCGTACTACCTAAAAAATGCAAAAATGTTGATGTTCGTTTGTTAGTTGGTTTATGTATTCCTATTTCAAAACGTATAATGTATAGATCATAAAGAGTTTAGTTTTGAAGAAAGTACTTATAAGTTACATTGGGATCCTATCAATAAGGAATAGGTATAACAAAAAGTAAATACCTCCTGCAAGGTCTTAAAAATTTAATGGGTTACGTTTTAAATCCTAAAACAAAAGCTGGCGAAGACACAGACATCTACATGTACCTATCAAATAGACTTGCTCATTATAAAAATCTAACGATCACTCGTGATTTATGAAGACGATGACAAGGAAGTAATAAGTAAGCAGATTAGAAGTATTGTCCTAATCTACGCAGTTGAAGTGAGGTCAGGTAATATTTGAATAGGAGAACCTGCTAGAAACCCATAAATATACCTTTGTAGAGTTACAGAAACTTGTGTCTGAGAAATGATTAGGAGAAAGTACAGATTGATGTCGCATTAAGGTCGTACTGTATAGCGTTATACATAGGTTATAAATAATGTAGTATGCGCAGGAGAAATAACTATTTTGACATCTATGACAGTAACACTATTTTTAAAAATGACACGTCATAATTACTATGGCTACGAATTCTACACCGTTCGCGAAATCTATTAATTGCATCTCTTCGAAGCCCACACATTTTGTTGACCAGAAACGCTAGAAACGATGGTCACACATTGTGAAATTCTTGACACTACTTGGCAGTATGAGGTCTCATTAGCTAATAATCTAGTAGATCATCAGGCTGCAATTTGTCAGAATGATTCGCAGACTATTGTATTGCTCGTGTCATTTGACCAATTTAATTGAACGTCTGCATTTCTGAAAAAGGTTTTCACTGAGACTAAACTTAACCGAGGTTAAACTCCCACACAAAGATAACAGAATTTTTATTTGCCTTAATACATTTGTTAACATTGTAGGTGTCCCTGACAACCGCTGTAGGATTCCCTGTGTCGCGGTGCCAGGGTTCCTCCGTTGAACAAAAATTAAATTATACAATTGTGTTGTTTTCAGTTGAAGGCTCAATTGAAAGTTCTTGCAATTTAAATTCACTTCAGCATTGAGTTGTGACAATGATTGTTAGTTATATTAGTAGGTTTTTTATATTAATTGTTTAATAGGTAAGTTAGGCTATTTAAGTATAGTAAGTAAGTTAGGCCTTAATAATAATAATATCAGCATAATATCATTATAACATTTCATTAAGAGGGAAGATAATTATGTATTATGATTAATATTACAACACAGAAAGAAATAAAGTTTAATTAACATTTGTACCATTTGCACGAAGCGGTACGTTTCAACCTTTATTGTTTGTACCACTTGTATTCTGTATTGTGGTACGGGAAAGTTGTGGAACTCCCTGCCCGTCTTCCTATTCCTCACGCACTATAATCCAGCGATCTTCAAAACGAGAGTGAATTGGTTCTTATCGGGTACTCACGCTCCTTCTTAGGCCTTTTCTTACCATCAGGCAAACTATGACCAAGTGCAAACCCGTTTCAGTAAAAAAAAATGATTTGTTCAACAATTTTTGGGACCATTACTTATTCATTTCTTACCAGTAGCCATATATTGTTTTCTATCTTATTCGTGCATAGCAACAGAATATTCTAGTAAAAGAAATACTAGTCCATTGATTTCCCATTTGCTCACAATCAAATAGATTAGATAATGATCATAATAATGGTTTGCTGTGTCTATTGTGGCATCCAAACGATTTGTGGACAGCATTTTTGTGGTTATGTCATGCATTGCACTCGTGATTTACAAGTTGCAAGTATGCTGATTACTGCCATTACGTCTGATAATTTCCGCTTAAGATTTCCATAAAGTATTGATTAATTAAGTGATTTCCAAAGATGGATTGATGGAATGATAGATTGGAGACTCTAGTCTTTGGAGTAGGTATGCTAGGAAATAATCAGAGAAGAAGTAAGATATCGTTTTTTTTTTATTAATTGTTTCGATTCTCCTCCTTTCCTTATTTTCATTTCAGAAGTCCCACTCCCAGCACCCTTTCTCCCAGTACTCCCACTTTCAGTACTCCCAGCAAAATCAATGGGGGAGTTTCTTTGGATAGATGCACGATACGAACCAGAAGTTCTTGCAAATAATAACTAGGTTACTAGGCGCTGAAG
Organism: Macaria notata; assembly: GCA_927399415.1. Classification (NCBI taxonomy): domain Eukaryota; kingdom Metazoa; phylum Arthropoda; class Insecta; order Lepidoptera; family Geometridae; genus Macaria; species Macaria notata. Next base: position 4,273,104 of record OV656727.1, read on the forward strand.
CATACAATTAAAATCTGGTTCGGAATAAGCCGGAGATCAGTAAAAATTACATATTATTAATATAGTGGTCCAATTATGCACAATTTGATACTTACGCATGTTTTTTTTAAATCGAAAGATTGCCTGGGAGAAATCGCTTATGATGAGAAGGTCACCCAATGTACAAACAATAGGTTTATAAGTTTCTTTAACATTTGACAAAATGTTAGTTTTTTGTTGTACAACTGTACAATCAATACATCTAAAAACGTAATTCCGTTCCGTATAGTATGTTCCGTTCCGACGTGATTGTGGAACAAACATTTTTTTAACACGGAATAGGCCAACCTTTGACTACAGCCTGCCTGATGTTAAGCACCACTGTCATCTAAGATGATGCACATTTGCCTAAGATAAACCTATTAACTAAAAAAATATTTTCATTAATAAATACATTGACAAACTCACCTTTGCTTACAGTTTTAGTATTGATAGAAATATTTATATTTTAATATTCACGTGCAGTACGTATATTTTGAGTTAACAAAAACCGTACAAAGCTAACATTAATAATAATAATAATAATAAACATTTATTTGCAAAATTACATGGGTATATACATGCAATAACTTAAAACTAGAACTATACTAGGCAACTAATTAGTGTGCTAAACAAGATATATTATTGAATGTTGGAGATTTATGTCCATTCACACTAGGTATTCCTGTGTTGTGAATGGAATTTTTTTATTAAGATAAGTCCGAAAAGTCTAAGTCTAAAGTCCATTGTGAGTCTGATTTCTTTAGCACAGAATGCATAACACTAGTATACGTATCTGCGTAGTGGATTTACACAATCATTTTATACAAGGTTACAAGTAACTATTTTTATAAACTATTCTATAGCTTCTGAAGATGGATGTCATAACATTCGAAACGCGTAAACGATTTACGCGATTTACACGTGAGTGAAAACCGTTTAGTTAATCATTATTCTATAGCTTATTTTTTTTTATTAACAACAAAACGTTCGATACTATAAAAAATAAGATCAAAGTATGAACACACAATTTGACTATAAAGCATTCTTGATTTTTGAACTAACGCACACACTTTTAAGGGTTAAGTACGTCGAATCTAAATAACTTTAGTTCTGAGGCTAGAAAATACATTAAATAAAATTTTCGCTTCTAAAAACATATTATGTCATTCAAGATTATTTTACGTAAATTACTAAATAAATAAAAAAAGCCTATATTACTGGCTTACACTAAAAATCTATTATTTTATTACTGTAGTTCTAGTTCTAGTAAGGTTTTGCAGGAGGCCTATGTCGAAAGGCACACTTACTTAAAATTTAATGTTTTATTTAGTTACCAGGAACCATGTATAGAGGCTGTATTTATTATTTTAACCGCGGTTGAACTTTGGACCAACAAATTTACCTTGATTTTTAAGACTTCGTACATTCTCGAGTTTTCCTCAAGACAGTATCAGAATGCCTACCTAATTAGGACTACAGATAACCGGCTTGATTATTTCGTAAATTACATATTGGTTGTAACGTAGTGTTTATTATATTGACTGGTTATATATGTATATTAATTGTAAATTATTGTATCAGATTCATTTTCGGACTTCGCAAATTTGATCATATATCTCATTTTCGTTCGAAGCTCAAGTGGCTGCCCATTCGCCTTCGCCGGAATACCCATATTCTCTCTCTTGTTTACAACATCCTTTTCAACCCTTCTTCTCCTCGCTACTTAGTTTCCCGGTTCAAATACATCCATTCTTCCCACTCCCTTGCTCTTCGGTCATCAGACAGGCTTACTTTACAGCATCCTACATGCAAGAAAGCAGTCTATGGCAAGTCGTTCACCGCGCAGGCTGTTCTACTCTGGAATGCCCTGCCACTTGACATCAAAAAAGCTCAGTCAATTGATAGCTTCAAGAGTCAAGTAAAAAATTGGTATCTGTTGTCATTATGCTGATATACATATGTAAATGCTATAATATAACTGCTGTCTCTACGTATTATCTACATGTATATGTTTTATATTATATATATTTTAACACTATATATTAGTTTATGTTTGTACTAATTATGTATAATATGTATTAGGATGTATGTCTTTATGTTTATGTACATTATAATTATATTTGTGTATATTATTTATTCTATCGCATCTATTTCTGTTGTACACCACGTCCTTTATAATCCTTTATTTATTCCTCTCCATCCAATGGTTGCCTGGAAGAGATTGCTTTTAGCAATAAGGCCGCCACTTGTGGCACTAGATTAATTTATGAAAGTATTTTTAGTTAATTTTGTTTTATAAGTGTGTGACAATAAAGTATTATCTATCTATCTATCTATATTACTAGTTGTGCCTGCGACTTCGTCCGCATGGAATAGTCTACCATACAAATGGTTCAAGTGAGTTAATCTTAAAAGATAGACATATTTGTAGACATTTGCAGACATTCTGTTAGATCATTTTAAGAGGAATAATTCTTTCATACATATTTTTTTGTTATCTTGAACCGTTTTTGCAGCACACGCAACAGAAGCCCTCAAAGATAAATGATTTTCCCTGTTTTTTTCACATTTTCCATTGTTTCTTCGCTTATATTAGTTGTAGCGTGATGTTATATAGCCTAAAACCTTCCTCAATAAATGGTATATCCAACACAAAAAGAATTTTTCAATTCGCACTAGTAGCTCCTGAGATTATCGCGTTCAAACAATCAAACCAACTCTTCAGCATTATAATATAGAGTATAGATTCAGATGATGCATGCGAAATTTTGTAAATTGTCCAGTTCTTGCGACAAAAATCGTAGTTTTAGTTATGGTGGATTTGTTAAATTTTTTTATAGCAAATTTCGACCGATAAGTGATAAGATATTATTTTGTTAAAAATATATGTGATTTGATTAATCCTTTATTATATTGTCCTTGTATTAAATCTGTCTAATAGGATTTTCCTTATCAATTGAAGATTAAAACTATTAAACTTGTAATTAAATTCACATTGTATTTATTTATTGTAGCATAATTGCTCATGTGTGAATTTTTATTCCGTTACAACAACAATACAATACAATACAATATTACTTTATTATGCACACCAAAAATAAATTACAATATGAGATGCTTAAACTATAAAAGAATGCACAAGTGGGCGGCCTTATCACCTTGAGTGATCTCTTCCAGGCAACCTTAGCAAGAAAACGGTGACAGAAATCAGTTTGGTCGGTGGCGTACAAATAAATACAATACTTAAAAAATAAAAATAAAATTTAACAGAATTAAACCTATAACTAAATAGAGAAAGTAAAAGAAAATCAAACTAATTTACATGTTACAAATAATAATAAATTAATAAACTATGAACACACACATTTAACACCAATAAACGCGATTGATAGTTTACAAAGTAGAGATGTAATAGCTGTATACCATACTCTGGAAAATCGACAGAGATTTAGCCTGCCTGATATTTAAAGGCAGGTCGTTCCAGAGTAAGAGAGCTTTAATTGTGAAGGAGGATTGATAGAACAGATTGGAGTGGTTGAGTTTAGGATATTGTAGGATGAGAGTACGTGAAAGACGAAGGGATGAAGAGTGAGTTTCACTCACAAAGGAGAAACGTTCCTTTAAGTATAAAGGAGTGGAAGGAATAAATAGGACTTTGTAGAGGAGGGACAGCAGGTGAGTATTACGACGAAGACGGATAGGTAACCATTTGAGCTTTTTGCGAAATTCAGAAATGTGGTCATATTTACGCAAGCCAAATATGAACCTAATAAAGAAATTTTGGAGACGCTCGAGCTTATCGAGCTGCTCTTCGGTTAGGTCAGGATAACAAGCGTCAGCGTAATCTAAAATAGGATGTAGCAGAGACTGAACAAGCGCAGTTTTGGTTGAAATCGGAAGAAAATTACGCAAACGCCTAATAGCTGCAGAGGATGCAAAGACCTTTCGACTGACCTCATTGAGCTGTGATATCCATGAGAGCTGACTGTCAACCATTATGCCTAAATTTTTACAGTGTCACTTATTTGAATTGGGACGCCATCAAACAAGATTTGCGGGATGCGTGACCAATTAATTTTTGAAATAAGTTGTGAACTTCCGATTATTATAGCCTGTGTCTTACTTGGATTAATAGTTAGACCAAACATGCGACTCCAGTCACCAATACGCTGTAGGTCACCATTTATTGTTGTAATGGCCACATCAAGATTTTCCAAAGTTGATTGAGTATATATTTGTAAATCGTCTGCATAGAGGTGATAGAGAGAAGAGAGGTTATTAGATATAGAATTAATGAAAAGGGAAAAAAGAAGAGGTGATAGCACGCCACCCTGTGGTACGCCAGCAGAAATGTCGCACCAAGACGAATATACGTCGTCAATGCGAACACGCTGCCGGCGGCCGAACAGGTAACTACGAAACCACTCAATTGCCGTTGGAGATATGTAAAGAGAGGACAGGATACCGAGCAGGACCTCAAAATCAATATTATTAAATGCGTTACTAAAATCAAGGAGTAAAAGGACAGTGAGGTGGCAACTACCCATTCCATATCTAATGTCATCTGTGATTTTAGTCAAAGCCGTGACTGTGCTATGCCCTGACCGGAAACCGGACTGGTAAGGATTTAGGAGGTTATTTCGGGTAAGGAAGGAAGAGAGTTGTTGATGAACTAATTTTTCTAGGACTTTTGAAAGGAATGGGAGAATGGAAATAGGACGATATTCATTATAGGATTTGGGGTTAGATTTCTTGGGGAGTGGAACGATCAGTGCTTCTTTCCATATAGTAGGAAAGCTGCTAGAAGAAACGGAACAGTTCAACAGATGCAGAATAATGGGGGTAACCTCATCCAGGATAGGTAACAACATTTTGCGGCTTATGCTATCACTGCCAACAGCATTAGACGAGATTGATTTAATTGTCTTCTTTACATCACAAGCAGCAAAAGGTACGAAATCAAAAGTATGAACGTCACTAAAATTTGGTAAAGTAGAAAGAAATCTTAGCGTATTAGTTTTTATAGTTCCATCAAATTTGGAAGAAGAAGAAAAGTGTTTATTTAGCAAGTTTAAATCTACATTCTCGGATAAAGCTTCGCTTTTAGATTTACCTACACCCAGAGACCTGAGAAATCTCCACACTTTGGCAGGATCCTCATTTTCTACAGACTCGTGAATATATCGGCGTTGTGCTTCCCTACACGCTCTATTACAGACGTTACGATGGTAAATATAATTTTGGTGATTGGTTTCAGAGGGAGTACGTTTAAATTTAGATTTGGCGATAAGCTTTTTGCGTCGAAGAGTACGAATCTCATCGGTGAGCCATGGTGCAGGAGCATGTTTCATTTTAACTGCTCGTATAGGAGCATGAACGTCGTACAAACAAGTCAAAATCCGGTTAAAATTTGAAATTTTGTTATCTATATTAATGGCTGCTTCAACGGATGACCAGTCCAAAGCTGACGCATCTTTGCGCAGATCTTCAACCTTCATCCTACCAAAACTGCGCTGAAGGAATATTTTAGCCTTGGCTTTTGGCATACGAACCTTATAAGAAAGAAATATAGAATCATGGTGCGAAATAAGATCAGCCGCACACTGGCCGTGCTTCTGGACGTGCTGAGGGGAAGAAACTAGAATGAGATCAAGAAGAGAGGGGGGATAATTAGGCGGGTTATGTGTAGCATTCAAAGGTAAGATGGAAAGATTGCACGCCGCAGCTAGATTCAACAGGTTTCTGGTTCTATGATCATGTTTCAGCAAGCATGTGTTAAAATCTCCCATCACAATAGTATGCTCAAAAGTAATCGATATATCTACAAGGAGATTCTCTAGCGAAGAAAAATAATTAACGTTACTATCGTGAGGGTAATAGACTCCAAGAAGAATTTTAGAATGATGAAGAACGGCTTCGATGAAAAGATGTTCACCGGCATTAGTAGGAGGTGGCTGCGCTGACATACTTACAATAGTGAAAGGAATATAAGAACGTAGGTAAATAGCAACACCGCCACCTCTTTGGCCGATCCTATCATTTCTTATCAGTTGAAAACCAGGCAAAGAAACACAATTAGAAGGGATATTTGGTTTCAACCAAGACTCGGATACTAAAATAGCATGAATATTAGGATTGAAGAAAGACGCTTGCATCTCAGTGATGTGTGCCATAATACTCTGAGCGTTGATGTGAAGGACATTAAAATTTCTAGGAACATCTGAAATAAAGGATTCTATAGATTCTAACAAAGTTGGTATACTACTAAAACTATCAAAGCTGTCAGTAGCAGACAAACATGATTCATATTCGGAGCCATCATTGTCACTATCAGAAGACATTCGAGTACATATGAGTGGGTGTTAGATAATGTATGTAGGTAGGTACTTACCTACTTAAGTTTGATTAAATATATATATGTATACAATATTATAGGTCAAACTAATCTACAATTACTACTAAAAGAGTAGTAAAGATAAGTCAGCTACCTGCCTAATTATTATACTTATATTTACCATATTATAAGACTACTTATTTATACTGTATAAACCTAATCTACATAATACTACGCAAAGGACAAAATATTCACAAATTTACATTTGATATTTACAAAACTAGACTATTAACTCTAATAGGTACGTTACATGCTAAGGTAACACTAGTAAATATATATATATATATATATTTCCAAGTGTTACAAAGTAGTATAACTATTTAAAAACAATTTCATACATAGGAATAAAATTAATTAAGAAGAAACAGAAACTTAAAAAAAAAAAAAAAAAAAAAAAGATGCCTGACAATGTTGACTGACTTTTCAATAATATCAAAAATGTTGAACTGTCACTGTCAGTGATTGAAAGAAAAGTTGGTGATAGTAAAAATAAAATTGTTAGGTAAATACAAGAAAAATGTTGGATGTTGTGAAACCGTAAACTACCTCAGCAAATTACATACCCAAGAGAAAATCACAGGAAATGACTATGGTACTTCACTTTTTGGCTACTCTTCTCTTCAGTTTCGGTGTCGCGGTTTCCTTTGCGGCGGGTTTCGGCTTAGAAGGCGCACCCTCCTTTGCTTCAATAGCAGCTAAATCTGCGCTGTAATTCACTCGATGGCGAGTTCCATCTGATCCAAGGACAAAGATATTTCCCTCCCTCGTCCAACATTTCGAGACGCCGAAACGCTGGCGAGCCGCGACAAAAACATCATGACGCGGCTTCGTAAGGAATTCGGACAGCGTTACGCCCGAACCCTTGAGGCACGTCTTTGTTGCCCAAATTTTGTCGCGGAGGCTGATATCCCGTAGCTTGAATAGTACAGGCCTAGGCCTATCATCAGCAGCTCGCCCCATACGATGACACCTGCTGACATCGGAAACAGTGAAACCAGGCATTTTAAAACGCTCCACAATAGCCTTTGCAACCACTTTACAAGTATCTTCTTTTTCAGTTTCTGGGAGTCCGTGAAGCAGCAGTATCTTGCGCCTTGCACGCATCTCGCCTTGGTCCACTTGCGCAGCTAACAAGGCGATCTGAGATTGCAGGGCGCGAAAAGTGGCAACTACAAAACTCTTGAAAGAAGTCAGTTCATTTGCCAAGTTCCCAGGGCTGGCTGGCGAAGAAGATGATGCTGTTTGAATCTGCTCCTGGATCACATCCAGCCGCTGCACAAATACCTCCATCATCTGGCTCATTGTTTGATGAACAGCATCCATGTTTTCAAAAGTGATATAAAAAGTTAGGTTATATGAACTTGCAGTGTTGAGTGAAGTGTAATGTAGTGGTAATCAGCTAAGTAGACCGGAAAGGACACTAAATAGACAGGTAGGCAAGACTAATTAATGCATTTAAGTATACTATTTCCAATTTGGTACACTATTTACTATTTATTTAAATTAAAAACAGAAGTGATTAAAAAACGCGTGTTTACTTTGCAACTACCTCCGGCCGAAAAGCATGCTTTCCTAAAGTTTTTAAGTGCCCCTCATTTTAATTTTATATTGTAGTTATAAGTACATACTTTGTTTTTTTTTGTTTCTTCCCCTGTTATATAGGTATACTATATATTTTATTGTAAATAAATGATTACCATGTCAAATTCTAAAATATTGGAAAATTGAGTACTTAGCAAATAAAAATGCTTAAAATAATGAATATGCTCTTACTTGCAAATACATTAGTTTACATTTGCAATCGTGCTCTAAACTTGGGATGATCTTGCTCAAACGTGCATCAAAATTACTTACATCAATTCGTCAAGTCATTGTGATATCAAAACTTTAGGGTGAGTAGGTAAGTACATAAGTAATCATTCCTGCTATGACGTCAGACACTTCTAGTTCAAAAACGTTTTACGTGCCCAATTATTTCACTTTATAAACACGCCATCCATTATGACAGAAAAAGCTTAATTTCATCAGGCTAGAAACCTGTTCAACTTATGAGTCATTGCCTCTTTATAATACATAGTAATAAAATCTCAGCTAGATCTTGAGACCATGTGTTGAAATTGAGACATAATAGCGTTTGGTATCATCAACATCAGCCTGCTATGGCCCACAGCTGAGCATAGGCCTCTAGAAGTTATCATCGATCCACCGGATTGGCGAGGGACCTACATACACATAACTTATCTACCGAACGTTTAGTATGCTACAAAACAGTTATTTACTATTGCTAGTGAATTCTAACAACTGATTGATTGGAAGCCTGATAGACAATGAAGGGTTTCATTGATGATCTATTCGATTGTACAATGTCTAAATTTGGTTCTAGTCGCATTTTCTATTTGTTGAAGCGATTTATGATAGCTTTAACCCATTTGCTTTAAAACAGGGCAACATAATTCATATTACACTAATGAAAACGTTTTTGTCTGAACTGATTTCGATTGAATGGGATGTCAAGATAGATTAACTCATAGCACAGAATACATAGTACAACTCATAGAATACTTTTAATCTCGCAGTTGTGTGTTTAAAACCGTGAGGCACTGTTAGTATACTAAAGTATAAAAGGAAATATGTTGTAATACATACTTGTGTGTAATATAATAGTAGTTTATGCAACTGCTATATAATTAAGGGTATTAAAACACGAGTTGCGCTCGTTTCATAATAGTAACGAGTGTTTTAATACCCGTGTTATATGCAGTTGCATACACTACTTTATCTTCACTAATGCATTGATAATTAATTAAATTAAATTCACGCGTACGTGTAGTGTCACAGTGATTTTGCCGCCATTAAAATCTAACCAACGAGAGTGCAGCGCGACCAACCTGATTGGCCCTGCAATCAGGTTGGTCACGCTTTTTCGATGTTTTAATGGCTATTACAATATCGATGTGGATATTATAACATCATGTGAAATTGCTTAAATTGAGTGTTTTGTTGTCTGTGCTATAACAGTAGTAATATATAAGTCAAGTATTGGAAACATAAGTAGAATGTTACAACATTAGTGTAGATAAAGTATTTTTCAGGCAATTATTTACGAAAGTTTCCTTCAACAACATCGGTAAACGTATGCTACGTCACATTTTTAGAACACAGTAACCTTACCGACTGAATTAATGTTAATTATTTCATAATTGGCTATGTACGAGTAATTACCATTTTTCCGCCGCCAGCAACGCATACTCCGACGAATTAGTGAATGAGTTAATATTACCATTCGGTCTTTGATCTCTGCTATGAAAACAATATCATTAGATTTTCATTAACGTCGATGATCTAATTATGATTGTAGTACATATAATTTTAAAGTTAATTAATAGTCTTTGTAACCGGTTTTGTTTGTAAGAATGGATAAGAATTTGTATTTGACTATTTTTTATATGTAATATATTATTATATTTTTATTAATTTATTTATTTATTAATAAGACATTAGCTTCATATAGAGGACAAAAGTACGGCAACCACAACTATTTTCTATACTTAAATGACGTCTTATTGTTTTGCAAAACATAATTAATGGATTTAATTATAATGAATACCTACAATACAAGTAATACAGAGTGTGTACAAATGTACAAAAACACAACACAGTTTACCTTTGTGTGGAATGCTGTGAACACCATGCATATAGTATAGTTAATAACTTTTGCTTGAACAAGTAATACATTTATAAACGATATTTTTTTAATTATCATCAATTTTTATATTGGAACTTTGTATTCGTCTTTTTAGGATTAGGTCAACAGGCATTTTTCATGTAATACAGACCAAAATGCATGTAACTTCAAATGCACAACTAGGCAGAGTTATTCCATGGCCATACTACACTCCGTAGCAAAGGTAGGTAGCCTAGCCTAGCCTAGGTGGCGCAGTTGTGCAACGTTGGACTTGAGTGGTGCACACAAGCACAGCCACAAGTGCCTTTAAAACATTCCCTCAAAAGTTTACTAGGATTTGTATTTTGTGCTAGGATCGTATTTTATACGGCCTGACTAGAATTAAGCGGTCTATGAATCAATGGAATTATCGAATTGACATTTAACTAATTAAGTATGTTTATAGAAGTGTACATATTTAGAATATTATTTTAATTTCAATCATAATATGACATGTAATTCGAACAAAGTATCAATAAAATGTTTATCTGTTATCTGTTTATCTATGATTGTATTTGGAGATGTCAATTGTGCTCGGTAGCAAAAGCAGTCGTGACGACCATTTAACCAATTAAGAAGAGCTTGTAGATATACTCACTTAAATCTTAGTAGGTACTAATATTCCGCAACTTGACGATTATTGAATCAACAGCATCTACACTCATACAATATGCCAACAGCTCTTACGATTTTACACACAGAATAACACTATTTTATGCCAATTTTCGAGTAAACCGTTCGACCACGTACGTAGCATCCTTGACCGCTCGCCGACCTCTTGTCGACTCGTTCCATCGAGTGTGGTCACTAATACATAATCGCTGCTTTCGACACGACAAAGGTTAGATTCTCGAGATGGTGGGAAATTCTTACCTTGAAGAGTTTCAAGGCAATGTGGGGCATAGTTTTGTGAATATAAAGAAAAACTAGCAACTCTGGAGTTTACTTGATTTAATCTAGAATTGAGCAGACTTTGTGTTTTACCGAACTCTAGCCAAATCAGAACAATCCTTTAGAGTGAAGGAAGAAAAACATATTCATTTTCAAAAATATTATTATACTATAATATGATTCTTAATTCGGGATTCGGAGAGAAAGATAATGAGGAAAATTCTGGGGCAGACTCAGAGAGAAGATGGAAGTTGGAGGGTTCGTAAAAACCAAGAGATCGAAGACCTGGTGGGCGAACCGAACATCAAAGGGGAGTTCAAGGCTCAGAGACTTCGCTGGATGGGCCATCTAGAAAGAATGGGGGAAGATCGTCATGCCAAAAAAGCCCCCATCTTGGAATCACAAGTGGTCGACGCCCTGTCGGTCGACCCAGATACCGCTGGAGAGACGCCGTGGAAGCTGACTTGCAGGAACTTGAAGTTGCAGACTGGCAAGTGGCAGCCCAAGACCGGCGAAGGTGGCATTCTGTGGAAGGGAGGCCAAGACCCACTTCGGGTCGCTGCGCCATAGGAATAGGAGTACTAAGTAATATCAAATATTATGATAACTGAGATATGAGGTTTCAAGTTCTCAATTCGGTTTAGAAGCAGTTTTTAGCATGGCGACTGTCGCATTAGATATCGTATGGTAAATTAAATAGCTGGGCCTCAAGATAATTAGGTATATTAATGAATAATTGTTATATTTGAATTGAATTACATTAAAATGTTAATTTACCTACAGTTTTGTACAAATATGGCCAGTAAATGTGAACAGTTGTATAACAATAGAGACCAAATTACCTGATTTGACTTCATTTTACAAAATAAAACTAAGTAGATAACGAAATAGACTCAGGTAAACTATGTATTAAATTAAATTCATCGCAATTGGTTTACATGTTTAAGGCCACCTGACTAAATCTTACATATTTTGGTACTTATTTATTTTCCTTGCGATGGAATTGTTATAATAAATAATTTTATCAAACACTTATTGTTTAATTAAATTGATTTTTTTCTAGGCTAGAATGCTATACTCTGCACCACAGTGGTGCTTAACATCCTGCAGGCTGTACCTACACATAGGCAATGTATATACGATCTACTGTAATAATACCAGAATGAACATGACCTATTCATTTGTTTGGCTTGTTAGATAAGTACTAAAACTGTTACTAAGTCTAAAGTAACACACAAAACGTTCCTAAGTCCTAAGTCCAGCTACGTCATATCTAAGTTATTTGCCCTAGGTCATTGACTAAGTACATATGTTAGTACATTATGTACGCATACACACGTATATTATGTATATAGAAGCATGTATGTAAGTACACAACACAATACACATGCGGAAAAGATGGAAGGTCGGAGGATAATTTCGAAAGATCAATTATTCCTGTACATCTAACTTGGATTTAATTAGCAATTACAGAGCAGTTCTTGTTTGATTGAGCGAACGAAGCGAATTCAATGTTTCTGTATCAAAAAAGCAAAAATTTGTTTTCGAATACAATATGGTACACCTTCTCAACAGGTAATATAACTTTAAAAAAATGTGGAATTTGGCTTTGAAATGGCCATTTAGCAATTTTAAATAAAAAAAAAAAATCTAGCTAAACATTTTTAATTCATAAGCGACTTAGTTACATTTGAGTTGGGGGAGACCTTTGCCCAGGAGTGGGACAGCATAGGTTTAAAAAAAACATAAGAAAATTATGTCTTATGAAATTAATCATTGTTCGATAAAAACGGAAATGTATTCGTGTCGCTAAGAACAAAATCATTCGTATTTTATGAATAACTTCATGTAATGCTTCCATTCACGAGGTCTACTGTTTGCAGAAATACTAGTAAACTTACATTCATTTATCGCACCGCATACTTCTGCCCGAAGATGTACTAAACTAAGCCTATAATATGTTGTTTATACCTAGTAAACAAATATTTTTTGTAATAATTTATTAAACACTCTTCCGTTACCGGGTTGATCGTTCATATTGTTATTGAGTTACATCAGCAAGAACAATATTTTAGGTCTTTACACTTCTGGGTTTTAAATAATAGTTACATATAACATACACAATACTGGAAATAATCTATACTATACTATATACTATAATATTATAAAGCTGAAGAGTTTGTTTGTTTGTTTGTTTGTTTGAACGCGTTAAACTCAGGAACTACTGGACCGAATTGAAAAAATATTTTTGTGTTGAATATTTATCGAGGAAGCTTTAGGCTATATAACATTACGCTGCAACTAATAGGAGCGAAGAAACAATGGAAAATGTGGAAAAAACGGGGAAAATTATTCATCTTTGAGGGTTTCCGTTGCGTGCGCTGCAAAAACGGTTCAAGTCATGGGTAACAGCTATAATTTATAAAGCTGAAGCGGTTGTTTGCAAAAATAAATATGATGCCTAAAATAACTATTCCGCGGACGAAGTCGCGAGCGCAGCTAGTTAATAATAAAGACTTAGACTTTGGCTTTTGAATACATTATATAAATTTTCATTAAAATAGTGCTGTTTTTTACAATATTTAGGACATTGGGGATATTTTTTTTTAGTTTTGCCAACTATAACCACCGAACTTCAATATTCATATTGAAGTTCCGATGGCACCCGACGACACATTATTAGCATTTAATTCAATTATATAACGAATAATGAAAATATATTTAATTTCGATTCAATTGGTTACATTTTTCAGTAAAAAATGTTGCCCAATCGTAAAATTCATTCGATTTCTCGGACAGGGACATTTGTAATTTTTGTATTTTCTCAATTTTAAATTGTAGTGTGACTTATTAAATTGAATAATTTAACAACGAGTAAAATTTACAATACAATACAATACAATACAATATTACTTTATTATGCACACCAAAAATAAATTACAATATGAGATGCTTAAACTATAAAAGAATGCACAAGTGGGCGGCCTTATCACCTTGAGTGATCTCTTCCAGGCAACCTTAGCAAGAAAACGGTGACAGAAATCAGTTTGGTCGGTGGCGTACAAATAAATACAATACTTAAAAAATAAAAATAAAATTTAAACAAAATTAAACCTATAACTAAATAGAGAAAGTAAAAGTTAATCAAACTAATTTACATGTTACAAATAATAATAAATTAATAAACTATGAACACACACATTTAACACCAATAAACGCGATTGATAGTTTACAAAGTAGAGATGTAATAGCTGTATACCATACTCTGGAAAATCGACAGAGATTTAGCCTGCCTGATATTTAAAGGCAGGTCGTTCCAGAGTAAGAGAGCTTTAATTGTGAAAGAGGATTGATAGAACAGATTGGAGTGGTTGAGTTTAGGATATTGTAGGATGAGAGTACGTGAAAGACGAAGGGATGAAGAGTGAGTTTCACTCACAAAGGAGAAACGTTCCTTTAAGTATAAAGGAGTGGAAGGAATAAATAGGACTTTGTAGAGGAGGGACAGCAGGTGAGTATTACGACGAAGACGGATAGGTAACCATTTGAGCTTTTTGCGAAATTCAGAAATGTGGTCATATTTACGCAAGCCAAATATGAACCTAATAAAGAAATTTTGGAGACGCTCGAGCTTATCGAGCTGCTCTTCGGTTAGGTCAGGATAACAAGCGTCAGCGTAATCTAAAATAGGATGTAGCAGAGACTGAACAAGCGCAGTTTTGGTTGAAATCGGAAGAAAATTACGCAAACGCCTAATAGCTGCAGAGGATGCAAAGACCTTTCGACTGACCTCATTGAGCTGTGATATCCATGAGAGCTGACTGTCAACCATTATGCCTAAATTTTTTACAGTGTCACTTATTTGAATTGGGACGCCATCAAACAAGATTTGCGGGATGCGTGACCAATTAATTTTTGAAATAAGTTGTGAACTTCCGATTATTATAGCCTGTGTCTTACTTGGATTAATAGTTAGACCAAACATGCGACTCCAGTCACCAATACGCTGTAGGTCACCATTTATTGTTGTAATGGCCACATCAAGATTTTCCAAAGTTGATTGAGTATATATTTGTAAATCGTTTACAAAAATGTACATAAATTACTTATTTTATTCAAAACAACTTATAAAACACATAGAGAAATAATCGTAACTAATTAAAAACTAAACCTTATAATAAACTTAAAAATACTATAAATTAACAACTATATAAACTAGAATATATACCACTTGTACATAAATTCCTTTGTCCTATGTTGTGTTATTCTGACGCGTATACATATAAAAATAGCAAACAGTGTACCAACTTATTATAATATTTTACTGTATTTCATTTACATTTACGTAATCGCATTTATTATCATTTTCGGTATGTTAATCGTCACAGTTACTTGATAATCTAAATATGGGTTAACCTCTATATTATTTAAACATATTCACGTAACAAGTTAAGTGACGTTAATTAACCAAAAAACGTAAATTAACTGTTGTCGCATAACAACCAGTATTGATAAGATGTAAACCAGTTATAACAGAAATAACTTATTACTTACTAACCAAGCAATCTAATATCTTTATTGTATACGAGATATACAAATATTATAAAAAGTATATAATTGTATGAACTTAAAATCTTTATCGTTTTCCTCGCTAATAGACTTATTGGGTCCTGAATTGTCCCGGATTGACGCGGCGTTTTATTAATTCTTCCATACTATTAAAACAAGTCATTACCTACCTACCTGAGTAATAGGTCCAAGCCCAAGGAGTCTCCTGAAGCACTACCCGGACAAGCAACACTATCGAAAGCACGAAACGGTACGCTTCTACCTTTATTGTTCGTAACGCAAGGTTGTGAAACTCCCTGCCTGACTCTCTGTTCCCCACGCACTATAATCCAGCGATCTTCAAAGCGAGAGTCTTTGCTTGCTATCAGGTAAACTATGGCCAAGTGCAAACCCGTAAATGTTAAAAAATAATAATAAAAAAAATAAAAGGATATTTTTTGGAAATAAATTGACTCTAATACCAGGCTGGCCAATACAGATTTACTACGAGTGTAGCCTTATCACTTACCACTCTACTCTTCTGATAAGGCCGCCCTCTATCCCAATCGTATACATTTAGATTGCATATACTTATGATTTTGGAATTAGTGCACAATAAATAATTTTGAGTTGATTTGATTATGATACCAGAGTAGCTTACTACCATAAGTAGTCTAACATTTTCTTTGTACCCTGTATTAGAATGAACGATATTGCCGTAAGACAGACTTTAATGAAATGCATATGTAGTAACATTGTGACGCCAGCATAGCGTCACAAGGTAATAAATACCTCAGGTAATGCTATTACATAGTACAGTGATTATCTAGGAACTGAATGTTCTTTGTTGTATTATAATAATTATCTTTATCTGTTTGATACCGGCTTAATTGCTGGAAAACTACTGACGCTCGGCCCTCCGAGTGTTACGCAAAGATTGTGGCCTGGTATTGAGTCAACTGAGTTGTAAGTTTCCTTTACTATGTGTGTTATCAAATACATTTTGATGTTTGTAGAGTACAATCATCGACAAAACCAACTACATGAAACTTGGTTAACACTAAACCAGGTTATTTATGATATTATCATACGAAACTATTTAAAACATTATTCTTTGATTTGTGTACTACAACTAACACGCTCGGTTTTTTATAAAACCACTTATGCAAACACTGGTGTTGCCTACATAGGTATACAAAATATGGACGGACCATTTAGCCCGTTGTTCCGTCAGTTCACGTATTGGTCCTTGTGATTAATTGTGGCTCACGTTTAACTATTCCTGTGAAACAGAGTTCTATTAAAAAGCTGTTACCAATTTTTGTTCACCACCACATACAAAATTCTATGAATGTTATTAAAATGCATTTTATCCATAGCTATTTTTATTGTATTCTATGCTAATAGAACTAATAGCATGTGCGAGCAAAGCGAGTGTGGTTCAGCGGTCCCAGTGTTTGCTTTTCATTCAGACACACCCTGGTTCAAATCCGGCCCTGCACCAATGACTTGTATTGGAGTGTGGATTTGCACTCTCTTAACGGTGAAGGAAAACATCGCGAGGAAACCGACATGTTTGAGGAGCACAATATCTGAGGACATGTGTCTTCCGTGGAAAGACCTGGGCGCCCACCACGATGTATCTGCCCAAGAAAACTCCCCTAACGAATTAATTCTGAGGGGGGAGTCATGACCCTCAGTTATGAGGAAATATGACTCAAGAGAGACATATAAAATGTGTAAAATAAATGCAGTTATTTTTTCCCCCGGTTTTTACAGTAATCCTTTTTCCTTCCATACCTCCATCTGCCCCCACCTGTACCAGACACGTCACCGTCACGCGTCCGACCCGACCAGAAAGTCACCAAGACAGTGTTTATGTTTTTTATCACAACAATCCGATGCAAAGGTCAATGAGTCAGTCGGAATTAGAGGCGTGATAGAAGCGTGTAGTACAGCTGCAGTGAATTCTTGGAGCTGTTAGCTGGTTTTTGAATTTAAGGTAGCTAAGGAAGAAGAGCAGCTATTTCTACCACAATTGAATTTATTAAAGCGACCTACCTATCCTATTAGACATAGTCATAATTTCTAATGATAACATTTTTGAGTTCGGTTCTCACTGATGAAATCTAAGTGCGTAAAATGTCCTACCATTTATTCTTAGTTAGTTTAGTTCTTAAATTTGTTTCTTACAAAAACTCCAGTTTTTCCACATTCTTAGACCAAGATAATTTTCAGATTCATCATTTGCCATTTCGATCTAAATCAATATGAATCTACATATAAGACCATGAAATTAAATTGCTGAGTATAGAATTGTTACACCTATTATGTATATCAATAAACTTTAACGAAAATGACCTTGTAATATAATATATTGATATTGGCAAATTGAGCTAGAAAGTGGTTATTATGATTCCATGTAACATAGATAGCTAGGTACATGTAGATTACTTGTTACTCCTACATTGCTTTTTCTGTACCCCAACGTTAAATAGCCTAGATTGCTTACACAGGTGACACAGATAGAAATGATATCTAAATGAAATGAGAACAAATTTAATCATCATCATCATCAGCCCAATGCGACCCGCTGCAGGTTATAGGCCTCCTCCCTCTTAGGCCAATACTCCCTGTCTTGCGCTGTTCCTGCCCAGATCTGAAATGAGAACAAATTTATTCAGTCATTAATTTAATTATTTCACCCCAAACTATTTAAAATTATAATAAATGTACAATTTCTGCTCATTAGCAAACTTAGCTTTATGCTAAACATATACAGTTCTATATTTGCTATTCAATAGACCAAGTGCAAAGTAAATAGGTCCTTGAAATTCCTTCCGATGATTTTATTATGGGTTTTTATTGCTACTTCCGGATTACTTCCGCAATTGACCTAGCTTGGGGCGATTATCTTGACATTATTCAAAATCTTCATCGTAAGAAGGCCCTTGATCGGAGATAAGACGCTAAAAATATATTGAAAAAATTAATACTTAATCGCAGTTGTGTATGGGTGGTATGGGCTTGTTTTATCATAGTCTTGATTAATTTTAATAATTATACTTTTTATTAGCATGATTTTTTTATGGATAATTTTAAGAAATTCTCTGTAATTACATAGGTTTTGAATCTAGCGAATTTGGTCTTAGTCATTTACTTACTGAAACTAAATCAACGACTTCGATATGCCAAATCATTTTATATTTTATTTTGTTCTAATATTTATTAAATGCTGTTAAACAAATATTAACATAACAGTAATTCTAATAGGCCTAAATCACGTCTAGAATACAAACCAAGATCCAAATTAGCTCGACTATTGGCAAAAAACATCGCAAAAAGTGGTTCCGTTAAAATTGTACGGAGGATCGACAAGAACGGAGCATTGAGGTCGAACCGTTTATAAATTCGCAACAACAGAGATCATACGATATTTTTATTGAATGGATGCCACTGTGGACAGTTTATCTTTCATTCATAAAATGCGTGAGTTGGGATCTGTGGATACACTGTTTTATTTGTTACGAAGGCAACGGAAATAACAATACTATAGTTTAAACTTGAATATTCATATTGTTAAGAAATATGTTAAAAAGTAAAAACAATAAGTCAATTCAATATTTATTACACTTCTTTCTTAAATCTATGACACTTCTTGTTTTGCATAGAAATGTGAAATGAGGATGCAAATTTTGTATAACAAACAAATATTATTCGGTTCTAATACAGCTTTTAAAATTCAACAAATAATTTTGAGTAAAATAAAAAGATTAGCTTACGTTTGTTGGATTCCTTTCGCATGTACATTAGTATGATTAAAATAATAAAGGACAAAAGTACAAATAAGGCACTGTCATAATTACAACACAAAAAAACCAACCAACCCATCTTCAACCATCTGTATCCACATATTTAGAGGAGAAATTGCAAACTACTCACATATCAATTACACTTAATAAAATAATTAAGTACTTATTGAACTATGCAAAAAAAGAGACCAAGGCCGAAATCGTAGAATCGAAAAGGTAGAATATACCTATACGTTGAATCTTTAAACTGTGATATACGGGACAGATAATATTGTATTACATCATCACCTGCCTGCATTCAAGATCAAATAAATGTCATTTAATTTTACAAAACAACTGGCTTAGAATATTGGATGTCGTTTGTCATTTCTCTTTCGTGCAGACAATCACTTATTATAAAATGTCAGTTACTGAGTATCTTAAAATT
Organism: Macaria notata; assembly: GCA_927399415.1. NCBI lineage: Eukaryota > Metazoa > Arthropoda > Insecta > Lepidoptera > Geometridae > Macaria > Macaria notata. The sequence goes on from OV656727.1 coordinate 4,292,921, forward strand.
CCTATAAGAAAGTTTAGCTCTGTTGCTTGTATTAACTTTTGACAAAACGTTAGTTACCAGCCAGCTGTACCTACACATAAATTAGTAGGTGTACAAAGTGTTCAACTGTAAAGTCACGTGATCACATCACGCCATACCCCGCGATTGATGCTGCAGCCTCATTGGTCCGCCAACTCAGACGGGTTGTGGAAACCGGCTCGGTTTCAACGGGACCGATCTGGCATTTCAATAGCTTTTTTGGGGAATGCATTTTTGATAGAATAGTCAGCTTCCAAAATTGATTACTTATGCTAATATCTTTTTTTGATTTGGAGATAACTGTGTTTAGTATTTTTTTTAACAGTTGAGTAATTTTGTTGTAATTTAATTAGCTAACAGATAGAAAGGTTAATTATCTATTCTTCTTAGCGCTCGTAGCTCAGCTAGCGCATGTAATAGCGGAGGATGCAGAATTATTCACTGCTATAGCAAATTCTGTGTAATGATTTCCGTTTTTTCATGCCGATAAATAGGTTTACGTTTACGAAAGTGTGTTTATAGCCAATCACCACTATAGTTTAAGATGCAGTAGCTTGCCTTGAAAAAGTCCCGTGGTACGTTATCTAAAGACGCGTGCTACAATATGATTACGACAAATATTAATTGCGTATCTATTTTAAATTAATCATTCACAAGTCGTATGACTTTTATCTAACTAACCTATAAATAAATTGTACACATCCATCACGCTATCACCGACTGATCTCTTTTTGCGACTCTGATGGAATTTTTGTTAAATTTAAGGTCATAAGTTAAAATATTTTATCATTATTAACCTTTCCAATGATCAGCTTTCATTCATGCAAAGTGTTCGTGATGATGATGATGAAATTGTTATTTTAAATTGCCGCAATTGAGATTCATTGTTTCATCATTTAAACTAAGATGGAGCTATAAAAGAAGTCGATAGAAAATTATTAGTTTACGCAGAACTGTTTGTAAAATGCATTTATTCTTTCATATTTTATGCATCAAATAGAACAACTAAACATAACCTGAAAATTTCTATGTTTAACTTCGCTGATTGATGGCTAACTGACTGAAAGACCACAGATATAGTCGATTTTGCACTACTTTGTAAGAATTACCAGAGCGGAACAGAAGTGCCAGCTTAGACTATCACCTTCGCTGACTTCCTAGTTTCATTTCCGATAGCCTAAATTAGTAAGAACCAATTAATAGGTTGCCTATTTAGTTTTATGTGAGTTTAAAAGCAGAATGATTATGTGGGTGTATCTTTTGGCAATTATGGTTTTGAGCTATTAGTTATTTTTTTATCGAGAAAATTCAAGGTAAAGTCTGATCTCGATCAAGAATATTTTTTATATGGTGTTGTGCATCGGTGCTGGTAAATGACTAAGTAATTCTTTTTGCTGAGCGAACGGACTTTAGATGTAGAATTTAATGATTGGAAATAAAATATTATGGTATATAAAGGTAAAAAGCAACATAAAACAGTATCGACATAAAGCAATTTTAAACTATCAATAAAATATTTGAATCATGACTTACTTACTGATAACATAGCTGATAAGGCTTAATATCAAAGTAGGTGTAGACACTCACCTGCTACAAGAAATACCGTTTATTTTACACAAAGTAATTTTAATATAAAACCATTGTTACATAAGTACAAAAAATATGTAAATTATTACTATACCGTATCACTTACCACTCTACTCTTCTGATAAGGCCGCCCTCTATCCCAATCGTATACATTTAGATTGCATATACTTATGATTTTGGAATTAGTGCACAATAAATAATTTTGAGTTGATTTGATTATGATACCAGAGTAGCTTACTACCATAAGTAGTCTAACATTTTCTTTGTACCCTGTATTAGAATGAACGATATTGCCGTAAGACAGACTTTAATGAAATGCATATGTAGTAACATTGTGACGCCAGCATAGCGTCACAAGGTAATAAATACCTCAGGTAATGCTATTACATAGTACAGTGATTATCTAGGAACTGAATGTTCTTTGTTGTATTATAATAATTATCTTTATCTGTTTGATACCGGCTTAATTGCTGGAAAACTACTGACGCTCGGCCCTCCGAGTGTTACGCAAAGATTGTGGCCTGGTATTGAGTCAACTGAGTTGTAAGTTTCCTTTACTATGTGTGTTATCAAATACATTTTGATGTTTGTAGAGTACAATCATCGACAAAACCAACTACATGAAACTTGGTTAACACTAAACCAGGTTATTTATGATATTATCATACGAAACTATTTAAAACATTATTCTTTGATTTGTGTACTACAACTAACACGCTCGGTTTTTTATAAAACCACTTATGCAAACACTGGTGTTGCCTACATAGGTATACAAAATATGGACGGACCATTTAGCCCGTTGTTCCGTCAGTTCACGTATTGGTCCTTGTGATTAATTGTGGCTCACGTTTAACTATTCCTGTGAAACAGAGTTCTATTAAAAAGCTGTTACCAATTTTTGTTCACCACCACATACAAAATTCTATGAATGTTATTAAAATGCATTTTATCCATAGCTATTTTTATTGTATTCTATGCTAATAGAACTAATAGCATGTGCGAGCAAAGCGAGTGTGGTTCAGCGGTCCCAGTGTTTGCTTTTCATTCAGACACACCCTGGTTCAAATCCGGCCCTGCACCAATGACTTGTATTGGAGTGTGGATTTGCACTCTCTTAACGGTGAAGGAAAACATCGCGAGGAAACCGACATGTTTGAGGAGCACAATATCTGAGGACATGTGTCTTCCGTGGAAAGACCTGGGCGCCCACCACGATGTATCTGCCCAAGAAAACTCCCCTAACGAATTAATTCTGAGGGGGGAGTCATGACCCTCAGTTATGAGGAAATATGACTCAAGAGAGACATATAAAATGTGTAAAATAAATGCAGTTATTTTTTCCCCCGGTTTTTACAGTAATCCTTTTTCCTTCCATACCTCCATCTGCCCCCACCTGTACCAGACACGTCACCGTCACGCGTCCGACCCGACCAGAAAGTCACCAAGACAGTGTTTATGTTTTTTATCACAACAATCCGATGCAAAGGTCAATGAGTCAGTCGGAATTAGAGGCGTGATAGAAGCGTGTAGTACAGCTGCAGTGAATTCTTGGAGCTGTTAGCTGGTTTTTGAATTTAAGGTAGCTAAGGAAGAAGAGCAGCTATTTCTACCACAATTGAATTTATTAAAGCGACCTACCTATCCTATTAGACATAGTCATAATTTCTAATGATAACATTTTTGAGTTCGGTTCTCACTGATGAAATCTAAGTGCGTAAAATGTCCTACCATTTATTCTTAGTTAGTTTAGTTCTTAAATTTGTTTCTTACAAAAACTCCAGTTTTTCCACATTCTTAGACCAAGATAATTTTCAGATTCATCATTTGCCATTTCGATCTAAATCAATATGAATCTACATATAAGACCATGAAATTAAATTGCTGAGTATAGAATTGTTACACCTATTATGTATATCAATAAACTTTAACGAAAATGACCTTGTAATATAATATATTGATATTGGCAAATTGAGCTAGAAAGTGGTTATTATGATTCCATGTAACATAGATAGCTAGGTACATGTAGATTACTTGTTACTCCTACATTGCTTTTTCTGTACCCCAACGTTAAATAGCCTAGATTGCTTACACAGGTGACACAGATAGAAATGATATCTAAATGAAATGAGAACAAATTTAATCATCATCATCATCAGCCCAATGCGACCCGCTGCAGGTTATAGGCCTCCTCCCTCTTAGGCCAATACTCCCTGTCTTGCGCTGTTCCTGCCCAGATCTGAAATGAGAACAAATTTATTCAGTCATTAATTTAATTATTTCACCCCAAACTATTTAAAATTATAATAAATGTACAATTTCTGCTCATTAGCAAACTTAGCTTTATGCTAAACATATACAGTTCTATATTTGCTATTCAATAGACCAAGTGCAAAGTAAATAGGTCCTTGAAATTCCTTCCGATGATTTTATTATGGGTTTTTATTGCTACTTCCGGATTACTTCCGCAATTGACCTAGCTTGGGGCGATTATCTTGACATTATTCAAAATCTTCATCGTAAGAAGGCCCTTGATCGGAGATAAGACGCTAAAAATATATTGAAAAAATTAATACTTAATCGCAGTTGTGTATGGGTGGTATGGGCTTGTTTTATCATAGTCTTGATTAATTTTAATAATTATACTTTTTATTAGCATGATTTTTTTATGGATAATTTTAAGAAATTCTCTGTAATTACATAGGTTTTGAATCTAGCGAATTTGGTCTTAGTCATTTACTTACTGAAACTAAATCAACGACTTCGATATGCCAAATCATTTTATATTTTATTTTGTTCTAATATTTATTAAATGCTGTTAAACAAATATTAACATAACAGTAATTCTAATAGGCCTAAATCACGTCTAGAATACAAACCAAGATCCAAATTAGCTCGACTATTGGCAAAAAACATCGCAAAAAGTGGTTCCGTTAAAATTGTACGGAGGATCGACAAGAACGGAGCATTGAGGTCGAACCGTTTATAAATTCGCAACAACAGAGATCATACGATATTTTTATTGAATGGATGCCACTGTGGACAGTTTATCTTTCATTCATAAAATGCGTGAGTTGGGATCTGTGGATACACTGTTTTATTTGTTACGAAGGCAACGGAAATAACAATACTATAGTTTAAACTTGAATATTCATATTGTTAAGAAATATGTTAAAAAGTAAAAACAATAAGTCAATTCAATATTTATTACACTTCTTTCTTAAATCTATGACACTTCTTGTTTTGCATAGAAATGTGAAATGAGGATGCAAATTTTGTATAACAAACAAATATTATTCGGTTCTAATACAGCTTTTAAAATTCAACAAATAATTTTGAGTAAAATAAAAAGATTAGCTTACGTTTGTTGGATTCCTTTCGCATGTACATTAGTATGATTAAAATAATAAAGGACAAAAGTACAAATAAGGCACTGTCATAATTACAACACAAAAAAACCAACCAACCCATCTTCAACCATCTGTATCCACATATTTAGAGGAGAAATTGCAAACTACTCACATATCAATTACACTTAATAAAATAATTAAGTACTTATTGAACTATGCAAAAAAAGAGACCAAGGCCGAAATCGTAGAATCGAAAAGGTAGAATATACCTATACGTTGAATCTTTAAACTGTGATATACGGGACAGATAATATTGTATTACATCATCACCTGCCTGCATTCAAGATCAAATAAATGTCATTTAATTTTACAAAACAACTGGCTTAGAATATTGGATGTCGTTTGTCATTTCTCTTTCGTGCAGACAATCACTTATTATAAAATGTCAGTTACTGAGTATCTTAAAATTCCTATAAGAAAGTTTAGCTCTGTTGCTTGTATTAACTTTTGACAAAACGTTAGTTACCAGCCAGCTGTACCTACACATAAATTAGTAGGTGTACAAAGTGTTCAACTGTAAAGTCACGTGATCACATCACGCCATACCCCGCGATTGATGCTGCAGCCTCATTGGTCCGCCAACTCAGACGGGTTGTGGAAACCGGCTCGGTTTCAACGGGACCGATCTGGCATTTCAATAGCTTTTTTGGGGAATGCATTTTTGATAGAATAGTCAGCTTCCAAAATTGATTACTTATGCTAATATCTTTTTTTGATTTGGAGATAACTGTGTTTAGTATTTTTTTTAACAGTTGAGTAATTTTGTTGTAATTTAATTAGCTAACAGATAGAAAGGTTAATTATCTATTCTTCTTAGCGCTCGTAGCTCAGCTAGCGCATGTAATAGCGGAGGATGCAGAATTATTCACTGCTATAGCAAATTCTGTGTAATGATTTCCGTTTTTTCATGCCGATAAATAGGTTTACGTTTACGAAAGTGTGTTTATAGCCAATCACCACTATAGTTTAAGATGCAGTAGCTTGCCTTGAAAAAGTCCCGTGGTACGTTATCTAAAGACGCGTGCTACAATATGATTACGACAAATATTAATTGCGTATCTATTTTAAATTAATCATTCACAAGTCGTATGACTTTTATCTAACTAACCTATAAATAAATTGTACACATCCATCACGCTATCACCGACTGATCTCTTTTTGCGACTCTGATGGAATTTTTGTTAAATTTAAGGTCATAAGTTAAAATATTTTATCATTATTAACCTTTCCAATGATCAGCTTTCATTCATGCAAAGTGTTCGTGATGATGATGATGAAATTGTTATTTTAAATTGCCGCAATTGAGATTCATTGTTTCATCATTTAAACTAAGATGGAGCTATAAAAGAAGTCGATAGAAAATTATTAGTTTACGCAGAACTGTTTGTAAAATGCATTTATTCTTTCATATTTTATGCATCAAATAGAACAACTAAACATAACCTGAAAATTTCTATGTTTAACTTCGCTGATTGATGGCTAACTGACTGAAAGACCACAGATATAGTCGATTTTGCACTACTTTGTAAGAATTACCAGAGCGGAACAGAAGTGCCAGCTTAGACTATCACCTTCGCTGACTTCCTAGTTTCATTTCCGATAGCCTAAATTAGTAAGAACCAATTAATAGGTTGCCTATTTAGTTTTATGTGAGTTTAAAAGCAGAATGATTATGTGGGTGTATCTTTTGGCAATTATGGTTTTGAGCTATTAGTTATTTTTTTATCGAGAAAATTCAAGGTAAAGTCTGATCTCGATCAAGAATATTTTTTATATGGTGTTGTGCATCGGTGCTGGTAAATGACTAAGTAATTCTTTTTGCTGAGCGAACGGACTTTAGATGTAGAATTTAATGATTGGAAATAAAATATTATGGTATATAAAGGTAAAAAGCAACATAAAACAGTATCGACATAAAGCAATTTTAAACTATCAATAAAATATTTGAATCATGACTTACTTACTGATAACATAGCTGATAAGGCTTAATATCAAAGTAGGTGTAGACACTCACCTGCTACAAGAAATACCGTTTATTTTACACAAAGTAATTTTAATATAAAACCATTGTTACATAAGTACAAAAAATATGTAAATTATTACTATACCGTATCTTTAACAAACGAAGAATAGTGTGAACAGAGAATTCAATATATTATATGTTTAAAAAAATACTAGGTTACCTAAACAATACTGAAACAGCTTTAAATTAAATTCGATATGGAAAATGCTCAGTAATTTATTTTATAAAAGGAAAGTTAAATTTATTAAAATAATAATAGAAGCCAAGCGGCGAAAATATACATCATTATCGACTGATTATATTTTCGTACCGCTTGGCTTCGAAACTTTTGGTCCGTGGGGTAAAAGCACGAAGTCTTTTATAAAAAAATTAAAAAAAATGTTGTTTGACATCACTAGAGACAAGAACGCTGGCTGGTTCCTTGCGCAAAGGATTTCTATAGCAATCCAGCGTGGGAATGCAGCCAGCGTTCTTGGCTCCATACCACATGTAGATTGTTTAAATTTAGTTTAGATGTAAATACTCTTTTTTAGTTCTATTAGTGTTAATATATGGAAATATATATGTAGATGAATCATTATGAATGAATATTGTAACATTACAAAGATGTAGCAGAAACTGAGAATATAAAGTTTGATAAGTCATATTGTATTGAATGTTCCTTATTTTTTGGTGTGCAATAAAAATACATCGTATTCTTCTTCTTATCGAATGAGAGTGGTCAACCTTGGTGTCGAGAGTTCATACTGTATTGAAAAGTAGTCTTGAACTAGAAAAGATCTTAAACCGTCCAGGTAAGCAAAATAACTGATACATATATAACATAAGTACTTGTATATTTGTGTAGGTAAATAATATACGACATTCCTCAATAAAGCAAACACAGTAGAAGAGGCACTTAAATTATCGCAAAAGTATTAAATTGATGTTTACAATATTAATGGCATTATAGCCATGGCTAGAACTGATGGCCCATAATGTATCACGTGGACATGGCGTCACCCTCTCACGTTTTCCATGCATGGCTTAGATACAACCACAACTTATAGGTTATATAGACACACGAATCCCACATTATCGAATTCTGCAATAAATAAAAGATAAAATACACGTTATGTAAATAAACACGACAAGTAGTCATTAGTAATAAACTTTAATTCAGCAGTCGTCACAAAAATTGCGGTTCGGAATGAGATCATCTTTTTAAAATGTAGCATTTTTGGATAGAGTTTATTAGGTTCAAAATGCAATTGTATAGAATAAGCATACTCCTTAAAATCTTTTTTTTACGTGGGATAGGTTTACGTTTGACTAACAGCCGCATTGCTGCTGCCTAGGGTGTAACACGCTTACCTAGAAGATAACTATTAACTCTAGGTTTGAAGATGGATTGTATTAAATAAAATAATAATAGATATAATCATTATCATGAAGAGTTTTCTCAATGCAAAAAAACAATCTAAATAAAAAGAACCCGCCAATGTCAGATTAGAAGTTATTAGCTCAAAGAAATCACTTAATGTTTTACACCAAATAACTATCTTTAAATATAAAAAATTGTATAACAATCATTTATTTTTAACCGACTTCAAAAAAGGAAGTTATCAAGTGTTCTGAAAGTTTTTTTTTCTCTTTCTTTTATGGGTATGTTACGGGATTACTCCGTCATTTATGACCCGATTTCAATAATTCTTTTTTTATTCGATGGGGATTGTTTCCGAAATGGACCCATACATTTTATTCCTGGGACCAATGAGAACTTGCAAGATTATAGCATATTTAAGTAATTAATTACCGTAATAATTTATTTACAATAATAAAATATAAAAACCAGTGAAGGAAAACTAAACATTACTATTACCGTTAATTTGCTATTTCCTTAAATTAAAATTGTACACAGTGATTTTCAGAGAACTTATACACATATAATATTTTATATATTATATAGTGTTATATATATCACTATTCTAGACTTGTTTACCCAGCTGTCAATTTATAGTAGGTATGCATCAAATTAAATTTTCAAAAGAGTGAGATATACCACTGTTGTAATAACATATACCAATTTAATATAAATACATATACACTTACTTCTCGTTACATAATATTTGTGCGACTCAAATATAAAACTAGATTACAATACAATATAAATGTTAGCTGAATTAGCCATTATTTTGTGACAAATTTCTCGCTCTTTGGTAAAAAATTTAATAAATATTAATAGCCTATAAAAAATAATTTACCTAACTGTAAAGCTAATCGTCAGTTAAGTTACATGCCATAAGAGTTACTTTTCAGGTTCTGACTTAGTTACTGCATAAGATATTAATTTAAAATGCGACAGGATAATGTCTTAGAAAGGTGGTTCGGTAGCATCATTAATAAAAACCCATAGGATTACCATAACAAGACAAGTTCCGGTTTGCTCATATTTTAAAAATGTGTAGAATGTTAGACATTTTGGAGACGATTCGTATTATATATGTATTGTATACGTAATAGCACATAATAGGTACAGAAGAACAGTCAGGGCGTCATTCTATGTACATATATCTTTTATTACTACATTAGATAGATAGATAAATACTTTATTAAAACACCACAAATGAAACAATACAAATAAAAACATACATATTAGAATCAGCGTCTTAATTGGCGGCCTTATCGCTAAGAGCGATCTCTTCCAGGCAACCAATCTGGCAGGGATATATTCTTCAAACGAAATGAGTAGGACGAGGTGTTTCAGATATTAAATAAAATAATGAAAAATAGAACAAAGGTTTATACTACTTATATATGAATAAACATAAACAAATATAACAATCATATATACATACATACATACATACATAACAGCACTGCATTGTATAAACTGCATCGCTGCTGTAAGCTCGCAAATAAGTAATTAGATACTTATTTTTGCATTATTTTACTAGCGAGAGACAAAATTTAGTATCTATTTAATGATATAAAAGATTTTTCCTCGACCGAAAATCATAATAATCGAATTAATTGATAAGCTAATCACTATTTAATTATCTTAGTAACTGATATGATCATTGAACAGTCTAAATTCCAAAATTCCTCTCCTGGGTCAGTTCTTTCTAGTTGGTATGGGAGTTTTTTTTAACGAAACCAGGTCTGCCAGTTTTGCCTAATGGTATGCAATAACTATGGTCTAAGATGGATCGTTCCCATATATTTGTGCCATTGAGTAGGTGGCCTGTAGTCTCCTTCCACCAGTATTCAATGGAAACCTTCGCCTAGCGGTCGGGTTGCTTATGGCAAAACGAGACTCGAGTTATTAAAATTTAACCATGTTATGTACTATTGTATAAAATTAAAATTCACTTGTTAATAACTTATCTTCTGTAGGTACATCTAGTTGTTATCGTACATATTTCCGACCATCTGTGTCTATAATGTTACTTATTTATTTCTGCATACTTATGAAACTATATTTAAATAAAAAATCTTCACCTTCATCCGCCTCTTATCGCCCTGTGCAGAGCATAGGCCTCACTTCTTATGCGCAACTTATCTTGGTTGTAGTCTGATATTATCCAGGTATCCTGACTTAGGCGCGCTGTGTGCATCATAAATCACATAATGGTAAAAAAAGTTAAGCACTCTTTTTTGCATAATCACGTACTTAGCTGCCATCAAGCATCGTGCGATGTCTTTATGTGTTTTTACTGTCCCCATAATGTAGTTTGCGAACTGCGAAGTTTTTCCACGTAGACTTAATGGAGGAAGTCGGGCCAAGGTGATATACATCTATTGTAGATGATATTCAATTGTAAACAAAGAAGTTGAAGATGCAAACGAGTAAAATAAAAACAGATATAATTATCAAGAACTGGTTTGAATGCGTAGTGCCGTAATACTACAACGCGTATATTCGATGTTATACGTGTAAGATTATTACACAGGTTTCCTTATTATTTGTGCCTTCATGTTTGAGACGTTGATTTCTTAGGTCCAGATGCTTATTGCGACACTTACTTACTTATAGGCGCTGCGATCCAAAGTGTATCCTGACCTCCGACACGTGGAGACGCCACTCCTCTCGGTTCTGCGTCATCTCCTGCCACTCGGTAGCCTGGAGTTGTTGCAGATCCTTCTCTATGTGGTCCTTACAGCGGTACTTGCGACGCTTGCGTTCTGTTAATTACATTACAGTTGTTACATAAAATCATTAAAATTAAAGTTATTACGTAGATATAACATCCGGATATGTCCTAACTTTAGTGGTGGTAAAACAAAAGCTTGAAAATTCCCAACACTAGTGTTTGTTACTCATTAAATATGTCATTATTACAGCCTACATAAAAATAATGAATTGTATCTAAAGCATGACATGTTAATCCTTGATATCATATTTCCTAGACCCAAATGTAGCTCGGGATTTTACCTAACCGAAAACCTATCAAATAAAGAAATGTTAATAGATTAGTATTACAATAAATAGTAGGCAATAACTAGTTTTGTTAAACGTGTCATTTAAACGTATATTCGCATTTAAAAACCCATATATGAAATGTTATTTGCAAATATTTCCTGTGGGGGCTCCTATACACATATACTCGTGTATATACCTAATACAGGGTTATTGCTATTCTTCAGTCATGAGTAACCTCTTTAGTATCTACGAATAATTATTAAGCATTACCAATAAGTTTAGTTTTACAGCTTTTAGATTAGCTATAAGCAACTGTTCCTCATAAAAAATTTCACCTTTTATAAGATGATTAGGAGAGCTTGCGGCTTCGCTCGCATTAAGAAATAAAACTTGCATAAACGGGTAAATTAGGGGATTTCACCCCTTTAAAAGTGGCATATCCAAAAAACCTTTCTTAGCGGATACCTTCGTCATAACATCTACCAGTGGTTTGGGCTGTGAGTTGATAGATCACTATGTCAGTCAGTCAGTCAGTATATATAGATTGGAAACCAGTAACTCTGTATTCAGTAGGTACTACGGAGATTAAATACCTACATATCTTTCACATTCGCTTGGCGTGATTCGTTTCTTTAGATAAAACCTCATTTTCCTTAATAATACCAACATATAATACATAAAATTAGTGAATTGTTGTGATGTGTAAGCGCGAGTGAGGCAACATTGTATGAACAATGTTTTTGGAAAACACTTGATAATGCTGATGATTGTTTTCGAGCCTACACACGCGGAGCCGGGTTATCAGATGTGTCGTATGTTGGATCGTACGATGTATCTCTGACTCACCGCTAGCCGAATTATGACTTATCGCGAGGTAGGGTTGACTAAGTTCTGTTCAGTTTTGTGGGAATAGCTTATGATCATTATTATTTCATTACACAATGAAATAAATAATCGCATATTTAAAAACACAAGGGATGGGTTTGCAGTTTTCTATAATTCGCCTGATGGTAGGCAATCATTACGGTCTAGGATGGAGCGTGCTTACCCAGTAAGAACCGATTCAATCTCGCTTTACCGATCGTAAGATGATTACCGCGGGGATCAGAGAGTCAGCCAGGGAGTTCCACAATTTAGCAGTAAAAAATAAGGTTATCCATAAGGTTGTATGTAAATATGATGTATTGCACACTGTTGAAGAAATTTTCTAATAAGAAACACGAACCAAAGATAAGAGAAATGAGAAAATCATAATTCTTACCAACCATTTTACAATAAAAACACATTTCATAGACTTTTTTTTTTGTTCCGTCTATACTTCCTCCGACAATGAATGTCAGATACATTATTAGACTAAACATATTGCTTGCGCTGTTTGTTTTGTTTATTCATCTGATCGGTAAATAATTTCACCTTTTTTATTGTTCGTTTTAATAATGTTAATAATAAATAAATAGCATTACAGGTTTTTATATCTTACATACATACATTCCGATACTAAAAACAATCACAAACAGAGAACCTCTTTCCAGCCAAATGGCGAACCATCATAAACGAAGGAGCACTCAGTGCTCCCTCGGCTTATCAGGTTCACCACTTGCCCCAACAAGTGAGTGTTTAGGTATATATGTATATCATTATACATATAACACAATCCTACATACAATATTTACATATTTTACAATTTCATAGACTAGTAAGTTTACATTCTAGCCAGATTATTTATTGCTAATATATTACCGCCAACCCTACCTCCAATATTCATAAAGCTACATGAGTAATGCACATAACACGGAAAATGACGTTTCGATTGTTAGTTTTTGCGCCCATTGAAACGATACAACAGATGAACACACCACTATTTTAGAGTTTTCCTCCTAGCACTTATTTGTCAGATTGTATTATATATTATAATAATAACCTATGCTTTTTTTAAAAAAATAAATTGTGTGATAAGATAGAAAAGTCGTGAATATCTAGCTATAAAATTTGTACTTAATTACGTACATTGTACTTAATCGATTACGTAACTTAGCATATTCTTATAATATATAATTTAAATAAAATTTATTTTCGTTTGGAAACATAATATAAAAAATTAGCTACTCGCAATCTGAAGACAAAAAAACATTGCAGACTTATGTTTTTTTTAAAGTAGACAATTTTTATAAAATTAAAAAAAACACTCGGCTGTTGTAATTTAAATGGTAATCTTTTAATTTACGACAACTTTTTGTTAAACTTGCGTAGTCAGCTACGGGTATGCAATTACTTAAAATGGTTATACCTATTAACGTTAAATTACGTCTTTAGAAAGATTCTTTGTGTTTTTATCCTTCTCTTATTGACGACAGGAAATTATTACGTCTAGAGGTGATGGTAAAGTTTGATTAAGCCCAAGTTGTATTGCTCTTTTCTGTGGTTTTGCTAAGAGTTAACAGTTTGTTCCGCATGAACACCGCTACGGATCGACGGATCATAGTGATTTGACAGGAGTTGACAGGACCACACATACATAGATATTACTAAGCCTCCGCTGTCTGTCTGTCTGTCTCCAGGCTGTATCTCATAAACCGTGATAGGTAGAAAGCTGAAATCTTAACGAACGATCTAAAAGAACTAAACTTTGTAGTATTTAGAAACGTCCCTTCGTGCGCGAGTCCGACTTGCACTTGGCCGGTTTTTCCATATAACCATGCAGGCATCCCCTAGAAGTATGTTAATTCACCATTATAAAACTATTCTTAATTCAAGCCTCACATTTTTTAAGAATATTTATTAATTATTTTAATCTGAGTGGCAGCCCTATAGGAATGACAATTCGCGTGTCAGTCTGTGGAACGCGATTTAACGTAATAGAATTACGCAACTTGCAAGGACATCGGCCGGTTATCTAGCTATAGGTATAGTATCTACATAGTATTATATCTAGAAAGATAGACATAATGTACGGATAAAGCTAGAGGTAAACGGATTTTATACACTTTTGGGTTATGTAAGGTTTAGCCGGGTTTTTAAACTTACAATTATATAAATAGGGTATAGGTAAATGAAATTGTACGCTAAATGATTTATTTTTTAAGATACTTTGAACGTCGATTAAAATAAATGTTTACAAGATTTTCTGATCTGATATTTAAATAAATTATCAACAGACTACGTAATACAATAATTTTGATTCAGTCTCATTTCTTTGCAAAATTTTTGGTGTTAAGAAGTTTTTTTCGAATCCATGCTTACTTTAAATATTGTATGCGAGTAACGCTAATTTTCAGACGTAAGTATATATGTTACAGACCTTTTTTTTTTTTTTTTTTTTTTAACTTGAACGGGTTTGCACTTGACCATAGTTTACCTGATAGCAAGTAAGGCTATGGCCTAAGATGGAGCGTGCTTACCCGATAAGAACCGATTCACTCTCGCTTTGAAGATCGCTGGATTATAGTGCGTGGGGAACAGAGAGCCAGGCAGGGAGTTCCACAACCTAGCGGTACGAACAATAAAGGTGGAAGCGTACCGTTTCGTGCGGGTCTTAGGAACTTCCACCATAAACCGGCCTTAAGGCCGGTTTACACTTTGTTAAGTTAACACTGCAGGTGATTAGTGCAGGTGTTTAGTAATCAAGGTGTGAACGGAAGCGTGAAGTGATTAGTGTTAAGTGTAAAGTGCGATTAGTGCTTATTGATTAGTGCGAGTGAATAGAATCAAGGTCTATTTTTGCTGTTAAGTGACCTCCCCCCTTGTACTGTTTCACTCCCCTCTCTCGCAGTTCGCCTGTACTAATCAGTGTGTAAACACGCGTGTGTTAAGTGCGCAGTGTCAAATTCAAAGCGAAAATGAAGTGGACGGAACAACATACTTTGAAATTCGTACAAGAATACATAAAGTATGAATGTCTATACAATGTAAAGTGCGCAGAATTTAAAATCAAACAGTTGAGAGATCTGAACGTCTGGTAATCCATTTTCTTTGCCATAATCTTTTAAGCCTATTGATTTCAAAATTGAGTTCATTTTCTATATCAGATACCACAACAGATACAATCTCTTTAATTATTTGTCTTAATATTAAGCGCTGTTCATCTTCCATTTCTAGAGACACTATGCACAACGGACAGTACCACTACTTTGAGCTTCTTCCTAAACACTGTGTAAACGGAGATGGAAAAGACTACTTAACACTTGACACTTATCGCGTTAAGTTAACGCTTAACACTTATCACTTCACACTTCGCAAAGTGTAAACCGGCCTTTAGGGCGGTTTGATAAACTCTCGACACCAGAGATGGCCACTCTTATTCGATAAGAAGAAGAAGACGTATATATAACATGTACTTAAACGTATATTATTACGTACCTACGTATAATATAACATGATGAATAATTAAAATCCAATCAACTATGTTGTGAGAAACTAACGCGAGATGATTTATTCTTGGCACGATATTTCATGGTCAATAATCATGGCGTTTTCCGATAAAATGCGCATTGGCTGTAACTGAAGTGGATATTCGATTAATTAATTAGTGAAACCGTGAGAAATTAAGTCAATATAAACATTAATAAAAAATAGTAGAAAATATATCTAATATTTTTACCCACTTCAAGAACTATCCTGAAACGGGTATAAATCACGAATCAATCTGGGGATTTATTAAAATTGGGAACACTAAAGGAGGAACTCTCTGTCGTCTTTTTAATTTGTCTTTGTTTGTTTGTTTATGCTCTTAGTTGTATGTTCGTGTGTTATGTGTGTTATTGTTTTGTTTTTTTTACGTATTTCGAGTCGTGACCCGTCGCGGTCGGTCTCAACGGAAGACCAGCGCTGACTGTTCGCAGTCAGCACATGCTGAGTTGAGGCCTGCTTGTGACATGAAATTGTGTATATGCAAAATGTGATTGTCTAACTTTCCTGAATATGTTCGTATGTAATTTCTTGTCACAAAATAAATAATTTTCATTTCATTTCATTTCAAGAACTACAAAATTTCAATAACAAAAAAAAGTATGTACAAAATGAAATTGTACTTAACAGTTTATTCTTCTAACTAGTGGACGCCCGCGGCTCCGCTCGCATTATTTTGAGATAAAAAGGTTTAAAATAAACATAACTTTTTTATTTACGAACCGATTGAAATGACATAAACACTAAAATGTTCAGTTAATTGCACCATCATGTTAGTCAAAACCGTAGACAAAGCGGTTCAGCCGTTTTCGAGTCTATAACGAACAAACATACCGACAGACAAACACAATTGTTTTGCAACATGATTTTTGTGTCATCAATGAAGACCCCTCCACTGTTTTTTTTTCAATTATCTTCAATGTACAGACACCGACCTGTTACAGCTTTATTATATGTATAGATAGTGAAGTGACGCTGCGTGAGTAAACTATATAAGCATACAATTAACACGTTACAATTTCCTACAACTAGTACAGTAAACATACAGGAAGAGAGCTAAGGCGTAATTATATCATAACGATGTAGGTAAATATGAAAAACTACCTTTTTCACAAGTCATAAAACGTGGATTTTCCATCTCATTCTAAAATATTTGATAATCTCTTTGGGTTTCATAAGAAACTTCTTTAACATTTATCAGTCTGAAAGAATATTAAAAACTCGACAAAGCAGTAGGTAAAAAAAAATGTCTGATACACGTTTATTAAAAAAAACTAAGCGCTCAACTTTTTATTTAAGGCTCAAAAGTTTACTGTTCAGTTTAATGTTGTATCCGCTTTGTTTACAAATAAAACACAATAAAGAAATAAAATTGCTGTCGTATCAATAACGTATATTTGCCACGCGCTACTTTTACAGCCTTTATTTTACAACTATATTTTATGCATCTTATCAAGTTTAATGTATCTATTTTATTATTGTTATAATCCACGGATCAAGAGGTATTATCTAAGTCACATTTATCGATTTATTTTCAAAATAAACAAGCCGTTTCTTATCGATTTTTGTCGTTACTAGGCTATAATAATTACATGTTTACAGCATTTTTATTTGTGCTTACAATACGTGACAGATAAAAGAAATAAGTCTTCAAACCATGTTAAATATTATAGTAAAAAAAACCAGCCAAGTGCGAGTCGGACTCGCGCACCGAGGGTTCCGTAAAATTTATGGTTTTCGTAATTTTTCCTTTATCTATGCTATAAGACGTTGCTTCGTACCAAATTTCAAGATTCTGAGTTCACGGGAAGCACCCTGTAGGTTTTGATTCTCTTGCAAGTGTCGAAAATTTGCGGCATAAATGGCTGTATCTTTTGATTGCGTTGGCTTAGAAGTTTGATTTTTTCACAGCTTCAAGGGACAGTAGACCTGAGTAATTGATATAAATTTCAGCTTCATACCTCTACGCGTTCCTGAGAAAAAGGGTCTTGACAGACGGACGGACGGACGGACAGACGGACAACAAAGTGATCCTATAAGGGTTCCGTTTTTTCCTTTTGAGGTACGGAACCCTAAAAATTAAGTGTATATGTTACAATGTGTACCAGGTCAAACCTATATTTTTATGAAAGGTAAAGACAGTATTTTGGTCAGTGCCTGGAGTTTATTGACTTCAGATTATTAATCGAAGTGAAACAAAGGTCTTGTACAAGTATATTGATGTGTAGGTATTCAAACAACTAAAAGCTGGCATTGCACCTTAAATTAGGTACTATAGTAAAATTATGATACTACATTTAAAATTAAACAGTAATGAATCAAAATAATTTTAATTATTTGTGTTTGTATATGAAAAAATATTTGTAGGCACTGAGGGATATAATAGGGGTTTTATATTATTATTATTATTATAACTTTATTTACAAGAATCTTATACTCGTATTAAGGCAAGCCTTATATAAGCTATTAGGTACATCGGTGACTGATATCATGCAGTAGTCGAACATATAGCCTACTGCCACGGAAAAAGAGTAACTTTGGTTTTTCTTTGTGTGTGTTTTTTATGCTTTTCAGTCAGACATAAGACCATCAAGTTACTGGCCACAACACTCGCACAAACAACACTGTGGGGGATGGAAAAGTCTAATCTGAATTAGTACAGCTCGAAGCAAACAACAAACAAAATCATTAATTTCATTTCAGCTTCAGCAAGTATCTGTTAGGTCATCTACCTAAGTTTAGGTCGTGTAAGTTTGAACGTGGATCGGACGAATTACTTAGCTCGATAATTAGTCGGCAGGTGAGTGCACTCTAAATTACTCGTACTTGGAAAGACTTATAAGACCTTTTAAAAGAGTAAGTTACTTGTTTTTGGTTGGCAACAAAAATATAACAGCATTTTTCTTTTACAACGTATGATTTGTGGTAGTCAAAATGCAGAAGGCAAAAAATTGAGTCCTAGTTTATTTCTTGCCTAACTTAGCGTACCTAACTTGCAATTATTATTATTGCAACTACAATAATCTTTAAAAACTCTATGGGCCTTATTACAAAACGTGGTTTAAAGATAAGTCTAGACCAAGTCCGTTTTAGTTGTTCGAAATTTATCTGTCTACTGTTATAATTGACTTGTTGTCTAATGACTGGCCTGTTAGCTTAGTTGGTAGTGGCTCTGCCTTCTAATCTAGAAGTCGCGGGTTCGATTCCCGCATGACACAAGTATTTATGCAATTTAAAAATTTATAATTACTTGTGTTGAGTCTGGTCGTTTGTATGTATAATAAGTATGTATTTACAAAAGAAAAGTATATAAGTATTATATCCGTTATCTAGTACCCACGACACAAGCGTTTGCTTAGTGTGGGGCTAGGTGGCGCTGTGTGCAATGTCCCAGGATATTTTTTTTTTTTTTTTTTATAATTATCAAACTGTCAAAATGTACCAATGTTAAATCAAAGTTCCAATTTTATGTTGACATTTTGATTGCTTGTATGTGATGTCTGAACAACAAGAACCCACTTTTTATTTTCAAAGTCCTGGACTAATATTTAAACCGCGTTTTGTAATAAGACTAGTTGAATATTTAAATGCCGATCTCCTGCATAGGTAGATATGTAAAACAGTCCATTCATACAACTTAATTGCAAAATATTGCATGATTTGTAATGATGTAAAATTGCATGCACATCTTATGGAAATTCATCTATACGTGGAGTACCTATCCCACAAATACGTATCTTTATACTATTTATGACGTTTTAAGAAACAGGTTCTCATAACTTATACTCTGTAAAAGAAAATAGATATGCCATTTCAGTCACGTTTTCTGTCAACAAAAAAATATCCAATATATAAGAATGCAATAAAATTACTCACACACAAAAAAATAATTACAAAGCATTTAATCAGCACAAAAATTTATAAAAAATTATCTCCATGAATGTTCATTAAAAAAAGCGATGTATGTTATGACTTGAACTTTTTTTTTTTTTTTAACATGAAATAGGCTTACGCTTGATTACAACTTGCCTGATGTTAAGCAACGTTATAGTCTACGATGTAGCGCGCTTGCCTAGAAGAAACCGGTTTACTCTCGACTTGAAGACCGACAAATTATAGTTCAAGGGGAATAGAGATTCGGGCAAGGAGTTCCACAGTTTGGCTGTTCGCACGATGAAAGTCGAAGCAAAACGCTTGGTGCGAGTCTTTGGGACCTCAACTGTATATCGGTGCCTCCTTGCCGTGCCTTTACTCGTGCGATGGTGAAATGGGGCTGCAGGAATTAAATTATGCAATTCCTCCGCACACTCTCCGAAATGAGCAAGTAGTTGCTTTTTAGTTTTCCTTCATGTATGTACATATTATAATAATTGCATAAATAAGCCTTGAAGGCTTATTGATGTAAGTATCGTGTTAATTATCATCTGTTTTATTGCGATTCATCTCCAATTTGCACTCATACGCTGATCACTGCTTAGTTGAATGCAAAATGAAGCCTTTGTCTTTAACTTGATGCCTCATAGTGTAGAAGAATTTATGGTAAACAATAAGGTTTTTATTACAAAACGTGGTTTAACTGTTAGTCCAGAACTTTGAATAACTGAGTCCGTTTTTGCTGTTTGAAATTTGACTTTCAACTGTCATGGTAATCAAACTGTCAAATTGTTACCATTATTAAAATCAACGTTCCAATTTGAAGTTGACATTTTGATTGTTTGTATGTGATGTTTGTACAACAAGAACCGACTTTTTTATAGTTCTAGACTAATATTTAAACCGCGTTTTGTAATAAGTCGATTCGTGTCACCGTTTTATAAAACTTGAATTAGGTATGGTTGACTATATTTGATTTTGAAATATGTTTAAATAATGCGGAATAAACATAATTGTCATGAATACGCGTGTTTATTGTATTTAAATGTTAAACGTTCTTATTCACGTGCGCAAATAAGTTTTAAGTACACCTTGTTTTATAGTTTTTTATTCAAACAGATATAAATTTAATGCAAACTGCGGTATAAGTTATAGTGGACACAGTTAACGCGTAGATTAAACAAGGTGAACCCAAAATATAGAAACCTGTTCAACAGGTTTAGTTTACCTAATTATAAAACTTGAAGGCTATTATTGTATTTTTAAATCATATCGTGACGGCTTTAAACTAACCCCCATTGATTTGAAGTTCTTTGAACTTAATTATAATTATTAAAGTACTTTGAGGCGTCATAGGCACACCTATACTAAAGTAGTATGCTTTATCTCTTGCCTTTGAAGAGAACATTTGAGTACTTCATTTTAAAATTTGGTTTGTACACTTCATAGCACAGTGATTATCAGCTTAGAAGCCTAATAACTAATTCTATTCAAATTTTATTTTCATCAACAAAATATTTGATAACTTCCAATGTAAAAAGTAAGTTTGTCTATCACATGACCTACAACTTCCTATAAATTTGTACTAAAAAATACTAATTATGCTAAATACGAGTACAATAGGTTTCTTACGCCCATTTGATCTGCATGACTTTCTGCAATTGATTAGTTATGATGGTTATGATTACTTCTTAATTACAATGTGACTCTGTTATCACTGGTGATAAGTTGAAGTTGATATAGATGAAAATAACTCGGATAAGAAATTTATGAAATTTAATGATGTAGCAATTCTTGACTCAAGTTTATGTATAATTAGTGTTTTGATTACAAGAGATATTGTTAAATGCATGATAACTTTAAAACTTGTAATGTTCAATCTTCAAGCTTTTTTGCTTAAAATATACTTAATAGAAAAAAATCTCCTATCAATTTACTTTGAAATGCTTTGCTGTAAGGTTGTTGTTTCTGTTAGCCTGTCAACTAAAAGGTATTGATATAAATATCTATAAGTATAGATCCTATTAGAAGTATATTTTAGTGATGGAAAGGAACAATAAGAACTACCATAATAAGGTTGCTATTAATAAATGGTGGCGGTGAAACTTCAGCCATTCATAAGCAAGCCACAAGTTCTGGCCACAGATAACGTAGCAGTAGGTACAGATGCGCAGTGAAGTTATTGTTATAGCCGTATAGCTTTGTACGATACTGGAAGCAACACTTCTGACCCTCACAATCATAATTGGATTGCACTATTTAGTTCCGTTTTCAGCCAGCGCAGAGTTACTCGTTTCTATAGATGCGCAATGAAATTAACAAAATAACTTGTCTTCCTCTAGAAGCAACACTTCTGACCCTTACGCTCACCATTTTAGTTGCATTTGTTAGTTCAATTTTCAGCCGTGCGCATTTATCATGATCTCTACAGCGCATGCGAAGACCGCTCTCTGACTGACGTAGCGCCAGCTCGCTCATGCCTCGTGTCTAGAAGGTTCGCGAACTGACGTCAAGTTACGTCATATCGGACCACTAACCGCCCACATACCGGCAACTACCCATAGCTATAGGTAGGTAAGTGTGCCGGCATAAAAATCGGATTAACTTGAACTAGATAAATGGTGGGGATAGATTTTTTTTCAAGCTTTACACATTTAAATAATTACCTACCTCAATGAGGTTTTGTATAGAATATCATTGACCTACCTACGTAAAGTTATAAGTTATCTTGTTATGTTCGTCGATTTAAAGATATCTGATATCCGATTTAGAAGTCAATTCAATACCTACCTATTCTTATAGTTGCATGTCTGTTCTGTTTGTCCTTTTCACTTGTTAGTGCACTTACCTAAGTCATCAGATAATGTTGTCTATCATTGAACCACAGCACTTGATTGTAGCTTCAAAAAGATTGCCGTTTCTAGAAAAGTGTGCCTAATTATGCCATCACTTCTAGCGTTAACTGGAGCAATGTTGTGGGCATTGTAGTAACAGAGTTTTGAATAATTTTTGAACGAGTTAAACCGGCTTCGGGTGGAACGAGACAAGACACCAACTTGCGTGATTTAAGGCGAAGGCCAGCCATTTCGGCTCGTTTCCAACGGTCATACTCATTAAAGTTAATTATTAAAATATTGCTGTTAAATTAGTATAATATCCTTGTGATGCAAGGATGTTTGAGTGCGTGGCAAAACAAGAGGATAAAACAATCAATATATAAAAAGTATACGAGAATACACAATTAAAACAACGTAGAAAACAAAGTAATATATAGCCATAGACATTGGATAAAATATATAGCTTTTATTACAAATGTATTGTAAATAAAATGTGTTGTTGTATACCTATGTATTGTTATCTAAACAACGAGTCCAATATAATCACGATATATCGATTTTATTCAACCAAAAGGTTAATCAACAAGCTTTCTAAACCACGAAACCTTTATGATTGTTTTCTCGTGATGTCTCTATCTAACTAGTGAGTAACAGTCTCAAAGGCTATATGCGTAGAAGACTCGTCTAGCGATCTAGCATGCACCTCACACCATTGCGCAAACCGAGCGAACGACGGCAGCTTTACGGAAACTTGACTGAATTGTAAACTGCCGCTAATTTCGCGTATCACATTCCTTACTTATCACCATTATCAAGCCGTTATCGCCCACTGCTGAGCATAGGCCTCCCTTCTAGTACGCCACTGGTCCCGGTCCTGCGCAAATTGTATCCAGGTGCTCCCGGCGGTTTTCCTTACAACGTCAACCCACCGCATAGATGGGCGACCTCTGTTTCTATGGCCTGTCATGGTTCTCCGTTAATGTTTCGGTCTACCGTCAATCCGTCAATGGTTGCCGTCTTTCTGACTCGCAATAATATGTGTCCTGTCCAACACCACTTATCTATTACAATTCTATGAAAACCCTGTGTGGTCTATTAAACATTCTAAACAAAACAAGTCAGTTTCATTGTTAATTTCCTCGTAGTACTTTGTAAACTTGACATTGTGTCCGTGCCGTGGCCTACGGGTTACAAGGATGGTTTCGTAACTACAGATTCGTGAATAAAATATTGTTGGATTCAAAATGTTGTTGTTTTATTTATTGTGTCCCTCTTCTTTTGGAGTAAGACTTAATAATAACAAGCCGCCTTATTTCTAAACGCGGTTTATATCGTAGTTTAGGACTTTGAAAATAAAAAGTCGGTTGTTATTGTTCAGACATCACCTAAAAGCAATCAAAATGTCAACTTTAAATTCGAACTAAATTACGTTTTGTAATATGACGGTTTGGGTTTAAAACGTGACGTGTAAATTGGTTTTATGAAAATATATGAATATGAATAAAATTTTATACAACGATACGTGAAGTGATGCCCAGCCTAAGGCAATGAATCTTGTCATTTTTTTCAGCATAGTTATTAATATGAACACAATAGATATTTAACTCGAGTAATTTTATACCGATTAGATCAGATTTAATCACTGCTTTTTCTTTATATAAGCATACCAACGCTTTTCTATAAATATTAATAATTATAAAATAATAACGTATCAATCATCGACACGAAGGTAGTTCCATATAAATAGTCATCTCGGTAGATAGTTTCATTATTATAAACCTCTGTCTACAAATGTCCGATATTAATGAACTAGAGGTAGGTATTGAGGTACTTAATCTGTTCCAGGTATATTAATAACAAGGAACAATTTTTATTACAGGGCACGACCAATAATTTGACTCTTTAACGGATGTTTAACTAAGGATTAATATATATAAAACTCAAAAGTGACTGACTAACTGATATAGTGATCTATCAACGCACAGCCCAAACCACTGGACGGATAGGGCTGAAATTTGGAATGAAGGTAGAGGTTATGACGTAGGCATCCGCTAAGAAAGGATTTTTGGAAATGAGGGGTGAAAAAGGGGATGCTAGTTTTACTTCTTAATGCGAGCGAAGCCGCGAGCACACACTAGTTTATACATATAAGGCAATAGACATACCAAAATTTTAATGGATAAATAAAACAAATATGTAGGTATATATAACAACAATAAAACAATTTAATTTTTTTTGCCAGAATGCCCGAAAAGTTTTTGCTGTACGCTCGCGATTTATTTTTGCCTCTGAATGCATAATTTACGAGTATTTTTATACCTTTTTACCTTCGTTTTAGCAACATTTTTTTATGTTTTCCGCTGTAATAATAATTATTATTCTTGTTGAAAAACTATTGCGTCAGCACAAATCATTATCAGCGTTTGCATTACACAACTACTCGTAGATTACATTGCATGAAGTAACATCACACTGTTTCTTATGTTTATGACTGAGAGATGTAAATGAATGTTTTTGAAAGAATTGTCTGCAATCTATAAATTAATCGACATAAAGGTTGTAAGCAATGTTACATACATACTTAGTAGGTAACTTTCTGTTGATTCATCATAAAGCTAAAATATAGGTACCTATTTCGGATGTGGTAAGTGCCACTTGATCCACAATATTTCGGTTTTAATAATTCTGTTAATATTGATTTTGGTAACGCTTGAGATTTTAAAGCGATCTTGAAGTTGGACACAATTAGGCATAAAACTTGAAAACACACGTCAAAGGTGCGTCACATTTTTTTTATTGCAAAAACGTTTGAATACACGCGCACGAAAAAGTTTGTTTTTATCATTATTTCAACACTTCTAGCGATAACTTTTTAGCACTCACTCTCTCGTCACAATTCTGCAAAGAATTGAATATAAAATAATTATCAATTGTTTCATAAATCTGAGATGATCTATGATATTCCTAGAAGGCTTCACTAATGAAAAGTACACCTGAGTAACACAAAGCAATATATTATACCTGTCTAGTACAATGCGGTTTTACTTATATAGAAGATTATTTAGCCTTACTAGATCAATTAAAAAAATATAAAACTAATAGTAAAACTTATGAACCACTTGTTTTTAATTTGTTGTGACAAAGCCTGTTTAAATTATAAGAAAAAGATTTTCTTTAATTTATGTTATACTTGGTTTTTCATTCAAACCTTTACGAGAACAACAGCTCTAAACCTTACAATACGAACAAAGTTAATACTTCTATTCTATACATAGTACATATTCGCAATGAGTATATATATGTTACGGTAAATGTGGATAATCGGGAATTATGCATAATTCCCAACGCACACGGTAAATGTAGTGAATTATCCATATTTACCGGTAATTATATATAATTACCATACCCCTTTGGTAAATGTAGAAAATAATGAAATCAAACTTCAGAATCAATATATTATTAGAATAAATCCATGTACAAATAAAATAAATAAATCGCACGAGTAGAGGATCAAGAGCTCAAACCTTCTGTTTGGTGTTTGGTTGCCAAAACATAAAATAAAAATAATAAAGTAAAGTAGAGTAGAGTAGAGTAAAGTAAACCAGTTTGCTTTCGCCTTGAAGACCGACAAATTATAATTCAGTGCGGTGCCTCCTTGCCTGTTTTGTTTTTTGCCATGTTTGATTTCATTATTTACTACATTTACCAAAGGCGTATGGTTATTATGTATAATTACCGGTAAATGTGATTAATTCGAATGTTTTTCTCACTTTTACCAAGAGCACTGGTAATTATGCATAATTCCCGGGAATTATGCATAATTCCCGCATTATCCACATTCGCCGCAACATATATACAGCATTTGAACTCAGGGCTATTATCTGAGAAGTGCGATGTTTACATTCTACGTTATAGGCACACACTCAGTTCACGTAAATGTCAATTTTGCAGAACCAGTCAGTTTTGCATCAGCTGGTTTGCATCACACTAGTATGTCAACATTACACTACTATGACAGTCTCTATCTATCTATACCTACCTATAATAAAGCTGAAGAGGGTCAAAAATCTAAACATAGACGATATTGGAAAAAAACATTGTTTGGGTATAATTTAAATCCATAACAGAAAACGTTTCAGCAGTTTTTAGATTTTTTGACTGTTTATCTGTGTGTCCGTTTACTTAACTTGTTTACCGGTTTCTTCTAGGCAAGCGCGCTAGATCGTAGATTACAACGTTGCTTAAAATCAGGCAAGTTGTAGTCAAGCGTGAGCCTATCTAATGTAAAAAAAAAACATAAACGCTCATAACGCAAAAACGGCTGAACGGATTAGCATGATTTATGGCAGTATACCTATGTAGGCAGTATGATATCTTAGAAGTGTCATAGGCTACTTTTTATCTCAAAATAATGCGAGCGAAGCCGCGGGCGTCCACTAGTCTAAAATATTATGTTAATGTATGTGTGTGTATGTATGTATGTTTATATTATTATCGTTTCGACATCTGATCTAGGCTTTGCTAATTAAGAACGGTTGATATGCGCTGGTTATACCTATACCTACCTACGCTTATAACTATCTAAGTAATACTCCCTGTCAACCTAATCGCGGTCTTTGACTGATATAATGGATCCTTATATATTTTAATCAAGCTTTATTGTAATTTTATTGCACCTTATCTCTGACATTACGTTACCCTTGTGACTTGTGCTATTGTTGTAGATATCATATCGCGAGAATTTATCAGAATTTGTTTATTGTTGCATACTCTTGTCGTTAGGAGCGAAGTATTTTTCTTTTTTGGTTTTCTTTCTTTGTAATTAATATCGTGTGTTGCAATAAAGAATTTTCAATTATATTCTAAGTGGCTGTACATTTATTATTGTTCTAAATATAGCTAATATAAATAAATACAAAGTTCATGTTCCTGAAACGCCAGCAGTGATTCTGCCATCGTCGTCACATATCCAGGAAAATCGTACTCGCACAATGTTCATTTTGCTATTTGTATATTTCCCGTCAACATATCCGTTGATTTCAGTAATGTTCCGTGGTTATCGTTACGTCATAATGGACACTGTATTTCCCCCATAGCAAGTAGGTTGGCTTTCTAATTATATGGAGCTAAATATACCGCCACTGAGAAGTCGATTGAGCACGACACAGTTATCTTTTACTTTATCTCTTTTAGATAGTAATATATGCTCTTGCATTTTTCTTGAGTAACACCTCCACTGAAACCTTATGTAGATAACTATTTCATTATTAACGACATGTTTAGTGTCTCGTTAACATTTATTACTGGTAATTACTGGGAGATATAGTTTGTGAAATTTAGCACCGATTGGGAATGAGTTTGCTTTACTTTATATTTAGACTATAATAACCGCCTTATTACAAAATGTGGTTTAAATATTAGTCCAGACTTTGAAAATAAAAAGTCTGTTCTTATTGTTAAAACATCACATACAAACATTCAAATGTCTGGTTACATTTTGACTATTATGACAGAAGAGAGAAAAATTTCGAACAATAAAAACGGACTACATATTTTCAAAGTTCTGGACTAATAGTTAAACCACGTTTTGTTATAAGGCTCAAGAATATAAAATGAATGCAACTGCGGTAGCGGGAGTGAAGTACCATCCTACATTGATTGAAGCCATTTAAAGAAATCAGCCTTGTTTCAGGCTCGTAGATATTAGAAGCACGTGGGCTATAAATGGCGATAAAGAGCCAGACGAGACAATATACCAAGGTCGGATCAATCGACTGCTGTTGTCAGGTCATTTTTTTTCTTTTTATATTATAATAGTAGGTACACAGAACAGAATGTGTTCTTAAATGAACTAAATATACATTTAAAACTGGATTTGATCCAGAACAAATTCCAAAATATGAAAATGTTAGAAACATGAAAGTGTTGCTTTGTACAGATATAGGTTCTCAACTACTGAAGTATTATAAATAACAGCATAATTTTAGATCTATTATATATTTATATAATGTATTGTACGAATGTAACAAATATGAAAGAAAAATGTTGCATGGTATGTAGGTATTGTTAGTAGGTTACATTTGAATTTTATTTTGTCTAGATCTTTAGACACGCTACTTATATGTACATAGGTAGAACACGCCAGATAGACACAAAAGCCAGACCACGATAAGTAGTCTGTGTATCTCATGAATAAGAATGAGTGTAGATACATCTGTACTTGTATTATGTGTGTGGCTCCAGATATTATACAATTGTTGAGCACCTGTACGCCCGGGTTGGAATCAATAAAGGCAGACGCCGGTTAGGTCACACTGGCTGGTATTCCCGCTCAGGGACGCTCGTAACAATCCTAACTTGAAATGATACTGGGTCAAGTTTTACTGCAGTATGTCTGCTCTTTTATCGCTTATGAATAAGTTTAGGGCGATGTCTCTCGACATCACTACATCGGCCTTGTCGTACCACGTAACGCAAGTCTTACGATAGATTACACGCGGAAACTAGTTTATTTGGAGATTTTTGTTTGCCTTCACCTTCGGAATTTCAACTCAAAAGCCACAGATTACGATCTTATTTGGTGTTAAAAGACTGGATTTATTAAAATATTTTTCTGCAATCGATGACTAACCTTGAGTTTTAAATGTTTTATGCATTCCGAGCTGAATCCATAATGAGCTATCGACGATGCCATAACCACCATTTGTGACTTCGCTAATGCGTATGCGTCGAGAATCGTTTTACAACGGCTTTGTTAGGGTAGATTGAGAGTGTTTAATATCATATTTAGAAGTCTACCACATACTTAGTAACCTACACCTACCCGGGGAATATTCTGGAAAAGAAACTAAGAAATAGCAAAGAAAAATTAATTTATTAAATAACCGCATAACTTACTGAGAATCCCACACACGTTCAGCCCTTTAGCCTATATTTACACTTCGGGCCGCTACGCCTATATATACAGCGCGCTGGGGTCAGGCTTCGATCACAGATAAATGGAGATTGTTTGTTCTAGACGGGCGCTCCCACTTCTTCCTGGTAGGAGCTGGTGAGGTGCGCGGCGGCGGCGGTGAGCTGGCGCAGCGAGCGGCGCAGGCCGCGCAGGTGGCGCCGGCAGGCGGCGGCCGCGCGCGCCGCCGACTCGCGCTCGTCCTCCCCCTCGATGCCGGAGTCCCCGGCCGCGCTGGACGCGTCGCTCTCCGTGTCACTCAGGTCGCTGACGCGCCGCCCCCGCTCTGCGCGCTCCTCCGCGTCCCCCGACCACAGCAGCTCGTTCTTCAGATCGTTGAGCATGGCGAACATGCTGAAGGGGTCGTCGTCTCCGTCCTGCTCGATGTTCATGAGCCGGCTGGGGATGAGCACAGTCTGGTCCATGGTGTTAACAGTCTTCACGAACCGCTCCATGTCGTTCAGGATGCTCTGCTTTGAGAAGTCTGAGCCGTCATTTCTGGCGATTTTGCGCAGAGTGTTCCTGTAACAACGGAGACAATGATGTTATTATAGGATTCCAAGATTCTGACAACAAAGTTTTAGAGTTCCCGCTAATCGCTTACATATACTCATTCACACAAAATAAGAATTTGCAGAGGACAATGCACATCTTTGTCCTAATTGAAATGTTGCCAAGATTAATCAGTTTACTCCTAACAATATATATATCTTTAGGTACTATATCTTGATAATGTATTAGACGAACAATGCCATGTCATTTAGAACAAAACAGTTTTGGAATTGTTTAAATTTAACTGAGAGAATAAGGTATGAAAATCTGTTGAAATCATTTCAAAGATTCAATTTGTTATTCAAGGAAACAATGGAAGTATTCATGGAACATGGATTCATATTCCCTTAAAAACTGCAACGTACTATGTATTACAAATTAGTTAGTACGATCAACTTTCTTTGAAGTAGGTACATTATGTAGGACAGTTTAATGAGTGAGGATGTAAAATGGACCGCTGCCAAAATTGTAATGTTCTATCACATTCATTTTCAGCAGCATAAAATAACAGTTAATACCTACTACAAAAACGGATATGTAAACAAAACAAAACTGATAAAGTTAAAGTTAAAAATAGGTGATAAATACTTTGGCTGTTGACTCATTCTAATGCCCACACATGTTCAAGATCTGATAAGGAGCCTATTATTGATAAATTCCAATGTATTGAACTGATTCATTCTATATTGTACCTATCAGATTCAGTGATAATAGGTTTGGTAGTTAGTAGTAATGCATATTTTGAAAGTTTTAGGCATCCTGGAGTATTCTATAGTCTAATATCCTAGTATGGTGAATTCAAAATCAGTATTCTCATATATTTAACATAGTAAAGATAAAGATAATTTTGAAATAAACCTAAGTAGGTACCTACCTAGCAGGCTTTGTAACTTTAATGTTTGTCATCCTGATGGGCATATAGAATATCATTGGCTTTAACCAAACTTCTGTGGTGCGTTAGCTATTTACGGTTACTGGCTTTATTAATAAGGATAATGTTATTGTTGGTTTATTCATGAAGTGTTTGTTTGTGATACAACAGAATAAGTACAGACAATACTTACATAATCTACTGTGGTAGGTATGGTTAACTCAGAATTTGGAGCAATGATAGGTAGGTACTAACATGCTAAAAAAAATATTTATCAAAATGACTAATTGCATGTTTTTGATAGTTTAGGTCGTTCTGTTCTGTATGTTGCACCTGTTTTTTTCTAGATCATTAACACTCAAAATTCTACCCGAGTAGGTAAGTAAGTATTTAGATATCGCAGTTATCTAATCGGCATCCCACGTCGTGAACGTGTTTCCAGTTCGGCGAAAGTAAACCTTACAAGGTTGAGTTAACGACTAACTTAGCGTGCAGACTCCTCTGCAGGTAGAGTCTACCTACTTCTAATATTGCTATTTGCTTGGAAACTCGCAGTCACGCATTCGACACATGCACATCGATTGAGAATAGAAGTATCGTGAGGTATGATAGGCGTAGAACATGTATAATTGTTACTCAATGGCTATGAATTACGGTATTTTCAATGAGTCATCGTGTTAAAGGCACGCACTGCGCACGCCCAAAAACCGGGATAACCTCATCGATGAACCCGACACCGAGCCACTATTCCCAGAAACGCTTACATCGAAATCATTCACTGCTGCTCTTTCGTCACACTGCAGACACTTTCATTGAAACACTCAATTCGAATGTGAAAGGAAACGATCGCGCCATCGCCTGGGTCACCGCAATGGCCACTCGGAAACCTCGGCTAGTTTGTCGTGCACGCATGCCTCACACCCGAAATTCAATTAGAATGCATCACTGATCACGCCACACAGCTCGCTAAGGACGGGCTTATCCACACAACATAATAGGTAGGGTAGAAGCGTACAAGCCGACGCGTTCCGTACCTGCTGTTCTCCAATTTGGTCGATATGTCGGTGTTGAAAGACATCTTCTTGTGTTATTTATGTATAAATATCACTGAACGATCACACACGGCCTAATTTTATTTGATGACACTGTAAGAATGTTGAGATGACGTTTAGTTGCAAGTGCGGCTTGCGAAACAGCGCGATACACACGACCTCGAGCAGCGAGCGCACGGTACGGAGTGGTTTGACGTTTGGCGCGGAGTGGGGAGGACCCTCGTATTTATATGACTCGATCGTATGATGCGGGGAACGACAACTATGAATTAAATCGTTGTGGTGTCGTTTGGAGTGCTGATAAATACAATGAACTATGGATATTAGCAAAACATTATCCGTGCTTATTTTTCGCCTTGTTTCTCTAATGTGTTTATGTCAGAAAACTCTTTTTCTCGGGTTTATCTTTTGACGGCCGGGCGCGTCCCACCCGAGTCACACCATATTACAGGCGTTCTCATTGGCTGCCATGAACACAAGCCGTGTTTTATTGGGTAGTGGTAAAAAAAAATTATGCGCGAATTTCAAATCTATAAAATACGCTATGCATTTGCGTAAATGTAACTTCGTTTCGTTGCAATTGTCGCTAAAATGATAACACGCTGTATTATAAATAGGCACAAAGATTAAAGTTAGAATACCTACAGCTGATTATTATATGGATGGATTAATCAATATACTTATTATAGTCAAACGGATATGATAATAACTATTCACCTAAAGCACAGAATACATAATACAACCTTAAGTTACTAATCTGTGTCCTAGTGACTACATTGACGTAAATTATGCCAAAGCGGGCATTTTCTCTACATTAATTAATTAAAAATTAATCATCGATATAACTAATATTGATAATAGCACATCCATAGAAGAAAATGCATTTTTATCTTTGTTTATTGTTTTATTGTATAATTTATCATAAATAATGTCAGCATTTTCTTGTTTGTTATTTAAAAAGTACCTATACATGTAAAGTAGGAAGTCGTCCGATACATAATTCACCTAATTTCTTTCAGCAAACAGGGTGAAAGATCAACTGAATAAGTCCACTTACTTAAGCATTTCCATTGTATGTAAAGTAATTAACTGATTTACTTTTACTTGCGTCTGTTTAATAATTAGCTGAATATTAATCAAGTGACATTTGTTGCTACTTGCTTCGTTTCTGAAACCTTTTTTGTTTTTTTTTAAGAACTGTGAATTAAATGTATGACGTTGGTGGCTTTTTTTTAATTAATAGGTACAAGTTATTTGTATTTTTCTTGCATTTCTACACTTTTTGGTCGGGGAAACATATATTTATATTTACCAGAATGATATTTCCATTTGAAACTGGAGTGCGAGGTGGCTACTTAATAATCAAATGGTCTTTCCCAGTGGAAATATCTAAAAGAAGGATTGTATATTGGCATTCAACTGTAAATATTAGTTACTTTTCGGTCACCCATTCAAAAATAGAACCAAAGGATCATAGTAAAATGTCAATTAATAATTTAATTCCAACCATTAGAACCACATTTAGGATAGATTTGTACAATTGTTTCGAAATAAAAGCATTTTATCGTTTGATATTACATAAATGTATGTATTTATTTTAATACCAAATTAGCAAAGTACTTTTGTAGGTGGCAGAAGGTGATATCCCTCATTTGAACCACCTGATTAAATATTTTGTCATAGCTTCATTATTATATAATTCTAAATTATGTGGAAAGTTCATAATAAGCAAAATAAATACCAATTAAATGAAATATGGAATACCACTGGAGTGGTAGTTAAGTTATTTTAGAAAAAAAACATTTATTGAGACAGATTTACATTTAGCAAATATACACTCACATACAATAAATAAATAAATTTGCCCCAACACAGCCCCAACTCAGCATAACGCTGATTGCTGGAAGCAATCAGCGTTGGTCTTCCGTTGGGGCTGGCTGTGACGTCACGTACGAGACAATGATTTAGTTAAAAAAGTAAATGATAGAGCAAAAACAAAATAGAAACCTGAACATTAACCTTAAATGTAAATAAATAAATAAAACATGGTAAGTAGATACTGGTGGTATTTTATAGTTATTAGACATGGTACAGGATTTCTATTCGCAATATCGATGCTCAAATATCGCTTCATATATCAACTTATCATAATATGAAATAATAATATTTATTAGAAAATAATGATTGTAAATATTATTGTAACTAAATAAAACAATATTTCTGGTTGTCAAGTGAACAAACATGTTGTTAGTATTAATTACTATCATTATTTTCCGCTGGGGGTTATCTTACCACTCGTATCTATCACTAACGACATTTTACCTAATAGACTCCTAACTAATGCAAAATAGTTCTATCTACTTATGACAAACCAATGTATTATATATACATATATATAACAATTGCGATCTAAATACAAGGTCTAAATGTTGTTGTAACGTCTTTAGTTTAAAAAATGAACGTAACCAAATTACTGTAGTGATTTTTTTTCTACAGATATGCCTAACAAAGGCACCCGAAGGATCAGTAACAGATCTTCGTCTCAGACGTAACACTCTTGGCGGAGTGGCCGTGGTCAACATGTACATAATGTAATGTATGTAGTGTTGTAACACAGTACTAACAGATTTCATTTTGCTTAAAAGTATTATTTCTATACAAAAAGATTGGTTAAAACGAAGGAAAGTCACATGGAAAACTAAAATATCTCAGTTTGCTTTTCGGTGTTTAATTTCCATTTTATCAATAAATAATTTATATTTTTTAACAATTTTTTCACCATATCTTCGTGAAAATATACTCTGTAGTTATCTATTAGGCCTTAAAGCTCCGATAAAAATACATATTTGATCGAAGCCTTCAAGATACACCATTTCAATCTTTAGTCAGACGTTTCTGAGTTGCTTTATCTATGCGCACCACACATGACATAGCATGCAAATAGCGCGTGGACCGGCTTGAACCGACACACCCTTATTGCAAGACACGTCATATTGAACGTAATATACGTGTTTGTGTAGGCAACACGTCAAATACTTTATTTAGAGATGCTAAAAGCACGCACGGATAGCGTCAGAGTAGAAACGTGATTTGCTAAAGTTGTTTTCGTATTATCCGAGGGAAATAAATAAAAAAATAGGAACATTTCACTTAGCGCCATCTAGCTCCATACAGAGCAAACTACCTAATTGTTCTTAATTCCATGTTTTAAAAACATTTAAGAGGGGGCCTAATGCCAGCAAAACGCAAACAGAGGTATTTTCGATGCCGCTCTTTGATGCTAAGAAACATAAAAATTGCAACGAAAAAAATATTGG
Source organism: Macaria notata (assembly GCA_927399415.1). Taxonomy (NCBI): domain Eukaryota; kingdom Metazoa; phylum Arthropoda; class Insecta; order Lepidoptera; family Geometridae; genus Macaria; species Macaria notata. Next base: position 4,328,216 of record OV656727.1, read on the forward strand.
GATATGGGTTTAATCCCAAAGAAGACAAATAGCTGCATAGAATTTTGAAAATAGGTCGGAGTTTTCCGTAAAAAAAAAACTACAAATAAATAAATAAATAAAATTCATTTATTTCGGGTTACTGAGACCCATATCGAAAAAACACATTACATTCAATTCAATTCAAAACAACATAAATTAGAATTACTTAATTATTATTATCTTAAAATTTAAAATAATAAAGGTATGTACATGTCCAAAAATGTCCAAAAATGCCATTGACAAATGCCAAAGAAAAAATCTATTTTTATTCATTTACTCGAAATTATCAGCGATGACCCCGCATTATTTTTTATGTATAAAATAGCTACAATTATGTTTTAGTTAAGTCATCAGTTACTTTTTCAATTTGATGTACAACTTTTGAGTAATTAAATAAAACTCGGTCAAAAATACACCGCGACATTCAAATGGAAAAATGGATTTGAAAACGACTATTCCACTTCTTTGGGATTAAACCCATATCCCAATATTTTTTTCGTTGCAATTTTTATGTTTCTTAGCATCAAAGAGCGGCATCGAAAATACCTCTGTTTGCGTTTTGCTGGCATTAGGCCCCCTCTTAAGCAGATAAGTATTATCACAGTATTATATCCGTTATCTAGTACCCACGACACAAGCGTTTGCTTAGTTTGGGACTAGATGGCGCTGTGTGCAATGTCCCGGAATATTTATTATATTTTATTTATTTAGCTTAGACTTTTATCCATATATCCTATGTTACAAATTGCTATTTAAATTAATTCATTAATTAACCTAAGCCTGTATCAGACCCAGATTCGCTATACGTACGGTTATAAATAAATTTAGCAGATTAATATTTTTTTTTATATATTTTTGTTTAAATCTATGTCCACTAACGTTTGAATGCCAAAAAATGTATATCCTTCATAATAATTATAGTTAAATATATTACTTAATAATTGCAGCATAATAGGCATGTATATTTTATTTTTTAAATAATATTGAGTTTTTTTGTGAATAATTAATGGAAACTTCAGATGATATTTTATATTTCCTGTTTCACACAATAGGTATATAATTTAAATAAATTTCTCATTGAATTCAGTTTAATTGAACAAAAAATATTTTTGAATCCGTTGTACTTAAACTAATTTGTCAAATTAATTGTAATATGAATAAAACATTTCTGCAATGCATAATTATGCGGAATGAATATAAAACGTAAATAATTAAAATTAAAAAAATGCATTAGATTAGTCAAGACTTATCTCTAAATGTAAATTAGACAATTACAAAGCTTGGACCTGAAATTAGAAAATAATAGAAATACGTTTACACATAGCATGTAGGTATGTATGTCATCATCATCATATTAATTTGTATGCCACTGCTGAGTATAGGCCTCCTCTCAAGCGCGACATACAGCAAAGTGTCTGTCTAAGCTAGTTCTTGTCAACTTATTTAGCGATATCATTTGGCCATTGGCTGGTGGCCTATATCTTTATTATATACTAAAGAACGTCCGCAGCTTCTCTCGCATTATTTTGGGATAAAGGTAGCCTATGACAGACACACTTAAGACCTTATACCTACTACGTACAAAAAATATGATGAACAGTTTAGCCGTTTTTGCGCGATGCGCGTTAAAACAATCGGATAAATAGACAAAATTCTAAAAATACTGAAACGAGTTCTGTTATCGATTTAAAGTATAAGTACCTAATATTTTTCCTAATATCATATATGTACCTACAGATTTTTGACCATCTTCAGCTTTTTTATATTACTATGTACATTTAGATATAGATTTAGGCATAAATAACTCAGTGAGCTAACAATAATAAGATTTTGCATCATGTCGCGAATAGATCAAGTTTTCTTCGTGGATAAATACTTCAACTCAGAACCAATATGTCGTAACTACAAATGTCGTGTGAAGATATATGAATATTTATTAAAACGATTGCTTTATTGTCATTATTAATTACATTATATCTGTATTAACTAACCAGTTAAAATTGGATTCGCTCGGTAAGTTTGTGCAGTTAATCGTGCGACAATATTTATATTGGCTAAAGTAAAACTGAAGGAATGAAATAAATTTAACTTACTGCCCCTTCTTTTGTAGTTAGAAGTAGTATGTTAAGTTATTCTTTCCTGGTTTTTATGTACCTATTATTGTAAATAAATATTTTTATAAGAATAGAATAGGAATAAAAAAAAAATATTGTCATTTTGTATTTGTATTTTTATTTTTGTCATTTTTAGGTATATACCTATACTTGCTATAAGTACTTAGTATAATAAGACGATACAAATGAAGACGACTATCATATGTATATTTCAATTAGTCTGCCATTTTTCATCACACTTTGAAAAATGTGTACCTGCCATAAAAATACAACTAGAATTTTTTATCGTGGAGATAGAATATGATCATAGGTTAAAGTAATAAATGAAGCATTATTACCAATGACACCTAACTTGTGGGTCTTAATCTTCATATGCTTAAACATTAACGCTGATTGCTATGTAATATAATTATCTGAGATAGCAGTACAATAGGTAATTGTTTTATGTAATCTAACCTATGAATGAATGAATGAATGAATGAATGAATGAATGAATGAATGAATGATTTATTGGTCTGTGAAACTAGGTGCTAAGGTGTTACAGTATATAATATGTTGCTTAACTAGACAAACATTTATAGCGTATTGTGTCACTAGTTTCCACCTACCTAAACCGCAATGTTTTAAGATGACAATATTTTATTCCTTTTTTTAACAAGAAATGGGTTTGCACTTGACCGTAATTCGCCTGATGGAAAGTAATCATTACGGTCTAGGATGGAACGTGCTTACCCAGTAAGAACCGATTCACTCTCGCTTTGAAGATCGCAAGGATCGATCCTGTAGTCACGAATTTACAGAATGACATCAATATCAGTTCATTGCATCCACCACTCTCGTGTTGTTATCACCGGGTCAAAGTACACAAATCAAATATCCAGTAGCATCCAAATTAACTTAATGAGCGTCTGTTGTTTCCAATAACCGGTTTTAATCATTAACATGAACCCTGGGTTATATAAATCGAACTAAAACGGGTATCATGCGGTTTTTGTGGAGATTTTTTGATGTTTTTACGACTTTCATGCTTTAAAAATAGTTCTATCTATCACGTGTGAATAAAGTGCGCGGAAGTTCCCAGTTTTTTAGATGTTTTGGTTCATATATTAATCACTAATAATAATTTAATCACAGGTTGTTTCCCGCGGTTTTTTGTAGAATAGAAAATGCTTGCGTACATGGTTATTGTGTCCAAGTTTTTGCCTGAGTTTTTTTGTTATGTTAGGTTGTGTGACTAATGAATATAATTTTTGCGGTTTTGATGTAAGGTTACCCATTATTAGATGTAGAGTCTATGCCGCTTGGATGACCTCTGATGAACTGATGTAGTCCAAGTACTGGGGAGTGGTCCTTTGCAAGATTGCACCAGACTGACCAGCAAAATGTTGGGATATCTACTAGCTATGATACAAGCGTAAGCTGACGCATGACCAAAATGCTGGCCTTTTTCTGGCTCAACGTATCAGCATTGCCATCCAGCGTGGTAATGCGGCCAGCATGCTGGGCACGCTGCCCTCTGGTAGTGGGCTGGAGCACTTAGATTATCTTTAGGCTTTTCTAAAGATTTTCTAAGTGCCCCTTTTTGTAGTAGTTAGAAGTAGTATGTTTAGTTTTCCTTCACTTGTTTTTATATTTTATTATTGTAAATAAAGTATTATATTCAAAAAGTAAAAAAAAAAAAAGCGTAAGCTTAGTATAGGCCTATGTCCTGAAATATTTATTTATCTTCAATACATCTGCAATCCAGGATACTGAGAATGTACTAAATATGGACCAAAGCAAGGTGATAAAGACAAAAAAAAAACTAGGATGAAAAAGACATAAAGACGTAGACATGAAAGTATCCATATTAGTAGATTTTTCATTTCATTCATTACAAAGACAAAGTAGCTCATAATGTACCTAACGAATGTTGTTTTTAGGGTACTATAATGTTATTATTTATTAAACACAGCGATATTATATAAAAATGATGCATTACGTACTCAAATACAAATATAAAAGATCAAGTATTACAATTGTAGGGTCTGCAAATCCCGAAGGGTTAAGTTAAGGGTTGGTTTATGCAAGAATGCTATATCATGGACTATAGATATAAAAGTATGAGACTCTTCTGTTACCTACATACATATATAGGTACTCCACCATTTGTGTGGGTGATGCTTTAGATGACCTGATAGTAAAATTTCTTATGCCTGAGTGTTAGGGGAGTTCTCTTGGGCAGATACATCGTAAAGGGCGCCCAGGTCCTTCCACGAAAAAATTGTAAAATTCCTAATTGAAGTGAATTTGAACAGTTTAAAAAATATTTAAATGGAACCTTCTGCTTTCAGTCCAACTCAAACTTGACCGACTTTATTTAGTCGTAAATTTCAATAGATTATGCTAATTGTTTTCGTCCGTATATTATTCACGTCAGAGAGAACGTGCATAAAAACGTGCAGCAAACATAAAATAACATAAAAACATAAAACATTGTGAAAGATCATTGGTGCTAAATGCTATCAACGCCGTATCAATTATCAACTAAGTAAGTAAGCACATAATGTTGACTGAGCTTTAACACCAATTTTACTAAAATCGTTTGTTTGTTCGGTATATAATATATAAAACACAAAGGTGACTGACTGATTGACTGACTAGTATAGTGGTCTATCAACGCACAGCCCAAACCACTGGACAGATTGGTCTGAAATTTGGAATGAAGGTAGATGTTATGACGAAGGCATCCGCTAAGAAAGGATTTTTGGAAATGCCACTTTCAAGGGGTGAAATACTGCAAGTTTTACTTCTTTATGCGGGCGAAGCCGCGAACACCCACTAGTAGATACATTATAGAAGATATTGACTTTGTTGTTCCTTGCAAAAAAGTTAAAATTTAACGTCCTAATAGGTAATGCTAAACAAAACGTGGAGATTTTAATGAATAATATAAATAAATCATAAAAGTGTAGGTCGGCCGCCAATGCGAGGGTCGACGACACAAGAAAACCGCAGGGAGCAGTGATTTGATCTGCGTAGAACTGAGACGAGTAACATACTTGAAGAGCGGCCTATGCTTAGCAGATAGTAGCCCAGCTGGCGGAAGCAATCGCTTGTGATTAGCAATGTTAAGCAATTGTCGACGCGGTCAGTCATTGGATGGGTGACCAAAAAGTGTCATTCCATTCTGGGCGCTTCCGTGGATCGGATGACACGTTAAAATTATTTGTACATGATGAAATTATCTAATCACTAAAATAGAGGAAAATACTACCTATGTATTAAAAGAACATACTAGTAATATACATATATGCAGTAATAAAAATATTCTCATAAAAAACATTAAAAAATTGAGAACCTCCTTTTTGAAATCGGTAAGTAAAATACTAGTTCTAAGTAAGTAGATGATACAATGAAAATGACTTTGTTGGTAGTTTTTTTTTCACCTTGCCCAATGAAAGAGATGTTACAAAACACAACCGAAACATTTATTAAATACTACCCACATACTTGCCAAACAAACTAAAATTAGCTTCTGGCTAAAAATAAACAATCCAAACCAATTTCAATTCAATGCTTTAAAATACAAGTAGCTCCATCTATTGGGGTTTATTGGAACTATTATATGAGCATGAACATTTTTGCTTTTACCATAAAGTTACGCCGTAGCACCGTAGCAATGCTACGCAGTGTAGACGTATGTACCATCATGTAGTGTTTCCTATCCGCAACAGATGGCGTTAATTCAATAAATTGTTATTTTTAATGCATTATATTTAAATAATTTTAATAAATACATCGCATTCTAAGTAATGAAGCGACACGGCACACATTTTTTACTATTATACCAAAACACACGTCTTTTTAAACAATGATGGCCAGCTTTACTAGATGTCGCTAGTAATCCTCTGAACGACTACAAAACTTAAAAGAACATTGTATTTTATTTATAACAAATAGGTAGTATACAAATTAAATACGTAAACTCTTATTTTACTTTCTATTAGGGAATGAAATCGTTTACCTGTGATTACTAGTAAAGTACTATAATCACAGCTGGACGTAAGCCACCTCAAACTCTTTAATTCCATATGGTTAAATTGTGTGTGTAAATAGAGGGAGCACAGATACACACCGGGGCAAAGTTTGCAGTCCGCCTCGATAGCCACTCGGTGGCTTGTGGCCGCTAATCAAATTAAGCTGGATACCCGATGTGGGTAGGGTGGAGAAAGCTTTTTGAATTAATGTTTCATTTTTAAGTAAGAGGTTTTATTTGGATGCTGTTTATTTGGTTGACAACTGAAATAGTTTTTTTTATTGCCCGACTCTGTTATATTTTTTATATCTTCTTTTTATCGAATGAGAGTGACTAACTTTGGCGTCGAGAGTTTTATCAAGCCACCCTATCTAATGTTAGTATATAAAACTAAAGAGGTATTGAACAAGAATCTCCAAGCGCAAATTAATCTACACCTTAAGCTGGATAGGCGTGTGGCAAGGGTGGAGAAAGCTTTTTAAAGTTTATTTGGCTTACAACTGCAACCCTTTTTTTAATTGACCGATTCTCTCATATTTTTTTATCTAACGTATGTATATGGGCAAAACTACGGAGGTTTTTTTATATGTTCGTCGATCAATCCACCAACATGTAGAAGTCGGAGATGTTGTCCACTATGGAGGTAACAAGAATCTCCAAGCGCATATTAATATACCACTTTGAAATTTCACGATAAATTAATATGAATGAGTTTGTAGGTCTTAAAAGACATTTTGCATTAGTTAAAATATCCCTGCATACAAGGTATTGTTAAATACATTTGTTTTTTATTCTATAAAAGTGACTGTGTGAGTACTACCATTCTCTAGTAGGTACCTATGCATCTACTCACGCGTACCATCAATCTCGCTGAAATCTATGATTGAAAAATAACTTCCATGCAAAAGACATCAATGATTTTGCTACAGCTAGAAACTATAGGAACACTGTATGCACTTGTACGTAGTTTGACATAAAGTCTTATCCACATATCTCTTAAATAAAAATAAAAAATAAAATAAAAAAAATAGCCTATATTTCCCTACTTAAAAAAAATCACGTTACAGTTTTTGATGTCACTCTGTTAATTAAAATATATTTTTTTTATAATATTGATTTATACATTATTATGTCAAAAATTAAAATACTTATCAATATTTAAAGTAATGGCTAATCAGGGAAGATATTCTGAAATAAAATCACGTATTTTATCTCTTTTTTTGTTTAATAAACTAAGATTTTTTTATGTACCTACCAGCTATGATGTCAATTATGCTATTTGCAAGATACATTCTCACAATGCCCTTTTTTAGTATACTTAAATTAATTTCAGAAAGCCGTCTCCACCAGTCCGTAAAGCCCGGGATATTCTGGCAGGATATGAACGAGTGTGCAAACAGACCCCAGCGCTTTGATTCGGCAAGTGCAGAGCACACGGAAAAATAACACAATCTCCATGCAGATTTTAGTTAATTACTTATAGTACGGTTGGAGGTAGAAATGGCAAGGTTCAATTAAATTGATAGATTCTACTAATATGACTAATTAGTTCTGACAATTTACATGATATCAGTTATACGTGACGTCGTGACGTCAACGTAAAAGTACCTACGATGTAATTTCGATCATAAATCGCGAAACCTTCCCAATCTAAGCCCATAACCTTATTAAATCTCGCGATATTGGTACAACAAAGCTTAATCTGAATAAGAAAAGACGAATAATAATAAAGAAAATTAATTATTCCGCCCAGTGGCATCAAGTGCTGTAATATCGGCTCTTTATAAGACCGGCCTTATTTTCTAAACCCAGCTAAAATGAAATCGCTTCTGCCAAGAAAAAGGGGTTTGTTTTAATGCCCATCACAAAATAAATGGCCGAAGACAATAATGTGGGATTCCTTCTTAGATATAAATTCGGTATAAAAATAAACTGAACTGTTTCAGTTAGTTTAGTGATGGGGTTTTGCTGTCGATGTTAATATTTAGTTTTTTTGACGTACAAAAGTTTCAAAAAGTGGCTGTTTAAAATAGTGGATTGATTAGCTGTCTAAATAAGGGTAGTAATATTATTGGGTCTTCAAATCTAGAGTAAATAGGTTTCTTCTAGGCAAGCGTGCTACATCTTAGACCATAGTGGTGCTTAAAATCAGGTAGGCTAATTAGTCAAACGTAAGCCTATTTCATGACAAATAAATAATCTCATACGGATGTAGTCTGTATAAGTCGAAAATTTTTGTGTAAAAATGTATAAATTTAATGAAAGGCTAAAAATAAAATAAAAAATCATATTTTTTTGTATATCTACAGAAATTGTTTTCGACTGTTAGTGGAATATTAGATTTTTGTTTTTTCTGCTAATGCCAGCTAGAAATTAATGTAACTTACAAATTTGGAAAGGAGCATCAATATAACTATGCTATTAATTAAATGTATGTTACTGGTATAAGCGGTTCGATAGTTTCAGCATCTGCTTTTCATCCTGACGCACGCTGGTTCGAAAAGGGCCCTACACCAATGACTTGTATTTTCAAGTTATCTGTGGAATCGCACACGCTTTGCGGTGAAGAAAAACCTCGTGAGGACACCGAAATGTTTGAGGACCACAATATCCGAGGGCATGTATCTTCCGTGGAAAGATCTGGGCGCCCACCACGATATATCTGTGCAAGAGAACTCCCCTAACGAATTAATTCTGCGGGGAGTCACGACCCTCCGTCACGAGGAAATACGACTCAAAAGATATGTTACTGGTTCATTTAAGTATTGCATGTGTTTATCGATAACTAATGTAACTCATTCTACCCCATTTCTACCCGCTTAAGGCCTCCCACGAAAGAGTTGCGAGCGGTAGGTATAAAGTAAAGGCAGGATGAACAAACAAATGAACCGATGGATCGATACTCGCTACCTCGGGCTTAATTCCCTTCTAATACTTTACAGTGTTATTCATAACAACTGAAATAATATCTAATGAAAAGAGCGATTGAATTTAAAAGTTACATTTGACCAATTGAGAATATATTACTAGTCGTGATAATACCTTACTGATTGGGACTCACCAAAAGTGGTCCCTGATGGCACGAAACGGCACTTATTTGAAACTGCAAATTGTATATTTACAATAAAAATAGGTTTTTTTATATTGACTATTACGTCACTTTAAGCCAAATCCGCACAAGCGTTGCTGACTCTGTTATGTTATTTACATAACAAAATAATCTAATTCAACTGATAACATAAACTTACAATAATTTCAAATGTCATTTTATTCCTCGGTGAGGTCTGCACAAGATCGACGCAGCTGGCACATGCAAAGAGAAGCCTATGCCCAGCAGTGGGATATAGAAGACTGTTTATGACAATGAAAACCATTTTGTATTGTCTTACTAGCCCTGTATAGGTGCGCTACAATGATAATAATATTGAGTATTTTTATTCCGTCTGTTTTCTTAAACAAGTCGATAGAGTTGCTCCATTTCTTTTGTGTTAAGAGGTAGGTAAGTAAAGATAAAGATAAAGAATCTTTATTGATAATGTAAAATTGTAACATACATAGGTATAAGTACTAATATCACAGAATATGCTACACAACTTACAATATCTCGTCAAATTGAATTTATAACATTTAGCTTTTATAAAATTTTAGAAGTTACATAATATGTTTAGTTTTATTAATAAAATAATGAAAATTTTTGTTATTAAAATCATGTCAAACATAATAATAGGTATGTAATCATACAATATGTCATGTATGTACGATTCTCACTACGTGGGCGTTTGTTAATGATTTAAAATGTCTCATTTGGGAATCGTTTTAAAGAATGTTATAATAATTTCTCTTTTTACTTCTTTTTATATTTGTTAACTTTCTTATTCAACTCTTGACCCCGCGCGTCTCAAAGGGTCATACCTGAAAATCAGCGCTGCAGAGCAATCTGCGGCATTAATGCTGAGGTATGACCTTTTTTGACGCACGGGATACATCAATGTAACGTAATACCTTTCTATTCTATCTGTTGTTAACTTTGTTGTTTGTTGTGTCCTGTGTGTCCAAATAAATGCTTTGAATTTGAATTTGAATGAATTTTACTTCAGCTCGATTACGTTTAGCTAGCTTAAATATAAACAGGTTGTTGAAATCATCCATTTTTATTGGTTCGGAATGACGAAAAAGCATATCCTCTAAATGTATTTTCAAATTAGTAGAACTGTTATGAATTGTAAGTTTAAGGTACTTAAATATAATAAAATGTGCCTAGCCTTCTAAGTTTCAGGAGCAATGTCCTAAGTTACTACAGTATTACAGATTGAAATAAGCAGCAACCACTTAAGCTCCCAGATCTCTAAGACAGCGAGTACTTTTTGTTTGTTTTCGTACTTCGATACAGAATGTTGAAGCTCATTGAAATGGAAAAACTCCCCTCAAATACTGGAAACGCTGTTGACACAGCTAAGTAGCCTCCCGCGACGCCGCCCGCGCTTCATTTGCATTTCTCTTAATCTTAGTTATGAATAAAGAAAAATTCTCGGCGACATTTTTAAGCGTTTCGGAGGCTTTAGCAGGGCGCGCCTAATGAAGAAAGGCGGTGGGATTAGGAGGACGCGCTTTCGCGACATTACACTTTTAATTTGAACGAATCTTATTATTTTCTTTTGTTGATTTAAGCCCTCGCCGGGAGACGGGTCGAGACGTGACCTGCAGTGGAAAAATGCGATTGCCATCTAAAGCCAACCGTTTAAATGAACGAGATTGGGGCTTAAAAAGTATAATGGACGAGGGGGGTCGGAGACGCGCGGGTGGCGATCCGGGGGCGCAAGATGGCCGATTTGCGATTGAGATGAGACCCCCCCTCCATACACCCCGCCCCGCAAAGATCAAGCAATATAATTAAGTCGTTCGTTACATAAGTACCTACCTATCCACGTACCCATGATAAGCTTTTACCAATTTGTAACGTTTTCTGTGATCTACTTATCTCCTCTACTTATAATGTCTGAGATATTTGAGAGGTTGAAAATTTGCCATTACTTTTTTATCAAAGGCGTTCTGTGATTTGAAAATGTGTTACGAAATAAAAGCTCTACGTTGTGTCTCAATTTTGTGCTACGATTATGAAATCTAAATGTTAGTTTCAAAATTTTCGTTTGAAATTAATTTATATTACACAAACTGACTGCTGCAGAGCTCTACGAAAATTGCACCAAAAAGCTAAGTCGTAGCGCCGTAGCAAATTCTCGTAGCTCGTAGACGAAGAGTAAACAAAGGCGAAAGTGTCTAAAATGAAAAGACTTTGTACCTAGACATGGATTTATCCAACGCTTAAGTATTCATAGTAACAGTCCAAGTCTTGCAGGCACCACTCTTCATCTAGGGAAAAGCTTTACTTAAACGTTACTTTGCTCTTACAGACCTATCTGCAAATTCTAATATTAGAAAATGTTCCTTATTCCAAAGACAAAAAGTTAAAAATCCCCTGTATGTTTTTGTAGTTGAGTAAGTTCTATTAGACTGCTGGCTAAAGGCTATAGGTACGGCGGGAGATCGCCGTCGCTTCAGATGACAAAGTTGATCTGGTCACGTAATGAAAAATGACAAAACTGCACTTCGCAGCGCTCTCAGGGAGCTTGGATCGGCGAATCACAGCCTTTTACAGTACTTACTGGCTCGTCGATAGGTATAGGTGTGGTGCTATTGGGTCTGAGATGATTTGAGTATGTAGTACAGTTTTTTATATAAGTGCTTAAACTATTTAAGATATTATTACATGTTTGGAAATCAACTGGGATTTGAGTTGTAGCCAGTAACCATTGGCAGAATTTTGTCATGTTGATTTACACTCACCTCCAAATACGACGTTTAAGTTCCCTTGTACTCACAGTTCACAGCTATACTCGAACATTTATATAAACTTTTAATTTTCTCAATCAGAACCACATCAAATCCGAAGCCGCAGTGCAGCAGCTATCGGTTTAGACAAAACAAAATATAGCAAAGCTTTCCTTTGAAGAGCTGTGGAATAAGGAAAAGTTGAGAAGTATCCGAGGGGGCAACCGCAACCCCACCTGCCGACCCAAAAAATATGGCATAAATGAGTGCCCCCAGCAGTAGAGAAATTTCAGCCATACTTCCAAACCTATAATCCTTCATAATCACCTTTACAAAGCAAAGATTAAAAACGATTCTCGCGCCCTCTCTCGTCCCGTCGCTTTTATATGCGCGACGGCGAAAAGTAAGATTAAATCATTATTTTTCTTAAGCTCCTCGGTTTTTCTCCGCTCTAGTGAAGTTTTTTCCTTGGACTTTTGATGCGGACGATCAAAGACTTGTGTTCAAATTTACATAACATTCTTAAATAAATTAGGCGGTGGTGAGGGTGGGATATACATATATCTATAGCTACCTACCTACTATATAGTGAGCTTGTGCTGTGTCTCCTTATTAATGCGAGACCGGATTGATGGTTCGTGTAGTATTAATTTATTCACCGGATTAGTGAAGTGCCGTATAATTTCCGCGGCAATATGCTTCCGTGTGATAATCTGATTGTTACTATCGTCTAAGTGAATACGGTTACAGTTTAATCAAGCATCACTGAGACAAGTGCAATACAGATAATGCCTTATAAGTATCTACTTATATACGGTCCAATTTAGTTGTAACGAACAAAACAGTAATTTTAATAAGTATGGTAGATAAATAAGTACATGGAACAAATCCGAACGTATTAAGAAAAATATTTAGAACGTAAATCTTCGCCATTATATATTTCAAGTAATATACGATTATATTAGTAACTAGTGGGTGCTCGCGGCTTCGCTCGCATTCGCAAGTAAAACTTGCATCCCCTATTTCACCCCTTTAAAAGTGGCATTTCCAAAAATCCTTTCTTAGCGGATGCCTACGTCATAACATCTACCTGCATGCCAAATTTCAGCACGATCCGTCCAGTGGTTTGGGCTGTGCGTTGATAGATCACTATATCAGTCAGTCAGTCAATCAGTCACCTTTGAGTTTTATATATTTAGATTATATTAAAATCATATCAACATTATGAGAAACAGAATTGACTAATTAGAGACTCCTTAATTATCTGAGTATTTGTGACTACAAAGCGTTCCTTAGTCTGTCTCGCGTATTATGTTACTTTCAAACATTTTAATTAATATCTTCGTTAAGTTCTTTGAATATTTAAAAACCTTTGAGGTGTTATTTGATATATGCCTGTAAAATTAATTTAATAAAAATAACATCTTACTTTATGTACTACATATGTATTGTTGAGTGTTGATTTATGAATATAGAAGATTGTATCAAAATTAGTTCTTATATTATATGACAGACCCTATAATTAAACATGTTCAATCCAATAAGGTCATTTTATTTTATTACCTTTTATATTTAAACTAAACACAAGTTAAAAAAGGATCGATAAAGCTACCGGCACGTAACTTTAACTTAACAACGCTTGTTTGCGTATGAACGTATCCTCATAACTTATCTTACTTAAGCCGAAGTTAGTATTTAGTTAAAGCTAAGCGGCGCGGCGCTAAGTTGTACTTACAGAGACGGACTGTAACTAAAGTATAGTGTAGTCGGAATTTATTTAATTTTATATCGCCAGCAAAAAAGTACCAATGCATTGTTATTAAAAAAGTATAAAGACCTAACCTACCTAACCTATTATTAACCTATTCAAAACAGTTTTTCTGTAAAGGGGTTGTTTTTATCACATTTTTAAGTTTGACGGTTATCATCCTAACCCTAGTACTTAAGCGTTTAATTTTATAACCATGTTAGTAGTTGATTCTTACACAAACCCCGACAAAGATCAACAAAATTGAATTAGTAATCCGAACAATACAAAAATAATGTCCTTTGGTCAAAAAAAATACACTAGTACCACACTTTTTAACTATTTCATTTAAATAGATAAGGAAGTGTATATCGACATAAAATAAGTTGTCCTTATATGTAACCTAACTCCGCGCCTGTCCAAGTTGTGTTGTTTGCACACAAGTGGCTGTTTGATTGTTTTAGGCGCAGGTAGTGTGGCGAGTGAAATATGTGGCTACTTACTGCTCTACAGCCTGCCAGGTGACTCTGTATGCCACTGGGGGCAGCACCAGTGCAAACATTTTTGGGTAACTATAACTGAGCGTTTACGTGACGCATTAAAGTATGTATGTATATATATATTTTATGCGTATAACTTGTTAAATATTAGAACATAGTCTTTGGTCTCGTGTTTTTACACTTTTAACGGACGATAGAAAAATACCCAAATCACTCAAATGATATTGTATAAATCTGCATTGTCGGTTCAGGCTGCTTACGAACCAATCAGAATCCTGTGTGAGTTATAATAAACGCGACTATTAATTGGCAAGATAACTACATATATAATTCAAACATCTCTATCCTTTAGAAATTCACAAACTATTTAAACTAGAAATTTAATACAATATACTATATACTATTCCATTCAAATTATTGGTTCAAGTTTTAACCGTATCCCGAGTTATGTTGGGAAGGTTCTAAGCCAAGTTTACTCGCCCGTGGCTTAAGTTTTACAACTTGTAGCGTGTTAGTGTTACTCGTGTGTAAGCCGCTGCTTTAGGAGGAAAGTTTTCGGGCTAACATTTGTCGATACTTGTTTCAACAAACTTTAATGTCTCGGTTTCAATAATATATTGATCGACTTTTCATTTTATCAAGTTTGGCGAGGTTTTTTCTAAGTTATATTTTTACAAAGTAATCAGTGACTCGTATGCAATCCACTGACAACATATTCAGTTCCTTATATCATATTATAACGATAACAAATTAGACAACAAACTCATCTTAGAAACCGTAGACTTGCGAAAAAACCCAAAAAGCTCCCATAAGTGTACATTAAGCAGCCACTTTGCAAAGTTCGCTCCACCGCCGAGCCGATAGCCAATAAACAAACACGGAACAAAGTTGGAGTATTTAACTTAATTTTTGCTTCCACTGCTGCCTAATTGAAGAGGCGCAGGGTCCTCACAAAAGAAGCACTTAGACGAATGAAAGGCACTCGACCGGTTTAAAATAAACTTATCTCTGGCAAGGGTTAAAATGATTTAGGTATGTATAGTAGCAATAATTGGCAGGTGGCGTGGGTCGCTGCTTGATTCAATAATGCTCCTGTTCTTCCAATAATGCGGCTGATTGAGTTTTTGAACGCCGGATGTTTAGCTATGCGAGAGCTTGTGTCAATTTACAGCGAGACTGTGTTGTTTTATTGGTGTTGTGTTGTTTTGATATGCTTTGCTATACTCCTGACATTTTCGTGCATAATATGACTTTAACCTACTACAAATTAGATTTAATAAAATAAAATAAAATGAAAAAGCCTTTATTTCTATTACTCGTTAAGGAATAGTTACAAAATAAGTAGGTAATGTACATTATGTTGAGAACCATTTGAGTAAGTATATGCTTTATGACATATTATTATACAATGTGTATTTAAGAATTTATATAAGTTTATTATAAGTAAGTACAAGTTTTTGTTTAAGTTTAGGTAAGTACAAAAATTTAGATTTTATTGATAGCAGACATATATTTACCAGCATAGTACATATTATACACATAAAATAATTTATATAGGTAACTAAGTAAATAAAATACTTCTGATTTTATTATGACACACATTATATTAGCAAAGTAAGTAAGGTTTTTCATATTTTAATTCTGCATTCCGATTATATTTTCTTAACAATGTACAAATGCATTTCAACACAACTATGATAATCATATGGGTAACCATTAATTTTATGTAGTCAAAGTTTTATAAGAAGTAGGTACTTACTTCATTTTTGTTTGCCTACTTGTGTCTATGTTTTATATGGAATGAATATAAGAAATATACAAATGATAACTTTACAATTGCTATATAATAAAAACAAAAAGAGATAGTAGACTTAATCATGCACATACACTATATATGGTATATTTTACCCACAATGCTTATATATGTTTATATTACCAATTTATTTTTGAATGTTACAGTCGTATGGTATGGAAAGATAGATAAACTAATATAATGAAATACATGATAATAAACATTTAAATATGAACTTACGACCTAAGTACATACCTACAAATATTATTATAACTTAGTACAATTCCAAATTAGATTTAGATACCATAAAACATAAAAAAACATAAAAAGCGCCTATTTCAACATTCATAAGGGTTTTACAGTAAGGTTGATTTAACAGTTACCATATGATATTTTTGGAGCTTGGGTGTAAACACACATTGAAATAAATAAAGATAAAGTACGCACGATTGAGTCACTTTCAATTACTATTATTTAATCAATATCTGCCTAAACAATATACACGGCTCACACAGTTTGGCTTCAGTTGCTTAAGACACCCTACATATTGCCCAATACACGTAAATAAATTCAATCCAAACCAAACGTATGTTATTTATAAAGTAAAGTAAAATTTTATTATATAACATGAACAATGTACACATATAACAAATACTCTGCCTTCTGCTGTAGTACAGAATACATGATACAAGCTGTAGTAAGAAAACCGTGTAGCAGAAGGCTGTTATATTATATACGATATAAAAAACAGAAATACACCTACTGTATATGTATAATAAAGTATATGCTTAATTACCATTGTCAAGTGGCAACCGGCAGATGAAAGTGAGGGCTTAACAGGTCCTTTGAAAGAAGTCATCGTCTTGATTGATGGAGACCGCAGATTTATTATGCTAATTCCACCTTGCGGCGAAATGAGAATAAATGTAATAATGGCGACTGATCGAAAAATATCTTGTGATTTGAGACGCGGAATATTTTTCGGTGGAATTATTGGTTCGTGTTGAAGTTGCTACATCAATACTAATGGCGTTTTATGTATAACTAGTGGGTGCTCGCGGCTTTGCTCGCTTTAAGAAGTTAAACTTGCATCCCTTATTTCACCCCTTTAAAAGTGGCATTTCAAAAAATCCTTTCTTAGTGGATGCCTACGTCATAACATCTACCTTCTTTCAAAATTTCAGCCCAATCTGTCCAGTGGTTTGGGCTGTGCGTTGATAGATCACTATATCAGTCAGTTAATCAGTCAGTCAGTCACCTTTGAGTTTTATATAAATAAATAATAAATAAATAAATATTCCGGGACATTGCACACAACGCCATCTAGGCCCACACTAAGCAAACGCTTGTGTCGTGGGTACTAGATTACGGATATAATACTTATATACTTTTCTTTTGTAAATACATACTTATTGTATATAAAAACGAACAGACTCGACACAAGTAATTACAAATTCGAAAAAAATCGAACCCGCAACCCCTAGATTAGAAGGCAGAGTCACTACCAACTAAGCCAACAGAGCAGTCAAATATATAATATATAATATTATACAGATAGATGAGTTTGTACGAGTAGAAAAAAGTTTCTAAAGCAAGCCTTTAACTTTACTAGCACTTCAATTAAGTTAAAATTATTGAGGTCAGTTGATTAACATCATATTAGCTTCATAAAATATTAAAGAATGAAAAAAATAATAAATAATCTGTATTACAATTATGTTATTTTGTCGATCACTTGTATTAGCCAAGCTGTTTCCATTGGCTGTGGGTAACATCTATTAGATGCAGCTATGCAATACCTAGCTATTCTAGTATATATACACAAAGCCTGTCTGTGTATGTGACAGCATTGTCGCCCGCAGGCTGTATCGGCATTATGTCAACCGCTAGAAGTAAGGATGTGACCCCATATTTTGTAATGGGGATGACCTATAAACAGTTTTTATATGAGAGTTGAGAACTGTATCGATATTTTTGAAACAAGTTTTTTTGGGCTGTCGATATAGGCTTAGCCATAAAACCATATCAGAGAGATAATATTAAATATTATGTGTATAATTTAAACTTAAACCTGGCCAAAAGACGTCATTCGGGAAACAGAAATATCTCGTCCGGGTGACAACACACTGTTATAAGACATTACTAACTTATTTTGTATGTACATATTAATATAGTGAACCTAGATGTAAGTTTGAACCCAATAAACGTTTTTGTATTGTTTTGTATTAAAGTAAAAAATACTGATAACCTGGGACCTATAAATTAAAGGTGTCATCAGAAGCAAAGCATACAAATTGATAACTAAATGCAGGGAATGGCGATGTTGTTAAACCAAGATTCTCAATAGCTACATAGGATTCCATGTAAGGCTTCTTTACTTTCACCACACGACCATTAGCTCATCTACTACCTAATCTGTGGTGTGATTACCTCATTTTCTTGCTATTTATTTGAACAGACGTTTGTATGTACCGCATATCGCAAGCGGCTCGTTGGTCTAGGGGTATGATTCTCGCTTTGGGTGCGAGAGGTCCCGGGTTCAAATCCCGGACGAGCCCTGTTTTTGCTGTATTAACTTGGAATTATTGTTATTGCATCGAGAAAGTTTGTTTATACATCGGGAAGGTTATTGTCGGCATAAGTGGTACAGAATAAAAGTTTTTTCTGGAATTGTGTAGAGAAAGTACAGTATTGCCAGGATCTTGTCGTTTCTATTAGTTTAGATAAGACGACGTAGTTAACATTAATTACTAGTTAAATAAATAATATTCCTGTACGTAAATACTTTATTTTAATTTTCATGTTGTATGAAACGGAAACCATGAAACAATTTTCTAAACCGCTCACATAAGAAAATGTACAAATCCGATTAACACTGTAAAGAGCGTATCAAAACTAAAAATAAAACGAATACCACTATGACCGTTTTTTTATACAAGTTTAATAATACCCAACTCAAAATTTATTCATTTGTTTTTATAAATTCTCCCGTTTTTGGCAAACGCAGCGCGCGAATAACCGAACACGGAGCGTTCTTATTTTAAACGGGAATTATGTTTGTAGATGTCGTTTGGCGGAGTCAGTGAGAACGCCGTCAGTAATGGCGTCTCATTTAGATAGATAGATAGATAGATAGATAATACTTTATTGTCACACACTTATAAAACAAAATTAACTAAAAATACTTTCATATATTAATCTAGTGCCACAAGTGGCGGCCTTATTGCTAAAAGCAATCTCTTCCAGGCAACCATTGGATGGAGAGGAATAAATAAAGGATTATAAAGGACGTGGTGTATAACAGAAATAGATGCGATAGAATAAATAATATACACAAATATAATTATAATGTACATAAACATTAAGACATACATCCTAATACATATTATACATAATTAGTACAAACATAAACTAATATATAGTGTTAAAATATATATAATATAAAACATATACATGTAGATAATACGTAGAGACAGCAGTTATATTATAGCATTTACATATGTATATCAGCATAATGACAACAGATACCAATTTTTTACTTGACTCTTGAAGCTATCAATTGACTGAGCTTTTTTGATGTCAAGTGGCAGGGCATTCCAGAGTAGAACAGCCTGCGCGGTGAACGACTTGCCATAGACTGCTTTCTTGCATGTAGGATGCTGTAAAGTAAGCCTGTCTGATGACCGAAGAGCAAGGGAGTGGGAAGAATGGATGTATTTGAACCGGGAAACTAAGTAGCGAGGAGAAGAAGGGTTGAAAAGGATGTTGTAAACAAGAGAGAGAATATGGGTATTCCGGCGAAGGCGAATGGGCAGCCACTTGAGCTTCGAACGAAAATGAGATATATGATCAAATTTGCGAAGTCCGAAAATGAATCTGATACAATAATTTTGTAGCCGCTCAAGTTTGTCCAGCTGATCTTCCCGAAGATCGAGATAGCAGGCGTCCGCATAGTCAAGTAAAGGGAGAAGAAGAGATTGAGCGAGCGCAACTTTGGTGGCAGTGGGCAGAAAGTTCCGGAGACGTCTTAAGGACGCACCGGATGCAAATATTCTGGAACTTACTGACGTTAGGTGAGCATCCCAACTCAGCGTTCTGTCCATTATTAAACCAAGATTCTTTACATTATCACTGTATGGTACGACGATGCCTTCAAACACAACTGGAGGAACAACCGCCCAGTCTATGCGAGATACCATGTGTGAAGTGCCAACAATAATGACCTGTGTCTTCGCAGGGTTAACATTCAATCCATAGGATTTACTCCATGCAGAGATTCGACACAGATCAGTATTAATAGCTGCGACAGCTGAGTCAAGTTCACTAATCGGAGCCTGTGAGTAGATTTGTAGATCGTCTGCATATAAATGGTAGGAAGAAGAGAGATGTTGAGAAATAGTATTAATGAAAATAGCAAATAGAAGAGGAGATAGCACGCCGCCCTGGGGTACGCCTGCAGTTGTGTTACACCAAGAAGAAAAAGAATTTCCAAGGCGAACCC
Organism: Macaria notata; assembly: GCA_927399415.1. Classification (NCBI taxonomy): domain Eukaryota; kingdom Metazoa; phylum Arthropoda; class Insecta; order Lepidoptera; family Geometridae; genus Macaria; species Macaria notata. The sequence continues at coordinate 4,348,738 of OV656727.1, forward strand.
TTTGCCGGCGACCCACCAGGTAACTATGAAACCAATCGATCACCGATGGAGATATGTTGATTGAGCGTAACAATGCCAGCAGGATATCAAAATTAACGGTATTAAATGCGTTACTGAAGTCTAGCAGAGCTAGAACAGTAAGCTTACCGTTATCCATACCCTCGCGTATATCATCAGTGATCTTTAAAAGTGCAGACACAGTGCTATGCCCAGGACGAAAACCGGATTGGTAAGGATTAAGCAGGTCATGTCGATTAAGGAAAGAACTAAGTTGTCGATGGACAAGCCGCTCAAGGACTTTGGAAAGGAAAGGAAGAATGGAGATAGGGCGGTATTCAGATAAAGATTTAGGATTAGGTTTCTTTGGAAGAGGGATTACCTGCGCATCCTTCCAGACTGCAGGGAAATCAGATCTGGATATGGAATTATTGAGGATGAGACACAGAACAGGAAGAATGGTGTCAAGGATGGGCAATAACATGTTCCGACTAATAGAGTCACTGCCGACCGCGCTGGAGGAGATTGATTGTATGCTCTTCTCAACATCACATGCGGTAAAAGGATTTAAAACAAACGGAGAAAAGTTGAAGTTAGGAATGGCAGAGAGATTATTTACAGTTGAGATTTTATCCTCATCCGGCATAGCGGAAGAAGAAGAAAAATGAAGATTTAACGAATTAATATCCATGTTGTTAGAGGAGCAATTATGTTTAGATTTGCCAATTCCTAGAGAATTCAAAAAATTCCACACTTTAGAAGGATCTTTATTTTCAACGGATTTATGAATATGGCGGCGTATAGCATCCCTACACACCATATTGCAGCGATTACGAGCCTTGACATATCTATCATGGTTGGTCTCCGTAGTACACATCTTGTACCGGGTCTTGGCTACAGCTTTTTTATGCATCAAAACTCTTATTTCATCCGTGAGCCAAGGAGCTGGTAAGTGTTTGAGCTTGATAGGACGTAGTGGCGCATGCTTGTCATACAGTTGGGTCAATATAGAGTTGAATATGCTCACCTGTTCGTCGACCGTTACAGCATTAATAACTGAGGACCAGTCGATTTTAGAGGCATCATCCAGTAATGCTTGCTTATCCATGCCACCAAAGTTGCGCTGAAGAATTATTTGAGGCTTAGATTTAGGTGGGCGAACTTTGTAGGAGAGAAAAACTAAATCGTGATAAGAAAAATCAGAAGTGTTGTATTGACCATGCACTGCTACATGGTCAGGTGAACTCACCAACATCAAATCAAGTAAAGAGGGAGTACAATTGGGAAAATGGTGAGTAGCACTAAGAGGGAGAATATGTAAATTGTTAGATTTTGCTATAGTTTTCAATTTTAAAGAACGATAGTCGTTTTTAATAAGACATGTATTAAAGTCGCCCATAATAATTGAGTGAGTATAGGAGGGACACAAGTTATTTAATAAATTTTCACAGGAAGAGAAGTAATTTAATTTAGAAGAATTGCTATAATAAGCCCCCAGAAGAATTTTTGTATTCGAGAGAAGAATTTCAACGAAAAGATGTTCGCCGGCATTCGAAGGCGGTGGTTGACACGACTGACTTACTATGGTGAAAGGAATGTTAGCTTTTAAGTAAATGGCAACACCCCCGCCGACGGTGCCGACTCGATCGTTCCGTATAAGAATGAAACCAGGAAGAGAATATGAGGTTGAAGGAAGGCATGGACTAAGCCAAGATTCTGAGACTATTATAGCATGAAGATGTTTTTGATCTAGGGACGCCAGCATATCTGGGTAGCTAGCCGGAATACTCTGAGCGTTGATGTGGGCAACATTGAAGTTTTTCGGTACATCAGACAACGTACTACCAAGAAACTCAGACAAAGGTAGGATACTATTAAAACTATTATCACTGCAAACGCTGCTATCAGAAGAAGACGAGGAAGCGGTGTAAAAGTCACTGCTTGCGCTGTCATTATCAAAAATATTTAACATGTATATAATATATATATGTACAAATAATTAATATATAAAATAACTATAATAGTATATGAGGTACTAGACTACGTATATATCACACCCGCCGGTTGCAACAGGAAGAGGACTAATTTAATAATAAACAAAGCTCCTTATTTACACAATTAAGTATCTACTTACAATACAATGTTAAACTACAGCTATGACCAACTGAAACTTTAAAAAAGAAAACTTACATATAAACCAATAGGAGCTAGAAACTCGAAATATAAGAACATTAATGACTAAATACAAAATCGTGCGAAACGTTACAAAGAAAACTTAATAATTCAAATGACACTGACACTGACTTAAACAATTTTGACAATGGCAACAACTGCGTTCCATTGTCATAAATTTTATGAAACAGCGTTCCATATTATATCTTTAGAATTACGCATACAAAAATAAAATCTTATGAACCTGGACACAATCGAGCGAGATAGAAGATTGAAATGATACATAAATGAAAAATAATTATACAATATTGAAAATTTGAAACGCATGAAAGTAACCTACAAAACAAAACAAAATATTCAACAAAAGTATGTATTAAATGTATGTATGTTACTTGGATGAAGTCTGTTTGCGCCTGGTGTCTTTGCCTTTGACTACCTTGACGGTTTTCTCTTTCGCTGGAGCCGTCTTCGTGGCTGCCGAAGCGGCAGCCGCCGGCTCAATTTTGTCCAGCTCGGCGATGCAGGAGATTCGATGGCGCTTCTCATCCGAACCCATTACGTAGATGAAGCCTTCTCTTGTCCAGCATTTATTTATCCCGAAGCGCTGCCGGGCCGACATGAAGGCTTCATGACGCGGCTTGGTCAAGAACTCAGATAGAGTAATGCCCGTACCCTTCAGTGCCGTTTTCGCAGACCAAAGCTTAAGTTTAGTGGAAGTGTCGGTTAGCTTCAGTAGTATGGGTCGGGGCCTGTCCGAAACAGAAGGCCGGCCCATTCTGTGACAGCGACTAATGTTATCTACTTTAAAATCGCTAACCTTGAGCTGCTTAGAAACAACAGCCAACACACGAGCCGCAACGTCCTGACCTTCGGCCTCTGGAACTCCATGCAGAAGTAGGATTTTGCGGCGAGAACGCATCTCCTGCGCGTCTGACTCACGGGCTAGCAGAGTGATTTGCTCTTGGAGAGATTTGATGGCTGAGAGAATGAAAGTTCTGAACTCGGCAAACTCCTCCGCCAGCGACGCTTCATCATCAGTGCTGGCTGGAGCGGGGGACGCTTGCAGCTTCGAATGGAAGGCATCCATTTGTTTCACAAACAGGACTTGCATCTTGTTTTGGTTCTCCAAAATAGTCTCCATTGTGTAGGTAGAAACTTGCAGTGACACAGTGATATATTATGTTGGTGATTATGAGGTGAAGGAGCCACACACTTGAAAGGAGAATTGCTAAGGCAGGTAATTAAACTTTACTCATTAAATTAACATATTCAGCACTTGTAAAGACACAGTTATTATAATTTTAATTACAAAATCAAAGGAGCAATAATTATTTATATGTATACTGTAGGACTACCCACATCCCAAAAAAAAAAAAAATGTAGTTTTAATTCCGCCATTCCTTAGCTTGGAGCCGGGATCTTATTTCATTAGCCGGCCCGCGAGGAGCCAGCCATTTAGCTCACTAGCTGGAAGAAGCAAGCCTTCTGGTGAGGACATAGTGGAAGACACAAGCGGGTAACTGTACAGAGACGTTCTGTTTACGAGTACGTACTGTTTTATACGGTGCTTTTAATAAGCAAGCAAAGACAAAAACAAAACACTTAATGAAGCTGTGATCTTCAAGTCAAACATTGAGATAATATTGAATTACAAGTATGGTAAGTAAGCTATTTATACATATGTGAGTTCGTTAATTCGTAAGGTAAGGTAGAACTAAATAAGTATTAAGTTGTCTGGAAAGTATTGATAACTTATTTAAATTTCGTTGCAAAATTAACTTAAAAAAATACCGATTAAGGTAGCGCATACACCAAACAAGAAGCTCCTATATTTGGATGAAGCACAGATAATATTTTGAGATAAGTTTTTCAAAACGCGTTTATTACTATCTGAGCTCCCTAAAGTAACCCGTGTTGTAAATACGAACTAAATTGTACCGCTCATAGTATATAGTTGATCTGTTTATGTTTGACTTGCCTTCTGTTTCACGTATTTTTATAATAATAATAAGTTAGCGACTAAGATAAATTCACCATGTTCTCGCAGTGTGCTTTACAAAAAAAGAATCATCATCAGCATGTTATCGCCCATTGCTGAGCATTGGCCTCTCTTCTTGTACGGCACTCGTCCCGGCCCTGGGCATATAGCATCCTGTACCTCCTTGAAAAAAAAATTATAACAATATGAGTAGATTTAAAACTACGTAACAATTGTCACTCTAAAAACAACGTTCAAATATATAATATCAATCACGTCTCAGATTTTTCTCAGCTTAGTTCATCAAACAAACATTTAACAATCGTTTTTCCACTTACGTCGTTGAAAGCATTTTCAATCTATTTGATGCTCATTTAAACCACAAAAAATAATGGAGCTTAAGACCCATTGTGGCAGAATTCTATCTGTCAAGTCATGATTGATCACATTTTTAATTAGATTTCCTATACGTCAACAAAACATAAATCTCTTAGCTTACAAACGGCTGAAAAATTCATTATCGAAATATTTTTTTCTTTTAACGAAGAGCTTTTCTGTACTTAATTACTTTGAAAGCTTTGTAAATAACATAGGAACAATATAAAGAAAATAAATGCTATGTGGTGTATCAATTTTGAACCTTTTGTTAGAAGTACGAGTACTAGAAGATTGAATCATGAAGCGAGTGTGGCTCAGCGGTTCCAGTGTCTGCTTTTCATCCAGACGTACCCTGGTTCGAATCCGCCCTACACCAATGACTTGTATTTTTCAAGTTATGTGTAGATTTGCACTCGCTTAGCGGTGAAGGAAAACATCGTGAGGAAACCGACATGTTTGAGGACCACAATATCCGAGGACATGCGTCTTCCGTGGAAGGACCTGGGCGCCCACCACGATGTATCTGCCCAAGAAAACTCCCCTAACGAATTAATTCTGCGGGGGAGTCACGATCCTCAGTCATGAGGAAATACGACTCAAAGAGAGAGATACATACATCTTCCCGTGCGAGTATAATGTAATGTGCTGTTTTGACTGAAGTAGCTTCTAGATGGATAATGAATACACATTTCAAATGAGTTTAAAGCGACCCCCAAAGTTTATTTTAAAGCTCATGAAAAGTAAAGGACAAAGAGGTTATAAAAGAGACTGCCCTCCATCTTCCAGAGGCTCAGCGTTCGGAATTTACGATTGTAAATAGGGCATCCAGTTTGTTTACTTATGACCGAGTAATTCGTAAAATCCGTATAATTACCGGCATTAAGATGATTCTGGCCCTCGCGAAGGAGTCGGGCCAAACGACCGCCCCAAAGTAATGCTAAAACATTCAAATGTCCGCGAGACTTCTAAAGTTGCGGTTATAAATTCTCGAAGGAGATTACAATTGTAGAAAGTAAATAGATTGTGGCTTTAAAAAGCTAAAACAGGGCTCGTCCGGGATTTGAACCCGGGACCTCTCGCACCCAAAGCGAGAATCATACCCCTAGACCAACGAGCCGTGTGCTGTAAGGCTTTATTTCAGTTGTTTCAATGTGGTTGGTGACCTCGGCTTATGTGTTATTTGTACAAATGAAAACACTAATAATGATCATGAAAGACTCCAAAAGAAACAGGGATATTAGCATAAAGAAAGAAAGAGCAGAAGAAATTAGTTATTATACGTATTTTGCTAGCCCAAGTGTCTTTTGATTATACTGTATCGGAAACCGGAGCCATGCTATCTATGCAGTATATCATAGAGATGTCTATATTTTCTCGTTACGCAGTATTTAAAAGGGCACTAAAATGTTAATGTTGAAAATAAAATAGGTACTCTTTAGGAGTTACATCTCTAATGTGCTACTATTTCAAGGCATACGGACATATCGGACTCCTGTCGGAAAGAAAATGTTTATAAAAACATATTCGAGAAGAAAAACTATACAATAACCACACATAAATTAAAAAAAAAACTAAAATTCGCTAATTTTGTCTGCAATTAAATTATTGTGAGGAGGCAAACTTGTAAACTATCATATTTTGTAAAATTGTCCATACTTATTTTGTCCAGTGATATATTGGTCCATAATAAATATCAAAGCGTCATTTTAGCTTCTCCAATATTTACTCCCTATTGATATCAAGTGAAGCCAACCTTCAGTTGGTTTGGCTAATGATTTGCTAACGACACCATGCTTATATCTAAACGCCGAAAGATTATTTCCTTTTAGGATTTATTACATCATGATAATACGAAGACCAAAAAATTACATTGCTGTATCTGAAAAATATATGTAATTTAGATTGGCAGTGTTGTACTGGATTAATCAGTATAATATCCTTGATTTACGATTTCGAAATGACAAATACATCTTTATATCGTAAAAAATCTGAAAATTCCTTTTAAGAAAAGGTTACTTCACCCCTGTCGCACTTTTGTTTGACATAATCAGTTTTTTTAAACAATTCATTACAATGATTTTCTATAACAGACGACTCTGGCCTAATTATAGCAGCATATCTTCCTTTAAAAAAATGAGGTTTTGTGTTTTGAGTACGTTACTTTTACGCATATTTACATGTATATTGTATCAGTCCTATATTTATAAAATAAACCAGAGTAAGGCAGAACGAGGATAGCATGAATGCTAAGTAAAGTAAACGAGCCACGTACAGATATTTACTGCGTATGCACCTGTGTGGAAGAAACAACCTATTAGATTCATTCGCGTTTAAAAACATCGCCGGTTCTTATACGATACGATACGATGCATGTTTGAGCATCTTTGCTGATTAAAAAATAAAAATGGATTTCTTTATTCATAGAAAATATTTGTGTAGCATACGAGCATCATATTCAATATAATATTAAATAGTACTGTATTTATTTTCTAGTATTTACAACTATACAATGTGACGTGCAAAATGGCTTTATGAATGATGATTATGATTATGATTATGACTATAGTTCAGAATTAGAATCTACAAAGAAAATATAACAGCGAGTTGTGCGAATTTTTCTACGAGTACAACCCTGTACTATAGATGTTTTGTTTTATTTATCACATTTTTGATTGAAATAATTTTTATAATTGTTAACTATACATAAGTATTTAATCTTCTTTAAATAGAAAATTATAAATTACCTTCAAAGTGTTAAATACCTTATTTTTTATTGCAGATGCAGAGGACCTACCTGTTTCGGAATGAGATTAGCACTCATAAGATACTGCCAGAACACCTTACACACTTAACAATTGCTGGCCAATAGTTATACTAATTGAAGGAAGCTAGCCAGAAAACCAACTTCTTCATGATATTTTAAATACCCAAGTAAAACTACTGAGCATAAATCGGGTGATATAAGCCGCCCTCTTATACCATCTCCGCAATCTTTCTCCTTGTAAGTAAAACAGCGCCTCTGTATTGCGGTATCGGTTCGTATTATTTGTATCGTCAAATTATTCGCGCACATCTGGGCCCGTTCCGCTTTCTCAATAATAAAGTTCTTTTTAAACGCAATTCGTATGTGAGATACGACGAAAGACGCTATAAAGTGTATTAGGAACGTATTGCAAATAGAAACATGTTTGTTTTGTGCTAGAGTTATGGTGATGGTGGAAATGGTTCATGGAAAAAATGTTTTATTTAGAAATTTGATAAACAGATCGCAGATATTTATAAACGGTACCTGGTAACTGATACTTATTTAATTATTTTTTCAAATGCCTTTTTTGGATATCAAATATTTTTACTGTCAAAAACTAAAATTGTCCAATCTATCTACACTATATATATAAAACTCAAAGGTGACTGACTGATTGACTGACTGATATAGTGATCTATCAACACACAGCTCAAACCCACAGAACAACGATCGGGCCACATCGCCCCCGCGCGCGCCCCCGGCGACAAGCATGGACTTCAAAGCTCTGTGGCTCAAACCAATAGACGGATCGGGCTGAAATTTGGCATGCAGGTAGATGTTATGACGTAGGCATCAGCTAAGAAAGGATTTTTGGAAATGCCACTTTTGAAGGGTGAAATAGGGGATGCAAGTTTTACTTCTTAATGCGAGCGAAGCCGCGAGCACCCACTAGTTTAATTTAATTTGCTTAAAACTATTTAATAATCAAAACAATCTATCTATCTTTTATTTAAAACTTGATATAGCAAAAAATTGATTAAAATTGAACAAAATGTATTAAACTATTGCAATAATGATGGCAGACACAAAAAACCAACAGTAATTATTAATGCTAGGCACAATGAAACGTTATGTGATTAGTGTATTTGCATACTATAAATCAATTATGCCATTATACATAAGTACAATAAAGGTATCGTTTTCTTACCAGCAGTTGAACAAATGAAATGATGTATGAACTGTGTTAAATTAATTCGCTTTGCGTTATGATTTTTACATTGAATGTATGAATAAAGAAGGCTATATCAGCGGCTCGTTGGTCTAGGGGTATGATTCTCGCTTTGGGTGCGAGAGGTCCCGGGTTCAAATCCCGGACGAGCCCTGTTTTTGGCCTTTGTAGGCGATAACTTTAAAATGTTAAATAAATGTACTTAAGTGTACTCAGTAGAAACCGACATAGATACACTTTTTGGAGCCTGTATTTTAAGGTTCTGATGCAGGGAGGCTAACGTGATCTTTACCCACGAGTTATTTAGAATGAAAAAACTTTTGAGCAATGATTGTTTTCTCGTGGTATTAGTGTTTAAACAACAAAAAAGTTTTATAATATGTTCAATATCATTTAGGCGTTAATATACCAATCCAAATAACATAACGAACGCAACAATTTCAAAATCTATTCGCCTATTCTTAGAAATTCTAATCTCTAATCAAAGTAGTCGTATTGGACATTAATTTAAGAATATTCGCACGTTGGTTGTTGTTTATTTAAGGGTAGAGCGGTCAACAATAACAGGCGGTGGACAAATAGCAAGTCATAGCCGAGTAGAGCTCAGAATGGGTAGAAGTGACAGGCGTTAAGTATAGAATACGTTATTAGTTCAGCATATTCTGTCGAGGGTACAATTTGATTGTGGTATTATTATAAAGTTTCGTTTTCTATAATAAGTTTCATCGTGTCAATGAAATTAAGAGAAGATAGGGATGAAATTTCTTGGGAAATAGTCATGGATAAGAGTGTACGTCAAATTGTATTAAAAAAATTCGATGACTGATGTCGAATGTAATTTTTAAACAATTTTTCACATTAATAATTATTCAACACGTTTAACGGCACACTAAATATTTTGTAACTGATGAGTGGCCCACTATGGTTTACTTGTTGTAAAGTAAACTAATGTCATGTCTACACATGCTATACCAACGCATGTTACCTGTAACGCAGGTATTCACGCGGGGCGAATTTCCCGGTATCCAACGATGATCCGGCGCATTCGAAATGATCCCAGCATCTCCATTAAATCCTTCCATTGCAGAACCGACCTTGTCTCATAGACATTAAGATTGATAATGGTTTGATTTTATGTGACTTTATTTAAGTCGTTTCGTATTGAAATCTGTGTTATAGTTACCTCGATAAGATTGATCGAGTGGGGTAAGGCGACCAGATAATCTGGTGTTGGATAAAAAACCGGTGACTTGTCAAATTCGTCGCATTCTCTGAACGACTAGGTGGAACATCGAGGTTTGAGATCCGTCATGGTTTTTAATGCCACAGGATACAGTGTTAATACTTCGAAAGAGTGTTAGTCAAATAAAGAATACTGCTACTAAAGTTTACTTCATAGACCCATATGATTTATTTTATTTATTTATTTCCTTAATTAAAACGGTAACAACCAATTACATTAATGAAGAAATGAATTATTCACTTAAGTAGCAACTTAATTAGATATCTTTAAAATTAATAAGTATCATTACGTTCACAAAAAAATATAACAATAAATTATAAATTACATTCAACTTGTCACAAAAAATATCATGATGGTGATCACGTATGAATGCTAGAACATTTAAAATCATATGTACCTATAAAATAATTCGAAATACTAATTTGGTAAAACCAACTTCATAAAATATAAGGGTTGTAAAATAAATAAACAATATTAATCACCTACTTAAAACACTCGTAAGTACAACAGCATCCTTGTAATAATGCGAAACGAAGTCACTACAATAAATCTTGTACAGGAAAGAAATGGGCAGCAGCTGAAATCAAATGAAACAATTAAAGTTACTACTGATTTGATAATAATTTAGAACAACAATTTTAAAATAAAACATCAGATATTTGAACATAACAAACACATAAAATTACATATGGGAACTCAGAGAAATATTTACATAGATAGATAGATTAACTCTTTATTGTTGACACATATTAAAAACAGTACATAAAACAAATTGCATCTTAACTAGTGCCACAAGCGGCGGCCTTGTCGCTGCATTAAATCAGAAGTCATTGCAATAGCATTACTTCAATTTTGCTTCAAAGCAAGAACATCACCACTACCACCACTGATCGTTTGACATTTCATTAATTATAATCCCAAAATCCTTTTTATCCCAACACTGATCTTGGAGTCACAGCGGGCATCACGCTTAGTTTTAATATTTTAATCCTTATTTGTTTACAGATAACGTCTAAAATAGAATGAATCTGCAAAATATTGATGGATACACCTATGCATTGTCGTGATTGAAATCCATATCTTTGATGTTTTTTGTGTGACTTAAGGATTATTGATGATTATGCGATTACTTTGCGATAAACGCACGATAGGTTTGAGTTTTGTAACAAATAACACAAGTTTTGTCCAACGAAATGTTTTTTGTTATAGCTCTATCAGAATGCATCTGTAGGCAATGGCTGTAAGTTATAGAAGAGTCCAACTAAGAAAATACATTATTATGGTTTCTAGTGTAAGTTTGGAGAGTTGAGCCTTTTTTTTCGTATCATGGTATGTTCAACTCCAGGGATTAACGGTTTATACTTTTATTACCCTTATTTTCTTCATTATCACCAACTCACGTCTTTTTAACTTTACAATCAAGTAACAGGACGTTTTAATTTAAACTGCATCACATTTCTTTTTTTTTAACAAGCAGTAAACTACGCAGCAATCCCTGATTTTCCTTAACACTAGATCTACTATAACAACATACACGACCTACTTCTACAAAACAGCGTTAAATAGACATAGTAAATCTGGTAACAAAACCGCGCAGCATCAAACAAAGTCTTGAGCGAGATTCCCTGTCAGAGGAATTAATCTTCCATAGCTTCAGCAGAGAGATAACAAATTTGCAGTGACACAGGGGGAGGTCTCCTCTTCCTCCACTCCACTACCCCCCACTTCCCGTTACCCCCCTATTGTCTCACGGTATGGGTAAGACGTGGGACTAGCGCTCTGTACGTGCTTACCTAGTTATTTCCTAGATAGATTAAATCTAAAGATAGCAAGGCTTGAATATAGAGGTATACGCTGTATTTAGCTATGTGTAGGTATGTGTAGCGGATATCGTGACAGGAAAATTAAAGTATATCTACTTATATCTATTCAATTCTTAAACCAATCTAAGCACCTTTGTTTCTTGATATAGCCTTCAAAATGATTGCGAATTCACAGGTACCAACGCCTTCTTCTTCTTCTTCTTATTGAATGAGAGTGGCCAACTCTGACGTCGAGAGTTTTCAAACCGCCCTAAGGGCCTCTGACATGGCTTAGCGACAGCCGTACTAGACAAATACCAACGCCAATCGCTACAGATACAAATATGCATTTTTAATTTCACTTAAATAAAAACAAATGAAAAACGTTTAGCCATAAAAGCAAGTATTTTCTAAGACAAAGTCTTGGTGTATATTAGTGGTACTGAAACTCTGGAGAAATATCAAACAACAAGTTTGTTGTTTGATGTCGGTTAAGGAGCAGTCGCAGCGGAAAAACACTACATATTTCTCCAGAGTTTCAGTAACAATGGATTTCCGCAAAGTAACGCCTGATTCAATATCTTATATATTAGTGGTGAGAAGAAATTGTAGCTGTTCAATGTGTTGCACATAATATTTATGTAATTAATGGTATGTAGGTATGTTCATATGTGTATGTCTTTACCTGATACATGCACTTTCTAATCAGTAGCACTATCATCCCAGTGCTTCCCATAACCGAAACATTTAGGGTGCCGACTCCAAAGACCGATGTTTACCGACTATTTTACATACTATCGTCTATTTCTTCACTTTACTCAAGAAAGTAACGCTCGCTTAATGGAACTACAATGAGATAGAGAACACTATGGAAAAGAGATTGTTTCATGTATTTTGTTACGTTTATTTTTTGGTCAGTAGTAAAAGAAACGTGATCACATTTTGTATTGGTTTCTGATAGTAACCTCCGCGGTAAAATCAGTTAATGTGTATGTTTGGAAAATCTTTGAGAATCTTATGTGTGTTTTAGGATGTTTCATAACACTTTTAGGTAAACTGAAGCATATAGTCATGTCGGTATTGTCGGTGCCTTCAATTCAGGTTGTTTAAAAATGTTAAAAGCAAATTATTCCTTAATAAGGAATCTTGCTCGTCTCTATTCTCATCAATTGTTTTTTCGAGTAAATAATAGCTAAAACTTTCTTCACATATAAATGCTACCAACACTTTTATTTGCGTCATTTTACGAGTATTATAACACCTTATTTTTATATTCCGGCGAAATTAGTCATAGTTGAAACCACAGGTTTCCTCCGTCGGTTTCCTGTATTCTTTCTTGGGGGGATACCAATTAAACACAAATCATCATTTAAGTTTTTTAATGACTGGAGTAGTCTATGAAAATTGTTTAATTGACCGCTTTGTATGAATTTCTGAATTGTAGTAAGTATGGTAAGTAATAGAAATATTACAGTGTTTTTTGTTTCTAGACAATTAAAATATTTATAGCCTATAAAACAATACTTTACGCATACACTCAAAACAGGAATAAAACAATATGTCCGAGAAGTTTTACTGTATCACTGTAAGCACAGTATTTATCATGTTTTAATGGCAAGGACGTAGGTTACATTACAGCACTGAACCTCTTATTAGTAAGGTCTGATTTTTCGTAAACAAGCGTCGTATACAACAAGTATAACCATTCTTCTTCGAAAAAGAAGTAGTATAACCATCATAGTTTTCAACACAACCATGATGTTTATACACACTAGTATATAGTCCACCGTTAGCCTCCCAATAAACATGTGGAGCGCAATTCGACCTACTATTGTTCTGGCGCCTTATTAAGGATGCCGCTGCGCACATCTTCCTTGTTAGAATTTCGGCATACATTATAATGCTAATTCTAAACTAACTGTACCTAGATGGTGACTGATGATATCTATTTAATTTGATACAATCTAAATTTGAGGCTTAACTTTGAAGTCAAGCGATAATATTCGGCACGAGGTACCGATTTGTGTACATTTTTTTTATTAAATTGATTATTTTTAAAATTAAATTAATTAGCATGGTCAGTTTTTTTTAAATCTACGTAATCAATTTTTTAACTACAATTGTTCGTTTAGTAATAAATATTGGAGACAATGTGACTCAAATGTTAAAAGACACATAATAGCAACATATTTATTTGCAGACATACGAGTATCTATTTGTTTTTAAGAATGGCCTATTACTGTGTTCGTTTTAAAATAACCAATAAAATACCTGAGACTCCCCAACTCAGTCGGCAAGTTTTGATCTATCGTGAGTGAGAGGGAGGCAATACCTAGCAGAGTCGTTCTGATGACGTCACGAACCTGTATTTCTAGTACTTGTAGAGGCGTCTATCACAGAATACATAATACAACGTCTATTCATAACTTTTGCTGAGAGTTGTAGCCTTTGAGACGTTTATCTAACGTTATGACTATAAGTTACTAGCTTACATAGGCTTAGATTATAGCAGTGATTAAGTACTTGATCAATCATCATCGTCATCATCATCTAATAGAGGTACAGAACGTCTTGTTTCATTATTATTTCTTAACACTAAATTAGTCTCACAGACGTCTATCGCTCATCAGTCTCATCCACCGTCTGATATAAAACTAGCGGCATTAATTGCGCTGGAGAGTGGCGCGATGACGTCACTCGCCGGTCTCGCCGGATGAGCGTGCTCCGTCTCCGATAGATAACGGAACAATGAGCGGAGCGCGCATCGACCGGTGGGCGTGGCCAGACCCCGCCCCGCCGCCGCGCTCTAATCTTGGATAAAGGATCAGCCTAACCCCGGCATTGGAGGAGGCTAAGCGACCGACGCCGCCTAGCCCCCGCCATTGGACCTCGGATATGCGCGGATTAGGATATAGCAGTATATATGTAAGGACTCGGCACATAGAGCCTTCGGATTTCAGTGGCTTTCAGCGTTACGTAAGGGGGTGGGATAATGCAGCGCTGGAAGCTGCTAGCTTTATATTGTGCTTGCTTTACTTTGGTAGGTTTAGATTGTAGGTTTTCACGCGTTTATGTCGACTTTTATGAGTAAGCAACATTGTTTGTTAAACGTAATTGTAACATAATGTTGGGTACTTACTGAAAGTTAAATATTATTCCAGGCTTTTAAATCATAATGTATAATAAAACATTTAATTCGCTTTCTAAATATCTTTATTTTTTTACTTGTTTCTTAATATTAGTAGAAAGCTACTGTGTTGCATAATGTTTTGTGAGTCTCAACTAGTAGGTAAGGATCTATAAAAACATAATACATAAACAACAAGTAACGCATAACATTCCACATGTACAGAAGTATTAAAAAGAGTGTTAGATTATGTCCTTTATAAATTAATTTTATTATTTACAACAAACGAAAAATACTTTATCTTCTTAAAAGTATACACTAAATAGATTTGGTCTGACGTAACGTCACAATGTACATTTTATGTTGATTCTATGTAGTTTATGTACACGAGAGTATTGTAGGTATTCGAGGTAGTTATGTTATGTGTTGTATTTAAATGAAATATTACACGCCTGTTTTTTTGCAAATTATGTTGCAAATAACTATTTAGAAATCCTTCGTTCACTCAGTTTTTGCCCCATGACTACAAGATATTTAAAAACAATGAAAACAATCACAATTAAAGGCTCAATAGAACAGCGTTAACGTAGCTAGTCTTCTTCTTATCGAACGAGAGTGGCCAGCTCTGGTGACGAGAGTTTATCAAGCCGCCCTAAGAGCGTCTGACATTGCTTAACGACTGTCGTTTTATGACCAACAGGTTGTGTTTTTCACGACAATAATAATACTGGCCTTATGTAAACTCAGCATACCTAATGTAAATAATATGAGTTTTTGCAAATAACCTGAAATAATCTAGTGCTTATGTAATTTTAGTTTATCTACAGCCTACATGTGTAACTTTATTTGTACAAAATAATGAGATTTGTACATAGAAGCGCTGATAAATAAAATAGACGATAAGTGGCGATATATGTATGTATGTTTCATAACAATTTCAGATATATTAATGAAAACCATGCCGAGGGGTCAACAGTGTCGTCTGTAAATAAAAAGTCACGCTGCCTGTTTGTCACTATGGGAGCAAAGACATGGTCCATAAAAGCCTTGAAGTAATACGTTTTTTTTTAATTTGGATTGAAAGATCATTTTCCAAAAAAGCGAATTATTTTATTTATCTGTGTAAAGAATTATAAAGCTGTGAACAAACATTCTAAATAATGTGGGAGCATATCATATATAGTGAAATAAAAACGTAACAAATGCCATGTTTTAGAAAAGTTATAAGATCGTTCTTTGCGGTAAAGGTAATTTCGTTCTTTTTGAATAATTTTGTTACCTACTAGGTACAACTCATATAGAAATAAACCGCAGTATTTGTTCCGTAAATCCCAGATTTATATAAGCAGCTCTCATTCAATACAGTAAATGTCGAAATTTTTACTGAAAATGTGGAATAAAAATTTGTTTTGTTACTGTCCCGATAGGTATATCGACTTACTTCACTTCTACAATTGTTTTATGGTATCAAATATATATGAAGGTTTATAAAATGAGGATTGCAGTATCCTTTCTTATACTCTAGCATTAAGGTAACATTTACGCTGAAAACAGAACATGCTAACTAGATATTAGAGTTCTAGTCAAGTGACAATCGAAGAGGTTATTGTCATATTTGTTTTATCTACGTTTTCTGTGGACATTAACAATTTGAACTTCTTGTTTCGTGAGGTATTGCCATCTGGATTTACTATCGAAGTTGCTTGGACATTTGAAATGGAATTACTTTTGTTCATCATATCATGGTTTAAAGTCTTAAATATTTGATGTGTCATCTTTCAGTGGCCCCAAACCATATTAAAAACCGTTTTTAACCATCATTTAGGTAAATAGTCACGTAGTGTTCGTATAGATCACTCTTCCATCACAAACGTTCTTTAAATATCTTTATGAAAAATTGTACACGTTCTTATTAGTGATAATTCAAATCGTCTCATCTCGAAAGATTGGCAGATTTTGATTACTATTATAATAGCCAACATTGAAATGGTTGATACAGTCAATTCACTCGAAATCTTTTCACCAAATTGGATACATACCTTTTTATTCACTCACTGGTTGCTAGCCTATATAGCAGACAAACACCAAATTATTCTATAACTACAAATTTGAAACAACTCCTTTAACATTCTAGAGGGCTATCTTTAATCCGCCATCAAAAATCAACGCTACACAGTAAGCTTTTAGCAACAATATAATTTTAAACTCAAGTAGCCTATTCTATACAAAATTACATTATTGAGCATTGTAGAGAGAGCGCAGAAAACAAAAGGATATCGGGTAGTAGCGGGCTCTTCTATAGCCTACTACAGTACTGTGGCCTGCTTCTTGATAGGTATTGTGCTCATCGTGTGTACCTACTACCGACTGTCTGATATCTGAACCTGCTTGTTGTTATGTCAACTGACTTGTATTACTTTAAAATACTTTAAAATAGGAGGTTTTAAGTTAGTTTTTTTTGTGTTTTTAATGACCTAGCATTGTAACCGTTGGAATCAAGATTTTCTTTTGTTTTTTAATTTTGTTACTTTCCTTACGTTAAATAAAATAAAGTTCATGCTTTTTAAATCGAGTAAAAATATAAAACGACCAGCGACAACAGAAAGAATCAGTCTATCTGTCTCTTCATTGTTTGTAACTTAGTTATCCAAATAAAATCAAACAACTAAGCATGAAAGATATAACCTAGATATTTGTTTAAATAGAATTTGAAAGAAGAAGAATATGTATTGGTATTTCTCTTTTAGTAACACATAAGTCTCTCTCTTTGAGTCGTATTTCCTCATGACTGAGGGTCGTGACTCCCCCGCAGAATTAATTCGTTAGGGGAGTTTTCTTGGGCAGATACATCGTGGTGGGCGCCCAGGTCCTTCCACGGAAGACGCATGTCCTCGGATATTGTGGTCCTCAAACATGTCGGTTTCCTCAAGATGTTTTGCTTCACCACTAAGCGAGTGCAAATCTACACATAACTTGAAAAATACAAGTCATTGGTGTAGGGCGGATTCGAACCAGGGTACGTCTGGATGAAAAGCAGACACTGGAACCGCTGAGCCACACTCGCTTTCTAAAGTACATAAGTACTAAATAGAAATATGTAGCATAAATCAATTATTTATTAAAAGACTAATATATGTGCCATAGTAAATATGCTATTTAAATTTGCATGTTGTAGATATATCCGAAAAAAAAAACATGTTTAAATCTCAAGTCAGTTGTATTTTGAGACAGCTTCTACCTACTTTCTTCGGTAAGTTATTGTGTTAAGGGTTTGTTTATAGCCTTCCATTATATTCAGATGATCTTTGAAATTTCCGCCATGAAAGGGGTATCCTTTATGGCTTGTTTCTTTCTTTTATGGCAATTTAGGAGAGATTTGTTTGGGATAAGGGCCCATTAAATTTTATGGTGTTTGTAGATAAAATAGTAACTGTTTATGCGATACGAAGGGCTAATCTGGAGGTTTAGAGTTTAGTTCAAAAGATTAAGGATTCAAACTTATTTTTAACTTGAGGCATATTTATTTTATCTCTCTGACAACTAATTATGTAAGGACGATGATGATGTTTCATCGTAGAGTAAGGTTAATAATTAGTGTCATAATCTAAATAAACGCAAAGACTACCTGATAATATAATTCACCAAGACTTTTCAACACAAAAAGCTGGTGAATTACTCCCGTTTGAAAAGCCCCAGAAATTAAGAAAAATTAACCTTCCTGTAGGTAATAACGTTTAAACGGTCTATAAAGAGCACGTACAAAATTATGGCAAGCCGTGACAATTTTTTTACCCACATCCAGGGAAAGCGGGCTCCGGGATGATTTATTTAATGAATAAAAATGCTTTCCCCCGACCACCAATAGCCATTTTACATGGATATTGCAATTAGTTACGTTGATAGCTTTTGGAAGAAAATTAAGATTCTAGTACCACATTTTTAAGAGGCAATAAAATAAATTAAAAAGAAATGTAAAAGATTAGGTAACATAAGAGCTATTTTCAAACTAATTTCATATCTGACGTAACGCTGAAATATTAGAATGAATTATAGAAGCGACGAAACACTGGAAATTATCTATGTTTAATTAAGATTCAGAAATAAGCAGTGGCAGTCAGTATGTATGTCTACACGATGTTATCGGCGGCGTGTAAAAATAAAGTCATCATTGCCAGCCCTTACACGCCACTCGTTATCATGTGCCAGTATCATCACGGCCGAGCGATACTGATCGAGAGTACTACTTACATCGCTACTGCAAGCGAACGTACTCGCACTAATCGCTCCCTCACAACAAATTAAGCGTTACATCGAATTACAAGTGTAAATAATCCCGTGGCCGCCCAGCGCCGGGCCGACGTGGGCCGGGCTTGAGTGCAAAAAAACTCGTTAAAATAGCGGCTTAAAAAAGAAAAGCGCTGAAACGGGAAGGCTCGGGTGGTATCGGTTTTTCTCTGGCAGGCGGACCGCTGGGCGGGGCCCGTCAGTAGCGCGCCGCCGGCCGCCCGACGCGGACGTGTGTCGCTCCTCGCTCGCTGTGCACATGCTCACTCAACGTTCGGCATGTTGATGTCGTCGTGATTAGAAACAAGATGGACTTTCAGAGTGCTATGGAGACATTCGCAGAGGCATGGGCCGCGGCCAACACTGTCAAGTCGGAGGCGCCGAGCGATCTGTCGCAGGTTAGTTACTTTGCACGCTTTCAATATTATTTGGCTGAAATTGTGAATTGTTGTGTCATTGCGATTGGTAAATGATTTGCCATTATCGCTGGAGATATTGTAAAATTGCGCATTGTTTGCATCAAGAGTGTAAGTTAAAAGTTGAACTTGTAATATCTGTTTTATTGGGTTACGGTGATACTTACTGGGGTTTAAATATCGTAGATATTTTAATGACAATGTAGCGAGTACTAAAATATTAAGTTACGGAAAATATATCAATTACATTAGAAATATTTAAATACATTGTAAATTATTTTACAAAAAAGCGGGTACAAGTATGTATATTGAAAAAAATATGGATTTGTCGTTTGTGTGGATTTTTTGTATGTGGTGAATGGATTTGTCGGACCGGTAATGTTTATAAAATTTCAACATTATGTCTAATTAGTGAGTGTTTTATTTTACATTTATTTACACTTTAAACATAATACTACTTCGCACATATTCTATGCTTATGTGGATTTATTTTCACATTGAATCTGACATTTATATGTAGTACAAAGGATTTATCCAGCATTAAGAAAAACTAGTTAAATTAAAAAAAGATAATGATAATTCCTTATCTAAAATAAATTATAACAATCAATTCGCACTCTTCAATATTTGTCATTGGAATTTTCGTTTCAAGTTCATCAGATAGCGTTTGAATTTGCATTGAAATAATACTTCTGCATGATCACGTACCTCCGCCTTACAATGCTTAGTTAGCCACCAATATTGAAAGAAGGTCACGTAGAGATACATTATTCTGTTCTTTTTTACATAA
Source organism: Macaria notata (assembly GCA_927399415.1). Taxonomy (NCBI): domain Eukaryota; kingdom Metazoa; phylum Arthropoda; class Insecta; order Lepidoptera; family Geometridae; genus Macaria; species Macaria notata. The sequence continues at coordinate 4,368,899 of OV656727.1, forward strand.
CACAGATATGTTTGATGTTGTTAAAGATGACAAGATTTAATATTTTATTGTTAATAATTAAAATATTTTTGAAGAATGCTATTGCTAATAAGTAGGTATTTAGTATGTAGGTAATTAAAATCAATACAGTAACAATAATTAGTGAAAATAATTTCTAGAAGGGATATGCAAGAGGGTATTGAATGGTATCTCATTATGTAAGAAAATAATATTTAGTTTATGTATACAATAAAAAAAAATTGGTAAATTAAACTTAGCCCTTATGGATACGTGATTCCAATTTTTTTAATAAAAATATAATATTAATAATGTAGGAAAGAGATGTTGATAACATTCTGACGCATATTTCTCAATTTTAATGATGAATGGGATTAATCACACTTCCAAGAACTGAGATTGATAAGCATAATGGGTAAAAAATATGGTATCCTGTTAATGATTTGTTAATTAGGTACACATATCGGAAAGCTGCATGAGCTAGTAATTATTTAAAATTATGTTTGAAACAGGACACACAATTTAGTTTGACATATGATTTTGCGATAGTACTTACAGATAATATCGGTAGATAAGTAAATAACATAATCTAAAAGAAAGGCATTGGTAAATACACAGGTTTTCAAATAATTCTCACGTCTGATGAAGGCTATCAAACTTTTGATTGTATCTTTCGGGTAGTAGCTAAAGAGGTGGCTATCAGTTTTACATTTAGATATGAGAGTAAATCAATAATCTAAATATATAAAACTCAAAGGTGACTGACTGACTGATTGACTGACTGATATAGTGATCTAACAACGCACAGCCCAAACCACTGGACGGATCGGGCTGAAATTTGGCATGCAGGTAGATGTTATGACGTAGGCATCCGCTAAGAAAGGATTTTCAGAAAAGCCGTGTTTAAAGGGGTGAAATAGGGGATGCAAGTTTTACTTTTTAATGCGAGCGAAGCCGCGAGCATCCACTAGTGTATTATAATTTAGTAAGTGAGACTGAAGTTGTACTTACTTTTCATAAAATTATAAAAAACGGCTTGGGTAATGTTAACCAAGAACTATCAAATCAATACAATACATCTTCTAAAATACCTATGGTCGTTTTTTGCCTGCAATTGTATAACAATCCTATTGATTAGCAAAAACTTAATATTATTTCACAACGAATAATCTAACAATAGTTTCATTGTTGACAAGCTGCAATCATTTTAAGGATAACAACTTATTTAGCATAAATAAGCCATAATTGTGTCGCTTACTGTAATGATATTTTGCTTAACTTATACTCTTCTAATCTAAATACGAAGGTTTGCAAATTGATTTTAATTGTTAAAGGTGATTAGAGTTAACAATGATGTTCAATTTATCTTTTTGTTAGCCAATTAAATGCATTCCTCAGGACCGGCTACTCCTTATAATGATTGTTCAAAACAATTAGTTTCCAATAAACAGGTTTGTATATAAACCATGATTTGGCATAAAATGTGGATCAATAATTGTGAGCTATTTAAATCAAATAATAACTAATTTTATCGGGCTTGCGATGATGATGATATCACATAAAGTACCATAACTTTAGGGTTCGATTAAGGTAAACTTGCGCGCGAGGATAGTATCGGAACTAAGATCATGATTTTATACGTGGTTAAGTGCTGCCGTAACTAGTACGAAGACTTGTTTTGCCCTAATTTGTCCTACTCTTAGCGTGAATAGCGCTAGTTAGGCCCTCCAGACACTGTAGAGTAGTTAATTTTTTTTTTAGTTTCAATTTTCTTTCATTGTGTAATTTCTTTGGTGTGCATTAAATACATATCTTATCTTATCTTAGAGTAAAAATTAATATAAAGGTGTAATAATATAATAATTACATAATTTTTCCTTCAGGAAGTTATACAGGTGCTTATTAAAAATAGTTTATATCTAAACTATTAAGTTGCCAAATTTACGTCTCATAAACCATTTGCCTATTTATTCAAGAGCTGAACAAAAGATTTCCTAGCACATATAAATTCCTTTTTTAATGCCGTTATTTTATTTGTTTTTGATGACATTTAACCAGCGCCGGCTCTTGAATAAAGATTTCCAAACTCTGTTTTATTAATCTTGTTAGCAAATGCCAAGTAATTAATTGGTATTATCTGATCATGGGGACAATTTTTTCTCATCAGATACTAGTATGTTAGAAAACGGAATATTCACCGACTGGGTTGGGGACAGGTTTTTCTGTGATTTTATTATGAACGTAAAATTAATTTTAGTTTTTATGAGACCACGCTTCGATGTTTTTCCAAGTTTATTGAATGAGGAACTGTTGGTTTTACTTGATTAACATTTAGGAGATTTTAATTGTTATTTAAAGTGACTACGTATTTTATTAGTCGGGGAAATCGTTTTTTATGTATCTGGGTACTTTGGAGACGTATTCAATTAAAATAGCTTCTAAAAACGAACCCATGTCTGTACAAAAATAGGTAGGAACTTGTAACACTTTGCAACCAATGTTGAGATCTTTAACTAACCAGAATTACAATATCTATGTAATGTAAAAAAATACAAATAAATAAAAAAACACCAAACAAATGAAATATTGATTTGAAATGTTTGAATCAATGTTAAAAACAGTATGAACATTTTTATCACGCAAGCATGTACTGCGCATTACGCCGTGTCAAAATAATCGGCCCTCATGTGGAATCGACTCTTTATAATCGATACATGTATTTATTAATCGAGTGAGGGAAGTGGGCGAAGCATCTGTCAACAGCTGTCTTTTATTTGCCTTGGAATATTTTTGAAACCCTATGCAATCTGGAATTTCAGTTATGTAACCTTTAGCTTTTTAAAAGAAATAATTGAACGTTAAAAGATATAGATAATACAAGGACCGTGGGACGGATGAAACATTAAATTGTAGGTCCCGGCTGTTGGTCAAAGAATGGTAGTCGTTAAGCTATATCAGAGGCCTTCAGGCGTTATGAAACTCTGTCACTAAAAATGGCCACTATCATATACATTTACAAGTATCTTGTATTGAAATCAAAACCATTTAAGGGGAGAAGGTGACTTTATGGTTAAAACATTGAATACCCATAAAAATGGATTTAAGAAATGTATCTGTACACATATGTTATTAAATAATAATGCCAAATAATATGTCCGCCAGGTCTGTTCACAAAACAGCGAGTAAATATTCAGAGAGTGAGCTAATCCCTTATCGCGGATTATTGTGAGGCGCGATAACGCAAATATTACCTTTTGCATACCTACCTCGTGTAATAGAAATGCACCTTGCCTTATGCAAGGTTTCTACGATATCGATAATAATTTGTTATTCATATCTGTAAATTTGTATCAGAAATATCTACACTTATTGAATGTTTACACCAATTACATATGGTGTAGTGATTAGCGTCAAAACTATTATATGATCGAAGGACTAAGGAGAGTAACGAAAGCCATACAAGCCGTTTAAAGAAAAAACTACTTACAATATGATAATTAATATCTTGTTAAAGAGTGGGTTGTCAACTTAAAAACAATATTACTCCAATAGATTTTTGAATAATTAAAACCTTTTTCAACAATTTGAATAGCACTTTTCATCTTCATATTATGTTCTTTACATACTCAACTTAACAAAAACACAAAATAAATACGTAACAAATTTGATAAACGTATAATACTAATCGATAAACCAAATATAACTCACCATCGACAAACGAGCCGAACAGCTCATCTCTAATAATACCGGCACTGATTGCCCTTATCGCGGTATTGTGGCTTAGCTGCGTGGCTATCGATAAGCACGCCGTGATTGATTCTTCTAATCCACTATTTGAGTTTGATTTTTGTAGATAGCACACTTAATACTATTGAATTTTGCCGCTAATTACGGATTTACTAGAATGGAAGGACGATGCTTTTTATTCACGACGAATTTGATAACTTTTCAGAATAATACGTGGTATCTGCGTGATAAGTTGCGTTGGTGATCGCGTTTAGGTCATTTAGATCAGGCGTTATGTTATCATCTAGATTCTAGTCGACTAACAGGCGTGTTTATATTTCCGAAAATTTAAGATATGTTTGATTGCGGGTCCTATTTACCCAATAGCAAGAAGGCTTGAGTTTTTCTTCACTTACATAAGTACGTTAGTAACACAAGTTAAATATTACAATGTCGATATTGTTGATACGTTATCTATCTATCTCCCTTCATACCATTAACGCGGTTAGCAACAAAAGCGGCAACAAAGATCATCTCATTCCCAAGAGTAATGAACATACCTATTAAGACAGAAGCCGAAACGAGCGCATTCACCGTTACCGATTCCCGACGATGACTTAGGTGTTTCGACATCGATAAAAAAGGGTATAAGCACAATTACGTCTCTCGATAGCCGCATAGAAAGTGGGCGCGTGCCACAGCCGAGTTACGACAAAAATCGACCGGCTTTACTACACAAATAATCCGTGCAATTAGACACGTACAGGTGAAATATTCCGTGTTCAATTTACACTGCAGACCGACACAATGATTAGATATAGAACCAATATAGAACCTAATTACGAGCGCTGTGGCGAGCCACGTGCTACCGTTCTCTTTTTTCAGTGCCGTCCGCTACCGACTGCTATTTGAACTTTTCACGGCGAGCCCTTCCTTGGCGCTGTTTTTTTGCGACGTCCATCAACACTCGACCTACATCATTGCATGAAATGGGTGTACAATAGACATGCGTTGGAGCGGCTCTGCCGGTTGACGGATATTACTATTTTTTTCACAGCCTGTTATGGTGCAGAGTGGCGGGCGCTGGCCTGGTACACGGGGCACTGGGCACTCGGCACGCGCCACGCTTGCGCCTTACGTCGATAATAGGCTCCATCTCGCGGATAAAGCGGCGACACCGTTACCTTTCTCAAATCACGTACACTATTGTAATATCCAATCGCTCAGAAATGAGATTGCGGCTAACAAGTTATTTACATTGACGTTTTAATATCGACACCGTCTGAAAAAACTATTTAAAAAGGTAATTATAAGTCGGTGTCCGTAATAGCCCCCGTACGCGGCGGCACGCCGCCTTTGTGACGCAGCTAAGCTGCGAGATTAATTTTGCCCGCACAATAAACCAGTTTAAAGTCAATAATACACGTCTTAATAAGTACCTATCGGTTGCGATATTTGTTTGTCAATTCTAAAGTTTCGAAAGCGCGCGCTCGACGGCCGGCTCCCGGGGCCGCTCGATACGATCTTTATTACCAACTTTTTTTGGGAGAAAAAATGATTAATATAAGGGATCGGCGCGGACGGATAAGTAGTCGAGATTGACGGAATGGCGCGGGGTCTGTGACCGGCGAGCGAGAGCCGCGAGCCCTGCGCCTGCGCCGGCGCGGCCGAAAACTAACCATAAATTACCGGCTACTTGTCGGCCGCTGACGACACGCGCGGACTTTTTCCTCGCCTCGATCCTGTTACGAGGTAAACTTCTCACGGACATCAGATCATTATAAACCATATCTTTGAGAAATTGCTTCGAGTAATGACGTTAAAGAATTATGAGCCTCTGTTTCGTAAGACTTCATGGGAAAATTCGCATTAAGACATTGTCATCTTAATCTTGTCGATCGACAGTGCGTCCCTATCGACGCTACGCAGATGAGGCGAACGCTAAACAGTGCATATTTTGAAATTTTGCGAGAGCATCGTAATGACCACCTTTAGGCAGATAATGGAAACGAATAAAGGTACAAATACATGAGCTCGGATGCGGAATTTCGGTAGCCCACGGCTTTACAGGGCCGGACTCGCTCGTCGACATTATTCTCGGTTTTTGTTCTCCGCCCGTCATTACAGTAGGGAATTACTATAATTAAGCAATTATGTAATTTTTCAAATGAGTCAAATGGATTGGCTGACTACCGCGCTTCAACTATTCGACAAAAAGGTGTACTACACCACAAATACAAGAATTATTTTTAATTACTCACTACACATATATGCAGGATTTATTTTTAAAATGTCAGCGATTAAACTCGTGGAACATCTTAACCGTGTTGAAAGGTGTGCGTGCAAGCACTGAACATACAGTGTATTTTTTCACGTGAGAGGATCCGCGACGCTGGAGGCGATCATGATACTGAGACTACTTAAATAATAATACTAAAGTAGCCCCCACTAATGGCACTGGGCTTGGATATCTTCCAAAACGATGCCACGCTTTGACAAGAAATAATCGCCAATAATCGTCTGGAATTTTCATAATAATACAAAAATAAAGAGCAGCGAGGGTGCCCGGGCCGCTGCTTAAATATTCATCATATCAGTACACACATACATCAGGCAAAAACTGCCCGCCTTTCTCCAAGGGAAGGCGACGTGCACTCTAGCGATTACGTTATTTTTTTGCCCCCTCATTATGCAGATTCTGGCGAAAAAGGAATAAATTTAATAACACGCGTTCGTGCGCATGCGTTATCGAACGCACTTGCGTCTGATAATCTGCGCGAGCGCAATTATACCCCGGCCAAGTGCGCGCCGGCACGACACGACCCGGCCAACTAACTCAAACATTATTTTTACCCAACTTCAAAAAAAGTGGTTGTCTCTTCAATATATGGCTTCTACTAAACTCAAAGTTAAATAAGTACCTACATACATTCATGTTTGATTTAAAGTACGGCATCAGTTCTATCAAAATCAATTCAGTCATTTTTGAGACATGCAATGAATTTTGTTTCGTACACATTTGTATAGCTACCAAATTATAGGAGTCAGCTGATTTTTTAAATTACAATTTGATATGTCCCAACAACCTATTAAAAGTTACCTAATCCGTTTGAAAACGAAAGGTGTATTACAGTATACAAACGCTTTATTTACTTACAGTAATTGAAATGACATGCTTGTTCCAACAACAATGGTTGTGGACGGATTCTATTTAGCTGGTTGCGTGATTAAGCGAAGAAATGAGGTTATAAGCTACTATTAATTTACTTTTAGCCAACATCGGCTAGACTACGATTGGTTACGCAAAGCTGTCGTTCAGTTTTTGAACTGGCAGGAAGTACTGCTGATTGCTGATTTCGGATGACCGATTTTGGATAAAGATTAGAACAATGTTTCGATTATAGAATCCAATTGACCCAACATAATGTATTACCATCGAAATATTAAACTTTAATCAAATATTTGTTTGTTATTAAAACTAATGTCAGATCTAAATAAATATGATAATTGTAAGTTATTGCTTCTTAAACAAAAAAATGCATCTTTACAAGTATTAAGTGACATTAAAACCTTTTCCGATGAGTTAATAAACAAAAACGTCAAATTATTTAAAACAACTACATGTTTAGAGAATAATATGTGCTATTATACAGTAGCACTAGTTTAATAAGGTTACGCAGTACGATGGAGCGTTCACACACCTATACAGGGGTAATAGATAGATGTCGCTTTTCAAATAGTTTTGTAACGGCTCATTTGATAGCTTAGGAGCTTAGCTTAGGCTTTATTTTGTTTCAGGGAAAAATTGTTTTTAAGCTTACCGTCTGTTTGTCAATGATTACGTAAGCATTTTCGGATTTTTCTTACGTACTTAGTTACAATATCAGAAAAAGAGTTCTTAAAATAATGAAAGCTATATGTAAAACACTACTTACCTACTTGAAAGCGATCTAAGCTATAGTTAGATTTAGGGAGCACTAAAATATACTAAGAAATACCACTAACCATGTACAAAGCAAAGATAAAAAGTCTTCTAAGTCGTATCGCATATGGTATCGTCCGTTAAGACGATTCGTGATAGGTCCCGGAAACGCATAGCTGAGCCTGCGGTGATGCGGTTGCCTAATAAGGATAATCTGTACACCTGAGGAGTGCAATTAATAATGGATGCTCGCGGGATCCGAGCAAACACTACTTAAGATTATAGTGTGGGGAATTCGGTGATCGCTCATGTAAGGGTTAGTCTTACGCTTAAGTTGTGAGTTATGTTACAGCTTAAGACATTCTTGTCCAAAACGGTATTCTATTTCGCATCGTATTTTAGTCCTAAAAGAAGAAAAAATATACCTGTTTATACAATGTGTCCATCCACGCATTACTGTACGCACCAAATTTTAATTCAATTTTGATGAAAGATGTATGGAGATGACAGCTGTCAAAATGAAATATAATACGTGGAGAAATATCACATCGTGGTTGTTTAAAACGAAGTTCTCGGTCATATGTACTTATACGTATACGTAAAGTAATGTCTCATCATGAGTAAAAGATTAGCAAAAAATCGGCGAGCCTCAAAAATATAAGTCCAAATATCTCGTTATCGCCACAGGAATTAGGGCCGAAGAATTCTGGGACGAGAGTGGTGGATCAAGTCGGAAACAGCCAAAAACTGGCCCCGGTTTAGCCTTGAATGGCTCAGCCCGGGGACGCGAGCAAATAGCTGACGTGGCCAGAGGCGCACGGCTTGCATACGCAATGCGCGGGCGCAGACACAGGTGCGGTGGAGCGGCCCCTGCTCACAGGATTGTATAATGAAAAGACCACCCGGAAAATGATGATGAGCTTGGGCCTGGATAAAGTTTCAGTGGAGTGATTCTTACCATTTTGTTTGGAGGAGGTACATTATTTTTTTAAGTGTAGTATTTTAAAACTTTTTAAAGTTTTTAATCACTTCAACAGGCCTGATTAAACCTTGATATATTCAAAACTGTGTACTGTTTGAAATCAAAGATAGTTAAAAACATTTTTAAATATTTTTTACATGTGGATCATGGACATCATACATAATATCACGTAATACTATCTAAACAGTGTATTTGTACAATATTTTATGTTTAATTTAGCTGAAACCAAAATGATTTCCAATCTAATCAACACCCTCTGTAAGCAAGCCAAGTCGTCTCCATGTCTCCTTTATTCCAGCCCGTAATGGAGTATTTCTTATTTGCTTCATTTTTTATTTTTTGCCAGTTTGATTACGCGAACGCGATCCTCATCTTGCGGCGAAATTCGGGAGCGTCTCAGACGTCGAACTCAGATATTAATTATTGATTGACGATAAAGCATGCGTGAATATTGCTTGAAATAAGAATCGAGTATTTGAAAACTCGATTCGAGTATTTAAAGAATCGATTCGAATGATTCGTTTGGAGTCACGCGCTTAAAAACGATGTAACTTTTATTGTGAGCTTGTTTGTGACAAGGTTTTTGGTTGTCATCGATACAGGGCGTAAGGTTTTTAATGTCGTCTTTTGAATAAATGAGTATGTACTCATGGAGATATAAATAACGATTTTAAAGGTTTCTTTCAATGTGAAATTTCCTTTTGTTTGTAGCCAAAGGATCAAAAGTTTGGTTAGAGATACAGGCCTACGCCTAGTTTGGGGTCTACTGTTAACACTATTATTGTATTGTAAATTAACTAAAATATGAATATGTAGGTTAACTGATCTATGTCGAGCCTTAATATATTGTTTTTTAATTTAAATAGTATCTATGTTTTAAATTTAATTCTTAATAATATCACACATTTAAAACTAATACGTATTTAATACTATCAAACAAACGATATCGCCACTTAAACCCTGGACGGTTGATAGCAATCACTCGCATATTACTAGACAATAGGCCCCGTAATGACGTGCTCGACGTCAGCTGCGCCTGCGCCAGTAGTACGCACCCCACTGGACTCTTCGCAACTGTACTGGGTTACTGGTCAATTACACTTCGATTACTAGTTTTTTGAATTGCATAAGTAATGTAACTACTTCTTGAAATGCATAAGTGATAAGGGCTGTTAAAAATTCTGGAAACTTGAGTTGGTTGCACCTAATACCAAATGAAGAAATTTACATAAATATTTTGACACGATTTAAAAGCTGTCTAGCTCCTAGGTGTTATAAGACTCATATATTTTTTTTTTTGCTAAAGCAATTTTGGGAAACATAATTTTAATTCACTAATCGTAAACTAAATGAAAAACAGCTGACATTGTATTGGTCATATATTGGGTCAATTAAATAATTAGATCACGAATTAAAAATCGTTTTGATAAAAATGCAAAAGAAATCGTGTAATAAAACTTAGTGTTGTTTCTCTTTACCTTGCAGTACCTACTTAGCATTTATCTTAAAATATCGATTTCTATTTCTGTGATTGGCAATTTTTGTTTGTGATTCTAATATAACATAAGACTTCGTAGAAATCTTCTATTTGTATGGATGACTAATTTGTAGTAAGTAGGCGAGTAGCCATGATATCTTTTAACACATCTTACTTAACTTTAGGTAAAAAATATTAGGCAGTTTACCACAAGTATTCTAATTTCTCACCAACACTTGGCCATCAGGTTAACTGGAAGTTTTACCTCAAATGCATTTAACGTAGAATTAACAAAGTGGGAAATTCCTTAAAACTACTCAATTATTGAGTAGATATTATCCGATCGTTATTTTGCAATTAACATTTTGCTTATTTTCCATGAACCGCATTAGCGGCTTTATATTTACAACATTTTGATTTGTGTAAATAGGTACCTAATTAGGTAGAGATTAGAGGAAAACAAATGGATACGCATTAGATGTTTATATTGACGTATGTAGGTATAAGAAGGTGAATTCCCGATCACACGGTCTCTCGATTAAACTAGAATCATTAGTCACAGTTCATTACCACATTGAAACTAATACAAATAGAGTGAAATAATTGTGAGCAGAAAAGATAAGATCAATTTTAATTTGAAAAAAAATATTGATTTCAACTTTAGAGCTTCTTATTGAAAATCGCTTGAAGGTATTTAAAATTCATATTATGACGCTACCCTACACAATTGTTATACAATGATCAATTAATAAAAGAAAAATATAAAAAGGGGGCACTTAGAAAATCTTATGCAAATTTAGTTGTATTAACCGGCTAGCACTTACGTCAAAAATTACGTCGAAAAATTAGCTCGACAAGTTTCGGAAATCTGAGGTTTCCATCATCAGGAGGACGAGTCAGCACGCGCGTCCCGGTTGGCCGCCTCGTCCAGACTCCAACCGCCAACCGGGACGCGCGTGCTGACTCGTCCTCCTGATGATGGAAACCTCAGATTTCCGAAACTTGTCGAGCTAATTTTTCGACATAATTTTTGACGTAAGTGCTAGCCGGTTAATACAACTAAATTTAATCATGCCTTACGGGAACTATAATACAGTGATCTTATGCAAAGCCTAAAGATAGTCTAAGTGTAGTATAAATTAAGTTAATGCAATGATTTTATTTTTAGCCCAAATAACAACCGAGCTAAAAACATAGAACGTTTGAAAAATAATACCAAAGCGACGCATTCATTTAGCAAATCGTCAAAAACTTATCCTCGGTATGTTTCCATGGAAGTCCACATTGGTTTGCCGAGTGTGTATTGTGTTTAAAACAAAAGCCTGTAGAGCACCACTAGAGCTTAATTTTTAAGTGCTAGCTGTAGAGTGCGTTAGTTTTAGGGTTTTTGAATTGGTTTTAATCGTGGGATAAACAATGAGAGAGCCAGGCGACACGCCTCTGGCCATGTGTGAGCTATACACTGTTCTGACGTTCATGGATGGTTAGCGATGCAGGTTTTGGTATTATTTTCTGTTTTGAGATCGAACCAATGCTTTTATTCGTACACCTTTTGAAAACTTAGTAGGTACTTAATAAAATATCTGGAGAAAGTTTTTGCTGAGCATTTTTAACGATCGAAAATCGCTCATAGTAAAACTTACTTTTAGTGGCTGACCATTTTTTGGAGAGATTACGATAACTAAATAGATTACTTAAAAATGATATCTATAATTGGAAGACTTATATAATACTAGTGGGTGCTCGCGACTTCGCTCGCATTAAGAAGTAAAACTTGCATCCTCTATTTCACCCGGCGGATATCTTGGCGGATGCTTACGTCATAACATCTACCTTCATTCCAAATTTCAGCCCAATCCGTCCAGTGGTTTGGGCTGTGCGTTTATAGATCATATTCTCATTTTTAAGGGACTTTTGTTATTACATGTCAGTCCCATTGTATGTACTATACTAATTACAAAAATATTAAACTATTATGGAGATGAACTGTTCACCCAAATATCTCACTTAAGTTGAGACATGTAGGAAAACAGATCAGCCTGGAAGAGATCACTCAAGGTGATAAGGCCGCCCACTTGTGCATTCTTTTATAATTTAAGTTTATTTCATATTGTAATTTATTTTTGGTGTGCATAATAAAGTTATATTGTATTGTATTGTATCAGTCAGTCAATCAGTCAGTCACCTTTGAGTTTTATATATATATAGATGATTAATTACATACCTACTTACAGCTACTATCCGAAATAGAATTGCACAACACAAAGAATTGATTATTGTATTAATTTAATCGCAATTAAACGACACACCACATAAAGTGGTTAACAGAAGCCGGTTTGTTAAACTGTACTTATCATTACTAAGTAGCGAATCACGCTTTGATATGATACTTGTCGGTACCTAAATTAACAATTTCTAGAATTTTAAAGTTTAGAGCCCATTGTTTACAACAATGTTTTTTCTTAGTTTGTTTTTTATATTTTTGTTTAGGTTTAAAAAAACCTACACTCATATCACTTATTGAAATTGATTAAGTGGAGGGGCTACGACCCTCATTGATGAGAAATGTGACGCGAGGTAGATGGAAGAAAGAAGCAATTCGTGTATTATATTTATTATTATTTTTCTTGTCGAATGAGAGCTAAATAAATAAAGATCAAAAACATAAAAAATTGTGACACTAGGTACACTTACATATATGTCTTTAAATTATTAAACAGATTTTATGTCTATATTATTACAAAATTTCTTTCTTTTTATCTTCAGATACATATCAACATACGATCACCATCTCACCTTATGGTAAGTAAAACTATTGAAAAATCACTAATTAACTAACATAGTTTATGAAAATTAATAACTAACCATACATTACTTCATGTTATTAATTCATCAAGCAAGAGCTTACATGCAACTATTGATGTGAGAATGAACAAGAAAATCAAATGAACCAATAGGTATTATGTGTTAACAAAGTTGCAAATAAGGTGACAATTTGTTTTTAAAACTATAAAGATAAAAATCTTAAACTTGAAAATTTATTTATGTTGCTTTTACATTTAAAAGCGACATAAATAAATTTCAAGTTTAAGAATTTTAGTCGTTATTTAGAAAAAAAGCGTTCTTGACACATTTGTCAAGAACGCTTTTTTTCTAAATCAATCGATCAATAATTTTCTGTTCATCATGTATTGATTTCTTTCACCCTATTTCGTAAGCCTTAGTATTACAATATATATATATATTTATATTTCTACATGTGTGCAGTATAGGCTACTCTATCCTATATATGTATATTATAGCCTACACAATATTCACATGTCTATTGTATATCAAATCAACTCACAATGCAAATTTCATCGAATCAACGGTATCTCGGCTACTTACTCGGAAACAACTGCCCGTAAACTATTAGATTATCGATAGAATGTCACAAAAACCTTACTGCATAACAAATTGTATGTAAATAGTATGTGAACAGGCAGATGTGGGGTGGGGGCGAGTGATGCGAAACGCGTGAGCAATCATCGCGATCGACGACTCCTGCGCAGGGAAATGACGGAAACATACACACACACAACACGCACACACACTGTCTCGTTGCACAGGTAATGCGGGATAGGGCTATCGATACTGACAGGTGGGTAACAAATTGTCGTCGGTCACAAATGTCACAATTGTAATTTTGGTAAATTGGTTAAGGGAATGCCTCTTTTAGTTATAAATTCTGTTGCATTTGTTTTATGTTTATGGTAAATTTTGTTTCGTTTATGAATTAATAGATTGATCAACATCAAATTGTTTGGTTTGACTATTCGGCCATTCAAACCTACACTTCATACTTAACTACGCGATGAATATAGACGTATTTGGAATAATCGTGCCAAATTACAAACAGGATATCAGATTATCTCAGTGACAGCCCTGACGTCCATCAGTAAATCCATTGTCTATGCAAATACATATTAATACATAGATTCTTTATGTATGCAACTGCATTTTGCAGACGTTTTTATTGTATTGCAGTGGAGGGGTTATACCCATAATCAGCATTTTTATTTCAAAGTACTGCATAAAGTCGTTAATGCTTTATTAGTACAGATATGTCCAGTAAATTAAATGAAAAATATAAATAACGCCCTTGATAACATCTGGAACAAAACAAAGAAACATGCGTGCAGTTACCCGAAATGTATGTGGGGTTTGTATCACACACATACACACACAGACACATTATTTCAATGTAAAAATATAATTGTTTTGGTAAAGGAAGTTGCGGATTCAAACGGAATGTAATGACGTCTCGACCGCACGCAACGCTATTTTTTTGTATATTTAAAATAACTTATTATTAGGTCGAAATATTCAAGTGCTCGCTTCAGTCGCCACAGTTGCCTCATGCGAAATTGTACATAACGTCACGATCCATGCACACGAGCGATAAGCTTTCAAAATATTATCTTTGGTAGTGCCTAAACGGAAAAAATGCAATTACTGGCATTGCGTTAGAAATTGCATACGTTTACTCACGCATCGGAATTAAGTAATTAATTCCTGGGGTCGGTATCGGCCGACGATCTGCGGCCGCTCTCATCGACGGCACAACAATCAAAGCTCTGTCTGCTATGGAAACAGTAGCACCGCGATTATTATAATTTGCGGGTAGTTGGGAAACTCGTCACAGTCGCGCGACTTGTTTATCGATTTATCGGCGGATGCGTCGCGATTACCATCCGACCTGACCGTTACACGGCATAAGTTTTCGCGAGGAAAAAAACTACAATTATAATAATGATCGTCCTAGTATGGGACGGGCAGCACTTGTTCATGCAAATGAATTTACTAATTAAGAGGGAAAATATTTTCAATGCTATTTGCATGCGGTCGAGATGTAGAAAAAACTACTTACGCGTGTACTTGTGGGGTATTTACATCGCATACCCGACCATTGTCAATGGCATATGTAATTAACTGTAGAGTTGATCGATCTATCGTCAGCGGGAAAGATTACTTCTGCTTACTGCATTCATTATTTATCGATACTAATCTTGATCTAGTAGATGTTTATCGATTTATATCGAGTCGTGAACCCTTCGACCCCTAATATAAATTGATGCATTTCTTGGGAACAATTCTTAGTCGGTTACGCATAATAAGTCCCTTGTTTGTCGAACTCTACTGGTTTTTAAAGCGGCTTAGAACGTGAATGGGGGCCGGGAAGTAAGGTAAAGGGTTCTTATAGAATGCCGGTTATCGTGAGTTTAATCTTAGCGAGCAAATTAGGATTAATTGAACTTTTTCCTTTTAATTCTGAGAGCTTTTGT
The DNA here is from genome assembly GCA_927399415.1 of Macaria notata. Taxonomy (NCBI): domain Eukaryota; kingdom Metazoa; phylum Arthropoda; class Insecta; order Lepidoptera; family Geometridae; genus Macaria; species Macaria notata. Next base: position 4,384,327 of record OV656727.1, read on the forward strand.
ATTCTTGCGTAATTCGTTCTGCGTGTCACTCGAGGAACTTTATAGAGTGGCTATTACCATCATGTATGGCATTTTTTTCTATATTTTTTTTCCTTTGTTCAGTCAACTTCCTGGTCATGGTCATTGCTATATTTTCAATCGCCTTTAAAAGAGGAGCACATAACAAATATATTATGTATTCATTACTTATAGTCATATTTAATCGTTTTATCTTTGACCAGTTGTTAAAAAACTACAATTTATATCACAAACAATAACAATTGAATTTTTTTCTAACTGCTTTTTATTTTCTTTTGATTTTGAATATTCATAGCTTATCATTTATTTTTATAAAATAATGACACAACATTGCTCTTATCACATTCACAGAATAAAACAATAGTACATACACCTCTAGTACCTAAATCAAATGAATACATCAAGTGCGTGTCATCAGCTCCACACACTTCCTAAGCAGGAGTGCGTTTAGCTGAACCAAGGGGTGAGGGTTAGCTAGGTATCTATACCCGGCGTCGGTTACGGGCTCTCAGGTGTGACGGTACGGAAGCTCACTATCATTAGCCTACCCACATGTTTACTAGCTTAAACCTGTGTGTGTCTGTGTACTAGTGGCAGAGATGTGGAAGCCAATAGATGTGTCATAAGAGAAACCTAATAGATCTTCTTCTTATCGGATGAGAGTGGCCAACTCTGGTGTCAAGAGTTCATCAAGCTGCCCTAAGGCCCTCCTAATAGATACGTCACTGTGATGAAGAGCAGACATTATGCTAAAGTGGAAGTATATTGTATTTAGGCTTATGACAAATAAAATTACTTGACAGCTCATATAAGGCGTCGTGATACTTTACGGGTGAACATTGTTCATGCCCACAAGTGACTCGCCCTCTTATTGGTCAGCTAAGCTTAGTTAAAAATATCACGCTATGCATCTAGGTGATGATTGGTTGCATCTTTTTCTACGGAAGCAACCAACCTTCATCACCGTTCACGTACCTACTCATAACATTATTAGTTTGACCGTTAAAATGTTGTTGATGAAACGGCCAGCATAGCATACAAGCCCGTACATCGATATCTTTGACTTACATTGCCTATAACTAGCTGTCACATGTGCGTGTGACTAGCCGTGTGTGTGTGTGGGTGTGTGTGCATGTGTGTGTGTACGCACCCTCACATTTGTTTACGCTGGAGGGGACGGATTAGGAGTTGAGCTTTTTTATTGCGCTGGTGATGGTGTGGTGACTGTTTGTTGTTGTTTCCACGGGTTTGTAAGCGCATGTCGTAATTAATAAACGATTTTTTGTAGTGTTTTACTTTTTTAGTTAAGGCAATACTTCTTATGAAGATTGATTTATTTTGTAAAAGGAACTACTTATTTGTTATAGCTATAAGAAAAATACCATTGTCTTTTAACAGTTAAGTACAGTTAAATGTTTTTATGAGTAGATATGTTTTGAATAGGCATTTTTTTTCTTTATACAAACAACTTACGCGTAAGTTTTCATACACAAATATTTTTTGAATACCTCCCTGTTACGTCGACACACGCGGCTTCACTCGAAGACAATAAATGCGAAATAAAATAACATAATAATAATATTATCCTAACCGTTTTACTTCACATACGGCTTGACGGAAATAGACAACTTTGTCGCAACAAACGCAAAGTATATTATTAACTCTTTCGGATACGGTTTAAAATTAGTATCATTTATAGCTTGGGTTATAAAAAAATACATACAAAACTACTAAAAACTTAATTTAAATAAATTTTGTACCTACTCTAAATAAATATTTTTAAAAGGCAAAAAAGCCTCCGTTATAATGAGATGAAATGTCAAATCTTTCTAAAATTTATTAGCAATAGATGATTAATTTTATAGCGTTACAATATAATAATCTAAGTACACATCTCATTGAATCCATCAACTATATAAATTTAGTGAGAAGTCAACATACGTTAGCCCCAACAAATGTTTTTCTAACGTCACTTATATTAGCCGTTGTCCATCAGAATGCCTTCCGCCCTCATTCCTAGCTAACCTTGTCTTTATGACCATTTGACAACATGTCTAATAAACCCCTCATTATGATGATGCGTTTTGCACTTGAGTTTTAAAGTAGTTAAAACTCAAGTGCAAAACGTATCGCGATTTGCATCTTCTTTTACAATGCATTCCAAAACAGCAATGTTAGTGTAAGATTTTTCTTTTTTTTACTTGAAAATGTCATAGATTTTATTTTTTAGCACACTCCGTTATATACTACAATCATTTCTTAACATCATATATTTATTTACGTAAAAAAATCCTCAGGTACAGTGTAATAAATTCATGTCTGCTAGAAGATCATTAATTGGATGCGTGAAAGAACTCAAAGCTTGAAAATTGTTTTCGGCAGCAACTATTGCACTTAGACACCAGTTACATAATCCTTTTGAAAAAACTAAAGACTTTTTTGCTATCTTAATATGTCTATGAGTTATAATATCTATGGAACACTAGATAAAAAGCTGCATACTTATGAAAACTTGCGTCAATATGCACAACGTACTTGACAGCTGATTAATTTACAATTTTGATCAGCGTTGGCCTTACTATGTTGCCCCGTAGACGGTTTTATGAGTTTTTACTAATCTATGCTAAAAAGTAGTTAGTGTTTAGTTTTAGAATTTCAAGAATGCTGCCGTTGAAATCTTTTATACCTATAGAAACTATTTAAGTACAAATACAAATAATATTTATTGACATAATGAAATAGTTAACAATGAATTTCGTGAAACCTCTGGCCTTGTGCTAGTCGTGAGGCTGTGCTACAAGCCCAGCGTCTTCTCCCAAATGTGAGACTTAGTTATTTGATTTTTTTTCTATTTCAATCATATGGTAAAATACCTAAAATTTACAAACACACTAACAGACACAAAAAACTGCCGATATTAAAATATCAGTGTGTTTGTGTAAAAGTAAAATATATAATCAGTAGTAGTCAACAAGTAATGATCGCTTACCATTAGGCACATTATGATCAAGTCTTTGTTAAAAGGAAATAACAAAATTTAAAAAATTAATGGGTATATTTCACTGATCAAAACTAAAACGACACAAGCGTTTGCTTAGTGTGGGGCTAGATGGCGATGTGTGCAATGTCCCGGAATATTTATTTTTTATTGTACCAAATTAATTAAGTCCTTATTTGCCACCTTTCCCGTGAAAAACTGTCACTAATGAATATAATAGAAATAGGTATTCAAATCGTTACGCCCACAAGGTGTCGGTTTGTCTGTAATTACACATTGATATCGCTTTGCAATATCTTAGTAATTACCTCATATAATGACTACCTAATTTTCACTTACACGCGAATTACGCATCTTGTTATCGGGAATAAGGAGGCTTTTTTGAAATAATTACTGTAAGTAAAGTAAGTAAGTTTTAGTTACTTTAATTATAGTCGAGTGGTGTTACTCCGCTTTTTTGTTGTTTGTTTAAAGTTGTTAGTTATAACGCTTTATAGGTTAACGTTGTCTACAGCCTGCTTGATGTTAAGCACCACTATAGTTTAGGATGTGTCACGGTTAGCTAGAATAATACGATTTACTACGGATTTGAAACATTTTATGTCTCCGTAAACTAGTCAGATTGATGTAAAAATAAGCATTGATAAATATTTTAGAATTCAGTTACTTACTCACAAATACTTTTAAAAACAAGTATGTATTGTGACATGAATTATTTAACTTTATTTTTTTTTGTTACTTTTCATGTTTTTAGGCCCCAAATAGAAACTTGTATTAAATTTATGATATTTTGAGGCGCCAAATGGTATAAAACAACTCATAAAGATAAATATCCGAGCATATTATTACTTTACTACTAATCGGCGCTTTAGATTCAAAACTTGAATAGTAAAATCCCGCTATAAAATACTCTATACAAATAAAAACACACCTGAATGTTTAATAATAAAATACAGCTTATTTTATTAATATTGTCATTGAGCAGACTGGCTATTCTTTCAAAGTATTGAATATTCATAATTGGTCGAATAATTTATTCATATGGCAAATAAATAAAGTTAAAGAGGTATAATAAAAGAGTTTTATAGCTATTTTACACCTGTTTTGAAAGTTGTAGTAATCGTGACAAGATTAGAGTCAGCTGGACATTCATAAACGCGATGAAATGATAACTTTTAAACCCAAATAAGGGAGGCGTGAGTTAAATATTCAGTATTAGTAGGTAAATTTGTGTTTTCCTAGACATTTAGATAGCTTGTAAATTATTCAGTCATACGTGGTCCGATTTCCGGTCTTACGAGAAAAGCTTAACAGTCATATGTATATAATCAGTGAAATTTTAACGAATAAGTAAATCTAATAAATCACAACTACAACAATTTACACGGACCCTGGTAAACTTTGTAGGTTTAAAGCACCACTTAGAAAAAATCTTGTACATACAGAAGTAACTTTATAATGACTACTGTCTGAATTGGAATAAATAACTAATTCAATACCCAACGTCAAGTACCTATGTATTTAGTTATATTTTCCACATTTAGCTCCGACACCATTTCAAACCGATTTCATCATACAATCTATGCGAACAAAGCCTGGTAAATTTATAAACCATTAAACCGTGACCAACAATTAAACTCTTAACCCGGGTTAATCTAACCGTCACTACTAACTATTATTACTAAAATGCTGACATCAGCACACTACATAAGTCACTATATTTAGAATCAGTGCCTCTGATTAATGTACTGTACTCTTAGTGGGACAGTCTTAAGGAGGTTGTACACTAGATGTATACGTATTTACACGTACTATTAGACACGCCCCTCGTTACGGTACGCAAAGTTATGTGTTGGAACTGATGTCAGCATTATATTAATAATAGCCAATGTTTGATTTCAACTAGTATGCTGTTTGTTGGACAACATCTCCGACTTCTACTTGTTGGTGGATTTATCGAGGAACATACAAAAAAGTATGCTGTATAGTACTGTATTTAATCGTCTGAACAGATTAATAATGTAACTGTAAGTTTGTTTAATTTGGGCTTTAATAATTTACGCATCTGTTTTTCTTTTACAAGGAGGTAAGATGGTTGTGTTATAAAAAATCCATAGCTAAGTAGGTAAACACACAGTTTTTTATAGTTATATTTTTCACTACTAATAAATTGAGTATTTTAATTAATACGCATCGCATTGATACAGGCCCCACATATAAATGCGGACTTGTGTCGATGTAGATTACCCTTTACAGTTGATCCGAGTCGGCTCTCATCTACAATTGACTCTATAACCCTAAGCTTTGGAACTAATAAGCGACAATGTTATAAATGCTAGTTGAGTCGACAATTCCACAGTTAGAACAACGTAAGTACCAGTCAAAGTAGCCTTTTTTGACAGTAGATGTCTATCGACAAGGCGAATTTAGTTGACCATTCGACTTCGTCTGATAGAAGGTATCTTTCGACAAGGTTGGATTGGTCGACGATTCCATAGCTAGATCATCGTAACTGCCAGCTGAAATAGCCTTGTCTGATAGTAAATATCTTTTATCAGCCATCTGATGAAGTTTGGCATTCGGGATCATTTGTTTCACTTACAGATTCTGATTGAGGCTAAATATAGGCGCTCACAGAATTATTCCTGGTTTGATTTTAGTAGAATTTAAAAGTCTAGTCTAAAAAAATACTCCTATTTTATTGACGATTTTCTCCTATTTGCGTCCGGAACAGTGGATCACGACGATTTCTGATATCGTTTGTGATCGGAAAAGATCACCTTGGAGAGTGATGTAAGATACTGCATATCAAAACTACACAAGCAAAAAGAAAGACTTTAGAATTATAAATAGTGACCCTACTGTAAGAATTTAATTGTCATATTTATTGTACTGATTGGTTGAGTAGATTTTGAATTATACGGTAAATCTAGTCAAACACATATGTTAAGACAACATGTTCAAAATTTAGCATAATGTCGTGTTAATCATAAGCTGTTTGATAAAAAAACCATAATGTTCGTTCATTGTTGTTGTATTTTTATTAACTAAATTTGCTTATTAAATAATATGGATAGATATATAAAAATAAAATAAATAATTAATATTCCGGGACATTGCACACAGCGCCATCTAGCCCCACACCAAGCAAACGCTTGTGTCGTGGGTACTAAATAATAACGGATACAATACTTATATACTTTTCCTTTGTAAATACATACTTATGATACATAGAAACGACCAGACTCAACACAAGTAATTATAAATTTTTAAAGTACATAAATACTTGTGTCATGCGGGAATAGATAATTATTTTTTGTCACACACATATAAAACAAAATAATAAAAATTACTTACATAAACTACTCTAGTGCCACAAGTGGCGGCCTTATTGCTAAAAGCAATCTCTTCCAGGCAACCATTGGATGGAGAGGAATAAATAAAGGATTATTATGTCGTTGTTATGCCTTAGTTAAGCTAAGTTATCAATTCTTGGTTATAACTTGCCGTTTATAGTTTTTATGTCAATAAGAATGCAATAAACACAAATACCGCGTATGATTGCTGATGGACAAACAGAATTGTAATCAAAATATTTTTCCGTCGTCTCTACGCAGTTTAAACAATAGTAGGCCTACTTTGAGCTTAAAGTAAACGATTTTTGGCGGTCCAAGATATGAATATAGGCGTTCATTTGTTCATAAAAACCTTGTAATTATTGTTAATTTTGATACATTATTATAAGATATCTTAGTCCATATGTACATATACAGTTATTCTTTTATTTCAGGCATATTTCTAAATTAAATCCCTAAGTTGAAGACACAAGTTTATGTTCTATTTTTACGTTGTAATGCCAGTTTAAAAACTATATAATTTACCTTGTTGCATGGGCATAACTAGATCTTTAAAGTTGTAACTTCTATACAAAAATATGAGTCTTGTATTGCCATGTAAAATCAACATTATCTTGTGTACAAAAATTTGTTCAAGTGGAGGTAACAGTAATACTATTTCCTAGTAGTAAACTACGAAAAAAGCCACCCTAGTTAAATCGCTAAACCTTATCCCTCACAACTTCCCTATTACCTGACATTATTTGACATTAGTATTCACGGCGCTGGCTCTTAAGACACATGGGCTCGGTTTATGAGACATTTCTGTCGCATTAACAAGTAAAATATTATAAATTAGCTTACTGCTAAGCTGCTGTGTTAACGATGCATAGAGTTTTTACTGTGGGCTGGAGAAAAAGTTGTTTGTAGTTGCAAATACATATACAAATTATTTATTTATAACTCCATAGTTACAAGTCAGAATACATGTACATGCATTGTTTACAATAGTAAACTTAATAAAAAAATTAAAGTATTGTATATAAAGAAAAAATAATTATGACATACAATGCAATAAAGATTATGTCAAAATTATAAATGTCTTGCAACTGTGCTTTGTGCGTTCACACGAATAAAGGTTATGCCTTGTATTGTAATCTGTTAGCTTATTATAATGATGATTGAGACAAACATTGATTAGCGTATTTCTATGAAAGTATGTTTGTAATCACATTGTTATTTTTTATATGAACAAATGTTAAACAGATTATTAGAAGATGAAAAAATTTTGTTGAAATATATTTCTTCTATCCGAGACGTTAAAAATGTTGGGCACAATCTATTGGACGGGAAATAAAAACCTAGTGAATAAAAAATTGTTTTCATCTCTGTAAGTCAGTAAAACCATCCCATATTAATTACTTGTAATTTAAACATACTTTCTTTTATTGTATTGAAATTATTGATTTGCATGTCATCAGAAGCACGTACACAATAGCATGCAAATACGAGACATACTCCAACATGTTCGTAGAAACGATTTCTGAACTTCTCAGAGTCTTGTATTGCCATGTCAAATAACTGTTGCGTGCCGATTATCCTGCATGACAGACATAGGAATGGCGGTGAAAATGCAGGCGGCTTAACATATCCCACTTTTCCAATAAACTTTAAACCTTAAACCAAAGCAATAAGGGTGATAATAACACCAGGAATACAAATCTGTTCCTGATTGTATTCGTGTCTGGGAAAAGTCTCGACGGCCATGGCGTCACCCGATTACTAATGTTGCCATTTGACGTGTTAGCAGGTATTAGGTTAATCAAAAGTACTGATTAAAGCACAAGGGCCTTTAACTACCGTAACGGTGTATAGTGGCCCATTCAGGAGCGTGAGGACATTAGGCTGATGACTCAGATAAAGCTAGATTAAGGCAAATGACGCTGGCAGGCGCAGTTCTTAAATGCAAAACTTATAAGAATCTAAATAAGGATAGATTTTTTCATAAAGAGTCCTCTATTGTTCTTGTATACTTTTTTACTTCTTTTGTATTAAACTTGTCCTTTTTTTGTTTGTATTTTTACAGTGTTTATTTTATCTCTCTATATTTAGCCTCACATTAACAAAAACACGTTTACTGAAACTCTGGAGAAATATGTAGTGTTTTTCCGCTGCGACTGCTCCTTAACCGACATCAAACAACAAACTTGATGGTTTTTAGGTGTGTTCCTCCATATACCACCGCCACACCTCACCTCCTAACCAACGTGGCCTCCGTGGATCTCAAGATCTTCCCAACACCGCACCTTGTGTCTTGAAGCTTTGCTGTTCTCTTTCGGCAAGATATTCTAGTCGACACGTGTTTCGCCTCTCCACGAGGCATCCTCAGGACTCGTGTTGACTCTCCGAACGTCGGTCCGAAAGCACGTTTTTTTATTCATCTTCTATCTGTTTCATGAATATTAAAAATAGTCAATAACTAGAAATAAGAAGACTGCTTCAGTTTTTCTTAGTTTCCGAGTCTATTACTGGTCAGTTGTTCCTCTTAAGCCATGCTCCCAATTTATGCCATAGCCTCCCGATTTACCTGGTTCTTGACTCTCACAATATACTACAGTTAGTATGAAATTAGTCACGCATAGTGCACGGTCTTCCTCGCAAGCCAATTCTACGAGGCCGTTTCTCCAATCCTGCGGTTAGCAATAGATTACCGCTGGACGCACAATAGCCCTTATCACGGTATTCAGCGGATGTGATACCGTGGTGGTAATAGCGGTCACTATCTGCCAGATGGATTCTACTATCGTGCATGGGAATTGATGCTCGAATGTACCGTGAAAATACTCTATGTGGTGGTATGTGTGTATATGCCTACTTGACATGGATAGACTTAGTTTTTGTTTGTGTTCTTTGATGTTTTAGAAGTAGTGCAGTGATACATTTGGTACCAAAATATATATATATAACTCAAAGGACTGACTGATTGACTGACTGATATAGAGATCGATCAAAGCACAATCCAAACCAATGGACGGGACGGGCTGAAATTTGGCATGCAGGTAGATGTTATGACGTAGGCTTCCGCTAAGAAAAGATTTTTGGAAATGTCACTTTTAAAGGGGTGAAATAGGGAATGCAAGTTTTACTTTCTAATACGAGCGAAGCCGCGAGCATCCACTAGTTAAAATATAAGAAGAAAAAAAATATTAAGTAAATATTAAAACGATTCGCCCAAATTACGGATATAAAATAAGTATTCATACGTTGATGACTCATCTTTACTGTGTTAGCTAAAATATTATCAGTATCCAAAACAAATCACATTATTCATACGTACTTATTAGCATAATAATGTCCTCACATTATATACGCTTATTACCTATGTGTAATACTTTATGCTTATTATGTCTCAATAAACTTCAAAGATAGATTAAAACGCAAGTCAATAAACTCGCTGCGAGACGAGTTCATAAATCAAGTCCAAATCACTGACCGTAGTGTCCTCGTATCAAAGCTCTGCATATCAAAGCTCGTAGTAAAGTTCAACGCACATAGTGCATAATCACTGTAATCGCAACGACATGGAACTGCTATGGACTGGTATAAGCGTAGCATTTTATTAGCGCATTAAGCAATTATTCCACGTTAATTTAGCCAAAGCGCGCCTTTTGTAAGCTCATGACGCACTCACCTACTTTAAACATTAAATAAAATTTAAAAAATTGCTGCCTGGTTAACGGGTGCCTTTTGTTTATTTGTTGGAAAATTTACTTACGAGACAAAAAATAATATAAACGATCAAAAAATCACCATAGTAGTCCTATAACCAATGATACATTTTGAATAGTATATGGCGGAAGATTTCGACAAATTGGGAGTGCGAATCAGTTTTTTCAAAACGATATGTGTCACATATGCTTCATACGGAAACGTTCTTCTGATAGTTCTAATGCATATGCAATAATATTAATTTTGAGAGGAATGTATCCAGAAAGCCTGCCCTTTACTGTAGACTATGTCTATGAGTAATCGCCCGGAGCCAAATGTCATCGACCCACTTATCTCATCCGCCATCCCTTTACAATTACAACAACAAATGAGTAAGTGCAGCCGATATGTGCATCGATACTACGAGGAATAAAATCCTGTGTGAACGAACTCTAATCTGTGTTTTGTGGCAGCTTCCAGCATAACGACGTACGAGTAATAGACGGGGCAGTGAGGTTCGATTCAGACATGTATGTGTCTGAATTGTCTAATACATTCATAATATAGATCAGATAAATAGCATGCGATCCATTTTAAAAAAAACCAAATGGATTACAATTAATTATTAATACATAGAAAAAGAAACAAAACGTAACAAGTCGGAGTCAAGATAGACTTGCAGAATGCTTGCAAACAAAGAATGATAGGTAGGTAAAAAAAACTAACGTTCATGAAGAAAGCTTTTTGAGACTTATTTTTTTTAATGCGGGCCGTCTGCCTTTTGTTTCATTCGTCATTATGGACGTGTGATAACTTTGAATGCTGATTTGTGCGCTCAAGACATTATGGTTGACCAAAGATTTTATACAGGATAGGTGGTTAAATAGATGTCTTTAAGTTTTTTGCCTATGATATTCCAGCCTGTAGATATAAGCGTGCTCACGCACTGATAGATTGTGCCGCTATTAAACTGGAGATAGGACGGTGGTCAGATAACTCGACTGACATGGACGAGACATGACCAGAGAGATTCTAGGAAATTGAGAACTACCCTAATCTTCGGGTGTCGTTGAAAAATGGGTTCTTCCGGTTCGTTGATTTTAGTATTTTTTGGTGGGTGGTTCAGAAGTCTATTTTGGTTTGACTTGGCTCTGAAATCAGGCACTTAATAATTTTTGATTCTCGTTACTAAGATTATGATTAATCAAAATTAATGTAACGTCTGAAATTTAGTGATACATAAATTATTTTACCGTGCAAACTGCGAACTAACCTACGTCACCAATTTTGAACCAAAGTTTTAAATTGTAATAAGCTTAACTTTAGAAGCTGTGTCACAGATACGCCCAAAAAAAGCCTATTGTATCGCCATGTTTTCATTCTAAAATCGTAACATTAGGAGTTTAAAGGTTTTTTGTGATGACAACTTCGACAGGTAGTCAAAAAGGCTTTAGAAATCGCATCCTTGTACCATTACCGTTAAACTGATGATCCTGTTTGTAGCAAAAGCATAATACATTTTTATGAGGCCTTAACCTGACGTAATTGTATAAACAATGGCTTTCAAAGCTGGATTTCTGAAGAATTGTTAAGATGTCGTAAAACACAGGTAAATGCTACCTCACTTACTGGAAAGATCCACTTAATGGCTTTATTTAACACCAGACACAATCCCTCCTTAGACCTTCCGACACCTTTGATTTTTAACGACATTTTTTCATTTCTATGTGTAGTCATTTTATGAAATAAAATATTTGATTGATTCATTAAAATATAATATAATCAGATTAATAGTGTATTCATAAAGGTAAAATAATACATCAGTATGGAGTTATGCATCTATAAAAAATTTGCATTGGTTTTTGGTACCCGGTATTATAGATTTCCAAATATGGGTATTTCCGTGTTACAATACATATTTTGAACAGTTTGCATACATTGATATTATTCAAGTCATTGAAAGGGCAGACGGGCGCGTCATAACACTGCTGTATTCAATCCGTATGCATTTTACTTAGAAACTGAACTGTCGAATAATAAGTGCATTGTGTGCCCGTATACGTAGCGGCGGGATTAGTGAGGCGAATACAAAATGTCGATAATTTGCACATCGACTAAAAAGGCTCAATTAATAATTTGTCTCGTCTGGAGTGAAATATAGCACGATAACCACGGCGATTCCGAATGCAATCGACATTCTCGATCTAAGCATAATTTGGCGGAAAAAATGTGTTTTAAAGCGCGTTCTCCAAAATCTTAATCGTAGCAATTAACGGTCTATCTGATGTCCAGTATCGAGGGTCCTGATCGAGGTCGTCGACTCCAGGCAGCTATCGGCACATCGCGCGGGAGCGGCGCGCGCCACGCACTTCCGACGCGACGGATTTGCCGGAATCGGCGCGGGCGCATCAAACGCTCGCAAAATTCGGACGGAGACCCGCGCGCGTGTATCGATTTGAATATTTTTTTGAGTGCCGACATGGGAATGGCCACCGCCCGCTACGGGCATCATACAACCATAACCACTCGCGCCACTCACCACAATGTCAACACAAAACCTGCACAATTTTTATAGCGCATAATCTCTGCATTTGAGGCTTTATGAGAAGACTTGGGATGTTTCCGCGACATTAACCTCCCATGTTAAATTCAGATGAAAATTAAACGCAAATTATTAATTACTTTCGTCTTACGAAAGTACGGTAAAAAGCTACATTTTAATTACGTAACAATGTCGCCGGTGCATTATATTTTTTGGACGGATTCAGGGTAACCTCGTTTCGGCGAGTCCCAGGCCCACACGGGATTTCTTGCTACCTACATCTCACGTTTTTGAGTAGCCGTAATATTTAAATTGCCGACATAGCTCCCGAGGGCATACCTCGCATGGGAATGCGCGCCGCCGGCCGCGGCGTCCAAACCAGCTCCTACCGAATGCGCGGTGCGTCCTGCAGCGGTGCTCCTTGTCTAACTCGCTGAGACCCCGCCGCGGACAAAGAAAGGATAGCTCGCTGAAGGCTCGTTACGCAAACGCATCCCGCCTAAAATTTAGCATGAATGCGTCGCGCATGCGAATATGATGTATGGAAGCGGCGGCGGCGCAGCGGCACGTACCTCACCTGTCGATGCATATTAATCGAGGAGGAAGTTTTGTTAACAATATCTAATGTGCTCCGCGAATCGTCCGCGGCTCCATTGATAGCTTTTTTGTTTCTCATCCGAAGTCCTGTAGGAACTAGACGGCGCCTTATAGGTCGCTGCAGTTGCATTATGCATGACCGGACCTCTAAACACGAGTAATTGTAGAACAATCGCAGCGTTTGTCGGTGAGTAGCGGCGCCCGATATCTGTACTCGTGGCGAGTGGTTTAACTGGGTTATTCCATATAAATCGTTCGCTACTTGAGTATTAATTAGCGATAATCATGACGGCAAATAATCTTCGCTTCGATTACTGACAGGTTTATTCTTCGAGTGGTATTATCTCGAGTGTTTCGTATCGTTTCCTTGATAAATAGTGAAAAAGTGTGAATAATATGAAGTGAGTGCAAATGCGAATAGGCAGTATGTGTTTATTAGATAATCTAATCTTTTGATAGCGTTTTCTGGAACATGCTTATGGAAATTTATGGATTTTGAGTGAAGGAATGGCTGGAAGAGTTTGTTTATGTGATAATGTTAAGAATTGCATGCGATTGCTGACTGGCAATTTAGTGGTAATCAGCCAGCATTGCATAACAATTAACAATTAGCTGTAACGCCACGTCTGATCAATTAACCCGCCATACCTCACACGCGCACTACATTTTTGTGCACATTCGCTTGACGCGTGACGTTTCGTTCCTGATAACGCACGTTCACGGATAATCCGCGTTCCGATATCTGAGGATAGCCAGCTCCAGCGATATCGACAACAACTGTACGTGCATTATCGGATTATACAGATAATACAGATTACAGCACAGATTTACTGTTTTATCATGATTTGTCGGACGGAATGCTTTGTAGATAAACCCCGGCTAATATGGCTCGCTAGATACGAGTCGAATTGAATTAGCGCTTCGTTTCCGATAATAATGACGTCATCGAATTTATTTTTAAGCCGCTGATAAGTGTTGTTATTGTGCAATGTGTATGTATAAAAATATAATAGGAACTGTTATTTTGATGGTTTAACGATTTAATAAAGTCATAGGTCTTACTGTTTATCTCACACGTGGACTGGACTTTGTTCAATATTATTATGACAAGTTTGCAAAAGGAGTCAACAGCTGAAGAAAAATATATGATTACTTAAATATCTCATTTAAATTACATTTATAAAATGTGCTTTTATGTCATTATAACCAAAACAACATACATTACCTAACGGTAAATTCCCTACAAGTTAAAAACAAAGAAACGATCCATTGCTGATTGCTCACACGTTAGCGAAAGCCGAACAAAACTTTAACAAACTTAGCACCTAAAAACTATTTGTTTCCAATTTGTGAGCATCGTCAATGTGCCCTGCTGTTTATCCAAAAACAGTGCAAATGACATGCCTGCGCAACATGGCTCTGCTTGCGGATAAAATTGAAACTAAATAAAATATACACCATGCTTGTAACACATGGTAAAATGCTGCTACTTCATAAGCAAATAATAATATTGTTTTTACTCTAATTACGATGTTCTAGCGGACTTGTGCTAATAGATTACTCATACATGCTCTGATTTCGACTAAACCGTCCGCGGAACGGTTTTTTGGGATAATGAGGCTGTATTGAGATTGGAAAGCTTGCAGTGATACGCTAAATGGCTATCTACTTGGATGAATTGAAGGGAATAATGCACAATAGCTTAATATAAGTTCGAAGTAAGCTGTTTGTAGATGAATACACTTATCATAGAAGGCTTTACATTGAATTGAATCGTTTCTAGTTAAAATGATAAAATAAGAAGAAGAAATGGTTTGAAATTGAAAATATGAACGATTTGCTAATAATAAGCCTTCAATTTCGCATTTTATATACCTAAACCTATGCTTTTCGGTTTAATAATATCGATTTCGAATGTTTTGAATGTAGGTATATTCACATCGCTATCATTTTACAAATGTTTTTTTTTCTTTCTTACGTGGGATAGGTTTACGTTTGACTGCAGACTGCCTGATGTTAAGCATTGCTGCAGCCTAGGGTGTAACACGTTTACCTGGAAGATACCTATTAACTCTAGATTTGAAAACCCCTGAATTGTAGTTCGCAGGAAACACAGCTTCTGGTAAAGTGTTCCAAAGCTTTGCCGTCCGTACAATAAACGTTGAGGCAAAGCGCTGTGTTCGATACTTCGGCACTTCCATCATAAAAGCGAGTGTGGCTCAGCGGTTCCAGTGTCTGGTTTTCATCCAGACGCACCCTGGTTCGAATCCGCCCTACACCGATGACTTGTATTTTCAAGTTATGTGTGGATTTGCACTCGCTTAACGGTGAAGGAAAACATAGTGAGGAAACCGACATGTTTGAGGACCACAATATCCGAGGACATGTGTCTTCCGTGGAAGGACCTGGGCGCCCACCACGATGTATCTGCCCAAGAAAACTCCCCTAACGAATTAATTCTGCGGGGGAGTCACGACCCTCAGTCATGAAGAAATACGACTCAAAGAGAAAGAGAGAGAAACCCTTATGAAACAAATTTTATAAATAATAATTATATATCAAATATTCTATTGTTAGATCAAAAGATGCAAGCGGCTACAAGTCTTACATTCACATTATCATAATCCTTATCCGTAATCACCGCGCATCATCAGATCATTATGACGATTGCCTTCACAAGTATGCTTAGCCCAGATTAAAATGCTTTGTATTAAAACACAGCGTAAATAAGTTTAATCCCACAGCTTATAATAATTAGGCTATAGTGAGTAATGATGTTATTTGAAGCCAGTCGTGAGACACGAAGAATTATATACTAAGTTCTAAAATTTATTATTTACAATAATAAAATATAAAAACAAGTGAAGGAAAACTAAACATACTTCTTCTAACTACCACAAAAAGGGGCACTTAGAAAAAGTTCTAAAATAAATTGGACGTAGTTTCTGAAAAACGTTCCAACCCACAAACCAGTCAAAATTGAGTTAAGTATGCCAATATTCTCATGTCATTCATATTTACCACCTCGTAAAATATGGCAACCCTATACTCATTCTAAATGTGAAATCAAGACATAGTAGCCCAACCCACATGTATGAAACGCGCAAATATTTATAAAGCAAAAACAGCCCAAGTATCTTGAAACGTTTTCCCTTATTTATTTACATTACTAAAACACTCAAAATTAAAATCACTAAAATGATCCAAACCACTTGGGACGTTTTAATTAAATAAAAATCTCCTATTGGAGGCATATGACTTATTATCTAAAACGTTTCAAGCCACTTGGATCGTTTATAATTTATTAAATATGAGCCAATACAGGAGATATCACTTTCTCTAAATCGTTCCAAACAACCTGACTCCTATTTTTTTTTTAATTAGTTCAATAATTAAGTTAACTCGTTTCTAGAAAACGTTCCGAGCTCTTGGGATTGTTTTTTTTTTATATTCTTTTAACTTGAAACGTTTTAGTGAAGTAATAATACTCCGATTGGGAGAATATCACATTAAGCTGAAATGTTCCAAGCCACTTGGAACGTTTTTCATTTAATAAATTTAAACCAACACAGGACATGGCACATAATCTCTTTAACGTTCCAAGAAACCTGGATCCTTTAAGTTTTTTTAACATTAGTCCAATAAGTAGTTAACTCGTTTCTATTAAACGTTATGAGCTGCTGGGACTGTTTTATAAATAGACTGTTTTAGTCATAATTTATTTTTTCTACAAATTGAAAACAATTCGAATTTAACGAATTTTAAAATGGTCTGTTCGGTAATGCTGGCAACACATATTGTCTTGCCGCTACGTACGACTGCTAATTTGTCAAGGTCATGCCAAAAAAAGATCCCTCTTGTTACAATTAAGATGGTTAAAGAAGACTTTTTGAGCACAGAAAATTTAGAAAAAATCATTACAAATCGAAAGACTTTTGTTGATAAGGATTAAGTGAACTGGCTGAAAACATAAACATTCTACTAAAAAAGGAGAGCTTATATTCCGTTTTCATGAAAACTGAACTTGACGACTATCAAGAACTGAATATAAGTCGAAAAGTAAAAGGGGACATACTTCCTATAAGCACAGAGCTCCTTTTTCCGCTTTGGCCACAAGGAAAACCTATAAATAATGTGAAATTAAATGATTTAAAGTCAATGTTTCACCTTATCCCTGAGGATTGTCTCTCTTTCTATAATAATTTGAAGAATATGAAATAGGGTACCTATACGGAAAATCCTGGTACTGAAAATCCCGGGAATTCCGGTGCTGGCCTAGAACCGGGAAATGCAAAATCATTTTTCGGTATGTACTTTCGGGATTTTCGGAACTGACTTTTTTTTCAAAACAGACGTTTTTCTGGGTATAGTCCTTTTGTAAGCATAATATAATGCAGTACAGGTATTCTGAGCTATTTATTGACAATATTACAGTATTTCCAGCAATAAAGTTGCCTTTTTAGGGAGTATTTCGTTAACTTTCACCGTAAGCTAAGCCAACAAACTTACATTAAAGGTAAAGGATAACCATAAAAGTGCGCGGAAACAGGGTCCTACAATTAAACAATTTAACATTATTTTTTAGAACACCAGTCGCTTTCCAACTTTTGATGTAATGAAACTGGTATAGTGCTGAATTCTTGGTAGCTTGCTAACGTGCAGCCGTGTTCAAAAAGGTAGTCGTGTCGACGCTGCTAAAGTGTGTGTGTGCTGCACGTTTGAGACATGCAAGGGCTCCTGGCGTACCTAGAAATCAAATAACCTTCTCAGTGATTGATAACATGGTCCAACTGGCGATTTTCTAGCGTACACCATACACATGTGGAGCGATTCCATAGAAATATTAGTAATTCTTGGCGTTTCTTTCTACATCTACAAGATGACATGACAGGGTATGGCATTATAGAGCTCCGTTCGGTGATGTTGCAAAAGAACACCGAGGAGCTGTTGGTAAATCTTACCGCTTACTTGAGGTGGACAGGTCGACATGTTGAGCTGATCAGGCTCGGAATCCGTCTCGCTGGAATGCCCTGGAGTGTGGGACGTGGGGTATACCACACCCCCTAGCAGGGATAAAAGTTTTCTGAGGAGTCAATGCCCTGATGTCTCTGGGCATCGCTCACACCGCAAGAGGGTGTACCCAATCCCTCTTAAGGTGGGTAAATTCAGACTGTGGACAGCAGTTTGGACGGAAATTGCGGAGAAGTGTTCTTTGCTTGCCCATGTTGCCGTTCTTGCCGGGACATATAAACCAATCTGGTTTTATCCAAGTTCAATGCAGCTTATAAGACCCAGAATCGTCTATTTTAACCTAAAACAGACCTTGTCAGCTGGCCTCCTACCTTCTGAAATGTAACCATATCGACAGCTGACCGTCTAGATCTTCTCAGAATAATTCTGACTTCTTTCCATAGTTTTAGCTCTTATATTGAATTCAAGGCTCAATTGGCTACGTAATAGCTCGGAATCATCTACGTCAGTACTTCCAGCTATTATAATTGCTCAGCACGCATTATATAATACACAAGTTTAAGTTTGGTCATATATAACGTTGTCTACACATTGCGACCGCCAGCCTTGCCTGGCTGGTTGGTGGTGGCTGCAGCGTGCAGACACAGTCAGTAAGAGTTGAGAGGCAAGCTAAAAATATGTAGGAGCACTGTGGCCAAAGCAAACCTCTAGGGCTTGGTTGGATCATCGCCGCAAGCTGGCCAGCCTATCGGTCTTATATCGATTACATTCAGGGGAGTGTGCTACTGTGCTTCATAATCAATCCATCTCCATTTCCACATAAAAACATTTTTGAGGCCACAAAAAAAAAAGTTGTCGGTACCGTAAATCCCAGGAAATCCCGGTACTGTTTTGCGAAATCCCGAAAATCCCGGTTCTTTGAATTGGGGCAGGTTCTAAAGGTGATGATATTGAAGGGTTTGGGGCGGGACTCTTTGAGTTAGAAGACGACCAGCATAACCAAGATATGTAAAGACTAACTTTTGTGTAATTTTAACAAAGAATTATTTTAATAAAGAAATATTGCATATATCTGATTAGAGTGTGGTTTAATTAGTATTTTAGCATATTAAATGTGCATTGGAACGTTTTTGTAAATCATATTTTTTTACTATGCCATGTGTTTAGCAATTTCTCAAAAACGTTCCAAAGAAATTAATTTAGTTTTATCAAAAAATCTACCTAGGTTGTAAAATTAAAGCAAACATTAAATTAAAGTGTGTTACGATATGTTTCGATAATAAAAGTTCAATACTAGAAAATTACATGTTTTCGCTGAGTAATATCGGATTGAACTTTAAACGCGATTTCCCAAAAACTTAACCCATGTGGATTGGAACGTTTTTCAGAAACTACGTCCAATTAAACATCTTTTTTTTTAAATTAATTTTCCCTTTAAAAATACGTACGAAAGTACGAACTTAAGAAAGGTTTAAAATTAGGGTTTGGCGTAAAGAATCATAAGAAATCCTTATTGTGAATAATTTTATCACTACAAATGTATTTATTTATATAACATGCCTAAGTGTAAAAAAAACAGACTTATATTATAATGCTCTGTAGCCGGGCCTATATGATAATTTATTATATACTCTTATGTACTGAAGTAAAAAAATTATAGACAGACAGTTTATCCGTTAAAGATGCAAGGATGTAAAGTTTTCTTCCTTTGGGTTGAGGGGACAGTATCTGATCTTTTCATTGGTTTATTAGTATATCCGATCATGTAAGTCAATAATTAATATAACACATAAAAGTAATGACAGTTAACCTATTTAGGCAATGCAATGAATTGATTTGATATCAATAGGTAATTAAATAATAGTCGAACCCGACATGATAAGCACTTCCGCTGTTGGTTCTTAATTTGGAATGTGGGAATAAGGCAGTTAATATGAATCATAGGGCAATATGTAAGTTTTTTTTAAATAAACACACATAAAAATAAATGTAATAATGGGCGCCCTGCCACTAGGTGGAGCGAGGACATCTTGAAGATAGCAGGGTATAGGTGGAGATGAGAAGCACAACATCGGGATGAGTGCCGTGCCTTGGGAGAGGCCTATGTCCAGAAGTGACGACTGTAGGCCGATGATGATGATGATGAAAAATAAATACTTGTAGGTGGTTGTTTGGTGACCGTTGGAATAATAATTAGTCATTTAATTTGTGTAATTTCCAGTTGCAGTCAAAGTTTAATCATATCTTCTTTTTAAAAGTATAATAATTTATTGATATCGAAAATTGAAACACGTTTGATAAATACATATATTATGAATGTTATTATCACCGTCAGTTGGACCAAACACAGGTTCATTGGGTAAAAATAATATCTTATCTTATAATAGCTATCTTGTTTGCTTAGTTTGAAAATAAATCTATAAAAAATAAACTATCATCAATCTTCAGCGTTAAAAATTAGTCATAATAATCGTTTGTGAAAAACCGAAATTAAAAATACAAATTAACTTTATTTACAGAAAACTTAAATTTACACCCTTATAAACTAAATTAAATATACTTACATGTCATACAATGTTGTAGCATTGGGATTCTCTGTGGGGGACCCTGTGACGTGAGATGGCAGTTTACGTCCGCAAGAATCATGCTAAAAAATCTACAATATGATAAAATCACTGCTAAGTAACAAAAATCACTCGTAAAATCCAGTTATTCTCTGCTAATTTTCAGATAACACACATTCAGTTAGTTTTCGTTCCCGCACGGTTAAAACAAATTGAGGTTACACCGTGATGAGTCTGTATCATTTAGGCTATTACAAATTATTTCACAAGGTTGTAAGTGCTATCACGTGCAATTTTTACAGTACACATTATAGTGACAAATATTTTTACCGTTATTGACGAGTAGGTAATTTTACTAAATTAGATAATGTGATATCCCCTTTTAAAAAGTTTTTATTCGATTTACAAAGTAGTTGCAAGAAGTTTTTCTGGCAAGGCACCTAATTCTGCTATATTATTACCTAAAACTGTTTGAACTGGGGGTTGTTTAAATTTAAAATGTTGTGTTGACTTCGACAGCAAATTTTGTAATAGATAGAAAAAATACTTTTATTATGTAACGTTATCTATGTATAAACATAAGTTGTTATAATTTTCTCTCAAGAAAAACACGTCACCTACAATGTGGAATAATAGTCTTAATTGTAATAGTTAACAGCTTAACGAGATTTAAAGCCTGCTCGTCTTACTCGGAATTATTGACGTTGTTAAAATTAAGCGAGACGCTGTGAATATCCTGGTAAAGCTTAGTGTAAAGAATTTACACATGTAGATCTGCACATATTATTTACTTGGGAGATAGGTATCCATCCATACACATGTTAGTATCTACTAAGCAAACTAAAGCATTGATTTGTGACCAATGTGTGTGTTGAACTTCTCTAAAATAAACTTATATTTTTGATAACACTAATACTGCATTTTCTATTATATAGTTTACTACAGGAATTTTAATTTGTGTTCTTGTATTATATCAGTTTCCTACGATACAAGCGTTTGCCTAGAGTGGGGCTAGATGGCCCTGTGTGCAATATTATTGATCTGCTTAATTTTTAACACACTTTAAATTAAGGTAAGCGAAATTTAACTATCTTTGCTATAGCACACACTATAAACTATTTTCCACCACCGAATTCACCCACTCACACACACACGCACAAACACACACACACACACACACACAATCAAAATAGACACAAAAATAAAGCAGGTGTAAAAACCGACAAAGGTTACAATTGGTACTTCCAAATAAACCGCGTGGAGGCTAACGTCCCTATGGATTAGTACGTTGAATCCCGGCTCCCGAGCAGTAGTCAGTGTAAACACGACCCCGGGGCGGCTCTACGTATGTGCAACCGGATTATTACAGGAATAAGCCGGGGAAAGTAATCCTTTGTTTTTAAACAGGAATTAGTGTGCGTGATGAAAAAAACTTGGATTTCAAAGTTGGTTTCATATACTATTATTTAAAACGTTGTATTGAATTATTTAACGGATAAAATGTGTGAGTGGGCTTTTTGTAGTTTCTCTTATGTCAAATCTGGTGAAAAACAAAGGTATATTTACCCATAGTAGTTTTTTTTAAGATACGTAGTACTGATAATGTATTTAACTAAAATGAACTAAACTTCTCTTAATTGCTAGCTAAACCTTGGTTCACAACTAAATAGAGTATTTATGTAATCTGTCAGTTTAATTGAACTTTGATAAATAATTAAACAAACAATAATGTTCAAATATTAGTACTGTTGTGTGGGAATTAGTACAAATCGATATCTTTGGTAAGTACAGTTGGCGTTGAATGAATAATTGGGATTTGTAAATAAGTTTAACTAACATATGAACTTGAGGTATATATTTTATCAATTTAATGAATGAATTCAATACATACATAGTCAGATAATTGAGAGACGTGATAAGAAAAAGTATTGGAAATACCTCTTAAATGGTTTGTTGAGTAAAATTGTTTGAAAATAATTGGCAGATTTTTACAGCTTCTGTGCAAACACTTAAGATTAAATCATAACACGGTAAATTTTCAATGGATCTATGTATTGCCTTGCCACCGATCTTTGCTGCAGCATTCATTTTCCACCTGCGTTCCAACCTAATACTTATTCACACAAAAAAATTAACACTGGTATTTAATTCGTTCGCCACCTACTTGAATGCTATAAAACAGATCCCTTTATCTCGTTTAACACGGAGGCAGTACGTAACCGAGCCACAAACATGCACCAAAACTCACGATAGCACCATTTACTGAGGAATTACTCTTGTTGTCTATCACACTCAACCCTGATTTATTTATGCCTCACTTATTTAAACAAGATAACGTTTAGAAACGTCTTATATTTGTATATCAAACAGCTTATCTTTTAATTCTTGAGCTGTCAAGAGGACGCAAAGTCGCACAGGTTCTTCCGAACGCTGACGAAAATAACAACAGAGTAAACGTTTATTTCTAAGTAACTGTTTTGAGGTGAGCGAGTGGCAACATAATCTTAATGCAAGCAGTAATCTTGCAGTGGTATTGCTGATGCGTAATTTGTTCTAGTAGATAATTGTCTAACTGATATCTCTAAGGCATAGGTTTGTATGTAGACTTACGTATATGGAAGCACCAGTGTTCACTTAGTCTATGCACTCATAATAATTAAGTTTGTATGTACATATTTATATTTTTACGCTAACAATAACATATTTTTTTATGTGACAGAAATATTATTAGTTAAACGTCATTATTATTCCTAAAATCGCATCTTATGATGATGATAATTACCTATCAATCAACTGATGCCAGCAGCAGCGAAACCAAAGCTATAAATTTTAAACGGTCTGCATGTAAAGTTTATCTCATATTACTTCATACAATGCTCGTGCAAGTTCGTCAAACTCAGTTACCGTGTATCAGGGACGTTCCTCTTCACTAAAATCACAGTATTTGTATTTAAAGATTATCAACATTTTACGTAAGCTAGTTATCATTTTTTATCTCTTTTAAGCCAATTTCGTCACTTTCGGTTGCTAAGAACGCGACCTCTGGCCTGTGCTCGACTCGTAACCAAAGCAGAACATTTGCGGTAGATTAAATTATTAGTCTACACTGAGTTGAGGCAGATTCCACTTGAAATCATGATGACATTCAGCTTTACATAAAAAAGTGTAAACAAAAACGTCACGAATCAAAAACAACCGTTTAATGGTGGCGATAATATGACGCTGTTTCATGGTTCATGTGTTGCTAAGAGTACAAGTGAAACAGTAAGAGACTTTGTCAATTTGTAACAATTTTAAAAGATAATGGGATTTTGGTCGTCAAATGGTACTAAAAATTACGTAACATACATTTTGTTCGATTGATTCTGAATAAAAAGAGCATTAATATTCATCATATTTTTTGTTAACGTTTTAATACTTACTCACTACACCATAACAACTAAATCATCAGACAGATGAACATCAATAAGAACACAGAATTCAAATTTCAATTCGCTAAATTTCCAGATAAAATGTCTTCAAATGTCCGCCCCAAACCAGCTCAACTATTCCATATTCTGTGGCGTTACTCAGAATCAAGCAAACAGCACATTCAGCGGACAGAAGCATTGTAATTGTGCGTGCCGAGATTGCAGCCAGAGTTAACACATAATACATTACAGTTTGTGTCACAACACAATCAGGCTGCGGAGGACGAATCAGGCGTCGAGAACGTAATCTGGGTTAACAGGGGTCAAACGGCATCACAAATTCCAATACGATATTAGACGTATCTGTGGCGCGAATCGAGCTGCCTGGAGGCACGGCTGCAGCTGGAATTGCCTCGAAGGTTGGCTTTTGGATGGTGTCATCTACAGATGTGAGACTTGACCGCATAGATTTTGAGGATCTAGATTTATGATTCTGTGGCGCAACAAGTGAAGATCGTTCAGATTTCAACTGTTTGGATTGAGAGACATAGACGCTCAATTGATAGATTTAATCAAGGATAGATTGCATGAATGACGAATCCAGATTTAAATTATCGGATTTTTCCAGTTGTTGTTAGTATGAATTTGTAAAATTAAAGGTATTTGTATGATTATAAAGACACCTTTAATACTATTTATTGCTGCTGAGCGTGTGCTTCTCAGCGAGTGGTCTGTTTGGTATCAACAAGTATCGAAAAGATGAACAATATTTTTCACTTATAGGCATTTCATCACCATCAACAAGTCGCTTAAAGATGTTGTGGTCAAAGATGATAATATATTTCGCAATATCCACCGCGTCTGAAAAACAAATCAAATATTTCTACTGGACTTCATCAGCGTCCACTCTATGCCTCCTCTAGTTCCACGTACTAGGACTATAGCTCACGTTTTAAACACTAGACTGTTCTAGATTGGAACATGACGTAGTTTCGTCGCAAATTGTTGGTGGCGCCTGTTTGGAGGCACGGCTCGTTGATGCATTAGTGGCTGTCACACCAACTAGACTGCGCTCTTGAACTCTCACATCCAAGGGGACTTCTTGATACTCTAGGTATGAAATGATAAATCAATATATATATAAAACTCAAAGGTGACTGATTGACTGACTGATATAGTGATCTATCAACGCACAGCCCAAACTACTGGACTGATTGGGCTGAAATTTGGAATGAAGGTAGATGTTATGACGTAGGCATCCGCTAAGAAAGGATTTTTGGAAATGCCACTTTTAAAGGGGTGAAATAGGGGATGCAAGTTTTACTTCTTAATGCGAGTGAAGCCGCGAGCACCCACTAGTACAGTATAAGAATGACTACATATTATACTATGTATGTAAGTATGTAACGATAAATACAATAAGAAAGAAGAAGGTACAAGTTTCAAGGAATCATTTGGACAAGAACAGGGGCCTTTTCTCTATGACATTGATGAGGTAGGTATTGGAAATTTGAGGGAATAGTATTATGATTGATTGCTGATTCTTATGCATTGAATATCATGGGATAGTCTCTTTTACCACGTCTTGATCAACATATCTTTCATTATAAACCCGTCACGTTATTTTTTTCTACTTGAAGTGTATTTACTATACTAGAGAAACAATAAAACTTCTTAATATAATACTTGATCATATTAGAGAGTTACTCAAATTTTCAATCACAAAATTTATATTACAGTTCACAGTAATTACATGGGTATAGCAAACGAAGAAATATGAAGATAGGCAGGTATAAAATTGTAACTAAACAAAAAATAACATCAATAGGATGACAATAATATAATATTACATTGTCTACTTTTTAGTTACCGAGTTGTTGAACAATAGTAACGCGATACTAGATGCAAATCAATCTGTACTTACCGAGAAAAGGGGCACGTTCTATTGATACGGTTACAGCTATGATTCAAGTGATTGGTGCGATGACCAGTGGCGGTGAAATATATTATATGACTTTATATTCCATGTCTTACCTTTATATAAAGTTTAAATTGTAGAAAAAGATTGATTGATTGATTGACTGGCCTGTTAGCTTAGTTGGTAGTGGCTCTGCCTTCTAATCTAGGGATTACGGGTTCGATTCCCGCGTGACACAAGTATTTATGAATTTTAAAATTTATAATTACTTGTGTTGAGTCTGGTCGTTTGTATGTACTCGTATAATAAGTATGTATTTAAAAAAGAAAAGTATATAAGTATTATATGCGTTTTCTAGTAACCACGACACAAGCGTTTGCTTAAGTGTGGGGCTGGATGGCGCTGTAAGCAATGTCCTGGAATATTTATTTGATTTTACATTATGGCAGACGTAGGCCTTTCAAAAAACTATGTGAAACCAAAGTTTGTATCTCTTGTGCTCCAAAAGGTTCAGAAAAAACCAATGTCCGTACATATGTAGCATACAGGTGAGTTTAACAGTAGCAATTAGAAAGAAAACGAAACGATTTTTAATGATAAAATTATATTAACTTGACACTTTACACTTTAAGCAAGCCTAGTCAAATAGTAGTTGCACTGACAAGTACTTTTGCCAGGGGCTCGTCTGATAATTGTTCTTGCTATTAATTTAAATCGTCGTCGCTAGTATTAAGAGTACCATTCAGCATTGCAGCAAATTAAGGAGCAATCTAATTTCCTACATTGATTTTATTATCGTACCTACATGAAAAAACTGTTTTCGTTGTGTTATATAAGCTAATGACTCCAATGAGTTGATGTAATAATACCAAACCAATGTTGACATCCTCTAATTCAATAAACTGTGAATTTCAATTGAAGTATGCTGTCACCACTTTTTTCCTCGTCAACTTTAGCCCGTGCCATCGTAAGACTTGTCTTGTTTACCATTAACCCTATTAAAACACCATAATTTCGCCCAGATTCGCTATTATGCGGTCAGCGCGTCTCTAACAAAGCTAAATGGATGTAATCAGTGCTCATGAGGGAATGATATCGACTGACGCAATGTCCAAGTGTCCAATTTGAATCTCGATCGCCTTAAGTGGTTCGACTTTTCTTAGATTAGAATTCATGCGGATAGTTTTGTTTGTTAACCCTTTGAGACCTATGATCGTATGATATGCTGTGATGTGATGGTGAATCACCATCACCGTTGGAGATGGAATTGTGTGTTAGTTATTTGATTTCTACAACAAATAGTTGTTCTTTTCCGAAGTGCTGACCAATGAAATTTTATTTAACTTATACAGACACAACCAACATTCTAGTCGTCATTCTTGTATTGTTAAATCTTTTTCTTTGTTTTATGAAAAAAGACAACGTTTTTATAGGTACAAACACATGTAGACTTTACTCTGCCTGATGGTCACAGAGTGACCGTATAAATTGTCACCTCCAGCGTGACAAAACTTTTATCTTGTTAGAGGCAAGTTAGCGGAGGTAAAAA
The DNA here is from genome assembly GCA_927399415.1 of Macaria notata. Taxonomy (NCBI): domain Eukaryota; kingdom Metazoa; phylum Arthropoda; class Insecta; order Lepidoptera; family Geometridae; genus Macaria; species Macaria notata. The sequence continues at coordinate 4,411,937 of OV656727.1, forward strand.
TAGAACCTCCATGCCTATTTCAAGATTTTCAAGTAAATCGTACAAATTGGCTCTAATCAAACTAGAATGACCAAAATTGTAATCCACATTGTCGACGAAACTCGTGACGCGACAAATTATCATATTCGGTTCTATTAACGGTGCCAGATTGGAAGATTTCACTGTTTTTGTATCGTGATCAACTGTACTTAAGCAAATATTGTGCGTTTGAATTAGTCGTGGGCTTTTCTTGTTTGCTTCACGGTTATAATTTTTGATTTGGCAGACCATATTTATTTCTGCGTATAATTTTTTTGGTGGGTTTTGCCAAAATCGTGTCCACAGGCGTGATTAAAATCATAATTGTTGTTGCCATTGTTGTTTTGTTTTTGCTTCCGTTTTTGAAAATTACAGTTAGTTGATACAATTTAAAGCAGTTCAACGGTTTCTTCCCTTATATGTAGTTATTTACATTTGCTGCACGTAGTATGCAGTACGTCGCTTACATACGGAGAAATATATGCAACTGTAACAGAGCAAATCGTGGAATAATTCATTATAGAGCTTTTATTTAAAGACTGCGTGAGAGCTAACTACGGTTGATTAGTTTTGTCTATGTAAATTGAAACAGTGTCTTGCAATGATAGTAATTGAGTGATTTTACAAAGACTAGATTCACATACTCAGAGGTAAAATTAGTGTGACAAGATGGTATGAAACTTTGATAACATGGATAATGTGATTTAATTGTTAGTGAATTCCTCAAAAAAAAAACATAAGCTGTATGAAAACGCTGAACTTGCGCAGTTCTAGCTAGTGTCCGATAGCGCATATTTTGCAAGATTTAAAATCATTCTACCGTATTGGTGAACTAAGATATTTCCTTTTCTTCTTTTCAGAACCTGGCATCCGAGCTCCGCCGCAGCAAGACTCCCCCGAGGCGCTCCCCGGAGGAGCGCGCGGTCCCCCGCCCGCCCTCGGCGCCGGTGCATCATGAGAGGACTCCTCACACTCCTCACCTCTCCCCCAAGAAGGAGGCCTTTAATAACCAGCTCAATAGGGGGATTTCTGGTGAGTCTCTTTATAATAAACTAACCTGTTCTTAGAATGGTGTTTGATTAGTCAAGCTGGTCCAACGTCCGATAAAAGAGCAATTCTACTAAATGAATTAGATGATTTCGGATATCAATTATTAAGTTTACGTAACAAACACTTTATTCTTTTTCAAAACAAAAATAACTGAAGTTTTCCTCAATCATTAAAAATAAACAGAAATGTTACAGAGAATGATAAAAAAGTTTATACCTACTTAAACAGCTTAGTCTGACTTCTTATCTACAAACATACAGTGAGCTTGATAAACTAATTTTATTGCAAAAAAATCCACAATACCGCTAATTAGCTTGAGATTCGCGAGATTTAACGCACAATAATTTACATAAGCAGGAAAGCTTAGAGAAAGCTTCGCTTATCTTTGCTGAGAAGATTAAAGTTTTTGTTGCATTTATCGCCATCTTTGAGCGTGATTTGTATAGAATCTTTCACAAACAAGGCGTATTTCTATACGCGGGAGCGTACTTAGGATCATTTATCAAGAGGGGTTGAGTACTGCTATCCAATCCAATAAAACCGACTATCTGGTTGAATCAGATAGGCACTAAATGAAAAATTACTTTAAAGACACGCGGTTTTTAATTTTATAAACTTTACATGCATTCCTGTTTACTCACAAATCAGGAAAATTTCGATACAATGATAAAATTATAAAGATACAATAAAACAATGCACCTATCATGACACACCGAAAAACAAACACATACAACAATTTCAATACCTAATAATAATATGAAACACATTAACTTCAACAACACTTTATGAAAACCATTGTCGAGGGGAAGCTAGAGGCACGAAGAGGAAGAGAAAGGCCGAGAAGGACATATATTGATCAAATCAGAGAAGGCAAGCGTCACGTCGTATAAGGAGGTCAAGAAATTGGCCGAGAATCGAAGAGAATGGCGCATACTCCACAGACAAGAGCATCGCTCTTAAATTTCGAATGAATGAATGAATAATAATATGAGTTATGAGTACCTATCGCAAAAACACAACCCACTATCAAAGAACGCCCAAAATATTGTCATTAAAAACAAAATACAACATTTTGGGCTGGCACTGGTAGATTAATATTGCAGACTATAATTTGTTTACTACAAAACACAAAATTACAGGTTCTCTTGCCCCCACCTCACACGTTTTTTGCCCTAACTCCGTCCCCGTATAAGATTCTCTCCTCATTATTCGTGGGCACGCGCCCTGTCCCGGCCTTTGTCCGTCACGAGCTCATCTGCCCGTTAATCTGATGCCATAATTGATTTATTTCTTACGACCACATGACCGGCCTTTTGCGCCTTGTGACAATGTGACGAGACAACCACTTTGATGCTAGGACTCAGCCTTGATAGCTAGATGTGGTACAAAATAATTTTAATACATTCTCGAATACTATTTCTTTCTATGATTAATTGGATACATTGTACAGTCTAAAGTAACAATATTTTAAATTGTATTCCTCAGCCATTGTATGTATTTATATATAAAAAAATGTTTAAAATAATCAGTTACATTCCTTTTATTTAATACAAAGTTTTACGTATCTTTAGGATAATACGACTTTTACAAAAATATAAGACCCATGAGAGTAATTGGGCGTTTAATACAATGTAACTGGCCAAAAAACTCTTACAATATTTCAGCACCACAATCATGATGCCCCTCAGTAAAGAGGACTAATACAACTCGAAAAGAAGGAAATATTAAAAAAATTGGTAAACGTGGGATTAGAAATAAATTCTAACTCTTTCTAATGGCATATCGGTCTCAAGCAATGCTTTTTTAGATTCATCAAAGCATAGCCATTGATTCTCAGTCGTTTTATTTCAGTTTGATGTCGCACTTAAACGACAGCCATCAAACCATAGAAATCTGCCGACTGTAAAACTTTATATTAATTGTACAAGTTTAATATCGCTTTTATGTTGAGAACTAATTAGGATGTACATAATATTACATTATTTAGTTAGTAATAATATTACATTAGTTAGTTATTATGGCTATAGATTCACTTTGAATAAAAATAAAAAATAAAATGTATTGGCAACTTTGAATTAAGCTAGATGGTTTTGTCTTACGTATTGGTGCACCTGTGAAAACTTCAATATCTTCAATTGTGTATAAAAATAAATCAAACTATAATTTTTTTATCGTTATTAAAATATATATATATCTTATAAAATTGACACTAGAAAATTCGTTACAGTTATCCAGTCCCAAGCCTCGTAATATCTAAATCAATCCGAATACCGATCAGAATCTAAAACACGAATCTACCGCCTTCCCATACTCATACAGTCTCGCATCTTATTCATTTATTCCCTACGTAATAATCTCCCATTCATTCTCCTCTCTTTATGAATCATAATCTCTAAATCTCCGACGGTCGTCTATCCCTGTCTGCCTTTAACAAATAGGTATCGCCGTCTCCTTTTAGTTCTTTTACCCCTTAAATCTAATCCGGGACATCCGTTCGTAAGACGCGTTCCCATCGTAAGCCCGTCTGCACACGCAATGCAATGTGCAACATAAAAACAGCAACTGCAGAATAAAGCTTAAAAAATATCAAACGTTTGACCCTTGTGCAGCCGGCCTTATTATAAAGTGCTAATAAAAATAATATAACAGTGTAATCCCAGCTTAACTCGAGGTTCCAGATCATCTTTCTAAATCCTACTTTATTGCAAAAGCCATTAGTGACTTTACGATGACCTCTGATTAAGTTTTACTTTAACGTCGGCTTATACTGCGAAAATTTACCTATGCTCATACACCAATCATAAAAATAAACAAAATGTAAAAATATAATTTTCCTTATTCAAAACGTCTTTAATACAAAACATAAAATCTATTCTTAAAGCTTAAAATGATGATAATCCAGAAGTAATTTTTTTTTAACAAACATGGTTGTAAAAATCTCGAAGCTTAATTTTACAACTTGGCAAACATTGGTTCTTTGATCCACGGCCCGGTGGCACCGATACCTAAACTGGCTTTAATCGTCCGAATAAATCATTATTAATTTTGAATCGTCGATCTGTGCCGATTAGCAATTGCACAATGCCGCCGCAGCACGGATTAGAGTCGACGTCCGTAGATATATCTTTTTGTCAAATCGTACCTGTGTAGCGTTAGAAAATTAGTTACAGACTAGACATTATTTTATATTCTGTGCGAGTAATATATGTAACGAAGTTGTCAAAAACGTCTGAACTCACAGTACTATAAAATTAAATTCGAATTCAAACCCGAATAATTATTCCAATTTGATATCCGTATTAAATTCGTAACCAAAACGTGGTCAAAATTTTGTTTAAAATGTATAGATTTTTCCACTAATTGGGTGTAAATAAGTGAGCATATTATTTAAAAGCCGATGTTGCCCATACGTGGAACATGATTAAACCAAATGATCTTCTCATCACCTCGGAAATCATCGTAAAAAACCAAAAACGAAAAGTAATTTGGCGCGAAACGAGAATTATATTCGAGTAAAAAATACAACACACTCGAGCTTTTATTTTTCTGACGCTACTTTATACGAATAAGCTGGTTTTATACAGATAAGCCGATTTATACTTTTTTATAGTGCCGTATTATTATCTTTTATTTCGTACAAAAGACATAACGTGTATAGTAAGCATGATTTTATTGCTAAAATCAACGGGATCCTACAAAGATTGAATGCAAATTAATCTATAATTTTAAAGTTTATAGCAGACAGACTTTTAAATAGCAATATTTGACTAATCTATAGATCCATCTTGTTTGAAAATTCAACAACTTAAAGATTATTATTTTTTATTGGTTAAATGAGTGCGATTGGTTCTTAAGATAGTGTTTTATGGTTGCTTAGGTGGGGAAGCTACTTTGTAGATCTGTTTAAATAACATAATACTAAACATAGTATATGTATGTATATAAATTATGTAGCAAATGTTGGTCAGTCACAAATATGTTTTACATATGTCACAGACAGCTAAAACTAATTTGAATACGGAATTAGATGCAAAAAATATTAATTTAATATCGTAAAAAGAGTTTCCATTGTTTTATTATTATTCTCATTCCCTCTACAACCCAACACAGTATAACTTGAGACAGTATTTGAGCTACTAAATATAATGCTAAAATAATTAATTGAATTACATATATGGTAAACATAACTTGAACGTATAATAATAATCATCTGTAAGTGTTTGAAACATGCATATAAAATGCTATATTTTAAAATAGTCAAATTAGTGTTTGTTGTTGCTAAAAAGCAACGGTCAGATATTTAATTTGAGAAGTAACCCTTTAACTTTCTTAGACTGCTAAATAAATGATGAGTATACAGGCATAAGGTAACGATATCATATAGTTTAGACCACTTGATTATAATATAACGTACTGTTAAACAGTAGAGCCAAGGGCTTGCGTCGCGGCGAGCGTGTAGGGGGTTGCACACTCGCTTTATCTCCGGCCGACACGAGCTGATCCGGACGCGGCTCATCCGGATCATCCGGCGATCTCGCGCGAGTGTGTGTAGATATCGAGGTGAACTGGGAATACGTAATATATGTTCCGATTATTTATGGCGTTAAGGAGGATGCATTGTTTTTTTTTTGTTGTATGGGTACAGATTGGATAGCTTGGAAAATAAATGTTACTTTAAAACGACAAAAAAATAGAATGTTGTCAAAAATGTGGACTAAACTACGAAACATTGAAAAAAACATACGTGAAAAAAGCTGTGCAGTAAATAATTCATTTCAAAAACACAAAAAGAATATTATCTCCAAAAAAGTGTAAAAATAAAATAAAAAGCGCGAGCACGTCGTGACGGCAACGCATACATTTACCTTTTCCAACAGCTTTTGAACATTTTTCATTCGTAAATCCATAATATCCCGACCTCTCCGGTGCCTGCCTACAATCCAGATCCACCGGTCGCGTAATCCGGCTTAGGCCTCATCCGCGCGTGTGTATGTGTGTGTGTGCACCCTATATCAGCATTGTCTCGACCTTGCGTGTGCTGACTGTTGAATATTTTGAGGAAAAAATTGAAGTGTTTTTAAAATAAGTAGTGATGGATAATAGTGACGTTTTTTAACATTTATTTCACCGTATGAATGAATACCTTTGTACATATTTTTGGCACGTTATGATGAAAATACACGTGGCATAATTAACAAAAAACACTCCCATAAAATTAATCCAATTTTATGAGGTTTAAATTAACTGAAACTTTCACAATACCATGTTGCCTCACCGGTAGAAACCACATATAAATCTGATGCAAGATATTCAGCAAAATCCGGATCCCAGTAATCCGGTCTGAGATACCCGGACCGTGGGCAGCCGCTTCCGTCTAATCTCAGATCAGCCGGATGAAGCTCTACTTAGTACTACGTGTGTGCTCTGCCTTAGCTGTGCTCGTATTGAAACAACACAGTGCAGTAGGTCACTTCTATGAACTTCACTAATAGATGCCCGCGGCTTTTTGCTAGTTTGCATTGTGTCAAGATAAAATTACCTCATGTCGTTCTTAGCCTAGAGTATCCCATACGAAAAGTTGTGAAAATTCTGATGAAATGTGAACGAAAAAAAAAGCAAATTCACTTCTGCTAATATTTGATTGATTATTACTTCAATCGACAAGATATTATAAGTTCAGATTGTAAAAATGCTGTTTTTAAATTTTAACTTAGAAGTGCCCTTAAAAATAATTTTATTCCAAAGTATAAACTTTAGAACAAAATTATTTTTAAAGGGCACTTCTAAGTAAAAATTTGAAAACAGCATTTTTACCACCTAAACTTTTTATAGCTTGTCAATTGAAGTAAAATTCAATCAAATATTAGCAGAAGTGAATTTGCTAAATAAGATTTTTTTCATTCACATTTTATTAGAATAGCATTGTTTTTGTTAAAACTTTTTAATGGAGACAAATTTTTATTAGAAATATCTGTTAACTCTTACTGAAAATAGTGTGTTTTGTCGTTTCTCAGCTCTTTGTTCGGATACGCCCCGTCCCAAGTATTATTTGGTCGGATTTGGTTATTTCCGATAATGCAAAATGAAAATGAGGGATTTTGCCACCGTTACTGTGGATAAGGTAGTTTATAAAGTAATATCATCGTAGCCCAATTTCGTGCCGGAGCCTTAGAGGAGCTCATTGAATAAGATTAGCTCGATGAGGTTACTGAAATTCAATTCGACATCAAAAGATTAAAGAAAGTCTTTTGCCCAATCATATCCGAGCTCTGTTGCCGGGGGCTTATCTGTTCCGCACCGAGGCAGGGGCTCCTCCATCAATCATCTCTAGATAATCTCCTGCACTTCAGCCCAATTTGAAGCATGCATTCGACTTAACGCACACTTACAAGTCCTCACCCACACATCGCAGGTCAGCCGACTACCGCTCGGAAATCAAAACGAATTATTGCATGTGTGTGCGTATCATAACGCAAATCCTTCATGATTATTCTTTTGTGTGTGACTTTATAATTTCGTTAATGCCAGCGTGCGTGTGTGTGTGAAGTAATCCGTCGGCAACAACAGAGAGACGCAATCAGCTGAGCCGGTGATCAATCAATAAAATATCGTGGCGGTCGAGTTGTGTGGACAAACGTGGACGGCTGCGCGGTTACGGATGATCCGGCCCATTTGTCAAGATTAAGCTTACGGGGCGAACGGAGATCGGCCTAGTACAGGGTTCTTGAGAAGACAGCCTTGGGAGAAAGAATGATATATATCAACACAGTTCTGGTAGAATAGAGACTGATACTATTAGCGTGCAAAAGTAAACATTTGCTTCCTCAAACTTGCTAAAGGTTAACTTTTTTGTTGATGTTAGGTTAGTAGTAGTGCGTGGTTATCAGACTTTTTCAATATTGATTTCTCAGTCAGCCAAATCTAAAGATAATATGTTATTTCTAAGATATATTACTAGTATATCTGTACTGGAAGCTGCAGACTGCCCCGCGGCCCGCGCCGTCTCGTCTCCAGATGAAACCGGTTTCAATCGATTAAGATTTAACATGATTTGCAGCGAATAAGACATGTGTGACTATGCGAGGACTTTTGATATTAACATTCCTTCCTTTGTAAGGCTATTTTTAATAACAAACCCATCATTACACTGCACAGTGCACTGTCAGGCGTTTTACCAATAGATCATCTAAAGCACATTAGAATACGTCTTGTACAGGAATGGCTCTCAAAAGAGACTGCCATTGCACACTGTAAGACCACTCCAATCAAGTAAGAAAAAAACTGCTTTTTTATTTCAATGTTTTCCACAAAATTTTGTTGGACTAGAACTTTTAATTGATGGAGCAATCTAAATCGTTTCACCAGGAAATGGTTCATTGTTTAAAGCATCATAAAAACCATAGAAGTGAGCGGTAAAGGGCGGCTCTAATCGGGGTCCCGTCTGGCTGGGCTTAGGGACCGAGCCCTTAACAAAATCTTAATCCCTACAAAGGGTTAGTAATATTATCTTATTACACTGGCAAGAAATAATGCCTTAATTCAAGGCGCTTCGTTTAAATTATGGCCACTGTTTTATTAAGAGGGAATTGATATTTATTGGCCCCTGGAATTTTTTGTCTCAATGTATAGCTGATACCCTCGGGTTTATCAATGAGTGACAATTATAATGGGTTATGGTGTTTTTATCTATGTGACATTGTATTTTATTTTTATTAATATAAACATAATTTTAATTTAAGTACTTAATGTACACGATTACTGCCTTAGTTAAAGTGCTGAATTTAAAATAATTTTAAAATTACAACGAAGTTATTATTTAAGGTTTCATATGTTTTCAGTATGTCTTTATTTTTGTAGCTTTAGGGAGAAGTTTAAGGTTAAAGTTTAAAATAAGTATTAATTGAGTACAAATAATAAAATTAATGAAAGTAACTTTATTTTGTGCTTAATATATCAGATTAATACTATACATCATGTTTTTTTTTAGAAAATCCTTTCCCAAGATTCCACGCTGTCTGAGAGACAGATCAAAGCAGCTGCGCGCGCGCCGGCCGCCGTTCTTTTGCAGAATCGTAAATTTAGTTCCAATCGCGCATTACGACGATAAACGCGGCCAGTGTACACGCGCCTTTAAAGTGTTCTTTTGGATTAGGGATGTGCTCTCATTTGACCAAGTTTCGACAGACTTTATTACAATTATAACTCTAAAACAATTGAATCAAGTTTTATCGTCATATAAAATATATTCAAGTTTTTCAATACAGCGAAATGTTGTTTATAAACATTCAAAACTTAACATTTTAGCAAACATCACACAGGTACATTAATTGTAAATTTTATTGTATTTAGCAAAACAGATATTTATTATATGAGAATTACAAGCTGGTTCCCGCGACTTCGTCCGCGTGGAATAGTTATTACCATAAAAACGGGTTTATTGAGTTAACCTTAAAAGATATACTGTTGCAGACATTTTGTTATATCATTTGAAGAGAAATAATTCTTTGATACATATTTTTTGATATCTTGAACCGTTTTCGCAGCGCACGCAAAAGACGCCCTCAAAGATGATTTTCCTCGTTTTTTCCACATTTTCCATTATTTCTTTGCTCCTATCAGTTGCAGTGTGATGTTATACAGCCTAAAATTTTCCTCGATAAATGGTCTACAAAACACAAAAAGAATTTTCAATTCGCACCAGTAGTTCCTGAGATTAGCGCGTTCAAACAAACAAACAAACTCTTCAGCTTTATAATATTAGTATAGATATAGATATATTATAATACATATTTGTTATTAGAATAATATGTTATTTTAGTTAGTTTGTGTTCTAGTTCAAATGATGGTCTATGATAATGATAGTGTCACATCATTATTTTTAACAGGATATGCTAGTTTGACGGCACTACCCGCCTCACACTAACCTTAAGACAAATGGAGCATACACAAGGGAGCTGTGTCCCTCATTTTTTACCGACAACCCTAAGGGATAAGGGCTCAACCACACGCGCGGACTTAGACCACTACCGGTGTATCTCCGGAGATCTGATAAGATTCAAATAAGGGATTAGAAAGGGACGCGGCGAGGATTTGCGCGCACCACCTGTGCGTGCGAGAGGGACGGACAATGGGATTATCTCCCGACCGACCGAGCCAAGAGCGCTATACGTAATATGTGAGATTTAGTAAGTGGGTAGTTGTAAAGTTGGATTTAGAATTGCTGCGACGGTATTTGATGTATTTGTTTGTTTTTTGTTTGCATATTCATACCTATAAAATTTTTGCAATGGTGTATCTAGTGAGTTATCGGGTAAATCAAATCATTGTTTATCAATGAAAACTTTCAGAGAAGGACGTTTTTATTATTCAACTAGTGGGTGCTCGCGGCTTCGCTCGCATTAAGAAGTAAACCTTGCATCCCCTATTTCACTCCTTTAAAAGTATCATTTCCAAAAATCCTTTTTAAGCGGATGCCTATGTCATAACATCTACTTGCGTGCCAAATTTCAGCCCGATCCGTCCAGTGGTTTGGGCTGTGCGTTGATAGATCACTATGTCAGTCAGTCAGTAACCTTTGATTTGTATATATTTAGATTCTATTTAGGTCAAAGCACTGGATTGAACCTTTATATGGTTTTTGAGATGAGCCTGATCATGAAACTATACAAGTTTATCTACTGAAACTGAAAACTTAAAAATTAAAAAAAAAACTATTTATGATCCAAACAATCTATTACGAGTAGGTATATACTTGAGTAAAAACTTTTTGTACACGTCTATCAGATACGATTAGAAACTTGCATCATTAAATCTGTCATCATTATCATTAGCCCAACAATTGCTTCATCGCGTTAAAAATCTCTTACTCGCGATTCATCGAAAATTTACTCAGACAGTAGAAAGTCCGTTCCATCACACCTCTACCATAGCAACTAGTTATTTGCGTATATTTCGGCACCAGGATTAAGGTAAGCCGGGATCGGGTACAATCCTTGCATCCTTCTATCCTTGTATCCTGGATTTGCACGTGTCTCCCGCCTGAAGGATTGAAGACCTTAGCCCTTTATACGCTTTTTATTTTTGTTTCCATTCACTGTTTTGCTTGGGAACTCACTATTTATGAAGATTACTGGAATTTGAAATGTTTGTCGAAAACCGTTTGGAAGTTATGGTTTATTTAGTTTACTTCTGTTACATGTCACAAAATATTAAAAAAAAAACATTGTATTTTTTCATTTAGATTTAATGTACATACTTTTTTTATTACTTAGTGTAAATTTGTTAATTATTAATATTTATATATTTAAAAATTAACCTTTATATATACTTGAAAATTATACGGCCTTTTTAAGCAAATTCACAAATGTTATAGCATGTAAAACATGTACATAATATGTATATTAGAAATTCAAATAAATAGAACTTACTTAAATTCTAAAAACTTTTTTTCATGTTATTTATACCATACATTTGTTAAGTTATTTGAAACTCAATTTGCCTGGCAAAATGTATTGCACAAATAAATCGCTAAACATTATTCATAATGTTTCAAATCCAAAACTGGCTTTATCGCTTGACATGCTCTGTTACAAGGGTTGTTTAAGTCCCTAATTCTGTACACAAAAAAAGTATTCGACGCAATCAGAGTGTAGTTTAAACTTTTTATTCTTTTTTTGCGTTCCGTCGAACTAATCCATCGGCTTATCTTGGGCTTGCAGTGGAAAGCCACAGGAGCCGCTCCTGTTGAAAGAAAATAACCTCTGTGAAGAAAAATATAAGGTAGAAATTAGCTTGTGTTGATTTGTAAGGGGTTTGCTGTATTAGTCAATGAACCTTAGAGGAAAACCGCGACCTACCATAGGGGTTACATAGTTGCGGGAACGTTAATGGTCTAATATTATTGCTGTCTTTTCGAACGCCAATTTTCATGTTTTACTTATATGTAACGTATAAAATGGCTTTATGAATAAAAGATGATTATTTTACCAAATCATTTGTGAAAAAATATTCAGGTCACTTTTGATGACCCTTTCATGAAAAATATTGTCAACCATAAAAAAAATATAATAACTATCTCTAAAAATAATGTGTGTTCCCCACACAAAAGGGAAATATTTAAATTAAAATCTATGATGCATCCTATTTTACTTCTATTGTTATGTGTACATATATTGTGATGATCAGAATTGTATATTTCGTTAAAAACATCTATAATGTATAAAAAATCTCTTGTTAACTTGTGATCATTGCACCACTGGACTGTATAATTTTGAACTTTGTATGGGCAATATAAAACAATTTTGACACAGTGTGATATGGGCACATCAGCAATTTGCTGCTCGCCCGTTAATCAAATAAATCAATAAATAATTCCCAATTTATCTATAATGCCTATAATTTTAGCCTTTTTCTGATTCTCTTTAGTCCTGATTCTGTGTTAGTCCGTACTCTCGTTGCGTGTGATATAAATATTTAATTCCGGGATAAAGCCGGTTTAATCCCGCTCGGACGACTACAAAAACAGATAAGCTCCTAGTACGATTAAGTGTTCAGGTTTTGTATGATTTTTTGGTTGTTGTATAAATTTTATGCATTTACTGTCAATGTGATGGATGGATTGGTTCACCGTTTCAAAGTTACTCAGCGTGGTATGGAAAGGGCTATGTTTGGAGTTTCTCTTAGGGATCGTATCCGAAACGAAGTAATTCGGCAGAGAACAAAAGTCACCGACATAGCTCAACGCATAAGCACGCTGAAGTGGCAATGGGCCGGTCATATTTGTCGCAGAACCGACAACCGATGGGGTAGGCGAGTTCTGGAGTGGAGACCGCGGCTCGGCAAGCATAGTGTAGGGCGCCCTGCCACAAGGTGGAGCGAGGACATCATGAAGATAGCAGGCAACAGGTGGAGACGAGAAGCACAAAGTCGGGCTGAGTGGCGTGCCTTGGGAGAGGCCTATGTCCAGAAGTGGACGACCGTGGGCTGATGATGATGATGATGATGACTGTCAATGTGGGAGGATTTTTATGATGGATAAAATATGTAAATAAATGTTCCCATTTTTACTATTCTATATGATTTTAGTGGTACGTATACACTCTGTAGTACATAAATAAAGGATTTTTATATGTTTATTATTTATTTATTTATTTTTAGGCTGTTCAGGTTAGATGCTATATTTTGTTTATCAGTTAAAGAGCTAACAACACAGAGCACTCATAAAATCATATTCATAACACGCTATTATTAGGTCTATCTGTAGGTAATAGTTGCCTGAAAGAGATTACTCTCTGGATAAGGCCGCCCAATGTACCTAGGTTAAGTTATTTCTCTTAAGATTGTTTTATGTTTATATTTTTCTGGTGTACAATCAAGTTATTTTCTATTCTAATTTAATAGAATAGTAATATATAGTTATGTACTTTTATGTATATGTAATTAATTAAAATTAGTGACATTTTATACTACCGCAATGCTTTCACTTAACGCTCTTATTAACCTGATTACATGTTTCTGAATAACTTTGATAAATATGTATCTATTTCTCCCATATTGACATTCCCTTCAAAGGAAGATATAATAAAATATCACCGTAATTACGTGTACCTTTTCATCAGAATGTTTTGTTTACCACGCAGTCGATACGTTTGATATATTCCGACTTATCCAATAATATTAATGCTAGGGAAAACATCTCCGAATAAATGGTTCGAACACACTTTATTTGGTTGAAAGGTGCGTTTGATTTAGGGAAGTAGAGTTCGGTTCTGATACGTAACGAATAGATGTATGGTATTTGCATTGTCGAATGCAAAAATAATAAAAACATGAGCTCCCGTTTCCATGATCAATAGATTGTGTGGAATTAATAAATAAATTAGTTTGTACTAGATAGATAAAAACACAATGTACATATTGTTTCATATGAAAAAAAATATCATTAAGACCAACAAAACAAAACAACGATGTATTATAATTGTTCTGAATTTTCAAAAATACAATTTTAAAGGAGCATCCAGCATCCACACTCCTTCCCTAAAAGTGTGGTGTACATCGTCCATGTTCGTAGTCCGTTCCGCTCGCGCCCGCTTATTCCAGATTTCAATAGAGTATAATCTCGCCCTAATGAATCTCCAATCCGGATTACGAAGGGGCCCCTATAATGGCTCAGCGACGGCCATTGCAAACGAGCGGGATTACTTTAGAAAAACTTTGATTAGTCGAGTGCAACGACTCGGGTGAAACCGCTGTTTAGATATTTAATTAGAAGCAATGTTACGGACATTATTAATGCATTTTTACTCTGTAATCAATAAACGTTGTCGGTGTAAACAGCAAGGTATACCTAGGTCTCATGTAGACGTGTGATTCTATCTAATAAATCGCAAAGGGCGTAGGACACTAGGCTAATCCCATCGGTGGGCATTAAGGCGGCTTTGTGAGGACAGATCGCTCGCACGCCGAAATTACCTAGCAATTGGCCGGCGCGCCGAATTGCCTGCGGGCTCAGGCTAAATCGGCTGCAGACACTTTTATTGCCCCGGCGACGCGCTCAAATCCCGCTGACCCGCGCTCGAGCCGATCCCGGCCTCCGTTTTATCCCGGCCCCGCTTAATCCCGGATTTGACGTCGCTTAATCCGTACCCGTGTTGGATATCGCGTCGACACAGCCCTCGCCCGCTCTCCTGTTTCTATACTCGCTATATTGATTTCGGATTTCACGCCGCACCTTCATAAAAGCACACGTAAACAAACTGAAATCGGATCTTTTGAAGATTATTTTCCCACCGACATTATAGTAAATTGATATTTATTAACCTATGATGAATTAATTCATTCGATTCGAGACAAAAGAAATCCATAACTATCGATGACGCGGGATTACGCATCGTGAAATGCATCGAGTTCGGATATTTGAGCTCAATGATATAAAATTGTATGCAAAAAATGAGGAGATTAATTTGTGTTTTCATTGGATGGTGCGTTATGCGAAAAATTGAGCGGCGCCGGGAAGCAAATGAAAATGACGGCATCGTATAATTTTGCTCTCGTAGGATTGTCGTTCGGCAAATGAACTACTTACTTATTGGGAATATTCGATTGTTTATTGAAAATGTTTGTTTCGGGGAGCTTTGGCCGCCAGATTGATTCTAGCGATGCGGTAAGGCGACTTGCATAAAACATTACACGAATGCTCCACCGAGCCAGTGCAAAAGATGCCGTTATTAAAGTGCATTTTGCGTTGATAGCTCGCAATGGATTTGCCAAAATTCATAATTATGTTTCAGTACCGCGTTTAGAAGCCAAAATTATATTTGATGGCAAAGTGAATAGTCGCCTATTTCCCATTTTAACGGGGATTATAGTTTCTGGTGCATTTAGAGCACTTCGCGCGGTAAAATTAATTACTAAATCGAGTCTGTCTGTGTTCTCTAAATACGAATCGTATCAAAGCCTATACAATTTTGGTCGGATTTGTACCAACTGTTAGGATTTTAGAAATTTCCATGTGAAATTAGGTCTTAAATTTTAAAGTTTTTTTTCTAAATACGGGCATGTAATGATGTATGTGAACAAACAGTGCAATCAAGCGATTATTTTATTTATTACTAGAACCTCGAAATGCATAAACTGATGTTTTTATGGTCAATAGTAGATATTTTTTGGATCATACTCGTACCTACACTGAATTAATTCTTTGAACATAATAAAAGTATCACATTGTTAATTATTTCTTTTAGTATTTGAGTTGAATTGATATTTTTTTTTACAAATATAATGATGCCATTACCAATTATTCATACCATGTGATACGTTCCACAATTATCGCTATTTCGGATGCCGCGCGTAGCAAAACGGGTTGGCAACGTTTCATTCATCCCAATTTGTATCCAAAATCACTAATGTAATGACACACGCCCACAACTAAACATTAGGACAATTTAGACGATAATGCTCCTAAGTCCCCGTTCACACTGGCGGCATTACCGAGCAACGTTAATTAGTCGCGCTTGTGTACCGGCCTAACAGTAGGCTTTTAACTTTTCAAATGCGTTCATTAACTGCCCACCGATTATTTGAACGCCATTCTGACCAGCACTGATTGAGAATAGTGCGGTGCTGCCGACTGCCAGTAATGCGGTATTAGCTGGGTAATTAATTAAATAGTGTTGCAGGTATCATGAGATAATCTGCGATGAGATATAGCTGTTATATGGGCGCGATTAAATTTATTGATTTAATATTGTTTTAAATTCAAGGTATTTCAGCACAAAAAAATCATCATATAGACTCAATATATCAAGATATAATTTACATTATTTACCTCCTGTTGTCCGATACACGCATATTTAAATAGTGATATCCTCGGAAGCCCCACTAGCGCCGTCTTGCGGCGGTGGGTCGACGGATTAGGCAGCTTTGCGCGAGACAGACCCACTGCTATATATGTGACGTGTCTGTACTTTTGTAATCAGAGGTAAATAGAAGATTGGTGTTAGTGTAGTATGAAAATAATGGTGCATGTCAATAGAAAGACTACAAATAATATATAACAATAATGATTTTGATTAGTTTGCAATGAAAAATTGCAAGTTTGATTTAATTACATAGTTATGATTTAAAAGTATACATTTACATATATTATGATTTTAAAGAACACTTTTTAAATTTACAACTTAGTTAACAAAGTTTTATTTTGTATTTCAGAATAAAAAATACATTACATTACATCATTACTAGATAAAAATTGCGTTTTATTTTAAAATACATTTGTTTTATTTTGAATTTCATTCGTTGTCATAACTAAATTTAGCACAATAAGAAGGGACTCATTAAATTCATCCCTCATCATTACTCATATTATTATATTATTGTATGACTATTGGAATCTATTTTTCACAGTTCAGTGATCTTCCATTTTTGCCGTGAAATAGTGCATAATGGAAATGTTGTAGACTGTCTACGCATTTCGTAGCCGTCTCGTAGCAACTACGCTCTATCACGCTATACGTGTAGATAAATACAGATTTTATTAGAATTTGGAACAACTTTTTTACATCTACACTGTAGAATTGTTTTATATCAAAACTTGTGTACGTAAGATACACTGTATGGGTAGGTATACGATGGTTCGTTTATTCTTAACAAACAGTAGTAAGTAAGGGTTGTCAGTCGATATAGATACTAAAATTTGGCGTTATGAAAAGAGTCGCCTTTGCCTTATCTATTGCAGTTTCTGTGTCGTAATCTTCTTGATTTAGTTTCCTAAAACAATGAGAAACAAAACAAACGCATCTTGTAACAGTGCGAGACGTCCCAGGACGGTTGTTACCTAAGCTACTGCGGGGTTTAGCAAACCGTCGGCCTCAGATTAATTATTTATGGACGGCCACTGCCCTGACGGTTTAGCCCCAGACGCCCGATTCCTCTTTCATGCAAACTACTCGTCTTAACGCAAAACTGACACACCTTAATATTAACAAATAAGCCCTACCGACCGAACAATAAAGTCGAATTTAGCGTGGCTGAATTATTTATGTCTCCTTTGTCTTCATTGTCCGGCGCAAAGATCTAGGGGTTTGCGATGACCACCTTGTCATGGCGAGCTTTGCTGTAAATCTACGTTGCATCTTTGCCGTGCCGTAATCGCTTAAGTCTGGCTTAGGGTCTGCTGAATTAATACCAATAAATTGTGTTTCTATAGTAAGGAGCTGGGCTTTCTAGTGAGATATTATTAAGTATTGTTTTGATTTATGATTTTGGAGTAGAGTTTTTGATTTTGCAGTAAGCTAATGGTTAAGATTAAAAATTGTAACTGAAAACAGCTTGATACTCGTATCTGTTCACCATTTTTGTTTTCCAAGTTGCGTATAGGTCATATGCACTGACATCTACAGCCTTTCTGCTTGACAAGGGTATGTCTCTCCTTATCAAAGTAATTATGTGCAAAAATTATGTGCAATCTAACTTTTAGCAAGAGCAAGATTTGAGTCCCCACCTACATACACACTATTTGGAATATATTCATAAACTTCACAGCTAATTACAAAATAACACCTCACATTTCCTTAAAACAAAATCAATACAAAGGAACCGATTCCCCCAGCACTGCGTACGTCGTCTAATCCTTAAGGCGAAGCAAAGCACGTAATATGTAGAAACCTTCTTAACCTAACAGGATTATCGTGCGGAGTAGGCATTTCACGGCCGGATCATACTAACACACAGATTTTATTACACAAATGAGATTAATGCTTAAACGCGGTGGCGACAGCTTGTCTTGTTTGGCCTATTTTACTCATTAGTAATGTGTATATAATATTATGTATTATGTAATTTAATAAAATTTAAGTATGTACATATTTGATTAAAAAAGGAACTTGTAAATTTTCTTTCCTTTCCTTCATTTAATTCCTTCAAAAATTGTCTATTGATTGATTTCATTGAGAAAAAAATAAAGGCAGAGAGACCTATATTTAATCTCTAGTAGCTTTACTAGAAATAAAATTCACTTTTGATTTCTAAAGATTGAAAACGTGCTTATCAAAGTGTTATAACAAGCTTTATTAATTAGAGTCACTAAAGACCCCTGCTACCACCGCTAGGCGCATCACACCGTATCTGTTCATTGTGTCGCCGTCAATCGCTAACACATTTACCTACTTACGACTCCGTGAAAACTTGCAAAACCATTGTAAAGCACCCTATACACGCCACGGCATGTCGCACAGGCTCGCTTATCGAACGCGTCAAAGAAGTTCAAAAGCTCGGTTTAGACTTTAGACGTCGCTATCTCCTGTCGTTTGTCAGTTTACGCCGGGAGCTGCGATTGTCTCCAACAAATGGCCTTTTTGAGCCTTCGAGGGCACAGTTTAATTGACATTCGGAATGTTTCTTCTGGTATTGAATACGGTTCCTCACGCGATACGGCTGCGTGACGTCATTGTTCCATACACGCGACATTTCAGTAATAAGAATATCTTTGATGTTTTAGTTCTTGATGGTTCTTGAATTGTTGAAGCAAAAATCAAGGAAATGTTTTGTGATTATGTTATTTTGCAGAGATTTAAAGCCCAAAAATTTTAATTATTACCTATTTAATTCCCTAAAATATATTGTACGTACGTGTATAGTTTTCCTTCGTTACCTATTCTTACATAAATGATGTATAACTGCTCTATCACATTGTCCTTGTTATCTACAGCTGTCATACACCCAATTTCCTATTCACCTATTTACGTCACTCGTTTATTAACAACGAACAGATAAACCTTAGTGAATTCCTAACTACGTTTCCAACTGGGCCAAACCACCACAAGGGATGAACCGAGTTTCTTAATTAAAACCTCACGCCCTTTGACAGATGTAACGCCTTCATAATAATTGTTCGCCTTATCTTGTATCTCATTGTATACTCCGCTTTATGGTGAGAATGTGAACCACACAATGCTGTAGGAAATTAAACTTTATTACAATGAACTAAGGTAGCTGATTGTATCTAAGTAGATTTACTTGGCTTGTTACAGAAGTTTAGATGTCGTTAGTTGATTTTGTATGACTCAAATACAATAATTATTTTGCGTTTCACGTTTCACAAATTGCTGAGTCTTGAAATTACCTGTCTATTTATTTTGTAAGAGGCAAATAGTATTTCAAAACGTCACACAATTTGTTAATACAACACTATACAATCAATCAAATCACTTCAATGTTTATTTTTAACCTTGAAAGCTCGTGGAAACACAAAGTCTAAAAATTAAAATTAACACATTTTTATATCCAATAAAATGTTTTAACTTTTTGGTCACATTTCCAAACAAGACAAAGCGGAATTTTCTACTACAATTCATAGTAACTATTCCTCAGTTCGTTGAACCGGGAAGTTATTGTAAAGTTAAGAGCTAAGTATTAAAGTAGAGTATAATAAAGGAAGCAGGCTTAAGCACTAAGCCTGGCGGCAAAGACCTGGAGTCAGGTTACCTTCCTAGACGAGACGACTGGTTGATCCTGACAACCATAATACTAGCATCATTCAGGACAAATAAAGCTTTTCTCGAACAAAAAGTGAAAAAATGTGAATTTTGTCCTCTACAAATAAAATTAAAATCTTCATAAAAAAACAAAAGTATAAACTTCTATTGTAGAAGTTTACTTTTAATAAACTGGTAACTGTTGTCGTGTGTGTGATTTGTGAGGATCTGTAAAGCTATATTTCCATCTTTGAATAACGTCGAAAGGGATAGTTTGCTTTTTTTGCAAAATCGTTGATTCAAAAGAAAGTGAGTTTCGGAATCATGAAAGCTACTACTCCTAAGAAACTAAAGCATTATAATAATTTTACTTGAGTATAAAGGATAAATATAAAAAAATGATATTTTTTACTGAGCCCCATCCTAGGTACCCCAGGATAACAAATTTTAGCCTAGCTAAACTACAGCAGTATTCAGAGGTCCAGACTTCTAAGCCTATTTTTGTAATTACCCGAGGTAAGGTTAGCTCGTATTTGCCTAACAATGGTATAGAGTTACAGTCTGGATGGTCAGGTGAAAGTTTGGGCGTAAAGGGATTACCTATTCGGTAGGCTTTAGCTACATCCCTGGTTAGATATTAGCCTGCAAGTTTCTCTTAGCTTTTAGATGTGTTTTAGTGGAATGGAGTTTACTAGATGCTTGTACAATATGTGCATTTATGCATCTAAAGGTTGCGGAGAGTTTTTTAACATTTGTTTCGTTGTGGACGCTATGGTATGTAGGTAGGTACTTGCCACAAAAAGTCGTGAAAATCCCATAAAGTATTTCCCATGTACAAATAGTTTTTTAATCACACAGCTAACGACAATGTAATGTTATCATAAGAAGTCATTATTCATTTAGTCAAGAGCATTCTTTAAATATGTTTTAAAAAATATTAAAACTATGAATTAGTATCCAATCGTGGCAAAGCGAACAATAAATGACACTGAATTATAAATCATAAAATATCACAGTGGCAAATCACTTTCTATTTAATCACTATGGCTTTTCAATTGAACATAGTAATAACAGTTTTCCAACAGGATGCGAGTGGCATGTGTAGTTGCATGGTTTCAGCATCCGTGACTACGCGACTTAGCCAATCTAAATAGATCATCGCTCACGAATGGACCGATACACGCAAATCTCATTCGATACGATTCACATAAAACATGTACAGTTCTATATTGTTCAATGGAAATACATGCGAAGCTAAAATAATTCAAGTACACAGACACATATATAGATATATGTGATTTAAAAATGTAGACTGATTTTAGCTTTGTAACTTTTATTATATTAATATTTTAATACCATATCAAAGGATAATATGACATAGTTGTAGAATTCTCAACATACAAGTTCACGTCTGCCATATATATTTACTTGATTACCTTGAACTGTATAACTTTATTTACAATAATAAATAATAAAAACAAGGGAAGAAAAACTAAACATCTACTTCTAACTACTACAAAAAAGGGGCACTTAAAAAAGCTTTAGAAAAGCCTAAAGAAAATCTAATTGCTCCAGCCCACTACCAGAGGGCAGCGTGCCCAGCATACTGGCCGCATTACCACGCTGGATGGCAATGCTGATACGTTGAGCCAGAAAAAGGCCGACCTTGGTTTTATTATTTTAACAACAGACAGGTACATAATATATAGACTTTACAAAAATTGTACAACTCCTATAATACGTAGGTGTTTTCTATGAATTTAGTTTATAAGAATTTAATCAAAATGAAACGTAACGAAAACAAAGGTTCCCTAATAAAGAGCTTAGGATGAGGCTTGTCAGAATACTTATACAACTTTGTGTTAAGTAACACGTTGCTTACAGCGCGCTCTTAATTCTAATGG
This sequence comes from Macaria notata, assembly GCA_927399415.1. NCBI lineage: Eukaryota > Metazoa > Arthropoda > Insecta > Lepidoptera > Geometridae > Macaria > Macaria notata. Next base: position 4,433,880 of record OV656727.1, read on the forward strand.
GGTTATGTGGAAATACTGGATATGCCTTTTTGTTGCAATTTTTAGTTGAAATACATTTTATTGTACATAAGCATGGATATCAAATATACTACCTACATATAATTTTTCATCATATGTATTTGTGACTAATAATAAATCTTGTTCCTTATAAAATATTATTTTATGATGTAATTATTTATAAGAAATTGATTTTTCATTTGATAAAAAGGTTAAAAATAATTTTGAACTAGACATTCATAAAAAAAATTTAGGACGATGTTACAGTACGCAACATTCTATTAAAACTTGACTTGTACATATGTAAAGGTGGTAGTAGATTCACTTTGTGAATGAATTGATGAAAGTTAAAAGTGGTAGTTAACAAAAAAAATGTACTTAAATCCTGTAAAAATATTTAATCTAAACATTTGTTTCGAACTTTCTTTTACACTTTTTTTTATAAATATATATTTCACACATTATGTGACTTCCATTTCGTATGGCTCCATGTAATAGGGGTGTAGGGTAAAAGCTCGAGGAAGAACGGCGAATTTGATTCCGAACATATCTGTTTAAGCTCCCACATCCGGTCTGACGTGAGCTTTGCAACTTAAAAGTGCCTGATGAGATTCAACGTCGACTTGAATAACACCTTGAGTAATGAATTGTGTATAGTGGTGAAATTTGGGATGAAAGATTTTGAAAATAAAAATTGTCTGTAAAAAAACTTGTAATATAGACATCACCATTACCAGATTGAACATAGAAAAAAAATAGTACCTAAATATCTACGGTTACAGCAAATACTGATGATAATATAATTTAAAAAATTCAACTATTATACAGTAATAGTTTTCCTATAATGTTTTTTGCTTTTTTTCATATTTTCCAAAAAGATTTTTCAGTTCTTCCATAATTCTTCTTTGACGCTGCTGTCGTTAAGGAGCGTCTTAATTATTTAACAACTTTTCAGGCGAGAGCGCACTGCTTTGACTTGCTCGCTGAAAAAAACCAAATAAAATGTTAAAATAATAATTAATCCTCGAGTTTCGCGGCCGTCGGCCAGCGCTGCAGCGCTTTGTGATACGATATTAAATAGTTTTTGCTGCTTCAATGCGTTTTTTACAGCGGAACGTTTAAAAGCACCCTGAAGCTTTATTGAAGCCTGAGCCTCGACTACCGCTGTTGCTGGGCAAAAACTATTTGACAATCATTTTTAAGATCACTTTGAAATTTCTCATTAAGTTGCGTTAAGTAGAGTGGCTTTTAAAAATGTTTTAATAGCATCAGAAATAAAAAGGAATTGAAGGCATTGTATAAATGTCATAGGTTAACTACGAACACAATTTTATGCGCTAAAGGTGCCTAAATATTTCATGCGCGATTTATGAAATCAGTAATAAAGTAAATTAAAATACCTAAGTACTTAAAATCGAAAACAATACGCGCCTAAATACGGGGATGTTATTGAATTTACATAAAGTTATCCCCAAATTCTAAACAATGCTTTACTATAGTTGGAGCGGTACTAAGAATTTTGAAACTCTGTTTATTCTCTAGGTGTACATATTCTTAATACGAAAACAACTAAATTTTGGTACTTAGTTTCTCTGTTTAAATAAAATTAATAATAATATCAAAGAATGATCATAGAAACTAGCAATTTGTAAAATTATTGATTAAGAAAAAAAATTGAGATAGATTTCACGATTCTTCATCTTTTTTATTTTCGATCTTGTTATACAGCAACTACAATCTGATAGTTAACACGTTCAGAAGACTATAGTATAAACATGTTTATTAGCACACTGACAAACACTCAGTAGCATATCCCACACAGTTTCAATACATAATCTACCCAAGTAACTTATAATTGTTTTCAGTAATACAGTTAATCTTATAAGTAGTGTTCAATAGTTTTCAGTGCGATACTCGTATTTAGGTCGAAAAGGTGGGATTTTGAAGGTAGTTTTCGGCTAGCACCTATGGTTTAATATAAAGCTTGGATTACTTGAGGTTTAGTCGCGCTACGGTCGTCCGGGACGGTCTTTTGGTCAACTAATCCCTTAGTTATGAAACTATAGTGGACTTGGATGTTAATTAAATGTGATATGACAAAGATAGTATCTTTATTTAATTCCAATTCTGAAATCAAACTATCCTTGTCTTACCAAGCAACTTTTTTTAATTGCATTTTATTTTGCACTACCGTTTTTTTTATTATGTTTCCACATGGCCTGCTCTCTGATATACTTAAAATGAATTCTTATACTGTATCTATTTAATTACATACTGTATTTTTGTTAAGATATTTTTATTATAGAACTTTGATAGGTATATTTTAAACATATAAAACCGATTTCACATGAAGTGGGTATCTCATGCGTTTCCAGTCATTATCGGAACAAGAAAGCTATCAGACATTAAGCTCTCAAGTGCATTCTTACTGAAGCTTAAGCACCAGCTTATTTGAAGACTTACTCTTGAAGAGATTTTACAGAATGAGGGTCCTAAGTCATGTTAGTACAGTAAAGTTTAAGTTTACATTCTAGTCATCATCATCATAAATTTAAGGGCCGGGCCCTTGTCTGTGGAGTATGCGCCATCCTTCCCGGTCTTCTGCCAATTCCTGAGCTGACAGACACCGGAGGGGTCCACGGGTGGCGGATAGTGGAACGGCCACCAGATATGGTGGTTAGCTGCGAATAACCAATAAGCAGTCCCCGACCAACAGCGGCGGAACTATCAGGACGTAGTGGGTAGTCTGGTGGAGCGGGCTAACCTATAAAGTGCTACAAAAGGTCCAACAACGGTTCTGTGACATGGCGATCAAACGCCGCCATTAAATAAGCGTTTCCCCGGTGTTAGGCAGCGGTAACACCGGTACTGGCGAGAGGCCGAAGAGGAAGGCTCTGGAAGGGTTCTGGTCAGGATAGCAACTGATGGGCAACCAGCTCTTGTACCGCGGTGCGGAAGGCAAGTGGGAAACCACCGCACTACTTATCCCAATTTTGGAGTAATGGAAAATGTCGCCTAATACATTCTAGTATTGATCAATATAGGTATTGTATGTGATTATGATTAATTAGAATAGTTCAATAATTCCAACATTGTAACAGTACCTATACACAGACTTGTTTTTACTATATTTAATCGTCAACTAATATTTGATGATAAGCACAAATTAAATAATTGGTGCTAATAATCATATATGTACTTGTTTATGTACCTACACATGTCTACTGTACGTACAGTACTATCAAAGTAATTAAAAAAAAATCGGTATTTATAATAATTCTTTGTAAGAAATCAACAAGAAAGTATTCAAAACTATCCATTCCTTTTTTCCCCAGGTAAAACCTTACCAGTGCACTGCGTGATTGAAGCGGTATCGTCCCTGGAGGAAGGTGCGTGGCGCCGCCGTGCTGTGGTGGAGACGGACTCCTACGTCATCATCCCCGCAGCCACCGCCTTCCACGAGCTGGTGGCGGCAGCCATGATGCGGCTCGGATATCCACAGGAACTCGCTGCTTCTGCTAAAGGTAAAGGAATTTACAATCATGATTACAATACAATATATCTTTACTGCACACTAAAATAAATTAACAATATCAAAGGATTTAGACTATAAATAAATGTACAAGTCAACATAACATATAATGTACTTATATCAACATTGTAACAAGTATTTAGTAGAAAGTATGTACTGGAATTTAGTGGATACTTGCGGAATTGTACTCGTTTTTTCGGGATAAAAATAACCTGTAACACACTTAGGACTTTATTCTACCACCATAACCACATCTGTGATGTTTTCACGCTCTATTACGGCGTGTTAGCGGAACAAACAGACAGACAAACATTTCTTGGTTAATTTATGAAGTAAGTTCATATGTAAACTATGATAAAAAAATTTTTTTTAAGTAATTTTTATTTTGGCAGTCGGTAAGCCATATCAGAAGCCCTCGATCTCACTCTCATTTGTTAAGGACGAGCTCCCAAGAAGAGCGAGATGGCAATACATTTATTGCGACAAGATTCTCCAAATTCCCTCTATTTGAAAGCTCAGAACTCCGCTTGAGAGAATAAATTCAGTGTGGGAAAAAATATATGTTATTCTGTATAGTTTTTCAAAGAGATTGTAATTTTAGAAATTTCGATACTTTGTAACATAAATCCAAAAAAAAATTTTTAAGTTAACCCTTGTTTTGTCATGTATTTCCCTGAGGCTCCGAAATGGGGAGAAAAAATACATACCTTTCTTTGAAGGAAATGTGCTACACATCATTTTGCTATTTTTGGCACTTTAGGATTATCAAAATATTGGTTTTTCGATTTATTATGAATTGTTTTATAGCTTTTGCAACCTATTTTGAGCCGATAGACGCGTGGGCGTCGACGTTCATCAGTAGCTAGCTAACGTTCGTACGGGAAGCACGTGCCACTCCGCGCAGCTCCATGCTCCAGTTTTCGAAATATGAAACGACTCAAACTATTGCTCCAACTCGACAGTTTGTTTGAGCTACTGCTAGTGTATGGTAGTGCTGGGTTGGTTACGAATAAAACGATTTCTAGATATATATTTTTTTTATAAATTCGAAATATAGCAACAATACAAGTAGCAATTAGAAAAATCATATTATTAATTAAAAAAACAACGATACAATAAAAACATTTTTTTTGTGTAATAATGTATTTGAAATTTATTGAATATATATTCACCCATTGCAATAATAATAATAACATCTCAAATTCCAAAATAAAACAAATTTCAACATGATTTCGTTTTTAGAACCATTTTTTATTTCAATTTATATTAATACCTTATGTCTAAAAAATAAAACAAAATATTTCAATTTTAAATAACATAATATTATTACATCTTTCTAAAACCGTTTTTTATAGTGCAATCGATATTAGACTTTATGCCGCCGGTATAGAACCGCTCTACTTGTCAAAGCCTAACTAGTTTCAAATAACTATATTTCTAAACATGAGTTGTCGTTTTTCGTTCGTTCTAAACCCATTTTTTTGTAGTGCAATGGATATTAGACTATGTCTTCGGCATAGAACCGCTTTACCTGTCGAAGCCAAACCACTTTCAAGTAACTACATTTGTAAACATGCAAAAATAGACTTAAAACGTATTGACATAGAGCTCACATTTGACATTTTTGTTCGTAATTGTACTACGTTTTATTTGTAACCGAATGAATGGTTTGCATACAAGCGTTCGTTCCTTTTTTGAGTAACTAGTTTTCAAAAGCGTTTGCATCTAAAACGGATAATATTACCGTGCGTTAGTAATAAAATAGCAATTAGTAATATATTAGATACTAAAAATATTTTAAAAGTTTGTACTTTTGCACTAACATTTTTTGTTATGGTGATGGTGCTTTTCTAACCAACGGACATTTTAGTGCGAAATATGCCGAGGCGAAAGAAAAATAAAAAACACCAACAAAATCAAAATTGCGCAAGTCGTCATTTGAGCACATGGTAGCGGCGTGGTGGTGGATATAGGTACAAATCTACCTTTTTATTTTTATATTTTACCTTACTGCTGCGTAAGAATAATGACGTGTTATGCCCGATCCACAAATACAGTAACGAAACATAGGTAGGTACCTACACAGGGACAATAATAACTATTGGTAGTGCAGTAGGTGGCCTTATCGCCTTATTCGCCGATCGAATTCTACCAGGCAACCTTTGGATGGACATAAAGCGAGCTACATAGGTATAAGTACGTATTGGTCGTACCTATATAGGTAGGTACCTACTGAAATATGTGTATGTATTTATAATACCTAACCTTTAATAATATGTAAATATAGTCGTAAAACTATCCTCAAAAAATATTATTATGGAACTACGAAAGTACTAGAAGTAACTATAGGTACCTACCTGACTTCAATTCGTTTGATCGTCCAGGATAACTTGATCTTTGCTACTAAAATAGCCCGACCCGCTTGCAGCTCTCAGAATCTGGCCGCTCTGTCGTCTCGCGGGCTCGTGGTTGGTTCGGTGAAAGGTCGTAGGTACCTAGTAGGTAGGTTATTAGCGCTAGCGCTATTATAAAATAGGTGGCGCTTACGCGTAATCAAAAACAAACTCTAAAAGAGTAGGTAGTAAATCAAGAGTACTCTTTAGTTGTACTCTTGATTTACTTCTATCACAAAATAAATATAGGTACCTACTTACCTAGGTACATAAGTTGCATTAGGCCTTCTCGAGTGTCAATCTGCTGGCCCTTCCTGCATGGCATCTCTACCTAGGTCGGTAGGTACATAAAATAAAACCGTCCAAATGTTTTATTTTCACATCACGGATTTCGTAGAAACATAGTTAATTTACCAATAAATTACCTTAATATAACAATCAAACTTGTTAGGTATATTTTTTTTACATTATAACCTTTTTAGGGGTTCGTCCGTACCTCAAGTAAACCTAATAGACATCGATCTATCTAATAGAATTATTTTGTTGCCCCTCTGTTCTACCTGTTCTTTCTTGTTTGATCAAGTTTATTGCTTTCTAAGTACCTAGGTATCTGTACGTACCAACTGAAGTTCGTCTGTCCGTCGGTCTGTCACCAGGCGATATCCCATGTAGCGTGATAGCAAGACAGATGAAATTTTCACAGATGACGTATTTCTGTTGACGCTATAACAATAAATACTTACTAAAAAATATATTTATTTTTTGCTTTAGTGTTATTAGGGTTCCGCGTTATTAATAATGAAATAATGGATTTTAGTATGTATGTTTGTGCAAAACGATGTGTGCGAGTATAATTCAGTTCAGCAGAATTCAGTTGAAAATAAATTAATAATGTAATGTCTATTTCTATATTTTATACCTATAATTTTTTTTTATTAAAATTTTAACCTAAACATTTGTTTTAATTACTGCAAAAAAATAAGATAGTAGTTATTTCATAATTATTATGTATTACTATTATTGTAATCAGGAGTCGTCGTGCGGGTAGTAATAACAATGAAGTGAGCGACGGTGAAGTCGTGAACAATGTCACCAACAGCACCGATTGTAGCGTTCAATTTATAGAGATGATGATTTTTGGAAATCCAAAATAGAGTATCCCTTAGAGCTATTTTACAAAGAATGCATATTACCAGAGCTAATTGACCCTCGTCACACGCGAAAAATGCCTATAAGAGATCCGATACACATACAAGTAGCAATAGAATCAAAAAAAAAAAAAAAACAAGACAAAGAAAACTGTAAACGCAAATGGAACAAAAATTCTAACGATAATAATGGGCAAAAAGTTACGGTAATGGACGCATCGCAATCTTTTGAAGAATGGACGAAGAGTCCAATCTCCAAAAAACTGCGGCCAGAATTCATTTCTCCCAATGACGAAGGCGATGGCGACAATGAGATGATGTACATTCAAAACTGTAGCCGTCAATTAGATTTTAACGAGTTTTAATACATGCGCATTATTACATAAAAAAAGCTCCGTCCATAGAAAGCTTCAAGACTCAAGTAAAAATATGGTATTTGTCATCATTACAGTGAGATCTATGTAGTTCCTTTGCTATCATCATCTATGTATGTGTATAGTATATACTCAATCAGTATTTATTAACAATATGTATTAATTTATATTATTTTTGGTGTATTGTTATTATATATGTATTAGGGTGTATGATTTATATGTATAGTTTATTAAGTAGGTTTGTAGTATGTATTTTTAATCTAATCTTTTCTTCTTTATTTATTTTATTGTATACCACGTCCTCTGTTATCTCTTATTTATTCCTTTCCATCCAATGGTTGCCTGGAAGAGATTGCTTTTAGCAATAAGGCCGCCACTTGTGGCACTAGTATAAGTATTTTTTTCTTCTTTCCTTTTAATTTTATCGTGTGTTACAATAAAGAATTTTCTATCTATCTATCTATCTAATCTTTTAAATGGGCTGATAAACTGTTTTGGTACATTTATTGTACTAGTAAATAATTATAATTAATAATGGAGAAATGTGTGTTTAATTTAAATATATAAAGGTACATAAGATATTAATAACACATTCGTATTTTTTTCGCCAGACCCATATAAATACGCCAGGGTAGTTCCTAGTAGATGCTTCGTCAAATTAGAACTCGCAAGCGGCGATCTCTAGAATTCTAGATTACTAGCGGCGCCCCGTGGTGTTTCCCGCGTTTCGTAGTTATAATATTAATGTAGGGTCTAAATATCTCCTTGCCAAATTTAATCCAAATCGGTTCAGCTGTTTAAGCACAAAGAACGGCCAACATACTTACACCCTCACAAACTTTCGTCTTTATAATATTACTGGGATGGAATTGTACGGAACCCTTCGTGCGCGAGTCCGAATCACACTTGGCCTTATAATTAATTTATAAGCCACAATAATTCTTCTGCTATTCGGGGTTCCCAGAGAATATATAACACTAATTAGCTGCGTTTCATTTGAAACTGTTTTCGTGCAGGTGCCTAACTCGTGCATAAGTATTTTTTTTTATATTGAAGCGCCATATACTTTCGCCGATTTTATACCAGGTAAGTAGGTATTACAAGTTACATACTACTGGATTAATAATTTAGTAGGTAAGTGCTTACTGATTTCAAACAACTGTAAACAAAGTACCTATATAACTAGTTACCTACATATATGTAATATAAAGTTATAAGTAAATTAATAAATACCGATAAGGTAACTACCATATACCATGTATATTGAACCTACTTATCAATTACCTCTATCTGTATTGGTATGAAATAATAAATAGTTATAATAACAACAAACAAGTAGCAATTTGAAAAATTATACCGACTTTTTTCAGTGACCATATAACACTGTACGAACTAATTTGACTCCCTTCTCAACACTCCGCGCCGCGTCCCGCGCGCGAGTCGCACCCTAGCCGATCCCCGGCGGCCGCGGCCGCGCGGCGCGGCCCCGTCATGTTAGCACGTCCGTCCGCTACGCCTTGAACATGATTATGACCGGCTACGCCGTTTCTTATTTGAGCAATTGTCGTGTGTATTGAGCGGCAAGTGCGGGGCCGGGTAGGCAATATCGGTCACGTGGTATTTGGGAAGCGCCCCCTTAAGAAGAAGATACGATATTCCAAATTAAATCCTCTTTATTTGTTGTTCTCCATTCCTTATCCGTATTAAATAACTCTACCTATTTCTACGCTCTGTCACATAACTTTCTAAAAATCTTGTTTACCTCTTGATAAATTAAGTATGTTTGTGTAATTAGCTAATTCATTATCTTGTTTACGAGTTAACAATACTTTTGTTCACAGGATCAGTTGTCATTAATAACTGGAAGCCGTTACCCTTCGAGCGTATCTCAGATGGTCCTTTGGCCACGGTTGGAGAAGTTCTGGGCGAGCTGACGACGGTGGCAACTCTTCGGATCCAGTTACTCCGGCCAAGGCCTACTCCTCTACAGGATATCAAGGACAAGCTGCTGAGACTACTCCTGGTGCAGAGCAGGCCATTGCTCATGTCCACTGGGTGCCCGCTAGATGAGGTAATTTAGTATTTCCCATATCATAAATATGTATCATTTTTTTTTTTTCAAATTACCAAGTTTTCCATAGACTATTAATTACTATATTTTTTTCTAATGTGTGATTCCTCTATTCAACTAATTATTATACCGTTTCTCCTCAATCAATTGATATGTATTTGTATTTTCAATATAAACAAATATAAGAGTCATCACTCCTCTAAAACAAAACGATCAATTTCAACAATATTAGAACCGGTCCGGGATATTTTTATATATTTAATTTCTGACCACAAAATAAACGCTAAGTCAGAAACAACACGACAACATTTTTTTAATATTTTTTATAAAATAAGTAAACCCCAATACAAAAATGGAATAAAAACCCCTGACCCCTGTGGACAGTTCCCAACAGAGTTGATGTAGGCGTGCGTACAAATTCACACCTCCGCGAATAAATCCTTAAGCTCTTTAAAAACATCTGTCAAACGGTATCAAAGCTTGTTCATCATAATCATTTAGACAAAGCGGCCACGCTAGACTGCGTTGAACCCAGAGCTCTATGTTCTTTAACACGGATCGGAGTAACCCAGGGTTTGTCTACAATCGCAATACTGCGTGTATGGAAATAATACAGAGTTTCTGCTAAATAACGCATAACCTTTGAAAGGTGGTTTTAGTATATCAAAAGCAACAATTTTGGTTATACGACTTTTGGACAATCGCGAAAAATATATTAATTTCTCTATACATATTGTCAATAGGCGACGAAACTAGTTTGACAAAAGTTTGAATCGAAGAACGAGGGTAGTCGATTTTGACGAAAAAAAAACCACCTTCAAATTGTTATGCGTAGATAGATAGCATGACCCTGTATATACCTACATTGTTCAAGCGACGTATTATACAGAAATACGCACAAACTAAACCTTTACCCCTTATTAACGTCGAGTCTTTTGTTTACCGCATTTTGAGTCGCCCATTCAGTATGGATTGGCGAATTTGCATTGTTTCCCGAATTTAATGGGGTCTCGTTTAATTGGACGGTTTAGATTATTTTATAGCACGTTGGTAACACCACTGATGGGATGCAAAGTACTCGCGGATTTTGAAATCTAAATGCAATGACTGCAACCAAAATTCATGAACGATAGCTTATACATATTATGTAGGTACATACATAGTTATAATTTTAAGGGCCTCTAATTATTTTTTATAAATACTAAATTAAAGAAAAGAAGAGAAAGGTGTATAAATGTAAGACGAAATTGGCATAAAGGCAAATGAAGCAGATAACTTGTCCTAACTATTACTAAAAAAAGAAAGTCTTCAGCTCGTCATCCACGACAATGTAAAATAATCCATGATTTCACAACAACATACTTGTACATTTATACATCCGTCTCGCACAATACGAGGTTCGTTATAATTTGCGAGGTTTCTTCTAAGGAACGAAATAATACCAAAGTGACACCTAATAACGGTAAAATATCTCTAAATACTTACATCACATATCATACAAAATATATAAAAGCTATAGTTAGTTTTGTTGGTTCATTGGTCTGTTTGTTTTGCTTTTACACCGAAACTGGGAAATAGATCACTGCCACAGTGGTCATATTATAGGGCCACAGGTGAGACATTATAGCCTACTTTTTACATCAAAACAAAGCAGTCGAAGCTATATACATCCTCTATTATATTCTATATAGGATAAGACTACGTGATTGATAAAGTAACCAACATAAATATGCTTTCATGTTGATTGGATAATTCAAGTTGCTAGTAAAATCAGTCCTCGCAAGTTCGTCAAAACTGTTTATAATTTGCCTTGATATGTACTTAGACATCTCCAAGTTACAACATCTACCTTTTTAAGTCCCCGCTAATAGGGATCATCACTTGGAAGAAGAATTAAGCCAACATTTGTTTTGATGTTCGCGAGCGCTCCAAGACTTTGTAGATGATAATAGATTCGGATGTTTTGAAATAAATAGACCAATGATGTAAAGAGAAGACTGAGTTAATTTCAAGACACGTTATTTATTATTTTGTAATTAATTAATTTATTAATAGTCTGCTAAACAGACATTAAGCTAAAACACACATAATATAATATTTAATAAATAGAAAAAAATTACGAGTACTTAAAGCCCTCTTGATGCAAACCTCACTAACAATTTTAAGATAATTACTTACAAAATAAATACACATATATTACATGCTAATTTAAACAATAAGGAAAATAAAAATAACATAAATAAAGAGTTACACAATACATATTATTATAACTACAAATCTAAGCTTATGAAAAATAACAATCAAATAAAATATCTTGCAAAAATTTGTGATTCAATAGGTACCTATTTTACTTGGCTAAGTGTTTCATAATATTTCACAATATAATGTAACACAAGTAGCTTAAAAACATCAACTTATTAGCATTTTCATTATTTAGATGAAACTGGTTTTTACACATTATTGTTGTTATTGTTTGTGGCTATATAGAAATACTTTATCACTTTTTGGCTAAAATTTCCTGCTAACAAAACACTCTCACAAGCGTTATGATTCAATTACAATGAAGGCTTTAGCACTTTACATTATTTATTTACTAACGCGAATCGTTATAAGGCAATCTCGTAAAATAGCTGAGCGGGGGAGGTTTAAGTCTCACAAGATGCGAGTAGATACAGCAATTTGTCGAGGCGCCGAGTACCTGCCTCACAGCCTCACACGCCAGATCTCCATACATAATAAATTTAATTGAATCTCAGTCTCATCCCCGCTCGCGAGGCCTTATTATATTTTCTAAATATCCGCCTCGAACGGGTTACGAGCGAGCGACCCCACCGTCTTACCAACTCCGGCCCGCGAAAGAGGGTTAAAAGGAGTTTTAGATGTACGAACGCTTTTGATCTTATTAATACCATAAAATAATGCTTTATAATCTTATTAAACGCGAGGTTAGCGCTCGATGCGTTCCCTCCGCGAGGCTTAACCCGGTTCGCGGCAAACTGATTTCAATTTGGCATTTTGAGTTAAGTGGTGGGCTAATTTTACTCGCGATTCCAATGTCGAAGTTTAAAAGATAGATACGGTGAGGTAAAGTTGCGCAAATGAAGCAAAGGAACTCGGAGTGAGATAATCAAACACTCGGGGCCAAGTTGGTAGCTAAACGCCAGATGAACTCGCCTATTAAATTATGGCAATTTATTACACGCCAATTTGTGCCGTTTCGATTGCAACTTTTAGCCAACACAATTTGAGTTGTTTTAAGCAAAAGTTTCAAGAAGATAACAGTAACTTGACTGACAGTGTCTTCGGCAGATCTCCTTTAAGTTCCAAATCCCGTTAATTTTGAAGGAGAGCTGTTACAATCTAATCACATTTAGAAGCGTGTAAGTAGCGTATGTATACACTACTATAATATGAGATAAGACTAAGCCCATTATGTTGAGAGATGTCCCGAGAGCGCATGAAGCGATGTTCGCAATCACACACCGAATTACGTACTTAGTCGGATTACACGTGACACGAGTTATCACGCGCAGGCGCCACTTCTTGTAAATCTTCCACGAAGAAACAGACAATATCTGAAAGCAAATATGGCCTCACTATTTAAAAATATAAAACAAAGAAGCGGATTAACGTATCACTCCACTAATGCCTCTGACATGATTTATAGCGGCAATCTAATGTAATGCAGTACATTTGATTTAACGCTATGATTTAGCAACAGTTGTAAAGCAAACGGCTCGACAGACAAGTCGCTTGACAACGTATTCGCTGGCATTGTTCTATGTAATCTAGCGATACGCAGATCTACTTGCATAACTGCCGCGCTGAGTAAACTCGGCGACGGAGTATAATCTGACAAGTTCTTTATGATTGACTACTTGCTCCACGATTAATACCTAACTAAATATGCATCCGAGCTATCGCTGAACAAATAGTTGTGAAATTCAAACAAGGCATTGAAATCATTTTGAAGTCACACGGTCTATTTGTCGTTTTAATTGAAACATGGTTAGTTCGGGAGTCAGATCAGTTTTTTTGTGTGGAAGTAGTAACCGCGGAAACGTTTTAGGCACTTAGTGCGCGGCACCGCCGGCACCTAGTTGAGGGCAGAGTGGGTGGATGCTAATTGTAGAGACGCCCTTCCCGCTCATTGTTTTAGAGCAGACCATGATTGAAGTGGTGCGGCGCAGGGAGCACTAACCACCGCGCAAACACGGCCGCGTCAGCCGCGCCGGCCGCGCATGACACATGCATTAACAACCGACCTAATATTTTCATAATCTAATGGCGATGTTCTGTGAAACAATGCTTGGTGTTTGCTCGACCAATTATCTCTATATCTGTTGCTGGTTAGACTGACCTCGTTAAAACCATCTAAAATTGTTTGCGGTATCTTTTTCTTCATTTACTCGTGCCATTGATGCTACCGGTGACTGACGTTGAGTATTTGTTTGTTACAGGTTACGCTCGCCCAGATATGTCGGGGGCAGGATAGGACCCCGGGGCCGCACAATTTCCACGAGCCATCTGAAGAAATGCGAAGGAAGTTTGAGTCGTGGTGGAGTGCGCAGGTATCCCCGAGACCTCCGCCATTCAGCCCTCGCAGATACCCGTCGCCCGGACCAAAGAACCGTTCTCCCACTCTCAACGCGATGCCTGAACATTTGCATCCGGCTCTACAGACAGTTCAGAGTCAATACCCTACACAAAAAACTCGCATGCGAACTAGCTTCGACCCCGAGCTAGAGCTGCCAAAGTTGCAACGTTGGTTTTCTGAGAATCAGCACCCGAGTCGACAACAAATACAACAGTACGTGCGAGAACTAAATAATCTCGAGTCTCGACGAGGAAGGAAACCTCTCGATGTGAATAATGTAGTATATTGGTTCAAGAACGCGCGCGCGGCACAGAAACGTGCTGAGTTGCGGAACATTGGAGGATTAGGGTGTCATCTTAACGGTTTCAATAGCCGAAGTCATAGCCCAAGTAATGGCTCAATCATGGGAAACGATGGATATAATCATGATCACAATTCCATGAAGAGCCCCATGCAGCTTTCGGGCAGCCCTGGCCGATATCCTATGTCAGTGATGTCTGAAGATAATCTTTCAAACGGAGGATCTGATCTAGAAGATGATGGTGGCGATCTCAACCCGGACGACAGACCTGATAGTCAAGAAGCACCTCTGTCTCTTATTACAATAAAGAAAAATAACAATGACTCAGAAGATACTCCACAAGAATCTCCAAAGGCACCCGATATTAAGGTAGGTTTTTCTCTATTACCTTCTTTTTAATATGTACCAGAAAGTCTCCACCAGAGAACCAAATGTTTTAATTGGGCAATAATTAATCGAATTCTCTTATTGTTTAAGGTTCACGACATCAAAGAAGAACCAAGGGATCTCACCAAAACTGATCAAGCCAGTTCACCACAACGATCTCCAGCAAAAAACAGTGACAGCTCGCACAATAACAACAGCAGTACCAATAACAACAATGAGGACGAGAACGGTACTGTGGAAGATCATGAGGTGTCTGATGACGAAGTGATGCAGGAGCGGCATTACAGACCAACTTCTCCACATCTTGAACGTCTTCCGTTTCCGATGGTCCCTAACCACCCCATGTTTGGACACGGGATCATGTACATGAGTCAGTACATGAGCGGGTTCCCTGGAGTCGGGCCAGTTCCTGGCGATGCAGCTAGTGGCCTAAACTTAGCTCTGGCGGGAGCATCGGACGAGCGACGCAAACGCAACCGCACCTTCATAGACCCGGTCTCAGAGGTCCCGGTCCTCGAACAGTGGTTCTCAATGAACACTCACCCTTCACACAACCTAATACTCAAATACACAGAAGAGCTGAACAGAATGCCGTACAGGCAGAAGTTTCCAAGACTGGAGTCCAAGAACGTGCAGTTCTGGTTCAAAAACAGACGGGCCAAGTGCAAGAGGTTGAAGATGTCGCTGTACGAGCCGTCGTCTCCGAGCCACTACTCGCACCCCGGTCACCCGCATGCCATCGCTGAAAGAAAATTGGTCTGAACTTGCTGAATCAAAGGCTCCAGATAAAAATGGCTTGAGCCAAGGTTTGAGTGTTTGTGGCGTTCTATCGGCATATTACACGAAAGACTGATCGATACGGTTATGGTGTGCAGTGCCATGTTAGTATTAAAATGGGTTACGTCATCCCAATTTTTAACCGCTCGTATTATTCAGACGTCTCTATTGTCAACTCTTGTAGTATTTAGTAAGTAGTTATAATGTAAGGTATGCAATCTTTGTAAACATAGAAGTAGGATATCTGTCTATGTTAAGAGCAGCGATCACATCGTTTTATGTACATAGATGTACAAACAAATTGCTATCAAAGGACACGTCACATCTGTTTGTTTATGAATCTCATGGGCTATAGTTTATATGTATATAGTCACATATTCTCGGTTAATTTATTAAATTCCACAGTAGCTGTGTAAAGTACTATCGTGTTTATTCTAAGATAGTGATCTTTCGATAATATTCGCTTGTATTAAACTGTAGCTTACTCTTTGTCGTTTAGAATGGTATTCAATGTTATCGTAAGTGTATATTGTTTTATATTATAATTAAGAATACTATTTAGTTAAAGCGATATTGTATTGCACACTAGAATTAAATTAAGCTACATCGATCTTTTTAATAGTAGTTACGATATAGAATACGCACATTCCATAATGCCTAGAAATTTTTGTTGTAGTGTAGTAGCTTTCTCAATCCAAAGATCGGTAATGTATTTAGAATGAGTTTCACATCTTACATTGCACATACTCATGTGAGATACATAGTGATGTGCTAAAATATCGTTCAATCTGAATAATAGTGATGAAATTTGTTAATTATGTATGTGTACTCTAGTACGTATATTGGTATCTAAAAGACATTATTATAATTTAAGAGCGTAGTTAAATGCAAATATAAATAAATATAATATGAAATCGCATAAGTCAGATATCTAGAATATTGTATGTTTCAGTATTTACGCATTTATAGATCGAGGCTGTTTACCACATTTCCATAGATCGATTGTTTTATAGTTTTAAACACATCCCTAGTTTTAAATTAAAACGGATTGTTTTTATTGTTCCAATGTTATGCTTGTTTTTGTGAAGCTGTGATGAAATTTCCAAATAAATGTAAATATTTTTATCTAATGTTAAAATAAGGTTTTAAGTGAAACTACGTCACTGGGCTCACACAAACAATGGAAGCGTTTACTGCTTAGATCAACAAATATTGGCTAAATGTTTATTCGATTCAATTACATAAACGAAAATTTAATTGAATATAATATGAAAAAGATTTTCCAATCTTTCATTTACCCATTTTCCAATATGAATTTAAATATAGATTTCTTGGTTTTATAGCTAGATTCATTCATATGTTATAATCTTTAGAAGTCATTAATTGCAACGAAATTTCAGCAATGCGCTTAATTCCAACTGGTTATTCTCTCTCTTGAGTCGTATTCCTTCATGACTGAGGGTCGTGACTCCCCCGCAGAATTAATTCGTTAAGGGAGTTTTCTTTGGCAGATACATCGTGGTGGTCGCCCAGGTCCTTCCACGGAAGACACATGTCCTCGGATAATAATTGGGCCTAATTTTTTTTTTAAATTTTATGCTCTGTAAAGATAGCGAGTGTGGAAGAAGTTCCAGTGTCTGCTTTTATCCAGACCCACCCTGGTTCGAATTTGTATTTTCAAATGTGGATTTGCACTGGCTTAGCGGTGAAGGGAAACATCGTGTGGAAATGGTTATTCTTAGATCGATGAATACTAATAGAATAATAAACAACTGCTACATGTACACATTGTACACCATACTCCACTATCCTTTTGAAAGATCTAAACACATCACTATCTCAGGAAATATTACTAACAGCAGTTTGTGGAGTGGACAATGCATGTGTCAATAGATATCTGAGGCCTTCGGCAGAGACGGAGCGGAAGCGACCGGCGGGAGGACCCAAATCACCTGTCAAACAAAACTTTAGGTCTTGGTGTAATCGCAAACAGTATCTACAGACGTCTTTGTCGCGTCTTCGATCTTGGTGAATGACCGACTGGTTGGCGTTCGGTATTGCACTTGCGCAACGAAGCTTCAAGGAGACCAAGTTTGAAGATAAGATAATGAAGATATCGAGATTTTGGTAAGCTAGTTTTGGGAACTGTCGTTTTCTGGTTAAATGCTGTTTATTTTATACCTTCTTACCTTACCTTTATCTTGATTATTTTTTCTGCTACGTGGCATATCAGCATTATGATGAAATACGAATTTAATTGACACTATAAATAGTTTTAGTTTCAATATATTATGGTCCGCTGCCTTTACTCAGCAGTGGGAAGACACGGGCTGATATAATGATGATATTGATGATACTAGAAAAGTGCAAGATAGCTTATAACTAACTCAGTCAAACTTAGAACATCCGCAATTATAAGAGACACATGTCAAAGCTATTTGACACAATATCATAAAATGATTATTTGACCTTTACAATCTTATGAACAGAGATATACTATAGTATTGAATCTCTGTTCATAAGATTGTAAAGGTAACTAAGGTGGTAGGATTGTAAGGTAGGATAGCATCAATATATTGATGCTATAAAGAAAAGTACAGGTACGGTACCAAAACGTTTATAAGAAGTCGTTTATCCCTCAAAGTCAGAGATATTAAACCTCTTAGTTGCAAGTAGGTACAGTGATAGAAACGTCGGAATGAAACGGTGAAGATTATGCCAATTAGAGAGCTTTAAACTGGCTGCCTTCTTCAATCGCTCTTACAGCGGCATTCTTATATCTATTTGCAGATCTCAGCTCCGATTGAAGGTTCTACCGACTTTGTAATGAATTGAGAAGTTTCTGCTGAATTATGTTACGAAAATGGTAAGAAAGTATAATGCTATGTACGTATATATATATATGTATTTATTATACACAGATTATTTAGTTCGTAAGGTAGTAGTAAATATTGATTTTGTAATTTGCTATGCTTCGAAATCAGACAGTTGTCACCCACAGACTGGTCAAGATACCATTAATAATAACACTTATGTACATTAGTAAATTTGCACGGGTCACCCATCTACTTCTAATCTAGGGGTTGCGGGTTCGATTCCCGCATAACACAAGTAATCAAAATTTATCTATAATTACTTGTTTTGAGTCTGGTCGTTTCTATGTATAATATGTATGTATTTACAAAAGAAAAGTATATATAATATACATTACATATCACATCCATTACCCAGAACCCATGATACTAGCGTAAGCTTAGTATGGGGCTAAATGGCGTTGTGTGATATGTCCTAAAATATTTATTTATTATTTATCTAAGGACTAGTACGCCACAGGATATTAACAATCTTTTCCTACCTAATTTATCTTATGTATGTATCTATTTTTTAAGTTACATTTTTACCTAAGATCAATGAAGCAAGGAATATTTCGACGACCCTAATAAACCGTAAGCACGGGAACTTATCCATCCGTGGCTGAACAAACCCCCAATCTTTCATGTCCCAACAACATTGGGGCAAAAAACGTCATGTCAATTAATTAAATCTACCGTAAGCTTGGCTTAGCTGTCTCCTTGTTATATCATAACTAAAGGCTGGTTTATTGAATCAGTACGTAAGTTTCATATGTTCTACGTAGTTCTATTCGATACGAAATTCACAACGAAGAAATTCATAGCATCGTAATGGCAAAAGCGTTGCTCTGTAACTATTGAAAGGCGTACTTGAATAATACATGTAAGTCTTGTAATATACTAGGTATTATTATATAAGTATTTTTAAATTTGGTTTCATTAATGATATGAGCAAAATGCAATTTAAAATATCTCTTTTATATTTTCAAGAAGTTTATGTACACGGATTAGCCATATCACACCATTTATTTAATATTTTTTTATAGCAAGTGGGTTGACTCTGTTTGCTATTGTATATCACATAGGCGATAAAGAACATTATTTATCAATAAATTTATAACATGACGAATTTACGACGACAAACAGCATACGAAATCGCACTCAACAGAAATGTTCTTTAACTATTTGAAGCTGAAAAATAAACTCTCCCAGCAAATCTCTGAAAATCTTAAAATCTCAGGTTTATTGTAACAATTTTCTCTCTCATTTCGCTTATTTGGCGGCCGCTAAGGCGGTGTACAGACAACGATAATATTGCTGTATTAACTTGTGGAGTAAATCTTCCTCCGGCGGGGCTTAAGAGTTTTATTGTCGTACAGAGATTGCCGAGATGTCCCGCCTTGGCTTACTTAATAATAAACTTAAACGGGGTGGTTTTAACTGGCCGCTTTATGTTGTCAAACTCTTTGGTTGGAAATTTAGTGAATTTATAAATGCTAGTTGCATAAAAATCGGCGCAATATTTTAGCGGCCTTCATAGCTCTGTCTAAAAGGGGTCCTATTACAAAACGTGGTTTAACTATTAGTCCAGAACTTTGGAAATATGCAGTCCGGTCTACTTGTTCAAAAAATGTTTTCTTCTGTCATAATAATCAAATTGACAAAATGTTACCAATGATAAACCAACGTTCTAATTTGAAGTTGACATTTTGATTCTTTGTATGTGATGTGTGAACAACAAGAACCGACTTTTTATTTTCAAGGTCCTCGAACAACATTTAAACCACGATTTGTAAAAAGTGAGAGCAAGTTTTTTTTTATAATTTACGAATAGATAAGCAGCTAATATAATATGTTTGATCCCTTCGCAATCAAATCACAATATCCGATGCAAATCTATTTAATTTTCAGTTTGTTCTGTAAGTATGCAATTTAATTAAAATTTGATAAATTTAAGTAGGCTTCTAATTAAGTTTGCTAAACTTTGTAAGCGTATGTTCGTATTCACAGTTTACTTCCGGAAAATCTTGTAAACGTAATGATCTCAATGATAACACTATCACTAACGAACCTTCAAAATAAAACATGGCAGTTAATTTGTGGTAAAACGTAAATCTTGTGCAATAACTTCCCTCCTTGGCCATAACTCAGGGCTGATCCTTGCGTTGACTTAAGAAGATGAACCACCCCTAGATATGCAGCTTTCAATTTAGGAGAGCTTTCCGTGGTAGATGAAAATATACATCATATTTTGTAAAAGTGAAGAATTCAAGACTGAGTTTATTGCTACAAAATTAAAAATATATATAGTTGTTATTTTTATTTTTAATTATAATATAAGAATAATGTGATGCTGAGTATTTGGTGCCAAATTGTTAAAGTGAAAAATGATAAATTTTATAAGATGCGTCTAGGTAGGTCGGTACAAATGGTTAGGCACTAAATTGCAATTGAGTTATTTTTGTCTTTTGATAAAGCTTATACAATTAAAGGTAAAAAAAAACTCATGTTGTTACTTCTGTATAATATACTAGCTATGTCCTCCTTAGCTAAGCTACTATGGTACTAAAACTATACATGCCTACTTTATTACCACAGCACCACTCAAATTCAAACATACTTACTAGCCACAAACCTTCTACTCAGTATCAGTATTACTTCCGAACGTCCCCAACTTGTTGTCTCGTACAACTGCGTATTTCTCCCGGCAGAGGTCGCTGTAATCGCAAATCTCCCGCCGCCAATTTATTTTCATTAGCGATCATCCGCGGTTAATTTTATTCCCTACTTACCCTCGGATCGTAGACACTTGTTGGGAAGTGTAGAGAGAGCTTCAGGTTGGCATTTTATTTTGGCTTTAAACCTAAACGCTGTGGTTTTTCTTTGTACAACTTTCTTTATACGGTCTTCTATGAAAAATATTAAATTTCAATTTTTTTTTGTGTTTTGGCTTTTGCGCAGATTAGACTTTGCAATTCTGCCAATATCAAGTGGGAAGATAGGCCATCAAACCGAAATATAAATAGAATACAAACAAAAAATGTCATTTACAAGATTCTGACAAGGTAAATAAAGTAAAGAGATTAACTTTTCATTTTTGTCTATAAGTAAAAAGTGGTAAACAATCAAGCTGTGCTTGTATGTTGTACCATTTGTAATTCTATGTTGGAATTAATGAATTTATTTGTTTTTCAGACTCCGTATGTCTTAGCCATTCGTTTGTACGAGTACGTAAATGATAAACGCTGTCTCTACCCTTTCGTTCCCCTAGTGTCCCAAGTCGTATCAGCAAGTTGCTTAATTCATTTCCACAGGATAATATTATTTTTTTACTCCCTCCCGTTTTTTTTGAGTCGAGGCTTATTTTTTATTCATTGCGATGGATATTCGTCTCAACTCGCCCGTTGTTGAGCCAGATTGAGGTGTAATCGAGTTGACAGCCGCTTTTTAAATTCATTCTGCTGATGATTAGATTAATTTTGCAATTCAATTTGTGTATTTATATTTGGGAGTCTGCGTTTGAATAAATTAGCTAGAATATACTTTGTTTTGCTGAAAGAAAATATAATAGGTGAGTATTTTATTTTCGTATGATTGAAATATTCGGTAAATATGATTATTAGTAGTATGTTTTATATGATAATATATTGTATTACTGATATATTGTATTAATGTACAAAATCATAACGAAATCGCGTAGCAATCGTGAAAATTTCACCACACATGCTACGCACTTCTACATGCTACGTTTGTAGCGGCAGGACACTAAGCATATTAAACAACGCTTTCCATGCTATATACATATGTACTTATATTTTCCATGCTATAGTTGCAAAGATAAAGCAATAAGATTATTTTAGTTGATGACCGTAACATGTTACTAACGGCTATCTCACCTATAACAGGTTTTAAATTTCAGATATTTTGACATTCATAAGCGTACATTTGTAAAATAAATGAACTGATTTGAACTGTATCATTTCAAAAGGAAATACATGCAAAATTACCATTACTTTTATTCCGACGCAAAAATCTTTATAAACCTACCTCACACCACTTTCAACATTTATCTATCTATACACATAGAGAAGTACTCGTAGAATGCCACGGCTATTATATTTATCTCAGTTTACGAGCACACAACTAATCGCTGTAATCTGGCTCATATTTAAGATGATTTTCTTTATTACAAGCCGGTATGCGCTGATATGACTCCACTTAATATTAGAGGGCTTGTATTTGTATTATTTATTTTATACGTGAAGTTATTTGGGTTGTCTTGTGTTCAATGTTCTTTTAGTTTTTTTGAATAGTATGAAATAGAACACATTGAAGTGGCAGTTAAATTACACTTCTTTACGGACATAGGTACCTAAATGTGCAGATGAGAGAAATTGACTTTGGCTTCTGAAATCGAAATTAACAATGGTTAAACTAAAACTTAAAATCTCATAAGGCATTATGTAATCTACTTATTTTAGTGTTTTTTTTTCTCAATGAACTTTGCAATTGAAACTAAATCAACATACCCTATTATTTCATGTGCTTGTTTTAGGCATTCCTGAGCCAAGATAAAATTATAGTAAAAAGCCTATAACGATGAATGTGGAGCCGTGTAGTAAATGTTAGTATTGTTAGTTATTAATTTTGAAAACTAAAGCACTACAGGACACACAAACCTTATACTGAAAATTCTAAGCTTTAAAAATAATAGCGTCAGGTAGTAAATTTTACTCGCATCTAAATCTGTGCTGGAATTAATTTGTCGCGTCTCAACAAAATTAACGCATGAGTTACCGCACACTCTGACATCTCGCTAAATCGCACTTGCATGCAACTCGTTTGTTATATGGGTATAGAGAGGTTTGTACTGAAATTATTTGTAAATATATGTTCGATGGAATTAGTGCTTACACAATTTCACACACAATTCTTTGTAACGAATCTTGGATGTGATTGTGGCTTATTCACATATTCAGCTGATTATTTATTTATTTAAATTAAACAACTAAAAAACACTGAACATGTTGATTATCATCTAGAACTGTATAAAACATAAAAGTTTATCTGAGTGAAACCGTTTTAATAACATACCTTTTACCTCAGGTTTTACTGACTAACATTAGGAATACCCACAGAAAAAATAGAAGAGATACAAACATGTTGAGCACCAAACTAAAAAGAAACTAGAGCCATTCACATAAACAACTACATGAAACCTTATATTAATACATAGCTGTTTAGTTACTAAAAATACGTTTTTAGAGGTTAGTTTGTGCTCTTGTCAGCCCTGCACTAATAATCACACCTTGTATCGCAGGCGCCCACATCAACATCATCATTTCTATGGCTAATTAAAAATTCAACTTAACTAAAAATACATCCACCAATTACACCATTATTATATTAATAACAGCTCTGTATACATCCCAGCACACCGCGATGTTTGCCGCGACCTCAGGTGAAAAGATCCCACGCTCACCCATCGTCTGTAGCTTACCTGTCTGTCCTCCAACAACAGATACCAACTGCTATTATTACGGGAATTAATGCTGTTCCGACAATGTTTTTCGAGTCAAAATAAAGACATTTATAATAAAAACTGTAGCTAGCGAATTTTTAAGACGTTTGCCGCAAATCTTATGCTAATATTATTTCGGGATTTAATGTTATTTCATTTTAAGAGAAAAGCTTTCGAAATGACCTATTATGATATAATATTTCCACTTGAGAGATAAAGGTACCGTTGTAAAGGTAGGAGATTACTTTTATAGATAGAGATCACTATTATTTTGATCGCAAGTTTTCTTGGCGGTTACTGAGTTGGTATGTTATAATGGTATTTGAGATCACGCGGTCAATATAATTACTACTGACTTCAATTTGAGCTTTAGTTTTTATTTTAAAACTGTAAATCTTTCTTTGATAGGCTTTAAAAGATTCATTTTAACATAAACCAGCCAGCAAAACCAAACTAATCACTGACGCTCTAAACATTATTATCAACCTACTTTTTATTCCTTATAAAACAACATCATTTTTCAGCACTCAAACCAAGGCTTAGATTACGCAAGATTCATATCTTGTCTAAGGCAATGACATACCATCACCATCAACCATCTAATAGCGCATTTAAGCGGAAACAGAATGAATAAAATATTCGCTGGAAAGGAGGAAATGTGCAGCGTTTGCTAACGCGCGGTTTATGCGACAGATAACGCGAGTAAATGTATTCGGATGCACAATCTTGGGTATATAAGGTGCTTGCCAATCGGAGATTGACTTTGAGCCTGTTTACATAGTGGATTATGCATAGGCTTGAAGGTTATAGTTAACATTCAAGCCTCAAGACCAGAAATCAGTTAATGTTTGGTTTCGTTGCTTCTAACGAGGGTATATAATTTTTTTTAGAAAAATCGAATAAGTATGTCGCAAAAAATACATTATTATGCTATAATATATTGTAATGTATTTGGCTAAAATATAAATTTATATATATTATCACATTTTATTCATTTCATTCAACATTTCAAGTATAAAAAACTCCATAAAAAAACTAAAAAAGTGATAAATAAAAGTTTCAGACAACGAAAAACGTGTACAAAACAATTTAATCGGAAGTGTCTTTCTCATAAAAACAAAAGACGATGAATTTTTAATTTGAATTATCTGCGAAGTTAAAAATACGTTGAAATAAAATTATTTATCTGCGCAATTGTTTGAGACGACGCGACGAAGTAGCAGATTTTGAAGTGCAGTGGAAATGGGGGCCGTCAAAAATGGGGTGTAAGATTAGGGGTCCTTGACCAAACTGCTGGCTTATAATTTAAGATACCTACTTACTTCAACGACAATTACTGAATAATATTTTATACATCCTAAATCGATATGTAACTATTGCGGTTTCTGCTCACGTCTCATTTCGCGTATGTTGTTTACGCGTTTCGGGTGTCATGACACCCATCTTCAGAACGTACGTTCTGAGACTGCGGTTACGCGCAGCCGTTGAGTAAAAACCGTAATAGTGACATATTGATAAGAACATCCTAAATCATAAAAAAATATATACTTAAATTAGTTTTAGTCAATCAAAAATTACTGAAGTATGCAGTGATTTTTCATCTGCAATCAAGAAATCTATCAACCCTATATACAATGTGAATGTCTATCTACATTAATAGTATAACACAAGGTAACAAATGGCATAAAACTTTCACTAAAAAATAAATTAGAATCCAACAGAACCCCTATTTACCCTAGTCATTTACACGCCTTTTTAAACAGCTAATTTCCTGAATCATCTCCACCTAAGGGCCGTTTTATCGTCACAGTTACGGTTTTCTTTAAACGGTTGATTAGTCCTATCCCCAAGTCGTAATTAAACGGATTTGACGAGCGCTCGTTAAAAATTAAATTGTTTTGTTTAAACGGCCCCAGCGGACGGCAAAGGTGCTTGTAAACTGAGGTGTATTAATTATTATGTTGTTGGTTAATTGATTTAATTTTTACTGTTTGATTTGAATCGTTGTTACTGTTTTATTTGATTAAGTTTTACAGTTTTAAAATACGCTTTCAACATATACGTCTTTATTAATGAAGTAAAGTTTGATATTCTTTTATAATGTTGGTACCTAAACTGTATTTAACGGTAACTTGAACTGAGTGTCCGTAATCAAAGAAAATTGATAACTAATTCTTATCTTTTCAACATGCTTTTGTTTATATTTACATTCAGGCAATTGTAGCCACCAGCTTTCCTAAAATGCAATATGTTTTTGCACAAACGTCACTGTGGTCGAATATGCTGCATGCCAGTGCTAGAATACAAATAAGAATAGAGAATAATATAAACCAGAGATATATATAGTCTTATAACGTTTTATTACGATGAAGATATATTATATATTTTAAGTTTATTTTTAGTATTAGTATATTTTTAGTTTAGCGAACTTATAAAAAAAAATAAAAAAATTGAACCTTGTTTCATTATAAACCAAGTCAACTCAATTTAAGTAGGTGCTTGTATCGTTTCGAAGCTTTCAAGGCGTAACTTGTAAAATGCGACGTCTATCAGAGAAAATTCAATAAAAAGCTAAAAGCCAATCTTATCTCTGCAAGAGGAAATTAAGAAACAGCGGCGAGCATCTGACACGCTGGCTCTTTACAGATCTGTGTAGGGCGGGGAACGCTCTTTGTGAGTTGGTCGATATTATTTTAATAAAAAAGTTATATAATATCTACTATTATAATACATATACAGATTATTTTTATGGTACAAGCGAAGTTTATATATTACTAGCTGGTTCCCGCGACTTCGTCCGCGTGGAATAATTATTACCATAAAAACGGGTCTATTGAGTTAAACTTAAATAATAGATAATATATACTGTTGCAGACATTTTGTTAGATCATTTTAAGATAAATAATTCTATCATACATATTTTTTTGATATACCTATTGAACCGTTTTCACAGCGCACGCAACGGATTCCTTCAAAGATGAATAATTTCCCCCGTTTTTAGGGTTCCGTACCTCAAAAGGAAAAAACGGAACCCTTATAGGATCACTTTGTTGTCCGTCTGTCCGTCCGTCCGTCCGTCTGTCAAGACCCTTTTTCTCAGGAACGCGTAGAGGTATGAAGCTGAAATTTATATCAATTACTCAGGTCTACTGTCCCTTGAAGCTGTGAAAAAATCAAACTTCTAAGCCAACGCAATCAAAAGATACAGCCATTTATGCCGCAAATTTTCGACACTTGCAAGGGAATCAAAACCTACAGGGTGCTTCCCGTGAACTCAGAATCTTGAAATTTGGTACGAAGCAACGTCCTTTAGCATAGATAAAGGAAAAATTACGAAAACCATAAATTTTTAGTTACATCACAAAATATTTTTTTTTTTAATAATCTTAAACTTACTACCCATTTCCTCATAAACGCGTAGAGGTATTAAATTGAAATTCATACCAAATACTCAGGTCTATAATACCTTTAAGCTGTAGCAAAATCAAACTTCTATGTCAACGCAATCAAAAGAAACAGCAATTTAAGCTGCATATTTTGAAACTCGCAAGTACTTGCAAGGGAATCAAAACCTAAAGGGTACTTCCAGTCGACCTTGAATCTTGAAATTTGGCATGAAGCAACGTTTTATACCACACATAAAGGTAAAATTCCGAAAACCTTATATTTTTAGTTACATTACAAAATATATATTTTGTAAACCTTGCAGGTTTGTACGGAACCCTCGGTGCGCGAGTCCGACTCGCACTTGGCCGGTTTTTTTTCCACATGTTCCATTGTTTCTTCGCTCCTATTAGTTGCAGTTTAATGTTATATAGCCTTAAGTCTTTCTCGATAAATAGTCTACTAAACACAAAAATAATTTTTCAATTCGCACCAGTAGTTCCTGAGATTTGCGCGTTCAAACAAACAAACAAACAAACAAACTCTTCAGCTTTATTATATTAGTATAGATTAGGTTATGTTTATGAAACAGACTAGATTAAACTAATACCATAGACAAATTAAACTCAATTTGTCTATGCTAAAACTAATCTTTAGTTGAGAAAAATTTAGATCTTTGTGTGCGTTATCGAAAAATTCATAGGTACTCTTTGCGTATTAAAAAATGTTTTTCAAGTCAAATATAATCATTTCGAGTCCGTGTAGGTTTTAAGTAATAATTTCATACGGTTGTTTTTGCATAGAATAATAAACTTTTATACGTATATTTTCTTTGTGATTTTTTCGTAACTAGAAACTGAGTTTTCTGTTACTTTCAAATAATAGTTTTATATTGTTTATCAATAATTAAATAATATGCGTAGATTCAATGAATACTTCACAAAGTCTCTATTACATCTATCGACACAAATACCCTCCTCATTAATCCCGCCCCCTCCCTATCCATTTTTAAAGATAGAGTGTTGAATGCGGCCGACACCGGTTCCTCGTCGAACCGCTGAAATAATTCCAGTGTCACACCGACACAGCGACGAGGGGTCCGCCGGAAACGCAGCCTTATCTCTCCATACCCGCGCTTGTTCCATTTTTAAACAACTCACTTCTTTATTTGTATTTATTCCCCCCTCTGCTCTCCGCACCCCCTTCCCCGAGTTACCACATGAATAGAGACGTCTTCTTAATGGGACTTTCAGTTCCTAAGTCATCATGTTTTTAACAATATGAAGATAAGTAAGGAGGTCGACGCGCGGATAATAAACGGTAGAAATATGCGCGCTCGTTCAGGGAAATTTGAAAGAAAATCTTGATGGCTGCCGTAAATAAGCCGAGAAGTTTGCTGTTGCGATATTGTTTTTTTTTTGCGCGTTTGGATATTGGGGTAAATTGGAAAGTAAATAACGAGTATTTGGGAGGTTTTTAGGTAAGTTGGTAAAGTACGGAAGTAATATTTGGTACGGAATGAATTTTGTTTACAGTATGCTTACTTTTGTAACTTATTATTATTATCTGTGCGAGATTCATTACTGTTCATCATGTTTCCATGATAAGGTAACAATACTGATTTTATACAAGCTAACTAATATTTTGACTAATTCAATGTGAATAGTCTTAATACGCCTTTAGTAAGTATTTTATGTTAAATTGTATTAGTTTATTAATAACCTTCGAAATCCGACCACCAGTTTTAATGTAGTAGGTATTCATAAAAAAATAAACATTAATACTAAAAATCACTACAAATGCCCATATTCACCACAACCTTAAATCTCCGCCTTTCTAGATAAGGAGCTATAAGTCAAGCAAACCGTAGGAATTATACTAGTATTATACTTCAGGGTACAGTTTATCCGTTATCGCGAGCAGTGCGTTATTTCGTATCATTACGGAGGCTATTCAACATTTTTATTATTGCGTTACTATTGTCTTATGGCGCGACTTTGCCAGATAGCACGGAGACATACGGACGTGGAGCTTTTTGAGCTTTTGAAGCTTATAAAGCTCGTATTTTATGTTTTTCTTGTTTAGCGTCTAATACGCATACATTATACGATAGTTTTATTTATTTTTATAAATTCAAATGCAATCAATTATTTGATTGTAATAAATTTTATTAAACAATATTAAAAGCAAGTTCATGTTCATAAAAGTCGTCTACACCAGACAGAAATAAATAAAATGAGCGGTGTGCTACTGAGATTTAACTAGATGTAGCTACAATAAGTTGATGATGTCAAAAAACACATATCAGATTATTTACCGGTAAGTAGTATATATTAAATAATACATTGAAATGTGTTGTGTAGGCAGCACACATATA
The DNA here is from genome assembly GCA_927399415.1 of Macaria notata. Classification (NCBI taxonomy): domain Eukaryota; kingdom Metazoa; phylum Arthropoda; class Insecta; order Lepidoptera; family Geometridae; genus Macaria; species Macaria notata. The sequence goes on from OV656727.1 coordinate 4,463,591, forward strand.
TAACAAAATGTTATCCATTGAATCTATATTTATAAAACTCAAAGGTGACTGACTGATTGACTGACTGATATAGTGATCTTTCAACGCACAGCCCAAGCCACTGGACGGATTGGGCTGAAATTTGGAATTAAGGTAGATGTTATGATGTAGGCATCCGCTAAGGAAGGATTTTTGGAAATGTTACTTTTAAAGGGGTGAAATAGGGGATGCAAGTTTTACTTCTTAATGCGAGCGAAACCGCGAGCATCCACTAGTTGCACATTTTTAGCTCTCTGTCATATAAAATATTAATTGAATTAATAAAATAAATTTTTAGCTAGCCATAAAAATATAAAACGATGTAAAAAGTTTCCAATTGTTTTTCGCCGTGAGTCACAAAAATAACTCTCGTTGAGATAGGTTGCAGATTTATGTGTATAATGTTTGTTGTTTCACCTTCCTCGAATAATGCCTTCCTAGATTTATGAATAAGCTCGCGGTGGGCGATCCAAGATAAACAGGTTTGACTAATTTCTGCGCTCCTTCATTTTCACGCTTTGTGCCCCAGTTACAGGGTTTTGCTGGAAAATGTGGTCCTGGAAAAGATTTTTCAGATAAAGGGGTAAATTGCATAGAAGACTAAAGTCGCTTATTTTAAAATAAAAATCCCCGGTGCATAAACAAAGTCTTTATAAATAGTTTTCAAGGCTTAAGGTTCAAAATATTAAAATTTCTGAGCGCCTAAAAGAAAGTAGGTATAGAAAAAAATGCTGACACCACATGCACCTAACAGTTTATTTATCAAATAGAGTAACATCAAAATGACTTACTATAATAACTCACAACGAGAGATATATAATGATTATATCATTGCTTCCTGCCAATTCCTCCGAGCCCTTCAAAGCGCCATCTAATAAACTATCAAACTCACCACAAACTACGTTTAAAACAATACAACCGCAAATATTCACCGCAGAATCTCAATTATGCAAATACCTTCCCTAGTTCCTGCTTACCATAGATACCATTAATCATTATCTAAATTAATTTCGAACCTTTAAGAAAATCTCCTCTTAGTTTCTTAAAGTCACAATAACGAGGATCTTGGGGAGGGCCATAACTCATCTGTGCCTAAGATTACTGATCTTTAATCCCCCTCCCGGTTGCGCTTAAAGTTAAGATTTACGGCCGCGAATTATTATAACGTCTCGCGAAATAAGCGATGTGAGGTGCTGGAAAAAGGAGGTTGTAGTGGAGTGACTTTGTCATATAGGTAAGATAGATATGGTTTTGATGTAGACAATTGCTTATTCTACTCAAATTACTACTACCTATATAAAAATATGCAATGGAAATGGCACAGACGAAAACGCTATTAGAATTACTTACCTATATGGTCGGGATGACATCGTATGTAAATTTATTTTCTTAAACATATAAGATACCTACTTAGTACATACAGCCTTTTTTAAATATTTTAGTCAATGTGATCGTAATATGTAGTTGATGATTGACAGAGTTCAGAGCTACGCGATCGATGATTATCTGGGAAGCATGTTTCACGAGGATTCTGCATTTCTAGCGATTGTACGTACAGCATACCTATATATTTGATTGTTCAATGTTTACTCGTTCAAAATCATGTAATTTTTTAGATTTTCTATATTCTGTGCTGTCTGTAGCTTAATATTTTTTAATTACATTTCACATCCAACATTTCGCCATAAATCTATTTACCTCATAAGCCGAATGAAGATCTAGAGCCTTTTTACCTGTCTCGGAGTTAGCGAAGGAATATTTATAGCGCCAACTTTATTTAATATCGGTGTTCATCCACACTCCCTTGGTAAACTTTTAAGCTGCTACGTCAAATTTTATATTGGCTTAACCTATATAGATATAATAGATATATAGAAAATAATAGATAGATAGATATAATTTATTGACAAATTGAAATTCCAACATAAGAACTAAATGATACAGAAATAGGTAATTAGTAAATTCCTACGAGATATAATGTAATTACTAATTACATTATATCTCGTCAGTTTAGATGGATAGATATACACTTTATTAAAACACCAGCACAATACAGATATTTACAAAAATAAAATTAAAACTTAAGCCTAGTGTCTTAACTGGCGACCTTATCGCTAAAAGCGATTATGCATATATAATATTATCAATTTTACAATTATTCATTTATAATATTATACACTTACATAATGTATTACAATAGCTGTATAGATGGTAAAACGAACACAAAGTAATGGTTGTACAGTACGGATCGCCATGTTGTAGCACTTATATAAAAAATGTTGGAGAATTGACATTTAAATATCATAATGAAAAACCGGAGACTCACCTAATTATTTTCCCAATATTTTGCACAAACACTTATAAGTAGGAAGATAAGTACTAATGGTAGTTGCTTGGGTCTTGAGTTTTGTATAGTGCTGCCTACTTATTTACGTTCCATAATCTTTCACATATTATGTATTTGTATTAGTACCCAAACATGCCACAAAATAGCTTACTTAACACTGAATAGTAATAAATACTTTACGACAAAAACATCACAGTTTTCCGCTTCCAAAGTTCCGAAACACCGCTGTAATTGAAAGATCGGAAATTCCCAGCAAGCACATATTTCAAAACCTCTTCTTGCTCGGATAATATAAGGAGATAGAGGACAGAGTCGGATATAAAATATGGCGTCCTTTCATGAATCTTATTAAGATATCCTCCGAAAACAGAGCGGGACACACCTATACTGAAATATTTAAGACAGAGAGGGAGGTAAATAGATGGTTTACGTTAAAATAATACAGTTAAAGAGGTGCGCGGGTTTGAGAATTTATCGCCTCTATGAATATGATTTGCTTTAAGTAGTGGATATAGCTCTCTAAGAGGCGGTAATGTTAGAAACCTATATATTCTAGAGGTATTTGTATCCATAAGTATTGTTTCAATGTAAAACGTTATAGAGTTTTTAATAATCACTTCAATATAAGATAGGGCAATGTTTGGTACTTCACATTTAAATTACAAACATGATTAAATGAGTGAAAATAGCGTTATTTCCAAATAAAAAGCGCGTAATTTTTTTTTAATTTACCTTTTTAACATATTAAAAACTAGGCACAACTAGTAAGCAAACATCGTAGGAAAAGCTTAATTGCTCTTTTCCTCTCATTGCATTCACGAAGGATATTGTCTGTTTGAAAAGCAAACACATAACAACGGAACCTTAAGCGCCAGTAGCGGCAAACCTGCCAATAACACACTCCACTTAATCTTTGTTCGTTCGAAGCAGATATAATAAGGTAACACTTCCACCGCGTCCCATAACTCATAACTTTCTTTCGGAAGTGCAACACTGGCGCCATATCGCGGCTAACATGCAAAATAAGTTCCGGATACGTTGGTATCGCTTCTACAGGGTTGCACAAGAGCTATGGATATGTTAACAAACATTACTTGACGAATTTAAAGTTTTAGTTTTCCTTTACTATCTACACCTTATCTAAATATTATATTAAAAATAACAAAGGTGACTGTCTGACATCTATCAACACATAGCCCAAACCACTGGACGGATTGGGCTGAAATTTGCCAAATTTCAGACATGACGTAAGCATCTGCTAAGAAAGGATTGTTAGAAATGCTACTTTTAAAGGGGTGAAATAGGGGATGCAAGTTTTACTTCTTAATGCTAGCAAAGCCGCGAGCACCCACTAGTAAAAGCATAAAATCTTGAATCGTGCCTAAATCTTTTGGTTTGATTTATGTTTTTATTTGTAGAGTATTCACCGTAATTACCGTTATTATTAATGTATTAATAATGAAACTCTAGCGACTTCAAATTTTAGTTGGCTTGGGTAAGTAAACGGTTTGCGAAATGATACAAGATAAATGTGTAACTAGTCAAGAGAAATAAACGATTTTAAGTCGAGAATAAACCGGTTTCTTCTAGATAAGCGCGCAATATCGTAGTTTACAACGTTGCTAAACATCAGGCGAGCTGTAGTCAAGCGTGAGCTTATCACATGTAAAAAAAACAGTTTTCTTTATAACACAGTATATGTGTCGGATAGGTTGGCACAAAGTATGTTGGTTAGCGGAAACCGATAATAAAGTTTGGTTCGCTCGCTGTACAGTATTGTCGTAGCATTAATATTATTTTGCTTTTATAAAGTCAGAATGCATAATAATTACGCCATCACTGTTTCTCTCGTACGAACATAAACAAAAGCAATAATGATATAGTCTGAAAATAATTTACAGCTTTTTGAAAACTACCATTCAATGATTTTGTAAATAACAGTATAAAGCATACTGAATCAGCTCAATATTTACCTATGGTCACTTTTTCAAGCTCTATTTTATGTTCCATTACCTAAACATAGGTTTTCAATCTAAAATGACAAACAACAAAAGTAAACCTCTCACTCAAAACTAAATTATTGACAAACCCTCTTTATCTATAATCTCGCCCTCACAAAATAAATATAAATCCGGTATCGTGCGTTATCATTCAATTCCGCCATTATAAGAAGAGGGCATTATGCAAAAACTGGCAGTTTCTAACCCCACATAAATAACATTAGCTGGCTGAGATAGCGTGTATTGTAATTACCATATAAATAATAATTTCGAGACGAAGATTACGCGTGAGGATGATGGAGAGTACCCTCGCACCTGGGGATGTTTTTAGTACTGGCAAGATATGCCTTACTAGCGAATATGTGGAGGATATAGATTCCTGTAGCTTGAGATATCTTTTAATTATGCTTCGTTTTTTATGTATTTTAACCGACTTCAAAAAAAGAAGGTTATCAAGTCTTCTGATACATAGTTTTTTTGTGGGTATGTTACGCGATTACTCTGTTATTTATGAACCAAAATCGAATAATCTTTTTTTAGAATATTTTTGTAGTCTTTAATCCATTTCAATTAATCAACATACTTTTATTTGACTTCCGCACAATGCCGCACATCAGAGTACGTACAGTAGTCTATCTGCAGCACAAGTTCATTTCAATTCAGTTATTCGTAGTTGAAAATGCATCATTGTTACTTTCGGCTTCATAATACACGGTATCTATGCATGTGTGTGTGACTGCGTTTGTAATGGTTTTTGCTACAAAAACATGTAAATTAAATATCAAAACAATAAAAAGATAAAACACAAAAACACTTGATAAATTCAAAGAAACGAAAACACATATTTTTTTCAAGTTGCTTACGAGCAAGAAAATCACCAACAGCTTTCTTAGAAACAAATCGATTCTTATAAACGTAGCATGGCAACACAGCTTCAAAGCCGCGGCCATAAAGCATGGTTCACATTAATCACGATTTAATACTGGCAATAATTAAAAATCTCATAGGTGGCGCGCGCTGCAACTCACTTAATCGTTACCCCATTTGATAGATGGCATTACACTTACACTCCTGATAGAACCTTATCACAGTATAACTATTAGAAAATACCATACATTGATAAAGCTATATTTTAAAATGTTATTTCGAGAAGGTTCCAAGACGCGGGTATAGCTAGGAGTATTAGGAAGCGTTTACACGGGCGGCACGTAGCGTAATAAATAATATAGTAATCAGTGCGATTCCTTACATCCCATCTCATATTAGTCGAGGAGCTACATTCAACATTTGCTAATACCGCGGCTTACTCACACATGTGGGTCGGAAAGATTCCGGAATTTATTGTACTTTGGCTTATGAATCATAAATAAGGAGGGCTAATTAGAATTGCTTCTCGACTACGAAATAGGCGCTTAGGTTTTCTTAACGGCGATGGAAGTTAATGAAGCGTTATCTTTAAAGATTTATTGGGGCGTTGTCGGGAAAGCTGTTGATATGCCGACGAGTATTTTGAATAGGTATTGTACGTAACATACGTACTGTGTAGTAAAGCTTCGAGAAAAACAGACAAACAAGCTTCATATCATCAAAACAACATTGTTATTTAAGATATTTGGAGAATTCTCTCTTCTCAGGCGAGTGGTAGACAAGCGTGATCCTATCTAGTATAAAAAAAATCTCTAACGTCCTTTGCGTGCAACGGAAGTTGGTCTACTAAACTAAAATGTACAACTCAGGGTGAGATTTAGCATCCTTAAATTACATTTTTCCCAGGATAATCAAAATAACCAAATATAGAAATGTTATAAAAAAAAATCGCGATGCTCACGCCCTAATTCTCATCTGACCTATTTCAGAGTTAAAACGCGAGACAAATCGCGTAAGTAACAAAGTGTGTGACTGAAAATTAATTATAAAGTTATCCAAAGAAGGTGGCGCTCACATCTCAGATAATACGTGGAATGATGAAGTTTTAACAAGTTCGCGAAATAAATCTCTTGCCGGTGGTTATCGGACGCGTAGGCTGGGCGGGGTTGCCATTTACACGTATGCTGTTTATTTGTTAGAAATTTATTTAAAGTTTAAAAATAACACCATCGCAACACATTTTAGACGTTACCATTTCAAATGAATCAAAACGTTGCTATATTTTTTAATCTTTAAAACTTGAGCGATATATTCGAAAATCTTTCGTGTGTGCGGATTGTAATATAAATACAGTTGGCACTAGCTCATTATACGATTACGATCCTAAATTATCGGACACTAGTTAGGCTTAGCACGTTTTTTTATTAAAATACCTCAAGAAATATGTGAAAGGTTTAAAGTCCTACTCATTTATCACAAATTGTCTTATTTCCAATAATTTTCTACGTCCTAGCAACACCATCCCATACTCATAAGTGTTAAAGTAAAGAATGGAAAGTAAAGTAAAGTTGGCCCAATAAATTAATTGGCGACTAAGTTAAAGCGTTCTAAGACGAGCGTGCGGGATCTCAAGTTTAGACTATTAATTTGGGTATTATACGAGGAGGCGACAAATAACCCGAGTGGGTGTGTGTTTGATTGTTATTAATTTCAGTAAAATATTGCCGAAGGAGATTCTGCTTAATACGGCTAGATGGGAGATAGGAGATAGATGTTTAAAAATGTAGTTCGGATGTTTTGTGTTGATGTGACAAATGTTGACTAGTTTGTAATGTTAGTTTACTTTGTCTAGCTTAGTAAAATCATTTTTAGTTAGAATACTGTTACTTGATTTACCGAAAAATAGTGATTACTATAAACATTATAAATAAAGTAACTAACACCCATTCAGATCCCCTGCGCATAGAGACCGCCATTACAAACTGATTGATTCGACAATAATGACACTCCAACAAACTTTTGTGTCCCAAAGTATTACTTTTGTGCTCCAAACTCCATACTTTTGGTCGCCAAACGGCTAATTTCTACAATTTTACGCATTAACTACGCAAATGATCTAATAAATTTGGCGACGGTGATTATTTTGGCTCACAACTTAGCAATATTAAAACAGTTGTAGATTTATTTTATGTGTTCTATTTGGAGACGAAACCTTCTTTGTAATTGTGGCAAGTTTAGCGGTATTACTACGATTTTAAACAAAGGAGGTTACAAAATATTATAAACAAATTAGTAATGTACCATTTGGAAATACAATACATTCTATATGATACGTTCTACTACTTTCAGTACTATGTTTTCTTGCTTAAATTCTCAACCACAATCTTCCAAACTATGTATGTAACCATATAAACTAATCTTATAAACATGTGAACTTTCTAAAACTAACTCGAAACATAAACAACACATCCCGCCTAAAACCCGTTCCACAAAAAAGCCACGTGTCAGTGGGCGGATCTTGGGCGGCTCATCCCCCACCTGTTGTGATCCGGCTGATCCGCCCCTCCGGATATAGCCGGGTAAGCCGCCCAGATATCCGGATAGACACGCCTCGCGCCGCCCACATCCACGCGGTTAGGATGGGGATTTGGATGTTTTTTTTATATGAATCTGTTATGTGAATTGCTATGTAACTAAATAACTACAACAATTTGTTGTTTACTTTGCATTAGTAGTTTGCTTTGCATTTTTGATTTCACAAAATCAATAATTTATGCGTAAGTGATGGCAAGTATAATCGTAAATAGATTATATTCACATTTTTATTCATTAATTTGCAGTATTGATTGCACTAAACCAAAAACTATCTGGTTCTCTTTCTGATGGAGTCTTTCTGTCTACTCGGAAATGTATTTTCACTAACCATTCACAGACCGTAGATGTATTTTCAAAAAAACATAATCCAACTTTAGTGCAACAGTAGGTATTGTAGCTCCCGGCTGTTTGTCTAGTTCGGCAGTCGTTAAGCCATATCAGATGCCCTTAGGGCGGTTAGATAAATTGTCGACACCAGAGTTGGCCACTCTCATTCGATAAGAATATGAAGTGCAAGGGTTGCAGTGTTTGTAATTAATATTTTTTTCTTAATCGTTGTTGGATGGCCAAACCATTTTACAGCCTAGATTTGGTTTTTTTATAAAACATCAAGGATTTTGAGAATACATTTAGGGTTCCTTAAACTCACATCGCATCACATATAAAAAACAGGTGGTTAAATCGCGACGGTGTATAAAGTAATACGTATTTTATTAATTACTAGATACTCATCAAACTTATTTTTGAAAACGATTCAGTTCATTTCCTTGATATATTCTTACTTTAAAATTACCTTGTTGCCTTAAACTCCTTAAAGTAACAATAAAAAGCCTAGGTTAAGGTTTTTACTGACCAACATAAATAATTGAAAGGTGAGTAGTATTTCACCCCACAGTACCGTCAGACGATCTAACAACAATCAACAAAATCACTATCCCTTAATTGGCCAATATCGTCTCGCAAAAGGGATCCGTCTCCACTAAACCGTTAAATGGATCCGTGACAACTAAGTAACGACATTATACCGTATTGATCCCTCATTAAGAAAGAAAAAATAATCAAAACACGTAAAAAAGAGGTTGTTGATTTGTTTGTTTTAATTTAAGAAAATTCTATAGCATATTCACTTAACGTAAACCACGTTAGTAAAGATTAAAAATAATATGTGGCACGGAATATTTGTTTTTATTGGTAGTACAATATGTGCATGTATGTACATACAAGATCCTGACATTGATATACGCTAAGCTATGGTTCCTTGAGATAAGTTATTTATGATAATTAAATACATACATGCGACAGCAAGCGTGCTACATCTTAGACTATAGTGGTGCTTAACATCAGGTAGGCTATAGTCAAACGTAAGCCTATTTCGTGTTAATAAAAAAAAGTTTCTGATTGATTCTGCGAATTATGAAAAGAAGACATAGTGGTTAAAGCAAAGGTTAAACATGAAATAGAGAAGTAGGAAGTTGTCTGTCCTATTGTCTATGCAGCTAAGTGAAGGATCGGGGTTCGATTCCCCGTTTTGTAACTCAATTCTACCAATTAGGAGTTAGTTGTCGTCGAACTACGTCTTAAAGGTAAGACCAACTTAATGTTACTTAGTGGCCGTCCATTTGGCCCTTTGTGAGATTTTAGACTATCCTTATGAAGGGATCGTCTGATAGCATGTGCTGTACTCATAGGTGTATTAAGTAATTTGATTAAAAGTGTGTGTAAGTAGATTAAGTTGTGCGATACCTAAGCTTTTTATTCTACCAACAGAAGGTATTGAGTTTCAGCACTTTTTGCATTACATTTCGAAGTAGGTATTTGTGTACTTATGTTAAAAAAGGTCTCTAAAGACGAGATCATCAAGTAGGTGAGAACTCTTAAAAATAACTAATTGCTTTTGTTCAAACAAATATACAAAATATAAAAAAAAAATGTATCTTTTTATTTCGTTAAAAATAAAACCTCATAAGTTTAAATTTATGATACTTATGACTCCTAGCTTTCATGCAATAATCATTTGAACATCGACGTCTTACTAAACACTACGTGTAAATGTGATGGGTATCCATCCAGTAAAATAACTAGGTAGTTATCAAGTTGACTGGCCGCTGGTCGCCGCCGCAAGACGCTCGCCCACTTTACTGGACCATAGTTCCAAATTAACCGAAGGCTGCTTGCACTGATACCTAAACCAACGGTTAATGAAATGAAATTAATTGCTCAACGTATTAGCATTGCCATCCAGCGTGGTAATGTGGCCAGTAAGCTGGGCACGCTGCCCTCTAGTAGTGGGATGGAGCACTTTAAAAAAAATACATTTATTGGGACACGAAACAAGAGATACAGAATACAAGATAATAATTTATCTAGTGAACAACACACCTAATTCTCTCTGAAGATTTTGTATTTGAAAAATGTATGTAGTCATAGAAATTTACCCGATTGCTGAAAAACTATCATCGTTTAAAGTTATTTGCATTATGTATACCTTTTTATAAAAGGCGGAAGTAAGTGAATATAAACCTTGATCTAAATTTATTCGTGACTTACCTACATTTTTATATTTTTACTCGCAAGTAAATTTCTTATGAACACATTCATATGGACATTTTAAAAAATGGTAAATAAGTACTACGATCAATTATACTTGCACTTCTACGTAATGTCCATGTACAGATGCTAATAACAAAATACAATACTAATACAAAATACACTACCATAACTAACCAAATATAGTGAAACCGGCCTCCTCTCTGGTCATCGGTGGGCGACCGTCTTTAGAAGCATTACGGGGAAATGCACTAATGCTGCCGATACCGTGGAAAACTGTTAAGGGGCTGGTTGGAGGCTTTCTCAGATACTGATATAATTAGTGCATTGTACCTCTAACGTCCTACAAACCTACAAAATCACACATGCACGCGAAACACGCCAGCGACAATCAAATATGAACCTTAGTCGTATATGATAAGGTTGTAGGGATTTTTTGACGAGTGAAAGGTAAAGTTGGTTAAGTTATAGGCAAGTTTGTCTAAGTTACTGGCCATGCAAGGGGTCATTATCATCCAGAAAGTGGCCTGGAAGCTTTTGAATGTGGAACGTTGGGGCTTAATAATTCAATATGCTGGCATCGAGTTGTGCATTAGAGCTACTTGTATTAGGAACATGTTGGTTTTAAACTAGGTTTTAATAACTTGCTATTTCAATAACATGATATTTAACTATAATTACAGATTAAGCCTTTTGATAAAATATTGCTGATTATATTCAAGGACTCATTCAGGTTTTGAACAAAGAATTGCACAACTATGATGAAAGATTTTTTAGGAGAAATGTGTTTTCACAGCTTTCAGATTTCAGCACATTTTTCGATAAACGCATTAATAACTATATTTACCTATAAGAAAAAGGACAAGAGAAATACATTTCAAAGAAAACCTAAGCTTTCCTAATACTGCTTTACTTTAGATACTAAAAAGTTCATAAGCAACTTACCAAACACCAAACCACCGCTGAAGACCTCAAAAACACTATAAACATCTAAACACCATAAACCGTCGTCCATTTCGTAATCACAGTAATCAGCGCGCTGCGAGCACATTTGGAAGCAAGAGGCGTTACTTGGCGAATAAATATGGATCTTTTAAAACGACCGTCTCCTAATTGCCCCTAGTGGCTGCAGATGGAGGCGAGCCAATTACAGACAGCGACCGACATTAAGCACGAGTTGAACTCCTCCGATAAATGGTGCTGATACCCGCGATGGTGGCTGACTAATGACTTGATTTGGCTAGTGAAGTTAGTTGTTTATTTACTTATACATATGATTTTTAATTGTTAACTGGCTATACTACGGATTTGAGAACTTTGATGGAGGTACATGCAGTGAGATGTGGACGGCTATGCTGAGAGTAATGACTCGATCCGGATAGTGAAATTAGTTGTTTATTTACTTACTACTTATACATTGGATTTTCAATTGTTAACTGGCTATACTAAGGAGAACTTTGATGGAGGTACATGCTATTAGTGTAACTCCAGTGAGATATGGACGGCTACGCTGAGTAAGGACTCAATTCGCTAGTTGTATAAGTTGTTTATTTACTAAACTCAAGAGAAGAGGACGCCCTAGAAAGACATGGATAAGTTTTGTGAAAAAGTATCCTCTTTCACAAAACTGTGTGCGCGATAGGAGTGAATGCGAATATGATGAGTGACAAGAGAGGAACATGCTGGGCCGACACCACATAATGGGATTAAGTAAAGAGAAAAAAGAAGAAAACTTAAACTTACATAAGTAGGTACTCATTATGTCAAGAGTCTCCAAGGGAGCATTGGCGAAAAGTGTTAGTTCAACCTCAGACAATAAAGGAGACAGATTCCCCAGTAGGCTACGATAACTAATAAATGAATGGTACCTGCGGCTACTGAAATTTGTTGTTTATTTATTTAGAAATTATTGGTATTTTTTAATAGCACATCTATTGTTTAAGCATGTTTAACGGAGCTAATAAGCCATAAAACTAATATACTAACACATTACTATTATTATCAATCAAATTATCCTTATTATTTTTAATAATAATAGGTTAACCATTTTCATATAAGATCTAATTATGTATGAACATACGTCACTCACGTCACGAATGTTAAAAATTATAATTGCCATTATAGATTTATAAGACTCCTAATTGGTAACCATCGGAAGAACCCTGAGCTCCGCGACACAGGGAATCCTACAGCGGCAGCCAGGGAGCATGTCATTGAAATTTTAGAATAAGATAATGAATTGTAAAATTGTAATACCTTGCCATTATTATTTGAATCAATAATTTTTATTATTATTATTATTATAATACGATCATTATGATATTGTCTGATTACTGCATTTAATTGGTTTGATAACAATACCATGATACTAAGACCGATCCGATATTAATTCAAATCTGCTTTAATTACTTACTAGCTTTATTAAAAAATACTTCTCTTTTTTATTCTTAATACTATCTACTCGAACCAACAATACCTACATTTCACACCAAGCAGTATTTTCTTACTCGCAGCTAAAATGAAATATTTAATACTTGGCAGTAAAAGCGCAGTGATACTCGTAAGCTCGATCAAGGGACATTAGCCAAATGATAGTGCGCTGGTGATGCTTCTACCATCTTACACACGGAACAGAAGTTAAGTAAACAGCATGCTTAGAAATTTGATGCAAGTTCTATTCGTTTTTAGAATTGAATTTGCTAGGTCACCGCTAGGTAGATGAAACTACTGCTTATGATTCTGACGCATTGCTTACAATCTGGCCCTACACTTACTGACTTTTCCGTGGAAAAATCTGTTTGCCCACTACGATGTACAATAATTACATACTCAGAAAATTCTTTCGATTATTAATTTTGAGGGGGAATTTGGTTTTAACTTTACGTGAAAACGATTGGTTCGCGCGTAGCACTAATGTAGAACCTCTACGAATTCTACGATAATACTTTATTTACAATAATAAAATATAAAAACAAGTGAAGGAAAACTAAACATACTACTTCTAACTACTACAAAAAGGGGCACTTAGAAAATCTTTAGAAAAGCCTAAAGATAATCTAAGTGCTCCAGCCCACTACCAGAGGGCAGCGTGCCCAGCATGCTGGCCGCATTACCACGCTGGATGGCAATGCTGATACGTTGAGCCAGTAAAAGGCCAGCATTTTGGTCATGCGTCGCGTCAACCAAGCGCTCCGAGAGGTTTTGGAAAATAGTATGGGCTCCCGGACCCCACGGCCCCAAAGTCTCGACTCCAAAAGGCTCAAAGATGTAACCTCGGCCGAGGTTAGCATATTTGCGTCTCTTGTGATGCTCGGAAATAATTAATAATTAATTTACGATAATTAATTTCATTAATATGAAGTTCAAAGAAAATGTGATTGTTGTTTTATAACCATAAATATTTAATTTTATGGGCTATTGGTGACTTATAAATACAACTTGACTCTTTCCATTTGATGGAGGACATTTGTGTTAAGTAATTCAGATATGTTTTAACGAGTACCTATTGTTTGTTAAGTTTTTTGATTAATATTAGTATTACATATGTAATTTTTGTGACAGAATATATGCACATCAAACAAAGTTTGATTAAACTATGATGATGATGATGATAACTCACTAATATACGAGGGCGGGTCAATAAGTCCGTGACTTTTGGAATAAAACACAGTTTTTTTTATAAATAAATCATTTTATTTTTCAACGTAGTCTCCCTTGAGCTCTATACACTTTGTCCAACGCTTCTCCAATTTTTTTATCCCTTCCAAAAAATATGATTTGTCGAGGTCCTCAAAATAGGCCTTTGTTTGCGAGATGACTTCATCATTAGAGTCAAATCTTTTTCCACCAAGCCATTTCATTAGGTTTGGGAACAAGAAGTAGTCACTCGGAGCCAAATCTGGAGAATAGGGCGGATGAGGGAGCAATTCATAGCCCAATTCATGGATTTTTGCCATGGCAACTGCACATGTGTGCACCCTTGCATTGTCTTGGTGGAAAAGAACTTTTTTCTTGGCCAAATGAGGTCGGTTTTTTTTCAAATCGTCATTGAATCGGTCCAATAAGTTGGCATAATATTCCCCATTGATTGTTCTTCCCTTTTGAAGGTAGTCAATGTGGATTATCCCGCGTGCATCCCAAAAAACAGTCGCCATAACTTTATTGGCTGACAAACCCACCTTGGCCTTCTTTGGCGCTGATTCACCCTTAGAAACCCACTGTTTTGACTGTTGTTTGGTCTCTGGTGTGTTGTGATGGATCCATGTTTCGTCCACGGGTACAAAACAGCGCAATAACTCCTCCATATTGCGATTAAACAACGCCAAACCTTCCTGTGAAGTTGTTACACGATTGCGTTTGTGGTCGACTGTGAGCAAACGCGGCACCCATCTTGCGGAAAGCTTTCTCATGCCCAAGTGATTATTCAAAATTGAAACCACTGAGCCATGCGAGATCCCTACGGCTTCCACAATCTCTTGAACTTTCAATCTTCGGTCGGCCAACACCATATCGTGAATTTTTTCGATTGTTTCGGGTGAAGAGACCTCTACTGGGCGTCCAGGACGTTCGGCATCTTCAGTGCTTGTACGGCCACAACGAAATTCAGTAAACCACTTTTTTACCATTGAAATCGATGGTGCAGAGTCCCCATAGTATTTATCAAGCTTAGCCTTGGTCTCGGTAATGGTTTTTTTTCGCAAAAAATAATGCTTAATAAGCACACGAAATTCACTTTTTTCCATTTTTTCCTCAAATTACTGGGTAGTCTGATGAAGATAGCTGTCAAACACAAACTAACTGACGCAGCAAGTTCAAATTTTGGCAGAAGTCAACTGACAGATGCTTGTTGACAGGAGTAGTATTGCTTTTTCAGTAAAGAGGTCAGAAATTCAAAAAGTCACGGACTTATTGACCCGCCCTAGTATACTCTATTTTATCGGTGTATGTTCTAGGACAGTTTGCTACACGTAAGGACGCCATTTACGTTACACGATAATGTGTATTCGTTTGAAAACAGACGAAGGTGCGATCTGGAAGAGAAAAGGAATCATCTCAAAACATCTTCATCTTATCGAATGAAAGTGGCGAACTCTGGTGTCGAGAGTTTATCAAGCCGCCCTAAGGGCCTCTGACATGGCTTAACGACACTGTCGTACTAGACAAACAGCCGGGACCTACAATTTAACGTGTCATTCGACCCACGGAAGTGCCCAAAATGGAATGCCACTTAAGAGTTTATTTCAATATGCTTGTTTATTACTAAAAATATTTATCAAAATTCCCAAATGATAGTTCCTTGTGTATATTCCCGTAATGTGTTGGGTAGTTTATGTCTGGCGAGATAGTCGCGGCAGAGGTTATTCGTTGCACTAATGTACGCCGCATCGTTTGCATCGTGCAGTTTGGACGGGCTTCGTGGAGCGCTGATTTTGAGGTATATTAGGTAATAAATATTGTACCTAAATCAAACAAATACTTTTATTTACTTTTATTTCAGGTTACATGAATTCAAAGGTTTTGTTGTTGTGTTTTCTGAAAGAAATATTTGTTAAACTTCTTTTTTATAATTTAACAACCGTATTAAAATTATTTAGTACTTGGTATGGTTATTAAACTGACACACACGGTAAATATTCTGAACAAAGGTGGTCGGGGCCACCATTATGTAGTTCAAACAACACGAGTAGTCCTGCTAGCCAGTCGCATTCTACTATTGAAAAAAAGTATTTATTTTTGATTCGTCATAGCAAAATATAAATCTTCAATACAATTCCAAAGTAAAAAAAAAATATTTATTATACTTACTTCGTGTTTAAAACGTTTATTAAAAATATACTTTTCAAATGTATCCCATTCCGGTAACTAACTAATATAACTCATGTAACTACAACTAATTTGACTAGTTACAGCTCGCGAACGAAATTCAAATACAGACAAAAATAGGGCGCGCACCCCCCCACTGGAGGAGAGAGGAGGGGAGGAGAGGGGGTTCACACTATACCAGTTCCGTGTACTGCCACATTTAATTTTGCTGAAATTCCAACGTAGCTTTGCAAAAATGTCAACTTTATTCCGCCTCAGCCGGCGTCTATTTCACTCCGATGCTTTGCTTCTTCATTTTCCGGAATGTTCCGCAGTTTCGCGACGGGCTTTGAGAAACTATAACTTTATGAAAACTTATACAGCGGCTCTCAAGTAAGACGTGGCTTCCAGCAAAAATTTATCAAAGCGTACCTATTTATATTTAATTTTCGTTATGACTTCTCCGCTTCCTGTGGACAAGTTTTACTGCGGACGCACTTAATTATGTGAGCAACTTGCTTTTATACATCATTATTTATACGTATGTTTCAAATTTCGTGCATAATATGACTTCTGTGACGAAAAAAAGCAGGCAATCATGTAAAAGGTTATTGAGAATCATTTAATTCAATAATATTTTATTTCACGTGGCTTTTCGATTTAACTAATCATAAATAAATAATATAAATAAATATCCTGGGACATTGCACACAGCGCCATCTAGCCCCACACTAAGCAAACGCTTGTGTCGTGGGTACTAGATAACGGATATAATACTTATATAACGACTCACTCACAGTGACGAGTTGTAAGTTTGATACTTCATTTCACATAAACTCGACAAATACATTCATCAACTCCACCTCTCAAGACATTTAGAACAACCAACAACCCTACCGCCCTAAACCGAGACAACCCAATACACCGATACATCAAAACGTCGAATCGGAAAGCCATTTATCAAAATACGTTTTCGAAACACAGAGCTTACCAATCTTATAACCCATCTGAAATTCATATTGAAAGTCGATCGTATAAAGCCGAGTACATACTGTAAAAGGCTGAGCTCCCGGGAGACGAGCGCTAAAAGGCCGCGAATGCATGCACGGCTTAAGGACGGGGGTTGAAGGGGCATACACCCTATTAGATTTTGACAGAATAATGAAATGTCAAACGGTGGAGGGTAAATTTTAGACGAACTTTCCAGTTTGCTTTTACTTAATAATAATAAATAATAATAATAAATATTTCGGGACATTGCACACAGCGCCATCTAGCCCCACACTAAGCAAACGCTTGTGTCGTGGGTACTAGGTAACGGATATAATACTTATATACTTTTCTTTTGTAAATACATACTTATTATACATACAAACAACCAGACTCAACACAAGAAATTATACATTTTTAAAATGCATAAATACTTGTGTCAGGCGGGAATCTTATCGCCATATACAGGATAGATTCTATAAACAATACATGAAAATATATAAACATTACTTATCTATACTCTATACTAATATTATAAATCTGAAGAGTTTGTTTGTTTGAACGCGCTAATCTCAGGAACTACTGGTGCGAATTGAAAAAATATTTTTGTGTTGAATAGACCATATATCGAGGAAGGCTTTAGGCTATATAACATCACGCTGCGACTAATATGAGCGAAGAAACAATGGAAAATGTGAAAAAAAAACGGGGAAAATTATTTACCTTTGAGGGCTTCCGTTGCGTGTGCTGCGAAATTAATTAAAGAAAATGAAAGAATTATTCCTCTTGAAATGATCTAACAAAATGTCTGCAACGGTAGGTATATTATGTCTATCTTTTAAGATTAACTCACTAGAACCGTTTTTATGGTAATAACTATTCCATGTGGACGAAGTGGCTGGTATTTTATATTCTGTTCTAATTTGCCATAGAATAAATAGTAGTGGTGCTATGTAAGAGTGAGAAATAAGACATTGGACATAGTGTCTAAACTGCAAATTCAATGAGAGTATGATTATAATTTTATCATGTTTAAGATTATACATATTTTATACGCAGTTAATATCAAATTGGATACATAATGTTATCTTATAGCTTTTATTATTGGAATAAAAACGAATTCTAGCTGGTTCCAAACCATTTAGAACCCTATATCACTCTTGATACGTCCCTGAGTTTGAGCGATAGCACTCATCGAAGGAATAAGCCTGTTTCCAACGGTACGGTTTAGGGATGCGACATCGACTCAATGCTGTTTTATTCAGCTGCCATCAATACTTAAAACGGTCGGGAACGTTTGTGCTGTGGATGTAGTATCGATAGTTTTTTATTCTTGAACCATATTTTAGGCATCTGCTAATCTATCTCTATCTATCTGCTGCTGTATATAATTTAGCACGTTAAATGGTTGCAATAGATAGGATTACTAAAGATCAAATGATTTAATAACGAATGAATAGAAAGTGTAGAAAATTACTTGTTCTTCTCTAATGAGAGTGTCCAACTCTGGTGTCGAGAGTTAACCAAGTCGCCCTAAGGGCCTCTGACATGGCCTAACGACTGCCGTACTAGACAAGCAGCACTAGAAAATTACTTAAATTGGATGTAATTGCCTTTTGACTTTTAACAAATTAAATTGCTATCCTGTTAAGTATACTTTTATGTCAAGTCCATTTCTTCGTTGTGGCGTAAAAGAGAAACTAACAAGCACACATTTGCCTTTATTTTGGTCTCCAAGCGTCATAACCTACTGAAGATTTTAACAAAGTTCTTACGTATAAGTTTAATATCGATAAATGTCTAAGCTCGATTTCCCCTCACTACTATAAAAGGATTGACATTTGAAACCGAGCACGAACAACGAACGGAGTAACGTATTCAAAGACAATGCCAGAGTACGTACTTTCTCAATAATGGCAAATATTGAGTCCTACTTAGGGATTTTCTGGGACTTTATTAGACAGTTGTAATCAAAGGATTTCAATAGGTTCTTTAAATGTACTAAATTTAAGAATTATACTAAATTTACGTGATGAAAATGAATACCTACGAAAGTGTTAGCAACTTTTATACAGTGAATATAAACAGGTTTAGGTTCCATTAATAAAGCAGCTTCTAATACATAGATAGCATTGTGTTTCAATAAAAAGTTTTTAATGCCGGAACAATGAAATAACTGGTTTGACTGTGATTTAAACTTTGATCATCACTAGGAATCTCTTAAACATAAAATCTTACTCAGCAAACTTTTTATATCTTCTTATTTAAAAAAATATTGGCTCTTTGCTAGTTTTTCCAATTTTTGCCAAAACATCAATATCTCAAAGTCAATCCAATACGGGATAAAAACAATGAATTACAAATGTCCGATATCTGACCCTCCATATTAAGGATCAGCGAAATATGATTCGTAAGGAGCTTCGTATTATTTGTCTGTTAAGGATACCCCTTCGTATGGTAAGCCGGTTGACCCGAACTTAGGGTTGACATTTTACTCTATATATTTATTGTTAACTGTCATTAACTGTCATTGTCAAATCAGAATTCTTGTGTTTTTTGATACCAAGTTGTTATGTTTTTGACTTAAATTATATTTTAGTATATCTAGGTGTAAGTTTCAGCAGGAGAAAGCCTGCCGCAGCAAGGATACTATAGCCCTGTAACACAGGATCCCTTGTAATACCTAGTACAGGGCTTAGTACACCTACCAACGTAGTGCATAAACATTGTATTGTCTTATACCTATGCAATTGTGTACGTAACACGTAAGTTTAAACAATAAAGGTTATTTTTTTAATATTATTATTACTCTGTTGAATGAGTAGTTATTTAATATACTCAATAGTAAACGAATCACATCACTTCTAATTAGTGTGATTAAATAAGGTTTTTTTTATCAGGAAAGAAATAAAACACTGCCCACTTATTTCAGACACAAACCATACTCCATATACTAATTCCCGAACTCCGGCCTTGATCTACTGCAATGTACTAGGTACTTAATAAACCGTTTTTTTTTTCATTACCTTAATATCATATTTCGCCTAATAATAAGGCTTGTTAATTTTATAAACTGCTTGCTGGAATTAAACAATGAAAAAATTACAGTTGTATTTTTCGTATATTAATATATGTAGCATAAAGAGCTCTGCGTCTTCGGTAACATGCTACAAGCGTAAAGCCAGGCTACGATACTTTCTCTACGCACCTTATTTATAAGTCCAGCCAAATCGATTCTCAGCAAAAATAAATTGTTTAACAGGCAACCCTGTCGAAGAAATAAGATGACCGCAATTTATACTGGCTCCGTGATCTGCGGATAGTTTTCGGCAATAAGGCATTAAGATTGCTTTTTTATTGACTGTTGATAAAATAATATCTAATACAGGTAAAAGCACTATTGCGGGTTGCTATATTGTTTTTTAATTTATATTACTAAGTTTAAAAACATGTTCTATCAATACAGTAAATTAGTTATTTTCTTTATTCTTCTTTCTTCTTCTTTATTTAGGTTAATACGACAGGTGTAATTATACCGAGGATAACTAAAAACTAGGATTTATAACTTGTATTTACACTTATTTTCATTTAAGTGTGTAAAAACTTTAAAGTCGCTTTGTTCTATTTATGTAAACATATCATTTCCAGCCATCCTCATAAAAATAAATGGAGATTAAAGCACCTTAAAATCAGAATAATATAAAAAGCCTAGATAAATTTCGGACAAGAAAACTCTTCTCCTCCGCTTTAATTTTTCAAAATGGCCGCCTGCATCTCAATAGCAACGTTGTACATCAAACCGGACGGCGATCCCAAATCTTTTACAAAATAGCACTGGGCGAACACTTAAGTCTAAGTAAGTGGCGTTCGGTGCTCGAAGATTTGCTGGACCGTCTCTAATGGTCTTTATCCTTATTTATTGAACTCCGGAACTTGCTCAATACATGGAGGTTACTACGAGCTAGAACTGCGTGGTTCTGGAAGTTGTACTAAGCTTATAGCTATGTTGTAATAGGTAAGTCTGAAGTAGTAAAGTGTTGTCTGAGAAACGGACGAAGATTAGAATTTGTTTGGAATCACTATAAGAAAAACTATAATAAATAATACACCTGATAGTATTTCTCGCATTTAAGACGAAGATAAAGTACGCCAGTACATTAGTACTGGATCTTATCGTTTACGTCAGGTCAGCATCATTTGAGTGCATAGGCACTGCTAAGTGCTATCATTTCGTAGTCATCATACGAGTATAAGAAAAATTCTTAACAATATAGAAAGATTTTTACCTACAAAGTAAACTGTATAACCCATAACTGAGCTAAATATTGCCAAAGCCATCAACTAATATACTACTATATTACCTATCTGGTATCAGATGGTTCTCTGCGGTTCAAATTTTACGTTCCTCACAGAAAGGTAGGTCTGAAACTGAGTCAGACAGGTGTGAAGAACGTGACATCCTCCGTAACAGTGTAATCTTGAGAGCTCCGAGTTCTCAGAAGAAACGATCGATAAGCTGACGAATGTTTAATGTTTAATTTACCTTCTGAAGGATTTCTAATAATACAAATTAGGTAGAACATTTAATAAATGTAAAAAAAATTGAAACACAAAAATCATTCGTTTTATAAAACCATCATGCTTATTCATATCTCATATACTTATCATAATATCGTCAGACTAATGGTTTGAATGGTTACCTACTTAATTAAAGAAAACTTTCGTAAATGGTAAATACGATAGTTAACGTATTAATATGTAGTAAAACTGTCTTCTAACTAAATAACTAAGAACGCCGTACTTAGTACGCAGGTAGATGCTTATATTATTTAAAGTATCTAAAGAGTAGGTAGGCACCTATTTGACACCAATTCCTGAAATAAGTAAACATTCACCGCTTTCTATCAACAACCTAACACGTTCACGGTTCAAAGAGGTTTGATTTTCCTCGAAACACCTTGAATCAATATGGCTTACCTTCTATTGATCATAAACGCGATCCGACAGGCGTGGAGGCGTGTCGCGAACCACCCGATTATCTTGAGTGCTCTAAATGCTGTAAGATTTGACGCCGCAACACGGAGAGCAGAGAAATGCTATTTAAAAAAATCAGGCGCTATCTTTATCGATGCGCGTACAAAAAATATTATTTGAGTGTCATAACAATATTTTAACTATGAAAGAGCTTTTCTGATAACTTTTAACAACTTCGATTTCTTTATGAAACTGCCAATCCATGCTGTAAAAAACTGTACCGTCTCATTTAAAATCTGCAGCATTTCCCCACAAAGACTCTTAGATAAGTTACATAAATACCTACTATGTTAAAAAATTAAATGAAAATTCCAAATATTCATAGATAGTAGTATAACCTACATTAATGTTTATTAAAAATGGATTACATAATATGTAGGTATGGCTTAGTTACCTAAATATTTCTGTGATGACAACCACGTATTTGATTAGGTATCTAATCTTTAACACAGAGGCTTTCAAAATTATGCATGCATAAAATTTGATTAGGTCGGCTAACAACGAAACAATATTCAGCCTTTTCATAAAAAACCTTAAATAACCTACCATTGATAATGATTAAGACATATGTACATATTGTATACATACCTACAGGTACAAGAAAGATATAAAAACAAAGTTCAACTTACAGTTAAGGCGTATGAATCACATATTTTCGAGGTGTTACTATTTCTTTAACCAACGATAAGTCGATACCTTATCAGAGATAAGACAACGTCAATAACAAAATGAGATAAAGGATGTTTAAATTACTCTGCGTTTAGGACTCTAGTATTTGTATTCCACGGACTGAAGTATTTTATTTTTATATACCTAGTTACTTAATGTACTAAATTCATATCGTTTAAACAATTGATCAAATAAATTCAGAAAATAATACCTATCCTCATAAAAAGTCACCTTCTCAATTCCTGAATTTAAATATATTTTAAGTTTACCTACATTTACTTTTGCAGTATTTAAGTACCTATAACATGTTCTAAAATATCTTTAAAAAAACTAAAATAGATGTATTAGGTACGTTTTTAGGGTACGATTTAATATCCCGTTGTTTTTATAGCAATTTATCAAATTGAACAGTATAAGAAGGTTGAACCTCCTTAAAAACTATTTAATGATTTCATTTTTAAGCAAATTTTTTATTATACTGCTCATATGAGAAGACAATTCTAATTTTACAAATAATGTCTTATAAAGTTGGTAATTGAAACGCAATTGTTAATAAAGTAATTAAAACATACCGTTTACCGACCTATGCCTCGTTTATAATCTTGGAAACTAAATAGCCTACCACCCGCAATCTGATTATATCATATCAAATATTTTTTATCAAATTGATAAAGCTACTGACGGCAATGCCTTCACTTTTTCCTTTTAATTCATCATTAACACCCTGTACAATACGACCACTTGTAGAAGAGAATATACTGTCTTATATTTGTGAACACTATCTCTCATTGCCAAACGCGTAGTGTAATATTTCAAGTCATGAGAATAGGTATTACAAATGCAACATTTTTCACGTTAGATTGTGTGTTGTGTTAGAATATTGACTAAAAGTGAAGAGAGGAAAGTTGTTCACAATCTACGTGGAACATGTGAATCGAAGCACTTGGAAAATGTGATAAGACC
This sequence comes from Macaria notata, assembly GCA_927399415.1. NCBI lineage: Eukaryota > Metazoa > Arthropoda > Insecta > Lepidoptera > Geometridae > Macaria > Macaria notata. The sequence goes on from OV656727.1 coordinate 4,487,423, forward strand.
GTTCTAATGGGATCGGGTGAGTACCGCTGTATTACAATGTTACAAAATTGATGATTCTTGAAAACCCTGCAACGTTTATTAGATACCTACATAAGAGTACATAGAGGATTACAATTTGACATTATTTGACGCTAGTACTCTTTTATTCTATGTCCAAACCACATATGTAGTATTGTTTATAGTTTCCAGAAACCATGATTATAATGTGTTCAACTTGAACAAGCTACATATTATTTTGTTGTTATTAATATCTTTAAGTTTAAAATAACAATTAGACTTATGCCACATTTCTAGCCGGTTTGACAAGTGAGAGCAATAATATTAATCCAATGTAATTTGGCTCGAATCAATAAGAAAAACTTGCACAAGAGACGGTTTTCCATATGCCTGACTTATCACTATCTGTCAGGACATAATCAATAGTTTTGTGTGATAAACTACCACCTCATTTGCCTGTTTAGAAATACTTCCTTGCTACAATAACTTAGATACTTTGGTATTAAAGGGGATTAAAATAAGTTAATATTACTAGAAAATAATACATTATACACACCTTGGCAGTTGAGTGACTCAAGTGATATGCAAGCGACACTGTGGCCAGCAAAAAAAAATTAATAACATTCCAACAGTCATGGGTTTAAGTTTTGTCACCAAAACCTTTAACCACAGTTTTTCCAAACGTCAGATATTTTTTAACTTTTAGCAGTCAAGAACACCTGAAGCTATACACCCACAAGCATAAACTGAGGAGTCCAAGGTGGAGGTCATGACTGTACAAAAATAAAACATAAATATAAATGAAGTATAGATATTTGAGCGGTTTTTTTTCCATCAACTTCTCTTAGCTTTGTAACCATAAACCTCAGCTACTATAGTTCCAAATCCCAACAAAGACAACTCAATTATGTAAAACATTCCATTACCTTTCATCATTTTTTCGAAAGACATACCCATTAACTTCTCATAGTTTTGTAACCACAAACCTCACTTTCTATTGGTCATCATTCCAGATGCAGTAAAGATAGCGCAATTATTATGTTATAACATTCAAATATTCATATATTTTAATTATATTCAGTATTTTTTTCGTAACATTATAATCATAAGCCTAACCTACTATTTGTCATCATTCCAGGTGCAGTAAAGACAGCGCTGTGGTTATGGCTGCTGTCAGCGACGGCGCGCGCGGGTGTGCTCCGCCAGTTCGAAGATGAGCTGGATGACACGCCCTGCAGGACGTACACTCTCAACTGGCAGCGACACCTGGACTGCTCGGACAGGGGACTCACCTCGCTGCCTACTGGATTAGATTACTCTGTATGTATAAGTTTTATTAAGGAAATACTTTGTACATCAGCTGTAACTTCACACTACTCTTCAATATGGTCTCTCGCTAAGCTAATTTTTGTTATGAGAACTAAATAACTAATTAATAAACATTATTAGAAAATCTTTTTCATGATTTTCATGAAAGGCACAGGCGTGACATATCTTCCGCCATGAGGTCTACAATCTAGAAACCTTTAACTCAGGGGTTAATTTTGATTTGGAACCCTAAAACAATCAGTCCTTTGTCGGATTAAGCTGTGCAAAATAGGATAAGGTTGAAATTATAATCAATTAAAATATGCGAAAGTGATCTACGCATATGCATATTAAATTTAAGTCAATGTTTTAGATTTTATTAAACACAATAACTTAATCTTGCTTAACATTTGATTACAGGCACAAGTAGTGCAACTATCCAACAACAACTTCCTTACATTTCCCGCGGAGCTTGAAAACTTCCCCGAGATGGCAATGCTGGACTTATCTGGGAACCACATAAGCCGCCCGCTGCCCGCCTACTTCGAGCGCCTGCATCAACTCAACACTCTCAACTTGTCTAACAATAACTATGAAACATGGACCAGCACCGGCTACTACGACATCAAAACATTGGACCTGTCTAGAAATAAAATAGGCAGCATAGACCACGACGCTTTCAACAAAATGCCGAAACTGCACTACCTAGACTTATCAGAAAACAGAATCTACGAATTGCCGCCCACCGTATTCGCTGAAGCGAAAAGCTTGGACAGCCTCATTCTGTCCAGAAATTACTTTCTAGACGTTCCAAATTTCCAATCTCATTCTTTGCGGAGCGTACGCTTGAGCAACTGTCAAATCTTAAAACTCGATGTCGATTCGTTCAGAGGAATGACGTCTCTACTGGAAATGGACTTGTCTATAAATCAGATTGAGGAAATTCCTGACAATATAGGCTCGAATACTCTACAAGACTTAGATTTAAGTTATAATGAACTGAGCGGGCTAACTGACAACTCCTTCTCAGCTCTACCGCATCTGGCGGTACTGGACTTGAGAGGTAACGAATTTAAAGAGGTGTGGTCCACTTCACACTTTGCCTCCAACCCGTTTTTGAGGGAAGTCTACGTGAAGGGCAACCGATGGAGCTGTGAAGGGTTCAGCGTAAACTTGTTAGTGACTTACGAGTTTCTGACTAAAGAGCCTCCGAAAATTGCTGATCCCGCATCACTTATTTGCTACTCTCCTTCTAATGTGACACAGTTGAGTTGGCAACAAGCTTATATTAAGACCTGGCATCCCAATGAGAGTTCAACTGATTCTTACGTATCTATAGCTGTAATGGTTGGTATTATCATAGGTATTGTGTTGACATCGTTCGTGTGTCGAGGTCTGATGAGTTTAAACAAACCTGAGCCCCCGCGACCTCTCGCAAGAGATACGACAGTCGTGAACTTGAACGGGACAGTTCCTAGAGCTGAATCAGTGGTTCTGCGGGCTCCATCACGGGAGAGCGACCTGCCTCCCAGCTATGATGAAGCACTGTTGATGCCTCGACTCAACTCCTCTTTTCATTCGTTACCTGATTTCATAGACGATGATGATAATCCACGACGACACAGACGGTCGAGATCTATCGGAGACTTAGCAGAATACCGACCTAGAGCGGGTGATAGACGATCTGTGAGACGCACAGTTGAAATACACATTAATTAAGTTACTACCTACTACGTATGTGCGTTTGTGCGTGTATACTGTGGAAATAGTTAGGTAATCAGTTTTTCCCACTAATTTAATCTTTGAAAGTGATTATTTCTACTAATTCAGGGAAGGAAAATTGGCAATTTTATAAACCAAGGCCAAATTATTATTAGGAAATTAAGTAATTTATTATATCCGTATTTAAGTAATCAGGTACTTAGTTTAAGTAAATTAAGCGTAATTAAGAAATGATTAATGAATGTAACCAATGTAAATACGTACCTAACTACCTATTATATCTATTTTTAAATAATTCTAATTACTATCTAATTATAAGCCCGATATTTTTTATAAATTAAATGGAGTCATTTTAGGTATGCTTTGAGTAATATTAATAAAAAAATGTATGAGCCTGAAGTATTTTTTATTTTTCGTAACCAGAGATTTCGTTGATTCACACAACTAGCGCCATCTATATTTTGGGACAGCAATTAAGTAAAGCAGTTGTGAAACCACAGAGATTATTCAAGTAAATTTTAGGTTCACAAGGTTTTAGGACATTACATGAACTTTTTTGGAGAATGAGACACAATATTTTTGGTTCAGGGTGAGAATAGTCTGTAATATCATCGGTGGAGGGCATTGCACAACTTTAAGGATTCTCTTGTAAAACTTAAATTTTAGAACTTACCCATGACTTGTATTCTTATTAAGTTTTTCCCCAGAAATTAACATTCATTCTAGTGTTAATGAATAGCCTACCTAGTCCACCTTCTCTATCTAGCGTTGTTTCAGAGACAACTAAACTTTACATAGCACTTACAATTTTGCCATTCTTATCTTTTTATCAATGATAGCGTCATTTATTTGACTCACACAATGTAATCACCTGGAAGCAACCGCACGTTGAAAAAAGGCGCGGCGATTCAAAAAGTGATTATAAAATTAATAAAGCTGGATGTAGACTTTATCTCGAGTGCAGTGCTATCAAAGTGTGGAGATAATCACAAAGTGACATATTACGTAAATTACAAGAAATATACAGGTGCGTATAGCAAATAAAATTACACATTCTAAGCCTAATTAACGTAGGATTATATATTTTATCAGTTCTCATTTATACTTATTTAGTAACACGAAAGTTTCTGCATCTGTAACATAAACTATGTTGGTACTTCCATATGTTCATTAGTGTACATTAACTATCTTACGTTAAATGATTCTTTAATTGCCTATTTCGATGATTGTTATAACTCAATTGTTATGACTCAGATTTCATTCTCGGAAAATAATATTTTTTCATTAATATTTATATTACTATTTACATATTACCGGTTTACTTGCATGTGGTTTACACAAATGAGGCAATTTTTTAAATTAAGGCAAGCAATCGCGTAAACGAAAGTATTTACATAAATAATTTTAAGTATATTTTTTATCAAATTTCAGATGGCAAAAAGACCTATTTAAAGGGTGTGATATCCGAAGCGAACAGAAACCAAGCGGATTTTGCAACAGGTAAGTACATACGTAAAACGACCCAAATTCTGCTGCCCTACACCCAACAGTTTTATCAATAGCTGATAACGAAGATAAAATTGTTGTGTGTACTAATGTTGACTTACATACTTTGCTAAGTAGAATAGACGCTGTTTTAGGAAAAAAAGATTCACTAAATCATTTAATGATTGAGCTTTAATTTGTTTACATTTTGATAATGACCCGGCAATCCTAAAAATAAACATTATAGTAGTTGCTTGAATTAGGTATGTTATTTTGTTGTGCCAAAACTAACAAACAAAGCATACGGAACAATACTAACAAACTAACGAATTCGATGGAAGAATAAGAATGTAGGTACCTAAGTATAAATGAAATCTTTTGTATTGAAACATAGTAGATTACTTTTTTAGAAGTGAACTGTAACTCTTCGCTCTTTTTTCAATGTATGGTTAAGAAAATAAACGTGACCGGAAATACCAGACCACTAATAACGCAGGTGTTTAATCCTCACTAGGTATCTTTTGACCTATTTCGACAACTTCTTTAACAATTATATTTGCCCAATACACTAATTTTATACTTTGAAAATTTATAAAACTTTACCTGACCTAGTCAATGCCTATGGCAATCATCAAGTTGAGAGTGAATCGATTCTTTTTCGCTAAATAGATCTCATTTTAGAGCAAAAGAATCTTAAAATCAACTGAATTAGGTCAATCCAATCTATATATTTTTTTTATAAACTTTATGTTAAAAAAACTTAACTTTACTGTTATTATATTCCAGACAGTAATGCTACCCGGACGTGATGCTTCTGTACATGATATGCGTCCTCCAGCTGATGCTGTGTGTCAGCTACATCCAAGGACAGTCAGACGATGACAAAGGACTGGACCTTTGCTATGTGTGTACTTGTAGTGTCGACTATACCAATGTAGACTGCTCAAGGAGAGGTCTCACAGACCTTCCCGATGGATTGGGGCCACAGGTTGGTTTACATTTTCTTATACTATATGATTTTGCCCGCATTACGGGGGTATGAAAAGTGTCGTGTCACTCTCAGATATTTAAATACTACCATTTTACTAAACATCATGAAAATTAATTTCTCCATGGAAATATGAGGATCACTGGTACATTTACCATACAACAAACTAACTTAAGCTTTTAAGTGTTTACCTTTCGAACCATACTGACCTCCAAAACAACTTTAGATACCTAGGTACTTACTTTTATATTTTTTCTCAACACCTCTTTCATACTTTTTGTTAAAGATCATCATCATCATAAATTTAAAGGTGAAGCTTTTTTCTGAAGAGCTTACGCCATCTTCCCCAGTCTTCAGCCAATACTTTGATCTATGATAAAACTATTAAAAGATGGTTATGCAAAAAATCTGAATGTCATTATTTTTCCTAATTTCAGGTCAAAGTCCTCAATATCTCTAACAATGAAATATCGAGTTTCCCTAACAATTTGGAAAGACTCTACAATCTAGTCACTTTGGATGCCAGCGGTAACAGACTTCGCGACCTGCCAGAAAATGCACTCCAAAACTTGACTGCATTGGAAGTGCTAAATTTATCCAAGAACTATTTCGAATCATGGCTGAACATAAATCCAAACGAAGTGCTTAAACCAGCAACTAGTCTTAAAATACTCGATCTATCGCATAATAAATTCAAAACTATGGGCAACCTCGCGAACCAGGAGTTGTTGATAAGTCCGACACTGGAAACGTTAATTCTAGATAACTGTGAGATTGACTCTATACATGGTAGATCTCCACTAAGTGGTCTCATAAACATCAGAGTACTCAAATTAAATTCCAATCCTTTAGTACGTATTCAAAGTCTTATCTCTTCAACGCTCAAAAGCCTCTATGTAAGCAACTGTCAATTGAGCATTATCAATCACAATGAACTCATGTATTTGCCTTCTCTAGTCTATCTAAAAATGTCACATAACAATCGTCTGGAATTGTCATCAACATCGTACAATTTATTCTCGGATTCCTTAAAATATCTGGATATATCATACTGTAATATAGGACAACCAAATCTCCAAGGATTTCCAAATTTGAGAAAAGTTTTATTAAATCATAATATGGTCAGGTATCTAAAAAGTAACGAGTTTATCAATAATACTAAATTAGAGTATCTGGATTTGTCTTACAATAATATAGGTTCGCTAAGAGCTGACACATTCCGAGGGTTGAGTACATTGAAATATTTAGATTTGTCTTGGAATGAAATTTCAAGTATTCCTGAAGACGCATTGTTAGAAATGCCTGCACTGACACAGCTCAAACTGGCTAGAAACTATCTCACACGTGTTGGACATCTCAAATCAACCTCTATAACTGTGCTTGATATGAGTTCTTGTGAAATTAGCGTCATAGGTAAGGATTCTTTAGAAGGATTGCAGTCTTTGGTTGACCTCGACTTATCCAGAAACCTTCTTTCACATATTCCTGACAGTATTTCTTCTAACACGTTGAAGTATCTGAACTTAAACTACAACAGAATTAGCTTTATAAATAACTTTACATTTTTCATGCTACCTCGTTTAACTGGTTTGTCGGTGATAGGTAACCGATTTACTACCATTTGGCGAAAATCATACTTTGAGTCAAATCCATACCTAGAAAGATTGGATCTTAGTGATAATATGTGGCGTTGTGACTGTGGAGATAGTAACATGTTCGATTTCTACGAATACGTCACATTAGAACCTAACAAAAAGGAAGAATCTTATAATCTTATCTGCAACAGTCCTATGAATGTAATAGGTCAGAGTTGGTTAGAAGCTTGCTACTTCATTTGGAATCCGACTCAACAAGTAGCCAATCCTGACAGTTTAATTTGGTTTATTATAGTGATGATGGTTGGTTTATGCTTAACCTTTATACTCGTACAAGCTATTCGTAGGTCCATGAAACGTCGCTTAGAAGCTATACAGGCTGAAAGAGAGAGACAGGTGGAAGAAGCAAGAGACAGGCTGCGACAGCTTAGAATACAAGCTGAGCAAGAAGCTTTGGTAAATACTCCTGATCCTAGAGATTTAATTGCTCCACCATCTTACGATGAAGCTCTGTCAATGCCTAAACTGAATGCTTCTGTCCACTCTTTAAATGAGACTGGATCAGGAAAATCTCGAAGAAAACGGGGAAGGAGGAAAACTAAGTCAAGCGGCGATCTGTTGGAAGAAACCGAGAGAAACGGTGGAGCTCCAGTTTTAGAAGATTACGAGTTAGAGGAAATACAAGATGACCGTCGCAGAAGGAGGCGACGAAGAAGTAATAAGTTTGGTAGTCATGAAATAGCTGAGCTTGAAACTTCACCTGGTGTTCGCAGGAGACGTATGTCGGAATATGGCGTCGATACTGGCGATAGTATTGTAGTCGAAATACAAGCTGACTTAGAAGAACCAGCGCAGTCCAGAAATAATAATGACGCTCCACGAGAAAGTAACTTTTAGTCCCGCCGTAACTGTAGGCTAAGTTTTGTATATACATACTTACGTATTTTAAAATCATGTATTTCTCATTTCATTTTAGTATGTAAACCTTATAAATTTAGATCCCTAATAAATGACTTACCAGTATATTATATCTTTGTTCTCGATAGTTAATCATTAATGTACCTACCTAATTTTCGTATAAATAAGTAGGTTCCTACGAACTCAACCTAGAATGTGTTATTAACACTGGTGCTACGATTCTGTGTACGCAGCGCCATCTTTCCACGGAAGCTCGAACTAACATTACTATTAAGGTTCAACTAAGATAAGGTACAACTGTGTGTGTGTATTTTGTACAAGTCTAGTAAACCCCCGGTTGGACATCGTAACCTCTGAGCTTTTAATGTAAATGTTCATGCTTCTGCGGTAGGTGGCGCCACGTATCTTATTAATAAACCTACTCTATATACAAAATACACTATAGTGTGACTAAAGTAGTATCTAACAAGAAACGCTATGCGATTTTTTCTAAAACCAAGCTACAGGCACTTTTTGGAAAAAGCTACTTCAAATCAAAATCCCACTAACCATTTTACCAAAATGTAAATTATTTTGAAATTAATTGACACAGTAGGTACAGTTTGCCTCTAAGATTCTACCCTCCTGGTAGAACCTGGTCTACTGAGCAATTATATCTAGATCTGGATATTACCACCGAACATACCTATATAAATACGACACCATGCTTACCAAACTTAGCTTTTTGTTGCTCCTAACTTATCCTGCAGTAAAACACTATATTTGTTCCTATTTTAATCTCTTAAACATTTTGTCGGAGGGTTTGTAAATCAAACAAAATATTGAATCAACCATACTTGTATTTCTTGATAAAAAATTACATTATTCGTTTATAAAATCTTCTAAACTATTTATTGTTCTGTTTGATCACTTTTTTAAAATTCAAAATGTACAGTAAAAATACGTAGGACCTACATCATATTCGTAATATATTTTTCGTGTGGAAAAGATATTATTAAAACTAAATATTTATAGGTCAATGCAAGCATAAACGTCATTAGCGACTAACTAAATAATATATTGATAAAATAATTTCAAAATGATCTTTAGTAAGTATACTCAAGATTGGAAATTAAATATCTATGTATCAATGATTCATACATACGCAACCAATAAACATCAGAAATTACTTACAATAAATGGTATCACATCCTTACGTTCTAAATTCAATAAAAATATTTAGAGGAACTTATTTTAGCCAGACCATGAAAGAGAAATGAAATCTCGATGTGCTAAACAGGTATAGTTACCATTGTAATACAAAAGCATAGCCATTATAGTATACTCTGTGCAATGGATCTGGTTCTAAAGATTTGGAACAATAAGTACACAACCTATGCAAAATTAACTTTGCATCTATTGGGATAAAACATCAAACACATAACAGAAATATATAACAAGACTGCTATGTAATAGTTTCGATTTCAAGAACAGAACTCATATAACATGTAGAAATCCTTACAAAAGATTTACATCTATGTATCCTGAACATGGCAACACTTTTTACACGTATAAAAATAGTTTTACTTATTGCGTAATATATTTTTATAAATATATTAAATATAACACTAAATACAAGGCACTGTCGACTACAAACACACTTTGGCAGCAAAAGTTCCTGAGATACACAGTCTTTCCATACAAATCCAATCCCAAATTCTCAAATAAAATAACCTTACACGTAAAACACATAAATCACAGAATTTCGCCAAATGTATTAAAGTGTTTGTTCATAGACACTGTTTCTATCTTCTCTCATTGTCCATTACTTTGAGACTAAATTTCAAGTAGTTGAGTTGCGCGCGATTCCATCTCCTGAAGGTATAATAATGATGTCTCCGGCATTGGACCTACTCCTGGTGACTAGTACTGGTGTTTTGGGTTTAGGTGTCTCTGACATTTTTATACGCACTCTGCCCATGTCTGGAGAGTACACTGGCACGTATTCTCGTGACGGTGACAAGAAGTCGGAATCGGTAGTTTGATCTCCGTTTATGAGTGGTTGAGAGATGTCAGAATGTGTTGCACCATTTAATTTTGAATCTTCGTCAATAGGCACGAAAATTTCTTCACTGGCCAAAGAGTTTGAGTCTTTTCTTAGATCTGGTGAAGCAGCTGATTTAAACGAAGAATCTTGCTGAGGTGCTCGATCATTTTCTGCTAAGTTATTGTCCCTGGAACTACTCTTATTCTGATTAGAATCTCTGGGACTGCCTGTTCTTGTAGAGTTTGGTTCATTGTGATTTAATCCATTTGCAACGTCTCCGTTCTCTCCGCGCTTTGGGTGAATTTCATGTGTTGGTACAAGTTCATATTTTCCGTTCACTTTTTTCTCAGCAGGTTCTTCGAGTGGTGCCGGTTTGCCTAGTAGTGACTTATTCATATCAACCATTTCTTTTGATGCTTTTTCAACGTCTCTTTTTTGTTGACGTAGAAGTCTACGGTCTCTTCGCTTCCTCATTTGACCTTTGATTATTGCAAACCCAATAAGACCAACCAGCAAGATGACAATTATAGCAATACAAACATATGTGCCAGTTTTATGCGGGGCAGGTTCATTTGATGCTGGTATTTGACCAAGAACTTCTGACGCTTGTGTAACTCTTATTTGTTCTGAAACGGTGGTATCACGAGGAGCAGGTGAAGTTGCTGGTTTGTCAGATGTTAATATCACAGGGGGAGCGTTTTCACTATTCCAATAAGCACCACCTTTGTAAACAGATGGAGGTTCAGGCAAAGGAAATTCAGTTGTAGATTTATCATTATCATCATCAAGCAATTTTACGATTGGTCCAGGATTAATTTCTACAAACGCTTCAGTAGTCGTCTCTTCAATGACATCGTGACCTAAATCATAATCAAATGGCAATAATCCAGACCCTTCACCGGATCCTTCTAAAGGATCAGCGGTGGTCTGATAATAGTTAACTGGTATCATTTCATCCTTGGACATTAGATTTGCTTGTAGTTTAGGTGCAACCCTAGGTTCAATATACATTTCTGATATTGTCGTACTTTCGGTATCTCCAGATCCTTCAATATCACTTAAACTTGGTGATGATGTGGAATGCTTGTTAACTTTAAGAAATTGCTGACTGTCATCATCTTCGATAACGTTGTTTGTCCCATCAATAATATTTCCGTCCTCAAGATCGTTAGGAGCAGCTGATGGCATAGATTTTAAGGCAGTAGTATCTTCACCAACTTTTAGAGCGTCAGTCAGCGGCTGGTCACCCATCATCATATCTAAATAATTTATTTCTTCTTTTCGAGACTTGCACACATCTTTAGTTTTGAGTTCTAACCAAGATTTCCCTGCATATTTGCTAGGTGAAACACATTTTACGTTATCAATAAATACGTTGCTTATAAGTAGGTGGTCTCGCGCATTGATGTTTTCGCATGAACAATCAAGAGGATTTCCTTCCATTTCTAAATGTTCAAGACCAGCCAAATGAGTAAGATCTGATGGCACATTTTTCAGTAAATTGTTGGTCAAATCTAATGAACTGACGCTCTTTGGCAAATATGTCAACGCAAGGTTTTGCAGCCTGTTATTTGATAAGTTTAAATGCACCAATTTTTTGGCGTTATGGAGGAACTTATTTAGGTATTGTATGCCATTAGTAGATAGATCTAATGTGACAACTTCGGTAAGCCGGTCGAGCTCGTGGTTCAGCTTCGTGATGTTGTTGTGTGAAAGATCCAAGATGTTGATGTTATGATGTTTCTGGCGGAGAGTGAACTTGTATAGTTCCACGAGGTTACTGCAGGTGGCGCGGTGGAGACCATCGCGAGTGGTGCTGCACACGCACGTTTCTGGACAGACTGCGGCCAGCGCCGGCGCCAGGAGCACTGACACTGCTAACAAGCAGCCAGCGATTTGAAGCTTCATCTTGTTACTGGAACCTTCCACCTGAAATAAGAGAAAATGTTACAATTAATTAAATGCTGAATTATTTCATAATGTCTAGAATTAATGTTGCTGACGTATTCATGACCAAGGTAAATCACGCCTGATTGCATTTATCGTTAATCAGTCGCATCAGGGCTCATATTTCAGCCGCAATGCACTGTAATCGAGACGTGTTTTATAAACACTTATACAACGCACGGTGTAATTATGACAACACAAGAGCTCTATGATAATCGAACAAACGCAGTTCGCGGATATCGAGTTTATGGAAGCAATCTTGGTATATAGACGGGCAGTTATCGCGAACCATTAGATAAATCACAACATCCCTGCTTGCAAACTGCCATCTAAATATAGGTCAGAGTAAGTTATGGGCGAGCGGTCCCCTGCGGTCTATTACCAACCCAGCCACTTCAATTATTACGGTTGCAGTTACCCTGCAATTTGAATCTACGCGCTTCCTTTCATTCATAACGGCATCTCGACCACGACTAAACGGCTAATAACTCAATCTGCTTCGAGCATTGTAAATATCTGTGCCAATTTTAATATTAAATTCAACGAGCGTCTGCACAGTTAAGAGTCGGATATAAATTTATGGGCAAACGCAAACATCATCCTTGGGATATACTCGTATTTCTTCATAAAAAGACCCCCTATAAATGCTCAGGATAAACAAACTCCCTACGATTTTCCGGGTCCATTTATATCAAATGTCTTCCTACTGGTTCTAGTGTGATGTAACACGAATTTGGTTCTATTTCTGTCGAGTAACAACATCCTCGGTGCACTTGGCCGGCCAAGAAGTGGTTCAATGTTAGCTCCGCCCGCCGGAAGGAGCCAGTTAACCATTTGTGCGAATGTAACCACTCAGTCACACCTAACTTGTGCTACGTAGTGTGAGATACTGCGGAGGCGGTTGATCTGTCACTGCGTTCTTTTGGTGAGGTTCTGCGCATTTAGTGGTTAGGTCAGGCCTATTTTCATGATTAATAGTGGCCAGGTCAAGTACTTAGATAGTTCTGAGTAAAAGATATATGTACTTTTAGAATAGAATAGAATAGAATAGAATAGAATATATCTTTAATGTACACCAATGTAAAACATAAATAACAAAACAGGAAATAAGCTTAAAGTGCTGTACATTGGGCGGCCTTATCGCCTTAGGCGATTTCTTCCAGGCAACCTTTTGGATGGACATTACTAAGAATTAGAAACAGGCGGTGTACTAAAAATATAATTAGATACATACATTAGTTAAAAGAACAAAAAATACTTAAAATATACATAAATAAATACATACATATTTCATACATATTACACAAAACATTTACGAAAAAAGCTACTATTTTATAAGTAAACTACATAAATTAATACTATAACAATGACAAATAATGGTGATACACTAACTTTTGGAATATACTCAGCGACTTGGCCTGCCTGATAGGCAGGGGCAACGTGTTCCACAAGAGGATGGCCTGGATGGTGAAGGAGTGACTTTTGTACTTATAAAGGGTTACATTATTTTAGTATGACGGCTTACTGGTAGTTTTCACATAAACTTGTACATTTGTAAATAACCTTCGAACCAAAATAAAAAATGCATTGAATCATCATTCGGTACGACGTAATTTTTGAAAGACCTCGATAACGTTATTATCAAAGCATTTACGCCTTTACCTTCCTCAAAGAAAAATCGCAGGAAACTTGTCAATGTTGTTTATCAGTCGCCAAAAACGAACAAGGTTTTGCATTGACTGTACCAAGGCTACAAAATGAACTTTTTTCAATTAAATTTAAGTGATCGTAAAAATAACACATTTAAATGGTAAGTGCCTTGTTATGAAAAGTTCCTTTCCATAATTATAGATGTTTAAAGAGAAATCGTTGCAAATATTGAAAGGTGATCCCGCTGACCCAATAAACCAGATCAATATGAATCATGAAGGGGCAGTAAACAAGACCATACATAGAGAATGCTTGATACAGCATGCTATATTTTCTATGTACATATATAATGTAATTTATCTGTGACTTGTGTCAGAAAATAGTTATCGGTGCAAACAATTCACAAGAAATACAAAATGAGACATAAATGCGTTGAAAATATATATAGTTCATTTATTTCCACACATTCATTATATAGTCATGATTGAAACCATATTATGTTTCGGTGTCAGTTGTTGTGTAGCAAAGTACTTGCAAGGTAACTTTTGGTTATGGTTCGAAAATATCATCGATATGAACTGTCAAATACACACACTCTTTTGAAATTAAGACAAACATTTTAAAGTCACGGGCTGTAACGCTCAAGACTCAGAAACTAAAAAGAGAACAACTAGTAGGTTTCACCGATCGTAATATAAATATGAATATAAGGAAAGCGATAATATTTTTGCTCTAGAACCGTTAGAAAGAGCAGGAGAAGCAAATGTAAGCAGCTCCCGCCCGTGGTACTTTTTGTTACCAAAGATTCTGAAAGTCTTGTTTTTTGTGGTACGTTTTGTAGCTACAGGGTTTCGAATCCAAAAAACTTGCATGAGTTGAGTGCAGCAAGCGGATAATGAAAGGGTAGCGACATTATGCAAAGCTGTGCGTCAGAAGAGCGAGGTTGCAGTCATGAACAGTTCACCTGATGGCCATGGACTCTAAATGGCAAACAGATTTATCTCTTTACAACAGTCTCTTATATAAATAAATCGACTTTTTATGAGCTTACCGATTCATACCGATAAAGTAAATATAAAGTAATAAGTCAGATCTCTTTATCGTGGGCATGCAATAAGTAATTGTTGTTGCAAACGAATACTGTTTTAACCGCTGGAATGTTGAAAAATCTGACCTTACAAACTTATGGCATAAAAACAGGTGGTATTTTAGGTTAATTTCCGGTATACGATTCAATCAACTGACATAACCTGTGTTCTATTTTTCATTATTTTATTTAATATCTGAACACCTCGTCCTACTCATTTCGTTTGAATAATATATCCCTGCCAGATTGGTTGCCTGGAAGAGATCGTTCTTAGCGATAAGGCCGCCAATTAAGACGCTGATTCTAATTTGTATGTTTTTTGTATTGTTTCATTTGTGGTGTTTTAATAAAGCATTTATCTATCTATCTATAATATTTCATATATCATGTTTAAAATTGATGTGATAAATCGTCACTTTTCAGCTATGATTTTATGCGTAGATAGTACGCAATAGGAAATCCTGCAATATTCACCTTTGTTATTTCCTTAGCCTGATGTATGAAATGTACTAATTACAATTTGCCAATCATATTATGTTTCAGAACACTTATGCGTTCAGCCTTGTTACAGTTACTAATGATATGATACCTAAATTGACATGACAAGCATCGCTTTGTAAATAATCGTAAATAGATTCATTTGATTATTCTGACACGAGATCAGATTTTATTGAAATGAAGACTTCATTGATGTCGGTTTGTGATATTTATAGAAATAGCTTACACAAAATAGATTAATATGATTGTACCTAGTGCTGAGGTTTTAAATCTATGTGTTTACATAAATCCTTATAAAAAATGCAATAAAACATTACGACTACCTACTCATAACGTCACATGCCTTCAATTAATATTGACAAATTTATTTGAAACAATATACATTTCGGCTTAGTTATGAATTTATACGTAACCGTTTAAATTTAAGGATATCATAAGTACCTAAAAAGTTGACTCAGAAAATTATGCAAGAAACATTTCATATTATTATGGCGTGTTATATATTTGACGATGCACCATCAAAGTGGCTATAATTTGCTTTGAAATGCGTTAATGACGTCTATAAAAACGAAAAAAAATTCTACAAACATTCTTGTGGTTTTATTCTTCATTTTTATACTGATCGTGACAACCACTATTAAATGAGGGTAACCAAACAATATAGACAAAAATCTAATTAATTACATGTCTGTTTACACGGTTTGTTTCCTTTGAATAATGTGTAAGAATGGCAACGAGGTAAAAAAGAAATAGCTGAAAAAAATTTGCCTACTTTTCATCAAGAAACGAAAAAAAAAACCATTAATTTCTTAATTGGCACTTCTTCTTCTTATCGATTGAGAGTTGCCAACTCTGGTGTCTTTTAGCAAACTTTAGCAAACTAAGCGATATTTTTAAAGACCGTAAAATGCCTCAATGCTTGAAGACACGACTCTACAACCAATGTGTTCTGCCCACAATGACGTATGCTGCCGAAACATGGACGCTCACCAAGGAAACCATCGAAAAGATGAGAGTCGCACAAAGAGCAATGGAACGGTCCATGTTAGGCATTGCGTTACGCGACAGGGTTCGTAATACTGAGATCCGAAAACGTACGAAGGTGGAAGACGTCGGGTCTCGTATTACGAAACTCAAGTGGCGATGGGCTGGACACTTGGCGAGACGTACTGACGGCAGATGGAGCAAAGCAATAACTGAATGGTACCCACGGCTAGGTAAGCGAAGTGTAGGAAGACCTGTGCAACGGTGGCTGGATGATGTAAGAAAGTTAGAAGGAAACATCTGGGCAAGAACAGCGCAAGACAGGGAGTATTGGCGTAAGAGGGTGGAGGCCTATGCCCTGCAGTGGGTCCCATTAGGCTGATGATGATGATGAACTCTGGTGTCGAAAGTTTTCAAACCGCCCTAAGGGGCTCTGACATGGGTTAACGACTGCCGTACTATACTTACAGCCGAGACTTACAATTAAACGTATCATCCGACCCACGGAAGCGCCCAAAATGGAATTCCACTTTTTGGTCACCCATCCAAGAACTGACCGTGATTTGCACTGAAATGTCAAGTGTAGAAAAAAATATCATCGATATTGTAATATTATTATCGAAGTAAGGAACAATTGATTTAAGGTTCAGAAAACTCATAACTTTATGTTTGTGTGGGTTTGTGTACTTTTTTTGTTTATAATATTATGACCCTTCTTATAAACATTACAAAGGCATCTTTAATTAGTATAAATTCCAATAATAAATCAATTGATATTGGATACAGCACCAAGTTTCTACTTCCACCTTCCACTGGTATGTAAAGCGGGTTGTGCAGTGGCCGGGAACCGAACCTGATACTCCGAGCTAATCACTCGACCGTAATGCAAAAACTAGATCTGGGTTATTACCCACATAGACCTTTGCAGAGTACTTTGTGATTAAAGAACTAGGTGATGAGAAGATCACATTATTGAGAAAAGTTTACCTGTAATAATTTTCATTTTTTATGATTTTGCTAGGAAAAAGTAATTATGAACGTATAACCAGTTCTTACATTTTGTACTTGTTTTCCATTCTAAAACTAAAATAATTATATTCGATGCAAAGTCTCTTGTAATAGTTATAAGAGTTAGTAGTAGTATTCGTTTAGATTTCCTTTCTCGTTTTAGGTCAATAAAGGCACTGCCTTGACAAATATTGCTTGCCAAATTATCAAAATCTTTTTATACTCATCCTAAAAAGTTTCTGATATTTTTCAGCATCCGCGGTTGTCTTAAAATCTATATGGTGAACTTATAAAAAGATGTTGACTAGAAATACCTAAAGTTAAGGTAAGTTACCCCACACACGCACTATGATATTTTTCCCATGATTTATTCCATGATTATTTACCTACACCTGTACAATAGCAAGTGTCGGTCGAATACAAACGCCCGCGTCATTTCTCCAGTGCGCGTACGCAAATCATTGTTATCTAACATCTGTTTGGAATAGTTCTGTGTTGAACCAGGGTCATCAGTATCCGTAATATGTACATATATAATATGCATAGGTGAAGTACAAATTAATATTAAATAACGAATTTAATTAAAATTCACTCTCTGCTATAATTTTCGTTTTATAAAAGATTAATGTGCAAATGCCAAAAACAATACATTAACAACATTCATTTCTTTGACGTCATATAGTAACAATAAAGTTTGAATCCTCTAACTGCGCGGTAGCCCTTAAACTGTGTTAGGAGGTCAGAGAACTTTTTTTTGCGTGGGATAGGGTTACGTTTGGCTACAGCATGCCTGATGTTAAGCATTGCTGCAGCCTAGGGTGTAACACGTTTGTTTACCTAGAAGATACCTATTAACTCTAGATTTGAAAACCCCTGGATTGTAGTTCGCAGGAAACACAGCTTCTGGTAAAGTGTTCCAAAGCTTTGCCGTCCGTACAATAAACGTTAAAAAAATGGTTACTATTATTAATATTCTGTATGTAAGGCTACTTTCGGTCATCGCTCTGAAAATATTCCTGATAACCCTACCGTATCGCATTTTTCCCATAATATTCAGTGGGAAATGTTTCGCACGCTATCTGCGGTATATTTATCTATCAATTTATTGCACGCGCCCACGCTTCGTATAAACTACGGCTGCTGTTAGGTTCAAGAGCAGGAATAAACATTAGACTGTACGGTATCGGTTGTCTCCCAACCCCATATATTAGATACAGTGAATCTAGTGTTATAAAAAAACCATTTACAGGTTGCCATTTTTTCGAAGTTCTTAAAACTTTCCTAAACGTATCTGATATGAAGTAACAACTGCTTGCTCTATGACTATATTAGCCTACTGCCACTTTAAACGAGTTTTTCATCACGCACATTTACGTTGCACCCGCGGAAAATTTACGAAATGTAGAAAACTTGAGGTAAAAATTAACGTTTCTGAGATCTATAATTACAAAACCATATCAAGCCGCAAATCAACTCGCAAATTAAGGTTTTTGCTATTGTAATGTTATCCATAATTTAATAAAATTCAAAGAATATTTTTTAACGTTTGCGTACCTCATGTGAGGTTGTAATGGCGGATATACTTATATTTAATGTGATCTTAATGTACCCATTTACATGCAAATAAATATCTGAATCTGAATCAAAAACATAGTTTGGACACTCTCTGATAATCTTATCACTCAGAGTATTACTTATGGTAAATATATGAAAGTAAAGTATACTACCAAGCATTTTTACACTTCGAGAAAAACAAATCACAATTTTATTATGTTACGTAGAAGAGTCTCATCTTGGAAAACAATGGTTCATAAAGTAAACATTGACATCATAAAGTTGACTGAAGTATTTATGGAACAGTCGGCACAGAATAGCACTTTAGGATTCCAACACTACGTATAAGTAAAGTAAGCAAGTTCGTTTGAGAGTGGTCAATTCTGGTGGCAGAGTACCTATAATAGTAATGTCACTTAGGATCCTGAACTACATACATCGACACCAAAAATGATGAAGATCCGTCGCTCCGCTTAGGCGTCAACATAGTGGAAAGAGTACGGTAATAGAATAAGATATTTAGAGCAACATATCCTACTTTTGCCTTGGACTTATGCCGATACAACAGGAGTGAGGAGACAATGGTATCCACTGGGGCAGTTTATTTTCCCACAGTGGCTAAAAATCAGCCTTTTCATTAGATAAACACACTTTCATTAGATAAGGTTACTTAGTTTTTTTTAATCAAATTAAAAATATGTAAAAATGCACTCTGATATTACTGGCAAAACAATAATCACTTGGGTAATATACTAGTATCTACTTCGCAACTCACTAAATATTTTGATTGCAAAGAAAAGGTAAATTTCTATTCTCATTCACCGCTGCAGTGGTTTGTAAACACGCGCCTGCAACAATACTGTTTTTAAACTTCATGGAAATCGTGTGAGAGTCGCTAGTTTGTATTTTAAACAATCTCTACGCAGAACTTGGTGGCTATTGCAACATACATAAAAGCATAATAAGTAAAGCATATTACGTAGTTTATAATAGCTTTCCATCAGGCGAATTACGGTCAAGTGCATACCCATTTCTTGTAAAATAAAATAGTTTTAGTATGAATCCAAAAAAGTAAGATAAGATATTTAAATATTCCACAATGAAAAAAATCTAAAAACTTATAACTAAAGTAGTAACTAACATGGAATTACCGTTTTTTTTTATCAACAGATCACTTTTTTACATGGGGTAGACTCACGATTGACTACAACTTGCCTGATGTTAAGCAACGTTGTAATCTACAATCTTGCGCGCTTATCCAGAAGAAACCGGTTTACTCTCGACTTCAAGATCGACAAATTATAGTAACATAACATAATAACAAATATTTCCGTTTACATGATTCGGCAACAATCAATGTTTCGTCTAAATTATAAACAGCCTATAGCTATATATTTTATCCCGATGAACGAGACAAGGAAGTAAATTTAACAGCATTTTAATTTGTAATCGTCAAAGTAATTAAATGTATTTTCAGCGCAATAGCTGCCTGTCTGGCCAACAAGGGAAAATAAAAATGGGAGGTATAATATACAAGGTGGCAGGTTCAATAATAAATTAAACAGTAAATAACAATAATAAATAAAAAATAACGTACAATATTTTAGACTACGACAGTGGTGCTTAAGATCAGACAGGCTGTAGAAAAATGTTAGCCTATTCCGTGTTAAGAATAATAAAAGCAAATCAATTTTATGACTGTGTAAAAAAAAACATTTTGTCGACTATTTTGTCAGACTGAAGAGTAAAAATCATTTCCGTTCTTACTTATCCTGTAGTTTATTGTCCCTGACATTTCTAATAATATAGGACATACATTTTCCCGTAACTGCTAGCTGGTGTTAAACCTAGATTTTTTAAATGACTAATTACTAAAATTATGAACATGATGAAACAGTCACCCGGTATACACACATTTTGCAATATCACGCCAGATCAACCTTGAGATTGCATCCGTCAATAACACGAAATGTAGGTACAATCATAAACTGAAGATTTTATTAAAGTGAAGAAAAAAAAACCAATCTCACAAAAAAGTACCAGCATTTTTTTGAATAAATTATGTTACGAATTCACCGATCATCGTTACTTTTTGTACTACTTAATTTAGAAGGACTGAAAATAAATAAACTAAACTATTTTTTCGTATCATGTCCATCTAAGTTTTTTCTGGCTGAAATAGCTTAGAGCTAAAATACCAGCCAAAGAAAACTTCCCTAAACTGTTAAAAAATTTGGTAAACTAAATATGTTTGTATTGCACGCAGAAAACTTTCACAGTGCCCAAATAACAAAACCTGTCAAATGCACTAAAACTCGAGGAACAATTTCCGAGTCGCGTTAATGTAACTTTCCCGTAATGAGCAGTAAGCATAAAATGAAACGAGTAATGCTTTTAGCTGCGCCTGTGCCTGCGCTTGTATCCTCAAGTGCAATAGTCTCTATTTCTCCGAAGCTATAAAACACCCAATAGCAACAACTTCCACTTTCGCACGTTTAATGTCTGGACCAACATTTATTGGTCAGCTGATGTTATGATTGGTTGGCACTATCTAAAATACCGAGTTATTTACAAAGCAAAGTCAATACAGATAGATAGCTGATAATGTTATATCTGTAGAAGATCAATTTAAAGCTTTTATTATAATCGGACACGGATCGTAAATTGATTATTTTTCTTAGTAAATGAACAAAATCTGAATTCAAATAAAAAAACATAAGTTTTAAAATATTGGGTGATACAAACATACCTATATTATATCACTAATTTAAAAACTTAATCATGTTTAATTATTAACTGGCTATTCAGATAATTGTAGGTTTTAATGTCAGTTATTTCGCCGACTCGAATAAACTAGGTAACTAATATTATATTTGATTTAGCTGGTCAATCTCATGTATTATCCTGCACCCTAATATTATTGTTTGCTAACCGATTAATTTATTCCTGGTTAATGTTGTTCAGTTTTATGCGCGAACGCTTCTCGCCGTAAAAGGCCGCTTTCTTAGTGCCTTTTTTACACCTCGAGGATTGTAGGAAACTTATAAGGACTTCAATGGCGGATTATTTAAGCGAAAACAATACAAAAACCAAGGATAAGAATTGATATTTTAATCACCGCGATAAAAGAAAGGTTTTATTATAATGTAGATACGTCTTATATATTTTTACAAACACACAAAACAACACCATTTTGTGCCACAGTGTCGCTTATACAGATCGATATCTTTTTTTTTCAGGTGACTTAACTTTCCGTCTTTAACTGATCTTATTTTTATCTTATGTTTACTAATAGATCATCAATCGATTTAAAACCGCCTCAAACGATGATAGATTAATTTATGCACAAATTTAACTATGGAAGCATTTTCTTCAGCAGAAAGACATTTAAAACCCGCTTCATTTTGCCATTCATTAGAAAATTGCTTCCGTTCAAATACCAGAATGTCCAAATGACATTGGATGCAGAAGTTCAGACGCACACCCACTTTCCTTACATTAATGTCTGCTGATTTTTTAGCGGTCCTGTATGCACTAAATAGAGTTTGCTACTAAACAATTTTTTTAGGGAAATTAACATGGACGGTCTTTATTTCTTTCTTTATTGAAAAGCTAGAAATATACTAGGAATGTTATTTATTAATTAAGAAACGTACTTTAGATGCTAATATTTAAAGTTCAAAGCCTCGCAATCTAGTTTGCACTAGTCTCGAGAGCCGATGAGTTTTGTGATAAATTCCCGTTACTAGATAACTAAAATGCCATTTGCCAAATGGAAGCATTTGGCTTTCATTGTAGTGACATTTATCATAATAAATTTGGCCTTAGCATGCCCATTGTCGTTAAACCATATAAGAGATTCGGGTTGTTAGAAAATATACCAGATCGGACCAGTGATTATGTTCGGTGACCAAAGTTTATTGTACTCTATCAAATTTTTTTTCTCACCCAGGTTGCAAATCTCAATGTGTACTAACCGAGTGAATCCAAATACGTCACATATTACAATTCTAAACTAAGAAGTGTGTAGGTCGTGAAAAACATTTCGTGTTTTTAGTGTTTCAGTTTTTTTTACCCGAGTGTGTCACCGATATGAGACTAAAATAAAATATGATTTGACTTCATTATTCTAACCTTCACCCGGTTTTTCATATCAAATTTGCTACACGTATTAAAATCACTTTTTTATTTATATCTTTGTATTGATTTTTAAGATAATTTTAAATATGTAAGTATTAAAAATAGATTTGTTTACGAAAAATATATGTCACCTTCCTAGTTTTATTTTTAAATATGGGAATTGATAGTGGTATTAACTTTTTTTATATAATTTGAATTATCAGGGACGTTCAATTCCTTGGAGGAGACAAATGCTAAGAAGCAGAATGGCTTAACATAATTATAATAAATACGAAATATTATGTTTATATCTACCACTAAAATACTGATACCACTTCTAGTGATTCTACTGTCAACAGATACAGTGACATAACTAATATGCAAAATAACAATTATGTCAGCTACAGTGCAACCACTATAACAAGTACATTCGTGAGCCGGTCATTAGCACAGTCTTACTGTATCCATTACAAGCAAGAAACTTAGTGAATGCATGCAAGCGTTTATATAAACTGAAGAGACCTACATTAGGTTGTTACTATTTACCTAATTACCTAGAGAATACTCAAATAGATCTTAACTGATAAATTGACATTGAATTTTTTTACTATTTTAATTAAAAAATAAAATGTAGATTATGTGTCTTATAACAGACAGAAACGCTCCGCTGAAATTAACAATTTACAGCAAGTGATTAACGGCCAAGAACTGATAATTCTTAACTTTTAATTGATTCATTTAAATGTTTCGTAAGTTTCAAGTACTGATTTATTTGTTTCAGTCGATTTTATCGTATAAGTTATTTTATAATTATCACAGGTACATTTCAGTAAATGTTATTGTTTGCAAAAACGAGAAAGTGTCTTCACCTTTCCATTTTCATTAGGCAATTTTCACACTGAACATGGAACTGCCTCTAATTAAGTTGGTGACGCAATTAGAGGGACAAACGTAGCTTCAAGTACTAAATAACTAACTAGTGGCAGCACTTACAACACATAGGTACTAACTTCAATCATCATAATAATAATTAATATCTCAAAACTAGTTTATGATACAGCAAACAAAAAAACAGTAAAGCAGTTCGTGTTTGTTTTTCTGTTAAATCTGTCACAATAAATAATAAATAAAATAAAATAAATAAATATCCTGGGACATTGCACACAGCGCCATCTAGCCCCACACTAAGCAAACGCTTGTGTCGTGGGTACTAGATAACGGATATAATACTTGTATACTTTTCTTTTGTAAATACATACTTATTATACATACAAATGTTTTCTTTCTTTCTTTCTTTCTTTCAAAATTATAGCTACCGGATTTATATATAAGTTTAATCTCTCTTCAGCTTGCATTAAAAATCATTTGAAAAATAGGTCACACAAAGTGCTATAAATCGTCTTTTAATATTAAAATGACACATTTGTGCTTTCAAATTTGCTCTGAAATTGCATTAAACTTGTTCATTTTCTATGCATAGTCTGTCAATTTTTGTCAGTTTGGAACACGCCAACTTGAATACGTAAATCATTATTTGATTTTTTTATCTCATTTGGCATATATTTTAGTTCCAATTTCGTCCGCGCCTAGAGTCACTCCGGCTATATCGTCGTAAACCGACCACAATATGACACACGCAGTGACAACACAAACATGCATGTCCAAACAAAAACGGCTATTTCAAACAATCTCGCGTTTCACTCGTGCGTTCGAAATCTGAGATTTCTCTGAATACTGCAAAACCAACAACGGGCTTCCTTGAATTTTCTTTGCAAATGATTTTTATCAACTTACAAGAAAATTAAATTACTAAATTGCTCGTAATTTTACCCTAAAAATACATAATTAGTTTTACATAAAAAAATTAAATAAAATTTTGATTGACATCACTAGAGACAAGAACGCTGGCTGGTTCCTTGCGCAAAGGATTTCTATAGCAATCCAGCGTGGGAATGCAGCCAGCGTTCTTGGCTCCATACCACATGTAGATTGTTTAAATTTAGTTTAGATGTAAATACTCTTTTTTAGTTCTATTAGTGTTAATATGTGTAAATATTGTTTCTTATAAAAATACCTCGTAATTTTTTTAAACCATTAGTTTTACTTCAAATTACTATTTTGAATACCGCTAAGTATTGACAAGATTTGTTGGTTCCTAGAAGCAAAGTTTGATGCGAGATAGCAGAAATAAATTTGATAAGCAATTCCAAAGATTTCATCACACAGCGACAGCAAACATATTCTTATTTCATATACCTAAGATTACTTCGGAAAATTGTTTGCAAACCAGAGCAGATTTTTTTAAAAGAAATTGTTAGCTTACTAGTTTTCTCCATCTTCCACAATAAAACAAGTGTACCTACATCAAAATTAAATTACGCGCGCGCATAAAATCTCGATGCCTAGTCTAGAATATTTATTTGTGGTTGGTATCCAAGGCTGAGTGATGGGTGCTATTGGAGACCTGCCAATATACGGAACACAGAATGTGAAAATTGTAACGAGTTTAATTGTTATCTGCAATACTTACCACATAACACAGAGCGTGGCTGGTGACACCACTTTCTCACTTCCAAAGCAAATCTCGACCAATATATATCAGTACAAATTTCTACCACGGGTAGAGTACTATTGCTAACCATACCTACATGTGATGACTGACTGACCCACCGTGTTATCACCCCTTAACCTAATTACCTTATTCCCGTATTACAACAATTAGCCAAGCTAATTACGATTAGTTATCTATTATGAGTGTGATGACCTTTTGTTGGTGGGTAATTTTTGTTTGCTATGTGCCGTTGTATTTGACAGAACAGTGAACTAATGAGTTAAAGTGGTTTAGTAGTTTAAATGTAGGGAATTGTTCGAAAATAAATAAACGGAACTATTTTAGGGAGATATATTTTAGTCTCGGGTATAAATAAATAAATAAATAAATATTTCAGGACATATCACACAGCGCCATCTAGCCCCACACTAAGCAAACGCTTGTGTCGTGGGTACTAGATAACGGATATAATACTTATATACTTTTTTTTTGTAAAAACATACTTGTTATACATACAAACGACCAGACTCAACACAAGTAATTATAAATTTTAAAGTACATAAATACTTGTGTCATGCGGGAATCGAACCCGCGACCTCTAGATTAGAAGGCAGAGCCACTACCAACTAAGCTAACAGGCCAGTCTAATCAGTATGTATCTAATTTTGCAAAAAGTTATTTTCTAATTGCGCCTATGTTTAAACATCCACAAGAGGACACACTTCAAATTAAAAATATCACTGATTCACATGTATGCTAAGCTGCCTATTATCTTTATCAAAAAGACTTCTAATGCTTCATTGTCGGGAACGCAAAGTACCACGTAAGTACATTACTGTACATAATACTTGTCACCAAGCCATTCCCCAGATGTATACTATACTTTATAATACATAGGTAGAAATAAACCGCTAAAAGGCACATTAATACGACAATAGATATATACCATTCCATTAAAATGGACAAACTTTTTAATGTACCATATTATCTAAAGCATGACAGTTAGCTCACAGATTACCTACTAGTAAGTCCAGCTCAGATCATTGGCCTGACTTTGCTTTAGGTTGAGGTCAGATGCGTAAATGTTTTTTTGTGTTGCCAGCAATTTACATAAATATTTTAGTTTTTAGTAGGTAAGTATTGTTTTATTTTGTAAGTTGACGAATGCGTATTCAGACATCTAAACATTGTATAAATATTAAAAAAAAAAATTATACGATATTTGAATCTATAATACATAATATAATACAGCAGGCATGCTGTAGTCAAACGTAAACCTATGCCACGGAAAAAAAACCTATGAGGGTCAAAAATTTGAACATATTTTTTTTAGGTAAACTTCCTTTATATCGATAACAAAAAACGTTTCAGCTGTTTTTAGAAAGTTTGTCTGTTTTTTTAATCGCCCATAACGCAAAACGGATTATTTTTGGTATGTCACCTACATTATGTACATACATATGTATGAGGTTTTAGAATGTCATACTTTTTATCTCAAAAGAATACGAAGTTGCGGAATCGTTTTTCGAATATCGTCAGTTTATTGTAATTCGTAACACTGTCTTGCTAATTTGACCTTTTCAAAAAACAAAAACTCTTATTCATTTCACACATTTCTCTAACTGAATATCAAGAAGTAAATGTGCGTCATTCGTCTTTTTAGCAATCCTAATTTGTTTATGTGAAAAAAACAACAACTTTGTGAACTACAGTCAAGCAAGACTTTTTTAACACACGATTTTATCAAACCAAGCAAGAAATCGTCAGCCAAAATAGTGTTGTCGGATATTAAAATTTATGTGATACGATAGTTTGGGAAATAATAATATTTTTTTGGCGCCTTCCAGTCTGCTTTGTTGCTATGAAACTATTTTCGTGCGAACGACGATTGTTAAATAAAAAGAGGAATATAAAACAGGTTATCACAACACATCATGATGTTCTTATACTCAGTTTGAGCTGCGGAACTTAAATGATTGCGTTTTGAAGCATTGAATATTTTTAAACTACATACTTATTT
Organism: Macaria notata; assembly: GCA_927399415.1. Lineage (NCBI taxonomy): Eukaryota > Metazoa > Arthropoda > Insecta > Lepidoptera > Geometridae > Macaria > Macaria notata. Next base: position 4,514,880 of record OV656727.1, read on the forward strand.
TTACAATTATTTGCTACCTTTTATCGATAAACCTCATTTTTTTTACCTCATATTTTTATCGATCTTATAAATGTATAAAAACGAATTGGCATATAGTTAAGAAATAATGCAAAACTGAATAGCTTTAAGGAAAAGTCTAGAGGCGACATCACGTCTCGAGCCTACTTTTGGCATCGATCCAAATCTACACACTTCTAATGACATAGGTAACATAATATATCTCCACAAAATATCTTTAAGTTCACACAAAAGTAACAAATACCTTATTGCTACAGTTTTGAGCATTCTAAATAAATATAGAGAATTTATATCAATTATTACATAACTTTAAATAATTTTTAACAAGCCTGTCAACGGTAATTCATACGCCTAAGTATAAAATTACATCGTTGAAGGGTAAATCGCACAAAACTATAATTTACATCAACACAATCATGGTGACTCTGCGCTATTTCAGCAAAAAAGTCAAAACATCAGTTTTAGTTGCATCAGGCACTTTGAGCTCCGACCTCCAATGAGGAAGTAGTTACAGACACAGTATATTTGATAATTATCAGGGTCTATGGAGCAAATTACTGTGGCTGTCAGCAGTTTACGAGAGACCACAGCGATCTGGGAGGTAAACCTTACCTAAAGAATACATTAAGAGGTTGATAACCAAACCTAATACCGTTAAGACATTTATCTATCCTACCCTAGAAAAAACACGTTCAAAAAATATTTCTTAAAGCTACAGATTACAGGTGCGTTCCGAAACCAATTTGAGAATAATAACTGGATGCGTGAGATTGTCAGTGATTATAATTTTATGGGTCATTTAATTTTTTGCCATAGCAATTATAATAATAGCCAAAAACATGGCTAGAATAGTTTTACATAATTGTGCGTCTAGTTAGGATAATTTGGTTTCAAAAACAGTTTGGTTGTCGTGCGTATTTCGTGTTGTTTGACAAATTATGTGATTTAAACTAATCGCCAAACCATGGTTTAAGTGAAACGGATATCTGCGTCAGTGTAAAAACCGTTGACGACATGATGAGTCTACTATATTTTGAGCTTTATTAGTAGAACACAATAGATATCTTGACAACTAAATGAGTACCATCATATTATCCTACTAGCTGTGCCTGCGACTTCGTCCGCGTGAAATAGTTATTTTGGGCAACCTCTTTAGCTTTATAAATTATAGCTGTTACCCACGACTTGAACCGTTTTCATAGTGCACGCAACGGTAGCCCTCAAAGATGAATAATTTTCCCCTTTTTTTCCACATTTTCCATTGTTTCTTCGCTCCTATTAGTTGCAGCGTGATGTTATATAGCCTTAAACCTTCCTCGATAAATGGTCTATTCAACACAAAAACAATTTTTCAATTTGCACCAGTAGTTCCTGAGATTAGCGCGTTCAAACAAACAAACTTCAGCTTTATAATATTAGTATAGATTTAAGCACATAACCATCGATAATGATCTATGCATATGTATATTCTTGTAAGTGCAATTTCTCACCAAAAAGTGAAAATAAATGAAACCCTGACCGTGTTGGCTAGGGATTTTTTTTAGTTTTGTCTATGAAACCGTGAGGTTTATTTATCTCCCTATTCCACATAATCAATATCTGTGTTAACGGCTATGTCTGTCTCTATATGTCAAGTAAACTTTTTTTATCTCAATTATAATATACCTATCAAATTTTATGATCGTATTCAATAATTACTTTGTAGCAAGTACCTATCATTAAATTACCAAGAAATAAAAAGCATTAACTTCGAACATCCCTAGAAGTTACGTACGTCAAAGCGGCTATAACGTTAATTGCGTTTTTACTTACGATGTAAACAAGTTTTTAATTTATCACACTCAATAAACCTGTTACAAAGTTCGATGACGTTGAAGTTTGATGAATGAGTAAAACGATAGATACATTCTACGATATACTCTTACGTACAATATATTATGTAATTCATCCGAGCGTTAAAAAAAATTGATACGAAGAATTTAGAAATCTCAGCTCAGAGAAAATTATGTACATTTAACGTAAGAACGTTAAATGTACAAAATACATTTTACCAGTAAATATGTTTGACAAAAAACTAGAATATGATACATATTTCTTACCAATAAAATTACCAAACTTGTGAATTAAAAGACGTATTGTTATAAAACTAGTTCAGGTTCAGTTGATGCTATTTACTATTTATCCAGATAGCATAGACTTAAAATAAATTATAAATATGTACCACTAGATTAAGTAAACCATATTTATGAAGTTAAGACGTTGTTATCACATTGCCGTCCGAGGTCAGTTATCAGCTCCAATTGAACTCTGTCAACCTTGTCATTAACCAGATAAGCTATAAATATAATATCTCAGAGACTATTACTATAAAATATTATTAAAAAATCATAGCCACGTTATTTATTATTATCTTTAAAGATTCTCGGGCCTTACACCCGGTATTTTTAAGGCATCAGTGGGGCCGTAGCCAACACTGAGAGGCCTTTTACAATATTATAAGTACTTAAAATTAAGTAAAAATTACAGATAGAGGATGTTAGGTATATAAAGTAACTATTGCAGACATGGTATTAATATTACAGGCTATTGTGTTGAGTTGTTCATTGACTTAATTAAACTGGTCTATTGTACGAGGAACGGCACCCGCCAGTTATGCCTCATTCATAAAAATTATAGCGGGTGATGACTTGCCACTCACCAAATGGGCCCTCCACAAAAGGCAGCCTAAGATGACGCCGGAAGGGCAACATTGGTGTGAGTGGCTTAGGGTGTCGAGAGGTGTGCTGCGCGTTCTCTGAGCGGTACTAGCGGCGTTATGCCCTTTAACACTTCCACCCTGGAGCTTAGGTACTGAGCTCTTGCGTCTTCCACTCCCGGACGGCCAATCAAGGCAAGCCGGGAGGCAGGGGGTCTCATTTAGCCCCCAGGGGATCGGGGTCCGCGGTGACGCCACTCACCGACGACTCGCCATGAAGTCGCCCCTGCCACGTTATCGTTATTAGTATAATAATGGAAGCTGATATAATAGCTATAAATGTTAAGATTATTATGCTGCATGCAGTGAGCTAAATTAGGTATAATTTATCCGTTCCTAAAATGTTATTGTAGTATTTATAACAGACTTCAAAATAAGGCGGTTATTAAGTCTTCCGAAAGTTATTTTTTTTACATGATACAGTATCGACTACAAACTTCCTTTATAATATGATTCACTTATATTGTTTTTAATTAATAAATTAAAATTATTCGTATACTACTTTTGTGTTAATATCACCACAAAAGAATATTTATTTTAATGTTTAGAGAACCATTCTACAAAAAACATCACCACCTATTTACTTAAATATTTTAGAACCAACTCAATTCGAAAACTCGACACTAAGGTGGGTCATTGTCACCAAACGACGAAGCTAACAAAAAGCATGTTTCAAATATGAAATTTCACATACTATCGCCATGGTTTCATATGTGTGTCTATTACATGTGTTATAGTAACCATCTACGCGTGAAGGAAGTTTCAGTTTAGTTCAGTTTGCGTTTCCTCGCTCGTGCTAAACTGCTATTTCCTACAGCAGAGACTACTGACCCAAATATATATTAGCATCGACAAAAACTCGCCTTTTTGCAATCTTGCCACCTCTTGACATACATTTTATCTAGTAAACTTTGCAAACGATGCAAAAAATTGTTTCTCTTAGTAAGTACCTACTTGATAAATATACTGTATCTATAGTTAGTTTTTACATGGATTCCGGGTAAAGTATCATGCTAACAGCTATCTACTATATAGTACCGTTATCTTTATAGATAAGATTCTGCTAAGCTCTATGCCGTCATTCAAATAGTTTGCATATCCTGTGTAGAAGATAAAATGTCTCAAAAAGGACATTGCGGTCTTTTAGTGAATCATTGTGGTCAGCGGTCAAAAGTCAGTGTTATCAGTTGTAAAATGTAGCTACATAAAAAATGCTACCGGAAACAGAAGTAGTAGATAATAGTTTAGTCAGCATTGTCATTAGCGTCTTTATTCAATACTAGCTGTGCCAGCGAGTTCGTCCGCATGGAATAGTTATTACCATAATAACGGTTCTAGTGAGTTAATCTTAAAAGATAGACATATACTGTTGCAGACATTTTGTTAGATCATTTCAAGAGAAATAATTCTTGGATACATATTTTTTTGATATCTTGAACCGTTTTCGCAGCACACGCAACGGAAGCCCTCAAAGATGAATAATTTTCCCCATTTTTTCCACATTTTCCATTGTTTCTTCGCTCCTATTGGTTGCAGCGTGATGTTATATAGCCTAAAGCCTTCCTCAATAAATGGTCTATCCAACACAAAAAGAATTTTTCAATTCGCAGCAGTAATTGCTGAGATTAGCGCGTTCAAACAAACAAACAAACTCTTCAGCTTTATAATATTAGTTTAGATTCGATATGGACAAAATAGCACATATTGAATTTCAAGAAACTACAGATATTTTATTTGCATAATTTGCATAGATGGAATCAGGTAAAATATGAACGGATGGCTAAACAATTAACGACGTTGATAATTAGTTAATTGGGTCAAGTTGATTAATCTATCGGGGTCAGTAGGTAGCGGTTTCATCAAACAGACGGCATAGTTCTCTCAGCAATAATCAATCATACACAACCTCTACCGGTGATAAATATACCTATACCTACTTACGCACGCAAAAAATATAGTTGAATAACATGACGTGAAAAGATTGACACAGTTTTTATATAAATAGCCATATCGACAAAATATAGAGGCAATAGAAGAAATATTATCGTAGGTAGAAGACGATCAGATATAATAGGTATGACTTGCGGTAAACTGTTCAATGTTAATATTTTTATCCGAACTTTCATCAATTGTATTTTGATTTGACATGAATTTATTTATTTATTTTATAGCTGACATAAATCTACATCATCATCCACAGCCCTCGGGATCCCACTGCTGGGTATAGGCCTCCCTTGGTATGTGTTATCTGCACCGATCTTGTTCAGACCTAATCCAGGCTGGACCCTCGACTTTGACGAAAATAAAAATATACAGTTATTGTTTAATTCATAAATGAAAAGAAACTTATTGAATAAATTTTTGCTTACCTTTATAAAGACGTCATCAGAAGATTGGGGACATTCCACTTATGCACTTCTGCAACAAAATAAAATGCAATTATTAGATTACGTTTCCTTGTATGCAATTGTAAGAAACAGCTGGAAACTTAAATCAGTTGAGCATTGTTATAAAAAATACTTGAAATACACCGAGACGGCGTTCATTCAATCTATTATTTGAAGCAAACAGCTGTATCGGGGCCCGAAGGCTACTATTATTACGTAGCAGGTAAAATATCATACGATCGCACATGTTTTATATCAAGATATGGGGGCACCATCTCGTAAATACACACCACTGGGAGTTTTAAACTAAAAAAATAAATATTTCAGGACATATCACACAGCGCCATCTAGCCCCATACTTAGCTTACGCTTGTATCATGGGTACTACATAACGGATATAATACTTACTTTTCTTTCATAAATACATACTTATTGTACATAGAAAGGACCAGACTCAACACAAGTAATTACTTACCTACACATTTTAAAATTTATAATTACTTGTGTAGTGCGGGAGTCGAACCCGCCCCCTAGATTAGAAGGCAGAGCCACAACCAACTAAACTAAGATGGCAGTCGCAAAGTAGAAGTGCAATATGGCATTTAATATTGTAAATTAGAGATAGAGCTAGCTAAAGCATTCTGCAATTAAATCTCGTGAATGGTTCAAAGGTTATCGGGTATTTTACAGAATATAGCTGCGGCAATATGGAGAGATAAAGAGAGAGTTCTAACATGATACGATTTTACTACCGTTCAAAAAACAAATCTTACTTGTATGAGCAAAGAGCATCAACGACTTAGTTTATGAATATTTCTTACGGAAATGACCGTTTTAGTTTACATGATACATTAGCATTTTTGACTCACCTAGTACAATCCGATTTTGTCACACATGACTCACTAACTCAACTAATAAATATAACACAACCTTCAGGTTTACCTGTCTCGTAACACTGATGTAAGTTAAGGCAAACCTGGTGGTTTTTCTCAAAACTTGTATCGCACCATCTTTGCAAAAATAAATACTTAGAACTAAACCCACTGACGTGAATAAACACTGCAGCACTACGTCATAGAACCGAGACCTGTTTGCTGTGACAAGGTTACCGCTGAAGTAGGTAATCATGAAAGTATACAACGTATTTTATCGATAAGATTCGACTTTGATTTGACTCGATATGCAGATAGCAACAGCTACTGTATTCGTACGATTTGCTATTTATTTATTTAAGACACAAAAACAACTTACAAACTAAAACTTATAATAAAAAATAAACTTTTATGTAAAAATAAATAAATTTGTAAGTCTAAGTATTGTGTACAGCTTTCTTTACAATATAATGTTGTACTCTTAAGTTTATAGTAAACGTCACTATTATAAGCGGTAATATTACATTTATTAAGTAAGTTTTTGAATTTAGTTAAGTTGTGATGAAATATATCTAGTCTAGTACTTACTTTACTACTGAGTTCATTGTACAAATGACACATACGAAACTATGGGTTGTTATGACCAATTTTATTATAGAAAATAGGAATAGCAAATATTGTAGGCTTGCGAGTAGATAATTTCCGAGTTATAAATTTAACATCATTTAGCAGAGCTTCACAAAAAATCCCATTTACAATCTTATGTAGGATACATAGGTCAGAAACACTCCGTCTATGCTCAAGACTCTGAAACTCATGATATAGCATCGCCTATAGTGGTTAAATCGTCTATTTACTGTTACATTGCATTGTGTTCAGTGTTTAGTAACAAGTGTACATCACACGATACGACTCAATGCTGAGAAAACGAATGTTACACCTACACAGCCGCCTCCAGTTGCAAATGAATTTCAGGTGGGTTCACATAGCTCTACTTGCCGAGAATAAGGTAACTGACTAACTCTGACATCATAATAGTTATAACCAAGGCTGACGCTAAATAAGAACATGGATGAAATTAACGTCGTACCAGCCGAGAACAATCGCCGTAATGATAAACTAAGGCTCATAAAGCTCAATGAAATTATTACACGGCAATGCACAAACACTGGCTTCGGTAGTTAAAATAGCGGTAAACAAACCGCTGCAAATACCGTACGAGATAGGCAGACGAAATTTTGAGATGCAGTAGTTATTATCTATATGTAATGACAGATAATTTTCTAGTCTTTGTGCAAATTCTACAAAGCTCGTGAATTGATAACAACGATAGGTACATTACCACAGCTGCGTCCCAATTTCTGAGATTGAACTGCAGTCACAAAGATATTACATATAAGGCGTTGAATAATTCCTAAGCATATGCACAGGCTCGCTGTCACATTGTGACAACACCAAAATGACAATGACAAAAATGGCACCATCCGTTTCGTGACCACCAGTATTTCCCGTTTTACATTACCGTTATAATGCAAGGCTGTAACAAATTGGCTAACTAGTGTCTGTAGCGAATATACTGAAATTAATACCTAAATATTACGACTGTCTGAAATGTGCAGGTGAGCATAAATACAAATTCAGAGGCGTTGAAAATGTCAATGGCAAACGTGTCAAGGGTAGTGTTAAACCTTTTTTAAATGCTTTCAAAAAACATAAAGTACTCATGTAAAAGAACCTTAAATTTATTATTATAAAAAAAGAATGACGTTTTGTTTCTTTTAATTTAAAGTAAACTAAATTAAGCCTACATTTGTTTGTATTTCGCTTTCTCTTTTGCGCGTTTAATTAATTCAACCATTAGACAAAGTGATATATGTATGTATTAGTATTTAGTATCAAGTATTCCATCAAACGAGTGGCGAAACTAACTAATATCTCACGGAGGCGAAGAGAAAGTCTGGTTTGCAAATAATAGATACGTGGGTGGTTTTTGCAAAATAGATCATACAGATGTCAATCACTACTTAACTTATGGAGGCACTGAATGATAAATACTTTCAGTGTCTGTTCTTGACGACAAAAATAGATTAAGTTGCAATAAATGAATGTGTCTGTAGACATGCATTTTCCCAAAAACATGTTTGCATTACTGATAAGTTATTATAATAAGGATAATAAGACTTACAACCTCGTCAAAGAAAGCGCAAACAAATAGCGAAAATAAAGATGACAGAAACACTTGATGTTTATAAAAATGGACGTGGCAGCTAGCATGTTAGCATGAAGTGTTGCATAAAAACTCGTTATCCCAGAAGATTGCTTATTTCACAGGGTTGTCTATTTGCTAAATCAGACACATTTGCGGTTGCTTGTAGTAGCGCACTAGTGCGTAAATTGCTTGCACGTACCCCTGTTTAATCTCATTTGGCTTATTAGCGTGCAACTTTAGCTGCAGTTTCGTGGGAACTGTTCTAAGTAACCTCATCTGGCGGAGTTGAAGCATCTATTTTGAACGGTCCATTTGAATCAAAGACCAAGCTTTATTTTTTGTTCGAAGGATCACGTTAAGCTGTCGGGCGGTGATGGTCTCAATTTGGCTTAAGAAAATTTTGGAGATAGACGCGGAACAAAATGGAATTCGGAGTTTATTAATGACACGGAGACTATTTTTGTTGACGTTCTATTTTGTGATCGTAAAAGGAATGTGAATAGTTTTGGCCCTGCTTACGTTCGTAGATAAGTATGTAAACAGTTTCTTTAAATATTGACATAGGAGTGATAAGAAACTAAGGGGCAGTCTAAGCAAACTTTTATCAGTATGCAGAGATAAGAATTATGTACTTAACAAAGGTCAATGTTTATAATATTAAGAATTGCATAAATACCACTACTAAGCATACTAACTCACATTAAAATATATTTTTATATTGATATAAATAAGTTATATGTACATATTTATAAAGATAATGATCTCAGATAAATTCAGTATCACATGCCCATAATAAAATTTGTCAGAGTGAAAGTAAATAACGCGGTAGCGATATCAATGTTAACCAAATATTTAAATATCCCCAGATGTTGCAGTCAAAGTATTTCTTCTATTTGTTACATCAGAATGTCACATTGCAGTGACATTGTACGCATACAATATACACTTTATTTATAGTACCTATATTTAATTTTTCCACATGATTTTTGCAAGTTTGATGAAGGTGACTGACTTTATGCTAAATAGTGTTCATACTTTATCTTGTTTTCTAATCGTTTATTCTCTAAATCAATAAATAAATAAATATTTCGGGACATCGCATACAGCGCCATCTAGCCCCACACTAAGCAAACGCTTGTATCGTGGGTACCAGATAACGGATATAATACTTATATACATTTCTTTTGTTAATACATACTTATTCTACACACAAACGACCAGACCCAACACAAGTAAGTATACATTTTTAAAATACATAAATACTTGTATTGGAAAATGAGCGAAAATAATCACGACCGGCAGGATTCGAACCTGCGTATTTCTGCTACCGTCAGAACGCCTTAACCACTAGGCTACGGTCTACTAACTGCCAGGCGCGAAAATTATTTTATTATTTTTTCATTTAATTTTATTATTTTTTCAATTAATTTAAAACAACCATAGTGCAGGTTAGCACTTAATAAATTAACTCATAATAAATACTTGTGTCACGCAGGAATCGAACTCGCAACCCCTAGATTAGAAGGCAGAGCCACTACCAACTAAGCTATCAGGCCAGTCATTAAATTTCAGAAGCTTTTGTCTCAGTAATGATTACTCAGTTTTAACAGAATTGTTGCAACGAAAATATGGAGGCGTGACAGTGGGTGAAATTTGAGTCATTGCATTTGTCACAATCACTTTGTCCATTTGGACTTTTGCCATTATCATTGTTTTTATCGTTCTATAGTATTTAATAACTTCGAGTAGGTTTCATGATAAATCTAACGGCATGCTGCCGGATCGATGTTAATGCCAAAATTTATAAATAATAAGATAAGATAAGATAAAATATTTCTTTAATGCACACCAAAAACTTACATGATGAAAGAAATTTAGAAACTATTTTAATGCACATTGGGCCTTATCGCCTTAGGCGATTTCTTCCAGTACCTAATAGTTCCCTTCAGAGCTTGAAAATGAACGAAGCTACAAGTATGTATATCATAAACGTGGTATCAGAGAAGCAACAAGTTTTTATAGACTGTTAAGATCACCATACAGTTAAAAGTACATCTCGTCCGGGTGACAACACACTGTTATAAGAAATTACTAACTTAGTTTTGTATGTATTAATATAGTGAACTAGATGTAAGTATTTTTGAACCCAATAAACGTTTTTTGTATTGTTGTATTGTATTGTAAAAGTATAGCAACAGATTTTCGATAAACTTACTAAGTGGATAGTCCACAATGATATCATCCATGCAAATGAGCTTGTCACGCACTCAATGACGCGTATCACTTTCGATTATGTAATACCTACTGGTTAAATGATATTCCAATTAAAATGTGACAACCATGAAAATAATTAGTACAAGTAAGCATACATATGTATACTTATATTACATACTACTAGGTAGTACATCGAATTTCTGGTGTTAAATTATCTTCTTTGGTTCTGACATAAGTTGCTATATTTGTTATTATTATTTTGTCTCTTGTATTATGCTATTATGTATGTATGTATGTATGTATATATAAATAAATAAAATAAATAAATATTCCGGGACATTGCAAACAGTGCCATCTAGCCCCACACTAAGCAAACGCTTGTGTCGTGGGTACTAGATAACGATATATGATTGTTATATTTGTTTATGTTTATTCATATATAAGTAGTATAAACCTTTGTTCTATTTTTCATTATTTTATTTAATATCTGAAACACCTCGTCCTACTTATTTCGTTTGAAGAATATATCCCTGCCATATTGGTTGCCTGGAAGAGATCGCTCTTAGTGATAAGGCCGCCAATTATTAAGACGCTGATTTTAATTTGTATGTTTTTTTTGTATTGTTTCATTTGTGGTGTTTTAATAAAGTATTTATCTATATATCTATAAAGCTGATAGTACCTACGTATTTTGGAGAAATATAAATATTATTAATCAATATGCTAATAAACACACAAATACAAAGTTGTAAATTCATCAAGAGAAATAACCTCAATATGCGGACATTATTTAGAGGCCATTAATGAAATATTAGCAACACCGGCCGCTAATTTATAACTGGATCTTGAATTAGGTTCAACAACTCATGACTAACGTTATAATGCAATCACACCAACCTAATTAAATTCTAATGGAGATACTAAATTAATGGAACATAAACAATTTTGGCCAAAAGAAAGCAGCTCGAATAAAATCAGTAAGAAGTGCGAAATTAACTGAAATAAAATCATAAGACTGAATAACGAAAAAAAGCAGCAGCTTTTAAAGAGCTATAGTTTTATTATAATCTGTATTTCAATATGTGTGCAAGTTTGCTATCAATTATCCACAAACATGCGGACAAAAAAGGGATCTAAAGTAGGTAAGAGCGACCGAAGGGCGGTTCCAAAGGACCTCGGTGTCGGAGGTCTTGTAAACAAAATGTAAAGGAAACGGTTTTTTCACTGAGAGACTTTTTGTACATCCAAACGTTTTTTGTGGCGTCTGCCTCAGGTAGGAACGAATTTCTCCGCAATTTGCCGTACGTTCCGATATTATCTGCGTTACTTGTGAGTACAAACTCTGCTATCTGTGCTTGCACAAACATGGCCGGCCCCGCTGCATACGTGACTGCGTTACACTAACATTAGCTAGTGAATATTTCCGTTTTTATTCTGCGGAAACAGTGGTACGATTTACTGGAACCCTGTTTGTCTGATTCCGGTACACGGCCTGTCCATTTATAGTCGGAATGTTGCGCTATCTATAAAACTTGAATCCCAGCTCGATCGCAAACGAGAAGCGTAAGTTTTATCGTAGCAATATCGTATGATTATTGACCCCGAGTCATGCTTCGTCACTTTTAAATTGAATAACATTCACAGTCGTATAAATGTCTTTTATTATTTTCACGCGTCTACGAAAATTTTAACCGTCTAGACTGAACTCAAACCAGTTTGGATATTTGGTCACAGTTTAAACCATTCCTAATTTGTGAGCATCCATGCCGGATATATGACAGAAGTTTTTAACCGCATGTTGGAGTAGCCAGTTTTGTCAGTGGTCGTCCTTGGCCGGAGGTCAGAGTAGAGAATGTGAGTGTATTATCCGAGCCCATCCCCACACAATACCACCCTATAATTGATTATTACCGTGCACCTAGGGTACGGTGTATTCTTTGAAATTGTGAGATTCTTGTTGGTCAAACAGACTGTCTTTGGTATCGATATACGATTAATACATGCATATACCTACGGGTAAAATACAACAAAATGATAAAGAGTAATAACATTTATTATGTGAGTTTAATTTGTAGTCTCTGTGAATACTAGGAACATTCTCAGAATAATACTTTTATCAGGGATTTTAACTGTGGTTTTCCACACTCTGTGCCTTCTATCTTAGTCGTTTGATAGTTCTGCAGTTAATTTAAACTATTTAGACATAACATGCGTCAAATCGGCCAAGTTAATCATCATTCAGCCCTGTACGTCGACATAACAATCAGATGAAGCCATATTGATATTGAAACAATTGGTCCCTACCAGCTAGCAATTATGCCAATCACGTGCATATAGACTATGCACTGCGATGCAAACAATACTTGTATTCAAACGTACGGGCATTCATTCTTGTGTGCCTTCGATTTTGTTCATTAGGACTTTTCTGCTATAGATATATATACCATATAGTTATACACTTTATTAAAAACACCAGCACAATACAGATATTTACAAAAAGAATATTAAAAATTAAGCCTAGTGTCTTAACTGGCGACCTTATCGCTAAAAGCGATCTCTTCCAGGCAACCAATCTGGCAGGGATAAGATTCAAGTATAATTTGCTATTTGTTTTTTCATGTTTTTGTCATCAGTCTGGGTTAACTGTTTTGGTTTTAATGGCACAATTCCTGGAATCGATTTGTTATATTTTGTCAGCTGTTATGTGTGTAGGGTGTGACTTGTTCGATCTACCTTATCTCAATAAAAAATGTACTCGTACATCGATATTTATTTATTAATTCAATAATAATTAAATCGGTCGCAACCAATTACATTAATTATTTCATTTACAAATATTCAAATACCTTACAATCACAATATTTACAATCACTTAACAAACAATGTCTTATTATAATTAAAAGATATTTAATTAAAAAGTTGTCAAAAGGAAGTAAAATAATAATCAGTCCATTCAATTTAAAGTAGGTACGTTACAATTCATATTTACAATTTCAAGCAAGTTGATGATTTTTTACGCATGGCAAGTAAAACAATATAGGAGTAACATGGTACAGAGTGCAACATTTGATATTTTTACATGACTCATACCGATAGACATTAATAGGTATCGAAACAACGTAAAACGACGAATCAATTGATAAGGAAAACAACTGACTAACGAACCATCTCACAGAAAACCTTATTATTCAGGTTAGTATTAAAAATAAAAAGGGACTTACTTAAGGATAATTGTTAATCAGAAAAGTGTAGTAACACATTTGTGATCCATTAAAACACAATGCCTTCAATGAAATGCCACGGAAGCAATACTGACTAATGATTGCCAAATCTGCTTGTGAATCATGTGACGAATAAATTATGAACTTTTTGCAGCTTAGATGCACTGTTGACATAGTGAATCATAATACGATTAACTTTGTAAAGGATGCAAAATATTATGCAAATTCCATCGATTTTAAGGCTACATAATATTTTTAATATGAGATATCAATCAACCGTTTAGACGATACAGTTAGGTGCTGTTCGCTTATTTATATTATAAATATCATATGTTTTAAGTATGCAGTTATTATTTTTACTGTGCTAAAATTAATAGGCAAATTATATTTCGGACAAAATCTTTACGAGCCATATTTAAAATACATTTTTATCGTAAATGAGATTTTTGACATTAGGTAGTAGCCCCGTAAATGTCAAAGACCTCACTGTTGGTAATGAAGTGAATAAATAGTGTACAATAGATTAATTCGTAACCGATAGATTAAAGACTAGACATCTAATCGTGACCGACGTTGATATCTGGAGTTTTTAAACTGCCCTGGGGGCTTTTGGCAAGTCTTAACGACTGTAGTATCATGACGAACCACCGAAACCAAAAAAAAAATACTTACCCGTCATCCAACTCAAGAAACATCTGTAAGTAAATGCCATTACGAAAGTGAAACGAGTCGACCCAGTCAATATCAATAATATAATTATCACAACCTGATTGTTACTATATCGTCATCCACTGACAGATCTAGACTAAACCAACTTCCTCCGCACACTGATCTCATACTGACCTGCCAAGCCTAGTGGCATAGTTTGTCTATGCGTGTTACTGACGTGAGTTACATGTGATTTATGTGGTCATGATACCTAAATGTCTGTGGTACTAACCTAGATAATTTGCCTAATAATATAAATATAAATTCAAGTAAGAATTTCAGACCCTTAAGGTCACATTTATTATAATATATGTATATATATATATATAAATACTTTGCAAAATGAAACCAAAAACCTAAACAAAGGCCTCCGCTACGCGGAGGGAACTAGACTATTGTACAATTAAAAAAAACCTACATAATTTTACAGAATTACTGGCAACAAAAAAATAACAATGAATTAGCGCTAATTGCACACACACATTGGGATTGAAAGGGCTGTGGATGATGATGATGAACTACGAAGAATTCAATACGATAAGTCTGCTATAGAATATATAAAAACAACAGCTAAGGACGTTCGAATTTCGAATTTCTGGTAAATAATGTCTTCCAATGGTGTAGTCGTGACTCTACCATATTTTCCCAGAACAGCTGATTTCTATTCGCATATAATATCAAGATAGTGAATCATTTAACGTCATGTCAACTTCAAGAACAGCACTCTCATACGAGTAAACATGTCGGCTCCTTTGTCAATATAATCAATAGAATCTAAAACGGCGAAAGCATCAGTCATTGCTCCTCTAGCCAATCCATAAAACATTATTCCATCAGAAGCGCAATCTAAGGTAATAACTATTTATGGTCCCTGCAAGCCACATAAGAGAAGCCTACTTATAATGAGCTTCAGTGGAAAACGCGCCCAAGAATTAATGTTGAAAATCAATCTACGTCGCGCGGCGCGTTTATTCTCCTAATTGGCTAAAGAACGAAAAACTCCCGAATTTTTTTTGGTGACAACTTGCAGTGCGGAATTCCGAACAGGCTACAAATTATCTCCGAAATTATAGTCTGTATTCCAATTGCATATAGATTACATCCGCCTGGCGAGTAATTAGTAAGAAGCTGTGACTGTGACCGACAAAGGTCGTCTTCTTGTCCGAGATTTCAAGTTATGTGGTTTTTATGGTCCCCTCGATGTGTGGTAAGAATCATTTTATCATTCTGACTTCTATAAATTAGCATAATCATTCTGAAGTACGAGGTTACTTAGTTAAGTATATTAGTTGAACTTATGTTAGACGTACTCGTAGTTGCGATTATTTTTTGTACAACTTTAGTTATGTTAAAATTTGAAGAAGTTTTTTACGGAATGTACTTAAAATTTAACTAAACATTGTTCGAGTGATTCTAACATCGTCTATTTGTTTTTTTTTTCGGATATTTTTTTGATATGGAAATGATGCTAACCCTACATACTGCTTTGAGTGCACAACACTATTAAGAGTCATAATTTTTCACTGTCACATAATGGTTACTCTATAGATAAAACTCAACGAACCTCGAAGTCAATTAAAGTTGGAAAACTGACGTAACGATGTTTAAGTAACAGATAACCGATCAACCGGACCAATGAACTGCAATAAAAGCTACTAGATGCTAGAAATATATATTCGAGTTGTATTCAATCGATTGTGCTTTCACCGTAAACTGATATCAATTAATTCACGCACCACTCGCGTAAAATTCACACTCGGATAATAAAATGAACTAGACTCGGACGTTAATGTCGAAACGCAAACTCTAAACTTCAGTTAATCGAATGAGATTCGATTCGATTATCGGATGGGTTACTGCTGTCCGATTCCTGTTTATTGGAAAGTCGGAATAGCAAATGGTGGAGAGTTGTTGTCGTGGGCGAGGACCTGTATTGTCAGACCTGAAGTTCTAGGGCTTAGAATGGTAGGTTCGGTGACCTGGCAGTGTCAACCCATGGGAAGCAAGAAATTGCAAGCTATACAATGATGTTACAAATAAATTCTGCAACGTTTCCTTTGGGAGCTCTTTTAAAATTGATTACATATATTATTTACTATGCTTGGACATACGGTAATATATGTATTATGTGTGTGTGTTAAACTCTTTCACGTATCTTAACATAATATTAAAAAAAGTATATTATAATATGTTTACACAAATGCTGAAAAACTACATTTATATACTTAACATTTATTTTTCATCTTTCTCTTACCGGTATCAATAGTTTTTAATCGCGATATGAAGATTATGCATGACCTAGGTGCAAGGGCCTTTGTATCTAAGGCGTTAGAACCTACAATACAGCCTACCCGACTAACAAGAAATATATCTCATTATTTGCAAGGCTTTATAGAGACTCTCTTCCCGGCGGCTTCTTCTTGTAATAAAATAAAATAGCCACACATTAAAAGGATGTAAACTATTCCCCTAAGGGAAATTAATTCTAAGCACGTTAGTATGAGCACCTATAATAATTGAATTATTTTATGTTTATCAGTAGGCTATGTAAAAAATTACATAAAGATAAGGACATAGGTATTTAAGTTTTTGTTAATTGGACAAAAATTAAATACTTGGTATGTATCACGAGATTATAATATCACTTAATAGGTTTTGTCTTTTTGAAAACATGTTTTAAGATTGTACTTGAGTAATCTATTCTACTTATATGCGCGTCTTACTATCAATATACAATTGTAAAAAATATTATCATAAAAAGTTTTTGCATCAATCAAAGACAAAACAAACACAATCTCGAGAATCTAAGCACACCTTGACCTTCTATTTTAACTTAACTGCGTACGCGCAAGATCCGTTACGAATTTACTACGTTACGTAACATAGTAACAGAAAAAAGTGGAAGTTTAACTCAAAATAGTAACATTACTTCTATTTATACGAAAATAATGTAAACAATGCTTTCAACACTTCGTATTTATTCAGGTGCGTAGATTACGCATGTGTGATGTAAACAAAATATTTTAGGCAAGAATAGAACTACAATAATCACTGTGAATAAAAATACAATATAATTCAGCTTTTTAGTTTAACTTTGAAGCCTCTGTCAATGATTCTACAAATAAATCGTCATAAATCAAGACATTCGAATTCTTATTTAAATTTTACTTATGAGTCAAAATAAAAAATAAAATACACAAACAAACAAACAGATCAACGAACAAGAAACATTACTTCCCGCGCGCGGAGCTGAATGTTCCCAGTGCACTGGCAGCGTTTCCACGCTGAATAGCGATGGAAACGTGTTGTGCCAAGTAATTTTACTCGTATTGAATTAATACGAAGCAAATGTATCAATTTAAACAACCTTTTGTTTTTAATTTTAAAAGTTGTAAGTTAAGATTACCTTAAAAAAATGCAAATCTTGCATTCCATGTTACGAGGTACCGCTTTTGTATTTATTTAAAGGTACATGTAATTAGGTTTGTTACACATGTGCAAATTTGTTATTAAACAGCCAAGGTTGAGATGATTAACCAATTACTAAGAAAGGATGTAGATGTAGGCAAACCTACGTATTTTCTATAATTATGTATTTGTTTACGTTCGGGAGAACACGAGTAAATTCCAGGGATATGTTGTGTGGTTCTTATACAAATATATTTCAACAATGTAATTAAGGAAATATATTCTAACTGTTTTGGTTAAAATTTCTATATTTTGCCGAAAAAGTGAATGCTTATCACAGAGTATTTTTTGTTGCGTACTTATTTTATAATTGAAACAAATATCCACTTTTAACCCTGAAGAAGCTTTGTGAAATCCTGAGTAGGTATATGTAATTTACTATGGCTTTTAATATAAAAGTTCGTCTATTTTTATGTAAATTTCTAAAATTCAATCGTCGCCCTCATCTTGTAATAAAATAAAATCCACTTTATGGCCGTAGACATTTAGCAAATAAAATAAAACTATGATACTGTATAAAAACTGACAGTACACAAACTAAGGAAAATATTTTTTGCATACTTGATTTACGAATTAAAAATCATAAGTTTTAAACAAGCTTTTTTTATTGGACACAGAATAATATAAAATAATTGATTGAATTTACCCAACAACTCCCAATCCAAATCCAATCCCAAGGTTCTATATCTTACAGTCAGGGTTTTGATTCCCAAGTCCAAAAAGTGAAATTCACAAATTCAGATACAAACAAGACTAATTTAACCAATCTCGATTGAAACTAAGCTGTGTAACTGTTTAAATATCTAGCAACGCCTGTATATCCCCCAGGGAAGAGCCCAATTTAGACAACCCTTCTCGGAATCCCATAGAATTGTAAGCACCATCTAACTCCATGTAAACATCGTTATCCGTTAATGGCAATACATCAAGTTGGTTTTTTTCGGCTACTCATTCATCGAATCATGGAAAATATTTGAGAATTGTTT
Organism: Macaria notata; assembly: GCA_927399415.1. Taxonomy (NCBI): domain Eukaryota; kingdom Metazoa; phylum Arthropoda; class Insecta; order Lepidoptera; family Geometridae; genus Macaria; species Macaria notata. Next base: position 4,533,718 of record OV656727.1, read on the forward strand.
GCTTCATAAGCTATAGGTTTTTTGCAGCGAATCTACAGACGTAATCTGACAGGTATACAAGGTTAGCCAAAACCAGGATACTTTGTTAAAACTTTTCCTCAAATTCCGAGAAAATGAGCAGCAGTATACAATACAAATTTTCTTATGTATGAATCTAAGGAAAAGTACCTTACCTTTAAAGAAAAGGTCTGAATTATCTGGCTTTATTCGGTATCAATATTGATCAACACCTAGAGCTTTTTACACCTTCAGTGGCATAGTGTATTTGAAAAAAATACATTGACGTTAAACCCAGAACATATTAAGTACATATATGAATTGTTTATTCTTTTTTATATATTTATTATATGTATTAGTTATGATGTTTCTAATAAATGATTGTTATTTCCTTTTTGTTGTACACCACTTTCTTCTTTTTGCTTTATGCTTATTTCTTTCCAGCCAAAGGATGCCTGGAAGAGATCGCTTTTGGCGATAAGGCCGCCGCTTGTGGCACTAGTTAAGATAATAATTTGTTTTATGTACTGTTCATTTTTAATGTGTCAACAATGAAGAGTTTATCTATCTATCATATCTTCTCAAATCGTTGTCTCCTTCTACATATCAACCGTACAATTTGCAAGTCGTAGCGAATTACTCAGAACCTAGCGCTCGTTTAGCATAACCTAGCAGAGGCTGTTTTTACTGGGCTCACTGTTATTTTCGCCTCAGGGCCTACCTAATCATGGGACTAGTTTGAACTAGCTCCCGGTTATAGGACTACAAGCCTCCTTATATGGCAGGACGAGCCTTCTTCCGTGTTCGGGATTCTCTCAGTGTGGTACCAACTGCGATGATACCAGGAATAAGGCAAGGTTGAAACAATGATGATGTAAAAATAATACTACGCGGTTGTCTTGCTGAAATCTATTGATAATTTTTAAGGAACGAATAAGTAGTAATCGTACCGTGTACCGTGGGTCGGATGACACGTTAAATTGTAGGTCCCGGTTGTTTGTATAATACGGCAGTCGTTAAGCCATGTCAGAAGCCCTTAGGGCGGTTTGAAAACTCTCGACACCAGAGTTGGCCACTCTCATTCGACAAAAGATAAAAAGAAGAAGTACGAGTACCAACTTTGATAGTGAATTTAAAGTTATGTTTTATTAATTTTTTATTTTAATTTTTGGCAGCTTGATAATTATCGCATCCATCCTTGAGTTTAAACTTGAAGGCGATGATGGTTCCGTGAAATTGTTCATTCTATTGTAGGCCCCCGCGACTAGTAAAGAATGTAAAGATCTAGAAAAAGTAGTTGTATTTCAATAATGTCAAGCAACTGGGCATATATAGTACTTGTTAGTAAATAATACCAAGTAATTGGTGAGTAATGTGGGTATAAGTGCATTCTCGCCATTACCAGGCGCCTCTTGATGGTAGAAGTAATGGAAATATTGCGCCATGGCTCTAATAAAAATTACTGGTTGCATCCCGGGATTTTTTCAAGCTTACTATCTATCTATGTATATAAAACTGAAGAGGGATAAAAAGTGAACAAAGAAAAAAAATTGTTTGGGTATACTTTAAATCGATAACAAAACACGATTCAGCACTTTTTATAATTTTGTCTGTTTATCTGTTTATTTAAACGCTCATCACACAAAAACGGCTGAACAGATTTCCATGATTTTTGGTGTATAGGTAGTATGAGGTCTTAGGAGTGTCAAAGGCTACTTTTTATCCTGTAATAATGTGAGCAAAGCCGCGGGCGTCCACTAGTTATAATATCCTATTAATCCAAAAAGTTTTCATGTTTTAAACTTTATCGGATGGTAAGCTAAGCAGCCTACCAAAAGTGTAACATTAACATACAAATTCAATTACACAGTTTCAAATTTCATATACTTTAACAGTGTTACACAGTATACAAAATATAGATTTGATCTATAATGTCAAGCAAAGTAGGTATGTATTCAATTGTGTAACGTCCTATTGCGGTTTTGGCGAAGAGATAAAAATCTTAGCTTGCAAAAATACTGGTCCGTGGTTGATGACGTGATTATTTTTTGCAGTTTTGCGGGGTAAACATGTTTTACTACTTACTTACATAAACCGATGACGGAGGCAAAAACATGATAAACAAGCCAAAGTGGCGCTAATGTAACTTAGGCACATACTAGCTCAAATACATGTCAATATAATTATTTTTACATTTATACAACTGTAAGTGTATATTATATTTATTTTGGTACCCAATATGTAACACGTAATAAAATACTATATTTGTACCTATCAACTTATAGTAAGGACATATGTATTTCTGAAAAGGTAATAAAGAAAATTTTCTTGTGTTATATGAAAAAAAAATCTTTTGTAATGAGATGAAACGAACAGTTTGTAACTAATTTTGTTTGCTTAGCATCTAATCAGTGAGAAAAAACTAAACCAGTCTTCATAATACATAGATATGTCACTTTTTCCCTAATAAGCTATTTTCTTATTAAACACATAGTTTCAATCTACAGTCACAAAATCTATCAGCTCAATTTCATAAAGATGATAACTAATTAAACTAGTTCAGGCAACCCGCGACCAGCGTGCTGGCGCATTCTTAGCGCAAAGGATAAGCATTGCCATCCAACGTGGCAATGCCGCCAGCGTGCTGGGAACGTTGCCTACAGATATACTTTTTTATATGTGTTTTAAGTTTATTATACGTTTTAGTTTATAAGTTAGTTACTAATTAGTTAAGTTTTTATTTTTAATCAGTAAAAATTGTTTTGTAAGTTTTTTCAATAAATATATACCTTATACGTAATCTTCTTATAATAATATATATGTTACGGTAAATGTGGATAATGCGGGAATTATGCATAATTACCAGTGCTCTTGGTAAAAGTGAGAAAAACATTCGAATTAATCACATTTACCGGTAATTATACATAATAACCATACGCCTTTGGTAAATGTAGTAAATAATGAAATCAAACATGGCAAAAAACAAAACAGGCAAGGAGGCACCGCACTGAAATATAATTTGTCGGTCTTCAAGGCGAAAGCAAACTGGTTTCTTCTAGGCAAGTGCGCTGGCTCGTAGATTATAACGTTGTTTAACACCAGGCAAGTTGCAGTCAAGCGTGAGCCTATTTCATGTAAAAAAAACTCTAGTAAAAATAAAATAAAATAAAATAAAGAAAATAAAATATACTTAATAAAATAAAATTAAATTAAGTTTTATTTTACTTTACTTTACTTTAATTTGTTGTATGTTATTTTATTTTATTTTATGTTTTGCCACCAAACACCAAACAGAAGGTTTGAGCTCTTGATCCTCTACTCGTGCGATTTATTTATTTTATTTGTAGGTTCATGTATTTATTCTCATAAACATATCGATTCTGATGTTTGATTTCATTATTTTGTACATTAACCAAAGGGTAATTATATATAATTACCGGTAAATGTGGATAATTCTCAACATTTACCGAGTGCGTTGGTAATTATGTATAATTCCCGGGAATTATGCATAATTCCCGATTATCTACATTTACCGTAACATATACATATGTATTATAAGAAGATTACATACATTTCCTCATTAGAACTTTGTTCTAAATGAGTTCTAGACAAAGGTTACCTGGGTGTAAACAGATAGATCAACTTCGGGGTCACAACTTTAATAACTTTAATTAATTATGTTTATGAAAACAACTCCATACACGTGCAACTTAGACTTTGGTCTTACTTATCTAATCTTTTACTATACCTATTATAGTATAAGGAGCAGTTAAGTATCATCAATTATATTTTGTTGAGAAACTCTTATGAATGGTATGAAAAATGATTATCGAAAATAAATTCGGTTTTCGTTTTCGTTTCGTCAAATAAAAAGTATGTAACTATTTTAGGGCTATTTTGCAACAATCTGAACATTGTAATACATATTTTAATATCATATATTTTTAGGAAGGCTGGCGTTTGACCAGACATATTATTATGTACCTCGTACATCACTTAATGTATCATATGTATTATGCAAACCATATTTACTTACATCAAGGTTTATTGGTTTAGATGAATGTTAATTAGATAATCTAGTTGAGAACAAATTGTAAGAGTTCACGAAAAATTAATCAAAGAAAATACAATATTGATTTATTAATTACTACTATGTACTTCTCACTAAATATTTAATTAATCAATTTAGTGCAGTCATCAATAAAATCAACATAACATTGATTTCGTCAGGCCTTGCACAGAATAATATTAAGTTAGTGATTACAAGTAGCTGTATGTTTGTTAGTTCAAAGAGATCGTTGTTAAGAGCATGAGGAAGTTTACGAAGCAGATAACAGCTTTACTGGGAACAAGTCGCCTTTTGGTTTAATCGATGCCTCATGTATATTTGACTAGCAACGCCCGCGGTGTTACTTGCGTTAATTCGATTTTAAGAAGATTTGTAATGGGTTCAGAATATATAAGACTTTTAGGTGGGGAACATATGTATGTGCACCTAGATTAGAATAAGTTAGAATTAGGCTACCTTTATAACAGTTGACTATTGTGTGGCCAGTCTTTACCATGGATCACAAGATATTGTCTTATTTTTAACCGACTTTTTTTTACATTATATAGTCTTAAGCTTGACTACAACTTGCCTGATGGTAAGCAACGTTATAGTCTACGATCTAGCGCGCTTGCCTAGAAGAAACCACACTTCCAAAAAAAGGAGGTTATCAAGTCTTCTGAAAGATTTTTTTCCTTAGTATTGACCCATTTTTTTACATTTGACAGTCAGACATCCAAAAAAATTGTAATAAAAAAGTAGTCATCTATGAACTGACAAACAAACCATCTTAACGAGTTTGTCTGTGATATGTATGTGATTTATTCGAATCGAGATTTCTCGATTCTCGGTTTATTGAGCGTGTGCTAGTTATCGATTTGGTAATAAAATGTTATCAGTATTATCTAGAGGACATATTTCGAGTATGAAATTAGTTCATGCGTATATTTGTCATACATTATCATATAGCTAGGTGATATTAGAATAGGAATCGGTAAATATACCTAAATATGTATCAAACAAAAAAGAAAAACAAAAAAAACATTTTTATTACTTGAAAAAGGTTAAATAAGTTAGTAAAGTTTTCTTTAGTTTAGATATGCATTTTCATAGGTTCAGTAAATTTTTTTTTTTTGGAAATTCAGGTATAATCAATCATATATAAATAAAAACTAAAATTCAATAATAAAGCTGTGTCTAGTCCAGGCTGATTACACAATGTTATATTTAATAAAAAAAAAATACACTTTTAAGACATGTCAATGGCGCCAGCTTAGAAATGTAAGCTTAGTTATTTACATACAATGGATACGAGAATTAAAGATTCTTTGTTTTAAATTAAGAGAAAATGCTATTTCATTCCTGTGTTACTTCCAAAATAACAGCAACTTTATAAGAATCAAAATGTGTAGGTATAGTACGTATGGTAAAACAATATGTCTGCGAAAATGATATTTCAGGTTCAAATTTTACATCCATATGATAAATTTGAAATTATAACTTAGACCATTTGCATATCGAATGGATGTACAAAAAAGCAATTAGTAACCAATCTAAAGACGTAGTTTAATTTTCATCTGAAATAAAGATCCACTACGGGACACTAATTCCGAACACTTTTTAGGCCAATACAAATGATGTTATAACCGTAAATGTATGGTAGCGTACATTGTTCTGACACAATGGATGGTCACAATGCGTATGCGCCTTTAGTTCGACGATTCGTGACATAATAGCCAGTGTTTATGACACAGAATAGCTGTACCGGGTAACTGGGAATAATTAACATGTTTGTTAAAAATTTACGGGGTAATTAATTAGCAGGTAGTTAAGACATTTTTCTAAGAAGTTTTGATTTTATTGTTAAGGAGATTAAGGTGAAAATTGAATATTAGTTTCTAAGGCGAAAGTTTGTGAAAATGTAGATGTTTTTCAATTACTTTCGTATTCACAATCTATACAAATTCTTATGGTATTTGGCAATAAGATAGATTAAGAACAAACTTTTCTTGGATACACGTAAACAAAAATTGTTAGAAGTAATAAATTAGAGAATTCAAATTCAAGATAATAAAAAAGAATAAGTAAGATGATGATTAATATTATAAAAATTAAATGCAAGTAATGGCGTTCTTAAAATTTTTACTGTCATTTGACTAACCCTGTACATTCCGTGTCAACGGTCCACAGTGTGACCACACCTCTATCAACTAGAGATGCCCTATTTAAGCGAACTGATGAATAACGTCATACGAACTCAGTCATGCGAACCTGAACTTTAGGGTTGACTCCTAGAATACCTTATCCTCCTAGAATACATATTTCGATGCCTTGCCTTGCTGAATAAATAAAATAATAAATAAATATTCCGGGACATTGCACACAGCGCCATCTAGCCCCACACTAAGCAAACGCTTGTGTCGTGGGTACTAGATAACGGATATAATACATATATACTTTTCTTTTGTAAATACATACTTATGATACATACAAACGACCAGACTCAACACAAGTAATTATACATTTTTAAAGTACATAAATACTTGTGTCATGCGGGAATCGAACCCGCGACCTCTAGATTAGAAGGCAGAGCCACTACCAACTAAGCTAACAGGCCAGTCAGTTTGGCTGGTTTGTAACAAAAGATGTCGTGTATATTGTTTATGGTATTTTTAGTACCAAAATATAAAAATATTAATGTCTGCTCGTATATATCTTCAATCAAATCACAGAATCTGTGAGCAATGCGTATATTAAAAGAAAATTGTTCTTTAACCAGTATTGCTGCGTTTAGATAAATAATCGTCAAATTCACACGAAAAGGCAGAGTATCGACTTTCATGTCAAACCACTTACACAAATTATGCATACCTGCAAGCATTTTTTATCTCCAAAAGTGTCCGCTTCAATTCATTAAAGTGTCATAAGTGTCAGTACAATTTCACACTGAGCAGCCCTATAATTACACTTCAGTAAGCATTACAGTGTCACTTTAATTATGTGGCGAATATTACTCAACATTGCTTACCAGCTGCTTAATAACTTGGGGCGAAATTTAGCAATACTTCATATGTATTTAGCTCATATGAGCATGCCACATGGTTCGGTTTATCTAAGAGGGAATAAGTTAGTTCTTCTTTTATTGTTCTATTTAACTGCAAATGAAAAATAAATATCCCGAGACATAGCACACAGCGCCATCTAGCCCAAAAGAATCCATCTTATAAGTAAAGGGAAATACATTTACTTAGTGTAAAAAAGATACGAGTTCATAGGTAACATAATGCTGTAGTGTAACAATATATATGTAATTAGAACTGCTTTTTCATAGGTTTTATAAGATCTTAAATTCTCTAACATTTATACATAAACAAACACACAATAAATTTGAGTGACATAGAAAGACTTACTTACCTACAATATATAGGTATTTTTATCTATCCAACTATTAAACGGTAAGCTTCCTGATGCCACCGTAACTATAAATACAACTTTTATTCGATGTTATATAATCATAGTAAGGAATAAATTCTTTTGAATATTTTTATTTGTTTTTGAGTATTTTTTTCTAGGACCAGCACACATTTTTAGTTTAAAATTATTTGTATGCAAGAACAGTGTGTGCATACATATTGTTAAATTCATTATTCAAAAGTATTGATGTCATCAGAACTAACAATCAGACGAAACTCGTAACAATAGACTCATATATAACAACTTAATGCTGGCCTTTTTCTGGCTCAACGTATCAGCATTGCCATCCAGCGTGGTAATGCGGCCAGCATGCTGGGCACGCTGCCCTCTGGTAGTGGGCTGGAGCACTTAGATTATCTTTAGGCTTTTCTAAAGATTTTCTAAGTGCCCCTTTTTGTAGTAGTTAGAAGTAGTATGTTTAGTTTTCCTTCACTTGTTTTTATATTTTATTATTGTAAATAAAAACTTACCCATTTACTTAATAAAGAAGCAACTCAGTACTTATAGTAACTGCATCTATTACACAAACCTAGACAATACCTAATTGGGGTTCTGTTAATCGGTTTGAGCTTTTTTTTCACTACGACATAAACAAGATGTTATAAGTATGACGTGTTCTTTTATTGAAAATTTGCGTTCAAAAAACTAAAAGATTAGACTAGAAGTACATTCTTAGTTGTGATTCCCTTGAAATCACCTCTTCCTATAATAAATTGGGAAAGTTCTCTTGCGCAAATACATCGAGAGCGTGACGAGCTATTCACAAATGTGTTTCGATTTTGTGGCCCTCAAAAATGTGGGCAAAATCGAATTTCATCGAGTTAATCTACGCCATGGTCATAAATAATATTATATTTATGTATCACTTTTCCGCTGAACATGTAACATAGTCTACAGTATAATACGAAATATGATATCGGCCAGCATAATATGCATACTAATTAATTCCGTATGTAAATTTTATCTAGTTATGCAGCAAATTTTGTTTGTCTTTAGATTCAGCAAAGGTCTTTGACATAACGATCTTCAAAATCGCAAATCGACGATGTAGGTATCTTATTTGAATGAATTAGATTTCAGTTAGTATAGGCCCGTCCCTAATTGAGGCAAAAAAAAATAGGTTATATACCTACAGATTTTGTGCCCAAATCATAAAATATAATTGTGTAATGTATAATTGCATATCAATAGGTACGTATAATTAATAAATACACTTAGTAAAAGTAATTGGCATTGGTAATATTTGCCCCAAAACAACACAAGCATATGCTACGGGTATAATATATCCCAATTATACGTATAATTAAGGCAAAACATTGTCAGTGTGTGCATGTTGAATTACGGTCAAGGGCAAACCCATTTCTTGTATAAAAAATGAACATATATATTAATTTTTTTTATTAAATCTCTATTCCCCTTGAACTATAATTTGTCGGTCTTCAAGTCGAGAGTAAACCGGTTTCTTCTAGGCAAGCGCGCTAGACCGTAGACTATAACGTTGCTTACCATCAGGCAAGTTGTAGTCAAGCGTAAGCCTATATCATGTAAAAAAAAATACTTCTTCACAATCAAACGACTGCACCGATTTCGATAAAATCAGGTACCTACCCGTGGAGGTAAATTAGTTCATGGATAAACACATACACATTTTTTTAATCCGGGTAACACTGCAGATCAATAGTAGGTAGGCTCAGTAGCTAGTAGGTTCACAACGAAAGTCACTCCGGGTCAAGTCACAGCTCATAATAACCTAGTAGTTGATATCTAGTACCCTAATAAATTTAATACTGATAATGAACAAGTAAATCGCAACCACGAGGCTTTCTTGCAACCACAGAACTAGGAATTCACTACTTACTAGTAACTATGCCAACAGATAGTGTTATCTTGGAAAATAGATACAGTTTACTGTTGTTTCGAAACCACAGATACACATAATAGTGATACTCATATAGGTTATTGTTGGGTTAATGTTTGCTATAATATGTTAATATTTCTCTCTTCGAGTCGTATTTCCTCATGACTGAGGGTCGTGACTCCCCGCAGAATTAATTCATCAGGGGAGTTTTCTTGGGCAGATACATCGTGGTGGGCGCCCAGGTCCTTCCACGGAAGACGCATGTCCTCGGATATTGTGGTCCTCAAACATGTCGGTTTCCCTTACGATGTTTTCCTTCACCGTAAAGCGAGTGCAAATCCACACATAACTTGAAAATACAAGTCATTGGTGTAGGGCGGATTCGAACCAGGATGCGTCTGGATGAAAAGCAGACACTGGAACCACTGAGCCACGCTCGCTTATGTTAATCTTTACCTATGTCATAATATAACCCAATGTGTGTCATCTATCACATGACGTTTGTCAGACATTTTGTAAGTATGTAATTACTAATACGCACATAGTTAGTAGATTTCTCATGCTATTATGTATATGAGATCTATTCCCTTATTTTACCGTTTTACTACAAGCTTCTAAGCAATTTTCCTTATATTCTGTAAGTTCATTGAACAGTAACAGTTGCTATCTATTGTTTAACATTAAAAAGTTGGACTTTATCTGCGAGTAACAATGCTGGCTAATATTGCAATACCCGACATCTTCGGTTAAAGACCTATTGGCCCCATTTTTTTCGCAATTTCATGCGCAAGTGTTGATACAATTCTCAGACAAAATCTTTTTGGACTGGAGGGGTGAAAGTAGGTGGGCTTTCACTGCATTCAAAAGATACTTTAAGTCATGAAACTCATGACATTTGGGTTGCAATCTTACAGATTATTAACAGATAACAAAAGGAACTCGAGCTTCGGGCAATTACCAAAAATGGATAAAGGCCAAACGTTCGTGCTTTACTGGTTTTGGGATGGTTTTGGTATATTTTACATACTTGTCTGATTGTCTGATTACCATCTTGTGTGTAAGCTTTAATATTTGTATGATGGTAACAGAACTGGTAAGTAAGTATACGGTGGAAAAGTAGATAGATATATAGATAATTCTTTATTGTCACACACATATAAACACAATTAATAAAAATTACTTACATAAACTACCCTAGTGTCACAAGTGCTAAAAGCAATTTCTTCCAGGCAACCATTGGATGGAGAGAATAATTAATATAGGATTATAAAAATAAACCTGCATCCTACAACATCGCCCGTTAATAAAAATAACCGATATGAGGAATCAATTGATTAATATTAATTGCTATTGACGATACAAAAATCAAAAGTAGTATTTTTATAAGTACTTACCTACTTTTAATGTATTGTATTTCTTACAATAAAATGTGAAAAATTAGACAGCTCGGATCGTGACCGTCTAATATAATAAAATAAACCATCGATCACGTCGCAGTTACGTCACTGTACAAATAAGATTTTATCAAAATAAATGTACAAATATTAAAATTGAATATTCCGAGTGTCATTCAAGGACTTATTGCTTCCGTGAAAGAAATAGGTAGCGAATGCTAAAATGTTTGCAATAGTGGGACGATATTATTTAATTTACTTCACTATTTTATAACATTGTGTCTTTCATTACATCAGCATCTAATTAAAAATGACAAGAGTAGTTTTTTTTTCTAATTCTTTACTTGTAGTTTTTTCATCAAAATAATAATTACTGTTTGTTTTGTTCTTGACATTAAATAACTAGCACCTAATACAGCGAATATTCAAGTGATTCTTAAAATTCGTCCTTGCCAGAAGTGACATCACCAAAAATGTGAGAACTTATCTACGGATTAATTTGTAATCACTTGTTATCACGTCTGTATCGTGACATTGAATTAAACACGACGGAAATCACCATGTGACCCAAAAATCTTACATAACATTAGAATTTACATGAAAAAAAATCTACTAATAAACGATTTGTTCTTAAAATATAAATCATTGGGGACAGAGACGGGAATCAATTGAATTATATCCTTTTCATTGAAGTGATAAAGCATGTTAAAAACAGTATTTTCGAAAAAAAACTAAAGAACAAGGTAATTGCTAAGCAAAAACTTCCAATACTTATAAAAACAACCTATTGGCTTTGCCATTTAAAATTTTATTTTATTGCCCATAATTGGACTTTCTGTTCCGATTGGCTGATCAAAAAATGATGTTCTGACCAACGAACTGGATTTATTCTCACAGTATGAACAAGATGATTTGGTTTTGAATGACAAAAGTTGGGTAAAAAAATATAGTGCATTGTAAATCTTCGACAAATAAATCTATACGTTTGTACCATACCAACTCCAAAAGTATGTGCAGATTTTCACGGATTAGGTATTAATGTATACGTATGCAAATTTACTCTAAGTCAATATTTTAATTGTAAGTAAAACATCTGACTCACAAACTTTGAAACTAATTACCTACGTGTTACATTAGTCCATAAAACAATAGCAGTTTTTACTCAAATATTTTCTAACAAATAAATAACTAACTGAGTAACATAATCTTTCTCTTAATGCGTGACTTTTTTGTCTTGGATGATTTTTCAGATGAAAAACCTTGACTCATTTTTCAGATACTTTTGTTTTACAAGATCAAAATCATTACAATGAAGAACATTTTTGACAAAGGACAATCTACATAGTTGCATTTTTTGTCCTCTTCGACAACAGTATCACTTGTGTGCGATGTCTCTTCGTAAATTATTTTTTAAGTAAATAAAATAAAATAAACATTCCGGGACATTGCACACAGCGCCATCTAGCCCCACACTAAGCAAACGCTTGTGTGGTGGGTGAAACTAGATGACGGATATAATACTTAGATACTTTTTTTTTGTAAATACATACTTATTATACATACAAACAACCAGACTCAACACAATTAAAGTAATTATACATTTTAAAATTCATAAATACTTGTGTCACGCGGGAATCGAACCCGCAACCCCTAGATTAGAAGGCAGAGCTACTACCAACTAAGCTAACAGGCCAGTCAAATGAAATGGTTAACTACTGTAAAATAATAAGTTTTCAACTTATTACATACATCACTTGATTACTTATATTACTGATTTACAGTATAAAACATTTTCTGGCGTTACAGCGGCAATTTATTTGTATATAGTTATCTAAAAAATATGTATCACAGTTCGAAGACCTAACAAGCGTGTCACAACTAATAGAATTCTAGTCGTGAAGTCGTTTAATGCCAGTAGTAGTAGGAAATGGCCCTTTAGGGTTACACCATCGACATTGTACTGAACAAACAACTAATGAAAAATCCAGTCTATATAAAAAAACAAGCGCCTAACGAATCTACGTAAGTACAGTGGGTCAGATATGATTTTCACGACATAGGGGTCATAGTCATAGGGGGTGTATCCAGTGATACCTCTACGTAATTTCCTATGTGTCAGAGCAATTTCTATAAAGAAAACTGGTATTGTATTGATAGAATTTGATCAGTACCCGTAACCATAGTTTATAAAACTGTTAGTCGTTCTTAGCGTTCTATGATTGGCGGTTTAATTGTTGAGTGAAGTTTTTCTGTCGAGAGAATCACTCTCACTCTGATTGGTAACAAATATTTTTGTGTTGTGTTCTATTTTATTTGTGTGTATAATAAAGCGTTAATCTATCTATCTATCTATCTATCTAAAGGCCATATACGACGCACGAGTCATTGTTAAAGTGACGATTTGAGAACATCATTTCTATTCGAATAAATCGTGAAATGGTTCGTCCTTTTGTACAGTTGCTATTATTTTTGTTTTTATTTTTATTTTTATGTTATATATTACTATCTATAGTGATAGTGACAGTGTTAACAAGTAAGCTGTTGCTTGCCGCGGCAGGAGATACAGCGGATTTGCATCACAGGATCCCAGGATACCTAGCGCATAGCCCAGTTAAACCTACCTGGAGTAGCCAAAAGAAACAAAAAACTCTGTATTTATGGAACTAGGTATGTACGTAGACATTTAGTTTTACATGATTAAACGATTATTTATTTATTTATTATTATTAAGTAGTTAGGCGTCTATCTATAATAGTGCATACAGTTTGCCCCGTGGTGGTCGCGAGGTTAATAGAGAACCGAGACTCTAATCGCACGACTATTACGCTAATAGCGGGATGGCAACCTGTAGCTGTACAACCTCAGACCAGTCTGGGGCCAGCAAATTACCTACTGAATCACATATCTGTTTATCTGTGTCTCTGTTTGTCAGTTTATTTAAACGCTCATCACACAAAAACGGCTGAACGGATCAACATGATTTTTGATGTGTAGGTAGTATGTTGTCTTAGGAGTGTCATTGAGTTGAACTGAATAATTGACGCTCGTTTCGATGGATGTTGGCTCAGGAACATACTTAAAGTCAATTAGCTTGAGAATGATTTGAGATCTTTCGCTGTCGTTAACATACATGTTGATGGTAATAAGGGTGGTAAGATTCTATCAGTGTCTACTTAGATGATGTATGTTGTACATTAGACTAATGGTTGAACTACTGTAATAGTGCTTTAAAAAAGCAAAGCTTTGGAACACTTTACCAGAAGCTGTGTTTCCTGCGAACTACAATCCAGGTGTTTTCAAATCTAGAGTTAATAGGTTTCTTCTAGGTAAACGTGTACCTAGGCTGCAGCAATGCTTAACATCAGGCAGGCTGTAGTCAAACGTAAACCTATCCCACGTAAAAAAAAATGTTTGTTTGGATTAATTGATATGCATGAATGGAAATGTACATCGATTAGTGGAATGTTACACGTGTTTTTAGATTTCTGGTTTCTGGAAGGGTAATTGAGTGTTTTGAATGAGAGAAGAATTTAAGACAATAGTTCTTAGACGGCTGTGACCTAACTGAAAAGGATGCGTGATGTAGGTGGAATTGTAAAATTAAAGTGTCAAGAAAAACAATTTTCTTATTATAGAATTACACTCAAACACTGAGTCTCGTCTTGGACGCCGTGACGAGCGGTCGCTTTCGGGAACGGTCAATAGAGCCTCGTCAATACAATTGATCCAGTAAACAATAGGCACAACATCTGCCAGCGGCTAGCGCAATGGCTGCGAGCAAAGCTTGACGGTTTCTAGCTTAGGTAAATTTCCTGGCCCCGCGAAAAGTGACTATAATCAAGTGCCGTGCAACGCGTGTTTATAATCTTTACATGTATCAGTGAGTGACAACCAGTGTACGTGACCCGCCACCAGAGGCCACCGGTAACAGCGGTATCAGCGCCCAGCGCGGGGAAACCCACTCCAACAAAAGGAAAACTCGGTGAGCTTGTTCCATATTAGCCACACGTGGTCTAAACCCCTTTTCTTCGGTCTCTCCTTCCTCAATATCCTAAGATATTGTCTAGACGACTGCCACGAGGGACAAGTCTGTTTTCAAGCAGCCCATACCAGCAACCAACACCGTACGGTCACATCGGTTACTTATACCTAGATCAAACCTACGCGTAACTAGCTTATCCGATTTCAAAATACATATTTACACAAACTGCAGTAAAAACCTGCTAAATTTACAAGGGTAGACTAGATTACACGATCTCATACCACGGACGTAATTACTCGTAACGTATGCGAAAACACAGACAATCTACTTTCCCAAGGCAAACACAAAAGCCTAAATACGAGTAAAAACTACACACATCTGCAGGCCCGTTTGGACAATAACTTAAGATTTTAAAAAGGCGCGTGAAATATTACTCTATCCATTCCCAAAACAAATACCGACCCATAAAACTAAGCAATAAATAGACCATTAACAATACAACCAAAAAAAAAACCCTTCTTAAAATCATCTGCTAATTTCCGCCACAGCTTTGCAGCTGTGTGTTTTAGGGTTTTTTTTTTTTTTTTTTTTTAGGATGACCCACCCGATGTCACCCCCTGGGTCATCCTTTGTTAAACATAGCTCAAAATTTACTTCTAATTGTAGTCATTTTTTCTACGTACAATAAAGCCCAGACGTTTGTTTTATACACATAACACACTAGTACATAAAGCGTAATTAATAGACTTATTCCAAATGACTCGTACTTAGAGTTGCTAGACGAGACCCAAGTACTCACTCGAGTGCTACTTACTCCCCTTTTCCGTTAAAGGCAAAAGGGAACTAGTATAGTGCATGATACACCAGTTAACTAATAAGTAATACATAGTATATAAGCTTCCTTCACAGCCCCAAGCACGCGCATACCTGAAAGATATCACGAGCTAGCCACGACAACCCGTCCTCTGCGATACCGCCACGGTAAGGCACAAAGCCGATATGAAAATAGGGACCCTATCGTAAAAATACCAGGAGACGGCAACTGCTTGTATCGCGCTTATAGCCCACCAAATTAACGACTTGTATGGCCTAACCTTTGACCACCAACACATTCGACGAGACCTCGCACGCCACGTTGAGGAAAACCAAAACGATCCACAAATGTACCTAGCGAACAGAAGTAATCTAGATAGCTCAGCACAAAGCAAACAAATCAGGAACTACATTCTATCACAATACCAAGATGGCACATGGGGCGGCACAGACATACTTATAGCGGCAGCGGAATATTATAGTATTAACGTCAAAATCTCTCAAAAAAAAAAATACCCCGCTACAAGAAACAGTATGTTTCTCTCCTAAGGCACCAAACGACACCGCAGGTAGCATAGGTCTAATAATTACGGGGAACCACTTTGATTGCTATGAAAATCACCTAGGAGTAATAAGTACAAGCACCACGCAAAATGACCTAAGTCTAACTCTTGAAACTAGCACCCCAGAGGAGAATACCAGATGAGTCCGGATACAAACTTGCCCGCCCCAGGTCACACCAAACAACAAAAACAGGTAGTAAATGAAAACATAAACATTGCCACATGGAATGTTAGAGGCGCCGCAACGTTGACTAAAAAACGAGAGATTGACGAGTTTCTAGACGGAAAATCTATCCATATTGCCTGCCTACAGGAAACTCACTTAAAATCCGGGACCTAAGAATCTAGTCACTATACATGGCACCTAAGCGGAAACAACAACAGAAGAGGCCAAGCTATTCTCATAAGAAAAAGCAGCGGCCTAAGGCTGAACTGGACTAAAGCAAACACAAACAATATGGTTGCTTCAATAGATACAAGCAGTGGAGCCTCTCTATTCATTACTACAACGCACAGGTCCAATTTAACGTCATCAGCAGCAAACGACGCGACTCGGCTACTACAACTGACCAAGAATAAACCAAGAAACTCAATAACAATCATACGAGGTGACCTCAACGCCCACATAGGACTCACAGATACACATGAACTTCGCGATAAAAATCAAAGAGGCAAAAATCTCCCACACCAAACAAGTAACGAAACGGGAAAATCTCCGATTGGACAAATCATTCGGCCGGCGCAGCTGTAAACTGACTTGGACGTCGGGAAACAAAACATCGCAAATATACCATATAATGACAGATGCCAAAAACAACCAGATTTTTAATTACATCAAAGGTGAAAAAACAATCCTATCTGACCATAGAATCATATGGGGAAACCTGAAGCCCCTCACCACAGAATAAATAATACAACAGAAACCTATCTCCCTGTTCCGAACACGCAGCGAGCGGAGGGCACAGTAAAGTACGATCGACAGTCGTGGATCAAACGGCACATCACTCCCCAAAGTATGAGAAATTTGTTTGTATTGTATCAATAGGTAACTATATCTAGCTACTTTAATAAGCAATTTATAGTTGAATTCGAGAAAAACAGGATTAATTTAGTAAACATTTTAGGAAAAAAAAAAATATTGTAAATACATACTTTGTTATAATAACACATAAAAAATAATTACTGATAAAGTATTAATTTATCGAAATATAATTCACTGAGAATTAAGTATAAACACTAAAATAATACAATTTTATTATTGTACTAAATCTACATTCCTAATGGCAACCATGATAACTTTGAGAGACTCGAACTGTATGCAGTGAAATATGAACCGTAAATCGAAACGTTAAATATCAATTTGGCTTGCGCGTAGGTTACGAACGTACGCTGCGAACGTATTTTGATAGCGTGGCGCGTTTTTGTTCAAAGTTAGGTCGCCCTGCCCTCACGTTAAATTCCAATAGGGACTCTACGAGACCTCCAATAAGACTAACCAGGGCCAACGTTGCGAACGAGTTTGACTACAAAACCCTAAACTACGAGATGCTTCAAAGTAACACCACGCGAAAAAAAATAAAATAAAAAAAAAAAAAAATAAAAAAAAAAAAACCAAGAAACTTCATTAGAGGAAACCAAAAAGAGCAGGAACGGCGAAAACCGAAAAGAGCCGCTATCGTGGGAAGTGATAACAAACGTCATGAAGATGGCGGCCAATAAGACTATCAAACATGAAAGAAGGTACTCTAAGGCTAGAGAAGAGGCAATTACAAACCTACAGAAGGCGAAGTTCTATTAGAAGCATCACCCTCAAGATATAGAGGCTAGAAATACACTTAAAGAGTGCCGGCGCCGTTTGCAAGAGATCGAAGCAACGGAAGATCTTAAAGTTGGTAGACCTAACTATACGTGGAAGGATTCTTTATCTCATGAAACGGACCCCAGGAAAACATCTGACTGGCAGGACATGGCGAAAAACAAAGGAGACTTTATAAGAGCTGCCAGGGAGATCTATAAGATGGCAGAAACCGACAGCGAATCTGATGAGGAAACAGAACGACATACCAACAGGCAGGCACCAACCATACCCCAGGAAAGGCCGTCAGATGACACAAGAACAATCCCTTAGCGACATAGGATCTATTCGACCCACATTAAAGATCCACCTACTACACCCGACGCGGTTATGATTACTCACAATAGAACCAACATTACACAGCGAACATATTAAGATAGTGCTTGCAAAGCCAAACACTAACAAACCCCAAGATGGGTCAACTCAATAATCAACGAACACCATTTTTTACTAACGCTTATCCCTATCCTTAATAACAACCTTCTCCAAATCGGCGTCTGGCTGCATAGCCGGTCGACTACCATCCCGGAGCGTTAGCACAAAACCACGCTCCACAACCTCGTGCCCCCCGGTATGCCGGTTTGACCGGAGCAGGCTTGTCCTGGCTGGGTGCGGTACCTATGTTCATGTTCATGTTCATGTATAGAATTACACTCAAACACTACTTTAATCCCAGTGCGATAAGTACCTATAACAAATTACCACAAAGTAATTAAACACAGTAATAAAGTTTCCCAACCCACTGCAAACAGTTGGTGAAATAATAACTTACGTAAAATTACTCGGTCATAATAAACTTCCCGTGTTAAGCCGGTATTTATTTTACGTGCATTGCCAATTTAACTTTTCTCAATTAAAATAACTTCTCGAATTGAGAACTTATCGTTAATGCCACTCTCACAAAAACTGCATTCCTTTGGCCCAAATTCCGATAATATTGTGTCCCCTTGCAAAATGTTATATAGAAATGTCAATCAATTACCAAAATGCGGGTAGAATTAGTTTACATCCTTCATTCAAAAGAAATCATGAGGGTCCTTAAATTTAAGTTTTGCCAAAGAAATAAAAAATATAACAGATTGTATCACAGTTATGTACATAGTATGTGATAAGTACAGAAATTATAGTCTCACGATGATAGCTGTAGTCGAAGTTTGAAAAGTATGAAAATAAAGAAAGTTATTCACTCAGGATTGGGAGACCATGGATTTGTTAATCCTAGGAAACAGAGGCACATCAGTACATACTAGCAATTAAATGTCAAATAATTAATTAAACAAAATAATTTCAGGTTCCCCAAAATTAAAACAACTAGTTTTTCTAGATTTACGCAAACGCCATAAAAACGTAAATCATAATGACGCCTTGAAAACCTGTTTTGTCATCACATCAGATAATACTAGACAAAATTCGTCAGCAGACGTGTTATTACGTTAATTTACCATTTAACTATTCGACAAAAAATAAGCTAGAACAAATTACAGCCGGACATTATATTTGCGAGGCTCATAAAGTGTGCTAATTTCATTTAACATCAATAACACGACTGATAAAATTCACGACGCTAACACTTTTACCTAACACATGCAAACTAACCAAGGTTACGGATTCAAATCGGCAGGTGAGCATTGTCGTGTACAAATAAAATATTCACCAAAACTTGTGTACTTACCGAATAAAATGTGCAAACGGAGTGAGTCGTTCAGAGAGCTGTCGTTTCGTGTAAATGTCTGTCAAATTCCGTATCACACTAGCGTTCACTGTCGCACTGTCACTGCACGACCGGCTTTTTTTAAAGTTGACGCGGATTGTGCGATGGAGAAGCGTGGGTTCGTGTCGAGAAGCCGAGGCGGACTGAGCGCGCTCGCTGCCTGCCCGTGCCCTGCCCACTGTGGTGCGTCCGCGTACGAACGCCACACTCGCTGGAATACGCGTACGATGTCGAGCTGACTGTCCCGATTGTGACTTGTGTCTGCGAGAGTACAGCGATTTACGCTCGGATATAAATGTAACTATAAATATTTTTAAGTATGTACCTATAATAAGTATGTATTTACAAAAAAATGTATATTAGTATTATATGCGTTATCTAGTACCCACGAGACAAGTGTATGCTTAGTGTGGGGCTAGATGGCACTGTGTGCTTTATCCCGGAATAAGTATTTATTTATTTACAAAAGTTTTACTAGGTGTACTGAAGGAGCAGTAAAAGTGCTGCTACCAGTAAGATTCTAATCAAATGTGACTGTAAACAACACTCGCCCAGCTGCCATTGCAAGCAGTGTAGTAGAAACGTCTCGCAGCTGGCAATATTGGTTTCTTTACACGCCGATTTTCGAAGAAATCGACAAGGAAAGGTCGAGGAACTTGTTGTTTAGAATTAGGAGGTATAAGAACGTTAGGCCTAATTTAATTTTTAAATCGAATTAATTATAGACTATATTTTGTACATAATGTTATGTCTCTGAGTACTTTATATACTATTATGTGACACCGGACACGCTTGCTAAAAATGCAATATTTCTAAAACAAAACACATTGTGGCATTGTCGGTGTTTATAAGTCAAAACAAAATAGCTAAAAATACCGAAATTAGGAACGGAAATTCTAACCAAAATAAAGCAGCAATTCTAATGTATTCTACACAGAAAGTACGGTTTTTACACTCTACAGTGTAGTGGTGTTAATTACGAATGCGACCTTGAATTTTCTATTTAAATAGATGCGTTATCTGATATTTACACCGAAAGAAGTTGGTTTGTTCAGTGATAGCATACATAGACTGGTCAGTGTCAGCAAGTAAAATTTGTCACCAAGCGCATAACGGTGTGATTAGCAGCTTAGTTTGAGAGCCAGCTCCATAATTACAAAGCATAGACATGTTCCACTTTGCCAAATTCTTTTGACTTTATATACCGTATAATAACATACCGTATTATAAAACGCGGTTTAAATATTAATCTAGGACTTAAAAAATAAAGTCGGTTCTTATTGTTCATACATCTAAATATATAAAACTCAAAGGTGACTGATTGACTGCATGACTGACTGATATAGTGATCTATCAACGCACAGCCCAAACCACTGGACAGATTGGGCTTAAATTTGGAATGAAGGTAGATGTTATGAAGTAGGCATCCGCTAAGAAAGGATTTTTTGAAATGCTACATTTAAAGGGGTGAAATAGGGGATGCAAGTTTTACTTCTTAATGCGAGCGAAGCCGCGAGCACCCACTAGTCACATATAAACTATCAAAATGTCAACTTCAATTTTAGAACGTTGATTTATTATTGGTAACATTCTTCAGTTTCATATGACAGAAGAAAGCAAATCTTGAACAACATGAATGGACTGTTTTTTTTAAGTTCTGGATTAATAGTTAAACCACGTTCATAATATCTAAAGACCCTATGTGTTCTCGGTATATTTATACTGTTGAGTTAAAGATCGTACGACTATCACACCACCTCTATTCAAAACCGCTTTATACAACTTTTTATGCACATTAATTTCAACGTCCTTCTTTGATTGTTACTACAGCGGTGTTATTAAGTTATATCGCTGTCCGCGTTGATATACGAAATAATGTAATTGATGTCATTATGTTTTTCGAGATATCAAATTGCATATTGTACAAAAAAACCGGCCAAGTGCGAGTCGGACTCGCGCACCGAGGGTTCCGTACAAACCTGCAAGGTTAAATATTTTGTGATGTAACTAATTACGTGTCCACCCAACAGGTTGCTAGTGCCGTTTCATCTTTCCAAAGTGGTTCAGCTGGAGGTCTTGACGGCCTTACACCCCAGCACCTAAAAGATCTTCTATCTTTTAGTTCTGGTGGGGTATGCGAAACTCTTTTGAAGGATCTAACTGCATTAGTTCAACTCATGTTGTCTGGACGGGTTAATGACAACATCACCGAAATTTTGTATGGTGCCAATTTGTGCGCCCTTTTGAAAAAGGACGGTGGCATCAGGCCTATAGCTGTCGGGACCACATACCGTCGCCTCGCGGCCAAGGTAGGTTGCAGGAAGGAGGTTGTTCCTTTGAGCAATCTTTTTCAACCACTGCAGCTTGGTTTTGGTTCGCGAGGCGGGTGTGAGGCCGCCGTCCACTCTCTTCGGACTTTTCTTCACCAAAATTGTGGAGATGTGTTGCTGAAGGTGGATGTCGAAAACGCTTTCAATTCGGTAGACAGAGGAGCGTTGTTGACCCAAGTGAAAGACAAAATTCCCGACCTTTATAATTTCCTTTGGCAATGCTACGGTAAGTCATCGAAATTGGTTTACAAAAAGTATTTTATGGACTCTTCAGTTGGTTGTCAACAAGGTGACCCTCTTGGACCGGCCATTTTTAGCCTGGCCATACATCCCATAATTCAACGTCTCAAGTCCAAACTTAATGTTTGGTACTTGGATGACGGAACTTTGGGAGGTGACGTGAACACCGTCCTCGATGATTTCAAAATTTTGGTAGACGAATTTCGTCATGTTGGTCTCGAATTAAATTCAAAAAAGTGCGAACTTTTTGTTTGCGATTCATGTTCGGACAAGGATTCAGTCATATCTAAATTCAATGATTTGGCACCGGGTATTTCTATTCTAGACAAAAGTTCACTTCGCCTCCTCGGTTCACCGATTCTAGATGAGTCGTTTTCTCCTTTCGTAGAGGACAAAATTCAAAATTTCAGGGACACTCTAGGCCGTTTGCTCAAAATTAACGCCCATATGGCGTTTACTATTATCAAATATTGTTTGTTTGTTCCAAAATTCCCTTACTATTTACGATGTTGTCCATTGTGGCAACACAATGGGCTCCTTTCGAGCTTAGACAACATCGTAAAGGACACACTAGTTTCGGTTTTGAATGTGGACATGGATGACAGGACATGGTCGCAAGCTTCCCTACCTGTACGGTTAGGAGGTTTGGGTGTCCGCAAAATTTCAAGTGTTGCTTTACCAGCATTTTTGGCTTCTGTCCACGGTACTTACGAATTGGTCCAAAAAATCCTCGCACCCGCTTTAGGCCCGTCTGGCGTAGTTGTAGTTGCGCATACGGACGAAGCTAAAAATGCTTGGCGCCTGGCCTGTCCAAACACCGATTTTCCTACAACACCTCGTTCCCAGAGACTGTGGGATCGGCCGATCAGCGAACTAGCACGGAAATCACTTCTCGATACGTGTACTAGTTTCGCGGATCGCGCCCGCATCCTTGCGGTCAGTGTGTGGGAATCCGGTCTTTGGCTGCAGGCCATGCCCTCTTTTAATACAGGTAACCTTTTAGATCCGACAGCTTTTCGACTCGCGGTTAGCCTGCGCTTGGGTGCGAGGAGCTGTGAACCGCATCGCTGCCAGTGTGGTACTGATGTCGACCAGCTCGGGCACCACGGCCTCTCATGTTCGAGGAGTGCTGGTAGAATTAGCCGCCACGCTAGTCTGAACGACATCATTCGACGGGCTTTTTCCACTGCCAATGTTGCAGCTATGCTCGAACCGAGCGGCCTAGCACGTGACGATGGAAAAAGACCTGACGGTATGACTCTTGTGCCCTGGAAGTTGGGTCGGCCCCTTGTGTAGGACGCAACTTGCGTCGACACATTGGCGCCGTCTCATCTGTCTTTGACACGGTGTCGGGCTGGAGCGGCGGCTATTATTGCCGAGCATCGCAAGAGACGCAAATATGCTAACCTCGGCCGAGGTTACATCTTTGAGCCTTTTGGAGTCGAGACTTTGGGGCCGTGGGGTCCGGGAGCCCATACTATTTTCCAAAACCTCTCGGAGCGCTTGGTTGACGCGACGCGTGACCAAAATGCTGGCCTTTTTCTGGCTCAACGTATCAGCATTGCCATCCAGCGTGGTAATGCGGCCAGCATGCTGGGTACGCTGCCCTCTGGTAGTGGGCTGGAGCACTTGGATTATCTTTAGGCTTTTCTAAAGATTTCTAAGTGCCCCTTTTTGTAGTAGTTAGAAGTAGTATGTTTAGTTTTCCTTCACTTGTTTTTATATTTTATTATTGTAAATAAATATCTTGCCGGACTAAAAATTTATGGTTTTCGTAATTTTTCCTTTATCTATGCTATAAGACGTTGCTTCGTACCAAATTTCAAGATTCTGAGTTCACGGGAAGCACCCTGTAGGTTTTGATTCCCTTGCAAGTGTCGAAAATTTGCGGCATAAATGGCTGTATCTTTTGATTGCGTTGGCTTAGAAGTTTGATTTTTTCACAGCTTCAAGGGACAGTAGACCTGAGTAATTGATATAAATTTCAGCTTCATACCTCTACGCGTTCCTGAGAAAAAGGGTCTTGACAGACGGACGGACGGACGGACAGACGGACAACAAAGTGATCCTATAAGGGTTCCGTTTTTTCCTTTTGAGGTACGGAACCCTAAAAAGATTAATTCCAGTAGGTATAACATAAACAGTAATGAACATGAATGGCAAAATGTAGATTATTTTGTAACATCATGTTTTATGTGCGATTATGGTTAATCTTTACAGTTACAGATTTAAATTTAGTGGCAAAAATATCTTAAATGTAATTTTGTTCTACTGATGATAAAATTATAGTTAATAGTTGTATTTTCTCTATATGTATGAGTACTTATATTTACGCAGAAAACTGAAAAAGCTTTGATACACAAACTAGTAATTTGTGAATCCTGAAAGACCCAGAAGTCTGCCAAACTGGTCTGCCAAAAACAGTCTGATTTGTTGGTGACGTGTTATTTTCCTATGTAAAATAAGTCACATATATGTCAAATACAATGCCAATTGATATAATAATAACTAATTTATCCCAATCAATTAAAATTCTTCTCTTAAATCTGCAATTTGTAAATGTTTTCGTAATTAAGTTAAAAAGGCGCTAAATATCAAACATGAACATTTTATTTATATTATACAAATAAATGATAATTTTGTCATCTTCACTTCATCCCAATTTTTATTGTAAAATTCGACTCCGGTATTTCTTCTTACCAATGAACATTAAGGTACATCTGCTCACATTTGCATTCAGTGTCTTACACCTGTGCTCGTTCTGGCAGGGTCAATGACCGATAACAGCCTTTGATAGTAGGTACCTACCACGATGCTTTGCCCTCCATTCTGGTATTTGAAGTTAGGTATAGCAGTCTAACAGGTATTCTTATGCATGCTGGTTTTGCTTAAAACTAACGTTTTGGTACGTACACATATTCATTCATAGTAACCTGGGTATGATGATTTCACAAGCATGTTTTTTTTTTTTTTTACATTAGATAGACTCACGCTTGACTACAACTTGCCTGATGTTAAGCAACGTTGTAATCTACGATCTAGCGCGCTTGCCTAGAAGAAACCGGTTTACTCTCGACTTGAAGACCGACAAATTATAGTTCAAGGGGAATAGAGATTCTGGCAAGGAGTTCCACAGTTTGGCTGTTGGTGTTGTTAGGTTTGGTTGTTTTATAAAAAATAAAAGAACTTTCATAAAGAGCACTTTATAAGACGCCTGTTTTACGTAGGTAATGTTTTTTTTTCGTCTCAATTCCCCCGGCGTAGCGGAGGCCCTTTGTTAGGGTTATTTCTGGTATTGTTTTAATGTTAATAGGTGACCTTAATGGTCAGGTAACTTGTTTTGATTTATTACTCTGATACTCTTGCCTAATTTTTTTTAAACTATTTTATCAACATGTGTACATACCCGTAGTACTTTACGTAATGTTACGAGGTATCATAACCCACATAATAATTACGTCAAAGTGAATTATACAAGCATACATTGTCAGAGTATGCCAGACAAATTTTACGACCAAAATAGAAGGATTTCCGATATTTACGACAGGCATAAGAAAGGCTGATAACTTTACTGTGGCGCACTCGTAACATTAATGTTAATGTTGGAGTAATATAACCCTAAAGAAGTCAAGACTTTCGATCATAAAATCGGAAAGGCTGGTTAGTAAAGACCCCGGTCATCTCTCTACCACTAAAGAGGTACAGGTTAATCTATTACATCCTCGGTAATGATTTCGAAAGTTCTAAAGAGCCAGTGATGGATGAGAGTGACGTAAAAAACTAAAATAATCGTAAAAATAGGTTTTGTTTGTGCACTAAATGATAATTTCTAAATATTACATGTAATCTGTATACTAATTACTAACTATGCCTAGCCTTGAAATAAGTTAAAGTTTGTGTGTCTCAATAAATATATTTTCTTTCTTTTTTCTTTCAAATATAGTAAACTAGTGTGGCTTCATCAACAATTTGAAAACTGCTTCAGTGAATCCTTTTTTTCTCCGTCTCATATACTTAACGTACAATTTAGTTATCCCAACATGATCGATTTATACTATCAGAAATTTTAAAATATAATCAACGTAACACAACAAAGTGCAACTAAGAAACAACTGTCACATAAACACACAAACAGACCATTAAAACTCGAATAAAGTGAGTTCATCAACATTCGGTCACAACGGCAGACAATTTGGCTCCGGGCTCAATGTCAAATGTCATCGGCCTGTTCATAGGTGCTAAATGAAAATTGGCCGAGGGGGACCAACTTCGAGTAGGTACCACGGGAAAAACAAGATGGATAGATAAAAAATAAGAAGTACATAGTATATATAATGCACATCAATAAAGTAGGTAGGTAGTAGGTCACTTTTTATTTTTTTTACTGTACCGCTTGATTGGTATGCATGTTACTGATTCTAGTTCATTGTTTATGCTCAAACTAGACATCACGAAACTCCAATGTTGGTTTTTACACGAATAACGTTTCTATTGGCTTCAACCACATACTTCACATTATACCTTCAACTATATGATCAATGCGATCTTTCAATAAAAAACTGCAAATATAATAATTAATACGGTAATTAATACCTTAATTTATTATTTTCCAAATAAACTTGCATGTGTACACTGTACATACAAATACAATACTAGAATATTTGCTTAATGCCTTTAATTTCGCGTTACATACAATCTATTAGATTGCTTTGCTCGGTCAAAAACCATGCAGTTGCATACAGTTGGATGCGTTTGCACCCTCGCCCAATGTGTCTTATTGCGTGAAGGACACAGAGTGATAAACACCCACACAAGTAGATAAAAGTCTATATCCCCCTCCTATCAAATATCTCTTCCCTTTATTGTTCGATACAAATTAGTGAAATAGTCAACATGACCGATAAATTAAATGTCCCCTAAATGTCTTTCGGACCCATCGAAGTGGAACAGGGTTAATAAAATAATTGATAAAAATAAAATTATAGTAAAGTAAATATAAAATTGTTAATATACATATGTAAAGTTTTTTAAAGGGTAGTAGGTAAATTAATTGATTGATTGAAAGAGGGCGGCTGTTCATATTTAGTGGTGGGATAAAATGAGGTGATAAGGAGTTGCGTCCTGGACGCCGTGCCGAGCGGTCGCTTTCGGGAAATATCAGTAGAGCCTCGTAAAACCAATTGATCCGTTAAACAATAGGCACAACATCTGCCAGCGGCTAGCACAATCGCTGCGAGCAAAGCTTGACGATCCCTAGCGTAGGTCAATTCTCTGGCCCGCGAAAAGTGCCTAACAACCAAGTGCCGTGCAACGCGTGTGTGTAATCTTTACATGTATCGTATCAGTGTGGGACAATCAGTGTACGTGACCCGCGCCATTGGCATCAGAGGCCACCGATAACTGCAGTAACAACGCCCAGCGCGGGGTAACCCACTCCAGCAAAAGGAAAACTCGGTGAGCTTGTTCCATATTAGTCACACGCGGTCTAAACCCCTTTTCTTCTGTCTCTCCTACCTCAACATCCTAGGATATTGACTAGACGTCTGCCACGAGGGACAAGTCTGTCCGACAACGAAACCAACACCGTACTGTCACATCGATTACTTACAGATCAAACCTACGCGTAACTAGCTTATCCGATTCCAAAATACATTATCTACACAGACTGCAATAAAACCCCCTCACACGCGGCTTTTAGTTACCTATTTCATTTTTCTTTTACTTCCTAGGAATCACTATTAAAACTAAAAATAAATCACTCCTGAAAAGTAAAGATTATATTCGTGCATCTCGGCGACTTGCGGCACCTCGCCCAACTAAGCATGATACGTTGCTGCATGACTATCATTTTAAGTTGATCGATATCGGTTGAAGTCTACCTCAATAAAAGACCTCGGTAAGGTAGAGTCCAGGGGCGTATATAGGGCGCCATATACTAAGTACTAAACCGATTGCATTAGCTAGACCTTACTATACCACTCCTAGCTCCACAAACAGTGCGGTTACTACTACCAATTACGCTAAACTAACTTAGAATACGACATATCACTTAGATAACTAGAGCAAATAATGCCAGGTAGAACAAATTAGATTTTACCATAGCAAGTCCACCTACTCTCAACTACGTTAGATCACGCAAACCTCTAGTAATACTTCGTTGTTGCTATTCCCCCTAAATAAAATCTTTCGATCTGACAAAACTCAGACAATCTGGCCAAAACATCTTGACTTCAATTGGTCCTAAAAGCAATTTCTACCACCTCTAATTACTCTTTTAGGACTTAGGATCCCGACCTAGGGCATGCTAAATCCACAAGGATAGACTAGATTACGCGATCCCATACCACGGCTGTAATTACTCATAACGAATGCGTAAACACTGGCTGTTGTAAGTAGATATAATATACATCGGGATTCCCTAAAATTTCCACGATAAATATATAGATAACTACTTACCCTACACTATCTAAAAAGCGGATAGGTTTTAAAGAAAGAAGAAAGAAAGAAAACATCTATTGTTTATTTATTTTACAGTTGTAGACTTTTGTAACAACAAAAGAACCCCCAGAAATAACCCACATAGAAAAAAGTAGGTAAACTCCGCCATATGACAATCTACGTTCCCAAAGCAAACACAAAAGCCTAAATTATACTTAAATACAAAAACTACGCACATCTGCAGGTCCGTTTGGACAATAACCTAAGACATAACTAAATAGAAATATTACTTAAACAACAGCTATTCATTCCCAAAACAAACACGAAACGTAAAACTAAACAATAAAGCAGAACATTAACAATAGGTGCAGCTAAAAACCACCCGCTTATTTCCGACATCTGCGAGGCCCTATGGTCGGGTCATGATCCCTTTTTTTATCTCAGTTTTGCTACGTAAAATAAAGCCCAGACGTTTATTTTATACACATAACACACTTAGTACAAAAAGCGTAGGTTTTTCATTGACTATAATCGTTGTAAAACCTGATAAATAGATTGATATTTGATAAATAGTTGTAGTTCACCAGTACCGCTATAACTTACATGTATTCTTTTAGTAGGTACCAAAATAATGGTAGTTAAGTACGATTCCAAATAATTAGCCCTAACTCACCTGGACACCACGCTAGAACTAAAGTAACGAACTTCGCCTGCCGCCGGACGAAAGGGTTCGTAAAGATCCCATAGATAGCCTAGGGAAAAACAGCAGATACTAAGTGCAAGTATCCTAACACACACCTAACAAATGCCTCGTACTTAGAGTTGATAGACGAGACCCAAGTACCCACTCGAGTACTACTTACTCCCCTTCTCCGTTAAAGGCAAAGGGGAACTAGTATAGCGCATGATACACCAGTTTTATAATACAAATACGTACATAGTATATAAGCTTCCTTCACAGCCTCGCAACAAACCTCAACAAAAAGGATCACGCGCATACCAGAAAGATACCACGAGCTAGCCACGGCACCCCGTCGTTTGTGATACCGTCACGGTAAGGCACAAAGCAGATATGGAAATAGGGAACTCTATCGTAAAAATACCAGGAGACGGCAACTGCTTGTATCGCGCTATAGCCCACCAAATTAACGACTTGTATGGCCTAACCTTCGACCACCAACACATTCGACGAGACCTCGCACGCCACGTAGAAGAAAACCAAAACGATCCACAAATGTACCTAGCGATCAGAAGTAATCTAAATAGTTCAGCACAAAGCGAACAAATCAGGAACTACATTCTATCACAATACCAAGATGGTACATGGGGCGGCACAGACATACTTATAGCGGCAGCGGAATATTATAGTATTAACGTGAAAATCTTTCAAAAAACCCCGCTACAAGAAACAGTATGCTTCTCTCCTAAGGAACCAAACGATGCCGCAGGTAACATAGGTCTAATATTTACGGGGAACCACTTTGATTGCTTTGAAAATCACCTAGGAGTAATAAGTACAAACACCACGCAAAATGACCTTAGTCTAACCCTTGGAACTAGCACCCCAGAGGAGATACCAGATGAGTCCGGATACCGACTTGCCCGCCCCAGGCCACACCAAAAAAAACAAAAAACAGGTAGTAAATGAAAACATAAACATTGCCACATGGAATGTTAGAGGCGCGGCAACGTTGACTAAAAAACGAGAGATCGACGAGTTTTTAGACGGAAAATCTATCCATATTGCCTGCCTACAGGAAACTCACTTAAAATCCGGGACCTACGAATCTAGTCACTATACGTGGCACCTAAGCGGAAACAACAACAAAAGAGGCCTAGCTATTCTCATAAGAAAAAACAGCGGCCTAAGGCTGAACTGGACTAAAGCAAACACAAACAATATGGTTGCTTCAATACATACAAGCAGTGGAGCCTCTCTATTCATTACTACAACGCACTGGTCCAATTCAACGTCATCAGCAACAAACGACGCGACTCGGCTACTACAACTGACCAAGAACAAACCAGGGAACTCAATAACAATCATACTAGGTGACTTCAACGCCCACATAGGACTCACAGATACACACGAACTTCGCGATAAAAATCAAATAGGCAAAAATCTCTTACACCAAACAAGTAACGACAACGGAGACATCTTATTAGATCTAATTGCACGGGAAAATCTCCGATTGGACACATCATTCGGCCGGCGCAGCTGTAAAACGACTTGGACGTCGGGGAACAAAACGTCGCAAATAGACCACATAATGACAGATGCCAAAAACAACCAGATTTTTAATTACATCAAAGGCGAAAAAACTATCCTATCTGACCATAGAATCATATGGGGAAACGTAAAGCCCCTCACATTAAATTCCAATAGGGACTCTACGAGACCTCCAATAAGACTAGCCAGGGCCAACGTTGCGAACGAGTTTGACTACAAAACCCTAAACTACGAGATGCTTCAAAGTACCACCACTCGAGAAAAATACCAAGAAACTTTATCAGAGGAAACCAAAAAGAGCAGGAACTGCGAAAACCGAAAAGAGCCGCTATCGTGGGAAGTGATAACAAACGTCATGAAGATGGCGGCCAATAAGACTATCAAATATGACAGAAGGTACTCTAAGGCTAGAGAAGAAGCAATTACAAACCTACAGAAGGCGAAGTACCATTATAAGCATCATCCTCAAGATATAGAGGCTAGAAACACACTTAAAGAGTGCCGGCGCCGTTTGCAAGAGACCGAAGCAACGGAAGACCAACAAGAATGCCGCAGTTTTTTCAGCGGTCTAGCAAAAACACACCCATCAAAAAGGATGAGGATCACCTATGACTTCTATAGAAGGCACAAACAGAAGGAAAGAAGACGGGTCAAAAACACATTCATTCCGATTTCCAAGTGGGAAAAAGAACTTGACCTTACAGAGGGGTCGTTTACTGACGTACTGAGCGATGAAGATCCGACAGATCTAGGGCAAGAGCCCACACTAGAGGAGATTGACAAAATAACCAGCCAAATGCGAAACGGCACGGCTCCAGGCATTGACCACGTAGTCACCGAGCTCTACAAAGCAAACACGCACGAAATTAAATGCGAAATATTAGCCCACATAAACATGGCCTGGACTAAAAATGTCCTACCGGCTACCTGGACACAGTCAATACAAGTGCCCCTACCAAAAAAGTCTAATCCGAAGACGGTCGATGACTATAGACGAATCTCCATTTGCACCACCGGCTATAGGATATACGCTAACTTCCTACTAGGTAGATTAGACACCGTTACAAAAGAACTTGGAAACTATCAAGCTGCGTTCCTAAGCAACAGATCTACCGACGATCATATGTTCACCTTAAGACGAGTTCTGGACGAAGAATGGAAGGCGGGCGAAACAACATTTATCTTGTCAATTGACCTCGAAAAAGCGTTTGACACAGTGGACCTAAACGCCTTAAGAGACATTTTACTGTCTAGAACCAATAGGGCGCTGACCAATCGTATAGTCAAGGCGGCAATGAACGAACTTACGTGCATAAAATGGTACGGCCAACAAACTAGATGGGTTAAAAAAGGCAAAGGTGTCAAACAAGGATGCCCCCTGTCACCTAGGTTATTTACGATCCTAATGGACGACGTCTTTAAAACCCTGGAAGAAGAGCTTCCATGCGTCAAGCTCAACCAGGACGAAGAAATACGACTCCCGCTGATCCTAGCCTTCGCCGATGACGTAATCATCGTATCAAAAAATCTACAACAAATGAACGAAATATACTCCAAGGCCAAATCCCTATTTGCAACAGTAGGTCTCAAAGTAAATGACACAAAAACTAGGGTTTTAGTACGCGACCCAGTAAGAACCTATCAGGCAAACCATATGACACTCGATAATGTGACTGTAACACCTGTCAGGGAAACTAAATACCTAGGAACCTACATCACATCCAACTTATGCAGGAACAACACCGTGAACACAAGATGCAAACAGGGCATGCGTAACTCCAAAGCATTGACAAAGTTTATAAAAGAATCTCGGATGCAATGGCAGATTGTAAGATTGCTTTATAAAATGGTCATAGAGCCCACAATCACATATGGGCTCAAATGCGCAGCCCTAACCAAAGCCAACAGGTCAAAACTCAGAAGATATGAAAGAATAATACTGAGGGACATGATCAACAATTCCGGATCGTCCCCAAAACCCGGCAAGGTACATGACATACTGAAAGGCAAAACGATCACGAAAAAGATTAAGTGCCTTCGAATGTGTTACCTTGGACATATTCTAAGACGCCCAAAACCGCACCTTCTGGAAGCAGCACTCCGATACAAAGCAAAAAAACTTAAAGTTGGTAGACCTATCTATACGTGGGAGGACTCTTTATCTCATGATATGGACTACTACTCCAGGAACACATCTGACTGGCAGGACATGGCGAAAAACAAAGAAGACTTTATAAGAGCTGCCAGGGAGATCTATAAGATGGCAGAAACCGACAGCGAATCTGATGAGGAAACAGAACGACATACCAACAGGCAAGCACCAACCATACCCCAGAAAAGGCCGTCAGATGACACAAGAACACCCCCTTAGCGACATAGGATCTATTCGACCCACATTTAAGATCCACCTACTACTCCCGACGCGGTTATGATTACTCACAATAGGACCAACATTACACAGCGAACGTGTTAAGATAGCTCTTGCAAAGCCACACACTAACAAACCCCAAGATGGGTCAACTCAATAATCAACGAACACCAATTTTTACTAACGCTTATCCCTAGCCCTAATAACAACCTTCTCCAAATCGGCGTCTGGCTGCATAGCCGGTCGACTACCATCCCGGAGCGTTAGCACAAAACCACGCTCCAAAACCTCGTGCCCCCTGGTATGCCGGTTTGACCGGAGCAGGCTTGTCCTGGCTGGGTGTGGTACCTATGTTCATGTTCATGTTCATGTGGGATAAAATGAGGTGATAATTGTGTTTTTTTTATTTAAATACACGGAAAGTGATTACATTCAAGTGGTTAGTCTTAATAGAGGTTTCATAAATATTTTTAACAAGGCTTTACTGTGTGATAGTAGGTGTAGGATTTCAAATCTATTCACAGTCAGCTGTTGTAAATAGATATTAGAATAACATTCAGTCATTTCATATCATAGCCCACAATCACGATCGCAAACCAGGCAGATCACAAACGGACATTTCTATTTATAACCCTCTCATAAATCAAATGACTGTTTCCTGATCCTACACACACTTCAGGAAGCAAATGCATTTATTGCACCTTCCATTTAATTATATCTTACTTGCAGGTCGTTAGCGGTGTCACGCCCACGTTACTTAACTAATGCAGTTTTAATGCATTTAGCTAACAAGTCACTTATAGTAGTGTAAGCTATCAAGAAAGTTGCTATTGAACGCAGATAATAGGAGGTATTATTTGTGACCAGACTACAATTAAATAATTTTGAACTATAATTTGCCGGTCTTCAAGCGAGAGTAAACCGGTTTCTTCTAGGCAAGCGCGCTAGATCGTAGACTATAACTTTGCTTACCATCAGGCAAGTTGTAGTCAAGCGTAAGCTTATATCATGTAAAAATAAAAAGTTTATAAATTAAACCTTACGTGATAAATTAAGTTACCACTACAACACAACAATGTTATCCGAATATAAGTAATGTGATCTAATATAAGATGTGTTTTATGCTCACATCTAATTTCATCTAAATCAGTTAAGCCAAGAAGGAGGAACCGATATCCAAACTTACACAGGGACACTTTTGCAATAACAAATTATTTTGGTGGGTTACAGAAAATAATCTAATTGCGTCGTATAATATAATAAACGCCCCTGAGACCGTTAACAGGTTTTGAAAAACTATCACGCTCAAATCAAACCACAAAATCTAATATTCATACTTGGCTACAAAAATATCGACCACGTAATGAGAAGTGACACGATAAAAACAAATTAAAGTGAAAAGGTAAATACCTAGTTACATCCAGATTAACTGCACATGCATGTGCCCAGGGGCCTTACCGTGAGGTGTCACTTTACTCTTCCAGTTACAGGCAATTCAAATTGATGACTCGTAACAAAATCGCTTGAATTGGTAGCCACGACCACGACCATGATCTAGCTACTTAGATCACTAGAACTAACTAAATTTGTCTGTTACTCTCTCTCTCTCTCTCTCTTACAGTATCGATTAAATAAATAAAACCGTTTTGCAAGTGCAACTTTAACTTCGACTTTTGGTTTCATCAATTTGAAATATTATCGCTAAACTTATCAGGAATACGAAGAGCCAGCGAATTATTCTTATGATAATTTGAATAAAGTGTTTTTTAAATATCCACCAGGGGCCTCGGCTACGGCGTCACGACATCATTTATTACTACTAAACGCCCGCGGTTTCACTCGCATTATTTCAGGATAAAAAGCAGCCTATGACACTTCTAAGACTTCATACTCACGGTTCGAAATAAGCCAGCCAGCGTTATTTCAGCCAGTTACTACTCCCAGCCAGCGTTAAGGGTAAGGCCCCAATAGTTAGTTGAATACGAGTGAAAGTCACAACATATTCGTTCCACCTGACGATTAATGGTCTTATCTCTTTTTAATTAATAACGGTTACTATAGAACCGACTGAGATGTAAGATTTGATTGATCTTGTAACTTTTGTTGAAGTGAATTGAATTCTGTGATACTCTTTGAAGCACAGAAATTCGAAGGTAGGTACACAGATTTAAAAAAACTATTTTGTTAGTAAGTTGTTAAAGTTCGCTGCAGTATCAATTAGAGATTAGTTGATTAAGCTCTATTTCTTTCCAATAATGTTTTTTTTTTATTCTGTTGGTTTTCTTTCGACAAGATTTTTTTATGTGTTTAATCTTTCTCTTTTTAATATCTATGTGTTGCCATAAAAATATACCATCTGTTTGAAAGTATATGTTAAGTACTGTAATAATAATTAAAATCATCTGCATTTGATATTAGCTTCGATATTAACATCCAATTCCTATTCCATAAGCGATGCTGTTTAATTAGACTGCAACTCATGAATGCAGCTTTCTACGGTTCATTATAGATGAAATTTAACAAGACCAAAGCACGACCAAGCTACCAAATTAGGATGAATAAATGGTACAGCTATTGCTTGCCCTAGACCTAAACAATCAGTGGGAACTGGGCTGAGGGCTTTTCTATATTCATCGCTTGTCAACATCTATACACTATCTATACTTATAATAAAGCTGAAGAGGGTCGAAAGTCTGAACATTGGAGATATTAAAAAAAATGTTTGGAGATATTCGAATTGATAGCAGTACACGTTCCAATAATTTCTAGAAATTTTGTCTGTTTCTCAGTTTATTTGTCTCTGTATTTCTGTTTATTTAAACGCTTATCACGCAAAACCGGCTGAACGAATCATCATTACTATTTAGTTAGTATGTGGTCTTAGGAGTGTCATAGGCTATTACTTATCCTGAAATAATGCGAGTGAAGCCACAGGCGTCCACTAGTTAAAATATAAAATGCAAAAGCTTGATGTAGAGTTATACATTTATTAGCTTATATGTCAAAGGCCCTTAAGGCGTCTTAATAACTTTGACACCAGAAATGGTCACCCTCAGACAAACTTACTTTTTAGTGGTACAAAATAAATTCACATTTAACAGAAACACACAGAAACATTTAAAAATTAAAAATAATTATAGTGCTAGAAATTTGGGTCGAAGTAAAAACTGTATCTGTAAAGTTTTTCTTTCGTGTGAGATGATTTTTTGTTTACCTAATATAGTTGAGCGCTCATAACATAATAAATAGTTTGTGCTCTCACTCTGTCCCTTTTTATTTCACCAAAGTGAAATACGTTTCTAGATACGCAACCATTGTGAGTACAATGTTAACCTTAATTTTCTATTGTGTTGGTAAAAAGGCGAGCTCTGCAACATCAATAAACACTTAACTTTAATCTAATCGTAAACGAACCTGACTACTCGTCCTGAGTATTACTTAACCATTATCGTAGTTGATATATGCCCATTTGTATGGGCTAGTCGGAAATGTAAAATTTAATGACTGTATTCGAGAGGAATTTATAGTTTCGTGACACAGAAAATAGTTTTAAAGAAAGATTAGAATAAGTTAGTTTATACGTGTTGAGATTTGACGTTATTCTATTATTATTAGGTACTACCCGAGCTTTTTAATCATCATCTTCATCATTAGCCCGCTATGGCCCACTGCTGAGCATAGGCCTCTCTTCTTGTACGCCACTATGAATCTTAATAAATAATTAGCATTGTAATGAATATTAAAAAACAATATTATAATAATAATATGGTATATTAAATGTAATAATATTTTATGCGACACAGAGATTATGCTCGTCTCAACAAATTCAAACACTAAATGGGATGTCTAATATAAATAAATAAATAAAAAATTATTTAGGGAATGTAAGAAAGTGTCAGTATTATGTGTTACAAATTACAAATAGGTATAATAAGAATCTCGAAGTAAGATCGCACGAGAGTGACCAACACTGGTGTTCAGAGTTTTCAAACCACACAAGGTTCCTTTACTACTACTCTGTGACAAACAGCATATATTTACTCGATACCCAATGGCGTAAACAATACTCCGAAGGACATAAACCTCAACTTTCTCCTTCACTTAGATATTCCAAAGTGCGCTCTGAGGGGAAATGGTTGATATTAAAATGACGGCGGTAAATCAACGGATGTCGGCGACAACAAATGCTGGTGTCGTGAGGTGGGTGTCTCGGCGACACTGTGGCTTGAGGGCTTTGGTTATAAGTAGTAAACAATATCAGCACATTCATTCAGTGTACTTGTTGCATGACTGATTCTAATTCTTCTCTTTAAGTGGGAGGCATTTTACGGAGCCATCTCAGATTCTCCGGGAGATTGGTGATATGTCTAGTTTTTCAAGGGTTTGATAGAATTTAAAATGTGTTGTTATCTAAACTGCCGCTACACAATTAACCAAATGAATAAATATTTCAGGACTTATCACAAAAATAGTCTACTTGACGAACATTCCAGAGCTTATTGACATTATTTGCATGGAGTTAAGCAAATTCATTGTTTTCCCTAAATGCTTTATAAATAAGCCAGACCATTTTTGCTTCTACTTATAACGATAATATCAATGTTCTTAATGTGTTAGGGGTAATATTTTTTAAGTATTGTTTTCATTCTCGTTTGTCATTTGAGTTTTAGTCGAGTATCTTCCTAGTGGGGTCTATTTCAGATCTTTTCAACTTCAGCTGTTGTACGCAAACTAGATATTTTCAATATGACCACTTTGCCGTGGGTTTGACAATTAACTCCTTCATACGATGCGACTTGTATTCTGCCAACGATAAATTGCAATCGGGCCGGATGCCGTGGGCGAAATAGCTCAAGGTGCAGGATTTGAAAGCTATTTGTCTTCGGACGTTGACTGCGAGGTGTCGCTTGTGGCTAACCTAATGTGTATTGCTTTTATGAGGTGTCAAAATGAAAACGACACGTTTTGGGATACAAACCGGGGATTGTGAAAAGAATCCGCCATTAAAAGAATAAATACAGTTCTAGCACTATTTATATAAGTCTGTTTTTGAATAACTGTGTTTTACTTTTGTACATATGTGTGTTCAAATTAAAATTAATTTAAATTCTAATTCATTTATTCAAATTAGAATCGTACACAATTTACACTAATGATAACAATTTAATTCAAATAATTAAGTGTTAATAAAGAGTGCACCTATGTGTCTAAATAATAAAAGCAACCCACTCTAGAAACCCAAATGATGTTATGTTCGATGACGTTTTGGCTTTCGTAATGAGTGGGGTATTTCCTCAGTGCGATACGTTTCGTTTTGCGACAGGGATCTCCTAAATATAATAATAACAAGTTATACAAAGTAGTCAACAGACGTACAGGGTACAGGTTAGAAGGATTCTGCGACAAGTTTCGAACGGTATCGAAGTTGTATATCTCGTAAGTTCCCAGGCACAAATTATCGTGTTTTAGCCTAAATAACTGTGCTAGTAATTAACTTTTGCAACATAATTAAGCAAAGTTAGTAAACAAGTCATTAGTTAATTGCTTTCCTGCATTTAAAAACTGGTTCACACTTTCTTCAACTTTGAAAGGAAGCTGATACCAATGGACATTAAATAGATTTATTGGCAAAAAGGCGCTAACTAATTAACTTACTCATCAGATGGTTGCCTATAAAGCCTTTCTTTATGAGTAATAAATCAGGAGTTGTGGGGTAAATAAATCGTTAATGAACGTTAAGTATGTTAGTTTTGTAGGTGTTTTGGTGTAGAGTGTAGATTACTACAAAAATTCACTCTCTTTCAAACTTATTGACTTCGGTCAGAACATGGTAAAATGGTATTGACAGCTACCCGTATCTATAAAATATGTAGTCATATTACTAGATAGTATACAAAGGAGCAATGTTGTATTGAAATATTTATGAATCTTGATGACCTTTTGATACTACTCCCAACCTAAATGATATTTTAAAAGCCAATTAATTAAAAGAACCCTGGGTTTACGCTGTATTACGGCAGCCTCATTTGAGTACTTTTATTTTAATAATAATAATAATAATATGTCTATTTTCCACCTAGAACTCGCTTATGTAAGCCCAGATCCTTCCACAGAACTGTAAGTTCATAAGTAAATATCATACTTATGTTATTGTTACAGTCAAAGCGTCCGTACCTCAGCTAGCGGAGGCAATCGCATGAGATTACCAATGTTAAGCAAAGGTCGACGCGGTCAGTCTTTGGATGGGTGACTGAAAAGTGGCATTCCATTTTGGGCGTTTCCGTGGGTCAGATGACACGTTAAATTGTAGGCCCCGGCTGTTTGACTAGTACGGAGGTCGTTAAGCCATGTCAGAGGCCCTTAGGCCGGCTTGATAAATTCTCGACACCAGAGCCGGCCACTCTCATTTGAAGAAGTTGAAGCTTCACGTGAGTATCTGTGTCCGATTGCGGACGTCCTGGCGGGCGGCGAGCACTGCACCTCACAGTTGTGTTGACAACTGACGGGCCAGGGTGGTCGCCATCAATCTTCATACGGAGCTAAACTTGGACTACGGTACTGACCGCAAAACAGGAGTGAATTTAACAATATTGCGAAAACTCAGATGTTCCTTTAAAAAAACCGTTCTGGCTGGCTATAGATTTAGGATAATTTTATGCATTAGTATGCTAGTGCAACGCGGGTAGCATTGCAGGATGTTACTAGTACAGCTATTACAGCGTTTTACTTTTAGTACAGCCTAATCACATTGTAGGTAATAGTCCTGATCATGGTTCTGTGTTCAAAACCAATAAGCATATTGCAAGATAAAAAATCTTAAAAATGTATTTTTTCGTTACCTTTTTTACCATCGGTCCTGGCACCCACATTGAGCGGCAATCTTCGCATTGCTACAGTTAGCGGTGACCTTGCAGACTGTCCAGGACACAATTACTGTGGTTCCGTCGCGGGGGGGCACGTGACCTTTTGTCCTTCCTTAAAAGTAACTGAGCGAAGTTACTTTTTTTAGGAAGCACAAAAGAAAGGATTTGGGAGTAATCAAAATGATAGATAGATAAAACTCTTTATTGTAACAAACATTGAAAAAAAGACTAACATAAACACAAAGGACTTAAAAATAGTGCCACAACTGGCAAATGATAGTTATTTAATAACATTTAAGCAGTATGGGATACCTCATGCAACGGCACGAGACGTTTTAAGCTTTGGTTTCCTAGGACAGCGGTGCCTTCATATAGCGGCTGTAATATTACGGACGCAAAAATAATTAAAGTAAATTACGGTGCAAGTTACCGCTCTCTAGGAAACCGCGCCATTACGTTTACATAGACGTTTATTCACCGCTGTATTACGGCCGCTATATGTCGGAACCGCTTTCCTAGGAAATCCAAGCTTTAGCTAACAATGTTGTTTTTGTCTCCCCGTTCAACACTAAGAATATTGCTGATGCAATATTTCCGAAGTTTTGTCCATCCAGTCAACAAGGATGAAACAGTTATCATGATTTAGAGGAAGGCGCTATTTTGGCTGAGGAAGGGATCACTCGTGATAAAGTACATTTTTATTCCTTTAGGAACTGTTTAACTGTTTACTTACGTAACATCGTCAAGTCAGTGGTAATCACGAATATTAGGTAATTATTGCCGACTGATGATTATAGACATGGTCCTTTTATGTTTTTAGTGGCACAAATAAAGAAAATATAAAACCACGTATTTTGATAAACACAAATTGTTCTACTTACGAGTATGTCAGCCAATCACAACAAAACTGTTTCCCAGTTAAAAACATATATAATGGCAGAATACTAAATAATGTAATTTAATGATAACGACTAAAATAGAAGTACCGAGCTATTTTACGCATAAATTTAATTGTAAATAAATACAAAATAACAGTGTGGAAGGTGCGTAGCCAGGTCTTGGAACAAGTATATAAAATCTCCCTCAAGTTTGACGAGTAAAGAGGAAATTGCGTTTCTAACATAAATGATAATTACAGTTATGAAGTAAACTAGTAACGCCTCGCGGTGTTACCTGTGATAAATAGGAAAAAATAAGCCTTCTTCCCGGTTTCTAGAACGACAATCAGTTCAATTCTCCCATCAAAGCATTGGCTGAAAATTGAAAATCCACCCATAATAGTGCACAGAAAATTGAAATGTTAATCATTTTAGAAACCGGTCGTACAATCTAAGTATCTTAATATACAAACATCTGAATTGATTCAGCCGTTTTAACTAGAAGAAGTAAAATATTTTCTTATATTTACAAACATACATAATAATTGTAATACATAATTTTATAATATATATCACATAATTTTAC
The DNA here is from genome assembly GCA_927399415.1 of Macaria notata. Lineage (NCBI taxonomy): Eukaryota > Metazoa > Arthropoda > Insecta > Lepidoptera > Geometridae > Macaria > Macaria notata. The sequence goes on from OV656727.1 coordinate 4,575,346, forward strand.
CTTAATCACATTCAAGTGCGATTTCAACTTACCGATCCAAGTCTGAATTTAACTGTATTATAGAAGTTAGCCCAATAAAAACGAGTTTGGTTGTTTGGCTATTTGAGATCAGATCTAGCTTAGGTCGTTGTCTCGGAAGTGGGTGAATTCTTGAGATCAATCTGTTCTTGTATCGTACGATGTAACAATTTAGTATATAAACTGTGCTAATAGTATTTGCCCGAGGCGATTAGGTAGAACAAGCTTTCTGATAATATGTATGCAGACAATTTGAATAGTAATTTACCATTTAATAAAAAAGATAATCTTTATTTACAATAATAAAATATAAAAACAAGGGAAAAAACTAAACATACTACTACTAACTACTACAAAAAACTTAGAAAATCTTTAGAAAAGCCTAAAGATAATCTAAGTGCTCCAGCCCACTACCAGAGGGCAGCGTGCCCAGCATACTGGCCGCATTACCACGCTGGATGGCAATGCTTATACGTTGAGCCAGAAAAAGGCCAGCATTTTGGTCACGCGTCGCGAATAGTAATAATATTTGAATAGTATTTTATCTGTTTGAGTGTAGTGTAGCTCCGAATTTTTATCGTGATTTGAACTATAAGCTGAACTTAAATAATCATTTGAATACTCTTCACATCACATCTTTTTTTCTCTCTCTAGATGTTTCTTTTTTACGAAATTGATATTTGTTCATATTTAAGTATATTTCATGATATTTGCAATTAGTAAAAATCCTATCGATATTATGTCCTAGGTGGTACGTGTTTTTAAATATTACCCACTTGCACTCGACGGCACGTCTCTAAAACACATCGTAGTGCTGCCTTATTTTATATTCAAACTTGTACCTAATCTCATATTTAGTAATTGAGATATCACATTTATTTACAAAATTTACAAAAATATTTATTGACATAATAAAAACGGTTAACAGTAAACTTGGTACTTATATGTGTACATGTTTCTTTATTTTCAGGTAGCTTTATCAAAGTATCTAATGTTCTTTCCGTATCAAACACATCTCAGGTACAATTAATAAATCGCCAATAAAAAATAATGCTTCAAATAAAGCCTAAATACAGCCTAAAAATATATCAACAGTCTGTATAAAAGCCACATCTTTACCGTATTAAAAATTACAAGTATTCGATCAAAAGCCCCTGGCTATATCTCATCTCATTACACGAGACCACACCCGACTAAATGGGAGCAATCTCTCAAAAACGTAATTATTTTCCAACTCAATTGACCCGTACAATACCTAATTGCCGGCGAGCCTTAACAATCGTTTTGTCCGGTTATTGTAACGGATACAAAAAACATAAGATGTGAATTCGTCTGTAAAAGTAGGCTTGTCGACTAGACTGCCTCTAGACAGTGGTAACCCCTTACCACTTTACCCCTTCACTAGCAAAAAATGTGAACTATCTCTTAACAACATAACCGTTGCTTTCTATTTCTTAGACGCTGTGCTTAAAGTGCAATTTTAAGCAGCAATGGTGATCGTTGAATACAATGTAGTTGTATTGTAAAATGACGTTGAACTTTTTCTGATTACAAAAAGTTATTAGATGCTGGTAGTGAAGTGATAAGTTGTAATTATTTTAAGATCAATGAATGTAGTTATTAGGTCAATGGAGTAAATTTTGTGTTTGTGTTTTTTTGTTTATTTAAGATGGTGATGTGTGTGAACTGTGTATAGGTTCAAACTAATAGAATCTCTTTAACACAATACTACGAAAAAAAATATATTATTGAAATTAATTATTTCTAGCATAATTGTATAATGAGTAACAGATTATTAAGAAACTAAGTCATTTATAACTTGAACTTATTTGTTTAGTGTAGCAATAAAGTTGAAAGTAAATAAGACAAATTATCATGATGCCTGCACGATTAGTTCACTTTCGTTTAAAAAGTTCAATCATATATAGACTGATGATGATCGATACCATTAGTTAAGTTTATTGATATTTTGACTCGCAGAATAAACTGTGTTGTGACTACTATCATTACAATTTTATATAAATAGGCTAACAGCAACAATACTAATGGATGATTAATTAAATATAATCGCTCATTTAAATAGATAATTAATACTTTCGAACTCTAACGTAGTACTATAGTCTATATAGTTCCTTAAGAACTCTATCGTGTAATCTCTCAAATATAGTTGAAACCTACGGAGATATTTTTCCTTAAAAGATGGTAGGTACCTACACAAGTTCACAAACTATATTATAAGATACATACATATCGCTATAAAAACTAAGATCACTGTGACTAAAGAGGTTAGTATATTAGCAGTTATATTCACTTTTAATTGTCGTATATTTTGTTTTAAATAAATAGATATTAATATCAGTGTTTTCCGTAGTCAGGCACGCGTTGATGTCTTTTGTGTGACGTAGCATTATCGTAGACTTAAATATAGGTAAGTATACGTACATACATACATTTCATAGCATTCGCTGTGAATTGTACTAGACAATAAATAAAATAAAATAATGTAATTAATGTTAAGCAATTGTCGACGCAGTCAGTCCTTGGATGGGTGACCAAAAGTGATATTCCATTTGGGGCGCTTCCGTGGGTTGGATGACACGTTAAATTGTAGGTCCCGGCTGTTTTTCATTGTATGGCAATCGTTAAGTCATGTCTAAGGCCCTTGTCGTGGCTTGATAAACTTTCGACACCAGAGCTGGCCACTCTAATTCGATAAACAGAAGATATAATTTTTAAAAAAATATCATTTTGTATATTAAATTTAGATACGGCATTAAACCCATCCAATTTAATTCTATGCACCTATAAAACTAGCACATTCAAGATAAAAAATCAAAATTAACGCGACAACTTCAAAATATGTTAGTATGTGAAAATGTGGTTTTGTAATTAAACTTTTACTTTCTTCAATTCAATATTATATGGGCCTAAACTGAGCTAGAATATCATCACTCGTGACAGTTTACTTTCTCATTAGGTTGTAAGTTTTACTAACATTTAGAATCGGTAAATCCATTCAACGCTTACGGGCTTGTATATTAAGATTTAAAACATAGTTTACCTACAGTCTGCCTACCTACTGTACCTACAGTGCTAGTAGCTAAAATAATATTTGATACTCAATAGCAATCTATGAAATCTTTTGAAAAGTGAAATTCGTTTATTGTTGTCAATGATTTCACAACATATTAAACATAAAAAGCAGCTTTCCGTCTGAAAAGTGGACCTTCGACAAGTTGTATATTATGTTGTTATAAAGGTCTCTCAAAAAAATCTAGTTGATATTCACAGTTTCATTCCTTTTTGTTTTTAATATAAATACATAGTACTTAACATTATAAATTCATTAATAATAAACAATACCTATATATACATACATACACAAATAAAACTAAAAATGAGTATTTACATTTAAACTAAATTTAATCCATTCCTTTTGTAAAATGTACGTATCAAAAAGTCCCTGTACCATACCATATTAAAAACTATGATCTATTACCATCTCATGTTCCGTGAAAGAAAAACAATCAGACCACGAAACAAATAAGTTAATACATACACTTTTGCCTTGACACAAATGTAAGTCGTAGTAGACTGGCCAACTTTGGTATCAGTTTACTAACCGCCGTAAGGGCCTCTGAGATGGCTTAACAACTATGTATTATACTATGAAAAACATCCAGGGCCTAAAATATAAAGTGTCATCTTTTTATTCAACCATCCAAGGGCATCCTTATATAATGTTATGTTATAATTAGAATCTCTGTATAACAGTTTCAGTTCTCAAATGACAAATGAGTCCAGCATCTACCCGGGTGGTCTCAGCTTCGATAGCGCTATACATCAAACAATTTCACTTGATTTGATAGCCATGCTGTAGGGAAAGTGTTCATGTTTAATGATTTTAAGATATGGTCTCCTTTTGTCATTATTGTACAAAAATGTTGTTGTAATTACGCCAAAAATATATAAAGTGTGTTTAAAAAAGTGTGACTGCCGTTTGGTGTGACCAAATTAAATTTATAAAATCATATTTTTCTTAAAAACAATCTCTCTTCTCCAAGATGCTAAATATCTAGAACATTTAAGTGTGCTCTGAAAATTCTGCAGAAATTATTAAATTTAGAAGGTTTGGCTGAGTTTCTAAATAATAGTTTAGCTGTTAACAGGACCTAAAGTCACGGTACAGTATGTGTAGCTAATAAAAGTGAGATATCAAGGTCTGCAGGCTATCTTTCTAATTCGTGACTTAAATATCTATCTACATATAAATATGTATGTAAATTATGTTTGTATGTCAGGTTAGCCAAAAGTCGAAGGTCTGCACATCACCTTTCTCTCGAGATTTTCACGAATAGAATAACATCATGAAATGTCATGAGAGGAATTCCCTATACTGCTACTTTCGTAGTCACGAATTTAACATTAACTGTTTCCACGCTTATAGTTTTTATTTCTACATATTATTATATTACTAGCTGTGCCCGCGACTTCGTGCGCGTGGAATAGTTATTACCATAAAAGCGGTTCTAGTGAGTTAATCTTAAAATATAGACATATAATATCGCAGATATTTTGTTACATCATTTCTAGAGGAATAAGTCTTTCATACATATTTTTTGGTATCTTGAACCGTTTTGGCAGCGCACGCAACTCAAAGATGAATAAGTTTCCCCGTTTTTTCCACATTTTCCATTGTTTCTTCGCTCCTATTAGTTGTAGCGTGATGTTATATAGCCTAAAGCCTTTCTCGATAAATGGTCTATTCAACACAAAAAAAAAACGATTCGCACCAGTAGTTCCTGAGATTAGCGCGTTCAAACAAACAAACAAACAAACTCTTCACCTTTATAATATTAGTATAGAATATAGATTTATATTTTCTTAATGTACACAATGCGAGGTTTTCATATTGTTCAGACTATTTATTGCAATTTATATGTCGTTGTTTATTTTTTCATTGTTATAAGTATAGCTGAGTCTTATGCGTAAGTCTAACATAACTACATATATGTCATATACATATATCTAGTAATCAATGTTAAGTCCCATCTCAATACACGTAGAATTGCGGTCATTAACCCGTTTGTGTTTGTCTGTTTCTGTCGTTACATTTATTGCTTTCCTACTTAGTAAGATATTTGTAATATCTGTTCTGCTAATACTTTTGCACATATTCAAAAAGCTTTATTTAGAATCAGATAAATTTTTTGCTCATTGTAATCAAAATAAAAGTATTAAAACCCACCGAACAAGGAAGTGCTATAAAACTTACCGCAAAGCGACGTAAAATTTAAAGCTTTTCCTGAAAATGTTAAGATCAAAGATGTTTGTAGTGTTTCAGCTATTCGGAAAATTTTTGTAATGGTGCGCTTCGGTTCCGATAATTTTAGGTAGATTAAAAAAGTGGTAGTTTATACAGCTAGAGTTTTCTTCTTAACGAATGAGAGTGGCCAACTCTGGTGTCGAGACTTTACCAAGCCGACTTAAAGGCTTCTGACATACGTTAACGACTGCCGAAACCTACAATTTAATTTTTCATCTGACTCACGAAAGCGCCCAAAATGGAATGCCACATTTTGGTCACCCATCCAAGGACTGACCGCGTCAGCTAGAGTAAGACAGACGATTTATTGAACAAGAAAATAAAAAAATATAAACACTTTGAATATGTAAAAAAGACTATTAACACACAATATATACAACCTAATCTACTTAATAAAAATACAGCTATATATATGTATATTATAGTTCTACTATTAAATTGGTAACCCGAGAGTAGTCGGTCACCGCTTCAAATGCCGTTCCGGTCTAACACCGACTGACTTAACACCTAAGGTTGTACACTTCTACCAGCTTTGCTAGCTTGATCTGATTTATTAAGAGAAATGTACTAAATTACACACGATTTCACAGATAATTTTGGAACCTAAAACATAACTATTCATTGTTGTCAACTCGGTTATGTTTTAGATTTCCATTTAAGATAAAATATGACCAACTCTTGATATGCTGCATGATTTAAATTATATTTCATGGGTTAGGTACTGTAATTAGTCAATATCTCTGAAACCCTAAATTTAATCACCACATAATGTACATAAAGTTAATATTTATGCTATTTTTATTATTTAATTTATACATACATACATTACTATAATACTAGAAGTAATAAGATGTATAAAGATTAGCAATGGCCGACCCCTTTTCCTAACAACCTTGTTTGCAATGTTCCCACATATCGAGTTTGTTGAACCTCTACTTTGTAATTGTCATTACTCCAACACGAGAGAATTAATTTAAAATCACTTTCTTGGCCTTTCTCTATCAGTGCGAGCGCTACCATAAAAAATAATGGGTAATTAAATTTAAGTACATTAAAAGTTTTATACGATTATTGGCAGAAGGCGTAATGTAATGGCAACCAAAAACCAGAACTTAAAACTAAGATATGCTTACATATTTTAAAGTCTAAAGGTTTATGTATAATTTCTTTATCACAAGTAAAAATCTTCTTTCCATAATTTACTTGCAAATTTATACGGGAATCATTTTATAGCTAATATAAGTGTAATAAGAAATACATTAATTCTACTTGTTTTGTTTGTAAAGATGACAATATTATGTGGTATTGGTACTCCTTAGTAACCCCTTCCTACAAGCTACAATTATTAGCAGAAGCTTATATCAATCAAGCTCTATGAAAAAGCGCCGGCAAAACCACTTTCGCGTTCATCGTTCTATATACTATGATATAATATTTGTAACTACAGATTAACTCTCGACACCAGAGCTAGCCACTCTGATTCGATAAGAAGAAGAACTACAGATTACCAGATAAATTGTATTATGAAATTGGACTGGGGAGTCACGACCCTCAGTATTGCGGAACAGGATAAAAGGAGGAGGAAAGAGATAGATTCTCCCTCTAGACTCGAATTCATCATAAATGAGGGTCGTGACTCCCCCGCAGAATTAATCCGTTAGAGGAGTTTTCTTGGGCAGATATCATCTTATAAAACGCATGGAGGAGGGCATTAATCAAGAAGATAATTGGACTGAGGAGTCACGACCCTCAGTATTGCGGAACAGGATAAAAGGAGGAGGAAAGAGATAGATTCTCCCTCTAGACTCGAATTCATCATAAATGAGGGTCGTGACTCCCCCGCAGAATTAATCCGTTAGAGGAGTTTTCTTGGGCAGATATCATCTTATAAAACGCATGGAGGAGGGCATTAATCAAGAAGATAATTGGACTGGGGAGTCACGACCCTCAGTATTGCGGAACAGGATAAAAGGAGGAGGAAAGAGATAGATTCTCCCTCTAGACTCGAATTCATCATAAATGAGGGTCGTGACTCCCCCGCAGAATTAATCCGTTCGGGGAGTTTTCTTGGGCAGATACATCGTGGTGGGCGCCCAGGTCCTACCACGAAAAAAACATGTCCTGGGATATTGTGGTCTTCAAACATGTAGATTTCCTCACGATGTTTTCTTTCACCGCTAAGCGAGTGCAAATCAACACATAACTTGAAAATATAAGTTATTGGTGTAGGGCCGGATTCGATCCAGGGTGCGTCTGAATGAAAAGCAGACACTGGAACCGCTTAGCCACACTCGCAGGGATAGATTAACTACTAACAAACTTATAGTCAAAAGACCTTATTCAGATTACGTTCGAAGTATTTGTGAAATTATGTACATAAGTATGTATTATAATTAGTTATATTGTATTCGTAATAAATTAAATTGAATTATTTAATTAAATGAAATTAAAGTTTATTTATTCTATTTTATCCTCTTCATTTTCCCTTTCCGGTTTTATATTCCTTGTAACCACGAAAATAATTACTTATGTTTAACTATTGAATAGGCTATATGGAGAAAATTTAACTAATTATAATTCACTAATTTTTGTTCCTGTTTTTACAAGAAATGGGTTTGCACTTGACCGTTATTAGCCCGATGGTAAGCAATCATTACGGTCTAGAATGGAACGTGCTTACCCAGCAAGAACCGATTCACTCTCGCTTTGAAGATTTCAAGGTTATATTCCGCGGGGAAGAGGGAACTAAAAAAGCTGATTACCGAATTGATAATCGTTTTTACTTTTACCATCACAGCTCTCTAAGAACCTAACCTGGTTTCACAGAAGTGTTATTTCCGTTAGTACTAAACTGAAATTACTAAGTGCTAAAATAATATGGATAGACACCAGCTCATTGCTTAGATAGAGCCTTCAGGCTAACTTTCTGATGCCTTTCAAACTTGGGTGTGGTGGTTATCATAAACTATTTTTGTTTAACACTACACAAGGAAATTTAAGATCGAATGGTTGCAGCACATATTACCAGTTAGAACATTTCCTAATCAGGCAGTTTTAGTTTTTGTCTTATCCGTATGCAAAGTTCTCTGGTGTGTATTGTATCGAAAGTTGTTATCATCCAACTCTAACTAATTGTTTAGTGACGAGAACGCTTACAGCGAATTTAATTTTGTGTATGCGAACTTGTACAAGATTAATGATATAGTAGGTACATATTAGTACGCAGATTAAAATGATTAACTTTTAAGACATCATTGTATAAGTTATAATTATGTTTTTTTCTCTAATCAATCAGGAGTAATCAAAAAGTATACCTACCAACTCTGAAAGGCATAAAGCCTTACTTATTGACTAGCTGTGCCAGCGACTTCGTCCGCATGGAATAGTTATTACCATAAAAACGGTTCTAGTGAGTTAATCTTAAGAGATAGACATATACCTGTTGCTGACATTTTGTTAGATCATTTCAAGAGAAATAATTCTTTCATACATATTTTTTTGATATCTTAAACCGTTTTCGCAGCATACGCAACGGAAGCTCTCAAAGATGAATAATTTTCCCCGTTTTTTTTTTTTCACATTTTCCATTGTTTCTTCGCTCATATTAGTTGCAGCGTAATGTTATATAGCCTAAAGCCTTCCTCGATAAATGGTCTATTCATCACAAAAAGAATTTTTCAATTCGCCTCAGTAGTTCCTGAGATAAGCGCGTTCAAACAAACAAACCAACAAACAAACAAACAAACTCTTCAGCTTTATAATATTAGTATAGATTTTGACAGTATTACCATAAATCTCATTTCTGCTGTAATTTTAAGTAGCATCTATAGAAAACAGAAATGACGTAGTATCTAAAGGAAGTATTTGATAACAGTTCTGTACAACCAGCATTCGTACTATCAGCATTTTCTATAAATTATGCAAATCAATACTGTAAATTAAGACATTTAAAAAAATATATATTCCGGGACATTGCACAGAAAGCCATCTAGCCCCACACTAAGCAAACGCTTGTGTCGTGGGTACTAAATAACATAAACTTTAAAAATAATGCTTTCAAACTTACGCAGCGTAGTAAACATTTATAGTAGTATTCTGTAGGGAGCAGGTGCAAAATACAAGCCCTGCCGGATGCCAGTTATTGTTAAAAAGAAAACCATTCCTGGATTAACTCGTTTGTAAACCAGTTCATTTCACTTTTGTTGGATGAAATATGCGTCTCTCATAGCATAGGTAAAAAGAAGGCTACTGTGTTTCTTTTTCATACTTTGGTAAACGTACATAAAACATTTCAAAAAAAGGTTATCTTATAAAAAAAAACAGATCAATGCTGAACAGCATAATCAAAATATTGTAAGCTCAGGTAATTATTTCAAAGCGGGCTTTAAACATCATGATTTCCCTTTTATAGGCAAAAGCTATTTTTAGCAACCATTTAAATTTGACATAAATTAATTATGTACATGGTATGTATAAGAGAGAAATTGACTTTTACAAAATCAATAGACGATTATGCCTACAATATTAACAAATAAATTTCGATAAATACTATTTTAATTAAAACCCCTTTCGATTAATTACATGCCCCCCACAGAGAGTTAGTATGCGTTTCCAATTACTTTACAATTTATTACCAAAATGAACGTAATTTAGGGAGATTAGTATGATAATATCTCAAACTGTCATGTTATCGTAGATTACATAAATACTTACAAATAGTTAATTTTCAAATGCATTTTGCCTATCTTCGTACATCATCCAACCAAACAGAAAGTAGCTAAATAAAAATCATATATAAAGATAAAAGATAAGATAAAGATATTTATTAATGATATAAAATGAATACTACAATATACCTATGTACAGTGTGTATCATATTATAAAATCTCGTCAGTAATATAATTCATAATTCCTTATCAATAATAATATTATTTGTATAATATTAAAAAATAATAATTAACTAAAAATCCAAACAATTGCACAGCATATAACAATTATATTTTATAAGTATGTTCATTATTATTGGTATGTACAGGTACAGTTTCGTCAAAAGTTAAAAGTCATGTGACTGTAGTCATTATTGAAATATTCTTTGAGTGTGTACAGTGTCTTATCGAGTAGAAGTTTTTTTGTCGAATTGATGAACGTATTCTCATTTGTCATAGTCTTTATTTTTTCTGGAAGTTTATTGAAAAGTTTTTCACCTATAACAGTAGGCAATTTTTCAAGCATGGCGAGACGATGTTTTGGTTTTTGTAAAAATAATCCATCAATTCTTCTGATCGATCTCTTGTCTCCATTTGAAATTTTGATATTGTATAGATGAAGATGTCTGTGTACGTGTTTTAGAATTTCCAGAATGTATTGGGATACTGTCGTCAAAATTTGTAGGTTCCGAAAGTGTTCTCTGCATGGTTCGAGATATCTACCTCCAACTAGAACTCGTATGGCTCTTTTTTGGAGTTTTAATACTCGCTCATAATCTGTTGAGTTTCCCCATAAAATAAGTCCATACAATAGAGTTGAATGGATATATGCATAGTATAACTCTTTCATATTTTCTGGTGTTGTGATTGCTTTGACTTGTTTAAGGGCAAATATCCCCTTGGTCATTTTTTTACATGTGGTGTCTATATGTTGTTTCCATGTTAGTGAAGGATCAAGTTCGAAACCAAGAAGTTTTACCAGATTTGATGTAGTGCAAGTAGTGCCATCATGAAAACAAACTGAGTGTGTTTTGGTGTTAGGTGAAACAGCATTAAATATAATGATATTAGTTTTTTGAGTATTCAGTTTTAAGCCATTGTCCTTGAACCACTCATCGAGGTGATTCATTGTATTTTTTATTGCTACGTTCAGCATGTCTGTGGTGTCAGTGGAAATTATGACGCTTGTGTCGTCAGCGTACTGAATTAACTCCCCATTGACGCCTGACATTTGTAAGTCATTAAGAAATACTAGGAATAGTATATTCCCAAGGGAGGATCCTTGTGGAACACCAATATTCATAGTCTGTGGTAAAGAGCGCACACGCTTTTTCTTGATCTTGATTTCAACAGTATGGACTCGATCACTTAAAAACGATTTAATTAGCTCAAGAGGGTTGCCATCTACTCCATACATTTTTAGCTTTTTTATAAGTAGGCTGTGATTAAGGGAATCAAATGCTTTGGACAAGTCAAGAAATACACCGGCTACCTTTTTTTTATTGTCCAAAGCATTCATCACAGTTTCAACTAGTTTCAGCGCTGCTGAAGTAGTCGATCGACCACGCCTGTAGGCATACTGAGCGTCTGAAATCATGTTGTTGGTCACCATATGCTTCATGATATTATCTGCAATTATAGACTCAATTAGCTTAGATAATGTAGGGACAATCGCTATCGGTCTATAATTTTGAACAGCGGTAGGTGGCCCTTTACCTTTGTAAAGAGGTGTTAATTTAACTTTTTTTAAGGTATTAGGGTACTCGCTGGATTCTAGAATCTTATTTATGAGGTACGTAAAATGGTCACTCAATACTGGTAAAACTGAAGTGATAAATTTACCTGACATATCAAATATGTCTTTAGTATCCGAGTGATTTAATTTATGTTTAGCTATTTTGATGAGATCCATCAGTGAAATTGATTGCAGCTTAAAATCAATGGCAATAGAGGGAGCGACAATACTCATTGCCTTGTCATAGTTTGGTGAGTTGTTTACCTGCAAATCTAAACCTATTGCTGTAAAGTGATTGTTTATATGATCAGCTATATGTTCCTTCTTGATCGGTAGGTTATTTGAGTCGTCTACAAGATCCCATTCAATGTCTTTTATATTTTTGTTATATAATATATAGTATAATTTCATGGCTGTGATAGCTAGTTTTATTTTGACATAATACATATTTAAATAATGCTTACTTATATGTACATTAAAACTTAAGAAGTTATTATTGTCACTTAAACACGGAGATGTTAAATAATCTTCTATCTACAAACCCTTTAAAGTATAACACACTTAAAACTTGACATTTATTTCCAGCACCTCGTCCTGATAGCGTAAAATATCCTTATTTTATAATCTCCTCCTAATTTATAAACCTCAAATCCTATAAGAGGACAGGTCCCACCTTTATATGTACATCACACTACCTTCAAGAATTTTAATGGGGCATTTTATCTAAGCCTCAAACGAAAGTACGGTACGAGTTTTAACCCAAACATATTAATTTTACGTCTTGTTTGTTATTTATTTTATCTTCAAACGCGGTGTGGATAAACTTCACTTTTTTTGGTAAAATAAATGAATCATTTATGTTTTTTGTTTGTTTTTATAGTCTAAAAAAGAGTGTTTAAAATTTAGCCAGTTTTTAAGAGAGAAAAGGTTAACCTACTTATAATTCAATTTCAGTAGACTTTTTTATGTCGTCTCAATTCTCTTCTGCTTTCATTTATTCACATTATGTATTTAAACCAATATATATTATGTATGTACATGTACTGAATTATATAGTATATTATTGTTTGCAAATGCCATTCAATATATTGGCATAAGAAAAGTTATTGGCTGAACGAAACAATCCCGCAAATGGACAAATATTTACATGTATATTGGGACAGGCTAAACCGCTGTTAAGGCCATTGCTTTCATAAAAAACCCTATACATATTTATATTTTTCTTACTTAAGACAGGTTAATTGTTTAATCTATTCGAATAAACGGAATTATGTCTAATGATTTTAACAGTAATTGTTGTGTTTAGTAATTCAAATACTGAACACTTTCAGTACAAATTATTAGGTGCCTAAAGTTATAGTCAAAGCTACCAGATACTATATTTTACTGTATAATTAACTAAGTTCTTGGCATCAAATACTTAATTACGTGTAACTTTATGCGGCTTCATATCTACCAGGCGCAAACCCATAATGAGGCTCGTGCGCATACTGTGCGCATAAGCACAGTATGCGCACGCTATAATCAGGCATAATTATAACAGAATCAGGTGACCTGACACAGGGTTATCAAGAAAAAATGTGGAATGTCAATGCACTTTTATTTAAAACCTATAACAATCGAGTATCTTGGTTTAAAACGATTGTGACGCAAAATTTAAGTAGATACACAAAAACACTTTTCTGATCGACTTTTTCTTTTTAACAGAGCTCTAAAAATGAGGTTATTTAATAACTGTTTGACTTATGCTTGACCACAACTCGTCTGATGCTAAGCTTTATTTTTTAAGAAGAAACTTTTTTATTATTTTAAATTTAAATTCGTTTGCATGAGTTTTTATACCCTTTAGCCTAATTCCACATTGCTAACCCTATATACCACATGGATAGAGTTATATAGCACTAATTACTGTAGGTATGTATGAAGTGTTATCCAAGCCCGAAGTTCCGCATACAACCTGCCATCACTGTGTTGTGGCTAACTCCAACAAGTGCCTATTAAAGATGATCAAGGCAGTGGTCGTGTGCATTTAGTATGAAAAGTATTCAGACAGATTATAAAAGTTTGTTTGTAATTTTCAGAAATAAGCTGCAATTCACAAAACAAAAAAAGGCAGAAGAGCTTTGAATGTTAATTATATTTACCTACTTTAGTTTTTATATTACTGCCAGTAATCTGTTGTTATGTATTTTTCTTTGTTTATATTTTCTATGTATTTTTGTTTATCGTCTTATATTAGCAGATAAAATGATGCACTTAGGTTTTTTGGCTAGTGTGTTTATACCCTAGATTACAGCAATACTCAATATTAGGCTGTAGTCAAACAACGACCAAAATTACCGACCTGAAAAAAATCAGACTTGCTGCACTATCAATTCAATTTATGTCTTATACAACTATCGATAGAAAAGTGAGCTTAGTGTGACAAGTTAGCCCCAACTAGTAGAACAACTCACACAACCAGTCTTTCTTTCCTAACCAGTCCGGAGACGGCTTGGCGTCGACATCTCAACGATTCAACCACTCCAATCAACAAATTAATTTATTATCACCTAACAATACAAACCAATTTCATTACTATGATTGATATAATAGAGTTTAAAATGGTGTGGCAAATAATATGACCTATGTAAAGATTGAAACTTGCAGAGCAGTATTGTGCAAAATCAAATTTTGTAATGCAAAATCTTACGTAACTACGGATCTGAACAGACAGTCATTGTTGCAGTTTTGTAATGCAGATTTTTGACTTGGATATTTATTATAAGCACTTATTATAATACAGACAGTCTACTAGGTCACAAAGAATTCCATTACGGGAAAATTAAATGATTTCATTGTGCTTACTGGTGATTTATTAATATTGAACTTGTTTTATTGAAAAGGTCATATGCCTATCAATTCGGTCGGTTTATTCCTTTCTTTGAAAACAATAATAGGACATTGTTACACGTTCACATAAGGAAAATAAGGAGTAAATAACGTACTCAATAAAAAGTTACCATGAATTTATAAAGTGCAGGATAATTAGAAAAAAATACACTGAATAATGCAGACGATATCGTCTAGTTAAGAGCAGGAAAAAGGTCACAAATGGCGGGCTAATGAATAATCAAAGAACAATGAACTTGTAGTACGCACTTATGTTATCTGTGGCTGCAGGGACCGCCGGATATTCGTCACAGCGATAATGCTATCAATTAGCGAAAGTTTCCTGAACGTTTTAATGGAATGTTAGCTTACTGTATAAGTCATCAACCGTCTACACAAACAATACTCTTCTTTCTTACTTCTTTCTCTATGCTATCTCATTTGTATTCTTTAGCACAATTTGCAATAACACAAGCCAGCTTATTTTATCTGTTAATGGATTTGAGATTTTCTAAATTTATCTTGATGTTCAACCCATTGCTCACGAGACGCTATTGCTTTTTTGCATTGCCTAGGATTAGATATAGGATATAGATGAAAAGTACCTACATTTAAAAATATTAATCCAAGTTATTCTAGGACAATTTGACAATAAACAGCGTACAGTTGAGTGCGCGTCTTTTTAAAACGGTTCTTTAAGTCAAAATATCCTGCTTTTAACAATGTAGATGTGACATCTCCCGCGTGTTACATCATAGACGCTACTTATTTTTTACGAGCCTACTTTTTAACTGACAATGTAAATAAGGACCCTACAGGAAGTCGAAAACAATGGAAGGTTGTAAACGAAATCATAAATTCGACGGAAGGCTCTTATTGTTCGGTTTTCGACACACATTTGGTTAACATTATTTTGTTGACTTATCTTGATCAGCTGTTAAGGGCACAGATGACAGTCGGTTGGTTTCGATTTCATTGTGAGAGTGCCAAACTGCCAAAAATCAGAAATACATTACTCATTATTATATAAAAGCAATGGTGTAATGAGTAAACAAAGTTCGATTTAAGGCTACTACATATTGTATTGTACTACATATTTCACTTTGCACTAGATTAAGTTTGGTTTCTGATATGTATTCTCCTTATTTTGTGTTTTGTCTACAAACTATTTTTTTAATTCAATACACCGTCCGGTGAGATAAATGACACATATTTTATTTTGCAACTAATATTATAGATATGATGGTGGTAATCTCCTTGAGCAAATCCAAAAGTATAGAACACCCACCAGCAGCAGCAATACAATATCACGACAGAGCTATAAAGGCCACATTTCACTTATTGTACGGAAACAGGGTCGACTTTATTAAAGTGACAAATGGGGCTTCCATCTTAGGCCCCGCATTAATTCATAAGAGCTTCACAATATCTTACACATTACAGATATTTGAATTGGATTTTTTTATTGCTCATTTAATTTGAAGTTTATATACCTGCCAGATTGGTTGCCTGGAAGAGATCGCTCTTAGTGATAAGGCCGCCAATTAAGACGCTAATTATAATTTCTATGTTCTTGTTTTGTATTGTTTTTTCATATGTGGTGTTTTAAAAAAGTATTTATCTATCTATCTACACATAAGTCTATAAACCCAAATAATACAAAAACCTGCATTCAAAGCACTATTACATGATACAAGCTATGATATGATATAGCCTTGATATAGCTTCAAAATTTAGCACAATTTTCAAATCGAGCAAGATTGTTTTATTGTCTGGATTCCACCTCCCCTTTTAGTCATATTCTCCCATTACCGAGTATCGTGAGTTTAACTATAATATCTCTTTATATTTATTCTTAAAGTAAATAGTTAAATTTTCTGTATTATAATCGTGATATTTGTGATTACCTCTCATTCTTCTTCTTCTTTAATGAGAGTTTCCAACTCTGGTGTCGAGAGTTTATCAAGCCGGCCAAAAGGACTCTGATATGGCTTAACGACTGCCGTATTATACATTATAATTATAGACAAACAGCTAAGCTAAGCTCTAATTTAAGGTTACACAAACATGTGTCTGTTCTAGGCCTCGCGAGCCTAATTCCTTCCCTGTATAAAAGAATGCAAACGTAATCCGAGCGGTCGATTTCCCGCGAAGCAGACAGCTTTCTGTTTAACCACGTAGGTAATGTTTTCTCAAAATCGGTGTAGTGTCGCGCTCAATTATTTCGAGCGACGGAATGCATGACAATGGGTTTTCCTGCACATTGATTAGTAATTAGTAGCTTGACCTGAGGAGCTTAGGGTCATATTTTATATATGTATTTGTTTTTGCTTTGCGGAAGTTATTTTGCTTTCGCGTTTATTTGAAAAGGATGATGTTTTTTTTTGTTTTTACAGGCTCTAACACAAACTTTTTGAAGCAAATAGTTAATACATTGTGTACAATTATAGCGCTATGATGTAGCTTCTATCTATTGTGTTTTTTCAATAAAGTTCGTGTACGTGTACCTAAAATAAAAATACATATATGGGAAATAGATAAATACACATTTACATTAAAACTTAAACATAACGTACATATCTACTTAACAATTATACTGTATGTCTCTTGAGTCGTATTTCCTCATGACTGAGGGTCGTGACTCCCCCGCAGAATTAATTCGTCAGGAGAGTTCTTTTGGGCAGATACAACATGGTGGGAGCCTAGGTCCTTCCGCGGACCTAGATACTGTATGTACTTAGTGTCTAAAACTGTTAAGTAACAAAATAACTTTACAAAGGTGGTTGACTTCCTATTTAGAACATTTTTTGTCAAGCAAGTTGTTAGTCGCAGTGTCATGTCACCTTTTTGAGACAGCTAATAGAGGCTATTATTTTGTGTGAGCCATGATGAATAGCTCTATTAAGGCACGATGAGAACAATAACATAGGTCCAAATTTGAAACCTAGCCTAAAGCGGTTCAAAAGCTTTCGACTCTAGCATTTGCCAAGCGCACATGAAAGGAAATAACGGTAAGTTACTATGTAATTTGGATATAGTTACGAATAGAAAAATATCTTAAAATCATGTTCACCTTCAACTGTATTATGATTTTTATGGTATCTCTAATCTAATCATGGTATGATAGTCTCAAAACCAAGCGTAAATAAAGAAACCCAGTGATAAAATCCCATGCAGATTTTATTTAAAGTGCCAAAAACTACAATGACTGATTGCTAGTGTGCGTACTTCGTAATATACATACAAATAATAAATCAATACGGTAAATCTCAACTTTCCTATAAATTATTTGAAGTATACCTATTGTTAATCACTATCTCATTTTTCTGTATTATTAATTTATCGATATTTGTCTCCTATCTTCTGCCGTCATATATAAAATTAAACCATGTGTCCCTTGGAAACAAAGGGCCACACTAATCTATGCTAGTCGGGTGGTCTCCCATTATAGTATGACAGAAGTGACAACCGTTTTTATAACCTAACAGTAATCTGATTAACTACCAGATATATACTAATAAATAGAACGGAAACTAAAGTATATAGCTTATGATATATGTTCTGATGGTAGAAAATCAGTTGTACAAACGAGTAAATAATGAAGATCCTGCAGTAAACACAAAAACCAATATAAGTTGATCGATATGTTTAAGTTAATCTAATTTATTTGTTCACTTCAAAAATCACAAATTATTTTATTACTTACTAGTAGTATAAGCTTGAAAATCTAAATCATTCAATACGATCAATTATTATTAAAATTGGCACTTAATTATATTTTTAATTATTTAATCAACGGAATCTGCTTGAATTTTTTATACCTACTTTACTTCAGGAGACAAGTACCTATCAAAAAATGCTCATACATTTTTCCTGGCCTCTCAGCTACTCTACTAAAAAAACAAACAAGTTCTACAACGTACGTTAACAATAAATAATACAAAATTTCTTCACAACAATAGAGTCGGAGTTTAGTATAGGGTCGTGTGCATGCATTCATCTTCTTTATAAACAAAAAGAAATAGGATAGACAGAAATTAATAAATACTTACAGGTGAGCGTAGTTTGAGTGTTTATGTTGTGGGGAGAATAACGATTATTTTACGAATTGAAATAATCTTTCAAGAATTGGTATGTATTTGTTATGATAAATCCTTAGACTACATTGTCTTTATTGACAGACTAGTGGGTGCTCGCGGCTTCGCTCGCATTAAGAAGTAAAACTTGCATCCCCTATTTCACTCCTTTAAAAGTGGCATTTCCAAAAATCCTTTCTTAGCGGATGCCTACGTCATAACATCTACCTTCATTCCAAATTTCAGCCCAATCCGTTCAGTGGTTTGGGCTGTGCGTTGATAGATCACTATATCAGTCAGTCAATCAGTCAGTCAGTCACCTTTGAGATTTATATATAGATAGAATAAATCCTGTTACAACAACATAATCTATTAATCGTAATAAGTATTTAATTTTAGGAATGCTCGTCGGTGTCCTTAAAAATAAAAACACTGGAACGAAATAAATAAATAAATATTTCGGGACACAGCACACAGCGCCATCTAGTCCCACACTAAGCAAACGCTTGTGTCGTGGGTACTAGATAACGGATATTATACTTATATACTTTTCTTTTGTAAATACATACATAAATGTTAGCCAACTCTAATGGAATTACAAATATTCTGTACAAATCTTGTCTGTACTATGGTATAAATGGTTCCTTTCAGAGAGCACGTCTGACCTGCCTTTGAAAATCTCCAGTTTATTTATCTTAGCACAATACTAATGAACATGCAGATTCATCCGCAGATTGGCAAGCCTTACTTTCTACACTTGTTTACTGATTGAGTTAGCAAATAGAGTGAAATATTCGCAACAACTCGTTATGTGACTTTCTGTGTTCCGTACAAAATGAATGTAGGTAATGCTGATTTCTTACAAGCAATCCCAATTGCTAAGCGGGATTTATTAGAATTCTATATCTTTTGACAAAGTATGATACCGGATGCGTTTCCAAATAGTAAGTAAATAAATAAATAAAAAATAAATAAATATTCCGGGACATTGCACACAGCGCCATCTAGCCCCACACTAAGCAAACGCTTGTGTCGTGGGTACTAGGTAACGGATATAATACTTATATACTTTTCTTTTGTAAATACATACTTATTATACATACAAACGACCAGACTCAACACAAGTAATTATAATTTTTGTTTTTTAAATGCATAAATACTTGTGCCCCGCGGGAATCGAACCCGCAACCCCTAGATTAGAAGGCAGAGCCACTACCAACTAAGCTAACAGGCCAGTCAAGTATTACAATAGTAAGTATTACGATGACAAAGCTTATTTTTTTAATAACTTCGTCACTGGTTTATCTGTAAGTACTCAAACAATTTCGATTGAATATTTAGGTTTTGATTGAGAGAAGTTTTGATGATGATCGTGATAAGCCTTTAATTTGTAACTGAGATGCTGTTTATTTAGTTTTACTCAGAATGTCAATTTATGTAATGTCTCTCAATTCAAATTGCCTCTTGGCATAGGCCTCCTCTAACGATTTCCATTGAACCCTGACCCCTGTCTTGAGCTACTCTGCTCAAGTGGTGACTGGCTGGCAGCTTCAGGTCGTCTTCCCATCTAGACATGAGCGAAGTTTTAGTAAAAATAAAATACCTACACAACCCATAAGAAGAAATATGTATAAATGAAATGATAATCAATGAATCAAACTCATTATACAAAATGTCCAGCAACAATCCACTTTTTTTACTAAGTACCTAGGTATAAATTACTTCCGTCCGTAGATGAGCCATTTGATGTTTCCGTTTCATAACAGGGGCACAAAAGAGTCTAAAACTGCAACTACCGCCAACGAGTGCAATAAATTGCAATGTAAACAATAGACATAGCAATGTGCGTACCACGTGGAGGACTGTACACTCAGCATGCACATGTCGGTGTATTTTTTATTTAGTTTGACCATTGCGAGATATGACATGGAGAACAAAAACAAAATAGATAAAAAAAATAGTACAATATACACCCGATTTAGTACTAAAAAGACATTTGATTTTAAATATATGTAGATTTTTTCTTGTTTTAGTTGAGGTAAAAAAAAGGTTTACATTCATGTCAAAAGATAGACCCTTCAGGGTCTATTTTTTCGTCCTGGAATTGAAAGTCAAAATTGCGTCGTTGCAAATTTGTATAACTATGGCAAAATACACAACGAATCATTTACTATTTATTGCACATGATACTCACAATGATGGTAAAAGTTCTATCACAAGATTGCAGCGGCTGAGTGTAATGGACAGGTCACGGAGTTCAAGCGATATTTACCAAACACTGCGTGTCGGCAGGATGCGCGCGCGCAAGGACAGGCGAGACCAAAAGCTTTATTATTTACAAAGGCGTAATCTCTTTTAGCCAGGGATCTTGACAAAGGGGTAAAAAATGTTTTGGTGACCGGGCAAGATGTGGTAACCCTTTGCATGTTCCATCAATTGCAAATATTTTAAAGTTTTAAAACTAACTAGTGGGTGCTCGCGGCTTCGCTCGCATTAATTAAGAAGTAAAACTTGCATCCCCTATTTCACCCCTTTAAAAGTGGCTTTTCCAAAATCTTTTCTTAGCGGATCCTACGTAATAACATCTGCGTTACCTGCAAGCCAAATTACACCCCGATCCGTCCAGTGGTTTGGACTGTGCGTTGATAGATCACTATGTCAGTCAGTCTGAGTCACCTTTGAGTATTATTATATTAAGATGCATAATTAAGATATTCACTCACTCAGCAAATGAATAATTTGAAAAATGTACTTCGAAAAAATGCAAATGTTTCCTTTGTTATACAACTTTCCTCTTATTTGTTGTTGCTCCTGACTGTACAGGTTCATTCATTGCATTACTGATTAACATTCTATTCGACTGGATGTTAATGTAGAGTGCGCTTCAATCGTGAATATAAAATCAAATAAAAACACGTATTGTGTAAAACACGCGATCAATGAACTGTTAAAGAAAACATACAAATAAAATGTATTTTTTTTGTCATTATTAGTTTTAAAAGAAAGCCTCCATAATCCAAGTGCGCTGTGTTTTACCAGAAACGCAACTATGTCGTCTTAAATTAATAAATCTCTTAATGTAGCGAATGTTACGATACATGCTCGTATTTTTAAAAAGATATAATGCGTGCAAACGTATGTTTGTACGTTGAAACCCCTAAATCTGTTGGGTAGATAGTTTGATAAAAACTGCCATAACATTATATGTAACATAATATATTTTGGGCATTTATTTTAGCATATTCATTCCAAAGCCATAATCGACCGGACCTGACAACGACATGCAAATTGAATGCAGGCTTTTGCGAGAAATCCTAGATCAGTTCTCACGCTAAACATTATGTCAGACCGTGAAAATCATTCACGATCTGAAAATCAATCCCAAGGTGGCAAAAAACTAGACAGCTTCGAGACCGAGGTGAGCGAACTTGGCGCGGAAAACTAAGTTATTGGTGATGATCGTACACAAGGAGATAAGAGAATTATAAAACTTTTGCATAATTCCATACTATTTCAGAATTTAACTCTATTCGAGTTAACTGGTTTCCAATAATAATAATATCGTTACGTTTTTGTGTTTTTTTTTTACACTGAATAGGCCAACGTTTACTACAGCCTGCCTGATGTTAAGCACCACTGTAGTCTAAGATATTGCACGTTTGACTAGGAGATACCTATTTACTATGGATTTGAAATCTGGGTTATAATTTTCAGGAAAAACGGCTCCAGGTAGAGAGTTCCATAATCTCGCTGTCCTTACTACGAAGGTAGAAGCAAAGCGCTTCGTGCGAGTCTTTGGTACTTCCACCATGAATGAAATAAATATGTATGTTGGAGTATGTTGGAATCGAAAATGGCTTTGATGATTTACTTAGGATCCCAAGCATGTGTGCTAAAAGTAGGGACAACTGTAAATCTATTTTTTTTAATCTTAAATGAAAATCGTCATGATTATTTTTGATTCATTATTCATCTAGTTGGAAATGACTGTACCCATATTTTTTTATTCTTTCTATTAGTTTATTGAAAAATCGTCTAATAAATATGTTACAATTCCAGCTACGTGTGTGCAAACTCTATCCTGGTTTGTATCCTAAGTTAAACTAACAAAGCGGCTCGTTAGGCGTGAAAACATTAATCTAGTCAAATGTACTTTATAGTCGATTTAACATCGATTTGGCTATGAACGCTTGATTGGTTTATTGTGGGATAAAAACAAAGGCAAATTTTATTAGCTGTTTATGACAATTAATTCAATAGCAGAGAGCAAGGTAAATTCGGTCGCCGAGTACTTGTATAGATGTTTTTCAGTTTCAGCAGCCTTGTTTGGGACCTAGTTACTAAATGGGTGTGATTCGAACCATAATTCGTGTTATTCTACCTGATTGATTATGGCCTAAGATGGCGAGCTTATACTGCTTATCTTACTTAGTAAGAACATGTAATCAAACGAAAGCAAAAAAAACCAGAAAAATAAAATAAAAAATCGGATCCACTCTTACTTTGAAGATCGCTAGAAGGTATTTCCATTTTAGTAAAAAGCACTTTCGACCAAAAAGTTGTTGCGTGTCGTTTTGAGCCGGTTGACTGTAACCACAGCTATGATCTAAGCCTAACCTGTCATATCAAATGCCAAACTACATATGATGACTAGAAAATATAATTAAGTAATTATGCTAACCCAACAACCGAACGTAGAATGTATCTAGTAATCAACTAAATATCAGACGATACGCTGAACATAACGGACATTAATTTAATGGCACGCTGAACATAACGGACATCATTTTACTATGATACATAAGTGTAACCCTGCGGGGACGGGCCTATAGGCCTGCTTACTATGGGGTACAAAACAAAATGGAATAAGTATTACTTTGAGATGTATTTTAATAAAATTTGTAAGTATCGTTAATGTAGGTATCGTCATCACACTCGATGATCGCAGCTAGAACCCTACCGGCGCCGGTTGTATGTGATAGACTCACCCTGATAAAAGCACTTATATTTTAAACCGGCTACGCGTAATCAAGTACTCGTCAGTTCCGCCGTATGGAACACTACGAATACTGCAATGTATACTATAATACATGTAAGTAAAGCGTATTTCTCTCCCTATTGCTGCTTAGACAAAAAAAAAGTCACGTAACTTACTAAAATTTCAACCATTATGGTGGAAAAAATATCATCCTATCGTAAACCACTAGACAACGGTGGGAAATACTAAAAAAAGTATCGCATAAACAGCTCACCATGAAGACTATGATAATACAGATTTATAGCTCAGTTTGATTAATAAACGATCATCAATCTAGGCTAATCACCTCTAACTGGCTGATAACTATCTGTAATAATATATCAAAATAATTTCTAACAGTTTTTGCGCGCGTTGATAGACATGAGTTCACTTTCGAAAACTGAAACTGATTGTAATGGTGTGTCCTACGCTTACATCGGATGATCATATGTACAGGGTTAATTATAATTTACTTCACGTAGCCAATTAGATATATGCATTTATAAATTTGTTACCTACCTAACAAACTAAAATGAATTTGCAATCATTTATTCAAGTTTATAAAACAAGGCGATAAGGCCGCCCAATGTGCATTAAATTAGTTTTTAAATTTCTTGCATTATACTTACATAATGCAAGAAATTTAAAAACTTCTTTGGTGTGCATTAAAGACATATCTTATCATATCTTACCTATCTTAACATTCTGTAAACAAACTAGCTAAGTCTCGATGGAGCTGCTAGTTTATCTCTAAAAAGTAATTAAATCTAGACAAAATCGTGCCAAGTCTTAGGTTCTTTGATACGATTTCTTTATTATTATAATTTGAAATTTTGGATTTTACGTATGTGATTAAAGCTTACTGCTGTGACGAAAGTCTGCTTTCTGGTCTTATCCAGAGGTTCTCAAATAGGGACTTGAAAATGCAACGAGATGGCTCCTGTGAACTGCACAGCCCCCTTGGACAAGAGGCGTATTTTAGTGAGCGTATTGTCGCTCACTTATAGAATAGAAAGACCAATGTATGGGAGTGACATCGCGACGATTGACATGCTACGTCACTCCCATACATTGGTATTTCTATTCTATAAGCGAGCGACAGTACGCTTACTAAAATACGCCTCTTGTCTAAGGGGGCTGGATTGTAAACTTCGCGCTCGACATAGTGGGGGCACTGCCGTCACAGAATACAGAGTACGAGTAGGAACCTACAAACTGCTGTGCCCCTATGTCTATTATTACTAACTTAATGTTTGATTGCTGCGACCCGCTGTGTAAAAAAAATGTGTTGATAAAGAGTAACCTATGAGTTATCGGTTTAATCTGTCTCCTTACCAAATAACATCCAAATTGATTTAGACGCTAGAGCGTGAAAAAATAATGACCATACTCAATCAGACGCACTAATTATATCATATTAGTCTACAATAGAACTTTATCTACTACTAATATTTAAAAAAAATCTGCATTAATAACAGTTGTTTTTTACAAATTCATCCAAAACTTAAATTACATCTGTAGTAACCCAGAAAATCGTGGTGTTATGAGGTTAGTTACTTTTAATAGCTTTTTAATTAGATGGGCGTCTAGTACTTCTAGCTGCTTGAAAAGTAAAAGTTCAGTATAGATGCACTAAATCAAACCAATGACCTGACGATCTCATAAAATAATATACATATATCTAATATACATTTTATTTATTTTTTTGTAGACTTGCCTCATTGAAAAAGAGCTGCTACTATTTTTTTCTTAGTAAAATTTTGTAAACTAATAATGTATCCAGTACTTTTTCTGATAAATATCATCATTATAAAATAAAAAGTTACACTACATTCGACCGGAATTGATATTTACATTGTACGAGTCTTTCCTTCCTGATTGTTCACTGAGTAAGTTTCTGCAAATAATGGAAATGGATTCTGAAGTATTTTATGTAAAGATGCAGTATGATATAATTCTTTCTGAGATTTTACTTTATTTTACTGATCAGCTTTGCTATGCTATAAGCAGTTAATCATATTACATACTAACTAATGGGTGCTCGCGGCTACGCTCGCATTAAGAAGTAAAACTTGTATCCCCTATTTCACCCCTTCAAAAGTGGCATTTCCAAAAATCCTTTTTTAGTGAATGCCTACATCATAACATCTACCTTCATTCCAAATTTCAGCCCAATCCGTCCAGTGGTTTGGGCTGTGCGTTGATAGATCACTATATCAGTCAGTCGGTCCATCAGTCAGTCAGTCACCTTTGAGTTATATATATTTAGATAACATTGCATAAAAACGAAAGTGTATTTGTTACTCTATATGCTCCTCATTTCCGCTGTAATGACCGGCAGACTTCCGGCAGATCGCATAATAAGATCCCGAATGTGAGAGTAACTTTTCTTGATAAAACGTTTTTAACCGTTTTAAACGTTTACGTTGTAAACGTTTTTATTTTTCATGAGGCCCACTGAGCAGTTACAATAAAAATATCGTGTACATTTAATTAATATTCGTAGTTTACTTTAACATGATAAGTGTTTGGTAGCATCGTGACAAGCGAGCTGGGGTGAGGGAAATAATAAGCACTCCGTGGCGGCGAAAGCACGCGGCATGCTTTGAAGGTTAGCGATACTGATGTAGGAACCTATGGTTATGGATGAGGCAATTAAATTGCTTACCATCAGGCAAACTATGATCTATTCCCCTTGAACTATAATTTGTCGGTCTTCAAGTCGAGAGTAAACCGGTTTCTTCTAGGCAAGCGCGCTACATCGTAGACTATAACGTTGCTTAACTTCAGGCAAGTTGTAGTCAAGCGTGAGTCTATCTAATGTAAAAAAAAAGAGTTGCTGTACGGTTCCAGTTTAAAAAAATGCCTTTATGCATTCTCTTTGTCATCATCATCATCTTCAGTCGAGTCCTTGTCGACCCACTGCTGGGTATATGCCTCCTATTTAAGTTGATTTTTCGAGACAATTGACGGCGTATGAATGGAAAATATGAGAGAAGTAGGTATGATAATTGGGACAGTGAATAAGAACTCTATATTTTAGGTACATAGTGCATACCTAAATAATTACAAAGTTTGGTTTTCCTGTTTTGTTTTTCCAAGTACACGTGTATTATGTTTTAGGCGTATTTCGATATGTACAGGAAATTAGTTGAGTAAATTGTGTTCGTAAGATATTAAATTATTAATTTAGCAATAAAAAATTTTTTATATTATGTGTGATGTAGTTTGATTCTACCTTCATAGTAAGGACAGCGAGACTTTGGAACTCTCTACCTGGAGCCCTGTTCCCAGAAAATTATGACCCAGGGGTCTTCAAATCTAGAGTAAATAGAAAGAAAGAAAGAAAAAAAAGAAAATTATTTATTGATAAATCGAGACTAGAGAAATAGGTTTTTTTCTAGGCAAGCGTGCTACATCTTAGACTATAGTGGTGCTTAACATCAGGCAGGCTATAGTCAAACGTAAGCCTATTTAATGTAAAAAAAAGCATAAAATCAACATCCAACCAATCAACTGCAACAAAACAGTCTAGAATACAATCCGCCTTTGAAAAAAGATAGCCATGGTAAATGTAAAGATCCTTGGATTATAATACTCGTGATTGAAGGAGGTGCTGGATGACAACGAGCGGAATAAGTGATAGGTACTTACCTACTTACATATACTAATTTTATAATCCTTGCATATAATATTAATATACCAAAGAACCCATTAAAAAAGGACATGATTAAAGCACTTAGATGTGAATTCTTTGGTTTTCTTCATCAGTTAATCTTCATCAACCTTCTCTACTTTTTTATAAATCCCGGTCCACCTGCAGAATTTCAATAATTCACCAGCGGCGGCGCAAAGCCCTAGGACCGAGCTCGTGATGTATGGCAGCGCCGTTTTCATTTATTGCCTTCTAAGTGCATAATAACTAAACTACTGCTTAGAAAGTGGTCTCTTCAGTGCAGTCGATTCATCACAATTCAAGTTATATATGTCGTAGGATAATTCGATACTTCGAATCTTCGCGGAAATCCTAGGGGTTTTGCGAAAACGCGGATGATTAGACATAGGCGAAAAATTATCTGTCCTGTTGTAGTGCTAGTGTTGGACTCGAAGTCACTTGTCTGTGACAGAAGGTAGATTAGGTTCGTTAGGTTGCTTTCTACCACGCACATGCGACGACGAGCGAAGCGAGGAGGAGCCAAGTCCTGTTGTAGTGCAAGTGGTGGGGCAAAAATCCTGACTTTGTCCAGTAAGATTTGATAATTTTTCGCCTATGTCTAATTATCCGCGTTTTCGCAAAACCCCTAGGATTTCCGCGAAGATTCGAAGTATCGAATTATCCTACGACATATACATATCAAGCTATTGGCTAGTGTACTGGAAGATGGAAGAAATTTACCTGTAATTTTATGTAATATGAAGAAATTCTCAAATAATATTATTGCATCTAATCGATTACCGATCTAACTCACTGTAAATTCATAGTTATTTTTTCGTAAATTACCATATTTATTTATTTACAGACACAAAAACAACTTACAAACTAAATATTATAATAAAATACAAACTTGACATATATGTGATTTTTTTTTAAATTTGTAACTACATATTATTGTGTACACAATATGATTTGCTAGGTATTATTAATGTCGTTGGATTTGCCTTCGTTTATTAATTTGATTATAGAAAATAATTAGAGCGCCATCTAACCAATTTAGGTTGAACTACGATGAAAAGCAGCAAAGAAAATTTAGTAACCATTCATGTATCAAGGTTCTATAGAATAGAATGGTACTGAGTCAAGTTTCATAGTAGTTAGGTTAACTAACAATAGATGGCAGAACGTGCATATTTGATGAACATTTTAAGTTAGTTTATGAAGAATTTGGAGAATCAAGAATACTAAACTTAATTTTTAATCATATCGTTTTGTTTTTTTATGCCTTATAGCTATATACATTATTACCTTAGGCAACAACTTAAATAGGTAGGTATTTGTAAGTAGTTACTGTACCTACGTGTGGAGAAATCTCCTCTAATCGCTTCCTGGGTTTAAAGTTTTAATCTAAGTGACAGCGTTTAATCTTTGTGTTATATTTATGCCCTTGCTAAACAGGTTTTGCTGGTACTAGATAAACCAGTAGGTATTTCTATTTTCCTATCTATAGCATAGCTAAGTTAGATGTACATAAGTACCTACTCGTAAATGATGTTACTAGATACTGCATTTTTCACAATTTAGATAGATTAAAAGCCTATAATAGTATAGTTCATGTGTTTGTTGGAATATTAAATCCAAAAGTCCAGCAAAATATTCGCATATTTTTTGAGACGATACCTACAGCAAACATGAGACTTGACATTGTTCAATGTATTCGAAGCATCGTCATGTAGGTTGCTGCACCAATTCAGGTAAAGGACGGTGCGGGTGGAAGTATAGCCGCCTCGCACTATCACACGGCGCGGCTACGTGGGTAGAGCAGTTGAGGCGAGGTCGGGCTCACGTCACCGAGCGAGCAAACAAGGCTCGGCAGCCTAGTCTGCGAGAGGCAACCAACGACCGAGCCGGCGGCGCCATTACTCTCGACGTATTCGTACGGACGTGACTGTGCCTGGTTTTCGCTAGTTTTCCATCGATCGTGTTAGAACATCATTACTGCGCAGTGAAGGTAAGAAAGTTACTTTTAAGTTTCGGAAGCAGTGTTTCGAAGATTCGTGAAGTGATTGTGGTCAAAGTGCGGAGCTTTCTCGGTTATTTATGCAAAGAATTCAGCCGAGGGCGGTGTGTGCTTACGACGGAGGCTCGGCGGCGCGCCGCGCTGCCTCCGCCGCCTGCGCACCTCACATCTTGACACTCATTAAATGTGACAATTTTACTTAAATCACGTGCTACTTCTCAGTGTTACCGACGGTGGTGCTCTTTGTATGTGTCGCGTGGTGATTTGTTTCGTTCTCCGACAGACGACGGACATTTGGACACAATAAGGTTACGGTTCCTTTGTGTTGTGAAATTTGTAAGCGTTCCTCGATTATGTAGAGTTGTGACGTTGGAAGGTACAGACGACAACAACGACAGAACAAGAATATTCAGCGTTATCTGACATCACTAGTGTAAACATGAGGCTTTTGACACTTACCTATGTATTGAAGTACCTACGTGATGTGCCTGTTGATAATATTGTCACGAAAAAGATAAAATGAGAATAAAACTAAATTTGTTGTAGATTACAAAGAAAGCAAACAATTTTCTTACAAACAGAAATTTTCCAGGATACCTGTTTTCAATTTAATCTGATAATGAGACATCCATATGGCCATATTTACACGTACATTTAAAAGTTTACAATACACATAATGGTATATGTAATTTGCAAAATATAAAAATGAATTAATTGATAGTTAAATACTTTTCTCCAAAACGTATTTTCGTTAAAAACTCAATGAGCCAGAGTCAGTAACAGATAAGCCCCAATCTAAAGCAATTAGCCCTAATAGGTATCAAACTACAAACAAAATACCAATTCAGATAATCAAGGACCGCTGAATGGCGCCGGCTAGAATGATAAAATACGTGAAATGGGTGTGATATTCCAACAACTGGCTTTACACAAAATGATTTTTATCAGTTCACAAACAGAACCGTTAACACATGCTGATACTAATAATGAACATAATGAAACACGGTACATACATGCACAAGAGTTGTGCAATGTAGAAATGGCTGATACTTTCTCTATCTCTTTGAGTTTCCTCATGACTGAGGGTCGTGACTCCCCCGCAGAATTAATTCGTTAGGGGAGTTTTCTTGGGCAGATACATCGTGATGGGCGCCCAGGTCCTTCCACGGAAGACGCATGTCCTCGGATATTGTAGTCCTCAAACATGTCGGTTTCCTCACGATGTTTTCCTTCACCGTTAAGCGAGTGCAAATCCACACATAACTTGAAAATACAAGTCATTGGTGTAGGGCGGATTCGAACCAGGGTGCGTCTGGATGAAAAGCAGACACTAGAACCGCTGAGCCACACTCGCTTATATCGCGATACTTTCTCTAAACTACTCGATAAAGACAAAAACTTTAACGTAAAATACTTAACTTTTAGTTGGCAATTACATGTTTCTGATAATAGTTGACATTAGCCAATTGAATTTATAAATAAACATGTTATAATTAGTATGAGTGGAGTCATATTTATGTACGTAATGACCATTATTTCAAGAAATTGTTGAATTTCTTTTCAGGCCTGACGACACAGAGAATGTAATTACGTCAGCAAAAAATCTAAGTGTGGATTTCTCAATTTGCTACTCACTTGACCTTCAGTGTAAGATGCATGAACTTGACAAATTATTTGCTTATACACAAAGGGCCTTATTACAAAACGTGGTTAAAATATAAGCCTAGACTAAGTCCGTTTTAGTTGTTCAAAAATTGTCTGTCTACTGTCATAATTATCAAACTGTCAAAATGTACCAATATTATATCAAAGTTCCAATTTTTGTTGACATTTTGAATGCTTGTATGTGATGTCTAAACAACAAGAACCCACTTTATATTTTCAAAGTCCAGGACTAATAATTTAAACCATGTTTTGTAATAAGACTGAAAAACTCAGTCATGCACTTGCTCACAAATAATGCAATCAAAGCAAAAAATACCTACTTGCATACATGTATATTTTGACACTGATTCAAATAGTTATTTGGTATTCCAAGATTCCACACTTACAAGGAAATTCCTTGTAATGCATCACCTCGACATTTGGCATCGCTGTTTTTGCTTGTCTCATTGAATATCAGAAAATCATTGTTTTACATACCGTATTTTTTGTATGGTAGGTACATAAATCCAAATCGGTTTGAATTGTAATTTGTATAGGTAATTTCTTTAACTGTATTTTGTATTTTACAAGCTCATCCTTGCGCTTTCTGCAATCAATGAACACTATTCCTCTCTCGTTGTAGCATAAAATCTTAACGATTCAACAGCTTCCTGTAATTGGAGCCCACCTACTCATGCTCGAGATCTAAAAACCCGACGATGGTAAATCACCAGTTTTTACTAAAACCACTTTTTATGAAGTACGCGTAAAATTTTCCATCAACGTTTTTGCAATTTACACAACAACAATGATGATACAATTAACGTTTGAATAGTTAACGACTCGGCAATTGCTCGTAAAGCTATTTTGAGCATACAGCTCTAAATGTAGGCTAATAATGACCAGACTAACCTAATTGACCCCATAAAAGCTTCGTAAAAGGAACAAGACGACAGTAAAGACATTTCAGACCTATCAATGTAGTAATCGACGTATAGAGCTCGTTTAAACAAGGTTAGTCTTGGTCAAACGTTCAACAAAAATCACAATTCTGAACAAACCAAATTCAGTCAAGGTATCTTTTGTGGCGAATAAGGCTCTACCATTAACACTGGCACGGATGATACCTGAGACAAATTATGAAAGGAACCGTTATCTTTGCTCTGAGACTTTCATCTGAATAAAGGCATTAGTCCGTTACAATGCCATTAAGCCCAATAGTAAGTCAGGTTTTGTTTGCTGATAGACGGTTAGACTTACCATTTTAGCAACTTTTGTTAAGTTCAAATCAAACATCTAAATATATAAAACTCAAAGGTGACTGACTGATTGACTGACTGATATAGTGATCTATCAACGCACAGCCCAAACCACTGGACGGATCGGGCTGAAATTTGGAATGAAGGTAGATGTTATGGCGTAGGCATCCGCTAAGAAAGGATTTTTGGAAATTCCACTTTTAAGGGGTGAAATAGGGGATGCAAGTATTACTGCGAGCGAAGCCGCGAGCATCTACTAGTAAGTTTATATGTTTGTTATTTAATGCTGGATTTGCGGTACCGCTAATAAACAAACAGTGCGATAAAAATGTAAATCCATGGTCAATGTTGTGAACACATATTCTGAACAACAACATGTAAAAACACAAAATACGTGATTCCAATTCAGACACAAACAACTATGTATATATACAAGTATGTATGTACTTATAAATATCGAGATTTGTGCAAGATGCATGTTCAAGTGAACTACATTGGCTCCAGTTTTAGAAACGTTAAACACGGCCTACTTGGAAATGGTATTGTTTAGTTCAAACACTACATTCCAGCAACGAGAAATTCTAGATCTCTGAAATAAGCGCACTATTAACAAGTGCAAGGGAAATATTATTCTTATCGTTCCGAATTCGTTTTGCGCTGTTATTGAAGTTAATAACTGTGTTTACTGTGTATTCTGTGAGTCAAGTGTTCTAGTATTTTGGTCTAAACCAGACTGTGTTCTACCATTGGAACGAAATTTTGTAATGAAGAAATATTAGGTACATATCAATATTTCTAGTGAATAAAATGTTATTTATTTATGTAAAAGCAAAATATTTGAGGCCAGAAATTGCTGAAATCATAAAATCATATTTTTTGGAAAAGGTTTATCAAAACCACAAAGTTTTGGTTGTGTCTTAATTCTGATTGAATGAGGATATCTTCCCATCACCACAGCCGTGACTCATTCTGATCTTAGAGTTTAATGCCCAGAACATATAGTTTAAGTATACTTAGTCATACTTATAAACATAAGTACGTAAATAAAATCAAAGATGAAGTGAACCTTGTACAAAGCCATTGTGACAAAGGTTTCTGAATGGCCGATAACTTTGTCAGATTGTCTCTAGTGGTATTAGATACCTAGAAACACAACACCTCCACTGCTATTGTCACTTATGTTCACGTATGTATCATTGTATTCATTTACATAGCAGACATTTAACAATGACTAAATACTATAAATAATTCGTGATCAAAACGCTTATTTGTCTGCAAAACTGTAATTATTACAATTTTTGCTCAGGCATCGCATGATTGTATGTTATCGTTTTTCGAACCGAAGACGGGAATTAGATATCAAAGAAATCTGCAGGCGGTATCGTATTAAAGGCTTTGTAAAAAACTAATGGAGCAAATTGTACTGCCTAAGGGCAGGAATGAAGGGCCAGCCGTGTTCTGGGAACTACGCAGTACATTCCGAGCATTCTGCAAACTGAGCACAAGGGCCATTTGAACTAATTCAAAATGGCACCTTATACCAAACAGTTAGAGTTCAAATTAAACTCCATTAATATGCGCATTAGTACAGACAATCTTTTGTGCACGCATCGCGCTTCGGAATAGTTTTCTTTGCATTTTGAGGAAGTAATTTTGTTCTGCGGGTGTTTAACATGCGACATGCTTCAGGCTAGAGATAACACTACAAGAAGTCATGAAGACATCGTGGCAATACTGGTAATTAAAAGTAGCTGATAAATGTAATGCTTTGGCAAAGGAATTACCGCCTTTATCTATTTTAATTGTGTTAGAACGTGCATAATAAGCAATAATACTCGTATGCCTTTTTAAAGTATTTATAACAATACACACTTATACATTTATTTATGTATAAAATACCCCATTGCTTAAGACGGGGTGCTATGTGAAATCGACATTTCATAAAAATCAAATAAAATAGAAGTATATAAGATAGACCTTAATTTTTTTCAGTTTATAAAATTTTGATTCAGTGTTAAGACAATAAAAAACGTCAAAACACAATTACGTATACTTCGCTAAATAGTTTAAATTTTTGAAAAATAGTTGTTCTGAAATAATTTTCACCTTTTTTTCCAAAAGTAGTACAGAATTTATACCAATTTAATTAAATCTAAAAGGTAATGTAATTATTTAGAGGAGTAGAAAACCATAAATAGAATATTCTGAATTGCTGAATTTATTTCGTTAAAAACGTCTGCAAAACTGCTCAAATTGTGCAAAATGGTTTGCGTGTGGACAAGACTCGTCGGCCGGAGCTATGCGCGCGATGCTCGCCCTTGCTTTCATGTTAATACGGCGTGGAATTGCATGCGTAAAAGCATCTGTAGGCATTTTCCCAAGCTCAAAGCGTTTTCGGTATTAGTCTTAAGGCCACGATATTTCTATCGTGGCCTTAAGACTAATATTTTAGTTCAGAAATCGAGTAGAAGGTAAAATTACAGAACAAAATATTTATAATTATATCATATTAAGGATAAATGTATGTATTCATTGACTACAAACATCGTAATAATTAATATATAAAACTCATTTTTATCCATATTAAAATAAATCAAAAATCGTCACAAATTAATCATGATATACTTTGATTGAATCAACCAGATCCAATCAGGAGTGTTTTCCTGTAAAATTTTGTATGTTAAAGGAAAAGTATACATAAAAATATATTTATTACATTAACACAATAATAGGAAATGTACAGATTTTTAGTAATATTGTCCGCTAATTTGCATATTTTATAGTATTATATTATGTATTTGCAAATTAGGTAGATTAAGTACATACACACATTTTTTACTTAAGATATACCTTGTTATTTTAACTTATATAATAATACTGTGAAGGAATTAAAAATATAATATTAAGGAATATAATATTGGGTTAAGGGACAGATACAGAAGGCAGTGATTCTTGATACGGCGCGTATTGTCCGGAGGTTCCTTTCTTTGTAGCCTCTACCATCGGTTGCTTGGGTCCTGCCCCGTTGCCGGCGGCATCACTAGTTTTAAGTTTTTTATGATATTTGTTATTTTTTTTATACATATATTGTAAAGAATTTAAAAATAGTTGTTAATAAATGAATACCGAATAATAATAATAATAATAATATTATTCAGAAGTAAAATTCATCCAATAGTCTATATACAAAAACATAACATTAATACAATAATACGTTTATAAACGAGCAGTTCGAAAAATACAACCAGAGACTTAAGACTTTTTCTTATCGGGTAAGCACGTTCCATCTCAGGCTTGCTTACTTCGAATTGATCGAAGCTTGCTTACCATCAGGCAAACTATGGTCAAGGGCAAATTCGTTCTAGTTAAAAACAATACTAGTCCTAATCAAACATAATAAAGGCGTTAGGCCTTCGCTAAACGAAGTAGACACCAGACACCTGCAGGTTTATTGGCGGTGGTGTTGGTTTGGAGGTATGACGTCAGCCAATGAGATGTTTCTATTTGGAGCCGACAC
This sequence comes from Macaria notata, assembly GCA_927399415.1. NCBI lineage: Eukaryota > Metazoa > Arthropoda > Insecta > Lepidoptera > Geometridae > Macaria > Macaria notata. The sequence continues at coordinate 4,611,190 of OV656727.1, forward strand.
TTTGTGGCCATGGACAATGTTACCCACAGACTCTTACTAGATAAGGCTCTTATGATAAAAACATAATGTCGAATAGGAAGGCATTAGTGACGCAATTCAAAACAAATTCAACAAGATAACGTTACTTCTTACTTGCAATTTGTTAGCTAATTGTCTCAGCCTGGTCTTGCTCTGTGTTAATAATCAGTCAGCAATACAGTCATCTCAGTCTGCCAAGAGTGTTACGACTGAGAAGAAGAAGAAGAATACAGTCATCATGTCAGACGCTCTTCTGTTATAACTGTTCTATCAAGCTACTGTGTCCTAAATGCAGATTCATCCGCATTCAGCGTCCACTTCCTGTCATACATCCATATGATGATAATACAATCAATATGATTGGTGGTATGATGTATGTTATTCGGCAGCCATATTTGAGGCTCGGTTCTATTATATTATTTTTTGTAATAATGTACACATACTATGCTCCACCTTCGAATTGCGTGCATCAAATAAACAAAAGTAAAATAGCTTATAAATAAAGCGTAAAGGTACATATGTCTGAATTTTCACACTATATTGATGCGTCTATTGAATGTGATGTCGAAACATGTAACCGATGTGGCGAAACGCGAGTCAAATTGCGGGAATTTGGGCAACGCTGCGGTAGGTTCTACGTAACATGAGGTGCTAATAAAGAAATGATGATGATGGGAATTTGGCGGTCGCATAAATGGCTGTCCAAGAAAATATTTACTAAGTTTTTGAGTACGTTTTCGTCTAACAATTTGGCAAATAAATTAGTAGGTACATACATACAAACGTTAAGATACTTAGTTTTTGTTTATACCAACACAAAAAAATTACAAACGTCAATTTTAACTAACATACAGCTTAAAAAGAAAGCGATTTTTCTTCATTTTATAATCATATCGAATACAATTACCGCAAACCATGGCAATACGTACCTTCATACATTTATTTAACACTCCACAATAAGGCAACAAGTACACTGTCTTATGTACAAGTTATGTAAGCCAGTAATATCGTTAGGCATAAGTAACATACATAAACCTGTGGACTTAGTTGGTCATGGTCATAGTTTATGACCCCCAGGTATTTACTAGAGTTCTTAGTAAAATAATTATTTTTCTGTAGATTTAATACTATAATAGTAGTTTATGCAACTGTCATATAATGAAGTGAACACGGGTATTAAAACACTCGTTACTATTATGAAACTCGCTGCGCTCGTTTCATAAACTCACACTCGTGTTTTAATACCCGTGTTATATGCAGTTGCATACACTACTTTATCTTCACTAATGCGATTAATCAAACAAAAAGAGTAAAAGCTGACAATAGTTAATTTTTCATATAATTTTCTAGATTTTTCTGGCAAAAGATTGTGAGTTACTTTTGTTGCCAATTCTAGAATATCCGGAGGCGTACAAATATCATCGTCGCTATCCATTTTTAACTTTTAATTTGTATTTAAAAAACAAAACACACTGCGAAACATTACACGTACGCGTGAAACGTGTATTGTCACAGTGATTTTGCCGCCATTAAAATCGACAGCGAGAGCGCAGCGCGACCAACCTGATTGGCCCTGCAATCAGGTTGGTCACGCTTTTTCGATGTTATAATGAGCTATTACGATATCAATGTGGATATTATAACATCATGTGAAATTGCTTAAATTGAGTGTTTTGTTGTCTGTGCTATAACAGTAGTAATTATAAGTCAAGTATTGGAAACATAAGTAAAATGTTACAACATTAGTGTAGATAAAATCTATTAATTAATTCTTTGGAAGGGCCTGCCAGAATACAAACATATCCTTGTTTAAAACATACATTTTGTATTTGACCTAGGTATATAAGAATAAAGAATAAGAATAATTTATTTACCTTAACAATTAACTTAAATAACATATTTGACTTATCTAACTAGGAATACTGCATTTTTGATATCCCTGTGGGTTCTGCACTAGGAAAATCCTGTGTCGCAGAAACCACGGTTGATTAAATAATAAGTATTAACACGATGCAGATACGGCTATAAATATATATCTGGGTAGTGGTTTATAGTTACACAAAGTAAATAGAATAAGTACTTAAAGTCAGTAAATAGCATGCTATGAGAGTACCGAAGACACATTTTGAGTGCTGTGTATGTATGGGTGTGTGTGTAAGTGAGTGTGTTGTGTGTGTGTGTGTGTGTGTGTTTGTAGGTTAGTATGAGTTGTTTAATGCGAGTGTATGTTGAATGTATGAGAGTAAAAATAAAAATATTTTTCTACTTAGGGATTACGAGCAGATTTTCTGTATCTTTATATGAAAGAGTATTTAAGTACTGTGTCACGAGAAGTTTGCATTCCCTAAAGGTTGTACCACGAATGCTGCATTTTTGCAACATTTTGTTATATATATACGGAAATCTAAATTCTGGCAGACGATTTGCGAACGCTGTTTTGACTATAGGTTGAAAAGCACGTGGAGGTCTTCGCCTTGGAGAATCGGGCTTAATGGGCAAGGGAGTCGACATGTGTTCCGTCATGGTTACTCTTAGTATGTAGAGTTGTCGGACGTTCAACATTTTTAATTTCGAGTAGAGGTCTAATGTTGGGTAACGATAAGGTAATTTGAACATTACTTTAAGTACTGCTCTCTGTGCCCTTTCTACTTCAATCATAGCAGTAACACAAGCTCCTCCCCAAACTACAATACAGTAAGTCAAAATGGACTCACATAGGGCTCCGTATACAAGACGTAAAGTTTGTTCGCTTGCAGACTTTCGTAAAGCTCCCATGACGTAAATGAGTTTGCGAACTCGTTTAGCCAAGTTTGAAATATGCTCTTTAAAAGATAATTTTTCGTCAATCACTACACCAAGGTATTTTATAGAGCTTATTCGTGAAATAGGTGGGCAGGTACAAGAGGATAGGACATTACAAGAATGAATCCGCAAACTCAAACCGGGACGTGGTTCTGAAGCTTTAGTTTTATGAAAGCAGAGATATTTTGTTTTGCTTAAATTTAACGTGAGGAGATTGTTATCCAGCCAATTTTTTATCAGTGCCATGCCTGCTTCTGCTTTCTCATATGCCATGTCTTGCTGTGAAAGAGAGCTACTGTGTCATCCGCGTAACAGATAAGCTCTGTATTGGGAGAGGGTGAGCAGCACGTGTGGATGTCGTTCATGTAGAGTATGAAGAATGTTGGACCAAGGACACTTCCCTGTGGTACGCCGAATAAAACAGGCAAAGTTTCACTCTGGGTGTCAGTTATTCTGACACATTGTCTCCTGCAAGTAAGATAGCTTTTGAACCATTCCAGCGGCTGTCCTCTGATTCCAGAATATTCCAGTTTTTTTAGAAGACTTGCTACTGAAACGGTGTCAAAAGCTTTAGCCAAATCTAGGAACACTCCGATAGTTTTTTGGCTTTGGTCTAGACTAGCTGCAACCTTCCTGGAGAGGAGATTTACAGCATCTTCAGTAGACCTGCCTCGCCTGAAGCCAAATTGCTTATCAGAAACGAGATTATTGTTTTCCAAAAAGATAACTAGCCTGTGATTAACAATCTTCTCTAGGATTTTCGAAAAAGTTCCCAATAATGAGATTGGTCTATAGTTTTCTGGCAGACTCTTCGGGCCACTTTTATGAATCGGAGTAACACTTGCAAGTTTCCACTTATCAGGGAATATTCCAGTGGATAAACTTAGATTCATGATATGAGTAAGGGGCGTTAAAATTTGAAGCTTAATTTCTTTCACTAAGGCCGGTTTAATATTATCTATTCCTGATGCACTGTCTTTTTTAAGCTTATCAATAAATTTTCCTACCTCGAATTCATCTGTGGGTTGCATAAAGAAGGAGTTGGGCGTAGAAGTTGAATTTAGTCTGACCCCTGCAGCAAGGTTGGCTTCAGTTTTATTGGCCTTGTGGAGTAGTTTTTTTGCAAGGTTTGAACCAATATTAGCCATATATTCATTGCAGTAATTTGCAGCTTCGTTTTTGTCTGGTTTAGCTGAAAGAAGGCCAGTTGCAGTGTTTTGCTTGCTAGGAGTATCAATTATGTTACGTATAGTTTTCCATAGCTTTTTTGGGTTATTTTTGTGGGCTTCAAGTTTGCTGCTTTCATGCTCGTGTTTAAGGTTTTGTAAAAGATTGTTGCAGTAATTTCTATACCTACGATATACCAGACCTTTAACGTCATTTTTAGGCTCTTTTTTGAGATCGAGGTTTATATAAACTTGGTTATTTGTGATTTGGTCAACTTATTTTCAGCCTCGTAAACAATAGGTACCTAGATCTCCCTGATAACCTGATTTCCTTATCTCGCAAACATCTAGAGGCCAAGTCAAAAGTCAACAACCTGGTGTTTACTCCACTACGATCGATCAAAGACCAGTGACTAACCAAAATGTAGAGCGATTCAAAGTTTAAAACCACAATGAAGACTCAGTCAACAACCTACTTAGAGGAAATTCCTTTCATTTGCCTTCTGTTGCTAGAAATTCCTTTTATCTATGTCATTGATTCATCAATACGACACAGTTTTGTATACTAACTGTATTATTTAGGTGAACTTCTTAGAATATTATACTTAGGAAATAAGCCATTTTAACTATGGTTTTCGAGCATAAGCGGTCACACTTCTTGTTGAAATACAATACGAATGTTCCTTCATAATATGAATGAATATATTGTACCAGCGTTTACAAAAAAATACAATTATACTTTCTTTCATTAAAATAACTAGTCATTTAAATAAATCAAGTCTGTTCTAAAGGTCTGTTCTTAAAGATATGAAATCAATTATTGTTCATAGATTTATCTACTTAAAATGAAATCCAATTGATCTAGCAATTTATTGAAGTCGATGATATCACCCCCGTCTAGATCTTTCCAGATACAAAGTAAAGCTAATTATACTGAAATATGAAACATAAACAATTAGGTAGCCCTCTTCAACCTGACATAAAATACGCAGTCGATGAGTCAATTTTATGTGTCTAATTAATTTTATCATAATTTGAAGATTAGTTGGCGCGAAAGAGAAATAAATATAATCACAAATGCTTTTATAACAACGAGTCTTACTGAAATATGATTAAAAATAAAAAACAGTAGTTTTTCTTCTTAAAACCAAAACTAAAAGAATTGTAACTAAATGATGGTATTTGCCGCGGCGTGGGTCGTTATCGCTAAGGAATGCTTTAATCAAACAATGGGGCTGAACACCGAGATATTTGGATCCAAACTCGAAAATATCAGATAAGCTTCCAGCAGCATTGTATTAATCATATTTTTAACACGGTTGAAATACTAGGAAATTTTTAAATAAGAAATATACAATTGTATATGTACCACACCTATTTACTTACTTCCGTAAATGTTTACATTTATATTTCGTAATCATATTCACATTGGAACATTAATCCGTGGATGTAGGTTTGCTTATTGCTTGTGATAATATTTCTAGATTTTATAATTAAAAAACATACTTTCATATTGTTTTATTTTAAAAAAAGTGGAATTATAATGTGACAGTGCGCGTTGAAGTCTTTTCAAGGGCACGCTTAAAAAAATATATTTATGTACTATAGAATTATTTATTTTATAGATGTGTAATGTGTTATTTTATATTAATATTTTATTTCTTGTTTCAGGTAATTACACACATAATATGTTGACTTAGAGCGATCTCTAGAGATAACAGGTATGTTTAGTTAACATAGTTATACTAGCAAAATATTCAGGAACGCTACGCGGCGACGTACCTACATGCTTGTTGTATATATATTTATACATAGAGTTTAGGATAATACATATTTGACATAAATATCTTTCGATAATTGCCAAAAACACTGTTTAAGATGTATTTTATACACAATACGTAACGGCTCCCTTCTGTGATACGAACGATAATAATTAAAATCATGTCGAACAAGAGTTACATCCTGGAATATTTTATTATTATTAATTATTTAATTACAATTAAATAAATATTATGTACATTTTACGTTCATGATTATTAAACCTATATTCTGTACCGTTAAAAATCTACAGCGTTTATTGTTTCTAAGTCTTTTAATCTAACGTTAGGTACGAGAACAAAAACATTTAATTAAATCCCAAATCAGTTTGTCCAGCCACAACATTACCGGTTGCTTACGTAATTTGACACTCGATTGACTCCCAATGAGACGTTTCGTAGAATCATCATTGACAATACCCCAGCCATTACCGCTGAGAACGGCGAAAATGCTGGAAAATTACTGTAACTGAACTATTTGGCTCTAGTTAACGGACTAGTCATAGTGAGGTTTTATTTTATATGTTTGCTTGGAATTTTAACTTGAAAAATTCGTAGCATAACTCTTTAATTAGTGAGGACAATATTAGTCACAGTTTGCTAAGTTATTCATCAGTCTTTGAGAGATATTTTGACTGAAACAATAAGTTAATTAGAGGCTTTATTAGGTAAAATTTATATGTGCCTATGCAATTAAAATTCAATTTAAACCGAACCTTAATCGAACAGCTAGTATGTACACAAACCCTAAAATTTAAAACCTTTGCGACCAATTTCCGTCGCTTCCTCTCACTAACATTTGATTACCTGACCAAATTTAGAAGCCTCTTCTTAATACGACCATTCATTGGTTTGTTTACCTCTCTATTATGGTAGTGTAACATGTGGGCGTGTTTTTATTTCTGTTGGCAACGTCGGTAAGTAATAAGGCAAACATTAAGCAAGGTGTTAGAGGCCTCATGAGTCGGCTGAGCAAGATTCTTAGAGTTCAAGCAAGATAACTCTGCGCGCGGGTAAAATTGGAACGAAAATGTTCTGATTGCAATTTGATCAGAGGCCAACTAGGCATAAGTGCTGCCGCCAGCCGCGCGCAGAGTTATGTTGTACGGACTCTACTCATAATCGAACTTCGTAGTCTTTTACTTCTTATTTCGTACGTTTTATTGCTTTAACTGTAACCTCAGTTTTAATTAGGGAATTTTGTCGATACGTTGTTAAGTAGTTAAGAGTAGTTTAATTTAATGATTAATAGTATCAAAATAAGATCATGATGTTTCCCATATGTTTTTATCGTTGCCAGATGTGATTTTAGACTACCAAACTGCAAATAGCTGAAGTAGGGGCTTACCCACTTTTTTGTAAATGTGACGCTGTTTATAAGTTACAAATTGTTCCAAAGTTTTGTACATGAACAAAGTTGAAGCGCCCGGTTAAAAATATCACGTTTTCTACATTGACATTTTGTTCTATGGATCAAGGTAAAAAACAACATCAATTTTTAAAGTATTTACATAACAAACCATGAATCCAATACATTTTATTAATAGCTTGCAGTACATCAGTCCGTAAAAGAAGACATAAAGCAGTATTACCATAAAAGCTCTTAGTTCACAGATGGTTCGAAAGCTCGTATATTAAGCTCTACCTTGTTTCTACACGTTGTAACTAACAAAAACAACCAACGGTAATTTTCTTGTTTGACTTTCTTACATCTTGTTTATAAAACACACTTATTTTTCATCAAATAATTACATTTCTCTTTCGGAAGCCTTTCTTTTCCATTTACAATATTGGTTTGAGTGTGTGTGTTCTTTCGTTATGAGGAACTTTAATCTTCTTTGTAGTGCTTGTTTGAACTCTTGAAGTTAGGGTGGCTTTAGATTCAGGGAGTTTATATCGCTAGGATGTATGTAATGTAAGCAGTAAATAAATAAAAAAACTCTAAATAATACATAGATGACTTATAATAAAAATGTATAAAACTTCAGGTTCAACCAATAAGGCCCCTGCATCATCCAATGCACAAAACAGGACAACAGTCGCAATTATTTTATCGTTTACATAACTGTCCGCCGTGACTGCAATACAGAATTAAAATCCAATAACAGATAGTACCATTGATTTATTTTCGTCGATGATGTAAAGACGTAAGACCCTGAAGAAGCAAGAGGCTCTTTATGCATTATGGTTTCAAGATTATTGTATTGTTATCTCGTTTTTCTCGCACCTGGGAAACAGAGACAAAGATACGTATAACAATATTATGGTCAGAACAGCTTAGCACATCCATTGAACCTTTTTGTCACAGATGACATAAGAGTTAATGTTGGAGTTACATTAAGTCATAATAACTAAGCGGCTTGGAGATACAGAATAAAGTAATAGTATTCTAGTCTATTCTATTCTACTTGGGCATAACCACAAAATACATAATACAATAATATAATTGAACCATCTGCCGTAAACAGCGTTTGTTCGTAAATATGCCGTCACCATTCGGTGTGAGTTGAAAAACCCTGAAATACTTAGTAGCTATTAGGTATTTTTGAGCAAACAGTACCTAATCATGTTAACACAGTTACATATTTCATTGCTTATAATATTGTGAAATTTCTCAATGCTTAGTAGGCTTTCAACGTGCCAATACTCTTTTTGTAAATCTGGCATCATTTTGTTTGTATTTATTATAAAGAAGAAGCCTACTTTGTGAACGTTCAAATAGGTTTTTTAATGGACTCGTTTCTTACACCAATTCATTGTGTCATTCGAAATGTATATATAATAAAACTAAACTTCTAGAATTCAGAAAACTTTAAATTCCTATGAAAATGTGCTAAACTGAATGCACTATGCGTAACAGACAGAATTTTAAGCTAGCTCATCTAATATCTACCTCTCAACTTCACGTCAAACAAAACCATTTATGGGCAGACCGACCTTAGACGTACCTACATTTGCCTGACATACACTGCCTGATTTACTGCCGCAGTCTAGTACCTACTTACCGATAAGTACCTAGGTCTCATGAATAAAACATACTGCAAATCGGCCCAGCAGTAAAATGGGCAATGGGTGGCCAACTCTAAACGGCATGCAATAAATCCATCAAGCATTGTATGGAGGTTTTAAATTCATATCATGGATGCAGTAGGAACTATAGTCGCGGTGTGAGACCAAATTAGTGATGTCATAGAGTTATATTACTAACCTGGCGCCGCTATTTGCATATAACAGAAAAGTTGACAGTTTTGTTTTACTAAGTGATGATGGTATATACGTCCCGCCTGATGGAGAGCATCGTTTCGTCGGCTGTAATTTAACACACTTGTCTTAAAGATACCCATTTTATTTATTTTAAACGCCTTCGAATTAAAGCTCTGTGTAAACATTCGCATTTTGATTGAAAAATGAATGAAAAACTAAAAAAAGGTTTTGTTTTCCATTCTGACATATTCATAAAAATACATCCCATATTTTGGCGCTCTGAAGTTTACCAACGTTAAATTGAAAACAATTTCAAACCTATTGTGTTTTTCCCATTGCTTACACATATGTTGCCAATTTTGAGATTGTTAATCAACTTCAAATTTTGTTAATGGCTTCTGTGTATTGCTGGTTTTACAGCAATTTTGTCGATGTCGCAGTAATTTCAAAAGAAAACAAACGCTGAAGGATTGGAAGGTAAAAACAGGAAAACGTTTGCTTATATTTCGCTTTGCTTGCTTTTGTATCAAGCCAGGTTTATCAGCATGACGCAAACGAGATGACGTGAACTAGGAATCAAGATCATCCGAGGTCCAGACAGAACTAAATTACATGCAAGATAACCCACACATGCGAGCAGCACTTTTACTACGAATTGATCTTAGAGATCATTTTCCGGTCAGAACAGTTTTAGTTCCAATTTCATCCAATCGCATAGACCTCTTGTGCAAACTAACAGGCTGAATGAGTTAGGCCTTGAATTAGGCCCATAGTCATAACAATAAGGTATTGTAGAACCACATTTTATGGCGTTTGGAAACCAGACACGGTCTTTGTTGAGTTTACTATCTGTCAACTGCATTTGATTGCAATGAAAATTGTATAAAACGTTGAATAGATGTAGACTCGTTTGTTCGAGTAAATAGATTTATGTGTATGAATGATATAGTCAAACATGACATCAGGTATTATTAACTATCATAACAACTACATTAGTAATATATGTATCTACTAGCTGTGCCTGCGACTTCGTCCGCGTGGAATAGTAATATTGGGCATTAATTCTTTGAATTTTTAACCGTTTTCGCAGTGCACGCAACGGAAGCCCTCAAAGATGAAATAATTTTCCCCGTTTTATCCACATTTTCCATTGTTTCTTCGCTCTTATTAGTTGCAGCGTGATGTTATATAGCCTAAAGCTTTCCTCGATAAATGGTCTATTCAACACAAAAATAATTGATCAATGCGCACCAGTAGTTCCTGATATTAGCGCGTTCAAACAAACAAACTCTTCAGCTTTATAATATTAGTATAGATTTACATACATGGATAGGGAGGTGGTAGATCTTATATAAAATATGCAATCGCTTGTATTTGTAGTTTTACAATTGCGTGTAAAATATTATATATTTTAAAAGTATCAAACTTCAAATTATTAGATGTCCTCTTAAAAAGCTGTTCTACCAATATATTTTATGAAGGCAATTTGAGTATCTAAAGTCTAAACCATTCGTACCAACAGTATATTGACTAGTACCAAACAAATACAAAAACAGATGTTTAATGCGGGTATTATTTACAGAGTACGATTACGGGCTTATAAATAGCTGATTCATACTTTCATAGCCAATAGAATGATTCACTCCGGAAATACGAGTGACCCCGAATTTATAGAAAGCAAGGTACTTACATTTGAATCGACAGGGGAAGTTCTGTAACAAAATTTGAACCTTAACCTCTTGAAATAAGGGCTGATATACCATACAGTTAATAGAGCTTTGGAATATCAATGAAAGATTATAAATGATATCAGTTCTATGGTTTTAGTATTTTAGTACTATCGTACCTACATATATTGAAAGTGTGATTGATACCTACATATTTAGGGCGTGATAAAAGGTTGCATTATTGCGATCAGTTTCGTACTATTAGATAAAACGCTCGCGGTTATCTCTGTTAATCAATACTTATCAGTTTCGTATGCAGTTGCCTTTACCTTACGTACCTTACACAAGCTTAAGCTTAGTTCGGGGCTGAGGGTCAACCTCCGGGATGGATCCACTGATGTTTCATGAACATATTATTTTTTGTATCACCTGCACATTGTTTTATGTAAACTTAAAGAAATAAAGATTTTTGTATTTTTTTTTTGTTGTTGTGAGTAAGACTTATGTACTTCATTAATAATCAAGTAAAGAATTCAAATATCAACTGTTTTTCTCTGATGCTATAATATCTACGATAGTCGCTAAGCTATGTCAGAGTCTCTATGGGCGATTTGAAAACTCGACACTACAGTTGGCTAGTCTCATACGATAAACAGAAGATGAAGTGTAGTTCTTAAATTAATAGTTTTACAAACGAATACAAAACACGTTTATTAACTGCTCTCTCGATAATTCAGCTTAAGTAAGCCAGATATTTTTCTAAGCATATTTCTGAGTATAGGCACAGAATAGTATAGGTAACTTTCATGGAGGTCCGGCCGCGTAATAAATTTCTCCCTTGACACTCTCAGCCTCATATACGTTCACGGAACACAGATCTATCGGAAGTAAATGCAATTTATGTTATGAGATATTGATTAAAACTAGATGTCGCTAGTTAAAAATTTGAGAATGAATAAGAAAAGTCTGAAAACTACAATACGAGATTATAGTTTTTAGTTAAATTTTATGCAGTTAATCCACGGTATTACCTGTGGTATTACCTAGAACAAATACATCTAAATATCAATAAAATATAAAGTGGGTTAATAAGCGAGTGTGGCTCAGCGATTCTGGTGTCTGCTTTTCATCCAGGCGCAACTCTGGTTCGAATCCGGGCATACACCAATGACTTCTATTTTCAAGTTATGTGTGGATTTGGTCTCGCTTAGCGGTGAAAGAAAACATCGTGAGGAAACCGACATGTTTGAGGACCACAAAATCCGAGGACAAGCGTCTTCCGTGGAAGGACCTGGGCGCCCACCGCAATGTATCTGCACAAGAAAACTACCCTAACGAGTTATTTCTGCGGGGGAATGACGAGTCTCAGTTGTGACGACTCTCAGAAATACGTCTCAAAGAGACAAGTAGGTTAAAGTATAGACTTGGAATTAAATACTTTTATTACTTACTTGGTAGTTCATAATATATACTTAGACCGTGACTTATTTAAGTACATATTTGAACTTGCGTCTTACAGGCGCATTACTTTTCCTGTTTTGTCGTAGGTAGGTATCATGGAAAATTTTATTTGGTCTGAAATAGCAATAATTACAAAATAATCTGTCTTATAACATTGTTTTGCTTACGGTTATTAAAGTATTTATTTGCATTTAAGAGCTTTACATGTAGGTATATACAAAGCGCAAATTAAATTTGTGTTTTTTTTACATGATATAGGCTTACGCTTGACTACAACTTGCCTGATGTTAAGCAACGTTATAGTCTACGATCTAGCGCGCTTGCCTAGAAGAAACCGGTTTACTCTCGACTTGAAGACCGACACGTTATAATTCGAGGGAATAGAGATTCGGGCAAGGAGTTCCACAGTTTGGTTGTTCGCACGATGAAAGTCGAAGCAAAACGCTTGGTGCGAGTCTTTGGATGTATATTCAGTTTGTTTGTGTCTGTCTGTCTGTCTGTCCATAGGTGACGTAATTCTTACTGAACACCGTCTGCATCGGTGGCTCAAGGCTATTCAGAGGAAGTCACAAAAACTATAAATTACCGAACACATGCTACTCATAATATATGGCCGTCTTAATTATTGAATACTCATATACCATGTTTGTGAAGTTGTTGTTTGTTGTCTTTTATCCGTCGTCCTAAGTACGCATTTAAGACACATTTAAGTCTAATATATTAAATAAATACCAAAAGGATAATACAATAACAAAATTATTTCTCCCAGAATAACTTCCATAAGAAAATAACATATCTATTAATGAGCAACTTCATACAAATACTTAAATTCTTTATGACAGTCTAAAATTTTGCTAGCTTGATTTCAGAACAAACCAAACGATTTTTTTCTTTGTTTAGCTAACGGATCACCAGTCCACTACGTGTGTTTTAAATTTATTATTTTCTCTCTCTCTCTCTCTCTCTCTCTCTCTATCTCTCTCAGCTCTCGTGAACCTTCTACATAAAAACATTTACAACAATTTGTAAAACAGAGAAAACAGCACATGTATGAGCTTAGGTTTACAAAATAAGCCCAGACTGGTTCGTTCAAACCAAGTTTCAACAAACTCGTTGGCATTGTGACCGCACGTTCGTTACGGTCTCTGATCTTTGCCCTATTTAGCACTAAGCTATGGACGAATTAGGTTCAGTTTGTGGTTTTATTGTTTTATCCAACTGATGCTAATTTTTTGAAAGCCGAACTTCGTCAGTTCTGGCACAATTTTAATTTAGCCGTAAACAAACCGTTATGTCATTGCTAAAAATGTTTTAATACAAGTACATGGTGATAAAAATAAGTAAGTATATACAATACCCAATATCTAGCCTATATTTTATTTATTTTAATGCTTTTTTACTAAACAATGTTCAATACAATATTTCACTAAACAATAGGTAGCTTTCAGCTGCTGGAGGCTGTAGTAGTACTTTCTCACTGTGCTTTCGCGGACTAAAATTATTCTCATCTGGCATTGTCACCATAAAATCCTACACAGATACGACTAACTATATCATTTGACTATAGATTCAGCTACGCTTATATAGATACTTTCAGAATACGTCGTTAACTAACAATTTCTTCTCACATCCACTGATAGTAGTAAACTATCTAAACAAAACAAACAAACGTGCCCTGGCCAGATGTTTCAGGGCTCGTAAAGTCCCGGACACCTCACTGACCTATCGATATAGGTCAATGTCCCGCTCTCTACGCCTTAATGTAAACTATAATAAACCTTTGCTTCCCACTCGTAATAAAGCTAGAGCTACATTGATTGATTAGAAGTTATTTTGACCCGGCATAGCTTGAGACAAGTTGTTAAAATAGAGTTTGGGGAAGTGAGTACGAATTCAGATACATATATGAATAAGGGAAATTAACAATTTTCAAATATTGGCCACTCTCATTAGATAAGAAGAAGACGTAGGAATTATTTTTGTAAAATAAGTATACATAAAATACACTAGTTTCATATATACGATTAATACAACTAAGCCGTTAATCCATATAAAAAGCCCCTTGAGCCGATTGACACTGAGTTCAATTGGCCATTTCATACGATAAGCATAAGATTTTCTTTTTAATTTTCTTTGTTCTGGTATTATGTTTTTCCTTCACGTATATTATGTGTATCCCGCTTTACAAGTGTTACCAATCTATACTATGTCGTACAATGTCTCCATCGCCCACGATTTATGGTGCCATGGCATTTATGGACAATGAAAGCCGTACCGACCGGCGGTAAAATATAACAACGTATTCAGGAAACTGGCAACCCCACTGAGAGCGGTTTGTTGATTTTATATTGATTCTCGTGATTTGATTGATAGACGATGATTGTGCTTCTCGTAATGATGTCACATCGTATCATATTTGAGGATAAAGGCTCCGATAAAGATAATGAGATAAACTCGTACTCACCCATTAACACTCCAAATTCAAAATGGATTACGTAGGTTGGTTGAGTTAGAAAGGATATTGATAACATGACCTATACATTAAAACAATTTAAAGTAAAATGAACTTTAATAAAGAAAAGTATAACTCTGTCAGCAATAAAACAAAGAATTAAGAACAAATAAATATTTTGCTCAATAAGACAAAAATAACTTATCACTTTCCTAACAAAACAAAAGCAAACTATTAATCCAGAGAAAGTTCATGTAAATACAAGAAACTCTTTCAAAGTAGCATCTAGAACTTTCAGTTTGAAGCACTTCCTTTTTGGGTTCAATGTCTCACATTGCCTAACAAAGTCTGTTCTTGTTTAGCCCACACATGGTCTAGTATAGATATAAATATAGTTTTAGACATTGCAATATGCCAACTGAGTATTGAAAGATGACGGAGAACAAGCGTTTTGCAAGTTACTTTTGTTTAGGTTAAGTTTTTTGTTTGTATTTTCTTTGATTGATTATTAACACTCTACTCTGACTGGATATGTTTACTTCGAACTAAATCGAGTTTTCAATACTAAAGTTTATATGAACTTTTTAGTTAAGCGTGTTATACCGGTGGCTGCAGCAATGCTTAACATCAGGCTGGCTGTCAAACGCAAACTTATATCACGTGAAACAGACAGAAATGTACTTACAAAAAATACTTACAGCACTTAAATAATATAAAACTGTTAAATTTGCTTTAAATCGATTGACATCAGATTAATCTTTATTGTGAACCTAATCAGTCTACAAACGGTTGACTTTATCGATATTTTTTGCTACTCATTCCAACTTTCATGACCTCGAAATCAGTCTGGCTTCTTTCCTGTATTGCATCACATTAGCATTCTTTAAACGTGGGTTTTCTCCCTACTCGATTCTCATGATCATTGCATCTCAGGGAAACTTACGCGCAGTTGAATATATGCGGGCTCTTGACGTCATTTAGTGAAATATGTTGCAAAACTTGCGAATGCCAGTTGATGCAGAAACTATTCTCATACTTTGCTCTTTTACAAATATTATCACTGTAAAAATTTGAAACTATCTTGTCAAAGAAGGTCAAAATCAAAAGTCATAATTAATCAAATGATGTCAATAATTTGATTAATGAAAACATATTTAAACTTCTGTGTTTGAAGCACTCTTCTAATGTCTATGAATATTAACTGTAACATCTAAAAATAGTAGAGTTAATCGTGCGGTCAGTTATAATTAATACACTTTTTACTCCATCTTCATTGATATTTATACCTGAGCTCAAGCAAAAACCACTTAATTACCAATTAATATTCTGAAATTGTTCTAATTCACACAGAAAGACTTATAATGGGCAAAGCTATCAATCGATAATTGTTTTTTACTGAGAAGTTATATCAATAAAAGGCACGTCATTGTTTAATTCCTTAATTTTACGGTTTATTTTAGAGCAACCTTCAATGATACTATCCTGTACTTACGTTTCAATGTTGCGTTTAAAAGAAAAAGACGATAATGCTTTAATTACAGAGGTATAACATAAGTCACGTAGAGTTCCAGTGTCGGAGTTAGTGTGGGCAGATATGCCAACCCACGGTTATTGACGGAAAGGTTCTTCCAGTTACATAATTCGTAGAAGGCAATAAAACACCCGATCCTACGTAGTGCATTTTAACAAAGTAATTTAGAACTTTTAAACTAAAACTGAAAATATTATTGTAGAATGAATTAAGAAAATATTTTGGAAATAAACCATGAAATAAGTACCTATCTACATAAGTAACATTTTATATGTTGTCTTATCTTTAGGTACCTATGCAGGTACGAGTAAGTAGGTATAACATCAGTAAATTTTTGATAATTCTTAACAATTAGATTTTGCTGCGTAAGTATAATAAAGTATTTAAAAAGCGGTGCTACGAAAAATTTTAAAGAACATAATTAACGGGCAAAATATTGGACGGAGGTTATATATATTATATATCCGTCTCACCCCAAAAGTTAAAAACTACTTCTTAGTTGGTCCCTGTGGTTCGTCACAGGAGACTTGCGCCAGCCGGTTAGGCAGGTCGCGCAGATGTGCTGCCACCTGGCTTTACTCACCATTTTTTAAACCACATTTTGCAAACGCGATCTTGAATTCTGAATGGTGACGCCATAAAGGCGGCTTACTAATTAGCTGTGAAAAGTGAGATTACTTTATCGAAGACTGTTTCAAGAATTTAACAATATTTTTAACCTACTTACGATATATGACCACATGAGATTAAAATTTAATTTGTGTGTACTTAATTCTATCAGCGTACATCGAAACCTTCAAAAATATCTATAAAATATTTAGTTTTATCTGGCCCCATATTCATATGGCCTCGCATCTAATCACCATAAAATGTTACTTTAGAGGCAACTGCTAATCTTATTTGGACTCGTAACAAAATTAAATAAACAAGTAAGTAAAATAAAATCGCAACACAAATTGTTAAATCTTGTCGTAGCATACCTAGCACTAACCTAGGCCTTCGCTTGACCTTACATTATTCAAGGGCATGAACTACAAAGCACTCAAAGCATTTCATTGTATAACAGAAAAAGAATAAAAAACTAGACACACATTTTGTCGTTACAGAAAACGTTATACAATACTCTAATTCTTAAACAACTTTGTTTATAGGCGTGACTAATTATTGATGAAAGGAGCGAAAGATATTTCGTCTAAACTCCTAACAGAAAGATCTTTTGTTTACCATGTTCTGACAGACAATGACATCATACACTACAGTTACTGAATATTAACTTTGGCGGTTTTTATACTCTTACGGGAAAACAATGATTACCAGGCGCTGGTAGACCTTATTTAAATTTGCAGATTTTTTTTAAATTACATTGTACTGAGTTCTTTATGCTATATTACTTATAACGGCATGTTTTTTTGTTGAAAACGCCAAGAACGTACGCCCAAATACTACTTCAAAAAATGCCTTTTTAGAGAATATGCTATATAGTTTGAAGAACAGTATAAAAAAAACTGTATTATAAGTAGTCGTCAACGGTAAATTTGCCTTTGAGTGTATTTGGTACCTATCTATACACATATATGCTTTCAATAAAATTTGGGTTTACATTGTGTGCATCTCAAAGTGGCCAAATACAGTGTATTGAATATTGAGCGCGAGCCGTGAAAACAAGGTCTTCGGCCTTTTTGAATGTAAACCAATATTACAAATGTACCGCCTTTACCACATTACCATAAAGGTAAAAACAGGGTGTTTAACTTCTAAGATTGATAATTTATTAAATGCACTGAATAAAGCATTTTATAAACACATTTTTCGCTTCTCTATCATATCTCGCTGTGATGACCATGTAATTACAGAAAACCCTTATTAAACCTTCAATATACTTTTTAATTAAAAGCCTATAAATGAGTTACTAATTCAAAATATACATTTCAATTACACTTAATAATTATGTAGACGTATTGTAAAATAATTAATTTAACAAAAATATGATAATTTACCAGCAATTCGACTCTATATCTATAAAAAAGGCTACTTAAAAATAATTTATATCATCTGTTGCCGCCAGGTGGCCAATGGAGAAACCTGATACTCTCGAAAAACTAGTGGTGCTTTATATTAAGTTCTCAGAATGAGTCAGATCGAAATTGGCGAAAACAGGTGTAACGCAGACACTGTTATTATTATTTTATACCTAAAATAATACTAGTTTTCTACAATAACAAGATAATTAGGCATTTTCCTTAATATATAGGTACTTTTATCGGTTTTGGAAAATATGCGGTTACGGTATACGTTTTTTATGAAATCCCAATTATCTTTTTTGATATCGAATAGTGCGGCCATATTTATCAAGTTATGTTTGACGTAAATGCCATATTGTTTTGTTTGATTAAGGGTATTCTTGTGACGTCTTTTAACCACTTATTTATTTACTTTATGGCGCGATATAACAAAATCTTACGTTGCAAATACACATAAATGTACCTATTTATAAAAGTAAAATAAAAGATACATCCTTTTTTTAGGTTTTCCCTTTGAAAGTTATTAAATATTGCGACAATATTGTTTTTTAAAACAGTATGAAATTCCCCGAGCGACAATTCATAGTAGGTATTTAATTATAGTCGTCACTCTTATGAAAGGAAAATACTGACATTGCATACCTGAAAAAAGAACACAAATAGATTTAACTATACCTACACAAAAAGGAACTATATAAAATAACTAGATCACTTACTATATAATATGTACTATATCTATGTAGAAGTAAAGCTACCTATGTATATAACTGTATACATTTATACATAACATTATGCATTTTGTATTAAATAAAATATGGATCAAATCCGTATGGGAGTTTATGACTTATCCTTTTGCAGTCTATTCCAGGCCAAGTTGCCTTATTTAGGAAACCCACAGATATAATAATAATCTGAAAAAACTTTTCAAATAAACCCACGCGTGTCGTACCTCGCAGTTTTCAAAACAATTTGAAAATACATGTAACATTTCTTTTATTCTTTACTCTATTTTATAACAAATGTTTACTTTTTCTTGAAAAAACTGATATATAAAATGATATTAAATTGTATACGAAAAATACTTTCGTTTTTTTTTCATATACTTACTCTATTTATTTAATATAAATAATTTGGTAAAACAATTTATTTCAGCCAAACAGAACTCAATTTTCTGAAAAGACACACTATCCTATATAGTTAGGAATCCGTTTATCCTAATAAAACAAAATATACTAATTCTACATGAGCTCAAGAATCTGACATTCTATTGTCTCTTACTTCTTTCTAAATTTCAGCAGCCCCGTGGTTCAACTCTATTCAAGCGATTACTATTCAACTCATGACAGTATTTTACGAGCCTCGTTCAAGGCGATCCCACTTCATACAGTAAGTTTAATAGATGTCACATTGTTACCGAGTGCGTCAGCTAGCCTGTAAATTAATGAAATAGACTTCTAGATTTACGCTTGACCTGTCTAGTTGTTTTTCTTCTGTGGTCATAATATTCAACGCTAGAAAATAGTAGAAAAAAATGTGCTGCTTACACGACCTGTTTTGTCACCTATACAACAGAATAAGTACATAAATTTTGATTACACGCTGCCACGGCACTTTGTCAATATTAGTTTAGAAATCTCATTCCTAATTAATTTTGATTGATTGGATCGCTTCGACGTTCAATACAAAAGTAAGTTTACATTAATCTATTCATATTCATTTATTCGTAACAAAGTTATAAGTCATGGTTCACAACAAAATTATGTCGGCCTGTTTTGTTTATGATTATATTGACTTGTGTTTTAGTTCAACGATGTATTAAATCAGGTAGAGAACTAGGGCTTCGGAAGTGCTCTCACCTAAGGAAGGATAAAACGATCAAAAAATCAGAACTGACCGACTGACCGCACCGCTGCTTTTCCGATCATTCTCCAAGGAAATGTCAACCGCAAATACCTCCACTACTCCTATACCTACTTCCTTTAACAACTTCCGATTGTATAACTAACACAATCAAATAAGGCTTTATGTTTTTACAGCGTTGCTAGAAGAAAAATACAAAGGTCTACGTGAAATATTTTGTTACCAATACAAAAAGCAAATTGTCGTTCGAATACAAAAAACATGGTATTTTCTGAACGCTGGGTTTAAAATATAGTCATGAGACATGATTATTTAGGCAGACAATTATACAGCCACAAGATAAATATCAGACTAGAAAATCTAGATCTATTAGAATTGTTTCGCTTGGCAATGAACAAAATGATGTATGCAGAGCTGACTGCCAGCCTTCACTAGTTGGAGAGGCACCATAAGAAGAAGAAGTAGATAAATATGTAATCTGTTATGGTTCATTGTCTTCAAGATCGGTCGTTATACATTATTTCAGGTTCTGTTTCTTATAGGTTATGTCAACCTTTGTTGAGAAATAATTACTTACACATACCATCTCTGATTTTTTTTTTACACTAAATAGGCTTACGTATGAGTATTGCCTGCCTGATGTTAAGCACCGCTATTGATTAAGTGAATCAACCAATTAAACTATTATATACATATTTATATGCATAAAAAACTTTTATATTTTAGACAAAGTTACTTGAATATTAACTGTATTCTGCAATTTAAGGTCAAAACTGATCTCCATATCGAATACGCATCGCCGTCGACAAAATGTTGGGTCGCCTCATTTGCGATCATAAATTCAACTCGGCTAATTACACAGGCAATATTTAGTTTCATGCTTCCTCCAGCTTACAACACGAGAGCAAAGAGACTGGATTAGAACCAGTCCTAGGTACTCTAGGTAGTCCTAAGTACTCTAGGCTAGCTACGCCTCTGTTATGCCTAGGTTACATTAGCGAAGCGCAGTTTGGTTAAGAGCTGCTTTGAAGATAAAGTGCAGTGTTTATGGATCGTGATGCTTTGGCTTTATGGAGAGAGAATAAAGTTTAGGCTAGGAATTTATAGGTTAGGTTGATACATGTTTAACTACCCTTTAAAAACAAAATGGACTGCTTTCCAACAGTATACGTTTTGAATGAAGATATTGGATTTTAAATTGTTTAAAAAAATGGTAATACACAAAAATATGTGATTTAAAAAGGCTTTAGGTGTCTAGAAGAGATGTAGGCAGGTTGAACTGAATTAAAATTAAAAGGTGTAATGAGTCATACTTCTTTGGAAGTAAATACCTTTTTAACATTAAAATTTAATATTAATTAAGTTGGTAATTCCAGATAGCCTACTTCTTAGTTTCATTACAACTTTGTAATTTTCCTTCTTGGCACTTTACATCATCCAATCAAGGCTTAGTCTCGATAATTATTAGTTCCGCGTATCGTACAATCAGCGACATCTATCAATTAATCGATGAATTATTCGTATGCAGAATCGATACATCAAATGTATAAACTGTGGGGCATCGTTCGGTTACCGACCCGGCCATCTGTTTCAATTGATGCTTTTGTTTGGCTATAACTAGACTATTTTCAACCATTTGATCGATTATATTGGCACTAAGTATCGATTATGTTTGGCATATTAATCTAAATATGTTTCATAAAAGTTCAAATGATTTGGTGTTTTGCTGATATTTCTGCTTTAGCTTTTTATGTACTTCTGTTTTATTATTTGCTGAACTATTTTAATGATAAGGTTGTTGTTTTAAAACAAACCTTTTCGTGCTAAAGGATCTTTTTACGATTTTTTATGATTTATAGAAGAAACAGATTTAGGATGAACAGTTTCCTATACATATTTGCTTTGTACTGACCTGTACTGACCTATTTTATTTTCATTGTTGCAGGTTATTTATCAAAGAAGACATTGGATTGCTGAACGTGGTCATAGGTGTGTATTAATAAATAAATAATATACCGGGATATTTCACACAGCGCCATCTAGCCCTAACTCAGCTAACGCTTGGCTCATAGGTACTAGAATAATGGAGAGAATGCTTATTTAATACGTATTTTTTAAATTATTGTCTTTACATTTAATTGGTCTGGGTTATATACACTTGTCTATCTATTAAAGCCTTAATTGCAATAAGTAAATAGCCAGCTGTAGACGTATGTAAACTGTTGTATACACATAATAATCACCTGCAATGATATTTAAGATTCTGAGTCTGTAACGTTGCGCAAAACAAGGAAAATTCCTATTTCCTAAACTACGCGCATAAATCTTATAGTGACTATAGCGGTATTTTCTGACTTCACAAGACTTCCTTTTTTCGAGCTAAATATAAAAAAAAATGCGTTAATGATTGAAAGATTTGAGAGTATTCGCCTACTTTCTTTCTTTCCTTCTGATTACTGATTGTGAAAATGGTCTTGTGTACCAATGAGGTTTTATAGAAGATCATTGATGTGTACCCGTTTTTTACTTAATATTTTGGAAGGACCTGGGGCGCCCACCACGATGTCCCTGCCCAAGAGAACTCCCCTAACGAATTCTGTGGATAAGTCACAACCTTCAGGAGTGAATACGACTAAGGCTAGAATAGCTAAGCTAAGCTTAAAGCTAAGACTAGATTTACTTTTGTTCATATTTTTGCCAAATTACTGTTGAAATAATTGGAATAATTAGTTAATTAATGTTAATGATAAAAAAACAGACATAGGTACTTTTGAAGCTGCATAATGATCTCTGCACGAGGTAGAGCGTAACCCATGGCATGGAGTTAAGTCTGTTAACCCATTATAACCTATCTCTAGTCCATCGCCCCAGTGACGCTGTAACCCCTTTACAAAGTGTTTTTATAAAACTGTGTCCGTAGTTATTTATGCATAGCCTCACGCACAATGGCGTCATTGCAGTTACAAGCACATATACACAGACTCACAGAGAATGAACTTTAGTCGTGCAGTAGCCATATAATCATCATCATCAGCCTAATGAGACCCACTGCAGGTCTTCTCCCTCTTACGCCAATACTCCCTGTCTTGCGATTTTCTTGCCATTTTGCCGTCAGCACGTTTCGCCAAGTAGCTCTATAGAAGTTAATAATAAAAAAATACAAATTATAAAAAATGGTCACTTTGCTTGCTTGATACTGGTTAGTTCGATTTGATGGATCCAAGATCGTTTTTGTTAAGTAAAGTAAAAACTAACTTTGAGAGTTTAGAAAACAGCAGCCTAGATATAAATCAAAGTAGGTATCTATCAGTTACGTAAAAGCTTAAACTTGATTGAGTTTTTTTATCCTCCATTATCGGACATTGACATGAAATTTCTGCAAAGGAAATCGTGTCTTTAATTCAATATCTACAATGATAGAGCCTAATAGCGAGATACATATGTAAAGGTAGGTATATAAAATAAAATCAATGAAAAACATTTTATTTTCCTTATCCGTATTAGGTAGTTTGTTAAAATTTGGTTAGTTATTTTAATATTTATTTTAATTACATTTAAGGTAATTGTATCTTCATCGGTGAAGGACCGCATCTGGCCGTAAAAACCTCCTCCACTATTCCATGTCAGATCCGAGTGTTTATTATATATTCCATGATCGTGCCTATCTATCATTTTTAAACTTATATTTGAAAAATAATAATCGAATAAGACTTCAGATTACTTTAATATTATTAATTAAATTCGGCTCCTACACGACATGAACATGTTTAAAAAAAGTCCAGGATAAGTTGTGCCAATCTTAACCACTGATTTAAACATGTACATATGGCGCAGCGCCGTCCGCGTCGTCGCTCGATTGTATGCAAAATAAATCATTTATCTAGCAGACTATCCATAATCCATATGTTCGACACGATATAATTCGTTCGGTATTGTTCTTCGCTAATTTATGGGCGGAATATACAAGGGATCGATGACGCAATTAAAATGTCGCCGTAATTAGTATGATGCAGGCTTAAACGAAGTAATTAATTGCTGGCTGCAAACTATTTTTGCATCCCAATGTTTCGGACTTGTAGCTATGAACTATAAATGATAAAACTTGGTTTCTTCATTCATTCGTTTGTTTGTGTCTGAATTTCCACGAACCTATTTACACACAAGCAAGGAAAGTTACGTAATATGATCAATATTTACCTAGATTTAATAAATAATCATAATTTTATTCATATCGAAGGTATTTGTTAAAACATACTTCAAATTACACAAGTAAATATGTATTACCAGGCAACTCAAAATACGATACCTTTTTTTATTTTCTATACTGTTCTCCTTTTGAACAAAGTTCTACTAAAAGCTATTGCAAAAAAGGCCACTTATTCCTTTGTTAACTGCACTTAGTTCAAAATTAAATTCATAACGTGGTTTATGAATCTCTACCGCTCTAGTATCGAGGTCGCTATTTGGGACGCCCTGCTGTTATCTTATCAAGGATTCTCTGATGGCACAGCACCTGATAAAGATACGAGTATCAACTACACTTGTGTCTATATGAGTAAGTAGGTACAATAGGTACAGCTAGTATGATTACACATACATTTTATTTAATAACGTTTACGTAATTTTTTATCATCATCATCTTCAGCCCTTGTAAAAACTCCTGGGTAAAAGCCTCTTCCCCCAGGTGCCATTGGTGTCGGTCTTGTGTCTTACTCTACTTACTATAATGCCTATACCTGGCTAGCCCAAGATAAAAATTCAGAGAAGATGATGTTCATAAAATAGTAATACTAATTTATCATTATTTTTAACGAGTAAAAATGAGCGCGACCTTTAAGGAAGGAACTATGCAGGCTTATTGGAAATTCACATTATGTACCGAATTCAAGCTTACGAAATTCCGATTTGATGGCTCAAATTAGGTTTGCAAAATAATATCAGTTCTATAAGAACAGAGACAGTACCAGCCACAGTACCGGTATCTGAAATAATGTACCCATCATAGTGTTTCCTTATTGCCCTCTGGATAGTGTTAGGTCTAGAAATGGTCGACATAGACTTGCTTATATCTGTGTCTACGCTAATGAGAATAATATTTACGACAAAACATAGGAAAGAAATAATTTTACACATCTAATCTTATTTTTATACAGTGTACAAGTACATAGTAGAAAAGTTCGCCGGGAGCGATCCGGGGTGGGCTCTTTGATTAATTTTTGTTTGTTTTATTTTACTTCATATTTTATTTTAGGTATATTATATATTTTAATATTGGCGTAGGCCTCCCCCAGGGGAGGCCTACGCCAACGAGGCGACAGCTATGACACCATGACGATACTTACAGACAAGAGAAATCGCACAATACCATGACATTAAAATTAACATTTCCTGGAACCAACAACAAACTTATGACATTTTATTTAATAAAACAATTACAGTGATGATGATGTTATTGGAAATTCAATGTAATGTGTGAGCATGCTCCGTATAAATAGCTGAATAAATGGCTTTTTTATTTTATTATTTTATTTTATTATATATTTTAATATTATGTTTAGGACTTGTAAATATTAGTCAGTTACTTTATGTTTTATAAGTTATGAATAAATGTAGAAAAGTTAAAAAGAAACTGTACAAATGAACCCATGAAAAATAGATTTTTCACAAATAAGTCAAACATCATCTAACTCGACTAAAGAAACCTAAATAGCGATATTAAATCGATTACAACGTTAAACTTACCAAGTTATATCTCTGTGACTTAGCCTCGAATTGAATTCCGGTTTTTCAATATTACAAGATGGTTTTAGCGCTCGCTCTATCGTTAGTACCTTGTACAAACAACATGTGTGTACTTCACTATACATTTAACTATACTTGTGATATAAATGTTGTTCAATATAACAGTAATTGAATTCAAAATTTCAGTTTCCCAGTTATTTTTCAAACCAAAATAAGTAGGTAACACTCCTTTTTACACTAGAAGCTAAGTATTTATTTTTCCTGCGAACAGTGTCGCGAAAAAAGAGAAAAAAATGTTTCATAATACTTTATTACCTCCTTTTTTCGAAGTGAAGAATAAGCGAGAAGTTTCGCTAGAACGGGTGTCGCTTTTTGTTGCTTAACTGTTAAGTGTTACAAAAAAAATCATTTACATTACAAGATCTTGGTATCTGTCGCGTCTTTTTAATCACCGGCAATCCCCCAAGACCTACGTACATCATACAATTCTTCCATTTTCATCTCGATCACGTCACTGAATGCACTGGCAAGCTTGTATACTGTTATTCAGTATAGGTATTAGCTTTGTGATAATCAGGCGACGAATCCGACGCCCTTCATTCCGTAAGTGACGGTCGAACGGGTTGCCAGACGCGGCCGAGAAGCGTGTGAAAGTGCCTTAACTTTCTACATCCACTGGATTGGATTTGAGCTCGTGACATGAGACAATTATTGTAGTTTTAGTGCATTTTCATGTGAGTCTTTCTGTGTTGTTATTAAGTTTGTGGGTTAATATTTATTTTATTGACGCTTGGAAAGGACTATAAGCCGATATCCTTATCGTGATGTCTGCCGGCATTTGTTGTTATCAGTTGTTGACTGCTTCTTTGTGAGTGTTTTTATTTCTCTCCTTTACGAAGGATCGGTTCTTGGCACGATTTATTTAAGTTTGTAAGATTTGTCGCAGATTCTTACTTTAACTTAGTAATAACATCAGATTTAATATTGTAGAAAGTGTTAATCTAGCTAGATTCAAAATGTGAATGATATTTTAAGTATATAAAAGCTGAATTTGCAGTAGATAGCCCTGAAAAATACTTTAAAGTAAATAAATAACATCTAAATAAACAACCACCCATATCTTTTCCCAAATCGTTATCACACATAACGTGGTTCTATTCTCAGAAATCGCACCAAAAAATTGACACAATCAATTATCATGCAAATAAAGTCGTCTCGTTGCAAAATACGAAGGAAAAATCACTTATTCTAAGGTCGACCAGTTCTAGTAAGTTAACACCATCTTGCCTGTGGATTATAACTTGTTATTATTCTTGAGGTAATTATTATGTACGTATGTCTAGTATCGACATGCTATCGGAAAAACAAGTGGTGGGAATTGATTAAAGGGTTTAAAAACTACCTGTCTGGCTGATCATGGGTTGCGTTCAATAATTATACCTATGTACATTATATGAAAAAAAACGCTTCAAAAGTAGCACAAAATTTCTCTTCTCTTCTTTAAATGAAAGTAGTAAAGTGGTTATAGTTAGTTGAAAGCTATTTTACGAAAAACAATTATGATAACTATATTTAAATAGAGTTAACTCTAACAGAGTATTAATACTAGAAAAAAATAATTTATTCATTCGCAACAAGAGGCCGTGTTTTTACTCATCATTCAAATTATAAATAGAAATAGCAACAATATGCAGGCTTTGTTACCTCCAAGGTTAAACGAAGCTTATTTGAAAGGACTTGAAGAAAATCGATGGCTAATTTACTAGTCCTAGACCACATGCAATCTACAACAACGTTTCTAGTTCATTTACCAATTAAAATTTTTTTTTTATTTTTTTTACTTGTGATAGGTTTACGTTTGACTACAGCCTGCCTGATGTTAAGCATTGCTGCAGCCTAGGGTGTAACACGTTTACCTAGAAGATACCTATTAACTCTAGATTTGAAAACCCCTGGATTGTAGTTCGCAGAAAACACAGCTTCTGGTAAAGTGTTCCAGAGCTTTGCCGTCCGTACAATAAACGTAGAAGCAAAGCGCTGTGTTCGACACTTCGGCACTTCCACCATAAAACGATGTCTACCTGCGGACTTTCTGCTTGTTCGGTTATAAAAGAGAGCTGAGGGAATCAGTTTATGTAGCTCCTCTGCACACTCTCCGAAATGTATTCGATAAAAGACCGACAGACTGGCCACCTTGCGGCGATGTTCCAAACTTTGGAGTTTTGCCTTCTCAATAATAATAAAATCTCTATTGTGTATTATGTCTCCTTTTAGACGTGGCTAACTAGTGCAAGCGTGGTTTTAATCTCAATTATTTACGAAATCATATGTTGGCATTTTTAAATTCTTGATATTGTAAATTTACTAAACATTGAGATATATCTACCTAGCTAGTGGTTATTTGCAGGTTTGCTCACGCAATTGCACGACACGAAGTAGAACGAAGACATTCGTCCCGTGGCGTAAAAACGTCAACAAACAAACAAATCCATTTTCCCTTTCAAATATATAAAGATATGAGATGATATATTGTACGATTAACTGTAAACTCGACCAAAGAAAACTCAACCAGTGTCATGGATATGTGCATATAATATAGAATGTATTGAGATATTGATGTCATCGACAAAATTACTTAGTATTACCTAGCACAATAGATCTTGATCCACAACTTTATATTGTTGGTAAAAAAAGAAACTCAAATAAATTGTAGTACGAACATGAACTAGTACAAAAGCAGTTTAGACTTGAATGGAAATGTAGGTAGCTGTGCATTCAAATATCTGTGTATACCTACTAATAGGGGACCTAATTAACTGCTTAGAGGTATTTAACACTTAATTGTGTTTGAGCTACTTTTGTATCAATAGGTTCTATGTACCTACAGTCATAGTAAAGTTATGTATGTTCGTCTTTATGCAAACGCAAACTCCAGTTTTAAAAGTTTCGATGAAGACTTTTATTTCCATTCTCAAGAAAATGAAACTATGATTTTTAATTGGCAAATATCATTGTCATTTATCAAAGTGTTTATTTATGTCAATTGATTAGCGATTTCTTTTTCTAATAATAATTTTCCGCCGTGGCAATTTAATTAAGTATTAAACAAATCCGAAAATCTTCAATGTATTTTATATATTTATGCGCATAAGTACCTATGTATTAAACCAATCAAACTAATGTTTTAAATCTACTCAGCAAATAACTTAGGTAGTACCACATCTAGTACCTTGTTATACCTAGTTATGTGTGAACAGATGTATGTACTCGTAGGTATTAAACTGGAAGATGTTGAAATATTCGATCTAATATTTGTTCTAGTTCAAGTACGAACAGATTACACGTGTTGGGTGTTGTTTGAAATATAGTGCGAGCAAACGTTACTTAGTCCAGTCGTAGTTTTGAAAATTTCTATTGTTCTAAACACGTTGCGATGTTAGTAAGATTGGTTTACAGTTTACACAAACCAGTTCAAACTATTGTTTCACAATCTGGCTACAAAGTAACGTGACCCCACGTGGTTTCGATTTATTTCATAATTGAATGTCCAAATATTGATGCTGCTATCACCTTAAATAGCTGGGCGATGAGTTGTTCTTATTGCTCAATTATGAATCCGAACTTTAATGACGAACGAGAGTTGTGATTGCTCATGGCACGTAGCGCGTAGTCCATGTGAAATCTTGGCCCCAAATAATTTAAGCACCTATCGTGTATATTACTGAGTAACAAGAAATGTAGTAGTAATTTCCAGAAATCTTAAAACATTAGTTGTAACTTTTGAGTTTCTAAGGCCATCCTTTAAATGGTTTTGCGTTTGTTAACTGTGTCCCCGTATTTTCTTATAATAACAGTATTCTTTTCTCAATTTCCAGTGTTCGCTAAGCAATGGGAGTAAGGTACCGGGAGTTATGCGTGCTCCTGGCGGCGTGCGCGCTCGCCGCCTCCGAGTCCAGCACCAAGCCTACCAAGAGCAAGGACGCCAAGGACGGAGACAACTTCCTCTACCAGTATGAAGACTACGACTCCGCAGACGACCAGGAGGTGCTCTTCAACGAGGACAAGCCCTGCCCCAGAGACTGCACCTGTACTGTATCGCAGGGATACAGGATAGCCAAGTGTAACCGTCTCGAAGTCGGCACCCAGAAGTTCGGAGACGACATCACGGACCTCGTCATCGAGCACTCCGCGTATCCGATCGAGCTCGACGACTTCGTCTTCAAGAAGCTCGGCCTTCACCAGGTCGCGACCATCAAGATTGTAAACAGCACGATCAGCAAAGTGGGCCCGAACGCATTCCACGGCCTGCACGAGCTCTACGCAGTGAACCTCTCTAACAACAAACTGCAAAGACTAGACCCCGAGACGTTCGCTTCCAACAGGAAACTGCTCTTGCTCACTCTCTCGCACAACCCCCTCGAAGTGAGCGGCTCAGACTACTTCCTCAACGCGTCCTCAGTACAGGAGCTCGACGTCTCTTACTGTAACATCAACAATGTCAATGGAAACACGTTCAAAAACATGCCAGGCCTTATGTACCTGAACGTCGCCGGTAACAAACTGTCCGAGATGGACCCTGACACTTTCAAGAAACTCTTGGATTTGGAAGAACTCGACCTTAGCGATAATCAAATTAAGTCCATGCCTGATGACATCTTCTCTGAGAACACGGAGCTGGCTACGCTCCATATCTTGAAGAACCCGATCGACACTGTCTACGGCCTGCAGATCTCTGACCTGCTGACTCTGAACGCCGGACAAACTAACATCAAATTCGTGGGACCTTCTATGTTTAACGGTATGACTTACATTGCCAACCTCAATCTCAGTGGTAACGCGATCGAAAAGATCCACAATCAGGCATTCCACAAACTTGTCGAACTAAACTACTTGGACCTTTCTTACAACAACTTGGACTACATTTCAAGCATTCTCATCAAAGAAAACATTGAGTTGGACATCTTTAAGATCTCAAACAACCCGAGGTTAAAACATCTGCCCGCTGACGGATTTGAATGCTCCGCCGATCAATTCAATATTTACCTGTTTGACGCATCAAACTGCGGCCTCGAAGAAATTTATGACAACTCACTGCAAACATTTACCGCACTATCTGTGATCAATTTATCGGACAATAAAATCAAAACGATCAGCAGCAAAGTCTTCTCTATCTTGCCCAAACTGAATGAAATCAACCTCGCCAACAACATGCTAACGACACTCAATGCTAAAATCTTCGAAAAGAACCAGGAACTCGGAAAACTGCACTTGCAAGGAAACCCACTGACAGTAATCTCAGCAGAAGTTTTCGTCCACACACCAGTACTGACCTGGCTGGATATGAGCCACGCCGAGCTCACTACTCTGTGGAAGGCGCAGAAGAATCACACATCTTCTCTGCTCAGCAACTTGACCTTCCTGAACGTGTCCCACAACCGCATCACCGAACTCAAACAATCCGAACTGGACAATCTCAAGAAACTGCGCACTTTGGACATTAGCAACAATCCACTTGCATGCAACCGTGGCTTCGAGGACCTCATGGGCTGGCTCAGCAAAAGCAAGGTGTCTCCCAACCCTGTTCCCGACAGCATCGCAAACTTGGCCAAGGACGCTAAAGACGAGGACGAGACCTACAGCTGGGAGTTCCTCACCCGCAAGACGTGCGGTGGCGCCTTGATTCATGCCGTAGAGCCCCTCAACGAGGCCGTATCCGACGAAGAGATCTGGGAAAGAATCGACAAAGACAGCACTGGTAATTTCGATCTCAAGAACACCCTGGATGACGGCAAGGTGGCTGACGACACGCTGACTAACAAACTCAACGAGTACACTGTTGACGATGATAAGGATGACAAGGACGACGCCGACGATGATGACGACGATGACATGGCCGACGACGAGGACGAGGATGATGACGAGGACGACGACGAGGACGACGACGACGCCAGCGAGGACACCGACGACGAGGAGGACGACATCAACCTGAAGGTGAAACTCAACGAGAAGCCGACCACTGCCCGCCCCGTGCCCGCCAAGGTCGCCGCGACCACGCAGAACGAAAAGTCCAGAATCGACATCAAGCTCCTCGACAACATGTACGACGACCTGGAGCCAGGCTACGAGGAGGTGTCCTCTAAGGAGCAGCGCCACGGCAAGTACGAGTACCTGTGGCCGATCACCATCGCCGTGCTGGGCGCGCTGCTGCTGCTGCTCGTCACAGCCAAGGCGGTGTCCATGACGTGCGCCAGGAGGAGCCAGCAGGTGCGATACAACAGTGCCATCATCGCAGCCATGAGCAACGCCAACCGCACCAAGAAGGACTGCGGGCTGGTGTACCAGCAGCTGTCGGAGGACGTGGTGGGCCCCGCCACGCCCAAGCTGAGCCGCTACCAGCCGCTGCAAAGCGTGTCCGTCAACGCCAACATGTACGAGAGCAGTCCCTTCCACCACAACAACGTCGTGCCCGAGCACGTGTGAGGCCCGCGCGCCGCTAACACTGCGTACACTCCACGCAACACTTTATAAGCCCTCGGATGTTGTGACTGTAGCTGACTCGCTCGACTCCCTGCGCAGTCCGAAGGCTCATAATGCGTCGCCACTAACTGTAAGATAGTACTAGCGCTAGTCTCGCCGGACTCTACCGACAGTGCCTTCTCTCGAACAACCGCCGCCACTTTCGAATCTAGCGCTTCTTTAAATTAAAGTAACAAGTCAAATTACAACAAATTAATTTAAGATTATACATATTATATATTATACAAATTAGTTGATAGGTTTTATTTTATGTACTTAAAATTATTAAAAATTAAACACTAAGGATTATTGTTTATTTTATTCCGTAGCCACCACTATGTTATAATTAGGATTTTTTAGTTTGTTTTCAAATAATACGAATGGAATTGGGAAAACATTTTGTATATTTTTACCATTTATACCAAAACATACTTGCCTTACAACTAATCAACAATAGAGTACAAAAGTATCACATGTAAATATGGCAACAAGGAAATACGTTATAGATACACATTCATTTCGCTTACAATAAATTGAGCAATTGATAAAACGTTTCTCAAATAAATTCGCCCAAAAAACTAGTTTTCCTTAAAAATCTATATTTTGGCCAATTAATGCCTAATGCAAAATTACGAATAGGTCAAACAAAATAAAATTAAAACCATAATGTAAAATTATTTGACTATTGTCTCCATCCCTCTCCAATGTAAGAGAAAAAAGGAAGAAAATATAGGTCCCCATAACAGCAACCTGAACCAATGAAAAAGTGAAGTATATTAGTGTAGCGGTTCAACTATTTTGGTAAAAACTATTTCAACTATACATGAAAAGTTAATATACAGTTAATGACTCCTCAATAAGTCTGGTGATATCTTCTTCAGTGTGAGGCAAGGGAGCCATGTTGAGCAGACGTTTCTGAAACAACGGAAATAAATAAATACAGTGAAACTTGGTTAAGTGGGACCTGGATAGCTAAGAAACCTCCATAACTGAAACTCATGCTGAGGTCCCAACACTTTGGCACTGAATTACCTCTGTTAGTGGGACGAGGTAAGCCTCTATATCTGGGATTTGTTCTTTAGATTTATCATCATAGTTAAGTTACCTCTATAACTGAGACAGCGAGTATATTTTATATGCATAAACCTCTGTAACTGAGATAACATTGTTTACATAACATACATAACACGTTATTTTATTTAATGATCGCACCTGTATAACTGAAATAACCTGTATTCTCACCTCTATTAATGGAACCCTCTGTAAATGAGACAGATATTTATTTATACCTGTATATCTGAGACACTGGGTAAGTGGAATACCTCTATAAGTGAAACGACATTGCAGGTCCTTTGATGTCTCACTTAACCAGGTTTCACTGTAATAGGTTTTTTTCTAAATCAGTAATGTGATGCTTTTTAAGCCGATTTCGGCTACGGCGAACGTATTTCCTACGGGTAAGTTACTGATGCGTCCTCACATGACTAATATAAGTACCCTAGTTTAGCGGTGAATGTTCTAGAACAGTACATGTGAGTACAACTACATGTGAGCTACAGAAATGGGCAAGAACATACATATAGGTATATAGTACGAGGATATACAATGCCAAAATTATGATGGGTCACTGTTATGTTTATACAGTCAGGCGTTAAGCCATATGTTTCTTAGTATAAAACTAATTTCCATAAAAAATAAGACCGCTACTGAGACATGACCTACTTAACAATAAAAAATAATTAAAATCCATCCATAAGCGGTGAAATAATCACATAATAAACATACAAGAAAAGATAAGGATAAACTTCAGGAAGAGGTTAAAAAATACACATTATCTTAGAAAACAAATAGAGGCTCTAGAGATAAAAGATCATTGCTGGCTCCAAGATACATTGATAAAGAATAGAATGTTCGAGAAACTAGATATGTACCTACCTACAAGTACATTATCAATTCGCAATTGTGTTGCGCTGAGTAAAACGTATCAGAAGATTATAAATGAAATGAGATAAACAGAACAATAGATACAATAATACTTGAAATAATGACCAATTAAGTTTCAGTAACTCTTTTTCAGCATAGTGTTGCTATTTTTTCTCTCTACGGCTACTTTTACTTATTATTCATATTCATTTATTTATACTCTTTTGTACATGTCATTATTTTACAATATAATTTTATATTACATGTTCATAAGAATAATTTCATTAATTATCATTAAAAAACAAAATAAACATTAATAAATTAATAATTAAAAATTTAATATTATAATTTACTCTGTATCTACTACAGAATTAACTTTACGAAGTGGCAGTTCCACAAATTGTTTAAAGCTTTCGAACGCCTGGTCAACAAGCCAGCGCTTGAGTCTTACTTTAAATATGGGTACACTTGGTGCATTAACAATATCTTCAGGGAGTCTGTTGTATACAGTTACACTTGTGGCATGCGTCAACTTGCCAGACTTCACCAGAGAATGATTCGCGGTGGCCAGGATACCTCTCCGTCTGGTTGGGTATGTATGACGTTCACCAACTATATTATACGTACTAATATTTGTCCGCGCGTACATCGCAGTCTGCATAATGAGTATCGATGGCAGCGTCAGTATACCTAGCGATACAAAGTACGGTCGTATATCAGTGTCATACGGTATCCGTGCCATCGCTCTTACAGCGCGGACTTGGAGCACGTACGCTCGTTTCCAGTCGGCACCTCTCGCCCACAACTCTGCACCGTACTGAAGTACAGAGTGTACTGTGGCAAAATAACACGTACGTACTGCTTCTTTAGGTAGGACCCTGGCCAGCCGCCTGAGTGCAAAGCATGCTCCTTTAAGCTTCCCACATACTTTGTCTATGTGAGATTCCCAGGTGAGGCAGCTGTCCATCTCAAACCCTAAGAAGGTGGTGCTGGTAGCCTGCTGTATCTCGGCTCCTTTCACGCATACACGGAGCGGCCGTCGCGCGTAACCAGAGAGATCAAATCTCAAGAAGAGGGTCTTTTTAAGATTAAGCACCAGGCCGTTATCCCGGAACCAGCGCGACAGCTGGGCCGCTGCTGCATTAAGCTTTATCTCAAGACTGTCAATAGATGATGACGTCACCACGGCGGCCACGTCATCAGCGAACATCATCACCTCTGCTTCTGTGATGGCACCTGGAAGGTCATTCAGCAGTAATGAAAAGAGAATGTTCGAAACCGAAGACCCTTGCGCGACGCCCATGGTTGTCTGCAAGGGATCAGATTTGAGCTGCCCACCCTCTCCTACCACCACCTGTGACCTGCTGCGCAGGAGGTCGTTCAGCAGTGCCAGCGCTTGGGCCCGAATTCCGTAGTGCTGCAGCTTAATCTCCAGCACTTCTGGATCAGCCAGATCAAATGCTTTAGAGAGGTCACAGCAGAGAACCGCCACCTGCTGCTTCCTCTCTCTAGCATCGAGCACGAGCCTGACGACTTCCCTCGTGAGTGACGTGGTTGACCTCCCTTCACGATAGGCGTACTGGCGGTTTGATAAGGCATTTACGGTCGATAGGTGTGCCATCAGACGGGAGCTGATGCCATTTTCTAGAATCTTAGCAACAGCGGGGATAATAGAAACTGGCCGGTACCCGTCGATGTCCTGTCGTTTACCTTTGCCTTTAAATATAGGCGTCACTTTGCTCAGTTTGAGTGAACTGGGGCAAACACCTACACGGAACATTTTATTAAATAGTTCGCTTAAAACCGGGGCTAAAGGTTCTGCTGCGAGACGTATTAGCTCCATAGACACACCGTACACATCCTTGGACGGCTTAGCAGGAATGCGCTTTGTGACAATATGGTACACTTCCGCCGCTGTAAATCGGCGCAATTGAAGCGAGCAGTCGGCCTCGCAGCACGCAGCCTGCAGCGAGCGCTTGACGCGGGGAATGTCGGCGCGCGGCGCCCCGCAAGCCGCCGCGGCGCCAACAAACCTCTCGTTCATTGCGTTCACCGCATCCCTTTTTGAGCCAAAGGGTTGTCCGGCGGAGTCCTTGACAATATCAGTGAAGTCAACGTTACAAGAGTTTTGTTTACCTCTTTGTTCATTAATAATATTCCACATTGATTTTGTGGCGTTTTTACTAGTACTTATAATGTTAGAATATAATAATTGCTTCAATTCATCTACATTCGGATTATTTTCATAAATCTCTGTTATGTCAAATAATAAAAACTTTAAATTTTTTATGTCATCTGTTATCCACGAAGCGCGTTCTACTTTTTTTAGGACGCGCCTCAGTGGAAAACAGTCATCAAACTTATTACAAATAATATTAATAACTGACATTGTCAAGGAATCCACCGCAGCATCGCGCGTAAGCAACTCTGTCCAATCTATACTCTGTCCAATCTATATTCTGTGTTACGGCGTTTTCCTTTCTTTCTCACTTTAATACCGTCTCTTACTCTTTTTCTTTTTTAACCGACTTCATAAAAGGTGGTTTTCTATTGCACTGATAGTTTTTTAAGAGTTAAAGAAGAAATAAGCGCTTGAAATACTTTTGTAGGGTCTGGAAGTAGGGGTCATTTCATTTTGCCTGTAAAGCCTTATAAATTATAAAAAAATACAATATTATTTCACCTGTGGCAAAGCACCTTTCACCAACTCCGGCACATGTTCCCTGGTGTACCCGAACGCACTCAGCCCGTTCTCAATATTCATCGCGTCCATGTACTTGAGGATGACATCTGAGAGTACTTTCCCAGCGTCCGCTTTCTTCTTGTTGGTGACGTCAGCGCCGAGGAGGGAGGCTGCCTCCAGGTG
Organism: Macaria notata; assembly: GCA_927399415.1. NCBI lineage: Eukaryota > Metazoa > Arthropoda > Insecta > Lepidoptera > Geometridae > Macaria > Macaria notata. The sequence continues at coordinate 4,648,236 of OV656727.1, forward strand.
CTTGTCAGGGTCACTTGCAGCTGTGTAGCGGAACACAGCTGGAGCCGTCACCACCACGGAGAGGCCGTGAGGGATCAGGTTGGAACTGGAAGGAAGAACAGTTGTTGTTAAAAAGTTGTAGTTATGAGTATGCAAAGAATTGAGTTTTGAATGGCAGTAAGTAAAAGACCAGCTCCTGATGATGGTACATGGTCACTGCCATCTGTGGGCAATAACAGGGCAAATAGCGATATTGACAGGCATTAAAACAACATCACAAAAATAATGGCCATCATAATATGCCTGTCTGATGGATTGTAGTAGTTGAACGTTTGAAATTGGTACTTTCCTTGTGTTTATGGTACTTTTATTCAGCATTTGAAACTTCAAACGCTGAATAACATACACTGCTGAATACGCTTATAAAAAGAACTCTTCAATCGCATTTTTTATCCAGCCTTTTGTTGACTGTATTTAACGTTCACTGTCGAATATTTAGTTAATCTCTGTCTATATTTAGTAACACACACTCACGTATAATCTTTGGGAGTGAATCCCTTAGCTCGTTTGTTCCCCGCTATGGGGTAGGCGAGGCCGTGGCAGAGATGCACGCCTGCGTTCCCGATACCCACGCCGGCCATGGTGGCGGCCAGGTGCATGCTGGAGCGAGCCTCTATGTCGGACGGGTTGTACACGGAGCGCTTGAAGTACTTCTGTAGGGTCTGTAATTAATTAAATGCATATTTTTATTATAACTTATTTTTTGCATACCAGTAATGGTTAAGATGTACATATATGTACGATTCTAAATTTTTTGCACTTAACATCTGTATTAACTAACTACATCTTACAAATAAATATATCTTTATCTTTAACAACTTTTCGAAATCCCTGTGTATCAAAAACGTTAAGAATTTTAGCCCGAGATGTCTATCAAACGTTTATCAAAGCGAGACTTAGCACTTTGCTAAAACGAATGCATCTTATTTAAAAACGAAGAACTATAAATAAAGTATTTATGTTCGTATGAGAGCGGCCAACTTTGGTGTCACAGTTTCAAACCACCCTAAGGGCCTCTGACATGACTTAATGACTGACTGACGTACTACGACGAATAGCCGGCAGCCTACAATTTAACTTGTAATCCGACCCAAGGAAGCGCCTAAAATGGAATACCACTATAAATAGAAGAAATAAGATACAAAATACAACATTTAAGATTAATTGTAAATTGTTGACTTTCTTCAGCATTAATTAAGAAGTAATTAAGTATACACTCGAGTGAACCACAAAATGTTCAGTGGTTGATGAGGAAATATGTAGATGTGTTTATACTGTTTATGCATCTACAGCTATTCAACGGTAGGTCTTTTTGGAGACAAGAACAATTTAGAGAGTAGTTTAAGCCTAATGATAAAAATGTCGAAAATAATGCATGTACCTGTAAACAGAAGCGGGCCCACACATCTGAGATGGGGTTGCTTCCGTTGTAGTTGGGCCGCAGCCGGGGGTTGGAGGGCGCCGGCCCGCGCTCGGTGAACGGGATGGCCGTGAAGCTCTCCAGCGCGTGACAGAATATGTCGAACCCGGAGTAGTTTGCTACCTGGGAAAATATGTGGTTTTAGTATGTAACCAAACATCTCTCTCTCTCGAGTCGTATTCTCATGACTGAGGGTTGTGACTCCCCCTCAGAATTAATTCGTAAGGGGAGTTCTCTTGGGTAGATATACTATACATCATGGTGGGCGCCCAGGTCCTTCCAAGGAGTATGTATGTATAATGTATTGGGCGTTGCCTATGGACACTCGCAGCGCTTTATTTTTTTATTTCTACATGCATATATTCATGGAAGGACCACCACAACCACCATGATGTATTGACCCAAAAGAATTTTTGCGGAGAGTCACGACCCACAGTCATAAGAGATGTGACTCCAAGAGAGAGATGACACATGTTATGTACATACATAGATTGCAGAGGTCTCTAGGGTGTAAAAACTATCATCACACAAACTCACCTTCTCAGGCAGGCTGAGTGTATGCAGCGGGTCGATGATAGACAGGAAGGGTCGCAGCCTGTCGTGAGAGATGCCAGTCTTGGCGTTGATGGCCTCCAGGTCAAAGATACAGACACCGGTGGACTCACTGCCCGTGCCGCTGGTAGTGGGGACTGGAATGTATACAAAATAAAATCAATTCTGAACAAACTTTATGTAAAGTTCGTGTAGAAAGTAGTGTATCCAACCACTTTGAGAATCATTTCTTTTTTTTTACGTGGGATTGGTTTGCGTCTGACTACAGCCTGCCTGATACAAATACCTATTAACTCTAGATTTGAAGACCCCTGAATTGTAGTTTGCAGGAAACAGCTACTGGTAAAGTGTTCCAGAGTACAAAAAGTGTTGCTCTTAAAACTAGTGATGATAGGTTTCCTGGGTTAAATAGGTTTCTTCAGCTACATATTAGACTTAAGTGGAGCTTAACATCAGATGGGCTGTAGACAAAAGTAAGCCTAGTGAGTTTAAAAAAAACTATCTATCTATCTCATGAAGCCTAAAAGAGCTGGGCAGAATCCAGTATATAAGGTAGTGGTGTAAATTTGGTCATACCACACTAAATTTCTTTCAGTTGTAAAATGGTGTAAGAAGGGCTATCATATTATGATTTTTTGCCATTATTGCAATTAAGTAGTACAAATGAACAGTCATGTCAGAGACCCTTAGGGTGGCTTGATAAACTCTCAACACCAGAATTGGCCACTCTCATTTGATAGGAAGAAGAAGAATGAACAGTTTAATGTGATTACTCACTAGCTATCATAGGTTTCAAATCCACAGTAACAGCCTTCCCTTTACCAATGGGAGCATTGACATAGTCGAGGAAGTCTGCCTCTGGATCTGAGTAGTACAAGTTTGCAGCCTTGCATGTGTCCATCACTGATCCACCCCCAATTGCCACGAAACTGTCAAAGTTGTGCTCCTTTGCAAACTTTATGGCATCTTTGAAGCTGAAATAAAATAACCAATAACAATATGAAAAAAAATATTGGGCTAATGATGATAATATCAACTGAATATTAGGATAATAATATGGACAATGCTCTATGAAAAACAAATATTTCTACCATATACAATTCTACATCAATCTATCCCATTTTTGCTCTTCTGAGAGACATATGACTCAGGTATCAAGAGTTTTCTAGAGCATTTCTCATAACACTTACATATACAATAATAAAGCTTAACCAATGTTCTATGAAAGTATATTATAGTAAGTAGGTACTTACTAACCATAGAAAATATTTATTTCTGAAATTACAGTATTATGCATTCATAAAAATCTAATAAAATTCCCTTACCTGGAGTCGGTAGGTTCCACCTTACACTTATCATAGACCTTATAGTTGATGCCATTCTTAGTGAGAGAGTCCAGCACAGCCTTCGCCGGGTTCAGGTTGACTACATTTGGATCTGTCATGACACACACATTCTTAGCTTGCATGTTGGCCAGGTCCATGCCAACTTCACGGGTCACACCTAAACCATAGCGAACTGTAGACTGTTTTATCTGGAAAATTAGTATTATAAAAACAATGTTATATAAAGCACTTTTAATATTATTAACTGATGAGAAAAAACTTTCTCACTAGCATACACATCTGTGAACAACAAAAAGCCATCATACCTACATACAACATAAACTAGTATATGATCAAAAAATCCTCTCATTCTCTTTGTTTTTAAAATAGGTACTTAATGGTCTGTGATCTCTCTTGTTGTGGGTAGAGTGAGCTGTTTGATAATATTATTGTGTGTCTACAAAAAAACAAAACATATCTCACACAGAGCACACAAATTTCAGCCTCATTAGGTATGGGCTATTTATCTTTTGATCCTGACTTGGGTGTTCATCCAAGATCCCATAAAATAAGTGCTATCTAAAATTAAAATAGAAATAAAATGACCAAACCTTACCTCAAAGGCATAATCCTTGAGTGGAGTTGAATGAGACACATGAACATTTCCTTTGAAACCATGAGCAGGACAGGAGCATCTGAAAAGTTTATTGAGGTTATCAGGAAAGAAAATAGTTATTGGTAAACTGGTGATACGTACTGTACCACAATAATACTAAGTTTAATAAATGCAATTACTTACGAAGCCACATTCATAGTCCTGAATAAATCGAAAACCCTCTTTCTTGAAGCCATCTTTGCGACTAATTTTGGCAACAGATCTCAAATGACTTTTGTACTTTACTTTATCATAAATATATAGATGTTTATTTTACTTTGGTTGCAAAGTTATCTACAGGTTATCAAAAAGATAGTATAATACCAATCATAAACTTCGACAACAGTAGTTATAAATAAACTTGCTAGATAACGTTATAGCGTTATACAACAGTCATGGGATATTGTTATCAGTTCGTTTGTTTTCCAAGAAGATTCTGTTTTTAATTTAATGTAAGTAATTAAGATATTGTTTACTACAAGATTACAACAAGTGTTTATTTTAACTCATTCAAAACATTTGCAAAACAAGACGCAAAAAATTAACTTTTTATCGATAGTTATAATCGATATATTAAGCTCCCTCACCACTTGTTCTTACTAATACTAATTATTATTGATAGGTATTTGATAAGTATGTATTTATTTTTTTATTTTTTTTGTTATGGCTTTTGCGAATATATGACTCCAGGATCTCGCCTCGCTCGTGTTTTTCGTGTAACAACTTCAACTTTTTTTATTATGGCTTCTGCAGCGTTACCGCAATTTTGCCAATGTCACGTAACGGATAAGCTAAAAAACAAACACTGAAAGGTTCGGTCGATAAAATAAAACCAAAAGCAAAAATTTTAAAAAGCAAGCTTATTACGTTATACATATTAAAGTTATAAAAGAAACGGTCATATTATGACTATGAAAACTTAAATAGAAGCTTCCAAAGCTAACCAAAATAAACTAAAAGCACGTTTAAGCGACAGTAACAAAGGGAAATATTTTACAACTTAATATTATTAATTAACATAAATTTGTTTAGAATATAAACAAAAGGAGTATATACAAGAGGGAGAAGATTAGCAAAGTTGGTAGGGCGAGGCAAATCGTCAGGGATCATATCATACAGGGAGCAGCGGAGCCTAGGGCAATCAAAGAAAATGTGATCCGGGGAACCAATATCAATTCCACACTCGCACAAGGAGTGGTCACGAACTCTGATCCGGGCCAAAAATACAGGAGTACAAGCATGTCCCAAACGAAGTCGGCATAAAGTAGAAGTTGCTCTTTTGTTGAGTTTCTTAAATTTTTCTTAAATTTCGTGTAACAGAACCTGAGAACAGGAACAGCTGATTCTGACAGCAATGTCAAAATTCAATAAATGTCAACATCTATTTTTTTTCTGTGGTTGGGTAAGTGAGTCTGAGTCGGGAAAATTCATTGACTGATTGATGCTCGAAGGGAAAATGTGAGTTGGGAAAATATGTATCTATGTTTGTGTTTGTCCTTTAAATGTCAGTAAATTAGTAGGGCCATTGGGCAAAAAAGGGGGGAAAAACACTCAACTGTGCAATTTAGAACCACCGTACATATCGATATTTCACTTTGAATTTCTCAGTTTGATGGCCTATCTTCCCACTTGACATTGGCAGAATTGCAAAGTCAAATCTTCGCAGTACAAGCCATAACATAAAAAAAAACTACATGGATTCCGTTCAACTTATTTTTCTACATATTTCTTCATTCATTTTATAATTTATAAAGTTTCTTGTATTGTTAAAAGTAATTGCATGTATTCTCGTAAAAAGCATGCGTAAGAAACATAAGTTTAAGTTAGTTTATCTCAGAAAGTCCAAAGAAACAGCTTGATTGACTACATAGAAATGGCAGTTTGTGGACTCCGAACGATACTGTTAATCGTTTGTGTACTCGAATTGGTAAAGTTTTTTGTTATAGTTTTTATGTAAATAAAGCTGCGGTTCATCAACTCAGTTGCTCGTCTAACAAAACAATTCTGTTTGCTTTGCTTTCCATAAAAGAAGTAGAAACAGAAACAGGGTCAATGACTGCCATTGCCTTTTAATCATTGTTGTGGCTTTGAGTAGTAATTCTCATGCTCGTTATTATGTAGTTTAATATGCAAAGGAAGTTATGAACAATGTTATATCCTGACTCATACTTGCATATCTTCTTAATTTTTCCTTTATTTATGTGATTCATGTGAACCCTAGTTTTTGTTTATACTATAATCTGATTGAAATAGATTTAAACAGACAATTAAATCTAATGCTAATAAATAATTCCTAAATTGGAATAGCATAATTTTGAAGCAATTATAGTTGTACTACTCATTCACTGCTAATAACTACCAGCACGTGTGATTTGTAATATGATTCATCCTGTTGCCTGTTATACAAAGGATTGAATTTGCAGATTCCAATTTCAGCTGTTATAAGATAGTTATACTACTGCAGAAATGATTCAACACTAAGGAAGTATGTTGTTGGGAAGAAAAATAAGTTTGTACCTACTCAAATTATTATTGTTATTTACATGTTTCAGATCATAACAATACAGAGGCAGGTGTTTGATTTCCTCGGGTACATGTGGTTACCAATAATTGCCAATTTCACAAACATACTGCTCATAATATTTGGTTCATTTGGAGCAGTGCAGTACATCACCAAGTATTTATTGGCTGTAAGTATCTGCTTCTTGTGTGGCCTACTTTGGCCCTACTTTCACTTATGTTTGGTTACATAAGTGGGTTCTGTTTAGGTGTGTTAGCTTTATAAAATGTTGTTTTCCATTTTATTAGGAATGCTTTAAAACTTTTTGGTATGATGCAAAATATAATATATTTACAATATATAATAATTCAAATAAAGTATATAATATATGAATTAAAATTGTATTAAATTAAATAGTATCTATTGATACAAGGTCATATATTCTGCGTAGAATGAATAGTTTCAATTCCGAGGCACACCTCCATCGTGGTGCCCCCTGGAAACTTCGGTGTGCAACAGTAAAAAAAAAAAAATTTTTACATTTACTATTGCACACCGAAGGCCAACGTGTCAGGAAGACTCGCCAAGACGCACTAGCCAGCGTGGCGTTTTAAGGCTATAACCCTCCCTCATGAATTAGTCCCGGCTACGGTGGCGGTCGGGGAAGCGGCGGGGCAGAGGGTGCGAAGAATCCCTGGAAGAGATCTCGCCACCAGACGACGACCTTGACCCTGGCGTGTTACAACGCCAGGACGTTACGAACAGAAGAACGACTTTGCCAACTAGAAGTGGAGGCGCACAAAATTAGATGGGACTTAATCGGCTTATCCGAGGTCCGTAGAAAAGACACAGATCTATTAAAATTACCATCCGGAAATTTACTCTTTTACAAAGGTCTCACAGACTCATCATACGGCGGAGTAGGCTTTTTAGTCAATAAGAAAATAGCTTCATCGGTACAAGAATTTAACAGCATATCTGCACGGGTCTGCTTTCTGATCATAAAACTAAATAAACGTTATTCAATCAAAGTTATTCAAGTTTACGCTCCAACATCTACCCATGACGACGAAGAAGTAGAAGAATTCTACGAAGATATAGAAAAAGCCATTACTACAAAACCTTGCTACTTCACTACAATAATGGGAGACTTCAATGCCAGAATCGGCTCGAAACTTTCAAATGAAACATCAATAGGGGATTTTGGACTAGGAAATAGAAATGAACGCGGACAGATGCTAGTGGATTTTCTAGAGAAAAACAAGTTGTATGCCATGAATACTTTCTTTCAGAAAAGAGCCTCAAGAAAATGGACATGGATCAGTCCTGACGGACAAACAAAAAGTGAATATGATTACATCATTTCCTCACAACGCCACACGGTAAATGATGTATCAGTACTGCAGTATTTCAAAGCAGGAAGCGACCATAGATTAGTCAGAGCAGAATTAATATTCAATTTAACCAGAGAAAGAACAAAATTAGTAAAAACATCGAAGAGATACAATAGACAAGAAATTAGCCTACTACAAGACAAATATCTAGTAGAATTAAAGAATAAGTTCGAATTACTAGAAGAGGTGAATTTGGATATTGACAGTCTTAATCAAAACATTACACATATTATTTTAGAAACTGCAGATAAACAAATAGGAGCTAGACCAAAAAAACAGTCAAAATTGTCACAAAACACTTTAGAATTAATAGAAAAACGCCGTGAGCTAACTCTAAACAATATTAACGACAAGAAGGAATTGGACAAGACAAACAAAATAATACGCAAAGCAATAAGAAAAGATTTAAGGATACATACTACCCAAACAATAACTAAAACTATCGAAGAAAGCAGAGGCCCAAAAGTTTTTAGAAGAAAGTTAAATCAAGGAACATCGCAAATAAATAGTTTAACTAAACCCAATGGTGTAAAAACTAACAATCGGGACGAAATACTAGAAATTGTCAAAGAATTCTATGAATCTTTGTACTCGTCGACCACAACAGTTCCACAGAACTCAAATGATCCCAGAGCAGACCCAGTAGAATGTCGAAATAATGAAGAACTACCACCTATCTTACCATCCGAAGTTTGTTGGGCACTTCATAAAATGAAATCTGATAAATCGCCAGGGGAAGACGGCATTACAATCGAGCTTTTAAAAGCTGGAGGGAAACCTGTAGTTGCAGTTCTTGTAAAATTATTTAATTACGTTCTTTCACAAAACAACACACCTAGTTCATGGCACAACGCAATAGTTACAATACTGCATAAAAAAGGAGATAATTCCAAACTTAGTAATTACCGTCCCATAAGTCTTCTTCCTCAGATTTATAAACTCTTTGCCAAAATTCTTACCCACCGACTTACTCGCCAACTTGATGAATGCCAGCCCATCGAGCAAGCTGGTTTTAGGACCGGATTTTCTACCATAGACCACATTCACACTGTGAAACAGTTGATGGAAAAGTGTGAAGAGTACAACCGACCTTTGTTTTTCGCTTTCGTGGACTATGAAAAAGCCTTCGATAGCGTTGAACATTGGGCTGTTTTTCACTCACTCCATCGCTGCCGCATAGATGCACGATACGTTAACATCCTCCGCAATCTGTACGAATCAGCGTCGATGCAAGTACGGTTACATGCTCTTACAGATCGCATTGTGATTAAAAGAGGTGTACGCCAAGGGGACACCATTTCTCCCAAGCTATTTACAGCTGTCTTGGAGGACGTCTTGAAGCTTCTCGACTGGGAGAATAGAGGCGTCTCAATAAATGGTGTTCACTTATCCCATCTTCGTTTTGCCGATGACCTGATTCTTATTAGTGAAACTGAGTCTGATCTCCGAACGATGTTAGAAGACCTTCACCATGTCTCTCTTGGAGTGGGCCTTAAGATGAACATGTCCAAAACTAAGGTGATGACCAACGCTTCTGGAGATTCACAACCAATTATCCAGATTGGTGGTGAAAAGTTAGAAGTAGTGGAACAATACACTTACCTTGGACACTGTTTGTCCTTTGGCAGAGAGCATAAACACAAGGAGATCAAAAGACGAATCCAACTCGGATGGGCGGCATTTAGCAAACTAAGCGATATTTTTAAAGACCGTAAAATGCCTCAATGCTTGAAGACACGACTCTACAACCAATGTGTTCTGCCCACAATGACGTATGCTGCCGAAACATGGACGCTCACCAAGGAAACCATCGAAAAGATGAGAGTCGCACAAAGAGCAATGGAACGGTCCATGTTAGGCATTACGTTACGCGACAGGGTTCGTAATACTGAGATCCGAAAACGTACGAAGGTGGAAGACGTCGGGTCTCGTATTACGAAACTCAAGTGGCGATGGGCTGGACACTTAGCGAGACGTACTGACGGCAGATGGAGCAAAGCAATAACTGAATGGTACCCACGGCTAGGTAAGCGAAGTGTAGGAAGACCTGTGCAACGGTGGCTGGATGATGTAAGAAAGTTAGAAGGAAACATCTGGGCAAGAACAGCGCAAGACAGGGAGTATTGGCGTAAGAGGGTGGAGGCCTATGCCCTGCAGTGGGTCCCATTAGGCTGATGATGATGATGATGATGATACAAGGTCTGAAAGTAATTACTTTGAATTTAAATCTGACATCTTGCTGTATCAGGAATAGATCTTATTAGAAAATCCCTACAATAAAAAATTTAAATATGATTACATTTTATAAATATGTAGGCCAATAATTAATTTTTAGTAAACAAGGAACCATGTTTTAAGTTTTATAATTCTTGTGTTTCAGTATGCAATATGGAGTTTCATGTGGCTGGTGTGGAATGTGTTCCTAATATGCTATTATTCAAATATTGGCTCTCTCAACAGGGTAAGAGTTTTTAATACCTACTTTTTAGGTAAACAGTATTTTACTAATGTCCCTATATTACACTGTGAACTGTGTCTAAACTAAACTGTTTTTAAAAGTCCACATTAAGTCCTCAACTTAATATTTGTGATGCATTGGTGCACTGCACAGGTTTTCAAAAGATTTTTTATACATAAAATAACAGATGTTGTTTACCATTACAGGAGAGTGGTCTGCTATCACTTGGCACAGGCAGTGTGAGCTGGTGGGAGACCAACGGCTGGGGCTGCCAGCCAGTGTGGGCCGGGCTGGAAGACCAGGACGCCTTCCGACCTGTCAGAGTGGACGGCTGCTTCCTGCAGTGGGACCATGTGGAGCTGGCGCAGTCGGCTGTGGGAGCCCTGTTTGCAGCCACTGCTCTGCCCCTGGCAGTTGTACTGGCATTCAAGTCTGTGAAGAAACGGAAGCCTGTTGCAGGTAATAACTAGTTTGTAATTTTTTGCAAAATCAGTTTGTACCTACTACCTAGTAGTAGTATAAGTGTTTGTGAAAATAGGCTTTTTTTTACTAAGTATGCATTGTTTCCCGGATTTAACGAACTAGGTGAATTAAATATTTTGTGGTTGGAAACTAATTAATGATATAAATGATTAAATAAAAATAGTATGGACATTACTATCTATCAATGACTAAGGTTTCAGATACTTTAATTTTATTCTGATAGCCTAAATAATAACCTTTTATCTTTGCTTATTTCTAGATATAGGCACACTATCCCGCCGCCCGGCGTACACCATAGAGTTAAGTCCAACCGAGACCGCCACAAGTGAGAGCTCCCTGAAGCCAATGACGCCTCGCCGGGTGAAGCGGCGCTCCGGCTCCCGAGGGAACAACTCCTCAGTGCGCCGATCACGCCGCTCGTACAGGAATGCTGGTTACTTAGCCTCCAGTGCCTCCTTGCCGCGAGAGTCGAGGACCTCTCGCCCAACTTCAGCTCATTCTTCCTACTCCAACTTCCATGCAGCGCGCCCCGCTTCATATCACACAGCAGAACGACCAGAGCGAGACCGCGTCTCTCCAACCGAAGGTCTCTACGACCCTCCACCTGTCTCGGAATCTGTCCCGATCGTCACAAACAGACACAACAGTTTAAGTCGCAACAGTGTGAAGTCTGGATACGATGTGGTGGGCCCGTACAAGGAGGCAGGACAGAGGGGCAACGAGTCGGGTAATGTTGGCGATTTGAGTGCTCGAATAGACAATATAGCGCGGGGTTGGGACTGTGATAGCGGGTGGCAGGCGCCGCCGCCGCCCGCGCCGCCCTACAGCGCGCACGAGACTCCGCCGCCGGCGCCGCCGTACAGCGCTAGCGCTTCGCCCCCGCCGACGCAATACGAGCAGCACTCTCAGACCGGAGCGCTCTATGGAGTCCACACCAATGTTCAGCCGCCGCAGGCTCATTACGGCGGCCATCACTCGCCTGTATCTCCGTCCCCGGCTCCTCACTACAGTGGTCACACGCCTCACACATACGATGCTCATTCCAACGCCCTGTACGGGCGGCCGTACGGCGCAGGCACGCCCATGTCCCCCGGCCCGCCTGCATATCAAGCAGCTAACGAAATTTACACCAACTTGCCTCCGTGTCACCAATAACGATCAGCCATATATGATAGTTGGAGGTAGTAAGAAACGTGTTGGAGTGAATATTAATCAGATTTTATGCAGTAACAGTGATAATTACGCCCAAACTTGAATGTGGTGTGTATATTATCCAAAAATATTTTTTTATATTTTTATTTTGTTGTCTGTAAATTGCGTGCCCTATGGGTGGAAGTATAGAGGTCCATTATGTAATATTTTAACAACTGTGTAACCTATATTCCGCAATATATATTTTGAATTTGAATTGAAAATAATTGAAACAAAGTTATAAAAATGTACGTTAAGTTAGTGAAGTATTTTGTACATCGAAATCCAGAAAACACTTAACGATATAATATAAGATTAGAATCCTGTGCAGAAACAAAGTCATTCCTTCAACGAGTGTTATTTAATATTTACATAGAAGTTAAACATTTAAATGTAATACTCTGGATGTGCCTTATTGCCAGTGCTGTATTCATTTGTTATTGATAAGTGTGTAAACATACATACAATGTTTTAAGGTTATCTACTAAGTTACTTTGCTCATAGTGAAATGTAAGTACTTAAGCCATGTCAGAGGCCCTTAAGCTGTCTGAATTTTGACGGAGCAAGCTACTAAGCTTGATAGTACTTAGTTGACGAGAAGTGAGTGTTATAAACACTTAAATGATTTGAAGAAATTGACAGTTAATTGAGTAAACTTGTTTCTGTTGTTTTGCCAGGATTTCGATCACGTCCGAAGTGAGAGTGAGTTACATGGGTATTTCCCAATGAACTGATTCATATTTTTTCATGAATGATTCATAATATTTTTTGGACGTGCGTCTATTACAGACCTTTCTTTCCAGTTAGCTTCAGTTCGTGTAAATCTGATTTCTGGGAGCTCTTCTGGTTTTATGCCAGGGTTTCGAGCACGTCCGAAGTGTAACTTGCATTTGCATTTGCGAACTGAAGATGTTTTCTTTTATTCTGCTGAATGGCTGGCTTTCTGGAAGCTTACCCGACCTTCCGTCTCCTTGCCGTGGGCTCATAGCTCCGAAATGCCTTTCTAAGCTTGGTACCAATATTTCTTCTTAAATTGGGCATGAATCCCAAAAAGCCACTATGATATGGAATAAAGAAACTCATGTGACCAGTTTTCAATTCGTAATATAATTATTTTGAACGGACATCTATTACTGACTTTCCTCTCCAATTTGCCTCGGTTCCTGTAAATCTGATTTCTGGGAACTCTTGTTGGTCTAAGTTTCGAGCTTTTCGAAGGGCAAGGTACTTACATGGGAATTTCCCAGGGAAATGAAAACTTAAGGATAAGTACAGGGATATTTTACATTCCTTTAATGTCTTGAGTAATTGAGGGTCCAATGATTAATTAATTGAATCGAATAACTATTAATATAAGTGTTCTTATGTATGTTTAATATTTTTTGACTTATTAATTTCATATGTAGTAGCAAATTCAATTCCATTTTTTATCTTTCCACTTAGAAATTTTAGTTTGTGTTAAGTTCCATTCCATTTATAAAGAATCTCATAATGATAGCGACATGTTCCCACCCGCACTGATCTGGTAGGTTTATTAGTATAAAGTCGCTAACAAATTTATTATTTAGGCACCTATATTATTAAAATAATTGTTAATAGCACTGTTTGTTAAATTACTTAACATGTACACGATTAATAGTGCCTTGTAAAAAGTATTATACCCATCCGTCCTATTGTAATACCTAATATTATTAATTGTAATTTTTACTTTTACAAGTATTGTAGGATTTTTGTATGTGTTGTTGATTTTCTGACAAATCGAACATTGAAAAATATCAAATGAGCTTTAGTAGTTTAAGTTTTATTTTAAAGATTCATTGGAAATGTTTTCCAGTAAATTTTTATACCAAATATACACAGTACACGAGAGAAATGTCTTTTTATTTAGATAGAGGTTGATAACTGACTAGGGGACAAGGACATATGTTGAAAAGGGTCAAAAATCTAAACATAGATTTTAGAAAAAAAAGATGTTTGGGTATTCCTTAAATCCATAACAGAACACGTTTCAGCAGTTTTTAGAATTTTTGTCTGTTTATTTTAACGCCCATAACGCAAAAACGTCTGAACGGATCATCATGATTATGGGTATGTATGTGCCTTAGAAGTGTCATAGGCTATTTATTATCTGATAATAATGCGAGAGAAGCCGCGGGCGTTCACTAGCTATTTCAATAAAAGCCAAGACTTGGTATCGAGCATTGTATTTATATTTTCGTAACAACTTTATACATCTCTTAAATACATACTAAGGCACTTAATCTAATGTACCTACATAGGTAATACTGTTATATTATATTTAAAACTATATTAGTTATAATAAGAAGAGGTCTTGTGATAAAATGCAGGGATATAAAAAGCATAGAAATATTAGTACTAATTGCGGAGTTCACAATCAACAGTTCTCATACAATATTTACAAAATCAATCATAAATTATACTTATTTGAGTTTGAGTACTACCTATGGTACTACATTAAATTTTAAACCCAGAGATAATCAATATGAATAGAAACATAATGCATAATTTATTTTCAGAAATAGTTGGGTAATCATTTATTAGATAAGTTGTATATGTATTATGCTTACAATAAGTACATAGGTATAACAACAGAGTCAGATCAGTTTTCATTTCCATATAGAGATTTCTCTGGATAAAAATCGTCATTTGATCCATATAAGCAAAATCGCCTAGCAAGAGTCCAGCAGTTAAAAATAACTCGCAAATGTTCCTTCTGTTAGCACGTACCTTCAAACTTGTAAACTAATCTACACAACTCTATCAACAGAAGTTTAATTCTAAACCAAGCGACATCACAGAATAGGTCCGTAGTTAGTTCTAGAAATGGCAGTCACACATTTGGCCGAGCTCCAAGCTCCCAAGATAACATGATGTTCCGCATAATGAGAGTACAGCGACATACGTAAATTATGATCTGGCATTCTTTTGTTCCTGTTTGTAGATGTATACAATTAGAGACGAGGATTGTCTTAGACGTTTATTTAGAATGTCTTTTTATATACGACTGGCATATTAAAAGCTTAGGAACTCCGGGTTTTTGTACTTGATTACGACAAAGGATCATATAGTGGATACGGAAACTGGACCACGCTTAGGTCCAGTTTCCGTATCCACTTTCTATCGCTTTCATACAAAGGAAAAACGGCGTATAAATAGCTCGTTCCAAAGAAATGTGGCAATTTATAACAGGCGGTCAATTCTTGAATTAGGTTCTTTTCCGCCGAATGTAGATAATATCTACCATTTGAATTGGATCTACCATTTGGAATTTGATCCATTACCACCGATAAATGCTACTAGTATAAGTTAAGTCCTTTTTTTTAAAGATTTTGTTAGATGGTAAACAGCCAGTCTATATGGCAGGCAGCTGCTGTGTCTCCGCGCGCGTGAGGTCTGGATGCCACACGTCCACGATGAGCACGAGCCTGGCGCCGGTGCCGTTGTGCCACACCTCGTGCTCGAAGCTGTCGTCGAACATCAGCACCTTGCCCACCTGCCACTGTCTGGAATACACATAAACAGTATTGTAGTTCCCGTAAGCCATGAGTAAATGATGATGGAAACCTCAGTTTTCCGAAACTTGTCGAGCTAATTTTCGACATAATTGTTGACGTAAGTGCTAGCCGGTTATTACAACTAAATACAAATTAAAACAGGTTTAGATAACAACAAGATAACAATAGTAGTATATATGTAGAATGTATGGAGTTAGATAGCTAATTGCTTACCATCAGGGAAACTATGGTCAAGTGCAAACGTGTTTTAGTCAATCGGACTATCTGTCATTTGACCATGAGGTTAGGTATATTAGTATAAAGTAGTAGTTTTTAGAAGCAAAACTACCGCCTAAGGTGGAGTGTATCTGAGGGTACTAGAATGGATCTGAATTACAAACGAGGCAAATATGCAAAAAAATGCTTCCTACATCCTAGTCTATACTTAGCTTTGTTTAGCTATGTATAGGTTGACTTCTTAGCAAAAGAAAAACTTTATCTGTAGCAAAAATTTGAATTCACTAGGAATTTTAATAACAAAAAAACATGTTCGCCACTTATGAACTAGAGTAAAATAAAATAAATAAATAAATATTCCGGGACATTGCACACAGCGCCATCTAGCCCCACACTAAGCAAACGCTTGTGTCGTGGGTACTAGATAACGGATTAATACTTATATTCTTTTCTTTTGTAAATACATACTTATTATACATACAAACGACCAGACTCTACACAATTATAAATTTTAAATTTCATAAATACTTGTGTCATGCGAGAATCGAACCCGCAACCACTAGATTAGAAGGCAGAGCCACTACAAACTAAGCTAACAGGCTTGTCAAAGAAGTTAGTAAGTAAGTCAGAGTAAGTGTGTGTTACAATAAAGAATATTAACTCTACTTGCAGATAATACGGTGACTTACCTAATCTCCTGATCCTCTCGTATATACGTGTCCCTAGTGTTGCTGAGTCCCAGATGCATCCTCAGCCTGCAGTTGGTCTTTTTTAAATCTAGATAAGTTCACGCTGGACTACAATTCGCCTGATGTTAAGCAACGTTGTAATCTACGATCTATAGTGGGCCATAGCCTCAATCTAACTGAACTTGTGTGGCTGTAGCAAAGAATCACTGCAACTACAGCTGATCTATAGACGGAAACATATACTCGTATCTACATACCTAATCTCTTGATCCACTCGTATATACGTGTCCCTGGTGTTGCTGAGTCCCAAATGCATCCTCAGCCTGCAGTTAGTGGGCCCCACGTGCGGCCTCACGTGCGTGCCGGGCTCCATGAGGCTGAACTTGATCTGTCCGCGTCTGCAGCCGCTCGAGCCGCCCTCCGAGCGCACGATGCCGCACGTGATGGGTGCGCGCGCGCATCTGCCCGCCACCTTGACATTAACATAGAACACATAGTTTAGCAACATCAGCATTAGGCTAAGTTGCGGCTGTATTGGGGCATTGTAAGTTTAGTTTGAAATAAGTTACTGAAACTCTGGAGAAATATGTAGTGTTTTTCCGCTGCGACTGCTCCTTAACCGACTTCAAACAACAAACTTGATCTCAAGATCTTCCCAACACCGCACCTTGTGTCTTGAGCTTTGTTGTTCTCTTTCGGCCAGATAATCTAGTCGACACGTGTTTCGCCTCTCCACGAGGCATCCTCAGGACTCGTGTTGACTCTTCGTCGCGCCGTAAGGAGCAGTCGCAGCTGAAAAACACTACATATTTCTCCAGAGTTTCAGTAACAGTGGATTTCCGCAAAGTAACGCCTGATTCAATATCTTATCTATTATGAAATAAGTTTAAGTTTGTGTGTCGCAATAAATATATTTCTTTCTTTCTTTTCTTTCTTTCAACACTGATGGTGTGGTTCTAATTTAAAATGTAGGTTAGAAACCAACTGCAAAATCTTGAAATGCTTTGTGCTGGAGGTCAGGAAACTATAATGAGCGTGTACCCACTACCTGGTGGTGTATCTTAACACTTAGTAAATCTTTAGGACAGTCTTAAGATAGTCCTAAGTAAAGAGTACCTAATTCTTCTTTATATCGAACGAGAGTGGCCAACTCTGGTGTCGAGAGTTTTCAAACCACCCAAAGAGCCACTGACATGGCTTAACGACTGTCGTACTAGACAAACAGCCGGCAGTTGAACAACAGTACGTACCTTATTATTTGCTCTGAACCAAACATTAAAAACTCAAAGGAAATAAAAATACAAGCTAGCTCACCTCTCTCCCTCTAGCGAACAGGTCCAACTGCGACCACTCTCCCTTCTCTCTAAGCCCTTCCTTCTCCTCCTCATACATGGCTTGCGCGGCTCGTCCCTCCTTCAATATTTCCTTCCAAGACTTCTCCAGCGCTTGCGCCAATCTTTTATACGGAGTCTTCTCCACATCCCACCACGGCTTACTTTTCAACCGATTAACGTTATACAAAGATCTTTGAGCCGGTGATAGAAAATGTCCTATTTTGGCCCCTCGTTCGTGAACTTCATGCGCCTCTTTGAATCTGCCAAGTAATAGCAGAGCGTCGCCCAAGTGGTAGTAATATCTAGGCTCGTTTGCGTCTCCGATATCGCCTTCTAGAGCTTTAGAGAACGCTTCGACGGCTTTCTCGTAGTTTTTGTGGAGGGTTTTGAGAATGAAGCCGTAGTTTGCAAGTGCTATTCGGTCATCGGGCCATTGCTTCAGGGTCTCTTTGATCACTTCTTCGGCTAAGTCCATTCTGAGAGTAAATTGGTCACATTTATTTAATTATTAATGGGCATAATAGATCTACGAATATTTAACGATATATTTTCTGTATTATCTCGTTTAAAAGATTAAATTTAAAGAAACCAAGATTTGGTATTTTACAATTTGGAGAAATAGAGGCCTGTAAAAGCAAGACAATTTTAACATAATACAGTAGAATAACGATTGAGAATCATATTGATTTTAGCCATGAAGTTATTAAAAAAAAATCTGTTCTCACCTGTTCGCCATAAGGAAAGATATAGTCAAGTTGTTTCGATGTGAGGTGTTGTTTGGAAAACGCCGGATCAACAGCCGGTACACAGGCTCCGCGGACAAATAACTACCTGAAATATACGGACGATAAAAGTCAATAAAGTTAACACTGGCTCTGTGTGACTTTTGCAGACATATTTAGAAAAAGATACAAAAAATTTAGATCATATACAAAACACATACGTTTACACTCTTATAAGATTCTTGTATGAAATTTGCCATAGAATACTGGAAATATTTTAGTTTGAAAATATTTACGCCCAGAATTAAAACAGATATCTAATGTCGATTAAATGTCTTTGCATGATTAAAAAATATACTTTTATTTAATACTTTTAGTAAAAACTTTATAAAACTTAGCTTACATAATGTTTTTACTAAAAGTTGAAACGCTCACCTCTAAACTTCATCCTATCGACAGTCCGCTCAGCGACTTCCATCAACTTCTTATCCGTCAACTTCTCATTCATCTTGAGTAGCTCCAGGTACGCTGCCACGGCCTTAGACAGCAGGCCGTTGTCTCTCTTGGCCTCGGCCAGCTGGTCGTAGGCGCGCGCGACCAGGAACCTAGCCCGGCCGCTCGACCGGAGCTCGGCAGCGCTCGCCCGCTGCGCCGCGCTCGTCCACTCGCCCTCCGCAAGTTAGTACACAACACTCACACACACGCAAGCAGATGATATTGTTAGTGTCGTAGACAGATGTATGTATATATCACTCTTTCTCAATATCTATAAATCAGTTTTTTGGTAATAAGGAAGCTTTTAATTGTCGCTTTAGAATTAGACATCAGTCACGATGATTGCGATCCTGCTGAAATAAGACTGATCTATTTCTTTCTTTTTATTAGACAAACATGTTACGACGATGATCGCAAACTTCTTGTAAGTAAGTATCGTTTTTATATGACTCTTCTTTATGATTCATCCGAAATTGACATCCTTTACACTTCCATCTGCTACGATACTGACATGTTATCAAATCATCCTAATCTATAAAACTACGGGGTTCTAGAATCGTCTCCAGCACAGCAGCGCCGCCCCGCGCGGGGTGCGGGCGCGGGGCGGGGGCTGCGGTGGCGGCGACGAGGCGGGAGGGGGAAATGGCACAACGAGCAAAGTGTGATGCGAAAACTAGTTAGTCGAGCCAGTCCTGTGGAAGTTGCGGTCAATGTATAAATTTGAGAGAAACAATTGACGGTTGATTACACCCCGCACTGACCTCCATTACTGCGTACTAGCACAAAATAAATTACTAGTAGTAATGGAGGTCAGTGACAACCCGTCACTAGATTCTTAACTATGCTTAACGTCAGGCAAACTGTAGTCAACCGTATAGCTAAATCACGTAAATAAAAACTGTAACTTTGCATAAATCTTTATAGTCTGGGGGGCTGTTTGATTCTATAAAAGTTTTATTGATATGCCATTTATTATATCGCCCGAGCCGAGGTTAGTGTGGAGTATTTTGTAGAATTAAAGAATAGACGAGCCATGCAGGAAACTAACTTAAAAAAACTCATGTTAGAATGAGAAAAATCCAACAGGTGGTTAAGTATGATAGCACTCTAAATAAATTTCAAGCAAACAAATCAATTTGTTAAGAAAATACTCCACCAAAAACCGGCTTATTAAATTACATTTAAACGTTATTGTATGTTTTAGGAATTGCTTCAAGAACGTTTGGTGTATTAAGTTTTTTTTAAACATTCCTTTTGCAGTACGCTCATGTTTAATCTTTGACCACGGTGTCGTTTTTGCGAGTGACATTTCAGTCATTTATGATCGAAGGTATCCTTCTTGATTTTGCCTTTGTTTATAATATGGGATCCTGAGAGTGACATAGGTTTCTTTTCATCCCGAGTCAACGCGGGTAAAACCGCATCAGTACCTATATTTTAAAAGATTTTCGCTCTCGGACTTCAATAAAAGGAGGTTCTAATTTCAACTGAGTGCTTTTTTCCATGTATGTAACTCAATAACCGAGTAAAGCGAGTGTGGCTCAGCGGTTCCAGTGTCTGCTTTTCATCCAGACGTACCCTGGTTCGAATCCGCCCTACACCAATGACTTGTATTTTTCAAGTTATGTGTAGATTTGCACTCGCTTAGCGGTGAAGGAAAACATCGTGAGGAAACCGACATGTTTGAGGACCACAATATCCGAGGACATGCGTCTTCCGTGGAAGGACCTGGGTGCCCACCACGATGTATCTGCCCAAGAAAACTCCCCTAACGAATTAATTCTGCGGGGGAGTCACGACCCTCAGTCATGAGGAAATACGACTCAAAGAGAGAGAACTCAATAAGCGTGCTAATTTTGAATCGATTTGAATATTCGTTCCTTTTTTTGAATGCCTATTTTATAAGTCTAACACAACCGATTCGTGTCTTTCCAGTAATATTTACCTGGCGCAGGTCCCGCTCCGCTTGGTCGAGTTCCTCGCGCCAGTACGCGCCACTCGGCTCGCCCGGCCACTCGTCTTCTATGCTGTTACCGCCGTCCTCTGGAACATTGCATAAAGTATATGATAGTTACGTTACCTAAATTTTAAGAAAAGTACTCATACCAATTCAATATAACCGATCGCAAAAAGTACGAAACACTTTATGTTGATCCTACAATTAGTTGACAAGTCGCAACGGAACGGCTAACCATGATTTGTATTGAAGGTAGCGCTAGTCGAAATAGACATAGACTACTTTTCGTAAATAAAACGAGGACGAATAAAATTTAAGGTTACTTACTTCTAACAATGGACCTAAAAAGCCAGTCAAGTAAATCTGAAGAATCAAATTGTCAACCGTTTTGGCAATACTTAGTTTTTTTTTAAAACCCTATCATATATACTAAAATGTCGAACAAAGAAAAATCATGCATCAGCAACCAAACTATAAAAGGGTTACACGATGCTGCGTAAAATATGAATACCAAAAGCTAAACATTAATAAAAACATCAAATACCACTCACACATGTTAGTCAAGCCGTTAGTCTGTTAATATCAAGCGCAGTAGCAACCAATATATAGAAGTCACGCCAGCCAAATCTTCTTTACTCTGTTTCCCTGGCCTTTCAGGTTCCGGCAAACGTCCGTATTTGGCCTCTAAGCGACTTAGCAGCTCAGCGTCATCTACATCAGATATATCATCTTCCTCCTCTTCCAAATCTTCACCAATATCTTCTTCTTCAATGATCTCTACGTCATCGTCTTCTTCGTCTTCTTCTGGGGTAGGTTCTATTTCTACTACTTTTGGAGGTTCTTTCTTCTCTGGTACTTCTTTGACAGGAGGTTTTGCAGGTGCTGGAGGAGTAACTGGTTTAAAATAGGTTGGTTTTGGACGCTCTTTGACTGGAGCTATCGGCTTTGTAGGTTCAAATTCTTCTTCCTCTTCATCCTCGACCTCTTCTTCATCGCTATACAACTCCTTGTTTTTTTCTGTTGTAATTTTGTCATCATCCTGTATGAAATGGATGATTTTGATTAATTATTATACACTTCTATTAAAGCGGGAGACTAAGCAATTTTCTACGTTTTAAACAAATATTTAGATTTTTTAAATATTGTTATTGGAAATGTTATCACTTTATTTAAACTCTTTCATTTGATGGGGCTACATTTGGTTTGAAGTTACAACATTTGAGCTTACCTTCTCAACTACAATTTCTTCTTCTTCTTCCACATCTAATTCTTCCTCTTCTTCTTCTGGAGGTGGTGGAGGAGCAGATTTTATTATAGGCGCTTGTCTTACAACTTCTTTTTCAACAACCGACCGAGACAACTCTTGAGGTTTAGGTGTCACTGGCAATATTAAATTATGATTTATAATGGGATCTTTCTTAGTTTTCATTGAAAATTATAAAAAAAGTATAGTAATTCATTTTATAATAACAGATAAATTTTTCATATCTCACCAGTAGGGGGAGGCACGGGTTCAGTTATTAATGTCATTCTTCGATCGGTCAAAGGAGTCGCTTCTCTTGTTGTATCCCCTTCCTCATTATCTGCTTTAACCGGTATGAGAGAGAAAAATAATTAGATAATACAATACAAAACTAAACGTTTTCATACATATATTAAGTATATCTCGCAGAAAAACAACAATTATAGTCTAAACTTGTCAAAATCTCGTGACCTTAGCCATCGCTTCGAATTCCTATCATCTTATCTACCAAATGAAGACATCAACCTTTTATCACAAGTTCACTGATTGTAGGAAGTAATTAATTGCGATAAGAATTTATCTACCTAGCTGTTCCGTATACAAACATAGAAAAGACAATTCAACTTGCAAAAAAAATTATAAGGTGTTCTGCAAGGCAAAATCTTAGGTCCGCTATGTTTTCTAATATACGCGGATGACCTTATTATTTTCTGAAAGTTAACGACAACTTGTGGTTTCATATGTTTGTAAGCTTATATTCTTATAAAACTTTATGTAAGTTGAAGCTTTATTGCAAGGGTATAATGTATAGTTTCGTACGCACCGCGCGGCGCCGTGGCGCGGCGGAGGACTGCCTGCGTCGCCACCAGCAGCGCCCCGCCCACCACCAATTTCAGCCACACTGCAACACACACGCATACGTCTCTCATTCTTTGTTCTATATTGAACCTTATGGGTAAAGATTAGTGTTATATTTTGACTAACTGGCGGGAACCACTCAGATACGACATTTTGAATTAAAAGAAAGATTGATGCAACTGATAGATTCCAATTGGCTCTAAATTCAACGTGGAGTAGCTTCATTAATATTTGAAACTTTTGGAAAATATTTTTTTAAAGTAGGTATAAGTAGAATAGTAGTCAGTCTTAAAGTATCTACGTAAAAATATTGAACGGACACGATCACACACGCCACATTTAAAGTCAAAACGACATCGACTACGAGGCGAAATAAAAGAAACACATTTTTATGACACGTATATTAAAATACATAAATTAAAAATATTTTATTTGTATCGAGATCAGTTTTTTAAACACAAAGCACTTCAGAATCTGTTTTTTTTTACACAAGAAGCTGCAACCTTTTAATAACATTAATATATCTAGAACACTAGAAAAAAATATCAATATATTAAGTTAATAGATACACGTTTTTTCGAAAATACTTAAAAGTATCTCGGATGATAAACCTATAAAATTTGGAAAAGTAAAGCACATGCGGCATAAAATTAGTCAATCTCACAAACACGCATCACAAAAGCTATAGTCCGATCACGAAATAGGAAAAGAAAGAGAGACGATTTGGTGCAATTGCCAGCGTGAGAGCACCAGCAAGACATTCTTCGTATTTCACGACTGGACTATACATCTATTTTTTCTATAAATATCGCAATTTTGCAATCTTACATGCAATATTTACGAAAAACTCCCCACCAAAAAGCATACACCAAGCAGAGTTATGTACATATACGTAAAATCACTTACTGCCTTGAGACGCCTCTTCTTTTTCTTTGCGCAATGCTTCTTGCTGTCTTTCGTATTCTTCTTCTTCTGCTAGAGTATCGTGAGGCTTTTCAGTCGAGGGTGAATCTTCCACCTGAGATGTATAAAAACGATTTAAGAAGAATCAAGTACATTTTTTGTGACATGAAACACACTGACGGTAAAGTATACGTATGTTATGTACATTTTTTTGTCGTTGCTCCATTATTTCCCTCAACATAAGTCAAGGACATTTTCTGGCTGAACATTTGCTTAGGCGTTATGAATTTACACACATGTTACAAATTTAAATACCTGCATATTAAGTCATATCACATCCCGGCTCAGCATCTCAGCATGTGTTAATATAGGTTTGTATAAGGATTGGTTAATATTCTCTATTGTAGTGTTTCTCAGAGATGCTATCAAATTATTATTATTGATAATGAATTATATTACTGACACATACGATACATACTGTTTATAGGTATTTTGATATATTCACTTTATAACATTAATAAATATCTTTATCATGACTCGCTATGAGATACCAAGTCTTCATTGAATTTCTGAAATGTTTTAACGATGTTGTAATGTGACAAAAAACCTGGACTTACAAAATTAAAATCGTAATCATCCAATTCAGACTTTTATTAGTGTCGAGATGGGCATAGTTGTTTTTTACATGATATAGGCTTACGCTTGACTACAACTTGCCTGATGTTAAGCAACGTTATAATCTACGATCTAGCGCGCTTGCCTAGAAGAAACGGGTTTACTCTCGACTTAAAGACCGACAAATTATAGTTCAAGGGGAATAGAGATTCGGGCAAGGAGTTCCACAGTATGGCTGTTCGCACGATGAAAGTCGAAACAAAACGCTTGGTGCGAGTCTTCGGAACCTCAACTGTATAACGGTGCCTCCTTGCCGAACCCCTACTCGTACGATGATGAAATGGGGCCATGTTATTTTGCAAGCCTAATTGTTAAGCATTATATTTAGTTATTCAAAATCCATAAATACCTCAACCAAAGGCCTGCCCTTGGGCACTGGTATCGGCAGCTCTTCAGGCAGATCATCAATGTCACCAGGTTCCAGCATTTCTATGTCATCATCATCATCAGCGGGAGCCACTTCCTTTGAATCTTCTGAAAATTAATTAGGTTTGTTAAAAAAAATATATGTCATAAAATATCTTCAAATATCAGTAATATTTAAAGATAAAGATAAAGATATTTATTAATGATATAAAAATGAATACTACAATATACCTATGTACAGTGTGTATCATATTATAAAATCTCGTCAGTAATATAATTCATAATTCCTTATAAATAATGTATATTGGGTGTTCACCATCTTCTTCTTATCGAATGAGAGTGGCCAACTCTGGTGTCGAGTGTTTTCAAACCACCCTAAGAGCCTCAGACATGGCTTAAACAGCTGGAACCTACAATTTAACGTGTCATCCGACCCACGGAAGCGCCCAAAATGGAATGCCACTTTTCGGTCACCCATCTGAGAACTGACCGCGTCTACCTTTGTTTAACTTTGGTAATCGCATGCGATTGCCTCCGCCCGCTGAGCTACGGGCGCTTCGCTACCATAATGTCCTTCGTAAACCAAACAAACTGCTTAAATGAATTAATTTTATAGAGTAGTCACGGCCACATTAATGAGTATACGACGCACGAAGGGAGATATACAAGCAATCATGTAGGTAGATATTTATTTTCTCTTACCTTCACTTTCCTCAGGTTCCCCTCTCGCCGGAGGAGGAGGAGCAGGTTTTGCCACATCCTCATCAAACACTTCCTCCTCAATATGTTCCAATTCCACTTCCAGATCCTCCTCGTGGTCGCTATGATCTTCGTGGTCTTCGTCATCCTTAACACAGACGAAATACTAATATTATACAAAAGCATAAGTAAGTCTCTTACAAAACAACAACAAATACAAAATTTATTTATAGATAGATAGATAGATAGATTAACTCTTTAGCCACAAGCGGCGGCCTTATCGCTGAAAGCGATCTCTTCCAGGCAACCTTCAGCTGGAGAGAAATAAGCAAAAGAAAAAAAAGAAGAATGTGGTGTACAACAAAAAGGAAAAAAGAAATTTTACTAATATATATACATATATATATATAATATATACATATAAATACGCAATACACATACTTAATATAATAAAATTATTGTTTATATACAAATACATATAATACACAACAAAATATTTAAAGGTGATAGTAGTAGAAATAATAACAGCAATTTTCACTGAAGGGAAGCGAGATAAAATTCCTTTACTTGTTTTTTAAAGGAATCAATTGTCTGAGCCTTTTGAATGTTGATAGGCAGAGAATTCCATAAAGTAACAGCTTGTACAGTAAATGATGAGCCATAAAAAGATTTCTTTTTGAATGTTGGATGTGCGAGTGTTAATTTACTAGTAGATCGAAGAGAAAGAGAGTGTGTAGTATGGACATACGCAAAACGAGAAACTAAGTAACGCGGGGTAGCAGGGTTAAATAAAATGTTATATACGAGAGAGAGGATGTGAGCATTCCGGCGAAGTCGAATAGGCAGGTATTTATTACCATTTTACAAATATAACCCGAATTCTATTAACTTGTTTTAAGTACAAAATTACAAAATTTATTTATATCCGTTTTACAAATATAACCTTAATTCTATTAACTTATTTTAAGTAGGTAAGTAAATGGCTATTAACTGCAGTGAGTGTAAGGTTCCTAAATGATGAATGTTCTTGGTCTGTTGTTGTTTGTTTCTCCTTTACCAACAACAGAGAAACGGACTATCGTGGTATTGTTATATGACGAGGTATTATAAGATCCCGAATATAACATAGACTACATATTATTACGAAACAACACAAGTTATCCAACATCAACTATGTTGTTTAAAATAAAATAATTTTTTTGGCTAATGGTTATCAAACAAGAGGGAATTTTGACCAAAATCCACCGCACAAAGTCCATCAAGAAACAAAGTTTATTGGTGAAGTGTATCTGCTTCCATCTAGCGAATGTGTGAAATTAATGTAATAATAACATCAGATAGCATAATATCATATATTGTATGAAGGAAGTTGGAGTAGGTTGAACTATCGGAAATACTGACGTCTTTCTATTCTTAACTGCAGATCATAATAAAAAAATACAGTTAAAATAAAATAAATAAATATCCCGGGACATTGCACACAGCGCCATCTAGCCCCACACTAAGCAAACGCTTGTGTCGTGGGTACTAGATAATGGATATAATACTTATATACTTTTCTTTTGCAAATACATACATACAAACGACCAGACACAACACAAGTAATTATATTTTTTTAAGTACATAAATACTTGTGTCATACGGGAATCGAACCCGCAACCTCTAGATTAGAAAGCAGTGCCACTACCAACTAAGCTAACAGGCCAGTCATACAGTTAATACAGTTTCATCAAAAAAATTACATTTAACAAAAGACAACACAAACAAAAAACAGTCAAATACGCAATCCATTCAAACTTAACATACACTAAAGTTAAACAAACTCATAGAATATATAGTAGGTAAGTATTTTGTATTCCAAATAGATTTGTCTAGCGCTAGCAAAACTGATTTAAATTCGAGTTCAAAGTAATATTTTCATTGTTATTCAATCCACAGCATTCATGGTGAGCCAAGTTATAAATAGCGCACAACTAAAGTAAAATATCACGCAGAATATAGTACCTAATTCTGTATATTCTATTGTATTATCAGTTAGCCCATCGAATTACAGAGTCCAAATATTTCACTCACTATAAAAACCATAGTAGTACTCGTTATCTGGTTTGAGCAGAAACTACAAAGCTACACTCCAAAGTAATAAGGGTTTTCTGAGGTTATTAGCTGTCTCATAAAGTCGCTTTGTAAATAAATTTAGAAAAGCCTTCGAAAATGTTAGTGCCAATCAGTCAAAACAATTAATAGTAAAACTTCGATCGCTTTACAAAAGCAGCACACTCCATTCTTCACCTCATCGTGTTCATTTTCATCATCATCATCATTTTGATCATTTCGTTCATCAATCTGATCATTATCATCATCTTCTTCAATTTCCTGGCTATTATTATAATCGTCATCATCATTATCTGCATCGTTGTTTTCTTCGCTGTTATTGTTTTTATCATCATCATCATCTTCATTTTCATCTATTTGTTGATCGTTGTCATCTTTTTCTGCACTTTGATCGTCGTCATTATTTTTATCATCATCATCGTCATCATCATCATCTACCTGATTATCAGTGCTTCTATAGTATCTTCTGTAGCTTTTCTCTTCAACCTCTTCCTGTTGAAATCACATTCAGTTAGCAATTAATACACAAGTATCAAATGATCACTATTGGACCATTAGTATAAAACTGCACCTCATCCTCTGCTGTTTCTAAATTGTCTGCATTGTCGTCGTCGTCGGCTTCTTGCGAATTATCATCGTCGTCATCGTTATCTCGATTATCATCGTCTTCATTTTCATCTTGATCATCATCTTCACTTTCATCTTGATCATCGTCTTGGTTTTCTTCATCATCCTCTGCTTCATTACTGTGTTCCTCATCATCCTCTTCATGACTTAGCTCGCCATCACCATGCTCATCATGGTCATCATCATCTTCATCATCCTAGTTATTATTGTATGTAAAAATCTAAGTGCTTAGTGATCATAGAAAAAGTGGTACTCATATTGAAATACATGAAAGTAGTGCTGAAGGTAAGAAAAGTCACAAAATAGAGTTTGGGTTGGGTTAGATAAAAAAAAGGTGAATTAAATGCTATGTTTTGTTGGGATGATATGTAAAAGTAGTAAAAATTTATGATTTTTAAAATAATGCAATTTCTTATAAATATACCTACATTGCTGCTCAAAGCATAACCATCCTCAACGAAATTTGGCAGGTCGTTTTGAATATCACTACTTTACATGTAGCATAATTTCTAGGAAAATATTCATTGTCTGCAATAAAAAAATTATAGCTCTTGAAAAAAATAAATATGGCAACTGCTTTTTATACAACTCACATGGTGCTTCAGTTCCAAAGTGTGTTCATCGTGGTGAGCATCATCATGCCCATCTTCTAGCCAACCTTCCAGCACTCCAGAGTATCTTGTTTCCACTGAATTAGCTTCCACTGAAACATTGATTAGATATTACCTATTATAAGAAACTGTTTGAATTTAAATAGTAGAATAGGCCAGCCTTCTATACCACTCAATTTAAAGTGAAGAGTTTACATTTTCAAGTTAACATACTTAAGTCAGTTAAAACTAAAGGTTCAGTTTAAAAAATAGTTCAGACCTCTTACAACGAGAAGTTTAAATATGTCATTAAAATTTAACTAGGTATGTATTTAATTTGATTTTTTTAACTGATAAATGTACCTAAATCAATTTTAAAAATTTTTAGCTGCAATAACTTATCAAACTCTTTTCAGCTATTCAAGAACAGTTGTACAAATAGTCTGTAAAACAAGGGCAATACTCACATTCCGACAGGCCTCTGTTCTCCAATATAATCAGGCCAACGAGTGTCACAAGCACTGCTAGCAATGAGAAGAATATAACTTTGGCACACCAATGGCCACCGGTGCCATGTTCTTGGTATGAGTGCATGAATATGTCACCCTCCCCGAGCGCGGCCGCCGTGCCACGAGGCTCCTCGATACCAAGATCATCTGAAAAAGATGACAAACCTCATCAAAATCTTAACCTTTCTTCATATCAGTAGAAAAGTAAGAAATATGCCCAAACGTACCTTTCTTTTTCTTTTTGTCTTTGCGCTTCCTTGGTTGAACGTCGCCTGACATGGTTCACTTCGATCTGGCGCTCTGCAGGCGTCAGAAAGCCACTTTATTGTTTCATAACCCTGAGTAAACAATGATACAATGAACTTGCATATATGGCAGCTGGCATACAGGATTCCAAATGCGCAATTCTCGTGAATAAAGAAAATGTCTGGCGCACGTTGAAATGTTAAAATAACCTACGTAGATATACCGCGGCAGCTTTCTCAATTTATTTTAGAATTGAACACTAAAAATAACCGGCGAAGACAGCTGCAGAGAGAGACAGGGATAAGATACAAAAGTGGTTTATGAACGAATCCAACCTGATTCTCGGTTTTTTGATTGCCCAAAGGCAGAATTAAATAATATCCTATGTAACTTATTTATTTAAAGAAAACTTACTGTAATTTAATTTATTGAATTATAATTTCTATGTATTTAATATTTTAAATTTGTACGTAAATAACAATATAAGTTTTTAAACGACTCCTGAAGTGTCAGAATTCACCTGTCATCAAGTTCATTGGCCTTTGATTGACACTAATCAGCTGATTGTCAAAAAGTGTAAACAAAACTAGAAGGAAAATTGCAAACTCAAGATAAAAGAAAATAATGACTGAAACTGAGATAATAACTTTATTCGATGGATACTCCACTATGTCCGATACTAACGAAATGCTAGCTAACTGTAGCTGCGTTCTTATCAAAGGGGAACATAATGTTATTGTGGATACAATGACTGCTTGGGATTCTGCGAGAATTCTTACCGGTGAGTACCTAATTCTAGAAATATCCCCCTAAAAAAAAATATTTCCCCTTGAACTATAATTTGTCGGTCTTCAAGTCGAGAGTAAACCGGTTTCTTCTAGGCAAGCGCGCTACATCGTAGACTATAACGTTGCTTAACATCAGGCAAGTTGTAGTCAAGCGTAAGCCTATTTCATGTTAAAAAAAAAGATTTTATTGAGGAGATAATTACCCAGTGCCATTTAGCCCTATACCTACTGGCTACTAAGCTAACGCTACTACCATGGGTAGGTTAGGTACCTAGGTACTAGATAAACTACTAAATCTTTGTATATTTTCAGCTTTATCAAGCTATAATATAGCGCCTGACGATATAAACTATGTGATATCAACCCATGGCCATTCCGATCACATAGGAAATAACAACTTGTTTCTGAAAGCTAAACACATTGTCGGCTTCAGTGTTTCTTTTAGAGATACCTACTACTTGCATCCTTTTGACGAAGGTAAATAATATAAAGACATATATGTACATGTTTGTCTGTATATTTATTTATCATCAAACAGTGTGAAGTTAAATCAATTTAGATGAAATTCGTAATGTAGTTGTACATTTAAGATAAGATATGACCCTGAATGAACACAACAGCTATCTATGTGTATGATTGGCATATGTTACAGTTGGATATTATGTTAGAAAACAGGTTAGTATTAAAAAATACTAATACTTATGTAGGCACCTACTTAAAGTCTAAATTATGTTCTTTTCCCAGGTAAAGAATATGTAATCAATAGCAATGTGAAGGTGATCCCTACACCAGGGCATACTCTATCTGATGTGACTGTGATAGTTAGTACTAAAGATGGTGTATGTGCTGTAGCAGGTAAATTAGCAAATATATTTATTATTCTTTCATTTTGGTTATCAAAACATCAATGTCAAAAAAAAAATTACATGTGAAAGTAAACCAGCTCATTTTGGTATAAACATTGTAGTACCAAAGACACTGTCTCTCATAGTATACAGCAGCTAGACATAGTTATTGAATCATGATCAATCAATATCCTATCCTTTTCGGAAACATTTTTCTCAAAGTGTGGCTGTCCATCCATGTTTAGTAATGAATTTAAATATATATAATTTTATTGACTGAGTCCATGGTTTCTTCATCTTTGAATGATTAATTCAGCAGAGTCATTAATTTTCAGGTGATCTTTTTGAAAAGTTTGAAGACATAGAAAGCCCAGACATATGGAAGGAAGCAGGTAGTGAAGATCCAGCTAAACAAATACAGAATAGAAACAAGGTAGCTGATATGGTTGATTGGATCATTCCTGGACATGGACCAAAGTTTACTGTGACTGAAAATATTAGAACGACTTTGAGAAGGCAAACTAGTGATTTCCTGAAAAATAAAGAATAATGATGAATGTCTCATGGTATGATTTCGAAGCAATATTTGTTGACTTTATCAGTGACATTTTTCTAAAATTCTGATGGTGGTAAAAATATAATTGCTAAAAATGCAAAGGTAGTTTTTTATATGTTAAATCAAGACCTTTTCACAACATATCTATAATGCCTATACTTATCTCAAACAGAAAATAAATAAAAGATGTTATTCAAGTAAAACTTTTATTAAACATACAGGAATTTCTTGCTTTTTAAAATCGAAAATGTACATTACAGAATAAGCGTAGCAATCCAAAAAAGAGAAAATTTGATACATGGTAAGTATAAAATTGGAAAACTTGGGAAATCTATTTTACTACTTAACTAATGTATGAGACTAGCTCAAACACTTTGTTAAAAGCTTGTTATTATTACTTATTCATAACTGTTCTACAGAAAACTATTGGAGATTTGAAAAAGATTTTTTACACAAAGAAATTATGTATAATCAAACACAAAAGCTTGCTGTTTGCTACATTAACAATCAAGTGTTACATAATATAACATAGGCACTGTATAGCATAAATAAATGTAAAGTAGTTATGCATAACAATACATTAGGAAAAACTAATAATTTTGGACGCTGCTGTTACATTTAGCGCGGCATTTCTTACTAAAATAACATTAGTTGGTTTCAAAAACCATAAAAATAATAATAAAATCAAACAAAAACAAGTGAACGAAAAATTAACAAAGTTAGTGTGCAAAATTAGTTAGATTACAATAGCCCATTCAAAATGGGTAAAATAAATACATACCTATATTAATTTATAGAGAATACAATCGTATTTTTTTGTTTATCAAAACTCAATCAATCCTTTTCCAACTTGTGTTCTACAGAAATTGGTCTTTCCTTCCATTCTTCTTAAGAAGCATAATTTTGGATAACTCAGATTACAGAGTTCAAAAAGTCTCTGAATAAGAAAACTAAGGATTATCGCGAAACGATAGAAGTCAATCAAAAATTGTATAATTATGACGGATAAAAATATGCAATTATCTCACTATTAACGAGGTAATATCGAGAAATGCTTGGATTTAGGACATTTAATACGGAATATATATAAAAATGATTATCATACATGTAGGAAGGGTTTAATTAGCGGAACTACTCATACGCAGACTCAAATTTCCGTAAATTTAACTAACTGAAATTGACATGCGTATTTTTTCATCATGCATAACTTCGAACAAAGATGGCCTATCTTCCCACTTGACATTGGCAGAATTGCGAAGTCATATCTTTGCAAAAGCCATAACAAAAAAAAAATTGGCATAGATTGCATAATCATCACTCTTCCAAGAAATACTAAGTTAGTTGGTATTTTGTAACGGAAAACCACACATGTTTGAGTCCGATACAGTACTCGTAGGACGTGATTGTAGAACCAATTCTGGTCTAGAAGGAAAGTTACAATATTATAGGTCAAAAGAGTTTACAATATTTCTGAAGCACATTGCTAGTGCTTGGTGGGTCTAGAGTCTAACCTAAATATCTACTGCTTTACCGAAAACCCTAATCATAGATCATTTTATAAGTATTTTTTTATGTTTTTTTAATTCCTACTTGGAAATACAAATTTCAGAAAGAAATACATACTTACTAGTAAATTACAAACGCAGTACCTATATTGAGTTAGGTTTTTCGGTAAGTTCTTCTAATTGCATTGATTCGATGTCGTACTCTTTCTATACAGCGTGTTTGATTTCTGATGAAATTAAAATAACGCTAACTAATAGGACAACTTAATTAAAACTTAAACACCCTTAACCGTCATTTGCACTACATATTATGTTACACAGGCGTCGCAGATCTTTTACATTTTATGTATGTCACATAGATTTTATCACATTCAGTTTAATTTAAATAATACTATAAACTATAAAAAATATAAATTCATTTTAAGAGAAAATTAATCTCATTCATGGAATTAAGTGATCAATTCTTCGATTCTTTGTGTTGTATAGTGAAACATCAAAATATTTTTGTTTTTGTGGCACAACGTTTAGCTATTTTGGATACATTTAGCTTTGTATCAAAATATATCTTTTTGTGTAACGAAGGCGGGTGGAGCAGGAATATAGCATTTGAGATTGCGTGAAGCATTACATAAGACTTTTCATTTTATAAATTACATATGCAAAAATAATGGATAGTGAATATAAATTCGCCCACATAGGTAAGCTAGGTTCACATAATAATTTAAATATTTAGCTTAGTTCTTAGTCACTGAAAACTCTGGAGAAATATGTAGTGTTTTTCCGCTGCGACTGCTCCTTAACCGACATCAAACAACAAACATCAATATTGTTTGATGTCGGTTAAGGAGCAGTCGCAGCGGAAAAACACTACATATTTCTCCAGAGTTTTCAGTAACAATGGATTTCCGCAAAGTAACGCCTGATTCAATATCTTAGTTCATAATCACTCAAGCTCTACAAATACCTATGTGTTCGACAATCAACTCACGCGCCTTCGTAAACTAAAAAGAATGAAATACAGAATACATATTTAGATATTACTTCCAGTGATACCTTCAACGGATATCCGAGTATCCACGAGTCCGGGCCAAAGTTGCTGCGTGCAATAATTAAAAACAATCCTATTAAACTTATATGGAAGTGAGCGAAAACATCACTACCGGCAAATGATGCAAATTAGCCAAAGCTGGATGTTATTCAACGGTAGCCTACCCCCCGGAAGAGTACATTTAATTTTTGATTGATTGATTGGAATTGTGAATTTCGTGACAATTAGATCGTGAAATCGTGATTCGATTGAAAATCTGAAATCTACAGTCAATTCTGGAAAGCAGACAGACACAAGTTCGAATCTTGCCGGTAGCGATTATTTTGGCTCACTTCCATACAAGTTTTCAAATTAAACTTTAGTGCGGCTCTTGCACTTATAAATTAACCTATTCAAGTTGAATTTTAAACGCTAGATAGAGCAATATCACAGCCGAGGGATTACTAACGCTACAAAGCTCAAACATGCCCATATCCGTTCCGAACATTAATCGACAGCTGCAACCAAAACAAAAACGAAATATCAAGTACAATAGATGGTATATAAACTTAAAAATATGTAATTACAAAAATGTATAATTGTATATTTCACAGTACATAAGAGCGAAATATGAGGAGCATCAATCAAAGTTCAATTTATGTAGTCTAGCTAGCATGTGAAGGCACGTTTTTGTCTATTTGTTGTTCTTACTTTTTAAATGCTCGTTTTGTGTACGAAGTTAAACTAAACGAAATGACGTGTACTAATTTAAAAAAATAATTAAGTATCTATCAAGAAGTAACTACATAGCAAAATCTTTTTGTAGTTTCCAACATTTATTTATTGGATAGTACAGAAATACCTTGTAGACTATTACACGAGTTAATTCACATTTGCTAAATTTTAATAAAATCTTTGATTGCAAACTCCTCTTAAAATATAGGTTCACATGACACAGTTGAAGCGCAAATGAGGCGCCGTTGCCAGAACAGAAAGGCGCACGTGGGGCGGTTATAAAACCATTGTTACCTGCGGGTCGATGCTGGTGGGTACTGGCTGGGGCTCGTCCAGGCACAGGTCCGAGTCGGAGTCTACTCGGCGGAGACTGTTGTCCTGTAACCATTAAAAGTTTTGATAAGAAAGAAAGAAAGCAATTATTTTAACACACAGGACACAACAATATAAAAAAGTTGAAAAACAGATAGAACACAGACGTGATATAAGTTACATTGATGTATCCTGTGCGTCAAAAAAGGACATAGCTCATTATTAATGTTGCAGATTATTCTACAGCGCTGTTTTTCAGATATGACGACGCGCGGGGTCAAGAGTTAACAAAGCAACACATATAGTGAAAAGATAAGTGATCGTCATATCGATAAGTAATCACTATTTAAATCTTGATGTGCCGTATTAGACACGTTATTAGAAGTTTTGTGATCGTAGCAAGAACACCACACTAGTCAAGTAAATACAGACAGGTCTTGAAATTCATTCGGAGTTGTTTTTTTTTTACATTATATGGGCTTACGTTTGACTGCACCTCGCCTGATGGGAAGCGACGGTGAAGTCGAAGATATATATATGAAATTATAAAATACAGCAGGCTCTAAATTTTTGGTATAAAAATGGCATCCGACAGACGAGCGACTAGCCTGCAGAAATCTGGCAATGTCTCATTCAGGGCCGCGAGTGTGTTAGAAGGGGCTTCGAAAACCTAGAGTCCTTTGAAGACTGGAGTCCTAAGCGACCTAAATAGGTATACTAATAACAAGTTGTATTACCCCTTGTGTGTACTGATGCGTGGTAGTCAACAGACGAGCGACTGGTCTGCAGAAGTCAGGAAGTGTCTCAGTCAGGGGAGGTCGAGCGTGCGTCAGTAGGGGCTTCAGGAGCCTGGAGTCCAAAGCACCCCACAGTCTCGCCAGCCGAGCCTTCTGGGCGTTGTTGCCGTCGCCGCCGCCGCGGGGTGTATCCTAGCAGATAGAAATATGGGTCAAACTAATGTTGGTACATAATTATGTATTGTTTTGAGATACAATTCTGCACTTAGAAAGGTGAGAATGCGAATATTTACCATTGCTAAGGGTATACCGCGGCGTTATCGCAAAATAAAAAGTAAATGGATGACTTATGCTATTTAAAACCACTCAATTAAAAATCTTGTTAAGTTTGTAAAGTCTTAAACAAACCCAGCAAACGATCAAACAACACAATCAAAATTTACTAGGTTTTATGTGATAAATAACTACATTAAAATAACTAAATTATATAGTCCCAAAATCAAACTCTTATTTAGTATTAGATTAGTAAGGTATTAGAAGTTTAAATCATGCACTATTTCAATCAAATAAAGAAACCCAATCGCCATACTAGTATGTGCTAATTGAAAAATAACTTGTGACCTTTGAACTTTTTTAGAAGTAACAGACGCGTTTTATGACGAGAAAAAATGATTACGAAGAAAGATACATATATTATTTATGTTTATTCGTCGGATTTAGAACTTATATAAAAGTTTAGAGTTTCGGTTATTTTAAACCGACTTCCAAAAAAAGGAGGTTATCAAGTCTTCTGAAAGTTTTTATTTTTGGTGGACATGTTACGCGATTTCTCCGTTGTTTATCAACCGATTTCAAAAATTCTTTTTTTATTCGATGAGGATAGTTTCCGAGATGGTCCCATAAAAATTGTTTTTCATTCGGTTCAGTACTTTTTGAGAATAAACCAACAAATTGATAAAGTTTATGCAAACAAATTTTACTCATATTTCCAAAACTAGGTACTAGTCGGATTTTGATACAGTTTTCTGTGATGTGTTGAGATTTAATAGGTGCATCTTTTTAGCTATGTATTACGATGAGAACTCACCAGGGGGCGCTGCTGTATACACTATATCTTCTGAATTGTCAACCTGATTTTGATGCGGTTTTCTCTGATAGGCTTAGATTTGTTTAGCAAATGAATTTATGTTGTAGTTTTTTTGGTAGGCTTAGATTTGTTCAGTAACGTGACAGTAGAGTTGAAGTCGGTTTTTGCTTTTGTTTCAAATAATTATATACAATACAATACATTTATTGATAATTCCATTATTACAAGTCATACAAGACATATAAAATTAGTCATATAGTCATATAAAAAACATTATATAAAATTGTTTTGAAGATATAGGTAATTACTTTTAAGTTTTTATTCCACACACAATACAGGACTACTATAGAACCTATTAATAGGACTTCTAAATGGTTACATTACTAAAATCATTGGCCATACGTCATATTTTGGGCTTTTCATATAAGTAACATATTTATGTTACAATTGTATTTACTTCAATAAATAAATTCTTTTTATTATACCTACAATTATTTATGAATAATATTATTAATCAATTAGCACGTACTAGCAATATTGGAATAAAATATAAAATTTTAAAATGAGTAATAAAAATAGAATGTATGTACATACTTCGTTTAGTTGCCAAGGCATAACCACTTCCTTCGCGCCATTAGCCCATCTAACTATCATGCGGCGGCTCTAGACATCGAGGGGAAACCAAAAGGAAGCGATAAGGTAAATTAAAATAACATGCACAGTGCTATATTGTAGAGGAAAATATAGTTAACTTTTGCAAGGTGCTAAAGAAAATCTCTTTTTGGTCGGATAAAATAAGTACGTAACAAAATAATTAGATGTACATATAAAAAATAAAATATTATTAGATGCATTATACAAAAGTACCCAATAATAGGTAAGTATGTGGTTTTATTATTGTCATCAGCAATTCAACACTATCACGTCTTTTTCTTTTACTATAAGTACGTACTTTTGTATAAGGGAGCCAATCACAGATCATGTACAAAAATTGCTGCCATGTGATTGGCTATCGGATCATGGAAAGAATCAGATGAAGAATTGCATACATGTGAATGCTAACCATCTTGTAATAAAGAGGAAATGAGAAAAGAATTGAAATGAATGTAGATTTCATCAATGGTGACTATATTTTGTGATGTTTTCATATATCAAATCTTGTAACAGTGTGTTTTGTTGTTTATTTATAATGCAACAGGTTTGTAATGAAAATATGTAGGTACCTATTACTGTGTAATTGTAATTTACCTGTACAAAATCGTTTTAATAAGAGAGTTAATTCAAGCGTTTTATATTCTGTTATTAAATTTAATATCATGCATTTCGTGCAAATTTGATTAAAGTGCAGCCATGTTTTTTTTTAACTATAACGGGTTTGCACTTGGCCTTCGTTTACTACCATGTACCATGTGATAAAATTTGCGTATATTTATTCTATGTATTACTTTTTTTAATTGAAGTAAAGTCTCGCGCACACTTGATTCATTTGCAACACGGTTGCAGTGGTTGAATTAACCTTTTACCAATGTAAATGCATAAAAGTATACTTATATATACAGACATTGAGCGTGTTTTATACGTACCATAAAATGAAAGTGTGTACCTGATTAATTAAAGGTAGCTTTTATAAATGGCGGCAAAAAAAAACACGCTACTCTTTCTGTACATATCGTCTTTCAGATGCACCCTCGCGATACTGAAGGACATGTTAGTGATAAACTTTTAGTATTCTTTTTAATATTCGTGCATTGATATAGCGTGCTTAGTATGTTTAGTTCTTACTGCTGCCCTGTCGGAACTGGCCGGTTGCGTGGGGTCCAAGTTACGCAGACCGAAGCCTATATCCGCAGGCTGAATGAAATGTCACTTTGTAAGTTTAGTAAAATGTCACTTTATACTCGTAAGTCAAAGTCAAAGATTTAGAACGCTAAGGCCAGAACAAGAGAGCCTTTGCAAGAGTTGCAGGAGGCGGAAATCGATCGAAAAGTTGAGAAAGTGTTTGTGTATAAATTAGTATGAGTTGAGTATTTAAAAAAAAACTTAATCATATGTCCTGGTCATCCAGACAGGCTGTTTTTTTATGTATAAAAATACAAAAAAACTTTCTCATATCTTTCAATAGATTTCTGCTCCTTCACAATTTGATAATGGTTAGTGAGATTAGGAAAGGGTTAGTTTTAGTAACGATTAAAAATAATTCGTATATACAAATCGAATTAATTACGCACAGCCCCCTTAGATGAGAGCCGTATTTTAGTGAGCATACTGGCGCTTGCCTAAGGAATAGAAATACCAATGTATGGGAGTGACGTAGCATGTCAATCGTCGCGATGTCAATCCCATACATTGCTCTTTCTATTCTATAAGCGAGCGACAGTACTCTCACTAAAATACGCCTCTTGTCTAAGGGGGCAGGAATCTAATCTGAATGAATTTGTTTTAGTCGTCATTTTATAAAGACACTTATAAAAATATCCCAATGCACATTGTTTGTTTGTCAATTTTCTTACTTTGTTACATTTTATTCAGACTTTTATATAGTTGGGCCAGCGAGCTAGGATTATATAATATATCCTAGAATATATTCCTAGCTCGATGTGTTGGGCTCAAAAACTAAGAAGGATTGAGTGATCAATTGTAGGCAGAATCAGCAAACCAACTGATTATGATTTTTTGAGTCTAACTGAACAACAGTAAAGCAGGGTACTCACCTGCCATGCTACGTTACCTGCCACGTAACGTAGCATGTTACGTTCCTAGCCTTCAAGTGAGTACGGCTCGTCCACAGTCATCGCGTATCTGTTTGCGAGCTCTCGGATCCGCAGTGTTCGTGACGATATCACGCCGACAACATGTCTCAAATGGTGGCTAGTGCTGCGTTCATATTCATTTACAATATCATCGAAAATTATAAAAGTCCAAGACGATTTTGGCAAAGCGAAATATTCAAAAATAGAAATCGTTATAATTTAGTGTTGGATATGAAGTCTCAAGAGATCAGTGGACATGTCCAATATTTTCCCAAGCATCCACTTTCAGTTTACTTTTACCTATATAATAATCATTATCTTTAGGGTCCCACAATACCGGAGTATTTTGATAAAGTTCAATTAAATTTAATACTTGTTCCTCTGTCCACTCCATTGTGAAGAACGTTCGCGAGTTTTTTGAAGCTCGCACCTACGTACTCACTACACAAGCGCTCGTGTTGCCGTCCACGCGCATACTGCGAGCCGCTTTGTGCTCGCAGCGATACCGCCACTCGGCGGGTCGCTGCGATCTCCTTGCGAACTACGCGCGAGCAGAGAGCAGCGGGCTCGTGCCTATGTACTCACTTGATACAGTATCTGATACATTACATGCTACACGGCTAGATGAGTACCCTGCTTAAAGTCTCGTGTAAATTGAGATACTTTTCCATCACGACCCGAGTTAATGAACACATATAGGTTAATATACAATATATACAGGTAAAGCTCGTCATCCAAAGCCCTGCAACACCTATAATAGGGCATACGTACCGGTTCGCCCGAGTCCGTGGCTTGGTAGAGCTGCCACAATAATGGAGGATTAATTCACATGCGACGCGGCCCTACGCCCGCTCGAAGGGCTTGCTACCGTCCTTACTCATTTAGACTCTCTCTATCTCTTTGAGTCTAATTTTCCTCATGCCTTGTGTCGTCACTCCCCCCCAGAATTCGAATTCGAATTTCAAACATTGTGTCAACGAATATTCGTCGACAAAATGTTTGAATTTCGAACTTGATCCCGAATAAATGACTAACAGGATTTGAAATTATTTGAAATTAGAATTTTAGATGACGTGTACAGGAACGGATAGTGTTAAATAACAACAATAGTTGACACATAACAAATTTTAAATAATGAAAATGTGGTAGCAATGTTGATATAGAGTGCTATCGCCGATTCATTTTAGAAATGGGTAATTGATATCACGGTCACAGTTTGACCGTTAGATATTTTCTAATTTAATATGTTAACTAAACGGTTTTCACACACGTGTAATTCGTTTACGTTATTTTTTAATTTGCTGTTAATAAAGGTAAGTTTAATGTTTTCAGGTTTACATAAAGTAAAAAGCTAAATGAGTAAGGACTACAAGGCTAGCTTTGTAAAATTATCCTTCAATTCATAGAAAGATAGCAAAAGTTTTTATAGACCATTAAATAATAATAAATAAATAAATAATAATAAATATTTTCGGACATATCACACAGCGCCATCTAGCCCCATACTAAGCTTACGCTTGTATCATGGGTACTAGATAGCGGATATAATACATATATACTTTTTTTTTGTAAATACATACTTATTATACATAGAAACGACCAGACTCAACACAAATAATTACAAATTTTAATATGCATAATTATTTGTGTTATGCGGGAATCGAACCCGCACCCCTAGATTAGAAGGCAGAGCCACTACCAACTAAGCTAACAGAGCAGTCGTTGTTAAACAAGTAACATTTTAAACGAATCCATCACCATAGAATATAATAAATTTAAGGTTTCAGTATATTTACATACTTAAAGTGAAGTTTAGTAAAAGGATAATTTTACCAGGACCAGCCGTTAGTATGAGAATGGGAATCTATCTATCTTTTTCTCGCGTGAACGAGTACCTAACAAACCCGAATACTTGTGCATTATTATTATGATTGATTTTACTAAGATTTTTAAATTAGCTAATATCGAATTAAAAACTACTTATACTTACAAAGTTTAGCTCAAAGCAAAAAGAGAACTATGAAAGTTGTTAGCACACAAGAAAGCTACAAAAAGCAACAAAGATTGTTAATACAAAGTTGATAAAGCAAAATATGTTCTACATTTATGAGAATAGAAACGGTTTAAATCTATTTCATTCAGCAGTTAATGTTACTGGAATAAATACGAATTAAATCTAGTATACTATTCGATTATTACGCGTAATAATGGTCGATTTTTCATAAAAACCATTTCTATATTTAAAACCATTTTTACACGTAAGAAATATCGTCATGTAAAAAAGTAACTCTTGCTTTTTTAGCAATACAGCGCCCTACATTTAAACCTTTATTTACGCATAATAATAGAATATAAGTTACAAATATAAAAGATTGTTGTAGGTAAAAATGTTTTAAAATTTATTTGACTGTATTGCTAAGACTTCAACTATCTTAATTTAGAAAAATATGTGCATTTGGCTTAAATTCCTATCAAACTGTGCAAAGAAGGAAAAAAATGTGTAATTTAGTTGCTTCAAAGTAAAATATCTGTAAATACTTACACTTCTAACGTCACGGTAAGGTAAGGCATCGCTTTCTTCGTTGCCTTGTCTGAAAATTAGAGATAAATAAATATATTAAATAAATATATTCCGGGACATTGCACACAGCGCCATCTAGCACCACACTAAGCAAACGCTTGTGTCGTGGGTACTAGATAACGGATATAATACTTTTCTTTTGTAAATACATACTTATTATACATACAAACGACCAGACTCAACACAAGTAATTATAAACTTTAAATTTCATAATTACTTGTGTCAAGCGGGAATCGAACCCGCAACCCCTAGATTAGAAGGCAGAGCCACTACCAACTAAGCTAACAGGCCAGTCAATGTAAAGAGATGTAAAAGGCCAGAGATGTAAAGTATCAACACGTTGTTAGTTAACTACAAAATAGTTTTATAATTATAGCAAGAATTACAGTTTTAATTAGAGTGTTATATTTATTTATATTGAATGAGAGAGGCCAACTCTGACGTAGGCAGGGTTTATCAAGCGGACCTCACATAGCTAAACGATTGCTACATTATATCAAACAGCCGGACCCAAAATTTTACGTGTCACCTGACCCAAGAAGTACAAAAGTGTCATGAAATTTGCTATTACAAATCCAGTAGTTTTTGTACATATGAACAACGTCCTAGATAATAATAAAAATCTTATTTCTAGTGTGTTACTAGAAATAAAAATAAATAAATATAAAAGACCATTGCACACAGCGCTATCTAGCCCCACTCTAAGCCGTTATCTAGTACCCACAACACAAGCGTTTGCTTGTGTTGTGGGTACTAGATAACGGATATAATACTTTTCTTTTGTAAATACATACTTATTATACATACAAACGACCAGACTCAACACAACTAATTATAAATTTTAAAATTCATAATTAGTTGTGGGAATCGAACCCGCAACCATAGATTAGAAGGCAATTTCGTGCTCATAATAATCAGGTACCAATCCGGGAGGGTACACGTAAGTAATATAACACATGCGCAGCCCAATACTCTTGTGCTGAGCACCTCTGGTAAAAATAGGGTTAAAGGTAAGGTTAAAGGTATGGTTAGGTTAGGTAATAGGTTAAAGTTTGGTGTGTGTCTCAATAAATATATTTTCTTTCTTTCTTTCTCTGTAGCAAACACAATTAGAGTGACAAATCGACATAATAAAACATCTCTCTCTCTGTGAGTCGTATTTCTTTATGACTGAGGGTCGTGACTCCCCCGCAGAATGAATTCATTAGGAAAGTTCTCTTGCGCAGATACATCGTGGTGGGCGCCCAGGTCCTTCCACGGAAGACACATATCCTCGGATATTGTGGTCCTCAAAAATTTCACCGTCACCGTTAAATCCACACATAACTTGAAAATACAAATCATTGGTGTAGGGCCGGATTCGAACCAGGGTGC
Organism: Macaria notata; assembly: GCA_927399415.1. Classification (NCBI taxonomy): domain Eukaryota; kingdom Metazoa; phylum Arthropoda; class Insecta; order Lepidoptera; family Geometridae; genus Macaria; species Macaria notata. The sequence goes on from OV656727.1 coordinate 4,692,327, forward strand.
ATATGGATGAAAAGCAGACACGGGTACCGCTGAGCCACACTCGGTTTTTAATATTATTTGTTATTAGAGTGGCAAATCGACATAATTAAAAATCGATTGATCCTATAGGCGAGTGTCAGTGCAGACCGTGGGCAAACCATTTTTTTCACACATCAATTGAATTAGTCACATACATACATATCTACGTACCCGGTGGGTATACGCAGGTAGGCGAGCGCGTGCGTCGCCGCGCCGCCTTGAAGCACCACTGTAGCTATGACGATGAGAGAGGTGGTTGTCAACATCGCCTGGCGGGCCTCTGACACCGTGTTGCGGATGGCAAGGGCGAAGGACATGGCGCCGCGGAGACCTGCAAGTGGAGGCACAGGGCGATAGCTAGGTTATTCTTCATCTGTAATATAAAGGTAGGCAATGCTTGCGCAGTTCATTTAAAAAAAGGCAAGTGGTTGTTGATGCTAATTTTGACCTTTTTACCAACAAGTGATTATTCTTAACATAGATAAAAGATAAGATAAAAATAATTTGTTTCCAAAACTTTTATACGTGGTTTGCACAAATTGTAACATAATAATTAATTAATTCATTACATTTTTAGCTACTTTAATATTTTCATAGTCAGCAGTGTTCACCGCTGTCGGTGTTGAAAGTGGCAGAAGTATTCTTATCTTCGTTTTTTTTTCTTTTTGATTCAGGAAAAAGGTATTAAATTTTTTATACTTACGTATAAGTAAGCAGATTTTAAGGTTTTTTTTAATTAAAAGAAAGTGACATACACGCATCATAGAAAACTTTTTGTTTTCTAAAATTTAATCTCAGCTCAGATATAGTAGAGAAGAATGTATTTTCTTTTTTCACAATTTCTAAAGGTTTTCCTGTAACTTCATATTTACCTGCAAAGAACAGCATGTGCTGGAAGTTGGTGGGTATGGGCGGATTGCGGCCCAGGTTCAACAGGAACGACAGCGGGTAGATGTTCACAGCACGACCTAGCATCGATGTTACCTGGACACGGCTAAGGAACATTGCTTGTTCTGTTTACTGTTTGAATAATTATACATCTAAACATTAAAATTTATTGATATCTTTTTATTTTTAACACATACCAATCAATTTATCACTTTATTATTGTAATTCACGCTTGCGATGTAGGAACTATAGTCCCGCAAAACAGGATATAAGAGATATGGGTACTAGTGTTAGGCTCAGTACACACACTGGAGTTATGGACTATTTGAATTATTCGTAGCTAATTATAACAGTAAACAATATTCAAATAGAGTTATTGATAAATTCAACATCTGCATTAGCAATACCTTTATTTATGTTTTACTGGATAGGGTGGTCTATAATATCAATTTTATTGATATTATAGACTACACACACTTCTATGCTAAAAATATTATCTAACCTTATCATAATTCGAGGAGGAACAATACCGACTTATAAATAAACAGCCTTCCACTTTAAAGACTCTTTAAAAAGGATACAAATCCAGCAATAATAAACCACGGGTCGAAGTGATGTTTCGGGAACGTGAACATAGAGACCCCTATGTAGGTGAAGATGAAGTTTTCAGCGAGGAAGTTGAGAAGCTCAAACAGTTGCTTGGTGCGATTCCGTGAGTCGGATGATAGGTTGTTGTACGTGTAGTGCGCCTGACATATGCCGCAGAACAGGACTGCTACCACGCCTGGAAATAAAGGTACTTAGATAAGTGTTAAAATAAATAAATAATAAAAAAACAAGACATTGAAAATTGTTAAGAACCTATTCAAGAGCATATCAGATGAATATATGAAAGTGATGTACCTTCTAAAACGATGCTAACGACACACAAATAGTTGCTTTATTGACTAATGCAAATTATATAATAGTATCTTTTAAACATTTCTTAACAGGACCCTAGTTTTTTGTAGGCACTTTTTCACACAAGACAATTCGTTGTTGACAAGTTGACAATGTCATTCCACTGACGATATTATAATAGCTGAAGTTTAAACATTAGTGAATGTTGTGTATATGTTTGTCAACTGTTTAGTTTGGATGCAATTTGGTTAGGAGATAGATTAAACTTAATTACCACATGGACTGTTCATCCCGGATTAATTCGGGTAACGCCGCGGGGCGCTGCTAGTTTTCCTTATGATATGGTAATTTTGTTTATTTTAAAATATAAATATTATAAAAGTAGGTATTTGTACGTACCAGTAAGTTCACAAACTTCGGCAATGAGGAAGGCAGCGTAGGACATGAGCACGAATAGCGCTGACTCCAGGAGCGGCCACTCCCGTACGTGCGTGAACTTGGTCATGTGTGACTGAGTTAAGGATACATTGTGGAAATTACAAGCATCAAATAATTCACATAGCTTTTAGTGATAAGACTACCTTTTGTGGCACTTATTCTTATTCTGTTATAATATAATTATTTTAAACAAAATCAAAAACCGACTTCAACTCTACTGTCACGTTACTGAAAAAATCTAAGCCTATCAAAAAAAACTACAACATAAATTCATTTGCTAAACAAACCTAAGCCTATCAGAGAAAACCGCATCAAAATCGGGCTGATAATTCAGAAGATATTGTGTATACAGCAGCGCCCCCTGGTGAGTTGTTATCGTAATACATAGTTAAAATGATGCACCCATTAAACCTCAACACATTACAGAAAACTGTATCAAAATCCGACTAGTAGTTTAGGAAATATGGGTAAAATTGGTTTGCATAAACTTCATCAATTTGTTGGTTTATTGGTTTTTTCTCAAAAAGTACTGAACCGAATGAAAAACATTTTTTATGGGACTATCTCGGAAACTATCCTCATTGAATAAAAAAATAATTTTTGTAATCGGTTGATAAACAACGGAGTAATCGCGTAACATCCCCACAAAAAAAAACTTTCAGAAGACTTGATAACCTCCTTTTTTTGGAAGTCGGTTAAAAAGCAGAATCAGATTTAGAATAAAAAACGTGTACAGTCATATGGTCACATAGATAAATGTCACTAGCAATCTGACTTAATATGACAGAACATCTATAGCGCAAGGAGTATAAGCTACATTTCACTTATAAATATAATACAAACATATTTTTTTAAATTGAGAAAATATAAAAGTAGTCCACAGGCGAGGTCGACGGTGATTGCTTACCATCAGGCTCGATCTCTGCCTGTTTGCCACTTATTTGATGTGTAAGTGGAAGGATCTGGGCGACCACCACAATGAATATGCCCAAAAGAACGTCTCTAACGATTTGTCTCTGCAAGAGAGTCACGACCCTCAGTCATGAGAAAACCAGACTCAAGGACCCTCCCTGAGTCGGGTTTTCTATGTGTATGTGTATGTGAAAAGGATATCAGAGCAGTTAAGCACCCGATGAGAGCGCCGACGAGTAGCGACAGACTGAAGATACCGATAAAGTCACCGATGGCATTGAGGAACGCAGTGATTTCAAAACCGCCGTCTTTCGAGTACCGCGTCTCGTAGTTTTGTATAGCTCTGTGAAAAGATAAAGTAAATCTTATTTACCAACTCATTATACAGAATCGAGAGATTGTTTGTTTTTGTCAGCCACTTTATACAAGACTAGTGGGTGCTCGCGACTTCGCTCGCATTAAGAAGTAAAACTTGCATCCCCTATTTCACCCCTTTAAAAGTGGCATTTCCAAAAATCCTTTCTTAGCGGATGCCTACGTCATAACATCTATCTTTATTCCAAATTTAAACCCAATCCTTCCAGTGGTTTGGGCTGTGCGTTGATAGATCACTATATCAGTCAGTCAGTCACCTTTGAGTTTTACATATATATAGATGGAAGTTTCGATGTGAGTACATATAAGTAACATAATATATAGGTATGTACGTATTAATGGAATAGAGAGACTAATTTATGGGATCGACGCAACAATTCGCTACGCGGCCTATCGTGATGTCAATCCTATAAATCAGTATTTCTATTCTATCAGTATACTACGGTGAATGGTCTGAAACTGAATACTGATAAAACGAATATAATGTCCTTCAATGCTGTATCACCAAACTTTAAAGAAGCTCCATTAATATTAGAGAATGGAACTGAATGTATATACGCAAAGCATGTTAAGCTATTAGGATTCGATTTAGATCCCTCCTTAACATGGAAAGAACATATTAATAATACTTGTAAAAAAATGGCAAAAGGGGTTTATGCATTAAAACAGTTGAAACCAATAACAAGCCCAGAGCACCTAAAGGAAACTTATTATTCATACATACACTCTATACTTTCATACGGCATAAGTATATGGGGCAATGCGACAGACTTTGAAAGAGTGTTAATAATGCAGAAACGAGCAATAAGAGTACTTGTGGGAGGTAGATATAGAGAGTCTTGTAGAAACCATTTCAAAGAGTTGAAGATTTTGACGTCAGTGTCACAATATATATTAGAGATTATAAAGTTTGTAAAAAGAAATCCACATTTGTTTAAACTTAAGACTTATAACTCAAATAGAACCAAGATAAACAGAGTATTGTTGAAACCAACTGTGCCTAGGCTGTGTATGACTAAGAAACTACCAACTATAATGGGAGAGAAACTGTTCAATAAACTCCCCGCACACATTCAGTCTTTGAATAATGATCAGCAATTTTGCAATAGCGTCAAACAATTATTGTTAGATCAGACACTATACAGTTTTAAAGAATACTTTGAAAATGACTACAGTCAACTACCAATTGATTCTAATCTTGCTTAGAAATTATGTAATTAACTACTGAGTATGGAGTGTGATGCCAAATTGTGATTTTAGCCCCTATACAGCTAAAGTGACAGTACCAAGATTTATTTAAGTTGACATATTGTATGATTACATACCTATTATTATGTTTGACGTGATTTTAATAACAAAAATTTTCATTGTTTTATTAATAAAACTAGACATATGTAACTTCTAAAATTTTATAAAAGCCTAATGTTATAAATTCAATTTGACGAGATATTGTAATTTGTGTAGCATATTCTGTGATATTAGTACTTATACCTATGTATGTTACAATTTTACATTATCAATAAAGATTCTTTATCTTTATCTTTATATGTTAGCACGCTTACAGAAATTTGCCTTTTGTCTAAGGGGGCTGTTTGATCTATTTTTTAAGCCGCATCGAGACCACCGAACGTCGCGATTTTTAATATGGTAGCATAAGTGGCTTAGGCTACTTTTTGCCCTAATTTGTATTATATGCGAGAGAGAAGACGCTACTATTTTTGCTAATAGTTTAATAACCAAAAATGTAGGCCTTGATAAAGAAAATGATAAGGGCAATATACAATTTTACTTTTACTTTTTAATCGCCAAAACGTGTAGATAATACACTGAGATATTACATGCATGACTCGGCAAATAGATGGGGCTAAAGTACACTTATTGTGATTCATCCGTGTAGTATTCTTAAACATCTTCACGTGATTGATGTTCCAGATAAAGTGCTTGCCAAATACAAATTTGGATGATAAAATCAAAATACGTATGCTCTTTCAAGTGATGGTTTAATGGAAAGTGGTGATAAGGTCGATATTGGCGCGCGAACACAAATCAACCTCAGCCATGTGTTTGTGTGTATTGTTTTAAGTGTCAAAACTGTCTTCGCTTAGTTCAGAGCTAACATTAGTTGACACGTTAAATCGTGCTTAACACCAGACGGGCTGAAGTCATGCTGGAACTAAGCGTTAAAAAATAAGTTACCTTGTGGTATATGGAGGGCACACCTAAAACCACCAAGTTGTGTTGTTTGAAGCCGGTTAAGGAGCAGTCGTAGCGGAGAAACTACATATTTCTCCGGAGTTTCATTTACAATGGATTTCCGCCAATTAACGCCTGATTTAATATCTTATCTAAGTTATCATAAATCATAATGTTTATGAACCTTACGACATCGCGCCGTACAGGGCAAGTCAAATAACATAGGTAATCACTTCTTAACAGTAATGTCTTTAAAATACTTATTGCTATACACTTATTATAATCAGTGAGCCAAAATAAAGTAATTAATTTGGAATATATCTTAGTAACATACCCGCTCAGTACTAAAGCCACTGCATCGTTGAGCACGCTCTCGCCAAATATCATCGCGTACAGGTTCACATCCACCTGAAATTATGATAAATACTTCTTAAGTTTTATGAGATACATATACTAGAGTGCATGAGTGCACCAGACTGACCAGCAGCAGGGAGAGATGGCGGGACATCGTGAGGCGAGCTACATCTGTCACCCAGAACAATACTACATGTTAACCACGACCACTCTGGCAAGAGTGTTACGACTGAGAAGAAGAAGAAGAATACTAGAGTAGTGGGTGCTCGCGCTTCGCTCGGATTAAGAAGTAAATCTTGCATCCCCTTTAAAAGTGGCATTTCCAAAAATCCTTTCTTAGCGGATGCCTACGTCATAACATCTATCTTTATTCCAAATTTAAACCCAATCCGTCCAGTGGTTTGTGCTGTGCGTGGATAGCTCACTATGTCAGCCAGTTTGTTGCCAGCCACCTTTGTTGAGTTTTATAAATTTAGATATACAAGAAAATCATACTGAGTTACCTTAATGATATAAACTCCTAGGCATTCATGTGCATATTTGTCAATACAAGCAAAAGTTGAGAGGTAGCAGCTAATCTGATTTTAATATTAATTGGTGCCAAGTTTCCTCTAAATTTTATTAATTCTAAGCCCGTACAAATGTTGGATCAGTTGTCATTTAACTATAGAATTAGCTACAAAAAAAATTACCTACAAACAATTTACTCGCTCTTGTCACGACTAAACAACAAGTTCTTATTTGGAGTATATGGGACAGTACTTTCTTCCCCTGTAGCATAATTGTAAAACCATCCCTGATACCCTTGAAGCCCGCCACAAGCCAGCGTACACAAACGCAAAAATCTCGGTTTATCCCCTGTTTTATATATCGTCGGTCTAGATGTGACACCTCGTAACTGCAAATTTGAATATTTTTATTTGTTGATGTATTAATATTCACTCAGTATGCCTGGTGTGAACTCGTAAGTGCCTGCAGTCAATTTCATTCTAAATAACGCTAAAAACGATCAGTAGTGACCTCTCGTAACAAACATATTTGTTATTTGTTCTGGTGTTTCCTCGTTATAGCTTCTAGTGACATCTAGTATAATACATCGAAACTACTTAGTAATGTGAGACCCCGTATGAGCATTATTGTGATTACTTGTATCTACATCTTGTCAAATTCACTAAGTGAGAACTCGTAACAACGCAGTATTCCAAAATGGCGTCTAGGAATTGCAGAACACAACAGGTCAGTCTTTGTTTTTCCTAAATCTAGACATAAATCTATCTGCTTAGAGCTAAAACCACTTTGAAATCTTATTCTGCTACTTTTAGTTATCAAGTGTACTAATTACTTTACATTTATCATTGTTATTCAAGCTAATTTTTGAAGAAAGTTTCCAAAGTTGTATGAAAAGCAGATCCTTCAGAATGGAACGACATAAAAAACAAAAAAAAAGAGAATGTGGAGAAGCTTACCAAGGATGGACAAAAAATAAAGGAGAAAAAGCAAAAAGAGGAGCAGAAAGAGGAGAACGGAAATTGGGACCTACTTGTACTTCAAAGCATTGCCAGAAGACACGTAGTTGTATAATGTAACACAAGTTTGTACTTGTGAGAAGGAGTTTTTAATTTCTTTTGGCAAAAAATGAATTGGGATCAGAAGAAAGTTTCTGTTGCATCTCTCGTATCTCACATAACTCCAAAGCGGCGAACTGCACTAGATGGTAATACGTCTAGACGGCAGGCCTCACTTATATATAGATTGAAGATAGATGGAACGATGTTGAAAGTATGTAAAAGAATGTTTCTCTCTACATTGGGTTTAAATGAGTGGATGGTAACAAATTGAGTAAAAGAATCAAAAAGTGGGATGTCTGAATCTGGAAAAGGAAAAAATACCGAAAGACAATTAAGAAAAACGAATAATAATGCTAACAGAAAGAACCTAGAAGATTTTTTAGATGAGCTTCCTAAATTACCTTCAGTCGAAAATCTTCGTCAAAACAATATCTGGAACCAACATTCAGGAACTCAATGAGTGAAATATATTAAGGAATATGTTAAAAAGTGTGCATCCTATGATCCTCCTCAAAAACCATTGAGTCGCTTTACATTTGATATGGTAATCAGGGAGAAAAATATTGGGTTTCAACCTCCAAAAAAAGATCGATGGGATTTGTGCATCAGTTATGAGTCAGGAAATACTGACGAAGAAGCATATCGCAATCATATTGCGAAAAAAGATAGAGCACTTGATTAAAAGAACAAAGACAAAATTGCCGCAGGAGAAGGAAAGTGTGTCGTTCTTACAATGGACTTACAAGCTGTTAAAATTTGCCCAAGTTTAAACGCATCAGCTTTGTACTATAAAACTATACTCTGTTTCCACAATTTTACAATTTATAACATTAATACTCACCACTGCCGATGCTACTGGTTTGATGAGACTGAAGCCGATTTAACAGCAAACACTTTTGCTAGCTGTCTGATCGATTATCTGCAGAATACTTTAGGAGGTAGACAAGTATCTGAGGTAATCATTTGGAGTGATGGATGTACCTACCAAAACAGGAATGCAACACTTTCAAATGCTCTTCTATCACTCAGCGTAAACAAAAAAATAACAATTTACCAAAAATACTTAACCAAAGGGCATACCCAGATGGAAGCTGATTCGGTACATGCCACTATTGAGAGAAAAATAAAAAATAAACCTATATATTTACCAAGCGATTACACACGATTCACTTCTGAAGCAAGACGTGATCCCGAACCATATGAAGTCAAAAGCCTTGATTTTGCTTTTTGTAGAAATTATGGAGATGAATTGACTTACCCTTCCATCCGACCCGGAAAATCTGTAGGTGATCCTCAGGTGACAGATTTAGTTTTAATAAAGTATACTTCAGATGGCATCATCTGGGTAAAAACTAATTTTGATGAAGAGTTTCAGAACGTCCCTAAAAAAAGAGGTAATAAATCGTCCGTTGAGGCCTTGGAGTGCTTTACACAGTTGCATAGACAGAGAATTCCAATCAAGAAACAGAAATGGTTACATTTGCAGAACTCCTTTTATGATAATTTGCCTCATAAATAAGAAGGTAACTAAGGTATTAAATAGTTATTATGGTAACTTTATCTGACTGAAACCATAAAACGATATGACTGAGATTTAAGTTTTGTTTGTTAACTAAAGTTGTTTCATTTATTTTTTTGTTCAAGGGCTTTATGAGCAAATTTTTTTGAGGTCGTTGAAATCTCTTCTGGATAATGGTTTAGTTTACTAAGTAATAACATGGAAAGGTGCCAAAACGCTAAAGCAGAAAACTTAACTAATTTTAGTCTAAAGTCATAATTGTTATTTTTGTATAGCTATTATGTTTAACTACGGAGAATAAATAAATTCTCAAATATTATAGTCTAATAAGTATTCATTAATGTGAATAAGTATTATACATTTAGAAATATAAAAATTAAGTACATTTCGAGAACTTTAATAGTAATAAGTAAAAGTAAAATACTTATCTACCTCCTACATTTTTTTTTAGATTTTAAGGCTAAGTGCCATAATTTAAAATTGACAATAATAAGATAACATTTCTACTTACGAAAATGATGATTGTGTTTCATTTAAGTAGTTTCTTAATAATTTGGTTCTAGTGACTCTACGTAAGTGACGTCTGATTACAAAAAAAAACAGAAGAGTTACCACGTAAATAGAAATTCATAACATAAGGCTAAGAATAAAAAAAAACTGTTTATTCGTAACAAAATAAATCGTATTTTATAATTAAATGAGTAAAATAAACATAGATTTGTAGGAAACTCAAGCAATCAAGATGTTTTTTGTCTCTCCTGTAAAGTTAGTCTTTATGCATATACGAGGTGTCACATCTAGACCGACGATATGATACTTTATTTGTCTACCCATATCGCAGGGCTAAGTATTAGGTATTTCCAATGTTTAAAACCACATTTCATCAAGTGAATCATTAGTAATTTTAGACACAGAAACACGAATTACACGTGATGATGGAAACTCTTTTATCTAAATGGTGGGCAATAAACATCACATGCTCGTATTGTGATAAATAAACAATATCAGACTGATATCGCGAGATCTAAAATGCCTATACTGCAGTGAATTAGAGAGTATTTATTATATCAATAGATGCCATAGATAATAATAAAATAACTGTGTTTCGTTTCACACATGTCACTCTAGTTACGATGAAAACACTGTCTTTCCTTATCTATGGGTTTGTTTTTAGTTCGTTGCTGTTGTTGATTGAACTGCTGGCCCAATGTTGATGAAATTCGATACATGAATGGCTTTTACTGGTAGCCACGCCTATAGAACTATACGTGGTCATTTCTTGGAGGGGTGACTATTTACTTTTTGTGCTTCGTTTTTATGTATAATAAGTATGTATTTACAAAAAAAACGTATGTACATATATAAGTATTAAATCCGTTATCTAGTACCCACGAAACAAGCGTTGACCTAGTGTGGGCTAGATGGCGCTGTGTGCAATTTCCCGGAATATTTATTGATTTATTTATGGGTCACAAATACTCAGTAGGTTTGTACTGCAGTCTCAACCCATTTTAGACGCATATATGGCGTTTCGAAAAGTATCATATATAGAAAACGTATTCACTCACGCTGTTATACCCCTGATCTTGTCTTATATCTTACTACAACGCCTACTAATCTATACTAATATTATAAAGCTGAAGAGTTTGTTTATTTGAACGCGCTAATCTCAGGAACTAATGGTGCGAATGGAAAATTTCTTTTTATGTTGAATAGACCATTTATCGAGGAAGGCTTTAGGCTATATAACATCACGCTGCAACTAATAGGAGCGAAGAAATAGTGGAAAATAAGGAAAAAACGGTGAAAATTGATCATCTTTGAAGGCTTCCGTTGCGTGCGCTGCGAAAACGGTTCTAGATATCAAAAAAATATGTATGAAAGAATTATTCCTCTTGAAATGATCTAACAAAATGTCCGCGACAGTATATGTCTATCTTTTAAGATTAACTCACTAGAACCTTTTTTATGGTAATAACTATTCCATGCAAACGAAGTCGCGGGCATTGCTAGTTATATGATATATGCCAATGCTCCTTAAAATACAGATGTTTATTTTCAACTTAATCTCAGTTTAGATCACAACAACCATTAACTAAACAGTTAAGAAGATTAACTATATCACTACAAATGGGTTGTTGTAAACCTTGACTGAATTCTGGTTGTGGTTGCATCATGTAATAATTCTACGTGGGTAAGCAATTAGGCATTACACTTGACCTGGGGAATTAACCTGATGTGACTTATGTTCTTTAAACTATATTAGTTTTGTTTAATGAGATAAGTCATTATGTTTGATTGAAATAGTAAGTCAATGTTTATTTAATATAAAAATCAAGTTACTAGCCGATTACAGCATAAACCAATACAAGTTTTACACCAGGAAAAACACTATCAAAAACTAATGTAGGGAAATGCTTCAACCAAACCTCGTAGCAAAATATGTGCCAAAATGTAATGCATTGCTTTTTATCTCTGGCTTTGTATTGTGTTAAACAAAATGTTTTGTTAATAAACCCATTTCATTTGCAAAAGTAGAATTCGAATCTATAATTATAATCTAGGCTATCTATAATTATAAGACAGGCGTCTTATACATAATATTGAATTGATTAATAATCTACTGTTACCTATTAAGGCCACAATATTTCACCCGAAAACGCTTTGCTCTTGGTAAAATGCCTACAGTTGCTTTTTCGCATGCAACTCCACGCCGTATTAACATGAAAGCAAGGGCGAGCATCGCGCGCATAGCTCCGGCCGACGAGTCTTCTCCACACGCAAACAATTTTGCACAATATGAGCAGTTTTGCAGACGTTTTTGACGAAATAAATTCATATAAAATCAGCAATTCAGAATATTCTATTTATGTCTCTTTACTCCTCTAAATAATAACATTATTTTTAGATATAATTAAATTGGTTTAAATTTCTTTACTACTTTTGGAAAAAAGGTGAAAAATATTTCAAAACAACTATTTTTCAAAAAATAAAACTATCGAGCAAAGTATACGTAATCGTGTTTTGGCGTCTTTTATTGTCTTAACACAGAATCAAAATTATATAAACTGAAAACAAATTAGCTCTATCTACTCCTATTTTATTTGATTTTTATGAAAGGTCGATTTCACATAGCACCCCGCGTATGTACCCGTTCCGTAACATAAGAACGATTCCTAGCTTGTCACACCCCCTTGTACCACTGTGACAGGTTATGAGCGTCAACTAGCCAAGAAAAAACCACTACATTTTTTTACTGTTTTATGTGTATTTATGTCTATGCTTCTTAGTTCTTACCTTCAACTGCGAGAATATAGCCAGCACCGTCAAGGGGTCCGTGGGCGAGATGAGAGCTCCAAAATACAGTGTGTCCAGGAACGTGAAGCTGGACGCCAGCGACGCCGGCATGAGCTGTACGCAGCCGTACATGAGCGAGCCAATCACGAGCGCCGAGAGAGCTGTGCCCACCATCGCGAATGTTAGTATGGCGCCCAGGTTGCGGAAGAAGTATTTCTGAAAAGTTATCAGATGATTTCAGTAAATTTAAGATGACTATTGATGATCAGACACGTCGCATGGTAGTTACAATCGATTGCGATCGCACAAGCATTTAAAAAATAAGAAACAAAACATTATTTATGTTTTGTTCATGAAAAAAATAAGTATTTAGTTTTTATTCAGTAAGTATAGTAAAAAGAGCTTGCTTTGTCAATTGATCACTTCCTATGTCATACAAAGTAATTATCTACAACTTCATTTTTAAAGTTTTCTGGGGTCTTAGTGTGTGTTTGTGAGTGTATTGTACATTTCCATGTATTTACAATGCTGAATATAGGTACTATGTTGGAATATACTCAACATGCATAAAAATGCATATAAAATATAGGTAAAATACTATTCATACTACACAAAATGAAACATTTTGATATGTTTCATCCATAACACTACAAAACAAAGACACATAAGTAAACCAAAGCTGATAAATAGTAACTATCTCACCCGCTTCAGGCAATAGCCGGCATGGAATATGATGGGCGGTAAAATGATGTTGAAAAATATCTCCGGATCGAATGTCGCTTTGAGATCGATTTCATTTTGCTCCACATTCACTATTTCACCTCTAAAGCTGTATGCATATGTCTTATTTGGAACTGGTGCTTCTGAAATATAAACATTTATTCTTTATTGTACACCAATTGAATAAAATCACAAGTATAAGGAAATTTAGGGTATAAGATTGGGAGAGATTGTGGCCTTATTACTTAACTCATTAATAAAAGATTATATTAAAACTTTTGTGAGACATTTTTATCAATATGTAACTTAAACCGTTTTAGTTACTTAACATTATATATTTTTTAATCAAGTTCTATTGCTAAGTTCAAAATAATTCATTTCTCATGAGTTAGCAGAACAATAATTGAACAACAGAGAGACATGTAAATTAGCAAATTTCTGTGTGTACCTCAAGCATACTTGAAAATGTAACTTGAACACTGCATATTTACATATAGATAAATTGTGTAATTCGCTATGCTGGATATGACATAAAAAATAATAAAAAACAGAATCAATAATTTACATATAGATTTAAGGAAAATGTATTTAAAATGATACTGTCACCTACCTCCAATAACATAATGGAAAATTTATATTATGTTAAACAATTACTATTACAGGTTGCTATGTTATCTATAAGTGAGTGTGGCTCAGCGGTTCCAGTGTCTGCTTTTCATCCAAACACACACTGGTTCGAATCTGGCCCTACACCAATTACTTGTATTTTCAAGTTATGTGTGGATTTGCACTCGCATAATGGTGAAGGAAAACATCTTGAGGAAACCAACATGTCTGAGGACCACAATATCTGAGGACATGGGTCTTCCGTGAAAGGACCTAGGCACACACCACGATGTATCTGCTCAAGCAAACTCCCCTAATTAATTAATTCTGCGGGGGAGTCACAACCCTCAGTCATGAGGAAATATGACTCAAAGAAAGAGATGTTATCTATAAAACTTGCAATATAATAGTCATGTAACACATTAATGGTACATAATGTGTTACATGAGTGTATAAATAGCAGATACTCAAGTAGCACAGAAACCTCACATATACACCACATCATATACTACATCATACTAAATGCACTCCAGTAGCTATGGTATTTTATTTACATTTTTGTTCCAAAGTTATGCTGCTGATGATGATTGTTGAAATTGCTTGACACATTCTTGGAAAGGCAATTAAATTAAGTAGCAAAATAACAAAAAGCTGTTGAGATACAGAAGAAATTTGAAAAAATAACTTGAACCTAAAAATGTTAGGTATATTCAATTTTGTTTTTGGTGTCTACACTTATGACTTACATATTTATAACTTTCGAAACAAGTGTAAAAAATTTAGATAAGTTGTTTTTGAGAAATCTGTGGATATCTAACAAACATACATCGATACAATTATGAAACACATGTTAGCTTCATAGATCATCATACTCAAATTTGATCCAATTCTAACAAAATCACACACACACAGGTTGAATTGATAACCTTCATTTGTAAGTCTGATACATATATAAGAACACACAATTAACATAGACAGAGTGTATTAACTTGACTTCTGGGGTTTCTGGCATGACAGGTTTTCTGTAGAAATTGCAGGTCAGAACTTATGTTCTGCCATACAAAATCTGTAAGTTTTCTATCAGTTGGGCACATATAATTTTCAACACAAATCTTTTTTATTATTATTTTTACGTGGAATATAGTATGTTTGACTATAGCCTGCCTGATGTCAAGCATTGCTGCAGCCTAGGGTGTAACACACTCATTGCTTGCGTAACGTTAATGTATTCCAGACATACCAAACCATGCATTTTTACACATTTTTATCCAGGTTTTAAAGTACCCTATATGTTGAACCAGGATCTAATCTACCTCCACACTAAATGTCATTCAAATTGATTCAGCCATTTACATGTGAAGAAGTAACAAACACACACAAACTTTCACCTTTATAACATCAGTTGGATTCTTTCGACAAAAATACAGCAGACACAACTTACCTCCGGACTTAATCTGTATTTTATCTGGGAAGTAGAGTCGCAGCATGTCAGGTGGTACTGACTGGTTGTACTTGGTGTCAGGGGCTGGGTGCACGTCAATGTATGTGACTGCATTGGTGCTGCCGCCATAGCGGATGATGGCACCTACTATTAGACCTGGAGAAGAATAGGTTTGTTCAGGAATAAGTCACATAGGAATTTTATTATACTTTCATGATGTGTTACAAAATCTACCTAGTTCATTTTGATTTATTTATCATCACTACATTTTATATGGTATATTACTAGAAACAACCAAGACTGATCCTAGTTTTTCTAATATTGATCTACCTATTATTTCGAGTAATTTATTTTTAACATGATGCAATAGCAAAATCATCTAACAGGAGGGTAGGGCTATCAAATGACAGGTGCAGCTGAAGTAAACATTGTGTTCAAACAAACAGTTTTAGGTAGTGTATTCAAGGTTTTTATCCATTCATTTGAGGTCACATGATATGATACTATTTGTGGTGATAATTATGAAGTTACGTTTCATTATTTGAAGTAAGATACTCACCGTAAATAACAGCCAATCCAGTTTCATGTAGCCAGCTCACTCGGCGATGTTTGAAAACCCAGATTGTTAGCACAGTGAGTGTAAGAAGGCATGTGTATATCAGCAAGTTTAAACTGTCTATTCGATGTAACAGGGTTGCTTTGGCATCTAAGGCTATATCGGTGCCAGACCCTCGGCACACGGCAGCCAGGGACAGCAGAATAAAATACGATCTAATTACGGAATTCATACTTTTGCTTCGATGGCACCAAAAAATTACTTTAACATTGGAAAATTCACTGCTCTCCTTTTTTCTCTGGTACCCAGCCGGTACTACATACAAAATCGTAACAACATATGCATCTGTAACAAATTTACGACCTGCAAATTATGATTTTATCAACACTTCACGTTAATACGTACATACACAAGAAGAAAACGAAAGCAACGAAAGGAAAACGGAAAATCGACCGACCGATTTGTATCATGACAATGACAGCTTATCAGCTGTGCTATTGACAGTTATCGGTTGTTTTTTTTTATTTTGTGGTCCTTGTGCGATACGTATATGAAGCCGAAAGTAAGTTAATAAAAAAGTGTATTCTACTAGGTACAAATTAATTACATAACGAGGTCAGAGAGAGCATTAGTAATATAATGAATAGTAAAATTTTAATAACAGCAAAATTAACACGGAGCTTGATATGTCGTCGTGTTATTATTAACGATGTTGGTTTTGGCGGCACTTTCAAATGGTTTTGTATAGTGTAGAGTATCAGCAACCCAGCAGAATTTGATTTTCCTTTTACGTCCAGTAGAAAAACAAGTATGAACACGGTGCCCTCCGATTCACTTTGTTTGTTTAGCTTAGTTTTTAGAATTCTTCTTGACAGGTACGTCTAGTAATAAACTTATAAGTACTTACCTTATTACCTGCTGTAAAAAAATCACCTCATTAAAATAATATTTTTATTGTTAATCTGTAGGTAATGGATCGACCTTCAATTTTAAGCAGGTAGATAAAGGTAGGTAGAAGTAGGTATTTAGCTAAGTATAGGTTGATACCTAGACATTACAGGTCTTACGTTCTTCCAAAGGTCTTACGTTCCACCTTGATTTTATGCCGCAATTATGTTTCCCAGTGCCTCAGATTGGTATGCAAGTTATTTATTTGCAGGTTATATGAAGCTTAGCCTTAACTAAGTTTTTGCGCATAGAACTAGGTACTTTATAAATAGGTACCTATCTAGGTATTATGGTATTGAATATCCGGAACTAAAGCTTCAATATGTACATAGGTAAGTAGGTAGGTACAGTAGGTAGTTGTAAGCACGCTCTTGACAAGATTGTGACTTTGTAACATGACTTTGTGACCTACTAACGGAAACCCAAATATACAGAATCACAAAAAAGTAGGTACTTACGTATTTATTTAATACTAGCGAACGCCCGCGGGGTTTCCTCGTATTATTTTAGGATAAAAAGTAGCCTATGACACACCTTAGATCTCATACTACCCACAATTCCCACATACCAAAAATCATGATGATCCGTTCAGCCGTTTTTGCGTGATGGGCATTTATATAAACAGAGAAACAGACAATCAGATAAACAAATAAAAAGACACAAATTATACTGCTGAAACAAGTTTTATTATCGATTTCAAGTACTTTTACCCAAACATATTATATCTTCTATGTACAGATTTTTGACCCTCTTCGGCTTAATTATAGTTGTATATATGTCGTAGGATAATTCGATACTTCGAATCTTCGCGGAAATCCTAGGGGTTTTGCGAAAACGCGGATAATTAGACATAGGCGAAAAATTATCTGTCCTGTTGTAGTGCTAGTGTTGGACTCGAAGTCACTTGTCTGTGACAGAAGGTAGATTAGGTTCGTTAGGTTGCTTTCTACCACGCACATGCGACGACGAGCGAAGCGAGGAGGAGCCAAGTCCTGTTGTAGTGCAAGTGGTGGGGCAAAAATCCTGACTTTGTCCAGTAAGATTTGATAATTTTTCGCCTATGTCTAATTATCCGCGTTTTCGCAAAACCCCTAGGATTTCCGCGAAGATTCGAAGTATCGAATTATCCTACGACATATACATATAATAGGTATAGATGTATTGATAGACACTGGATTACTTGAAAAAAAACCAGCAACAATGCCAACTCTAAGAATAGATAAAGTTTGCATATCGGGTTTTTTTTGCACTAGTCATCAACATCGATAAACATCTGTACCTACATAAAAGATAAAAAATAAAAGAAATTGTCAGACACTATTATAGATATCTACATAAATGTTTCTGCGCCCTAAACGCCCTATTTTTGTTCTATTTTATTTGTTTCCAATAAAGCGTTAATCTATCTACCTAACGCCCGTAAAAAATACCTATATCTATACTCATAGCGGCAGTAACATGTTTTATTCACATTAGAAGTTACAACTTTGCTTAACCTTACCCAAGGCAATATTTTTTACCACTGCTTTTACACACATATATGTAGATATGTGTTATTGAGCTGACAACTAATTTTATCCAACTTTTTAATAATTTTTTTTTGTAAAAAGTTTACCATTTTCATTCATTCATTTCATCATGTGTGTGCTTATAGGTCACAAACTGTAACGTTTTTAATAATCCTAGTGTGATACTCTTTTGCACTTGGTTGTATGAACACTAAAATTATACTCCTACATATCAATTCAATTCAATGCCTTCTTGCAATCACATCTGTTACAATTAAATTCTACAGTACGTGCACCCGGTGCTTATAATTTAGGGTAGGTATGTGCTAAGACATAGACTATACTTACTACTAATACTAACCTAGTTTTATTTTAATTAATTTACTTAATAGTAAATCTATTAAGATCTTTGAAAATCTAAGTAGGTAGGTACTTAAAAAGTAATTCTACTAAATAAGTACATAGAACATATGAAGAATACAGCAACATTTGCAACTTTACTAGCTTCTTTAATCCTAGGTCTTAAACTTTTGGCTGCACTTGGATTAAAAAATGTGGCTGCTTTCCTTTATAAAGTTTGAACAACGCAAAACTGTAGGTATTTAGATTCCACGCAAGATAGCGTTTCTTGCGAAATGCGAATCACGGCAGCACTTTCTTTTGTGAAGAAATTCAAAATCTTTAGTGATTTAGTGTGTTGATTTTTTTAGATCTAAAACATTGATAATATTAGTTAAAAAATTTAGTTCTAATTTTATCCGTACCCAGAGCTATCTTATGCGGAGTTTAATCATGTAATTATTTGTGCAAAGATGCAGTTTATAATTAGGTCGAACTTTATCTAGCTATTGTTCGGTTATAAAGATTATCTCAAGCACCTTCTGATTGGCTTAATTATTTATCAGATAGAGGTGATATAATAAGCTTTAATTGCTATTTATGTGTAGGTAAACTTCATTATTTTAAAGGGGTCGAGTGCTAGTATTTTCAGAATCCTTTTAACCCTGTGCTAGCGCACCTACATATATATAGGTATCACCCGTCTAAAATTACACCAATCAAGGAAGCCCAAAAAGGCATCATCTAATCATGTTTATCACAGCATTTCCGCTTATTTCATTGGCTGCTGTATTTTCCGGGCAAGTTTTCACCGTCAAATGCCCCTGACGCACTTTTTCCCGCCCCTTCCATATCCTTTCACAAGTTGTAAGATTACTTTACCTGGGATTCCCAAAGCTCAAAGCGTAGGAAATTATAGCATAAGCTATAATACTATACCAGCCACTTAAAATTACGCACAACTTGATTATAGTAGGTGAATTACCTACTATATATACTATACTCATTAAGATATGAAATATGCAGGTTACATTAACCTGATGCACAAATGACTGCAAATTGTCATGGGTTTTAAGTATTAGCGTTTATTCTTGTTTTGATGTAACTCAATTTACCTTGCTTATGAATGTTGCAGTGCAGTCATCGATATTTTCCTGCATTTATATTTATTCATTGGAAATTCAGCTACTTAATGAGGTAATTGGTTCAGAATGAAAATGGTGACGGCGTCGTAGAATAATAAATAACTTTATTTGAGTAATTTAAGGTTTCTTTTAAAAAGTTACCTTATGTATTACTTGATATATAAAATAACTTACCCTATGTATTACTTGATATATATTGTATCTTAACTTGATTAGTCTGTAAGTATGTAGGTAGTATACATTTAATGCATAAGTAGATAGTAGATACCTACAGATAGAATCAGGTTCAAGACTGCAGAAACTGTGTTCAATGAAGGCACAACCATTACTGAGGGTTACAATCAATTATATGCATTTTTATTTTAATATGTAGGTATTGCATTTTTAATAATAAAATATAAAAACAAGTGAAGGAAAACTAAACATACTACTTCTAACTACTTACAAAAAGGGGCACTTAGAAAATCTTTAATTTATATATAATCTAGTTCTTATTTTTTTAAATAAAACGGGTTTGCGCTTGGCCATAGTTTGTATGATGGTAAGCAAAGGCTATGGCCTAAGACGGAGCGTGCTTACCCAATAAGAACCGATTCACTCTCGCTTTGAAGATGGTCATCATCGTCGAAGATCAATGTATAACATCACCATCGTCTAAGATCCTTAAGACTTTTAAGACAACCAAAATACAAGAAGATTGTAAATAGATATTTGCTTCATATCAAGAAAGAAAGAATCAGGCATTTTCATATATCGTCAAGTTTCAACTCTGGATCTGTCACTCAGAAAAACCCATGAACTGTTGGTAGGTGAAATAAAATTTGTTGCTAAGTATTTAAATACCGTGGTAACCTCCCAGCCTGTCGACCAGTGACGACATTGCACTTGCTTTATCACAGCCACCGTTTAAATTGACTAGGTTTTGCTTACCACACTGCTAAATTGTTACCATTGTCATTTAAGAGCAAGACCAAATCCAATCGCTGGATCGAACGCAGTGCGCGCCTTCCACTCAAGCGCGATACACGTCTCATAAAACAAATAAACTAATCTAACAATTTAATTTATTCGCCCCATTCAATCTAACCAAATGTCTTAACAAAACAACCACACCTTAACTTATTTAAATTAAATTATTTTATACATTCCGAAAGTGATATTGCAAGTGATATTTTTGTTTAGTACTAAGTCAAAATGTATAGGTTTTTGTTTGTTTTTGCAGTTTTGTGCAAAGGGTGAGTTGTTAGTTTGTTGTTTTTTTAAATGTGAATACTTATTTAATGCTATTATGCTAACTTAGATTCTAATATGTTACAGTTTTAATGTTTTTCTAACCAATATTTAAGTTTGGCTTTTATGTAAGCTAACGAGTGGTTTAAATTCTCTGGTATCTTTATTTACGTTACAAATAGAAGTGAAAGGTTCCAGTAGATAAGATTATCAAAATAATCAAGTTTCTAATAAGTAAATCTTTAACTTTCCTTTACGAAAATATTAATGGTTTTCGTTCGATGAAAAATAGCAGTTAACAGACACTATGATAAATGAAAATAATGAAACCATTCCATGTTTAAAATTTGGTAAACGTATATTTGCAGTTTTTTTCACATATCACACACATTACTAAAATAATTCTAAATTTGAATTAATAATTTATAACAATAGCAGTAATAATAACGAATGCAGAGAGATGTTTGTTATCGTTCAAAATGCTATCTGTATCATAAAATTATCTCGTACCTATGTATCCAGATTAGATTATATTTATTGTGCATTTGATGCACTTGCACATTGCACATAGTTAAAGTTTTAATAAGGAAAATTTAAACAATAACGTACTAGTTTTCAACCAATCAACATCCCATATAATTAAATATGACCCACCAAAATTGTAGATATAATCTTTTTTGTTATTAACAATATATGGGTAGATATAATGGATATTTAGTTTCTAGATTAAGAAGACGTTTTAAATTGCTCGATACAAACTTATAAAGTGACATAAGTTAAGCGTATTGAAAATAAAATCAAATAATTCTCAACTCATCAAACTTAGAACACCTAGACGGGGTTGAAACTTAAAGCGAGGGTGGCGCAGCAGTTCCAGTGTCTGCTTTTCATCCAGACGCACCCTGGTTTGAATCCGGCCCTACACCAATGACTTGTATTTTCAAGTTAAATGTGGATTTGCACTCGCTTAACGGTGAAGGAAAACATTGTGAGGAAACCGACATGTTTGAGGAAATGTGTCTTCCGTGGAAGGACCGGGGCGCCCACCACGATGTATTTGCCCAAGAGAACTCCCCTATCGAATGAATTCTGCAGGGGAGTCACGACCCTCAGTCATGAGGAAATACGACCCAAAGAGAAAGGGGTAGAAATGTAAGCATTTGACCAAATTAGATATTTAAAGAAACGACACTAGATTAATTGTTAATTCGAGATCTTAATAATAGTTCATTGACTTCACTTTTCAAAAGTAATTAGTCAGTATATTAATTTTGCGGTTTTATGCGTAAATTTTATTGTGTGCAATTATTTTTCAATGCCATTTTGTTCAGAAACTGGCACCCGTTACTTATGTTTATGGTTATTAATAAAATTAGCCCAACATTATTGGAACTATTAAAATTTAGCACCTACTTACAGCACGCTTACAGTCACCATTTTATCGTAAAAAAATACTACAATTAATTATCCAGGTACTAGTAAGGTCATGATTTGTTAATAAGGTAGGGTAACTAAATATTGTTTATACATATTATCTTATTTTTACTCGTAAGTACCTATATAATTACATATACCTATGTATGTCGTATTGGCCAAGATATTTTCAATACGTGCTATATCAGCTAGACTGATATATTGTGATTGAAGATAGCGTCTAATAATAACAAAATTTATTTACAATAATAAAATATAAAAACAAGTGAAGGAAAACTAAACATACTACTTCTAACTACTACAAAAAGGGGCACTTAGAAAATCTTTAGAAAAGCCTAAAGATAATCCAAGTGCTCCAGCCCACTACCAGAGGGCAGCGTACCCAGCATGCTGGCCGCATTACCACGCTGGATGGCAATGCTGATACGTTGAGCATATATATATTAATAATAACTAAATAATTCTTAAATTTTAAAATAAAAGCGACTGCGTTCTTATAGG
The DNA here is from genome assembly GCA_927399415.1 of Macaria notata. Lineage (NCBI taxonomy): Eukaryota > Metazoa > Arthropoda > Insecta > Lepidoptera > Geometridae > Macaria > Macaria notata. Next base: position 4,715,217 of record OV656727.1, read on the forward strand.
AATGACCTGCTCTGCGGTCCAGAGTTTTCAAACTGCCCGAGGGTATCTTAAATGATTTAACTGTGACGAATATGATATGTATTTAGCAGTTCTAAAATATATTACTTATTATATTTTATTAATTTATTTTATTACTAACCGACCTCCAAAAAAAGGAGGTTATCAAGTCTTCTGAAAGTTTTTTTAAATATTATAGGTAGGTATATTTGCTTTACATAAAAACTTTGGCAGTAAAACATAATTATTGAAATGAAAAGCATCTAGTAGGTATAGGTTACTAGACCCAACGAACAGCCATTTGAAGGCTGGTTTAGTGCACCAAAATTGTAAACCTACCTAAGTAAATATACGTAATATAAGTATTACAAAATTATCAAATTCAAATAAAAATTATAGGATTCGAGAATTCGTAGTAAAATATATCGTTGGTTAGCAAAATATACCTACCATAAATATATTTACTTAGTAGTTTTAGACTAAATCTTAAAACTAATCTACTGGAACGTCCGTACATAATCTTCCTGTCTTTGTTTGCTTGGTTATTGTGTGCCGGTCAAATGAAACGGCTAGATGACTCAAAAAGATGTCATTGCTTGTCCTTTACATACATAAATACTTACATAGTTACTTATATGAATGACGATTGTAGGATTTTTTACAGTGATCAATACTGATATTTCACTAATTAAGAAGAGATCGCTTTCAGCGATAAGCCTGGAAGAGATCGCTTTCAGCGATAAGCCTGGAAGAGATCGCTTTCAGCGATAAGCCTGGAAGAGATCGCTTTCAGCGATAAGCCTGGAAGAGATCGCTTTCAGCGATAAGCCTGGAAGAGATCGCTTTCAGCGATAAGCCTGGAAGAGATCGCTTTCAGCGATAAGCCTGGAAGAGATCGCTTTCAGCGATAAGCCTGGAAGAGATCGCTTTCAGCGATAAGCCTGGAAGAGATCGCTTTCAGCGATAAGCCTGGAAGAGATCGCTTTCAGCGATAAGGCCGCCGCTTGTGGCACTAGTTAAGGTGCAATTTGTTCTATGTACTGTTTTTTTAATATGTGTCAACAATAAAGAGTTAATCTATCTATCTATCTAATTAGTCAGTTTGACAAACTTGAATATTTCCCACTCATCGTCTACAGTTTACAGTCATATAGGTACCTACATATTTCACACAAAATCTCATTGCTGTTGATTAGTAAGTAAAGGTTCATTTTCTTTAAATTTTACTATCGTCATTTTATTTTAGAACATCTTCTCGACTTCCAGTATAATATTCTATAGAGAAGATGTAACGATACCAAAACGAGATATTGTATTGTGAATTATAGTGATTTCGCTGAAGAAAATCATTTTATACCTATCAAGAAAATGAAATGTAGAAAAACTTGTTTGTAATTTCAGTTAATGTTTTTTTAGGTAAACTTACTTAAGTTCATACTTCCTTATAAACTCATATTGTATGTATATGCAAAGGTGTTTCAAAACATTTACTACATTTAAGAAGATAAATGTGTAATGTAGGTAATGTAACCCACAATTTACAAGAGTTAGGTATTGTAACTAATCTGTCAAAAATAATTGTTTCCGATTTATTACTATCTTAGTGTAAATAGCAAATACTTGGTGTTTATAAGCAGACCTAACCTTGGGTATTTCACGAATTATAGACTGGTCAAACCACTAAATTTTTTGTTCATATTTGGGCAGGATGGAGTGGAATGACCTATCGATCTATTAGAGAGTCGAACTAAAATTATACATAGTAAATATACTAGATTAGTATTCAGAAGTAGTATATATAGGAATATTTATAATAGTCTATACTAATATTATAAAGCTGAAGAGTTTGTTTGTTTGTTTGAACGCGCTAATCTCAGGAACTACTGGTGCGATTTGAATAATTATTTTAGTGTTGAATAGACCATTTATCGAAGAAGGCTTTAGGCTATATAACATCACGCTGCAACTAATAGGAGCGAAGAAACAATGGAAAATGTGGAAAAAATGGGAAAAATTGTTCATCTTTGAGGGCTTCCGTTAATAACTATTCCACGCGGATGAAGTCGCTGGCACATCTAGTCTTAAATATTTCTGGTTGTGAGAGTTTTCATAGCAAATTATTTACTTAATACGTTGTCAGTTTACCTACTACATTTAAGGCGTAGGTACTAGTAGTAGGTTGTATTTGCCAAAGTCAAAACCTCACACTCGCGTATTTAAATTGCTTTGAAAAATATTTAAAAAATTGTATATGACCTTTACGCAAAAGAAACTCACCCTACTATAGTAGATACTTTTTGATGGTTCTTACTTCTTACCATTGTGTAGTCAAATATACAAGTCTCATAAAAAATTTGGATTTGACCTTTAAAATAAAATAAAATAAAAAAATAAAATAGCCTTTATTTCTATTACTCGTTCAGGAATAGTTACAAAATAAGTAGGTTATACAAGTTTTTGTTTAAGTTTAGGTTTACGTTAGGTTAGGTTAGATTTGACCTTTACACAAAACAAATTCGAAACTATAAGTAGATACAGTATTTACACTTGTGATAGTGATCTTAATAAGGAAAGGAAAGAGTTTGTTCGCGTTTTCCGTAAAACTTGATACGGTAGGGCTCGAAGGCTTTCCGTGCGGAAACATTGCAAACTAGAAATGGATTGCAATGACAATGACACACTTTGCAATTTAACAAACCACACACCTAAAAAGGCTTTGAATTACATTTTTAATAATTAATTATTGAGCTATGTCTTAAAACTTTTTATTTGGCTTCTCATAAAAATGAATATGAATAATTATTAATTAATTGCTGTATGCTAAAAACTTTAACTGCATTTTGCATCGATAGCCTTATTTTATTTTTAGCAATTAGTGGCAAAGGTTTCCAGTTTAAATTTTAATACACGTTTATGTACTCACAGCTGTTTACGCATTACGTAGGTACTTTATTTTTGTAATTTTAACTGACATTGAACTAAGAAAAGGGGTGTGAGATTTAATCTGTGAGCAAACTATGGCCTAATAAAAAAGACAAATAACATTTAGAGGTTGTTGATACGCATATTCCTCGCTTCAAAATATTATCTTTTGTGTGTTACAACAAATTTGTGACATATTGTGTACGTAGAAGGACCCGGGCGCCAACCACGATGTATCTGCCTAAGAAAACTCCCCTAACGAATTATTTCTGCGGGGGAGTCACGACCCTCAGTCATGAGGAAATACGACTCAAGAGAGACAGTGTACTACTGCAGTTTCTTTTACTACTTTCTTTTAGTTCGTACAAAGTCATTTAATTGAGGAAAATCTGAAATATTTATTTACCTAGTTTAATATATTTATCTACTACTACTCATCACGATATGTTGCTGCTAAATAATGGATGCAGCTGACAGAAATATAAAAATTTTGTTTATTTAGCTAAGCGACTGTAACCTGTGGTGTAACTCAGGAGCACCACGGTGTGATCCTACAACAATCCTGAAAGATCCTGGGTGCCTACCACAATGTAGCCAATGAATTCTGCGACTGTCACTGCCCTAAGCAGTAAGGCTTTTAAAGAGGATGATTTTATAAAATAATAGAGTTTCTTTAACCTTCCAGAAATGCAAAAATTACGGATCTTGCTGGAGGTCCGAAGTCAAACTACACTTTCCCGAAGGACTTCGTATTTGGAGTTTCTACGGCGGCTGTACAAATAGAAGGAGCATGGGATAAAGACGGTAAACAATCTTGTTTCGTATCTAAAACCGGTTATTGTATCAATTATCGCATACATAAAATATCAGTAATGAATAATATTTGCATCGATAGGCCCTTTTGGCCTCTATAATTATTATAATTATTTTTAACGTTTTCCGTGTTTTAATTTACTTAAGAAATGTAGAACATGCGTCACTAGATGTTTTTCAAGTATTTTGGCTCAGCTGGCTCTTATAATAAATACAATAATCACTTGGCCAACTTTTCGGCCAACATGTTTAGTTACGGTAACTTATAAATTTGGCCTAAGCTACAAACAACTAGTACCTAGTACATAAACAAAACAGTTTAATTTATAGCCAAGTTAACTGAAAGTGACTAACGATGACTACTTGAATTAGGTTGAACTACAATATTGAAATTCCAGGCAAAACCGAGAGCATATGGGACCATCTCGTCCACAACAACCGCAGTTTCGTCCGCGACAACAGCACGGCCGATGTCGCCGCCAACTCCTACGAATTTTACAAACGCGACGTGGAAATGGTTCGAGAATTGGGAGTCGATATATACAGATTCTCTATATCCTGGCCGAGAATACTGCCCAACGCCCTCACCAACGAAATAAACCCTCTCGGCATAAAATACTACGAAAACTTGATCAACGAGCTACTAAAATACAACATAACTCCCATGGTGACGATATACCACTGGGACCTACCTCAGAAGCTGCAGGGCATCGGTGGTTGGACGAATCCTCTCATCGTTGACTACTTTACAGATTATGCGAATGTTTTGTTCAAGTATTTCGCTGATAAAGTGAAGTACTGGGTGACATTTAACGAGCCCATGCAGACCTGTTTAGAAGGGTACGGAGGTACCTACAGGGCTCCGGCGTTGAACCGGCACGGCATTGCCGAGTACCTCTGCACGCACAACGTACTGAAGGCCCATGCCAATGTCTACCATCTATTCGATAAGGAGTACCGGCATTTGGCTAATGGTGAGTTGTTATTATAGTATAAAAGTGTCTATTTGTAGCGTTGCATAAATTGATTTGGGGTAAAAAGAAGCCTATGTAGGTTACAGGGTCTTATAAAAAATCACAATAATCTCAATAATAGTTGATAGAGGATGGTATTTTTGAAACTGGATATATATATGTAATAAAAATGTCATGGATATGAAAACGTATTTTCACAACTAAATTTATTGATTAATTATACATTATATTCAATTTTAATACGTTAAAGTATATTCAAGAGTTGAATTTGATTGTGTATTAAGTCGATAAGGCCGCCCAATGTGCATTAAATTAGTTTTTTTAAATTTCTTTTATGATGTAGTTTTTTGGTGTGCATTAAAGAAATATCTTATCGTATCTTATTAAATCGGCGACCTTCAAAGACTGACCCTCGTCCTAAAAACAGTCTTAAATCCAATTTTCAAAATGTGCCAAAGCATCTTTATGTGAATTTATAATTAATCAATTGACCTATTTACCTTGACCATATTTTACAAATGGGTTATTTATTTGTATGAATCCTCGTAATTATGTGAAAAGTTTCCAAATAAAACTTGACAAAGGTAAAACAGTTCTAATTATAAATACTACAAAATAAATAAGAAGTTCGCAAATCTTTGGAAAAACCTAAAGATAGTCCAAGTGCTTTTACCCACTGTCAGTGTACTCTGAGTACCTACTACCTTCTCATTTGATATTAGTTATATCAAGCAATATTTGTTAACACTACAACACTTTTTTTATTAACTACTAGTATTTTATAGGCCTGGGAATAGTGGGTATTGATAACAAGTTTTCTTCTTAGCAATATCAAAAGTTTACATGCCCCTGCTGATAAATTATAACTTCCCTGTGATAACATCATTTTATTTATATTATAACGTCTCTCTCTTGGTAATAATCATAACCGTTTCGAAAACGATATAAGATAACTCATTTGTTGATTTTTCTATAAGATTAAAATTGCCAAACTTTCATTCAAATATTATTCAAGATATATCGTGATACGTTCCAATTACAAATTTTGTCATTCTATTACTTATAACTTGCAGCGCCCTGCGTTGTTATCCGCGTTAATCCAGGATAAAAAGTAGCCTATCTATTAATCCAGGATTTAATCTACCTCCACATCTAATTCCATCCAAATCCGTTCAATCGTTTGTGTGAAGAAATAACAAAAACCCAACAACAAGCTCACTCACAACCATGCGCCTTTATAATTATCTTGCCTTTATTTTATTTGTGATCTTTTGTCCTAATCTAACAAATAATTGTTTTTAGGTAAAATCGGCATGTCCCTGGATTCAAACTGGGCTGAGCCTAAGACCGACAGCCCCAGAGATAAGGAAGCAGCCGAGCTGTACCTTCAGACGCACGTAAGTCGTAAATCAGCGGTCTTAATCTAATCATAGTTATCCTTGTATGATTTAGATGATTAGTTCCTAGTTAGTTCATTATTACTCTAGGCTACAGCAATGCTTAACATCAGGCAGGCTGTAGTCAAACGTAAACCTATCCCACGTAAAAAAAGTAAAAAGATGTTGTAGTTTTTCCGTTAACTCAGATGAGCTTATAGAGCTGACGATGTATCTTCTAACGTAAACGTCCTAACTGTAGATCATCATCGTCAACAGCATTGCTCTGCAGAGCATAAGCCTCCTTCCTTATACGCCAACTGGCAAAAACCAACTCCCTGTTTTACCTGTAGATCATAGATAATTTTGAGTCAATGTTCATCATCATTCTGAGACATGTTTCTTGAAGGTTTTTTCTGGTATCACTATCAAATTGAAAATCAGTCTCCAAGCATCTAAGTGTATGTTTCGGAAGCCTTATTTGAGAGTCTCTTATGCTTCTCTGCGTCATTTCAGGAGTCGTATGTATATCAGACCTGTGGCCAGACTTGAAAAACGTATTGTATATGTCAACTGTGGGAAATTTTACCATTAAAGACTATTAAACCGCAATATTGACCAACTTTACGTAGAATCTCCGTCTAGACCTTGATACGACTAAAATTTTGTGCTTTAATTGACATCCTGCATATAATGATACCTAACAATGGCTTGTTACCTCTCGCCTTGACATCCATTGGATGCTCCTTGCATTATAATGAAGTTTTTTACAATGGCTAGTTGAAGCTGAATGAACTTAACATCATTTCATGTCTGGAGTTACGTAGATAACTGCTTTCTATTGTAATCAAATTAAGGTACAGCCCATCTTTGCTACAAGTATAATTTGCAATTATTGCTAAATATAGAACTATTACAGAACTAACTTAATAATATAATTGCGCCATAAACGCGATTCCAGGATTCATTATAATCTGTGTATTAATCTTGAATACGGGCTATATCGATGTTAAATTTCACTGAAATAGATAAAGCCGTATGAACGCAAGTTTCAAGTCACAAGTACGCTCCTTCTGAAATCAATGCACATGATTAGACTAACTTAAAGATACTCTAATTTATTTATTGATCACGTTACTTATTCACTTTCAGGTTGGTTGGTACGCGAACCCAGTTTACTCAGCAAAAGGCAACTATCCCGAGTCCTTAATCAAGCTAGTAGATGCAAAGAGTCGCCAACAAAACTACACCCGTTCCCGACTACCCAAATTCACTCCTGAAGAACAGGCGTATATCCAAGGGACAGCTGACTTTTTCGGACTCAACCATTATACGACGTACCTTCTTAGTTTCGGTGACACAGAAGTGGGCTCGATTCCTTCTCACGAGAATGACATTGGCATTGTAAGAGTTCAAGACCCCAAGTGGCCTTCGGAGTCGTCTTCGGCCTGGCTTAAGGTAAACTGGGCCTTTACATACATAATTTATAGGCGTATTGAGTAATTGAATGTTAGGGCGCGTAACATTAGATGCGTTTGAGTAGACCGGTGTTTGTAGTAGATTTATAGAAAACTTGCTGCGCATCGTGGTTTATTCGGGTAAAAAGTAACCTATGTGTTAATCCAGACTCTAAACTACCCCAATATCAAACTTTCAAATCGGTACAGCCGTTTCAGCGTGAAGTAACAAACATACCGACACACTCACAAACTTTCGCCTACACACTACGACATATTTTTTCTGCTCTGCTGCTGTGTAAGCAGATTTTATTGAAAAATAAGTCTATGTTTCTTTCTCTTTGAGTCGTATATCCTCATGCCTGAGGGTCGTGACTCCCCTGCAGAATTAATTCGTTAGGGGAGTTTTCTTGGGCAGATACATCGTGGTGGGCGCCCAGGTCCTTCCACGGAAGACGCATGTCCTCGGATATTGTGGTCCTCAAACATGTCGGTTTCCTCACGATGTTTTCCTTCACCGCTAAGCGAGTGAAAATCTACACATAACTTGAAAAATACAAGTCATTGGTGTAGGGCGGATTCGAACCAGGGTACGTCTGGATGAAAAGCAGACACTGGAACCGCTGAGCCACACTCGCTTAATCGCATGTTTCTTTAAAGCAGAATAAAATTTAAGACATGATCTAATCCTGTTATGCGAAACAAAGAACGATTATGTTTTGTACCTAAATAACACCTATAAAACCGTACCTCAATACAAATAAGATGTAAGTAAACTGGTTTAGTTTGGAGGTGAGAAAGACGATGATGCATATTGTTTTTATACTGTGTTTGTGTATCTCATACCTGATAGTTTATAAATTTTTAATTCAATGTCATAAAATAAAGTTTTCCTCAAAAGCAAAACCTGCATTCAAACTTCTGAGTTAATTAAATCACAACACCAATAATAATGATAATTTAATACTCACTCTGTATACATTAGGCCTACAAACTGGTCTATGTAACTGTTTGAAAAGTTGGACATTTTAACCTCGGAGGTCTCTGAGGAATCTGATGCAATGTTGTGCATCATTTTCACCATCTAAAACCAAAGTTCAAGTCAATTTATTCTCTTAATTACAACTTATAAATGCCAGGTGTGCTTGTGCGTCAGTAAATTTGTATTGGTTGTTTTGTCTTATAAGATTTGCGATGCAAAAACTACAAGTTTGACTACATTCTATTACCACAACCGTAAATGCAGTAATGAATAGGTATTCCTTTTACTACGTTTAGATGAAGTATCCATATTTGTGCAGTTTGAGCCATTCTTACGCAATTACCAAAGTTAATCCACTGCTACACTGTAATGCTGTAAATGTAGACAATTTTCGAATAAGGAAAAACAAGTAACTAAACTCCACACCGCTACGCGCTTCCGTTGGTTGGATGGCACGCTAGAATACTTACTTATTACTTACATCATGCCAGTTTAACTACAGTAGTCATTACGGTTGATTCAATGCATTTAGGGTGGTAAGAAAATCTTTTTCTTCGTGAATTTGCTACACAAGCAACACTAAAGTCGTCATAATCTCATATACCTATAGCTTGTAAATCTTAGAGTTAATAACTATTTACAGCTGCCACAATAAAATGCAGGATAATAAGTTATAGCTATTTTAATAATTGTTTATTGTTATTCCAAAGCTTGTGATTCATTTTGCAATGTAATATTTTCTTTTACCAAGACACGGACATCCGTATTAATTTTAATTCATTCACGATCTATAGTTTTAATTGAACGTTTGATATTATTATGTTAAACAATGATTTACCTATGAGAAGTAGAGGCATAGAGTAATATAATATACCAGAAGTAGAGGTATTTTTAGTACTTACTAAAAATATTTGAATATAAAACGCTTTTATGGTTGTTACGCTCTTCCATTTACATTTATTCAAGGGGTTAATCTTTTTTAATGTATCAGATGATTTAATTACAAATTTTTTAGACTTAAAAATTAGAATTCGCGGGAATAAAAATTAATGCTTTTGGTAAACTTAAAAAGTTAAGTTTAATTACCAGTAAGCATTTTACTATAAATCAGCATCAAATATCTGTCTTTATCTCCTAAACAGTAAATTTTCTTCATCAACTTATCAAAGTTACGCTTCACTTATTCTAGGTCGTGCCCTTCGGTTTCCGCCGCCTACTCAAGTGGATTACAAAAACCTACAACAACGTACCAATAATAGTCACGGAGAATGGCTACGCAGATTTTGATGGTGTTCAGGACTTGGCGAGAGTGTCGTATTACAAGCACTATTTGAACGCGTTACTGCATGCGATTCACGAGGACCATAGCAACGTGCAGGGATACTTCGCTTGGAGTCTTATGGACAATTTTGAATGGGACGACGGTTATGTGTGAGTATTTTTAGTTTTCATTTTTGTAGAGCTGTCTCCTTCTTCCACGGGGTTCACTATTATATTATACCTACTAGTGGGTGCGGCTTCGCTCGCATTAAGAAGTAAAACTTGCATTCCCTATTTCACCCCTTTAAAAGTGGCATTTCTAAAAATCCTTTCCTATGCCTACGTCATAACATCTATCTGCATGCCAAATTTCAGCCTGATCTGCCCAGTGGTTTGGACTGTGCGTAGATAGATCACTATGTTAGTCAGTCAGTCACCTTTAGAGTTTAATATGTTCGGTACCATTACTTTGGACCGAGTTATACTTCGCAATATCCTAAAAATACGAGGTTGGAAAGACAGTCTGAACTTTTTCATTTGATTGAGCTCACTGTGCTATAAAGTTTTTAATAACAAAGTTACACAAAACAAATAGCAATTTAAGTGTATAAAAATACTTATAACGCATGAAATAGATTCATAAATGAAGGTACTGTTTACCTCAGCGATAACACGCTTATATTCAAGGAAACATTCATCACGAGACGAATACATTTAAAAGCCATTTGCAACCTTTTTATACGATAACGGCAAACGGTAATTAATATTACAAACATTGATTTATTCTGCCATCTATCGATTTTCGATTAAACTACAGCAAGCGCTATCAGATCAACTTCTCTGGAAACATCGATTCAATTTTACGAATTAACGAGCGATGGTGGCGCCACTGTCCATTTCATAGTTTTTGGTTTATTCTGGTTGTATCTAAAGAAAACTCTTAAAGCACTTACACTTGATTTATTATTCATATGTCCTTATTTATCATACGAAGATCAAATAAAAACTATCGTTTGTAATATGAGAACAATATTTAGCCCATATTTTCGTACAGACATCAAAGATTTCCACGAGGTTCTGTAAAGATCACACAGATGGCGCTAGTTGTGTTTCGCGGAAATACTGCGCACGAATTGCAGCTGCTTTGTCTGAATGTGCGTCATCAGTTTTTATGTCAGCGACGGTCAAAATATACTTACATAAATTATGTAGATATACATGTACCTTGCTACTAAAGTATAATATTATATGAATTAATATTGTTCAGTTTTCGCTATCAAGGTCGACGGGATAAAGTTGTACTTAGGTATGTACTTAGTGAGTGCATCTTGCACTCAGAATATAATTTAAACTACATACATATGTACAAACAAAGTAATGTATATAATGTATGATAGCATTGATCTGAACAAAATAATAGCTTTTGTATCAATCGAAAGTCTAATCTAATCTATCGGTTCAATGGTTTGATTTGAAGATACAAACATACACAATTACTCACAAATTTTCACCTTTGTAACATGAACGGAAAATGTGAAATAAAGCTGATTTTGCATAGTATCTCCAGATTCATTATCAAGTTGTAAACTTATTAAAGACAAAGCTTTTAAGAATATGATACTTGATAAAATGATGACATTTTGGGCTTCTTTTATTGGTTGCTTTTTTACTCATCAATCAGCCTTGATTAGACTTAAAACAAGCTAATTGATTAAAATAAATCACTGAAATCTTATCATTTAAGAAAACATCACGACGATGTGATTATTTTTAATTAATCGTAATCATTATTTGCAATAATTCGATCTGATCTAATAATATTCAGATAATAATCGTATTAAAGCTATACAAAGTTGCTGATAAAAACATAAGTAACACAATACATTTTTGAGCTTTGACCATTTCAGTAATGATTAGTTTTCTTCACGTTTTCTGAATACTTTTTAAAGAAATGATAAATATTGTAAACTTTATTAGCGCTGGTATTGTGTGCAAAAAATGTTTATTACCAATAACTCTCTTTAACAAATAAGATTAATATCTAAATACTTGATGAGAGCAATTAACGATTACTACTAAAGTTCTTGTCTAGTCCAAAACCTTTTTAATGTAAAAATTCAACTCACATCGCACGAATTATCTGATTGTTAAGTTATATTTTTATGAAACTATGCAGCAATGAAAACAGTATAAATAAAACACAACATCAGTTAAACTCTTTCATGTTATAATTTCACTCGTTATGCTTGTAAATGCAATTACAGGTCCCGCTTCGGTCTCTATCTGGTCGACTTCAGTAGTCCGAACAAGACCAGGACAGCTAAGAAGTCAGCCGAGTTGTACTCTTCCGTGGTGTCCACCCGAGGTCTACCAGAAGACTACAACCCAGAAGATTTCAGCGCGTTTTCTTCAGCCAACTTCCTAGCTCCCACGATCCTACCCATACTGTCCTTACACAGGCTCCTAGTTTGATACTTGTACAAACGAATACTCTTGTATATAAAACGAAGTAGCACTATACTACGATTATATTAAAGTTTAAGTAATATCCTTAAGTTTCATTTCAACTTGATCCCTTAATTAAGCTTAGTCTAACACTAGTGAGAAGGCAGTCCGGCCCGGTTGGGTAGACGAGGGGGTTTAATATTCGACGGTGGCGATCTTCTTGGCGTTGTCACGCGCCACCTCCCGTTTGAAGTGGTCCTGGATGCCGGCGAAGGACTTGCCCTTGGTCTCGGGCAGCACCAGCAGCATGAACACCAGGCCCAGGAATGAGAACAGCGAGAAGCCCCAGAATACTGTGTAGATATTGTACCCGTCTTTTACCACCTGGAATACAAGGAAAATGAAAATTTATTTATAGTTTTCAGTTAGCATTTTTTTTTAACTAAACCAGATCTGCACTTGGCCATAGTTTGCCTGATGGTAAGCTATAACTATGGTAAAATGGATTGTGCTTACCCAATAAGAACCACAAATTAGTAAATCTATGTTAGAGTTCCTTTGGGTGATTGGAAAAAGTTGTTTTCAAATCTTTATAGAAAATTACAGACATTGTTCTGTGAGACATTACAATACGAATTAAAATATATATAAAAGATGGTAAGAATACTAAGATGGAAACAAAAGTGTTGAGTGCAAAAATAGGTAAAAGATCTATTATTATAAGATATTATGAGGCGTTACTTTGCGGAAATCCATTGTTACTGAAACTCTGGAGAAATATGTAGAGTTTTTCCGCTGCGACAAAAAAAAAACACACGTCACGTTGTCGCAGCGGAAAAACACTACATATTTCTCCAGAGTTTCAGCATCTATTATTATGTTAATTATTATAGTGCGACGCGACTCGTTAATATATTTTAAAGAAATCATGGAAATTATATTCTTCTCATAGCGTAAAATGTTTATTCTTTAAATGGAAAATGCAAAACTTAAGGAAAGTCAAGCAGGTCACTTTTGTCAGATTAATTGCATTTTGAAAACTTAGTTAAGAAGTAAATTTTCCTCTTTTACACCATCTAATAATTAATCCATCCATCAATTTCATCAATTTGTATACGCATTTAATTTTTACATAGAAATAGTTCTTGGGATAGTAAATTGAATAATTGTAACTGTAAATTACCTGGAATAGTTTCTGGACGGTGAACATGGCGATGCCGGTGTAGATATGCGCCACACAAGAAGCGTAGAGTTTCACGTTCGTCGGGAACATTTCTCCGATGATGACATACGGCACCGTCGACAGACCGATGGCGTAGCAGATGATGTAGATGATGAGGGCCACCAGGGGGAGCCAGTGCAGGTTGTCCAGGACCGACGGGTTGTACGTGTTGAAGTAGAAGTACGTTCCGATGGTTCCGTTCATGAGCCCCACGCCGACGGCAGAGAGCAGCAGTAGAGGCTTCCTCCCAGCTCGGTCCACGAGGACCACAGAGAGGACACACGTGGCCACCTGCACGCAGCCCAGGATGATAGACTCCTGGTACGGCTGGATGCCTTGTGAAGCTACCTCGGATCCCTCCAGGGTTGCATTCACGGTGGACTTCGTGCAGTTGAATATCGCCTCGGCATACGCAACTACTGCAGCGCTGCCACAAAGCTGCTGGATTGTAAACACTCCGAGAGTGATGAACATGGCTTTTCTGTTCGTGGCTTCTGTCAGCAGATCTCCCCACGTCCCCCGATTCTTCATATCTTCCTGAACGTTCAGCTCTATATTCTTGAGCTCTATTCTTATGTCCCCGCTTCTTAGGTTCTTGAGGGCGCGTTCTGCCCTCTCAGTGCGTTCAAACTTTAAGTAGTAGTAAGGAGATTCCGGCAAGAATATGAAGCTTATAACGAAAATGATGGGCAGGATCAAGTTGATACCGGCTAATGTTTCCATCGTGACGAAGGGCCCGATGCAGTACTGGGATAAAATACCGATCTGAAATAAAACAAATGACTTGCGTTATTATTTTGTCTCCGAGCACTTCAAGGCTGTTTGGCGGAAATAGGCCGGCAGGTGTGTTGTGGCTGCTGCGATACAGGGGTACCTAGTGCAGTAGCCACTGGTAACTCTACATTAAGGTCAATTGAAATAAAAAAAAAATTAAAACTGTTAGTTAAGTTATCTTTAAGGTAAGAAATAAATAAATTCTAAAATTCTAAATTCTAAAGGTAGACGTAATTAAGACAGACGCTTTTATTGAGTCAAACTTTCAGGGCCGTTAACAGTCTCTTTTCATTTGACGTTTGTTCAGATATCTCTGTAGATTTTAACGTTATTAGTGTGGCTTAGTTTAATAACACTATAATCTGTGATAACATCTTTCTACGAGGGCAATTACGTTGCTTGTTATATTGTCCCAAGTCAATAATAGAGTTCGATTAAATCTGTGACAATAAAAGTGCAATAAATTGAGTGCTCAAAGTCGATTATGTTATTCTTCGTTATCAATGCATTTCGCCAATAAATGCATTACGTAGCGGCTCGTTTGATAGTTATTTCCGCGTATAAAGTGTAGTGTGGGATCTCATTGTTCAGAATATACCATAATGTATATGAGTCACGTAACACGCCGCTGTTTCGTGCGAATATTCAACTTTCAGTTATTCTACAGTGACTAATAGTGATGGCATATGTATAACTATAAAATATGTTACATATACATGCATATAATATACGAGGCTATATACCTACAGACATGTTCAATGTCTCAAGGCCTCATTGAACAATGTTTGATGTAATGATATACAATTTGATTCGGTGCCACTGAATATAGACTGACAAAAATAGCACCAATTATTCTCTACTGAAATGTAATGTACATTGCATTGTATTTGGATATAGTAATATAAATATAGAGATTTAACATACGTACTAATATGAGATACTTGGTTCCTATATAGATGAGCAGTTAAAACTAACAAATATAAAAAAATGCGTTAAAAAATAATGCGATCAGCGCTTTGCCTCTACGTTTATTGTACAGACGGCTAAGCTTTGGAACACTTTACCAGAAGCCGTGTTTCCTGCGAACTACAATCCGGGGGTCTTCAAATCTAGAGTTAATAGGTATCTTCTAGGTAAGCGTGTTACATCCTAGGCTGCAGCAATGCTTAACATCAGGCTGGCTGTAGTCAAACGTAAACCTATCCCACGTAAAAAAAAGTAAAAAAACAAGTGAGTTGTCTATGGCAATAGTGTTACAATCAAAATACTAATACAATACAATACAATACAATATTACTTTATTATGCACACCAAAAATAAATTACAATATGAGATGCTTAAACTATAAAAGAATGCACAAGTGGGCACTAATATTAACTTATGAACTGGCTGTGTTTACTAAAATACTCGAAGTATCTACGTCTTACTTGCTCAGTATAGACCTAACCTATTTATTAATAAATTATAGGCGTAGCAAAGTTAGGTAAGTTGTTTGTAATTTTATGAGACAGTCGACAAAATATTAAATATAGGTACTAATGCAGTAATCAGCGGATTATTAGGATAAAAGTCGGCACGATCTTTTTTATAAATATTTATACCTACTAAAAATACATCAATCATGATTTGTACTGCGCAATATTCAATAGATAGACAAAATAAAAGCCTAGAATCTACTCTACATTCACGCCATATTTATATTCTAGCGCTCAGTCTTGAAGCAAACTAAAAAATACGTACAATTTGTTTTTTATTTACTTCAAAATCTTTTTGTGACATATAAATTATATGCAAGTGGTGAAGCAAACCATTTGCATTTTCAATGAATATAAATAAATAAATAATCAAAAAGTCCGGGACATGACACGCAGCATTACAATAAAATTGTATTGTTTAGATTCAATTTAAAATGGCTTCATGTATTCCCGTAAAACTAACAAACAATGACTTAAGGAAGCAAAAAAATTAAAAGCTGATATCTAGATTCACGGAAAATTAGGAACAATATTGCGCAAGAGTCATTTGCATTTAGTAGATAGTGTTTTGGATAAACACGAGCTGTTGTGGCTTCCATAGTATATATGTATGTATATATTGTTTCGTTAAAATTATGATGAAATATAGTTGTACATTTGAATTTCCTCATCAATTTTTGATACAAACTGGGTCCATAGATAACGTTTAATTAGTAGGATTTATCAATATTTATTGTTCCAATCAACAATGTTATTTTGATCAACCCTTGCTAAGGACAGGTCGCAAAACCACAAGAATTTAGTATAAATATTTTATGGCCTATCGCAATCGTTCAGACACGAACATACCGTTACATACGAAAAGCTTACTTTTTTATAACCCAGGTTTTTGCTCTAATTCGGGATTCTCTTGAGTCGTATTTCCTCATGACTGAGGGTCGTGACTCCCCCGCAGAATTAATTCGTTAGGGGAGTTTTCTTGGGCAGATACATCGTGGTGGGCGCCCAGGTCCTTCCACGGAAGACGAATGTCCTCGGATATTGTTGTCCTCAAACATGTCGGTTTCCTCACGATGTTTTCCTTCACCGCTAAGCGAGTGCAAATCTACACATAACTTGAAAAATACAAGTCATTGGTGTAGGGCGGATTCGAACCAGGGTACGTCTGGATGAAAAGCAGACACTGGAACCGCTGAGCCACACTCGCTTATTCGCTAATTCGGGATTAAGTAAGTTCAATTCAAATAATAATCTGTTGAATAATTGTGTTTTCCATTACGTGTTTAAAATACTTAGCTCTATTTTGCTACGTATCGCTAGATGCGCAGACATAGTTATCTTGTATACACACTCCACTCATAACAGAGTACTTAGAATTGGAATTGAAAGAGTAGATGAGTTTCAATGTCACACAAACAATGATATGATCACCGCAGGATATCGGACAATTGGAGTAATCGCCGTGAACAGGTAATTGTAACCGTAATAATGGGAACAGCGTATGTCCGGTCCATGGAAAATAACATACAATATAAAAACTATGCCAGTTATTTTACTGATGTATAAAATGTTTGCATTGCAGCCCATATTCAGCTGAATAACATGGCAAAGTTCAAACTACGGAATATCACGTATATTTTCTATTCTCTTTGGGCCTTATTATAAAAAGAGGTTTAAATATTAGTCTAGACCAAGTCCGTTTTTAGTTGTCCGAAAATTGTCTGTCTACTGTCATAATTATATTATCAAACTGTCCAAATGTACAGAAATGTACCAATGTTAAATCAAAGTTCCAATTTGAAGTTAACATTTTGATTGCTTGTATGTGATGTCTGAACAACAAGACCCCACTTTTTATTTTCAAAGTCCTGTATTTAAACCGCGTTTTGTAACGAGACGGTATATTATATTTCAATAAAATAATAAATTAATTCCTTTAAAGATCAGTCAGATCTATAACCCTGATATCTCTATAAGCGGCCCAGGCGCCAGAAAAATAAATGAATTATTGATGAACACCTGTTGGCATTTATCTCTAGCGATGAAAGGTTACTCTAGCTCCTTGCTATGGTTTATAATAATTATTACTAGGTTAATAATAATTTTAGAGCTATCCATATACCAAAGCGTGACGGTAATTTATAAATTTTATAAAACGGAATCTTTACATACAAGAAAGGGCCATACTACATGTCTATACGAATATACAATAAACTACCAAACTTCATAAAAAAGAACAAAATATTAAAACTTTCCAAACCAAACTAAAACTATATTTCATATAGAAATGCTACTACACAATAGAAGACTATTTTAATGACGAAAATAAGGAATAGGATATAATAATAATGATCTCAATGTAAAATAGATTAATAATAGATAATATAAGAAAATATTGTACACATACATACTAGTTTAAGATTTTAAATTTTATATTAAGTTTTAGATTTTAGAATATTTAGTTTTAATTTTAGCAACGCCCTAATTCCTCTCTTAACAGGGTAAATTTAAATACATTTAAGTATGCTAATAAAGAAATTTGAAATTTGAAATTTACTAGGCTCTTGACATATGTATATTTTTGTTTCTTAGCTGTAGTAGTGTGGTAGTAAGGTGTATCGTGTTAATTGATGTCAAGTGGGGGTTACTCACTTTATTCATGAGCGTGATGAGAGTGGAGAGCGCGCCTCTGACTTCGTTAGTGGCGATCTCCCCCGTGTACATAGGAGCGACTGTGTAGACCACCCCGTAGCCCAGCCCCGAGAACATCCGCGCGACGTACAGATACGTCAGGGACTGGGCCGTGATCACCAGCACCCAGCCGATGATGAAAGGAACAGCTCCAAGAAGAAGAGTGGTTTTCCTCCCGAAGCGGTCGGCGAAGTAGGCTGCAGGGACCGGCGTGATCGCCGAGCACAGGATCATGATGGATGTGATCCATGATGCTTCGCCGGGCTCTGCGTGGATTTTGTTGTCTGGACTTGCGAGTTTAGGCAGGGTGGGTGACGGCCAGCCGTAGCAGGTACCCGCGGTCGCGGTGATGAGGGTTGCTGGAACGAACACAAAGAAACATTTAACACGTTGTTCATCCTAGGCTGCAGCAATGCTTAACATCAGCCAGGCTGTAGTCAAACGTAAACCTATCCCACGTAAAAAAAAACCTCGTAAAAACATCCAAAAATTGAAAGCGAGCTCAACTCTAGAAAGTCTTTATTAACTACAGACATTAATGTAAGTGTCAAAAAAACAAAACCTGAAGCCAAAATATAAAGAGTAAGCCATGCCAATGGTGCTAATGAGGTACAATTTGCAAAAACAATTACGCGCAAAGTGTGAAATGGTTTCAGTCCTTTTGTAGGTGATGTTCTAAATGATGATGATGACTCTGAAGTAGAGGTGCAATGCCCTTACATTCTATGATGAGTAAGAACCTCGTTTGATGAATGAGTGTTGATACAGTGATACTTGTGGAGCAGGTAAACTGTACTGTTTACATTTTACTGATAATGTTAGTACATTCAAGAATGGAAAACGTGGAACTGAATTTGTAAATAAATATGATTGGTAATTTAATAACGTTTGTAGTAAGTGGATTGATTTTTGATAAATTTGTAAAAATATTTACAAGACTGAATTACACGACTGACTGATTTACACGTGAGTGAAAACCGTTTAGTTAATCTTTTGAAGACTGAAAAAGTTGCCAATCGAGCTAAATTTTAAATATTGAATCAAGTGTGCATAAAAGCAAGTATCTGTACTCGTATATAAATATTATTACCTAACTGCCCACTCAATGAACGGAAGTCTTATAAACACAGAGAAAAGAAATTCCTTACAGTGAATCAGAGTTTATTATACAAATTCAATAGTTATAAAAAAGTATTACATGTAATTATTAGGATTCAAAATAACCTTTTTCTAAGCATTATAATGGAATAAAAGATTGAATTACATAAGCGAGATGACTACACAATGACCTACTGGCCTATAAAGATTGGAAATAAATAATCTCAAGTCATAAGACATTTTTCCAAGAAAAATAGAAACTATAGCAGTGATTCTCTGCATATTTATCTAAACTACACTGCTAGGTGAGACTGTGAACTGCCTATAATTGTTGACAATCTATCGCTCCAAACGATCGCATTAATTTTTATTTGCTGCCGTAATCAAGGAAACCTTGGCCTTATTAATTGATCGTGGAAAATCCCAACATTACTGAGTTGGAGCGTCAACATGGAAAGTTACTTTCCAACGATCACAGTCATCGCTATCTGTAAATAATCCGATGATATTGAGCCACTCGAGTATGTTAAAAGCAGGATCTTCACGGGGATTATGATTCGGTTCAAGTTCCTAGTGGAAACAAGTTTGGGAGTGGCGACGGACGCTATCAAGCCTTATCGGACCCACTCATGGAAACTTCTGACCACTCTACTGCGTAGTTTGATAATTAACACTTGTTTTTATACTAATTTGGCAAGAGATTTACTTAGGTACTTTTAATTTAACTTCTTTATAACTAAATATTGCTGTATGTGAATATTCAAAGAATACTTTTAACTAATTTCAGGCCCAAACAAGACATTGCTACAAAAAAAACTTTTGGTAAGATTCCAATAGCCATAATTATCAGTGAAATAGAGCTAATAAAGATCAGTTCACAAACATACAAATTAGGTTAGCAATTTTGCTAAATTGATCTTTTAAAAAGCACGTCTCATAAGGTAATCAAAATTTGGCAGCATTAGCGAACGAGAGCGAGACGTAAAATTAAAAGGAAATAAATATAAGCAGGTTGAGAACGCGCGTCGGATGCCAGCTGGCACAACTCAGGAACAAGGAATTTGTAGTAATTGACGGGTTCGGAGATTGGACGTGGCGACTAGACGCGAGAAGTCACGTGCGGACGCAAAAATAAGCGAACAGACTCTCTTTTCACAGTTCAATGCGTACTGGACACTCCAGATGTTATCTACAACGTTACTAGCCCGCGATACGGTTCATGTACGAGCAAATATCACGTCACGAAAGCAGTATCATATCAACTAGCAATATTGTAGCCATTGTATGTACTCGGATTTAACATAGTACACTGTACTACGTAGGCGATGTGTTAATCTTGCGATCAATCAGGCAATAGCCTGAAGAATAATACTTTAGGATGACGTTGAAAAATTGGTCGGAGAGTATGAAAAATCGGTCCAAAGCGACGCCCTTGAAGGCAGCCTGAAATATGAATTCTTTATTACTCCCAACACACGAGTAATAATTCTACATATAGGTGAGACAAGTGAATAATGGACCGAATCGTGTTTATGGAAATAAAGATATCTGTGCCAAAGAAAACGCAGATACGATCGTTTTAGAGCGATATATGATTTGCTATAATTCTATTTATATTCAAATTTCATTGTACCTAGAATTTATAATGCTGCAGTAAAGCGCAGTCGCTCAGATTTATCAGCAACGACAGTGTGTCATGTACTGTCTGTATGCACGACCACTTTTACCTTGCGATTTATGCCTTTTTAGAATTGCATTTATTTTCGATAAGACGCTTGTGTGCGTGTTGTTGTTTCTTGCGTGTACTTGTTTGGATTGGTGGTTACCATGAGTTTTTACTATCATGTTTAATCTGTTACATTTTGTTTTTCATCAAGTGAAGTATTGTAAAGTAATATTGTAACGGGAAAGGTTTAAGTAGCATGGTATTCTCTGAGGAGTGGTGCGGGAGGGGTCGGACGGTACGATGACGCAAGCCTGCTGTATATACCTATACATAAGGGTGTGCTCGCCATGCTAATAGGGACTTCACGATAACAGATATCAGTATTATTTCATGGGGATATGAGCTTTGCTAGGTGTAGTATGTTATCAGTACTAGGAACTTTTATGATTTAGGATGACAACTCCTATAAAAGACAAAGATATTGGATATACAAATAATATCTACTTGTACCTACCACAAATTAAAAAGAGCATCAAGAAGGTAACAAGTTTATATACATATGTAACACTTTCCAAGTACTTTCAAATTTACTTTTATGTATATTATGTAGTCTGCCTCTCGCCTCGAGAATATAAAATAGAAAAATCTTGTGCGAAAAATTTACGACTAAAATAAAATACCTAAGTCGGTATTTATGATAATCTCATAAAGACGTTCTTAGAAGTTATAAGTGCTTAGTTTCTAAAAGCCGTTGAATATGTTATGAATAAACCTTTGTGCTTGATGAGTCAGAAATTAAACTTGGCATCTTGAACTTATTTCTGACTTCCATGGTGATTCAGCGTCTACACCGATGATGCAAGTATATATCAAACATTTGATCAACAAATGTTTAAATAAATTAAATACTATGTTTTCATATAAATAAGCAGAATTTGTTGCAAAAGTCAAAACGGAGACGTAGAGATGATTTCTAAGCTATAAAATACTACGCGAAACTAATCTCTAGAAGAGTATTTGATATTTTAAGCAAATCTACATTTTAAAAGCTTTTATTTTTTACATTAGCAATGCCTATGCGTCAAGTTCATAAAATTTTAGAATCTTGGAGGAAAAGTTTATTAAAACTCCTATGTAGTGACCAATTGTTTCTTTGTATTAATTACTAGTGGAAGCCCGCGTTTTCGCTCGCATTATTTGAGGATAAAAAGTAGCCTACGACACTACTAAGACCTCATACTTACTACCGACATACGATAAATAATATTGATCCGTTCAGACGTTTTTGCATGATGAGCGTTTAAATAAACAGACAAACAGAGACACAAAAAACAGATAAACAGACAAAAAATATAAAAACTGCTGAAACGTGTCTTATTATCGATTTAAAGTATACCCAAACATGTTTTTTTCTAATCTATATATATATAAATCTCAAAGGTGACTGACTGACTGATATAGTGATCTATCAACGCACAGCCCAAACCACTGGACGGATTAAGCTGAAATTTGGAATGAAGGTAGATGTTATGACGTAGGCATCCGCTAAGAAAGGATTTTTGAAATTCCACTTTTAAAGGGGTGAAATAGGGGATGCAAGTTTTACTTCTTAATGCGAGCGAACTTGAGCGAAGCCGCGAGCATCCACTAGTATTATATAATTCTAATCTAATACATATATTATTTTTTCAGATTTTATACCCTCTTCAGCTTTATTATATGTGTAGATTTTAATTGTAACTATTGTGGATACAAAAAAAAACACTCGACGGAAAATAAATAAAATACAGTCATTCTTACTGACTCGTAGATTGCAATTGGCGCCGTGTTTTTTACAGTTTTCTGCTGTATCTCCGTCAGTAATCTATATTGTTTGTTGCACAATAAGGAGTCACAATCCTTTCGATCCTGTTACCTGTTCTACCATGGTGTTTCACAATGAGTCGGATATGATCCGATCAGCTCGTAGTAAAAATGGTAGAAAAATAAATACAATGGTAGAAATTTAAAATATAAGTTTTAAGGCTAATTTTACCATTTTTACTATAGATTACATATGAATAATTATATATAAAATAAATCAATATAAAATTAAGTGTAAATCGGGTCTAATATCATGAAAAACAAAATTGAACTTATCATCAACGGAAACGAATCCGCTAGCTTTTGGCTCAGGGAACGTTTCCGATTGTTCTGTTAAATAATTTTGTCAAAAGAATCGTATGGAATCATTGTGATTTGAAAAAAATCCTTTCCATGCCGATTGATTTCCGTCTCAATCGAATCGGATCCGATCCGACTCATTGTAAAACACACCGGACTAAAAAGAGTTCTTAATATCTGAAGGTCTTTTTTTGCGAACCTTGAAATTGAAAGGTGCTTTAACCTCATGTCGAGTAATTTATTACACTATGTTGATTTTAGTAATATGATTGAGTACGCGATAAAGAAAGTTTTGAGAATCATAATCATAATTTAACATGATTTACAACTTAGCGGGGTGCTTTGTAATTATTTAGATGATAATTAATCATTTTGACATGTTTAAGAATCACGTTTTTCATTCACAAACACTTATGAGCGAAACGAAACGGTACGCTTCTCGTACCGCAAGGTTCTGGAACTCCCTGCCTGACTCTCTGTTCCCCACGCACTGTAATCCAGCGATCTTCAAAGCGAGAGTGAATCGGTTCTTATCGGGTAAGCACGCTCCATCTTAGGCCATAGCCTTTGCTTGCTATCCGGTAAACTATGGTCAAGTGCAAACCCGTTCAAGTTAAAAAAATAAAAAATAAATAAAAGCTTGTTATAACATTTACCTAACTCGTTTACATGTCAAAATTGATTCTTTAGGAGAGTAGTGCGTGAGGCTGTTCTCATTGCGTAAGTACCACTCCATTTTATTATCAAGGGCTCTATGATCAAGTGCAAACCCATTAACAAAAATCTCGGAAAAATATCCAGAAACGTAGCTATACTGAATTTTTGCTAAACACAAAAAGTGTTTACCAAATTGTTATTTCTTTACTGACCTTCGTTTCAACAACTATTTACCTATTTAATTTCCATTCCAATTCCTCAATTTTCCGGTATTTTAGCCAATGATTCAGATCTACTCGTATTACAAGTTGTAAATAAACAGGAATATATAATTGTGCGCGAGATATCAACACGTGCTTGATGTTGTGGTTGCGCCAGAGATTGCCCTTGCATATATGTATACTATAACCATATACTTGTGTTATATGTATTTTGGATTTAAGGATTAATGCAGCTGCTCTATGCACTTATGCGTTGTGACGGCAAATCGGACGCGACGATTTCTTTAAATAGATTTTTATAGTCAGTTATGTTGTCAAGACTGTAGTTATTGTTTAAAGTTTCAAAAAAGGATAAGTTTTTCTTTCTGTTAGGTTGTATCATGAAAAAGTAAAGAACTCTGACTGAAGACTGCTCTGTTAGCTTAGTTGGTAGTGGCTCTGCCTTCTAATCGAGGGGTGCGGGTTCGATTCCCGCGTTACACAAGTAATTATGAATATTAAAATTTGTAATTACTTGTGTTGAGTCTGGTCGTTTCTATGTATAATAAGTATGTATTTACAAAAAAGTATATACATAGATATGTATTATATCCGTTATCTAGTACCAATGATACAAACGTAGGCTTAGTATGGGGCTAGATGGCGCTGTGTGATATGAAATGTTTTTTTTTTTTAACTTTGATAAAATTTAGGAAATAAACCAGGCCAAAGATTTTACGTTGCGCACAACACACTAACAATATACTGTATGTGGTTTGTGGTTCATATGACAAAATGATGTACGCCTTTAGTATATAAATCACATAGATAGAAACAAATTGTATCAAATAAAACTTGACAAACAAAAGTCTCTTTTCTAGCAAGCGGAGGCAGAAATTCTATAAAAAAAGTATGGAGTTTAGGTTGATTTCCTTGACCATAATAACGATATCGTATCTTATACATAACTTGATAGACATGTTATCGCCTTATCTAACGTGTTTCCTGACAATCTATTTGTTTTGATAGAATTAGAATATTAAGATTAGAATACCAGACTTTGGTTGTAAAAATATAAAATAATTATATATTTACGTACTGTAATAACTGGGACTGACATCGATACAAATATTCGTTTCATTAAATAATAAATAAATAAATATTTCGGGACATTGCACACAGCGCCATCTAGCCCCACACTAAGCAAACGCTTGTGTCGTGGGTACTAGATAACGGATATAATACTTATATAATTTTCTTTTGTAAATACATACTTATTATACATACAAACAACCAGACTCAACACAAGAAATTATACATTTTTAAAATGCATAAATACTTGTGTCAGGCGGGAATCGAACCCGCAACCCCTAGATTAGAAGGCAGAGCCACTACCAACTAAGCTAACAGGCATTGATTGAAAAATATTACTACGTAGCGCGTACATAATAAAATAATGTGTCATCTATAAAAATTTATGATTAAATCAGTGTTGTAATTATAATGTATGACTCTGGTAATTGCCAATTGTTGTAATGGAGAACTTGGTTCACTTTGGATATACCTACTATTTTGCATATAAGCATACTTATTACGCTTTAGTTATTTTATAGCACATTTTGAGTGGAAAACATTGCGTAAACGGATATATATATATATATGTAAGTACTTAGATAGCATTCACATTTCAACGGCTACTACAAGTTCTTCATTAGCGGATAGTATTACATTGATCGTTGTCTCGGTTTTTATGTAGAGTAAAGCCACAGTGGTCGAGTCTATAGTTACCCCCTCGCTTGCGTCATTTCCACGAAGCCTCCTAAGTAGAACATCGATTCCTGTGGTATTGTTTATAAACATTGCTTGCTTCATAGACAACATAATCCAGACATCTATCTATTTATTCGTATAACAGAGCCTATCGTTACTCAGACTTATCACGCGACTGTGGCAATGGTTCAATCAGCTAGCAGTCATATCGCGTGATGGTAGCATCGACCAATCACGTGTCTTTGTTTCAGACGTGTTGGATTTTTAGTCATAAAGAGGGGTCTAGACTTATGTTTGCTTGCAAAGTGCTCTCTCTACGGAGGAGGTAATTCGCCCGAGCGAATCGCAGAAAGCCGCGAAACATACGAATGTATTTCTATTTACTTAGTTATAGGTATACTCTATCAGATGTCAATGACATTCGTCGTTTAGCTCACTTCACTCCTCGCTAAACACTAGAGATTCTTACAGCTATTATGTGTGCACAATTTATTATATAGCTACATAAGATTCTTGCGTTTACAGTATCTTCATAAATATGTATATACATTATATACATATGTAAGTATTTTCATGTCTGCAAAAGCCACTATGATAAGTGATTGATGTTTGTGTGACACATATAATACAGTATATTGAGATAGCCGTATTTAAAATGAGCAAACTAGGTATTTGCGTATTTCTTACAACAAACATTACAAGTTAAGAATGATCTAATATTTTAATCCAATAATTTATTTGACAAATAGAAATGCTCAAGCATAGAGAGTTTAGAATCTATATCATGGGGTCTGGGTATTTTTTTAGGTTTAATATCTTTATTTACAATAATAATACATAAAAACAAGGGTAGAAAAACTAAACATACTACTTCTTACTACAACATAAAATAGGGGGGGGGGGACTTAGAATCTGGGTAATTATAATCCACTAGTGGACGCTCGCGGCTTCGCTCGCATTAAGAAGTAAAACTTGCATCCCCTATTTTATCCCTTTAAAAGCAATTTTTTCAAAAATCCTATCTTAGCGGATGCCTACGTCATAACATCTACCTGCATGGCAAATTTCAGCCCGATCCGTCCAGTGGTTTGGGCTGTGCGTTGATAGATCACTATATCAGTCAGTCAGTCACCTTTGAGTTTTATATATTTAGATTACTATTCTAAGCACACGCGGGCCACACCACGGGGTGCTGCTAGTAAATAACATAATACGTGAACGTGAAATTATAAATGTTTGCTAACAATTGTTATGGAAATACGACGAACGTAGTATTCAAAAGGTCTTGGTGTAAACATACAGAATGGTTCCTTTGTAACCCCGCTTAGACTTGCTAAGTTGGTTAAAACTTATTAAAACAATGATGACTGATTCAAAAGTTTAATTATTTGTGGTAAACGCGTTTTCCGAATTGGTAGAGCTAGCGTGTAAGTAATTTGTCCTTAAAATGTTATCGAAATTACAATCGGTAAACTGTTCGTTTTCTTTGCATGTATCCAGATCCAAATACCGTCTATAAACATTGAACTATATTACTAGCGTATAGAACAGACACCCCGAACCAAAGCTTTGCTTCATTTTGGAAAGAGATTGAACTAAAATCGCTGCAGCGCGAAAACATAGTTATATCGTCTAACCAAACTATTAAAATATGCAAGTAGTAATATCTCAATGTCTATAAATCGATAATCAGATATGAGAAATGCAACAACGACTTACATCTCTGAATTAATTTTATTATAGGTATTTCGTAATATCCCCAATCATTAAAGGGTGACGTCATGGGTAGTCAAATAATCACGCTTCGTTCGAGTGTTTTTAAAATATCATAAAAACAAAAGCAATCTTATAAGTCATAATCATATAAGTAAACTCATTAGTCATAATACCATGAAATTATGGAAAAAGAGCGAAACTTATATTATGTAAAATTAACCACGTGTTAGGTACCTACTTGACAACACATTTGAAAGACACGATTAGACATTTCCTGGTTTAACAACTTGGCGAAACTATGAATGTAGGGGAAATGTATTTTAGCACCAGAAAAATGATTCTAAGCATATCTAATATTAAAGATGTACCCATTGCGACAAAAAGTTTTGCTTAAATATCTTAAAAAAGATTTATTGATTATTCTCTAATTCCGTGAATACTTTTCTCTACACAGTCAGTGGATGGAATGTTTACGCTATTCTTAATCGACTAACATAGTTTTACCTGGTTTTACCTGCGAAGGCTTCTAAGAATCGAGGATGGTTGTAGTATCACCCGGGATTTTACGTCAAACGTTTTTTTCTACGCATATTTCTCGAAGCGGTGAATTGGCTTAATTAGCTGGTTATTGTAAATACTTTGTATAGAAACCTCGTTTGTTACAAATATTGTTATTTTATTAGTCATTCCGAAGAGAGTAGACGGTCGGTTATTGCACTTTCACAATTTCACGGCAAATCTGACACATACTCTCTGGCAACTGTAAATTAACGGATGATGATATTTTCATGTGAAGCTTGTACATTTATTTGCTTGAGATAAAAATAAAACGATACGATAAAAATAGAAATGAGGAGGAAATTATTCCGTTTCTCATCAGTGGGAGGTTTGGTTCAAATTGAAAATTAATTAAGCATTCGTATATTTATAATAGTGCACATTATGCTTTTGTGGTTCATTAGAAGATACATAGATTTATACTCATTTGTATGTATTTAAGATACCTACTCAACAGTCTTTGTAGGAGTCAGGTTTAACTACCTAGTCAATTCAAACTTGCTAAATAAAGAAATGTTTACTGGGTAAAGTTAGTAAATAATATGTATGTTAAAGGCATGTAGGTATGTCCTTTTGTAGCTGTGTGAAAGTTTACAATTATTCAAATGTGTAATTTCTCATCATCATCATTGTTCGTTCAAGGAAGTTCATTGTTAAGTGAGACAAATGTCAATTAAGTGAACTGACTGATAACTTCTAACCTCCGTCACAAGCAAAGTGGATAAAAACTACAGTCTTTGAGATTTTGTTTTCGATGTTTCGAGTAGGTACCTACCTAAGACAGTTTTGTTATTTGCGACAATGATATTCTATAGCGATTTGCATCATTTAAGGATAAGAATAAATCGCAAATATTGTAAGTACGTTAGTTACCTACTATACGGATGGTTGAATAAAAATTAGTTGGAAATCGGTCTACAATCAACATCTAAATTGGTTCCGAATGTTTATTAAGAAGATGTTATTATGCGGTTAGTTTAGTACTTAATAATACCTAACTAGCTAATTAAAGCGATGTAGGTACTGTGCAGTCGAACCGAAGCTGTATTAGGTATTTTACATATTGAGAGTTCAGAGATCTTAGCAGGTAACACAACGTTTAGTGAAATATCGACTCTACGACAAAAGCGCGCCAATAGAATAGGTGCGAGGTAAGTGGAAAGCTATTAAAATCGGATGTTGACGCATATGAGACGATTATGCTGTGGCAATGAGTTAAACGTAGGTACATACCGCGTTTTAATTAGTTCATGTACATTGTAACTCTGGTACTTATAGGATAAACATGCATTAGCCACGCGGCTATTTTTAATGTTAATGCGAGAAAGATGGCTGTGAGAAACCAGCTTTAGGCGATGTTAGATGCAGTTGAAAGCAATGAAACGTGCAAAAAGCAGTGAATATGTCGTATGTTGGAGTAGTTTACATGGAGATCGATGAAATGGCAAGCGGCGCGCAACACGCGGGCAGCACTCTGCTAGGTTAGCTCTACTCACCACATAATGCGGTTCCATATTCCTTCCAGTGTGAACGAGTTTTGGCTGTCATTGCAAATGATTTAATTTCGACTTCTAAAAGTATTGCGCGATTTTGGAATGAGATTATATTGAGCACTGACTTTTATATTACAAAATACTAAACGATAAAATTCGAACCCATATTAATGGTTATAAATAATAACAAATATATAAGTAACTAACTAAATATCACAATATAATATATTCGATCTAAAATTTAAGGGAGTTTAATTACAAAACGTTATAGCCGATTGCGCTTCATTTTGGAGGTTTATGTGTTGTTGGTCTGGTTCATGGTGCGAGAAGACACGTGCGGGTCGTGAGTACGCGACGGCAGCGAGTGAGCGACTGAGCGAGAGCGAGCGGGCGGCGGCGCGGCGCGCGAGCGAGACCGAGCAGCGGCCAAGAGGGACGGAATGACGGAGAAACGGCGCGCGCGCACGCTTTTGCTGCGCGGTTATCGGCCGGTCGTGTAGCTCTTGTGCAGATAACAAGAAGGTCGATAACGCGGGCGCGGGCGACGCCGCGTGCTCCTGTTGTCGACGCACCCGCCACCGCGCCTCCTGCCATTGGTATTCCTAGAGACAAATGTATTTATAGAAACCACGAAAATAAAACTGACAATAGTTTTAACGGTACAAAGCACGAGACTAAGTTTTATTGGCAAGTCATACAATGCTCATGCGCGACGAGAATGACCTATAAACGAGCGGCTCGCGGTGCCGCGGCGCGGGCAGTGCGGTGCCGTGCCTTGGATGTGAACACATCGTGGCTATCGCACATTTTTCTTTATAACCTTCAGTGATCATGTATTCACAAGAGTTATGTTATCTATGACACAAGTACCTACCTATTGTATTCTAGTTGTTTTGTGCCATCATAGCATTTTTTTGGTCTTAGACACTCCATCACTATCTTCTTCATGTAGCTACCATGAGCAGCATGAAAGCAAAGCAGCTGAAGTGTTCAATTCTAGATTGCGTTGATTCGCTGTATATCTCGAAACCTGATATATGAAACTTGCCCATACTGTAGATAGGTATTGTACATATCTACAAACAGGTACTAGTAGCTGGTAGGCTATATTGTTGGGTTCTTTCCGAGAATCGCTCTGTCATGAGGATTCAACCCTTCTGCTATTTATGTTTCTAAGTTCATATTCTAATTTGTAGCTTAGTAATATTTATTACCTATATTGTGTTTAGGTATAAGATTGGTTCAGTAGATATACTTATAACAAAATAATTTTCATGAATTTCCTTGTTTGTCGCGCATCTTAATAGGTATATTCATTGAATTTATCATACGAATAAATTGATGCCTGCTTTTCAAATCAGTGTTGTTAGTCTGAATATATTTGGTTTATATTGTATCTGTTACTATGTGCTGTACACCTCTCACTTTAATTCGTCAAGTGCGATAACGTCGATGATGATAAAAGTCGTCTGTCTATGTATGTTGACCTCAGAAAGTCAACTAACTCTGTGTCATATTTTATCTATTCTATACATTCGGTAAAATCACAAAATTATTAGACATACATTCAGACAAGGAAAAGCTTCTTAAGAATTGGCGTCTTCATTTAGAAAATTGGTTACTTGTTTTGTAGAAAAATGGACTTAGGACATTGCCTTTTAAAATTTTGTATTTCATCCACTCATGCTAGGATATCTTGACACTTCCAATAGTTATTATCATTTCCCGAAAAAAAAATACTCACAAATATTGTAAGAAAACAAGGTGTAAACACCTAAGCTAACACTGAAATTTAATATACCTACTTAGGCCCTACCCTAAGCCAGGCGCAAACTGTCGTAGATGTGGAAACCCTTTATTTAATTAGTCCAAGATTAGCTTAACCTGGTTCCTGTGGTTGTTTTACCTGATATCACAGTCATTATAACAATATAAGAAGGCTAAGTTCAATATTTGATGTTGGATCTTAGAGAAACAGTTTTTGAGGCTGCAATCCTAACTAGTTGTACCTAAAATTGGCCGAAAATATCTGATCTCTGTATAATAAGATAAAGATAAAGAATCTTTATTGATAATGTAAAGTTGCAACATAGGTATAAGTACTAATATCATAAAATATGCTACACAAATTACAATATCTCGTCAAATTGAATTTACAACATTTAGTTTTAATAAAATTTTAGAAATTATTACAATGTCAATTTTATTATTATCATACTTAAATTTTTGTTATTAAAATCATGTCAAACATAATAATAGGTATGTAATCATACAATATGTCAACTTAAATAAATCTAGGTACCTACTGTCACTTTAGCTGTATAGGGGCTAAAATGACAATTTGGCATCACACTCCTTACCTAGTAGTTAATTACTTAATTTCTAAGCAAGATTAGAATCAATTGCTAGTTGACTGTAGTCATTTTCAAAGTATTCTTTAAAACTGTAAAGTGTCTGATCTAACAATAATTGTTTGACGCTATTGCAAAATTGCTAATCGTTATTCATAGACTGAATGTGTGCGGGGAGTTTATTGAACAGTTTCTCTCCCATTATAGTGGGTAGTTTCTTAGTCATACACAGCCTAGACACAGTAGGTTTTAACAATACTCTGTTTATCTTGGATCTATTTGAGTTATAAGTCTTAAGTTTAAACAAATGTGGATTTCATTTTACAAACTTTACAACTCTTATTGCTCGTTTCTGCATTATTAACACTCTTTCAAAGTCTGTAGCATTGCCCCATATACTTATGCCGTATGAAAGTATAGATTGTATGATAATATGTCTTTTTATTTAGTAATCTCAATCGGCTCGATTACGTTATAAACTATTGTGACTTCCTCCCTATTTAAATAAATACTAGACAACATATATAATGATGACTTTCTACAATGTATAAACAATGAAACAACAAAGTTTCTTATACCAGTATTTGTTCCATTTAAAACGTAAAATAAAGTGCAACAGAAACAACTGATCTCTCTATCAACTCCTAATATTGTTTCCTCTTTATACTACTCGTAACGCATGCAGTAGTGATTCGGAGGAGCAAAATAAACATTGAAACAGTTTCCAGCTCAATCTAAATATATAAAACTCAAAGGTGACTGACTGACTGACTGACATAGTGATCTATCAACGCACAGCCCAAACCACTGGATGGATCGGGCTGAAATTCGGCATGCAGGTAGATGTTATGACGCAGGTATCCGTTGAGAAAGGATTTTTGGAAATGACACTTTTAAATGCAAGTTTAACTTCTTAAAGTGAGCGAAGCCGCGAGCACCCACTAGTTTAATATATTAAAATACAATTTCACCTGCACTTTTTAAAAATAACGATGACGCAAAAAGGAATGCACGTCTCTATCAGCCGGTGAGTTGTTGACAATCATTTCCGAACCGCGTGGAGTGGGTGTGTTTCTTTATCGCTAGTAAATTGTAATCTAATGAAAACAGATGAATAATCCTGAAATATCCGATGATGCGGTATAAAAGTAGGTACATACTACATAAATTGTAGGATGCTGAATGAAAAATAACGCTTGAAGACTGACTTGATGCATTCCAAATAACCAGAGAGTGGCTTGATGGTGTTGCAAAGATGGTGACCAAAAGGCCAAAAATAATAATCATAAAAGTAAAATAGTATATTTGTACATGTGGCGGCTTTGGAAGGTCTGTCATATTGAAGATTTCTTCAGTTTATAATTAATACGGTAGTCGGTCGCGTCAAATGCCCTCAGGGCGGTTTGGAACAGAGGCAGAGTTCAATGATCTCTTATGAAAGTAGTACACTTACAGCACTGTATTTTTATT
Source organism: Macaria notata (assembly GCA_927399415.1). Classification (NCBI taxonomy): domain Eukaryota; kingdom Metazoa; phylum Arthropoda; class Insecta; order Lepidoptera; family Geometridae; genus Macaria; species Macaria notata. The sequence goes on from OV656727.1 coordinate 4,748,747, forward strand.
ACTTTAATAGAGTTTTTATCAAAGCAAACGTGTCAATCGGCTTTTACCGCATTTGCAAGCCAATTTGGCACACACACAAATTTTCAATTCTATTGACCTACCTACAAGAATAAATTTCCGCATCAAACACCCTATTGATACCATTTAAAATAAATGTATCATTAAATTAGTTCGACATATTATCTAGCAAACTTAATATAATTATCACCAATCAAATCTAAGGCAGGTCTTTGCTCTGTTAGTAGAGTAGCAATTTTTTCTTTACTTAGCACTTCGTCTCCAGATTTTTGCTTCATCATTATTGCTTACTTAGCGTTGCTACGTATATGATAATACTGTTTTCAAGGTTAGATGCTCCCATCCCATCTATTCTTAGTGCAACATCCTTTTATGCTTTTTGGTAAAAAAATATATTGATAGATTGAAAAAAATATATTAATAATATGTCTTAAATATTTAAATTGGTATCTTTGATATCTGCCTTGTCTGCCGTTTAATGATTCCATTCTTTACCGAGTTCAATTGCTTTAACAATGTTTTTGTTTCTAATAATAAAATGATATCAATTGTAGAATTGCCTTATGATAGAGACACATCGTCATCATTCCGGCGACGTTTTTTTATCATATATTGCAATTCTATCTTAAGAATCTATCACCGCGTCTCCGCGTGTTGTGGGTGTGTTCACTAATTAGGTACCTAATATAGAAAGTATATATGTATTTGATTACTTATCTTTAATTATCTCTCTCATCAACACTGGTAAATTTTAATATATAATACATACTCAGATATTTCGCAATATCTTTTAAGGTTTATGACGTTTTGCCCATCGAGATATTTTATGTATGACGTGTAGGCATATACTTTATCTGCTTGTTACTGTATGTGCCTAAAGATATATAGGATTAAGCATTGTGCTTTTTGTTTTTTGAAATTTAATTAGTGGAATTTGTATATACCATCAGATTTTAATTAATTACGAAGTTGGTACTTCTACATTTTTGACAATGATTCTTTCATGGGGCTGATCTGATGATGAAGTCTTCAAATTAATCAATGTATAAATGTATTTTAAGCTCTACGTAAGTATTTAGATTTATCCTGATTTTTTTCTTTACATATGGGTTGAACTTTCTTTTAACAGTTTTTTTCCATTAATTGAGGAAATTACGCTACCAATATTGTATTATATGATTAGGTACTAATAATGACAGAAAAAACTGATTATTATCAATCATTTTATCTTAAAAAAGAATCTAGCATCATGATTATACAGCATTTTCCTGAATAAAGAAAAACGCAATATCTGTTTTATCAAGCCTCGTGACCGTAAATTTGAATAACAACGTCAAGTTACGGAAAACTTGATTTAGGAGATATTTCAAAATGAATCATTCCGAAAATGCTGTTAGACTATGATTGCACATCCTTTAATCTAGTTCGGTATTATCAAATGATTTGATTATATCATCAGTAAAAGTGCATTTCATGTGACTGCTAGATTTTCCATGTTACATATAAGATTTTTCTCTTGAAAGGTTTCTCCTTCTTATCATTTGACGGCGTAGATTTTAGGAGCAGACTTATTATTGAAGCTATATTATACATGTTTTATTCTTAAAATACATAATTTATCGTGGAATAACTATGATACGCCTTTACAGAAACGATGTCTTTACACATTTTAAGGAGTATAATGTCATTGAAAAAATTTTTTATTGTTCCTCCCCCTGTTCAGGTTCAGAGAGCAGTTCGGTAGTAACAACGGAATATCACTAAATATTTTTGCAAAGCTATATATGGATTAAATAAATATTAAATATTTCAGGACACAAGATTAACGTCTGATTAAAAGATTATCCCAAAAGTTAATCGCAGATTCTCTTCCAAAAGCGCTGAACATGTATAAAGTGGCAAGCCACTTCTGTCTGTATAACGCTCTGACGTTAGTGTTGGACGTCATCACGAGACCAAAGGTCATAAATACCCTTCAAGGGTGAACTGTTTGACATCCGCTCCGTTTGTGACTGTTCCCCCCAAATACAGCTGGCGTGGGTGCTTGTTTAAAGATTTGCAACGAGTTACAGAGAGGTTAGTATGAGCGTTTTATATGTAGGTGTAATTCCACGCTGAAGAATTTGTTTCTTTGTTTGTTTGAACGCGCTTATCTCAGGAACTACTGGTGCGAATTGAAAAAATATTTTTGTGTTGGATAGACCATTTATCGAGGAAGGCTTTAGGCTATATAACAACACGCTGCAACTAAAAGAAGCGAAGACACAATTGAAAATGTGAAAAAAAAAACGGGGAAAATTATTCATCTTTGAGGGCTTCCGTTGCGTGTGCTGCGAAAACGGTTCAAGTTGTAGGTAACAGCTATAATTTACAAAAACTGAAGATGTTGTTTGCAAAAATAAATATGATGCCCAAAATAACTATCCCACGCGGACGAAGTCGCTGGCACAGCTAGTATAATATAAAAACAGCTAAGTGCATGGGTATGAAAATTTCAAAACAAATGAAAAGTTATTGTCAGAAAAATAAGTCGACAATTAAATATTAAGTTTACACCATACACTTACGAGTGAAACAGTTTTCAGATCCATTTTTTGCGAATGAGTACATAAATGGTAGTTAAAAAACTAAATTTGATATATTTCGTCATTGCAGTCTCACATGAGAACATAAAAAATATATTATCAACGAGGTTATTCAAGCCTAGTTTAGTGATAGGAAACTAGAAGCTGTAGAGACACATCAGAGACATTCAAGAAGTGATGAAGGAAATTTATCGTCTATCAAAACAGATTGAGAACAGAACCTCGAAATTGAAGAGCTGGTTGGGGAACCAAATATAATGGGTGAGACAAAAGCCGTATAGACTTCGCTGGCTGGGTCACTTGGTGAGAATAGGAGACGATCGTAGTTTCAAGAGAGCCTTTCTCGGTGTCCCGAGTGGCCGTCGTCCCGTTGGTCGGCCGAGGTAGCGCTGGAAGGACGTTGTGGAGTCAGATCTACACGTGCTTCAAGTAGCTGACTGGCGGGAAGCGGCTCAAGACCGGGACCGGTGGCGATCTTTTGTATCAGAGGCCAAGACTCACTTTGGGTCGCTGCGCCAGCGGAGTAAGTAAGTAAGTAAGTATCAAAACAGATTCATACTTGGAATCAGATAACAATCTCTGGTATCAGTGCTAAACTCACTGTTTTGCAACTTTCTACCGAGAACAGCTTTGTTGTTTTCGAAGCGACTGTTAGGAATTGTTTGTTATTCACCTCGCATTATTTGTTTGTATGGGCTTTCTGAAAAGATCATTTGTACTCAATATCACTTGCTTTTATTGTGCAAGTTTGACTAATGTTGCACTTTATGCTAGAAGCGTTCAAATACAAGGCTGAAATACTGATGATATTATCATTTTCTTCACCATCATCATCATCAGCCTGTTATCACCCACTGCTGATCATAGGCTACTCTACTAGTAAGTCTCGTCCCGGTCTTGCGGTGACCGAATCCAGGTGCTCCTTGCAGTTTTTTGGACTCAGTCACATGAAATAAAAAAGACATCTCTCGTCAAACTCCTTGGAATCGTGGTGTTATTTGGTCAATTGATACATATCAATCACATCTATGAGAATATGTCCAAGAACACAACTTGTACTTGTGTTCAATGTTCATACTTTATAGCAGCCACATTGTTTGCACCTTGCACCTACTTGTTGAAATAAAAAAGATAATAAGAGTATTGATTCTAATTCAGGCAACAGTATACCGGGTTCACGTGGCCTGTAGACTCTCTTATCCAAAGAATTGACTACTCATCCAATTTCTATATCCATCTGTATCTGGTGGCAACCAAATTTCATCATTCCAATTAGGTATTCAAATGGCGACATCCTCCACTTTTGCTTCCACCCACAGTCACTACAATAATGATTAGGATGGATCTTCGTGAGAAGAGTAATCAGCAGATAGACGTATCCTGCTGTAATGGGTAGGCGGGTAATCATGTGAGATAATTACTGATTGTTCTTTAAACTTTTTTACCATCTATTTCTATATAGGTATACATATGATAAAGCTAAAGAGGGTTAAAAAACTGAACATTGAAGATATTAGAAACAAAATGTTTGGATATACTTTAAATCGATAATAAAACACCTTTCAGCAGTTTTAATATTTTTTGTCTGTTTCTCTGTGTATCTGTTTATTTAAACGCGCATCACGCATAAACGGCTGAACGGATCATCATGATTCTTAGTATATAGGTAGTATGAAGTCTTAGGACTGTCATAGACTACTTTTTATCCTAAAATAATGCGAGTGAAGGCGCGGACGTCTATTAGTATCTACATAGGTTCCATTCCATAGTATTCTCTACCTTGGGCCAATGTGACTTGTGGGCATTTGCCCAAAAGGTCACCTAAAGCAACTTGCTGCTGGTGACCTGGTGGACCTATTTTATCGTAAGTGTTTAAAATATGAATTTATATTGAAGAAAATATATATTTGACTGGCCTGTTAGCTTAGTTGGTAGTGGCTCTGCCTTCTAATCTAGGGGTTGCGGGTTCGATTCCCGCCTGACACAAGTATTTATGCATTTTAAAAATGTATAATTTCTTGTGTTGAGTCTGGTTGTTTGTATGTATAATAAGTATGTATTTACAAAAGAAAAGTATATAAGTATTGTATCCGTTATCTAGTACCCACGACACAAGCGTTTGCTTAGTGTGGGGCTAGATGGCGCTGTGTGGAATGTCCCGAAATATTTATTACTATTATTTTCTTTATTTCACTTCACAGATTCTCGGGCCTTACGCCCGGTATTTTTAAGGCATCAGTGGGGCCGTAGCCAACACTGAGAGGCCTTTTACAATGTTATACTTAAAATTAAGTAAAAAAATACAGATAGAGGATGTTAGGTATATAAAGTAACTATTGCAGACATGGTATTAATGTTAGAGGCTATTGTGTTGAGTTGTTCATTGACTTAATTAAACTGGTCTATTGTACGAGGAACGGCACCCGCCAGTTATGCCTCATTCATAAAAAATATAGCGGGTGATGACTTGCCACTCACTAAATGGGCCCTCCACAGAAGGCAGCCTAAGATGACGCCGGAAGGGCAACATTGGTGTGAGTGGCTTAGGGTGTCGAGAGGTGTGCTGCGCGTTCTCTGAGCGGTACTAGCGGCGTTATGCCCTTTAACACTTCCACCCTGGAGCTTAGGTACTTAGCTCTTGCGTCTTCCACTCCCGGACGGCCAATCAAGGCAAGCCGGGAGGCAGGGGGTCTCATTTAGCCCCCAGGGAATCGGGGTCCGCGGTGACGCCACTCACCGACGACTCGCCATAAAGTCGCCCCTGCGGTTTATTATTATTATTTAATCAATGTTCAAATCATATTTATTTACTTACCAAAAGATTAGTCTAGTTAATCAACGGGGCAATGCAGCCAGCATTTTAGGTACGCTGCCTTTTGAAAAAGTAGATTAGGTTGTTTATATATATGTACCTATATATATATTATTCGTAAGTGTTATTTATTCTTTATATGGTCAACTTAATTGTATTATAACTACTATATACAATAACATAGACATAGGTACACGTACACACATGTAATATATCTAAAATATTAACTTTCCTACCTAAATAAAAAAATTAAAATCAGAGATATTTTACCGATTCTTTTTATTTGCACAAAGTATTTTACACATTTAACAAATGGGTAACCCACATGTATGTATTATATAAAAATGTGTAACTTATCATTTGTTACTCATTCACAGACACTGTAAGACACTTGTTTAAATATAGTTCACTACGAACTCAGACGCATAGATAACCGAGTCCACTTGGATTTTTCTGATTAATGGAAAGCACTAGAACTAAGTTGTCTTCATAAATTCGAGTTGACTGTAATGAGTTAAAAAGATGAGAAAGTTGGCAAAGCGCTCTGAAGTCAACAACCCGCCTGGAAAATACAACCTACGCTTTTTCAGATTGACATTTATTTTTTACCGTTAAATCTTCAAAGCTTATTAAAAACTAGTGGGTGCTCGCGGCTTCGCTCGCATTAAGAAGTAAAACTTGGAACCCCTGTTTCACCCCTTTAAAAGTGGCATTTCCAAAAATCCTTTCATAGCGGATGCCTACGTCAGAACATCTACCTTCATTCCAAATTTCAGCCCAATCCGTCCAGTGGTTTTGGGCTGTGCGTTGATATATCACTATATCAGTCAGTCACCTTTGAGTTTTATATATATAGATACTCAATCATGGTATTATGAGAAAAGCGTTTATAAAAATACACAGATAATAAAATGACTGGAACGTGCTTTTGGGCGTACTCGATTAAACACAAGTGATAAATAGCATAATATGTGCTAATCCAAGGGTTATACAAATTCAAGCAAATCGGTTCAGCCGTCCAAGCATGAGTTTAATACACTAACGTTACTTTGGTTTAGTTAGGTGAGTATAAAGTGATTAATGAGTTATTTTGTCAAGTGCTAAGCCCGCACTATGGTAATTTTAACTTAAACTTGGCGGTCGTGAATATTTTCGCTCATTTTCCAATAAAAGATTAAGAGATTATCGTAATCACAGTTATACTTATTTGTCCATATCAATGTACCCAATCAATAAACAAAGATAATAGGCGTAAACAAGGACGGTTACATTCTCAGAAACGCAAGAGTCAAAGGAACTAAACTTCATTTTTATGTGTCGAATATATGTATTTGTAAATAATGTCTTTAAAATCTAACTTTATCTGCTTTCACATCACTAGTGCAACTGACTCCAATACTGACAATATTATAATTCATCAGAAAGACTGCCCCAAATTGACCTTTCCACTTCTGAGAAGATGAAGCTGTTTACAAAAAATAAATAGAGTTACCACAGTGAGGTACTTAGGTGTTCAGATTGACCAAAACCTTACTTTCGAACACCATATAACTGAACTGGCTAAGAAAGTTCGTAAACTTCTATTCATTATGAAATCTCTAAGACCAGTTGCAGACCTAAATGTCAAAAAACTAGTGTACACAGCAATGTGTCAGTCACTGCTACAATATTGTGGGGAGGGGCAGCTAAATCAAACATGATTGCTGTAGCGAGCTCGCGCGCTCATCAAAGTTTTGCTTGGAAAGCCGCGACGGTACCCGACGGATCAATTATACAAATACTTCGGTGTACTAAGTGTGAGACAACTCTTTATACAAAGAGCAATTGATGAAGCCCTAGATCATAGACTTCAGCATACTGGTAATTCAATTGAATTAATGACATTGCCTGACACGAGAACAGTCTTCGCACGTCGTCTTCCACCACACATTCACATATTTGTATATAACGCGGTGTGTCGCGACACCCAACAAGGCAATCCAAACACAGAAAGGCACGAGGAAAAATGAAAAAATGACTATTGGCAAAGACCTACTAAGAAACGGAACGTATGGTCAAAGTTTATAATACAGGTCTTAGTCAAGGGATAAACGAGACTGACACACCCGTAGCAAATATACAGTTCTTGCTTTACTGCCAGACACAACACATATGACAAGCACTGCATCAATACCAATACATGCACGGCTGTCATCCAGCTTAACTGCCCGGTGGTTACTCCGCTTCTCTCTCTTACACACACACACACACACCACACAAAACAGAGTAAACATATTTTTCCAATATGAATAAGAAAGGAGCAAATTTAAGGGCCTTGAACAAGATACTTAGTAAATTATTAACCTTGTGATTGTTCTATGGTAGATTAGTTTCATGTAGTCACATCAAACATCAACAAATGTCATTATACATTTATTGTAATCATTTTATTCTACTGGAAAAGAGCGAATTTCGAATTTCAAGTATGGTATTAAATTCAATTTTGGATCAGCAAGATACAGGTCTCGCCTAGTTCGGGGTCCGTTGTTATGCACATAATTAGTTATTAATCAATTCTATGCTAGATACAAAATTTAATAATTTCTGTACACTACATATCATATTTGCATTTATAGGTACTATGTACTAGTAACCACGTCATTTATAATTTAAGATAATTAATCATTAAGTTTTATCAAACAAAAATGTAATGAATTATTAAATTATTATGTATTAATTTGTGCAAACCATGTAGGTATTATAATGTTTTGGAAATTAATTATTTTTATCTTTATCTTATTTTTATTTAATTAATAATACATGTTCCTACTTATTGATACACTGATGTTACTTATATTCCTCATCTATATCGTATACTTATAAAGTTATTCATTTTTATTCAGCTTTAGTTCATCTACGTTTTATAAGGTATTTTCTAAAAGCATGTCCGGAAATCGCCAAATAGGGGGAAAAAATATAGAACATAAATTTGCTGCGTCAGGTTTTTGCCTATAAATAATAATCGTTTCCTATACTTAAGGTTCACCAGCATGGTGTAAAATGGACTTTGGCAGCAGTTTCAATACTTTCAAGATCTCAGGAATGTGGACATTGATCAGGCGGTCGCCGCGTGGGCACACACACATACACACTGTACACATGTGTGTCAAATACCGATGTGTGGACAGTTGGCACTTGCACTAGTGTGCAACTCTTTATAGAGGTTACACGCACACATGGACACTCAAAGTCAAACGTGTATTTTCATATCCGTGCGACATTTTTCACTGAAGTCTAGTGTGTTCTAAGAAGGTATCGACAAGGTTTTCCCATAACGCTTTGAGCCAATTGTTCCATAAAATTAAAAAATCTCGTTTTTGTAAATGAAAAAATCAATTAAATCATTTTTGTGTTTAACATTGTATACAGAACGAGGTACAAGCCTTTCGGGAAATTTGGAAAATAAACCTCGCCTATAGATAGCCGCAACACAAATTATTTTAAACTATTTAATGTGAAAAATCTTGCTGTAAGTGCAGTTGCAGAAAGTTGAAGACTGCCTTTTAATATGTCGTACCTATATTTTTCTAAAAATATTACAGTATCAAATGAGCATTAGAATAGGTCCCATCATGTGAATAAAGCTTTAATAGTGAATAATAAAAATAATAATATGTATAAGTACTACATACGAGTCTATCACCTGCACACACATAAAACGCACACATTTACCATATTTGCATACGATGAATCAACCAGTGCATGTGCAAATTAATGGCAACTTTAATGATGTCATTGCATTCCTGATTTAAACTGGCTAGCTTGCTGTTGTTCCTCTTTATCATCATCATCATTATCATCTACAGCCCTTGGGATCCCACTGCTGGGTATAGGCCTCCCTTTGTATGTGCCATCTGCGTCGATCTTGTGCAGACCACATCCAGGTTGGACACTCGACTTTGTCGATGTCGTCGACCCATCTCGCAGTATCGATAATAATAATTTGTTCTTCTTAGTCATATTCTATTTCATCATCATCATCATCATCATCAGCCTAATGGGACCCACTGCAGGGCATAGGCCTCCACCCTCTTACGCCAATACTCCCTGTCTTGTGCTGTTCTTGCCCAGATGTTTCCTTCTAAATTTCTAATATCATCCAGCCACCGTTGCACAGGTCTTCCTACACTTCGCTTACCTAGCCGTGGCATATTCTAGCATATTCTATTTACTTACTATTAAATTAATGACACATTCAGCAAAATACCGGTTAAACAGACAGACTGTCTTAGCATTTAGTAAACACTAGCTTGTGCCCGCGGCTTCGCGCGTGTTATTATACGATATAAATCTTCCATGAATCACTCTACATATAAAAAAAAAACTGCAATTGATCTAAGCATACTTACATAAATGTTACAGACAGACAGACGAGGGAAGCGACTTTGCTTTATACTACATAGTGACATAATATCATGACAAATATTTTATTAATTTTTGTTATCTAAATGTAAACCGTTGCAACAACTACAATTTTGTTTTGAATTCGATTGTATTATATTTTGCTAAGCGTGCCTTAACGTACAAGAAAGGTAATTTAAAATCTAGGACTGATGTCTACCATCTGAATACTTCAGAAAGCCAAACAAACAATTTGAAATACTAGTAAACTCAATTATAAAATTAATAAATATAAAAAAAATGGTAACCCCATGACGAGCTGGAGGCAACCTATACTCAGCAGTGTGTAAATACTGGGTGAAATGATCTCTTTAAGTCGAATTTCCTCTTGACTGAGGGTCGTGACTCCCCCGCAGAATTAATTCCTTAGGGGAGTTCTGTCGTCCTTAAACAAGTCGGTTACCTCACGATGTTTTCCTACACCGCTAAGCGAGTGCAAATCCACGTTTAACTTGAGAGTACAAGTCATTGGTGTAGGGGCGGATTCGAACTACGATGAATCTGGATGAAAAGCAGACAATGGAACCGCTGAGCCACACTCTTTTTTTTTGAGTGAAATGATATATAGTATGAAAAATATCTAAAGATTTTTTTTATTAGTAAGGTGTAACAAGAGCTGCCATTAAAATTGTCCTTCACTACACCGCTGACGTATTTTACACGCCCACAAAGATAATGGCTCGCTAATGATATGTGTTCTTGTTATCGAGCACGTTTTGTTCCCAATTGCGGCTGTAGGTAACGTTACTCATACTGCTACAGAATCTACAGATTGCTATTTCAGCCGTTAACTACTTTATGACCAAGGGAGTGTTTGAGTTGTTACTTATGCTGTTTTTGATAGTTGATGAATTTATAATTTGAAGCCGCACAGTTCTCTCCCCGTCAGCCCCAGCAGAAGATGCCTGTATCAAGAAGAGACTCAAGTACGCTCCCCTGGAGTCGCATTACATCTTTGTTCCCCTGGCGGTGGAAACCATGAGTTGTTGGAGTAAGGGCGCGAAGACATTTGCACTAAAATCATTGAGGGAATACCTACTTATTGATATTCAGCGCGGAAACACAGCAAGCTGATGAACACATTTGCATTAGGAATTACTAAGATTATATTTCATTAAATTGAATTATAGAAATTACATTTAAGACAATTACAGTTACAGACGGCTATATTAAATGAGAGCCGGCTCGAACAGGAAAATTTCAAGAAATATCACCAGAGTACTTGAAGCAGATACTCGTATTTACCTTATAGCAATAGGACATGAACGAAGAATTTTTCCTTTATTAAGTAAGAAGTTACTAAAAACTACCATGGTTATATTAACAAGTTTACCAAAAGCAAAACAATTAAAAAAAAAATATCTCCAAAAAAACGACCGAGATTTCTTATTCTGTCTGATTTTATTATGTCATAAACTATAATTAGTTTGGAACAATCCATTGTATACATACTTAATTATTTACCTACTAATTAATTTTCAAATGCCTAGATGTAATCGCCTGTCGGTAATATAACCGTTATAGCTATTACAGGTGTATTGCTATACGAAGCTATGATCAAGTTTATATTGAACCTGGCCAGCCATTTTATCAGGAAGTTGGAGATTCTTAAGAGAGGACTGGAAAAGTAGCACGGGTTTATTAGTGATTTCGGTTGTATTCTGTGATTTCGGTAAATTTCTTACTCGCTCTCTCTCTTGAGTCGTATTCCTCATGACAGAGGGTCATAACTCCCCCACAGAGTTAATTCGTTAGAAGAGTTTTCTTGGGGCAGATACATCGTGGTGGGCGCTCAGGTCCTTCCACGGAAGACATATATCCTCGAATTTTGTGGTCTGCAAACATGTCGGTTTCCTCACGATGTTTATCTTCACTGCTAAGTCAGTGCAAATCCACACATAACTTGAAAATACAAATCATTGGTGTAGGGGCCGGATTCAAACCAGGTTCCGTCTGGATGAAAAGCAGACGCTGGAAGCGCTAAGCCACACTCGCTTCCAAACATTTTTTTTACTAGCTATATTTCTATTTCTTTACTTTTTTGGTGTTAATTAAAGGTAATATATCTATCTATTAGCTCTGAGCCCGACATACCCTGCTGTTAGTCGCCAAAAAATAATTGATATATCTACGATACTGTATCTAAGGATTTTCTGGTCATCATTTTAAAGAGAAATGTTTAAGTAAAATTTCTTGATACCGCAATTTACAGTACTTGCAAGAGACATGTCTAGAAGTTTCCATAGATGCAATGAATCTTTTCCTCATGCAAGCGTTTTATTATTCGTTGTGAATTAAAATCATCAGAGTCTCATTAAACGTTGTTATCTTTATTTTAATGAGGATCAAATAAACAAGAATATTTTATTTAAAGGTAAAGTAAAAACATAAATGCTTCGTAACATTTGATTTTGCTCCAATCAAACCACATAATAATTATAAAACAATTAATTTATTACAAAACAAGTTAATTACTCAGGCCACAAGTATACAAATAGTTGCATTAAATGCAACTATTTTTTTTAATAATTCTTCGAGCAATTTATACTGAGTTACTGACAACTTGATTGAATTATAAAAAACAATCAAAACAAAAGAAGTTCGCCGTGCCTACAAAAAATGGTGTATTGCACACGCTTGCAGTCATAAAAATTTAGTTTCACACATATGTACATTTTAAATTAATTAGATATAATATATTTTTCACTAATTGATAAAAACTAGCTTATTTACTCTTTGTACTCTATACACCAAAAATCACAATGACCTTTCTCGCCGTTGAGGGTTTAAAAATCAACAGATATCAACATAGTTAAATTAAATCAACACATTTTCTGAATTTGGATTCAATCCTTAAGCTTTGTCAGCAACTTGTATAATGTTATTATTTCTACTAATAATTATACATAATGGCGCGTGACTTGGTGCGACATTTGGAATGTACCAACATCACATATCTATTGTAAATGCAATATTTTGGCCTAAATATTGGAAGGTTTGATCCCTTATTATATTCTTAAAGCTAACTTAGACTAATAATAATTAATTTAACTGTTTTACAGGCACGCCATTTTAAAATATATACTCATATCTAATGTATATTCAAGGCACTGATGCATTAGAATTACATAAAATAATGTTCATCCCAGGTATTTTAGATAAGGGGCCGTCCATTAATCACGTGATGTTTTTTTTTTGGCATTTTTTAACCCCCCCTCCCCCGTGGTGATACATGGTGATGTTTATGATTAACCCCTCTCCCCCCATATATCACGTGTATTTTTAGACCTATAAAGAAATTTATTTTTCTACTTTTATTCAAATTAAATATTACAATAATGCCTAGCGGTAAACAGAAAGGTTACAGGACCTGCAGATTGTTTTTGCTTTTCGCGCGTTAGTCGAAAAAATAAATACACGTGTTATGTCAGTACACCCCCCTCACCCCTTGTGATATTTAGTGACTTTTTTATGGACCCCTTTTGAGCCTCTCGTGATTAATGGACGTCCCCTAATACGTGATAATACCAGTTACATATGTTTATTATTATACAAAAGTAACAAAAACAAATTTTGTATTTTTGAATATTACTTTAAGTAGGTACCTACGTAAATAAAAATAAAAAAAGTCTTTTGACATATGATACAATGGATATGAAACGGAATATCGAATTTATCAAAGAATCTAAGTAAAGATACGAAACTGTTTGTAGATCGAAAATAATTTTCTCAATTAATTAAAAGAAATACAAAATTACTTGAATTCTAATACAAATATAAGTTTTTGCGCCTTATAAACTGAAATTAAGTAGTATTAAGTCGTTAGTGCTTGAAAATAAAATTAATATCTTAATATTAAAATAACAATACATTTTGTACTTATATGCGTAGTTTGTTAAGTAATCGAAATTAAGTGTGTCTCATTATTATTAAACATGTATCCATCATTTTAATTATGTCATTTATGGATTGGATTATTTTAATATAGGTTTACTGGTATGGGTTCAAAACGTCAATGTCAAAAGCTATATTTTTTTTTACGAGTTTTGGCTATTTGAAAAGTGTTCATATTAAAATAGACCATCCCATCTTAATTTTTCAAGTAATCAGTAACTCGTTTAAAAAATTGCAGTTTGGTAACTATTTTTAAAAAGCTTTTGTTACATTTATTTGAGAAAACTTTAAATTCACAAATAAAAGGTTGAATATGTTTTATCACAGAGCACGCTCATCATATCTCACAAAAGCACTCGTTAATCGATTTTAAATAATATTTTCTTAATTTTTTGTATACATTTAATTAAAACCATTAGTTTTTGGTTTGGACCGAGAAATGATATTCTGAGACCTACTTAGACTTTTTAACGGCTAATAGGTTTTTTTTTGTATTTTATCGTTAACGTTAAATTAAAGATGATTGTTTGGTTGTCATAAATAGTCCATGAAATATTAAACAAGTTAATATAAAAAATAGTTTTTAATTTTAAATCGATCTAGAGAACATCGCAATCCATAAATAAGTAGATAGAACTGTTTTAGATATCTCGTGTTAATAAAGTAAGTACAAAATTAAAATCTTACCGGGACGGACATGTTATTTACCTTATTCATGTATCTTATTGAATAAGGTGTTTGAGAGAGATTGATTCATGTGTAAATTAAAATAAAATTAATACATATCGTACTACTTAACAGTAAAGTTCATCACAAGTTTATTTTAACTCTAGCCATATGATCATCACTTTTTTCATATTCTACTCTTTCAGTTCTGTACAATTTTTCTTGTATAGCGGCGAAAGATTGTCCCTTAGTTTCTGGAAGTTGTAGAAGTATAAATATCACCCCAGCTATAGATAAGGCACCGAATCCCCAAAAAACGACATATGTCCCCAAATTATCAGCTACCACTTGGTATAATTTGGTGACCGCAAATGTCATCAAGGCCACAAATATTTGTATCACACAGGTCGCCTTAGATTTAATGTTGGTCGGGAATACCTCCGACGTTATAGCGAAAGGCACCGTGGCCAGCCCTATCGTGTATGAAAATATAAATATCGGTATGAAAACTATAGGAATGAATTTTAAGCTTACAATGTAATCACTATGCTCGTGTTTCAAGAAGAAATACGCGCCTATGATGATGTTGGCGAGACCAACACCACAGGAGGAGATCAGCAGCAGAGGCTTCCTGCCGAGCCGGTCCACCAGCTGCGAGGAGATAGCTGATGTGAGGAGCTGGACCGTGCCGAACAATATGCAAGACTCTTCGGGCCCCATCCCACCTTCCGCCTCACCGAATATCTGCTGCGCGTACGCAATGATCGCAGTGCTCCCGCAGAATTGTTGCGTGAAGTATATTCCCATCAGAATGAACAGGCCCTTCCTGTTTCCGCCGACATTGAATAAGTCTCTCCATCTCCCTTTCTTCTTCATGTTTTCCGTGACCAAGCTGGTCATGCTCTCCAGCTCGTCCCTGACGTATGCTCTTCCTCGTAGTTTTTTGAGAGAACATTCTGCCTCCTCCTTTTGACCAGCCTTGATGTAGTAGTAAGGAGACTCCGGCATGGTGCTGAATGTGACCACGAACAGGATCGGGATGGCGATGTTGAAGCTGGCCAGACCGAGCATGGACACGTAGGGGCCGATGCAGTACTGAGACAGTATACCGAACTGGAAAAAGAAAAAGATAAATTTAAGTATGACTATCGACACAGATTTAGTATAGTTACATGTACAAAAACTTATCGGGGATTCTTTGTAAACAAAAAATACAGTAAAAACGAGTATCTGATGTATCTAATTATGCTAATGGAAATTATAAAAAATAGTCTATCCTTTTAAAACCAGTACAGAAGTTTCTAGAAGATAGTCGCTACCTCGAGAATTAATAACAACAAGAGGTCAAACGGTATCGTTGTTTTTGTTAGATATTTTATCAAATTATGATTTTCCAGTTTACTAGAGGTAGGTAAGTTGACTAGACAAAATATTGATAAGTAGTATTTTTTTATAGATATTTTGGTCGGTCTGACCAAACGAAGTTATCAATTCGTCGCGATTAACATGCACTAATTAAGTTTTTAGCTTATTTACGCAGAGATAGTATGCATATTCAACATGAATAACATTTCAAGCGTTTAATACACTTAATGTTTTAAATGTTGTATAGCTCATTTATATGATATTTCATGACTCAAGTTTGCAACCCTGTATTTTCGTATACCTATATAATATGTAATAAAAAATGGATAAATAAACTTCAAACAGCTTGTGACAAATACAGCTCTATATATAATCTTTAGGTACATATCATTGTGTAATATTACGTAATATGTTGCCAATTATGGTCGCCCTACTCATGCAGGTAACATTAAAAATCAAGTTTTTGTCGCGTGATCATAAAAAAAGGTTTATTTTTAGAGAAGTTGACATCTCGCGTTTTTGTAGATGCTAAATGCTAATAGCATAAACACGAATTAAAGTTTATATTTAGTAGTCATTCAGTACCTAAAATGGTTTTGCCATTTCCGTACCGTAAGAGAGTGGCTAACTTCAGCATTTTGAAATCTCATTAAATTACTATTTCAGTAATTTAATACAATTTACACCTTTCTTTTAGGGATGTTTTAGTACAGATTGAAATAACGTAATATATGGGCACATAAGAGATTAGAAAAAATGTGATTTTGTAACTTTAAAAAATATATTGGCAAAAATAACTTGGTTCGTAAAATAAAAAAAAAAAACTACCAGATACTCTCTACATAAAAATTTTGGATTTTATCAGTTATAATATCAATCACCTTCTCTTTTTATGTGATTAAGTAATTGGCTAATTTTAGTATTTTCCTGTATATGTATATTATACAAATACTTGATAAGTATGATAATTAATTATCAAAGTAAACTATAGCAAAGTGTGTTATCGCTACACTAAGATATAGGTACCTATCTAGATATAGGAAACTTTATCACCGTTTAAATAAGGTAAGTGACCTAGTTTTTGAGTTCATCGTCGCCTTGAGAACAGCTGAAAATACCTATACGTATACCGAGAATACATAGATATAAGACCTATATTTTTATGCGGACTCGAATTGCAAATTAAATAAATGAATATTATATATATATATTATAAATATGAAATGAAATGAAATGAAATTAGTTTATTTTGCATTATACTTATTGCACAACATTGTATGAAAATCCAACGGCATCCGAACTAGTTTATAACTGTGTTTCGGTTGCCGATGCCGATGCCGATATATTAATATAAATTATATTTCAGGACACACACAGAGCCATCTAGCCCCATACTTTGCTAAGGCTTGTGTCATATAATTTTCATTCTAACCGGTTTAATAGCTTTCTCAGTAGCTATTTAGATAAAAAGCGAGGGCATTTTAATACTAGAGATTACTGCAGTTCTAGTAAATCAGAAGCTGTATTTATATGTAAAACTGCCTATCACAAAAATAACATACAAGCCAATCACCTGAACATATCTTTAATTATGTGGCGTGTGTGCTTTACATTATTAGGAGTATTTCTCTTAATAATATATTTTTCAGATAAGTAATGTAGTATCGCTGCTTTCTTAACTCTTCTTAATATTGCGCCATTTCTTAGATATAAATAATCCTAATCTAAAAATATCTAACCACTACCAATATACAATATCATTGACCACTACAAAATTTTCGATCCCATTGCATGCTCTTTTCGAAATCATGGTGCAATCACGTCGATCTAAAATAACAGCAAAAAATAGCACACTAACGTTCTTGCTCCTCAATATTTTACTAGAAGTTTCCGAATTCTAATTTTAAATACGCAGATTTGTTAGGTTTGTTTTAAAACAGGTGTAAAGCGAAACGCTATTTAAAGTTCCAAAAGATATGAAAGACATTTCGTTCTGCGTAGTAATTATTGTGTACTTAATCTACATAACTAGGTACATTACTGTTAAAAACAATGTAGCGTAGGTATAATACTAAATACATAAATATGAATATGTATTTTTACCTGGCTATCGTTCTACACAAAGGAAATGTTGTTTATGGAGCGGGAAAATATTGGTTTTTATTATTTATTAAAACTTTATTTGATCAAAAAATAAACAATATATAACACATATATATGTAACAGTAAATGTGGATAATGCGGTAATTATGTATAATTACCGGTAATTAAACTTTCGGCTCACGCATGACTACAACTTGCCTGATGTTAAGCAACGTTATAATCTACGATCTAGCGCGCTCACTAGAAGAAACTGGTTTACTCTCGACTTGAGGACCGACTAATTATAATTCAGGGGGAGTCTTTGGATATTCAAATGTATAACGGTGCCTCCTTGCCGAACCTCTGATCGTGCGTTTTTATATTTTAATTATACTTGTATTTATTCCAATAAACATTAAGATTCTGATGTTTGATTTCATTATTTTCTACATTTACCAAAGGGGTATGGTAATTACGAGTATATATAATTACCGGTAAATGTGGACAATTCACTTCATTTGCCGTGTGCGTTGGTAATTATGTATAATTACCGATTATCCACATTTACCGTCACATATACACTAAAATAAAAAAGAGTAAGTATGTACATTTAACCTAAATTTAAAACATCCACATGTGGCATGGAGCCAAGAACGCTGGCTGCATTCCCACGCTGGATTGCTATAGAAATCCTTTGCGCAAGGAACCAGCCAGCGTTCTTGTCTCTAGTGATGACATTCAACCATTTTTTTTAATAAAAGACTTCTTCTTATTATTAATTTAAAACAAAATACATGCCCAAACCTCTACACTCTGACTCAAACGTCATTGGCTACGTTAGCCACTAACGTTTGAAAATATAATAAACAATCTTATCAAAACATCTTACAGCTAAAATCTCATTGTTTATTTGAAGAGTGATATGCAATTTTAGATTGTGTGATTATAATGTCTTTTTTATCTGGTTCATAAGACATTGATATTTCAGCGAGTCAAAGTGGGACATATGGCGGTGTTGCCGGAACAAGATAACGTTGCGAACGTTGTCATTGACATTGCTTCGAGAAGCTTCTTATGGGTTAAATAGGTAATTATGGTATTTAATGTTTTATGGAACACTTTATATTTTTATAACGTCTTTTATGGCACATCTAATGAAGGGGCAACAGAGCTCCATAGCTCTGTTAAGCTGGTGTTTTTTTTTATATTTAAATACGATTACTAACACACAAATATGAAATGCAGGTTAGATCTGGCATGTTCTTTTTATATCCCTCTGAATAACTTTCACGACCTCAAAATATATATGTTTCTTAATAAATCTACAGAGCCTTTTAAAAAAAAATGTTTACACGGCATGTAAAAGTAATTTTGTACCTATTGGTATTTCTTAAATGTTTTCTTGTCAAATGTAGTTTTTTCCTTATACGAAAATTTATTGCTTAATATAGAGTAATCACTTTTTCATGGTCTCGTCTTATCTTGAGCTAGCTTTAATCTAAAATGTCAAGAGATCAAATGAGTAATATCTGTTTATTTGATGACTTTGCGTTACTATGACTATTGGTTTATGAATGTTAAACACAGTGATGAAATGAACCATTTTTATAGTGCATGAAAAAAAAAATTGACACAGAATGTGAGTTTCAAATAAAATAGTTACATTTTGAGACTTGCTTTGCAAGACATACTATTTATTTATTCAGTGACTTAGATAATAAAACTTGACAATTGCTATCTACAGCTTAGGTACCTATAACGTCATTCAACTATTTCTTGCTATGATAAGACAATTAAAAACAAAAAACCAACGACGACTCATTTCAAGAAAATTAAGCAACTTTCAAACTATTTATTGGTAAAAAATAGTAACATATTTGGTAAATTAATAACTAGGTAAATGCCTATTGTACTTTTGTAATACACCGTGTAAATTTTTTCATCCAAACAGTCGTAAACTCGATTATGGACGTTTAATTTACAATCTAGGTAGTAAAGAGTGGACGAGGCTATATAAAGTATTTTTATTCTCAATCTTGTAAGGAATCAGTCATGGTGCGCTAGGAAATTGAAAGTATATTATAAAAAAACAATAAATCTGTAATATTTATTTCACAGATTATAAAAATGCCTGTATGTACCCGTTAATGTATATTACTTTTCATGATAATACCCGTTATTTTTTGTTTAATCAATGAAATTAATGGATTTTTTATTTACTTTATTATTTTCTGTGCATACGGAAAACAGTATATTTGTATACAGTTATACAAAGATAAAAGAAAGTAAATACACCAAATAATATTTCTACCCAAAATGCAGCACTGTACTATAAAGTAGGTACCAAAGACCCAAGGATCGTAAAATACGTTGAGAGGAGAGGTTGTAAGCTACGATATTTTAGGTAGCTGCGTTACTTTGTATAACACCTACCAACTTGTGGTAGCCTGCTGAATATTGCCTGAATAAATCTTCACTTGCGTTTAATTAATAAAACAACGCTGCATGCATAAATACGTGTAAGCGGTCGCTTATTAAATTTCTGCTCAATTTGGAACACACATTTTGTAAGCTTTTTAGGTCTTCCGTAAATATACGTATTTGATTTCAGAAACCAGATAAATCCTATCTTCATATCGAACCCATTAAATTATTTTATATGGGTACATTGAGACCTAATATTTTAAAGTCAGGGTTTATTTTAGACTTATTCTTTCTGTTGACAATGGCATACAGACAAATTATAAACCAATTGTATACATATGTAAATGTTTTGAAAAACTATTGAAAGTCTTTTTTTTTCTTTGACTTCCTTAGTGCTCAGTAGTTGTTCACTCACTTGCGTGTAAACCCGTAGATTGTAGGTCAGTTAAGGTAACTTATAGGTCATTAGTCTAGCTGTGAAGTGAAAAAAAATAATTTTTACCTTCGACATAACAGTGATGAGTGTTGCCATCGCGCCGCGCACCTCGTTGGAGGCGATCTCACCCAGGTACATCGGTGCTGCTGTGTAGGCTATACCGTATCTAGAACATATAGAAGAATATTATAAGCAACATACTGAATCAGGCATTACTTTGCGGAAATCCATTGTAAATGAAACTCTGGAGAAATATGTAGGTTTTTTCGGACCCACGTTCGTGGAGTCAACACGTCCTTAGGATGCCTCATGGAGAGGCGAAACACGTGACGACGAGAATATCTAGCCGAAGGAAAACTACAAAACTTGAAGACACAAGGTGCGGTGTTGGTAAGATCTTAAGAGCCACGAAGGCCATTTTGGTTAGGAAGAGAGGTGTGGCGGTGGTATATGGAGGAACACACCTAAAAACCACCAAGTTTGTTGTTTGAAGCCGGTTAAGGAGCAGTCACAGCGGAAAAAAACACTTTTCTTTTCTTTTAAAGGAATTTCTCTGGAGTTTCATATTAAATTTTGTACAGAGATGGTAGAATTTTTTCATTACATTTTATACGTGAGTTTCCCTATCTAATTTATCGCAAAAGAATTCATTGCCCATACAAGTCACACCAGCAATGCGTGCGCCCTTTTTATTATCTTAAAAACTACTTAACCGATTTTGATAAAACTTGTAGTGTTTCCTCAATAAAAACATTAATCAAAAAGCAAAAGTGAACATCTTGAAATGCCTCAATGTAAAAGTGGATGTTTCAAATCAAAGTTTCGAGTTCCGAGATACTTCGCGTAGAACGGCGCGCGTTGAAGTCTTTTGTGTTACGTAGCCCTCTCGTAGACATTCGTAGAGCTGTATTAGCTATTATATAGTTATGTAGCGATTTAATTTTAATCAACCTGATTTGGCAGGAAAACAGATTTGAATACACAACATGACTATCATCAGACCTCCGTAATTCCGCAAGGATAACCAATATTCGATAAAACATGTGGCAAGGTTATCAGTTTATAGTAAATTTAGATTTGATATTTTCTTATCCATAAAACACAGTCGATGACAAATCTATTAATTAAAATACACCAAATCTATACTATAATATTATAAAGCTGAAGAGTTGGTTTGTTTGTTTGTTTGAACGCGCTAATCTCAGGAACTACTGGTGCGAATTGAAAACCTCTTTTTGTGTTTAGTAATACATTTATCGAGGAAGGCTTAAAGCACATTAACATCACGCTGCAACTAAAAGGAGCGAAGAAACAATGGAAAATGTGGAAAAAACGGGGAAAATTATTTATCTTTGAGGGCTTCCGTTGCGTGCGCTGCGGAAACGGTTCAAGATATCAAAAAAATATGTAAGAAAGAATTATTTCTCTTGAAATGATCTAACAAAATGTCTGCAACAGTATATGTCTATCTTTTAAGGTTAACTCAATAGACCTGTTTTTATGGTACCTTATAACTATTCCACGCGGACGAAGTCGCGGGAACCAGCTAGTCTATCATATGCTACACCAGCCTATTTCATCGAAAATATTTAATGGCATAAAACCCAAAATCTGCTTATTTATTGCCTCTAAGGCGGTACAGAGTCAGGTCAGCTAGTGAGTAATATAAGTCATTATGAGACGTCGTGACTCTCTTCAGTTATGAGAAATACGACTCAGTCTTTCTTCTACATACCCCAGCCCTGAGATGAGGCGTGACGCGTAGATGGTTGGCACGTTCCCAGCCAGCATGACCAGGATCCAGCCGATGATGTAGGGCACCGCAGCCAAGAGTAGTGTCTTCTTGGTGCCGATCCGGTCGGCCAAGTAGGATGCTGGGATGGGGCTGGCAGCTGGAAGGATATTATACTAGGTTAGTCTTTTACCCGGGGGTCTTCAAGTTAAGAGTAAATAGGTCTATTTTAGTTATCTAAATGAGACCAATTTACTCTTAACTTGAAGACCGCTTGCTACATTTTAGAATACAGAAGTGGGCTCTATTCTTAACTTAACTTCAACATGCGGCACAATCTACTATTAACCTATATTGTCTGATGTAATTTTATTGTATGCAATATTGTGATTATAATTATATTAAGCCTAAACAAATAGATAGTTACACTAAATGAGAAACTTGGACAACCCAATATGAAAGAGATAGGTGCATGTGCATACTGTGTACACAGATATGTGAATATTGGAATTTTACATTACAATAAATACACTGAGAGAAATTTTCAACAAAATAATGTTGAATTCAACATTATTTCAGGTTAAAATAGCGCCAACCTGCTATAAGGTTACAGCTACAAGTTACATCTTGTTAAGTCTAACTTGTTGACACAACAAGCCTGTCGACATTTTGTTTCTACATTACGAAAGGGTTGAATCTACATTACGTTTGCTTGTAGTTTTAACATGCTTTAGAGGTTGTTTTGACATGCTTGCAATGTATTTTTAACATACATTACTTGTTACTACAATCAGTCACCTTGTTAAATCTACGGTCAACTTGTAGATTTGTCTTGTTGTTCTTACATTCCGTGCTTGTTACATCAACAGTTTGCTAGTTAAATGTACATTGTGTACTTGTAGTATCCACGTTCTACTTGTTAATTTGTCTTGTTATTCTTACATTACGTGCTTGTAGCATTAACAGTTAGCTTGTTAAATGTGCATTGTGTACTTGTAGTATCTACGTTCTTATTGCTAATTTGTCTTGTTGTTCTTACATTGCGTGCTTGTTACATCAACAGTTAGCTTGTTAAATGTGCATTGTAAACTGGTAGTATCTACGTTCTAATTGTTCATTTATCTTGTTGTTATTACATTACGTGCTTGTAGCATCAACAGTTAGCTTGTTAAATGTGCATTGTGTACTTGTAGTATCTACGTTCTAATTGTTCATTTATCTTGTTGTTATTACATTACGTGCTTGTAGCATCAACAGTTAGCTTGTTAAATGTGCATTGTGTACTTGTAGTATCTACGTTCTTATTGCTAATTTGTCTTGTTGTTCTTACATTGCGTGCTTGTTACATCAACAGTTAGCTTGTTAAATGTGCATTGTAAACTGGTAGTATCTACGTTCTAATTGTTCATTTATCTTGTTGTTATTACATTACGTGCTTGTAGCATCAACAGTTAGCTTGTTAAATGTGCATTGTGTACTTGTAGTATCTACGTTCTAATTGTTCATTTATCTTGTTGTTATTACATTACGTGCTTGTAGCATCAACAGTTAGCTTGTTAAATGTGCATTGTGTACTTGTAGTATCTACGTTCTAATTGTTTATTTATCTTGTTGTTATTACATTACGTGCTTGTAGCATCAACAGTTAGCTTGTTAAATGTGCATTGTGTACTTGTAGTATCTACGTTCTAATTGTTCATTTATCTTGTTGTTATTACATTACGGGCTTTTACTTTTTGTGTACTTACCTACTTTTATTTATCTACAGACAATTTTTAACTTTATTTGTTGGTATTTCGTAATTGTTATATTTTATATTTCGTAACTTTATTTATTGATATACAGGGTTACTGGTAACTAACACAACGCCTTTTAAGGGTAAAAGTCGTTGAACAAAAGTTGTTGGTATAAATGTACTAAAGCCACCCTTAAAAGGCGTTGTGTTAGTTACCAGTAACCCTGTATATCAATAAATAAAGTTACGAAATATAAAATATAACAATTACGAAATACCAACAAATAAAGTTAAAAATTGTCTGTAGATAAATAAAAGTAGGTACCTACATAATTCACATTCTAAAACAAACATAAAAGAATATAATGAACAAACATGAAATAACAAAAACATAGTTCAAATTATCTGTTGATAACGTAATAATAGTACACAATGCTAATCGAAAACAAGATAAATAAAAAACAAGAACATACATGTAATGTACAACAAAGTTACAAACTGTCCCTAAATAATCTAAAAGTGCACACTAATGAACATCACTGCAGATGATTAAACAAGCACATTGGAATATTAACAACGAACCTATCGAATAAAAAGTAAACCAGAAATAATTTGACAGGATAAAAATCTTCGCAAGTAATTTATAGTTATAATAATATTGTAATATAGCTCTTATTAGAATTATTGCCTGAGATGAGTACTTCTATGAAAATAAACAAACAAAAAATGGTTTTAATCTTTTATTAAAAGTATTATACCCACTATTATAATTATTATATTTATATATAAGTTATTTACAGCATAGAGGCTATCTACTTCTACTTTCACATTAAAAATAATTATTTAGACTCAAGCTTGGACATACCTATAAAATCTATAGCTCCTAACTACGGAAAGTAAGTACAGTTTATTACAGAAATTACTTAGTAAAATAATATTTTAAAATTCTAAAAATAATTCTAAAATTCGATTTCTTCGGCTCTTTCGGCTCTGATAAGTGTGCGTTCACCTTAAACCAGCTATTGGTGCTGGCTCATACCATTACAAATGCTATAGCTTTCAGTAGGATATTAAGCCACAATAGCATGAAATATTTTAAAAGTCACATCAACAGCCTCAGTTAGTATTGTGAACTTGTAAAGCGTATTGTCACATACTGTGAAGGAGACACCTGACTGGCGGCACCAAATTATAAATGGTTGGAGGTTAGTACCTAGGTTTTGAAGCTTTTGGCGACGCTCCTCAATTACCTCTTGCACGTCCGCGTCAGCATCCACGATGGTCACAAATCCATCCAATATCTCCGCTCGTGAAGCTTGCCAGTCTTTTCTAGATCAGGAGGAATATTAAAGAGACAGCAGAGTAGCAATATCGCTGCTATTAATTTTGTCTCCGGTTGTTCATCTGGAAAGAAATTAATAATAAGTATATTTGACACAACACATCATCATTAACTGAGCAAATCAAGACAATAAAAAATCTATCTATATAAATAAAAATGAATTGCCGAAATGTGTGTCCGCCCGATAATAATCTTTAAATTCTTTTTTGTCTATTATATATTTTATAACGGGTAGGTGCTCGCCCACCCGTGCGACTGGGAGGGCGAGCACCTAGAACTATATAACAAGATCATTTCCTTACCGTCACAAATTGCCAATGTGTCAGCTATTTTTCGACGAAGAAACTTGTCCTTTGTTGTGTTAAGCTTCTGCTGAGCAGCTTTTAGTATGTTTTCCGTTGAAGCATCCAAGGCGTCGAGGCCCCCGGATTTATCAGGGACCAGTGTTTCGTAGTCATACGTCAGGAGTCGCCATCCATCACTTGACTTCAGGATAGGATACTTATTGAAGTAGGTACTCCTGTAATGTTCCTTCCTCGTAGTCGGTACAAGTACCGGAGGCGAGCTCGCACCGTCTCCCGCCAGAGTGCACTGACCTCCTGCCACGAACCAGGTGAAGGACTTGACAGCTGCTCTAATGCTGACGCTACGTCCTTTACTTCACCTGCACACAAAAATTAAAACGATTAATAATGTGTAAGCTCATGCTAGCAGCTTAGTAGGCTTGTCAACTTACTTTTAAAACGATCGATGTAGCGTTCCAAATTCCACTTCTTCAAATGATCACGTGTGGGAATATCCATTTTTGCACTTTTCTCACAAAGTTTAACATACACGTCCTGAGTCGTATATACCTAGTTAAGTGACCAATAATTCACCGTTTTTCACTGCGGGCACCAGTTTATATTATATGTTATATCATTGGCAGGCACTGATAGAATTATTTATTATGTCGTACGTACGACCGACCGACTGAAGTGGTGTAGTAAAATGGAGCGCGCCCGCGCCGCGAGCGGAATGTGTGAGAGAGAGAGAGGAAATAAAATTCCGTCACCTTTAAATTGCAGGACATCATTCAAAATTTGATGCTACTCATAAAATATGTACTGTAAGAATAATTTAGTAGGATTCACTTAAAATTATATGACTATAATATTGAACTTTGATGCTTAATCTAAAAATATGAGTACGGATTCACGTAAAATAATATGACTGTAATATTAAGAAATGATGCTTAGGTACTTTAAAAATTTAGTTTAAAGCATCATAATTTAGGCAGGTCATCGTATTTTTAGAGATACTTCTTCATAATAAACTATGAAATCTATATAAATTACGATGACTGTCATTGTGTTTTAAAATTAGAATCTTATTTATAATTATCATACTAATTTATGGGACAGTGGACCATTTTCTATTACATTGTGATATTATTTGAAGACGACAATGTTATTTTATAATTACATTTTTTACGATGACAAGTATCATAATATTGCATTATATACCCAAACAATTCAATTCCATCACAACACATTTACATTCTAGCGTAATACTGACATATTATCAACATATTTTAGGACAACGCATCTATTTTAAACCAACGTCACGATATTTTAAGATTATGCCAAAATGTCATTTTTCTCAGTGTTGATTTCATAAGACGCAACGTTCTTTCAATCGCTGTAATGTCGATTAAACAAGATGTCTTTTAACAAGGTACATAATGTTATTTTAACAGGCTCAATGTTTTCTTCAACTGGCTGTACTGTACTTTCAACAAGCTGCGTAAACTGTAGAATTTACAATACTAATGTAGATTTCATACGACGCAATGTTCTTTCAATCGCTGTAATGTCGATTCAACAAGATGTCTTTTAACAAGGTACATAATGTTATTTTAACAGGCTCAATGTTTTCTTCAACTGGCTGTACTGCAGGGCAATCGCGCTAATATAAGACAACATCGAACGTTAGTGGTCCAGTTATGGTTACGCTACGGTTACGCTTCAACTCTGTAACAACTTTGCTTAAATCGGTATCGCGCTAAGGTTCAAACTCCAGCCGCAGTTAAACCGAAGCATAAACACTCCCATGTCTCGACCGTTACTAGTGATGTAATCTTTTGTAGCAAACATGAAGCTATATCATGCAAATAGCAGGTTATTTTTAGTATTATCTGTGCAAAACAGACGAAAAGTATATCAATGTCAAAACTACGCCGGAAGTAAATAAACAAATATAACCTTTCTGAAGTTTGTTATAAAATACTCTCAAGTGTTTTAGTGACAAAACTGTTATGCAATTAAACCAAATGCGTTACAGCTGTGGCCCACATCACTTGAAATACTTACCACTTCAAATACCTTGAAATTTGAGTCTATTAAAGTGGTTTAATTTTGAATCAGTGGACTCGTTCATACGGTGCTCTGTGTTGGTCGGTTGTATTGTAGCTGACTTGCTCCAGATTTTATTGTGTATAGTGAAAAAGTTTAAGCGCTGATAATGAAAGAATATCGTACATACATAATCGTTTGTGGAAGGCCACGATAACCTCGCTCTAAAAGAATCAAGTCCAAGGAAACTCGAGCAGTCTCAGCTAGGTTGTGGCGATAGTTCACCGAAACTCATATCTGAAGGACCTGCGAGCACAGGAAAGAAATAAGCCAGGTATTTACAACTTCTAAGATGTGAAAAAATCTGAGTACTAACTCATGGTTTTATTTAAACTTTGGAATTCGAAAAATTTATTATCATATTTATTTCAGGTGTGGAATAACTTGGTAGTGCAAAAATTTGTTGGAAGAAAGATTCAGATTATAACTGGCGGTGGAAGCAGTGGACTGGGTTGGCAAAATTGAAGACATGGACATTGGGCCCCCTACATAATGTGAGGCAAGATCATGTTGCTTGGAATGATATAGGTAAGTATCACAAGTTTATAAATATGTAAGATTAATATTTCCGAAGTATTGATGTGTTAATATTTGTACAATATTTTATTTATAATGCTATAGATTAGTAATGTAATAGTAAATGTGGTAGGCGAACAGAAACATTGAGTATAACATTATGAAAAAGCTCATTCAGAAACAATGTAATTCAGCCTTTATCCAGCGTGGGGAAGAAACTGATTACAATTAGTGAAATGCATAACATTACATTAATGTACGGTCTGAAAGTAATGTATAAATGTCCTTTTATATCATACATTTCACTCGGATTACTGTCATATTTTTGGTGTACCTATTCAACATAATTAATACAAAATTTTAACTTATTATTTCAGTTTGATGCTCCCGCTCTATACTGATGTCCCTGAGCAACACAGCATCATCCCCACCACCAACCATCAGTTCACACTTAGAACTAGCACCGCCTGCATCCTCCATGCCATGCAGGTAGTGGCATCAGATGTGCGAGAGGAAGTCAGAGAACAAACCAAACTCACTATTCACCAAGTGTATGCATGTATTACATCCATGTGTACCCATCACAGGACCTGCATGAACACAATGTAAGATATGAACCTATTGTTAGTTAAGTTTTGCCTGTTTAATTTTGAAGTAAATCCTTCAAGTTGTTATAATCCTGTTGGCTGATGATATTATCAATATGCTGGATATATCACATAACATTGCAAATCCCAGCAAGCAAGCAATGGGAAGGTGAAACTAATTATCTTCCTATTCTTTTGCATTACCCAAGTCATTACAGAAACAAGCTGTCATACTTCCACAATGTTTGTCTGCTTACTACCAAAAGACTTCATTATGTGTTAACTTACCATGCATGGCCAATGAAATGATATTTACTTTTGTTTCAGTATTTCCAGACACCAACCCCACAAAATGGCGCCACCGTGAAGCAGGAATAATTAAATTAAAATATATTAACATTATTGTAAGCTTTTTGTTTTACTTACTAATGTTATTGCTATCTTTCTAGTAAACTATGTTTGTATTTCTAAGCTAACAATAATATGTTATCTACATGAATTCCACAAAGATATAAACTTGTTCTTTAATTCGTATGATGCTTGCTATCTTTGTAAAGTACATATTTATGTCAAAATTTGTTACAAATTCAATGATGTTCATGTATCTACAATCTATTTAAAATTTGATTGTATTTAGTTTTAATAAGACTTAAAGTTAAGTGTTAATTTTACTAAAATTGTGTAATGGGCTTATTGTATAGGAGGCAGCATCTACATTTATTTATAAAAAGGTCAATTAATAAAATTGTTTATAACTAATGTTGAGACACTGTGTTATGGGTTTTTATTCACATATTGCATCAAGTTCCTATTCATACACTTACCTATATAAAGTTGGCAAACCTAATTGAGAGCCTATGTAAACTAAAAACTAGGTACCTAAGTAAGTACATATAAATAAAAATATATTTAAATATTTTTAATATTTAATTTATTGAATAAGATTACTTGTATGTTGCTTTAGTTTAGAGATATATCATCTTGTTGACAAGTCAAATAAATATTCCATCAAATAGGCTATGGTAAATGAAAGCTGTAATGACTGGCTCCGTGCGACTTCACCCCAGCTCCAGCTGGGTGAGGGTAGTGGCCGGCCCGGCTGCTCCCGCCCGGTGCCAGCCACGCCGCTGCTCCGGCGCCGCGCCTCCAGTGCGGTGTAAGGGAAGTGTTCTCTGTGAGCTACATACTCGTATGTCATGTATCATGCTATTCTTGCTGTAGCTTGAGGAGTGTAATGCAACTTTCTCTCTACTAAAATACAAATATAACAAGTAAATATGAGGTTATGAATACACAAGACATACAATCTTTTTCATTGCACACAACGCCTAGATATTACCTTGGTTTCAACATCCAAACCATCAGCTAGGTATTAGTTGGTAAGATTCCTTCGTCAGCCTATATCGTTTGATAAAGCTTGCGTCGGTCATATCAAAAGCTCCAGACACTTGCACTTCTATTTTATTGTTTGCTTGGGCTCGTGCAACACATAATATAGGTAGGTAGGTATTCACTTCATGATATAGGTCCAATAAATCCACTTAAGCGTTTATATTTACGAGATTTTTCAGTAAAATTATTATAAGAATGACTAACGTTTCAGCAACGTTCCATTATCGATCCAAAAAAGTCGTGTTGTAGTAACTGAAGCAGACACGTTAGTTTGACAGCGTGAACGTTTCAGTTACGATCCATAAACGGTTGAACTTTGGTCCGAACTGTTAGCGCGATACGAAATTTGACTAACGTATCAGGTTCAGTTACGATCCAATTGCGCTTCGTTTGTGTTTTATTAGCGCGATTGCCCTGCTGTACTTTCAACAAGCTGCGTAAACTGTAGAATTTACAATACTAATGTAGATTTCATAAGATGCAATGTTCTTTCAATCGCTGTAATGTCGATTCAGCAAGATGTCTTTTAACAAGGTACATAATGTTATTTTAACAGGCTCAATGTTTTCTTCAATTGGCTGTACTGTACTTTCAACAAGCTACATAAACTGTAGAATTTACAATACTAATGTAGATTTCTTATGACGCAACGTTCTTTCAATCGCTGTAATGTCGATTCAACAAGATGTCTTTTAACAAGGTACATAATGTTATATTAACAGGCTTAATGTTTTTTCAACTGCCTGTACTGTACTTTCAACAAGTTACGTAAATTGTAGAATTTACAATAATTATGTAGATTTCATAAGACGCAACGTTCTTTCAATCGCTGTAATGTTGATTCAACAAGATGTCTTTTAACAAGGTGCATAATGTTATTTTAACATGGTCAATGTTTTTCAACTGGCTTTACTGTACTTTCAACAAGCTGCGTAAACTGTAGAATTTACAATACTAATGTTGATTTCATAAAACGCAACGTTATTTCAAATCGCTGTAATGTTGATTCAACAAGATGTCTTTTAACAAGCTACACAACGTTATTTCTACCAGAAATACGATTGTATCAATTACACTATCACGTTGACTTTACACGATACCAGCTTGTTACGGCTACAAGTTTACCTTTTAGTTGATATTACATGTCAGTCATTTTGGAACAATGTTAAGCTGTTTGTTTCAAACAAATATCGTTCAACAAGTTTTACGTTGTTCCGTCTACAAGATCGTCTTGTGTAATCTACATTTCATTTGTTTCTTTTAACAAAAATACTGTTATTTCAACCTGAAAATCATTTAACAAGTCAAACTTTTTGGAATTACTAAGCCGATTTCTCTCAGTGTATCAATAATGGCAAAATCTTATAAATGTTGCATCATTTAGTACCATGGCAGGGCTATTTACACATAATTTACTTTGCCTCTTTCGATAAAAGTGATAAAGAATGAGATTTAATTATATGGGTGTAGCTTTGTCGCTAAAAAATAAATCGTTATAACAGACTTTAGTTAAAAATATCGTACGATATCAGTAAATTTTTCTATCACGATTTATATGATGCCGTTTGCAATCTATAAATGCCATCGAGCGGAACTAGATATTAAAATGATTACTTTCTTGGCAGCTACAAAAACTATAGTATTTTTTTCATCATTAATTCACCTCCAGCTGTTTTTAATTCTACTAGTCAAATCTTTTAAAGTCATTAAAGTGGGAAGAAGACCTGCAAAATTATATTTTCGATTGGAGTTTCTAGAACGCATTCAATGTGTCACGCTTATACCAACTCCGTGTACCCACGACACAAGCGTTTGCTTAGTGTGGGGCTAGATGGCGCTGTGTGCAAAAAAAAAAAAAATCTAGCTGAGCTTCGACTTTTAGATCTTGTTCCTGCCATTTTTGCAGTCTCTATGAGCCTCCAGTTTGTCCGCTGGTTTCCGTGCGATATGCCCAAATTACTGGAGTATTTGCTTTAGTTAGACATACGGCAGACATAATGATGTTCAGCTCTTTCAAGACTTTTTGCTTAAGCCAAATTATATTCTTAATTTTTTATAGCTCTGATTTAAAGAGTGGTAATAATGAATGCCATTTGTTTAACTAAGAACAATCAGTAATTTGTATGTATCTGTATGTATGTATCTTAGTATCACTGGTGCGTATAGAGATCTTAATTAGTTCCCGGTTAGATCAAGGTTATATCAATGAATAAGTCCATAGAAATAGTTAAAGGACAATATAAAAGTAATAGTATTGTGTGTTGGACTTTATCACTATGGAATATTATATATTTAATCACTTCTTCTTCTTATAGAATGAGAGTGGCCAACTTTAGTGTCGAGAGTTTATCAAGCTGCCCTAAGGGCTTCTGACATGGCTGAATGACTGCCGTACTAAGACAAACAGCAGGGACCTACAATTTAACGTGTCATCTGCACTCACGAAAGTGCCCAGAATGGAATGCGACTAATGCTTTTGAATCCCTGTAAAAATATGATAAATTTTTGTATCGGGTCTTTTGTGTGTTCAGTTACTCGTAACACTGTTAGCATTACTAATATAGTGTGTAATTGGAGTATTTCTTATTTTAAGATATTATTTTTACTTTATATGAGATATTTAAGAAAACTTTTGAGCATTTTTTTTTCGAAAAAGCCCCTTATCCTTGGATTTACCACTCCAACGATCACAACCTCTATTTGTAGAGGTTAAAGCTCCAAAGAATTTCTAAGCCTGTTTTTTCT
Organism: Macaria notata; assembly: GCA_927399415.1. NCBI lineage: Eukaryota > Metazoa > Arthropoda > Insecta > Lepidoptera > Geometridae > Macaria > Macaria notata. The sequence continues at coordinate 4,781,911 of OV656727.1, forward strand.
GAGCTAATTACGCCGTTAGCTATAATTATTCAAGAAATTCCATTCTCATTTCATTTGATAAACACAGAATGTGGGTTTTTATAGTTTACTTATCTACCACATTTATAATTAAATGGAAGGATATGGTTGCAGAGCCATGTTCATGTGATACCGATATCTTGTTACCCGATATATGTAGTTCTACGAAGTACGTGCCACAGTTTTATTCATATGATACACAAATACTGCTGACGGTTTGATGATATTAAATTCGTAGAACTACATATCCAATACGTTTAGAAGTAATGAGTAATTACTTGTCAATTCACTCGATCGCATGAATTATTAACATTTTTTTTTTGTATGTTCGTCTGTCAATCCACCAACATATAGAAGTCGGAGATGTTGTCCAACAAACACTGATCACATCAAAAAAAAATTTGAAGCGAAGTTTAATCTATAAGTAAAGTAGCAGTATATATTAATATATTAAATTATTAACATTAATTAATATTAATATTTTGGATACAGTTTGTCAGATGGTAAGCGGATAATAATAATATTTTTTGTTTTAGGCCCAAAAAGATCCGGTTGAGTATTACCGTCTTATTATAAAACGTGGTTTATATATTAGTCCAGAACTTCAACAGAACAGAAAAAGTCGGTTCTTGTTGTTCAAACATCATGTACTTACAAACAATCAAAATGTCAACTTCACATTGAAACGTTTTTATTCTTATTAAGTTCTGGACTAATAGTTAAACCTCGTTATGTAATAAGGCTCTTATAGATTAGGCCATGAATTAACCTATAGACTAACGGCGCCTCACGGTATTACCTGCTAATCCAGGTTAACCCAGAATAAGAATAAGACTATGTGTTAATCTAGATTCTGACCTATGTACCTGCATATCAAACATGTTTGTTTCAGCCGTTTGAGCATGGGAAAGTAATTAACATATACAGCTTTGGTTTACCCGCTAATGTGTGTTATAAATAAATATATTACACGTGAAAAATAATAGATTTCATATCTGTAAATGAAATTTTAAGGCCGCGGGAAGAATAAAATGAGTATTAAATCGGCTTTGTGTTTGTGAGCCTACATTTAGCATGAGAAACACATTTTGATAATAGTAATTTCTTTTAATACTTTTTAATATACGGTTAAACAAAGGGACGTTTGTGTCAAGTAAGTGAGACCGTATCATATTTTTTTTTTCCGTCTATTTACCTGAGCAGAGTATCATGATGGAGACGATCCATGAGCTCTGGTCGGAGGTGGTGGCGATGGGGGAGTCCTTGTCTAGCAACATCGGCAGCGTGGGGGAGGTCCATCCTACCGTGGTGCCAGCAGCTGCTGTGATCAGGGTGGCTGCAAGTCAAAGTAAAACATTAGTTTGTAAAAAGTTATTGTAAGAAATCACCTGACCACCTAAATACGACGTGACAACTTCATGAGAAACATCATTGAGGGCAAGTTAGAGGCACGAAGAGGAAGAGAGAGACCAAGAAGATCATACATAGACCAAATATAAGAGAAAGCAGGTATCATGTCGTATAAGGAAGTCAAGGAAATTGCAGGAAACCGTGAAGAATGGCGCATACTCCACAATATGAAGAAATCAGTGGCATCAAGGAATGGTTAAATGTAATTCTCGATTTTTGTCATGGTACAACCGTAACCGGGTCCATGTCAGAGGCTTTTAGGATAGATTGAAAACTAAATAAATATATAAATAAATAAATATTCCGGGACATTGCACACAGCGCCATCTAGCCCCACACTAACTCTTGACACAGAGTTGTCATGGAATCTTACATTAGGAAAATTAGTTTATAAAAAGGCGAGAAATTTACATTATTATAATTATGTATATGTTAAATTACTATGCCTATTGTCATTATGTAAAATCCATTTTTATACGATGTTTATATTTTATCTACGTTATTTCAATGTTGAGTGAAGGTCCTCTCTAGATCTTTTTATCTTATCCGACTTCATTTGAGTAGGTATTATAGGTCAGCACTAGGTACAATTTACGATAAAGTTTTTTTTTACATTATATAGGCTTACGCTTGACTACAACTTGCCTGATGGTAAGCAATGTTATAGTCTACGATCTAGCGCGCTTGCCTAGAAGAAACCGGTTTACTCTCGACTCGAAGACCGACAAATAAAATAGCCTTATAAATCTAGATATCATAACTAAGTTGAGATCGTCCATGGATAAATACTAACTATAATAAATGGTCCATAGACTAATACTTACTGTCAGAATGTATAAATATCATATGAGATACAAAGGTTACTGCTCCCAGGTAGCAAGCAACAATATTTACACAGCAGAATAACAATCTAACCAGATACTGGCGTTTGCTTTGGAAAACAAAACTGTTATATTTGTTCGCAGAAGAGACATACGAGTACATATCTTTTGAATTGGTTCAGTTAAGGCTCGGCGGTTCCGAGACTTCTGAGTAAGGAATAATACTTTAAGTAGGTACTGATTTTCAGAGAATAAGGTTTTTTGTGCACTATATACAATATATTTTTACAAACAGCGCCCCGGAGTGCTACTCACGTTAAACTGGGTTTAAAAACAGCTAACATATTGTGTTTAATCCATTGTAAAATCTACTTCCACAAGAATTAGCCTTTTAATTTCGCCTTCATAATGTTAGTGGGATGTTTGTCACCTAATTTGTCTGAAGAAACTTAGCTGTTTTTGATAACGTAAGTATTTTAGCGTCTCTTTTTCGAATACAACTGACCTAAACGCAAACTTTTAACTAAGTATATGTATTGTATATTATGTATTTATATGGGTAATGGGTCATGTTATCTTGTAGTAGTAGGTAGGTACTCTTTGAATTTAAAATCACTAACTTTACTTCGTTGAGAAGTTTCATGCGCCAAAATAAGCAAACATGTTTTGACTTGCACAAAGTTCTTAGTATCATTCCATTCTCCATGTTTTAATTTGCAATCTGTTTTCAATTAACATATCAACAATAATGAACCTACCTATATTTACTATGGATTTTCCATTCATGTGATGATAAACGATGCATTATCACGGACTTCGATATTACATTACATATTGAATAGTGGGTATGCTGTGGTTTGCATGTGGTTAATACATTACGTGGGTACTTTATAACTTAAATGGTGAAAATGTGTGAATGACATTGAGCATTTTTGTGCAGGTAGGTATGTACCTCCAAATCAAGAACTGTTTTATTGATCTGCTAATTTGTATAAACCATAAATGGTTATACATATTAGCAAACTTAGAAATAGACATTTATTGAGACAGATTTACCAAATATACACACACATACATACAATAAATAAAACATAAGATCAAGAAGCGATTAAAGCAATTTTGTAGTATGTATTGCTTTGATTTGGTTTTATATCCGAGGACATGTGTCTTCCGTGGAAGGTCCTGGGCGCCCACCACGATGTATCTGCCCAAGAGAACTCCCCTAACGAATTCATTCTGAGGGGGAATTACGACCCTCAGTCATGAGGAAATACGACTCAATAGAGAGAGAGATTGCTTTGAATTGTTCTATTGCTTTTTTTGGTACAGCAATAGTTGTTGTTTCGATAAGAAACCCACTTATAAAAACGTCGTAAAAATAAGGGATTGAAACACAAGCCTTGCTTACAAGTGCATTACTATATGCCTATCATTAACTGTTATGGTTTAAATTGGACCTCCAGTTTAATTGACAAAGTACCGCCCTACTACTAAAGCGCTGACTCATGTGTAATCATAATCAAGTGTAATCAAGCTATCAGATGTCACATCCTGCAAACCGATCTAAGTTAATACTTATGTTACTATATATACAGAGTGCCCTAAAAAAACTAACCGATTAATATTGTTCAAATGTTCGCGTTTTGGATTTTATTAAAAACCTCTTAATTTTAAAACAGCAATATCAATATGTTATCATGTTTTTATTGTATACTTTTTAAGGTTCTTATTTTTGTAATCTTTTCATGTATCATTATATTTTACACTGGAACACTTCATTCACAACATTTAAAATCAGTTCATATAAGTATAAATTTTGCATGTGACGTTTTTAATAGACCGATCATAAAATTAATAACGCCTAAGCAAATGTTCAGCCAGAAAATGTCCTTGACTTATGTTGAGGGAACCATGGTGGAACGACAATTAAAAAAAATATATCAATATGTTAATAACTTTCGCAAATATGAATAACTCAGAATGAAAGTAACAGACTATTTTAGATAACAAAACTATCAATCAAGTATGTATGTACTTAAAAATCTGATCAATCGTTTGAGAATACTAAACGATAAAAATCCACAAAATAACCTAATCTTTAAGTAATCACGAAGTCAACAAAATATTCGATAATAAAATACATAAATAAATATTCCGGGACATTGCACACAGCGCCATCAAGCCCCATACTTAGCAAACGTTATCATCACCAACCTATAGTCGTCCACTTCTGGACATAGGCCTCTCCCAAGCTACGCCACTTAGCTCGATTTTGTGCTAACGTTATAATAACCAATATTTCATTCGTTTCTAGATAACCTCTTAGAATCACCCTATAAGTTTAGCATGTCTCAGTTTGTGACGCACATACCACGGCCATGGTCACTAAGTAGATTCATAGTTTGTTATATAAAATTACTTATTTATGAGATGTCATGTGATTTCATGGGTTTCAATTTTAAACCAAACATAAGAATGATACGCGTGTTAAGCACCAATGTTGTGCCATAATTTATTCATGTGACTAATATGATAAGTTGCTATTAATTATTAAGCCAATTTGTACGGTTGATTTCACACTGAGAACTATGTGGCATAGACTGACAAAATATAATTTTTAGTAATAATTATGTAGATAGCATTTTTAACACCAGATTTAATAATTAATAAGAGTTAGCATCAATCATGTCTCGTCATATATTTTTAAATTATATAAACAAACAACGCTTCAATATTTGATACCACACATTTTCCACGTATTATTACGTAGCAAAAATTGATAAAAAAAAGTGTACTACGAACAGTTGATTTTGCAAAGTTAACCTTAAATAGCCCTTTTTATTTCAGCCAGGGTTGACGGGGTCAACATTCCTTCGTAATAAAGTACCGTGACAGACATGTCAGTTATTTCGCGAAAAAATCATTATCTCGTGCTAAGGCATAGACAATATAAATTAGAAATATCCTTCTACTTACTCATATTATTATATCTTTTTATATAATAAAGCTGACGAGAATCGAAAGTCTGAACATTGCAGATATGTAAAAGAAATTGTTTGGAGATAGGTACTTAAAATTGCTAACTAAACACGTTCCAACAATTGATACATTTTTTACTTTTTCTCTGTTTATCTTTTTCTCTGTGTCTCTATTTGTCTGTTTATTTAAACGCTCATCACGCAGAAACGCTGAACGAATCTTCATGAGTTTTGGTACGTAGGTAGTATGAGGTCCCGGAAGTGTCATAGACTTTTTATCCCTAAATAATATCCCTAAATAAATATTCTAGGTAATATATATCAGACCGCGCCATCTAGCCACATACTAAGCAAACGCATGCGTCTAATTTCTATTTAAAACCTTTCCTTGAATGTAATGTTCTACTTTGTGTCATACCTACCGTGCATTTACGTCGATGGACCGAAAAATGTGCAAAATGAGCATGTTTTTTTGTACTTAACCTATCATGATGACTGGCCTGTTAGCTTAGTTGGTAATGGATCTGCCTTCTAATCTAGGGTCGCGGGTCGATTCCCGCATGACACAAGTAATAATAAATTTTACACATCTATAATTACATTCAACACATGTAATTATAGATGTTTTAAAATTTAGTCTGGTCGTTTCTATGTAAGTATATTAAGTACGTATTTACAAATGAAAAAAGTACCTATGCAAGTATTATATCCGTTGTCTAGTACCCACGACACAAGAGTTTGCTTACTGTGGGGCTAGATGGCGCTGTGTGGATGTCCCGGAATATTTATTTATTTATTATTCATTAAGTATATGAAAGGTTTTTTTTAAGTTTACTTATTAAAAATAAAAACTTAACTAATTAAAAACTTACTTATAATAAACTTAAAACACCTATAAAAATGTATATCTGTAGGCAACGTTCCCAGCATGCTGGCGGCAGCATTGCCACGTTGGATGCAATGCTTGTTTCGTAAGTTTTTTAAAATAAAGTATTATCATATGGATATATTTGACAATTACGACTAGGTATGTGGTAATGCAGAGTCAATTCTACCTCAATACCAAATTACATACAAATTTATTTAAATGTGTGAGCCTGTTTGAGCCTGAAGAAAGAATAACCACACAGACTAATCCACAATCACAATCTTTTTTTGGTCCCACTCCTGGGCAGAGGTCTCCCCCAACTCCCTCCATTCGTCCCGGTCGAAGGCTTCCTCGAGCCAGGCACCCCGATTAGCCGTTAAATGAGTGCCGTTTTTTTACCATAATGTGATGTCTCTTGGGTGAGACGTCATTGTGTCAGAGTTTAGTGACAAGCCTAATAGCCCTCTGATGTCGCCGCCGAGTGACACCCCTAATATTGCTTTCTCATCTCACCGTACCAAAAAAAGGTATATTAAATTAGGCTGAGTAGCTTTTAGGCTAGCGGTGTTACTTTGATCTTGTAGGCTAAAAAATAATGATTGTGTCTGCATTTGTAGATACTTGAAACTTGGGCTTGAAAAGTTGCTTAAGATATAATAATCAGCAGTAATCTTATACTAAGAGCGGCGATAAGCCGAATCTCTTTATGAAATACGGCTTTAAGACAGAATATCGTTTGGTTTTACAACAGGGTTCCTAATAGAATGATAGTTTTACCAGCTAAGCAACCAACGGGTTTTTTGTAATTTTTTTAGAAACGGCAATTTTTTTTTCGTATTAGTGACTGGCCTCAAGCGATGGTTATGTAAGTACATATGTATGTATTTATCATACAACTTATCTCGCGTGTCAATAACAATACGATTTAATTAAAAACTAATGACTCAGACAGAATGAAGAATCAGTAAAATTGTAGCTCGTACAATTCAGTGTATTTGAATTTGTAACTATATGAGAAGTGATGAACAGAGTGTACTATATCTGTGCTAAAATCCTAAAAATGACTCAGCAATCATGAAGATAATGATGCAACTTTTTGCACGATTCATAAGACTAGAGATAAACAGGATTCCAAGAACTGAAGATATGGGAACATTTATTCAGGTTATGACCATATTCGCAGTTTCCTAAAGTACAGCAGTAATTTCTAAGCAATGGAAGACAATGTTGCCATTTATTAATGTTTACCTAATCGTCTTAAAAACGAAGAGGTTATAGTGTAATCAAAATAAGTAAATACGCCCGAAATTTTATTGATTTCATCTGTAGAAGGTTATTACAAAAACAATTTAATAATATTTAACGGATAAACCAGTAATAAATATATCAAATAAAAATAAATAATCTTACTTATTGACACATTGACGTGCAATTTTTAAAGTAATCTGATTAAAAAGATAAAATTAACACTTTTTTTGTAAAGTTCACTGTAGGTAATTGTATACAATTACATTATATAATATTATGATATAAACTAGCTGCGTTTCCGCGCTAAATGGCTATACCTAGCCGTTGCATCAGAAACGATCCAGAGCGGGAGTCACTGGTCGTAACTTTAAGTTTATGCCCGCATTTGTAAATAAATAATTATTATTTTAGTAACAGTCCCTTGACAATACCGCTATACTGTTAGGTGAGCATACTTGTACAACTGACCTGACCTTAGATTAGCAACTTTGTTACCACAATTAAATGACTACTAACTAGTGTCCGTCAATTAAAGTACGCAAATTGACGCAAATATGTGTCTCAAAATGATAGAAATATTAGTGCCATACCATTAGCCGGAACCAGTTTGTTTGTTAATTGTCTTGCATTATTTATATTTTTTACTCAAATAAATAATTTGAGTTTGAATTTTATGATTAAAAGTAAGACCTCTTAACAATTTAACAAGTATAGAAAAACGGACATGTGCATTTTTATATGTATAACAGCAGTCGCATAAACTATTTTTGACACGTAAAGGGATGTCTATGGAGCAATGTTTCTATACATATAAAAAAACTGTATTTTTAGTGCTGGTAGGTACCTACCATAGTAAACAGGTGAAAATTAATTATCTAATCAATGTCGTTGGCATAAAACTTTAATTAGCCAACTTAATAAATCAATTTATTTGTTTTACTCTCGTTTACCTTATAACAAAATTAACCAACATTGGTATATGCACTAATATTTGTTGCATTTTACGGCTTATAAAAACGGCCTCTCATTTAGCAAATCGAAAGTAAATCAGTTCAATAAACTTTTACACTTGCAGGTCATTGAACTCAATAAACTGTTAAATTTAAAACGTTTGTTATTCATGGCTATTTATTGGTTACTAGGACAAACTATCATGTCGTCATATCAAGTGATTGGCAGTTACAGATACCCACAGATTTGATATTATCAAGGACCATGATCTCATTTCGTGTGCATGATGAAAAATTCTGTATTTTTATCAGAGTTTGCGATCAGCAGGCAGATAGATCCAGAGAATATTATGAGTGTTTCCGAACGAGACCATTCACACTTGTATAAATAAATAAATAAATAATCGTTTATTCATATAAAACTTAATGTCTACGTACATACCTAGTTACATAAATAGAGAGTTTTTTGTTTCTTCTGGCTAATCCAGGTAGGTTTAACTGGGCTATGCGCTAGGTATCCTGGGATCCTGTGATGCAAAGCCGCATGTGTAATTAATCTTTAGTACTTTACAAATGTTTCCCGTATATTATACAAGTGTTTGTATTATTAAAACTGTAAGGGCTAAGCGTTTAATGTCTGTATGTATGCATCATTGAGCTGTTCTGTTACTTTTTTGTGTAGCATTTTAGGAATTAAAAAATCTAGGCCTTTACGATGTATCTACCCAAGAGATAACCCCTTAACTAATTCTGCAGGAAAACATGACTCTCAGTAATGAGAAAATACGAGGATGTTATAGATAGAAAAGACAATTAGCCTTGTAAAGGCTACTTCCATTTTTTTTCCTATGTCAATAAATCTCTCTGTCATAGTGCTTAAATTACGTACATCCAGCGTATAGTAAAGTTCGAGTACGTACATAACATCTTCTGTTTGTCTGTCACCAATTGTATTACAGACAAACATAACACGGGTTTCCCCATAAGACTAGCTGCATACAATTTTGGCAAGGAAAATATATTCGTGTTACTGAGAAACGGAGATAGAATAAATTATTTTCAGGAAATCATTCGAATCTGAAGGGAAATCATTAGCTGGAAAACTGGAATTAGATCAACAAACTATTGCTCAAATGTACAGGTAAGTTACAAGATAATATCAGTAACTTGTAGTATGAACTATTTTATACTGATATCTCTTGTATTGTTATCAGTTGTTTATCGAAATCTTAGATTTATTTCGTATTTAAACACAAAATTAGCTTACAAGTAAAAATGTTGATAATCATGTTTAGTTGAAACTAAATTTCAAATATATTTTGAACATTTTAAAATTACTGACTGGGAATCGGACAAAGAACATAAAAATATATAGACGTGTAATTTATAACATTCCTCCTAATTTTACGAGAGCAAAAAATATTGCCTGGGCAGTAGTTTATCTTCTACTTGTACTTATAGGTTATCTTTACCTTGTAACCTGGTGTGATATCTTTTAAACACTTAGAATTATATTTATTTATTAAAAGATTGCAAAACATGCACTAAGCTAAAACACACATAATATGATACTTAATAAATAGAAGAAAATTACGAGCACTCAAAGCCCTCTTGATGCAAACCTAACTTAAAATTACGAGCACTCAAAGCCCTCTTGATGCAAACCTAACTTAAAATTACGAGCACTCAAAGCCCTCTTGATGCAAACCTAACTTAAAATTACGAGCACTCAAAGCCCTCTTGATGCAAACCTAACTTAAAATTACGAGCACTCAAAGCCCTCTTGATGCAAACCTAACTTAAAATTACGAGCACTCAAAGCCCTCTTGATGCAAACCTAACTTAAAATTACGAGCACTCAAAGCCCTCTTGATGCAAACCTAACTTAAAATTACGAGCACTCAAAGCCCTCTTGATGCAAACCTAACTTAAAATTACGAGCACTCAAAGCCCTCTTGATGCAAACCTAACTTACAATTTTATGATAAATACTTACAAAATTCACACATAATACATTAATATCTCATTGACACTTAGACGACTTACACAAAATAAAATTATAAATTTATAGCAAAACTACTTGACAAAAACTAACTAAACTACTTGATAATTTTCGATATTGATTTTTTAAAGGAAAATAATGACGATTATATAGCTAACAGAATGATTCAAGAGTTTTATTAGAATTTACTTTCCCATAGATTTCGCAGAAGCATCTAATTTACTTTTAACGTACCTACTTTATGTGTAACGTGTTTTAATGTTTATATTAAATGCACATTAACTGTTAATAAATTGTCTTGTACGATCGAAGTAACGTGAAGTTCCAGTACCTATTCATAATGAACCAAATACTGATACCTCCAAGTCACATACCATTTTTTTATACAAATTGATACAAAGGTGCTATAAAGGCTAATAACTCGACAACTATTATGTGTTATCAAACTTTAAATAAATATAAAACAACAGCAAAAAAACGAAACAAGAAAGCGAGAAGATAGTAATAAAAAATAAGTTTTAGCATTATTTTTGCTTTTTTCAGATAAAACCTAGCTGTTTACATTTATCAGCATAAATGTGTGATACAAATGCTAATGTTCTACAATAAACCGCTAACAATGGGTGCAGTTTTGTATGTTTTGATAGCAGACTATCTATCTGTACATATAATAGAGCTGATGAGGGTCAAAAATCTGAACATAGAAGATAAGAAAAAAAAATTGGAGATACTTTGAGTTGATAGCAGAACACGTTCCAACAATTTTTAGAAATTATGTCTGTTTGAGTTGTTGTTTGTAAAACGGCTGAACGGATCATCATGATTTTTGGTATGTATGTAATGTGAGGTCTTAGGAGTGTCATAGGCTACTTTAATTCTGAAATAATGCGAGCGAAGCCGGGGGCGTCCACTAGTTAACAATAAATTGATATTGTAAAGGTGTTCAAAAATTTGAACTAAGTAGGTTTATATCTAATTCAATAAAAAAAACTTGATTTTGATATCTATCTACGCGACTAATTTAAAGTACTTACTAGTTAATTTTTTTTCCAAAACACATAAAAACATTTTGAGATAAGTTTTTCAGCTAATATTAGACATATTTGAAGTTTAATTCTTTTACGAAGTAAACCTTTGGCAGACAAAAAAACAGGCTTGTGTTACTATGCTAAGTTTTCAAAACACAAAACGTGGTCGTTCTTCAGAAATATAATCCACTTACCTACACACATTCAAAAGTGATAATTGGATCTTATTACAAAACGTGGTTTAACTATTAGTCCAGAACTTTGAAAATATGCAGTCTGTTCTTGTTGTTCAACATTTGTTTTCTTCTGTCATCAACGTTCTAATTAAAAGTTGACATTTCGATTGTTGTATGTGATGTTTAAGCAACAAGAACCGACTTTTTATTTTTTTCAAAGTCCTGGACTAATATTTAAACTGAGTTTTGTAATAACATCGATTGAGTTTATTAACAAACATGTTTTTTTTTATGTGAGTAACTATTTTGGTATTCAAAGTGGCATCTATAGGTTACTCGATATATGGATATATGATATATTACATGAATATATCACCTCATTTAAGGAAATCATTTAAAGTCATCATAAGCCAGGGACAAACAATTGTGATTTATTTAAATCATGCTAAGGCGAATGCTAATTTGCATAAAAGACAATAGTGAAGATCGTGCGATAAAATCAACAAATTGATATTCAAGACAGATTTTATTTACATTTACTTACGTAAGCAACATTTTGTGTATGTTCTCAAATCTGGATTATTGATACTTTTTATTTTACTTGTTTTTGTGGGATAAGCAATAAACTAAAATAGAATATATTTAATATTTTATTTCTCTCATTATAATACTCTCTCTCACTCCTTTGCTACTCTGATATTTTAAAAATTTCATCGTATCGTTTTTATTAATCTATACTAATATTATAAAGCTGAAGAATTTGTTTCTTTGTTTGTTTGAACGCGCTAATCTCAGGAACTACTGGTGCGAATTGCAAAAATATGTTTGTGTTGAATAGACCGTTTATCGAGGAAGGCTTGAGGCTATATAACATTACGCTGTAACTAATAGGAGTAAAGAAACAATGGAAAATGTGGAGAAAACTGGGAAAATTATTCATCTTTGAGGGCTTCCGTTGCGTGCGCTGCGAAAACGGTTCAAGTCGTGGGTAACATAATAAAGCTGAAGAGGTTGTCTGCAAAAATAAATATGATGCCCAAAGTAACTATTCCACGCGGACGAAGTCGCGAGCACAGCTAGTGCTTATATAAAATTGCCCGTGATCGGGTAAAAGTTCTTTTTGTAAGAAGTTCAATGAATCAATATATTATATCCATTGATTACAAGGTTTTTTAAGGTTTAGGACAGAAAATCAAGAGCATAACTGCAACCAACAAATCAAAACATCAAACTGTACACAGATGATGAGTAATGAAGATACCGTCTAAAGAAAAGAAGGGTATGTACAAGTTAAATAAGCAATGTGGATATCGGAAATAGCAAGGCTCTCTTCGCGGCGAACAACTAGGTATACTGAAAAAGTAGGTCACGATCAAAGAAGCTTGTAAACAAGAGATACCTGCGGTCGTATGCACTGAACAAATTAATTTGCAACTTCTCTTGATACCGACATTGTTATTCTGCATAATTTAAATACACTTACCTACTCACTATTAAAATGCTATTTTTACGACTTGTTTAAAATGTATCATGACGTGCTGAAACTGTGGTCAAAGTAATCATGTTCCCTTATAAAATTATCACATCGTGTTAACCTCGGCGTTGTAATAAATTAATGTACTAGTAAAGATATGGAGTAATACCGATATCAGTTAACGTGAGTGTACTAATCCTAATGAAATTCTAATCTACACCACGGAAGCCGGCCTAGTGCGAGCTTCAGAACACGCGAAATTCGCAAAACTTGCGTCTTTGCTTCAGACAAATAAATAAAGTACGTACCACTGAGCGCTGCGACGTATTCCCTCCACTTGCGGCTGTTGCTGGTCATAGCTGGTCTCTTCCCGCACTCCGGTAACTAACATTTATGTTCTGTGCTCACTGTCACCTCCTGGATACGTCTCGCTTGCCGCGAACTGAAGCTCTAATAATAAATCGGCCACGTGCTACCCGCGTTTCGCCTGACGCGTGAATGGTACAATACTGGCAGGCCAGTCGGTCGGTTCCCAGTTTTGTTGACGGTCTCAGCTGTCAATATGCGTCGGCGGCGGCAGAAACACCGAACACAATAATACAATACGTAAATACGGCAGAAGCGAGGCGCCGGCGTGCCTGTGTGCACTACACTAGCAGACCACGCTTGATAGTGGCTGTTCGCTGTGTGATATTTGCGTTCGTGTGCGTGCGATGTCTGTCGCTCTGATAACGTCATCCGACGCGCTACTCGACACGATGTTTGGACGCCTAATTGTTCAAGGTAAGCAATCCGTTGATAACAATATTGTGAATTAAATTAATGTGACACGCGCAGTGTGACCAAACCTTATCTGAACAAATATTTTCTAACGGTTTTCCCTGTCCTTGTTTAGCTTTTAAATAATAAGGACATAAATAAAACGCAATAAAAACAGCTACTGGTAGTGTAGCCTGCAAAATTCAATTGCGATATTTATAAACGATACGCATTACTTAAAAAAAATATATGGTGGTATGGTAGCTAAATTGTTTACGTACTGTTGCTGCTGTTGCAAAGAAGATATATAAAATAATTATCTTATCAAATAAATGCTAAGAGTAACACATACCTATTTTACATTGTTTTCAGTTAGTAATAGTTAAAATACCAGTAAAGCATAAACATAAACAGACATAATATGTAATTTATTTAAATACTTTGGTTTGAATTTTATGTAAAGAGATTGACTGGAAGATTAAGTTAACATTATGATTTTGTACATAATAGTCAGAATTTCATATTTTTTACTTTACAGGTTTTTCAGATGATGTCATGAGTGACCTTTGTTGCTTGAAATCCTCTTCACATGTGGTTAACCTACAGACGATCCATTTATGCCGGATAATTATGGCATTGGATAATGAAATACATACGCAGATTTCTATATCTATGTAATTCCTCTGTAATGCTTTTTATCACAATAAAAATTGAATACAGGACTTTCAAGCTTAAAAAACTAAGAAGGAATTATGTGAAATAATTATACTAGTTACATTTAAATGAATGACATGTAATTGTAAAACATCACCAATAAATTGTTTTATCTGTTAGCGAGTACGCGGCTACGAGGGGAAGTACTTGGCGTCGCTAGGAGCAGGGCGCAGCCCACCGGCCGGCGCCCGGCACCTCCAGGCCTCCAGGCGGCAGTCCCTGAGAGCGCCCGAGTGACGACAAGAGTCACGCGACCATAAAGCCTTCCGCTAAAGCCTTCAATAGAGCCTCATTTTACCCTTGTGACTGTATAACTTCTTTTGGACAAAATATTATTTGTATTATCAACCCTTGTTTCATTTGGGGTTGATAACAGTATGTTACAATAATTAATTGTCTATTTATCTGTAACTTACTCGTAACATGTCCATATCGATACTTACATATACCACATCGTATCTATGACATTATCTCTTAAGACTCTTTGTAAACCATCACAATATTATCCTATTGTTTCAATCACAAACGGCATGGATTCAATATCTACATACCTATGTAATATATGCACGATATATATGTAGGTATTATATACTCATCAATAGTACACTGAGTTACTGGTAACTAACATATAACCCTTTTGCCCGATAATAGGTGTGCCTAACTTATTATATATAATATTATTTTTAACTATCAAAAAAAATTTTTCTGTAATTTTCTTAAATAAGTGTAACTAATTAGATTCTTAAATATCTTTTTACAATGTTTTGTCATCACGCTATTATAAACTTTTTAATTGTAAGTCTTATATCTGTCTTATTGACATTTTGTGATCCTTAATAGAGAAGGAGCTGGTTTCCGAGACACAGATAATTTTCTAGTTCGGAAGCCAGAGACTTGAAACATTTTGTGTCTTGTGTATATTTTTGTCAATAAAGAACTGATTGATTGATTTTATTTATTCATAATTTTATTTATTTGGACTTTGGCCAACATAAAAAACACAGACATGTCAATTACATCATACATTACCCATAGTTATTCTAATAGATATACAATTTCAAAGATTTATATGTACGAAATCAATCAAACATAATATAAAAATTGCATATGTGTACAGATTGTTATTGACTTCTTTATTAAAGTAATTGGTGTTTTCCTGCGTTAATCTATATATATATAAAACTTAAAGGTGACTGACTGACTGATTAACTGACTGACTGATATAGTGATCTATCAACGCACAGCCCAAACCACTGGACGGATTGGGCTGAAATTTGGAATGAAGGTAGATGTTATGAAGTAGGCATCCGCTAAGAAAGGTTTTTTGGAAATGCCACTTTTAAAGGGTTGAAATAGGGGGTGCAAGTTTTACTTCTTAATGCGAGCAAAGCCGCGAGCACCCACTAGTTGAATAAATAAAAACGTTGTTGCTTTTATGCATAAGTTATCAATAACTTTAACCATGTATTATAGGTAGTATATATAATAAGTAATACGATACGGTTGATTTAATTTTAATGCGGCAACACAGATTATACTTCAGTTCCTAACATCATTATGCTACTAATAGTTAGCCGTATTAGGTTATCACAAATCTGTCATCGTTGATACAAGAAATTTGACACGCTTTGTAATAAGTAAACATAGTTTGATATACAGGCTGTTAATTGTTTTGGCGCTTTACTTTTACTGAAAGATTGTAAAATTATGTTTTTATGCTCTCACTAACTTACATATGACATACTATTGGATCAGCGTCAATTTGAAATAAAAAGAAGTCTTTGTTATTCTCAGCTTACTTCGTATATCTTCTTCTCGATGATAATCGAATGAGAGTGGCCAACTCTGGTGTCGAGAGTGGCCAACTACTTTTTTAAAACGACATAGGTTATTACTTTCCTGAATTTTAATTTTAACTTTAGTGGGTATCACATGGCGTGATGTTAATTTTTTAATAAAAAATCATTTAATTAAATTTAAGACAGAGATAATACATACTGTGTGAATTTATAAACAAATTACCAAAGAAACAATTTAAAACCTAAACTATCCCCTCATTTAATCATATTTTCCTTCAGTGTATTCGAGAGAGAATGTTTTATTTTAGAACATCTTGTATTTATATTGATATCTTAAATATTAACAACTCGGTCACGTTTTCCGGAAAGCCTATGACGTAGACATCTTTGGAAATTCATAATGTAATCACAACAATCATGTTGTCATAGTAATTGTTGCTTATCTTGGGTAAAGAACGACTAAATTTTGGAAATTCCATGTTAAGATGTATGTTATAATGATATTTCTAAAGGGGCCAAGTGCGAGCCAGAATTGTGTATGAAGAGTTCCGTATTAATTCCTTCACAATACAATTCTTCTGAGGAACCCTTCTATATCCGTCTAAATGTGTGTCTGTAACACATTTAGACGGATATAGAAGGGTTCCTGAGTTTACCCTTTGGGTACGGGACTCTAAAATTAATAATATTTTATCGTCATGTCATTGCTAGATACACATGCATAACTAACTATACCATCTACTTTGCAATGTGTCGCACTAGATTTGTTTGTTCATAAAGTTATTGGCGGTATCCAACTGTAGTACCACGAGTACTATCATTCAAAAAGTACCTAATCTAAGAGTCAATCTAGAATCTAATCTGTCATCTACTTAATTTTTAAAATTTATCCCAATCGATTCAGTTGATACAATTTTGTGTTTTTAAACCTGGCAAGGTACCTGCTGTTTATCTCATAGCAAAGCTATTTTACCAGCCTAGGAAAGAAACAGTTTGTATGTATCTGATAGACACTAAACTATGAATAAAAATAGATGTACCTATTTAGCTAAATCAAAATAAGCAGATCATTTTGCTTTGCGCAGAATAATAGCAGAATGATGCCAAAATTACTCATCTCTTACATCGGTCCAATTTATTTGAATGATGGTGAAATCTTATGCAATTTTTACATTACGGAACCATCGGATTAACCCACGCTTTAACGTATAGCCAGATATTATTAAAACATTAAAAGTAAAACATGTTTGTTTTTGTAAAGAAGCCATTCTACGGCATCAATAATCATTAATCACCACTACTTTAAAAAAATACTAATTATAAACTACACTTTGTACCCTACTTAAAAGCGTTTATTGTCAACCTACATATAGCGAGTTTAAACTTAAATATTTACTCGTAAATTTAATACTATTCTTAGTAAAAACCGCAAGAAGTACGCGTTTATGACGAAAAATAAAATAAATCCTGTACAGACTGAAATAATAATTGAATCATTGCACACAACAGTGTGGTACTATACTAATACTGCCTGCGACGTTACTCGTTCTAAATCTGGTATGGAAACTAGATCTGCTAAAGGTAGTATGGCTTTGTTTTATAATTTTACCTTAATTAGTTTAGACAAGGAAAATGAATTTAAAGATAATTTACAGACTTTCATATTTATGTTTGAAATATTAGTGTTATTATATGTATTGTGAGTAATGTTGAGTTATCATGTCACAAGTAGGTATAAGTAAGTATACCTACTCGTACCTAAATATAATACAAACCTATAAGTCGCCAGATGGTCACTTGCTTGTCTTGTTGTAATAGTAATAATATTATATACCTATATATATCTATTACCATCATTAGAAAATAAACCTACTAGCATGAAAAGAGAAATTTGAATATTAGATGCTTATAATGTTAGTATAGTCACTTATGGCACATGCAAAGGGAGGCCTATACCCAGCAGTGGGATCCCAAGGGCTGTGGATGATGATGATGATAGTTAGTAATTAATTTAGTCAGAAAGTAAATGATATAACATGTAAAGCTATTTTGACAGTACATTTAAAAATGTACCTACACATTCACTGCCTGTCCTTAATCTAATGCATTCTCACCTTAATATTACATAGGTAGGTATACCTAATATTTGATTGTAGCATGTATAAAGTAAAGTTAAAGTAAAGTAAGTTAAAGTTTTAGTAAACTGTACAAAGCATAGCCTTCTATTTTTATGGGTTTTATGACCTAGTACGTTTGACCTCTGATGGACAAGAATCGAACGCTTAAATTGTTTGCGAATTATTTGTCCTCATTACTGACAAAGGTAAAGGACAGTATTTACGACTTACAGGAAGTATAATAACAAATATATTATGTTCTTATATGGCTAAGTTATAGTAAGATATATAGTTTGCTCTTAATAGGATTAATAAAAATATCTTAGGTAGGTGCCAGACATAATTTTCCTTTCCAGGTGCCCATTCTTACTGCGGAATGTTTTCTTTTGGAAACGAAACAGGCAATCATAAAAGTCTTTGGATTTCTGGGATTTCACAATCATGAATGGTGAACTGGTTTGTAATAAAGATATTTTGTTCCCTTTGTGTTCTCAATTTTTTATTGTTTGTATAATCGACGATAATAATTGATTTCAGCATCTTATACATATATACATTTATGAAGATGTTTCTATGCAGTTGCTATCGGTTTCAGTCCCTTGAAAGAACCCCTGATTTTTTACTATGTTAATATTTGTAACTAGAGGACGCTCGCAGCTTCACTTGCATTATTTCAGGATAAAAAGTAGCCAATGACACTCCTAAGAATTCATACTACCTGCATAACACAGATCATGATGATCTGTTCAGCCGTTTTTGCGTGATGAGCGTTTAAATAAACAGACAAACCGAGAAAAAGAGAAAATGTTTTTAAATATCCTCAATGTTCAGAGATTTCGACTATCGACGCTCTTCAGCTTTATTATATGTATAGATAGATAGATATAATAGATAGAAGTAGAAGTGGTAGGCTATTTGCATTCTAAACTAGACCAAGCGAGCTGCAATCAGTATGCGAGTCTATTATGTTTTAAAATAATACTAATGAAAGTACAAGGGCAATCGATACAAACGCTTATATTCCCTGCCACATATTAAAAACAAGTTTTAGTAAAAAAAAAACGATTACATTGCTAAATAACCTAATAAATCAGCCTTTATTAGGACTTAACTGATGATTTTTAGGCTCGCTTGCTCAAAGTAATATTTTTTCTTTTTAAAATAATAAAACTACCAAATTATATTACCTACGGTTTATTGAGGGACGGACGTACCCCGCCTTGTTTTATAGCAGACTTGTGTTTGTCCATTCATTTAGCAAGTTACATAATTAACAGCTATCTAGGGGTGTTTTAGTGTTAATAATGTAAATAATTAAATTAGGATTTATTATGAGGAGCGGTCTTTTCAGTGCCTGTGACATAAATGAGAGATTGGTATTGTTATGAGAGATTGTTATTGTTATTTACAACTAAGGATTATGTACATTGTACATGTTATGGGGATGTTTGAATAAGCATGCTGATTCGAATAAAACAAAAAATCTATGATTTTTTTTAGAAGAAATTTGAAACATAAATATGTACTTACTTTACTTTTTTTGTAACACACTTGCAAGAGGCGCAAATAAATAGAATGCAAGATAATGTTGTCTCCCGGTAAAATGCAATTTAAATCGTTTCGTGGCAATAAGAAAAGAAGGCAATGAGATAAGAAAATGAATGATTGAAAACTCCTAATAAATTTATTTAAAAAATAATTCATCCTATATTCATGTAACCATTTACACAGAGAACAAGTTTGCTAGTTCTATGCGTAAATGTTAACATTTAATTTTTATAGTTTTTTTTCCAAATACATAAAATATCGATACGAATGAATGCTACTCTACGGCTACCTCGGGCGTTTCGCCTTTTTCATTTGACGGCAAATAAAAATAAAAGATGTGCGAAAAGCTTTGTGCTTTATCTAGCTAGACCAACTTCGGCTGATTTAACGCTTTTAGATTCTAGATAAATCGCAACCAATAAAGTAAATAAAGAGTTAGGAACGTGCCTAAGAGACGATAAGTGAACTTTGCAGTGGAGTTGGTCTAGCACTAGTTATTGCTGATACGTAATTAAATTGTGCTGAAGATTAATGCTTGTGAAGCTTTGTGATGATTAAGGTCTTTCTTTGTTTTTATTAAGAATCAAAGCATTTATTAAGAATCAAAACTCTCGACACCAGAGTTGGCCACTCTCATTCGATAAGAAGAAGAATAAAATCCACAGAAATTTCAAATTCTAAAGCTAACTCACAGGCTATCTGAAATTTTCCGCTAAATTTTCTACCCTATAAATACAAGTTGCAACAGCAACCCAAGGGGCACATTACAATTTATTTCACACTTTCTGGAAAACTTGGCCTCGTTTTAAAATCACTGCAGTAAAGACAAGCTAATTCAAAGAAAGCCTACCGTTACACAAAGAAAAGTTCGCCAATTGGAAATTCCCATTTTCTAAAATTGGACTGAAATATAAAATATTTTTTAAAATTATGCAGGTTCAGGATATTTGACGAAATTTTCGAATTGCAAATGTAATATACGATCGGATGGTCCGATATGCAATATTCAATTTCGTAACACAAGCGTTTCATTAGTGTGTCGCTGGATGGCGCTGTGTGCAATGTCCCGGAACCTTGAAGGATTAGGTAGATGACATCATCATTATACAACCACATATTTTGTATAGCGACTTTTACAAATTCTCGAAATTGCAAACTAGTGAAGTGTTAAACAACAAATATAATTATTGTTATCTTCATCATCATCATCATCATCCACAGCCCTTGGGATCCCACTGCTGGGTATAGGCCTCCCTTTGTATGTGCCATCTGCGTCGATCTTGTGCAGACCTCATCCAGGTTGGACCCTCGACTTTGACGATGTCGTCGACACATCTCGCGACCGGACGACCCACTCCTCGCCTGCCAGTTCTAGGCCACCACTCTGTAACTGCTTTACTCCATCTGTTGTCAGTTCTCCTAACCACGTGTCCCGCCCAGCTCCATTTTAAACGTTTAATGTTATCATATTTATTGTTATATAAAACAACATGCCCTTGTACATAGGTTTTCTCAAATACGTTACTCGTATATAGAATGACATAAGAACATTAAGAACAAAACACTTATAAGTTGAAATAACGCTTATTGTATAACGAAGGTTATTCTTTTATAGAGCCTGGTGCGAATTAATGGTATTGCTTTCCTAATTTAGGAATCAGGTGAAGGTGATGCAGTTTTTATTATAATTATGATGTTTACTGATTTTATTGTGCGAGAAAAGCATATAAACCAAGGACATCAAATAAATTGTAGGACACCTGTTGTCTGCTTCTGTACGTATACCTATGTCTTTTATGGATATGTTATGATAGAGATAGAGAGATTAAATCATGTCTTACCAGATTAAAAAGTTATAAATTTTGCCCCATATTAAAAAAGCATATAAACCAAGGACATCAAATAAATTGTAGTACACCTGTTGTCTGTTTCTTTACGTATACCTATGACTTTTATGGATATGTTATGATAGAGATAGAGAGATTAAATCATGTCTTACCAGATTAAAAAGTTATAAATTTTGTCCCATATTATTCATATAAAATTTATGTTTTTAGTGGTCCGTCATATTTACTTTTTTTTAATTTGTAATAGTAATTTTATGAGTTTTAAATTCACAATAATTTTGTCCAATTTTTCATGTCCTTGATTTAGATACCTTACATTACATCTATAATTTTAAAATAATTAATAAAACGTTTATTTGATTATTTACAATTTAAGAAACTTAACATTAGGTTTAATTGACTATTAATTAAACTTAAATAATTGTGATAAGCAATCTAAATTTTTTTTTCTAAAATTAATATATGTTCTACAACTTTATACTTAAAGATTTTTGTAAATAAAACCAGATAAAACGTATTTATTTACTTAGTTCGTTTCCACGATTTTTAGTCCGAAATAGCACCCAAACGGAATTAAACAGAAAATCTCGGCCATTGTCGTCGTAGGTGCCTTTTTCGAGGCAATAATACCGTTCGCAAAAACGATCAGTAAAGAACGCAAACGAGCCATCCAGGAGCGACACTTAATTTCGTGTGTTCATGAATGTATCAAGGGCCTAGACCAGGGGCAACAGAGCCAAGTTTATAAATTACTGATTTTAATAACATATTTTCCATACACGAATTTAATATTTTTAAGTACGATTTGCAAATCTATTGATCAATAAATATGTTAACCAAACGGTTTTCACTCACGTGTAATTCGCGAAAGTTGTTTACGCGTTTCGGATGTTATGATATCCATCTTCAGAACGTATGTTCTGGGACCGCGGCAGCACGCAGACTAAAAAAACACTATAAAGAAAAACAGACAAAACACACATAAATAGAAGCAGACTATAAATTAATGAAAAGCTGGTTTTACCTAACACGTCGTTCTAAACAACTGACTGGCCTGTTAGCTTAGTTGGTAGTGGCTCTGCCTTCTAATCTAGGGGTTGCGGGTTCGATTCCCGCCTGACACAAGTATTTATGCATTTTAAAAATGTATAATTTCTTGTGTTGAGTCTGGTTGTTTGTATGTATAATAAGTATGTATTTACAAAAGAAAAGTATATAAGTATTATATCCGTTATCTAGTACCCACGACACAAGCGTTTGCTTAGTGTGGGGCTAGATGGCGCTGTGTGCAATGTCCCGAAATATTTATTATTTATTATTTATTTATTTACTTACATGAATTACACGTGAGTGAAATCCGTTTAGTTAACATATTGATAAAATGTCTCACGAAACTTTTAATATAAAAATCTATGGATATTAAATTCAAATAAATGCAAAGAATAGTTGGCAATCTATCCAAACTTCTGGATAAGTTCGTAGCGGCTAATCATAAAAATGTTTTGGATGATGTAATTCAATAAGTACTTATATAAAAAAAAATCATTGGGTATTTTGAAAGAAAGAAAACATTTATTAAGACAGATTTTTGGAACCCACACCAAAACTACAACAATTACATAATGAAACATAAAATCTTACTCAACACAGCCCCAACTCAGCATAATGCTGGTTGTGTGGAAGCAATCAGCGCTGATCTTCCGGTGGTGCTGGATTATTTTAGCTTCACATCACTTCAAAACACAATCATGTTCTTTCTGCTTAGCAGTTTCTGTTTGAAAATTAATCTGAAAATGGACGGATAACATTGTGTAATATTTCTTCATCGAAAAGAAGAAGAAAAAGATTTGTTTAAAAAAATTACAGATACCCAAATGTATTTATTTACTGCGCCCCTGTTTATCCTGCTGTCGCTACTCGGAGGCATTTTGGTGTCAATGGGCAAAACAAAGATCGGGCCACTGCTGGAAAAACGATCCGTGTCACTCTTAATGACATTATTTTTGTCCCGTTTTCTGGTTGTTATTGTGTTTTATGTAGGTACTTGGATGGCTAGTTAGACACGTGATATGTTATCCATTTTGTGTTTGAATTGTTTGTTGCTTTATAAAGAAAAAAGCTAAAGTGATGTTAGTGAAATTTGACACAGATATATTAGGTTAGCTTGTATTATAGCTTATAGCTACCCGGAAATATCGAGTTATGACGGAAGCTTTTTTTTAGTCATCATGATAATCTTTTAAGTCAATATGTAAAAAGTAGCAGAAATAAAGCCTATATTTATTGAAGCTACTGTATAGCCTACCAAAAAATAAGGTAACCAATGTATTGACAAATAAATATTATGAAAAGTTTGTTTTACCAGACACGTCGTCCTCAAGACCCTCAAATTGATTCTAAAAGATTCTAGTGTTTCTATCTTGCTAGATTTATCTGTATTACCTATACAAAATAAGACAAAATAATCAAGTAAAAAATACTCGTCCATTCCAAAAAGCTACAAAGAAAAACGTTGCCCAGCACAATGAGAACGAAAAAATCTCATTACAAAAGCCGGTTTCAGTAAAAACAGACAATCCATTAAAAAGCTACGAATGCTACGATATTTTCTTTCATTACTCCAGCTTTATGTCAATGCATATTGCAACATAGTATAAAATGGGAAATTGAGTTTCATGCACGAACGCGGGCTGAAATAAAATGTAGGGTTGTGTATGATGGGTGTCCATTTGATTCTTACACAGATAGCTGACGTAAAATGATCTTACGTAGGATTTGGTCTGATTGAAATACCTATTTATTGACAGTTAGGTTTAGCTGTAAAGTTTTCCACGGATATTAGTTAATTTCAATCTTTAGATTAAGTTTCAGTAAAGAGACAAAGTCAAGTCAAGAGACTAAGTCTTAGTGTGTAGTTAGATGGTTTTAAGCTTATATATTTAGGCATTTTAAATTATACTATCAATAAAAAAATCTTTTAAAACGGGCAATAATTGATTGACGTCGCAGTAGCTTAGATTATCCTGGTAATAAAAAAACTTCTATAATATAGGTACTACTTTTATAATGTTATCCACCATAACCATCTGAAGTACCACTATTTTTGCATAAAAAATATGCCACATTTTATTTACATCACTTAAAACCATTTTTTTTGAATAATTTTAATAAAGCCTGCTCTTGATTTAAAGAGAAAACTTATTCCAGCTTTCAAGTTGTTATAAGCAATAAGAGGAAATTATCCAAGTGCTGTTGAAACATAAAAATACCTCTTTGTTCAAGCTTTACGCAGCTGCGGTGTAAATATGGGGCCGATTGTGTTGAACCAACGAATAAGGTATGTTATAGAAAGGTAAGTGAATCAAGAGAATAATTTTACGAGATGATTAGATTCGTACAAATACTCTGTTGGTTTAGTTAAACTTATTATACCGCAATTATATTATTATACGGCCGCCTCCACCGCGGTTGAGTTGAAGGGCAGAGTTTAACCCAGGTGACCAACTGCGAGCATTTGACTGCATTCTGATATTTCAGGCTTCGTAACCAGTCATCGGTATGTGGGAAAGAGATCAATGTAGATTTCATTCATCAATAATTTTCAATCATCGATTGCTTAGAAGCATTTAAGGCGCGAAATTTGTAAGGAGTTACATTTCTATAATACCAATTATGCGTAGTGTGGAACAGTAAAATGTGTTTCGTAGTAAAGAGAAAATCTGCTGGGAAATAAAACGGCTGGTTTGGGAAAAGCATCGTTTCTTCGAACCGGTTGATTTGATCCAAATCCAATCGTCTCAACAAATGCAACGTGCAAGTGTTTTGTGATTTACTATTGGGCATTTTGTTTGGTATTTTGTATTTTCTACGTATATTTTCTATTCGTATTGAAGGAGCCTTATTTAGTTTCGTTTACCTAATAACATGTAAAATAAATAGCTTGCCCAATTTGCGTTGTTTTACAAACAATTTAGTAATAAAAGCCGCATTAATGCTTTATATTTGGTTTATTAGAATCTGATTATATACATTTTTCATAATTTACGAATTCCAAGGGAAGAAAAACTAAGTAAACACCTTTTTATGAGAAAGACTCATTAGTGCTCAAGATGAAAATGTATCTTTCAGAAACTGATTTCTTGTATTTTCAATTGCAAATCTGACAGTAAATATATCAAACTCATACGGGTTTCTCTCTCTCTCCCTCTCATAAAGCCGTATTTGAGTCTCAGAGTACCGAGAGTCGTTGTTTTTCACAGACTTGATTTATCTGAAGAGTTCACATCGCGGTGTGCTGAACCACGGATAATATTTTGCTCACGCTTTTAAGCGTGTTACTTCCGAGGCTGCAGCAATGCTTAACATTAGGCAGGCTGTAGTTAAATATAAACCTACCCCACGTAAAAAAAATGTTATCATTTTAAACTTACATATACATACTCCCATATTCTGTATCTGCCCAAGGAAACTCCCCTAACGAATTAATTCTGCGGGGGAGTCACGACCCTCAGTCATGAGGAAATACGACTCAGAGAGAGATTCCCATATTCATCTTAAACGGGCCAGTAAAAGTGTGAATATTTATAAGGGTAAGTAGCTGGCCTAGTTGGATGTGTCAAAGACAGGTAGAGTTACAGCACACAGGCCGACTGTCCGTCACTGGGAACGACATCTCAACTAGTAGACAAGTCATTATTGTAAAATTTTAAGATACGATTTAAAAAAAAATCTTATTTATCTGGCATATTAGCATAGTTGGTAGTGGCTCCGCCTTATAATTTAAGTGTTGCGTATTCAAATTTCCGCTCGACACAAGTAATAATGAATTTAAAAAATTGAACTACTTGTGTTTAGTGTGGTCGTTTACATGTATGATAGGTATATATTTACGAAATAAAGGTATTCTTATTAGTACCCATGATACAGTATCGGGCTAAATGGCGCTGTGTGATATGTCCTGAAGTATTTACATTTTATATTTATTTCTAAAACAGCGAACCCATGAGGTAAGATAATTAGCCTACTTGTTAAAACAAAATAAAAAATATCCAAAAAAAATGTTTCTTGTTTCACAAATTGTGTGTACAAAAGACTGTCTGGTCGTTTGTATGTATAATAAGTATGTATTTACAAAAGAAAAGTATATAAGTATTATATCCGTTATCTAGTACCCACGGCACAAGCGTTTAATTAGTGTGGGGCTAGATGGCGCTGTGTGCAATGTCCCGGGATATTTATTTATTTAAAATATTCATTTTCATATTTAGTAGTAGTAGGGAGTATGATCATTGTATAGTATCCAATAATGGCGACTGTATCGACACATCTGCTCTGGAAATATGCAATAAATATACAAACGCATAAAGTATATTGTATATTATAATGTGAAGTAATAAATCCATGTTATAATTACACTCATCATGACATTGCCTTTTTAAACGGAATAGGCTTACGTTTGACTTAAGCCTGGCTGCCTGCTGATTGATCTATTGTCATAAATGCTTGATAGAACACTGATAAATCTCCTTATAACATATAGTTTTTTACACCGTCTCATCTGTCTATGACACGGTGTCGGGCTGGAGCGGCGGCTATTATTGCCGAGCATCACAAGAGACGCAAATATGCTAACCTCGGCCGAGGTTACATCTTTGAGCCTTTTGGAGTCGAGACTTTGGGGCCGTGGGGTCCGGGAGCCCATACTATTTTCCAAAACCTCTCGGAGCGCTTGGTTGACGCGACGCATGACCAAAATGCTGGCCTTTTTCTGGCTCAACGTATCAGCATTGCCATCCAGCGTGGTAATGCGGCCAGCATGCTGGGCACGCTGCCCTCTGGTAGTGGGCTGGAGCACTTAGATTATCTTTAGGCTTTTCGAAAGATTTTCTAAGTGCCCCTTTTTGTAGTAGTTAGAAGTAGTATGTTTAGTTTTCCTTCACTTGTTTTTATATTTTATTATTGTAAATAAGGCATATAGTTGTTGAAATAGTTTCTCTTCAACATACAACGGTGCCTTTAAGTTAAATTGTCTATGATCACTGGCGAGTTATTCCAGCAATTTATCTCTCGCTTGACAACGGGACTTTCATTTCGAATAGCTAAAGGATCCCATTTCGATTGTACCCTAACTTTATTCCTTTACGCAAAACGCTAGCTTACAAGATACTTTGGGAAGGGACGTAATCGTAAATGATGCTCTGAGTTTTATGGAGCGCTGTAGATTATTTTACACAGGCTAATTATTATTTTTATAATACACAGAAAAAAATGATTTGATTGAAATTGGTATATAGTTACAATAACATTTATATATTCTTTTGAATGGCAGTAGATCACTTTGTGGCTGTATACTATCGATTCAGTCTCCAGGATGGTCAAATAACTATCCACCACAGCGTCGCTTCGAGTTCGTACTATTCTTTTCAAATGCCTGGCTTTCGCTCTTTAACTCATAAAAAGAAATACATAAAGCTGCAACCACCTCACGCTAGTTTTACATTGTCTTCTTGCTTCACAAGGCCGCGTTTACAACAAAACGTAAAAAGATTCTGAATTTCCTTTTCCACCTTCCAACTGCACTCCTTCAGAATACTTTATTGATATTGTTTCTTTGCCTGGATGACTGCACATTTGTTTTATTTTCTTTTGTTGCAGGTTACAGAGAGAATGTATAGCCTGCTATTTGTTTTCCGCTTTGGGAAGACACTTTTGTAAAATTTTGTCACGAGAAAATGATGAAAATTGATGTAAAGTTTTTGAAATTTCTAAGGAAACACTGACAAAATGTTTATTGATATTATTAATATATTAAGTAAATTTTATAACAGTGTCTTTTACATTATAATAAGGACAACCTTTCACTATTGCAACTAAAAATTTTTGAATAAACTGCAACAATTGCAAAGTACACAACTGAAACATCAATTTTTAAAATACAATTCTGACACAAAAACATCTCTATTCACACGTAAATATCAATTTCAGGAAGCGAAAAAGCTCATTTCCAGGAAAAAAGGGCCAAATATATCTGCAGGTAGTGTAACACATCACATAGGTACAGATTGTGATGGACAGCCCGCATTTGTTAGTGGAGATAAGCCGCAGGCTTTACGGCTGCTTACCGGCTTGCCTTTGTCAGACATTCTACATACATGAAGCCAGTTATCAGTATTGAAGTTGGGAAGAGAGGAGGTACTAGTGGGGGATGGAGCTAGGGAAGATTCACGAGGGGAAACTGCCTCCTTAGACGATAGGCGTGTTTTAGAGAGCGTACTGACGCATACTCATGGAATAGATTAACCAATGTATGGGAGTGACGTAAGAATTCCCCCCGCGGAGCGCATCGTGATGTCAATCCCATACATTAGGTAATCGTTCTATTCCATAAGTATGCGTCACTACGCTCATTAAAATACGCTTGGAAGAGATCGCTTTCAGCGATAAAGCCGCCGCTTGTGGCACTAGTTAAGATGCAATTAGTTTTATGTACTGTTTTTTTTAATATGTGTCAACAAGAAAGAGTTAATCTATCTATCTATCTTCTTGTCTGAAAGGCCGCACACCATAATACATAGATACTCGAAAGATACCTATCCAATATATATTATATTTCCCTTGCTCTATTTCTAGTATGATGTACAGAATATTCTTAGCTTACACAATTACTTGCAGTATTACAGATATAAATAGAAATGTATGCACATTTTGTATTGATGAATACTTAAGTAATATTGCATTTGTTTTTATAAAATCCATTACTAACTATTACAGTTTTTATTGAAAACAAATGTAAGCTACTTTAGTAGGGACATGTGTCTAGAAATATAGAAGTACTTTTTGTGGTTCGAGATTTCCAACGGGTAATAAAAATAGTACTATTGATAATGCTTATATAAATAAAAAATACAAGTATTACAGTAAACAAATTACACGTCATATCTTTTTCTACAATATACCATTCTGAAATTCTTATGAATGGGTTATTTTATAGTATCTCATGATAAACTAGGTATGCGTTACAATACATTACTTAAATGTAATTTATTCATTTTAAAATATGTTGTAGTAATCAAGGTATTGTTTCAGGTAGACATGGTGTAATACTTGATTTTCAAAAGTAAAAAAATAACCAACCCCTACTGTGGGATCCTCGATACAGCCCCAAAGCGGAATGGGGCTCTAACATAATTGCATGAACTTGTGTGTAGGTATTATCAAGTGCTACCGCAGTGGAACAGAGGCGCCACCTGTCCGGAACTGCTTTAAACTTGTCTAACTAATTCGAAATGGCGTATCGTGTCGAAGTTGCGACTTTGAGCCTTGAAGTTTGCATGATTATTCAACGAACGTCTCACAGCGCTGTTTTAATTATCACACCTTTTGAAGGCTCCATTTGCAGTATTACACTTTAAAATACTTTAAAGTGGGCGTTCTAGCATAAGTGTCCATTATTTTGAATTGTGAATTGCTGGAGATTCGAGACAAAGAAAAATGTTTATGGGCTATATCTTCTGTTATAATCCACAACGATATCAATTTCATTTACAGTTTCTGATTACTGAAATTATATAAACATGTATAGTAAAGTGGCACACGTACTCGGTATCCTATATACATAGATTAATATCATCAAAATTTACCCAATTCTGACAAACACCTAAAAAGATATCCTCCTTTTAAAGAAGTCAGTTATCATGAATTATAACAATCAGTGGCAAAGCTTAATTATTCAAGTTACCAGAAACAATTAAAGCTACTAATATCATCACACTGTTACTCTATATTTTGATAATCCTAGAAATTTAATTTAACTATGAAATATTTCCATTATGATATGAAATTAACACCCTTGATTTGATTAGCCGGACCTTTCCAATTCCCTTATAATGTGGCACAGATAATTATACAAAAGTAGGTATTTTATCAGCAGGTATAATTATCAGGAAGGTTCACATAACTTTGGCTGACAGAGGCGTTACATTGTTCGTGTGATCAGATAATTTAGGTTGAGAGTATGGGGATAGGACAGTCACATTGCCAGCTTTGCATAAAAACTACGTAGATAGATAGATAGATTGTTAGAATATTATTTATTGTAACACACGAAATCAAAATAAAATACAACGAAAGAGATTAAAAATTACTTATACTAGTGCCACAAGTGGCGGCCTTCTCGCTAAAAGCGATCTCTTCCAGGCAAAGGAATAAAGGATTATAACGGAGGACGTGGTTTACAATAGAAATAGAAGAGATAAAATAAGGTAGCCGTAGATAGCCTGTTTCATATAAACTCATGAAATTTAAAGATAGGAACCGCATACACGCATCTTTTTGATCTATAAAAACAAAGTAAGTAAGCTGGTACTAGAGTGGCCAATTCTGGTTTCGAGAGTTCTCAATTCGTTCCAAAAGCCTGTGATATTTAAGTTAACTACTGTTCAATCGTAGGGTCTTAGTATGGCCGTCGCCAAGTCATGTCCAAGACCTTCAGAACACCGTCCTTTAACTTATACGAAATAATTTACTTTTTTATTTTCAGAACATATATTTTTTACCATGGAAGCTCTTGCTTTTTTTACTTGAGATAGGCTGACGCTTGTCAACAACTTGCCTGATGTTAAGCAACGCCACTGATGGTGCTACGAAAGCTCCACTAACTCCCATACTAAACATTCGGAAGTGGCCGAGCGGGCGGGCGGCGACCGACGGCGGACAGCAGTAAATTTCACCTTTTATGAGCCATTATATTGGCGATAATTTTACCCGGACGTCCGTTAGATAACCAGTTTTGAGAAGAAAACATTCGTTTTATAAAGATTTTATTATTAAAACTATCTTGAGACATTCTGATCATTAAACATCTTCTCAGGAGATACTTTAATTAGTTGAGCCAGCCAACATAACATACATAGTAGCTAGTAGCTAGGTAGGACGTGTTTGACTTAGTTAATTTTAGACTTTATGCTGCTTTTTGAGGCTCTTGGAGTTAAATTATACAATCGGATTACACTTACATATGTAATTACATACATAGGCTTCTTTTGGTTATCTATGAACTACAATATATAAATTGAAACCCTGTTTTTTTACGTGGGATAGGTTTGACATTTGACTACAGCCTGCCTGCGCTTACCAAGATAATACCTATTATTACCTATTAACTTTAGATTTTCAGACCCCTGGATTTTAGTTGTATTTATTACATTTTATTGTGTTTTTAATGTGGCTCCAATCGGATACACAAGCACTTGCGATTTAACCGGTATCACTTGAATATTCAATGGAAAAGCATGTCTTTGGAGCTGATTCATAGCGCCTGAATATTTGAAAAGATTTGTGCTCGCAAGGGGTATTGCCGTTTTGCTATGCAATGCTTTTATACCCGCGAGAGATACTAAATAAATTCAGTGTCCTGTGGAATGGTGTACATTGGATTTACGTCTTAAAGAGGTATTCAATGGTATATTGATGAAGCGTTTTCTAAGGATTTCATTTTAATCTTTATAAGAACTAAACTATAATTCTTCTTAAAATAAAAAATATCATAGCAAATGTACATGTACTTCATAAAACGCCTGCCAAGAACAGATCTGATTACTATCTTCCAGGAATGCGTCATTGAATATTAAGCGATAAAGTATATTAATCACTTTATTTACAATAATAAAATATAAAACAAGTGAAGGAAAACTAAACATACTACTTGTAACTACTACAAAAAGGGGCAAGGGGCTTAGAATTTTTTTTGAAAAGCCTAAAGATAATCTAAGTGCTCCAGCCCACTACCAGAGGGCAGCGTGCCCAGCATTCTGGCCGCATTACCACGCTGGATGGCAATGCTGATACGTTGAGCCAGAAAAAGGCCAGCATTTTGGTCATGCGTCGCGTCAACCAAGCGCTCCGAGAAGTTTTGGAAAATAGTATTGGCTCCCGGACCCCACGGCCCCAAAGTCTCGACTCCAAAAGGCTCAAAGATGTAACCTCGGCCGAGGTTAGCATATTTGCGTCTCTTGTGATGCTCGGCAATAGGTACCTATAGGTAATAGCCGCCGCTCCAGCCCGACACCGTGTCATAGACAGATGAGACGGCGCCAATGTGTCGACGCAAGTTGCGTCCCACACAAGGGGCCGACCCAATTTCCAGGGCACAAGAGTCATACCGTCAGGTCTTTTTCCATCGTCACGTGCTAGGCCGCTCGGTTCGAGCATAGCTGCAACATTGGCAGTGGAAAAAGCCCGGCGAATGATGTCGTTCAGACTAGCGTAGCGGCTAATTCTACATTCTAGCGATAAAGAACATGAAATATATCATCATATTATCATTAAGATATTTTTTACACCAACAAAACTTTACCGCTTAAACTGAATCGAATCTCAAAATTGTGTTCCTGGTTTTTTTTCTATCGCTGTGTCGTTTGGTAACACTGGGTATGAGAGCTAATGATAATATTTTTGTCAAAGCACCTATGCCCCTATTATTCTTGTGGGAGTTTATTTTTTTACAATTTCGCTTTACAGACTCATATGTTTCGTTACCTTCTTATATACCAAATAACACTGTTTAGTAAACGACAATCGGCAATAGGGAATTAAGCTTAGTAACTGAACTATTTATCTTAGACCAGTGTATATAGCAGGTGTGGCACCTAATTCCATCTATAATGGTCAACTCCAAACACCATATTAGTGTGCTCAACTGATTAGAGGGACATTCAAATTAAATAGGTAGGTATAGTGTATGTAGGATATATAGCTGGTTAGATATCAGAATGTAGGTACTTATCTGTACTGTAATGAATGTAGTGGTTTGTGGAAATAAACCAACACAATTCTGCGAATATTCGAAATGCAAAGTAACTAGACACCGGCTATTTTTGGTTCCAATTCCGTTTGATTTAAAAACAGTATTTAATATTTACAAAAAATCCTAAGTTCGTACGTGCGTTGAATGTGTTTCATTACGTATAGTAAAGATTAATGGTTGCCGCCTATGTTCTTAAAAGTATCACTATAATCTGAGTCCGCCTAGTCTAGCCCAGTCTAGTCTTATGACGTAAAAAGTAGTAATTTGAAAAAATATACCGGCGACGTGTTGTTACAAAACGCATCTCACTCCCCCGAAATTATTTAAAAATAACCTCAAAAATGTAAACCAAACAAAAACCTCTGTAAGTCCAACTGTTTTATAAATTTAAAACCGTTCCAAAGCTGCGAAATGTAAAATGGTAATGAGAAAACGGTCACGAGCCAAGCGATTACCTCCCTAAGATCCGATAATGCCGTCGTTTTTCTTCCATAATCCTGAAAAACTGATGCAGCCGCGCATTGCCGGAACGGCTACAAAAACGATTCCCTCACTAATATAAATAAAACCTTTCGGATTCCTGCTTTAAATCCAATCCTGTCGAGAATTCTTTCACGAAAATGAATTGCCTCGGGACGCTGCGGTAGGACTGTTATTAGGGTCTCAAGTGTTACAATGATTATAATATATACGTATGATCTGCGAGAAAAACTTACAACTGGAATTAACATTGTTTATTTCTATAGCACTCTTATTCATTTCGATTTAGGTACTCATTTACTCGAAGACCGTCTCTAACCAATAACATGAAGTAATCCACACAAGGTCCCATAATCACGAAACGTCTTAGTTCCCGATCGATATTCAGGAACTGGCCTCCCGTCCTGAATACTATATCTCTTCCGTATCACGTAATCAAGGTTGATTATCATCAACCGAGGGCAAATTGACAAAGGCTTCTAACTAACCCTCTGGTTACGAATCTATGTATCCGGCCCGTTAATAATGGATAGCCGCTTGATCCCTTTGATATGTTTGATGTAGGTATTCGAGTAAAGTGGTTGAATGAAACTATACAGCAACGGGTAATTAAAACTGATATTTGAGAGGTTTTGTTTGGTTAATTGGACATGACTATATATAACAGATATGGCAGAAACTGATATCTCCTTGGCGAATGAAATTTGAGAGCTTTTGGCATGATGTTCATACGCTGACGCTTTTTTAAAATCATGTATTTTAGTCAAAGACACTGTTATAGCCACATTTTTTAGAGAAAAATCTTCTATTGCTAAAAAAAATGTTGGTGAAACAGTACTCGTACCTTCTTAAACGCTTAAAACAGCATCATAATTTCAATATGTAGGTACATATTTGATCAAAATTGTGTTAAAAAGATATAAAGCAGAAAGAACACTAAAGAAATTAAAATACGATTTTGAGACAATGTAACGCCATGCGCCACTACTTTATACATAAGTACATTCAATTTAATAGCCCATTTTCATAAATTGCCATCTATTGCGGAAAACATTCCCAAAAGCCCTTGTTTCATGCCGTTGTTCTCGCTACCCTACAATAAATGGGGCATAAAATAATGAATTAACAATGTAATTTGTCGAAAGAATGACCAGGGTTGCCAGTTGCGGTCAGCCTAATGACCGACGCGCGTTACGACTCAATGTGCTTTTGTATCGGAACGCTAGCAACACCGCAAACCGATACGTGTGTTTGGAAATAAATGAATGGCACGTCTAAATTAATGAATTCCTGCATTGTTCGATAATTTATTGGAATTTGTCATTTCAGCTCTTCGATTTCAACTGTTTTGATCAGAAATAAAGGTTATGAAAGGCTTATAATAATTGGTTTAATTTTGTTTCTATTCTTGCAATTACAGTTTATTTATTCTCACTAGTCTACGCGAGTCTATCCATAAGAAAGTCTTTGTTTTTCTTTTACTGCACAGTGAACATTTAAAGTCATTCTTTGACTTAATTGCGACACCATTATTAAAAAACAAAAAAATCTTGTCCATAAGAATCACCGGTACAAAAGTTAATAAAATAGGTAATTCTTATATTCTATGTAAGTGATTAAAGTCAGCAGACTTTCGAAGAAATACTTTGATATCGGCCAAGAGGTCAGATTATGATTTCTGAATTAAAATTAATCTTGCTTATAAATGGAGCTTAAAAGTAATTAAATAGATTTTTTTTCTCTCTTTACACACCTCTTGACATTTTTGATGGAAAATTATTCATTTTGTTCGAGCTAATTTAAAATTTTTGAAAGGTTGAATAGTTTTAGCGTTTGTACTCGTTTGTATTGGCGATTCCTTAAATTTTTATGAAAAACCTAGGATCTAAAGGGAAGAACGAACATAAAAATAACATTATAATTAGTATTACTAGTGACCATTTTGGTCATAGCTAGATCTTGTCACTGTCAGGTTCTATGTATTTCCTAGCCGTTTTTCTGGATGTTTCTACATAATCTAACCTAAATTAGCAAAAAAATATTTTTAATAGGTACCTATCCAACATAAACCAATCAAAATACTTCAAAAAGCAACTTACCATTTCGAACGTATAACGATTTTAACATATGAAAAAGTGGAAAACCGAAGTTAAATAGCCATAAGCGCGGAGGTTTATGTCGGTAGGAAGTCTCGCCGTAAATTTGGCTGGTTCAGACGAACTTCCTTCCTGGAGCGCCCTCTCGCGGTGCTAGTTGCAACTTTTATTTTGGAGCTTCCGCGCTTGAGGTTTTAACTTCATTGTGAATAGAAGTTGCAAAAATGTATGACTCTTTTATGCTTTGTATAAAACTAGTGGAGGCTTGCCTTACTTACATTGTTCCAGGATAAAGGAACTGTCACTTTGTTGAAGCAGCTATCCAGTGGTATAAAATATTTGGTACTTGTTCCCGCAGCTTTGTTCGCGTGGTTTTAGCATAAAAAGTACCTAATCTATGATGCTCTCAAGACTCAGTATTCTGTTTCAAGACCCTATACAACTGCCATACTAAAAATCTCAGTGATCCGTGGTGTCCAGAAACTAACAGCACAATTAATTTAGCTTTTAATATACATTATGTTAGGATATGATATTAATTTAAATGCCATGCTGACCTCAACTTTCCCAATTTTTTTAGAAGTATAGTACTTAATAGGGCATTTTTAAGGTCTATCAGCGACATAATTTAATATTAAACTTGATAGGCCTACGCTTGACTACAATTCGCCTGATGTTGAGCAACGTTGGAATCTAGACAGTTGGATATAAGACAATATGTTATTTAGATATCTTAGGTCATCTGCTACTTAGCCTTGTCACTAAGGAAGCTGAGGTCTATCACAGGTTCAGGTTCCATTAATAAATCAACAATACATTAAATAACCAGTATTTCACCAAGATATGCGAATAATATAATAGTTTGTGTCTGCGAGGGTCTAATGTATCGCCTCGTACGTTTGCATGCTCAGGAAATATCCATTAAAACTTGCAATTGACTTGAACTACCGACCAAGTTAGGATTAGTTTGGTGAACTAAATCATTAATCTTTCAAAAGTAGCTCTTCGAATGGGCGGGCTTCTTTATAGTGCGGATGTGTGCAGTATTGTCTGTGGAGTTTGTAAGAATATTAAGTATACTTAGAATAGCTATTTTATTTTACCGTAGGTAAAGTAATTCGTAACGTAATGGAATCTCTGTACTGAATTTATGAGAGCAAGTTTATTTCATAGTAAGATTAAGGCGTCTTCAAATTTAGTGTAATTGGGTACCATCTTCTCATTATATGATTATAATATATTCAGACTGTCGTAATTGGGCTGCAGTCAATCGCAAACCTCAGCATATTAACACAATATAGCTAATAATGGCTGGCCTGTTAGCTTAGTTGGTAGTGGCCCTGCCTTCTGATCTAGAGGCTGCGGGTTCGATTCCCGCATGACACAAGTATTAATAAACTTTAAAAATTTATAATTACTTGTGTTGAGTCTGGTCGTTTCTATGTATATTATGTAAGTATTTACAAAAAAAGTATATACCTAAGTATTATATCCGTTATCTAGTACCCGCGACACAAGCGTTTGCTTAGTGCGGGGCTAGATGGCGCTGTGTGCAATGTCCCGAAATATTTATTTATTTATTTAGTTCTAGTTACTTCCCTATTCTATAGTCCAAACATTATAAATCTACTTTATTTTATTTTGTGCTGAAAATGCGAGCAAAACCGTTGCTTACAATATTTGTAAATAGTTGAACCATTTTATAGTGAAAATAGCGGGAAATATCTACCATCTGTCGGTTCGTAAGACACCCCTAAGATCTAAAGTATCACGCTTTTGAAAAAATACACGAAAAACATATCCGTCAGCGGTTTTCGATGTCGAGATAAACTCGTTTATAGATGATCGATGGTTTAACATCAATAGAGGTTTATCTGAAATCTACGTTTTAGCCTGCCTTACTTTTCCAATTATTTAGCAGAAAGTTTAGGTTATATTTGTTTCACTAGACGTAATTCAATTCAATTGCAATAGATTTTCCAAGTATTTTTATTTTTACACGAAATAGGCTTACGTTAGACTATAGCCTGCCTGATGTTAAGCACCGCTATAGTCTAAGTGTATGTTTTATTTTTTCCCTTATTTCTCTTTAATTATTGTTGTATATACATATACAACAATAAATCAATCAGGAATATTAAGAAGATCATGAGCAGACTTAATGAAAAGAGAAAAAAAATCTTTCAGAAGACTATTAACCTCCTTTTTTCGAAGTCGGTTAATATAGCAAAGCATTTCCGAGAAACAATTTATTGAATTCTCTTATAGCAATTATTTTTCCATTTTGCACACCACTTCTAGTACAACTGTAAACTTAAAGACTAAAACCTTAATCAATGTGGCTACAGTAAATAAATAGTTTTCAAAAAGTCCTTAGCAACATTTGTGGTTGCTGGGGACACCGTATCCTGCAGCTACTAAACATATCAGGTTATATTATCATTAATTACAGCCCCTAAAGTACCGTATTCGTAATTAACTCTCACATAGGTACTTATCTTTCATAGTTATTATATAATATATGTATATGAATAGAAATATCATCAAAAGATCATTATAAAGATTGTAAAATGTGTTTTAGTCTACATTACGTGGTTTAACGGCTGATACGATCTTATACAAGGTGTTACAGAAGGGTGTGACAATATTAAAGCGTATACATATATATCATGTAAGGAGTCATATACCAAAATATGAAAAATTAAATCGCATATATTTTTTACCATACAAAAATTAGATAATATTTTTCACTTGATTTCGTGGCAGCCCTAGCGAGTGATCACTGACCGAACGAAACCGAAATAAGCACACATTCTTTCATCCCGTTCTAGCATTAGTTTTAACGCAACGTATTCTCTCTCTCTCGCGCTCTCAGAGAGACACCGCCGCGCCGTGTCATTTGATAGCGTCAAAAGTCAATGAACGCTCAAAATGATAAGATGTAGGGTTGCAAGTCTTAAAGTTTTAATGAAAGTTCAACTTATGATTACTCGAAATCTATGACACTTAGAATTCTGAAACCTAGTGGGCTGTATTCTACATATACATAGGTATGTATAGTATAAGTATTGTCACACCCTTCTGTTACACCTTGTATAAACTACCTTTAAATCAGAAAATAATTTGAAAGACGCGCAAAATAACGAGAATTTGCTTATGAAAGAGAAGAAGTAATGCCGTGGCATCTATGAACTAATGATAACTCATTACAATAGATTTTGTATCGAGAAATACTTTCAAATTCATCTTTTTTTAAATATGTCTATACTATGTATAATATTATCAAGCTGAAGAGTTTGTTTGTTTGTTTGTTTGAACGCGCTAATCTCAGGAACTACTGGTCCGAATTGAAAAATTATATTTGTGTTGAATAGACCATTTATCGAGGAAGGCTTAAGGCTATATAACATCACACTGCAACTAATAGGAGCGAAGTAACAATGCAAAATGTGGAAAAAACGAGGAAAATTATTCATCTTTGAGATCTTCCGTTACGTGCGCTGCTAGCTATAATTTATAAAGCTGAAGAGGTTGTTTGCAAAAATAAATGTGATGTCTAAAATAACTATTCTACGCGGACAAAGTCGCGAGTACATCTAGTAATTTATAAGTGGTAACATCAAATAAACTGTAGTAGATGCCACCTGTTCCTTCTATGTTCTATATAATGTTTTCTATTGTCGGTGGATAACTTGTACCTTTCTCTCTGCTGATTTGGTAATAAAATGGTGATCGATTACTCTCACAGATATTAAGTTGTTTTAACTTTCATAATATTTCATATAACTTACCTTTTTTCTGTTATTTCATATATTACCTTTCATAATAACAACACTAGTACTACCATTAATTAAGAGTTCCAATAACTGGTAAAAGACAATGAATCGATTAGACGTGATTCGAGAGCAGCTACCAAGAAAGGAGCACTAGAATTTAACGAGTTTCTTTCAAGTGAAGATGTCGAGAGCAATTATTGTATGAGCTCTTTTTGCTCTAGGTTTCATATTGTAGTTATTGGGTGTTCTGTTCATATTTGTTGTAGTGAACATATCAGTTCAAGCTTTTACACAGTTTCCATAAAAGAAAAAGTCCAGTTTTATTTTAATAAAAATGTTAGTTAGAATTTAACTTTTGTAAGTTATGTACAAATATTGTTATACACACAGCAAGTAAAACCGCACCGTATTTTAGTAAAACTTGTAGCAAAGCGAAGTGGGTGCCTGCGATACAAGTGTAAACTTAGTGCAGGGCTCACAAGAACTCTAACAAACCTTCCTTAAGTATATGCCGGTTTCTTCTAGGCAAGCGCGCTAGATCGTAGACCAAGCGTGAGCCTATGTAAAAAAAGTAATCGTATTTGATAAAATATGAAAGTTAATTTATTAAGTGCTAACCTGCACTATGGTTGTTTTAAATTAAACTTTTATTGGAAAATGAGCGAAAATAATCACGACCGGCAGGATCAGCCGGCATCAGCCGCTTAGTCTGAAGTGTATGGAAATGAGTGTGGATTTTCGCGCCTGGCAGTTAGTAGACCGTAGCCTAGTGGTTAAGGCGTTCTGACGGTAGCAGAAATACGCAGGTTCGAATCCTGCCGGTCGTGATTATTTTCGCTCATTTTCCAATAAAAGTTTAATTTAAATATGAAAGTTTTACAACAATTTGTGGAGATACCATAAGCGAGTTACAGCTGCCTGAGCATACAATTACGTGTTTAAAAATTCATGGAATCTCAGATCGGTCTGTGCTGGTAAGAGATGATGATGATGATGAGTATATACAAAGGTATAATAGCATATTGATATAGAATAGATACTTTTTAACCCGAAAAAAGAACGCTAGACAATCTAGTCTTTTTTAACATAAAATAGAGCCTATTTTATGTTGATGTTGTGGTACCATTGACTGCAGCCTACTATTTATAAAATAACACCTTATAAAAATGGCATGATTGTCATATTCGTTTATATGTATTAAATAAAGTAGCGACAAGTACGAGTATGTACATATAACTCTGAAAAGGATCTAACCTTCCACAAATACCTGTTGGAAACACTGAGCCCAACTAACAATCTTCTAAGCAAAGTTTCGTATCCCTGTTTCGCCCACTATATATTTATTTAAGGGCAGTCCTCTGTTTTACTAACTCGCCCAAAGAACATGGAGGAAGAATACTAAATTATTTTCACTTGTTCCTGAGGAGTGAGTTGCCGAGAGTTTACGAAGAAACATAGACAATATTATCAGAATACACCGTATTGCCAGAGTAAATTCTTATTAGAGTAGGGGACGCGGATGCGGTCAGTTTTTCAAATCGCCTTTATTCGTGATCATCGAATCGGATATGGCGATCCAACCTACTAAAAGCGTCTGTGAAATTAGATTCATCGTGTTTTATATCGATCACTTTTTCACGGGATGATCGCTATATCACAATCAATGGATCATACGGTACATCTACCACACGTCGAATGACATTTGTAAGTAACTTATTACGTAGATTTATGTTCCAGTAGTGGATGCCCGCGGCTTCGCTTGCGTTATTTCAGAATAAAAAGTAGCATATGATATTTCCGCCGGGACCTCATACTACTAAAATCATGAGGATACGTTAAGCCGTTTTTGCGTGGTGGACGCTTAACCTTTGGCTGACGACCTGGTCTAAAAAAACACTAACGCCGAGGTTACGTCCCACAGACGCACAAACTTAAAATAATTATAAAAAAATCTGTAAGCGTGCTAACGAATCTTAATTTTTACAGTTATTAGATGAAAGCCTTAGCTAATGAATCGTGCATAAATATATAAATTAAACTTCAAATTTAAAGATAATCAACATTAATTTATGAGTTCGCATAATTTGCTTAACAAATTTAGGAACATAGTTCAATCTTCATTTTTTTTAAACACTTTAAAGTGTTATTTTAATATTAAAACTTTCGTGAGACATTTTATCAAAAGATTAACTAAACGGTTTTCACTCACGTGTAAATCGCGTAAATCAGATCTTAAGTAATCTTCAGAACGAACGTTCTGAAGATGGATGTCATAACATCCGAAACGCGTAAACGATTTACGCGATTTACACGTGAGTGAAAACCGTTTAGTTAATTTTTTGACTTTAAAGTGTTGATAAAGTGACTAATATAAATATGTTCTTCTTGAAATATGTATCAAAATAAAACGAAACTAGAAACACTAACTCTAAAAATAAAAAATCTGAAAACACATGTGTTTGAAAAATTTTACTTTCGCACTTAGCAGTCATTGCATATTTGAAGATGTAAGGCACATCGACTGTGTCTTCAAAATGGCAAAACAGGAAGGTACCGGGAAAAAGGAAGCCACACGCCGCGTATTTTAATAAATAATGTCATTACAAAAATATTGACGTCTGTGAGACACCATAGGTCGGCAGTTAAAGGTTAA
This sequence comes from Macaria notata, assembly GCA_927399415.1. Classification (NCBI taxonomy): domain Eukaryota; kingdom Metazoa; phylum Arthropoda; class Insecta; order Lepidoptera; family Geometridae; genus Macaria; species Macaria notata. The sequence goes on from OV656727.1 coordinate 4,824,476, forward strand.
ATGAACTATATAAACAGACAACCTGAGTGGATGAGTAAGGTAGGTAAGTCACACATTTGAAATGACGCTGGGGTCTTTGTGCGATTCAACGACGTACAGCGCCATCTAGTAAAAATCTTACAACCTAAAATTATCGCTCCAACACGGAGGCACAGATAAAAAATCTATAATCTTGTTGGAACGCATTCTGTTATCAATTCTAAGTACTTCCATTCATTTTTTTAATATCTTCAATGTTAGAGTTTATTGTGTAAATAAAGATCCGTATATGTAATTCCGCATGTGTATGTCTGATATTTATTACTTAGAGCCAAAGAATGCATAACTATTGTTTCATATGTTTTGTTTCCAAATACGTTATAAAACATTTTAAGGTAAAGCAGAACCGTGTCGGGGACATCGACACGGTAAAAAAGTTACTTTCCGTTGTCCCCGGTATGGGTCACGGCACCGGGGACAATGGGAAGTAATTTTTTTGCCGTGTCGTTGTCCCCGTACCGAGGACACGTCCATCGAGAACAACGGGAAGGAACGCTATTGAGCTGTCTATAAGGTGTGTTGCAATTTCCAGGAAACTTTACTGATGCGCTTCGCACGTAAATATTCAACTAGTTAAGAAGGTAGTGATAATAGTTAGGTAAAAGGGAGAAAAGTGGAGTTCATTTACTGCTTAAGAGCTAATTTATTTTACTGCTCATTACGCTTCTATATATTTTTTACATTTTTCTGAATGTATAAATTTTTTATACACATAAAATAAAACTAACTCAACGGTGTCTGTACATAAAAAATATTAAAAAATAAGATTACTAGGGGTGTTTATTAAGGCAACAGAACTCATATCCATCAATTACAAAAAAAACTGTTTATCCGTTTGTCTGTGTGTATGTGCACGCTAATCTAGAAACGGCTCAATGTAATCAGACGTGTTTACCTAATGGTTAGTATTTTTCATAAAAAAATAAATATATGTATATTATTTTTTATGTTAAGTATTTCTATTTAAACCACACATGACGCTACTAAATCAGAGTTCAATTTTACTGGGAAACTGGTTAAGCGAGCAACGCTGCGGGCATCCACTAGTTATAAATAAGGCCAAGACATGCAAACTGTATCATACATACCTATCTTTAAAGCGAGAGTGTACCGGCTCACATTGGGTAAGCACGCTCCATCTTAGACCATAGCTAATGCTCACCATCAGGCAAATAGTCAGGTGCAATCCTGTTGTAGTTTAAAAAAGCCAAATTACTTGTTACGTTTTTAGAATATAAATACCTATTCAGTATACCTAGATGTAATAATGCCGCTTTGCTTAGGTTATGCTCAATTTACATGTTACCCTGTATATCTGTTTCTTTTACCACCAACGCTTCCCAAATTAAACAAGTGTACGGATAATTAATTAATTAACAGAAATCTGCGTCATTTAATATACTTCAAGCTATCTTTCTAAATTTTACGCCTACTTTTACACCCACACTTTCAATTACTAAAAAGGAAAGGAGTCAAATTATATCTAAATTATTTATCAGGTATGACTTCATTCATTAATTCACAATTCAAATTAAAAGATGTCAATGGTTATTTTCATGCTAAATTATAAATAATATTCCCTCTAAAAAACGAAAAATTCTTTGAATTGTGTGTCTTTTGATAATTATTATGATTTTTGGTACATATATAATAATTATAATGATAAAATGACGAGCGATCTTAAAATGTAAACAAAAATGTATCATGTATGTAATGAGATTAGAAAATGTAAGATAAAAGTAAAATACTTTTGGTTACAGTATATTATGTTTATGTTCAAACTTGCATACATATTAGGTATGGTAATGATATATTATGCTTATGACTTTGAGTTAATGTCCCGGAATATTTATTTCATTTATTTATTTTTTATGTATGTAGCATGTAAAAATGTAAATGCTACAGAAGACCACCGGTTAACCCCACACTGAGCCCACTTCCCCAATAGTGAAATGCCTGACTGATTATTTATTGATAAGAAATAGTTTAAGAAATATGGATAGCAAACGCTTAGGACGTTTCGTTCCACTTTTTCAATGAAAACTCCTTCCCAGCACTTAAATTCCGAGCAGTTGCTCTATTCAGTAACTAAGCTGTAGACTTTAGCGGCTAGTTCTATAAATGGCCGCTCTCGCCTATAAAACAATGTGAAGCCCACTAAAGTATTTCGACTTTTAGTTAAGTTGGCGAGTTCGAGCTACGAAGCGCAGCGAGGTAGAATATTTAACTAGTGTTCATGCAAGGTCATTTTCAGCACGGTTTAAGGCAGCGCTTTTGCAAAAAGAAATATCCGAAATCGTAAGTCAGTCAAAACATTAAGTTACTAAATTTATCCGCACGCAGTTTTCATGCGCGGAATTCAAAGAGTATTTCTAAATTGTACACAATATATATTGTAATTGTGTTCTCTTGGTCTTTGATAATGGTTTACAATGAAGAGCGAATTATTTATTGATGGTGTGACGTTAAGAGATACTGAATATGGATGTTGATTTGAAAAGGTGTCGTGAAATTGAAGACTAAGTATAACAACAAAAGACTGATTAGAAGCGATTATTTGGTTTCATGTGTAATGAAAAATCCGGGGACTGTGCGTAGTATGCGTGGATAAACTTGAACATACTTATTGCAAGCGTATTTGCATAAGAGAGCTCATGGTCATGGTTTACGACCCTCAGTAACCAGCAAGGAAAAAGCTTTAAATGTGTAACTTTTAGTATTTCCTACTAAGCCTTTTCGTAACTTTTTCCTACTACTACTTCAAATAAAGTTTTGATAATAGAAACATAACAGTTTTCAACAAGCAGCACGTTTTATTGCATAAAATGTACACTGAATATACTTCATAACAGCATTGTTTTCTGCAGCTACAAAGAAATGAATTATGAAAAATAGCTGAAAGCAAAAAGCTTCATTTTTAAATGAGAAGCACGGAGAGAAAGTTTTATAAAAGTTGTCGTCGACAAGTAACACTGGAAATAATTTGAAGAGGCATTTAGCATTAGACCAGTTGTCGGTTCCATAATGACCACGACAGGAAATAAGAAAAAAAGTCTAGAGAGAACAAAAGGTTCTTATTTTTTTCTGACTTGAGCTTTTTTACGCTAATTGTGCTAACGACTTCAACCCGCCTGATGTCAAGCATCGTTGAAGTCTGATACATATTTTTTTTTGTTAGGATACCTGATGTAATTACAAATACAAATATATTTATTGACATAATAAAAAACGGGTAACAATAATTTCGTGAAACCTCTGGCCTTGTGCTAGTCGTGAGACTGTGTTACAAGGCCAGTGTCTTCTCCCAATTGTGAGGCTTATATTATACTAGTGGATGCTCGCGGCTTTGCTCGCATTAAGAAGTAAAACTTGCATCCCATATTTCACCCCTTTAAAAGCGGCTTTTTCAAAAATCCTTTCTTAGGGGATGCCTACGTCATAACATCTACCTTCATGCCAAATTTCAGCCCAATCCGTTCAGTGGTTTGGGTTGTGCGTTGATAGATCACTATATCAGTGAGTCAGTCAATCAGTCAGTCAGACACCTTTGAGTTTTATATACTTAGATTGCGTCTTGTATTAGGTACTAAATATGTATATGGTTTTTTTTAACTTATTTAGTCTGGACTCGAAGATCCTTTCAATTTTAATCTAAATATATAAAACTTAAAGGTGACTGACAGACTGACTGACTGATATACTGATCTATCAACGCACAGCCCAAACCACTGGACGGATTGGGCTGAAATTTGGAATAAAGGTAGATGTTATGACGTAGGCATCCGCTAAGAAAAGATTTTTGGAAATTCAACTTTCAAAGGGGTGACATTGGGGGATGCAAGTTTTACTTCTTAATGCGAGCGAAGCCGCGAGTACCCACTAGTTCTTATATAATTTAATAACTGCCTACAAACTGATACTGATTTCGTAGTGTCTAGCAATGAATAGACTACTAAGTAATTTTAATAAACACCAGCGCCCAAAAGTGATAAGTTAACTCAATCCTTCAATGATAGGAGCAGTTAACAAAGTTTCTACTTAAAAGGACTTGTTTGTATCAAATTTCCTTCAAAAAGATTAACAGATAAGTTCCGGGAAAGTTAAAATATTTGCAACGCAAAATTTCCATATTCCACTTGAACTTTCAAATGATATTAGATTGACTCGTGAAGGGATTGCAAACTTTTCTTGAGAACGTTGTGTAAATACATAATTTGTATTTAATAGAACCCTTTTACGTGATTCTCAGAACCAGAACAGTTCGATTCCCGCATAACACAAGTAATTATGCATATAAAAATTTGTATTATGTACTTGTGTTGAGTCTGGTCGTTTCTTTGTATAATAAGTATGTATTTACAAAAAAAAAGTATATACTTATGTATTAAATCCGTTATTGAGTACCCATGATACAATCGTAAGCTTAGTATGGGACTAGATGGCGCTGTATGATATGTCCTGAAATATTTATTTATTTATATATTTTACTTAGAACATTTCATATACTTTTCGTAATGACGAGCATAATGCAGTGCCGTGTTTAGTTTATAAAAAGTGGTGTTTATTGAAAATTTTTGATAGTAGGATGCGGATTATTTATTCTGTGGATGCGGTAAGGATAATTTAATCAACGGCACAGAATAAATTCAACGGTGTCCGGAAAAATAATTAAGAAAAACATGTAAGTATCTACTAGTATACCTACTGAAAAAAAATAAATAAATATAATAAAATACAATTATTTCAGGCTTAGCCCATAGTTACTAAAACTAATAAGTTACTGATTAGTTCAGGAATCAATATTACATGTGAATTAGGCTGCCAGTTAAACAACATGCTATATTTTTAGCCGAGGTGCTTAGGTTAGGCAAATTTCAGTCCTATTTTCGTCGTAAATGAATCAGCAAATTTTCTCACTTATCAGTTATTAGTTCAGACCTCTTATTCTTTTACTTTCTGATATTCTTTTGTAAAACTCTTTATTTTGTCCGCTTAATAACTTAAAACATTTATTATAATAAGTGATGTTATTACTCTCTGTAATACCACAGAAAACAGAAGTGTAATACTCTAGCCAATTTCTACAAAAATGAGACCCAATAAACGCAATCCCGCAAATCTGGCCAATAAAACTACAGTTTGTACACTGAACAACAATATTACTTGGAATTAACAAAGTAGTTTCGCAGTTGGACGCCGTAGAAGCTATGAAATTAAATTCCGATATTTATTGGCTTCAAACGGAACCTATCATAATAATCAATGCTACAAGAACAAGTAATTTCTAAAGAAAAATTTTTCTTTGCGTTTTGTATTGAATTGAATAAAAGGGTTGAATAAATTAAATAATATAACTGATAAAATAAATAATTATGCCGCTTTCTAACTAACCATTAAAAAGTAAAGTTAAGATGATAACAATAGTTAAGAAAATACTGTGTTTTAGAAACAGTTGACACACGATCTTATAAGAAAAATCATAATAGAAATAATAGTAGTTTATGCAACTGTCATATAACGAAGTTACTACTCGTTACTATTATGAAACTCGCTGGGCTCGTTTCATAAACTCACACTCGTGTTTTAATACCCGTGTTATATGCAGTTGCATACACTACCTACTTTATCTTCACTAATGCAATTAATCAAACAACAAGAGTAAAAGCTGACAATAGTTAATTTTTCATATAATTTTCTAGATTTTTCTGGCAAAAGATTGTGAGTTACTTTTGTTGCCAATTCTAGAATATCCGGAGGCGTACAAATATAATCTTCGCTATTCATTTTTAACTTTTAATTTGTATTTAAAAAACAAAACACATTGCGAAACATTAAATTCACGCGTACGTGTATTGTCACAGTGATTTTGCCGCCATTAAAAATAATTAAAATCTAATCATCTAAAAAGCGTGACCAAACTGATTGGCCCTGCAATCAGGTTGGTCGCGCCTTATTGATGTTATAATGAGCTATTACGATATCGATGTGGATATTATACCATCATGTGAAATTGCTTAAATTGAGTGTTTTGTTGTCTGCGCTATAACAGTAGTAATTATAAGTCAAGTATTGGAAACATAAGTAGAATGTTACAACATTATTGTAGATAATAGTAGTTTATGCAACTGTCATATAATACCCGTATTATATGCAGTTGCAATCACTACTTTATCTTCACTAATGCATTGATAATTTATTAAATTAAATTCACGCGTACGTGTATTGTCACAGTGATTTTGCCGCCATTAAAATCTAACCAACGAGAGTGCAGCGCGACCAACCTGATTGGCCCTGCAATCAGGTTGGTCACGCTTTTTCGATGTTATAATGAGCTATTACGATATCGATGTGGATATTATAACATCATGTGAAATTGCTTAAATTGAGTGTTTTGTTGTCTGTGCTATAACAGTAGTAATTATAAGTCAAGTATTGGAAACATAAGTAGAATGTTAGAACATTAGTGTAGATAAAAATATTTATTCCTTATAAGATAATAAATAAAAATTAAAGAACAAGCCATGTAACGCTACGTTTCTTGTCTTCAGTTTTCTTGGCATAATAAAACTAACATTTTACCTTACAAGCTAAGCTCCAGTTTACTTCCAAAGATTTCTTTCCGTGTCTTCTCGAATATTCCTGGCATGTCATGCTTAGTAAACCTTGGTATGCATTAAATACGTGGTTTAAAACCGCTGAGCGCGCCAAATTCGCCTATTACCACCAAAGAACCCCTCGGCAATAAAAATAACTTTATTTCACCGATCCTTGCTCCGTAAAGGAGTAAGCATCGCCTCCACTATGTAATCCCTTTTTACGCGAATTCTCGGAAAAGCAAATTCGTGTACGTTTGAAAGCAGACTGCGTAAAAATTAAATTGGTTCGTGTATCCGGCTCCTAAATTTGTGGCGGGATTATGGTGTCTCGTCCAGAACGCTGATGCCGTTATGTTTATGATCGATTTTAACGACGGACATGATATAATGTTGATATCAAGTTTTTTTTTAGAATTTCTGCCTCCTCTTCCTAGACAAGAGACTTTTGTTTGTCAAGTATAAGTATAGTAGGTACAATTTGTTTCTATCTATGTGCTAGAGTGATATATGAAATATTTTTAAACAAAAAATCTATTCTTTGGATTATTTTGTGGGATAGTTAACAATATTTACTCAAAACATCGCAGCAGTAACGATGATATAATTTATTAAAGATGGACAATCGATCCTATTGCAGATTCAGAACGAAAATGATAAAGCTAAGAAACATCTACAGATAACTCCGTAAATTTAAATAAGACAATCTGAAAATGTTTGCTGCAGTTGCAAGAACCAACTGACGAGATTAGGTACATAAACCAAATAACCAAGTTTTGATCAAACGTATCAGGGCCATAAATCTTGGCACCCAAAATCAGTATAACCTCAATTAACCCGATGTGAGATTTAGTTGAAACATTGCATTTAGTTGAATAGAGACCACAAATTGTCGTCCGTAGACGGGGTAATTGTGCGTGCATGATATACACGCCAGGACCGCTGCCACACTATATTATCGGGAATTTATTAGCATGAGAGCACTAAGCAGATAGTGATATTGTAGAATTAGCGTGCGTAAAGTTTTGCCCAGTTTTACCATTTTTTCATATTTAAAACTATTATCTAATGCTACATAAACGTAAATCACGTACATACGTAGTTGTAAAAGATGTTCATGATTATTGTGTCAACCATACGGTCATGAGTTATTTTGTGTTACCACCACGGATTTCAAAGCTAGTAATTGCAGCTCGACATAAATACAGGTGCATTGCTGTCCCAGCGCATTTACTTTTAGTATCTTCTTGATTTCCCATCTCCTGGTCTACAATCATCTAATTTTATTATAGAAGTTCGTGAAACTAGGAAATCTAAGGATCTCACCTAATCCTTGAGGATAGGCAGTAAGGCTGTGAAGATAATAATACTTATATTATAATTTATTTTTTAAGCATGGAAAGAAAACCTTTGTCAACCACACCTGTAAAAATTATTACATCTGATGAGAGGGCTCAAATATTAGCAAGACTTAGATAATTATTTTAAACTTATAATAAGAGCACCATCAAAAATTTTACACTTAGATATTAAAATAAGGACTTCAGTATAAGTTAGAAGGTAAGGATCAATATTTTATGTAAGGTCACTTGACTGCTAATTACAATTACTCAATTAGATAAATTGTATAAATTTAAATGGACAATTATCATCGTATGATAAGAAGTAAGGAATGATTCACTGAATAGAAACGTTTAGATCCCTGAATGAGTTACGGCTACGATATGATATTAATTTCAATAATAAATTATTATGATTCAGAGTAATTCGCGATTGTATCAGTTGAGATAAAATTTCATAGACCTAATATATTACTTTATCAGAATTATTAGGAATTAATGATGATTAAATCAAATTTAATAGGCACAATTTTTAGGCTATCGGATTAAATGTGATTTTAATCGAAGCATTCATTGTTGTTTTTACGAAGAATCTAAGTAGGTAAGAGTACAGATAATACTTTTATTTAAACTTTTTTGAAGGTTTCTATTAGATATCAGAAAACTTACAAACCCACTCAACCATCACACGCTTCAAACAAAAGCAACATAAAGAAGCCCTTTCTCATTCTCAAAACCGTATTAGTTCAGGACTTATTCACCCATATTTATATTTTACGGAACACTTATTTTACTGTTACTTGAGCAAAAAATTGTCACCGGTTCAATGAACGCGAACCCGGCTGACATTGTTAGGCAGGTACTTCTTGTCCATCTGACCGAAATCATGTTTCTTGAAACTTTGAACAAAAGCCTTCTATTTCTTATTTCAAATTCGGTTGATATCCCGCAGCGTCGTTCTCAGGATTTTATTTGCCCGCTTTGTTGCAAATCTTGCCGGTTAATTTTAGGGGCTCTTGATAATATTGGCCGCGCTTGAGATATTACCCTGACGATTAATGTTCGTCGTTTCGTTGCTCGTTTCGGTTTGTTGGCGGGGTTTCTTCGATTCGGCCGGTTGCTGCTATCTTATCTTCGCGTTGCGTAGTGTTGTGCGTAACGGGACCACGCCCCCGGGTTTTAACTCCACAGTAAACATAACAGTTCCTTAAGATTCATCTTCACTGTCAAGCTGTAGGTTTGTCTGTGGCGCAACGTAGGGTGTTGAGTTGCGCGCGCATTTCGGATTCCATGTTAGGGCCAGCTCACACTTAAAATTGATCTACACGAGTTTAGGAGATGGTATGGTTGCTTGACACTGTAGAGTGTAGCGGAACCAATTATCATTAGTTCAATTTGTTTACTTTTTTATCCGTATGGCACAGTACAGTTTAGAATGGCTGGATTGGCTGGTCTTTAAACATCTGTGTCAGACTGATCATTTCTAGGACACACGCTAATTATATCGCTACAGCACCGTCTATTAATAGCAAGCATTATCTAAAAATGATATTGATAATTATTTACATCAATTTTAACACAAAGATTTGTCAAAATCTGATTTTAAAGTCATCTGTGCATGCCTTTACTCCATATCAGTAGGATGATGCGATGGAAAAATCTCCCGTAGAATAAGTAGCGCAGCGCCACGGCTCGGTCGCCGGAGCCAACTGCGGGCTGACGTCACGCGCGCGAGTGGCGCCATCTAGCGGCGACTGTACCGACGCACCTGCCGAGTGCCGAGCCCCGACTCCGAGCCAGCGACATTTCTCCGTCGCGCTCGCACCAGTGGCACGTAAAACATAACCTCAAAACGTCCATCGCGAAAGAACCTATAATCAAAATACGTCCTTGTGCACATTAATAACAGTGACGGCGACTCTAAACGGTATCAGCAGTGTTGTGACCGTGACGTAATCACCCGCGACTCAGGATTTAATACCACAGTGTTGCTCAACAGTGTTTTCGTCGAAATCGAAAGTTTCCAGGACGAATGTCCCTTTTGGTGGGCTGTCGGTGGGCAGCCCCCAAACTGTGTGCCAATATGTGGTGGTTGCTGCTGCTGTGTGTTATAAACGTTAAGACTTTCGGAGTTTTGGCGTCCAACAACACGTATCTTGTTTATGACAGTGAGTATTTCTTTCCATTCGTTTGTGGAGATTGTTTACGGCTTGATTTTGGTCAATCAATGTAGGGTTTAGAGTGTCTGATATCATTCCAGTTGGTATCCTTTCCGTGAAGGCTAAATAAACAAGCCTAAGCAAGTATGTAAATGACAGATTGGATCGTATGATCTTTCCAACAGCTGAGCTCGGCACTACGTCGCCTGTGCTACACCTACCTACTTATATTTATAAATACATACTTACGTGAAACCAGTTTGTTACGTCCAACCAGTCATTGAATGCACGTGGCTCTGGTACTTGCAATTTGTTTATGTTGACTCGAGTAAGAGTGTTATCAGATCTATATATCAATCTACGATAAGATAACTGTAAGAACATCACACCACCGTGATAAGCCATAGAAATATAGATACCTATTAGGTAGGTATGCAGAGTAATTTATTTTAGCTTCTACTATAAATCACGACACTTAGGTATAACAGTACTGCGCATTTTATGACGATAAGATATCAAAGACAGGTAAATTATTTACTTAACCGAAGATTAAAGGAACAATGCTTCTATTCTATTAGGTACATTAATTATGCGACTATTTTATATAGATTCACAATATACAATATATACCTACCTGATACATATACAGTATACTTAACAAAAAGAAAATACTTAATTTGTAAATGATACAAAAACAAAAACCACTAGGTAGGTACCTATAAATTTAGGTTATTTAGTAAGCAAATAATGAATTTACTCAGAGAAGATCAACTAAAGCAGAGCCTTGAATTAAATTATCACCAATAGGTAGGTACCTGACTAAGGCATAAATACTATAGAAATTATCACCTGCTTAAATAAACGGAAGAACAAAACGGGTTTAGCGATGTTTTGTTGTACCTACCTACTTAAGTACCTACCTACTTAAATTGCTTTCATTCTCAATATGCACAATACTTAATCTGATTTCTTCTTCTCTCGGGTTTATACACTTACAAGTACAAACATCGATGTTTTTTTTAATAATGTTGGATACCCTATACAACACCTCCGATGTCTCTTATCAAATCTGAATGCAATTTCAATATTCTTCATCTTCAAATTCTGTTCTGGAGTTTATTGTTTTAAAATTCGCGAGTACCCTTAAATAGAAAGATAGATAGATATACCTACCTACACTTTATTAAAAACACCAACACAATACAGAAATATACAAAAAGAATATTAAAACTTAAGCCTAGTGTCTTAACTGGCGACCTTATCGCTAAAAGCGATCTCTTCCAGGCAACCAATTTGGCAGGGATAAGACGCAACCTACCTAGGTTATACCTAGGTGGGTAATAAGTATTTTTAAGCATAATATATTTACATAGGTACCTATCAAGTTGCAATCTCAAAACATAATAGCGCACAACAAGGCCTCATGTGGTTTCTTAGGAACAGCCGTCGGGTTTAGTTACCTACGTAAGTTAGGTATTACATCCATAGGTACCATGCCTGCGTCACCGCAAGTAACCATACCTACTAGTTACCTTAGTGATATGCTGAGACAAAACATCTTAAACTGTCATTGATAAGATGGCTAATATTATCTGAATGTATTTCTTGTTCCAGGATCTTAGGAATTTTTCGAAAAAATGCTGTTTCATTAAAAATAATTTATTTTCTTTAAAGTGTAGATATAACAATTTGGCAAACATCATTCGCTTATTTCTGCCTTTTACTGCATAACAAAGTACCTACTACGGTCGTATCAATTTCAGGATTTGATGTTATAGCTAAGAATTATTGAGTCCATACCTACATATCTTACGTTACGAAAACAAAACAAACAATCCAACAAACTAACTGATAACAACTTGTTTGAAATGATTAGCACAGGTAACACCGTGAGGTTGCCATTTGCTACTATTATAGTATAGCAGACGCGTCGGCAAAAATTTTGATATTTGCTTTGATTACGCCAAACGTTTACAAATGCCGATAGTGCTAATTACTATCAAACAGTGAACAGATTTCGAACGACGCGACGTAAATAGTCACTGATTAGGTATTGAAAACACACGGTTAATTAATTGAATAGATGCTTATTGTAATGGAGCCTATACGTTGTTGTTTCCTTCTCACCCGATGTAACTATGTATAACTATTAAGTACCTACGTAAATATATCTTTCCTCTTAGACACATTAGTGACGTAAATAATTACCTAAGACATTGTGAAGAACAGCAACTGAAGAAGTAATACATAGTGCTACTAATTCAATATCGAAAACTGCATTTCCATAGCGACTTGCCAAGATACTAAAATAGATGCGTAAACAACCGAAAGTAGCTAAGACGATGAATATCCTGAAGCAGAGCAAAGTTCAAAACGATGGTGGCAGCTAGCCAATATTCAAATCTGTTATTTTAGCACTGTTTACAGCACCATAGACTACCGGTGTTTTGATTTGCTTATACATAATAACTATCAAAGTCGGTACTTTCGGACCGACGACGTTCAAAGAGTCAACACGAGTCCTGAGGATGCCTCGTGGAGAGGCGAAAGACGTGTCGACGAGAATATCTTGCCGAAAGGGAACAACAAAGCTTCAAGACACAAGGTGCGGTGTTGGTAAGATCTTGAGATCCACGGAGGCCACGTTGATTAGGAGGTGAGGTGTGGCGGTGGTATATGGAGGAACACACCTAAAAACCATCAAGTTTGTTATTTGAAGTCGGTTAAGGAGCAGTCGCAGCGGAAAAACACTACATATTTCTCCAGAGTTTCAGTAACAATGGATTTCCGCAAAGTAACTGATTCAATATCTTAACTATCAAAGTACCTAACGCTACGTTTTAACATACCTACCTACACAAACACATCTCTCTGCATAATGTCTAACTTTTTTCGTGTGCAGTAGAGCGTTTTCATATTTTTCTACACAAAATTGAACCGCTAGCATACGAATAAAAGTTGAAAAGGAAGGGCATAACATGAAATCATGAAAGTGCCATTGATTTGTTAACGACTTGCTCACGTCTTTTAGTCCACAACACTTTATCCGCGTAAATCCCTTAGTTAATCAGACATGTTATTTTTGTATGAGTAGTTATCAAATAAAGACTGACATGGGTATGGGTTTTAACAACGATTGTCTTCATGTCACATTTACATTAAGTTACACTGGGTGCATTGTTCCTACTTTTGTCTATGGTGTACTCTGGCATGGATATATTTTTGCTAATTAGAGATTTAGGCTCATTTCAACCACTATCACATGAATGTAGCATAAAATTGGTAAGTAAAGTAAATGTGTTCTTCATCTGCAAAATAAAGTATGTAAACTGTATACACTAGTCCAAGGCAACCAAGACGTTGATTATCTAAACTGTAATAAGTACACACTTTACTGCGACTGTTACGGGGCTTGACAATAAACGTTTATTGTAGAACGCAATAGCAGCTAAATGGGTGGCCGGGAAAGTAGTTAGTTACTGTCTCAATTTTGGGCCCGGGGCAGCTGACGCGGCGACCATAAAAGTCCTGCTGATGAAAGAGCACAATCCCATTGTGATGGCCATAAAACGAGCTTTGTGCCGAAGGAGCCGACATTATGTGAAAAATGAAAAGCGAATCGCACTTGTCATACTCGAATTTATTGCAGACGCAGCTGGCGGCATTTTGTAAATTGTTATTTGGGATATATCATGAAAGAAATATATTTAGCAAAGTCTTGTCATAAGCAAACGACTGTGGGTTTATTTTTCTTTGTTATTTGAATTAAAGTGATCATGCACCAAATACCTACTTAGTTCTCTTCTCTCTCTCTTTGAGTCGAATTTCCTCATGACTGAGGGTCGTGACTCCCCCGCAGAATTAATTCGTTACGGAAGTTTTCTTGGGCAGGTACATCGTGGTGGGCGCCCAGGGTCTTCCACGGAACCTTCCACATACTTAGTTAGGTTGCTAAAATAGGTACCTACCTGACATTGTTTATTATCGATATTAAATTACGCATATTTTGTACAATACAACAAACGTAACCAATTTAGAAGACTAAGCATTTAACATTTTTTCCAAACTTTTGCTTGTAACGATTTTTTCATACACTTTTAATGAATCCTAACCTTCAACCTTTTACCTATTCATTTAGACGTCAACAACGTTTACGTCAGGAATTACTCTGAGTCGAGAATAAAATGAAATTAACGATAAAGTTAAAATAACGTCGTAAAAATAACACTTACAAAATCACTTACTTCCCAAAATATTATCAGGATTTTATAAAAGCTAAAACTTTTACTTACTTATTTAATTAGGAATGATACAATTTCAATTTTCTGTTGTACCTAAGTAAGGTTCAACAGAAAATTGAAATTGTATCATTCCTATACCTGCATAGGAAGTGATTTGCGATTAGTCTCGGGATAGATAGCGCCATGCGTGCGGTTCCGAAATAAGTTCTTCCTGAAATCATTGTTGTGTCTCAGAAAATAGTTATTTAGTTGACTATTAAGTGGAATAAAAACCATGTATTAATAATGTAAGTGATTTTATTATTTTACGACATAGGTACTTATCATCTTTCGCTGGTCAAACCTAAATAAGGCTCTCTAAAGATCGAAGCTAAAGGCATATTATGAGAGAGGCAGTGGGACGAAACCGACTGTGGATGATGATGATGAAGTGATTTTAATAATATGTCCAACAAATGTGGTGTACATAACAATTTCCCCAATAGGTTATAAAAATTTTATATAAAAAACGTGATTTATACCCAGTTATTTTGGCCAGAGTCACACAAGAAAGCACCATCCATTACGAGTTGACGCGCGCTGAAGGTTTTCAAGTTGGTTTCATCGTGAAATATTTTGGTCGAATAAATTCCCATGGACAAGCCGCCCCATGATATATGGGGCTTTCATCTTTATTGTATCATATGTGCGGGTCGCGGACCAAAAATTGTGTTGTCTTTTGAAATATTACAGCCTTATATTAGTGGACGTGACGGAAATGTACGATTTTATCTAATTTACTGTGCTTAACATTTCGATTAAGTAACTAAATCAATCAATACTTACATGAGTAACTTTACATTGTACATACATGTTTTTAACCTTTTCGCTCCCATTTTATTGTAAAATTGTCCCGTTTTAGCTAAACTTATCTATATTCAATATTGTTCCAACTAGATCTTGGATTAATTAACACATGTGCAACTTTTTACTCACGATTTTGTAAATGCTACGTCGTGGGAGCGCAACTATCACAATATCACGTCACACTAATATTATTTATAAAGGCGGGTATTTGTGAATGCTTATGTCTATTTCTTCACTTCTCCACGATTAAGCGGCTTGACTGTTTTGTATGAAGTGAAGTGATAATAGAGAATGCAAAGATATATCCTGAATTAAGTAAAATAGGGGCCTCTAACACACGCTGCTAACTAGTCGATTATAATATCTACTAGGGAACTTATACTGCTTGTACCTACTACTAGGTATTGTCATAATAATAATTAACTTTACGTATGCAAGTCCTTGCTAAATATCCTTGTAGCAAGTTTAATAGAGTAAGTCTTGGCTCCTCTATTAATTGCAAGCAAGTTTGTGAAACTTTAACTGGAAAGTGCTTACATTGCGAATGTTCACGAAATCAGTTAAACCAGCTTCTTCACTAGTAAAGCAGAGTCTAATGTACATATAGTTAGCATAGTTTTATGTACATGTCTCTGAATCTATAAGTAAGTAGGTAGTTAATTAAAGGTTAAAATTATAAATTCAGCTTATGAATATAACTGTTTTGTCATAACAAATATGTGTATCACTAAAATAACCAGGAAAATGACGTTTTTGTATTTGCTTAAGAAGTTTTATAAATAGGTACAATATGTACTTATATGTATATCCTCATATTCCTGAAATTGGTTTACCCAGAATCTGCTGTTGTTTTGTGAATTCAAATGGGAAAATATAAATAGCAAAATATTTCAGTGATGCTCGTGGTTGTTATTGAATTCTCCGACCTTCAGTTTTTATAAAAACTTGTGTCTTCTCTAACTATGTACATATACTTATATTGACGGTGCTTTTTATATCACAACATTTCGTTTGCCAATTTTTTATCTAATCTGTGACATCTTTTTCCAGCAAAATTACTAAATGTGTTTATTTGACAGTATGGTAGTTAATAAGATACTTATAAAGAGAGGGATGAAAATCCTTGCTTATAACATATTCGTTAAAACTCGTTCCAAATAGCATGCGTGCATAACATGAAAACTAATAGTGATGTGACCTAATTTTCAAGTCAAATACAATTACATTGCCTATTTATGTTGTAAGTAGTTAGAAGTAGTATGTTTAGTTTTCCTTCCGTTGTTTTTTGTATACTTAAGTAAATAAAATTGATATCACCCTAAGTATTTTACTATATTTTATTCTTTGTTAACTGTAAAGACGCATGAGGTAGGGTCTAATTAAAATCTACTATTTGATAAATCTGTACTCTCCAAGCGACACCAAATGAACAAGAGAAACTCGAATTATTTCGGTTTAGAATAATAAATGTAATTGATCGATCACAGTGTGCTCTATCCATCACTGTAGGACAAATTAAGAACTCCGATGCGGTTGGCGGCAACGAACTGTGATGTCGTGTGATCTGTCTCTAAAGCTTGGATTTCCTAGGAAAGCGGTTCCGACATATAGTGGCCGTAATACAGCGGTGAATGAACGTTGTCTATGTAAACGTAATGGCGCGGTTTCCTAGAGAGCGGTAACTTGCACCTTAATTTACTTTAATTATTTTTGCGTCCGTAATATTACAGCCGCTATATGAAGGCACCGCTGTCCTAGGAAACCAAAGCTTTAGAGGTGTCTGATAACTAATTTGAACTCACACTTGGTTTTACAATACTTTTTGATATTATAGTACCTTTAGTTAAATACACTACAATACAATATAACTTTATTGCACACCAAAAATAAATTGCAATATGAAATGAACTTAAACTATAAATGAATGCACAAGTGAGCGGCCTTATCACCTTCAGTGATCTCTTCCAGGCAACCTAAGCAAGAAAACGGTGACAGAAATCAGTTTGGTCGGTGGCTAAATATATAAAAAAATATATATTGTTTTTAAAAGTTTATACTGCTATCAGACATCTTGACTGCTGAACAAATAGCTACCTTTTATTCTATGTAGATAGTGATCTATTACTTTGATGTATCTAATAATATAAGTAATTTGAGTGATCTGAGGATGGGCTCTTCGATTATTTTTTATTTGTTTATTTCTTTTTGCTGTAACTCGCGCATAAAGTAAGTAAGTACCTTGTTACTATGTTATTAGGTATTATTTGTATCCACATGAATTTAGGTAAGTAGGTAAATGTGAAACCAAAAATAAGAAAAATATCCCTATAAACACACACAAATATACACATTAAAGACACCAAGATACGTTCCTAACTATTTTATTTACTTAATCTTCCTGTAAATTTACGTCTAACATTTTCCTAACATTCTAACATTTTGAAACCGTGTAAACTGACGTCATAACTCTATCGATATTTCTTAGATTTTGAGACGCACATTTTACTTAATAAAAATATTTTTATCGCAATATTTTCATGTCACATGTCTGAATTGGGTAGTAAACAAGAAAATTCTTAAGTTTTTTTAAAATACAATGACGAAAAAGTCAAAATTTGAAAATATGTAAGTAGTTACTAAGTAGGTTGATACTTACATAACGAACATTAACTATGTAGAAATGTTTGTATAAACGTCTAACAAAATATTACCAGACAATTAACTAACTATATGCAAGCGATAATTAAGAATTCAGCAGAAGTTCTTACAACTCCGTGATAACTAGTCTCAAATTTCTACAGTTTAATTTTTAGCAATAAGTACTTACCTCATTTTCTAGAAGTCGTTACCAGTTGTAGCCTACAAGTCGGCAAGCGTTACATAACTCTCCGATAGCATAGTCTCGTTTATCGATATTAATTTTATTGGCTGACCGATCTAGATCCGACGAGTATGCGATAACCGCTCAATTAAGCGTGGCTGCCAAGTCCAATGCGACACTTAACGCTGACCTCGATGTATTCGACCGTTGTCATTAAGCTTACTCCCACCCGTAGACGAAATTTACTTGGGACTCCTATATTATCTCTATAAACATAACAACAGTAACTGAAACTTTGGAGAAATATGTAGTGTTTTTCCGCTGCGACTGCTCCTTAACCGACATCAAACAACAAACTTGATGGTTTTTAGGTGTCAAGTTTGTTGTTTGATGTCGGTTAAGGAGCAGTCGCAGCGGAAAAACACTACATATTTCTCCAGAGTTTTAGTTACAATGGATTTCCGCAAAGTAACGCCTGATTCAATATCTTATCATAACAACAGTTTCAGACCGACAGATAATAAAGAGTGCGAATTGGGAAACAAAATTCTGATTATTATTTATTCGTCCGTATTTCTTGTGCAAAAAAAGAAATCTTATGATATAGGTTCGTTATTAACATGAGTGCGCGCCGAAACGGAATGCAAGTGTTGATTGATTTTTATGCTTTTTTTATTCCTCAATTGATTGATCAATTAGTTGCCACTACATTTTTTTGATAGTTTTTTTTACATTTGATAGGCTCACGCTTGACTACAACTTGCCTGATGTTAAGCAACCTTGTAATCTATCATTTACATTTCACATACTTAATACAACATTTTCGACACATCTAATACAAAAATACTGGCAGTGATGCGACGTTTATAAGGCTGAATGCTACTCTAAGCTTCCCCCTACACGATGATACAGATAGACCGGAGTTAGATGATGCTGCTTTATTCTATTACTGCTGCAATCTTCCTATCGCGTTTTAGTTAAGCTGTTCAGCGATTCTCTTTAGCGGTGCTTTCCAGCTTAGCTAAGCCACGCTCAACTCATCTTAGTGCTGGTGATTGCACTGAAAGTTATTTGCGTTTCGTTTTGGCTGCTTTGATGGATACTTAATGAATAAAATTTGTATGAATAATATTCGTTTTGCAATACGTTTGTTTCCGTTAAACCTACTGCTGAATAACTATTAGTTGTCAAGTAGGTAATTACAGCACAGTTACATAGCACATTTAAAAACCGAATATTTCGATCAATACGTCTTTAAATTTTGACTAAAGACCGTATTATTGAGCCAATGGCAATACCGAGTATCTAATATCGTTACGGACCCTTTGAAGTAACATAACTGTCCTCCATCTCTTCACCTAATTCGTCCAATAACTCCAATAAGCGAGGGTTAGATCTCGAATTGGAAACCATTTCAAAGAGCTCACGCGAATGTAGCACTCAGCTCTTCATATTTACGTTCGATATTTGTTTGAATTACAAAGGCAATTGAGCCCTTTATACTGTCGATGGGTCATTAGCTACCGAACGTATATTAATTGTTAGAACGGACATTGAAGTGACCGGTGCCAATTGCATGTCATTTTTTCAATAGGGCCAGTCGGACGGTTTATATTGCGAAATGGCTATGGTTTTGATTCCATATTTGGACTTAGTAAAATATGTCATACGTGACAAAATAGAACTGATGAGAAAATGGCTTGCTACTTAACCACTATAAACTTAACTATAAACGCGCTAATATACCTAAAGTTGGTATTTAGATATACATGTGTCCTACTTTTAAAATAAAATTAAATAATATTATTGTTCGATAAGACTCAACTGGTTAAGTGTAGGTATCTGTGAAATTTCTTCAATTTGTTATTGCGTTGTAATTTAAATCATGTTATATTTACATTCATCCTTGAGGGCTTCCGTTGCGTGTGCTGCGAAAACGGTTCAATATATCAAAAAAATATGTATGAAAGAATTATTCTTCTTGAAATGATCTAACAAAATGTCTGCAACAGTATATGTCTATTTTTTAAGATTTACTCACTAGAACAACGAGCAACTCTTGGACAACGAGCGAAAGAGAAAACATAATACATATTACCTAAGCAGCATTTGTCCACTTTTTTTATAAGGCATGGGTTTGCACTTGACCGTAATTCGCCTTGTATGAATGTTCGTTCATATTATAGAAATCTACACTATTTTTATCAGTGCCAAAAAGATAAATATACATATGATATTATTCTAACAAACTTACCATCTAATTTTATTACAAATAACTGGACATCATCACACAGGTGCTGACCTAGTTTGATGTCCAGGGTTCACCAACTAGTGTATAGTCCTAAGCCCTATTTCATAGTTAGTACAATTTTCAAATGTTCACTATTGCTATACCTGTTTCTATTATTAATGTCAAATAATATTGTTAATAAACGTTAGTATTAATTAGTCGATAGACTCCAATTAAGGGCGTGTAAATGATCTTGTAACCAACTTTTATTTGACACTCAAAAAGTTATCAGTACCAAAAAGCTTCACAATAGAGCCACTTAGTAATTAGTAGCAAGTTGTAGACAGCTATAAACAGAGGTTTTGTCTTGAATTTGCTAACATTTCGAGACTTGCTAAAGTAAAGTTAAGTTTTAAAGGGTCTTAATAACATTCGTATTCTGAACATTTGAGAACTGTTAACGACTCTTCAGCCTCGCGCCAGGCATTTGACAATGGTCTAGAATCTAGACTTCAACTACAGAGAAGTTTCTCGACTGATTGATGGTTTGCTAATGAGCTGTTTGTATGGGGTAACTGGGTAACAAAACGGTTATTCAATATTCACTTAGTTTTGGTATATTAAAACTTTATTAAACGTCAACATTAAAGGCAGTGAAGAATAATATGGCAGTCGATTATAGTTTGTTATGTCATGTCTTGTTGTAAATAAAAAGCTGTTGCTCAGACCAGTTTATTGTTCTTACACAGCTGCAAGAGTGTAATTTATATGTTATTAAATATCAAAAACAAGTGTTGGAGCAATCAATCTTGCCAAGTTTCCTTTAAATCTAGTGTGTCTAAACTTAATAAGATTTCCTCTCGAAAGCGCCACTTGAATTTCTTGTCCTACCATCTGTGTTCTACAATTTTACAAACTAGAAGGCGAACAATTTCGCTTCTCCGCGAAGATATTACCATAACGCAGTTCCAGCTGGAAAGTACGCCATGTCGTTAAAAACAACTGTTTTCCCGCCGTAATAATACTGTCAAGTTTGCCACTTTTTCTGACATTTTCATGAAATTTTGAGCACGGCCATTGCAAGCCGCGCTCGTATCTGGCCAACTTTCCGCATTAGTACACCGGGAAAAAGGGGGTGAAAAAGTTGAAGACAACTTCGCAAAGGAAGACACTAAAATCGTCGAGTTTTGAAAGTAAAGTTTAAAGTTAACGCCGCCTCGAACGGTGTCGCTAAACAGGATTCACCGAGAGTGTCTGACTGTCCAAGCTTTTGTGTTGAAACCGGAGAGTAAATAAATACAATACGTAAATCTTTCTGGTAAATAGCATTCTAATCGGATCAAATTACTTAAATTCTTACTTACTAACTATGCCGATCTTGAGATATTTACAGTCTTAAGTACTTATAAAAAATTTCAAGGAACAAATTACCATAGTTAAGTAATTGCTTAGTTTGATATGTGTTTTGTGAAAATTTAGGTCACGTCATTGATGTTGTTTGTACCTAAGACGTTTGTTTAAAATTAGTTTGAAGACATTTAGTAAGTATCTACTGAATAAGATGTCTGAATAATACATGTGTATCTAGTTATGGATATATAAACCTATATGTATACTTGAGTAATTATGTTTAACACGATTTGATAACAAGTATTAATGAGATCGCGTTATTCTGACTGGCCTCTCTCACAATGCGATGCATGTTTTCCAACGCCTAAAGAAAAAATAACCAAAGAATCAAATGCAACAAACTGAAAACGCAGACGTCTCGTAAATGAGCAACTAACGAGAATAGTTAAGCGGACCTGTAATTTGCATACAGATTGGCTTTCGGGGATAAACGGTCCATTTGTATTCAAACGCAGAGGCTTGTCTGTAGACAGCTTTAACCCAAAGACAACTAAACATAAAAGATAAAGAATCTTTGTTGATACTGTAAAGTTGCAACACACACATATAATATAGAAAAATATACATATAAATAATCAAAGAATATGCTACACAAATTACAATATTTCGTCAAATTGAATTTAATACATTTACCCTCTATCTATACAAGGCACAACTTGCGAAGAATAATGGAGCAATCCGCAAAAGATGTACTTACCAATCACTATGCAGTTGTATTGCGTGAAAATTGTAATGTAACTATAAAACCAATAACCAGCTTAGGCCTTTGCTTACCATAAGGCAAACTATGACAAGATGGAAACCCGTTTTAATTATAAAAAAAAAATTAGGCATTCATTAACGTGTGTAACATGGCTAAGTGTAGCTCATAGTAGTAAGATAGTCATATGTGTATCAGAACGCTTACACCACGATAAGAGGTCTATTAGGCCTCGCAGTCGTTAGATTTGCCGGCCGGCCGTCTATCCAGCTCAGGATTCCGATCCGGCTGTATCACTTATCGATAATCATCGCTTCTTCAGAGCCATGGAATGGGTCTAATGGATAGAATAGGTTCTTATGGCTTAGCTCAAGGGCATTGAGTAATAGGTCAGTAGGGATTAGAAGGCTGAGATATTGATATGTCTTTGGTATTATTCCCATAACTAGATATTCGTTTTGGATATCTTATAAATTACTTGTTTAAGTAAAACATTATATATTGGCTTCGATGTTAAAACTATAAAATAAAATAAAAAAGTGCGATAAGTATTAAATACGAATGGTCTGAAATTGAATTGTTGATAACGTTTCATTGTTTTGGTCACAAAATCAAACCAAATATTTAGTTAGTTACTTAAGACTAATGTCTTAAGTAAAAAAGTTACTTAAGATTGCTGGTAGTTGATGCTAAGGCTAAATAACTTGATCACTCTCAGCCACTAAAATCATGATATACCTACTTAAGTAAATACCTAATGTATCGTTCGTTGTCACACATTTCTTTGCAAATAAGTATATAAGTACGAAAGTAACGATTTTGGCAATGTTTGAAACAGCAATGAAAAAAAAGAAATGAAAATGATTTGTTTTGAGATAAAAAAATACGAGGTACGAACACAGTTAACATATTACGGAAAGAAAAAAAGTCAAACACATTTTGCACATACACAATTTCCTGTCACAAGCCGGCCTCAACTCAGCCAGCATGTGCTGACTGCGAACATTCAGCGCTGGTCTTCCGTTGAGACCGACGGGTGACGACACAAACTAGTTATGTATGTACGTTAAAAACAATAACACAATAAATACATAGCCACATAGGGTAATGCTTCTTATTTTGCTCATTAAAATGTTTAGTTAATTGTTGAGTTATGTATAAAAGATTTATGGTTTGGAAATTCCGTAATATTTTAAGTTTTTCCCTTTTCAGATTTCAATCCTTGTTTACTCATACATTCAATATTATAAGGAAACTACGCACAGTAAAAGATTTCCTGAAAGACTAAAAATAGAATGTTCAATTTGTAAAATAATTGCGTGTGCGCTGCTAGATTACGCATACTCCAATTGGGAGCCCAACCGGGACCCTAAACAACACATACAACACCTCTGATCGAGCTAATACTACCTTAGATCGAGTAAACACCCTACGAGGCAATCGTAAACAGCCCCCTGTTTTGGCGTTACCCTCCAACAACCCAGATTCCGAAAATATAGCACAGCTAGTTACCGAAGTAAGATGTCTTAGAGAAGAAACCCAAGAACAGAATAAGGAAATTGTGTTGCTAAGACAAGACATGCAGTTCTTGAAAGAGAAGCTAACTGCCATTCCTGAGACTTTTGCAGTAACCGTAGAAGCCTTAGAAAAGAAGATAACAGATCAAGAATCTAAAACCTCAGGGCTGAAGGAAACAGTCAGCCACTTGCAGGCTCTTCTTAACATCCAAGAGCAAAATAGCTTAAGGAATGAGTTTGAAATCGCTGGTGTCCCTGAAGCTGAAAGCGAAAATCTAGAACACGTTGTGTTTGTCACAGCTGCACGCTTAGGCGTTGAACTGACAGCAGCAGACGTTGATGGTGTCTCAAGAGTAGGTCCCAAACGTCCACAGAAAGGCGAAAACCAGAAGTGGATGCCTAGACCAATAGTTGTTAGAGTCCTACGCCGTTCAAAAAGAGACGAGCTCTTGCAAGCAGCCAAATCCAGGCGTAATCTCACCTCTGATATCGTGGCCCAAGGAACTGCAAGCAAGCTATACTTCAACGAGAGGCTCACAAAAATCAATCGCGCTCTATTCAAGGAGGCCAGAACCCGCGCTCAATTGCATGACTTTCGCTTTTGTTGGGTGCGAAATGGCTCTATTTATATACGGCAATCTGAAAAGAAGCCTGCCTTTCTTGTGCAGTCAAGTCTCGACCTCGACCAGCGCCTGGGACCCTCAACAGCTTCTGTCGCAAAGGCCCAGGACTCCGCGGCTGCAGATGGTCCCCAGCTGCAAAACGCTTCAACAGCAACCACACCTAGTCAGCCTAGTGTCGCCGCTTCAGCTCCCGGCTCGAAGACGAAGTCCATTAAGTAAAGTTTTTATCCGTGTAGTCCAAAACATATTCAGTTTATACTATATCTTAGCTTACACTATTTCTCTTGTTGTTAACCAGTTCACTATCATAACACGACACACACCACTCCCCACACACACACTCAAAATAATCCTCACATGCGTATTAGTATGGATCCCAAATATGAATATAGTCACACATACCCCAACTCAATCAAGTCAAATAGTTACCTACCTACGTTACATATCAGACAATCAATTAATAATAATTTCCAGCAAATATCTGTTTTGTTTTATATCATAATGGCGGACCTAGACTTGGAAACTGTAAACGAAATTGATAACGCTCTAAACATTGATTGTCAGACATTTGATGTACTAGATGACTGTAAAAAATATTTCAAAGTCGTGCATAACTTCAAATTACTTGCGTTCAACATCAGGAGTATAAACAAAAATTTTACCGAGTTTACTGTAGCATTCCAACGCCTAAACCTAGATGTCGACATAGTCATTTTATCTGAGTGCTGGCTTGGATGTAACCCGATTATAGGCCAAATACCAGGTTACCTCAGCTATAGCACAAAGACAATTAATAATAAATGTGGTGGAGTAGTTGCGTACGTGAAAGAAAGCCTAGGTGCTACAGTCGTTGAAATTGGTATCAAGGAAGCAGAATGCCTAAAAATCGAAATACAAAACTCGCTAACCATTTTTGGTATATATCGATCGCCTAGCTTCGCAAGCTCTAAACTGTTTTGTAAATCACTAAGCCGTACTTTAGAAAAACTGAAATTAAGCTCTCCAGTCATAGTTGCGGGAGACATTAATATTAATATCATGAGCCCGCTAGATGAAGAAGAAAGCGATTATTTGTGTATGATGTCAGAACTTAATTTCCGGCCTGTCATTACAAACACTACAAGAGAAGTCTCCAAGACGTGCCTAGATCATATATTTATAAATGGTAACCCAGACAATATTAAAGGGGCAACCTGCAAGACTGATATTACTGATCACAATATAACAATTTTGGGAATGTCTACTAAAACTCGTGCCAAGAAACAGCTAAGCAATCAAAGATTGTGTATCAAAACCGATCATGAAGCGGTAGCTCAGGAGTTACGTTTAACAGACTGGACTATTATAATTAATGCAGAACATTTGAATGATGCCGTTGATAAATTCGAAGACATAATTACAAGAGCAATTAAAAAACATTCGGTCACAAAGAAAATCAGTCGGTCCCAGCACACATTAAAACCGTGGATTACTCCCGGATTGATGAGGTGTATGAAACACAGGGACAAACTGCATTTAGACATGAGAAAGAATCCTAATGACTCTACAAAGAAAAAAGTGTACCTCCGGTACAGAAATTTCTTTACCAATCTTCTCTCTAGACTTAAAGAAGAATACGAGAGCAAAGTTCTTGAATCTAACAAACACAACCCCAAAAAACTTTGGAAATCGATTAGAACCATTATTGAGTCTCCTTCCATTCAATCTCAAGCTACCGAACTTCTAAATTCTAAACCTAACTGCCAAGATGCTAGGAATTACTGTAACGAGTACTTCACGAATGTGGGTTCCCAGCTAGCAAATCAGTTACTTCAAACTTTGAATAAAACAGAATCTGAACTGGCGGCTGGAACAAACTGTGTGGGTCCTCGTTTTAGTGATTCCTTTTATCTTCAGCCAACAGACGAATTTGAAGTCGGTAGAATAATAAGCGGACTAAAATCTGACAGTGCACCTGGAATTGACGGAATAAAACCAGCTCTCATAAAAGATATCAAACACGAAATTTTAGGTCCACTTACTCATATCATTAACACTAGCTTAGAGACGGGTATTTTTCCAGAAAAATGGAAAGTAGCAACTGTGATACCAATTTACAAAGCTGGCAAGAAATCTGTACCAGAAAACTACCGGCCAATATCACTTTTGTCTACATTTTCCAAAGTCCTGGAGAAAATCGTGAATCGACGGCTGGTTAACTACTTAGAAAAATTCAACTTACTCTCAGACCGACAGTATGGTTTCAGGCGTGGGAAGTCGACGGACGACGCAGTGGAGCTCTTCTCTAAAAATGTAGCTGCAAGTCTAGATTCACGTAAAAAAACCATTGGAGTCTTTCTAGACCTAGCTAAGGCATTCGACACCATTTCAGCAGGAATCCTAATAAAAAAGCTAGAGCTGTTTGGTATTAGGGGTCTCCCACTGGAATGGTTTCGAAGCTACTTTAGTAATAGGAGTCAAAGTGTAAAAATTGGAGAAGGAACCAGTCAGACGCTACCTATACAATTTGGAGTTCCGCAGGGTAGTGTTCTTGGACCTACATTTGTCATTCTATATATGAATGACATTCACCAGGCCAACCCTCAGGATAATGAGCTCATCTGTTTCTGTGATGATACTGTCGCCTTGTTCCATGCTGAAACTTGGGAATCAGCGTTCCATAAAGCAGAAAAGGGAATGCTAAGTATAAAACAGTGGCTGGATAAAAACCTACTCACCTTAAACCTTTCCAAGACTAAATATTTATGCTTCCACAAAACGAAGGCAACAGAACCTAGGTCTCTGCTAACTCTTAAAGTACACTCGTGTAATAACGATACCTGTGACTGCACCCCAATTCAAAGAGCTCCAACAATCAAATATCTAGGTGTTATGATTGACGAGAGACTCACTTTCCAGGAACACATTACTCTTCTATCTAAAAGAGTTAGGAAATTAATCTACGTTATGAAAGCCTTGCGTAACTGCGCAAACAAGCAGACACTACGCCTGGTGTATACAAGTCTCTGCAAATCAATTCTCTCCTACTGCATCACCACCTGGGGGGGAGCCGCGGTCACCAGTATGCTAGAAGTGGAAAGAGCACAGCGTGCTGTCCTGAAAGTGATGCTCAAAAAACCACTCAGGCATCCCACCGAGCTAGTGTATTCAGACGCGAAAGTCTTAAACGTGAGGCAAATATACTTGCTCAAGGTAACGATGGCGATGCACAGAAACGGGTCTTTTCAAACTTCTTCCGCATCACCTAAAAGAAGACCACCTCGTGCTACTCAAGCCAGAGTCAACACCACTTTTGCTCAACGCTTTCCAGAGTTCAGATTTCCTTACATCTACAACAAAATGTCTTCACTCTGCAACATCCGCGATAAAACTACCAAAGAAGCCAAAAATATCTTACAAAAATACCTCATATCACTCACTTACAATGAAACTGAACAATTACTTAACATTATTAAATAACTACTTATATGTACATACATAGAAACGCAACATTAACACTTACTCATCCCATACACTCACCTACACTCACACACATCTACACTCATGCATACACAAACATACATACACTTCCGAAATTGTGTCAACAAGTTATGAAACTACATTCAAATTAATCTCACACCGCATCAGTAATGCTCTCAAGTAATGCTAGATGTGGGCGCCTGCGATACAAGTTTCATACTTAGTGCAGGGCTCACAAGAGCACAAATTAACCTTTAAAACCCTATTATTACGCACAGCTATGTATTATTGTAAGGTTTCATGTAATCGTTTATGTAAATAAATTTTTTGAATTTGAGATATTTCCAGAAAGCAAGGCGGTACTTAGGTATTAGTTTCTCTGAGCTTCTCAATTGCTTCATTGTGGTTCATAAGACAATATTCACGGTGAATGCGCTTAGCACGCATACGAAGCAAGTCTATTTTTAAAGTAGGTATGATTCAGATTTGGTCTCCGTACAAAATACTATTGGTTATAGATGACTAGAATCAATAAATAAGCAATTTTATTGATTAAATTGACCTTATACCTGTGTACTTATATGAACAATTTATTCGAACACTTCAAGAAAGTTATAAGTAAGTATTATAGGCCAACAAAAAACATTAGAATTAACTAAATTCTAATTTTTAATATAAATCCATTGACTTAAAATGAGTTTGTTTCTCTTCTTTCACTCTATTTGTGTCTGTTGAAAAACTCACTATGAACTTATAAATATACGAGTATATGCACATGATATTATAATGGTGTGTTGATAAAATTGTGTATGCAAAATAAAATACAAGCCATTCAAAAAGTCTCAAAAATCAGGTTATTTTAATAACACCATAGAAACATAAGAAACAATAAAACCCTCCGTGCTATTCCTAAAAGCCAAATTGATGAAAACAATGGATAGAAGGCATTGGCTATCCAAGATGAGGTGAATGACATTACTGTAGCCATAGTTCAGCGGAGAAAATAGACCGAATTAGCGGCCTTCGTCATAATTGAAATTCAAATTCAAATTGTTTATTTACAAAAGACTTAATACGTACATTCTTTAGGTACAGTTTACAGGTGCAGCGAATTATCTGGTACGCGAGGAAACCCTGAAACTTGCACTAGGTACCGAAATGGTCCTGTAAAGCAAGGTTTCAGAAATACCCACTGCAGCACAATTTTTAATTTCACTTACAAAACATAAAGAACATAATATAGTTTATACTTATAGTGGTATGCGGTGATGTTATGCGTGGTTGTATTAATCGTTAAGTATTTTTGTGTGCTAAATAATAATACTATAGAAGAATGGGCTTGTACATGGTAAAGATAGAAGTTTATCTAGAATTGCCGATTTACTAAGCTAACGCTCTTTTATTAATAGTCTGTGGCGGTAGCTCTTCTAACTATTCGTATTTTCATAATGGCCTAGATTACATTTATGTGGTAGCTAACGAGAGCAGATATTCTTTTTTTAAACTTTTATTGTAACTACCTATAATTTTTTTGGACAAATGTTTATATGCCAGCTTCTTAAGTTATATCTCATTATTTAGACTATTAGTAATTTATTTATTGGAGAAGTTCTCTAAGTAAAGAACTATATTGTGGCTAATCCTTCTACAGAAAACATATTATAGTTACCGAATTTTGGTACTTAAACATGTCGGTTTCTTTCAGCACTTGTTTATAGGTGAATACATAAAGTTAAACATAGTACATTGATACAAAATTTCTTACATGTCATATTATATATATGTAATAAAATTAGGTATAACAATACACGTCAGTACATGGAATGTATATACTTATATGCGTCAAGTTATAAATCATTATTTTAAAGATGTAATTATAATTGTTTGTAATAGTTAAGTTAAAATCATTAAAAAAAAATACAGACATACAAAATGATTACTACAATATAATTTTAATAAGAACAAATATATGTGTTTACAATAAATGCAGAAAACAATGGCGAAACAATCAGTTTCGCCATTGTTTTCTGCATTTATTGTAGTGCCTGTTATTAATGAGCCCAAACAATATAATATTTCATTAATTAATACACAATACCAGCATTATTCAATTTGAACGGAAATGTCGGTTAAATCCGAACAAATTAAAAGTGAACAATCACCTCTGAAGCCTGAAATATAATTAAATAAACATTAGTAAGTACTTACTTGACTAGGTATATTTAACTTCAGATTTAAATTTATTTTATTAAGTGATTGACTTTAACTTATCATTTCCTTATTTATAGGTTACTGTAATTTAGCTACTGTGGAGGAAATTTAGGCAAATTAGTTTAAGTCTTTTCTGTTTTTAACAAACTACTAGTTTGAAGTATTAAAAATGTGTATTTTTTACGGGAATAACTTAATGATTACGTAATTTAAAAAAAAACGTGTTTGTGATCTTATCACAGATTTTTAATTATTTTAAAACTTATGTGCAGTAAGTAACCTACTTCAGCATTATTTTTGCCTCACACTTTGATGCAACAGAATAACATTGTAAGTTATTTTTAAAATTCCTTATTTATCTCTTAGTCTGACTAAACAGGGGTAAGTCGAGTTTTATATAAAGTTTATAAAGGGAAGGGAAGTCAGTCAAACTCACATTGCCGTACACTTGTTCAACTCAAGAATGTTGTGAAACTCGACTGTTGCTGAAACTTCGGCCTAATTAGCCATATTATAATTAGTTTTAAATACGAGAAAATGTTTCCTAGAAACGGAGTTTTAATTAATCAGGTTCAATTAAGTTCGAAAAGTTAATATGTTGATAAGAAGCCTTAATTAGCCATGAAATGTTTTGTGATGTTTTTTTTAATAAAACAAAGAATATGAAACAAAGTATCCTCATTTAGTAGGAAATGTTGCGTTATAAAATTGCTTGCTTCAGATATTTCTAAAGTAATCAATAATCATGTACTTACTTAGTTATATTTCAAACGCAGTCAGATAGCAAAATACATCTCACTGACGAATAAATTCCGTAATAAAGAAAATAGGCACACACACATGTATATGTACCTACGAATCTAAGTAATAACCGCCAAATAAAAAAAACCGCCTTGAAAAATTTCCATACTTGTCCAATTAATCTAGCTGAGTGGAAACTTCACATTGACATATCGCGTATAGACCATCCTGTCCAATGTGGGGATTGATTTAATCGCCTGCCAACCGCACCGCGTCCAAACATGCTCCCTTGATGTAGGTTGTACTGTAGGTATGTATATATGTAGGTGTACATAATACTAGGTAGATAAACCACGCGTACAGATTGACCCGCGAATTTGGACCGAAAGGACCAGACTGGGTTGCCATTGCCAGAGGCACTAAGTTTTGGTTTAACACATCACTGTCTTGTACAAACTATAATATTTTTGAGATAGCAATCGTTGTTAAGAATACATATCATTTGCATGTAATTGAAAAGAACGCACGATAATATTAGAAGCGTTTCATGACATTAGATGTACGCAAATAGAATAGAACTAAGGATTTTTGTGTAAATAAAGTAAATTATTATTAAAAAAAAAATTGGATATGATAATAAAATATATATAGGTATATGTGTATACGGTATCTTATCTGAAAATACGTAAGCATGTTCATAATTGTTACGCTAATCTACTGACCTACACATAATTTCTTAACATGTGTTCTGCTTGTACGTGCAACTTTATAAGGTTAATCAAGGAGTAAAAATGTACATATATATGTTGCAGTCAAAACTCTTAACCAGTCAAAAGTACTATTGACTAGCAAAATCAGTCAAAAGTAATTGTGACTGAAAAGGTTGGTCAAAAGTGGATTGGACTAAAATAACCGTCAAAAGTAGTTTTGCCCAGTGGAGCTGGTTAAAAGTACTTTTGACTGGTTGTACAAGTCAAAACTCTTAATTATCATTATTATTATGTCTCCTTATTAGTGGAAAACGTGCTGATATTATTAGAACAAACATCAGTGACTACGAAAAGAAAGAATGCTTTTTGCAAAGAATTTTAGCGATAGGAGGTATGAAACATAGTGATTTCAATGTGATGACAAAATAAATATTTGCAAAGTTTGCTATGGATGTGCAAGAGGCGAAATTTTATGAAAAGAAAAATAGTTTCCAAACTAATCCTGCACACTGAAATGAACAGCCGCTGCCAAGTCGAGTTTATACACATGCAGTTGCAAGAAGATCGCGTCGCGGCTTTATATTATTTATGGTTTATCAGTATCATTTGACATCTAATTTAACATATAAAAGTCTCTGAGTCTGACCGTTGAACACAGAATGACCTCACTATTAATAATATGTTACTTGAAAATATGTACATTTGAAAGAATAGACCAGAATTAAACTAAAAGCCTGGCAACACCAGTCTCAGTTGGTGCGTATAAGTGTAATACGCAAATTTGTCGGCTCCCCCCGGGCCGAGCGATTTGCTCTCAATGAGACATGCGAGGGCTCTCGGAGCAGATTGGATGTCAAGCGGACTGGGCCACATTCACACACTGTTCTCGCAAACGACTGAGTAATGGAGTATATTTTGGAGGATTTACTGTGATGGATGGAGCGAGCGATTTTGGAGCGTAAGTGATTGTGTTAGAATTGAAAATCAGTTGCCATGACATTGACATTTTTATTGATTGACATTGACATAATTATTTTCGTCATTTTAGTATTCGTTAAGTCGTTCTAGTCCATTGTAGTCGATCATTGAAAATAGATAGTGTATAATACGACTTTGACTGACTGACTTACGTTGGCACAAATTGAAGAAAAAAATCAAGCCACTACTTCATGAATACACTCATATTATATATATGTAGTCGTTGATGTGTTAAATAAAATAAAAGAAGACCAAAGTTGGTCACAATAGAAGTTGGAATATTGACCATTTAATTGCTGGCGTGAGTAAATTAAAAGCTCTCATCTTGGTGTTTCATTAAGTCTCTGACTTTAAATGCAGCGGTTAAAAACCGACACAAAGCATTCTCGGGGAAAGCACGGTCATTATAATTCACTTCTTGAATTAAGACGGGTTATTACAATGCACTAATTCGATATTCACAAACATAGTCTTCAAATTAGCGTGCTTGTCTGGAAAAAATAGATAAACTATCGACTTACCATGTATAATTACTAAATTCAAAGGGAACAGTAAATGCGAAATGTAGCTTATCATACAGAAAAGAAGTAATGTAATGCAAACCTATTTTGTGTAAAAATGTACTACCATGTGATTACTCATTCGTGTGCTTTTAAAGTCCGCATGAAATTGTGAATCATGAAAGTGTACATGCTAACAACCCTGCTTATTTGAATACAAATTGGATTCAGCAATGAACGGACTCGTAATTTATAATTCGTAGTTGCTTCGGTCGAATATTTGCCATTATTAATTAAATAAATGATTACTCGATTCGACACTCAGAGCTTTACAGTTGAAAATCATTATTGTTGTTAAAATTGTCTATCCGGTTCCGTTATTTTCATATTATAATGAACTGAATATCCAACCTAGTATTTGTTTTAATATATTTGTTTACGTTTTATTGCCTGAAATCGTCCTTTTTGAATAATCATTTGTAAAATACAATTTGATAAGTTATACTTAACACGTTACTAAGATATAGATATTTAGGTGTTAAATGTCAGGGACTAACACAAATTGTATTTTTAAACACGCAAGTATAGGATATGATGATGGCATCGTACAAATTGATTAGCAGTAGAAGTACTCCTAATACAAACACAGGCGTTACTAATAAAAATCACCAGGTCATATCAATAGCTACGATACGCGGAACTTTAAACGAAAAAACCTTCGCTCCTCAATATAACGTCGCATCAATTTTATTTATCACCTAGTGGACCGCCGCGGCGTCGCTCGCATTATTTCAGGAATAAAAGTAGCCTATGACACTCCCAAGACCGCATACTACCTACATACCAAAAATCATGATGATCCGTTCAGCCATTTGGCGTGATGAGAACAGAGATATATGAGAATAAACAGAGATACAGATAAACAGACAAAATTACTAGAAATTGTTGGAACGTGTTCTGGTATCAATTTGAAGTACTTAACAATTTTTTTTAATATCTTAATTTTTCAAACTTTCGACCCTCTTCAGCTTTATTATATGAATAGGTACCTATAGATGACAAGCTTACCGAAAAAAACATAGCCTTCCAATTTTTTCGAGCCGATAACCTAAATCATCAGAATCCCTGCACGTTCTCAAGTTATCGAGAAATACTCCTTTGTAAGCTAAACCTTAACTTACCGACCGCAGTTCCTTCTTATCGTACTGCATAGGATAACCGTTATGTAAATTATGACGACACTCGATATTCCGTGTGGAATCGAATCGTATCTAGAAAATATTGGCGCATAAATCTCTGACTGGACATTTTGTGTCCAGCCAAAGGTTTATGTTTATACGAAAAAAAAATATATTTAAGCAATTTTAAACTGTGCCTCGGTAATTAGTTAATACTTACATATCTAAATATTTTAAAATGTTGGATTGTTGCAATGAATACTTAATTAGCAATTTAATCATTGTTCAAATTTACAGAATAGGTACCAAATTCGTGCAAAAAATTAATACCTGGGGGTGCTATTTGAATAACTTACCATGAACCCGTATATAATTCAAACATACTTACAACTTATTTGTATGATAGCCAGAATTGGACTAAAGCCTTTTTATTTGTGCGTTAGATATGTCTGAAGGAAAGAAGTCAGAAGAAATTGGTCGATTTTTTTGTGAATACCTTCAATGGAGTCTCAATTTAGACGTGAATTTACATCGGCCTTTAGATTCTCGTTTGTGTCGAGGAAGCTTAGTATTTTCTTGTCGGGACTGTAATGTGCCTACTTAAATTGCTCTGTCGGTAAATTATCTTTATTGCCTTTGGTAATGTTTTATCCCAGTTCCCTTTGAGGTGTATTTTATGTTCAGTAGGGCTACCACAGGTTTGCAAAATACCACAACGTTTGTGTATATCGTCATTACTCCTCTTGCTTCAATACAATGACTGACACCACCAGTTTCATAACGAGTCACGTAAGGTAACTCATAATACCGATTAACCTATCACCAATGGTATTGAGTTTAGTCGATGCGCACAAACGTTGTGGTATTTTGCAAACTGGTGGTAATTATTACTTTCCTCAATTCTGAGACTATTTTTTCTTGTAAAATAGGTCAAGTGTATTTTGGTTACACTGTAATCTGATAAACAGTAGGTAGGTATGTTTTGCACAAAAATCTTATCTTGCTTCTGATTGACTAGTAACGCCTCGCAGTATTACTCGCGTTTATTTGAAAAAAAATAGCCTCATGCGTATGGTCTGATCTGATTCATGTCCAAACATATTTTTTATATTGAAGAACGGATAATCATAGACACTTACTAACTTACTCCTGTTTAGTATTACCTAGATAGTATGATTCCATACATAAGCTATTTAACAAACCTTCTTATGTACTCACAAACTTACGCCTTCATAATATCATAAATCATGTTTTGACGAAAACTATGTACCTATACAAGTATTGATTGATAATGGCAATGATAATAAAAATGATTAATTTATTTGACCTTCTACGGAATCATGTCTGTGATACTGCGTTTATTCTGTGTTATACCTATCATATTATAATTTAAACTAGTGGGTGCTCGCGGCTTCGCTCGTATTAGGAAGAAAACTTGCAGCTCTTATTTCACCCCCTTAAAAGTGGCATTTCCAAAAGCCCTTTCTTAGCGGATGCCTACGTCCTAACATCTACTTGCATGCCAAATTTCATCAGCCCGATCCGTCCAGTGATTTGGGCTGTGCGTTTCAGTCAGTCAGTCACCTTAGCGTGTTATATATTTGAATAGTTAGTAGTGTACGCGCGTCTCTTCTTCTTCGCTATGTATTTCTTAATATAGACACTGTAGAATTGAAAAAGTAATAAAAGCGTAACCCAAGTTCAACTGCTGGAATGTTGAACTAAGGAAGTGACAGAATCTAGCATGTTACTTACGTAAAGGATTATTTATTGGTAATGAAAGTACTATTGATTGCAAAGAATAATATTCGTTCACCTCTTCAAATTTGTTTCAGTACATTTTATATCAAGCTATTTTATATGCAAAGAGTATCCGAAACAGACTATTATGTTGTTTTTTCGACATTTGATATAACATTGACAATTTCAACACTGGGAATTAATAAATGATCTAAGGTTCATGTCAAAATAACAAACCCGTTTAATTATGTAAAAATATTATGTAAATGTAGCGAGTACGTATTATTAAAAATCTTCAACTGTGTCTACATGTCTTTTTCCAATTCCATATAAAACTAGTTAAATAATTTTTTCCTGTATTTTTTGTACTAAATCTGTAGGTATAAAACATTTCTTAAATTGTTCTTTTGTATTGTTTCAGCGGTGTGCCCGATAAAGCAGTTCCAATGTGCGAACAAGAAGTGTATACCGATCTCCTGGGTGTGCGAGGGAGAGAACGACTGCGGTGACAACTCCGATGAAAACCTCGAGGAATGCAAAGGTGAGTTTCATTAACCCATTTTACATAAGTACATATTAAACTAAATTCGGCAATAATATTGCTATCTTTGAATAAACTCTTGTAATAAAATCAGTCAAGTAACGTGAAATACATTACAATACATCGATTAAATTAAAACTACATGACATTAAAAAATAATTTGATGTGAACAACCTAGTTTTACGAAGTTCCTGAAGTTTATCAGGTCATCTATGTAACAGATAACACAAAAAATATTAAAATAATATCTGTGCATTTAAACATAATGTCTAGCCTAATATCTGCCCATTCGGTACTTTTGTCCCTCTGTGAACTGCATAGATTTTATCATTTCGTGACCGTGCTCCGTAAACAAATAATTCCGTCAAATCCTTTGTATTGAATAGGAGACAAATCAGCGCTGCTTCGAGTTGAGTCGGGTTGCTTCTGCACTGAAATGATAAACGCTCCATTCTGGCTTTGTTAAGATGAATGTTGGGGTTGTTGAATAGCCGTTATAGCGATATACACGTACTTATTACTTATGTTTATACTATTTAAGCTTCATGTTTGAATTAACCCTACAAATAAAAACATGGCCTGAGAAAAAAGAAACAGCATTTGTATTGTATTTCACTTGTACCTATATGTATTCCATTTATTAATGGTTAAATAAAGTTTTTTAAACAAGGAATGGGTTTGCAATGATATGAGATGAGATAAGATAAATATAATATTTTAACAAAAACACTGGTACATGGCATATCACAACAACAACAACATAACTTATTACTAGATTTATGTATCCTACTCATTTCATTTGAAGAATATATCCCTGCCAGATTGGTTGCCTGGAAGAGATCGCTCTTAGCGATAAGGCCGCCAATTAAGACGCTGATTCTAATTTGTATGTTTTTTTGTATTGTTTCATTTGTGGTGTTTAAATAAAGTATTTATCTATCTATCTATCTATTGCATTAGATTTATATACTTAGTGTAGGGAAGTAGTGCTTAGGTAGTGTTTAATGAAATAACATTTTACTTGTACAAAACATTCGTAGATTACAACGTTGCTTAACATCAGGCAAGTTGTAGTCAAGCGTGAGTCTATCTAATGCAAAAAAAAAAACATGTACGTGTACAAAATTCAGCTGTGCAAAGCCAGGCCGGGTCACTAGTTCCATATAATTCGGTAACCAGAACGAAATACACAAAGGAGAGAAATGTGACACACAAAGACAAAGGGCGAATAGGTAACACCATTATTCGTAGTCTGTATTATGTATTTATACATATATACGTAACTTTATACCTATGCTGTACATGTATAAATGTATTCAGGGCTACTTATATAACAATTATATTAACACAAGTTACAATTGCATATTGTATGTTTTAAAGCGAAACTCCAAAGCTTGGAACATCGTCGCAAGGTTGCTAGCCTGTCGGTCTTCTATCGGTTCCATTTCGGTGAGTGTGCAACGGAGCTTCACAACATAATTCCTCCGTCTCCATTCCACCGTCAAACAAGCAGGAAGTCAGCAGGGCGTCACCGGTTCATGGTGGAAGTTCCAACGACTCGCACGAAGCGCTTTGCTTCTATCTTCGTAGTAAGGACGGCGAGACTATGGAACTCTCTACCTGGAGCCCTGTTCCCAGTTAATTATAACCCAGGGGTCTTCAAATCTAGAGTGAATAGGTGTCTTCTAGGCAAGCGTGCTACATCTTAGACTATAGCGGTGCTTAACATCAGACAGGCTATAGTCAAACGTAAGCCTTTTTAGTGTAAAAAAAATAAATGAATTTGTATTACATTTTGTTTAAAGACTTCTTCATTTCTTCCTTTTCCTTGAGAAGATGTAGATTTTTGAAAGATTAATTAAAAACTGAAGGCGAGAGCTTTGTGTAAAATACGACATCATCCTGTTCATGGTACCTACCAGTTTTTCTTCGATGATGTTTTTGACGAAAGTTAAGAAGTCGTTTAAGGAGGGTTTTCTTCAGGAAAATTTTCGAGATTTTTCGTAGTAACATAAAATTTGATGTATATGATGCTATCTATTCATACAAATTGGCTGGTGTTTTAGTTAACTCTGTAAACGTTACCAATGGAAGGTTCAGACTCATCGAAGCAAAGTGACCGCGATCGTTTTCCTCATACCTACGTTCTATTTACTTCAGCTATACAGAAGTAATGAAGTAAAACTAATAAGTAGACCACGTTTATTGTCGTGTTGTAGGAAAATGATTATAAACATCTTATATAATATAAAGTAATTCTTTATATTTTAACTATTACGTTACAAGAAACACCTAAAATTTTATTCCTGCCCACAGTAAAATTGACCAGCGTTTGTTTCAAAATTATGTTATACTTTCATGACAACATTTAAAAAGAACAAGCAAATCTACAAACACACTATGCTTTTATTGAAATGTAATAGGCAAAATCATGATATAAATAAGACAATATATTCTGGAACATTTCACTCAGCGCCATCTAGCTTCATACTAATGATCAATGAGGTTTTACTAATAGAGACGTTATACTCATTAAAAATCACCCTAGCACGTGGCGAAATTATGCTATAGCTATTTAGGTAGAATATACGCACCGTTGTTTACATCTTTCAAGAAAGTTAAAGTGATCAGACATATATCAAGCCCCGTTGTGAGAAAGAGATAAACGTATGTTCACAGCTACGTGAGCCGTCAATCGTGAATCGTGAGTCGTTATTTGTCTCTATCGTGTGTCTCCTCAGTTTACATAGAAGATCATTGCTAATCAAAGCATACAAATTCAGCGAAAAAAGCCTTCTATTCCTTATAACTCCATTAAAATAAGTAAACTTCTTAAATTAGGTCACAAAGTAATTTCCGTTGAGAAACGGACATATTGTTCGCTTCTCATTGTTTATTGGCAGGAAATAGCTTTGGCAACTTGACGGTTGAATGCCTTCCACTAATTTCAGATCAATTCCGATCTCCAGAGTTATTAAATTTGATATCCCCGAACTAATTTATGGAGATGCCAATATCAATACATTGCAGAGGTCTTTAGAGAAATGATTGAATTTGGGATCGGTCAAGCGACTAAGGTGATTATGTATAATATGTATGTGTTAGGTACAGTTGTGACGTATATGTAATTTATAACAAGAGAAGCGTAAACGAAGGGTAGCCAACAATAAAATAGTATTAAATTGATTGATGTAACAAGTAATGTTTTTGTTTTATCGGGGATGCTATTTAGTTTTATAGACATTTAAATCTCTCGTTGAAACCGACTCTATTTTATTGTCAAAAACAACCACCTCGAGAAATCCATATATTTTGTGACTTTCTGTATAGCTGAACAGTACGTATTTAAAAGTAATACTATACAGTTTAAAACATAGTTTTTCAGAATTGCATTCTGTATAAATTACAAGTCACTCCAATTTGTCAAATTACCAACTCAACGCAATTTCTCTCAGGGAGACTAGTTTCATTTCGTTTTGTATTTTGTAGCCAAAGAAAGTCTCATCGCAACCTAAAAAATAAAAGACCTTATTGACAATGAAAGAATTTTCATTTACACAAATATTAAGCTGAAATGTTGACCGGTAACGTGAATCTACTAGTGAAATAATGCGAGTGATGCCGCAGGCGTCAACTAATAACTAAATATATATGTATAAATATTGTACGTGTACAATGTACATACATGCAGGTGAAACTATATAAAACTGATAGTTAGATACAAATAGTATTATATCCGTTATCTAGTACCCACGACACAAGCGTTTTCTTAGTGTGGGGCTAGATGGCGCTGTGTGCTATGCCCCGGAATATTTATATTTATTTATATATATTTATATAGGTATATATTTAAATAGACCGTTATAAACTTGGTAGCAACATACCTTATCGTACTGGGAATTAATACAGGTACATAATATATTATGTTTATATGTATTGTAGGTACATTGTGCAATCACATAGGTATCCGCAGGGACGTGGCAATGAGCTGCGCTAGTTGATTGCCATTTGGCTTCGTTATTGATGGGATCTCGCGACTCAGAGGCGCCGGCTCCTAGGGACTTCGCATGCGTTGGGTCAAAGACTATGCATGGTAGAGTTCTGATTAGGTGTATCTATTTTTACCTATAAATAAATTGCTTATTGTGGTATCCCGAAAGGGATTGGTGACATATTTTCTCGAAAAACGCAAGCAAAGCCGCTGGAATCCACTTGCATTATCTCATTATACGACGCGGACCAATTAGTAGTCCGTCATATCATAAAGGATACATATGTAACATAATCGTAACTCGTGATACTGACTTATGAATTGGTGGTTTTGGCAAATGTACCTACGTTATATTTTTTAGCAAAACTTAAGATATTATGCGTCTTTTAGGGGGCGTTGCTTCGACTCGTCAAACGATAAATCATAAATGTTGGGAATGTGTCGTTGTTTTCTCCATAAAATTTAGAATTTACGACCCGTATCTTTGTTTTAGTGCGTACTTGGAACTGCGGTGAGCGAAGGTCCTTCGATAGTTTGTTTCCAACTACCATTTTCTATGACAAAGTGTTGTTGAGTAAAATTTTGTAAGGGTCAAAAAAGTAGTTTGAAGTCTTATCATTTCATTGGAGTTCGAAATAGCAGTAGGTACTTAGTTTAATACATTTAGTAAATATATTACTCAGCTGAGCTGCAATAGTCTCAAATATACCTAGGTAAACATGAAAAACATTGTTCACAATTAATTTTGTCACACACCTAAATTAAATATACATATGTAGCTGAAAATAATACAAATTTCACGATGTCTTATTTATACGATTATTTGATAGTTTACCAAACCGATGCTTCACACACGAGACAATTCATTAATCCACCTGAAAAGTCTTAAACGTATATCACGAAATATCTCTAGCCATAAAAGTACTCAACCGTTTAATACCTTTTCAACTGCGGAAGCTTAGTGAAATCGTTCGCAATATCGTTAAAATCTAGTGGCAAAAGTTCAGCTGAATCCCACATGAAATGAAATCCGGCACGTATCAGAAACTTAGCTGAATGTAGTAAGCGACTACTATAAGTTATTATAGAATGTTTAATTAAAGTACTTAACGAGTTGCTATGTCATATTTTATTAAAAATATTATAATTAACCCTTATTATTTAATTATTATTATTAACCCTTATTTGTAGATAAGAATAATAATAATAATACCAACCGCAGGGGCGACTTTATGGCGAGTCGTCGGTGAGTAGCGTCACCGCGGACCCCGATTCCCTGGGGGCTAAATGAGACCCCCTGCCTCCCGGCTTGCCTTGATTGGCCGTCCGGGAGTGGAAGACGCAAGAGCTCAGTACCTAAGCTCCAGGGTGGAAGTGTTAAAGGGCATAACGCCGCTAGTACCGCTCAGAGAACGCGCAGCACACCTCTCGACACCCTAAGCCACTCACACCAATGTTGCCCTTCCGGCGTCATCTTAGGCTGCCTTTTGTGGAGGGCACATTTAGTGAGTGGCAAGTCATCACCCGCTATATTTTATTATGAATGAGGCATAACTGGCGGGTGCCGTTCCTCGTACAATAGACCAGTTTAATTAAGTCAATGAACAACTCAACACAATAGCCTGTAACATTAATACCATGTCTGCAATAGTTACTTTATATACCTAACATCCTCTATCTGTAATTTTTACTTAATTTTAAGTATAATATTGTAAAAGGCCTCTCAGTGTTGGCTCCGGCCCCACTGATGCCTTAAAAATACCGGGCGTAAGGCCCGAGAGTCTGTGAAGATAATAATATTATCTACAAATAAGGGTCTTCAAACGACAAGTTATTAGGTCCCTGCAAGGTAAGCGTGTTACACCCCAGGCTGCATTAATGTTTAACACCAGGCGAGCTGTAATAAACGCTAACGAATCTCACAAAAAAGTGGTCACATATATCAGACAACAAAAGTGACTACTTATGTTTTATATATTTCATTTTTCCGCAGTTGATACTGAAAAGCATAACCAGAAAGTAATATTATAACCATAATATCTTTTTGCGGTTCACCATTTCTCTAAAGTTAGTGGCGCAGTTTAAAACTTGGGAAACTCTTGGCAAGTCTGTGTTCTGTAGTTTCCTTTAGCCTATTGTATAAGTTATAATTATGAGTGAATGTGTGCCGTAATTGTAGTAGTGTTGTGGCAGCCAGTTTGATGTCTGAGAGCTTGTGGTGTACAGCCGAAGTTAGGATAGAGTAAACCTAATGACTACACCATTTTGCAAATTAACGTAAGTCATATTCATGTGTTAACGCTAGATAAAGGAAACCAAACCACTGTTATGAAGGTTCTAGCCAGTTAACGTAGTAAGTGGGGTTAAGTTGCAGTTTTACAGCATCGTGTAAAACAGCACGATGCTTTCTAAGTCTCAATTATATTTTTTTCCAGGAAAAATAAACACTAGCCAATGTATCCAGTACTTTGATGAGTGGTCGAAAAGGAGCATCAGCAACGTGCAAATAAAATAATAATTACAGATTAAAGAAAGTACAAAAACAAGGGATCTATAATAAAGTCTGTATGTTTAATAAACTGCCACATAGATTAATTAACTTTCCTTACGAACGCTTTTAAGAAAATTATTAAAAACTTATTTCTTAACAACCCATTTTATACACTAAACGAATACATGAGATTGCCTTTGACAGAATCATCATTTGTGTATGACCAAATTGTTAGATAAATTTAGTAAGAATTAAGAAAAATGTAAATTGACTTGCCCAATGTAACGAGATGTTCTAAGGTGAATAAATTTCTATTATTCTAATAATAAAATGATATAGCGCCTTTGACAATTAATTGTCGTAGCTTGGGATAATAAATAATTATTTATTGTTGCGCCCGAATTAAAATTCCTACCATTTCAATAATTAATATGGTCATGAGTAACTAAAAAATATACTATTAATCACAAAAATGGCTCCAGATAGCTATAGAATCCAGTTGACGACATTTGTACTTGGTGTTTTTATTCAAGAAATTATCCGATTTTTAAACAAATTGAAATTAAATACCAAATAGCTCTGTACATTATATCCCTGTCGTATGGGTATAAGCTTGCTTCTCATTTTGAATGTGTGTGGGTGTGAGTTGTGACGCAATTCTAGAACTAGGATCTAGGTTCTAGACAGAACTCGGCGAATGTATACCAAATTGATGCTTTCACTAAGTGTTTACGAGCTACGGCCAGTAGTTTAGTAGTTTGATGACAGTACGGTACTGGTTTTAGAGTAATTAATTGTATATTCTGAGTGTATGACACACATATAGCACAGTATACTGTTAAGAATATTATGGCAGGCGAATTATGGTCAAACGCAAGCCCATTTCATTTACTAAATACATAAAAATGCGCAGGATGAGTTTCCAGAAGCGTAACTTACTTACTACCATCTACGAAAATACATATGTGTACCCAAATAAAAAATAGTTCACACTTGTATTTGGCTGGAATTCACAAAAATATGTGTTTGTAATATTTCTAAGTTCGTGTAAGTGTTTCTAAGTTTCATTGTCTTTTTTAGTTTCCTTCCTGTTATTTATTTAAGTATATCTATTTAACCTGTCTGTTATGAGTCGTAATCTCCAAAGAGACAGATACCAAATGATATAAATGACTTACAGTATTGTATGTACTTCCTACCTAAATAAAACTCGTGCTTGCCACTTGGTACATGGTTCTTACGATAGATTGATTCATTGTGAACCAATTTAATAGCAATCAGAATACCCAGCAATATTCTGTAAAAAAATTGTGAGTTGTTCTATTGCGTGTCCATTGTTCATTACTACCTATTTCCATTTTTGTGATCTTTTGTATAATATAGGCTTCTTT
Organism: Macaria notata; assembly: GCA_927399415.1. Lineage (NCBI taxonomy): Eukaryota > Metazoa > Arthropoda > Insecta > Lepidoptera > Geometridae > Macaria > Macaria notata. Next base: position 4,868,926 of record OV656727.1, read on the forward strand.
GATATTGAACATATTATTATGAAACAAACGAATGAAGAGCTTAAAGCTAGACCGTTTCACAATGTAAGTTCTTACCTAACTAAAAGAGGTAAGAATAATTATCTCTCTGATATTTCGATCGAGTTTAATAAAGTGAATATTATTTATAAATTACGCACAAGTAAGATAAACTGAAATGATGTAACATATTTTCTGAGAACTCGGTTCAAATATATGACATATTCTCAAGTATAAAACAAGAAAGCTAGAAAAGCATAAAAACCTTTAACTTTTTCTACTCGTTATCTCTAACTAAGCCACCGCCAATCAATATCGCGGCCACGTCTAAGAAAGACCACAGAACGAACCCCAGTACGTGTTCCAAAGTTCCTGACACGGCTGCCTTTTCATAGCTTCCTTTCTCCATTATCTTTATTGAGCCAGTGTAATTTGTGGAGACCGCCGATTCCGCCGCGTTGAGGAATCATTGTTCTGGATCGTTCTGGCCCCTTCTGTAATTACACAGGTGTAACTGCAAATTGGTAACGGTTTTATCTTACCGCTGTCGTTTGCTGCCCGTCTCTACATGTCCTATTTGGGATGTAATGATAGAGTGTTGGATTTAGACGACGTAGCTTGATTTGGAAGGTTGATTAGTTAGTGTTTGTGTAGTTTTTATGTTGAAGACAAATAGATTGTTATCCCAATGGTAATAATTTGGTTAATGTGTCAATTGTTACTTCGTATTTCAATCACTAAGATTAGACCTTTTTTTTTACATGATATAGGCTTACGCTTGACTACAACTTGCCTGATGGTAAGCAACGTTATAGTCTACGATGTAGCGCGCTTGCCTAGAAGATACCGGTTTACTCTCGACTTGAAGACCGACAAATTATAGTTCAAGGGGAATAGAGATTCGGGCAAGGAGTTCCACAGTTGGGCTGTTCGCACGATGAAAGTCGAAGCAAAGCGCTTGGTGCGAGTCTTTGGAACCTCAACTGTATAACGGTGCCTCCTTGCCGAACCCCTACTCGTACGATGGTGAAATGGGGCTGCAGGAATTAAATTATGCAAGACCTAACTGAAATTTGCGAATATAAGCAAAAAGTAATATATCCAAAGAAAATATTCATGAAACTTTCTAAAAATAGGTATGAAATCCGTAAAACAGTATTAAACCAAGATTTCAGCCTTGGCGTCCTGAAACGTTGAATAAAGTATGAAAAGAAAATGTTTGCAAATCCCTTGAAACCTTTTCATAACCAAGCCCGAAACGAAAGAAACTTCCAAAACAAACAGTTAGATTTAATTATAAATTTGATTTAATATTTGGCTGGGATTGGGAAAATTTCACTCATTATTTCGTCGACCGCGCCGTAAAGTCGGAATGAAATCCGCCCTTTGAGCTAAAATGTGATAAAAGTTTTCGTCTATCAGATTGAAGCTCTCGCTGCCTCAAGATTACGGAGCGCTGCTTCATCTCATAATGTTTGGAAGGGTTCAGACCCACACAGAGACATTGACCGCCTTACACATAAACCTGATACGACGTACAGTTAATTAGTTCTTGGTATTTTCTCTCAATGTCAGTTTTTAAGAAGTATAAGACGATATGAAAAAAAATGGGTTTAAGTACTTACAGCCGTAGTAGGCATTAACATTTTGGTAAGATTCAACTTTACAATAACTTAAGTACACACTGATAATACTATGCGTTCTTTGATACCAGTTATGCCGCCGTTTAACCATCGTTCTATCTGTAACCATAATAACTAAACATTGAACAATGGCTAGAAAAACTACTAAGATATAGCGTGATATCAAATAACTCTGTTTTAGTCACAATCAGATTCGTAGAAAAATAAACTTGATAGAATATATCGCAGACGTACGCAACCATGTCATATCTATTGTATCACATTACACGTTCATATAGATGACCTACATATTTGAAACTACGTCCTATGACTCATCAAGAAGACATGAAGACGCTTATGATAGCAATAGGTCCTATACAGATTGTATAGGTATTTGTAAAATATCTGACCAGAAAATAAAGAAAAAATACTAGTAACCTTTAAGATAACTCCGTAGAAGGATCTGTGTGCCCAACACGATGTATTTGCGTCAGAATAACTACATCCCCAATGAGTAAAATCTGTGGAGGAGTCACGACTCTCATCAATGGGAACAAGACGCGAGGAGGAGCAAAGATAATTCCAGCTGCATAGATTTTGATAAGTTATGTTCTGGGTGGGCAAAAACTGAATAAAGCCTAAATATGAATTCCGTTTTATTATCATCAGTAAAATAACGTTAAACCTAAACTCTGGCACCATCAATAACCTGACAATCCTAACAAGCTATCCTTATTCCTCCTTCCAAATGATGTACGTCACCTGCATTTGATTCCGGATTTTTCTCATCGATGTAATAAAGTGGGAGCGACTTCGAAATCTGGTCACGCTTCTTTCTCAATAGCCTTGTGCCAAAAATGTGCGTACCCTACGATATATGGAAACGTACGGCGAGGTACACGTTCACATGTTTGTTGCGATCGCATTGAACGCTTGGCGACACAGTAGGTAATAGACGTAGTACATATTTTCTAACCGAAAAGCTGCTTTTAGGTTACCATCGTTGAAATTTGTCGTAGTAATATATATTTTTCTGTCCTAATAGAATTATATTTGAACTCTATTGGCATTATATACCCACATATGGTGTTGTATAATATTTTGTAACTTGCTGACACCGTAGAGCTGGTTCTTTCTTGAAATAAAAATGTAAGTACTATTTTTATATATTTGTGTTTTAGAATGTCATACATATAAGGTCACTGATAAGTATGTACCGAAAGAGTTGTTCTTCAGCATTAATGATGTCATTGGTATATCATATTGATTCTATTAGAAGAAAGGCGCACAAGTTGCCGAAATTATTCGCTGAAAGAATTACGAAAAAAATGCCTCTTTTTGCATGTAATACGACCATGTGGACGCTTACCCTAAGTCCTACTGAAACTCTGTTGTATGAGTTATACCTGAAATATTGGTTCGGGAAAATTGAGGGCTTCTTTATAACTTTACTCATTGTGATACAGGTTGAAGAGCTAAATTAATATTAGTTGAGTTTTTGGGCCTAACCCACCTGTAGACTTCAAATTTTCTCAGAAATACAAAAAGTATTTTTTTTTTGCTTCTTCTATCGTTTTATAACGTTTTTTATTATACAAGAGTACTGACAGTTGACTTATTTATCGTTAGATTTTATAAAAATAAATAAATAAATAAATATTCCGGGACATTGCACACAGCGCCATCTAGCCCTTTTGTTTGTTTTCTTCATATATTTTCGGCTACGACAAATCTGACGTCAAAAACTAAATTCCAACCTCTTCTGCTGAAACGAAAAATACAAACAGCAGCGGCCCTAAAATAAAATACATTTATCTAGTCTATGTACATAATATCAGTTTAAATGGTCGCGTTCCGTAAATAATATGATTATACTGTGTCAGGCTTACTGCGAATTTTATGCGCCATTAACTGTCGTTTGCGGCAACGTCAGCTTTATATAAAGTGACAACCCTTTTCCAGGCTAACCCTAAACATTTTACGGTATATTGAATCTTAAAGCTTAGAGCACAAACACGTTTTTTCTTTACACGCGCAATTTAAATATATGAGTTGTACGCCTTCAATACAGCTCCGAAGGCAAGGTACAAGTAATGAGGCAGAAGCTAAGCGCTTTTTATATTACGGTCGACACTTATTACGAAATGTCGATTGAAAATATTCACGTTTACGGTTATAGGCAAGCGACAGTAATTAAAAGACGCTACAAAAATTAACAGCTTTTGTTTTCGACGGGAAACGGGTTCGCTATGACAGGGTCAGCAGATACAACAAAGAGCGCTTAAACAAAATTCCAATATATTTTTATCGATATACTCTGAACGTAACATCAAGATCTATCAATGATAATAAATGGAATTTACGTCCAAGCTGTTACACATAAAAGTGAGATATGCCAGAGTCACATCACATAAAACATAAACATAAAATTTGTACATGTTCTATTCTATTGTCGTCACAGTTCTATGGAGCGGTAAATTAATTAATAATAATCGGAAATACCCATTAGAAGCAAGCATGTAGCGTGATATTCATAGTAGACCAAGATTGATACGCGTATGATGTTATGTGAAACGCCTTGCTATCAATTGCTCGGATGCCGTAGGTGACTTGATGTACCCATAAATTAACCCTGGAACTGGCATATCTAGAGTTTGTAGGTGTAACTCAGTAATTATATTTATTAATTATCTATTGATTAGCAATTAAAATATGTATGTATTACCATATTATTTAACCCAAACCCTCAGTGTTCCGAAACATGTCGAGCTAATTTTCGGCATTATTATTGGCGTAAGTGCTAGCCGGTTATTACAACTAAATTTAATGCCTTACGGGAACTTTAATACAGTTACCATATTATTTAATTGAAAACTGGTAGACTTAGCTGGATTCAGTGTTATATCAGGATAAAAAAAAAGCAAACTGACAAACAGACTAATAAACAAACATACTAAGGTATAATTTAATGGTTCTTTTGTGTTAATAATTGAAATGGCTAAAAGGTTACCTTTATTAAAGAAATCATTCACATTACTTGTTCCAAAAATAGTTCAAAGTTTTCACCAATCTGCAGTATTAAGCTGATGTTTATTAAAACGAACATTTCTGAGCTAGTTATTTGCTGTAAGAATAAATTTCCTCATCCTTACCACTGCTACTCCATATAACGTCATGTAATACTTTATTGTGTAACAAGATGCCTGAATTTGATGACCCCGGGTTTACGTTGTCATAAACTGAGACGGGAACGCGTTAATCGGGGAATATTCAACGTGTTTATATTAAATTCTTGGTGTGTGTACGTAACGTTTAATAGAGAGCTGATGAAATTTTTAAGACGTTAACAAATTCTTGAAATTTAATTTTAATGTTAGTAATGCATGCTGGTGGGTTCGCATGTGTTGTATTGAGTTAAAGTTCACTTCGGGACCCTATAGGCATACCCAACAATATAAAGCATTGTGTTTATTTGGCGTCAAAACGGAACAGACAGACCAACATACAATGAAACGAATAAACACCTTTTCGATTTTTTTACTATGGTATGATTGTAGTAAGCTTTTCACAAAGTACACATGTGATCTTGGGGAGAGTGTATGCAGTATGTGTGTGTGTGTGTGAAGTATGTATCCAGTATGTTTTCCTGATTTTCAGAAAAAGGAAATCTCTGGAAAACATACTGCTGATACTTTTGTTCATCATTGTTGTTAACTATGACAATAGCTCTCCTGTCTAGGAATTTAGCAAATTTGTATTTTACTTAGTGTACATCAGCATCTACGCCAGCCCGTGATGTTTCAAGTCTGAATTTGATAGTAAAAAGCGTCACCAAGATCACAGACACAATCCTGAAACGCCATAAACAACTAACTTCCCATCTAATTTACAAACCGGCTAAAGTTTGGAATTTATTGCTAACTTAAAATAATGTTTGCCACAACCCCAAACACCTATAAAAGGCCAAACCAATCCACGACATTTCCGAGATGAGGGATAGTAATTGCCACTATAAACTGTGGTGTCCCAAAATCGAACCCGACGTTATTAAATTTTAGTGCTCCCCAAAGTTTTTGGCCCTAAATCTCTATCGATTTCACTGTCCACTCATCTATTTTTAAAGCGGGATCCTATTAAGTGCTCGCCGTAAAAAGATTAACGATCTACCACGAACTTTGATAAATTTTTCTTCACTTCTTAAACAGTCAAACAACATTAATTGCTTTCAAGACTTCTTTTCTTGGCCACCAAAATAAAGTCTAATGTAGGAGCAAAAATAAACTCACTTATTTCTATTAACTAAGCCAGATAAGATTTGTCGTGAAGGAAAATTGTCGGAAATGCTTTTTGCGTGTTGCTAATAATTCCTCATTTCCGTCTGAGGTCTTTGCTTTCTGATTTGCGCGCGGAAGTGATCGTCAAGTTGCCAATTTCAGATAATTTCCCATTTATTGGGGAAAATTGATTTTATGCTAAGTGAAAAAGGTTTTATTTACACTTAACAGTCATGCATTTGACCAGTAGGCATAATATTGCTGCCTAAGGTTGGAGCATACTTGTACTGGATTGGAATTGGCTCTCGAGCTGCCAAAACACACATTTAGATGCCTAACAATAGATGTTACAATAAAAAGTGTACCAGAAAAAACGCCAAACTCATGGAAGAAATCCGAGAAGACCGAGAAAAAACGTTATTTTATTAAATAAAAGCAAGCCTCGCGTAATGCAACGGCATGACTGCGGGATCTAAAACGGACACTTAAGAATACATGGCGTACCACATTTGTAGCACTTGTGTATGGAAGTAACAAGGCGGCGGCCATTGTCACTCGAGGCACGTCCTGCGCCAGGGTTGGCTCCAATTGTACGCAGCTGTACAATATCCGGCCGAAGATTCAACGAATGGGAGACAGAGATGGTGAGAGTGGTCGATTTTTAAACGAACGATTTTTTTCCGAATTCTTTTTGTTTTAATTATCAACGCGTGTATTCTTTTGATGGCTTTGCTTTACGGCATGTTAAGAAGATTTATAGAAAAAAAAAATATTTTGTTTCGGAAAGAAAGATACTATAGGTATTATTAAAAAAGATAAAAAAGGTACGAGTACTATGCAACAGCAATGATGGCAGTTTTATTTTGGTCCGAAATCGAACTTTTTTTGTGAAGGCAACTAGTACTTACAACAACGAACCTCAACTCATTACTAGAAAGAAAGAAAATATTTATTGTGACAGATTTAAGAACACAACAATAACAACAACAATTACATAATGAAACATAAAATCTGCCACAACATTACATATATGTTTATAATGTGGCTGATTTTGTTCATTAGTAGTATAAAACACAAACAGTTACATTAGTTTTTTGAAGCAATCGCTTGCGATTACCAATGTTAAGCAAAGGTCGACGCGGTCAGTTCTTGGATGGGTGACCGAAAAGTGCCATTCCATTTTGGGCGCTTCCGTGGATCGGATGACACGTTAAATTGTAGGTCCTGGCTGTTTGTCTAGTACGGCTGCCGTTAAGCCATATCAGAGGCCCTTAGGGCGGCTTGATAAACTCTCGACACCAGAGTTGGCCACTCTCATTCGATGAGAAGGAGAAGAACATATTTTGTAACGTAGTATAAACAAACTACTCACTACAGTACCTGGCTCACAGGCGTTACTACGCGGCGACCTCATTCCCGGACAGAGGCAGCCCTGTTCCATCTCATTGCGCCAATTACGGACTACCGCGAAATTCATAAAATAAGCAATTTGCGAGCAAATCTACTGACTGATGAGCGGCAACACTCTTATTAGCTTGAATTTGATACTGAACACGTGAGTAAAAATGTATACATTTAAATAATAAATATGATATGTATATGAAAGTAGCACTTTACTCGTATGTGTATGTAGTGTCGTTGAGTTGTTGTGTGTGTGTGAGTGTTGTTACTTCTTACACCGTTGAAGGATTTGCGTTTTCAATGAAATTTAGTGTAGTGATACGTGGTATAGAGGAATTGAAAGGTTGATTTTCCAGCCAACCAAGCGATGCTATGACGGTGCGAACAAACAATTAATAAAAAAAATTGATAGTGCTAACTTTTACTATTCATTTTACAAGTTATTACTCACTAATTTTATTTTTGTTTCAAGACCACACTAAAAGGCGAAACAAAAAGCACTCAACTAGGGCAACCAACCAATTTTAAAAACAAATGAAGTTATCCCTAACGAATACAATTTCGCCGAAAAGTAAAATCCAAATTAACCTTTTACTACAAAGTCTATAAGGAGTCTCCAGTGACAATAAAATTGTGAGTACACCTCCACAATGAAATTTAAAGAAAGCAAAAGTCGGCGAGTACTTCACCCAATTTACATGAAATTTCCGTCACGAAGAATATTTTCATTCTCTTCTCTCGCCTCGGTATGGTAATGAAGGTCGGTAGGAAATTTCTGAAGCAGATTAGATTTAGCTCGATGGTATATTGTCTGTCTGATCAGGGGAGGGCCGCGTCCGTTTTATTCGGCATTGATATCTGGTGACAAGACGCTAAGTCAGCGATCGAATTCAATTTGTGTGGCGTGATTTTATTAATTTGCTCTGTGCAAGATTGTTTCGGATGCGAATGGGTGGCTTTGTAAAGTTGTAAATAAAAACTGAGAAAGAAAATGTATCACTAGATATACATTTTACACAAATACTGTGTACCAACGTTTCCGATTGGCATGATTTTATAATACATTCATTCAAAATTAAAGAGCTCAGCTCTTGTCAGTGGAGTATGTGCCATTCTTCACGGTTTTCTGCAATTTACTTGACTTTCTTATACGAAATGATACCTGCTTTCTCTTTTATTTGGTCTATGTGTGATCTTCTGGGCCTTTCTCTTCCTCTTCGTGCCTCTAACTTACTCTCAATGATGACTTTTCATTAACACGTTGAACGCTTAGAAAAAAATGACATTTTACTCCAAAAAAAATTTAATGTCATTTTAATAATAATGATGTTATGTGTACAGAAAACAATTATTAGTGAAATTAAAAATATAGTTTTTGAGATATTGGCTAAAAATTACATGAGGGCACCGGTGACCCCCACGGCGCTCAAAAGCAGAAATGTGAATATACGTTACAGCGCGCCACGCCGCCCACCCCGCCGGTCACCCCACGCTCCAGTCAGTCGCAGGCGCTTGCGTAGAAAGGTTGCGTTCTGTTTATTTTTCGGTAGCGTTAGCGAGTTTCGTTCGAGTTTTGTTCCGTAATTCATTCCAATGGAATATATAGTATAGGTAGGCGAGATACCTACGTGATTTTTGTGAATTTCAAATGGATTTTGCAGACTTTGATTTTTCGCAAGAAGACTTGCAAGAAATCGCTGCCTTGGAATATAATGAACTTCAATTATCATTCAGCAATGTCAGTAGTGACGAAGGGTCTGAAAATCTGCATGTACCGAAGAGAAGAAGACTTATGGTTATCAATTCTGAAAGTGATAATGACTCGGTAGAAAGTTTTGTCGCACGAAACATACCTACTTCTTCAAACACGTACTCAAAATGGAAGAACCCTACTGGACGCTCGGCTCGAGTAATACCCTTCACCGAGCCCACAGGTATGAAGTTCCCTTTTTCAAGAGACTTTTGCCAAGCTGATCCTGAGGATTTTTACACTTTGTTAGTTGATGATCACTTGTTTCAAATAATTGCCGAAGAAACGAACTTGTTCGCTACCCAAAGCCGTGAAGATAATGTCTATAAGCCGTGTTCTCGCTCACATTTATGGCATCCAACGGACATGTATGAAATAAAGCGTTTTTTTGGACTAATATTATTCATGGGTCTGGTAAAACTGCCATCAATTAGCGATTACTGGAGTACAGATGACATGATGGCACAAACGTTTCCCCGAACAGTGATGACAAGGAATAGATTTGAATTACTTTTGCAGTACTTACACTTTGCCGACAATGACAACATAAACCCGAATGATCGTATTGGAAAGATCAGATATCTTGTAAATCTATTAAATGATAGATTCAAAACCTACTATGCGCCCAAAGAAGAAGTATGTGTCGACGAAAGTATGATTCCTTTTAGAGGTCGAGTTGCATTTCGACAATATAATAAATCAAAGAGACACAAATACGGTATAAAACTGTTTAAAGTTTGTACAAATCCTGGATATACTATAAAAATACAGGTATACAGCGGAAAAAATCTTGATACTGAGAATAACACCCCCACGAAGATAGTATTATCCCTGTGTCACGAACTCCTCAATAAAGGCCACACCATTGCCACCGACAACTGGTACACAAGTTTAGGACTAGCATACGAATTACTAAAGAACAATACACATTTTTTGGGGACTGTTAGAAAAAACAGACGAAACTTGCCCAAAAAAGTAGTCGAAACCAAACTAAAGCGAGGTGAATTTGTCGCACAAGAGAACGATGATGGCATTACAGTATTAAAATGGAAGGATAAAAGGGACGTTTTAATGCTGTCGACAAAACACACGGACACATTTACTCGTCTGAATATCAAAGGCAAGAATGTGCGAAAACCCACAATGGTCATTGATTACAACAAATGTAAAGCTTCTGTCGACATGAGTGACCAGATGACATCATATTCAACCCCTCTGAGAAAGACTGTCAAATGGTACAGGAAATTGGCCATAGAATTGCTCCTGAATACATCAGTGGTAAATGCGCTGATAATGTATAAAGAAACCACAAAGAAAAATATTTCAATAGTGGATTATAGAAAACGGCTTGTTCGGTATCTAACTAATTCAAGGAATCCAGAACCAGAAAGAGATTATTTGAGAAATGAATTACGTCCAAAACGACGTAAACATGAACTGATCAAAAAGACGGGACCAGTTCAAAAAACCAGACGATTCTGTGTTGCCTGTTACAAGAAGAATGTAGAGATGTTCTCGAGAAAAGATGCAAAAAATAAGACACGCAAAGTACCTACCTATTGTTCACAATGTGATGGTCAACCGCACTATTGCCTACCGTGTTTTAATAGGGAGCATCGACAGTAAGCAATCCGAATAAATGTTTGACTTGACATGTAACTGTTTATTTTTGTTTGTGATTTTCTATTTTTATTGTTTTGTGTCAGAGATGTCGTCACAACTAAGATGTGTTCATGGATAATTTTTTTTTTCTGTTCTAAAATCTTTTAGTTCCTAATATAAGGCCTATTAAAATTTCTTTATTTAACTAATTCATTTAAAAAACATATTTTGAACATAAGAATAAACTTTTTAAAAAATAAAAGGCTTTTATACAAATTTCAAGAAATTTCTAAGTTCCATTCACAGAATCTGTGTCCTGCTTGGTATATTTCCTCTTGAGCGCCGCGCCGGTCACTTCCGATGCACAAATTAAAGGTAACTGTGCCCGGTGGCGTAGAAAAATGTCTTGAAAATAGGTCTGACTTGAGGTCACAGGTGCCCCCCATGGCTTAATGAAGTACACAGGTAGAGGTCATATATGGCCCCCATGGCGTTCTACGTGTTAAGTTGTCATGCCGTATAAGGTACCTAGCCATACATGTTCCCTCTTATGTTCACTATTGTGGTCAGTATTGTTTTTTGTTCTTGAACCATGCCCAGTACCTCCTCATTAGTACAACCACTATAAAATCATTCCAATCATAAAGCTACTTCGTGATGGGGTTAATTTGATCAAAGTAAACATAGTTTTCTGTTAGTCGTATATTAAATGCCTGTTTTAATAACATCACATTAGCATGAAAACAAATTAATGTTTAATATACAACAACTAACAATAAACTAACAGTTTCTGTTATATAGGCGATAATATTTAATTATACGCTTTAACCAAATTAATGGGAAATTATGTAAAGCTTAACCGGAATCTAGTTGAATAAAACTGACCAGTGTTCTATAATAATTATATCGTTACTGAGTTTGTACTGCCAACCGTTATGTGTGACGAAAATTTACTCTAATTTTACGATGGCATAATTTTGATACAAATTCACTAGAACGCGACCAAATTAGGGGCGCAAATGCAAAATAATAGTTGTTGTTCGGTCAGCTGTTGTTAGGATTTCAGAAGGACAACTTAATTGAATTCAAATACTATGAATGATACACGTTAAAAAATACTTATTAGAATTCCAATACTGTGAGTGTATATTATGTTATACAATAAACTTATGTAGGTACGAGTATGTTGTTACTTAGCAAAATCTAATTTGTATTTATGGTATCTTCCGCATATGTCATTAATTGCAAACAAAGTATCCAGATATTCACAAATTATATTTTTGGGGGAAAGTCGTTAAATAATTACAGGTACATTAAATTCAAACAAGCAATTACTATATCAAAGTTAGTAACGTAAATATTCCTTGCTTACCAAATACATTTCGCATGCAAAATCATCAACCTCTCTGCTGATCAACACATTCATCCCCATTGAAAATTGCCACCACCGCATTAGGTTTGTTAACAAAACAGTCCAAACAATTCGAATTAATAAAACATTACGTACGTAAAGAACGCAAACTGGACAAATTAGTTGGGAAATAAGCCCGATGTCCTGAAACGGAGGTAATTAGGAATTGAAAGTGAAGTTACGAGGCGGTCAGCTAAAACTGACTTTTAATAAGAAAACTGTCGCGTATTTGAAGGGAAAACTCAGCAAAAACAAGTTAAAGAAGGTTACGTCACTGTTATTATTGCTGATAGTTTCCTTGTCTTATGAAGTTATTTAATTATGTAAAATTGATTATTTTCTTGTATTGAAATATTCGCTTTCGCGTGATTCTGAGCAATGAGCTGTATAATATTTAAATACGATGCAAGTCACTTTTAGAAAAGGGTTTGATAACATTATATTATGAAATACTGTTACAGCACAGTAGAGGCTTTACAAAACGACATATATAAATCGGATGATTTAAAGTACGAAATAAAAACCAATTGAGCAATAACGTAGAAAGCCAAAGATAAGGTTTCTCAGGAAACGACCGAGATCTTAGATATTTACTACACTTTTATGGCACAAGAATCGTGAATTTTTGAATCAACCGTAAAAGCGACGAGGGTTTTATTTTCTTGAATTTGTCCGATATTAAAAACGTAAAACAATCATACTAAACTTTTTTGTGTTCAGATATGAATGCTACGGATATTGGGAAGATTTCAATCAGTGCTTTTTACGATACCAATTTGAATCATTTAGTGCCTTTTGAATTACAGATTTGATTTTGGGTTCTATTTTAGATCTCATGAGACAAACATGCATATGATAACTAAATAAATAAATATTCCCGGGCATTGCACACAGTATACACATGTATTTCACTTTAAGTATAATAGACGTTACTAATACTTACAGACAAAGCATGAAACTGATATTCTTCATCTGTTTCTTTCATCATTGATTTTCTTCACTACCAAAATTTATTCAAATTATATTTGATCTATCCCTTTGATACCTATGATATTGGTCTAGACTTTAACTTTGTTACGCTAATTTGTTTTCAAAAACAGATCAATTTACTTTACGAGAGGGTAATAAACTCGTTACAACCTAGATTTATTCCAGCAGCAATTTCGTACGCTTTTTATGAAAGCATGATAACAAAAGTTCCAGGGCATATTTTCAGTAACGAAATATGACGTCGAGGATCTGAAGGCGGAATATTACACTGAATAATAGAAGCGAGCGACCTTTCTTTGCTGAGCAGAACGGTGTATTGTGGACAGAAGTATGTTAGGGATTATGGCTCGGTCTCATATTAACTTTTGCTGTGACATCGCGTGTCGCGGCGTTACTTGACGCCCCGAGGCGTCTCGTAATAATGTTACGCTGCATAATCCAGCGCTGCTCTTACAGCGCTGGATAAACTGCCGAATTTTCTGCCCCATTACCGCGCCCTGCGTGATGGCTATACATACAAACCAGCCAGCTCAGTTTCATCACCTGCGCTTTGTATAACGTTTCGCAGTATTATTTAAGTAGCTTCTGTAAGCTCGGATCTTGAGCTAGTGCTAGTACGTAATTGCATCAAAAGTACTCACGTGTTCTTTGCACACGGAGCGAAGTCTAAGTGGGTTAGACTGCGGATAAACGTTGTGCTAAGTCCCGAAGTAGGTAAGTAGGTGAAACTTCGGTCAGTTATTTACCGTGGAGCCAAATGCCTTCGGTGATTTTCGGCTCACGTCCCGAGAAACTCCCCGGGCGCAGGAAAAAAATCGCCTGTCTGCGAACAAATTTCCGCCAATACCGCCCGTCGCGATTGGCTCCGAACCGAACGAACGGCCGTATAAATTAAGTTACCCACATCTACCTGAGATAAAGTTTCACGTTTCGTTTTGCTAGACCGCGGAGCTGTGACCTTTCGGACTGGGCTGTTGAATAAATTTTTCGTTATGAAACGTCAAAACGTTGGCCGCGGAATTTGTGATCCGGCGCCGTATTTGCTACATAATTTATAAGCGGATGAGCTTGCAGTGCTGTTTCAATGGCGGCTGGCGAGCGCTCTATTCACGATCCGTATTTTTCAGCTTTCAGAACGCGATCGTATGCTAATAAGCCTCTCGGTACGCAGCATAAAACATGAACAGAAAATATTTTTTGCATATCTGCTTCAATTGCCTTGCAATTTTACCGTGGACGTTGTTTAACAGAATTTTAATTGCTGAAAGTTCGCGTTAATAAGCTGGATATTCTTTGAGCTGGAAATATTAAGACATAATGTGAAGTTTTAGACAAAATAGATTTTATTTTTGCCGGATGATTAAAAATGTTATAAAAAAGCAAGCTCAAACTATTTTACTCTCAAGCATAAACCATTTTAAACTTGTACTAATTAATTTAAATGGCGTTTATTTTTAGTTTTTATTGTTCAACGTTCACTTTCGTAAAAGATGCATGTATAGCTAAACAAGTCCAAATTATATACCAAGACAGCATTACCGTCTCAGTCTATTCTAACCCGATTATCACATCTAGTGCCGAGTTAAATCCAAGCTTAGTACATGCAGCAGCAGTACTGTGATCACTTACAACCCTAAAAGCGAGGACTGGGAAGCTAATTGCATGTAAAATTGCCTCCCGAATTGATAGCCCAGTTCTGTACACTAACGACCCAGCCGCGAAACTCAATGAATTAATTTAACCCAGTACCGAACAATTGGAAAGGCTTTGATTCAGTTCTCTTCGACATTAACGGGGCTTTTGAAACGCTGTTGGTGTTTTCTGGCTCAATTTTTGTCTATCAAAATGTTAATTTGGAAACGACAAACCCAAGTTGTAACACATAAACTTATAATTTGTATCAACTCTTATACAAAACAGTATATATTTTTAAAGGTCAATTGTTTTTAAATAAAATAACTATGCATTTGCATACCTACAACAGAATTATTTCTTACTTCAACGAACTAGAAAACACTTGCGAAGCACCTTAGGGAAGCGTAAATGCATAACAATATAATCTAATTCAAATGCTCTAACCTTCTAGCAGAATACGACATTCAGTATTATCTTTTTTTTTTTACAAGAAATGGGTGTGCACTTGACCGTAATTCGCCTGATGGAAAGCAATCATACGGTCTAGGATGGAACGTGCTTACCCAGTAAGAACCGATTCACTCTCGCTTTGAAGATCGCAAGGTTATATTCCGCGGCGAACTTGGAGTCAGGCAGGGAGTTCCACAATTTAGCCGTTCGCTTCGCACTATAAAAGTGGAAGCAAAACGCTTAGTGCGAGTCTTGGGAACTTCCATCATAAACCGGTGACGACCTGCTGTACCCCTGCTCGTCCGGTGGTAAAAAGGGGCGGGCGGAATTAGATCGTACATTTATCAGACAATTATTTAAATAAAACAATCACAGAATACACTATGTAATGCAACCCGTCCGATGTTAGCCTCGTAATGGCGCTTATTTCGTCACATGCGTCACATAAACGTGACTGAGCGGGCACAATAACGCGTAGGCCATGCCGTTATGGCCGCGACTCCTCTGATTTATTCCTATTTCTTTTATGTGCCAACCAAATGGCTTTCTATCCACGCTCCTTATTCGACCCTGTCACACCGACCTAAGTGAGTTACCGCTCCCATGTTTTTAGATTAAATCTAGCTTACAAATTTGAACAGAAAAGGTCTAATCGAAATTCACCGAGCCATAATTACAATTAGGTTCGATATCAAAATATATGATGTGTATTCAGGGTAAATTGGTCCCTTGTTCTTTTTTTGGCACGGAGACAATAAATCAAGTGTGAACAGCAAACTCACGCGACTCAGATAAGAGACACGGAACAAAGGGGCTCCATAAATCGTTATTAACTACCACCCAACCCTTTTCAAGTGGAGTGTATTGAAATATGCCGATAGTGTGATATTTTGCTTGGCCCAGTTTGTTAAAATATCTGGAATGCGGATTTAGAACGGGGAGAATAGCAAGACGATGTAGTTTGTATTGCTGTTAGCGATTTGGGGTAATGAATTTTAGATTGATTCTATTCCAAGTTTCTACTGTTCCGACAGATTTAGAACAAGTGGTATTACATAAACGTTCTTTAGTACTTTACTTCAAATAAATACAAGATATCTAGTATACAAGTATAGATATATCACACAACAAATACAGGCTTCAGGCAGATATCTAGTATACAAGTATAGATATATCACACAACAAATACAGGCTTCAGGCAGATATCTAGTATACAAGTATAGATATATCACACAACAAATATCGCCCGGAATCTACGTTTACCTACTCGTGGGTAACAGTATCAATTTCCTCTCAAGGATACCGTTCTATACCGAAATAAATGATGTAAAAACAGGAGATGGGGAGGCGTAACATAATTCCGTGTGTTCCCACAATGGTGATGCTTCGATAAATCTAATGCAAACACACACGTTATATAGCCCATGATAATACAAGCAAGAAACAAGGGAAACAAATACACATTACAGACGCTGTTATTGTCCTTTTATAACATTGCGGGAAGTAATCTTCGCTTGTTAGCCGTATTGGTTCGGCTAAAGTATACACATAATAATAATAATACCTATATACATACAGTACGCTCGTTCGGAGCTAAGGAATGAAACTTTGTTTTATTTTTAACAACGTCTTTAGGTTTCAAGATTAAGCCTGTCAGACAAAAACATCACTCATTATTATTACTTTGGTATTCGTTTATGCTCAATACTTTGCCTGAACATTTTCGTTGCTAAGTGTAAACTAGCTTCTCAAAGAAAAAGATATCATCCCCTCTCTTTTGTAACGGCTTTGCACTGACTTTTGGGTATAAAACCTTTGAAACTTGCCGAAGCTCTCTTGGGCTACATTATTGAAGTTTTTCTTTCACAAAATAGGAAAGATACGAAATCCAGCGTCACATTATGGATACAGTAAATGGCTGAACCGAATGGTAATGTTTTTTTGTGCTTAGAATATTATAGATATCGGAATTGGTTACATAACTTCTAGTATTTAGAGTCAGTAGACCAAACATTGCCTCACGTCTGAGTCTTCCTTTCGGTTGAAGTTGTAAATAAATATAATTATGTAAAAATAAGATTTTATTTATTTATTTATTTTAAATTCAGTTACATACCATGCTAACAGCTTTTACCAAAACGCACAGTATGTTATAACTCATATACTTATAATTTACGATACCGAGCTTTATAGAAGCTTGGATCACTATTAAATTTTATACAAAAATGTAACATAGAATTAAATCTAGTATTGAATAAATCAACCTCAGGGATTTGAGCAATCATATCGTTGAGTAGATCTATGGCGTGTACCGTGGATGAATACCTGGCAGTGTCGGTGCGCACGCGCGCCGAAGATGGTAGCACTCATGTCCCTAAAGCACAGGTAAGCTACTTCGTAAATAAAGGCAGTTAAACAAACTTAGAATGCACCCAACATATCTACGCTTCTATCTTTCTTCTATCTTTAGACTTCTTTGATTGACAAAGGTTTCCTAGCAAAATGTTCACCATAAAAATATCACTGATAAACTATATGATTTGTGACAAAACGAAGCAAAAAAATAAGCACTCAGACCAATCACCAAATGCTTTGCGTCAAAGCAAAAGTAGCAAACCCACAATCCCATTGACAAATGGTTCGCATCAAGCCAAAACAAATCCCATCAAAAGACCAGCGGAACTGCAGTAAAACTTATCACAAACGTCGACTAAGTCACAAGGGAAAACGTTTCCAAGATCGATTTCCCCGTGTATTTGTTGCGGCGGTGTTTTGGTGTGAGAGAGCCACTTAAGAAACTTAAGACCCTCTCACATGGTTAAATTTACATACAAACTTGTGAAAAGTAGTACTCGTGAACTAAGGAATGAATGATGAATAAAAAACAAGCTTTTATAACTGAACAAAGAGCTCGGGTTCAGACGTCATAAGTGTATGTAGTTGGTGGATTTTTTATTTCATACAAACGAGATGGTCGGATGGTTGTTTACGATACTTTTTTTATTGATTGCTAAATAACGAGACAAATCAAAAGCTTGCACAATTCAGATAACGCAATGTACCCCACATTGTAATATTGAAATAAATATGTATTAACCCTATTTTCTTGTTTAAAAATATATCTATATCTATATATATATATATAGATTTTTAAACAAGCAATATAATAACAAACAGCCGGTGTTTGTCATACAAACTGATAAACCTATAATTTAACGTGCCATCTGACACATGTTTGTCATAGGACGGCAGTCGTTAAGCCACGTCGGAGGCTCTTTGGGCAGTTTGAAAACTTAGACTTTTTCTTGAGTTGGCTAATTTCATACAAAAATGTCCATTTTGTCTGAAAATCGTCCCGTGCGAGTGTTCCTTAAGAAGCTTAATAAGAGTTGACTGGCTGTTGTTGTAGCTAACGACGTCGGCTAATTCCCGTCTCGTCGAGCTAACTTGGAGCTTGGGAAGAAAGCTTAGTAAGTGAGCCACTTCATCGTCATAATGATTTATTGAGCCTCCATTTTGGACGGTTCACTTTCGAGCATGTTTTGAGTATGATATGAATATGTTTTATGATGGCTAAATATATATTACAGATATTTCATATATATATGTAAGTGAATGTCAAGACAATTACGAGTGCATGCAGAAATCATACGTAATAAAATAATTAATTGATCAATTAAATAGGTCGTTAATTGTAGGTACAAGCATAGATATTTCAAGGTTTAATTTAAAAACCTGGAATCTCACTGCAGTGTGCGCATTACTACATCATACCGCCAAATAATAAATAGAACACATAAGAAACTTTCTAAAGTGATGTTAAATTTGATTAAACCCACTGGATTATAGTTCCCGTAAGGCATGATTTAATTTAGTTGTATTAACCGGCTAGCACTGAAACTTGTCGAGCTAATTTTTCGACGTAATTTTTGACGTAAGTGCTAGCCGGTTAATACAACTAAATTAAACCCACTGGGCTGGAAAAATATACATTAACTTAATTTTACACCAAAATAAGTAACGACCTATTCCTAACTTAAACGTGAAGGTCCATTGAAACCCCCATTTAAACGGAATTTATGAATATTAGATAATACTCTATAGATGTAGTCCGAGATAATGTAATAGCTTATGCCCGAGCTTATGTTCCTACACTATCATGATTACGCGTTACGACCTCTACCCTGCCCGTAGAATAGAGATGCAGGAGTACAACTTAAAACAGTAATCTAAATATTTATGCTCAATTAGAAACTAAAACGTGAAACGTACTATAGTAAAATAAATAATTTACACTTTCAAGAAAACTTATTACATATCAGTTT
This sequence comes from Macaria notata, assembly GCA_927399415.1. Classification (NCBI taxonomy): domain Eukaryota; kingdom Metazoa; phylum Arthropoda; class Insecta; order Lepidoptera; family Geometridae; genus Macaria; species Macaria notata. The sequence goes on from OV656727.1 coordinate 4,888,383, forward strand.
GTGTAATATGTCTTTGAAAGAAATAGTGAAAAATACTTATAGAAACGCCTACAGAAGCAATACATATGTATGCTGATATGTTTGTTTCGCTTACACGTCACCCGGGAGCATTGTATCACTGTGATTTTTGATTTTTTTAAATATTTTTTTTTAACTTGAACGGGTTTGCACTTGATTATAGTTTACCTGATAGCAAGCAAAGGCTATGGCCTAAGATGGAGCGTGCTTACCCGATAAGAACCGATTCATGGTCATAGTACTGTCCTCATATATACTACTTTTGTTCCGAAACAACGCGAGTGATGCAGCAGACGACGAGTAGTTAAAATAGAGCGAGAGTTAACATACATATAACATCAATGGCTCTAGTTTTATAAAAGCTTATTTATTATAATACATTCAAAGCAATTGATCTTTTAATAACATATCAAATTGCAAGTTGGTGTACTGTCCCGCTAGCCGGCGCGGTCCGCTATCGTGACTCGTACATTATGTACGGTCGGTTATATAATCCCAGAGATTAATGTACTACCATTCCAAATAAATTACACCGACTGTTAACATGATAGCCTTTTTCGGGGCGCATCGCTAATTTTATTTTTGCCCTCGCACAATTCCCGACGCCTGTTTTATTCAAATTTGATAGCGGAACATATTTCATGTCGAGTTTTCTAGGTCACGGCATGAGGCGGATGATGATGCTGTGCTCCAGCGAAATGGACGGGAATAAGTGCGTTACTGTATAATGAAAACTTTAGCATAACAAAGCTCCAATCTTTTGGCATAAAAGGTTTTCGGGCTCTGGCAAGACTAGGACAAGTTTTGATATGTTGTTTGAGCGGGATTTCTTTCCTCGTAAAGACTAAGTATGTCTAAGGAGTATGAGGTACCTAGTTTTAGTCTCAATGTGTTTTTATTTCATCTAAACCGCTTTTTATAGCTTGGATAGTAAAATATCCGACACATAACTTATCCCGTTTGTAAGCTTTGGACATTTAAAGGTATTTGCGCATTTGATACATTTTTCTGTTTTTTTTGAGATATAAGTGATTTCGATACTGCTTATTTTCTTATTTGTCTGCAATCAATACAGATGATAGCTTCAATCTGTAGGCTTAGCACACCACAATCCAATTCATTCATGTTTGAAAGACGTTAGTTCATTAAAGCAAATAAAAACAACGTTCTTTGTGCAGTGAGGTTTAGGAACGTTAATATTTTTTTTAATCAATTCTCAACAAATTCAAATTCAAGGCATTTATTTCAACACATATGGCCTTGTATTGCTTAGTAAGGTATATCTGTTTTTTTTTCAATCAACCGTTTATTTTAAATATTGTCCTTGTTGTATGATTATGTTACATACATCGATATGAATTGATTGGTAACAATACTGCTCAGTAACGGTGTTGCCCAATATTCCATACTAAGCGTCATCGGCGTACAAAACACTCAGTTTTTCCAACAATTTAAGCGATTGATTGAAATCCGGATCGGAGATTTGCGCGAGAGAATATAATGGGGATTTTTTCGAATAATCACTTGGTCTGAAAACGAAGATTTGGAATACATTTCAGTCTACGTTTATCTTGTTTCACAGATGAAAAGGCTGGTGGAAAAATAGAAGCAAATTTCAGCAAGTCGTCTTTCTTATTATACAAAATAGATATTTGTTCCAAATATTTTTTTTATTAAAATTATGGTCGTAGTAATTTTTTGCTTTACCTGAAAATATCTTTTAAATGATGTTGTTAATGTAAGATTAGTCTTGATATTTAAAACAGCTCCTCCTCAAATGCTTTAATTATATTGTTTATTGAATAGTGTTTGGTATTATTTGATTTTGATTGTTATGACATAAAATAACAAATTCAGTTAGCCAATACTAGGCATGTTGGAAATTTGAGCAAATCATGCTAGTTTGAGATATTTATGTACGGCAGCTTTTGTTCTTTCAACTTTTTTTCGTTAAGTATCACAGGTTCCCATCTGTGATACTTAATTCCCATAAATGTAACAATTCGTACATTAAATATAAAACAATGTGAAAATAAGTAATATTTCATGACGGTTAAGCGCAAGTATCTCACTCGTTAAGCCAAAAAGCTTCCAAAAATCGCAGGCAATCGAATCAAATTGGAGTTGAACCGCCTTCTATTCAAGTCTAATGGTTCGTAGCCGTAGCGGATTGGAGTGCTACGCGGCTACGAGGACGTGCGGCGTAGCACTCGTAGCGGTTTGTAGTGCTACGCTCAAGTGAGGTTGCCACAAATCTGAGTGCCCGGTTTGGGTGGATTTTTCTAACCATTTTTTGCTACACAATTGGTTAAGATGTTTTATTTATTAGTATTTCCGCAAATATATACACATAGTTTATAATCACAAAATCTAAAGAATTGTTAGGAATGTAGGTATATTTTTTGTGTATAAATAAGTTTTTTGTTTGATTAATGAGTACAACAAATTGAGAAATTCATTAATGTTGGAATTTTAATTAAATCTTATCTACAATAACAATGGCCCTGACCTGATATTACAAGTATATTATAAAGTCTGCACGCACCAAAAATCCACAGTCAGTATATTTGTATAAAAGAATTTTCGCACCCAAACTTTTCCCATTCGAAAAATACCTATCGTATATTTCGGGGAAAAAGTCCACCCTTCGTTACTTAATGACATTAGGTCCAGTCACGCTCGCCGAAATAATTAACACCCTGTACCCGTTTACGAAAAAAAAACAACAAAATGAACATACAAGCACGTACGCAGAATAAAACGTTATCCTAACACGTGTAGAGTTCAAATTATTTTGTAATGTCGGTGCTATTCGAAACGTAATTAGTAAAGAGGTTTGATTCCTTTGTTTTGTTTTAATTAAGAAAATAATGGGCATTGAATATCCGAATGAACGAATGGAAGGAATGATTTTCGAGTTTTAATCATGTTTATGTAGCAGTTCTGGATTTTGTGTAAATTTATATTGCGCATATGATTAAATCAATAGTTTAGAAAAGTGTTAAGTATTCGTTTTAACCTAAAAGTAACGTCATTCCTTCCTTCCACACTTCTCTTTTAAACTTGAGTCTGTAAATAAGCATAAAAGTTATCCTTTAATGAGCATTTTTCAATTGGTTTGTATTTTACATCAAAGAAATAAGATAACCAGTTATTTTTTTTTTTTTTTTAAATCTATATTTTAAGAGGGACTTTTGTCGAAGCCGACTATGTCACTCCCATAAGGCTTATACAATATACAATTACATTAATTTAATATATACAGTTACATACTATCCATATTTACTATAATTACATACTATTAGTTGGTAGTGGCTCTGCCTTCTAATCTAGGGGTGCGGGTTCGATTCCCGCATAACACAAGTAATTATTCATATTAAAATTTGTAATTACTTGTGTTGAGTCTGGTCGTTTCTATGTATAATAAGTATGTTTTTACAAAAAAAAGTATATATGTATTATATCCGCTATCTAGTACCCATGATACAAGCGTAAGCTTAGTATGGGGCTAGATGGCGCTGTGTGATATGTCCTGAAATATTTATTTATTTATATATTTTATATCTAGCAGAATCTTGGCCTCGTCCGAAATAACCAGTTATTAAAGGCATTTTTTTTGTTAGGAACAGAATAAAAACACCGTCAAAGAGAAACAAATGTTCCAGGGCACACAGCGCTATCTAGCCCCATACTATGCAAACGCTCGTTTTATCTGGTTAAAAAGCGTCATTTTCATTTGGGAACGTTTTCACACGTTCGCAAAATAAATGATCAGCGCCGCCCTTGGATTAGACGGCCGTCCGTTGCATAATGAATGAGATCAATACAGGCTCTTGTCTCTTCCTTCTTGTTTATTAAACATCTATAGCTCTGTGTTTCTACTCATTTACATTGGCGGAGGACAGATGAGTTGTTAAGGCTAGAATTTGGCACCTTCTTCCTTTCGCCTCCTCCTTAACACTGGGGGTCGTGACTACTTCGCATATTTTTGCTCTAGAGATGCAGTTTTGCCCGAGTTAATCTGGCATGAAAAGTAGCGTATGTGTTAATCCAAGGACTAATCTGTCTTACATTATAAATTTCATTCAAAACATAAACACGTCAACTTTCGCCTTTATAAAATTAGTGAGCAGTGGAATGAGTAATGTTATTTTCGCAAGGCACATTGTGGTGAGTACTAAGGTCCTTCCACACACACTGTTTTCTTTTTTACACACAAGACACACCGGATAAAAAATATTAAAAAACAGGGACATTGCACACAGCAGGATATAATACTTATAATCTTTACTTTTTAAATACATATATTATACATAGAAACGACCAGAATCAGCACAAGTATTACAAATTTAAATTTAATAATTATTTGTGTCATGCGGGAATCGAACCTGCAACCCTATATTAGAAGGCAGGGCAAAGAGGAGATAGTGTTGTTATAATTTATTTTTTCCTGTATTTTATATTGTTGTATGATGATTTCGTTTAAAATACTCTGCTCCTCTGCAAAGCCCACTATGCTTAACTTTTCCTTGATTAAGTTAATTTAACTACAAATACATTCCTGTGTTAGTTTAAATCTGTACCATTCCATATCCCGGTTGAGGTAAGTTTGGTTTTAAATAAATAGTAATTCAACAAAATGTTGGTTGTAATTGAAAAGGTTTTCCTTAAATAATGTTTTTATGTCCATTATCTTAGTATATTTACCCAAGTGTACAATCGGTTCTTTTGGCATCATTCTTCTTCTTAGATTATCTTTAGGCTTTAGTAGTTAGTAGTAGTATGTTTAGTTTTTTTCCTTGTTTTTATTATTGTAAATAAATATATTTTTTTTCTTCGAGTATTATTTTGGCTTCGTATAAAATAACATTTCATATAGGTATTATATTTAGTTGTTTTCTTTCTAGTTTTGCTTTTATTATTGTGCGGTATATAAATTAAATCGATTGCTTGCATATACATAACAAATTGCCCACGCACCTTTATCGTGCGATCAGAATTTTAATGTTTTTGGCTTTGAATATTCCTATGTGTGTATATGCTATGTCCAAGAGTTATTTAACATGTAAAAGCAGCATTAATATTCATGCTTGCTCGTTAATCCTGTATATTTGCTGGAAATGTTTATTAACGTTTTGGATCAGCGTTTGTTTTGTTTGGCCGATATTTATTTAAAAATATCCGACGAAAAGTTTTATAATAAAAAATAAAATAAATCCAATATTATGCATGTGTTTCGTGCTCATTAATATTTTAAATTCGGCGGAGTTTGTTAAAAATTAAACAGAAAATGACTTCACAATTTTTTTAATACAATTTTAAAAATAATTCACCCAAAGGGTAAAAAAATTTTTTTGGGTAGAGCTATTTAGCTGGCTAAGGAAACGGTTTACTTTATATACCTACTGTTATAACTAACTTAGATTTTTCTTTTCATAGATATTTATTATCAAACAACTAAACTCTACAAACGTAATTGCAAATTGAGGACGTACCTACAATTGATCAATTCCTTTTGATATGCGTATCGAATAGCAAATCAGTATACATATAAATACATATACAGATCAGATATGTCAGCAATAGAAAAATAGAGATCTCCAAAAAGAAAAATCCACAGCCTATATTCCTCTCAATATTTCCTTCAAAATAAATTCAAGCTCAAGCATCTAAGTACTGGCATAAATAAGATCTCAATATTCGTAATACGAGTGGCATCTCTGAGCCTCAGAATATTACGTGACGTGGTAACTCAAGATCATAAAGGGCCTGAGGTGCTCGCACGTACAATCTCGGAGCAAAAAATAAACCTAGTTACAACAGGCAATACAGTAATAGTACCTACTATATTTGTTTTGTTCTAAAAGATTCTGTTTTAAGAGCGTTTGACTTAAAAGAAGTAATGAGTTGAAAAATGTTGTCTGAGTGAAGTCTTAAGCGCAATTACTCTTTATAAGTGTTGTAAAACAGTTAAGAGTAGGTTTTCGTATTAGGAATGTTAGTTTTAAAAATAGTGCACGATCTTTAAGTTATATGCTTGTATTTTATTTTACGCTCTAATAAAAGGTCTGATATAATAATACAAAAACGCTTCACATAGCTTTTAATTTTATAAAATGTAAAAAAATAAACAAAATAAAATTTGTTTATTTGCATTTAACAATGAATGTACATATTCGTGTTATGAAGTACGGCAACTTACTCATCCTTATAACTTAGGGAACAAGCTGGGGGTAGGTAGTGGGTGGGTGTAGGTGTAGTTAGATTAGGCGTACATAGATACGTAGGTAGATGTATAGAGTTGCACAGATATGCAAAGGACGGTTATTGTTTGGTCCGTGACGTGAGGCTACCGACCGACCGACCGACCGGGTTTCAGCCAGACATTGATAAATGTTTCACTCACTTTCTGCTCTGCAAACCCACGGTTTTCCAATCTGCCTACGTATTTTATTGTCCAATTCTAGGTATTGGTATTCGTCGGTTTTACTTTGAATGGGCTCTGTTTTTTATCTTAAAATATTACACCTACACAACAACACTTTTATCCGTTATGTTTTTTTATTCCTAGTATTTACAAGTCATCAAATGAACGCAAAAGTAATTTATTTCACATTTTGATTAACAACATTTATTAAAAAAATTACTGTTTAAGTAATGTTAATAATTTTTATTTTTAAATTTCAGGTAAGCGCCGATTACCGTGCTGAATACAGAGTTCAAACATAGTCGTAAGTAAATATGGACACCGAGCCTAGTATTATTACCACGTAGGAATACTCTGACGCTTAAAATAACCAACACCATATTAATATTTACACAGAATTTACTTCCAGCCCTCTAACAAAAGTTTTCCTTACAAAAAATATAATTAAAAAGCTTCGCGAGTCAAATTTACTACCTCCACTTTTGGGGAAATTTGATAAACAAAAATATTCCGTTATCCCGTAGCGGAAAATGTTAGGTACACGCCTTGACAGTAAATAATGTGCGAACAGCTAGGATAAAGGTCCGGCAATATGAGAGGGCCCAAGGGACAGATCGGCTACCAGACCGGCCCTACCTCCAGTATTTATTGTTTATTTTTACTGCTAAACTGGTTTATGCAATAACGCTGGACACGGGGCTTCGGTAATATCTGTTTTTGTGGTTCATTAGTAGCCACCGTGCTCGCAGCATTTGGTAATAACGTTTTATGTATGTACGTGTTGAAACAACATAAATAGAGGTTCTAAGTATTTCTACTCCTGTTGTTTTTCAAATTCTTTGATCTTGGAGTTAAAAATATAAGTATTTTCTTACTTTCGAGTATGTGGCGATATAAATATAAAACGTTAAAATATTGCAATTTACAATCTTGTTAGAATCGGGAATATTATGATAAAGTTTTATGCAATGAATTTATTTTACTTCGTCGCTTCAAAGTTCCCTATTTAAATTCCCATATATTTGTGGAAATTCAAAAATATCCGTTTATGTGATCTGTTTGAGCTATAATAATAGGCTTACATATGACTGAACGTAACTTCAAAGGGGCATGTTTACTTTGAACGCCTGATTAAAATGTGTAAATTGTGTACCATTAATATTCCATTGGAATTAACTGCAAACATTGATCAATTTTTTTTTTTATTTTTTTTAATTGAAAGTTAAAACTAAAACCTGTTTAATTTTTTTTCTTAATCATGATATTTATGTGTTAGTATGTAAAATCATAATTTAACAAATTCGATACCCAATTTTTCTCAACATGCCGACATTCAAGAAAACCGTATCGTTAAAAACGTAAATTAGAAGGATGTTATTTCAAATCAGACGTTCATAACATTTCACGTTTCAATCTTGAGACTTTAATGGGAACAAATAAACGATTCCGGGAAACTCATATTTTCCGTGAAAACATATACTTTACGGTGTAGTATATAAGCAATGGTTAACATGTAGATAGTATACATTTTTACATTTGTTTTTAAAACCCTTCGAACACTATTTTAACCTGTTTATGTACGAGTCACGCTATTCTTACTAAAACTTGTTTTGGCAGAACAGTAGATTTAAAACGATTTGCTCTGAAAATTATAGTTTTTATTGAATTAACTTCTGAACATTTGTCTTAAGTATGATATAAATCTTTAGTATCAATATGAATACTTATTACTTCGGGAGTATAATCTTACCCAATAATACTAAGTATCATACCGAATGCTAAACAAGAATCGCTAGAACGAGACAAAGATACAAACTAGCCCAGCCAGAGAAGGACATCGTGTAGCGCTCAGAATACATAAGAAGGCGACCCCAATCTAAAGTTAATGTGGAAACTATCTAAAAGGATTAGCCGATGTCATAAATAAGGGATTAATGAGGTTTAATTAGATCTCGTATTTACTCTCGTCCTTTAGGCTTCAGCGCACGTAGAGAAGGCGCAGAGTGCCAAGCAAATGGCCGTATTGGGCGGGATTCGGCATTTTATTGATCAAATAGTTTACGAGACCTTAAGGGGTATAAACTGGGTTTAGTGTTGCATTTAGAGCTGTGGTGTTTGGATGGGAGCACTAGAACAGTTGGTAAACGGTTTGCGATAATAGGAATTAGGAAACCCTGTTGTGTGTTGTCCAAAAAATTCGTTGTAAATCGGCGGCGCCAGTCTTGCTTTTTTAGACAAATCAGTATCTACTTAAGGCCACGATATTTCGCTTTCAAAACGCTTTGCGCTTGGAAAAATGCCTGCAGTTGCTTTTAGCATGCAATTCCACGCCGTATTAACATGAGAGCAAGGGCGAGCATCGCGCTCAGCTCCGGCCGACGAGTCTTGTCCACACGCAAACAATTTTGCAAAATTTGAGCAGTTTTGCAGACGTTTTTGACGAAATATATTCACATAAAATCAGCAATTTAGAATATAATATTTATGGCTTTTTACTCCTCTAAATAATTACGTTATATTTTAGATATAATTAAATTGGTTTATATTTCTGTACTACTTTTGGAAAAAAAGGTGAAAAATATTTCAAAACAACTATTTTTCAAAAAATAAAACTATGGAGCGAAGTATACGTAATCGTGTTTTGGCGTTTTTTATTGTCTTAACACTGAATCAAAATTATATATACTGTAAAAAATGTAGCTCTATCTTATATACTTCTATTTTATTTGATTTTTATGAAATGTCGATTTCACATAGCACCCCGCGTTAAATTCTGAGTCTTTAGGTACAACTGTTTGTATGACAATGTAGTCGGGCTACAGCAGTTAAAGAGGAAAACATTACTTTGTTAAGAAGAAAAGTAAATCACGAGCAGTCAGGTACTTATGCAGATAGCACAAATTGTACACGTGGCATCTGGCAAACAACGTCTAGCATAGAAATGAGTCCCAAAAGCCTCTTTGAACAAAACTTTAGGTATTGTTCCCGCCACCACTGTTGATACAAACTATTTGAAGAGAAATTGCTTTTTTCCTAAAGTACTTTATAAAAACTCGTGAAAGGGTACAAAAGTATGGTAATATGAAATGGAAATGGAACCCGGCGTGGGTATTCCAGTTCTGTCTAATGTGTTTTCAGGTATTCACTATGTAGGTACTTGGATAAATATACGTCGTACAGATATGTTATTATATGTTTTACTGGTTGATTGAACATAGTAAACTATGTTGTTATTGATGTGAATGTTATGGAATTCTTTAGGTATGCTTATAACTTGGCTTCAGATGATTTCTTTCTTTAACTCAGTAACACATTGACTGTAATGCTAAAAATCCCTTACGTACATATGTAGTGTTATTAAAAGATTCGTCCAAAAAGTTGATGTTTCTGAAACTTATCGTTTCTTTTCTAAGTTAAACATTTATAATATAATGAGCTAAAAATATTGTATATTTTTACACTTTTTCTTCTTATTAAATGAGAGTTGTTAACTCTGGTGTCGTGAGTTTATCAAGCCGCCCTAAGGGTCTCTGACATAGCTTAACGACTGCCGCACTAGACCAACATAAAGTCAGAACCTACAGTTTAACGTGTCATCCGACCCTTTTTTACACTGTACAGGTGTATTTGATCACTTCTCTTGAGATCTGGTATAGATAGATTATAAGATAAGATAAGATTAAAGACCACAATAGCTTAGGCTGCAGCAATGCTAATTCAGGCATCGAATAAAATATTAACCCCCTCGACCAAAGGGAATGCCGGTGACTCGTAAACTTATTTTAATGGGAGTCATGACCCCACATACGTAGTGTTAGAAGATGTAAGAAAGAAAGAAAAAAATATGTGTAACTTCATATGTGAAATAAAACAAAGATTATATACTTAAACAAAATAGATTATCAGAAGAGACTAACGCACAAGCGACAGATACTGTTGCCTAAGATGGTGCTTGTTTAGACTGAAATGGAACTGGCTATTAAACGAGTCTACTGGGACACATTGTATAATAAACTAAATTGACTTATTAATACATATTGTTACCCATATTGTTTCGTCCCGTAACTCTTATGAAAAATCTATTTCTAATGACCAAAAAAAGAAACAATAACATGTAACAAAGATGATAATAATAATAGTTATGGAAAAACAAATGTTTAGATTTAAGTACAATAAGAACATAATAATATATTTTAATTGTAAGTGTTATTATAAATTTTTATTGTTTATTTTTTTTTCATTCGGTGACATAATTTCCTGGAAGAGATCACTCAAGGTGATAAGGCCGCCCACTTGTGCATTCTTTTATAGTTTAAGCATCTCATATTGTAATTTATTTTTGGTGTGCATAATAAAGTAATATTGTATTGTATTGTATAATTTTCCTATTGTACTTGTATATTTGTATTTGCATTATTATGTTCTTATTGTACCTAAATCTAAACATTTGTTTTTCCTAGAATAAAGCATAATACGAGTATAAGAAAGAGTATGTGATTCTTAGTTGAAAACGTTCAGCTAGAGCCTTGGGCAAATTTGATATGAGTTCTTGTAAGGATAAAGTTTGACAAAAATATTATATTATCCAGTAAAACTAGCTTTTAGAAAAAAATTAATTTGCCAAAAATACTCAACGTTTCTTATTTCTTAAAACTCAGCCCAAATAAAATGCAATCAAATATTTATTGATCAATGAAATCCTATTGCCTTTACACATTGCATGACATTATAATTTAAAATTTATGTTGGACAAGTAAAACGATTTGCTGCTGCAGTTAATATAGAAAATCTTGTTGGGAACTAAATACAATAACCCATCATAGTCGTCATCATCTTGTGGAAATTGAAACCTTACTCACTGATTATAAATGGAAATATTTTTTATCAATCCCATGTACATCTCATTCAAACTGTACCCACGTCTAAATCTCAGTCCACAAACTACATTTTTCCACTACAAAGTTAAGATAACATAAACAGAACCACTGCAACTTTGTGGTCGACCCCTATACTTTACACTAATAATAGTTTTGCCTGAAGTAAGAGGTGGAGGCCAATTTAGTTCAAACCTCGTTTAGTTTCGGTAAAACCTTTGCTCATTTTGTTTGAGCGTACGAAATAGTGGGTACTTTATGCACCTCCCTCGTAAAGCCGTAGCTTGGAACCTAGAGGCGTAGACAATGTACCAGATACCTAAATACTGCTACCTCTCTGTTCCCTATACAAACGGTTTCACAATTGACAAGTCCGCTGTCTGGAGCAGACCAATAAGCATTCAGTTCTATCACGTACCCACGGAACCGGACACAGGACAGGGATCCTAGGTACAGAATGATGTATTGCCTGATAATTGTTGTAGACGTATCAAGTGGGTTTATTTTGTAACTAGAGGCACCCTGCGGTGTTACATAACTCAAAAGTAAGTAAAAAGAAGATTATATTGTGTAGGTATAGCTTTGTTTAGTTAATCTAATCATCCATCGTACGAGTACAGGTACGGCAAGAAGGCACCGTTATACAGTTGAGGTTCCAAAGACTCGCACCAAGCGGTTTGCTTCGACTTTCATCGTGCGAACAGCCAAACTGTGGAACTCCTTGCCCGAATCTCTATTCCCCTTGAACTATAATTTGTCGGTCTTCGAGTCAGTCGAGAGTAAACTGGTTTCTTCTAGGCAAGCGCGCTAGATCGTAGATTACAACGTTGCTTAACATCAGGCAAGTTGTAGTCAAGCGTGAGCCCATCTCATGTGAAAAAAAAACTACGTAACCAATTTCATCAGCATTTTCGCAAAATATAATATTAACATACACACACACACACTATTTAATTTTCGCTTATATATCAAAAATACCTTAAAGTTATGTCAGAGTGTGACTTGATGCAATTCGTTTTTTAGTTTATTGTTAAACGTCTATTGATTGTGTCGTTGTTGCCTAGAGTTTATTTTGTGGTTAGATGACGTTTCCTCGTAAACAGGAACGCCAAATGCTGCAAGAGAAAGCCTCGGTAGGTGCTCGGATACATACATTTACTCTGGGTTTTATGTGGCTACACACTCACGGCTTAACATTGTCGCGATTTACACTACACTTTGCTATTATTGTTTATACTACCTTTTCTATAAACTTTATAGAAACTTGTTAGGTTAGGTTGAATATTATTTTGAATTATTGAAAGAAACTTTTACATTGCTTTATTTTAAGCTCGTGTTACATTCAAATTGAAGGAAATCAAATCAAATTAAATCAAAAGTTTTCTATTGAATTTAAATCTACCTATTTACAAAATTTGTAGCTTAAGACTAAAATAATGAAATATAACTAAAATAATTTAAGTGCTACAATTTAATTATGAACTGGTGCCTGCTGAACTAAGCTAGGCTTGTATCTCAGGGGCACCACTTCCCCATGTGTGTTGACATTATTAACCTACTACAAGTGCTTAGTAACTGATTTTAATATGATTTTATTCTATTATAATTAAAGTATAGTTTGTGTGTGTGAGCGTGCGTGTGAGTGTGTGTGTGTGTGTGCAATAGTATTCTTTTTTTTCATAGAATTTAAAAAGTTACAACAAAAAGTGTCCCAATAGAAGAAGTACAAAAACGCTTTCTAATGTTAACATTAATTTTATGTCTATACATAGCCTGGCTTAAATCTATTTTGATGTTAAATTGTTAGAACGATGAATAATTTACTCAAACATTATTTGTCACTTACGTACCAGGAATAGCTCACTTACCAAAATAACTTAAGACAGGACCGCGTCAACTTGTATAGTAGTTTCCGTATTCATAGCTATCTACTAATTTAGTCAGCCCCAGGAATTTATTAGTTCGTGATTGGGAACGGAGAGGCTCGGCATTCCCACGGTCACCACTGGAATCGCCGGAATGTGCCGGAATGGTGGAGTCCTAATAGAGAGGCCATACACCCAAACTAGGCACCCTATATAGGTCAGCAAAGCCCTGACCCTAAATACCCTAACAAATAAAATATCCTGAAAAACGAACCTCAACAAATCATCAGCCTAAAAGCACTTAACAAACTTTGGATCCTCGTGATATTTAAATATGCAAGAGTGTTCGAAAAACGTGGCACATTTATATTTGGATTACGCGAAAAACCTTGAAATAACAACCGGAGAGCTCATAAATTTATCTTTCCTGCATATTTTATTCCTGTTACAATGTTTTGTTTCGTACTTAGCCAACCTTTTTGTGTAAATGGGAAAGTAACTCCAATTAAAATGTCTTTTGACGGCTGAATGTTCGAGATCATTTTTTACTTGTGCCCTCTGAGGATGGTGACTGTTTCGATGGCTGATGTTTGGAGAGCTTTTTACTCTTCTAATTGAATATTTTTGCCAGTTCGCTTTCGTGCCCAGTGCTCGATGAATAATTAAAAGAATTTTTCCTTGAGTGCTCTTTCAATTGCCTTTTGTAGACTGTAAAAGACCGAGAGTTGAAGGTACGACTTTTTGATGCAATTTGAATGAGTTCGTAGCTTAGTATCAACTGATTCTATAAGCTGAAGCGTCACCCCACCCAACTTGGCGTAATGTCGAGCCAAATGCAAGCTGGAGCTGTTTACCTTGCGATAACTAGTTGAAACGAACATCACATTTGCAAGACGCATTAAGCTGCGAGCTTGAACCGAATCTTGCTACTCGCAAGTACACTTTGATGAGTTTCTCGTTTACGCTGAATTACGGACCCTTTACACTTGATTATTCCCATATCTCGCGCAAACTCCGTCGCATAAATGGAAATATAATATAAACCGAATTTATACATGTACAACGCCATCATAAACGCCGCTTTCGTATTAAAACGCAATCGGGGACGCTTCGTTACATATTTATTTAGATCATCCTCTAGTAACGGCATTAATATTTCACCCGACATTTGATTTACAAGCTTATTTGGGACGTGGTGGAGGCGTCGGCGATATATCACGAAAAATGCTATAGCGTGTGTGGCATTGCAGATAGTAGAGTAGGTATTAACATGAGGAGCCTATAAAGTGTGAAAAGCTTGTAAAATAAGCATCAGCTTGCCATTTGGGCCAAATGGTCCGACGCTGGAGTACGTGTGAAACGCTGCTTCACTACATAAATCAAAAACTTCGGCAGCGGCGACTTAGGAGCTTCCCAACTCCCGAACAAAGGCAGCTGCTTAGCGAGAAACAAAAAAGAAATTTAATACTTCCTTACCTCGACTAAGTCATCCTCCTTTCTTGATCTTTTAATTTGTGTTTGTGAAGCTCAAGGTTGCAGGCGCGGTTGGTAATTAATTAATTTTTGTTATTAATTGTCTCATTTCCATGACGTAATTAAGTAAACAGTAGGCCTGCTGCGTTATTGTTGTTATCATTCGCCATCTGTTTTCATTTCGTTGGAAATTACGCGACTCTGTGTTTGAATTGTTTTCAGAATTTGCATAGAATATAATATATTGTACCCGAAAGCTTTACAAATATCGTGGGTATACATTACAGCTACAACTTGTATATGCGTTAAATAAAATTCTGCTTTTGCACGAACAAAATTTTACTTTCAAAGCTTTCTATCATTATAATTCTTACATTTTGTTATGCTACATAGGACGTGTTGACGTCTTCAATTTACACAAATTTCATTAACACTTTCCCTTAGATAAATCCACAACCACACAACACTAACCTTAGTTTAGAGAAGCACTGTTACTAATTCCGCGGTCGCTACACAAGACATCACGGCCAGGTTACGAGCCCATACATCTCGTGGCAACATGCAGAGCTTGAGGCTCCAGCATACATCGCAAGCGGCGACACTTGGAATAAATCTTGCTTTGTCCGAGCGCTTTATGTATGCTAACGGGACATGCGGCTAGTGCGGCTTGCATGGTGTACGGCTGCTGTAAATTGGGCTCAGTAAAGGATTGCATGTACATACATGTTAAATGTCACAATTTTATATTACAGTACATATTTTCTCCACTATAGGTCACAGTTCGCTTGTTGCTGTTGTTGCTTCAGCATGGTGTTTCACAATGAGTCGGATATGATCCGATCCGCTCGTAGTAGAAATAAAATACTATGGTAGAAATATAAAAACATATTTAAGGCTAATATTACCACTTTTACTGTAGATTTGATATGAATAATTATATATAAAATTAAATGAATATATAATTAAGTGTAAATCGGGTTTAATATCATGAAAAAACAAAATTGAACTTATCATCGACGGAAACGAATCCGCTAGCTTTTGGCTCACGGAACGTTTCCGATTTTTCTGTTGAATAAATTTGTCAATTGGATCGTATGGAAGCATTATGATTTGGAAAAATCCTTTTTTTGCCGATTGATTTCCGTCTCAATCGAATCGGATCCGTATCCGACTCATTGTGAAACACACCGCAGATGTCGTGGCGTTCAATTGCCTGATTGTCCAGTGTAAACAAAATAAACACGCCATTGTATAATGAACTAGCAAACCCTGCGAACTCCGTTTCGCCACCAGATGGCTTCGTTTTTTTTTATAAACCTCACGAAGCCCGAGACCATTCCAACGAATGCAAAACCGTGGAAATCGGTTCGTGCGTTCTGGAGTTATAGCGTCAGGAAGGAAAACTCGACTTAATTTTAACCGACTTCAAAAAAAGAGTAGTAGTTTTTTATATAGTAGATTTAGGTAAGCTAAGTTGTAGAAGTGATCGCCTCAGCTCGTGATTAAAAACCTAATGTTTTATAAACTTGACTATTGATGTAGTGACATTAATTTGCCTATGATTAAAAATAAACGGTAAAAAGGAACGGTATTTATTAAATACACTAAAAAAATCTTAAGGAAAGTCTGGTCTCCATCATCTTTGAAACTTATTTAAAATTAAAAAATAATGGTTAACCTACAATAACTTTATCTTTTTCTAACTGCTGGTTAGGTAAGTACCCAAGTGTTCCGAGAATAGTCAAGTCACAGGAGCGGCCGACGTTTATTGGCTTCTACGATCCTCGGCAGCCATTGACTTTGACATTGACAGACGATCCACCAATACGAGCCTTGGGAATTCTATCCAATAGACGTCTCATTGGAGGGTATAAAACTGTCACATGTGTTCCAAATATGAACATGAACGTGATAGGTTAATAACAAAATATCTAGCGATATATATGAACGCCAGTAAAAGAGACTAGCGGTGCCGCGCCTTTTTACCAGCATTAACCTGAGACATAGAGCCTTTATAATATATCCTGGTGCTAATTTAACTTTTTGTTAAATTTCATAAAAAAAGTATGCCTTTTTAGGTAGAAGAAGGGAGACTATGTTATTCAAAACCCACATACACACTTACGAAATTTGGCTTTTTAGGTTAAGTATAATGTGTCTCTTTATTATATTGTCCATGTTACCTACTTACATCGAAGCGACTTATTGGTGACGATTTTTCAAAGTCGCACGCCCGACGTGTCGCTTCCTTGTAAAACTAGTTTCACGACTTCATTGTGTTTTATTAAACGTCTCGTGTCTTAAATGTCGCTATTTTATAGGCAAGGTTGACGACTTTGCGTAAACCGGAAGTATGTATATTAAAGGGCTGCACTATGTATGAGCGTATAAATATACATAAATATAAATGCTAAATTTTTATGCATTTTTTTTATGGATAAGTAATATATTATTACTCGTTCTTGTTAACTATATTAGTATATATAACGTGTCCCTCTATGTAACTAAGAAGGAATATTCGTCATCAAAGGTTTCTTTAAATTAGAGTAAGGTAGATTATCCTATATTCAGTCAGTCATTATTATTATTAACAATCCGCCTGTCATAATAATGTCAAGGGCTACCAGTAGCTAAAGGAAATATTTACCAGAATTCTTTACTCAACCGAACTTTATAATAATGTTTGAGTAAAAAAATACTAACTTCATACCGGTTCGTCCTACTTCAGCTCTGTAAACGGTCATACATACTTCCTTGTTATACGTACAAGTGAAATTCGGCGCAAATAGGTATTCATACCTTCTTTTTAGGTCGAATATCGCCCGGGGGTACGTTTAGTTTCCTTCTTTGTAGGCTTCTCGGAACCTCCGCCGAGTAGAAAAATAAACCAGCTAGAAGTCCGCACAAGAAAACTCTGCGAGTGGAGAAAATCCGAACTAAGAAGCACTAAACGAACACTTTATTAAGAGTACATATGAAGAAACAACTCAAGTGCAGTGGTGCCGCCACCAGTCGTAACCAAGTTACATAGCCCGAACTGTAACCGCTGCCACTGTTTACATGCGAGTACATATAAATACAAGCTCTTTGGTGTAATTTATCGCGATACACATATATTTGTGGTTTTATTTTTGTGTGTGAATCTGGTGAATCAAGTAATGTGCCGCTATGGCTTCTTCTACAATACAATATATCTTTATTGCACACCTCAACAAATTAACAATATCAAAAGGAAATAAACTATCTCTTCTTTTATAGCTTAAAAATTATTTTTCCGCTATTTAGACCTCCGAAAGTTTATATGAAATGCTATTTTTAGATACTCTGGAACTCTGCCTCAGCCTAATATTGAATAAAACGAATACGTGTGAAGAAGAAGAAGAAATAGTTGAGAAGCTGTGTTTCCTGCGAACTACAATCCAGGGGTCTTCAAATCTAGAGTTAATAGGTATCTTCTAGGTAGACGTGTTACACCCTAGGCTGCAGCAATGCTTAAAATCAGGCAGGCTGTAGTCATACGTAAACCTATCCCAAGTAAAAAAAAATGTATATTGTAAAACAATAGGGCACCTAACAAAGTACCTATACGTTTTTTAAATTACCATCAAAATATTTAGCTTGAAATTTGTAGGACTTTTTCTTCTGAAAATTTGGTTTACGTGTCTGGACCATAACTTCAAAAAAGGTTCGCTCCCATTACCACATTTTTAATGAAATTACTTAAATTGAGATTGGATCCTAACATATTTTTATAGTGAGTTTCTTAGTATGACCATATTTTAACTATAAATTACCAACATAAATAACAAGCCGTAGGCGTAAATAACCAAAACGAGCGAACGAAGTGAGTAACTTGTGGTTGCTTTAAATCTATTTAATTACTTCGTAAAGTCATGTAATATATGTGTATGTAAAGTTACTGGTCACTAAAACATAACCTTTTAACAATTATTTTAGTTCATAAAAACCAACTTCGGTCTTCTGAAAATTAAGCCACCCTTAAAAAAAACATGTCAATCAGTTACGTAGGCATTGTACTACTTCTTTCCTTCCATAAAAACAACCATTAACATCTTAGTTAAAAATAGTTATCAAATAAAAATATTGTAAAAATCTAATGCAAAATTTGACCCGAAAAAGACGTCGTTAATTTTCGTATTGATGAAGACCACCTTTTTTATAATTACGATAAAATATTAAAATCGGGCCAGTTGTTACTTAAGCAAATGGTTACGCTTCAGGGCACAATTATATTGAAGATTAAGGTCAGGCATTTGTTAATTAATGAGATAAATTTTCATTTAATAATCTTATGTTTAGTATAACTTGGAATTGCATATAAATTGTGTCATATTGAACAGTCGAATGTGTATTTAGTACATTATGTAACAATTAGTACCTATTTAAAATTTAAGAAATTTAAAAAAAAATATATATGAAAATTTACATAAAAAGTATTTTTTCTATATTTTTAAGCTTTATAAGGCACAGCTCTTTTATATTTTATCACCCAAATCCATTAAACGACTTTTTTTCTGAATAATTACAGTTTAAAGTTTTAAATGATTCTACTCTAATTTACAAATTAACAGCAATATACGTAATGAAGTGATGTGACAACCTTTTACGTATACCGTGGCCTAGTCCCATTTGAGAGGGTGACAAATTTTGGTTACCCACACGGCAGGCCCGTCTCTCAGACCCCAGTCAGTAATTAAACTGTAAATTACAGTTAAGTGCACAGGCCCTTAGGTCGAATACACGCCATGGAATATCAATGAGAATTTAACTAGGTAAGCTTGGAGTAAGGGAAAAGGAAAGACTTCTAGTTTTTTATACTTTCGGAAATCAGTAATTAGTAAATGTTCATATTGTCCATAGGATGGCGTCGGGGCAAGATTGGATAGTTAAAAAAGGCTTTTTTTAAGGAACTACCCAATAACAGCACTCAAATTGTAAATCTGTAACCAAAAATCCGATGTAATGTTTTAGCCGCTGCCAGTCGCTCGCTGTGAAAACCGGTTCTAATAAAAACATGTAGTAAAATTTATAACAGAATAATTAAATCACAATATACTTGTAAATAAAACTGCTGTTGCATAAAGGTTGTATAGTTGTAATATGCATAGATAGTTGTAGTATGTATGTATGTTTGCATTGGTATTTTCATAAAAGGTATCTTTTTCCGCAATTTAAAGACATAGACACAGTGAATAGAAATTTATTACAGCATAAATGATCAAAATTAACGTGAGTTTGGTGACTAACTGTGTATTAATTAATATTATCATTAAATTTGGTGCAGTATTAAACACTTGTCAATTTAGCTTACCTGATTTTGCAGTAATTTTGTGTACCTATTGGGATGACATGATAGATTTTATCTATACTAATATTATAAAGCTGAAGAGTTTGTATGTTTGTTTGAACGCGCTAATCTCAGGAACTACTGGTGCGAACTGAAAAATTCTTTTTGTGTTGGATAGACCATTTATCAAGGAAGGCTTTAGGCTATATAACATCACGCTGCAACTAATAGGAGCGAAGAAACAATGGAAAATGAGGAAAAAAAACGGGGAAAATTATTCATCTTTGAAAGCTTCCGTTGCGTGCGCTGAGAAAACGGTTCAAGTCGTGGGTAACAGCTATAATTTATAAAGCTGAAGAGGTTGCTTGCAAAAATAAATACGATGTCCAAAATAACTATACCACGCGGACGAAGTCGCTGGCACAGCTAGTATATATGTTACGGTAAATGTGGATAATGCGGGAATTATGCATAATTACCAGTGCTCTTGGTAAAAGTGAGAAAAACATTCGAATTAATCACATTTACCGGTAATTATACATAATAACCATATCCCTTTGGTAAATGTAGAAAATAATGAAATCAAACATGGCAAAAAACAAAACAGGCAAGGAGGCACCGCACTGAATTATAATTTGTCGGTCTTCAAGGCGAAAGCAAACTGGTTTCTTCTAGGCAAGTGCGCTGGATCGTAGATTATAACGTTGTTTAACACCAGGCAAGTTGCAGTCTAGCGTGAGCCTATTTCATGTAAAAAAACCATAGTAAAAAATAAAATAAAATACTACTACTACATACTACTCTACTCTACTCTACTCTGCTCTGCTCTGCTCTGCTCTACTCTACTCTACTCTACTCTACTCTACTCTACTCTACTCTACTAGAGTAGAGTACTCTACTTTATTTTATCTACTCTATTTTATTTTATTTTATTGTGTTTTGCCACCAAACACCAAACAGAAGGTTTGAGCTCTTGATCCTCTACTCGTGCGATTTATTTATTTTATTTGTACTTGTATTTATTCTCATAAACATATTGATTCTGATGTTTGATTTCATTAATTTGTACATTAACCAAAGGGGTATGGTAATTATATATAATTACCGGTAAATGTGGATAATTCTCAACATTTACCGAGTGCGTTGGTTATTATGTATAATTCCCGGGAATTATGCATAATTCCCGATTATCTACATTTACCGTAACATATACATAAGAATGCATCCTGTTCAAAAACTAACACTAAATTGTAAAGATAAAAGTTAAGGAATGCGTTTTTTGGGAGATAGACTACATTACCTACAAAACTAGTTTTTATTCCGGATTAACCATAACATTGCAGGTTGTTCCTAGTTTTTATTATATGTTATTCACGCAAAATATACAATTCTGTGTACAATAATTGTGCCGTGATGAATAAAAAAACTGTATATATCATATACAGAAAATTACGGACAGTGATATACGAGGGGTGTTTCGGCACACGGCGAAATTACGCCACAATTTCTCATTTATGCCATTTTGTTTCAGTCGCGCCAAATGATTGTCTGATCCTGAAATTGTGCGAACGGCATATCACTCACTATTTGTAAGATATATTATATAAAGGGAAAAGCAGGACTACAATTTGTAGCTTAAAAGGAGAACTAAGAAAAGTCGGCCTCAAAATTTCAGACTTTTATATAAACATAAATATTATTAAAAATACCTCAAAATTCCGAGCGTACTTACAAGTAACGTCTCATCTGTTAATTTTACTAACTAGACATTAATAGATGCTTACAGCATCGATTTAAGCTGTGGTAAATAAATGTCGCGATTAGTTTACTGAACATATTATGTAGGTAGCTGTGGCGTAGCAACACACAAGTGTGACTCGAGAGATTTAATTTACCAACGCGATGCACAAGTACTTATATGTAAGAGCAAAAGCTCAGATAACTCTTTTCAATACCAATTCGATCTGTTCTTGGAATTCGCGAGGAATCGAGACACGAAAAAAATCTAATAACGCGTATGTCAAAGGGAAGTGCGTATACGGTATCATCCTACTTGTAAGGTGTAAGGATGAACGTGAGTGGATATCTATGAATTTGTTTTCCGCGAATTCCGTTTCTTCACATGAATTCCACAGCGGAAAAGTGTTGGTGGAAAATCCCGTGACATTTACCATCGTATTAACGTCCTTGAAGAATTTTCGTTCAGCCGTGTTAATCCAATTCTCTGTGTGGGAAGATTCGACGTTAACCACCTACAAATACTGATTTTATCTTCTTTACGTACAGTAAGTACAGTCACTTTATATATCCACAGTGAACATAATACAACATACACTAGACATAATTTCAATTGCGAAGTGAACTCATAAATTAATTGAACAATGAAATAGCTCTGGAGGATACTAAAGTTTTCAAAGAGAACTGGCAAACATCAGCTCTCCGAACCGCATCCATATTCAAAGGATTTTAATTACTATTCCACTCAAAAAATGCGGACGAAAACCGAAAAAGTTGAGAGCAGAAAGTAGCGATTCAGTGTGCTTCAGTTTGGCGATCGGACGGCGAAACCGTTTTGGCAAGGATCCTACGCTAGTTAGAAGTGGTGCAACTCGTTTACTTGTTCAGTTTCCATCCGAAAAACTGGGATTGTAACTTTAAATCTCGATACTTTACGGCTTACCAACTAGGATCTGGGAATTTAAGACCGTGCGGTGCAACTGAACGATTAAGCTGGGAGGTTTTAGAGACATTACCAAAGTTACCACATGGAGTTCCGTGGCCAAACTTCTACGACGTTTAGCTCGTAAAAGAGCGTTACTGCCGCTGTGAATAGATAATAAGGATTTTATTAAAATTCCGTATCCTTGTTGCGCCGTTTCAGGGCTCCTTCTGGCGGGTGCCCTTTGTTCTGAAGGCATGCGAGTCTTAAATTCTCCCATAGTTGTCCCCAATGAAATTTCACGGCCTCATTTATAGCCCCTTTTGTGTTTGTTTTGGTATTGAGTTTATTCGCAATGATACTGGGAAGAGTTTTTTTGCTGTTTGCTTATCTTACCTTTTCTAGGGACCTAAATTCATGCTTATTACACAGCAAAATGGCTGAGTCAACAGTTAAGATGTAATTTGGGAGCTACTAATAACAACTTTTTTCCTACCTATTCCGGGATGTTTTGTGCTTTTATTTATTTTCAGAAAATGAGTTTTTCATCTCCCATGCAAATATCGACGCATCCACGTTTAACGTGTGTGTCTTCTTCCGAACGGACTAACAAATATACTTAACAAGAGTTTTAACCTGAAATATTTTAAAAAAACCTCAACAAAAAGAAGGGGAGTTTTATTCATTAAAATTATTTAATAAATTGCAGAGATATTTGATAACAACTTCTCTCTTAATTAAACTATAACCATATTCATATGATACATCATACAGAATTGAATCACTCACTGTGTGTTTTAATTACTACACATTCCATTCATACATACATGTGTGGGAGGGACATTAATTTAATTTTCCGATGAAATGAATGTCCAGAACCTACCAGTATGTGTGGTATCTATGTGGTTGCAACTTCAGTTTAATTCTTTATGCAAGTCCTGTAATTTTGACAATATTGCCCACAAAAATGAGTTAACCAGTCGAAACATTGTAATTGTTTAATTCTTTAAAATTTCTATTTGGCTGTTGTACGCAGTAGTAAGACATTTATGGACACTTCACTATTAAGTGTTAAATATGACAAGGAAAAAGATTTATTTTTAGTAATGAATATGATTTGTACTGTGTGTATATATAAGTATACATATAATGTACTTGCGGCTTTTCATAAATAGTTCATCTTAATAGACTGCATCGTTATTTTTCATAGAAATACCAGATAGTCGTATAAACTTCTACATAAGCGTAGATATATTTTTTATCATAAACGTTGTACTGTATACTATACGAGTATATCCAGAAATAACAAGTAAATTAATAAATAATAAAATAAATCTATAAAGAAATAACGTCACTAAAACGTTTGAGATACCACATAAATCATAAAGGTAAATGATTTTAAGTATGTAACCTTGTGCTGAAGCAACCAGTATGAACAAACTCTCGCAAATCCCATAGGAAATGTTGGCAAAAACAGTGTCTACAACTTCCCCAATCGCAATATATTTTGTACGTATATTTTATATCCACTGAAAATAATGTTCGTGAAAATATTTTGTACATCCGGGAATTTGCCCTAACAAGCGATTCTAAACTTTAAATTGGCGCTGTTTTTGCTGGCGAGAAATCTAGATGGCTACGCTTGAATAGATCGATTTTACATCAACCTTGGATTCTGATCGCTGGAAGCTTGCTTCCTTGATGTCATAGACAACTTTACAGTAACTTGTTAACATCAGCTTTATATTATGTATATGTTTTTGTCATCTTTTTGTCTTTTTGACTTCTCCTGTTACTATAATGTTCTTCCTCCGTCCCCAGTGAGTCTTGTCTAGTCATATGACTTGGATGTTCGTGTTGTACGATCAAATAATTTAATCACCATCATTCTCAGCTGGTTTTTACTACTGCTGGGTATAGGCCTCTCTCTTTTCATGCCAACGGTCTCGGTCCTGTGCCAATATCGTCCAGGTTCGATCCACGACAGATACTACATATGTCGTCAATCCATCAATTTTTCTATACTAATATTATAAAGCTGAAGAGTTTGTTTGTTTGTTTGTTTGAACGTGCTAATCTCAGGAACTACTGGTGCGAATTGAATAATTCTTTTTGTGTTGAATATACCATTTATCGAGGAAGGATTTAGGCTAAATAACATCACGCTGCAACTAAAAGGAGCGAAGAAACCATGGAAAATGTGGAACAAATGGGGAAAATTATTCATCTCTGAGGGCTTCCGTTATTAACTATTCCACGCGGACGAAGTCGCTGGCACAGCTAGGTTACGATAAAACAAGAGTCTGTTAATATGGCGACACGGTAATTTATTTTATTAGCAAGACAAATATAAAACGGGATATATATCCTTCAGTCTTTTTCATAATCTCCAATCTAGATGAAATGTTTACAATGTTGTCTCAGAGTCAAGAACATCTCACTTCTAACACAACTTTGTCTATACAAAGTGCAAATATTCGGCAGTGACGCCGAATAACTTTGAACTTTGACGATATTAGATTGAATATTGGATAGTTTGCGTTGGTGTGCTGGAATTTCACGTAGCTCCAGTTTTATATTCGCAACATGTACATAGCAAGGGCATTACTGATGTTTTTTTTATCTATTTTCGGAAGGTATAGCTAAACTTTATCCGTTTTATTATAAAACGAGTAATAAGGCCCAATGGGTATTATTATTATTATTTCTATAATAAAAGTAAACACTACAACACAACAACAACACTACAATTACACAATGTTTTAAATTTCAATGTTTATGTATTATTAGTAAATTCCAATACAAAAAGTCAGTTAAAACCTATTATTTTAACATTTTTTTTGTATATGAAATTTCTGTTCAAAATAGAAGACAAAAGAGGAAGAAAAACAGCAAAGCGTTCTGACACAATAGCTACCAGTTTAGCCTTAACTTTAAATTAATTTGCTACAGATAGCGGAGCTGTTATTCTACTTTTAAATAAATATTTATTCATTTTCCAATATTGCTCACAGTAGTATATTCTATAACAATAAAATGGCTACGTTTTCCGTCGACAAATATCCCTCGTCAACTCGTGGCCACGGCGAGTGTCACGCTCGCTTAGTGGCGTTTTATGTCTCAATGTCGACTCCTAATGGATTTCCTTTCTACAGAACAGTGTGGAGATACTTATACATATACAAATACATAGAGAGACGTATTTTACTTATGTTCTTTCTGTAAATGCCTATGAAAAGCGTGAAGCTTGTTATCATGAAGCTGTAGTTACATTAAAAATGTAGGTGCACAAATTATTTCTAGTAAAATGTGACTTAATACCAAAAAAAAACCAAATGACTGCAAGTTTACCGACTACCATAAATATCACAAAGTTGCATGAGTTTTCAATGGGTATAAATACTGCTATGAAAGCAAATAGAACACCTGATTATTTTTTTGCTACAATGAAGTTTAAATCAGTCTTAAGTAAGACTCAAGAAACCTACTTTGTTTTTTTTTTAGAATTCAGCCCCACTGGAAAAGGCAAATTTATGTTAGTAGGTAACACTTTTTTAAATCTCTCAGATAACCACTCAAGACATAATACGCGTAACTTGCAAACAATTTCACAGTACCTTTGTGATTGATGTTTGAAGTGGTGTAATAATTGAAAGCTCAATGCCTTACTCAGTGGAAATACCTCGATTATATCAGGCTACATTCAAAGTGGCCTGTAATCAATACTGAGAATATACAGAGGAACTAATAAAATCACATTCAAATATAATTATTGCTTAAGTAAAAAGCATTCAAATCTCCGTACTGGAAGGTGGTGCGCCTGTGTTACGGAAATCAGTTCCTTCTTACCACATCAACGATTTTATACCTACTGAAAAGAAACGCCTGGTCACAGACTTAGTGCAAAGAATGGTGCTATATTTTGAATATCGGTGTACATCACAAAAAAACATAAGCAAATAAGTGATTATTTTAACGTTGGTCAGCTCGATTGGTTCGATGAAATTGCTAAGCAATATTGTAGGAACTAAATTTGATGGGCTTGGGACACTGAACTGTATGGCGCTGGAGAGGAGGCCTATATTCAGCAGATGTGGGTGACAGACTGTGGGTGGGCGCGCGCTGAAATGATATTGTATAAATTGTATTGAGAAGCTGGACGTCTCGCAAGCTTGAAAATAGTAATATTTTACTAGTTACAATATTAAATTTTATTTTTATATATTCTATTTTGTATATATCACTAACTCTGTATGTACACAATAGGCCCTATACTTAACCCTTACCGAATATCAATTTGATTGATTTCGGAGTAGTTTGAGTGAATAGGGCACCGACATCTGTAGATCCCAACTATTTAATGAATGCCATTAGAATTAGATAAGGGCCTTCGTAAACCTACGCCTTAAGTGCCAAGTTACGAGTAATTCCTTTATGTAGGTGTGGATCACTTAAATATTTACCTACGTAATTTCAATTAATTGTTTGTATCAAAATATGAATTTAATCCCTGTTTATTCAAAAATTAGTCAAACTTCGTTTAATGTATGTGTATTTTTATTTCTTTTTTTTTTTAACATATTAGCATCATCTAATCTTACTCGTAAAAATATGTAGGTATCTCTGACATAAATGATCTTTGGATACATACCTAATCTAATTTCATTTTTAGCTACCCTTACACTCCGTTTTCCAAGACATCTCAGCTATAAAACAATCCTTTAAGGTCGCCGATTGTTTTATTGCTCGGAGTCCTTCGTTGTAAAATGTAGCCTACGCCTAAAAGCCTTCAAGTTATGTTGAGATTTCGTTAAGTTTCAGATTAATCGATAACATAGCGGACGAGATTGGGCAAGTTCAAGCGGTCTCAAGTTCTCACATTTGTCTGTGGCCCTGGGGCTCGTTTGGAAACGATATTTTTACAACCAAATATCATAAGATTGATAAAGTAATAGAGTATTTACAAGACAAAATCTTCAAGTGGCATGTTTCTATTACAAAGAATTGGTCTAAATGTGGTTGACTGATTGATATATCTATTCGCTCAATAAAGTTTTATTTTTTATATTTTTGTTTTTATTAATTAATTAGTTTAGTTTAGATTGTCTGACTTTGGTCTTGAGTCTCACAGAATAAGTAAATCTGACAATTAAGTCTTTTCTGATCATCGTCTATTAATATCTAAATATATTGTGATTTTCACACAATTTCAGGTGATTTCTACACGATTCAAAACGTGCCCTTGAGTTAAAGACAAGATACGAGGCAACGATATTATCAACATTGCATAGCGGCCTAGCTTTATGGCTGTTGTTTTGTATCGCCGGATCCAGGATTACAAGTTTATGGAAATGGGACCTTACGCTTTGACTGAGTTTGGTTTAGTTGTTATGAAGGTTTGAATAGACTACGGATCCTAGACCATGTTTTCAAACCATTTGATAGATCTGAAGTAATAGAGAAATTGCAGCATGCTATTACAGAAAACATTACTTACTAAAAACTAAAAAAAAAACTCATGCAGATGATACCGCTGAGCTTTGCGTGCTTCAAAGTTGTTAGGTTTCGTGTACTTCTTAGATCTCTCTCTTGAGTCGTATTTCCTCACGACTGAGGGTCTTGACTTCCCCGCAGAATGAATTCGTTAGGGGAGTTTTCTTGGGCAGATACACTTCTTAGATGGATGACCTAAAAGTTTTATTCAATTTTGGGGCATGGAATAGCTAAAACTATTATCTACCAAGTAACATTTAAATAACTATACAGAATATACGCATAATATGAGTGACTTACAGAGCTTGAACATGTATACATGAAGAGATCATAGAATGCAATGCATTTATTGACACATAACTCTGTGCTATTCAGCCACTAGCTAGCGCTTATATGATAGGGGAATCACAATAAGAGAACCTTCCTCTTTTAATTGGAATGAAACGACACGAGCGACGCCATTAATCCTCATAACTGAATGCATATGTGCTGCAAGCATAGACAGCTTAAAACAGAAATATCTATCTGTTATTTATGTAATAAATAAAATAAACAAACAAAAGACATTTATTTCAGGCTTAACCTATAGTTCATAAAACTTATTTGACACTGTAAAGGACAAGTTGACTAAAATTACGTCTAATATAATATGGTATTATTCAGTAGGCTATATGGATATCTATTTATTGTAAAACCTAGTTGGAAATTGAACCAGTACGGGTTTTACTTAGCAAAATTAACATATCTATTTTGTATAAAAAACTGATGAATAATAAGAGGTAAACGATATGCGATACGATCACCATATGCCATCTCCGTAGTGATAGATTAATCAGCATTGGAATAGGTATATGTATAGCGTAATATATTTTCACTGTACAGTCAGTGAATTTTGGGTTTTATGGTGAAGTAGGACCCATTTCTTCTGTGTGTGTGTGTTAATTTTTTTTTCATACGAAGGGGTCCACTGGGTTTCATATCGGTGACTGCAGGAAATCAATTTTCCGCTCGGATTCATTACTTCCAACGTTCGTATCGTTCGCCATTTGACATTTTAAAATCATGCGTTTAGATAGGGATGAATGTATTGAAGAGATATTAATCATACGTTTTTGATGATTTTTATGAATTATGAGCTGTGTTTTTGAAATTTGGCGAGCATGGTATCTAAGAACCTAATAATCTAACTTACTAGACTAATAAATACAAACCAATGAAAAAAATGTGTACCTAACGCCTAAAAGAAAAATGTAATTACCTATTTGTTAAGATATCTTAGAAATTTAACAAAGTTTATTATGTACTGCTATCTGTATATATTATTTTCTTTATTGTTATTAGTAATGTCTGGAACGAGAAAGCAATCACACCGCGACACAGGTTCGCCTAGTGCGGTGTTTATAGTGCATTTATGTATAGTTTTATTATGTTTTTGGAGCAATAAACGAAATTTATTATTTATTATTATTAGTGCAACGAGAGATGAGGGGTTTTATAGTTATAAAAAAACCGGACAATCTAATTCTTGTGTACGACAGGGAGTAGTACAATAAGTGTCCGATGGTTGTTGTTGTAAAACAGATATGTGTATTTCTAGATTAATTTAAATTTATCAATATTAATTTTGGATTTTATTTTTTCTCACTGTATTTTTATTCAAAAGTTCCTAGCTCAAAACCGCCATCAAACTTTCGCTATAGATAGCCAAACTTACTTTTATAATTGTGTTCTCTAGTCATCAATTTCAAAGTTATGACGATCAATCCTGATAACTTAATGCAAACCAGTGTAAAGGTCCCAAACCCGCCGAGTTGCCTTATTGAGTTAGTCAAGTTGTGCTGTTTCCGCTATGAGAAACGGAACCCAAGTTGGCGAAGTGGCGTGTACATTTTACGGTTTCAATTATGTACACCTCTTTAGATTAGAACTGTTGAGTTTGTGAACGAAGTAACAGTTACTAAACGCCTAGACAGTACATATACGGTGCGACACATATTCTGATTTGGGTTATATCGGCACAAAAAGTCGAGCATAACGGTTGTCTCGGCTATGTCACTGATTGCCAAGAGTACACTTTTCATTCCCTATCCAATAAAATGATAGGTATTTTGCTCTGTACGGTCAGTCAATTGAAGACTAGGGCGCCTGGAGCGATACCTATACAACTGAACATTATAATATACAAGGTGGTAGCATGCCTATAATTGAATGGAATTCAAACTATTTCTGTAGTTCTAATTCAGTTATAGTATTTCAAACTGAACCCTGTGCTACTATTAGCAGCTTAGTTACCACTTAATAAATTGATATAATATACATACAGATAGTAATGCATAAGTCTTACAAGTAAACAGAGCATTTACGATCAAATTTTACCTGTACAGAGAGGTAACTCTAATCAGATGTCTCTGGACTAGTGTCTACGCTTGCCAGTGAGCATTGCGTATCTAGGGAGGAAGCCCAGTTATGTACCAAGCTAATTGAAGTGGTGTTGGCAATTTAACAATGCAACTTGCCGGCTTGCCGTGCAGTGCGAATGTATAGTTCTGCTATTTAATATAACGAATTATTATCGAGGCCAGAAGATATGTTATGAGAAAATTAGGCTCTCTAATGAAAGATCACACCAAAGTGTGAACACAGATTATTATATTGCAATTGTGTAACAAATCTTTATAAAGCGCACAATGTCGAAGTTTAAAAAATCTGGCTCACATGGTTCACTTTATTACTCTGTTACATGAATTCGCTACAGCAACAACTTCTGCATTTTTTTCCATTCTACTCGGATTTTATAGTTTCGCCTGCCAGAAATAAGCGGAGGCTGCAACGTTTTCTACGTCACGGAATGTAAACAAGCAAACAAGCCGGTTTCAATTACGGAACTAGCTCTAGAAACTAGTTAAGTGACTTCAAAAGCACTTTAGGTTTGAAAACACAGTAAGCGTCTGCCGGGTGACACTTCTAAAGGCATTGTCGTAGGGTTAAAAATGATCGCTATCGTGACGTCATTCTGTCTTGACGGTAGTTCAGTGTAATATTATAATTAATTGATTAATCTTAATATTAAAGAAGTAAAGAAACAAATTTGTTAACTGTGCTGCTCACATCAATATGCCAAACAAAGATATTATTACGAGTTATGTCAATTATTTTTATGCTATTTTCTCTGTGCGTTAGTGTCAAATTACACAACATGCGCTTGTCCCAGTATTCCTTAAGCCATGTCAGAGGCCCTTAAGGCGGCTTGATAAACTCTCGACACTAGAGTTGGCCACTCTCATTCGATAATAATAAGTATTTTTATTATTTATTGTCCGGAGGTTCCTGTCTATAGCCTCTACCACCGGTAGCTTGAGTCCTGCCCCGCTGCCGGCGGCACCACTAGTTTTAAGTTTTTTTTATGATATTTGTTTTTTTTATATTCCGACATATATATTAAAAAATATATTTGTAAATAAACGAATACGGGATAAGTATTGCTTAAATCAATTTCAGACGCATAAATCAAACTCATCTAAACAACTATTCGTATTGAAATATGAAGGTAATAACGGAAACTAATAGAGGATTTATTTTGCATTTATGAGTTTCACGTCATCCAATCTTGAGAAGGGTTAAAGATGACAACAACCGACAGAGGTCGTCTTTTATGTGAGGGCTGGAGGATGTCCCTGTCCCTATTCCGATAGGTCATGTTGTGGTTATAGATAGGTTTGTGTTCAAATATTGTATTCAATCTTTTTTGTGCATTTTATATCTTGGATTGGATAGTCGGTCTTAAAGAGAGAGTGTTTTTTTAAAAGAGAGAAAGTTGTTTTATGTCAATTTTTTTTTTATAAAAATCGGTGTATTTATCATAATTATGATAATAACTTTGAATTGACGTAAAATATTCAAAAGAACAATGTTTTCTAACACCGGGTTACTGCACAGAAAAAATACTTTTGAATTATATTTGATACCGTGGAATTTTAATCAGTTGCCGATGCTGGCCATCAAACTAAACCTTTAACGTTTGTATACAGAATAATATGTATTGATTATTTCGGTAAGGGCCAACCTAGTAAAACTTAGTCATCTTAGATTCATTATACACTAGTGGACGCTCGCGGCTTCGCTCAAAGAAGGAAAAAAAGAAAGCATTTATTTTGACACACAGGATACAACAATATATACCTACATACATAAAAAAAGATTGAAAAACAGATAGAATACAAAAATGATATATGCGTTACATTGATGTATCCTGTGCTTCAAAGAAAGTCTTACCTCAGCAATGATGCTGCAGATTGCTCTACAGCGCTGATTTTTTTTTCAAAGCAAAGTAACTATCACATACATAATATATGTATGAGTGTGTACCTAATTAACTATTTATTGTTACGGCCTATCCACTCCATTAAGATGCGTTTACCATTATAATTACAAAGTTAGAAGTTTTAAACATGTTAATTATGAGTCTCCATTGGCCAATTCTGAAATTTACCTGAATTTTGAAGTTGATTAGAAAACTTTTGTAATTAAAACACCTGAATCAGTTAAAATTTGCTTTCTAACAACTTATTTTAAAATTTATGATAGGTAAGACTGTTAATTTAAAAAAAAATACCTAATTCTAGCATGTTTTAACCGATTTCAATAAAAGGAGGTAATCAGGTCTTCTGATAGTTTTATTTTTGTTACCTTTTTTGACCCATTCTTTGAGCTGCGTAAAATAGGAGAGTAATGTATTATTTATTGTTAAGCACTAGCATGACTTAGTTCAGAACATATTCAGTTTTCTTCCTTTTAGGCTAATTAAGCAGTGATAAAAAGGTTTGCTCTTAAGGGTTCCTAAGAGACCTGGACAAATGCTTGTCCTAACTAAGCCATTGTATATTATGTACAGTAGCTAATTAATTAAGGTTCCTAGTGTACACACACGTATGAGAATCAACGATACCATACGGTTTAGACGTCTATGTAATCATTCCGATACAAATATCTCCTTATATCTTATTAATTACATACATTCTACAGATCAATATTATAAAGGTGATGATAGCTAACATTTTATTAATAAAAAGTTTGATAGTACATAATTATTTTTCTAAGAATGTATGTGTGTGTGTGTGTTCATGTTATTATTACATATTACATTATATTGTTACATGTTATTGAACACATAATAGCGTGATAAATCCAATGCTGATTAGTTCGCGCAGATTATATTATACGCTTCAGGTTAGCCCTCGAGTTCTGTTATCCATATACCTATACATTTGCCGCAAATTGGACGAAATATATATAGTACTAGCTGGTTCCCGCGACTTCGTCCGCGTGGAATAGTTATTACCATAAAAACAGGTCTATTGAGTTAACCTTAAAAGATAGACATATACTGTTGGGTACATTTTGTTAGATCATTTCAAGAGAAATAATTCTTTAATACATATTTTTTTGATATCTTGAACCGTTTTCGCAGCGCACGCAAAGGAAGCCCTCAAAGATGAATAATTTTTCCCGTTTTTTCACATTTTCCATTATTTATTCGCTCCTATTAGTTGCAGTGTGATGTTATATAGCCTAAAGCCTTCCTCGATAAATGTTCACTAAACACAAACAGTTTTTTTTTTCAATTCGCACCAGTAGTTCTTGAGATTAGCGCGTTCAAACAAACAAACAAACTCTTCAGCTTTATAATATTAGTATAGATTAAAATGATCCTGCTATAATGGACGAAGCATAAGGCGTCCGCAAGTTTTAGTATCTACGATGAATGTGAACGTTTTCGGTGTTCAGTACAACGAGGTGGTCTCGACTCTCATTAATATTTCGTCCGCAGGTGGCGTGTCTACACATTGCTTGTTTTGTCATTAACGCACCGGGTATTTGTATTCATTAAATTGTTATTCAATTGTGTCGGGGAAAGGCTTTCAAATAGGTTCGTGCATTTAGAAATTACGCTTGTGTTGTGAAAAATAAAAGGTTTCAGTATGTCATGCGTGGTGTATGTTTTATGAATTTGTTTAATTATTTTCCTCGTCACGCTTAGATGTTTTAATAAATATACTTGAAGTTAGTGGTAAGTTAGACCTTTTAATCCAATTATTGGAAATTACTGCCACAAATTAGACGTTTCAAGTTTTAATTGATTTGTAGATGTTATTTATTTAAGTGTTCTCGGCTACCAACTTATTGTTGTAAAAAATACTTCTGTGATGGCATTTTTGAGACCCTTACTATCACAATTACTAAACACTACGATTACCCTTCACTCTGTTGTTGCAAGGAAACACACCAACAATCACGCATTTTACATACTAAACAAAAGTGAAAGAGCTAACTTAACTAAGAAATTAAAAATTTGGTAAATGAATTTTCTTATTAAACCTACAATCCTTTTTAGAACTAGATTAACTTCAAGAAAAGTTACGACTCAATTTAATGAAAATTTATGCGACACCTAAGCCTATATTGCGTTCTAGATATTTGTAGCTAATCTTGTTTTTTTTACTCAAAGCTGAAAATTAATTTTATTTTACTATAAACAAAAACTAATAAAGGCAATTTAAAAGTGTCTTAACTTGTTACACCTATAAATGTTCAGTTTTTCAACATTGGCAGTCATAAAGTTCATTGTTAAAATATTTCTTATCCAGATGTAATAGTACAATGTAAGAGTTTTCTCAATCATCATCTTCAGTCCTTGTCGACCCACTGCTGGGTATAGGACTCCTCCCCTAGGTACCATTTGCGTCAGTCTTGTGCGTTTCGAATTTGCGAATTTATATATAATTCAATACTGTATCTTGACGTAGCGTGTCTCTATAATTAATGTCGTGACCTACAATTAGTTAAGACAAGATCCTTTCATGTGGAGCAGACATCACAAATCATACGATATGTGGATATATAGACTTAATTACACAAAACACATTATTTACGGTTACAATAATCTTTCATTCATCTGGCTATCTATCTTTCTTTAGTTACGAAACAAACTCTGAAATGAACACACAACATTTAAACACGTCAAAAGTAAATTACTTAACAAGATTAAAGATAAAAAGATAAAAGATTTTTATTTGTAAACAGGCAAATGTGATACAATTTAGTGTTGCTCTGCCTTCTACTGTAGTGTTGACTGTGTTGTAGAAGGCAGGATCTACCAGGGGATCAATTTGTTTACAATAAAAATATGTTATACTAAATAATAATAGGCTTTACAAAAACATGTGGCTATTCTTAAGCTAACTTAGCCCAAATATACAGTGTATCAACTAAGTTTCGAAGACAAATTAAATACAATTACGCCGTGGTGTGTGTATATGTGTGTGTGTGTATGTTTATATATATATAATATATATAAACATACACACACATATGTGTGTGTGTGTGTGTGTGTGTGTGAATGTGTGTAAGTGATTGTTACATAACATAAAATTAGTGTCCTATTTGGCAATTTTAAAGAGCTAAATCCACAAACATCGAAACGCATGAAAAATCTTTTGAAACAGTAAGTTTGTTCTGACGATGTAAAGTTATCATTTGTTCAAAACGTTGTGCGCTAGTGAAACAAGAGTGACTCAATATGTATTGGGGCATCACAATCTTAACTTGTATTGTGTGTGACTCAATAAAGATATTTCTATTTACATTGGCTGTCTATAAAGTACAATTTTTTACGATTTGTGTGTACAATTATTGTACACTATTTAGTAATATGCGGCAACACGCAGACGGCAGAGAGGCGAGGTCTGCGTGTTGCCGCGGCCCAGAACGAACGTTCTGAAGATGGATGTCATAACATCCGAAACGCGTAAACGATTTACGCGATTTACACGTGAGTGAAAACCGTTTAGTTAATCTTTTGATAAAATGTCTCACGAAAGTTTTAATATTAAAATAGGTATTATGAATTTGTTTCATGAAGTTTTTGTATATGTTCTGATACATTTGCACACGACAGAATAAAATTTAATATTTTTGGCTGTATCTTTCCCTAAATTCCTAAACAAAAGAACAAAATTTGGTGCTATTGAGCAGTTAAACATAACTCAAAGGTATATTGGAACCATGTATATTATCTATACATTTTTTTTTTTTTTTACATTAGGTAGACTCACGCTTGACTACAACTTGCCTGATGTTAAGCAACATTGTAATCTACGATCTAGCGCGCTTGCCTAGAAGAAACCGGTTTACTCTCGACTTGAAGACCGACAAATTATAGTTCAAGGGGAATAGAGATTCGGGCAAGGAGTTCCACAGTTTGGCTGTTCGCACGATGAAAGTCGAAGCAAACCGCTACAAACATACAAACTTACCCACATATCAAATTTATTATTTCTGTCTATCGGTTTAGAAAAATAATCAATATATTTAACTAAACTTTATGACTTTGTTAAAGTACACGTGGACAATTATACGAAAGCCTTTTGTTCAATACTTTGCATAAGCGCAAAAAAATAAATAAATCATTAAAATACTGAAAGATTTTCAGGTTAATCCTTTACTTTGGTACGGATTATGCTCAAGCTTTGTGAATTAGTTTTAATGAGATACTCATATACAAAGAGAAATAAGCGTTGTAGAATAATTATGCAAACAATACAGATCACTATGATTTTTAATTATTATATTGTATAAATGTCTACAAACACAAACCGTCTTATTACAAAACTGTTAATACCGGGATAAGTCTATACGAAGTCTGGTAAGAAATAATTTCTTATTACAAAACGACGACTAACGTGATAGTTCGTACTTCGGATGTAACCAAACTTAGTTTGCCGCGACACCTAGTTTAACTATGGTATATCTCTGTTCTAACTAAATTGGATTTGAAGTATGAAACAATTCTGACGTTTAGAGGTTATAGATTTATTTTCAATATTTTGTTATTGTGTTCTACTAATAATCCTTTAATATACAAAACTGGATCTGTTTGAATCGCCTCGGTGCCCAGATAGATACATACCGAATTCATTTGATCTATGTAGGTGAAGAAGAGTTTCGGAATAAATATAGGTTTAACAAACGTTTCGGAGAAAAAATAGTGGATCTTTTGCGTGAAGAGCTGGCTCATGATCCTCGCGGATCCCCTTCGAGTCCATATATACAAGTGGTATGCGCCTTACCTACACAATTGGGCTCGCCATCAAGTAAGTACCTATAATATATTTGCAATAGTTTTGTAACATTCATTGGGAAGACGGCTTACAGAGACAAACTGTTTTGTAACTGTTTGTTCCTCTAAACAGCAGTTTCTGAGTGTTAAAATGTATTAATGTAGTACCCCATTTTCACAACCTAAAGATAGCTTTAAGTAGGTATAGACCTACTACAAATTTAGATGGTTAGTGTGAATATTATATATCAAACCCACACTAAGGGCAGGTGATTATATTATTAGTTGGGATGCTCACCTGACGTCAGTCAGCCCAAGAGTATTTGCGTCCGGTGTGTCACTGAGACGAGCATAACTGGCAAAAAAGTTGCAGTTTAATCAGTCTTCTTAAAAACTAAAAATAGTAGGTACTGGTTTCATCAAATTTCATCAAATTGGTTAATAGATTCAAAATCTATGGCCAACGATCTAGTAGATACTCTTATAATCTCTTTATAATATGTACCTAACTGCCATAGGCAACATAGGCTATATAGATAAAAAACTAATACATATACCTAGGTATTCACTAAATTGTTACTTTCAGGTAGTCTGTGATGCTGACTTAAGAATCATGAACATGATGACAAGATGGTGTGGAAGTGTACACATGACTCCCACATTTTCAAAGTCCAGATTGAAACAAAGGTTCGAGGCGGGTGCATTCTCTGGTGTATTACTGGGAGACAGTGGGTACCCATGCACCCCATCTCTTTTCACTCCACTGTTAAACCCATCCACACCCCAAGAAGAAAGATATAACAGCATACATCTGTACCCGGAACACAATTGAACGGTGCTTCGGATTGTTAAAGCAATGGTTTGTTGCTTACTAAGAGAAATGTTTGTAAATGTAGAAACTGCCAAAAAACAATAGTGGTTTGTGCTGACCTCCACAACATACCTGTGGATATGAGGGATGATGTGTTTTCTAATACAGAAGAGAACTTTGAAGAGCAACCTATAAATGTTTATTCTTGCAATACTGCCAGTTCTGTGAGAGGCAATATAAAGAGAAGACCATTTATACACATTTTTAGTTAATAATTGTATTTAACTATTGTATTACATGTATATCCCTAGGGAGGTGTCTATTTGAGCAACATATATTACTGTAATCAGTGAAGTTTAAACTGTTTAATGTACTAAAATAAATTATAATGCACATTTCTAATATTTATGGATTAAAACAAATTTATAGTAAAATGTACATAAGATATTTTAACATAATACCTATTTTAAACTAAACTGGATCAATTTGTTTTTTTTTTTAATCTATATTATGTAATAAAATATGCAAATGTTTAATCAAACCTCAAGTATAAAAACATTTCTTTTAATTTTAAAACTTGTGTCTTTGTAAAAAGTTAAAATAAGAAGAATAATAATCAGTTTGTGTATTTTTATTGCATTAAACCCACACCAGAAATGAATAAATTTAGTAAACAAAACTTACAGTATAAGTATATTTTGCAGTAGGTAGATGTTAAATTTCCTTTTCAAGGCAATGTAATTAATAAATGAAATAAAATAATAAAGCCACCAGTACCAGTTTGCGGCACGTTTTTTAGTTTTTGAAACCATTAATTGATATGTTGCTAAATAATGCAACTTTTTGAAAACAAAAAAAAAATACAATTATCAATGACAACGTCAAAAACGCTAAAATAATTTCGTTGACGGTTATTTTAACTTGAAAACTGGCACATTACGTAGTTATAGCCAACGAATAAAAAAAAACTTCGTGTTTTTGCTACCACAGATGATATAATATATAATCCTAGGATCGTTCTTTCTAGCAACAAGTCTTGACTTCGTCCTGCTTTTGTAATAAGAATTCATGTTACGGTAACAACCCTGAACTTCGTATTACTTGACATATGCCTAGAACAAACCATTTTTTTATAATAAGACGGAAAGATTTCTAAATTATTTATATAGTGCGCCGCAGGGCTACTCTAATTTTAAGCCCATTTAAAATATGAACAACAAAATTAATATAGTACGGTGTACACACTGCAAAAACATTAAAAAAGCCACCAATGCTGAAATATATTTTCAAATATATCTGGTACTAGCTGTGCCAGCGACTTCGTCCGCGAGGAATAGTTATTATCATAAAAATGGTTCTGGGGAGTTAATCTTAAAAGCTAGACATATACTGTTGCAGATTGCATTTTGTTAGATCATTTTAAGAGAAATAATTCTACCATACATATTTTTTTGATATCTTGAACCGTTTTAGCAGCGCACGCAACGGAAGCTCTCAAAGATGAATAATTTTCCCCGTTTTTTCCACATTTTCCATTGTTTCTTTGCTCCTAGTTGTTGCAGCGTGATGTTTTATAGTAGATAAGATAGATAAAGATAAAAGAATTTTATTTGCCTTAATACATTTGTTAACATTGTAGGTGTCCCTGACAACCGCTGTAGGATTCCCTGTGTCGCGGTGCCAGGGTTCTTCCGTTGAACAAAAATTAAATTATACAATTGTGTTTTTATCAGTTGAAGGCTCAATTGAAAGTTCTTGCAATTTAAATTCACTTCAGCATAGAGTTGTGACAATGATTGTTAGTTATATTAGTAGGTTTTTATATTAATTTTTTAATAGGTAAGTTAGGCTATTTAAGTACAGTAAGTAAGTTAGGCCTTAATAATAATAATATCAGTATATCATCATAAGATTTCATTAAGAGGTAAGATAATTATGAATTATGATTGATATTATATAAAATTAGAAATCGTAATTTTGCTAACAGAGTACAGAGTGACTGTGGTACTCAGTGAAAATTGGCATAGTATATAATGTATCAAGTAGGTAGGTGATAGTCCCGAACGCCGGGGGTTACCCAGTGTGGGACGTGTAGGTATGTGTGAGTGTGTGTGACGAATGTGTGGATAAGAGTGAGTGTTTGTATTTGGTTGAAGTTATTCTACTATTCTTATTAATTCTTCTGTCTCCTGGTAAGTTAGACCCATCAGGTGAGTTGTTATTTTGTGTTTTGCTTTGTATTTACTATCTTCTTCTATATTTAATATCTTATTAAGTACACAGTAAATATAGCGTCCTCGGAAATTGTAGGATCTCATCCCTATTTGTGTGTTAACTTTAATTACTGGCCATCTTGATAAGTTACGTATACCTTCGCGAGTCCTACGTCTCGTTTGCATTGCTGAGCGATGGAAGCGCAGTGCTGCTGATTTGATGTATATTTTCCTAACCGTAAGGTGATTCGTCTCTTCGTGCAGAAGTTCTGTGGGATATCTAAGTTCTGTGGGATATCTATGTAAAGCCTTCCTCGATAAAAGGTCTATTCAAAACAAAAAGAATTTTTCAATTCGCACCAGTAGTTCCTGAGATTAGCGCGTTCAAACAAACAAACAAACTCTTCAGCTTTATAATATTAGTATAGATTAGTAACATTTTATTTTCTTTGAAGGCGGAAGATTTATTTTTACTGGCAAAATGTTATTTTAACCAATAAAAACAATACTGTCATAATAAAACACAATTGTTTGAAAAACACTCTTCACTTGTAAGCCATTGTTTGTGTTTTTATTCATTGAACGGTACTTTGTTACCCAGTCCTGATTAAAAAGCCATTTTCATTAGCCAATTTATTACAACGAGCTATATTGATTTGTTTGTTTGTGTTTATATGCAGTTACAAGGGCAAAGTCGACTTGAATTATGCGCAATTATTTCCCTGAAGTAAAAATACAACTAGAGTTAAGAACTGTATGTATATACATTTTTTATTTTGTTTAAAAATGTATTGCTCTAAAATATTTTGAATAAAAACTAGCAAATTTTTATGTCGGTAAGAAGACAAACGTTACTCCAATTCGTCCAATTCGTTAGTTCGTTCGTCGGTTCGTCCAATCGATGATAATATAGAACCTCAATATCTCCAACTAACGATTCAATAATATAATTTCATAGAAACCTAAACTTATCCAGTACCGAATCAAGTCACAAGCTATTAAAACCCGAGCTCCAAAACAAGATGTCAACATCGCAGTCCATTACCTACTGGCGTTGCTATTTCTGTGCATCTTCCATTTTGCCGTATTGCTAAAACGTCAGTCAAAGGCGACCGGTATAAAAGTATCGAGACCCTTTGAAAATACAGCGCGCATCCAGTTTATTTATCAGCTGCCGAGAGTGGGACGTCCCGGCGAAATGACAAAGCACGTTAGATCCGAAAGCTTGGGACTGCGAGCCGAACAGAGGTGTTCGAACTGTCTAGGGCAGTGGTTCTCAAAGCAAGAGTGTTTTTTTATTAGAGTAAGCCGATTTTATGTTAAAGATTATAAAATATTTATTAAACCTTACCTCTATTTTAATGCTATTTCATCCGATCAAAATATGAGCAAGTAATAAAGCAGTCGATTCAATAACAGTTAAAATTGGTTTAGTTCTTTTGTTTATTTATGATTACGAATCACAATATCTGGAACACATACCTACGCCTATGTCAATCATACCTACGCCTATGTCAATCATACCTACGCCTATGTCAATCATACCTACGCCTATGTCAATCATACCTACGCCTATGTCAATAATGTTGTAATTTTTGTAATTCATATTTTCATGCCTGTTACAACATTGATTTTTGGATCATTCCATCAGTTAGGCATAGCGATATGCTCCAAACTTTGGCAACCACGCCACAGTGGAATGAAGTTGTGAATATTTCAGAAAACGGTATATGCCTGTAAAGTCAGCCACTGTGGCAACATTCATGCAACACCGAACAATATTCTGAGTCTGTCGAATTTGTGACGATTGACTTGCTCGACCAGCGTCGAAGGCACAAACGGAGGATTTATTTTTGTATCGGAAGAAAAAGTTTGGTTCAAACGAATGTAGCTGAAGGTAATATTTACCTGGAAAAAGTTATCATACTTTTGCGCCTTGTATGTGTTTGATACAAAACTATGTTAAACGCATTTTTATCGAATGCATTTAAAGATATGTCTAATCGAGTAAAAGGTAAAGTTTTAGATAACTGAACTAAAAAAATTGGTAAAGTGACACTATGTACTTTAAAAAAAAGTCTGTTAACATAAAACCGTTACTTATGATTTGATGAATCACACAAGGTCTCAAAAATTCATAAAGCCATTTTACACGTCAAATTGTATAGTTTTAAATACTAGATAATAATTACAGTTCCGCTTCATTACTCCTTATTCAATCAATACTTCAAAGTATTCTTAATATATAATACCAATATTTCAAAGTATTCTTAATATATAATATAAGGTTATTGATAAATCTTTGTTCCTTTGAAACGTCTTGTGATTGACGTTGTCAGACGCTCACAAAGGATTGGTTTGAAAGCCTAAAAATCTATATGGCGTCATCTAATATCTACTAAGTTTTGGAAAAATATTTACCAATTAAAAAAGCTTATGTCTATGATAATGTGTCTTTTGTGTGTTATTATTTTATGATCATTTTAAAAACGAACACGCAGAAAATAATTCGTTTCAATTCCTTTACTAGATTTTTATGATTTTGTAATGAAACAATGGGCCTAAAAATACTCGTATCTCTGTCTGCTCCAGAGTAAGGAAATGCCCATTCATTATTAATAATATAAAATATTTTATTTGGTACATTTAACTACGTATTATACAACTGAAACTCTGGAGAAATATGTAGTGTTTTTCCGCTGCGACTGCTCCTTAACCGACATCAAACAACAAACTTGATGGTTTTTAGGTGTGTTCCTCCATATACCACCGCCACACCTCACCTCCTAACCAACGTGGCCTCGTGTTGACTCTCCGAAC
The DNA here is from genome assembly GCA_927399415.1 of Macaria notata. Classification (NCBI taxonomy): domain Eukaryota; kingdom Metazoa; phylum Arthropoda; class Insecta; order Lepidoptera; family Geometridae; genus Macaria; species Macaria notata. The sequence continues at coordinate 4,931,459 of OV656727.1, forward strand.
GTCGGTCCGAATATTCGGACCGACGTTCGGAGAGTCAACACGAGTCCTGAGGATGCCTCGTGGAGAGGCGAAACACGTGTCGACTAGAATATCTTGCCGAAAGAGAACAGCAAAGCTTCAAGACACAAGGTGCGGTGTTGGGAAGATCTTGAGATCCACGGAGGCCACGTTGGTTAGGAGGTGAGGTGTGGCGGTGGTATATGGAGGAACACACCTAAAAACCATCAAGTTTGTTGTTTGATGTCGGTTAAGGAGCAGTCGCAGCGGAAAAACACTACATATTTCTCCAGAGTTTCAGTAACAATGGATTTCCGCAAAGTAACGCCTGATTCAATATCTTATCTACGTATTATACAAGTTTGATAAATTAGTAAATTATATTATATTGTATTGGCAAAACTAAAAAAAGTTGTTAAAGCTGCCGCAAGATCAAAGCAAAGTAGGTAACAAGAAAACCCAATACTATCCAACTTGACTGCTAAAATCCCTTTTCCTAGATACGCCCTTGTTATTGGTAGTACTAACTGGTTTAGAATAAGTAGAAACCAAATTCCAGTAAGCACTAATATTAAATTTGGTAATTTCCGAAGTTGTCGTTCTCTCAAATAGCGAACATTGCCGCAAGAAACAACAAGGTTACCCAATTGTCTAAATTGTGAAATGGAATAAAAGCGCCGTCTACGAAGTTATAATTTCTTTGAAAATCTTTGCGTTTATTGAAGTTACTTTTACCTACTTGAAATAAATAGATTATATATTTTATTTGTTCGAAAAACGGTTGGCTAGAAAGATTTCAAATTGAAATATCGTTGGTGATTTGTTAAGCGAAGCAAAGTATGTTGAGACATAATATATTCAGAGTACATTATTTTCTGATTATGTAACTAAACCACCTTATGGTATTAATCGTAAACTCTTAAACTTCACGGAAATGTGTCACTAAAATATTACTTAACATTTTAAGCAAAACTATCTCAAAATACAATTCTCCGAAACAATTTCCAGCAAACTTGCTTCCCTCCACTCTAATATTTACTTACGGTTAACCAAAAATTATGAAAACGCTGTCGAATAATTTCAGGCTGCCACTATTAAATTCATAGCACAAACAATACATTCTCCAAGCTTACAGCCTCCGCGGCAAAACAGGCGCAAAGTAACACAATAGAGAATAATGCGGCCAAACATCTTGGCAACAGCGCAAAAATAGACAGAGTGATTATAATACAATGGGAAAAATTAGTATCTTAATCCATTACGAAAATTATTTTATTATAACATTGTTTACTTTAATTCCCGGAATTACATTTTAGCTACCTATTTAATGTTCATCTCTTTCGATAAGAAAAAGTGATTTCATGGTGACCATAAATTATTGCAAGTTTCTTAAAATCCTTATAAAATCCTTTAAATAAGACATAAATATAGGTCAATTGATACAGGAATTATTTATAATAATTTCAATGGTCTTATTTGACAAGTTTAGTTTCTTTGATTTAGTATTTCTTAACTTTTATTAGCTCAATTTTATAAAGACTAATTGTTTGTGTTATTTTGAATGCTACTCACATAACTGTAAAAAAAAGGTTGATTTACCTTTTAAATTATGTGAACGTAGTAGATACTTCATATCACATGTTAAGCGACTTGATATTTATCAAATATCAAAATCTACAATAGACACCTGAATTGGCCACTCCTACCAAAAAAAAAAGATATCTATACTAATATTATAAAGCTGAAGAGTTTGTTTGTTTGTTTGAACGCGCTAATCTTACTACTGGTGCCAATTGAAAAAATCTATTTGTGTTGATTAGACCATTTATCGATGAAAGCTTTAGGCTATATAACATCACGCTTCAACTAATATGAGCGAAGAAATAATTGAAAATATGGAAAAACGGGGAAAATTATTCATGTTTGAGGGCTTCCGTTGCTTGCGCTGCGAAAACGGTTCAAGTCGTGGCTATAATTTATAAAACTGAAGAGGTGGTTTGCAAAAAATAATACGATGCCCGAAATAACTAATTCCAAGCGAACGAAGTCGCAGGCACAGCTAGTCATTTATATAGACATTGCTAATTCCATCTAGCATTATATCCCAGCCTGCATATTTGTTATTTAAGTTGGTAGAAAACAATCTTGCAGTGCACTAACTTGCAGGCGCTTTTGAATATTGTTTATTTAGCCACTCCACTGATGTGCCGGTTTTGTTGTTGCAGGTAATGGCTATATTTTATGGAGCCAGCGATGAAATATTTGCCGAAACTGTGCTCGGGAAATTTTGGTGAGTTTATTCAGGCAGTCATGTTGGCAAATGAAGATTTTTAGATGCAGATCAGTTTGTTGAATGAAAAATAAAACAAACAATTTAATTAGGAAATTATTTTGAAAAGAGATTTTCACGTTTTTTAAACGTTATGGCATTCAAAATTATAAAAAGAGAAACAATGTTCCACGTCCACAAGCACATATATAGTAACACTAACTTCATTATGGTATAGCAAATTCTAAGTAAAACACAGTAGGTATACGGAAAATAAGTTCATAGAAAATCTTTCTTATAAGAATATTGTGCAATATCAAACTTATTAGAATAAACGTAGTAGTATATTTTCCTCTTGTTGCTTTTTTATCCATCCATTCTTTCATACAAGTGTAAACGGAGCGAGTACATAGGTATATATATAAGTATGTATATGTACATAGCTACATATACTTACATACCTATATACCTATAATAATGATCATATCACTATTCAAATTCAAATTATTTATTTACACAATGCCCTATATACAATAATAATACTATACAATAATGCCCTAATCAGTTATTCAATAAATAAAATAAATTGTTTATTGTTCATAAAATACAGTGTTGTACAGCTTTGAGTAATAAAAACTTACATAAATTACATCGGTGTCATACGTTGGTAAGGTTTACTGAGTCTTGTACAAGGTACCTCAAGGGTCCTGAATTGCAAGACTGCAGTACCTCCCGCCGCAGCAGGCTTCTTTGCCTATATTTACACTGATTTTATGTTTTAAAACATAAACAGTAGAATTATGTTTTAAAACATAAAATCTAAACATAAATAAAAAGATTACAAAATTAAGTACTTATTGCTATTTGCTAATTGTAAACAAACTTTTGGTCAGTGATACCAGCATTGAGGTAACAAATCCGTAGAATGTATGTATGTACATGAATGTACATGTGTACAATAATACTATAACAATATTGTTCTCAAGTGCTTAGATACATAATGCTAACCCCTTAGGAATTGTCAACAATAATCGAAACACTAAGTAAGCATGTATTGTTTATTGTTTAGGTATACTAGTCAGCTTAGGTACAATTTCACTCTTAATTTCCCACAGGGCTTACCTAAACTATCAAATTTCTGACGGGATGCCTATAATAGAATATTTAATGCGCTAATTTATTTCAAAAGCTCATATTGTGAACGACCTACATTTTCCTCTAGTAAATTAATTTTAAGATACGTAGTCTCTAATTAGTAATTATTGCAAAGATCTCTCCTGAAAGCTTCTTGTTAAGAATTTTCGCTCATAAAGGAGGCGTTGGTTAATTTTTGAATGGTATTTTGATTAATCTGTAAAGATCACAAGATAAACGAGCTTCTAAAATATTCTAAAACATTTTTGTTTTGTTCTGAATATTTAGTTTGATTACGAATAAGTAGAATAAACAACGATTTATATAATCTTAAGGCAAATTTGTTTTTATTATTGTAAGGTTTTCGTATAACAAATTCCTAACTCCTATTTAGTACGTGTTTTGTGCAATGAAAACGATAAACAATAATGTACTAATGTATTAATGTACATACATACTATTTTAAATTAAAAAAGTAAAGGTGTATTTAACATAATGTAGGTAAATATAAATAAAGCTATAAAGTGGCGACCACTACTTACCGAAAAATCATAAGTAAAACACAATACTTTTTAAGACATTTCTTTCAACAAACAATTGTGGAATAGACAGGACGAAAAAACTTGACAAAAAGTTTAAACTTATTTAAGCAGTCAAGACTTGAACCATAATTTTTAATTCAGTTCATTTTAAGAAGGCCTGTTATTTATTTATTTTGGTTTAGGAAAACTTTTTGATAATTTGCCTTCATTATTTTGTAAATAAATACAAGGCCACCATAATTATTTTTCAGCTAAAAAGCAGCAAAATGTAAAATGTAAATTTTGTTTTCATATATGAGTAGGATTTACAGTCAGTTAAAACGCTACAAATATTTAATTTAGTTGAGCTACAATACACATATTTAGTTACAAAACTAGCTAAATAAACCTTAGATTACCATGAACAACGGTTAACAATATGTTTTCGATTATATTCTGAATACAGTGTTTATTTCCAGAGCAACTTATTTATGCTAAAACCTAGTATACAATTTACCGTTGGCACATAAATCCATGGGGGTTGTTGAGGGTAGTTTAAAAGTTATTTATAGCCTTGCTACGGCAACTTTAATGTTGCTTATTATGGTGCCGGACAAAGTTTTCACCAACTTGTGCATTAGAGATTTAGCTTTAAATTGCTTTAATTTAAATAAGCCGCATTTCATGCTTTTTCATTAAATTTTCATTAGACCACATTTATACAAAACTAATCTAAATATATAAAATTCAAAGGTGACTGACTGACTGATTGACTGACTGATATAGTGATCTATCAACGCACAGCCCAAACCACTGGACGGAACGGGCTGATATTTGGCATGCAGGTAGATGTTATGACGTAGGCATCCGCTAAGAAAGGATTTTTGGAAATGCCACTTTTAAAGGGGTGAAATTAGGGGATGCAAGTTTCACTTCTTAATGCGAGCGAAGCCGCGAGCAACCACTAGTCGTTTTACAAAGTTGATCATTCCAACGAATTTTTTTAAGCATTCGTGTAGTAAATGCCAGTTTAAATACTTTAGTGTAAGTCTGCCATAACATAAATAAGTTAATCATTAATTAGGTTCGTTGTCGAGAAGAGTAATTAGCCCATCTGAGCAAACGTATCTTTGTTTTACTTACCTACCGTCAATTTGAATAGGACTGAGTGTTTCTTACCTTGAAAGGGAAGCTCTGTCCTGTAGATCAATAGTCCCTTGATATAGTCTTTGAGTCGGTTTGTTTGTTTAGTAGCTGCTACAGACAGTATTGAATACTATGGACCGATTTGTATTCAAAGGTCTCATACGGATTTGTGTCAGAGGAATGAGTGATATATCTAGATGTACCTGGTCTACATGTATACGATGTTTGAAAACAAGCGGGAACCGAGGGTTCTGTGTACAATTCTTTGTTGCAGGAACGTCTTATAACTTTAAAAATCACATTTAGGCTACTAAAATGACAATACCGCCAGTTATTGCGATAAAAAGAATCATGTTTAGAATTTACTGTTATACCTTTTCACTAAAGCATCGCGCGTCAATACGGATTTAACGTAGTACATACATACTTATATTATATATTACATCTTACAAATTTAATCTCATTGAGTTCAACCGTTTGAGCTCGAAGGGCCAAAAACAGTCATAAATTTGCCTCAAAAGAATGAGACTGCAACATTTCAAGTTATCCAATGTACTTCTACACTTAATATGGAAATGAGTGTAGATTTTCGCGCCTGGCAGTTAGTAGACCGTAGCCTACTTGATTAAGGCGTTCCGGACGGTGATCGGAAATACGCAGGTTCGAATCTTGCCGGTCGTGATTATTTTCGCGCATTTTACAATAAAAAATTAAATTAATAACCTTATTCCGTGTCTTAATTGAGATAAAAAAATTAGAGAAGTTTGATGAAAAACTTCGTTTGCCCACATATTGACGGCAAACTGTGCCCAACATTCTAGCGGCTAACTAGAGCACGTAACGAACAGCAGAGTTAATACTTAAGTATAGTTGCAGGCTGGTTTTAGGGCGCGTCGGTCATGTACACTGAGTTAGCCAGAGACTTAATTGGAAGAAATCTAAACTAACAGAAACAAGTTAATGATTCCTAACCTATTACACCCTGCTTGTAACAGTTTGTCAGGTTAAGAACGAATGGCTATTCGAATTTCTTTACCTGACTCACTGTTACAAGGGGGGTGTGACAGGTTAGGAATGATTCACTAAATATAATTCACTACTTTATATTTAGTTTAGACAGCTATCTACAGTGGTAGAATAAAAAAAATACCATTACATTATGTTTATTGGTTTGTTTATCCTCTTTTCACACCGCATTGCATGGCACCATTAGTGGGCTCATGAGAATAAAATAAGCTATTTTTTGTCTTGACCCAACTCCAGGTAAGCCGTGACTATCCACTGGTGTTCTACATTTATTTGACCTATCACGTACATTTATTTGCATAAAATTGTAGGATTTTTTATTCATGTGTCTACTATATATTAGTTTTGTTGTTTATGTAAAAGTTTACATCAGTAAGACTGCGGATAGATTCACAGCAATGATTCTGCGGCGAGCAATCTCTACTACCAACGCAAATTTTCACTTAAACAAAAAACAATGACAACGTATTTCAGCTCTGCTATTTATCGTCACGCCAACTGTACAGTAACACAGTTTGCTCTGGACAAACACTACGTACGCTTGCACATTCATAATATAATACAGAGCGCTTCACTAGAGCTCTTTAATAGTGATGCGCAATGTCAAATACTTAATTATCGATTGTCGATACAATAATACAATTGACGTTTCCCGTTTCAATTGTGTTTTGTGGTGCACTTTGGTGTCGTAAACTATCAATTTAATTGATTTTAGTGCTTTGGATTAGTGGAGCATGTAATTTTGTGTCCAATCATATCAAACGTGTGTACACCGAATGTGAATTGTTTTGCTGTCTATCAATTTGCATTAAGGTTATATTTATTCAGGCTATCGTATATCGCTATGATGTAAACTCGGTCAATATTGTATGCCTTTGCTTTTTGAGCAGTTATGACATAGTTCTAATAGGTGGCCTAAAAGCATTGTTCTTGTTTGGACGGTTTTTTTTTTATTTAATTGAAATTTAGGGGCTTTAAACTAAACATTTATGCCAGCTCCATCGTAGCCTAGTAACAATTACATTTACTTAATATACTTATAATACTAGATTAATGCTAGAACTAGAAACTAGCTAATCCGATCCCACTAAAATCCGTGGCAAGGTTCTCGGACGATCTGCGGCCCGCAGATAGGCTTCTACCTAGCCGAAGACCATGCAAAGGCAATTTATGGTATGTGTCCGGAACGCAATCCGAACGCGATAACAACTCTTTTTCTGCTCAATTTATTTACAAACCATTTGGACGGTTTTATAAATTGGATATCGCATTACTTCGTAGTGGATAATATCTTTTATGTCAAACTCAACTAAAAAGAGACATTCTCCCTCAAACTTAATGTACTTAAGTACAAGTTTTTGCTTTTTATTGTAGCCTCTCTATTCTCAACACTAGGTCATTTTACGTCGGTCAACAAAAGACAAGATGAGCTTTATTGAATTTGAATTTCAATATAAAACTTTTAGTCTGGAATTCTTAGTAAAAACTGCTATGCAAACGTTCCATTTGCATTTGTTTACGCAATTTAAATAGATTTGGGTTTCAGGACAAAGACAACATAAGTAAAATGGGATCGCAACATTTTTCAAATAGACATTAGTGTTATGTCTATTTGAAAAATGTTTGTATTATTCTGTTTTATTTCAATATTACTTAGATATGTCAATTCTTACATGTGCTAAGCTAAAAAGTTTACAACTGATTGACGAGACTTCTTTTGTTTTTATTTTTTTCTTATGATGATTCCTATCAATGCAGTATTGCTAATTGTGAGCAATTCTCTACATAACCTTAAAGCAAGCATTTAGTGTATAGTTTTATTCGAATACGTCAGATAACAAGACGGATGTTCTATCATCGAGCTATACTCGCCAACAACGAGCATAATAAGTTTATAAACCCTTTGTATACTGTGAGGAAATCAAAATGTAGAAAACAAAACAACTTCTAAATTGTGGTTCACTTATTTGGTCTTTGATTTCGTTCGCCGTTCAGGAGAGTAAATTAATTGAATCGGTTCGTTATTCCATTTATCTTTAGAAGCTTAAAGCTTGCCGCTTAACTTGGTCTTCTGTAACTGAGGAAACTTTACGCAAGTTTTCTTTCATGAAACATGACTTTTATACAAATTTATTTTCATTTAAAGTGTTTTTGTATAAATTGAAATCGACAAAAAGTAAAATGATAATTACATAACTAAAAATTTTTTTCAAGTGATATTTTATGAGACATGGAGTAACTTAATGCCATTGACGAAAAAGTAAAGTTATTGGTTATCGATTTCAGAAAAGTAATTTGAAAGTCACAGCCATTACACATAAAAAAAAACTTAAACTTGTGGTTCTGTCTGATAATATCCTATTTTCTGATATATCAAGTGTTGTTTGAAAAATAAAACTATATTATTTGCACAGATGCAATCTTTAGTAATTTTTTTATTTATTTTATATAGCTAACTAATACATCAAATAATGAGACTAAGTGCATTTTGACATAAATGTAAACATGTAAGGACGGCGTCCGCTCAAAAACTTCAAGTGTTAAGTTTGCGACTAGTTTTTGCGGAAGCTGGCTGGATGCCAAAATACGAGTACAAACAATGCTGTTAATATTCTATATGGGTATGGAATGACTGTAATAACACTTTATTAATTACTGAAAATCTGGAGAAATATGTAGTGTTTTTCCGCTGCGACTGCTCCTTAACCGACATCAAACAACAAACTTGATGGTTTTTAGGTGTGTTCCTCCATATACCACCGCCACACCTCACCTCCTAGCCAACGTGGCCTCCGTGGATCTCAAGATCTTCCCAACACCGCACCTTGTGTCTTGAAGCTTTGCTGTTCTCTTTCGGCAAGATATTCTAGTCAACAGATAGATTTTTTATTTTAGTGGTTAGATTTTCAGTAACAATGGATTTCCGCAAAGTAACGCCTGATTCAATATCTTATCTACTTTATTAATTATTATACCGGATGTATATGTAACTAAAACAAAAACCAATATCTCCAAACGAGCATCTATCTCTCTTTGAGTCGGTTTTCTCATGACTGAGTGTCGTGACTCCCCCGCAGAATTACAAATACAAATACAAAAGCTTTTTATTGGGCCAAAACAATATTACATCTAGGTACTTAGCTACAATAAATATGTCTTATAGATACAAAAAGTTTAATTATACGTACCTGTGTTGTGTTTGCACCTTGCAGTAGGAATTAATTCGTTGGGCAGATACACCGTGGTGGGCGCCCAGGTCCTTCCAAACTAGCATTACCACAGAATATAATGAATACAACATGGTCATCCTTCATGGTCATGTAACGGTGATACTCTTGCCTATTTTTTTTTTTAAATTGTAATGTTAAAGAAAATTAGATTACGTGTAATTCAATTCAGTCTGATAACTTTTTAAAACCGTTTAATATCCTATAAGTAATGGTATTACGAGTTTCCGCGAACACACTGCGTTCCAACTATGTTTGATGTTTGTTCACAAACTATGACTTTGTGGTTCGTCTTCCTTTTGAGATCCGATTACTGCTGCGGTTGCTAGGTACACACACCGACATCTAGGTAGTGGTTTGCACAAAACCGCATTCTGGTCTTTATCACAAAGGAACAAGGTCAAAATTAGGCACATTTTACCGCTTTGCAGATCTAAGGCAGTTTTCGGTTACCACGTCATGAGATTTATGTTGCGTCTAGATGCTGTTTTGTTCTGAAACTAAAGCAACCCACGTAAATAAGCAAGAATTGTGCTCGGGAAATTCCGCAACTTAAATGTAGGGACATTTTCGCACATTTCATTCTAAAATAGGTTTGGGATTTCAGCTGCTTTTTAATAAGTAAATTTATAGTTTATTTTTGTGATGATACATTTATGAAGAATATATTTTTGTAACATAACTTTGAGATTAAAGGCACTTTTTTCAAAACAGAGTCGCCAGAGTGGGGGGTGTCGCTTCGGGCAACTGTATAGAATGCTTAAATTTATAAAAATGATTTGTTGCGTATATGTAAAACATTTTCCACTGATGTCGTAGTGCCAAAAAAGTCAGTTTTGCATATTGAACGTAACACATGTAACCAATTTATGTGATAATTTTCTCACAGTCACATCCCAATCCGCAAAAGCATCGGGTATTTTTCGGAACTTTTTTCGTAATACATTGGCTTTGCCGACCAATTTCAATCCAATTTACATTTCAATCGGAAGCTTCATGTTAAAACATGAGCGGCAGAGAGCACGATCGTTTGCTATGAAATTATGTTACAGTTTCACGTAAATCTAATGCAATTAAACAATATTATCTACTTTTTCGTTACAGTTTTAAATATAAAAATAATTGTTGACAGTAAGATACTGTCAAATTAAGTATAATGCAGTTTAAGAAATAGTTATTGCTACAATTAGAAAAAACTCTCTTGAAGGGAGCACTATTTTGGTCTCAATATTTGAAATTTACTCGTATATAAGACAAATATTACGAAAGACGAGACAGATCAACCTTGACAAGCTTCATATTTCACGAGATATATTAGAAAGCTTTCTGACATGAACCTAAGATCATACAAGCAAAACAAATTTGCACTTCTCCGAAGCTTTTATCAGATCACACCACTATTTCTGCAACATAACAAGCTTTAAAATATGCACGAAGAAAATACGAACACGGTCTTTTGCTATGCATTTTTGCTACACATCAACTGTGCAAGTTATCAAAACTGTTCAAACCATTTGCAACTCTACAAGTTTCAGAATAAAGTTCAGCTTGCAGTGGTGAGCAACAGTAGGTTTAACAGATGAAGTTGCTAAGCGCAGGCCCCAGGCGTGTGCTGTAAACTAGTTTTTATTCGGCTATAACAATGGTCTCGGAGGAGCAAAACATGTCTTCTGAAGTCACAGCGTTTCTTGCAGCATCTGTAATTCAACGCAGGGTTCGGGCGAGTTTTTATTCGCGTTCGATGTCCCACGTTGATCTCTTAATGCTTTTGGGCGTCCGTTAGCAGGCGTATTGGCGGAATGTGTCGTTTTTATGGACTTGTGTTTGTAATGGGCTGGAATTACAATTATAATGTCTGTATGTAGGCGGTCGCTTTAACGAAATTGCTAACGGTTTTTTTTTGGTTAAATATATTAACAGAGTGTACGACAATAGGGGTGCACAGCTTTTCTTTTGTTGTTAAACCATTTTTAGATGATGATGAACTTTAGGTCTACTTAGCCGTATAATATATTGTCTACGTTTGATTGAAAAGGTATTCAATGCGTTTAAATAGTTTAAAAAGTGCATTATTTCAAATATTGTATGTGCCAAAGCAATTCTTTTGGCGTTTTAATTTAAGATACGAATTAAATACACTTTAAAAATGTTATTAATTTCACATGATACAGGTTCGAATTCTGTCGTGACTATTTTTGCACGATGCCAAATAAGTTTTATGTAGCAGCTAAATAAAATCTTTTTTTTATCTCTCACACCTGCATTAGCCCACGTCGTGTCGGTACCTACACAACACGGCACATCGTCGCTATCTCAAGCTCGTATTTTTCAGAGATTATGCTAAATCCAACCTCGGAATGAACATAATCGGTGCAAAATAATAAAATCCCAACTAGCTTTAGTTTAATATTCACGGGAGCTTATCGCGTCAACGCCCTTTGGCGGTACGAATCTAGGGATTATACATAACTCTGAGAATAAAAACTAAGAAGTTTTCACCGAAAAAAGAATATTGCTTCATAACCCACGCTTAGATTTACTAATAAGATGCTTGCTAAACAAATAGGTTGTTTAATGACTGTTTTAAATATAATACTGAGTTTTAAATCGTAAAAGATTCTTTACTAAAAACTTTTCTGTCAGAATAGGCCAATAGGAAAGAAATAAAGCGGGGGTAGTTTTAAATGTTTGCTGTTAATAGCTATGCCTCATGACTACATTAAAGCCTGTTTACTTCAATGCAGTTGAAATACTTATATGAGTGAGCTTTTTAAACTTGGAAAGCTGCTGTGCACTTTGTGATTTAGTTTAGGATTTCAGTAAAAGCTTTTCAAAGTTGTTCATAAATATGAACAACCATCTCTGTTCATATATCTAAGTAAGCTTATGTAGGTATTTTGGCTTACAAAAGTGATATGAAAACATTAAACAAAAGTGCCAGTAAACAAAACATGCTCCAAACTACGTGATGAATGGGCAAAATTGTAGGTACACTTCAGTATATTACATTTGTATCCCTGTAGCATTCTTTGTGATAAATAATACTCTTTGAAATGTTTTTTTTTTATGTCTGCTAGATCTACATTTACTCAAATATGTGTATTAAAATATTAGGTTCTACAATAAGTAAGTAAAGAAAAAATATATACATAATAGCACATTGCTATGTCACTATCGAGGCTCAAAAATTTTCCTACTCATAAATTTTAATAGGTTTTGCGACTTGAAAACAATATTAACAAAAAATAACAAATAAATACTACCTTACAAAATAATAAACCAAAAATAAATCGGCGTATTTCTGCAGCAGGGTGCCTAATATGCTGGTGACGTTACCTCGCTGATTTCAAGTAGTAATATACAGATTTAAACTCAAAAAAATATTTTATTACTTGTATACATATATATATACGAGATAGAGATAACCTGTGAATAATAAAACTATTAATCTCGAGTTTTATCAAATGTCTAGATTATTCCAGATGTAACTCAACGCATCATCTTGTTGCTTATTTATAAGATAGAAAATCAAATTTACACGTGTCAAGAACAAATCATGCCACAGGGCATTAAACTTGTAATACAAAATATGACTTGTTTAGCAGTCTTTGCTCCCGCTAGTAAGTTTTCATTTGCATGTTGATATGATTCGCCGCAAAGGCTGATCTGAATTGAACTTCGGCGGAATATCAATGTGAATTTGCTGAATTTGAATGTGCATACGAAATCACATTCTGTAAATATTTATCGTGCAGAGATTTGTGGAGTTTTTTGGTTATTTATGGTGAAAGTCTAAACTTTAATAAACAAATTATGTTTTCTGCTTCAGTTGTATTGAGATATTTTTCTACTAGAGATACATGTTTAATAATCGTTACTGAAATACGTGCATCTCTGCAGAATTAAGTCATTGGAAGAGTCCTCTTAGACAGTATTGGAAAGAACAAAAATTAAGATAGCACCTCGCTCTACGGTAAACTTGTATGATTAAATAATCAGGCACTTTAATCGAACGCTGGCATCAAAATACATTAACATAAATGTGTCGTATTTTATACACAAAGTAAGCTTATGAATGATTTATTTTGAAAATGCTATTTATTACCATTTACTTAGCAAACGGATAGGTCAATGCTCTGGGGCCTACGTTGAGACGAAGACGTCATGGATTACGCTTTATATTTCTCGCTTTTAATAATGTGATAGTAACCAAGAATTAATAAAAAAACCGTAATAAATTTCGTCTTATATATCGTAAGCCTTGTAAATAAACATCAGTTCTTTGCTGGGCTAGTGTATTCCTCATTATCTGAGGGTCAATTCATGGATCGCTGATAATTTTCGCGCATGTAATTAATGTTAATTAAGTATGAGAGGTACATTATGTATGTACGTTGTTTTCATGACAAATGTTATACATATAAAATTGGTATTCCTATAATATAAGTTATTGTAAGCACCCTGAAATTGATACGAGTATAGCCTTAATGTAAAGTAAACTTAAACAAACAATAGAGGGATTATTGGGGATTATTGACATCTGTTTAGGCTCAAGTTCAATATTTGGGAATAAGCAAACAATTTCTGAACATAATAGAGAAGCTTTTAAGCACTAACTTAACCTTACTAACCTTGCTGGGTCGTTGTTCCTAACCCTTTAACAGATTATGAATATTTAGTGTCAGACAAGCGAGAGTGATAGTTTGACTTGTTTAGATTTTTATCTATTCCTATAAAATGTATCAAAGTTTTTTTGCGTAAATTTGTATTCTCTGTTGCATTCCATGCTAGTACATTTTCCTGGCACAGCGCGTTTCCATCGCAATTGAGCGAGGAAACGCTGCCAGTGTACTGGCTGGGACTTTCGGTTTCGCGCGCGGGAAATAGTGTTTGTTCGTTGGTTTGTTTGTGTGTGTGTATTTTATTTAAAATGTTTAAAATTGTGTAAAGTTTTGACAAGCATGTTGGTATTATGATTAAATGACTACACACATGTAAAAAAATAGAGTTATATATGTATTGGATGCATCTGGCTTACTACTCGTAACACCTTCAAATGTAAAAATCTGGCGGAGAGCTCCTTTTCTGTTTCAAGTAAAAGGAATTAGATTTTTAGTGTATAAATTAGGCCCATGATGCTAATAAATAGAAAAGTACATACATCCTGTCCTTCTCAGAGTGGGCGGCCAAGTCCTTCTAGTGGTGGTACAAATGGTTGCATTGTATTTCTTCAAATCATTTACACGCGCATATACGAAAAAAAATATATAACTAAAGCGAGTTTGGCACAGCGGTCCCGGTGTCTGCTTTTCATCCAGACGCCCTCTGGTCCGAATAAGGCCCTACATCAATGACTTGTATTTTCAAGGTAAGTGTGAATTTGCAGTCGTTTAACGGAGAAGGAAAACATCGTGAGTAAACCGACTTGTTTGAAGACCACGATATCCGAGGATATGTGTCTTCCGTGGAAGAACCTGGGCGCCTACGATGTATCTGCCAAAGATAACTCCCCTAACTAATTAATTCTGCGGGGGAGTCCCGACCCTCAGTCATGAGGAAATACGACACAAGAAAGATACATAAAAAAATATTCGCTAGTCCATAAAGCTCATTATCTACCTAGTCAGGTCATACATTCTGTCACATGTTTAATATAAAATTATTGAAACAACTTTATTCTTTATGTAACCATTTATATACCAAAATGAACTTAACAAAACATAGATTCTTATGACTATAAAGTTTATTCAAAATGACCTCCGTGATTTTGAATACAGGCCTTCAATCTGCGCGGCCAGTCGTCTATCGCTATGCACGAACGAGGTCCATGTCAATATCGGCGGCTGCCTTAATCAAGGATGTCTTGAGTGACTCCAAATTGGGATGAGGCTTTGAGCACGCCTTTTCCTCCAAGTGTTGCTATATCTTGTAATCTAACGGATTCAAATCTGGACTGGAGGAGGGCCAGTCTTCGTGCCGGATGAAGTCGATTTCACGCGCCGCCAGCCAGTCTTGTGTGCTCTTCGCTCTATGAGCTGGCGCCGAATCTTGTTGGAATACCCAGTGCTTGTTATTGAACATGATATGAGAAACAGGTTTCAAAAGGTTCGTCAGGACTGTATTTTGATACACAACTGCATTCGTTTTTACACCTTTCTCACAAAAATGTACCTCTGTTAAGCCCCACCCCAATAAGAAACTCCCAACCATACCATGAGCGAGGATCGAAAATAACCTCGTTGGACACGCGGAATACGTTTGCTCGCTTCTTCACTACTGTGTGCGTACACCTTATCATTTTGTTTGTTGTAGCTCTCTTCTACGGTAAAAATTTTTTCATCCGAAAAAAGAATTTCACGATATTTTTTTTCCGCGTACCGCTTTAACAAAGCGCGGCATCTCTTCAGTCTCAGGTCCATTAGACGAGCATTCAAACGATGTCCTGTTTTTCTTCGATATGCCCGAAGCCCTAAGTCTTCATTTAACACCCTTTTCACCGTGGTTCTACTTAACCCCATCTGAAGGGCCAACAGTTTCTGCTTACGTTTGGGATTTCTTTGAATTCGCGCCTTCACAGCTTTTATCACTGCTGGAGTCCTAACAGACCGAGGGCGACCACTTCTTGACCTGTCATCTACACTAGAGTCTTCATTGTATCGTTTGATGGTACGATAAACGAATCTGTTGGTTATATTCAAATTTTTCAGTATGTCAAAAATTTGAATAGGCGCGTAACCGCAACGATGCAATGCAATAACTGCAACACGGTCTTCTTTAAGCGTCCACTCCATATTTAAAAATGAGTAAAATTCTAAAAAGTATACATTTTTATTTTCATGAACAATTCGAAATTCGAATTCAATAAACTTTTTTGTGGCCAGCATTCTAAAAGAAAAGTTTTTACTGTGTGACAATACTTATGACCTGACTAGGTATATACATACGATCGTTTTCACCACATCACCTACCTGAAAACTGCAAACGCCTGAGTTACACCAGCTATTTATCTAAGACAATATGGCGGCCGCAGACTGATGTCCTTTCGAGCCAGCTCTTAATCAGATTTCGCACGAAAGAGCTCCGTCATTCATTTCAGTTAGGCACACATAAATGAACAGATAAAACAGACATCAAGTTTAATGAAACATCTTGAAAGTTTGTCATGTGTGTGTGTGTTTTGGTCTTAATCGTAACAAAATGTTTTGTGTAGGTTTTAGGCCTTTAATGAAACATTAATAAATAAATAAATAAATAAATATTTCAGGACATATCACACAGCGCCATCTAGCCCCATACTAAGCTTACGCTTGTATCATGGGTACTAAATAGCGGATATAATACATAAATACTTTTTTTTTGTAAATACATACTTATTATACATAGAAACGACCAGACTCAACACAAATAATTACAAATTTTAATATGCATAATTATTTGTGTTATGCGGGAATCGAACCCGCACCCCTAGATTAGAAGGCAGAGCCACTACCAACTAAGCTAACAGAGCAGTCAAAGCAAGTTAGAAGTAAGATCGATTAAGATATTGATGACTAGTGTTGCTCTGCGGGTTTACCTACGTTAATTGAAGATAAAAGCTAGATTACCTGTAAATTTACAGTTTTATCTATCTTCAAACCGAATTTCACCCAAATCAGTTCTGTATCGTTTGAGCGAAAAGAGAAATTTTCATGTGTATTTGTATATAATTAGGTGAAAGAAGGAAGGAAGTTCTGGGCGCCCACCACGATGTATCTGCCCAAGAGAACTCCCCTAAGGAATAAATTTGCGGAAGTCACGATCATGACGAAATACGACTCAAAAGAGAGAATCATCAATTTCTCATAGCTGAGGGTCGCGCTTCCCCTGCTCTTGTAAAAGTATCCATTCATATAATTCCTATACAGGTTATGCCAATATTATCCTGAGCATTTGCATAAACCATTTTAAATACGTTAACGTAGATGAAACCCTCTGAATGTCATATTTCTAAGAAAATACATGTATTATTTCTGGTAAAAGCTCTCGATTCAAAGTTCACGGCATCGCACTGAAACGTAGGTAGGTGAGTGACTGTTTGTATTCAAATATTTGCCCTAACTTCGCGAGTAAATAGGGCAAACTGACTGAAGGCAAGGCTTCTGTAAACGTAACATAATCATACACGAGTTTCAGTATTCTGCACTTATTGAATACGAGTGTGATTTTCTTGGACTTTGGCACGTTGCAGCTGTTTTATTATATGAGTTAGTGTGTATGACTTATAGTTAGGGAATTATTGTTGTTTACGCGTGTTATGAGATGATATAATTTCATACGAATCTACATCTGGTGGCTAACTTTCTCACTAAAATGTTCAGAATTAACATAACTCTTCTTGTATCAAAGATACAAATGTTTATGTGCAATTTGTATCTTTGGTTATTTCGGACCATAGGTGAGACGGCGATTAGAACTAACGTTTATAACACCGGTTTCTTTAAAGCGCTCAAAATGCCTATAAATAATTCAAACACCTGTTATAATACTCGGCACATGATACACTCACGTACTTTCGTACCATTCACAGCTTCATAAAAAAAACTCATGAAAATCCCGATTTCACCACACATATACGGAATTTAATTTTACCAATAAGCATTTGAAATTTTTAATGAAAATGGTTGAGTAAACGCGTTGAATACTTAAATAGGTGTTACTGATAAAGTATGAGTATTCATGTCGCATTGCGCTCTATAAGAGTAATCATTAAGTTATTTTGTGTATTTTTTGTGACTGCTAGACTTCTTTTCTTGACATACTTATTATGATTTATAAAAAAGTAGAAATAATTTTACACATCAACACTTACTTACGAATGTATCTACCTTCAATTAATACTTTAATACAATCCTATAGTTTAGGTACGATTTTCCATTCATGCATTTAAAATTCAGGCGTTTTCGACTTTCAATTTTATTATTTTCGCTTCAAGGATCTATAGCTTAATCCCTCCGTCTACAAATCTTCTGGAGACGCTAGAAGATTTGGGTCACTCCGAAATTGCTTTAGTAAGCTATCAAACTTTAGAACCTATATACCACTTTTTATTGTTTTAAAATACGATTACTAACAATACACATATTTTCAATGTACCTAATTAGTTTTAATAAAATAAAATAAATAGTGTTAGGCCTAAACTTCGTAGAGTCAACAGATAAGAAAATGCCACGTACATATATCTTGTGGTGCCTTATAACCATCTATGATTTAAACCTGCCACCTTTCTGCTACATATCAAGCCCAAGACACATTGCGTAACACACGTACAATATAACCCAACAAACGAGTATTGTTTTGTTTTATTTCTCCTCCACTGCCATTCCGTCGCACTTCCGAAGCACTATGTGTGAATGCTACAGTTTGTACTTTTGTATTCTATGCTACACTGTACCCTTTCCACTGAATTATTAATGGCGAATTTTCACTGATGCGTTCACATATCGGATACGCAAACGATTCTGGATCGTTGACGGGACGTAAAAAGGCTCTTTGGAAGCATTGCAGCAACGACATTACATCCGATAGACATGTCTTTCGTGAAAAAGTCAGAAACTCATATCGGTGTGTAATGTGTTTACCAATTCCGTCATGCCAGTGTACAAAAATGTCAGTGTCGTATTTAGATAGGTTTTTTATTCCGATTTCATGCTTCAACTCGGCTTTTCAAAATTTTCAGCATTGAAATGATATGGAATTCAGAGACACAAAAAGTTATAAGTTATAGTAATAATTCTTACGCCTACTAATAAAATATATATCTGTAATGGTCAGCACATATAATATACGGAATGGTTTGCGTAAAGAATGAGCTACATGGGTATTAATTAGGTGTTCCTAGTTAATATTGCCTGTGTTCGAAGCACTGCTGAGACGAAATGTCTTGCTAGGTGGTGTTTGATGTTTCCGATATGAATTGCAAAAGATATGGGTTTGATACTATACCAAGCATAACGTTTAATGTTTTCGAGATTGTGAAAAACAATTTCAACGCTGTATTTGTAATTTTTTGTGTTGTGTTAATGCAATGACACAAATGCTAACGTTCTGGATAGTAGATAATTGATATCTGCTTTTTATTTTGATGATGACCATCAGATCTATCTTAGAAAATATAAAATTTTATAGCGGGGCGTCGATGATACGAAAAGAAAAGACACCGGGTCCCACTACAAACATTTATTTTCGGAAGCGTCTCAATAAAACAATACAGTAGGTACAGTCCGTGCGTTTCATAGTCACAAAGATTTAGGTCTTAATATAATATCACTGCGAGCCGCGGAGAGCGCAGGCGGCGACGCGGCGGCGCGCTCCCTAGTTTCTGTGCGACTGTTTTACTTTTATTCTCTCGGAGCGTCGCATGCGCTCCCTAGCGGGGGGACGGGACGAGGGGCTAACGTTTGGGATGCGCGCTACAATTTACTATTACTTTCATTATTGAAAAGTAATTTGATTTGACCTTAAGGATATGTTAGGCAATTGTCTAACATCACTTAAGGTCAAATCGTACCTCGTACGGCGGAAGCAATTTCGTTTCGCTTGCACCCAAAGTGGGCCGCCTTGACGTCCCATATCCGGGGCACTTCCAGGTTGTCAGACACTCTCCCGGGAAAGAGCAGCGGTCAAACCGGCCACGAGGCGGAAATTGTACGTCGACCTACGTCACAGCGCTACAAGGAATAAAATAAATATCTACCCATGTATACATATGTATAATAAAGCTGAAGCGGAACCTGTACATAGAAGGTAATTGGCAAGAAGTTTGGGGGTATTTATTTATTTATTACATAAGTACAAACCTTACAGACTTAATCCAATGCGCCTGTCTTAATTAAATATATAAATTATTTGTACAATAGAACACAAATTAGTCATTTTTGATTTTTTTCAGGTTGTCTGTGTGTTTGTGTACGCTAATCTAAGAAACGACCTAACCAATTCTGAAACGGTTTTCACTAATGTATAGGACACCTCACATTTGGTGTTTAAATTGTTTTGATCAGTTCATAAATAAATAAAAATATTGCTATTTAACTCACGCAAGGCTGCTTTATTTACGCCTTGTCTGAGTTAAGTTAGATTTTACTGGGAAACTACAGTTACGTTGTGGTTAAGCAAGCAACGCTGCGGGCATCCACTAGTATATAAATACAAACATCAAACAAGCAATTTGCGTTTTGAAATTCTTCGTCCGCTTTGTTACTCTGAATTGGCTGACGCCTACGCTACGTTACCTGTAAAGGTCTCAGCTCACTTAAACGACTCTGCTCCCACCCGGCAAAAAGAATATTATTCAAATATAGTCTTTAAACATTGTTCTTTAGATATATTTTACATTGGCATCATGAATATAGCAGACGGCCCGCTGTCAGCGAGCTGACTGCCGTCAGACTGCTCGGTAGTTGATGCCTCGCTGGCCGCACGAGGTAGGCGAGCGGTCGGCGCGGTGTCCGCGCGGAGCCAGCGCGGAGTCAGCGCGGCGACAGCGCGGCGTCAGCGCGCTGACTGCGGGCTGTCTGCTAATTCATGATGCCAATGTAAAATATATCTAAAGAGCAATGTTTAAAGACTATATTTGAATAATATTCTAATATTCGGGTGGGCAGCTGGCCGTCTGCAAGCTTTCGCCGCGTGGACTGCTCGGTGCCTGCTAGCTGTCGCCGCGTGGACTGCTGGGTGCCTGCTAGCTGTCGCCGCGTGGACTGCTGGGTGCCTGCTAGCTGTCGCCGCGTGGACTGCGAGCAGTTACGGCAGTGTTGGGTGGGAGCGGTGTTGGAGCAGAGTCGTTTAAGTGTGCTATGACCTAAATGCCTACGCGTCTCAAAGGTTAGCTGTAAATTGATCGATGGTAATTTCCGATGAAAAATGTAATGATGAGATCGTGTGATAGGCGGGCTTTTGGTGGAATGAGATAGGAAAACGGTAGGATAACTGAAAAACCGAAAAAACGGGCTGTGTTGGGGCAGACTTATTTATTTACTAGCTGTGCCAGCGACTTCGTCCGCGTGGAATAGTTTATTTTAGGTATCATATTTAATTTTGCAAACAACCTCTTCAGCTTTATAAATTATAGCTGTTACCCACGACTTGAACCGTTTTCGCAGCGCACGCAAGGGAAGCCTTCAAAGATGAATAATTTTCCCCGTTTTTTTCCACATTTTTCATTGTTTCTTCGCTCCTATTAGTTGCAGTGTGATGTTTTATAGCCTAAAGCCTTCCTCGATAAATGGTCTATTAAACACAAAAATAATTTTTCAATTCGCACCAGTAGTTTCTGAGATTAGCGCGTTCAAACAAACAAACTTATAAGCTTTATAATATTAGTATAGATTTATTGTATATATTATGTGTGTGTGTGTATATTTTGTAAATCTGTCTCAATAAATGATTTTCTATATTTCTATTTAAAAATACAATATATTTTGTCAGTTACATCGTAGCCCCCAGGCTACGCGATATACGATACACGATATAGCTGCTTAGGATTAGACATATTATGGTGATTGCCATGCGTGAACAGAATATCATTCAATCAATTCATCAATTGGTCTCAAAGTTCCAACATTAGATACATTTTGAATAACATTCGGTTGCTAGTGATAGTACACCAAAATAAGTAACTACGTATTCAAGTAAAATCTGGTTCTAGAGCCGCTAAGCTTCGCTCTCATCATGCCAGTAATATGAGCTGTATTAGAAGGTGTCCCAACATTGATACCTTTGCCTGGGAGAGCTGTGTTTAAGCCAGGCTTTTGCTGATTGGAAATGAAAATTAACCTCTGGCCGGGCTGCCTAAATTTGGACGGGATTTAGTAGATTTAACCATTCATAATCCAGGTCAAATTAATAATTTACCGTAAGCGAGACCTGTCGAATTATGTTGTAAGGCTGGAAAACCAAGTTAGTGCGGAATGTCATGCTATTTTGTCAATTTTTATAGCACCGCACAATAATATATCGCAGAATTAAATCAAAACGTTTCTTTTTCCCCGCCAGCCTATGTGGTAGTCTGCAATAGAGATACGCTCCTCGCAATTTCAATTTTTGCGCCATTTTCCTAGCGAGCACAAAAACGGCCGACAGCACGAAACGCTAAAATTTTAAGAGTCAATTCCACGCATGTGCTAAGCTACATAAAGAAAAAAAAAAACGTGCTAAAGTGGCCGGAACAGATAGTGCTGTTAGTATTAAAAGCGGCAGTTTTTTGCCAGTTTACGTGCACGGTGGGCGTACGGCCAGTTTTGGCTGTCGGCCAGAAACCGGCGCCGTTTGCCAGTAGCCGGGCTTACGGGTGCTCAGCGAGGCCTGTGATAGCACACCAGTAAGGACGATGATAGCACACCAGTAAGGACGATTGAAACAAAATTGGGCCTAGAGACTTGTTTCAACTAACGTACCCGTATGCTTGAGACGTTGAATCTTTATAGTTTTTGCCGTTTACGTAAAAAAGTGTATGACAAAATGTAAATGTCTTTACGAATTCCAGCTAATTCCAACGATATGATCTTGTTTTATTCAAGCCTTTTGATCAACAAGTCAAAACAAGTGTTGATATGGCGACAGCCGAATACAAACCGAGTACAACTGAAAAACTAAATGCTTAGTAAATAAATAAACAAATTTCGCAGATTATACATAAAAATCAATAGCAGGTTGGTAGACAACTACATACCTACATATACCTATATATACAATAAATACTAATTAAAAATGATTATTCCCATTTTACACGATATTCAACCTGCCCTTACTGTTCGTATAGCATAATGTTTGTTATTCGTGTTTCTTGTAAATATTTGCGAGTTTTGAATGCAATGCTACGTGGGCCGTTACAGATGAGAGTGCCTCTACTCACAGATAAGCAGCTACTGGAAAGTTATCTCGTGTGTTTATTTGGAAATTTCAGGGAAATTAAACATCAAGGACGACTTGAAACTGATGGATAAGTTTATTACAATTTTCGTGTTTCGTGCTTCAAGCGTGGTTTACTTTAAGGAAATGAGCATAACATTTTTTCTATTACGATATGTGTGTTCTCTAATCTAAACTATTTGCTTATTTGATACCCATGTTGACAGCCATTAAGACTACTATTAGTGCTTTTGAGCAATGTATATATGATCATCAGAAAGTTGCTTTGAGCCAACGACGATCGCTTCATTAATGAAAATATTACTTTACCTTCTTATACTTCAGGAGGCCAAGAAAGGATGGTTGCCGGTATTTTTTTAGGTAGTCTCTTTATTCTTTATCCATCTTATATTTAAGTACGTGCCTATTACTGTTACGCTCGAAAATCTTATTTCAAACACAGAACACAATGCAACTGATACTTAACTTACAAAAGGTTTTATTCGTGAAATATACCGCTTTGTTACACCTCGCTATAAAATTGTCTAAATTACGCGTCGACGCAATAACACAGTAATGCTTCCTCCAAGTTCGTAAAATTTACGAGCTGGTTATACGTAGCGACATAAAGGTTTGTAGGCGCAGTTTATGTGTATTAAAAACCATAATAATAAAAACATTTGGAAAGGAAACTATCCAAAAATGTTTGTTTTACAGGGTTTGGTTAAAATCTGACTCTTTTCGTTGGTCGTAATTAATTTTAAACCTTCCTTTATTTTCCGACTTCAAAATGGAGGTATTTAATTCTTGTGGATGTTGTTTTTTTTTCTTTTAAATATTGTATTCATTCTGTGCATTTGCAAAAATAATGTTAGATAATCCGAGTAATTTTTAAATAAGATTAGAGTGAGTCATAACAGTTTACAAACGATTAGGTAAAAGAAAGGGTGTTTGTGAAAGCGTTCACAGGCCTGAAGAGATAAACAGATAATCCACGCCAAGGGACATTAAATGCAATCTAAGACAATAGGAAACAAGTTTAAAGACCAGTCCTAAATGAAGTAAAAAACTTTTATACAAAATTTGTTAAATATTTACTTTTTTCTGGTAGCCTGAAAGAGATCACTCAAGGTGATAAGGCCGCCTACTTGTACATATATTCATAGTTTAAAGTCCTTTTGTTATGTTTATTTGTATTTGGTGTGCAGTAAATTGAAATGCTTGTGTACCCATAAAATAAATGAATTTCTCAGTCATATATCTTTAATACTATCTGATTTATTTTTACTAAATGTTAAAGAACTTAATCACACAAAGGAAATGAAGCGTAAAATACCTATCATCTTAAGTTACAATGTATGTATGGAAGTCTTCTCTACTTTGCGAGGCATCGAACTAATAAGAACAAATTACAAAGTTGCACTCCAACTATAACTCATAATAAGGTTTCTTAGTTATTATCTTTCGAAATTAAAAACGCTAATAACTGTTAAGAGCAAAATAACAAGTTAATTGATAAATGGAAAAAAAGCATTTTGATTGAAATATTACGGAAAGTAATTGTTTTGTTGTGTTAGTTTTGCAATGTAATAAAGTTTTATTATGTGCACTTTATTTTATAATTTATATTTTTTTTATAATTTTGTCTGAGTGATAGGTATTTAATTTAAACTTCTCAATGAGGTTTTGAAAACGTATTTGGTCTAGTCTGTTTGTTTACTCTAGTTAGTACAATTTTAATCAGAGAATTAACCTACCGGTACCATATTCCTCCGCTGCTGCACTTTTCAAATGAAATATTTCTAGAAATTCATTCCATCGTTGTCACTTACATTAACTCCAGTGGGCATCTACCGTCGAACAATGCAAATGGAATTCAAAATGAAATCTGGATTTGGATTAAAATCCAATGATGAAATCGTGTCCACTACGAACATTGCTGTGATTTTGGCTGTACATGGTTACTAAAAACATTGAGTTTGAAATAACAATTTGAATAGAAGTCTTATATCGATACTTTCAATTAATTTTGTATTCTTTCATCTATTTCGCTTTGTCCTTCATAATTAGATAAAACATAATTGGAATCTTTCACATGTAACATAAAAAAAATACATTCTGAAAGCTAAGGTTCTTAGGAAATTGTTCACTAATATTACTGTCCATCACAAAACAGGAGATTATTTTAGTGTAAAGGTCTAGGTAACACCAGAATAGCACAATAATAGAAACTCGTAAGCTTTCATGGACAAGTATTGTGGCGTACAAAAAGTAGTAGTAGTAGGCGATGATGATGATTATGAAGTTCAAATTACCAAGTCCAATTTAAAACCTAAACGTAATTATAGTAACTAGCTCAGTATATTTGGCTCCCTCGCTCCAGTAGACTCGCTCCTGATGCGATTTCGGGCAAATCACATCAATGATGTACATGTTGTGACTGCCATCCACAGCCCGGTCGAATGTCAGACTCGGTTGTTTGTTTATTTGTTTATTGTGGATTTGGACGTGTTGACGAGACTAGTACATGCAGATTAATAACTCAAACAATCAAACACCACTTATATTTATTACAAGTCCATATTGGAACTTAGCGCATGGTTTCAGCGTTTCTTCTACTTACAAAATACTACTGAAATTACACAAGGTATTTACGAAAATACTACATGAAGAGTAAAACTACAAAATATGGTATGGTAACTTTAAGTTATGCTTTGTATGTGACAATTTAAACTAATAGATGTTCTTTTTTTAATATTTGCTATTAAAGTCAGTAGCAACTGTTGCAAGACAACACGAAGATGTACTAAATTGATAGATACATACATTTTTGAGTTAGTTCTCAAACGACTTTAAAATGGAGGTTCTTAATTTTCTGTTTTTTTTTTTAAATTTAATTCAACATGCACAATTTTTATTGTAAAAATAAAGTTCATTGTTCAATAAGGTATGCGAGTAAGTAGTATTTTTAAAACTGGTCTACACAGCAAAATAAACCATCAGATGAATAAACAAAAGCCTGAACTCGAAATACCTACATCATTTTATAAATGTAACACTATGTAGGGCCTCTGCAGGCCGATGAAGGGTTGTTGGTGCTGTCAAGCAATGAAAAGTCCAAAAGATGCAGTCAATCTTGATATATATTCCAAAACAAAACGAGAGAAAACTTGTAGATTTGTTAGGTTGAGAATCTTGCCGAAAAGCGGCGCGCGTGTCATTCAATTGACATTGACGTACCGAACCACGGGGACCAGGCGGGACACTGACAGTTAACTTTTTTTTAAGAACGTGGCTACGCACCTCTAACGTCACAGACTCCCCCTCTACTTCAAACAATGCGTCCTCGCGTTTGGAGTGGCCAATGTAAGCCAGCAAGTAAGCAACTCACATTCTTTACAATTTATGATTGAAAACTAACTTAACATCGCATAAGACGATACGTGTATACGAGAGATAACAATTTAGGTACTATTCAAGAAAGTGCAAGTTGATGTATGAAAAATAATTAGGCAAGGCCATTAGGATTAAGCAAGTCAGGAAGCACCCTTGCGCGGGCGGCCTCTCCTACGTTTCTGGTGTACTGGTGGTTGTAGTTCACCCACAAAAGGTGTCAGTTGTGACACGTGATACTTTCCTAAAATATCACCCGTATCACGCTCCAAGTGATAAGTGGTATTGCTCAGTACCTCTCTAACCTTATACGGACCGTCGCGCCTAGGGATAAATTTCGGGGTCTGACCAGGACCAGCATCGTTCGAACCGTGAGTTTTTAGCAAAACCAGGTCGCCAGCTTTATAGTCTGGCGCGGGTCGGCGTTTGCTGTCGGCATATCTCTTCCGAGCCTCCTGGGTCTTCTCGTGGGTGTCTCTAGCGTCAATGAGTACCGTCGCTAGCCGTTTGAGATATGGCGTAACGTTGGCAATGAACCGATCGCCTTCTACGATGGCGCGCATGTCCTGAGCGACGTCCGCGGGTGCTCGAATCTCGCGTCCGAATGTGAGCATGGCCGGTGAATAACCGGTACTGAGGGAGACGGCAGAATTCATAGCAAACCGAATTGTGGCTAGTTGAGTATCCCAAGTGGTGTGGTCCTGCCCTACATAAATGGCAAGCTGCGGTTTAAGATCGCGGTTCTTGCGTTCCACTGGGTTAGCCTCCGGGTGGTAGTATGGGGTCAGCGATTGGTCGACGCCAAATACATTGCAAACCTGCTGCATAACTTCACTAATAAATTGAACTCCGTTGTCGCTGAGCATACGGCGGGGAACGCCGTATCTCAAGAAGACTTCTTCAATCAAAATCTTTGCACAATCTAAACTCGTAGCGTTCTCCAATGCAAATAACTCTACCCATCGCGAGCAAACATCCTCTACGATGAGTATCCAGCGGTTGCCAGCCTTGGTAACCGGGAGTGGTCCAAACAGATCGACGGCGACTACTTCAAACCTCTGCGTGAGTGCCGGAGACTGTAACAAGCCTGCTGGTTTACGAGTGTCCGCTTTGTACCTCTGACACGAGACACACTCCTTGATCTTTTCGGCCACAGAACTCCTCATGCCTGGCCAATAATAGCGTGACGCTATCCGCTGTAAAGTACGCTCGACGCCGAGGTGACCGGCGGTGGGAGCGTCGTGGTAGTCGGACAGGATCTTCTCCCTTTCATCCACAGGAACTACCAAACGGGCGTCATCGTCTTCGTTGTGCTCAGGGCTATACCTGAAAAGTACGCCATCAGATATAAGATACCCACGATCCGCCCAGGGTCTCCCCCTAAACGGTTCGTCCTCTGCTTCCAGGTCCTCCAGGATCTTACGTACTTCAGGGTCTCGTAACTGCCGCTCTCTGTAACTAAGAGGTGTAATGGTGGGTAAGTCGACAACGACTCTACACAGGTCACAGCTACCAGCTTCGTCAGCACAAGCGGGACGCGAGAGCGTGTCAGCTACAACGTTTGACTTACCCGGGGTGTACTCAATACGAAGGTTAAACTCCTGAAGAGTTAGCGCCCACCTGGTCAATCGTCCGCTTGGAGATTTGACACTCATCAACCATCTCAAGGGTTGGTGGTCTGACTTAACAATGATCTCAGCGCCATCGATGTAACCGCGGAACTTGAGCACGGCCCATACGACAGCCAGGGCCTCCCTCTCGGTGGTCGTGTAGTTGCGCTCGGCGGGAGTCAAAAGTCGGCTAGCATATTCAATAGGGCGCTCATCTACACCCTCTCCTTGCATTAGGACCGCCCCTAGACAGTATCCACTACTGTCAGTCCTAAGTACAAACGGCTGAGCGTGATCAGCTTGCCTCAGTATAGGTGAGGACACCAATAGTTGTTTAATTCGCTCGAAAGCGGACTGTTGTTCAGCGGCCCACCGCCAAATGCTATCTTTCTTCAAGAGGGAGGTCAACGGTCTCGCTACCTCTGCATAGTTGGGGATGAAACGCCGGAACCAACTAGAAGTCTGAAGGAAACACTTCAAGTGTCTTATATTCGTCGGAACAGCCATGTTATCAACGGCTGCTGTCTTATCAGGATCGGCTTGGATGCCTCCGGGGACAATCAAGTGCCCCAAAAACTTTACCGAATCTTTGGCGAAACAACTTTTCTCGCGGTTGACCCGGAGACTGAAGAGCTCGAGTCTATCGAATACGGCTTTCAGATCCATCAAATGCTGCTCGAAAGTGTCAGACAAGATTACCAAGTCGTCGAGGTAGCAGAGGAGGTTGACGCCCTGGAGGTTCGACCTGAATCTGTCCATCAACCGTTGAAAGGTGGCGCCGGAGTTGCGCAGCCCCATCGGCATACGCTTGAATCTGTAAGTCCCGAGTGGCGTGACGAAGGCGGTCTTGTCACGGTCCTCCTCAGCGACGGACGCCTGGAAGTAACCAGTTCGCAAATCAAGGGTAGTCATAAAATTAGTCGTTTTAGCAGCGTGGAGTACGTCATCAATGCGCGGGAGCGGATATCGGTCCGGCTCCGTGACAGCATTCAGTTCGCGGTAATCTATGCAGAGACGCGTACCACCGTCCTTCTTTGCAACTAATACGACGTTAGCCGCCCAAGGCGATTCGCACTCTTCTATAACGTCAGCGCGTAGCAGCTTCTCTAGCTCTCTTTGTAAGATAGGTATCTTGGCAGGTGACATGCGATGTGGCGGGGAAGCAATAGGCGCTTGCTTTGCATCAACATTGATGCGGTGAGTAATAAAACTGGTAGGTTCGCCCTGATGATCAAAGCGGCGTGCCTTACTGGCGATCAGCTGGTTGAGCTGTGCGCGCTGTTCATCCATCAGGTGCATACCCTCATCAGCCCTCAGAGATAACTGTAGTTCATTGTTTGTGCTCAGAACATCCGCATTATACACGGGTGTTAAATTATAAGAATTCACAAACTCATACTCACATCCAGGTTCCTCGATGAAACTCCAAGTTCCTTTTGGCAGGTTGATCAGCATCCCTGCCTGTTTGATAAAGTCACGCCCAAGTATAGTCCTCGTGTCCGCCCCGGGGAGCACGAGAAAAGAGGTTGGTATTACATGACCCTGTAACGTGACATCAACACTAAAGTTACAAACAGTACATGGTTTTTCAGAGCCATCAGCTAAACGTATTGTACGCTGTTCTTCTTTAAACCCAGTATGGGTTTGTAATAGATGTTGGTGGAGTAGCCGACTAGCCATACAATGTGAAGCTCCAGTATCAGGGATGGCAACCCCATCGCTTCCTTTTACATTGATTATAACCATGGGATCACCACTTCCGTCAGATCTAATTACCTCTTCAGGTGAAGGGCAACGAGGCTCTGAATCATTAGTATGTGCTTCATTACAAGAATACTGTTGATCATATTCAATACACACATTATGGTATGAACATGACATAGACTCGGACGAGTATTTGTCCTGATGTCCAGGAAAGGGACTTGCAGCAGTCGTCCTATCAGAATAGGGACACTCGGTGGTCGCACTGCTAGAATAGGGACGCTCGGTGGTCGCGCTATTAGAATAGGGACGCTCGGTGGTCGCGCTATTAGAATAAGGACGCTCGGTGGTCGCGCTACTAGAATAGGGACGCTCGGTGGTCGCGCTACTGGAATAGGGACACGCAGTGGTCGCGCTATTAGAATAGGGACGCTCGGTGGTCGCGCTACTAGAATAGGGACACGTAGTGGTCGCGCTGCTAGAATAGGAACGCGCAGTGGTCGCGCTGCTAGAATAGGGACGCTCGGTGGTCGCGCTACTAGAATAGGGACACGTAGTGGTCGCTCCGCTAGAATAGGGACGCTCAGCTGTCGCACTATCTGGATACCTACCTAACTTCTCAACTGACCGCTCATTGATGGGTATGAAATCATTTAAAACATGCAACTTATCACTTGGAGTATGCGTAGGGGTGTTATCATAGGTTGCCGCAGCACAACTGGAGTTCACTTTCTCAGAATATTGATTGATACAATGAATTGTATTAAAGGAGATACTATTGGTGGAAACTTTTCTGTCTTTACAATTGTTACATTTAGATTTAATAACACCTATTTGCCCACAACCATAGCAGCGCAAGGACTGCTCGTTTGACACAGAGTGTGGTTTATTAGCAACATTATGTTTGTCCTGCCTTTTCCTACATTCACTCAATTCATGGCCAAATGCTTTGCAATAAGAACATTTCTTACGAGGAGTGGAC
The DNA here is from genome assembly GCA_927399415.1 of Macaria notata. Lineage (NCBI taxonomy): Eukaryota > Metazoa > Arthropoda > Insecta > Lepidoptera > Geometridae > Macaria > Macaria notata. The sequence continues at coordinate 4,962,352 of OV656727.1, forward strand.
ACATTGTTTGTAGCAGGGGGCTGGGAAGCCAATGACTTAGCGGACTGTATAGAAAGTTTACTGACATTACTCACAGTTTTTTGTACCTCTGCCATTGATTCCTCCTGGTCCCTTAGTTTCACAATCATTTCATCGAGAGAAGTGATGACACTGCGCTGCAGGTGCTTCCTAATCTTCCTGTCTAGGAGCCCATACACTATGTCAATTTTTGCCGGCTCACACAATTTGTAGGGTAACTGGCTTATAAGTGCTCTTATTTTGCACGCGAACACCTCGCTGCGTTGTTCCCTGGTGTGCTCTTGTGCGAACATTTCCCTAAAGATCCGGTAGGCTGGTTTGAGGCGTCCATACATGCCGCGGAGTCGGGTGACCGCGTCCCGCCAGTCTAAGACTTCCTTTTTGATGCCTCTCCACCAAAGTGCGGCGTCGCCGGTCAGGAGCATTGGTAGGCCTCGCACGGCTACTTCGTCGCTCACCTCTGCGCACTCCATATATATTTCTACAGTGTCTAAGAATGTTTCAAGTATTTCGGGGTCTCGCTCGGTTCCATCAAATCGAGCGGTACAGTTACTCAGATTGCCTCCATGTCCCGGGTCGCCGTAGCGGCCACTGCTGGCCCTGCTGGGTCGAGCTGCAGCGCGTCCAGGTGCCGCCGGGCCGGACAGCACACTCTCTATCAGGTTTCTGTTGAGTTCGGCTTGAGTCTTTGCGAAAGCTTCCATGAAGGCGAGCATATCGCTTGGCGTGGACTGAACTTCCAACGTGCGTGGCGCACCTAGGGCACTCGCACGTGCTGTGTCGGAAACGTTCTCCACGCGGCGTGCCCGTTGCGTCGATCGAGCCGGCGTGGAGGCATCGACGAAAGTGTCGTCGCAGCCACGGATCGCTTCGTCTTCATCCGATGTGGTTTCTTCGCGATTGCTCTGTATTATCTCGCGTCGACGTGCTGGCTCGGCCATATTGCAACCGTGTAGGAGTCGACAGCGAATATCTTGTTCGTCTCAGGGCGCTGATTTCGCCTCGAGTTGGGCGCCAGTGTAACACTATGTAGGGCCTCTGCAGGCCGATGAAGGGTTGTTGGTGCTGTCAAGCAATGAAAAGTCCAAAAGATGCAGTCAATCTTGATATATATTCCAAAACAAAACGAGAGAAAACTTGTAGATTTGTTAGGTTGAGAATCTTGCCGAAAAGCGGCGCGCGTGTCATTCAATTGACATTGACGTACCGAACCACGGGGACCAGGCGGGACACTGACAGTTAACTTTTTTTTAAGAACGTGGCTACGCACCTCTAACGTCACATAAATGTTCAATTTATTCTGATTAAAATTGATTCACATATTTGCATGTACGTGCCTGTGCTGGGGTATAAAAATTTGATAAGCTAGCTTGATCTATGTTGATACTAAATGAACAGATTAGTTGGTATTCATCACTATTTTACATGAAACATAGGTAGGAAACTTTTTTTAGAGTTACTGATAACAGATTAAATAATCGCTTTGGTACAACAAAAACAATTCAATGAAACTCGCGAATATTTCATTTGGGTTAATATGATATTATTTTTCTCTTAAAAAATTAAACAAAACCAGAAGTTCGTGCTAGAAAATGTCTCAAAAATTTCCATTTCCAACCGAGTGTTTCTGAAGGTGAAAACTTACGTTAAGTTAAATTGGAGGCCACAGCTATTCTTTTCATTTGTTAGGCATGCCACTTAATTGTTCAATTTATATCAGAAAGCTCAAATATGTAAGTATATTCTATTTTGTCAATTCCTTATTTCCATCATAAACTTATTAGCTGAGCGAGAAGATATCTAAAAATTAAATTGAAACTAACCCTCCTTTATATCGTGGTAAGAGTGTAACTTTTGCCAGGGAAATCTAGGGACACCTACATATAGTTACTGATACAAATCAATTACATTTTTTATACTTAGGCGACGCGGTCAGCGAGCGAGCTATGTGCCGTTTGACACACGACTGTCGAGCGTACTTTACTGTGCCCGCCGCTCGCTGAATGTTCAAAACAGGGAGATAGGTTCTGTTGTATTATGTATTCTGTGCTTAAGCTAAGATAGCTTGGTGATTAAAAAGATTCCGGGAAATACAGTCCGCGGTAAACTACAAATAGTAGATAATTAAATAGATAGAGTGCAGTAGCGGGAAACACTCTAGGATATCAATATACCTATTTATATAATGTAGGTACTGGAAAAACTTAATTGGAATTGATTAAGCCGATGCACGTCGGCTTTAAATGGTTTAACTCTGTACACAGGAAGCAACATAAAATGCTGTTTGAACAAGAGATTGGGATTTCAATTCGAAATTGTTGCAAAAGTAATTGTAGGAAAACCTTGGTATTTATTGAAAGAGGAAAGAAATAGAATTTATATAATAGATATACTCGTAAGTACATTATGACATATATTATATAGTACACACGTAAATCTACCCAACGCAGCCCCAACTTAGAATCATTGTGATTGCGTGACAGCAATCAGCGCTAGTTAAGGTTAATATCTATTTTGGTATATTTACTTTCATCATATACTCTAACAACACTCTGCCAATTACAAGTAACATAATTTAAATGCACCGAAAACCTCATTTATAATTCCTAATCCTGTCCATCCAAAGGTTGCCTGGAAGAAATCGCCTAAGGCAATAAGGACGCCCAATGCGCATTAAATTAGTTTTTAATTATTATTTTTTTTGTGTGCTTTAAAGACATTATCTTATCTTATCTTATTGCTGATCTGTGTCTTTATCAGTCTTATCGCATGTAAAATAAAAGTTTTATATGTATTTGTATGATTTGCTGGAGTAAGCAAAAACCGTACGATAATTACCAATATGTATATTTCATTCCGTTTTTCCATTGAGTACCTATAAACATAGCTTGTTGTGTTCGTTACAAAATTGCCTTTGGGCATAGCTGCAATTAATTTGCAGATTGGTAAGCACTGGAAATACAGAAAACATCACTAGTACCTTCCTATATGTCAAAAAGGTAATGACGTACACGTAACAAAGCAGCCTTTATTTTTGAAAAGATCAGTAAGCCCTTAATTATTTCTGAAGTGGGTATTCTTCTTCTTATCGAGTGAGAGTGGCCAACTCTGGTGTCGAGAGTTAATCAAGCCGCCCAAAGGACCTCTGACATGGCTTTACGACTGCCGAACTAGACAAACAGCCGGGACCTACAATTTAACGTGTAATCCGACCCACGAAAGTGCCCAAAATAGAATGGCACTTTTTATGTGGGTATTAGAAAAAGTAAAATGCATTAAATGATAGTAATAGGTCGTCCAAACCTATAAATTAAGTGTCATTAATTTACTCTTCTTTGAAATAGAAACAAAACATAAACTTTAGCGTTTAGCGAGACGTGTAATAAACGTAGCCAGCCTTCAAATCAGGGCAATCCTAGCTCACGAAAATCACAAGACCGCCTCGATAAAGGAATCCTGAAATAAAGTCGCCTTCACCTTGATAAAAAACGAATAATAGCTGAATGAAGGCAATTGAGGGTGGATAATTCATTTTGGTCGTCACAGGCATCCGAGGCTGGCGGCATACAGGAGATAACTCGGAGACTCCGTACATGATCTGTCTTCTGTACTAACTGTATGCCAAGTGTGAATCAATCAATACAGGTCTTGTGCCATAGAACCTGTCATGTGCCATGGGCATGACAAATCCATCAATATTCTTTTGTTTAATTTTTAACTTAACACCCTTATGATAAACACAGTTGTAGTCAAAGATGATGATGATGACGATGGTTAAGATACTCAACGCATGCACGCTTGCCTAGAAAGAAGATTTAATTAGTACTCAGACATATCTATACTAATATTATAAAGCTGAAGAGTTTGTTTGTTTGTTTGTTTAAACGCGCTAATCTCAGGAACTACTGGTGCGAATTGAAAAATTATTTTTGTGTTTAATAGACCATTTATCGAGGAAGGCTTTAGGCTATATTACATCACGCTGCGACTAATAGGAGCGAAGAAACAATGACAAATGTGGAAAAAACGGGGAAAATTATTCAACTTTGAGGACTTCCGTTGCGTGAGCTGCGAAAACGGTTCAAGTCTTGGGTAACAGCTATAATTTATAAAGCTGAAGAGGTAGTTTGCAAAAATAAGTACGATACCCAAAATAACTATTCTACGCGGACGAAGTCGCGCGCACAGCTAGTTGAGTAATATTTGCATCCCTCTAATCTGTAGTCTACGGATTTTACCTTCTAAAGAGGTGTCTTGCAGGTGAACTATTCCTGGTTGGCGGCAATTCCGACTTCAGACGTGGAGCGATTTATTCTATTCATGAGGATCAGCGGAATTCACCACGATCGGAACAGCGTGTTCGTGGCACTTAAAAGGCTATAAATTAGCGATGGCCGCCGGTTACGTGAGCCCCACGTGAATAATGACCATAATTTGCCTCAGGATCGGTATTTTTTTCGAAATTTTCAAGATGCTCGATGTTTTTTTTGCCCATTAAATTAAAAAATCGGTTTTCCTTGAAAATAAAGGCTGGAAAATAACGGGAATTTCGTATGTATGTGCTTGTTATATTTTTTTAATTAAATCAATTGCCTGTGAGCTTATACTGTTTTTAACCGACTTCCAAAAAAAAGAGGTTATCAAGTCTTCTGAAAGTTTTTTTTTGTTACGTGATTCCTCCGAGATGGTCCCATAAAAATTGTTTTTCATTCGGTTCAGTACTTTTTGAGAAAAAACCAATAAACCAACAAATTGATAAAGTTTATGCAAACCAATTTTACCCATATTTCCATAACTACTAGTCGGATTTTGATACAGTTTTCTGTAATGTGTTGAGGTTTAATGGGTGCACCTTTTTAGCTATGTATTACGATGACAACTCACCAGGGGGCGCTGCTGTATACACTATATCTTCTGAATTATCAGCCTGATTTTGATGCGGTTTTCTCTGATAGGCTTAGATTTGTTTAGCAAATGAATTTATGTTGTAGTTATTTTATAGGCTTAGATTTGTTCAGTAACGTGACAGTAGAGTTGAAGTCGGTTTTTGCTTTTGTTGAAAATAATTATTATAATCATTCTTAAAATACAAAGTATAGATCAAATTCGTAAATAAAATTTGCTTGTAATCATGTGTTGTGAGTAGGCATGTGTCCCTAGTAAAAAAAAATACCCAATTAATCGTTGCTCCTTTGTTGTGTATAAGAGGAACAAACATACCAAAAAACACATTTTGCATGATGGTATCAGATGATGGTACTCACCTATGTTAAAGAGCAAAAGCTTCTTACCTAGATATATGTAAATATAGTTTCGTCTACATAGAAAACCAAGTTATTTTCCAAGAAAATCTGTTCCCAATAAAAGCAATTGAAGATCAAATAGGATATCTAATACGTTTCATATGTCCGACTTTATAGGCATTTTGGATGGATCTAGGTCTTGTTATACAAATATGGGTCGCGCGTGTATGCTCGTGTTGATATCTGTGTCAGATTTGTTAGTGCGTATATTTATTATCAGTTTTGCATGAATGAACTTTGACAATTCGTCATACTTACTGTTATATAAAGTTGTGTTTTTTGTGATTAGGATATTAACGTTTGGGCACGTGTAAGTAAATAACATGAATAATTGTAAATTAATATAACATTACACACTTGGTTGACGCGACGCATGACCTAAGTGCTGGCCTTTTTCTGGCTCAACGTATCAGCATTGCCATCCAGCGTGGTAATGCGGCCAGTATGCTGGGCACGCTGCCTTCTGGTAGTGGGCTAGAGCACTTAGAGTATCTTTAGGCTTTTCTAAAGATTTTCTAAGTGCCCCTTTTTTGTAGTAGTTAGAAGTAGTATGTTAAGTTTTTCTTCCCTTGTTTTTATATTTTATTATTGTAAATAAAGTTCTTCACACATAACATAAGATTTATAGTTTTAGTTTTAATAGCAACCGGTAATAGCATTTTAAATCATTACTAGTATAATTATACATAAACCGATCACCAACACTTTGATAGCTGATTTGGACTGTTAAGGCTAAACAATGTACTACTTTATTTCTAGTAAAATATAACACTTGCGTACTGCGTACACAAATAAAACATTACCTTACCATACATGTATTCATGGGCTAAGAGAAAAATAACCACCTTTAAACCCATAACACTATCAAAAGCAAAACAAGAGCATCCTCTATTCCTCCCATTTCGTAGCCTAGAATTAGCCTTTACCATTCATCTATCAATACATAGAGCATAGGAATAAGCACTTTTAACCCATGACACGCTGAAAAGCAAAACACACGAGCATATTCTATTCCATTTCGTAGCCTAAAAGTAGCCTAGCCCCAGATTCCCGCGGCGGTGTCGGAAGCACTTAAAGGGTCGTAAATTAGTCTGAGGTGGCTCTGAGTAATGGCCCTCAACTGACCAACCATGCCTGTAATGTTAAAAACGTTACCAGACGGTTAAATGTTTCCCCCATTTTTGTGTCTCGGAAAATGGACTGATTTGGCAAGGTGGAGGATTTTGTGGTTGTTAGTTTTGTCAAGGTTAAGGTGTTTTTTTTACACATGATAGCAAAGCATTTAACCAGTAAGTCACTTACAGACAGTACAGGAGGATGCTTTAGATGCTAAATGTCCCTATTAGTTCCTGCTTTTATTGCCAGGAAAACATGTTTCGAACATTACGCAGTTATGACTGGTATTTATTGAATGTTGCTTATTTAAATTACGAAGAAAGTACTTGTGTAAAATGTTTAAACATAATTGTTTTTCACAAAATATACTCATTAAACTTTTCTTTTCTTGTTTCAGGTATGCTAGCTCTTAACTCTTAAGTTTCCGAGCACTTGTAAGTAAGTAAAGTAAATAAACCAACGTCAAATTACAAGCGAGATCAAAACAAAGAGGGTCAAAACTCACGTCGCAGTATGTTATACTGAAGATAAGTAATTGGGTCGCTTGGGTCGCGTCTGGGCGTCCAACAGATAACCTAGAGCACGCGTTGTGTCCCTACATAGACTATATAAACTAAAATACCTATGAATTTTCTATAAAAAGCATTCCTTCAATCATATGTCCGGCGCCGACCAATCTGCAGAGCGCTCAAGCGTCTATGTAGTTCTATTTATCAAACGTTTGTAAGCAATTACTTAAAAATAACTAAACAAAACTTAAAAAAAAATAACTGAATCACAAAGTGATCTTTCAAGCGTGTTTGTGTTTATTTCAAGCGATTTTTATTTGCCACTAGTAGATGCCAACAGTTTCACTCGTTTTTCCGCATAAAAAGTTGACCGTTCCTCCATGAATCCTTCCATCCACACCGGCGTGAAAGTGATGCGTACTGCTAGCCATCAAACAAACAATCAAAGTAATTGTTTAATGACGTTAGCCAGTTTTTTGTGTTGTCTTAATGAGACATCTATTTGTACACATATCGTTTTTTCCCAACGTCATATCTTGATAGGATGTGCGGATGAGGATCGACGCAAATTGTGGAAGCGGCGAGATTTGATTTGAGATATGTGTGCGTTCACTTATAAACTTTATATCTAGCCTTTTTTTAATCTAATATAAAAATCTACAATACAGTATTGGAATATTGCAGAATACAAAAGTTCTAGGAAATTCTCCTGTCTTTCAGTGCAGATAGAAAATCTTAGAAATGCAAATTTGCTACCTATGCCTGACGGTATAACTTAACAAAATAAATTGTATTCAGTTGAAAGTATATATTTATATGATTTCACCCTGACTCGCTCAGTCGCTATCAGAAATCCAAATAACAACTTGTATATACAATTTTGTTACCATCCTAATAATATTTGTATTACTTTTGAGAAATCCCCATAATATACCTCATCCAGTCCATCATTCTAATACAATGTTAGCCCCTTGCTAACCTGTTGTCTATTTCTGGCTCAGTTAAGGAATTGTTTGTCCTTAATAAGGGACCGACCTTGTCAAGTTATGTAACCGTAACCCATGTCGGGGGCTTCAAGATTCGGACCATATGCTGATGTCGCATACAAATAAGACGTGTACGTAAAACGCCCTGTTGTTTGGTACCTAAAGAAAATGTGCTTTATGTTTTTTACTTGCCAAATTACTAAATTTATTCATAAACAATGTCTGCAAAGTGTCTATGGGTTAACACTTAGTAAAGTAATTATATATATAGAAAGATATATATAACTCCTAATTGTAACACACATATCTAAGAATATAACTATTACTATGTCAATAAAATTGCATGAAATAAACGTGCATGCTATTTATTTGTGACTGTGTCTGAAATATTTGAGGTTATAAAATTTCTGTGGAGGTCGTCTTAAAATACCAGACACGGTTAAAGTATTTTCTCGGACCAGAAATATATTTGTTCGGTAACAAACAGGTACGATGAAAGTACTATAAATAACTTAGTTTTAACTTTCAATACGAAACAGGCAGCCACAAGTCACAACATCCTTTCAAAAATTCGTGTTTTCATCAAGTAAGTAGGAACCGGTGCATGTCCGTGTCATTTGGGATAGCATTTTATTTACTCTACACGTATTGAATGCTGAAGCACTCAGTTTTACATCAGTTTTATTTTCCAACATTTACTATGCTTCATCTTCATGAAAGCAACATTTCTCGTATTTATAGCCATATTCCTTTGTAGTATCCCTCTCTGCTCTACAACCTTTACAAAGTAAGCAAACTGCGAAATAAACTTCGCACTTTTACTGCTTCTTTTCTCAAAGCACTAGGAAAGTCGTTTTTGCACTATGTTTGCCGCTAAAGGCTACTATAAAGGGCTCTGGTTCTATTTAGGTTGTATCTATGCCTATATCGCTCGACTTTCTATTTCCTGTCGTTCCAATCCCGTATCCTGCGGGATCTTCGGGCGGATAAATGAGGAAACTTACTTCCTTGCCTTTGTCTTAGTTAAGTGGGATGCGAGCCGATCGAGAACTCATTCCCGGCGCTCGTTCCAGCAATCGAATGTAGGTCTGCGATAAGCGGTGTTGTATCGGTTATAACTGCGCTTTATTAATTAGGCGAGATAATGTCTGAGCAATATAGTCTATCGATTGCATAATGCGAAATTATCAAATTGGTATAGATTTTTAGGTTACGGCCAGTAATAACAGCGCTCTGATTTCGGAACGAAGACCCGTGTTGTCAAGACGTTATAGGTTTATCCAATACTTTTAGAGACTTCTGAAGCAACGAGGCAGCAAATATTTATATCTGCGCTTTGTATTTTTGAAAATGACAGCAGCAAAATATGTGTTCGCATAGCGCGGTCCGCGATATCGTATTGTATTCAAAGAAAATATTGCAATCGCGGCTTGCGCAATATTGCGATTCCATGCGGTGCGCTTTTCATCTATTTTTTATGGTTTTGCAAGATTTTTTGAGATTGCTCGACCAAATGTTTGCGTAGCATTTATTAAAGTCAGTACAAAATCTAAGTATCTTATCCTTGTAATCTAAATAAAATACAAACTATTGTATTTAGTAATAATTCAGCAATCTTATTGTGGCTAAGAAAACAGCTAATTGCAACAGTGGCTAATTAATCTCAACATTTTTGGTCGCCGCCTTCCGTCCGAGTTGATAATGATATAAAACTAGGAAGTATGGAACAAGGCGCTCGCAGCGCCAAAGAATGGAAGTTTGCGCATAAATTGAGAGTTAAGAAATGGGAAGACGGCAACTCTATCAGAGCACCTGCGACCAGGTTCCACGAATTTATATTAGTGCATCTTCAGTGGCAACAGCAAAGTTTCCTCCGCCAGAAATCGTATAAATGTTAATGAAAGTCAGCCGTCTCTAATGAGATTACCGCTCCCGTGAAATTGGATTCCCGTGGGACTTCTTTAATTTTCAGTCATCGCGAAAATTAGGTGGATCAAAACGCGACGTCTGAAGTCGCGACTTCAATAGGAAAGTTCAGAGAAGCTCTTTTATCATATTGAATGGTAAAATATCAAAAGTGTTGATTGAATTTAAGCGTTGTGACAGTTAATTAATGTCACTTATGGATTCTTTTACATTTTTCATAAGCTTTTTAGGCTGTGCTATGATGAACTAAATTAACTATTTTGTTTTATTAAAAAGCTAATCATACAGTCTGTAATATTCAGTAGCCAATCACAAGTCGAATTTTATCTGTAAAGTTTTGGTTTTGATATTTAATTTGAAATAACATTTGATACGGAAAAACAATGAATATATTATATTACATTGCGTTTCATACCATTCTCAGTATTTTATGAAATTTCAGACTGGTATTTCAACCACGAAAAAAAGTAAAAAGTTTGGCAAAAAAAGTTTAAGAGAGATTTTCTAGCTAAAATACTGTGTCGTAATTGGGAAGCTTCGCATCCGTTGGTGTGGTCAGGTTCTATTCTACCCAGCGCCACTGTTCCCGGAATCGATCGTCGTATTCATACGACAGCTCGCACAGAGCTCAATCAGTCAGAGGTCTCGGCACACGTCATGAATTTCACAGCAGGTAGATGCAATATTCAGCCTATACGAGTACCTACGTCTCTCTCGCTTTATAGAGATATTTCTGTCGTGTTTACTTTATGAAATCCTTCTTTGTTGGATTTTTTCATTTTCTTCCTTTTAAACTTTTTGTTGTTTCGCACAATGGATCGTACTGTGAATTTGGAAAGCTGCACGGCACGGATTTTCTTCGATTTTAAATAACTGTGTTTTTAACCAAATCCAATAGTCCTGAGAACTTCCTTTCTGAAGTCGAAAGCGTAGAAGCAATCTATGAGTATAGTTGCGGGCAAGATCGGGCTTGCAGAGTTGCGGTCCGGCCGGTCAGTGCTTCAAATTGAGATGCGAGCGGCTCAGTGCAAATTGAAAGCGTTCCCAAATTGCTGCCGACCTTTGTATTTTCCAGGGCCGGAGCGTCGAAAATCAATCAGGGTAATGTGGGGTTTGTCCGAATCTGCTTGGATTAGTGGCGGTCCGCACGGGACTGGCCGTGTACGCATGGCGGCCAACTGGGGAATATGGACGCCCTTTGTTGAGGCTGATTGAATGGCTGCATCCGGACTTCCATTCCAACTTTGAAAAGGGCCTATCACGTGTCAGGTCCATTAGTTATTCGTGGCTACGCGTGCGAAGGACGTGTTTCATATCGCTACAAAATTATGCGGGATGGACCGTGTAACTGGAAACTGTCGTAATAATTTGCAACTCTATTCAAATTTTCGCATTCTGTGTGAAGTTATTTGGGATTCGTTAATTTGCTATTCAGTTGTGTTTTGCAAGTTGAAAAACACCAAATACCTTTACTTTAGTAGGTACTTACATCAATAAACTATCAAATGTGACTTTTTTTACAAAAAAGTGGAAAAATAGCAGGTTGTCTGCCTGATGGTAAGCAGTCACCGTCATCTATTACTTACTACTTGCAACTCCAGAGGTGCTGCAGCACTTTTTTTGGACAATGGCGGGCATCTTATAGTTATTTGATAAATATTATTAATTACTCATTCGGCCCGTATTGAAATCACCAACCTTACTCGTAGCTTCGAAATAAGATATCAGACTCCAGTTATTTGATCTGTCTGCAATTGTCGCCCCAATCGATATGTTTGCGAAGAGCCTTTGATATGCAAGACTAGACAGCTTCTATCGGAGTCCGCTTGCAATAATCCGGGATCAGATGCCAGATGACGCGGCCGAATCTAAATGTTAATGTTCTTCGCAATATATAAGCAATATATCAAGATGGAGTAGGTAATGTCATGAAGTATGTTCATGTATAAATTTTGTTTAAAAGCTGACATATATTATAATGTTTGATATGGTATTAAAATGTCTTTAATGAGATTTGTTCCCAGCTATATTGTCAGATCTAAGCAAAGATTGAAGTTTCATATAATTATCTATTTTACTAATTAGCATATTGCTCTATATACTTTATACATACTATGTTTACATTCTAATAATTTACTAATTTTTTGACAAATTTGGTGTCCAAAAAAAAGATAAATAATCAAATAGTAGTGTCTGATTTGTTTCTAATAAAAAAAAAACACAGTCTGTTAATTATACCGCATGTGCGCCTTGTGCGGTCCCGGGCTTTAATTTAAAACACATTTATTTTCTCTACTACCGCAGAATATAGAAATACTACTTAATTTAAGACAAAATCCTCTACCATCTCCATATATCTGCTAGCCTAAAAGAATTTATCAAGAAGGTTACAAATCTAGTGCTGTCAGCAAATTCGAATTGCTTTGCACTCGACTCATCCAATTTTAGATGTGAAACAATTGAATTCTGTTCTGTCGATTAGCTCGCTTCACTCCCTCAGCCAATGATGCCTAACTCTAGATTCCCGAACGAGGTCGAGGGTATTAGTTTAAAGCACACCGCTTCTATGCAATAGCCGACATATATCTGTAATAGACTGGCCAAGGTTTACTACATCAAAGACACGGAGCAATGAAGTTTTAAATTAGCGGTGAAAATTAAACCGATTTCATTATCTTGTCTTGTATTACTGTCCTCTAAAAATTACTCAAAAATTACTGAAATGTGCATTGATTCTGTAAGCCCATACGGGCAGCGGCTAGAGTACTATCCTGCCTTATAACATGTCTAGCCCCTAGATTATGCTTTAAGTTTTTTGACCACCTGTTGAACCTAGTTGCCTGACAATAAATTTAATTTAATTTCATTTCTTAATCTGATTCTGACTCTTCAGTTGCATAAAATTTTGGCCATAACAAATTGGTCACATTGATTACATCCATCTTGGAATAAAATAACTAAATATTATAGCTAATAGGCTGGATCAGTAGTTATGGACTGAAAGCAAGACCTGTCTTTTACAGTCATGTCGCCTGCAATAGCTTGACCACATGAGCCAATAACGTGACCCACACAAAGCACTTACAGATTGGCCGCCCGAGCCTGCGGTCGCCCAAAACTCTGCAACGTTCTACGTCTAACAATTAGCCTAATAGACGTTTGACCAGCCACGACGAGGAATCTATGCTGGTGATTAGTTTATGGTATTTGTGGTTGTATTGGTCGGGTCGGGATGATGTGGCTTAAATCGTCTGTTAAAGATGTAAAGAACGTATTCACATCTACACATTAATAATTAAGATTAAATTAAATTTAATAAATTATAAATAAACTTATATGCCGAGACATTGTACACAGAGCGCCACCTATCCCAATTCAAAGCAAACACTAGATATAGTCGTATGTAAATCCCAGTGTTTATTCTCTCTCATTTAACTTTTAACTCGAGCCTAATGTTACAATGAAGCGGCATAATTGCTGCAAGTGTCGGTTCCTTTGTCTGAAACAATGAGCGTAGTTCGTCTAGACTGAACAGACGGTGCAAAAAGGGAGACCACTCGCATACGAATGAAGGACTCCAGGGGGTGAAGCATGGACTTTGCAATAAAATGATATATAGCAAAGTTAGATGGTAAAGAGTGGCCAGCTATGGTGTCAGAGTTTTCAAACCATCCTCAAACGTGGCTTAACGACTACCGTACTATGACAAACATGTGATCAATGTGTATGTTTAATGTTTTGTGTGCTCCCAAGCAATAATAATGCGGCACATTATAAATATTGTTTTTAAAAAGCAAGTATCATTATATTGTCAAAGGTGATTAACTGAGGCGAGGGACTTTAAAGAAAACTCTTCTAGAATAGTCTTTGTGTCTGTGCTAACGTTTCTATGCTGGACACGGCTACACGTGCCACTTTGTCACATCAGTGTCGACGCTAAGGGCCTCTACAAGTAACTCGTCTTGTAGTTTTGAAAGCTCTCGAGCTGGCTTATCTGCGGAACACGGAGAAACATAATACCGTTCCGTTTTCTTGAATTCAAATGAAACCTGCAACAAAATACCCTCGGATTTCCTACCAGCTTTCTGCACATCCACGTTCCGTTCCACGTTTTAGAAAACGGCGTATTTCACACAGGAAGTGTAGAGCAATCATGCGGAAACTTTTACAGTTAAGAACAACGTACATAGGTAATAGATGCCTAACTTCTGAAATTTGAACAAGTTTTCCGAGTTTTTATCGCACTGCTCAAACAGTCGCTTCTCAAAAAGATATTACAAGTACGTTCCTAGTGATAGACACTGCCACTTCAAAGAGATATAAAAGTTACGTCACATCGCTCCGAGTGCTTAACATTTTTCAATGCCAACATGAAAAATTACGGCTTCATTTTTCAGAGAGTGATTTCACGACGAAATAAAAACGGTGTAACCCTCGCCCTCATTATGAGAGCTGGATTATATTCCGCTTTGAATCATCCCCAGTCGGAGACGCCCTCTAAATTCCGCGATAGTGCTTATTAAGTGTGAAGTGTAGTACTAATTACTGGTGTGGGGGAACAAAGAGCGCTTGTATTCCTTTATTAAGCAACACCTCCGGAGATTGCAGCTAGCTCCCGCTCCCGCTCTTATTCTGAGCTTGATTTATGAAGCCGTTAAACGAAAAGGTGAAATTAGCTGTTGTCTGTATTTCAGCGAAATCCCGCGCCGTGGCAACATGAAACCGTGCTCGGGCGAACTTTTTAATCAATTCAATCCCGTGACTGCACGTGTGTCGTGTTTGTTCGGGAACAAGAAAAGTTTCCTGTTGTTTTTTCCCTTTCCACACATTTTCATTTACGCAAACGTTTTTTTAATAAACAACGCTGGCGAAGCGCGCGAAATAAAGCTCTAATTTGAGTCATTTGTTGAATTTATTGCTCGATAAAACTTTGGTCCGTAACCGTGTTCGGGCATTAATAATTTTCTTTCAGAGCGTTCCAACAATCGTTTTCGGTTTGATGCTTGGGGAAAGTGCGACATAAACATTGTGATTGATTTTTCTTTTTACGCCCAAATAAAATCAAAACCTTATAAAGGACGATATTGATGTTGGCGCTTGCAGTACACAATGGGAACACAAATAGGGAATTACAATCAATTTTTTTATTGATACTCTGTTCCATTATTTTATTGATTGTAAATATTTTAGTACACTTAAAACTTTAGAATTGTATGTTGTTTCAACGTAGTGCAACAATTTTTATTAACAAAATGCAGTAACTTTGTTTGTAGAAATATAAATATTTTTATATCTATATATATTTTTCATTGTTCCTACGAAATGAATAGTCAATCATTCCGTAGCACGCCATGGATATGCAACAGGGTACACAGTACCTCACAATACGCACCATATCGCAAATAAAATTACCTATGACCGATTCATATTCAGCACGCAACGGCCCAGACAGGACGTCAATTTTGCGGCGAATTTATTGACTCATTCAGTTACCCGAAAACAAAAACTCAATTTGCCTTATTCCCAATACTCATTCGTAATGTTATTCGTCTCGATTAGACGAATAATGTGGTATGGGTTAAAGATGTCAATGATCCTGTAACTCTGTTCATCAAGACTTAGTTCTAACTTTGAATTTTTCCTAGAAATGGCGACGCGTCGAAGACACTCGAACGATTGTCCTTTTTATCCATGTTGAATTTAGAACGGATCAAGTCGTACCTATTTTGAGTGTGGCTTATACCTCGCAAGGGTAGAAGCTAAAACGAGTTTTTGTGAGTTGGAATCAACCCGTCGTGCCCTTTAGGGTTGTCAGTTGAAAAATAGTCTAGTGGATCCAACAAGCGAAAGAACAAAGGAATGTCATACCAATGCAACCGAGCCTTAGTTTTTGTCCTCTCCTTTGTATATTGGATTTCGTATTGTGTTTTCGCGGTTCTTCTTTTAAACCTATTTTTACTAACAAAAACCTTTGCTGAAAAAAGTTAACAGTGTTACAATGTTCAGATTCGAGTTACGCAGGGAATATAAAATGTATTGTGTTGAAACAACCAATAACATAAAAAGTTTTGAAGCTTGTTTTACAATAAAGGCATTACATACCCGGCGAAAGCTCAAATCCGGCTTGTAATTTGATTAAATGCTTAATACTTGGAAATGTTGCAAGCAAGCTTAATGTTGCCATATTATATGCAATCGCCGATGAATGTCATCAAAACAAATTATCGCGCATAATTTTGTTAATTTTACGATAAGTGACGTTGACTGATGAAACTGTAAATTTAATTCTGTGTACCAAAAGTGGTAACTAATATAAATTTATATCAAATGTATATTAAATGCTTAAGCACGAGTTCACTAAGACGAGTACAAAAAAAGAATATTGGCGTATGAGATGAGGCTTATGTTTTGCAATGGACTCGTAGGTGATGATGATGATGATTTAGATATTGGTCAACCATTGGACATTCGTAAAAAATCTATGTTCGACAATTGGAAGGAGCACGCTTGGACTGGATAGCCCAGTCCGGTCTAGTGTAAAATGCTAGTTAATTTAACTTGCTATGTACATAATAAAATAAAAATAAAATAAAATAAAAAAGCCTTTATTTCTATCACACAATTAACTCTTACATTACTTTCTTCTTATTTAAAACCGTCATTTAGAAAATGAAATCTTACAATAATTACATAATGTACATAGCTACCCAAATATTATTTTAATTTTAAATTCCAGCCTTGAAACGGCGCTTACAGTGCATTGTGGTAAACGCGCGCTCGCCGAACAAAATGAACAATGCCGAACGTTTATTACTAGAGTTCAGTTCCATTTGTTCATAACCGGTGGGTCCCAGAAGCATTGCGCTCGGTAAAGACTCACAATAGACGTATAATTATTAGACGCAACGTTTTTTTTTTAATTTATACATATGTTAATATGGACTAAAAGTTATGACCCTGTATACAAAGTTCAAGTAAAAATAACACTATGACTGCTCTGAGTTTATATATCTAGAACTAAACACGGAGTTCGGCTCGCATTAGCCAAATATGTCCCCGTAATTGGTCATATACAAATATCACGCGATTATTCGGCACGCTCGTCGGTCCGCTAACACAACCTAAATTACCAAAAAATGAAGATTATTTTGGTCCGATAATGACCTACGTTACTCGTTGGGTTTGTATAAAGGATATTTTTGATATGCGTGAGTCTTTGGAGTATTGTCTACAGCACAAAGCGAGGAACACACGTGGCTCAGGCCAATTTATTTGTGGCTAAGTGCACACGATAAATTTCTCAAATGGCCCGTGCTTACGCCGACGATGCTTGTCCGCTATTTATTTCAACAGTCCGAGGTTTATCGCCCAACCTGCCGACATATTGTTCTAGACAATGGACTTGAGATTTGTCACACGACGTGATAAAAACTCAATCTACCCACAATTTGTCTTTAATAAACGTCACAATAACTCACGGAAAGGCGAAAACAAACGCAATTTTTGAACCGTTCGACTTTTCAACTTTTTGTTTTGAGCGAAAAATCAGTGTAGGGTGAGGCGGTTGATTAAAAACGCTAATTGTTTTGGCGGGGGACCGGATTGGTTGATTTGGTAAACAATTTTCAGGGATTGTGAAGGAACAAAACAAGGCACGGGGTGAAGGGTGGTTGTGAAAAGGCTTCGCGTCTCGTTAGCGGGTATTAAACGTTAAAAATCAAGGCGCAATCAAATCAACGACTGAATGGCAAAAATTATAATCTGATAGAAAAAAATATTTGGTATACCGTTATAATATTTTTTTCTGAAGAATACGTGGGCGTTGTTCCATGTTCCATCACAGCAAAGTTCAATAGAGAATTTTCGGGAAATTTGATCACTATGAAACCTATTTTAGTCGTTGTATTTTTATTTCAAGAAAAAGCTTCTGTAATTTCACGTCAGGTAAATTTATTTTTCCGCGTAAACTGGTAACGTTTCTCAGTGTTTACCGTGTGTAATTCTCCTAGTAAAACAATCTTCGTGGGATACTGAGCGTCCCTCTACGGCTATGTACTAGCAAAATAACCTAGGGACATCTAACTACCTTTCTGTTTCGGATGTTAATTCAGTTCAATTAAATTCGTCTAGGAATATTATTGAGATCTTTCTGTTAATGTGTGTCTAAGGCGGGAGATCAATCTTATTTCAGACATACTACAGAACATTAATACAATAATAGACATATTTGAACTTTTTCAAAGTGACACCTACACAAAAATCATAAGTACTGCGAAAGCGTATAAACATATTTTAGTACTAAGAAATATTTTCATCATGACTTTCTGTTTTGGATGTTAATTCGTTCAATTAAATACGTCTAGGAATAATATTGAGATCTAAGGCGGCAGATCAATCATATTTAAGACATACCTACAACAGAAAATAATACGATATTAGACACATTTAAACTTTTTTAGAGTGACACCCACACAAAAATCATTAGGTACTGCGAAAGCGTATAAACATACATATTTTAGTACTAGGAAATATTTTCATCATTAATTAAAAATGAAAAGTAAATGCACATAGCGCTATCTAGCCCCCACCCTAAGCAAAATCTTGCGTTAGGAATTTAATTAGGCATCTGATGTGTTACGTCGTTCGTATTAGCTTTGACGATGCAGTTAGTTCTTATTACCCCAAGGTAATAAAAATAAGGTGTTCCAAGCATTAATGGGTGGTGTTAACGCCATATTTATGCACCAGCACGGGGGCAAGACACTGCAGTGCAAACTTTGCGTCGCAAACTTTATAATGAATGTCCGGTTTTATAATTTGGCCGTAGTGTGCAATATTAAAGTTGTTAGGCGATATTTTGACCATCCAGTGCACCGGTGGGATAGTGAGCTTAACTTTGGTTTATGTTGCTGTGGGTGGCGGGCAAAGTTGTAACAATGCCAGTTTGGTACACGATTTTTTTGTTTTAGGACAAAGTTGGGCAGGGTTTCGGTTTATAATTGGATTTAGGATTTTTCAGAGGGGTTTTTTTTACGGAATTGAAGGTGAGAAACTTTCTAATCATTATATAGGTAAATGGTAATGTTATTAAATTACATGCACAATAAAAGTTAACTTTGTGCAGTATACAGTTTGAAGACCCGAACAAAAAATTGATGAATTTTGCATTTGACTGGAAATCAAAACCACACTACTATACTGTGGACTACAACGCGGTCGCTTTTGAGGGTATCGCTTCAGGAGACCTGGTGGTCATATGCCTGACTGATCCTTGCAATAAAAATATTTTTAGAAAGGAGATCCCAGGAACGTCTCAATTGATAATAGTGAAGTTTAGTTTTAGTATTGTCACACCGTACACGTATGTATATTGTACACATACCAATGCTTAAATAACATTAACTTAACAACATGCAATAATTTTCATTCAAGCTATTACAGTTTACGATACCAATAAAAGTAAAGGGATAATTTCATAACAATTATGACAAGTTATCGTTCGGTTATTTACCTCTGTTTAATCGGCTAGTTATATATTTATTAATAACATTATATTTAATTATCTGTTTTGTGCATAGTTATAAAGAGCATATTATTAAGTAGGTACTCAGCTGCTCTCAGTCGTTGAAACAAAATCATAACAACGGATATTGCAGTGCATGCATTCGCAAATGTAGTACATGTATACATACATATATATCGAAATTCTGATAACATAATAATATGTACATTTTAGAGGAATTCTTTTCACAAGCAAATAGTTCGAAATTGTGTACATTATATATGACCATTTGTCTGAATTGGAACAATAAATACGGAAAGCTTTTGTAGATATCGACAAAATAATCTCGAGAAAGAAAATAAAAGTAAGTATGTTCTCTATTGCGTTACTTGCCATTCTTACCCATAAATGAGTTAGCCAATGGATAGTAAATTTGATATTGAGTAAAGTTGAAGTTGATTAAAGAAGTCATTTCTAGTAGCAAGCTGTCAAAACAGTGATATCCCAAGGACGCTACTTCCTCTAAATAGAGAGCCGTCATATAGACACCCACGGGAGTCTTTTAGACGGTAAACTGTTATGGAATGATAGTTCGACGCGTCCCCTCCGGCAAGTAACGTCGTCAAGGCCCTGACCATAAAATACTACGTCATTTTGACGTAAACCAAGAACTCCACGGTTGATTTTCTTTCGAACGCAATCTCATATGTTGTTAAATAAGGGTGCCATAGTTTTTGGACAATGGCTTAAACTTTGTTAAGGTTAATACTGTTGGTACTGGTATGATATATTATATCGCACTTCTTCTGGTTTCTTAATCCACTCTTAAAACAGGTTTTAGCTTAGTTTTATTGGGCATTAAAAAAATTATAACAATTTAAAAACTTTGTCGCATTTAATGTTAGACAGCTGAAAACAAGTTTTATACATTTTCCTTCAAATAAATAACTTACATAAAGCAATGATTTTCTACGAGTTAATCACACATTACTTTCCTAACGACCCCAATTCGATAACTCAATAAATATTAACTTTTTATTCGATTCTCTTGTGTTGAGAATTTTATTCGAATTGCCTTCAAATTGGAAACCGTTTACTGACCGTGACGTTTCACAAATTACTCTTAGCCACAACATCATAGTTCATAGACGACGCATTAGTTTACCAAAACAAAATCCGACATAAATACATTATAATAAATAATTGACTACGCATTCTGGGTTCCACCCGTAGTTATATCGATATGGTTTACCGAAAGATTTGAGATATAAATAGTGAGTTTATAGTAAAGAAGATGATTACGGCTTTACTTGCGTTGATTTGAGATTTTTATCCTGAACATTATTGATTTATATTGTCTGGGCAATGCGTAGGAAACTTTTGAAATGCATAAGCTTAGTGTCTAGATACTACCTCTATGATTATATTTTTTTTAATGGGTTTTAGCCGTTTGAGCGTCTAGATAGCATGAACTAAGACATTCAGATACGTACTACCTTTATAATATTAGTGTGTTGTGATAGAGTGATATTAAACAGGCCAGATTGTGTAGTGATTTGGATCATTTAGTTGTCTACCGATTAATTTATCTATGTTTGGCTACATGAAATACGCGACAAGTTCTGGATCCTAATTGGAAATCAACTATGCTACGCAAAACAACAACACTTTATCTCCAAGTTTTAAACATCCAAAGTTTATAAAACTAATTAGACTCTGTTTAATGTCTCATTTTCACTACAGACACTTTGGTATCGTATGTACTTTAACATAGAATTTTAAACCTCTCTACGTTAATGCCGCAACAGAATATCAGCGCTGGTGGCCCTGTGCCATCAGCATTAGGCTGAGTTGCGGCTGTATTGAGACATCTCATTCTTAGCATGTAAATTTAGTAAGTAAATAGGTTAAAGTTTTGTGTGTGTCTCAATAAATATATTTTTCTATTTTCTTTAATGCTGTAAAAAAGTGAGATGAAGAGATGTTTAAAAATTGTGTGTGTAATATTGAAACTATATCTAAATTCTAATTTTGCCTATTTTTGTTTAATAATAACACAATGCCATAAACTTATATCCCGATTAAAATAAATATAATTCAGCCCATGAAATATTTACATTGTCCACAAATTCTCAATCTTTTGTTCGCGCGGGTTTCGCTTGAGTCGGTAAAGTGTATTAAAAATGTCAGTGAAATTCTTCCAACAAACAAGGATATTCTTAGTTTGCACAGGAGTAATGGATGGCGCTGCCCTTTTGGAGATCATCCCAGTTAAATTTATGAGTGGATTTTATACAAATCGAAAGCTACATTTTTAGATTATTTTATCTGGCTGGCATTTCTAAGCAAAGAAATGAGCGTAAGTAATGTGTCAGACATCTAATCTTTTAATGAAATATATATCAAAGGTTGTATGCGAGTATATACGGAGCGAATTATGAACTACCTCAAAACATCTTTAATTAATACAAAGTAAAGACATAAAGTATGAATATAAAAAAATGTTGTTTAATCTCAATACATTAAGTATTTACCTTACTATAATTTTTAAGTAATTCAAGAAACCTCCTCCTTCTTGAGTTGTATTCCTTATTAATAAGGGGTCACAACTCCTCGGAAATTTAATTCATTGGGGAAATTAATTTGGTCAATTATAAAAACAACCTGCCCTAAGTAAATTAGAGAAATATTCTATAGTCACAATATCGCAGAAAAAGCATGTAAAAGACAGGTAGCTATGTAGTTAGACAAATAGGATCTGCATGTAATGAAGCGCGACAGGCGCTGCCGGCAGATTCCCTGATGAAATTACACAAATGCTAATGAAACCCGCTGTTCCAGCTTCTGGGAGATTCTAAAAGATTCCAGAAGATTAGCGTCACACAGCAACTGTGGCCGGGAAATTGGACAAGCTTCGAAAAATTTGCGACTTTTCCTTTGCGTTTTTCATTTCGAATCTGTCTAATAACAGATTTTCCGCCGGTGCTATTAGAGGCACCAGGAAATGTTGATTTGCTCGTTTTTGGCTGATGCCAGTTGTTGTCGGCTTGGTTTAGCTGTGTGACATTTTGAAGTGGACTTTAATTTTAATGTATTGCTTTATTTGCGTAAAAAAATTAACGTTGACGTTTATCCCGTTAATGCTTAGAAAATAAATGTTAACTCCTGTTACCGCCTGAAAACAATTTAGTGAAAGAAATGAATGTTCAAGTCAAAATATACTAAAAAACTACGTGTAGTAAACCATTTCCAATTTAACTATTGGTTTCCATCCCTTTGTCACCGTGTAAAGTACGCTTCCGACCATCTAAACATATCAATGTTTCAGTTTAAAGCACTGTAATGAGCTTTGAAGCTTTCTGCGAGCTTCGAAATAGGAAAACCAATAGTGTGGAAAGCTTTTGTAAAGTTGAACAATGAATTCGCGAGAAAACAGAGGAAAAATATCGGGTCAAAAGCATTTTCCAAACAATACAACCACAACATTAATTTAACGAGAATGTCTTCTACTAGTTAAATAAAATAAACATTACTGCTTCAGTGGACGCTCCGACTCGAACAATGAAATAGGGTTGCTTGTGCCCTTTGCAAGGAAAATAATGCCTCCAACTTTCGCATTATGAAGGGTTTCAGGTTCAAGCTAATTAATTTTTCAATATTGTTTTTAATGAAACATTTTTATCGAACGTTTTTGTTTGTTTGGAGCTAATGTTCCAAACACTCGTTTTTACGTGAATATGTTTGCTACGAAGTAATTAGTGAAAGCTGATTGATGTATTGCTTTCTTCTGTAAAAGCTAAGTAATGAAAGTTGTCTTATTATCTCTAAAAAAATGAAATGGGTTTTAAGATAATTACTTAGAAATTCTTCTGACGATAGCTGTTAGTAACTCCGCTATTTCGGGGCTCGCATTCTTGAACCTCATTTACGAGTTTTTTTTAAATAAGTTGTTAAACATTAATTATTTTCTCTAAACTTTAAAATTTTTACAAATGCCCATTCGTAATAAATAAGATTAAAAATAAGTCATAGGTACTTACTTATTTGGTAGTCTGTTATAAAGCTACTAAAATAGAAACCCTTAGAATCCAGGTCATACTACGAATGAGAATTTTCATACACGCAATCTAAAAACCAATGATAAATTCTCCCGGTCTCGTATGATTTCTTTTCTACCTCGTAAATCTAGAAGACTATTGAATGCAAGTCGTTACATTCATATTGCAGAGAGGTTGCGACAACCTCGCGAATAAAATGGCTTTTGTAGCAGGAAAGCTTCAAGCTTACAGGCAAAGCCTTTTCCGTTTGCACCTGAAGTGAACTCTTTAAACGAACATCATTTAGTGCATACATTACATACATACATTTAGTACATTCTGTGCCGATATAACCCATTTAAATTTTAGACTACAACTTAATTTGATTTTATTTATTTACGAGTGGACGCCTGCGGCTTTGCTTGCTTTATTTCAGGATAAAAAGAAGCCTAAGACCTCATACTACCCGCATACCAAAAATCATGATGATCTGTTTAGCCATTTTGCGTGATCTGCGTTAAAATAAACAGACAAACAGATAAACAGACAAAAATTATAAAAACTGCTGAAAGGTTTCACTATGGATTTAAAGAGTACTCAAACATTTTTTTTGTAACGTCTGCTTTTTTTCTCCTCTTTATGTTCAGACTTTCGACAGTATTCAGCTTCATTACCTATATGTATAAAAATCTCGGATACTCATAGGTTACGAATTAAATTATTTATAATAAACATAATATTTATATGTTCGTTTTACAGCAACAGAAATTTATTAATTACATATCATACCTGTGACCCACAAACATGATACATATATACAATATGTAATTTAGTTAACACTTACAATTGTATTAACATCAATTTTTTTATTTGTTGTAGGTATGTACAATGCTTCAATAAATCTCTTCTTTGATAAAAGGCGCTGCGTGAAACTACACTTGGAGACAAGAAATCAGGTCAGTGGAAAAAGTTCTGGAGCAGAATGGACGAAACATTTTATATTATAACAAGTTTTTATTTTTATTTCATGCTTTGTGATCAAAATATGAAGTTGGAAAATAAGCAGAAAATGTGTAATTACTTACTTACCTAACGCGTTATGCTTAGAGAGTATTTAAATGCTGTTTATAGATTATATTGTTTTAAAAAGAAACATTACCATGTTTCAATCTGTTGACAACTTTAAACAACCTAGATTTACAAATTCAGCTAAATTTATTTCTATCCCCTGAAGCACTTCGAAAACATGTACATAGTTTCGTTTGGAAGTTGTTACTCGTACTAAAAGAGCTAAAACAAAATCATAAACACATTACCTACCTACTAAGAAAAAAGAAGCAGAAAAAACTGTCTACAATAAACTTTTAATCTCAATTTTATCCGACATTTCATTTATGTGTCATAACCCCGATAACACTGTCTACGCATCGCTACAATGAACATTTTTATCGAGCTTCAATAAAAATATCGCATTGTTTATATATTCCAATAACGGGAACGTTACGCGGACGTAATTAAAAAAAAATAGTTATTATAAATCAGAAATAAATTATTAATCGGCGGCAAATAGGATCATTCAATAATATGACCGACGGAGTTGCAATAAATTATATGTAATCGCTTATTGTTTTATTTTACAGCGTGAGTGGTTTAATGTATAAAATATTGAGATTAAATTGGTAATAGTATATTGGGTAGAGGATTAAGTGGTTGAAAGGGGTTTATTGAATGTTTTGTGGCAGGATCTGGCTGCCTACTGGCCTTTATCTATTATTGGACAGCAGCATTAATATCCATTTCAAAAGCTTATAATGTCCACCATATTTCTGGAATTTACTAATCAGAGCCAGCGGAATCTGTACCTATAATCTATACTAATATATAAAGCTGAAGAGTTTGTTTGTTTGTTTGTTTGAACGCGCTTATCTCAGGAACTACTGGTCCGATTTGAAAAATTCTTTTTATGTTTGATTTACCATTAATCGAGTAAGGCTTTAGGCTATATAACATCACGCTACAACTAATAGGAGCGAAGAAATAATGGAAAATGTGGAAAATCGGAAAAAAATATTCATTTTTAAGGGCTTCCGTTGCGTGCGCTGCGAAAACGGTTCAAGATATCAAAAAAATATGTGATACAGAATTATTTATCTTGAAATAATCTTACAAAATGTCTGCAACAGTATATGTCTATCTTTTAAGGTTAACTCCTATTGAGTTAACC
Organism: Macaria notata; assembly: GCA_927399415.1. Taxonomy (NCBI): domain Eukaryota; kingdom Metazoa; phylum Arthropoda; class Insecta; order Lepidoptera; family Geometridae; genus Macaria; species Macaria notata. The sequence goes on from OV656727.1 coordinate 4,987,973, forward strand.
CGTTTTTATGGTAATAACTATTCCACGCGGACGAAGTCGCGGGAACCAGCTAGTCAATGATATACGAGTACCTTTATTTTTGAAATAGTCTGAGCTATAAATAATATAGTCGACCCTAAGAAACTCAAACGTATGATCACTAAACTATTTGTCAGTTCACTAATGAAAATTCTCCTTAATATTTGAAATGAGATAATAATAATAAATATTCCGGGATATTGCACACAGCGCCATCTAGCCCCACGCTAAGCAAACGCTTGTGTCGTGGGAACTAGATAACGAATATCATACTTAGATAAGTCCATACAGGTAAATGAATTTACCATAACATAAGTATCTAATCAGGAACAACCACAAATTTAAGTCCATGTAAAAATAGAAGTAAGAAAGCAAGAAAGAGAAAATTTATCGTGACTAACAAACAAAATATAACAAAAACCAAAAGATGTAAAACATGATACAAAACATCATAATTCAAATTCAAATTTCTTTATTAGCATATTTAATGTATTTACATTTACCCTGTTAATAGGGGAATAAGGGCGTTGCTAAAATTAAAACTAAATATTCTAAAATCTAAAACCTAATATAAAATTTAAAATCTTAAACTTAAACTAGTATGTATGTGTACAATATTTTCTTAAAATATCTATTATTAATCTATTTTACATTGAGATCATTAGTTTCGTCATTAAAATAGTCTTCTATAGTGTACATTTCTGTATGAAATATAGTTTTAGTTTGGTTTGAAAAGTTTGAATATTTTGTTCTTTTTTATGAAGTTTGGTAGTTTATTGTATATTCGTATAGACATGGAGTATGGCCCTTTCTTGTATATTTCTAGTATTGGTTCCGAAAGTACTATTTTAAATGTTCTGCGTGGATAATAACATGATAATAAGGCTATTTTCGAAGCAAACCATAAAAATCTTCCTCTTTTCCCTATCTATCTATCTACATCGCCAGCCCATTCAAGTATAAATATAGGCTAACTCATGTAATATCAAAGGTCGTAATGAGTCCATATTGTTCAAAATATTTACCTTATCATAAGTATCTGACCAGAAACAACCACAATTTTTCCTCTATTTACAAAATATGCCACTTTCAATGCAAAGCATTAATAATATCTTCCTCATTTCCTGTATATCTATACTACCAGCCCACTCAACGAAGTAGGCATATAAATTCATTAAACAACAAAGGTCGTTGAAGCTCGGCTAATGAAGAACGACGTCCTTTAATTACCTCCCTTTAATTTTTCTACTAACCAGCTCGGGGTATAAATTAATTTTCTTTCATCCTGCCAACGATATGTGAAGTCATAGACTACTCAATATGGCGTGAAAGTTTTGTTTAAATTGTTAAAAAATTAGCGATTTTCTGATCTCCAAAAAAAAATTTTTTTTTTACATGATTTAGGCTTACGCTTGACTACAACTTGCCTGATGGTAAGCAACGTTATAGTCTACGATGTAGCGCGCTTGCCTAGAAGAAACCGGTTTACTCTCGACTTAAAGACCGACAAATTATAGTTCAAGGGGAATAGAGATTCGGGCAAGGAGTTCGACAGTTGGGCTGTTCGCACGATGAAAGTCGAAGCAAAGCGCTTGGTGCAAGTCTTTGGAACCTCAACTGTATAACGGTGCCTCCTTGCCGAACCCCTACTCGTACGATGGTAAAATGGGGCTGCAGGAATTAAATTATGCAATTCCTCCGCACACTCTCCGAAATGCAACCTGTAAAAAACCGAAAGACTGGCCACCTTACGAAGTTAAGTTAAGTTAACTTAAACCGATTTACTCTCGACTTGAAGACCGACAAATTATAGTTCAAGGGGAATAGAGATTCGGGCAAGGAGTTCCACAGTTGGGCTGTTCGCACGATGAAAGTCGAAGCAAAGCGCTTGGTGCGAGTCTTTGGAACCTCAACTGTATAACGGTGCCTCCTTGCCGAACCCCTACTCGTACGATGGTAAAATGGGGCTGCAGGAATTAAATTATGCAATTCCTCCGCACACTCTCCGAAATGCAACAAAACCGGTGTAAAAAACCGAAAGACTGGCCACCTTATGAAGTTAAGTTAAGTTAACTTAAGTTGTACGAAAAGCACTGTCACTGGCAGTAAATAAATCCGTGTTTTTTGTGTATGAGAAGCCAAAACCCGCGCTTGGGTGGCGCCATCCGCTAGCAGCATTTGTTACTAAAATTAACTTGGTACTGGAATGATAACTTTAATTCATATCATTCATCCTGGATAACTAGTTTTTCAGCCAAAGCCTTTTAAAGGCGACTTTAGTCCATCAATAGTAATATTCAATACCAACCACCATTGTTATTATTACAAACTCCGGGAAAAAAACATGTATATCGACGAACTTAATGTACCACAATAGCAAATTACAGAATTTACATGGACCAAAACGATCAGCCAAATAAAAATACTAAAAATACCAAAGCCATAAGCGAGATGAGTTGTTAGGGGTTTGCAATTTATATTGTCTATGCATACCGCCTTTGAGGACCATTATGCCTGCTTTTGTTAGACACAACCAGGCAGGCCTGTTCTACTTTTTTAATTGTAATTTATTAATGCACTGCTATTCAGCACATTGTTTTTAAAATTAAATACGCATTAATTTTACATTTATAGCGAAAACTGGTTTTGTAACTGAAGAAAATGGTTATATACTGCTAGTTGATGATATAATATGTAAAAAATATAGTGAAGGTATATCAAAGCATCATTTAAATCTGTTCAAGAGATGGATCAGTTCATTAGTAAATAGAAGACTAAAGCCTAATAAAGATAAATTTATCTAAGTATTTGAGCATGTGGATAAACCTTCACCATCTTGACCACGATATTACATATTTTAATTACTCTGAGCGAGTTATCGTAGGTCTCTAATTGTTGTTATAGATAATTGAGTTCAATTACTACATTATATTTGAACTCTAATAAAGCACTCTACGTTTACGGAAATTTCAGCGAAAATATAAAGGTGCTTACATAAAACTTAGTCCCAGAAACTTCATAAGCGTGGCGCCACCGGCTTCATTTAAACAAGTCCCGGGGCGAAACTTTTCCAATATTTTTTTCATCACGTTTGTCAACTTCCACGGTTCCGTATCACGGCGGCAAACAAACAAAGTACCCTCCCTTGGCGACGTGAGTTACAAACTCATTTCCATTCGTCGGGCACCCCGAACAATTTATTGGCCCCTAAGTTATGGCCGAGTTAATCTTTTGTCAAACTATTTGTGAAGGTACTATTTCGATTTCTTATTGTTGGGGCACGGGACGCCCACACGGATTGCCAAGATATTCAACTTGTGTATGAAAGTATATGAAAAGCTAATAATATTGGTAAAACTACCAATATATCTACATGTTTGGAATGGTATTATTATATTATGTTCAGTGGTATCGGTATAGACGCCTATTTAAATAGATTGTATATTTAGTTTTATACAAGAAATCGTTCTGTTTGAAGTTTGAACAATGTGAAATAGCGAGTATATCGGTATTTCCTCTCTTATCTTATCTATCTTTGTCCAAGTATCTATTCTAGTATATCTGGGATTTGGACACATGAACTGATTTCTGTACATATATACTCGTAGTTGTGTAGGTGTCGATAGTTAGGAAGAAGTTGTTTCTCAAACTTACAAATAATAGACCTAACAATGTGTCACGAATTACAGTGCTGTGTGTTGTTCGTAGGTTTTGTCTGAGACTAATTATTTGAGTACAAGTTCACCAAGATACGCAGTTAGTACAAATACCCCGTTGACTAGCCTGTTAGCTTAGTTGGTAGTGGCTCTGCCTTCTAATCTAGGGGTGGCGGGTTCAATTCCCGCTTGACACAAGTAAATATAAATTTTAAAAATTTATTATTACTTGGGTTGAGTCTGGTCGTTTCTATGTACTATAATAAGTATGTATTTACAAAAGAAAAGTATATAAGTATTATATCCGTTATCTAGTACCCACGACACAAGCGTTTGCTTAGTGTGGGGCTAGATGGCGCTGTGTGCAATGTCCCGGAATATTTATTTATATATTGACTACTCTGATTTTACCAGAAGGCTTTTGAATTTATCAAAGATGCTTCAATATTCATATAATGTTATTAAGTAAAGTTGCATTTCCTATTTATTCACAAAAGAGAAATAAACATTCAGAAACTTTTGCTATCAAACACATGGATCATTTTCCATTTTTTTTTTTAATAACAATATATCCATAGTTGAAATAATAATCTTAAAATACTTGAAAAGTATTATTACAATTGTAATTTTAAGCATAAACGGTCTTACCTAATAAGTGACACATATACTTAATTAAAAGTACAATTTAAATGTCTCACAATAGTTTTTAAACTATTATAATTATTTTACATTATGAACGTTCGAATCTTCATTCAGAGCACCACACCGTCCCATACATTTCAAACATCGAAATCTATGTATCGGATGCAATCCAATACTCCAGACTCGTTATGTATCCGACATTCCGTCTTAGTTACAGTCGCATCGCTTTTCATTAGCCTCCCCCGCTGACAGGTCGTGTGTGTACTGACACCAACTGCCAAGAGACTTCCCTAAGTTATCGGGAAGTTTTTATGTGAGCGAACATCCGTCCCATCTAATACAATCTCCTTGATAAAACGACTTGGAAATACTGTTTGTGTTACATATTTGGAAAATTGTTTTGGTAATTTTAATTACTTACAATATGCAATAAAAAAACCTCAGTCCTCCTGCAATAAAAAACCTCGCGTGTCAGTGTCTTATTGTTTTTGGCATAAATAAATTTATAGAAATAAAATTGAATAATGAGTACACCTATTCTAAACAGTTTGTTTAATCGCTTGGACTACCCGCTCCAAAAAATATTTATAAACGTTGCAAAATTGCGTCGTAGACAGTGAATGTGTTAACTAGGTTAGTTAGAGTTAGTTTCAAAAGTTCATTCATGATCACTATCTACGCATGTGTCTATCCCATTTTAGTACAATATCAACGCCCGTGGTCCACATTTTATCAAACTAGATGCGCAATTTCAAGCGCGTTTCGACCCAAAACTCGGTCAAAAGTCCAGTAAGGATGGAACTAGTCTATCACGCATAAGGTTAGTTCAACTACATTTTATCTGATAGACTCCACGTTATGGTGAAATATATGACATACATTTGCTAAAAAAAATTAAATGCCACAGGGCTGGTCTGATACAAATATCACACACATTATTATTTTATAAACTAGTGGCAAAACATATTCTCCGACTTCTCTGCTCTGTTAGCTTAGTTGGTAGTGGCTCTGCCTTCTAATCTATGGGGTGCGGGTTCGATTCCCGCATAACACAAGTAATTATGCATATTAAAAATTTGTAATTACTTGTGTTGAGTCTGGTCGTCGGTATGTATAATAAGTATGTATATACAAAAGAAAAGTATATAATGTATTATATCCGTTACTTAGTACCCATGATGCAAGCGTAAGCTTAGTATGGGGCTAGATGGCGCTGTGTGATGCATATGTCCTAAAATATTTATTTATTTATTCAAGATTAAGTTTGTCTGGACCAGAACTTATATCTTTGATTTTTAACCACCAAATAATGAAGACCTAACTTATGCCCTTGGCAATGTGGTCGCTTAGCGGCAAAGCTTAATAATTTTCAAGAAAACTTTAGAACTATATACTTTATTGTTTTTCCGTTTTGTATTATGTTTTTTATGTGAGTGTCCAATAAAGTATCAATCTATCTATCTAACTATTGCAAGAAAGGAGATTTTGATACATTTTCTCAACATATCACATTCACTCCACTCATTGTTTATTTTTTTTCACATTTTTGACTTGTTAAACACATTGTTCTGCGCAGACTCCAAATTAGCCATCTATATACTACATTGCCACTGTGGCAGTTAGATACGCAAGAGCACAATAAATAGGTCACGAGAGTCATTCGCGTGTCCGGCGGGGATATCTCTGTCGCAGCGACGCTATTAATGCATCTGTTTATATGCACTTATTGCGCTATTAGACTAGACAAACTAAAACTGATAAATAATGGTAGCGAGGACTGAAAGTCTGGTTTGAACCGATTTTGTTTTCTATAGTCGTTGTAAGTGTACTTAATATTCGATGAGGATACAGGACTCTCAATAATGAGGACTACGACGCAAGGAGGAGACAAGACAAAGTATACACTAGCGGAGAAATAAGCATCTCATTTATCAATGTTATGCAACTGTCGATGTCTTTGAATGGATAACCGAAGAGGTGCAATCCATTTTTGAGGCTTCTGTAGGCGTGATGCCATATCACACTTAGACAGGACTACCACCACTCCATGTAACGATAACTCAAAAAGCTGAAATGACTGTGTAATTTATAAGAAAACCCAAACTAATTTATTACGCAAGATCGCCAGTTAATACACTAGGTGTAAGTTTTTTATATTTCATGTAAATGTCTGTATTGTGCTGATGTTTTTATTAGAGCGTATATCTATGTATATTAACCTTAGTGGTAATAATATTTTTTTTGTTTTCAATAATTCAGGAAATCATTATTATCATCAATAGATAACAAGTTACACATTGCGGTCACAGTTGAATTAAATATTGTTGTTGACACTCGTATTACAACTAAAACGACAATACTTACTTCTTATCTATTCCGTCTTAGATATCTAAGGACAAAAATAAAACATTAATGTAAGGTTACATGAAAACATTGACCTGTTATTGAGCTGATTATTTGTTTTTGTATATTGAATTACTACTTTTTACTCGCTATTATATTTTCGATAGCGAAACATTGAATTAGAAATATTTAAAACAATATTTTCATGATTTAAGATTTCAAAATACATAATGAACAAATTGTGTGCCTGAAATAAGGTTGTCTTATAAATCAAATCAAATCAAAATTCATTTATTTGCACGAATATTGTCTTACATAGTAGTTGTTACATAAATTTGTTGTATCAAATATTCTGCCGATAGGCGTACAAATGTCAGTTTTATGGCTAGTCAATTTATGTGTATATTTTCTTTTTTTCTTCAACAAAGTCATTTACTTTATAATAACATTTGGTTAGTAGGTATTCAAACATTTTTTTCTTGAAACTATACCAGTTCAGGTCTTTGAATTCATTTGGAATTTGGTTATATATAGTGATGGCTATGCAGTTTACATTGTTAGAGGTGACTTGCAATCGTCGCTTTGGATTTGTTAGTATATTTTGCCGACGTTTGCCCCTGCCCCTACCAGTTACATCACTATTTGATTGAAACAAGTTTTATGTCTTCTTACGAACAAACAAATTTCATATACATAGAGACATGGCAATGGAAGTATTTAATGTTTCTTAATAATAAATAAAAATCCTGTTCAAATAATCGTTACATTGCACAAATCCGAGATCTCACATAGGATGCTAATCATAGTTTTTAAAGTAAACACTATCACCAAACAACTAGGTTAAGTATTTAAAATAATCTCTAAACCCATTAAAGCCTGTGTTCCTCGTAAGCAGGGAACTTATGGGGCAGTTTAGATTTTTCTCATAAAATTCTATGTGGGGCGGTAATCTGCAGGGACGAAGTCGAGGCACGTTAATAGTTCACAATCTCCTATTTGGAGTCGGGGAAATCTACGGGGACATAAAGTACTAGAGGAAAACTTGCCTCTAAAGTGGTTAAAATAAATGCAACTTGTGACGATTTAGCTGCAATGTGGATTGCGTTTTGTATAGACAGTTAAGTGTCTATTTTTTTATTTGGCTTTTGATTATAATAAATCATGATATTTTTTTTAAAAAAACCAATTTTTGTATTGTCTAGCGTGAGGAATCTATGGATCCGGACACATGGAGAGAGTTGGGGAAACCTTTGTCCAGGACTGGATCGAATATAAGTTAAAAAAAAGTTTATCAATACAACTTCTTTACTATTTGCTTTCAGCGATAAATTCGCCATTCGGTCCTATCTAAATATATAAAACTCAAAGGTGACTGACTGACTGACTGATACAGTGATCTATCAACGCACAGCCCAAAACACTGGACGGATTGGGCTGAAATTTGGAATGAAGGTAGATGTTATGACGTAGGCATCCGCTAAGAAAGGATTTTTGGAAATGCCACTTTATAGGGGTGAAATAAGGGGTTGCAAGTTTTACTTCTTAATGCGAGCAAAGCCGCGAGCACCCACTAGTAAAGTATAAATCTATCTATCTAGTATTTTAAAAGTATCCTAAAATGTATCAATGGAGCTTAACATAGTAGAAAGTAACAACAAAGAGCCAAGTAGATCATCCATCGTTGTTTCACTATCCTATTTCACAAGTGAACGCTCGGCGAGTGCGACTTGCAATTTGTAATTGGCAATATTTCAAATGTCGGTAGACCTGTTGTGGTTATAGATGGGACAGGAATAATTTTATTTCTTTTTTATCGATGTAGAAGTTAAGAATGTTAGTAAGATACTTCCATTCGAAGATAGATCAAATAGTAAAGTGTTTTTTTCTTGTATCAATGTTGTGGTTGTTTACATAAATATATTAATCGAAATAAAGATTTTAGGATTTATGGCTTTTGTGTTATTTTTTTTCATTTCTTCAATTTATACATGCACTTATAGGTTACAACATACAGATGGTAACAGCGAGGAATGCTTATGTATAGACGATCTCTACAAGTACGCCTTTCGGCTTTTTATCACTTAACACTATAGAACTTTTATAAACATAGTTTTACGTAACGTTAGTAACACATGTGTGTAAGTAACACGACATTAATCTTTTTACTGTAACTACGAAGAGAATCAACGATTTTCACAGAAATTTTCTTTCCCCATCAGTTATTTCAACCTATCTCATTTTTAACAAAATTCAAACGCATCATTTCCAACCGACTTTTTTATGAGTACGTTGCCAGAATTTCCATCACAGTCAAAAACGGTCCGCGTCCTCAGACATTTTTATCTGTAACGCAAACTCGCAATAACGTTTAAGAATGGTACGTCGTAATTCCGGACCCTCCGCCGCATCTTCAATTGCGGTGGAGATATAAATTTGCTTGCGGAGCGATATGGGATTTCTGTTACAAATTAACGAGGGAGGAGACAGCCAAGTGTCATGTCGTCACATAGACATAGTGTAATAGAACAAGCCTTGACACATTTTCCACAAAACCTGGTAAATGTAAAGGAGATTGCACTGTTTTTTTTACCTTCGACAACTATATTTAACCATACCATATCTTTCACTACAAGTACTATACCGATTTCTTTGAAAAATATACATTATATAATATATATTTGTGACTCAATTCTGACATTACCACATGCAATACATTTATTTTCTCTGCTTATAACACGCTTTTTTAAGACTATAATCACTAACACTATGGTAAAACGCGTGTCAAATAAAGCACCAGTGTCACTGAGATTGTTTTGTGTGCTTCTCAAATGTTGTCTCCGTTTTAGTACTTAATAAACTCATATCATGTACTATTTATTAGGGATTTGTGTGTTTAAATAAAAATTTAGATATTTCTATTAATGATGGTCTCAGATCAGTCTATTCTTGCTATATGTTAACTTGTCAGACCTCACCCGTGTGGCTGACAGGCTCCGCTTTGATAAGTGTAAACGAAGATTTCTGGATGATTCGCGACAGAATTAGAAACCAACGCCTTTAGATGTTTAGGTAAATGTTTTGAAGAATTCACGGACCATTGATCAGGCTTCAACGATTACGACACAAGGAGCGAGATATGAATGCTTAAATCGTGTGAACCGATATTGTTCCTGCTGTTATATTTATATGATTCTTTTGGCAGCCTCATTTGAGAGCCATTTTCATTACAGTAAAAGCCTACTTCATTCATTAGACCGTAGTGTTTGCTTGTGAAGGTGTTGCTTTAGGTGACCTGATGGTGTAATGCCTAACTGTCCAGTATGAAAATAAGAAGTGGAAAATTACTTACCTACTATAATAGTACCTAGTTATTGAATAGACCAAAATTATGTGATCGGATTTAAAATTTTGATGCGAAAAAAGTAGCCTTTGACGGTTATTAGTCTGGACTTTCCGCTTTCTTCATATTTCATATAATATAATTTCATTCATAAGTCGTTTTAGTACCTCTTTGAATAGTTTGCCATGTCAGAGGCCCTTAGGGCGGCTTGATAAACTTTTTACACCAGAATTGGCCACTCTCATTCGAAAAGAAGAAGAAGTAATTGTATGACACAAGCTACATCAATTAATCTCTTTCGCAATCTTGCTTGTACATCGCAAGCGTTACCGTCCACTATTATAAATAGGTACGCTCAAGATGTTTACAAACTAAGCCCGGGTTTAAGTGAGCCCCAGGGATCACTAGAACTCAAGCTATTTAATTTACATGGCTTCCTATAGCAGTACAACGTATGGCTATTAAAGGAGAAGTGGCCTGAGTTTCATACAAGTACTGAGAAAGATTATAAGTGACGAATTATGTCTCAAATTGTCGTATCGTAGCTATTCAAACAAAATGCTCGCGTTTAGGAAACCAAACAAAAAGTAATAAATGATATTGAAAAATATATATACCTATATATAAAACCTATGGGTTTGATTCCTTTGGGGTGAACTCTGAACCTTTGTTTATACTGAAATACGTACTGTATCTTTATTACTTTTTGAGTCTTAGTATAAAATCCTCTTTCCTTCTTGTTTCGTACATTACTGATGGCCTCGACTTCCTCGAATTCTGTAATTTCCCAATAGTTTGTACAAATTTATTGCATATGTACGTTCAGAATAGGTACTGCACTTTAAAACACAGTCGCCTAGTTGTTCCTAAAACCGACCGAGTTCGTAACACCGTCTGATTTGTTAATTACTTCTCAAGGGTTTTAGTAGGTCGTGTTCATTTTCGGGTACCGTTGTAGACGGTTACAATGTCAAGAACATTGCGAGCAATATCCCTCTAGGTAACGAAGATCTACTGTCTAATATGCTAGCTGTACATTCTTGAAGCTTCATTAAGTTTTGAGTGTATGAGATTAAGTTTTTGTTAGCCACCGATTACTACTACGGCTGAAATAAAGCTTGAGTATTTTCATTTCATAGTCAGGCGTTACAGTTTTATTTCTTCAACTTTCGCATCGCAAGATGACACAAAGTAGGTACTAGAAAATGATTCAATCAATAAACTTATCTCTATGTTTGTGTACAAGCACGCGACCGAAGACACTGGCAGCGCGTGGAGGAGTCCTACGCTCAAATTTGGGTGCCTAATAAAACATTTAAAGGAAGTGAAATTTAATATTAGATCAATAAAAAAAAAAATATATTTTTTATATATAATAATTCTTTACTAACCTAGAACCAATAACTCCTGAATGTTACTTAAGTTGGGAAATAAATGGCTTTTTTATGTGTGTAGTCGTTTTCGATTGTTATTAATAAAACAGGAAAACCATTTCCTGTATGTCATATAACAGTAGCTAATGAAATAAAAATACTAGGTATGTGTCGCATTTTTTGTAAATGTGATTTATTTTTCAATGCAATAAAATAATAATTGGATATGAATTATGAGAACAAATACGATGTGTTTACATGTAAATTCAGTAATTTGTATAAGCAGAGTTTTATCGCTGGATTTGTGTTTAATGAAAGTCCAGACTAGTCTACATAAATGAGTTGGTACTTAGGTTTCTAGTAACTGCGTAAGCATACCTGATGCAACATCAGACCGTCTGAAACAAGTGACCGGTCCAATAATTGAGTCAGATAAGTACTGGTCGGAGCTAAAACTAGATTATAGCATAGCCTCAGTTATGGAATGAGAAAATACGGTTCGGCCATTTTTAGACGCATAAAAACTTGATTGGAAAACCTCTATTCGAGTTTAACTATTTTTGTATATTGATATATGTGTGTGAATGTGTGTGTTCGTGTGTTAGAGAGAGTATTTTAGTGGAGAACTATAAGTGTGAAAGAGTTGTTAAATATTGAAACTGACAGACACAAAAAGAATATCAATAGTTCCGCCTATTTTTAAATTGTAAATTTATGTTTTGTCGATACTGAAAATTTAAAATCCGGCGTAGTTAAGCCAACCATCCGTGAGTTATCAGATTTTTAGCTTTGTCCGGTTTCGCGTAAGTTCCAAAGGCAGGATTTCCTTTACAAATACATGTATAAAGTTCGTACTAGGAATTTGATGTTTTGACTTAGCTGCGCGTAGTTTAGGCATGCTGTAATCTAATACTGCTAGTTTCGTATTGGTATAATTTGGATTTTAATGGAACTTGAATGTAAATAGCTGGGAGCTGTTATGTCTAGGAAATTGCTTACACTTCAATAGACAATAGTTATACTGAAAGAGATAGTAGATAACCTAAACCTGGATACAATGCCGTTTAACAAATTGATTTTATTTAAAAGAACAATTTTATAATTTATGTTATCTTTATAAAATAAATTGTATTATATTATTGATATTTTACATTTCAAAAACGACGTAATCATCATGTACTGAATATGCTAATTAACTTAACTTTTTGTTATTTTCAATTTAACTTGATGCAAGATAACGACCAGATTGCAAATAGTAAGTTGAAGTAGTCATTAAACCAGTCAAGTGATTGAACCTACCTGTGCGTGCGCATATTTTCTGACGCAACTCGAACGCAAGCTTCGCGAGAAACTTGCGCTTGCGCTCGCGACGAGCTTTTTATGCATACTGAGTTACTGACATATTATTTAGATTGAAATTTTTCAAAGCTTTTAACAGTATAGACCTAAAATGGAAAAACCTTTATGGGAATGATATCTAATACTGGGTATAAATCAATAAATCGTGTAAATGAAGATGTCTCATATTCATAATAAAGACATAGGTATGTACCTATCCTATTTATAGTAACAAAATCGCAGATTATTAAAGCTCGGACTATGTCAGCGGTTGACTCGGCTGTGATTCCAAAAAACACCAATAAGTTGTATAAATTCTAGTTTTTATATTAATCTATTTACTTAAAATCAAACTTAAATTAGAAGAAGTTAAATAATAAATTAATTAAAAAACAAAAACAAATGAATTCAATAATGATTGACACTTGTTTCTGGGCCCTGAATACCGTAGACGGTATAATTTCATACTCCCCGCAAGCTTTTTTGCTCGTTGCCTTCTCGAGCCTTAAATCTCGTGCACCTGTACTTACAACCACCTGACGTAACAAATCATTAACTCGCCATCATTGTTGAGAGATGATCAAACTTTACACGTAAATTGCGTTTTAATGACTTCCCTTGAAAACTTTGGTGCCTAACCCACTTTGCTTTCCCGAGTTTTTAACAGCTTTTATTCTGCTTTGAAAACATTTTTCCTTTTAAATCATTGTCGAGACTAAAACTGACGAAAGAAACATTGTTTATGTAGAACGAGCACAAATGAGTACTGAAATAGGTACTTTTATATTTTATTAGCTTTGAAAGAGCTCTCGAATGTTAAAGAAACAAAATTTAGGCGAAAAAAGATCGTTGGAGCAAAACATTTCGTATTAATAGGACAAGGGCAACGAATAGTGGGTAAATAACAAGCCGCTAATTAAAATTCATGATTTACTTTCACAACAATATGTACCCATGTACCTGACGAGAAAAACACATTTACTTCGGGAAAGTTCCGCGCCCGAGCTCTGAGCAGAAATTATTTAGCTCCACAAAAAGTATTTATTACGTCGGCCGCGAACCACTAAGGTTTAGTGTTACAAAGCTTTTAGTAGCGAATAACATTCCCCAACAAGTTGATTCCGCGGCACCTAATCGCCGTTTTAGCACAATGGATCTCTGCGCAACGGCGACCCCTTTTCAATAAAATTCACGTTTTCTTTCAAAAGTCACATGTATGGGTGGCAACATTCATGGTTCCGAAGTAGCAGGTTATCAGGCAGGGGTGGAAGGGGTGAGGGGGCGTGTGGAGGGGGGTGGTAATGCTGGATGCTAGTGGTGGCAGCCCCCGGCCCGCACTCGCGTCCCGGCTGCCGGCGCGCTCGCTCGCGCCCTCCCGCGGAATAGCTCATTACCGATTTATTTACGCGTCAGCATTTATATTTATTTACGCAGCGTCTGTTTTCTTATTCATGTGTTTTGGAGGTTCGTTGTGACTATTGGAAGTGACGTTGTGATTTTTACGGCTCCCTTTCGGCGGTGTGCTGGTATTCTTTTTATTTTTTACCGTAACTGATTTCGTGGGGCTAAAACGGCTTTGTTTTCGTAGTCTAATTCAATTCTTTAATTTTTACCATTACTTGTGTTATTGTTGCAATATTTTAATCAAAGACCATTCTCTATGTTTCTTGTTTGATTTCATGTAAGTGATGGTATGGTATGGTCACCAATTTTTTTTTATTTGTTACATGGGGATGCAATCCCTCATAAAAACATATATGTGATTATGAACTTACATTTTGAGCTACATAACAAAGAGCTTGCAACTTAACACACAATCTATATACAAGCAATATATTTCAGTGGTTTTTATTAATCAACTGTGTGTATAGATTAGGTAACTATGCCTAAATAGCATAACCTGTAGATGAAGCAATTAATTATTTGTAACTGCATGTTCTGTTTAACAAAGTTACTGCGATTTTTTATTATTTTATATAAACCCAAAATTTAAAGCCAAAACATAAACCTGATACGAATTTTAATCAGATTTTTTATAGATAATATTGAAATCTATTATTAGAAAGCCACCTGATAAAATAATGAAACCCAATTTGGAGCTGATACTAATAGGTGTGGTTTCAATAGTCTAGACTTGTCAAAGGACAATTATAAAGTCTAGCTGTTTTATAATTAAACTATCTTCGCCCTGCGGTGTAACCCGTAGTTACCAGCGACAAATTAACGTTATTAGGCTAATTTTGAGAGAATAATACCATTTTTTAAGTGCTATTTAAATACATAATTACATTCTTAAAATATCAAATTGTGTGAAATAGGGTTATTTAAAAATAAATATATTCCTTGCATACCATAATAGGATGTTTAATATAGAAATCCGAATTTATTGATGAGTTTGTTCGTGTCTTTAAACACCTTTTATTTCGATTTGCTACTCATGTCCTATTTTGGTCGTACAATGAGTAACAAGGTACATGTGTGTGTGTTAGAAATTTGACTTTCAAAACAATTAGGCACGAACGGAAAGTAATGTGTAGGTCAAAGTTTCGACCTCACATATGTACATCGAATAACATTATGATATCATCGCCCTACTTTGTATGGAACTAACTTATCTAAAATTTACTTTATCTGCAAACAAATTTTAGTCCTGTGTGGGTTGGTTCTCTTGTTGAATGGATACAAAAATAATTTGTATTTCATTTTAATGATATCAAAGTATGAAATAGCCAAAATTTTAAGAAAAAAACTACAAAGTACCTATCTATAGGTATACTATACATAAAAGCAAAATAGTGTTTCATGGTTTTTTTGTTACATTTTTAGGGCATAACTGAGTGTCGTTTTTTACAGATTATATTGTTAAGATAGTTCTAATTTTGGCATAAGCTACATTCCATCCCGAAACATAGTACGCGAAGCTTTTTTTCGTTTACTTGTATAAAAAAAACCGGCCAAGTGCGAGTCGGACTCGCGCACCGAGGGTTCCGTACAAACCTGCAAGGTTTACAAAGTATTTTGTGATGTAACTAAAAATTTATGGTTTTCGTAATTTTTCCTTTATCTATGCTATAAGACGTTGCTTCGTACCAAATTTCAAGATTCTGAGTTCACGGGAAGCACCCTGTAGGTTTTGATTCCCTTGCAAGTGTCGAAAATTTGCGGCATAAATGGCTGTATCTTTTGATTGCGTTGGCTTAGAAGTTTGATTTTTTCACAGCTTCAAGGGACAGTAGACCTGAGTAATTGATATAAATTTCAGCTTCATACCTCTACGCGTTCCTGAGAAAAAGGGTCTTGACAGACGGACGGACGGACGGACAGACGGACAACAAAGTGATCCTATAAGGGTTCGTTTTTTCCTTTTGAGGTACGGAACCCTAAAAATTAACAAATAGACGAAACGTAATGATGATTTCATAAAAAGTAAATACTTGTGGGATAGTAATATTAAAACAATCACACCAACGTCGGTTTATTGTGAGTACTTTCTTCAAACATTTTTTGTATGAAAAAGCACCTTTGAGTCTACTAAACGATCGTGATAATTCCACGTCTATATTTCGCATTGCCATCGAAGTATCTAAGTAACTTTTCATTTATATTCTGGCTTTTTGCTTATTTTTCGTCCCCCGGATTTGACTTTTCCCTGATGTTTCGGGGGTAGCTGTCACGTCTTAGCAAGTGAAAGCCTCCTTCGTCCCGGGCTATTCTTAACCGATGGTGGCGAAAGTTGGTCAAGTTTCCTTTTACATTTGTCAAGTTATATGTTTCTTCCAAACATTCATTATTTGACAGGTAAATAATCATAGAATCTAAATGATTATTCTTGCGCAAAGGCCTCTTGATATGCACTAGTGAAATACCATTATAACTGAAAAGAAATCTTATATAGTCTGGAACTGAAACGTTCTGTATTGTATTTCTTTGAAAACAGGGTGAGCACTGGCAAAATGCAAACCAGAATTGTATTGTTATGAAATATTTTGTTTCGATTTCATATTGAGTACAAAAGTTTGTTTCGAATGCAATTATATCTGTGCTGTTATTATATCTGTATAAAGGAATGGTATTTATAAATTACAGTCCCAACATGATTCACTTTATTTCTTACTATTGGACGCCAGCGGCTTTTCTCGTATTATTTTGAGATAAAAAGTGAAAACCTTGACACTTCTAAGACTCCATACTACCATACTTACCAAAAATCATGATGATCTGTTCAGCTGTTTTTGCGTTAAACAGACAAACAGATAAACAGACAAAAAATCTAAAAACTGCTGAAACGTGTTCTGTTACCTATCTATTTGAAGTATACCCAACTTTTTTTTTTCTAATATATTATATTTTATATATTACATAGATTGATTATTATTTACTCTTTTTTTTTACTAAAGAAAAGAAGAAGTATGAGCTAGAGAATTACATTTTATGCATATTGATAACAGCTGAAAGGCTGAAACACCCGCAAACCGCCATATTTACCTTTCAGTAATGTTTGATATCTTTGGGTGAAAGTGAGATACACATTACTCATATCATAATGATATGCAAATACATATTTTGATCCGAGTAGTAACGCCAACATATAAAATTTTTATCATTCATGTCCGACTGAATTATTTATTTATTTAGTACTAGCTGTGCCTGCGACTTCGTCCGCGTGGAATAGTTATTTTGGGCATCATATTTGTTTAAGCAAACAACCTCTTCAGCTTTATAAATTATAGCTGTTACCCACGACTTGAACCGTTTTCGCAGCGCACGCAACGGAAGACCTCAAAGACGAATAATTTTCCCCGTTTTTTTCAGATTTTCCATTGTTTCTTCGCTCCTATAAGTTGCAGCGTGATGTTGTATAGCCTCAAGCCTTCATAAAAAAACGAATACATTCCTTATTTATTGTAGAAACGTGATCTAGTGCATCCCTTCGAGACGGAAACGTATAATTGTGAGAAGATATCGCACTCCTTCTCGGGAAACTTACAAAGTATACTGACATGTTAGACATGAAGGTCAGTTCATATCGTAGACAGCAAACCCAGAGACACGCATTTTTTAATTCATATTTTGCTGTGGTTGTACGATTTCTATGTTCCATGTTATGTTTTCTGAATGTTCCTCTCCTATCTACGTTTGCCTGGGAAAGATCACCCAGCAATAAAGTTACCAATTTTAGTTGTAGATAGTCAAATTATTTTATGTTCTCTTTTTTATTGTATGTTTATTATATTATTCATGAGAGGACAAAGTTTCATCTCAAAATGTTACCGCGTGGATAGCATTATATCAGTTGAATTCCAATTGAACAAAGTCCTGTGACGCGCCCATAGTGATACTCAATCGGCATAAACACTTTATAAAAAAAACACTTTAGGAAAGATGGGGAACTTTCAAATTTTATTTTTAATCATATCTTTAACAATCGTACTGAGTTTCAGCTTGATGGGAATTTATGTACCTTCGCTCTCATTTTTAGGTCTAGATTGACCGGACATTTATTTTGTAACTGACCTATCACAACAATGTAACCATAATGTGCCATTTACCAAACGTCTTGTCTGTTTATGATGGAATGGAAGTCTCAGTTCCTCGTCCTACTCCACTTAAGGCTGCGCTATGCAGTCTCGGACATATAAAAAGTGTACAACCGAGCTTTCGATCCGGACAAGTAGAACCAAAGCTGGTTTCTACCGAGCTTGGTAACTGCGCATATTGCCGAGGAAACCCCAGACCACTGTGGCTTAGATAAACTATACGACTTGATTTTAGTTTATCTTATATAAATACAGAATGCAATTACAACATTATTTATTTATCCTTACAAACTGTGCGTATATTTCTACTTACATCTAGATTGCTGTAATTAGTGTTGAACGCTTAGGGTATTTTGTACACCATACTAGACACCTTTCGATCCTGTATTATGTTATCACAATATTTTGGATTCGGTGTTTTTTTTTTGTCTGAATTTCATGATATCAGAATTGCTGTGTATCTTTTTTACACTAAACAACTTTTATATTTAACACTTGAACATTAAGCCACTGGTATCCAAGTTGGATCTGTATGCTTTGTTACTTGTTCGCGATTAACTGTGCATTTTTTTTCTCGTGGCATTTTTGGCTTGTGTGTTACTTTTTTGAAATATTGGTATAATTGAGAATAGCCCAGAAGCGATTTATTGCTTTTTTTAATTTTTTAAACATTAGAATTGATTTATTTGAAAATAGTATCTCAAAAGACGCAAAAAGGCACGTCTAAATACATGAAAATTTAAGAACAGTGTTTACAATTTTAGCTCAATATCTGAGGGAAAACTGTCATCCGTTTATGATGTTAGATAAGAACGGGATAGTGTAGGAGGTTATAGCGTAGGTATACTTTATACCCAAGAGCGTAGGCAGAAAATGTAATACAGTGGTATATATATAAACTGTGGACGAGAAAAAACTTACCTAACATTTTCTTTGTATTTTTATGATAAGCTTTTGAGGATATTGTTGAGGCTATTTCTTATCTTAGCGTGACCAAATAATTATCATGTGACAGACATGCCACGAAGGATTTTACATCACGTATTTTTATCGTTCAATTTATTTTATCCTACCATTTAGTTAATTAATCAGTAAATTAATATAATAATATTAAATTACAACCATGTAAATCTTTAAATATAAATGGATACTCACAATATACCTGATAATCCCTAGTTATTTTCCAAAGCAGTCTCGAGAAATAGATAAAAATCGGAAAAAGCCAACACTATTTCAGATAGAGTTCATTTAACCAGCTCAGACAGGTTTATCTGTGTGTGTGTGAGAAAATATTTCAATGTGTGTGTGGCGACAGAGTACTGAACTTTCCAACGAACCGATACTGAATTCCCTTCACGCAAATTTTAAATTATTCATAAAATTACAGTGAAAAGTTGAGGTTATTCAGCCAGGCTAAATTACGCGACTCAAATTATTATCAAAGGGTTTGGTGACTGAATCTTTTTCTCAAAGAAATTAGAGGCTCTTTTTTGCCAATTAAAATGTATGAGAAAATTAGATATTCTGTCAGTGATACCATTTTTATGGCCATTTTTTGTAGTTTGTTCTGGACAGTTTAATTTTTGAAGCAATTTTGAAATAGTACGCAAACCACACGTTTTGATGAGTTCATTTAAGAACATGTATTGTGTTTTTCTATTTAGTAAGTTAATGAATCAATACAACATTGTTAATTAATATAGCAACATACATTTTATTTAAACAGAAAATTTAGTAAATAATGAAAGTTTTACATTCTGTGTTAATTTTACAAACAATTTATAAAAAAATCTTACCTATTCCCAAAGAAACATGTAGCAAAAGCTTAATTTTAAAATCTTGACTCTAAGGTCATGAACTCTATCTAATCAAACTCTCCTGGGAGTCTAGGATACCTACAAGTAAGCACTAAACAACTTAGGATTAAAAGAAAAAACTAAAGCCAATCTGGATTCGATGTAGACGGTTGTGTGATATATATTGTGTGAACTTTGAACTCTATTAGAATGGCAAGTAACAGTGAACAAGCGTTGAGAACTTTGATTTTATAATTTACAAACAAAAACTTTGATTTTATAATTTACAAGTGGACGCCCGCGGCTTCAAATTATAAATAAACAGAGAGAGAAACAGATAAACAGACAAATTTTCTTGAAATTGTTGGATCGTGTTGTGCTATCAATTCGAAGTATCTCCAAACTTTTTTTTTAATCTTCTTTGTTCAGACTTTCGACCCTCTTCAGATTTATTATTTGTATATATTATTATTGGTTCAAATAGTGTTTATTGGTGGATATGATTCTTTGTTATGTCTTGTAACTAATTTTTTTAATTCTTTTTTTGGGAAAAAAATTGTGTCATGTATGTATTTCTCTGGCCAAATCAATTACTTCACCTCGAACTAATATTTTAGCCGCAAGCGAGTTATTGGTCTTTCTTCACAGTCAGATAATTAAACTGATTTTAAAATTCTTTGTACTGATAGATTCTTGACAAATCCTTGCATACACGTTTTTAAGGCTACGGTTATAGCCGCGCAGCGCCGCTAGTACCTACTAAACTACCGAGCATAGCAATCATAGCACAATAAAGCACAGAATACAGAAGTAAACTATAAAATAAATTGTTCTTAAAGACACACTTGAGACTGCAAAATAAACTACCGTCCGTATTCTGAATTCGGTCTATTTATCTCACAAAATGCAAGGACCGTAACGGGGCACCTGAAATAAATCGACTTAAAGGATTTTCGTGTTTAATGTAGTTCTCAAAGATAGGATCCCATTTCAATTCGAATCTATAAGGTTTACGATTGTAATCGGATTAGAGATAAGTTGGATTTTCGGAATGGACGCAAACATAAAATTGTTCTGTTCGATAGAGACTATTTTCAAGATTCGGTATTGATATTAACTTCGTCATTCTAGCCGATTTCAATAAAAAAGAGGTTCTCAATTTAGTTGCAAAATTTTGAGATTAAACGACTGATAACAAATTCATTCACTAATTGTTAGACAGAGCTCCTTCGTACCCTTACCTAAAATCAGACCAAAATACTTGCTAATGTTTTTCTATTTCTCAATATTAACTGGTTGTATCAGCAATCCTTAGGTATTTGAATGACAGAAATAAGAAAAGTAGGTCACAGGAGTGTTTTCAACACAAAATTTTAATAACAACACAACGAAAATTAGGAGTAATATTTTACTATAGTGAATTTCGTTAGATAACCTAGTTTTAGGTTCAATTTCCATAACGAAATTTGCTAAACTTGTTTCATTTACTGAATAGGAAAAGTTTTAATTTCTACATGTTGAAGCGGTGTCCCAACAGTGCGCGCTAAAACGGTCTCGTTATCTGCATTTATCTGAAGTCTAGTTTCGCTCAAACTTCCCTGCAGTATGCTGTAGAATTTTATTCATTAGCAAAAACGGCAAAAAATAACCCTAGTTGCTCAGTTTCTGGTGAAACTTTCTTGTCTCGATTTAACTCTTCGACGGTTGCTTTTTCTTTAATTTTTGAAAGTGGCTTTGTTTTAAATGAGTTTTCTCGAATGGGGACTGTGAACTTCGGTCACCTTGTCATGGTTTTCATGCAGACAGTAAACAAATAATAACATTTAGTTATCAGCAAAGTGAGATCCCGTACCTACTGTGTAGTTCATAATTTGAAATAAAAATAAAAGTGGGATATAGTAAAGGAAATAAAATCGGACATGTTACTATCGAGATACTTAGCGGTTTCGTTGGTAAAAATAAAATTCATATAATCATCCGTTGTTAGCTTTGTGGGGAAATCTGGCTATAATAAATCTGGACTAACGATGCTAAACTGCACAACTTAAACCACAAAGTTACCTCCGCCTAAACCTCGCTCTGCGAAGCGCTATCCCGAAAGATATTCGATTAGAACCACATAAAAATACTCTTAAACGTATCGAAAAGAAATTGTCAGCCTTATAATCAAATAATCGTGTTTATTTCGAGTGGTGCTCACGTTTAATGGGCTGAACTGGCGTCGGCTCTTCTTGGGGTTACACAAGCAATGTCAGCTTATGAACTTCTGACATTCAAGTACATCATAAATGCTAATTTTGCACATAAATCCACGGCTTTAAGACACGCATTTTGCGCTTATCCGACTGTAAGAAATTTACACCTTTCTATATATGCGAATATTTTTCTGTAACATTTTCCATTTAGCTCGAAATAGGTACCTACTTATTCTCATAAAATTTCGATTTCACATGATAGATTGCTTCGCTGCAAATGCAAAAAATTGCTAACCTCTTACAAATTCTTAATGATTGATGGGTCTGGGAAGGTGTGAGAAATGAAAGGTGATTTATTGAGCTGATAATTATCTCTTGGGGTAAAATTTATCAAAATATTAATGGGTCAGATCTATCACACGTACGAGCAAAATGAAATGATAATTTTTTATCGATAAATATTTCACAACCGTAACAACCATTTCTTAAAAATTGAAAAACTGAGCTCTATCTGTGCCTAGTCTATTAAACAAATAAAAACTTGCATAATTTATTTATTTATTTATATTCAGACACATGTTATACTAACAGCATTATGCCAAACCATACAACAAACTTATACTTAAAGTTAATATATCATACACTTAGTAAAACAAAACAATCTAAGTACACATTTACAAATAATAAGTTAATTTCTTAATAATGGGTAGACCATATCACTTACACAGGCTACATTCACTATAAAATACTCGATGACTTCCTTCTTTTTCGAAAAAAAATCGATCACACAAAAATGTAAAGTGAAAATAACTTCACCGGGCTTCGTGATATCGCATGCAAATGAATGCATGACATGATTAGCATATCCATTCAGTATCGACTGCTATTGACCAATTCAGTGACCTTTCGGACGGTCAGTAAAACAGGTACTACATTACATCATATGATAGTACACGTTAAAAACGTGTCTAATTTGCAAGTAGTGAAACTCGTAATGGCCTGATTTTCTTTTCCATTTACGATAAAATGTAAATTACTTATAAAAAACGGTGAAATGATGGCATGTAGAATTAATTTGTTTTTAATGTTGTTTTTTTATGTAAAGTTTTGTGGTCTATTTGTCTGAAATACTTATTGTTTCCACATTACTCCTCTATATCATGTTAATTAATAAGAATAAATAATGATAAAAAATACAATTTACGACTACTATATAGATGTACAAATGTATATGGTAACAAAACCAATTCCAAAATACAATGAAAATCCTTTATTGGCTTATGACGAAATGAAGCTTGTAATCCATATCATTACATTGAGGTGTGTAAAGCTCCCGCGTTCGTTTCAAAGACGTAAACCATTCTTAAATCGACATTAAGCTCATTAGCTGTTCGGTTGAGGTTAACTCAAGCGAGTAAGGGGGCGTACACACTGATGAGCTTAGATGTTATAATGTATAGACGTCTAAAACACACACCTATACAAACACACAACCTCAATAGAAGACCAGCGCTGATTGCTTCCACGCAATCAGCATTATGGTGAGTAGGGGCTGTGTTGTGATAGATTTTGTAATGTGTTGGCTTATGTGCAGAGCGTCAAATCTGTCACCATTTTTTTTTCTTTCTTGAATAAGTATTGTTAAAGTAATATAGTAAAAAAACTTATTTTTACTCTCAAAGCTGAAACGGATCATTTTGATTTTGGTATGGGTTTGGACCCGAAAGATCGCCGACAAAGCTTACATTTTTAGTAGTATACTTGTAGCATTAGTTTTAGTGATAAAAACCCCGTGAATCCCTTACCACCTAGCGAGCGTACAAACCTATCACACGTCCGTGATGACAGAATCCGTCCCTACAGAGTATACATAATATATGTACCTGTGAAATATGTATTTTTATTTTCCATACGTGCGCCGGTTTCTTCGCACTAATGAGACGTCTATTAAATGTGATGTGGTAACTGATGAGTGTGAATTTGACAGCAGCTGTTAATTATCCAGGTGTCAGTTCAGTCGCGATCGGAAACTGCCGCGGCTCGAAGCAAAATTACGCGAAAGTTGCGCCCCGTTTAACACGCTTACCGTATAATGATGTCGTGAAAAAGAAATTCTGAGGTCTGAACGTTGGATTTTATTCCCTTTGTAAATTCTACACCATGAACAGTGGTGATGCGATGGAAATGTTAAGCTCTTAAATGTTATGTAGGCAAGTTTGGCTCTAAAATGTAATGGACTTCTTTTTAGCGAGAAATGAGACGTTACGTTGATTTCAGGTGTATTTTTAAACGTATTTTGTTAGATCTATACTAATATTATAAAGCTGAAGAGTTTGTTTGTTTGTTTGTTTGAGCGCGCTAATCTCTGGAACTACTGGTCCGAATTGAATTTTTTTTTGTGTTGAATAGACCATTTATCGAGGAAGGCTTTATTAGACTATATAACATCACACTGCAACTAATAGGAGCGAAGAGACTGATAAATGTGGAAAAAACGGGGAAAATTATTCTTCTTTGAGGGATTCCATTGCGTGCGCTGCGCAAACGGTTCAAGTAACAGCTATAATTTATAAAGCTGAAGAGGTTTGCAAAAATAAATATGATGCCCAAAATAACTATTCCACGCGGACGAAGTCGCGAGCTCAGCTAGTATACAATAAAGTACTAAGAAATCACTGAAATTCTATGTACATAGTACGAAGTAAACATAAATATGTCCAATATTTTCGTAGCAATGCAGCAGTAAAACTTTCAGTTAGTCTTGGCCAAATAACCGATATGATTTTTATTTTCTTCAAGTGGATAAAACAAACGGTGAAAACGTGTGAAAAAGATATGTAGATTGACTAGGTACATTAAATATGCACTGATCATTGCCATTATTACACATGATTTCCGTAGATTATAACGTTGCTTAACATCAGGCAAGTTGTAGTTAATAGTGAGCCTATCTCATGTAAAAAAATGCCCATCATTTACTTATTCTATCACATCCATAAACAAGTAGATATTATCACACGAGCCTATTGTCATTGGTTCAAAAGACCTCCAGAACAATGGTTTGTGTAATTGACGGGTCTGCAAAGTCTCTGATAATTAATTTCCGATTCAGCTCGATCAATCGACTTCGCGAGAAATTAGGAAAGATTCCACTTCCTATTTTAACTTGTGGAGAGTTCTACCTAATTTTGTTTTGAACCATTTGTCTTTTGCTTCACTTAATTATAAAGAATCACTTCAGTTTGGCTTGTTACGAGTGGTTATAACTATTTATTTTGTTTTCATATTAGTTGCTCTTTGTAACCGCATTCCCAATTCAAGAGGTAGAATCCTATATTCCTATACATCTTTAGTCACTTTTACATACGGTCGATAGAGAAGCGTTCAATTGTACTTTTTCTTTAAAGAGTCATACCCTCAAAATTCAGTGTCACAAATGATAATCTTATATCTAAAAACGATCGTCATAAAAACGGTGTCAAATTAATACTACACATAAACAGTCTAATATAAGAAAACATCCAAAGATCCTCAAGAAAAAGCTGAAAACTAAGTTAAAGCACACGGAACGTTTATACAGCTTTGTATAAGCATCGAAACACAAACTTTGCTCATTTGATGCTCTCGGAAAGGATCAATTTTGTGAAAGTTCTTCAGATGATCCTTCTTGCGAAAGTTTCAACGGCCACGCTGAATTAGGTTAAGGTTGAGTTTTAAATCGACTACAATTATGTCGGAACTAGTTGAACTTTATCGTAATACTTACATATTGTTAGAGTGTGTGTTAAAGGGGGACATATTTGCGTTGTGCTACATAAAAAGTAAACTATATTTTTTACTTAAATGATATATATGTTTTAAAAATTTAAAATAACGATCTACATTTAAAGTAAGATCGATTTGAAAATAGCTAAATCTGGTTATAGTTTTCCAACCGCCCTAAGAGCTTTCATTTCATGAGTGCCGCGATATGACAAACACAGCCAGGACCAACAATTTAACGTGTTATTCGGCTTAGGAAAGCACCCAAAGAAAATACCAACATAGCGTAATTTTTGTTTATACTGCTTATTCTTCGCTTCAAAATCAACTACATCTGCGTTACAAACTTAGAATACCTAAGCCTGTTATTCACGTATAAATTACCTCGTAAACCACACCAACGTGCGAAAAATTCCATCTTCACGCGCCAAAACGAACTTTTACATTACGGTAGCACTCAACCGAACTCCGCATACCTCCGGTCATCATTCACGTACTCCGCAAAATGCTCTTTGGCAGTTACATCCCCGTATTTATTAGACGGTAGGTACGCAAGAACATCTACGTTAGTAGGTGCTTATTTTATGCAAGAGTGGTTCTCGCATTAGGTAAAAGCGTGTAGCGGTTGCCGATCACATCTACTGAGGAAACCGGAACAGTAATTGCTTCTCCTTCGTAGCTGATACAATTTCCTTTCAAGTGGTCTTGTTTATAAAATTGAACCTTTTAACGGACGAAAACACATTGAGATGAAACGTTTTGCTGAAAAAAGGAGCTTTGTTTTTGCCTTTCGGGGATTGTTTCGGAGAGTGATGGTTATATGCGATTTGAATGAGACGCTCAGTTTCCGTTTTTGTAACTGTGTTGAAGGCGTTAATCATATACTGATAGCCCTATTTGATTGGAGTATAATATCTAATGATTACGTATATCTGTCAAAGAAAAAACTAAAACGCGTTAATTTGTTCTTAAACGTTTTTAACGCGTGCTAACTCATACAGATATCTCGCTAAATAATTTTCCAAATTAACGTATCAGGTTTTTGCCCCCAAACAAATAAATTACTCCATATCACATGGCCCCTGCAATCAGGCTGCGAGAAAAAGAAATTTATTGCAGTCAGATAAGAGAATTAGTGGGCGAATCCTATTCACCGGCGAGCCACTAAATCGGACCCAATCTGATCCTCATTTGACTCTTTAATCAGTGCTACTGCAGGAAATTTCGCATGAAATATGTATAAAATAATTGTTACCTATTTATAAGTGTAACCTACTTTCATTCCATCTTGTAAATATTTAAGGAGCAATAACGAGGCGTAGGTTTTACCTCACGCTATTTTGATTAATGTTTGTAACAAAAAACTCTGCTTTTGTGTATCATTTTCCTGTAAAAGATCAAACAGGTCTGCCTGTATCCAACTGATAATAATCAAATATCCTCATTTGTAAAATAGAAACATTTATCGTTCCATCAACCTTGTAACAGAATACTCAGAGATTACAGTAACATTTAATAGGAATACCATTTCAAAGGCTAGCTCAAGGGACACAGGGCTCAGGGATCTCAGGGATTATTCAACTTAACCCACCTGTTTTAATACAGGACTATTCCCTGTAGTTACATAATTTCCAGCCTCTGCTGTTGATATACCGAGTTTACTTATTATCTCGTTAGAATCGCAAATCTCCAAGGCTTAACGCGTCGGTGTTTTGTTGCGCATTAATTCTGGAATTCGCTAATCAAGAGATTTGCAAGTCACTTGTCTGATTTCTAATTGAATTGCGATAAAGGGAGCCGTAAAAATCGCTATGGGGGAGTTTAAATTGATTTTTCCCACTTGAACTTTTTTGATTAAATTGCCTTCGATGATTGCGCGGCAAGAAAATTGTGCCGAATTTGACAATTATCAATTTAGCGGCGTTTATTTGGCTTGCGCTCGGGGAGTTTGTCAAAGTCGGTTTGAAAGTGTTGGGATCAATACACTTGCTTGCCGCGTCAATTTCGTAAGCGTGATTTATCAGTCGCCTCGAACCTCTCGAACGAGTCCCTCAACCTCTCAAATTTCCGTAGCCTCGAGACGCTGATGTAGAAAGTGTGCAAGAATATAAAGTGTTCAATCAAGAGTATAGAAGAAAGGATGGCGTATCAGTGGATTCTTTGGCTGTCCGCTATCGGACTAGTGGCCGGCAGTGCCATTTACGACGATGACTACGATACCTACACGCAGAAATATTACGATGCCATGACTTCAAGTAAGTTTACTATATTGGTTACTTCTATTAGTTTTATTTCCATTTTTTTTATTTTGAGTTTAGATGTTTTTTTTTGTATAGAATCTCACGTGTAGGTATACAGTATGTATTGTAATTAATGTTTATTTTACTATAGATAGATTTATTAAAAATAAATAAACAACGCATAGATTAAATAACGAGTGCAATATTACACAAATCATAATATTTTCTGGGTACAATCGTTTGATGACGTATATATTCCTAACTTGAAAAGAGTAAAATGTGTTGGATATATATCAACGCAATACCCAAAGGTCGTACCACAATACCAACTAGCAGAAGACCCAATTTGATTTCAGCCATTACACCTTTCAATACAGCAGAATAGCATCCCAAATTGAGTTTTGTAACGAAGCCTTCGAGGCAATAGTCGTCGGACGGAGCTTTTAAACTAGATTTTCCCCAGACTTGGTCGGATAGAACATAATCCATAGCCAGAGACCGCTGCGACTTTACAAGTATTATTTTGTTAATTTCAAAGTTTAGCGCTTATATTGTACTGTGAAGACTGGAACTGGTACCACAATTCCGTGAAACGAGGGCCTGCTTTAATCTTTAACGAGCCTCCGCGAGATAAGTTTCTCTAAATACCTAATAACATGGCTCTCAGTTAATGCCTGCTTCTACGAAATTAAACAATAGAAACTGAAATTCATAAGTACTTACATACTGTGCATAAATGGACTCGAATATTTCTCCTTTCAAAATTGTACCTGTAAATTCGTAGCATGTTAAGAGTACGTAGCATGTAGCAACCTACGGTAAATCTCGTAGCTTCATTGTAGCACACGTGTTCGTTACTTCTCAAAAGCAGCGGAAAGTAATTTAACTCGTTCATAGCACAATGAAAACTCAAACAATATTGTACGGCCAAGATGACACAAACGAGGTGTCGATAGCAGACTTGCAACACTGTTCATTGGATGAAATAAAGTATCCCTGGGGAACTACGGTGGGAACATATCAGCATAATAATATGCATACAATTGCAATGTCCATGCATGAACACTTGATAGCGTCCATATAAAGGTATTATTATCAAACTCACATTTTCTATGTAAATTGCTTGATAGTAAGTTTCAAGTTTCTTTATATAATGTAGGAGTTGAATTGTAGTTAAAAATTTAGAAACAATAGCACGCGTTCTGACTCAGAACTGCTAAACTAGGCTGACTTAGGTGTGAAAACTACAAAATCGTGGCAGATTTGAATTTTACCTACTACTTTTGCCCTTTGTGTCTTTTTATTCCATGTCTTTTTTTGTTTATTTGATCATATCATGATATCCTTCGAAATGATAAATTTGTCATCTTAAAGCATCATTCACATGACCAGGCCAGAGTTCTTTCTTTGACTATCAGTAACATAGTCAAAGAACTCTGGACTGGCTTATCTTTAGGGAGCTACGTTCAGAATATCCCAGCACATAACATGTGCAAGAGCACTTGAAAGCTCCCAGTTAAGGTAACGAATGCACTCATCGCCCCAACCTGCGAGTAAGGCTGGTAATACAATTTCCCGGTGCTCTGGCGCTATGGCCATCTTGGGGACAATTTGGCCTAATGCTTGTGCATCTCTACGTGTATTTGCAACGAACACTGTTTAAAATATTCCGCGGGAACGGCTATTGTCTGGTGGCGAGCTCGCCGGAAATTGGAACGGGTTGCAAGGGACCAAACGATGTATACTACGACTTATCCATCTCATGTAGGTACAGATAGAGTATAGATATATGTGTAGATCGTATGTTTGACCTTTTTAAGGAAGTGGATTATTCGCCTAAGATAAAAGACGGTCTCGCTTCTTGACTTTCGGTAAAATAAGTAACGATAAAATAGCTATTATAAAAGCTTTTAGACTTTATGTAAACTCTTACGTTACATTATTTCAGAAAAGTTAACTTTAAGGTTTAGTTTGTTTATTGTGTTCTATAAAATGCCATAATTTCTTGATAGTAAATACTAGAAATAGCATTCTTTCTCAGATTAGAACCAGAAAAAAAAAGAAAATTTCAAAGTAACCCAAAAATACTTATCCTTAAATAAACACGCGTAAATTTAAAACTTGCTTGCAGTCCGATTAGTTTCAAACTTATAATCCGTAATGGCGGGGGTAAGTACCCACTTATTATTCGAATAACCGGGCTTTAACTTTTAATCTGCACGCTCTAGTTTCCAGTTAAAATGTACCATTAAATCTGATGTTAGATAAGGTTGGTTAATTATCATAATTATAGTCCCCAGTGTTATACGAGGCAAGGTAAGTTCGATGTCATCCGATCAACGGTCCGCTCGCTTACTGAAGGATGTTGTATGGGCAAGAAGGGTATACGTAAAACATTACCCGGCTAAGTATGGGAAATGAAACATGGCTCAGGGATATGGGTACGATTTTTACCCGCCATGCGATATATATATATATATATATATATAAAAATCTTCTTGAAAAATCTTCGCCACGCAATATTATATATATATATAATATTGCGTGGCGAAGATTTTTCAAGGACTTATTTTGTAGTACTAACGAAGGACGACCTAGATAAACACCAACCAGACTGGAATGCGCTAGACAGAGACAAGTGGAAAGAGGGCAGGGAGGCCTGTGCCTAAGAATGGAACAATACAGGCTCCTAATAATAACTAGGTTAGAAGTAGGTAAGTCTTTCAATTTATTTTTAATAGTTTTTCTTGGTAGGAACCTAATTACTCATCATTAAACATTTTCTTCATTATAAGTACCAATATTCGTGCAAACATACATTTCCAGTCAATACCGTTTCAAAGATTACTATGTTCTATACTTTGTATGACCTACCTATATTATATAGTATCAAATACAAACAGAATATAGGTAACAGCATGTATGCATTGCAGTAGTGTTAACATTTTGTTTTCACTTCAAAGTTCCTCCTTTCAAATAAATTCAGTCTGTAGGGCATTGCAGGCTTTCCTCTAAAGACTAGTGCATAAAGAAACTTGCGAGTCGGAGTGTAGTATGTTCTGGAGTAAGCGCATAAGTGGAGTATGTTCTAAAGCAAGCACATAAGTACACGCTGCTTGTGGTAAGACTACTTGTTCTGTTAAAATGTACTTTTAAATATGACAAGTTGGAGATTTTAAAATGTTATAGTAAAGTATGAGAATAGCAATCTCTAGTGTCTTTAGTTTACAGTTGGCTCCATGAGTCTCTCACATGTTTGGCGATACATTTATTGTGGTAAATAGAAGCGTTTTACAATTTAAATAGTCATAGTCATTTATTTATATCAAATATTTGATACACGTCACAGAAATACAAGTAAAAAATAATCAATTAAAATAATCGTCCAATAAAATACAATAATTATTGCAAAACAAAAAATATTAAATTAAATTAAAAATTAAAGTGATAAATTCTAGTTTTTTTGCATCCTTTTTCATCCAAAACTGGACGTAAAGGCTGCATAGTTTTAGTTATCGGCTAAACACTAAAGTCAGCTGAGCTACGGCCACTTTAATGTTGCATCAATATTTTCCAAAGATCGGATAGCAGTTATAACATAGATTAAAGTTGATAAAGTATCTCGACCGTCGTAGGTCAGCTAAGATAGCAATTTATCTACAAGTGACAGGACAACAAATAAAATTGTCACCTAAATATCCGGGACACATCATACACAGCTCAATACGAGTGTGTCACGCTATCAGAGCAATAAAGACCGTGAATTGAAGGGCCTCGAAGCGCTTGAGAAGCAATTTTGCGGACGCCAATTTTTGTCGCCATTTCACGTTAGAGTGATTTCATTCCGAGAAAAGACATATCCGTCGAACAAGCTTATCGTGCGAGGACAGACGTGCCTTCAATTTATCCACCCCAGGCACCAGAGCCTCATGCCGACGACATTCAAGACTGCTATTTAGAAACAATGAATCTATGTCACAAGTTTCGTTGACAGTTCAAAGGTAATTTCGCAGACGCTCAAGACATATTTCTTTATTCTTTGTCCATTTTCTACACGGAATATTCGCACGTAAAATACGCAGTGTCTCTTTTTATATTGGAGAAAAACGGCAACCGTGTCTGATAGATCGTTTCGCTGCTCCCTAGTAAATGGACGAGAACATTTACAGCATTTTGTTTCCAATTCGATTACTTATTCATGGACCTATCGGACTCTCAGCTATGTTGTTTGCAGTAAGGATAATGGGATCGTATCCGAGAGATTAATTAACTATGATACTGCGTAGCTTCGGGATTATCTCAACGGCAACTAATAGGATCTAAACTTTAGCAGCCGAATTAAACTTTTCTCTTCGTTAATTAATGTGATTGCTTGTAATTATGACAGTCATATACTAAGCAAAACTTTTAGCTAGTCATAATTTCACGGTCTTGCTTTACTTGAAACTAAATTGAATAAAACGTCGCCCCGAGTTGTAGACAAGTATTCGGTTGATATCTTCATTAGAGACTAATTGTCAGTGAGTGGAATGTTTGAAAAGTGTCACGTAATGGTGTAATGCGAAAGTGCGCGATAACCGCGAGCTTCAACGAGAATTAAGGTGTGCCTCGCTCTGAAGAAGCTCGGCATTAACATTCCCAGGTAGAGGAGGCAATAATGTGGGTACAAGGTGAACGTTTCACTCGAGTGAACGGCCCTCTAAACGCGTTCCTTAAAAGAAGTACCCAGTTAACATACCGAGCACCACGTGACGAAACAAAAAGCTACCTCTTCTGTTTTCTTTGAAGCTTCTTTCGCAGAAGGCATTCTACATTGGCGTTAGCAAAACAAGTAGTACCTATTCTGCAAAGCCAAGCAAAATGTAGCCCCGAGAAAAAACACGCGTACACAGCGCAGGTCGTTCACTTCCTAATCCGGGGTTTCTCGAGAAAGAAACGTGGAATTGAGTGAAAGGCGTCTGCGACAACTGCCTTGCCTTGATCTAAAACTTAAGCACGCGGTCGTTATGTAGGTTACTTTGTTACTTTAGGTAAAGTATCAAGTCTGTGCTTGTAACATCTAAGTAGTACATTTCGATGAATTTTAACTTGAGGGCAACTTTACTGTTAGATGTTGTTGGGTACGAAGTTCTGAAAATTAGATTACTTCGAGAATAAATAATATTGAACATTAGTCATAAACTTAGACAACTTTAATATTTACGTAAGTAGAAACCTTATCTACACGTGATAGATACATTATTTGTTAGTCGTATTAGAAAAAAATATCTCTTTAATATTTTCTTGTGAAGTTGGGAACAAATTTTTATTCCGTGCAGCGCGAGAAGTTGGAGCTTTACGACAATCTCTGATAGTACAGCGGGAGTTATTGCTGGGGTTATTCTGAAGGGCTAGGAACCCGACGAGGCGATATTATTCGACGAGGGTGCGTTTTGTTTACAAATTGCTCGGCGGCGCGTGCCTCGCCTCGACGGAATCACCTCCACTACGGTCGAAGCACCTCCAGATTCCACAATCGCTCCTCAGATATACTGTGAGCTACTACTCGCGTATAATTTCCTCGCAGCTTGTTTTATATGCCAATCCGAGCCGAGAATGGATTGATCCGGTTACCTCCTCACAACTTTCCAGAGCCTTTGCATGAATAAAACCGTAGAAATGAAAGAGACTGTAAAAGGAAAATTCGGGAAAATCCACTTTGTTCTCCAAACATTTTCAGCTTCAAAAAAATAAATTTGTCCGACTTAAATTGTCGTCGTATGAGCTGTAATATTTTGTCCCGAAAGAGATTCACTTTTCAAAAGAAGATTGCTCCGAAAGCTGCCTCTGGAGAGATTTTTTAAGCTCTAAGTGAAAACAGTAAAGGACATAGCAAAGCACTTTACTTTTCATGTGCTGCAAAACTTTCGCCCTTATACCGTCCTCAGAGGGATGGCATTAGAATAAAACGAATGGTTCTTTAATTTTGTTTACGCGACTGCATTTATCTACAGTTTTGCATGAAAATGACAAATTAAACGTGTCGGTATGAGTCCTTTAGGGGATATGGGAATGGGGACGTTTCCCTTCCCGAGTCGTGCATTAAGTTGCAGGTACACGACTCTAATAAGTGAAGATTAAGGACCCCCAAAAGCGTCGACGTGTTCGTCTTGGCATCTTTCAAATAAATTAAAAGACGGAACAAGCTTCTATTGTGCGAAGCAAGAGTTTATTTCGAGGGTCCTAGAGTCGCTTTTTCGTCGACGTTCGACTCTCGACATAATGTTTATCTTCAAAATTGTGGTTGGTCGGGAAGTAATGAAAAATTTAGCTCGGTGTAAGTAAACTCTCGAAGGTATTGCTTGCTATTCTACTTTATCACTCATTTGTGTATGATTTATTTTTACAGCGCTGTAGCAGAAGCACTCTGTTATTAATATTTGATTTAATCTTAAGTGTATTTGTATATAAATTACGTACTTCTGAACCTACAAAATATTGTTTTTGTACTCTACAATGTGTTTGTTCTGAATTATTTTAAGACAAAAATTATTGAACACAGTGCAAAAATATTAAAATTTTAAGACTAGGTGTAGTTTTCCTTATCGAAATATTCTTAATCAAACAATGTCCTGATTTAGTACTGATGACTTTAACAGAAATCAATACATTTATATTCTTCTTTCCAAAATAAAAAGTAGATTCATATGGGACTATCCTTTGCTGTCAGAATTTTCGGACCACCCTAGCGGTTTCTGACCTAACGACCGCCGTACAAACTGAAAAAAAACTATACCTCCGGAACCTTCTTAACAAAGTGAAATCAATAAATTCTAATAAGATGTTTCCCCTCTCTCCAGACAGCCGAACGTGCACCGCCTCTGAGTTCCGCTGCAAGACAGGTCGCTGCATACCGGCGTCGTGGAAATGCGATAGTGAAAAGGACTGCTCCGACGGATCTGATGAGGACTCCAGTATATGCAGTAAGTGTCGAGATAATGTCTTGGTAGTTGTACCTACTGTGTAAATGTTATATTATGTTTTCGAATTGTTTACGTTTATTATGTATGTTTTCATAGAGTATAGGGAACTGTAACGCGAAAGTAAGCGTCAAAAGTTCTGATTAATGTAGATGTGTACCTACTATGGAGGTTTGAAATATGAATATACAAAGTATGCATGTAATATTTTAGTTAATTACGCTATTCACTAATATGAGTTATTTGGTTTAATAATAGAAGATCAATGTAGATTTTGAAAAACGAAAACCAAAACTCATGCTTTTATAAAACTACTTACAAGACGAATAAATGTAAAAGTAATATATTTTCAGTAAGCGTAAAAATATATAACAACTTCTTCAAACGAGGCTAAAACAGACACAGCGATCGCGAAAAATATTTTTTCTCCGAAATTGAAAAGCTCTAGAGAAGTCAAGAGAAAAGAAAACTTGCTCGAACGAAGCATTTAAACAGACGTAATAAACAAACTAAGTGCCCACTTAGTTCTAAACGATGCGTCAATCTTTTAAGAAATTAAGTTGAAGTGGTTTGGCGAAATGTCGGAGAAAACGGAAAAGGAAAGTCAAATAAAGAATGTAGATGTTTGGGCACAATACACACGTACTTCTTGAAGGACGGGCCTTCTCGGCTCCGACCATAAAACTAGGAAAACGTGGAACAAACAACGGTCTACTTAGCTAAATTTGTGTGCCGAAAACGCAGGCCGGGTTTACTTACTCTGAAAGTTTACTTAAGGGCGAGATGACCTGACCCCTACTGTTTGAGGGTGTCACAGTGAAAAAACACCGCCCCCGCCGCGGCCGCTGAAAGCTCGCAAAGTGACAACGTCAGATTTCAGATTATAAACTGGCCGGGCAAAGGGTTAACAATTTATTTATTCGAGCAAAAACTTTATAAGTATCTCTCTCTAAGGATTTGAATAATCGCTGCATATTTTGTTAGGATTATAGCCAGACTTACCAAGTTTTGGAATGGCTCGAGTTTGCGATAAAAAGTTAGCAAATTAATTTAAAATGAGATAATTAAGGTCAAGAGTTAATAAAATTGTGTGGATGGTTTTGAATTGTCGACGAGCAAAAAATACTTGCCGAATTTTTTGTCAGTAAAAAAACATTATTCCAGTTGAGATCTAATTAGGCTCGGTATATTACTAACCTAAATTGTAATAGAAATAAAAACACTTGTATTAAAGCTAATTCCCAGAAGACGGCCCTTTTTTGATCATACTTTTAGATAAATTAATCCCGTGAAAAGGTTAATCTTTCGCTTGAAACCTTAAAAATAATTTTATCAAACAATTTATGAGAAAAGTTTGGAAGGTACGTATTTCGTTGAAGGTAGGTAATAGGCAAGGCTCTGTCGTAGATTAAAATCTTAATTACGACCAAGTTCTCGGGATTTAATTTTGTAATCTTCGTCCCAGTACCTGGTTTTGTCATGAATCGTTTATATTATTCATTCCAAAAACTTTGTCGATCACACGTTTTTAATTAAACCACCTTTTACTTAATTGCGTGATCTGTTGTTCCGTAAAATAAAATGCAATTTATGGGTACACAAGAGAATGGTGTCCATCTAACCTAATGTTCAACACTAGGTTTCTATTAAGATAACTATTATATTTTATTCCCACAACTTAAAAAAGAAAGTCATTAGGTTAATTCCAACCACTCACAAAAATGACATAATACAATAAATAATAGCCATCATAACGTAATTTAGTAAACGTGAAAATGGTAGAGTACTTACATTTAACAGCGGTATCTTATGAATTTTCCTTTGAACATGTGGTATTTAAATGAAACATGTTAGTACATATTTTACCAACAGCGTGTTTCGAAAATTCTAAGGAGCCGAAATGTTAGCATGACGATAACAAAATGCTATTTATAAGTTGTTTGAGCAACTAATGAGTATATTAAAATAAATTCTGAATCAAATACGTGTTCTGTACATTAATTAATTAAATACATGAATTGTGTATTTCCGTCTTATTTTCAATATCAAAAGCATCCCAAATATCTGGAGTTAAAAGCAATTCAATGTGTTCAACCATGTAAATAATTGTGATAAATGAAAACCTTATACATAAAGCATTACATTATGTTAATAGAAATACCTAGATGCTAACAGCTAAATAAGTATGTATATGTAAATTTATCACAAAATATGTTTACTAGGCACAATAGCTTTTGAAACGGTACAGCACTGCGCGTAAACCATGGGTACTAACTTCTGATTGGCAAATGAAATACATACATATAAGTAAGTACTTTTCCCGACAATCTCCGAATCATCTACGACAACCAATTATTCAATAATTTTAAATAAAATAATAATTTTATAACTTACTTTATAATCCATGCAACATAATTAAAAAATCAACAAAGAAAGCCTCAAAACAATAAATACAAAAATACCATTATCAATTGAAAGAAATATTCCCCCTTCCATACTCCGGTCCGATGAAAATATTCGAAAAAAGTTAGGCCCGTCCCGTCCCGAAGCGTCGAGAGGACTTTTAATTCCTTGTTTTTGTCAAACTGCAACATTGTGTTGTAAAAAGGCGGTGGGAGTTTCCAGGGTTTTATTGAGGGTTTGCGGGCGAAGGAAACCGCGGGCTCGTAACTTTGTTACACTTACAGCCACAGTAAGTCACCCGGTATAATGGGAAATCCTTTTTTATTTGGACAGGGCGTTCGGTGTTTTGTCGGCGGGAAGATGGCCGCTTTTTATGGGAAGAGAGCATTGCTAAGTATGAACGAGTAGGGAATAACGCCAGTAGTATGCTCTTATACTAGAGAAAAATTTCAATACATGATTTTAACATAAAATTTAGTGATGTCGTAAACAAAATCAGGTCTACATAAAAACAATAAAACGTGTTTACTTATTTTTTGCAAAAAATATTGTAAAATAGCTAGTTTATACTTTTATTAAATACTCATATAAACTATGAAAATTATTTTACATGGACTGAACGAGTAAAACGCTGTCTACAAACAGGTCCAAGTTAATTTGTTTGCGATGTAAAATTGCAATCCAATTAAGCTTCGTTTATAATAATTAATTACTGCTGGCCCGCGCTTGCCGTGTCGTTTGCATTTATTATTTCGGGAGCATTTCTCGCTATAATTTTAATCGTGTTTGCAATGTCAACGTCTGTAAAGAAGCTATGATAGCCGCGTTCGTTTCGCTTGTAGAGTTAATTTCAAGCAAAGCGATATTTATTTACAAGTTCATAACATGGCTCAGAGTTATTAAAACCGTTTTAGCTTAAAATGTTTGTTCGTCCCGCAACAAAGGAATGTAGGAGTTTACTAACCGCATTTCGCCGACCTCTTCAAACTAGCGAACGACGATGTAGCGTACCAAGTATCGAAACAACGTGCTTGTGGATGTGGCGATAGAATTCGGGAGGTTATTGAAAGTTTTACATACAGCTGGCGCTCGCAGCTGCCCGGAGCACAAGTTTCTGTGCGCGACCGGGCACTGTATACCCGCCTCGTGGCATTGCGACGATGCCGCCGATTGTCCCGACGGTTCAGACGAACACCAGTGTGGTAAGGGCATGTTCAAAACAACGGGGCGGCATGAATTGGCATGATCAAAAGGACAATCGATCCAAATTTCACGAGCATGCGACACATCGGCTCAAAAACTGGTCCATTTCCATCAAAGTTTCGACGCCACTAAGATTTATTAATAGGCACGCGTTATCGCCAATTACGGCTTGTTTGTTTAGGTGGCTGCGGTAATAGGCAAACAACGTCCATGTGTGATCCTAGACACGTGGGGATCTAATAGCGTTTAACAATAACAAACATCTCAACGGAGATTTAGAGAACGTGGAATAGCGATCGTATTTTTAGGGAGAAAGAATGCGCGCCGAACGCGCCGAATGCTGAATACGAAATGAGATGTGACAAAAGGAGAATGATGAAAGGGAAGCGTGTGTTTATCGTGTCTATTTGCATCACACTTAGCATGAGCATGAATTGGGTTGGCAGAAGTGGAGCCTTGTGACGCGGACGAGTTCACGTGCCGAGGCAAGCCGGGGGAATGCATCCCGCTCACTTGGATGTGCGACGACAACGCTGACTGCTCCGATGGATCCGATGAGAAAGCATGCAGTAAGGGTTTGCATTTCATACTTGTATTAGCTAGAAACAATGGCCGGCGTAAATCATTCACAGTCTTATTAATATTTGTGATTCTCGTATAAAAGACAAAACCGTTAAGTACATACAGTCCTTTTTAGTAAGCAGCTTTGAAAGATTTGCGCCTAACATAATATGCACCTAGTCGAATTTTCCCTTGAATCGATCTATAGGCACAACAATAAATTAATTCATTGTATGTTTCACTAAGCGAGTGGTGCTTGAATCTTCGACCTGTTATATGTCTATGAATTAAATAGAAATTTCAGTCAGCATTTGACATCGTGGCTCAAAGCAGGTCAGATGGCGCTTGATTTCATTTGCTTACGCGTTTTTTCTCTCTCTTTACGAATGACATGTAAGATAAAGTTTGTGTGTCTCGGTTCATTAACCAGATTACTCAGACGCCAGCAGAGATTCTCAGATCACCGTCTGTTATAGTGAAACTTCGCGTAGTTTCAAAGCGAGAGATTAAAAATTCGTATAAAGATGAAAGTCATTACTTTCAAAGCACCCATTAAATGGAACAGCTTAGTTAAGCCTTCCAGTACAAAGTTCAACCGTTATCCACCATTTTAATATTCCGAATATTCGTCTAAAGTCCGTCGATAAAGTTTGGGTAGGCACTTTCCTACTTCGTCATTTAATGAACTTTGACCAAAACCGTGATAGCGGGTGGTCTAAATCCAGGGTCGGGGAGTAATTATGTTAACATACATTCACAAACTGGAACGAAACTTGACATAGTGAGTTTGGTGGTGCAACAAAAACCCCGGTTTTTGTTCATAATTATTTTTTGACCTGATAAAATAATTAAAACGCATTATGCGGTAAGTATTACTATAACGCTAAGGACTTACGGAGCGGTTGTTTCCCGCGCCCGCCGCCGGTGGCGCCCGCTGTGGCGGTCGCGGGGCCTTTGTAGAATACAGATAGTATGTATGTAAAAAAATCAAGCACATTTCATGACGCGCTTTACACCCGCGGCCGCGGCCCCCGCTGCACCCGCGGTTATCTTGTACAAGCGGGCGCGGCTCGCGGCCCCGCAGCCGCGACGGGTTACACCCGCGCGCTCTGCGATCAGCGTCCGGCAAAGGTCCTTCTTGCGATAATCAATCGCCAGGTTTGCGGGCGATAATCGCAACCGCGGCGGCTGCAGGCCCGCACAAAATTCCGGCTTCGTGAGTTTTGAAAATTAAACTCGATTGCGCCATAGCAGCAGGCGCGGGAAAAACCGCTCCGTGAGTCCTTAGCGTAAGAGTGGAAAGCTCGTTAAATTTGTGGAGATACACGTGATCAATGACATCATTATTTTTGTATTAAGTATGAAACAACATGTAAGATTTGAATTTCGAATAAAGGATAAATATACCTACTAATTACGAGTACATACATACATAGAAAATGTATGTATGTAAGCAGTTTTGAATGTGTATTTGGCTTATATATGAACTCATTCTGTTATGTGTACCGTTATAAATAAATAAATAAATGTAACACGTAAAGTACTGCCTTAATATTTAAGGAAGGCAACGCTGTATTTCAGTAGGAAAAGTAAAACGTAGGCTCAAATTGAATTTAGAATGGAAATCTAATTAATGAGAAATTCATTAAATAATGGTCATTCATTTAATCATGTCTGCATACATAATTGGTGTTTGCATTGGTTGCATAATTACTCCAGACCATCAGTGTCAACATTACAATTACATAATTATTGCATTTACATAGTCTATATTATACATATGTGTGAGATGTATGCATTTTAAGACAAAAAAATCAAAAATGTATATCTTTTGGAAATGCAACTTTCCACTTGCTGCCTGTAGCATTTTGGCCACCCATCAATTTAGATCAATAACTATCAGTTATCATGAAATATCATAAAAAGTTAAAAATAAATTAACTACTGTAACCGCTATGCTTTAATTGCACTATTTAATTAATAGTGTAATGTGGTAAATGCTACCATCAAGCATCAAGATAACTTAGATGTGGCTCTACACAGATTGTGGCTTAGTAAGTAAATAACTAAGTTTTATTATCGTTGAACTAGTTTTGTTACAGAATAGAGTTAATTTGAGTAATTGGTTAGCGTATTCAAATAAAACTAACTCACCTAGAAATTAGGTCCTAACTGATCTAGTTTTAATTAATTTTGTCTAGGCTTTAGAACGTTTAATATTCAAGACGCTGAATTAAAACACGTCCAGGGTTAAG
Source organism: Macaria notata (assembly GCA_927399415.1). Lineage (NCBI taxonomy): Eukaryota > Metazoa > Arthropoda > Insecta > Lepidoptera > Geometridae > Macaria > Macaria notata. Next base: position 5,029,594 of record OV656727.1, read on the forward strand.
TTTGAAAGATTACAAGCCTGATTAGATTTATTATTCACTCCTAGGGTCAGTGAAGCCAATTTATATTGAAAGAAAAAACGTTCAGAACTTTTTTGAAAAACAATATGTTGCACAGCGACTAGGGTTAGCCGCGATAGTTCCAAAACAAACTTTAACTATTTCTCTTCGACGGTGACGGTTTCAATCAATCACGGGGGGAGTCGCCCGCGAGCAAAACACTCTTGTATTCTATCAACAGCGGCGGCGTCCTTCCATAAATTCTTATCTGGCCGCACCGGGCCTGCCTTAAAGGTTGAGTGATGACGAAGCTTGTATATTTTGGACCCATAAGCTGTCGGGCAAAATAACTTAGTATGATTACGTAGGCATCCTACATTTCACTCCGCCAACAATTCACGTCGGCGCTTTCTTGAAATATGAAACGTTTCATGAAATTCTTCGAGACTCATTAAAGCTCTAAGAATGACTGGATTTACGACGCGTTCCATACACTACAGACTACGGTTCAGTGTTAAAAACAACCGTTACATTCGTCTGCTCGCGCGAGGAATTTAATTAAAGTAAGGACATTCAGCTCACGGAACGACCGGCAATAATATTTTCACAAAAAGAAATCTCCGAGAATTATACGCATCCAGCGAGATAATGAAACTAGTTCAACGAGGATAAAACACCGCAGAAGCAGCTCTTTTGGCTTAAGAAAATTATTCCCACTTTATTTCATTACTAGTCCACTTAGGATGCAAATTACCTGATGAGAATTTTAATCCGCCTCGTAGTTTCAAAGAGGCCGTTCCTTTATTCTTTGTTGAGGCGAATTAAAAGTGGCCAGTGGCTGCCAGCATTTCTAGTGGAGTCGAAGCTTGCATGAATATTAATAGTGGAAAGTTTTCGATGAGGTCTAATATAAGTTTCTGCACGCAGATGAAACTTGTCGGTCGGACGAGTTTACGTGCGGGAACGGGAAGTGTATCCAGTCTAGATGGGTGTGCGACGGAGACGATGATTGCGGCGACAACACGGACGAGGCGAAGTGTCCCGCGCCGACTTGTCAGCCTCAGACGCACTTTGCGTGCGCCGACGGACACTGCATCTCCGCCTGGTGGCGCTGCGACGGAGACCTCGACTGCCCCGATAATAGCGATGAAGTGGTAAGTTTCACTTCATTTCTTATTCTTAACTACACTCTATTTATTTTGTTTTAAGATAAATTATTTATGTTGTTTCTGTACATTTAGCGGGGCAGATGATAATTTTGTCGTAGTACAGATTTTAGTATACCTACCAAAGTACTTAGTGGATTGTTTTGTATGTACAATGAATTACTTTGTTTTTTATGTACCGTACGCTTAAGACCAATAAACTTTTTATATTCTCACATTAAATACATTATTCTTTATGTAATTACTACTGCAATTCAATGGGGACAAAATCAATACAAGGCTGAACACAAAACCATAAACCTAATAAAATTACCGCTATCATTCCTCTCTACAACACAATTTTTACTATTGTAAGAGGCAGAGCTACGCATAAGCTTTAATATGTTATTTGTGTACAATAAATTTATCTTTAACTTTGTCTTAATTCCAGGGTTGCGCCCAGCCACCGAAAGTGCGATCACCGTGCATATCATCAGAGTTCGAGTGCCATGACCGGATGACTTGTGTCCACCACGCCTGGGTCTGCGATGGCGACAGAGACTGCCCCGACGGAGGCGATGAGGCCCCAGAAGTGTGCCGAGGAAACATCACCTGCAGGATAGACCAGTTCCAGTGCAAAGACCACAGCTGTATACCTGGAGCGTTGTACTGCAATGGGGATAAAGATTGCCCGGATGGCAGCGATGAGCTGAACTGCAGTAAGTAGCTTTTTATATGTGTTGTTTTGTGTGTGCCCGCTTGGAAGAAATCTATTATATAAGTAACTTAATAAGCAACTATTATAGGTCCCGGCTTTTTGTCTAGTACGGCAGTCGTTAAGCCATGTCAGAGGCCCTTAGGGCGGCTTGATGGACTCTCGTCACCAAAATTGGCCACTCTCATTCGATAGGAAGAAGAATAAGCAACTAACTTTTATTTCTAAGAAAGCGAATTATTGAATTTCGTACTACCTAGATTAATAAATGTCTAAAAGCAGAAATTCATTTAAGCACCTTGTCCCCTAGACAAGAGGTGTTGTTTGTTTCGGTGAGCGTACTAACGTATATTGGTGGGTTAGAAATACTAAATTACGAATACAGTCTTACGGCTACAACGAGGTCAGAGGATTCACACGTTATTGTACAATATTTACGTCAAATAAACGAAATTTGTATTTGTAAATAGTATGGGATTGTCGTGACAATTCCCTTCGCGGAGCGTATAATGTCAATCCCACACGTTGGTGTCTTTAATCATTGGTACCTACGCTAAATGAAATTAGCGTTTTGCCTAAGGTCACTTAAAGCGATAGGTAATGTCCAAAATAGAGAATGCCTTTCCTAACTTTTTTCATGTTCCATGTCTTTTTAGAAAGGCTTTAATCTGTGACTTGTATTTAAATAGTGAAAAATGATTTCTGGTTTATACTGAAAGTAACACCTGGTATTATTAATATGAAAATTATGATGGACAGGAAGCTTTTAACGGTATATCTACCGTTTCATTATAATGTTTCATCGCAGCTTTAAATAAGTAGAAAATAATGGTTCTAATTTTAGTTATATCACCAAAGGAGAGTCCCAAATAAGTCAAACAAACAACTCTGTCAAACCTATTTGTGGGAGATTAATTTTAGAGGACAGTTTGTTATTGTGAATTTTAGGGAGCAAACAAACTTTGATGTATTGTGTAATGTCCCATTATTAATGGTATTCATGGTGAACACAATTCTAATTTAGCATGAATTATATCTATCAAGCCAAATATGAAGAGTAGATTTTTTAGTAAAATGTACTTAGCTGAACAAATGTTAATTAATATTTAACCATATAAATATACCATATTATAGCTAGTTTACTGATAAATACAAGGAAATTATACCAACCTATAGTTGATACCTACCTAAGTATATTTAGTCTAGCTCGCATAGCGTATAGTGTTGATACAGTTCATACTGCATTTTCATACAGGATCGCCATTAATTGATAGCCATTAATTGATGCAGACTCGACGAATTTTGAGAAGTTTCTCGATCAAATACTAACGTTTCACCATTCTCAATTCCAGCCCGACCCAAAACAGTTTGCGACAAGAAAACAGAGTTCGACTGCGGTGGTGGCATGTGTATACCACTCTCCAAGGTCTGTGATAAGAAACCTGACTGCCCCAACTTTGAGGACGAGCCCAAAAACCGGTGTGGAGAAAACGAGTGTGCCAAGAACAACGGAGGTTGCACGCAGAGATGTGTCGACATGCCTGTCGGATACTACTGCGACTGCGACAAGGGATACAAGCTTGTGGATAATAGGACTTGTGAAGGTATATATTATTTTTGTATTTTTTAATATTCATGCGGTTTTCTACCTTAGTTCACCTTGGACAGTACATTTTTTGGTTGTACGTCGACATTTTTTTATACTCTCCGTCAAATACTACCTATAGTATAGAGGAATAAAAATAATGTGAGCCTACAGCGATGAACAGTGAACGTTTATATTATTTCAAAACCTATGCTTCTTCCATATCAAATATTTCTATTGATTGCCTTATGCCTTATCAACCACACCAATCACTAGGTTACCTTTACTAAAATAACTTACTTTTTGTTCATGTATGAACAAAAAAAATTGCCCATCAACTTCCAGTAATTTGAAGGTGCCCAAAACACTTCAAACACTCAAGTTAATACTCTCATATATACATACATACTTCGCAGTTTCCATCTGTTATTATTAGGTACGCTAGGTCTAGGTTTCTAGGTATTATTAGGTATTCTAGGCTAGTGGCTGCCTAGTTACCTGGCATAGATTTTCCTGAAAATCTGCCGTCAAGCTTCGAGCAGTGTGTAAACACACGCCGAGATAGTTAAGTTTCAAGAGAGGGTAGTGAGTGGAATTACGAAGTATTTCGAAGTAGGTGAACATGAGAGTAGATGGGTAGTGAACGTGTTGGCATAACTCTTGAGATGCAGTTTATTAGAGAAGCAAAAAACAGAGATTGCGGGAGGGGTAAAAATATTAGGAAGAAGTGGTAAGTATAAACTTTGTTGGCAAGTTCTCTCTAGATTAGGTATATTTTTAAAACTTAGGAAGATACGTAAATATTTTGTAGTTAATATTTTTTTATAGTATATTGAATAGGAAATTATGTAAGCTTTCTTTTAACTTAAGCTATTATTAGTTTTAAAACGTACTAAAGACATCCTTAGAAAGGGTTTACTTAAGTTATCAGTAACTTTGTATACTTATCTTATACTTAAAAAGCGAAAGCTATAGGACTAATAGAGAAATGTCACCAAAAAAATAATTTCCTGCAAATAGAATCATTTCTTCACTCCCTAAGGACGTTATTGAAATATTCACAAGCAATTCATATATCTACCTACGTTAGTTTGCTATTTTTTTACCGGGTAAGACGTGACTTTAATGTTGAGGAAAATCATGTTTGTTTTCCATTTGCCATGTTTTCGTGTTGAAATAGAAGCAATTAATATCTACTTCAGTTAAGATGTTCACATCAAACTAAGTGGTTTTGATATGTACAGTACCTACAGCACAACCTCCTTAAATTTCCTCTTATATATGTATATGAGAATAACCCATCAATAATGCCATAATATATTACACAACTACGTAATAATTATTTTCACAACAGATTCGTCTTTATCTTCTTCTTATGTCTATAACATGCCTAAACTCATCAGGCAAACTATGGCCAAGTGCAAACCCGTTCTAGTATAAAAAAACAAGGTTATTTTTTTCTACTTATGTGTCTGATGTGAACAACCACTTTCATTTCCTTTTTTATTCGTTTCGTTATTGTTTTATCCACAAATATATAGGTAAGTATGTTTTTCTAACGACATCAATATTTAAATTTCAGACATTGACGAATGCGCTGACGCGGGCTCGTGTTCACAAATGTGCATCAATGAGAAGGGTACCTTCAAGTGCGAATGCCACGCTGGATACGCCAGAGATCCTCGAGACCGCACTAGATGTAAGGCAACCGAAGGACACCCATCTCTTCTCTTCGCTAGACGGTTCGACATCAGAAAGATCAGCCTGGATCATCATGAAATGGTAGCGATTGTCAATGATACGAAGTCAGCGACTGCTTTGGATTACGTGTTCAGGACCGGAATGATCTTTTGGAGCGATGTCACTGATGAGAAGATTTACAAGTAAGTATCAAAGACCGTCTAAAATCAGCCTCAACATCAACTATACTAGGCGACTAAAAAGGCCTCAGAAAAACGACGGGTACGTATTAAATAGGGTTGGTATGTTTACCTAAACCCATCAAGCTAGGCCAGACTATGCCTGTTATCTCTACCCTTAACAAGCAGACCAAACTTAGCTTTTATTTATTAGACCTGATCAATGGATGGTAACTTTGTCAATAGTGAATAAAAATATACGAGATAAAAACTCAGTAAGAGAGCATTATGATACTTTGGAAGTATTTTATATAGGTACTTGTTTTTGTGTCAACTTTGTCAAATAATAACGTCAATTTGTAAAATAATTCTCACTATCCCCAGAGCACCGATCGACGAAGGCACCCAGCGCACCGTTGTCATTGGCAACGAGCTGATCACATCGGACGGTCTGGCCGTGGACTGGATCTACAACCACCTGTACTGGACTGACACTGGCAAGAACCACATTGAGCTGTCAGACCTGCAAGGGAACATGAGGAAGATACTCATCAGAGACCGGCTGGAGGAACCGAGGGCCATAGCGCTGAATCCTTTGGATGGGTGAGGGAGTCATTTATTTTAATTGCGTGCGAACTGGGGGTAATGAAAAACATACCTTTTGTTTGACATATTCTGACAGCACAAGTGGCGCTATCATGCAGCCGCTTAGTCTGAAGTGTTTGGAAATGAGTGTGGATTTTCGCGTCAGGCAGTTAGTAGACCGTAGCCGTAGCGTAGTGGTTAAGGCGTTCTGGCGGGAGCTGAAATAAGCAGGTTTGAATCCTGCCGGTCGTGATTCTTTTTGCTCATTTTTAATAAAAGTTAAGTTAAGATTCTAGATAGGCTCACTCTTGACCTCAACTAGGTTCTTCTTAAATTCTATGTAGGCTGATGCTTGAGACTAATTCGCGTTTGCGTTGGTAGTAATAAAGTTTGGAAACGGGAAAGTGTTCCCTAAATTACAAAACATTCACACTATTGTATCCAACGGATGCACAGATCGTGTAGCGTTGTGAATTCATTACAATGCAGAAAAGTTTCGGATACCGATGGCTTCTCCCAGCTTAGCTTGTCATAACATTAAGTATATAGGTAAGTATATATAAGGCTATTCAAATAAAACGTATGTTTCCAGTTGGATGTACTGGACGGACTGGGGCCAGACGCCCAAGATCGAGCGCGCCGGCATGGACGGCTCTCACAGGCAGACCATCGTCTCGTACGACGTCAAGTGGCCCAACGGACTCACGCTGGATCTCGTACGGAAACGGGTTTATTGGGTACGTTACACATACCTATTTAACCCTCCGTTTATAATCTATACTAATATTATAAAGCTGAAGAGTTTGTTTGTTTGAACGCGCTAATCTCAGGTACTACAGGTGCGAATTGAAAAAATATTTTTGTTTAAATAGACCATTTATCGAGGAAGGCTTTAGGCTATATAACATCACGCTGCAACTGATAGGAGCGAAGAAACAATGGAAAATGTGAAAGAAACGGGGAAATTATTCATATTTGAGGGCTTCCGTTGCGTGCGCTGCGGAAATGGTTCAAGTCGTGGATAACAGCTATAATTTATAAAGCTGAAGAGGTTGTTTGCACAAATAAATATGATGCTCAAAATAACTATTCCACGCGGACGAAGTCGCGGGCACAGCTAGTGAGTTAATAATACGACTTTTTTTAAGCTATTGGGTATCAAAATATGAGTTAGCATATGAATCAATCGGTCCGCACCGCTACCGGTTGACTGGCCTGTTAGCTTAGTAGGAATGGCCTTCAGGCCAGGGTTGCATCTACAATTGGCGTAAAACACATAAAGTACACAAGTAAACACTGACATTTTCAATTTATTCAAAGTGCTTAGTTACTTTTATTAGCAACTAATAAAACAGAATCGCTTATGCAGATGTTATAAAAAATAATTTGACCTAGTAATCAAATGCTTGAAAAGTTCAATACTCCCAGCGCGAGAATGAGACCTGTTACCTACAAACATTTCATTTTTATAGATCCATATCAGAATAATCACAAAGAATCAATTGATAATTAGAAAAAAAATGATAGGAACGCGAGCGATTAAATCTAAATCGTACGAAAATACGTGAATTACTAATGAGGAGATTACAAAACACGCTACGTCTTAATGTCTTTTGTAAATGTATTGCAAAACGTCATGTGTTAAGCTTAGACACAAAACAATTTCACAATGATAAAAGATAACCAATCAAAATAAAGTACAGTCAAGAAGGCGTAAGCTGAGCTTTGCATTTGTGTGGGTGTACATAGATAGTGTAGGTGAGACAATCGGCTTCTCCATCGTGCGATAGCGCCATCTCACTCCCCCGCCCACCTGCCATACTTCACCCACACAAATGCAAAGCTCAGCTTACGCCTTCTTGACTGTACAAAGATATGAAAATTCATAGACTTGATATCGCAGGAGCTTATCTGGTATGATCTGGTTCGAAGTGACTGATTATATTATCACATTTGCAAAGCCGAGTATTGGCAATATCTGATAAAGTATTTTTTGTATTTTGGTAGTCTTCTTCTTAATTGAACTAGCTCACATATTAATGTTATTATCATTCCTCCCACGAAACCGCCCAAATAGAATGCCTCTTTTGAGATAGATGGCGCTGTGAAACGTCCCGATATACTTATAAATTTATTTACCTACCCATCTAAATACTGACTGCGTCGACAGTTGCTTTACATAAGTAATTGCTTACAAATATATGCACTAGCAAAATTTTATTCATTGTCTACGGGCGCTTTCATACATTTTAAGACTTATGTTCAAAAAATGTCATAAACCGATGTACGTATTTTCATGTGAACAATTTAACAAACAGGAAGAAGCAGAACCCAATTCTAGTCAATATTGTGCAGACTATTCACTATGGCTCTATAAATAAACGACTTAAACATCCGTGCCTCTTATCCGCTTTAGTAAAACCACATTTATATTAAAGACAATGGAATTTCCGAATTTGTAAGGCAAATTGTAAATAAGTTATTGAAACCACAACAGGATGTCCAATGTCGTCATGATTTACAAACATTTACTAGCGGCGTCCCGCGGTATCCTTTACATTAATCCAGGACAAAAGTAACTGGGGGCTAATCTATCTCCCTACCAAAATTTAATATCAATTGGTTAAGCGATTTGAGCGTTGAGATGAAGAAGTAATAAATAATCAAACAAACAAACACTCACATTAGTGGAAGGAATAGTATAACTAACTCAATATGAATATTAAAATAAATAAAAAATAAGAATTAAATTATACTAGTTTGCATACAATGAGATTTGAAGGGATATTTCTTTTTACAATTTACTTATACTTATATATCTAGACATGTATCTAACCATATATAATTATTTTAAACAAAAGCAAAAACCGACTTCAACTCTACTGTCACGTTACTGAACAAATCTAAGCCTTTGAAAAAAAAACTACAACATAAATTCATTTGCTAAACAAATCTAAGCCTATCAGAGAAAACCGCATCAAAATCGGGCTGATAATTCAGAAGATATAGTGTATACAGCGGCGCCCCCTGGTGAGTTGTCTTCGTAATACATAGCTAAAAAGATGCACCCATTAAACCTCAACACATTACAGAAAACTGTATCAAAAACCGACTAGTAGTTTTGTAAAAAGGGTAAAATTGTTTTGCATAAACTTTATCAATTTGTTGGTTTATTGTTTTTTTTCTGAAAAAGTACTGAACCGAATGAAAATCAATTTTTATGGGACTATCTCGGAAACTATCCTCATCGAATAAAAAAGAATTTTTAAAATCGGTTGATAAACAACGGAGTAATCGCGAAACATCCCCACAAAAAAAAACTTTCAGAAGACTTGATAACCTCCTTCTTTTGGAAGTCGGTAAAAAAAAACTTTCAGAAGACTTGATAACCTCCTTCTTTTGGAAGTCGGTAAAAAAAAACTTTCAGAAGACTTGATAACCTCCTTTTTTTGGAAGTCGGTTAAAAATACGGGTGTGGTTTAAATCCATACGTGTGGCTTATGTGAAATGGCATTAGTGTGAGCTAGATCACAATCAATTTTTATAATTTGTAACTCTAGGACTTAAGTAGAAATATATTTTTATCAATAGATAAGTTAATCTACAAATTGAATAGTGCCTTGATAACCTGTAGAGTAAACAACACAAACAAAACCTAACAAAAGGCATGTAAATGAATTTAGCGGAACGCTAAAATCTTTTCTGCTCTATTTATCGTGGCCATATAACAGTTGTACTAAATTAGATGTTTTTGAACGAGATATCTAACCAAATTAGTTTGTATATCTGATGGGATAAACAATTTGGTATAGGTATGCTAAACGCAAAATATAGGAAAATTATAAAAAAAAAAACAAACAGTAGTAGTGGTTTGTTTGAAAATGTTAACATTGTTTATATATTTTGCTTAATTTTTATAGCAACGTCAAAGAAACCAAAAATCATAAATACTGCAAAATTACGTTACATTTCCAATTTTGTCCCATCCTAAACATAACAAACGGTGTCCATCCCATAAAGTTAAAAACCGATTTTCACACAGCGTTTTTTTTAATAAATCAATATTCAAAGATAAAAGACAAAGATTTTCTATTGATACTGTAAAGTTGCAACACACACATATCATAGAATATGCTACACAAATTACAATATCAAGTTTTCATATTAAAATAATGTCTAATATAAAAATTACACCTTCCCAGGTGGATGCGAAAATGAACACGATTTCGTCGTGCAACTACGACGGTTCAGCTCGCCGCGTGGTCCTCTACTCCACAGATGTCCTTCGTCATCCGTTCTCCATCACCACCTTCGAAGACTGGGTCTACTGGACTGATTGGGACAAGACCGCTGTCTACAGGGCCAACAAGTTCAACGGGAAAGATGTTGAAGCCATCACTTCTACGCACACGGTGAGTAGATGTATAGGTACTTAAGAAAGTATAGCTTTTCCTCGTTTCATTTAAGTACCTAAGTCTTATTATCAAAACTTGCATCCCCTATTTCATCCCTTTAAAAGGGACATTTCCAAATATCCTTAGCGGATGCCTGCGTCGTATCATCAACCTGCATACCAAATTTCAGCCCCATCCGTCCTGTGGTTTGGGCTGCGTGTTGATAGATCACTATGTCAGGCAGTCAGTCACCTTTTTATATATAGTTTTATACAAACTTGCAACTCCCTATTGGAATTCCCTAAAAAGTAGAGTTTCCATAAATCCTTCCGATTAGATGCGTACCTACATCGGTCCAGTGATTGGGCTGTGCGTTGATAGAAAAAGTACTAAGTAGAAAAGTAATAGTAAAGATAAAAGATAAGATAAGATAAAAATTATTTATTTCCAAAAACATTAATTCATGGTTTGCACAAATTGATACATAATAATTAAATAATTCATTACAATCTTGTTTGATAAAACTTAATGATTAATTATCTTAAATTATAAATGACGTGATAACTAGTACATAGTATATAAACTCAAATTTGATATTATTTATCGTAAATAAATTAATATAAAATTTTGTAACTCGCATAGAATTGATCAATAATATGTCATTGTTTTAATCTTAAATTGTAATCTTACCATATTTAAAGCACTTTCAAATTTAAAAAAATATATTAAGTGTCATATAAGATAGAGTTAAAATTAGATTAATAAATTATCAAAATCGTAGCTACTGTCTAGCAAGGTAATAACAAATAGGGGAAAAGTATACTGTTAATAATTTGCAGTCAGTTTTATGTAGCTCGGTAATTCCAAAACATATTAATTTATCATTCATACCAAAACACTTATAAACTTGAAAATGTTGATAAATGTATAATATAATATATGTTTTCCTCTTGGTTAATATGTAAAAAATAGTTACTTACATGGTGGTAGCTGTATTTTAACTAATCAGAAGTAAACCGATCACCGTATTTAGTCGTTTCTCCCCTAATTTATTTATTAGAATTAATTTTCTCGGGAAATTCTCTTGGGCAGATACATCGTGGTGGGCGCCCAGGTCCTTCCACGGAAAACATGTCCTCAGATATTTTGGTCCTCAAACATGTCGGTTTTCTTACAATGTTTTCCTTCATCTTTAAGCGACTGCAAATCTACATATAACTTGAAAATACAAGTCATTGGTGTAGGGCCGGATTCGAACCAGGGTGCGTCAGGATGAAAAGCAGACGCTAAAACCGCTGAGCTGCACTCGCTTAAGTATAACAATTAACAGTAAGGACTTAACAATTTTGCAATGACGTTAATTTTGTTGTGTGTTATTAAATGCAATAGGCAGAAAACTGCTTTACGAGGCTGTAACTTACGTCTTTGGTGAAAATAAAAACATAATTATTTTTACATTTTATAATGACTTATGAACGAACATTATTAAGTACGTTAATTCAATTCTCTTACGCAAGTACTTTTTCACTGACATCTATCGTGCGTAAGAACTTTTTTTAAGCAAAACAAAAGTTAAAAAAAACGCAGACAATGTCTCAAAATATTTTCTTCTTTTTCTCTTTAGTGACGCAGTAAATAACGCGTGGTTTTACCTATCTACGTACTGCTATCGATATAATGTCAACATGTTTTTTTTATCTCTAATTGTTATATTGGCGATAATATTAGATTTTTATAAACTATTTAGTTCAAAGGCTATGTTGGTATTTATTAGATTCCAAATTTCTTAACTTGGACTATAATGCTTACATAATATAATCAATTAATTATATCAAACGATTATATACCTACTCAATAATATTATTTTTATTTCGTTACTAGGTATTATATAATTAATATCCCTGTCCCTGTGTTTCTGATTGCCCTGTATTATTGTACCTATATTTATTTTAATTATGAAATTACAAAATAGAATTATACAAATTAATTATTATGATATCACTATTTTAGCCTGACCATAAACTCAAACATTACATTGAGTTATTAATTAGTAAAACTAATTAGTCTTGATGTGAATGAATGACTCGGCGAGCTATTTAGCTTGATTGAAAATCTTTTTTACCCAACTGACCAAAAAGGTTATCATCATCACAAATTTAAGGGCCTTTCATTCATCCTTCTCGATCTTCTGCCAATTTCTTGACCTCCTTATATGACATGACACCCGCCTTTTCTTTTACTTGGTCCATGTATGACCTTCTCGGCCTTCCTATTCCTCTTCTGGCCTTCCCATTTTCCCTCAAGGATGTTTTTCATAAATTCGTTATGTCGTATAACCATCCAACCAACCATCTTCCCTCTTCTATTTTAAAAAGGTAATATTAACTATTTTGTTATATCCCCAGCTCCAGAACCCCATGGTGATTCACGTGTACCACCCCTACCGCCAACCTGACGGCGTGAACCACTGTGCTGCTGTCAACGGTCACTGCTCGCATCTCTGCTTGCCCGCGCCCAGGATCGGAACCCATTCCCCCAAAGTCTCCTGCGCGTGCCCCAATGGACTCCGATTACTGCCAGACAACCAGATGTGCGTCGAAGATAGTGAGTATTGCATTATTATCTTTTATGTAGGTATATGTAGTCTGATAAATGAGGAATGGAACTGTAAAACGGTTACTATCGAATGAAAGTCTGGTATCGAGAGCTTACCAAGCCGCCCTAAAGGCCTCTGACGTGGCTTTGTGGTACGGCGGATGGATGATGTAAGAAAGATTGAAAGAACGTTTGGGCAAAAACAGCCCAAGACAGGGCGTAAAAGGAAGGAGGCTTATTCCCAGCAGTAGGCTTCAATGATGATGATTAAAATGATGCTAGAAAGACATAATATGTTATTTTTATTTTATTATCTTCAATTAGGTATCGCTGTTTTTTTCTATGGTTAGTGGGTAAGAAACTATTTTTGAGTCGAGATAATAAAGGCTGCGTGGGAAAACACGTGCGATGTTTCGTCAAATTATTACCTACGTCTCATTGTTGTCTGTGAACTTTTGACTTGTTGAAATATTTACAGACGATTACGGCAAAGCACTTTGTAAACAACAAACAGAATAGTGAATACTGTATATGTTCGTAGTAGTATTTGACTGCCCTCTAACCAAGTATGACGGACAAATGGAGGATTTTAAAACCTTAACTGCACATGCGATTGCGTATTTAAAAACAATAAATTTATGAGTACCTAGAGATTAAAAAAAATGCCATACGATAAATAAATAAATGTTCGTAAACAGTCAAATAGTGTGATAGGATAATATATAAATATCCTGATATTATAGGTTGCTAGAATACCTACCAAACCAAAGTTATATGTCTATCAGTAGAAAAATAATTACAAGTAAAGGTACCTAACTAACCTAACTACTATAAGCGGAGTCTAGAAGAGATTTATTGTATAATGTTAAGTATTGCTGCAGCCCAAATTGAATTGATTGGACGATAAAACGTCAAATGTCTGTAAGTAGGTACAACTATAGTAAAGTCCATCGACGTCGTCGTTCGAAGTTGTGTCCGGCTGATTTAAAAACAATCAAATTAAATTTTTATGCACACTTTTGTTACTGAAAAGTTATTAGGGTTGTGGTGCTTACCAATTGGACATTTGAAGTAATCTCATATGCATACTAATAAAACTTGTCAATGTCAATCGACATAAAAGGGCTATTTTACCGTTACAGTTCATAAATGATTATGTTTATAGTGGGTAAGGTACTTACCCTTACAATGGATATTGCTATTGGTTAAACACTTCACAAGAGTCAAAGTAAGTGCAAACCAAGTAATTAAATGTAAACAATCGAAAAGTTTATAAATAGAGAACTGATTGAGGAAAGTAAGACTGCTTTGATTTCATATGACTAATATTACCCTTTATCTTAATTCTTACAAATCGACTTGTGACTAAGAGATTATGAACTATCGATAATTTATATATACTTACGTGTAATAGAAATGGCAGTGTAAAAATTATATTATTTACATGAATTAGATTAAACAGTATTTTAATATAGCCAATCTAAAACATAGGTAATATTATTTCCTGGTTTGTATGTGTACGTGTTTCTCTCAACAAAATTGGTTTAATTTAATAGTTTATCGATCCAAAATAAAAGAAATTAATTTAAATTTGATTTAGGTAAGAGGAATTATTATATAAAATCAAGCACTTAACGAATGTGGAATGGCATTAATGGAATACGTATTACTTATGTACATATTGTATACCTATTATGTAACACTATACCTACAATTAAATATAGGTACATTTGATTTTATTGAATTCCATAATAATTAGGTATAGGTATAAACACATAACGGATAATAATACATAGGTATGTATATGTATGTACTATTAGGTACCTACTCATAAAAGTATAAAGAGTCGACTGTTTAGTATTTGAACAGGCAATAAACTTAAACATTCAGATATGTTAAGAATTACCACACAATGACATAGTTGTTAAATGAACAAGGATATATCAATTCATCTTCATCCATTAAAATCTATATACGCAATATAGTAATAAATTAGATAAGCCTTCTTTGATTAATTGTGTATATAACTAATTTATTATACAGATAAACTTTATGTACTTAACAGAGTATACCAGATTACCTAAACTATATATATAATATATACCTAAATAATATCTTTCAAGTCTTCTAATATCACTAAAACGAGGAAAATTTGTTGACATTAATTTTATTTCCAAAACGACTGAACTTACTAAGATTATATATTTTTATAAGAATGTTAAAACAATTATGACAAGAAATCATAGTGTTGCATAATGCATAAAATTATGTATTTATTTTGTAATGTTTATGATTTCAATGAATATTTATTTATTTCTTTCTTTCTATAATACCAAATCTTATCTGTGAGTTTAAAATATGGTATCTATATATAAAATGTATAATAGATGCAATTTGTCTCAACAAAACTGTATTAAATAGTTCAGTGGGATAAATCTACATAATATTTTAAAGTCAATTCATTTTTTTTTCCTTTTCACTACTACCAAATACCTATAGCAAAAGAAAAAGAATGTCCATGACAACAAATTGGTTGACAACGACCTATCCATAAATATTTAATTTGCAATACACGCAGACTATTCTTGGAACGTCCTGTATGGTCTAGTGCTAGGTATCAAATTCAGCTGGCGATGAAATAACACTCTCAATGTCTATACTAGATTATTTTTAAAACTAGTGGCATGGTTATAACTACCTACTGTTAAATAAAAGCTACGTGCTTCTTCTTATCGAATGAGAGTGGCCAACTCTGGTGTCGAGAGTTTATCAAGCCGCCCTAAGGGCTTTTGACATGGCTTTACGACTGCCATACTAGACAAACAGCGGGGACCATAATTTTTACGTGTCATCCGATCCACGAAATGGAATGCCACTTTTCGGTCACCCATCCAAGAACCTCCGAAAATACATACGTCAACCTTTGCTTAAAATTGGTAATGGAATGCGATTGCCTCCGCTAGCGGAGGTACGGGCGATATGTGCTAATCCTGGATCTAACATAATCTTGTTACCAAATTTCATTCATATTGATTCAGCCGTTTGAACGCGAAGATGTAAGAAACATACACAAAACTTTCGACTTTTAAATATTAGTTAAGTGCCGCTCTCGTCCCTCTAGTTGTTGTTATCTTTTAAATATTAGTTAAGTGCCGCTCTCGTCCCTCTAGTTGTTGTTATCTTTTAAATATTAGTTAAGTGCCGCTCTCGTCCCTCTAGTTGTTGTTATCTTTTAAATATTAGTTAAGTGCCGCTCTCGTCCCTCTAGTTGTTGTTATCTTTTAAATATTTGTTAAGTGCCGCTCTCGTCCCTCTAGTTGTTGTTATCTTTTAAATATTAGTTAAGTGCCGCTCTCGTCCCTCTAGTTGTTGTTATCTTTTAAATATTAGTTAGTGCCGCTCTCGTCCCTCTAGTTGTTGTTATCTTTTAAATATTAGTTAAGTGCCGCTCTCGTCCCTCTAGTTGTTGTTATCTTTTAAATATTAGTTAAGTGCCGCTCTCGTCCCTCTAGTTGTTGTTATCTTTTAAATATTAGTTAAGTGCCGCTCTCGTCCCTCTAGTTGTTGTTATCTTTTAAATATTAGTTAAGTGCCGCTCTCGTCCCTCTAGTTGTTGTTATCTTTTAAATATTAGTTAAGTGCCGCTCTCGTCCCTCTAGTTGTTGTTATCTTTTAAATATTAGTTAAGTGCCGCTCTCGTCCCTCTAGTTGTTGTTATCTTTTAATGATCTATCAATAAATCAATCGAAAATTCTTTATTGTACAAAAAATATACTACCTATGTCATTGTATTTTTCACAAATACAATGTATTTATGTACTATGATTACGATATACCAAATGATTTTATTCATAAAGTTTTCATGTCAATTGGCGTTATTAGAAGCAGAATATAAATCACTAAAGCAGAAATAGCTGTAGGTGATGTTTGATCATTTTGGCTTTAGTAAGTACCGTCAGAAAAAAACGTTTCATGAATTCTTGTGTCCATTAGAGATCAATTGAAAAGGTCAATAAAGATATTTACTGTCATTGAGGATATGCTTTAGATGTGTTGTGTGTAACGATGATTGATTCAATGAATTGGTTTGGTACGTAGGTAGGAACAAGCTTACAATTGGTTAAATTTAATTCGGATTTCTATTATGTGTTGACTTAAATACAAACCTTCAATTGTATACTTAAAATAAATATTCATAATAATAGTTGCTTGGTTAAACGTTGATGTCTTTATCACTTGTTGCCCAAAAGCTGGGCTTAAAATCTACTAGCTATTCCATACTCTAGGTTTGCGATGCGTTAAATCGTATCTAAATTCCAATAACTGCTGAAACGACTTTGTTACAGCTTGTATTATTAACATGAATTCATTTTTATTTACCAAATCGTATATTTTTGTCGATAAATCCCTTGGGAAAGAAGATAATTATTTTGATTTATTAACAAAAGTCAACATAGCCATCAACTTCCGTACAGTATATTTTTATGTATACTTAGTGTATGTTATTATGAACGGAGATTCGTCACTTTAAAAGGTACCTACCTATACGGAAGTAAATAGCGAGGAGGGCATGAATATGGTATAAATATTTATGCTCATTTTTATTTTATTAGCAGGTTTTATTTAGGTCGAATACTAGTTCATAATCATACCTAATTGTGAAATATTATGTAGGTACTGAAGTATGTATGAATTATAAAGACTACCATTTTGTGTTAGTAAGAAAAAATTTAAAATCAGTAATTTTTTTTTAACAAGCCCAGCGTATTTTCTGTGAACCTTAAGAGCTTTCGGCGGACACTAAGCATCACAACCCAAAATACCTATGACAGTTTTACAAACACGCGTAATACAGATAAAAATGACCACGCGTTTGCAAAATACGGACGACTACCGAGAAGATAGAGAATAACAGAATGATCGTTAAAAATGTCGCTGTTGAATCAGCCGGACCACGTAGGTATAGACACGTCAGATGATGACGTCACGACATCGTACGATGTTTTTATCGCTGCTAAAATTTCAAACGGCCTTGCCGCCGCGGAACGCTCCATTCAACGATACATATACATCTAACTATCATTAGCAACCTTCCACGACACAAGCAGGTCCTACCAAGAATTGCAGAATAGCAAAAAAAAACAATTGACCATTAGCAGAAGCATACAAAAAAGAACTTTATTTTCGACATAACAGGCGTTAAGCTTACAGGTAGTCTTGATGTATGAAGTGTTTATCGGTAAGACGAAAAATGTTCCGATAGGAATAAACCACGCCTCCAATTATTATCTCCGTGATAAACGTAAATTACTAGGTATATTTCTATATTTGTTAGTAGGTAGGTATGTAGTGTACATTACTCATTGTTTACGATGTTATTCCCAGACGTGTGTGAAATTTTAATGAATAAGATAAACGAGCGCGTATTTACTATTACTGATTATAATGAATGAACGGTCATTTCTACTATAGACAATATTTCAATAAAATAGTGCTGTCTTGCAATAAACATAGGTACCTACATTGTTGACTCCACATTATGAGACTAACCGGCTCCTATAGTTTATTGAAGGATACGTTGCGGCGCGCGTGTTAGGTATGTTATTTATTTAGACACCGATTGGCAAATCTTCGATGACTAAACTGTGAAACTCGTACGACCGTATTAAGTCAGCAAGGTAAAAAAAGGCTGGATTAGGCTAGAATGAGCTCACACTGCACCGTCTCAGTACAGAATACTGTACTAGTTAGTATTGCGGTCTAAGTGCGAACGTACCGACTCACGAGACCCAGTTACTTTCGATGTGATGAAAACGCGTCGCGACCAATAGAAACAGCTGTTGGTAAGGTGAGGTGACGTCACGGCATCACGCCACCTTTTCAATAGGGAGTTGAATGCAAGCGCGATACGCCACGCTGCTCACGCATGGCCGGTTTCACGACATATTAACGGTCAATTAGATCTTAATCACGGCACTATTTGAGTTTGTATTTATCCTCTATATAAAATTGTGTTAAATTTATATATTGTAGTTTGTAGTGCTATTTATCTAATCTTAATGAGGTTTCAGTTTCATTTGAACAATACGGCGTAATAATTGGTATAGCAAATCGATTAAAGTATATCCTTCCCGTTCACATTAAAAATATGTAGCTCGTGATAGGTACTGTACTCCTGAATAACTAACCAATCAGCGTTACCTACTTCAAAATATAAGGAAATACAAAAGAGCTTTATATAATATTAGCAGCAGTTAAGCATTTGGTTAGTGTGAGAGGTGGCTGGCAGTGGTGTAAGCGGGCCTGCGCCGGCGAGCACGTCACCGGCGGTGTGGCGCGCGCCGAACATTCCGAACAGACTCATTTCGCATCGTGGCATTGCCGCAGTCGCGCGTGTGAGCACTACTCGCTCTAACCTCTGTGATCGAAACCAAAACATTTATTTACATTTGGATTTCCACAACAACTACAAAACTGTTTTTTTCTAAACAAAATCTACAGATGCGAAAGAACCAACAGTGGAGGTGAAAAACCCGATTCATGGTTCAAACTCAACTATAGTAGTTGACGAAAAAACCCATGCCAGTGAGTATTTTTGCCATCCTTTTATCCCATTTTTTGTTGATCCCGCTCTGTCCTTGATCACTTCCCGAGTTTTCAATGGATCGGTCCCGCGGCATTGAGGTTAACTTAAACTTAACCGGTTGATGAAAGTGAACGTGAAGTTATGTATGTAACGAGTTGAAGGTAGTTTTAACTAGCTACTTAACTGTGTGCAACTGTGTTAAACTCAACGCCGCAGATCCGATTAAATGCCTTGCCATGAATGGGGTGAATCATCCTAATTATTGGGAGATTAGATAAGAGTTACATCAGTGATTATAGTATCGGGTGAGGGTATATAATCATCAATAACACTCATACCATCATTAATATCGTACTAACCACTGACTTTGAATGTTCAGAAATATCTGTGTGTCCTCAACTTGGGATTCGTTGACTGATTTTCAGGGCATGACAAACTCCTAGTAACAAATCTGGTGCATATTTATATTGAATGCGATTGAATAACCGAGAAGCTTTACCCATATGGTGAATACAAATAGAAGGCTCAGCCTTCTCTTCGAGTGGGGACGTAAGTTCTTCGAGAGCAAGGACTCGACCGAGGAACCACAACGGGTAGAAGAAGATATAGAAGTAACAACAGAAGATCCAGAAAGTGAACCAATGACGGCGTATTGGGAAACAGACCAAAAAGAACTGAGCAACAGAAACCAAAAATTCATTGATCTCTATCGGAAAGGCAAAGCTCTCGAAAGGATACCAGACACTACAGAGCGACCAGTCAAAGAATCTCAATATTTATTCGCTAAACTATTCCCGGCGTCACACGTTCCTGACATTTTCAATATTAACGCCCCTGGTAAAGTATCTGAGCATTTATTTCAATATTTTAAAAAACTTGTCAACTTAATATTTTGGGAAGACACACAGATTCATTCTGAACTGGGTGCATGGTGCTTTCAAACATTAATGATACTAATCGCAAAATGTTATCATATCCATGGCTAACAGGTTAAATATGTCTATCCTAACTAGGAAGTTACCTACTCGAAACTCAATGTTACAAAATTTGCATTTGTAAATTTTAATCCTTAAATGAACATGCAGAATGTATTACCTACTTGTTTGATGACTGGCTGAATTTTAATACGAAAAAGCCTAACAAGTGTCATTTTACGGTTTGATGGGTAGAATGAAAACCTAGTAACGAGAATCAATGCTGGTCAAACAATTGGATTCTCTCATTGTATGCTATATAGCCCAAGGCTTTTGAGGGGGTGCTTTGTTCAAAATTACCTTCCTTTCCTGTCCTTTTTATTCTTTTGTTTCTACAATGATCATATTCAGGTGTCAATTGTCTGTAACGAACCCGTTGGGAAATTTACAGTGTTGTTAAATGTAGGTTAGGATATTTCGGTTAAAGAGATTTAGTTGGCACGTTTCATTGACAGTAACTATCTTGAAATAGAATATCTAGTTCGATCCGGTAAGGACACCTACGCTCAGCTTTGTTATTCTATGTTATTTCACTCGGCAATTACTTAGACACATGATTTACTCCGGTAAATCGTCACTGACGTCTATGTTCTCAAGTGTAGCAATTGTCGTCAGCCAATGTCAATATTTAGCTGACCCTTGACAATGAACTTTTAAACAATAACAATTTGCAAACAATCTGTGTTGCTCTTCTCTTACAACCTATATTACGTAGTGTTTCATTCTGCGAAAAATCGACCATCGCTGGGAACGGAAATCACAAGCATTCAAAACATTGGAGTTAGATTTTAGATCACAAACGTAGAAATATTCATTAGGTGTTGAGCCATTTCCAGCTTTACTGTCTAACACTTTCAGACACGCGCTTTATCTTCTGGTGGAGGATTGCAGAATCATCGATTTGTTGTTAACACTCTGACTAATATTTAAACAATTACAATAATACTTGGTTTCTGCATTACTTTAAACATAAACTCTTATAGACATTAATCGCAATACGAATTCAGATGTACAATTATCTCGATGCCCAGACATTTCCGCTTTTTGATTTTGTACCTGAAGATTAGCGGTACAATTTTGCCTACTGATTTTATCGTGAAGTCTTTGTGTATTTACTGAAATTTTGTAAAGTTTTGCAGAAGCCAATGATCGCATTGTTCTTTTGAGCATATTTTAACAGTTCTTCTTCTTAATTCCAGGTGTCCAAGAACCCTCCAAGCCCGGGACCGGAATCTCAAGCAACGGTCGCGACGCGGGCGTTGTCGCTGGTATTGTGATCGCCGTCATCTCTGGAATACTTATTTTGGCTGCATTGGTAAGCATCACTTACTTGTTTTTCTCGTTCTCCTCTATTGACTGGCCTGTTAGCTTAGTTGGTAGTGGCTCTGCCTTCTAATCTAGGGGTTGCGGGTTCGATTCCCGCTTGACACAAGTATTTATGAAATTTTAAATTTATAATTACTTGTGTTGAGTCTGATCGTTTGTATGTTCAATAAGTATGTATTTACAAAAGAAAAGTATATAAGTTTTATATCCGTTATCTAGTACCCGCGACACAAGCGTTTGCTTAGTGCGGGGCTAGATGGAGTTATGTCACGGAATATTTATTATTATTTATATATCTATCATTAACTTATTTTTTTTTATATCTATTCAATGTTCAATATGTTATCCTAGTTTAATTTCGCGGAAGTGCCTGATCATCATTAGACATATCGTTGTGTTTGATCCACTTGCGCATTGTCCCTGATAACTCAAAATACTACTAGGTTACTGAATAACATACCTATTGTCCCGATGCTAAGTTATTCAATTACGAAAATCGACTACAATAGTGATCGATTTTAATATATAAATCGCACCTTTTATTACATCCAAATATTTGGAACCTTGATTGTTTTTTTTACGTATACTTAATAATGTATTGATGAGTTTATAAATTAATACGGACACCTCATAACAAACATGGCAATTAACAAGGGCGGATTCAAAATTTTAACAAACAATTGGATGACGTCAGCGAACTCTCTAGATTCCATCATCAAATGATAAAACAGTTCCGGCGTGAGCACCTCTAATTGCATTTTATAAGGTACATCTCGGCTACAGCAGTAATAGCACTAGTTGTTCCGTGGTAATGGGCGCCAATTGTCTGGATTCTATTTCTGCCTACGCAACAACTATTAATATCTTATCGGAAATTTCGGAGTTCGCGTTGTGAAATATACGCTAACTGTTGTTTCAGATCGCGGTTGTTATGTACAAGCACTACGTGCACCGCAACGCGACGTCCATGAACTTTGACAACCCGGTGTACCGCAAGACGACGGAGGACCAGTTCGCGTTGGAGAAGAATGGCTACGCTCCGGGCAGCAAGCTGTACCCCAGCACAGTGGGAGAGGAGGTGAGAGCGCTCACAGCCATGGAGTGCACCCTCAACATACAAAACAGCCTTAGATAAGTCCGCGGGCACGCGCTGCCCTCCAACTAAGGAGCCAATTATAACAGCGACACGCTGCTCTCAATTAGAACCTAATTTTTCATATATTTTTACTATAACATATTTTGAAAACATCACTTCGAATTCTCGTGTACAATGAAAACGATAGACCCCGGTGAAGGCCAAATGTTGTAAATATCAAAAGATAACTCTAAGATTTATAGAGATAGCTAATTAAGGTCTGCCTAAGACATTTTAAACTTGATGTATTTAGAATTAAATATTTACTTACTAGAGTGAATATATTAAGAATCGATAGGATATATTTTCGTCTAGATTTAACTATTGGGGCAATTTGTATGTGCCAACATTTTTACCGCGTCAGTATTACAGTATAGTTGCCAAATTATAGTTTAAATATTGTAGAGATAAAGCTGTAAATAGTCCCTTTTGATAGCAAGTATTCTATTTATATTTCATCCGCTCCTAGCTTGAAATAGTTATATTTATTAGGAACTATGTTACTGCCACGAATATTTTATTTTTCATGCATTTACTAACGAGGGCTAAAAGTGGTAAGTTTGTAGATATCGACACTTCACACTTTTCGGTTGCGTTTTTAGTTTTGAAAGCTTCAGTAGTTCTTCACTTGACCACTGATATGAATTTGTTTCTAATGATATTTTTCCATTTGTTTCCAGGCCCAAGAACCGCTCAACACGCCCGGCACAAATGACTTTGTATAGTGCCCAAGCGGGGAGTAAATACACTATAATGTCATTAAATGTTAAAAGAAAAAGACGGACTTGTGATACTTGAAATAGTGGTGACCAGTGATGGGACATACGCTAACATTAGTGAACTCTAAAAGTCGTTAGCATTAGTGAAGTGAAAGTGCGAAATTGGAACAAAGTTCTGTTGGCTGCCTCGCGAAGGAACGGATCTCAAATCTCTAAAATGAATAATTTTATATCATATCATGCTCATTTTGTTATGATTGCGAGATCTAGATGGAGCTTTTGTAATATAATCGTATCACATTTCGGTAGTTGGAAAGGGACGTCGCTATTAATTTCTTAGACTGTGAATTAGCATAGAGATTCTACTTGCTTTACGGAGCAAATGCCTGGTGCATTGTAATTATTTATGTAGAGTAAACATTTTTTATACCTATTCCACTTTTAGTTGGGACTCCCAAAGATTCTTTAACTGAAAGTTTTTATCGATCAATCTCTATGTTCCATGAATCAAGCTCATTTATGTAGTGAGATGTACTTATTTATTTTATACATTGAATTGATATTTCGATTGTATGAAATTAACTGCTGCAGTATCTCATTTCGCGATGTATGTTTATAGTTTAAGTATACTATTGAAATTATTTATTTTGGAATCTGTAGGAAAAATTAGAAATATAATAATTAATCAATTTATTTACGTGCCAATATAGTGAAATTTATCAGGACATCGCCAAATTGTTTATAAAATCCTAAAAATACTTAGATGAATTGGATTATTGTTTGTTACGTCATAGTACTAGCATATTAATAATATTGTATTATATCATGAATGTTATATTTATTGATACTGTTTAACGTTTATTGTATTTGTATTTTATGTACCGATTAATTTTTATCACACGATTATTTTTATTGTATTAGCTGTTTGCATAATTCTTTTTGAATCGACTTTGTCAAGCAAATTCCTGCCAAAATCCTGTAACTGTAAATTTAATTATATTCCTAATGTAATTGGATTACATTATATACTTGAAGCACATTTCATATACAGTACGCCTAGCTCAATAAGTGTGGTCACTAAAATGTGTAAATATTGTCAGGAAAATATATGTAAAAGGTGTTAAATTATTTGATAATTTCATTTCTAAATCCTTTTTTATATTACCCACTTACAACCTTATTTGACTGGCCGGTTAGCTTAGTTGATAGTGGTTCTGCCTTCTAATCTAGGGTAGCGGGTTCGATTTTCGCATGACACTAGTAATTATGAATTTAAAAAATCTATAATTACTTGTGTTGAGTCTGGTCGTATCTGATGTATATATCTATATACATAAAACTCAAAGGTGACTAACTGATTGACTGACTGACTGATATGTGATCTATCAACGCACAGCCCAAACTACTGGACGGATTGGACTGAAATTTGGAATGAAGGTAGATGTTATGACGTAGGCATTCG
Source organism: Macaria notata (assembly GCA_927399415.1). Taxonomy (NCBI): domain Eukaryota; kingdom Metazoa; phylum Arthropoda; class Insecta; order Lepidoptera; family Geometridae; genus Macaria; species Macaria notata. The sequence goes on from OV656727.1 coordinate 5,054,671, forward strand.
CTAAGAAAGGATTTTCGAATATGTCACTTTTAAAGGTGAAATAGGGATGCAAGTTTTACTTCTTAATGCGAGCGAAGCCGCGAACACCCACTAGTTAAGTATGTATTTACAAAAAAAGTATGTAAGTATCATATCCGTTATCTAGTAACCACGACACAAGCGTTTGCTTAGTATGGGGCTAGATGGCGCTGAGTGCAATGTCCCGGAATATTTATTTTTATTTATTTAAGTCTGTGATAGTAGGTTAATTATTTATGCATGGCTAAGAATGACGACAACAATAATAAGTAATTACACATAATGATGAATACACACGTGGAATGTCGTAAGTAGTATCTAAACACTCAATCTTAATTAAGTACTCATTAAATTAATCACCGATTAATGACGTTTAGGAATATTTACACATTTCTTTGATTGCTGATACAATGGCTTATCGATCAGACCGCAAAATTTCCTGGTGATAAATAATTTGCAAAAATATAATAATAGTGAAGGTTAAATTGTACACAGTACCTACATTAGATCCACAAAAGCAAGTTTGTATAATAGTGGCCAACTCTGGTGTCGCAAATTTTCAAACCAGCCTCTGCGACTGTCTGATGTAAAGGGAAACATCGTGTCTATTTTATATTATATTGCCTGAATTAAAAAAGCAACATATTGAAATCTAGCGGACGCCCGCGGATTGGCTCGCATTCTTTTGGGATAAAAAGTAGACACTATCAAGACGTCATACTATCTACCTACATACCGAAAATCATGATGATCCGTTCAGCCTTTTTGCATGATGAGCGTTTCAAAAACAGATAAACAGACAAAAACTACTGAAACGTGCGTTTTCGATTTAACGTATACCTACCCAAACAATTTTTTACTAATATCTTCTATGTACACATATTTGTCGCTCTTCAGCTTTATAACATATAATATGTACCTATATAGATACATTTTTGTCACAAGTTCTGTTTAAGTATTAGAGTTGAACAGCCAAGGTCTGTTTTTATTCCTTCAAAAATATTACGCACGGAAACGTAAGTATGATTGTTATTTATATAAAAAGCGTATACTTAATAAGTAGGTATATCATTAGGTACATCATTAACCAGCTGTTTGTCTTTGAAAATATAATCATCAAGGATATAACCAGAGAGTAAAACAATTATACCAGATATAATTCAGTTAAAAATACCTACTGTAAACACAATTGTGAGTGTTATGGGTTTTGATTGGCAAAAAAGTCTAGAAACGGAGCTCATTTAAAAAAGAAAACTTTCCTAAAAATAATTGCTAAAGGAGCTATGTAGTGCGAATAGGATGGAGTGATTTTCATCTCTTAATAAAAGTCACGCTTAATAAACCAGGTTTTAATAATGATTGTAATTTATTTTCCTGATAAAAGTGTAATCGTCATGAACAGGATATAACCTGGACAAGTACTACAAGTGGCGCCCCCATTATTTTCAGAAACTTTGCCAACCCATTAGGTACCTTCGCCAAGTCTGCATTATTGTAATTAGTAAATTAAGGTATAGAGTAACAATATATAATATCGCTATATTATATAGGTAGGTACTTTTGCTACCCTGAAAATTTCCACAGCCTAATTACTCGACTATTTATTTATCTTTTTTTCGCTATCATAAAATCACTAGACGTGTCCTTAATATATCAGCAATCATAGAATTAGCGTTACTTAGCAATGAATCAGAATTATTTTTATAATTCCGATAAGGAAAACATAGGTACGTATTATATTATGTACCTATACCTAATATATATTTACCCTATGTTTTGGTATTGAACTGGATTAGGAAAAAATACAATCAGAAGGACTGAGTACCTCTTTTTAAGGCATTAAAAAATAAGCTGAATGGAAGAAAAAATACCGAATACTGTTACGGTCTGAGAACAACTGAGTCTGAGAAAAAAAAATTGTGTATACTTTAAATCCAGAAACGCTCATAACGCAAGAACGGCTGAAAGGATCATCGTTATTTTTGGTAAGTAGGTAGTATGAAGTCTTGGATATGTCATTGGCTTTTTACAATAATGCGAGAGAAGCCGCGGGCGTCCCCTAGTTGTGCCATAAAATATTTGCCTAACGCCACGCCAAGCACGTCTCGGTATTCCGGCAGCTCTGTTTGATAGCAAGTTTCATTCCAGTAAAGCCCCCTTAGACAAGAGGCGTATTGTAGTGAGCGTACCTACTGACGCTCGCTTATGGAATATCTCTGGTCTGCTTCTCCTCAATCAGTGTCGTTTGTGCGGGTGTCGCTACAAGAGACCTTGAGGTCTACCTGGCTGTTATTTTTTTTATAAAGAACACTTCAAGAGGTTTGGTAAGAATAGGTAATTTATTTCAAGCGTTTTCCTCGTAACTAAAGTAAACACAATAAGGTAAATGTTAGGTGTTTTGTACTGAGAACATCACAAAACTAATGGTTAAGGTTATTACTTACTTAACTACATAATGTGTACTTAAGTCACTTCACACGAGCAAATATTGAATGCATACAGAAATGCAAGTTTATGTTACATATATTCTAAAGGGATATTTTTTAGATTAAGTAATAGTTTCATGGAAAACTAAGAATTTGTAAAATAAGAAAGATTATATCGCACCCTCAAGATACTATATTTACTAAATAATAAACAAGCCTAATTTCTAAAGCAAAAAAAACCAGGCGGATCCTTGTTCCAACAACTGATCATTGTAAAACAAAAAACGAAAAACAACTTATATACTTAATAAAAATAACTACATCTAAAACTAAATAAATATAAAACAGCCCGAGGTTACGGATATCACGAAACTAAACCAAAAATGTCCTAAATTAGCCTACTTTAGTCTTTGTTAATCAATTTGGTACTAAGAAATTTAAATACATTGGAATTTTGAGATTTCACTAAATAACTATCGATCATCGAAAAAACTTAACCAAATTATGTAGGCGAAACGTATTCATTTATTAAATATAGTAAGTAGAATTATTAATTTGCTATTCCTAAGCTATGTACTTACATAACAACTAAAAAACGGGCTACTTACATTAACCTTAAATACTAAAAACTGACCAAAATATGTACATTATACCATACATTTACATGTATTAAGATGGGCTGGACACTTGGCGAGACATTCTGACGGCAGATGGAGCAAAGCAATAACTGAATGGTACGCACGGCTAGGTAAGCGAAGTGTAGGAAGACCTGTGCAACGGTGGCTGGATGATATTAGAAAGTTAGAAGGAAACATCTGGGCAAGAACAGCACAAGACAGGGAGTATTGGCGTAAGAGGGTGGAGGCCTATGCCCTGCAGTGGGTCCCATTAGGCTGATGATGATGATGATGATGAAGATATCGCAAGATTTTTATCGCAAATTTTACATCGTAAGAAAGAAACATATTTCAAATTGTGTGTATTTGGTTAAATGGTGGTAAAAACTATGGTGGTTAACTCATTAGATAACTCCATGTAAGTTAAGTAAGTTTGTGTTTATCAATAAAGTGATATTTCTTTCTTCCCTTCCAAAACATCCCTACAAGCGTGAAACATACCTACTAAAATGGAAACAGTAAAATAACCTAAAGAGGAATATCAAAACATCTGTCTTTTGTATACCTTAATATGATGTAATGATAAATTGTGAATTGACGTGTATAAAAATTATGTAACTATGAATGATGAATTGTGAATTGACGTTTCTAAGAGCAAGAAATTTCCTGCAGAAACAAAAACTTTGATTTGATTTGACGTTGTTGAGGTAAACCGGTTTCTTCTAGTTACGCACGTCAAATCGTAGATTATAACGTTGCTTTATATCAGGCAAGTGATAGACCAGCGTAAAAATTTCCATTCCGGTAGGTACAGAAATATTCCAAAATTGTCAAAAACCTACCTGTGTAGAAAAATGTAAACTGTCTACATAATTCCATTCATACATTGCAACGAATACACGAAATGTCCACGCATTGATCACGCAACGCAATTGTGAGTGAAATTACTATAAACTGGCAACATGTCAAAAATGTAACACACGATATTATGCAAGTGACATAAAAAGTAACATATGATGATTTTAACTACACCTACTTACATTATTAATAGCTTTAGATGTTGAATTAAAGTGATCTTTTAAGAATATATATGTTATGTTTGAAACTAATTGATTTTAAGCTTAGTGATTTTTCTAATGCCAGGGTTCAAAAGAAAGGATAATGAAATGCAACTCGCGCGGAGTTGAGAACAAATTCACGTGGATGCAGAATGATTCTATAAAGTTGTGAACACTTAAAGTGTTAGCACTACATCAAGCTAGTATCATAAAAAAATCCAAAATTATTTTTTCTATTTTTATCTATGATAGAGTAGATAGTAAAAGTATCACAAAGGGTTGGCAGTTATCCATATTTTTTATAATGGCTATAAACACGGAAAGTGTATGTATGTGCTGATTTCAAACGCTATTCAGCGAGGCACTTGTCCTTTTAAACAAAAATAATAAAAAAAAATATACTTATAAATTAAGGGGCAGGAATTGAGGAAATTTAAGCAGTCCATCTCACAAAATAAAAAAGTAGAGTGACAAGGCCGCCCTCTGTCGTAATCTAATTAATCTTAACTTCAAGTTTCCTTATACTTGTGACTTTTGTAATTGGCATACAAAAAGTGTGATAAATAATTTTGATTTAATTACATTGAATGAACATCAATTCTAATTCAACATTTTATGGCGGATTGTTACTCTCGGCGGATTAAAATCAGCCAATAATAATCTTTTACTTACATTAAATTAAAGTTTCTATAGATATAGAACTAACATTAACTAACCGAGCGAAGCAAAATCTAAGAATATCAGAGGTAACAGTTATGTGTTTTCTAAAGTTGTTCATTCTTTCAACAACATTGGTAAATCTTGAGAACCCTACCAATATTATTTGTCCCTTTTGATAGTGAGATAGAAATTTTCAAAAAGATACCCGTTAGTAACTCAAATTCTGCAGGCGTTATAATAGACCCGTAGTAATATTAAGTACAAGCAATAATACTAAAATCAATGTAACTATAATAACAAGGTACTGTTGCTTGAAAAACACCAACAACCTTACAGTACGAGGCTAGCAAGCTAGACTAGCTAGCAATGTATCATCATCATCATTATACAACAACTTTTGATGTTATAACTTTTGGAAATTCGAATAAAATTTTGCTGAATCATACAGTTTTTCAGGGGCTCGGTTTTAAAACAAACAGTTGATGTTTTATTCTCGAATTTCGAAATCTGACATAGTCTTGCGATATTGCTATTTTTTTTTCAGGATCCTTAAATACACAAACAAGCCCATTGCCACAATATTCTTAGATCTTCCAACTCAGTCAGATTGTAACTACACAATACTGTTTCAACTACCATTCACAATATTACGTGTGAATTCATCTCCGTTACTCGCACGTATCTTTTTCACAGGCTTGTCTTTGGTTACTTCTACGTCATCATTCGTATGTCCGTTCCCATTGGTCAGTTTGGCAGGCTGTTGTGACGTGTAAAGCTCGTATTGCTCCGTTATTAACTTCTTGAAAGTTTGGAATGTACCCGCAGCTATGTGTGAGCGGGCATGGCGGAATAACTGGTCGAAATGATGTAAGTTGTGTCTGAAATCAAGATAATGGAATGTTAAGAAACTTCTTTATGTATGACTAGTGGATGCTCGCGCCTTCGCTCGCATTAAGAAGTAAAACTTGCATCCTCTATTTCACCCCTTTAAAGGCGGCTTTACCAAAAATCCTTTCTTAGCGGATGCCTACATCATAACATCTACCTGAATGCCAAATTTCAGCCCGATCCGTCCAGTAGTTTGGGGTGTGCGTTGATAGATCACTATATCAGTCAGTCAATCAGTTAGTCACCTTTGAGTTTTATATATTTATAGATACATATGCTTTCGCTTGAATACAACTCGCCCAGACCTAAATTCGTATGTGTTGTTATTTTTTAATATCTGCCATACAAACAGGTAAGTACTTGAAGCTAATATACCTTCTAGGTAAGCGTGTTACAAACTAGGCAGCAGCAGTGCTTAACATCAGGCGGGATGTAGCCAAACGCAAACCTATTCCACGTAAAAAAAATAACAATACCTCTGATAGCTAAGCTACTACAGCTTCAAGGATGTTATTCATTAAAGGTCAACAATTACCCTCATTTTTGGTATGAATGGTTTGCTACTGAATCAGGCAGTTAATTGATGTTTAATTGTTATTGTATGATATTAAGTGACAAGACGAGCCAGATCCCGTGCGATTGACAAGGTTTTAAATAAATAAACAGGTTTGTACTCCACCGTAATTCACCTGATGGTAAGCAATGATTAATATATATAAGGCAGGCTATAGTCAAACGTAAGCCTATTTAGTGTAAAAAAATATGGTCAAGGATGAATCACAAACGATCATTGGCATTTTCGATTGGATTTTGATTAGGATGCAATTTTCGGTACTAGGTGTAGTATGACAGTCGCTAAACCAAAAATTAACTTAAGATAGTTTAAAAACTATCAATATATTTACTCATGGGATTGCTGTACACAAAGTAATACTTAAGATAAGATGTGTCTTCTTCTTGATGTGTCTTAAATTTCTTTCATGATGTATTTGTTTTGGTGTGCAGTAGCACACCAAAACAAATACATCATGAAAGAAATTTGAAAACTAATTTAATGCACGTTGGGCGGCCTTATCGCCATAGGCGATTTCTTCCAGGCATCCTTTAGTACTAGTACAAACTTAGATTCAACAATTTTAGCAAATTTTCTACATAAGAAGAATAGTTTGCCTATGATACCTGTGAACTGATATGTCTATATATGTCGTAAAATAGAGACACTAAAAATAAAAAAAAAAAAAAAAAATACATTTATTGGGACACGAAACAAGAGATACAGAATGCAAGATATAAACAAGTAGGTACACACGTTTCATGTCACAATCCGGCCCCAACTCAGCATGTGCTGGATGCAAGCATCCAACGCTGGTCTTCCGTTGGAACCGGCAGGTGACGTCACGAACGTGACGAAAAGCATATATAATAAAGAGTGATTTGAACACAATAAAAATGTACAACATGTAGCAAACGTAGACAAACAAATAAACCATAGTACAAACATATAACACATAACAGACGGCGTAAAATATACATGAAATAATAGAACAACAAATAAAATTAAAGTATGGAGGTACATTAAAAATATAACATTAACAATAAATAAATTAAACGGCACTAGTGTCGTTCTTAAGCGGCGCTTGCATCTTTTGATGGTCAAAAATAAATGTCTTTAACTTTAACTTAAATCTAAATATACTTTGCGAGTTCCGAATCGGCGGAGGGATGTTATTCCAACATCTGGTTGCCGCATAGCGGAAGCTACCCCTGAACGCCGCCGTGCCGTGACGCTCTGTGATAAGCTGCGCCGTGCACGGCCGAGAAAGTTGAAGCCTCGATTTCCAGCTAAGCTTTTCAAATAAATAGCGTGGTTCTTTTAATTTGACTACCCCGAACTAGGCCTAGGCCTAACACTAGGCCCTTAGGGCGACTTGACAAACTCTCGACACCAGAATTGGCTACTCTTATTCGATAAGAAGAAGATATGTATAATCACTTACATGCTCAAAAGAACCGAAGCGAGCATTTCTCTCGTGTTCAGTAAATGTCTGATGTACGCTCGAGTGTGTTTCTTGCAAGCTAAGCACTCACAATCATTTAGGATTGGCTTGAACTCATCCTTGTACCTGAAACATAGGGAATAATGGGCTTTATTACAAAACGTGGTTTAAATATAAGCCTAGACTGAGTCCGTTTTAGTTGTTCGAAAATTTTCTGTCTACTGTCATAATTATGAAACTGTCAAAATGTACCAATGTTAAATCAAAGTTCCAATTTTTGTTGACATTTTGATTGCTTGTATGTGATGTCTGAACAACAAGAACCCACTTTTTATTAGCAAAGTCCTGGACTAATAATTTAAACCGCGTTTTGTAATAAGACGGAATGTGTTTTAGAAAAGAGTCATGTTTATTATTTTTAACCGACTACGAAAAACTGAGGAGGTTCTCAATTCGTCTGTATTTTTTTCTACTTATTGATTATAATCCTGAATTACTGATCAGTAATGACTGAGGGTCACATATGACCCTGTTTCAACCACTAATCCTTTTTTGCAGAATTTGTGAAGTTTTTTTGGGAAGACAAGTTATCGTCAGGTAAGTTTATGGTCAAATGCAAGCCTGTTCTATGTAAAAAGCAGACAAATCGAGTTGGGCGCCCTTGAAAAAGTATAGGCATACAAAACAAGAATATAACAGTATTGTAATTGGTTAGCTAATAAGATTTAGGTATACTTAATTTTAATTATTTTTATATGTGTAGTGAATTGTGTATCATTACACACTTATTTTTGTGCCAGTAAGAGAATGAATTTCTCATTATATTAAAAAAATAAACAAAAAAATAAATGAAATTACACATAATTAAATGTCAACTTAACTAAATAACCCGGCCCTAATCGTTCCCAGTGCAAATGTGCCCATCATGTGTGCGCTTCCACGCTGAATGGCAATAGCTAGCCATTGCACCAGAAACGATCCAGAGCGGAAGTCACCAGTCGTAACTCAGCTCTTAATATATTAGAATAAATAGTACTTACTTTTCATCATTCAAATCCAGCACACACATTTGGCCAATATATTGATGCTGGTCAAACACCATGGCCAATGCTTGGCCGGCGTTAGTCAGCTTTACAGTATATGAGCCGTCAAATACATCCCAACCGTGTTCTATAGCTGACACAATTACAGCTGGGTTCCAGCAACCTTCTACGAAACGAACCAGGTTGGAGGGGATGGCTTCCTGGAAAATTAATGATAGGAACATTCAAGTTTTTGTCGGTGATTGGTAAGTTAAACATTAGTATGGTAGGTAGTTGGTCTCTCTCTCTCTCTCTCTCTGTGAGTCGTATTTCCTCATGACTGAGGGTCGTGACCCCTGCAGAATTATTTCGTTAGGGGGTTCTCTTGGGCACATACATAGTAGTGGGGGCCCAGTCCTGCCATGGAAGACACATGTCCTCGGATATTGTGGTCCTCAAACATGTCGGTTTCCTCACGATGTTTTCCTTCACCGTTAAGCGAGAGCAAATCCACGCATAACTTGAAAATACAAGTCATTGGTGCAGGGCTGGATTCAAACCAGGGTGTGTCTGGATGAAAAGCAGACACTCAAACCACTATGCTACACTCACTTATGCGTTTGGTGCTCTAGAGGTGAGATCTTAGCTATTTGTAATATTATAAACCTCATCACTCTTTCTTAGTTTTTAAGTCTCAACTATACAACAGTTTGTATTGAAATAGAGGTCAGGCGAGAGCACATTACATAAAACATGTACCTAGGTGTAAGTATATAAGTATTATATCCTTTGTCTAGTACCCACGACACAAGCATTTGCTTAAGTGTGGGGCTAGATGGCGATGTGAGCAATGTCCTGGAATATTTATATAAGAAATGTTTTTGTATGTATCATATTGTATCTCACCCCAACTCTCCTAAACACTTCATCCAGTTGTCCAGGCACAAGACAAGATGCTTCTTCTTCTGACGAGAGCCCTGATATTGCAACTCCAGTCAAATGCTCTCTATGTGACAGGATGTGGTTCACACTACTTCGCCATTTCTTCTCATTACCGGCACCCACTATTACTCCTGAAATTGAGACAATATACATTTAAATTATGAAAGGTGCTTTTTATTATGACAGATTTTACAGAAAAAACAGAAACAACAACAATTTTCAATTACATAAAATCTGCCACAACACTTAATTCTTAAACTTTGAAATCTAAACGATGAAAATTATTAATTCTAATCAATTATACCATATGGAGATTTCAGTGAAACATTTTCAGTATAGTGATAGTATACAGTTCAGAGAATAACATAGGCTACATTTTATCCCCATACCAAGCCAGGGGCAATCTAGTTCTAGTTTAGATATACCTAAGTTAAATAGTATTTAAACTTACTACCAAGTCAGATTTTAAAGCTGAACATGTCTTCTCCCAGATTTCAGGCTTAACGAATTAAAAATTATATCATAATTAGTTGGATAATTTAATATACCTACCTAATTCATATCACTTTTAGTTTCAGATGAATCCATAGACAGGACAAATAATTACAAATACATACACTCATTTTGTATAGTAGACATGTTTAGAAGCTTATAAGCAATAGAAGCACCATACTAAACTTATCTAACCAAATCTCAAAATATCACATACATACATAGGTACAGAAAAAAATTAAAATCTGTAGGGAAGGAGTTGGTTAAAAATAGGTAAAGTTACTGGACACAAACCAATCAGAGCACTATTTCGTAGCTGTTGTGAGCCCTTATATCGATACACACATTTATCCAGCAAATTACAAGTCCGTTCCACAGATTTGCTGATTCTCTTGAGACCGTCATACAGAGATGTGTTGCTATCTGCAATCGCCAAAATTATGTCCGGTTTGAATATTTCCATCACATCCATGTATCTGAAATTTGTTGAGAATCTATTTATTTGGCTTATCATGGAAACATGGGGTAGGTTTGCATTTGGTTAAAGGCTGCCCGATGTCATGCAATGTTGTAGCCTAGATTTGAACATGTTTACCTAAAAGGTATCCATTGACTGTAGAGTTATTTGTTTCAGAAAATTTATGTAACTTATAAAGTTTGTTTTTATAGTTAACCAATACTTAATAAATTTGAAAGTAATAAACCTATTTTAATTATGTTTCAGATGTTATTGCAACATAATTTACATCCATTTTCTTAATTACATTATTTTATATGCATTATAAGCTGCCTTATAACAGTAAAATGCAGTAAGCACAGGTCCACTGTCTATTTTTATAGTTATCTTTTATATCAAAAAAAGATAGCAAATTATCAAAAATGATTATATTGCAACAAGTCTCACCTATCAGCTGTAATCAACTTCTTTCCCTGTTTAGTCCATAATGGCACTTTATCAGATTCAAAATGGCCTGCTGGTATTTTTTCATTCATATTATTCAATGTTGCACAAGTTACATGATCCTGTAGGCCAACAAACTTGGCAATACCTTCCCCTTGAGCTTTGGCACCATTTTCTAACTGAACTGAATTTGACAATGGAACCCATAAGAGTTGTGGATTTGTGAATACTTTTGAGAGTACTTCGGCAGTAAGATGCACCACACTGCCTCCCTGAAAATAACATAAATGGGATGTTAATAAAAGCATTACAATCATTATTTCGCAGTAATCTGATATGAATTGATTAGACAGTCACAGAATTTGTTTTTCCAACTTGGATTATGTATGACTCAGATAACATAAGTACTTGTTTACTTATTGGAATTTGATAAGTAATAAAAGTATGGTATCTTATAATTATAGTAGTGCTTGACATCAAGGATAAATATAAAAGAAAAAGGAAGGTTATTCAAAGGTAAAGAGATTAAAAAATTGCCCATAACGTGTATATTTCAAGGATATAACAGCAATAAAACCATGACTCAAGGTTGTAGTTAAATATCAACTAAATTGTAGGTACCTACGCAACGAAATCATGAAAGGCAGGCTTAAAGTTTTTCTCAATGAAATCTATAAAGGATATGCATATATTTAACTCTGGGAAATGCATTTTTGGATAAGATAATCGATAGAAAAGTATGAAGAATAAATTCTTACTTGGGTTAGTAATCCGAAGGCCGGTGTCTCGATATTTGCGTTAGGTATCCTGGTAAATCCAGTAAGGTTACCTATTCTCTCACTTCCACAGCCGGTTTGTCTTATTGCAAAACGCATTTTTTGGTTGGTTCTGGAAAAGCGTACGTTAGATATTCGGTTTGTACCTATTTTTGTTTTGTAAATCTCTGTTTGTCACTCGAGCCTTGGCTAATCTAATCTAATCGTCGGAGGAAGGACAAGCCTGGAGACATAGTAATAAGTTGAAGTGTGGCGCACTATCGCAACCTCTCTTTTTAATGAATGTTTTTAGTGTGCTAAAAAGAGACAACTATATACAATCTGTTCGGCCCTTTACGTTAGTGAAGCCGGTTTTTCTAGCTCGAGTAACCAATTTGGATACTAGCTGTGGATTTGGATTTTTGGCGAATATACCGTGAATCTTTGGAATATTTGGTTAAATGAGTTTGTTTGAGAAGTGTTTTCTTATGAAGAACAAATGGCGTGCGTTGCCTATGGCTGTAAGAGCCATTCTTCGAAGAAAAGTGACGAAATCCAGAGCTTGTCATTTCACAGGTTAGAGTTTTTTATCATTTTCCACAAAACAATACAAAACTGAATCAAAATATTAAACTATAACAAATTTCTACTCTTTTAGAACCTCATTTTGGAAGAAAACAATTAAATTTTGCCATTATATGTTAAAAATACGCAAAAGTTTGGTTTATAGTGTTGTGCACAATTGTTCTGAATTCGGTTAAAATCGGGTCTCAAAATCGAACTTATATTTCAATATACAACCACAAGATAAAGTACGTAATTTTTTAAATAAAACTGTATTGTTTAAGGGTCAGTAAATAAAAACCTACAAAAGTTATCTGAGTTATTTTATTTATTTCGAACTACACAATCCTTTTCCAGGTTTTTCACCTAGTTCTAACTATGCCTAAAAGATCGATTTTGAAAACATGTTACAATTACGTCACTTTAATATGGTTTAGTTAGCGAAACTACTAGAATAATCGTTAACGTGACAGAACAGAATGTATGTTTCGGTTCGGTTTCGGTTTTTTATTTCGTACGTCGTAGGCACATCACTAAATTGAGGTATTAAAAAACGGCTACACTGTCATTTGAAGGTGATCTATATAGTAACTAGTTATCTCTTTCTTCCGCGTTGGTGCGCACATAAGTCGAAAGAGTGCAGACATACAGAACACGTTCAATTTATTACTATGACTCCAGGCTTGTCCTTCCTCCGAGAATCTAATCTAACCTCAAACTACTTTTTTTTACTGCTTGCCAGACTTATATGTACATTTTACCCATATTTTACACGTCAACTGTAATGTCTTCGCTATTTCTAAATAATATATGGTACCTATGTTTTCTTTATGTATACCAAGAGAGGGATGAAATAAAAAATCTTTGATGTATACATACATAGATTTTTTTTAAAACTGGTACCTGTAATTTTTCATTCTTTGTTTGGTTTAATTATAATAAGATAAGTATCAAACATTATTGTGGTTTAAACTTTATTTAAATCAGAATACAACTAGCTGACACTACTAGGTAGCTCCGTTCGTTATGTGGGAAAACATTTATTACCTTCTTACTTGATTTGATAAAAAAAAAACAGTGTAAAAATAGCATACAAGCACATTATGTGTCATAAATAAACGAAATAGGTGCATAATTAAAATGGATTTTCATACAATTAAATAATTGCAAAATTGTAACTGGTAGCCCTGATGTAATTGAAAATCGGGATGCCATTGCTCTTCTAAATGCCAATGTCAGAAAAGACAAAAATTCATTGCGTACTATTTTAGTTATTCCTGAAGCTCAGAGATGGCGCTAAATAACAAAGGGCTTTGTAGGTACCCCGTACCTACCAAAGAGGGAAGAAAATCCTTGAGGTAGGTAGGTACATGTAATTTATCATGAAATGTAAATATAGAGCTGTTTTGTAATATTCTTACAATTTAAATATCAGAAATTATAGTTTTTTGGATGTTTTACCTATTTACAAAACATTAAAAATATAGTTTTCATCCCACCATCTCGGAAACAGTATTTTTGCTCTTCAATATCTGAGTGCAAAAGCCGTTTTTATTCTCTAGAGGATAAAGTAAATTGAATTTAGAACATCGTGTGTTACAAGTTTTTGAATTAAAAAAATCATTAAACCTATTTACTGCTACCTCTATGGTGCCGAATACGTATATCATACAACTTTTTTAAATTTGTTAAAAACTCAGACTCGGAACCTTCTTGGTGTTCTTTTTTTCAATTTGCTTTGTACGCGGTTCTTTACGCGGCATATTTTCACGTCATTGTTAAACCTTATATTAAAAACAAGAAACTTGAAAACCAGTGAAAAAACTAAAATGAGTGATTCTAGCGACGAGGAAGTTTGTTTGACGCCAACAGAATTGACTGAAACTGTTAATAATGCGCAAATGAGCTTTCTCCCTCAACAATCACGCGTTTTGCATTTAGTCATTTCCTCGCTGAGGTGGAATGAAAAGTTACGTGTTGCACTCGAGTGCAAAGATTTTTCACCTCGTGCTCTTTTAATTCCCTCGCTAACGCTCAGGATTCTAATTATGAATCACTCGCTGCGCTCGTGATTCAATTTTAGAATTCTTCGCTTGCTCGGTCATCAAAATTGAGCACGCGGTTAAAAAGCAACTTTGCACTCTTGTATAACAAATAACTATTTCACATTGTTTTTTTTTTCTTTAGATCTTAGAATGCGATCGCTATTTTGCACGCATGTTGTCAAAATTGAAAGTGAAGCAAAAGTTTTCGCCCATAACAAATATATGGAATATTAGTAGGTATAATATTATTATGAAAATCTTTGAGAATAAAGTATAAGTACCTATACTAAATCTCTCAGCAAACTTTGGAAAATAAACATTGCGCTAGTTCATTTTGCAACCTCACAATCTAGCTAGACGGGCCTGAAATAGTGTAGGGTAGGTACAAAAGGCTTGGAAAAACTTGGCATAATAAGTTTCCATACGTGCAAGCGTGGTCAGGCCTCGCGCGTTGGTGCATTAATGCCTTACAACTTAATGCAAGCATGCACGCGCTTCTCATGCCCTTAACATAACAAGTATGGCAAAGAATAGGGCTACAGAAGTTATTTTGTTTAAATAATATAGGTGATAAAATATTCCAGAACATTTTTACAAGGCCCATACCAAGAAAAGGTTGTCATGGGTTCTAATTACCTACATTGTACAGAAACAATCAAACCCAGCAACAGAACATAAATGTTTAGAAATAATACGAGTGCTCACTCACTCGTATTATTTCTAAACATTTATGTTCTGCCTACATAAATGTCATCCCTTTCGATCTTTTAACAAGTTTACACTAACTTAAGTCTGTAAAACAAAATTTTCACGCTAGTTCTACTTTATTTCTAGTTCTTAGAAAATCCTTTTGGACTGTCTTACTAAATAAGGTAGGTTAGTGCTGCCTATGACAGTGGAGGTCCTTGTTGATGAAAAATGTTGATATGAATGGGAACGCCCACTTACTACTTCTTCAATTTTTTCATAATTTTCCTGACGATTTCACTATTATGATTATGAAAATAATCAAACTAAACTGTTTGCGATCAATTGTATCATACGTAGGTACGTATTTATGTTGTTGCTTGTCACTTTTTATGGTATTTGAAACTTAGTTTAATTCATGAATAAAAGAGACATCTACCTATACATATGCTGTATATTATAATGGAGATTAAGTGGCTAATGGGTGAGACCAGGCTGACGAGGATTTGTCGGTTGGATTTACCTTCAAAATATATAATTTACATTATAAAAGGATTTCATTTCAATACATTTTAGACAACCTGTATTATAAATCCACATCTGTGCAAGTTTATTCTTTGACAGTTACTCTTCCACCGCCCTGTGGCTAAAAGTCTGAAAGCCTTTGTACTAGCGCTGAAATCTAGAGCCACTCGCGTAGCATATGGATACTTACAGAGCGGAATGTTATTTTTAGAACTTTGTTGTTGAATACCTACGTAGATATAGATAAATTTGTCATCTGTATTTTGGCAGTCAAGTACCTAATTTATGTAATTATTTATATTGAAATCAAATAAATATATCCTAGATTTAAAAAAATGATCTTTCAACAAGAAGAATATCGACAAAATAATTTACGTTCAAGATTTTCTTGGAATGGATTGAAAACAAACTAAGGGCTTAGTAGGTATGTATAGTTGCACATACTCATGCATAATCTGTGTAGAATTGGCCATTGTCATACGAAATAACTTAACTTAAAAATAAATCTGTGTTAAAAATTATGAATTTCAAAACAATTATACTGCATGAATATATAAATAAACAAACTATAAAGAGTTTTTTTGACAAAAAACATGTTACAATACGGTCATAACTACTACACAAAATAATACCGTAGTAGGTATTCATGAAAACCATTTTTATACGAAAATAGCATTGTCAAGCCAATTTCTCTGAGAGCTTGGCTTCGAATACAAATACAATCTTGATATGTTTTATGCGCACATTCCATATGTTTAGGAAGAGTGCCAAAATATCCTTACTAGCCGAATCGGGCTAGAATTTGATATCTATCCATATAATTCCATCTCTCTTTAAGTAGTATTTCCTCATGATTGAGGGTCGTGACTCCCCCACAGAATTAATTCGCTAGGGGAGTTCGCTTGGGCATACATACATCGTGCAAATTAATACATACAACACATGATATGAAGTTCGGTATTGCCTATTACATGTAAGTATTACATGTATAATTTTGTTTGTGACATAAATGTGCGTGTACCACTTTTACCGTAAATACACAAACATAATAATTTACTCTGGCTTTGAAGATTCTTGGATTGCAGTTCGCAGGAAATACATAGCGTTCTTATTAATTTGATTTCATCATCATCAGCAATATCATCACCATCCACTGGTGGTTTCGTCCCACTGCTGGGTATAGGCCTCTCTCATAATATGCCATCGGCTTCGACTTTTAACCAGCCTCTTCTACTTTCATTTAATAAGATAAAATATTTATCAGCTACTTATTTTTTTTATAAAAATTGTGTCTTTTTGTCTTACCAACACCTAAACCAATAACAGCAGCAAAACACACCACGTCCAAACCCCTGGTATTGCCAGTATAACCTGTAATTTAAATAACCTAATCCCCGCATGCTGGCGGACAGTAATCAGTCCTGGTCGGACCAGGGATTCGGTTTCAATCACGCAGCTCGCTTCTGATTAATGCATACTAAACAGGATACATACACGCTTCCAGATAATTTACTTTCCGGACCCGATCTGCGGTAGCGTGCTGGGTTTTTGAACGGTGATGGATTTTTCTCGGGAGTAGTTGGCTGAAAAATGTTTGATTTATTTATAAAAGTATATCAGAAAAAAGATATTTGAAATATTAGAAAGTAGACTTTAAATTTACTATGGCTAAGAAAATCTAAGCATTGATAAGGCGTGTTAGTTTTTCTTTTTCATTTTAATACGAGGCTTATATTTACCAGTTAGCGATAGTCAAGTTTTTACGATTTTCTAAAGATTTTCTAACTGGCCCCCCTTTTTATGTTGTAGTTAGAAGTATAGTATGTTTAGTTTTTCTTCCCTTGTTTTTGTGTATTATAATTGTAACATATTTTTTTTGTATATTATAGAGTTAGAGGAATAAATTATCTATCAATCAATTTAAATGCAATAACTTATAGAGATAGACAGCTTTTACGGCCAAACGTATAGTGAGGTTTGGGAAAATTTCAATTCATCACACAAGATTGGTCGCGAGGTACAATATCATCGTAACGATTTTATGCGTGGATTTACACAAAGCAGTTTCAATATCCAATCAACCCATATTTCCCATCCATAAAATAAATCTAACACAAAAACTATAACTAGATATTGAATTTTTCATGTCCAGTTGAAAATACAATTTCCAGCCAGCAATAAACAATCCGTGAACAATAAGAGTAATTACGAGTATCCACCTGTAACGGTGCAGGGTAATAAATCCATTTAGCACTGAAGTGGTGCTGATTTCTCCAACAAAACCGAGGTATCTATGCGAAGATGGACGCAGTACTTTAACTTCATTCGAATTTATAAAGTGACTTCTGTAATGTTATAAAACAAAACATACAATTTTAATGCACATTCAAAATGGCCGCTGCCACGAAAGATAAAACAAGTTACAAAAAAACTGTTTAAATTTTCTAAAAAAATCCTAAATAATTTGTAAAATATTTTTTTTGCGGACCTAGGAGTGGCATTATTTCATCGAAAATGATATTAAATTCGGAAACAGTCTCAAAAAACAATTGACGCTCTTCTATTGCCCCCGGATGTCACGGATTTTCGTTTCTACTGCCTAAATAAAGGCAATAAATTAGGTTTCATTTGTACATGTACAAATTTTGCCGGGAATCCATTATTTATATTATACATTCGGAAAACCCCAAGATGAATCGTCGATCCGTTGCGTTGTTATAGCTGGATAAATATACTAACAAGTCAACAAACACGTTTTATCTCTTATATAATGGTCTGAAGCACGTAAGTTTAGTTACTGGTTTCCGTTGTACCTGAGTACCATTGTGACCGAAGCAGCCAATTTAAACTTCGCACTTGCGCCCGGACCCGCCAGTAACCTAATTAGCGAGAAATTAGTTATGACTAAGTTCTCAGTTCAGTTTGAAAATTTTTGAACTGAGACTTTGTGTTGAAATTGATGATTATTACATTAAAAATATTTCATAAAAATTGATGTGATCTAATTATTTATGTTTAAAATTTGTGAATACCCACACGAGAAAATCGTAATATTTTTATACTTTAACGCTGTTTGTTGATGTTTTAAAATGTATACGCTACGCTCTTACCTAAGTTAGAATCTGTGACGAGAAAAATATATTTTTTGTGTATGTCGTGAAAATTGATGTACTAGGTATGGTATATGGTGCTTTGAAAATTATTTTCAAATTTACATAGCTCAAATTTAGCATAATACTCTTTTTGGGCGTCCAGATCTTTCTCAATATTTTTAAATTTTGTGTACAAAATGTCGATTCCGTCGCGAAGTTTCATTAGGTACATTACCAAATGCCCATTTTTTAAAAGGGTAATGGTAGTCTAGTATTCTTTGTCCAAACGCGTGCAAATATTCGTAGCCAGCTTATGGATGTAACCTTATAAGGATGTAACCTAAGTACGGTATCGAGTTAGAGATCGCCATATCAAATTAATCTAAAGTATATTTATTCTCCCACCGCGCCACACTCGCCGCTGTAATAAATCAGCCATCAAATAACGTGGCCACATCGCCGGACCGAGCCAGACCTGCGTCCATCTTACACATATTAAAACTTTTTCCGACCCCGCGCCTGTTACGAGAAAACGAAGCGTAGTTTTTACGCCCCTGAAAAACTAGTGTAATTTATTTTCCCCGCTGCAATATTTAGTTCTGTCCATTACTGGCAACGACTTCTCAAGTGATAGATGTCTTATTATCCCCCAGTCGCAAGACTTCGGAGCTAATATATCCAACGGGGAGAGGTTAAACAGAAAAGATGACTAACACACCATTATATCGACTGTTATAAGACCTGCATGTACAATAGGGTGGAGCGTTTTCCATTTTTTTGTTATATTGCAATCTAATAGTAAAAATATGATGCATTTATAGTTCAAATTAAACAATAAAAAAATATTATTGGATTTAATTGACGGTAACTGCCTCCGCAATGTTATTGAAATTTATAAAATTGATTATTTTAGTACCGACTTTGACGCAACATAAATTTTATAAAACCTCATTAATCTAACAATTTAGCTTTAAGAAATAGTTAGTAATATGATTATTATTGTACAATAACACAACAACAGTATATAACAACAACACTATTGTAAATCACGTGATGCATTTCCATTATGACTAACTCCATATCAGAAACCTATGAGTTATCTGCTTGTATTTTTTTAGACTGCTTGTGTTTTTTTTTTTTTACATCTGCGAGATCCGCGTAGCTGTCGCTATGGCCGAAAGTATGCCATGCCACCTCTGAAGAAAAATGAAATGATACAAGTCGCTGATATTACTTTAAAGTATTTTTGACGGATCGGTCTGTAAAGATATGTCTCTGTGTAACATTGTCCACGGTTATTACAGTTCGCGACCGAACATTATTCAAGAACATCCATCTTTTTGTTCGACTCACGCGCGTGCGGTCTTGATTATTAACTTTTTCATTCATATTCTGCGCCATTCTTGGCAATCGTTCCAAATATAAGAGTTATTGGTGGCAAGAAAACATTTGTGAAAGCGAATGTAAAATTAGATTTGCCAAAAAATACTTTGGGGAGATGAGGCAAATAATATGTAAGAGCTAAACAAACTACTAGACGATGCCAGCATTTAAATTGAAGTTAAATTTAAAAGCGTCTATTTTTCTTTCGCTTTTGGTTGTATAACACTCTGATTGTATGAAGATGATATTATATCAGAAATAAATGTGCTATTATGTATGTAAATAGGTTATAAATGCAAGACTTATCTCATAGAAATATTATAATAACGCTGTAACACTATAGATGAATAAATGAGTTATTATAATATTTCTATGAGATAAGTCTTATGAATTACTAGTGGGTGCTCGCGGCTTCGCTCGCATTAGAAAGTAAAACTTGCATCCCCTATCTGACCCCTTTAAAAGTGACATTTCCAAAATCCTTTCTTAGCGGATGCCTACGTCATAACATCTACCTGTATGCCAAATATCAGCCCGATCCGTCCATTGGTTTGGGCTGTGCGTTGATAGATCACTATATCAGTCAGTCAATCAGTCAGTCACCTTTGAGTTTTATATATATAGATTATTATTATTTATTGATGAATATATAAAATGTTATATCCGTTGTAAGCCTCTCTTATTATTTCTAAGATAAAAGTACATTGATATTTTAAGCAATGATCAAAAAAATTGTTTTTTGACCCACCAATAATAATCGTTTACAGCTTTACAGACAATCTTCTATTGTTTTTCCAAACAATTCCAAGTAAACATTACTAAAAGTTATTTTTGCGGCGCCGCCGGATTTCCTGGATTTTCCACCATCAGCTTGCCAGACTAGCCATTATAACTTTAATGCCACAAATACCTAAATAAAATCCTCTACTTTAGCATGGTAAAGAAATGAGAAAAGAAAATAAACCAATGAAAACTAATTTCTGTAGAATGGAAAGCGGTAGAAGCAAGTTATAATAGAAGGAAAAAAGTATGAACATAAATATTATAATATGTACATATGTTTTAAAAATATAAAAATATTGATGCTACGAAGCCAGGTATCGGTGGTATACTCATAATTTCTAATGCATGCATAATATATAAGTAAATAAGTTATTAGGAAAGAATCATTTTCCAAAACTATTCATTGCAAGGAGCCCTTGGGTTTTAAGTATGTATATCTTTATTTTTTCGCGCAAGTATTATGTACCTTGTACGTTCAATCATCTTAAGAAGCTGACACCTCAAAATTGGCTATTAAACTACGTATATACTTGCATAAAACAAAATTGATTAGAATACCACATAAATTTATTTTTATTTATATTTATTCAAGTCTAAAAAAATATATTTTTCAGGTATAATTACGAAAAAAATTTTAGTACTCTCTGCTGTATATTATGTGGCTTGCTTATATATTTGAAGTAATATTAAACAAAACTATATTATTTAAAACACAATACTTAGTCCACTCTACATAACTTTGCTTCACACGGCAAGAAGCGCATTTGCAGTACGTGATTGAGCTAAGTGCAGGGCGCATTAGCGATACGACGCCGGCGGACGTCCGCCGTCACTCTCTGCTGTGTAAACACGGCTTGCTTGCTTGGTATTGGAAACCTAATCCTGGAATAAAATATGTATGTATCGAGTTTATATTTTGAATGTAGGCAAGTTCGTATGACAGTTACCAACTCTGGTGTCCGAGTTTTCAAACCGCTCTAGGGGTTTCTGACATGTATGACTGCCGTGCAAGACCTACTTTTAAAAGTGTAGTTCGACTGGCAGAAAATCCCCAAATAGCTATTTTTGGTCATCCAACATTAGTAATCGCATGCGATTGCCTCAACTAGCTGCGAGCTCTTCAAGCCGTAACAAATGTATTTACCTACCTAGTTTATAGTTTTGAGGTAATATAATATTACGAAAATTAGTTTAATAAAATCATAACGCTTAATGTTATAACGACGACAGTTTGCGAGTTTGTGAGTACCTATGTCTGTGTAAACTTCTTTTCTCCTTCTACCTCAAAGGTTTCCTTCCGTTTTTGATGACATTATACAGTACGTGATAGAGCTAAGTGCAGCGTCACTCGCTCTCTGCTATTTTTAAACATTAGATCAATGCGGATAACCCGCAAAATGCCGTTTGTTTCTTATCTTTAAACTCAACAGACACTATTCAAATACCTGAAATACAGAAGTAAATTTATAAATGTATCTATGACTTTCAACACTGTAACACAAAATCGAAAGTACATAACAACCTTCAGAATATCTCAGTGGTTGTAAGTATCTACTTTAGCGGGTTAATTTTTAGGGGGTAAAATATACCCCGTAATTAGCAGGCCCGCCTAAGGACGCCGAGGATATTATTTTAACATAAAACCAGCTGTTTTCTTTTACTGTTATTACTACGCTGGTAGGTCTAATGAATGCTAAAGAGAAGAGCTATTGTAAGTTTACTTGCTGTTTATGTACATACATAGCGTATTGAAAAAAAAAGTTGACTGTTATAAAAATCTGATCTTTGAGTCGTATTTTCTCATGATTGAAGGGTCGTGACTCCTCGCCGAATTTAAATTTTACTGGTAGGTCTCTATCATAAATTTTATTATTTAAATATAAAATTATCTTACCGCATAAAATATATATAATCGCATGTTAGATACCATTAAATACAATCTTGCATCTCATAATAAAGACCCTCTTACCAAAAACCAAGCGCAGAAAATAACTCCATTAAAACTTTCACACAATATCCATATGAATTTAATGAGTCATACGCATTCCTGTGCCCTCATAAAGAATTAAAGGCTGAAGATTTTAGTGCCAGCACTCCCCTTTCAACCCCTGCAATTAAAACGCACCCGAAGGGTTGCAACGCTCTCCAAATTGCAAACACGTCCATTGTTTTAATCTACTCCTCTTCGGAGATCCTGGGTATAATACTGAAATAATGTCCGCTAGTTTGCGATGACCCCTCTCTCGCCAACAACCACTTGAAGCGCCCGTCACGGTCCAAGATCTTACTAAACTGGTCGTCCCGCTGGTGCGGAATCCGCCAGCAGTATACTTGATTGAAATATTAATTTCAAGTTCCCTCAAGCATGATGGCTGACAGAATTAAAGACCTTCAACAAATCTTCGTGCACCCCTTCAACACAAGTTGTTGTTCTCGTAATCCTGCAACAATAAATAAATACGATTATTTCCATCTGCTTATAGCTAAATGTGAAAATTTAATTTACATCTAATTATTTTCTTAGAAATGAATAAGTATACCCTATTAACTTTACTTCTTTAGCTAAATGGAAATTAATATTTTATATATTTTTTCTCCATTTCCAATAATCTAAGAAATTAAGTCTTTAGTGACTTTTCCTTTTATAATTACGGTAGTGTGTTAACAAGGCCAATATTACGTGTGTAAAATATACTTGCGGTAATGAGTTAAAACAGCTAATCATACGTCTTCGCAATAGGAAAAGAATATCGTGAAAATTGATACCTTCCGTTACATATAAAAGCCTTTTTATGTAGTCAAATTGTATTGTGTCAAAAGGAAATCGTTTTAAAATGTCGTCTACAAGACAGTCCGACATGTTTCACAAGAATTTCATATTTTGGAAAATTCTAGGGCTTTGGTCTGGCAGAAAACCGAACAGAAATTACAAATACTATTCCTGCGTTTACATACTAATAACGCTTGTGATGTACAACATTCTTTTGACGTTGAATCTCGCGTTCACTCCGCGCGAAATCGAATATTTGATTCGAGAAGTTATCTTTTACTTCACCGAAATTGCTGTAACGAGTAAAGTTTTCATGATCATCGTTATGCGGGATAAGATCCTCGAGGCGTTCAATCTAATGGACGGGACGGCACTGGGCGCTGACGATGAAAACAGCAGGAAAATTTTCCAAAATGCTAATGCAAATTTTCGAATCTACTGGAGATATTTTGCTACCGTGTCGCATGCCGCGTACTCAAGCCAAGTTTTCGTCCCAGTCGTGCTCCATTTCATCTTTCACACAGACTTAGATCTACCTATCTGTAAATACTATTTCTTGGATGACGACGTTCGTGATAAATACTTCGTTTTCTGGTTTATCTATCAAGCTTGGGGAATGTACGGACATATGGCTTATAATGTCACTGTGGATTCTTTCATTGCTGGGCTGTTGTTTATTGCCGTTGTTCAACTAAAAATATTAAACGAAAACATGACTAATTTGAAGCTCAGTGTTGAAGAAAAGAAACTGAGTTACGATGACCAGGAACAATTACAAATGTTGAGATTGAGGAAGTGTTTGGTGCGATACGATGTTGTTCTAAAGTAAGAATTGAAATCTGTCATATCACTTGAGTCGTATTTCCTCATGACTGAGGGTCGTGACTGCCCCGCCGAAGTAATTCGTCAGGGGAAATCTCTTGGGCAGATACACGTGGTGGGCACCCAGGTCCTTCCATGGATGACACATGTCCTCGGATATTGTGTTCCTCAAACATTTCGATTTCCTCACGACGTTTTCCTTCACCGTTAGGCGAGTGTATATCCACACTTATCTTGAAAATACAAACGTGCGTCTGGATGAAAAGCAGACACTGGAACCGCTGAGCCACACTCGCTTATCTGTCATATAATACATATAATGCATAATATTTGATTAACTGAGCGAGGCCTTTTAATCATTGGTGATTTTTTATTCTTGTTAATCATTGTAACAACGTAAAATTTGTTCTCGTGAGATCTGTGTTACATCACGCCACATGACTGCCTTAAATGATTACATTTTCATTACTTTTGCTTTTAGATACTGTGACATTATCCAAAACATAATGGATGTGACAATATTCGTGGTATTCGGAATGTCTTCACTCATCATATGCGCTGTGTTGTGTGGGCTGCTTCTGGTAAGATTTTTATAACTGATACAATACACTGAAAATGTATCTACCTATGTAATTTTTACATCGAAAAGTTCGAATACACCGGACGAAAAGAGATACGGCAGGACGACACCGGTTTATGGTGGAAGTTCCTAAGACCCGCACGAAACGGTACGCTTGTACCTTTATTGTTCGTACCGCAAGGTTGTGGAACTCTCTGCCTGACTCTCTGTTCCCCACGCACTATAATACAGCGATCTTCAAAGCGAGAGTGAATCGGCTCTTATCGGGTAAGCACGCTCCATCTTAGGCCTTAGCCTTTGCTTGCTATCAGGTAAACTATGGCCAAGTGCAAACGCGTTCAAGTTAAAAAAAATACACCAAGCAATATATATTTTTTTATTTATTTATTTAAAGATGCCTAAATTTACATATTAAATGAAATTATTGACAATGATATTAGCCATCCGTAATAATTTTCGCCAAGAGAATTTTTTAACTATCGTAAAATATTACAAAACTTTTAATTTTATTTTATTCCAATTATCTTTTTAACGTTATTTTCAAGCCGTCATCAATGGAGACATATGTGTTCCTGGTTGGATATTTATTTGCCATGACTTTACAAATATTTGTACCTGGCTATTTGGGCACTCTACTGAATTATGAGGTACGGTTTTTCTTGTTCTGAGATAGAATGTTTGAGTATTTAAGTAATTAAAATAACATGGAGAACTACTAAATAAAAACTACTACGTATACGTAGTTTTCTATACTTAATTAAAACAATAAAGCAGTCTTATTGCAAGAAAACCTCATCTGAGTGTGATCAATGTGATAGAAATTTTATGTAAATAAAAACATAATTATGTTGATGTGTGATTTTGTCTAGTAATAAATCTATGCTATATTAAATACTGTGAAAAAAAAACTTGTTTTCAGAGCACAGAACTAGTATTTGCGGCTTACAGTACAGAATGGATACCAAGATCGGAAGCTTTCAAAAGAAGTATTCGAGTGTTCGTGGGCCGAGCAAACAAATCTATTCAAATGACAGGCCTGAAAATGTTCCCATTGTCGCTTTCAACGTTTACTTCCGTACGTACATAACTATGGACTATGTACTTATTTTTCTTCTAAAATAGTGTAATGTAGTATTCTTTGATGTTATATTTGTTAATCTAGCAAATTGTTGATTTAAAATATCATTTATTCGTGTTTAATATCTGCCTTGATCAATCCTCGTTGGTATGTTACCATCATCATCATCATTAACTGGTTTTGAGCCATTCCGCTAGCTATTAAAGGTCTGCCTTTTGATATGTTACTAATAGTTTATGTAAAAAAGTTGTATATTATAAAATAAATACACAACTTTTTTCATTTTATGTCTTCGGTCAGTTTTGTTGCCATTAAATGCATATCATTATTTTCTTTTCAGATTGTAAAATCAGCGTACTCTATTTTCACTCTGATAAGGAGCTTTCAGGAGTGACATACTTATCTATTTTTACGTAAAAATGTGTTTATTCGAAGATTTTTAATTATTAATTAAAGACGAAGAACTTCTCCTCACCAATTACTATTTATTTCACCGGACATAATATTTAGCAGCAAGTTTTAATTTAACAAGTTTTCAGTGCCGGCAAAGGTAAACTTTCTGCATGAAAATGAGGGGAACGCTTAAAATTCCTTCTACAGGGAACTCCACAGACAACTAAAGTCAGAATGACACTGTGTAAAAACAATGGGAGAAGTTAACGTATTTACACTAACACTAAATGTAACACCTATGTAGTGCTTGCAGTAATGACTGAACTCATTACATGTGAATTATTAGATAAATATCATGCAGACAATAAAAGTTTTGATTGTTTTTTTTAAATTATATAAAGGCATTGTTTGATGTTAATTTTTTTAATGCCTTATTTTTTACTTACATTTCTTTTCTGTAGAACTTTTTTTGCCAGCTAATACCAATAATCAAATAATATTATATTTTTAAAAACCTAGTGTTATTATTATTTAATTATTTTTTTTAGCCTCAGAACCTTTTTTTCTTCTACTACTGAACTAAATAGTAAGTCTAAGTTCTTAGTTTCTTTTTTCTGGTCTGAACATATATTCCTGAGTAAAAGGATGGTTTCAAGGTTAGGTACATTTAGGCCTAATGAGAAGCTATTTCTCTCCACCTCTCGGTGCCCGGTAAATGATGATTTTCTTAGACATTATTTAAAAATCCTTATTTACTAGAAAGATTTTTTTTAATAAAACAGAGTAAAAAAGGCTTATAACTTTGTGGAAGGTGGTTACCGTCACCTGTGAATGGTCACTTTAAAACTCTTCACCAAATTGATTGTTGTATTAAAAACGCTTCATGTATACTTACACCTAACAAAAACCTACTTATATCATATTATTACTATTTCTACTTTTTTTTGCAAAACATTATCAATTCAAAAGTGTTAAAAATTAATACTTACGTCTTGTTATATTTATTGTATTAGCCATTAAGTATCAAAATGTATATATGAGGACGGTGTGAAAGTGGCGGTGTACTTGAATAAAATAATAAGCAAAATAAACCACTGTGTTTATAGCAAACCTTTTCCAATTTCAGTCTCAAATTAATCACCGTCGACAAGCTGTTTAAAAATTCAAATTATTGTAGCGAACACTTTTCGATTCCTCGTAAACTGGTATAAATATTTAAAATTCCTGTTAAAGTACTTTCGAAGGGGCTTATGTTTGAGAAACAATAGGTAAAGAGGTTGGCGGGAAGGGATGATCCTCGCTCGGTAACGAACCCCCGAGGCACCGGTGCGCTACTGTGTATATCTCTCGATGATAGGTAAGATGTCGGATATGAATTGAATTTTTATAACACTCGTGAGTTACTATTTTAAATAACAAAAGCAAATCACCAACTATCACAGCTCCGTCATTTCAATTCGTAGAACTCTCGCGTGTAAAACAATTTTTTGCTTCTTCAAACTGAAGTATTTCAACGATTTTTGTCACGTGAATTTTAGATTTTTAGAACTGTATATTGGGACTAGTAAGTAGTATCTTATGCTACTTAGTTATATGTTTAAATATTTTTATTGTATTTCAAATTCACTTTTACTTTTATACACCATAGGTATGCTACCTATCTGGGGTATAAAAGTAACACAGTATTAAGAAAAAACAAAGTACAATGAAGCGCGTACATGTATTGCTTATGTATAAGCTTACATATATAGCTTATCTAAAATACTATTCCCACATTTTTTAAATTCCTCTTTTTTAAACTTTTATTTCAAATCCATACCATACTAGTCCGCGCTGTCTGGTGTATAAAGTAAAACAGTATTCACAATGAAGCGCGCACCTGTACCTGCTCGCATCACGCGCTTCTGTTCACAATCGGAAAATATTCGGCAGAATGCAATATACACACTTTACTCTCAGGGGAAGTTGACATTCTCTGTTTTGTTTTATTTTAGTAGTTTGAATAAAGAACTCTGCAGAACGTTTCGTTTTTTAGATTAAATGTTTGGTGTCCTTAGTGAAAACCAATAGATTTAAGATTCAGATTTAGTAGGTTTATGTATACTAATATTATAAAGCTGAAAAGTTTGTTTGTTTGAACGCGCTAATCTCAGGAACTACTGGTGCGATTTGAATAATTCATTTTGTGTTGAATAGACCATTTATCGAGGAAGGCTTTAGGCTATATAAAATCACGCTGCAACTAATAGGAGTGAAGAAACCATGGAAAATGTGGAAAAAATGGGGAAAATTATTCATCTATGAGGGCTTCCGTAAACAGCTATTCCACGCGGACGAAGTCGCTGGCACAGCTAGTATTAGGTACATATGCAAACAATACCTGCATTGTCAAAATTTCTAAATCAAAGCATTTAGTATTTAGCGTTTGAATTAAATTAGAAATAAATGGTTTGGTTACGATATCTGTACTGGTATTAATATACTAACGTTGATCAAACCTAATCCAAGTTAAAGTTCAACTTAAGATATTAAAAACAATTTCAAAGTTCACAAAGAATATGCCTAAAAGGTGATAAAAGAAACATTGTTTTCATCAAATTGGTTATTTCGAGTTACTTTGGAAGTCAAAGGTTACCTGTTGAGCTGAACTTTGCCATGTAAGCGAAAACAATTTTATCAAGAAGCTGTCAGATGGAAAGTTTTGCCGTAATATTTTACGAAACTGACAAAGTATTGAGATATATGAAAGTGAGGTAACTTATGCGCGTTAATATTGCTTGAATGTAGTAAGTTAGTTTATCTATAGATAGTATATAGGATCTTAAAATTGGACGTATAGTAGTAGAAGATACCAGTCCTGGAATAAATTAATGTGTAAATGATTTTGATTACTGGCAGTTCATATATAGAGTACTAAATACCCTAAGCTTGCTATCTGTGTATAAAATTGTAAATGAAAAGTCTTTAGTATGTAAAAGACATACGTAGTTTAAATTCTCTAATAAAGTCTCCTCATAAATTTACTAGTTTCTTATTTCAAATGTATTAACTTATCTTTACTTACTCATTACTTCAAACTACAGCTCTATATGGTACAGTAAATTTATGCAACCAAGTAACCTCTTGCAAAAAGTAATAAAAACTAAACGGTGTGCCCAGCAAATAGGCAGCGGGCAACAAAAGAAAATTCCAGAAGGCATTTTTATAGAAAACTCGAGAGTTCTGTTAATTAGAACGGATTCTTGCTTCCCGGCTGCAAAGACAACATAACCTAGGGATAGTTACTACTGTGTTCTTTAAAAATAGTTTAAAAAAAAATCAAATAGCATTTATTTTTTACAACTAAAGTAAATACTTACGTAAATAAGGTGTAAGTTGATTTGTCTTGTGTGAACCAGTGTGCAAAAATGCAGAAAATAAAAATACATGGTTTCTTCTAGGCAAGTGGGTCTACAACATCAGGTGAGCTGTAGTCAACAAAATCAAGTGTTAACAAAATAAATACATATAAAACAAATGACGTACATAACCGAACCGTATTTTTAGTATATTTATCTTTTTTACACTTGACAGCTAGGATTAGACTAAACTGTCACATGCATGCATGGTAAATTGTTAAATTAGCTACACCTTATGTACAGACAGGGCACATCACTTAACACTAAACTAGTATAAGTTCATGTTTTGTTGAATAAATAAATATGAATATTTCAGAACAGTAGCTAACCGGGTAACAGAATATATAGGCATATGTGTATCGTAATTTTCCTATTAAAATGATGAGTCTTTGGTATGATATCGTCCCCGGACCATTTCGCGGCTGGACTGGCGTCACCTCTACTAATTGCGTCTCATTTAAAAACGTACGGTTCCTGCAATTAACCTACATCCAGCCTCAACCCGATCTATGATGGTTATAAAAATAAATAGGCAGCGGTAATGGCCGGTCTTCTTGTGGTGCGGTAAATGAAGCTGTGAAAATGTATGATTTATTCAGTTGTTGTTTGTAATTTGCGGCCGTTTTGCGGTTTCATTATAACATATAAGAAGCTCAGTCACTATTCTGGTGCATCACTTGGTTAGACCATTCTAACCCAGTGTCCTACTAGCTTTCCCATTAAAGGGTCGTAGCGCAAAGATAATCTTCTTATCAGATATATCATTGTAAGGAGGCCATTGAAACTCAAAAGATCTGCGAATTTATGAATGATAATAGTAAAAAGCAATTTTTCAATTGGTATAAAAAGACAATGACTAGTTCAAGGCAAGGTAACAAAACATTTGACGTACGTGCCAATTTTAAGGAAGTGTAATTTACTATTCAAGCCTTTGAAAGAAGCAATGTAAGTAGATATAGATACCTACACAATTTACGGAGAAAGGATGACAATTGT
The DNA here is from genome assembly GCA_927399415.1 of Macaria notata. Classification (NCBI taxonomy): domain Eukaryota; kingdom Metazoa; phylum Arthropoda; class Insecta; order Lepidoptera; family Geometridae; genus Macaria; species Macaria notata. The sequence goes on from OV656727.1 coordinate 5,085,563, forward strand.
CAGAATAATAGACTTGGCGTGAACGTGGAAACTAGTCTTTTAATTAGGAAATTGCATTTTTACCGCGTTGTGGACTTAATCACAGAGTAGGTTTTTCTTTGTGATGTTTGCTAAGTCGTATTTAAGGGACTTACACCGCTAGTGGCCGACATTTAACTCTGACCTATCTTGAAATTCACAAAACCAAAAATAAAACAGTACATTATCAAAAATGAAATATATACAATTAGATTGTTTCAAGCCTAACTTCATGTTTTTTCGATTCCTCGGAATGTGGGCGGGAGAAAACCGCTCGCGATATTACAAATATTATAGTAAACTATTTGTGTCAATATTTCTAGTATTACACGACGTTCTGGTGACCGCTAACTTCTTTTTCATGCCTCGAAAGCTAGACTTGTTTATTGAGGAGCTGTTATTTTATTTTACCGAGATAGCGGTTCTATCAAAAGCCCTGACCTTTCTTTTCATGCGTGAAAAAATACAAGAGGTTCTCCAACTGGTGGAATGTGACACATTTCAACCTGATGTCGGCGATACTCGAAAAATTGTTGAGAGCACTAAGAATTTTATTAGAAAGTATTATAAAATATTGCTTGTTGTTTCTTATACTTCGCATTTGACTCATGTTAGCAGTCCATTGATTGCGCATCTTGTGTTGTCTGTCGATTTAGAGCTGCCTACTTGCAGTTATTCGTTTCTTTCGGACAATGTTAGACAAATGTTTGCGTATCCATTCTATGTCTATCAAAGTTTTGCCATGCATTGTCACATGTTAACTAATCTAAACACGGATGGTTTTTTCTGGGGCTTAATGAGTTTGATGAAAGCTCAGCTAGAAATCTTAGACTACAAATTAAGGCGAGTGACCGACTATGTTGAAACTGAAGAAAATAGCGCTGTAAAAGAGGAAGTTGTGTTGGAACAACTTCATAAGTGCATCTTGCATTTTTATGAAATAGAAAGGCAAGTTTGGTCAAACTTTTTCCGTAGAATAAAACTTGAAAACCAGCATAGTATCCTGAAATTACTAGGATACTATTAGGCAAAAATAAAATTTGTTTAAATCTTTATAATGACCTAAAAAAAACAATTGTGATAAACATTTGAGGATAAGCAAACTATTATTTTAATTAAGAAAGTGACAAATGCTTATTTCGTCACGTAAGAAAGCATTTTGTCAAACGTTTTATGATACTTCTCATAAAAAATAATAGATAAAATAATACAGACCACCCATTAATATAATAATACTGCAACTAACTACTTTTTCAGGTTTTGTAGTTTGATACAAGCCGTATTCGACGTGACTTTGTTCGTACAATTTGGAGCTTCTATCTGCATCATATGCGTTAGTCTATTTAGATTTACTTTGGTAAGATTTTATAACTCAATTTTTTTACATTCAACAACTGTGGCGGTAAAAGTCTATTAAAATTTTATTAGTCAAATATTAGTATATGTATAATAAGTAATCTTGCGTTAACGTAATAATATTTATACATAATTTGGTTATTCCAACCAAAATTTGATTGTTTTTTTATTTTTAGTCAGCACCTATGCCATATTACATTTTTCTTACAAGTTATATGGCTGCAATGGTAGTACAGATTATGCTGCCTTGTTGGTTTGGTACAAATATTATGGAAAAAGTGAGTTCCCAACTTTATTTAAAAAATTTGCTTACTGGTTAATCATGATCTACAAGTATGTACATATTATATTTTTTTTAACGTGGGATATGTTAACGTTTATGCTTTTAAAACCTTTCTATGGACCTTGTTACCTGAAATAAAGACCTAATGTTATTAATATATTTATTCAATAAATATACATGCTGTGTATTTGATTTTAACTAGGTATAAATGACTTTTTTCAGAGTTCTTCTCTCTCCGTAGCAATTTACAACTGCGACTGGACTCCGAGATCTAGAAGATTCAAGCGAAGTATGATATTATTTGCCGAGAGAATGAACAGGCCTCTAACCATCACTGGCCTTAAGATGTTTCCTTTACTACTTACTACTTTTACCAAGGTGTGATAAAATGTACTTTTATGTAGTCATTGATAAACTTTAAGACGACGCACTGCTGAATTATAAATCTGAAATTGTAGGTCCAAGCGCCCTGCACCGCCGCTGTGGCGTAGGAGCCAAGTTTCGCTGAAAACCTACTTATTCCGAAAGGGCGTAAGCGACAAAATGGTTTGGTCGTTTATTTAAAATTTCAAAATCAAAGTGCTTGTGTTAATTAACATAAGTGGAAAATTTTAGCGCTTTAACCCGTAACCAACGCTGACAAAATCTTAAATAGATAGATAGATTAACTCTTTATTGTTGACACATATTAAAAAACAGTACATAGAACAAATTGCACCTTAACTAGTGCCACAAGCGGCGGCCTTATCGCTGAAAGCGATCTCTTCCAGGCAACCTTCAGCTGGAGAGAAATAAGCAAAAGAAATAAAGAAGAATGTGGTGTACAACAAAAAGGAAAAAAGAAATTTTACTAATATATATATATATACATATAAATACGCAATACACATACTTAATATAATAAAATTAATGTTTATATACAAATACATATAATACACAACAAAATATTTAAAGGTGATAGTAGTAGAAATAATAACAGCAATTTTCACTGAAGGGAAGCGAGATAAAATTCCTTTACTTGTTTTTTAAAGGAATCAATTGTCTGAGCCTTTTGAATGTTGATAGGCAGAGAATTCCATAAAGTAACAGCTTGTACAGTAAATGATGAGCCATAAAAAGATTTCTTTTTGAATGTTGGATGTGCGAGTGTTATTTGTAGATCGAAGAGAAAGAGAGTGTGTAGTATGGACATACGCAAAACGAGAAACTAAGTAACGTGGGGTAGCCGGGTTAAATAAAATGTTATATACGAGAGAGAGGATGTGAGCATTCCGGCTTAAATATCCCCGATTTTAAAGATATTTTTTTAATGAATTATTTTGTGGTATAAAGTTTGGCCGTTGGTGTTATGCTATTCACAAAATATAGTCATTTTAAAATGATAAATCTTATACAGTTAGTTTAGTTGCTTTTGTCCATGTTGAGTAAAATTCGTATCCTTGCAACCAAATTCTCAGGGTCTATTCTCTCTCTTCTTAAAATATCTAGGGGATTTTAAATTTCTCTGTCAAGAATCTTGTTTCCTGGGTATTTCAATCCCCAGGAATACTATTATAAGTTTATTCAAAGCTAGTGTAAATAAAATGTTTTACGCTTTCTTACATCTAAGATACTTAACATCAAGCAAGCCCTAAAAAAACGGAATGTACCTTCAGTTAAAACCACATTTAATGGTACAAATAATTAATTTCGTACACAAACTATAATTAAAATAAGTATTTTTTGCAGATAATGAATACGGCGTACTCCTTCTACACTTTCCTACGAAATATGGAGGAGTGATGTAAAATTACATTTGAATTATTGGAACAACAGATAAATATAGTAAATTTTACTAAGAATTTTACAATGCATACAATTTAAGTATAGCTAGCGTTTATTGCACAGCACCTATTTTTATTTATAGAAATATTCGATACAATATACACAAAGCTTAATGAATGGTTCACTTCACTGAAAACTGATATGATAAAATAATTTATTTGGTTGTTAATTTGGATTTTTATTTTTAACTTCTGTAAGATGTGTATACTGAAATAACTAAGTGTGGCGACTATAGTTGTAATCCGTTTAAATAAAATTACCGACATTTCTAGTCCCAAATAATTTTTCTTCTTTCCTTACGCCACAAATACAATAAAGCAACAAATTCTAAAGAACACATGAATAAATAGCCGTATCTAGGGCGAGCAATTTTTTCGTCTCACAGGAACAAATGTCACATACAGAGGTCGAGGACAATGGGCCCGCTCACCAGTTCATCTGTTAGCCCGTGGGAGAGATAAAACAAGTCACAGGCTACAAACTACAAAGATGACCCGTTTGGCTGGCCCGTTAGCTTAGTTGGTAGTGGCTCTGCCTTCTAATCTAGGGTTGCGGGTTCGATTCCCGCGTGACCTAAGCATTTATGAATTTTAAAATGTATATTTACTTGTGTTGGGATCTGGTCGTTTGTATGTATAATAAGTATGTATTTATGTACATAAAAATAGTAGGTATATAAGTATTATATCCGTTATCTAGTACCTACGACACAAGCGTTTGCTTAGTGTGGGGCTAAATGGCGCTGTGTGCAATGTCTCGGAATATTTATTTATTTTATTTTTATTAATGTCAAATCATACCTAAAAATATATTCATAATAGTAATAGACACACAGAAATTACTTGGGTTGTTAAGATAGATGACACCATCTGCTGGTCTTATTTTATAGCCTCATTGATGCTCGAAGATAGCCTCATACTATTTTGACAGCCTTTTTGTCTCTACAACAATATGACTCTACTTCCTAACGTGTATAATAGCTAACCTTGAGTCTTTAGATGTGTCATGAAAAAACAAATTACTCATTGTACAAAAAATTGTTCATCAATAGATTTAAGATTCTGTTATAAGAGTACATAAATTAAGATTTAGAAAAAAAAACTATTTTTTTATCTGTCACATGTCATTATGTAACAATCTAATAAGCAGAATGCAGTTATTTGGCATATGCAACATATGTCGAATTTTATTCGTTTAATGAGGTATCTTTAAAGTATGATGTCGTTGCCCTCTGGCCGTAATAAGGCGTGTTTTTGCCCAAACACAACGAAAAAGGAAACAATGATTTTGCCCCTGACTAGATAAATAAGATGTCCGGTGGACGTGACGAGGGTACCATTACAGTTTTTATGGAATCTTTCAGCGGCCTTCGCACTATACACCTATCTTTGTGTAGGCTTGAATACATTGTTAATGCTAGCTCAGGAAAAAGTAATGGCGGAAAGTCATACTGATTTTTAGAGAGTAGAGATTAATGCCACAAAAAACGGTCTGGAAGATTCGATTTTATTCATTTGTTTCCGATGAAAAAGCATAGAAATTGGTCTCCCGTCCTTCCTTGCCTGCAAACGATGATTTAGTGGCGATCCCAGGATTTATAGAGCAACCTTCCCCGAGACTTCGATGAATAATAAATTTAAGATCTTTTTCGATATTATTGATACTTTGGGTTTCTTCCCGTGATGTATGTTCGGGTGAGAATTGAAACCCTTTTATTAAAACATATATTAGAGGACACGTCTAGGCGGTGACACTGAATAATATGCTCCTTGTTGCGACTATTCTTCGCCGGATTCTCTCTTATTTCGGCTTTTATTACTCTAGGATTATTTATAGTAATGTCTGTGTATTCTCAGACAGTAGTGTAGCCGTAAATCTTTACAGTTTATTATCTTTCTTATTACCATAATATAAAAATATTCCTTATGCTAGCGCATTACGCGAATAAATGTTTCGGTTCGACATTGGATTCGGCCGTAATAAAAGTATTTTATTTTATAAGATTGCGAAAATGCTGTGCCAGATATCTACTTCTAGATCTACTACAGATCTTAATACTTTTGCTGCGGTATTTATTTGTATACTACAAGTAACAATTAAATGCAATTCCAATGGTTGCCTGGAAGAGATTGCTTTTAGCAATAAGGCCGCCACTTGTGGTACTAGTATAAGTTTTTTTTCTTCTTTCTTTTTAATTATTATCGAGTGTTGCAATAAAGAATTTTCTATCTATCTATCTAAATTCAATTTCCAACGCCACATACAATACGGGATTGCGTTTTTACAGTTACTTAACTATAAAACTAACTAAAAACAAATGTATGAATAAAAACAAGCTGTTCTCAAGGCTATTCGTAGCTAATACGTAAGCGTTAAACTCCAAAGTGAGTTTCGTATTCGTTTCCGAAATCCAAGTGTGTATTGTACGGGGGTGTTTGCATTTGTCGAGTTAATTCCAAGGCTGTGTCTGTTTGTCTTACGAGCAACGTCTGACATTCAGACTGAACACAGACAATTAAACCTAAAGGCAGACAGTAGCGAACACATAGTTATAAGCAAACCTTATTAATGAATAAATATAATGACACCTATGAATGAAAAACTCCGTGGTGACGAGAAACTGTTAAAAAGTAAAACCTTTTAACTTGAGAACTGGCAGAATACAAAGTTATGGACAAAAAAAGAAGAAAAAAACAAAACAAATGACAGCTGCGAGATTGACAGTTTTATGTTGTTATTCTCGTTACCATGGAAATCGGTTAGCTGAAAAAGTAGATACCGTGACATCAAGTAAAATGAAAATAAGAAATATACATGTGATTTCATGCAATTTCTCGCTTAATTATTTAAGATTAGCGTAAGGCCATAAATAATTATAAATTTATCTATTTCATTCTTGAAATTTTTTGCTAAAATTGGTATTATGATTACATCGAATAGTGGTTAAAAATGAAACTATAGCTAAAGATATTATTAACAAGTCATGTTATGTGTTCTCATTTCGATAACTTCATTTATATCATGTTTGATTGTTGTTTGTATTGTAACATTTCATCATATTGTGAAATGTTATTGACAACAATTATCACTGATAATTATAAATTTTGTTTCGTTTCCGAGTAGAAGCAGCAAAAAAATGGCATTGTTAGAACAAAATGAATGAGGTATTCAGTATTTATTTATGCAACAAAACATTGATTTAATCTAGTAAATAGTTAAGACTAGCTGTGCTCGCGACTTCGTCCGCGTGGAATAGTTATTTTAGGCATCATATTTCTTTTTGAAAAAAAACCTCTTCAGCTTTATAAATTATAGCTGTTACGACTGTTAATTCACGACTTGAACCGTTTTCGCAGCGCCCGCAACGGAAGCCTTCAAAGACGAATAATTTTCCCCGTTTTTTTCGCATTTTCAATTTTTTCTTCGCTCATATTAGTTGCAGCGTGATGTTATATAGCCTAAAGCCTTCCTCGATATATGGTCTATCCAACACAAAAAGTGCCAGTACTAGCAGTTCCTGAGATTAGCGCATTCAAACAAACAAACAAACAAACCAACAAACTCTTCAGCTTTATAATATTAGTATAGATATGTACCCTGTACATAGCCTTCATTATATTAATTTGGTGTCTATTCTGTCTTTGCGACTAGACGAAGGCAGGGCAACGCAAACAGATGGCAGTGAGGTTAAAACTCACGCCGCATGTTAAATTAGTTAAATAACTCTCGGGATCTTCTCTCAGTATATGGGAACATGTCTTTGCTCTAAGCCCGAGCAAATTAGAGCAGCTAACTTGCACATTACACTCGCTTTCCAAATTAATCTGTGCGCTGTGGCTAATTAAGAAAAAACATTGTTGGCGAACTGCTATTTGCAATGTTTGTAGTCGCGGGACTTGGCAAGTCGGGTGCGGTGAATTAGAACGGATTGCGGAGCTTTTTTTTTTTTTTTTTTTTTCTTGCCCAGGAAAACCTATTACAGGTACCACCCAAAAAAACCCCGGGGAGGGCGGGTGGTTATGTGGGAGTCTCCGCCCCACTCTATAAGGGCGGCATACCCACTAAAAACCTGGGGTGTTCCATCTCCGCATCGTTGGTCCAGGGCCACGAGAGCGCGATGCATACATCCGCAGCCCTGGTGATGCTGGCCCGGTAACGGGCCCCGCCTCGGGGAGCTTCAGCTCAACCCTCAATGGATGACGTGTCAGAACACGGGACACGTCATGCATCCTGTGGGGACTCATTCCAGGGCAACAGGTTCCCCGACCTGCCACCCAGAGCCCCCAGGAGTCACGCAGTCGCACGCCAAAGCGACCGCCCTCCTCCAATGCGCCCTCTGCGCACGGAGTTCGGTTCCCGTGTCGCCGCTACTCGGCCGGTACACCGAACTCCTCTCGCCCTCGGCGACCACCTCGGGTGCTCTTAAAGAGCACCCAGCTCCACCTACACCGCGAGGTGCGGCGAGCTCCCCGCCTCGGGCCCTTCAACCAGCCCTCTCGAAGGGGAGGTATAGGCGAGGGCCCCCACTCGATCGAACGTTTGGACACAGGCTAGCAAGATCCACCGGAAGGTGGAAGTTACTAACCTGTGGACGGGGTGCACCAGGTTTCCCCAACTAACCCCAAATCCCCATATGGAGAGATGAAATTAGTTGGGCTTACCCAACGTGAAGGTAGTCCGATCATCGCACCCCACGGATTGCGGAGCTAACCCAACTTGTAATTAAATGCTGGATTGTTGGACGTATGCAAATAGAGCTATGTGTGTTTACGTGTGCTATTGTGATTTTGTGGTGAAAAAAAAAAAAGTTGTAATGAATACAATTCTTGTTAAATATGTATATTGCTGGTGTGGTTAAATATGTATATTGCTGGTGTGGTTAAATATTAGAAAAGCTTTAGTACTTTTTAAAGTGAATGTATTATTTCAAAAGATTTTAAACAAAGTAAACAGAAAATCAAAATAAACTGTAATTTACCCGTTCGTTAAGGACACTGAGTATATTTGTAGTGCTCCTGATGAGAACGCTCTGCGGTCTATCAAGCTGGATACTATCCTACCTACACAAGTACACAAACATATAGAACAACATAAAAAATGGAAGAACTTACTAAAATTGAAAATTTTCTTCTCGTAATGTGCCTCCCGAGCCACCTGATTGCCCAGAATTCCAATATATCGTGATTGACAAATTGACGTACTCCAGATAATACAATGAAAAAAATATCTTTTATGAAGATCAAGGAAGTGTACGTAAGTCGTACAGTATTGTGTTTAATTATATATTACGTAAAAAATGTAGAAACCCAGACTAAAATATAGGCACAATAAGCTAAGGAGTCGTTCCTTGCCCCAAACCCTAGACTAATACTAAACAAGGGTTGTCTAAATAATTCTGCCCACTCTGTAGATGAGAGCGGAAGCGTAATTTCTGAGTTTATTACTATTTGTAGCCGTCTTTTGTGTGGCGTAGACCCGTAGAATTGCTACGAAAACTCGTAGACCTTTTATTATTTGCTACGCCTGAATTGTGTTTTTGTTCAGAATTTTTCTTAAGATTAATTATTTTTGGAACTAACTTAACCAGAAAATAGATAACAAATAGCAAAGTGTATTTAATTATTCTTTAGAATAGTTGGTTATAGTCAAATCAATACGTTGTTTTTCTCAATTTACATTATATTAGACCCATTTTGTTTTAAATTAAGCTGATTTTCCAAACATAGTAGTTTTTTATGACAACTAACAAGGGTTAAGGGCCTTCTTCCAGTTACTTTAAATTCAGGCAGCATTTATCAGTTTCAGTGATCGTGGCTTAGTCGGCGGTTCTATTGTGAAGAATGTTTTATTTATGTTCTACCATTCAGATAGATCAATAGAAAAATTACGAAATGCTAAAAAACATGAATAAAAATACGTTTTCATCATACATATATTACAGGGTATATTACAGGAAAATGTGCTTACGATTAGTTTATTTAATTTTATCATCATTATCATCAACAATAACTTTTTTGTGTTAAAAAAAAATTAAACACTAAACATAATATACCTTTGTTGAGATTTTAAAAAGATACAATCGGTGTTTGGTTGAAATCAAAGTTATCAATTTTAAGTGATTGACTTTTTGTAGTAATCAATTGAAACCTGTAGCTTTAAAAATTGTGCATGTATAACTTCAAAGGGAAATAAAGGCTATTTTTATTTTATTTATTTAATCAATTTGAAATAACCGCTTTTTTCCTATTGAAAACCAAAAGAACAAGCAATAATTTCCTAACTGAAAGAAGTAACAGCCATCAAAAGACAGTAGATACTTTTGATTTCAATATCAATCAACCAAATTATTTGTACTACCAACGTTAGTTTACATGGTTTACATACAAAAACATATGCGTTTGTCTCACAAAACACTGCATATAATAAACTAGTGTTGAAAGCGTATCCTTGTTCGTCTCTCCGCAGAATGTTTGGACTGTTGTTGAAAACTTTCAGCCGATCGGGTTTAACTCAAAGCCTTTCTTGTACCTACACTTTTAAGAGGCCATATGTCAGGACGGAATTCAGGTTTTTTTATCATTATTTTTTTTTATAATAGAACTCTTAACATAATTTTCAATTATTTCTATAAAGATTTGACGACCCTTAAAATTAATTTTAAGCTAATGTACGCCCGCGGTTTCGTTGCCTTTTTTGAGATTGACACTTCTAAGACTTTATACCTCATACTACCTACATACTAAAAATCATGATAATCAGTTCAGCCGTTTTTGCGTAGCGAGCGTTAAAATAAACACGCAAAAATTCTAAAAACTGCTGATACGTGTTCTGATATGGATTTTAAGTATACCCAAACATTTTTTTCATATTCTTCTATGTACAGACTTTTGACTCTCTTCAGCTTTATTATTTGTATATATAAGTTAGACATAGATAGAAAAAGGTATCTTGTACTTCAGTTGAAGTATCATGATGCTTTTACCCATCGTATTTAACGGGATCCGTAAATTATTCAAAAACGAAAATTTTTAATAATTCGCTCTTGATATAATTAAACTATACACTGTTTTACGTAGTACTGAGTTTTTTATTTACAAAACGATATGTGTTCGTTGGCATTATGCTTTTTTTGCATTGACATCATAGCAAAGCTACAGATTATGATTTTCGATGTCAGACACATAATACCTATAAAGTTCCTAGTTCCGTCCAGCAATATGGATATCTCATTAATTTGCCCTTCATTAAATTAAATTATAAATAAATAAAATAAATAAATATTTCGGGACATTGCACACATCACCATCTAGCCCCACACTAAGCAAACGCTTGTGTCGTGGGTACTAGATAACGGATATAATACTTATATACTTTTTTTTGTAAATACATACTTATTATACATACAAACGACCAGACTCAACACAAGTAATAATACATTCGTAAAATGCATAAATACTTGTGTCACGCGGGAATCGAACCCGCAACCCCTAGATCAGAAGGCCATCAGCCACTACCAACTAAGCTAACAGGCCAGTCACAAATTAAAAGTGTTTTACGTAGTACTGCGTTTTTAATTAATATAATAATATGACATGTGTTTGTTGGTATGTTATTCTTCATTGATATCATAAAGAAGCTACAGATTATCGATCGATGTCAGACAAAAAAAAACCTAAAACAAAATTTTAGCGGCTCCTAGATCCGTCCAGCAATATGTCTTTAAAACGTTGAATAATGGACCTCTTCCGTAGTGTCAATGGAATTCGATAAACTTCTATTGGCCTCATTCTAGAACTTTCTCGAACTTTAAAGTTGTTTGTCTAGCTTTCCCAGAAGTTTCTAACTTGCAAAATACGGGCTTCGTCACACTTGGGGTCTTGAATAGAATACTACGAATATGTTTTCTAAATACAATTCTAGAAGTTGGGTATGAATTTAGATAGAAAACGCGCGGTCTAGGATTCAACCTTTTATAAATTTTAATTAAAAAGTTTATTGCTTATATAAATTTATATATCAAATTTATTATGTTGGCTATGAATAAAAAACCTACATTTAAAATTTCACAAAACAATAATATCGTCGAAAAAACACATTTGAAAAATGAATCAATATATTTTTTACATTGTAGGTAACACATCCAAAATTAATTATTATTATTCTAATATTAATTAACATCTATATAATTACTAATAAAAATAATTACGAACCGTAAAGTTGTAAAACTGAAGAGCAACCTTAATTTACTGAAAGTAATACAAGTTCCATGTTGAATATCATCCTTTATTATACAGACAGGATAGGTAGGTAAAGTAATTTGTATGTAAATGTTATTGTAATGACTTATGACTAAACGGTTATGGGGAAGGTGCGTTACGAGCTTAGATAAGTATCCGAAATGGTCATTTTGACCCATAAACGATAAGAATCAGCAAGCCTGCTAGAAATGTGTGTATTTTTGCCATGTTTATATACATTTATGGTATATAAACAAGTAAAACAAACTATACGTATACAAATCTTCTTTTTCTTATCGAATGAGAGTGCCCAACTCTGGTCTCGAAAGTTTATCAAGCCGCCTAAAGGGCTTTTGACAAAGCTTTACGACTGCCGTACTAAACAAAAGACCTACAATTAAAGATGTCATCCGACCAACGTATTTAAATGTTTAGGGTTATAGATGCAAATTATATTATATTATATACAAATACCTTGCCTTTTTATATATTAATATATAAAACAATACTAAACTGAGTTTAGCAAATAAGACAATTAAAAACAGTCAGTAAAGATATCAGTTATTCACCGTTAGTACTTAAGTCACATGTCTCAGAATAAATTAAAAAGGTTCCGTAACGTCATGCTAGTTTGAATAATTGTACTAAAAATGTATATCAAATTTATCGCGCTTTTATATTATTGCCCTTTATTATATTTGCAAGTATAACGGTAGCAAAACTGTGAGTCAAATAACTAAGCCGCTAAAATTAACTTTAATTATTCAATAAATTTAAACAATCGCCCTTTACATTATTAACAATCAGAACGTTACTAGCGCTCCGAATAAAAGGGTCCGAATTATAAGGTCAAATCCAATTTTGCAGAAAGTGTAGTTTTTATTTCTTGATAGTTAAGATTGATTCTTGCTTGCACAGTTACATCTAAATTGTCACAAGATTCACAATTAATTTGGTATGAGGAAATCTTCATTCCTCGACAGTGTACCGGCGTTTACTTTCCTGCAGCCCTGACTTCCATTTATAATTCAAAGGAACGACTAAATGCCAGTAAATGTAGGCTGGAACAGTTACAGAATTCAATAAAATACAATTTTATTTATTAACTTTGGCCTTTTCGCGAGCGTTCGCTAACTTTGTTCGGAGTTATCGATATAGTCGAAATAATTCGAGCTTACTGTTTGAGTTTGACTTTGAATGGAATTTGACTCGATTGGTCGATAATACTGAGAAATAGTTTTGATTGATTGAAGTTTTGTTTAATAAAACGTGTAGAGTGATTTAAACTCTTTACTATGAGTCTGATTTTTTCTCTCGATTACTTATTTCACTATGATTAGGTAGTTTAATTGGGTTTGCTAGTTTTAGAAGCATATCATTTTATAACATTTATAAAACACGTATGTTGAACTTTCTTTTTTATAATAAATGAATTCCCAAAAGTAGCTACAAGATTGATAGCTATGTTTAGTCTCTAAGTCGCTAATGAAAAATTTAAGACCGAAAAACTTTTAGAAAACCTGATATTCCCTTAGGTTCCGCACTCCCCTACCAAACTATCGTAACATCAACTTCAGATAAAAAGTTGCCCATTTGACCAAGTAGCTTTTTCAGTGGATAAATAAGAGAGGCATCACCCGTGGGAGTGATTCATCACATGACCGGACTTTAAGAAGTGGCTTCCTTTAAGCCCCCAATCGATTCAAAACTCAGAAAATTATTCTCTAATACGTTCTGAATAGAGTTTAGTTTTGTGTAGTGGTTCCCCAGTTAGATTTTACTTTAGAGTAGTTCGGCCAAGAATAATGCGCTTGTAATAAGCAATGATTTTATTCCAAAGCGAGAAGATGTATGGAGCGATTAGGCAATTGGACTACGACTACCTACAAAACTACGTGATGTTAGGAAATGTGATTTATTTCTGACACATTTATAGCGTCTGACCTCTCTTAGGCTGCTTAGAGAATAAAAGGTATCGTATTTACTAGGATCCATTGTTGTTTATGACTAGTAAATAAGTAGGCCTGTTTAAGAAGCCAAGACACAATAATTATATTTGATTTATGGATGATTAAGTATATCATTTTTTGTTATTATACACTTTTGTTTATAGCTTCTCCCAATTGATATATTTTTGAAGTTGAACATTAAATAAAATGCAGCGTAAAGAGATTACAAAATTATAAACAGTTAACTAAAAAATGGGTGCTATTGAGGTGTATAACAAAACTATATGAAGTTGTGAGTGTAAATAATATGTAGTTCTGATTTCTGACTAGAATTTCAATAGAGTTGTTAATTAATACAAACCGTCGATCGGTTATTTGTGCAATTAACTACATACTGTCTGGTAAACCTGTTAATTTAGCTTTGGCCGAACATTCATTCGGATGGATTGAATTATTTGTGTTTGCGTTACCAAGTTTATAAATCGTGATTATTTTGACGTTGGAGCGATTAATCGGAATAATCAGGTATCAATAATAAAACGGTTTGGCGGGGAAAATTTACTTTAATTTACATTATTTTTAGCTATGCATGCTACATATACATACACATTGTTAACCTTCCTCTTAGAACACCTTGTATTTGTTAAAAATCACAACAAAATGCGTTGCGTAGTTTTTAAGATCCATATTAAGATATGCATTTGAGGGGACATACAGACTCTGTATTTATACTAAGATGATCACAAATCTAAATTAATATTAAATTAGAACTCGTTTAATAAACCGTTTGTTTTTGTTTTGAATTGTTTGTTTATGATCTTTTTTATATTTATGTAATTGTTGTTGAATAGAATATCTTCTTATCGTTATTGTAGGTATTGGTAACTATTGGCAACGTATAGCACCGGCATTCAAAGCTAGTATAAAACTCTAGCTAGTGGTAGTCGGTAAAACTCGCAAGAAATGAGGGCACCTAATGAAACTCGATTGTTTCTTCGCCACACCTGTGCCTTGTCGCTGCCTTTACTACCGTGGCTAGGAGGTAGGAAAATAAAGACAGGTGTTCGTAGTTTATCATCACAGTTGAGACGGTTTGTTACTGCACTTCTTTCACTTGTATTTCCTTATGTCTGAGGGGCGTAACCCCCGCGCAGAATTTATTCATTTAGAGATTTTTTGGGCACATATACGAGTATACATCATGGTGGGTGCCCTGTTCCTTGAATGGAAGGCACATGTCCTCGGATATAACCAATGTTACCACACTAGTTCGATATAAAAACAAAAGGCACGCGTATTGCGATTCTATTAAGCGTATAATAAAATCATTTTTCGAGTGTATATATTAATTATGTCTTTACCTATGAAATTTCCGATTTGTATGACGAAATTGAGAAAAATGATATTTCCATACAAACATTTTTAATGTTTTTATGGAAATGTCTGAACAGATTTAGATGCAATTGATAACTATAGTTAGATGGAAAAAAAGCTACGCACTGCATATATCAATTTCTCAAAAACAGAGTAGGTATATGATAAAAATAAACCTAGTTAAAGTAGTGAAACCGACAACACATTGAAAGAGGTGTTTTCAATGACTTCCCTATAAGTATTATGCACTAGTAATACATTTTTTATCTAAAAGGTACATAATTCAACAATTGATACAATAACAATTGTATTTAGAAAAAATATAGCTGTACGTAAAAGTTACAAACAGATTAAAATGTAAGAAAAAAACGGCAATTTCATAAGTAAATACCTATTAATAAGACAAGTGAAATTATTCAACAGTAGATGTTTTTTCAGTGAATAGGTTTTAAAATATGGTATCGGACACTAATACGTTATTCCATGATAAAAAAACTCGTAAGTATACTACGATATGTAATAGCATGGAATGTTGCTACAACGTAATACTTTAATTACCAAATTTTTGACATAAAAATACTATCAAGTTTTTTTATGTGTCACGTCATGTGCGTGCGTGACAAAACAAGTAATAATAGAACATAATTTACATATTCGTAATGATAAAATAATATCAGCCAGTATCCGTCTGTTTTTTTTTATAACTCGCCTCTCGTTCGTTTACCTGCCGTATTCGCAACAAAAAGAGCGTGCCAGGGATGAAAACATTTCTTTTTTCCGCATTTTGCTCTATGGTAACAACAGTTAACTTTTATTTAGGAAAATGGCGAAAACTACCTCGTGCGTGATAATGCATGCTTTAAGCCTATTTTAAAATAACTCTGCACGCAAATAGCTAGAGAAGCATTTTTTCATATAAAGATGTAATTAATCTATTTATCTACCTTAAACTTACAGGATATTATGATCACGCAACGCAAGATTTTTAATCTCGCATAAAATGTTTTTCTTTTCAATTATGGTCATTTAGATATAACCTCAATGTTCCAATTACAAATGCGCCATTTTTTTTCTTAATTAAATTAGTAAAAGCGTGACGCTCTGAATGTCATTAGTGATCCAACACTCCGTTCGAAAGTTCTCCAACAAATGAGATTCGACAGGTGGCGCCACCTATTAGCAAGAGACGTGAGAACTTAATTCTAATCGTTTTCTATACCTATACGCATACAATAATAGTTTGAACTTTATTACAACGTGTTATAGGCTATTTTAGCTTGTCTTTTAGCTGTTATTATAGTTATACGGTCTTCATATAGTGGATATTGCTTCTGTGATTATGGGAAGCAATTAGCTGGCTTTACGATGACATTAAAGTTTTATTAGCACACCTCCAGCTATGATGATTTTATATTTATAATTGGTTTTGAGATAACGCGCCTGAGAAAATAATGAGTTTTAATTCAATAATGCATGGTCTAAAGCTAAGGTCTACCGAGAAAAAAACGAAGACTAATATAACAGAATTATCTCAATATTAAAACTATGTTTTTTTTCAATATGTGTGTGAATTAAAAAAAAAATAAGTATGTTAATTAAGTTATTAATTATTTATTATTATGTCTTATTTTAGTAACTATCGTTGTCATATTTTATGCGTGGTTTTTATGAAATTAATCGGTAACTAAATTAATCTTGAAATCTGCGTATCAATGTGAAGAAAGAGTAAGCCGTTTTGATGATCTGTAAAACAAAAAAAAACTGTTATTTTTATACTCTTATATTTCAGAAACAAATGCAATTAAATATTGAAAAAAAAACAAAAAAGAGCATTTCAATAAAGGTGATCTTAAATCTTGTAAAAACAAATAATAGGTAGGTATTAAGTGTCTTAAATGTCTTAAATTCAGAGAAAATGTTTGAGAATATTTTATGATGTAGGTATGTACATCACATACCACAGAATTTCTAGAAATAGTAGTTTATGCAACTGTCATTTTAATACCCGTGTTATATGCAGTTGCATACACTACTTTATCTTCACTAATGCAATTAATCAAACAACAAGAGTAAAAGCTGACAATAGTTTATTTTTCATATAATTTTCTAGATTTTTCTGGCAAAAGATTGTGAGTTACTTTTGTTGCCAATTTTAGAATATCCGAAGGCGTACAAATATCATCGTCGCTATCCATTTTTAACTTTTAATTTGTATTTAAAAAACAAAACACATTGCGAAACATTAAATTCACGCGTACGTGTATTATCACAGTGATTTTGCTGCCATTAAAATCTAACCATCTATAAAGCGTGACCAACCTGATTGGCCCTGCAATCAGGTTGGTCGCGCTTTATTGATGTTATAATGAGCTATTACGATATCGATGTGGATATTATACCATCATGTGAAATTGCTTAAATTGAGTGTTTTGTTGTCTGTGCTATAACAGTAGTAATTATAAGTCAAGTATTGAAAACATAAGTAGAATGTTACAACATTAGTGTAGATAAATATTTTAATAGGTCTGCTATATTTTAATAGGTCTGCTATATTTTAATAGGTCTGCTATATTTTAATAGGTCTGCTATATTTTTTAATTCGAAAAAAAAACAGTTTATATCTTACCGATGTAAATGTAAACAGTGACATTGTGAATATCTTCAGCCCTGTTATTTGAACTGGGCTATTGGCTCTCTCTACAAAGATCCGGATACTTCTTTTGAAAGATTCCGATCTTGGTATCCATTCTGAACAGTATGCCGCCTGAACTAACTCGCGACTCTGTGGAAATTGCAAATAAATAATAATATATGGTGGTGTAAAACCAATTATTACAAAATAATACAGAATAAAGCATGAATAGAGCAAAAGTTCCAGTGTCTGCTTTTCATCCAGATCGAATCCGGCCCTACACCAATGACTTTTATTTTCAAGTGTAGATTTGCACTCTCTTAACGGTGAAAGAAAACATCGTGAGGAAACCGACATGTTTGAGGACCACAATATCCGAGGACATGACGTGTATTCCGTGGAAAGACCTGGGCGCCCACAGCGATGTATCTGTCCAAGAGAACTTCCCTACCGAATCAATTCTGCGAGGGAGTCACGACCCTCAGTCATGAGGAAATACGATTCAAGATAGAGAGGCTAAGAGCAAAAATTAACTGTTGTTACCTACATATTTCATATACCTATTTATAGTCCTAATCGCGTTTCCTAAATACTTTCTTAAAAAACTTTTTGCGTAACATAAAATACAGGAATAGGTAAGTTTCGTATTCTTACGTAGGTTAATATAACAAAATATATAAATTAGTTAATTAAGATGTATTTACCTCGTAACTGATTAGTGATCCCAAGTAGGAAGGTAAAAAGATCTGCAGCAACATTGCCACCAAATATGATAGCATACACGTATATAAGCCTACAGGAGTTGGCTGCAACAAATAATTAGTTTATTTATTTTATCTTATTAAAGCATGATGAAAGAAATGAAGCTTGCCCATACTCAATTCTTTTTATTATTAATACAATTTTATTTTAAATCGATTAAGAAAAGTTTATTTCCATTTTGATCTATATGTGATATCTTTAAATCAAGAAGCAAAATCTGTAAAACGTATTATAATAAACATACCAATAATTAAAAAAAAATATTAAATGAATGCTGGCTTTTTTCTGGCTCAACGTATCAGCATTGCCATCCAGCGTGGTAAGGCGGCCAGTATGCTGGGCACGCTGCCCTCTGGTAGAGGGTAGAGCACTTAGATTATCTTTAGGCTTTTCTAATGATTTTCTAAGTGCCCCTTTTTATGTTGTAGTTACAAGTAGTATGTTTGGTTTTACTTTCCTTGTTTTTATATTTTATTATTTTAAATAAAGAGATTTTTTTTTAATTTATACAAATAAATGGGTTGTCATTCTAGAACAGCCAGAATTCAATGATATAACATACCAATAGAAGTTGACACAAAACCACACCAATAGTTAGGGAGCCCATTCCAAATACGACGAACATACAACCACTCACAATGTCTTGAATAAGGGCACAGTATCTAAAATGAAAGACAATAGTATCACTAATTTATTTCATTACATACGTTTTTGTTCGGAGGATTCAAAAAAACTTATAAAACATATAAAAAGTATTTAGTAAATTGATAAGAAATACGTACTAAGAAAACAGCATTTAAATTTCCACTTAGACATACACTTACTTCAACACAATGCCATAGCGTCTCAAGATAAATCGAAGTCTCTCCGTCTGAATTTCATCTTGCTCTTTATAGCTTAGCCTCTTTTCATCAGAACTTAATTTCAAATTCTCTAATTTACTATGAAGCACTTTCAACTGTGTTACACACGTAAACATCAATCCAGCCACAAATGCATCAACACTAATATTATAAATCATATGGGCATATATCACAGTAGCTTGATAAGCAAATAAATGGTAAATATATTCGGATCGAAATTCATCACTAAGGAAGTAAAATTGGCTAATAACCAAACTGAATTCCGTATTAAAACATACATGTGCAAAAATCGACACTAAAACTAAACACGAGTAAGCTAAATGGCCTAAAGCAATGAATAGTTTCCAAAATGTTCGATAGGCGGCGTAGTCGTCTGTTATTATTTTGTGGCTCAATTCATCATTTACTTCGAGGTCTTCTCCGTCCATAAGATTGAATGCTTGAATGATTTTGTCCCGTTTAATTATGAGCATTAAAACTTTGCTAGCCACTGCTATTTCTGTGAAGTAAAAGATTACCTCGGGTATTATTTTTTCTATTTCATGCGGCACATAACACAGACTTGTGGTCAGAAGAACGCAGAACAAGATTTGGTTGAGTAAGACATTTGTAAGGGCGTAGAATCTATGTTTTGCTGTTGGATTCATTCCGAACCAAACACCACAATATTTCCACAGAGTAAGAATGTTGTTGAATTTAGCAGACTGAGTTACAGGCGCCATTGCGTCTACGAAAGGTTTTTCAAAGTGCAACTGAAAAACGTATTTGCATTTTATAAATACCTTTTATAACTATCGCTGTAATTTTTAATCAGACATTTTATACTAAAATTTACACTTTAAATATACAATTAATAGACCGGCAATTATTTTTTTAGCACAAGATATAAGTGGAATTTTAAAAATATCCCTCAGTATCTAATTTGCTTATAATAACTTGGTCCAGACAACCTATTAACGGCTTTCGAAACACTTATTTTACTTAACCCTTTCAATTAAAGACTTCGTCTCTATTTTATGATTAGGTGTCAATTAACAAGTGACATTGTAGGTCATTACTATGACTTTAAAGGCAATCTTAACTATTTTGATCATTGACCTCCAAACTTCTACATATATGAAGATGGCCACCTATGATGATGATCCTACTAATATTATAATGTAAAGTCTCCAATATAAACTTTGTGTTTGTAACTTCTAAATGCTCAAACAACTGAAACGAATAGAATGTAGTTGGTACGAAGATTTAATTATCGTTAAATCCAACAGTTAATTCAGTCGCGTTGTAATAAAATGTGTGTAATGTGAATTAAACAAGTGAGGCTCAGCGGTTCCAGTGTCTGCTTTTCATCCAGACGCACTCTGGTTCGAATTGTATTTTCAAGTTAAGTGTGGATTTGCACTCGCTTGGTGAAGAAAAACATCGTGAGGAAACCGACATGTTTGTGGACTGCCATATACAAGGAAATGTATCTTCCGTGGAAGGACCTGAGCGCCCACCACGGTGTATCTGTTCAAGAGAGTTCTCTTATGTCGTATTTCCTCACGACTGAGTGTCGTGACACCCCGCAGAATTAATTCGCTAGGGGAGTTCCCCTAGCGAATTAATTCTGCGGGGTGTCACGACACTCAGTCGTGAGGAAATACGACATAAGAGAGAGCGATAAAATGTTTAAAATCACATATTTATACAAAAAATTAGTCTAATTTTAATCTAATCCAGAATGTACCAATGCCTGCTTGAATTATCGTTAAACATAACAGTAAATCTACATTTGGACAGAAGTGTAGGATATAAATCCATGAGATGTTATGCGTGACTCGTATGCGAGGGCCTTTATTTGCAATTTATTGTCGGGGAAAAATGGGAGTAAGTGGCCAGCAGAAGGAAAAACAGTCTGAATATTTTTAGGGCTACTTGGCTGATTGCCTGAGAAAATAAAATAACATTGCATTAGGGATTTTCATGGGATTTCCGGAGTGGTTATGCCAACCTTCTTTATTAATAGAAAAATCTTATTTGTTCTGATTTTTTGTGATAAAAAGAATGAATATATGTATGTGATGAAGAAGTTTTTTAAGACCTTATGTTACTTATATTTTATATAAAATGTGCTCAATATAAGTAATAGAAATAGATCAAATAAAAAGTCCAATTTTAGAAGAACTTGAATACCATAAAGCACAAATAAAGTGTTTAATAAGTATGTATTTACAAAAGAAAAGTATTATATCAGTTATCTAGCACCCACGACACAATCGTTTGCTTAGTGTGGGGCTAGATGGCGATGTGTGCAATGTCCCGGAATATTTATATTTATATTTATTTACAAATATGTTTTAATCTGACTCTGTTGTTTCAGTACATTTCTACATTGCGTCCGTAATTAAAGTTCAATTAAAAATACTTACTTTATTCTTTCCCTTTCAGCATACTAAATCTAGCCCAAGTATCTGGTCGGCTTTTGGCGCGTCTCCTTAAAACGACCACATTCTGGCGTGTCACGCTCAGCCTGTGACATTATCTACGGAAGTGGTGACTGAGCCAAGTCGTTAGTGAATCTCGTGACACTGGGATCATAGCTGCGGCTTCTTGATCATGATATATGGGAGAAAACTGCTGATGGTAGTTTGAACTCGTTTGTGTAAGAACTAAGCGTGAAAATCTGGTTGAAAATCCAAGAACAAAATCCTATAATGACTAAGTTGCGTATGTGAGTGAGTATACTCGTATTTGTAAATTCTACACGTTCAAACAATTGAACCGATTTGGAGGAAATTTAGTATGGAGATAGATTAGACCCTGGATTAATACATAGGCTAATTTTTCATCCCGGAGTAACCCGGGAATAATCATAATCATAATCATTTTATTTCGTAAATCATTTACACGTCAATACAAAAATTATAAAATATTAACTGCGGGTTGTCACATAACCCATATATGATAACGCATGCCATGTATGCCTGTTTTATCTGACCCTCAAGTTTTGCCTGATCTTCATTTTTGAACTGTACTTGGAGATTTTATTACCGATTTGTTCATTAGTCTCAATTCCTTATTATCTTTTCATTCTGTATTTTAGAAATGTCTAAAATCTTATAAAAG
Organism: Macaria notata; assembly: GCA_927399415.1. Taxonomy (NCBI): domain Eukaryota; kingdom Metazoa; phylum Arthropoda; class Insecta; order Lepidoptera; family Geometridae; genus Macaria; species Macaria notata. The sequence goes on from OV656727.1 coordinate 5,107,969, forward strand.
TGTGATAATTACCCAATTACATGTCAAACAAGTTGTAGGTATATGCTAACAAAAAGAAATTATACTTATGAATATCAACTCGTGTCAAAACAAAGATTGGCTGATGATGATGTTGATTCTTGCTAACCAGACACCAATATGGTAGCAATGTACATCTAGAACCAATTTATATTTATACGCTAAGTAAAAGACCTAGCTACAGCACATACAATTCGCAAACACATCCAATCCGACTGCTGAATGTAATTACACTGTGTGCGTTTCAAATAAAGCCCTAACTAATCCAAAATTGTTTGGCAAATAAATTACTTACAATGCAAATTGGCTACTCTACAAACACTGAATGTCTGATAAACTGAGTTATGTTAGATACGAGATGTCTGTGGCAGAATACTAGTGTATGTAATTTCACACAATGCTCATATTATACACGTATTCATAATCACGATTGCTGGTAAATTATACATTTAAAGATGGACTTATTAAGGACGTATTGTACATTACTGGTTGTGAATCTCTCTCTGAACTAATTTGGAGGAATTCTTTTCTATCCGATATGACTCAATGTCCTTAAATTTTGTGGTCAAAAGCATGTGGGTTTTATCATGATTTTTCGTCTCACGAAACGAGTGTAAAACAAATGATTGATCTAGTGTTGGAAATTTACCAGGGTACGTAAGAATGTACTAACGCTTCTCCACTGCCAACTAAAGTAAGATAAATAAAGTGAATATAATTAATATGAAGCATAAATTGTCTCAAAAATGAAAATAAGTTTTCAATTTAGGAATTCCATCTATATTTCAGTCTAGAGCCTTTAATAAATCAGACATTTGGCAAACCTTAAATTAAAGCTTCAATAGTTAATTGATTCATTGCTCGTTTCTATTCTCGTTTAGGTTTCTAAATTAAAAAACGTTTTCTCAAAAAGGTTGGTGTTTTGAGTTTCTCTTTGAATATTCTTTTTCATTTGCCTAAAATTTGCGACGTAGTTTCATATCTGTGCACGAGCAATATCCTGTAATTATGTTGCTTTTCAGACACGGTGTTACAGCTTATAGAGGAGTCCAGTTTACAGGTCTGTACTTAGTCTAGCAAATGTGGCAATACGACAATTAGCTAATTTAAACGATTATTTACAAGAGAATCAGTTAATTCCTGGATTTGTTTATTAAACATTCCTTTAAGACAAGCCACGAATTGAAGCTCACGAAAACTTATTAGTTACTTACATTATGTATGTTACGGTAAATGTGGATAGTGTGGTTATTATGTTCAATTACCGGGAACTATGCAATATTACCAGTGCTCGTGGTAAAGGTAATACAATCTTTCGAATTAATCACATGTTCCGCCAATTATATAAAATTACCATACCCCTTTGGTAAATGTAGTACATAATGAAATCAAAAATTAAAATATTAGAATCGAAAGATATCAGAATGTTATTAAAATAAAACGTTTTTTTTGTCTTAATTATAATAAAATTTGGTTACAAACAAAATCAGCCAAATAATAATACTTCTGAAATATATCAAGAGATCAAACCTTCTGTTTGTTTAAGCAAATCATTAAATATATTCGTGTTATATTAACAAATCAAACATTAAGAAACCAAACCTCGTTTTAGAGCCCACTTTTGCTTTACACCCAAACATAGCCTTATAGGGTCTTATAGCGTTATGACTTATTCCTGACTGATTAGCTTTATTTGTCATAAACTGAACAAATTTTATTCCTTCGGACCACATTGTAGTCTTATTTGTTTCTAAACAAGTAGCCAACATCTTTTCAATATCTTGGTTGGCCCTTTCTACTAAATCTTGTGATTGGCTATGACGTGCCCTCATGTCCTAGGGATATGTATCTTTCGTGGATTATATCAAATACCTCCTCTAAGTATGTATAAATAGCAAATTATTAGTTCTCCTTTATTTTTTATACTGTAACGAAAATATAACGGACTGCTCTCAATCGCTGTACGCTCCCCGCGCCCCGCCTGTGTTGATCGCTATCCATCCCAAAGATTTGTCAACATTTACCATGGTCACGTGGAAATTTTATATAATTACCGGTAAATATGGATAATTCACTACATTTACCTTGTACTTTGGTATTATAGATAATTACTGATTACTTACATTTACCGTAACATGTATACTATTTAAATACGACTAGCGAGTAAGCAAATACTAAGGTTGCCAAAAACATGGGGAGCTTTATATTATTAGTTTTTATATGTGTTTTGTACCTACGTTAATACAAAGAGGAAATATTACAAAATCAATTTGTAATAATATTTTATTTACAATAATAAAATATAAAAACAAGTGAAGGAAAACTAAACATGCTACTTCTAACTACTACAAAAAGGGCCACTTAGAAAATCTTCAGAAAAGCCTAAAGATAATCTAAGTGCTCCAGCCCACTACCATCATATTCATTTGTAATAAAATGTAAACATCATGTTAATCTAGCCAATCACATTATTAGTTCAATACCTTATAGTCAAAAATCCTGTACTGCATCATTTTTTTAAAGATAACGCAAAGCACTTCCTTGCCTGACTCCCTACCTGTGTCCTGCTTTACCATAGCAGCACCACTTACCAACCGCGCCGTCCTTTTACCTCGCATATGAGTTTCACGTCATTTCGGGCGAATTTTTCAAAGCGTAGTTAACAATTTTTCGCAGCGAAACGTCGGGTTAAATAACTCTCGTTAACTTTTCCGCTCAGTAACCGTCGGTCGCGATTATATTCGAGAATGCGATTTTTAACGAGTTGATTAAAATGAACCATCACTTTTTATGATAGAAATATTTTTTGCGCTTACGTTCTTAAGTAGGACCTTATTATGCAGACTGGGTCTGGGACGTAAATTGTTTTCGCTTTAGCTGAGCTGGTTTAGTATGAATGCAAGGATTTTCTATAATAGTTAATCTCCGTACTTGGATGTCTTGAAGGCGTCAACACCGGATTACCTCTTATCTATCTGTATCAAACATATGTACTTATTTATACTATGTTAAACATAATAAAGACACACACACACATCAGCCGCTTAGTCTGAAGTGTTTGGAAATGAGTGTGGATTTTCGCGCCTGGCAGTTAGTAGACCGTAGCCTAGTTGGTTAAGGCGTTCCGGACGGTGATCGGAAATACGCAGGTTCGAATCTTGCCGGTCGTGATTATTTTTGCTCATTTTACAATAAAAGTTTCAGTATAATATAGATAATTAGATATGGTAAACAAAATCGAACTAATATTATACAAGCGAAATATTTTGTATATTGTGTTTATTCACTTCATCCTCAATTGGCTGAACTGATGTGGATGAAATTCTGTATTTAGATTAACACAAAGGCATTAATACTATGTATTTATGGCAGATTATCGCAAGTGAAATCTTGGAGTGCCGCTAGTATTATATTTAATTACTTACTACAAAATATTCATAATAGGAAAGTATCCAATATTTAAACTCATAATTCTGTAGATAATTCATTAAGACTTGGATACATCTTACAGGTAACAAAAACAAAATCAACTTTGTGTAATCATGTACAAAATATTATGCGTTATTGCATAAAGCATCATATCTCACAGGTACTTCTGTCATATTTCATATATATATATATATATATATTCATATCCCCAAGTCCTTACTTATTCGAAAAATTTAATTCGCCACTACGAATTTGTATGCATACCTCGACTGCAGTATATTAGAAATGCACCGCCGACCCTTACAGGGTTCTTAAATAAAATGGTCAGCCTCATTTCAGCCATTAGACGGAAATAAATTCAGCCATGAAGTTGTATACGAGCTTCGAGAATATAATAACTGTGTTAAAATTACGGCGTTTTCTTAAAACGGTGCTATTTTTATGAGATATTAGGGGTTTATTTGTGTTGTGTTTTGAATTAAGATAATAGTAATAATAGCCAAATATAACCGTTTTATGTGTATTGTAGTTTAGGTCGTTGTGAAAATATTTTTTTATTTCAAAAACGCTGTATCAAGGATCTAGGGTTTGTAATATGATGTATTCATACGAAATTGCATGTTCAATGCAAATTCATGCTTTTTTGCCAAAGAGTCAAAGCTGACACCATATGTAAGACAAATCCTCCTCGTATTTTCAATTGCTGAGGGTCGTGGTTAGGGGAACTGACAACAGATCAAGTAAAGCAGTTACAGAGTGGTGGCCTAGAACTGGCAGGCGAGGAGTGGGTCGTCCGGTCGCGAGATGGGTCGACGACATCGTCAAAGTCGAGGGTCCAACCTGGATGAGGTCTGCACAAGATCGACGCAGATGGCACATACAAAGGGAGGCCTATACCCAGCAGTGGGATCCCAAGGGCTGTGGATGATGATGATGATGATGAGGGTCATGACTCTTCCGCAGAATCACTTCGTTAGGGGAATTTTCTTGAGCAGATACATCGTGGTAAGCGCCGGTCCTTCCACGGCTATATTAATACTTTCATTATTAATACTGCTTTCACGCTTGACTTAAACCCATCTAACACCTAACACCATTTCCTACCATTTTCTAAGCACAACCTCGAACACCACAAGAGTTGTTCCGCCCGATATCTTACAAAGTAAACCTCTGAGATTCCATGAAATATGCATTAAATATTTACACAGCCTCCGGCGAGCTCCCTTGAAGTCGACTGAAGCGAACAGATTTGCAATTCACCGAACATCCTTTCGGAAAAAAGTGCCATTGTACAAAGCGAACCGAGTCGTGGAATCGAAATGAACCACTAAATACTGACTAGGGCTGCCGAATGGCTCTATTCGACTGTTACTGTAGATTTCATTCGGGTTAACTGGAGTTTTTACAGTTCAGATTTTTTCTGGAAGCTTTTGATATGGTTTTAAAAGTAAAGTACAGGTGCGCGTAGGATTTTTGTTACCTTTTCCGGGTCTGAATTTTTCTACCCTCGTAATTTTTTTGGTTTATAAACGTTTTCCGAAGCATTGTTCTGCTTATTTACCCATTATAATGCTAATCTTAATTAAATATCGGAATTTTTAAAATTATTTTAAGTTTCTTTACAAAGAATACTGGAATAGAATACATCAGGCAGGCTGTAGTCAAACGTAAACCTATCCCACGTTAAAAAAAGTGGATATAATTTTTTAAATAGTAAGCAAATGTAGAAGCGTAAATTTAGTTATTGCCTAGCATCAAATAAATCGTGGTTTGAACAGCCCTATTTGGATAGAAACATTGAATTGAACGTTTCTTTTGATTGCCAGATAGATGACTCATTGGCTGCGGTCAGCTTTTTTCTTTTATTACTACAAGATTATTACAGTTCTCAGCCATTTATTCTAGCAGATCTGCAATTCATTTTCTGGCAAATAATACAAGAAAATGAATAGGTAAATCTATCTTTGCCTATGTTTATATAACCTTTACCAAATCCTATGGTTTGGATTTTTATTGAAATATCAATGATTTTCTGACATGCAAAAGTATTTAATATATTAAAAAAAGACCATTGAGTAGATATATAATGGGAAACGCACCATAACATAGTTGTAATTGTTTAAATAAAATATTTTAGAAGATTGTGACTTTATAAATTTTCACAAAGACTCTGAAGTTTCCCAGATAAAAATTTCAGTACGCGATGAATAAATGCTTTATAAAAGTGGGCTACTTGAGATACAACGAGTAAATATACACGCAGTATGAGTAAATAGACATTTACAAATCGGTGAGATATTTGTCTCACCGATCATTAGCTCGGACATCATAGTCATTTTGGATTGGTATTATTTACTAGTGGGTGCTCGCAGCTTCGCTCATATCAAAAAGTAAAACTTGCATCCTTTATTTCACCCCTTTCAAACTGGCATTACCAAATTACTTTCTTAGCGGATACCTTCGTCATAACATCGACTTGCATTTCAATTTTCAGCCCAATTCGTTCAGGGGTATGGGCTGTGCGTTAAATAATAGATAATAATAAATGGCGAGTCGTCGGTGAGTAGCGTCACCGCGGACCCTGATTCCCTGGGGGCTAAATGAGACCCCCTGCCTGCCGGCTTGCCTTGATTGGCCGTCCGGGAGTGGCAGACGCAAGAGCTCAGTACCTAAGCTCCAGGGTGGAAGTGTTAAAGGGCATAACGCCGCTAGTACCGCTCAGAGAACGCGCAGCACACCTCTCGACACCCTAAGCCACTCACACCAATGTTGCCCTTCCGGCGTCATCTTAGGCTGCCTTTTGTGGAGGGCCCATTTAGTGAGTGGCAAGTCATCACCCGCTATAATTTTTATGAATGAGGCATAACTGGCGGGTGCCGTTCCTCGTACAATAGACCAGTTTAATTAAGTCAATGAACAACTCAACACAATAGCCTGTAATATTAATACCATGTCTGCAATAGTTACTTTATATACCTAACATCCTCTATCTGTAATTTTTACTTAATTTAAAGTACCTATAATATTGTAAAAGGCCTCTCAGTGTTGGCTACGGCCCCACTGATGCCTTAAAAATACCGGGCGTAAGGCCCGAGAATCTGTGTAGATAATAATATTTATAACACTCAAAGTGATCTCCACTTGGCCTAGGCCCGTGGTTTTCATTTAAATCAACGAAATTCTTAAAATTTAGAGAAAAACAAACGTTTTTAAATAATAATAATTTAATAGATCACTAGGTTAGTCACTCAGTCAGACCTTTGAGTTTTATATATTTAGATTTGGGTTTATAATTATAAGACAATGATAAAATTATCTATCATACACATGGAATAGTTAAAAGCAGAACTCAGTGGTCAGAAATAAATACTATTTAAACGCCTGACCAAAAATTATACATCATAAAATTTTTGTTGCTGTTAATTTTACATCAGGCGCTTCACAACTATTAATTAATTTATATCATTCGTATTTAAATTTACCGCACAAATAATTGCATATGTAGGATAAGTACATCTTTGCAATATTTAAATAATATAATATGAAAAGTGAAGTAGTATATACCTACCATACTACTGACCTATTTTTTCTGGTCTAGTGATTCATTCTGTTTTTTTACATAACTTTAAAGTAATACCAGAGAAGTATAGCGCAGTTAAACTTGCTTTATTATAACGTAAGCTACCCTGGAGTTTCTATATTGTTGCTCATCTTTGTTCGAATGAAATAAGTTAGTTTTCATTGCAAAATGTAAATAAGTTAGTTAGTATTTAACGTGAGGTGAAATTGAGAACTATTAATTTAACTTGTCTTCTATTCCTTCAATTCTATTCATGATTTTCTTTTAAAGAAGTTTTATCGTGTTTCTTTTAGTACAAGATAAAAATAATTTATTTCCAAAACATTAATACATGGTTTGCACAAATTACATAAAACTCAATTAATTCATGAATTACATTGTTGTTTGATAAAACCTGAATGATTAATTATCTGAAATAATTGCTAAAACCAACAGTGCTTTGTTTTTGCAGACAAACGATTTTTCATCCAGTTAAGACATTACATAATATAGACATACATCACTTCTTAATAATCTATATAACTATGTACAATATAATGTCATTCGTTCACTTCTTGTTAACTAGTAGTTTTTTCTGTTTCATTTCCTTCCAAAACAACCAATAACGGAACACGACATAACACTAAATAACTAATCGCTTTATCCTTTCTTTTCAACACAACTACGGTCAAAAACAACAAAACACTGATTAACTAATCGTTTTATCCATGTTTGTAAGTAATACCAACACTTAATTCATTAACAACACCCAAAACTCAATCTACGTCAATCCATAAATCAGCGCCCCTACAATATTTCACCGTTCTAAAACATCAAAGCACCGTAACGTATTAGCTGTATAAAAGTTGTAATTGTTTTCTTTGTCCGACATCAGATAACATTGTTTCAGGCGCGAACTTGCCCGCGCCTTTGCTTTGTTAAGATAATCTTCGTGTGGCCCCCAGAGACGTCAACAAAGAAGATTGGATGGGCAGAGAGCCAATAGCTTTTAATCCCACTCTTTTTGACCCTCCTTATCAGCTCGTGCGTTGTAATCAGGTTGCGAATGTACGGATTACCAGGATACATTGTTGGACTATCACATGGGAACGATATGTTCGGAACTATTTTGTTCGTTTTCTATATTAACGGGCAAATAATTACTAAGTCGTTTGCTTTAGCTTTTAGTTGTGTTTTTGTTTGGTATTCTTTTTTTTATAATTTGTCTTAAAAAAAAAACACAAAATTAGGGTTAGTAGTGCGGTGGTTTCCCACTTGCCTTCCGCACCGCAGTATAAAAGTTGGCGCATACTCCACAGACAAGAGCATCGCTCTTAAATTTCGAATGAATGAATGTCTTAAAAATGGATCATCGCAGCTTCACTCGTGTTGTTTTGAGATTAAGAGCAGACATTACTTTTTTACTGAAGCTACCCTTATAAAGTTGATAAATCATGCCACAGATCTACTAATAAAACATCTTTTTTTTTACGTGGGATAAGTTTACGTTTGACTACAGCCGGCCTGATGTTAAGCATTGCTGAAGCCTAGGGTGTAACACGCTTACCTAGAATATACCTATCTTTCCTAGGTATCAGCAGTTTGAGACAATTTTGAAGTAGCTGATCTGTATTTCTGAGACTAAAACATTGAGTTCCATACCCCTCATCCTCCATAACTGGATTCCGCCACAATATACGGCGCTGCCGAAGCAGCATTACATTAGAGGGCAATAACTGTCGTGTTGAGATCGTGAGTGCACGCCTTATCTCTGTGCCGGGCCTCGAATTGATGCGTTTAATAACGGAAACGGTTTTACAGTGACACTAGAAGCTAGAAATGACTCGATTTTTGGTATGAATGATTAAAAATGTATACAAAAAATGGTATCAATAAATAAAAAAAAAACCTAAAGATTAGTAAAGTACGACGTGTAAATAGTTATTCAAATGTTCAAATGTTATTGTTTGTGTTTAGGTTAAGTTACTTTGCATTCTGATGTTTCATTTTAAAAAATGCTCATGCCAGTAAGTTATTTGACTATTAGTTCGTCTGAACAATATAAACTATACAATAACTATTCCAATCAAGCTAGCTATAGATATTCATCGTTAGGAATTTGGCAACAATTTCTTTTTGATGATGGTAGGCAGCTAAATGAGCATGTAATAACTGAACCTGAAAATAGCAAGTTTTCTCTTTAAAGATGTCCTTTCTAGAAAGGGTTAATATTTCTACATCACTGTATGCAGTAGCGGAGTCTATTAGAATGCCTGCGGGGACGTAACAGTCAACGAGCGATTCTTAACTGTCGTTCCGCTGCCATTTGCCGTCTAATATCGATAAATCAGGGCCAGACAATATCGATTATAAATTACTATCGATAGTTGTGTTTATGAAGTTAAAGCTTTTACCCGCGGTTTTGCACACGTTATTGTACCTAATAAAGTTTCCCCTTGAATCACTCTGTCTATTAAAAAAAAATCTATATCGAAATCCGTATCATAGTTTTAAAGATACACACAACACATATACAAGAGACAGATAAGGGACAGACTCGCGAAGTGACTTTTATATTAAATAGTGAAGCTGTGAAATTAGTCATGCCTAGTTTCATTTTAATAAATGCTTGTGATCATGATGAGTTGGGGCTGGATTGTGACTTGAAACTTTTATTTTTACATATGATGTATCTATTTTAGTTTTATGTTACATGTGTTAAGTAAAGTTTTTAATTATTTATTATTTTACCAATGTTAGTTATGTTATCAAGATTTATTCTAGTGCAAATATGCACCACCTTCTATTTGTAATCAAATCAAAACCTGGCCTGTATCTGATGATCAGAAGCCAAACACAAAAATTCAACTTTATCATCATTCTGTCATATTTATTTTATTAAAGCCCATATTACTCTATTTACAAACTTCAAATGTAAAAATGCTTACCTATAGGTACATAACATCTGTAATTTGTCCAAAAATCTAACGCGTCCTAACGATCGTCGGACTATTCCAATATCAGAGCGAGCTCATATTGCCCGCATTCTACTGTGTTGGGGGTAATACTGTAGAAATATGTGATTAATGCAAGTGCCTCCAAGTTTAATTACATTAGTTGATAATCATGTTATTTATTTTTTACAACTCTGAGTAGTATACATGAAATTTGTTGTGCATCTAATGGGCAACCTTTTAAGATGAACAAACAATAGCTTTTCCTTATGATAATACAATAAACTAGACACTATATGTACATATAAGTTATTATGTTCAAGTGCTAAACCCGCAGTAGGCGTGGCGGTTAGGCGTTCTGTACGGTGATCAGAAATGCACAGGTTCAAATCCTGCCGGTCTTGATTATTTTTGCACAAAAACAACTATTATGTTTATATTATACATAAATTTTCTTTAGTACTTTTCATTAAGCCATACAAATATTTTTGTATAATTATTAGAAAAATTACACGATGATTTTAATAGTATCAAACTTGGGTAAAATTTTAATAAAATATCTAAAAGCTTCCGCTCTATAATTTCCAACTACCCTCACTGCTGAACTAGTGACACACATCCATACAGCAAACTACCTATACGTAGAGTCGTTAAGGCGAACGCATTACTCAAGCAGAGGAAATCTACAGGATGTGCCGATATCTGGGGCATCAATATCTTACAGCCACCGGTGGCAAGACATCTATTGAATCGAAAATCGATATTTATTGGACTCTGGCATTCTAATGTTAGTTTTAGCTGTACGAGAGTCTTGATGAAGGTCTATTTGGTTCTGGTGATTAAGTGGTGTAGTGTTTTTGAATGAGTTGAGAATTTTGGTATTCAGATTAATATGAATGTAAATTTATTGTGTATAATGTCGTTGACGTCGAAATGTAGCCAAAATGTTACTCTTTTCTGGATATATTCACTCGAATAGTAAGGATTGTCTTTTTTAATGTTATTAAAATTTTCAGCCAATGGGAGCGCTTATAATTAGATTTGAAGGTATAATATTGATCATCGTTATGGTTGCCGGGGTAATGCGTTTAATTTTTACTCTCAGATAGGATTGATATCTTAGCCGCATAACCTCTAAGTTAGTAACATACTCACATAAATTAACGTATTATTCTTTATAAAAAATAATTAATGTTATGTCTCTCTTATCAATATATTACTACAATACAAGACAAAGCGTCACCCTTACGTAATTATCGAGACAGTTGGTATCTCTGGCGCTGTCTCTAAGAAGTGACAATCCATTTATCAGGCGTCCAATAAGCGAGGAGATGTCGTGTCGAAGCACATGACGACATGCTGGCCAGATAACGCGATTTATTGTCGTGGGATATTGTGCAGTTATAAAATAAATAGATGATAAAACTAGAGATTTTAGTACCGTTGTTTTGGGATCAAAAACAGCCTATGTTACTATCGGGATTCTATGCTGTTATGACATCAAAATCCACGACAATTCGTCACTCGGCTCTGATATAGAAGTGGAACAAACAAAGCAACAAATTAACAGACTTTTTCACTTTTACATAGGTTAGTAACTAGTAGTTTTTTCGTTCGCATTATTTCTGAATAAAATAGCCTATGACACTCTAAGACTTCATACTACCTACATAATATATTATATTACTGACGAGATTTTATAATATGATACATACTGTACATAGGTATATGATGTATTCATTTTATAACATTAATATATACCTTTATCTTACCTACCAAAAATCATGATGATCCGTTCAGTAGTTTTTGCGTGATCAGCGTTTGAATAAACAAACAAACAGATAAACAGTCAAAAAATATTAAAAAAAACTGCTTAAGCCCAATTTAAAGTATACCCAATTGATGGATGTCTACTCGTGATAGCATTTTTGCGATTTTTAACATAAGAAGAAAGCTGTATCTATTGCGAGGATCCGTAGCTCGGTACTCTGCGGCGTGACAAACTAACATAGCTTCGCTTCTACGTAATTAGAGACATTTGTACTTTAATGATTTCTATGAATAAAAAACTTGTGTGCTTAGAATATTTTGGATAAGTTATCTCTTGCTTCATCAGGACCACAGTTAAATAAAAATAAAATAAAATAGCCTTAGCCTCTACTGCCACAAAATTAATATGTTAGTTAAAAATGTCACACTTTGAGTTTTATTTTTTGTCAGCAGAAGTTGCCTGCTTGGCAAAGGCCGGGGAGGCCTTTGCCATTGTTGTTTTCCACTCATCTCATCAATAAATCAGGACCGCAGACTTCTTGGAACACATCACATCACAGGACCACAGTTAGTAAGATTAAAATCCATTTTCCTCACCAGAATCTAAAGTATTTGAAATTTGATAAGCCAGCCAGTATTTTTAAAGAAAATATTAATTTCAGCGTGTTATGAATGAGTAACAGAAAAATGTATTACCTAATATTACATCGGAGCAGCGTGATACCTATCTATCAATACTTTCATTTTAAACACTATCAATCATAGTATAACGTAAGAGAATTCCACTTAAGTCCTAGATTAGAGAAATTGATTTTAGAAAAACGTGTAATATTTAGAAAGATGGATGGATGTTGTGTGTATACGTGTTATTAGGTCAATAACTTTGTATGTCTTCTTATTGTCTTTATTTTTGCATGTGTATTAAATTTTTAAAGTTTTGTTTTGTTAGTTAGATGTTACAACGACACTATCAATTTCAAGAACCAACCGCAATGTGAGATACTTTTCAAATAAAAATAATTTATAAAATCTTTAGCTTTTTGGTGAAGACACTGGTCACTTGTCATTCTTCAAAAACATAAAATAACTATTATAGAAGTGCTAACAGTCATCCTAAAATTAAAATTTTAACTTTACTAACTTTCCAAACGACCCCCACCAAAATGCCGAAAATTAGATACAAAACGCTAATATCGTATGCAAGTTTGTTTATAACTGTCAACGTTAACCCTTTCCCTCCAAAACGAGCCGGAAACTGTGTGCCATAATGCGCCATTAGACCTCCTGATGCAGGTAAACCATAGACAAAATGATCTAGACAGTTCTTTACTAAACAAATTGTATGTTGTAAACTAGCTTTTGCCCGCGGCTTCGCACGCGTTATTATACTAAACCTTCATGTTTAATCACTCTATATATAAAAAAACTGCATCAAATTCCGTTCCGTAGTGATAAAGATCTAATCATAAATACATATTAGGTTTTACTTATGAAATTGCCGATTTGTATGACGAAATTGAGAAAACTGATATAACTGAAACTCAGGAACAAAGTAAAACAATAAACGCAAAATAACGCCTGATTCAATATCTTAAAAATGATATTTCCATACAAACATTTTTAATGTTTGTATAGAAATGTCTGAACAGATTTAGATGCAATTGATAACTATAGTTAGATGGAAAAAAGCTATGCACTGCGTATATCAATTTCTCAAAAACAGAGTATATGATAAAAATATATCTAGTTAAAGTAGTGAAACCGACGACACATTGAAAGAAGTGTTTTTAATGACTTCCCTATAAGTAATATGCACTAGTAATACATTTTTTTATCTAAAAGGTACATAATTCAACAATTGATACAATAAAAAAAATATTTGAAAAAAATATATACGTAAAAGTTACAAACAGATTAAAATGTAAGAAAAAAACCTATTATTATATACAGATGGACGCGAAAATCGACTTATGTAGCTTTATACTGTGTAGTGATAAAATAGTGATGCTTGTTCAAAACATTAATTCTTGCAAGCTACGTGTATATGTACATGAATTTGAAACAACGCTGCTTGCTATTTCCCTGAGCATGTTACGTACATAGGTGACTGTAAAATGTCTATGTTTCGACATCTTTTGCATTAAAAAACATGAAAAATAACAATTATGCAACCGCCATATCTTTTTTCCCCAATAAATTCCACTATTTTAAAGTGAGGATTAGACAAACATAATATGAGTTTACAATTACAATTTCTCGCCTTGGTAATACTAGTTGCAAAGAATTAGGTATGTGTATGAGATTGTCTTTGTCTAGGTGAGACGTTTACTGAGTACAATATCTATTCAGGTAGACCCTTATCTACGAAGCACCATATTTGTAAAGTTTGAAAAAGCTGAGTGAACTAGGGTTGCAACATCTGTATGCCGGGAAGGAGGGATATTTAAATTAGTGTTAAAATTTAATGAAGGTACGTTTGGAAAATTTACGAGATCATTTGGAAAACTGTATTAATACGTTAATGTGAAGTTAAGAAAAAGAAATATAACAGTAGTTTGTCATAGTACAGCAGGCGTTAAAGTTTTAATTGAAGCTTCTTTTTATCAAAGAGTTTAAGAACATATGTATATGTCTGTAATTTTATAGAATAGCGGAATGTGTGTGTAATGAAAGAAAACCCAGTATTATGTTTATTTATCTTTTGAAAATGTTTCGGAGCAGCTGCGTTAAACAGTAAAACAGATTCGTGTCCCTTTGTAATTTGTATGGTTTAGGATTCCTCGCACTATGTATGTAAACCGATTTATTTTAACGCTCTGTTAGTTTTGGGATAACTGATGTGGGAAAACGTGTATGTTAACGTTAAGCCATTTTCTACGTGCAGTTATATGATAAACTAGTGGGTGTTCGCGGCTTCGCTCGCATTAAGAAGTAAAAGTTAAGTAAGTTAGTAGTTTAATGTAAGATCGTAGATTACAACGTTACTTAAGTCAAGCAAGAGTCTATCCGATATAAAAATATCCGAATAAAAATATCAACTTTTTTTTTATTGGTAGTTTACGTTCTATCTTAGGCTTGCTCAGGCAAACTATGGTCAAATGCAAACACGTTATAGTTAAAAAAAAATTAGAAAGTGTGGTTTGATGAAAATGTTCAGGTTTTTCCCTTTAGTTTTTCTATATTACGTTTATTGTTGTAATAATCATTAGAGATAGTGACATATAAACAAACTAACCAAGTAACCTTTAACATATTGACATTTAAAAGGGATATTGACATTTGAGACATTTACTAAATGAATATCAATAATGTTTCAAAAAAGGTCATAATAATTCAATATTAATATTTTTACTGCTATTAGAAACATTAGACACATCGTAGGAAGAAACATGTTCCAAAAGATAAACCACACGTTCTTGTAACCTGTACATTATAACCTTTACTACAACTTATACGTTCGTATTAATAACCCTTTAAAGCATTTATGTAATAAAGTTATAGCATAACATAATTTTGATGAGAAAAATCATAACCTGACATGATCAAGTAACTCGTGATATATGTATGTTGCAAGGTGTGCGGTGCGTGGGTGATAATATCTCAAAGATATTTATTTTAAAAGCTCAAATGTGATTGTAAATCGAGATTTTTTGGGTTTTGTCTAAAAAAAACTATCAGATGATGATAACGAATACTCCTTTGCTAGTTATTATGGCGTCGAGCATTATTGAATTCACTATAAATATCGAGGCTTGGCCTATTTTGAATCTCATTTACCAATCTGTCTTACACAATCTGCTGTACAAAATATTTATTTTTAATCATTTGTAATTTTTTTTAACTAAAACATGTTGGCTCTTGACCATAGTTTGCCCGATGGCAAGCAATAGCTATGGTCTAAGATGGATCGAACCGGTTCACTCTCGCCTTAAAGATCGTTGGATTAAAGTTCGCGGGGAACAGGGAGTCAGGCAGGGAGTTTCACAACTCATAATATTATTAGCCAAAAACATCTACATGAGTTGATTTATGTACCACTACGTTAGTTTTTACATCTGCGGTTAGGACTTAGCAAAAATACATCCACATTTTCCTCTCCAACCAATCATTAGCAACACCATAACCATCCATAACAATCAAAGGTAAACATTGACAAAAAAAATAGAGCATTTCTTGATTACGACAGCGCAACACGAACTCATTAAGTTAGGGGCCCCAAAAAATTCCGTCAATCATTTACACGCGGGTTCTGGACAGCTGTCCCGTCGGGATGACCCCGGGCTCCTAATTAATAGTTGTTTGGGGTCCCGGGGCCTGTCAGATTAGACAGGGCACCTCGTAACAGGTGTAATGTGCTAAGTTGGAGAGCAAACATGCAAGGGATTGTTGTGCTACGCAATGGATGTTAGTGACGCTTAGTAACTGTTTTTGAGTCTAGAAAAAAAAGTTGGTATAATATAATATAAGTAATTAATGTAATTATTTTAATATTTTTTTAGCTTACAGGTAAAAAAAATGTAAATAAATATTTTTTATGTAATTTTAATTAGTAATCAGAATTTTCTTTACTTAGGTAAAGTGAAACATGATTGATGCCAACTCTTATTTTTAATGTAATGTTATAATAAATGATATATATAATTATATTTTAAAATATGTATAGAACAATTACATTTATTTGTATATTGCAAGATAAGCTCATGCTTGACCTCAACTCATCTGATGTTAAGTTCCCATGCAACGTCCAAAAAAATTGCTCTAAAATCAAACTAATACGTTGGGATATTAACCACTTTCTCTGTTATAAAAGACAAGCAAAAAGGTTACTTTCATCCCATATGCAAAAAAAAGAATCTATGCCACTTTATTCCACCATGAAAGTGACTCAACCATGGTGTTTGATGCCATGAAACAATGTCTTGATCCTCCCCATATCACCTTTGACGTGAATTTGCGAACACGTGTATACAATATCTTCGTACGTGTTATGATGTTGGGGCTTATTCTCAAGTCCTTGATACTCTTTGAATGAATAATGTAGACGTTTTACATCGTACAGAAGTTTGGAATGGGAAAATTGTGGACGTACGGATTGTAAAAGATCCTAGATGTTTCGCAGCGGACGGAGAAAGCTCTACGAATTTCGTAGACTTAGATCTACGCCAGCGTAGACGAGCTACGATAGCGATGTTGTGTAGTTTTGTTGTAACGTTTTAGTCTATTTTTCAGTAGCTTTAGTTCCGATCCAATTTAGTAGTGAAAAATAAACGATAAATAAAGATTTAACGGGATTATAACGATCATGAAATTCAGCTACCTGTATTAAAAAACTTGTATAGAAAAAAGTACCAAGAAATTTCTAGAACAAAATATGTGTGTAATTAATTACATTCAATTGTCAAAAGTTCAAATAAAAAAACGATTTCTATGTTGCTCAAAAAGGCTAAAACAAATCCATTAAACTTTTTCAATTTCACACTTTTCTCATAATTAACTGTAAAGATTTTCTTTCTAGTCGGCTACGCTAATCAGTCAGCAAACAACATTTTCAAGTTGAATTAAGAAAGTTATTTACTAGAGGCTTAGCGATAAATAATTGCGTGTTAACTGTAGATTGTTAAGTAACGTTCATTTGAGCTTTATAAGTCAAAGTCACAAAAAGTTTTTACCCTTAAAGGCATTTGAAGAGATTATTATCACAAGCAATCCGTCAGCCGATTATTTACTCAGTATTTTGTAAAGCAATGGATAAATTTATAATTTTACTGAGCTCGTTTATGATAAGAACATGACTATACATACCTACATAATTACAAATTCACTTAGTAACACATACTAAGATATTTTAACCTTTTATTTAAGATCTTACGTAATTTGCTTCTTACGTAAACCTACGAAGAACTAATCTTTATGTTAAAAAAATATTTATAAAATATATATAAATCGCTTGTACGTTGTTGATTCAAGTGAACTGTGGTCAGTTCACTTGCCTAAACTAAAACTCTAAAGCCTACATAATACAAGGCTTTTTAAACCCATTTACTGACAAAATTACCAAGGCAATAATATTTAAATGTATTTAAGACTCACTGTGCAAGTGAGTCTTGCGGTTACCAATGTTAAGCAATTCTATACTTGATCGGTCCTTGGATAGGTGACCGTGAAAGTTGCATTCAAAATTGGACGCCTCCGTGGGTCGGAAAACCCTTTAAATTGTAGGTTCCGGCTGTTTGTCATAGTACTAGAGTTGGCCATTCTCATGCGAACTTACTTCCTTAACTACTCAATGAACTCTGGTGTAGAGAATTTATCAGGCCGCCCTAAGGGCCTCTGACATGGCTTAACAACTGCCGTACTAGACAAACAGCAAAGACCTTTAATTTAACGTGTAATACGACCCACGGAAGCGCCCAAAATGGAATGCCACTTTTCGGTCTTATAATCCAAGGACTGACCACGTATCGACCACATATCATTGGTAATCGCATGCGATTGCCCCCGCTAGCTGAGCTACGGGCGTTTCTTTACTCATACGACATTATATCGCATGACACCTGAATATAATATCACCAGCTCCCAGAATAGGTCCCAGTGCTGCCTCGTCAGGTGCTCCCGAACGCGTGAATTGCTTGTTTAACATATTTTTTCTCGAGTCTGTCTCGTTTATGTTGAACGTAACGACTTCGCGTCAAGTACTCGAATCACAATTTGGACATATGAATACGATTGTTCTTTTTGTGTCGTATTCGTTTTGAAAAAGAGGTTAGCGAAGAACATTTGTGTAAGTTTTTTTTTTGTATTTTACTAAGAATGCATAGAATATACTCAATGTTTATTGAGTCTTATGTGTCAGTGATTTTCTTTACACATATTTTATGTAGGCAGAATATTTTAAACTTTTGATACGTCGGTAATATCTTTAACCAACGTAATAATAATAAATATATAACGTAATAGCGTTTCATATCTTCTTAGTACACCAGCCTCATTAAGTATGTATTGTTAGTTAGTAAGTAAGTTACTTTTTAATTAGTTATTTTATGTTTTCTTAGTGTACTTATTGAAAAACCACAAGTATTTTCTATCTCAAATAGCCCAGCAAATGTAAAGTAATAGAGTAGGTAAATAAGTTAATTAAAACCCACATTCATACGGATCGCAGTCCAACACTAATACAATTTTAGCGCAATACTATTTCGCGGCTCGCTTCCACTCTCTTATTTATTACTTGCACCGTACGTGCTCAACACAAATTTGTTTTCATAATATTTTCTCTGCCATTATTTAAAACAACAACCGAATCACCACCTTATCACCCTACACATAAGGTTGAGTTTTATCTTAATGTCTGTTAAAGTATGTACGTTTGTCTCTTTATTTACTTTATTGCGACATTTTATAATATTGTACGTAGATAAGGAGAAGACGCTCAACCGTTACAAAGTGCTTTTTGTTTGGAAATCATAAGGAATGTTGACTTTACTGGGGGTTGTTCTGACCTTCAAGATTCGCGGTAATCAACTTTTGTGGTTTATTATACGTCTTCATTTTACTGTGAAGGGTTGTTTCGTAAATTTACGTTTAAGTGGGTAACTTACTGGTTTCTGCTTATCTGTTGTGTTTAAGTAAATTATGTAAGCGAGGAGAGAATTAATGTTTTTGAAGAATTACATGACTGTTTATGTTTTTAGTTTGTTCAATGATACTTGTAAGATAAAAAATATCGTTTTTGTTTTCTTCATGTACAATGACGTGAAATTGCGTAAAATTCAAACTGTTCTATCTTTTTCCATCAATAATTTAGACTATACAACATAAACTATGACTGTTAGAGTTTTGAAACTTTCGATAATAGGGCTAGCTTTTTTATTTTAGGGTTTTTTAAAGGCCTTTTATCCGTTCGTACAGCTGTTTTATTCTTTGTGTCGAAAAAAAGGTAAAGCTTACAAATTCCACCTGTCCAATAAAACTATAACACTGTTTACAATACCTGCTGTCCGTCTGTCCGTTCCACACCTGCAGTCTGCGAAGTTTCCATTCTACTTTTGTTCTGAACTCGTTTTCATTTGTTACTCGTATTGTTTTCGATCCCCAAGTTCAATGGCAGCAGTATCAACTTTTCTACTTTCTACCCTGACATGGGAAAAGTTGTGGAAAGATTTCTTAGTTTTTAGCTTTTGTTTTATCTGGGTTCAGAATTAGAATATCCAAATAATATCCAAATTGTTTGTATTAATGATTTGTTTTTTTATGAAATTGACATGGAAATATGTAATGAGTTAGATATAATCATATACATATATCACATAATATCTCATCTCAAACCCACTCCCTTGCATTTATGAGTACTAGCTGTTTGCCATGGTATAATCGTAGCTAGTTGTTTAAGCATGTCAAAAGCCCCTGGGGTGGATTGAAAACTCTAGATGGCAGAGTGGACCACCCTCACACAACAAATTTATATACGTAATGAAACATAAAACACGTACATGGATGCTTCAATCAGTCATCATAGATCCTAACCTCTTCACTCTTAAGCTCATTTCATTGGGATACTCACCAACCAATCAACCCTTTAATGGGAAAATATACGTATGACACAAGAAATTTGGAAGTAGGCTTCCGAACTAGATAATAAATCTGTGTCTCGGAAACCAGTTTAAGAATCACAAAATGACAAAAATACAGTGATAAGACTCACAATAAGTTATGTTAAATGTAGAATCTTAAAAATAATTTCAAGATTAGCGAGAGAATCTTTAAAATAGTTTAAAAAACAGCCAGCTAATGGAAATAGCTACGATGCTTCCAAAAACAAAAATCCTCATCAACTAGTAAACATTTCCAATAGCAACAAAGCGCAATCGTCCGAACCAGGCCAACCAATCTCGGCCGCAAACAGGCGGCCTTGCCAAAGATCGTTGTCAACAGTATTAATTCTGTTAAACAAACCGCGCCAAGACCTCCTAGTAAATGCTCGACGCTCGTAGATAAGCCGAACGGAAATTGCCTTAGAGTAGCCATTGCCAGTGGCACCAACCTGGCCGGGAACTGCTTGATGGATGGGCCACTCGCATGACCAGGTAATTGTTAGGAGGTGGGCGCATTGTAGGGGTTTTCGCGTGTCATAGGATTAGGGAATGGGTAAGGGCTAGTAGGATGGGGAAACGAAAGCGCGTGGATAATTTTTTGGGAATTTAAAAGATGCGTAGAAGCAAACAATCTATAATTCTTATCACAGTGCAAGCATGATTGTGGATCGTTGACGTTGACGTTAGATTTTGCATACCGCTTTCAAGACTGTATTATATGTCAGTATAGTTGTCGAATTATTTCTGCTGTGTCACGACCCGAAGGTTATGGGTTTACAAAATAATTATATTATTATCATTCTTTCATAATTTATTTAGCATGTAACGTACTCCAAATAATTTATAGTTTAAATTTTTTAAGTAATATTTATATACAAGATATTATTTCGTAAAGTTTACGTCAGTGAAGATGTATTAATTCGTGCGCCGGGAAAGTCACGAAAGGGACTTACCTACCGCGTATAACGATTGTTATATAGGTATAATTTACATAAATTAATTTCAAATAAAACAAAACATGTACACGGATATGAAATTTTAAAATATTGTATTCACAGCCTTACTCCTTACTTCCCGCCTGCTTCCCTGGTCGCGTGCAAGCCTCTAAAACATAATTCTTGCGCCTATTGTGCCGATATAAGTGAGACTTCGCGGAGTGATTATTGCTTAGAACGCTTTCTGTAAGGTGATAAAGATAGAGGGAATGATATTAACTTTCCATTTCTTGCAATGTATTTGATTTATTGTCAGAATGTTATTCATTTTTATTACGTGTCTTTTAACTCAAATATTAGCATAATAAATTAAACCAATAATAAAACAAACATATGTTAATCACAAATTCTGTGTTTGTCACTTCAAAATAAGAATCGATCCGCTTTTGTTTTTTTTCGTAATAGGAATTTTTCAATTTATTCTAATTCAAAACTCGAATATTCGTCCATAGGGTTTCGTCACCACAGAGTCAATTAACAAATGAAGTGAGGTAATAATTTCAGATCATAAGTAACAGTAGCAAAGCAATTTGAAAATATTTCGCAGTATAGTTGTAACAAAACAGGGACTTTTAGTACTCTGGCTTGGTACAAATAGATTGACAGAAACGAATATCTAACAAATTGTTATTTTGATTATAAATATTATGAAAATAGTGACAGTGAATGCTCAATAAACTAACAAAACCTGTTTTTCTCTGTATGGATAAATTCGATGTTATTAAATAAGGTACAGAACATGATGTAATAAAGCACAATTTTATTTCACATTGAAAGTTTTCTGAATAAGCTTTAAGCCACCGAGCTTATACCGCATTGTGTGCATATTCTTTAATAAGTAATAGCCTTTTGAAATATGGCGACACATTTCATATTTCTCGAAGATTTATATTAAGCCGGGACCGGACGTTGGTTTAATTATTTTGTATTGTTAGCACAAGATTTGGATCTATATTGTAAACTGCTAATAGGAAACGAAGCATTGCTGTTTTTGGTGAAGTTTCCTTTTTAATCTTTTTGTTTGTTATAAGTATGGTAGGAGTAGCTTGTCATGTTTAGTTTTCCTAAATATAGGCATTGGTGAATCAGTGTATTTATATACTGATTTATCGAATTCCCAAAACTCTTTCAAAATCTCTAAGAAGATTTAAAAGGGCAGAAGGTTTACTTATATGCAAAACCATATAAAAAACAATTTGTTAATCAATTGTTGTCAATGCTCACATGACCAGTTATGCCTTTATTCTATAAATCAGTTACTTATCTAGTAAACAGTTGTTCACAATACTCTTTGTTTTAAACAGTTCCATAATCGTTCCAAAAACTAAACACCATGTGTACCAAACTTGTGCAGTCACAAAAATGTTTGTCCATACATTAGTAACACAAATAGGCCTGCGACGTTGTGATTGCTGTTGTTTTCGAATGTGTTCAACAAAGCGCAGAACTCGTGTTTATCACACATCGGCGGCTCTTGATTGAGGATGTACAGAGAGGATATAGTGCACCAGCAGTAGATAACGTTTCTTTTTCTGAAGGATTATTTCCAAAGTCCATTTAAGTGATTAAAAACCTTGTAGGTATGTAGCTATTTTTAATAAAATGTGCAATTTAGACTGCGCGTTAACGCTAGTAGTCTATGATTATATAATTTATGTAGATATGTAGACCGGTTGGTTAAAAAATACATTCTATAAAAATAAGGATCAAATATGTAAATAAACATCATACGTTGAATCATGTAACAGATTGGATGAGATCGATGCATAACAAATCAGGATACAGCCCACTGGGCATTTGTAACATGTAACATGGGATAAATGGAACACTCATCATGTTAACACTTAGTTTTACATGTTTTATAGTCGGATTTGAATTACATTTCTATATCTGTTAAGAAATAAGAACTCTTGATAAGACGTTAAATATCACAACGTTCTGACAAAAAAGCTTAAAAAGCTTAAAAGTAAGTATGTATACAGGAGCACTGGCTGATGCAGCACGACCTGGGCATCATTAACAAGATTGACAGCGAGTTCAGCTGCTGCAGCAAGTCATCTGTGGACCCGACGGTGGTGCTGCGCGGCCGCCCCTACGGCGGGACGGCGGTTATGTGGCGGACCAGCCTGTTCTCGCGAGCTGACGTCATTCCTTGCCAGAGTGACCGAGTTATCGCTGTGCGCCTATCGCAGGGTGATCGTAGCCTTTTGATTTTCTGCGTTTACATGCCTACTGACGACCTGGATAACCTACCAGAATTTACGGACTGTTTGGCGCAAGTTAGTGCGGCGATAGAATGCGCAGATGTAGAGAGTGTCCTAGTGTTAGGTGATTTTAATGCGCATCCGAATACTCTTTTTGGCAAAGAGCTAACGGACTACTGCCGTGAGCAATCACTAGTGTGCGTAGACCTAGACAGACTTGACCCGGACACGTTTACGTACGTGAGTGGGGCGCACGGCTCGTGCCGGTGGCTTGACCACTGCCTCGCCACCGACGCCGCGGCCCGCCTCGTGACGTCAGTGCGTGTTCGACTCGACATTACGGGTTCTGACCACTTTCCTCTAGTCATAGACTGTAATTTTAATTCGATTAGCCGTAAGACAACTAGCTATGATAATAATATTAAGAATTTGAAAAAATATGTTTGGGGTACAAGGGATCGGAAAGAAATTTTAATGTATTCGGAATTATGTGATGATAAGTTTTTTATGTTAATGGACAATTTTGACAAAATTCTATATGAAATGGACTGTAAAGACACAGATTTAGTATGTAACAATGAATGTCATTATAAGAGTATAGATGTTTTTTATAGTGGTATTGTTGGTACGTTGCAGTCATCTGCTGAACATACGTGTATGGCTGATAATAGCTCGAAGTCTCGGAAGTCAGCTAGAGTAATTGGTTGGAACTATCATGTCAGGCGCCATCATGCTAAAGCCAGAGAAATGTTTTCAGTTTGGGTATCGTATGGTAGACCTCGCTCGGGATATCACTTTGATAACATGACTGCTTCTCGTAGGGAGTTTAAGGCCGCGCATAAATATGTACTAAAAAATCAAGACAGGATAAAAATGGAAGTACTGGCCAGACATCGTGCTAATAATAATTTCGTTGAATTTTGGAAAGAAACAAAAAAATTAGATAATAGAAGTAGTATACCAATTAACGTAGAAGGAGAAAGTGATAAACAGAGTATTGCCAATATTTTTCGTAAACATTTTAATGTAGCTAATAATAGTACAAACAATAAAACTGCTTCTTCTAAGATCTGTCGAGACTCGGAGCCTCTCCGCGTTGACATATCGCCGAAAAATATTGAAGACATTTTGAGGAGTATGAAGCGCGGGAAGTCTCCGGGCCATGATGATCTTAGCATAGAACACTTACTTTTTGCGGGTAGGTACATATGTCATGTTTTGGCGCGGCTTTTTAATCTCTGCGTGAAGCATTGTTACTTACCTACGGATTTGATGCGTACTCTAGTAGTACCTATTCCAAAAAATAAAACGGGTGATATCTCGAGCGTGTCTAACTACAGGCCTATCTCTCTGGCAACAATAGTGGCCAAGGTGCTGGAACGGGTTCTTCAAACCCACATATTGACCTTACCAATCGACGATGGCCAATTTGGATTCCGGCCACAACTTGCAACTGACATGGCGGTATTCTCTTTAAAGGAGGTAGTCAAGTATTATACTGAAAACGAAACTACAGTGTACGCATGCTTTCTTGACTTGAGCCGGGCTTTTGACACAATAAAACACGACCTCCTTTGGACAAAAATGCACGGCTCGAATGTCCCCCCTGAGGTTGTTGGCCTGATGGAGTACTGGTACAACAATCAGACCAACAGCGTCAGATGGGATACGGAAGTTTCAGACAGCTACAGACTGTCTTGTGGTGTGAGGCAAGGTGGGATCACCTCGCCAGACCTCTTTAACTATTATGTGAATAACCTGATTGTGGAACTGAGCAGCACGCCTGTCGGGCTCAGATTGGATGGCAGATATGTCAACAATCTGAGTTACGCTGATGATATGGTGCTGCTGAGTCCCACAATCAAAGGTCTGCAGAATCTTCTCGGTGTCTGTGAGCAGTATGCTCGAGAGCATAATCTCACATACAACGAAAAGAAGACTGAAATGGTAGTCTTCCGGGCGGGTAGTGGTCCTCTAAATATACCACCACTGAAATTAAATGGGCAGCCTGTCAAAATCGTCGAGAGTTTCAAGTACCTTGGCCACATTGTGACGTCTGATATGAAAGATAATGATGACATTGAGAGACAAAGACGAGCTTTATGCGTGGTCGGAAACATGATAGCCAGAAAATTTTATAATGCTGCGCCTGACGTGAAAGTTACCCTATTTAAGTCATTTTGCCAAACGTTTTACACATGTCAACTCTGGACTAATTACACGAAAAAATCGCACAACTCCATCAGAGTTGCATACAACAACATCTACAGGCAGCTCATGGGCCTGTCGCGGAGCTGTAGTGCATCCGGTATGTTTTTTGACGCACGCATTGACAGCTTTAATGCTATACAGCGCAAGAGGATTGCTTCTTTTATGTCCAGAGTTGACATTTGTAAAAACAGTATTATTAAGAGTCTGTCTGACCGCATGCACATGACTGCAACATACCGGCAATGGTTGGATATTGTCACGTAATCTGTATTTCTACATAATTCAATTTATGCTTTTATATTGTACCTTTGTGTGTGAACCTTTCTATGGACCCTGCTGTCTGAAATAAAGACCTATTATTATTATTATTATTATTATTAAATCGTGCAAATCCAATATACGGTGTAAAAAAATACTATATATCTTAATATGGATTTTATTTAAATCCATATTAACTAGTAATTACAACTAACTCAAAAACTTGGTTTGTGCGCTAAATATATTTCAATACATATTAAAATCGATATAAGTAAAAAACTTTACATAATCTCTTTAATATTATTTATTTAATATTATTTTGACTGCTTTGTTAGCTTAGTTGGTAGTAGCTCTGCCTTCTAATCTAGGGGTGCGGGTTCGATTCCCGCGTGACACAGGTAATTATGAATATTTAAATTTGTAATTACTTGTGTTGAGTCTGGTTGTTTCTATGTATAATAAGTATGTATTTACAAAAGAAAAGTATATAATGTATTATATCCGTTACCTAGTAATGATACAAGCGTAAGCTTAGTATGGGGCTAGATGGCGCTGTGTGATATGTCCTGAAATATTTATTTTATTTTATTTATTTATTGAGGTAAGATTGTGCGTGTGTGATGTGCTAATAATTCTTCACATGCACCACCTCTTTCCTCCACGCTGAACACGGCTGAACGAAATTAGACGATATTTGAAATTGTGGTACCTATATTAGACCCTGGATTAACAAATAACCTTTTTCTACAGGTTTTTTGCATATAACACTCAGTCTGCTAGTTTTCCATAAATATGGAGCTCGATCATTAAGACACGTGACCAAGCAGAAGTCGAAACCATTGACCCGAATTCTGCATCTATCGAAATATGGAGCTTTTCAACATAAGTAGGGGGAATCATATTCTTTGAGTTATTGATATTTTCGTAAACAGGCTAGGGATGAGGAAAAACAGTGGCGCCACCGTCGTTAGTTTTTTTATGACAAGTTTTTTTAGTTTTAGCTTGATATATGATATAAAAATAAATATTAAAAAAGAAACGGCGGCGCCACGCAAACGCATGGTACACTCTTAAGCACATTGCATATCTTTTGTTTGGACAAAATGTCTCATACAATAAAATGTATTTTGAATAATTTTATACTTCTATCAAAGCATTTATTCGGACAACAGCAACTTTTCTCGTCTCTAATATCTGTCGGCAGATTATGACTTGAGTCAGTAATGTATTATTCATACTAGTCTGTTGGTATTATCGCTGCCATATTTCAGGATGACTCCCCCTTTTTCTTACAATAAGTAATCTGTAACTTATGGTGCCGCGGACGTATTATATTTGTTATACTTTTGGCCTCTGCCCAATCTTGCTGGTCACGAATACAGTATTATACAAATGATATGCGCTGTTCTTATTTTGGTGATGAGATTTATGATGACATATTTAAATAAAATGTTAATAATATAGTTATTTGCATTTATGCTCCTCACCTGTTATATGATTATTTATATTTTAAAAAATTGAATATTCTTGTATTACTCACAGTAATAAAATTTTGCTACCTACTTATCCTAGTGGCGTTAATGATCCGTTTCTTTTTTTTGCATTAGAATTTTCATGTTGAAAAAATCACTTACTCATATCATTTGATATTGTTTGCCCATAGTAGATAAGTAATGATTAAAAAATATTCACCCCTACAAAACGATCTACATTTGCAAAAATGTAACTTAAAATTAGTAGTTTAAAAAATAATGTGAAAGGTATTCTCGACAACAGCTAAATTAATTGCTCTATTTTACAGTCTTAATCTAAAATAGCTTAGAACTAAGGATTTGTAACAAAAGCGCTATCACGCCAAATTCACATTAGCACTTGCAAAACTGCACGCTAATTTTAAAAAACTTTCTACAAAACAGAAAAAATCAAGTTTGAGAGTGCACATACAAAATTTACTTTTACAGAACTCAAGGATTGGATCTAGGTTGCCTAAATCGACACCCATTAAGAGATCGCGGTGGTTGAAGGTTTTACATATCTGAAATAGAATTGGCTCCCAAACGAAGGGGCCCATACAATAAAGGTTTATTTCGACACTTTCGTAACAACTTCTAAAATCCTTCTTCAATATGGTAACGAATGAGATCGTAATCATCTGACAGCAACTATCTAAAACTTTACTCTAAGTACTTCAAATTGTAACGAAGGTAGGCTTACAGTTTGGCTCTTACTCCGCTAAGATAAGTTAAGACGAAGGTGCTACAAACTTGAAGTTTCAAAGTGAGATTTAAAAGCAACTTGATATAAATGGCAGGTCTAGTACAACCGGTCTTGTGGCTGGTTTCCCGTCAAATGTTGTAATTAAATATTTGTTTGGTTGAGTTATTTTTACTACCTATACCTACTGTGGCACATGAACTAGCCAGGAAAAATAACGCATTTGACCCGTAATCATATTAATTTTTGGTCAATTTTATCATTATTTATGACTTGAGTGGCATTTATATATTATGTATTCATTTATATGGTATTAATTATTTCAGATTTTCTAAAAAGCCTTTTCTAAATCATTTTCATTTACTCATCATCATCATCATCATCAGTCCACGGTCGTCCACTTCTGGACATAGGCCTCTCCCAAGGCACGCCACTCAGCCCGACTTTGTGCTTCTCGTCTCCACCTGTTCCCTGCTATCTTCATGATGTCCTCGCTCCCCCTTGTGGCAGGGCGCCCTACACTACGCTTGCCGAGCCGCGGTCTCCACTCCAGAACTCGCCTACCCCATCGGTTGTCGGTTCTGCGACAAATATGACCAGCCCATTGCCACTTCAGCATGCTTATGCGTTGAGCTATGTCGGTGACTTTTGTTCTCTGCCGAATTACTTCGTTTCGGATACGATCCCTAAGAGAAACTCCAAGCATAGCCCTTTCCATAGCACGCTGAGCAACTTTGAAACGGTGAACCAATCCTGCTGTTAGTGTCCACGTCTCAGCAGCGTAAGTCATTACTGGTAGGACGCACTGATTGAAGACTTTCGTCTTTAGGCTTTGCGGTATGGAGGACGAGAAAACCTGACGAAGTTTTCCAAATGCCGCCCAACCCAGCTGTATTCTTCTACTGGCTTCGCCCTCGAAGTTGTTCCTACCTAGTTGGAGCGTTTGCCCTAGGTAGACATACTTTTGGACAATCTCCAGAGGGGAGCCATTTACAGCTATCGGTTCCGGAGCAACGTACTCGTTACACATGACCTTGGTTTTATCCAAATTCATCCGAAGACCGATGCGTTGAGATGAATCAGCTAGCTTTCATTTACTAATAAATTCAATTGCTACTAGTAATATTATAACAACAATAGAACAAATATGCTCTTAGTTTTTTTAATCTATGTAAGCTAACTGACTGAAAATAAATTGGTTGCTGCTAAATAATTATACTTCAAGAGCTCGGCTAGACAAGAAAATATGGATGTCATTATGCAAAATGCAATAGTTCTAATCAGACACGGTTCGTGCTTGCCGCTTTCTTGCATAACGAAATTCTCCGTGGTAGAAATAGTTTCCGTGGTCGCTTCGCTATTTTATTAATTTTGGATGAAGAAAACAATCTTCAACAACGTGTAGTTTTGCTTTTTATAAACCTAGTTAAATATTATCCTTATTTGTGATTAGGTTTAAACAATTAACAATGTTATTTATTGATTTGAACCATAATATAAACTATATGTATTGTACATTGACTTTATATTGTCAGAGAAGACAGAATTTTTAAGAACCTGAAGTGCATAGATATACCTACATAAAAATAAACAAAATTATATCTTTGTCTAACTTCAACTTTTTTGTAAATTTTACAGGCATTAAAAAAATTACTTTTATTAATAAACTTTTCTTCAATAGAAATGGGACAGTAGCTTATGCGTAAAATCCAAATCCAGAATCCCATTTTCAATAAATATTATTAATCTTATCAAAACCTCGACCTCTGAACTATTTCTTTCAGCAAAACAAAAACAAACATCTAAAGAAATAGAATAGAAACAATTTGCCGAAAGCAACACAAACAGCAGAGAAACAACATCAATTTCTGGTGCAGAACGCAATCAGTTCCACACAATACTTCTGTAGCGACGACGTGACGCAGCAGCCAATATCCGGAACATCATCTGTTCCTATTGAAAATGTAATAAAATAGTTTGACTTATATAAGCCAGTGCCACTATAAAGGATATATTTAGGATTAATTTAATGGTAACTGTAGTTATTTAATCATTTATTCAGCTTTTCAATGTGACAAATTAATCTAAATATATAAAACTCAAAGGTGACTGACTGACTGACATAGTGATCTATCAACGCTCAGCCAAAACCACTGGACGGGGCGGGCTGAAATATGACATGCAGATAGATGTTTAGGCATCCGCTAAGAAAGGATTATGCGAAATGCTACTTTCAAAAAGGTGAAATAGGGGATGCAAGTTTTACTTCTTAATGCGAGGGAAGCCACGAGCACCCACTACTAGTTTAACAAAATGTAACACATTATGTTGTGCTGAACAAAATATTATAAATTATGCCTATTAGTTACTTATACATGAATAATAATATAGGCATTTGTCATTAACAAACTCTAAAAACATTTTATTTTGCGTAAAAAGGCGAGAATATTTTTTTCATAATTTTCCCAGAGCTGTTTTTTTACTTTAGATGTTTTTCTACGTTGAAAGACTTGAATAGAATATAGAAATTGGCGAGAAAATTTCTCAGCACAGTCTAAGTTGATAGTAAATGGTATATGATGATCAAACGCTTTTTTGCTTGACTGTGGAAGGTAGGTAAGTACTCGCATGTTGTGTCTATTTTATTTTTCAATTTAGCTAAGTGCCCTGCATGAGGCGAGCATTCAGCGAACGAGGCTTCGTTACTTGTTATTGCCTCTTGAAGTTTACGTCTTTCACATCTTTTTACCTGCGTTTAGCAACCTTGAGCTTGCTCCGCTCGTGTTAGCCTCTTTTATGTATTTGTATCTTTGTGAAAAGGCGCACGCCCCCGAAAGTATTTTGTTTTAGAACCTCGCCTTTATGCGAATTTTCACGAAAGTTTTTTGATGTAAATTTATTTCACTGAAAAAAGGATCATGCTTTGTGCCTGAAGCATTGGTGGTTCGTTATTTTGGGGAAAACCTCTTTTTGAAGCTTTATATGAGTATATATATCAGCTTACAAATTTTTCGGCTCACTGCACAGCAAACAGTAAAAAAATTGTTTACCTATTATTTTGTCACTTCCGCAAATTGAACAGCGTACAAACTAACATGGAAGTACTGTGTAAAGTACTCACAATTTAATTATATATCAGTCATATTCTTGAAGAATTGAAAAGAATTTTACAGCTAATATGTGTTTACCATATCACCTTCAAATTTTTGTAATAACACAAAGAAATCCAGTGAGTGACTGACGGGTTGCGTGTACATATTTGGAGGGTTCAAAATAGGGTGCTTAACCTCTATTATTTTTCAATTAACCGTGATTAGAGATATACCACCTCGGCAGTTGCATTCAGTTGATTTTAATTCTATTTGGGCGCGGTTATCTTTTAACTAAATTACCAGCATTTTGACTGACAGTTCTCGGATGCCCATTATGTAGAGTGCTTTCTAAATTGCTTTTAGAACGGTCTAGTTTTCTAATGCCGTCAGAAATTTCGCTTTAGTAGAAACGGTAATTGCGTTTCATGGTCGAATTGTCAGAATTGTGAGAAGTGAAAGAACTG
Organism: Macaria notata; assembly: GCA_927399415.1. NCBI lineage: Eukaryota > Metazoa > Arthropoda > Insecta > Lepidoptera > Geometridae > Macaria > Macaria notata. The sequence continues at coordinate 5,139,728 of OV656727.1, forward strand.
ATATTATGATGGATACTGGATTAAACAAACATTATATATTTATATGTCAAATAAAACTAAATGTCAAATTAACTAAATAACCCGCCCTTAATAATTTGCTCGCTGCGTTTCCGCGCTGGATGGCAATACCTAGCCGTTGCACCAGAAACGATCCATATTATTATATGATATTTTGATTGTGCAGTGATATATAGTTTTGGCTTTCGTTTTATTGAATCTAGATTTTTTAAGGAAAGTCTTCTTTACACAGTTTATAAAGAAGCAATCAAATACCACCATGATCACTGTGTTAATATTTAATGATTTAGTGATAAGACAAACCAAGCACCTAGCGGATAATTCTTCAGGTTCCTTGTTAGTTACATAATCCACATTAATTAATAAAACAATAAATAAAATAATATATATCAGGACATATCACACAGCGCCATCTAGCCCCATACTAAGCCTACTAAGTTTAAAAATTTGATGGTAACGTAAAAATGTGAGTTCTAATTATAATTCTCATAACACCTCAACACAACAGAGAGCCTATTAAGCCAAATACATAATGAGGCTAAATCACGACACTACACTAATTCTATGCTAATGTATGGTAAGTAATATCGAACAATACACGCATCAGGTGCAGCGGTAGTAATATGTCACTGTCAAATCCAGTACTAAGACATATCTATAGCTATAGTAGTAGTAGACATGTTAAATAGTATAGGTATTCTTGATGATGTCTAGTGCCCTTGATTGCTATGACTTATAACTTATCATAGCATTACCTTCTGAAACTTTCGAAGACAAATGCAACTGAATGCGGCATCAAAAATAAAAGTAATCAATCAATCAATCAATCAATATAACTTTATTGTACACCAGAAAACAAAATACAGAAACAATTTATAGTAAAATTACTTAACCTAGGTACATTGGGCGGCCTTATCGCGTAGAGCGATCTCTTCCAGGCAGTAATATATGTCGTTATAAAATAAAAAATATATTTTCATCCCACCATCTCGGAAACAGTATTTTTCCTCTTAATATCTGAGTGCATAAGCCGTTTTTATTCTCTAGAGGATAAAGTAAATTGAATTTAGAACATCGTGTGATACAAGTTTGTGAATTAAAAAAATCATTAAACCTATTTACTGCTACCTCTATGGTGCCGAATATATCATACAACTTTTTTTAAATTTGTTAAAAACTCAGACTCGGAACCTTCTTGGTGTTTTTTTTTTTCAATTTGCTTTGTATGCGGTTCTTTACGCGGCATATTTTCACGTCATTGTTAAACCTTATTTTAAAATCAAGAAACTTGAAAACCAGTGAAAAAACTAAAATGAGTGATTCTAGCGACGAGGAAGTTTGTTTGACGCCAACAGAATTGACTGAAACTGTTAATAATGCGCAAATGAGCTTTCTCCCTCAACAATCACGCGTTTTGCATTTAGTCATTTCCTCGCTGAGGTGGAATGAAAAGTTACGTGTTGCACTCGAGTGCAAAGATTTTTCACCTCGTGCTCTTTTAATTCCCTCGCTAACGCTCAGGATTCTAATTATGAATCACTCGCTGCGCTCGTGATTCAATTTTAGAATCCTTCGCTTGCTCGGTCATCAAAATTGAGCACGCGGTTAAAAAACACTTTGCACTCTTGTATAACAAATAACTATTGTTACCTCTATATAAATTACCATGATATTGTAAAAGAAGAACATAGAGACGTACACTTTGTTTTTATCAAAACTAATTAGGAAAAAATAATGGCACAAAATATGATGACACGACTATTTTAGAATGTTTACTACTATATGAATGCTTTATTGGACACACAAAGAAAATAAATTACAATACAGTCAAAACAATATTTAAATCTAATGCCACAAATGGCGGCCTTAGCGATCTTCCTGGCAACCGTAGGATGGAGAGAAAATCAGAGAAAAGAAAATACTAAGACTATTCTAAGGTATCATTCTATGGCAAGTTGTAGGTAGGTCTATAATTTTGCCACATGTAAAGCAATATTTACAGTCTGCGATTGGACAGATCTGCTTAGAATTTGCTGAAATAATCAGTTTAATTCTCAGTCTATTTGAATATTTGTATTGTATTGAATATTGATAGATTGTAATTTAAGAGAGTGTATTTTTTATACAATAGCAATAATCTTGACAAACGACCGTGGCGAAACGAACATGATAAAAAATCACCCATTAGGGTGAATATTATTGGAATAAGAAAACATTACTTGTATAAAATGTTTTTAAAATGAATAATACTTATCTGTATTTTTAGAGATTCCAGTCTCTCAAGAATACACTTTTTTTTCCACTAAACCTTTTCAGTTCTGAAATGTAAAAATAAACAATCAATATTACAAATAAGCTTGTGAAACAAGTAACAACAATACAAGTACCTATTTGAACATAATCTACAAAGAAATGATGTTCGATTATTTTCTTTAGAAAAGTTTACAAGACCTTAATCCGATTTAGCGAAAGTTCACGAAAAGCTTTCTAAGCTTAATTCTTTGACTAAATCATTCGAATACACAATGTTTTACGATTTCTGTAAGAGACATTTCATCTGCTTTGTGTAAATTGGTTTTTCAAGTGTTGCTTAAGATAAAGAGCAACTTTTTTTAATTGTTTGTCCACTCATTTTAGAAAATATTTAATTGGGCGTACAGATTTAATTCATTTCGAATATATGTCATAGGTCAGGTTTTGTACCTCAAATGACATTTTTGCCTGCGTCGATTCTCAGAAAGGTAGAAGGTAATTTGTAGTAGGTACCTACCTACTTGACGAATTATCTTTACTAATATTATAAAGCTGAAGAGTTTGTTTGTTTGAACGCCCTAATCTCAGGATCTACTGGTGCGAATTGAAAAATTATTTTTGTGTTGAATAGACCATCTATCGATGTAGGCTTTAAACTATATAACATCACGCTGCAACTAATAGAAGCGAAGAAAGAATAGAAAATGTGAAAAAAAAAACGGGAAAAATTATTCATCTTTGAGGGCTTCCGTTGCGTGCGCTGCGAAAACGGTTAAAGATATCATAAAAACATGTATGAAAGAGTTATTCCTCTTAAAATGATCTAATAAAATGTCTGCAACAGTATATGTATGTCTATCTTTTAAGATTAACTCACTAGAACCGTTTTTATGGTAATAACTATTCCACGCGGACGAAGTCGCGCGCACCAGCTAGTTCTAAATAACCGTAAGGATGTAAAGAAACTTTGATTGAGAATTGGGTTCATAAGCATACTCTATTTTTGGCTAGTGCGTTATAATATCAAGTTTTTTTTTATACCTAGTACTGAATGCATGGCCAGCTTAGTGTTTTCTTTTCTGGCATAAGTGACGGTAGTTACTTGCCAACGAGTGTTAACTCTCTAGCTTATCTCCATTAAAAAAGAGTGAATTTTACTTTAAAAATCACTGATAAAAAAACATTTCATAATTTTGATTACTTACGTACGTAGTTTCTAAGATAATATATTATTTTTTAATGTAGTTCTATAGTAAACCACCCTGTGTCGTTGCCAACTCGTGCCTCTCGTGGCCGCCCTCCTAGACGATACCTAGATTAACTATCTCACTCTGGAGCTCACACTCGCTATCTTTCGTCTCAGTCATTCGCCACGCGTTCTCGAAATTCAAACACTGCGACAGTCCGGCTACGATACGACTGTGACGGGACGTACTCGTGCGCGCTCCCCGAACCCTCGATTTGATTCTGTGTTGTGACCAATACAATCATCTTCTGACAGTTTCTCTTGTTTTATTGTATAAGGAACCCCGCCTCCTTATACTGGCGCCCAACTAATAAATGGGCAGTGCGCGCGTGTCATCAAGTCGCGAAACACGTGCGTATTTGCGCGAAGCAATGGGCAGCACGTGCACATGAACTCTCGCGCCGCGTAGTTACCTATCCTTGCAACGCCCGCACCACGTGTTTTGTTGTGAACTGTTCGGACTCCTTTGTGCTAAGTGAACATGGAAACACGAAGCCGAAGTAAAGTACGCCCCGCCGAAGACGCACATGCGTTCCCTCCTTCCGGCGCGGACGCAACAAGTAAAAACCACACCCTTTCATCCGGTCAAGCCGAAGACACGACAACGACGCCACAGCAGCCTCGCCGTGTTCCACTCTCGGTGCAGCCGATGACGTCCACTCCAAACGAGACGACATTTACGCAGGAAAGTGTGACTACTTTAATTTCCGCTATGCAGAAATCGCAGGCCGAAAGCTTTAAAAATATCTTAGAATCTTTACTAAGCCAACAAGAGCGATCAAATATTAGTACTCTTGCCAGATGTAAAGCTACGTTCAGTGGCGCACCACAAGAATCCGTCTCTACATTCATAGACGCTGTCGACAGCTATGTAGAATGCTGTGGTGTTTCAGACTCAAACATAATTAAAGGCCTATCTATGCTGCTAACTGCCGATGCCGCGACTTGGTGGGTAGGGATACGCCCGCAAGCCAACACATGGCCCGATGCACGTAGAAACCTACTGAGTGCATTCGGAGATCGTCGCCCGCATCATAGAATATACCTAGATATATTTGCGAAGCCGCAACGTCGAGAAGAGAATACCGACTTATTTGTTGCGAAGATAAGAGCTAATTTTGCAAAGTTACCTCAAAACGATTTAAGTGAAAACGCAAAATTAGATATTACTTACGCTCTTCTACATTCGAAAATAAAATGCAAATTACGCCGCGAAGAAATCTTCTGTTTTCAAACGCTACTTCAAAAAGCGCGAGACATCGAAGATAGTTCAAGCGAAGAACATAATGCGCCATCTACCGATAAAGCGCGCGAAAAAAGTATGAGCCAAAACGACGCGCGAAATCCATCAAGCACGCCCCCGCCGCAACCCGCTGTGGGCGCGTGGCAACGTTCGTTTCCCGCGCCTTCGAGAAGCGACGCCGCCGCGCGATACCTAGCGCCCCCGCAACCCGCTGACAGGCCACGGTTGCCTAGCGACGGAGTGAAATGTTCCCGTGCCGCTGACATTCCCGCCGCCAATATCGAGAAGAAGTACAGGCCTAAGTGCATCTACTGCAAGCGCTTCGGGCATACTTCGGACACTTGTCGTAAGTTGGCGAGTCGAGGTGAGTCGAACCATACTAACCTTTCCGCGGAAATAAATGGTGTCAGTGTTAGTAACAAAGAAAGTTTTTATAGTGCCGAAATTTCAAACGCGCCAAATAAGTGTTTAGATTTGCCTAATCAGTGCATAAAACCTAACTCGTCAAATAGGTATTTGAACGAAAGAGACACTAACAATAAGTCTAAACTAACTGATAATCGTTCTGTGTATTTACGTTCGACGAATGACGCATGTAACAATTTCGAAAATTGTTTGAGCCGCCGACGTGTCGTTGACCTGCCCCTGCCGAATGCCGAATGCCGGGATGAGCGTACGTTAGAGAATAATTTAAAATCGGCGAGTTTTGGAAATATTACATGCGACATTCAAAAAGAAGCTAATAATGTGTGCTATCGTAATTGGATTTCTCATAAATCCACATGTGCATGTACTCACCTTGATGGTTTTACTAATTCCGATTTTGTATGTGATGTTAAATCGAAACATTGTTGTTGTCACAAAATCGAAGCGAGCCCAAATAATAATTCGAGAGCTAGCTATTCAGGAAAATTACCTCTGTATAATAATTCCGATTTTGTATGTGATGTTAATTCAAAGCATTGTTGTTGTCACAAAATCGAAGCGAGCCCATATAATAGTCCGAGAGCTAGCGACTCGACACAAAATGTTTTTTCGTGTTTTTGCATGTCATGTTGTGTTAAAAATACTAAAACAAATACTAACAACGAATACAACGGTGAATGTTTAAAAATGAATGTACAATACGATAAAATTACTGTAAATAATAATGGTGAAGGGAACGCTATTTTTGATGAATGCTTGTATACTGGTGATATTTTTGCGTCTGAGGAAAGTCGCGAGAGGCCGATTTTTAAAATAAAAATTTTGGGTGTTAATGGCACGGCTTTGGTTGATACAGGTGCTAAACGTTGTATTGCTGGTCATACACTCTATGCCCTCCTTCTCAGAAAGGGTCACCCTCTCGTCCCCTCAACGCGTCGAGTCAAATTTGCTGATGGGCATGTGCGGATCATGGATGTACTTACCACTACTTTAACGGTAAAGTTGGAACACAAAACCATTAGGGTTCCGTTCCTTGTTTTCCCAGATTCAAACAATAACGAGACTCAACTAGGCATTGATTTCATCAAAGCAGCAGGCGTGACAATTGATTTTCAAAAAGAGGTATGGAATTTTAGTGGTGAAAGTACTTCACACAAACTACTCTTTGAACCTACCTCACGCCAAATTACCTGTGCCGCCGCGAACATTCTCCGTGATGACGAAGGTTCTCATCTCAGCTCAGCGGAGCGCACTGCGCTCTCTGAAGTCCTAGTCAAACATGGTAAGATTTTCGAAGCAGGGGGAGGTCCAACTCCGTTCGCCGAGCACTGTATCGACACAGGTAACCACCCTCCCATAGCAGTACCACCATACCGCCTCACTCCGGCAAAGAAACAATTAATGCAACAAGAAATTAATAAAATGCTATCCGAGGACATTATTGAAGAATGTGAGTCGGCATGGTGTTCACCAGCTCTGATGGTGCCGAAGCCTGATGGTAGCATTAGGTTTTGCGTTGATTATAGAAAATTAAACGCAGTCACCAAGGCGGACAATTACCCAATACCTCGCATAGATGAACTTCTACAGTCAACAAAGAGGAACTGCTACATGAGTACATTGGATCTCCGTGCTTCCTATTGGCAGGTCAGTGTCAGAGAGTGCGATAAAAACAAAACAGCCTTCATATCTCCTCTTGGTACGTACCGGTTCAAAAAGATGCCCTTTGGTCTGAAAAACGCACCTGCAACCTTTCAGCGCCTTATTGACAGACTCCGTTCTTGCGCTGCCTTAAAAGACCTGACAATACTCACCTATCTCGATGACATTTTGCTCGTCTCTGAGGGATTCCAGAAGCATCTGGAAGACTTGGACCTGCTGTTTAGACGCCTGGAAGAGTTCCACCTGCAGGTAAACCGAGAAAAATGTTTTTTTGCCCGAGAGAGTGTGAGGTATCTTGGTCACATCATCACGCAAGATGGCATCTCGGCTGATCCTGAAAAGGTAAGCGCAGTACTGGACATGAAAGAACCTGCGAACTTAAAGCACTTACGAACTTTTCTTCAAACGTGTTCGTGGTTCAGAAAATTCATGCCAAATTTTTCAAAAGTTGCCGAACCACTAACGCGTTTGACTAGGAAAAATCAAGTTTGGTCTTGGGACTCCGAACAATCCCAAGCTTTCGATGAGCTAAAACGACTACTCACTTCTGCACCTGTTCTGGTTCAACCTGACTTCAATTGCCCTTTCGTTCTTCGAACAGACGCGAGTAACTACGCAGTAGGAGCAGTTCTTCTTCAGGGTGAAGGTAATAACGAAAGGCCAATTGAGTATGCAAGTCGACTCCTCAACGATGCGGAGCGCAACTACTCGACAACTGAACGAGAGGCGCTTGCCGTGGTTTGGGCAGTTGAGCGTTTTAGATCATATATCGACGGCCATCCCGTAACCGTTGGCAGTGACCACCAAGCTCTTCGCTGGCTGCTCTCTTTAAAGTCGCCAACAGGTAGGTTGGTCCGTTGGGCCCTCAAATTACAGTCATTTGACATCAAGTTCGAGTACACACCGGGAAAAGCCAACGTTGTAGCAGACACACTTAGCAGACCCATATGCTCCATCGAAACTCGCGAGGACTGTGGTATTTGCACCGTTACATGTGACCTGCCGACGAAGTCCCCTGGTCAAATAAGACAGGAACAACTTTCGGATCCCGAGCTGACGAAAATCGTCAAGGAACTTGAAGGTAATGATGAGGTTGCCTCTCAAAGATGGTATGAACGAGGTTACCTTATGAACCAAGGAGTTTTATATAGATACAACCCGGATGCTGAAGTAGATTCCCCTCAGTTAGTCATTCCGGCTGATCAAGTAGATGAAGTCCTGAAGAAGCTACATGATTCGCCTCTGGCAGGCCACCCCGGAATAGACCGCACATACCAAAAGGTATCTCAGCTTTATTATTTCACAGGAATGCGCCGCTTAGTAACTGATTATGTCAGGTCGTGCATTCATTGTCAACGATATAAGGCATCAAATACAAAACCGCCTGGTCTCCTCCAAACTCCTGTTCTGAATCAACGGAATGAAGTCTTAGCCATAGACCTTTTTGGCCCTCTACCACCGGGAGAACAGGGGGAGCGTTGGGTATTTTTAATTGAAGACACCGCGACACGATGGATAGAAATATTTTCCCTTAAAGACGCTACAGCTGAAGCATGTGCGTTAGTTCTAATTGAAGAATTCTTTCTACGTTTCGGGTTGCCTCGTCGGATCATATCTGATAATGGCGTCCAGTTCGTGTCCGCAGTCATGCGTCAGTGCATGTCCCTCCTCGATATTAAACAAAACTTTGTTCCTCTCTATCATCCCCAGGCAAATCCTGCGGAGCGTAAGAACAGAGACTTAAAAGCTATGTTAGCTTATCTTGTGCAAGAAGACCACACCTCCTGGCCTAAGAAGTTGCCACTTGTTCGTTTCGCTTTAAACGGCTCTAAATGCCGAACAACAGGGGTATCACCAGCTTATTTGACTTTTGGCAGAGAAATGAGATCGCCCACGGAAGTCACACATGACCTTAGGACCATTCTTAGTAAAGAAAACTTTGTCCCTCAAATAACGCCATACCTTAGGACGTTTGTTAACTCACTCTCAGCGATACGCGAGCGTGTCGAGATTGAACAAGATAAAACCAAAGAGTACGCTGATCAATCTCGTCTTCAAACAGAAACATTGAAGGTAGGTGATTTGGTATTGCTTAAATCCCGCATCCTCAGCAGCGCTTCAAAGAACATAACTACCAAATTCGCTCCAAAACGTGATGGGCCATACCAGGTTTCGGGCATAGTAAGTCCAACCACTTATATCTTGTCCAAAGTAGACCATCCTAGTGAAGTTCTAGGTAAGTATCACATTCAGGACCTTACTGCTTACAAAGGTACGAACGACAGCTCACCGGCTTCGCCTGTTATCCCAAAAAGGAAGCGAGGCCGTCCGCTTACTGAAGGCAAGAAGCTAGTCCAGGAGCGAGGGCGTACTCCTGAACTAGAGGGGGAGGATATAGTAAACCACCCTGTGTCGTTGCCAACTCGTGCCTCTCGTGGCCGCCCTCCTAGACGATACCTAGATTAACTATCTCACTCTGGAGCTCACACTCGCTATCTTTCGTCTCAGTCATTCGCCACGCGTTCTCGAAATTCAAACACTGCGACAGTCCGGCTACGATACGACTGTGACGGGACGTACTCGTGCGCGCTCCCCGAACCCTCGATTTGATTCTGTGTTGTGACCAATACAATCATCTTCTGACAGTTTCTCTTGTTTTATTGTATAAGGAACCCCGCCTCCTTATAGTTCCTTAATTTCACGCCACGCGCTCACTGGCCCGGTTTCCACTGACAGATTTGGGCTAAAGACGCTGAAATGAAATATTATCCTCTATATTCTTCAGCTTAAATGTCATTTTCATCGTGAATCACTTAGACAGCAAATGTTGGATAAATGTGATTAATTGTGTTAAAAATAAAAAAAAGTTTATGTTATTTTAAAATAATAAGTTTTATCTTAGGAGAGATACATAAATGAAGACAATGTGTGATTTGATTGACAATCTCCATTTGAAAGTAAATAATTCATTTAATAAAATGGAGAAGATGAAGGAACACGTAATTCATAATATTTAATAAGTATAGTAATATATTTCATTATAGTCAACTTAAAAATTTATTTAAATTACCTTAATAATGGAAATACAATGCAAAATAATGCATACATTTTTTCACGATCTTATCTCACATCAAACAGCGAGCATTGTTACCGGAAAGAAACCCGCCAAAACAAAGAAACATTAGGAAGAACAAAGAAAACGTCGCTATACAAATATGCACTAGTCATTGAAGCGAAAAATGGAACTAGCCTGACTATGTTTGCCATAGACTATTTAACGTTGAAATACCTTATTTTCCATATTCTTATTTATCTAAACCTAAAGTCTGGCAGGTTTAATGTTATCAAAGCGACATTTCGTGTGTGTGTGTGTGTGTGTGTGTGTGTGTGTATGAGTGTTTGTTACTTCTTCACGTTAATTTTTTTCTGAATAAATTTGGTATGAAGGTACTGTTTATCCCGGATAAACACGAGTAACACCGCGAGTAGTTTGATAATTCTGACACCAGAGTTGACCACTTACAAACTTACTAATTGTTATTTTTTTATTGTAATGAACCGTATGTAGGGTGTAATGTCGTTGCTGTTTAACAAGGGTTGTTAACCTCGCGTAGGGCGGCAATAGCCCTCGACTTCGCGCTTTGGGACAATGAAAAACAGTAACAAAACATGTGATAATAAATATTATTTGTGCAAATACCTTTAAAATAATATTTCTTAATTAATTCCCAAAGACATGTAAGCATAAAAGCATTATTTATGTATCTGTTGTACAAAATAATAACCGGCTGTCATTTATTCATAGTCCATTAAAATGTTCAATGAGCTTTGCATTTCTTAGAGGACGCAATTTTATTTTTGGGCCATGTTTGGGGGGTCATAGAAGCTTAACTTCAAGTTTGTGGGGTCACTCTTGTCCCCCGGCCGCCATCTTGGAAAAAGGGGTGGAAACGCTTTTTTCGCGATATCTCGGAAACTATGCTTCTATCTATCTATATATCCGCAACTAAACAGCCGTTCCTCTAAATTTTGAAATCAAAGCCTCAAATTATTTTCACTCTCTGGTTCTCCAGAATTTTATCGAAATAAAAAAGACTTTGTTACTGTATTCCAGTGTTTTCCAGTGGGCGCTCTATTATTAATGACAGGCCCTAGCCAGCCCTCGCTGGACGGTGTAATGCAAATTATTGCGTTTCGCGATATTTTGTTTGTGGAAAGTAAACGAGTTTTATAGGCGGACTGCGATGAATCGAACATCGGCGTGTGCAAAAGGCTTGGAGGAAGTCGTACTTTACGGAAAAAGTCCCCTGGATTCTAGAACGACGATTAGTTTAGTTCATACTTGCTAACTTTAACTAATATTGCCAATAGCCTTAATGCTTAGTGCTCATTGCATTCGTTTGATATATAGTTATATTGAATTTGGTAAAGATATCAAACGCGATAAAAAAGTAAGAAAAATAAACAAAAAAAGAATGTGTGTATGTATCGTACTTATATGAATATACGTTCAACCATATTTTTAATTATTAAAAGAGTTTAACTGTTCACATATACTTATATCATCATATGTTTTCATTCAAAAATCCTTATGGTTTCTGTAATTAATAGTAATTTTTATGTATAACCCTTTCATTACATTCACTAAAACATTAATTCACATAATTACAATCAGTTTTATATACAAGTACAAATTTTGCATGTGACGTTTCAAATAAACCGATCATAAAAAATCATAACGCCTAAGCAAATGTTCAGACAGAAAATGTCCTTGACTTATATTGAGGGAAACAATGGTGGAACGACTAAAAAATATATAGTTATCAAGTGACTTTGTTAATTCCCTTTGCATAACAAAGTAACAATATGCGCTAAAAATAAATTTACTCGTCAAAATTATTAAAAAAAATTTTTAGCTAAAATTTATTTTAATTTTAAATATTTATCCTGATTCCACTGTATCTAAGACCGGCTGCACGCGATCTAGTTTCGTGGGGTGTTATTAGTCGAAACCGTGAGGAAGTCCAGTCGGGATTTGCATAACGTATAATCATGTACTTATTTTAGATTTTTAAGTAAAAGCATTGGTCTTGATTAGTTATTTACTTGCATATAAAGTCTGTTCCAGGAGTTTAAATGCGTGACTGTTTTTAAAAAGACATATAATATTTTAAAAGACAGTTACTTGTTTTGTACCTTAACTAACACAAAGTCCCTGTACTTAATGTAAGTTCTTTCTGTTAAATTAGCGTACAGAAATTTACTTAACAATTTCTTCTTAACCCGGGAAACACATGGATTTCACTCCGTAAACATAATGTTATTTAGTATGGTACTTTTCTACCGTAAACAACTCTAAAATATGTTCGTAGCTAGCGAAGCAAAAAATCAACAAACAATAACAAAGCGACTGTACCAAAATCTGATTTTCATCCGGCGTTAATCAAATACGGGGACAAAATTAATCTGTCTGGACCGCCACCCTTTTACGAGTCCTAGCCAATTTGATACAATAACACATCACATTGTATGGACTTGTATATCCATAACCATGAAAAAAAGGAGACAGTTGTATTGTTTTGCCTTATCGAGTGTGGTTTAGCGGTTCAAGTGTGTTTTTTTTTATCTAGACGAACCCTGGTTCAAATCCCGCCCTACACCAATGACTTGTATTTTCAAATTGTGTGTGGGTTTGCACTAGCTTAGTGAAGAAAAACACCGTGAGGAAACAGACATGTTGAGGACCACAATATTCGAGAACATGTGTCTTCCGTGGAAGGACCTGGGCGCCCACCACGATGTATCTGCCCAAGAGAACTCCCCTAACGAATTAATTCTGCGTTCCCCCGCAGAATTCACGACCCTCAGTCATAGGAAATACGAGTCAAGAGGGATAGATACTGGAGAGAGGAAGTGGCAAGTGGTCATGAGCAGATTGGAGACGATGTGTCGATGGTTTGCTTTTATTTTAATACTTATATTATAATTACTATTAAGTTTTAAAAAATAAACTTTATATAATAGTACATAAGAATAACAATCCAAAATCATTTCATGTCAGATTTTCGGCGACAACTGCATCAATACAAATTATGACAGATGTCAGTTCTACTTCAATTTCCATATCCATAACGGACATATAGGTATATTCGTTTTGTTACCCACGTTTATAATTCATCCTATTTTTGATAGCTATGCGTTTCAGTTTTGTCGGACAGCGCACAGATAAAACTGGTTTCGAGATAGATTTTTCTGAAAACAAAACAAGTAAAATTGGAAATAGGGGAGCATGGAAACTAAAATGTGAATTTTGCGTCTATGGTGCAGTTAAGACAGGTTTTTGTAGAGGTTTATTGTATTTTTCTGGATGGATAAGTATACCTATGAGCCAATAAATATTTGGTAATAAGTTATCGGCCTGTATCGCTAATACCTGCGGTGGCGAAGGTGTTCGAGAACGGTCTCAGCACGCGCCTTACGGGTTTCCTGTCGGAAACGGACACGCTGTCCGACCGTCAGCACGCGTACCGTGAGGGTCACTCGACCACGACCCTGGCGCGAGAGGTGGTTCGTCGTGTACTGAATGCTCGTGAAGGGAAACAGCAGGTGGCGATGGTCTGCTGTGATTTGTCCAAAGCTTTCGACGTAGCTGATCCCAAAGTGCTTGCTGTCAAACTGCAGCACTACGGTGTGAGAGGCGCATCCTACAAGCTGCTGACAGATCTCATGCAGAACAGATCACAGACTGTCGTTGCGTGTGGCGGAACGGAAAGATCGGACCCGTTGGACTCCGTTATGGGAGTAGCCCAGGGGTCTTCCGTTTCCAATATCCTTTTCTCGCTGCTCCTTAACGACCTGCCTGAGTTTGTAAGTGCTGCAGAGATCTATTTATATGCAGATGATGTTGCAGGCGTAGTGTCAGCACCTGGAATTGACCTGCTTGAACAGAAACTCAATATCACAACCACTCAATTGGCTAGATGGTTTAGGATGAATGGACTGGCTCTTAACCTAACCAAAACACACTTTGTCCACTTTAACTTGGCAGGTCACCACACCAGACCATTGACTGTGACCGTGGAAGGCACAAGGTTAGATCAGGTGCCAACGACAACCTTCCTTGGCTTTGAGATCGACCGTAGCCTGACATGGGAAAGCCATATTGACAAAGTGTGTGATAAGTTGAGCAGCGCTTGCTTTGCTCTGAGCAGAATCGCCAAAGTAGTGTCCCCGGAAGTAGTGAGGACATGCTACTTTGCCACCGTGCACTCCATACTACAGTACGGCGCGGAACTATACGGCAGGGCTGCGGAGTGGGAGCGAGCGTTTAGGATCCAGAAGCGCGCGATACGAGCTATTGCCAAAGTTCCACAGGATGAAACTGCACGTCCGCATTTCAAGCGGCTGAGAATATTAACATTACCGTCCCTGGTGATATACCAGGTTGCCGTATACGCTCGGGGAAATGTAGCCTCATATGTACTCGTGGGTGGCGGCCACTCGTACCCCACAAGCAGGAGGGGCAAGCTCGCGGAGGAGCCCCGCAGTCTGGCGCGGAACGCTAAGTCCACGCACGTGATGGCACCTACCGTCTATAACAGACTTCCTGACCAGATCACAGAAGCACCGTCGCTAGCCATATTCAAGTTACGCCTCAAGCGCTGGCTTATTGAGCAATCATTCTATAGTTTCAAACAATTTTGCGACTTAAAATATGCCAAAAAAAAAACCTTAAAAAACGTTGATATGACTTAATGTATAAAATGTTATGTATAATTTAAATATTTGAATTGTGACTTTACCTGTAATTCTATTTTATTATTTAATTATAATAATTAGTATAATGAATAACTACAATAAGTAGTAAACGACCTGTAATAATTTTACATTACCAATAAATGAGTATTTGAGTATTTAATATGCTTTGTTATACGTAGTGCCATTTTTTTATAAATTTAATTATTTAAAAGGAAATATTATATTATTTCTGTTATGCTTTGTATTAAGATGATGGTAACCCCGTTCTTTCAATGTCTAAATCCGGGGTAGAATTCAAAACACATTGAAAAAAAATGATTGGATTTTTACGATGCCCTTTATTATTATTTTTATAATAGTATTTTATTTGTAATAAAAAATTGAAGCTCTATCAAAATACAAATCTTGATTAAACAAAGAATGTATATTTATTAAAATTTAGGTAGGAAGCAACGGTTCCGATGTGGCTTAAGTATATTAATACCTACCAACAATTTTCGCTATCGACAATTTCGTAAACACAAGTATGTATGAAGATAGTAGGCTCAAATTCACTTCGTCACATCGAACTAAAAAGAAAATATTCTATGCGTGACGGCATGTAGTTATTTATTCATTCCTATGGTAATATATTGAAACTCTGTATTATTTCTGCCATACAAACTGCGGGCGTCCCCAGCCGAAGCCCAAAAGGTCCAAGTTACAATTGGCTACTGTCTACATTTGAAAATAACCGGATAAGTCATTAAAAGTGCCGACGATGCGGAAGAATAAAAGGGAGCCCGGTAAAGTGGGCGAATCAATGACATCATTGTCTTTAAATATCTCATTATCGAGTTTAAATAGTCTGTCATACATATGCCAAAGAAATCTACGTGAGAAATCAGATCCAACGCATTCAGATTGAGGAGTATGTTGTCACATCCCTCTTGCTTGTGATTGGTGTGAATAATGAATCATCCTCGATTGCCATAATATGTCGCCGTCATGTATATGGTTGTCAGAATAATTCTGATAATTATTATTACAAAACACAAAAAAAATATTGCCAAAAATCTTAGGTTACAAAATTTTAACCTGCCTCGTGGTAGCCTCTAGACTGTGTTACGAGGTCAGAGTCATCTCCCTGTATATTTTTAATTTAAGGTTTTATTAAATATGGGAATTTCTGTAATAATAGAAACAGTATCACTAAATATACATAGACGGTAGACGACAAAAACATGATAGGAATTAGTTTTACGCCAATTTCTATAAGTCGTGGATGGGAAATGATCGATATCAATGTACTAAAACCGCTTTTAAAACACTGGAGTCAGCCTTTTTCATACGAGAAGAAAAAGAACCAGTTATCTTGTACATGTTCCCTATATAAGGAGTCTCAGGATAATATTATCCATGATCTGAATTCAGTCAGCTTCCTTATCGAAACTTGGGTTCGGTTGCCAGCGAACACTTATTAAACTTTTCTTTACTTAAACGAGTCGAACGTCAAAATTTCTTGAATAGTTATTCCACTTTGTGATAGGAGCTTTGATAGTTTCGGTGCAAGGATATCTGATGCACTTTTGAATATTAAAAGATTGAAAATATGAAAGCTCGTGAAAATGCGTCTGCGTATAGCTTATAAGAAATTCAATAGTGTACATTTTATCTATTTTCTTTAGCTTGCTAAACAATTTTGCATGAGTTTTGAGACACAAATAGCCTGGTTATGGACCTATATGTATTTAATGTCTGCAGTACTATGATAATCAAAACTGAAACCTACTATTCAACGTGATTCGATAGGTTTAATTAAACACAAAACATTTAATCTATACTTTACCACAGTTGGTCAAAGGTTTCAAAAAATATATTGTTTTTATACAATGAACAAACTACTCATCCTAAACACCATACAGTCTCACGAAATATAACTTTACTCTCCAATAAAAAGTCAGTTAACAAGACCAAGTCAAGAAAACCTAGTTGAGAAACCAATTTTCGTCCAATAAAGTCGAAAACCGCCGGGTCGTAGTAATGAGTAGTGTCACCGTTTCGATTGACCGCTCGCAGCCAATACGCCTCTCTTTATATTCTTTTAAGCTTCTATCTTGGCTTTAAAGAAAAGCCGCTTGAATACAAAGCTGTGTGCACGGTGAAGTAGGCGGTAAGATCATAGACTTTATAAACATAGACACTTATCTAACTTGAACTTGTATTGGAATTGGATTGGTTTCGTGAGATAGATAGATAGATTGATACTTTATTGGACACTCACATAAAAAAACATTATACAAAACGGAAAAAAAAATAATTAAAACTAATGCCACAAATGGCGGCCTTATCGCTAAAAGAGATCTCTTCCAGGCAACCGTAGGATGGAGAGGAAAATATAAAAAAGACTAGACGGGAAGAAGAGGGTGAGAAGAGGGTCCAAAATCTAAACGTAGAAAATATAATAAAAAAAGTTTGGGTATTCCTTAAATCCATTACAGAACACGTTTCAGTAGTGTTTAGAAGTTTTGTCTGTTTATCTAAACGCTCATAACGTAGATACGGCTGAACGGATCATCATATTTTTTTACAAATAGGTAGTACATAATATTATGTGGACTAAAGAGTGTCATAGGCTACTTTTACCATGAAATAATGCGAGCGAAGCCGCGGGCGTTACTAGTAATATAAAATGTTATAAAAATTGACCAATCAACCATGTGAGGAAAACCATCATATGTGATTACAGAATAACGGTATTACAATCTTTTCAATATACCATACATATACCTATATTATCATAACGCTAAACCATAATCTTGTAATTTTAATCTTGTAATATAATTATGCATCTATTGGGTATGATGTCATTGAAGTAGGTAGAAAATTCACGTTCGCCTTTAGACGAGCAATATTTTGGCAGTAGTTGTGTACATTGTGACTTTTCTTTAAGGCGCCGCAGGCTGCTATGTGCTCAGGTGCTTAATGTTTCATGTAGATTTCTATTAACGGTGCTAGTACGATGTTTTTAGTTTACAGTTTTTGTACTTTACTTACATAGAGTTCAAAGAAAGTTGGTACGTGTGGCTATCTGTCCTTTGGTATTTGATTAGTAAAAATAATCAAACTACTGGTGTTTGACCACAGATTTACATTTGAAGGCGATGATGAAAGCGAATAACAGAAAAAAATCTTTATCTATATATATATAAATATATTTCATAAAAATCTATTTTTTTTTTACATGAAATAGGCTTACGCTTGCCTGATGTTAAGCAACGTTTAAGTCTACGATGTAGCGCGCTTGCCTAGAAGAAACCGGTTTACTCTCGACTTGAAGACCGACAAATTATAGTTCAAGGGGAATAGAGATTCGGGCAAGGAGTTCCACAGTTTGGCTGTTCGCACGATGAAAGTCGAAGCAAAACGCTTGGTGCGAGTCTTTGGAACCTCAACTGTATAACGGTGCCTCCTTGCCGTGCCTATACATAAAAAAGGCTTACTTAAAACGTAGTATCAACATTTTTACCAACAGTTATTGTCAAATTAATAGTTGTTATAAGGCGCTACTAAGACATAAAACTGCTCATTTCAAAGACGTACCTACAAAACGTTTTAAATATTCATTCATCCAGTTGCAAATTTACCCGCCATGTTCGACTAATCTAATGAACAATAACATTCATTCCAAATTAAGATAATGAACTTAATTGACATACGAGAACTCTCCTCTTTCTACCCTATGTCTGTGTTTCCCCTCTCTAGTTAGTAAAGTTTTAATTTTGTTTTGTTTAATATAAAGTGCAGTAAATTATAACGCATTAAAGGGTAGGCTAATAACGCCGTCTCGCTATGGAGGCCGTCGAAATTAATAGCGAGAGTAGAGATGTGAAAGTGGAAACTATCGATGTCGATGTTTTGACAAGCAAGGGATAACTATAAAGTTTCTATTGCAAAATAAGCGAAAATAATCACGAACGGCAGAATTATTATAGAACAAAGGATAAGTTATTGAATAAAATGAAAAGTTCTATTCCCATGCACCCAAGAAAACTTTGCACGCCTTTTTAGGCTATGAAGTTTACTATTACCATTTGGATTCGATTATGGTTTTATTAAAGAATTTTTAGCATATTATGTTTATAATTTCTAAATCTATTATTTCTAAAGCTAAGTGGAAGACACAACATAACCTAATGCCGATCTCAAGGTATGTAGGATTGTATTACAATAATCTTTAGACTTTTCTGAAAAAATCTATGTGTCTCTTTTCATTGTTTTGTAGTTAGTAGTAAGAAGGTTTATTATTTTCTTTATGGTTATTTCCTTATTTTCTTTAAATATAGAATTAAAATATATATATTATTAAAAATATAGAAAAGTATTCAGATTTGAGTAAATTGAACTTAAACGTTACAGGTACCGTTTGTTACCTGTACTGTTACGTTCAGTTAAGTTCCGTTTGTTTATTGTGAAAAAAGTTGAATATATATATTATCGATAGACCGAGAAGCACATCACTATTCGATCTTTACAGACGCGGCGGGCCGTAAGGGGGATTTCCGTCACTTGAGGCCGTCCTGCTAATATAGCTGTCCTCGCTTGGGACGACCCTGCTCGAGCCCAGGGATGAAACTCATTAAAATTACACACGGACACAAAGCACGTATCACCTGAACATGTTGTGAGAGACGAGGGATTTTGGTTCGGCACCGGTTTTTATTTTAAGGCGAGTTTTTTTACGTGGGATAGGTTTGACAACAGCCTGCCTGATGTTAAGCCTTGATGTAGGCTAGGGAGTAACACGCTTACTCAGATGATACCGATTATAGTAGCTCTAGATTTGTTTTTGCGGGTGGTGGTAACATGAAACTTGATTATAATCTTTTAGAAATCATGATTTTAATTAATTCATCTTCAATTTGAAATGGCTATTAACTACTAAAAATCTAGTACAAATAATAATATAACAGTTGGTAGATAATATTTTAAGTACATTGTTATATTGTGAATGATCGTCTCCAATTAGTGGTTAATTATTATCGACATAATGACATACTACATTTCTACTTATCATAGCCCAGGGCTTTATGTTCAAAAAGCTTATAAAAAAAATATACATATATATATATGGCGAAAATATACATCATTATCGACTGATTATATTTTCGTACCGCTTGGCTTCGAAACTTTTGGTCCGTGGGGTAAAAGCACGAAGTCTTTTATAAAAAAATTAAATAAAATGTTGATTGACATCACTAGAGACAAGAACGCTGGCTGGTTCCTTGCGCAAAGGATTTCTATAGCAATCCAGCGTGGGAATGCAGCCAGCGTTCTTGGTTCCATACCACATGTAGATTGTTTAAATTTAGTTTAGATGTAAATACTCTTTTTTAGTTCTATTAGTGTTAATATGTGTAAATATTATTTCTTTTAATATTAAAATAAAAGCTTATTATAACTATTTCAAACATCTATAAAATCTTCATTAGCTTACTATAAAACAACAGCTAAATCATAATATTTTCATAACACAGTCTCAGTCCAGTAGAGTCATGGTATCTTTTATTCAAATAGCTTTTCTAGCGTAAAAAATCCTCGTTATATCTTGCACTTTATAACCAATGCAAAGCAGGCTACGGAGCTCCTTGGTCGTCATAAAGTAATAATTTCTGAGAACGAATTCATTGCAAACTCCAAGACGGTGCGAAATGCCCCCGGGATTCAGATTGGAAGGCTTTATTGTGGTCTCGCTGCGCCCCGTGGGTTTTCCTGCAGTGGTGAGCTAGTTTACTGTACCCTTTTTTAATTTGCATACATTATTGTTTACGTGACTTACGTAACAATTAATCTACTATCCCGTGATAACGATAATACATTTTATTTGGCATATTTTATACATAGATGCATTTCCAAATTTCTCGGAAATGATGCGACTACCAATTATAAAACGATTATTATGGAAGCTGAATTTAGGTTTTTCTTAACCTGCTTATCATGTTTTCATAAATCATACTTTTTTTACTTTTATGTGAGTACTATAAGGTCACCCATCCACTTAAAAACAGTTTAACACGAGTATTAGGTTCTCATACATCACAGAATGCATAAAACAAACTGAAACTCCAATTGCCGTGATAGGCTGTTTTTCATTGCGGTCGGTCAGAGTCCGTGAAAAATTCAACGACCGTGCCTATCTAATTTTGGCGTGAGCAAGTCAGGGCAAAAGTTATTGTGAAGAAATTAGGGACCCAAATGATTTATGACAAAGCCAATCTGTTTTACGAGCAGATATTTTTTGGAAAGAGGATTTGATGTTTTGATCTAGATATCATATTGATATGGGAGTTCTTACGTATTGAAACTTAATGTTTCATATATCTGTATATATGATCGATCTTGTTATGTAAATGTGCGATTTTTTTAGAAATTAACTTTTTATTTCAGCAGTTTGTAGAAACATAACAATTCGGTTCAAACAGTTTAGTTCAAATTTGAACTACTTTTTAGGTTCACAATCTAAGTACTACAAAACAACAATGAATAATTGTCTAGTTATATAAGCAGGGTTCACAATAGCTTGTTTGGCTCTCCAATATATCTCATAGACAATTGACGCCGAGTAGACCCACTGAATGGGTCTCGATCGATGTTGGCAATAAATTAAGGCTAATGGGCACACTGCTTTATGACAGATATGATGATGTCATGTGATTTAATTGAGATGCTAATTTTAGATGTCATTAATAAATTGTTTTTAACTATGGATAATTAAGATTTAGTTGGGAGAGTGATTGAATAATATATGCAGTGACTTCACTCGTAGGTACAGCTTAAATCATAATATTTTTAAGCTAGTACCGTGATCTTTTGTTTGCAGTTTTATTAAAAGTGTGTCTTCGTAATAGATCTAAAAACTATGCCAAACCATTTATCATAGTATTGTAATATACTATTAACTTATATGTTTGTTTCTTAACGGTTATCAGATAATTTTTTTACTAAACCAAGATAAAATTATAGAATCATTTCAGTTGAACCTGCCTATCTAAACCTTTGTTTTTTTTTTCAAAGCAAACGCTGCTCGGCATACGTCTCCCCCAATTCCTTCCACATCTTCCTATCCTATGCCAGCATAATATTAACAAACGTAAAGTAAAATATCAATAATTTGATGCTTTATTTCAGTCGTGTATCGAACAAGGCTGCGCTACAGATATTGCAAACGCAATAACCCGAGGAGCGCCGCAAGATTAGTTCCACTTGAAGCGATACGTACTCGTAGCAGGAGTTCGGGCTACGCTGCCAATTTTTCACTGTAATTTCATTTAAAAAAAAACTCGAATTCCAACTAAAACATCTTAGATCAATAGACTTGTATCGTAAAACAAAAATGCTCTTACACATAGACATTTAATTGAGGAAAATTTATATTATTATAAAAGTTCATGTCATATGCGATTATTATTTTTGTGTTAACTAGGTTCGCGTTTTATTTGCACTATAGATTGTTGCGAAGCAAAACAGTGTTGCAGTGCATTATTTTAGTAGGGTATTTGCCTAAAGTTATCTATTTATCAAACTGATTAAGATCAAATTGGATATGGAGATAATTAGGCTTTAGATATATTTTGATTTTATAGGCTTGGATAAAGAAAAGATAAAAATATTTTATTTCCAAAATTTTTTAGTTTGCTCAAATTGAATAGGCTACTTTTTATCCCAAAAAATGTCGAACTAATCTGCAGGATGCCGCTAATACTTGACAAATAAATTTACAGTTAAAAACCAACTATTATTAAGTTTGAAACTTCAATTTTAATATACACATTAAACCAAAGAAACTATATATGTGTCTTTGGCTATCACGTCTCAAAGGCGTCTGCAATTAGGATTACCTAGGTTACCTAGACACATGCAATAACCCTAAGCTGGTTAAGCAAATATTTGTCAGAAGGTGGACTGTGTGTGGGACGCTTCCTGCAGTACACAGAGCGCTCGTGTTTCATTTAAGGGTTAAGTAAAATCTTATACCGTTTTATTAAGTACAAAACATGGTATAAATATTAGTTTAGAACTTTAAAAATAAAAAGGTGGTTCTTGTTGTTCAAAGATACCAGTTGTTAAAATTGAACTGTCTAAATTAGTAGATTGATATTATTGTAAATTTTAATTTAGTTAATGTGCCTTTTTCCCCTCTGTTCTTCGTTTCATTGTATGTTTAGTTTTTGAGTACTTATAAATTGTTAGGAAGGTTATATGTGATAGATTATATGTGTAAGTTAGGTTCACTGTCTAAGGTGATGTACTCACTGTAAGCTATTTTTATTTTTTAGTGTGAATGTATAACTGTACGTCACTGTTTGTAAACTAAAAAAAAAAAGAAAAAAGATCACGTACAAAGAATCAAAATGTCAACTTCAAATTGGGACATTAATTATCATTGACAACATTTTGATCGTTTGATTATTATAACAATAGACAGAGAAATTTCAAACAACAAAAACGGACTTGCTATTTTAAAAGTTCTGGACTAATAGTTAAACCACATTTTTTAATAAGGCCCATAGTGTATTTATATACAGCAATACAAGACCAGAAATATAAGGATACATTTTCATAAGTTAATCATGAAAAATAGGTATACAAAATAAGCCTTGTATTTTTTATGGAAACAAACGTAGCAAATAAGATGTAAACAATTTTCTTAAACTTAGTAGAACGTGTGAAAATGCAGTAGAAAAGCCTACGTGACGCAATAAAAACACATAATAAGTCTTTACCTATGAAATTGCCGATTTGTATGACGAAATTGAGAAAAATGATATTTCCATACAAACATTTTTAATGTTTGTATGGAAATGTCTCAACAGATTTAGATGCAATTGATAACTATAGTTAGATGGGAAAAAACTGCGTATATCAATTTCTCAAAAACAGAGTATATGATAAAAATATACCTAGTCAAAGTAGTGAAACCGACGACACATTGAAAGAGGTGTTTTCAATGACTTCCCTATAAGTAATATGCACTAGTAATACATTTTTAGGTACATAGTTCAACAATTGATACAATAAAAATTGTATTTGGAAAAATATAGCTGTACGTAAAAGTTACAAACAGATTAAAATGTAAGAAAAAAATGGCAATTTCATAGGTAAAGACCTATAATTATTAACGAGATGTGTACATATATGATACATAATTGTGTGAAGTATTACTCGTTTCCAAGAACTACACAGTAAACACATCCCAGATCAAAAGCATTCACAAATCGCAATAGAAACCAACTTGTATCTGTCATAACTGAGTCCATATTTACACTTGCGACTTACACCTCAAAGGGTTCCCCGTTCCTGCCGTTTTAATTTGAATATTCCTCGCTAGGTGGCGCTTCGTTATCATAATGGAGGATCAAGGCACGTATTTGAGGGAGTTTTCTGAAAGAGATTAGGTATGTCGATTTTAAAACGATCCCTTAAACGTGTATGTTTGCTGGTGATGCTTTAGAAGTCTATTTATGGTGCTGAAGATTAAAAGCCTTTCAAAAAAGTTCTTAGCGAGAATCAAGTAGGCTAATGACTTAGATTTATGAGAATTGGTGATATACAGCCTTTTTGTAATTTTTAAAGACAGAATTTTATATTTTTATATAATATAATTTTATTGTATAGTTTAAGACAAATGTCTGTGGGTTACGTGCCTGATAATAAAGAATTTTTATTTTATTTATTTATTATTTATTAAATTCAAAAATACCTACATAGTATCAATAGTACAGACTTGTTAAGTATATCAATAATAAAATCAATTTTATTTATAGCTGATGAAATGATTTGTGTGTTTATTGCAATAAAACGATGGCGATATGCTCCTTGGTAGATTATTAGATACAGATGACATCCAAATAACATCATCCAAACTAGAAATATCACATATATTATAAAACAGAAAAATCTCGAACAATAGCAACTGTGAAACTCACTCCTGTCAGTTTCCAATTGCACGCACTGACGCGTCTACGCAGCGTCAAAGCCTCAAAGCCGCCGTCGACAATAGAAATAATTCCCCCTAAGTATTGTATGTAAATTCAAAAATACGAGGTGGCCGAGTGCATGAAGTGGGTGGGGCGTCTCTGCAACAAATGAAAATAATATATTATGAGTCTGTGCCATGTATTGGGCTTAGCGTATTCTGATAGAAGCTAAGTTATTTAGATCAATTTTAATGGAATTTGATAAAAATA
Source organism: Macaria notata (assembly GCA_927399415.1). Classification (NCBI taxonomy): domain Eukaryota; kingdom Metazoa; phylum Arthropoda; class Insecta; order Lepidoptera; family Geometridae; genus Macaria; species Macaria notata. The sequence continues at coordinate 5,164,560 of OV656727.1, forward strand.
AATAAGCAGGTACAAACGTTTCTCCCGGCTGTATCGATTTTGATTAAATTTGACGCATATTATGCTACTTTTATGGATTATGTGGGTAACAGAACGGCCCCGCAAAATGTGATCTATTTTGATTTTGACTCTTGATCGCATTTTTAAGTATGCATGCGCGCTTCTTGTAGTGGCGTACAAGAAGAGAGGCCTATGCACAGGCTGATAATAACGCGCGTTTCTATTTTATACTTGTAGTACTGGGATTTCATGTAAAGTATACATTACATACTAAAATAAATTAACTATTCTGGGTATAATTTACTTGTAAAATATATTTTACTTTTCCCAATGTCCACAGTTCGCAGAATATCTCGAACAAACGTGACGTTGAGTGATATCCCGCGCATCTCATTGTGCGATGTTGAAAGAGATTGCACAATATGGAATATTCCAGAAACGATGCTGCATACACGTTTCTAGTTTATAACTGTAGTACTGGGATTTTATACAAAATCTGATTTACATTTTAAATTATGGATAGTTAGTTTCACAAAATGATTAAGCTTAAAATTAAACATCAAAATTATATTGATTTACAATTTGTTTGAATATTGTTCATGTCACTTTCTTTAATTCATACTTTTGCGGACGGTAAAGTAAAATGCAAATAAAGTAATTAAAAACAATTCACCTATATTTACTATTTCAATAATTCTCTGGAGGATAAAGATCTGTTCCTTAATAAATATTAGGATTTTTATGTTTTAGGAAATACAAAAAAAAAAATACGAAAATCTTTATTTCTTTAAGTTTACATAAAACAATGTGCAGGTGATACAAAAAATAATATGTTCATGAAACATCAGTGGATCCATCCCGGAGGTTGACCCTCAGCCCCGAACTAAGCTTAAGCTTGTGTGTCAGATACTGGAGATCTTCCCCAAGGATCGAAACAAAGACTTACAAGTATTAAGTATTTTTTTATCAAAGTGTAAACACCTACACAGTACGATGTCTCTTTAAGGCTGCAAGGCCTGTTTTCGGACATCGGTACAGAGTAACTTAGTAACTAAAAATAAATGGATAAGGGATAATTTAGGAAATACTCTATACGTGTTTATGGTTTTGGGTTTAGTAAAATATCCAGTGTTTTTGTTAACATTTGTAATAGAGTTTCTTAAACTAATTATCTCAATATTCAATATGCATGAAAATCGTACTCTCACTACATTTCATCAATAAAGCCCATCTCCTAAAAACACGTACTTAATGCATTTTAAAATTTCAAATCTGCCGAAACACTGAATGCATTTCGTAGAAATAGGTTTAATTGTAGATTCTGCAGAATTATTTATTTTATATTTATTTTAAGTTCATGCCTAGACGATAATTTTAGAAGCATTGTTAAGTAGTAGACTGTTACCAAAATAAACTCGATCAATTCCAAATTGTTCCAGAATTAGGTATATTAATATATATGCCAGAAATTATATTAAAACTAACGACTTAATTATGAACCGTGAATTTCATTGTAGTTTTGAGAAAGCCTACATTTTTAGGGCGAATAGGTCATTATTCATCCACACCTACGTCTAGGCTACAAAATGTTAGAACAGTTTTATTTTGGCTGTTCCTAAAAGCGTCGTTTAGCGCCGAGTCTGCGTAATCTTTATCATTAATCATCTATCAGTGGAGCGTAATAAGGCTCTGACACACGGCTCATTGTTTTGACTTACCAAACTTTGATAAATTTTATTAGACTAGACAAAAACTGTACTAATTTTTATGTATTAAAAACATGACAACAGTACCAATATGCGTATTCGTACCTCAATAAAATATAAAAAACCATTGTCATTTCTTCTACAAGAAAGAGTATTAATCATAAAAACTAAAACCATCGTTCAAATGGTATTAAGACAAGAATTTTCAGATCCTGACCAACCTTTGAAAAACTATGTTTTTACCTAGCCTCCCATCAGCAACTGTTATTATCGAAGATTTACCAATTCTATTTAAATATGTTAATTATAATTTATACAAAAAGATTACATAAAGTAGCTAGCAAAAATGACCCATTAAGTATGTCAATCTCACCACCAGTGCGTATCATCTTGAAAAATAAAATATGGCGTTCCGTTCTAGCAGCGAGCTGCCACCGGATGATGTATTCGAGCGTTTTCATGGTGGTTGCTTGACGGGGGTGGTTTGTCAACGTCCCCCGGGGCGGTCATCGCTCATGGGGAATGCATGTACTTGGACGGTATGAATATTGATGCAAGTGGCTTTTTAATATGAGAATTACTAAGAATACTTCTGTAGGATGTAGGTGCATTGTTATATAATATTTTGCAAGTAACTTCAGGTCTGTATCTATTTTCAGCATTAATGAAACGTGTCCATATACACCTCACATTTTCTTTAATTTGATATAGTATCAGCTTGTAATTTTATAAAATTATGTAAAATATGTGTAAATACCTACATATGTTGTGACATTCATAGTTCATATAATATATGTACATAAAGTAAAACTCTGCATTACTGTAGTAATTTATATGACACTGATTGTTCAATAAACATTTTTGTATAGCTTGGATGAGTAGAAATACAATTAGAAAAGTAATGTAAAGGCAATCAAATAACTAACTTATCCTACAAAACGTACTATAATTACTTGAACTTTCTAGATGTGAATTTTTCAACAGACGTTTCAAATGATGCATTTTCGTTTATCAACAAAAACATTGAAGCCAGCAAATGAAGGCTCATTGTTTTGCATTTCCCTGAGCGGTGCAGATAGCAGGTACTTACCTACTTATCAAGCTTAAATGAGAACTTAACCGTCGGAAGAAGGGAATTTTTCCAAGAAATCCCCAAGCTATTTGTTCAGCAGCAAAGCTTACAAGCTAATCCAAACAAATTCGCCACTCATTATCGCTCATCCAGAAGAATGTATGTCTGTTTCATAGAATGGCCATTGTATCATAATTTTGAATGTACTTATTTTTATTGTGATATTTTTTTACAAGTTTGTCGCTATCAGGCGTGAGGCGACATATTCATTTTGTTCTTGTGTTATTATTTAGTTTCTGACCAACAGAATTTGATCAATCAATGATTTGCTTAGTCATGAATGATCTTATGATTGATGTCATTATATTTTTAAGTACTATCCAGAAAAGAACCTATAACGCTTTTGTCCATTCTTATAATAGTAAAATTGGAAGCAAAACAAGCAAATTTGGAACAGCACGTTTGCACAGTGTTTGCGACGCTAACAAACTAGTGAGTATTTTTCTGTACCACTTTTACCATGTAAACAATTTCAATTGTTTTATTATCTACAAATATATTTTTTAGTTTCATGGCCATTCTATCCTAGTTTCCAATGCCATGGACCCATGAAGAACCCTGCAAAGCCACAGTAGATGCAGCGTCCACGATTGAGCGGCCCTGGTTGGATCAAGCAATGCCGCGGAAATAGAACAAATGCCAATTTATTAGAGTTTAAGACGATAACCTTCATTTTATTATGCATCTTCCTCACTAGAGAAGTTGGAAGCTGCTTTGTAAGTTTGGGAGTATCTACACTGTATAGTTAGTTTATGACACGTTAGTTTAAGTTGTAACTTTAAGAGGTGGAATTTATTTTCAGGTTGATAGCCAGATTTGTCAAAAAGGTTAGAATTAATCGTCTGACTAAAATTGGCGTATTGTATTGCATATATTATTTGTTAGAGAATTAAATATGACTTAAAACACATAAAAATCATAGTCAGTCATACAAATTAATATTTATAACGCACTTCAAACATTGTGATGAAACGAAGCTCTTCACAACAGTTGAATTTATTGAAAAGTAAAGTTATAAATGGCAGGTGCGCTCCGCCAGATGTCGTGCGTGAGGCGCGGAAATTCGCCTTTAATCGCAAAACGACGAAAATAATTATTGAAGTAAGCTATATTAAGTTTCAAAGCGAAATTTTGAGGAAACGCGAGAGACTTGTCAGAGAGAACCTTTTAATTTTGCGTCCTCACAATTCTTACAGTTGGATTTCTTGCATTTATCAATCTGTAGATGAATTTAATCAAAATATAATATGTAAAAGGCATTTGTAAAAAATACCAAATACGAAAAAAATTGATTTTACTTTATTGGTTACCAACAAATACATATATTTTTTTAAGTTCTGTAAATTATGCTGTGGTAAAAATAATATATACTTGAGTTCAAATAATAAATAAAATAAAATAAATAAATATTCCGGGACATTGCACACAGCGCCATCTAGCCCCACACTAAGCAAACGCTTGTGTCGTGGGTACTAGATAACGGATATAATACTTATATACTTTTTTTTTGTAAATACATACTTATTATATATAGAAACGACCAGACTCGACACAAGTAATTACAAATTTTAGTATTCATAATTACTTGTCTCATGCGGGAATCGAACCCACAACCCCTAGATTAGAAGGCAGAGTCACTACCAACTAAGCTAACAGAGCAGATAATATCTTCATGGTTGCGTTCAACGTAACGTTTAATTAGTACTAAGCTAATTATTTTTGTGGTAAGCACATTAGTCACAATTACGACTGAAATTTCAGCTAAAACCTACGTTAAACACGCTAACAGCCGACTAAACAAAATAAAGTTTATTACAGCACTCCAGGGGCAAAACCAGGTTTCTCGTATATGTGTAAACATTTGCACAGTTTAGGTCTACCAAGAGTTTTCAACCAACCACACAAAAGAGAGCCGTGCCTTAACATATGTATGGTTGTGTTTATGAGTAGGTAAGTATATCATTTTTACATATAATACAGGGTTTCAAAGCCATTCAAAGATGATTTTAGTACATGAAATAAAGTGTTGTGCAAATTAACAGCTTTTATTCTTCGGTTTTTGGAAAATTGCGATGAAAAATTATACAAACTTAAATATGTTATCAGTAATGTTAATTTACTAATCTATAAAACCAAGTACTTCGAAATAATGTTCCTATGAAGTGGTAAACTCTGGTTTCGAGAGTTTTTAATCTATCCAAAGAGCCTCTTCTTCTTCTTATCGTATGAGAGTGGCAAACTCTGGTGTCGAGAGTTTAACAAGCCGCCCTAAGGGCCTCTGATATGGCTTAACGACTGAGCCTCTGATATAGTTTGAAAATTGCAGTTCTATGATGAATAGGCGGCACCTATGATACAAAGTTATAAATGATGATTAAGTGGTAACCCTTCAGTTCACGGTGACGTGTAAGCAAAGAGCAAATAATGAAGACTGTGCAAAACGAGATGATGTTTGCGGACCACCGGCGGAAGTAATTAAGAGGGGGATGTTGTCAAAAAGTTTCAAATTCTGACGAGGTAAATGTTAAATTGTAAAGAGATGGGAGCTTGATACTGAAAAGTGAAACGTTTGGGACACAGTGTTATTCATTCCAGTACAAATATACGCCTAGGATCATAATGTCGCTTATGCGGCTTCATTGCAAGGATCTAGTCAAATTAGGCCTTTTCAAGGTGCCTTAAGAAAAAGCCCTACTTAACCATGTTGTCTCGGGTTACACACTCTTACAATTTAACTTATTTATAACTTTAGTATATAAGCGAGTGTGGCTCAGCGGTTCCAGTGTCTGCTTTTCATCCAGACGTACCCTGGTTCGAATCCGCCCTACACCAATGACTTGTATTTTTCAAGTTATGTGTAGATTTGCACTCGCTTAGCGGTGAAGGAAAACATCGTGAGGAAACCGACATGTTTGAGGACCACAATATCCGAGGACATGCGTCTTCCGTGGAAGGACCTGGGCGCCCACCACGATGTATCTGCCCAAGAAAACTCCCCTAACGAACTAATTCTGCGGGGGAGTCACGACCCTCAGTCATGAGGAAATACGACTCAAAGAGAGAGAGAGAGAGATTACTTTAGTGCTAGAAGATAAGAACTATTTGGGAATTAAAAGTATAAGACCATATAATGTATTATGTTAAACCCGTGACTATAAATAAGACCACTGACCCATAAAATGTATCTGTTTTCAGCCACTATGCATCGTCCCACAGATTTGTAAAACCCATGTTGCTAGGAAAAATTGGTATATTTATCTTAATACCCGGACATTGGCCCGGTCACCGTGGGCCCGATAGAGTAATCCTGCCTGACCCACACTTCGTCACTGTCTTACGGTTTACGCACTAAGTCTATATATATACATAGTTTAAGCAAGCTTTATAATAGTGTTAGTATGTATAGATAATAATGGCATATTTTTTTTCAATCTGAATTTACTCAGTTATGATACTTAACTTACAAGTATATTTGTATAGTTGCAGAAGCTAGCGCAAAGCTAGCTATAGCTTTTATGTCGCATCAAATTGATATAAGTCAGTAGTAATGAAATTAGACTTATGAAAAATAATGAAGGCTTATATAATTTGAAAATAATTTATTTATAAAACTACGTCAGCAATCGTCGATCGTAATTTTTTTGTAGTTTTTCAATTTTAACAACACAAACTTTAGTGCATATCATCAGAAAGAATGTTCGTATCGTGTAACTCAAACACAGAAAAAATCATACTCTAGCTGAGAATTCAAACCTGGAACCATCTGCCAGAAGTTATTACAAGCAGTCATAAATACATCTAACCCGTAACCCGTCCCATCAATTCCACGAGGCAAAAAACTCTAATGGGTTCGGAAATCGAACATCGGTCCAAATGTCCCGCGCGATCATTTCTGTAACGCTTCTAGCTACACATTTTGCGTTAAAAACGAGCGGCGATTTGTCTTAATAACCGGAATCGGTCTGCTCCGATATCCTGGCGGATAATCCCGACCCAGTCCTCACTCATTGTCGCTACAAGTTAGATGCTAAGACAGTATCTGAAATAGTGCCAAAGTACAAGGATAATATTGTCTGTTTTGAGTAATTTGAATGAAAGGAAGGCTAGATAAAACACCAGTAAATAATTATATTTTCGTTACCTCATCATCAGCCTAATGAGACCCACTGTAGGGTATAGGCCTCCCCCTTACGCCAACACTCCCTGTCTTCCACTGTTCATGCCTAGATATTTCCTTCTAACTTTGGGTACCTACGTATATTAAAAGCTCTAATCTGATAAACAATAGATTGAATTAATGAATTGCTCCTGCCTTATAAAAAAAGTAGCCGATTTCACTTATATTTTATTTAATTAATATTAAATAAAATCGAAATTCTCAATAATATTCCATACGCACAAAAAAATTAATGTATGGAAAGGTTGAAATTGCATTGCTTAGATGCCTCATTAGATTTCTTTTTGGTTACACAAAATATTTATAGTTAAATACTTAGGCAGCTTAATAAAATTAGCAAACTACTTTATCTTTTAACAAAATCTTAGACCCTGTTTTCTATAACGCGTAAGCGCTACGCTGGTTTGGCCATCGGGTAGTCGATAGGATTAGTCGACACATGTTGGATTTACTACATTCGATACCATCGATATGATATAATGCCTCCGAAATGTGACATTTACAAACCAATGACGTCACACTAGGAATTGGTATTTAGCCTGCAAAGAGAAATATGAAACAATTTTGCGGTTTGCTCAGCGTGCGGTCGTATTGAACACGCGGGGAAATACCAAAAAAAGTTAAACTAAAGCGGTTACAAGTATCACGACAATCTTTACAAAAAATATACTTATTCACATTTTTTTATCAGACAAAAATGCCACGAGTGTAACCTCGTAACAAAATGCAAACTCCCGTACCTACCTTATTATCACACTTGACTTACTTTTACATCCAGCTGAAACTGACCTATTTCCCTTGCCACATTTTGTACATTTTATAAAAACATAAAACATACCAGCCGGTATAAAGCCGTTTGTTTATAAGGAAGCCTTGGTGCGAGCGGCCGGTCCCAAGTCCCCGACCGTAAGTAATGGAAAGGCCGGTCATATTTGCCCACCGATCCTTGGCTCCAAGAAATCTTCAACGCATGAAATTTTCATCAACAAGAACCTTCCATTGTGTGGACTCGAGAGGTGTTCAATGTTCACGCTTATTGACGCTTTAACATCACCAGCTGGAGCGGTTTAGGTCTGTATTATGTTGTAACATTGTGATAATAAAAACAGTTAATTAGAACGTTTGTGTGCAATATAAATAAAAAAATAAATAAATAAATAAATAAATACAATAGTACCGTTAATTTATTCAGTTTTCCCAATAAAGGGTCCTGAATTTCCCCCTGACTCCTGATTAATTCCAGAAACCACATTAAACTTTATCACCAAATCTTTTTCCGAAAAACGTGAGCTTAAGTATTAATGAGTGCAGTCAACTTTGTAACCCTTACAAAATTAACGAGACATTGCTTCATAATTGCTTTAAACTAGGGTAGATAAAAACCCAAAAAGGGCCCCCTTTGTAACAAATCAAAGTTAAATGACCTAATAACATGGCAGCGACCGAGCGAAACTTAGATACAATCCCCTCCTTATTAAAAACGGTTCATATAATGCACCTGGACAGTAGGAGTGGAAAAGTGGAGGAATTAGGGAAGGCGAGTGAAATAATTCGAGCCATAAATTCAAGTTTTATAACCGCGGAGCGTAACTACGACCGTCTCGGTGTATGGACCTCTATCATTCTAGTAGCAGTAAGAGTAAGTATTCATTGTTCACATAAGTAAAAATAGAAAATGGACTGTATATAGTGGTCACAGGATCACTACGAACGTCGCGGTGTATGGACCTTTGTCAAAGTACTAGCAGTAATAGTAAGTATTTATTGATCACATAAGTAAAAAAAGAAAATGGACTGTATATAGAGGTCACAGGATCCATAGGATACTTAGTGCAGCATTTTGTAACCGTCTCCACGTACAGTAGCTCACCTGAAAAAAGTAATAATATTGTTACTACATAAATAGTGAGCGTTAAAATAAAATTATGTTGCGAACAAACTAAAAAATATACTCTGTAAAATCAAGCTAGTTGGTCATCTTATTCTACAATTTCAATGTCTCCATACTCCACACGGCTAATATAACGTTATCTCCGCCCTGAAGAGGCAGATCGACATAATTTAACTTTTTCCTATATCTTTATGCTGACATCGTTAAGTGCCTCACTCACATATTGCGAGGCGAGCGTTTCTCTTATAATTTGGATGAGACGTTCAACTTCTAAGAAAGTTGGAATGTTTTCGGCGCTTTATTACGATTTCATATTGAGAACTATTAAGATCGTTTTCGTCGTCAGTCTCGAAGTAAGCTAATCTGGATAAGTTGCTATTGACCATTTTTATATATAAGTATTGAGTAATAAAATAAAATAAAAGACATTTATTTTAGGCTTAACCGATAGTTACTAAAACTAATTTGGACACTGTAAAGGCCAAGTTAACTAAAATTACGTCTAAGAAAGTTAAAATAAAAATTACACAAATAAATATGCATGAGTCATTTTTTGTTCTGGTTCATGTGAACAGGGATCCAGCGAATGAACACTGGACTCCGGACGTCGTCAGAGACAGCCAAAAGAATAGCGTTGTCAGAACGGCGCAGTCTTTACCAACAGGAGGCAATGCGAGACCTAACTACGGCAAAAAAAATCGGGGATCCCGCATCAAAATGAATGACAATATTATATTTTACGCATTAATATTAATTTATTATAGTACCGAATTTTGTTCTAGTAAATATTTAGATCCAAATAATTTATCAGAGATTTATTTAAGTTGGAACTGTCCTCTTAAAAGAATAAAATAACAATATCACAACAAAAACCACTTGTTAAAAAGCAACATTGAAAAGCAACGTATTAAAAAGCTCTTGAAACTGCTAACTGTAAAACTACTAACGCCGGAGTGCCATTAAGTGTTGCAAGTTTTCAAGTAGAGAAACTACAATTTTGCCTCTCGGCGATAGCATTTACATCCGTCGAGAAATAGAGGGAAACATCGTTTCGCTCTCAAACACATCGTTCCAAACGCTAGCCAAGTATTAAGTATCAAGTCAAAGTTCCTGGGGCCAAATCTATAAGAGTGTTTTGCCACATGATCGCTTCGAACCAAGCCAAGAATATAAAGTTCACTCCTTCAAGGAACCGCGACTCCGCAACTTGATAAAAGTGAGTAGATATATAGTGGCGGCGATATCTTTACTAATATACACCTCATTGTGACGAATAAATGTACACATATTGTTATATCTAAGTATACTAATATTATAAAGCTGAAGAGTTTGTTTGTATGTTTGTTTGTTTGAACGCGCTAATCTCAGAAACTACTAGTGCGAATTCAAAAATTCTTTTTGTGTTGAGTAGACCATTTATCGAGGAAGGCTTTAGGCTTTATAACATCACGCTGCAATTAATAGGAGCGAAGAAACAATGAAAAATGTGGAAAAAACAGGGAAAATTATTCATCTTTAAGAGCGTCCGTTGCGTGCGCTGCGAAAACGGTTCAAGATATCAAAAAATATGTAAAAAAGAATTATTCCTCTTGAAATGATCTTACAAAATGTCTGCAACAGTGTACGTCTATCTTTTAAGGTTAACACAATAGACCTGTTTTTATGGTAATAACTATTCCACGCGGACGAAGTCGCGGGAACCAGCTAGTTTTGTATAAGTGGACGCCCGTGGCTTCACTCACATGATTTAAGGATAAAAGTTAGCTACTAAGACCTCATACTACTTAGACTAGTAACTAGAGATTTTTAGTAGCGTTGTTTTGGAATCAAAAACAGAGTATGTTACTATCGGGATTCTATGCTATTATGGTACCAAAATCCACGACAATGCGTCACTCGGCTCTGATATAGAAGTGGAACAAACAAAGCAACAAATTAACAGAGACCTTTTCACTTTTACATAGGTTAGTAACTAGTAGTATCTTCGCTCGCATTATTTCTGAATAAAATAGCTATGACACTCTTAAGACCTCATACTACCTACAATACAAAAATCATGATGATCCGTTCAGCCGTTTTTGCGTCATGAGCGTTAAAATAAACAGACAATTAAAGACACAAACAAAAAGAGAAACAGACAAAATTTCTAGAAACTGTCGGAACTTGTCCTGCTATTAATTCTTAGAATCTCCAACAACGTTCAGACTTTCAACCCTCTTCAGCTTTATTATATGTATATAGGTATGTATAGATAGTAATTAGCCTAAATATGGCAAATCGTTGATTGATAACTTAACTAATAATAAAACAAAAAAATAATCATAAATACATATAATATTATTTTGTAGATTTTTTAGATAGAACATGCCTAATGAACCAAATAAATCCACATGGCAAGTCAATTATTAGAAAACAGTTACAATTCAGCTAATACTATGAGTATCACAGATCTGCCATATAGTGCATACAAAAGAAAGTTGAAACAATTCTTTGAAGTTAACCCGTTTTACGCACTCAATGAATTTATGAAAAGCTCAATTACAGAAACTTCATTTTTTCAATAAATATTGCCTTGTGTTTTGTTTTGTTTAAAGCCAATATTGTATTCTATTAATTGATTATTTGATTTTATTTTGTTTTCCAAATTAAGTATTTTATTTTATTTAGGCTCACTGATTATAATAAGTGTATAGCAATAAGTATTATAAGTATTTTAAAGACATTACTGTTAAGAAGTGATTACCTATGTTATTTGACTTGCCCTGTACGGCGCGATGTCGTAAGGTTAATAAACATTATGATTTATGATTTTATGATTTACTAATTATCATATGGATATTTGTGGCTGTATTTACATTATGTAACTGGAGCCTGATTCGTCCACGCGGAACATTGTTTGTCGAAACGGTGCATTAGGTACATATGTAATTTTTGCCTAATGAGGCTAGCATAGACGCGGGGCGCTAAAGCCTTTTTAAAATGTTTGAATAAAAAATAGAATTAGATGGATAGGTACGTCTATAGAGTATGTCGTCTGTGCGTACTCCTATCTTCTTCACGTTTCTTGTACTCCGAGTTCGCTAGTGAATATGAAACAGTTCGTAACAACGTGACAAGTTTTAAATACGTATCTTTGTGGATGCCTTTGCTTAAGTAATAAGTTCTCGGCTCGAAATTTCATGTAAATTTATCTTGAGAAGTAGCTTTTAAATTGTCTTTTCTTTTGAATAAAGCTTTCTCGGTTTGGAACGGTAGTTTCTATTTGAGAGACTCGAGTCTTGTTAACGGAGGTGCATCTACTCAAAGAACTAGATTTTAGTTGATCACTTTTTTTAAATTAAAGTCTTAAAAATATTACGCATATAATATGTTACTTTATATACATAAAAAATATTTTGCTTAAATAATAAGAATTAAATGATTGCTTTTATTGTGTTTTGAATTTTTTTTTTTTTACCTTAGACAACAAATCTAGTTAAAGACCTATTTGTAAATTTAATACATTAAATGTAACTGGACAGATATGAATTAATTTCTCGAAAACTGAATAATAATTCAAAACTTTAAGTACAATGTTTCCATTCCATTCCGGAGCTAAAATTGTTCAAGTTCCACAAATACAACTTGTAACGTTTGTATTTCGAATCTAAAATAATCAACAGCAGAAGTTCTGGACCGGCACAGACACTTTGATTGATAGCCACGGGGAGTAACTGAAACGCCTCCGGGGAATACTGTTACCTCTGCCACCTTAATAAACTTTCAACTTTATTACCTGGACACTAAGGTGCATTATTATATTTAGACTAAGCAAGATATTGTGCCACGTTATCTAAGAGTTCCTTAAAACTCGGCTGAAGGATTAGTGATAAAGCGCTTCGTTGTCTTCTCAAGTTGGGGGATTGGCCCAATTTTCGGATCAATCTCGGAATTGTTTATGCGGAGACAATTTGTTGCTGAAATATTCACAATAGGAATGTCTTGACTGCCTAACAAAGAAAATGTACATTTTTTTGGTCTTTTTAATTAGTGTAATAAGTTAGTAATGTATATTTTATACTAAATCAAATAATAAGGTAAAGTTCAAAGGAAACGCAAATTCCTCTAACAACACAAAAAACCGTCAGATTCTTCAACGGTACAATAGCTTGTTTAAAGCTGTAATTGCTGTTTATTTACTTTTCGAAAATAAATTTCTAACACTTTTATTCTGTAAAATAAAATGTTATAAATATTATGCCTGAATGATGTACCTAAGGTATGGTAAATATATTAAAACATTGTTATGAAAATTTCAGTTCGCTTACATTTTGTAAATATAAAATAAGACATTTATCAAACACCTATACCTAGCATAGTAATCTACCTATCCACTCTTACGTTCAGAGCCTAACTTCTTCTTATCGAATGAGAGTGGCCAACTTTGTAGTCGAGAGTTTGTCAAGCCACCCTAAGGACCTCTGAGATGGTTTAACGACTGCCTTACTAGACAAACAGCCGAGACCTACATTTTAACGTGTCATCCAACCCACCGAAGCGCCCAAAATGTAATGCCATTTTTCGGTCACCCATCCAAGGTCTGACCGAATCGACCTTTGCTTAACATTGGTAATAGCAAGCGATTGCCTCGGCTAGCTGAGCTACGGGCGTTACAGCCTAACTAAAACGTTGCAAACATTGTTCAAAGAATAGTAAACAGGGCGTAGAAAGGGTGTTCCATATTAATTAGGGCTGTACCAAAGGCGACGAAGACAAATGTGGGTACTTCTAGTAAAGTATTTTTCCGGGACCAAGCCAGGGCGAAACAAATGATAATCGGCAAAGAATGAAGTCAACGAGACGTAATTAATTGTGGCCGCGCTGGTGATAGCAATGGAGTAATGGATATGTTGGTTTGTAGGGAGGACAAATTTGTTGTATACGCTAATATGTTTGGGTAAGCTTAGGCTTTAAACTTGTCTATTTTTACTCAGTCTGCAGTGAGCTACCCGCATATTTTAGAATTTAAGATGACAATGACATATATAAACTAATATGTTAGTTTAACACGATTAGTTTAATTAAGCGGGTCACATTATTTTTAACAAATTTACTCATATGTTTTAAAGCTAGTTTTAAAATAGTATGTGGGGAAAATGTTGTCTATGCAAGCAGACACATGTAATGTGTTTATAATAGTGTTTCCGCGTTGAAATATATATTATGTTGTATCGTATACAAGAATAAATAATGTTATATTTTTTACAAGTAAACTTTTAAGTTCTATAACCTATAAATTTGTCACATAAATTATCATTATGTCTACAGTCTAATACATATGAATATATAATATAATACTGCTAATAAGTTTAACTTCTCATAACTGACATAACACAAGCTAAGTGATGTAAAAGATAGTATTATCTCACAGTATTGTGCTACGTATGCTTGTTAACATTAGATCATACTCAAGTCACGAAGTATTTATATTAGTATCATAAATTCATAAGAAGTTAAGGATTAGGGATGTTACGATATATCTTAACGGAGCTACTATATAGGAATTTATAGTGAATTTACTGGTTCATATATATATATATGGTTCATATATATATATGAACCATATATATGAACCACATATATGAACCACATATATATATATATATGAACCATATATATATATATATATATATATATTATTATTCTACAAATGAAGAGTTTCTAAAGATAGTAGGGTTCTTTTACGGTCATAACGGTATACTTTGCTAGAATTGCTACTGTTTTTCATACAAGGTATAAAAGAATTGGTGACTTATCACGACCGTTTCAAGAACAAGAACTGAAATGATTTTAAGAAGCATTAGTTCATTATACTCAATTTAATATCATCATACATCCAAAAATCACTACGATCCGTCGAAGCATAAACGTTGTACAAGCAAACGCACATTCGTTTATAGCTAAGGGTTAGATTAACTTTATTATTTTAAAAGAATATTGAAATACCTATCATGATACAATACCTACGATCCGTCGCTCCGTAGACGTAGTACAAGCAAACGCACATTCGTTTACAGCTAAAGGTTAGATTAACTTTATTATTTTAAAAGAATATTGAAATATCATGATACAATACTTGTTTTTATGATTAAATACTAGTTTTCACCGGGTTTTCACCACAATTTCCCATCTCTATCGTACTATAAAGACCATCACGCACCCTCTCTGGAATTATTAATGAGGGCGGAATATTTAGAATTCCGCAACACCTATGTGTTCGATGATACGAACTTGTGATGTACGTAATTAATGTGGTTATACGTGGTTTATTATAGTTTGGTAAATTCTGGTTTTGAACTTAATTGGTCGTGTTAAGTGATCGGTTTTGTGGCTCTGTTTGAATAGTTTGTAGGTATTTATTAAAATTTAGTCGTTTTCAGAAATCTTGTGGTTGTCATCTGTGTGTATATGTATTTGTTTTTAAAATATATTTTTATGATTTGAACTTTTTTTAATTTTTTTACTTTGTAATAGGCTTACGCTTGACTACAACTTGCCTGATGTTAAGCAACGTTATAGTCTACGATCTAGCGCGCTTGCCTAGAAGAAACTGGTTTACTCTCAAACTAAAGAAAATGAGAGGAGAAATATCTTTCTCGAAGATAACTTAGTAAAGTACCTGCAAAATTGGTGAAAGGACGCATATCACATAGATATTATTAAGTTTACTCGATCCTATTTTAACCATATTTTTCCACAAAGCAAGAAAAACAAGACTATACTCCAGTATTTTATAATCATTATATTGATACCAAAACAAAAGTATGATTTACTGGCAAATTTCCCCTCCTTATCACGGCCTGGGGCCTTGATTTACACGGCTCCTGAACCCGGCGCTATCTTCAAACGGAATCATACAGACAATCTAAACTCACGAAGAAACAAAACGAAATGAAACAATAATACGTACTTACTGATAAACGTGTGGGTGGATTGTGGATATGAAATGGTTTATTGTTATCTAAACAATTATAATACAGAGAGATTTTTCCATTGTTTTATTTTCATTCTGTGTTTGGCAATATTATACATAAATGTCTTAATGTCGAAGATAAGTTCTTTATAGTAAGACCGCTAGCAGTAGCTAGAGCATTACTGATTTGACAAGAAAAATATTGATATTCTTTTATTTTTTTTTTGTATATGTGGTATGGTTTTGTGGTATAGGAAAGCTATTGGGTAAAATCACAATTGGACTTCGATGTAACAGCTCATTCAACAATAATTAGTGAACGAATGGCGGACTCAGCTATCTTATGATATAATAAAAAAAGGAAAATATAAACACTACAAATCTATAAAGATTCCCAAATTCATAACATCGTGATCGATCACAAAAAGTTGTTAAAGTAACATGTCAGAACATTTCACTCGTCAATACAAGCACACAACTCAATCGACACGTCCTCAGAGCCATCGACATAATACTGTAAAAATGACCGAACTACTTCTTCTTATCGAATGAGAGTGGCCAACTCTGGAGTCGAGAGTTTTCAAACCGCCCTAAGGGCCTCTGACATGACCGATAATATACATTCTCTAAAACATTTATTAGTAGATTAGCACTAATGGAAAATAGGTCGGTACTTACAAATATAAGCCTGTTTGCTTGTTGTACTCGTAGCTTAGTTTATTTGAAAACGTAAGCTGAGGTCGGCTTCTAACAGTTCTTTTGTATATCTAAAAAAAACAACTACCTAAATATCCTTTAACTTTAAGTTATAAAAGCAACTTTACGCACTTGCAAAATAATAGCCTACAGTGAACCGGTGCCTAGGTTAGGTGGTCTAGGTCTTAGATGACAACGTTGTTTACCATCAGACAAGTTGTAGCCAAGCCGATTTTGTGTAAGAAATACTATGTCGACTCCTTTCAGGAGTCACGTAAACCCACCCATAGTTCCACACCCTTTCAGTCGGAAGTGAGTGATCTGTAAAGTTCTGAAACATATCGAGTGCGGGCCTCATCAGCGTTTGTTTCAGGAACTCGGAACTCCTGAAATAGAATTGCTTGATTTTTTATAGAACGGTCTTTAGTTTTATTATAAGTGTGAGCAGGGTTTTTTAATACAATAACAAACAAAATATCAAAATATCATATTGGTATGGTCTGTGACGATGGTAAGCGCCCCGATGGCCTCACACTGATTCCCTGGGAGCGGGGAAAAGCTCTTGTATGGGACGCAACTTGCGTCGATACACTAGCTCCTTCTCGCCTCAGTGGAACAGTACAAGGGGCAGGAGCCGCGGCGGACGCAGCAGAAGAAGCCAAGCGGCGAAAATATACATCATTATCGACTGATTATATTTTCGTACCGCTTGGCTTCGAAACTTTTGGTCCGTGGGCTAAAAGCACTAAGTCTTTTATAAAAAAAATAAATAAAATGTTGATTGACATCACTAGAGACAAGAACGGTGGCTGGTTCCTTGCGCAAAGGATTTCTATAGCAATCCAGCGTGGGAATGCAGCCAGCGTTCTTGGTTCCATACCACATGTAGATTGTTTAAATTTAGTTTAGATGTAAATACTCTTTATAGTTCTATTAGTGTTAATATTTGTAAATATTGTTTTTTATTATTAAATTTTTATTGATCATAACAAACAAATAATGAAAGTACTGAAATCCGGGTGAAATATGGTTTAGTTATATTTGAAAGGGATTGGATTTTCATTAAAATCTTTTGGTTTTTTTACTTGTAAAATACCCATAGTAAGTAGTATAGCAGTCATTCCTTATATTATTGTTGTTTTTATTTCCATTTGTATTTATACATACTTAACCAATATCAAACATAACTCTTAAATCTTTATCTGTCTGATAGTAAAAGATACATAAATTATCAAAATACACTGAGCAATCCGCAACACATCAATCAACATCCTCCCCCATTTCAGTTCTATCTCTTACCAAATCTATGCAAATACAAAACTCGGTAACGAGTTCAGAGGCTGATTGATGAATGACTACAGAGGGCCCCGCGCATTGATAACGTAACACATTAATTTAGCGATCGGACGAACAGACAATAAAATATTGTTCGCCATTTGTTTGCGCGGTTTGACGTGACCGTGTTTTTGAACACAATTTATTGGAGTGGGGTTGATAGAGCGATAGAAATAAAGTGTCATGTAAAGACTGACTGACTTTAAAAAAATGGAGTATTTGTTGTCGGTGCCAGTCACTGGTCAAACGAGATCGACGCTTGTCGAAGTCGCAGTTCCAGTCCACTTTGGATTTGTTTCTAACTTATCCTGATAGGTATTGTTACGACTGGCACCGACTCCAAATATTACGGATTTCAATGAGAATACTTATAGGATTGTACTAAGTTTAAAAAATTTGATAGATTCTTTACTCCCAATTCTGAATCTGAAGTCGCAAAAATTAAAATAAATTATTTATTAACTTTTTAGTGACACTTGAAGTTGGTTTTTGTTTTTTTTAATACATTTTATTTACTTGCTACAGTTTATTCGGCTATGGTTCAGATTAGCTATAAACAGTACATTCGAATATTGTATAAACTATAATGTAATGAGTAACTGATTTTATGTCTACTGGTTTTAAAACACATCATAGGAAGTTCAATGTTATATCATGAGTAGAAACCTTTTTTTTAATACCATGTTTTTGGTATCTATATAACTGTCACTATTAAACATTATATGTATGTACCTAGTAAATTTAAGCAATTTCAGAAAGATTTTCTTTACGTCGGTACAAAGAAATAAAGGGTTCATGGTGTGCCTAAAAATAATTATTTTATTCAACTTAAACCAATAGTCAACAAACTATATTTATCCGTTTGCTGATGAAATGTTTAAATAAAAAGACTAATCGAGATAAAACCTAGCGATCTTTGAAAGCTTTAAACAAAGGGATATTTAATAGAAATTGGAAACAGGAAGTTAATCAGAGCCTGTGTAACAGACGAGAAGACTGGGACATAGTGCAAAGTTTTTAGTAATATGTGTTAAAATTCGACATATTTTTTCGAGCTTTATTTTCGAATGTAGAACGGTCAATCCGTTAACCCTTAGTGCCAGAAATTTTTGCTCTGTGATTGCAGTGATCAGCGATGCAAAGGATAATTTCAAATTTGTAAGGCTATTTGAATATTGTTTGTTGTGTTTAACGACTTGCTTTTATAAAAAATAAAATGATATTAAAATTCATTTTACACTCAAACAAGTAGTTTTAGGTATATGCCGTCATAAAATCAGGATCATAGCTTTCTAATTAGCGTGTACAATCTTCCATAGGTAAGTAGAAGCCTTATAACAAGCACAGCCTTCTAAACAATAGGTAAAAAATCATTGTGATATTATTATATTGTGGTTACGTGTATCTTCAGTTCTTTTGAAGCGCCCGTAGCTTAGCTAGCTTAGCTAACATCCCAAATTTTCCTATGAAATTAATCTGCTGGGACTAACGACTCTCGTTAATGAGGGATACGGCTAAAGAAAGTATATACTAATGAGACTAGACGTATTATTAGTAACTGCTTAAAACAAATCAAGTTGGGAAAGATAATTTCATTGCTAATATAATTACACGTCTACAGAGCTTAATTTATAAGCCGTATTCCAATGACGTTAAATTCAAATTGCAATGCAAAGAAACAATTACAAAAGCAAGCGCAATGAAACGTAACAAATGAAACGAAACTCAAAATGTTTGCAAAAAAGTAAACGTTAAAATGTAGTCAATGTAGACAGTGCCCAAGCACGGCAAGTAGCGAACACGGCGCCGACAATTGCTTAAATTAGGTAAATAGTCGACCCTTGTTGAATTGCCTTTTATTAGTTTAAGATCCGCCGGGAACCAGGCAGAGCCTAGGGAGCTTATTGGAAACTTGTTAGCTCGAAATTTAGCTTGCAAAGCTCCTTAACTCTTATAAACTTAGTAAGAACTATCGAGCTAATTTTGGTTTTTAACTTTTACTAGCAATATACGTACATACATAAATCAATCCTACGATACACAATAGTACATACATTCTTATTTTATAAAAATAATGGCAAACGCTTTTTTTAGTGGAAATTTAAGCTGTAATAATCGACAATTTTAAATTTGTGCTATGAAGATGCGTGAAATTTTTAACTAACTTGCACATTAATACTGTTAAACTGCATAAAAAAATTAACAATCTATGTACATCCTACCCCTGGCTTAGCTATACATAGATGTTTTACGGATATATTTGTTCCTCAATCTATACTAATATTATAAAGCTGAAGAGTTTGTTTGTTTGTTTGAACGCGCTAATCTCAGGAACTACTGGAGCGAATTGTAAAATTATTTTTGTGGTAAATAGACCATTTATCGAGGAAGGCTTTAAGCTATATAACATCACGCTGCAACTAATAGGAGCGAAGAAACCATGGAAAATGTGGAAAAAATGGGGAAAATTATTCATCTTTGAGGGCTTCCATTCAGATTCAGATTCAGATGATTCAGATTCAGATGTCATTTATTCGCATGTAAAATGGGTACAGTAGATCTAAATTAATATAAAGTTTCACCAATACAACCTTACATAAGGTACGCAAATATAATATTTTTTCTTAAATTCATATAGAAGGTACTTGATTAAAATTCATTAAATATACTAATTTTACTTATATTTTTATTATTTTTCGTGGTAAACATGAAATCTACAAGCTGTTTTGTCCAGAAACTCCTTTACTGTATAAAAACTCTCACTGATCAACCACTTTTTCAACTCCGAGTAAAATTTGCGGTTGGGTAATTCTAGTAAATGATTAGGAATGGAATTGTAAATGAGAGGCGCCATGTAAATGCAGTTTTTTCGAAACAACTCTAACGAAGGCACCGGCATTTTAAGTTGCTCCTGAGTGACAAAACGATTGCTCAGGCTAGAATAGACAGGGAACAGAGATGAATTAGTCCGCACGAATTTAGCAATTTCAAGAATGTATATACACGGAACAGTTAAGAGACAACGAGACTTGAAAATAGGTTGGCAAGACTCAGCCCATTTCATTAGGAACATGGCCCTGACACATTTTTTCTGTGCTATAAAAACCTTTTTCACAGCGCTTGCATTCCCCCATGCTATGATACCGTACCGAATCACTGATACCACATAGGCGTGATATACGGATAGGACAGTATTTATAGGAGCACACCGTCGCAACCTCCTAAGTGCAAAAGAAAAACTGTTCATAACATTAATAACTATTCCACGCGGACGAAGTCGCAAGCCCAGCTTGTATAAAATAATATCAAAATAGAACATTGTAGGTACGTGTAATAAATGTAACAGTCACTGTAGGTAAGTAACTATTCACAGCTGTATTCAACTTCCAACTAACCCATACGTTACGTGCCGTCATGGGGTTTAAGCCCTAATACCTAGCCGTTAGCTGTTAGTTACTCTATCTTATTGTAGGAAACAAGATTATTCCGCGACAGTACGCTATTCAATGAACACAATATTCAATCAACTGCTCTTCAATTTGTACCACTCTGACATGGATTACCTACTTCATATAATATTATGTTCTACATAAGCGATTGAAATCTAATTGAATCATCTTCATCAGCCTAATGAGACCCACTGCAGGGTATAGGCCTCCTCCCTCTTACGCCAATACTCCCTGGCTTGCGCTTCTCTTGCCCAGATGTTTCTTTCTAACTTTCTTATATCATCGAGCCACCGTTGCACAGTAAATCTAATTGAATAACATTATTATATTAACTTTCTTAAATCTCTTAATATTTTTTTTAATTAAATGTCATCTATCTAATGTTAGTAAAAGTAAAAGTAAAAGTAAAAAAGCCATTTATTCAGCTATTTTAAATTCATTTTACATTCTTGCACTCGGATATATAAATTTACACATTTTGGGTCTTTTATAAGTACTAGATTTATTTGATGTTATTATTATTTTAAATGTCGTGTTGTTGTGCGATTTCTCTTGTCCTTTTTAGTTATGGTGTCATAGCTGTCGCCTCGTTGGCGTAGGCCTCCCCCAGTTTCATCCATGTTTTGCGGTTCCTTGCTAACCTCGTCCATTCTATTCCATGTCTCTGGTAGAATATGTCTTCCCACCTTCTATGTGGTCGTCCTCTTTTCCGCTTGTCCGATCTTGGTATCCATTCCACTACCTTCCTTGTCCAACGGTCATGGTTCATCCTATATACATGGCCAGCCCAGTTCCATTTCAGATTTCTAATTGTTTTGATTATGTCTCTTAGTTTGGTTTTCTTCCTGATGCATTTGTTCGGGAGTTTGTCAGATAGTTTTATGCCTAGCATACTCCTCTCCATCTTTGTCTGGCATATCCTGAGCTTGTTTTCGTCTTCTTTTCTCAGAGCCCAAGTCTGGCATCCGTATATGAGGCTCGGTAGTATTGCAACTTCATACAGTCTTCTCTTTATGCTTAAATGTATTGTTTTGTTTTTCATAATTTCCTTGAAGCTCCAGTATTTTTTCCACGCAATTCCAATTCTTCTATTGATTTCTTTTTCGGTGAGGTCGTCAAAAGCTACGGATTGTCCTAAGTAGACATATTCGTCAACATATTCGATCGTTTCTTGTTCTACTGTAACTATTTCTTTCTCTGCATTCGTCATTATTTTGGTCTTGGAAGCATTCAGTGATAGTCCTACTTTATTGCTTTCCCTTGCTATATCTTGTAGCATATTTTGTAGGGTATTTGCAGTATCAGCAAAAACTGCAATGTCATCGGCGAATCTCAAATGACTAAGATACTCTCCATTTATATTAATTCCTGTGTTAGTCCAGTGTATATTTCTAAAAATCATCTCGAGTACAGCACAAAAATTTTTTGGGGATAGTGGATCTCCTTGTCTAACGCCTTTTTCAATTTGAAAGTCTTCACTATCTCTTTCCATTCTTATTTTCGATGAACTTTTCGAATAGATGTTCTTCAGGATGAGTATGTATTCTTCTTCTACTCCCTGCTGCTTGAGAGCTTCCCAAATTGCATTATATTCCAGGGAATCGAACGCCTTTGTAAAATCAATGAATCCTATGTATATTGTCTTATTGTATTCTTTACACCTGTTGACTATCGTAGCTACAACCTGGATGTGATCTATGGTTGAGTAGTTTTTCCGGAATCCAGCCTGTTCCGGTGGTTGGTTTTCGTCTAGTGTGGTTGTTATGCGGTTTAATAATATTTTTGAAAATATTTTATAAATATTTGACATTAGGCTAATTGGCCTATAATTTTCTAGTTGACTTCGGTCTCCTTTTTTATGTAACAGTATAGTTGTAGATTTGCTCCACTCTTCCGGTGTGCTGCCCTTCCTTAGTACGTTGTCAAATATAGTCTTTAATGGTAAGAGTAGTGGGTCCATAAGTGATTTTAACAATTCATTAGTAATTTTATCATCTCCGGGAGCTTTGTCGTCTTTTTGTGTCCGTATTGCCTGAATGATTTCGCTGTCCAATATCTCAGGTAATGTCACTTCATTTGTCTTTTCTTCTGGATTATTAATGTCACAGGTGCAGGATGTCATATTGCATTCATTATTCGCTAGGTAAGATGTCAAAATACATGCATTATTTACTATATTAGATGTCCGGTTACATGTCAAATCTATGTAATTACTATCTATATCTTGGCGGTTTATATTATATTCTGAGACTGTTGGTGTAGTGCTCATTGTCAGATCATTTGGCCTGCCACTTGCATATAGTTCTTCGTAAAATCTTCTTGCTTCTTCGAGTATATTTGGTCTCTTGTTTATTGTTTTCTGAAACTTTGTTTTTACATTTGCTGTCCACTCTTTTTTCTTATTCAATTCTTTGAATGCCTTCTTCACTGCGCCATTGTTTTTTATGTGTCTTTCATATACTTCCTGTCTATATTGTTTTGAATCTCTGGTTATCTGTCTATTAATCTCTTTACTAAGTCTTGTGATTTCTTTCCGAACCTGTTTTGATTTAGGTGCTTTGTATAACGTTTTTCTCTCTTCTAATAAAGCCTCCGTCTCTTTGTTTTTTTTCTTTCTTTTTTGCGGCATTGGTACTGAAACATCTTGTATAAATGTTGATACTTCTTGTTGTAGGTTTTTGTATTGAGCGTGTATGTCTTCACCTTTATTCACAGCTGCGCGAAATTTCTGGTTCAAGTTTTCTTTTGCTATTTCTGTGAGTTCTGGTACTATACGTAGGCCCATCGTTGTTTTCTTAAAATTTCTTCTCTTCTTCTTGATATTTAGCTTACATCTGACCATCAAGTGATCTGTCGAAAAGTTTGGTCGTATCACGTCAAAGCCTTTTATTTGGTTGGGTTTGGTGGTGAGTATGTAATCAATTTCGTTAGAGTGTTTTTGATTTGGTGTCTTCCAGGTCCATTTTCTTGTTTTCTTTCGATTGTACATTGTATTAGTAATTTTTAAATTATTTTCCAAGGTAAATTGTACCAGTCTTTTCCCATGTAGACTTCTGTTACCTCTTGAAAATTTCCCGAAAACGATATCTTCCCCTCTTTGCATTTTTCGGACTTGGGCATTGAAGTCTCCCATTATAATTAGATGGCTTGTGTCCGAGGAAGCTATTGCTTGGTCCACCAGTTTATAAAATTCTTCCAATTCTTCATTTGTAGTCTTTTTCGTCTCAGTCGGTGCATAGACTTGTATTATGTTCAATGTGTTCGAGTTATCTAGCTGTACCTCTAGTAAGGCCACTCGATCAGAGTAGGTTTCAAATCTGATTATATTATTTTTCATGACTTTCTTTATAAGGAAGCCTACTCCACGTTGGCTTTTGGTTGCATGACTGTGAAAAAGAATAAAATCTGGGTACTCTTCTATGATTTCTCTTTGTCTTCTTACTTCGCACATGCCTAGTATGTCCCATTTAATATTGTCCAAACCATTTATTAATTCTGTCAATCTAGCTTCTGTTAATAGTGTCCTAACATTTAAACTTGCTATATGAATTGTATTTTCTGCTTTTCTGGGGGGTTGTTGGTCTTTCTCCTCCACGGTGACCAGCCGGCTTGGAGGAGGAGTTCCTTTTTTCAGTTTTTTGTCGTGTTATCATTCGGTTTGCTTGTTCCGGGGTTATGTATATTAATTGCTTTCGTTTGTTGTGTTCTTGCGGTATTGAAAAAAGACGTCATGCCTTGTGACCTTATTTTCTTTGTTTTTTGTTCTAAATTCCCTTCTTTCTTTTTATTTTTGTTAAAATCTTCAGGAGTTTTAGACAGCTGTCTTTTATTGCCTTGATTTGCGCTCGAACTGGCCTTTTGACTAGGAGATTCGTTTTTGTTCAGCGTAACTATTTTGTCGTATTTTATTACAGCTTTTATTCCTTGTTCCCTGAGCTTGTTTACTTCCACTTGCAGTTCTTTCCTTTTCTTTAAAATTTTGGGTGGGTAATCTTCTTTAATGTACCACTGCACTTGGTTGTCTTTTGGTCTCATTTTCAGAATGTCCACTTTTTTTCCAAATGTTGTCAGTGTAAGTCTAATGGGACGTGGTTTGGTATTCTTTTTGCCTATTCTTCCCACAAACTCTATGTCCCTATGCTCAAAATCTATATCTAGGTTTAGGTTCATTATTTGCACAATGATTTCTGCTAACTCCTTGTATCCACGTTCTTCTTCAGCAATACCAAATATTATAAGGTTTCTTTGTCTAAGAATTTTGTCAAAATGGTCTAATCTCCCCTCATGTTCCTCTTGTGTAGCTTGAATCATACTAATATTTGCTTCAATTTTGTCGAATCTCTCGTCAATTTTCTTGCTTAATTTTTGTGTGATATTGTCTTCCGATTGTTTTTGGATATGTTCGTTGTCTTCTTTGATGTGTTTTCGAAGCGCATCCAACATCTCCATCATATTACTTTGGTCCGACATGTTGATAAATCTATACTTATTTATTTCGTGGTTTTTAAATTAAATGTTGAAACAAGGTATAAAAATTTGGCTTTTTTTTTTTTTATTTATTTATTTTTTTTATTATTATTGTTATTGGTCCAAAAATGTCAAAATGTAATAAATAAGTATGTCCTGAGATATTCAATTCAAAGTCAATAAAAAATTGAATAGCAAAAAGATTATGCTGTCGGTGATTCGAATCTACGTCGTCTTGAACGGTAGTCGAGCCTCACACCGCTGTGCTATCGAGACACTTGTCGTGGAGACCGAAATTGGTAGTCACTTGTGGTTGGGTTCTGATTTCTTGTATATTGAGTGAGAACGTATAGGTAATTATGTCACACGTTCAAACTGAAGCTATCTCCTTTTGTCCGTTAACCGTTGAGTGAATGAAACTTATGAAATCACGATGACGCATTTATTGTTTAAGCTATTTTTGGGTTTATTTCACTTGTTTTATTGCGTTGGGTGTCTTTTATTATCCTATTTTGTCACTGTTCCGTATATACGGGATGTTTAACTGTCTATTCTGTCCAGATACTTGTTTTAGGGTCCGTATTTACATAAATTAAACTGGTCACTAAATTCATGAAAATATGTGTTTTGCACTATAGTTTTGTCTTTTCCACACTATCACGACTTACTAGTCACTGCCCGCACTGAAACACGTTATTTGCACTCACTTAAATCCACTTTTAGTATTTTTGCGAATTATTTGGCGCGGAGTCGATGTTAACCGTGTCGCGCCCTCTAGCGGAACTCATCTATCTAATCTATCTAATGTTACCCTTTATTAATAAACGTTATTGCTGTCAGAACTCAAATAAATTGCAAAAAGAAGCACATAAGTTAAAAAAAAAGTTAAATTATTTTGTTTCATTACAATCGTTTCATTCTAAATCAGTGGTCGATTTACGCTTTAGAAATCTAGAGTTTCATCATGTTCAAAATCAGACACTGTAGCGAAGAGTAAACTAAGACAGATTATTGAAGAAATATAAGAAAAATATAAAATGCAGGCAACGACTACTGTCTATGCAAAGGTATTGTTTATTTATTAAGTATCCATCTGGAATCATCTGTATGTCCGTCGGAGTGATCAGCGGCTCGCAGGCTGCATTCCGGAGACAATACTAACGGGCACTTGCGACAATCCGCTTATAAAGTTATTTTACCTACTTTGTAGCTTTGTACCTACCTACAGTAATAACAACATAATTCTGTGTGTTCTTTTTATAATATTGTTTTGGACTAGTATCTTGTATTATGTATCTTTTTCAGTAAGTCATATGACAAGCACAGCACACAGCGACAAAAAATGTCGCGGGAAATTGGCATGTTTGAGGACCACAAAACTCAATGATATTATATGCAAATGCCACCTGTACAACGATATGGATGCCTACGATATATACGTAGAAGGTAGGAAATAGCTCAGTGATTTTATGAAAGATCAACCCTCAGTTAAAAGGAATACGCCTGAGGAGAAGAATATACGTACATAGAAACCAACCATAGACTACACAATAGAATAATCTTATTCGATCATCTTGTCTACTACATAGTATCATGTAGGTACACCAACTACTCGACACCCTCAATAAACAATATCCTACAGCCCCAAAGATACATAGACTAGCGATTTGAACAGAACAGAGCAACCAAGCTATTCGCACCCTGCTACCGCTAGCAATATACCGGCTAGAATGGTCGTTCAAACTGCCAAAGCTGCTTATGTTGCCGGGATTTGCTTGATACCTATCTGCATCGCTATTGTTTATTCTATGAACTGAATAACTAGATTAGTAACAGCTAAGATTTGAAACAGTATTCCAACATTTTTGTTTAAATTGGACTCAGAGTTAAGAAATAAAGTAAAATTAATTACAACATTTATTCTATAGAAATTCGTTAAGTGCAATGCAATCTCTGCAAATATTAATGATAACAGTAGCGTAGCTCTTTTACCTTGCGCGTGTTAAATTTTCTTTTTTTTCCCTTTATGTAAAATAGTTCTAAACAAATTTATTTCACATAACATGTCAGTGTTATGTTTAACTGGGAGAAATGAGAATATTTATTGAACATACATTCCACTGCCAATTTTCAGCCAAAACGATGTCGCTTTTATTCAAATTCAGACAAACTCCGTAATTTCAACATGAACCGTGAAAGCGTCGTTTGTTTCTCTAAGTCTGAGTTGTTAATTTCCTAATTACAATTTCGGAATGAAGAGAAATAAAGGACTTGTTTTTGTTCCGGAATTTTTCCGCGGTCTCGCCCGCCCGAGGTTAATGGTAGAAAAAATACACTGTACGAAATTTGCATTCCATTTTTTTCTGAGCCGCCACCGTTACCGACGACGTTTTCTTTTTTATCTACTCTACCGAGTCCTGTGAGACTTGTTGGATATAGCCTCTTTATTTATGGGCAAGCTGTTTCGAGAAGCTTATAAGTAACCGTGAAATTCATGCGCAAATTGTATTTTCTGTTGTGTTTCATTCAAGTACTTTAACGTATACATTTTGCTCGTATTTTAGTTTTCAGTGTATGAAATCTGAACAGAAATATATACATAAATTGTGGAAACTAACAAGACATAAAACTATTTTAATCCGTTACGAGGTAAAACAAGTATAAATTAAGGTTTTCATCTAAAACTCCTAAGGGAAAAACCAGAAGCAAAGCAAATTTAATTTATTAGGTAGGTATACTAACTAACTTTACCTAACATTACTAACCTTGTCGTCTTGTTCAATTGTTTAAAAAATATTTCACGGCCCTGGTACACAGCTCACCTGTAAATTAATATCAGGTTAAACTAACCTCCAATAAATAACTAAGTCGGTGTCAGAGCAAGTTATCGATACAGTCTGCCAAGTTGAGCTGGCGTCGTCAGCCCTATGGGAAATCTACAATCTCGGCCTTCCGCTAACAAAGTTTTCAACTAAAATCCTATTGTGCTCAGTTGAAGAGTACACTTGATTAGTGTGAAGTCTTGGAAGTTGATGCAAAACCGCACAAGGAACTTGCTTGCTGCAAATTGGGAATAGTGGAGACGCAAATGCTACTTTGTTGCTTTATTATTAGTTTATTTCACTAGATGGGCCTAGTAGTTACGATTGCTGGGCATAAAGAAAGGTTTCATTATATACCTTATGTATTTTTACATTTCTATAACTTAGAAGTTACGTGCTGACATCGAAATAGTATTAACCGGATGTATGTATATGAAAATCAAATATTTAGTTCGGAAGCGGACACTGTGGTTATGTAATTAGGAACATAGTTAAGATGAAAAACAACAATGTATATATGGTATGTTGTAGATCTCAATACAAAATTAAAAGCAACCTTATCCAAAAATAGCTACGCTATTTGCAAAAAGTATTTGCGAATTTTTCCTCTCGTTTTCTACAAATTTATTAATAATAAACAAACAGTCGTAACCATCAAATTTGAATAGTATTTTTGTACAGATTCTGATACCAAAAGTATTTTATCTAATAATACAAAACTGTGAAAACAAGAACCGGTCCCTTGGCGCCAAATAGCGGCGCCTAGGTCAATGTATTCACAATTAATATTTAAAAATAACACAATAACAAATTAATTAGTGGAATATTGAGCGAATTTTAACACGATGTTATAATTAGGACCACATTTATCTTAGTTATTGAAATACTTCGAAAATATTTTTTACGTTTTTGTTTGCGCATGCTAGCTGTTAGCTATCTAAATATGATAAAATTTTGATCTCTCTTGAGTCGTATTTTCTCATGACTGAGGGTCGTGACTTTGCCGCACATTTAATTCGTAAGGAGAGTTCTCGTGGGCAGTTACATCGTGGTGGGCGCCCAGGTCCCTCCACGAAAGACACATGTCCTCGGATATTGTAGTCCTCAAACATGTCGGTTTCCTCACGATGTTTCCTTCACCGTTAGTACAAGTCATTGATGTAGGGCCGGCTTCGAACCAGGGTGCGTCTAGATGAAAAGCAGAAACTGGAACCGCTGCGCCACACTCGCTTAAAAAAATTAGGTAAGTCATAGAAAATAAACGTATCAAACGACGATCGAGTAGTTCTGTATTTTTTGCCTTCATGCTTTTTTTTTTGCTTCTCGGAATATTGCATTTTTTTCTAAATTAAACAAATAAATAATAAATAAATGTAACCTTCAGATCGCAATAACTAAACCATTCTTCACACACTGTAAGCTCGCTCGCGATTTGATCGCGAAAATAAAACGCTCCCTCGGTACTGGCTAGAGTTGTTTGAGCGAAAGAAGCGGTTGAAGCGGCATTACAGCCGATAAATACATCACTGAGACATTAAAATTCCGATAGGTATATGTCTGAACGAGAAATGAAATCGAGAGGATGAAGCCCAACAAGATGATCCGATCAGGTGGCTGAACACATTGGCGCCGAAGCAAAAAATCACGAAGCCACCGATCGTAATAAATGGCATTTATTGGTCCAAAAAATTGGTCAGGATCATCAAGGTGCTTGCTTAGGATTGATCTGTTGCCTAAAAGAGGATAAGGAGCTATATGTCTACGTAACAGGTCAGTTATAGATGTCACGAAAAACATCTGCGTGCTGATTGGTCGGTCTCCATAGGGCTGGATGTTGATTGGATGCGTGGTTAGTAGTACTGAAATTGAAGTCTCTCAAATGAGGCGCCAGTGCACACTTTTAGGTGCGATAGAATAATATATTCATGGTAGCATAGACATGTGGGTAAACAAATAACTCCTCCTCCTCACATGGCTGTGTACTGACACGACATCTTAAAAAAACCTCTAAAGCATGAGAACTTGACAAGAAAGATAAGTGTCTCTGGATTATATTGTCTGTGATTTGGAGCGAGCGAAAAGCGAAAATGTATCCGAGAGCGGAAAACGTTTACAATCCGTTTGGGATCCTACCCTATTACAAGCTGGATGCTGTAATCGAAAGAAAATTAAATGGCGCCTTCCACCGGGGCTAGTTCTCTACCGTCGTAAACTGAGGGAATATAAATTATGTTTACGAAGCATGAATGGCTTATTTATTGTCTAATCTTGGACTTCCATTCGTAGTTGGTACGGATGGTACTTAAGGAGTAATTGTGAGAATAATTACATTCACATTTCAAAATAATATAATATAGTAATAATTATAGTTTGTCATAGTATGGCAATCGTAAAGCCATGTTAGAGGCCCACAGAATGGTTTCAAAACTTAAATCAGAATTATCTACACTAATATGAACATATTATACACTAGCTGTGCCAGCGACTTCGTCCGCATGGAATAGTTATTACCATAAAAACGGTTCTAGTGAGTTTATCTTAAAAGATATAGACATATACTGTTGCAAATATTTTGTTAGATCATTTCAAGAGAAAAAATTATTTCATACATATCTCTTTGATATCTTGAACCGTTTTCGCAGTGCACGCAACGGAAGCCCTCAAAGATGAATAATTTTCCCCTTTTTTTCACATTTTCCATTGTTTCTTCGCTCATATTAGTTGCAGCGTAATGTTCCAACACAAAAATATTTTTTCAATTCGGACAAGTAGTTCCTGAGATTAGCGCGTTCAAACAAACAAACTCTTCAGCCTTATAATATTAGTATAGATTATGTACATGCCAAAATTTTATTGATATGTCTTTTTTGTTTTTTCTAGAAATTTATAGTACGACTAATTTGAAAGTAATGAGTCAGACTCGAGTTTCTA
This sequence comes from Macaria notata, assembly GCA_927399415.1. NCBI lineage: Eukaryota > Metazoa > Arthropoda > Insecta > Lepidoptera > Geometridae > Macaria > Macaria notata. The sequence continues at coordinate 5,196,118 of OV656727.1, forward strand.
ATGGATTCCTATCACTTAGTAACAAAGTTGGATATAATACCGACTACTAGAAATACCGCCGTAAAAGAATAGTCGTGACTTCCTTTAACCGTATGGTCGTTCCACGTAACAATTCAAAACATTTATTCTCATGACTCTCATTTTGTGAAACAAATCCTATCAAAATGCCAAATCTGCTGACGCAATCATTATAAAATGTTAAAATATTCCTAACTGGGCTAGGTCTGCCTACTTAACGTTAAAAATAGATCAAAAAATAAATTAACACAAACAAAGAATTCTCATATTTTAGCGGACTACAGATTCCGTACTAATTTATTACTAGTTTGCATTTATAAAATAGGATGAGCAACACTTAATAAAATCTTCTTCTTCTTAATAAAATCACTTACGTAGATATACACGTTCAAGGTAGTTAGCACTGACACGCAGTATTGGTATTTAATTCAATATATGATTCAGTTCTCATACATCATTCGACTATTAATAAGTTCGTTGGAAAACATGTATAGGAGTTTTAAAAATATTCTTCATAATCTTATTACAAGTTACTCGAAGCTTATTGTATTTTGATATTTAGAAATAATAGAATTTAGAATTTATTTATTTCTTACCTTAAAGATAACTTAACTAACAGAGTTTTAATTTTTTTATTACAATTGACCTTAATGTAGAGTTACCAGTGGCTACTGCACTAGGTACCCCTGTATCGCAGTAGCCACAGGTGCTTCTAAACGGTATGATTTTAATATGCAGCTACGGTTTTGGTTCATAATAGTTGAATAATTTTACAAAAATAGATTTAAACTAAAAACAACGGACGACGTGTGTGTTTGTGTGTGTGTGTGTGTGTGTGTGTGTGTGTGTGTGTGTGTCTGTGTGTGCATGTGAGTGAATATAGGTACTTCTACTTAAGGATTTTAAGCAAATCTTCCGTGTCCTCATATGATAGAGTGCACAAGTACTGGGTTACGAGACGCTTGCATTCCCTGAGGGTTGAACTCTGAATGCTACATATCGTAGCCATTTTGTTGTATATGAAGGGGAATCTAAATTCGGGTAGTCGATTTGCGAAGGCTGTATGCACTCGAGGTTGAAAAACCCGTGGAGGTCGTCTCCGAGGGGAACTAGGAGTGATAGAAGAGGCGGTTTGACGGTGTTCTGTTAAGGTTACTTTGAGTAAATAAAGTTGCCGAACGTTTACCATGCCTAATTCAGAGTAGAGGTCGGCTGTTGGATGTCGATACGGTATTTTGCACATTACTTTCAGTACCGCCCTCTGCGCTCTTTCCACCTCCTTCATTGCAGAGACTCCAGCCCCACCCCAAACTACAATGCAATAGGACAAGATAGATTCGCATAGATAAAAATAACTGTTTGTGTTGTTAGAAAATGTACTTGCCATTCCTATATTTTTTCACATAAGGTACTTGGTTTACTTATAAGTCGAAAAGAAGAGATAATTAATTAATTTGATAATTAATTTGATAATTAATTTGATAATTAATTTGATAATTAATTTGATAATTAATTTGATAATCTTTTACCTAAGACCCGCACGAAACGGTACGCTTCCACCTTTATTGTTCGTACCGCTAGGTTGTGGAACTCCCTGCCTGGCTCTCTGTTCCCCACGCACTATAATCCAGCGATCTTCAAACCGAGATTGAATCGGTTCTTATCGGGTAAGCACGCTCCATCTTAGGCCATAGCCTTACTTGCTATCAGGTAAACTATGGTCAAGTGCAAACCCGTTCAAGTTAAAAAAAAAAAAAAAAAAAAAGTCGCATGGCAAAACAAATAATACCTACTAGTTTGCTTCGTTCAGTGGGAGTAGAGACAAACGTTTCTGTTATCTATTTTTTCGTTAAAATACTTTAAATTAGGAGATAATATGTAGATAGAGTATATTAAATTATGTTTTCACTGCATAGTTGGTACTATTTATATGTTATTGTTTACCTACTAAAAATATGAATTATTATTTTATCTGTATAAAATACGTGCTAAGTCTTCTGTTACTTTTATTGATACCCACCTGTCGCGACATAGGAAGTCGTTTAACCTTCAGTAATTAGTTTACATATTAAATAATACAAATAGCTTGATACGAACGCTCTAGTTTTTAGATGAAGTTGCAATTATTGAGTTTGTCGTGTCTTATGGCCAATATAAAAAAATATATCAAATTTTTCAGATTTTATTCGTTTTTTCTTCAATATTTTTAAAATAAGATTTTTTCATTGGATTTACGTTCTTTCCGTTTTACTGACATTTACAAAATATGTTATTAATGCCTTTTAACCAATTACAGCTAAGCAATACACTCGTGCCTTATGATAATTGGTAGAACATCAGTAAAATCACAATTCCCATCTTTACCTCTATACGTTTATTAATTCACCGTAAAGTACTCATGCCCTAATCACAATGACATTATCACATCACTCTCGCAATAATGCTGTTTCCACTAGCAGATAACGTGTAATGGTGGCAATAACCATGCATGCAAATAGAAATTACTCGTAATGTCCAGTCCAGTACGTTGATGACTCAGTTCATGGCTGAGATAGGTTTGAGCTTTAGTGGTATTGCAGATAACTAAACTGTATGTTGGCTTAGTGGTTAGATGTTGGACGGCGAGATTGGAGGATGTAGGTTCGATTCGATTAAAAAATTTCAAGAATATTTGTAAATGCACCGTGGTGTTTTGAAACAAATAAGTTACAGACATATACTGTTGCGGACATTTTGTTACATCATTTTAAGAGGAATAATTCTTTCATACACATTTTTTTGATATCTTGAACCGTTTTCGCAGCGCACGCAACGGAAGCCCTCAAAGATGAATAATTTTCCCCGTTTTTCCACATTTTCTATTGTGTCTTCGCTCCTATTAGTTGCAGCGTGATGTTATATAGCCTAAAGCCTTCCTCGATAAATGGTCTATTCAACACAAAAATAATTTTTCAATTCGGACCAGGAGTTCTTAAGATTAGTGCGTTCAAACAAACAAACAAACTCTTCAGCTTTATAATATTAAGTATAGATTATTTATGTATGTACGTCAACTGCAAGTTGGTAATGCTAACTAGTACCTATAAATTCATAGCATCTAGTGCAACAAGGTAACTAGGTCTCATCTAAACCCTGCTTCAAGTCTGTGTAATGAATTTGTGTATTATTGAAGCTTAGCTTGTCTTACTAAGCTCAAGGGAGTTAAGGCAGCTGTTTGGTGAGATTTGTTTTGGTAAATCTAGGAAGGAGTGTTGCGTATTGAATGAAGAAAATGAGAATATTCTGTATTGTTTTCTGTGCTCTTAACGCCATTGATAGCTAATAACTACTTGAAATCAAATGATGGGCTATAGAATAAGGACATTTTATATTATTTTAAGAGAGTCGAAACCAAGTGTTATTAATATTATCTTGCAAAAATACTTGAACTATGTATCAATAATTTTCAAGTTAATATAAATCACAATAACGTTTCAACGATTAATCGCATTCTTTACATTCCTGAGACAAGTTTGATATAAATTATGACAAATTTGTTTTTAAATTCCGCCATTAATTTTATCGTGTGACCTAAGCAACATGTCCAAGGCCTTGTTAGCCCATAGACTATACAAGGATCTAACCCCAAGTGGAATCTTCCAAGAAATTTGATATAGCCTTGACATTCGACCGTATTACATTAACTGAATTAATTTTAGTGTTCACTTTCGTTTTTATCAATTTGAATAGCCGTTTTTATGAACCGTCGTATTGACGAATGTGGCAAATACAGGTTTATGATTTTTTTTTGTTGTGAAAACTACTTATTGGGACTGTGTCTCAAACTATTTCAGCCAGGTTGCCGATTTTCTTCTGTACTTATAACACTAAATAAGCATATTAAAACCTATAAAGCGCTGTTTTGTATCTATGTTAACGTAAACTTTATTAGATATCTATAATTATAATATCTTCTAGGCAAGCGTGCTACATCTTAGACTATAGTGGTGCTTAACATCAGGCAGGCTATAGTCAAACGTAAGCCTATTTAAAGTAAAAAAAAAATCTGTATCCTGGCTACGAGCGAAAAATGAGTTATTTTTTTATTAATTTTACAATTTTTTCAAAGTTATGAACAAGACACATATAACCCTGTGTAATACTGGTCGAGTTTATTCAACTAGGTTAACGACGTATCTGATTTTTGCTCCTTATGAGTTGCAATCACTATACTGAGTATAATAAGGAATGAAAATTGGGACAAAAACATGAACAATTTTACCGCTTCGTTAATAGAGGATATGTTTTTTAAGTGTAATTAAAGCAATGTATTTAGCTTTTAATTTCGTAAACATGAGAATCAATTCCCATGTCCGTCATATAGTAAATTAATTCTGCAAATACATACATATGTATCTATAAAATGAAACCAGAAAAAGAACTATTTTGCACAATTTTTGGAATTGAAAGAAATTTAATCGAAATGAAATGATGATAGTTTATAGAAATATCCAATTCCGAAGCAATGCATGGACACCTCATACAGAAATAACACACACATCAAATCCAGCTAAGGAATGCTGTAACATATATGAAAACTGTCATTTATGTAAATCTCTAGGTCACCAGTAGTCGACAGCATAACCTCTTCAGCTGTGAGGAAATATAAATTAACTACGACATATTTATTCCAATATTTGCAAATAATGGTGCGTAATACAAAGCACATGTCAAAGATGGCAGCACTATTACATTGTAAGCAAACAGACTAGGGTTAGAACCTGATTATTAGAACAGTCTTTTCTCTAGAAACTTCAAATGAATTGCTGTTTTTTAGTAGGAATTTATACGTAACTAGTGGGTGCTCGCGGCTTCGCTCGCATTAAGAAGTAAAAATTGCATCCCCTATTTCACCCCTTTAAAAGTGGCATTTCCAAAAATCCATTCTTAGCGGATGCCTACGACATAACATCTACCTTCATTCCAAATTTCAGCCCGATACGTCCAGTGGTTTAGGCTGTGCGTTGATAGATCACTATATCAGTCAGTCAGTCACCTTTGAGTTTTATATATTTAGAAATACAGTTAGGTTTACATTAGGTTGTCTAACCGAATGCTTTGTTTTTTTTTACAAACGGAGCTTAAAAATAAATATTACTACCACGTCATATAAAACAGAATAAATTACTACAAAATCTAAAAACGCCATAGTAAATAATTTACCAAGAATGTGGTTTTAATTTTTACGTCATTATAACCAAAATATGACTAGCCAAACCAGTGACTAATTAAATGGATTAACTTGTAAACTAATTAATTCATTGTATATTAAATCAATTAACAAAGCCGTAGATCGCATTAATATTGTAAGTATTGACGACTTCCTAATAACACATAGGTAAAATTTAAGTTACTATACGACATATTTAAAACGTTTGTTATATCTTCTCGCTTTTGGATAAAATTTGTGCTAGAAATTGATTAGAAGCTACTTTTGACTCTACATAAATTTGTGTAAAACCGGGAGGATCCGTTAATATTTATGTACAGGACACATATAGTCGTATTCAGCACAACTTATTACAAAGGCAAAGATTGACTGACGTCCCAAAAAAGGAACATAACAGCTGATTCTATCAATGTTTAGTAAATTCCTAGAAAGCTTTTATCAGTTTTCTCTTCGTAAACAACATCTTAGATGTTATTTGCTAAATAATTTACCACCTATCTCTGCTAATTACTATCCTTTCACCATCCTACTATACAACTTGCGTTAACATTACAAATTAAATTTTAATCCCAAAATAATCAGGGTTGTTCACATAATGTCAGGAGTCAGAACCTTCTTAATAATTAATGCCACGTCGCGAATACGAACTAGTTAAATACGTACACTATGGAAGAAACCTTTGCTTGTACCTACGTAACAACAATATTGTAATTTAATCTTTAAAGGCATTCACGTTAGGTACTGTTTAACATAGTGCAGTGGTTAAGCCATATCAGAGGCCCTTAGGTTGGTTTGGAATCACTCGACATCAATACAGGCCACTTTTGTACGAGCTTACTTTAACTTTTTTTTATCTATTTGAAACCTTCACGTGAAAACTGAAACGACAGTCTACTCGAATCGCGGGATCATTTTGGACACTAGTTATTTTATTTTATATTTATTACTTATTAGAAGATTTTTTTAATTAATGCCAACTAAATTAGAGACTTACAAATTTTCCATACATATAATAACACTCACCCACTACATTTTCCTACAATAATAACGTATTTCCTACGTAGTTCGCGGAACTATCTCCGGGTGTGAAAGCCAGTGGCATCTGACATATCCAATTAACACGGTTTCCGGGCTCCCAGGCATTCCTGCTGCTTAAACTGAAAATCCCAGCCACATATAACACTAACAGACAAGCCTTTCCAATACCTTCATAAATCAATTTTGAACACAGTTAAATCAGCAGTATTCCACAGTACACAGGGACCTTGAAGCTAAGTGTGAGTAGACAGATAATTTCAACGTACGACTTTGAGGTAAATTTTTAGATTTAGGTGAATTAAAAAGTAATGAACATACACTTAGGCCCGCTTGTACGAGTCTAAAACACATATAGCGTCAAGTTTTCACTAAGAAAATTATGGCGCTCAATGCATTCATGAATATGATTTATTTTGTCAAGAAGGAGTACTACCCGCTTTATGGTTTTTTAACTTAAACTACCTGTAATATGCTTTTAATTGATCTACTATTGTAAAAGGAGTCCCGAATGATGAGTATTGTCGTATGAATGGTACCAATACAGGTCTTATTTTACAAGTGTTAGTATTTTGTGCGCTTACAAAACACACACAAGCCAGTCCATTATAGTTATACGTGAATATAAACCCCTGGTCTGACGGCCCCTACTTCCCGCTGGCTGGTGGGATCTTGATCCTCTTTGATTTTGGAATTAGAATAGCTCTTTATGTGGGTGACCTAGTGTAGTATGTGTTCTACGTTATATAATTACTAACTATATAATTCTACGTTGTATAGTAAATGATTAATCACAGGTGGTATAAAGAACGCGCTTAGCTTGACCTACGCAGAGTAAGATGATATTTAAGCTTATTGGTACGTGTAAATGATTACCTAAATTTCTTTATGTTTTATTGTATTGATGTAAAATGACAGTCAGTACTGCAGGGTGAGTGAATTTTATATTTAAATAATAGATACCTATGGCTTGAACAGTCAGATTGAGATTCAGAATTAACTTGAGACTTGCTGTATAGCAAGTCTTTCACTGCGCAGGCTGTTTGCCTCTGGAATTCTTTACCTCTTGCTATCAAAAAAGCTCAGTCCATAGAAAGCTTCAAGACTCAAGTAAAAATATGGTATTTGTTATCATTACAGTGAGATCTATGTAGTTCCATTGCTATCATCTATGGTTGTGTATAGTGTATACTTAATCAGTTTATTTTATTTTTGGTATATTGTTAATTATATGTATTAGGGTGTATGATTTATATGTTTAGTTTATTAAGTAGGTTTGTAGTATGTATTTTTTAATCTAATCTTTTCTTCTTTTTTATTGTATACCACGTCCTCTGTTATCTCTTATTTCTTTCTTTCCATCCAATGGTTGCCTGGAAGAGATTGCTTCTAGCAATAAGGCCGCCACTTGTGGCACTAGTATAAGTATTTTTTTCTTCTATCTTTTTAATTATTATCGTGTGTTGCAATAAAGAATTTTCTATTCTATTCTATTCTAATTCATTATTGCTTCTAATGAAGGCATTAGGTAAAATGGTTGGTACCCACCAATAAAAATCTGATTAAATAAAACATGAGACAACTAAATCCTCGTGTCATTAAACTTTTTAATTGACTCATACAAATCGTACGAGCAAATTAAAGCAACAAAGTAAGAAAACATCAATGACACATAAATCTTACTCCTTCCTTAATTCGCCCACATTATTCTTCATAAAAAAAAAAACAAAACAAAGAGGAAATCCAACTGTTAAACTTCATTATTAACCGTATATCTCGATAATGCGACGCCATCTGAACGATGCTAAACGACAAAGTAATATTTCAGGGGCTATATCTTTTGAAAGATCTGCTGATATACGGTGAACCAGAGATATCGAAAAAATAGAAAAGAAATATGACCATATTTGAATGAACAAATGGGTACGTTTAGAATTACTATGGCATTTCTCTTAATCTAAATAAATGAAGAGATATGCCTAATTATCTTGCTTTCAACTATATCATCATAATAAATGCAATTACTGTGCCATGCTAGGATTGTATTTGGCATAGATCAAGCAGAGTCCATATGCCACAAAGTCTACTTTTATCCGTGTGTACAAAATTGACGAGCATGAAATAACACTCGATGTGTACTATATAGTGTACTATTATAATATGGCCTTTGTAAACATAGCATGGCTTTTCTTATTACTACGGTTTACCTGAAATAAAAAAAATATCACTGCAAAATAGTAAGGAACACGCTGAATATCACGCGTAGTTTAGATTACACGACTCCTAAATTATAACGATGGTTGTAAATAGTAACAAAAAGTGTTTTGTTTTTGTTTTAATTTATAGGCAATTAATTTGCCTATAAATTGCGCTCATACATGTGCTCTTACTTATATAATTTATTATTACTTAGCCATATCTAACAAGCTGTAATCTATACGTTAAAGTAATTCTGTCGGTTAAGAGTTGCGACTGACATTGTTGATTGATGGGGCTGCCGCCGACAAATTCACTCCGTCTTTGGAAGAAAATCGCAAGAAAATAAAGCTTTATATTGCCGAGTTTCGAGTTTGAACATGCGCTTTTTAAATTAGGAATGATTTTTCCTCGAATCTTGTCGAAAGTGTTTTGTTAAAAGATAAAAGCTGAAGGCGTGTGTACTGTACGTACTGATTGTATTTGATTGTGTTTGCTTATACAAACGAGGAGTTTAAATTCGAAGCGCGAAATATGCGATGAAGCTATTTTGACAGTTGATTACGTAAATAAGATAACTATACAAACATTATATATGTCATGCATTAGAATACTTGATAGTTTTAAGCTCACAGTGTATAGAAATTGTAGTTCCCAGCTATTCACAAATTAAATCACATTTGGCTTAAAATCTCTTGACACTATAGTTTGCCACTCTGAAAAAAGTTGTACTACTAGTAATAAATGAAGTTATTAATACATTAACACCCACATTACCTAATCATAATTAAATGACACATGTAAAACACTTAATCTTGCGCAGATTTCCTGGTAGGTGATTCTATATGAGAGTTAAATGTGAAGTTTATGCGTACACGCAAATATTATGACAATAATGTGATTTAATTCCGGTAAAACTGGTATTCTACGCAAAATTATAGATGGAATGCGCTTCTCAGTATCCCTGCGTAATGTCAACTGATTATGCATATGTAATCGAGTAAGGCTAGAGATTGGACTGTTACAATGTTTATGTTATTTCTTTAAAAACGCAAAATTTTGAAATAAGTAAATACCCAAGTGTTTAAGCTAAACAAGCCACAGTTCCCAAAAAAAGAATCGCCTTTTGGATTTTTTAATAGATTTGCATACGACATGTTTTATAATTTTAAATGTTGATAGGGAATAAGGGTAAGCACGTTCCATCTTAGAACGTAATGATTGCTTACCATCAGGCGAATTACGGGCAAGTGCAAACCCATCTCTTGTAAAAAAAATATTACATTTTTCTTTGGTCTCCTCCTTTCCTATAAAGTGTAGTTGTTTTTCTCAGACTTTGTGTTTATTTCATGATGTTTTGTTCTTTTATATAAAATATTACTATTATAAATGTTACTACGTCTTCATTCCATTTCTGTTTAACTGTCAGAAACACAAATTGACGTCACAATAAGGGTTCCATACCTTATTCACAAACAGTGCCTACTTTCTAAATTATACCAGTATGATTTGGCAGAACTAGATGTTTTTAATCCTTTGTATTTCAGGATCTAGATTATAACTATCACTACATAATATAAAGCAAAGTCACTGCCCACGTCTGTTCCTATGTCTGAGTGTAAGCTTTGATCTTTAAAATTACACAACGGATTTTGATGTTGTTTTTTTTTAATTAAATAGAGCGATTAAAGACGAAGGTTTATATACATTTTTTAGGTGCTTAACATCAGGCAGGCTGTAATCCAACGTTGGCCTATTAAATGTAAAAAAAATACATATGTATAAAAACGCGTGCGAAGCCGCAGGCAAAACCTAATTGAATATTATTTTACTTAGGTATTTGTTATTTTCAATAATTAAATCAAAGAAAACATTTGTTTTCAATCAAGACTAAGCACATGATGATACGTTGCTTCGAAGCGGCATGAATAGGATCAAACAGACCAACAAACAAATTAACAAACTAACTCTCTTTCACTTTTGAGTATTTTGCCTGGCTAAGGCATCCTTTGATTGGTCGTTTATTTTCATTCCTCCTAAATCTAGTTTAATTAAATAATAATAACGTTAGTAAGTATATTTTCTATTTCTCAACATACCCAAGTCGCCAGTAAAATAATTAGGTAAAGATGTTGTAAAACTATCTTAGTGACATGGATCTCTCATTTTAAGATGGTTTTGGACCTCCTTCGACCCCTGACTACCCTACTCTGTCTTGCGTGTGATGAATACAAAGCGATATAATTTGCTACTTATTTGTTCTTTAATTTGGAATTTAACTATTTTTCGAAACTTAGAAAAAGCCTTCAACTTATTTGTGGCCTATTTGTTAAGTTTTCTATTTTTTTTTAGTGAGACATTAGGCAACTAGAAAGAATATTCTTCATTGTAACACACAAAATAAAAAAATGAAGGAAAAGATTAAAAATAACTTATAAAAGTGCCACAAGCCAAGACTAGGTTACCGGTGTACAACAACAATGTAGCCCAAGGTGGACCCATGCTTGTATTTTACTAGATAAGAATTTGGCACTGAAAAGAGCCTGCCAGAACACACCGTTAGGCGCTTGGCGACATATCCTATTTTATTTCAATTACCAAACATATCTTCTTCTTATCGGATGAGAGTGGCCAACTCTGTTGTCGAGAGTTTATCAAGCCACTCTAAGGGCCTCTGACGTGGCTTAACGACTGCCGTACTAGACCAACTGCCGGGACCTACAATTAAAAAACATACTATCAAACATATGAATTTATGGAATTATAAAATTGCAAGGATAAGTAGGTACCTATACCTAATTGCATTAATTTAATATGATCAGAGATTTTCACACTTCTTTACTGTATAAATGCAACATCATCAGTTGATAGCACTCATTCGATTACTATAAAAAAAGTAATAAACATGCGCTTAGTGTTAAAATTTGAATGAATGTGCAATGACATCAAAAGGTTAATGTAGTGAAGAGATTTGGATCAATTACCGGTCCCAATTTTAAGACTTTGATTTCATATTGGCAAAAAGTCTCCATATGGATTATGGTGTTTATGCTACGAGTACATATGTACCAATACACACACTTCTGAAAATGAATAAAACAAAAAAAGTTATTGTATTTGTCTTACAAACGTACGTTAAAACCGCAAGAGTAAAATTGTAAGTGTTGTATGTAAGTACAATGTATTTTACCAGCAGGGTAAAAATAACGTTTTTTGTTCGGTTACACGCATATTGCCCATGCACAACACCCATTCCTACCTATTTTCATGTTTGTTTAGTTAGTTATCTTATTTTGTATTGTGTCATTTATGAAAAACATCTTTTCCATATAAATGGTGCCTAATAAAACCGCAAACAATCACACTCAAAATTTTACAACGACATAGCCCAATTTATATAACACTGCAATCCGCCTTTAGTGTGTGTGAACACTTTATCGCTCATCAAGAAAGGTATTCCAATAAAAAGATTGTCACCCGGATGCTGGTGTCCAATCAGAGATCCAGAAGTGTCGAGTAGGGTTTATGCACTAAAATCATAAATCACGTATTTATTTCTCAAGGCGCGGTCGGCTGTGGGTGTGAATGTTTATCTGGTGTTTGCAGCGGTGTTAAAGCTTACTACGTATGTGTAATCGTATACTTTTTCTTATTTTATAAGCTGACGATTGCTTACAACTCGCCTGATGTTAACTAAACTACAAGCTAGCGATTCCTAGAAGAGACTGGTAAAATAAAAATAGACAATGTAAAATGTTAAGACAGACTGTTTTTCTCGACCAACGGTTCTAGACCAACGGTTTTTCTGAATCATGTCATACTGTATACAAACATTATAAAATACATATATTAACTATAGTATGTGAGCCCATTCACTTTAGGTTCAAAGGGCTGAACCAAAAGAAAAATTAAATGAAGATTTTTACATTTTTCATTACAATTACTATTTGCTAGCGATTCCACGAAGAAAATATACTTTAGATTATCAATATTAATATAAAATTGGCACTACGTATTTTGTAAAGAATTTATATGCGCCCCCTTTTTTTGTGGTAGTTAGAAGCAGTATATTTAGTTTTTCTTCCCTTGTTTTTATGTATTATTATTGTAAATTCTTTTGGTATGACAAAATGAATGTAAAATAGTTTTAAAGAGTTTTGTGTACAGTTAATATTTATTTTTATTTTTAAGTATACTATTTAGAATTAACATTATGTACCTAACTAGTTTTTAAGTGCAAATAAATAAATTATTATTATAATAATTATTTACTATATTAACATTATTTCAGCCTATATCATTATATGGTTTGTGAGCGTATCTATCCTAAACGTGAGGGATTAAGGTATATAGTAAACACGGAGCGCATCCATCAACATAGCTTAATGGCTTATCCAAATCAATTAGGAACTTGAGGCTTATGTCTACATCTACACATAGCATCGTAATTTAACTACCTACTGAATATCTACGTCTTATTAATATGTAAATAAGTTTATACCTATGGGAATATCTTTAAGGATTTTTTTTGCATTTGATATGAACTTGTTTGGTTGCAACTCGCCTGATATTACGCCGTTGCTTATTATTTGGCTAATTGCAATCAACGATCAAACGTGCTTGCCTAGAAGAGACCAGTTTATTTTCGACTTGAAATCTTATAAATTATACAAAGGAATAGAGATTCAGGCTTTTCGTTTGTTTTTACTTCGTGCTAACAGCTTAGTAAAGCAGTTGGTGGCAGCAGCAAAACGCTTGGTGTGAGTCTTCGGAACCTTAATTGTGTAACGTTGCCTTCATGTCGTCTACTCTACGATGGTTAAGTACAGCCGCATCATGTATATCATAGAATACAAGCTGAAAAGAAACAGAAAGATACTTACCACATAACATCGGTTTAGGCTCTTTATACAACAACTTTTTGAACTTTGCAGTACCAACCAAACACCAAGTTTACCTCAATCTATACATATAATAAAGCTGTAACAGGTCGGTGTCTGTACATTGAAGATAATTGAAAAAATAATTAGTGGAGGGGTCTTCATTGATGCAATAGAACACATAAATCATGTTTCAAAAAAAGTTCTGTCTGTCTGTCTGTCTGTCTGTCGGTACCTATGTTTGTTCGTTATAGACTCGAAAACGGCTGAACCGATTTGTCTACGGTTTTCACTAACTTGTTGATGCATTTTTAACTTAACAGTAAGTAAATTAAACTTTTATTGGAAAATGAGCGAAAATAATCACGACCGGCAGGATTCGAACCTGCGTATTTCTGCTACCGTCAGAACGCCTTAATACGCCTTAGTAGACCGTAGCCTAGTGGCTACGGTCTACTAACTGCCAGGCGCGAAAATCCACACCCATTTCCATACACTTCAGACTGAGCGGCTGATTTAAAACAACCATAGTGCAGGTTAGCACTTAATAAATTAACTCATAATTAACAGTAAGTGTTTATTTAATTTCGATCGGTTCGTAAATAAAAAAGTTATGTTCATTTTAAACCTTTTTATCTCAAAATGATGCGAGCGAAGCCACGGGCGTCCACTAGTAAATAAATAAATCTATATTCATCGGCGCTATCATTTCTTCCATACCTTATAGTTTCTTTTGTCTTATTTGTGGTAAAATTTAACGCGTATAATGTATTAAAATAATAAGGATTAAGTGACATAATTAATGTCACCACAGAAACCATGTCTCAAGATGACAATATAAATACCTCACTAAAGTTCTCGCAAGATAATTCTACAAGCAATTAACGGCAGCAAGTCCTACACTATTTAATTTTGCTCATTCAATTTTAGCTTAGAACATATTAGTTTTCATTTCACCCGCACGCAGATAGTTCTGCGTGGATTCTCATTAACTTATGTTATATCAAACGAGACAAACAATGGCATTCGATGTCATCAAAGATGCAATGAACTGATGCAATTTCTTATCAATACGTTTTAAAGGTCACCTGACACATCTACGCATCGCTTATGCATTGGTAAACATTTTTTTAGAGTATTTGCGTAAATAGCATTTGTTTGGCACAGTCAGCTTTTAAAAAGATTCTTAGTTTAGAAATTATTACTTTAAAGAGTAACAAAGCTAAGCTAATACTGTTCCTTTACACTACTTAGCAAGCTTTTTTGTCAAATTAGTTTGTTTTATCATTACGAAAGAAAAATTTATAAAAGTACACGAAATTCAGATGTGGCTGAAATAGGCATGCTTTGATTAAAAAGGATGACAGCAAAGTAAAGATAAGCATTGTTTATTTTATGCCTATATAATGCTTACTTAGTGCCCCGGATTTAATACTTTGGCCAGATAAGTGGTGCATATTGCTCATAAAAATTAATTTAATAATGTGTTTTATGGCAAAGCTACCAATGGATCTCCAGAACGTTTTGGGAACTCGGTCTTAACACCAAAAACTAATTTTCCTCGTGGTTTTATGGTAACATAGCTGTAATTTATGGGGGTTATGTAGTTTTTAAAGCAAAAAATTAAGTATACCTGGTTACTGGTAAAAACAGGTACAAATAATCAGACTGATTAAAATGTTTTCTTTACTAATTGATTTAAAATATGCTTTCCAATTATTTACCCAAGCTCTTCTCGTATTTAACCTATATTTGCAATGTCTCAAAAGCCAGACCCTGGCGCCATATATGTAAAAAAAAAACATCGATTTACATGACAAGTGAATAAAATTTTATGAGCATTGACATGCTTTTATTTTAACCTACATTAAGAAAATCAGAAGATTGATGCATTAGTCAAAACAAATTAAGATAAAACTGATAAATATTTAGCACATTAATAATGTAATAAATATTGTTATTGTTTAACTTTCGCAGAGACATTTTAAATCATAAACATTTCATTCAACTCTCTCGACACCTGCCTGCAAAGTTGTCTTTTAGGCATGCCGATTTTATCAAATTTATCGAAATAACTAACAGATAAGATTATGGTCGATAAAAGTCCCGTCGACAATTATAATGTGCCTCTTTGTTGGCTACATAAATACTAAAAATAAATACTAAATACTTTCCCTGCTCAACAATGTCGACATGAGAATAGTTTTAGCGTGGTGATAAATTTCTAAACGTGTCCGTTTATGGCACCTAAAGTTTCAGTAGGTACCATATCCCTCCTACCAATAAAATAGTAAAGTAATTACAGAAAACTGTCCCGTTCCTTATACGTTGCATTTTCTATACATATTTGTTTCTATAGATACATAACAAATAAATTAAGTAAATACTTAAAATACCTAACACAACATGACGTGCCAAAAAAACAAAATAAACAAAACTCTTTGGAATGTCGAACATTATGCGACGCCTTCGATGAATAGATTAGGTTTGTTTTGATATTTTGCTCCAGTTTTTAAATGGCTTTATTGGCCCGGCTGGGAATCGTTTTGCGTATTTATAAACTGTCTAGACATAATTTACGGCCTTGTTACTTAACTGGCTTAATTACGCTGTAGAGTTATCTTAGTTACTTAATTATTTGCGTTTGTAATTAATCAGGTTTTTTATCAACAATATGAAAAATATGATCAAAAATTGTATTGTAGGTAATTCAATGCTCGGTATTCGTTAGTGACAGACTTAAAATTAAAAAACCGCCTACATATAATACGTATATTTTTTTTCTGTTTTTTTTTTTATTTTAACAAATGCGGGGTAAATAACAAAAAAAGCTTATTATCAATATGACCCCTTAATTATTTTATAAATGTGTCGGAATTTCCTAGATGTCATGTGACATCAGGGTCAATTCGATACGTATCTAAAAATACCGATGCATTGGAAATATTTGAATCCTTGTAGATGTCCGAGTTAAAAACATCGGAAAATAATTTTGTAAATAATTGAATTAATGAAATATCGCCATTTGATGCATAAATAATGTAACGCCAAATTGATTCTTGGTTAACACATCAGTCGGACCTTTTTAGCGGATTTTAAAGTAACTACATTCCGATGTCTACCTTGTCCTTTATATGAACAGACGTCATTGCAAAGCGTCAAAATTTAACTATCATCGTTGTGAAATCCGGTAATAGTGATATTTAATTGATAACACAAATATATCCTTAAACACAAAATAGAATAGAATAGAAAATTATTTATTGCAACACACGATAATAATTAAAAAAAGAAAGAAGAAAACAATACTTATACTAGTGCCACAAGTTGCGGCCTTATTGCTAAAAGCAATCTCTTCCAGGCAACCATTGGATGGAAAGGAATAAATAAGAGATAACAGAGGACGTGGTGTACAATAAAATAAATACAGAAGAAAAGATAAGATTAAAAATACATACTACAAACCGACTTAATAAACTATACATATAAATCATACACCCTAATACATATAATAACAATATACCAAAAATAAAATAAATTAATACATATTGTTAATAAATACTGAT
The DNA here is from genome assembly GCA_927399415.1 of Macaria notata. Lineage (NCBI taxonomy): Eukaryota > Metazoa > Arthropoda > Insecta > Lepidoptera > Geometridae > Macaria > Macaria notata. The sequence goes on from OV656727.1 coordinate 5,213,022, forward strand.
TAAGTATACACTATACACATACATAGATGATAGCAAAGGAACTACATAGATCTCACTGTAATGATGACAAATACCATATTTTTACTTGAGTCTTGAAGCTTTCTATGGACTAAGCTTTTTTGATAGCAAATAAATTAATAAGAAACGTTAACTAGAAAAAACTCAAGCCTATTTCCGTTTTTGTTCTCAGTAAATACATATTTAACAAATAGGGACCTACGCGTACTACATCTTAGACTTCAGTGGATTTCAAAATGAAGCTGTAGGCAAACGTAAGCCTATTCAGTGTGAAAAAAAAATTGATATTTTTCTTAGCCGTATTTTTAATTCTTACTTATGTAAACCGAACTTTGAACTTAAGTAATTTATCACACCACTCCACATGTGTCGATTCAAATCACGTACATATTTGAAGTACATATTTAAGTAGTAAGCCATAAATTCCTACTTTGATTAAATCTTCTGACAATTAACACATAAAAATGTTACATAAATTGTCATTTAACGAGTCTTCATTATGTGTTGCTGGAGTTTTATGCATTTACATTGATGTGTCCAAATTGCTTATATCCTATCTGACTTACCTGATAGTGGTATTATTAATGTGACAAGTTAGGAATCTTCTGGCATAGTATCATTAGCTAATCCACACTAATTAATGAGTTAGAACCAATGGAGTGGTTGATTTGTGACCTACATATTTCATAAAAGAGGACAAATAATTTAAGTGGCATTCTTATGTTTTACCCGAATTACAAAATACGAAGATATTAATTATTAATATTAGTCAGATCAAAATATCTCTCATGTTTTTCTTCCTTATGCATTTTTATAAAAAAAACATGAAATCCTAACAAAAGCACTCACTTCTCTTTGCAAAGCTGAGTTTTTTAAATAGAAAAAAAAGGTAGATTGTATATTGATCGAAGAGGATTTACCTCGATTACTCACTCACATCTGAGTCCGAAATCTAAGGTCATCGGTACGGCCTTGCGCGGTCGACCAACCTGACACCGCGACCCGCGACATTTTAAAATAATATCTCATTAACTTACACATAAAAAATTAACTTATATACATAACTTTAGGATTGAAAATCGATTGATACAGCTTTGTTATTAATGACCAAATCAGTGGGCGGAATTTTGCCAGTTCTAATCTGGATATCATAAATACAAATTAGAGCACTTTGTAAGATAAGAATTAGAATATTCTAGAGTGAATTTGTTGTTTTGGGGACAAGGTAAACGATGCACTATGTTATTTTGTATTATTTCACAAGAATCATGAAAATTTTAAATTAGTTTTAAAAAATTGGTTTCATGCATAACACTGTTAAAATGTAACTTTATGAGTAATACTAATAGATCAAGTTAAAATTACCGCACTCATTTTGATGTATATATTTTAACTAGTGGGTGCTTGCTGCTTCGATCGAATTAATAAGTAAACTTTGCATCCCCTATTTAACACCATTTAAAGTGGCATTTTCAAAATCCTTTTATTAACGGGTGCCTACGTCATAACATCTACCTGCATGCCAAATTTCAGCCTGATCCGTACAGTAGTTTGGGCTGTGCGTGGATAGATCACTATGTCAGTCAATCTAAATTCAAAATATGTAATATTTTATAATAGAGTCCGTATGTAACTCCGCCGGGGCTCGTATGTTGGTTTTTATAAATATGAAAAAATAATATAAGTACCTATGTATGAAGCAACATATTTTTTATTTTTGGAATACAATTTATTACAACGGCACTTAATTTTTAGTATTATTGTTACACTCGTAGGTGGAGATAAAATCCTATGTGTTATTCACCTTTTACGTTATCGTGTTTTTGATATGTTAACAAAGTACGAGTAGAATTAAATAATAAACCCAATTTATTCATCTACTCATGAACCTAATGAAAAAATGTTTTATTTGAATTTACGTGAGTTTAGATTTATCCAAAGACATTATGACAATAACTGAGTACATTTTAATAAGTTTTTTATCAATTAATTCAAATTTCTTACAAGATTATATTTTTTTTTTAATACTAAGGTGGTTTAAATCTTTTAACCAATAACTAAACCATAAACATATTTTTTTTTATAATATTTGACTAAGACTAAGGGTCTTATTACAAAACGTGATTTAAATATAAGTCTAGACCAAGTCCGCTTTAGTTGTTCGAAAATTGTCATAATTATCAAATTGACAAAAAGTACCAATGTTAAATCATAGTTCCAATTTAAAGTTGACATTTTGGTTGCTTGTATGTGATGTCTAAACAACAAGAACCCACTTTTTATTTTCAAAGTCCTCGACTAATATTTAAACCGGGTTTTGTAATAAGACGGTAAGAGTTTATATCCCAGTTAAGCATGGTAACAACGCAGCAAATAAAAACGTATTTCCATATAAATTTACCTAAATCCAGTTGCTGAGTTGTCTAGACCGTTTCTGGAATCTCAACAGGATGTGTCTCTCAAATACCAGGTTAATTAAAAGCTTATGTCAATATTAATAGCCACTTAATACTTAATTAAATGCTAAAAACGTGAACCAGATTAATAGGCAAAACTAAACAAATGTGGGATCATCTTGATAAGACAAAATGGAAAAACAAATCCTTATGAATCAGGATGTAAAAGACTGTGTTAAAAATACATTATATACATAATATATATTGCAAAAAAACAAGCCAATAAATGTGCTACGTCAAAATAGCAAAATGCTGATTTAAGTAAAATTATATTAACAAAATGTTACAAAAAAAATTCGACTTTAAATATACAATTTACGAGCTCCACAAATTTTATAGACCATTCTAGCGGTAATTTTTCACTCTCTAACATGCAGTATAGTGTTTAAGTCTAGCCTTTGACTTCTAAGTGATTGATATCTCAGTTTTGCTATCTTTATTCCTTGTTAATGTATAGTTATTGAAGGTTTTGATATTAATGTTGTGTCCATTAATCAATTCGCACAGTTATTCTATGCGCCGTTCTGTAATTATCTGAGTTGAAAATTATTAATTGTGTATGTGAAATATGATTGATATTTCAATTTAGGCCATATAACTGTTTAAGATTGTATTCAACTGATAGTTTTGGTACAATAGTGAACGTTCATCTTAATTATGAGGATAATAACAATAATATTATGACTAAGTACAGTTATTTAATTATTATATCTGATTGATGGAAGGTTGTTGACCTGTGATAAAAAAACTATTGTACTTAGAATACGGTCAAATACATTCACGAACGATTTATATAATGTCAAATATCTTACTAAACAAGTTTGTATTCACATATATTTGAAAAAAGAAGCACCTAAATTAGGTTCCTTAGCATTTTCGGAATCCCCGCTGAATAAACGGGCCATGTTGTAAGACGAAAATAAAATAAAAAAATGCTCTCAATATAACTGTAATGAAAGTGACCACGGGTATCAAACCTCAAGACCCCAAAATGGAAGCAGTTTCTTTTCCATATATGTATAACTGGCCTCACGGCAATAAAAATGCAAATAAAAGTTCTAAATTTTAAAACTGCATTGCGCCCGCGCAAACTTTGGCGCCGGTATCGGTTATCAAGTTACGAGTACAAACTAGATTATTTACAGATATCCAAATCATGTAAATCAGAGAAATAATTGTCATGTATCACTTACACTAGACATCCATGCAAAATATTGTGTATTTCTTAATAATTTTGTATATAAAACACGAATTTACTCTATGATGTAGATTACTTACCTTGATATAGCTGGCTAGTAACTTATACTATTGTAGCTATTTTATTGTATTTTATTGTACCTATTTATATAACACTTATATTTTTTTGCACACAATGATGTATACTACTAAAACTTACTACTAAAATAAAACAGGATTAATTTCCTATATTCAAAATAATACATTTACATATACCTAAGTACTTAGTTTATTTATATTTTTCTATTGTTATACCTACATCAAGTTGATTAGTTGTGTGTTAGTGTTAGTTATCTGTAACTTGGTAATCTGTAACAAGTTCACGCGGTCCCTGCTCAAGAATGTTAGGAATGTGATGCTATTAATTTTGTTTGGGAGGATGTCGCGTCGCCGTCGTTAAGGCGGCTTTGAAATTTGCGTCACGATACGGCGCCGATGTTACGGCGGAGTCATGTCGTGTAAAGACGAGTATTGTAATTGCCTGATTACGGTAAAGATGGTGTTCGGGTACCTTGTCACATTAAAGACACATTATATATTTTTTCATACAAATTGACTGCATGATGACTATAGACTACCAGAAAGTAGACTATAAATATAACGATATATTCAATACTTCATTCCATAGAAAACATTATAATTCATAAATTAGCAATCGCATAAATTCTCAAAAATTTACATTTTCCGGCGGCACCGATTTGATTAACTCATTTATTAATGTTTTTCGTATAAAATGTGCGTCAATTATAGCGAAACGAAGTATTTGATTGATTTGCACATGAAAATACTTTACTGAGCAGAGGCTTGATGCATTATGCACCTAAACAATTTACTAGTTAGTATTTTAGTATCGCCATTAGTCATAGAAACACTTATTAAAATTCTTATTATTTCAATTAAAATTCTTATACACGAAAGCAAAAAGTTAATGCATTTTTACGTTTACAATGCTGAACAGTAAAATATATTGATAAATGACCAATAAACTCAAATAACAAGATTAAATAAAATTAACACCCATCGACGTATAAAAGCTCATTATTTAAGCACAGACTAAATAAATAACGTCATGTTAATCTGTCAAGTGATTAATACCTTAACAGTAGCTGGAATTCCAACATAAGAAGAGGTCATATATTGTTGAACAATTGATCGAGTAACATTGAGAGAATAAAAACAGGAAGATTATTCGTATTTTGAAAGTGTTGGCCTCGACATACAGTGGTTTGGGATCTGTTGTCAGTTCTATGAAATAGGTATTGTATTGATAGACGTGAGACGGAATTGTAACTACACGTTTATTTAGTCAATAAAAATATATATTCTTCTTAGAAAAAAAAAATAAACTTACACTAGATGCTAGTGTATGTTTATTTTTTTTGTGGCGTCCATGGAAACTTTTAAAGTCTTATTATAAAACGTAGTTTAACTATTAGTCTAGAACTTAGAAAATATGCACTTCGTTCTTGTTGTTTAAAATATTTTTTCTTCTGTCATTATACTCAAATTGTCAAAATGTTACTAATGATTAATCAACGTTCCAATTTGAAGTTTACATTTTGTTTGTTTGTATGTGATGTTTAAACAACAAGAACCGGATTTTATTTTTAAACTCCTGGACTAATATTTAAATCGCGTTTTGTAATAAGACGGCTAGTGCATATAAGTTTCCATGAATGCCAGAACAATGGTAGGTAACGTTTGACTTTAAGATTAACTTTGTAGGTATGATTCAAATAACTTAAAATGCAATTTTAGGAATACAACAAGAAATATATTAATTTACTAGTACTTATGTCCATTACTGAGGGTGGTGACGTGACTTATCACTAAAGCTTAATAATTCTTCAAATAGATAGAGCAAGTGAAATGCAATATCACCTGTTTTCTTTTTTTTTTATCGAGAATGACTACAATTAATCGGTGTTCAAGTCGAGAAATAACATTTTTTTCTCAACCTAATAATTGCGTTAGGTAGACTGCAACGTTGCTTAACATCAGGTGAGTTGCAGTTGAGCCTTAGCCTAGCTATCATAATAAAAAATATATCTCAAGCTTTGATATAACACAGCAGCGTATATTTGCAAGCAAGTCCACATACTGGCACATATCCAATTCATTAATATATCCAATTAATTAATGTTATAACCATTTGTAGCAGCAATTCATAACAATACATTAAGTCGACTCCATCAGATTACGGAAATTCATTCAACTGCATGCAACAGTCGCAACCTATTAAGTAATATTATATCTTCTGCCATTTCCACGGGTGTCACGACCTCCCGGTGTCACCTTCTCGAAAACCTTTTGACACTATTTTCTGTATTTAGCTAAGAATAAATCTTGCGAAAAGACAGTCCGAAGGTATTGTATCTTGTATTATGCTAACCTTAATTTTAATATACGTACTTTAAAATAAAATCGGAACCCAAAAATAGGCCAATATTTAATGAATGCAATGGCTGAACGTATTTCAATGAAAATTTGTATGAAGGTTTATTGGATAAAACTGGAATAACACACTTATGTCTTTATCCCGAATTAAAACGGGTAAAGATTAAGATTCTTAAGTTTCTTTAGGTAATATAGAAAACTAAAAAAAAAATGGAAATCTTGAAATAAATAAATATTCCGGGACATTGCACACACCGCCATCTAGCCCCACACTAAGCAAACGCTTGTGTCGTGGGTACTAGATAACGGATATAATACTTATATACTTTTTTTTTTGTAAATACATACTTATTATATATAGAAACGACCAGACTCGACACAAGTAATTACAAATTTTAGTATTCATAATTACTTGTCTCATGCGGGAATCGAACCCACAACCCCTAGATTAGAAGGCAGAGTCACTACCAACTAAGCTAACAGAGCAGTTAATATTGATTCCCATGAAAATAAGTTCTTTTTTAGGTATAAGCGATGCACTTTATACACCAAAGTTATATAAACGAATGTTTTTGGTTAAGGTTTTAGAGGCAATAAACTTTTAAGATGTAACACATTTTTTACACGATTACTAAATTGATATCGCAGTAAAATCGTGATCATGATGACTATTGCATAGTGCATTGAACTTATTTGAACCCTAAATCCCTACAATGTGCCGTAAAATCAATGACTCAGACTCTCTTTCAAGCAATTACGATACAGGGTGGCTTGGAACTAAAATAATAAATAAATAATAATAAATAAATAATTCAGGACATCTCACACAGCGTCATCTAGCCCCATACTAAGCTTACGCTTGTATCATGGGTACTAGATATAAAACTAACCTTCTAGGAAAGAGTTCCATGAAACTAACTGTTTAACCGACTTCGATAAAAGGAGGTTATCAAGTCTTCTGAATGTTTTTTTATTTGTACAGTTTGAAAATTCATCATTATCAGTGATGAAAATAAACGTGTGTCTCAGTAACGTGAGAAAAGAGCTGTTACTTACGAAAATTGGTCAGTGAAAAATTAACTTTTTGTAAAAACCTGTTTTTGACGTATCATCAGTAGTCATAAAATTTCTTCTTTTTTATTTAGGATATACTAAAGCTAGACAGTAATAACATAACATACAGAAATAACATAAACATAACTAAGGGGAACATTAACTAAAGCTTTAAGTTTGATAATTTATTTGAAACCCTAATATAACCCTGTACGAGCGATGCATCCTAAACGCTTCGATTAATGAATTGCAATATTGCAGGTTCAAAAACTTTTTAACACGGTGTAAAGTTGTAACGTTTGATGATACCCACATCATATTTTAATCAATGCAATCAGACTTACCTCTTTTCTTTTATGTATATTGTTTTGTATTCTCATATTTACTTAATTGAATTTGAACATGAATTCAAACAATAAAAATTGTTTGTTTAAAAAAATCCTCGCAAAAATATTATAAATACAAAAATATTTTAGCAAAGGGAAGCGAGGAAAGTAACGCAACAGTTTTTACCAATTTGAACATTCCTATTAGTGGCTCCCAATTTTATTTTAAAGTACGTATATTAAATACAACAATACATTCGGACTGTCTCTTCGCAAGATTTTTTCTAAGCTAAGTTCAGCAAACAATGTCAAAAGGTTTGCGAGATTATTATACACTAGTGGATGCGCGCGGCTTCGCTCGCGTTAAGATTTAAACTTGCATCCCCTATTTCACCCCTTTAAAAGCGGCTTTTCCAAAAATCCTTTCTTAGCGGATGCCTACGTCATAACATCTACCTGCATGCCAAATTTCAGCCCGATCCGTCCAGTGGTTTGGGCTGTGCGTTGATAGATCACTATATCAGTCAGTCAATCAGTCAGTCACCTTTGAGTTTTATATATTTAGATATAGTGGTATGTAACAAAATTATTTAAATGTTTGCACAGCTATCACAATAATAATAACTACGCTACATTAATTAGTTGTGTAACAAATATATTTTTTCCATCAAAATAAAAAATAGGATTTATATATTACGCAATACATTATCGAGATTGGCATTAATTTGATATGAATTTGAGGCATTTACAAAATAAACCCTGGCATTTGGGTGACAAAAATAAAATGATAAATTGATTTTAATTAATCAACAATAAGATGTGACGCCTCATTTAAATTAGCGAATTGTTTTCGTATAAGATTGAATTTTAATTTACACCTTTAAAAACAGACCTAAGCAACAGTAATAAATAAAATACAGGTTAGGTTAGCACAGATTTTATTTTATAAAACTTAATTCAAACAATTTTAATAAAATAGAACAATTTACATTAATTATAAAAATAATTCTAATAATAATGTAAGTACAAAAAAAAGCTTATACATTGATTTAAAATTATTTTTTTACTAATAATACACATACATTAATTATTTTTAATCTCCAGAGGTTTCAAATTAAGGCCTCGTTTTAGATCATATTAATAGTTATGCCATACGAGAGGTAATATTGGATACGCGGAAATTTGTAGTTTTATCTAGATTAAAAAGAGCCTACGTAATGCAAACCTTATACTGGCACCATATTTATAATCTATACTATTTATAAAAAATATACCGATCTATTTCTCCGTTGCGCCAAGACCAGTAAACTCTTTTTCATGCTGAAATAATTATTTGAATATACACAAACGTAGTCACCATTTTTGCGTAGATATGTCCGTTAAAATAGACTTGCTAATTTGAAAGAATCGAACTATATTCTCACAGATGACCTTTTGATTGCTTCATTAAGAAAAATTCATTGTAAATTTAGCATTTTAAGCGGAAGTTATATTTGTTTTGTATTAATCCTTATTTATTGAAATTTATTTTATATGGCGTCCCTCAGGCTACACTTTAAAGTCTAATTTACGTTTAAATATTGTCATATATTAATATATATTTTTTTAAGATCGAAATTAACAAAACCTTAAACTTAATTTCCAAAATACTTAAAACTATGACTATCTATTAAATAAAATAAAATGAATAAAGTAAATTTTCACAAAATCATGATAAAGGTTAAGAAGATAAGATCTTGTATAGGTATATAAGATAACCTCGGAAAATTTTGTGACACTTGATAAAATTATTACAATGTCAAGTGCGTAAATGCATCTACACATCAATACCTTAATCCTATTTATGTTTCGTGAATTATACAAAAAAGGCGGTTCATATCCATCCGTTAACTTAAGAAGATACATTTATTGTCCTGTGTGGGAGGCCATTTTATTTGATTTTTCAGCTTTGTAGCAATAACTTTGGGCGACCATAAAAAGTGCCTAAAGAGTCATCAAACCTTTAATGATTGATTCATCAATCATTTGATGATGACTAATTTAACAAGCTTACTTCTTTGATTGAAATTGTAATAAAAATAATTTATACACAATAACACTTGAATACCATCTTCATCCTAAGTGTTATTTCACGGAGATTTTAAGTTCAAGTCAATAAATTTTACCATAAACAGCTAGCAAAAATGTCAACCATATCAAAAGCAAAATATTCATTTAATATTTATCGTTTAGAAACTAAACCAAGACTGTTACCATAACAAGAGAAAGGCCTATACCCAGCAGTGGGAAAAAACCAGCAGAGGATGATGATGATGATGAACTTCAAGATGTACAAAATAAGCTTAACCATCGAATTAAATAGATATATATAAAAGAGTCCAAATTTTATTACTAAATTTACATGAATATCGTGCAATAGACATAATTATGTGAATTCAAAACTTCCAAAACTATAGCATTTAATGAAATGTTACGGCTAAATATGAAATTAATTTAATATCATTTACGATTATTCATGAAATAATACTGAGTAAGTTATTCATTTTAAGCCTTGTCGAGAGTCACAGTATGTGGGTGTCAGTCTCTTTATTATCACGGATCCTTTCGAGGAGCCGGAAATGGTAGGACTTTGGAGAAAGACATAAAAAACAGGATTAAAATGTGCATAAGTAAGGAGCAACATACATAATGTATAAGTATGTACATACGTATGTACATAAATGATATTAAAAAGGGCCAAATATGATATAATTAGGATTAAATTTTGAGCATTTTATTTGACACAATAGTAATGTAGGTTATTAGTACATAGAACGTTTATTTTTGTTTCGAGGGCCTATAAAATACAAAATATATTTTAATTGACGTGATAAAATTTACAAAAATATGTTTCGTGTAAGTTCTGGCATTATGCTAGTCGTGTTACAAGGCCAGAGTCTTCTCAAAGATAGAAGATTTACATTATCTGTTTTAGATGCAGGTAGGTACCTATTTTAAGTTTGTAAATACAAACTATTTAATTTTAAAACAAAGAAAGGTTTATGTTGTTACAAAATAAACTTACAATTTATCTTTCAATTACTTATGTATAGGTTAGATAAATGTCCATTTTACATCGATACGTTTTTTAAAGTTATTTATCTTAATACAACGGAATGTAATGTGTTAATGTGGAAGGAACTGGGCGCTCACTGCGATGTACCTATCAGTCCAAGAAAACTGCCCTAATAAATTAATTCTGTAGAGAAGTCATGACCCTCAGTCCTGAGGAATACGACTCAAGAGAAAGAGATCTTAATACAGTCATTAACAAGTTAACGTATGGTTATAATAAAACGCGTGAAAGTGATATGTTTAGAAATAAACTATTATATTTTACGACAGGTGGCGCCGCTAGACTAGTAGGTATCTATCTTAATCGTAGGAATAGAAATTTGCGGTGAATTTGATAAAAAAAAACTGGTTTCAAAGTAAACAGAAGCTGATCTTGGTAAAGTAGCGCACAAACAGATTAGATGCGGTAGCGGTGATAGTAGAACTTCGACTTGTGCTTTCTTTGAGAACACTTATTGAAGCTTGTTTTTTATTCAAGTATATGTTTTGAGGCATGAATTTTATTTTATAAATCATATCATATCGTTTCTATGTATAATAAGTATGTATTTACAACAGAAAAGTGTATTATGTATTATATCCGTTATCTAATATCCATGATACAAGCGTAAGCTTAGTATGGGGCTAGATGGCGCTGTGTGATATGTCCTGAAATATTTATTTATTTATTTATTTTATGAAATGAAATAAATAATAAGTACCTACATATATATTCCGGGATATTACACACAGCCATCAAGCCCCACACACACTAAGCAAACGCTTGGGTCGTAGGTACTAGATAACGGATATAATACTTTTGCTTATTTACTTTATTAGGAATCATTAAAAACACATTTTGAGCACTAAAGTAAAATATTCGTATGTAGTTTTACAGAGACAAGTAATTCCTCAAGTATCAAACAAAAATACACAAATACAAGGATAAATTGGACACATTTGACAATTTGAATGGCCCATAAATGTATTTCAAACATAAAGTGATACTTATTTCATAGGTACGTACTTAAAAGTAACATAAATATATTACTTATCTATTTTCTGAGACAAAACATTAATTTTGTGCTAATATTAAATAAGATAAAAACAAAAATTCAACCGCAACATATTCTTCACCTTTATTAAAAGTAAGCCTAATTCAATTACGCTCAGTGAACTAATACAAAGTTGATATTATTACATATAATATCTAGGTATCTATGTATACATATACCTAATTTAGTTTCCATTTTCTGTATAGTAATAAAACGTAGCATCACGTAGCGCTACGTCACGTCTACGGCTACGAAAATGTGTACAGTATATTTTCAGTAAATTCATGAAATAACGTTACTAAGTTATTATTTATTTCATGTATTGCATAATGATTTTAAAACAGAATGATTAGTTTACACATCACAGGTTTTTGAAGTAATAGGGGAATTTGAGGGACACTTTATTTCAAGTCCATTATATTCCTAGTAACACTCTATTATCTCAAGTCTCCGTACAACACGTTACAAGTCCTACACGATAATGTCAAAATTATGTACCTGCAAAGTAACAAACATGAGGAACGTTTTCATTTGAAAATCATTAAGAATAAAGTAACTAACTTGTTACTTAGTTTACAGAAAAATATTATTATACTCTACGCTCTTAAAATATAAAGAAAGCTTAATTTTGATAGTGTCTTTCTTTTTTTGTGTTAATCAGTTCAAAGTGAGTATAACGGTTTTATATTTTTTGGTGCCAAGTTGAAAATATAACAATTCTATACAAGGTGAGTCAGTAGGTGTGTATGTGACACGTAACATAATGTTAGGTTCCAACCTCAGGTATTTTACCTCATATTGATATCAAAATTGCAGGAAAATGTGAAGAATCGAATTCAATTTATTGATATTATGGATCAGTTTTAGTGTTCTTAGGAATTTGTGCTTGTAGCGGAAGTTTAGAACCAGTTATTATTAATGAAGAGAAAATGATTGTCCTGTTTGATAAGAAAAATATTAATATATGTATAATACGATTAGATATTTATGAAGTTAAATCCATTACAACTACCTACTTCTATTATGAGATTAACTGTTACAAAAAGGAATGATGATTAAATAAACAAATTACGTGCCTGGTGTAAAAAATACTTGCAATTTCTGGGAGTGATAATACTAATTTTAGAATTTCAAAACTCGGCGTTTCGTTGCTTTTTACCGCAAAACATGCCGCGGTGCTATTTCTCAATGACTTAGATTACTTATTTAAAGAAATTAGTACTTAAATAAACCTGTTCTTACAAAGAGTTGAAGAAAAATATAAATGGAAAAATAATTGTAAGACATTCACAATTATATAATATGTTGTAAAGTATCATTAATTCTGTACATAACAAACTTTAAATGCATATGAATATAATTAACCAGCAACTTACTGTTTACTACCACAATCTCTGCAGCAAAATATGAATTTTATCATATCAAAATAAACATTATTACCATTATTAACGATTATTGGTTTGATTTGAATTGGTACTACAGCATACGTGGGTTTAAGTACCTACTTTAACAATAAGTTTCGTAAGTAATGGGTAAAATAAAATAGTGTTAATTACAGGTCAGTTAATTCTTAGAGGTCAATTTTGTGTGCCAGCTTTTGGTTAGTTGAAACATAGTTGAAACTTAATATACCAAACACAAGTACACTGAAACAGTGGAGTTAATTCACTCATATAAATAATTACTTAACTAAGTAAATTACTTACGTATGACAAGTTTCCTCCATCCGGTACAAAATACATCAAAAATATCCAAGAATACAACTTACTCGAACTATGAGTCACTTATAACTGAAACTGATGATGTTCTGCGACACTATCTTCAGTTCCGTGAACGAACATATAAACAAACAGTTCTCAATAAATGATAACAACATGAATTCATTTAGTCCAGAGGTTACAACCTCAATGACTGGGCGGCGCCGAATACGCCACGCAACCGGCGCCGGCAAATGAAAAATTCCCCAGAATGCCAATAATTATTAAAATACTCAGAAGTTTTGCGACAAATAAACACATTTATTTTTTATTCGAAAACGTCAATATTTGTATCACATTCTTGTGTTATTAGCCGGATCCACAGACACAATTTGAATTAATGAATGTATTTAGAATAATGAGACATCGTCGCCGAGATGCGGCGCTGACAAACAGTTTAGAATAATCCGACACGGTAGCTCACAAAAGAAATAAAGAAGCCATAAATTCAAACTATGAATAAAAAATCTTAAATATTCATGCTCAGCTTGGTAATACTGTCACGTGATGGCATCTTTTAAAATGTATGCCCTCGGAATGCAATACATTCAATTTAAGTTACGCGACAAATTAACAAGTCGTTTTTTTGTGTATTAGGTAGTCACTGTAGTCAGGTCTCATTAGCTTTTTTGTCAAATAACTTGGAAACTAAGTATCGTATTTACAATATTTTTAAAGGTCAATGACTTTATTTTAATGCAAAAGTATCAAATAAGTGAGTATAAATATAATTGTTCAGGTAATTTTGAGTTAGTATTAATGCAATATTGATTAAAATGGCCATTATTAAAAAGCCATAATTTATCAGACAGAAAGTAGGTACATAATTATAATAGGCTATAAAAGAACTATCCATTTTTATGGCCTTGAAGAATCTCGTGTGATTTAATGTCTCGTTTATTAATTTATGAATCCTATAGTGTGTTTAGACATCTCATATGCATTAGGATTTATCATTTGAGAATTCTTTGGTACGGAATGCGGTAGAAAGGATAGTAATTCCATATTTCCGATCACATTTTATATTTTATTTACTTGGACATCCAATTGGGTTTACCCAACAGTTTTGGGTCCTTGCATCCGGATCTGATTCTTTTAGAGCAAATTCTTGGCCAAAATGCATTCAAAGCAGCAGACTAGATGCAATTTTTATTTAATATAACTTTAACAATTTATTGAACCGGAAGTATTACTCTGAATGATTGCAATTGTACCTGAACTTTAACCGAGCTTAATATTACAATGATTTTTGGTTTAAAGTAATTATGAAGATTAGGTACAATTTAAACTAGAATTTAGCCTTATAAACTTTTAGCTTTTTTTGTTTACAATACTGAATAAATCAAGCGCTTTGAACTACAAATATAATATGTAAATAAATGATGAAGAAATCTGGATCACACACCCAAACACAAACATTTGTTACCAAAAACTGACTATAGTTTCTGAAATTTCGAATAAATTAACTTCAAAACAAGAACAGAGATTTACTTAAAAGAGTAAATTAAAACCGCATTCCAATGTCGTAGAGTATGATAAAAAAACAATGTATTGGATTTAGATTTATAAAAAGCGTAGCATCAATAATATCACAGCACCGTCATTTAAGCTTATTTATTTACAATACTAACCCATAGTGCACAAAGCTTCAAAGGCATTGAGAAAAAACATATTTTTATTGTTATATTGTAATTGCACAGCTTCAGATATGGTAGGGTTTACGCGACGTCCAAAATATTCGTCCCCACTAAAAGGTGAACAACATAAATTGAAGGCATTTTCTTTGTTATCCGAAAAAAGCGTGCAATATCAACTGATTCAACACCCCGGGAGACGCGATATATCTTTTTGACGGAGTTATTTGTCAAGAGAAATTTTTGTGTGCACGATTA
Organism: Macaria notata; assembly: GCA_927399415.1. NCBI lineage: Eukaryota > Metazoa > Arthropoda > Insecta > Lepidoptera > Geometridae > Macaria > Macaria notata. The sequence continues at coordinate 5,228,305 of OV656727.1, forward strand.
GTGCAGCTTTTAAGAGGTGTCAGGTTGGCGATAATTTTCTATATGACACCGATACCCCAATAAAGTAAGTTGGAGTGACAGTGGTATGCGAGGAAGATAAAAAAATGCGTGAGCTTCCCTTGTGTGTGTGACGGTGTGTGTGACGCACGAGCGCGCTTGTGTTTGTGATCCTGCGACGTTGATGTTGCAAATGTATAAAAGCGAAGCGCTGATTTCACAATCATCACAACGATTTGATATTCTCTAAGGAGTGCACACGGAGTGACCGTGAATTTTTTTCCGCGTATTTGTGGACAGTTTGTTGCAGTGAAGTGAACTGAAGAACTGTAGCTCAAGTTGAAATATATTGTGGAGATACGTGAACAGTGTTTTGGAAATGAATTCTATTCAGGTACTTGGACAAGCCTTTTGGATTTTTAAAGAAATAATATTTTGTAAAGAATATGTACTTAAAATATTGTTTGTTTCAGTACCTGGTTGCGTTCTGCGCGGTAGCGGTGGCCAGCATCCCGCTTGAAGATGGCGTGTGGCACCCGTACAAGTTTGGAGACACTGGCAAGTAAGTACTCAATTTGTTTTACATTAAGTTCATTGAGGGCATATTTCGCTAAATTGATAAATAAATAATTTGTAGATACATTTCATTCACTTTAATTTTTTTTTTATTTGACCTAAACAAAAAAGTTTATAAATGTATAAACGACAGCAAATTTTTTTTTAAATGTTAGCTACTACGTATACAAAATATCTGTATATGCACGGAAAGAACTTAAAAGCCCTAGCATCAGAAAACAGTTCGAGAATGCAGTTCCATTGCTATCTTCATTTATGAACATAAGGTGTACTTGGCTAGAATTATGGAGTACCTATTGCAAAATAATCATGCAAATTCATTCAAATGAAACCGAAGTAAACTGTACTTATCCTCGGCATGATATCTATATCTACTAATCTACCCATAGCAAACATGTATTATATTCTTAAGTTAAACACAAATAGGCATTACCAATATGAGTAAAACTATATTAAAAATACGCAAAAGCTTTTTCTTCACACTTCAAATGTACGCTAAAACAATTCACATAAAATCTGTCATAAATAAAAAAATATAAAAGCATCATTCAAATTACACACGCATAAAACAAAAACAACGTAATCTAACCCAAGTTTGTTATCCTCAGATACATTCCCGGTGACGAAGGCAAATACGTCCACATTCCGAACCCCTACATCCACATTGACAACCCCGCCTTGCCCTATGATCACGACTATGAACCTTACGAAGAGGCCGCCACTGTAGACCAGTACAGACTAGTCATTACTCCTCCTAAAGACATCCCATACTACAAGGAAGGATATTACAAGAACAACGGCATCAAGATCATCAGACAGAAGCATAACTACAAGGAGGACAAATACGACTTCGAGTAAGTATAATCTTGATTCTTATAATCCAGCGATAATTACGCTCCATCTTTGGCCATAGACCTTGCTTACCATCAGCCAACCTATGGTCTGTTGACCCGTCTGAGTCAAAAAAAAGTAAAAGAGCTCTAACTATTTAATGCTCTAATGTGTCTTTCTTCTAAATACTCCTCACGTCATGGTCCTAATCTACATATTTATTAAATAGATATGAAATTTAACAAAATTATTATACGGTTAAAACAGATGAATAAAAAATGTAACAAACGCGATATTTTTGTATCGTATGACTAGGTACGTGAAGAATTGATAAAACTATATTTTTGTTATAATTAAAACTAAATAAACAAGAGTAGTAAACATTACGCCAATACCAGCGAAACAAAATAACAAATAAGCAGTCCAGACTGCAAACGTAAACAAAGTACTTAATTAGTATTCAAGAATATAATATTACCATAAATAGACTTTCAACCTCTTGGATGTTGCAATTTTAATCTTGTTTACTACCAAAATGCATTTTAATTTTCTTCTCAATCTAATTTACCCTTATCTAAATTGTAACTTAACCGTATCAGTTGTAAGTTGCAAACTGTCAGTCAATCTTGTAAACAAAAGAGATAACGGGACGTTTCTTTTAATTTGACTTAACAACGTGTTAATTAACAAAAAGTCGAAACAAATTTATGACACCTCAGACGAATCTTATCACGTAAATATGAAAATTAACATACCATCCGTTACCAATAAAATTTATTAGCTTCCCGTCTTTACCAGAATTCTAGCCTTGCTTAGCTTTAATGTCAAGCTTATCAAATGAATTTGCATATTCTCAATTCACGTAAAGAGACACGGTAATAAAACACAATGAAAGTCTAAAGTCGAAAGCTGAAGATAAATTGCTTCGATTAAAACGTTACAATAACGCCCTGGGGAAGCCTCGTGGATCGAATACGCAAATAAAAACGTCATCGATATAAATTAGAGCGATAAATTATACATCGTTTTATTCTCGCATTTAAATTCCTTGTGAAAATATTACTCGCAAAGAAGCGACCGATTACTTCCGCAATGAATCATGTTAAGACATCGGCCATTGAAACTTATACAAGTGAAGCCCTTGATAGTACAAAAGCAGATCACTTCTGCAACAAAAAGATACCCTTGACCGACAACACATGCGCCAGTATGGGTCAGAGTTCAAAACTATTTATAAATCATTTACGACATCCGATTTGACATTCCTCAAAACATGTTTCATTATTAGGCGCATCAGGAAACCAACATCCAAAAATGACTCGGAATGCGTTAATTAAATTTAACCGAACATAATCCGTTGTATCGAATATTAGACATTCTGTGAATTAAATAATGTTATCAAAATTAATGATCGCACCGGAAATAACTAATCACATTTTGATATTGATTGCAATATTATACCGCTGTTTCGATGTGCTGCTTTGATATACATTAATTACTCGATTTAAATGACAAACCAATGCACATTCGATACGTGAGGCCTTGAAGATGTGTTGAATAATTTTGTGATAAAATGTAAAATATATTGACAATGGAATTTTTTGCAGTTTCGAGACCGAAAACAAGATCCGTGCTGAGGAGAAGGCTGTTCTGAAGAACCCCAACACCGACGAAGAGGGTATTGCTTCTCAAGGATTCTACGAGTACATCGGTCCCGATGGTTTCATGTATCGTGTGGACTACACCGCTGATGAGAACGGTTTCCTTCCCAGAGTCCGAAGGCTAGAGACCAAGTACTCTGGTAAATGGACCCTGGAGAAAGTCAACTAATTAGTCTACCTCTACAACCATCACCACCCTCGTGAGATCAGTATTTTCATTAAGTAGGCAATATCTTCCTTAGTCTCCGCTTAACCGACTGACTGTTTTATACCGGCTGTTCTTTCGATCGAGTCACGATTGAACGACTCATCACGACTCTGACATTTCAATATGTTTTGGCCCAACAATTTAAAATTTACAGACACTCAAGTTCAAATCAATATTAGGCTAAGATTGTAAAAGTAATTCTTGATGCTACTGTTTGTGTTTTGTACAAAATCGTGTTTAGAATAAGTTTTCGATGATGCTCTTCAAAAGGATGTTTGGAGTTTCTCTAGATAAATCTAATTTATGTGTTAGTGATAAGCACTTAGTTTTGTAAAATTTAGATTACTATTTATGACAAATGTGATAATAAATTTAAAGCATTTTAAACTGAAAAATTAAATGTTTTCATTACATTTACTGATCCTTACTATACTTAGTATTAATAATCTAATTTATAGCTGATAGGCACATTTGCATCGGGAACGATTAGTTATTTAGTTAATTTGACATTTAGTTTGATTTGACATACAGATATTATAATTGTTTTGTTAGTAAATTTATTGCATTTATTTATAATTTATGGTTAGTAGGTAGGTATAAGTTTTCTTTATTAACAGCTAACAATAAAAAAAACTATAGAAATGGCTTTGTTTAAACAAAATAGTAATGTTAATGTTTTTTTTTTTAAGTTTTAAAAGTTGTATAAGAACTAACGCTTAAATACATTGCTTTGTCAAGCATAACTTTGTCTTTCATGACAGAAGATCTTGTATAAAAGGCTCTAATCAGTATTTGACAAGACAATAAAAAAATCTTTAAAATTAAGTATGTTCGGATATGGCCTATGTCGAAAGACAAGCTGCAACGGAGAAACAGCCGCTTACCGATATTTAACATAATATGTAAAAGAGAAGAAACTGTCGTAAGATAGAGTAAACATATTTGTAAAGAAAAATATTGTTATAATAAGTTCAGCAATACAGGCTATTTTATTTTATTTATTTATTTTATGTTCGGTTAAAACGAGGCAAACTCTGGCACAGTGAGTTTTCATTGTCCCGGTTCTACATCTACTATGACTGACAGCTTGGGCCTACTGTGCAACATGTTAGCCAACCCAAGGAAGTTAACAAATGTAGATGCCATTTATGTCTTTCTGCTACAAATACTCATCCAAAAAAAAACTTGTTAAATTTTGTTAATCGAGAATGATGGATACCACAATGTAATACGCAACGGGCTCTTCAATATGGAAATTTTATCTAGATAAAAAAATAATAGTTTATATTAACATTGATATAGAATATGGTATTGTTGGCTTATAGCACAGAATACACTTAAAGTGTAAAACGGGTTGGTATTCCTAATTTACAGTAAGTATTATTTGCATGAACGATTACGACATGCATGTCGTTCATGCAAAAAATACTTACAGTGCTGGTCAAAATTCATTTTTTGCAAGTCTTTTTGACCAGCACTGAAAATCAGAATCATTGTACTAGTAGATTTTTTACCTTATTAAGATTTAAATAAAGACATATATTATAGGTGTTTCAGTGTATATGACAGTCTTGTTTGCGAGTGTTTTAAGCTAGTTCAAGCGTGCTCCATCTTAGACCATAGTATCGCATGTCCGAATGCAGCATCAGGTCACTTGATTGTTTAAATGGCCAAAGTCAGTCTTGGCGATAATCATATTAATATGTAAGGTGCGTGAAAGGAATCATCTACATTTGGCAGTTAAATAAAATAAGAATTATGATACGAGCTTAAGTAAGTTCAAGCAAATCAAAGTAAAAGTATTTTATAAGAAGACAAGGAGATAAGGGTAGATGTCGAAAATCAATACAACTTTCAAATGGAATGTTAATTAACTTAAATTTGTATTGTTATTATATACCCTCCTATTTTGCACCAAATGTTAACTATTAACATATGTATTATTTAAACTTTTAGGGCAATAGTTTTTAAAACAATAATAAGTAACACATTATTATGATTCTTTGCATTTATTTAGTGTTCAAATAGTAAACAAAATGACGGAAAAATAACAAACAAATTTACAGACACATGTTTATGTAGTTAACACAACCTTAGTTTTACATCCTTCAAAGATATTCTTTAAGAATTTGTAAAAATGATGAAGGTTTACGTATACATTTAATACCTGCACGTACACCATTTTTGCTACTAAACTTATAAACCTAAAATTAAAACAACCTCTATGAAAACGTTTAGTTTTGCTTTTTTCATAAACTTAATTTATTACTTAAATATGGTACAGGGAAACACTACATAAAAATATTTTTACTGAGATAACAGTCTTAATAAAATATTCTGGCATAACACACTATTTCAATAATTATTGGTATTCATTTTTGTGTGAAAAAAGCCAAAAGATTAACTAATGGTCACAATATGTCCCTGATGTAATTTTTCTGAACTAAACTGATAGAGATGTTAAATATTCATTTTTAAATATATTATCATGGAAATTACTAACAGGCAAATTAACTTCAGGCAGGCTGCAGTCAAACGCAAACCTATCCCACGTAAAAAAACATAAGTATTAAGTTCATATTGATTAATTTTACAATACCTACATTATCACGATGACTTAGAGTTTGTGTAGCATTAGTTCTCACCCTAAGGCACAATGTTGACAAGCAACAATAAATTACAGGTAATCAATGTGTGCTTAATCACAGTCACAAAAATAAAAACAAAGTTCACCCCTCCTAATTAATCCGCTAAAAACATAAGACATTGTAAATTAACACCATTAAGATCGCTCATGATTCCAAAGATTAATTACAGCCAGGTTAAGTAGGGTCGGCAAATGCAATCAAAATTCCACTCAGTTTATACATTTTGGCGGTCAACTTATGGCATCCACACTCCTGTAATAAACACCGGGACTCCGAGGGCAATATTTGATCTGATAACGCGATAAATAAATACCGAGGCGCCACGAATTTCAATAAAAAAATATCACGAGACCAAAATAAACGAGCCAGAGAGAGCAGCGGAAGGATCGTAAAATCATGCGTGTTAGGGCATTGGCAAGAAATTTTGGTGAAATTGTTTTGGCTCATGCTGTGGAGGCTTTTATGGAGCGAGGGACGTTGACCGAGCGCCTTGCCAAGTGGCCGGCGCCGCTCTGGCCGGCGCACTGCGCTCGGCACTGCGCCTTATCTTGCCACCAGCTTCCTTCTCCAGAGAAATAATTTACAACCGTAACGATACATTCCTCTGCCAAACAGGTCCACATCTTTGCCCGGAATTTCCCTCAACGGATCCGTTCGGAATTTGTGAACCCGAAAGTGCACCGACCTCTGCTTGCACTCTGTCGAAGGACGTCCCAAGGCAATCGAAAATTGCTACAACTTTTTTTGTAATTACGTTGGTAATATATGAGGTTGGCCGATATCTGAGCGTATGCAAATGAGTCTGCGTTCGATTATCGTGTCTTGTAGCTCAGACGTTTACGACTACTTCGTTACGCAAATTCTTTGGGACCGTAAAAAGACAGAGATTCCAAAAGTATGATATGAAACATCCCTTGCGTTAATTATTACTTATCTTAAACGTGTTAATGTTATGACGGGCATGTGCGAAAAATGTAATGAAAATCAAACGTTCGTATCTGACTGAAAAAAGAGGCTGTGAAACGAGTCCCTACAGGTAGCTGGTATCTTTTACTAAGGAATTTTAACCTTAGAGGACATTTTGATGATCCATAAAATACTTAATTAATGCTCCTTTTAAAAGTACGTACCTGCTTTTTGATATCAACGCAAGGCAACTCTAAGTGATTCAATTTGCTAAATTCGTTTGATATTTTATTTTTTAATGTTTTAAATTAAAATGCATAGCAAATTTTCAGCAATTTTAGTTCCAATAGCAGAATAATAGTCTAACCGACATCAGAAACAATTCTTTTAGTTTAACCATATTGGAATAACATAAAAGTTTGTCTGGATCTGTTCCAAATAAGGTGACTGGTTGCGACATACGCCTGGTGCAACAGTAAAACTTGTAAACATGCTTTACACGTATTTTGAGCTTTATAGATGAATAAATAAAGTTCAGTTTTGTAAGAACAGTTCAAGAAGTTCTGAGTTCATAGGCAACTGCTTGTTTCCGGGAGTCAGTAGCTCTCGTCGAGTTTTATTTGAAAACGATTGATTTTGGAGGTGATTATGACAATGTAGCTGTTATATAAATTATAGATATTGTATACACATTTATAAACTTTGTGATTTTAATTGAATGATACTTTTTATTCCTACCTAAGCTACTTTAAAGTTTCAATGAAAATATCGTAAAATATTTTTATGTGTGATTATTTTTGTTTGATTTAATTCATACGAATAAAGTCTATTTAGTAGACGACACAAAAAGCTATTTCCGTTTATCGCTTAAAACTGTGCCGTTTAAGGTTATCCATTAAATGTGTTGAATAATACAGGATCGTCCACTCAAAGAGAAACCGGTATTTTTAAAAGCCATTAGCAAGTGCAACGCTGTCTTTTTCAGCGCACATTTAATCAACTATTTGATTGGCTATGCATGCTAAATTGCCCGTCTGTCTGATGATATCAAAATTTTTAAAAACTGATTACCTAACAATTTTTTTGATGAAAATTTAGTGGTAAAGCAAAGGTTTAAATTTAGTTGTTGTATAGGTTTTGTAATTTTCAAAATATAGGTTAAGTTATAGGTTTTGACAATTTTATTACGACATTGTGTGATACGGTTTTATAATTCCTTTTTATATACTAATATTATAAAGCTAAAGAGTTTGTTAGTTTGTTTGTTTGAACGCGCTAATCTCAGGAACTACTGGTGCGAATTGAAAAATTATTATTGTGTTTAATAGACCATTTATCGAAGAAGGCTTTAGGCTATATAACATCACGTTGCAACCAATAGGAGCGAAGAAATAATGGAAAATGTGGAAAAACGGGGAACTTTTTCATCTTTGAGGGTTTCCGTTGCATGTGCTGCGAAAACGGTTCAAGATAATCACAAAAATATGTACCAAAGAATTATTTCTCCTAAAATAATCTAACACAATATCCTCAACAATAAATGACTATCTTTTAAGTTTAACTCACTACAACCGTTTTTATGGTAATAACTATTCCACGCAGACGAAGTCGCGGGCACCAGCTAGTTCCCTTTTTATTTTTGTAAACCTTATAAATTAGACTTTCGGCTAATCACACTGACACTGGTATTCGATTGATATTTCATGTTGGTAATTAATGTTGATTTACTAATAGATTTATAGGAATGCGTTTGTTCTTATAGAACTCTAAGACTAATATGTTTTAAACTTGAAATTGTCAAAAGGTTACTGTATATTCTACAGCTCTTAAGAAACAACAATTTATAATTGAAGCAGACCCACGCGATATTCAAGGAGCGATGAAATATATAAGCATATACTATTTTAGCTTGATCTCCAAAAGCATCAATAAGCAATCTAGATAATGCATGTTCTCCGAATGAACGTGAAAAGATTTATGATTTCCACTAAAATAAAACTCCACGATTATAGCTCACACTAAAACTAACTGTTAATTCACTTAGCGTACCCAAGTGCTAATAAAATCCAATAAATTCGCATTTGCAAATGGTGAAATTTGCTTGGTTCGTGTGTATAAAACGCTGGAATGGTGGTAAGTAGGTAAAGTTATTATGACTAGTAGATATTTTATGAACATCACATTTTAGTATTTACTTAATTTAATGAAACTATTGCTGTAAAATACGGACCATTGTTTGCGCAATATAATAATGTAGGAAGATCAACTATTATACAATGTTAGACGTCAAACAAAAAGTTGGTCTTTAATGACTGATAACGTAAGTAAGAATATAAAAAAAACATATAAATAAAAATAACAGTACGAAATAACAAGTCATAATCCCTACCTCTAAAGGTCTGACTGCTGATATACTTATACTTTATTTCACAGAACACATATACCAGCTGCCATCAGCTCTCCAAAACCTATAAGTACCACAACTTACAACAGGTTGGTTGATAACTCCCACAGTAGTTGTCTAAGCAAAGTCTACACAACACTCGTAAACTGCTCTCGTACGAAGCACTTGTCTTGAGAATAACGTATGCTAAAAAATGCAAACAGGAAAATTTAATGGTACGTGAAGTGAACCCGCTTTGCCAGGCGCCCCAAAGTTTGCTTCCATTTCCAACTCGTGACCGTTACTAAGGAATAAAGTCGATGGTAACTCGAATTTATAATATTTTTTATCTACACTAATGTTGTAACATTCTACTTATGTTTCCAATACTTGACTTATAATTACTACTGTTATAGCACAGACAACAAAACACTCAATTTAAGCAATTTCACATGATGTTATAATATCCCCATCGATATCGTAATAGCTCATTATAACATCAATAAAGCGCGACCAACCTGATTGCAGGGCCAATCAGGTTGGTCGCGCTGCACTCTCGTTGGTTAGATTTTAATGGCGGCAAAATCACTGTGACAATACACGGACGCGTGAATTTAATGTTTCGCAATGTGTTTTGTTTTTTAAATACAAATTAAAAGTTAAAAATGGATAGCGACGATGATATTTGTATGCCTCCGGATATTCTAGAATTGGCAACAAAAGTAACTCACAATCTTTTGCCAGAAAAATCTAGAAAATTATATGAAAAATTAACTATTGTCAGCATTTACTTTTGTTGTTTGATTAATTGCATTAGTGAAGATAAAGTAGTGTATGCAACTGCATATAACACGGGTATTAAAACACGAGTGTGAGTTTATGAAACGAGCGCAGCGAGTTTCATAATAGTAACGAGTGTAAGTATAATTATATGACAGTTTATGCAACTGTCATATAATTATATATGACAGTTGCATAAACTACTATTAATGAGATCTTGAGATTGAGAGATGTACTTACTGTTTTTCTTACATATTATCTAAATGTTGCTTTTTAGTTTACATCAAATTCAGTTTATTCAAGTACCTGTATACCGTGTTAGTTTCTTAAATGTGTAGCTAAGAAGTGATTACACGTCGCAAGTCTCTGCAAGTCACCGCTTCTATGGTTCTGTTTTTGAACTTCGAATTGCTAGTTACACTTTATGATTAACCTGCCAAATAGGATAGCAAATAATAACGTTACTGAAGAAAAATACTCAGAAATTCAACAACACCCAACCAAAAGTGAAAAACAATCGAGTTCCAAAAGTAACCCGAAAAGCCATAGAGGGTTGTTATGTGGATTTCCTTAATATTACTTACTATCACTTATTATTCTGAGCTATTGACTTGAACACGAAAATTGCGTTTCGTTTTGTTTATGTTAGGGAGAGTATGGGAGCAAACGCATGTCGTCACAGATAAGAAATAAGCCCAATAAGGTAAAGATTGCCATGCACTCTATGTATCACATTATTTTGATAAATCTCGCCATGTTAGGGTGAATTTCAATAGTGTTGTGATATGCAATGTATAGGGTAACGGCTAATACAAACAAGCTTTGGTCTATAATAGATATTGTCGAAAATGTAATGGGGCTTGTAACGTAAATGTTGTATTAGTATTTCTATAGCTGTGTATAAAGTATAAACATGGAACACTCTGGTAAATAAACATTATATGTAACTATAATTTGTCGGTCTTCAAGTCGAGAGTAAACCAGTTTCTTCTAGGCAAGCGCGCTAGATCGTAGATTACAACGTTGCTTAACATCAGGCAAGTTGTAGTCAAGCGTGAGTCTATCTAATGTAAAAAAAAAAATGTTTGTATTTTACACCACCTATATATCTCTCATTCCTTCTGGGTATTGGCAGTGTTCATATTGTAAGGATAAAAAAATACTTATTTAAATTTATGAAATAGAAACAAAAACTTGTAGATATATCGTCTGAAATGTAAGCTTAATGATTCTAAATGTTAGCAAAGGAATTCTTTGACAAAATTCTAAAACAAAATCTACTCTCTATCAAAATTACTAAAATCTCGCACTGGAAAGCCCGTGCTAAAATAAAACGGTGGCTTTTAACCAAATCTTATGACGACACTGAAAAACTGGCGAGAGTGTACAACCTAGATTCTAGGCTGAATACAGAAGTATAACTTCTATTCTAGCTAACTGGTGTTCGTTCTTAAGCGTAGATAGATCACAATTACTCAGACATTTACACAATATACACACAACATTCCCACACACACATACATACACACAAACACATTAATACCCTAGACTACTCATTGGAGATACCAAACATTCATAAGTAATCTTTATAAACCCGCAAAAATCCTTGCTTAATCCTTTCATATCCATGTAATAGTCCACACATTATCACATTATCTCTTTATTTTCTTGATGCAGCTTCAGTTTGTACATACATTACTGTTCTGTTACAAACACTATTTCTACTTCTGTTGAATAGCCTTTTGTATTTTGTATATTATTTAATGTAATTAAGCCTGTAACCATTTAAAGTCATTGTTATAGAAAGCGCGAATCTTTACTTTACCTCAAATATGTAATTCTTTCCTGGGCCTCCGAGATACAGGCATTGCCTTGTTCGGGGTCCGCTAGAAACGCACATGTATGTACTTAGCATGTAAAAAAAAAGAATGACATTGTTAATTCCATGTCATTTAGTTATTACTAAGGTTATTTATGTATTAATATGTACCTTGTATGTGCATGTATGTATTTTATTTCTTTAGTTAATAAACATTTGAATTAGATTTTGAAAATAGCAACTAGGCTCAGATTCCAACCTTCCTTTTATATTTAGACCTTAATTAAGATATTCTTTGAATGCCAAGAGCTCAACACTCAATGATGGAGATGATGGAGAGATGGAGAGATGGCGTTGTGTGCAATGTCCCGGAATATTTATTTTATTTATTTATTTATTATCTTTATTAAAACCTAAACTCAATAAGACTAATTCAGACATAATATTTTTTAAAAAATCTTTTACAAAATGGTGTGAATGGCTTTATGAATTCTCGTCTGTATTCAAGTGCTATTTATAACTAGAGCCACTGTGAGGGCATCATAATGATCATCTATTACAGCAGAAAATAATTATACATACAATCATATGAGTAGGTAAATATTTAAATCCAAATCAAGGTTTGAGGTTTAGAATATAATACAAAAATTGCACCAATCAAATAAAGACTCTACCACGATCACAGACAAACAAAGATTACCTGCATATTCATGGAAAACTTCAGTGCATCGACTCCAAAGAACAGAAAAGCCTCAAGACCATGTCCTTTGTAATCTCTTATTAATTCGTTTCCATCCAATGATTGCCTGGAAGAGATTGCTTTTAGCAATAAAGTTTTCCTTTTTCTTTCTTTGTATTTTTTGTGTGTTGCAATAAAGAATCTTTTATCTATGTATGTATCTATTTATCTTCCCTATGAATGTCTAAAGTAAATAAATGAACAGAAAGCAGACCACTCAACCATTCTTGGACATGCCACCCTAAGTGACACTACAGTATTTAATTAAACGCAAAGAGAAACTGAAGAGGTACAAGTGTGGTTGCGGGCTGGGAAAAATGCACGTCATGTAGTTTTTTTTAGGAATATTAATGTATTATAAATATTTCTTATTCATTGATAAGCTGCTGGCCCTAAAATATAGAAATTTACATTTTATTTATTCATCAGAAATAGAAGAAATATTCACGTGCTTATACTCGTATGAGCGTACGTAATGAATTTTTGTGACTTAGTGCTTGAAATAATTCAACTTTCGTTGTCTGATTTACTAATGGTAGTATACATTAAGTATATATTATGAATATAATTATTCCGGGACATTGCAAACAGCGCCATCTAGTCCCACACTAAGTAATACTAAGTTACTTACAATTTTGTTTTCTATATTGAGAAATAGTAAGCATTTTATGTTAAATATTTTATGTCACAATTTTATTGTTCCTCTAACAGATAATTTGTGCAGATGTGTACGGAAACTGACAAGAAACTACACTAAGATCTCTAGGTAGGGTAATTTGTCAAAATTAATTAAAAAGAAAACGTAGCGATACCGACTTTTAACAAGACTACGAATCTGCTAAGAATTCCGGAGAGTAGTAGCTGTTTGTTTCAGCCAATTAGGAATGCTTTTATTGAAAAAAATAGAACTGCGACGTTAACGTGTTTGAAGCTTTCTGAATTTAGGTGTTTCAACACACAAGATTTATTTTTACGTACAATCTTTGTAAAAATGTATTAGGTAGTAGTAAAATTTATCAGGAAAAGACAAAATTTTGCACAACCTTTACAAAATATTAAACAAACGTTTTTGCGCGGTACAAGCCTATATTGTAAAAGATTTAAGATCTATTATTAGCCCGTAATACGAAAGTGCGTATAAATGAGTAAAGAAATTCTTTACAAAATTATGACTCGAATCAATGAAATACGAATAAGTAAATTCTCAATTCCTTCACTTGACGTCAATCAATACCTATAAACTGTTAAGACATTTAATCCCTTCTTAGTTTTTATAACCCCGACATAATTATTATCTTTATAAATACGTAAACATGTTCTACCCTACATAAAAGTGCCATCATACGTTTAATCCAAGTCACGGTAGACTTCCTTATTCTCGTACATTGTACGAACAACAAAGAGCTGGGAGTTGAATACTCCACATTTTTACGAAGTATTTTACACCTCCCAATATTTCCTTCACTTTACAATGCGCATAAAGAGTTGAGCCTCGAGCGAGCCAATCCGACGGTTTCTATATAACGCTGCCAACAGGGTCGAATACAGGATATTATAGTAGTGAAATAATGAATTAGATAGTGCTTTGTTGTGTAACATGGTGGTATGGTAATATATATTAATACCTATATATATATTTAATAGTGAGAAGTGTAGTTTTTTTCAAGCAAATCGTTAGTATTTGTGGCACTGCCATAGCAGTTCCACGCACTTACGATTTCGCTTTTATTCTCAACTAACACAATTTTATTATAAACGAATTAAATAAAATCAATAAACAAAATTTAATAAGCACTGCTAAAAAGGATCTAAACATTCTTCTTTTAAACATTTCAGAAACGTCGTGTGATTTTAAAATCGTTAATAATCGCCTTGAAATCATAAATCCAAACGATGGGATTGTTTAAATAAATACTAGGTATACTTCCAACATACCCTCAAAAAAACAGTCAATTATTTCTACCTTCTATTTATTAATAGGTACACTACAATTCCTGAATGCGTCCTCTTGCGGTCTCCACGGATGCGGTCTTTACATACAAAAGACCGAATTGCCTCTGATTGAATTATGTCCCGCCTTTTCTGGTTTCGAAGGGTCAGGGGTTGTTATATTTATTGACGCTAGTTGAATATTTTTATAGCCACTGAGAAATAAAAACAACGGCTGGTGGAATTAGATTTTTTACAAAATAGATTGTACGAATGAACTTATTTTTGATTATTTTTTACAATTGATTTATCAGTTATTTTATGATTTGGTCACATATAAAGTACTGTGGTGGAACGTGTGGTATGCTTGAATTAGGATGTTTTGAATGAAGTGATAAATCAGTAGATACTGCTTGAGAAAGAACAATATGATATGCTTGCAATATGATAATTTTCAAAATGTCAAGTTTCATTAGTAATGTAATTAACAGCACTGATATAAAATTGAAAAATATTTATTTTTAAAATAGTTTTATACATGGTCTCATAGCGAAATTTTACGTCCCTCGCATAAAAATCAAAGCACCACAACCGGCTTTTCAAACATAAAAGGAAAGTCCAGGCATCGAAAGCTGAGTAGCACCAAATATATCACAGCCGTCGAATTCGCCAGTAATGTGTCCGAGCCAATTGAATTTCAAAGCTGACAAGCCACCGCGAAATTTATTCAAAGAATAATTCCCAAAATTTGCAGATCTGAAGGCATAGCCAGTGACGCCTCGACACAAAGGAATTTCTAAATTTCACGACTTCCGAGTTGACTGTTTGTGTTTATATGCGAGTGGGTGAGATGACAAACGACTGGAGGGAAAATTGTGAAAACTGATGCCGTGGAAAACAGTACAGAAACTTAATATGGAAAGAAAAAAAAAGGTTTTATACCGAGTTGTAAAAACAAATTATCAAAATTATAGAGTTAGTTTGAGGAACAACTGAAATATCAATAACACGGGTATGTTGCGACGTAAAACAAAATATTATCTAGGTATTTACATTTATTTTGACTTGGTATGGATCAAAAACGCAAAACTAAATATCTCAGACACTTCTGTAAATGGCAAGTTTTCAGAAATAGCTATTCTTTGAAAGATAGTTGCTGGGAAATCTATTATTTCTTTATTTGACTGATGACTAATTACTTTTTTCCCTAATAAAGCGTGTATTTAGTTTAGCTAAATAACAATACCTACCTCATCAACTGCGGCTCCGTAAATTACTATACAAAATAATGAAAACTAGGTACGAGTAGGCAATCTTACGCGCCGTCGCCGGGCTGGCTAACTACCCACTATTGTGCCTCCCCTCGTGAAAGCACTGGAGTGTCAAGTTTGTTAGTTCCCCTCAGCTCTTGACACTGATGTCTGCAACCACCTGGTGGCAGCACTTACTTCCAAAAATTGATATTTTAGACAGAAGTTTAGTTACAATTTTTATCCACTCGCAAAGTTTTTTGGCATGGCATCCACTTCCCCTCAGCTCTTTGCTTGACACTGTTGTTTTTACATCTGGGGGAAGCCTGTGGTGTGGAGTTATTAAATCATTTTTATTACCCCTTTTTATTACGTTGGAATTTGTTTAACATGCCCTGCAGCTCAGGCTCTTATTGTTAGGAAGTACATAAGTACTTCATATGCACTCAAGCACGCAATTTTATTGCTTAAAGAATTTCCAGATTATCTGAGATTATTATAAATAATTTTATATTGATATCAATTCAAACCAGCACAAATGTTATATTAATCTCTAGTAACTGTAGGTTGTATAAAACAGTTTTTGTCTAAAACTTTTGAAAACATTTTTATTTATCAGTATAGCTACGTACCTACCTACAGTTAAGAATGTACGTCCAAAGTCATATTATTTTTTTCTGTTTTCACTTCACGTACGTTTACCTAGCAATACGAGTAAGAAGCTCCTACGTAAGTTCAATTTCAAACGGCAGAATAACAAGTTGCTCGCATAATGAACGTTTACAAATAGTAGAATGAGTGAACGCGACGCCTTGCGCGGCAAACATTTGTTTCCCACCCGATGCAGCTTAGCTGTTGCTGTTGCAATTTTACCAGGCGTTAGAGGAATAATGTGTAGTTGCTCACGTTTTGAGTAGAAACACAGTGGCTGAAGAAATTAGTGCTCTTTGTTGCATGTTTGAAAATGGGTCAAGGAATTTAGAAGTTTTATGCATGATGCGGATTCAAAACACTGCAGTTTTGTGTAGGTAATTTGAAAACTGAGGTAGAATGTTTGGTAGTCGTTTTATTGATAATTTTTAGCAGGTTATGATATTTCATTTCAGTATCTATTGCAGAATATTTTCATTCACATTCATTTCAACTTCTACCTTTAAAAACTTAGGTCTAACAAATAAACACTTCACAATCCTTTGACAATCCCACTCCCAGTTTACAATAAATATAATACTATTATAACAACATCGTCGTACGTACATACATAGGTATATAATATTCATATTCTACATCATGTTTGCTGTAAGCTCATTACGACAGGCGGCCTGGATTCCAAGGGTCCCTATTAACACACATATTAGCAGCAGCTTGCAGGCGAAGCATTATAATGGAACTTAGGAGCCAAGTTTATTGCAGGATTGTGTAATAATTTATTATGTAAATTGCAGACTATTTCGAGATAAATGAATCTGTCCTGGTTATTTTGGTCTCAACTCTCAGGTATGTTTGGTTTACCAGCATTCAACTGCCACTGTTATTCCTATAACTACTTTAATGAAAACTCTCAACACCTGACTTAGCCACTCTGATATGGATATAACGAAAATGACCAATCTGCCAAGGTAAACACAAATAAAAATTATGAAGTAAGTAAGTAACTGTACCAAAAGTAAAAAAATAAAAACTTAAATCTTGTTGTACCTATTTATTAATCTCATCAAATTTGTGCCTAATTAAGTAATTGAGGCTTTATGGATTTCCAAATAACTACAATTTATGTGAGTCATCTATACTCTCAAAATCTTTACATTAATTTCAGCTAAAAATACTGTCATCAGTTACTTTAGAGAAACTAAAGAAGCCGATGCAGATAAGTAGTTCTTTTTGTTCCCTTGAGATGTCGCTAATGTCTCAGAAAACGTCCTGAAAAAGTCGTAAATGATTTCAAACTTTCTAGATTAAATTAACAACCCAATAAATAACTTTCATGAGTAAAGGGAATGGGCATGCATACTATTCATTGGACTTTATAGCTCTGAGATCGTAAAATCTGCCCTTCAAAGTTTAAGACTGTCAACGCTAAAATCTTCGTCCGTTTGTCCGTTTTATAGTTGTTGCAACGAAATAAAAAGAATATCAACCCTATCTTTAGTTAGTGACTGTAGACGAAATAATTTTGGCCCGCCATGAAAATGTGATAATATTTTATTTTTATTTCGTAGATCAAACCAGGCTCATTCAAACCAGGTTCGTACAAAATATTTTAGAAACATTCATTGTAATATCTCAATGGAAACATTTGGTTGTTTCATTCACTAAGTTCATTTTATTCAATACAAAAATGGACGTCATTTTATTCTCAAACATAAAATATAATTCGTATCCATTAAATAGTGATGCATAAGCCATTATCGAAAACAAATAAACATTCGTCGTATCGTTATAATTTCAAATGTAAATGTCTGACAATAAGTCACGGTGTAACAAACCGAAATCCATTCTAAATCCTATCAGATAGTTATTTATATGCAATGTTTGGATAAATATTTTATCCTATTCAATCGTTGTACTGAATCTAACAAATAATAATTTAACCATTAAGGTACAGTTACCACACGCGATGCACACGCACATTTATAACTAGTTTAGTTTAGAACGGATGGCTGAATAAATAGGTCGTGATAAGTGAGAAAAGTTATCCGTAAATTTTTCAGAGAATGTCAATTTCACTTTCACTCAGTCTTCAACTGCAACTTTTGTATTTGTCACAATGTTCTCACATCAAACAGCGCCATGTTAATATTTTAACTGGCAAATAAAATAAGCATTTGTTTCTCTTGTGACGTGACATTGGCGAAACTGCGGCGGAGCCGCAGAGGCCATTAAAAAAACCGTTTGTGTTTTTTTACATTTGTTTTGATTTTAATGAAAAGTATCGTTGTGTTTTTAACCAATAATAATTTGTACAAGTGAGAAAGAAAATTGATAATTTATTGTTATGATCCATCCAGGTGAAATGAAATTGTGCAATTTTGTGTCTATATCTAACACTAACACTAACTTTACGCGGAAAACCAGAATTGAGTATCCGATATAGAAATGGGACCGACTGAACAAGGATTACATTTAGTTGTATTAACCGGCTAGCACTTACGTCAAAAATTACGTCGAAAAATTAGCTCGACAAGTTTCGGAAATCTGAGGTTTCCATCATCAGGAGGACGAGTCAGCACGCGCGTCCCGGTTGGCCGCCCCGTCCAGACTGGTTCGCCGACTCACTGCCGCACCCCCCCGCTTCTGCGCCCGCTCCGCTCTCGCAACCGCTCGCGCACCGCGACGGGTGAGGATAGGCGATCGAGGCGCCACCGGCGGATCGTGTATTTCTTCCTCATCGCTTGAGATCCGTTGCACCAAGATATTGGGGTCCGCGCACACTATGCTGACCGTGTCTAGTGGCAGATGTTCAGCTACATCGTCCTCCCGGCCAGAGTTTAAAACAGGTCTCCACGCAGGTGCCAATGTCCATCCTCGGTCACGATTAAAGTTTGGATGTCGACCTATTTCTATTGCTTCCCGAACTTTCCTTG
The DNA here is from genome assembly GCA_927399415.1 of Macaria notata. NCBI lineage: Eukaryota > Metazoa > Arthropoda > Insecta > Lepidoptera > Geometridae > Macaria > Macaria notata. The sequence goes on from OV656727.1 coordinate 5,247,616, forward strand.
GATTACATTCTGTAGGTAATTTTTAAAACGTAAGTTGGTAGGTACATATTAATAGTACCTTGTTGAAAGAAAGAAAGAAAAGATTAGAGAAGAATTGTTGGCACGCATCGTTTGTTGCTATGAAAATATATTGCTTTGTAAAAGTTGGTGTTCAGATTTCGTTGCTACAAGCGCCACCTACTGACAACGGACCGAAGTTCTGTCAGTAGTCTTGTAACATTTTAATTTAAATTAATGAACGAAATGCGGGTAAATTTTGCATTGAGAAGATTCACCGCTTGCTGTCCCAAGCGGGACGATGGCCGCTTGTGCTCACTTACTTGATTTGTGATGTACCTATCCAAATAAATCTAAAAGTCGTCTGATCAAATTGTCACACAATGCTACCAAGTATTTTTAAGACTTGGTAGCATTGTGTGACAATTTGCATGAAACGCGCCCATATTCTTCTATCATGGATGTACAGTACATACCTACTTACAGACGAGCTGGTGGCACAGCTCCACCACGCGTGGTGTCTCCTGATGGCCCCCTCGTGTTTTGGAGCGCTCGCGCCGCTGCAACAAATCCTGCAGAACGACGGAAACTTGTGGTGGTAAACTTCACGTTGTTTTGTTGTTCGTCCATGACTGCCTTATAAATTTAATCCATCAATATTATGATAGATTTGATCAATAATCATAAAAACGTTTACTTGATTTTAGGATTTAAAGAACGCAATGGCACGCAATGGCATTACAGTAGATCGAGGGCAAATTGAGCTGCAAAGACGGCGACGTCACTTGGGAGCATTGGAGATTTGCATCAAGGGGATGGTAAAAATTTGGAGGATGAGTAAACTTGGCGTGGTATGTGGTACGCTATTTCTGGTTTTACCCTTTATTACGCACGACCAGTTTAGAGGATATTATTAAACATAAATACATGCAGTTCGTAACACTACATAAATACATCGTTATTAATATACAAATCCGTTCATACTTGCGTAAAATAAACGACATGTTGACGCGTTTCGGGTCTAAATGACACACATCGCAAAACAGACGTTTCGGGATTTACAGAAGCACGTTGATTTGACAAAACGAAAATAGTGTGCTGTAATAAAAAAAAAACACTGAACATTACGTAAGTACAGTTTGGACTTTACAAAATGTAGCTTACAGTTACAGGCGTTTTGTTAGTTCATGGTGATATTTCCTTAGTTGTATACTGAGCCCCATTGATTTTATAATTAAAATCCACCGCTGTGATCCGATGCAGCCGCGTGAGAAAACCATGTTCAAAGCACAAATTTGAAATTAATTTAAGCTAGTGTTAATATTGGGATTACATTGCGGGGCCAGATTTGTTACCATCTAACTATTTAAAATGACATTAACTTATTATTTATTTGTTAACGGCGTTTTTATAGATTTCACAAAGTAATTACATTGTAATCAAAATTATGAACTCCATTATTTATAAAATGTATTGCACAATTAAAAACGATTTACTAAGTTTATAATAATAATGAACCGGAATTTTTGAAACATGAATAATTGATTAAAATGTATGTACATACAACCATTAACATAGAAAACTGACCACACATTATATATTGATATTTTAAGCTATTTGGCGCGTTAGAGAAGAAGCCTAAACTCAGCAGTGAAAATAATAATGAATGATATTTTTCAAAATTAATTTATAAATAAATGCGTTCACAGCGAGCGGCCATATTCCCGTCCACGCACTGCACCGCCACACGCCGTCGGCTCCGCGTTTCAATAAATCAGAAGAAATGACATCGGTCGCGTTAGGCAGTCATCACCGCGATGGGTGGCCGCCTCCTTCACGGCTATTTCACGCCAGCAACTACAAATAACTACACGGATATGCTGTATGAACTAATGCGGTGGTAATGGACACTAAACGCTGTTTGTGTGTGGAAATATGGGCTGGGAAAATGTACTTTGAAAATGTGTTTTAGGTGTATCAATGCTTTAGTTGTGGTTAGATAGTAATGCGTTTAGATTTTCTTCTTTATGGTCCATAAAGACACTGTTCTGTAATCTAATGAATACAAGAACATATGTAACTAGCTTTTAAGTGCTAAATAAATAAATTATTATTACTCGCCATGAAGTCGCCCCTTTATTATTATCTTTAATTCCTTCACAGACTCTCGGGCCTTACGCCTTTATTATTATTATTATTATACATTTAAATAATTGAGTACCAAAAATACATTACAAAAGCATTTTATTAATTATAGAACTTAGGGCAAGAGATACTGTGTAACTATAAAATACCACCCTTGAGCTTAGATATTTAATATTAAAAATTGACAATCCTTTAATTCAGAGGGAGCTAACTTGAAAGCCTTTGTTTTAAGCTTTTTAAATACTTTTCCGTCCAGCTAACTTTTCTTACCCGCGCTCGGCGCTTCGCAACATTCCTAGATTTTTAATTTCTCCTTCGCCGTGAATTTAACTGAAATCCACCAAGCATACGTAATAAACTGCCGGCTTCATAAAGTTACACTGCATTTAAAAACTCCGCAATGTTTCACTTAATTAAAAACAACAGAGAGAAGTTAAATTAATTAAAATTGTCGTCTACAGAGCGATTACCGACCAATAAATAAAGTACAACAATGCCAAGCCACCGAAAAAATACTGGTACGAGTTAAACGAGCCGTGAAAATAAGAAAAATAAGGGAGAAAAACGCAAATTACATTTTTTCTCAGGTGAGGGAGAATACGAGCAACAAATTAAACAATTTGCTGAGCGCCACTCAAAAGTGTTAAATGAATTTGGAATTTGGTAGGAATTGTTTACATTGCGGTGTAGACTAGACATTCGACAGCCTATATTAGGAGATAGATTACCTATATATTGTTTGTCGTTTGAAGCTTTTAGAATATTGCTTAAGAGGTAGTTTGTTGATTTTTCAAAAGGCTCAAAAGAGCCTTAGTATTTGTAACTAATACATATCAAAAACATTTTATTTTTGTAGTTTCTATTTTCTTTTACAAAATCCAGTCAATACAAAGTATTCGGTTTCAATAGAAATACATTATGAAGTAAGCTTTTAAGCAGTGTTTGATTCGAAAACTGTACAAAAAAGATTCTCTGTATCATCAAAGAAAATTTCGCTTGAGAGAAAATTTATTTCGATCCTTTAATGTAAATGAGCCCTAAGCGGAGCATATTGCAAAGACAGACCGAATGGAGTCAAACAAACGAAACTCATCGACAAGATTCTATCATGCTGAGTTTAAGAGCAATTTTTCTCTTAAAGCCAAACAAATGAGGCGCCATTAGATGGAGTGAGAGCGCTTAATCTATTTCTGACGAGTTCAGTGACGCCGACAAAGACAAATCGACATTAGCCTACCCACACGGCGCAAAGGCGTTCCACTTCTGTTTCAATTCCACTTTTATTTGCGGATTAACTTCTTATTAGTCATTGTGCCGCGAGCCTCGAGCCTATCACGAGCCTTATGAATGGCTCAATTGTTTCACAGATCCAGTCGATCCTACAGAATTTGAATGTCACAGTGCGCTGAGCATGACTGATTTGATTCACTCAGAACCAACTCTCGGGGCCGACTCGATCTCGCTCCAAACGATGCTTATTAAAATGTCCCTCTACAAGAGTAATGGCTGACTAAACGTGTTAATCGTTAAAAAGTGCCCCCGTTGTTAAACACGTGTTAGCCTTTTAAAAAGAAACACGAGTATTAATACACTGACAACATATTTATGATCTCCCAGTGTCTGAAATAATGGTGCCTATAAATTGTGTGTGATTAAACATTCACCGCTTAAAATGACAGTGAATTATTATTTGAAGAGTATGTGTTCATCGAATCTCTAGCACAAAGGCAATGAAAGAATGCAAGTGAACTAATTATCCTATTGACCCGCCATGTTGTTATTAGCGGCTTTGGAAGGAGAGATTTTTAGTTTTTGTTCAATCTCGTTAGCATGACGGCGTGGCAAAAGAATTGTCATTTATAACACTTCTGAAAATTGCAATTTCGATCTTATGTTACGAAGGCATAGGGCATAAATTACAAATCTATGACTCGACTGAAAAATATAAATAGAGAAAAAGGAGTGGCAGAGCTTGTATTTCAGAACAGACAAGTTGAGGAATGTCGAAATGTGTCACCTGTCAGTCGGCATTTAAAACGATATGTTATTCTGGAAGTGTCGCTCTGTTCTGTCGTGTTTCTTAAATAGTCAAGGCAGCTGTCTCGTAGTAAAGCACTTTCAGAGGAACCAATAAACATTCCGATGTCTGAAAGGCGTTTTGCCTGTTACGTACATAAATTGTATAAAAAAGTAAGTAAAAGCGTAACAGACTGTTTATAAACTATAAATTAGAGAGCCTTTCGAAGTTTACGCTGAACTCAAAGTGGCCATCCAAACAAAGAATAAAGTTGTGGTTTTTATAGCTTTCTTTTTTGTGTTGTCTTTATTGAAACATCTGGCAATGTACTCTCGGTCTAGCTAATGGAGTTAATAAACATTAATGTACTTCTGTTATGACTCACTAAATAAAATAATAAAACAATACATGCATATGCGTGCATGCATACTACGTTAGTGTGACAGTGTGATCTAAAAATAAATACATAATCACTTTTCATACTCTATTCATATCTTCTTCTTCTTCTTATATGAGAGTGGCCAACTCTGGTGTTAAGAGTTTATCAAGTCGCCTCAATAAGGGCCTCTGACATGGCTTAACGACTACCGTACTAGACAAACAGCCGGGACCTACAATTTAACTGTCATCCGACCCACGTTATGTTATTCATATTGTTGCACAAATTAAATTTGATATGCGATACAAAATTCACTCTCACCAAACAAATAAATAACAGTTTAAACGTAACTCCAAAAACTCATAATCACAAAACCTAGCCATATTCCTTCCTAATTCCGCCCCACGTCACAATTCGAGATCGCAAACACTTTAAAACCGTTTGACTTCCCCTCGATGCCAATATTTCGTGTACCTTTGTTTTGGCTGGAAGCTGTGCTCAAACTGACCACTTCCACCTTCAATGGGCAGCATTATGTTGCATGCTCAGCAGTTGTGCACTTGAAATGTTAAAGGTGATGCTATGGTTGTGAGCTAAAGCGATTTAGTAATGTGGCTTGCTTGTTGAATGAATAACTGAATTAAATCAATGAATATTCCGGGACATTTACTTACTATATAAATGATATTAAACTTCTTTATTGGAATGCTCATTTATTTTGTAAATACATACATTATACATTGAAACAACCAGTAGCATAGTCAATAAGTAAAAAAAGTTCATTCTTTGTGGTTATGTAGAATTGTAGGTCTAAAAGTTTGACGGTTAAACATAAGCATGTAGGCTTCGAAATAAAACCCATGATTAATATCCCGTGTTGATTAGGACACTTTTTGTAAAAAAATCGCAGTAAGGAACCTTAGACTTGGCTTAACTAATTCTAGAGATTTCATTACTTTTTAGAGATAAACAAGCAGCTCTATCGAGACTTGGCAAATTTTTTACAGAATGTTTTTGGTGGGATATAATATAGGGAATATATTTCCACACATCATACCTACATATATCTATTTTCTATAGTAATTAAATATTTATTCATATGAAAAATTTTAACTAGACTCTGAACTTATCGTAAAACTTAAAACGCGGAAAATCATAGAAGTAACGTTTAAGTTGCGCTTTTCCACAAACGCCTGGCCCTTAACTGTGAGCAATAACGATTTTCCGCAAAGTACTTCAGGTAATGGCAGACGCAGTATAATATCAGGTGCATCGAAATTTTTATGCGAAGAATAAACATTTTACAACAAACATTTCTGCTTTTATTTTATTTAACTGTTAAATAATATAATATTAATATAATAGCAAGTGCTTAAGGCTTTCGAATGATTATTTAAGGAACAAATTCATTACTTTACTTTTATAAACATGCACTCTTTGTATTTTCGCTTGTTCATTATTTCACTTCATTTTACGTTTGACAAGATTCTTAATTTCCCGTTCACATACCTATCAGTAGATGTTCATCTATCTATGTTAAATGACAAAATGAAATGATGAATAATATTTTTTGTCATTTTACATTATATGAAAAATAACATCCTTATCTAACTCTAGGAGACTGTTATATAAGTGTAAAGGAGTGTACTCTTAACTGTTGTAATTTTTGTTCTTTGTACCGTCGTGGACGTAAGTTTCCCTGTTATCCAACTTTATCAGGAAACGAACTTAGCTACCGTCAATACTCCTAACAAGGGAGAAACATTGATAACTTTAACTCACTTTAAAGATAACGCAACCCTTCACGAATTAAACTTTAATTAATAAGGAAAATTTAGGTATTGCTGAAATTACTGTTAATTGTTTAAAAGTTTCACGCACTTCGAGCCGTTTTAATTAGTTTCGAGTTTCACGTCTTCAACTTTAAGATTCTTAAATATTGGCTCTTACAAGTAGTGTTGATTTAGTGGAAACGAAATTTCAAAGGCATAGATAGACTATAGATTGAGATGTTACAATTTAAAAGTTATTATTAAATTAATTTTATTTATTAAACTGTTCTAACTCCACAACATATTTTACAAAAATTAGTTCATCCATTTGATCGTGATACCACAACTAAAATAGTACAAATTGCGATGAAAAATACGCATGATCACATCAACAGATCAACGGAGCCAATGACAGGCTACAATTTCCGTTCCGACTCACTGGCCTCTAGTTTCGAAGAAAAACTGAAGCCTTTCCTATCTGGGCTCGTGTCAGTGGAACTTCAGGATTTCAAGTATTTATGGCGATCCCAGAGGATTGGGGGATTTACGCGTGTTGATAACTGAACCGCAGTTTTGTAAAGCTGAAGTGATAGTTACTCGTAGAAAGGTCGGCTATGGTGAAATTGTTCGAGTTTATCGCCCATTACTGAGCGTAGGCCTCTCTTCTCGTACGCCACTCGTCCCGGTCCTGCGCAGATTAAATCCAGGTGCTCCCTGTTGTTATTCTAATGTATTGTTTGAGTTTATTTTGTTAGCATTTAAAATAAATAACTTATACGAGTAGGTATATATACAATACAATAAATAATAATCATTTACACAATAATAGCTTGTAACATTAATACCATGTATGCAATAGTTATTTTATATACCTAACATCCTCTATCTGTAATTTTGTACTTAATTTTAAGTATAGTATATTGTAAAAGGCCTCTCAGTGTTTCGCTACGTCTCCACTGATGCCTTAAAAATACCGGGCGTAAGGCCCGAGAATCTGTGAATCATTTATTTATTTATTTAAGTACACATACAATACATTTGTTCCGGGAAAAATATTTTAATAGAAACTACTACTAAATATTCTAGTCCAAATCTTACTAAGTTATCACGTTCTTGTAAAATAAAACTAGTAACTGTCTCATCTTTGCGTGATGTATAGTATATATTAAATATTTATATATTATTATATTCTACATATAGTACATAATATATTATGTAGAATTTATTGAATTCATACTGCATTAATATGTATGGTAAAGATTCACAAAGAAATTTTAAGATAACGAAAAATGTTATGATAACCTGAAAAATACGTCACTTGCACAGGTGCAAACAGCTGTATGCACTGAGTTTGTACTTAGACCAACAGTGTTGCACTAGAACTTGATGTATTTATCGATGTATGAGTATATGTACATATATAAAGTATTGTAAGCCAGGTTTAATACCAGCTATCATCATAATCCACAGCCTTCTCTATCCCATTACTGGGCATAGGCCTCTCTTTGAATGTGCCAGCTGCGTCGATCTTGTGCAGACCTCATCCATAAAGAACCCATGACTCGCATGATGTCATCATAATAATTATACCGGTAAAAAAAACGCTAAACGTAAATAATTAGCGTTTCTTATATATATTTGAAGGGTGCCTTTTGTGACACTTTTTTGGTACCTGCACGGATAGAAGACAATTCACAACTACTTTACGGCTCTAATACGGATGATCTGATTATGTTTTTTTATTCCAAAATCTTGTGAAAATATGTCTTGTTTTAAAATGTTAATTTATTTAACTGCTATACGTAATACGTTGGTATTATGCTTTATTTAGAAACATATTACGAGTAGATGTTCGGCAAGGAGGCACCGTTATACAGTTGAGGTTCCAAAGACTCGCACCAAGCGTTTTGCTTCGACTTTCATCGTGCGTACAGCCAAACTGTGGAACTCCTTACTTGAATCTCTATTCCCGTTAAACTATAATTTGTCGGTCTTCAAGTCGACAGTACACTGGTTTCTTCTAGGCAAGCACGCTAGATCGTAGATTATAACGGTGCTTTACATCAAGCAAGTTGTAAACGCGCCCAGACTACTGAATACACCCGCATTGTTAACATACATACACACACGTATACTAGAAGTACCAACTTTCTACCAACTCGTACTTTCCTAATACTTATTACACTCGTCTAGAACTAAGTTTGCACCAAAACGTACTACATGCAAACTCAATTTGCACCTACTATATTCATATTTTTCATCACTCATACTCACTTTACACTGATCACACTTATACAGTACTAACTTTACACTCCTTGCATTGACAATAAACTCAACATGCACTTTTTATGTACTGGTTTAGAACTAAAATGACACTTTTAATGCACTTATTCTGTTCTTACGTTTTTAAGTTCGTACCAGGGCTACGCGTTATCTTGCACTGACTTTACACTATAAAGAAATCGCCCGTAGCTCAGTTAGCAAAGATAAATTTACAAATTCAAAGAGTGATTTACAAATTTAAGTAGTAAAACTGTTGACACCTTTAGTCCCCGAATAAGAGAGACCAAAATGTGGTTTTTTTTATACTTGATATTGGAATTTGCTCACCATGATGCGAATAAAACTAGAACATTTTAAACCCAGGACTATACACAATCCAACTATTTTTTGAGTGCTCATAAGTAATATCTCTATACCTACTAAGTACTCAAAATTCATCTATGACTAACATTGCACTAGCTAATCTATACTAATATTATAAAGCTAAAGAGTTTGTTTGTTTGTTTGAACGCGCTAATCTCAGGAACTAATGGTGCGATTTGAAAAACTCTTTTTGTGTTGAATAGACCATTTATCGAGGAAGGCTTTAGGCTATAATATCACGCTGCAACTAATAGGAGCTAAAAAACCATGGAAAATATGGGGAAAATTATTTATCTTTGAGGGCTTCCGTTAATAACTATTCCACGCGGACGAAGTCGCTGGCACAGCTAGTACGTAATACGAACCCATTATGCACGTAGAAAGGACTAGTTTTGAACTAAAATCACACTCTACGTACTTTTCACGCACTGAAATTGCCCTGTGTGTTCTTAGTTTAGTCGAGTATACTCATGCATTATACATGCTATTTTAGATATATGAATTGTAAAAAGATAATGGTACATGACACTAGCTCGTGATGAATTGAATCGTCAACAAACATGATATCACAACACAAAATAACGGATTTAATTTTTTATTATCATAAATTTAATCTGAAGATTAATTATTTTGAGTCACGAAATCATTATGTTCCGTTTAGCTGTTTTCGCGTGATGAGCGTTTAAATAAACAGACAAACAGAGACACAAAAAACAGAGTAACAAATTGTAGAATCCTGTACTGATTCCTACAATTAGACGTGATGAGGATGTTCCTGTCGCTATTAATCTTGTTGAAATTAAATACTCTTGTTAGATTTACATTTGTTCTGTATTAAATACAGGTTTGCGAGGAGAAGCGAGTGTGGCTCAGTGGTTCCAGTGTCTGCTTTCATTTAAACGCACCCTGGTTCGAATCCGACCCTACACCAATGACTTGTATTTTCAAGTTATGTGTGGATTTGCACTCGCTTAACGGTGAAGGAAAACATCGTGAGGAAACCGACATGTTTGAGGACCACAATATCCGAGGACATGTGTCTTCCGTGGAAGGACCTGGGCGCCCACCACGATGTATCTGCCCAAGAAAACTCCCCTAACGAATTAATTCTGCGAGGGAGTCACGACCCTCAGTCACGAGGAAATACGACTCAAGAAGAAGAAGAAATAGAGGTTTGATACAATTTTTTGGTTTTTTGATTGCAGTTGAATGAGAAGGGAGTTAATTATTCTTTATAAAAAAAAAAAAATGAAGTTATGGAATTTAGAAAAAAGTACGGCCAAAGAATCTGGTACGCGGACGGAAATGTACAGCCATGCTTATGTATTTTTGCCAAGAATTTGGTCGCTGCGATCGAGCCGCGACACAAATAATCACACAAAAATTATAAAAAAAACTGCTGAAATGTGTTTTATTATAGATTTAAAATATAGCTAAACATTTTTTTCTAATATCTTCTATGTGTAGATCTTTGATCCGCTTCAGTTTTAGATTCTATTATGACTTGCATTTTTTTACATAACAGCATCCTACTTTGACTTACAGTAATTACATTCTTTTTGTCACTACATCTACCTATATTTTTAGAGTTACTTTTTAATAATTTTAAAGCCAACATAACGTAGTAATTACTACGTAGCGTTTTCAACAAAAAACATCACTTGTATTTATTTTTCCTTTACATTCCCGATTACACCTGGCTGCCCTTATCCCGCACGCGTTGCGTTCAGAACCGAAACAACAATGGCCGTCGCGAAGTAATTTTAGCACTCCATTAATTAGTTGCAGTTAGCAGTTACACTTGTCTAACGAAAGGGGAATGAACTCCGATGTTCTATTTAGACAAAGGGCTGACAAATAAACTATAGGTGGTATCTGCTTCTGTAAGAAGTAAGAAGAAAGCGAGAGTCTGTTTGTTCATGTTTGATTTTTCACGCCGTAAGGGAAGAACAGAGGTCTATTTTAAATCGCAGTGATACATCTCTGCGATTTAAAATAGACCTCTGTGATTTTGATGGTGAAATTATAGGACCTAAAATTGTCCTACATTATAATATTATACTATTATCCTATTTTATAATATTATACTGATATTATAAAGGCAAAATATGGTGAGTGTGTGATGTTACTGTATGTTCTTCTTGTTTCTCAAACGGCTGCACTGATTTAGGTTAAATTTAGTATCGCGATGGATTAAACCCTGGATTGTCACATGCGCTACTCTTATCAAGGATTACCACGGATAAATAGATAGATAGATTGATACTTTATTGGACACTCAAATATAAAACATAATACAAAACGGAAAAAAAAATTAAAACTAATGCCACAAACGGCGGCCTTATCGCTAAATACCGTGGATTACCACTAGCCTACCATATAATAAAAACGCAAGTGAATTTCTTTTTGGTGTATATTCTCTTTCACGTCACAACAAAGCAAAGGATAAAGTTTAATTATACCTGAAGCATGAAATTTACGAAATATAAATATATTTCTTAAAACATGTCCTAACTCCACACAAAATTTTGTAGATTCAGTTCAACCATTTGAGCGTGAAAACACTATCAGATCAGTCAGATACCCACAATTTACATAGGTACATACTAAAATTATTATTTTATGATTGCACTCACTCTTATTTTAGTATGAAGGTAGTACAGGCGCAGTACAATCTTTACAATAACATCAACATTTTATCCTCAAATAATGCGAGCGAAACATCGGGCATTTACTAGTGTGCTATAAAAAGATTAAACTACAGGTTCTTTTTGGTCCTCAGATTTATTGGTAGCGTTTCGAGGTGTAATAAAGATGGTTAGGTCTAATTGATTGTATTTATGGGGCTTGTTTGAGCTCTAGTAGAAAATAGGTTTATTGTGAATATTTATGGAGTGTATACGGATAAATATTTTGAGTTGTTAATGGTTTTTCTTCGCGAAAAAATATTCAAATATAATACTCTCTGTTGATATGATGATTATTTCTATCATTTTATACGTACAAAATAGCAATTTAATTGGTTGCATATGTGCTACAACATATGAAAAGAAAAAGAAAACTTATACTGTGAAAAACATACTAGCGGAAAGCCAAATTTTCTCCGTGTCGGCAAATATTTTGAAAAGTGGTTGTATTAGCATTTTTATAAGCAGATGTTTATTTTAGATAGCCTAGCCGTAGATGAGCTGAATTTCTATTGTACACAAACAAGACAATACCTATTACCTAAACTTTTATCAAATTTTACAAGTGAAGTGATATTCTAAACTTGGGATGGTGGCTACATACATATAAACCTAGCTGGTGCTAGTTCGTATCTTATATACTGGAGCACACAGTTGGGCACTTGAGAATAGATTTTTTACATGTAAATGTGGAAGGTATCTCTACATTTCACATATACTCGTACCCAATCTATAAAGATCTCTTATGAAACAAACGAAGACTCCATTCTGTTTTTAGTTTGAAGGAATCACCAATACGTTCTGAAACTAATTCCAACTCGATCCCTGACAACAATTTGCGACTCTCGTTCGAAGTTTTATTCTGTGCCACAAATAACAAAGACAGCAGGATTACCTTGTAAACGACACGCAACCAACCAAAAAGATCGAGTCTGTACCTATCTGTAGCCGAAAATACATAACATTTTCACACCTCTATTGTTCAGTAATTAAGGTTCAATTTGCGTTGATTGTGTGTAGGGTGGTGTATGTGGTTAGGACAAATAAAGTATGAGAGAACAATGCTCGTCGAGTCAGTGAATAATTTTAGCTCGGCGTTCCATCGGCGCGACGCGTCGGGTACGTGAGTAGAGCTACCTGTAGATTTTTTCTAGATGAGGCCAGGGGATTTAGAGTTTCTTAGTTAAATGGCATGAAAATTAAGACCTTATTTCACTTCTAAACTAGGTATGGGAGAAAATAGGTTTAGTACGTCTGGAAGGATATCACGTATACAGAGCAAAGTTGTGGTTAAATGGGGGATGTGACAAAAATCGAAATCGAAAATTCCATCTTTGTTTGTATAATTATCTTCAACAAATAAATATTCAAAAAAAAATATTGTCGAACAATCTTATACAGGGCAGGATTAGATTTAGGCATAAGATGAGACTCACGGTCAATTTTAGCATAACACTAAAACAAAATGAAATGATTAACAAAACATTTCCTTCCATTTTTATTAATTTTGAAATATTATTTAGCTTGTTTGTTGATTTCTCGTTACACTCGACAGGTTAACAAACTAAGTTTTACAAAAAAAAAAAAACTCCAAAACCCACATCCAGCATACATTTTTCCGTCCCCACGAGCCGACGCTATCTTTACCGCCCTCGGGGGAAATAACGTACTGTCACGCAGAATATACTGGTGCGCCACAATTAGAGATCGCCAGAAATTGCGTAATTAGAGTCCGTTAATCGATCTTGCATACGATCCCCCTTTGTTCTTGCGGAACTGGCTTGTTTGGGCGTATTCAGGTTGGATCAGGGGAAGGCGTATTGTATATAAGTGTCTTTAACTGTCTATATTCTACTTCGTTGGAGTGAATCAAACACATTAAAGTTTTTTGCAGTCGGTTAAAAAGGCACACCATGACAAGAAATTTTCGGTACCTAAGTTCTTTCTATTTCCGTTATATGTTTTTGGAAATGCTGAATATGCAAGTGATAGCATCTAGAACTATTTTATATAGTTTAAATTTGGGATACTATTTAATAAATGAAATTCAAAGAAAATACATGTCTACACACATAGTGAACACAGTATATTCAATTCTCCGATAACATTACTGTATCATTTTATTAAGACTATTTAACAAAATCAACAGTCTTAAATAATTTAATCTTAGGTCAACGATTTGAATATTTTCCACCATGTTGTTTGTTAGTTTATCCCCCCTAAGTCCACCTCTGTTCGTTTACTGTCCTACGCAGGTCTGAAAGTGATGTATTGCAGCGGCGGTCAGTTCGGGCTGCTTACTGGATTATTGGATAGTTATCATCAGTTTGATTGATATACAAAGCCGGCTAAAGTAGTAAATTATTAGAACATTATATTTAATTCATCCTGTGTCTGCAATTATTTCATATCTAATGTAGAATTGTGATATTTCTAATTGACGTGTCATCTTTTACAAACAAACTTTTTTACAAATTGTTTATCTGTTTATCCAAATTCTTCAGTTGTCTATGCAGTATTGTCGTCGTTTGTTGCTAGATAAGTCAGATTAATTAACACAAATATAAATCCTACATAAAATACAAATTGTTAATATACATTTTTTTTTATAATATTTTGGTTCAAAAAAATAATTATGTTTGCATTAAGTTTCAATGTAAGATAATTAATAGTACTAATTATTATGTGTCTTTTGCATCGGTCATAAGATGATAGTATTTTTTTCTTAAAATATATTCGCCGTGAAAGCTGATTTTTGTGATGAATCTAAGTCTAAATGCTGATTTAGATTTACATTCATCAAAAAAATCGTAGAGATAATATCTAAAATAAATAATACAGCATATTTACTCTAGTCACACCTACAAACTATGCGCATCCACAAAGTCATCCTTTTTCACACTCACCCCATGAAAAAACCCCTAATTTTGTGAAGACCGCCAATTTTACAATAACGCCCTTTCAGACTGCCGGTAATTTTCTAAATAGAAAAGCCAGGAAGTAGTTTCGCCATTTCTGGTCAGGTTTTTGTCCGCAAGCACAATAAGGGGAACTCCGTTAGTTATACGTGTTGAGATATTTTTTTTTACATATTTCTGACCCTATGCTAGCTAAACATAGTAAAAATTGCAAGTATAAGGAACTACAAGCGTTTAATTAAAAATGAAAACTCAATTAATGTAAACTTACATTTTATTTCCACATGGACATAAATGCTTATCTTATCGAAAGTCCTAACTAAATACCACATTTTTAAATTAATCCTTCAATGATTACCTAAAATGTCAAAATAAAAAAAAACTTCACATCTCCATTATTTAAAATACTTAACTATTTAAGTTTTTTTTTAAAATACGCAATCATTTATTAGATATACCTACCTATATCCAGTTCTCGCAGCCAAGTCGTCACCACACGTACACCCATAAACTTGCAATAAAGACGTGAAATAAGCGTCAATTACCACTATTCAATAGCCCGGCCACCGCTGCAGTTTCATTCTTCCTTCCCCCACGGGTTTATTGAATCGGACGATAAGGTGCGGTAATTTCCTGTCATTTACCATCATTACTCTTTGGTTATCATCGTAAGTTGTCCAGACTGATGGTGTGATAAGGATTTGAGTTATTGTGTGTAGTGGCCCGTGTGACGTTGAAAACTATATTTACTTTGCTAGGTGCGCCCGTTGTTAAAGTTGTAGAGTGCCCAACTCTCTACTTCCAACAGTTTCAATTCGCCCTAGGGGCCTCTGATATGGCTTAACAACTATCGTACCGCTTAGGAGTCAATGAACCCGGTTTCATAAAAGCTAATTGCTATATTAAACAACAATTTCAAATCTCCAAATACAGATACAAAAACTAATTAACCTGCGTCAACGTACCTAACTAATTAGTTTTCTAGTATTCAACGTAGACGGTAAACTTATATAGGTATGTTTTACGCGTGGGACTCTGCTTTGTTTTATTAAAAGACAAACTATCAACAGCTACATCTAGACATTCCATACAAACTTGACTATAAAAGTATAAAAGTTTTTTTTTTTAATTAATTGAAGATTGTCGGTTATGATCCTTATGATATTTTAACCCTGCACATACATTCTTCTTGTCAAGTCATCGTATTACAATCTTATACTTCTGACAGACTTTAGTAAAATGCCTTCAAAAAATCTAAAAATCTATACATATGAAGCTGAAAGGGTTTGAAAGTCTGAATATTGAAGATATTTAAAAAAAAATTGGAGATATTTGGTTTTGATAGCAGAACACTGAAACACAGAATTCAACAGTTTCTACAAATGTTGTCTGTTTCTGTGTTTATTGCATCACGCAAAAATGATTTTTGGTATATAGGCTACTTTTATCTAGAAATACAGCATGCGAAGCCGCGGGAGTCCAGTAGTACCACAATATGTTGTGAATGTAATGTTTTCTTGGTTAAAAATAGCCCTCTATATTAATTTTGCGCTACATTCTACTAACCCAGTTCAAACTCCGGAGCCATTAACCGTTTACACCTGTACACTCATATGAAACCCAATAATGCCCCAAGCGAATTTAACCTTCTATAAAACGTGCGGCGCATAAGTTAAGCCGAATCTTGAGGGAACATTTGTTCGGTAAAAACGCGTGACGAAATAGCGGGTACGTACATTCTCGATCACTCCCTCGCCCCTCGCACTTAGCCTTCCCTTTTTACCAATTTCAAGAGCTTTTTTCACACATCAATCTCGTTCAATACGAGAGTAATATGATGTAAAAGCGTCTCTGCCGCCGGGTGTTAGAGAAAATTTGTTAGGAAAAATATTGACGAGCGTTCTGACTGGGGTCGAGATGTTTTAAAGCTGAATGATTGAATCTGGCGCTGTGGTTGCTCCCTATTTAGATATAAATGTAGTTGGTAATTAAGTGGGCTAACAATAAACTGAGTATGAAACTCTACTTATCTATCTGGTATGTATAAAAAGCGACTTGAGTTTAAGTTATCTACTATACTGCTCGATTGTTCAGCTCCTGAAATTATTTCTTTCCTGTGTAGCAAAAAATCTATATCTTAATAAAATTGTAATCTTAATAAACAACTTCGTCACAAACGTATAAATATTTATGTTGACTTGTCTAGATCTCTCGAACAAAGCACTAAGAGAAACCTAAAAGAAAATACCGCCAATGTTTACGATTGTGCCTTAATAAAGGCCTGAAATGGCCACAAAAAAGCCAGTAGACGCTACAACTTTAATGAGATAAGTCCATTTCCAGCCTAAATCCTTATCGGACCGGCACAAGGCACAACACAATAATAAAGAGAGTTAATGGTCAGACCTCACTAACCGACAATCTAGGCAAGGATGCTTTATGCTTTTTTCTTTATACTCGTAAGTCATTTCCTCTAAAAAGCGATTGTTGTTGACTAAAACATCTGCCTAACATTTGATGTCTGACGTCTCTTGTTTTAAAATTGGCTCTTTTAAATTGTAAAATTATCATGGCTAATGGCAACAAAGGTAATAGTTAAACGCACTTGAGATAATGATGTGTTGCAAGAGTACAATTTAAAAATAACTTATTGTGCAGTAGACTTGTTCATGAACAATAAATAAAAAGATTTCACTGCATAGTTGAAAATGTCCGCCAGAAAATTTATTATATCTATTAAATTTCTAAAAAAATGAGTTTTTTTTTAAAGTGTTTAACAGTCGTTGCGCAAGCGGGCCAAGAGATTATTGATCTCGGTAAAACTAAAAAGCTATATTATAATAATTCTAGTACTTTTACTTAGTTTCTCTAGTTCCAGTGCACATCAACCCTGCAGTAAGTTACCGTATAGAAAAAGTTACAGCCACAGTGGAGCGTCGCTTGATTAGCTCGGGTTCCGAACGAGCGTATACGCTATAAACATTTTTGGGTAAACGTAATATCACGTCGTTAGGGTAATAGAACCCGCCGCAACACCCCCGGTCGAGCCGTTAGTGTAGATTCGACCATTTGCCTCATGTAAAGTGACAGAAAAAGGAAATAGATGGAATGAGCTTGTTTTTCGCTTTATGCTATACACCTACATAGGTGATATCTGCTGTTGTTTAAGCCAGTTTTGTGGTTATGGTGTATTAAATTGTCAATTTTTACCACCATCATCATCTTCAGTCCTAGTTGACCCGCTGCGTCTTGTGTGTCTATTCAACTTTAGCACAATCCCATTGATTTATTTTGTACCGTTACAGATGGCAGATTTTATTTTGATGAATTCATACTACTACTACTTGTTAACATATTACGTTGATAACAAACTTATTTTCTAGATTAAAGGAACTCTAAAAAGTTTTGTAACAAAGTGTTCGATGCCAATAGCTAACTTATATTTTTTTGCAATAACTTAGTGAGCATAGACAAATTATATTTATTGATTGAGATGGAGATAAAATATTAAAATATGTATATTAAATTAGATATGTTTTTTGTCTTTTACACGAGCAAGAAATTAGGCTTAAGACTTTATCTAGGGTAGGAGTTAAGAGCTAGTTTCTTATCTAGAGAACTAAAAGAACCGTTTATTGGCTTAAATAAATCTCTACAACGACTGATCAGATTACATGGCTTAGGTTTTATGGTGATAAACGTTTTACGTACATTTTACTAGATTATAGTTACAGATAACATTTCTTGGAATGGTTGTGATTGTTGCCAACCAATTATCGAGCTAATTAAAAGGAAACATCAAGGTTAAATATGGACCAAAAATTCTAAATGGCTGTTTGAGCTATGAGTTATGACCTATGTCCATGATTACGAGATAAACACAATTCTCCATACAATGGTTTCACATACACACTTAGTTTACAAACAATTTTAGTATAGACATAGTTTGAAAAATGTATAGGTATCGTCGGTAGTATTTTTTTTATCACGCGCATTTATAGATTCTAGTTTTTAATTTCTACTGGCAGTCCAACAATCATACATCCTTATTAAAACATATTTTTTTTTTATAAATTAATGATATTAAATAATGAGATACTCTAACGTTTAGTTCTTGAGTTGGAATTTAAATTCATCAATATATTATTATCTCAAACAGAATAAAACAGTGACTCATTCTGTTAATTTAACACATTTAATTTTATCTATCTAGACTAACTTAGCTCTGATTTTAAACCACACACGTTGCTCTTAGATAAACGTACGTGAAAAACATTTCGCAGAGTTCCGTCTATCTCATCGGAGAATCTAAATTGAATCGTGGTGTGGGGTGTTCAGACCATAAACTACCTCCGAGGTAGTAACGTATCTAAACTTGTATTATGAGGCTATAGTAAGTAAGCCACAAATACGTGATAACGATATGTGTAGAGCGAAAAGTTGAACGTTAACCTTCACCTTTCTGACCTAGTTCATGTTATTTTGTGTGAATTTTAACCACCTCCTTCAAAAATAGAGGTAAAATAAACTTGTATGAACTTTTTTCCGCATAGTGTAGAATTTGAGTATGATGACCAATTTAAACTCTATTTAATCTTAACATTCGACTGAAATTTTGTGTGCTTATATTGATGTAGGTATGTTTGTTTACAGAAATATTAGAAATTTAAACTATTTAAATGGTATTTAATAGAGATATACAAAGTTCTATTATCTTCTAGTTATAGTATCTTACAAGAAATTCTGCCATTACTTTCGCTGCTTAAATCCTACACGAACAACAAACGGTCTGAACGGCCATCTAATTTCCAACAAAACCCAGCGTTTCCCTTTCTTACATTAATAACAGTCAGCAATGCTTAAGTGAAAAGTTGAATACACTAAATGGCGGGAAACCGTCCCTCGTCATTTGTAACAGTCGCCGCGTAAGATGAAAGCCTCCTTGCTAGGCATGAGGTGTGTATCCGGCTAAAGATATAGACCTCCCTAGTCAAACTCTCGACTAAATGCGTGTGTATGTGGCAGTAATTTTAGAAGCTGACTTATTTCATCTTGATGACAGTTTGATATAAATTTTAAGTCGGTGTTTGGACCGCCAATTATAAAATCATTGTGATATCACGTTTTATATAACAACCTATCTCTTGTCTATACTGGTGCCTCGGATAATACATATGATTATTCTGAGATTAGATAATCTTTTCATGAGACCGTAATAAACATGTAGGTAGATATTACAAAACGACAGATTTGCTAATTGTCAATACACGGGATTGTAAGTGAATAATTTCAATTGCCTTTTGCATGTATAGAACGATCTGTCCACGTAGCCTTTTCATCCACTAGTGGACATTGATAGGTATTCTTAATGTTTAATCATCCGGTCAAAAAATATTCTTTTAATCCGGCCAAAATCATCGTTTCCATCCCTACCCCGATACAAAACGTCGCTTCACGTCTCAGTAACCAATGGGCGGACACTGCGTTCTGCTCCGTACACACCGGGGAATGATTTGTGGTGCATCGTGTGCCAAAATAATTTGCGGTCACTGAATAGGCACTAAGTGTGTCTTTGTTGTTCTTTTTTTAACCGACTTCAAAAAAAAGAGGTTATCAGTCTTCTAAAAGTTTTTTTTGCAATTACGGCGGTGTATACATAGGGATTTGATCTTTGTTTCGAAAAGCGTCTGTTTGCTGGACTGGTTGTATATTCATACTGAATTGCAGCGACCGGTCATAATCTTTTTGGTATAGTGGTAATATAGGGTCTTGAAATGAGATTCTTATGCTAATTTTTATCTCGAAACCATGCGAACAAAACCTCATCCAAAAACATTATTTTGAAGAATCAATACAATTCTGTTCAAAAGTCTCCCAAATGTGTGTTACATACGAAATTGTTAGATTCGATGTCGACACATCCTTACCAATGTAATAGTAATATTATCAGCGAAATAGATAGATAGATAGATAGATAAATACTTTATTAAAACACCACAAACGAAACAACACACAAAAAAAAAAAACATACAAATTAAAATCAGCGTCTTAATTGGCGGCCTTATCGCTAAGAGCGATCTCTTCCAGGCAACCAATCTGGCAAATCTGATTGTCATCAAAAATCCCCGCTACCGTCGGATCTTTATCCGGATACCGTCTCGATATCCGGTCCATTATGGCGCAGATAAAACTTTGATTTGATTCCAAATAACTTGTGCGGTAACAAAGAACTTTATTTGTAACTTTATTGCGGCAAGCGATTCTTTGCGGCAACTGATTCTTTGCGGCTGATGCTACTATTCTTTCAAGTTATAAGTCGGAACAGAAGAAAGACTTGTGACAGCTGCTGTAAAAGAAACTAAATTCTTTAGTTCTGTAGTCTTGTTCTTGTATTGTGTTTGAGTAGTTTTATTCAACTGGGTTTATAAAATAGATTGTAGCATTTTCTATTTTTCTAGTACCTTTATTTGAGCAAAGGCTCATCAACAAAGCAATGTTTTGTTTCGGTTTAAACAACATGTTTCCGATAAAAAAATATTGAGAATCGATATCTTGAAATATCAAACTTTATCCGAGTTAAATTAATTAATTAATATATCAAAACTATTAATCAGTACAACTGCACAAGCACCGTGCTTACTATTGTAACAAAAAAAACTATTGCTAGGCACGTTATGTTTACCTTAGCTTTAATGTAACAGAACGTTCAACAGAAACCTGTAGGTCACGTACAAAATTTCACTGGGTAGCTGGCATGACGCTAAACTAATGAATATTAACGAGAATGTGTATATTTAAGGCAACAATTTCGGGGTCCCTTGCTTGGATGTGCCGAGATTAACGCGGTAAAGTTCATTTAGCTAAATATAGCTCAGAGTGAAAATAATTTAAGGCATATGCATACCTAGACCAGTCGAAAAAGTTAGATTGTAATTATGATTGATTAATGTTTATCTCTTGTATCTTGATCTCTTGTATCGGAGGCCAAGACTCACTTTGGGTCGCTGCGCCAGCGGAGTAAGTAAGTAATGTTTATCACGTCGTTGACTAAAAGTGGATTTAAAAATAAAAACTGCTCTGTGACATATAATCCAGCGTTTATTTTATTTTGATATATCATAATATGACCACCTATAAAGATTTTTAGTTACTAAAGTGATGAACGTTGATGACATTGCAATAGATACGTTACGTGTATTTTTGTAGTGATGATGAGTCTATGCAATGACAAGAACGGCTTATCACTATAAATAGGTACAAACACATCTTGTTTAAAATGTTACGTAAATTTTATTTATCAGTAAGTGAAAAAACAAGACCCTATTGAACATTTCTTAAATGGAGTTCTCAATACGTTGTACAAACAAAGCAGCCCTTTGTTCATTCCACATAGTTTCGCAAGGTGTAATCAAGTACCAGCATTGTCATAGATCTACTAAAACACTTAGATTATAAATCATTATTTATGAATGCAGTATGTAGGAAATATCATTTTACAATACTATACTATAATAGGCAGATAAAAACGAAATACTGTTTGTTGGTGTGTTTTTTTGATTTTAAGCCGCAACGCTGCATATTATGTGATGATAGCATGGGATCTTGAATGAGACTTAGTTTATTTTTTATCCCAAAATAACGCAAGAGAAGCCTCGGGTATCCAATAATCTGTTATAAATTATATAATTCATTATTTTTGAAATAAATGAAGTAAATAATGCTTTATGGAAATATAACTGTTTGGACATGTAAATACATTGAAAAATACGATATCATCTCTAAACAAATAATAATTAAATATGAACCAGAATTTTTTTATGATATCAAAATTATGATCATTCATATTTATCAAAAATATTTCACGTATTCACTGAAAAAAGCATATGCGTTAAAATGATATCAAACTAATATTTCGACATCATTTTATAAGTAGCCGCTTGTTATAGGTACTGAAGTTTCTTGTATTTCAAATTAAAACTATATTAGATTCACCTCCCACTCATAATTTGATCAAAGTAAAGTGGACGAAATCCTATATATTCCATTGACTTAATACCTGGTCGAGGCTCCTTGCAAAGTTTCAGGTCATCAATCAACGGAGTTGGGGCGCGAGCGAGTGTTTTATAAAGTACCTATTACGATACACGTTACCGTTACCCAATGACAACAAAACTGATAGAGGCCTCAACGTAAATAATTTGAAACACAAACGTATCACAAGCAAACATAAAATATGTCGCCATAACAGTTAAAAGTATCGCGAAACATTCATAAAATATGTAACTACCAACATCATACGCGATTTTTTACGTGAGTAAAAACCGTAGTAGTTGGTAGTTAGTTGTCTGTCGCTGTCATGGATGCTTGAATTTTTTTTAATGGTAATCTATTCTAATATTATAAAGCTGAAGAGTTTGTTTGTTTGAACGCGCTAATCTCAGGAACTACTGGTCCGAATTGAAAAATTATTTTTGTGTTTAATAGACCATTTACCGAGGAAGGCTTTAGGCTACATAACATCACGCTGCAACTAATAAGAGCGAAGAAATAATGAAAAATGTGTAAAAAACGGGGAAAATTATTCATCTTTGAGGGCTTCCGTTGCGTGCGCTGCGAAAACGGTTCAAGATATCAAAAATATATTTATAATAGAATTATTTCTCTTGAAATGATCTAATAAAATGTCCGCAACAGTATATGTCTATCTTTTAAGATTAACTCACTAGGACCGTTTTTATGGTAATAACTATTCCACGCGGACGAAGTCGCTGGCACAGCTAGTACAGAATAAAGCTAGATTGATGTCTTTGATTTGAAATGTCTCTGAGGTTACCTTAACATGTGGGTAGAGGGGAGTTCATAGTTTGATGAAGGAAAATTCTTTGGGAGTTTACACACAGAATTATTTTTAGTTTTGGTATAAATTCATCATGTCTAAGTAAATTTGTCTAGGTTTAAACCTGTACAAAATTCAGACGTGATGGTAATGACGAAATTTTCCAAGATAATTAAAACATATATTTTTTTGCACTGAGGTTGAAAATTGAGGTTTTTAAACAATATATTACTTTACGCTGAGCAACGGATTGCCGTGGTTCTTACTATCTAGTACGTTTAAGCCTTTAGGTACATACAAAAAGGCTAACGCCACAAACATTCCAACTCTTTTTATACTTTCATGCCTGAAAACCCCGAAAACCGTATATTCAATCTCTCAAGACTCTTATATTGAAGTCATTCTCCTGACGTTTATTTGTCCCCGTGTCATATGCAGTTTGCCCTCAGCACTATAATTTGACTCGACGGTAAATATAGAGTAACAAGATCTTTGTAGGAAACAAGGGATTTTACCGCGACGTTCGGAGGGGTATCATTTTCAAGACAGCGTTATATGAAAATGATAAAAAACGGCGTGAGAAAGCTATTGGTTGGAGACTAAGGGATTCGACTTCATGGATATAAAATGCTACTAGAATTTTAAGGTTACTGATATGTGTTGAAAAATTACTGAAGTGTGTGTTAAATTTAAGTGATTGCTTAAATATTATTATTATATTTCCTGTACTATACATTCCGTTACTGTCCTTAGAGATTATTTATGTATATTTAACATAAATCGATATTTTTATGTATATTTAACATAAATCGTACAATTATATTATAATTAATATCCATTTAAATCTTATCGATGTATAACTTATTCGCAAATTTCCATTTATTCATATATATCATATTATTAGGATATTTTTTTCCTACATCTGACACTCAAAATTTAGTAAATTTTAAAAGAAGGCAGTTAGTCAATATTTTTTTGTGTGTTTTGATTTAGATCTTCTTGCAGTTATTGTTTTTCGTTGTTTTAGTTATTTGTATTTAAATAGTGTAGGATTTGAGTGAGGAATGTAGAAGTAATACCAGCCCACTGAGGGACCTAGCACGTGGCACGGTCACAAACTCATGTACAAAACTTAAATAGTAAGTAAACACCTAGATTATAAGAAACATTTTGTACGCACCATCTTTTGTCTGTAATAAATGATTTTTGATTTGATATATTTAAAAACATACAAAACCAAAAAAGTTTCATTACAGAAAAAAACTAAACTAGGTGCAGGTTATTTGTGTTTTATATTTTATGTTTTCTCTTTACACTAAACCATATTACGAGTATAAAGGGACTCTGGGACTCACCTATCACAATACCTCTAATAAAGAAAACGATTTAAGGTTTATCGAGGATTTCAGTCCCCTTTTCCAATGTTCATAAAACTGGTTGTGTAGTAGGTAACTGAACTTCGTAATGGTATTAACAGTAAGGTTACAACAACTAAAGTCAATTAATTAAATAAAAACCCAATATTTATTTACAGACCTTGCAATAGTGAATTTAAACACCTGTATTTTCTGGCTTTGTGTTGTATTGTGTATTCTGTGCTTTGTGGCTGAGTTTTTTTTAATGTACCGTTTGTGAGACGAACACACAACGTTGCATAAACACTTTTCAGTTCTTTTTCCTGTATCTATCAAAAACCCTCTTAATATATAGACAAACCAGCTACGGCTCACGTATTCATCACCAAGATAAGATTGTTTTAAAAAATATTAGTTTACCCTATATTTTTCTTGTCACGAGTCATAATTTCAATATAAAATATTATAATTCAATTTCCGAGATTTCTATGCCTATACTGGTAGTTCTACCCAACTAGCTGAGTTGGTCTCATGCGCCGAAAAATGCTGACTGGTACTTTTATGAAAAAATATTTATGGGTCTGGCTTGTTGTCAGTTTGTTTTGTGCACCTTTGTTTCTGACGATCCAGCTCTATTCGAGCAAAATGGCCGATACAAAACGCAACTGCACCGAACAAAGTTTCAAATAGCAGTTTTTGAGAGATTTCGTTTTGTTTTGTCGCTAGTTCAAACATACACGACGACCGCAAAATGTTTTATGTGGACTGAGTTCATTTGATCGAAAATATTCCTTTTTGTCACTGGTCTCATTGAAAACAATGTAAAAATGAATGACTGCAACGTATCTGTGATTGTGTTGTATTGAGATTGTAACGTCACAATTTAACATAGACAACAAACAAAACAAACACAAACAAAAGTTGGTTTATACAAAAATTATATCTAACATTAGTCCTATACATGAATTTATTGTCGTCGTTAAAATCTGACGTTAATTATTTATTTATAACTACAAAAGGTTCTATCTAAAGCCCTCACTGCAGGTGTATATGTTTTCTATAATATACCTTACATACTTTTTATGTTAGTATCATGTTTTGCTTCCTAGAACTACGTTCTCTAAGCTTATCCAGATTTCCAACCACAAAGAACATTCAGAGTAGCCGTCATGCTTTACAAATTTGAATTACTTTTACTAGATCCTCAGAAAGCGGCGATGGCTGTGCAACTTGGAAAACTCTGCCATTGAAATTCATTCACAACACGAAAGCGACCGCCACCGGCACACAAAGAATTTTAGGTTATTTTTCTCATTTCAAATTCTCCATTCCCGCGACTAGAATCGTAAAAAGCGGATTATAGTCGGCACGTGCGGAACTAGGCGCGGGGGGTTGAGGTGGATAACGGACCTGGGGAATATGATTTACTCCTTTACTTTTTCTAGGTACCTCTCCATCATACGATGCGGATTGTCAAACTTGATTTTACGAGTATATCAACAATATATCATTATAAGGAATAATGATATATTGTTCTTACGGCTTTATAAACATACGTTTTACTATAGTCTGCATGAAGCGTGCTTCCTTTCAGTTGCCTTGAAGAATGCTATTTACTTTCAATTGGAAGACCCCTTGTAACATATGTAGTTACAATAATGTATGTATTTAATATGAAAAAAGTAGCGACATGCACCATTTTCAAAGAAACGACACATTCTTTACACCCCAACTTCTAAGCCTGGCTACGTCCACACAGCTCGCGTGGCGGATAGAATTCGTGAGAATAATCCGCGACTGCAATATGGGTGGTTTATTTACTCCTAGCCTAACCACTAAGCTGCATATAATGAAAACGCACTGTCGCGGGCGTCAAATCGCGCCGGCACCACTGGAAATGTCTCTATCCGTGGATTAAAATGTCTTGATACTTTTTGTAAAAGGTGTAGATAGGTGTTTAATTTCATATCGCAATTTGATATGATTTTTGTTATTGTTATTATATGTAAATATGTTTTTGATTTGAATATATGTAGATTATATCACGTTTACTCAAAAACATATGGCACACAATGGAACTACAACAATGTATGTTTTACCAAATACTATTTTGGCTTTAGAGCAGACATCACGTAGAACATTTGGCTTTTTGATTTACTTGTATCACGATAACCAAGCGCAAAATATAACTTTACAGCGATTAAAAACCGTTATACACGTACTTTCGTTGTAACATAATGTTAAATTTCGTGCAAACATGCAATTGCAAACGTTCCACATATTTTAATTTCATGATAATGTGATTTCCTATTTCGTAAATACAACACTTTGAATACGAATTAACAGGTTTGCTTTATTGTTTCTGATAACTAAATGTGCAATTAGCATGCCATGTTAAGTGCGATGATATTTCACTGCATTTTTTCCGCAGTTTTTTGTACACTTCCCATAACTTTTAATGAACACTTTGCACGCAAGGGTTGCATTTTGTTTATTTAATGTAAATATAAGCTTATAAAAAGTTCTTCAGCCATTACTCTTTCAGCTAAAGCATTAATTTAAAAATTAATACAAAAATACAGCAGGGCTTGTACGATTTATTTTATAAACGTTTTCAGCACGAGCAATTGTTTTACGCGCCCTATAATTTTATTTACTATACACAAATTGTTTGGTTTAAAAATGCATTTTATTGTTACTTATAAACCAGTGATATATATGTATTTTTTTGTAAATATTCAAAATTAACGGACATTTATAAGTAATATAATGTATAAGTATTATATCCGTTATCTAGTACCCGCGACACAAGCTTTGCTTAGTGCGAGGCGAGATGGCGCTGTGTGCAATGTACCGGAATATTTTGTTATTGTATTTTAACGGAATGCTGTTTCGAGTGTCGTTTGCGTAATATTTCTCTTCTAGTTTTAGTTACTCGGACAAATATCGGATGGAAAAATTGGTAGGCTTCATGCCTTATAATTTCGTAGAAAAAAGTATCAAACCCGTTCCTTCCCACTACCGGCTCATACGGTTATCCGCACACGTCGCGAGATGTCACTTGTCGCACGCGACGGGCTCCCCTCTAACAATGAAACTCTATACGACTTTTCCTGTTTCATTCAAATGTTATGTTATCTTAATTCGATGATTAATAACTGGCTTTGTGTAGTGTTCACAAGCTGGTTCCAAGATGTCTTATAAATTGGAAAGTATGAGATTGCATTTCTTTCAAAAGAGACGTAGAAGGAGAGTTAAATGTATTATTTTTTCTATATATAACCGTAAACACGATAATTACATACTATCAGATAATATTGACACAAAAATAGATCTAATCTATGAATATTAAATAGAATTTCAAAGACTCATACGACATTTTCTTGTTTCTGAAAATTCCATATGATTCAAGACTTCCAAACTCTTAAAGCCAATTCCAAGAAGTTCGGAAACTCAATCCCGCTGACGTATTAAATTGCACAAACCGGAGCAGGCGCCGACGCAACAAAATACAACGCCATACAATTTTATATGCGTCAATAAATTGTCTTATTCCTATTGCCTGAAGAGCTTGAAGGCTAGAGGCGTTCTCATATCAGTTGCCATAAAAATGTTTTATGTAAGAGGCTAATAAATGACATCAGCGAATTCTGTAAGACAATATGAGAGGCGCTGCGCTCTATCCATTTGGCTGGCTCCCCTAGCAATCATTGTTTCGAGCCGACCGCCTTGTACAGGCCGTTCTCTATTGAATGTGAAACATGGTACGAGGAAGTGATTTGAAGAGGCTATGCAGTTTGCGAACTTGCAGCGATGTGGTTTGGGCATCGTAGACGTGGTACGTATGATTACTATATGACCAGACCAAGAATATTGCACGGAGAATGTTATTATAGGTCGTGTATATGTCGTAGGATAATTCGATACTTCGAATCTTCGCGGAAATCCTAGGGGTTTTGCGAAAACGCGGATAATTAGACATAGGCGAAAAATTATCTGTCCTGTTGTAGTGCTAGTGTTGGACTCGAAGTCACTTGTCTGTGACAGAAGGTAGATTAGGTTCGTTAGGTTGCTTTCTACCACGCACATGCGACGACGAGCGAAGCGAGGAGGAGCCAAGTCCTGTTGTAGTGCAAGTGGTGGGGCAAAAATCCTGACTTTGTCCAGTAAGATTTGATAATTTTTCGCCTATGTCTAATTATCCGCGTTTTCGCAAAACCCCTAGGATTTCCGCGAAGATTCGAAGTATCGAATTATCCTACGACATATACACGTTATATACTCGTATGTACACGTTAAAATAAATTCGATATGAACTGACATGAAAACACTATTATAAGTGCAATCGGTACTCTCAAGACCTTTGTTATTATTACTCGAACATTGTTTCAACCGAGATATTAATTTCTATAATGTCATTAATTTTCCGACACAAGTAAAAAAATTGCGTTTTATATTTAGATATAGCATATTTCACCCAAATAGTATTTTGATGTAATTTTTTAGTTACAAAAGTAGAATTACATCAAGATATATCATAAAAGACTTATCATTTTAGATAGTTTAATTATCTTCGCATATAGACGTTTGGTATTTTTTTTCTTTTCTTTATATTTTTGCAGCACCCTGTAAATGTTTATGGCTCAGCTAAGATCATGGATGCCTACTCGTCATATTGGCCACTCAGCTAATACCAGCCCCTTGTTTTTGTTAAGCTTTACGCCATGTTAGGCTATTGTAATGCATTATCTTTTTTGCCGACCACAAACATAACTGGTAAATAAATATCCACAGTAAAAATAGCTCTTTAGAAAAGTATAATAAATCAATCTCAAATCAATTTCCTACCTCAATTTTCAAGAATACATCATGATGCTTGCCAATTTTGCCCCAATTTACGGCAGGCAACACCACAGGGTGCTAGTTTTGTATGAAAAATATAAATCAGCTACCAAATACATAAGTGTTATAAATGAATAATTACCAAAATGATATAAATTATCTGTCCTGTTGTAGTGCTAGTGTTGGACTCGAAGTCACTTGTCTGTGACAGAAGGTAGATTAGGTTCGTTAGGTTGCTTTCTACCACGCACATGCGACGACGAGCGAAGCGAGGAGGAGCCAAGTCCTGTTGTAGTGCAAGTGGTGGGGCAAAAATCCTGACTTTGTCCAGTAAGATTTGATAATTTTTCGCCTATGTCTAATTATCCGCGTTTTCGCAAAACCCCTAGGATTTCCGCGAAGATTCGAAGTATCGAATTATCCTACGACATATACACGTTATATACTCGTATGTACACGTTAAAATAAATTCGATATGAACTGACATGAAAACACTATTATAAGTGCAATCGGTACTCTCAAGACCTTTGTTATTATTACTCGAACATTGTTTCAACCGAGATATTAATTTCTATAATGTCATTAATTTTCCGACACAAGTAAAAAAATTGCGTTTTATATTTAGATATAGCATATTTCACCCAAATAGTATTTTGATGTAATTTTTTAGTTACAAAAGTAGAATTACATCAAGATATATCATAAAAGACTTATCATTTTAGATAGTTTAATTATCTTCGCATATAGACGTTTGGTATTTTTTTTCTTTTCTTTATATTTTTGCAGCACCCTGTAAATGTTTATGGCTCAGCTAAGATCATGGATGCCTACTCGTCATATTGGCCACTCAGCTAATACCAGCCCCTTGTTTTTGTTAAGCTTTACGCCATGTTAGGCTATTGTAATGCATTATCTTTTTTGCCGACCACAAACATAACTGGTAAATAAATATCCACAGTAAAAATAGCTCTTTAGAAAAGTATAATAAATCAATCTCAAATCAATTTCCTACCTCAATTTTCAAGAATACATCATGATGCTTGCCAATTTTGCCCCAATTTACGGCAGGCAACACCACAGGGTGCTAGTTTTGTATGAAAAATATAAATCAGCTACCAAATACATAAGTGTTATAAATGAATAATTACCAAAATGATATAAATTATTTACCCGAAAACGTGGTGTGTAAATTCGTCATAGTACGTTGCAGTCATTGGTCGCCAAAACCATAAATCGTAGCATAACATAAATAAAAAATATAGAATGTACACGCAGTAACAAGAGAAGACACGGCTCTTTATGTTGATGATTTAGTTAGCACTATATTAAAATTCTTCATGGAAGCATCTGGGCATCTATCGGCCCTACATTTATTTATTTACCGAAGTTTTTTTCAAAAGACTTCGATAAGGTGTAAACTATGAAGGAGCCCCCGACCTTCGACAATTAAAAATACGACTCAATAAAAAGAGTAAATAAAGTAAAAAAAATAAATATTTCAGGACATATCACACAGCGCCATCTAGCCCCATACTAAGCTTACGCTGGTATCATGGGTACTGGATACAAAACTTATTGACTGATATAATACGTTTATACTTTTTTTTTGTAAATACATACTTATTATACATAGAAACAATCAGACTCAACACAAGTAATTACAAATTTTAATATGCATAATTACTTGTGTTATGCGGGAATCGAACCCGCACCCCTAGATTAGAAGGCAGAGCCACTACCAACTAAGCTAACAGAGCAGTCAGAGAGGCAAATTTCAGTTAAATTCTGATCCAAATCAATTTCAGACGCTACGTGTCATAAAACCGTAGTTCAGTGGCGGTAACAAGCTGCTGGTAACTAATATTAACTCGGTTACATTCCACATACAGCAAATCGGTCTAAGCAAACACAATCAACGTGTGTGCGTTGTTGCCGTGGATTCATCCGTTATAGATACTTTATATGTTTTTCATTTGAAACCACTACTTGTAAATTTATGAACACCTCTATTTCTGAAAAAAACTCTTTATTCAGATCTAGCTATTTTTTTTTAAAGTTTGTGATATCACGTAAATAAAAGACATGATTTCTTACTCTATCGGCAAAATACAAATACTGAGCTGGGCATAATATTGTTTATAATATGTTGCCAGTACTTTAACTTAATTAATAAGCTAACATAAGCCTGCAGTCTGCCTGATTTTAAAAACCGCTAGTTTACCTACAGTAAATTTGTATACTCGAAATTGTAAGATCTCTAAGTATTGTAATTTACTGGCAATAAGTTCCTAGTAGAGAGTAAAAGAATCCTAAAGTTTCACTGCCAGCGCTGTATTTATTTCTTGTGCAAAATCTATAGAAAATGTGTCAAAGATACATAGAAGCACTTTGTCAGATAAAGCAAAGACGATACAAGGTGAGTTTGTGAGATAGGTATCTATACGAGTAAATCCACGCACTGCAGCTCCTGCGGAACTGTTAGCTAAGCAATATTGGAGACCGCTGTAAACTATTATAGCGTGTTCGGGAACTGAACAGATGTGGATAAAGTGAAAAGTTATTTTGTTGAAGCCATCTCGGCTACGATGGAAACGAGTTTCCGTAAAAAGGAAAGATGAGTTCTTCATTCCTGTGAAATTGACCTTGTAAGTGTAGGTTGGTACGATACTATTATTAATAGACTTCAAAAATAAGGATGTTATCAATTCGAATTACTGATTTTTTTGTCTTTAACCTCTTTCTTTCAATTTATTTAATTGTAACTGTTAAACAATATTTCATTTACAAACAAAAAATAAATGAAATTGTGGTATACATGGGTACATTTTTTTTTGGCGACGGCCGGAAAAGTTTTTAAAGACTTAATCTAAGCTAATCTTTGTAAATAGCGGCTTTATAAGAGAACAGCCAAAATCAGTTATATATTAAAAGAGATTTATAATTTCATTCAAGATCTCAGAAGTAATCTTCATTGAAAGCAGTCTCTAATCGAAAATTTAACGGAAATAATCTTGGCTTAGGTTTTTGGTTACTGAAGGCAGTTATTTATATTTACTTGTATGAAGAATGTGGTGAGACTTTATGGATACTTTAAATACTAAAATAAAATTATTAAGTAGTAACAAGAAGGAAAATCTGCAGTTTTTCTAACGTGCATTTTACCAGTGTGTGCGTGAACCGTATACTATCTCCCACCGTACGAAAATCGATGATCTATGGCTGTCATTGCAGCTTTGAAGGCAAACAAAGATAATATATACCAACAAATACCCTTTTCTTCCACATTTGTGATAGTATAATAATCATTTGGTTTGTTATATTTTCACTGAAATTGATAAAATGTGTAAGTACCTACTCTAATTTTAATTTAAAAAATAACCGATTGACATGTTATCGCGGCAATATCAAGTTTTGTGAGGCTCCAAAATTTTGGGCGTAAAGTCATACCACTACGATGTTGAACCCCTTTTACAACTTCTCATAACATCGTATATCTCTGAAAATGTGAGTCATCTATCCTTTTCCTCATACAATCCTATTGTTTGACTCCCTCCACGATCTAGCGAGATTGGTTTCACACTTTTACTCACTAAAGTTATTGTTCTAAGACCACGCGTCATTATTCATAGCGCTAAAGGGAGCGAATGAGATCGTTTATGACGGATAGTTTCTTATCCTTATTTCCTATTTTTATCGAACACATTATGTGGCTTGAACTCCTACGACAGAGATAGGTACGTTCAAAATATAAAATAAATATAATTTAATTAAAACCATTTTTTTGTATGTCTATGTGGCCATTGCTTCTCAATCATGTATATTAAAATAACTAGAAATAACTTGATAAGAAAACTTGACTACTTATTACTAGAAAATAAAAAATAAAAAGAACATTTTAAGGAAAAGCCTAACGATAGTCCAAGCCTCGTAGTGAGTTGTATACTGCCGGAGATCAGCGTGTTCAGTGTGCTGAACCTTTACTACGGTGGATAGTAATATTAAAAAAAATATGTAAATATTAAAAACTCTCAATACTCAACACGGCTAGTGTGTGTAATCTTCAAAATCATACGCGAGTTTTTTAGAAAACAAATCCGGTCAAACATTTTCTTTCATTTCCGGCATAAAATGTATCCTCAGATATAAAAACTTCTCATCCCTAACCATATGTCTTACAAATGCGAACACTTTGCTCTGAATGGGGTGGACGCTAGAGCCTTCCATTAAGCATCAATCCTTGTTTCAAATATTGCGATGATGTGTCTCGTAAGCAGCTGGGGCATGATATATTGTAAAGTTAAACTGAAATGATACGAATATCAATATAAATAAAAGGTAACATGGTGACTACACTGTCAGAGTAAATATTGTGTCTATAGTTAAATACTCGTTATGAATAGATTTAGGCTGGTAATTATAAGAAAGTATTGTACATATTTTGGGATTAACACGTTTGCAAAGGTAGCTATGTTTTTAATATTGAAATAGAATAGCTCCTCAAAAGTAACATACTATAGGTAGCAACTAATAATAGGTCTTTACCTATGAAATTGCCGATTTGTATGACGAAATTGAGAAAAAATGATACCTATTTCCATACAAACATTTTTAATGTTTGTATGGAAATGTCTGAACAGATTTAGATGCAATTGATAACTATAGTTAGATGGAAAAAAAGCTATGCACTGCGTATATCAATTTCTCAAAAACAGAGTAGGTATATAATAAAAATATACCTAGTTAAAGTAGTGAAACCGCCGACACATTGAAAGAGGTGTTTTCAATGACTTCCCTATAAGTAATATGCACTAGTAATACATTTTTTTATCTAAAAGGTACATAATTTAACAATTGATACAATACAAACGGTATTTGGAAAAAATATAACTGTACGTAAAAGTTACAAACAGATTAAAATGTAAGAAAAAAACGGCAATTTCATAGGTAAAGACCTACTAAATAAAGAAACTAGTTATTTAGGTTTAGGTTAAAATTATACTGGACTTGATTATTCATTACCAATGGTCACAAAAACAATCTTGCTACGAGTGAGAAAAACACTTATTGTATCCACGGACATCCACATCAAAGTGCTTTATTATCACGAGACATCCGAAATTAGTCTTTCATCCCCTTCAATAAGGCCTACGCAGTTTTCTCTAAACATTTCCAAGCTGCCTAAGCCTCCTTGATCCCAAAACAGGTATGAAATAAACGCACATCGTTATAGGAATTCATTGCGCTCGCCGAAAAAAATCTTTTAGTGAGAAAATATCCAAGACTTGGTCCCCAATGTTTACTCTTGTTGGTTAAGCTGCATCTAATGAAATCCCCTGTCAGGGAAGACTTGCACCAAATCTTAGATGTCCCTAAGTGGTTTTGGTACTTTATGATATAGGTATTAAAAGCTATAAAAATCGAATACAATTTTGTAGTTGCGTATTTCACAAAAATTACACTACAATTACATATGTGATAACTTTGCAATTAAACACGAGTATGTTATTATTATGTGCTAAAATATATCATGTTTTAAACTTGTTCAAAGGATACACATGAAAAAACTACTCAACTAGGTATTTATATAATAATTCATTGTAGATAGTTGTCGTTATGTGTCAATTAAACAATAATCAATAAGTTATGGTATATAATAGTCTTAAAATAACTATTCCTACCACCTATTTCTATTATTTCTCGATAACCAAAGATCAAGACATCTCAGTCTGACTAGCATGAATAGACACGTGGACTTTGAGTATTTTCAGTGTTCCTCCGAGATTATTTCGGAATGTTATTCCGATCACGGCGTCCCTAGCCTTGCTTATTGAATAAACTTCCACCATAACACAAACTACAGATTTCACTTAATTCCGGGTCCGATAAATCGTTAGTGGCCAAACAAAAAGATACGGGAAAATTCAATCAGGGCCAATTCAAACTTTTCTGCGGCTAAAGGGGTTCTGACAAATCTTGGAGCGTTTCTACTCGACGCATCTTTGAATAAAAGACCCCTTACATTGAACAATGGGACGGCCCAGGCTGGTGGACATATAACGGTTGACCATTTTTCTTTTGTCCGAATACCTACGAATTGAGAATATCAAACGGGGTGCCCAGACGGAGAACTGATTGACACTCTCTTTGTACGAAAATCCATTGATTTTAACCAATTCAGTGAACAACATTTGCTGAAAATAAAATTTGCTCGGTTGACGGATTTCGGTCTCGGCATTTATCCTTATTGTCAAAATTCGCAATTTTTACAAGATATTTTATATATCCTTAAATTTTGAGTGTTTTTTATTGTGTTGATGTTACTAATAATATTGAATGCGTATTAAATATCTTATGTATTATTAGGTATTCTCCTTATAATTTTTGTAATGAATAGATTTTTTTCAGTTCTTAAGGGCAAACATAAAAAGCATCTAATAAATAAGCAATCAACAGAAAATCTTTCTCATATATTTTTCTGTAGACAAATAAGATAGCTAAATAGTTCAACTCAGATAAACTTGACCCATGCATTTCTGAAAGTTAAAGGTCGTTCAAGACACAACACATATGCTTGACCTTACGATTCAAACAAATTCAATTTATATACTTCAATAGCACTTACTTAAAGTTAGAAGGACTTTCTTCAGATTCTTTGTCATTTATCTTCAATATCAGTCAATAGACAAATAACAGTGAGAATGCGTTAGACTTGGATTAGATAGCTGGTTTTTGACAGGTAAATAATAATAAAGTTTTGATCAAAAGATAGACTCTGATCTCGAGATTTGAAATTGTTCAAATTATTAATAGAGAAGGCTTTAATGTACTATCCAGATTTAAATCATAAAAAAATACATAAGTAACCCTTCAAAATACATACACACCCTACAAAACCTATCTCGAAACCCTACCGAGTTCCGTTCCGGCGCGCCGCAAGTGCTTGTTTGACGCTCCCGTGTCGCCACACCATTAGGTGTACGAACGAAATTTATAATGCAAATACGATTACAGAGCTGTAGCAGAGTTGTGAGAGCTAATGCACTCGGCGCTATGAATTGCAAACTGTCGCCGTGAGACGTCGACATACACCACCGTTTACATTATAACCGCGACCGTTACATTATATGCTATTATGTATCTAAGTGTGTCTGACAGTTTTTTTTATTTTTCATTCTACATCAAAGTGATTTTTGATATGGAAATAACATGGATCCATGGAGTAAAGCCGCGGGCATCCACTGATATATTGTTAAGTAGCTAATATTAACCTATAATATGGCATTGATAGTTCTGTTGTGCTAGAGGTGGCTTTACATCGCTGCTCAAAATATCACATGATATCTATACAAAAGTTACTAATTTATTGGTAAGTGAACATGGTTATGTAGTTAAGTTAGTTAAATTAGCACACATCGGAAAATAGGAACCGCTACTAAAGCTTGCATGACTGTGAAACTCTCTGTTTAATTGATACCTAATGCGCTTTATGTTGCGCTGATAAAGGGTTTGTTGGGTCTGCAAATTGTACGCTTACAAAAGAGAAGGGAATGCCTAGTCCATCGGCATTCTATGTCAATGCTGTGAGGCTGGCTCCAATCTGTAGGGCAAATAGCTGCGTTGGGGTTGATAAGATGCGACGTATGAAGATGTGAGCTTCTGAATAGGTATGTTATTTTCATAAGAACGTTTGCACTTACCGACCTATGTACCTAACATATTAATACCTTAAT
The DNA here is from genome assembly GCA_927399415.1 of Macaria notata. NCBI lineage: Eukaryota > Metazoa > Arthropoda > Insecta > Lepidoptera > Geometridae > Macaria > Macaria notata. The sequence continues at coordinate 5,284,940 of OV656727.1, forward strand.
TTGAGATACTAGTAATGAATTTTGTAGTGACATTGAACGGTAAATAGAATTTTTAGAATTAATAATATTTATTTAATTTTAATTATTTTCACAAGTAAGTGATAAGTTTAATCTTCGTGTGAAATATAAAATAAATAAATGTCTTTACCTTAAAATTATAACCCAGGGGTCTTCAAATCTAGAGTAAATAGGTTTATTCTAGGCAAGCGTGCTACATCTTAGACTATAGTGGTGCTTAACATCAGGCAGGCTATAGTAAAACGAAAGCCTATTTAATGTAAAAAAAAACCTTATGTTACGATTCAGTGTTTTGCCTTACCCATGAAAAAACAGCAGGAAATACTTGCTAAAATACAATTGAGCACATTTAAGTATTTTAAAGCTATGTTATAAATAGTGATATTTTTATGACCTCTGCCTGCAGTATGGCTACAAATTTGGTGATACATTCATTTGAAAAATATAAATACTAATTATATATTAAAACATCCAAAATCCGATGTCTTTCCTCTAATTTCTCTCCAAAACCATACACTCTCGATTATCGATAAAAAGAATTTGTCAAAAACGTATCCATAAAACCAACAGTAAGATCCTGAGACATTCCTAATTATGTAACAAGGCATGCATTCTGAGGCGCCTCGGCAGCCACCTACAAGATGGCGGCGGGTCGGGTTAGCCACAACCACCGGAGCCCGAGTATGCGGACGCTATCGGGATGGCTAACCTAACCTACTGCTGAACATTTGAGGCTATTTATAGAATTTTGGTAATTGTTAGAGAAGGCCACTCTCATTCGATTCGTTCAATCGTATGAGAGTGGCCTTCTCTGGTGTTGAGAGTTTATCAAGCCGGCCTCTGACATTATTCTAATGAAATGAGGTTGTCATAAAGAAACAATTTGAAATAAATACAAATGAATTACAATTTAAACTTAAAAATAAAATACTTTATTACTATAAAAAAAGTGGTGTGTGAGTGTATTATAAAACTACTTTATAATCTCTCCACTAATTATATGTTACTTAATTTTAAATTTGACCTGATTTGTTGCAGCATTTTATAATGTACCTACTCGTAAACAGTAACTCGTAACAAAAACATTTTTGTAACTGACATTAAAACTTTCAATAACTTTAATCAGACGTATAAATTGACCAAGAAACACAACCAAAAAATCAATTTCCAAGCTTCCGTACAAGAGTCCATTGTAAAGGAATTTAATAATTTATCGTCGCAAATGGGAAATAGCCAGTTCGGCGCTGAGGCATCTAATTTAGCTGCGATGTTGCTCCACTGTATATTTATTTCCGTGGCTTTGTTCTTCTATCCGCGAATTAAGCGGCAACTTCCAGAGAGTTCGATTGAAAGAGATATGTCAAGGATTTACTGTGGAATGTAAAATGGTTTGAAATTGAGAGTTAATTGTTTGAGAGCCACCAATTTCAACCCAGAAAATGCATTTTAGGGCCACAATGTTCGCTTGAGCGGGAATCACTTCAGATACTTCAGTGGTAAAACTTTTAACTGTAAAGTGGAAAAAAAAACTTGGCGATACATTTAACATTTCATCTAGTTCAAATTATTTTATATTATAGTTTTATATATTATGGACCTAGATTATAGTTTTACTAAGAAAAATGGATCCATATTATAATGTTATCCAATAAATATTTTTTATAATAAATACCTACCTAACTGAAAAATTGTAAAGAAATTTTTAGCAAAATGGATGGTTCTGCAAACAGTAAGTTAATTTTCACACTTGTAATTCGCAATTTACAAAACTCAACATAATTCCCAAGATTGTACCATATGGGGAAGTCCAGAGCAGCATTTTTATCTCTACCTTTTTTATATATGTATCTATACTAATATTATAATGCTGAAGAGTTTATTTGTTTGTTTGTTTGAATGCGCTAATCTCAGGAACTACTACTGCTTTAGGCTATATAACATCACGCTGCCACTAATAGGAGCGAAGAAACAATGGAAAATGTGGAAAAAACGGGGAAAATTATTCATCTTTAAGGGCTTCCGTTGCATGCGCTGCGAAAACGGTTCAAGATATCAAAAAATGTGTATGAAAGAATTATTTCTCTTGAAATAATGTAACAAAATGTCCGCAACAGTATATGTCTATATTTTAAGGTTAACTCACTAGAACCGTTTTTATAGTAATAACTATTCCAACCAGACGAAGTCGCGCGCATCAGCTAGTACCTTATATTTCTCTTATATTATTGGCATGTCTAGCCAACAATGTTCTATGGCAAATTAAGCAGGATCGCGGTCGCGTCGAATGATTTATATAGGCAACGTTCATCCCGGTTTATTTACGATTCCCGCTCTACAGAATAATTACAGGCCGCATAAACGAGAATGTAAAAAGGGATTTACCCTTTAATGATTACAAAGTAATTGCTTCTAAATTACGACGTGAAACCTAAAGGAAATGAATGCGTTGCGGCTTTACAATTGTTTCACTAAGGGTAGGTATATGATTAAATTTTTGAAACAAGTGGTAAGCATAAGTAAATTTATTACGAAAGTATATTTCAGAATTATTGCATGGTGTACCTACTCGCTAGGTATATAAATTTGTTAGTTTTTTTCATTTCACAATATGAACAAATTCATAGGATAGCTAAACTAGCAAACACAATGTCAGAAAAGGGCCAAATAAAAAAAAAAATAACTGAGATACTTGATTCCGAAATTAACGTAGGTACCACTTTAAGTGAGTTGCATAAATTGTATAAACAAACAACAATTAAACGTTATGACTGCCAAGCCCGCTAATTAAATTACCTGCAGGAACAGTAAAAACGCGCAAAACACAGACTTATTTTTTGCTTTCATTTGTAACAATTAAATGAAAAGAAAACAAAGCGGCTGATTTTGGGCAATAATTATTTACCCTCCTACGCAATGTTAGCATAAACAATTCCTACATACGCTAATAAAAAAACAATAGGTGAGCGGAACTTCAACATTTGTGTTTATATTATCAACAAAAGGAGGATAAAAAAACATTTTTAGGGAACCGCAGGCTCTGTGGGTACTATTGTTGCCACAATCGAGGTCCCTTTTTTCCCTTATAAAGGAGGGAACATTCAAATTAGTCCATTGTGATTTATTTTTCTTGGCGCCGCGGCCCTTCCGAGTAACGTATCCCAAATGTTTAATGTTCAATGTCATGAAAAAGGTCAGATGTAATTTTTTATCTCTCGGTCTTTATTCGGTATTGGCAGTCTTGGGACGGTTTGTTTTTTTTTTCCTTCTGCAGCGTATGTAGAATGTGTCAGTTAAATATCTAACAAAAGTTTTGTAATTTCCTATAAGGCCCTTGCATAAGGTATCTAATGCCTATCATTGCTTACACTTAGGGTAAAGAACTATACTGCTATTTAGTAAAAGCTTTAAAAACACTATGGCCAAGTGCAAACAAGTTATAGTTAAAAAAAAAACTCTCGACATCAGAGTTGGCCACTTTTATACAAAGAAGAAGTAAATATTTTTATCTTTATAGATAAACATTAACCATTGCAGATAATTGAAAAAATAATACTTTATTGATTCTTGATGTAAACGAGAGCTGGGTACTCTATCAACATAATTATGTACCTAAATCACGAAGTTTTAAAAGAATTTACAAACTCTTTCATCAGTGTCACGAGATCTAATAACAAACACATTAGAAACTTGATTAGTGCTTGGAAAGAAACCGATGATTAACTGAAATTCAACCTAACTGAATTGACGCAAAACTTTTGTTACACCTAAGGGTGTTGTAGAAATTACTTAAGTTTTGATAAGGTTACTTAATTTTGTATAGAAACATTTGAAATAAATGAAAAAGAAAGATGTTTTAGTATGTTTTTTATCGAATCAAAACAGAAATTGAATGCCACGCCACAAAAGAAATTATAAATGCAATATGTCAATAACATTCCTAAGCACCCCAATTCTCTCTCATTTTAAAAAGATAGTCTCTTTTCACAATGATACCTATCCATACTGTGATTTATGAATTTGGTTAAAACATCTGATTTATTTCAATGACAGTTGTTATTGCTCATAACAGAGCTTAAATGTGTGTCTAAGTATATATTACTTCAAATTAATAACAGATTTAAAATACAATTTTTCAGGACATGAAGATTATATCCTTATTTCCCTCAAACAACTCCGCAAGGCGTGTTCCACCAACTTCTCAACAGTTGGCGTCTGACGACAAAAGTCAGTGTCATAAATGCACACCAAAGTGGCGCCCTCGCATTCAGATAAGTAAGTAAAACAACTTTATTTGATGTTTTGCGCCAGTGGACGGCGCGTCATGTCGCAGGGGACGTGATAAAATACCGCGTATGTACTTCAAACGAAGATGTAACAGTCCACAGACCCCACAATAGTAACCCCAAAATCTGTCGCCAGGCGCATAACTGTGGGTTCCACAGTCTCTTTAAAAAGTCTGTATTTTTATACGTAACATGCATATTATTAAGCAATTCACAAATAGATTACATTACCCCGATATATTAATTATGTGGCCATGGCAATGGACGCGAGCGAGGTCAACTGACCAATCTTTTTTTTCTCGCAACAATTTTGCAACTGATCTTTCGTGAGGGCTTTATTTGACACTAGTAACCGCTGTAAAATGTATGCCTACTCTCGGGGTTGTATATGAAATAAAAACTATAACCACAAATTGTTTGGTCCGTTATACCAGGAAAAAGACATCCAAACACCGACAAACTCATTATTGTTTTGGATCGGAATAGTATATCCTTAATTCTGGATCTATTAGCTATAATGTCGTTGTACCAGGCATGTTTACATGTTTCGGGTCAGGTCAGGGACGAGCCGTGGCGAGGGATTTTGTATAGAAACTTTCTGTGTTCACTATTTATACGACCTAGTTTGTGAGTGGAAGCATCTCGAACACTGACAACATCTATTGTTGAAGATGTGGATGCTAGAAAAATGTGGTAGGTTCAATATAGTTTTAAATGAAACTCTGGAGAAATATACCTACATATAGTGCTTTTCGGCTGCGACACTGAAACACTATTATATTTTTCCAAAGTTTCATTTACAATGGATTTCCGCAAAGTAGTTTTATGTCGTTAATTCATGACCTAACTAGTTTGGTTTGAAAACTTTGACACCAGTGCCACTAGTCACTTATTTCTAATGTCCGTGCTTTCTTCTTCTGTACTTTTTCTAAGTGTCTGAAGTTATCTATTGTTCCGTTGTGATGTAAAGGAAAATCATACAACTATCTACCAAATTCACTGATGGTCTAATGACATTTTGTTTACTCAAGATCTGACATAACATTATTTTTATTTATAAACATCTGCAGGTATTTTGTCCCTGGTATGTAAATGGAGGCTGGTAAATTATGTTGATGGTAGGGCACCCTCACACTTGTGTCGTGTTGAGTCCTCAATTGCAATGCATATTTCCGCTAGCTAAGATAAAATAGGTTTGATACTCCCATTTTGAACTACAAAGCCCAATACAACACAATAAAAGGTCAACTTATATAGGTAACCTCGCTCAAATTACATTGCCACTGCCTGATGTTAAGTACTACTCTCTGCTTATTTTGCTTCGTTTCACTAACTCTTGTCTGTATGCACCAACAAGCAGAAAAATATATAAATTTTACTTTTTCACTGATAAAGGAATTTAATTGAATATTACAATGCCTTGGTGTTAATGTACAGCATTGAGTGATATTGATATTCTACTGTCACTTATCATTTTCTTCTTTATTTAAATAGAGATAAAACTATATTTAGCAACAAATAACAGAAAAAATAAAAGCTTATACATTTTTTTATCTGTTAGTACCTACTACTGATAATCTTTTCGCTATGATATTTAATTATGTGTCTATTCAATACATAGTCTTTGCTATCCAGCTTTAATGTTGAAAGTGAAAATTTAAATAGGCCTCTTGGGATCCAGACAGGTAAATGAAAAAAGAAATGCGCTGAAATTATTCGTGTACTCTCGTATGCGTAATTTTTATAGCATGTAAATAAGTATACAAGATTACTTTAGCAGCTTTGGGGTGACAGATTTAATTTCATGCCGGTTTTTTCCCCTCCTCACTCAAAATATTAAGATTTGTATGGTAATTTGTGTAGAAAAAATATATTATTCCATACAAAAAGTCGTTTACCTCATTTAAATTAAAAGTTATGATTTTAAAAATAGATAATACAATCATAAAACACATTTTTTTTAACTATGCGGGCCTATATATAGATAAATTTCATAAAACAACATCAAAAGAGGACAGATAGAATCTAAGTTACTTTTTGGGTAAGCGCCCTCCACATCTTTTACAATTACTTACTATCAAGATTCAGACACATTTTTTGACAGTAATGTTTCATAATACTACATATCAATACATAATATAAAGCTAAAGAGAGTTGAAAGTATGAACATCTAAATATATAAAACTCAAGTGTGACTGACTGACTGACTGATATAGTGATCTATCAACGCACAGCCCAAACCACTGGACGGATTGGGCTGAAATTTGGAATGAAGGTAGATGTTATGACGTCGGTATCCGCTAAGAAAGTATTTTTGGAAATGCCACTTTTAAAAGGGTGAAATAGGGAATGCAAGTTTTACTTCAGTTTAATTAGTTTGATTTTCTTTTATTTTGTCTGTTTAGTTATAGGTTTAATTATTTTTTTAAGTATTGTATTTATTTGTATGCCACCGACCAAACTGATTTCTGTCACCGTTTTCTTGCTAAGGTTGCCTGGAAGAGATCACTCAAGGTGATAAGGCCGCCCACTTGTGCATTCTTTTATAGTTTAAGCTCATTTCATATTGTAATTTATTTTTGGTGTGCATAATAAAGTTATATTGTATTGTACTTCTTAATGCGACCGAAGCCGCGAGTACCCACTAGTTGAATATATTAACAAAAATGTTGGAGATACTTAAAATTGATAACAGAACACGTTCCAACAATTTATAGAATTTTGTCTGTTTCTGTTTTTTTTATTTATCTCGCAAAAACAGCTGCATGATTTTTGGTATGTAGGTAGGATGAGGTCCCGGATGTGTCATAGGCTACTTTTATTCCCGAAATAACACGAGCAAAGCCGCGTGTGTCCACCAGTATTAAATATTTCATAACGGACGACAAACAGACTATGGTTAGGTTCAGTTAAAAAAACACAAAACATAATCTTATAACTAAGAGCGATCTCTTCCAGGTCTATGATAGTCTAGTATAACTCGACACACATTATCAGGATTATCAGGCTGAGTGGTGACGTCACTCATCCGGACGTATGGTGCAGCTTTGATCACCCTGTGTGTGTGTGTGTGTGGCCACTGGTAAAAACACGTCCCCACAGGGTAGGAACGATATGCGGAGAGAGCTACGCTATTGCTTTTTCTTAGTAAAAATGTAATACCATAATAATACCCATTTAATTATTATATTTGCTTACACAAATAGCGTGTTAGTAGTTTTTTTTTACGATGGATAGGTTTACGTTTGACTACAGCATGCCTGATGTTAAGCATTGCTGCAGCCTAGGGTGTAACACGTTTACCTAGAAGATACCTATTAACTCTAGATTTGAAAACCCCTGGATTGTAGTTCGCAGGAAACACAGCTTCCGGTAAAATGTTCCAAAGCTTAGTAAAACTAAAACAAAAATAAAAAAAAATTAAGCGTGATATCATACGGCTTTGTTTTACGTATGTACGCATTAAGTACATTGACTACAATAAATAAAAAAATAAAACAGTATTTACATAACGCTTTGATGTGAGATCTGCTACAGTTATCCTACTAAAATACATGACAAAATATAATGGACATGCAGTAACTATATTGCTGCTCAGCAGGAAAATATAATATCATGGTATCCACTGGAGTCCTAACATTCCTACTCTCACTGCAAACGCGGCCCACAAATGGATCGCTGGATAGGCTTTCCACTGAAATGCTTCAGCATAGACAATTGTCCTTACAACTGCAGTCACTTATAATGTCCCACTTTGAGGCACAAAGGGACTTTTTTCATTTCAGTGTCTCGAGTGACGCTGACTTTTATAGCTTCAGGGAAATGTTAATGATCTTTCATTGTACTAAAGATAAAATTAAAATTATGGTGCAAAAATGTTGCTTAGTCATGAGACGCATGCTATGCGAAAAACTAACTTGTTATGCTATGTTAACTAATCTGTTAAGCTGCATCTGAGGCCCTAAGGGTGGTTCAAAAACTAAATCTGTCAAGACTTGGCCATTCTCATAAGAAAAAGAATATACCTAAACAAAAGTGAATAATATAAAAACAATTGTAACTCTTTTAACATGACTATCGGGGCCTTACTAGAACAGAAAAATAGATTTCAGATATAACGAACAGAAATTTCTTTCTAACAACTTGTCATTCTTACCAAAGCCGGAAATACATCGGTATCCCAGATTTCTCTTTGTTGCTAGAAAAAGCTTAGAATTTACGACATTTACGGCTGTCCATGAATAAATAACACAATTCACGGACCGTCCGCGTTCCAATCACTTTTCAGTGGCCACCAGATGGCGTGGCGGATCCGCGGTAATCCCGAATTTATTATCTGTATGCGAACATTGGCTGTAATACCTATGACCAGCGTGTATGCAAAGTTGAGAGCGCACTTGATGCCAGAAAAACATGAGTCACAAATATTTTACTACCTCTTCCTAATTTGACAGTAGTCGACAAAAAAAAGTATCCAGATTTATAATGCGTCAATATTTTGTTTGATTATTTGAGATAATAAATCAAAATAACATCATCCACTCAATTTAATAATTTATAAAAAGTTATTTATTTACTTTGCATGTTGCTAAACGGCATTGTGTAGGTAAAATGTCTTATTGTTGTCAGTTGCTTTCTTTCTTATTTCTATCTACTTACCTAACTGTTCCTATACTACAAATCAAATTGTCAGAACTTACTCGGTGCATACTACAAACTGGCTTCAATTAAGTATCACACACGGAGTCTCCGCTTCATTCTCACCTCAATAACTGTAACGTAACGATCGCGGAATAACCCCGCAATGCAATCCGTCGAGTGCCGTTGACGGCTGCAATGAATGTGTGATATCGCGCCATTGATTGTACACAGCATGTTGGAATATTGGATCATTGCTTGAAGAATTGAAGATTTTGCGATGGCATTATTTTGTAATGATGTTCAAGTCGGATTTAAAAAAAATAATATAATTATAAATTTCACCGCTTACCATAGCTGCCTTCGATCAAATGTTGTCTACGTAATCTCCACCTTATATAACTGGCTTTCTATTAGTATTATGACTGTAATCTCCGCTTCATTTCCACGTCACCTGTACTGCTACTTAGTATCGCGGAATAACCCCGCAATGCAAGCCGTCGAGTGCCGTGGACGGCTGCAATGAATGTGTGACATCGCGCCATTGATTAGACACAGCATGTTGGAATATTGGATCATTGGCTAAAAAATTGTGAGGTTTGCTACACATATAGCTGTTTGCCTAATTTTTTAAATCAAAACTTTACGTTTTTAAAGGAAAATGATTATAATATTCTCTGTACACAATTGCTGCCTTCGAACAAATATTATCTACAAAATCTCCACCTAATCTGGCAACCTAACCTTTTTTTTTTTTTTTTTTTTTTTTTTTTAACCTAACCTAACCTAACTTAGCTTCCTATTAGTAATTATGTCTGTTATCTCCACTTCATTCCAACGTCACCTGTACCGCTCCGATCGCGGAATAACCCCGCAATGCAATCCGTCGAGTGCCGTTGACGGCTGCAATGAATGTGTGATATCGCGCCTTGTTGGAATATTGGATCATTGCTTGCATTGAAGAATCGGAAGGTTTCCGAAAGTGTTATTTTGTAAATGAATTTGATTGCGTTTTGTTTTTAAGAGAAAGTTACAAAAGTAAGTAAGTTACAAACTGTTTAAAACGTAATAAGTGGAGATTATTGGCTTTTGTAAAATAATGATTATCTTAACATACCTAGTTAAGAAAAAGTCACTGTTTTACAAAGTCATAGAGAATAAAGTGTCATTGTAAAATTTATTTCACTTTCTTCTCATCGAATGAAAGTTGATAATTTTGGTATGGAAGTTTTTCAAGCCGTAGTAGTAAAATTAACCGGGACCTACAATTTAACCTGTTTTTAGAGGTTGTTAATAATTATGTTTTTTTCCTTCAGGAAGCGACACGTGCCTATCATTTTGGTTATTAAATAATTTTATTATAGTAAGAGACTTCTAAAGTAACTAAAGCTATTTTTTTCCTAAAACAATAAGATTTTGTTGATGGGGGAAATTTATTAGAAAGTGATTTCAATTCATTGGTTTACATTTTTAATAACGAAGGCTACAAATTTATATTCCAGTATTACAGTCTCTCATGAATCGTATTTCCTCATGACTGAGGGTCGTGACTCCCCCACAGAACTAATACGTTAGGGGAGTTCTTTTGGGCAGATACATCGTGGTGGGCGCCCAGGTCCTCCCACGGATGACATACCTACTCTTATCTATGTCTTTGGTTATTGAGGTCCTCAAACATGTGGGTTCCCTCGCGATGTTTTCCTTCACCGTTAAGTGAGTTCAAATCCACACATAGGTAGAAAATACAGGTCAACGGTGTAGGGCCGGAATTGAACCAGGGTACGTCTGGATGAAAAGCAGACACTGGAACCACTGAGCCACACTCGCTTCACAAGTATTACAGTATGACAACAATATTTTAAACTTCTGCCTCACATTTAAAGCGCCCAAAGTTTAGCCCACTAACCGTTACTGTCAACTAAGTTACCAGCAGGGTATATAAACACGTAGCTGTGGTTGTAATGACCTGCATCCGCGTCGCAGATGTGTCTGCAAATCCTGTAAGCTGGGGCTTAGTACCGGTCGTGTTGTAATCGCGATGAATTGTTGTAGAATACAGTAGTTGATGTAAGGAGGTTTTCGAGATATTTTAGTGATCTATCGTACAGCTGTAATGTAAAGAGGTATTAAAGAATTTCTAGTGGATGATAGAGATTGCGCTCGCTTTGTAAAGGGATACAATTTGTGTCCAGAGTTAGTCAGAGATCTACTAACAGACAAAATAATTTGCAAATATCTGAATTTGCGTTCAAAACCAAACAGACGAATAAACGTACACATAGTTGTTTTTTATATAGTTGTTGTGTTTCTTATATTTATATCTCAAATTTGTGAGTATTTTGTGTTTTTTTGCATTAATTTCTTGAAATTAAATGGTAGTCGTGCCAAATCAAAGGGATCGGGTTTGACTTCGAAAATGACAAAGGTATCGATTTTGCGAAATAATTGCTTATTACACCAAATATACTGAATCAAACAAACAGTACAATGTAGCTTAAAAACAACAACACCTTAGCTTTTTTGTAAGTCTACGCTTCTACGAATGCGTAGCATTTCTACGCACGTAGCACATACATGGTATTATGGCTCAAGCAAAGTTGTAAAAAGAATACAACTTAGTGTATTTCAAATACGAAAACCATATGAACCTAACTTGAGATTTTCTATTGTTAACTCATATCTCAATTTATTTGCTAACTTTTAAATTTTGTGTTGATTGAAATGAATTGACAACATATTTTTCAATTTATTTTTCAGTACTATTTTGTCAAGTTCAAATTGTATGTTATTTTTAGCTAGAATTATTGTACTGTTTGTCACATATTGTTTGTTCAGTAATCGCGACGGCTCCAGCACTTGAATTATCGTCCGTTTTATATACAATTGTTTCGGTTGTAGCGGAATTTGGGTTAAATAGTTGCGTTAATGTACGCGCCAGATTTAACAGCCGGATTTACTGCTTTGTAATATAATTTGCTTGTCTAAACATTAATAATATTTAATTTGTAGATATCACAAAAGTCTATACAAAGCCAATATTTTCTTTAAAATAAAATTTGTCCGGAGCCGGCTGGATAACGACTTGTGCTGGACTTCGAGTAAAATGTTTGCAAAGAATCTTGCAAGATTTTTTTCTTAAAATATCTGAGAAAAGTCAAAACATCCGATTGCCCAAACAAATAAAGTAAAATCTCACAATAAAAAATTCCACAACGACCTAAAATTTCCATCTTAGAGAAACCGAAATTGCTTCCTCAAAATAGAGAGATGAAAAGAAAAATTGAAATACAGCCATAGTGTTCAAAGCGGAGGATTTCTTGATGTTTGTTTGCGGCAATCGAGGAAAAGTGAATACATTAGACATGGCACCCCTGCGCTCCCCATTGCATGAGTATGGTGAAATATTGGCTTTACAGCAGTACTCAAACTTTGAGATATTTCTTTACTGTTATGAAAATGAGTACTCGCGCATAGATAGACAGATATATATATATATATATATATATAGATAAGTATATATATATATATATATATATATATATATATATATATATACTTATCTATACTAATATTATGAAGCTGAAGAGTTTGTTTGTTTGTTTGAACGCGCTAATCTCAGGAACTCCTGGTGCGAATTGAAAAATTCTTTTTGTGTTGAATAGACCATTTATCGAGGAAGGCTTTATGCTATATAACATCACGCTGCAACAAATAGGAGCGAAGAAACCATGGAAAATGTGGAAAAAATGGGCAAAACTATTTATTTTTGAGGGCTTCCGTTAATAACTATTCCATGCGGACGAAGTCGCTGGCACAGCTAGTAGATAGATAAAACTCTTTATCTTTCTTGTAACACACAAAGAAAAAAAAGACAAACAGAAACATTGATGTTTTGAGATTGATTTTAATCATTACATTTCTACTTTGTGATGTTAGTTGGTGTGTGTAAGTCTTTTTACATGAAATATGTTCTGCTTTCTTTTATTTTTGTGTGATTTCCTTCAATGTATATATTATTTCCTTTAAATATCAATAATATGTAGTTTTGTGTGTAAGTAGGTATGTTTGTATATTGTTTACTTTGAATGTTATATTTGTTATTGTGTTTTATTTTTAAATTATTTAATATTGTGTTAAGTACGCCAGCTTTAAGGATTTCCTGTAGTGTTGTCCAAACTAGGTTACCTGGAAGAGATCACTTTAGTGATAAGGTCGCCCAATGTCCCTGGTTACCTTCCACCTTTATGTTAAATATGTTCTTTTTTATTTGGTGTACAATAAAGTATATTTGATTTGATTTGATTTGATTTGATGTCAAGTTTGAACGCAATTGCTATTTTTATATAAATTACAACAGGATAGTGTCTGATATTGATACAAAGAGCCAATCATAATAATTATATTTGAAATGCTTAGGAAAAAAATACTAAGCAAAGAATATGCAGTGTCTACAATATTTGTAGCAGTTGTACTTGTGCTATATATGACTTCAACGGATGTTTACGTATCTACAATAAGCATAGAAATAGTTTAGATATTAATATACCACTTATTCAAAAATGAAATAAAATCATCTTAAAATTTCATACCATTTTTAAATTTTACAACCTCAACAACTGCCGTGCAACAGCTGCCGAGTATGTGAAAAGAATTCCTGGACCCTTCACTTGCACTACTCATGAATATTTTAGGCCGCTTACGGCACCAAAAGTGGTGAATATGCTTTCAGGATAATAACGCTGCCTTACACTGACTACCTTAGGTAGCTTCTTTGATTCCATGCTATGTTTCTTTATGCAAAATAGATTTCGCAGTCTGGGCGGTCGAGTAGTGCACTCAATTTGATCAATATTTTTTGGATAATAGTACAGTAAATATTAATTGACAATACAGTTAGATGCTTCAAAATTAGATTTATTCATACTAGATTTTGTTTCTTTATGCAAAATTGATATCCCAGTGTGCTATACGATAGTGAAATTATGCGATGGTACTTAAGAATGTCTCTCTTTATGCAAAATTAGTTTCGAGGTTTGTACGATACGGCAGTGCCCTCATTTAATTGGGTATGGTACAATAAATATTTATTCACAATAATTCAGGTTGATACTTAAGAATGAGTTTATTTGATTCTATACATTGTTACGTTATGCAAAATAGATTTCGTAGTCTAGACTATACTGTAGTGCAGTCAATTTATCAACATAAGGGTTTTGGCAATTTTACAATATTTATTTCCAGATACCGTTAGACTTGTATAGATAAACTAGCTGAGCCAGCGACTTCGTCCGCGTGGAATAGTTATATTCATAAAAAACTGTTCTAGTGAAAGATAGACATACATATACTGTCGCGGACATTTTGTTAGATCATTTTAAGACGAATAATTCTTACATACATATTTTTTTTTAAAACTTGAACCGTTTTCGTGGCGCACGCAACAAAATCCCTGAAAGATGAATAATTTTTCCTGTTTATTCCACATATTCCATTGTTTCTTCACTCCTATTAGTTGCAGCGTGATGTGTGTATATAGCCTAAAGCCTTCCTCGATAAACGGTCTATTCAACACAAAAAAAAAACAATTTGCACCAGTAGTTCCCGAGACTAGCGCGTTCAAACAAACAAACAAACTCTTCAGCTTTATAATATTAGTAAACATATAGATAGCTGTGAATTTAGTTTATTTAAATGTTTAATGTAAGGTATTGTTAAGGTTCTTGTTGTTGTTCCAAGGCCATGTTCCAGATTGTAAGGGCTGGCTTAAAATTTATTTAAATTAATTGTCAAACAATACATAGAATTACGATTCTATTAAGAAAACGACTTCAATATATTATACTTACCTCTATCTCATGTTTAATTTTCATTCGTAAATATTTGTCAACCACCGTATAAATATATAATTCTTCAGCTCTTTTACGCAGAACATGGGAGAAAACGTGAATTTCGTTTGCGGTTTGAGCCTATTAAAGCCCTGTAATTAACCATTTAAATCCTTGCTAATTAAGCAGTTAGAGAAACAAAGTGTTATACAAACAAAAATTGTAATTTTTCTTCTTTATCCCTTTAAATTTGGTCTCATTTATGAGATTAATTCTTGAAAAATAGTGGCATTAACATTCTTAAAAAATGTGTGTTATTATAATTATTTATATATCTACTTATATAAATGTAGGTATATATATTTATTTGAAATTATCGATCGGCGATGAATTTGAATTCAACTATAGGTTATAGTCGATTCAACAAGAAAAAACAAATACATAGGAGTTTTAAATCCTGTAATGTTTGACAATATCTTGTTATACGCGGATTGTCCAAATGAAAACCAATCAAATGAGGATTAGGTATTGGCAGGTTCGATAGAAACAAAGTACCGAATCTATAAATACAACCATTGATTATGATTTTCATAGTAACTGAATATAATTTGACTAAATTCTAATACGCAAACTAAATTCAATGATTCAATAAACTCAACTAAACTCAATAATTTTGTATGGAAACCATCCATACAACTATAAATTACACATATGATTAATCCATAAATTGACATCACACGAGTACATTCCAATTGATATATAATAATCACAGAAGCCGTAAATTTCACTCGAACGTATTTACTCTGCAATCTAGGTTAATACAGAGTTAATAGAAAATCATTAAAATATAGGTAATTTTGTATAAGGCAGAGTTGTGCGTTTGTTTTACTACATATAAAAAAACAAATATATAAGTGGTTAGATTGGGTATAGGGTCTGTTATTGCAGTTTTTGGTAAGGAGTTGAAATATATAGTTCCAAAGTAGCATAATCATCTTTTTTACTAATGTCTGCGTTAGGTGAAGCTGTGAGATTTCTAATTAGTAAAACATAACATGACTGCTCTGTTAGCTTAGTTGGTAGTGGCTCTGCCTTCTAATCTAGGGGTGCGGGTTCGATTCCCGCATAACACAAGTAATTATGCATATTAAAATTTGTAATTACTTGTGTTGAGTCTGGTCGTTTCTATGTACAATAAGTATGTATTTACAAAAAGAAAGTATATAATGTATTATATCCGCTATCTAGTACCCATGATACAAGCGTAAGCTTAGTATGGGGCTAGATGGCGCTGTGTGATATGTCCTGAAATATTTATTTATTATTTTATTTTATAACCACAAGTAGCATCACAAAAGTTGTTTACTTCAGAACACCAAAGCCGTTCTCAAGAAATGTACTTACCCACCGAACCCAGTACACTCCGATTATTCCCGTTAATTTAGCTCTATATACACGGGCCTGTTTAATTATTCATCTCATTAGAGAAGTTTCCTGGCAAGCCTTTGTTGTGAGGTACTCTGCACAAGCGAGTGCAATACCGATAGCCTAGTTTTCAACGGGCCAACTTGTGCCTTGGAAGTTGGGCGAGCAATGTGTCGTGCCCAACTTTATATAGCCTTCTACTCCTTCTAGTCTACCAATTGGGAGTCAAAGATAATATATTCAGAAATTCTGAATGTACAAGTTTATTGCGCCTGTCAAAAACACAGCAGACAATTTCCTGTCGGTACAGAACTATAGAATGGCTTTGAGAAGTTTTCGGGTAGTTTGGAACTATTTGAGTTTTCGTCTTGATTTGGATGAATTATTAAGTTTGAATCACTTGATTTTACTTTTTATGTACGGGTTATATACTTAATGACAATAAAAATGACAATTAAAAGATCAACACATTTAGATATACATAGATAGACGAATTTCATATACCTGTTTAGGGTACATAGAAATAATTTTATCGTAAATTTACTGTTATGTAGGTATAACATAAATTGTATATTTACTAGTAAAATTGTAAAAAGAGTAGTACTTATGCATAAAAGTCTCAAATATTCTAGTTATTGTTGTTAAAAATGATCATCATTTTATGCATAGCAAACATTTCGCTCATCCCATCTATCCATAGACATAAATAAAACTGCAATGCATGGTAGTCTGGATCAGAGGCCGTCCCGGTGCAGACAAGCATGACGCATCGTGCGTCGAACGCAGGCGGGCCCGGGGGGCAGGCCTAGTCTGGGTGTATTGTAGGGTTCAATAAATACATGGAAAACAATCGAACTATATTTCGTACTATCAGAGACGCTGTTAAGAGTTATTCATGGAAATACGGGGCAAAAAGGATTTATTCCTCTCTTCTAATTACAGCCCCTAGCAGCGATGTTATAAGTGTTAATTTGGAATAAAAAATAGCCTATGTCAGTTTTTATACTCTATTTTACAGTCATATGAAAAATCATCATCATTTAACTAATTAAACTAACTATTCACAAATGCCATCACCATCTATCGCGTGGTTCATCCACTTTAGTTTTATACTAAACAAAACTTCACATCACTAGCTAAAATATCCATGACCTAAGAATATCCAGACTCCTTATTACTGATATTTTTTCCCTCCATAAACCTTTCAGACATTTATGTCTACGCAAAGTCAGTGCGTATTTTGTTCAATGACATACATTTATTTAATGTAATTCTTTTCTGTTAAATAGTGCATCCATTACATATATCTTCTAATTTATTTAAATTTGTTTGTTACATAACATATTATGAATATTTTTTCATATCGGCTACAAATGTATGCTTTTACTTTTATGATATAGTATCGTAAGACCAAATGTAAATTCTAATGCATAAAAATTACCAAGGTTTTACAAAAAGGCTCAGCATTCTATTAAATATATTCAATCAGATTTGTAATTTTTTTATACCTTATTTATATAATTCAGCAATTAAGTTAAGACAAATTATTAGTAAACAACACATCTGTTAGGTGTCTACTAATTTTAAGGTCGATGACAGACATCTATGCACGATCATCCCTCGACAGCCGTGACGAGGGGAACGTCACTAACATCCAGCTCTGGATCAAATAGCTCCTGTACCTATATACATAAATATTAGAGTTATTATTACATATTAGCGGTATACCTACTAAAAACCGTCTGCTACGACGACAAGTAGAATAATAATATATATAGCAAACAATAGGTAGAATATTAGTTTTAACGTTTTGTATACAAAATAAATGTAGGCGTATATACGCCTACATTTAAATCTGTGAAGTTATAAATAAATATTTTATAACATTTATTAGACTAATAAAAGAATAGAATAGAAAATTCTTTATTGCAACACACGATAATAATTAAAAAAAAGAAAGAAGAACAAAAATACTTATACTAGTGCCACAAGTGGCGGCCTTATTGCTAAAAGCAATCTCTTCCAGGCAACCATTGGATGGAAAGGAATAAATAAGAGATAACAGAGGACAGGGTATACAATAAAATAAATAAAGAAGAAAAGATTAGATTAAAAAAAAAACTACAAACCTACTTAAGACTACGACTACTTTACTTACTAAGAAGATGATTAAAACTAGCATAGATTTGGAAATATTTTACAATAGGACTTCTTATTACCTATATTTATGTACATAAGTGCATTCCAAATTATATTGTATGCACGATAGGCTAACGCTTGTTAATCACTTGCCTGTTGTTAGACAACGTTGTGGTCTACGAACGACCCATACATTTATTTTTAACTAGCTGGTTCCCGCGACTTTGTCCGCGTGGAATAGTTATTACCATAATAAAGGGTTTATTGAGTTAACCTTAAAAGATAGACATATACTGTTGCAGACATTTTGTAAGATCATTTCAAGAGAAATAATTATTTGATACATATTTTTTGATATCTTGAACCGTTTTCGCAGCGCATGCAACAGAAGCCTGAGAGATGAATAATTTTCCCCGGATTTTCCACATTTTCCATTATTTCTTCGCTCCTATTAGTTGCAGCGTGATGTTATATAGCCTAAAGCCTTCCTCGATAAATGGTCTTTGAAACACAACAATTTTTTTTCAATTCGGACCAGTAGTTCCCGAGATTAGCGCGTTCAAACAAACAAACAAACAAACTCTTCAGCTTTATAATATTATATATAGTATAGATTCATAGTCATCAAACATTTGATAGTAGTTAATGACTGATTAGATAACGCAACAGAAGTAGTTTGATGTAAAACAGTTCCAAATCTAACCTAAACATGTACAACAAAACGCTACAAATACGAGTGAAGAAAAGTAGAACAAAGCTTGTAATTTAATTAACCCTCTTACGCCATGCAACATTAATTTGGCCGACATTACTCCTTAACCCTTGCGCGCTCCCCACAAAATCGGGACAAATTTGTCGGCAAACTGCGGGACCGTGACAAGTGCTTATCGACGGGACGTAAGCAAACAAGTTCAATATCGTGGAAAATGTCGACGTTGTATAGTAAAAGATAGGTTTTGTCAATTCAATTTTACCAAAAAGAATAAATCAGTGTAGTAAGATTAGCACTGTTGTAAAAAGGATGTCGAATGACAATTAATGTAAATATTTGTAAAGATTCTTGAGTTTTTTGTAATGTTTTGCGCTTTACCCTTAATTTTATTGAAATAATTATATTAGAATGAAAATATGTATAAAAAGATAATATGTAATTACGTTCAGCGTGGTACATAATGAATTTAGCACTGTCATACAATACGGGTACAGAATTAAGCATGGGTTTGATATCCTAAACCAGTTTGCTTATTATTTTATTTGTTTACACGAATCATACAATATATCCCGTATATGTACATTGAAATAACATTTCATAGCGAAAAGTTTTCTACGCACATACAAAATGAAGGAAACGATTGCATTTTAAAACTAAGAGAGTTCCATGCCACATTAGTTATGTGTTTAACCGAGTCTATGTCGATGGTGGCAAGAACATGGCGCGACGTGACAAGACGCCGTGACAAATGACATGCAGGTGTCACGATATCGGCGTGCCACAGCTGCTAGCCGTGATTATGAATATACAATGGAAACTTTGCTTGAATAGCTTGTTGGAAGAAGTAAGGTAACTATTATTTGTTTAAATTGGAAATATTATATTTGCGCGGTAGTAAGCGATCAGTACAGTCTATGTTCTTACTGGGTAAGTACCGATTTGCTCTCGCTTTGAAGATCGTATGGAAATGTACCCTGTTAAATATTATTTATTAATCAACAGTTTAATTACAATTCCATACTCATTGACTAATCATAATAGTTTATCCAACCACCTATTTCTGTTGTGTCAAGCTTGGGGTTCTGTATTACAATATCATTGCTAAAACCGTTCATTACTTACTATAGTTCATTAAAGTTAACATTGCGTGCGACTGATGGCAGCACTTTTGCCACTTAATAATCATCCTTTTGTTTTTTTTTCCTTTACGTTTAAGTCAGTTCCTCAACATATAAATCCATTTTCACTTTAATGCCACCATATTTGACACTACTTCAAATTGATTTATTGAATTATCTTACAACCAAACTTTTAAAATATGGGCAAAACTTTATGTGTCTGTAATGTTTTTCAGATTAATTTCAATTCTAGGTAACTTAAATGCTTTTTTTCCTCAAAAGTAAATTAAAATGACAGGGCGGTACTAGCCTGTTTCGTAAAGATTATATCCATCTATCTTAATCTGACTTTTTAGTTCCAATTCCACCCGCACACCAACTTATCTCGCCTCATTCCAGTAACCTATAGGCTTACACCTGCGACGTGATAACACCAGTGACAGTTTGATAACTACTTCATTTGTCACGCTGGCTGTCATACATCACAAGATGAGTTAGTGATGAGCTTGAGGAAATGGGTTTAGTCATACTCGTGGAATAGGGATGAGATAAAGGTCTAGTAATGACTGGCCTGTTAGCTTAGTTGGTAGTGGCTCTGCCTTCTAATTTAGGGGTTGCGGGTTCGATTCCCGAGTGACACAAGTATTTATGATTTTTATACATTTATATTTACTTGTGTTAAGTCAGGTCGTTTGTATGTATAATAAGTATGTATTTACAAAAAAAGTATCAAAATATGTATTATATCCGTTATCTAGTACCCACGATACAAGTGTTTGCTTAGTGTGGGGCTAGATGGCGCTGTATGCAATATCCCGGAATATTTATTTATTTATTTCTTTAATGATATGGTATGAAAAAAATATTATGGAGAATATTGTTCCTTACGGGATTTTCGATTACAGCTTAACACTATGTTCCTCGTAGCCATGTTTCTAATTTACGGGGGTGGCTTTTGATCTACCAGATTTTCGCAGAATACCTACTGGTTTGCACAGTGATTGCCATCAGAATACCATGTACTATGTAGCACTAAATTTGATAATTTTCGAGGCTATAATGTTATTCTTTCTACCTGACCAGCAGGATTTAAATTTGGCACATTTTTTGTATAGAAAAAACCTTCTGGTATCTACATCTTTTTTACATGAGATAGGCTCACGGTTGGCTAAATTTTGCCTGATGGTAAGCAACGTTATAATATAAGATCTAGTGCGCTTGCCTAGAAGAAACAGGTTTACTTTCGACTTACAGATATCATGATATTATATAAAATAAAACACGTAAATATAAATTGATTCATAAAAGCTAATATTCAGTTGTTCAATATTAAAAATGCAAAAACATAGATTAGCCTACCTATACTGATATTATAAAGCTGAAGAGGTGGTTTGTTTGAACGCGCTAATCTCAGGAACTACTGGTGCGAAATGAAAAATTATTTTTGAAGAGACCATTTATCGAGGATGGCTTTAGGCTATATAACATCACACTGCAACTAATAGGAGCGAAGAAACAACTGAAAATGTGGAAAAAACGGGGAAAATTATCTTTGAGGGCTTCCATTGCGTGCGCTGCGAAAACGGTTCAGGAAGTCGTGGGTAACAGCTATAATTTATAAAGTTGAAGAGTTTGTTTGCTAAAATAAATATGATGCCCAAAATAATTATTCCACGCGGACGAAGTCGCGAGCACAGCTAGTGCTTTGATATAAAGAAGATTTACACAAATACAGTACATCTAAACTTTAACACAAAAGCCTTAGCGCTTTATAGACATAACAGTTGTGCTTTCAAACAGAATGAAAGTAAAATAGTGAAGTTTATTATCTTCTTGAGTTATAAATGGTGCTCGTAATTTATGATCAGAAGCGCACTATATTCTTTGACAAGACTTTATGCATTAATTTCATAGTTTTATACATGAAAATGCCTAACAAAACAGCTTTGTCGATTTTATCACTATGATTAAACTGACTTCATTCAACCACCATACGTGTTAGTAAGCAAATTTTTGGCGTCAACGGCGTATATACCATAAAATACTGCACCGATATTTTGTAGTCAATTCTAATTGTTGAAACATACTTCATATGTAAGACACAAAAAATCATATTGATGTCTGTTACAGTTATTTGATAAATCCCTTAACAATCATACACAATTTGCCACTTTGCTTAAGACGGGGTGCTATGTGAAATCGACATTTCATAAAAATCAAATAAAATAGAAGTATATAAGATAGAGCAAATTTTTTTTGATTCAGTGTTTAGACAATAAAAAACGCTAAAACACGATTACGTATACTTCGCTCGAAAGTATTATTTTTTGAAAAATAGTTGTTTTGAAATATTTTTCACCTTTTTTTCAAAAGTAGTACAGAAATTTAAACCAATTTAATTATATTTAAAAAGTAATGTTAATATTTAATGGAGTAGAAAACCATGAATAGAATATTCTGAATTGCTGATTTTATATGAATTGAATTCGTCAAAAACGTCTGCAAAACTGCTCAAATTGTGCAAAATTGTTGGCGTATGGACAAGACTCGTCGGCCGGACCTATGCGCGCGATGCTCGCTCTTGCTTTCATGTTAATGTCGTGGCCGCATCGTAGAATTGCCCATTTCATTAAATGATCGGCCATTTAATGAAATGCTTGCATATCATGAAATATTTCACTGTCCATTGGCCATATCATGATGTGCCCAGGCCAGATCAATGATAAGAAATCGTTTGACGATAGGGCCAGCTGGACGCACTGCTATTTCATGAAATAATCAATCTTAATCGATCATATCGTGGAATTGTTTCATTGACTACCGGTAGAGGCGCTGTAAGCGCCTAAGCGCTTTGTTTGTGTCAAGATGGCGGCCCTTGTACGCGAAGACGTATTTTCTCAAAACAAAAACGTGGAAAAAAGTGATAGTAAAAAAGTGTTTGATGAAAAAGTATTAGAGTACTATGCAAGTCATGCATGTTCCGAGCAAAATGTGAAAAAACCGCGGAGTTTGGATCGTATTTCACAGGCTAGAAATATTTTACTTTATATTACATTTTTATGCACTTCATTAAATTAAAAAACGTATTTTATCTAAAAAAAACTAAACTAAAAATAAACAAGTACGTAACACAATTGTTCTGGGTTTTCATTAAATATTTTTATGGTTACCCTTTTTTCACGATATGGTCAAACGTGGGTGACCAAATCGCTAAACGTTTATCGTTTAATGATTTGGATACCATTAGTAGGCCGCTTCATGAAACGTGGACACTTCACGAAATGCTCAACCATTTCATGAAATGATCAATTCAGCGATTTGGCCACGACATTAATACGGCGTGGGATTGCATGCGAAAAAGCAACTGTAGGCATTTTTCCAAGCGCAAAGCGTTTTCGGGTGAAATATCGTGGCCTTAAAAGCCTAAGCACATCATCATACTCAAATTGTATCCAATTCTGACTATATCACAAACATACCGGTCAAATTGATAACCTTTTCTTTAAGTAATCGGTAAAGCACAGCTTTGTCAAAACAACGATTTGCTTACAATTTAAAAAAGCTAGCAATAAGGCATTGTAGACAATATCTCAAACACTAGTCAAATTTATAACCTCTTTTTTAAGTATTCGGTTAAAAACAGCCAATAACAACAATAATCTGTTTACAAATTTAAAAAGCTAGCAATAAGGCATGGTAGTCAATTAATAAAAAAGAACAACAGGGTTTGACGTGACAAATGACGTGCGCGGCGACACGCAGTGTTATCGGCACGCCACAGCTGCGGATTGGGGAATGTGGCTAGTGGGGTCTAGCTTTACGATTTCACACTATTTTACATACAGTTTGGGTTGAACAGTTGCGTTATTTGAAGTGAGTTATTTTTTGTTGTTTGTTTTCTGTTATTCTTTCGGAAAATATGTGTGCACTGGCTATTTATTTATTTATTAACAAGCAAACCGACTATGTTTGTATTGGCTGATACAAAAATGACGATTTAGACGATTTTAGCGCAGAAAGTTTGTGCAGTTTTTTTACATTGTGAAGAGCACGGAATAAATGAATTGATATTAACTATAAATTTTGGGATTGAGATAAAAGCGCCTGCTTATTTATAGAACGATCAATAACAAACAACAAAAAAATAAAAAAACAGTGTTTGAAAATTTATGGAAAAAAACACAATTTAAGGAAGATATCCCAGATATTTTTTAAGGTTTTAAGTTTTCTTTTCATCTGTTTGATTGAACCAGTCAAAGTTAAATAAGTCCTGGCAACACAATTTAAACAACAAAAAGCATTTAGGTTCTTTTACTCAAACATTCCTTTTCTCGGTAAGTAAGTATTTAAAAATCTCTCGGAATTTGAAAAGTAATTTTCACAGTTATTTGCAAAGTAAGCGTGGGTGGGTAATTAAAATCCCAAATGAGATTTACTTATTGCAAACAAATAATTGAAAAGGAAAAGCTTTTAGCACCGCCTGCCTTTTAGAATGTGCTTAAGTAAAACTTTGGCCTCATTATATATAACACTCTCACTGCAACCGTTTAAGCTAAAACTGATGACTCTCTGAAGCTTTATTTTATAGTCGTTTAGTAAATTTATTTTATAGTCGTTTAGTAAATATACATACCTACATGCTACTTAGTCAAATGGCCAGTACAAATCATCAAGTAAGCTTTTTTTATACTTTAAATACAACGGATAAATTTCATTCCGATTCAATGCGAGATAAATAACTGCCATCTACTTATATAACTAAGAGAGATTAAAGATGAAAAAAATTATCTGAAACAAATGAAAAAAAAAGAAATGGATCTTAAAAGACAATTTAGGTTTTCTAACTAAGAATCTTACAAAGTATAAACAACAACGTATGGCACTAATTTTAGCTTCAGTACAATAAAATTCAATGATAAGGCAGACACCTGATGGGTGTCAAAGCAAGGAAAGTCGCGGGAGCCCGCATATCATTTGTCAACCGGAGGCGAAGCAGCTATCTCTATTTACTTTAGACTGATATTTGATACAGTTAAAAAGCAAATAATAAGTATACATTTGCTTAATAAATCGTACTAAATCATTATAAATAACAAAGTATTAGTTACCCCCGGTTTCTAAAACGACGATTAGTTAATTGAACTTGTAAGCAGTGTCATACGCTAAGGACTCACGGAGCGGTTTTTTCCCGCGCCCGCCGCGGTGGCGGCGCCGCAGCCTTTCGTTAAGGACTCACGGAGCGGTTTTTTCCCGCGCCCACTGCGGTGGCGGCACCGCAGCCTTTGTAGAATACAGATATGTATGTAAAAAAACTCAAGCACATTTCACGACGCGGTTTACTCCCGCGGCGGTAGCGATTGTTCGCAGCTCCCGCGGGCGGGCACCGCTCGCGGCACCGCTGCCGCGGCGGTTTCCACCCGCGCGCTCTGAGATCTAAGTCCGGTGAAGGCCCTTCTTTTTTTTTTTTTTTTTTTTTTTTTTTTTAACTTGAACGGGTTTGCACTTGACCATAGTTTACCTGATAGCAAGTAAGGCTATGGCCTAAGATGGAGCGTGCTTACCCGATAAGAACCGATTCACTCTCGCTTTGAAGATCGCTGGATTATAGTGCGTGGGGAACAGAGAGCCAGGCAGGGAGTTCCACAACCTAGCGGTACGAACAATAAAGGTGGAAGCGTACCGTTTCGTGCGGGTCTTAGGAACTTCCACCATAAACCGGTGTCGTCCTGCCGTACCTCTACTCGTCCGGTGAAAGAAGGGCGCGGGCGGAATTAGTCCGTGCAATTCCGCGGCACACTCTCCGAAATGCAACCGATAGAAAACCGACAAACTGGCGACTTTGCGACGGTGTTCAAGACTTTGAAGTTTCGCTCGGCACAGTTTATTATTATCAATGATCTTCTTGGCTCGACTCTCAATGGCCTCTAGTGCCTCAAGTTGGTACTTGGCTGATCCATCCCAAAGATGCGAACAGTACTCCATGCACGACCGAACTTGTGCTTGATACAAAGTAAGCAGCTGTTCCGGCTTGAAGTACTTTCGCACCTTCGAGAGGATACCCAACTTTTTGGCTGCAACTTCGGCTTTAGACTCAATGTGAGAGCCAAAAATTAAGAGTAGGGGACAATGTAATACCAAGAAGATCAAGGTGGTCAGTTATCGGCACAGTCGAATTTCGGAAAGTGGGGGCCAGCTCGAATGGCCTCTTTTTAGCGGTGAAAAGACACGCCTGGGTCTTCGCAGCATTAAACCTGACTAGATTGGCATCACCCCAATCGGAGACTGCCTTGAGAGCCAGGTTTATACGCTCGACCATCGCCTCCCTGAGCCACTGGATCTCGGCCGCACTGGCCCGCGCTGTGGATGTATAGCTCTCTACAACGGTGCTGTCGTCTGCGTACCCAAAGGTTCCGGGTTTCAGCAGATCGTTAATATGCAGCAGGAAAAGAGTTGCAGAGAGCACCGACCCTTGAGGGACTCCGGCATTGATAGCCATTAGATCTGAGGAGCAGCCATCAACGACTACTCGAATAGACCTATCCCTCAAAAAGTCCGAAATCCAAGCACGAAGCCCAGCGGGCAGGCCGTAAGAGGAAAGCTTGCTAATAAGGCCATCGTGCCAAACCCTGTCAAAAGCCTTAGAAATATCCAGGGAAACCGCCAGGGCTTCCCCGTATTTCTCAATGGCAAATGGCCTTCTTGCAACAATCAACCGCCAGGTTTGCTGGCGATAATCGCTGCCGCGGCGGCAGCGGCGCCGCACAGAAGTCCGGCTTCGATCGATAGGTGGATTTAAAAAAGTCAGGCAATCACAGCGCAAAAAAGTTGATTTGATAAAATAATTAACTTGATCTTCAACAGGTTGTGAAAACATAATATTTGTTTTGTTTTATTCGAAAATTCCCACCATAAATTACAATTGCCCACCAGTTTATCAGCACCATTATCCGGTATGATTTATTTGCAACCCTTTGCAGCAGCAAATTACTTTCAAAGCGAGGTGCCTTATCAGTTTTGTGATAAAAACTTCACAGGCGTCGTCTCCCGCTGCGGTCGCTACAGAGATATGAAAAATATGTAGAGCAGAAATTTTAATTTCTTATGCTTGCAAATACGTATATAGGATTATAGTTATTGTATCTGTACTAACGTGTGATGGAATGACGATAATTCACTACATGCTGATTATAATTTCACACGATAAACAAGCAACTAAAGTCTAAATGCGAAAAATAAACTGAATTTGTTAAATTTTTGGCTTTACCATGAACACAATATTTATATTGATAAGTAAAACGAATGTTTAAAAAAACATCGGTATTCTAACTGCTTTGAATGGTTGAGTATCCCTGACCGTAAGCTGACTCCAGTAACGTAAAAATAAATGTCCTAAATATAATCAAGTCAAATAACGTAATTGTAAAATGTGTTTCAAGTCCTTTTTAAAAATCTATTAACTAAACATTCCGCTCTACCAAATTACCTACTTATTCTAACACTGCGGTGGCTCTCTGACAAATTAAATTTCTTCCTCTTGAGGTAGCAGTCAAATACATCAGACGCGTGTATGTCGGTCTCAACAAACTTTCTTATTCGTACCTGGGGTTATTGGGTATCGTATTCCGCTTTGTCGGGATCAGAGGGAATTTAATTTAAAACCCGTTTAAAAGTGGTGGTTAAACTTGATGGTTTGCGAGATAGAGTTGGGAATTGATGCATAATTTTTGAGGAATAGGTTAGTTATTGAGAATGATGGAAATTTAAACAAAATGTGGCTTTATTATATTTGTATTTTCTTTTTTGTTCACAGGAAATAGTGCTGATAAATAATGAAAGTTGCCATGAAGTCAGATATACGGAAACTTCAAATTGCTGCCTAGCAGGGAGCGGCTCAATACCGGGACCGCTGACGATCTTATGTATAGGAGGCCAAGACTCACTTTGGGTCGCGGCGCCAGCGGAGAGGTAGTCATTTTGGTACAAAGAGTTTAGTCCTTTCATAAATATTATCAATTGACGAGTAACAAAATTTTAATTTTAGTTTTTTCTAATTTGCTACCACTTTTGGGTCGTAGACCCGTACCGTAGTAAATGCGTTTGCGCGTTATACGGTTCAAACACAAATACAGTTATAAAAGAGAGAAAGGAAACACCTCATCCTCGAAAATAAACCACTAAACCCTTTACAAAATGCAGTACCAATAAGTCATGCGACAACATCGCTCGTGATGTTGTACCACAATGAATATTAACACTCGAATAACGGCCGCGAAAGATAAATTTATCCGCACGTCGGGAAATGGACCATTTTTCACGGCACCTAACGCTAGGTGTCACACGAACTGCTCAGGTGGAGTAGCTAAAACTTGTTCAGTGTTTCTTATTAGCCTGACCTGTTAGCTTAGTTGGTAGTAGCTCTGCCTTCTAATCTAGGGGTTGCGGGATCGATTCCCGCGTTACACGAGTATTTATGAATTTTAAAATTACTTGTGTTGAGTCTGATCGTTTGTATGCATAATTAGTATGTATTTACAAAAGAGAAGTATATAAGTATTATATATCCGTTATCTAGTACCCACGACACAAGCGTTAGCTTAGTGTGGGGCTAGATGGCGCTGTGTGCAATGTCCCGGAATATTTATTTATGAACACAGAATTTAATGAGCGCCTTTTTTATACATTTTTGATAAATGTTAGTTTTTGCTCTTGGCTAAGCTCTAGTTTAAAGGACCAAAGAAACTGTTATAACTTTAATATTTTTGAAACATAGAACACTTGATTTTATAGTATTTAAATAAGTTTATCTCGACACATAATTAGTAAAATGTAAACTAAAATTGTTTTCAAAATTTGAACAGCAAAGCCAGCGCTAAAAACTGTTATGCCGTGCGTGACGCATTTTGGGAATAAAAGAAGGAAATGAGACTTCAAAATTGTCTTTATACATTAATTGTAGAATTTATTGGGCTCCAAATCGCCATATCCAGCACAAACTTCTATAAAACTGATCCCACTGCATCCCTCCACTACATCCAGGCGCGGTGTGACACGCAGAGAAGATGCCGTTACTTACGAGGACGTGTGTGGAATACACTCGTACGTAGCACGTGCGGCAGAATTAGCTTCACGCTTTCTTTATATTGCTGTTTGTTGTTTCATTAGGAATCAACAGGCAGGGTTATGATAGTGTTTATTGCGTTTCGTCTGAGATGAGGATAAGGTGTCTAGTTGAGAGGTAATATGAGAAGTTTTCGAGGAAATTGTTGTTGCAGTGATGATTGATAAAGTTTGAGTGTTGTTATGGATTAGTTGTTTTTTTTATTATATACGTATTTGTAATGAATTAAAATTTACAATTTGATATTTTCTTTGCGTACTTAGCTTACAAGAAATGAATTGCATACAAATATTGAATAATTTACATAAGACCGGAAGCTAAATGTTTTTTTCAAGTATTGAAATAAAAATTCAGCTTTTATACTTATAAAAAGTTAAAATAAGCAGGCAAAGTAAAACACCTACAAGTACAAATACGTACGCAAAGTAAAAAGAAAGTATCAGAAAAAACCACCTTGATACATTCTGAAACACTAACCGCCTCCTTCATTCCTCTCCGGTCACTTTGTCCATGATCACTTAAGAGCTTTATTTCCGCCATCTTTTCTCTCCTTTCGAGAAAAATAACGCAATTACAGTACACCCATGAAATATTATCTAGCTGCACACACGTGGCTGGAAGTGTTAAGCACAGCGTATAAATTGGAGCAAGTACTGTAAGTATATCATATGTTGGGACGACTGTACTCTATGTAGCCGGATATGTGTGTTTTTACGACATCTTTTTCTTGAAATAATCAAATTATTATTTTGTTATTATATAATGTGTTAATAAATAAATTTTTCTTTGTGTTTACTATGATTTTCTGCTAAGTATTAATATGACCATAATTTAAAAAAAAGTTTGTAACGACACTGTACTCATATGAAATGTTTTAACAAATTCATGCTTTAAAATCCTTGACCATGTTTTGATCATGACTTTTCATAACATGTAACCTTATACCTTAAGTTGTTATAACATTGAATTCCCAACTCAAAACACGCGATAATTTCACCGACCATTATCCGGCCACCAAAAAGGTGATCATCCCTAAATGAGTGCGCTAAGTCGCCTCTGTTATTACAGGTCTGAAAACAATAGGTAGGTAACAAAACGAATGGGCTACCGTAGATATCGCGCTGTGGATTCAGGTACCGTTTGTAATAATATATTATTAAGGTGCTCTAGCCTGGGAGAATTTACTGCATATTATTGGATAGAACGACTAAATAGTTTTGTATGATGGGCTACTTACCATTTCTCAATGCATATAGCCTACTTGATAATGCCATACGAATAAATAAATAAATCAGGCGCATAACGGTCAAGTGCAAACCCAATCCATGTTAAGAAAAAACTATTCGAAATATACCTATACCAATTTTAATTAGGTGACAAAGAGTCCTAACATGTATAAGTATATCAGAAAACAAATTTACTTTAGTATTGTAGTTAGTGAAAAATAAAACTGTAGCTTTTTTAATGTAGAACATACAGCTTTATAATATTAGTATAGATAAATTTAAAAAAGCATTTGCTTTTTTAAATTTATCTATACTAATATTATAAAGCTGAAGAGTTTGATTGTTTGTTTGTTTGAATGCGCTAATCTCAGGAACAACTGGTGCGAATTGAAAAAATATTTTTGTGTTGAATAGACCATTTATTGAGGAAGGCGTAAGGCTATATAACATCACGCTGTAACTAATAGGACCGAAGAAACAATGGGAAATGTGAAAAAGACGGAGAAAATTATTCATCTTTGAAGGCTTCCGTTGCGTGCGCTGCGAAAACGGTTCAAAATTCAAAGAAATAATGCCCAAAATAACTATTCCACGCGGACGAAGTCACAGGCACAGCTAGTTTATATATAATTTTCAAGACGATAGAAAAGCTTTTGATTCAAGTGTAACTAAAATAGTTTTTTTTTATAGTATGATAAATTTTTCATTTTGCTTATTGAAGACGTATTAAGTAAGTATGGACCGTATTATAATTTTTATATGATAACCTTATTTACGATTTATTTTTTCATTTGTTTCTATGAAAAAAATGGCCTGTGATGTGGTACTTTAACGGTCGTTCTGCGTCGGAATATTTTCATTCAGCCTGTTTTAATCTCGGCGCTATTATGAATGTAATTATGGTGACGATAATTAACTTTCAGTAATAATATGGTGTTTTTGCTGTTCATGGCGTGGATTTAATTAGGTGGTTCATTTTTTAATTGAGGTTTCTTAAAAAATAAAAATATCGTATCGTAAGAGAAATAAAATAAATATGTTCGTGAACCTAATAATTTGCAGAGTTTTGAGCACAAAACATGTCTGTTACTTTATTTTAGACTGATAAAAATGTTCGATACAGAAATCGTATGTTCAGTTCACACAAAACGTAAACAATATTTATGTTTTCTTTTACCAAATTACGAAAACTGGTTCATTAAAATATTCAAAAGAGTTTCAAAATTCAGAAAACCAATACATTCAAATTGCCTGTTAACAGATTTTCATACCGCC
This sequence comes from Macaria notata, assembly GCA_927399415.1. NCBI lineage: Eukaryota > Metazoa > Arthropoda > Insecta > Lepidoptera > Geometridae > Macaria > Macaria notata. The sequence goes on from OV656727.1 coordinate 5,316,717, forward strand.
GACCGCATTGTTTTCCGTCGTTATTTAATTCATGAAAAAAGGCCCGCAAATATTTTAAGCCGATGACAAAGGCAATGCACTGAAAATGTCATGCGACCGCGACGCGAAACCAATTAAGCGTATATCTGGCTATAATTTCTAGGGGACTATAAATATAATCGAGAATAAGAGACGTAGAGTCGACCGTAATAAATGGAACTTGAATTATTAACTTGAATGTCTGGTGTCATGCTTGGCACTCTAATACATGATTTACGCTCGAAAATTTTAATGATTTAACCACATTTATCATGTTGGAGTTAAGTTGAGCACAACTTATACATTTTATTAATCAACCGCACATAAATAATGTCGGTAGCCAAAATATTGTAACACTATACTATATGATTAACAGCCTTCCTTTGTGTGACATTTTGTTATGGTCAAAATAACATCACATTTATAATTTAAAGCTTACCATCATTTTCACTAATTTGGAATGCGTTTAACGTGATTTTCAAACCACGATAAGAATTCCATAAGAAAGATATATATGAGTCCGCTCTATACACTAGCTTGTCCGAGGTCCCAACAAGGGGCGAATAATCGAATATCACATGCGGAAATATGACAAAAATCGCGCGTAGAGACCAGACGACGCTAATTTAATTGTCGCCGGCCGCTTGATCAGTGTTGGCAGATCAATGTGAAATCTGATATTTGTCGGGGACAGCCAATTTTCTTCCCGCCTTAATGGATGGGGAGGGTGCAATTATTCATGCTAACGACCCGTATGGTGCTACACTGTCTAACTTGTTTTTGCTCAAGGAGGTGCTGAGAAGATTAGGCTGGTCTCATTTACGTAAAGAGGCCGGTTTGAAAAGAAGAAATGCTAATGTATTGTGTTGAAAAGAAATTGTTAGTTACAAAAACTATTGATAAATATAATTTTGACAGACACTTAAGTGCTTGGTGACGTAAATACAGTGAAAAAAGGCATTTTTAAATGAAACTCGGGAGAAATATGGTATATATGGTAATATAGTATGGTTCCTTTAATGGTTCTCCAGAATTTCATTTACAATGGATTACCGCAAAGTAACGCCTGATTATAATCCAATATCTTAACATTATTAAAAATTTGGCCACCGGGCCCCCGAAGCGATAATCACACAAGATTGTATTGGATAGAAACATACTCTCATATAAAGCTGCCAAAATATAATAATATATTATATTTTATCAATAATTACTTGGAAACAATAGTAGCTTGCTATGAAAATAATTTTACCATCATTACATGTTTTAATTTATAGTCCTCTTAAGGATACCGAAGAAGAGACTCTTAAAAAGACCACACGACGTAGCCATTCATCATCATCATCATCAGCCTATCTTATATTCGTCCACTGTTGGACATAGGCCTCTCCCAATGATCGCCACACTGCACGGTCTCCTGCTTTACGCATCCAGTGCTTCCCAGCCACCTTCCTCAGGTCGTCGCTCCATCTGGCCAATTGGCCTCCCACACTACGTGTACCGACACGCGGTCTCCACTCTAGGATCCGCTTACTCCACCGATTATCGGTCCTTCTGCAAACATGGCCAGCCCATTGCCACTTCAGTTTGCTGATTTTGCTGGCTATGTCGGTAACCTTGGTTCTTTTTCGGATAACATCATTCCTGATTTTATTCCTCAAAGAAATCCCGAGCATAGCTCGTTCCATAGCTCGCTGAGTGACTTTGAATCGGTGGATTCGCTTCACTGTGTTGTCTGTCAGACGTAGCCATTATACAATACAGATTAAAAAGATTAATTTAATAAAGAACGACTTTTAATTACTGTAAAATACTTACAGATTAAAGTTGGATCTGCAATTAAATTGCGACACGCAATCATTTTATCCACTCATTACATTTGCGTGCTGGTTTATATTAATTGAAGTTATCATCGAGTAAATAAATTGCTTTTCAAATTTGTTTTATGCATCACTTGTTCATCTGATGTTTGAGGATAGTTTGGAATTGAAATTACTTTGATGTTGACAATTTGGAATGATATTAATTTTGTGTTTGTTTTTACTTAAATACCCACATGATTGAAATTTGCTATTATCCTCTCGTAATAATTGTGTGTTAATGGAATTAAAAAAACGAAGATTTAAAGTCTTCTGTCTTTTTTAAATAATCAGTTGTACAGCCGTTTTTTTTTCAATGTGAAAAAGTACACACACACACACATTCATACCAGGCCTGGTGTTCAAATATTTTACTGCATTGAACACAACCGACCACACATAATTATCCCACTTCTCAACGAGAAGGACAAGGAACCAAGATAGTCTAACACCTAGTTTTGTATGTAGAGTGAGATTTATATGTAGATAATTTACTTTACCACTTCTTCTTCTTATAAAATAGGAGTGGCCAACTCTGATGTCAGGACTTTACCCAGCCGCCCTAAAGGCCTCTGACATGGCTTAACGACTGTTGTACTAGGTAAACAGTCGGGACCTACGATACAATATGACGTGTCATCCGACCCATGAATGCGTCCAAATGGAATGTCACTGTTATGGTCACCCATCCACGTACTGACCGCGTCGACAATGGGTTAACTTTGGTAATCCCATACTATCGCCTCCGCTAGCTGAGGTACGGTCGCTTCTGTGCACCACTAATAACTACTAATTGATAATATACCACAATTTTTTTTTTTTTAATCCATGATTATCTATACTATCCATACTAATATTATAAAGCTGAAGAGTTTGTTTGTTTGAACGCGCTAATCTCAGGATCTACTGGTGCGAATTGTAAAATTATTTTTGTGTTGAATAGACCATTTATCGATGAAGGCTTGAGGCTATATAACATCACGCTGCAACTAATAGGAGCGAAGAAACAATGGAAAATGTGGAAAAAAAACGGGGAAATTATTCATCTTTGAGGGCTTCCGTTGCTTGCGCTGCGAAAACGGTTCAAGATATAAAAAAAATATATGAGATAGAATCATTCCTCTTGAAATTATCTAACAAAATCTCTGCAACTGTATATGTCAATGTTTTAAGATTAACTCACTAGAACCGTTTTTATGATAATAACTATTCCACGCGGACGAAGTCGCGCGCACCAGCTAGTATTATGCTAAAGATTACAGCACTTCTCAGTACATACAGCAACCTAGTTTCCACAAACTCAATCTATAGTGGGTACAAAACTTGCGCGCTAAGTAAAGGGAATTGGCCTAACTTCACAGGCCCTTCCTCTGCAGGTTCTTAACTAACAGTAACAAGATTACTGCTCCCATTCTGGTTTTAACTATAATTAACCACTATAAATTTGTATTACGCTTTAGGTTTTGTCTGGGTGAAATTTGTTTGTAATCCTATGTTAAGGATTGTAAGGTTTTATGAAAAGTATGGATAGATCGTAGTGATGTAGTTGCTGAAAAATATCATTTTGGCTAAACACATATTTATGAACTGAAATTCAGTAAGTACTTACTTAAATATTTTTTTTTAAATAAATTTTATCACAATTCTCTATTTTTTTAATACAGTGTACGAATAGTCCACAACTTGCTTGAAAGCTGTTGCGTTAGTTATTGATACTTCATAATTTAAATTTATGATGACTCTAATTATACTACTTTTTACTTTTGTGTAAAAAAATAGTTAAATTTTGTTCCAAATCTTGTGTCATAAACTCATAAATGATCCAATTTCACTTGTCTTCCCACAAGCTTGTACTGGCGGTCAGAACCATAAATAAAAGTGTACAGTTGCATTGAACATTAACTGGCGGTGACACTTCGTGATATGAGCACCCCTAGCGGTTGCAAATCGAGTTTTCTGCTTGCACGCATCCAAAGAAAACATTCCATAGAGACGTCTAACAAGAATTAAACTCACGCCAAGCAAACCGTTGAGATGTTTTAGAGACCAATATTATAATCTGACTCCAGCGAATCCAACCTCAAGTTGACCTTACCACTTTTTCGAGCTTGGAAAGGCAGGAAACTCTTTTCACTTGATCAGAACCAGACCATTGTAATGGTGACCAAATTCTCGATTCGTTTACGTCCCAACAAACCAACATAACACAAACCATTCCATTACAACTTAGATTTTAACATATAATTTGATTGTAACGTGTACCAGTATTGAAATATAAATAAATAAATTAATGGCATCATGTTCTGAGCCAATCACATAAAATCAGCTTTCAGTGCTTTCATACGTATCTACCACTGAGTCCCTCAACAGTGTGCAAACGCAAATGTATTACTGTATATCTCGCTTTTTGTAACTAATCTATTAAGATGACGTGTGGTGTCATATGGTAGACGGGTTTTTGGCCATATTTGGTAATCTAATGTGTCTGTTGTCGTTGCATCTCACTCATCCCAATTGACATATGAAATCCCCCGGTCCGTGGCTGCATGGAGCAATCACTTACTTTGTCGTGTTACGGTTTCAACTCTGTCTCTCTTCTAGTTGATATGGAGTTGGAAGATGTTCAATTACTTTCGGAGACGACAGCCTTCAAACTTTGGAAATATTTTGAACAATAAAATCATGTCGTAGCCAAATTTGTTATAATATTTTTATGAAAATTAAATTAGTCTTTTCGGTTAATTATGTTAAAACTTGATAGACGTGCATTCGTTCTTCAAGTCGGCTGAAGCAATAGTTGTCAGCTGTGAAGCAATAATGGTCAAATGGAGATAATTATCCGTACGTTTACGAATGAAAAACGCTTGAATGTCATTTAAAAAAAAAAAAAAAAATTCTCTCTTTTCATAACTACAATACGAAATTATATCAAAGTCGATTTTATATCAAATCTTTAAAAACACATTTCATTTTATACATAACTCTTACTCAGTCAAGAACTGTCCAGATAAAACTAAGCTCAACCAATATCTCACTTATAATGTTATTCTAATTTGCAAGCAGTTTATTTCAAGTCTGGACAGTTAAGACAGATCGCTACGTACTAGCTTTCACAACAACCACTTGCGTCGCCGAAGGCTGTTTCGTGGAATACAGTACATGTAACTGTCACATTTCATAATCCAGACAGGCCTTAAATCTGATGGCAAAACATTGGATTTCAAATATGAGTAGAAGCTGTAGGTAGCTCAAGTTTTTAGACTAGATTAATTTAATTTTAGACTTGGATCAACATGATGTATGAATGTATTGTAAATACTATTGGAATTAGTAAAAAAACATGTTTTATTGACTAATCCTATTTCTTTTTAACATACTTGAAGTCAGTAATTGATTAAAGTCGACCTGATGTTATGCATCACTGAAGCCTAGAATGGATAACGCATACCTATCTAGAAATTACCTGTCCAACAGCTAACTGGTATAAACTAGATTTGTAGATCCCTATTCTTAGATTACATTATTTTTATTTTGCTTACTTATAATATTTTAAAAGGTGAAATTTATTTCGTTGAGTTGTTTTTATTTTTTAAAAAGCTAGTTATTTTTTTCAGCTCTAACAGAGCGCTGGTTCAGGTAATCTTGGTTTATTAGTACTCAGTACTCAAGGGGTTTTGATAGTCAAATAAGTAAATTCTTATATACATAAATATAATAATGTCTACGCCACGCCGTGAAGTAAGTAATAAAATAGAAGTATAATTTTAAATTTAATAGATATGTAATACATACATAACAAAACCTAACAACCAATAAACAAATATTATTAACACAAGACAAGTATGAAGATTGATTCCTCGAGACAAAGCGTAACTCTAACTAGCGCCATCTCTGGCAACTTCTCGAAGTTGTCAAACAAACCGACAGATCTTGCAGGAGATTGCCACACCCAGTGCCACTAATGATCAAAATTCTGATGGAAACTGAGTAGCTCAGTATTAATTTGATCAAGTAAACTGACAAAGTTCACGCCAACTGTGCCGAGTGATACATGTACGTACTTATGGTACTGTTACCATGGTAATTAAATGGTAACTGTTCCCATGGAAATTGTAAATGGAAAATTTTCTGTAATTCATAAAAGTGAATATGTCGTCGTCTTAAATTAAATAATTTCAGCGATCTGTGAAATCCACTTTTTACCTTTGGCTGACGACCTGGTCTAATAAAAACACTTACGCCGAGGATACGTCCCACAGACGTACAAAATTAAAATAATTATTAAAAAAATCTGTAAGCATGCTAACGTCTCTTAATTTTTACAGTTGTTAGATAAAAGCCTTAGCTAATGAGTCGTGCATAAAATTTATATAAATTAAACTTCAAATTTAAAGATGATCAACATTAATTTATGAGATCGCATAATTTGCTTACTAAATTAAGGAACATAGTTCAATCTTCATTCAAAAGAGGAAGGTAACACGCCGCGTATTTTAAAAAAAATATTGACGTCTGTGAGACGTATAGGTCGTCAGTTAAAGGTTAAGGATATATGTAGTCTTCTGTACTAGTGGATGCCTGCGGATTCACTCACATTGTTTCAGGATAAAAAGTAGCCTATAACACCCATATTACCCACATACGAAAATCATGATGATCCGTTCAGCTGTTTTTGCGTGAAAAGCGTTTATATATACAGAGATACAGATACACAGACAAAAATTCTAGAAATTGTTGGTACGTGTTCTGCTATCATTCCCAAAGTATCTCCAAATATTTTTTCAATATCTTCTATGTGCAGACTTTTGACTCTCTGCAGCTTTATTTAATTATATTTATAGAATAGATAGATATTACATATAAATCAGAAAAAATATAAAATGCCAAGCTTACTTAAAACTTTCTTCAAAAAAAAGGTTTTAGATACGCTCCTTTTATCTTTGATCAATCTAACTTGATAAAATACAAACAAAATAAATTTCAAATACTCTATAAATTTCACCTACTTAATGAGAAAAATGTATGCTATATCTTCCAGTAATATACGAATAACAAAAAGGCCTAGTAATAAGCATACCTAACTCAATTTAAGAGCCTTCAGACCTTTTCAACCTTTGCCCTTACAGAAGTAGCCAAAATTAATTGGCTTATAATAATTTATTTGCCGTACATCAGAAGTCTGAACAGACTCGGTCTTATTACAAAACGTGGTTTAACTATTAGTCCAGAACTTTGAAAATATGCATTCTGTTTTGGTTATTTGAAATTTGTCTGTCTGCTGTCATAATAATCAAACTATCAAAATTTTACTAATGATTAATCAACGTCCCAATTTGAAGTTGACATTTGATTGTTTGTATGTGAGGTTTGAACAACAAGAACTGACTTTTTATTTTCAAAATCCTGGACTACTTAAACCGCGTTTTGTAATAAGACGGACTAAGTTATTTTGTTTCAAGTAAATAACATCGCTTTAAATAGCTTTGTAGGTTATGAAGAGCAATTTACTTCATTAATTTCGAATGCTTTTCAGTCTGGGTAACGTTTAAGCGTCAATTTGTTGGTATCACTCTTGATGTTCGGATTATATTAGTAAGTGATTCGTTGTAAAATATTATTTTACTTTGTTAATTTATCATGCAAAGTTTTAAGATATATTTATATTTCAGTAGATGATCAGAATGCGCAATTATAGGCTTTTTATTGATTTTTCGCATTTATATAATAGTAAATTAATAATAGCATTTTAAAATTATTGGCTTCGCACATTGCATATAATGTTGTTGTATCAAAATAACAAAAATTACTCCATTTATGTGACAACAAAAAAGGAGCTACCTGCCAAGTAACTACCTTTTTTACCGACCGATTTCACTCCACCTCAACTGTCTAAGTATTTAAATCCAAGATCCAGTCAATCGACCACAACTATATAAAATATTTACACAAAATCCCCCTTATAAATATCCCTTTTATCCTACACTGTAGCACTCAACAACGCAAACTAGAAAGAAACACAGTTAAAACGAATTAAAAGTCAACACCTCATTATTAAGTTCTCGTAAAACTCCACCACATAACAAACAAACTTGTGCGAAGTTGGTGTACATTTCACGGAAGTCTCTTGCTATCCTATGTCGATGCAAATGTTGTGAGGACTTATTAAGACTTGCCTTACAGTATGTCACTACGAACAATGGTGCTATGGAAACCTAACAGGGCCAAACAATGTAGCTCTTCGTAAAGATCAACTACCGCCGCGGCCGGTTGAGTTGTCAGGGCAGGGCTCTGTTAATATTGAGTCAAGTTGAGTTGTTCAAAATTTGTTTTCTTGATATCTAATAGACTGACATGTAAATGATTTAAATGTTTTGGCTTTTGTATATTTGAACAAGTACAGACTTTATTATTTTAAAAGCTCGTTTTGTAATGAAACCCATAGTGTTTAGTCAATAACGATTTGTTTTTCTGTATTCGGTAACATTTGTTTTTTTTTTTCGGCATCGTATCACCAATGACGAGCTAGTTTTGTGAGCGTATGGAGACATGGAGATAAATACATAAATATAGAAGCATTTTCGACGCAAAATTTTGTATGGGGTTACCGTTCTATAGTAACGTTATTCATAGGTATGTAATCATTGCTGTCAACTTTGGAGACTGGCAACTTTGAAGGCCCGAGGTGAATCGTGCTTGCTGTCAAGACTACAGTCTTGAATTTATTGTTGTAGATACTCGTAGCTAGGGAATGTTAATGATATGTGGGTTAGTGGGTTAAACAATTTGTTTATGTATATTTATGTAAAACTGCGAGGATGATATTAGATAGGTGGATGCCTATATTTTGGCAAATAAATTCAAAGTAGACTTTGAAAGTCAAATATGCTCAAGTGATGCCTTTACGCTGGTTGCACAAATGTAGTAATAAAATGAACAAATTTTATAGTAATAAAAAAAATTAATCGAATACATTAAAAAATGCAGTGATTTTAATGTTTTAGTCATACTTTTCACGGGCAGTTTCTAGCTTTTAAAGAGATGGTATCAAAATTATAAAAAATGTATCTTACAGTATTTTATAGTATCTTAACGGTTATTTGGCCGCACGCTTCTTGTCTCAGTCACAACATGTCTCACTATTTTCAAAACATAGCACAGAACAAGATCCTGAACCCTAAATACGTATGAACGTTGAACATGAACTAAAGTTCGTTTTTAACAAGTGAATGAAGAATGTAAAATTTACAAAAATACCATTTTACCGTTATTATAATATGCCTGCGCGTTTCTTGCCTCTCACAAAATGTTTATTGTGCCTCTTAGTCTTCTTATTCTAAATACATACACAATTTGCAACAAAGACCAACGAAGACCTGACCTACAATGTCTCATCCCTACGAGCTGACGTATGAAGTTGGCTCCGCAACATCGTAATAATTTGATCAGGCGCCGCAACACGAACTTTATGCCAATTGAAAAGTTGCCCTGCACTGTGCGAGCGTATGTGTGTTGTTACGGACTGACATGATACTTTGCTGGTTATTTATTTCGTGCGTTTTTGGGGATCCGTAGATTTTTTATTACTTTTAAATTTAAATCAAATTCAAATTTTTATTAACTAAAGAAATAAAATACGTACATGCACATACAAGGTACATATTAATACAAAATAACTTTAGTAATACCTAAATGACATGGAATTAACAATGTTATAATTTTTTTACATAATAAGTACATACTGCTTGTGATCTTTTTGTTGTTGTAGATATAGGTTTTTGGCCGTCTTAAAATAAAAGTAAGCTTAGGAGGACTAAGTACATAACACAGCAGATTGACTTTTCTTCGATGGATGCAAATATTTCTGAAAATCTGTGTAAATAACAAAAAGATGTTCGAATTGTTTAGAAAATATTTCCGAAATGTAGCATGAATTTGTTTCTTTATTAAACCTTCCTTCAATGTAACATTTAGATTTGTGAAATGAATGTAATAAAGATGATTGTTAATTTTTCGCATTGCAGGCAAAGCCACGCTAAATATAATACTTACAATATAAATCATAAATAAGAAAAAAAAAACAAAAATTCAACCCAGTAACATTAAGAACCCCCATTAAAATCTGGTTCACACTGTAACGAAATTTTGTTTTAATTGAAATACCGAATAGCAACCAGTAGGTTTCGCTCGCATGTTGGTGCATTAGTTAATTGAGTTGATATTAAAATGGGAACAGTTCGGAAGGTGTGTCAGTAATTTGTTACTGGCTGTCGACGTGTTAAGTGACGTGGAAAGATCATTAATTTTATTTAAAGTTATTATGTAAAAGCATGATTTGTTAAATTGCATAGGTTCAGTCCGTTAGGTATACCTACATATTGTATCATGGGCAGAACATCATCACCATCACCGTTAATTTAAGGGCGCTTTGAAAAATATACACCGAAAAATATGTTATTTAGTTTTATTACTTATATTGCTGAAACAAACAAAAAATAAAAATCATATAACATTGAAACCTTTTGATAAAAAATAAATAAACTAATAATAGACTTGCCTTCATTGTAACAAAACTTACGTCCTCTTTTGAACGACTACAATAACCGGGGGGGCTATTTAAACTAGTTTCAGACACTTAACTCCAGCAATATTCAAGAACAATTTCGCACGACTAATAATCGTTAAGCTCGTACCTAATATTCGCACAGCATGTGCTGTAATGTATAATGGGGCTATAAAAGTTGACTATAACACACTCCGCCTCTTTAGCTGCGATTTTTACCTCAGATTTCTAGCGGTAGATAAGAAATGCCCTACCTAAAAGCTTTTTACAATTTGTTTGACGTAATTAAGCAGAATTTTGACATTGTTTTAAACAGTACTTACAAATTATTTCTCTCAACTAACAACAAACTAGTTTTTGTCTTGTAAATCTTTAATGGAAAATCTTCGCTCGTAAAGCAAAACAATTTAGCTGCAAAATAGTTCAGGAAAAATTTAAAGCGCATTTAAAAAGAAAAACACTTTCATGTTACGTAAAAGAGCGATTGCATCGTTTCTCTGCCAACTAGATAGCTGGTGCAGCGGTCATCATTCAAGTCGAGTGTCTGCCACTCTGGCACTACAGACAAGGGGATTTCTGCCCTCAATGCAATTTTACTTTATGAATTCATACGCCACCGGCCACTATCGCGCTCCCTCTTTTCTCCGACCTCGTTTGTCACTCCTGTCAAAGATTTGAATTCAGAATGTGATCATGGCGGAAAACTATCCGATTGGTTTTATATTTATTGCGCACTGGCCGGTAACAACGATATTATTTTCTATTGTGATTTCGAATGTGGGTTACGGCCACTAAGACTGTTGAATATCACGTTTAATGTTTACGTTATTGATAGTTAAAGTTTAATAGGACGTAAATTAAAGCTAGATAGCAAGGTGGTTCTGGTGTTTCACGACTTTCATGAGTTCATGTGAGGTGTAAAGTTGAAACTATAACATAAATTGCGTGCACGGAATAATGACTGTCGTTTTGTGCAACAGCTTGAAAGGAATATAAAAGTGCATGACAACTTGTTTTATGATGAAGAGTTACTGGACGTAAGATCTGGTTTATGGCGTAAAGCTACGAATTTGGGAAATCCACGACTGAATTTTCGTATTACAATAAAAAGATACAAATAAGTAATGGATATTTTAACTAAGATTAACTTGGAAAACATACAAATAGTTAATGTCTTTATTGATTAAGAAATTGATTTAGAGAATAATAAGGATATTTTAAACATCTCATTTTAATAGCATAAAAAGGTATTTATCAGGTCATATCAGATAATGAAATACGTCTGTAATACAATACAATAAATTATTAAGCAGAATACGTGTTGTTGTACTTTTAAGCCATGGTCCCTATTTCTAGAGCTGGCTCCCAATTCTCCTGAAGAAGCAGAATCCTTGTTTTAAAATAAAAAAAATGTCTGAATAAAAACTTACAAACAAATCCTGTAGATAATTAATCATTTATATTTTCTTACTTTCATTGATACTACTTGTAGCTATGTAATATTCAAATAATCTCTCATTATTTCTTAATTATTGGCCAAACCCACAATTAAACAAAACAGCACACAAATTTCACAAACTCTTTCCAGTGTATACAGTTTCCACGCGAGAGGTTCAGAATTATCTGGCGTACCAACAGCTGCAGTAAACTCGAGCTACGCTAATGGATCTTGCAATATACCACCTCATATCTCAGAGGACGTAGCTATGATGGTGCTGGAAGAGGCTGGAATGTGATCTTTTGGGTGGTGAAAAGTTATACCATTTTGTCACTTATCAATCTAATTGATTGTAAATTAGTACACGTGTAAAAAATCCAGAGCCTATACCTGCTTGTGAGAATGTGTGTTAGTATGTTGGCTCTTCCCGCTTATGCGACTTAACCAAATTAGATTAATTAATTATGAAAAAAGTAGTACCGGTACCCTACATTGAACTTAAGCTACTTCTTATTTATTGTTTAGTAAAATAACTTAAACCGTTCTTGTTTAAAAGTGTTGCAAATATCCAAATTACTTACAGAATGCCAAAAATGTAGCATGGGTACCATTACCACAACAAGTTATATTTTTCTACATGTGACTAAAAATATCAGAATCATAACAGGAATATTTTCGGCATACCTACTTACAATATCTTTTTATAAATAAATACACGCCACTGCTATCGCATCTAGCACACCACTTTAATCTAAGCTCATATCTCAAGGAAGCGTCGCGAAATGAATTTCACATTCTCAACGCAGTGCGAAATGAATTCCGCCAACCGCCAACTCTTTGTCAGGCAGGAGTGAAGTGAAGTGGAGTGAAGCCACTCCCCGTGACTGATGACTGGCGACGAGTGCACTTCGTTGCGTGGTCACTGGAAGACTGAAACAAACTTGTTGTTTTTTCTGTTAAATTAATTACCTGAATGTATTTTTTTTGTAAGAGCTATTATAGACATGCAAACATAACAATTATACCTATCAAATAGAACAACACAATTCATTTGCGTTATGTTGATGTTGCTTCAGTGACCGATGACGTCCGATGGTTGCACTTTGTTTTTTTTGCACAACAGTAAGTGCTGTATCTAAAACGCCTACAGTAAAAATGAGAGCTACAAATTGTAATTGCTGCCTTTAGATCAAATTTTCTCAAATTTCTATATCTAACGAATGTTCCTTTGCGTGAAGTTGAAGTCGGTTTTTATGATATAAAATGTTATTATACATTTAATATTCAACGAATACATTAAATTGCCATACATCAACAATCGCAGGCCCACGATCTCAACAATGCACATTAAATCGAATCTTAAATTAGGTGCTCAGTTTGGGAGCATCACGTACGCTGTTAACCGCCCCGCTTTGCCACATTATTATTACCCGATGTCATCCCATTCGCAAAGCAAATGTCCCAATTATCATAGCTAATGCGCCGAAGAGGCGACATTCGCGAAACAAAAGGAAACAAGCGCCTTTATAGGCTGAGAGTTTGCTGCCGTTTTAATTGGTTCTTTTATTGCAGAGCGTGATTTTGTGTTTGGTTTGCTGAAAAAATACAAGTGCAAATGACGGTTTTTTTCAGATTTTATTTGCGCTGGAAGGAAAAAGCTAGTGTAAAACTAGCTAGAAAAGTAGGCATGTGTTTATATAAAGGTTTTAACTGTCTGAATAATAAACAAACGCGTGTTAATATTCCTATACGTAATCACACGTAATACAACTTTAGCTTAATGAATATCATGAATAAATTCATAAAAATATTTTCATTTGGAAGTAATGAAAAATGCTTGTATTTATTTTCAAATGTGTTAAAAATGTTGAAAAATAATTCATTTCTCATCTGGTAAAAACGGAACCCAACGTAAATGAAGTCTCAATTTCTATATTGAATTCCACAAGGAAAATCAATAAATAAATTCAGAGATGATTTTATGCTCCTGGCTCCCCATCCAATACCATATTCCCAAGTATTCCCAGTGCTTTTTGTTTGGCGCGCACTGATTTGATTGTGTTCTTGCGTGGAGTGACAGCCTGCTCTGTTTACTCAAATATTTTTATGCCCGACACGATCAACAAAATAACGTCGCAGAAAATATGAGCTTTCAAAATAATGCAAAATCCTATCACGCGTAAAACCGTCTCGAATTGTGAAAAGTAAAAGCATGATCATGCCCTCTCATACGCAACTTTAACATCTTAAAACATAGAAGTTAAATAAATCTATTCACATCTACAAGATCTAAGAAAATAGAACTTAGCGCGTACTCCCTAAGATTTTTTCAGGCGATAGCGTGGCCAAAATTTTCGTAAGACGTCGAATTTTTATATCTCGGTTAAGCCGAGCCAGACAGCCCGTTTATCTTTCGACCGGCGTTGAATTGAGTTTAACTGCTTGAGAATAAAGATGTCCCTAAGATAAAAGTGTCCGATGGGGAAGAAAGAATTTTCTAGAACGGTCTCGGTAGCAGAGGGTCGGACGTCGACGAGTGACAATAAAATTAGATAAGTACAGGATAGTCCCGCTCGGAGCCGGCGTCCGTCTTGCGGACGGAATCAATCGCAGTAAAACATGCTCGCCGCACACCAGCGGAGAAACCTCACATATCACTGGAAGGGATCACTCCAAACTCAACCCTCGGCGACTGTAACATGGCCTCGCAGTTTTCACTCCCTATAAGAGCTACATCTGTCCATGTGTATATCACTCCGCTCTCCTGTAATGACACGAAACGAGTGGACTTTGAACGAAACGAGGATATAGAATGGATTACAGAATCTCCTTGTGAAGCGACTCGAAAAAGTGCATGCTTTTAAAATACACCATTTTTCTATAAAATTCCCTTTTCAAACTTTACGACGACGTCCTGAAGATTTAATAAGCTCGAGTGTTTACTGTTTACTCCTGCGAAGTAATCTTACAGGAAAAATCTGTCGAGCATAAAAATAAATTATGCAAATTCTATTTACTTCTGTAGCGCTCGGAGACCGTAAGAAAATTGTGGTTTCAATCGCCGTAACATTAATGCACGTGTCGAAAAATGAAATTGATTTTGCCCCCGCTCTGGCTGCGTGCCGTATCAGCGAGCCTCGAGTGCTGGGGGAGAGCCGCGCTAATAACTAGCGGGAACCCGCCAGAGATGTTTATTTAATGGCATGCCCATAGACCCTTAATGGGGCTTCACTCTCGCACCCGCGTATCTCTGAGCCTGCTTGATGCCTAGCGGGAAATATCCAACGACGAAAAATTGGATTTCCTAGTTTCCTCTGAAGGCAAATGAAAGGTTCGAATATACTACATGATGTAACAGTGCTAATTGTGATTGCGACAATTTGATGCACCAGTTAAATACAAGACACAGGCCCCAATAATTCACTTTGTTAATGTCACATCAATTACAGCACCCTCGTAATAAACCAGCGTCTAAAACCGTCGATGATCTTCACCGCTCGTTAGACCAAATTACAATCTAGACTGTGCGGAATCTACAATAATACATGTTGAATATATCGCGCGAATAACACGTAAGGGTGAACGTGCATCTACCGGCTGCGTACAGTCAGGTAACACGCCTAAATCAAGCTAATGTGACAAGCCATGTTGCCGGTGTTACCACAGGAATAATTCTCAAAGCGTATGCTGAGATTATCATTTGAATGTGGCCTCAGACGATTGTTGGATTCCGTGACAGGCGGGCACAATGGGAAAGCTGCCCCGAGGCGAAATATTTTCGTATAAAGACCGGTGTTTTCGCTACTTCGGGAAATTACATTTTTATCACGAGTCACATTTCCGCGTTATCTTTCGCTTCCTTTGTTAAGTCGCTTTGCTTGTTACATTGTTCTATGTGATTATGTCGATACGTTGGCGGAATTTGAACGTTTGATATTCCACAGCAGCTTTCAGATGATAAAATGTTCGATTCTGTTACAATCATGATTCTTTTTTTTCATGGCTGTTAAACAATAATTATCTTTCATGTAAATTATTTTTAACAACATCTATAAAGAGGGTAGATTAGAAAGATACTTAAGAAAACATTAATGCATAATAAATATTAAACGCAATATTGTCGCAAGTCATCGCTACCTAATCATAGAAATAGGGAGCGTTCCCTCATTTCTGTCACCCACCAAAATGATAAAGCACGAAAAATGGTATGAAAATGTGAATTTGATCAGTATTTTACTTTTTGTTGAGGTACTTAATCTTGAAAGTAAGCTCATAAAAAGTCGCTTTGGAAAAAATGTTTATTGGTCAAACATTATTACTTCCAAATCGTTTTAGGATTTAAGTTATTTTTAGATAGACACCATATTTGCATTATTACTGTCCTAACAGCTCAGATAATATCAAAATTAGCGGCATAAACAATAACAAGTATATAGTATGTGGGGACAGCGGAGCATCTTCGTTATCCATAATAGTAATTCTACCGGCTGGGCATGGGTATTTGGGCATGGAGAAATAAAACGTAGCACTTCAACTTATTGATGGTATATTACAATTTGTTGGAGGTTAAACTATGAAATACAACTGTAGGAAGATTGTCTGATATCTAATTACACTAATTCGGTCGACACTCCAACCAACACGTAACGCCACAACGCGATGCGAACCGATTGCCGTCCCAAGTAAGAATGGCGGTCTCTCGCACGGCACTAGCGCTGGTTGTTGCGTCAGAGCAGGACCCCGAAGTTAGTCTCAAGTCAATGTCAGCCGTTATTGACAGTGACACAAACATTATAACACATTTCGAACATTGTGACAGCTGACAGTGACATTGAAACCAACTCGCCTACTCTCCGAATCAAACATTAAGATCAACTTAAACACTCTTCGAATTAAACGCGCCGACACGGCCAGACTGACATTCGCACGTCCTCGTGCGATCCGTTTTCTCTAGCAGCAGATGACCTGGAATTAAAGAAAAGACAACTGGGATCACAAATGTCATTTCGCTCGTCTATCCTGACAATTTCGAAAGATATCATTCAGTACACGCACATATTATCAGTATCTACATTTGGCTTCGAGAAATTGAGATCACGTCAAGATGTTGTTTCAACTAAGTTAATTATCACACAAAACTTCACTATTCGACCTCGTGCGAATATGACCGTACCGCTGCAGGGTGCCCCCACCACCAAGATCGCCACTCACCGGCAACGACAAGGAAGCACCGGACAGCCCTGCAGCTGCAGCTCCACCCCAAGACACTATTCGACATCGTGCGAATATTATCATAACGCTGCAGGGTGCCCCCACTACCAAGATCGCCACTCTCAGGTAACGACAAGGGAGCACCGGACAGCCCTGCAGTCGGAGCACCTCTCTACGACAATATTTGACATCATGCAAATATCGCCAAATCTCTAGCTTCTACCCGACGGCATCTCATACGACGTGACGTTATCTCATCTGACGTGAAACCAACTAACTCTTAAGCAATGGTGTTGAATGATACGTAACAAAGTCACATCTCAAAATTAAATCTCTAATTCACTTCCCAATGCTGAGAGGGTCGCCGAGGTGGCGCTCATTGTGTGCGAACTAGCAACCAAATCGTATCATCGTCTGATGAAACCTCCTCATTACTTTAACTCTGACCCGCCGTCTCGGCCTCCTCCTCCTCATCGTCAACATAATTAATCAAAAAGGTAACTACCTACTTCTATTAAGCCATCAAGACCCCTAGGCACTATGCCCAGATTTTCGTGAACATCTTTATGAATCTGATTTTAACTATCTTTTCAAAACGTGGGTACCTGTGCTGTATTACTATGCCTTCTATTCTAATCCTTTCGCAGTACCCAGAAATTGATTGACTGTTTTACTATTCACTAATGAGTAACCAAAAGGAAACGAGCTCACCGGGAGTATGGTCAAAGTGTCTCGGGCAGACTATGTACGCTCCAAACCACGCCGACAGCATCCCTGCTCTGGCGGTGCTGATCAGCAAGAAGGCGGCACCACTTGTTACTGGCTGGGTGCGAGGAGTGACAACAGCATTCTGAAAACAGAAACGGATACGCGCCAGTACTGAGGCATCTAATATGGGCCATTTAAACAGGGATGATTTCAGATTCAGTTTCATTTTATTTGCACAGTATATATCTTGAAATTCAATCTCTAACGGACACGACTCCCAGAAAAGCTGGACTGTTAACAGAAAAATCTCAACGAATCCTGTCAAGACCTGATTTTACTGAAATATCTTGCGTAAAATAGGAAAAGACTACTAAGTTAAAACTATGACAATGTTAATTTTGATTGAATCTTGAGTTTCAATTAAATTTCACAGTGCACAGCTGACCTATTATGTGGCATAAAATGAACTGCCACTTATTTAGCACTGCACAATCATAAAATAGCTACGCACTAACAGCTATCAGCAAATAGGCAATAAATTTTCTACAAAAAAAATCAATACTTAATCGTACCGCAACATTTATAGTGCTGTATGCTCGTATTAACTGGTATGGTTCTTCTCAATAACGCCTTTTAATCATTTATAACAAATTGCAACCAAATCTTACTTCGACAAAAGAGCATTCAACACCAGAAACGTAATGAATTTAAACAATATCACCTTTGATATCCGACGAAGTTGCACGCTGCACTCAGTCACCACTCGACCCTGGCTGCGCTCGCCCGGCCGCGTGCTACCACTGCTGCTTCATGTGCCGTGGCCGCCCGGCCGCGTGACACCACTGCTGCTCCATGTGCCGTGGTCGCCCGGCTGCATGCCACCACTGCTGCTCCATGGGCCGCGGCAGCTCGACCGCGTGCCACCACTGCTGCTTCATGTGCCGTGGCCGCCCGGCCGCGTGCCACCACTGCTGCTCCATGTGCCGTGGCCGCCCGGCCGCATGCCACCACTGCAGCTGCATGTGCCGCGGCCGCCCGGCCGCGTGCCACCACCGCTGCTCCATGTGCCGCCCGGAGCGCACTCCACCGCATCGGCATCGCGTGTCACTGCCACGTGGCATGAGTCTGCTGCAGGCGCTGCTTATGTACTCCCTCACGATGCGGTCTATATCTTGTAATTTTCTTGCTTGTCAATTATTTTCGTCGTTTCTTTCGTAGTCTTTCTTCTACGACATTTTAAATTAGAAGATATGAAAGTCCTTCCAAATCCAAAAAGAAAATCTTGTCTTTCAATTCACAGTACACGTATTCGTAAATTTCAACGCAATTATAAAATCGCTTTATGGTCTTCTCTGGTCCAAGGATTATCGTTGCCGCATTGATAAGTTTCAGTAAAACACAAATCCCACCTGTTTTTTTTATCTTTCACACGTTTTTGTTCATTGACACGAAGAATTGATAATTTTCGTGGGTCTGATTTTCACGTAGGCAGAACATGCATGGCTCCCATTGTGTTTCTCGGCGATCAATTATTTCTCCATTTTGCCATCATCCCACTTCTGATGTGGGGACAGCGGAGCATCTTCGTTATCCATAATAGTAATTCTACCGGCTGGGCATGGGTATTTGGGCATGGAGAAATAAAACGTAGCACTTCAACTTATTGATGGTATATTACAATTTGTTGGAGGTTAAACTATGAAATACAACTGTAGGAAGATTGTCTGATATCTAATTACACTAATTCGGTCGACACTCCAACCAACACGTAACGCCACAACGCGATGCGAACCGATTGCCGTCCCAAGTAAGAATGGCGGTCTCTCGCACGGCACTAGCGCTGGTTGTTGCGTCAGAGCAGGACCCCGAAGTTAGTCTCAAGTCAATGTCAGCCGTTATTGACAGTGACACAAACATTATAACACATTTCGAACATTGTGACAGCTGACAGTGACATTGAAACCAACTCGCCTACTCTCCGAATCAAACATTAAGATCAACTTAAACACTCTTCGAATTAAACGCGCCGACAAGTATAATCTAACATTTAATTACAATTACACTTTGGAATAACAGAATAAAAAAGATAATTTCATTCCATTGTCACACACTCTAAGCCCCAAAAAGTCATCAAACCGTTAATGAATGTTCCGTAATTTAGTATCAAGCCATAATTTAGGTTTCCCAAAGACAGCTTACCCGGTTCGTGACAAATTAATGTCAGCCAAGGAAAATGGAGCACAAAGCCAAAGGTTTTCTTTCCACGTCCAATTTGTGCCGAAAAGATCAATCGTGTCTGCGTTTGTTTATTACTTTGGCGTAACAAAAAAAATCTTATTACGCTCGTTTGTCGACAAGATAGACGGTGGGCGAAGTAAAATGCTATATGGCTGTGCAGTGCATGCCAAATGAAAATACATGTCTAAGAAATAAAATTTACCATCTTTCAAATCACTGGTATGAAGTTATGGTTGCCAATGATACTTAGGTTTAAGGTCATAAGGTGGTCATATGTGTTATAATAATTTTGCACATGCCGATGATATATGAGAATGTAGTCTTAATAATGTATTATGATTAAATTTAAAGGGAAAAGAAAACAAGTACAACAAGAAACAGCTAATATGTTATGGTGATGAAAATAAATTGAGAAAATAAAATTTCTTAGTAAATAAATAAATCTTTCATATAATAATAATGATAAAAACCAAATAACAAAACAAAAGTCAAACTAAAACATATTCAAACCGTCGATGTAAAGACGTGTCATTTCCATGCAAGGCACTATGCCTTCTTATAGTGATACGTAATGGAAGGCCACATTGCCTCGAGCCAAAGCAAAATCAATTTCAACACAGTTCTTCTTCTGTCGATTTGTTTCTTTGCCACCGCTCTTGGGTCTGGGAAACCTATCTAGATTAAGACTTCTTTGCTGTTAATCCCATGATTTAATTTGCAAATAGACCAGCTAGGGTTTTGGAAAAAGGAAATGTATGAGGGAATTTATCTGCTTTGTTTTTTGGATCTGTGAGTGTGGATTTAGTGATGGAACTTCGGTTTTCTTTTTATGTCTGGTCTGTTTGTTTGTCTTTATTTTATGTAAAATAGCGAGAAAAAGTTTGTGTAGAAAAGCAAAAAATAGGTAAAAATTATAATTATTTCTAAATGATCCACTAATGATAAAGTTAGGGGCTTAAGATGTAATAGGGAAATTCAATTAGAATCGGCGAAGCTTATTCTAATGGCACCAATTTCCTTTTGAGTTAAACTATCGTTATTAATAATTAGGATTCTCAGCCCCACCTGAGCGTCTTTAGAAGCTATTATAACTGTTCTACCGCCAACGACCCTTTCGTACCCCATGTTCTACGTAAGCGATTCGAGATAATAGATACGAAATTATAATGAAATAATTATTAGAAATATATTTTTATGGAGCTATATGGCGGATAATCATACCTATTCTTAAACACAATTAGCAAAAAAAAGCAATTGTTAAATGGTTTTGTATATCATCCACCCATCGTACATAGCGGGCCATGATTTGATCGTGCATTATGGAAGCAATTGGGAAAAGCCTATATCCAGTCATGGATGCGAAAAGGTTAAAGAAAAAGAAGAAATGTTTTTGAGGCGTTTTGCAAGCGGACCTACGAATGCAAATAGTTTATGAGATCGAATCATTAAATTTCGATGTAGCACCTTTTAACTCATATCTGAATAAAATTCCTACCAGGTTTTTTTTTCAGTAGTGAAATAGAGGCTAGTTAGACCATTATGAGACCAATTCATCTAATTTCGATGTAGGTATACTTTTTTAACACATACCTGAATAAATTTGGTATCGTATCTATTTTTTGGTAATAAATACAGGTTAGTTAGACCTAAACACACAATCCTTGGCCAATCAAACTATAGCTCTTACATCTTTTCATTCCATGCATACATTGTTCTGACCCCTAATCCGTTTCGCCGTATGTGGCTTGCGTACTTCAGTTTGCTCAGAGCAGGCTGATTTAGGTCTATCGGCAGGCTTAACTATTCCAAGCAACTTTGAATCCTAACGCTATTGAAATAGAGACTTCGTATATAATGAGTTGGAAACTGTTTGTCCCTCATCATATCGACAGTCAGCTTTAGCGAGATTACAAGGTGCTGATTCTGTTTTTGAAATATTTGCCTCGTTTTAACAAGGTGTGTGGTGTGATTTAACCCTTGTTATTCTTGTTTGTTTTCCACTTGTAAGAAAAACGTGTTTTTGAACGATCCCTTGTTAAAATGTGTCTGAAATTTGGTGAAAAGCTTTTTATTTTTACTCGTTTTCTATGTTGCGTAAATTGTTTGTTATTTGTAGTTACATAAATTCTTAGTAAAACAAAATAATAATATGTATCTGAAGGCAAGTTTTTTTTATTTTTCTTTTTTTACCAGCACTACATAATGCGTGTGTAATGTACTTAAATGCATGTTTAGTATAAAATAATTTAGAAGGTTATATTTGCTGGTTGATTTTCAATGATAGCAACCTAATTAATCAGTTTACGGTCGACAAACGTTAAAGAAACCAGTGCACAAATGCTTTATAGAATAATACAATTTTTTGATAGTAATATTTTCCGTTTCAAATATGAATTTGTTTCCGCGAATCCCGGAAAATAATACGCTGACCGCAGACTATTGCGGCCGCAAAATTCTGTTCACGGTATTTATTCGATATTTTATTACATTTCGATAATCTGTTATCGCCAAACTGAATTTCAATGTTGGTTATTGTGGAAAAAAATATGTCAATTTTACGTATGTAAGTCTATTATGTTTATAGGTTAATGGTGTATTTGGTCAAAGACTGTTTTACGTGGTTGAAAATTGTATAATTAACTAGCTGTGCTCGCGACTTCGTCCGCGTGGAATAGTTATTTTGGGCATCATATTTATTTTTGCAAACCACATCTTCAGCTTTATAAATTATAGCTGTTACCCACGACTTGAACCGTTTTCGCAGCGCACGCAACGGAAGTCCTCAAAGATGAATAGTTTTCCCCGTGTTTTCCAAATTTTTCATTGTTTCTTCGCTCCTATAAGTTGCAGTGTGATGTTATATAGCCTAAAGCCTTCCTCAATAAATGGACTATTCAACACAAATATAATTTTTCAATTCGCACCAGTAGTTCCTGAGATTAGCGCGTTCAAACAAACAAACAAATAAGCAAACAAACTCTTCATCTTTATAATATTAGTATATGTAGATATAACGGAAACTTTTTTGTACGTTAAATTAAAAAAAAGTACAAATCTCAATACTAAGTATGTTTTTATTGATTACTGTGAATGCAATAAAGAATTCTTTCTCTTATACATATTCAATCTCTACCGAATTTATATTAAATAGGTACATGTATTACAATTTTTTACTGGGTACCAAATAATGCATTTAATACAGGTTCTTGCCAGATATTGAGAAATTTGGCAGAATATTTTTATTTTCTTACACGTATGTAAATAGACTTATGAACATTTTGTCTTACATTTGCCAAGACGCGATCTCTACTCTATAATTCTGCTCTTGCAAATAAACCTACAAAATGCCACCAACCAGAAATGCTCTGCTTACTGTACCTACTAGTAGAAACAAAGCAACACAACACCAGTGATGGCAGCATTTTTGCCGCATCCCTAATTCCATGCCAGTAATATTTCCAATTAAAATAGGAATAAAAATAATGAGGCAAAGTTTGTGAGTGCTTGTGTGTGTAGATCCAATATGGGGATAAAAGTTAGAATGGAATCAATGACTAGCTCTTGGATAGGTTAATTTAAACCTATATACACGTGCGCAATACCACAAAGTGCCGTAAGTATTGTACTTATATATTTGTAGAGCTGCTTGACGATCTCGGGGCATTGGGCTAGATCCAAGACAGAACTTTTTAGTTTCATTTACATCCGCCCTAACAGATACTTTGTTGTACACAACCCTGTTTACTTCTCAGGTAACCTTTCACTAGGCTCGCAATACATTACTGCGTCCCACTGTCCACTGCTACATGTAAACAATTCCTCATACAGATAAGATTGTGGGTGCTGAAAATTTACTTGACGTATTTATGGGACGGGATATGGAATGGGAAATGATTTTTGAATATAAAATTGGAAAACTTTAATACGGTAATTATTTTCGTTATAATATAAAATACTTTTTCATCATCATCGCATAGCTTTATTTATTAAATTTCTAAGTTCAGTGTCATACTTTTCGTAAGCCAGCTACATTTATTTTATTGCATAAGCGTTTGTCAAGATTTCCGAAACTAATACTATAATAAACGCATATTTTATAAATAATTTAAACTCTTCTTTTGACACAACCACAAAATTTAACCCTTAACATTTTAAGAACCCTCTAAACAAAATAAAATCAAAATAATAAGGCAAGAGCACCCAAGCTAAACTAGCATCCACAGCTTGCGGCTGATCCGTGCCAATCGCACTTTATTATTCCACCACACAAGCTAGAAATATTTTCTCCTTTTCCTAATCTAGGATAGTAAGCGGATCACGTCAACTTATTTGTGTTTGTTATGAGATCGGGCCCCCGGCGTTGGCGCCAATGCAATTGTCTTGGAGTATTTTCTATTGTGCAAATTGAACCAGTATTACGATATCTGTACCTGTTCTGTAGCGGTACAATACCGTAATTTATGGCGCAGTCTCTGGAGTAATGATAAAGGTAACAAGCTGCTGAATTGTAATGTGGTCTGCATAAATCTAAAATTACGTAAGCCACGGTTTGGTTGGGCTTCGGTGATGACTGGGCGATTTACTGGTTAGTATACCTAGGTGATTCATGAAACTTGAACATGAATACTAGATATTAATATAAAAGATGGTTCAGATGTAATTTTCATAATATGCCAATTATATCTGAACCATCAAATACATCTTGATCAGATAAAAGGATAAATAGATGAAAAGTAGGTCTGCTATTTATCATCGTACTTACAGCGTCCTTCAATCATATCAAAGCCCTTTCGAGAATAAAGACACTACTTTAAACTAAAAAACAAAATTCCTCTGTCTTTCAAACAAACAATCAAATAACTATAACTTTTTACGTTTCAATATTATGCGTATACGCTTACTCAATATACTCATGTAAGTTCTCTCAGAAGTATATTAGTTTTAGAACTCTCTGAAAAGTATTTTAGCGGAAAATGTCATCTAAACCTGAGCTAGTTTCAGTTCGCTATTTCAAGTTTCAATTCTCTCTTACTTACCCGTGCCTCGGGGGCAGTGGGTATTTCCTGCTATTTGGCAAGTTTATTTTACGTTATTTTAAACTTAAAATTTATAATTTTAAACTTAATATATATTAAAAGATGGATAAAAGATGTTATAAATGAACATAAATACCTACCAAATGAATATACCTATATAGTATATTTTAACAACAACTTAATTTAGCGGAAGTAGCAGCAAACATAATTAATAACTAGTCAGTAATGGACAAAATTGATTTTTAAAACAACTTAACATACAAAAGTATAAATAAATAAAGTAGGTAAGTAAAGTAAGTAAGTATAAATATCTATAACAGGTAATTAATTCGCATAAACAGACAAGTTTAGCCTTAAGCAAACAATCCAAAGATGACACACAAAACAAAACACACATTACACACATCCATTGCAATAAATATCGTGTTTCAGAGTCCCCAGGAGCGGTAAAGCGCAGGTAGGTGGAAACAGACGCCGATGGCTATCGCATGCGAGTCACACGCGCGTTAGCATTCCTCGTAGGTAGGTAACTTTAGCTCAGGACTTGGGACGGTAAGATGGCTACATTGGTGTCATATTTGTTCATTGCTCATAGTTATCTGTAGAGAAAAAATATTCAGTTGAATTGAGAAATACCTCCTTTTTAACCAACTTAACTGTGTAGAAAACACTTCACTTGCGCTTTTATTTTTTTTCATAAATTGAGTATATATAATCATAATTCAAGAAAAAACAATATTAAATCAAGGAATTTTATTAATCTTAATAGCTGTTTGTTTGCCTAGTAACTTTGTCAACCAGTTTTTTTCTTTGTTCCTAGATCTACATGATTTAATTTGTGTCTTAATTGCCGAGTAATTGACTTATTTTGATAAGTTTTTGTCTTAATTCCAAATTGATAAATGTATTTTAATTTTCTTTTGTATTGTTTGTCTCTAATATTATGGGGTCCGCTCCACCAGATTTTACAAAAATGGTTTTTACTCGAAGTTACTTATATTTTTTTGTCAACGACTTGAAGAATTGTTATTACTACAGCTAAACACAATCAAAATCAATTCTATAGGCATTCATAAAATCGTTATGACTATTTTTAAAAATAAAAATCAATTCAATGTCACGCAAAATTGCCATTTTATCCCCTGCGTTGTATCTGCACACAGGTCTATATGCTCTCTAAGGACTGCAGTACTTTACACAATGCCACTGCAATATAATGTTTGTGTATAGTTACAGACCGTTTTGTAGGTTTTGTCTTCATATCACATACAATTATATATACGGAAGTTTGTATGCATGTACCTACGTGAGTCTATTTTGCCATTAGATGTTTAACTATGGAACTCTCTACCTGGAGCCCAGTTCCCAGAAAATTATAACCCAGGGGTCTTCAAATCTAGAGTAAATAGGTTTCTTCTAGGCAAGCGTGCTACATCTTAGACTATAGTGGTGTTTAACATCAGGCAGGCTATAGTCAAACGTAAGCCTATTTCATGTTAAATAAAATCATCATCATCAGTCTTATTTCGTCCTCTTCTAGGCATAGGCCTCTCCCAAAACAAGCTGCTGATGTTTAATTGTTGGCTCAAACAGTTTTTTTTATTACTCTCTGCGCAAACGTTGTCTGGAAGATACCTTCCCGAGCAATAAGGCTACAACTAGTTGCATTAAAAAAGTTATTTTATGTTGTTCCCAAAAGCATCTAAACTCACATTAATTTTAGTATATCACCGACAAGTTTTATAGTCATTCGACAAAAGTATCGATAAATTATTGTCACAATTCAAATCTCTTTACATCTTGACACTATCAATATCTTTGACCCACAATCAGATAATCGCTCTTAACAATACCGTCAGATCGTAAGTTTTATTGCCATTCTAACACCAATGCACTTAAATACGATTGAAATGGATTTAATCCCGCCTAAACCTCTAGCTAGAACTTTATTAAGCCACCAGTGGAGGTTAACAATGTGTATGGTATATAATATTTTATAATATTATACAATAAATATATTTTAACGATAAACAAGTCGATTTTGTTAGAGATTCTATGTTTCTAAGAATTATATGGCGCCAAATCTCTGGTATTGAAAGCTGCTCACAAAATAGCGTAATTTTAACTCATGAATAACTTTTTGTTCTAATTTATAGATTGTTCAGACGGTAAAAGAAACAATTACCTTCTGAATACAAAATAATAATTAGTAATTATACAATTAGTTTTAGTTGTACTAAAAAATTAGCATGCATACATATTCGTTCTCTCACTCTCTGTCTGTCTTTGAGTCGTATTTCCTCATGACTGAGGGTCGCGACTACCCCGTATAATGAATACGTTAGGAGAGTTTTCTTGAGCAGATACATCGTGTTGGGCACCCAGTTCCTTCCTTCGTACATACAATAGTATTTCGTAAAATTATGACCAATAGTAACCACTCAGCACTTTCTTACCATATCTTAGTGTCCACATAAATATGTTACCTAATTGAATAGAAACTAGTTCCTTACTTGTATTGAGGTATAATATCTTATTCGGATTATCCTTATTTGAGGATTAAGTTATGAATGTTTCATGTATTTACTTTTGTGACAAAGAAGGTTGTCATGTTATTTATTATCATAATTTGTTTGGAGGCTACTTACTTATGAGAATTTGTGAGGATTATCTGTACTTTAAGATGTGATAGTTGAGATAAGATTAAAGAGAATCCCATACAGTTATAGCTAGTGTTCAAAGAAGGAATGTAAAAAACGCGTAAGTGTTCGCGCTTATACACAGGCGCGCTATCTTCTCCAACCTCTCCTGCATCCGATGGAGTGGGGACCACTACGACCAGAGGAAAGGTTGATGAAGAGACTCTTACATGGAATTAGTCTCTCTTATACATCATCTCTTGTACATGGTACATATCTAGGTAGGTATATGTCATTATTGCCAAACTGTATGACAAACTAGCTGTGCGCGCGACTTCGTCCGCGTGGAATAGTTATTTTGGGCATCGTATTTATTTTTGCAAAATACCTCTTCAGTTTTATAAATTATAGCTGTTACCCACGCCTTGAACCGTTTTCGCAGTTCACGCAACGGAAAATTTATTTGTCATATTATATTGAATAAATATTAAAAGATAATAATAAACCAAAAAAAAAAAATGGCTTATTTGACAATAAGATTTTCTTAAGAAAATTATTTATTAATTTATGCATGGTTAAGATATAAAGACTGAAATAAGAATATCCTGAATTAAAAACAGATCATAGCTAAAATAAAAAAAAGGAAATTTTAATACTGATTAAAGTTTTATGTGGCTTACGAAAATGTTTTTTTTTTGTCTGATCTATACTTTATTACTGTATAATATTATAAAGCTGAAGAGTTTGTTTGTTTGAAAGCGCTAATTTCAGGAACTACTGGCGCAAATTGAAAAATTATTTTTGTGTTGAATATACTATTTATCGAGGAAGGCTTTAGGCTATATTACATCACGCTGCAATTAGTAGGAGCGAAGAAACAATGAAAAATGTGAAAAAAACGGGGGAAATATTTATCTTTGAGGGCTTCCGTTGCGTGCGCTGCGAAAATGGTTCAAGTCGTGGGTAACAGCTATAATTTATAAAGCTGAAGAAGTTGTTTGCAAAAATAAATATGACGCCCAAAATAACTATTCAACGCGGACGAAATCGCTGGCACAACTAGTTTATACCGTAGAATCTGTATTTCTAAGAATTGATTATCACTATAACATTACTCATATTTTTAGGTAGTTTCAAGTAGTTTACTTTATTCAAATATGGTAATAGCAGTAGCGGACCAAATGCCAGAAATTGTGGTCAACACGTGTAATGGATTGCTACACAAATATGCAAATATCACAATTTCAGCTATTATTAAAACGTTCAGCGAAAGAAAGAACGAAATTTCATAAAACATATTAGTTAGGGGTGGCTAAAATACTAAATACTTATATAAATTTAATTTCGGTTAATAATCACTCAGATAAAAGGTACGACGATTACATAGTAATCATTAACAAATTACATAGATTTATTTGTTGTTACTGTTTTAGAAAGCTTGAATACTTTTTATATTAGATTATATTTGGAAATAAAAAAACGGCTACAGCTTTTCGTTTTCCAGAAACACGAAATAAAATAAACCAAATCAATATTTTCTCTGACCAAATTCAAAGTAGCGTTAGCAATACAAATACGCAGTCACGACGGCAATTGCGAACTAATCAAATATTTTGTCGGTCAGCAAACTACGAAATTAAAGCAGGCACGCGTTGCATGTAAAACGCACCCAAATCAAATCAAATTGCTTTCAAATCAAATCAAACTAAAAGTAAACCGTACAATTAGCGGTTGTCAACCCTGGCTGTTGGAAGCGTAAATACAACGACATTATACCTCGTAGACTACTCTTTAGTGCCAAAAAAATCTGATAATTAGTAAAAATTCAATAAGTTTATGTGAGAAGTCAGTTATTAATGTTATTATATACGCGTAAACCTAAATACTGATTGAATTTCTTTAAAAAATATAAGGGTTCGACTTACGGATGTTAAAATATTATGACAGTGTATATATGTACATGGTTAATTACTTACGCAAAACTTTTGGTTAATAAAAATAAAATTGTATGGATCAGCTGATACATTTTCGTGCATTTCTATCTTCAAAAGCAACTTTGAAATCCGTATTTACCCTAAAATAAATAGAGAGGTACGATTTATAAACAGACGACTATAGCGTATAGGTACTATTTAGCCCGCATTCGATTCATAGATAGAAGTCTCCAGCCTATACTATCTCCGCGTGAACACAAGTCGCTAACGAACCGGAGCGAAGCCCCTGCACAAATTTGCAATTTCGATTGCTCCTCGCACACACCATGGCACTGCAACTACCTGCATACGCCGAGAATTATGGCACGCGAATTATGGAAAACTAAGTAACACCGCGTAACTAAGTTTTGTTCCGCGGTGGTAGTACTAATTGGGAATATTGGGATACAAAGTCGTTGCCTAGCGACTTTGTACGACGGCGGACTGACAAATCTTCCTAAAGTAGGGACAAGATAATAGGTCACTTTTGACATTTCATCAAAATTCAACAACGTGACCTTGTAACGGCGGGCATAAAATAAGAACTGCACAATTGCTTAACTTTTTTCAATTACGTTTACATATTTATTGTAATAATGACCGATACGAGTAATTTTACGATTTGCTTTCACTAATAAACCATTCTAAACATAATAAACAATTTCTGATCTAAAGAACTGAACGTCGTTACAATGTTGCGTCATTCAACCCTTTTTCTTTTTAAACACTAGGGATGTTACTCTAAAAATCGAAAGCTGATAGGATTGTAAGTTGAATCGAATGCAATGATTACTTGTGAAGAAAAATCACCATAAATTTATAACCACGTTGTGATTATAGTAAAACCTAATTATTGTCTTATTTGGCTCCTTTAATTTATGAAAGAAAAAATAATAATGGGACAGGGATTTGCATGATCATTTTTAAAATTCACATATGTTTCAAGTCTGTATCGATTCATTCGATTCATTCATTTAATCGATGTTTTTAAGCAGGTCACCTCACTATGAATATAAAACTGACATCTGTCAAAAGTGACCTATTATCTTGTCCCTACTTTAGATTTGTCAGTCCACCGTGGCTTGGTAACATGAGGCATCTTGTGCAGGCTTCGGGGTTCGAATCCTATCGATATGGTTATTTTTGCTCATTAAGTTTTATACAAATCTCCTGTATGTGTTATATGTGTAGCATTTAAGTTATCTAATAACGTAAAATTAGGAACTAAATTATCTAGGTAAGTTATATTGAGTTACTAAGCCTACACCTACATGTTAGTGAAAACCGTAGACAAATCGGTCCAGCCGTTTTGAGTCTATAACGAACAAACATACCGACAGACAAACAGTTTTTTTTATAACATGATTTTTGTGTTCTATTACATCAATAAAGATTCCTTAACTATTTTTTTTTCATTATCTTTAATACAAATTCAAATTCAAAATTTCATTTATTAGACAACAATGGATCCATTTTGTTAGTGGCACACATAAAAAAGTAAACACAACTTAAAGACTAGTGTTAGTAAGATACATGGACATTGCACAATATAAAATATATAATAAAACGCCGTTACGTGTTTCACGAGGCTAGGAATAGTCAAAGAAAACACAAATCTTCTCTGACCATAACACCTACTAAGTGTCTCAGTAGTTAGTTAATAGTAGGTAGTTTAATGTACAGACGCCGACCGGTTACAGCTTTATTATATATAAAGATGTTTATAGTTTTTGACAAATTCCTGAAACTGGCTATGCAATTCAACTTGAAATTCATTACCATTGCTGTAAAAAAACACAAACAATGTAGCAAACCGCCAGACCACCATACCACCATATCAATTACTCTCTGACAAGCTACAGAATTTTTCAAGTACATGACATATAAATCAGAGCATGCAATGCGGTTACATTATTTAGCTTCAGCTATTAACAGAACAAGTGGTCGTCTAGACAAACTTCCGTGCAAAGGTCCAGCAAAAACCCTCGTATGAGTTTTTAAAATGCAAAATAAGGAAGTCCGCACCGCTTAGTCTTTGTTGAATAAGTGATTTTGTAAATTGTTTGCACGCATGAATCATTGCGGCGGTTGTAAGTCATAAGGAAAAGTAACATGTGCCATAATAATTAGGTAGAGTGAGTCAGAGTTATTTTTTTATAGACCTTACTTCTGATGTATGAGTACATTTTGCCTGCAATGGGGCTTGCTTCAATCTAGTTTAGACGGCCATTTTAACTTGCTAATTAATCTCTTGAAATATCATGGATGGTTTTGACAAGACGAATATGCTAAGCAAACTCGATAATTTATAAAAAATACAAAGTTTATCATTAAAGCCATTTAATATATGTGTAGTACATTTGTTTTAGTATCTCTTTACAAGAAAAAAATAATAATAAATTAATTTAACACTTCGTTTTTGATTCAATTCTAGAACAATATTTTCAAACAAACTCCACCGATGTAAATCCAAAAGAGAACTCTATCATAGACAAACATTTTTATGTACATTTTATTCATAAACAGGGACTTCGATTTGCGTGTTCTGATAGAATCGTAAAATCATTTTTTATGGTCTCCCTTTAGAATAGGATGCGTTGGATTCCCATAAGAGTTTGGTTACAAAGTAGCATTTATTGCTTTTGTTACCTATGTTTGTAAAATTGCAATAACAGTGTCAATGACAAGTTGTGCTTATATGTACATCATGATATTATTATTGTAATCTCATGGTTTTAACTTACATGACTTCGCTTTGATTATAATGACGGATGTTTTATGTTACCGTTTTTTGTAAGTATACATTTATTTTATTCTTCATGTATCACTGTTGTAAGTACATATAGCGAATTCTTTTAGACTAACGAGTTTACTGCTTTACATTTTTGGTGTCCATGTGAGCTACAATGACCGTAGATTTTATTTAAGGGGGCGCTTCCCAAAGACCACGTGACCGATATTGCCTACCCGGCCCCGCACTTGCCGCTCAATACACACGACAATTGCTCAAATAAGAAACGGCGTAGCCGGTCATAATCATGTTCAAGGCGTAGCGGACGGACGTGCTAACATGACGGGGCCGCGCCGCGCGGCCGCGCCCGCCGGGGATCGGCTAGGGTGCGACTCGCGCGCGGGACGCGGCGCGGGTTGTTGAGAAGGGAGTCAAATTAGTTCGTACAGTATTATATGGTCACTGAAAAAAGTCGGTATATTTTTTTAAATTGCTACTTGTTTGTTGTTATTATAACTATTTATTATTTCATACCAATACAGATAGAGGTAATTGATAAATAGGTTCAATATACGTGGTATATGGTAGTTACTTACTTATCGGTATTTATTAATTTACTTATAACTTTATATTACATATATGTAGGTAACTAGTTATATAGGTACTTTGTTTACAGTTGTTTGAAATCAGTAAGCACTTACCTACTAAATTATTAATCCAGTATTATTAACTTGTAATACCTACTTACCTGGTATAAAATCGGCGAAAGTATATGGCGCTTCAATATAAAAAAAATACTTATGCACGAGTTAGGCACCTACACGAAAACAGTTTCAAATGAAACGCAGCTAATTAGTGTTATATATTCTCTGGGAACCCCGAATAGTGTGTGACGAGGGTCAATTAGCTCTGGTAATATGCATTCTTTGTAAAATAGCTCTAAGGGATACTCCATTTTGGATTTCCAAAAATCATCATCTCTATAAATTGAACGCTACAATCGGTGCTGTTGGTGACATTGTTCACGACTTCACCGTCGCTCACATCATTATTATTACTACCCGCACGACGACTCCTGATTACAATAATAGTAATACATAATAATTATGAAATAACTACTATCTTATTTTTTTGCAGTACCTAATTAAAACAAATGTTGAGGTTATAATTTTAATAAAAAAAAATCATAGGTATAAAATATAGAAATAGACATTAGATTATTAATTTATTTTCAACTGAATTCTGCTGAACTGAATTATACTCGCACACATCGTTTTGCACAAACAAACATACTTACTAAAATCCATTATTTAATTATTAATAACGCGGAACCCTAATAACACTAAAGCAAAAAATAAATATATTTTTAGTAAGTATTTGTTGTTATAGCGTCAACAGAAATACGTCATCTGTGAAAATTTCATCTGTCTTGCTATCACGCTACATGGGATATCGCCTGGTGACAGACCGACGGACAGACGAACTTCAGTTGGTACGTACAGATACCTAGGTACTTAGAAAGCAATAAACTTGATCAAACAAGAAAGAACAGGTAGAACAGAGGGGCAACAAAATAATTCTATTAGATAGATCGATGTCTATTAGGTTTACTTGAGGTACGGACGAACCCCTAAAAAGGTTATAATGTAAAAAAATATACCTAACAAGTTTGATTGTTATATTTAGGTAATTTATAGGTAAATTAACTATGTTTCTACGAAATCCGTGATGTGAAAATAAAACATTTGGACGGTTTTATTTTATGTACCTACCGACCTAGGTAGAGATGCCATGCAGGAAAGGCCAGCAGATTGACACTCGAGAAGGCCTAATGCAACTTATGTACCTAGGTAAGTAGGTACCTATATTTATTTTGTGATTGAAGTAAATCAAGAGTACAACTAAAGAGTACTCTTGATTTACTACTCTTTTAGAGTTTGTTTTTGATTACGCGTAAGCGCCACCTATTTTATAATAGCGCTAGCGCTAATAACCTACCTACTAGGTACCTACCTACGACCTTTCACCGAGCCAACCACGAGCCCGCGAGACGACAGAGCGGCCAGATTCTGAGAGCTGCAAGCGGGTCGGGCTATTTTAGTAGCAAAGATCAAGTTATCCTGGACGATCAAACGAATTGAAGTCAGGTAGGTACCTATACTTCTAGTACTTTCGTAGTTCCATAATAATATTTTTTGAGGATAGTTTTACGACTATATTATTATTATAGGTTAGGTATTATAAATACATACACATATTTCAGTACCTACCTATATAGGTACGACCAATACGTATATGTAGCTCGCTTTATGTCGATCCAAAGGTTGCCTGGTACAGTTCGCGCAAAACTTTATGAGCTCTCTGAAGTTAGGCCCGAGTACGTAACCGCGCATGGTACAGTTGAGCGCACAATCATTATTGTAAGATTTAAAAAAAAAAATAGTACATTTATTCCTATCATAAAGTATTTAGATTTTAGGTATTTTTACGTGCAGTAAGATATTAGAACAAACAGGTAGGTATTTATTTAAGTAAATTTAAAACTTTAATATAAAACTTGTGCATTTATTTATTTATGTTTGGCGACGTAGCACATTAAAGCGTCCGCGAGGCATATCTGATTAAACCAAAAAGTTCGATAACAGTAAGAAACCACAGTAATAGAACAAACAAATAACAAATACAATATAACGGTGACAAAACTTAACAACAACCATAACAGAAACAAATAAAAATAACGAAAACAAATAACAGTAAAAAAAAATACAATAGGAATGAAAATTAATTGTTGCACTCGACTGTACTTTCGTCTACAACGTGCGCAAGTGTTGTGTACGAACGTAGCACTCACACTTAGGCACGGCGCAACGGGACGCGAGCGGTGATACGGCGCGGGGCGCGGGGGCCGGTGCCCTCCCCGACGCCCTGTCCCGTCCCTCGGATACCTATAATATGTGTACTGCGCAGCCACTAGCGTGCGTGTTCCGAGAGCTCATAAAGTTTTGCGCGAACTATAGAATTCGATAGGCGAATAAGGCGATAAGGCCGCCTACTGCACTACCAATAGTTATTATTGTCCCTGTGTAGGTACCTACCTATGTTTCGTTACTGTATTTGTGGATCGGGCATAACACGTCATTATTCTTACGCAGCAGTAAGGTAAAATATAATAATAAAAAGGTAGATTTGTACCTATATCCACCACCACGCCGCCACCATGTGCTCAAATGACGACTTGCGCAATTTTGATTTTGTTGGTGTTTTTTATTTTTCTTTCGCCTCGGCATATTTCGCACTAAAATGTCCGTTGGTTAGAAAAGCACCATCACCATAACAAAAAATGTTAGTGCAAAAGTACAAACTTTTAAAATATTTTTAGTAAGTATCTAATATATTACTAATTGCTATTTTATTTCTAACGCACGGTAATATTATCCGTTTTAGATGCAAACGCTTTTGAAAACTAGTTACTCTGAAAATGAACGAACGCTTGTATGCAAACCATTCATTCGGTTACAATTATAACGTACTACAATTACGAACAAAAATGTCAAATGTGTGCTCTATGTCAATACGTTTTAAGTCTATTTTTGCATGTTCACAAATGTAGTTACTTGAAAGTGGTTTGGCTTAGACAGGTAAAGCGGTTCTATGCCGAAGACATAGAGTCTAATATCCATTGCACTACAAAAAAATGGGTTTATAAGGAACGAAAAACGACAACAGCTCATGTTTAGAAATATAGTTATTTGAAACTAGTTAGGCTTTGACAAGTAGAGCGGTTCTATACCGGCGGCATAAAGTCTAATATCGATTGCACTATAAAAAACGGTTTTGGAAAGATGTAATAATATTATGTTATTTTAAATTGAAATATTTTGTTTTATTTTTTAGACATAAGGTATTAATATAATTTGAAATAAAAAATGGTTCTAAAAACGAAATCATGTTGAAATTTGTTTTATTTTGGAATTTGAGATGTTATTATTATTATTGCAATGGGTGAATATATATTCAATAAATTTCAAATACATTATTACACAAAAAAAATGTTTTTATTGTATCGTTGTTTTTTTAATTAATAATATGATTTTTCTAATTGCTACTTGTATTGTTGCTATATTTCAAATTTATAAAAAAAATATATCTAGAAATCGTTTTATTCGTAACCAACCCAGCACTACCATACACTAGCAGTAGCTCAAACAAACTGTCGAGTTGGAGCAATAGTTTGTTGAGTCGTTTCATATTTCGAAAACTGGAGCATGGAGCTGCGCGGAGTGGCACGTGCTTCCCGTACGAACGTTAGCTAGCTACTGATGAACGTCGACGCCCACGCGTCTATCGGCTCAAAATAGGTTGCAAAAGCTATAAAACAATTCATAATAAATCGAAAAACCAATATTTTGATAATCCTAAAGTGCCAAAAATAGCAAAATGATGTGTAGCACATTTCCTTCAAAGAAAGGTATGTATTATTTCTCCCCATTTCGGAGCCTCAGGGAAATACATGACAAAACAAGGGTTAACTTACAAATTTTTTTTTGGATTCATGTTACAAAGTATCGAAATTTCTAAAATTACAATCTCTTTGAAAAACTATACAGAATAACATATATTTTTTCCCACTGTGAATTTATTCTCTCAAGCGGAGTTCTAAGCTTTCAAATAGAGGGAATTTGGAGAATCTTGTCGCAATAAATGTATTGCCATCTCGCTCTTCTTGGGAGCTCGTCCTTAAGTTGACACTGTGTAGGTATGATTACATACCTATTATGTTTGACATGATTTTAAGAACAAAAATTATCATTATTTTATTGATAATACCAACAGATTGTAAATTTTAATACAAAATATTTTTTATTAAAACTTAATGTTATAAATTCAATTTGACGAGATATTGTAACTTGTGTAGCATATTCTATGATATTAGTACTTTTACCTATACCTATGTATGTTACAACTTTACAGTATCAATAAAGATTCTTTATCTTTATCTTTAGTATAAAATCCTGTAACTAACACAGGATAGGAAAGCGAGTGAGGCTGTCAAAATTCACTAGTAAAAAGATTTTTTCATAAATAATGTCTCAAGCACGAATAACATTTTATGTGAACCGGTGACTCTGTAGTCTAAACAGTAAAAACAGAATGTAGAATAGTTTAACTCAATACTGTAACATGCATACTGTCCATTCAGTGACTGAATTCAATTACATTCTACACAAATGTACAAAGTACGAATCCCATAGCTTTTTGTACAACCAAATAGCGTTATATCAAACAAAACGTCACCGGTCCATAGCGCTATGAAATAAAACCTCGTTCAGCGTACGAAATATTGTTAAACTTGCAAAACGACTGAGTGGTCGCTGCGAAGCGAAACTACCAATTTGACTGTAGTGATGCCGATTTTATGCGAGGCAAGTAAATGTTTACCTTTTGTCAAACGTTTGCGCAGTGTTTATGGGTTTTGGTATTGATTACTTTTTTTATTTTAAACTAACTTCTTATAAATAAGTATCATCCTTTTATTTCGAACTAAGTTTATATCAATCAATTTTACACAGTTCTGAATGATTTAAAATATATATTTTAAACTAGTTGGAGCACAGCTTTAGAAAACTAAATATAATAAATCAATGAAATTAAAATTAGTAATAATAAGTGTATAAAAGTGGCAAACACGGCAAAAGTCACGAAAAAATAAAGATTTAGTAGCTAACGCATAACCAACTAAATAAAAACAACGGATATTGCAGATAAGCAGTTGAAAATTACTTAGGTTAAGTACTTAATATTTTCCAGAACAAATGCAAATGAAGGCAATATGAATTGTATGTCGTATAGTATAGTGCTTTGATCAAATATCTTAGTGAATTACACGCAACTTTAATTAAAACCAATTAATATATATGTCGTAGGATAATTCGATACTTCGAATCTTCGCGGAAATCCTAGGGGTTTTGCGAAAACGCGGATAATTAGACATAGGCGAAAAATTATCAAATCTTACTGGACAAAGTCAGGATTTTTGCCCCACCACTTGCACTACAACAGGACTTGGCTCCTCCTCGCTTCGCTCGTCGTCGCATGTGCGTGGTAGAAAGCAACCTAACGAACCTAATCTACCTTCTGTCACAGACAAGTGACTTCGAGTCCAACACTAGCACTACAACAGGACAGATAATTTTTCGCCTATGTCTAATTATCCGCGTTTTCGCAAAACCCCTAGGATTTCCGCGAAGATTCGAAGTATCGAATTATCCTACGACATATATATGTTTAATATTGTGAAACACTCATGAATAAATACAGTCTCAATTATCATCTAAATCAAAGTTAACGATTCATAATATTTCATCTCCGGCATCCCTTACGGAAGCCCAAAACATGAGTCTTACAAACCTGGCCGAATCTAATTAAAATTTCTTATTAGCACAAAACCGATAATAAATCTAATAGCTTTTACCGAGCGACGACAACGGTGGCAGTTTATCGATTAGTTAGTGTTGCTTGAACCTGCGATACAGTTAATTAAAATCCAATATTGTCTAACCGAAATTGATTGGTGGAAACCACGCCGCCTTGCCCGATAGATGCATGTTGTTGCTTGTTGGACACCGGGGAATAAATTTTAACACAAATTTGTTGTAGAAACGTGTATTAACTCGTTTGTTTATACATTTATTTGTACCTATTATGTTTGTTCTGTAATAAGAGAAACGATATTGCAGGGTTAATCATCGGGTGATTTGAAATTATTCAAATCTTGTATTATTCATAATATAACGCTTAACAATGCACGCTTGCTTGTACACGTCTTATTAGTTACAAAATATATCTACTTTAAATTAAAGAATTTAACAGAAGCTGCCTCCTTCACATGCATATAACGGTATGTTTCAGCAGCCTTGTGTGAGAGCTAGTTTTATTTCAGTGTAGGTGTACTTCACCTTAGCCAATAGTGTAGAAGTCTTGCTTCTGATGATCAGGTGGTCTAATGCCTTATTGCCCAGGAAAAAAACGTTAATTTTATTTAAATAAAGATTTTAAAGTTTCAAACCTCATTCCCATCGGCACCCGAACTATAGCAGTCACTGAAACGCCCATAAAAATCATACCTTTTCGATCACGAAATGGAATAAAATTCAATTTTCGAATCCTATTAATTCGAAAAATCTGCGACTATCAGAGTAACAGAGTAACATTGTTCTTCGCAGAATTGGCTCGCGAATTGATCCCGTTGACAATGCCGTAGTCGATGTTTGCTGAGACAATAACAAATTATTCATACACCGTGATGGAATGTAAACAGAATATGATTGGCTATTAGCATGTAGGGTGTCGGCCGCCCTTGGGACGACGGGTCATCCGACCCACGGATCATCTCCCCTGGCTATTAACAAGTCGCCGGTAGCCACATCCAACTTTGTTCCTAACGTATTCCGAACTTAATTTAATTAATTACGAACCCCTCCTTACGGGAGTCCATTTCGCTAAATATTATTTCGAGGGGCCCATATAAGCTATAACTGAGATCAAACGAACACATGAGTAATAATTCAGGATGGTCGTGTTTACCATTCGAAGTAGAATGAAATTATATCGTGTGTTTTTGAGGTAGGTTATTAAAACCCGGAGCGGTCGTTTTTGGTCAGATTTTATTGATCCATTATTCATTTTAAACGTTGACGTAACGGGCTGGTGCATGTTATATGAAGTTGTTAAGGGTCTTGTGCCCATAAAAATAGCATGACGCTACATAAATGGCTCTCCATGCGAAATTGCGAGTATATTTCAAAAATGAACCAGTAAACGTATTGTAGTAATGCGTGTTGGCTGTAATAGAAATGTTAATGGGAAAAAACAAACATATTATATGTGTACCGGGATTGTTTTTATCGAATATGTGGGGTACACTTTATTGGTTATACTAAAGATGAAATTATGATCAAGCTGAGAATAAGTACGTTTACTTTGAATGTTATAATATATAGGTATATTACTTTGATTTTAAATCAATATTATAAGCAGGCATATAACTTCGTGAGTACCGATATATATATGTCGGCGCGTTTGATTCGAAGAGTGTTTAAGTTGATCTTAATGTTTGATTCGGAGAGTAGGCGAGTTGGTTTCAATGTCACTGTCAGCTGTCACAATGTTCGAAATGTGTTATAATGTTTGTGTCACTGTCAATAACGGCTGACATTGACTTGAGACTAACTTCGGGGTCCTGCTCTGACGCAACAACCAGCGCTAGTGCCGTGCGAGAGACCGCCATTCTTACTTGGGACGGCAATCGGTTCGCATCGCGTTGTGGCGTTACGTGTTGGTTGGAGTGTCGACCGAATTAGTGTAATTAGTTATCAGACAATCTTACTACAGTTGTATTTCATAGTTTAACCTCCAACAAATTGTAATATACCATCAATAAGTTGAAGTGCTACGTTTTATTTCTCCATGCCCAAATACCCATGCCCAGCCGGTAGAATTACTATTATGGATAATGTAGATGCTCCGCTGTCCCCACATCAGAAGTGGGATGATGGCAAAATGGAGAAATAATTGATCGCCGAGAAACACAATGGGAGCCATGCATGTTCTGCCTACGTGAAAATCAGACCCACGAACATTATCAATTCTTCGTGTCAATGAACAAAAACGTGTGAAAGATAAAAAGCAGTTGGGATTTGTGTTTTACTGAAACTTATCAATGCGGCAACGATAATCCTCGGACCAGAGAAGACCATAAAGCGATTTCATAATTGCGTTGAAATTTACGAATACGTGTGCTGTGAATTGAAAGACAAGATTTGCTGTTCGGATTTTTAGGTAGGAATTTTATATCTTCTAATTGGAAATGTCGTACAAGAAAGACTACGAAAGAAACGACAAAAAATATTGACAAGCAAGAAGATTACAAGATATGGACCGCATCGTGAGGGAGTACAAGAGCAGCGCCTGCAGCAGACTCATGCCACGTGGCAGTGATGCGCGATGCCGCTGCAGTGGCGTGCGCTCCGGGCAGCACATGGAGCAGCGGTGGTGGCACGCGGTCGAGCTGCCGCGGCCCATGGAGCAGCAGTGGTGGCATGCAGCCGGGCGACCACGGCACATGGAGCAGCAGTGGTGTCACGCGGCCGGGCGGCCACGGCACATGAAGCAGCAGTGGTAGCACGCGGCCGGGCGAGCGCAGCCACGGTCGAGTGGTGACTGAGTGCAGCGTGCAACTTCATCGGATATCAAAGGTGATATTGTTTAAATTCATTACGTTTCTGGTGTTGAATGCTCTTTTGTCGAAGTAAGATTTGGTTGAAATTTGTTATAAATGATTAAAAGGCGTTATTGAGAAGAACCATACCAGTTAATACGAGCATACAGCACTATAA
Source organism: Macaria notata (assembly GCA_927399415.1). Lineage (NCBI taxonomy): Eukaryota > Metazoa > Arthropoda > Insecta > Lepidoptera > Geometridae > Macaria > Macaria notata. The sequence continues at coordinate 5,358,523 of OV656727.1, forward strand.
ATGTTGCGGTACGATTGAGTATTGATTTTTTTTGTAGAAAATTTATTGCCTATTTGCTGATAGCTGTTAGTGCGTAGCTATTTTATGATTGTGCAGTGCCAAATAAGTGGCAGTTCATTTTATGCCACATAATAGGTCAGCTGTGCACTGTGAAATTTAATTGAAACTCAAGATTCAATCAAAATAACATTATCATAGTTTTAACTTAGTAGTCTTTTCCTATTTTACGCAAGATATTTCAGTAAAATCAGGTCTTGACAGGATTCGTTGAGATTTTTCTGTTAACAGTCCAGCTTTTCTGGGAGTCGTGTCCGTTGGAGATTGAATTTCAAGATATATACTGTGCATATAAAATGAAACTGAATCTGAAATCATCCCTGTTTAAATGGCCCATATAAGATGCCTCAGTACTGGCGCGTATCCGTTTCTGTTTTCAGGATGCTGTTGTCACTCCTCGCACCCAGCCAGTAGCAAGTGGTGCCGCCTTCTTGCTGATCAGCACCGCCAGAGCAGGGATGCTGTCGGCGTGGTTTGGAGCGTACATAGTCTGCCCGAGACACTTTGACCATACTCCCGGTGAGCTCGTTTCCTTTTGGTTACTCATTAGTGAATAGTAAAACAGTCAATCAATTTCTGGGTACTGCGAAAGGATTAGAATAGAAGGCATAGTAATACAGCACAGGTACCCACGTTTTGAAAAGATAGATAGTTAAAATCAGATTCATTAAGATGTTCACGAAAATCTGGGCATAGTGCCTAGGGGTCTTGATGGCTTAATAGAAGTAGGTAGTTACCTTTTTGATTAATTATGTTGACGATGAGGAGGAGGAGGCCGAGACGGCGGGTCAGAGTTAAAGTAATGAGGAGGTTTCATCAGACGATGATACGATTTGGTTGCTAGTTCGCACACAATGAGCGCCACCTCGGCGACCCTCTCAGCATTGGGAAGTGAATTAGAGATTTAATTTTGAGATGTGACTTTGTTACGTATCATTCAACACCATTGCTTAAGAGTTAGTTGGTTTCACGTCAGATGAGATAACGTCACGTCGTATGAGATGCCGTCGGGTAGAAGCTAGAGATTTGGCGATATTTGCATGATGTCAAATATTGTCGTAGAGAGGTGCTCCGACTGCAGGGCTGTCCGGTGCTCCCTTGTCGTTACCTGAGAGTGGCGATCTTGGTAGTGGGGGCACCCTGCAGCGTTATGATAATATTCGCACGATGTCGAATAGTGTCTTGGGGTGGAGCTGCAGCTGCAGGGCTGTCCGGTGCTTCCTTGTCGTTGCCGGTGAGTGGCGATCTTGGTGGTGGGGGCACCCTGCAGCGGTACGGTCATATTCGCACGAGGTCGAATAGTGAAGTTTTGTGTGATAATTAACTTAGTTGAAACAACATCTTGACGTGATCTCAATTTCTCGAAGCCAAATGTAGATACTGATAATATGTGCGTGTACTGAATGATATCTTTCGAAATTGTCAGGATAGACGAGCGAAATGACATTTGTGATCCCAGTTGTGTCTTTTCTTTAATTCCAGGTCATCTGCTGCTAGAGAAAACGGATCGCACGAGGACGTGCGAATGTCAGTCTGGCCGTGTCGGCGCGTTTGATTCGAAGAGTGTTTAAGTTGATCTTAATGTTTGATTCGGAGAGTAGGCGAGTTGGTTTCAATGTCACTGTCAGCTGTCACAATGTTCGAAATGTGTTATAATGTTTGTGTCACTGTCAATAACGGCTGACATTGACTTGAGACTAACTTCGGGGTCCTGCTCTGACGCAACAACCAGCGCTAGTGCCGTGCGAGAGACCGCCATTCTTACTTGGGACGGCAATCGGTTCGCATCGCGTTGTGGCGTTACGTGTTGGTTGGAGTGTCGACCGAATTAGTGTAATTAGTTATCAGACAATCTTACTACAGTTGTATTTCATAGTTTAACCTCCAACAAATTGTAATATACCATCAATAAGTTGAAGTGCTACGTTTTATTTCTCCATGCCCAAATACCCATGCCCAGCCGGTAGAATTACTATTATGGATAATGTAGATGCTCCGCTGTCCCCACATATATATTATATATCTATTGCTAAGAATATTTCTATCTGTATTTTTTATTAATATTACCATCATCACATTAATTAAACGGGTTTAAAGCTAATGTTGCCAAAATAAAATCCAAATGCCAACATAAAAATAAAATTCTGGTCCATTCGACTTGCATAGCTAACGAGACTGTAGTAAAATTTGCAATTTTGATTGGCGCTGACAACACAATGCTATCTACATTTTGCACGTTAGACTCAATCGGCAAATTATAATTGAATCACGGGGTAAATGATTGAAAACAATGGCAATTTGCCTGCTGGTTTCAATGAATTAGCTTGCGGGTAAAATGTAATTGATAAATTTTGAGATTATAATAATTAATCCACTGTTATCTTAATTTGCACTCGAGTCAAGATGAATTACATGTGATAACGTAACTCTTAAACCTTTGATTTATTTCCATCAATATGCAAAATACGTATTGTTTCATAAAACATACAATTTGTCAAGCAATTAATTCTACCTTCTGATGACTACTGAACCGGACAGATACTCTGTGTCGATCTCATCACCTTTAGGCAACTCCGACCACTGTCTGGTGAAGTCTGTATCTGTCTACTCCCCGCCCGACCCCAGCCCTAAGGGCTCTCGGCGGCTGTGGCGATACAAGTCAGCAGATTGGGATGAGATGCGCTCTTTTTTTTCATCTTACCCTTGGCAGCCAGTATGTTTTTCTTCTGGAGATCCCACCGTTTGCGCTAATGCCGTCACAGATGTCCTTAAGCTGGGTATGGAGTATTACATTCCGTACTCAGACCTGACTCTGTCTGGTAAAGCTCGCCCGTGGTTTGGACCTGAATGTGGACGTGCGGAAGCACTGAAGCATGATGCGTACCTCGCCTGGGTCGATGCTCGAAGCCGCAAAGCCAGGGACATACGCCTTAAGAAAAAAGCATTCAACAAGGCTGCCAAGTCCTGCAAGAAGGTCATGCAGAAAGCGCGTTTCGACCACATTAGTCGAATAGGGAACAAACTAGCTTCGTACCCAGCAGGTAGCAAAGCGTTTTGGTCCCTAGCTAAATCGGTTGAAACGAATTTCTGTCGCCCCTCACTGCCTCCACTGCTGAAACCCGACGGTACATTGGCTCACACCGCCGAAGAAAAGGCAAACTTGTTTGCCTCTATATTCGCGGAAAATTCTCGTCTAGATGCTGGTAGTACGACACCTCCCTCATCTCCTGGCACAACGGCTGCAATGCCTGACATAAGTATCCGCCAAAAGGAGGTTCGGAAAATACTTCGTAGTTTAGATGTGAATAAAGCCAGTGGCCCTGATGGTATTCCAGCCATAGTTCTGAGGACGTGTGCAGCTGAGTTGACTCCTGTGTTGACGCGCTTGTTTCGGCTCTCTCTTGCGACTGGATATGTGCCGAAGACGTGGAAGCTGGCTAACGTGCAACCAGTGCCCAAAAAAGGTAGTCGTGCTGACCCTGCCAACTACAGGCCCATTTCGGTCACCTCCGTGCTCTGTAAGAGCATGGAGCGTGTCCTGAACGGCAGGCTCCTGGCGTACCTAGAGTCTAATGACCTCCTCAGTGACCGGCAATATGGCTTCCGCCGGAACCGGTCCACTGGGGATCTTCTAGTGTACGCTACACACATCTGGAGTGAGGCTATTGGGAAATACGGGGAAGCCCTGGCAGTTTCTCTAGATATTTCTAAAGCCTTCGACAGGGTTTGGCATGACGGCCTAGTCAGCAAGCTTTCATCGTTTGGACTACCTACTAGTTTTTGCGTATGGATATCAGATTTCCTGAGGGATAGATCTATTCGGGTAGTCGTTGATGGCTGCTCGTCTGATCTTATGGCGATTAATGCCGGAGTTCCCCAGGGATCAGTGCTTTCTGCAACACTTTTTCTGCTGCACATTAATGATCTGCTGAAGCCCGGTACCTTTGGGTATGCAGATGATAGCACTGTTGTAGAGAGCTATATGTCCACCGCTAGAGCTAGTGCGACCGAGATCCAGTCTTGCGGGGAAGCCATGATCGAGCGCTTAAACTTTTCCCTCACGGTAGTCTCTGAGTGGGGCGATGCCAATCTGGTTAAGTTTAATGCCTCGAAAACACAAGCGTGTCTTTTCTCTGCAAAGAGGAGGCCTTTCCTACTGGCGCCCTCTTTCCGTAATGTAACCGTGCCCATCACCGACCATCTAGAGTTGCTAGGTGTCACTTTGACTCCGACCCTCAACTTTGTCTCCTATATTGAGTCTAAAGCTCAACTCGCAGCCAAGAAGCTGGGAATCCTCTCGAAGGTGCGACGATACTTCACTCCAGAACAGCTGCTGACCTTGTATCAAGCGCAAGTTCGGTCATGTATGGAGTACTGTTCGCACCTTTGGGATGGATCTGCCAAGTACCAGCTTGAGGCGTTAGAGTTAATTGAGAAGCGGGCAAAAAATCTCATCGCGAAAGACTCACTCTGTAGCTCAAAATTACAAAACCTTGAGCACCACCGTAAGGTGGCCAGTCTTTCGGTTTTTTACAGGTTGCATTTCGGAGAGTGTGCGGAGGAATTGCATAATTTAATTCCTGCAGCCCCATTTCACCATCGCACGAGTAGAGGCACGGCAAGGAGGCACCGATATACAGTTGAGGTTCCAAAGACTCGCACCAAGCGTTTTGCTTCGACTTTCATCGTGCGAACAGCCAAACTGTGGAACTCCTTGCCCGAATCTCTATTCCCCTTGAACTATAATTTGTCGGTCTTCAAGTCGAGAGTAAACCGGTTTCTTCTAGGCAAGCGCGCTACATCGTAGACTATAACGTTGCTTAACATCAGGCAAGTTGTAGTCAAGCGTAAGCCTATTTCATGTTAAAAAAAAAAAAAAAGTTTCACGAAATTTATTGTTACCTACCTGTTTTATTATGTCAATAAATATTTTTGTTTTTTTTTTGTATGGTTTATTTTAGTAAAAGTCATTCACAATCCAATATAATTCCAAAGTTTTGTCGTTTTCAATCCCTAGCAAGTTCCAGTATATGAATTTCGTTTGTTAATGCCTTAAAATAAATCAATTATTTAATTTTATTAACAAATATTTATTTTAGGCTTACATTAAGATTCAGTTCCTAAAAGCCATGTTGATATTTGGTTGCTATTTACACTAACAAACAAACTGCTTCCAAATGCTTCCCAGTTTCAGTCTGCATTCGATTTATTTTATTGGCCGTAAACAAAGCTGCCAACTCCTGCCACTCTGGTTTGACGTTTATGGTAAAAGATTTTACGGCAAAGCGAACCCCCGATACCTCCTTTTCTATACTATTTTCCCTTTACATGCAAATGATATCGGCCATAAAATGCATTGTGTTCACACTACAATTGCACTTTGGACAATACTAAATGTTTAGTCTACGCAAATTATGAGACCATTCAGAAACAACAGGCCACACTAACGTCGAGATATTCATTTAGCTATTCAATTTTAGTATTCCCAGTGGGATTTCTGCACAAATCGTGCTAATTTTACTACTTCGCTAATAATCTCGTTAAAAATTTCGCGACGAAAAAACAAATCGAGTGCAGCAAAAGTTGCGGCCACATTTTCACGGAATCCGAGTTGTCGATTTCATACCACGACACGGTTTTTAATAACCGCGTCTGCTCAGTGTTCGAATTCTAATCGAATTTTAAATTGCACTCATTCTTGTCTGGTGCGCGCTCTGAACTCCATCTGAACTTTCGTCTCCCATCCGCCGACCTATTCCTCGTTAGCTTCTCCTTAAAACTTGCCCGGAGACTCGGACAAGTTTTTTAACTTCACCGAGACGGTTCCCATGATTAATTAATTCGATTGTGCGTGAGCTATTTGCGACGTGATCGGTTTCTGCGGTGTCCATTATTTTGCGATTTAGGTCGAGGGGAGCCGGCGCGGTGGGGTCGATTCTGCTCGGTCACTGCACTAAACAGTCTTGTTACAATCCCGCTTTACAGTTGGCGTCTTTTTTATACGCGAGTTGAAAGGGGAGGCGTGTTCCTTACGGCGCGAGGACAACTTCATTTAGGCGGTAATAATTCTTTTGAGGAAGAATAATTTATTACTTTTTCTTGGACAGCCTGACGGCAGATGAGAATGATGAGGCTAGCCTATTATATATAGATTTGATTTTCTTTCACGACTGTTTGTGAGGAAATATTTTCTTCGAGTATCGGTTTTTGATATACCTTCGTGACCTTCGTGAAATATATAGGTACTCGTTTATGAGTTGCTGCAAAATAAGGGCGGTTGTTTTATTATATTTTAATGGTTAACAGGCCATCATAAAAATGGCTCTCCCCTAACTATGTTCACTAAGTTGCACTCTGTGAGCACGCAACGTAATTTAATTAAAGAAAGTAAGTGTTGGTTTTGTGTCCGCACTAAAATGAAATTTAGTTCAATAATAAACCACGATACATTAGTTAGTACTAGAATATAGCTAGGTCACGTGAAAATTAAACAAATCTAGAGTAGTTTGTGAGTGCTTGTGCAGATTTATTACGCTGCTTATTTTTGAGTAGCGCTGAGTAAGGAGCGAGAAAAGCTCTTACAAAATTACAAAGTTTCTTGTTTTTTCTTTGTATTCAAATAGATTTTATTCTATTTAATAGAAATCTCTCTCATATCCTATACTCAAATTTATATAATGATGTTAAAATTTTGGTGGAGAACTCGGTTTATTCACTTGATTAGGAGTGAAAGAAATCACTTAATTCTTTCTTAAAAATACTCTGAAATCCCATTAAATTTTTATAACCACAGATCTATTTATATGATTTTCTTTTGAAAATCAAGAGTAACTCTCGAATTTATCCTTTCAATAGTCTTTTCATTTAGGATAACAACCAACCTTGGGTCGGGAAAAATTTGGAAGTAAAGGGGTTCATTATAAAGAGTTCGTTCGGAAAATTATATTCATTTTCCTATCCGTAAAATTTTGGTCTGCTAAAGATAGAAGTTTTTATTTCTTGGATAAAAAAATTTAATTTGATAGTTATCTATTGAAAACTTCATTAACAATAGACATGTAAATAGATCTAGTTTTTCAGCCCTGGATCTTAACTTCAATTCTGTCCGAGTGTTGTTAGATAAGTTAATTTTAGCAATATATAATTTAATTGGTAAACATAATTGATAACTCACTTGAAATAAATAACAATAAAAATATATTCAGACACTTGAAGAAAATCTAAGCCAATGTACTGTACATTTCAAAATGCTAACCACAAAGTGGAGTAAAATAATCCACTTCAGTTCCGAGTGCTGATTCAATATCGTGAACATTTGCAAACAAAATAAGCGCAGAACCACAAGAAAGCTTCGAGCGTAAGAACCTACATAAATAAAAGATTCCTATCGATGGTGCGGACAAAGAAACACAGCAGCCAAAGAGGGGACAATAATTAATTAAATTAAGACTGAATAAAGTTGCTATCTCCCTTTTTTATCTCGCTAACTCTATTGGAGTTGGAAGAGATAAACTCTTTCCATAATTATATTTTTTTTAAGTTTACTAGACTGCAAAGACGACAATCAAGTTACGAGTGAAGTTTTTGTTCGGAAAATTGTAGAAACGAAAAAAATAAAGAGATGTTTAAATTGAAGTTTTCTCTTATTTTTAATGTCTTATCATAATTTTTATAATTATTTATTCGTGCTTTTTGCGGTCGTTATCACTCTTTGTGTTGGTTCATAGTAGATAGTCTACTAAAGATTTAATCAGAATCTCAAAATTAATAGAATCAAATAAATCCAATTATTTAACTTCTACCAAAAAAAAGTAGTTTTCAAGAACTTCTTTGCAGTAAGTATAAAAGGTTTATTTGTTTAATTACAAAGGCGTTGAGCCGCTTCCACGAAAGGCAGAAAAGACAGAAATTTATGTTTTCTATCAAGTCGTCACAGATTACTGACTTCACACGCGCGTGTCATTTACACACAAAAGCGTAGAAGTGGAACACAGTTTTTCTCCTTGATATTTGAACACCCATTCAGCGCTTCCCATAAATTCTCTATTTCAAATTCATGGCAATGTCGCAACCTTTTATTTGGTCTCGTCACGTAGTGGCCCTTACGCACACATACGAAATTCATTCGTCCGTGTCTTTTGTTTGAGGAAAATTCTTGTTTTTATTACAAAGTATCATATTTCTCATGAGTTATGAGCCTTCTGGCTGATAGGATGGCTTCGAGCGGAATGTGTGAGGTCCCAATAGACTGAGGTGTAAGGGCTTCGCGTGATTGTCATTTGTCGCTTTGCTCCTTTTCTTTATTTACAGGTTGTTAGATAACATTTTTATTTGACACGCAAAAAATAGCAAATGTGCTAGTTTATTTTGACTGGTGGCGGACTGCTGAAACCAACCAAATAATGAAAACTTCTGGCGCTCTTCTATTTGACATGATTTGCTATAGTAAAAGTTTTGTTACACTACAGGATATATGAATTTAGACGAATTAATTAGGCATGATATATAATTATATTACGACGATGCATGTATTAACGGATAATTTTCCCAGATTTGGTTTTCAGGTTTATAATAATGATAAAATATTGATAAAATTATTATGGTTTTTTTTTATGATTTCATTTTAAAATACAAATTCTACCAGAAAATCCATACCCCCCGAGTAAAGCCTAGGGGAAGGGACATGTATGACACGTATGGATAAGATAAGCGCCTCTGTATATGGGAACCTAAATCTGGCAAAAACGTCAAGCGGAAAACGGACGCCCGAGGCGCGGTCACGCTTGTCCATGATTGTATGTGTGCTTGTATTCAGGGTTATTAGTAACAGATTTAAAAAAAAATTGATTGTCTAAGTGTCTATTAAACTATACGATACATGATATAATTAAAATATACGATGCGAGTAAGTCTATACCATAAATTTTGGTTAGGACCACTGTTCGGTGGTGGTGGTTTGTTTTAAATATTTAGATGCTCAAGAAAAAAAGCAGTGGTACGCAAAGTACAATTTGCCAGTTTGTAAATATCCTATCTAATCAAAAAAACTCCAATGACAGCGCCTTGAACTGAATTGAAAGGAAAATTAAAAAAAAAAATATCATTATGGAAAACGGGTTTAATAAAGTTAAACAAAATAATTTGGTATGTTGGTATACTTATTTTGATGCACTAAAAGTTGTCTGTACAAAGTGTAGAAGTTGTTGATTGAATACAAAATACAAAATTCGTTTATTTGACGTTTTATTATACAGTGTGAGTTCTCTGACCTCGTGGTAGCCGTTAGACTGTGTTACGAGGCCAGAGTCATCTCCCAATATAATATACTTAAATTTATTCAAAGAATAGAATATATAGGTTAACCAACATATGTATGTATGTATTAGTGACCCTGTAAATGTCTATAGATATACTTATTTATGTATATCGTGTGATACCAGGATATTTATCTTGGCCCCTGTTATCTCTTCCTTAATATATTACGGCTGTAGCGATAATTTCGTAATTATCACAGTTGGCCAAAGTTTTGTTGCCGACTGTTTGTTTTATTCGGTTTGTTGAGCAATTTAAGATAGAGAAACCGTCTGCTAATTTTCCTATTTAAATTGTTACAGAAGTTTACGTAAATTGAGCTAGAAATTACTTGTAGGCTTACAAACTTTGCAGACAAGACAAAACATTAGAACGAATTGAAATTATGGTGGGTAGCTCAATCTAATTGGGTAATCGTATACATTTTGTATATTTCAATGTAAGTAGAAAGAGGGTAGAGAGGCCTTTACCCAACAGTGGGACACTTTAGGCTCTTAATTATAATAATTAAGTATCTATATTTGTTATTTTTTTTATACATATATTGTAAAAAAAATTAAAATAGTTGTTAATAAATGAATACCAAAATAATAATAATATTTCAATGTAGGCTTCAAAATTATAGCAATTTAGAAGCAAGAAGCTATGAAAAACAACGCATAAGTATATTTAATTTCACTTGTTTTGTCGAGTTGATATGACATAATAAGCATTAATTCAACTTAAAATTTTTCAATATCTTAAGCAAACAAACAGTCTCGTTATATCTCGGGGCGTATAAAAAATCCGCATTGGATATTACCCACACTTGAAGCAGCTACTCCGGTTCCAGGGTTTAAATTGACCCTTCTTACATGTAATAAGTTGAATTCGGCCGTGAAGTGTCGTCGCCTGGCCAAGCGCCAGTATAACTGCCAAATAGACATCTTTTATTCAGTAAAACTCAAACTTTTCGCAGCATAAATTGTACTAGAGGGCGCTCTCATGAAAGTGTAATGAGCACAGCTAAATTTATGGCTAATCCTTTCGGAATAAACTGCACGGCCTGTTACCCTGTAGTTTACACGCACGGTCCAAGCAAGGTCTGATGAAGTTTTAAAATATCCGCATCAAAAAGTTGCGTGAGAAAGGAATGGACAGATATGAGGTGAGACAGGTTGGATAGAGAGGTAAAATGTATATGCGTTGGAAGGGCGAGTGAATTTTTGAATTGCAAAATAGGGAAATGAAACCGCCGCCGCAGTCGGCTTCCCCCAGACTGTTCCGGTGCCATAATCATCGTTAATAACACTGGAGTAGTTTAATGAATTTATGTTGCCTTCAAAGCAAGGAGCTAACTTGTAAGAAACTTGGAACGTATGCGTTTGAGTTTAGGGATTACAGTAATCTGGTTTTCGAGACGTCTCATTTGTTAACCAAAACAGGCCGCTTGGATTGGCTAAGAACTTTAAAGTTAGCTGAGAATACGAGCAAATGAATATTCAATCGGTTAGCAGTTTTAAATGTGGATAAAGTTAGCTAATTGTGAACACACAATGATGAATACTCAACTCGTTAAAAGCCAAACAACAAACCCAATAAAAGCGCGAGCTATTTTGTTTAGGCGCTTATTAATTTTGTTAGTTAAATAAACAACAAATAAAACATGTATTGTGAACTTTTGTTTTGTTTATTTTGTGAGGAAAATTTGAAAAGTAATATTTTCAGTGCTAAAATTGATGTCGGATTTTTTTGTACCAATTATAATTTTAGCTTTGTTTAGTTATAAATACAAATACAAGGTACATTATCACATTTTATTTATGTAATGGAACTCCAAAACTTGCGAAAATTAAAACTCGTTAAATGTTGCTGTTTGTTTAGTACGGCAGCTGTTAAGCCATGTCAGAGGCCCTTAGGGCGACTTGATTAACTCTCGACAAAAGAATTGGCCTCTCTCATTTGATAAAAAGTAGACTTAAAATATTTCCCTTATTTACATCATTTTAAATGGAGATTTGGACATGTATTTTACAGAACTACATTACAAAATATCAAGTAAGTACAGAAATATTAAATTGTTCATCGATACATATTTTATACTAATATAGCAATATATAAAAATAAAAGTGTGTTTGTTTCCATTCAACGCTTGAGTTGAACGACGCAACATCGAGATTTTTGACAAGGTAGCGGTATACATAGTTTACTGAGAGTGACATAGGTTACATTTTACCCTAAAACAATGCATATGAAGTCTTTTTCATCAGTATTAAAAGCATTTTTCCCAAGTAATAAAACTATTCCCCCACTAAGAGGCAGCACTGAGTGTAAATGCAATGCAGCAATGCACATAGCTCGCCAGATTGCATTCTACCGCTTGAAGCCTCCGATGGAGCCGGGTGCGCGATATATACATCAACTGCTGTTTTTTGTATGAAGATTTGAACAAATTTTATATAACTACTAGTGGGTGCTCGCGGCTTCGCTCGCATTAGAAGTGACACTTCCAAAAATCCTTTCTTAGCAGATGCCTACGTCATAACATCTACCTGCATGCCAAATTTCAGCCCGATCCGTCCAGTGGTTTGGGCTGTGCGTTGATAGATCACTATATCAGTCAGTCAATCAGTCAGTCAGTCACCTTTGAGTTTTATATATATAGATTATAAGTGTATGGTAGGAACTGTAAAAGCCCGAACTGAATAAATTACAATAATCATTTTCAATCGTGAATTTGTCAACGGAATAATACAAGAAAAAATATTTTTCTAGAAATTTACCATGCCTTTTGGTAAATCAGTAATAGGATAAGAGCATATATAAGATAGGAGTCCAACGTAAGTGGAAGTTCATTTTTGCTATGGAATTTCGTAAATAACTTCGATCTATGAATATTACAATAAAAATGGTGTTCTGTTATAATGTGCTATTAAAATATTTCCTCATGACTGAGGGTCGTGATTCCCCCGTAGAATTAATTCGTTAGGGGAGTTTTCTTGAGTAGATACATCGTGGTGGGCACCCAGGTCCATCCACGGAACACATGTCCACGGATAAAATACATTTTTACATACTAGCATATTAAGAAATTACCAAAGAGGATAAGTTGACTTCAAACTGAATCTAAACGTTTCGTAATGAACCACGTCATGCACGTCATTTATGTATTTTAGAAACTTAATTAAAACGTCTAGTTTTAATTAAGTAACCTGCATAGGTAATCCTTTCAAAGCATACATGCTTCGTTTTAAAACTCTAGCACTCTAGAAATGACGGAACTTCGTAATGTTTTAATGGCAAACATCTCATGTTTATGAATTTCACATTAACTTGGCTTTTAGAGTTTTTCGCTTGCATTTTTATTTCAAATAGTAGGGCTTAAACGTACATGTGTTATATGTTTAACTACTTGATTTAGAACTGGGTAGAGTGTTCACATTAGTGTGTGAGTGAAACGTGGTCTGAGTTGATTAAACATGTATAATATAACATCTGGTAAATATTTTATATATATATATATTCAACGTAACTGTTGCGTATTAGGTATTTAATTGATAAAACTATTAACAGGTACCTCAAGATTATATACCTACTACTATGTAGTATTAACGGTTATGCCCCATATCTTTTTTTATGTTTCGAGATTTAAAGTAATTGAATAAGTCATTTTCAGGATCCTATAGTGTCTCCGTACTAAATACACCTTCGTAATTTTCGAAAACTAATCCAGTATTTTTTATACACAATGTAGTTTCTAATGTAGTCTTGTAATTTTTCAAATATTATGCAGAATTTGCAAAGTTTACTGATCTAGTTTACATTATGTAATTATATTTTATCGGTCTAATTTTGTCAATCGTTCAACAAAGTAACACTGTAAATGGGTATGTATGTATAGTTCGGTACTAGTTGACACAAATTTGCTTTGATTCCATTCAAACATTCTTGTTTTCATAAATCTAGCAGCAAGAGTATAAGCGGCTTACATAATAGCTTAAAAATGATGTGAATATTATGTTACTACACAAAAAGTTTGAGTCTACATATTTATAAAATAAAAGTACGACATCACAACTAAAGACCTACAGGATAAACCTACCGTTGTAATTTTTACTTTTTTCAGAAATATACCCAATATTTTGTCAACATTATCTTAAAAATAAAACCTACAGTAAGTACAGAGACTTTGAGAAATAAAACATCCACAAAAATACTTTTCAAATTGTACCTTTAATTTTCCACAGAACATGTCTCTAGGCATTTGAAACTGTTAGTCCCTGCACGGGCCATTACGGGCATAAAAGACAGGTTCAACTATTAAAATCTGCCCCCACTCAGTCGAGGCATCTAAGTCGTTAGAGGCTTAGTGAATTAAAATAATAATTACTTCACCCTCGCTCCAAGTATGGCGGGACCCTAAATATTTTGACACCGGCGCTGTTATCCGACTGAATGCTGGCGGATTTGCTGATAAATGTCAGGATTCTTCGCTCGGTAACACCGTGACGTTACATTACGTTCTGTGACTGCTGTGTGTGGTTTCATTTGACGGCCATTTTTGAATAGATGTGATTTTTTTGTTATATTGATTGTAAAACAAATTAAATTAAAACAATAACGAGTAAACCTTAGCTTTTATTATTAATGGATTGCTAACTATGCACCCCACATAATTTATTTTTATACATTTTCAAAAGATTAAAACATCATTACTCACAATATTGACTATAGCTTATCTAAGGTTTTTATTTTCAGTAGGTCGTACATATTTAAAATTCTACTTCTTTTGGATCAAAGTTTAGATTAGGCTACAGACATAAATAAACAACCTAATTTAATACAATTCTTTATGCACAAATATAAATCCCACTCTGCCTTTATCAACAAAAAAATGAAAGCGAAAATCTCGTGGAGCGCAATAATGAAAATGAATTCAAGTGGTACGAGCGATTGTTTCAAAGGGACAACACTTGAAGCCCCTTGTAGAGCATGCAAATTGATACCACTTCTACGCTGGGACTACGGTACCTACTCATTTCTACGTTTCACCTATTTGTTTGTCATGTTTTTTGTTTATTATGATTTTTACTAAGTATTTGATAGGAAATAAATTGCAAAATTAGTGTTTATTAGACTTTAACAATGTAGTTGTCATAATTTCGAAAAAAAAATGATGAAGGTGATGTCATAGAGACTAGCTTATAGTGTAACCAATATTTGACTTTTAAAGCATAGTCAAAATTTTACAAGCTCACTTTTAAAACAGTTACAGAGTGGTGGCCTGAGAACCGGCAGGCGAGGAGTGGGTCGTCCGGTCGCGAGATGGGTCCACGACATCGTCAAAGCCGAGGGTCCAACCTGGATGAGGTCTGCACAAGATCGGCGCAGATGGTACATACGAGGTAAGGCCTATACCCAGTAGTGGGATCCCAAGGGCTGTGGATGATAATGATGATAAATTTTAAATAAAAAATCATAAAAAAATATACAGTACAGAAAAATCTTGATGACCTTTTATGTGGCACGTCAGTAAATAATCAGCTTTATTAATATGACAGTGTTAAATTAAAGTCTATGTATGTAAATATCTAGAAAACAACAAAAAAACTTAAGCACAATATCATCGTGTTTAACGTTTAGGCTTAATTCCTGCCATGAAATAAACTTTACCATAATGACACGTGTTTAATTAACATTCAGGACACTTTCCACCTAAACAACAACTACAAACGTTTTAGTGCCACAGTTTTCTCTTTGGCTGAACTAATTTTAAGCTCAAAAGCTAGTGCTTGTCATGTTCGTCTAAAAACTGGTCGTGTTTTATACCGGCCACTATTATTGCTTGTTCTCGTTGTAATCTGATTAATTATTTTAGTATGAAAACGAAATAATAATTGCATCACACATAATACAAATATTTTATGAGCGAAAATTGAACTGATTCAGATAAAATAAAAAAAAATAGATGTACACTATTTTGACACAAAACAAAGGCTACTTTTATCCCAAATTTAACGCCGGTAACACTGCGAGGTACCACTAGAGTTTAAATATTGTGAACTTATTGCTAACTCACAACTATCACATGTCAAAAAGAAGAAAAGGCAACTTGTTTTATTTAATATGTATATTTACGAACAACAATCTTTACTTACCTTATATTTCTATCTCCACCTTTTTGCTTAGTGTCAATTATGCTAGTATCGCTCCTGCTATCGAGAAGGAGATGAAATCTTGTTAAAAAATAAATCTTTATTGAATTTTATGTTCATAAAATACTGATAACCGATTTAAGGCATTTATAATGATGATGATTAATCCTCAAAACAATGGAGACGCGCCGGTGGGCACACGACAAAGGCCAGCGGGACATAATGAAATAGCCGCTTCAGGCGATATGTGGCAAATTTTAGCTTTGGCTTATTAAAGCATAATAATTCTGATGGAATTTCCTTGTCATAGCTCGTGTTGGCTTTTGACCGCCCGATATGTGTAATATATACGTGTACGTGCTAACTCGTGAAGCCGATAATGTGTTTGGATATCATTTGGCCTAATTTTGTTAGAAGGTGAAATTGTTTGTACACATTTTTTTATCTTGTTTGTAAATTGTTTATTTTCATGTTTCCAATCGTATAAAATAACGTTACACTAATAAAACAGTGTTACAGTAACATTTATGATGCAAATTTGTATAAAATATAGTCCCTGAGTTCGAGCAGGTAAAAACATAAATATTTTCGTTGAAAACTTTAAAATCAAACAGCACTAAAAATGCGAAAATTCATTACAACAGTTTCGCATGTTCGCTATATTTGGACAGCAGCGTGACAATGCAGCGTTTTATTTCCCCAATGTTTGACATCGCGCTTATCAGATTCTACTTTTTAACTGCCGCATTTTTTATTCAGCGAGAATCCGAATTTTTTCGTGTAAAAGTAAAAAACTCATCAACGTAAGCCTTTACCCAAAATTAGAAATAAAAGCCCGGGAGCCAAGAGTACGTTCTCATTTTAATCCGATTCAGTTTACATTGAGTTAATTTCCGGTAAAAAACACGAAAATTCTGTTGCAGCCCGGGGGTAATTACTCTCAGAATGGGGCCAAACCTGCTAGTTTCATTTATAAATTAAAAACACGGCATGCTCTACAAGCAATAAAGTTATTAAGTCTGGCTGCAGTCGACAGAACAAAAAGTTTATGGCGCACAGCAGAAGTTGGTACAGGCTCGCCAAAAAACATTAGCGAAATATATCGTCGGTCCGGCACTGGCTTTGTAAATATCGCTCGGCGGAAGTAAAATTGTATCTCATTGTTGGCGGACATTAACTACATATTGTAAATCTCTCTTGGTGTCCTGAATTCGCTTTATTTCTAAACTGTGTGCCAGCACTTTGCGAGCAGCGAACGCAATATGGGACGTCGCTATATCTTCAAAAATATATCGTGTTTTGGGTTTTTTAAGCGAATGTCAAGTCATGGTAGAAAATAAATGATTTATATTAAAGACTATGATGATTTCTCGCTATAAACTACAATCAAGCGAAATGGCCATAATGGTCACTTCCCATCAGACCAGTTTTGGTTAAGTATACAGGATAGTATTCGAAAGCCTACTTATTTGCAACCCACACCTGATTGGCTTGGAAAATAAAAAAATAAGTATTTTCTTTCATTGTACAAGAAATTGCAATGGTTGCCTGGAAGAGATTGCTTTTAGCAATAAGGCCGCCACATGTGGCACTAGAGTAATTTATGTAAGTATTTTTTATTAATTTTGTTTTATATGTGTGTGACAATAAAGAATTCTCTATCTATCTATTCCTGACTCAATTATAAATACGTATATTTTATGTCCCTATTTGCACGAATTTGAATTGTTGTACGAGCACACAAAATGTTAAATGTAAAACTTTGTATTTACTTAAAATACGTTTTAAAATTGCAAACAATTCGAGACACAAAGCTCAGATAAGATTTTCATTAAAATCAGTTATAACACGGGCCGTTGAATGAAACTTGATAAATTTCCCGCATAATGGAAACGTAATAAGAAATCGTAATTTATTTCTTATTGAAATGAGGATAATAGACGCCCAGCCCGAGACGTCCCGAAATCACGGCAGTATAATAGAAACAGTACTAGAGCTTACTCTGGGTTTCAAAACCAATTGCTTTTGTATCATTGAAGTGGCTGCAGATGTATTTTGTGATTATAAACTACTATAAGTTTGGTGTTAAGTAGATGGCTAAGGTTTATCTTATATTATACTTACATAAAATACATATAATTGTGTTCCTTCTTATATAGGGTTGTGGTGAAATAATAGTTGAAGTTGTTGTTCTGAAATAATAGAGTATTTATATTAACCTAAATCAAACACAATTATGAACACTTAAACTACACTTATCAAAATGAACTCACCTGAAATAATAGAGAAACAACATTCAAAGTTACTATACAATACAATCATTTTAATATGTCTATGCATATATTATAATAAAGCTGAAGAGGGTTGATTCTGGACATTGAGGATATTAAAAAAAATGTTTGAAAATACTTCGAACTGATAGATATATTATGATGATTGAACACGATCTAGAATTCTAGATTTTTTGTCTGTTTATCTGTGTCTAAGTTTGTCTGTTATTTAAACGCTCATTACGCAAAAAAGGCTGAACGGATAATGATTTATGGTATATAGGTAGAATAAGGTCTTAGAAGTGTCATAGGCTACTTTTTATCCTAAAATAATGCGAGCGAAGTCGCGCGCGTCCACTAGTCATTAATAACAATATATATTATATAGCAACTGGATTCAATCTGCGCAGGACCAGGACGAGTGGCCTATGCTCAGCAGTGGGCGATAACAAACTGATAATGATGATGATGATATATTATCGACAACCAATTTCCTACATTTCCAGCAACCTTCATCTCTGCCTCTCACACGTACCCGCTGCACCAAAAACGTTCCCCGTCGGGCAAAAGCCCCGCAGAAATGGTGATATTAACATCATAATCCAATTTGCGGTTCAACCGCGGTGGAACTCATTAACCAGCCTCCTTGCATTATTGCATACCATGTTAGAATTGTGGCAAGAAATGAATTATCTCTCTAGGTGATTGAAAAATTACAGTGACAATTCAATGGAATATGTGTGTAAGTTTTCCAAGCAGCGCTTTTAAAAAAACGGCATAAAACTCACAGCACACATACTCACAGCGTTTTAAAAGCATTTTAAATGCAAAATTGACAGACAGTATCACAAAGAAATGTCATTGACGCACTAAAGTCGCCTTAAAATTATTGAGTAAATTAACTAAAAATGTCTATACCAGCTATGTAGTAACATATTTTTAAGCAAACAAATACAAAATATTCACAAGATAAACACAATATAAAGGCACCTTCTTCTAAAGGCTCTAAAGATTATGCCGCCAGAAAAACCTCACTTTTTACTTGTAATTTTTTCCAGCAGTAAGTGGATTACAATGTTAATTTTATTGATGCGAAGGCCTACGATGGATGGGCGGTGCGAGACAAGGATGAGAATTTGTCAAAATTATCGATATTTAGATCGACATACATCAATTAAAATTAGTTTAGAAGTAAGTTTACTCTTTTGAAGGATCTAACTGCATTAGTTCAACTCATGTTGTCTGGACGGGTTAGTGACAACATCACCGAAATTTTGTATGGTGCCAATTTGTGCGCCCTTTTGAAAAAGGACGGTGGCATCAGGCCTATAGCGGTCGGGACCACATACCGTCGCCTCGCGGCCAAGGTAGGTTGCAGGAAGGAGGTTGTTCCTTTGAGCAATCTTTTTCAACCACTGCAGCTTGGTTTTGGTTCGCGAGGCGGGTGTGAGGCCGCCGTCCACTCTCTTCGGACTTTTCTTCACCAAAATTGTGGAGATGTGTTGCTGAAGGTGGATGTCAAAAACGCTTTCAATTCGGTAGACAGAGGAGCGTTGTTGACCCAAGTGAAAGACAAAATTCCCGACCTTTATAATTTCCTTTGGCAATGCTACGGTAAGTCATCGAAATTGGTTTACAAAAACTATGTTATGGACTCTTCAGTTGGTTGTCAACAAGGTGACCCTCTTGGACCGGCCATTTTTAGCCTGGCCATACATCCCATAATTCAACGTCTCAAGTCCAAACTTAATGTTTGGTACTTGGATGACGGAACTTTGGGAGGAGACGTGAACACCGTCCTCGATGATTTCAAAATTTTGGTAGACGAATTTCGTCATGTTGGTCTCGAATTAAATTCAAAAAAGTGCGAACTATTTGTTTGCGATTCATGTTCGGACAAGGATTCAGTCATATCTAAATTCAATGATTTGGCACCGGGTATTTCTATTCTAGACAAAAGTTCACTTCGCCTCCTCGGTTCACCAATTCTAGATGAGTCGTTTTCTCCTTTCGTAGAGGACAAAATTCAAAATTTCAGGGACACTCTAGGCCGTTTGCTCAAAATTAACGCCCATATGGCGTTTACTATTATCAAATATTGTTTGTTTGTTCCAAAATTCACCTACTATTTACGATGTTGTCCATTGTGGCAACACAATGGGCTCCTTTCGAGCTTAGACAACATCGTAAAGGACACACTAGTTTCGGTTTTGAATGTGGACATGGATGACAGGACATGGTCGCAAGTTTCCCTACCTGTACGGTTAGGAGGTTTGGGTGTCCGCAAAATTTCAAGTGTTGCTTTACCAGCATTTTTGGCTTCTGTCCACGGTACTTACGAATTGGTCCAAAAAATCCTCGCACCCGCTTTAGGCCCGTCTGGCGTAGTTGTAGTTGCGCATACGGACGAAGCTAAAAATGCTTGGCGCCTGGCCTGTCCAAACACCGATTTTCCTACAACACCTCGTTCCCAGAGACTGTGGGATCGGCCGATCAGCGAACTAGCACGGAAATCACTTCTCGATACGTGTACTAGTTTCGCGGATCGCGCCCGCATCCTTGCGGTCAGTGTGTGGGAATCCGGTCTTTGGCTGCAGGCCATGCCCTCTTTTAATACAGGTAACCTTTTAGATCCGACAGCTTTTCGACTCGCGGTTTACCTGCGCTTGGGTGCGAGGAGCTGTGAACCGCATCGCTGCCAGTGTGGTACTGATGTCGACCAGCTCGGGCACCACGGCCTCTCATGTTCGAGGAGTGCTGGTAGAATTAGCCGCCACGCTAGTCTGAACGACATCATTCGCCGGGCTTTTTCCACTGCCAATGTTGCAGCTATGCTCGAACCGAGCGGCCTAGCACGTGACGATGGAAAAAGACCTGACGGTATGACCCTTGTGCCCTGGAAGTTGGCTCGGCCCCTTGTGTGGGACGCAACTTGCGTCGACACATTGGCGCCGTCTCATCTGTCTATGACACGGTGTCGGGCTGGAGCGGCGGCTATTATTGCCGAGCATCACAAGAGACGCAAATATGCTAACCTCGGCCGAGGTTACATCTTTGAGCCTTTTGGAGTCGAGACTTTGGGGCCGTGGGGTCCGGGAGCCCATACTATTTTCCAAAACCTCTCGGAGCGCTTGGTTGACGCGACGCATGACCAAAATGCTGGCCTTTTTCTGGCTCAACGTATCAGCATTGCCATCCAGCGTGGTAATGCGGCCAGCATGCTGGGCACGCTGCCCTCTGGTAGTGGGCTGGAGCACTTAGATTATCTTTAGGCTTTTCTAAAGATTTTTTAAGTGCCCCTTTTTGTAGTAGTTAGAAGTAGTATGTTTAGTTTTCCTTCACTTGTTTTTATATTTTATTATTGTAAATAAAATATTATATATTGTTTAGAAGTAAATCAAACTAATTATCTAAATATATAAAACTCAAATGTGACTGACTAACTGACTAACTAACTGATATAGTGATCTATCAACGCACAGCCCAAACCACTGGACGGATTGGGCTGAACTTTAGAATGAAGGTAGATGTTATGACGTAGGCATCAGCTAAGAAAGGATTTTTGGAAATGCCACTTTTAAAGGGGTGAAAAAGGGGGGGGGGAGGCAAGTTTTACTTCTAGATGCGAGCGAAACCGCTAGCACCCACTAGTGATAAATATATATGGTATATGCAACATTGAAGATCGATTATTTACAGAAAAACGTAAAAATTAAACACAATTAGAAATACTACATGCGATTAATTTATTTAATGTATTCTGCTACACCATATTCATTAAATATCACACATCGAAGTATAGCGAGTGAAATATTTGTATTCATTTTTACGTTTATTCACCTCGTAACAATTCACGAGCCAAATAAACCATAAACCAAACCGAAAACAAACAAATTTTTACGTTAAATATTCAACGCATGCAGATACAAGATATCAGCATAGGTGGTACCCAGCATCCATTACCGAACAAATATTATCGATAACATCAAACATTTTCCAGCACCGTCTCACCCCTATTCTAGGGTCCTGTATTAGTATTCCGATGGCGGGAAAAGATAAATTTGTTGGTGGAGCATTTAATTTATGCGATTTTGGGAACAGAAGTGCTGTTGCTAGATGTTCTTTGGAAATAAGTTTGAACGGAAAATGCTCAAGGGTGTCGGGATAAGTTGAAGGCCGTTGAGAAATTATAAGTACAGAATAAAGGATTTCAATAAGATTCTAGGTCAGATTGAAATTATTCCCTGATGCCTAGTTACATAGTTCTAGAGTTTATGTGAAAATAATTTGAAATAAATCCTACTACAAGAATTCATGCGCAATATTAAAAAAATAAAGAAATATATTAAGCCATTTATTCCCAGTAACCTTATTAACATGTTGTGGTTATGGGGTTTACGTTAGTAACTTACTACTTAAACGAATATTAATAAAAATGCTTAAAATATAAAAACTCAAACTAAATAAAACACATATAAAAACAAAAATGTCCAAAAGTTTGATTTTGGATCTGATAGTGTGATGCTTACATTCAGGAACAAAAAAAAGAAAAAAACTTTCAGAAGACTCGATAACCTCCTTTTTTGAAGTCGGTAAATATATAAAATAGCTCTTTTAAAAAACTTTCTTTTTTCTGGAAACCAGTTTTTCTGGAAAATAGTTAAAATCACTTCTATTCAACCACAGAATCAAAAAAATACTTGAGTTAAATCCGTCAACCAGTTTAGCCGCTACAATTTTTCAGACATACAGAGATACAGGAGACAAAAACAACATACGTTAGTTTTTAATGTTTTATGACCCTTTTAATAAAAAAAATTTAGTTGAAAACAAAGTAATTTGATGTTGACATTTATCATCTAATTTTATTTTATTAATTGACATTTTTCTATTATTTGATTTAATTAGTATTGACTTGATTTATAATTATTTTATTAATTTTTCTAATATGTTAAATATTTTTCTTTATGCAAGTTGTGTATGTTTTGTGTATGGACTACAAGTTCGAAATAAATTACATTTATTTAATTATTTAAGTAGGTAGGTACTTTAAGTTTTGTAGGTTTTTCACTGAAATTATTATATGGATCCATTGCTGCCCTATAAATAAAATTTTGAATTTAAATTGAATTAAAAAAAACATGTAATAAATTGACATACACGAATAAACGTTTCTACCCTTTCATTTCCCCTACCACTGGTTTATACTCCTCTTGCATAACTAAGTCATTAGGGGAGTGCTTCTCGTAAACCCGTGGTAATGGGTTTTATCTTCGTCTATAAAATTTATTTACACATCTAGTAGTATATTATCGGGACCTCATTTCGTAATGCGTACTGAAAATAGTTATTTATGTGCCGGGGATAAATTTCAGTTAACGGTTAACGTCTTTTGATCAATGGGGGAAAGAAAACAGAACTCGGGATTGTCGCTTTGCTAAAGGAAAATCTTGTTTTCTATGACAGGGTGAGATATGGTGCTGTGAGGTTTAAGGGAGTGCAATTTATGAGCCTGCTTAAAAATGTATAATAAATATTAGATAATCTAAATATATAAAACTCAAAGGTGACTGACTGATTGACTGACTGATATAGTGATCTATCAACGCACAGCCCAAACTACTGGACGGATTGGGCTGAAATTTGGAATGAATATAGATGCTATGACGTAGGCATCCGCTAAGAAAGGATTTTTGGAAATGCCGCATTTAAAAGGATGAAATAGGGGATGTAAGTTTTCCTTCTTAATGCGAGCGAAGCCGTGAGCACCCACTAGTCAAAAATAAACATACAAACATAGATACAGAGAAACAGATATAAAATCTATATTATTGTTGGAACGTGTTTAGTTATCAATTCTAAGTATCGCAAAACAATTTTTTTTTATAATATTTTCAATGTTCAGACTTTCTACCCTCTTCAGCTTTATTATATGTATAGATAAATATATTCCTCCTTCATTACTTACAGTGAATTTTAATGTGAAGCCAAGTCAAAATCCTGTACGTTCTATTACGTCAACAAAACAGCAACCCAAATCTAAAGTTGACTCTACATTATGTTCTTAACTGTTCTCGTATCACTTAACTTTACTTAAGAGTGAATAGGTAAGGTTTATCTGTCTCATTAGCGCAGTTTACGCAAAAAATAGTTCTTACTCAAAAACCTAACATTAAGTTCTAATATTAGTAAGTCCAATGATTAATAGTCTTTAAAATGAAACAGATGAAGCGTTAAATGAAAGTTAAGTGACGGACTAAAACGTTGACGCAAAATAAATCTTCGAAATTTAATTACATTTCGCACTGCGAGAACGGAGAAAAAACTTGAAAGAGGAGATAAAATGGTTTTCTTAATTTATTATGGCGACCAGATATTACGGTAATAACTTTTTCACTGGAGAAGAAACTTTTCTTCTTGGACCTTGATTTTATTGGAAGAATAACATATTACGTTAATTTATCGTTGAGTGACAATATGTATTTGTACTCAAAATATCAAAGCAAAATATTGATGTATTATGATGCTTTTATTATGTGTTATAGTTCTGTGTATTACGACTATTATCTACTCTGAATTATTCTCAATGTCTGTATGATATACCATACAAAACTAGATATGCTTAAACACTTGAAACACTAGCAAACAAGTAGAGTTCCACTTGCATACACACATTTTGTCAATACTATCTCCCAGGCCCATTAAATACCAATGTTAACTAGCTCGTGATTGCAAGGTTTGTTGGCAATATTTTACCCAGAATTGGTTCAAAATAATTTTAATTTAACTACCACAGTTGGTACACAAGCGACATTTTGTTTGAACTCTTTACACGAGTTTCGATATTGTGTTCGACATACATTGTTGCTTTACAACTTTACGCAATTGAATTTAATTAACAAGACTGTGAAATGAGGACAAAAGTCGATGGAAATTGGGAACAGAACTTGGTGATATGTATGGAGTTAGAATATGTGTGTAGGTAGATGTGAATTTAAAGTTTCTGATTAAAATACGTTTATGATGTAACTTTATATCATTTCGCACGTTAACCATACGTATTTTTATGAAGGTATACAATTGTAAAGTAGTGCAGCACACAGTATCTACGTCTACTGTGTGCTGCAATACTTTTCAATTGTATCTTTAAAATATAATAATCTTTAAAATATCAAGTTTTATGTTTTGAAATACACAGTTAAGACATTTATTTATTTATTTATTTATTTATTGTTCACTTGCCCACAGCACTTACAGTTTCCCAAAGCGTGCTGTGGGCCAACCTTAAAAAATATACTTATATTAAAATTAATCCCTATACCTAGACTTATAGTAAATTTTCCTATTTACACATGGACTATGTCAGTACTCATCTTACAATACAATACATTTATTCATAATTCCATAATTATAGGTCAATTATTAATATTAAGTCAATGGTAATTCAACAATCATAGTTTAAACAGACGACAAATTCAATTATACAGTATATGTAAACAAAGAAGATAATATAAATGGCATAGGCAATTAAGTGCACTTAAAATAATACTGTAATAAAATGTCTAATTGACTATAATTTTATTGAAACTCTTAGATCTATAGGTACTACTACTTAAATGTTGAAATTTCCACGCTATAGGATGATTTGGGAATTGTGTTTCCCATCTACAAGCCACCGTACGCAAGCTTACGACGATGGTCCTATTAAATTCTATGTATTTCCTTGTAACAGAGTTGAATTAAGTACAAATACTAAAAGATGAATGGTTTTTAAAAGTCTAATGTCTAATTCAAAGCTACATGCGTAGTTTCGTTTGCATAAAAGTAATGCAAAATATTAAAAACTCACACGCATATACGCTTTTATTTCAATATGAATAAATAAATAAATATTTCGGGACATTACACACACCGCCATCTAGCCTTACACTAAGCAAACGCTTGTGTTGTGGGTACTAGATAACGGATATAATACTTTTTTTGTAAATACATACTTATTATACATAATATACAAACGACCAGACTCAACACAAGTAAGTAACTAAACATAAATTTTAAAATTCAAATATACTTGTGTCGCGCGGGAATCGAACCCGCAACCTCTAAAATAGAAAGCAGAATGCAACTAAGCTAACAGGCCAGTCAAGTCAATTCAAATTTAACTCAAAAAAACCTCACCACTTTTCCCCTCAAAACAGTCGCAAGAAAGTCCGCCCCTGTAGCGTTGCAGGCTGCATTCCGTAGTTCGTCCCTTCGGAGCCGTAACGAGTGGTGTCGTGAAATAAATCTCGCCACCCCAGCTGGTGACGTTGTTCCAGTCTTCACGAGCCAGATAAAGCCTCTTTATTTTTTCTCGTTACGGGTAAGGCTGCACCGCACTGATGACGGCTTACTGAAATGTTAACTTTGAAAATTGTATCTGGTAATGTATTGGTTGATTAGATTAAAAGGGAGGTGTGGGAAGGTAAATTAAGTCTCTTTGTTGTTGTTTTCTTTTTCAATTATAGTGATCACTTGTTTTCAAATGTTATTAATAAAGTAAAGTTTAATAAAGGCATTATTTTAAATAATTAAAATATGTAATAATAGGAGTAGTTTCATGCCAATCTTGAGGAAATGTTTTTTGGCCAATCGATAGTCTCAATTTTTTTTTTACATTTGATAGGCTCACGCTTGACTACAACTTGCCTGATGTTAAACAACGTTGTAATCTACTCTAATCTTGTTATTATTTCAAAATAATAATATTATCTACCTTCCGACTACAACGTAATTGTATTGAATTACGTACTTTTATGATTTATTACATACCTACATATAAAAATATATGATTTTACGCTTCAATTTTCAACACTGAGATGATCCCTGTGATTTTTTGCCCTAATGCTGCTTTACTTTTTCACGCTCAAGCCCTTTTATGTTCACTGTTTTGATTGGCCCGATTTTATTGGAAGTTGATTGTTGTTTTCGGCTGGTTTCTGTTCAAAATGCTTGTCTTGTGGGAACGGTTGTTTGCTGAAATTGGTTTATGTTTTGAGAGAGCTTTACAATTCCGTTCTAATTACGTCGTCAGCTTTGTTTTCAGCGCAGAATGTGGTGAAAGTTAAATACGTCGAGTAGATATGTAAAGTCAAGCATTGTTTAGCCAAGCGAATATACCTTATAGTTTTTTTTTAATATGACCGTTACTTTGTTACACAATTTAAATTATAATATGATGATAGCCTAGCGCTGAAAACAGGATATGTCTAAGATGTTATTAAGGAGAAGCACGTATAATGCTATGAAACTTGGACATTTATTTTTGTGTTTATTTATACAAATTATTATTATTTGTCTTGTGAAGTAAGACATCAGTCTGCAATTAAACTAGCCGGCACCAGTAATTGCAATCATGAACAACTAATGATTATGCTCTCGAAATCTACCTGAAAATTCCGTGGTAGCCCCAGAACGATAGATGTCCTCCGTTTAAATCAATCAATGGTGACGGACACAGCACAACAGCCCAGCTTTGCACCAGACAAATAAATTAAAAGACAACGGGCGGACGTTCCGGATGCTTTGAAAAAACGCCCAAATTGGCCAGTCCACGCAAGAGACGGCCAGAATTTATGAAACAATTCCCACTCCCTTACCCGTGCTTTTAAAACTGTCTGTTATTTGGAAATTGAAAACAAAACCTTGTTTTTACGGAGTACTGCTTTTGAAATGCATATCGGGCCTAACAGCGCAGCGAGCGTCGTACTATTTTTCAGCAGTAGGTATACTCGTATGTCTATATTGCGTAGGTATACTGAAATGTAATGAATAGCTATCTAGTTACCTATTTTCCTAATAAATGCACCTATTTTATAGGATAGTGTTAAAATTGGCAGAGTTATGTGAAAATGTATGGCACCCTATTTGGATAACACGATATTTGTAGACAAAATCTTATAATTAGTGAATAGGACGTTTTCGTGGAATCCTAACATTAGTGTCATGTATAAATTAATCATCGTGAAAGATTATGAAAACTCATACACATATGTTCGTTTATACATAATTAAGTCATGAAATTAGTTCCTATAAAAAGACAATTTAAGTAACCGATCCAAAACATTGCAAACCTAATATTAGTCACTAAAAAATTAAGTAACAATAAATAATGTAACTTTGGTTTTCACTTTTTTTACCTAATTCACTTTCTGTTTACATTTCATAAATTGAAATAGCTACCTTTACATACAAATACACCAACCATAAGCCCATCACTTACAAGCCCCGTGCATCAAGGAGCGTGCTATTAGTGTATTTTTCATTGACTGTTGTTCGCGGAGTAATGGAGCAAATTTATGACTCTGCTCTAATCATTGCGAGGGTACCGTGGATTGGGTTTGTTTGCTCAAGTTTTATGGTGTGGAAAATTTGTGTTTTTGATTGCTGTTTTTTTTAATATTGTGTCTTGTTCTTGGTTAAAAACCAGACATGTAGGTAGATAAGTAGTTTTAGCATATTAAAATATTTAAATTGATTTTATTTTATATTAATTGAATGTTATCTGTGTTTTTTTCCAGATTGCCAGTTAGAATTTGGAATACATAAAGTAACCTACACATGCGACACTGTAGTCAAAGGAAGAGCATACCTTTGCCTGAACTGTGGATGGTCCTATTGAAAAGGAACTTTTTATATATCAAAGAATATGATACCATAATGTTTCTGCCTGTCTTAACGAATTAACACTGCTGAGAGTCACGACCCCCAGTCATGAGGAAATTCGACTCAAAGAGACAGATTAGATTAATCATAAAATGAAAAGTTTACTTTTACCATATTTTTTTTCATTTCCATGTTTGACTACAATAAAATAAATAGGACATCCGTGACCAATATTACGTTACTGCAAAGCAATTACGACTACTGACCAAGCACATATAAAAATGCCGTCGTAAATAAGGACCTACCATTTCGCGGGCTATCGGCAGTCCAGCTTGTAGATAAAATAACTTGGAGACGACTAACAAACTAGCTTTTCAATAGATAATAGCTAATCAATTCAATCCTAAACTGTGAGGTGGTCTTAAACAACTTCCCGCGAAATTAAAGTTCCAATAGAGTTGATGCTTGAAGTCATAGTTCACTACTCGCTTTCAAATTTACTTTAGTTAATTTTTTTTATTTTTTCTTACTTACATTATATTATATGTATTCTGCGATAATAATAACTAACTTTGAAGCAATTTTTGTACTTGATAACCACTATTTAAACCGCCAGGTCACCGTATTAAAAACCAACACAGAAAGAGAATACGTATAATTCTATATGAATTTACCTAATATATTGAATTACTCATCTATAGTTCTTTATGTTGTTTCGCTACTATCTCCCTCATTATTCCGCCTCGCCGACTACTACATATTCTACGTCACCAAGGGGAGTACTCACTTGGGGCTCATTGCCATCCTGGTGTACCTCCACAGATCTTTAATGGAGATAAATGAATGTCAAAGCTCTCAAATTGCCACGCGCCAACCGACTCAAAAGTACGAACACAATCGCACGGGTTACTACCGTTCTAATGGACTAAACGTGTACGACATTTATTCAACAATTAACTCCAGCTTTGGATGTAATTTTGTATATTTAGCTTCCTTTATTAAATGCGTGCATCCGTGTGTGTACTGCCGATAATAAAAAGGAAGGTGCGTTCATGCTTTTGTTTTACGTTTCCGGCATAATCAAAGTTGAATGAGGGTTACGATATCCAAATTAATTTGGGGAAAACCTTTTTAATTTTATCTGTGCGAGATTGTCGTTTGTTTGTTTTTGAATGAATACAGCGTATAACTTTATATTCTTTGGAAACGTACATATATTTTTATGGATTGGCAAGAAAGGGTCACAAATAAGTCCAATAGAGATTTGAGTACTTACCCGAAGCATAGATAGATACGCTTTTTTAAAAACACCAGCACAATACAGGAATTTACACATAATATAAAAACTTAAGACTAGTGTCTGAACTAGCGACCTTATCGCTAAAAGAGATCTCTTCCAGGTAACTAATATGGCATGGATGAGACGCAAGTATAATGGTAGACGACTAATGGCATACACATTTTCTGACCAACGATTTTCTTCTAGGAAACAAGATTGCTTTCTTCTGCATGTATTAAAAATAATTTAGATTTGATTTTCACCGAATCAGATGTAACGCGCTTTTGTCGATATAATACTGAGCCCGATTTAGGTATATTTATCATTTAATTTAAAAACTACATTAAACGGAACTTATATATATTTGATGCAACTTTAATCAGGCCCATTGAGGGCCTTTCCACAGTGATAAATAATTCGTGAGCCAATGAGAGTCCCAACTGGTGATGTCACATTATCTGATCAACGTCGCATTGGATGGTAATTGAGCGTGCATGGTAAAAAGGCAGTGAAAAGCGCTGAGTGGCCATGTGGAGTGAGTAATGTATGACATTTATGTGACTTGTTATGTCCGTTTTTGTGAAATGATCTTGAATACAAGTGTATCATTTGTTACTCCTATATTAACTGTCTCTATATAAGTATTAATATGTGGTTAACTAGATACTACTACGAGTGTTTCTTGCTTTTACGATAACGATTTGAAAATTATCGACATTAATAACTAGCATACTTATATAATCTTACTGGTTAAAAATTCTAAATAACTCGAAAACTAACCACTACAAACTAATTAAAATTAATTAATTAATCTCAGGAACTACTGGTGCGAATTGAAAAAAATATTTTTGTGTTGGATAGACCATTTATCGAGGAAGGCTTTAGGTTATATAACATCACGCTGCAACTAATAGGAGCGAAGAAACCATTGAATATGGAAAAAATGGGGAAAAATTTTCATCTTTGAGGGCTTCCGTTAATAACTATTCCACGCGGACGAAGTCGCTGGCACAGCTAGTGATTAAATAAAAGGCACAAGAAAACCACAAAATATTTTCAATTATTTATTTTCTCGTTTGTTTTATGCATTATTATTTTTAAATAAGTTCAATAACAAAAAAAATTAAAATAGAGTAATGTATAAATAGGCTTACACTATCATTACGTCTGAAGGCTTCGTCCTCTGAGTAGGTAGGTATTGATATCGGTTACAAGTGGGTATACAATATTAGAAATTCATAGGATTACAATAAAATTTGTAAAAAAATGATATTTGCAGTTATAGACTCGGTTTAAAAATATTGAGATCTTGAAACACAGTTTAAATTCATTTATATTTTTTTTAAAAGTCAACCATTTTAACATACTATCAACTTAGTTACATGTAAGAACTTTATAGAGTTTTGTTTATGTTTTGTGTAGATATTCGTTTTCAAGATCTCCAATATTTTCACCCAATGCATATTTACTAAGTACAAAAATATTAATTTCAATTATCTATCAATAACACAATTTCATTAAATATTTTTAGTCAGTAGGTATCGAGTGGTAATTTAGGTTTGAATCTCACTAGAATATTAATATTTTGGCAATTTGTTTCGCATATTATTCAAAATAATAAATAGCCAGTGAGTTTCGATCCTAAATAAATATATTTGTACCCCTTCCCATCAGAGCGGCTGGTTCTATTCTTGTTAACTTCTGTTTTCTAAATTAGTATGACGTCATATCATAAAGATCTAAGCACGGCTTATATTGTATTGAAAATGTTTTCTTCTAAACAACTAATTATTAAATATAACAATCCTTGAATAAAATAACGATGTTATAATATTTGAGAATTAGTTATTCTATATTGCTCGTTTTTGTACAAAGTTTTCATTAAGTATTTATTGGTGTTACATTTCAGAAAATATACAAACTTGTTGTTTAATATACAATTTCATACATCATATTATCAGACAGGGCATTGAACAAGTCATATAAATTTTACAAAGCACTTAACTATTATTTTCATTACCCATATTTCTGAGGAACTAGTGAACAAAACAAAAATAAACTTAAATACTAGGTACTCCACCAAAACGAAATCATGATTTTGAGTATAAACATGACTAAAGAGTTAAGTACAAAATGGAGAATATTCTACCTAGTTATATTATGTCTTTATTCGCAATTATATGTACACGACTATATACAAAGCTATCACAAATTACATTTTATTCGTATCACTATATACATTATTGCATTGAATGTTCCTCGTCATATTGACGATGGTATACACAGTCCAACTTAGAACGTAGCAAAGAATATATATCTGGGATATTGTCCTTTGCACACAACTTGTGTTAAACGTACACTATATGAGGTTTCTCGGGCGTCCTGTGAGCAGGGATCGTCTCGTACGCGAACTGCTGGTAGATGTGGTCGTCACTGTCCTCCTGGTAGTACGGGTTCTTATCCACGCTGTTCCAAGGAGGGTTCAGGGAATGGAAGTTATTAGTCACAGACGAACCGATCATCAGATACCGATCCACTTCTCGCTTAGTTTCTTGTTCGCGACTCCGAGTGGAATACCCGAGACCG
Source organism: Macaria notata (assembly GCA_927399415.1). Lineage (NCBI taxonomy): Eukaryota > Metazoa > Arthropoda > Insecta > Lepidoptera > Geometridae > Macaria > Macaria notata. Next base: position 5,390,805 of record OV656727.1, read on the forward strand.
TTTCCTAACTTTGACACGTCACCGTTCAACATAACACTATTCATCACCTGTTTCGACTTTTCCCTTTTACACTTTTTCAAGTGTCCCATGAAATATAGCCCGCCGCCCACGAGGCTTATCCCGATACTGACGGTGAGCACCACTATAGCTACAACAACCCATCCGTTTGAGCACCCGAACTCTGACTCCGGAATCATAACAAATAATGCACCTTTCAAATGCTCCGGAGCAGCACACCTCACGTCTTCATAGTCTATCTTTAGTATGTTACTGGTATTCTTCGATTTTCGACTATTAATTTCACTCTCGATTCCGAGTTTCCACAACCATAATAATGAGCAATTGCAAACAAACGGATTACCCGATATTTCAAGCTCTTGCAATCGGTCTATTGGAAAATGTGATGCTTCCAAAGTTTCCAGTGCATTGTTTCTCATGTAAATATGAGTCAATTTTGGGTTTCCGTGAAACAATCTCGGCGGAACTTCTCTGACTTTAATGTTCTCGTTCATCCATATCTTTTGCAGATTGATGTTATCCACGAAAGCTCTCGAATCAATCTTTTCCAACTCGAAAAGTCTGCTTAAGTGTAAATGTTTTAAGTGGAAGAGACTCTGGAACGAAAGCGCTGTCACGTTTTGAAAAAAGTTTCCGCTTAAGTACAAATGGGATAAGTTTGATAGTTTTGACAGCGCTGATGTCGGGATCGAGGTCATATTGTTATTGCTCAGGTCCAGATGACGCAGCGAAGGTAGATTATGGAGTCCGAGTTGATCGATGTTTCCAATAACATTGGAGTTGAAATCCAAATACTTCAACTCCTTTAAGTACGGTATACCGTGCTTAGGTATTTCTTCGACTAGATTCAACGATAAGTCCAAATATTCCAACCGGACCATGAAGGCAAAGTTTAGTGTAGGTACGTCCATTATGGAATTATTGCGCAGCGATAAAATCTTTAACGATGCCAAAGGTTCGAAGGTACTCTTTTCGAAGCTGACCAACTTATTGCCGGACAAATCGAGCCGCTCTAGTACGGCCAAGTCTTGAAATGTTTGAACATTTATATTGCTCAGTTGATTGTTAGATAAATCTAAGTCGACCAGTCTCTTCAATCCAACAAACGTTTCTTTCTCGAGGTGTTTCAGGAAATTATTGGTGAGATTGAGATGAGTCATCTCAATATTGTTCTCGAAGTTTTTACTACCGAGCTCTTGTATCCTGTTGTAAGAGATGTCGAGGACAGTGAGCTGCGTGTAGAAGGTGAAGGCGTAGAGGAGGTTGTCGATGGCATTGTGGCTGAGGTTGATATACGTGGCCTCCGGGTTGAGTTGGATGGGCACGATTTCGAGGCCGGCGCGGGCGCACGAGGCGGCGCGTAGCGCGTCGTCGCAGGCGCAGCGCGCGGGGCACAGCGTGCGCGCTGCCGCGCTCCACGCCCACACCACCACCACCACCCAGCAGCGCCACCGAGCTACCGAGAAGCCCATAACATCTCATGTATACGCGACAGGACCTGAAACAAGGAAAAAACAACATCAGGAAAACTTTCCTCAAAAAGCTCGCAATCACTTCAATAACATTTTTATGGTAATCGCATATTGTGTCACAGAATACCGTCAAATTTCGGCGTGACTATGAGTAACAGAACGCGGAGCCCATTCAAACAAAAGGAAATCTCATTGCCATAGATGAGATCTAGTTTATTTTTCCCGTAATTTATTGGTATCATAAAATCCGAGCCACCCTCGGGGTATGTCGTTTCACTTCAGACTGCGGGAAAGGAATGTAAAAATATACAACATTATCGCTAGAGAACATCTTAATATAATTTCTGGCGAAAACTGCAGATAACGAATGAGCTTCTCCACAATTTGTATGAGGGGGAATGGAATTGTTTGATCCAAATTAGGCCGATAAGAGACGTGCCGCGCCGGCGAAATGGTGGTTTCAACTCTGAAACTTTTTTATTATCTTTTGTTATGGCGGCGAGTAGAGCAAGAAAAACTTGAAGCATATTGTAGCAGCGCTGTTTGCGTGGCTGATTTGTTATTCAATACGCCATTAGGGCGGGATACTCGGCTAGCGCTCTCCCCGCGGCATTGTCGCGCCACGTGGCTCCGCTTAATGCATTCCTCGCCGGGACCGTCTACCTCACCTGTGATCGCATATTGCCTACCTTTATTTATCGTGTCACGTTCTCGCAAGACGAATGTTCGCAGTAAACGGGGCCAGCGGCTAATCCGCTCGAGCGCCTCAACAATACCTCTGAAATTCTCGGCGATCCAACAAAGGACTTCTCGGGTAGGTACTTCAAATTAAACGTTCGGCTTTACAATTTGACGGAATGTATAATGAATAGCACCGTAACATCTGTTAACGAAGGCGAACGATCTAGAAAGTTTTCACGCGCGGGAATAACTAATTGCGAAGGTTTGAATTCAATTTATGGCTTCTAGTGCGCCTCCGGAGAGATGACGCCGTGCTAAAGTATTAATAATGCAAAACAGTGTCACGGAAAGTTTTTGATTCCGAATGCAAATTTAATTAGGAAACAAAGTTGTGAGCGTTGAGCCGCCATGCCGTGGTTAACTCGTCGGCTGTATTATGCTAAATGATTAACATCCTTTCATCTAATCTATACGGATCGTCGTTTGCGAATCTGATCGGGCCTTGGGATCGACTCATTACCAACTTCATCCTATTTATTTCAATTTCTCTTATGATAAAACCGTATTAATTCATTTCAAGTATGTGCCGCGAGAAAAAGGCCCCGTCACCCTCGCAGTAACCCGATATGATGCAGCGTGAATGGATTACCGCTCCCGTCTGAATTACAGAAACCATACGTACATTACAAGTCCCCGAGTAAGGGATTAATTCGGCTATATTCCAAATGTAACCCGTGTCACGTCAACCTACATAGAAGATTACAAAATTTCAATCATAATATGAAACGTGATTATGACTGAAAACTTGACGTTTCCGAGAACCCAGAAAAAAGAATCGTAATTTGAAGAGAAAAAAAAATTCAATCATATTTAGCATTCAACGAAGACTAAAGGGGGTTGCGGTTAGGTGAACGTGAAAAAAGCAAAGGGGCACGCCCCCTATTTCCGAGCCTAAACTGCTCTGACCGGCATTCTTTTGTCTTTTAATTTCCTGTCCGCTAGAGCGCGCTCCTATCGTGAATTTCGCTTTCGTGAGCTTCGTTAACTTGTATCGGCCTTTGTTGTTGCCTATTGAACTTTTCCATTACCGACGTCATCGATTGAAACCGCTAAATTCTTTGGAAAATTCGTGTCGTTGAAAACGGGGCCAGAATACGCCCTTCGTATGAAACAGTCTTTGCATTTTCCTTTTATAAATCGAGTGTGTTCCCAAACTCCTTGTTTTGTTTCGCAGGCGACAAACTTCTCAAAATGGAAATTAAATATTTCCTTATTGAAAAGTTACAATGTTAGCATTTAGACGCTGGATTTTAATAATTGTAAGAGAGATTTGTTGCGATGAAATGCCGTCGACTCGACGCCGCGTCGCGAGGATTTTTCATTAAATTTTAATGAGGTTCGAGTTGTGAATATAAGCAGTGGGTGATATCATTAAATCTATCCTTTCAAACTGAGCGTTAATCGTGGTCACGTAGTGGCGCTTATTTTTATTATTCATAGCGTTTTCTAATAATATTATTGAGTGTCGATTAAGTTTTGACGTTTCCTGTCCACGTTTATACGCTCGTTCGGGTATTAGTATCACATTGAGAGAGTGTTCACCCCTCGGCCGCGTCCCGCAGCGGGCACTCGACCCGACACTGGCGACCTTCCTAATTACACTATAACATCTAAACACCGTTTAGGCCGCGCAAAGGGATGCCCGTAATTTATTACTCAGTTTCCGTGCGCTTACTAAATTCAATATCAAAAGGGACCAAACCTTCAGCATTAATACCGGTGAACACCATCGGCTCCATTTAAGTTATTATTATCAAAACTATCCGTTCCGGCCTAATTGTGGACGATAGTAATTGGAATTATCGGCCGAAGTTATCGCGGCGTTATTGCGAGAGGTAACAAGGAGAGGGTCCGAGACAATAAAACCAGTGTAAAAGTCGGGTAACCGCTTTCTCACTCGAGAATTTGAGGAAACGTTTCCCTCGCCACTTTTATGAGTTACTTAAGTCGCGTGCTACCGTTTTTAAAGCAGTCTCCAGAGCTGGCACCGAAAAGTTTCCGTACGGTATTGAAATAGAAGATGTTTTAGTTTGCGAGGGGTTGCAATAGAGGTGGCCGAGTGCGTATACGTGCTCTCAGTTTGACGGCGCTAAGTATTTGTGTGAGTGTCGGCAGCCACTAAAGGGAATAATGAGAAAACTTGCTCCGTCGGAGGAGGCCCCGCTGCCCCAGTAGTTACTAGTTGGACGCAAAAACGAAGCAAACCGTCCGACGTTGATTCTATTGTAAATTCGCAACTTCACGGTGAGCCACCGAAACGAATTGCTGTTTTAACTATTGCGCACAAAAAAAATAAGCACTATCATGATAATTTTAGGAGCAAAAACTTGCAGACAAATTGATTACAACTTTGCTGCCATAAAAAATAAGTTCAAGCAAAAAATGGAACTAGACAAATAAGAACTTTATATTTAGGCTCGTCGGACCACATCTAAAAAACAGAACCAATTTTAAAAGTTTATTACAATCTCAAGTAACTACAAAAAGCTTCTAAGGTGCAAGCATAAAACTAATAAGTAATTTTATCCTCGGAATTCAACATCCAAGATGTAGTTTCAAGTTGGCACGCTTTAGTACACTTCACGCTTGAAAAGTAGTTTCTGCTTTAACGTCTTATGACATTGTAAGTAGCTTGGAAAATTTCAAAATGGATAGTAATTAATTCCGACGTTGCACGAATGAAATGGTAACGTCGTAAAGTTAACGAATGGTAAAATGTTAGAGCTTTAAAAATTAGTCAAAAATGAGCTAGTCATATTTTACGGCATCCAATTATATTTAAATAGAGAAGGAATGTATACACCATCATTGGATAACGTATCAACGGTGTAATAGGTGGCGAGCAACAAATTTTAATATCAGCAAACACCTGCCTTCACCGGTGGCCATAGTTGCACGCCCCAACGATATTGATTTTGCAATCAAAGTCCTGTTATAGAACTCCGCCACTTGCCCGCGATTACGGCCAGATATTAATTTCCTAGCGTAGTGGCTACGAGACTCACCCATGCGTGGTTATGGCCACAACATCTTGACAACTTCTTGCCCACATTACTCTAGTTTCCATTTACACTCAACATCAGGATTTCCTGTCGCACAAAAACCGAACGGCCGACCACCCGTGCCAGAGCTGATAAAAACAAATACCGCGCGAGAAAAACCTACCAATAGATAAGTACGCGAAACTCTCTCGTCTGATAGCTCCCTATTACTTTAACGCTAAACGTTAGCGTTAAAAGAACGAAGAAACGTCACGTCGTTACGCTCACAATGCAGAATGTTGCGACAAAATATCCTCAGAAGCTCTGTAGCCGTGTAGCGGTAAGAATAAAAAGGAACTTTAGCGAACAAAACGTCTACACAATTCCATTTTCTCTTTCAGCGGCGAAGCGAGTCTTAGTGAATCAGGGTTCTGTATGGGGCCTTTATAAACGCAATAATGAGGAGTGGTAAGGCGGCATTCAGGCGTGCGCCCTAACGAGAGCTGCCGATGAATCACCCATGAGGCGCGGAAACTTGCCCGCGCCTGGAATGACGAGCTGCTAGAGTTACCGCAACTGTATGCAAGTTTTTCATAAAGATATATAAATAATGAATACCTACCCTAAAACTTTTTTTTAATTCTAAAATTTTAGCTGAATGTATTGGGGTCATGGCTTTGGTTAGAAAGACAAAATTTTAATTGATTGAGAAATCTAGTAGGATGCTGGAAAACATGAATAAACTTTTCTGTAAACCAAAGAACTGTAAGTACGAGCCGTGTTCGTTCTTTGGCCTCAGCTCGAGCCACCTCGATGCATCGCCAAAGAGCTTTTAGCTGGAGTTAGCTCTCTACCTCGTTTTAGACTTTGATCGCAGGCTTTTACCCCGAAGAGCCTCGCCTCGGTGCGATTGCATGCGGCCTACGGATGAATAGTCAATGGATTTAGGCCAAATGACGGCAAGGGACGGCGCAAATTAAATTCTATTTTGTGTTCATTTGAGTCTGTAAAAAGGATCGTTAAAGGTTATGGAGTATTCAGGTAAATATTGTAAGTATAAATCAAATTTCCATGTTTTCCATTTAAGTTCCAACTTGAATACATAACGAGGTTTAAAATGACTTATTTTCAAGCCAACAAAGGTAATAATAAAATAGTCGTGTGTATGTTATACCAATTATTAAGTTTTGGTTTCAACTTTTCAGCGCTCATGCTCTGCGGCGAAAATACGGTTACCGACTCACGTTCCCGAACTTCCACGTCAACTTTCCGAAATGAAAGAAAAAACAACTCCTATGAATTGTTTGACTGTTATTAAAACTTTTTCTTTGAGATATGGAGTCTATAAAATTAAAAAGTTAGAGTTTACATTACCGTAAGTTAAATTTAGGGTAGATGAGGTTAGGAGCGTTTCTGCGCCGAGGGAGCCGTGAGTTGCAAATGACGTACTTACGGAGCGGATCCGACGCTAAGCCGGTAAAATGGTCTCGGCCTAAATGAGGCGCGTGGCGTCTTCTACGGCACTGTGTGAAAATTAGTCAATCCTATCGCAGCCATCTCCCGTGGACTCTGAATAATGAAATAGGTCGTCGAGACGTCGAGCGCGCCGAGCACCGCGGCCGCCGCCGGCTCAGCACGGGTGAAAATCCCGCGGATTCAGTGTGAGATATCTACCGCCTCTTTAGGGTTATTAAACGGAGTGGGTTTTAGGGAAATGAGCCGGCAAATAAATCTATCCCGTTAAAATGAAAGAATATGTGTTCTCCCGATTAAATGCACATGAAATAAATTAAATGGGCTCCTACGTTGTCTTCATTGGCTGGTGTAAAAGCGGTAGACAGATAAAAATCCGCGCGCGTATGGATACGGGCGCGCTGCCAATAGGGAGCGGAACTGGAGCAGATATTGCAGCTAAAACTATTGTTCTTATTTACAGAAATGCCACTGGAAAATAAAATAAAATTAATTTTTGTTGGAACTTAACTGGGTCAATGAGTCAATAACTAATATTGTTTCGGTTCAGTTTCAAAAATCTTGGCGTACTGATTTCATTACCCGTATTGCTTCCTGACGAGAACATTATTGTAATGCACTACAATTAGTTAATACTTACATTGTGTTATTTAGTTTTTAAGTACAAAATAAAAACAGCTATTATTATAAGAGACGACAGATAATTAACACGTACAAAATCATCTGCACACACATTCCCTAAGGCACAATTAACTGCGGAAACAAAGACATTTTCCCAACAATTTGAAATAGCGCAGCGAAAAACACACTCGCGCTGAAAATATCATACTTTCCGATCTCCGTCGGAAAGTGGCATATTCATTTCTTTCGCCGGGTTTTAGTAAAGAGAAACAAAGCGCAGTGTTGCCCGTTGGCAGCAGAAAGCTGCGAACGCGAGGCCCGGGGTAAATCTCCCGCAGTCTGCAACTCGCGACAAAATCCCACCTACACGTTTCCATTCCATATTGCAGTGTTCCGGGATTCCCTTTAACGTATTCCGCGTTCGCAACCGAGACGCCCGGATAGGGCTCCAGTGGTCACCAGTAATGCATTTTATGAATGAATGAATGAATGAATGCAAGGATTTCACTCCCAAATCCGTGGTGCGCAAAAGCGCAGCGGACGCACTAAGATACTAGCCACTTTTTAGAGCTGAATTTTTCGCTCCAGCCGATAAATTTTTGAGTAGTTCCACTGTATAGTAAAATGGAAAAGATTTGTGAGATAAAGCTGCTGAATTCTGGAAAGACCCATGCAGTTTTACGATACATAAAGTTTAAGAGCAAATAATATGGGCAAATTTACGACGCTTGACAAAGACCGAATTGCGAAGGTGACGCATGATATAAGGCGCAATTTTCCCCTGGACTATATTTCGTAGATGTCGTAACATAATTTTGATTAAAATTTTACATCGTGCTCACGAATTTTTATTGCCTTATTATCTTAGTTTGCTGAGATAAGGTCGGATCGGATGCGATGGACTTAATTATAAATTTTGTGGAATTGGCTTTAAAATGCTTGATAATTTTATGCTAATGGTCTCGTAAAAGATGTATATTTGCAGAAGATTTACTGTTTTGATGAACTATAGAGATAATCACAAATAGTTTGAAGAAATTATTTTTAATTAGTTGAACCTACCTGTTCACTTTATTTTTACACGTATATAATAACAGATATGAGTTATTATATTTGTTTGTCTGCTTATTTAATCTATTTTATACAGCATCGTAGACACGCCTATCGGAGGCTTTATATTCCTAAATATATACCTATATGTAACACGATATAAATTGCACTCTTTACTTCCTAACTACTTGTTATAATTCAGCGTATGACTGTTGGGTTAGATAAGACAGCGTTATCAAGGTTCGACCTACGAAAACATTATGTATTTCATATGATCTGCATTGTTAACCGACTTCAAAAAACGAGGTTATCAAGTCTTCTGAAAGTTTTTTTTTCGCTCCCTTGAAACAAGTCGTATAGAAAGGACTAAACTACTGCTATACTAAAGGACCCGGCTTTAACTTTATACTTACAAAAAGGATAGAACTTATTCTATTTGTAAATCAATGCAACTGAGGACAGCCACTGCCACTCAAAGGCCGGTTGAGTTGATAATTCGATTTTCCCTTTGGCCGCTTTGATTGCGAATGCAATTGGAGCAAAACAGTTTTCTATCAGCGTACTTTAATTGCGCGTTTGTTACTTTCTATTTGAAAAATACAAATGCTGTTTACACTTCTTCTTTTGAGTCGTATTTCCTCATGACTGAGGGTCGAGACTCCCCCGCAGAATTAATTCGTTAGGGGAGTTTTCTTGGGCAGATACATCGTGGTGGGCGCCCAGGTCCTTCAACGGAAGACGCATGTCCTCGGATATTGTGGTCCTCAAACATGTCGGTTTCCTCACGATGTTTTCCTTCACCGCTAAGCGAGTGCAAATCTACACATAACTTGAAAAATACAAGTCATTGGTGTAGGGCGGATTCGAACCAGGGTACGTCTGGATGAAAAGCAGACACTGGAACCGCTGAGCCACACTCGCTGTTTACACTAACGGTTTATAAATATAACTATATTTCTTTCGTTTCCATTATTTTAAGATAAAAGTAGCCTATGACACTTTTAAGACCTCATACCTACATCAAAAGTAATGATGATCCGTTCAGCCATTTTTGAGGTATGAGCGTTTAAATAAACAGACAAACGTGTTCTTTTATGCATTTTAGGTACCTACGCAATTTTTTTTTTCTAAAAAAATGTTCAGATTTTTACCCCCTCCATCTCTATTATAAATAATTTGAATGAAATTTTAAAACAGATACTCTCCGTTGCTATCAGAAGTGATTATAAGTTAAAATTGATTGGTATAAATAAATGAATGAATACCTAAAACTGTTTTAACATCGTGCTCGTAATACAATTCACATTATATTGCTTCTATAAAATTTTATTAAAAAAAGGTTTCATAACATTTACGGTAGTAACATAGCCGTGGAATAGTTTTTTACAATTTCCATTGAAAAGTCTAACTAGGCATCTTAGTTCTAACATCCTGCCATTATCGGGTAAAAACGCATCAATTGCGCCAGCGCATATCTCGCATACAGAACACTGACATGGGATAACATATCCTATGTGTGGGGATTAAAGTGCTTTTTCCTTTTTGATGTAAAGAAAATTGCTATCTATCCAGCTATCTAGTTAGCAAAAAAGTCTAGAAATACTGAGTATTAACTTTAAATAGTCCTTTTTATTCTAACCAAATTGTATGAAAGTGAAATGGAAACTTATTTTTTCTCGCCGCTCTCAGCAGAAATACTAATAAAGTCAACTCCATAAAAAGTATTCATCTCACCTCAACGTTTTCATGAAAATTTTATTGTAATGAGGCTACCTATATAACTCACTTATAAATATTTAAATAGGGGTTCTTAGCCAGTCGAGACTACTTTGACATTCAAATTTCACCTCTATAACCTTATAATATCAATAGGTAAACATTAGTCATAAAAAATGTTCTGTTTGTTGAGTAGTTCTGTGAGGCAGTAACAGTGTCACCACGTTGCGCTCTATAGCGTGACTGTGGACAATAAAACACGTTCCAAACGACCCGACTTAGATCACGTGTGAAATCGAGACTTTGTTCCCATGAAATGGTATTAAACGTCAAAAATACATGTCTAAATGGTCTCTCACGGTGTATGACGGGTCTACCTCAGTGGTCGCTTCCATCGCTCGCCGCGGTCGGGACATTTACCTCGGCTATTACCCAATGCAGCGGTGTATCGGGTATCGTTTGGTAGCCATCGGTCGTTAACAATGCGATCTGACGTGGCCCTATGGACCGTGAAACCACATTTTCGACTGGCTAGCTCTAGATTATGATATAGCTGTTAAACTTGTTATTGCGGCGTACTAGGACGTAATGTTTAGTCTCAGTAATTTGGAATTCAGGGACAAGCATCGCAAGTACTAAGAAACGATATTCATTTCACGACCTTTCTAAGATCCAAACCCTTTTAAGATACTCTGTGTTTCAGGTATTATCTAGGCCTCGTCGCAAATTCCACTCATATTTTATTCAATTCAATTTGTCAGGCTAGATACAAATAGCGCCAAAAATGAAAAGGTAAGAAATTAATATTTGCTAAATATAAAATGTAAGTGACGATGATGTTATCTGACAAACAATCTAGTTACAATGTGTACCTATATAAACTTAAAAATGTAATTATCTATTACTACAAGTCGAATAGTTCTCAAGTGTCCAAAAATTGGTAAAATAATCCCATCTTGCGGTACAACAACCTCAAGTTCCGTTCAGTATCAAATATGGATTAACATCATTCGAAAAGTTCTCACCGATTCGGTCCACTGCCCATGAATATAACGTCTTGCGGAGCTTCCTTCACATACAAACAATATTGCAGTAAATCAACTTACTAACACTTGTACGCGCGTCTAATCGGTTACAGATAGATCGAGCCTCGTGTTTATAGTTCCGTTTTATCAATTTGTAGTGAATTGAGTTACTGCGTTCATTCTATAGTAATAGTGGTAGAATAATTACTCTCCTCGTGAACCAATACTACAATTACAATATTAGTCATGATTCCTATGACTTGACCTTTTATTATTGTTATACAGCCGACAGTAAAAACTATTACGAATTCTCTTTAATTGATTGTAGAGTAGTCAACGCAGCGGGCGGGTGAAATTGAATTGCCAGTTGAAGTAGTTTTTGATTATAGAATGGTATCAAAATTACATGAGAAAAAATGAAAGAGCTCAATATCTGAGTAATAAAAGCTGCACAAATTGAAAGCAGACATTCTGCATATGTATCATTCATCAAAATATATCTATTATAGGTATTTAGTTTTTATTCGTTGGTAAAAGGCTGAGAGTTCTCAACACCGTAATTGACCTTTTTATTCAAAAAGCGACAATTATAACAGGTAAATTGTTTTTCAAGGAAAACACATAATAAAATCGTATTCCAAGAAACGCTGTTAGCAATAGAGCTTGGCATTTGAAAAGCCCGAGAAAATAAAAGCTCACAAACAAAATATAAAGTTTCATAACTTTTTGGTCCTGAACCCGTGACATTTAGAAGTAGGTAATACCTATACAAGATACCTTAACAAAGACAAGGGCACATCTTGCCATATTTTGATGATTTAAATAGATAAAAATAAATACATATTCCGGGACATTGCACACAGCGCCATAAGCTAACGCTTGTGTCGTGGGTACTAGATAACGGATATAATACTTATATATGTACTTTTTTTTGTGAATACATACTTATTATACAAACAACATTTAGCGATATAACTTCGATTTAACACGCTTCAAAGGTATCTAGAAGATGTCGACTCAACCGAAAATCAAGGCTAAAAGAAACCTTTCAACGTGACCGACCAATATTTACTCAGTATTTTTTCCTAGAAATCGGCTAAAGAAAAACCAGACCCTCTATATTTCACCGGTTTTACGAGATTTTTATTTTTTGTATCATATTTTTTTTTCTTTCTCTGAATTCCATTACGTCTGTTGTAAAGCTTATGATTGGAAACGTCTACTTCAGTGCTTAAATAAATTCATCTGAGAGGAGCTAAATAGAACGTTGTATTGTGGAATTCTGTTTCTCCCTTGTACATTTTTATTCATAGCTTCGATACATCGGAGACAGTGTGCGCAGCAGACAAGCCCTATTCGAATTCATGTCAAGTCGACGTATTTGTAATTCAAGACGAACTCCCTACAGTACCTATTGTTTTACCTACTGCTTAAGGTAAAGTGCAGTGTACGACATCGGAATTGTGTGGAGTTATTTTATAAAGTGATGTTTAGGTATGTAAATTTCAAGAGCTTTTGAGTCGTGACTTTGCATTAGATTTGGTAAATTGGAATGTAAAGTTGGAGACCGATTAAAAAGTCAAAGCAGGTGAGTGAGGTATTTGAGATTTACTTGCAAGTTGAGAACGATTTGTGAGCTAGCAGCATAATGTTCTAAAAACAGCTCTTTTTTAAAGTCAGGTACAACAACAATCAATCTGCTAGATTACCTATTCGTTAGCAAATTCAGCTTGAGTAATTAAAATAAACGCAATAATGGCCAGTAATAACAACCCACCGCGCATTTAACTTGATTGAAAGATACCGACTGTGTTCTTTAACTACTTGAATACTAATAAAATAAAAGCACTTTTTAAACTGACGTTTAGTTTAATAACACGCTCGATATAAAAGTATGGTTGTTGATTAGCAATGGTAAGCTTCTCCTTGAAATTAGTTTTGTTTCCCATGTATTTTGAACTTTTTCATATTGTTTTTATAAAAATAACTCTACATATGCCTATTTTCTTAAAATTTGGAATTGATATTGGACCTTATTCTACGGTAGACATTGAACTACCGAACCAAAATGAAATCTAGATAGATGTAAAAGGCATTATTCCAACATTGCATTAAGTTGCATTGTTACGTAGATAGTAGGAATATTTAAGTATTACGCAAGCAAACCGTAGCCATTACAAACAAAACCAACGATACTCGTCCGCAGTATCCACGCCGAGTAAATGAATGCATACCGAAACAGCCTGTTAACTATACTCTCGGAGCGTTCCCGCAACATGCAAATCAAGTCGAAAGCCAACCTAGAACTCTTAAGCATTCCGCATCTGCTACATGTATGCAAACCAATTTAGGGGCGAATCTAATTTGGGCGTGTAGCAACAGTCCACGTAAACCGCTGTTGAGATGACGGACGTTGGCTTTCCACGTTCGAGACGCTCCTCTTCATTAAGAGTGAGGGGCGGGCCGGGAGACGGGCGATGGCTTTATGGGACGATTTGCATTTACACGAGCCCGGCGCAGATTACGTCCGCACTTATCCGCCTGCCGAAATGAGGATCTCACGCTCACGACCTACGACCGAACAAGCCTTTGTTTATATTCCCTTGTATTTTTCACCCGCAATTTGTTTTGACGGCCCATTCCTGAAACATGAAGGTTTTGAAGCACCGAAATGCTTTATGACGGTTGTCCGCGAGCGCTTTTGATTTTTTCCCGACGCGCTTTTTTACAGGCGTCCTCCGGAGTTTGGACAGCTGTTTCATTATATTTGTTGGAAATAATAAAAATTCGTACGCAGCTTCCGTTTCTGAAGATGAAACTGCGCAGTTGCGTTTCTATAACAACGTAAAGGGCAAACTTGCACAAAACAGGAACTGCGACATTCGCAGTTCGCGGAGACTATATGTGTTTCCGATGTTAAAGTGGGGAAAATAAGTCCAGGAAGCATTTAGATGCGCACGCAGTCTCCGATGCAATATTCAGAGCTATTAAAGCACGTAAACTGAGCATTCAGAGTTGTTGTGACAAAGCTGAAAGGGCTAACGTAGTGGTCACAATAGGAGGTTGTACGTTTAAGTGAATACGTTCGCAAATCCAGTTGACCTACTTGGGAGTAGTACCTTTGAATAGGACTGACAAAAGCACGTCGATGCAAGAAAGCATAGTCGGGCGACCAACAAGGCTCTATATAAAGCCCGCATGTGCCTATCGGGATCTGTTCGGACATCGAAGCAGCGCCTCGTGAGGCATAACTGTTAAATCTATTACGATAAACGAAACTCCGAATGAGCCATAAAATTTTATCTAGCTGCCCCGATTCCAAATACACTGCTATCTGATGTTAACCCTTGTTACTACTTCCCATTTGCTTGGCAATATTGTTAGTAAACTGACGTAATTTTTGCTAACGTGTGTATTTTTTTTAATAAACCTAACTAAATAAAATAACCTAACAAAATAATAATTTGGACATTCTCACCAAGTTATGCTCACAATGACGCTATTTAAACCGGTTTATAATAAAAATATTTGTACACTCGCTTACCTTTCATAAAATATGAATTGTGAAGGACGCAGTGACGTAACATCGTATTTATTGTGATAATTTGTCATAGTCAACCGCTCATACAGCCTCTTATACGGCTTAAATACCTACAGTAATTTATAATAATAACATATATTTCGCATTTATCTTGCTATGCTGAATAAGGGCAAAGTTAACTTAACCCAAACTAGTAACGAGTCAATTGGCGATAAATTACATGTTGAAACAATTTCTACCATAACAGGGCTGGTAAAATTAACTTGGTCATAAATATTCATGGCTTGGACCGCCTATTTGACGGTCCGTCGCCGCACAGGTACGATACCGGCACCCTTAATCAGGGAAATTGCTAAGTAATAGCACAGAATGTATGGAAATATACGAACTAACAGTATCAGAACTAAGCTGAACATTACTATCGCAGATGGAATCGTAAGTAGGGAGTACTTATTACAATTGATGAACGTTGCCTTGACAAAAATATATTAAATTTATTGTATTCATTTAGTTGTAATTGTTTCGGAACACTGCGGGTTCCATCATCAGGAGGACAAGTCAGCACGCACGTCCCATACATTTGTGGACGTTTTCGACATAATTATTGACGTAAGTGCTAGCCGGTTATTACAACTAAATTAAATCATGCCTTACGGGAACTATAATACAGTGTCATTGTATTATTTATAAACATATTCTTAGGTAGTTAAAGAAATAATAAGATTAAAGCAAACTTTGTATAATTTAAATCAAGCATTAAAGTTTTGAAGTCTTTTGTGTTAATTTTAAACAACGTTTAGTTTTATAAGCTACTTATATCGTTAATATATCAGTTTAGTTATCACCAGTCAAACTAAAGAAAGACAAATTTATAGTAAGTTATATGAAGTATTTATTCAACTAGCAAACGATAAAAGTATGTGATCAACTATGTAAGAAAGGGAAAACTAGAAAAACTTTTGTTTACATCGAATGTCGTAGCACATATTACGTAGCATCACGCTACGACCTCTACATATTTCGTAGACTACAATTTGGGTCACATTCATGAGACAAAAATACGCCACAAAATTTATGTATGTTTTTAAAAGATTTTCTCTCAGATACAAGTAGCAGCAACAAAATCGAAAGAAATAGAAATAACTACTTAAATAATTATTAAAGGCCTCTGATGTATGGAAATATTACATATTTAAGAAAACTCTAGTTTTCTCTGTACTTTTTCAACATTAATTTTCATTTACAATTTTAATGTTCTTATTGTAACTGTACAATGTGCTAGCTGACAGGCAACTTTTTAACCTAAACTTAATTTTAGGCCTATACCTACTATATCCAGTAGTTTACAAAAGCTGAAGATGATGATGAAACTTGATTTTCTATTATGGAGCTGCTAAAATTAACAAGAAATATCCTCAGCAGTGCGGGATATACATAATTGTTGAATTACTGTTGACTTATTATTAATATACCAAACTTCTTCTTATCGAATGAGAGTGACCAACTCTGGTGTCGAGAGTTTATCAAGCCGCCCTAAGGGCCTCTGACATGGCTGAACGCCTGCCGTGCTAGACAAACCGCCGGGACCTACAATATAATTAAAATTAATTTAATTTTATATTAATTATTGACTTATAATTGGAATAATGAATAAATGTCTTGCAATGATACGAATAAGAAGAGAGAAAATCAACAAACTAGGCACTGTTTCCCAGCGTCATAGAGCCAAACTTAAATTTGTATGATAATGAGAGTGCGGCCCACCGTTTGCAAACCTCGCGGTGATTCCGTGCCATCCACTGAACCGGAATGGGCCGAAAGTGGAACGAATCAGCGAGAATAGTTGAGACATTGTTTTTTATTACTAAAGTAGGTAATATTAATAAGAAATAATGAGACAAAGATGCGTATTGATTAATGTTATTCTGGGGCTGTGATCACAGCGCTAGAAATTATTTTAAAGAGAGTATTTTTTTAAGAAGTATTGTATGTTTTTTTCATCAATTCAATTCATACAATATTTTTAATTGTGATTTTGCTTGACATTTTACTAAGAAAATTTAAAAATCCCACTATCTAACAAACGTCAAAACGTAAGTCCCATGTAGATTCAAACTGCTTTGTAAACGTTTATGAAATCATAATTAAGTCCTTTTGTTAATCACTTAAGTACCTGCCTTTGTAAATTTTTTACGAGTTACGCTAATTAACCATTCTGACATCCGCTTCTATTTAATTAGACACGTTCATTTGAAATTGAGCTCTAATATTTGAGACGTAAGAGATTAAATCAATTGTCTGCATCACTCACTAGATCAGACTGTGACTAAGCTATATTAGTTGGCTTATTTATATTTAAGAGCTAGAAATATGTATGAAGTTTAATTATTTTTCATTTGCAGGCCGTCTACGATGGTTTGATGGCATACTCAAATATGAGGGCCATGATTGGCAGATTGTGCCTCATGGAAGCAATTGGGAAAGCCTATAAAGAAGCAGAATAAAATTTGCTTCTCAAATGAACATGTAAGTATGCAGCAATAGCATACACATCTTTCACTCAGGAACTAGCGCCTATGCAATATGAATCCGTTTCATTATAAAACGTGGTTTAAATATTAGTCTAGGACTTTGAAAATAGAAAGTTGGTTCTTGTTGTTCAAACATCACATAGAAACAATCAAAAGTCAACTTCAAATTCGGACGTTGATTTATCATTGGTAACGTTTTGTCAGTTTGATTATTCTGACGGTAGACAGACAAAATTTCGAACAACAAAAACGGACTGCTTATTTTCAAAGTTCTGGACTAATAGTTAAACCACGTTTTGTAATAAAATCCAATGTGTGTATAAAAAAGCGATCCACAATAAAATAAAATTTCACAAAGAGCATCCATCAACTGCCAGGAGCAATCGAAGTGTGATGGCCAATAAATTAATCAATATTTAATGCTTTTCGCAACTGACCGCAATTTAACCCTACATGCGTTATCTGACCTGTCACGCCCTGGTCTGATCATTTGGAGGCAGTCATGTGTTTGAGACATTGCAAATAAGCGATCAACCCCGCATCCACACTGTGTTCTCTGGGACCACTGCTCCCTTAATACACTTTTGTGTACAAACACAAATAGTAATGTTAGTTTGGCCTTCAAATGTCTGTCAACGTTTTCATTATACTAGGTAACTATCGATACCCCATATTTATTCGTTTTGTCTGAGTTTCCTGACTACAAAGACATTTGTTTCAAATTTTATTTCAAGTGTTAAACGTATTTGAGTGGGAAGTGGCATTTTAAAGCGTATATTGTATTCATCAATAAAAATCATGGATTTAATTAAGCATACCATTTAAAATTGAATGCTAAAGTTAGTTAAAATAAATAAAAAATACTTGCATACGCCCGACATGGTATTGCGGGACAAAAATTGGTCCGAATGGGGTGTCATTGAAAAATGATTGGTCATATTTTGTCCAGACGTACGCTCTATACAAGTATGAATGGTAGAGACTGAATGGAAACGAAATGATTCAGACACGACTGTTTGTATAAGGATCGAATGAAAGAATACAATACGATTCTTAAGGAGAGGGAGAGAAAAAGAGAGAGAGAGATAACTTCTACAGTTATAAAAATATCCTACAGGGTTGATTGAAGTTTGAATATTGTGTCAGATTTTACAAACAAAAAATAGTGATTCCAATTTTTGTTAGAAAAACTTTTGGTCACAAAAAGACCCATAGATGTTATGTTCATACTCATATGACGTATTACACCATTGTTATTTGGTCGCGAGTAAAATATTAATGAGATATAATTAATTGACCCCTGACCGAAACGTCGCTGCCTTTTTACCTTTTGGCAGCCTAATAAAGCAGCAAGATACTTTAAAATTAGCAATCCTAAGGTATAAATAATCGTGGACAAATTAGGGGCTTGGGATGAGTATTTAGGTTTGACCTTTACGGAGGCTTTTGTAAGTCATGCTTAAAATAAACTGGTGGTTTTTCTCGGAAGAGTATAATATGGTTAGATATACATATATAATAGGGATACTTACCAGACAATTCAATATTGATAAAAATATTTTAATGGAGCGTTAATTTTTATGTTTGGACTGCTGTGTTTTTCTAGTGTAACTTTTTCGTAGTCAACCGACTGTTTGCAATATTTTAAAAGTTATAGATCAAAACTGGTTACTTTATGACGTACATAGGTATTTAATTTATTAGTCGAAAAAATTATGAGTTAGTCGCCAGTAACCCTATAAAACTACAGTAAAAACTCAATACACAACTATTTAACGTTACAAACAAACACAAACTTCTGTTAACACAACACAAAAGGCCAACTAAACAACAAACACACCTTATGGCAAAACAAACTGTTGCAGCAACCAGAAACAGTTTTTCAATCTCGCTACAAATGGTGTAACATTTACAAAGCTTCAAGCTTAGAGGGAGCTCAAATGGCCAAGCACAGGTGTTGCTTTATTGAAAAAAGATACAAATTACACCCTTTCTGTACGATTTGATAGCAGATTGATGCCTTTAATGGTAAAAGCTCTTTCGTTAAAGTAAAACTTCCTGATACTATTTGAATCAGAAAACTGAATAATATTGACATTAGGTGTTTTTATTCTGTTCTTAAAATGAAAACAAAAATATGTTATATTTAATTTAACTTACCTAAATTTAGGGTGTTGGCTTGATGTTATAACTCTGCCTTAGTTAAATTCATTAGGTATGATTTCTTCGTGAAGACTCCAAACGAAATCCTGCAACAAGAAGAAATAAGCTTAGTAATCTATGACTCCTCTCACAATGCCTTTAATTTGGTCGAAGTTTATTACATCTTCGGATAACCATTACTACCATTATAAAACATCGATAAAGAAAGGCTCTCCCTTAGGGCCCTATAAAAGCAGACCTTCATAAACAAGCAATATCTTTTATACATCCTCATAACTCGTTCGTTTTCCCGTCTTCTAAGAGGATGATAGAAAAACACGAATAAATTATGACCCGATTATATTGCTGGGATCAGTTCCTTGAGAAAGCTGCAAACGTATAAACACGGGTTTATCAAAGCCGCAGTCCACGCCCGTATTCGCGATACAAACCATTTACAAAATATCGGATCTAAAATTTGGGTCCTGTGAACTCAAACGGTGGCCCGCATCGCTCCGTGCCAAGCGATAAAACTTTGTCGGGAAACGTACTGAATTTCAAAACAAAACGTACCGAAAAGTCGGTTCACAGATGGCGCAGGTGTCCCGGGCGGCGCGCACGTCCTCTAATCAAGCGGAAATGTGTGCTCGAGCGACCGGACCAGACTGGACCGGACCGGACCGGGGCGGCGCGGCGCCCGCCTGACCTGCCGACCCCGCCGCGATACACCTGAACGCTACAATCCCCGGCCCGGAATCTGAATCGTGTTCGCATTCGGTCAATTCTAACAGGAAATTTGGATCCCGTTTCGACCTATCTTTCTGTTTATTCACTTGATTCGTTGCACGGACGGTTTCCCGCCCGCTCTATCTGCAGTGTCGGCAGAGACGGCGCGCGGACGCGACGAAAGCTAGATAAGAAACAATTGGTGTGATAAAAAGACTCGTTCAATCAATTTAATAACAGAGATTGCATCACGGGCTGGAATTAATGCGTTGGGTCAGACAAAGAGCCGGAGTGCTTATCAAAGAGAAAGCCACGAACGGCCCGTCATTCTAGCGACCGACATAAGCTCATCTGTATCCCGAAAGTATTTTAGTTGACGTGCATTTTCATTGTTTCATAATAATAGGGTTGAACTATCTGCGGCTTTCGAAACGTGGTTATTAATATCATACATTTTAACTTAAAGTAAGAACATTGATATCGGAATGTGAAACGAGAATGATCCAATTCATTTCATTTACGAGCGCCAGCGTGCCAACGCTCGCAAAGTGAAGTGGTCATTCTTTTGTTTCCATTGCGGGCAACCGCACGTCGTTACGGAGATCTTCGTAAACCTTTTGACATTCCGCTAAAAGGTTCATTTCGGCTGATTAATGCTGTAATTCCATCGGTCGGGCAAAAAAGACAGTAGAAGCGTTTAAACGGTGACGAGAGCGGCAGAAAAATGAAGGGAATTTATCTGGGCCGTGTATCGAGGTCCGAGTGATGGGCGGCCATTTTATTGCAAGTTGTACAGGGTTATCCGATCAATATCTAATACATTGTGTTTTAATTCAATTACAAAATTATACTTATGTAAAAATTGTAGTTTATTCACTTGGTGATAAAAACAATTTACTTTTCACACGGTTAGTCCTGAAAATGTATACGGAACCATAATATTTCATTGCTTGGACAAGGATTTATCACTGGCAAGAAAAATGTGACCTATTATGTCACCAAGTTGCTTATATAACTTAACCCTGTGTACACGTAGTTAAAGAAAAGTTCCAGCTACAAAAGTGGGGGCTCGGTTTCGACTTCCAGTAGCGTTCTTGTCCCCGCCGAGTTTGTTCGCTAACTGCGTCCACATTACTATGCAAAACGTCGACGCAAAGTTGCGGGTGCATAAATTGCGGCGAATTCATCTGGGTATATTCTATATTTCACCAGTTTTACAATTGGTCGTGACTCATACTATTATTTGATTTGATTTGCTCGGTGGTTCCACACCCTCACTACACGTTTAATTCTGTTAGGACAGTGTTCTACATTATGTTCTATCGATAGCCGTTAGATAACAGCTAGTTAGGGGTCCGAGTGCTTTATGTCTTTATTGTCAGTATTACAAACACACGTCATGCCAGGGGGAAACTAAAATGGAATTTATATTGAAAAATTATACCCTTGGTCTTACTAGTTATATGATACCATCAGAACTCAGTAATAATTTACTATGCAGTATGACATATTAATTCGCTATTCATTTCAATTCTTTATGAAATACGAATATACGAAGAATAATAGTCGCGATGTGATCTAGCAATGGCCTGCAACGCATAATACAGTTTCATTCTTCATATGACAAGGAAACTCTTCAGCAATTTAGCTGCAGCGCTATTCGCGCAATAATGAAGTTCCGCGCAGAGCTAAACACAAGCACCTGCCACAAAGGCGGCGTCAGCGGAGAGCTAACAATCCAGCTCATTAGCACCAAGAATTTCCTTTGCAAAAATAGAAAAAAAAACTCGCAGATTAATTCGAGTTGTGTAATATTTCGCTGCGCCGTTAACGAGGTAACTCGCTGCGCCTAACAAAGTTACGTGATGCAACGACTTCGCCAAGGACGCTTTTAGAATCCACACCGTCCTCGGGCACCTTAATTTTCTTTTGAAACTCTTTAAATTTTCCATCGCCTTTTGAATCCCGGCTACGGTGCGCTTTGCCGTGAGAAACTGTTTCTTCGCCCGGACACTTCGCTACGTATTTAAATAACGTTTTAAGATGTAATAACGAGCGTAAAGTTTACAGCCAGTGCAGTGCTGCGTTGATTGTACCTAAAACCTTTTTATTAGCCTGTATTTTTATCGATTTATCCCAACGTGGGGTATTAAGTGTTTTGTAAGCGTGGGCTGAGCGTTAAAGTGAGCGTGGGCTGTTTATTTTATTCATATGCTTTGTGGACGAGCGCTTTTGTTATAAAACCTGTGTACGAAGTCTTTTCTATATAGAACAGGCAGATTCTCATTGATTGTATCGCCGATACAGCCTGTTTGTTACAAGATTTTGAGTCTATTTTGTATTTTGAGATAAGTTTACGCTCATGAAGATAGAGATGAGCTTATTAGTACCTGTCATAGACGTAGCATGTGGTTATAATTTCCGTTAATGCCGGCATAAAGCCTTTATATTTGCGAGATGATAGCGCTGTAAAGATAATATGACTGTTATTTCTGTTTTATCGCAAGAAACATATTTTACACGTTGTTGCCGTATTAAAATTAAGCAAGTTGTTGCGCAAACTTGAACTTAGGACTTGTTGTTATCTGATTTAATTCCGAGAAGATCGTATAGGTATAAAGTTCTGAGAACACGGTCGCTATCTTAATGGCACTTATGAGTTTACATTCAAGTAGTGGTGTAATTAGGTATACTTTAATTACCTACAACTGGACACGGGCTTATCTGTTTGGTTCTTAGGGCCGGCTTACCATGTTCTGTCCTTCTCTTTGACGTTCACATTAACATGAAAATGGGAGAGACAAACATTTTACCTGCGCAAGATAATTACAATCTAGTTAATGACTTCTACAGAAGCTTTGACCAGGTGCCTCTCAGATGCAGCAATTTGATTGTGAGTTAAAATAGAAACGTTAATATCTCACCTGCTTTTTAACTTTACAACGTTGTTTTTGATGAACTGAACAGATGAAGGTGTTTTATAGCTGCCGTTTCCTGTCAGCTGAGCATTTACCTACTTGTCGTCATTTTTTAAAAGAAACTTGTGAAACTCGCTTTATTGGATTATTTGGAACTTGAAATATGTGGTAGTGAAACATATTGGATTTAAAATATAGTAAAAGATTTTTAGGAACTGCGAAAACCTGACTTTTAATTTCTTATGTTGAATATTTTATTCTTGTAATTGCATGCCCTATATATGTAATTACAATTATAATTGTCTAGTTTCATCTGATAAGCAAATCGTAGGTTATAACCGCAAGTATGTCTCCATACCACAAAGATAAAAGCTATATATTAAAAATATTGTTGCAAATATTTTATTTTGTAAGATTTCGTCGTTTTACTAAACGATCGTTTAACGGAAGCCTCGACAAGAAGTTGTCAAAACCAAATTTCGGTCGACAGCCTATCTCAATCAAATCCTAATTTCACTTAAATAAACAATGAATTTACCCGGCAATATTATTAAACCGTTGTTTTCCGACCAACATTTATAAAGTTGGCAGTTTGAAATTGTTATTAATCATAAGTTGCGGTGGTGGCATGCGGCATATTTACACGAGGGTGAAAAAATGCAAAATACACATTTAATTTAAACCCCCGCGGGGGAGAGACAAGCACCCACCTATTAATTAATTAGATGCCCACCTGCTACACAAACTCACTGTAGTTATGTTTGAGTAATAAAAAATATGGCCGACCGTTAACAGCCCGTGACAAAAATATTATTTTGTCATAACAGCCCCTAAATTACAAGGTTACGAGGTTACTAAAAAGTTTAGGAACCCCTTAAAAAGTTTGACGAAAGTTCATAAAAATATTCACCACTTTTTGACAAGCATAAAAGGTTTCAAAAACTCGGCAAAGTAATTTCTTTCGAATATTCAAGTCGAGGAGAGCTTAAAAGCTTTTATTAAAGTTCTAACCTAGTCGCAGTTCATTGGAGTCTGATTGATTTATGGGCGAGTGTAGTGCATGATTGCATATTGCTTTTCCCGTTCGCCGGCCAGAGACTCCAGCGTTATTTTCCTTGAAAAATTGCCTCGGGCTATGGGCGAATTTGTAAGTAATATTTATGGAGGCATGGAGCGTAATAATGATATGTATATTATTTGGGCTGGTTCATGCGTCAAGGGAGGCCGCCGTAACGGCAACATTTGTCAATGCCCGCACAGGTGGGCCCTTCTATGATCCTGATATTATTACTTTATTTTTTGGTTCATTTCAATAACCCACGCTACTTTATATGCTTGCTCGTAGTAGCTTTTTTCTAGTACATTAAACAGTTACCGTGTGTGGCCTAGTGGTTTTATTTTCTTTTTTATTTTAAAACAGAATTATAGTTTTGATAACTTTTCGTCTTGAACATTGTTCTAAAATATCCATGTCTTAAAAATTTACTAATACGTTGTGTTATGATCCACGGTTATTAATGTTTTTAATGACGTTAATGAAACTGATGTCACCCGAGAAAGCGACATTAATTCATCAAAGACGACATTTTTATCCAACGTCTTTTGGTAGTCTCAAGACAATTTAATAAACGTCAGATAAGTGAGCAATAATCCTCGCCAGTCATTGACCGGATCATAACCGAAAATCTACAGTAAGTCAGAGCGCGAGCCCACGGAGAAACGTGAAAAACGACGGCCATTAAGGAAGTGAATACATTTAAAATAATCGGCTTAGCCGTCCGACGTTGACGTATATTCGTACTTATCTCACGAAGATACCGGCACAGATAGACCGACTAATCCCTACACAAACATCTGAAAAAGACTCGGCACTCCTTGTACGGCTCAGCCGTAATTGAATGGCCGCAACCAGCTCTTTGACTTGAACAAAAGTGCCTTATAATTTATGCCTATAATCTGACGCGCGCTCGCTCACGTCTACTTTTATTCGTTTTTGTATCGGAATCTTTATTTCCTTTTGTGGGATTCGTATATTAACTGCAGTGTCGGCGATAGTCACAACATTGCTCTCTTGCACTCCCTTTATCCTGTTCTTTGGAAGCTGTCACGCGCTATATTTATGTTCCGCTAGATTAACAAAATAAATGCCACGTACGTTTTTATTGATACGAGTAAACCGTCACAAGGAACGGTGAGGCCAGAAATAGAAACTGTCCAAACAAGACATACCTCAAAGTAATCAGGATATCTCCATTAATTTTTAAGGACTTCCTTTGAAGAGTTCCGTGTTTACTTCTTAAACAAGGAAACTTTTAAT
This sequence comes from Macaria notata, assembly GCA_927399415.1. Taxonomy (NCBI): domain Eukaryota; kingdom Metazoa; phylum Arthropoda; class Insecta; order Lepidoptera; family Geometridae; genus Macaria; species Macaria notata. The sequence continues at coordinate 5,416,077 of OV656727.1, forward strand.
GGAGTTACAATTCGTTGACCCTCAAAAGTGGGATCTTAGAAGTTTCGTTAATACCGCAAGTTTGATAGTCCAGACGATTTCCTTAAATAGGGATGTCAATGTTAAATTTCTAAGAAAAAATTGTAAAATACCCACAAATAAATCTATATATAATTATAGCACATTTAAAAACTTCTTCCTTATCCTAAATTGTATGTAGTTCACTCCACAGCCACACAGAATTCAAATTCCATTAATTAACGGATATACATACACTTAATACGAGGCACTGTCGTGTATACAAAATAGCTTCTCGTTGAATATTCCCTCGACGTGCAACCAAACACAATTTATCGATTACAGCCCTGAAACTGCGAACAGCCAATTACATCCGAAGGAGCACAATGTTACCATTACAAGTTAAGCGAGGACATATTTTTAGACGCGCCCTTACAAATATTACATATTCACATAACAGTGGCTGTAAATTACTATCAAATTACCACTTATTACCTAGGCATGGTAATAAATAGGCCCTAAATACACCCACATGCAGAGCTCGTATCTAATCTAGTGCCTGTATATTTAGCTCAAACAAGGTTCTAGCTAACGTTTCGTAATGAGCCCAACCGTCTTTCTGATAAGCAACGGCTATATACCGTTTGCTATGTTAATTAGAAGGTTTAATGCAGAAATTATCCAGTTTTGAATTAATTGAAATCAATTTGGTGCGATAATTTTGAAAGTGAATTGATTACAGGTAACTTGGAAATTGCAGCAATGATAGGATAGGGAAGGAAGGCGTTCTAATTAGGTCTTAGTTGGTCATTTTTATGGATATCCTATTGGCCATTTTAATAAATGTTTATTGCTGTCTCTTACGCATACTCTACAACAACATCCAAGTAATATTGGTATGGTGTGACAAAGATAAAAAAACCAGCTCAAAATTGTTTACCACTGTAGTCGTTTTAATATAAACTATGAGAAATTCATACTATTCATTGAAGTCTTCATAATAAACTATACTGTGCCTTTCAAATAAGATTAATCTTCCTGCGAGACAGACACAAAATCCAATAAAAAGCAGTCAAATTCAACTTTCTATGACACTCGACTATCCAAGTACTTTGTACATCGTAATGACATCTTATTCGGAGATGTATATTTTGAACATATTTTGAAGTAGTGTTTAGAGCGAGAGGGGACTTCGTATAAATAATTATGACAGTTCTCATGAAATGGCGGCTGGAGCACCTGTCAAGATCTCGGGAATGTCAAGCTTTATTTATTTACATTGAAACTGGTAACCCAGTAGTGTTGAAGGAGTGTGTTTGTATTAGAGAGCTTAACATTACTGTTCATTTTAATTAAGTTTGTTAGGTAAGAGATATTATTTTTAATAACCTATATTATGAAAATGTTTATTATACGAAAATCTTGTCTTATATATGGATCTGATTATAATCATGAATATTATAAAGTTAGAATACTTAAAACTCCAAAGATAATCAAGTTAATTAAACTAAGTTTTTCTTTTAAGAAACTATCGTCAGTCGTCAGCGCCAGACGAAAAGCTTTCAAAGTTAATATCCAAGCCGATTGATTGTTATCACATTTAGTAGTCAATAACCATAGAATTTTAAGTAGGTAACGCTAGATAAACACAAATCGTTCGTCGGCAGCACTCAACAAAGCATGGATGTGACATCTCCATCCGACGTTCCCGCGCATTACGGCATCCCCGCCGGCGCCTGCGCACATGTACCGAGACGTTTTAAAACCCTCTTCCGTCCCAACTCTGACGAATTAAGTTATTAACGCTCCGGGCAGCTGCTCTACACAAATCAAAGCGCTCAGACCAACTCTGAAAGCACGATCGCTCCTTGTACACTTTACGAGCATTTTATGGCCCCTTTCATATTCAACTTTCAGTGACAACGCTCTTAAGCCCGGCCCGATGCGATTGTTTCCATGACAAAATAAATTAATGCGGGCGACTCGTAAACGTGTTTATTTCACGCTCTGTCTCACGATATCCTCCGTTATTGTTCTTTGAAGTTAACATCTAGCTTTGACGTTTCGACACCTTTGATGTGCTCGATAGTGACGGTGCGCTGATACGTCGCTTAATAATGCTGCGGGGATGTTTCATAAATCATATTCCGCATAACGTCTGCCGACTGAAGCGTGAGTTTGTTTTGCGCGTAATATTACTTACCTAATGCCGCTGCTTTGATGTGCCCGCGCGGCGGAATACTAAGCCCGGGAAACGCGGTTTCAGAACATCGTCAGCAATAATTTCACTTAGCGTAATGTTGCGACGGAGATATTATCCCGGTCGCGTCGTGTCATCGCTTTGCCGGGAACATCGTTAAATTGTAAGGATATAAATAACTTAGAGTTCGGTAGCGTGCATTTGTCACCGGGCCGAGGGTATTAAGATATTGCGCGTATTCCTGCGGGTCTCATTACAGGCGGGGCGGGGTCCGACACCTCCGATATTTCATCCTTAGCGTGTCCCTGACGAGCCTCACGAAACGGCTTCTTTCTAAAGCGAAACACGTGAATTCCTCGGAATTTTCTCATTTTCATAAAACACCCGGGAGCGCCGCAAGTTATTTTGCGCGAATATTTATTTACTCTTAATTTCATTAGGGGCACCTTTTCGTGGGAAAGAGCGAAGAGCTAAAAAGGCTGTTTTGATGGTAGTTACATTAAGGTAATTGGTGTACGGCCACGAAACACTTTTATGGGCCATCGCCGTGGTCGTTCAGGCTGCGCTGCGCCAGTCGTTGGCAGACTTGGTACGCCCGCGTTTATACGGATACTATGTTAATGGAACAAATTTAAGCACCCGGATTAATTGGATCTTGAGATTTATGGAACAACATCGCCAAATTGGCTCTTACAATAAAACGACTACAATTTACGACGCTTTGTCCCGCATGTCTTCGAATCGAGGGTTTATTAAAACGACACGACTTGACGAACTCTATCGTATTCTCAATCAAACCGCCATAAATACAACGACGAGTTACATCAGCTTAAGATATGGAGCCACTCCATTCCAATTGTATAATTGCGACTGCGCCCTCGGCCATCAGAAAGGTCTACGTATCAATTTACTCTCACAATGACCTCAATATAAAGTCATCTCGGTGCAATGAATAGGCAGTAATAATTTTCATGCGAGCATTAAAGAAATTCTATGTCGATGTTATCTCGAGCGTGAGTCGCGTGTGCGAGCGGAAACTGAGCGACGTTATTAAAAAAGCACATGTGGTGCGATGCGTATCGCACACTGTTAATTACTTATGACGGGCAGCATATGATTCAATTATCATATGATTTACGCGGGATAAGGGCGCGGGATCCGCTCGGGAAGATGTAGCGGCAGTTTATTTAAGCGTTAAACATCACATTAATTTAACAGATCAAGTTCCGCACAGATGGTGAGCTAAATCAGGACGGTAGCCCGATTTTTGCTCGAACGCTAATCGGTGTAGCATGCAACCGATTTGTGTGGGCCAAAAATTCGGGAACCGGAATTTAAAATATGCCAAATATTTTCTCCTAAACGATTGACTTCCTGTTTAACTTGGCAACTATCGTAAAAGTAAAAAAAATATGTATGCTACAAATTTTCCTCGACACTTATAAAACTATAAATTCTCGATTATCGCGTGCCACATCTTGTGAGTCGGCGTTTGTTCACATAAAACCAGCTTTAATTGCTTAACTCGTCCGTCTCAAACCACATAACTTACATTAGGCCGCGTTCACACCGAAAGATTACTTCGAGCGCGAGGTCCGAGAGAGTTGGACTGTAATAAATACTAATTACTAGCAGAACACACGATAACATCGCCGAATATTCTTAACACTGTAGCCGCAGTTGGTATAAAAAGTGGTTGATGCCATACATAGTAAATCTTGCGTGACGCGTAATGGTCTTAAGGGTTTATTTATCGCCTTCGGTCGTTTAAAGTGAACAGTTTAATAAATATTGTCACAGCGAAGCCGTCAACAAACGTGAGAAGATAGCCGTTGACCCGGTTCGTGATATTTGTCTCATTTCGGGGATTAAAAGTGATCGCTTCCGAACGACGTCTTGTGTTTGTAGAATCTGTCTTTACAATAACATCGAGGGATCGTCCTCGAGAGATTCTTGTATAATTAGACTCGTACAAAATGGCTTTGCTTTTTGAGTGTTCTTCAACGACAAAAGAAGACTTATAGCTTTAAATAGAAGGCGTTTCGTTTAATTCTTAATGTGCTTCAACGACATCTGAAAACGTGGAGTATTATTTGAAGGTAATGTTTTTTAAATGCGCTTCCGGTTCAATAAGACGGAGTGTTCCGTAACAGCAAAAAATGAAAAGAGGATAAAGAAGTCTGCACGTGGGATCTTTTAAAAAGTGTGTAAAATCTACAAAAATAAGGTTTTGGGACGATTTCAAGCTCGTTTTCCTTATAAAAGCTTTGAATATTACTTGAGTTTTTTGGTAATCCTATCAGTTCCGGTATCTAACACGACAAAATACAGCATATAAATTATACTGACAGATATTATTCCCAACATAATTTGAATACATTTTATAATGTTATTGACCCATTCATCAAGAGAAGATAGTAAAACATTATCGATGGACATTAATTAAGTTATTGATAAACGCATTATCAATAGAACTTACAACCTTAATTATCATAACACATGTCGTATCATATCCATCCAACATGTTTACTCGGAGCTATCGCTATTGGCTAGAGCCAAGTAACTTTGTTCCAAGCGGCCATTCCTAAAACAACAATGGAGTAACAATCTCGTTAGTAGGACACCGTCTTGGCGAGGTTCCCACATTCGCCACCACGTGCCTGCAATGAAACATATCCTCAGCATACTTTCAATAAATCCGGATTATCATTTATTTGACACGAGCACGAACCTTTACTCGAAAATGTTTATTATTTATTCAAAGACAAGGTTCAAAATTCAATAAGGTGGCAATGAAATGTGCAACTGTTTCGATGTACTTTTCGAAGCTGAGGAAGTTCATGTTATTGCAGCTTATGTTTCGAAACCGCCCGCTGAGATATTCGAAGCACCCGTCGGTTTTTTGTGACAGACCAACCGAGTGCCATAAATAATAGGTAGGGGTTCCCGAAGCGAGCTTTGTAATAAATTCGATGCTCTTTTGGTAGCAAAGTAGCGGGCCGTCCACGATTGAATTATGGTGATGCGTTAAGCCTGCAGACTCAGTTGGAATCCGTATTATTTTTTTCCATTTCGCGCTGAGCTTCTGCTTATTGAGTCATTATATGCGTTCTGGGAAAGACTCTGAGCAGTACAATGGGTTTATTTTGCTACAAGCTGCCAGTGTATTGAGTTACTCCTCCCGTCCGTTCGAGAAGACATCGCAGATGGCTCGCCGCATCCGTATAAGCTTTCTCTTAAAACGAGAGACATTTAAATCACATGGGAGCGTCAATATTTCCTTTCGTGGGTACAAAGGCGATTGTCTGAAGCAGCCGGTTCTAAACTAAGATAGATTAGTGCTGGTCGCTGGCACGACACGACAAGGGACCCAGCGCAGAGTTTACGGAACTATGTTTGGATACCTATACCGTTTACTCGATCTTATGTTCTCTGCTATGTAAAAGGAACATTGTTTGCAGTCTGGAAAATGTTTATGCGCAAAGTATCTCAGCTTTACTATATGTACACAGACGGAAACAGTTTCTCTTACATTGTTGTAAACTAGTATACTTTATAGATTTTTAATATAGTGGATATAAAGCTCTTTTGCAATATTAAACTTAATCCAAATCTTATGTAATACTACCTACTTGCTACGAGTACCTAAATGGTGACATCCTCTTACTCAATTTTACGACAGTTCTAAGCGTCCAACGTGAATTATGAGATGTTTGAAATATGTATCTGGCTTTCACGTTAAGATACCTGTCACCGGCGAGCCGTGTTTGTTTAGGCGTGGTGTAGAGTTACTGGCGAGGAGGCCGGCCGGCTGGAGGCCGAGAGCCGCTCCCGAGGGCTCTCCAGTTACCGTCCGGATAAGTCAATCATTGGAAACGTCCACGTTTGCCCAAAATAAAACACGCGTTCGAATGTTGCGTGTGGCGCGACATAATGCGCTGCGACAGCCGACATGTTTTGTGCGAGAAAATAAAATTGATGGCACAGGAGCGCTCCAGACTTAAATAGCTCAGTTATTCGTGATGGAACTAAACGCTTTTGTCTATTTTATAACCGGCGTCACGTCTCTCCCGTTCGTTCTTTTGTTTTAGTGTAACGTATTAGTTTTTCCGACAACTATTCGTGTCGCGCGGAAATTGCTCTGTCACAAATGTTTACCGTTGAAACGGCGAGCGTCCTATGAAAACGAGTGCTCCCATTTAACAGTTTAACTGTCGAAAAGGAAGTAATTGGACAAGTGTTAGCGGAGTCGAAGCGGCGTTCGAGGTCCAATTTCCTGCTCCGACCGCAGTCTTCGTCGAGCAAATAGCTCTTTGCAAATCAAACACGGGACCGTCTGCCCGATCCACATATCAACTTCGCATTGTTTCTCTCCCGTCATTCGGGCTAACCAGAGGCGTTTTCGATTATCCACCCTCCGTAGAACAAAGCCGGTGACCGCAGAACCGAGTCAATTACATAGTTCAACAACTCAGCTCTTATAACTTTCATGGGCTACCACCGGAATACAGAAAAGGGTATCTGTTTTCAATACGCGGGTTGAGAGATGCGATTGACCCTTTCGAGTGTCCGCATTGACTTTTAAATTACTAATCCCGCGGGAGTAAACAGAAAAAGCGCCTCCGGGTGCTTGTTTACGCGCTCGAGTGTACTTGCACATCTTCATTAACTGGCCCCGGCCGGCCGCTTGCTCAACACTCCGCCCCGGCCACTATGCCTCGGGATTCCTATTAACTTTTCTTCTTTTCGAAACGAGAAATGAATTCTAATGATATGATTATGACCGTTGTGTTTAGTCGCATGAATTACCCACAGCGATTAGCCCAAACACTGAATTATGTATACGAGAACACACAACATTGATACTTATCTGGACAAAACATACGCATAATGAATTTAACATTCTTTCACATCGTTCGCCTTCGGCTGGATGGGGCATAACTCGTTATACGGAAACAATTTAACTTGCCAACCGCTATTTTAGATACATATAGAATAGGAAATACCGAAGGGACTTATTAATGTTTATCTAAAGATCGGAATAAGAATGCGTTTGGCGGGAGAGCGGGCGCGCGTCGGTCGGTCGTTTGGAAGCAGCGGAGCGTGCCAATTCCGCTGATGGCTCTATACCGAGCTTTTTCCACGTCAGATTCAAACAGGCTACCCTTTCGACCCGAATGAATTACTTAATTTTTCTATATCGGGCTCGGACCCTCTGCGATACTCGACGTCGAAATAAATTAGCGTTATCCATTGTATTGTAAAGGAAGCGAACCCGTGAATTGGATCTGAGTGGTTTTTTGGTTCATGAGCACTGAGGGAGATGCGATTTGGGCAAATATTTACCGCTGTTTTGAATTCTTTTAATAACCTCAACAAACGTCGTGAAGGGTTCGTCATAATAGACTTTTTTCATGCAATTTTGAAAGCGCAGGGCTATCATTCAAACAAATTACTACCGCTCTGACAACGTTGTATTTCGTCATTTTCGACATCAATCTCGCTCGGCCTGTTGGAATGTTTTCAATGTTTGAGTTCGAGAGATAATGAAACAGTGCGATCATAAATAAAGTGCCATTATCTGTGAGCTTTTAAATAGCCCGGTGCTTATAATATCTGACACACATACAGAGTAGCGGTTTAGCGCGGTACCATTCGAATGAAACATTAAACGTTATTAATGGGAGCGGTACAGCGAACGGCCGCCGCTGCAATGCATACTACTAAACGCATTCTCTTTCGCTCCACTGCTTATTAATGATACCGAATTGTTAATAACTACTGCGGATGGGCTAAAAAATAAACGATTAATAGTGTTAAACTACCGTAACCGATCGGAATTCGGCTCGCCAGTTTTGGAAGACTATTGTACTCGAAATAATACGACTATTTATGTTTGGGTGCCGTTTTTATGATAGGAAAAAGTTTAATAATCACCGTTCTACCTGGGCCGGGCTATCCATCACACGATATAACGAGAAATTATTATTGTCTGTTGTTATTGCCTTTCTAGGAATGGATGTTGCCGTAAAATGGAGGCTCACGTCTTTATTTGCAAACATTGTATGATAAAGTTATAAATTAACTTTATATTGCCTTTTGTGCGCGTTCACAATAGAATTTTTACTGTTCGTGACATGTTTGATGTCTGTTTCAGCTGCTAGATATAGGTTGTGTTTATGTAGATATACATAGATTTAACATTGTTGTGTTTAGAAATAACAAAGTTGAGTTTGCAAGTTTATGAGTGCAGTTTGAGTCTTATCTTTGACTTGTTAGTGTTGAAATTGGAGTGATAAATATTTGGACACGTTTAAATTTGTGTATCCAATATGCAGATTAGCGGAGGGATACTTGTCTGCGCCGCCCAGCGCTGGTTGGCTGGTCGGAACACACGCACGCTTCCTCGTCGAGAAATTATCATTGTTTAGCTTGTACCCACCGTATTCAGAGTAACAGATTATGTAAAAGCTTTAAGCAAAGGCAAATGTTTACTTGGGCACTTGGGACTGATTTCGAAATAATTAAGTCTGAATTAAAACACTTCCTGAAAGCTTGCGCTAATTTCGAGCTTAATTATGAGTGGCTTTTTGGGACGTTGTGCGTGCAAACATAATATTATTAAATTTAGATTGTAGTATAGGAAGTTGATTTACATATTTAGTACCTGCATACTCAATATAGTATAACGTGTAGATAACATGATTTAAGTAAAATTGCTTTAATTTAATCTTTCATATTTCACTAAAGCATATTACTTAAATTATGATAATTATTTATTATTTATAATTATTACATTGTGAGAAATGCATATAAAATGAACAGCAAAAATGCAACTGCATTAAATCAAACAACGCTTACGAAGAATAAAAATTAAATCAAACATTGTCCATGTTCACTTATTATTGACATAACACGGCAAGAGGTGGCTAAGTCAAATGCAAATATTGTCTCAGTCTTTACCATCACTACAGTATAATGATGTTAAGTAGTAAGCACATTTACTTTGAGTGGTCATAATAAACTAAACAGTAAACAAGTTAAACAAGATGGTTGTAGCTGGCGAGATGCCAGGAACAAATGAATTTTTAAAGCTAGTACTTACTTAGGCCTCCGACTTTGCTACTGCATACATTACAGTTCAAACCACAGGTTCTGCAAGGAAATACAGGAAACATAGAAGGAATAAGCAAGTAGTTGTTTAAAGCGGTATTCGTTAATGGGTGACCTAAATTTGGCCCAACATTAAACTTATAGTACATCATACTGACAGTAATCATATGTACATATTATACATAATACAGCAGAGTAGTTAAATAAAAAATCTTTTGACACCGGAGTTATCCACACAAAGATTGCATTAACAAAAACTCACTTATGCAAAGGCGTATGATAAATTTTGCTTCTCATTAAATAACAAAAGCTCAACACATAATCACATACAGTAAAACGTTTTGTGCTTTTTCTGACGCGACGTTCTTATATTGTGAGTACTCGACTCAATGCACAATATAAAACGAATACAAACTCAACATTAGGGTTCAAATAAATGTGCATATCATTATACTAACAAGAGACTGCGGATGTGTGTGGTCTCTGACTTATTCCACTCATTCCAAGTACATTTTGGTTTCCTTTTTTTTAAAGAAACATTTTTTATTCGTACCAATTAATGGACTACAAGCCGAGAGTCGTGTAGGCCATTTAAGTCATTTGAACCATTAGTGGAAGGCTTGAATTCGGGAACGAAACCTTTAATCAATTAACGGCTATTAAGTAAATGATAGTTATTATTCGGCATCGCCTGAGGACAATCGTGTCTTACTGCCCTTAAATGGAAAAGCTAAATGAAAAATGGTGTTAAAATAGATACATTTTTTTATTTTAAGCGTTGATGAGTAATTTATGTTTCCTGTCTCTGCTTTAATGTTTTACTTTTACCTTTTGAAATATGTATCGGAAATCGATGCTTTGTGTTTTTAGATGGTTTGTTTTTGCTGAGAAGAAAAGATGATATTAACGAAGAACATAGTCAGTAATAAATGTATTCATACATCTTTTGATGTTGTTTTTTTTGGTCTGAATGATGGATGATATTTTAATGCCCGTGTATGCTACGCACACAAACATAATGCAGATAATTACCGTAGCCTACTTATCTGGCGCTTGTTGCATTCATCATATACACGTAGCCTACTTATCTGGCGCTTGTTGCATTCATCATATACACGTAGCCTACTTATCTGGCGCTTGTTGCATTCATCATATACACGTAGCCTACTTATCTGGCGCTTGTTGCATTCATCATATACACGTAGCCTACTTATCTGGCGCTTGTTGCATTCATCATATACACGTAGCCTACTTATCTGGCGCTTGTTGCATTCATCATATACACGTAGCCTACTTATCTGGCGCTTGTTGCATTCATCATATACACGTAGCCTACTTATCTGGCGCTTGTTGCATTCATCATATACACGTAGCCTACTTATCTGGCGCTTGTTGCATTCATCATATACACGATCAAAACCGTCATACTTCCGTGCTTTTTGTCTGTACGCCCCCGTACGTTTCCATTGGTCTAGCGATTTATTTACAACGACACCAAAACCAATAGACTAGTCATAATTCAAAATTATTTCGCTCGCATTTACCAATATTACCAAAGTAGTGTATATTCGTGGTTTTATTCCGTTTGATTCAGGATGAAAAATCTTTATTGGTATCTTCCTTGCTGATCAAACATTGAACGTGAAAAAACATCGTTTTCCTTCCATACAATGGTATGAAATTATAAACCTTATAAGTACTTGGGCATGTAGATAGATCAGAAGATTAGCAAGATCCGTCACAATATACGCACTATCTTCAAAAGATTATGATGGTGACCGGTCTACGTAGGATAACTGACAGAATAGGTTACACATAACACATTCCGCACAACGCACACATTCCGGAATAGGTCACATAAAACAAGATAGATAGAAGTCTTGGTACAAATATTGCCTATGTTTATTCATTTGTTTTTCTTTGTGGCGTGTTAACAACGATGCTTAGTGAAGCGCACTGCAATGACTAGTCAGAATCGAACGGATCTAGCCGTCATTAGAAAGGGTATTGTTTATTCATTTCTGGACACCTGGCCTTGTTATGAAGCAGATGTAACTAGCTTGAATTGAAGTGATTGGTGGATTAGGCAAGTTGCATTTGTTCGTAGTCATGGCGAATAAGCATTCAATCAATGATCATCTAAAATTATACGGATTTATTTTCAGGTGTTTGACCACATTTTCCCTTATTTGAACTGAATCTCTATCGAATTTCTAAAATAATGTTTGTTTTAATTAGACGTAATATCTCGTGCGTGGACCAGAATATTGAGTTTCATAGAAACATTTTAATTAGGCTTAATTAAACACACATTTCTCTTCAGAAATATGAAACATCTTAGTAGAAAGTCATTAGATAAGCATTAACAGCCTCATACATATCCAGCTATCAAATATTAATTTCGATTCAAACACGTATCATCTTAAAAATCTCACTCGGTACAAATTAAGTATCACATTACATCCATCGAATATGCTAATGTGAGTATAATGGGTTCCGAAACAATAAGAAACACAGTAATAGAATTCCAAGTACGTTCTAGCGAGCCGCCATCAATCATCCGAGATATCAAATATGATCTTATCTGAAATGGAACTCATCATTTATAGATCTGTCCGTCGCCAGCGCTGACCGAATGTTATTAATAGATTTTTATCTGGTCATCAAATGAATCTGGTAACGGTAATCTACCTCGTTTTGTCGGCTCCATAATATCGGTAACAAATTATTACTCTCTAACAAGCGAGCCGCATGCAGAGCAGGAAATCCAACTGACACTGGTTCGATCCGGCACGGTTGCCCACTCCGACTTTATTGACGACAACAAACATATTCTGAATACAAAATTCCATTCATAATAAATTCAGCGTCACCATAACGGCGAGAAAACCTCGGGAGATACATAAAATCAACACAAAGAACACATTGTTTGACAGTAATCAACCTATTTGTAAGCGGAGTGGCTTAATCAATAGGAATTCTTATAAACTTTCAAATTTTATGCGGCTTATCTGGTCAATAATGAAATGAAAGAAGCTACTTCACATTGGACGATAAAAGCGCGGGTATCGCGTGGTCAGAGTAATTTAAACTCTATCACTAAAACAGTAAGTTGTAAACTACTTAAACTGCGGTTGCATTAACGGATAATTTTCTTGTAAGCGACGATTTCGTAACGTTTTCGACTATTTCGTGAGATGGGGGATTAGTAACACTGACTATGACAATATTTACTTAAAATTGTACAAGTCCACGGTGTCATTGGTATAGTTTTATTTGTAAAAGTTCTTACATTTTTAAAGTTTGTTTGTGACTACATAAGATTGCTTCTATATGTACTTACTACTATTCTGTACCTACAACTTCCATGATGTCTTTTATGTTCGTAATACATAGTTGTACTGCATACCAATTTTTTGTGCTCCGATAAATCGTACAAGGCTTGCGCTATGAAATCACGAGATGGAAGCGTAAGATAAATAAAAAAGCTTGTCAATATCATTATCCGGATACCAGCATGGACTTACTTAACAAGATTGTGGGCTTCGTGTGTAGATAATGACGGTATTTATTAGGTCGATATGTTCTACACGGCTGTAATCACCACTCGTATCTCTTTGATCGACTATTGAATTGATTCTCTAGATATAATTAGTTACATAAACTTTTGGTTCTACAAAATGATAATTCGATTCAAATTTGACAATTTGGAAACTGTTATGAAATATCTAGCAAAAGGTTTGTCAGTGTAGGTAGATCAAAATTAAATTATGTTGGTAGAATATTTTTATACTAAAAAAGTTAAATTAGTTTCGCCTTGTTATGTAAAAATTGGGCAATGTTTATTTTCTAGATAGTACTTTAAAACTCTGGCAAAAATGGGCCTAGAGCTATATCAACAAACAAAACATGTTTTTTTTTATCAAATTCTAACACAATGAAAGTTGTTAAACCTAATTTTCTAAAACAGACACAGTCCAATCAAAAGATATATACCTAGTACCGATATTTTTTCAAAAATAACAAACATTGGCTGTAGCACCTATGTATGTATGTATCTTAAACTTAGTAAGAAAAACCTTGTCTCATTTTCAAGAATAAATATATTCAATTTCCTATAAAACGCTTCTTCTAAAAAAAGTTCTTTAAGCAATGAGTGTGGTCGGTTCCCACAAAAACAAAAATACAAACGTGAATTAACAAGTCCTTAGTTTCGATTGTCACGTATTTTAGTTGTCTTAATTTACATAACACTTATGGTCAACATTCTAACACCCATATGAATGGTGAAGAATAACAAACTTTCCTATAAAGACCAGCATTTGTGCTCACAAAAGAATTGTTTATACAGAATTACTGATAACTAACGCATAGACTTTTGAAACTTCACAAAAAACAAATGAAGAAACAATGTTTTTATCGCGTATTTCAAAATGTATTAGGTATTTAAAAAAAAAGTTTACAAAAGTTTTATCGTTTCGAGGTAAGCCTCCTTAACAAAATATGCGTTATTCTTATATACCAGTCAACATAAATATATGGAGTGAGAATTAAAACCCCATTAAATTCTTACAAGATATAACAATACAAGTTAAATAGTTTACTCAGCAAGTCAATAAGCATAAAGCTATTAAGCATTCAGATACACACCTCTCGATCTGACGCTAGCCAATGCACAAATATATTCGGCAGGTGTCCGTATATTTACATACAATTTACAAAGACCCGTATTGTTGAGATATATACAGAGATAGTAGGAATGTTCCCAAGAGGGTATACAACGGAAAGTAAAAAGGAAAAGATTTTCTTAAAATTCTAAAACTTTGTTTTAAGTAAGCATAGCATTCACAGAAATATGCTTAATTGCCTATGACATATTTTCAATCAAATAGTCTTTTATTCAAATTTCACTTAAATTGTTACTATTATTTTAACCAACCGGAAAAAAGAAGAGCAAACTTTTTGGAACTTTAGAAAAGTTGACTAAATTGCCATAAAAATGTATTGCGTGCAAGAACACTTGAGAGAACTTTTACGGCTTTTTTAGTGGCTCAATTTGTTCTCAAATTACCAGCGAATGTAAATAAGTAGATTTACTATCATTGCAGTCATTTGTTTATAACGTTCGATCAAGTCATTTGTATGTAGTAAGTAATCCAGTTAAAGTTGCACTAAGCACTATCAAAGTAGCGCCGGTCGAGATCGTAAACCGTTTATACGTTTCTAATACTACGTTATCGCTCCATCGCAAGACTTGCTCCACTAAACCAACGTAAACTAACCATACACTAGTCACATATAGTATAGAAACATAGTAAGCAGTTTTAGTAGCTTACTCGTAAAACACATAACAATATAAGCTCTTTTCATTAACCAATGGCCCGTATGAAAGTTCAGAGAAAACTTATTAAAACTTTCTTTTAGGATTTCTCGAGGAATTCCTTAAAATGTTGCATGTATGTGACAAATTCTCAGTAAAGTGTCAAAATGGTTTTTAAGAAATGCGGTGGCTTTTTTATATCTTTGTCGCCTTGCGCTATTGTTAACTTACTTTTATGTCAAGGCTTTAATAAGTTAACATCAGAGTTAGAAATATTTTACAATGTACTTTTTAATGTAATTTATTATATTTGATATAAAATAAATTTTCTTAGGAAATGCACAGGAAACAAAGTATCTAAATTACAAACTGACAAGACTCGAAACTTTATTCGGTGCATCGGCGAAATGATGCAAATAGTTCCCTGGGTGCTTTGCAACTAGTTTGACATTGAGCACACAAATTTGAGTTCTACCGCGTTGACCTAACGTCTATAATAAGTTAAACGTTCCAGTAGTTCAAATTCTATTCTATGTGCTTACTAGTTATACATATGTATAGGTATACAGCTTACGGTCTGTAATTTGCAGACGGATTCCACGGAAGTTCTAGTCAAATGCTGCGAACGCGCTGTCTAAACAACCACACATCGACTGATTAAAAGAGCAAGCCAGCTCAAATTGCGCTACGTTTACTGTTTAACGTTTATTTTGCTGCCAAAGTACTGGTAGTCAAGGTTTTATCTAGTTTGGTACAAAATAGAAATGATTCGGAAACAAGTACTTTTGACTATTCCACGTGGATATTAAAAGTTGGTACATAATACAGAGGCACTTTTATGTTTAATATGTACTTCTATATCATTTGTCTTTACAACGACATCAACAAATTAAATCATAATTGCATTCTAGTAAAGTGTCTTCGATATCATTTGTAAAGAGATCAACCCGATGATCCAAACCCCGACTATTAAATGTATAAAAATGAATTAATATACCGAGGCATTTCACACAGCGCCATCTAGCCTTATACCAAAGCACACTGCAAATATAAATCTTTATTTTTATACCTAAATTTCATACAACTAGAGTCACACACAACAAACGTGTAATGATAGAAGTAGGTATAGGAAATGGTTAGTAAACAAAGCGAGCCGCTGCCACCGCGGGCGGGGGCTGCGCTGGCCACGATACTCGTGATGAGGCCTGCCTTCTGCACGAGATGGGGTGGGGACGGAGATAGAGCGAGTAGCGGTTTGAATTTTTTCAACTCCCTACTCGGTTATAGAAAAATGTCTTAAGTTTGTTTTTTATAGTAATGTTATAATTGTTTTGAATTATGTGATTACAGCTGTGGCCTGCTTTCAGCACTCAGTGGGATGAGGACGGAGACAAAGCGAGTAGCGGTATGAAAAATATTAATAAAATAAAACCCATTGTCAATTTCGGCCGTAGAGACGGTTTGGCGCCAATTCTGAATAATGAGCAACAATACGTCAAAGACTTGCTTGATTGGAAAAAATATGCTTTCACGAAGTCTCGTCGAATGTAGCAAAACATTACCGTTTTAATAAATCATGCAAACGGTGTTATATTTCAGTAATTTTAATATGAGAAGTAATGTATAGAATAAGTTGGTATCATTTTCACATTGCATTTTGTAAATGATAGTGTGTAAACTGAATTTTGCAGCTTGCATAAATTACATACTGTTAAATAATTTAAATGCAGGAAATCGTGAGAGGCGTTACTCGAAGCACTAAACTGTCGCGACTTGCATAATAACGTGCTCAACATTCCGCCTCCGCTCAAGAGAGGCGGTCCGCTGTCAGTCGCGCCAAAACTTATGCTCACGTAAAGTTTTATATCCACCGCTGATATCTTCGTCGTTGCGCTCAGAATATCAATAAGCAACGCAAACTACAAATGAAATACTCAACTGTAAGCGAATCCCCTCGTTGTTCCTCAGAGGTGTTGTTTTAATAAATAGCTTTAGGGATCCCTGTTTAGTTTATAAATTGATTTTGTTTGATAACTTCCAACTCCCAGTTTGACTTACTAACTCGACTCCGTCACTTTCCGCTGAAATCAATATCGTTCTAACTTCAGTGTATCGAGAGTTTGGTTCGACAAAATATTGAAAGCTTTTAATTTAAAGTTGAATCTTAAATATGTCGTTAATTTAAATAAAATGAAACCCACGTTCGTATTATCGGAGGCAGTTATCGTAGTGCTGTCCCTATTATATTCGGGGACGCTTTTATTGTGCAGTAAATATTTTATACGACGATAAGAGTGGAGTATAGATAAAACAAATTGATCGAGCTGTAGAGAGAAACTTTTTGAAGCATTAAGTGACAAGTGGGTGGAGGAGAGATTGTGCGAATGACGACGAGAACAGGCATTTAATATCTATGGAATGTAGATAGAGGCTTAATAGATAAACAATCATTGTGTTGTCTAAGAAGATAGATAGTTACTGTAATAGGAGTATAATGCTGTTTTATAGTAAAACTAGTAAATAAAGCAGAATATCATGTTAATAAATTTGACAGAAGTTTGGTATACATTCATAGTTGTGTACGAAGTAACAGCTTTTTATGTTTTTTTTTACATTAGATAGGCTCACGCTTGACTACAACTTGCCTGATGTTAAGCAACGTTGTAATCTACGATCTAGCGCGCTTGCCTAGAAGAAACCGGTTTACTCTCGACTTGAAGACCGACAAATAGTATTATTAACATTTTTTCACACATTGCGATTAAAATTTACCATCCAGAGTATGTACTTGCTAATAACGTATTAGTTTATATATATGATCTGTAACGATTAATTAAATCTAATGTGTAATAAACGTCTAATAACCAGCATGTATGTACATGAAATCATCGTCTGCGAATAGTAATATACAATCCGCGATTAATAACGCGTAAAGCAAGTTACATTACATATTAATAGCGTGCGTGCCCTCATATTGCTACAGTCTCGCATTCGCGTACACAAGCAAACAATATCAAATATCCAATATTGTCTTAAACATATTACATGAGCATAAAGCTCCAAAATCAATATAATCGTGTTTAACTAGCTGTGAGCGAACCTAATTTACTTGGATTTGCCTCTACATTAGTCCCTTTGGAACGTAGCCTAGAGCGGTACCTCCCCACGTATGCTAAACATAGCTGAATATACAATTTTCCCCATATCTAAATATTAGACGCTCCCCTTCAGATGAGAATACACAGGACGGATTTTTATTAAGATTTAATTAAGTTCTCGCGTTGCATTAGACGCGTGCGTAGAGATTAAGCAAAATCCACTGATACTTAAGCAAACCCGCCGCATTGTCTGTTAATAGAAAGCCGTATTATGTGCCTTAACCCTAATAGTATGTTATCGAGCATCTTATGTTTTATTCAGAGGAGATTAGCGCCGAGCGTCGTGCCCCGCGTGCCTGCTAGGATTTTTTCACCATTTATATCTGTACGTAGGTAAATAAGTACGTAGATATTTCTTTGAAAGTAATTTTGTATTAAACTCGGAGGGGTTCCGACCTCAATTCTCGCTTGAAACAAAATCATTAAAATGTCTGATGTTGATTAATTAATACTAGAATTGATTTCGGGAGCGCCGCTCGCCATTCCAATTTATTTGTTTTGAGTTAAGATATACTGAATGAGCAATTTGATGGAAAGTTACTGCTTAATTATTGAAGATACCGAGGAGGATTCAATTCGCCAAGAAATTGTGTATCTGCATTATGATTTATTTGTTATTTGAATAATTCCGTGTTATTAGGTATTTGTTGAAAGATAGCTTAATAAATGTAACCAAAAGGGAGTACAGATTTAAAAGTACTCAGTTCGCTTATTCAAATAAAACAAAAGAAAGACTATCGTAGAATATATTTTATAACGTTATTATGCAGAAAGTGCTTCAAGGTACAGTTATACATAAAAAATGGTTTGGTTTACCTTAAAATACGTAAATGTTTGCTAAAACCGCGTTTAACATGACATTATTGAAACGTAGGCCACAATTTCGTCGAAACAACGTAGTTGTGGTTTGCGTTCATCAGTTTATTCGGATCAACGCTCTCTAGGCACAAAATTGCCCTCTAATTTTGACGTAAAGCGTAACAATACAGGGTGAATTAAAAATGTTGATTGTCTGTAATATTTTGGTGAAATTCGATGTGTTACAAAGCCGGCGCGGTCCGGTCGGGGCGGCTCGAAGCGAGGCTCGCCTGACGGGCAGCTGCAGAATGAAATTATGAGCATTTTTATTTCCCGGCGCGGCCTACACCTGCCCGGCCCGACCGCGATTGACACCTACCCCATTATGACGCTCGATCCTCGCATGCCTCGAAAAAATCCCAACAATAGATTCCCGATCGCAGCCGCATGAGAACTTATTATTAGCCCCTTTATAACGTGGGCTATTCATTTTCATACATCTTCATACAATCCTGACCATTAGCCGAGGCGTGTGGGCAGTGGGCTCGCAGCTAAATAAAACTATTGTTGCGCCTAACAATTCGTCCAAGTGAACATCTTCACGAGAGACTCGGCTCCATTGTTACCGCTGGCTGTGTCTCGCCCCGTAGCGACATTTTAGAGGGGAATTTATTGCCAATTTCAGTAAATGTTTACCGAAAGTGAGCGAATGGTAGACGACTGAATTACTTATTGTGATGAAATAAAGGAGGTCATATTGAAAGCGACCGTTGAATGCCGGCGCTGTCAGCACAGACACTGTTTGATGATAATGATTTACGGCGACAAAATCACTATGCGACTTCGACGTTAATGTACGGCAAGATAAATGTGTCGACAGTTTCTTTGCGGAGGTCGTGAAAAATAGATGTCTTCATTATAGTACAAAAGATAGGGAAGTATTGCTTTTTTATTGAACGGTGTTTCGTGTGCCTAAATAAACATACTTGGTGAAAGAAAAGGAAGCAAAGAAGAACAAAGCTCGTGACTGTGAGAAACTTTTGATACGAGACGTCAAAACCTCTTAACTGGAGGCGACCGCAGGTGCGAACAAAAACGTGCGACCGCAAGCTTGCCGTCATAACCACAGCCTCGTTCGCGAAGTAATCATCTCGGTGCATGTTGTTCTATATTTAGTACAAGACTGGATTAGTGGGCGCAAGGTGCAAGGTGTCTCGACACTACACGCGACACATAATGTCTTACAACTAAATTGCTACGTTACACAAACGACTTCCAAGAAAATCGTCGGAGTCGAGCACGCAACTTAATTAGTACATTGTATCCGAAACGTAGACGGCCATTACTCGAGCAGGGCGAGATTAAACTCAGCCACGGAGTCGCCTCGTGTCCACGACGCCACTGCGTTAATGATTCAGAAGCGTCGTCGCCTTATTCGGGGCGAAACTCAACCTTCCGGTTATGAGGCGGGTCGCTCCAGGAGCAGCGACTTCGTTAGCCACGGCTCCTGTAATGACTCGCTTAATTCGAGATAATTACGCTCCCAGCAAACGCAAACGTGGCCCAGAGAATTTATCGAAACTAGTCTTCTCCGAGACGGGACGTGCCCCGCGATATTTCCTCTCCCGTACGTTTAACTCAAGCACGCTCAGTGTAGGCTGCCTTTACCTCCCCTTAATAAGACATCGTAAATCAGCCGCCGGCTATAAAATCTAAGCTAAATGGTAGCTTCATTTGATTTTAAACTCGTACCTCAATTTGTATGCACGAGATGATGGAGCCACTTCCTTTGACGATGTTTAAATGTCCGTTCATATTTTAATAAACAACATCGTTTCTCGAAAATCACGTTCGCATCAGTCATCCTGTCCAAAATCGCTTCTCTTTAATCAGGAACGACTGAGGCGGTTCATATTCGCGACTGGGTCGTCGCGGCACGACTGAAAGACATCCTGCCATTTTAATATTCCTTGCTTTACGAACGGTCTCGTGATGCGAAGCTTCCCCTTTTAGGGTATCCAACTTATTGTTTTTTCGTGTCGCTTAGACATTCTGTCTGTCAGTTTGGAATAATTCAGATTAAATACACCTACCGCGTCGCGGCCGCCCTGTGAATGTTAAGGAGTGGCGCCGCTTGCTCTCAGAATTGAAAACGAGTGCGGTTGATGTTTTGTTTTAATAAACTCACATATTTGCCTTCAAAGTAAGAGCTTTTATTTGATTTATTCCCTCCGAACGAGTTCCAGTTTAACGATGTGGGGTTGGCTCGGTTCGGTAACGGCAAAAAGCGAAGCTCACTTTAATTTCAGAGCTTTCAGTGGAACAGCCGTTTATTAACCTTTACTGTTACAAAACATCGAGTGCTCGCTCATTCATTAGATGAAATTACAATTTATGGACCAATTTTATTACCAGAGACATGTTTTACGCTAAAATGGTTCTTTGTGAATACCTTCGAACCCGTTGCGAAGACAAGAAAAGCCGGTACTTTATCACGGACTACTTATTCGAAACTATGAAATACGTCCGCGTAACTGCTCCACAGAAATATTACGTCTAGACCGTCGAGAATGTTCCGAGAGTAAAACGAATACCATGATCTAAAGATGTACGTATGCAGCATGCAGCTCGCAGAGGCAGGCCTATTGTTGGCGTGACAGCGCGCTGTTAATTCCCCGCAAACTGCTGCCTATCGCATCTATCTCTTAGCTATAATTACTCCTAGATAATTAGCCCATAAATTTACAGTTTTCGCTGCTGTATAACAGCACCTCATCGATATCATTTTATAGAAAATACCAATCACAGCTTGAAACAATTTATCGGCTGTCGTCATAATTTCATTATCGTTTCTGTTATCAGTGTATCGGCTATCAAAATTGCGAGAATCACGCTCGTGACTACCGATCCGTTCGTGACAAACGAGAATTATTGCTATTTTTGTATGGTCGTGACCGCAGCGCGATATGTCGCCCGGAATGGTCGTGTGCCGTCCCTCTGGCAACATTTATTTTAATCTAGTCCTCTTTCACTTTGTTGCGGGACGCTAAAGCCCGAATTCATTCTTTATTTATACTTTTACACCTGCAAAGCCTTACGTTTCCAGCGTTCCTGGGAAATAAACCTCGGCTCGTGAATTATTTAGGCATTGATTGTGGCGCAGCGAGACGTTTATGATTAAGTAATTATACTTGTGTGAACTCGGTGCCAGCAAGTTTGACGCGTTATTTAATTAAGATATATTTTACTACGCCGGGGCGTGACTTTGCTTTTAAAAACTGGATCCCGTTTCACATTTCCCATTAGGCTTGCGCATTGCCTTCCGTAATTTAGATAATGTATCTTCATTATTGTTAGATAGGTAGCGTACATTAGTTTCACACAAACTTCAGACAGCGAGCTACACCTCCGAATAATTTATCATCTACGAAACAGATCGTATCGTATCTTTTGTATTTGAGCTTTCTATTAAAACATAAAAGCTTCTCTCTAACAAACGCCTCAGAAGATTTAAGTATTTTAATAGTTGAATCCGTGATCCACGAGACGTTAATATAGATCGAACCGCACAAAAAATCCATCGCATACAAAAAGCTTGGGAATTAAATTGTAGGCAAATATTTAGATGATAAAAAACAGGCCGTTATTCTGTGAATGGTGGATTTAGATACGGTCTTTATTGATTCGATGTTGTGATATCGCGATACCTATTAATTCGAAACAACAATGGTAAATCCCGTAGGCGCGCCATGTTTTCATCTCGCACTCAGCAGCTCTATATTGTTGTTTGTAATTGATTTTTTTTATTCGTGGAACGGATTGTTCGATTTGCCATAAGCCCGACACGAAATGAACTTAAAAAGAGACGGCAAATCCAATCTGAACTCTAAAGTAAACACCGCGAAAGACGGCCGAGACGAGCCGTAGACAGAAGAAAAACAAAACTCTGAAAACGATCAATGCTACCAAGGGGCGAACTCCGCAGAAAAATCAGAAATGTAAAGAAAAACGATGAGAAATCCACAATAAATTACACCTGCTCGGATGAAATATAAAGCGAAGATATTGTTTTAAGAGAGTCTCCCGAGCGGGTGATTACGGCTCGGCAGCTAACCCAGACTTGAAATTCCAATAGTTTTTGCGCCAGTAAAAACTGATATTCCGTTCGGCCGCGTTCTGTCCGCCGTATATTGAGTTAATGTCGGCCGTGATTGTGAACCTGTCCTCTTTAACCGGACGGGTGTGAGCGAGACGAAGCTTTGTTTCACCGGGGTTGGCTCGAATCGCATTTTATGGTAAGTTGGCGGGCGGCAGGTGTAGCGATGCACCTGCGGCGCGGCCGGCCGAGATCGCATCGCAAGGACGTCGAACCCGCTCTCCGCTCCCGCGACTACCGCCCGAGCCCGTAGATAACGCACTCCACATAATTCTGAACAGAATACTACATAAATTAACTAATGATATGTGGTGAAGGAACGAGACCGGGATAAGGACCCGGCAAGCGCTTTACATCGCCAGATACGCGGCTGAGATAATGAAAATCGCGTCTGTGGTGTCCGTGTTGTGGAGAGAAATGCAAAATTGTATCTGTCCGAAGTATCGCAATGGATAAATGGTGTTGGTTTAAGGTAGGCGAGATCCAGAATGTGATTGTATGGGCCATGTTCGCTCCTATTTATAACATTACGAAGATAAGTGGGGTTTGATAAAATGTAAAATGTAGCGACGATTTGCGTCGAAAGAACATTTCTGAACGAGCTTTTGCCGTTTTAATCTTGAGTTACAAAGTTATGCACAAGTTTGAACACACCTTGGTCATACAGATGGAGTTTGCATTTGTTTTATTTTTATCATTAAACAATGTGGGAAGTAGAAAGTTGAAAATAAATATACAGAAAAACTCCCAGTGAGTTCAACTAATGTACCCGTTACATCTGATTGTAGCAAAACTAAAAGATTTTGTGAATTGCGGTTTACGTTTAGCTGCTAAAGGTCACAAACACTGTCTTACCTTACTTGTATTTTTTTTCCAATTACATAAAGTATCGTACACGCATACATATTTGAAAATGTACTTAATTTATTTTACTTCAACATATTGTTAACTTCATGAGAGTTTAATTTACATCGAACAGAATAAAGGTTTATAATATGTAGTTTCAATGTTGTTTATGTACTCGTTTAATAAACGTTGAACATCTGTTTTGGGCAAGCTCTTGGAAAATGTTCACTAATTCGCAACTTATTAAGTTAAAATACTACCACTACAAACTTAGTATGAATTGTCTGCGAAGTTTTATGAGTGTACATTGGATATTCTTAGTCGAACTATCATTGGAAAAGTTGTAAGCAAACACTGCAGACTTTGGAAGACCAACGCACTATGTAAACTTCAAGTTTTGATAAGTACCTACCTGCTTGAGAAACTTAATTAAACTATAGTGAGATATATATAAAAGTAGCCAAAGAAGGTTATTTTCATACCACTGCAATTAAGATAAGACACCCCTTTGTTGTGGCTTATATTGTTAAAATATTATTATCTTATATTGTACTAGTGGATGCTCGCGGCTTCGCTCGCATTGAGAAGTAAAACTTACATCCCTTATTTCACTCTTTTAAAAGTGGCATTTCCAAAAAACCTTTCTTAGCGGATGCCCAAGTCATAACATCTACCTTCACTCCAAATTTCAGCCCAGTCCGTCCAGTGGTTTGGGCTGTGCGTTGATAGATCACTATATCAGTCAGTCAGTCACCTTTGAGTTTTATATATAGGTATATAGATAACCTTTAATTTTTTTAATAAAAATGGTCTTGTGCTCATACATTACTTTAAAATTAGCTTTTTCAGTATGTATAAATTCGGTTCAACATTGATAAAAACCTAGGCATCAGTAATTGCCAGCAACAGAAAAAAACGTGTTTAAATGCTACGTACTAATATAACAGTAATTGAAGCAAATATTGGGCAATCATCAAATATATTAAATTAATCGTAAATGTTGAACAATAGCATTTAATTACTGAGCCAACACACTTATTACAATGTATAATTTTATTATTCATACTAAAGCTCACCGTACGTTAAATTTCACGTGTATTTCGAATACGTAGAGAGGATTACCTTAAATGTAATTTAGGTTTATTAGTAAAACAGATTTGTGTCAAATTTGTAACTATCAAATCAATTAACTAGGATTGTACAGATTAATACACAAAAAATAATATATGTTAGTCATATATAAATTTAAAGCTATGTTTAATATTCCATAGCCTTTAGACAATACCTACTTCCTAGTTTTATTAATAACATGTAAATTCTACGTGTTAATACTTTTGTCATTATTATTTTGCTTTTATAAAATTAGAGTTTATCCAGAAAAAAAGCAACGTTAATCCACAATCCTTTCCACAATTCTTTAATACTTTATATCAAATGAATCCATTTCATATAAAGTGTTAAAGTAAGTGACGATATTGAATGGTAACAAAAATATGCATACACCATAGGTACTTAATAATCACACGAAAATAAATTAATAATTGACCAAAATCGACTGTATTGCGCGTCGGAAACAATACGTGGATTAATAATAACCTTTTAATTATCTTACCGGTACTTGTTAACCACATAAGGCACATATAAATCCGGTACAGTTCGCCATATCCGGGCATCGGAAGAGGCGAGTTTCATCCGGATATTGAATATTGATCGCACACCCTTAACAGTGATGTATCGATGTTGGCCCTTTGAGGGTAAAGGGATATTTAGCTATCATTCAATTGCGGAAAAAAAACAATAACCGGGTATTGTCGCGAAGGATGATCGAAAGGCGGTTAGCGTTTACGGGTTAACTTGGTTTTTGGTGTCAGGATGATCATGATCGATTATGTAGCAAGATTTTTAAGGTTGTTTATATGCATTTTTTGTCATGTTTTTAAGCAATGTACGAATTGTTCAAAAGATATTTAAAACAATTTTGCTGATACCCTAAGATTTTTTTGTTATCTTAAAGCCTAAACATCTGAATCTCCCACATTCTAGGAATGCTAGCTATAAACTATTAAAATATAGTTTGGTAAGTAGGAGCATGCTACGCCTGCGAAGATAACTTATTCAGCCGGCCGTGTTCTGCCTTCTATCCCCTATGTATACGTGAGATGTATACTAACATATACGAGACGGCTTGGGACAAGTTTGTGGCACCCGGTTCCAGCCAATGTTTTTTCTATAAATATTTTATATTAATGACGCGGCGGTTAAGCAAGATGCAGACTACACCTGCCTTGTTGATTACGAACCGACGGGATGCCAATAGAATTGAATGGTGTTTAGCCTTTATATGGTGAGTGGAAAGCCGTTTTAGTAATGTAAGCAATGTCGCCGTGATAATGCCCTGTTTATTATGGTAGGGATTTAATTAGCCTTTCATTATACGGGTCGATTAGGGCTCAGAGAGGAATTGAATACGTTTTTGTAATAGTTTAAGGCTAAACGTCACGGGATTGAAATATTTTGTAATTAAGTTAATTAATCGGATACCACTGATGAGCCAAATTATGAAATGATCATAAACCTTAATATACGTGTATTTGTATATGCACATATGTAAATGCCAACACCTTTTACTGGCCTACACAGCAAGCGTTAAAAAGTGGTCAGAAAGGGACACGTCCAAGTTAGTCCCAATTAAATAATTAAAACGGCCAAAGTACGCGCAAACTCTCAAACGTAACACCTGACACGGTAGAGCTGCCGTTTGAAACGTAAAATATCCCGCCAGTGTTCCAAACCACGACACCCGGCGACTGGAAAAGTAAAATGTTTATGAATGTAAGAAGAAAGTTCTCGAAAGTTGGAGCTCAGTCGAGCCCGGGGATAACACGACAACTGCGTTAGGTCAACCGCCTCCTAGCGGCGATAATGGAATAAAATTGTGGACCTTTCACGGGGATTAAATTCAGATCGGAGGAATAATCCTATCAGTCAATAAGTGGCGACGCGCAGTTTAGAACTCCGCAGAGTCACTTAGCTTGAAATTAGATAGTTGAATACCGCACCGACACTGCAATTTCACAGGATTTGGGGATGAGAAATGGAGCGCTTACATTTAAATCCGCAAATGGGGATAACGGTTACTAATTAATGGTCGGCAATTAATATTAGAGTCAAAAGCTTTTTTACTAGCTCAAGGTTTTAAGCAAAGTTCTACAGTTATAAAAGACTCGAGACCAAATTCTTTTCATATATAAATCTGTAATCCTGAGTCATTCATGGAAAAATATGTGAATAGCAAAACTCGCTAAACATAAATTAAGAAAAGATTTTCGTCTTTAAGATCCAATATTCTATTTAGGTCTTAACCTATGCCAATATTTATTCTCAGCCTAGCCGCTTTGTATTCAAAGATTTAACCTAGATTACTCCGAAGCAGTTCTTCGTAAACTTTTGTTAAGACTTTCAGCCGATCAGCGATAAGCTGTGATAAGTGCAGGTGAATAAAAACTTTTAGATTTCAAAAGAGCTATTTACAAGGCAGATTTATAAGGTTTATCAAAAGTGCTGCTTTCAGAAATTGTACTTTGTAATGTTCAAATACATAGAAACTTTCACATTAGATTTAAGAAATAAGATGGTATATTGCGTTATTAAGTGATTAGTCTGAGTTATTTTAAGTAAGTTATAGCGTGATCGTCATCATTTTGTACCAGTAATATCCAGCTAATATTACTGAAGTCCATTGGAGGTGCTATAACACTCACAAACGTTGAGCCTTCAAACGTTAAACACAATTTTCTCCATCATCTAAGCGTGGGCGCTACGTGAGAAAATTCCGAGATCTAAAAGCAATATATCAAACTTCACATAACCGCGTACAATCTAGAACAGCTCTGTATAAATCAAATGGTTATTAAATGAAGCCAACCTGTGATTATTCCACGAAAAAAGAACGTTAGGAGGTAATCCACGCGAATATAGCTCGGGGCTGACTCATAGATAACTTCGGAGCCGTAATGAAAAAAAATATGATTCTGACGGTCCAATTAATGGGAAATATATAAATAATTGGTAGCGCTGTGTACCGAAACACGGGGCTATTTATTTTAACCACACCTGGTGGATATAGCCTCAGGCGCGTTCGAGGCGGTTTGCTCTACTTGTGAGAGCTAACCTTTGGGAATTCAACGTACGAATTATGATCGTATATGTACCGGTTATTAGGTCATATTTATTGGCTACAATTTTATACAACGTAAAGTATAAGTTAGTCATTGAGTTCTGTTCGATATTGTAGTTTATGAAAACAAATATTTTGTTCTCCGTTATAACCGGACCGTAGTTTGTCTTTTTCAACAGCGTTTTTTAGTTTTTTAGACATTTTTAAACAAAATTTAATGGTTTCCATCCAGTTCCAATTCTAAACCCGTTTTTGGAATATCAGAATATTCTAAATAATGTTCGTTTCAATCAATTTGTAGTTATATTTTATGCATCGAAACACGTTTCCAAGTGCTTTTAAGTTTACCACGAATTTTATTGTACCCTAATTGGAGTGATATTGGTGCCTATAAATTTGTTGATGAAGCACGAAAATTGTACGTAAATTATGATTTTAATTACGAACTCTGATGAACGTTTCGTTTGATTTCTCGAAAGTGTAAATGCATGATATTTTGTTATAGCACCAGCAGTACTCGTATTTGATTTTATATTATAAACTCAATTATATGGGGAAACAATTAAAAAAATCAAATACATATCTGTAATTAATATTTGACCAATTGATGATTTTAATTTGCTTACGTTTTGCCACGAAAGTTTGTTTAAAATAAACGTAATTACAAAGTAAAATATCAATCAACTACATTAATCTAATAATAATGCAATAAGAAAAAATAAGCATCATATAAAATAAGATACACCGTCATCAAATTTATACAATTAGGCCCAATCCTTCCATAAACAAAATTCCAAACCAGTTTTACGATCGGATGCCTATTGCTACTTATTTACCATCGTTTTTCATCTTTTTTCATAGATGAGACGATATCGATCAGGGCGGTCTGTAGATCAATTTACTGACTCGACATCACAACTTATAAACGTCTCATTGGTCAAAGAGAAATCATATCATTTAAAAAAAAACATTATGCAAAGAAAATTAAACACATAGCTATCATCCGACATGAATACATATGATTCGGCATATGGAATATATCGCCGATAAACTTAATCACATAATATTATAATATTGAGTTGCGGCTGCTTTGTTTGTTCACTACTTTCATTTCAGTACTGGTACGAAAGTAGTGTCCCGGCTGTTTGTCTAGAACGCCAGTCGTTAAGCCATGTCAGAGGCCCATAGGGCGGCTTGATTAACTCTCGACACCAGAGTTGGCCACTCTCATTCGATAAGAAGGAGAAGTACTGGTATACCGGAGCATACTAATTCATGCATACCTTCTTTTTTACCTGGTAATGAAATATCTGAATGTCAACTATGAATGACCTCGGCTCGTGCCGAGTGACAGATTTAGATCCTGATTTGGCCACACTTGACATATCGTTGACGGAATGGCATATAAGAATTGATAGATTTAGTTACGAGTCTCTGAGTTATATCATCTTTGATCAGTGTTTACAACCGGGTGGTCATCAAAGTCGACCGCTCGCTCCAACTAATTGGTGGTAATGGTACACTTATAAACCATCTTACCACGGTTTATTGGTACTGGAAAGTATTATTACCCTACACATGTATGGAATTAGAATGATAAATATTTATTACGAGAATAATTAGATTACTATCGGCCGATACTCTCCCTGACGGAAAGTATTTTTGGGTATATTTTGGTGGAGTTAAGGTTATAGCTTATTTAATTGATCTAAATTTTGATGAACGGACGTTAAAACGTGCCTTGATAGGTGCTTTGAAAACTGACAATATCAGAGTTCCGCACAGTCTTACTAAACATGCTTAGTTATTGCTTTGATATACCTAACTTATTTTCAAAATTGGCTTTCAATATAAATCTGAAAACACTAGAAATGCTCTCGTTATCAAACTTAAGAAAAAGATAATCTCAATTTTCTTGTGGGTTCTTGTAGCAATTTGAAAATTGCTTGTTACAATTTGGCAATTGGAAAATTCGAGTATCTATTTATATATTCTGCTGTACATTGGTTAATAGTTGGAGCATGTAGAATATTATTATTAACCTTATGTTACACTGTCACCATTATTTGATACGACCGAGATACGGTAGTGCGTTTTATGTAGCTGTAGCTCACAATGGCATTAGGTGCTTTGACTTTGTCCATAATTCGATAGTACCAAAATCAAAGCCTGACTATATCTAACATTGAACGAGCTGGTAAAGTAAATTTTGCTACAGCTTGTATATAACATAGTAGACATGTACCTACAAAATACAAACACCAAGTTTTAGCACTTATGTTTGAAGTAACGGCACCAAATTCAACTCACAACAAACTCCACTACTTTTCCAATTAAAATTTACTGCAAACGAATGTTGGTGAAAACTTTGTCGATAAGTTAGCAAACATTACTTAGTAAAACCTTAATGAACATTGGGAAAGTTAATTAAAATAGCCAATGCTGTGAATTAACCGGAACAGTGTTCTGAAGAAAATAGTTACTTAGTGTATATTTAGCAATTAATAAGTTACAATTTAACTTTGCCAATCGATGAACGAATATCAACATTTATTATTGTACTTGTATCCAAATTATTATTTATTATTTATAAACCTGCAACTTTATTATGGGTGATAACTTTACAAATTATTTGATGGATTTTATCAATTGGTTCTAAATTTATTTGCGGAAATAAACCAGCATAGTTATGTATATGTTACTATCAGTTTTATGTTTGAGGCACAAAGATTTTCTTGACACGTTTGATATAAAAGATATTTTTTTATTAGAACACTCAGTTTAATCATTATTTAGTGCATCTATAGTAACGCTTTGTTTCCACAAATCATGACCTAAAACGTTCTACTCTATAGATGAAAGGAACGTTTCACATTATGGCTATTAAGGAAAGCCTTTCATCCAAAGAAGAATAGATCAAAATCTCTTCAACTGCGAGGAAAAGCTGCAAAACTTTAAGTTGGCGGACGTCTAATTTCTTCATATAACGTACATACATACTTATGTATGTATATAGGTACATTATATTGGCGCACGTTCAAAGGATTTTCTTGTGAAGTAACGTTGGCAAAATAGGAATTCCAGTCATGCCTGATCCGGAACAGGCTGACCGGCAAACTAACGTTACTTATATCCCAATAAAGAAAACGTAAAGGGTAATGTTTCTAGTGGAATTACAGCCTTTATCAAGATTCAGCCGGTCAGGACGTTTTTATTTCTTTTTTAATGCTCTTTGTTCTTATTTTCTGCAGTAAGAAAGAAAAAAGCTGAAACTTAGGTACTTCGTATATTAATATATGCTCTTTACATAACATATGTATTGATAAAATATGTATTAAAAATAGTATGTGATAGGGTCGGATGTTTTTAATTAACAGCCAGACTTGTCTGCCGGAAGAGATTATGCAGCGAGTAATTGTTAGTTTTGTCGATAAATTCAGGAAAAGATTTCGTCTAAAAGTTTGATATTGATTAAATATTATTTTAATCCGGCACGTTATAAACAACATAGACTTAAAATTTTGGGATTCTTTATATATATGATATTAATCCGGATCATTATAAAAAAACTGGATGAAAAAAAAGAAGATTAAAAGGACGTTGTTTTTAATAGGCTTATGTTTAACACAGCCTGCCTCATGTTAAGCACCAAAACTTAATAATAAAATAGTCGCTATGTTCAACCTATACTTCTTCTTTAATACACAAACTAAACTTAGCATAATTTTCTCAAAAACCATTATATCAGTCTGATTAACAAGATTATTCTAAACATTTTTTTGCTACAAAAGTTACAATCCCAAAGTTTTCCCAATTATTTGTATCCACGCAACATGCAAAACAAAACACGGTTACTAGGTGTTTTTTTTACGCAAGAAATAACGAGACAAAATAAAGGAAAAAGAGATAAAAAATAAAAATTACCTTTAGGAATGGCTAATTTATTTTGACAAAGGTACCCTGTTGTCCCCGCCAATGTTATGGGATGGACAGCCAGGAATGAATATTTTTATTTCCATTAAAGGAAAATACCATTTACGAGTACTCTATACATAGGTGTATAGATTTATGACAGATAGATATAATGTACAATTTACATACATATACTATGTACTATATTTTTTTTACCAAACACTAAATATTCGCATAAGTGACATTCTGGTTAAAACAAAATTGACTGTAACGATATCGATCAACAAAGACTTGAATGTTTTTGTCAGTACCAAACTACTTTTTTAACATTTGCTCTCGTGTTTTTCTAAAAAGCTAAATGGAATATTTCCTGCTAAGCCTCGCCTATAAATCATTTATCTCTAATACATCGTATAAAGAAACTGCATATTTCTTCTTTTTCTTTTATCATTCACTTGGATGTTGCTGCATATTTTTTGTTTCATAAGTTGTATGATCTAATGAACTTTTAGATGCAATTCCTTAGAAGTAACGGAAGTATAGGTATTTTGAATATACTGTAGATGCTTGATTATAAGGAAGTAAGTGAAAAACCTATCAGGCTTTTTCCAAAACAATACATGTACCTATCATACAAACCAGATATAACGATTTTATCATAGTCAAGAAAAGCATCTAAGCCCTATTCAAAGAGAAAACGTATGATCCCATTGTGGGATAAGTACATGCAAATAAGAGACATCAGAGCATAAAATCAATCTAAACAAAATCCAGTCCAGTTAACATACGAGGAAAAACGATAAGGGAACGAGAAAAAGATACGTTCTCAGTACATTTATCTGTGAATAGCAATATATCATCGGCAAGCAGTTCCAGCATTTATAGGCATAATAAATTAATGTCAAACTCATGTATACAGTGCGTATCAAATTCTTATCTTCACTATTGAATGCGTAATGCGAGAATCGTGTGTTATCTTCAGCGTTCTATAAACTTTAATTTATACAAACTTAATGAAATTAGTGATTGCCGTTGAGATGAAAATCGAGGGCCATAACCTCTGCAGTAAATTTAATCTCGAATCTATGATGGAAATTAATACGAGGAACCTTACTCACGAAATATCGTTTTATTAGTACTTTTAAAAAGGGCTAATTTAAGATAAGAGTTTTTATTTGTTTTGAGGAAATTGACGCTCGGGTTCTTACTGGCTCTCGTTGTTTTACGACTCAGTTGCGTAATGATTTGATTTTAGGCTGAAAATGCAGGAAATAAATATTTTTATAGGTCTACTAATTAAATGTAAACTTATCAAATTATTTTTTTAACATCGGTACGAATGTATATGCTAAATCACCAAAAAAAAGTGCTGATTTACGCATATGATGGTTTACGCATATCACATAGCAGTTCATATTCGTTTACAAAAAAAAGCAAAAAATCTAAATCAATCTATTCATTTTAATATCAATAAACCGTTTGTTTATAAAAGCTCAAAACACACAAACATAAAATACATATAAAGCCGACGCCACGACGCAATGTTCGTTGAGCGTAAAATTTTAATTAAATTGGCATAATAACTGTAAATTATAATAATTAACAATTACATTATTTTAAACGTTATTATATTTTAATGTTAAGCAGCTTTCTTGTTTAAGCGCTTTACTGTTAAAATCATAATTGAATGGAAAACTTTGCAAGTGTTTTGTAAACATTGAATTTGGTGGATACAAACACTATATTTGTGGAATTTACTACTACACAACAGCAATAAAAAAATAAGATAATTAATTCATAGCATAATAAAGCTTAATGTTATTTTTAACAGACATGCTTATTGTAATGATTTTGTTTGCACTTAACTGTTGGCGTAAGAAGAACGAGAACTCCATTACGACTATCATAAACAAAGCAATGAACTAACGGAATCGTAATATGAATATTGTTTCTTTTAACTAAAACCCGCATGGCTGTTGACTTAAAAATTATATATACTATACTAAATATAAATAATCTTTATTAAATGGCTTGATCAATATCTGTGAATGAGCTTCTATAAGCAAATTGAAAAAAATAAAGCTTTCTTATCAGTAAATAAAGCGTTCTTCTCATTAAAATTAGCAGACGAAATTTGCAAAAAGTTATTGTTACTCTAAACAATAAAAAAATCCATCAATATGTCCTTAACAAATACAGCAAACTCAACATAAACAAAAAGCTCAACTCACCAACCAGAAATCCACACAGAAAAGCGCGCTAAACCTCAAAGTGTTCACGGCGTCTCGAAGCACAGAAAATGTTCACAGGACATCCACTAGCAAACGCAATTGAAAATCCAGTTTATTCACAGGACACTGTATTTTCCGAGTTTATTTTATATAAATTTTATCGTAAAGTTGGGGAGGAAAGACACGTGCGCTCCGCTTGGTGGCTCGGCGTGGACTGCCGGCGGCGGCCGGCAATTGTGAGAGCTTTTCTAAATATACACCCCCCGCAACCCTATGTTGTCAGTATGTTGGGTGCGCGATACCGTGAACTTTTCTATACATTTTGCAGTTTTTCATATCGTTCATTGTTAAAATGAAGGGTAATATATGTTATTGTTTACTTTTATATTATGTATATATGTATAATATTACTATGATCGGGTCAATAAAATAATGCAATGATTGGAAACCAAACTGGCCAAATTTATAATATCTTTGTTGGTTATGGCTGTACTTCAATAAATTAAACTATAGCTAACCAGCTCGATGTTAAAATAAGAGATTTATCTGGTGATATAAGTTCATAAATGATTAATACATTTTTTTTTAAATGAAATAAGTCACTTTTCCGGCGTTACAACCGAATAAAATTATTTGAAATTGTAGCAAAAACGTAAAAGCTGTAAGTCAGATGATAATCCAACTTTAAGCTTTTACATAGATACACGTTTCTTTATACTTGTTATTGGTGTATAATAAAGTATTTTGATTGGATTTGATTTGACACGTGTCCTATTAAATAATTATCATAACATTACTATTAACAGTAAAATTAAAAGCACTATAAAGTTATCAAAAGCTCTATATAAAATTTAACCCACATGTCTATAAAGAATCTCATAAGCTCTCAATGCTGTCAAAAGATGTTCTCGCCAGTAACGCGTGCAACTTAATAGAATTAAGCTTAAAGTTTTTTGGTAAAAGGGCGGGGATGGTACATACCTATGGAAAGGGGCGGGTTGTTAGATAAATATGTTGACGTGTGCTTTTATTAAAAGTGTACAGAGAAACATGGTATAGAAATTCTGTTGTAAAACTTTCAAGCTTGAGTATGCGTTTTGTGCAGCTGCAGCTGCAGTAATTATAGGTGTTCTTATTATGTACTCATAAATTATATTTTTATGCTAAAAGTGTAAAATGTATTGTAATAATGTATATTCGGTTACCAAAGTAAAGTACACATACAGTGACGTAGGCCGTTATTATATAAAACTGTTGGGAATAGATAATTTCAAAAAAAAAAAATATTATTTACATTTAATACACCTCGTCTACCATTATACTTGCGTCTTATCCTTGCCAGATTGGTTGCCTGGAAGAGATCGCTTTTAACGATAAGGTCGCCAGTTAAGACACTAGGCTTAAGTTTTAATATTCTTTTTGTAAATTTCTGTATTGTGCTGGTGTTTTTTTACATAAAGTGTATATCTATCTATCTATCTATGTATGTGTAAAATTAAAAGAAAACTCTACTTCTACACCATTATTTTTAAAACATAACAAGCATCAGTAACTATACACTCTGATAAAATGTACGTGTGTAAAACTTTACTTTATACATTATATGAGTACATTCAAATGTCAAGAGATTTCACTTTCTATTTTGTCAGCACATAAAACGTCTGAACCCTACAATTTAGTTCATAAAAGCAAGTTTGTACATCATTAAATATTATTTCTGTAGATGCAGACACCTTAACTGTAACACCAACATTTATTAAACAAATACACAAGGTTGAGTTAAAAAACTCGTAACTTCAGAAACATCAATTGTGTGCATTGCAATGTCTGAAAAGCTGGCGATTTTATTTCTGTAAAAAGGCGAGTTATGATACAGCCTTTATGTTTATTAGGCTGCAAACAATTCGCATAAAAATTGTTAATCTTCGGCCATCTTTGTTCTGCGCTCGTAGAGCTGCGTAGCATTTCGTAGCAGGTCAATGGCCTCGAATGGCTACGAACTGAAGTTTTCTTGCCAATACTTAAATTGAAACATTTCAGTGTAATTTTTGCAATATTTGCAGAAACATACTGAGTGGAATAGCATTTTCGCAATCATTTTATTCTAAATTAGCGTTTCAAATAATATGTTCGTCTATAACATATCTATTTTGTTGTACATAATATGTTAATACAAAATAATATAGCTGTGATTTCCCAAAATGAATTGCTCTAAATATTTTATGTAAGATGTTATGTAGGTACTGTAGTAAATATTATTTCAGAGAATATTGGCCGAAAATTTGCAAAATTAATCAAGTATCTATGTCATTATTAATGAATACGTTATGATAGCCCGAAATATAAAAAAGATATTGCATTATATGACACTCATAAATTTATAACAACCCATTTTCAATCTTCATTATCCGTAAAGGAACTTAAATAGTATTATACAATTTTTGTACATCTTAATTAAAAAAAATGTTATTTATTAAATATTTTTATATACCTACATATTTTTTTCTGACAAAATTCATAAGTTCACATCGTGGCAACCATTAAATATTTTTTGGAAGTTTAAGTAAGTAAAAGTAGTTAATTTGTCAAGTGGTCCCTTGACCCAGACAAGATACAATCAAGTATGAATATCATCCAATTAGCAAATTCAAAGTAAAATTTAAAACCTTCTTAATAACACAATAGCAGCTACAACCAAAAAATTCAGTCTATGCAACTAACCTATACTTTTAGGTAACAAAATTATACGTATTTCGCTGGCATTCAAAAAAATAATACTATGCACGATATGAAAACTTAGATTGGAAAAACTTGGCTCTGAAAATAATTAAACTGGATTAAAACTTATCGCATGTTCATTATTCGCTGAAAAAGTCACGAAAAAATTACACAGTACAATTACAAGACAGTTATTACTTTTTGATTCACTTAGTTTCGGAGTCATGAATAAAATTATCTTTTACATAATTTGGGACAAAAAAATAGGTCTCCAGACATTTATCCTTTGTTTTTTGTTGTGATTGTATGATATTTTTTATTTGATATATGCAAGCATCTTTACTTTTTATCTCAAAACTAGCTGGTGCGCGCGACTTCGTCCGCGTGGAATAGTTATTACCATAAAAACGGTTCTAGTGAGTTAACCTTAAAAGATAGACATATGCTGTTGCAGACATTTTGTTAGATCATTTCAAGAGGAATAATTCTTTGATACACATTTTTTTGATATCTTGAACCGTTTTCGCAGCGCACGCAACGGAAGCCCTCAAAGATGTATAATATTCCCCGTTTTTTCCACATTTTCCATTGTTTCTTCGCTCCTATTGGTTGCAGCATGATGTTATATAGCCTAAAGCCTTCCTCGATAAATAGTCTATTCAACACAAAAAGATTTTTTCTATTCGCACCTTTAATTCCTGATATTAGCGCGTTCAAACAAACAAACAAACTCTTCAGCTTTATAATATTAGTATAGATAATGCCAGCGAAGCCGCGGGCGTCCACTACTGTCTGCTAAGTGTAAAGTTTTGTGAATTCTTTGTTAGTTTTTGAAGGTCTCATTAACAGGTACGAGTGTAATTTACGAATTTATCTGAATATTGAGACAAGTCCCGTATGGTGATAACTGATAACAAATAATCTGTCCAATAACAGGGACATACTTTTATTTTAAAGTCTTCTTCTTCTTATCGAATGAGAGTGGCCAACTCTGGTGTCGAGAGTCTATCAAGCCGCTCTAAGGGCCTCTGATATGGTTTAATGACTGCCGTACTAGACAGACAGCCGAGACCAAAATTTAACGTGTCATCCGACCCACTGAAGCGCCCAAAATAGAATGCCACTTTTCGGTCACCCATCCGCGTACTAACCGCGTCGACCGTGCATGGGATTGTCTACGCTAGCTGAGCTACGGGCGCTTATTTTAAAGTGAAGCTAACTAGTCGTCATTTCAATCAATTAATTCAATGTGAAGTTTTTATCAGCTGCAAGCCACTGCTCAGAATATTATAACTAAATAATAAATAAATAAAATAAATATTTCGGGACATTGCACACAGCGCCATCTAGCCCCACACTAAGCAAACGTCATTATTTTTTTCAATTTTTCAGCAATTCACTAACAACTGTCTCCATTGTAAGTACTGTACAAATGAACACAAGTATATAAGTATTATAGCTTTCAAAATGAAACTGAAGCAGTGGCTAATAAAAAAAGCCTTTTATAAATATGATGATTTTATCCCTAAAATTGAGTGGCATGATGTGTTTATATTTATATTACATATGAATGTATGAAATTTGACGTATAAATATTTTTATGAATAAATGAACTTGAACTTGAATTTATCTAGTACCCACGACACAAGGGTTTGCTTAGTGTGGGGGTAGGTTAGATGGCGCTGCGTGCTATGTCCCGGAATCTACACGCTCATTAATAAATATATTTTTTCAATATGTAACAATTACAGTTTTCACTCACATCTAATTTCGCGTATGACTCCATGCTGCCGCGATCCCAGTACGTTCATTCTGAAGATAGGTGTCATTACACCCGAAACACGTAAAGAACATACGCGAATTATAACCGTAATAGCTACATATTGATGAGAATGTCTCACGATAGTATTAATAATAAAATAATTCTTTACTTGCTAATACTAAAAGTTTCTCAATACGCCCTCTAGCATAAAACGTGTACTCTAAAGAGCCTTAACATTCTTATCGGAGCGTGACTCAGCGTGAGTAACTATTAGTTTACACAGTATCCGTGAGAGGGCGTTACCTACACTACAGATAATAATTATATTTTGTTGTTTTTTTTAATTGATCGCTTTTTAAATAATAACAATCATTAAGTTATTTAAATACTCACAAGTTGTATAAAAAATATATTAGCTGTGTAGCTGTCATATAGGTTTTGCATTTTATTTTAATCTCTGGACTTGAGTCTCTTCTGCCGAAGGTTACGAGAATATCAAGATATTTATAGATAAGATTATTAATAAAATAATCCCCTATATTTTCTTTTCTAAGTTTATAACAATTTTTTTAGGCATCCTTATTTGTGAACAATTACTACCACAGTACCATATATGCGAAACTTGTTTTAATATTCTACCTATAGTACCTATTCCTATCTGTACATTTAGTTAAATTAGAGTCAGGCACAAAACTACAAAGGCATGAAACAAAATACAATATCTTACGAAAGCCTTACCCTTGTATCTGTTAGCTGTAATTGGAGACTGCGTAGGTGTTACATGTTCCTATGGCGAGATACCTAAACCTAGCTAAATGGACCTAATATGTAGCTGCTACAATATGCTGGAGCCTAGGTTAGCTAGAGTGGTGAGTAATATAATTGTATTTTAGAAGGTTATTAGCCATCTTGAATTAATGAGTTAGATTTTCCTTTGTTTTTTCCCCTGTAATAATTTTCAAAACGAATGAAAAACAGAATGACTGATGACTTGTCAATTTCATTGGATAAATAAGACGTTTGGTTTGTTATTTAAATAACACGTTATTTTTTAAGAGGGTAAACCCTTGTTTGGAGATTTCAAACAGTCTAATGTGCCTTTGTCATTGCTGCTGTAACATAGCCCTCCTATTTTTGCCTTTTTGCAATAACGCCTGAATTTTGTGTAACAATATTTAATGACTGGTAACACACAGGCACTAACAAATTGCCTCTGATCTTATTAGTGAGACATCGCGAACTCCATATTTGTAACAAGGCAATTTGAGCGCCTTCCAAGTTCTTCTTACTCGTATCTGTTATTGGAAACAATTGAAGGTCTAATACTATGTAATTGTTAGAATGCTAATTAACTAAAATAAGATGAGTTCATTTTAGTTCAGTGGTTTTGTTGGTGCCTGCTGGTGTAAGGCAAATATTAAATCTAATGTGCAACTTTTTTTCCAATTGTTGATAATAAAGAATGTGATATAAAGCTAAATTATTTGGTGATTATATTATTATTATATGGGTGACCAAACAGATTACGGCTTAATTATTGATTACTTTGTGATAAGGTCGCCTCATGTAATTATATATTAAAAAAATAACTTGATTGATTGCTTTGAAGTAAACTAATAAAAAAAATCTTTATTAGTACAAAACTTAGAAAAATTGTGTAAGTTTGATGTACCTGAGAGTTGGAACAATATATAATAGAAAAGAAAATTATTTTTTTATTATTTTTTTTTTTATCACTCAAGAGTGGAAACCTACTTTGATGGTGTTCTCTTATTAACTAATCATACCAGCCCTAAAACTCCAGGTGCAATTAATCATTGAGCATTGAATTTATTCCGATAAGATTTATCTAGTATCTTTTAAAAGACGTATCTTTTGATATACACGTATTTATAGGTATATACTATAGTAAGTGGCGCTTATCAATTTTAATCGGTATAGATTATTGATGTAATTCCGTTAGTCTTTCTAAATATGTGTTTTGTGCTACATGTGTTGATTTGTGTGTGAAGTTTGTTTGTTTTTTGTGCTGTGTTTTGTGATGCATTTGTTTGAAAACAGCTGACAATCATGGTAAGTAAATAGCAATACTTTTTAGTATTATTAGTAATTTAATTTGAATTTTCATTATAATTAGTCATTAGTTTTGCGCTGAGTTATCAGTTTATCAACTTTATGCTAACGGCTGAACATTTTCAGTAATCTTGCGATGATCTTTCAGTACATAGCTTGTTTCAATTGATTGTTTATTTTTTACTTTCTAGGAATTTTATTTTAGCCACGATAATCTATACTAATATTATAAAGCTGAAGAGTTTGTTTGTTTGTTTGAACGCGCTAATCTCAGGAACTACTGGTGGGAATGGAAAAATTATTTTTGTGATGAATATACCATTTATCAAGGAAGGCTTTTAGGCTATATAACATCACGCTGCAACTAATAGGAGCGAAGAAACAATGGAAAATGTGGAAAAAACGGGGAAAATTATTAATCTTTGAGGGCTTCCGTTGCGTGCGCTGCGAATATGGTTTTTATATATCAAAAAAATTTACAAATAAAAGTTGCAAAGCCAAATAGACTAATTAATATCAC
This sequence comes from Macaria notata, assembly GCA_927399415.1. Lineage (NCBI taxonomy): Eukaryota > Metazoa > Arthropoda > Insecta > Lepidoptera > Geometridae > Macaria > Macaria notata. Next base: position 5,457,058 of record OV656727.1, read on the forward strand.
TGCACAGATCAGGTTAAAATTTAGCATGCAAGTAGATGTTCTGACGTAGGTATCCGCTAAGAGAGATTTTTAGGTAATGCCACTTTTAAAAAGGGAATGAAATAGGGAATGCAAGTTTTACTTCTTAATGCGAGCGAAGCCGCGAGCACCCTCTAGTATATGATATTATGAATTTATAAGTCTCATTGTTTAATTATGTTGTTAGCTAGGTAGGTACTATTTAATTTTATAGTGGCTTCGAAAAACTTTGTATTTTGGTTGCTGAGTTAGCTTTTTGTGGATAGTTAAAGAACAGTTTTACGAAAACTTGTAACAAACAAAGCTCAGACATCTATAAAATATAGGTATCACAAGATACTGTTGTTTTGTATAATTAAATTATTAATTCGCGTGATTTATACGAGTATCTTATCGTAAGTGGCTTATGGGATTAACAGAACTACGCGAAATGTAAATTTATTGTATTACCACTTTGATAATCGTAAACCTCTTTGGCTCGGACCATCGGGGGAAGTACCACATCCACGTACATATCTTTATATGTTTATACATATAATAAAGCTGAAAAAGGTCACAAATCTGAACAAGGACATTAGACCAAAAGATGTTGGGTATACTTTAAATCGACAATAAAACACGTTTCAGCAGCTTTTTTTATATTCTTTGTCTTTTTACCTGTTCATCTGTGTCTCTGGTTTGTCTATTTAAACGCTCATCACGCAAAAACAGCTGAACGGATAATCATGATTTTTGGTCTTAGGAGTGTCATTGGCTACTTTTTATCCTGATTAATGCGAGCGAAGCCGCGGGCGTCCACAAGTAATATAATATATTATGAAAGCTGTACACAATAGTTAGGCTTACAAATTTACAATTGTTTTACATATTTGTTTGTGTCCGTTGGACGACTTTAGATTTAAATAAATACATTTTATGGGATCATGTTTTTATATTATAAGTGTATGTAAGTTGGTTTTGTGTCTATTACGAATAACTAATATATCACCCCTTTTATAAGATAGAGCCTATCTTGTTGATTTCATTACCTCTGTAGCTTACGTTTTAACAACATGTTTTTAAACATGTTGTTTGTAGTACAAAAATAATAATTCTATGAAACCTAATATGTTATTCAGAGGGAAAATATGAAATCTCTTGGTGATATAATAAATTTGCTACATATTTGCGGCAAGTTTTTTATAAATTTCAAATATCACTGTAACTACAGATGAATAATGCTTATTATCAGGTGTATGCTTTACTAGTTTTATGACTAATATATGTAACTAGTGGACGCCTGCGGCTTCGCTCGCATTATTTCAGGGCAAAAAGTAGCTGATGACACTCCTAAAACCTCAAACTACATGATGATCAGCTGTTCTTGCGTGATGAGCGTTTAAATAAACTGACTGACATATAAACAGAGACACCATTAGACAGATAAACAGAGAAACAGTCAAAATTTCTGGAAATTGTTGGAACGTGTTTTGCTATTAATTCGAAGTATCTCCAAACTTTTTTGTATATATCTTCAATGTTCAGACTTTCGACCCTCTTCAACATTATTACATGTACAGATGTAGATACACAGTGCTCGTGTCCAATCTTAACAAATCGTAAAAAAAATGTACCTACTCGGTTACGATGAAATAACTTGGTATTTGTTCCCTAGATAAAAGAAAATATAATATGAATTTAAATTCATCTTGACGCCTTACGCAAAAAAAACCACTAGGTACATTTTAATAATCTGTAATCAAAAAAAGTATACACTATTTTCGCATGAGTAATTGAAGAAAGAATTGTGGCGCCATCTGCAGAAATCAGCGTAAAGATTAATAATGATAAAAGTCAACAGATTTGATATAGACTGGTATAATTGTCTTTGATACTAAGTACATAATTACATACATTACTTCCATGTACCATAAAATAATGGACTTTACTTCTTTAGTTTTATAGAAATTAATAGATACTTATTTATCTAGGAAATGTTAGTAAACGCTTACAGGGTAGAGACTAGAGAAACTATTTTTTGTATAAAATTTTTAAGTTCTCCCTGACAGGCAAAGTCTTTCCCGACAATAAATATTTATGATTATGAATTTTAGGGCTTTTTAAAGGTTGAAAAGTTGTTATAAGCCCCTTTAGCAAAACTTTTCAAGTCTAGTGTAAATTTTCTTTTGCTTTTAAACTATTATGAAGGAATAATTTTGTGTTACTTTACTGCAGGACGACGGTACCATCATGCGGAGTATGGGATCCGTTGTGATCCAGGTGGGGGCCTTGGAGTTAATTGCCAGGTATATTAATATTATACGGTCATATCTATCTATACTAATATTATAAAGCTGAAGAGTTTGTCTGATTGTATGATCGCGCTAATCACAGGAACTACTGGTCCGAATTGAAAAATTATTTTCGTGTTGAATAGACCATTTATCGAGGAAGGCTTTATATAACATCACGCCGCAACTAATAGGAGCGAAGAAACAATGGAAAATGTGGAAAAACGGGCAAAAAAAAACGGGAAAATTCATCTTTAAGGTAAAAACGGTTCAAGTCATGGGTAACAGCTAATTTATAAAGCTGAACAGGTTGTTTGCAAAAATAAATATGGTGCCTAAAATAACTATTCCACGCGGACGAAGTCGCGAGCACAGCTAGTGTAAAATAAAAATAAATCAATAAATATTCCGGGATATTGCACACAGCGCCATCTAGCCCCACACTAAGCAAACGCTTGTGTCGTGGGTACTAGATAACGTATATAATACTTATATACTTTTCTTTTGAAAATACATACTTATTATACATACAAACGACCAACTTCAACACAAGTAATTATAAATTTGTAATTCATAAATACTTGTGTCATGCGGGAATCGAACCCGCAACCCCTAGATTAGATATGTAAATGTATATTTTGTTTCTAAAATTATTTGGACAGGCAAGATCACGAGCATTGCAGCTTACTGTACTAACTTCAGCGTTCTCTAATTGATCTTTAACTATTCCCTGCTCTTTTTTTTAAGTCATACTAAGTATTTGTTAATAATGTCGTTAATAATGTCAAAAGAAACAAATGCTGCATTTAATCAATTATTTTTAAAGAAAATCAGAGGCCTAAATAAACTCTCGACACCAGAGTTGACCACTCTCATCCGATAAAAAAAGATCAAGAAAATGACAGACATCTACTAGGACTTTAACAACACAACTACATATAAACTAAAACAGTACCTAATACCAGAAAAATCTGGCACTAACTTCAGTTTTGGATTATGTTACATGTCAAATGAGGTCTCTCGTCATATAAAACTTACTTTAAGCATATCATTGTCGTATGTTGCAGATACTCCATGAACTCGGGACGGGCCACCAGCGTGTTGTCATCGCTGCACGAGTTCCGGTCACAAGAAGTCGAGATGGCAAGCGGGAAGCAGTGGAACTGGAAATATTTGAGAGTATGTTTATTTTATACTATGTGGTTTTACATTGGACCATAACTCGCCTGTAGGTCATTACGGTCTACGATGCAGCGTGCTTACCCAGTACAAACAGGCTCATTCACGCTTTTTTTTTTTACATAGGTACGTATGTGTCTTATTAGTTGTGTGTTAGTAGTTTGTCCAGGCTGTAAGTGTTCTTGTTGTGTTGTTACGAGTACTAAGGTGACTTCCTTTGCCAGGCAGCGAACAACCCGCTATCTCTTAAAGTTTTCGAGATCCCTTGTGGTACTCCAAGGCCTAAAGGTCAAAGAGATGGTGATCCTCGGCCTACCGCCTCGCATCCTCTACGCTTAGACGTCGCAAGTACTGCGGTTGTGAGGCCGAAAGTTTAGTTGGTAGAACGAGCTGCAAACAAATCATATGATATATCTCTGGTCAGGTTTGGATTGGATCCCTTTAGTTACTTATTTTTCAATTTAAGCGTGGATTTGTACTCTTTCAACTATATATAACATATTATATAACTCTTATCTATAAAATACTATTAATTTCTTTGCAGTTCGCAAATTGTAATAGCAATAGTCCTAATTTAATACGTGTAGTCTGTACAACGTTAAATTTAATTAATAACAATTTCAACTATTTGTAACGGAATAATATATATAACGAGAATTTATGTAGTGAAGGCTCAATTATTTTGCGATACGAAATAATATAAAGCAATTTAAAACATCCCTTGAGATCTGAAATGCCTAGATTAAATGCTATCTTAATAATAACTGACCTAGACTTGAAAAGAGGATTGCTATTTGTTAATATTAGATTATCTCGTTTATTTGCTCGCCAAATTGGGTTTAGACGTTTAATCCTGCGGGCAGTAGAATTTCCCTGAGGGCATTAATTAAGATGATGTCTAGGGTATAACTGTATGTTTATTTATGTATTTCAATAGTCTAGTCAGGTAAACATTAGATAAAGAGTTAGAGATATACGTAAAGTGTCTAGAGCGTATTTTGAAACCCCTTTAAGTTTGTTATTTCTCTGAATCTCAATATTATTATGTGGCATTGCAGGTTTCAATGGAATGCAACAGACTTTGATCTTTTTTATAATAAAAATACCCTTATAACATGCTGAATCAAATTTGATACCGGGATTTCACGTTTCAAATTTCTAATTCCTATATTATTATTTTTATTTCAGGACCAGTTCGACCAAAAGGACCTTGAAGGCTTGTACCGCAAATACGACGACAAATTGAAGGAAACACTGATTCATATCTACCTAACACTTCTTGTGTTCTTCTCCACGATTCACATAATTTTCGTCATGGTCGGGACCTACGTGGAGGTACGTTGATTGAATATCAAAACACGCCTGAGTGAATAAAAATTGAATAAGATACAAAACTAAGTAATAGGGGGCTACCCAATGTAATAGAAGCTAGCAGTGCCATGCGGCGTAACTCGTTAATCTCGTATTAAAATGACACTAAATATTTTACAAATATAATATTTTTTAATGCATCCAAAATGTTCAGCTTTTGGAACGTAAAGAAGAATACACTAACACATTTGCAAACTTTCGTGTTTATACACGAGTATAAAAGTGTTAAGTGAAGTATTAGTGTCCTACCACACCTTGGTGTTATTCAAAAAACTTACAAGTCAATTCACTAACACCATAAATACTATACCTAATTTCAGGACATACAATCATACTCCACATACTTGACAATGGGTATGTATGTTCTACGGCTACTGGTGCCAATCTTGACGCTGTGGAGGCGAATGTACGAACCGATGAAGAAGAAATGCTTCTGGACACCCATCTTGGTCACTGTCATTATCACTATTGATGTTGTTTTCACTGGTGAGTAATTTTTAACCAATTTAAAAAAAATATTGGTTATCAAGTCTTCTGAAAGTTATTTTTCTAGGTTGTACTACGTTTTTTTACGTTTAGTTCATACCAGCGGCACCCCGCGGTTTTTCCTTCGTTAATCCGCATAAAAAAGCAAGGCCAAATAATCTATCTCTATACCAAATTTCATCTTAATTGGTTAAGCTTTTGAGCGTAAATAAGTAAAAAACAAACGCACACACAAACCTTCGCTTCTATGATATTAGCCGGAAGTCGGATTTATTAATAATATAAGTAGCTATTATTAATTTAAAATCGTTAGAAAGTTATTAAATCTGTATGATTTATTTGTTTTCAGATGTGGCAATAAGCATTTTCAGTTTTTCCGAAGGCATTGCTTTAAGACCAGCATACGCAACTATGGTGCTCCTTTCGATTTACATCTTCCTGCCAATGAGAAACAATTTCTTGACAATATTCTTGGGCATATCTGCGAGTACCGTGTATATCTTGATTTTTGCCTTTTTCACTTACGATGGCAATCCACAGCTTGGCATCGTGGTAAGAGTATGTACTATGCTTTTGTAACTAAACCCTCAAATTAATACCCGTTAATGTTTAAAATAAATGCCTTTTTTATTTAGCATAATACATAATACATAATAATACCTTGTTAGTAAGAAACCATACTCTAAAACAGATGTACTTAATAAATTTTACTTAATTATTATCAAATTCTTCTGTATCTATTCTGCTTATTTATTTAAAATCCTATTAAATAACTTAATTCCATGGACCTATTCTAAAATACAATTTATTTTTCAGGTTTCATCCGATATAATTTATCTAATTGGCGTAAATCTAATGGGATTGTACTTTCGACTTATGAATGAGATAGTAACAAGGAGGTCGTTCTTGGATAGAAGAGCATGTGTTGAAAGCACATTGCGATTAAAGTTTGTCAGGGATCAAGAGGTAAGAGGCTTCTTTTTAATAAATACAAACTACTTTCTTGTGTCGTATTTTCTCATTAGCAGAATAATTCGTTAGGGGGTTCTTTTGGGCATCGTGGTGGGCGCCCAGGTCCCAAGAGAGATGTCCTTGGATATTGTGGTCCTCAAACATATAGGTGTTTTCCTTCGCCGTTAAGCGAGTACAAATTTACACATAACTTGAAAAAAGTAGACACTGGAACCGTTGAGCCACATTTGTTTTACAAACCACTCTAATGATATAAAAAGCCATCTTAATTTAGTCTTTTACTGCATACCTAATTACTAACTTTAATTTATAGGCTATTATAATTAATTCTCGTATAATTATGGTCGAACTTCACTTAAGGTAAGTTCGTTTAACCATTAATTATACTACGACGACGTTACATGCTCGAGATTTCTTTATTTACTATGTAGATGTTTAGCACTTTAGCATAAACGAGACCAACACGTATCAAAGATCGTAATGCTTGCATACCAAACGCTAATTTACAGTTGGCTAGATCTTTGATTGTGAACAAAATTTACCTAATGATGCTAACAATAGCTTATTTGAAAAAAAAAATACAGATTGAAGAATAAGTTATATATATAAATTTGTATTACAAGGGATCAACTTATCACATTTTAGAATTAAAATTGACTCTGTGAAAATATTTTACTCTCATCTGCTCTGCTGTAATGAGGCGCTTATATATTTTGGCGACTATAAATGATTTACATGTCCCTATTCGTTATACAATTATAAAGAAGAGTCAGCTGCAACTTGCAGTTGATAATCTATGCCCTTATTGTAGCAGAACTAGCATCGATAATTGATTTCTTAGCAGTTAAAATTGGTTTTACTATTGGAGGCAAATTTCTATATGTAGTTACTTTTTGGTGAAGTAACACACGGTCATAAAGCATTTGCAGAGCATATTGCCTCTCTATGAGGAAAGAGTCTTGTAAGTTTAGGTATGACCCTATTTGGGACCGATGTCTTAATCAAGACACTAATACATATGTATGCCTATCCTCAAATCAAACATAAATATCAGTTAAGTATATTGAGGATAGCGTCTGCCTGCACCCGCTGTGCAGTTGAAAAATGTGAGTACAGCTGCCATTTGGTCTGAAAGCTGATCTTTACTATAATGGGTAGGTAGGTAGGGTATCAGATTGGTGGTATACTTTAAGACGATCTGTTTCTGTAAGCTTCTTTCATAAATCGTATGATTCAATCATCTTGAGTAATACGTTTATTTAACTTGTATAAATGTGATTCTGCTTGATCATTAGCCAAAAAATCAAAGATTGTACTTGAATTATAATAAAAAAAATATATCTTATGTGTTCACAAAAATATACATTATATTGTTTAAACGAGCTTTCAGCTAGTGCCGATGTTATTATATTAATAGCAGCACAGATAGAAAAAAGGATTGTCTTTATACACTCTGTTAGAGATAATATTAAAAATATTAGGGTAAACCGTTGCCCAAACGGAATAAGAGACCTGATCATAAAAATAAAACTCTATCTTTTTTATTTCATTGTGTAATTGCAATCATATTTTGTAACAACAGAAATATAAAGATCATTAGTATAATTGTGGAAAGAAAAGTATTCTGACTTTGTCATATCACCGTTATACGTGCTCCTCTTACGCCGCTGGGCTGTATATTTGACAATTTGTCATTAGCATTCACATTTTTAAGTCATTGTACGTAATCACGTTACGCCACTAGACTAATTCGTTATCAACCGGGCTCCAATGTCCCGGAGTATAACGCTTCAATGTAGGTACATTGGATGCACTATTTGCCATTAAATTGAATATTTGTTAATTTACTACGAAGCAGAAACACTTTTAAAGTCATTGTACGTACTCACGTTACGCCACTAGACTAGTTCGTTATCAACCGCGCTCTAATGTCACGGAGTATAACGCCTCAATGTACATTGAATATAGTTAATGTATGCCACTCAATTGAATAACTGTTTATTTGCTATAACACTTTTTAAAGTCATTGTACGTAATCACGTTACGCCACTAGACTAACTCTTTATCAATCGTGCTTTATTCAACGCCCATTATACCTATACATTTTATGTATGTTGGTATTGTATTCCACTAAACCGAACATTTGCTAATTTGATATGAAGCAGAACACTTTTAAAGTCATTGTACATAATCACGTTATGCCACTAGACTAGTTTGTTTTTAACCGTGCTTAAATAAATATGAATCACAAACAAAGTAACCGTTATAGATTAGAAAATCTAGTTCTTTTTACGTTGAATAAACCGTAGAACAATGTATGCAAGAAAATGCTAATAAATAAAATATTATTTTGTTGTATTGTATTTGTAACAAAAACAACAAATATGTCGGTACATCGAAAAAAGATCGTTACAGAAACATTGCTAGAATAGTCATGTTTCCGATCTTCATAACAAAAATGTGGGTATTTCAAAAAAAGATCGTTACATCATTTGTTGAAAACATATCTATATTTACGATCTATTCGGTATAGTTTTATTATATATATATATATAATATATACCAAGAAAATTAAAATCCATGATGAATAAATGCAGTAAGATTGCTTTGGTAAGGTAAGTTAGCACTAACCTTTATCCTATGAGCTGGTTGATGAATTGCTTAGTTTTCGTACCAAACGTCGAATTTTCGACGTTATTTTAAAATTCCGATGCTCCTTTTCCTAATTTACCACTTGAACACATGAAATAAACACTTTTTTCCACGAAAAATTCAAATAGTAAAATTCAATGAAATTTATGGTGTTGCGACGCCTGCACACAAGAAAAGAATGAGGTTTGACAGGAGGACGGCGCTACGGGCGCGACATTGACAGTGACATTTGTTCAAAAGTTTTTTTTTGTGTTTTTATTTTCACTGCTATAAAAAGTGTGACGCCTAAATAGTAGGGGAAGGTGGGGACCCTTCGTACGGTTTCCACATTTTATTTTTTTTATTTTTTATTTTTTCACGAATCAATCACCTGACAGCTTAAATTTATAGTTTAACTATCTGATATTCATATAAAAAAATTACAGATGATTTCATCTGATGTTTCAACCATAATTATGATTTAAACAAAATCTGGAATATGTACGAATCTGCCCCAACAACGGGGCACCTATATACAGTCTTGGGGGCACCTTTGTACGCTGTGGGGTAGTTCCGTACGTGCATTTAAAACGACACATAGTATAAATCAAAATTATTTTATTAGCAATGAAATTAAACACAAAAATAAAGATTTCACTTCTATTAAACAAAAATAAAATATTTTTCTTATGATCAACAAAATTACATAGCTTTTCCTATGTAAAACAAAACGTAAATGACTTTTCTTAAAATTAACGAAAATTAAATTACTTTCCTCTGACAATAAAACATAAAATTGCTTCATTTTCTACGTAAATTATTTATCTTAAATTTAGAATCACTTTTTTTAATCTTTGGCGCGGATTAGCATTGCAAAAAGTTGTTGTTAATTAACAAGATAATAAAAACTATTGAACAGTAAAATTTGAAAAATTTACTGAAAAAGTGAAAAGTTTTGATGTTCTAGAAGTACAAACTGTTGGAGGCTTAGGTTCAGGAAGAATCATTTCAACATCAGTTATATAAACAGTATGAATATCTTCAACATTAGGGAAAACAAATGTCCACGAAAACCCTGGCTTCTTTCTTAGATAAGATACTTTAAATTCAGTCTGACTATAGTGACCGACAACTTTTCCTACATAGTAAATAATACTTTTTTTCTTAGGGAACTTCACTAAAATAAATGAACCGTCTTTAATATTTGCTGGAATTACATCAACTGTTAATTGACTTCTGTTCATTTCAAAATTTTCATGCTCAGTTTCATCTTCATCTGTGATAGAACTTGAACTCTCTTGAAAGCTTATATCAGATCCATCACAATCAGATTCATCACTTTCTGTGTGTTTAGCTTTCTTGTTCTTCGTTTTTAAATTAAAATCAACTAAACTACGTTTCATTTGTCTTGCCCTAGCCCTTCTTTCCTGTTCTAGCTTTTTCAATTGTTTTTCATTGTGTCTCTCTTCAATTAGCGTTTTTTCGGGTGTGTCAGTATAAATACGTGATTTTCCTGGCCGTCGTCCTTTGTTTGTTTTATTACTTCTTACAGCAGTCGGATAGGGTCGAATTGCTTCTGGTGTCAAAACTGTCTTCAAAGGAGCTACTATTTGATGGATTGGTGAATTATTCAAAGTATCTGGTTCACAAGCATCTAAATTACACCTTTGTAGTTTATCATCATAAGTTATCAATGGTGAGTTAATAGTTTGTTCTGTAGATTCTCGCGGAATCTCCATGAAATCCTGTGTTCCAGAAGTAGCGGGTTGGCAGATATTAGAGACACTTGGCTGCGGAGTAGGTGCTGACAAATCTTCAACGATGTTTTGAGTAGGAGGCACATTTTCTAAGTTACCGGATCTATACACTTCAGTTGGAGCAAAATCTTCGTCACTAAAGGCTAATTCATTAAGAGGCCATATTCCGGGTTTGTTAAACCCGCTTGTGATATTTTTTGCGGTGAATGATTCGAAAAATGCAATTTTCACAAGCTTTGGAATATTGTAAATTGTCAATGCTTTGCCTGGGTTCGTTACATGCCAATTATTGAAAGCAATTTTCAACTTTGATTTAAATGGTGCAAAGACTCCCACATCAAGTGGTTGTAGGCGGTGAGAGGTATGTGGTGGAAAAGATAGGTAAATTATGCCATTTTCTTTGGCGTAGTTGATGGCTTCGAGAGAAACATGGCTTTCATGATTGTCACACAACAATAATATGGGGTTATCTTTTGTGCAGAGTGTGTGCTTCTGGATATGTTTTAAAACAGAGACGAATATATGGCTATTTATCCAGCCACTTTTATTTGCAGCGCCGAGACTTCCTTCGGGTGCTCCTTCGAGAAAATTATCTTTATAATGAACGCGTGGAAACACGAAAAGTGGAGGAACGGTATTTCCACTAGCAGATATAATGCCACCAAAAGTTACGAGCTCGCCTCTTTCAGCTGCTACAATTTGTCCGACTTGTTTTTGACATCTTGGAGCCAAGACTTTAGGAGTAGCTAGAACGGTAGATACACCTGATTCGTCGAAATTAAAGATTCTGTCAGCAGTTAATGGATGTCGCTCCAACACTGTCTTCAAGTTGGTATAAAACTCGGTAACCGCAGTTTTGTTAAACGCAAAAGTTCTGGCAGCGCTTGTGTTCTCGGGTTTGCGTAAACTGAGTTCCGGGTTTCTTCTGCGAAAACCATACATCCATTCTTTCCCAGCCATCTTATTTTCTTCCCACTTCGCTGGATATTTCAAACTCAAAGATTTGGCATACTCATATGCTAGCTTTCTTACTTGAATCGTCGTAAGTCCATAATGCATCTTACAACATTTGATAATATAATCTTTTAACAGTGTTTCTTCTTCCTGAGAAAAGACTTGGAAACTTGTATATTTAGAGTCAAATGTACGGTTGCTTGACCCTTCAGCATCATTGCTATTCTTGTATTTTTTTACACGGCTTTCTAATGTTGACAATTTCAAATTATACTTGGCCGCAGCTTTCCTATATGACAATACTCCTTGCATAACATCCTGTATTGCTGACTGCATGGATTCTTCATCCACAGCTTGGGTACTTGTTCTTTTTGGTTTATAAGTCCGCACCATGTTTCTGTGAAAAAATAATAAGAAATAAGTATTAAAATATGTATATATGTAGATCGGCCATAGCAAAACACAGGAAATTTAATGCAAAAATTAGCAATTAGCACACTAACACACTAAATCGTAGCTAACTACCAGTTGGGGCACATTCGTACGCGTTCAAACGTGCCCCATCTAGTTCTGTCCGAAAGTACCCCACTAACTAAATAACAACAAAATATAACCTCTTTTAATATTAATAGGAAAACGTCATAAATTAAGTATTGAAAACGTATCTTAAGTATATTTTGCTACTTACTGATAGTATACTCTACATGAAAACTTATTTTAACTATGGTAACAATAGACAAAAACATTGATCAAAAAATTACTTACCAAGTGCGAAAACACGTTCGTGCCTGTCACTTCACTCTCACCGGTGCGAATGGCGCGATACTACGTTGACGTTAAGTTGGTACCTCGGCTCACGCACACATACAAATGCAAGACCGTACGTTGTTTCGTTCAAATTTTATTTTGACTGTATGAATGTGCCCCGCGTACGAAGGGTCCCGACCTTCCCCTACCTACATACAGAAGTGAGACTACTAGTAATAGTAAATAAAGAAATCTCGAGCATGTAACGTCGTCTTAGTATAATATTATCTGCAACAGAAGCCCCATTATGCAAGACTTCTTAAAAATAAATTAAATAATTACTAATTTAATTACGTTTCAAAGATGAAAGTAAAAATAGATGTAAGCTTTCTATGTGTTTAAAAATCATTTCAGTTTATTCTCACAACTTTGGTTTCAGGAACGTCTGATGATGAGTATTTTGCCGGAGCATATAGTGTCTAAGGTACGCCAAGACATTCGTACAATGTTTCTAGGCATTCAAAGTCACAATATGAGCCATACTATGAGGTCTTTCAAGTAAGTTACTTTGTTTTAATTTGTGAAAACAATTTGTTCGTATTTCTATTATTGTTACAAGTTGGGGGTTGATTTAAACGCTCAAACATTCTCCGTATAGACAAACCTAGGCACTTTTCATTAGTGCAGAGAGACAGATTTTTCCATTTCTTTTTATAGGTAATTTGTGGCAGGATGTTACGTTACGTGATAATTTTGTGTAACAAAAACTTTATGTGTTATTTTTCCAGCCAGTTGTACGTGGAAGAGCATGATAACGTGAGCATTCTGTACGCAGACGTGGTCAACTACACCATGATATCAACAACACTGTCTCCGATGAGGATGGTGGAACTCCTGAATGAACTGTTCGGAAGATTTGACGAAGCTTCTGAGGTAAATTGATACATTTTAAAAAATATCTCGCAATTGAGCTATAATTATAAGGTCGCTCAATGTCCCTGGTTACCTTCTACCTTTTAGGTGAATTGTATTCTTTATTGTGGTGTACAAAAAAGTATATTTGATTTAATTTGATAATCACTTCATTTGATGTTTTCATTTTTTTTCTCTATAAAGTACATAATTAACCGATTTATAAAAAGTTAAGTGGTTCTTAATTCATCTGAATGTTTATTGTCTATGCCCTCAGGGTAGAAGTAGTCTAAGGTAAAGATAAATTCTATTCTATTCATTTATGTAGTTGTGTTACATGATGGTAGGTGATATAAAATCAGCTAAAGTGACAGTACCTAGATTTATTTAAGTTGACATATTGTATGATTACATACCTATTATTATGTTTGACATGATTTTAATAACAAAAAAATTCATTATGTTATTAATAAAACTTGACATTGTAACTTCTAAAATTTTATTAAAACTAAATGTTATAAATTTAATTTTACGAGATATTGTAATTTGTGTAGCATACTAATATCATAGAATATAATAAATAATTTATTATTATTTATTATATTCTGTGATATTAGTACTTATACCTATGTTACAACTTTACATTATCAATAAAGATTCTTTATCTTTATCTTTATCTTTAATCAAATATTAGTATCATTTCAACCATTACTGGTGTGCAAATTAGGTAAGGAATTTAGATAACTTTCGTTAGCTTAGTGTGCCACTGATGTTACTTGAAACACAGAATACAACTTAAAATAATAAAAATTGTTTAACAAATACTTGATAACTTGTGTCCTAGCAAAAGCTACATAAAAACACATATACATAATTTATCGTGCTAAAAAAGTAGGAATTAAAAATTAAATAATATCCATTATTAATTTAATAATTTATCATTTTCAGGAGCATGACGTGCTGAGAATAAAGTTTCTCGGCGATTGCTACTACTGTGTGAGCGGTATACCGCAACCAACCGAGCAACACGCCAAGAACTGCGTTGATTTGGGGCTGGAGATGATACATATCATCAAAGATGTCAGGTAAATTCTTAAAACTTTTACTAACCAAAGTTGTGATGCGAAAATGCATGATTTCAAATGTTTATGTAAACCTAGACAGTTTACTAATTAATAGTACTGCACTTTTACAGTAAACATATATTATTATTGAAATAGTTTTTAGATAGTGTAACGATTAAATTAATCGTTCTACGTATTTATAACAAAAGAAACAGAGTTTATTAGAGACTATTTTATCCAGGATCTTAGCTTGATCAACGTGATTATTTCTTTGACATATTGTATGATTACATACCTATTATTATGTTTGACATGATTTTAATAACAAAAATTTAAGTATGATAATAATAAAATTGACATTGTAATAATTTCTAAAATTTTATTAAAACTAAATGTTGTAAATTCAATTTGACGAGATATTGTAATTTGTGTAGCATATTTTATGATATTAGTACTTATACCTATGTTGCAACCTTACATTATCAATAAAGATTCTTTATCTTTATCTTTTATCTTTCTGTAAGTAAATATATGAACCCAACAAATTGCTTGCTACTTCGACGTCGTCAGTATTGATAAAAATAATTAGAATTAAAATTTTATAAACGTGGTTATCCCTTCATCGTTTAGGAGGTATGGTGATTCTGTTTAGTCTTTATTGTTCTTAATATTTTTCAGAGAGAAACGTTCACTGAACATAGACATGAGAATCGGCGTGCATTCGGGAAAGATTCTGAGCGGTCTCATCGGCATCAGAAAATGGCAGTTTGATGTCTGGTCGAAAGATGTAACCATTGCTAACAAAATGGAATCAACAGGAAAGGCTGGGTAAATTATATTAGATACTAAGTGAACGCCCGCGGCTTCGCTCACATTATTTCAGGATAAAATGTAGCTTATGATACTCCTAAGAGCTCATCCTACCTACTTATCAAAAATCATGATGATCCGTTCAGCAGTTTTTACGTGATAAGCGTTTAAATAAACAGACAAATAGAGACACAGGCAAACAGGCAGAAAATCTAAAAAAAGTTGGAACGTGTTTCTGCTATCAATTCAAAGAATATCCTAAATTTTTTTTAAAATATCTTCAATGTTCAGATTTTCGACTTTGTATATAATCTCTGATATATATATATTCTTCTTCGTGTGAGACTGGTCAAATCTATTGACGAGAGTTTTTAAACCGCCCCATGGGCCTCTGACATGGTTTAACGACTGCCGTACAATAACAAATACCTAAAACCAACAATTTAACGTGTCAACCGACGCACCCATTAAATATATTACTATAATAACCTACTTATATACAATTATTTGCGTTCAAATTTGACTCTGATGTATATCCACTATTTATGCTAAGTCATCAGTCTATTGTTTTGTTATTTGCTACTTCTTTATTGTCTACTTACATCAGTTAATAAAAAAAACATAATTATATAAATCAGGATAAAACTATTCATAGTTTTAAATGGGCATTATTTTGATAATTAATTTTAATGAATGCTTTACAAACAGTGATTTTTTGTTGTTTCAGAAAAGTACACGTTACAAAGCAAACACTAGAGCTCATATTGGACTACGCAAGAGAATACATAATAGAACCTAACTTTGAATCTCAAAACGATCCTTTTGTTATGAAGAATCAGCTGGAGACTTATTTACTGACGAGGCCTCGACGGGTATATACTTAAATTAGTTTTTCTGTTTGTGACATGCTTTTTTAGTAATGTTTTTTTTATGTATGTCGTTTTTTATAGACCCAGGAAGCTTACAAGCCATTTCGAAGGGCATCAGTTGGCTTCAACAAGATCATCACGTCAAAAGCATCCAGTACTAGAGTAAGTAAAATTAAAATATAATTTCTTAAGTGGCTTTTATTTTCCATTTACTTACTAGCTTATACATGTGTAAAGACAAGTCTTAGAAACAAATGAAAGCGAACACTCTTGTTGAACATCAGTTCTTCCTTCATTGGCAATTGCCCACCAAGTCATCTGAATCGGTACTCTTATTGGTCGCATGTTTAGCATATCTGTACTAGAAAGGAACATCCGTAAATAAGAGATGGTTGTACTAAAAATCTAACCTAACGTAACGCCTTCTTAAAAATTGCCTAACCACTCAATAAAATTATAAACTACCTTACACAATCTAAATTTCAGTAGCGATCGGAAAATAGGAGCTCGTCAAATATGAGAAGGACAACTACGTTTATGGATGAAAATCTGGTCGAATATCAACAGATGTTGAAAGCGGCGGACGCACAGATGGCCAAGGAAATAGAGGATATGACAAATGGACGGTAAATGAAACATAGTTATAAGAAAAAAATATACAAGGTGTAACAGAAGGGTGTGACAATACTTATACTATACCTATGTATATATAGAATACAGCCCACTAGGTTTCAGAATTCTAAGTGTCATAGATTTCGAGTAATCATAAGTTGAACTTTCATTAAAACTTTAAGACTTGCAACCCTACATCTTATCATTTTGATCGTTCATTGACTTTTGACGCTATCAAATGATACGGCGCGGCGGTGTCTCTGAGAGCGCGAGAGAGAGAATACGTTGTGTTAAAACTAATGCTAGAACGGGATGAATGAATGTGTGCTTATTTCGGTTTCGTTCGGTCAGTGATCACTCGCTAGGGCTGCCACGAAATCAAGTGAAAAATATTATCTAATTTTTGTATGGTAAAAAATATATGCGATAAATTTTTTCATATTTTGGTATATGACTCCTTACATGATATATATGTATACTCTTTAATATTGTCACACCCTTCTGTTACACCTTGTATATACGCATGTGTACATTATTATTTGTCATCATCACAAATTTAAGGGCAAGGCCCTTGTCTGTGGAGCATGCGGCATCCTTCCCGATCTTCTGCCAATTCCTTGACTTCCTTATACGACATGACACCCACCTTTTCTTTGACTTGGTCCATGTATGACCTTCTTGGCCTTCCTCATCGGGCTTCCAAATTGTATTACCTAAATAATAATTTTACAAAATGAGTAATTAATCTAAATATATAAAACTCAAAGGTGACTGACTGACTGATATAGTGATCTATCAACGCACAGCCCAAACCACTAAGGATTTTTGGAAAAGCCGCTTTGAAAGGGGTGAAATAGGGGATGCAAGTTTTATTTCTTAATGCTAGCGAAGCCGCGAGCATCCACTAGTAGCCAATAAAAATGATTAAAAAAACACATCTAACTGTTATGCAACTTCGAGCACAAGATCTACGGAATATGTAATTCAGGGATCAGTAAACCCATTAACGTATAATACCTACACACATATGTAATAAGTTTTACTAAATAATAAAAAAATTGTGTCGTTTTAGAGAACACTTCAGAAAAGAATCGCAGCTGAATAGATTCACATTGATGTACAAGAAATGGGACATGGAGAAAAACTTTCTGCTTCTACCGGATCCACTGTTCAAATACTACATAACATGTTGTTTGATCATAATGCTTCTTATAATGCTTATCAACGGACTTACTACGGAATGGTAAGATCACTTTAAGATAAGCATAGAGAAAATTAATATTGATGGGAATTATTGAAAGAAAGAAATATCTCTAATGAGACACACAAACATACTTAACTTACATGCTAAGATTGTGATGCCACAATACAGCCGCAACTCAGCCTAATGCTGGCGGCACACACCGGGGGCCACCAGCGCTGATATTCTATTGCGACTCGCGGTGAATTATTATAAGATAACAGAACATTTGGTAAAATTTTAGGTTCAGCGGTTTCACTTGGTACACGATAACAGTTATAACAGTGCTATCAGTAGGCCTTGTTATACTACAGCCTTTGACATGGTTTCAATTTCTCTGGACCAAATACAAGGGCTACGACGAACCGCGCCAACGGCACCTTCGATGGATCTATGATATATCGGCCAGTATTATCCGACAAGCTAAGATAAGGACTGCTCTATACGTGCTGATAAGTGTTGGCCTGGCTGCAACCTCTGTGGTTAATGTCACCGGTTGTGTGGAAGCGCCCGTAGAACCAGCTGTAGCAGGATCTGTTCTGTCGAACTGTTTGTCTCCGTGGGTAATCTCATTTACTACTCTCTTTACGTTTAACTCTTCCTTTTCAAGTTCATTTGTAACAATGACTTTGTTTTTCAGCACGTGACTCAATGTTGGGGCCTAGCGTTGTTACTGAACTTTCTATTCAGCAGAGTCTTTTTCATATTCAAATGGATTGTGGCAGGAGCGATGACCGTCTTCTACTTATGGGTGGTTTGGGAGATAAAGACCTCACTTTTTGCTGGTGATACTACGTGGAATGTTGGCATGGATCCCAGAGTCTCCCATACATTGTCTGTTATCTTTATAACTATTACTCTGTACTGGATAGATAGAACTACAGAGTACAGGAATCGATTGGATCATCTTTGGCAACTGCAGTTGAGTGAGGAACAACAAGAAGCAGAGACGATGTTGAAAGTTAATAGTATGCTTTTGGAAAATATCCTGCCTGGACATGTCAGTGAGTAATCACTGGTTTTATAAGTATTTTACATAGATGCCTCCCAATAAAATTGGACATTGAGCCAAAGCGACAGCTTTTTTGCTGTATTTTTAATCAATGTTCCTTAGCGCCCGTAGCTCAGCTAGCGCAGGTAATCGCATGCATGTGAATAGCAATGTAAGGCATGTAAGGCAATTGTCGACGCGGTCAGTACGCGGATGGGTGACTAAAAGTGGCATTCCATTTTGGAAGCTTCCATAGATCGGATGACACGTTAAATTGTAGGTCCCGGCTGTTTGTCTAGTACGGCGGTCGTTAAGCCCTCAGGGCGGCTTGATAAATGTTGATAAAATGTTTCTTAAATATTTTCTTTATGTAATAATTTTGTCTATTTTATTATTTCAGTACAAGTCTACCTAAACCTGAACAGATCCATAGACGAGCTGTACTACGAGAAGTATGACAACGTGGCTGTCATGTTTGCTTCCCTCACTGATTACAAGCTCGGTGTGGAGGCTGATGAAGACATGAGTGATAAATTCGTGCTGAGCATCCTAGATGAGGTCATCTCAGATTTTGACAGGGTAAGTTACCCTTACACTTGGCAAAAATTTTATCCATACAAGTAAAATGGTCTAAAGAATTTGTTCTCGATTAGAACTAGCTTCCGGGACATAAACGTTGGTGGACTTTTTAAACATAATGGGCCTTATTACAAAACGTGTTTTAAATATAAGTCTGGACTAAGTCCGTTTTAGTTGTTCGAAAATTGGCTGTCTTCTGTCATAATTATCAAACTGTCAAAATGAACCAATGTTAAATAAAAGTTCCAATTTATATTAACATTTTGATTGCTTGTATGTGATGTCTGAACAACAAGAAACCACTTTTTATTTTCAAAGTCCTGTACTAAAAATTTAAACCACGTTTTGTAATAAGACGGATTAAATTTTATCCAATATGGTAACCTATTATAAATTTCTGAAAATGATATGAGGCTAACAATAGCTCCTCTGTCAAAATCAGAATAAATTCTATCCTAACCGTTCTTTATATCAGTATTGCTTGCTGTCTATTCTGATCTTGACAGACATAGTTAACCTTTTCAATTTCAGTTGCTTCTCACCGGAACATCAGTATACAAGATAGAAAAGATCAAAATGGCTGGATGGACGTATATGGCTGCGTGTGGCCTAGACCCAAATAGAAGAGATTCCTTTGGTACCTCGTCTATGACCTCAACTGCAAAGGCAAACAACCCATACAATAGAGCTGTGGTGGTGACAATGGTCGAATTTGCTGCGGCTATGATGATGCAACTACAAAACTTCAATAGAGGCTCTTTTCAGAGCTTCGAAGGATTAAATCTACGAGTTGGTAAGAATAAGTACCATAATAAATTATTGTAACGTATCTTGATTTCATGCAATATTGGAATAATAACAATAAATCTGATACGGTTTTCACCGCATTAAAATTGTACAATGATAAGTACACATGCTTATTCACTACAGAAACAATATTATTATACCTTTATATTTAAAGTAATAAATAAGTAAATCAAAGATAAATCAATAGATGATAATCGTAGTTGTTGTCAAATATAAGATACGTTATAATTAAATTATATATATATATAATTTTTTTTTTTTTTTTTTTTTTTTTTTTTTTTTTAAATGAAATTTGTTTATTTTGCATTATACTTATTGCATAACATTGTATGAAAATCCAACGGCATCCGAACTAGTTTATAACTGTGTTTCGGTTGCCGATGGCTTCTCCCCGTTTGGCTTGACATAAAAATAAGTAATTCACTCTAGTAACTTAATTAAATTAAACAGAGTATTAAAATTATTTTGGATTAGAAGTTACAATTTTGAAAAACAATTGCAATATACATGTAAGATGTGTTCGTCTTATAATTTAATATAATACAAGTAGAATTCCAATTTAATATGCTATTCACAATGATTTCTTATTTCAAATTTTACAAAATAATATATAAATAATGCAATGTTGAACGTAAACAAGTACCTAACATGATAACAATTATGTTTGTACCTACATACACCTTATCTAAGTTAACGGAGTTAACCGACATCAAACAGGAGGAGGTTCTAAACTCTTCATGCATGTTTTAAGGTATTTCAAACGGAGAAGTAGCCGCAGGGGTGGTGGGTTCTCTCAAACCCTTGTACGACATATGGGGACATGCTGTCAACATGGCTTCAAGAATGGACTCTACCGGAGAAACTGGCAAAATCCAGGTATAAAAAAAAGATAAAAAGATAAGTATCAAATGTTTAAAATGTAATCGCTTGCACCGTAGTGCAAGTTCATTAACTTGCGTGGTACTTCTTTTGTCTCAATCATGCGAAATTCCTTATACCTACTTCTAATTTGACTCGGTCGGTAGGTATATAATATGTCTTCAGTCTTCCTTTCTGTTCAACTCCTAAGCTTTATGAGCCCTGACTGAACTTATTATTTATTTATATTTGATAGGTTACAGAAAACACCGCCATCATTCTCGACGAATGCGACATTCTCACCCAGTACCGCGGCGAAACCTTCGTCAAAGGAGCCGGCTACATCAAAACATACTTCGTACCTTTAGACGACAACTTCAACTTGATCAAGAAACAACAGAGCATGGACTTTTACAGAACAAAAGACACTAGAGACAGATATTTCAACGTCAAAAACATGTTAGTTGATGACAACATAAGTAGCTTTAACGGCACTCCGATAGGGTCTATGTATGATGTTAGATATCTGGCTGCAGATATAAGTGATTCAGAAACTGAAACTGACAGCTACGATGAGAGAACTATCACGCCAGTTGACGAAAGCAAAAGCGTGTCGTCGGAAAGTGTTAAAGAAACTCGATGCTAGATGGTACATATCGCACTAATATAATATTAATTGAGTTTTGTGAGTATGTTGTTTTTCTTTTACGCTCAAATAGTTAAATTGATTTGAATGAAATCTGTTATCCTATACCTTCTCTTTATGTAAAAATTTCAAGAATAACCGTTTTATTTTATCTTAACAGACATCACTCTACACTAACGACTCTATGATTTAATTTGATTACCTAGTTGGCGAATAAATTGACATTTACTGTACAAAAAAGTGGTGAAATTACTCACAGTTATATCAGTCATAGAAATGAAATGAAAAAAAACTTGTTTGGGACTTAAAAGTCAAGAGAAGAGTAATTGCAATGACGTATAGCTTACTGTGTATAGTATAGGTAATAGTGTCATACTGTCGCTTAAACGTGCTTTTAGTTTATTTTGGTTAGCTTTGGAAGCTTCTATTTAAGTTTTCATAGTCATAATATGACCGTTTCTTTTATAACTTTAATATGTATAACGTAATAAGCTTGCTTTTTAAAATTTTTTGCTTTTGGTTTTATTTTATCGACCGAACCTTTCAGTGTTTGTTTTTTAGCTTATCCGTTACGTGACATTGGCAAAATTGCGGTAACGCTGCAGAAGCCATAATAAAAAGTTGAAGTTGAAGTTATAATAGTGTCATAATGTACGTACATAAATAATACCTACTACTACATATATTAATAACCTCATGTGTCATAAATAACATATTAAATTAAATAGATAAATTAACTAGGTTAACTAAATTGAATAAAAAAATACTGCAAGTACAATAATATTTTATTCTTCTTGTTATAATATCACATTGTATAAAAAATGCTAAAATGTAGCTGCTTTCTCTTGCAATATTTAAGTTTAAAAATAAATATAAATTTGAGATTAAGTGTGTAACTAAATCAACTTTTCACACTTATTTTTTGTATAAATTTATCAACATCATTTGTTTATATACTGATTAAATACAGCGTATTCTTCTGGTAACATTTGAATACGTTATAAGCAGTTTCTTCAGGCGTTTTTCTGATCAACTTGGTGCATTCCGAGAATACTCTCTTCATACTATCTTTGTCGGGAAATAACGATATAGATTTGCCCATTACTACAGTTCCATCATCGTGAATTAACCCAGAAGTGTGGAAAACACAATATATCAATGACTTGTATGTCTGATTGTCCGGAATGTTATCATTTCCATCCTGTAAGTCGCGAACAAATTCGATGGAAGTTGCTTCTGCATTTTTGCTGCACGTAGAAATGGATGCCATGAATCGATTGTGCACATCTGCTGGTAACTTTATGTAAGGCTGCAACAAAAAATGGTTGGAATAAAAGTATAAAGCATTATTTTTGCAGAACATTAAATTAGTGCATACAATCTGCTCTGATTTTTTTACCTTAGTTGAAAATTGTGTTGCAGACAAGGTAGACCTTGTCTGCAACACTAGATTAATTAATAATAAATTATTCAAGGATATGCACTAAACTATTACTAACGAAGAAGATGTATGTTTCTTTCTTCTTTATTTTCATGCTTAAATGCCTCCACTGATATGGTTCAAAATAAAATAAAATACTAGCGAGATTTGTATATTGAAGAACAGATTTTGAGTACAGATTTTTTGTATCATATTTTTTATTAATAATAATAATCACGACTTACCCTTATTTTAAATGCGTTTACATGGTAAATACTAATAATTGCGAGAAGTACAACATATTTAATCATTTTTGTGCAATACGTATACGGTTGACAGCTTAAACTTTACTAAATGAAAATTAACTTAGTCCCTATCTTTTTATACAAAGATAATATCTAAAGAAGAATACCTAATAGAATGATAATTATGACAAAATGTTCCCACATTATAAATTATAAGATAACAATTATGAATTTCACATAATTATAGATAATTGCAAGATGAATAATTTTAGTTTCACCTATTTTTATTATTAAACTTACCGTTTAGCTGGAAAACTCAAAAAACCTATTTTTGCAACATTTGACCTTGAATTTGACTGAACATTTGACTGGCCTGTTAGCTTAGTTGGTAATGGCTCTGCCTTCTAATCTACAGGTCGCGGGTTCGATTCCCGCATAACACAAGTATGTATGTACTTTAAAAAATATATAATTACTTGTGTTGAGTCTGGTCGTTTATATGTATAATAAGTATGTATTTACAAAAAAAAGTATATAAGTATTATATCCGTTATCTAGTACTCACGACACAAGCGTTTGCTTAGTGTGGGGCTAGATGGGGCTGTGTGCAATGTCCCGGAATATTTATTTATTTATTTATTTAATATTATTTTTTTTCCACACTTCGTATTGATGTAAATAATTGACAAATTGTGTATAATAGGGTTCCCAACATTCATGCCCATTTTTAGCAAGGTGTTAACGAGTTACTAATGTAACCTTGCCCCTATTGTTGATGCTAACTTGACCGGACTAATACGCATAGGAACAAAATTAAAGGATAACACAGGATAAGGCTAGACTGTCGCTTGAATATAGAATCGCTGTGAGGAACCTTACACTAGGCACGACTTTGTCTAGATTTTATTACTTTTACTACTTTTATACATAAACAAGCAGCTCTATCGAAAATTGGCTAGTTTTTTATAGAATGTTTTTGGTGGGAGTTCACTTTTTTGTAGAAAATATTGATTTATTTTTCGGAATAAAGTTAATTGTACGACCATTTCTTTTTGTAAAGTGGTAAGCTTAAGTGTAAAACCAATCTAGGCTTATCCAGAGCTTTCATTTAATTTCATTTAAATTAACGAAAAATGTTAGGTTTTAATATTTGGTTTCTGGTGATGAACTTTTTAATCATAATCATAATCATCATAATCATCATTTATTCATAAAGCCATTTTACACGTCACATTGTATAGTTGTAAATACTAGATAATAATTACAGTACTATTTAATATATGTAAATTTACAAGTCAAAAACTAAATTGTATTACTTAAGAGTAAGTATAAATATACAATTCAAATCATAATTAAATTAATAAATAATAACTTTGTTACATTCAAAATTGTCAGGTGAACTTCATGAACTCCTCGATAGAACAGAAGGAGTGCTCTAACAGCCACCGCTGTAGGCGGGTTTTAAAGTTATTGACACTGGGTGCGCTGGTTATTGATACTGGTAACTTATATGCTAAAACTGCTTTTTAGCAAATTTCTAAAGTCTCAATAGAAAAGTTAATGCTTTTGACATATCATTGAAGCCACCCTTATAAAGTAATGTGTAACCTGGTATATTATATACTGAGAATTAACACGGCAACTTTTTATAAAAAAGATAAAGATAAAGAATCTTTATTGATAATGTAAAGTTGTAACATAGGTATAAGTACTAATATCATAGAATATGCTACACAAATTACAATATCTCGTCAAATTGAATTTATAAAAATTAGTTTCAATAAAATTTTAGAAGTTACAATGTCAAGTTTTATTAATAACATAATGAAAATTTTTGTTATTAAAATCATGTCAATACTTATATGGTAAAAACTACAGATAACAGAAACAAAGGAACAACAATATGAAACACAAATGAATTAAGATTTATTTCTTGAACTATAATTTGTCGGTCTTTAAGTCGAGAGTAAACCGGTTTCTTCTAGGCAAGCGCGCTACATCGTAGACTATAACGTTGCTTAACATCAGGCAAGTTGTAGTCAAGCGTAAGCCTATTGCATGTTAAAAAAAAAAAAAAAATTGCTATCAATAAAAAAGTACAACTCGGTTAATAAAAAATAGTCGAAATTTAGACATTGAGAAACCTAATCACTCAGATTCAAGGTAACCTAGTTTACTTGAGGTATGTTTAGCCTATACAATTCGCTGTCTTGGAAACATTTAAAGATTTGATACGCGTTTTCTTTAGCCTTATCGCTTTCGCCTTTATCACATTTCTGTAATAACTGTCTTGCTTTCTCTTCGTCAGGGAATAACGCAACAGCTTTGTCAGCGATAAGTCTTCCGTTTTCAGAAGCAAAACCAGTCTCAATCCAAGTACATAATCACTTTTTTGAACTCTTCATCGTGTCTAGTTTTTCCTTCTAGAGTGAGACGGATGATGTTCTTGATTTCATCGTCATTTTTCATGCATTTCTCCATAGCTTTCCATATCTCCGTGTGCAACTCTTGCGGGAAACTTATGTATTGCTAAAACAAATTAAATTAAGAGAAATAAGTAAAACTATATGAAAAAGTTTAACTTCAGTTATAGTTTTCTGGTAGATGATTAATTAGTTAAATACAAAGTAACCTTACAAAGGAAGTATACTTATTTTAAAATTTATATTATGTTACGGAATATTTATTAATTGATTTTATTCTAAAATTTGAGGATTGAAAAGCAAATCTTACAAAGCTCTCAAAAGTAATCCATACTTTGGCGATAATCCATTCAACAGATCAAAATAGATAAAAACATTTTGAGTAGTAAATTTTTTATTACTTTATTCCAACAAATAAAAACAAATACTTCACCGTTTCCGACGTGCAATATTTCACAGTTAACGCTACTATGAACACTGGTATTGAAATCAACATGTTGAATTTTATAAAAAAAATTGTGAAAAAATGTTCATTAAACTTAATAAATACATGATTATATATAAATCCAATACATTTTTATTTATTTTATTACTACGGCTATGACAATTATGATACTAAATCCAGCACATTGTTATGCCCTATATTTTCTTTATCAACACTGACAAAACAAAATTCACCAAAGAGCTTTTATACATGTTTGGAAGGATCACCATTTTTTTTTTCATTTTTATTTGCCAGTGGAGTCCTGCGATGTCACTCGTGTTTAATCTAAAAAAGCCTTAGTATTAATCTAGGAACTGCCATGCGTCAGTACAAAAATGAATCGCATTTATTTAACAGCATGAGCGTAAAAAAGCTTCAAATATATCAATAATTTTGACATGACATGCAAACATACAATTTTTAATTTTTTTATATTATGAACGTGATGTCATTAAACTCAACTTATGTTTCAGATGATGACTTTAGATAAGTAGGACCAAATCCAGGTAACCAGAGTCCGTTTTTATATTTTGGGCAAAACATTTGTAACAAATTGACCCCTTTTCATAAACTTTGTCTTTTACAAACTTTGTTATTCTCGGGTTGTTTTTCTTAGTATGTTCTTATTGTTCAACTTTTATTTGTACTGCTTAACTTTACGAACAAAACGTAACAGGAAAATAATTTTGATTCTATGTTCTACTCAGGTAATAAGAAAAGAGCCTAATATTATATTAAATGATCAAAACACCTTATTATTTAAATCATTGTATTACATATAGTCTTATTTTATTTAGTTAAAAACAATGACAAAAAAGCAACACAAAAAACCAAATCATTATATGACATATAGCCTTATTTTATATTGACAAAAAACAACACCAAGTATATTTTTCATTTCCTTTGTATGATATGTCCTGAGTTTTTTCATCTTAATAACACAGCAAGCGCACATTTTATGAATGGTTCACTGACAAAGCAATTTTTAGAGGCGACTTTTCTTGAAAACACTTATACAATTGATGGACCACTTCTACTGGATCGGAAACGACCACGACGTTCTTAGCACATGTGTGCAGAACATCATTCACAGGCGGTTTATTTTCGAACGCTGCAGCAGCTTTTTCTACTATGAGTTTCCCATCTTTCTCTATGTATCCTGTTTCGTTGTGTACGCAGTAGATAATTTTCTTAAACTCTGGGTCTTCTTTAGATTCTCCAGCACTTATGAGTTGAAAAATTTCATTCTGCTGTTGCTTGTTTGGACAGCACTTGTCAAAGGCTTTATATATAGCAGCTTCAACTCCGTCTTTCAGGTCGGCAGAAGGCTGAAAAGTGATAATATTTCAGTGTTGTGTTTGTTATTAACTAATTATGCTAAGTTTTGTGGGAAAAGTGACATCTTTGTTCCTACTTCACGTTCAAAGGTTTAAAGCATTTTATGTTGTATTATTTTACAGACAAGACTCTGGATTAAAACATAGACTGAACAGCATTTTTAAAGAATTTGTCTGTTTGAATGTTACATGTAATTAATCTAATATACATATTAAACTTAAAGGTCTGACATAGTGATCTATCAACGCACAGCCCAAACCACTTGTCTGGGAATTTGGCACGGTGGTAGATGTAATGACGTAGCCATTCGTTTAGATTGTAAGGATTTTTGGAAATGCCACTTTAATAGGGATGAAATAGGGAATTCAAGTTCTAGCGAGCGAAGTCTCCATTACCCACTGGTAACTACATTCTATTAACTTTCACTTAAAGTATAATTTTGTAATAAGATTTATGTGATTTTTTAAACAATTGTTTATACAGCTAAATATTTTATTAAGGATCACAATAACTTACTGGTTTGATAGGGTCTCCATATGCAATTTCTAGTAACAAGAAAGTTACGAATATAATACTTTTTTTGAACATGTTTGACCAAAAGACTGAACAGTTAATCTTTACTGAAATATTGGCAAACTGATGGTTTGAGGTTCTGTCAGCTTTGTTTTATACGTAGTGAATAAGGTATTCAGAAATAACCTACTTTGATAAACATCACGCATAATAAGCATTCTTATCAAAGGTATATTCTACGGTTGACTAAGATTCTTGAATGATGTACATACATAAATTTTAAATTTATTAAAAGATTTAACTCTGCGAGAAAAGCTATTTGGTCTTGATTCTAAAGACATATATAAAAGTTCTTCTATTAATCAGTTATAACCAGTATAATCCTTACCAAGTTCTATTAATGTCAAGTTTAAGCCAATCATGTTGTAACTTATTCCAGCCAATATCACCAGATCAGTTAAAAAAAACTGATACCAAGCTCTTCATGATTTAGTCCAGCAGCTTCGCTAAA
Organism: Macaria notata; assembly: GCA_927399415.1. NCBI lineage: Eukaryota > Metazoa > Arthropoda > Insecta > Lepidoptera > Geometridae > Macaria > Macaria notata. The sequence continues at coordinate 5,485,765 of OV656727.1, forward strand.
GAGTCAGTTCCATTTGAGTACATAGATAGAAAATTCTTTACGAAATATAAAATACAATCTTCTTCTTATCGAATGAGAGTGGCAAACTCTGATGTCGAGAGTTTATCAATCCCTAAAGGTGGCTTAACGACTGCCGTACTAAACAAACAGCCGCGACCTACAATTTAACGTGTCATCCGTCCCACGAAAGCGCCCAAAATTTTAGTCACTTTTTAGTCACTCATCAAAGGGTACTAAAAATACATATAAAGGGATTAACAATAACTTATACTAGTGCCACAAATGGCAGCCTTATCACTAAAAGCTAAGTACCTACAAGTCTAATATATGTATATTGTTAGTATTTATAAAAAAACTAATGCAATAGAGGTTATTTCGTAAAGTACCACGCGTTGATGTCTTTTCATTGGCGTAACACAAAATATTATATTTTATGTCACTATATAATTCGGGCAGACTGTAGTCAAATGTTAACCTATCCCACGTAAAAAAAAACACTTACAATTTAAATGAATTCTACCTGAGGCTAACTTAAGAGTTCCTTCTGTCATTTCATAAAAATCAAATAAAATAGAAGTATATGTATAAGATAGAGCCATTTTTTTTTCAGTTTATATAATTTTGATTCATTGTTAAGACAATAAGAAACGCCAAAACACGATTACGTATACTTCAATCGATAGTTTTATTTTTTGAAAAATAGTTGTTTTGAAATATTTTTCACCTTTTTTTCCAGAAGTAGTACAGAAATGTAAATCAATTGAATTATTATCTAAAAGATAATGTTATTATCTAGAGGAGTAAAAACCCATAAATAGAATATTCTGAATTGCTGATTTTATATGAATTTATTTCGTCAAAAACGTCTGCGAAACTGCTCAAATTGTGCAAAATTGTTTGCGTGTGGACAAGACTCGTCGGCCGGAGCTATGCGCGCGATGCTCGCCCTTGCTTTCATGTTAATACGGCGTGGAATTGCATGCGAAATAGCAACTGTAGGCATTTTTCCAAGCGCAAAGCGTTTTCGGGTGAAATATCGTGGCCTTAAAGTATAAAAATGCATGAAAATATCATAGTTACGGGTACTATCATTACAAATATTAGAAATCTACCTTATTCGTGTTTTACTTATAAAAAATAACAGGTTTTATTATTTTAGGATACATGCGTAAATGCACCAGATAACTTATTTAAAGTTTATTTTTATTTTTTAAATATATAAGAGTTTTATTTACAAGTCTTAAATATAATATTTAACCATAGATATCTATCTACAAATAAACAATATACAATATACACAAAATAAAATTAGAAGCAAAATAAAATATACAAAAATTAATCAATTTATAATATTTTTTGTAAATATTTTTTTAATAATATAAAGAAAAACATAATATGTTTGCAAAAGTTAAAAATATCTCTCACTATGTCTAGTGGTTCTTAAAGGATTTAATATTTTATTTAATGTCGCACAATTAACGATCTTGTAAAAATCGTGCATGCAATATTCTAGATTGAAACTAGCTTTGGGGTTTATTAAATAGTAATTTGTACAGGCGTAGTGTCCATAAAACATTTAAAGAACATAAATAGACTCTCTTTCGGATCACTTCCTCTTAGAGGACCACATCTTTTAATTCCATCTTGAACTAAGGGTTCATTTTGAAACGCTTTCATAGCTTTCTCTTCGTTCAAATAGCCATCTTTCTTCAAGAATCCTGTTGTTTTGTAACTGCAGTAGACAAAGTCTTTGAACTGCTGATCGTTCCTGTATTTTCCATCGTAAATTGAGAGGAGAGCGTTCCCATCGATGCCCGTCTCAGGTTGACATTTCTGAACTGCTGATAGGATTTTCTCAGCTAACTCGGGGGAAATGTGGACTAGTTTCTGAAAGTAAATGAATATAAATAAAATAACAACTGCTTTGGTAATGTAAACTTTGGAATGTTGATTACAGCAGAAATCGGCAAGGTTTATGCTCCATTCATTACCAACCAGTATATGATGAGTTTGTATACGGAACAAAAAACTCAGAATGATATTAAAAACTTAGTTAAGCTAACAATATTGGGCTTAAATATTTTGACATTTCAATACTAGTGAACGCCCGTGGCTTCGCTCGCATTATTTCAGTATAAAAAGTAGCCTATGCCACATCCGGGACTTCATACCTACTACCTACATACCAAAAACCATTTTTTTTTACATGAAATAGGCTAACGCTTGACTACAACTTGCCTGATGTTAAGCAACGTTATAGTCTACCATCTAGCGCGCTTGCCTTTATTTACCATGGATCCGTTCAGTCGTTTTTGAGTGATGAGCGTTTAAATGAACAGAGACACAGAGAAACAGATATACAGACAAAAATTCTGTGATTCTCCAAAGTTTTTTATTAAATATCTTCAATGTTCAGACTTTTGGCCTTCTTCAGCTTTATTATATTTATTATATAGATAGATATATCATGTAGATTATCGACTACCTAAAATAGAATATCATACTTACATATATAACGAACTTACCTTAGGAGCACAATATCCACAACTCAGAAACGCACAAATGAATGTCGAAAATAGTAATAAACTTGCCATTTTACTCCTAGCTAAAATAGTATCAAATTTTACAAAAATAAGACAAACTATTCCTTCGTAAATGTCAATAGAAAGTGAAACATCCCGAGCATGTAGGATGACTTTTATGGCATCTGTAATTACTAGCAGGATCTTTAACACAATTATGTATCGTCTTATAGGAAATTTCAAAGGTTACAAGACATTGTTCTATAATAGTTAAGGCAGAAAAAAAGTTAAAACAATAGTATTGCGTGGGTATCAACGGCACTCATATTAGTTGGAAAATACATAGAAAAGATTGCTTAGTTACTTATTGTAAGTAGAAATAGGTATAAGGATTACCTAAGTGATAACCTACGTTATTTAAATCGTCACGTCATTTTGTTACCTATTTTACTTATTTATAGCAATTTAAGCCATTTTCTTACACATATATTTTTTAATTAAGCGGTGGTGATTATAATTTTACCTATTTAATTTGCATTTTTGTGTATTCTGTTATTCATAAAACCAGATTTTTATCAAAATAATTAAAATTAATAATAATTAATTGATATTAAAATTTTATCTTCGTACAAAGAATGATTGACTATTTAACTATGTTCGTCCTTAAGTTTTATGAAATTTAATAGGTATTGTCCTTTATAAATTGTATTAGATCTCTTTCATGAATGTGTTTGTCCTAACTACCTATTACCATAAAAACTTTCAAAAGTATTTTTTTGAAAAATATTCCGTATGCAGGAAAATAAAGTCTACATTTTTAAAAAACTTGTGAAAGATAGTAACAAAACACAAAAAACTGTTCACTAATATATTCAACATCAATAAATAAATATAATCTACTACATACAACATCTACTATTTTACAGTAGGATGTGAGTCTTAGCACCAGCGTGGTAGCATTTGAATATTTCATATGCCTTGTCAGCGGCGTCTTTTCCTTTCTTGTTTTTGCAGTCTTCTAGAAGTTTCTTGGCCTCTGCTTTGTCAATACCAGAAGGTAGTTTAGCAAGAGCTGTGTCCACATTCAGTTTTCCATCATGATCAACGATGCCTGCCTTCTCAAAGAAACAAAGAGTGAATTTCTTCAAGCTTTCGTCTTCGGGCAGATGTCCCTTTTTAACTTCAGCTATAACTTCGGGCTTTACTCCAGTTTCCTTCATACATTCCATTATATTTTGAGCCGCTTTGTCCTTTTGGTTGCCAGAAAGGTGGACTGACTGAAATATAAACAATTTTTAAATTAATTGAATATTTTTTAACGAGGAATGAGTTTGCACTTGACCGTAATTCGCCTGATGGTAAATCAGTACGGATTGATTATTGTCTCATTAGCCAAGGTATGCAACCCCAGAGCACAGAATCGTTAACGTGATTATTGTTCTGCTGTGCATGTTACCAAATTGAGAGAGATTGAGAGAGAGAGAGAGAGACTTATACACAGCAATCAGTTAGTGAAGGGTGTGGATTGATGCAAATAAATTTAATGAAGTGGTTTGGTACTTATTACTGATAAAATAATCATTATTCCTACAAGACAGCAAAACGATGTAAGTCTGTTTTTATATCTGCTACCTAACAAATAAATAAAAGGTTTACTCCGGCTTTTTGCCCGAACATAAACATTCAAATTTATTATTTCTAAATGTTTAACGCCTCAAATACAAAACTGCGTGCGTTGGCTTAGTTAGCCGTCAAACTGCTAATCGCTAAGCCGAAGGTATACTCGTATCTATGCTGTAGGTAGAGTGTAGATAGATATACCTAGATGGTCCAGACAGTTTAATTGCTTCAATCCAATTGTGAGATTACATAAAAATGCATATAATCCTACAATTATCGATAATTACCAACTTTTATTATTATCTTTTTCCCATCGCATTATCTATAGACTATAAACTATATTAGACTATAAAGTCTTCTGAGATCATACGCTAGTATAAGAAGTAAAATATTGTTTGTTGGTTGGTCAGTCTATTACCTGCTATGTCTTACTCCTGGACCTGCCTCTATCTGAGACCGTTCAACTAGAGGCCAAACCAGAGAGCAATTCGCAAACAAGTTGCACGATATCATTTCTACGATTGTGTATTTTTTTACGAATGTGATGGTATTTTATTTCCTACTTTTTGGTCACATAAATATCATAGTTGCAAATATCCAAGCCGGCTCTCCCAAGTTACAGAAGATAACCTAAAACCCAGTTGTAAAAAGAAATCATACCTGTATAAGTTACGTTACATGAAGTATCTTTTTTTTACATGAGATAGGCTCACGCTTGGCTACAACTTGCCTAATGTTAAACAACGTTATAATCTACGATCTAGCGCGCTTGCCTAGAAGATACCGCTTTACTCTCGACTTGAAGACCGACAAATTATAGTTCAAGGGGAACAAAGATTCGGGCAAGGAGTTCCACAGTTTGGCTGTTCGCACGATGAAAGTCGAAGCAAACCGCTTGGTGCGAGTCTTTGGAACCTCGGTGCCTTCAGTATCTGTTTAGGAATGATATGGCCAACCAAGCCATTTACCTATCGATTAGAGTCAAGTATGTTTTACATTAGCGAAATAGTCTAGCGCTCATTAAATATATGTATGTAGAAAAGAACAAATAAAAACTTACGCCAGCATTGATCCCAGCCACAGCAAACGCCATACACAGAACCAAACAAGAATTCATTTTGCACGTTATCTAGGTACTCTAAGGTTTCTAGACTGCCTGAACAGTACTTTGAGTGCTTTATATATCTACTTCATCGAAGGAAATCCACTCGACTTGACAACGAGTTTTTTGTAAGGAAGTGGCAACAAGAATAAAATAAAGTAATTAAATGGAACAATATTCCTTAAGATAAGTCACATGAGCAATTGAGCGTAGGTTTTAGGTTAATGACAGTCATAAGCAGTTAAATGTGTTTTGGCAGATTTTTGTCACTGTAAGGTGACTAGTAATTTGGCTTGAAAGTCAGAGTATACCTGCATACATAATATAACTCATATGTGTGTAAGTGTAAGTTTAGCAATTTCATTTAAAATCACCATAACTTAAGCATAACTTAAAAATATGTACAATATATTGGTGTAGGGCTGGATTCGAACCAGGGTGCGTCTGGATGAAAAGCAGACACTTAACACAATACACATAAACATCTTACATTGAAATTTTTCATTTGCAAATAAAAACATAAAAATATTTTATTACATAATACAAGTCAATAAGGAATTCTAAAGTCTAGAGTCACATTAGAATAAAATACCTAATTTTCTTAGCAACCTAATCGAGCAATCGAAGTGAGAAAAGCGTTTCTGCATCAATTTGGACTAGTTTAAGATAGTAGTGGTAAAGAGATAGATATAATTAAGTTTAAAAGATAATACACACTCATTTAGCGCAACAAGGCGGCCTTATCGCTAAGATCAATCATAACATGACGTCAGAAATTGATATAATCAGTGACATGAGTTTAATTATTTTTCTTTCCTGCTTTATTTTCTTGTTTTATTTTACTTAAATTATTTTATTTTGCTCTATCTTATTTATTTTCCTTACAAAAATACCGAAAACAAAATAAATCTTTCGTTTCATAACAAATAAGGTAACCTTCAAAATGATTAACTAGTTCTTTTACGCAAGAGGATTATGGTAAATAAATAACAACACGTGCAAATCCATTCATTTAAAAGGTCTAATTTATTTACTTGGGTACCTAAGAGAAATGTATATTTAAGCCTTTATATAACATACCTATGGAGAAGGCCGTAGACTCAACATTGAGTTTGAAGAGTGAACTATGTAACTATCTATCTATCTATACATATAATAAAGCTGAAAAGGGTCAAAAATCTGAACATAGTACGTATTAGAAAAAAAAATGTTTGGGTATACTTATCTACGAGTATAACAGAACACGTTTCAGCAGTTTTTAGTATGTTTATCTGTTTATTTAAACGCTCATAGCTCAAAAACGGCTGAATGGATCATCATTATTTTTGACTAGCTATGCCTGCGACTTCGTCCGCGAGGAATAGTTATTTTAGGCATGATATTTATTTTTGCAAACAACCTCTTCAGCTATATAAATTATAGGCTGTTACCCATGACTTGAACCGTTTTCGCAGCGCACGCAACGGAAGCCCTTAAAGATTATTCATCTTTGAGGGCTTCCGTTGCGTGCGTTTTCCCTGTTCTTTTCCAGATTTTCCATTGTTTCTTCGCTCAAATTAGTTGCAGCGTTATGTTATATAGCCTAAAGCCTTCCTCGATAAATGGTCTATTAAACACAAAAATATTTTTTCAATTCGCACCAGTAGTTTCTGAGATTAGAGCGTTCAAACAAACAAACAAACTCTTCAGCTTTATAATATTAGTATATATATGTGGGTAGTATGAGGTCTTAGAATTGTCATAGGCATATAGACTTTTTATCTTAAAATAATGCGAGCGAAGCCGTGGCCGTCCATTAGTCTACTTATATATAAAAAAATATTGAGGTCTACTATTCAAAGTACTACCAGTTAAGAAGTTGTTTATGCAGCTCTCGGCCTCTAGATTTAATCTAGGCCACTCCGATTACGGCAAATATCTAGGCGACTTTAATAAGTGTAGAATATTCTATACAAATACATGGATTATAATATGTTATTAGTATTAATTGAATAGTAGACACGACCTTTCCTTTGCAAGCGCTTGCAAGAGGTTGCTTTATTTTAATTGAGAAAGAACTTCCCACTATGGTACATATATCGTATACCAAGCTATATTTATTCCATGGACCTCCATATTATATTGCAGTAAGTATGATTAAGTAATAAGTTTGTCTTACAAGTCATACTTATTCTGATACTTGTAAATGCCTTAGGCTTTGCTTGCGTTAATTCGGTATATAAATTAGTCTATCTGTGTCACTTTCGGGACCCTTTACCACCACAATACCAAAAAATACGACGATTCATCGCTCGTCCTCATCGTCAAAGAAAGAGAAATAAACAGACCAACAACAAAAAATATATGGTTTATCAGTACCTATTAAGTTACGAATTATATGATAAATCATGAAATTAACGTTTTGTTTTGCAAGTCAGTTAATTTCTTTGTAAAATACTTTGTTAGGTTTATGATTTTTTACAACAAAATTGTTAACAGATAAGTTTGCAAAGGTAAGCAGGTAGGTACCTATCTAATACTTTTAGCCCACTCGTGTTCATGTCATACTTATGTCCTTATTCATACGAAAAATATATTTAGCATTGAAACTGGGAATCCTCACAAGTGGCAGGGGTGCCTCACCTTTCAAACGCACTAAGTAAATATTTACTTAATAAGTAGTTTGTTTGGTATAAATAATAATAAAGCCAATTTGTTCCCATTTCTCAAAACACATTATTTGGTTGTTAATTGAACTATGTTAGTAAGTAGGTACTTATTTTTTTTAATGAATATAACTTCTTAAATATAGGTACTTTATATGGGCACCCAATTTTGGGTGTAGGCCTCTTCCATGCGTTGCCAGTTACAACGGTTCTGCGCTAGTCTGGCCCAGGTGTTGTTTGGTTTAATAATTTTAAATTAAGAATCAGTCACATAGGTACAATTTTAAACTGTAAGATTATGAACAAATGAACTTGAACTTGAAATGATTTCAACAAGCCAGTTAAAGATCAGACAAATAGAGAGTATAATAATAATTTAATCTAGTTAATTCTTCTTCTTATCGAATGAGAGTGGCCAACTCTGGAGTCGAGTGCATATCAAGCGGCCCCAAGAGCCTCTGACATGGCTTAACGACTGAAGTTAGTGACTCTGATTAATTTATAAATATACATATACGTACCTAAAAATATACACCATATAGGGTTACACTATTAACTTTCGCATAACCTTTTAGGGGCGGTTCTAGTGCGTCAAAAGCAATAACTTTTAATCAATCTAAGACTTTTGGATATAAAAAACCGCCGTACCATGAATCAGTGACAATATGATTGGAAAAGCAAAATTTTTTTTCGCAAATTCATAATACATAGTGTTTGGTTTTAACAAAAAAATAAAACAATAAAACCTGTATATGTGCGTACATGTAAGTAGGTATGAATACGCACATAGAGAAGGAGCTGGTGCTGTCAGCTAGATCTTATCATTTCATTCCCATACTAAAGTCAAAATATGTAAATGTAATGTACCTACCGTCATTTCTGTAAGAAGTACTTATACCTAAGTAGGTAGCGCTAAATTTTGCAGCTGTGTACCTAATCGCAGAACACAGTCAAAATAGCGTTTTAATTTTTCATTTACTTATATTTTTACTGTTCACATTGCTGAACGGAATAATAGTTTTTTTCAGAAATAACATTTAGGTAGTGGAACAGGCTGATGAAAAAAAAACTTTACTCAGTGGAAGGCAAGAATCAATGTTCAGTTTCAGTTTTCAAACAACTTTATTTCACTATAAAATATTTACAATTGGGTAACTATGCTAGTGTACATCTAAGAAATCCTAACAGAGCACATCATTAGTATTACTTACGTGTTGTTTTGGAGTATTCAACTCTAATAAAACACTTTCAGCTATCTAAATGTAAACAAATCAAATTAACTTTGATATTGAGGGTAGAAACTCATCATCTAATAATTTTATGCAAGCTTTAGAAACAGCTCATACATTTTACAAAATACATTTGAAAAGAAATAACCGGGATACATATTACATACCGGTGTAGTGATAATGAAGCAAGTAGGCATTGCGCGCGATGCGCTTCCACAACAAGCAATCGTGTAGGTACCTACTCGCGCGATGGCCGCGCGACCGACCGGCACCGCAACGCGCAAGCCAATTTGACCCGATACACCTTTGTAATACGAGTAATATTAGCTTACGCGTCGGGTCGTCCGATCGGGGCACGCGGGCGAAGCGTGAGTGACGTAGTCAGCCTATTCATTGCAATCCGAGAAAGTAGTGATGGGGTAACTTGTAAGTTTTATAAGTATCGATGAATGGGAGATTATTTTTTCGAGTTATGCAGAGGTTTTGTATTAATTTATTTTTGATAAGTGGATTTTTATTAGTGTGAAGATAGAATTTTTCTGCCAATTTGTAGATATAAATATCAATTGTAGGGAAGTGAATTTGAAGGTGTAATTTTTTTAGATTAGTGAAGAAGGGTGTATTGAATGCTGATTTTATAGCTTTGTTCTGAATTATCTGCAGCTTGTTTAGGTTGGAGCGACAAGTACTACTCCACACGGGACAAGCGTAGGTGAAGCAGGGTCGAACTAAGGTGCGATAAACTCGTAGCTTAGTATAGCTACTTAATTTAGCTTTTCGATTTAGTATAGGAGCTAATACGTTCAATGCTTTATGCCCTTTGAGGAGCAATTTTGATGTATTATCAGTCCAGTTAAGTTTTCTATCAAGTACCGTTCCCAGGTACTTAACAGAGCGACTCCATGTTATAGGTATGTTATCATTTTTAAGTTTACGTGTTGGGAGAGTACGTTTTCTGCTAAACATGATAGCCTCTGTTTTGGAAGCATTTATTTTTAGCTTCCACTCATTGAAATATTCGAACAGTAGGTCTATAGCTAGTTGCAGTCTGCCGATTATAATATCTTCATCATGAGAGGATGTATAGCACGTGGTATCATCGGCGAAACAGGCCAAGTTTGTGCGCGTCTGAGTCGGGATGTCATTTAAGAAGATAAGGAAAAGGTACGGTCCTAGAATAGATCCCTGTGGAACTCCTGCGGGGATCGGTACAGATGAAGATGAATTATTTTTAACATGGACTTGAAACATTCGACTCGATAGGTATGACTGTATTATTTTTGTGATTGATAGGGGCACTCCCAGTGTCATCAGCTTGTGCAGCAGCGCCTGATGCCAAACGCCGTCGAATGCTTTTTCTATATCTAAAAGGAACATTCCAGTAGATTGTTTCAGGTTTAGAGCAGTCGACACCGCCTCGGCGACCCTGGCAAGCTGCTGGACAGTGGAATGACCCTGTCTGAATCCGAACTGCTCATCAATAAGCCGATCGTATGACGCTAGTCGCAGTCTATGGTATATAACCTTTTCAAAAAGCTTTCCAATACTTGGTAAAAGGCTAATAGGACGATACGAGATAGGATCAGACGGATCTTTTCCTGTTTTATGAATGGGAATGACCTTTGCTATTTTCCAAGTGGTTGGGAAGTAGTGGAGGAGCAAACAAGAATTAAACAATTTTGTGAGAAAAACAATGCATTTATGTGGAATATTTTTGATTAATATGTTAAACGTCTCGTAACTTTATTTTATTTTTATTATATTTTATTTAGTTTGGTACAGTCACAGACAATCAGTTATAATAGTAGTTTATGCAACTGTCATATAATGAAGCATTAAATTCACGCGTACGTGTATTGTCACAGTGATTTTGCCGCCATTAAAATCTAAACAACGAAAGCGCAGCGCGACCAACCTGATTGGCCCTGCAATCAGGTTGGTCACGCTTTTTCGATGTTATAATGAGATATTACGATATCGATGTGGATATTATAACATCATGTGAAATTGCTTAAATTGAGTGTTTTGTTGTGTGTGCTATAACAGTAGTAATTATAAGTCAAGTATTGGAAACATAAGTAGAATGTTACAACATTAGTGTAGATAAATATATATACTAAACACTTTTAAGAATAATATTAAACTAAGAGTCCAATAACGACTATACACAGCTTTGTTGAATGATAATAAACACTACGTAATATTTGTTATAAACAATTTTAGTAAATATACTACATACTACATAAATCGGAATAAAATAAGATTTAAGATTTAATTCATATACATCCTCCGAATGCCCTGCAAGCAGCGCCAAATAACTGCTCCATCAATCAAGTAGTCGCTTATTTAATGAAACAATCACGCGACACCACCCATAAAACTCCTGAAACATTCATATGAATGACAAAAGATGTCTTTGTCTTTGCGAGAGTCCTCTGTAGAATATTGGATGTCATTATAAAAGGTACACATTTTACAACTTGAAAATGTTGCAACCCCCTGAAGAAAACAGTGCAGATTATCAAGTAAGGCTTCCCTGCCCGCGATCCCAATCTGCTTAGTAGACTACTGGCGCAGTTTACAGCACCCGTTTATATGGAAACTACTAATTACATACGAAGAAAACTAATTGCTTGAAGAGTATATTGGGTAAGTCATTTCTTTTGTTATTCCTTCTAGGTGCTAGGTAATATCTTTTATATGTTATTCCAAAAATGTTTAACGTAATAATAATTATCCTAAGCCGCTTTGAAAATCAAAGGTACAATAGACCAATACTTAAGTTTCCTAATCACCATGAGTACCTACCTGTATCTACTTTAAGCAACTAAAATTATCTTCAAAAATCTTCCTTTCGTTTGAATTTTATTGTCTCGTTACTTACATTCATACACGTCTAATTAGTGATTTTCGCTTGCTCCTTAAAAGTACTTGCCCATAACGTTTGATTTCAACTTATCCCTTAATGTATATTTTTCAGATTTAACTATTAGTATCTATAATGGCTGAAGGTCCAGCCAGTCCAGAATGCCAGCTCCGCCGAAGAAAGTTGTCCGGAAACCCCAACTTAGACCTGAACCTGGACGGAGGCTACGAAGTCACCGAAACCAACCCTGATGAAGGAACCCCGTCTCCGAGTAAACCCTTCCCGGGAACTTCCAAAAGACCTTCTCAGGCACAACTCCTGGATTTCAAGAATAAACAACAATCTTTTGATCTTCATATTATTCAGGTACTTACTAGTGGATATCCGCGGTATTCTCAATATAACTATTAATAATATACCATATTTACTGCATAGAATCTACACCTTTTTGCAAGATCATATGTGATAAATATGATACACTAATTATAAGTCAGTATAACGTGGATAATATTCATAAAATTACTATTTTGAGATGAGAGAAAATAATCACGACGAGGTTGCAACCCTGCATTCCCGGTAGAGCTGAGTAGGTTTTTTTTTTTTTTAACTTGTACGGGTTTGCACTTGACCATAGTTTACCTGATAGCAAGTAAGGCTATGGCCTAAGATGGAGCGTGCTTACCCGATAAGAACCGATTCACTCTCGCTTTGAAGATCGCTGGATTATAGTGCGTGGGGAACAGAGAGCCAGGCAGGGAGTTCCACAACCTAGCGGTATACCTTTATTGACTACCCCGCGGCTTCACTCGCATATTTCAGGATAAAAAGTAGCCTGAGACACTTCTTAGACCTCATACTACCTACATACTAAAAATCATAATAATCCATTCAACCGTTTTTGCGTGATGAGCGTTTTAATAAACATACAAACAGAGACAAATATAAACAGAGAAACAGACAAAATTTCCAGAAATTGTTGGAACGTGTTCAGCTGTCAATTTGAAGTATCACCAAACATTTTTTTCTAAATATCTTCAATGTTCTGTTCAGACTTTCGACCCTCTTCAGCTAATGATATGTACATATACATAAGTACATTGATAATTAGTGCAGCTATAATTGTATAATTATCGTCTCATAGGTAGAAGAATGCGAAGAAGAAGAGATCATAGTGGACAGCGACGACGAAGCCGAGGCGGATGAGAACGGTCTCTCTGCGTCGGGCATCCAGCGCGCAGTCACTCCTACACCTATACAGGACTTCGGGGCTAACACTGTTTATACTGAAGGTACCTACTCATAACTCATTTATTGGTAAAAAAATAAAATAAAGTTTACACGTCAATTCCGTATCTAACTACATAGGTACTTACCACATTTAGTATTAGACTAGTACCAAAGAAGATATAAAGGAAGCCAAACAAAGATCTCGCCCTTAATTTTGGAAAAAAATATCTCGCCCTTAATTTTGTATAATTACTTGTGTTTATTTTTATTCTGGGCGTTTCTATGTATATTAAGTATGTACATATTTAAAGAAAAGTATACATGTATTATATCGCTTAGCGTAAGCTTAGTATGGGGCTAGATGGCGCTGTGTGTATATGTCCTGAAATATTTATTTATGTATTCCCTTTAACCATAAAACCTAAGCTTGGTCTTGGTTAACAAAAAAATATGGGGGCTCTGGGTGGCAGGTCAGGGAACCTGTTACCCTGGAATGAGTCCCCACAGGATGCATGACGTGTCCCGTGTTCTGACACGTCATCTATTGAGGGTTGAGCTGAAGCTCCCCGAGGCGGGGCCCGTTACCGGGCCAGCATCACCAGGGCTGCGGATGTATGCATTGCGCTCTCGTGGCCCTGGACCAACGATGCGGAGATGGAACACCCCAGGTTTTTAGTGGGTATGCCGCCCTTATAGAGTGGGGCGGAGACTCCCACATAACCACCCTCCCTCCCCGGGGTTTTTTGGGTGGTACCTGTAATAGGTTTTCCTGGGCAACAAAAAAAAATGGTTAACAAAATACAGTAAACCTTAATAAAAGTACTTGGTTAATAAAAGTTTAAGTTTAACAACCATAGTGCGGCTTTGGCTGTAAAATAACTCATTTTGAGGGTATTATAGAAATCGAGTGGATTTTTATGCCTCTTTCTATTTAGGTGGAAATGTATAGCGTAGGATCTGCGCGCATAAACAATAACAACTATAACGTTCTAACTGGCATACGATTTTAAATACTATTTTTCAATACCTTTTCTGAAACCATTGTCGAGGGGAAGCTAGAGGCACGAAGAGGAAGAGGAAGGCCGAGAAGGACATATATCAATCAAATCAAAGAGAAGGCAAGCGTCATGTCGTATAAGGTCAAGGAATTGGCCGAAAATCGAAGATAATGGCGCATACTCCACAGACAAGAGCATCGCTCTTAAATTTCGAATGAATACCTTTTCAGCTATGTATGTTATTATAAAATCATATATATATATATATATATATATATATAATATTATATTATATTATATTATATTATATTATATTATATTATATTATATTATATTATATTATATTATATTATATTATATTATATTATATTATATTATATTATATTATATTATATTATATTATATTATATTATATTATATTATATTATATTATATTATATTATATTATATTATATTATATTATATTATATTATATTATATTACCATATATTATGTATTCTTTTTGGATGGGGATTTGGATGGGTTCTGAAATATTTATTTATTTCTATTTCATTATGTTCTATTGCAGGGCCTCAAACAACGGACTTCCTAAGAGTGAAAACTTTAGAAAACGACTGTTATACCGACGTATCTGACGCTGACACGGAGGAAGAGGAATAGCGGACTTAACTATTAACGTTTATACTTTCAATTATAATATATACCTACCTAATACTAATAATTATTGATTAAAATATATAGGTACCTAATACTAAACATAATTGAAAATGCATTTAGAATCGTTAGAAAATGTTGGAATTACTCTATTATTATTTGTTTTTATTTTACTTTTAATTTGTTTTTGGGTTTCTCGCACTATACTCATTTTGCTTATGTACCTTATTAATATGATTAATTTAATATAGGAGTAAATAAAAGCATTGTCTAGTCAAGATCATTGCGATATTATATTATGAAAACAAATAATAAATTGTTGTTTTCATCAACCACTTTTCAAATAAAAGCAACCAGATTTGTAATATGTCAAGAGAAGTCAACATCACATAATATACAATAAAAGATCTGAATAAAGTCAATTCAATTAAAACATTAAATGACGTTAAATAAACGTCTCATTTAACAAAATATTTTTTATATAAATTTAAGTTTTGATATCATAACATATACATATAAATCATACAGGTCATTGCATGCTTCCAGTGACTAGTGACAACATTATATCAATAATATGCAAAAAATAGCATTACATACAGATTCAATTGATAAGCTCTAAAGACAGTATTTACTTGGCAAAACAAGCCAAATTCGTCTTTTTATCGCGTTTTAAATAAAAAAAACACAAACAGATCTGGCTTGTGATTTTGGTAGAGCAGTCATTAATTAACGTTATAATAGCGAATCATCATCATCTTCATTGACTTTAATTAATTTACCAATATTCTTTTTTTATATGAAATAGGCTCACGCTTGACTTTCAACTTGCCTGATGTTAAGCAACGTTATAATCTACAATCTATTCATATCATGACATTAAAAAATGTAACTAAAAAAACATTATTTTATCTTATACCGTTACAATAACTTCGGTATGCCTAATGTATAAAATTACTACATGGTATATAATGTATTCTACTACAATTTATACAAGTTTTATGATTGGAAAATGTCTATGTACAGAGAAATCAAACTCAGGAAGAGTCGTGGAATCCCTTTTGTGTCCTCCTGCTAATAGTTTGAGAACTACGAAATTTGTTTTGGCTACTTTCAGGAGATCCGTTATCTGGAAAAAAGAAACAGGCAAATTTAAATAAGTACAAAAATTATGTCTAAAGAGTATTTTGGTCAAATCATAGCCATCATTAAAATAATGTGCAAAACCTATCCACATGTTGTTGGAATCAATTTTAGAGAGCAGCCTTGCAGAATAGTTTGCAACTGTTTGTTTATTTTTAAGAGTGATTTGAAAACACTCGACTGGACAGTAGAATATAATAAAGTAAAGTAATTTTTATTTGAAGCAACCTAGTTGCATAATTTACATGATTCTGTCTTTTGCTTTAGTTGGAACTGTGTAGCAAAAGTGATGGTGAATATTAGAACATCATATAATAAGAACTGTTAGGGGGTTAAAATATCATTTTAATAAGATCTGAATTTCAATAATTGGAATAGTCTTAGAACAATTGGCAATTGAAACTTTTTAATATAATTTATGAAAAATAAAAGACTTACTTCTTGATCGGGAACGGTGATGGTTTCCAGCAGTGTCCGCGCTTGTTGGAAGTGTTTGCAGCCGCCCAGGTACAGTATCACTGGGTTTTCGTGCCTGAAATCAATACATAAACAATAAAAAAAAACATAAAAAACGATCAAGGGTTGTACAGTAAAGTTCAACAAAGAGGATAACAAAAACTAGGGCTTTACAGATTACTAATAGGCAAACCCTGGATATCACACTAGATCTAACCTGTGTTGTGACATCCAGTTATTCTTATTTTAAAATACACAAACAATAATGTACAACTATATGTACTACTACAACACTAAATCGATATATTAGTCAATCACTGACCTCGCAGATTTCGTGATAAAAATATTATCTGTGGTGATAAGAGTATTACGAGCGGTTTAGAGCGGATCCGCCGGGTTTGCTTGTAGCAAACTGATTTTTCGTTGAGCTCTGCCAAGTTTTACTAAGCTTCGTGTAACTCTTTAACTATCTAGAGTCCACAGTCTCTACTATGAAGAAGTTTAGCAGTATATTAGTTACTCACTGTTAAGACTATGTTATCTCTCAGAAGAGTATTAAGCAGGATAAATCTTTTTTGTTGATCTTTGCCTAACCCTTACTTTGTTGTACTTCTCAGAGTAAACAGTTTCTACTATAAAGTAGTTTAGCAGTGTATTGGTTACTCACTGTAAGGGCTGTGTCATCTCACAGAACTCGTGGTAGTGTACTTGCGGCGGTGTGAGTACTGAGAGCGGTGCAAAGCGGTGCTTGTAGCGGACTGCTTCGTTGTCGAACTCAGAGTGAGGCTGACGGATCTTGCCTTGCAACTTGAACGCTACTAGCGCCTGAAATGTAGACGTAGTTTTTTTTATTAACAAACAAATAAATAAATATTTCAGGACATATCACACAGCGCCCCAGCGTATCTAGCCCCATACTAAGTTTACTAATAATATATGCAACAAAAGTGAGTGTCCTTAACCCGTGAGGCGCAAGGGCCCCTCGCGAAAAAATGGCCGAAGCGCACCGCCCGCGCCCCATGGAGAATGTTTTTTGAGAGGGAGAGGTTTTGGTAAATTCGTAATATTTCGTATATTTCTTAATCCTATGCTTAGATTGATATACCATTCTTTAGGTCTTGAAATTATCTTTTGATTAAATGACATTTTTTTTTATAATTATGACTTACCAATAAAGATTTCTTGTGATGAAAATGTTGTTTACATAAATTGCTTGAACTTTTCTCACTTCAAGACACAATTTTGTATATTTTGGTTGGTTTTTTACAGAAAACTTAACACTATCACATATTACGATGTTTTTCCAACACTATTATAAACATCTTTCACTTCTTACACTACACAAGAGTAATTATTTTTTATCGAAAACACGGCGGGCAAATTCACGCACCGGTCGGCCGGGCGGACTCGAAAGTTTGACCGATTTATTTCACTTATTATTCACAAAAACACATATAAAACACATTTACTAAATTCTTCATAGTTTTTTTAGTAATTCTACTGATTTTAATTACCTTTTTCTCATTTGAAACATTTTTTATTCACATACCGACACGGCATAGAGAATATTTTAATTTTTTTTGCTAGTTCCGGTTGCTGCATACGCGTTGAAAGCCACGTATTTTAAAGTTTATGAACGCATCTTTAAATCAGTGTCGTTCATTGGACGAAACTTGTAATAGAAAAAGAACCAATGGCAGACAAAAATTAAGCAATACCGTATAGCGCTGAGCGCTTCCCGGTACATGTTCTTACGCTACCCGGTATAGCTTATGGCGCCTGACGGGTTAAAAGAAAGCCACTTTTCAGCCCTTAACTAAGGACTGGTCGCATCGTATTAATCCTGGGTCTTTTAATATCTGTATACGAAATTTAATCTATATTGGATCAGCCGTTAAAAAAAACAAAAAGAGGTAAGAAGTAACAATCGCACAAACTTGCACCTGTAAAATATTAGTGTAATATTCATATTCATATATTTTCATAAAGCCTATTTACACGTCGAATAAAAACAAAATAAAAGAATCAAAATTATAACAAACATGCCTAAATGTCAAAATAAGCAGTAAATTATAAATACATACTGTATAGTCTAATGCCATAATAATAGTAATTTGATCGTACCTTATAGAACCCCCCGCACATGTTCTGCATGACCTGGCACATGAGCCCCTCCCGCGCGTAGGGCCGCACCTTCTTCTTCTGCTTCTTGTCTTTCTTCTTGGCGTCCTGTCTGCGCGCGCCCTCCCCCGCCAGCCCCTCCGCGCGGCCCAGAGCCGACACCAGCCAGCCGTACAGGAACTCGTACAGGTACCTGGAATATATTATTACTTAGAATTGTTAGTAATTAATGTAGTCTGCTGTATAGGCACTCGTAAAGGATTTTTACGAGTGCCTATACAGCAGACTACATTCATAATGAAATTATTATTAGAAGTTTTGTACAGTGATTATTGTAGTTTCTATGGTCGGCGTGTTTCTTTGAAGATAGTTTCAATGGTGCTTTTTACAAACATATCCGGCAAGGCGTAGTCAAAAGGACGAAAGGAATTTTATTTGCTGTAACATTACTGGTCCTATATTTTAGCGGCAATGTCACTCGAACTTAACGTACTAACGTAACAACACAAAAAATCCAAAGTTTTTCCTGGAAACTAGCTTTTCCTGGAAAGAGTACCCTATATCCTGAGTTAATATCTAAGCTAGGCCAAACCAAATTTCAACCAAATCGGCCCAGTAGTTTAGACGTTACATTGAGTCATACAAGTCATACAAACTCATACTCAATTGACAAAGTGACTGACCAGAATATGTAATGGTACTCGTGCACGCTGTACAGCTCGAGTTCCAGCCCGGACAGCAGGTATGCGATCATGACGCGCAGCACGTGGTACAGCAGCCAGGTGCTGAAGGAGGCGCGCGGGGCGACGCCCGCCGCGCCGCTCACCACCGCGTCCACGCTCTCTGCCTGGAAGGTAGATAGGGAAAGATTTTGACGATAGGTAAAACGAGATACGTTCAGTTTTATGTATTAATTTAAAATAACAATAGTATAAGATGCAGTAACTAAACTCACAATCTGAGACACGAGCGCCGATTTCACAGCGCTTCGCAAGAGTAGTGATATATGAGATACTTACACAAGTTACGTGAATTACTCCTTAGCTTATCAAATTGAAATATATATGCTACTATTGCTTGTTTGCCGGTATATTTTAATTGACCACCAGCAACTTCTGGCGAGTCTATAAATCAGTCTGTCAATATAGCAGTATCTCTGCTCATTTGTTCAACAAAATTTATTTGCCTAAGATATTGAATCAAGCGTTACTTTGCGGAAATCCATTGTAAATGAAACCCTGGAAAATAGTGTTTTTCCGCTGCGACTGCGCCTTAACCGAACCACGAGGAGTCAACACGTCCTGAGGATGCCTCGTGGAGATGCGAAACACGTGTCGACGAGAATATCTTGCCAAAGGCGAACTACACAACTTGAAGACACAAGGTGCGGTGTTGGGAAGATCTTAAGAGTCACGGAGGCCGCTTTGGTTAGGAAGAGAGGTGTGGCGGTGGTATATGGAGGAACATACCTAAAAACCATCCAGTTTGTTGTTTAATGTCGGTTAAGGAGCAGTCGCAGCGGAAAAACACTATATATTTATCCAGAGTTTCATTTTAATTTGCCTGTCAATTATATGAGTACCTCCTCCTGCAGCGCCGCGAACTCATCAAGCAGCAGCGCGAGCTTGTCACGCTGGCGCGCGCGGTTGTGCCCGCACACCTGCAGCAGCACTGCGAAGGGACGCACGCAGCGCGACAGGAAATTCTCCACGAACTCGCGCGCCTGCAACCATACAAAGTGAATGTTTCTTCCTCATGACGTATTTCCTGTGTTGTAAGTGGTGACTACCCCGCTAAATTATTTTCTCTTTTTCTGTAGGTATTATGTTTATGTTTATTTGAGTGTCCAATAATATATCTAAAAATAAGAAACAATATTTACACATATTAACACTAATAGAACTAAAAAAGAGTATTTACATCTAAACTAAATTTAAACAATCTACATGTGGTATGGAACCAAGAACGCTGGCTGCATTCCCACGCTGGATTGCTATAGAAATCCTTTGCGCAAGGAACCAGCCAGCGTTCTTGTCTCTAGTGATGTCAATCAACATTTTATTTAATTTTTTTATATTCGAAGCCAATCGGTACGAAAATATAATCAGTCGATAATGATGTATATTTTCGCCGCTTGGCTTAAATAAATAAATATATAAATATTCCGGGGCATTGTACACAGCACCATCTAACCCCCACACTAAGCAAACACTGTGTCGTGGGTACTAGATAACGGATATAATATTTACACACTTTTTTTGTAAATACATACTTAATATACATAGAAACGACCAGACTCGACTCAAGTACGTAGTTACATTTTTTTTAAATTTATATTTACTTGTTATTAGTAGTAGTATATCGCAGTGAGCCACAGAAGACACAAGTTCTTAGATGCTAATTTAGTACAAATTTTGTGAATTGTCTTATTCGAGTAAATCAGACATAAAAACTTTACCTAGACACAAATATCAAATAAAATAGCAATACAATGGGATCCTTAGCCTGAGAATGACTACTGTAATATAATTTCTATGAGCATTTGCATGTAGGTTTGCTATAAATTTGTATCAATATCTTATTTTATTATCATCTAACGAGGACGTCGCCGAAATAAATAACTTTGACAAAATGGTCATTCACTAAATGCTTGTTTAGGCCTTAGTGAAAGATAATAATGTATACGTGAGCTATAAATTGATCATATCCGAGAAATTACATTTATCATACCTGAGGAGTAACCACAACAGGCGATTTGGGCGTCAAAGCAGGTGGATTTACAAAGCTCTTGATAGATTCCCTCAATATCTCTATAAACGCTTGTTGTGGCCTCGGAGACACATTGGCCACAGTGTTGGTCTGTGCGTTGGACGCGGTGTTGGCCGGAGAAGGGCTCAGGTAGAGCAGTTGTAGCGCAGAGCGAGACAGAATGCAGGCGCGCTGACGACTGAATTCCATGAAGAAATCCTGGAAATTAAGGTTTTGTGTAAGTTTAGGTAAAATATTTCAAAAAATGGAGAGGAAAACATAATCGCTCGGCTATTTTCAATGTGAGTTTCTCGGTTTTGTGTAGAGCCCTAAGAGTAATGTATAATAACATAAACGGTTTTATTAATTGCTTCTTCTTCTTCATATCGAATGAGAGTGGCCAACTATGGTGTCGATAGTTAATCAAGCCACCCTAAGGGCCTGTGACATGGCTTAAGACTGACTTCTAGGCAAACAGCCGGGACCTACAATTTAACGTGTCCTCCGACCCACGGTAGCGCCCAATATGGATTGACTTTTCGGTCACCCATCCAAGGACTGACCTTTGCTTAACATTGGTAATTGCATGCGATTGTCTCAGCTACGGGCACTTCTATTATATACTTCTATTCTTCTTCACTTCACAATTAATAATGGCTGAGCTTTGTTTTATTTGAGTTTAAGACTAAGAAAATACGTAACATTGTAGGCTTGAATCCATACATCTTGCCTACAACTACTCTCTTATTATACTGATAGAATGTTATCTACTTACCAGAGCAGTATGGAAGTTAGTAGCCGAAGTGATCTTCCAAGCCCGTCGCAGCCGCGTCACCAGTTCATCGAAGTACAACAATGCTTCCCCGCGAGGTTTGATGCGCGTGTACCGCGGGAAGGTGGGCGGGAGTAGGCGCTGGTTGATCATAGGCTCGAAACCCATCGGGTTTGGTGAATCCGCTGTGGAGTAAATTCAAATTCGTTTATTAGCCAAAAAGAGATAACAATATGACCTTAAACAATCATACAGTGTTAAAATAACTGATTATACTAAAAGGTTAAAATACATGTACTTGCGAGCCCTGCACTAAGTATGTCAATTGTGCCGCAGGTAAATAAAAGTAAGTTTTCTTTAAACCAAGTTTAAGCAAATTTGTGGAAAGTTGCCTGACTCCCTGTTCCCCATGCACTATAATCCAGCGATCTTCAAAGCGAGAGTGAATCGGTTCTTATCGGGTAAGCACGCTCGATCTTAGGCCATAGCCTTTGCTTACCATCAGGCAAACTATGGCCAAGTGAAAACTCGTTCTGGTTAAAACAAAACCTTGTGTAAACCGTTGGGACTTGACACTACAGCATATACATATTTAGTTTAACTTACAGATGTTATAAGCCAACGTCTGGATACTATTGTTCTTTGATAACTTATATCAGTGGTATCAGTTATTCATGCCGATGGGTATCCTCAACTTGTCGTTTTTTTCCACAACTTAACGGGATAAACACTAGTCTATGTTCTTTCATTTGCAGACCCTCAGTAATGAGAAATACAACGGAAGAGAGATAATATCACCATTTTAAATATCACTATCATATTTATTCGTTGTGGCGAGAAAGAGGAGCAAACAAATCGACAGACACACAATTGCATCCATATTAAAAAAGGAAAGAAGAAAGGCGACTACGCGGAGACCTTATAGAGACTTTTGAATGGACTATACAACCTCCCGGGTACATCAAATTGGTTTATACGGATTAATCGTTGTGATCATAGCAGGGGACACAACCAGAAAATCAAGTGATGCTCTGCCAAAACTAACACAGGTCACCACATACTCAGATACAGAGTAGTTCATAACTGGAACAGGTTGCCAAAAGAGGTGGTCAGTGCAACATCTGTAAACAACTTTAAGAACCGGCGTGATGACTGGTTACATAAAACCAAAAAAATCTCTTGTTAACTTGTGATTGTTGCACCAGTGGACTGTATAATTTTTGATCTTTGTGTGGACAATATAAAACAATTTTGACACAGTGTGATATGGGCACATCAGCAATTTGCTTTTTGCCCATTATTCAAATAAATAATAAATAAATATTATCATAGGATAGTAGATATGTAGCTGATACCTTAGTCTTTTTAAAATTTCAAACTACTTTCTTTCCTGAAGCAAATCTGATGAATCCCAAAGTTCTAGTAAATATGTTTTTTTTTACATGAGATAGGCTCACGCTTGACTACAACTTGCCTGATGTTAAGCAACGATATAATCTACTATCTAGCGGGCTTGACTAGAAGAAACCGGCTTACTGTCTATTTACGCTTTACATGTACTACAAAGCTAGGTATTAAATAAGCTTACAATTCTCGAGCGGCTGTGTCCCCTTCCCGGCGGTCTTGATGACGACCTTCATCATCTCGGAGCAGCCGTTGAGAAGCGCCACGCAGTCGGCGCCGGACTGGGAGTCGCGCTTCGTGATGAGGAGCAGGGCCTGGTAGAACATGCGCGTGAACCTGACGCGGGCCGCTAGAGCTGTCCACAAGGTGGTCATCTAGAAGGTAATGCATAGTATGTCACTAAAAAGTATGTAAGTCTATATGAGAGTGGCAAACTCTAATGTCAATTCTGCAAATAACCTAACGTGGCCTTGAACGTGGTTTGGCGAGTTTAATACTATGATAAAATAAAAAATAAAAATAATTATTCCGGGATATTGCACACATCGCCATCTAGCCCTACACTGAGCAAACGCTTATATCGTGAGTACCTACTAGATAGCGGATATAATTCTTATATATTTTTCTTTTGTAAATACATACTTCTTATACATACAAACATGATGGGCAGCTGAAGCCTACTAGAATGTTGATAAAACTCTTTACAAAAGTAACACTATAGTCACACAAATCGCATGTAAGCAAGAAATTGTTAGTAAGAATCATGTGCATAATACATTCATAATTTATAAGTAATAATGCTGTTTAAATCTAATATAAAAAAATATATATTTCAGGATATGTCCTGAAATATATATTTTGTTTTAACATAGCGCCATCTAGCCTCATAATAAGCTTATGCTTGTATAATGGGTACTAGGTAACGGATGAAATACAAAAAAGTCTAAAGAAATTATTGATGGAGTTGCTGTAAGATAGATGATTATTTTTAAAGCAAAATATAAATACTTACAACTTACTAATTATAACTCGGCAGCGTGAAGAAATCTAATAAAAAAATTAACACATTTTAAGTTACCTCATCCCCACTACTCCTGGCTTTCTTATTCAGCTCTTCCTCTTGCTCCCGGAGCATTGAAATGCACTTTTGCTCACTGACTTCTAAACTTGCATCATATGTGTTGCCGTTCTGGGGGTTGGACCCTAAACGGTAGCCATAACCCATTGGCTGGAAATCCTCTTCTTCAAATACTTGAGCTCTGAAAATTAATAGATATATAATTTTATTATCTATACTAATATTATAAAGCTGAAGAGTTTGTTTGTTTGTTTGAACACGCTAATCTCAGGAACTACTGGTCTGAATTGAAAAATTCTTTTTGTGTTGAATAGACCATTTATCGAGGAAGGCTTTAGGCTATATAACACACAACTAATAAGAGCGAATAAACAATGGACTATTTGGAAAAAACGGGGAAAATGTATCATCTTTGAGGGTTTCCGTTGCGTGCGCTGCGAAAATGGTTCAAGTCGTGGGTAACAGCTATAATTTATAAAGCTGAAGAGGTTGTTTGCAAAAATAAATATGATGCCCAAAATAACTATTCCATGCGGACGAAGTCGCGAGCACAGCTAGTTCATCATAAAGATAACTTTCAGAGATGAGTTTTGGTTAGATTGACATGTAGTATTTATGAGGCAGGCACCATACATCTCACTTATGGCCTAGTATAAATGAAATAAGCAAAACATTATTAACACTGCAAAAAAATTCTGTGATTAAGGTAGAACAAGCTGTACATGATAGTTTTGGTCACTAAATAGTAAGTCAGCATCCAATTAAATCATTTAAATTAATATTTATTATGATGAACTTCTTCTGCTGTCATAGTTGGGCCTAAATTTTTCCTGAACCAATTTGATATATAAAGCAAAACCCAAGACTTGGGAATATTTGACAGGACAGATATTTCTATTCTGATGAATTCTCTTTATAGATAAAACTTACTTGTTAATACATTCCCTGATGCAGTCCAGCAGTTTATACACTGCAATACAATAAGCCTTCAAGGTCTTATTGGGTATAGAATGAGGTTGATGTAGGTATAGGTTTGTAAATACAGTCTGTGCTAGAGAATGTCCTTCTAGCCAGGACACTATACAAGCCATGGTTGAATCTATTATGCCGATAAGCTCGCTTGGCTCGAGGTCGTCTATTTTCAATTTTCCAGCCTGAAATTAAAAAAAATATATTTTTTTTTAATGTTTGTTTTTATGAAAATACATAAAACTTCAGTATTTCATTCAAATAAGCAGTGATATGTCCCTGCTTATTTGAATAAAATGTTGCTAAAAATTCTTTCAAAGACATTAAAGATACAATCATAATAAATTTATCTGTAGGATTTTAAACGATTCACAGAAATATTATTGGATTGGATTGTATGGATTTTATATTTATATCATCAGAATAATTCTCTATTAGAGGAACACTCTAGCAATTAGCTCAATAGACTTTATAGTCCTATCTTGTCATTTATCATACATTAATTTAACATGAACTTTGTAACTAACATAGATCATTATATATGCCTGCATTAAGACATAAGTTTAAAGCATTTTTAGTGTTTATAAATATATTAGATAGGTTAGTCAGTACAATATTTTATACTCACTGCCACAGCCTGTTGAAAATTCAAAGGCTTAGCATTGCCGCGGTTACACAGCATGCCAGCATCCATCTTGGGGTCCATCATTTCAATGGCTGACATAGCTTCAAACAAGCCAAACAGCTGACCATCGTGCAGTAACTCACCGAGTTGCAGGTCTGCAATAAATTAAATAACATACCTAATACCTATATCCATGAATAAAATGTTAATACCAATCATAGCATTATGTAAAAGTGTGCTTTTACAATAAAAATCTAAAGGCTGACCAAAAAGTAACATTATTTTTTAAAATAATCTAATAGATTTTTTATAATATCTGATACGGAGACAGTTTAGGTTCTACATACATTTAAAGAGACAGCATCTTTTACATAATTCAATCTGAACTGTAGATAAGGTACACACACACAAAGTTTGGCCTTTATAATATTCATGGAAATACCTTGGATATTTTTGAAGAAGTCAGCAGTGATGTCAACCCAGTTGTATATAACTTCCGGAGCTGTGCTTAGGGTATCCATTCTCCTGTAAGATTGAATTGAATTAATTCAATATGAGTATGTGTAGCATTTTGTGTAAGTTTTTTGTAAACCTTTTAATCTTTTTAAATAAAATAAGGTCTAATAGAAACAGTTACTAATTTAACTGTTTCATTTTATTACCTATGTTATTATTAATCATACTGTGGCAGTCAATTTGAAACTATTATACAAAATTAGTAGATACAGCTATTTGGCCCAGCAGATTACACTTAAGCATACCACCGGTATTTTCTTACTTAACATGCATTTTAATCAATCATTTTGTGTAAGGATTGTTGTAGTATGTATCCAAATTGTTAGAACCGGTTCCGGATCTGTCGTTTTTTTTATTATAAATTTCATATGTACAAGCACTAGAACTAAAAACCAGCTATAGTAAATAAGTATAATAAATAGCAGAAACACAAGCCAAGGGAAAAGCTATCATGCGCGGAGTACTAACCCATCACCCTCAAAGTAATCTTCAATCATATCAGCCATTTTCGAGCCTAGAATTAGATCATAAATGACTCTATCATTACCCAAAGTTTTGTTCACGTGTTGGTTTTACTTAATTAAGTTTTTCTTTAATTTATCGGCAATTTATTATGAAAATTCATTTCATGAACGAAAAATTGGATCACCGAACCGAGTTCAGAGTTGTCTTATTGACATTGACAATTACAATCTGGATAGCTAATGTCAACTTTTTTTTTAAATAAGCACTAGTGATATTTCAAATATGTAGACCGTATTGAATCGTTTTATTCGAATCAACTTTACTATAATAATATTATACGGTCTTAAACTATAGTAATTTAGTCTTTTTTTTAAAACTTACGCCTCTTTTCGCGCCATTAGATAAAAAAAAATACAAAGAATGTTATTTGTAGGTACTAGTTAGGTACATGTACCTACCTACATATATTATACTTTTTATGAGAACATAATATTATGAAAATTAATAATGGTAATGGTAATAGAGTAGTTTTTTGTGTATATTGTGTGCTGGACCGAACATGCCTTTCCAAAAGTAGGTACCTACTTATATTTCGCGAATCCGATGAGTTTTTACTTAATTTTATAAGTATTAGAGAATCCCTGCATTGCCGACGTCTCCGCGTCCTCACTTTAGTTAAATCTGGAAAAGCGAAATACTAATAAACCAATAATTTCTATTACGATAGGATATAATACGATCGGCAGACCAACCAACATCGTAATGTGGTAGATTTGAGTTGAGTTGTGTGATTTACTTGATTGGTAGGATAGTTAGTTATCATAACTTATTTTATCTACACTATTGTTGTAACATTCTACTTATGTTTCCAATACTTGACTTATAATTACTACTGTTATAGCACAGACAACAAAACACTCAATTTAAGCAATTTCACATGATGTTATAATATCCACATCGATATCGTAATAGCTCATTATAACATCGAAAAAGCGTGACCAACCTGATTGCAGGGCCAATCAGGTTGGTCGCGCTGCACTCTCGTTGGTTAGATTTTAATGGCGGCAAAATCACTGTGACAATACACGTACGCGTGAATTTAATGTTTCGCAATGTGTTTTGTTTTTTAAATACAAATTAAAAGTTAAAAATGGATAGCGACGATGATATTTGTTCGCCTCCGGATATTCTAGAATTGGCAACAAAAGTAACCACAATCTTTTGCCAGAAAAATCTAGAAAATTATATGAAAAATTAACTATTGTCAGCTTTTACTCTTGTTGTTTGATTAATTGCATTAGTGAAGATAAAGTAGTGTATGCAACTGCATATAACACGGGTATTAAAACACTCGTTACTACTATGAAACTCGCTGCGCTCGTTTCATAAACTCACACCTTTCAGTTAAGTAGCTTAAGTGTAGGCTATTCAATGTAAAAAAGGTAATAAAACACTATTTAAAAATTAAACAAATTTATAAATATTTAACGAAACTAGTAAAAGGCGATGTTGAACTCGTCGAATTTGATTTTTCAACGGGATCGTAGACATCGAAATCCAGTTGGACTGGTTCGGCCGTGGTGGTTTCTGTGGCGGAGTCAGGTGAGATGTTTGTGTTCGTGCCACTTGGCTTAGACAGCATTACTCCGCTGAAGCCCATGTCCATGCAGTCGAAGTGGAGGATCTGAGAACATAAATATTTCAAATTACAAATAATTTAAATTCATCACAATCAAACATTGTAGGTATGTGCATATATTTTGGTGTCAGCAATTTTGTTACCACTTTACTTAGGGTCCCTTCCAAACACTTAATGGGCTCCTGGCTCCAGCCAGCTCTCTCCTAGACTACAGCGGTGCTCAACACCAGGCAGGCTGAAGTCAAACGTAAACCTTCAGACGTTTGCAAAACTAAAACTTTTTCCTTATCAAATTTCATTCAAGTCCAACTTTCTGTTTAAACGTGATTTAGTAACAAACATTATTGTATCAGGCGTTAAGTAACTTTATAAAAATTCATTGCAGATGAAACATTTAAAATACTAGGTATGCCGTTTTGACTCCTTCTTACTGGTTTCAAACAACAATTAACGTGAAATTTCTTTTCATAGGTATTATCTAATATTATTGAAGGTCATATTTGGAAATACACCTAACCTACCAGATTAATAACCATGTCGGATGACACGTTAAATTGTAGGTCCCGGCTGTTTATCTAGTATTACAGTCCTTAAGCCATGTCAGAGGCCCTTAGCGTGGTTTGAAAACTCTCGACACCAGAGTTGGCCACTCTCATTCGATAAGAAAAGGAATAACCATGTTAGTGGATATAACGTACCAAAACCGGTGCCTTATCGAGTCTAGTGTCCATGTCCATGCAGACGTGTAACTTCTGCTCCACCACGCTGATGTCGAAGAGACGCACGCACATGTCCAGCAGGCCCGGCGGCAGGTAGGGGACGGGGATCGGCACGCAGAAGGGTGGTGGGTTTCGAGCTGGAAAAAAAAGCATAATATACATAACTTTTTACTATGCTTGCTATTATACAATGTGTCACTAGTGTACTACCACTATTGACTTTTAGAGTTTTCGGAGAGAACTTTTTTCACATAACTAGAATACATCTTTTAATCAATAAAAAATCTTCGCACGATTATAAAATATTGTGAATGGCTTTAACTTGAAATACAATTATACCAATGTTTGTAAAAACAAGATACAGATTGATCATATTGTAGATTTGAATCGGAGTACCTATCCCAAAACTTTAACTTATGTTAAGTATAACTTTTTTTTGATAATTTGTCTGATGACGTTGTAAGTACCCGAACGATTAAGTTTCGTACATTTTGTAGCTCTCAAGAGCAAAGAGCAGATAGATGAAGGTATTAAACTAAGTATAAAAGTGATTCTGAAGTGGAAATAGCAAGTTTTAAAATTATTTAACTTTTATCTTGGCATAGCAAAACTCACTAACGTACCTTCAGAACTTACTCGTTTTATAATATATTTTAGTGGTATGCATACACATTGTAATACTTAAATAAACGATTTTTTTATTTGTTAGTGGAAACACATAAATACTCACAGAAATTATAGCTGTGTAGGTAGATACATTTTACTTGAGATTAGAGAAATACTATGGGTTGGTTTCTCTATGCGGGTAGTTTGTGCTAATTACCTGAATATGTGCTTCTGAACACGGTGTCGTTGTTCATTTTCACTTCCAAGTCGATCATTGACTCTGAGGGCTCGAACGTCAGAACTGCACATGCTGGAAAAGTAAAGAAGCCTAGTTTAGTGAGTTTTAATTATTTGTTAAGCATGTTTTTCCTATAAGGAGCAAGGACAACATTAAATCGAAGGTTTCGGTGAAATCTATGTCCAGAAGTGAACCTCTTTAGACTGATAATGATGATAAACTTTTTGCTGTCATTAAAACGGGTCTGACTCTATGTAAATGTTGCTCTTGTTGGAAACGATTCATTGATACCTGTTAAAATAAGAATTACCTCTCATATATTCGCAAAAGCCATAACAAAAAAAAAAAAAAAAAAAAAGAAAAAGAATTACCTGATTGAAAAGTTGTCAAAAATTTGTATCAAAAACCACTTATACTATATTGTAGGTATTAAAAACTACTTACTCCGTCTATCAAAGTTAAACGCTTCAATCCTGACGCCAGTGCAGCACCTACACTGCAGGCCTTCACAGTTGCACCGACCACCCCGGAAGGGCAGTCGCAGTAACCAGCCCGGCTTGTACCACGGACGCGGCATCATTTTCCTTATCGTCTGCAAAAAGAATGAGAATTTAGTGAAATACCATTTTGATCTACTCTAGAAGATTTTTATTATGTTGTCCTGATTGATGTAATTTTTGCTTACCGTGAGGCAGAATATGTATGTACCTACCATTTAGCCTTCCATCTGCTGTTATTTTCCAATTTGTGCATATTCGCAAACTAAATTATTTGAATTGGATTGTTCACAACGCGAAATGACATAAAGAATTAGATAAAAGGTAAAGGTATAAATACTCTTGCCTCGCCCTATCGTAATAAAAGAAATGTTATCGAGCACTTAGAAATGTTAGTAGAGCTTCTGGAATAATACTGTAAGCACAAGGAAAATGATGTGATAATATTTACGTATGTACGTTTTATAAATCACTACTTCATATAGAAAACTCATAATTTGCGTGGTTTATAGTACCTACATAGTTGAGTTCAGTAATTGTTTTTATTTATGCAAAATCCGCAAATATCGCCCGTACCGGTAAGTATAAACGGTAAATTAAAAATCTCACCTCATTTGTTTCTAAATCGTAATAAATAGAGAAATCGGTCACGTCCATAGCACTTTCATCATCCTTGGGTTTGAAAATCGTCCTTCCATTTGTACTTTGAGCTGTAAAAAATGCAACGTGTAAAGAAAGATTCAATTAACATAATGAAAAAAATTATTTGTCTGAGATTTTCTTAATTACTAGATATTTAATTTCATAAATATTTATATAAAAACTTCAACATAATTGTTGGTGTAAATTAAATAGGCCAATCCACTTACCGACACATTCCATCGCACTGAACACGACAAAAAACAAAACTATTGCAATTGTTTTCGTTTTCATTTTACCGATAGTTCGTTCAACCTAGTTCGTCTGCTACCGGCTCTAGGGACACCATTCAAATGACGGCAAACCTACGTCAATACCAACAAAGGTATCAGCAAAAGTATTTGTATGCAACAGCGTGCGCAAACGCAACTGGCTTGCGGGACTTTCTAGAGAAACTCCTGTGTAGCGGATCGCCTCACACCACCGCAGTCCAACTGTAATGACCAGCTGATTTCACGGATTCACAGGCCTCAGCTATTCCGCCGACAGAAGAAAAAACATTTTGAATAAATAACAATAATTTATTTGAATAACATATCGCTATAAACAATGGCAAAAAGGGCCCCTACGTGGTATTGGAATCCGTTAGACTTTTTCTTTCACCCACAGTATTGTTTGCTGATTGCCTTGTGTGTTACGTTATTGTTAGTCCCTATTAATATTCATAGCGTTCAGTTCATCGTCGGTCATCATCATCATCATCATCATCGTCATCATCAAACAAGTCTCCTAGGAGTGATCGAACAACATTCTCATCATAATCGTCGATGTCTTC
Source organism: Macaria notata (assembly GCA_927399415.1). Classification (NCBI taxonomy): domain Eukaryota; kingdom Metazoa; phylum Arthropoda; class Insecta; order Lepidoptera; family Geometridae; genus Macaria; species Macaria notata. The sequence continues at coordinate 5,518,095 of OV656727.1, forward strand.
ATCTCCCGAATCAATGACTGCATCAACACCTCCTTGGGGATTAGGCACGGGAAGACCGCCACCCTCGTCCGGACCAACCATGGCCATTCCGTTTGCACCCATTCTGTAAACAGAATGTGTATGATCATAATATCTAGGACACTTAAAACCAACTTCGTTCATTAGCATACAACACTTAGACATATTTGTGAAAAAATGTTTAGTGCTTGCTTATTAATGTCTTCGTTGGTCAGAACTACTGATACATAATGAACATATTAAGGTCGTTTGGACTGATTTGGGTAATTTGAGTCACTCTTTAGTGGGTACTTACCTCAAACAGTCAAATCGGAAATTGAAGAGCTCAAAACTCCTCCATTGTCCATACATAGCCAAGCAGAAGTGAAAGTTTCGTCCCGGGAAGAAAACATTGTAAAACTTTGCGCACACTTTTAAGTTAGATATTCTTGGTGGACTTATACATATTGGCCGTGGGTTCTTTCCTGGAAAAATAAATAAACATTATTAACAAAACAAAATAAAAATAATAAAGGCACATACTAATATGTTGTTCATATGTAATCATTACCTGACATAGAATTTTCATAAAGTATCCTGTTGTTTAAGGACATAGCGACATCAAAGGCAAAATCTCCCGGATGATAAGTCACTTTCATACATGCTTTCTGTCTCAGCAAATCCATGAGATATCCGGTACAGCACTTACATACCCCCATGTGACATGTGCACCTTCTATCCGATGAGGATGATGATGATGTATTCGTAGAAGTTCCATTCTGAGCCACATTCTGTCTCGCGCGTGCGAATTGTGAAGGCGTCAATTTGTTTCTCATACGAGCTATATTCAATAGAAAACTGTCTGGCACTTCAAATTCATGCACTAGATTAGATTCCTCTGTTTTATTGACCGTGGAGACGTCGGTATCTAGAATCAAGTTGCTCGTTAGTGGGTAATAAATTTTAAAATACATAAACTACTATCAAAGAGCTTACCTGCGAGTACGGTGTGTGAGCAAAGCGCAGCGATAATAAATGGCACTATAAACATTATGTTAGAGGTTATATCACGACAACGCGTTGCGTGCGCCTGTCGTCTGAATAAAGCGGGCACTCCAATTCGCATGCACGATTCGAACCGGTTCAGCACTGGCAGGGAAAGATCTGTTCAATACTAATTGGCTGACCACTTTCACATGGATCCGTATGTAGATTTTACGCAAGTTCTGACTCATTCATTAACAAAAGGAAGTCTTACTTTTTACAAGATGTTTTCCTGTATGAGTAACATAAACAAGGTAACAAGTTTTGTGAATGTATATATTTGTACTAACATTTCTAAGCCTAAGATAAATAAATAAATAACTAATCGCTTTAATTCTCATTGGTAACTTCAGTACTCAAATCAAATCACAATCGGTCCATACTTCTTCCATCTAGAAAATCTCCGAGAGCATCGCCTATGGCATCAAACGGGCCTTCGTTGCTTCCTCCTCCAAAGATGCCTTCGTCTCTATTACCTCCAAAGAGACCGCCGCCACTGTCTCCTCCCCCAAGAAGCCCCTCTCCACCTCCTAAAACCGTTTCAGCTGCATTCTGAAGAAAACCTCCTTGTTCTTCATTATTGCTGCCGAATAGATTCACTGGCTTTGGACCTGACGATACTGGTTTCGGTTTTTGCCCAGTCTTGATTCCTGATGAACCCAAACTGAAAACATATAAACATTATACAATTAAGGCAAATATATTTTTATATATACCTATACAATAGATCTTTAGTAAATAATAATATTTTTATCGTTATCGTAGGATTTACAAACCTGAAACATTTGAATGACGCTGAGTATACGGTGAACCCTCCAATGTCAGCTTTAATGTCCAAGCAGGCATGAGCGTTTCTATTTCTTATCCTTATGTTAGATATTTCAGCACAAACTCTTACAAATGGAGCTCTCCTTGGATTGAAACAAATAGGCGGCGGATCACTAGCTAAAAATAAAATAGCGTTTAAATAACAATAATTACAATTTCATTGAAAGATTAGATGTTTGGTACCAACCGGAAACTCTTCTTCTCACAACAGTGTTATTATTTACACTCAGTCTGACATCAAATATGAAATCTTCCGGAACAAATGTCATATTTCCGCAAGCTTTCATTCTAAATCTCTCCATGATTGCCCCCGTGCAGCATCCACATTGGCCATCTAGGCACGAGCAAGGAAACCTTATCACTTGTCCGGGAACGTCTTGTTGAGGATCTGTTATAACATCATCCTGGGAAACTGGGGCCTGTGGGGCAACTGGAGCTGGTGTATCAACTACAGGGTCTTGTAATGGAGCAGTTGGGGCTGGAGTCACAATTGCTTCTTCTACTATTTCTTCGTCATTAACCAAAGTAGCATCAACCGATACGTTATCAACTACATCTTCTTCCTCGTCTTCGATTTCTTCATCAACTTCATTTTCATCATCCTGTACGTTGACAGGTACTACAATCGTAACTGGAGATTTAAGAATAGGCGGCGTGGGTCGTAAAGCTTGTTTCCAAACAGCATGTGGCACTCTAAACTTTACTACATCGTAGTCATCACCGATCGAATCTCTGTCTTCCGCTGTTAAGGAAACGATAAAAAATGATAATTATGAAACTGGTTTTTTAAACTGCTTATAAATATTTTAGAAAAGCACTCACCCGACACCGTGTGTTTCCGCATCGTTAAAGTATAAATTAAGAGCAATGAATAAAGTTTAACCGCCGAGTTCATTTTTTACAATTAAAATTCTACAATTATCCGGCAGTGCTTGCGCGTCCAGTACAGATAGTAACTGTGACCGCTTGCAGAGTATTTAACCGGTCTCCACTTAACTATGTACTGATGTTTATTTAAACGCACAGCCATTGAAAGAACAAGTTTTAAATTTTAATGCGAGACGAGAGAAAGCTGTCGCTTAATCGATATTATGAATGCCCGCTTTCAAATAAGGATGCGTGGTCGGCATAGATGATGTGTGTCATCACAATAGCTCAGTTACGTGGTCAGTGTTACACAATTAAATTAATTACAGAGAATGATGTACATAGTGATGCATGCAAAGTTAAAGTAAAGCACGAGTGTATTACGAATAAATTAATGTATAAGAAATAATATTACTAGAGGTTTATTGTGTAAGGTAATTTTATACCTTAAAGCATAAGGGCGACTGTAGAGTAAAATAAAATACGTACTTTGCTAACATTCATTTTAGGGTCAATTTTATCTATATTTGTACCAAAAGCTGTGCCGTGAAGTTTTTATAAACGAGCCAATGGAATGTTATGAAACTTAATTAGCTTCAAGCCATTGATATTTAAAATCAAAATTCAGTCCAATTTGTTACTGTTTGATGATCATAAAAACTATAGAAAATCTTAAAATATCTAATACCTACATTATACATGTGCTGTTTATAAAATTTAACTTTTTTCGCTGTGCCTAATTCAAAGGTTCTATTTCTTGAAGTATTAAATAAGACACAATAATATTAATGATATTTTTATTATAAAACATTCAGTCAGAAAAGAAATAAATAACCACTTACTTAAAATATTTACACACATCTTCGTCAAAGATAAATTAGAAATAAATAAATAATAGACTACTTATGGACTATCCTATCTTCTACGTCACGCTTGCGACCATTCACCTCGCATCATTTTATTCTGTCTCCTCCTGTCTTTCTTGATTTTATTTCCTTTGTTGTTTCTTGCCATAAGAAGTGCATCTTCCATCGTATCTACAACTTCGTGATACTCCGAATAATCAGGTTCTTTTTCTTCGGTGTGTCTGTTTTTCCTCTTGTTTCCGAAAAGGCCAAGTTGATCACCAATGGTCTCCCCAATATGGGTCAAATCTAGAATATCTAGATCTTCTAATTGAAAATCGTCATTGTTCTTTTTTCTGGGTAGAGTAAGGCCTTCATAAGCTCCTCCACGAATAGCTCCGTATTGAAAACCGTATCCTCGAGTTTCATCAGCACCTAGTACTTCTTTGTCACGTACAGTTTCTTCAGTAGAGTCAAGTGAAGGCACAATCTGAATCATGTCGTCACTGATATTGTCATCGGCAGTAGTCGGGAAAGGCTTCGGGCTGATCATCTGAACCTTTTCATACATCATTTCTTTTTCTTCCTTGCTGGAGCCCTTTCCTTCTTTAGAGTTTATAGGTAACACTGGCATCGATGAAAGCTGGCCAGTTATATGTGCTAGAGACATTTGCAATCCTGAATCTTCAAAATTAGTAACGCCTTTGACTGTCGTAGATTGAACTCTGGTAGCTACGATAGGTTCAAATGTTTCACTAACTGATGTCATGGGTATTTCTTTTTCTGTTTGAATTTGAGCCGTGACTGGGATCTCTATAGGTACTGGAGTAGTTGAGGCGGTGGTGATAATGGAGGATGGTACTTCGTTTGCTGTTGATGGTTTGCTTGTAGTGGTTCTGCGTGAAGGACGTCGGTTAGGTCTTACGGATGGACGAGCAGGCCGCACTCTTAAAGTAGTGGTTCTCTGAGGTCGTGGAGTGGTGGCCCGGGGTGGTTGCCTGGATGGTCGGCGAGAAGGTCGGGGCCGTCTGGTAGTGGTAGTGGTAGGAGCTGGAGCTTGCTTTTTCTTGTTTTTGTTCGATTTCTTGCCGCCTGATGAACCAAACAGGTCTCCAAGTAAGTCTTCTCCTAGAAGACTGAATCCTGTGTAGTCCGCACTTTCTACATCATTGACGGCGTCGAGTTCACCTGTAATGTGCAAATAAATAGAAGTGTTTAGGTTTGAAAGTATATGGTATAAGTATGTAGATAAAGAACAAATTCTGAATCTAAGCCATTTTGGTATTCATTTTATATCACACATATTTGTTGTATTGTTTTTAGTTTTCTGGAAACATAAATAGCATGTATTGGTCTTTAATAACTTACTTTCATCATCATCATCGTCATCAGCTGCTCCGAGGCCGTAATCGTCATCTTCATCGTCATCATCATCGTCGTCATCGTCTTCACCCTTTTCATCGGGAATCAATGGCAATGGGTCAGCGGGTTCTGAAGTCACCCCTTTAGAGCCAAACTTGAAACAGGAGACTCTTACTGCGGCTTCCACCGTGCTCTTTGACTGGAGTTCCAAGCCAAGACAAGCACGGAAGTCTTCTCCTGTTCTAGCGATGTTGTACACGCGGCCGCAGAACTTGGATATACCGCCGGGGAGGGGCATGCATACTGGACTGGGCTTCTTACCTGGAATTAGACCATTATGACATTTTAGTGATAGTATTTAAAAAATGTTAAGTTTACGAACTGTGGAATTGTGTATGGAAATATCACGATCGTGGCCAAGTAAACTAATATAAATTACAAAATCGTACAATTATCGCAAATATATGGGAAAAATTATCGAAATAAATAAAATTTATGGGACGGGCCAGTAAAATGTATAGCTTAAAATGTTACTTGTTTATGTGTATAACTTGAAAAGCTAAAAAAACTAAAACACTTAACAAAACACTTCGTAAACTAATTTATGAACGTAATTTTTAAGCGTTTTATTCGTCCATAATAAATAATAATAAACAATCAATCTTAATTCTTCTTCCTGTATGTGAAAGCTTTAGTACTTTCTCAGTCACATCCGTGGTAAAAGTTGTAAAAGGAAATAAAAGCTTACTTGACAGAGTCCGGTTCGTGATGACCTTCTTTCCGAAGCTCAGAGACACTGCCATCTTGTCTCCGTTCAGATAAGTCAATGTAGCACAACCTGTAAAAAACGCATGTTTTGGCCAATACACATCGAAACTATTACTTGAACGTATAAATAATCTAAGTCTAAGGAAAGACCAGAGTAAGTTTTATAACAAAAATAAATATGTCAGGACATATCACACAGCGCCATCTAGCCCCATACTAAGCTTACGCTTGTACAAGACACAAGAGTGTTATACAAGAGTATTTGATTACAAAAAGTCTCTCTCTCTCTATCTATCTATTTCTTTAATCTTCTTTTTACCTTTTTCAGTCCACTATCTGGCTATAAGCTTAGCATCCTTTTGCTGTTTTCGTTGTGACTAAAAAACTAAACTTATTATAACTGTCAATCATTATAGTAAGCAAATCATGAATCATGTAGTTAGATGGGACACATTTTCTATACGTGGTAGTCACATATATTCATTTAAGTCACCCTTTCAGTACTTAGACTTTGTTATCTTTGCAAAGGAAACGCTTTTCCACGGTAAAATTTTACAACACAAGTTGCAGCAATTCCTTTATCATTTTTTTGTATGTTTACGAAGAAGTAATTACCTAAATGCTGTTTTTTGTGCTTACAATAACTATATTTTAATAGCTATTGGACACATATTAATAACAACATGTATGTATATAATATTATACCTGGTCCATTCAAATTCACCAAAGGCAGAGAGAAATCTCTGCAACAGTTGCAGTAGGCGTCAATACATTTGCAGTATTTGTTGATACTGCTGTCTTCAATAGGGCCGATTTCAGTTTCGGTGTCCTTTTGGAGTACCTTGTTCTTATTCTTCTGGTGCTCTGTAAAATAGTAAAATTAATCGTGTTGGTGATATAAAACATTTTTTCTCGTTACTTTAATTATAATCATTATCCGGTGCCATCTTCATATTGAAGTTCGGAGGTCAGTTGGCAAAACTTCTTGCGATCCCATGCTGATAATTGTTTCAGAATAAAAGTTATGGTGGGAATTAAATTTATTTCATCTATTTTGGATCTTGTAATCTACTAGGATAAAACAAGTAAGATAAACTAACTCAATGGACAGATTGACAAAAATATTTTGTCATGTTTAAAAATATACAAAGGACTGTTATCATATAGTTTCGTTCCGTGTTCCGTGGAAGGACCTGGGCGCCCACCACGGTGTATCTGCCCAAGAGAACTCTATTTCTGCGGGGGAGTCACGACCCTCAGCCATGAGGAAATACGACTCAAGGGAGATCATATAGTTTAAGTTACGACAATTTTTTAGGACAAAGACTATTGCTAATTATGTACAACAATAATGCCTCATTAGCAACATCTGTTTTCAACATTAGCACAATTCTCTAATATTAATCAAACAACTTTTATTCATTCATTCGAAGATTTTGCCTCATAAAAACGTAATGTTAGTGTAAACAGTCATTTTTGAAATTCAATCCAAATTGAATTAGTAAAAGGCATGCCAATCCACACGCATCGAATACATCGTGTTATTGGAGTATTGACAATGATCACGCAATTTTTAATTAATTACTGCGTAAATGCTTAACTTTCACGAGTTTACAAGAAAGTTGTTTTGGTTGGTTGTCAAGTTTTGATGGAGATTTTCATATATTATGTAAATATTATGTACTTTAACAACAGTCAAATCTGACCGTGAGGTGGCTCAAATTAAAAAAATACCTATCACTTTTTTTCGTCAAACTTGTACTTATATAAAATAACAACTCTCTTCAACTTTATTACATATGTATGTATATGTAGATAGATTATGTGTTGAAGATATTTAGGTATGTGTGTTTTACACTTACACTAACTACAATTCATGCATAAAAGTGTTAAGCACAATTGAACTGAATAAATAATGAAACTATAAAGATACAATTATGATATGTATATACAAAAGACGCGAAGAAGCCAAGCGGCGAAAATATATATCATTATCGACTGATTATATTTTCGTACCGCTTGGCTTCGAAACTTTTGGTCCGTGGGGTAAAAGCACGAAGTCTTTTATAAAAAAATTAAATAAAATGTTGATTGACATCACTAGAGACAAGAACGCTGGCTGGTTCCTTGCGCAAAGGATTTCTATAGCAATCCAGCGTGGGAATGCAGCCAGCGTTCTTGGTGCCATACCACATGTAGATTGTTTAAATTTAGTTTAGATGTAAATACTCTTTTTTAGTTCTATTAGTGTTAATATGTGTAAATATTGTTTCTTTTTATTGAATAAATTCATTAATTAAATGTTTAAAGACGCGAAATATATATGTTACCGTGAAAGTCCAAATTGTAATAAATTCTTAGATTTTCGAGTGAAACCTAAAATGTATCATCTCTTAAAGGTAAAGACGAACAGTTCTTTCATTTCGATCTATTCCCACCATCCTTAATAATTATATTATGATGTAATTTTATAGTATTATCACTTATACAATAAGGATACTTACTGACACTCTTGGAGGCAGCAAAGGCCAAAAGCACGAAGATTAGCAAAAGCTCGAACACTAGGGAGAGCTTCATCCTGAAGCTTGGCTCCCTGTCTGGAAATAAAATATATTTTTCATACAATGAACCACCTTTATTGTTATACTTATCATCAGCTTATATTTGACTATAATTTAAAAACCTAAGTTTTTGTGGTTTCTAATTTATATTAAAAGAAGTTTTAAAACCATCATAAGTATTTAGGGAGCAATTTGAAAGTGCTTGTATTGATTTATTGCATGTAAAAAACCCACGACAGTAGATACTAAACACTATAACAACAACTATAACAAATATATAAATGTAATCGATAATTTTAATAGTTCATTTACTACTTAACTCAGTGAGCATAATGCGTGCTTGATGGTTAGCGTCACGCTAACATTAAACGGCACAGAAACGCAAATGTTTGAAATAATTTATACAAAAGCGCGTTGAAGTCTTTTGTACGGCAAATTAGTTATACTCTCTCATGCATGTTAAAATAACTTTTTACATGCAAACTTATGTATTGTTGATATTTTCTATTTCTATTGCAATAATTGTAACGTAGTTTTATTATTAAAATAGTAAAACAAACATAGCATACCTTTTATAAGAAATCGCTGTGGAAAACTTAGTATGTGAACACTCCGAAAACAATTTGGTCGCGGTCACTCCTCGCGAAGGTTCACGATCAACAATTATTAGATTAAAATCCGATAGCCCTAAAATGCAGACGACACCGACGTACCAACAACACTGGTTTGGAGCAGCCGCCGCTACTCCCGCCAAGAGAAAAGTTCTATGACGCGCTTCGAGAAAGGAAAACTGTCGGAACCACGTCTCTTTCACTCGCCAACAGTCAGACAGAGACGGGTGAAAGCAAGACTCAGTTGGGCGACTATGTAGAATTCAGTGTCAACGCGAGTATGCGCATAGCTAATATTGTAGACTGTATTTTCGATCGGTTTGTATGCAAAGAAATTATATGATTAACCTCTTATAGCTGTAATGTTGTGTCCTTTCACTAAAATATTTATTACCTAAGCACCTGCCAGCATTTCTAATTCCTTTCGTTACATAGACTTGATAAACGTTCGGCATAACATAGATTAATTGTACAGTTTTTAGCTTATCGATTCGTTAGTATCGTAAGATATAAAATTACAGGTGAAATCAGGAAGTGCTAAGCTTGTTTCTTGTAAGGCTATCAAATTGTAAAAAAGCGAATAAATCCATATAAAAACGAATAAAAAGTTGATGCGTTCTTTATAACATTGTTTGTAACACGCTACTGCTTAGTGTAAGATTATTGATTACAAATTTTGTACGCCTATTGTGTATTACATAAATAGAAGCAATTTTATAAAAGGCATAATTGTGTGAATAAAAACTTGCTTGTGAAATGGGTTTCGATTTCCATACACAGAATGTTCTGGAATCATTACGAGAGTTAAGTGTTGTGCTCTCAGGTGTAGTGATGCTGCATAGGATTGGCCTGTGCGCATTTGAATACTTTAATGTATGTATAAAGGTGTGGTTGTATGTCTTTTGTATATCTTTATCGCTAACGTTAACAACTCAAAATCAGTTATTAGAAATAGAAACTATTTTCCTGATATGATAAAATCGGAGTAAAGGATTTTAAACGTTGTCTAATAGATAACGAATAAGTTGTAAATCTCTGAGAATAATGTGACAAATCCTTAAAAAAAATTTTAGCTTTATCGGTGTAACGAATTCGTAGTTAGTTATTACTATTATTTATGCAACTTTGATTTTTTTTAACAAACCTTTGTTTAGATTAACCTGTCCCATTGTCTGTATGTTTATCTGTCTTTATTTAAACTTGAATTAGTATTGTACAGTAGTATTTCTCTTTGTATACATATTTTTGGTATTGTTTATAATTATAAAGGTATTATTTTGATTAGGAACATATTTGAATAAAAAATCGTTATATTTCTAATTAGTACACCTCTGACTCTGTTTATCTCTACTTGTCGTGTCCATCCAAAGGTTGCCTGGAAGAAATCGCTTAAGGCGAAAAGGCCGCCCATTTGTACGTTATTATTTGTTCATATTTTACTTTGTACTATATACTTGTGTTGGTGTGCAATAAAGATATATATTATTATTATTATATCTTTATTTCTCTTCACAGATTCTCGGGCCTTACGCCCGGTATTTTTAAGGCAACAGTAGGGCCGTAGCCAACACTGAGAGGCCTTTTACAATATTATAGGTACTTAAAATTAAGTAAAAATTACAGATAGAGGATGTTAGGTATATAAAGTAACTATTGCAGACATGGTATTAATATTACAGGCTATTGTGTTGAGTTGTTCATTGACTTAATTAAACTGGTCTATTGTACGAGGAACGGCACCCGCCAGTTATGCCTCATTCATAAAAATTATAGCGGGTGATGACTTGCCACTCACTAAATGGGCCCTCCATTATTATTATTATTGTTATTGTGGATATGCACTCGCTTAGCAGTGAAGAAAACATCGTGAGGAAACCAACATGTTTGAGGATCACAATATCCGAGTGCATGTGCCTTCCGTGGAAGGACCTGGGCGCCCACCACGATGTTTCGGCCCAAGAGAACTCCCCTAGCGAATTAATTCTGCGGGGGAGTCACGACCCTCAGTTATGAGGTATACGACTCAAAGAGAGAGAGAGTTCTTAAGTTAATATGATGAGACTTAAAATTGAGTTCAAAAATAAACATATCATTAAGACAAAATCATAATCTCCATTAAAAGGCTCCAGTATTCATATCGAAAGTACGGCAATTTCGGATTGAATATTCTTAACACTAGAATAATTAATTTACTTTTAATTTTCTTGAGCTGTTTTTATTATTGTTTTTACTCTAATCTAAACAAATCGATTGACACCAGAACTTACCTCTCTCTCACTCACAAGACCAATTCAACTTACTCTAACCAAAACCGGACCCGCCAGCGCCCAATCACCAGGTACATATTACTTTCTCCGGAGAAAGTGGTCGAGACCCAAACTGTGAGTTTGTGTATGTTTGTTTTTTAAGCTGAGTTAAAAACAGTGGACAGAGTTACGAAACTGCTTAATGTGTACAAACAAAACTAAGCGGATTTTAAGGAAGTCTTCTCGGTGTTTTTTTTATCATAAAATATGATTTGTTTAATAAATTATTTTTTTGTTTTTATTCGGTCTTCAAGTCGAGACTAAACCGGTTTCTTCTAGACAAGCGCGCTAGATCGTAGATTATCACGTTGCTTAACATCAGGCAAGTTGTAGTCAAGCGTGAGCCTATTACATCTAAAAAAATTATATAAAAAATATGAAGAACATTATTATCAATCTAAAATTACTTATCTTGGGTCGCAGGTCGCAGTGACTATTTTAGACCTAGACATGTGTCATGGATGCTTGCACTATTACATTTAAAAATCAATTATGGTAAATGCTGGCCTTTTTCTGGCTCAACGTATCAGCATTGCCATCCAGCGTGGTAATGCGGCCAGCATGCTGGGCACGCTGCCCTCTGGTAGTGAGCTGGAGCACTTAGATTATCTTTAGGCTTTTCTAAAGATTTTCTAAGTGCCCCTTTTTGTAGTAGTTAGAAGTAGTATGTTTAGTTTTCCTTCACTTGTTTTTATATTTTATTATTATGGTAAATGGTAATCAATTAACAATTGGTATTATGATAAATTGAAAGACCTGGGCGCCCACCACGATGTATCTGCCTAAGAAAACTCTCCTAACGAATTAATTCTGCGGGGGAGTCACAACCCTCAGTCATGAGGAAATTCGACTTAAAGAGAGAAAGGGAGATTATGATAAATTGATACCTGACTCTTATATTGTAACTAGCTGGTTCCCGCGACTTCGTCCGCGTGGAATAGTTATTACCATAAAAACGGGTTTATTGAGTTAACCTTAAAAGATAGACATGTACTGTTGCAGACATTTTGTTATATCATTTCAAGAGAAATAATTCTTTGATACATATTTTTTGATATCTTGAACCGTTTCCGCAGCGCACGTAGACAGTGACTTATGTTTTCATTATGATTAATCGTCACGAACTTTTGAATGTGTGTTATGTACACAAGATGTCACGCTTGGTCTAACATTTTTAACATGGGCGCTAGTAGTAATAAAGGTGTTTCAAGTTAATACATTTTTCTTCAACATAAGCATTTTAATCAACATTTTTTTTACATGAGATAGGCACACACTTTACTACAAATTGCCTGATGTTAAACAACTTTGTAATCTACAATCTTGCACGCATATCTAGAAGAAACCGGTTTACTCTCGACTTGAAGACCAACAAATTATTAACATTGAACATTGTTTAAATGAGCTGTAAATTAAAATATCAAATCTTTAATGTTTTTTTCTGTGATGATTTTATTGTATTTTTCCATGGTGGTTTTGAATAAAATTTCCTATTAAATCAAATAAATGGTTGTTACTTTATCCGGACTCCGCTAGTACGAACTAACGGAGTCCCGAAGTTGCGTTAATCTTGATCAGTACCTAGTAAACTATGTCTGAATTCAGGTATTCTATACAGGGCTACAGTAAAACCATTACTTTATACATAACAAATGCCTTGCATATCTGTTTAGCCGTTTGGACGTGAAAAAGGAACACCATATCTGATTTGACAGTAAGTATTTTTGATTTATCTGATCTGAGCCTATACCCAACAGTGGGATCCCAAAGGTTGTAGATGATAATGAATGCATTTATTGTCCGAAAACTAGGTATAGTACATGCTAATAGAATAGACAGTTTACATTTAGCACGCTAGTTTTTGCCTTGTTAGGTTTACAGATGATGATGATGGTATCTGATTTGATTGGTTGTTATAGTTGTCATGACCACACACATAGTACTACATGGTCTAGTCAAAGAGACAACGACCTGTAAGTAGGGCAGTGGTGCGCTGCACTATCCGAATGCACCAGCATGCAGCCGGATCATGAATCGACTTTCTCTACGGATATTTACTTTTTATAATGTACCTGCCTACTTTAATTACTAAGAAGGTGAGATGTCAAAAGGAAAACGGATATCAAGCTACGATAATCACACTGATGAAATAAATAATAAAACGCATCGCTTTACTCGAAAAATAAGTGTGCACAAATACATTCTAGTATCTTTCAGTAGGCAGGTACTTGTCATCTGATTGATTTATTTATAAAAAATATCTGAATAAGATTTAAAATGTTACTTACCTTCTCCTCTACATTGAAACCTCCCATTCTATATTCCTCATTTTTGAGGGTCATGACTCCTCCGGTAAGCACCTCCGCAAGAAGGCTTTCATGGAAGACTCGCATCGAATCTTCTAAATTTTTTTGCTTCTCAAACATATCGATGTTTTATGAATCTACAAAACTGTAGATAAGCACATAACATATTATTATTCCTACGAACTCTTTAAAACTACGATATAAGTATATCTATCTCAAACTGCGGTTCAAGATTTTAATAGATGCATCTGCCTCAATATTAGCATAACTAGTCTAAGTGCATCTATTTTTACGTCCTATACTTTGCTAGCTTAGCATACCTTTACTATTTTACCATTAACGAAGTAAACACTTTTTAAATTTAATGCTAATATGTATTATTTATGGTAGATCATGAATAATCAGATTGCTTGAACAAGTAATTTTCTAAGGCAGTATACGTTTCAATCAGATTGTATCGATTTACACGTCTATAGTTTGAAATAGTTTTCAGTACGTATCCAGGATAAGATTTCTGGAAATAGTAATTGTTTTTCTTCTTAATTATTATTTTATTAACTCATTACTAAAATTTTAGATCGTTCTTATTAATAATTCATCGTTCAATAAATAATTAACAGCCATCGTTATCTCTGGGTAAGTGGTGAAAAGCGGTGAAAACTATGGAGTTTATGACACTTTTCTATCTTAGTTCTTATCTAAAATATAGCGCATAAGAAGTAGGTAAGTACCTAAATATATAAGGCTGTTAGTTATTACCAATAAATTTATTCAAGAGTGACCTTAATTGATAAATACCTACCTTTTATATTACTATTACTTTAAGTATTTGCATAAAAGCTTAAGCTTTGCGAAAACACCACGATATTTATTTAAATACATATTTTGAGTGACTTTCAAAATCAATCTTCCTCATCAAAATCGCATCTCAGCTGCTTTCTCGGTGCATCGCAGCGATGCATGTCATTACCTATTACAGCTTGCGTTATGGTTTATTTAAATTTCACCTTCTATTGTGAGCGAGGTGAAACTGAGACAGCGAGATCTGTGGAAAGGAGCAGTGTCGGCCCGGCCACGGTCACAGTCGCCTCTTTCGTACCTACGTCTACCTCCTTTATAAATCACGCGCGATTTTAAAATTCATTAATCGAATTGTTTGATTTTTAAATCGGATCTGACAGGTTAAGATGGCAGCGAAACTGACGCTTTCCATGCTCGTCGCGGTGGTCGCGGTCGCGTATTGTGCTAGCATTTTAGGTGAGTTAATTGCTTTGCAAACTTTATGGAGTACTTTGGTGGTTAGAAAGTTGGTGCTAGGTAAAGGTTGAAGGGACTGATAATTTCTAATGCTTATTTAGTTTCCTTGCCGGCTATTTGGAGGAAAATTAAGACGTTAAGGAGTCTTAAATACGGCTTGCTATTTTTATATAAAATATACTTTGTACGTATATGGAATTGGAATGGAATATTGTAAATTTGTATATGTCTATTAATTTATAATATGTTTAAGACATGTAAATATTTAAAATGCTGCAATTTAAAATATATTATTAATTATGTCAACTCAATATTGTAGTTATTATTCTAAACTGATTTAAAATTATAACTAATGTACCTATAACTTTTATCCGTGGTACTTTCAATTTCCTTTTCCTATTATGATGCAATTTTTTAATGCTCTTTGCTTTTAAATATTGATAATTAATTTAAACATTCAAACATTATTACTTATACAGTACCAACACTTTCAACATTACATAAAAATCTGTACAATAATTTGAAACTGTTTTAAAATATTTCTTTAATGCACACCACTATGTCACATTTCTATTGTTTTTAAGAAATATGATACATGAATTATGTACCGGAACTAGAACCATGTCTCGTAATATGTAGCATTTGATCCAACCCTCCCTCCCTTAATTGAAAATAGCATTCCCAAACTAAAATAACATAACTAGATCACAGTCAACCAAGGTCGCTTCCCAAACCAGATCAATATCTGAACAAGAGATGAACCTGATCTTACCTCACACAATCATTATGACTCAACATTGCATAACACCGAACAAAGAACTCCGGATGCATTGAACTGAACACGAAGCAGTGAAAGTAGAAAATACACGCGAAAGCGTACACAATATTTGGTCAGAAAAACAAAAGGCTCGTGACAGACTGACGAGGTTTGGATTTTACGTGTTTTATGTTAGTAGGATGTGTAGTGTGTTTTGTTTAAGTGATTGTATATTTTAAGTAATTTTCTATTAGTAGTATCGAGGCCAATTTATATATTCTTTGATGAAATAACATGAGAAAACAAGTAATGTTTTCATGTGTCTTAATATAATATCAGTTTTATATGTACTAGAGTAACAAATGTGCTTTTCTAGATTCCGAATAATCAATTTGTTTGATTCGATACAATATAATTTAGGTAACTTTAAGATAGATGAATGCATCGTCGTAAGCAGATGCAAGAATGACCAGTTGGCATAATGTATTTCGAGTCAAACTACATACAAATAATTAATCAGAAGGTATGATATGAAAGCCAATATGTAAAAGGTCAATCTATACTAATATTATAAAGCTGAAGAGTTTGTTTGTTTGAACGCGCTAATCTCAGGAACTACCTACTGGTGCGATTTGAAAAATTCTTTTTGTGTTGAATAGACCATTTATCCAGGAAGGCTTTAGGCTATATGTATATTTAGGCTATGTTACAACTTTACATTATCAATAAAGATTCTTTATCTTTATCTTTTTTATCTTTATAACATCACGCTGCAACTAAAAGGAGCGAAGAAACCATGGAAAATGTAGAAAAAAGGGGAAAAATATTCATCTTTGAGGGCTTCCGTTAATAACTATTCCACGCGGACGAAGTCGCTGGCACAGCTAGTACATAATAAACGTACCTACATATAAAAGGAAAATCATTAAGTAGATACATGTATACCTATTGTCACATTGCACGCAACAGTGTTGCTAAGGTACTCAATTTATTCTGTAAAATTCATACAGGTGGAAGTCAAGAACTAATTTATATAACTTCATTTGTTCCAGATTACTTTGACTTCGACGAGAGCAGTAAGAAATTGATAGAAGTGGCTGAGCGTCGTGATGGCCAACCTAACAGGAACTGTCTGTGTAAAGGACCCGCTTGTGTCTGCTGTGTCGACTTCAACATCACGCTGGTGGATCTTGGAGGACCAGGTAAGTAAACTGCGAACATCCATTTTATATTCAGAAATAGTTGACTGCCAATTAGTGCCAATTGAATGATCTAAGGCCGCCGCTTGTGGCACTAGTTAAGGTGCAATTTGTTCTATGTACTGTTTTTTTAATATGTGTCAACAATAAAGAGTTAATCTATCTATCTATCTATCTAATGCAGTGGCAAAAACTTGAAACTCTAAACCTAATATTATTTTTTTGTAAATAAATGAGATTTTCTTAAATTTTCTTAACACATAGTAAAATTTTCTAATACTTGTTTAGTTTATCCCTTTGTTTATCTTTCGTTATATGTATATTACTGTTAAATATGAGTTAATGTACTAAATTGCAGTTTTGTGACCTATTCTAATAAAAAATATATGCTCCTTTTGGTATTTGTTTATTATTTATTTAAGGTAATTATTACATGTATAATTTCCAGGGTGCGTCCACATGAAATACATGTCACCAGAAGAAGGATTCTCAGTCAAAGTGTCGTACGGGAAGAACCTCATTCACAACTCTAAAATACAAGGTAACTACGTTACTACGTTAGAGCACGGCACATGTCCTTTACTCTAATTGGCTAACAACATTAGCTCGCTGGAAAACCTTAGACTTACCGACATATTATGTACGAGTGGGTGCTCGCGGCTTCGCTCGCATTAAGAAGTAAAACTTGCATCCCCTATTTCACCCCTTCAAAAGTGGCATTTCCAAAAATCCTTTCTTAGCGGATGCCTACGTTATAACATCTACCTTCATTCCAAATTTCAGCCCGATCCGTGCAGTAGTTTGGGCTGTGCGTTGATAGATCACTATATCAGTCAGTCAGTCAATCAGTCACCTTTGAGTTTTATATATATATATATATATAGATATAGATAAGTATCCTATGAATATTTCTCTATACATTCTTCATCTAGAATAATCTAGATCCAAAAATACCTTTCTCCAGCTCGAATGGCAATTCAATGGTCACGTCCAAACCGTGCTCTGAATTTCTCTTTACCTTGAACAAGCTGTCAAATCACAATCTACTGCAAATATATCGCAAATTTCTCTGCAATCTTGCATCGTATTTATGGGCCAAGAGGCTATTGAAGAGAAACTCAATAAAGCAAACTGCATTTCTAAAGAAAGTGGTTCCACCGATAGGTATTATAGCGATAGGTATATATATTGTAGGCATATTTACATGTAGCGGTTTCACCAAAGAAAACTCGGAGACAGCAATTTATTATAGTTTTTGGAAACAATTTATCTGTTGATGATGATAAGTTACTTCTATAAAAAACGTTTGAATTTTATGTGGTCAACTTTACGAGAACTTATTTGACAAATGGTTTCTGTTCATTTAAACAGTACCTAATTACGAACAGAGATTTTTTTTAAGTATTAGTGTACGTAGGCAGTATTCATGTGTACGCTGTATTCCGTGCTTACATATGTTTGATGATAAACAGGTGCCTACTTATTTTACAAATTTTACTTAACCGGTCGAGATATTTAGATTTTAACATACTTTTTTCAGACTGTCCTTAAACTCATTTTACATGTTTATTATATTTCCAGGAGCGAACCCACCCCCCATATGTCTGGAAGTGTTCGGTCGGTACGCCGAGGTCTGCGCCAGGTTCCACGACCTGGCTCCGACATCAGACGGACTCCGCGGCTGCCTGGAACTCCAACCCAGGTTGATGGGCGAGACGCAGCTAGAGTTCCCCATCGGATGCTTCAAGTCTAACTCTGGAAGTATGGAAATGGAAGACCCGCCGGAAGAACCTGAGACGTAAGTAAAAGTAGTTTAAGATAGTCTATGAATAGGCTGAAAATTTCCATTTGTCTATAATTTTA
The DNA here is from genome assembly GCA_927399415.1 of Macaria notata. Classification (NCBI taxonomy): domain Eukaryota; kingdom Metazoa; phylum Arthropoda; class Insecta; order Lepidoptera; family Geometridae; genus Macaria; species Macaria notata. The sequence goes on from OV656727.1 coordinate 5,536,666, forward strand.
CCACTTGACTCCTTTATTTTACGGTCTTGGTTTTGTGGTTGCTTGGAACCTCAACCAATACAGGAGGGTGCGATGAACTGGGTATTTAGGTTTGGATAAATCGATTGAATACATTTTTTTGATGAAATTAAATCTACTATTTTTTTTTCGCACAATAAAACACCAAATACGTTTATTGTGCTATCGCTACCAGGTTATATTTGTTTCTTTTTATTTAAATTATATAATTTTTGCCATGTAGAAAAAGTGTCTTAGGTGGGGCGCCAACCATCTATAATAAATTACCAGCAGAAATTCGCAATTGTGAAGATGTTATGAGTTTTAAAAAGGAACTTAATAAATATCTGGCAGCCAAGGCATACTATTCTTTGAAAATGTTTGTAAATGATAATGATTAATCAATTTATTCTATATTTTGCGTTATTCTGATGTCTATCTTTGAGCCAAATGTTATATTTTGAAATGTTTTTAGTATAGTTGACAATGCAATTATAATGTTATTGTGACATCCTTACATAATATCTATATTTTTTAATTTAATTTCCATTCTGTTGTTTGTAAGTTGCACGCCCTGTGGGTAGGAGTATAGCGTTCTATTATATAATTATGTTACCAACTGTTTTGACCTATATTCCGCAATAAATATATTTTGATTTGATTTGATTTGTATTTTTATCCATCAACTATGCGTTATTTTAGTCTTTTAGTACCCGTACCTTAAGTTATACCTATTTATTTCCATTTTCAGTACCACTGAAGCAGATACCGAAGAGACAACAGAAGACGACAAAGATGAAAAAGACACGTTCGACGCAGAGAGTTTCCTCCAAGGGATCTACCAATCAGCTGAAGAAGGAGTGGCATTCCTCAGCACCCTGCTTGGGATACCAAGAAATACTACCACAACTACTACTACTCCAAAACCACAAGAAGCCAACTCGCAGAGAAGTTCCAAGTATTTAAAACATCCTAATCAATTGTGATTGTCTGATAGTAACTTAATCTAAGCGTAATCTAAATAGGTCTTGCTAGATCGAGACTGTGTTCGAATTCAATGTGTTACTTGCAATGATAAAGTAATCTTATTCTTTAACCTATTCCTACTAAAAATAAGTACAAAATGGCATTTCTAGAGTGTAGCTTGCCCGTTATTGAAAGTATAAGCACTCAATTTAGAAGACATCCTATTTACTGCTTTAATATTGTATTTGCTAGACGTAAGTTTTAAATAAATATCGTTTTAGATTTTAACTGTTCTTTGCATTATTTCTGTATTTAGCCTTGGGAGAATGGTGGAGCAGCGTTAGTTTCCAACCAGTAAACTCCAGTGGATCTGAAATTAATAAGATAATTGCGATAAATATAATTAGTTTGTAGTACACGTCACTACTTATAGATAAAATATGATTAGATACAAGGTTCTGTTAACTTTTGGGAAGCTAAAACTAAGTGTTTATGAATATTTAAGAAGTTCAATAGTAAAGTAATTTAATGGACTACTTTTGATATGACTGTTTTAATATATAAAATACTTTTATTCAAAACAACTTATAAAACACATAGAGAAATAATCGTAACTAATTAAAAAATAAACCTTATAATAAACTTAAAAATACTATAAATTAACAACTAAATAAACTAGAATATGTACAGCCTTACAAATAATATACTAAACTCAAGTCGGAATCTGCGGGCAAGGTGCCTAAAATGCTGGCGGCGTTACCTCGCTGAATTGCCAAACTTATGCGTTGACCGAGGTAAGCTCCAGCTCTCGGATCATTTGTTCTGTCAACCAGCCGCTTCGACAGATCTTTATATAAACGCTGTGCGTTGGGTCCCCAAGGCCCCAAAGTTTCTACCCCAAAAGGCTGAAATATGTATCCCTCGCCGAGGCATACATATTTCCGCCTTTTAAGGTTTTCTGCGTGTGCAGCTGCTGAACCGGCCTCCCTAGAAGTACGCGGCAAGTGCGACGCAGCGAGCGTGTCCACGCAGGTAGCGTCCCACACCAACGGCCTACCGCGGCTCCACGGAATTAACGTCATTCCATCAGGTCTCTTACCATCATCACGTGCGATACCGTTCGGCTCAAGTATGGCCGGCACGTTAACGGAGGTAAGAGCCCTGCGGATGACGTCGTTTATGGAGGCATGGGCATAGTAAAGTTGGTAAATTGCATAATATTTTACGTTAGGGAAAACAAAACATAAACTACACATACAAATGACAATAGATTGAGAATGTAGTAATAAAGTTAGATAAATAAATACGTCATATTCCGGGACATTAACATAACACCATCTATATGAAAGAAATGCTTGCTCCTAGCTTGGTAAGTAGCTAAATGAGATTCAGAATTTGTCTTAAATATTTGAGTGTCATTACACAATTATTTCCGAAACTTACCCAATCTTAGGCCTAAGCCCGCCCATCTGCAGCCTACCAGGCAACAGATCACACATGTTCAAAACAGCTGCGTAGTAATTCAAGCACTGCCTTCCAGTAAACCCTCCACTCTTCAACGACTCAGCGAAGTAGAAGAAGCTCCGACTATGATCACAGGCGTTGGAGTCACATCCAGGCATGGAGATCCCTCCGTTGGGGTAGAAGTCTACTTGGGCCAGGTCTCCCAGATAGCCATTGATGCCGTAGTTAGTGTGGATGACTTCGGTGTAAAGACCGTCGGTGGGGCTAAAGCGGTCGAGGTGGTTCACCCAGCCGATTAGGGCGCGATCCAGGCCTGCGGAAAAAAATGCAAGTAAATTAGTGTAGTGTGGAATCTAAGGAAGGGTAGATTTATAAGTACTAAATACAATAATTTGGTACTTTCATCCTAAAAACTTTAGCCAGTTACATACATTTCATCTATAATAAGTAATTAAGACCATACTCATGGGTTCTATTATATGAGTTCTACTTGTTTATTTAATATTTTGGAATACACCTTCCTTCTTTATATTTGTTTTTTACTACGGTTAATTTCAACAAGCATCTGGTAACACAAATGTGAAGTTACAAGCTAAAGCTAAGTATGGTGCCAGAAAAAAAAAAGTTTTGTTCGTAACCTTTATCTTTGGTACCTATGTAATAATTAAATTATTCTCCAAAACAAAGTTTTATAATCTTATAGTGTGTTACTTTTGTGAATTTCGTGATATACCTAATGATAGAATGTCTCAAAGATTCCTGTCGCAGCACAACACAGGTCTCCACAGACTTAGTGTGCTGCGCAGTCATCTGAAGATGTACTACCTAAAGTAAGTTGTATATTTTTTATACTTACATCGTATATTTAGCATAATAAACGATTATTATTATTATTAATGAAATTATCAGAGTGTTTACCGAATGATCATCATCGTCAAGAATGGGCTAATTAGATGATCACCTCAATTGATTTTTTCATCTTCTAAATTATCTGTGCAACTCACCAGTAACATAAGCAACATCACCGTCCACATTCCTGCCCACTATCCCCGCCTGGTGACCTCCAAACCCGTGCCCTACAATATGGTACTGCACAGAGCTGGACGCCGTCTCCCTGTTTAACCAGTTGATCAGATCAGCGACGGTTTGACCAGATGCGATGGTGTTTGCGATCACGGTGCGGTAGCTGATAGAGGCGGCTCCGACGCTCCAGTCTACCACGATGATGTTCACGTCTTCGGCTTCGAGGAATGCTGGAAAAAAAAAAAAAAAAATTAATAAAAATAGTGACAGTGGATACAAAACTAGATACTGACAGTCAGGACAGGCAAATGACGAACATTGTGATCTAAAGTGGATCATAACTTTACTGAACTTTTTGTAGTTTACCAGCTTGATAAGTAATCAGGTGACGTAATAATTTCTGCACTAGATTGGTTTAAGAAGATTTGTAAATCATAATTAGAGAAAGCTTATCCTCAACTATGTGTAGAATGTAGACATATGCGGATGATTGTTTTAAATTTTATATTTTACTAGTGGGTGCTCGCATTAAGAAGTAAAACTTGCATCCTTTTTTAGCGGATGTCTACTTCATAACATCTACCTTCATTCCAAATTTCAGCCCAATCCGTCTAGTGGTTTGGGCTGTGCATTGATAGATCACTATATCAATCAGTCAGTCATCTTTGAGCTTTATATATATATATATATAGATTTATTCTCTCTTTAATTATTCTTTTTATTACCTGGAACCAAAACGCTAACAAAGTCAGAAGTAGCAGATTCCATCCACCCATGGATGAGCACAACAGTCCGCTTGTTGTTGGCGTAGTTTGTGATCTGGAGCAGGCCTGGGACGTTCATGAGGATAGGCTGACTCTGTGTAGGGTTACCCCTGAAACATCATAGTATCCCTTTGTATTTATATTTTGTTATATATCCTATACATATTTAAACTATGTCAAAGCATACGCTCAGTTCGGAAGACCTGTTTTTTTAAGGTAAGCCTAAGCATAATTTTCGTGCAAACTTATTTATAAATATAATTAAATCTGAAATCTAAATGTTTCGGGTATCAAAAACACAAGTTAAATTACCTCGGTGAATTTTTAGTATTCCAGAAAAAAATTAACTCGCTGAGTTATTAGTTTTCCAGAAAAAAAATAGAACGTAAAATCACATAACATATCTTCTTGGTCGCCAGTTGTTAGATCGACTTCTTAATTCTTAGGTCCTCTTTTTATCTTTTACTATGCAAAACTAAAACTGCCTAACTTACCTAGTAAACAGATGGTAGACGTTAGAGCGTGTGGGGTCAAATCTGGCCGCCTCTGCTACATTGTCGACAGTCAGGCCGAGGTCCACTAGATGAAGACCTCCCGCGGAGTCCTCAGCGTATTGGAACCGGGGACCATCGCCGAGCTGGTGCAACACAGGGCTTGAGAAACCTGGGCAGTTTGTAGATAATTAGTTTTAATCTCTGACTCAAAAAAGAGGGTTACAAATGTCTGGCTGATGTATATGGATTTTTTTTTTACTGGCCCACACCTCCACATTTTTTAAAACTTATTTACCTATGTTCAAGAATCGTTGTGCTATTGGTTGTTAGTCCTAAAGCTAATAAAAATAAAATAATAATTCAATTTCACGTTTTGCAGTTAGTCGACCTTAACATAGTATATTATGTTGAAGACAATCTGTATAATTCAGGCATTCTATACAATGCCTAGGCAATGTATAGAATGCCCGGGGCATCCAGACAATCTATGAAATATGGATATCTGTTACCAGCCATATGTAAAATTCAGGCGTTCTGTATTAAAAAATCAAATTGAATTGATTATATAACCAGTAAGGCATTGTAGATGAATTTCTCAACAAGCAGGGCTAAATCCTGCTGGTCAATCACTTCCAAATCAGTTTGATAGTCTTCTCTATTAGTTCTCTAGTTTTTTTATTAATATTATCAGAATACACTGTATTAATACAGTAGGCAACTTAAAAACCATTCTTATCTCATAGGTTAATAAGATTACAGCATATCTGTAATACCTAGATAGCTAGATTATCTGCAATGTTCTTACTTTGGAGAAATTAATATTATGTTTTCAATGAATTTTCTGGAAAACTACGTTATCTGTTAGCTAATTTTTTCATTGCACTTATCATATCATACGTTATATATATGTACGTTATTTTCATTTTAGGGACTCATCGCGTGTTTCTGATATTGATACACATATTATGCTCAAATTGTGTCTCTGTCAAACTAAGACGAGAAATGTTTTTTAACAAGGAATGGGTTTGCAGTTGGCCGTAATTCGCGTGGTGGTAAGCAAACATTACGGTCTAGGATGAAGCGTGCATATCCAGTAAGACCGAGTCACTTTCGCTTTGAAGACCGCAAGGTTATACATATTCTGCGGGGAACAGGGAGTCAGGCAGGGAGTTCAACAATTTAGCAGTTCGCACTATAAAAGTGGAAGCTAAACGCTTAGTGCGAGTCTTGGGAACTTGGACCAGGAAGCGGTGACGGTTTTATGTGATTATGGTATTTTACTGTTATTCTTTTTAGTCAATTTGATCCATACAAAATACAACATATAAATTATTTTCGTATATTCCCTTCGTGGTAGTCAAAATTCCAACCCATAGTCCTTACTACCAATCCACCCCCAAGCCAATCTGTCCCTTACAACATACAACATAGAGGTGCGTATCGGGCGGCATGCATCGGCGTGCGGTGCTTACCTTTGCTTGGTGGTGGTAGTTCTTGGGGTGGACAGAATGACTCAGATATATCTATCAAATGACAATATCAAGAACAACTCAAAATAAATTATCATCTTGTTGAAAAAGTATTAAAATTACATAACAGTAACTTTGTAACGTGCAATGTAAATAGCTACTTCATTTTTTTCTTTTGAGAAACATCAGCTACATACGAGTATAGGCAATCTGTTACTAGGCTCTAATAAATGTAAGTATATTACATAGACCTAATAATTATAATAAATGTACTCACCCAAGCTAACACCCGCGAAACACAAGCAGATCAAAGATGTAATTTTGTACATGGCCAATTAGATTGTGAATATAGGAAATTGTTACCCAGAATTACAATAGTATTATCAGATTAAAACATTAATTACTTAAATATCTATATCTTAATAAATGCCTAGCAAATAACATACGTCATAGCTTATGCGTAGGTATACCTATAACTTTTTAGTTCTTTTGTCTGTAATAATACAATATAAATAATGTCAATTATTTACAAGTACCAGAAAAAAACGGTTCTAGAAAAAGTTTCGAGACACGCCAAAGGTCTATTATACAATTTCATCATTCTATTTCATAATTATGCGATTCATAAAATGTTATCACAGCAAATATTAATATTACCTTATCATTCCATGCATTAACTGCAACATATTTATGGTACGCTTAAAATTTATCGTAAACGAGTGTAATAAACGCTTTTTAATAATAAATTATCAAAGGTATCAAATTATTTTTTACATCATGATAAAGACAATAATTTAATTAGTTCCTTGAATAGAGTTTGCAAAAATGGTGGCTCTTGTAAAGTGCGTTCTTTTATTATCAGCTGCAGCTGCAGGTCTGTAGAAAACTTCTCTCTCTCTCTGTGAGTCGTATTTCCTCATGACTGAGGGTCGTGACTCCCCTGCATAATTAATTCGTTAGGGGAGTTCTCTTGGACAAGGATACATCGTGGTGGGCACCCAGGTCCTGCCACGGAAGACGCACATGTCTTTGGATATTGTGGTCCTCAAACATGTCGGTTTCCTCACGATGTTTTTTTTCACCGCTAAGCGAGTGCAAATCCACACATAACTTGAAAATACAAGTAATCGGTGTAGGGCCTGATTCGAACCAGGGTGCGTCTGGATGAAAAGCAGGCACTGGAACCGTTGAGCCATACTCGCTTATAGAAAACTTACAAGATTTTAAATATGAGATAAGTAGTTTCAAATAATGGGGTTATTATAGGTATGACATGACAGTGGAGTGTAATATGAAAAATTATATTTAATAAGTACGACGACATAAATTCTGTCTGTGAATATAAAAATAAAATGAATTTAGTAACCTCATATTTACCAAGATCATTATCGTATTAGTATATCTTTGTCCGTTATAGATAAAAGATTACAATCGACCGGTTTTTTCAGTCAATTTTCTTTAAAATTTCAATTAGCACTAAACTTCTGAGAAGAGTAAATTTATCAGATCGTCACATTTGATATAGATCAATATAAAAAGTAATTGATTTGGATTTCGGTAGTTATTTACTTGAAAAAATGGTTGGCCTTTTGAAGTGCCTAGTTTTGCTCTCTGCTGCAGTTGCAGGTGAGATCTTTGTTGAAATTCAAATTCAAAATTCGTTTATTTGACGTAATTATTGTACAATAACATGTGAATTCTCTGACCTCGTGGTAGCCGTAAGACTGTGTTACGAGGCCAGAGCCATCTCCCAATATAATACTAGGTACAAGTAAATTACGTCTTAGTTATTATTTATTATGTAACATGAATATATGACAAAGTAAACTACTAAAATACTAAACTAACTAAAAGACAAATAAAAGATACAATATCTAATTACAGTTATAAAATGCCTTTTAAGCATCATCAGTAACTCCTTACTACAAAAACTAGTATTTGATGTAATACATCAAAAGTGAACTACCCTCAAATCTTTACAAAAAATCGTATGACACAACGTCAACAAAGATTATAGGCTTTCACCTTACCTAACCTAATATATGTACAGTTTTGAATAGCTGTAATATATAGTTTTTATTCATTTATAATAGGCACGTAACAAAAGTTATTAACGTTATTAAGTTATTATTAACCTAAGTTATTCATAGGACATAAGACTATACAATATGTATTTTATTTTAATTTGACGTGTAAATTGGTTTTATGAAAATATATGAATATGAAAGTGAAATGGTTCCAGCTGTTTGTCTAGTACGGCAGTCGTTAAGCCATGTCAGAGGCCCTTAGGGCGGCTTGATAAACCCTCGACACCAGAGTTGGCCACTCTCATACGATAAGAAGAAGAATAGTGATATATTTCAATACAAGCGAGTAAATTGTTAGTCACCACTTATCTACAAGTAAAACTTTGTTTTAATACTCTTCTTTACTCTCGATTTAGCGTAAAATGATTGAAACTTAATGTGATGTTTTTATTTTTCAGCATCTGGATATGCGTTGGGAGATACAGATGTCGTCTTTCACTATTTTTCGAGGTAAGTTTATATATATGCTATTCATGAAATTTTGGCCATGTAACTTGTTTTTTTGGTCTGCTATGCTGCGGCCATATTATCGCGAGATTCGTGTTACGAGTTCGTTATAACCTTCGTGGATTCTCAAACTCCGTGGCAAATGATATTACTAGTATGAATAATATTATCTACAATAGGTTACTCGTAACACGTAAAATAATGGAAATAATAGTAAAGTAATGAAAGACCCACCACGATGTATCTGCTCAAGAGAACTCTCCTAACGAATTAATTCTGCGGAGGAATCACGGCCCTCAGTCATGAGCAAATAAGACTCAAGAGATATTTTGGCAATTTATTTGCCAAATGACTACCACTAACTTATAAGTGGTAGTCTTCTCGTCTAATTGTGTTGTGTTATCAGGAACAACCCGACGCAGAGCCAACTGCTGCACCCCAACATGGCTTCCATCGTGATGTCAGGGTTCTCCATCAGCCGTCGCACCATCATCACCATCCACGGACACGATGAGCCTGTCAATGGGAACTTCAACGCGTTTGTAGTTCGAGGTGTGTTGTTTTTCCTATGAGCCATGTTTGTTTTTGTACAGTGTATGTATGCTAAGGAATTTGGTACCACTACAGTTGGTAACAAAATGGTACTCAAATGTAAGGCGAATTCAAATTAAAAATTTGGGTGTTTCGAGCGTATATCTCGCACTCCACATGCCCTTGCATAGATTATTTATTCTAAATAGTATGTCTACCTATTTCTTTAAAAAAAGGTAAACATTCAACTTCTATTTAGTTATAGGTACCTATGCTATATTGTTGGCATTGTATAAAATTTGATTATGGCGATCTTCAATAAGTATTTATATTTAGACTTCTCGAGGAGATACGTATTTGTAGGAACACAATTTTTTTTATTAAACGGCCAGTGGGTGCTCGCGTTTTCGCTCGCATTAAGAAGTAAAACTTGCATCCCCTATTTCACCCCTTTAAAAGTGGCATTACCAAATTACCAAAAAACCTTAGGGAATACCTACGTCATAACATCTACCTTCAGTCCAAGTTTCAGCCCAATCCGTGCAGTGGTTTGGGCTGTGCGTTGATAGATCACGATATCTTGTGATCACTTAATACTGTGATGACATGGTTATCCCATAATCTACTTAGTCTCAATATAGATAAGACTAAGGTAATGACTTTCTCTATACTAAAGAAATCTCAACCAAATTCAACTTACAATATTATTGCACACAACTACCTAGATTCGAATATATGTGATAAAAACAAATGCTCTTGCAAAAAATTAGATAGGGTTAACTCTATAAAATACCTTGGAGTCCTAATTGATAGTCAACTAAATTTCAAACCACATATAGATTCGGTAACCAGTAGAGTGCGCAAATTAATAGCTGTGTTTAGGAATATCAGGCATGTAGCTGACAACACAGTGTTGAAAATGACTTACTATGCACTTTGCCAGTCATTAATCTCCTACTGCATTGATGCATGGGGTGGAGCGGCCAAAACACATCTAGCTCCTCTAGAAAAAGCACAGCGTGCCATTCTAAAAGTTAGTAAATTTCTGCCATTTAGATATCCAACGGCGCTACTGTATAGAGAAGCTGAAGTTTTAACAGTCAGACAAATTTTTATACTTAAAACTGTCATAAACCAGCACAAAAACGTTAAACCTAGCTCACATGATGTTATTAGGCGCAAAAACAAAGAAATTAAATATCCTAAATTCAAAACTTGCTTTATTCATAAATTCCCTTGCTTCCAAGGCATCCACCTATACAACAAACTTTTCAAATTAAAAGATCTAACAAAATTAAATTCATATTCCCTTAAAAAGACTGTCACTGAACATCTTAAAAAACTAAATTATGATGAAACTGAGAACCTATTAACTTTTCCTAAATAATTAAGTTAAGCAATCAGTTAAAATACACTACCACATACACTATACTCTATCACATATAATATGTACACAAGTTCTAAACACAAACACATTCTACTGACACATACATTTTACACTCTACTCATGAAATTATATCAATTACTACCTATATTATGTCAACCACATTCTGATTCTTTTCATCCATAATACCCATTTACACAAAATACACTCTCACATACACACCAAACTGTAAGAAAATAATTAAATAATTAGGTTATATGTAATTGTAAGATTAAATTGTAAATTGTTGATAACAGCTCATATGGAATTACTTTAATAACATTACCACTGGGGAGCATGCATCTCTAAGACACAAGCTTTGCTTAGTTTAGAGGCGCAGGCACACATACTAGTATGACTATTAATATTTTGCTGAGTCACACGCATCCTTGCTTAGTTCAGAAGAACCGGTTATATTCATTGCTCAAATAAAAATGTACATAACACATATTCTCTAATATTATATTATAGGCTACTATTGTGTATTTAAAAAAATGTTGTTTGTGTCAATAAATGATTATTATTATTATTATATCAGTCAGTCACCTTTAAGTTTTATATATTTAGATTGCTAATATTCAATTACTTTCACTTTCCAGACCACTTAGCAGCTGAAGACGTGAATATCCTGGCCATAGACTGGACAGCTGGTTCCAGCATGTACACGCAAGGAGTCGCCAACGCGCCGCAGGTCGGCGAGATCGTCGCTTCCTTCGTCAACATCCTCTGGAGGGAGTTCATGTACAACCCGACTAATGTTCGTATTGTGGGCCACGGACTGGGAGGACATATTGCTGGGATCGCTGCTAGACATATTGATGTCAAACTGCCTCATATCGTTGGTGAGTTGGGCGATTTTTTTTTACACGGAATAGGCCAACGTTTTCCTACAGCCTGCCTGATGTTAAGCATGTAGTCTAAGATGTTGCACGTTGGCTGGACTTGATAGCCTCTTCCATTAGAATACATCTTTATCAGAATATTATTGCTGTAGGTATATCATGTGCATACTTTCATAAAGAGTTTAGAACGGTTTTTGTCCGCAAGTAGAAATTATTTCGCAGGGATAGTGACCAATCTAATACGCATTCTATTATTTGTCTAATCATTGCGCAGATTATGATCAGTGCATTACTTTAAATATTTCACAAAGCCTCATCTCATCAGAATATTATTGCTGTACTCCAAATAACAGAGTTGACAATGTTTTTTTATTTTCTCCGCAAGTAGAATTTATTCCGTAAAAAGTTTGAGTAATAAGCATTACTTTATTTGTCAAACCCTTAAGCAGATTATGATCAGACTTAATAGAAACGTTAACTTACTTATCTCTAAATTTTAATTCAAGACACTATCCTTAATTTATGAATTTAAACAATTGAAAGTAATTGTAGGTTAACCCCAAGACGTTCCTACTTTAAAAATGTGCATTTAATGACTTTCTAACAAGTTTTTATTTCATTCCATTCCAGCACTGGATCCGTCCTTCGTGGGCTGGACGCACCACCCCGACCGCCTGAGCGCTGACGCGGCTGACGTCGTTGAAGTCATTCACACGTCCGCAGGCTCCCTCGGATACGACCATCCTCTCGGAGATCTGGACTTTTATGCTAACGGTAAAATTATAATTTAAACTTTCATTGGAAAACTAGTGGGTGCTCGCGGCTTCGCTCGCATTAAGAAGTGAAACTTGTATCCTCTATTTCACTCCCTTAAAAGTGGCAATTCCAAAAATCCTTTTTTTAGCGGATGCCTACGTCATAACATCTACCTTCATTCCAAATTTCACCCCAATCCATCCAGGGGTTTGGGATGTACGTTGATAGATCACTATATCAGTCAGTCAGTCACGTTTTACTTTTATATATATATAGAAGAGTGAAAATAATCAGGAGTCGAACCTGCGTATTTCTTATCACCGTCCAGAAAGCCTTAATCAACTAGGCTGCGGTCTACTAGCTGCCAGGCGCGAAAATCTACACTCATTTCGAATTCTGCCGGTCGTGATTATTTTGGCTCATTTTCCAATAAAAGTTTAAGTTAAACAACCATCGTGCGGGCTTAGCACTTCACAAAATAACTTATAAATTATAATTATTTGAATTGAGAAGAAGCTCCTTTTCTAAAAAGACATACTTTAAGCGCTCTTGTGTGATGCTTGGTTATGTCTGTCAGGCGTTACTTGTCAGGCGTGTTAGCCTAAACTAACGTAAAAATGAAGTAATCCCGTAATAATATAACGATAAGAAGAACTATGTAAGAATATCAGGTTTTTTTGTAATGGGCCAGCAAGATACAAACTAGCACCTAATTTAGGATCTACTGAATAAAGATTTTGATGCTTTCTACTAAATCATATTGTATTGTAAGTTCACTACGTATTGTTACGGGATAGGGGGCTGTTTTTAAGGAAAAACAGAATGCCTTAATTTATTGCCTTTAATTCGACGATGTTTTCACACACAAGTACGTGTAAGTAAGAGTACTACGAAAAACACTAAGCACACACGTTCACTATACAGTACTTCACTTAGCACTTTCACACTCGTAATATCGCTTCGGTATCGCTTGACTGTTCGCTTCGATCGCTTGATTGAAACTGTCCACTGGCCTGAGCTGCGCCCGTTTATATATCGGTAAGAAACTTCTCGAATGCTTTTGTATTACTTGGATCAAAACACAACCATAAATCCTTTGTCATGCAAATTAGGTAGGTGAGCGCTTGATGTAAACAGGGTTATAAAACCATTGTTATGCAAATTAGTTTCTTTTGTGTTACACTTAACAATGATGAATGTCGAACAATCTGGAACGCAATTAAAATGAGGTAAACAACTTGTTTACGTGTACGCGCAGGTAGGCCAGTGGTAGCGTGAAACTTCGAGAATCGTCGCGGCGCGACAATATATTATTGTATATACTTACTATCTATTTATACATTTTTTACTTTCACATTCTAATTGTAAATTATACATTTATTATCTTCTTCTTATCAAAATAAAAATGAGAGTGGCGAACTTTTATGTCGAGAGTTTTATCAAGCCGCCCTAAGGGCCTCTGACATGGCTTAGCGACTGCCGTACTAGACAAACAGCCGGGACCTACAATTATAATTAGGTATATATACATATATATATGTCGTAGGATAATTCGATACTTCGAATCGTCGCGGAAATCCTAGGGGTTTTGCGAAAACGCGGATAATTAGACATAGGCGAAAAATTATCTGTCCTGTTGTAGTGCTAGTGTTGGACTCGAAGTCACTTGTCTGTGACAGAAGGTAGATTAGGTTCGTTAGGTTGCTTTCTACCACGCACATGCGACGACGAGCGAAGCGAGGAGGAGCCAAGTCCTGTTGTAGTACAAGTGGTGGGGCAAAAATCCTGACTTTGTCCAGTAAGATTTGATAATTTTTCGCCTATGTCTAATTATCCGCGTTTTCGCAAAACCCCTAGGATTTCCGCGAAGATTCGAAGTATCGAATTATCCTACGACATATATATTAACAAACTAATCTACTTTTTCAAAAGGCAGCGTACCCAAAATGCTATCTGCATTGCCCCGTTGAATAGCTAGACTAATCTTTTGGGCAAAGTACAAGCCAGCATTTATAGTTAGTTATACATATTATATAGCTAAACAAGACAAACCTGTTCTAGCTTAAAGATAATTAATTGGTTAATAAACGTATATTTACTTTTTTTAAATAATATAAGTGTATATTTATTTAAATTTGTTGTGTATCAAATTGACTAATGTCAATATAATTATTAGTGTACCCACATATTTTGAGTACACATAAAATTGTAGTTATTTATCTACCCTTATTAAACGACAGTCTAGATACGACGGTGGTTTGATTGCAACGTAGGATCCCTTGTTACGGATAAACTAATGTTATATTTTGATTCAGGCGGCAGTCTCCAGCCTATCCTAGCCTGTGGCTCGGACACCACGTGCGCGCACCAGTACGCCTACGTGTACTACGCGGAGTCCATCCGCAGAGACATCGACGGTGGCAACCAGTTCGTGGGCACAGCATGTGATAGCTATGCCGACGCTACCATGCTGGCGTGCAGTGGCGCCACCGATGTGCATTTCGGTGGCACTGATGTCAAAACTACGTGAGTATTTTGATGCTCTTCTTTTATTAACAAACTAGCTGACCCGGCGGAAATAAATAAGCTGATTTTGGATTTCATTCAATTGAATTTAAAAAAAAACGGGATAAAAAAAAAAAAAAAAAAAATATTCCGGGACATTGCACACAGCGCCATCTAGCCCCACACTAAGCAAACGCTTGTGTCGTGAGTACTAGATAACGGATATAATACTTATATACTTTTCTTTTGTAAATACATACTTATTATACATACAAACGACCAGACTCAACACAAGTAATTATAAATTTTTAAATTTCATAAATACTTGTGTCATGCGGGAATCGAACCCGCAACCCCTAGATTAGAAGGCAGAGCCACTACCAACTAAGCTAACAGGCCAGGCTAAAAAGTATCCTATGTCCGTCTCCTAGTTCTAAGCTTCTCACCAATTTTCAGCTAAATCCGTTCAGCCGTTCTTGAGTTATAAATGGTGTAGCTAACACCACTTTCTTTTATCTGTATCGTCAAACTAATAGGGGAAACATGTTCTCTATTGATGCTCTAACAGCTAAATTGATCTTGAATATAATGTACCTACCGACATATTATTTATTTGCATTAAGTGTATTTGCTGTTAGGTATAATCCCAACAGTTTGAATTAATATGAGGCACCTCTTGTAGTCGAATTCTACGTAACGTTCAAACGCAGTTCCTGTAATTTATATCTTAGTACCTATTTAACACAAGTTTTATTTGTTTATTTTTCCTTACCAAACTGTAAAAATTTCCTTCTTTTTTCAGGGCATCCGGCATTTACGTGTTCATCACAAACCCAATTCCTCCTTTCGCCAGAGGCTAAAAACTTCTTTTGAAATGTATTATTCGACGAATTATACCTACTATTGATTGCATTTTGTTTGTTTTATTTCTCAATCTACAACGTGAAGGCTTACAATATTAATTAAATGAGTTGGTGCACAATCCACCTTTAAGCTTTCCTCAAAATTTTCTAATAGCATTATTTTATTTTGTACTTTTTAGAAATAGTATTTCCCATGTTTTTCTTAAATTATTATCTATATTTCTGTATAAACATATAATAAAGCTGAAGAGGGTCGACAGTCTGAACATTGAAGATATTTAAAAAAAATGTTTGGAGATACTTACCTACTAAGAATCGATAAGAGAACACGTTCCAACAATTTATATATTTTTGTCCGTTCATCTGTTTCTCTGTGTCTCTAATTGCCTGTTATTTAAACGTTCATCACGCAAAAACGGCTGAACTGATTTCGAAAGAAATTTCACCAGTGTGTTAAGGAAATCCCGGCCAGGTATAGGCTACTAAAAAAATGACCAGAACACTATAAAATTTAATTTAAAAAAATGTAATATTGCTCCTGATTGTTCTAGTGGCGCCTCGGCGGCGATTTATGCAAATTTTGTGATCAAACCTAAATATATAAAACTCAAAGGTGACTGACTGACTGATATAGTGATCCATCAATGCAATGCCCAAAAAACTGGATGGATTGGGCTGAAATTTGGAATGAAGGTAGATGTTGTGACGTAGGCATCCGCTAAGAAAGGATTTTAGAAAATGCCTCTTTTAAAGGGGTGAAATACGACTCCACGCATAAGCGGGAGGCGCTGCTGAGGTATTACATTCCCCTAGGAAGCAACTTCTACTTCGAGCGACTGGTTTGTTGTTTTGCGAGCGAAGCCGCGAGCACCAACTAGTACAATATAATTATGGGCCACAACGTCACGAATGCTATGAAGTAGTAGCACCAACCTGTAACAGATGGCGCTGGAATTAAACTATAAAATAAACTAAGTAGGCTCTTTTGACAAACTAATAATGAGTTTATATTCGAACCAATAAGTAAAATAGATCTAATTTTTTATTTATTTTTAACCGACTTCAAAAAGAGGAGACGTTCAAGTCTTCTGAAAGTTTTTTTTTGTAAATGTGTTACGCGATGATTTCAATCAGTACAGGCTTCAACTTGCAAATAGCTAATTCAAACGTGAGCAACGCCGCAGGTACAGCTAGCATTAACATAAAAAGTTGAAAAAGAGACAGGATACATAGATAATATAAGTAATAACTCCTAACCTCAGCGTTAATGCGTTAAATCGTATTTCTTCATGATTAAGGTTGTGACTCACCTCACATAGAATTAATTTGTTAAGGTGGCGTGATGGGGGCCCAGGTCCTTCCACGAGGATACCTATCCTCGGATTGTGTGGACCTCGAACATGTTGATTTCCTCACAGTGTTTTCCTTTACCGATCAACAACTGAAAATAGACACATAACTTACTAATCCAACATCCTTTTTTTTATGGCTTCTGCGGCTTTGCCGCAATTTCGCCAATCCTTCCTTCTTCATCCTTTGTCTGTTTATCTGTTTATTTACACGCTCATCACGCACAAACGGCTAAATTGTAGATGATCATGTTTCTTTGGTATATACAAAAAATCCTGCTAGGCTACTTTTCATACTGAAATAATTGTAGTAAATAAAAAAAATTAATTAGTCGAGCATTCCGTAACACGATAAATTGGCTTCAAATGTTTTATCAACATAAAAAGAACAGTCCTTGAAATATTTTGTTAATAAGTACTCTCCTAGATTTACATGAATGAGTGCTGTTACCATCGATAAGTAACTATTGACATTATTTTGTAAAATATACTCAATGGTTGTAACCGATAGCTGAAGTGTTTTATCCAAACCTTATCATGTTACTATTGAAATAGGTACAAATTTATTTACTTAAATGATTTTGTAAGATTTTTATCTTGACACTCTTTGTGTAACTCGTTTGGTTTAGAATCTTATCTCTAGATGTTGTTAGTTTGTGGAGTTTATTTATTTAATTACAGACACAAAAACAACAAAAACTTATAATAAAAAACAAACTTATAAGTATGTAAAAAAATATTTGTAAGTCTAGTAACTATTGTGTACAACTTTCTTTACAATCTAATGTTGTACTCTTATTAATGTTTATAGTAAACGTCACTAAGTATTATAAGCGTAATATTACATTTATTAAGTAAGTTTTTGAATTTAGTTAAGTTGTGATGAAATATATCAAGTTTAGTACTTTCTTTACTTCTGAGTTAATTGTACAAATGATACATACGAAATGAATACCCATTTCAGTTATCGTGAAGATTTTTTGTAGTTATCAAGGTGTTCTATCGGCAAACAGCTGTCTCTATTTATTAAGGGATTATTTGCGTGAACGAATCAGTTATCAGTCCTTAAAATACATACCTATCTTAATCATAGACAAAAACAAAATAATTTGAATTGTTCGTGACAGGAAAATTGTTCTAAATACCATGAATTACTAGTGGATACACGCGCCTTTGCCCTTAATATATCGAGATTAAAATACGTATACTACTTAATAACTATAATAAAATACCTTAGATAAACCACTTACTTAAGTATAGCATATTATAATGTCACTTGCTAGACTCAATAATCATCATAAATCTGACTTTAGTTTCAAAAATGTTGATGTTGTTTCGCTCAGTGTTAAACAGAGATAAACAGACCAACAGATAATTAAATTATTTTATCTAGGTAAAGAGTTAATTATATTACACTCAATCATCGTTACAAATGACTACCTAATAATCTCATATAAGTACAAATAAGGTTTCCGTTTCAAATCAAAAGATATTTTGTACTGATAGATGCAATATTTCTGTTAAGGTAGGTACCTATCTGATAACGATGTTAATAAAATATGAGATATCTCATCACTTTCAGTCAATCTGGGTATAATCATGAAATTACTGGTGGTGCTCGTGGCTTGCTTGGCGCGTGAGTGACTGTTTTGTATTTAGTGATATTTTTATAACTGTGCATGTCAAAACAACGTTTGTTGGCAGCAAAAAAAAAACAGTAAATTTTAGAGTAATTTAATTATTTTTTTAGTAAAAACTGTATAGTTATTATATACAGTTTTTACTAAAAAATTATTTAAATTACTCTAAAATTTACTGTTTTTTTTGCTCAAAACGAAAACTATTTAACCACATAATGTTATGTTTAAAAGTGGTATAGTAAAAATATATTGACGTATAGATTTTTGTGATTGAAACCATTGACATTAGCAACTACTGCTATTTAGAAAAAAATTAAAATGATTTTATGAAACAGTATAATATATAAAATTCTGATTTGCAAATTTTCTTTTTCGCTAATTTGTCTTTGCACCGGTCGGAAAACGTGTGTAACTATTAATCTAAAAAGCTCTTTACAGTTAATTACCCCAATATGCTTAAAGGCATAAAAGTATTGAGAACTTAAACTACGGTGTTTTTGTAAATCACTAATCTATTAAATTACACATAATTATGCAACACATATTTAATTTAAGATGAATCAAGCATTTGTATTTGCTTTCAGTTTGCCTGAGTGAGGAAATCCCCACAAATCCTGGGGACAACAGTCACTATGTGGAGGGAGAGAGTCGCTACATCTGGATGCCAGATGGAGAAGGAGTGCCTCACCTGGTAGACCTGCAGGAACCGGTGCAGGAGGATGTTCTGGTCTCCAGAAACGGAGCGAACAATCAGTACTGGCTGTATACACGGTAGGTAATCCGCGTAAAATTCTAAATTCATTTATGCTATCAAAATTCATTGCTATGATTGCAACTTACGGATGAATAATCTGTTTTTTTTTAATATAGCACTTTGTCTGATTAATAACATAAGTAATTAGTGCGTAAGAAAACTTAGACTTAGTTCTTGTCGTAATTCATACAATTCTATATCGTATACTTTTATGTTATATAACGATTACTCTAAATACATAAACAAATGAATGCTCCAAAAGTTGCTATTCACTAAAAGTTAAAACAATAAAACGTTGTATAGTATTCTAAATAATATCTAATAAATATACACAAACTTCACTTTCCCGTAGAAGCATAAACCACCAAGACATAAGTTAGCCCTCAATTTACCCATAAAAGCTATAGTTCTAGGTCAACTAGAGCTGCCGCGTTAGTATGCCCAGCGTTCTCGGAGCCCCGATTAGCGACGCAGAGGAGGAACACCCCAGGATTTTTAGTGTGTATGCTTAGGGCTGGTTAGGAGAATGCGACTCCCAAATAACCACCGTAAATCCTCCCCGGGATTGGGTGGTACCTGTAACAGGTTTTTCCTGGGAAAAAAAAAAGGTCCACTAGAGCTAGATTTAAACTAATTACAACTATTTCAGCAACAACCGCAACAACCCTCATGTGATAGTCAACGGCAACGCCAACACAATCTGGTCATCCAACTACGTCGGCAGCCGCCCTCTCAAAGTCATTGTCCACGGTTGGAACAACAACGGCAACACAGAAATGAATCCTCTCATCACCGCGGCCTTCCTCGCCGTCCAAGACTGCAACGTCATCGTGGTAGATTGGAGACAACTGGCCAACTCTGCCTACACCACCGCGGCGGCAGGAGTGCCCAACGTCGGCCAACATTTGGGCAACTTCCTCGTCTGGCTCATCAACACGGCTGGAGGCAACTGGAACAATGTGCACTTGGTGGGATTCAGTTTGGGCGCCCACGTTGTTGGCAGCGCCGGACGGACCGCTGGTAGGAGAGCTGCTCGTATCACTGGTAAGGAATATTAAATATGACTAGACCATTATTAGGAAAGACTTCGCTCTTCCATGGGAGTGACGAATCAACGATTTTTGGTATAAGTATCCATAAACAGGGTAAGAAGAAGGGCCCCAACAGTGGTATAAGCTATTTTTAAACCAAATAACGCTAATAATCCAATACACACAATAAACGGATATCAAATGTTTATCACAAAGCAAAAACATTGATACACAAGAAGATTCAAACTCAAATTTCAATTTCTTTTGTGTTTTCCAGGATTGGACCCTGCGGGACCAGGCTGGACAAACAACGGCAACGCTCTAAACGCAAACGACGCTCAATACGTCGAAACCATCCACACGGACGGCGGTATCCTCGGCATCTTCAACCCTATTGGCAACGCTAATTTCTATCCCAACGGGGGCAAGAACCCTCAGCCCGGATGCTGGATCAGTACTTGCTCTCATGGGCGAGCCACTGAGCTATTCGCAGCTACAGTACACCACAACCATCTGGTTGGCAGACTCTGTGGCAATATTTGGGAAGCCGAACTCTCGTCCTGCTTTGGAAACGCTTTGAATATGGGCAACGCCATTATTTCGAAGCGCGGGTGAGTTTCTTAAGACTTTTTATCGCATTTTTAAATGATCGATTCGTGTACGTGACTGCATTGAAATCAAATTACGGACTTAATCAAAGTCAACTTACGGATAACACAATCAATCATTCATCAAAAAGATTGTCCTCAAAATATCCTTTTGTAGATAAGAAATATGAATGTCTTATGCCTTGTTATAAATATATACTTCAATCGATTTTTTTGCGATAACGGCCAATTTAATACAACAATTTGCACACGCTTTATGTAAACAGCTTTATGTATATGTATGACAAACTGCGACTTCATATTATTTTGCCCGCTGAGTACATTAACTTCACTTCTATACTTATATTTTTTTCTTCACTTCAAAAGAAAAGGAGAACTTCGTGGAATTTTGTTAAAAACTACAATCGTACTCTATCAATAGCCTATGGTATTACTGGTTCTTATTTTCTAAATTCTTATTTTCTTTTCAGGAACGGAATCTACGGTCTTATTACAAGGAATACATGGCCTTTTTAACTCATATATAACCTGACTTTTAATAAATGACTGAATATGAAAATATACAGAAGTTTTATTTACACTGTTCCTTAAGTTTTAGGACCGAGTCAATACCTACCAACATAATTTATTTTTCACACTACTGCACTAATGTCTCTTAGTAAGCAGTTGGAGTAAATAGGTTTCTTCTAGGCAAGCGTGCACACGAAAGCATCTAAGACTATCCAGTAGCGCTTTATCAGGCAGGCTGTAGTCAAACATAAACCTATTTTGTGATAAAAAAGTTAGGTATTTAAATAATTTTACAGTTAAGAACATATTTTTTTAGTTTGGCTCCAAGATTCAAGATTTTTTATTTTTACGATATAACATTTACAATTTTTAAATATAACTATACCTACCACTACCCAGGACGATCCGATGGAATAGGATTTCTGTATAATGTTTGATACCTCTTATTTTATAAAGACTTCTAGACAACCGTAACGTGATCTGTGCGTGTTAAAATACATCGTAGGAAGAAAAGGTCTTATAGAAATGTCTCAATTCAGTCTCACAACTTAGGTCGTACGAAGATAGAATAGAAACAAATATGTAAATAAAAAGTATGCAGACAGATGTACCAGTCGATTAATTTGCAAACATTTTTCAAAAGTAAAAAGGGCAGAACATGCTTTAGTTTTTGCAGGTGTCACTTGAAAGAGATACATATGTATAATTTAAACAGGTGTTTTTTGATAACGTTTCACAACTTTTCTAAAGATAACCCTTTCCTTTTGTTCTACGTTCCCTTCCCAGTAGTTGAGAACGATTCGCATCTATATACTCGTATTTTATTTGGCAAAATACTAATGTTTAAATATAGCGCCTGCCATGAGACCTCCTCAGTCCGATTTGAAATCAATATACTGTAGGAAAGATCAAAACCAGATTTTGGTATACCTCTCAATAACAACTATCAAAATATGACCATTACAAAGTTCAGAATATTCTGCTCTTTTAAGATTGTGTAAACATTTGGTTAAGGCCACGAAATTTCACCCGAAAACGCTTTGCGCTTGGAAAAATGCCTTCAGTTGCGTTTTCGCATGCAACTCCACGCCGTATTAACATGAAAGCAAGGGCTCCAATCGCGCGCATAGCTCCGGCCAACGAGTCTTGTCCACACGCAAACAATTTTGCACAATTTGAGCAGTTTTGCAGACGTTTTTGACGAAATAAATTCATATAAAATCAGCAATTCAGAATATTCTCATTATGGTTTTCTACTCCTCTAAAAAATAGCATTACCTTTTAGATTGAATTAAATTGGTTTAAATTTCTGTACTACTCTTGGAAAAGAAGGTAAAAAATATTTCAAAACAACTATTTTTCAAAAAATATTTTTTTTTTAGCGATGTATTTTTTTACTATATATTATATTTTGTTAGTATATAAAAAAAATCATAAAAAACTTAAAACTAGTAATGCAGCCGGCATCGGGGCAGGGCCCAAGCTACCGGTGGTAGATGCTACAGACACAGGAACCTCCGGACAATACGCGCCGTGTCAAGAATCACTGCCTTCTGTATCTGACCCTTTTTAACCAACCTTCTAGCGAGAGCCTCTTAGGTGTTGATCGAGGCTCTTCCCTATAAGACCGTTCACCGGGACGACTATCGGGACAATAGTCGTCAAATCAACATCCCACATAGTGGTAATTTGGTGTGCCAAGTCAAGGTACGATATTGTGCTTATTATGCTTTATGCCCGATATCGTGATAGTGGACCGACCCCACGTGAAGGTTAAATAAAATAAGTCATGCGACTTATTTCATCATTAACCTTCAAGAGGGGTCTTTCTGTTCTTATCACAATTAAATTAAAGAAAATAGAAATTTTGATGGATTGCGTAGGGCTTAATGGAGATATAATAAACATAAGCTTACAAAATATGTGAAAAATAACAAACAAATAATCAATCAGCGATAAAAGTGATTTGTGCAAATGTCAAAGGATTAGCTTTGCTTGAATTTTGACTAGTACTGTCCTGCAGTTTTATCGTACTTTTATTTGAATTTGTCTAAAAAGAAGTACTTTAATATAAACTATTTACTCTTTTAGGCTATATGATAGTACTGGTAGTAGATTTTGCAGAGTTTTGTAGAGCTAATAAAATATTAATAATAAGTAAATCAAACTTGATTGGATTCAAACGTTATTTAACACAATACTAGTGTAAAATGTGTAAATAATTGATGTTGCAGTTTGAAAACTAATGCTAGTCATTTTAAGATTCACGTTACGTGAGTTTTATCGGTTTAAATAAAATTATAGATTGATTAAAGACTGTAAAGCTTTAGAAAATGGCGATTGTAATGGAACACAGGCCTAAGGTCATGCAACCCTTGACTTTCTTTGCTGATGCGAAAAGTTAATATCCAAAAAACCAAGACATTAAAGTAAATAAGATAT
Source organism: Macaria notata (assembly GCA_927399415.1). Taxonomy (NCBI): domain Eukaryota; kingdom Metazoa; phylum Arthropoda; class Insecta; order Lepidoptera; family Geometridae; genus Macaria; species Macaria notata. Next base: position 5,560,631 of record OV656727.1, read on the forward strand.
TGAATCAGGCGTTACTTTGCGGAAATCCATTGTTACTGAAACTCTGGAGAAATATGTAGTGTTTTTGCGCAGCGGAAAAACACTACATATTTCTCCAGAGTTTCAGTATTAAAGTAAATGTTTTAAGGAATATATATTTTGTTTTAATTTAAATGTCTTTGAACAGCCGTAAGAATTATTAACATTAATTATTAACTAAGAGCAGACAGAGGCAGTTGTATGTCAAGATTTATGAGATCACATATAAAGGTACTCATGTAAAATGACAAACTGACTAACACATCATTGTCAGATATAATATATATATATATATATATATAGGTATACCAATATATCTCCTCTGAAAGATTACGTTATGTGTGTAAGCAGTTGTTTATCAGCACTTTGTATTGATTAGAATTAATTCTTACTTAGCACTGATTATCAACCATAAATATCAACGTGATTTTAAAATTAGCACTTCCAAAAAATGAAGCTCATCGCAGTTATATAACACTTGGTTTTGTAGCGTATAAGTTAAAAATTGACAAGAAATAATAATAATTAATATAGGTAAGTAATTGATCTGATTTCAGACAATGATATTCTATATAAACTGAGGTAGATGCGTTATACCCCGTTCTGTGTGGCGAACTCAAACTAAGTGAATTAGCCTGGACGGCTCAGTCGCCTCGAAGCTGTGAACATACGTTTATCCCTTTCTCACAACCGGATTTTATATATCTCTGATCTCTTTTACTTTCCTTCGCCACGTACTAGGTCGATTTTCAATGAGTATAACGTCTCTAATAGTAAAACCTCATTGATTACAGATGTTATAGACACTGGGCATATACCAGAATTGATTGTTTAATCAAAAGTGGTATTCTTGACTTTTGTTAATGGCGATAAAGATGAGACCATCTTTATCAAAATGCCAAATAAAATAAATATCAATTTTTTTAGCCTTTGCCGAAGAAGTCCCCGGCATCCCTGGGGATAATAGCCGCTATGTGGAAGGCAAAAGCCGCTACATCTGGATGCCTGATGGCATGGGTAATCCGATCCTTAAAGATTTACACGTAAAAGTCAATGAGACGGCAACTCAGTCGGAAAGACACGGACAAAATAACCAATACTGGTTGTTTACCAGGTATACTTCCGTTAATATTTAAGAGCGTCTGTTTTGGTTTAAAAACTTGGCTTAATATGATATAACTAATTATCTTGTTTACAGGCAAAACCCTAACAACCACCAAGTTATTGTCAACGGCAACGCCAACTCCATCTGGCAATCCAACTACAATGGAAACCGACCCACTAAGGTGATCGTCCATGGCTGGAACAGTAATGGCAACACTGCTATGAACCCCCTCATCACCTCCACTTTCCTCGCTGTCCAAGACTGCAACGTCATCGTTGTTGATTGGAGGGGTCTCGCAGGAAACTTCCTGTATCCTATTGCTGCTGCTGGTGTCCCCAGCGTCGGCCAGGGTTTGGGCAGCTTCCTGCTGTGGCTGTTCAATACCACTGGAGGCAACTGGAACAACCTCCACCTTGTGAGCTTCAGCTTGGGTGCTCACGTTGTGGGCAACGCTGGACGCACTGCTCACGGTTGGCCCGCTAGAGTTACTGGTGAGGATTCAATGTTTTGACACCCCATTTTTAACTTGACAAAAATATAAAATGATTTAAAATATTGCTTTCATAAGAAACTTTTTAAATTAAGACATTTTACACAACCTAAATTACTCACTGGTTTAATAATTTTTGGACTAACGTGTACAATTTCGTTTAACAGGTTTGGACCCTGCCGGCCCCACCTGGGGAGGGAACTCCCAGGCTCTGAACAGAGCTTCAGGCCAGTACGTCGAGACCATCCACACGTATGGTGGTATCCTCGGAATCTACGACCGCATCGCTGACGCAGACTTCTAACTGGAGCTAACTGGCCGTTCTAATTGTAATAAAATAAAAACTTGTAAAATGTGTCAATATGATACTCATTTTGGAAAAAAATATTTTTATTTTGATTGTTAACGAGTACCTACATAATTGTTTTATTTGTCCTAAAATTTTCCTATTTGTAATTTTGCTCTAGTTACTGATGGCTGGTACCTGGTGTTTAATGGGTTTTTAATCGTGTTCCCATTTGTGTTCCTTATGAGAAATAATTCAATAAGTTGTGCGATAGCTTGTTGAAAAGAATACCTAACAAAAATTAGGATATCCGGCAGCACCTTCATCACTCGTTTTATATCTATCACATATTTAGAAAGGGCTTTCCTAATTTAGTAATAATTTTAATTTAATAATTATTAGATTTTTATTCTTCGTATGAGAGTGACCAACTCTAGTGTCGAGAGTTTTGACCCGCCCTATAATCCTCTGGCATAGCTTAACGACTGTCATATGAAGAAATGCCTGGAAGAAATCGCTTAAGGCGATAAGGCCGCCCATTTGTACGTTATTATTTGTTCATATTTTACTTTGTACTATATACTTGTGTTGGTGTGCAATAAAGATATATATTATTATTATTATATGAGATTTAATTAAACAGTTTGTGGACTAATTCTATTTTTCTTTCCAACCACTTTTTCCGGGCTGTAACGCCTGACAAAATCCTAACAAGTATTTTATTTGTACATAGCTATTTTCAAGAGTATTAATCAGGCACAAGTAGGTTCACAAAATTTTATCAAAACTAGCTGTACCTGCGACTTCGTCCACGTGGAATAGTTATTTTAGGCATTAATTCTTTGAATTTTGAACCGTTTTCGCAGCGAACACAACGGAAGCTCTCTAAGATGAATAATTTTACCCGTTTTTCCACATTTTCCATTGTTTCTTCGCTCCTTTAAGTTGCAGCGTGATTTTATATAGCCTAAAGCTTTCTCGATAAATGGTCTATTTAACACAAAAAGAATTTTTCAATTTGAACCAGTAGTTCCTGAGATTAGCGCGTTGAAACAAACAAACAAACAAACTCTTCAGCTTTATAATATTAGTAGGTATAGATAATTCATGTAAAATAATCTTACAAAATTGTAGCGATATAACTAAACCGTTTGTAATGAGATGAGAGATTTTTTATGAAATATTTAAAACAAACAAGCATAAAGTTATATACTTATAAGAATTAATTAATTTAATTACCTATTTAGTTAAGGTTTTTTTGTGTACAACGAGCTTACAAATGTTTTATTTACGTATCAATGTATGTAATGGTATATAAGCATGTTATGAACACAAAAACAACATATAACATGTTACATATATAAACCTTCCCCTTGGAACACTCTATCTTTAAAATAATCTGCATCAAAATCCGTTATGTAGTTTTAAAGATCCAAGTATACATGTATACATACATACATACATACATACATACATAGTACAGACGCGGGAAACGTACTTTAAACTATGTAGTGATGGAACAGGCAACGAGTTGCTTATCATTAGATACGCAATTTGCTAATTTTTATCATTCGATATGAAATCGAATTGCGTATTCGGTCTTAAGAAAAATAAATATAGGTACAAAAAGATATTTTGTTTCGGTTTCGGAATTCCAGGGATTTAGAGATTCAGGGCTGTAAAAGCTCAACTTAATAGAAATATCCGTTTAAGCTATGCGATTAATTTGAACTACATTGCCTTGCACTTAAATTTACTTATAACTAAGATATTGAATCAGGCGCCACCCTGCGGAAATCCATTGTAACTGAAACTTTCGGACCGACGTCCGAGGAGTCAACCCGTCCTGGGAATGCCTCGTGGAGAGGCGAAACACGTGTTGACGAGAATATATTGCCGAAGGAGAACAACAAAGCTTCAAGACACAAGGTGCGGTGTTGGTAAGATCTTGAGATCCACGGAGGCCACGTTGGTTAGGAGGTGAGGTGTGGCGGTGGTATATGGAGGAACACACCTAAAAACCATCAAGTTTGTTGTTTGATGTCGGTTAAGGAGCAGTCGCAGCGGAAAAACACTACAAATTTCTCCAGTTTCAGTTTACTTATAACGTCAAAAATGACGTTAGCGTTCTCTAACTCAAAATACACACAATTTCAAATAACCGGTTTCTCATCGAGTTCTGAGAGCCTAAATAGGCAGATAGATACCTACTCAAATTTATTTTAACCCAATAGTCCAATACTGACTATAACAATACAGGTCGAATTTCTTACGATTTTTAGTTTTGTTTTTGTTAAGTCGGTCAAATGGAAACAAAATAACATCCTACATCAACCTTACTTAAAGCTACTATACCTTGAACAGAACACGTTTTTTTGCCGAGGTCTGAGCGTGCTCAGTGAGTACACCTGAGAACGAAAATAACCTATCACAATAGATAAGAAAATAAAACATCATTTTAATAATAAAGATGGCAATAAAATATTGAAACATAGTAGCTGTCCCCAGCTTTGTCTACGGTGTTTCGAATTAAACTGTGAACTTTAGACATTATCACTAACAGGCGCCCTCGTCTTCTTTCTTATTAGTAATCACGATAATCCGCTTATTCTTGTAGCATGAATGGATGACAAATGTCAACCAACTACCTAGTGGGTGCTCGCGGCTTCGCTCGCGTTAAGAAATAAAACTTGTATTTTAATAAATCCTTTGTTAGCGGATGCCTGCGTTATAACATCTACCTGCATGCCAAATTTCAGCCCGACCCGTCCGTGGTTTGGGCTGTGCGTTGATAGATCACTAGGTTAGTCAGTCACCTTTGAGTATTGTATATTTAGAAAAGCTGTCAGAAATTATTCCATTATTTACTCGTCATTTAGACACATCAATCACAGATTACCGTTCGTTCTCTTACCTATACTAATTATTATCTAAAAATCATCGATTAACAGTGTGCTAATATATTAATTTGCGTGATTTGCCAAGATTATGGAATTTATATATATCGGTGTGGTTTTCTGTAACTGTTGGAAATTGTCTGAACATGAAACTAATCGTGGTAGTGGCTGGTCTTATAGCGCGTTAGTATCTCTTTACGGTCTTCAATTTACCTTAAAATTTTGATATTATACAATAAAAAAATTCTTATTTAAATTCACTACTTAATTAATAGTGCAATTTAATGACCAACCATCTTTAGCCGTTTTATTAATAATTAATTTTATTATTAATTGGAAACAGTACATATTGATTGTACATACTAATGATATCGCTTTTATCGACTGCACAATTTAAATAAATGCATAATAGCTGCATCGTGAAAGGATCTGGGCGCTAACCACGATGATGTACTTTCCCAATGAGTAAAATCTTCGAGAAAATCACGACACTCGCTAATAAGTAACATGACGCGATGAGGAGGATATCTAATATCTACAACTATATTTTTAATTATTCTTTACCTTATTTCTGATTGGTTCCAGTTTGCTCCGGCGGCGCAGTCCCCGTAATTCCCGGGGATAACAGCCACTACGTGGAGGGAGAGTCCCGCTACTTCTGGATGCCCGACGGAGAAGGAGTACCGCACCTGGTGGACCTTCAGGAACCAGTGGACGAGCAGCTACTGCAGTCTAGGAACGGCGCCAACAACCAATACTGGCTGTTCACCAGGTAATTTTAACTATAAGTGGCTGTTCTCAATCCTTACTATTGCTTATACATGCTTTATAATCCCTTTTATTTATGAAGTTATTACAAAACACTATCGAACATTTTAATCTCATTCATAATATGATGAAATTAATTTGAGTAGATATGTAGTTCAGCTTGAATGAGTCGAGAACAAATATTTTTTATTTAATTCATGATATTAATATACTCTTTCCAGATGGAACCCCAACAACGCGCAAATCCTCGTGAACGGCAATGCCAACACAGTCTGGTCTTCCAACTACCTCGGAAGCCGTCCCTTGAAGGTCATCGTCCACGGCTGGAACAGCAACGGGAACTCTAACATCAACCCTCTCATCACCTCGGCCTTCCTCGCTGTCCAGGACTGCAACGTTATCGTGGTTGACTGGAGGTCTCTGGCCAACTCCAACTACATCACCGCCGCTAACGGAGTCCCCAGCGTGGGCCAGTTCCTGGGCAACTTCATCACCTGGCTCATTAATACCGCTGGAGGAAACTGGAACAACGTGCATTTCGTTGGCTTCAGTTTGGGCGCTCACGTCGTTGGCAACGCCGGACGTACTGCCAATGGCAGACCAGCACGTGTTACTGGTGAGTTTAACCCAGTTAAAATAAACGAGACCAACGTAATAAAAATCTAAGTGTATATATCCATCATGTTTTTTTTTCATTTCTGTTAGCACTTTTAAATTTAAAAATATCATATCTTTACCAGGCTTGGACCCCGCTGGACCTATATGGGGTGGCAACAACAACGCCCTGAACACTCAAGCCGGCCAGTACGTGGAAGCTATCCACACTGACGGTGGTCTGCTTGGTATCTTCGACAAGATCGCTCACGCTGACTTCTACCCTAACGGAGGAAGGAACCCTCAGCCTGGTTGCTGGATCAGCACCTGTTCCCACAGCCGTGCTTACGAACTGTTTGCCTCCACCGTCCGCACCAACCATCTGGTGGGTCGTGCCTGCTCTAACACCAACCAGGCTGAAGCTAACCAGTGCTCCGGCGCCGCTCTCAACATGGGCAATGCTATCATTTCCAAGAGAGGGTAAGCATTCGACCTTGTTTGTTTGTTAGAAAGGTCTTCTACAACAGGTGGTTTATAGTCAAACATAAACCTATACCGCTTTAAAAAGGTTACTTTAAAATCAATACCGACAGTATTGCTCAAATTTTTATATTTTTTTACGCAATTTAAACCAAGCATTTGTGGTTTAAGGTAATCGTAAGAAATTTGCATTAGTAATTGGCGAAATTTGGTGTCGAGAGTTTTCACATCCCAGGGTTCTCCGACGTACTCGTAGTTTAAAAACCGTTGCTTTATGCCAAACAGCGGAAACCTACTATATTATTATAATAAATAAGATTTGTCATGACTAATAGGAAAAATAAGTAACGTATGTATCTCACGAAAAATCAGATACCCAAATTCTAATTGATTGCCAACAAGTGTTTAAAGACGTGTACTTAAGATTAGCTAATTCTTAAAGTACATACTAACATGAGTAACGACAATCACGTAGCAGCTAATAGGATAACAAAGGATTCGAATCTTCGTATTTAGTAAATATACATACCTATTTAATCTAAAAATAATTGTTATATCAATATCAAAGAATTGTTCCAAGCCAAATTCTGATATACAAACTCGAACCCAGAGTAAATATTCACTTATAGTTCATTTTCGATTTAGAGACAAATATCAAACGCACCGTTGTTTACAACCGGCACAGATAAACAGAGAAACAGATAATCAGATAAAATTTCTAGAAATTGTTAGAGCGTGTCCTGCTATCAATTGAAAGTATCTCGATTTTTTTTAAATCTATACTAATATTATAAAGCTGAAGAGTTTGTTTGTTTGTTTGAACGTGCTAAACTCAGGAACTACTGGTCCGAATTGAAAAATTATTTTTGTGTTGAATAGACCATTTATCGAGGAAGGCTTAAGGCTATATAACATAACACTGCGACTAATAGGAGCGAAGAAACAATGGAAAATGTGGAAAGAACGGGGAGAATTATTCATATTTGAGGGCTTCCGTTGTGTGCGCTGCGAAAACGGTTCAAGTCGTGGGTAACAGCTATAATTTATAAAGCTGAAGAGGTTGTTTGCAAAAATAAATATGATGCCCAAAATAACTATTGCACGCGGACGAAGTCGCGAGCACAGCTAGTATTTAATATCTTCAGTGTTCAGACTTTCGACCCACTTCAGCTTTCTATAAATTATTTCATTTCCTTTTCTTTAATATTATAATAGTACCTATTAATAATTATTTTCTTTTTTTTTTCAGGAATGGCATCTTCGGCTTGACAACTGGCAGAGCATGGCCTTTCTAAGACTCAGTGATATTGTTAAACCGCCTGAAATAAACGCCTCAGTACCTGCAGCCAAAAAACTGTTTTTTATTACTTTCTTCGATAATATACATATTAAGTAACCACTGTATTATAGTTCCCGTAAGGCATGATTAAATTTAGTTGTATTAACCGGCTAGCACTTACGTCAAAAATTACGTCGAAAAATTAGCTCGACAAGTTTCGGAAATCTGAGGTTTCCATCATCAGGAGGACGAGTCAGCACGCACGTCCCGGTTGGCCGCCTCGTCCAGACTGGTTCGCCGACTCACTGCCGGACCCCCCCCCCCCCCCCCCCCGCTTCTGCGCTTCTGTAATATTAAGTAACGTAATAAAAACGGGTAACAATAAATTTCGTGAAACCTCTGGCATTGTGCTAGTCGTGAGACTGTGTTGTAAGGCCAGTTTTCTCCCAATTGTGAGACTTATATAGGTATTACGTCTAGTATTAGGTACTAAGTATTATGTTTAGGTAATAAATAACATGTCTACCGCATTTACCTAACCAAACCAGTACACGTTAGTGTTATAGTTCAGCTGTTTTATCTACTTACTGTTTTCTTCGTCTCTAGACATTTTTAACATAATCGTTTTTTTTTTAAATTTAATTTTGTTTATTTATGTTAATAAGTTAGTTTCTATACTATTTAACGGTCATATATTTATTACTTGTCTTAAAACACATAGGGAAATAATAAAATAAAAACTAAACCTTTTAATAAACTTAAAATAATAAATTAATAACTATATAATCTAAAATAATATATACAACCGTACAAATAATATAAATATATTTATTCAATAATAAGAAACAATATTTACACATATTAACACTGATAGAACTAAAAAAGAGTATTTACATCTTAACTAAATTTAAACAATCTACATGTGGTATGGAACCAAGAACGCTGGCTGCATTCCCACGCTGGATTGCTATAGAAATATTATATTGCTATATATTCTTGGCTCCATACCACATGTAGATTGTTTAAATTTAGTTTAGATGTAAATACTCTTTTTTAGTTCTATTAGTGTTAATATGTGTAAATATTGTTTCTTATTATTTTAAAATAGATATTATGGGTGAATATTATCTCCGGCTCCTTAGGGACATGAAAGATATAAATCTACGGCATTATGAAGGATTTTCTTAATGTCAAGTTAACTAAATAACCCGCCCCTAATCGTTCCCGGTGCAAATGTGCCCATCAAGCTCGCTGCGTTTCCGCGCTGGAAAGCAATAGATAGCTGTTGTCCAGAAACGATCCAGAGCGGGAGTCACCGGTCGTAACTCTAAGTTAATGCCCAATTTCCCCGATGAATGTCTTCGCAACCTTACTCCAGCAGGCCATCGTTTCCACCGCCAGGGGAACAAAGATGTAATGCGACTCCAGGGCAGCATACTTGAGCCTCTTCTTGATACAGGCAAATAATATAATAATAATATAATAATATATTTTCTTGATAATCGTTTTGATGGAATACGTTTTTTTTAAACAAGGAGATCATTTACTTATTACAGAGACTTATTAACTCAACGTGTATGCATGTGACATTGCCGGAATTGGAATATTATTCGAGTATGAGGATCTGTTAAGGCTGCCAAACTATAAGTTCGCTATATCTCGATTTCAATAAAATATGCATTATATTTCGAATGAGTCGGTGTAGATGCAAAAAAGCTGAAACTCTTAACTTTTAAGACCTGCTAAGCGCTCTTGTTATGAATCGGGTAATATTATATCCCAAGCCACAGAATAAATACAGACCAGAACGTAGAAAATTAAAATCGCATAAAAGTCTACGACATACGAATGCCCATTGCCAGGTTGAAGAAGAGATGGGCAAGACACTTGGCGCGCAGGGACGTCTCTAAATAGTCCAGAATATGTATGTGTACTTACATCTTGGATTAACGTGATGGTCAGGGAGTAATTGGCAATTTGAGCTCATATAAGTGAGTGGTAAATCACATTACTTCTATGTATACACTATAGAGCGTCAAAATTATGAACATATACAATACTAGTGGGTGCTCGCGGCTTCGCTCGCATTAAGAAGTGAAACTTGCATCTCCTATTTCACCCCTTTAAAAGCGGCGTTTCCAAAAATCCTTTCTTAGCGGATGCCTACGTCATAACATCTACCTGCATGCCAAATTTCAGTCCGATCCGTCCCTTGGTTTGGGCTGTGCATTGATAGATCACTATATCAGTCAGTCAATCAGTCAGTCACTTTTGAGTTTTATATATATAGATAGAAAAAATAGCTCTGGTATACTTTTAATCCATAATAGAACTCGTTTCAGCAGTTTTTTAAATTTTTGTCTTTTTATCTGTTTGTTTGTCTGTTTATTTAAACGCTCATCACGCAAAAACGGCTGAACGGATCATCGTGATTTTTGGTATGTAGGTAGTATGCGGTCTTAGAAGTATCATAGGCTACTTTTTATCCTGAAATAATACGAGCGAGCCGCGGGTGCCGACTAGTTCGATAATATACCTAATATGTACTAATTGAGTAAGTATGTAGTATAATATTGCAATATTAATTTTAATAAGCCACACGTGAATGGATGAGTATCACGTATCAAATAATTGTATGATACGTCACATCACATTAGAAGATTAGTTGATAGATTAGAATCTAAAACAGCTTATATTTATTTACTTACCTTAATCAATGATAAGACCATATTGATTAAAGCGATCATACCATGCCTATGTACTTAATTTATTTATTTATCATATTAATTAATCATTAATATTTGTTACTGTCACCTTCGTTATTATTATAATTTTGTTTTGTCGCTTTTAATTTGATTTATACGTATATAATATACGTATAAAAAAATATACGGTATATTTTATGTTGTTGTATGTTGTACTGTATCACTCTAGTCATGGAAAGCGAATGTAGCTTCTGCGTATGTAGGTATCGTTACAAAGGTTTTGCTACGCGTTGTAGTGCAAACGACTCAAGACAATTTTTTGTTTGTGAGAAATATAATTCATGTAAGATTGAGTTCTTGATGCCACATGTTTGTTAAGAAAACTCAAATATATACATTTTCATACATCATCATACATTTTTGCTTTTGCGGCATCCGATCGGATGATTGAATGATTTAGACACCTTCCTAACATTTAACCTTCCTAACTTAAATTATATTTGAATTCCTGTATAAATTATCTATAGTCGTAGTTTTTACATGTTGCAGATACAGGTATAGAACAATTTCAACACGTAAGAATTTCAAAAAAACTTGTTAGTATAGAAATACCCAGCAGTAGGGATAATAAATACCATATTCAGAAGAAATGTCAATAAAATATTGATTGATCTTACGTGGGGGCCCTTGCTTATCTTCAAACAACATTTAAAATGCTCAAATCGTGTGTAATTCGGTATGCGATCTGATAGAGATCTCCGGTAAAAACATAAACTCCAAAATTTCAATTAGATAGAGCTATGATAATGTCCTACGTCATATTATAATCGTAAGATAATCTACTAAGTGTAAATATAAAAACAAATTAGTCGACTCATGTGCGTCAAAGTTGGGTCCTATCCCTCGACTACAACCGGAAATTATGAAGTTCTTTCTACCACTTTTCGTCGCTATAGCAGGTAGGCTACTTAGTGCTCAGAAATAAGATTAAAAAAAACATTTCTAGTAACGACCTGCAAAATATTTGTAAATATTATTATTACCTAGGTCTCTTATTACCTGTTTGCTTGACGACGAAGTCGAGATTTTCGTAATATCATCGGTATATAACAATATAGATAAATTTAACGGGAAAAAACATAAAATACGAGTATCGTTCCTTTCATACTAAATATCTCTAAAATCTTCGGACCAAAAGATGTCAACCGCGGGAAATGCTGGATGCCCACTACGATATATTTATTTGAATAAACTAAAACTTATTTGTTAAGTGCATGACGCTAAGAAGAAAATAATATGAACACTAATTATTATTTAGAAGGGCATGAGTTCAATATCCGTTTTCGTAGAGCAAATTAGTATTTTAACTTTCCTGCTCCTTTAACTTACGATTTGCTTAACATTTTTCTGTTACCGTTTCAGTTTGCTCTGCAGGCGTCGTGGAAGACCCCACTGCGGGTTACAAGGAAGGTGATAGGTTCTTCTACTTCCCGGGAGATGGTGATGGAAAACTCCACCTGGTTGACACGCACGAGCCGATCGATCATGAGTTCATCAGTAGCTACGCCAGGAACCCTAATAACAACGCCTATTGGTTGTATACTAGGTCAGTCACATTACCCATACGACCTTTATAAGCTTTTACTCGTGATTCATTCAAAACAAGCTCATACGGGTGCCTAAATATGAACAATTTACATGTTAGACACAAATTCAAATCTTATTCCCGTTTGCCATATTTTGTCCACAGAAATTTGGTATGTGTTTCATCTACCCTAATCATTAAAAATCATTTATTCATTCAAATTTAAGGGCCAGGACCCTTGAGTACACTCTATTTTCCCAAAATACCAGCCAATGACTTGACTTTTTGACCTTTTACCTTCTATTTTACTTGGTCTTTCATAAATTTATGCTCTTTTCGGATTCATTTTCTACTTCGATTTTTCTTAACTAATTAATTATTTAACCTATATTTCAGGTCAAACCCCAACGTGGCTCAAGTGCTGATCCATGGCGATAAGGACAGCGTGTATAACTCCAACTTCAATAACAACAGAGACACCGTGTTCCTCGCTCACGGATGGAACGGACATGGGAACAATGATATGAACTTGCTTCTTAGAGATGGTAACAATTTCTTAAATTACAACAGTTTTTTAGTCAAGGCAAAATGAGACAGTAAGTCGCATTATCTACAGTAATCTACATGTTAGTGTGATTTTGTTTTTCAATATTTTAACTTATGTATAATAACGACAAAACCAGCGCTGCTGCCATGCTGAGTTGGGGTCCTGTGGTGAATATTGGGACATCATCCCAATAAAAATTTATGATTTCTTTCTATTTTACAAATACACAGTTTGATACCTACCTACTAGTGGTTATGTTCAAAGAAAGTAAAACAGTTGTATTTGTTTCAGCTTTTCTTCAAAGCGGAGACGTGAACGTCATTGTCTTAGACTGGAGCCGCCTTGCTAACAGAGGGTACGTCACAGCCAAGGGAGGTACTGCAGCAGTGGGCCAAGGTTTGGGCCAATTCGTCATGTGGCTGACTACTTTCGGCCTCTTCTACCAGAAGATCCATCTAGTTGGCTTCAGTCTTGGCGGCCATCTTGTTGCCAACGCAGGAAGAACAACCAGCGGTCGAGTTGCTAGAGTCACCGGTATGTCAGTTTTATCAAATTATTAACTTCGCCTAATTTCGAATTTATTTCCACAAAAGAATATATCTACACATGGATGTCTATTGACATTGTATTAATAATTTCAGCATTGGACCCTGCTGGCCCCCTATGGCTTTGGGACAGCGCCAAGGTTCGACCAACAGACGGCCAGTACGTCGAGGTGATCCATACCAACACTGCCTTCCTTGGCTACTCAGATCCTCTCGGAGACGCTGACTTCTACCCCAACGGTGGATCAAGCATGCCGGGCTGCTGGCTAAACTCCTGTTCCCACAGTAAAGCCTACGAGTACATGGCCAGCTCAGTCAAGTACAACCATCTACACGCCAATGAATGTGGTTCTTTGAGAGATGCTACCAGGGACCGCTGCTCTGGATCTCTTAACCCTATGGGTAATGGCGACCTCAACAAATCAAGGTACGGTTGCTATGACAGCAGCAATAAGTCTTTTTATGTCGTTTATAAATTTAAAGCCGCCACAGTGATTTTGATAACACGATTAGAGTGATTAATATTTAATCACACAAACACAAAAATTATTGTGTTTCTTTCTGGTTTTGTTTGCTCTTTTATATTACACGCCATCGCAACGGTGTGGTTCAGATTTTTATTTATGTTGAAAGCACAGGGATTTGAAATTAATAAAAGTCGTTTTTATCTTAGTACATCACAAGCAAAGCCGCGAGTGTCCACTAGTAATAAAATACATAAGTCAGTTTTAGATTTAGATTTGTCACCGATTAAATAATTAAGTATTAAAAATATGTCCCAGTCTTATTTGAAGGCATTGTTAATTCTGAATGCCTTCAAAGCACGAGTGAACAGGTTTCTTCTGGGCCAGCGTGCAACATCTTCGACTTCACCGTCGCTTCCCATCAGGCGAGGTGCAGTCAAACGCAAGCCCATATAAAATAAAAATTGACAATTTCTTACGTACTAGTTTTGTTAATTAGTATGTATTACTTTTAATATAAGTATCTAATTATTATTATTTTTTTGTTGCAGACCCGGCATCTTCAGAGTAAATACTGGAAGAAATTATCCTTACTAAAGAAATTTACGTAAAAAGGACTACATTTATACATAATACGTATGTACCTAACCATAGAATAAGACAACTAAAATGCTCTTTGAAATTTTAAATGTATGATAAAATTAATCGAATTATTAATAATCACATCTAAAAAACAATTTAATATACTTACGTAAATGTGGACGAAAAAAACCTTTTTTCAACACAGTTTTATTCGTATATATTATTCCTGTCCTATAAATTGAATTTGACCATGTAATAACTAGTACTTACATTATGTGATTGTATTGGCATTAAATATAATTTGATTCTAATGATCAGTTTATAGGTAGATATATTTCTATATTTGCATTGATATTATATGTACTTATCCTCTATAAAAAGCGAGTGTGACTCAGTGGTTCCAGCGTCTGCTTTTCGTCCAGACGCACCCTGGTTCGAATCGGGCCCTACACCAATGACTTGTATCTTCCAGTTGTGGGATTTTCACTCGCTTAGCGGTGAGGGAAAACATCGTGAGGAAACCGACATGTCCACAATATCAGAGGACATGTGTCTTCCGTGGAAGGACCTGGCCGTCCACCACATCGAATCTGCCCAAGAGAACTCACCTAAATAATTAATTCTGCGGGGGAGTCACAACCCTCAGTCATGAGGTAATACGACTCAAAGCGAGATATACTTGTCCTCGGATTTCTCTGAGACTAGGTGATATCTAATTACCAATTCGAAGATGATACTTGTATGTTAGATTTTTATGTTAGTGGTTCTAGTTACAAGGAAGGAAGTCGAATTATTGTGTTAGCTACTTGTTTAATCAAATAAACCTAATCATATCGTGCATAGCTGAGCTACGGGCGATTGTATTATTATTTATGTATTTTATAGTATTACTCAGATTGACGTATTCAGAAATACCCAGTAGGCAATTTAATCATTGGTTACTGGGTATTTTTCAATAATTTTACCAATTTAATAATTGTAGGCATAAATTTAAGGTTATCAGTTCGACCCGTAGAAGTATGTGATATCTCAGAATCAGTTTAAACAAGCTTCCAAATGCATATTTTAAGGTAAGTGTATAAAACCTTTATTGTTGACACAAATAAACAAAACAGTACATAAAACAAACTACATCTAAACTAGTGCCATAAACGGCAGCCTTATCGCTGAAAGCGATCTTTTCCAGGCTACCTTTGGCTGAAGAGAAACAATCGTAAAGGAAAAAGAAGAATGTTGTGTATAAAATAATGAATCATAAAATTCTATTCAGCAGTTTTTGAATGATGAAAATCATGGGAAAAAGGAGACAGTTATGGTGTTTGTGAATTCTACGAGCGGGCGGCAGGCGGTCGTTTTAATTTTTCAAACAGGCACTTATTTTAAATTGTTATCTCTTATATATTATCTCATTTCTTTGGGTTTTGGGTACATCAGTAGAGACTAAATCGAGACTATATAAATAGTATCTTCCGCCAATTCTACTATTACGTTTAGAAACTTGTGACGAGTCAGTATATAATAATATATATATATAATAATTATAAGGTAAGCTAAAAGTTTTATTTTGCTTAGAAACCTATGAAGAGTCAGTGGATAAAAATATATATTAAATAATTATAAAAATATATAAGGTAAGCTAAAAGTAAGCAAAAAACGTAGTAGTGTAGTAAACAACTTTTTAAATAGACGTTTGTATTTACAATAATAAAATATAAAAACAAGTGAAGGAAAACTAAACATACTACTTCTAACTACTACACTTTTTTTATTGTTCTGTGATTTAGACCCGATTATAAGAATGTGTTTTTTTTTCATTATTTCCACGTTTTGTTCTATGAAGGATCTTGATCATCAAAAATCTGTTACAGCAAAGTTTTCATTTAAATTTAAATATTTAAGTAGACATTTTAAATGAAGCAACGTTTCTGGCGAAGCCTCACATACCGTTCATTAACAGTTTGTTTTTATATTTTCCAGCTAATTTCGATGATGAACTACACATTATTTTGGGCGTTGGTCTATTTCGGGCTGGCTGGTCTAACTGAGTGCACTAACTACAAGACAAGTCCACCTGCTCATATATTACTAGGCAATGTCCAAATATACACCACTTCACATAACTATCATAGTAAGTACCTGTACTTTATGTAAAGTCACGTAAAATTAACTATAATAATAAATAAATCGCAGTAAGGAACCTTAGACTTGGCTTAACTAATTCTAGAGATTTCATTACTTTTTAGAGATAAACAAGCAGCTCTATCGAGACTTGGCAAATTTTTTACAGAATGTTTTTGGTGGAATAAGCTTTTCAGAGTAGCTATGGTATAAAATATGTTGTATGATTATAAGTCCCTTAAGTCTGATGAGAACAGAGTGCCAAAAAATCTGTCAACGCTATTCCTCTGCATAACAATCTTTACAAAGTACCTTCATGAAGTAAATATTCTAAATTTGAAACATTTATGATTGTTTTCTATTTGCTCGACAGCCACCATTGGCGATCTTTACAACGGTCTCAAGCTACTTGAAACTCACAATCGGGTCGCTCGCTCGCTGCGTAACATTGCCTATTGGTTGTATACCAGGTAAGGCAACTATACGTTGTCTATTATAACTTAACAATCTGAAGCACCCTGGTTCGAATCCAGCCCTTCAAAGACTTGTTTTTGTGAATTTCCACTTGTTTAGCGGTGAAAGAAAACATCGTGAAGAAACTATTAAAGGATCACAAAATACGAAGACAATTAAATATGCATCTCTTGTGGATGGAGCTGGGCGTCTACGACAACTTACTTGCGCAAGAAAGCCTTTATACATATGGAAACAGAAGTTAAATGGTCTTAATAATTTTGTTACAGAAAAAACCCTACGCAATATCAATTTCTGACCCTTCATAACATTTACAACTCTTATTTTGACTTAAACAAAGTGACCGTGTTCTTGGTTCACGGCTGGACTGGATCTGGTAACTTTGAGATGAACACGCTTCTTAGAGACGGTAAGTACCTAGATGGGACTAAATTAGTGCAAATAGTTATCATTCGTTCATAATGATATATAAGTATAAGGTTTTTAATTCTTATAAAATCCCATGTTACAGCTTTTCTCCAAAACGGTGATGTCAACGTCATCGTGGTGGACTGGAGTTATATTGCCCGAAATCCATTATACTTGGTAGCTAAGATGTTTACTGCTGCAGTTGGCGGAACCTTGGGCCAGTTTATCATTGGACTGAACAGTAGAGGTATCTCGTACCAGAAGGTCCACCTCGTTGGATTCAGTCTCGGAGGACAGCTTGTAGGCAGCGCTGGAAGGGTAACCGGTGGACAAGTCGCCAGAATTACGGGTACGTTATAACATGTTTATTACCAACTTACCTACACATACATATTTATTCTGCGTACATAACCTTCTCAAGATTGCTAAAGTGTAGTAACATAGTGTTAACATAGTGTAGTAATAAAGTGCATAAACTAATTTTTACTAAGACTTTTGAAAATAGAGAGCAAACATTTTATCTGGAAGTACATTTGTCTAATCTGTGGTGTTACTCCAGGTAACACTGCATAGATACTTAAATTTCTTACCTGAAACAACTTATTCGCGCTTAAAAAATCCCACAATGACAGGGCTCATCAGATGTAGATTACTAATCGTCGTTGAAGACACCGTGGATTAGATATATTATTTGTTAATTAAATTTCTAAATTTTACCTCATAATCTAATTCAACACAGCTTCTTAATTTCTTCCCCTTTTCAGCATTGGATCCGGCAGGCCCCCTATGGTTGTTCGATCCCGACAAGTTGTCTGCAAGTGACGCTCGATATGTAGAAGTTATCCACACCAACACAGCTTGGTACGGCTTCAGGCTTCCTCTGGGACATGCAGACTTTTACCCCAACGGTGGACGTTCTATGCCCGGATGTTTGAGTAACATGTGTTCTCATTACAAAGCGTTCAGATACATGGCAAACTCAGTAAAGTACAACAATTTGCTCGCTAACCAATGTAACTCCGTAATAAACGCTAGATGGAATACCTGTACTGGATATCTATATCCTATGGGCAATAGCGATCTCTATAAATCAGGGTGAGTACTCCTAAGTGGTTATAGATCGTAACGTAACACGTATTATTACTGTATTAAATAAACTATGTGAAACCGAGTTTATATACCTACGTCTTTGAGCGTATATATTTGTTTATTTTTACACTCATACGACTTAACCGAATTGCATGTGGTAAGAATATATATTTCTTTTTCGGTGAATATAGACTATACGTACACCTTGGATTTACACATGCGTTTTTGCAAGTGATGTTGGCGATAAAATAACGATGTTTTACCTGAAATAAAACATATATTAAATACTTACCTTATTTAAAACTTAATAAATTGAGAGTGGCAACCGTGTTTTCCGCTTCCTTTTTCCCTCTCTTTCAATCTTTGTGCACTTTTATCGTTCTGTCTCGCTCGCACACCCCCACCAACAGGCGACCGAACCATGAAGGCGAAGATGGTCCGACCTCTTTTCATTGAGTCGAAATTTACACCAGGCAGAAGTAAAATGTAAGTTTTAAATAAGGTAAGTATTTAATATATGTTTTATTTCAGGTAAAACATCGTTATTAAATAACTTGACCGTTATTTAAAACTTAATAAATTGAGACGTGTCTGTTATCGCCTGGTGGGTAAAAGACGCCAATGTGAACATGTACAGAAGTAATAGATACTTAAGTACTGGGAAGGTATATGTACATAGGTAAAGGGTAAGGTAGGTGTACCTTAGATACATACATAAAACCAACCAATGTGCGAGAGACAGAAAGTGATGTAATCACATTTTATTCAGAGCTAATGTAACTACTTTTGTTGAAGTAACTAAGTAATCAAAAGTACTAGCAGTACTAGACAGACTAGAAATAACAGCTTATATCGGGTTGACTGTAAGAGAACTGAGGCTATTATTATAAAATAATAATAATTTATCAGTCAAATAATATAATCACAGAAGTATTATTTTAAATCTTTACTTTGGGATGGAGACCAATCAACCCTGACCAGGCTTTAATCAGAAGTAATTTGTCAGACCTACTTGAATACTACTACTTCCGACGGTATGAATTTGAACCTGATATAACATCTCTCCAGAAAGCTGCTCTTATTGATTTGTGAAATCAATAAATAGATTTGGTCATAATACTAATATGAGTCATAATACTATGGCTTACATGAAGAAAAGTTATGCTTTACACAAAAACAGTGATGAAGCTAAGTAGTAGGATTTTAAGACAATTCTCGTCCTGATTGTCTATAGCTACTTAGTTGTGTCAGTTTTTACTACGACTAGTATGGACACAACAGTTATTCTTGGATTAAATGTTAAGAGTACTCAGCTATCAAGGCTAACTCTTGCGACTCGAGCAAAGTAATAAATGCAATGATTTTGTGATGAATTTAATGTCGAAAATATTTTAAAAACCAATACCAAGTCATGGAGGTTTTTAAGCTAAGATAAGATAAATTTATTGTAAATAGACAATATGTTACATTTTACAAATTGCACTGCCATTAGTAAAAAACTGTGTCGTAGAGAGCTTATATTATAATGCGATAGTTGGATGTATTGGGTATGATGACATACTGGTACATAAGCTCAATTTCTATGGGCCTACGACACGGTAATATCGTGCCTACGATGTAACATGAATACATTAGTCCATATAGGTACCACGGATTTATAACCAAATGTAGCATGTAATTTGAATAAATCTGTTATTAAAGTAATAAGCCTGCCAATTTTGGTACAAATGGAAAAATGTTATTATCATCAGCTCATATTAAATACCTCGTGCCATTTTACGCCAGGGTTTTTCCAGTTGTGATTTTGTCTAATCAACTTAACATTTTGCCAAGCTAGCGTTATATTCTGTATTCTGACAGGTAGATAGTAATTAGTATTTAGGCTCTAAGTTGAGATGTTGTCGGTTGAAACATTTTCGTAACTACAAAAGGGTGACGGATATACCCACACCAGGGTTGATATATGTACATTCGCGTCCGCAAGAATGTTCAAATCAAATCAATGTTACCCAAATGGTATCAATATCAAATCGATCTAGTCCGGTGACATAAAGATGATCACTATTTAGACTGAGCATTAGATCTCTTTAGTCCTTATAGGTGCTATCAGGATAATGATTATGATGACCTAGCTAGTTATAGGTGTTCTGTATGGCACTGTTGTGTTTCCATGGGATGAATTACACTGTCAAGTTTAATCAATTGAATACAAATAAATCAAAAGCCTGTATGCTTATTTGCATTAAGACAGCAATTTACAAGCACTGTTCAGATACATAAACTTTGACGATGATCGTGCCTATGGATACGGTTTATCGTCCATTTCTATTGTTCGCGGTGAAGACACCGTGACTCGTGTCCAGACTGATAATACGTTTGAGTCGAGGACCAAAGTCAAAATCGACACCTCTGAGGACAAATAATGCGACAGGGAAGGATTACGAAAAGAAGAACCTCAGTGACAAATGTGAAAATGCAGAAAGATATTTCTTGTAAACAGTCTTGAGAACAAGAGTGTTTATCAGGAGTTTCATTTACTGAGTCTAGACTAAGACTAAGCTTAACAGGTAGTTAAGAAACTCTTTGAACAAGTATATCACCATAAGGCAGAGAACATTAATTTTGAATATTCATATTCTACGGGTTATTCCCAGAAATACAAGACAACGCAGGAGGAAGAAACTTGAATACGAAATTAGATTTTCCTCGCTTGCCACACCTGACGTTCATGGTGTCTATTACGTATGTAATACTATGTATTACTCGTATAAGGCGTATATCCAGATCACAAATATTAATTTACTTACCTACTTGCCATTTAATTTTACGGATATAAGTATTAAGTTCTATTTCATTAGTGATGTCACATCTTTAAAAATCAGGTTGCGAGCAAAACGGAAGGCAGCTTTGCGAGATTTAGTTATTAGCTAAATTAGCCTTAGAAACCGTCTGTTAGATCTTTGTAACTGTCAGGTAGGTAAAGACAGTACCTACACGTATACATTTATCAGTATGTTTCATGTATCAGTTTTTATCAGTTTTGTGACGACAAAACTATTCTGCGATATTGCTTTAGATTCTATAGATTTAAATCGTTTGGTCGGCATAGGCCTTGGGGTTTTGAAACAATGTCATATTTTAGCACTAGGTTAAGCGTATGCTTCCACTTCATGCTATCTGCTGACAAGATATTTAAGCTGGCCTGCAAAGATATTGTCATAATATATCTTTATACTTAACCAGCAGTTTGTCATGTATTGAAATAATAGGTAATTAACGTTGCTGGAAATTTAGCTCTGCGCTGAATATAGATAATAGATATGATTAGAAATGCGAATAACTTTGAGTTGTTACCAGATCCCTGCGAGGGATGGCTCTGCATAGGGGTCGTTATGACCACAGCCCTGCGAGGGCTTGGTCCAGACCACAGCATGTCTTCAAAATACCCTACGAGGGTCCGGTATGATTAGCTTGTCTTTGTTAGAGGCTACGTACCCTGCGAGGGTTCTACATAATGAGCCTCCCTTTGTGAGGGCTTACGAATAGATTTACAGTGCATCACAGCACAATGTGTTACACAAGATCCCTGCGTGGGAAAGCTTTGTATAGGGCCGTTATGACCACAGCCCTGCGAGGGCTGGGTACAGACCACAGCATGTCTTTAGAGTACCCTGCGAGGGTCCTACATAATGAGCCCCTGAGGGCTTACGAATAGGGCCCCTGAGGGCTTACGAATAGAGCCCCTGAAGGCTTACGAATAGAGCCCCTGAGGGCTTACGATTAGAGCCCCTGAGGGCTTACGAACAGAGCCCCTGAGGGCTTACGAATAGCTTTACAGTGCATCACCGCACAATATGTTATACAAGATCCCTGGCTGGGAAAGCTTTGTATAGGGGCCGTTATAACCACAGCCCTGCGAGGGCTGGGTACAGACCACAGCATGCCTTTAGAGTACCCTGCGAGGGTCCTACATAATGAGCCCCTGAGGGCTTACGAATAGATTTACAGTGCATCACAGCACAATATGTTATACAAGATCCCTGGCTGGGAAAGCTTTGTATAGGGGCCGTTATGACCACAGCCCTGCGAGGGCTGAGTACAGACCACAGCATGTCTTTAGAGTACCCTGCGAGGGTCCTACATAATGAGCCCCTGAGGGCTTACGAATAGATTTACAGTGCATCACAGCACAATATGTTATACAAGATCCCTGGCTGGGAAAGCTTTGTATAGGGGCCGTTATGACCACAGCCCTGCGAGGGCTGGGTACAGACCACAGCATGCCTTTAGAGTACCCTGCGAGGGTCCTACATAATGAGCCCCTGAGGGCTTACGAATAGATTTACAGTGCATCACAGCACAATATGTTATACAAGATCCCTGGCTGGGAAAGCTTTGTATAGGGGCCGTTATGACCACAGCCCTGCGAGGGCTGGGTACAGACCACAGCATGTCTTTAGAGTACCCTGCGAGGGTCCTACATAATGAGCCCCTGAGGGCTTACGAATAGATTTACAGTGCATCACAGCACAATATGTTATACAAGATCCCTGGCTGGGAAAGCTTTGTATAGGGGCCGTTTTGACCACAGCCCTGCGAGGGCTGGGTACAGACCACAGCATGTCTTTATGTACGCATGTCCCGCTATATAAATTCCTGGTGTTTTCCAGAGTCACGGACTCTGAAGTATTGGGTGTCACGGACACAACCACCGCGCACGGCGCGAGTTTCGCTACTCCCGGGTCTGCGACGCGCAGACTCCTACGTCAATTCCGGCGGGGAATCGAACCCCGGTCTCCCGCGTGACAGGCGGGGATACTTACCACTATACTACCGAAGAATTAATTAAATCGAACATAAGAATCGAACAAAAAATAAGTTCCATTTTTATCCGTATTCACGGTTCTTAGCTATATTATCACATAATATATGTATTTTGTAATGTTACAAATTTAACTCGTATCTATCACAGATTCTTAAATTATGGACTCAATAAAATTATTGAATTGTAAGCAAAGTAAATTAACACTATTAAATTTAGATGTAAAAAAAAGACATGTCGGTTACTCTATTGTATTAGAACATCATTTATCTGCATTATAAAAATACTGCGTGAACCTGCGAGGTTCATATCTTGTGAAGTTATCTAGCAGATCGTTTTTAACAATGATGCATACTCGCCCCCCCTTTTTTTTACCTCAGCGACGGCGCATATTCGTGATTCATCGAATTGAAATTCTAGTTTGATCACTCGTGAATATCATTTTACTTGTAAAACACAGTATTAGCTACGTCCTATGTACGGGGTACATATACAATACACATACAAGTATTAAAATTACTGAAATGCAATCCACAAATAATTTTGAACATTACGTTAAAAATTATTGATTAAATATATTCTGAGGGTAGATATTAAAGAAAAATTGTATAATTCAGTTTTCAAGTACACAATATTTAAAGTCAAGCAAATCATGCAAGAAAGTTGAGGGTAATAAAATTATTTATAATAAAAGGAAACAAGTCAAATGGTAAAGTCGAACGGTAACACCGTTAAAAATCACTTTACCAATAAAATAAAGTCAAGTGGAATTAAACTTACTGCTTTCCATTGGAAAAGGCACACTTACAAATTGAAATTTAGAATTTCAATAAAAAAATAATATTCCACTTTTGCTCCAAGACTAGCGACTTGTCGCAGCGGAAAACTCGACGCCAATGAAAAGAGGTCGGACCATCTTCGCCTTCATGGTTCGGTCGCCTGTTGGTGGGGGTGTGCGAGCGAGACAGAACGATAAAAGTGCACAAAGATTGAAAGAGAGGGAAAAAGGAAGCGGAAAACACGGTTGCCACTCTCAATTTATTAAGTTTTAAATAACGGTCAAGTTATTTAATAAAATCTTTTCTTGTTTATTTTTTCTACAAATCCTGAATCTACCAAAGACTATAAAAATTAAATGTTTAATCGGTGACTTATTGATGTTTTTTTCACAGGCGCGGCATCTTCAGAGTAAATATTTGAACAATTCTAAAGCAAATTATTGATAAATAAGTTTTTAACAACGAGTCAGAAGAGAATGGACATTGAAATCATTTTTTTTATAGTTGTTATTTTTTTAAACTAATAAATATGCTTAATACTTATACATACATTATTAAATGTTATTTTTTTTAAATTTTATCTTGTCTTTATTTAATTCTCTACCTACCGAATGTCACCATTCACAGTTATGTAGTATTTAAAGTACCTATAGTTTTCCGCATAGAAGCGGAGAGGTGCACAGATTTCAGATTAATTCGAGTTTCTGTGTGAATTAAAAATATCTTTTTTATCCCAGGAAAATCTATTACAGGTACCACCTAATCCTGGGGAGGATTTACGGTGGTTATGTGGGGCTCGCATTCTCCTAACCAGCCCTAAGCATACCCACTAAAAGCCTGGGGTGTTCCTCCTCTGCGTCGCTAATCGGGGCTCCGAGATCGCTAGGCATACTACCGCAGCCCCGGCGACGGAATTAAAAATACCTAACTGTTTAAGATCAACCCTAGAGGTTAATTCCCTCGTAACCTATGACTTATCTAGTCTTACTATGTTCGCCATTAATATAATATTTTCATTGTACATGCTATCTTCATCTTATCGAATGAGAGTGGCCAACTCTGGTGACGAGAGTTTATCAAGCCGCCCAAGTTTTTTTACATGCCATAGGTTAGTGGCTATTTATTATTACAATGCAACACATTTTTTGTATTTCAAGTCCAATTTGACGGTAACAGGTAAACTGGTTCAACACATTTAAGTGGTATTCCTCATAACTGAGGGTCGTGGAGAGAATTATTGCTTTAGGGGAGTTCTCTTGACCAGATACATCGTAGTGGGCGCCCAAGTCCTTCCATGGAAGACACATGTCCTCGGATATTGTGATCCTCAGACATGTCAGTTTTCTCACGATGTTTTCCTTCACCGTAAAGCGAGTGCAAATCCACACATAACTTGATAATACAAGTCATCTAAGTCCGGATTAGGATCAGGGAGCGTCTGGATGAAAAGCAGATATTGAACCGCTAAGCCACGCTCGCTTTTAATTTGGTATGGCCTTGGCCGTAGGTACCTATTATTTATTCAAGTTGGCGGGGTAACTGCTGTGCCCTTAGGTAATTCCACAGATGCGCTCGGTCTTTATCGGTCACTGATACACTTGGAAATACACAATTCCTATCGATAGGTATCGTTTTTATACTTATTATTGCTTAGCCATAGGTATTATTCAACTTGAGTATTGGGTATTGGGAACGACAATAACTAGTATAAATAGTGCATTCCGCTGAGATACATTCTCATACAATATCAATTCCTTCCTTGGAAAGCTTGTGAGAGATAGTGTTGAGTGATATGTTTATTCATAGTATTTAAATTAAAAAAGGTAAGGTACGCTATTAATTTTTATAGGTAGGTACTTATCCGTTTTTATGGTTGCTTCATTTATTAGAGCTTTATTTTCACAACTTATTAGAGACACTACATTGCTAAAACTTAAAACTAAGTTCTTCTAGCTTTTGTTGCATATGTCTGTAAATCATTGGCTCCATTCTACTTAAAGGTAACTTAATTTCTAAAGCTATGTGTGTGTTAGTTTATCAGAACTACATTATTGTTACGCTGCTGTAAAGTTATTATCTTTAAGAAAATCTAGTCTTTGATATTATTATTCTTCTTCTTATCGAATGAGAGTGGCAAACTCTGGTGTCGAGGGTTTATTAAGCCGCCCTAAGGGCCTCTGACATGACTTAACAACTACTGTACTAAGACAAACAGCCGGGACCTACAATTTAACGTGTCATCCGACCCACGGGTAGATATTATTTAGAGGCGTGAACGATTTAGTAAAAATCATATACTTATATTAATTCGTTGTTCTTCCAGCTGACTTCAAACATGAATTTCATAGTTTGGGCGATAATCTATTTCGGGCTTAACCATTCTAAGTGCACTGGTTTCTTGGTAAATGCACCTGCTCGTATGATGCAAGACCTTGTTAAAGTCTACACAACTTCACATAACAACAATTGTGAGTATACATAATAATACATATAAATATTACCTCTTTCGACTGTCATCCTATCGACAATTAATTCACCATCCTTTGTCGTATTGGTCCTTATACCATAGATTGACATATTTAATTTATAATTAATTTAATGTACAGTGTCGATGGTAACCATAGCAAAACTTTTTAATGGCTGCTATTGTAGATATATCTAAACCAAAACTTCAAAATTAAAGACGTTTCTATTTTTCTAAATGCACCTTATTAAAGTCCACTTTAGTAGTACCAAATGTTATATATTGTATAAAAATGACATGAAAGTAATTCTACTACTTGTAAAGCTATGCACAATGTATGAATTATTTTATAAATACATATACAATAACAAATATGTTTTTGTTTGTTCGTCAGCCGTCGCTAACCCATCTAACGGTCTCGAGGTGGATCACAATGTCACTCAATCTTTACGGAGGAACAAAAGAAACGCTAATAACATTGCCTATTGGTTGTATACCAGGTTAGTCGAGTATTATCATTATCTTGTGTTGAGTCTGGCCGTTTCTGTGTATAATAAGAACATGTATTTACGATAACCCGACACAAGCGTAAGCTTAGCATGGGGCTAGATGGCGCTGTGTGATATGTCCTGAAATATTGCTTTATTTACTATCCACAGTCATCGGAACTATTCATTCTGTGAAGACTTATAGTTTAATCTAAAATTTTATAAATTTTCAATTTTGTTTTCGTTTAAAACCAAAACCAAGCTAGTTCCATTCCAGTTGTAATGTCAAAATGTTTAACGGCCCAGGCTAATAAGAAAAAGAAAACAAATATATCGATTTTTATTACGTGGAATAAATCCCGCCTGATATTAATTAGTATTGCTGAAGCCTAGGGTATGTAGGTGCTGTATTTAGGTATAATGTCTATAGATTTGGAACCTTCTGGATTGCAATAAAATAAGATCGTATTGGAACAAAAACTACATTTTACACTTACTTATATTTTTGTTTTTCTACAGACAAAACCCCACGCAGTATCAATTGCTGACCCCTTATAACATTGACATCTCCTACTTGGACAAAACCAAAGTCACCGTGTTCTTGGTTCACGGCTGGACTGGCAGCGGGAACTTTGAGATGAACACGATTCTTAGAGATGGTAATACATACAAAAAACAATAAAAAAGTTAAACTAAACAAAAACTCGTTGATTCAGTTTTCTAAATAAATAAAAGGATTTCTAAGAATGTAATATAAATTATTAATCTTTCTAATCCCCATGCCTTTTGCAGCTTTTCTCCAAAACGGTGATGTGAACGTCATCGTGGTGGACTGGAGCTCTGGTGCCCAAACTCTATTATACCTGACAGCTAAAATAAATTCTCACGCAGTGGGCCAAGCTTTCGGCCAGTTTCTAGTTACACTGAACAGTAGGGGCCTCTCGTTCAATAAGATGCATCTTGTTGGACTTAGTCTCGGAGGACATCTAGTAGGCATCGCTGGGAGGGGGACCGGCGGGCAAGTCGCTAGAATCACAGGTACATCGTGATAAAAAATACCGTTTTTTGCCGATTAAAATTTCATACTTTATAATCCACTACCGATACTAAGTAGTAAATTTTTACTTAGTGCATCTAGCGATGCCCTCATTCAATAAGACCTACTTCTCATTTCAGCACTCGACCCGGCAGGCCCTCTATGGGTTTTAGACCCCCATAAGCTGCGTGCAAGTGACGCTCGATATGTAGAAGTTATCCACACCAACACAGCTTGGTACGGCTTCAAGCTTCCTCTGGGACATGCAGACTTTTACCCCAACGGTGGATTTTTAATGCCTGGATGTAATAACGACTGTTCTCATTTGAAATCGTTCAGATACATGGCAGACTCTGTGAGGTCAAATATACTCGCTAACCAATGTTACTCCCTGCATGACGCTAAAATGAATACCTGTATTGGGTATCAGTATCCTATGGGCAATAGCGACATCAATAAATCAGGGTGAGTACTTTTTCTCTCTTTGAGTCGTATTTCCTCATGACTGAGGATCGTGACTCCCCCGCAGAATTAATTCGTTAGGGGAGTTTTCTTGGGCAGATACATCGTGGTGGGTGCCCAGGTCCTTCCACGGAAGACGCATGTCCTAGGATATTGTGGTCCTCAAACATGTCGGTTTCCTCACGATGTTTTCCTTCACCGCTAAGCGAGTGCAAATCTACACATAACTTGAAAAATACAAGTCATTGGTGTAGGGCGGATTCGAACCAGGGTACGTCTGGATGAAAAGCAGACACTGGAACCGCTGAGCCACACTCGCTTTTTGAGTACTTTTAAGTGGTGATATATAAAATAGTATGTATGCATACATATGTAGTAAGTACGTGTCTGATCGTTTATTGTATTTCTTCTTCACGTCCGACTGAACCAATTTGCATGTGGTAAGGATATAAACTAGACTTTCGTTTGGCGTTAAACTTTTGCGCGTGATAAATATATATTTAACTTAACCGTAACTTTCTGCCTATCACGACTAAATTAGCCCTTGTGCAATCTCTTCTTCTGCCAATATTAGATTACGCTGACGCTTGCTACCTTGATGTAACCAATGAGCAGCTCGACAAACTCGAGCGCCTCCAAAATTTCTGCATACGGTTTATATTTGGTTTGCGCAAATATGACCACATATCCGAATTTCGAAAAAAGCTCAAATGGTTACCTATCCGCTTTCGCCGTAATGCTCATATCCTATCCCTTCTGTAAAAAATCCTCTTCAATCCTTTCACTCCGCTTTATCTAAAAGAAAGATTTTCTTATGTCACGGCTTCCCATACCGACTCCCTGCGAACTTCCCGTGTCCTCCGCTTGTGTATCCCTGACTTCAACCATTCCAACCTTGTCTACCACTCTTCTTTCACCATGCAAGCTATTCACTTATGGAATGATCTGCCACTTCATATTAGGCAGGCCAAATCCCTTCCTATTTTTCAGAGCTTGGTTCATAATTATTATATGCATGACTAATTTGTGTTTTTTTTTTTTTTTTCCTTCTTTTTGAGTAGGTTTATTATGTGTTGTCTTCCTTTCTCTGTTTGTAATAGATATAAATGTAGGCATTTTACATGTTTTTAGGTTTTTAGTTGTTCTTTTTGTTAAATTATTATTAAGTTGTATTAGTTTTATTAGGTACGCCAGCTTTACTGTTTTCCTATGGTTGTTTTCCAAACTAGGTTGCCTGGAAGAGATCACTCTAAGTGATAAGGCCGCCCTCTGTCCCAATATTATGGTTTTTTTTTTTCTTTATACTTGTGTTCTCTTGCTATATTGGTGTACAATAAAGAATTTTTGATTGATTGATTGATTTTATTCTTGACCAACATTTTTTAAAACAGTGTATTTACCGCAAACTGAATTAATTATATGTTCTGTGACTTATTGTTGCTTTTTTACAGGCGTGGCATCTTCAGAGTAAATATGTGGTGAAAAAATCAACAAGAATATGTGGGAGAATAAGTTAAGATACATAATAGCTACGTTCGCAACGAAAAATTTTTATGTATATTTTATAGTTTAATAAAAAAGTGA
Organism: Macaria notata; assembly: GCA_927399415.1. Lineage (NCBI taxonomy): Eukaryota > Metazoa > Arthropoda > Insecta > Lepidoptera > Geometridae > Macaria > Macaria notata. Next base: position 5,590,700 of record OV656727.1, read on the forward strand.
CATCACGATTATATTTTTGTTATTTTTATAGTAGTATACATGAGAAGACGTTAGAAGCTGAAGCTGGTCAATTTGGGTTTATTAGTTAATTAATTATAAACGTACTGTAAATAAAACGAAATTTTCAAAATAATAAATATTTTTTATTCACTCGTAACCAACATCCGCCAAGTTTGTTTTTAGCTCCAAATGTACCTGACACAAATAATTAGAATTATCGCTACATTTATAATAAGTAGGTATTTCATTATAGATAGAAAGTAAGAAAGTATTTTATTGTGTTAAAAATATTAACTAAGCCAAAAAGAAGAAAACTGGTGTCTCGTCGGCGTGATATTTTATATGTTAATTTAACAAGTCGTGTTGGTCGTAATAGGCCAACGATTGGCCTATTATAATAGGTCTTTACCTATAAAATTGCCGTTTTTTTCTTACATTTTAATCTGTTTGTTACTTTTACGTACAGCTATATTTTTTTCAAAAACAGTTTTTATTGTATTGATTGTTGAATTATGTACCTTTTAGATAAAAAAAATGTATAACTAGTGCATATTACTTATAGGGAAGTCATTGAAAACACCTCTTTCAATGTGTCGTCGGTTTCACTACTTTAACTAGATATATTTTTATCATTTACTCTGTTTTTGAGAAATTGATATACGCAGTGCATAGCTTTTTTCCATCTAACTATAGTTATCAATTGCATCTAAATCTGTTCAGACATTTCCATACAAACATTAAAAATGTTTGTATGGAAATATCATTTTTTCTCAATTTCGTCATACAAATCGGCAATTTCATAGGTCAAAGACCTAATATTATTTACTAGTGAATGCCCGCGGCTTTGCTCGCATTATTTCAAGACATAAAATAGCCTATAATAGTTCTCAGATTTCATACTACGTACATACTTACCAAAACTCATGATGATCCGTTCAGCCGTTTTTGCGTGACGAGTGTTTAAATAAACAGAGACACAGACAAACAGACAAAAAATATAAAAACTGCTGAAACGTGTTTTATTAGCAATCAAAAGAATACCCAAGTATTTCTTTTATTACCTTCTTGTATAGATTAAATAATTAAATAGTTAATGTAAAAACTTACCGGCTTAGTTTTTATCCATTTTCTAATAACAGGAGCAAATAGTTTCTTGTCCCGGGTATCCCTGTTTCTTCTTAGGCTGAATAATGTTGCTACAATGATTGATCTACAGCATCCGAAGCTTGTGAACCACAGGTATGAAATACGGTACACGTACGGAACTCCGCTGGAAAATCAAATAAAATAGTATTAAAATTGCCAACATTTATACTTATGATTTAATTTTACTTATTGATCTTCTTCTTATCGAATGAGATTGGCCAACTCTAGTGTCGAGAGTTTCCAAACCGCCCTAAAGGCCTCTGACATGGCTTAACGACTTCCGTACTAGACAAACAGCCGGGATCTACAATTTGACGTGTCATCCAACCCACGAGAGCGCCCAATATGGAATGCCACTTTTCGGTAATTATGGTAAAACTTTAAACTGGCAGTTTAGGAAATTAGCACAGTAAAACTTTTTAAAATGCATGTTAACATATTATACTAACATATGTTTCATAGAAAACCTCATCGACCTGCGATAAAAGTTTAAGAAAATCAAATAAGTAACTATAAAAATATTATTTTATTTTTTTCCTAGCATTTTGTCCACGTTGATCCGAGATAAAAACCTATAATGTAATATTGCTTGTGTATTAATTCAGCGTCTTATCTATCTTCATATCGAATTTCATGCAATGCATACATGAACGTGATGTTCACAAACTCTTAATAGACTTCTAAAGATTTAGTTATAATTTAATTTAAAGTAAAATAATAGTAAGTGTTCAAAATTTCTTACAATGTTAATTTACATAAATTAATATTCAATTCAACTCTTAATAGTAACTGTAATAATTTAACCAATGAGGATTTCACTTTACCTGTCAGAAAGCATAGTTTTCACTGTTGTATCTTCAAATATATACGTGCAGTTGTCCGTGAATCTTGGTTTTTCTGGAAACGTCAGCAACCCTCGCGCTTGGGCCATCTGAGAGAAAGCAGCCACCCACCACGCCGATAGCAGACCAGATGTACCGCCGATTAATGCACTCTGAAATGTATAAGTGGTTTCTTTTTAACTGAAACGGGTTTGCACTTGGTCATAGTTTGCCTGATGATCAGCAAAGGCTACGGCCTAAGATCGAGCGTGCTTACCCGATATGCACCGAGTTTGTACGACACGACACGACACGACCACGACATTATAATATCGTAATTTAGAATGGACTTGGTTGAATTTAGGTAGGTGTATCAAATCTATACTAATATTATAAAGTTGAAGAGTTTGTTTGAACGCGCTAATCTCTGGAACTACTGGTGCGAATTGAAAAATTCTTTTTGTGTTGAATAGAGCATTTATCGAGGAAGGCTTTAGGCTATATAAAATCACGCTGCAAGTAATAGGAGCGAAGAAATAATGGAAAATGTGGGGAAAACGGGGAAAATTATTCATCTTTGAGGGCTTCCGTTGCGCGCGCTGCGAAACATTGCTTATCATCAGGCAAGTTGTAGTCAAGCGTAAGCCTATATCATGTAAAAAAAAAAACGGTTCAAGATATCAAAAAAATATGTATGAAAGAATTATTTATCTTGAAATGATCTTACAAAATGTCCGCAACAGTATATGTCTATCTTTGAAGGTTAACTTACTAGAACCGTTTTTATGGTAATAACTATTCCACGCGGACGAAGTCACGCGCACCAGCTAGTCTAATGTATAATGCTTATGAAAGTATAAATAAATAATATAAATATAAAGGTTGTATTTTCGAAGATTACTTGTTTTTTATTATCAACCAAAGAAGAGCTAATAATTTTAAAACGGCTGAAAAGATTTTGATGAAACATATGTACTTATATAAAACTTTAGCAATGTATCATAGAAAAAAAAGCAAAATCAAAAACTTTACCTACCGTAGAATCAATAAACGGGAGGAATATTCCCATGAAGAAAATACCAGACAGAGGTCCCATGGATGCAGATGATAAGCTCATCGTCAGCTGTAGAACTGAACCGAGCTTTTCTACCACAAATACCAGCGCTGAAATAAAATAGAAATTGATTAAGGGTTTCTAATCTACTACACCATAGTATTGCACTAAAGTTTCACCACATTTATTTTTCGAATACCAGAAATATTTTTAATTGATCCCCTGAGAAATGAGATTCCCTTTGTATTAAATAGTATATTACTGTCCCTGTTAAGATTCAATGAATCAACATGAGTTTTGGTTGGCAAAAAGTTATAAGGATTCTAAAGTGAAAGAGTCTACGTTTAAGTACGTTTGATCACGTAACAAAGCGAACTAAATCTCGGGCTATAATAAGTGCAACATACTCTTAAAATATAAATATTGTATTATTAATTAAAGTTACTTACCCATACAAATAACTCCCAAAGTAACTACAACAGCTCGGATCAGTATTTGAGTTTGTGTGTGAGAGAGTTCTTTGAAGAATGGCTTGTAAAAATCTTCCAAAACTACAGCAGACATCGAATTAAGGCCAGTTGATAAAGAACTGAAAAAATAAATACAACAATTATATTCACTTTGTTATTGCTTTTCACAATTTTATTAAATTCAAAGTACAACAAGACACAAGGAACTTATTTTTATACATATATGAGATAGTAAGCAAGCTTTAACCATAGCAAGTTGTAACCTACGATCTTACGCGCTTATCTAGAAGAAAGTTTGATTTACTCTCGACTCGAGACCGACAAATTATTGTTCAAGGGGAATAGAGATTAGGGCAAGGATTTCCACAGTTTGGCGATTCGCACACTGAAAGTCGAAGCAAACCCTTAGTGCGAGTAAACTGGTCCTCTGGCATTAAAATGAGCTGATAAAATTTGCCTGTTCCATTTTTTAGAGTACGCGATTACTAAGCCTCCGCTGTCTGTCTGTCTCCAGGCTGTAACTCATAAACCGTCATAGCTAGAAAGCAGAAATTTTCACAAATGATGTATTTTCGTTGCCGCTATAACAACAAATACTAAAAATTAAAAAAATTAAATATTTAGGTTGGTCCCCATACCGTAAACGTGTTTTTTTTCGTATTTTTTTGGTCAATATTAAAAACGGTAAAAATTTTCTCAGAATATTTACTTGTATATTACCTTTAAAAATAAATAATTAAATAACAATAACATATATATTAAAGGAGGGCTTCCATACAACAAACGTAATTTTTTGGCAATTTTTTACTCGACCTTAATAACCAGAAAGAAACTTGAATATTTGTAAGTAAATATTTATAAATATATTAACTATAAAAATAAATATACCTAAACTAATACATAAAACAGACGATAGTACGGAACCCTTCGTGCGCGAGTCCGAGTCGCACTTGGCCGGTTTTTGCGTCGCCTAAAAAATGCCAAGCTCATGTAACATTTCAATGGACTATTTGAAAAGAATAATATAAGTTTTTAGAATTATATATTCTGTAGTATCAATTGGTATTGCAAATATCTCGCTGTTAATGAATGATTTGCCTGGATCCATAAAAAACGCTGAAGTATATATGTTCGCCGATGACGTGGCAGCCCTAGTAACTGCCGAAAGTCTAGGTGCACTAAAACAAAACCTGTCCGATGTAGCACGGCAACTACAAGAGTGGTTCGTAGCAAACGGGTTTGCACTAAACGTAGACAAAACTTGCTACATCCACTTCAACCTTGCTAACAAACCATAACATGACATGTCAGTCGGAGTAGGTGGCGCCACGCTGCAGCAAACACCATGTGTGAAGCTGCTAGGGTTCCACGTGGACCGCGCTCTGACATGGGAGCGCCACATAGACGCCGTGTGCGCGCGCCTCAGCACGGCATGCTACGCGCTGAGGCGGCTGGCGAGCTCCGCCACGCTCCGCCCCGCGCGGCGCCGTGCTCAGCTGCTACTTCGCCACCATACACTCCATCCTCACGTTTGGAACAGAGCTGTGGGGTGATGCGGCCGAGTGCAAGCGGCGTCTTATACTACAAAAACGTGCCATCCGCTCTATCGTTGGAGCGAAGTGGAACACACCGGCGAGGGCCTACTTCGCTGAACTAAACATTCTGACGGTACCAGCCATATATGTGTATCAAATGTGTATGTATGTACATAAAAATAAAGAAAGCTTTAGTACCGCAGGACAATCACATCCCTACCAAACTAGGAACAGGGATAAGTTGGTACAACCCACACACTCACTGGTTAAGTCGTCGAAGTCGGTATATGTAGGAGGACCGACTTTATACCTATATAATCACTTGCCCGAAAATATCAAGAATGCAGCTTCCTACAATATATTCAAAACAAAATTGAAATTGTTACTATTAAGGAACACTATCTACTCAGTAGATGAGTTTTTAAAAAATAATATTAATTATACAAATTTATATGACATTGACCTGTAAATTGACATTTATTAATAAATTATTTGTATTTGTAATACCGGATAAACGTGAGTCACTTCAGTTGCTTTTCTATTCAGTGTCAAAAAAACAAGTTTTCATTATTACTGATTTTACTAATTATAATTGTTCAAATTCAATCTTACCTGAGAGCAGCACTGAAGACTCCTGCTACAAACACGCCAGTCATGCCATTCCAGTCCGCTAGCACATCCATCACCAGCAATGGCAATATCTGGTCTTTAGCCAGAGCCAGCTTTGTAGCTAAAGGGTCGCAGTCATGGTATCTGGCATACGCCACCATGCCGCTGTATCCGCATAGGAATACTATAAATATCACACCGCAGAGAAAACCCCACATGGCTCTGAAAAATAAATCATATAGAGAACCTACTCTATTTAGCGATAAGGCCGCCATTTGTGGCATTAGTTTAATTAATTGTTTTTCCGTTTATAAATATATTTATTCAATAATAAGAAACAATATTTACACAAATATTAACACTAATAGAACTAAAAAAGAGTATTTACATCTAAACTAAATTTAAACAATCTACATGTGGTATGGAACCAAGAACGCTGGCTGCATTCCCACGCTGGATTGCTATAGAAATCCTTTGCGCAAGGAACCAGCCAGCGTTCTTCTTGTTCTCTAGTGATGTCAATCAACATTTTATTTAATTTTTTCCGTTTTGTATTATGTTTTTTATGTGAGTGTCCAATAAAGTGTCAATCTATCTATCTATCTATTTTTGAAGATGGTGAATAATAGATGCTCATTTTGTTTTTGATCTCTCGGTTATACCGACAACATTTATAAACAGTAGCTCGATGAAAAAGAAAGACGTTTGATTAAACTTGAAATAAGTGGGAACACTTGATGTGAATCAAACACGCAGGCCGGTTTATCAAGCGTTTCGCAGGGGCGCATAAAAATAACGTACCATGTTCCACATAGGTTCTTTTCCACGGTCCAATATATAATTATAGTGAATTAAAATATTTAATGATATCACATTTCATCCAATCAAATAATATGTTTCGTGAAACCTCTACCCTTGTGCTAATCGTGAGACTGTGTTTCAAGGTCAGAGTCTTCTCCCAGATACCAAACCTGTTTATTTCCAATCATAATATCTATACTTATCTAGTGTTACTGTTTTACATGTCGAGCATTTTCACGTAAGTGTTGGGCGGTTGTTATACTTAAGTTTAGATTTGCTTGATCTGAAATTCTTAGGTGTGTTCATTTTTCTAACGGTAACTGAAAAAACGTTTGATTTTGCACGAAACAATATTAATTAAAACAAAACTATGGTTTACTTTATCAACCACATAATCTTTGGCATTCATATTCGAGTAAAGTCATAATTTTAGACCATTTATTCAAAATTTTGTATACAATGTATACGCAAATAAGTTTTTATATCTATTGTGATGTTTACCTTTTGGATTGTTTAAGATCTGGCAATGACAAAAACCTCTGCATCATTGACTGGTTCACAGCAATATTACCAATCCAGTAAAACGTGGAACCGATTGACACCGACCATAATGTATGTCTTTCAGTAAGATCTAGTTCAAGTCTGCAAATATAACAAAAAACATTAACTCTTTAAAAAAAATACGTATGAAAATATTTATACAAATTGATGTTGGCCATTTTGAATAATTTCTGTCTTTTGTTCTCTATCTTGTGCTATCTCTTCGAGTCCTATTCCTTATTTCTGAGGGTCGTAACTCCCCCACAGAATTACTTCATTGGGAAGTTTATTTTGGGCAAGTGCGTCGAACCAGATATATAAGAAGGCAATATTTTATATATTATCTTAAACTAAATATTTGTCGAAAGGAATTAAATAGAAATTACGAAGGAAATTCAATTCTCCCGCTGTCCCAATTCCTTTTCATGACTTCTTTGAAGCCACCGACAGAGAGTGTTCCTTGGATGATGATGAGAATCATGGCGCCGACCATGATGATTGTTTGAAATACATCCGTCCAAACCACAGCTTTGAGACCACCCTGCAAAATAACAAAATTTAAATATCGTACTGTTTCTATTAATTAATAAAAAAAACTGAACTTATCGGTTCTTACTGGGTAAGCACGTTCCATCCTAGACCGTAATGATTGCTTACCATCAGGCGAATTACGGTCAAGTGCAAACTCATTCCTTGTAAAAAAAAATAACTTACTAGCGTTGTGTAAAATATACAAACAACACACACTATTGGTGTGACGATGTGAATATTAACGCCAGTCACTGAAACAAATTAAATTTCATATTTTAATTCTTCAAATAACAATCAATTGTGTGTAATGAAAATAATTACATGCAATTTTGAATTTAAAAGAAAAGAAAATACATCTTATTGATTATTGTTTTTCATTTAGATTCCCGGTTATGTTTTACAAATTTTCTATCAAGTGTATTCACTGTATTCGTATAAATTGTTATAAAAAAATCTAAAAGATTGGTAATCAAAATGCAAACCTTGATTAAATGCTAATGCTGGCACGTAGATAACAATAGGTAGCCAAGCAGTCTGAAAATATATAATATGATATTTTTTTATTGTATAAAACTAAATATCTACCAATTAAGATGAGTACCTATTTGATATTCACTTACCAAATATACGCTAAATATGACTGAGCCAAAAACTCGTAACCGTTTGTCAAAACGCATTTCTAGATACTGAAAAATTTAACAGCACATTAAAATCACATCCCAGATAATGGATACTATTAAATTAATATAATTTATAATCGTGAATGGTATTGTACTAGTGTAGTACTCGAGTGATACTTTATTTAGTAGACTATTATACTGTTGACGTGTAATATCATTAATATTAATAAAATGAACTTGAACTTGAATTTAAAATAACTAGTGTCGCAAATTAAAAAATTATAAGGAAAGGAGAGAATGCAAATAGGAAAGCGGCACTCACCTGATATCCTTGTAGGTAGCACAGAATACCGGCAGCAGGCGCGACTGGAAACCCCTTGTCCTTTTCTTTATTTTTGCAACAGTATAGGTATATATAGTTTATACGCGGAGATCCCTCTTCAATAGAGGAGTTCTATTTCACGGAGACTTATCGAAAAAGCGGTGGTTACACACCCGACATCTTTCGGTCTGATTTAAATTTCTCTTTTATTTAGAGATGGGGTCATTTTAGTGATGCGCCGTTCCACCGATTCCGACATCAACGATTAATCGAGTGCCACTTTAGGTAAGGAATAGGAGGGGAATTATTTTATTTAATCTATTAATCATTGAAACTAATAAATTAAATAAATATTACATACCTAATTATTATAATCTGGCGACACCAATAACTATGAATTAAATCAAGAGGAAAAAAAGCTTTACGTACCTCATAAGCAGATGTCAATTGAAGATCATGTAAAACTGGTAAAAACGTAAAAGATACGATAATTGCCATGAAAAAAGTTCCCAATAAAAAGAATACATAGGCAGTGCCGTATAAGTAGAGTTCCGTTGGTGTTCCCAAAAGCGATATACCTGAAATAAAGCTGAAAACAAAGAAACATTACAAAAATCTAAAATACTTAACGTTTGACGAAAAAATATTCTGCTATCATATTTTTTCTTGATGGTCCATTAAGTTATTATGAATCTCCATACTCACAAATGAATTTTATATGTACTTTTAAAGTAAAAAAAAACGATCTTACATACATCTTTAACGATTATATTTCCAAGCACTTTTATTACTGACCTTGCTACTAAAGAAAATATGACCGGTGTAAGTTTCATGTTACGGCCTCCCATAAGGTAATCTTGCGTAGACTTCTGTTTCTTCACAAATCCGAAAAACACTCCGATCCCACCACATATTGCTAACATGAACACAAATAACACATAATCAAGCACTGAGAAATGTTGCATAGACGCCCTCACTTCTGCTACCAGTAATTTGTCAGCCATTTCCACAAAGTTTTAAGTCTATTCTTTAATAACTTGCAAGAATTATTGTTGTTAACAACAGCTCTTAATGAATAACCAGATCAATTTTGCCAGTCTTTTGTAAAACATGTTAATATTTGCTTTATTTTACTCAATGTTTGTTATTACTACGTAAGTACTGTCAATAATTACAACCAAAACACATCAGTTGAAATCTAACACCACGTTTGTTTTTCATTCTTCATTTTCTTTGGCACTCTTTGCTTGTGTTAACTCAATGATATTCACACATGTCGACAATATAAATGGCCACTACTGAATGATCTCAATACGGCTCAATCTTTCTATTACGCCTGCGATTTTCTTGCCACATGGTCTTGAGTTATTTTCGGTCTAGAAATTGCTTACATCCTTTTGGACTCCAATCACTCCATCATCATTTTGTTCGATATAGGATTTGGGTATATGAAGTCCAAGGATATTTTTACTCTCCCATATAGGTCCATTACATTTTCATACCGAATAACTAAATGAAAGGAGTCATACAAAATAGAACGGAAGCATAATTATTAAAATAAAAAAGAAATTAAATTATTGCATGAAATCTCTTTGAGTCGTATTTCCTCATGACTGAGGGTCGTGACTCTCCCACAGAATTAATTCGTTAGGGGAGTTTTCTTGGGCAGATACATCGTAGTGGGCGCCCTCCACGGAAGACTCGTGTCCTCGGATATTGTGGTCCTCAAACAAGTCGGTTTCCTCACGATGTTTTCCTTCACCGTTTAGCGAGTGCAAATCCACACATAACTTGAAAATACAAGTCATTGGTGTAGGGCCGGATTTGAACCAGGGTGCGTCTGGATGAAAAGCAGACACTGGAACCACTGAGCCACACTCGCTTATATTGCATGAAATAAAACAATGTAATTTTTAAGAAAGTATGTAATCAATTAAATGCTATGGATTTTTCTTACTTAGACTTTGATTTCACGTTTCTATAAACACTCACGTCTCACCACACACATGATCAACTGATGTCTTCGCAGTCATCTATTGCTTTTAAATTCAATGAGTTGATATGGCAGGATTCCTGTAGAATAAAACATACGCTAGTGTACGTTTCAACGCAAATAAGCATATAAATACAAAACAAATATGAGTAATACTTAAATCGTCACCGATGATAGTGTGTGATTTTTTAGCTTTGATATCTATTTCAATACAAGTTTGCAATGTTTTCCCTTTTTTACAGTATAATACGATTTAAAGTATATATTCTTATATACTTAAGAATACATACTTTAAATCGATAATAAAATACGTTTCAGCAGTTGTTATAACTTTTGTCTGTTTATCTGTGTCTCTGTTTATTTAAACGCTCATCACGCAAAAACGGCTGAAACCTATGTAAATACCAAAAATCATGATGATCCAACATGATTTTTGGTATTTACATAGGTACTGTAGGAAGTATGAGTGGAGGAGTGTCATGGGCTACTTTTTATCTTGAAATAATGCGAGCGAAGCCGCAGGCGTCCACTCGTTGAACGTAAAGACGTCAGACGTAAGACGTAAATATAGGGCCTAGATTTTAAATACCTGACTTTGTATGTGTACAAAATTAAATACTACAATCTACACTTACCTTAGAATTCCCATAAGCGTTTATAAAGGGATCGTCAGTTGGATGTGGGGGCTCCTTGAAGAACCTTCTCAACTGCGGAGCTAACAGCTTAGGAGATGGTTGTATGTGTGTATTGTTCATACGTCGTAATATAAAAGCTATGAGAGCCCCAACAAACATCGTCACAAATGTTCCACAGAGGGTGTACCACATGTATGACACTCGGAGCAGAGGATTCACTTCCGCACTGGAATGAAAATTAGGGAAGAGCCTAGTGTCTGTTATTAAAGCTTTTGTCTTCCTTTTTTGCATAGATTATTTACAACAATAAAATATAAAAACAAGGGAAGAAAAACTAAACATACTACTTCTAACTACTACAAAAAAGGGGCACTTATAAAATCTTTAGAATAGCCTGAATATAATCTAAGTGCTCCAGCCCACTACCAGAGGGCAGCGTGCCCAGCATTGTCGTCCTTATATTTGACTAGAACCAAATCAGCAAAGTACTTAGGTAGTCAAGATATTGCAAGATATACCTATCTATGCTAATTTCTTAAAGTATCTGAAAATTTATTAGGAGTCGACTTTGGCCTCGTAACACAGTCTAACGGCTACCACAAGGTCAGAGGATTCATACAATTCTGAGACTATTAAGATTACGTGAAACAAATGAATTTTGTGTTTTGTTTTAATTACTAGGTTTAACGTCAATGTAAATATTCTGTCTCATTTTATGTATGATAATAGAATGTAATAAGAGTTCATCAAATACTTGTTTCTTTATAAATATAATTACCTCAAAGCATCCAAAGTCCCTTTAGGCTCAGTGAGTGTAAAGTTATATGTGCATCCTTCTATAGTCAATGGCTTGTGGGAATCTACTATTTCCCCGCGAGCGATAGCAAGCTGGGCAGTCAGGCACCACCAGGACATTACTGCTAGACCACATACACCTCCGAATAGGGCACTCTAAAAATAATACAGAATAAACTGGATATGATATTGATATAGAAAATGCGGCTTATTGTTGATACTCTTTACTCTATAATAAGTAAATTGCAAAAACTTACTTAAGAGGGAGGGCGATCGATTCTAATTGAAAATCTGATTCCATGGTACATACATATGTATGTACATAGGTAGACCAATCAAATAATGTATCTACACTATCTACTCCATTGCTTTCTAAGTAAATTTATGGTAAAATTAGTGCGGAATTGACTTGAGAAGTGGCACAAAACTTTCAGAAGAATTGATAACCTTGGCCTGTTTTTAAGTCGATCAGAAATAACTTACCGTAGCGTCAACCCATGGTGCAAATATCCCTAAAGAAAAAACACCGAGCTGAGGTCCCATAGTCATGGATTCCAAAGTCATTGTTAACTGCAATATTGTGCCCATTTTCTCAACGATGAAGACCAAACCTGAAATAGATGGCAGGATATTACTTTTACTTACAAATAAGTTTTAACAAAATATATATTTTCTTACGTAACGTTCTTTGTTATATATACTAGAAATAAGGATATTATTGTAATATTCTTATTGTTATATATTTAACATGGATTGTATTGGAATATACCTAGTCTTTATCTTTAAATGATCTCTTTAGTCTTTAAATGATGACGAAATTAAAGGCTTAGTGAAACCAATTATGTTTTTTAAAATACATAAAAATACCGTCTACGTTGAGTAGTATAACTAACTTGATTTACTTATATCCTATGAATAAGTTTAAATCTACATTGATTTTACAATATTTACCTACACAGAGCGTTCCCAGCAGAATGACGACGCTTCTCATTAGCCAAGCTGTGGCTCTCTCAGATAGTTCTCGTTTGAAAAATGGCTTGTAAAAGTCTTCAAGCACCACTGCTGACATGGAATTCAAACTTGTTGATAGAGAACTGAAAAAAAATTATGATTAATATATCAAAAAAGTCTGAAGCTGTTTGTGTGCTTCGGTTACGATTTTGAGTTTAGAGTATTGAATAGTTTTGTCTGAATAACAGGAGCTCAGACGCCAATTGATACGACAAAGATTTGCAAATATACTAGGAAGATGAAAGTGTGATTATTTTCTTGCTATAAATATATTATGAAAACATAAATGTATGAAATATACCTCAATGCAGCACTGAATACACCAGCGACAAACACTCCCGGCAATCCTGGAATTGTTCCAAGAACATCCATCACTAACAGTGGTAGTAGCTGATCCTTCGCTTTAGCCAACTGCAATAGAGAAAACTTGTAAAATAATATAGCGATAATAAGCTAGACACGATATCTTAAATACAGACACAACCTAAAGCAAGAAGACCACGATTAAAACGAAGAAGATCGTACATACCAGTAAGATAAGAAAATATAATGATATAAACAATTACTTAGTTAAGTATGATAACACTAACCTTAGTTTGCAATGGATCGCAGTCGTGAAAGCGAGCGTAGATCAACAGTCCACAATACAAGCAGAAGCAATATAGCCCGGAGATGCCAATGCAGAACAGGAATACTGCCCTGAAAATGAAATTAAAAAGTACAATTTAAGAAAACAAACGTAGTATACTTAGTAGATAGTAAAATTAAATACAAATAACGAATACACTGTAGCAAATAAAGAGTTACAAACATTCAGTATACTTGCTAACTGGTGTTGTGCGGAGCAGTTGTGCGCCGGGGAAGTCACGGTAACTAATAATGCATAACAAGGGTTGTGACACCCTTAAGGAAGGGTGGCTTAAATACGTTAAAAGCAACAACCATTTTTCTATTACTTTGGAAATTTGTGAACGAAGTCGATTTTAATTATAAAAATAAATCTTATCTCTTTAACGTACCATTTAGCGCCTTTCAAAGTAGGTAACGCAAGGTATCTCTGCATCATAGTCTGATTGACAGCGTTCGCTTGAAGCCAGTAAATGACGCCTCCGATACCCAAGCTCCACATGGTGTGTCTTGACAGAGGGCTCGGGTCCCAACTATAAAAGACAGTAGGATTACCGTAAAGGCATAGCCGTAAACTACGTAAATTAAAAAAAATACGGAATCCGCCAAAAAGCCGTTACAGTACTAATACGAGTAGTAACCTCATTTGTCATACGAATAACAATTGTAACTCTACTCTTCCTTTTACCCTGAAGTTCTAATAAGGGTCAAAGGAAGCATAGGTAGGTAAAAGGAACGAATAGCTTCTTGAATCTTGTTAAATTTTCCAAAGGTCATCTTTATTATTAGAATATCTATTCTTAGATTTTCAAGGAAATGCCTTGTTAGGTTGAACTAGAGAACAACAGGATATTAAAAATAGGAGTCCACCCACACAACCAGATTTATGGCCGAGTGTTGATGCATACTGATACTAATAGTATAAGTATGCACCAATATAACATAATTACTTTGTTTGCTTAATTTCTTCTAGTAAGTATTCAAAGTTGGAACTTTTATACCTTTATTTTTTAAAAAAGGGTCTCATTTCTGAACATACCGTATAATATACATTACAAATTAAAGTAGCATAGCGGTAATTAATGTTACGGTTAAGATTTAATGATTTCTTTTCATTTAGAATAGAAAACTGGTTAGGTATACTAAAATCCCAAACTACTACTACTGGGTAGGCACGGTCCACCTTAGGCCGTTATGATCGTTTACCATCAGACGGATATGGTCAAATGCAAACCCATTCCACGTAAAAAATAATGTACGTGCAAAAACATACTTCGGGGGTTCGATCCTTCCGCTATCCATATTCCTCTGCCACACGACACCTATTCCGCCTACATCTAGAGTTCCTTTTATAGCCACCAACGCCATCGCGCCAAACATCGCTGTGATCTGGATCACGTCCGTCCACACTACTGCTTGGAGACCACCCTGGGAAGAAGTATTTTATACAATGACAGGAGGTTTGATGGCAAATCAGGTAGATCCGGAGCTAACCCCATGTATTTGGGAACATGGGTAAGAGTAACAACAATTAACTTTTATTATCTCAAAAAGGATTTGGTAGTATCATTTATTTAGCTTGCCATCATCGTGATTTATGGAATGATTATAGTATACATAGTTGTAGAACTCTGACTCCCTGTTCCCCATGCACTATAATCCAGCGATCTTCAAAGCGAGAGTGAATCAGTTCTTATCGGGTAAGCACGCTCCTTCTTAGGCCATAGACTTTGCTTACCATCAGGCAAACTATAGCCCAGTGCTAACCCGTTCTAGTAAATAAAAAAATACATAAGTACCTAAAAGATCCTGAGTGTGACATACGCTACTTTTCGGGTAGCACTGTAAAGCGCTGCTAGTAATTAATAAGATAATTTGATACTCACAGCACTGGTATAAAATATGCAGACCAGACACACGATAGGAGTTATGACGTGAATATCTACTCCAGTCACTGGAAAAAAGTACAATGAAATTAAATATTTTTATAATCCATATTAAAATACACTACGCAAAGTAAACTTATGATATGACAATGTGAGAGTTTTCCGGCAAGCCCAGAGACAGTTCCAATTGTAACCTTTTAAGGAAGTACCTAAACTTAATCGTATTTCATAATTTTGTTGCAATTAGGTACAAGCAGGTACCTACCTTGATTAAAAGCAAGCGCTGGGACGTAGATGACAATAGGTAGCCAGCCGATCTGGAACAATCA
Organism: Macaria notata; assembly: GCA_927399415.1. NCBI lineage: Eukaryota > Metazoa > Arthropoda > Insecta > Lepidoptera > Geometridae > Macaria > Macaria notata. Next base: position 5,606,425 of record OV656727.1, read on the forward strand.
ATCTACAATTAAAACCATCACACATTACTACATTACATATCGCTTAAATATGAATGTTTCTTACCAAAGTAAAGGCGAACAGAAACGATCCAAATAATCGAACTCTATTGTCGAATCTCATTGACAAATACTGAAAAAGGTGCAATTTAAATTATCTTAATTCATTTTTGCCGAAAATATGGAGCATAGAAGCTTAGTGTGATGTGATGACCAAGATTTGATTTGGGCATATGGGTTACGAGATAGATTGACGACGTTCTAAAATCGAACAACAAAAGACTAACTTTCACAACTTAAATTAAGGCCTACACCCAGGAATACGATAAGCAATAAATGAGGATATTAAATTTAAAGCGCTTAAAATCAAACTTGTATTTCCTTATGATTTGTAAACTGAATTTTCAAAAGGTTTATACAGAGCCAGAATATTTGTTAATTTTTAAATAAGTAACTAGACTAACTTTCCATAAGGAGGCATATTTTATCTAAACATCTAAATCTTACCTCATAATTGGAAGTCAGTTTGAGGTCATGAAATACTGGCAGATAGACTTGCGTCATGATGACACACATCATGAAAATTGGTATTACAATGAAGGCGTACTGTGTTCCGTTCATGTACACTTCTGTTGGAGATCCTAGTAAAGTTATACCGGATACGAAACTGAAAGGAATTCAAAATTATACAAGTATAAAGTTTACAGTGAAAATTCGTGACTTCCCCGGCGCACAACTGCTCCGCACAACTGGTTGTGCGGATGGGAATTTTAATATCCTTCGGCACAACTGATTTCCTTTAGGCACAACTAGTTCCCAACGGCACAACTACGATACCATTGTATATTCCTATTATTTTATCTCTTGAGTCGTATTCGTCATGACTGAGGGTCGTGACTCCCCACAGGATTTATCCGTTAGGGGAGTTTTCTTGGGCAGATACATCGTGGTGGGTGCCCAGATCCTTCCACGGAAGACACATGTCCTCGGATATTGTGTACATGTCGGTTTCCTCATGATGTTTTTCTTCATCGCTAAGCGAGTGCAAATCCACACATAACTTGAAAATATAAGTCATTGGTCTAGGGCCGGATTCGAACCAGGGTGCGTCTGAATGAAAAGCAGACACTGGAACGTAAACCACACTAGCTTAGTTCCAATTATTATGATGATTTAAAGGCGATATTTCGATCGATCGAGACTAGTTTGATGGTAATTTTGTAAGTAAGTGAAAGGGCAAAGTTGTCTAGGAAGGAATTTAATCTTTACCTAAAAAGATACTTATTATTATCAGTAACAAATAAGGTGATCATGAGAATCCAATTAAGTACTTACACTTAAATTGTAAAGGACCCATCGCATTGTCATAACAAGCAGTTTACCGAACCTTGTCGCTAATTGAATTCATCGCCGGGAAAAGAGGGTGAAAATGTTAGTTATTATTAATATACATTGCTACAAAGGTAGATACAATGCAATGAACAGCTAAATTACCTCGCCACAAGTGACATAGCTACAGGCACGACCTTCATATTCCTGCCTCCTAGCAAATAATCCGCTTGCGTGGACTGTTTCTTCAGGAACCCCCAATACACCCCTACCACTGCACTTATTGCCAACATTAGCACAAACACCACATAATCCACCCAGGAAAACCTCTGCATCAGATGCACCATTTCATCTACTTGAGTCTCTCCCATTGTTAAGCTAAATCTTCGTAACGAATCCAAAAATCGAGTTCGAAAAAATAACGAACTATTTCATCGTTTCGCAAGCGCTTCACCAAGCACCCAAACCACGTGAACCCACCGAGACGTATGCTCAATCTGCTACAATGAAACAATTATGGTAACTCGCAATTTAACAGAGGATGTTGCGAGATCCCCCTCGGTCAAAGCAAACGGGAGCCTGTAGGTATGCGGGCACTTGAAAAACGGGTGGAGGTCACGAGGTAGGTGGAAGGTCGGTAGGAAGACCGTAGGTGGAAAAATTCGACCACCTGATTGTTTGAAGGATAGTCTCGAAGTCACATAATTGGGACTAGTATCATGAGCAGATTAATAAATGTTCTTTGGTGCGCCAATATTATTTCTTATATTAAGAGAAATCTTAGATTATGATGATATTGATGATGACATCAAAAGGTAGCCTAATGTAATGTAGCTCATGGATATATGTGTAAATGAAAATGAAAATATTTATTTGCGTTCTGGAAAATGACTTAAGGCTATGTAACATAAAAATTTATAAATACCTAAAGTATAACAATACCAGCTCATAAAAGTAGTCACACCGGATTTGGATCTTGTAGTCTGGATGATAGGAGGCAACGTTCAGGTCCTATAAGAAATTTATGTAATTGCCAGGCCTAACTATGATTTCCTGTCCGGCGGTCTTGTTAGAGAATCAGTTCCATTTCCCATTCCGTAGGCCAACCCTGAACCTTCCATCTCTTAGTCGCATGTAAGGGTGTCGCTATAGCCGATTTAATGGTAGCCAAATGTGAAACACCTTACATAGGAAGATGCACAAATGAAGCAATAAACAACAACGATTAGGTATTGAAATTTAAAAAACAAAAATTTACGAATACTTGTACCTATTTATTGTAATGTTTACTGTACCTACTCTTCAATTATCCAAAATATTGATTGTTATATTTTATGGTATAAGTAGGTCGTAGAGGGAGTGAAGTAGGTATGAAGCGCCAATCGGATTTCTTTTCAAAAATAGAAGGAGGTTGTCAATTCGTCTGAAGGTTTTTTAAAGTTATTTAATCAAAATTTGAGGTAAGTATACCTATCACAGACAATAGGAAAAGAAATACCTATGTATTGTCTGCAATCATCACTCATCACATTTCACTTTGTCTTGTTTTGAGTTTCGGCAAAAGTTATTAAAGATTACCTAGACTAGGGTACCTATATACTTAGATCCAATTTGAATTAGTCCGGTCACATTTCCATACAATCTCTCAAAGACAAATACAGTGATGTAGTGAGGCATGAGGTATTTTAGCAATGATTTCTCCTTCAGATAACCATAAGAATAGGTTGAGCGTAGTTTTGAAGGTTTCATAAAAAAAACATTGTGTAGGTACTTCATAATACCACCATGCTTTGTGATAAAACTCCTAAACCTGTGCAAGCCGTTTCTTTTTAGAGCCGTGTTTTCTAAAAAATATTTCTATTTCTCTTACTTTTAAACCATTTAGAAATTGAATCCTACCTTCTAAGATAAAAAGTTTTATTTTGCGAAGGCGGAATGCGCCATTGATTGAGTATACGCGCCATAATAGTTTTTGAGGTTTTATTTAGGGATGCAATAAAAAATCCTTGGGTTTTACCTACATTGCCTTTCGTTTAAAATATTTCTTGTCGTAAGTCATTGCCGCGTATCTTGCCCTTATTTTATGAAAATACTCAAACTGTAGGTTAATTTTTGGTTTTTTGTACTCTAATAGGAAAGAAAATGAAAACGAATAATCGAGAGGTAACTGTTACAAATGTTAAATCAAAACGTTACTAGATTTCAAGGATTTTTTATATCATCCCTCTCTTTCCCTCTGGATTGTTCTCTCTTTGGTTTTGTTAAATAAATTTTATATGAATAGAAACCTTATGGTCTTACATTTAAAGTTCATTTTCTATAAATGGTAAATCGGGGGGGAAATCGGTCAAAAATGAAAGGCATATAGAGAAGGCCGTTGTCTTGCTTCAACAGCTTGCCAGTTTAAAAAATAATGTGTGATAAATGTCACTGTCAACTTAAGTTTTGAAATATTAAGCAATAAATAATATTATTTAATTTTTTTTATTATAAATCTTACTTGACACATAGAAATCTGAATTAATTTGTGAAATTAACACAAAATAAAATAAGTAACCAATTAATATTATATTATTTTTCACACAAGCAACATTAAATTATGATGACATTATATGACAAAAGATGGCGGGAAAATAATAATTTCATATGTAAAAATAATTTAAATGTATTGTATTGTAAAAATAACAAAATGGTAAGAACTTGTAGTGTTCCGGGATTCAGAAATGAATCTTATAGTGGTTGCAATATATCTTTCTACAGGTATGCTAAAGTTTAAGTAAGATTACATTATAGGGACTAAGGTGACCATATTTTCTCGTGCTTGAAATAATTTGTGCAATATGATATTTTTTCAGTTTTCCTAAAAATGAAAACATCAAAATAAATTCTCCAAAGTTTGCAGTCTACTCTTTGATCCAAAATCTTTTAATACTCCAAATTCTCTCCGTTTGTTAAAAAAAGGGCGCTATCCCAATTCCTGCCGTGGTGAGAAAAATTTAGTAATTGATTTGTAGCTATTAGTAGTAGTGCTGATAAAAAGTAGCCAAGTCATGTATTCTTATACCATAGTTTCACATACGATTCCTTAGTATTGTATACAGTTTGCTTTATATTGGTGTACATAGTTTAAACCATCACTCGTTTCAGTTAGAATTTGAAACACAAGGAAAACGATAGTGTTAAAAATATAGGATATAGGCAACTACCTACATGCAATTCAAATGTGAACTTGTAAATAAATATTGTAATTGCTGCAAAATGTTTATGATTTTGATCACATTGCCTCCCTGTCAATTAACCGAATCGATACTATTATAAGTTACAAACTAAAGTGCATTTTAATTTGTAAGTAAGTTTGTTGGTGTTTGTTACTTAACGCGTCAATAGAGCTAAGGGTCATCATGACTGGCAAGATGCAGGTAAAATAGGACCGCAAAAGAGACTGCTCCCGATTTGGTAAGAAGATGAATTGGTATATCCTAATTATATAATTTATTGTCACCCTAGTTAGAAAAAGACAACTGCCTTTCATACTTCGCCTCGCTCTGCTCATATTGGATCAGCAGTAATATTTCCCTATATATTACTTCCATGCTAGATTTATAATCTGTATTCTATTCTGTGAAAATAAAAAAAAAACATTTGATTTGAAAACAAAGTGAGTGTTATGTTAAGTAATTTTACTTAGAATTTTGGAATACTTTGGAAGTTTTACAACATATTTAGTTATTCTTATTCTGCTAGTTCATTAGTGTAAAAATGGCTGGATGCTTATTAAGTCCTACTGAGGAAGTTTTTATAACGAACGGAGTTGAGGCAAGTAAACATAACCTAAAATGTTTTGAAACTGCTTTAACACTTTAAATAAAAAGGTATTGAAGCATTCCACATTAATTATATGATGGAAACTAAAGCTCTGATTTCCTAGGAAAGCGGTTCCGACATATAGCGGCCGTAATACAGCGGTGAATGATGTCACTAGAACGTTGTCTATGTAAACGAAATGGCGCGGTTTCCTAGAGAGCGGTAACTTGCACCGTAATTTACTTTAATTATTTTTGCGTCCGTATTAAAGCCGCTATATGAAGGCACCGCTGTCCTAGGAAACCAAAGCTTAATCGTTCTTTATCATCAAACTACATGAAGAAAATCAATAAACGTACGCGCTATTTAGATTATGATAACTACAAATCTCTAAAATGTTCTATGAAAATTTTCAAATTGGTCACAGAAGGCTATTTTAGACTAGTACACTTGCTCATATTAAAAAGATCGTCTGTTACTTTGACAAAAAATACCTGTACATTCAAAATTAGTCTCTCATTAATCACTTAAAATTACATATTTGTCTTTTTGACATTCCAGAGTGACTTGCGTGTAGATGGTAGGTCTAACATAGACTACAGGCCCATGGAACTGGAAACTGATGTGGTAAGCCATGCCAGCGGGTCAGCTCGACTGAGATTAGCCAACACAGACATACTTGTGGGAGTAAAAACAGAGATTGATGTACCAACTCAGCAGGACCCAAAACTGGGGAAAATAGAATTCTTCGTTGACTGGTAAGTCTACCATGTGAAACACATTTCCAGAATATATGATATTATGTATGTTTTGTATGGAGGGACAACCTGGATAAACACCTATCAGACTGGGATACAATAGCACTGGATAGAAATAAATGGAAAAAGGGTAGGGAGGCCTTTGCCCAACAATGGGACAATATACACTCTTAATAATAATAACATGGTATGTTTTAGAGTACATAAATGGTACATTGTATAGTTTTACTTAGATATCTTAAAAGATGTTATTGATGTTGTGAATTTTATATGGGCCTAGAGAAACTAAAATTAGGTTTGATCTTTTTATGACTGCTTATCATATTATGCATTGTTTTGTTTATAAGCTATACAAATATATAAACCCATATACATATATATATTATGTTGTGTGTCCTTTGTAGAACATTCTAATTTGAAGTTATGAGTTGATAGTTTTATACGAGTAGAAGGTTGTTTAATATTATTATCTTGAAAAAATATACCTTCTCTTCTAGAAAAACCCTGCCAATGTGCCTCTGCTTAGTATAATAATCTTACAAGTGCCCAAACTTGATTTCAGTTCAGCAAATGCCACACCCGAGTTTGAGGGTCGAGGCGGAGAGCGCCTGGCCAGCAGCATCTCCAACATGATGCAGCGAGCATACCACTCAGCACAGGCCTTCAACCTGGACCAGCTCTGCATATTGGAGGGGAAACAGTGCTGGAAGCTATATGTTGATATATTGGTTAGTAGTTTATCACCCACCCCAGCGTACATGTTCAAGAGAACATCAATTCTATGAAGGAGTCATAACCCCCCAGTAAGGAGAAATATTTCCCGAGATGGGGGATTTTACCAAAATAAATGTTGCTATTTTTGATAATAATTACACTATTAGTCAGTAGTGGAGTCTCATTAACTCAGAGCATCCCCATGTGTGAATGCATTTCCTCTAAAAAAAAGGCTTGTCTATTAGTGGCTGCCTTATTAGATCTAATAACAACTGTTAGGTTAACTGATAACTATCATGTTCCAATATCTAGTGCAGATAATATTATATGACAAATGAAACATAATATGTATCTACTGAAATGTCTGGGAAATACCCAAGGATTTTTTATATCATCCCTCTCTTTCCCTCTGGATTGTTCTCTCTTTGGTTTTGTGAAATAAATTTTATATGAATAGAAACCTTATGCTTTTACAATTAAAGTTCATTTTCTATAAATGGTAAATCAGGGGTGAAATCGGTCAAAAATGAAAGGCATATAGAGAAGGCTGTTGTCTTGCTCCAACAGCTTGCCAGTTTAAAAAATAATGTGTGATAAATGTCACTGTCAACTTAAATTTGAAATATTTAGCAATAAATAATATTATTTAATTTTATTTATTATAAATCTTACTTGACACATAGAAATCTGAATTAATTTGTGAAATTAACACAAAATAAAATAAGTAACCAATTAATATTATATTATTTTTCACACAAGCAACATTAAATTATGATGACATTATATGACAAAAGATGGCGGGAAAAAAAAAATTCATATGTAATTTGTAAAAATAATTTAAGTGTATTTTATTGTAAAAATAACAAAATGGTAAGAACTTGTAGTGTTCCGGGATGCAGAAATGAATCTTATAGTGGTTGCAATATATCTTTCTACAGGTACCTATGCTAAAGTTTAAGTAAGATTACATTATTGGGACTAAGGTGACCATATTTTCTCGTGCTTGAAATAATTTGTGCAATATGATATTTTTTCAGTTTTCCTAAAAATGAAAAACATCAAAATAAATTGGCAAAAGAACTTAAATATTACACGACCTATTACAAAATTCTCCGAAGTTTGCAGTCTACACTTTGATCCAAAATCTTTTAATACTCCAAATTCTCTCCGTTTGTTAAAAAAGACGGTATACCAATTCCTGCCGTTGTGAGAAAAATTTAGTAATTGATTTGTAGCTATTAGTAGTAGTGCTGATAAAAAGTAGCCAAGTCATGTATTCTTATACCATGGTTTCACATATGATTCCTTAGTATTGTATACAGTTTGCTTTATATTGGTGTACATAGTTTAAACCATCACTCGTTTCAGTTAGAATTTGAAACACAAGGAAAACGATAGTGTAAAAAATATAGGATATAGGCAACTATCTACATGCAATTCAAATGTGAACTTGTAAATAAATATTGTAATTGCTACAAAATGTTTATGATTTTGATCACATTGCCTCTCTGTCAATTAACCGAATCGATATTATTATAAGTTACAAACTAAAGAGCATTTTAATTTGTAAGTAAGTTTGTTGGTGTTTGTTACTTAACGCGTCAATAGAGCTAAGGATCATCATGACTGGCAAGATGCAGGTAAAATAGGACCGCAAAAGAGACTGCTCCCGATTTGGTAAGAAGATGAATTGGTATATCCTAATTATATAATTTATTGTCACCCTAGTTAGAAAAAGACAACTGCCTTTCATACTTCGCCTCGCTCTGCTCATATTGGTTCAGCAGTAATATTTCCCTATATATAATATTACTTCCATGGAAATACCTAAACAAAGGTACTGAAAATATGGTGGCGCCACTTGCACTTTTCCTGACGATTATAATGTTGTAATCACAAAAATTAAAATACAATCGTTTATAATCTTTTGGTTCTCCAATAAAATAATTATTTAAGGTGTACAATAATAATTAAATATGAAGTTCCATTTCTACACTCTTTGGTTTTACTGTCACATCATGTATGCGGCACAGAATTTTGATGAACATAATATTAAATAAATTAAAAAAAATTATGTGAGTGTCCAAGTAATAAACACACATCATTTCTCATATTCCATTACTCCAAATAGCACCTTTTCTCTATCTATATTAATTCCCAGATCCTGGAATGTGGAGGCAACCTCTGTGACGCAGTATCTCTGGCTGTGAAAGCAGCCCTCTTCAACACGAGGATACCTCAAGTGAAGGCGGTGCTGATGGACGGAGGCAATGTGGACCTGCAACTGTCTGACGATCTCTATGATAGCAAGCTGCTGGATGCCAGCTCTGCACCTTTACTGGTAATCTAATTAGTTTTATAATATAAGAAGATTTTTCATGAAATCCACACATAACTTGAAAATACAAGTCATTGGTGTAGGGGCAAATTGTAACCATGGTGCATCTGGATGAAAAGCAGACACTAGTACCGCTGAGCCACACTCGCTTAATAATATAGATATCAAGTGGTAATAAATAAGCAGTGCAGTAACTAACCATAAAGAATTTACCATATGTTTTTTTTTTGTTTTTTTTCTTCTAATGTTTTATTTTTCTTATACATACTTGTGGTCTTATGTAATTGGTGTAAGATAAAGTATTTTGTATTGATTTGATTTTACAATGAATATATAATTTAAGTTAAAGTTTCAACATGCATGAAACTGTTCATAAACACGTTTGAAGAACACTTTGAAAAATAATGATAGAAAAAGTTGAAAAACATGTTGTAGAAATCATTTTAAAATTGTAAATGGAGACTGTAATTCCTAGTAATAAATATGCCTTACAATATTTGTCATACTTGTAGTGTAGACTCGCTTCAGCTAGAATGTTCAATATTTTCTTTAAGATGCTACTACCACATCTTGTCAGCAGATATTAATTGTGTGCCTTGGAGTTGCTATATGATGCTCCTGTATGATAATTATATTAAAACTAGTGGGTGCTCGCGGCTTCGCTCACTTTAAGAAGTAAAACTTGCATCCCCTATTTGACCCCTTTAAAAGTGGCATTTCCAAAAATCCTTTCTTAGCGGATGCCTACATCTTTAAATCTACCTTCATGCCAAATTTCAGCCCAATCCGTCCAGTGGTTTGGGCTGTGTGTTGATAGATCACTATATCAGTCAGTCAGTCACCTTTGAGTTTAATATACCTATGTATGTATATAGATAGTTGCTTAGGTGCAAAATCACCACTTAATCTTTCTTATGTACTTTATATCTATCCTATTTTCAGGTAACATTATGCAGAATCGGCACTGAATTTGTTGTCGACCCCTCTGCAGAAGAAGAGAGTTGCAGCGCAGTATCTGTTATTGTAGGCATTACTGGCAACCCCAAGAACTATGTGACCAGTGAAGAAGCTGACAAATTACCCGAAATTGAGGGTAAATGTACCACAATAGGCATGAATGGACCGGGCAGTGTGGGAGGACCGACACTGAAGAAAGCTTTGGAACAAGGAGTGTACGTTTTTTTGTTTATGTCATTTAGTAGTAGAGTGTAAAAATCTACTGTGTTAAGAAGAGGCATTACTTTAAAAGGTAGTACATAAATGTTTATAAAACATGCGTAGCCTTAAATAATGGTGCTATAAGTTTGACATGCACCTTTGTGTGTCTGTTTGTAGCCCCCTAACAAACTGGCCAGTTTCAATTAGTTTTTTTTTTTGTTATATTTAAATTTATCAAAAGTGTTATTAGCTGTTTTATCAAAATCATTTCAGCTGTTTGAAAGATATCAATGTTAATTTTAAGATCTTAGTTCATTAATTTTTTTTTTTTATTCTCTTTCAGATTAGCAGTAAAATCGTTGGACAAAGCTTTGGGCCGAGCTTTATTGCGAGAACGACAAGAAAATGTCACTATGAAGAAACATTCCTATGGGTTTCTCAAATAAAGCAGTCAAATTTATGTATCTGAATTTTCTATTTAAAATATTGTAAAGATCCTAGCAGGTATATCATTATTTATACATATAATAAAGCTGAAGAGGGTCTAAAGTTTAATGTGTACATTAAAGATATTTTTAAAAAATGTATAGAGATAATAAGAATGGATAAGAGAACGCGTTCCAACAATTTATAGATTTTTTGTCTGTTTATTTAAACGCTCGTAGCGCAAAAACGACTGAACTGATCATCATGATTTTTGGTATGTAGGTAGTGAGGTCTTAGAAATGTCTTTGGCTACTTTTTATCTCCAAATAATGCGAGCGAAGCCGCGGGCGTCCACTAGTATTCAATATGCACTTAATTTTATAGGAAGGAAATACTAGGATTCCTCTCTGTCTATATTTTTGAGTCAAACCCAAACTACCTACCTATAGGGTTTCTGAAATAAAACCCCATTTTTGCATAGTATGCTTTATTAACACCAAGAGTAATGTTATTGTACTTGTAACACCAAAGTTCAGAGATAAAAACACTGCATCTCATCATTCCGATCCAATTGGTGCCCTCTTACGTGTAGGAAGTCTTTTTGTCCCTGTACCGATGTGTACTACATCCCATAACCTTTTAACTACACTTATAATATGTACCTTAAGTATTTAGATCTAGTTAGAAAAAAATGTTGAAACAGAATTACTAGAGTTCAAGCAAGATAACTCTGCGCGCGGATAAATTTGGAACTAAAATGTTCTGATTGCAATTTGATCTGAGGCACTCACTGACCCCCATTACTACTGCGTACTAGTAGAGATGGAGGTCAGTGGAGGCACAGAATACATAGCACAATCTGAGGCCAATTTTTGGCATAAGTGCTGCCGCCAGTCGCGCGTTATGTTGCACGGACTCTAGTCTTTGAAATAAAGTTTATAGTGTATTTAAATCCTGGCCGTAGGTAGGTACTTCATCCAATCACATGGTAGCACTGATATTTGACTAGCCGTGATTGGCTGAAGGATCACTTACCTAATTCATTGATCAATCTAGTAGAACATGGTTCTTTCAATGTGACTTATATAGAGAGTGGTGAAAATCATACCATCCTTTTCACACAATATAGTTTCCACGTTAGTGGGAAAATGATTGCATGATTTTCGCCGCACTTTCTAAAAGTCATGTTCATGGAACCATTATACCTACTTGGTTTATTAACATTTTACATCAGGTTATTGTAAGTTACTACGGTTAAAATGTTAAACAATTAGTCAATTGTAGATGCAATTTAACAAAACGATGGCATGTATAAAGCCATTTTGATACTCATATTTTTCAACCAGATTGCAACTTCAGTAGTTGTCAGCTACATCTAAGATATATTTTAAAAGAAACTAAAAATTAATTCAAATAAAAATAATACTCATATTTAGTTTATTTAGAAAATAAAAGAAAATACACATAGGTACATAAAATACATGCAGAGTCAATAAAAAAACACTTTCAGAAGACTTGATAACCTCCTTTTTTGGAAGTCGGTTAAAAAAATGATCCATTTTGTATCACAGATATAAATAGCAAGATTTAATAGAATTCAATAAAGTCATAGTTGTTTCTGATAGAAATACAACAAAGTCTAAGATCTAGACCGAAATTACAATACTGTCGAATACATAATTATCATTTAGACACCAAATCTTATCTGTTGCTGCAATAAATGCTACATCAATTAAATCTAATATGCCATTAAATATTGGCCTTACATTCGCTATGATTATACTATTGTTTAAAGAAAACCGTTTAGTACCATAACATTGTTAGTACCAACCTACTTAGTAGTAGTAATAGTAAATAGTATCCCAATAGAACCTTAGAAAAAATAAGCAAAGAGATTTTAAACGGCTGACATTAAAAAAAAACTGTTTTAGGTAATCATTAATTTTTTTTTAACTAAACCAAAAGAAATTTTAACTTTTTATTTCTTTGTAAATTTTGTATATATGTAAATAACCAAAAGATATACGAGAAGATTATAAAAAACCGTGTAAATACTGTTTCAAATCAAACAAACATAATTATAATTGGCTTTAGTGCTTTGAACTCTATTCCCATAGTTGTAACATTAATTTTGGATTGCAACTTCTATTCGCACTTCTAAGATAATAATAAAAAAAACAATAGTAAATATAGGCAAGATTAAGAAACAATAAAAGGTAATATTCATAAACCATTCATTTAGGATTGCATTTAGAGTTTATATTTCTAAAATCAATAGTAAATATAGGCAAGATAAAGAAGCAATGAAAGGTGTTGTTGTCTCGCTCTAACCCGTTTACTTCTTGACGGGAGTGAGGAGGTCGAGCACAGCGGCGATGTTTCCGTCCTTGCTGGCGAGGAGTTGTGTCAGCCAGCCACCCTCATTGGTGAATCCCATAGACATCATCTGGCGAACTGCTGCGTCGATGTGGGGAACTGGAAGGAAGTAAGATGGGTTGTTAGTTGTTAGTAAAATAGACTTTATCGTTGAAGACAGAAGTGTTTTTTGTAAATACTGTTGATGCTTAACACTGCGTCATACTATTATTTTGTAATACATTCAGGAAAATTTTATAAGATGGTTTGAAGTGGAAATTCTTAAGTTAATTTGCATCTTCCAAAGTATTCTTTGTGGGAATTTTCCATGTTAATATTAGGGGTTTTTTGTTTTGTCAATGTAACTCCATACATATGTATGTGAAAAAGCGGAAACTGAAAATGAGTAATTATTTAGCTAGCAAAACAATATTTTATCATTGTTGTTTTGAATTTAACAATCTTAAAAGATTGTTTTATTAAAAACTGAGGTACTTGTAGGTCGAGACGCTTGTTTCAGTTATTGTTTATCAAATCCGCCTTGAGTCACGTGCGATAAACTTTGTAATCAACCGTTATTGTACCTACACTTGACAAAACAATGCCAGTAATAAATAAGTAGGTATAGGTACACACAATGATTCATTACATTTGGTACATTTAGGTAAAGTAAATAGATGTGGACGAAGAAAGCGAATGAATTCATGAGTTTAGTTACCTCTACCACCAAATTTACCATCACCAATTTATACCTTGAGTTATGGGTTTATTCCATCTAGTCCTACCAGTAGTTCGATTGTCGAACTGCTTGGATGTTTTTATTCCAGTTTGTTATACTGATGAATCGAACTATTTGAAAACGCGGATTTTGTGGTTTATTCCAGCTAGTCCTACCAGTAGTTCGATTGTCGAACTGCTTGGATGTTTTTATTCCAGTTTGTTATACTGACGAATCGAACTATTTGAAAACGCGGATTTTGTGGTTTATTCCAGCTAGTCCTACCAGTAGTTCGATTGTCGAACTGCTTGGATGTTTTTATTCCAGTTTGTTATACTGACGAATCGAACTATTTGAAAACGCGGATTTTGTGGTTTATTCCAGCTAGTCCTACCAGTAGTTCGATTGTCGAACTGCTTGGATGTTTTTATTCCAGTTTGTTATACTGACGAATCGAACTATTTGAAAACGCGGATTTTGTGGTTTATTCCAGCTAGTCCTACCAGTAGTTCGATTGTCGAACTGCTTGGATGTTTTTATTCCAGTTTGTTATACTGACGAATCGAACTATTTGAAAACGCGGATTTTGTGGTTTATTCCAGCTAGTCCTACCAGTAGTTCGTTTGTCGAACTGCTTGGATGTTTTTATTCCAGTTTGTTATACTGACGAATCGAACTATTTGAAAACGCGGATTTTGTGGTTTATTCCAGCTAGTCCTACCAGTAGTTCGATTGTCGAACTGCTTGGATGTTTTTATTCCAATTTGTTATACTGACGGATCGAACTAATTGGTTATCGTGTAAAAATAAAATGTTTATATCTGGGCGTTTTCATAAGTCAGAAGGTAGGTATTGTAGTTCCCGGCTGTTTATCTAGTACGGCAGTATCTCTCGACACCAGAGTTGGCCTCTCTCATTTGATAAGAAAAAGAATAAGTCAGAAAATACATCATAATATAACAATCGCTAAATCATATCAGAGGCTTCTGATGTGGCCTTAATTCTGTTAACACCATAGTTCACTTCTCCTAAACAAACTTTCTAAGCAGTAGATATATCACAATTGTTTGTATATGATCTAATCTTTCATTAGTTTAATAATTCCTCACACCACACCAAAGAGATGACTTTAACTTTAATGGAACTGCATATGTACAAGTAATGTATTACTTACTGTGGTGATATTGCACCGGAGCGGCGGGTTGAGGCGCGGCCGGGGCTGGTCTCGGATGGGTGGGCGGCTGCGGCTGGGGAGCTGGGAACCCCATGTAGGCAGCGTTAGGGCCTCCAAAAGCGCCCCATTGTCCAGGGTATGCAGCGGTCTGCTGGGCCCAGGATTGGAACTGTGCGGCCTTGCGGTGAGAAATTCTAATTGACTCTGATGGTTTGGCTCCATTATTTTGAGCTCCATTTCCAGCAGATTTGGCTCCATCCTCAGTGGACTGGGCTCCAGTCTTCGGCACTTCGGTCTCTTTGGGATTGTGCACTAGGTGTTAAAAAATGATTTCGTGTGAATGTATGAGATGAGTTTCTTTTTAGTAGCTAGTGAAATAAGTGAAGTGTTAAGGTTGAGGCTAAACGCTACTTCTATAATTTTAAGTACTGCTTTGTCATGCGTAACCAGGAAACATTATAATTATCAAAAACCAAAAACCATTGTTATCATTTTATGAGCCTTCGTAAGTTAGAAGAGAACGCGACTTTAGGTGATGTGTTCAAACTTCTGACTTTGCAAGAATTATTATAACGCCTACACAATTGGAAAACAGAAGACCAACACCATTCTCTACTAACGACTCTTCCAAACGTGTAGACGATGTATATGAAATCACTTACATATCAAATGGAAACATATCTTATAAGAAATTATAGCTTAATTCGGATTTATAAACGAACCGTATTTTAAATCCGAAGGTTCATAAATATTAACAAACTATTTCACTGTACAGCAGCAGGGTGTTTCAAAAATTCGGAACGTTTCCGCTCGGAAACGAAACGCCAATCGTAGCACTCCTTGTAACTTCTATGATTGGTGGATGACTGTTATTGGTCAAAATGAGCCAGTTTTGACGTCTTTGATTGGCGTTTTGTTTCCGAGCGGAAACGTTCCGAATTTGTGAAACACCCTGCTGAACTTTATTTTGGTGAATAAGTGTGATAGCTGATTTTAGAAAATAATTAAGTCTTTTAAATGCATATTAGAGGGGTATCCTTACCGGCAGTAGCAGCGTTGAGCGGCGGGTAGATCTGTCCGTAGGTGGCGCTGGCGCGGGGCTGGAACTCCTCCGGCAGCTCGCTGTCCAGCAAGGCGGCGGACTCGGGCTCCGTGTCTGGTGGAGATAAGGACTGATTTAGTATCACAGTAAAACTAATATGCACGTGATATTAAGGCACACGTTCATAACGATTCATAAACGCATTTAGCGAAAAAATTACATTTTTAAAATTAAACGACTTCAAGTCTACTATCACGTTACTGAACAAATCTAAGCCTATCAAAGAAAACTACATCAAAATCTAGAAACATAAGTACACCTATAAAACCTCATCACATCACAGAAAACTGCATCAAAATCAAAGTAGTCGTTTCGGAAATATAGGTACAATTGGTTTGCTTAAACTTTATCAATTTGTTGTTTCTTTGTTTTTTAATTAGAGAAACGAGATTAAGGTTCATAATACAAGTACGCCTAAAAATATGCTCTTATTACATGTAGCTAGGCCTCTATTAACCAAAGAAGCATAAGGCGTATTTGACATTTAAATAGATAGATAGATAGATTAACGCTTTATTGGACACACAAATAAAATAGAACACAACACAAACAAGAAAAAAAAATTAAATCTTATGCCACAAAAGGCGGCCTTATCGCTAAAAGCGATCTCTTCCAGGCAACCGTAGGATGGAGAGGAAATATTAAAAAAGCAATACTTTACTTTATTGATAATTGGTAATTAATTAATTGTAAAATGTAAGAAGAGAAGCATTAATATCACAGAAAAATTACCTTTCTTTGTTTGTGTTTACATCCACCATTGTCCTAAATTAGTCACTCCCGTATCACTTTCACTTTGATAACGATATCCATGTCAGATAATGTGATGTATATATATTGTGTTGGCATTTTATTATTATACTAGCTGTCCCGGCAGACTTCGTACTGCCTCAATCGATAAATAAAAGACTTAAACTTTTGTATAAATTAATAGCATTTTTTTTCCTTTTAAACCTTCCCTAGACCTTCACGAACATTTCAAGACTAAGATTCGTTAAGTTCTCGAGTTTTAGTGAGACTAACGAACAGCAGTTCATTTTTATATATATAGATTTGCAAAATAATCCTATCAGTTCAATAGATATTCTGATGCAATTTGAAAAGAAAATAGAACAATAAACAGCTAAACAAATAAAGATTAACGTATACCAGACTAGGTATGTATCTAGTTATAATAATATAGTATCAACTAACCCTTCTCATTATTAACGTATACCAGACTAGGTATGTATCTAGTTATAATAATATAGCATCAACTAACCCTTCTCATTATTAACGTATACCAGACTAGGTATGTATCTAGTTATAATAATATAGCATCAACTAACCTTTCACATTATTAACGTATACCAGACTAGGTATGTATCTAGTTATAATAATATAGTATCAACTAACCCTTCTCATTATTAACGTATACCAGACTAGGTATGTATCTAGTTATAATAATATAGCATCAACTAACCCTTCTCATTATTAACGTATACCAGACTAGGTATGTATCTAGTTATAATAATATAGTATCAACTAACCCTTCTCATTATTAACGTATACCAGACTAGGTATGTATCTAGTTATAATAATATAGCATCAACTAACCCTTCTCATTATTAACGTATACCAGACTAGGTATGTATCTAGTTATAATAATATAGTATCAACTAACCCTTCTCATTATTAACGTATACCAGACTAGGTATGTATCTAGTTATAATAATATAGCATCAACTAACCCTTCTCATTATTAACGTATACCAGACTAGGTATGTATCTAGTTATAATAATATAGCATCAACTAACCCTTCTCATTATTAACGTATACCAGACTAGGTATGTATCTAGTTATAATAATATAGTATCAACTAACCCTTCTCATTATTAACGTATACCAGACCAGGTATGTATCTAGTTATAATAATATAGCATCAACTAACCCTTCTCATTATTAATGTATACCAGACTAGGTATGTATCTAGTTATAATAATATAGCATCAACTAACCCTTCTCATTATTAACGTATACCAGACTAGGTATGTATCTAGTTATAATAATATAGTATCAACTAACCTTTCACATTATTAATCATGGTCCATTCTTCGGCCGATTTATCAGGAGACGAGTCACGGCTCTTTTTTTCAGCGGACGATGTCACTTCTGCTTCAGGCTTAGCCTCCTTGGCTGCTGGTTTCTCCACTTTAGGGGCTTCTTGGGGCCCGATAGGGGCAGGAGCTTCTGGGGCAATAGAGGCTGCAACCTCAGGGGTTTGTGTCTCTTTTGGGGCAGAGGCTTGGGAAGTAGATGGAACCTCAGCTTGAGAAGTAGAAGGAACCTCGGTTTGAGCAGCTTGTTGTGCCTTGCTGTCAGTTGGGGCTTCCGGAGCAGAAGCGGCCGCAGCAGTGGCTTGCGGCTCCTGAGCCGAGCTGCTCGCGCCGGAGTCGTCATGCAGGTTCATGCAGGCGCTCATCATCCGCGCGAACTCGGCAGGGTCTATGACGGGCACGGTGGGAGCTTGCTGCGAAGTCTCTCCCTCCCCGCTGGCGACGCGGATGTGGTCGGCGGCCAGATTGGCGAACTGGTCCACGTATTTGGCGAAGATGTCCATCCAACCGATGGAGGTGCGAGGTTCGCGCGGATTCTCGCGCCTCTCACGACGCTCTTCCTCTCTGCGCTCTTGACGTCTCTCCATCTTCTCGTGTCTCTTCTCCGCCTTCTCTTGCTTCTTTTCTTCGCGTCTCTCGTCGCGGCGCTCCCTGGCGGCTTGTTTGGCTTCGTACTTAGAAGAGAACAGGGGACAGGCCGACGCTCCGCCTTCGGACCTCTGCCGCTTCTGAGCCTCGTGGAGGGAAACCACGAAGTTCTTCAGCACGACGCGAGACTTGCGAATGGAGTCTTTGATCGCGTGTATCTGTAAGATACAGTCCTAAATTAGACAAAGAGAAAGATTAATTTTAAAACAAAGGATAAAACTAAAACAAAACCTTTAAAAGGACAAAGCTTTCAAATACAACACATTCATCCATCCACCATATCAACACATTGATTCATTCATCCTACCGTTAATAGGTCATGAAATATTTTACATATGAATCGAGGTCTCGTACTCAACCGCATGCGTTTATTACCAGCAGGTCAACGATCTCATAACCCGTAGGGATAGGAGGCCGTATCATTTTTTTTTACATTAAATAGGCTTACGTTTGACTATAGCCTGCCTGATGTTAAGCACCACTATAGTCTAAGATGTAGCACGCTTGCCTAGAAGAAACCTATTTACTCTAGATTTGAAGAATCCTGGGTTATAATTTTCTGGGAACAGGGCTCCAGGTAGAGAGTTCCAAAGTCTCGCTGTCCTTACTATGAAGGATTTGTTATCAAAGATAGCTTGCTAGATTATTTTATTTTGAACAAATGATGTGTTCAACTGCATTCTCTATCAAAATGTTAAATATTTCGGAAAATATCACAAAGAAAATTCTCACCGGCACAGATGGGTTCGGTACACGCAAGATGCAATGCTCGGGATGTACACCGCGGGCCTCGCAGTCAGCGCACAGATCGAAGTTGTCACACGTGATGCATTTGTAGCGGTATCCGACCACGTTGCAGTTGCAGCTGTCGCACACGACGCCGATATGCCAGCCAGGCGTAGGCGCAGCACCGAAGGCAGATTGAGAGCCACCTATGTTGGCTTGGGAGCCTGAAGCGGCTTGTGAGCCGCCCAGATTGGCTTGAGAGCCGCCAAGATTGGCTTGAGAGCCGCCCAGATTGGCCTGAGAGTCACTCAAATCAGCTGGAGCGTCAGCCACATTGGCCTGCGAGCCAGCATCGACGCTGTTTCGAGAGCCAAAGGCGTTAGCCGGAGGGCCGCCGGGCATGCCGGCGTTAGCGGGGGCCGCGCCCATGCATGGCACGGTGCGGAGGAGGCCCTGGTGCACGGGGATAGTGCCCGCGTGGGGGTCCACAAACACGCCGTGCACTTGGGGGATCCATGCCGGAGCTGGAACAAACATTTCAAAGTTAGTTAAATAAATAAAAAGTTTATTTGACTATGTACAATTAAAGAAGCTTAACAGTAGCCATACGCACTAAGTAATGGGTAGTAGTTTTACAGGAATGTGGTGCTTTTCTTTATTTACATTGATTATTTACATATCAAAGATTGGACGAGAAAGAAGTTACTATTGATAGAATATAAGGGTGGACAAATATATGAAGTCGCTTAATTTATAGATATCATTCACAACACAATATTCACATAAAACTTCGCATAACTTTAGTGTGAACTTTGGGCATTATGTAAATCAAAGATGACTTCGTAAGATTTACGTGTACAAATTGGTCAGTCATCAAGTTTTTTGTTCTATTCCATCTTTTTCTAAGCAATCTACTCGAACATAATATATTTTTATAGCTTATGTTTTTTTTTTATTATTTAGTTCACAAAAGTGAATGTATAACTGTGCGTCACTGCGCACAGTTATACATTCACTCTTAAAAATAACAATAACTTACAGTGAGTACATCACCTTAGACAGTGAACCTAACTTTCACATATAATCTATCACATATAACCTTCCTAACAATTAATACTTAAAAACTAAACATGCAATGTAACGAAGAACAGAGGGGAAAAAGGCACATTAACTAAATAAACATTTTCAATATCATCAATCTACTACTTTAGACAGTTCAATTTTAACAGCTGGTAGTGACTTATTGAAGAATATATACATTTTTAATCTAATGTTGTCATTATCATAAGTGTTACACATGCGAACTATGGGAGAGAAATGTAGCATATTTGTGCGTTGTCTATCAGGACAGAAATATTTTTTCCAATATACTCTAGCACACGGAAAAGGCACTCTGATGTTAAATTTGGATAAAATTTCCGGGCAGTCTATATGTCCGTTTAATATTTTATAAATTTTATCGCTCAGCAAGACCCAAATAAAATACCGTAAAAAAATTAAATACACCTAATTACTTTTTAAGTTACGGACACACTTCGTTACGCGCCACTCACCTATAGTCGGTTTCATAACTTACAAAATAATACAAAAAATGCCTGATGTTACTCTTCAAGGTATAGAACATTTTGTTTGTCAAAGTTTACGTTACTTACGTTAATCTATATACAAAAGAAAGTGGTGTTAGTTACACCATTTATAACTCAAGAACGGCTAAACGAATTTAGCTCATGAAAATTGGTGGGCAGGTAGCTTAGAACCAGGCGACGGACATAGGTTACTTTTTATCCCGTTTTTTTTTAATTGAATTCAATAAAATCCAAAATCTGCTTATTTATTGCCTCTAAGGCGGAACAGAGTTCGCCGGGTCAGCAAGTTATAAATAAACTTACGTTGGTAAGGCGGGTTCAAGATATGAGCGGCGATCCCAACTCCATCCCCGTGCCTGTGTCTGTGCTCATGTTTGTTGTCCTGGTCCATGTAGACGTACAGCTTGAGGAGTTGGGAGGAGGAGGGCTGCACCGTCAACATCGTCAGCAACTCCTCGTCGCTGGTGATCTTGATGTCGTCGTCTTCTTCATCTGTGGAAGAAATAGTTGTACAGTCTTTGGAGTTGTTCATTTGTTAATATAAGACATGGATAGAACTTTTTTCTAATATGTAGTTACCATTTGGTAAGACGAACTGGTCCCCAAAATCAATAAAATTATGAAGAGGCACAGAACCGCTCAAGCCAATGTGAACCATTTCGCAGAATTACTTTATTACTTATCTGACTGAAGAGTTGAAGTCTGGCTTAGCGTATGGCACGATTATTATATCAATACTAGGAATGTAAACTGATCCATTTCTTAGTACCAATGCATGTGATCAACGTATGCCGTCAGCGCACAGGAATCTGTACGGTGTTAGTTTCAGGTGTGGGAAAGCAACTACTGTGAAATATAATATAATACTGTGATTTAGTTATATAGTTATTACTATGTAGCTATCATAACATAACATTATAGAAGTATGTTTGTTCCTCTTTCACATCTCAACGAAATAATTGATGATCGTAATTTTGGGTAGTAGGTAAATAGGTACATAATATATGTATATGGTTCTGGAAGAAACTTACCTAACTAGCCTACTTTTTATCCCGTAATAATGCGTACAATCGCGCGAATATTAACTAGTTAACTAAGAAATAAATCCACGGGGTCTTACCACGCCAGTTGATGCTGAACACCGTGTCTCTGAGACGCGGGAAGATGTCTTGAATCTTGGCCTTCACGTAAGTGTAGCTCGTGATGACATTCCTGTCGATCCCGAACCGCCGCACCTCGGGGCTCTGGTCGTCACGCCAGTACACGAACAGCTTGATCGGCACCTGGTCTTCCATCCTTAGTGGCACTGCAAACGAACGCCGTTCAAACATCGACCTCCCAACCCTAAAGTACTGGGACACGACAAAATTGCAAAGGCTCGTGTCTATCGTCACGCAGTAACGGAACCATCTGCGCAACAGGTAAGCTACGTTGATAGTCATAATAACGAGCAAAAATATGCCGCAAGCGAGAGTTAATAAAGAATCGGAAGACATTTTTATTTCGTAAATAGCTAGCTCCCTGCCGTTCATTTAGGTACAATTTGCGGTGCGAAGTCACTCGGTTATTTCAATTGATACAACCATTTTACAGGATGCAGTTGCTTCTGTTTGAGAGAGTTGGTAAATATTGCGCATGTTTGGTAAGTATGCGCGCGCAGCCCAACTCAGCATCCTTTGTTAGATTGCCTGGGCCAGCCTAGGTTTCGCGGAAAACGCTACAATATTGATTTATGACCCTTCCAATGTGCAGGTTACCTAGTTTATATCGGGTAGAGATGTTATATCTACATGCTTAAAAAATGTAGTATTTTTGTTGTAAGCATATGTTGTATAGGAAATATGCAGTAAGACTAAGTAATGTATGTACCTACCTAAGTATGAACCTACTCATTTTATGTTAGGAAAGTTTGAGTACAAAACCATTAAATGGAACACATCAATTAGAAATCACGACATAATATACTGTTTGACTACATGTAGGTACACTAAGTACAGGTTTGTGTGTCCAGACAGTCATATAGTTAGCATATCAACATGGGTATAAAGCTGACAAGGCAGAGCCACTGGAACATTCCAGAGATATGGAGTAGTTAATACAGTTTAAATTAATATGCTGAGAATATTAAATTACCTACCTCTGTTAAGTGTGGGATAGTTAGTTTATGTGTGGTGCACTGAATAACAATTTATCATCATTATCATCAGCCTATAGTAGACCTCTACCAAGGCATGCCACTTACTCTGAATCTGAGCTTTAATGAATTATTTGTATTTAACTCTTTTAGTATGTAATTGAGTAAACTAGCTTTTTATGAAATATTAGGTCTTTACCTATGAAATTGCCAATTTGTATGACGAAATTGAGAAAACTGATATTTCCATACAAACATTTTTTATGTTTGTAGGAAAATGTCTGAACAGATTTAGATGCAATTGATAACTATAGTTAGATGGAAAAAAAGCTATGCACTGCATATATCAATTTCTCAAAAACAGAGTATATGATAAAAATATACATAGTTAAAGTAGTGAAACCGACGACACATTGAAAGAGGTGTTTTCAATGACTTTCCTATAAGTAATATGCACTAGTAATACATTTTTTTTTATCTAAAAGGTACATAATTCAACAATTGATACAATAAAAATTGTATTTGGAAAAATATACCTGTACGTAAAAGTTACAAACAGATTAAAATGTAAGAAAAAAACTACAATTTCATAGGTAAAGACCTTAAGTACCAGTTTTTACTACTTAACTTACTCCTACTCTATCTACCTCTACCTGCTTTTCACATTAATTAATTTTAGAATAAATTGTAATACATACTGCTCATTAGTTTAAATTAGTCATACATGTGTCATTAAACCTTTTAACAACATATATTCTCCATTTACAAATCATACTTATAAAGATATTTTGTATGTATTCTGTTACCTATATTTTATAATTTGACTTATACAGTACAGAGTACAGAGCAGTACTAAAATGTTTGTTCGTGTTCTCAAATGTTGTTCACATTTAAATTACCACCAAATTACAAAATAAACCCGCCATATTTAATTATGTGCATATTTAGGCACAGGTAGAGAATAATATGCTATATTGGCTGAACAAACTTGGTACCTACCTGTGTTTCTGACGCTACTTTTTATATATTTCTATCAAGATTAATTTCCCACTATGTCAGTCAAGTACTTAGTTGGCTATAGAGTCAGAATTTTCTAATGCCTCTCAGGTTCGTATCACTTGTTTGTGACCAGGACTTTACAGTCAATTTTTACAAATAATATATGCATAGGACTATTGTTGAAATGCAAAACAATGAATAGCCTATAAAACACTACAAGAGCAACACTATTTAGTTCTTTATTAACTAGTTATAGCTCTCAAAGGTGTGGATATGTAATGATTATCCTACACAATTTACTAAGAATTTGTGCAATAATGAATTTGAATATTAAAACCATGACACTTGACACTCAAGTTATTGTATGTGAAATGCAAATGAATAATATGAAACCCTTTTCACCTTCATTGTGCTCAAGTAGCTTACTCCAAGTATATTTTACACAAATAAATGAAATAAATAAATATTCCGGGTCATATAAAGAAGAGCAGACATATTTAATTTGTAGGAGAAAGTAGAATCATATACTTATGGACCTTGAAGACACAGTGGAGGGTCATTGAACTATCATAAGGTCTGAGATGATGCAATTCATGTTAGAGTTACAAGATGAAACATAGATTTAGTGTAGTTATGAAATTTTGATTCTCATTTTATTAAATTTAAAATGTATTAATCTAGTGAATATCAGAAAAATGTTTGTCTGTCAGACATACAAAAGGCTGGGCCAATTGGAAAGAAAATTAGTATGGAGTTGGAACTGACTCTGGATGGTATGTGTTACATACCTAATAATATGCTACTTTTATCCCAGAGTTACATAGATGACACTATGGGGAGCAACTTGTCTATTTACATAAATAAACCATGTACCTACTTCATTATTTCACTTTTAGTAGATGCAAATAAAAGACTAAGTAGGTAAGTCAATAATACTAAGTAATCAATTTTTTTTACGGTTTGGCTTCTTCTATATATAATTGATTGATTTTAGTAGTTACTTATAGTATCTAATTGATTTTACAATCAAACATCAAAAAGAATAAATACTTATTCAATTAAGTACAGACAATTGTAGAGGCACATAAAAACATATTAAAAAAACAGGAGCATAAAAAAAACAAATTCGTACGTAGGTATTTACATTACCCAATAACAAAAATCCTTCGAATCTGACTGCAGTGCAGTAAAACGCAATTTCCTTTTGTTAGCCTATTAGTGCCTACATAGCACTTATTTGTTTGTTAAAGCCCATCCAAATGTGTTTTCATATTATTTCGTCTACAAATACTTAAATACAAACACAAGAGAAAGGTTTCTTACCAATATCTTTGAGTAAACCCGAAAGAATCACAATCACAATATTATAGAATAATGATCGCCGAAACACAACGTTCTCACTTCACAGGGAAATAATCACTGAATAGTGACGTGCTCGGTGCGCTCGCTTAAATATGTGTTTACGTCTAGAATATTATTATGAATCATCAAGCCACGCGATGGCTGGGAAACGATAATATTTTGTTGTGCAATACAAAACTCAACTCAAACAAAACATTCAACTCATGTCTTACATACTCATTGATTTAACATCTGACTACTCTGAGAGTGACAATTGCAATGTTGCCATAAGCATTTCAAAGGGAATAGCCACTTTTAGAAAAATGCCCAGTCACGTATCAAATTATGTATCTCCACGTGTCGCTTTATATACTCATAATAATATGCCCTTTTTCATTTATGTGATTTACTAATCTTATTATAGTTTTTGATTTTGATAATTGGCTACAAAAGACCCACCCACAGTCACCGCCAGGCACTGTGCTATATTTTGTGTTTCAATACATTTATTTATGACTAAAAAGGTTTACATAGATTAGATGAAATGAGTTTAGCACGTTATTAAAATATTCTAAAATTATATTACTTATAATACTGATTAATTAGTAATTACCTATGTAACTTGATTTATCACATTTAGCTACAATTTTCTTAACATCACTATTATATTCGTTTAGAGTAATATTCTGTAAATAAAAACAATAGCGTCTTTTATTTACAATAATAAAATATAAAAACAAGTGAAGGAAAACTAAACATACTACTTCTAACTACTACAAAAAGGGGCACTTAGAAAATCTTTAGAAAAGCCTAAAGATAATCTAAGTGCTCCAGCCCACTACCAGAGGGCAGCGTACCCAGCATGCCAGCATTTTGGTCACGCGTCGCGTCAACCAAGCGCTCCGAGAGGTTTTGGAAAATAGTATGGGCTCCCGGACCCCACGGCCCCAAAGTCTCGACTCCAAAAGGCTCAAAGATGTAACCTCGGCCGAGGTTAGCATATTTGCGTCTCTTGTGATGCTCGGCAATAATAGCCGCCGCTCCAGCCCGACACCGTGTCATAGACAGATGAGACGGCGCCAATGTGTCGACGCAAGTTGCGTCCCACACAAGGGGCCGACCCAACTTCCATGGCACAAGAGTCATACCGTCAGGTCTTTTTCCATCGTCACGTGCTAGGCCGCTCGGTTCGAGCATAGCTGCAACATTGGCAGTGGAAAAAGCCCGGCGAATGATGTCGTTCAGACTAGCGTGGCGGCTAATTCTACCAGCACTCCTCGAACATGAGAGGCCGTGGTGCCCGAGCTGGTCGACAATAGTGATTTCATGAAAGTTTTATGTATTCTAACTTCATAAACTTGGTCTGAAAATGAAAGATAAAATAAAAACATTTCTTTTAAAGATCTTTGTCACATGGAATGGTAATTTTATGTTTTCAATGTCACAATTTTATTACTGTCATTGATTATTTTTACTTTTTTATGGCTTCACACCTAAATATCATATTATTTAAAAAACGACACGCAATTCTTATTGTAGATTCATCGAAGTAAGGATAGGTACTATAGATTGATGTCTATTGTAATTTCTAAAATAAACCAACTCAATGCAATAAATTTAATGCCAATAAATAAAGTGAAAACTTAAGAAAGAAATATTAATAAAACGAAAACATACAGCATCAAAATAATATGTTTAAATTTTAATGCATATGCGTGTTTATTACTCTGAACTAAAAGTATTTCCGACTACCTACTAGAATATTAATCTTGGTGTTCCTTTCTTCCACCTTTGCTTCGTCGGTGCACATGTTTATAAGTTGTACCTGATAAAGTTGACAAAAGCAGTCTCTGCTCTGTAAAGAGAATGATTACCATTAGTACCTCTAGGTACCTAATGTAGGTACCTACCATTAAAGAAATTTAATTCTAATTTATTAAACTGAAAAATATTCATTAAAAGTATAAGTCCCAATGATATTCTATATAAACTGATAAGTCCCATCTAAAATTATTATCATGACAAAAAATAGGTAAGAACTCAGCCATAAAACTGGCTTTAGATGATAATGATGTTGAAAGTGATGAGTAGGTAGGCCTACATAATGTGTATGCTGCTAACTGGCACATCACTATTATAATAAAATAGTTATAATGTTATACATATATAAATAATAGGTACTTACTCTCATAGAGAGTTCCCTGTAAATGCTCGATATTCAAATTAACTGTGTCAATATTAATTTTTAAGGTATTAACAACATGATTTTCAGTAGCCTGTAGACGGTTATAAATTTCTTTCTTGTTTCGGTTTCTTTCTGGCATTTTGTTCTTAAATACATCAATATAGGCTCCTTCCATGAGAGTGTGAAGATATGGGACTTTAGTATTTTCCTTTCTCTTCTCTTCTAAATAAGCGTATATCCACTCAATATCAGAAGTAGTCAAAAACTGCGCACAAAATTCTTTATCTCTTTGAATCATTCCATTTAAAGTTTTTGTAGAAACTGAATGTACTAAGTTTTTAACTTGAGAATGAACTTCCAAGATGTCGCCAATGTTCTTTATGTTTTTCAAGTCATCATCATTTATATTTGGTTTTACAATTTGTAAATCTTGTTGTTTTAAACAATCTCTTCCAAGGACTTTGGCAATATTTGGTGGAACACTGTCCTCATTGCATAGCATGTTAAAAACATCTCGGAATTTCTTTGTGGGATGTATTTTTAGTGAGCTATCCATGGTCTACAGTAGATTGTGCTTATTAAGACTATAAATTATTCACAATATCTCCAAGTACTTATATCAATGTTTTAAGTAGGTATCTTGTTAATTCAAAATTAAAATACTAGCATAAAATATTATCTTCGACAAAAGCTGTCATGACCTTTATCTTATTTGTCTGTGCTGTCACATAAAATATAACAAAAGAGAACGATCTCATTCTTTTGTGAAGAAAAATTGTTATGCAAAACCTTTGACAATCAATCCTGTGCAAACTTTGTGCAAAACTGATTGGATCAAAGAGCAAACCAAAATGTACAGCAAAGTTTTACTCACGCCTTTTTAATTTTAAGACCTTGTAACTAGTAATTGCGCAGTAATTAACTTATACACAATATGGACACCAATTGTTACATTAAAAATGCATTATTTTATAGTCAAACGGAAACTTTTATTACAATAGAATGGACATCATTTACAATTACCACATCCTTACATATAGGTAAATAACATAATTTATTTTACTACCAACCAACAAGAAAATGTACATGTACAGTATTTTGTACCCAAACAATTAAGATTAAGGGAGCTGGTCAGAAATATATTAATAAATATATTTTTTTTTTCATAACAGTATTGCCAAAATAAGAAAAGTATATACAATAGTAATAGAAGAGCAAGATATTAATCTGCTGACCTGGTTGTTAGTTTGAACAGCAGTATTTTAGAAATTCTTTGTAGACAAGAAGGGCAGTTCTTTGTAGCCTTTGAAAATACAGCACATACCCAAATAGTTCTCCTGTAATTGACCTAAAGACACAGAGTATCACTTTTGTTTATTATCCAGATTCCTATTTCTATAACATTTTATTTATTCGTTGCTAACTGCAACCCGAATGTGCTAAACAGCTCCCCGATAACAAAATAATAATTAATCTTGGTGCTCCTTTGTTCCTAGCGGCTTACTTGGCAAATGCCTATACTTGGGTTCATCAACAAATTTGACTGGACCACCCAATTGCACTGTTTCCGGAATGCTTAATTCTTCATTCAATTTCTTGGCCAGGAAGTATATTTCTGCTAAAGCGATGATGAGGGCACACATCACTCCAAGAAGCAAACGGAAACCAAACTCTAGGTGACCAATAGTCCATTCAATGCCTTTGAAGCCAAACATGAAGCCAGCAAAGATGGATATGATGAACTGGCCGATGGCGATCAGGTGACGGTTCAGTTGTTTCACTGGAATAGATAAATGTTTTTTTTTTTAAATCAAGGCAAACACGACGGTTCAGTTGTTTCACTGGAATAGATAAATAAATGTTTTTATTAATCAAGGCAAACACAAACAACATTTAATAAATAACAATTAATGTAGTATTTGTTTCATCTCCACAGAGTAATGTGTATGTTGCAGGCAAATACATACTTTTAAAAGTTTGTTTCATTGTTAAATTTGTACTATATTAATAAATATGGTTAAAAATTTCATCATCTAACTTGAAATTCGAGAATGTTGTCTAATGTTGGGTGAGTATGCAAATTGTACAATGTGAGCCATTGAACTTTATATTACTTGCAAAGGGCTAAAGTAAAATTTCATCAGGTTGTGTCAATCATGAGTAATGAAATAAAACTTTCTAGATATGTATTTTGATGATTTTACTTTATACAGATTTTTTTTATAATTTATGCATAAATGACAAAAGGTGTCACATACTGCTTCTACATTATTTTCTTTAACATTATAAATATACATTATCAGTGTTATCGTATGTACATATTTATAATTTTTTTGTTGTATTTTAATTTACTTTTTAGTGAATATGTTTGTTATTTATTCACTCTTAAAGTGAATAAATAACAAACATATGGATTCACATTCATTTTCATTATAAGGCTGATAAAAAATGTGAGGAAGCATTTAATTTAAATTATTGTTAGTTTTTTATCTTGAATGGGTTTGCACTTGACCATAGTTTACCTGATAGCAAGCAAAGGCTATGGGCTAAGATGGAGTGTGCTTACCCGATAAGAACCAATTCACTCTCGCTTTGAAGATCGCTGGATTATAGTGTGTGGGGAACAGAGAGTCAGGCAGGGAGTTCCACTACCTTGTAGTACAAACAATAAAGGTAAGAGTACTTACTCTGATAAGAAATGCTATCTTCCGGGAACCTCATCCTGACATTATCAACTCCCTTAGTCATCTTCCTGTAAGCCCTGGCCTCTGCTTGAGCCCGCAACTTCACACATCTAGCTTCCAATTCTGGGTTTCTTTTTATCACTTTATTTTCCGGAGCTTCAACTCTAGATCCTTCTAGAAGAACATGCAAATATGGGACACTGTCATCTTTGCTCCTTCTGGTTTGTAGGTACTGATACAACCAATCTATGTCAGAAGTGGACAGGGATGGCTCGGGCTCTTTCTCAGGAAATTTTTCTTCACTTTCAGACTCCTTTTCATCAATATCTTCTTTAGAGTCTGTAAGGGTTTGATCCATATCATTGGAGTCACCAATTTTCTTTTTAGATTTTTTGGTATCAGTTTTCTCTTTGCCATGTTTTTCAGGGGTATCACCTGATTTCTCTGTTTCATTTTTCTCTTTTTCTACTTTGTTGGTATCAGGTGCTTCAGTCTCTGGTTTTGTGTTGGCTTTTACATATTCTGTTATATCTTTAATGTTATTTACTTCTTCATTGGTGAAATTAACTATATTAGCTTGAGCATCCTCTTCATTAAGATTGCCTTTGCAGTTTCTGCCTAAGAACTTTAATATGTTTGATGGAATGTCTGCCTCATCTGGCAATGATTTGAGGAATTTGGTGAAACTTTCTGAAGGAATTATTCTAAGACGAGTACTTGACAGAGAGCCCTTGAGGTCCATATTTTTATTTGTCAGCAATGTTTAGTTTATGGTTAAGATCAGCATAAAGGTCTCTCAATTCTTCTTCTTTTTCTTCAAAGGCGTTGTCTATTCTTTGGCACTTGAAGTTCATATCATCAATGAACTGATCCCATTCCTTCTTCCTTTTTTCTTTGTTTTCAAGCCTCTTCTGTTCATAAACCTGTAACACGAAAATATACTTCATGTAAACTAGGTAATATGAAGTGGGAATTTTAAAGTATATTTTTTACTAATTTGACAATGTACAGTTTATATGGAGGCAATTAATAATGAAAAGAGTATCAATGATCACAAGTTCTACTTATCTATCTTATCTTACCTTCTTAGTTTCCAAATATTCAGTATCAATTTCTTTAGAAAGCTGCAGTGCTTGTCCCAACTTTTCCTTCAGAACCGGCAAACCAGTTTCACCACTCTTCTTTATCTTGTCAACTTGGTTGTCTTTAATTTCAGTTAGTTTTTCAAGAATAGCAAATAGGTTTTCAACTTCTCTATCACCTCTTTTTTCCTGAAATGATACAATATTAAAATAATAAATGATTGTGCAATTATGCTATGTAAGGATGATTAGTGAATGTTGCAATGTCATAATGGAGTAGACTGACCACATTTGCATGTAAATGGTTATTATAGTAAACCTTAAACAATTAGAAAAATACGGAGAAATTTATGTATAAATTAAGGTATAACTAAATCAAATTCTTTTTCTTTTTTGTATCAAATGAGAGTTTGTGTCGAGAGAGTCATGCCGCCGTCATGTCATGCCTAAGGGCCTCTGATTGGCTTAACGACTGGCATACTATGACAAACAGCCGGAACCTACAATTTAACATGTCATCCGACCCATATATTTATTTGGTGAATTGATTGTAAAAATAATCTTATAAAATATAAAACCTACAAGCTGGTAGAATGACACATAAGCAAACATGATACTAACTAGTGCCATACGAAAATAATCAGGTGCTATATCTTTTGACACTGAAAAGTATATGTAGATGAAATGCTAACAAATAAGTAGCTGGGATTACCCATTTAAGTCTTGCAAAAACACCAGACTATTAAAACTTGAACAATTTAACTACTCTTATACAGTCTGTTTACTTTACTTTATCCTTGCATTTTGCCAATACCAAGATGCACTTACATTGTTATAAGACAAAATAAAAAGAATTCAATTAAAACTGTTATTATCCTTAGACAAAAAAAAGCAAATAAATCATGTACCTACCTCAAATTCCTTTAGCATGTACTTTATTTCACCATTCAGGAATGGACGATGGTCGAACAAGCGCGACCAAATCTCACCAATTTCTGAAAAAATATAGGTAGGTACGAATCAGAATAAGTTATGATAGTACCTACTTCCATAAAGAAAACTTGAAGCCACGAAATAAAAATTCAGGCCAAGTCCTACTGCAGATCTGAATTTATGCATACGTACTGTGGATCACTTGGGTTTTGACCTTTCAAATTATTTATCACTGGAAAATAAGGATATTTATTGCGTATAACTACAAATCGAGATGAATTTTGTTAGCTAGAATAGAGAAAATTGGGAATTTAATTTTGAAAAATAATCAATGACACAAACCTCGTGACAGCTCCGTCATTGCTTTCACTCAATTAGTTCATTCAAAAACTATTATTGCCAGTTAAAAAATACAATAAAATGTACTTTCACACTTGTGCCTTACCATAAATATTTTTTCATAAAGTGCCATCTGTTGCAAATTGTTATAAACATTATGCTGCTTAGGGTCTGTGCACATACTAAATAGTTCAATTTAACTTATTAAGTATCATTATTAACATGACTAAACTTAACTGAAATGAAAAATTATCAGACACAATTTATTATGTGATGAAAAATTAAATAAGCAAATTATTTACTATTGTTATTGGATCTGTCCATATACGATACTATTGAATGTGGTTCAATAGAATTGATTCAATAACTAATTAACTATTATTATGTGTAGTAAGTATGTCATAATCAATGTATGAACAAATAGAAATAAATGTTAATATTATGTATTTTAAGTTTAATATCATGAGGACACAGCTGTTGGAACTTAAATAACATTAATATAACACAGATAAGTATTTTTGAGTACCAATGATACTAATTTTTTCGTAAACATGTAACAAAAAGTATAGAACTTACGTTTTTTTTTTGTTATGACTTTTGCGAATATATGAGTTCGCAATTCTGCCAATGTCAAGTAGGAAGATAGGCCATCAAACTGAGAAATTTTATGTGAAATATCGATATGTACGGTGGTTTTAAATTGCACAGTTGAGTGTTTTTTCCCCCTTTTTTGCTTTCTGTAACAGCGATAGTTAAACAATCTACAGACATATACAGAATCATAATATGTTTTTTTATGTACACTGATAACAATTACGTTTGTTGTCAGAAGTCATAAAAAGATATTAAGTTCATTTGTTTCAAATTACTCCATAATTTGATGAACATAACAATGTTACTATTTTCCATTGATTTAATTTTTCTAAAGGTAACTTGCCCTTATTTAAATTTTTATTAAATCAAGCGACATCTTTTGGCGCTAGTAGAAAACATGTTTATATTTTTTATCTATGTACCTTATCATTCATCTTTCAACGACGTTACGTTTTTTGTTTCATCCACGCATTCTCATTCAATCAATTCAGTAATTTCATTCATCCAGTCGGGAATGGGCGGATTTGTGATTTGGCGAAAGTAGATGCGACATTGTTTTTATTTGCGCAAAAGTGTTTTGTCGGCGACAATGTTTCGGTTGTGTTTTGTTTATCGTTAATTTTTAGAGTGTTTCTGTGAACTACTCTAATGTGAAGTTGAGACTTGTTTTGTGAATATCTGGAAATTGCCGTTCACCATGCCGGGTGTAGTAGGAATCGGCGAATTCATCGAGGAAACTCGAGAGGATTACAACTCGCCGACAACGTCTACATTCGTATCACGAATGCCACAATTTCGCCAGACCATCACGTCTTTGGAAGAGGTAATTTTAATTGTCTTTTGTCATGCCTCTTGCAATAATGATAAAGAAAACAAGGTATGAAACTGCAATGCTGCAATAATTATGAGCAGCCTTGATTATATTTGCTTTTTGAAAAGGAAATAAGTTGCTCTGCACATTTTTTGCTTAGTATTAAAATTTGAACCATACCATCAAACTACAAAAAATACATTTTATATGGCCTGCCATGCACATTTAGTTCTAAAATATTTTATATACCTAAATTACAAGTTATACCTATTTACCCCGGATTTAAAGACCTCTGGGGTATACTTACTCTCCAATTTTCTATAAATATATGTGATTAAGATACTTATGCAGTTAAGTTCTCTATGTGAATGAATGAAGAATGATTTTAATCAAATAGACTTTAGTTTCCTGAACTAAGGCCTTTACTTGCAGGTACCTACATAGGTTTTGGTAATCAATATTTTACTTACCTTATTATGAAAAATGTATTGCTGTATCATTATATTATACAACGAGTGATTAAGCCAGGCTTTGTTATAATATTATTCACAGTAGTTAACTCTCGTCCTGAGAAATTAAACATTACAACATAAGTACTTACATTCAAAGGGCTCAGACAATGGATTCCTTTAAAAAACAAGTAAAGGAATTTTATCTCGCTTCCCTTTAATGAAAATTGCTGTTATTTTAACTACTGCTATCACCTATAATATTCTGTTGTATATTATATGTATTTGTATACAAACATCTATTTTATTATATTAAGTACATATTGTGTATTTATATGTATATATATATTTCTTATTACCTTTTTGTTGTACACCACATTCTTCTTTTTTTCTTTTTGCTTATTTCTCTCCAGCCGAAGGTTGCCTGGAAGAGATCACTTTCAGCGATAAGGCCGCCACTTGTGGCACTAGTTTAGATACAATTTGTTTTATGTACTTTTTTTAATATGTGTCAACAATAAAGAGTTCATCTATCTATCTATCTACTTACTTAAATATTAGAAATGAATGAAGCTGGGAGAAATTAATTCAATGTCATAGATAAATAGAGAGTAATTTTTGTTCATAATATCTTTACTTAATACCAAGACAACCAAGTAAGTGCTATTTACTAGATTTTAGTACTTTTTTATCTCAGTGAGACACAAAATAAAAATGACAAATCTATATGTAAGTAGGTATATATAAGTAATGTAGCAACTTAAAAAAACTATGAAAGCAGAAACAGTGTTATATGTGAAAAAGCTATCTCTTCATCTTTCTTTTTCCAGTGAAATTTTACATTAATAGGTAAGTATTTAAGTACTTATCTTGGTAGGTGATCTTTATTATTTAACATGCAATTTTTATCATTTGATTGTTTTATCTTTGAGTCTAAGATAAGACTAGGTACCTATAATCTTAATTCAGTTTTAGTGCATTTAGTGAGTAGGTATACTTTATATTTAATGTCACTTTCCACCACCAAATCTATATATATATACTTATGTACCTAATTCCTTATTACTTGTGTGAGTAAATTATATTTTATTCATTAGCTATCTATCTGTCTGCAAAATTAGTCATTAGCAGTTTGTACCAATGACCTTCTAAATAATCCTCAACACTCATGATGTGTTGATGGTTGAATCAGCAAAGTGGGATTTGATTTGACTTAGTCATCAATTTACCTGCAAAAACACTATGTGCCTACCCAAATATCTGTGGTGGTGTATTTTTAAAGCAAATTGAGTAAATTACTGTGATAAATATTGTCAAACTTTTCTTCAGCTAGTTACTTACCTCTCTCATTTTGAATTATGTTTGTATATGTAGCTATGCATTTAAAGCTACTTATTTTATTAAAATTTTATTTAAGAAAGTAGATATGGGAGAGTTGTTCATTCCAATGTTCCAGTACTTAATATTATAAAGGCGAAAATATATGTGTTTGTGTAGGTAGGTACATGTTTCTTCACACACAAACTGTTGAATGAATTTGGATGAAATTTGGTACAGAGATAGATAAGACTCTAATAATAATAAAATAGATAATAAGTATGTATTAACACTATGCTACTATTTACCTCAGATTACGTACGTGTGTATTATGCTGTCTAGTGATCCATACACCAAACAGCAGTTTATTCTTGCATTCTCAGTGTCTTCACCAAATTTAAAAAAAAAGAATACTAAGTAGGTACTTATCTGCACATAGTAAATTAGATATTAACATTATTATTATTATATTAGTGGGTTGGAGCACTTAGATTATCTTTAGGCTTTTCTAAAGATTTTCTAAGTGCCCCTTTTTTGTAGTAGTTAGAAGTAGTATGTTTAGTTTTTCTTCCCTTGTTTTTATATTTTATTATTGTAAATAAAGATGATATTAACCAGGTATCTACTTATCCTTACATAAAGCGTCACCTTATGTCCTGGCTTTATGTTCATCAATAACGTTGTCAGTAACTATCTATTAGTCCCAGACAGCGTCTTTCATGAACAGGCGTCGATAAAACCCAAGCACATAAATCCAACGCCTAAATCAGGCCCAGCCCAGCTAATAATATCTTATTAGTCTGAATAACAGAGTTCTTTGACCAATTTCCATATATCGAAATGCTTTACTGACCTAGTAAAGCGTACATGGTTATAACTCGACTTTCTATCTACGTTTGCTTAACTTTTTAGCGGATGCTCCGATATAGTCGGCTCAACACTTTCCCGGTAAACTGTGCCGGCAATAAAGGCATATTTCATTTACATTTTCTATTAATCTATTAGTTTTTGACCTACTAAGAAACTCGTATAACCGGTAGCGTATTTATATGCGCACTTTGTAATCTCGTGTATAACCAATGGTATTCTATATAAACTGAGGTAGATGCGTTATACCCCGTTCTGTGTAGCGAACTCAAACTAAGCGAATTAGCCTGGACGGCTCAGTCGCCTCGAAGCTGTGAACATACGTTTATCCCTTTCTCACAACCGGGTTTTATATATCTCTGATCTCTTTTACTTTCCTTCCCAACGTGCTAGGGCGATTTTCAATGAGTATAACGTCTCTATTAGTAAAATCTCATTGTGTATAACTAAGTAAGCAATTTTGCGACATGTTTTGTTGTTTTTTATTTCTTACTCTAGTTTACTTAAGAACTTAGTAGGAAGACTCAATACATAGGTAGGTAAGTAAAGTTAAAGTGTAGTAACTACATCTTGGCAGAATTCGTAAAAAATACACTTTATAGCAGGTCTCATCCATTTCCAAGTCCCTTGGAAACATTTTATCGTCAGGTACTTAAATGAAAGCCCTAGAATGGCTTAGGATACATAATATGCCTATTTAGGTAACTCTATTCGTCTTATCATTGGTTTGCGCTAGTGTATAAATCCACGAGACAAGTCGTGTCATAATTGTCGGCTACCAAACCACCGGGGTTGCTCTAAAGTCTCAAAATAAATCTCAGTCAATATTATTTCCAGCTCCATTTAGATTACAATATCAAAACTTGAAGCGCTCGTTGGCATCACAACAGACACTTGAAAAGCCGAGCCTTTCTCCGAAACGTATACAGTTGGTTTGTAACTTGAGAAGTGAAACATTGGAACCGCTTCGAGATTGATGTTAGCATTGAGCGGAAAAAGAATCAAGTTACAGAATGGCACACAACTACTCGTACGTATGAGTAAATAGATAGGTATGTGACGCGTGTTGCTTATAAACTTGTTTTGGGTAAAAGAGAAGGTACGGTTTTTTTATTTAATTTAACGCATGCCTGATATTTAAAAGCCCAGATAAATGTCACACTAGTAACATACGCCGCAAAAAGTCCCAACACGTAAAAATATAGCTACAACTTGATGTGAGTTGTTTACAGCACTTGAAACACTCGCATACGATCTCATAAATTCTACGTAACGTCTGTTGTTCCACGCCCGGTTCCGATCGTGACCGTTCAATAGTCTGTTTCCGTGACTTTGACCTCTAGTTTGAATGTTTCCAAGATTATGATAGCAAAACGTTGACTTGATAAATGGCACCCAACATGTGGCTGGCTAAAGTTGGATTTATCTATAAACCTTAGTTATAGTCTCAGTCATAGAGTAATGTCTTAGTTCTATTTGTAAAGGTACATATTGTTTCGTGAATGACAGACGAGCTTATCACCGGGAACGTCCCAGTGATAAATGACGCTATATCTGTAGAGTTCACATCATTACCGCACACGCGAAGCCGACGTCCTCAGATATGATAAGCCGCACATGACTTACCGCAGTTGCGTACCGTGTAGTTATGGAGAGCGTTCACACAGAGCGCACGGTTGCAGCGTTGAAAGTGAATTATCAACGCCAAGCCAGAGCGTCCGATGAATGCTGATGAGATTTTGACGACTAGGACGCTTATGCCTGTCGAAATTTCTGGGGATTTTCTATTCCAAATTGTCTCCTTTTATAGTTTTCTCGGGCAACGAATGACGTGCCGAGAAAACTTATCCTGACGTTTTTACATATCATCAATCAATATGAGATTTATTGTATTTTTGTTTGGCCAGCCAGATATTCTGCAATCCTTGTAATATTGCCAAGTAAGCATGGAGCAGTTGATTGACTGTATTAAAAATGCAAAGTTTTGTGTAATATAAAAATCCTGCCAGTCAACCAAAAAAGCAGCCAGGGAGAGCATTTCATCGCCTTTGAATATATTGCCACAGTATTTAACAATCGATTCCATATCGACCATTAAAAACGTTTGGCAAACATCCAAGGAACGTCGAGAAAGAGCAAATTGAATAAACGAATTGGTACTTTATCAGCGTCGGGAACTCAGCGGGCGGCCGGAAAAACGAAAACCACAGCCTGAAGGTAGAAAATATCGAACAAGTTTCTGCCTATAAGAAGCTGGAGTATTTTAAAGAGATATTTCGTCGAAACTTCGAAGCAAATTGAGTTTTACAAAATTCGATTCGTTCAGCTGCTGTTTAAAATTGAGGCAAACTATTTTTGGTAGGTACCACTACGCTTTATTTTAGTACACATACTGCATGATGTAAATCATTGTACCAAAAGCCTTTGAGACATTTCTATGACCATACGTTTATGAATACTAATAAGTTCATGCTCGGCAGAAGGAGAAAGCATAAAAAATCTTAACCCATTTGACGCAACGCTACCAGCAGCCACAAATGAAAAGGCCGCGAGAGGTCAACAACCAATGACTCATTACGATTGCGGAGCCACCATCTCGTTGCGAAGGCACCTGCGGCTCGTGGCTTGAGATAAAGAAAAACTTCGTACACATTGACTCATTGGACCACCTTTGGTCATAATACGTCTTAACAACTTACAGGAAGTTTACTTTGACACGTCATAAGCTGTATGGCCAAATGGAGGAAGGAAGTGGATCTATTCGATCTACCTATTGCAAATTATAACACCTTTGTGTTCTCTTATCTCATCTTATCTAGAGTTCTAAAATCACTCCCTGCTTTTATCACGTCCTGCGCGGCCCCAACCTTCGTTATAAAGTGACGCCATTGTGCAGAAAATCTTCAGGTGATAGTTTTAGAAATTGCTAAGCTTTGTCCTTGCTTTTTATCTTACTCGACTTTCCACACAATATGAGTTGATTAAATCTGCTCTCTCGATATAATGAGGACAGCACCACTGCAACGTAATTACCTTACTGTACCTCGAGGGCAATCAAGCTTTTATCCTCATACTTTATCCCACTTAAGGGCTCTTATGTTCTAAATCAAAGTCTAGAACGCCGCATAGTTTCTTTGCTTTTAACCTGGCCATGGCGTGCTTAAGTGCGCATAACTTTATCGCCAGGGGACCGAGGCCGGTTGAATGCATACTTCAGGGTTCTCTAGATGCAGACATGCATAACACATGTGGTTCTTGAATGAGGTGAATGTTACTTACACGCTTGAAGGTTTCGAAAGCTTTTAGGGCGTTCACAATCAAGTACTCGCTAAACAAGTAATAAAGGAGAAGCTGGTACAGAATCCATTCAAGCACTATGAAGCATTTTGAAGCCAAAAGCAATCCCGGTTGGATTGAAATCGTCAAATCTCAGACGTGTTTGCAGGAGAAAGTTTTTATCCGACCCAGACTCGCAGCACACTTGAACGAAAATTGCTTTTCGGATTTGTCTAGTGTAAGTTTTTAAATCTTTCTGCTGTAAAATGGAAATCTTTATCTACTTAAAGTTATCTCATGTCTTTGTATATTTTTACTTTGCAGAACTAATTGTACTAAAATTAACATTTAATCGAAAGCTGACCAACATTATGTTCCTTTTAGACTCCATACTTGTAAGTCGTGATACGTTGTTTTTTTTTTCAAGTTTATTGGTTAACTTGTTAACTCACGCACTCAAAAAACCTTTGTTTATTTTACTACGCACATGATCCCCGTAGAAAGTTGATTACGTACCTAACAGGCGCACCCCCAGGCGTCGCTTCAACCATTCGCGGCTTTCGATGCCATCTCGCCGAAGTGAGGACAAACAAGCAAGGTCAACAGCTTTCACTGTCGAATACTCAGCGATGTATTTATCGTTCAACTCTCAACTGTTGCCTCAGGTGTTCCTATTGGAGTAGGTACGAAGTTCCGGTGTTTTCGACTTGGTGTTTTCGATTAACGAACGCACAATTTCAAAGTCGTTTGTTTAATGGAATAATTATATAACGTACGCTAGCTTTCAGCTTTCGTACTTTCGAAATGAGGGTTCTTTACAGTAACTATAATATATTTCGATTTCTCTATACCTATGACAATGTTTCTACATTGTCATGTATATGTTGCCACTCTACTGCTCTTCTGAGTGGGCGTTTTGAGTCATCCTCGCAGGTCCCAAGTTTCTGCGATAACTATGCGTACACCCACTAAACCATCATCAGATTGTTTATTCACGTTTATTTGACGCAGTCTATAGTTTATACATGTATCTATGTGATTATTCTAAACCTACCAACACAGTTTTATGAATATTGTCATAAACCGTTCATAGTTCTCATGACATATAGCAATACCTTCTTATTCTTGATTCTATTTATGACTTTACTTTAGCATACATAATCAGTATCATATCAATCTTCTCATTTTCATAATAAGTGGCTATCCTTATGTAGGTACATATCTAAATATATAAAATTCAAAAGTGACTGACTGACTGATTGACTGACTGACTGACTGATATAGTGATCTATCAACGCACAGCCCAAACCACTAGACGGATCGGGCTGAAAATTGGCATGCAGGTAGATGTTATAACGTAGGTATCCGCTAAGAAAGGATTTTTGGAAAAGCTGCTTTTAAAGGGGTGAAATAGGGGATGCAAGTTTTACTTCTTAATGCGAGCGAAGCCGCGAGCTTCCGCTAGTATCCAATAAACAGAACAAAAAACAATCACAATCATTATTACGTCTGTTCTCTTTACGTAATTTTTAAAATTTTATCGTTACACAAACAGTAATGGCAAAATTATCGGCACTTGTGTTTTAATGCCGGCGACCTATATGCAGCAGCTGTTTGTTTTATGGCGCATTTAATTGAATACCCAGACTTCAGTGCCATGTTTCCCACGTAGCTTTATTGTGATTCGTAATCACATAATATTACGTGTTTAATCTACATAATAAGTGATAGCTATCCCTATAAAGTACTTCAGTTTTGCCCGCATTTTTGTGACATAATCATGTGTAATATTTGGGGCTCTCTGCTTATCTTCTTCCCGGTCAGAAATAATCATAATCCTTTGTTCTGTACCGGCGTAAAAAAATAACAAGCCCATCAAGTAACAGATAACAAGAAAAATACCTAACTTGGATTCAGTTTTATTAACGGGTAAGTGGTAATATTGTTATTGATTAAAAAAGAAAGATTAATGGGATTCCCAATCTTTACATTACTGTTTTCAAAAGAAAATATATATCATCATAATGTATACTTACCTATCATTTAAATAAAAAAATACAATTAGGTATATTGCAAACAAAATCTGTAATTTGCAACACAGGTTATTTGTAACACTTGTGACAGACTTAATAAGTGTCACACACATGCCGCAAACATTTTGCGCCCAATTACCTAGTTATTGTTTAAAGCACACAATTGCCTGCTTGTCGTTTTCAGACTAAAAACGGGTGGTTCGTATTAATTGGTTACGTTTCATTAAACACCGTAATAAGAGAACTATGAGGGCTTTACGACATAGAACCGCAATGCACTGGCTTAAGCGTAAGGAGCATAGCTCAGAATCAAATAAACTGAGCTACAGTGATTAACAACAGACATTGTAAGGACGGCAAATCTTTGGAACACTCTACCAGAAGCCATATTTCTTGCAAACTATAGGTAGATCTCTGGGGACATGGTGATACGGGGTCTTCAAATCTATAGTTAATAGGTTTAGGTACATAGATACTAGCTTGTTTCCACCCTAGGCTGCAGCAATACGTAACATAATGCGGGTCATGTAATTATATGCTATTTTATGTTAAAATCTGACGAAGGATATTGAAGACAAATGCTTCATATAATACTCCTTTTCTTATGTCTTTATCACTGACCTGCTTATTTGTATAGAATAGAATTCCTTTATTGTCCATAATGTCATAATATATCACAGTTATACATAACCAAGTAATACTTAATTTTAAAACAGACTCGTCTTTATCTTACTTCTAGGTACAATCAACTTTACATTTTAAATATACTAAGTATTTGTGCTTTATTATAATAATAAATAAATCGCAGTAAGGAACCTTAGACTTGGCTTAACTAATTCTAGAGATTTCATTACTTTTTAGAGATAAACAAGCAGCTCTATCGAGACTTGGCAATTTTTTACAGAATGTTTTTGGTGGGATTTAAATTTACCGCGCCAACGCGCTCCACAGATAATGATATATATAAATATACAAATGTATTGGCATGTCCTGTCCGATCCAGTACCATGTTACAATGAAACGATGATATTGTAATATCGTTTATTGACTCATCGGTATTAATTACGCAGTCTGTTCTGTTGCGTAAGTTTTGTGACAGGCTTTAATTATGTCGACAACGTTTACTTTCATAGCAAACATAGAAATAGAGCACGTTTTCATATTTAATTTGATATAATTCATCCTTAGTCAATTTTAGGAAAACATCGTTGTGCTAACCATTGTTTGATTTTATTGACTACCATTCTAAGATAAGATATTTATTTAATGCACACCAAAAAATTACATAATGAAAGAAATTTAAAAAACTAATCTGATGCACATTGGGCGGCCTTATCGCCTTAGGCGATTTCTTCCAGGCAACCTTTGGATGGACAAGATTTAGAATTATAAATAGTAATAGTAATTATAATTCTATTGTGTTTTGTATCATGCGTACTAACTAAACATAGCAATATCTAAAGTCAAAATGATTTTATAAGGAAAGCAAATAAACATCAAGGTGATAATGAGCATAAATACATCACGGTCATAGCAAGAAGCATCCTTTTCAATTTAAAACTAATCGTCCACATCAAAACAAAACGGAGCAAAACACAAGTTGAGTGCACTAAAGTCGTTGCGTGATACCAGAGGGGCTTTGATTAATAGCTGACTGGCCCTGGTGGGGCGACAGATGTTCGATGCACCAGGGACACCGCGCGAACGGCTCGTGGACCCAA
Source organism: Macaria notata (assembly GCA_927399415.1). Taxonomy (NCBI): domain Eukaryota; kingdom Metazoa; phylum Arthropoda; class Insecta; order Lepidoptera; family Geometridae; genus Macaria; species Macaria notata. The sequence goes on from OV656727.1 coordinate 5,650,120, forward strand.
ACCTATTGTGCCAGCGACGGTTATAAAACGAATGCCAAATTGAATGCAGGTCCACCCAAAAATAGAGCTTTTGATATCCGAACTGAAATCTGGTTTTAGCGTATGTTGTCAAAACACTGGATTCGATACGTGTTTGCCTTGACGCATGCAGCATTCAACCGAAAATTTAATGTTGAGTGCAATGCAATGGAAGGCACGTTTTGTGAACTTCGTCAATTGTTTTTAACAATCCTTGTTATAGTTATAGTAACCAAGCGAATTCAATTCCAACTAAGTAATAAGATCGATTCCCTATATGCATTTTATGTTGTTCCAGACATTGGACTTCGACAGAGATGGCCTGACGAAGCTAAAGAAGGCAATCAAAGCGATACACAATTCCGGAAATGGTAAGCTACATTTATTTTCATAGCTATTTGTATGGCTGCTCTAGGGAGTTATTTTCATAGAGAAAACATTCTCTCACGATGAAAGCGGCCTTCCGACCCTTAATTACATTTGACTGTCTATTTGTATTCACGTCTCTCGTGCCTTTATCCAGGCGACAGACACGAGCCCGTACTAAAAATAGCCGGAGTTATTGTAGGAAGTGTATGGTAGGAATAGAAGCAGAGTGGGAATAGCTTATGATATATCCGATGAGTTTTTAACAGTCGCAACTCTAGAAATGAACGCAATATTTTGAGATTTTGACTGCATCAATAATTTGTTACAAGTAATTTTACATTTCACAAAAGGCACGTGTAAAAATTGGTCCTTGTTTTGTTACTATTGCTTTGAAATGCTAATATTCAAGTTACACGTGTACTTTGAAACTTAATGAAAATATGTTGGGTATATACCTACTACATATTAAAGTTATTTCAGTAACTATCTGATCTATTTCCATGAAATTATCGATTGCCAATAGCTGTAGCTCCAATTAAACTTTATTCAAGAGTGAAATTAATAGGCCTGATATTTCTAGGAAACGAAACACGTATATGTACATGTATTCGTAAGGCAGCCATCTATTTTTATACTGGCTAGGTTTTTGGACCTAAAGAGATGCTACATCCTATCATCTTTAATTCAAAGATATTGATTGCCTTTGTTCAAAGTGCATTGCACTCATCCACTTTTGCATTCGGCACGAATATTTTAACTGTTTCGAATGTTTTATTGATGCTACAAAAAGAGAGAAGAAAGATGTCTGTAAATCTAACTTTCAGCTATACATAATGTATGAATCGTAGTTCAATCTAAATGCTAATTCATATTGTCAAATTCTTTGTGATTTTTGATAAACAAATGGAGTAATTAATAATAGTTAATGTGGTTTTAAAATGTGTGTGTTTTTTTAAATTCATCTTCTATGTCAGCACTTCTGCCCAGCAACAAGACATTAATTGGCAAATTATCTAGGTATCAATTAGAAAACTGCAGCAAAATCACATTATTAACTGCTCTACTTATTTGTGTAGTCAAATAGATACAGTAAGTATTGCACAGGTCTATATGGACGTGGAACTGGCTTCCTAGGACGAAAGGCCGTTCAACTCGCTGAACTAGAATGACCCAAATATCGCAACGAATAATACTTGACGATAGACGTTCAATGAAGCATTTCTGAACATTCTTGTTCTCATTCTGTTAGCTTATGTATACTCGATAATGGATTACTGAATGACGTGTATCGCGATAATGAACTTAAAACCACTTTTTTTCCAAAACAAGTAATTGCGAACGAAAACATGTTTTGATTCTAGTTTAGGAGTGGCATCATCTACAACTCCTACAAGTTACTCGGCCTCATCTTACCTTCTCACTTACAAATTAATTTTCATTTATCCTATTTGACTGTTAAGTCCATTCGTTAGTTACCGTGTTTAGATCATATCTTAATTTATATTACAGCGCGTATCGCAATACATAATAACTGCAATAAATATAGCAGAATTAATGTAAAGCATCACAAGATCCCTACGTTCATCGCAAAATGTTAAATATTAGGTAAACTAGTGAAATCAGGAAATTATTTATCGTAGGAAATTAAAATAGCAAATGCAAAATGTAGTAAAATAGTGAGTAGACTCATATGTCGCGGTGTGTGGTCATAAATGCATTTCCCTTCGTGTTCGAGTTGTCAATGAAAGTAGGTCGAACGTCTGGTTTCGCCAGCAAACGTGTTGCCAGGCATATTAGATTATTGTTTCCAACCTCAAGCAAGACAATACGGAGGGGTGAACTAGCACACCTGCCCCGACCACGTTGCAAATGGGAAGCGAATCGTGATTTATTCCGCGCGGAGCTTCGTTCGTGCCGGTGTCGTGTGCTGGCAAATTCTCAGCTGCATTGCTATATTTGGGCAATCTATTTGCGAATATATCAGGATCTCGTCAATCCAATAGAATAATATTTCTTTATATATGTCGATATTTTTAAGTTTTGTATTTACCAAGCGAGGTGATACAATTTCAACAAAGGATACTAAAACATTTTCTTAGCATGAACAAGTAATGGCATAAACAAACAGAACCAATAAACTCTATTATTAACCTCTGTACTGGCTGTTATTTTTTCCTCTATTAGAACAGCAGGTCCGCAAAACAATTCCATCGCGTGCTAGGGTTTGTTTATAGCGGGCCGAGGCGCTCGGTCGGAACTGGTCGCGCGGGTTCGAGTCGGCGCGGGCGCAGCTGGCAAGGTCGTATGCTGCGAGCACGCGCCCGCAAAAACAACCAATCAAACCCGCGACATTCCAACACAATGATGTAGTATTTAGGTAAGGATAAAGCCACAAGCACTTTGTCTAGCAAAAAGACCCACTCGATCCGAGATTTGTAGACAATTGCGAAGATTTCTTACGAGATTCTTGGATTCGTTCCAAAGGCTTTTAGCGTGAGTCTTTTACTCGAATCTGTGTTTTGTAGTGGTTTATGAGATTTAGTAAAGCGCTACAAATGTTTTCTAAAATTTTATGAGGAAAACTGTCTGACTTTACTACGTAAACCAAAGCTAAATAAAACTCCCAGCTCTAGATCATTAAACGCTAATCAACCTTGACGTTGGATGTAAACAAAAAGCGAAAACAGGCGTACATGATGTAAGTAGAGTATGCGAAACACGAAACATCAGCCTATTGTCTTGGAAAAGAAAAAGTCTTGACATTACTCCGTAACCTTCCCGCATTGGTATTTTAATTAGTGACGTTATCACAAAGCACGGAAACACTTTCCTTTATGGTAAAACGATCGATATTGGCGTATCCAGTTTTGATGAAAAGGCGGTAAAGACGTGTGAACCATGTTAAGTAGAATATTGAAGACGAGTACAGATAGAAATTGTAAGGTGTTAGGTTGTTCTTAGCCATTTAATATTCAGGAAGCGTTGGTGGGATCGAGAAGTCTAGCTGGGCACATGTGGGCCGCGGACGCGACACGGATCTCGGCGCCTCTTTCAATGCTGCGCGGGTCACCGGTGCCTTTATTTAAATGCTTATTTTTAACACGAACCCCTTAACAGCGCTCCCTTCGAAATCGATGAATGGATGTTATTTAAATATGAACAGCTTCCCAACACCACTTTAGAAACAAACTTCACAACAACATCAGATTTAATGAAACTGTTTGTATCGCTAACCCGAGAGTTTTGAAGTATCTCTGGAGACGAGTTTTAAATTAGAAGATGAGATAGTTGGCAAAGTTACACGGATCTTACCAGAGTTTAATTTATTAACTACTGTCGCTAAAATCACTTCCGAATCCAATTGAAACTTGGAAACTACCCAACTAGATAAATGATAGCATAGGTATTAATTTCTTTATAGTTAGATGCTGATAAGTCTGTAGATTGGTTTGTTCTTTTCTAAGTCGCAATACAGTAATGGGCTCCTCATGTTTTGATGTGAAGGTATAAGTGAAATATGTAATACTTATAGTTTCTTTATTTATCCCGAAATACAAAGACGTAGGCACGTGCAACTAACAACTACCAAGTAAATAAAATATACATATACAATACATAGTTTGTCCATCCAAAGTACGGACTCAGTTAATCCTGTTCGGAAACTAATTAAACGTCCAGCAGCTCAGGACGGGATGAAGGACGGGAACTCTAGGTTGGGATAAAATTAAACTTTGAGGAAAACTTTTTTTATACATGTACCTAGTTAATTACCGGTATTAGTTATACCAAGTCGTTTCATTGTTTTTGTCTTCTATTGTATCGAATATGAAAACCTGTAAGGTTACATTAAGTACATACTCATACTAATTTTTGGTTGCTTTTGTCCTTGGCAGTCGTTGGCTACGAAACTTTTAAAAGGCTCTAGAATAGCAGATGATAAATTAAGTACCAATCTCTTGAATAATTTGCGTGCTCGCGATTGCCTTTTGTCCGCCGATAACCAAAGTACATTTCTATAATCTATCTATACATATAATTTATATATCTGTACGTTCTGTTTCCAGCTCACGTGGACAATGAGATGTACCTGGCGCGGGCGCTGGAGAGGCTCGGAGGGAATGCTCTCACCAAGGACTCCGAGCCTGACATCGGAGCTGCCTTCCTCAAGTTCGCCGTCGTCACCAAGGAACTCTCCGCTCTTATGAAGACTCTGGTAAGAGAACTTTCTTATAAATATATACCATCATCAGCTCACGGAACCCACTGTAGGGCATAAGCAGTACACATAAATATAAATAGTAAATCGTGACAGCCTCTCTCATTGGCCCGGATTACTGTGAGTAATGATACAAGCGCAATCTAATCTGATTTGATTTGGATTTGATCAGTTTAAAATAAATTTATGTAATTTATTATTAATTCTATATTGTTTAATCTGTCGTATTTTTAATTTGTCTTTGTTTGTTTATGTTCTTAGTTGTATATTCGTGTGTTATATATGTTTATTGTGTTATTGTATCGTTCGTTGTACGTAGTCCGAGTCGTCACCCGTCGGTCTCAACGGAAGACCAGCGCTGAATGTTCGCAGTCAGCACATGCTGAGTTGAGGCCGGCTTGTGACAGGAAATTGTGTATGTGCAAAATGTGTTTGTCTTACTTTCTTGAATGTGTTCGTATGTAATTTCTTGTCACAAAATAAAAACATTTTTCAATTTGAGTGACGATGTTTGCAGCCACTTGCAAAAGAGTCCAATTAAAATACGGTAAAGATACTTACGGTCATTGTAATTTTATTTCTTCACATAAATTATTTATTTAGCAGAAATAATTCTGGTAAAGCGTGAAACAATAAGTCGTGTGTTGGAAGTTCTGAAACCTTTTCTTTATATTCGTTCACTTGTTTGGTTTGTTTGTTTATGTATCGGAATTCTATTATTTCGAGTTGTAGTCGTAAGGTATACAGTCTGTATTAATTACTTATTTTCGCCTCATGATTACGTTCACGCAATAATTTTATCTTCCCAGAAAAAGTTCTGATTAGTTCCTTATTTTCTTTGTCTGAGACCATCTAACTTTGAAGCTGTAATATTTTTTGTCTTGTCTTAATAACTTTGGTTGATTGTCCGTCTTCTTGTTAGGATATTCCAAACTTTCTTATACTGGTTATCATCCATTACTTTCATAACTATGCTGTCTTCTTGTACGTGCGTGACGTCACAGCCAGCCCCAACGGAAGACCAGCGCTGGTTGCTTCCATACAACCAGCATTATGCTGAGTTGGGGCTGTGTTGTGGCCGATTTTATGTTTGTTTTTTATGATTTTACTCCTGTGTTTTTAAAATCTGTCACAATAAATGTTTTCTTTCTTTCTTTCTTTCTTTCTGTAACTATCAATAAGACTGTCTCGAGAAATTTTATTTAGCTAAGCGCACAAAGTGAAAATAAATCTCATTTATAGCCGGCTTCGCACGAACTAGCTCTATAAGACCCTTTCAGAATATAAGTACTAAATTCCACTTAACAGTTTAAAACGTCGTGCTTTTATGTTGGCATTAAGTGAGTACATGCAGTGGCACTAGCGTTTGTCCTACTTTTGTCTTGTTTGCACGAAACGGTAACTAATACGGCCATCGACCGACATATAGCTGGGCAAAACTATTATCTGTACATTACTAAGGCTAGGTCATTTTATTTTATTCGATGCTTTAAAGTTTGTGTTTTTTTCAATCCTCTAAAACACCTCATGCGGTGGATAGTGAGACCATTTACTGGCATAATTTAGTCATCATTTTAGTGTACTAACTAGCTTAAATGTGATTAGAAATCATTGACCATAATATACATAGGTACCTCTGAAATTTGATATACGTATGATTAATTAATTAGTAATCTGTTTTGTTTTGTTTTCGATAATTTAAATAAATAAATATTTAAATATTTCAGGACATATCACACAGCGCCATCTAGCCCCATACTAAGCTTACGCTTGTATCATGGATACTAGATAACGGATATAATACATATATACTTTTCTTTTGTAAAGACATGTACTTATTATACATAGAAACGACCAGACTCAACACAAGTAATTACAATTTTTTTAATATTCATAATTACTTGTGTTATGCGGGAATTGAACCCGCACCCCTAGATTAGAAGGCAGAGTCACTACCAACTAACCTAACGGAGCAGTCAATAATTATACGAGCACATCGAAATGATATGTATGTTACAATTTTACATTATCAATAAAGATTCTTTATCTTTTTATCTTTATCTTTGATAAAGAATTATTTCGTCTTGAAGTTGACACCTCCCACATTCCATAACTACCAATCTTGCAATATAAATGCACGCGACCATGTCATGAGGTTTATCTGTGTTCGTATCTCTTTGCATAACCGATTACGTTTCGATATTACCTTTGAAAGATAAACTTGATAGAGCGAGCTTGAATATCTGCGTCAATAATATTAATCTTCCTTACAAATTCATATTTTCATTGACATTTTTTACTACTACGTACTTTGAATATTTATACAAGCACTCAAAGCTTTCGTCGAGTCGAGTCTCGTCTTGGACGCCGTGACGAGCGGTCGCTTTCGGGAACGGTCAATAGAGCCTCGTCAATACAATTGATCCAGTAAACAATAGGCACAACATCTGCCAGCGGCTAGCGCAATGGCTGCGAGCAAATCAATTCACTGGCCCCGCGAAAAGTGACTATAATCAAGTGCCGTGCAACGCGTGTTTATAATCTTTACATGTATCAGTGAGTGACAACCAGTGTACGTGACCCGTCATCAGAGGCCACCGGTACCAGCGCCCAGCGCGGGGAAACCCACTCCAACAAAAGGAAAACTCGGTGAGCTTGTTCCATATTAGCCACACGTGGTCTAAACCCCTTTTCTTCGGTCTCTCCTTCCTCAATATCCTAGGATATTGTCTAGACGTCTGCCACGAGGGACAAGTCTGTTTTCAAGCAGCCCATACCAGCAACCAACACCGTACGGTCACATCGGTTACTTATAGATCAAACCTACGCGTAACTAGCTTATCCGATTTCAAAATACATATTTACACAAACTGCAGTAAAAACCTGCTAAATTTACAAGGGTATACTAGATTACGCGATATCATACCACGGACGTAATTACTCGTAACGTATGCGAAAACACAGACAATCTACTTTCCCAAGGCAAACACAAAAGCCTAAATACGAGTAAAAACTACACACATCTGCAGACCCGTTTGGACAATAACTTAAGATTTTAAAAAGGCGCGTGAAATATTACGCTATCCATTCCCAAAACAAATACCGAGTCGTAAAACTAAGCAATAAATCAGACCATTAACAATACAACCAAAAAAACCCTTCTTAAAATCATCTGCTAATTCCCGCCACAGCTGGGAGCCTCTATTGTCGGGTGGGTCATCCTTTGTTAAACATAGCTCAAAATTTGCTTCTAATTGTAGTCATTTTTTCTACGTACAATAAAGCCCAGACGTTTGTTTTATACACATAACTCCTCCTCCTCTAGGCGATAGCTCAATGCTGAGCATCGTGATGACCCCGACCAAAATTATGGACCATTAGACGCCATTTGTCACGATCGGTAGCTTCGTGTATGGCAGCACTTGCTTTGGCGCCAATGTGTTCAGCCACCTGATCGGACCATCTTGTAGGGCTTTACACATAACACACTAGTACATAAAGCGTAATTAATAGACTTATTCCAAATAAACAGCAGGTATTAAGTGCAAGTATTTAGAGTTGTTAGACGAGACCCAAGTACTCACTCGAGTGCTACTTACTCCCCTTTTCCGTTAAAGATAAAAGGGAACTAGTATAGTGCATGATATACCAGTTAACTAATAAGTAATACATAGTATATAAGCTTCCTTCACAGCCTCAAGCACGCGCATACCTGAAAGATATCACGAGCTAGCCACGACAACCCGTCCTCTGCGATACCGCCACGGTAAGGCACAAAGCCGATATGGAAATAGGGACCCTATCGTAAAAATACCAGGAGACGGCAACTGCTTGTATCGCGCTTATAGCCTACCAAATTAACGACTTGTATTTAACGGCCTAACCTTTGACCACCAACACATTCGACGAGACCTCGCACGCCACGTTGAGGAAAACCAAAACGATCCACAAATGTACCTAGCGATCAGAAGTAATCTAGATAGTTCAGCACAAAGCGAACAAATCAGGAACTACATTCTATCACAATACCAAGATGGCATATGGGGCGGCACAGACATACTTATAGCGGCAGCGGAATATTATAGTATTAACGTCAAAATCTCTCAAAAAACCCCGCTACAAGAAACAGTATGTTTCTCTCCTAAGGCACCAAACGACACCGCAGGTAGCATAGGTCTAATAATTACGGGGAACCACTTTGATTGCTTTGAAAATAACCTAGGAGTAATAAGTACAAGCACCACGCAAAATGACCTTAGTCTTGGAACCAGCACCCCAGAGGAGAATACCAGATGAGTCCGGATACAGACTTGCCCGCCCCAGGCCACACCAAACAACAAAAACAGGTAGTAAATAAAAACATAAACATTGCCACATGGAATGTTAGAGGCGCCGCAACGTTGACTAAAAAACGAGAGATTGACGAGTTTCTAGACGGAAAATCTATCCATATTGCCTGCCTACAGGAAACTCACTTAAAATCCGGGACCTACGAATCTAGTCACTATACGTGGCACCTAAGCGGAAACAACAACAGAAGAGGCCAAGCTATTCTCATAAGAAAAAGCAGCGGCCTAAGGCTGAACTGGACTAAAGCAAACACAAACAATATGGTTGCTTCAATAGATACAAGCAGTGGAGCCTCTCTATTCATTACTACAACGAACAGGTCCAATTCAACGTCACCAGCAGCAAACGACGCGACTCGGCTACTACAACTGACCAAGAACAAACCAAGAAACTCAATAACAATCATACTAGGTGACTTCAACGCCCACATAGTACTCACAGATACACATGAACTTCGCGATAAAAATCAAAGAGGCAAAAATCTCCCACACCAAACAAGTAACGAAACGGGAAAATCTCCGATTGGACACATCATTCGGCCGGCGCAGCTGTAAACTGACTTGGACGTTGGGAAACAAAACATCGCAAATATACCATATAATGACAGATGCCAAAAACAACCAGATTTTTAATTACATCAAAGGTGAAAAAACAATCCTATCTGACCATAGAATCATATGGGGAAACCTGAAGCCCCTCACCACAGAATAAATAATACAACAGAAACCTATCTCCCTGTTCCGAACACGCAGCGAGCGGAGGGCACAGTAAAGTACGATCGACAGTCGTGGGTCAAACGGCACAACACTCCCCAAAGTATGAAAAATTTGTTTTTATTGTATCAATAGGTATATCTAGCTACTTAAATAAGCAATTTATAGTTGAATTCGAGAAAAACAGGATTAATTTAGTAAACATTTTAGAAAAAAAAAATGTTAATACATACTTTGTTATAATGACACATAAAAAATAATTACTGATAAAGTATTAATTTATGGAAATATAATTCACTGATGATTAAGTATAAACACTAAAATAATACAATTTTATTATTGTACTAAATCTACATTCCTAATGGCAACCATGATAACTTTGAGAGACTCGAACTGTATGCAGTGAAATATGAACCGTAAATCGAAACGTTAAATATCAATTTGGCTTGCGCGTAGGTTACGAACGTACGCTGCGCTGCGAACGTATTTTGATAGCGTGGCGCGTTTTTGTTCAAAGTTAGGTCGCCCTGCCCTCACGTGAAACTCCAATAGGGACTCTACGAGACCTCCAATAAGACTAACCAGGGCCAACGTTGCGAACGAGTTTGACTACAAAACCCTAAACTACGAGATGCTTCAAAGTAACACCACTCGAAAAAAAAAAAAAACCAAGAAACTTTATTAGAGGAAACCAAAAAGAGCAGGAACGGCGAAAACCGAAAAGACCCGCTATCGTAGGAAGTGATAACAAACGTCATGAAGATGGCGGCCAATAAGACTATCAAACATGAAAGAAGGTACTCTAAGGCTAGAGAAGAGGCAATTACAAACCTACAGAAGGCGAAGTTCCATTATAAGCATCACCCTCAAGATATAGAGGCTAGAAATACACTTAAAGAGTGCCGGCGCCGTTTGCAAGAGATCGAAACAACGGAAGATCTTAAAGTTGGTAGACCTAACTATACGTGGAAGGATTCTTTATCTCATGATATGGACCCCAGGAAAACATCTGACTGGCAGGACATGGCGAAAAACAAAGGAGACTTTATAAGAGCTGCCAGGGAGATCTATAAGATGGCAGAAACCGACAGCGAATCTGATGAGGAAACAGAAAGACATACCAACAGGCAGGCACCAACCATACCCCAGGAAAGGCCGTCAGATGACACAAGAACAATCCCTTAGCGACATAGGATCTATTCGACCCACATTTAATATCCACCTACTACACCCGACGTGGTTATGATTACACACAATAGGACCAACATTACACAGCGAACGTATTAAGATAGTGCTTGCAAAGCCAAACACTAACAAACCCCAAGATGGGTCTACTCAATAATCAACGAATACCATTTTTTACTAACGCTTATCCCTATCCCTAATAACAACCTTCTCCAAATCGGCGTCTGGCTGCATAGCCGGTCGACTACCATCCCGGAGCGTTAGCACAAAACCACGCTCCACAACCTCGTGCCCCCCGGTATGCCGGTTTGACCGGAGCAGGCTTGTCCTGGCTGGGTGCGGTACCTATGTTCATGTTCATGTTCAAGCACTCAAAGCTTTCGTCGAGTCAATAAAATAGGTAACCTTGATCGATTTTGATGTAATGATTGCCTATGCCTATGGTAATGTTTTAGGGGATTTGCGTTCAGTAAAGTCCACATTTAAATCTGCCTTGAAACATATTATCGACCCAATATACTTACTGCGTACTTCAGTAACTATCTATGATCCACTCGCTCCTGTATACTTTTTAGTATTTCTGGTGATATAAACTCAATCCGACCAGTGATATAAAACGACTACACCGACATCAGACGGATCTCCTTCAATCCGACGCCTCAAACCAATCAAAATCTGTTGCGAACACCCACCGGATATTAACACTATCGGGAGCGCCCTGCGGATGTCTCGCGGCCATCTCTCATTGCGAGACGGGATGCTTCATAAATTGCTATCTATTTACTTCATTTTCTCTTCAACTTTATAGCTCTCGAGCCGGTTTGAAGTTCCGAATGAGAACTTAAGTAAACAGAGTTTTAATTAATTGCCTTCTGAGGATGATTTTCATTTCTTGGGGTAGACTGTTTCGTATGGCACGTTTTGATTTTGTGACGCGAAACGTCTAAATTTAAGGACCGGCTGAGCCTTATAAGCATATACGAGTAGGTCTTCTTTAAGTGATTATTTACTTCGTATTATCACGTATTATGTCTAAAGTTCCCGAGGGAATTGTATCACTCTGCGTAAATACAGTTTGCTTGGTGTCTTAGTCGTTTATTTTAATAGAAAACCCTATACACGTACTTGTTTATTCATGTGTGTTCATCAAGTGAAAATATAACTAATATGAAAAATCAATCATCAATTTCTTCTGAGTAAACAAAAGCTTTAATGTTTCATTTGTACTATTATTTATTCTGTTTACTCGCCTGAATGTACTTTGCCTGTGATAATATCAAATGGAAATTCGTTTGAAAATCGCTGATCAAAGTAAATTAACGGGTACAGTATTCATTATAGAATGGCGATAAACTGTCAGTAGGTATTCATATTCAATGTGGTAAATCAATTACTTTGAAATTGATATTAGACACTGGATGGAAACGCACATACAATTTAATGTCATTAGTTAAATGATAATGTGTATAAAATCCAATGGTCGAGGGAAGTCCAATGTCTGAGTCTTAAGCGTTTGAAGTAGACAATTTATTTATTTCGCTTGCAGGTCAAGGAATTTTTTCCAATGTCGCTTAATAAAACATTATTACTGAAATCAGTGAACCAGCTATCAGATTTTCTTAGAAAAGTTGAACGATCCTGTCAAAATCACATTAGCCATTGACGCAACGTATGCGTGGGCGCAGGCTGCAGATTTGCTCGTAAATGGGTCAGGGTGATGAGACCTGGCAATGTTGCCAGCCGAGATATGTTGCTGTTCATTGTTCGGGTACGATAAGCTAATATTTCATCGGGTAATGGATATACCGTATAAAATGTCTTCTTACTGGGTCATTCGATGCTCTGCCTGCTTGTTTCATGTACCTAATTCTAAATCGATAATTTATAGCCTGGTTTTAATTAAATTTATATATATATATATATATATATATCGTATTCGATTGAAAATATTGGAAAAAGTAGACAAATTCCATTCTCAGTGAGTTTATTTAGAATTGTGCCAAGTTTAATTGCAATCGTCTAAGCTTTTTATGCTGTTTATTATGAAACAGACAGATATAAATCTTAATGAATACTAAAAAATGCTGCATCTCTAGGATCCCCTTGTGACTCTTGACCTCCTTTGTCTATATCTCCAGCAGACTCTAAACTCCTCTTATTAGTTGTAATGGTTTGCAACCAGTGCGGCACCAACTTGTTACTCTCAAACACATTCAGTTCCACTTCGTACTTGTCAAGTAGTAACCTCGTCCTCGCTCCAAATCTGCAATTCGTTGAGATTCATTTAGAGAGTAAATATTACTGCTTCCTTACTTTTCGATATTTTAATATGATCTTGTTTAACACTTAAAATTAATTCACTCACAAGTGCCTTCTTTCGATGTCATAATTAGATGTTATGGACCTATTCAATAAAAAAACAACAACAACTAATTATGTACAGCTTAATCATTTCTTGGGTTTGAGAATGCGATACATAACAAAGAATACACCTATGAATAGATACATAATAACTCACCCTGAGCCCAGGCTTTAAATTAGTCAATACTTTGGAAAGTATTGACTAATTTAAAGCCTGGGCTATAAAATGTGTAAATGAGAACATCTGAAAGAAATATAAATTTGCTAGCGTGATCCATTCAGTCTATCATTTCCTTCGGTACCTCCACGTATTACGCTGAGCCCTGTTTCCGGGGGCGTGCAGTGCGCAGAATCTCTGGCCTGCCCTTGACACGATGCAATCCTTTGTCCTTCCAGCCAGCCTCGAGCCCGCTCAGGGTCTTTGGTTTGCTGCTTGCTGTTAAAAATTTTTTTAGAACTAATGATGTAATTGTTTTTAGAAATTATGATACAATTGATTTAGTTCTAGAGTAGATAGAATTTTGTGCGCAATGGGACTGCTTATAGCTGTGCATATGTAAGTGAAGGAACAACAAAGACTGACAAAACGAAAATGTTAGAACAAATTCTGTGTTTCAGAAGATTTAACAACTGGTTCATCTATGTTCCTACACATCGTTTAGAGGAAGGAAGAATTTATTTTATACTTATCGCGAAGTTATGCACAGTAACAGCTGAAGTTAAAAATAAACGAACTAGTAGGAAACGCGAAGCAAACACAAATAATTCAGTTCTGGTTCAAAGTGTAACTTGAGGCATTAAGCACCGAGTCGACTACTTGTCGTCTCGCATGAGATATTTCGGAGCTCCTCGGTCCGTTTCTCTCCCCAAACTACGTCGGTCGTGCTGTACCAAGCCGAGGTAATGCTGTGATTTTGTGGATATTACAAGTAATGATATTATTATATGAGAGTTAAAGACTGCTATACTGTGATTAAAATTAATTATTTTGCTTTTGACATTGACAGACCACCAGTCCTACAATTTAACGTGTTACACGTCCCACGAAAGTAGTGTGTCAATTCCAGTTTTTAAGCATGGTCTCTGCTCAAACGATACTTCTAATTACGAACATACATATCCCGCAGACTTGGGTTTTTCATATCATACGGGTATTATATATTGGGGACTGGAAACTCGTGTAGATTTTGCTCAAGATACTTCTTAGAAGAAATTCATCTTCACCTAGTGTAACAGTTAAGCACCAACAATTTTCTGTAAGCATCTAAACACCGTCTCAATATTTAATTTCGTTCAGCTCCGACCTAAATATTTAATTCGTTTACCGGAATCTTCGGTCGTAACCATTTTTATGCTTCGCTCAACAGGCGTTTGGTACCTTTGGTACAGAAGAATGTATGTTTGAGACAATTGTGTTTTTGCCTCACGTTTCAACTGAAATGTAAACCCATATTTTCCTCTTACATTTCAAGTGGATTGTGGAAATTACATACATTTGCAAGTTATATGATTTTATTTGCGGTGTGGTCGAGTTTAACAAAGAGCAAGTTTAGCCCATAGAGAGTAGTTGGAAGGCTAACCTAAAGTTTGGATGGCTTCGGCGTAATCCCTGTATGCGGATTTAGTTTATAAATACTTTTAGCTTACCTCGTGTGATTTTAGTAGGTGAGTGACTTACTAAATTCAGACTGATTGCTTTACATTGGTTTCAATTGCTATTTTAGGTTTATTCTCAATCCTGAAATACCTACGTATATTTTTTTTTATTTGTTACCTTGTAACGATTATATGCATCAATCTGTCTTCATGAAATATACTTAACATAGATATAGGTATACCTACTTTGATTTACAGGATTGACAATATAGAGTTTTTAACTATTATGGTTTTGTATATTTAGATTAAAAGTATTTCCACAATATGACCCAATCAAGTCATCGTGCTTTTTGACGCTCCGATAGTTACTTGTTCCAAAAAAACCGGCCAAGTGCGAGTCGGACTCGCGCACCGAGGGTTCCGTACAAACCTGCAAGGTTTACAAAGTTCGTTCATTACGACAATCGAGTCATAACTATGGTATTTTTATATATTTTTTAATGTAACTAAAAATTTAAGGTTTTCGGAATTTTTCCTTTATGTGTGGTATAAAACGTTGCTTCATGCCAAATTTCAAGATTCAAGGTCGACTGGAAGTACCCTTTAGGTTTTGATTCCCTTGCAAGTACTTGCGAGTTTCAAAATATGCAGCTTAAATTGCTGTTTTTTTGATTGCGTTGACATAGAAGTTTGATTTTGCTACAGCTTATAGACCTGAGTATTTGGTATGAATTTCAATTTAATACCTCTACGCGTTTATGAGGAAATGGGTAGTAAGTTTAAGATTATTAAAAAAAAAAATATTTTGTGATGTAACTAAAAATTTATGGTTTTCGTAATTTTTCCTTTATCTATGCTATAAGACGTTGCTTCGTACCAAATTTCAAGATTCTGAGATCACGGGAAGCACCCTGTAGGTTTTGATTCCCTTGCAAGTGTCGAAAATTTGCGGCATAAATGGCTGTATCTTTTGATTGCGTTGGCTTAGAAGTTTGATTTTTCCACAGCTTCAAGGGACAGTAGACCTGAGTAATTGATATAAATTTCAGCTTCATACCTCTACGCGTTCCTGAGAAAAAGGGTCTTGACAGACGGACGGACGGACGGACAGACGGACAACAAAGTGATCCTATAAGGGTTCCGTTTTTTCCTTTTGAGGTACGGAACCCTAAAAATGATGTTCCAGGCACAATAATTCAAACATCCAATAACATGACAGGAAGTCAAACATCCTGAAGCCGATTATGATATATCCCATACAGATATTGATCACAACTCAGCCTGGTTTTCGCCGTCGTTTCGATAGCATTGTACTTAGTACCGTGTGAGGTAAAATTTGCACACAATAGTCAAGCATATAGAGCCCGCACGTGCCTATAATCCGAACAATGATCATTGTTACATCAACATTTCATTACTCAGAAACGTTCGCGTAGTAAAAACAGTGTGCTGTCACAATTTGTCTAGTAAGCTTTTTAGTGAAGTAACTCAACACACTCATACATACACATATATATGTATGTATGTATATCTACTTAAATGGTATAGTGGCACAATTATAGCGTAAGCTTAGTATGGGGCTAGGTGGCGCTGTGTGTATATGTCCTGATATATTTATTTATTATTTAATTAGTATGATGTCGTGTTTGTATGTTTATATTGTTTGTATATATTCTTTGTTACTAAAATGGGGTGTGATACGGGGAGGTTGTGATGTGATATCATTAGCAGCAGTATGATTTTGAGGTCCTCAGACATGTAGGTTTCCTCACGTTTTTTTCCTTCACAACAAAGATCAGCGGTTATGAACACATAGATAACTTGAAAAATAAATTGTAGTTATACTAAGTAGTGGTATACATATTGTGGAGCTTTTCCTACTGCAATTATTCATTACAGACTATAGATGTTATGCTAGATGCTCTATAATACACAACCTCGTTTTAAACGTAACCGATTTCGTTTCACTTCAAAGTATCCCCATCTTTCACTGTTCGCGTATCCGATCCAAAGCCTACACTTTTGCAACTTCATGGAAATCGGATAGCGAAACCTTTTACATAGAATTTATAGAATAAACAATACAACAATTTTTATTTGTAGCTATAAAACACTATGTAGATGTTTTGTACGTGCTAGGCTTCAGTCAAATAAAAGTTATTCTTAGATCGTAAATTTATTGTTGCAATAGAATCACAAATCATTCTACTGGTAAGACAAAGCTTAACTTTAGAGCATTGAAGTTTGATGGAAAATCCCATACACCAGACAAAAAGATATAGTGTTGCGTGTAATTTATTATTGTTACATGCATTACTACTGTAGGTGAAGCATACTTATACATACTCCCCCTGATGCTCCAGTAAACTTATGAAAGTGAATGTGATCGGTATCTTTATTGTGCGCTTGTTAACTCCATGAACTACTTGTCTGGTCTTAGCTTAGTGTTTACGGATCAATATTTAATTACATGAGAAGAACCTGTTATTCAAAGAATACATATTGTACATAATCACAATCGTAGGCGAAAAGGCGTTAAGGTATATCTACTTTTTTAGCAATAGCAAATTAATTATTTATTATTATTAATTTTAATTCAAACATCTTTTTGTTTGCAAAACATATGGTATGCATTTTTGTTTATAATATTGACATCACAATTCTTAAGTATATTTTTGGTTAGGTTGCTGTTAACCTAAGTTTGACAAATATTAAAAGTTAATCAATAACGCCGGAACATCATGTTTCTGCGAATATATTTATTGCGCAGTTGCTTTATTGAGACAGATTGCGTCGAAATATCAAATAACTTTTCATCGTCACGTACATTGGCAGTCTATTTTTTTTTAGATACCTAAGATTAGATGAGTATGGTCTATATCTAAGATACTAGAAGTAAAGCGACTACAATTTGCCTCCTTGTCTCCACTTGAATGTAACAATTATGTCAGTGGACAGTACACTCACGAAGGGATTCATTGTACGCCAACCCTTTGTTTAGAGCTCCCCCAGAGTGTCGTCTGTCAGCGGCGCACTCGCTTCATTGATTACATAATCGGTTTCGTAAATGGGTTTCCACTTACCGCCGATGCTTTTTCCATGTTTCGTGTCGTTTAATTATACACTGTTAGGGCAATTACTCAATACTCGACCGTGTTAATTACAGTATCTGTTTCATTGCTTGTTGTGCCACATACTGAGTAGTGATAGACTGATTGGATTCAGCGCTTCACGAATGGATAGTAGGAGTTACGGTACATCAATACGGTTTGATTTTGAGGTCAGGGTCATCGGTAAGTCTCTGATGCCAATGCTGCATTACTCACGCATCCATGTTGGTTGCTCAATTGGCATCATTATTCGGCTCACGACTGTGTTTGGCGTCTCTTCAGGCGGTGCATTCGCATTTCCAAGCGTGGCGCGGTTTGTCTATCAAAAGCTGGTGAGGCAACTGGCACATAGCTCCGAGCGCAGCCAAATGCCTTTTAGAATGCAAATGTTGTGCAACAAAATAAACGCGACGATATTTTACGTGATCTAGTCTCTGTGCTACCGACTTGGATAGGACTCCTAGATCTTGTTTATTCTTCCTCTCTGTCAATTAAACAATCCGTGATCGTATAATCTAGTGCCAAATTAACATAATTAACCATATCCACAAATAATATAATTAAACTTATTGTCCACAGATGCAGAACATAAACAACATAGTAATGTTCCCGGTAGACAGCCTTCTGAAAGGAGATCTGAGAGGAGTCAAGGGTGATCTGAAGCGGCCCTTTGACAAGGCATCCAAAGACTACGAGTCCAAGTACCTGAAGTTGGAAAAAGAGAAGAAATCGCAGGCGAAAGAAGCTGGTCTCATCAGGAGCGAAGTAACACCGGCTGAGATCGCTGACGAAATGGAGAAAGAGAGAAGGCTGTTTCAATTACAGATGTGTGAGGTAATTAACTGACTAATACAGCTTATACGACGCAATAAACTACTTCTACTTCATTATGTTACGATAAAGATAAGGTTAAACTCTCCGTCGAAAGTATTCAAGCCTGCTATAAGAATAGAACGTCTTAACAACTATCGATTGAACATATTTATCTGTCTGAATTGTGTACTCTATTTACATTCACAAATGCATTCGATAGAGCATTTGTATATTAGAACGAGCACGAGCACTTTAACCGCTATTTGTTTACACTACTTGACTTTATACGTTTGCCACTTCACTTCACTTTTTATGTGGCAAGTTTATGTTTCATCAGCGTTGCATCCTTTACGAGGATGTGTACGTTTTGATTAATTTGTGCTTCCTCGTTCTGCTCTACTACTGTTTCTGTTGTCGCATGAGTCAAGTTTTAAATAACTTTAGTAAGTTGTTCTTCCCAAAATGGTTTCAACGGTCTGCATTCCGATGCTAATCTGCAACTAAGAGAGTTATCGTCAACTATGCGGATGTATACTCTGGTCTCTGACTAAGATATTCTCGGAAGAATTGAATTTTTTCTCGACGTGACTAGAATACAACGCTCGTGGAACTATAATGGTTCTAGCATCAAAACATCAGACAGTTCAGTCTATTTAATAATTCACGTGAAGTTAATAAGATTGGGCGAAACATTTGACCCGCCGAGACCGTGTAAAGTTGGGCACTTTATTAATCGCTAAGCAATTTGTGGCTTCCCCCTTGCCCCCAGTAGGCAACCTGTTGGAACTTTAATAAGTCACTGGTCAGATTATGAAACAGTACTCCCCACATATGAAGCAGACACAGGTTATATAACAGTTTATACCTGAGCCCAAATGCCCGCTCCACTTGTTTGGCATCGGATAAATGCTCTCGCCGGCCGAAACAATGTAAATAAATAATTTGGGCTCTAATGGCCTCTTATAAATCTACACAAAGGAGTGCTTTTGTTCGACTCTAATTGTGTTTGTCTTTTTGTCTATTTAAAATTAATAAGGGTCAGAGTATTGAATACAGTTTGGACCAGACGAAATACGAATTCCCTGTGTTTTCGTGTTCATTGTGATACTTCGTACGTTTTCAAGCGATGTATTCTTGTTGTTTGCATTCAATAATGTAGGAGAAAGTGCATTAAAAATGAAAACCACAAATTAAAGAACAATCAATTTACTTTCGCAAAAGATAAGGCTTATTCGCTTAATTACTTGAACATTTTCCGTACGAATTTTCCGCCTCACGTTAGCTTCGCATCCATTTATTACGTCCAAGTTTTGGCGCTAGTAATTAGTTATTGTTACAACTCGAATGTAATTCAACACTGCCTGTAACAATATGTCTGCTAGTGACAGCGTACGTTAGTTATACGCTATTGTCCAAAACACGAAGCGTTCGTACTGGAGTAAATTATGGTATAGTAAGAGTTACTACTGTTTACCCATAGCAAACATCAATTATTTATCAAATGTATAATAACAGAATGGGATTTTACATTTTAAGTATAGAAATATATGAATCAAAATTCAATAAAAATATTACTTAAGTACAACAAAAATAATTCTTCGTAAGATATTCTTTTATGTCAATATTCTTTGTAAATGATTTCACTCACAACAAATACCTATTTCATTTCAATCTCGTGAAACGAATAGGATCTATTCACACCACAATCCGACCGAGATTTCAGCGTTAGGTCTTGATAGCTCCATCTATTTTTACTACGCAATTTTAGAAAAAATCTCATGAGGGATTAATGCCACAGCTATTACCAACCAAATTTAATGTAAAACAATAACAGTGTAATTTCGTACCCAAAGTTATTTACTAACTCATCGTGTTGATTGAACATTGAAATCAAAACATCCTTCTTATTGTATTAAGTACTAATAGGAATAGAGAGAAAAGTTGAGCTCTAATATCTAATGGTCTATAACTTTTTGAACCATTGTAAAAGTTCGTCTATCTACTTACTTCTAAGATACATAACTCAAAATTGTGTTCATCATTTTTTTTAATTTATTTTATCCATCCAGTCATCTCCAACGAACTATACACTGTAGGCAAACTTTACTTTTTAATCGCCATAAAATGATCTACACGTTGCCATTATCGGTTGAATCGACACCGTTATAAATGCTTAGTTCGACCTTTGTACCTACTACGGTCGCTGGTTGGCAATGACAATTGTGACACGTTATTATGACTGGCCGTGCCAGAGAAACTGCAGTTTTGGTACTGGAAACTGGCCAGACCCATATCATTCTTTAAGCATGCCATGTTTGGGTGCTGGCGACGACACTGCAGGGAAAAAGTGACTCTTGTGAATGTCTGAGTGTTTCAGAGCTTAGCTTGGTTTTAAAACTTACACAACTATCTTTTCTAAAGTATAACTAGTTATGCTACCGGATATTCCATCAGAAGCTGTGTTTCCGGCAAACTACCTATACAATCCAGGGGTCTTTAAAAGCGAACCTATTCATGCTTTCTGCGAAATTTAAATCATGAAGATCTTGTTGCGATGTGGAAACAGATATAAGATCTCTAAATCCACTTCAATCAAACGAAGAGAAGGCGCATATTTAAATATTGATATACCTTGCACAAATGTACATACACACCGCAACCTGCAACCGCAGCGTACTTGACGAATATAGTCCAATGTTTACATGCACTTGAAACGCTGCAAGGAAAGCAATGATGTCAGCGAGATAAGATATAGACGCAGTGCAAAGATTACAGTTTATAGATTCATAAATAATTCACAATTATCAGTTGTACGTGCAAGTTAATTGCAATAGCGAAAGAAAGTTTTGCGAGTAGATTTCTCAATAATCATGTGAATGTTTATATTCTCTTTTGTTAATAAATTCTTTGATAATATTTTCCCTAAAAACTACTTTGAGTTTCTACTTTTGTTGTTAGTGTCTAAATAATTCAAACAAGGGAATCTAGGCTAACTAAGATAACAAAAGTAACCAAGATTAGCTTGTAAGACACTACAGAAATATAAACATGACTATAGTCCATAATGTAAATCGTAAAACAGGGCTAGCACAGAGCTGAAACAAATAAACTCTTACACCATACGAGCCGTCCCGTCGTAGGCCATAAAATATGAGTCTGAGCGCATTGCCAAGCGTCTAAATTATAGAAGCCATATTATCTTTAGCTCTAATGGATGCACACGCCAAATTGCAGGGTGGCACGGTTCAGGAGAGGTTGTTCAATCGACTGAGATAGATGGGCCTGCGCATAGTGCATCTTGCCGTGTGTGCTTAGGTTTTAGTGCCAGCCAAACACGAGATAATGCCTAATAATGGCTGCATTAGCACAGCCTGTTCCACGAAAAGATAAATGGGCTTGAAAATATTACCTTTAACAAGATAAACAAGATAAACAATTTATTAATAATTTGTACAATTACATGTCAATTTAAAATAATTATAATAATAATTATTGTGATTTAAAATATAATAATATCACTTATTTCACACATATTCTACCATTAATGTTTAGGTAGCTTCTTTTATTGGCGTTTAAAAATTCGTCAATTGTGTAAAAAGATTGTAAAACGAGCCAGTTCTTTAACTTATTTTTAAATATGCTGTCACTGCTGGTGTTAGTGATCTCAGCCGGAAGGCAATTATACACTTCCGGCCCTCTCACGTGTGTTAGATTCCCGGCGCGAGCGAGGCGCACATGCGGCGTGGCCAGCTTGTCTGCGCAGCGGAGATCCATGGTACCCGAGTACTGGTCTCCACGCGTCTTAAACAAGTTTAAATTAAGCCTAACATATAGGGCCCATTGATATACTACCATCGATGGTAAAGTCATAATACCTAATGACTTGAAAAGTGGTCTCGCCGACGTGCGACGCGACACTTGCGATATTGCGCGTATCGCCCGCTTCTGCATTCTGAAAGCACGCAGTCGGTCGGCCGCGTGCCCCCAGAGTTCTGTCCCGTATTGCAAGACAGAATGCACTGTAGCAAAATAGCAAGTACGAACCACATCGGCAGAAACCACTTTAGAAAGTCTTCCCAACGCGAAACAGGCGCTGCCTAGCTTAGTACAGAGCTTATCAATGTGCGACGACCACGTAAGCCCGCGATCTAATTCGAAACCTAAAAAGGTTGTAGAGTCTACTTCGTCTATCTTGTTTCCTTCTATGACCACCTTCAGATTATCCTGAGATCGCCCTGATACAGAAAAGTAAATGAAATGGGTCTTTTTTAGGTTCAGCACAAGGCCGTTATGGTTAAACCACTTCGCCAGTTCACTCGCTGTCTTATTTAGGCAATCTTGCAATTCAGAGGAAGATTTCCCGGTCACTATACAGGCTACATCATCTGCATACATATATGCGCCCCCGGATGCGATGCAGTCCGGCAAATCATTCAGTAATAGGGAAAAGAGAATATTAGACACCGATGATCCTTGTGCCACACCCATATCGGTCTCCATCGCGTCCGATCGCGTCTCACCACCGTCGCCTACAACAATTTGAGACCTATCGCGCAATAAGCTCGTAAACAAAGCATGCGTGGGGCCGTTTATACCGTAATGCGCCAGTTTAGCTGCGAGTACGCTGCGATCTGCGACGTCGAACGCGCGAGATAAATCGCAGCACAGCACAGCGACTCGCAGCTTCCGGTCGCAAGCACCCAGCACGCTCTTAACTACTTCCCGCGCGAGTTCCGTAGTCGAGCGGCCCGCGCGGTAAGCGAACTGCCTTTCGGAAAGCGCTTCGGTAGATGCGAGGTATGCTGATAGACGCGAGCTCAAACCATTTTCAAATATTTTTGCGATGGCTGGAATTATTGACACTGGTCTATACGAGTCAGGATCTTCACGTTTTCCCTTCCCTTTAAATAAAGGTGAAATCTTGCTCAACTTCATCGCACTCGGGTACACACAAGCACGCATACACCTGTTGTAAAGTTCAGCCAGCAGCGGTGCTAGCTGTACCTTCACCAGGCTTACGAGCTCCATCGATATATCATAGATATCCTTAGTCGGTTTGCAAGGTATTCGGTTGATAATTCGATAGACCTCGCCAGCCGTGAAAGGAACGAGCCGCATGCTGGTGCTGCAAGGTTTATACGTTCTTTAAGTCACTTGATTTCTTCAATTTTATGTAATCGCATTCAATATTTACTCGGTGGCCTCTACATTAACCTGAAAATGCAAAGATATTTCTGTGTGACCTAAGAACCGAGTAAAAGCATCTCGGTGCGTTACTAACGCATGAGCTCATCATTTCTCCTACGTTGAGTTTCCCAAACGTCTATTAAACGTTATGTTTCCCCTCCACGATTCACGTACTCGTATGATAGTTTCTGTTTACAAAACGCCTTGTAATGAGCCGTATTACGCCTGATGAGATCAGTGGCTGATTGTGAAATGCACTGAGAGTAAATAGAATAATTGAAACGACCGGTGAGCGCATACCAAAACAAGAGTATTTTGTTACATGGGTCATTGTTCTCGTTGTATGTTGTTTATTCCGAGCTCCTAACTCAATATTGTTTGACCGACTGATATTCGTCGGTGGCTTACACACGCCTCGATGACTTCAATTTTACCGAATAGAAAGAAAATCAAGCGTGATTA
This sequence comes from Macaria notata, assembly GCA_927399415.1. Classification (NCBI taxonomy): domain Eukaryota; kingdom Metazoa; phylum Arthropoda; class Insecta; order Lepidoptera; family Geometridae; genus Macaria; species Macaria notata. The sequence continues at coordinate 5,674,500 of OV656727.1, forward strand.
CATCCCCTTTGCGGTTCTGACAACCCGTTCTGATGAAGACTACGTATTTCTCTTTGAAGATTTCTTTTACATTTATTTGCCTGGATTTCACTATCGCTTTCCAAAATAAAGAAAATCTCATTTGTACTTCGACAGTAAACCACCGGGTTAAATTGAAACGTTTACCACAACAAAAGCATTCCCGTCACGACGAACTTGTTAACACTGGCAACCTCTGGCGCGAATACTGATTCTATTGTTTAGTGCTAAAAAAAGAAAGCTAGGCTGTTGGCTAGGAGTGGCTGGTTGGTCGGTGGCAGGCAGGCAGGTCGTCGACCGGCCTTGCGCCGCGCAGGGCCGGCCGCCGTCGCCGCTGTGACCCTCGCTTTGTTCACGTCTCGCGCCGCGCACGGTGCAATCGCCTCGGTTGCTTTACTTTGATGCAACCCACGCATTCACCTTTCTCGGCATTGCACCCGCATGCACTTCCAAACAAGTGAAAAGTCGGAAGAAACTAGTTCAGCCGGCGGCGACTCGCCAAGAAGCTTGTGCAAGGTCGCGCGCCGGCTTTATTATTGCACAACTGCGTGAGACAGATTTGGATCCTCTATATCGAAGCGTGCGCGTGCGTCACGTCGAGTAATTTTAACTCGCGGAAGGGCATGCCGCGTGTGATCGCTCCGCTTCCCCAGTCCGAATGTCGTCGGTGGCTAACTAGCCGCTTTTCGCCACGGCTCCGGTGCACGAGGGCTCGACCGCGCGTCATCCGCCGGCGTCACCCGGTCTGCTCTCGCGCTTACCGTCGCACGTTTTTGTTTTCTAGTACCTGATAAAATTCAACGAGATAAAGACGAAGAAAGGTATCGAGCTGCTGCAACACCTGGTGGAGTACTATCACGCGCAGACGAATTACTTCCAAGACGGGTTGAAGACCATCGAGCACTTCGGTGTCTACGTGGCGGACCTCAGCGTGCAGCTGCAGAAGATCCGGCAGCAACAGGACGACGAGAGGCGAGGGCTGCTGGAGCTTAGAAACATGCTGCGAGCGGCCGCGCCACAGGACCGAGAGGTACCTACCTACTATCTTCACACATTTTTCTTTAACTTACTCACTCCTTTGGCGCAACGACCCAAAGTGAGTCTTGGCCTCCGAAACAAGAAAATGCCATCTTCGCCGGTCTTAAGCCACTTCCTGCCAGTTAGGAACTTGAAGTTCTCGCAGGTTTGCTTCCGCAGAGTTATGACGCTGGACTTTGGTATAGGCCTGAACGGGCTACACAGGATTGTTGGGTATGCTGATGATTGGCCTTGCTGGGACAGAGCAAAAGCGAGGTTGTGACTGCAGTGCAAACGCTCTCTTCTGAGGCAGCTCGGACCGGACTAAGGATAAATGCTGGTAAGACAGAGTATCTCCACATGAAGCGGTATAAAAACACGATGTTTTTCTTTTACACAGGTTTAATAACACTAACGAGGTAACTGTAAGAGAACGTATATCCACCTCACGACTTGAAGATACTTTGCCGGTAGTTTAGCGCGTGACCGGCCGTAATGGCGAGCGCGGCTGCTAAAGTGAGATGTTGTTAACTCATTGTTAGCAACTTTGGCCACGAGTTCGTGGAGCAGGATGTTTATTGAAATGTTTATGTGTGCTTCTACTTGCGCGGACTTATTTTGTTTAAAGTTTATTTTTTACTTTTATTATTCTCAGTAATACCACATTTTGTCTACTTCATTCAGTTTAGATTATTACTTTTTTGTGGTATGCCCATGTCTTGGTCGATATTTCTGGGATAAAAAGAGCTTATGTCAATTTTAGGAAACAACTACTATCCATACCACTCAAACACCATAATCCGTCACAACGTACCGGAATGAAAGAAGAAAACATAGACCAACAACTAAGATTGCCTTTTTTAACTATACGATTTGTCTAATTCCCAGGTAGCATCCTCAGTAGGGGGCTACTCTCTCCACCAGCTGCAAGGCGACAAGCAGCACGGCGTCACTCGCAGCGGCTACCTCCTCAAGAAGTCAGAAGGCAAGGTCCGCAGAGTGTGGCAGAAGAGGAGGTGCAGAGTCACGGCGGAAGGCTTCTTGGACATATTCCACGCGGATGAAAACAAGACGCCAGCGAGGGTCAACCTGCTGACTTGCCAGATTAAAGTCGCTGCTGAAGATAAGAGGGCGTTCGATCTAGTCTCATGTAAGTGTATAAATAATCGTTTTAAAAAAGCAGTTTCCTTCTTGGTGCTTAAAATCCTGACTGTCCCATGCAAAAAAAACCAACATAATAATTGCAAAAAGTGACAAAATCTACTGATGTCCTCTGGAGAAATATGTAGTGTTTTTCCGCTGCGACTGCTCCTTAACCGACATCAAACAACAAACTTGATGGTTTTTAGGTGTGTTCCTCCATATACCACCGCCACACCTCACCTCCTAACCAACGTGGCCTCCGTGGATCTCAAGATCTTCCCAACACCGCACCTTGTGTCCTGAAGCTTTGCTGTTCTCTTTCGGCAAGATATTCTAGTCGACACGTGTTTCGCCTCTCCACGAGGCATCCTCAGGACTCGTGTTGACTCTCCGAACGTCGGTCCGAAAGTCAACCGCGAAGTCTTTCGAAAGTCAACCGCGAAGTTTGTTGTTTGATGTCGGTTAAGGAGCAGTCGCAGCGGAAAAACACTACATATTTCTCCAGAGTTTCAGTAACAATGGATTTCCGCAAAGTAACGCCTGATTCAATATCTTATCTACTGATGTTACGATAGTCCCAACTGTGTTATGATAGAAAAACTCACAATTGGTCACAATTATCTACGTCGCACATTACTTATATTTATACCTAATTTAGAATATAATTGAACCACAATAGAATAATTTTACCAGAGTATTCGAAAACGTGACACGAAATTGTTTCTTAAAAAGTTAGCAATCCTGAATTCGTGAGACACCTCACGTTATTTTCAATAAAATCTATCCAAATAAATTCTAAGTATGACTCGTGTACGAAAAACAAGAAAATATTGCAATTTCATTTGATAAATTGGCAATTAGTCACACTGCGTGATAAGTGGCCCGATCGAAATTTCGCACGATCTCATTCATTGATAATATCGTCTAATGAGCCAGGGACTACACAAACAGAATAATAATGAAAATATTTCTATCATTTATAAAAGGAAATGTTTTATCGAAATTATCGATGAATAAGAAAAGTATTATATCCGTTATCTAGTACCCACAACACAAGCGTTTGCTTAGTGTGGGGCTAGATGGCGCTGTGTGCAATGTCCCGGAATATTTATTTTATTTATTTAATTTGGTATCTGTACTCTGTTTGTACTCTATTTGCACTTTATATTTTGACCAAAAAAATATACTGTGTGTGTGTTGTTTCTTCACGATCCTGCTGGGCCGGTTTGAATATAATTTGGTATGAAGAGCAATTAGAAGCAACATTTCATTTCTATCGAACTTTAGTAAAAATATATGAATTTATTCAATAATAAGAAACAATATTTACACATATTAACACTAATAGAACTAAAAAAGAGTATTTACATCTAAAATAAATTTAAACAATCTACCTGTGGCACCAAGAACGCTGGCTGCATTCCCACGCTGGATTGCTATAGAAATCCTTTGCGCAAGGAACCAGCCAGCGTTCTTGTCTCTAGTGATGTCATTCAACATTTTATTTAATTTTTTTTATAAAAGACTTAGTGCTTTTACCCCACGGACCAAAAGTTTCGAAGCCAAGCGGTACGAAAATATAATCAGTCGATAATGATGTATATTTTCGCCGCTTGGCTTCTTCTGCTGCGTCCGCCGCGGCTCCTGCCGCTTGTACTGTTCCACTGAGGCGAGAAGGAGCTAGTGTATCGACGCAAGTTGCGTCCCATACAAGAGCTTTTCCCCGCTCCCAGGGAATCAGTGTGAGGCCATCGGGGCGCTTACCATCGTCACGGACCATGCCAATCGGTTCAAGAACCGATGGTACGTTGAAAGAAGATAGATTTGACTGTACATTAACACAAAGACTACTGTTTATTTCACCACGTCATTAGAAATTAATTAATTACTCCCTGTTCTCCACGCACTATAATCCAGCGATCTTCAAAGCGAGAGTGAATCGGTTCTTATCGGGGAAGCACGCTCCATCTTAGGTCATAGCCTTTACTTACCATCAGGCAAACTATGGCCTAGAGCAAAGCCGTTCTAGTTCTAAAAAAATCCTTTTATTATTCCAGATAACCGTACATACCACTTCCAAGCTGACGACGAGAGCGAGCAGCGCGCTTGGACGTCAGTACTAGTCAACTGTAAGGAGGGCGCTCTGATGAGGGCCTTCCACCAGCAGGCAGGGGAGAGCAACAACGACCAGGGACATTCACTGCTGGACCTGCAGCGGTCCATCATAAGGGCGGTACGAGCCATGCCGGGGAACCAAGTGTGTGCCGACTGTGGCTCGACTAATGGTGAGAATTGAGATGATATAAAACCTCTTTTAGGCTTTTTACTGTAACTACTCTTGGTAGATGAGAGCTTGTGTAATTTTATACTATTAGATTGACTGGTACTAAAAAACTGTGTGTATGAACCGTATAAAAATTCTGTCAATGTTTCTGTGAAAACGCTTCATATTATAAGGCAGTTAATACCGAGACAGTTAATAAAGGCGATAAGGCCGCCCAATGTGCATTAAAACAGTTTCTAAATTTCTTTTATCATGTTATTTTTTGGTGTGCATTAAAGAAATAACTTATCTTATCTTAATACAAGACGGTATTTAAATTGACTAAAAATTAAAAAAACTAACATTATCTTTAATGACAGATAATAAAATTATAAAATTTTAAAGAATTAATATTAATTGTCATATAAGTTTAAAACTAACTTCAATTTCCTCCAATTCAATCTTTTCTTCCTCCATTCCAGACCCCACGTGGCTATCCACGAACTTCGGCGTGATAGTGTGCATAGAGTGCTCGGGCAGCCACCGCGAGCTGGGCGTGCACATCTCTCGCATCCAGTCTCTCACGCTGGACCGGCTCAGCACTTCGCAGCTGCTGCTGGCGAGGAACATGGGCAACCAGATGTTCAACGAGGTCATGGAAAACACGCTCGATGAGAGAGACAAGTTGACGCCGGAGAGTACCATGTAAGTTGGATGTCTGCTATACGCTTGAAAGTAAAGCTCTACATATGTTTCTCCTAGGCAAACGTGCAACATCGTGGTGCTTAATATTAGGCAGACTGTAGTCAAACGTTGGCCTATTCCGTGTAAAAAAAGAAGCTTGAAAAGAATGTGAGTGGAAATGGATTTAAAACGTGACCTTGGTAATGTCGGCAAATGTTATATCAGAAGTTGTGGCTAGCTAAGTACGTGCTAAAAGATTAATACTAACAAAGTCTTTAAAGCAGTCAATAGATTACATTTTACACAACAACATTCTTGGGACCCAGCAAAGGTGATCCTGGAGCTCTTGACTTGCTGCATGTCAATGGTGTTTTGAAGTCTTAGAATTAGCCAGCCCGTTAAAATAAGAAGCTGTCTACTCAATATTTTATAATTAAAACTACACTATTTTAAACTGAAATGTACGTCCACGATATAAAGCTAACACTCCACCTGTTTCTTCCAGGGAGGAACGTCTCCGCTTCATCCGCGAGAAGTACGTGTACCGCGCGTGGGCGGCGCACACGTGCCGCGACGCGGCCGAGCGGCAGTGCGAGGTGGAGCACGCCGTCAACAACACGCACCTGCAGAACCTGCTGCAGGCGTACGCGGAGGGAGCCGACCTGGCACAACCACTGCCCTCCTCGGTAACTAATTCTTTTTTAACTTGAACGGGTTTGCACTTGGCCATAGTTTGTCTGATAGCAAGCAAAGGCTATGGCATAAGATGGAAGGTGCTTACCCGATAAGAACCGATTCACTGTCGCTTTGAAGATCTCTGGATTATAGTGCGTGGGGAACAGACAGGCAGGCAGGGAGTTCCACAACCTTGCGGTATTATACAATAAAATTAAAATAAATAAATATTCCGGGACATTGCACACAGCGCCATCTAGCCCCAGTAAGCAAACGCTTGTGTCGTGAGTACTAGATAACGGATATAATACTTATATACTTTTCATTTATAAATACATACAAACGACCAGACCCAACACAAGTAAATTAAGAGAGAGAGCATCACCTGTACTGATTCGTTCTAAGCTGTACAACCTATTGCATTTAATTGTTAATAGCAAGCTACAAAGTGGCCGAAGTTTAGCCTGCTGTCTGATTTAAAACATAATTAAAATCACGGTGACTTCTCGCAATCGCACGATAGCTTCTGAATTATAATTCCTAAAAGATGGTCAGAAATCCAAGTCCAAATCCATTGTCAAAAATCAATAGTAAAGTAGACATACCTCAGCAACATTTTGTTGATGATCACTTGTTATTTCCTTCCAGGACTGCGGTGAAACAGCGCTCCACCTGGCCATATCCCGTGAGCTGGGGGACGGCTCCAGTCTCCACATAGTCGATTTTCTAGTCCAAAACGGGGGGTCCTCTCTCCTAGACAAGTGTACCACCACTGGAATGACGGCGGTACATCTGTGCGCACTCACTGATAGGACGGAGCCCCTCAAGCTGCTGCTCAAGGCTGGCGCTGATGCGAGCCTCAAAGATGGGGTCGGGAGGACGGCGCTGCAGGTAGCCAGGCAGCTGGGACATGTTGGCTGTCAGGAACTGGTACGTTGATATTTACTTTGTAATTTTTGTTATTATAGTTATGGATAAAAAACTACTTAAGAATATGTGTTTGCTGCTGTCTATGGTCACTATAAAAATCAGGAGTCCAAGAAAGAAAGCAAATCTAGAGAAAGATATTTTTCAGTGGTTTCTCTATAACCTGAGCGAGTTCTAGTACAAAAGCATGACTACAGACCGACTTAGTTTAGTTATTTATTCTGTGTTGAGGATACCGTGGTTATACCTACACAAGACCTACATCGAGAATTACTGGAATATTTCATGTTTATCCATCTTATTTCAAAACGTGGTTTAAATATTAGTCTAGAACTTACCATATAAATAGTCGGTTCTTGTTGTTCAAACATCACATACAAACAATCAAAACGTCAACTTCAAATTAAAACGTTGATTATCATTGGTAACATATTAACAGTGTGATTATTGTGACAGTAGACAGTCAAATTTCGAACAACAAAAACGGACTCAGTATTTTCTAAGTTTTAGACACACACGTTTTGTATTAAGACTTTTGATTAAATTATAATCAGTAATATATTTTGTTGTTTAATTTTCTTTTAGATTGGAAAAAAACTAATCTTCTTTCTTTACTCCACAGCTGGAGAGCGTGGACAAGCGAGAGAAGAGTATATTTGAAAACATCAACATTGACTGGAACCTCTCACATGATGACGGATCTACTGACTTCTCTGACGATGACACTGTCATTGATGAACGGGTGAGTTTCAACAACAGCATTATTACACTTAATTAAATATGTATTGATATTCACAGCAAAAATACTTACTAAGTCAAGATAGAAGTCTTTTGAGTGTGAAAGCTCACAAGAATGTTCGTTACTCTAATATGTAAAGGAGAGCAAATATTTTATCTAAATGTGATGGAAAATTTTTGAAGATAAGGCCAAAAGAGGTACTTGATAAATGAGGTACTTAAACAAAAAGTAGTGGTAGTAGAACTGTAGATATATATGTATGTAGTAAAACATTTTAAATTAAATTATTTCATAACCTCTATGTTGGTCTAATTTAGCTAATTATTCCTCTTTTTATCGGTGCCTGATAAGTTTGTTTCTATTAAATTTTAGGTATAGAATTTAGTTTTTTTTTGCTGAACTCAAATACCACATTTTATTACATTAGTAGTTTTTAAGTGTTCTCATCACATCTTTAATTGTACAACAACCATGTTCAATTCAGTAGTGTAGTGAATAGTTTGAGTGTCTTTTATTACACATTTCATTCAATACATAACTAGTAGCATTAGATAACAATAAAACTTAGTTTTTCTATTCATTAACATTTACGGAAGTACCACTTTATCTGTGAATCGTGAAAAAATATGGCAGTTGTTTTCGATACCAGATTAGTTTATACCATCGACCATAGTTTTGCGTGTGTCATTTCAAAAGTCTTTAAGCACCTTACATAATTTGTACAGTATTACCGGTACACTTACACAGATAACTTGGCACATTCTAAACGTGCACGACTCCATAACAGCATGATACTAATACCAACCCTTTACTAACGAATCTTTTTCAGATATTCATGGATTGGTTTTCAAAATTGCAGCAAAACGGTAGCGTGACGCCCGAGAAGAAATGTCCAAGGTCGCGGCCACCTTCGTACGCAGGAGGTATGCTCACTGAGAGGCCCATGACTGGGGGAGAGTCTCCCGTGCTCAGGTCCAGGTCTTCTACGTGTGATTCATTGCATCACGCGCCGCCCACGCCCACCACGCTGCCTAGGAAACCTAATGTTTGTAAGTTATCGTTTATGTCTGCCAGTTATCGTTAAGGTCTGCAAGTTATCTTTCTTTTACCAAATGAGGCACTTGGTATGCTACGTCATCATGGAACGTTAAAAAACACAAACAAACAAATGATCGGTGGAGAATGGTACCAAGATCTCACTCTTCTACGAGTTAAGTATTTTCCTTCAACCAGAAGACTTCTTTCTACGAATACGAGCTAAAAAACAAGATATAAGAAGACCGCGATAAACGATATATTTGATAGGTGATATTTCTAAGTTACTTTACATCTATTTATTTGGTTTTGATAGTTATGTAAGCGTGTTACTGTTACATCCTAGACTGTAGCAATAACATCAGACGGGCTGTAGTCAAACGCAGACCTACGTCACTTACAATGCTCATTATTATTTCAATTCTCATTTTTTTAACAAGGAATGGGTTTGCGCTTGTCAGTAATTTCGCCTGATGGTAAGCAATCATTTAGATCTAGGACGGAGCTTGGTTACCCAGTAAGAACCGATTCACTGTCATCGCAAGGTTATATTTTGCGGGGAACAGGGAGTCAGGCAGGGGGAGTTCCACAATTTAGCAGTTCGCACTATAAAAGTGGAAGCAAAACTCTTAGTGCGAGTCTTGGGAACTTGGACCAGGAAGCGGTAATTTTTTTTCAATGTGTTTATTGGTTATGTTGCAGATAACATCGGCAGCCTGAAGAAGCGCGCGGCGCCGCTGCCCCCGGGCGTGCTCGCCCACCCCCCGCACCCGCGCTCCACCCCCTCGCCCTCCGCGGACAGCGCGCGCTCACTGCAAGGTAATAATATACACACAATAACAATACAAACTTATATACCACAGTGTCGCTTATACAGATGTTAAAGCTGGTAGCAACACATTATGTACTCTTTCTCTTGAGTCGTATTCCTCATGACTGAGGGTCGTGACAGAGTTAATCCGTTAGGGGAGTTTTCTTGAGCAGATACATCGTAATGGGCGCCCAGGTCCTTCCACGGAAGACACATGTCTTCGGATATTGTGGTCCTCAAACATGTCGGTTTCCTCACGATGTTTTCCTTCACCTAATCGAGAGCAAATCCACACATAACTTGAAAATACAAGTCATTGGTGTAGGGCCGGATTCGAACCAGGGTTTGTTATGTACATCTTTTAGTAAAACATGTTATTAAAATTGCACATTGTTATGTCTAAACCAATAAATTATATTATTCTTCTGTGATTTAGGTACTTAGACAGAAATATAATGCTGTTTTGTTTTGCGCAAGAACAGCAAAGAACTCAGTAAAAACAGTGCCTGGCTAGTTCAGTTGCCATCGGGTGTCTATATTCATATCACAAACAAAACATGCTGACAAAATAAGCTGTAACCAACGAAAACACTTGTATAGTTCTCAGTTGATCTTCTGATTACTTTTGTAAGCGACCATTTAAGCATGCCCGCTACAATACGACAATACCTCTGTTTCTAATAATATTGAATTTTATCTTATTGCCCAGTGTCAAGTGGGCTAGTGAAGCCCCGCCCCGCGCAGCCCCCGCCGACGCCCCCGCCCGTGCTACACAACGGAGCTCACAGAGACGAGCCCACACCGCCTCCCAGAAAGGTAACTTTTACATATTTATGTTGCTTCTAACTGCTTATCCAGAAAATATTGGGTATGGTTACTAATTGGGTGTGGGATATTGATACGTATTATGATTATCATGTCCTGTCACGAACTCCGATAAAATGTAACGCGCGATCGAAAAATTAACTGCGTGGACATTTGGTTATTTGGCTAGATGGCGATGTGTGCAATGTCCCGGAAAATTTATTTATTTATTTGACAACTTATTATAGACAACTTCGTAAAACAAGGATATGCTATAACTCGTTTACTTATATTGTTTGCCTAAATGGTGGTGCGACTGAAATCTGATTTAGATATCCGAAATATTATGACAGCTACATAAAAAATGTATGTAAATATTGTATTAGAAATATATTGTTCGGACAAAAGTGTTTAGTTCGCAACAAACTACAGTATCGATCTATTCTAAGCTCAGAGAGATAGATGTGTACCTTTTACTTGTGGCTATTTTTTCTGAGAAATTATTTATCAGTCCTTATTTAAAACACATGGTGGTATTGCTAGTGGCATGAGCTGCCTAATATGTTGTTTATTCTCAGGGTTTAACTAGCAAACCTCATCTAGCCACTTTAATAAAAAAGCGAGTAAAGGTGTGTTTATTTTTGCTTCAGAAGAAAAATAGATTGCAACTGGATAAGGCGCAAGCGAAACTGAGAAGGGTAAACACAGAGAGAGAGAAAGAAATAGTGTACCTTTACTTACCGCTTTCCCTCGTTTGATTTACGCCCTTATTAATGTCGTGTTTAAGGACCATTTCCGTACGAACGTCAAGCCACGGTCTAAATGTAGAAAATAATTGCTTGACAGTTTGTAAGGAAATTGGTATCTTTAACTGCCTTTTTGTCAAGCGACACCAAATTCTAAAACTCCGTTTATTAAAATTGTGCGCAAATTATAACTTCAGTTTCTGATAACACAGACTTTATGATGAGCACCATTTCTTTTGCGAGAGATGAAACGATATTTAATGCTTTGGTTTAATATCTTATGCGTGATATATTGGCATATTTTATGTACATATATTTATGTATACTCTTGACAATGACAGTCATAGCGCATAATCTGCTTAACTTGTTCTATATTTTTTGTAACTAATGCATGGTTCTGTAAATAATCTTGTTTTATTGTATTAAAACTTCCATTAGATATTCATAATTTATTTAACAAATCAATTATAAAGTACAGTTAATAAACTACTAGTTTTTTGTGATTAAAGACAATTACAGTAACTATTTTTGTTTTTCTTTGCTTCGTTTTTGATTAGATTCTTACATCTGTGTTTAGATACGTACAAGCTTTACGCATTAGTTTTTATATGCGAAAGTCCCAGCTTTATAATTTGTAAAAATAAGCAAAATATCATATTGCCATCTCTTAATTTATGTAGTTTATTGAAATCTATAGGTCCTAGACGTAGCTTACTCGTAATTTGGTGAACATTTCAAAACTATTAGCTTACTTCTGCGACGCCTGAATCTCACTAATCATCTCACCAAAATAATTTACACGTTATCAGATCAAAATAAATATTCTATAGAAGTTAACTGAAATAAACAAAAGTGGTTTTTAAAACCTCTATTACAGATATGTTACAAATCACAATGATTTCTCGATTACTGAGATTCAGGCTCACTAAACCCCTCACCAGCCAAACACTCTAACTCCAACCCACTATTCCAGGAATGTTCTAGTCAAGACTCATCGTTGGAACTATGCGACATGAACGAGTCATGTCTGGACGACAGTCGCCTGCAGTCGGCGCTGTCGTGCGACAGCTCGCGGTCGCGCGACAGGTCGCGGCGGAGTGACAGTCGCTCGCTCGATGTGTCCGACACGTCGAGCGTGCATTCGCGGTCACCATCGGCTTCTATTACTATGGTATTATATTTAAATTTAAGAGTTATATGTTGGGATTTATTGGGACATAATATTGCGGTTCTCTAATAACCATAACCATCTTCATGTGGCCATTATATCTCTTTGATAAGTCAAGCTGCCTAGTCAGGTTGGGGAGCAAGTGTGCGCTTGTTTGTTGCTTTGTGTGTCATGCTAAAAACCCTTTCGTTTAGTTTGGAGATAATTCAGGTCTTCTTAAGCCAAACATAGCCCACTTTTAATTCCGGGTAAGCGCGGATAACAGCACCGACCGGCTCTACAGATACTCTAGGCGTAGTTATTGACAGAATAATTGTCTTTCTAACTCTTATACATCTATGGCTTGAACTTAGCATACATTTCAATAATTGATTACTTTGTTTTCCTATCCAGATGGGTGGCGTCCGTCGGTGCCGCGCTCTGTACGACTGCTCCGCCGACAACGAAGACGAGCTGTCGTTCCGCGAGGGAGAGGTCATCGTGGTCATCAACGAGCGGACCGAGGACGACAACTGGATGGAGGGGCAGGTGGAGGGCACCCCCCGCCGCGGCATGTTCCCCGTCTCCTTCGTGCACATGCTCCCCGACTAGGAGAGGCAGAGACCACGGCATGAACCACACGCCGCCGCTGCTCCACGAGCCGACCGCAGTATTGTATGGCCATAGATGTAGACAGCACTGCAAATTGAACCTTATTGCGAGGTCGTAAGTATTGTATTGCTCTGTCTGCTAATCATTCTTATATCCGTATTTCAGTAACAGATTGGTCTCATGGATGATCAATCAGATTGATCTAATATATTGGAATTTACCACGCTCGTTTTATTAATGAACTCTTTGTATTTATTTATCTAATAATGTCGTGCGTGAATTGTAACACTGTTAATTTTAAATTTGAATCAATCAATGATCAGCAATTAATTTATATAAAAAAGAAAAAAAAACATCTTGATCAGTTAATCATTTAATTATTCAGTGTTATAAGTGTAACGGGCAATGATTGTCGACAAATTACTTTGAACTTTGGCCTAAAGCTTCTGGCTTTTCTTTGTACGGCTAAGAGCTTATTTTGATTAGTTTTACGGAAAAACCGCACAGTTTACATAAATACATATGTACATACATATGTATGTACGATCATCGTTAATATCAAGAATGTATAACGCGTCGTTTTAGCATTATAATCTGAGATAAGCTCGACCAATACATATCTGAATATAATACGATACGTTAAAAACTCAACGTAGCTTATCCTTTTTTGAAAATCAAGTTCTTAAAAGGAAATGTTTAGTGAAAGTTATGTATGCTTTTACCGATACATGTATCATAGACAAAGACTCAAGGTCTTTCTCTTGTGTTGAGATCTCGCAGTAACCATTTGTCTAATTCTAAAAGCCTTAGAAAATAACTGGCTGCGTTATACATATATCGATGAATGTATACATGATAGATACTTAAACAACTATAATAAGTACAATAGATTCAAACCCCACAATACATCACTAGGTCTATTCAAGTTCATTGTTAAACGGATAATATACAAGTTTTAATACTCACAATTTTTAACCATTCCACGTTTTGATGGAATTTTAATAATACTTGTTCAATGTTACTTTTGTAATTGTGGTATATTTATATATATAACACCAATTATGTAAGTATGCCGTAGACAGTCCGTCCGAATGCGGATTTTTTATTAATTGTATTTAATTAATTGATGTTCGTATCATTCGTTTGTGTGTAAATTTAAATTAAAATGAACCTAGAAATTGTAAAATGAAAATACAGTTTTCGAACAAAAAGGACCATTGTAATTAAACATATTCGCAAATACACAAGATATGGATTGATTACATCAGCTTTCAGCAGGGTGTTTCATAAATTCGGAATGTTTCCGCTCGGAAACGAAACGCAATGGCGTTTCGTTGTAGAACTCCTTACAACTTATGGATTGATTGGTGGATGACTGTTATTGGTTAAAAAAAACATTTTTGACGTCTTTGATTAGCGTTTAGTTTCCGAGCGGAAACGTTCCGAATTTGTGTAACACTGTGCAGATGCGAAAATTAATTCCACAGGTTAATATAAAAACTTGTTAAATACCAACACAAGATTTTCAGTAGATTAGGCCCAAAGTAGAACAATGTTCAATGTTATAAATCAAGTCGTAGGAAACAAGATGTCTATATTGTCTGTCTGTCTAGTTTTACAAACTCAAGTTCCAACTACCAATATAATCAATACAAAATATAAACGAGAGTTCTCCAGTTCGTTGTTGTAGATATTTGTATGTAATATCCCCTTTAGTGAGGTACGAGTATTGTCATAGACATACCTTGTTTGTATGTAAAGCTCATTTGAAAGTGATTTGCCAAAAAATATATGTGATCAGTAGAAGAGTTACTGTTGTAGAGAAATGAATTATTGATATCTATGGGCTTTCTGGTAAATAACTCACAACCTGTCAAAAATTGATAATAACTGTCACTCTTAAATAACTCTGGAGTTGTGTATCTGTAAGGGTCGATTGATTTCAACTACTTTTGTTTTATGAATATTATTGTTATTTGATTACAATTTATTTTGTCGAAACATTTAATACTTATGTTATTTATATCCTAAAAAAGTATTTGTAAAAACTCATTACTTTCATGTATTACAAAAAATATGTTTTAAAATTAATTATTAATTTTAATTTCAATAATGATAACACTGGAAGAACCCTGGATACTGCAACACAGGGAATCCTAGAGCAGTAGACAGGACCCCAATTTGAATTTGAACTTGATTAATTTAGATACTTTTATATAATGTAAAAATGACAACATGTTTTAGTGGAAATAAATAATTTTTATCTTTTTAAAATCGATGCAGCTGAACAGGTTCTGTGTTATTTACCAGAAAAGTCTTACTAACAAATAACGGACCACTTGACTGTATGTTCGTTGTCTTCGTAGGTATTCAGGTGTCTTAGGTCGTTGGTGCATGCACTAGACTTCGAAGTCGAGCAAACCCAGACACGGACACTAGTAAAGCTTAAACGGCTTGAATATTATATAATAGTACTTATTACCTTTTCAAAATAAAAATGTATTTGGAATTGTTATTCAGTCGGCTTAGGCTTTGCATGTAATTATTCCTCAGGATAACAAGGGATTAACAAGGAAGTCATTCTGCCAATATTATTTAATTGATGGCGTAATATCAAATTTGAAATACAATAAACACGCTCTGTAATACCATAATGATCGCTTGCGATCAGGTGAATTTTGGTCAAATGCAAATTTATTGTCCAATTAAATAAATATTGCAAAAAAAAATCGGTAGATAATATATCACATCTACCAAAATATCTTTTGTATAAAAAATCCTGTAAATAAGTGTGTTTACTTTTATCGGACCAAAGATATTTAATCCGTGTATGTGCTTGCTCGCAGTCGATGTTGAGAATTGTTATTACGTGTTAAATGTTTATCAATTCCACATTTTATTATAGCAATAGAGAATCGATGTTGAACGGTAACTTGTTAACCTAGGCTAAGACTATATCCTACTTATTGTAAAGTAACCGACATAAAATATTGTGCTACTGCAAAAATAATAATAAACATTGACCGCTTATTACAAAACGCGGTTTAAATATTAGTCCAAGACTTTGAAAATAAAAAGTCGGTTCTTGTTGTTCAAACATCACATACAAACAATCAAATGTCAACTTCAAATTGGGACATTTTGGTTTATCATTGGTTACATTTTGACAGTTTGATTATTATGTCGGTAGGCAGATAAATTTCGGACAACAAATACGGACTGCATATTTTCAAAGTTCTCGACTAATAGTTAAACCACGTTTCGTAATAAGACCCTGAGTGATTATGTAACTTCAATTTGTCCTGAACAATATTATCTGATGAACTTCAACCAAAACGCCACATTTACTCTTATCTCTTACCCTGTTTTATAGTAAATTCTCAAATAAGATACTTGTAATTTCCATACATTTTGTGTTAAATTTGATATCAAATGTACTGAAATAACGGTCAAATGTAGCCCTTTAAATTGCCCCTACTATACACATTTCTAAGACAAATATTTTTTTTACTAAAGTGTTGTAAACCATTTAACTAAACTACAACCTAACTTCACCGATTGCTCTGAATTATTAGAACAACCAATCCAAAAACGCAGTTTGCACACAATAATATTACTCACTAACTACATTCCCGTTCTCTTAACATAGCGAAATCTATTTTCTGTATATTGTGCTCTAACTATAGATAGTCAAGTTGTATTCATAGATCTAAGTGATTGGTTACTCAATGTAAGTAATAGTTACCTAAATAATGTGCATTGTTGCCATATCTAAGTATTACCAGCTCATTCATGCTAAGTTAGCCAAGATTCTATACACCTAGATTCTGATGTGTTGACATCATTATTTTTGCTTTTTATAATCTTCATCAAGCTTTGACTTTTTGCTCTTACAGTTCTTTACATATCGCTATGAACTACTTACGAAGATTTTTGCAAATTTAGCTAAGATTGCCCATCAGAATCAGGGTCCGTATAATGTTATTATTTACCTAATATATATGTCGGCCAGTTCTTGTGCTATTCCAAAGGGTTTCTCATCATCAACTGCTGCGCAAATTATTACCTATTTGTAGCAGTAAAATTTACTATATTTGCGCTGATTGTGATGTGCCCATTTCCATTTGCCATTTCTTCAAAGTTCTCCTTTTCTAATTTACGAAATTAAAAAGAGACACTCAATTTTAGAAGTGTCAAATTCAAAAGGCATGTCAGAATCTCAACTACTATTAAGTGCGTAAAGTTTGCATGAATGTATATATTTGCTTATGTTGCCATTAAGTAATTTTGCATCGTTGCAATCCTGTAAATAAATATTTTACCTGTGTAGAATACCTATAGTTTGTATGAATTGTAATTAGATCAATAGGATATTATAATTTATGGTTATGTTGATGTTAACAACAAGAGAACACCAATAATTCGGTGAATATCGACCGCTCTTATAAGAAGCGTGTGTATTTATTTATATTTATGTGAAATGTAATTGTGATGATGTATTTTATGCCATTATAGCCTGTCGTCGAGTATTTTACTTTTTAAAAGAAGTTATATAACCAAATGAAGCTATGAATAGATGATAAGTTTTATCCTTTGTAGATGAAATCCTTACTTTTTTCTATTGAGTACTGATTATGTGGCGAAAATGTATGAATTTAATAATACATCATTTGGATGTCTATGTTGGATTTTATTTTAAATCCTGCGATTTATGTTGGGTTCTGTTTTCCATCTAGGTATTTTATGTCACAGTTTTTGTAAGTACATACATAGCAACGATAGGAAATTAAAAATTCTATCTGGACCTCTTGTTTAGATGAATATATTTTTATTTTGTTATTAGGTATTCGTACAAACAGTTCAGTTGCCGAGTACATAGAAGATCGCTGGCAGTTGCAGGCATCGAAAAAAACAATCTTGCATTCAGAATCGTTTTTTAAACTTCTAAGGCAAACTTAGACCACCTCTTTACAGGGTTATGGATAAATAAAGCACATATACAAATTATTATTTAATCTTCTTCTTATCTACATTACCATGAATTACATAATTAATCCACCACTGCATATAATAGAACAGTATAAATAATGCACCTAGAACTAGATGTAGATATAGGAAGTTTATAGACCCATAAGTGACGTGGAATATTGGGTAGAGCCAGAGCCCGTAGGTGTAGTATGTGTAGAAGAACCTGGAAAAATAAAACATTTTAATAAAATTATTACGTTCATATCTATTATAAGAAAATAGGTTTTAAATTCATTCGTATATTTTTCTTTCAAATTAAACGGCTGAACCGATTTGAATCTAATTGTTTATTAGGCGCGAAATACCTTACCTACTATCAGTCACTCACGTTTTTGGCACCGTTTGCGTGACCATAATCATATCACGTCTAACTTAGCATCTAGAGTATAACTTCGTCATTAAATTATACAGAAATGTACTCACATACTCAGATAAACCGCCACATAAACGGTCAAATGGACTAGGTTCCTTACATGTGACCTAGGCTTCATCCGAGGCCTAAATGTAATCTCCCAAAGTGATATAGGCAATATGGCGGTATGTAAAATATGGTTTGTAGTGCTAGAGAGCACTTTGTCGATAAAATCCGGGAAAATTAGATTTCTATCGTATATGAATAGGGTCCAAAATACTGTGAAAACAACCTGGAAAATAAAATAAAAAGCTTGTTAACACTTACCTATCTATTTTTTGGAACCGATATGTTTTTTTTACGTGGGATAGGTTTACGTTTGACTACAGCCTGCCTGATGTTAAGCATTGCTGCAGCCTAGGGTGTAACACGTTTATCTAGAAGATACCTAGGTATTAACTCAATGAGAAGTCCTTCCTATGTCCGAGAATATGTCTGGAAACGAAACGAAATTTTTCAAAAACATCGAATTATATTGTATTGTATGTGCTCTTAATTTATTCTACACAAACGTTTCAATGTTTTTCAAGGAAACTAAACAAGTTCTATAAAAATGGCATCTCTGTACCTAATAATCTCTACATAATTACCTGGTCGAATGTCGAAATATTTTTATTTAGTTTTAAGAGTTTTTCGTGTAACAAAAAGCAGAAAATGTTTACTGAGAATAGCTTTTTCGACAGTTTTAATAATATTTTTAACCGACTTCATAAAAAGAGGTTATCAAGTCTTCTAAAAGTTTATTTTACTTACCATACTGCAAGGCCATACTAGTGCCGCAAACATGACATTCCTCGCTCCTCGTAGAGGTTTCCACACTGAATAATCCTTTTTATTTGAATTTATTACGGTGGCCACATCGCAGTATAGAGCTAGGACAGCGTAGAAAATTTGGAGACCCTAAAATGGAAAAAAAAAATACATGGTTCTAATGTTTTTACATATGGCCCAAACAGTGTTCTTATCGTGTTAGCACGCTCCATCTTCCAATTATTTTTGTATTTTCAAGTTACCTACATATGTATGTGTGGACTTGCACTCGCTTAGCGGTGAAGGCAAAAATCGTGAGGAAACCGCCATGTTTGAGGACCACAATATTCGAGGACATACGTCTTCCGAGGAAGGACCTGGGCGCCCACCACGATGTATCTGCTCAAGAAAACTCCCCTAACGAATTAATTCTGCGGGGGAGTCACGACACTCAGTCATGAGGAAATACGACTCAAAGAGAGAGAGAGACGCTCCATTTTAGGCTATATTGCTTGCCAACTAACAGCCTGTAAATCAAGTGCGTTGAAGAATAGCAACAAAACCCGTTTATGCAGACAGCGTAAACTGGTAATATATTCTTTCATAATTAATTTGTCCTTAGGTATTACACAATGTTAATCTTACTGATAACTGGCAAAATATTTGGAAGGTATACAATATTATGAGTGCCAACCACTTTTGCTCGACTTACGACTTTTGGAAGTTCGTGAGCTAATTCCGTTCGCTGCAATTTTTTTATGTATTTTTGAAAGTTGTACCTGCAGGATATTTTTATAGTCATAGTCATTTATTTGTATCAGATATTTGATACACGTCACCGAAAAACAAATAAAAAATAACCAATTAAAATTAATAGTACAATAAAATACAATAGGTAAATATTGCAAAACAAAAAATATTAAACTAAATTATTGTACAATTGAATTCTACGCAGACATGGTATAAAAATATCCTGTACAACTCTCAAAAATACGTATACTGATGTGTTCTGTGACTGTATTATATTTTCACAAGCTGTGTTATTACTTCCTACTCTTGAAGCAACTGTTGGTGCCTTCAGTCTTTGGATGGGTGAACAAAAAGTGGTATTTCAATTGGTCGCTTCTGTGACATCGATAAATGGTAGGTAGGGCCCGCTTGTTTGGTTTATCTACACGCCAGTCATAAAACCTTGTACAAGACCCACAGGGTAGTTAGAAAACTGTCGATACAAGAGATCTCTGAATTTCCCACTTCTTTCTTCTTTAGTCTGAGGGGCATATACAGGTATCTGTCTAATAGACGTTAGATACGTTAAAATGTACTCACGATGGTCCAACAAGTGAAGTAGCGGAACATCATGTGCTTGAACACCTGGATCCTGAGGTCTTTCTCCAGCTCCTCGTCCTTCTGGAGCTGGAGAAGCGTCATGTTGACGACGTGCATCAGGAACGTGCTCATGTAGCCCAGGATGCGGAGGTGGATCGCCGCCATGACTGACTAGAAATAAACAAACCATACAATCATTTACATGTGAACGCGTGTTTGTTAGTCGGTTTGTTCTGCTGTTGCACCGAAAAGGAGCAACGGATCTTGGTAATTTTTGGCATGTAAGTGGTATAGGGCAACAATACAATACAGGCACAGCTGCGAGAATCGCAATCGCTGTAGTTAAAAAATAAGTAAATGAAAATAAGGAACCTTTTTTAAATAGCTTAATAAGATGGCGCACCACTTTCGAAATTCAATACAAATTTTGGTTGTAATTAGTTAGTTCCAGCTATCAGCCACCAGTCTGACGATCCTTGTTGCACTGTGACTTTATGTTTGCAGTTATAGCTCAATTAGACTAACTAGGTATTACCTAGTGTAGACTAGGTAATACCTGAGTGGAAAATACAAGGCTAACTACATATCCATGATAGGTATGTACAAGTACATAATTGTATAAGTAGGAAGTAAGTAATTATTTTCTTAATACCATCTTATGAGAATTATTTTTTACAACGACGTGTTTATTAATAATAAGAAAAATAGTGTTTTATTAGAGGTGTCATTTTCTTAGAAAAATAGTGTTTAAGTACCTAGATATTGTAAGAAATGTGCTATGCCCTAAACTTCAAACAAGCAACAGGGTCACACAATTTTTTTTTATAATTAGTTCTAAAATGTAATTATGTATTGTGTACAGCATTTATAAATAAATAAATATTTCTGCAAAACTGACAGTTAAGAACGGTTAAAATAAGATCTATTATAGGTACAAATATGTCTTCAAAACTCATGCTAGAGTTGCCCATTCAATCGTGAATTGATGTCTAAAGCAAAATTAAATGTTTATAATAGTATATTTAAATATGTCATTAATATTTTAAGCAAAATCTACTTAACTCATAATTAACTCATAATTAAAACGCGAAAGGCCCATTTCTCGTCATATCGGGTGTCCATAGTACATCGATATGAGTGCTTGTTAGACATATTCTGACAGCACAAGTGGCGCCATCAGCCGCTCAGTCTGAAGTGTATGGAAATGAGTGTGGATTTTCGCGCATGGCAGTTAGTAGACCGTAGCCTAGTGGTTAAGGCGTTCTGACGGTAGTAGGAATACGCAGGTTCGAATCCTGCCGGTCGTGATTATTTTCGCTCATTTTCCAATAAAAGTTTAATTTAAAATCTACTTATTTGCCTTGTCGTTTTATAAACGTTTTCCGGAGTAATAGATTTTTTATTGACTCACGAGGAAATCTGTGCCATAACACAGAATACATAATACGGCCATAACCGTATTTATGACTATGTACTGTGTTCTCATACCACATACTGTACAAGAAGAAAACCGTAATACTTACCTATATTGAACCATTATTTTTATGGAAAACAACAGATCAAGGGCGATAGTACAGGCGAAAGCGAGATGCAGTTGCATCAGATAAATAGGATTTAAACCTAATTAAAATGCGTAATCAAAGATATTAAAACAACAAAAACAAGTACTCACTTTATCTATAGCAATAGGTCACTAAACCTCCTTATCACAACAAGCCGATGGTGATTAGAAAATAAAAATTACTTTCATCATTTAAAACATAGGTACTACTTAAAACAATTTTATTTTAGTTAAAACATCGTATGTCGTAAAATGGAAGTGAAAGACGTACGCCCGACTCAAGTAACTGTATAAAACTAGTTTTGGTCTCGTCGTGTTGGATACGAGTAGGTAAGTAGGTACATACAAACTAAAAATTATAAAATAATACTCCGCATGAAATTGTTCAACTGTTTTTTTGTAGTCGGGTGCAAGATAACTTTACCTACTACGGATGCACTTGTGGCCTGTAGGTATTAATTATACTTATCATTTAATAATAATTAGATTTTATTCGAGCGCAGGATAATATTTTATCTATTTACGGTTTCATCATTTGATTATGGTGCCTGCAAATACTCATACAAGTTCGAAATTGAAATGCATAACAAACACTAAACTTATCATGGAATAAAATCACTACATTGTCTTTAACAATACTTATTTTATCTCTTTAATTTTTAACAATCTACTAAGATTTTTTTTTTTTTTTTTTTTTTTTTTTGTTTATTGTATAATGTTGGAATTACATATCTTTTCAAAAATAAAATATAAAAACAAGTGAAGGAAAACTAAACATACTACTTCTAACTACTACAAAAAGGGGCACTTAGAAAATCTTTAGAAAAGCCTAAAGATAATCTAAGTGCTCCAGCCCACTACCAGAGGGCAGCGTACCCAGCATGCTGGCCGCATTACCACGCTGGATGGCAATGCTGATACGTTGAGATTAATGTTTAAAAAGTTAGTTTGTTTACAATTAATTTATCAGAAAAAAATATTTGTTGGTAATAGTTATTTAGAACATAGGTATACTTAAATAAATTTAAAATTTCTTCTAAGATATAAATAAGCGATTCGTTTCTAGCGCCTTTATGAAATATCATTTTAGAATCATTTTCTATCAGAAAATCGTGCTATGTTTTTTTTGTAAGGGTTGCTATTAGGGCATAGTAGTCATGGTAGTCATCATGGTAGTCATAGGGGACATTATAGAGTAATATGGGCACTGACCTCCATTACTATGGAGGTCAGTGAATATGGGGGACATTGTTGGTAAACTTATATGAAAAAGATTGTATTGACACGGTAATATTATCTCTGAACAAAAAAGTAGCCGCGCATTCCAGAATCATCAAAACAACATTTTAAAGCCATTTAAAGCTGTTCGGCACCAGCCTAAATAGTCTTGCTCCATTGTACATTTGTACCTATAAATTTCTTTTATGAATATCGACTCAAATTCACCTTTCAAAACAATGATTAAATATTTACTTATCATAAATGTATTAGGTACCTAATTTATAATTTTGAAATGATAATAAAACTAAATTTATAACGAACTTCGTACCTACTACAATTTTTTCGTTATTTTCTTTTTTTTGCACGCACACGCATCTGTCACTCGCGTCACGTCACTATCTGTCACTCACTCAAGCAAGCAAAGCAAGAAACAATCGTTTGTTTTGTATTGATCGCTGACTTGCAGTTTTCTTTCACCTTGGCATTGAACTTTATTGATCGCTAATTTTAGGCTTTCTAGTCTAGACTGGTAAGTCCGACTAATTATAATACCTCATACTTGCTACAAATTCAGTACCTACTTCAACTTTGATATTGTTATACCGGTAGGTAACCTAAAATAAAATAATAACAGTGTCGAAAAAATGACGTCGGAAGTCTTGGTGCCTTTGGAATCCAACCCTGAAGTTCTCAACAAGTTTCTTCAGAAGCTAGGCGTGTCCAGCAAATGGAATATGGTAGATATTATGGGCTTGGATGCCGAGCTCCTGTCCTTCGTGCCGCGCCCTGTGTTGGCTGTCATGCTACTCTTTCCTATATCTGACTCCTACGAGCAACACAAGAAAACTGAAGAAGCCGACATTTTATCCAAAGGTCAAGAAGTGTCCAGCGATCTGTTTTACATGAAACAAAAGATTAATAATGCATGTGGCACTGTCGCTCTGGTGCATGGAGTTGCCAACAACACTGAGAAAATTGAGCTCTCTGAGGGACCCATGAAGAAATTTTTAGATGAAGCAAAGAACATGGACCCGTCTGCACGTGGAACCCTGTTTACCCAGTCTGAAGGGATCATTAATGCTCACAAGGAGCTGGCCCAAGAAGGACAAACTAATACTCCACGAGCTGATGAACCTGTGAATCATCATTTCATAACCTTTATCCAAAAAGATGGGATCCTGTATGAGCTTGATGGCAATAAAGCATTCCCAATCAACCATGGGCCTACCTCCGCCGACTCATTGCTAGAAGATGCTGCTAAAATATGTAAAGAGTTCATGGCTCGTGATCCTAATGAAGTACGCTTTACTGTAATGGCTTTGACTGCCGCAGACTGATTATCTCAATTTTGATTATAGATCTTAGCAACTTGCTGCTGAACTGATTCTAAGAAGGCTGTAGTAATTTCTTTTATGAAGCGGAGCTTAAGATTTTCAAGCTTAAACCTAAGAGTATTTATGTTTTGGTTTTAAAAGTGCAATGCAGGCTTTGTGATAATAAACTATTTATTCTTAAAATGTTTGTTTTCTTTATGGTCTTAGTTTATCTTATTGTTACCATAGGCCACACTAGCCAGTTAGGGACATGATCATGGATATTTAATACAGGTATCACACCACTATACAATTACCCATACAAAGTAGGACCAAGATCTGTTTTATTGCATTGAATTTTATCTTATTAGAGAGAAAAGTAGGTTCCCTGTACATAGTCAATTCAGTCCTAATTTCTAAATTTTCTAGCAAAATGGCTCATTTTGATTCTTTGGCTCTATTAGCTGTAGCTAACCCAAATCACATACTTTTTCTAAACTGAAAAAAATATTTCCTATCTAAAATTTTTCTTTTTCGTAATAAATTTGTACATTTGTTTTTATTTTAAATTAAAAGTGCAACAATTACAAGTCATACCAGACTAGTTAGGCCATACGCTACGGTGTGAATCGTAATCTCATTTAAAATCGATACCTGTAGAATTTATAACCAAGATGTCAGGAGAAACTTTGGTGCCTTTGGAATCTAATCCTGAAGTATTGAACAAGTTCCTGCAGAAACTAGGTGTGCCTTCCAAATGGAACATTGTAGACGTGATGAGCTTGGACCCAGAACTGCTTTGCTTCGTGCCGCGTCCTGTACTCGCTGTTATGCTACTGTTTCCGACATCCGACACTTACGAACAACACAAGAAAAAGGAGGAAGCTGATATTCTGTCTAAAGGCCAAAAGGTTTCCACTAACGTGTTCTATATGAAGCAAAATATCAGTAATGCCTGTGGCACTGTAGCTCTCGTCCACGGAGTAGCCAACAATGTGGACAAGATTAAATTATCTGATGGGCACATGAAGAAATTTCTTGATGAAGCTACAGGTTTGGATGCTGTTGGCCGTGGTTCTCTGCTAGACAACTGTCAAGGCATCATTAGCGCTCACAAGGAATTAGCCCAAGAGGGACAGTCAAATACACCTGATGCTGAGGATCCTGTGAATCATCATTTCATTACTTTTGTGCATAGAGATGGATCACTTTATGAATTGGATGGTCGCAAGGCATTTCCTGTGAACCACGGGCCAACTACGGAAGACACATTGCTAGAAGATGCAGCTAAGATTTGTCAACAGTTTATGGCCCGAGATCCTGATGAAGTTAGATTTACTGTGATGGCATTGACCGCTGCTGACTGAAATATAACTAAGTGTTAATAAACAGTATTTATGTACCTATTTGAACTATATTTCTAAAATTTTATACTTAAAAATACCTATTCTGTTGAAGATTTTTTGTTTTTTTAATTCATTGCTTGGATGGAAAATAGTTATTAAGTTAAAACATAAATACATAGGGATATGCATTTCCCTGTGCTGGCCCTCACGGCGTAAAGGGAGCGTCCCCCGGGTGGCGGATGGGGGAGTGGTCGGTAGTACAGCCTAGCTACGCTTCCGGCTAAGTCCGATGGACTCGTTGACCAAAGTAGGGTGTGGTCCTCCAGCAATATGGGGGTTGTGCGGAGGGTTGACAACCCGCCCACGTAAAAAGACTATTGTTACGAAACCGATACAAAAAGAGAAAAGATCCGATCCCAAAAACAACAGCGACAAACAGCGAGGAATTAAGGACATTCGATTAGCTTCATGGAACGTAAGAAGTTTATACAGGCCCGGTGCCATCTACCAGGTGACCAAAGAGCTTAGAAGATACCGGATTGGCATAGCGGCCTTACAGGAGGTTAGGTGGCCTGGGGAGGGTGAGTGCACCTTTGACCACGGAGAAGTTTTGTTTTATAGTGGCACCACTTACGGGCACCACGTCAAGGGCACAGGATTCATTGTGCAGAAGGATCTACTGGAGAGTGTATTGCGATTTGACGCAGTCTCGGATAGGTTGTCTGTTTTAAGAGTGAAAGGCGTGTTTGCAAATTACACAATAATAAACGCATATGCACCAACTGAATTCTCAGAGGATGTGTCAAAAGATGACTTCTACGAAGAGTTAGAAACACTGTACGAGTCACTTCCAGAATACGACATAAAGATTGTTGTTGGTGATCTAAACGCCCAAATAGGAAGGGAATCAATCTTTGTCCCGACTATTGGTATGCATAGTAAACACGTGCACTCAAATGATAACGGAATGAGACTTATCAGTTTTGGGACTTCCAAAACTCTAGTAATTAAGAGCACAATGTTCCCCCATAAGGAAATTTACAAAGGCACGTGGAAATCCCCGGATGGGCATACCATTAATCAGATTGATCACGCACTCATTGACAGCCGACACAAGTCCATCGTGGAAGATGTGAGGGCATATAGAGGAGCAGATTGTGGGTCAGACCACTATATGTTGGTTGTTAAGCTAAAAGCTAAGATTAAAACCAGTATTAACAAAATTATATCTCCGGGAAACAGTATTGATATTAATAACCTTAAAGATAAAAAACTTAGACAAACATTTCAGCTAGAATTGAGCAATAGATATAGCGAGTTAGGAATGCAAGAGGACATTGATGACACGTGGATAGCATTTCAGAAGGTTGTAACAGATGTAGGCCTCCAAGTTCTGGGAAAGGTGAAGCGAAGTAAGGGTAGGAAATGGCTCACAGACGAGTGTAAAGCGGCAATTGAGGAGACAAGAAAAATCAGAATACAAGCCGAGCAAGATGTCAAGCATAACGCCAAGCTGGTGGAGTCACAACGGAATACTCGAAACGTCATAAGACTGGCTAAGCGGAATTATATGGACAGCTTGGTTGACAATATGGAAAAACTTATAAGATCTAATGAGTCCAGAAGGTTTGATAAGGAGGTTAACCGAATCAAGAAAGGGTACCAACCGAAAAGCCAATTTCTGGAAGATGGAGAGGGAAACCTTGTGGCGGATGTAGGCAAAGTTAAAGAGATGTGGCGAGATTACTTTCATAGTCTCCTCAATTGCTCGCTTCCTGTCCAGGAGAGTTTGGAGAGAACAGCGCCAAATGAAGAGACTATTGAGGCCCCAACTTTCGAAGAAGTCAGAGATGCCATTTTAAGACTTAAAAATAATAAATCACCAGGTATAGATAACATCCCTGCAGAGCTGTGGAAGTATGGTGGTGGGGCAGCACATTCTCGGTTCTATGAACTTATTATTAAAATTTGGAACAAGGAGAAAATGCCGACACAGTGGAATCTAGGAGTTATATGCCCTATTCACAAGAAAGGGTCAAGGAGAAAGTGTAGTAACTACAGAGGTATAGCGCTACTCTCTACTGCATACAAAGTGTTGTCCTACGTGTTGCTGAATAAATTGGAACCTTATGCTGAGGCTTTAATAGGTGACTACCAGTGTGGGTTCAGGCGCAACCGTAGCACTGTAGACCAGATTTTCCTACTACGACAACTTATGGAGAAGAGGTGGGAGTATGCGCAGAGTGTACATGCACTTTTTGTAGATTTCGCAAAGGCATACGACAGTATAGACAGAAGGGCTCTTTATGTCATTCTAAATAACTTTAAGGTACCTGCAAAATTGATCAGGATGATCCAGATGGCCACAAGTGAGAGTAGAGTGGTGGTGAGAGTGGGTGCTGAAATGACTGAAGAGTTCGGTATAGTAAGTGGTTTAAAGCAAGGAGACGCCCTGTCACCAATGTTGTTTAATCTGGTTCTTGAAAATGTCATACAGCATGTTATGAGGCTGGACGGCGGAGTGAGACTCAATGGGTTGCACCGAGTTGTCGGGTATGCCGATGATTTGGCACTTCTGGGCGAGCAGGAGCAGCAGGTGGTCGAAGCAGTTGAGGTTCTGGAAGCGGAGGCTAAGAAGGTGGGTTTAAAGATAAATTGCGACAAGACGGAGTATCTCCATATGCACCGCTATAGGAACAAGCGACTTCCCAGAGCAAACCTTAGTGTAGGCGAGACTGTTTTTAAAGGAGTAGACAAATTCAGATACTTAGGATGTACTATAACAGATACCAATACCAGAGAGGAAGAGATTGATATACGGACCCAGAACTCCCTCCGTTGTAGTGCAGCCTTGCATAAAGTCCTAGTGTCCAAGCTCCTTAGCAAAAACTAAACTTCGTGTATACAAGACAGTCATCCGTCCAATTTTAATGTACGGGTGCGAAGCGTGGACACTGACACAAAAGGAAGTGATGAAATTGCTTGTGACAGAGCGGAAGATATTCCGTAAGATTCTTGGACCTGCCCGAAGAGAGGATGGTAGCCTGAGGGTGCGGAAAAACGCTGAGATTGAAGAGCTAGTGGCTGAGCCCAATATTATAGGCGAGATAAGTGCACAGAGACTTCGCTGGCTCGGCCATGTAGAGAGAATGGGGCAGGATCGGGCAGTAAGACGCGCGTACTTGGGGCGACTGTGTGGCAAGAGGCCGGTGGGGCGTCCTAAGTATCGCTGGAAGGATCAGGTGGAGGCGGACCTCCGCAAGCTGCAAGTGACCCAGTGGGAGGGTCTTGCTCAAGATCGCGGACAGTGGCGCCATTTAGTATCGGAGGCCAGGATCCAGTTGGGTCGCAGCGCCAGCTAAAGTAAGTATGCATTTAAAGTTAACTATCATAAAATTTGTACGTAAAACAAAGAATCAGTAAAGCATTATTATAATTGTATTTAATTTTATGTATAAGTAATTACACTTTTGAGACAATTAGGCTTTACAAAATCACACATTCACAATGTCATAACAACAGACTGTTTCTATGAAAATATTAATAAAATTGATAGTTGCATAAAACAAATCTAAAGTTATTTATACACTCACAGCCTTTACTAAATGTGCTATGTTTATGTTACAAGGCAACATATTAACAAATTTTAATATAATTGTATTAAAACATAACAAAGGTATCCAAATAATTATTTCTCTACACAATTAAAACATGTATAAATTAGTCATAATATATAATGATAGGACAACAGCTACAACAATATCAGATAAAATAACAGATAATTAAATAAGGAAGGTCTACTATGTAAATAAAACTTCTACAAATTCAGCCATAATAAGGGCATACCTATATGCATGGGATAACCTATTGTCAACTATGTGGGTTATTTGTTAGTGTCATGATGAATAAGGAATTAAGGATTATAATTGCAGGTACTGAAAAAGGCTATTATATATTACTAGCTTTGTACACATATTTCATGAGCAAATAAAATATATACCTACTGAGATTCGGTAGGTAAATATGCACTTATAAACCATATTAGATAATAAGTACAAAAAGATTTGTCACACTTATACTAATAACAAATAAGTTATAAGGTCTGACACCAAGGAGATACTAATGTAGCATGAGGTCTTTGACATGTTTAATATTTCCTTATGTAGGTAAGTCATGCGAATTTGCTGCTAAAATCATTATTGTATCGCAAGGTCTGATTTCTCAAAATACAAATGTTCACAGAAAAGGTTAACACTTTTTTTAAAGTGGGATATGTTTGACTACAGCCTGAATTAATAACATGAGAGTGGAGGCACTTTTTATAATAATTTCAATCTTTTGTTGTTGGTCAAAATCGGCCGTTGAATGTCTGGTTGATACAAGACATGACATACAGGGCATGATGTTGGAAAGGACTCTTAATTCATTAATGTTAATATTTTACTAGATCCCTATGTACTATTTCATATAAAAAAAACATTATTGCTGTTTCATATAAATTACAGTGGATATCTCTCATAATTATGAGATATGTCATCATAAAATTGTTATGTTTATATCTCATTAATTCTTTTTTATTATAGTACATAATATACATAATTTACAAAAGAAGTATATAAGTATTATATCCATTATCTAGTATCCACGATACAAGCTTTTGCTTAGTATGGGGCTACATGACCCCATTAATATTTAATGTTTAAATTTAAGAAACTGCTTCAAGCATAATGTGTATGTATGAGTAACAGAGACAGGTATAAAAAAATCGATTGTTTATATTTTTTTAATCTAAAATTACGTAAAATCTAGCTGCTAAATACTGTATTTGAGTCAATTGTACTAACATTTTAAAACATTGTCTAATTTAATAGTTACATTTTACAATATAAATGAAATAGGAAGCCAGTGAGTAGAGTACCGCCGTGTTAACTCACTATCGGTTCTATTCTTTGTTCTTCTGCTTGATTTACTGACACTGCATCTGAAACCAAGAAACAAATTTTAAAGTATCATTTTATTACTTTTATTCCTCAGTCACGTTATCAAATTAATCAAATCATTTAAATTGATTTTGATGTTTTTTGGCATAGCTTACTTTAACACTGACTTCTTGAGTTACTTGCACTTGATGGAATGAAGCGGGCTATTAAATGAGACTCGTTAATGAATAGCTAACCAGACGGGACATATAAATAGGTACCTACTCTTCATCATTATCGTTGTTGTATTTCCCAGTTAAGTATATGAATCCATAGTAAATGTATTTGATATTATGATCCATGCTACATTCCTTATCAGTTTAGTTGTCGTGTCCGGTACCTACATATATGTCAACGGGTGACCAATGCAATGTTCTAAATACCTAGATGTCTGGTATGGTGGTATGGTAGAAATAGACATAAATGTACCTATTTTACTGTCATATTACTATACAATGAGGTAAACTTAAACACATTTTCGAGCGATTATTAGGTAGATTACTAGGTCATTGTTATTAGCTGTGAACTGCAATAGAAATTTTGAAATGTAGGTATGCAGAAACAAAGAAAACTAATTTATTCAATAGGGATTAAGACTTAAGACAAAATGTTTGGTACCATATACATATCTTGATTTGCACGATATTTTATATGGAAATTATACCATACTTAATTAACTTGAAGATTGTTATAATTTGCAGTTCAAAAGTTAGAGGCCAGCAAGAGGCACCTTGTACCCCGTCACAGACAAATATCTCACAAAGTATTGCTATAAACAAAACCTTTTTAGCAACCTACATATCATTTCGGAAAGACTTATCTGATGACACCCTACACGGCTATGATCTATTGTTTTTTTCATCCCACAATTTTACCCTATCTTCTTTCTTATTTTTTTATTGTATATTTACCTTCTTCTAGCAGCGTGTGCGTGTTGGTGTGAAACTTGGGCAGCAGCAGTGTGAGCGTCAGCCCCGACACGGTGGCGGCGCCGCACACCCACGAGAGGGCGTCGCGGTAGTACACTGGGGACGCGCCGTCAGCACTGGAATAAGGAAAACAATGTTGTAGGTATGTTCAGAATCCGGAGAAGGACATAACGTATCGTATACCTACATGAAGGATTTGGACGCCGACCTGTATATTTCTGTTTTGAATCCTATCGACAAAAAGTATATTATCTAAGGCGGCGCGGGGGTACAAAAGTTGCACGGAACACGTGCTCGGAATCCTAAATTAATGAAATGAAATAGATATTTGAATACCCATACGTGCAGGATGTAGGAGTGGGTGTTCCCAGCCATTCCGGCTTGTTAGAGACCTGCAGGGCATTAGCACTTCATAGGTACGATATAAAATATACGTAATTCTCATAAATAAATCACGTAAGTATCATATATCACATAATAAGCTATTTTGTAAATATTTGTAACATCACATAATTAGACGTCGATATGATTTTGAATTGCATAAAAAATGTATCAGGTAGATACTAACTACATCTGTATGAGCGCGATGGCGAGCCCGCAGGCCAGCTTGTCTGTGAAGCTCATGAGGCCGTACACGAAGGCCGAGGCCTCCGTGCGCGCGCCCACCAGGTCCGCCGTCAGCGCCAGGCTCGTCACCAGCATCACGGCGCCGCCGAAACCTGGGACCAGACATACAAATAAACATTTACATACAATTACTGGGTAAAAAATAAATTCAAAGCAACATTTTCAATGTCTCATTTATTGCAGCATCACGCTAAAATATACATACTAGCTCTCTTTTTTTCTTGTTCTTACAATCATTTTCTTTCTTTTCTTTCATTAACACGCAATGGTTATTTAGACTTATTTTTATTATTTGCGAAGAATCCCTGTTAGAAATCTCGCCACCAGACGACGACCTTGACCCTGGCGAGTTACAACGCCAGGACGTTACGAACGGAAGAACGACTTTGCCAACTAGAAGTGGGGGCGCACAAAATTAGATGGGACTTAATCGGCTTATCCGAGGTCCGCAGACGTACAGACAGAAGGAGCAAAGGAATAATAGAATGGTTCCTGCGTCTTGGTAAGCGAAGTATAGGAAGACCTGCTGTGCAACGGTGGCTGGATGATATTAGAAAGTTAGAAGAAAACATCTGGGCAAGAACAGCGCATGACAGGGAGTATTGGCGTAAGAGGGAGAAATTTAGACAAGCTTTCTTTGAACCAGCTCTCGTTTTAAAAACAGGACCCAGTTGAGATTCCAAAGTTTTATTTTAGGTAGAATCAAATCATACGAGCTATTTTTTTATTTTAAAGCCATTACAATAACCATTTATGTCTGCACTTATGTCAGCATGTGTCTAGTTTCTAGCACTAGTAAGTAATGAGGGCGAGATAGCACATGTGTTATCATCACATTCAACAATATTGTGACATGAATAGTACTGCGACTGCGACGTACATAGTAGACATGTGAACATGATACTGTCTATCGGATTACTACCTATTAGATATGTAGGTCTAAATATATTTAATTTTAGTCACTAAGCACATCGTTTAAAAAAATACACAGAAATGGCTTTACTCCATTGAAATCAAATATATTATTTTTCGTAAGTATGAAATTTTGTCAGTATTGCTAATGCAGTCAAAATCATCACAGTCATGTGAAGCATATATGAATTGAATAGAAGAAAATTGACATATCGAAGATAAACGATATCGTTTTTTTAATGGATGTACTGTATTTCTACTTCTTTTAGTTTCAGGATCTTCTTCTTATCGAATGAGAGTGGCCAACTCTGATGTCGAGAGTTCATCAAGCCGCCCTAAGGGCATTCTATTATGGGCGCTTCCGTGGGTCGGATGACAGGTTAAATTGTAGATCCCGACTGTTTGTCTAGTTTCAGGATAAAAAGTATCCTGTCGTTCACCAGACACTGCCAAAAATTAAGATAACCCGTCGCTCCGTTGTGGCGTGAAAGCGAAACAAATAGACTAATTGTCTGAATTGTATGGACCATACTATTATTGTATTGTCTGTCAATAAATAATTAAGTGTTTATTTATTTAGCAATCGTGTTGCCGCTTTTAAACATATTCAATGGTGTTTGTTTTTTACATGAGGTAGGCTCATGCTTGACTACAACTTGCCTGATGTTAAGCAATGTTATAATATACGATCTAGCGCGGAATGGAATGTATGAATCAGGTGATTTTATATACATATATAGCATATTTTATCTAAATACGTGACTAACATTTAGAGATTTAGATATCAATTTAATCATTTACATATGTACAGTGGTTGGCTTTAATATTGCCACACATTAATTAATTATTACTACAGATAATGTAGTTTGTTTGTAAAATAATATACATAATTAGTATGTAGGTGACTTGGTCGCGGCCTTGAATAACAAATCGTTTAACAGGTCAATAGGGCCAACTTGTATTAATTACCCTAATTTAACAATTAATGACAATAACTAAATGAATAATAGTTTGTGTACATCAATTCACAATTATTTGCAGAATTTTGTGTTACGCCCACATGTGTACGTAGTTTTTATCATATATCATACCATTATATAAAGGCAACAGTGTGGTTTTTTTTGTTTGTTAATCTATTTATCTCACAAACAGAGCGACAGATCTTCGTGATTTTTGTTAGTAAATTTTCTTCAGTGACATATGCTTTTTTTACATTAACAATGCAAAGGAAGCCACTGGCATCCACTAGTTGAGAGATTAAAATAGTATTTTACCATCGAGACTTTCCCCAGTCAGTAAATTAATTGTGTCTCAATTATAATGGAGCATATGAAGAGTCCAATACTAAACATAGTCATAGTAACTGCAGCAGATAAATTTATGTATCTTACCTACTATTTGATAATTATCACTACCTACTTAACTATAGATATAATGTGATTGTATGTATTTATAATTCCAAAAACATAACGATAATCTTACCTATCAGCACGGCAACGAGATAGATAAAATACACCGTGTAGGTACTATCCGTTCCGGAACCGAGGTACGTCCAAACGAAGCCAGCTAGAGCGCATAGAGATCCCACGAGGTAATTCAGCTTCCTTGTTATGGACCTTGGAGCTATTCTTTGCACCCCAGCGGCTCCTAGACTGCCCATGTATAGGGCTAGAGGGATCAAGGCCAGAGACTTCGCTGCCAGGCCCAGAGTACGATGCAGGTATAAAGGTATGAGCACTTGAGATATGTTGACTACGAGCCTTGTACTCATGTAGACGCCTGCCACCTGGAAAATGAGAAATAGGAATGTTAATGAAGTTTTTAATAATTAATTATGTCATGTATATGTTTTGTATTATATATATTTCAACACCATATATTAGTTTATGTTTGTACCTATTTAGTATAATAGATAGATAGATAGATAGATTAACTCTTTATTGTTGACACATATTAAAAAAACAGTACATAGAACAAATTGCACCTTAACTAGTGCCACAAGCGGCGGCCTTATCGCTGAAAGCGATCTCTTCCAGGCAACCTTCAGCTGGAGAGAAATAAGCAAAAGAAAAAAAAGAAGAATGTGGTGTACAACAAAAAGGAAAAAAGAAATTTTACTAATATATATACATATATATATATATATACATATAAATACGCAATACACATACTTAATATAATAAAATTAATGTTTATATACAAATACATATAATACACAACAAAATATTTAGAGGTGATAGTAGTAGAAATAATAACAGCAATTTTCACTGAAGGGAAGCGAGATAAAATTCCTTTACTTGTTTTTTAAAGGAATCAATTGTCTGAGCCTTTTGAATGTTGATAGGCAGAGAATTCCATAAAGTAACAGCTTGTACAGTAAATGATGAGCCATAAAAAGATTTCTTTTTGAATGTTGGATGTGCGAGTGTTAATTTATTTGTAGATCGAAGAGAAAGAGAGTGTGTAGTATGGACATACGCAAAACGAGAAACTAAGTAACGCGGGGTAGCAGGGTTAAATAAAATGTTATATACGAGAGAGAGGATGTGAGCATTCCGGCGAAGTCGAATAGGCAGCCACTTGAGCTTAACACGAAATTGAGATATATGATCGTACTTACGTAGACCAAATATAAACCTTATACAGTAATTTTGTAACCGCTCAAGCTTATCTAGCTGATCTTCCCGAAGATCGAGATAGCAGGCGTCCGCATAGTCCAGGATAGGAAGAAGAAGGGATTGCGCAAGCTCAACTTTAGTGGCAGTTGGCAAGAAGTTTCGAAGACGTCTTAGTGACCCACCAGACGAGAAAATTCTTGAGCTTAATGAATCCACATGAGCATCCCAACTGAGCGACTGATCCATTATCAGACCAAGGTTCTTGACTGTATCACTATATGGAACGATGATGCCTTCAAAAATAACTGGCGGAATACCCTCCCAGTCAATCCTTGAGATCAGATGAGAGCTTCCAATGATAATGACCTGCGTTTTTGAAGGATTCACTTTTAAACCAAAGGATTTACTCCATTCAGAGATACGGGAGAGGTTATCATTAGTGTTCCTAATAGCCGAGTCAAGATGACTAATATGAGCCTGCGAGTATATCTGTAAATCATCAGCATACAGGTGGTAGGGACATGAAAGATGTTGCGAAATGGAGTTAATAAAGATAGCGAAAAGAAGTGGTGATAACACGCCGCCCTGCGGGACACCAGCAATTGTGTTGCACCAAGAAGAAAAGGAATCTCCAAGGCGAACCCGCTGCCGACGCCCCAGCAGATAACTATGAAACCATTCTATCACTGATGGAGATATATTGATAGAGCGCAGCATTGCAAGCAGGATATCCAAATCAACGGTATTGAATGCATTACTGAAGTCTAACAGTGTTAGAACAGTAAGCTTACCGTCGTCCATACCCTCGCGTATGTCGTCTGTGATCTTTAAGAGCGCAGACACAGTGCTATGCCCAGGACGGAAACCGGATTGGTAAGGATTGAGCAAATCATGTCGGTTAAGGAAAAGACTAAGTTGACGATGGACAAGCCGCTCAAGGACTTTAGAAAGGAATGGAAGGATAGAAATAGGACGATATTCAGAGTAGGATTTAGGGTTGGATTTTTTAGGTAGAGGAATAATTTGCGCATCTTTCCAGATTGTAGGGAAATCCCCACTGGAAATGGAATTGTTAAGGATAACGCACAGGACAGGAAGGATTATATCCAGGATGGGCAATAACATGTTCCGGCTAATAGAGTCACTACCAACCGCTCTAGATGAGATTGCAAGCACGCTCTTTTCAATATCACATGCAGTGAAAGATTTGAAAACAAAAGACGAAAAATTTGAAGGAGTAGGAATGGCTGAAAGTTTATTAATTGTATCAGATTTATCTTCATCTGACATAGCAGAAGAAGAAGAAAAGTGAGTATTTAATGAATTAATATCTAAATTATGAGAGACAGTACTATGTTTAGCTTTGCCGATTCCCAATGAGTTAAGAAATTTCCAGACTTTTGCTGGATCTTTATTTTCAACAGATGAGTGAATATGACGGCGCAGAGCATCCCTACACACCATATTGCAACGATTCCTGACCTTGACATACTTCTCATGGTTGGACTCAGTGGGCTTTACCTTAAAACGTGTCTTGGCCACAGCTTTCTTGTGCATCAATGCTCTGATGTCATCAGTAAGCCACGGAGCCGGTAATTGCTTGAGCTTGATGGCACGAAAAGGAGCATGTATGTCATACAGTTTCGTGATGATGTCATTAAAAATACTAACTTGATCATCAACGGAAACGGCATTTATGACAGGTGACCAATCAGTCTTAAGGGCATCATTAATTAAAGCTTGATGATCCATGCCACCAAAGTTGCGCTGCAGAATGATTTGGGGCTTAAGTTTAGGAGGACGAATTTTATAGGAAAGGTAAACTAAATCGTGATAGGAAAAATCGCTTGTGCTATACTGGCCATGCTTAACAACATGGTCAGGGGAACTAACTAACATTAAATCAAGAAGAGAAGGAGTTGCATTGGGAAAATGGTGAGTAGCACTAAGCGGGAGGATGTGTAAGTTGGTTGACTTAGTAATAGACTCAAGCCTAGATGTACGATAATCCTGTTTAAGGAGACAGGTATTAAAGTCACCCATAATGATTGAGTGACTATAAGAGGGACAGAAATCACATAAAAGGCTTTCAAAAGAGGAAAAATAGTTAAGTTTAGAAGAGTTGCTATAATAGGCACCCAGAAGAATTTTATTTTTGGAAAGGACAACTTCAATGAAAAGATGTTCGCCAGCATTCACAGGGGGTGGTTGGCACGACTGACTAATAATGGAGTATGGTATATTAGCCTTAAGGTAAATGGCCACACCACCACCCTTGGAACCGATGCGATCATTTCGGATAAGAATAAATCCAGGAAGAGAGTAGGAAGTAGTAGGAAGACATGGACGAAGCCACGTTTCTGAGACTATTATAGCATGAAGATTTTTTTGGTCAAGGGACGCCAGCATATCTGAGTAGCTGGCCGAAATGCTCTGTGCGTTTATGTGGGCAACATTAAAATTTTTAGACATATCAGAAAAACTATTCTCAAGGAACTCAGACAGAGGTAACACGCTATCAAAACTATCATCGCTACTCTCAGAGGGAGCTGAAGAGGAGGCTGTGAAATATTCACTGCCGCTGCTGCTGTTATTAAAAATATTTAACATAACTATATACTAATATATACCTAACAAAGGCAAATACACAATAAATATCTAATATAAATAAATAATAAATGTTAAACACTTCACAAATAAGAATGAGCTAAAAACAATAACTCAATCCACCCGCCGGTTGCACTGGAATGATAGTAGTTATAGAGAATATGTATATACCCGGCATCTACTACAATTTTATTATTACATAACAATCACTTTAAAAGCTAATTCGTAACAATTTATAATCTAAGGCAAAATACAAGAAACGTGGTAGGTTTAGAAAGAGAGAGAGAAAAAAAAGAAACAGACTTTGACTATGTAACTAACCAACATAAATCTTTTCAATATAATCTTTGACTCAAATACGTGACATCGGCAAAATTGCAGTAACGCTGCAGAAGCCATATTAAAAAGTTGAAGTTGCTTTGACTCAAATAATAACAGTTGCTTGCAATACATTAACTTTGGAAGTTTACATTAAATCTAATGTGAATTGTACAATGGTAGTATTTTGACATAAATATTTTCCAATTATTAACTAAACATTCAACGCATGAGTACAAACGGCTAAATAAATCACAATTGCTAATTACATATATATGCGATGTTGACTTTGACAGCAAAATACAATATAAGAGAGACAAAAATAATAAATAAACATCATTATCATCAATTTAAAATAATGAACAATGTGTACAAAACGTGCTAAATACTTCAAAGTTGCTAAGCATAACATTAACTTAGACAATTGACAGTGTAAATATGACAAATCAATAGAAAATAATTTTCTAAACAAAAATGAAGGTGCGTTATGTTTACATTCTGCACAAAAGGATTATTGTAGAACATTATGAACAGAACAATGTCACGAGAAAGCAGCAACTATGTTTTCTACTTGGAGGTGGTTGGTTTCCGCCTTGTTTCTTTGGGCTTGGTCACCTTGGTTGCTCTGCTCTTCGACGGTGCCGTCTTGGTGGCCACAGAGTCGGCTGTCACCTCGGGCAACTCAATTTTGTCCAACTCAGCGACACAAGACACACGGTGACGCTTTCCTTCCGATCCAAGAATGAAAACAAATCCATCCTTTGTCCAGCATCTGTTTACTCCGAAGCGTTGGCGCGCCGCCATGAAGGCGTCATGCCTAGGCTTCGTCAAAAACTCAGATAGGGTTACTCCAGTGCCTTTTAGTGCAGTTTTTGCTGACCATAACTTTTGCTTCAAGTCAACATGTTGCAACTTCAGTAAAATAGGTCTAGGCTTATCAGACACAGAGGAGCGACCCATTCTATGGCAGCGAGTAATGTGTTGTGCTTGAAAATTACTGACCTTCAACAGTTTAGTGACAACATCCACCACACAGCCTGAAATGTCCTTCTCCTCTGACTCCGGAACACCATGGAGCAACAGCATCTTGCGACGAGAGCGCATCTCATGTGCATCTGAGTCTCTTGCAAGCAAGTTAATTTGCTCTTGAAGGCTCTTGAGTGCAGTGAGCATGAAAGTCCGGAACTCTGCAAACTCATCTGCCAAGGAAGCTCCTTCATCTCTGGCACGGGGAGCTGTAGATTCTTTCAACTTTGAATGAAATGCATTCATTTCCTTCTCAAAAATCTTTTGCATCATGCTTTGAGTCTCCAGAATAGCTTCCATTGTACACAAAGTATCTTGCACAGTGATTTGAGTGATTGTGTTTAGAGGAAAAGTACCAGGAATTAGCAGGGAGAAATGCTGAGGCAGGTAATCACATTTAACTTGTTATAATAACATAATATGCACTTGCAAAAACTAGAAATTACTATTTAAATTATTAAAATAAGTGGAGCTACAAATATTTATATGTGGACTGTTGAACTACCCACATCCCAAAAAAAAAAAAAAAAAAAAAAAATGTAGGTATTAGGATGTATGTCTCTATGTTTATGTACATTATAATTATGTTCGTGTATATTATTTATCCTATTTCATCTATTTCTGTTGTACACCATGTCCTTTATAATCCTTTATTTATTCCTCTGGATTTCTTCTTTGCCAGGAAGAGATTGCAATAAGGCCGCCACTTGTGGCACTAGAGTAGTTTACGTAAGTAACTTTTATTAATTTTGTTTTATATGTGTGCGACAATAAAGAATTATTTTTCAATCTAATTTACTAACTGATAACTTGTATTTTTAGCGAAATAGATTTTTATATAGGCTCCATGACGATCGACTTACAACGATAAGCTTACGCTTGACCAAAAAGGGAATGAGGGTAAATATATGTTACAGTTTACGACGCCACATTTTCACTTTTGCCTAAAAGATATTGTTTTACTCTTTTCTTAAAAAAAACTGTATTTCGAGTTTGTTTTTACGCTTCGGCTAAACCAATAGGTATGCATATTAATTGATTATCAGGTATATCAAATCCTGGACTAACACAAAAGCCAAATTCTCAGAGCACAAAACGAAGATTTTTAGCGCTTTTGGAAAACAAGTAAATTAGTGAGTGTAATAGTTTCGGCTCCCCTGTTTTTTACGCCTTTTCATCGCACGTCATAAATAGGTACCTAAGTAGGTAAATTGGTTGAGGTTAAGTATACAAAAGATGTATTATGTAACTTTTCCATAATTAAGGTGGTGCAAAATTAATGATTCACCATACCAAATAACGGAACAGTGATAATTAAGTCAGTTGTTATTTCAGAAGTTTGTTTGTAGTATGGAAGTAGATCTAAATTCTAAGTTATTATATAAAATCCAGAGTATATAGGTACCTTCAAGGTAAGCGTGTAACACCCTAAACTAAAGCAATGCTTGACATCAGGCCAGCTGTAGCGAAACGCAAACATAGCCCGCGAAAAATTGTATAAATTTTATACCCGTTTAATACTTCTAAAATTACCCCACTAAATAATTCTATAATTTGCAAATTATAGAATGACTTAGTGGTATAGTTTTAGGTTTATTAAATACAATGCATCAAAGCTGCGTCAAATGAGTCAGAGTAAAACCATTGCAATTTCCAATGCAGTTGTTATCTATTATATGGCATTGTGCACTTCAAACGTTATGTATGTTTTACTTACATGCTTTAGTCATACGACTCATAGCAAAACTAAGTCATTCTTACGGTAATGGTTGAAATAATAATAATGTGACTATAATGGGTACTTTAATTGTAATAAGTTGTTAAAAAATATTTAACTGTATTTTTTAACAACTTTTATTGATACACACATTATATACGGTCACATAAAATGGATAGCACATTGCTTTTGTTAGGGAGTAAGAAACTAAATTTTAATGTTAAGGAAATTATTATAGCTTGGAAACTAAAAAATTACTATATGATACTACAAGCTGACCAGGCAAACTTTGTACCTCCTCAGAGTCAATCAAACACCTTGCATAGGTGATTCAGAGGTCAAAGACAAAGCTTAAAATGATACTATTACATACATAGTTAAGTATGTATTTACAAAAGAAAAGTAAAATGTATTATATCCATTATCTGGTACCCATGATACAAGCGTAAGCTTAGTATGGACTAGATGGCGCTGTGTGATATGTCCAGAAATATTTATTTATTAGTTACCTGATACATAAGTGGTTTCCTCAGAAAGTCACAATGAGTTCTGCTGCTATTCAGCTCCAGCTGCTCCTGGTGCCTCAGGGTGCTCTTCTCGCTCACGAGGAGGTGGAACAGCAAGGAGGCCAGTACACCGACACTGAGCACTATGTACACAACGTGCCGGAACTTCCATGAGTCTTCAGGACCAACCTGGAAGATGGGTATAGATGTTTTATCCAACTTTACACTACATATAAAGATGAAGGTTTGTATGTTAGTGAGTGTGTTTGTTCTTTATTCACACTGCAAGTGCTGAATCGATTTGAATGAAATTGAGTATGGAAATAGTTTAGACTTAGGATTAACACATAGGCTACTTTTTAGATCATTTCAGTGGCTACTTCAAAATCTTTTTAAGAATTTTATGTATAGTTAAAAGAGTTTGCTTTCAGCATGAATTTTTTTTGTAATTTACAAGGAACTATGTAATTTAAAAAGATAATATATTAGAAACAAACTTGTTTATCAGCTGCTCCATACACATGTAGAATGGCCCATGTGATTATGTACACAAACAAATTGGAAAATACAGTGAATCCATATCTGCAAATAAATAACAATGGGTATTATAATATAACCATTCAAATAAGTACATATACCTATATAATATTATGTTAAAAATAAATAAATAACAACAGTATTAGTCATATTATAATATAGCCATTCAAATATGTGTGTAATAATATGCTAAAAATGTACATAAGGTCATTTATCACATGACTGTATATGTTAAGGAACAATCATTTCACTGTTTGAAATTAAACCTACATTGAATGGGAGTTTGTATGGAACTTTTGTTTGAAGAAACATTAATTAAATTTTTGCACGGAATTTTAAATTTAGTCAACAGACAATATAATAATCTAACTACTTGGAATAAAAACTTCCGACTAGTTCATCAGTCGAACTACTTGGAATAAAAATTTCCAACTAGTTCGACAGTCAAACTACTTGGAATAAAAATTTCCAACTAGTTTGACAGTCGAACTACTTGGAATAAAATTTTCCAACTAGTTTGACAGTTGATCTACTTGGAATAAAAATTTCCAACTAGTTTGACAGTCGAACTACTTGGAATAAACATTTCCAACTAGTTTGTCAGTCGAACTACTTGGAATAAAAATTTCCAGCTAATTCGACAATCAAACTACTGGTAGGACTAGTTGGAATAAACCTATTCTAGACAATTTGGAGATTATAGCTACAAATTTATACCTATATATATATGTAGGCAATTCAACCTGCAGCATAGGTACAATTTATTTTGCCTTATTTTTATCCTCATACAGCCTTTAGCTGCTTTTTATGGTATTAGTCATTATTGAAGTCTGAGAAAATAATACAAACATTGTAGGTCAAAGAAGAATTGGAATTTCTAATTCATACCAAGATAAAACAGCAAAAGTTTGTTTATTTTATTTATCTATTTGTTCTTTGCACATTGGATAGGATGGAGAGATTATATGATTTTTGTTATGGTAAAAATATAAAGTCTTGAGTGTGATATAGACTGCTTTTAATCTACAATGGGAAAAAGAAGTCATATTATGTCTATTTAAATTACACTTATTGTTGAATTAGTTTAAACAGTGACCTTTTGCCAAAACTTTTTTGAGTTTCAATAGTCTTTGTCGCGTTTATTTATCTACAATGTGAAAAAAGTGACTA
Source organism: Macaria notata (assembly GCA_927399415.1). Lineage (NCBI taxonomy): Eukaryota > Metazoa > Arthropoda > Insecta > Lepidoptera > Geometridae > Macaria > Macaria notata. The sequence continues at coordinate 5,718,027 of OV656727.1, forward strand.
TAAGTACAATATCATAAACTTACCTAACTGCTGTCAAATGAGTTCTAGTATGGTCATCTTCAGATAACTCTGGTATGAGACTCAAGTGGGATATCTGCACAGCTGCCCAACCAATTTGAAATATAACTATAAAAGCTGCATAATAATACATTTGTGCCCATTTGTGAGTTGTGGAGCAACCAATACATGGACAGAAGATAAATGGGAAAGATGCCAACACACAGAATGTACCTAGAACAATACATCACACATAAAAATAATATAGGTAGGTTATTGTACACAAAAATTGTCAATTTTATAACTATATTGTCGGCACAAAGCTGCACAAATAAATTTTGTTAGATAAGCAGCACATTTGTTGCCTGAAATTATTTCTCTAAGGTAACAATGATACCTATGTACCTAATACTTTTATTTACTTCTAAATAAAACTTATATTTACTGAAATGGAATTAATCAACAGCAAAAAGGTGAGGTAATCAAAATAAGTAGATATAACACCATTGAATAAGTTTAAATCAATTTTTTTTTAAATTTAGCAACCATTTAACAAATAACTTACCAAACAAGTGCCAGATTTTTCTCCTGCCATATCTTGCACTGATCAAGTTGTCTGTGTGGTCGGAGTGGTATCCTACGAATGGAGTAGCTAGGGCATCTACCACCTGACCAATGAGCATCAGGTTGCCAGACTGACTGGCTGTGAACTCCAGCACCAGGTGGAAAAACACCAAGAAGTATGTGAACCACAAACTTGCACAAACATCGTTGAGCACATGACCAATCCCAAATCCATTTGATATGTCCAGAAATTCATTATCCATTTTTTACGAGTGTAATACTTTTGTCAGTGGTTCTAGAGTAGTTTCTAGATTCGTTTCTACGTAAAAAGAATGGTCCGTATAGATACCATGCTAACAGTGTTATTTATTCTATAACGATAGAACTGCGAGCTCAGCAATTTTTTTGTCGATGTTAGTGTTGTAAAATATTATTTTAACTCATTTCTTTTAAAGACACCGGCTTAAAGTTATAGCCAGAATAACTGTGTATAGAAATTGTTTATTATATCACATTCACAAAACACCACTTAAAGCGCGACTGTACACTAAATTAAACTATTCTAATCTAGGTATTACTTTCCGACACAGAAACAGCCACAACACAACAAGAACAACATAAAGAAAATCAAAAATGAAATCCCATCCCATCCCATCCCAACCACAACCAATCAACTTCAACTTTTTATTATGGCTTCTGCACCGTTACCGCAATTTTGCCAATGTCACGTAACGGATAAGCTAAAAAACAAACACTGAAAGGTTCGGTCGATAAAATAAAACCAAAAGCAAAAATTTTAAAAAGCAAGCTTATTACGTTATACATATTAAAGTTATAAAAGAAACGGTCATATTATGACTATGAAAACTTAAATAGAAGCTTCCAAAGCTAACCAAAATAAACTAAAACCACAACCAATCTCTCTCTTTTGACTGACATTTGAAGATGACTTCCTCCGAGATTTACTATGACACAGACTTTGAAACGAAGTATTGTAATGACAATGAAATGGATTTTGACGGCAATATCGTAAAAACTAGTGTTGTATACTATACTTAAATTCTTTATCGAGTCGATATTCCATATACATGGATTTTATGCTATCCAACTTTTACCATAAATGTTGTTATTGTTGTAAGCATCGCAGTAAACATGTTAGTGGTTTATGCATTCAGCTAAATAATGTTAATGCTAGCTATATGAATTATTAACTACCGTATATAGTTTCATTATTTGTATATTACAACATTAAACCTACTTTTTATGTGATTATATCTATAATAAAACTTTACTTACAAGTATATTTATAATGGAATTATTAATAAATTTATTGTAGTGTATTGTAACATACGAATTATATTTAAAAGTTTAACTAATAAAATTGTAGATGCATTATAATGTCATTAACGATGGCTGACATGAAAGTTATCGATACTCAACATTTATTCCATAACATCACTAAAAATAAAAAGTAATTAATTTTCATTGGACAACGACAAGAAACCAGCGTTCGCAATAATTTATAAACAAGAAAAATGAGTGAAATGTAGAATTTTGGTTCATTACGTGCTTGAGAAAAGAAGTTCTTCGCATTTAATTGTACCTACTTAAACCGTTTTGCGTGTGAGATCTGAGCGCAGAATACTTTTGATTAGATTTACTGCAGGAAGATGGGAGCCGGTACTGCTCGAACTTATTGCACTGCTCAGCTTGTGTTTATTATCCTATTAGGAGTTCATGGAGATCAATTTTATGAAGAACTGTTTGTTAAACCTTTACCTCCTACACACCTTTATTCATATTTCCAATTTATAACCTCTGTGGAACATGATTCTTCATGTAAGTATTTAGATGATAAGATAAAATGTTTTCTATCAAACCATACACGATTTGTTTTATTATGTGTACTTATAAATATACTAAGTTTGAAAACACTATTTCTTGCAGTTGAACATTCCAATCTTGCACCAAGAGCACTAACTGAAGTGATATCCCACTTTCAAGTAGAGGAGTTACACCTGACTCTCACTGAGGGTCTCTGGAGACATGACAAATGGGGCTACCCAGTGCTGGATGCCGGGCCGGGAGCAGAACTGTATGCTTGGTTCTCACCTGAAGTTACAGATGTAGATACACAATGGAGGAAGCTGTGTGCTACACTATCTGGACTCTTCTGTGCTTCCTTGAACTTCATAGATACATTCAACACAGTCACACCTCAAATGCTCCTATGGCCTATGGGAGCAGTCAAACCAAGCCAAAACCTGACATCACAATTGAGATATGCTTCACTACCAAGAGAAATTGTATGCACTGAAAATCTAACACCTTGGAAAAAACTTTTACCATGTGAGTCAAGTAGAGGTTTTTCCTCCTTGCTCAACTCTAGAATGATCCACAACACTAACTACCATTCCATAGGAGTTCATGTGAGAAATGTTTGCAAGACAAAAGACTGCACAGAGACCAACTTGGAGATTAAACAGACTGTGGCTTTGGTGTATGATCACAAGATTGTAGGTGGGTCAGATTGGTCTTTCCGAAGACTATTTGGCCAGGGCCTGCCTGGTGCTTGCCCCCTCTCTTCAAGCAGTAAAATATATGTAGATGTAACCACCAATGTCACTCAGCCCTTCAAGCTAAGTCCTCAGCCTGATTCTGTTGTTCTATCACAAAGAGGTGGAAGTGAAACTACTCTGGCTATCTACAACATACCTGCAGACAGTCAGATGATCAATATTGCAGCCAAGTATGATAGTCACTCTAATGATATACCCTTAGCAGTACCACCTCCACTTTACTTCAACAGATATGTTCTTGGGTTTGGTAAAGAATTTGGAGGCATAGTGACTGAGTTGACCAACAACTTCTGGACACCAATTCATGTTGTTGTGATGGAGAATGCTCCGTGGTGGCTGCCGATACAGCTGAGCTCATTGAGGATAAATGGAAAAGCAGAGAGTAAACTAGTCATATCTCAGTATTATTCACCAGGCCGCAGCAGGCAGAAGCCTTATCATTTGGAGTTACTTCTGAAGCTGCCTCCTAGATCTACAACAACAATAACCATAGATTTTGAGTTTGTCTTCCTCAAATGGCAAGAGTATCCTCCGGATGCAAACCATGGGTTCTACATTGGCTCTGCATTGATATCTGCCAACCTGCCTACTGCCAAGAACTACACTAGTCTACCAATCACTGGCTCTACTTATGATGCCGTAGTCAATGCTTCACAACCATGTAAGTGGCAAATATTTCTATGGTAATGTTTTTATAATCATGCTTACAATATGGTATTGCTCAAAACTACCATAGGTCAGAAAATGAGAATTCTAATTACAATAAACCCTTCCAAACATCAACATCTACTTATTAATAGGTATCTAAATAATACTTCTTCTTATTATTATTTATCTTATATGGCCAACTTTGGTGTTGAGAGTTTATCAAGTCACTCTAAGGGGCTCTGACATGGCTTTATGACTGCCATACTAGACAAACAGCTGGGACCTACAATTTAATGTGTCATCCAACCCACGAAAGCTAGTAAATAATACTAGTGGTGTTATATATTTGTAACTAAAACCACATGTATTAATCTGTCTATTTTTTATTGTTTTCTTTGTTTCTCTGTAAATTTCACTAACTGAATTCTGTATTCCAGGGTATCCAGCAGTGTTCAGAACCAATGGTGCGATGGTGTCTCTCCCCACTCCTGACTTCAGCATGCCTTACAATGTCATCTGCCTCGCCTGCACAGTGGTGGCCCTGGCGTTCGGACCACTCCACAATATATGCACCAAAGAACTCATTCTGAAACCTGTCAGTGCACCCGTGTCGTTGATGCAAAAAGTTATGAATTTGTTCAAAAGAAAACAGGAGTAACTTGTAGCCAAGACTAGACTGAATAAATTGTTTCTTTATATAAATTAGGATATGAAGGTATTTTATTTTTATGTATGAGTAAGGATATTAATCGGTTTCATTATTTATACATAAATTCAAAATAATAAGTAGGTACTGAAATGCCTTACTTATTAAAAGTAACATTGCTATAAAAATATGCAGTGCTTATAGTGACTGAATCGTAGACAAGAAAAATTAAACATTACAATTAGAAGGACCCAAAAAGTAAGTACTTATTTTAATTATTTAAAACCTCTTTATTATATAAAAACTTTCCTCAGTCTCCAGTGCATTGGCAGGAGACAGTAGTTTCAAACAACATTTCAAAACAAGTAATAGTGTCTCAGTGACAAATTGTTGAATCCAAGGTACCAAATAAGTTAATTTTCATAACAGTCTTTATCAAACATGAGTACAGAAAACAGGTAAATAGTATTACATACCTTACCCTTTTTTTAAAAAGGGTAATAGTATTCTTTGTACATACCTACCTTTATTATAATTTTAAAAAGTTAAAAGGAATGCAAATTTCATAATAATCTGATAATGCAATTCTTATCAACCGAATATTGGCTATTTTTTTGGAGTTACGGAGATCTGAGGGCCCAACTGGTTAATAGTCGAACCCACCCTTTACCTTTTATGAGTTATTTTGTTAAGTGCTAAACCTAGACTATAGTTGTTTAACTTTAACTATTATTGGAAAATTAGCTAAAATAGCCTAAGGCTATATAATTAGGTTAAGGCGTCGGATACGGATCCGATTCGATTGAGACGGAAATCAATCGGCAAGGAAAGGATTTTTCCAAATCACAATGCTTCCATACGATTCTTTTGACAAATTTATTCAACAGAAAAATCGGAAACATTCCCTGAGCCAAAAGCTAGCGGATTCGTTTCCGTCGATGATAAGTTCAATTTTGTTTTTTCATGATATTTAACCCGATTTACACTTAATTATGTATTCAATTATTTTTATATATAATTATTCATATCAAATCTACAGTAAAAGTGGTAATATTAGCCTTAAATACGTTTTTTATATTTCCACCATAGTATTTAATTTCTACTAGGTACGACCGGATCGGATCATATCCGACTCATTGTGAAACACCATGCTGGACGGTGATCAGAAATACGCAGGTTCGAATCCTGCCGATCGTTATTATTTTCGCTCATTTTCCAATATAAGTTAAACTTTACCTTTCATATGAAAAAAGTTATATTAATCATCCCACAGAGCACCTCTAGTCATCAAACTAAGTATTTTTACTTTAGGTACCTACTCTTAAAAATATAGGTAAGCTTTTACTATTCTTTTCCACAGAGAGAAAATTCATTTCTGTCCCTGCCATGTGCCGTGCACATCGTGTCCTCTCGACTATGAAAAGATAGAGTATTTCAAAAATATTGGTCTAGTCATATATAATCGCATATCTGGTGTTCAAGATGTGAGTAAAAGTTTAGATTTTAGCTATTGCCCAATGCCTACCACCAAGAGAGCGATGCCTACCTTTCATTCAGACGCATCCTGTTTTGAATCCGACCTTACACCAATGAGTTTTATTTTCAAGAGTGTAGATTTGCACTCACTTAACGGTGAAGGAAAACATCGTGAAAAAACCGACATTTAATTAAATAAGTCTCTTTCTTACATTTCACGGTTTCTTTAGTTGAGGTATTCCCAGAGACTTGAATGTAGCTTGTACCATTTTTAAAGAAGGTAAAATAGGCTCATGCTTGACTACAACTAACCACGTATTGACTACAACTGAACCTAATACTACATTTCACGTAACATAAGTGCGTTGCGAGACTTTTTTGTAACATCCTAAAAACTTAGTATTAGCTTTTATAAATACCTACTCGTATCCAACAAAAAAGTCTCTCTAAAGGCACGTGTATAATAAATGTAGCCACTTGAATGTCAATGTGGAAACCACTTTAATAACTTTATTTGAAGCTTATTAGATTTCAACTTGAACTATATGTTTGATAGTATGATTTTATTATGTTCCAGGAAAAAGCGCCGCCTGTAACAGTTGATAATGCTCCAAGAAGTATCATTGTGCAAAACACAGGTGATCAAGCTATTTCCTCGGCAGATTTGTCACAAGAAATAGGTATGTGTGTTTATGTTCTCATACCAATTCATTAAGCGGTTCTATGAATCTGGTAAACAAATTATGAATGGATATAATAACCCATATTTTGTATGTGTATTTATGTTGCAGAAAAACGTGGCCCGGCAATGTCCTGCCCTAAATGCCGGGAAATAGTTGGTCTTGTAAACAATTTATTACAAAAACTCCCATCTTTGGATAAAGATGTCTCAATGGGTATTTGTTATAAATGCAAGTTTAAAGACCCCTGTTTAGAATGTAAAGATAACACCACAAAGTTTTTTCAAAATTATGAAGCTGAAAAAGTAAATTATAAAGCACAAATAAGAGATTGGGAAATTAAAATGAAAAAAATGGCAGAAGAGAATTTTCAAGACTGGTTTAATAAGCGACCACATAGAGATGAACTCCGAAAAATGAGAGAAGAATCTCGTAAAATTAAAGATGAACTTCAAAGAAGTAAATATGAAGCCCAAAAACGCGGAGATGATGTAAAAATTATCAAAGATCAATTACTTCACCGTGAGCGCATTAGAGTTGATAAACATAAAGATGTGCCTGAAATTGGGAGGCCCTACCATAGTCAAACTCACTTAAGAAAAATGAAACGACCATCAAAACTTATTCAAGAGCCTTCCATTACTGATGATTTCAAAATAGATACTGAATTACGTATGGACCACTTATTGCGTCGAGAACATGACAGAGCTGCACGTAATTTAGACATTAGTGACCTGATACAAAGTCCACCGACTCCACGTTCAGAACGAGTGCTTCCGTATATAATATCACCAAAATCTTCTACAACTTCAAAAGATAGTGAATCACGAGCCTTTGGTAAGTCACATGCAGGGTCGATGCGAACAGCTAAACAAAAGCTACAATTCGAAAAAAACCTTGTCCCAGCTAAAAAAGATGTAAGTAATACAAGTATCACAACTTTTGAGAAAATTTCAACTGAGACATGGACTAAAGTTCTAAAACAAAGCAAACGCTATGAAGATGATGGATTTTTGTCCAAAAGTGATGACATTTATTCAAAACGTAAAGATATGTTACCCAAATACAAAGACACCGGTCTAAAACGTAAAGACAGATTAACAAGAGGCGAAGACATTTTCCCGGAAAATCGAGAACCTTCACGGTATGCTCACGACCAAGAAAAATATGCTGATTACATTGATGAACAAGAGGATGTAGAAGATATATATGACCGTGATATTCGAAAATCTTCCAGAAAACAACGACTCAAAAAAAGAATCAAAACAACAACAGACAAGCAAAACGAACTAAGTGATGAACAGTTGCTGTCGGATATAAGCGTAGATAATTTAAGCAAACAAAAAGGTGTGATTTCCATTTTGAGACCGAAAGAACAAAAAAAGAAGTCACTAAAATTTCCTAAGGTGGGGGAAGCAGAGACTGAAAAAGAACCTGAGAGAGATTTCTCATTTTCATTTCCGACTAGACCACTTAAACCGAGAAAAGTCTTTACCCGTAAAAGTTCTGCAGAGCTTATTAAAGATACACATGAAATGCTGCAAGCTAGAACCGATGAGTTAATAAGAAAAATTGAGGAGAAGCGTTTACAGTCTGCTGAGAAAAAAGAAGCGAAACGACTAGTCCAAGAAGAAAAGTCTAGACTACTTGAGGAAAAGCGACAGGAAGCTGAAGAAAATAAACTAGCTGAAAGTGAAAGAAAATTAATGGATCGAATTGAGCGGAAATTAGAGAAAGAATTTGACGTAGACAAGGAACAAGAAACTGGAAGTTGTGTTGAAGAGGCACACGACATGAAGAAACCAACAGATGAAGCACAAGACTCACATACTTCTGGATCAAAATCAAAGCCAACCTCAGGTTCCTCTAAAAAGAAAACACCTAGTCAAACGTCCGTCGATCGACGGTCAGTAAAATCCGGGATCGATGCACAAAAGAAAGCCGGCGATACCAAAGACGTTTCTGGGAAATCAAAAAAAGAAGAAACTAAAGAGGCTACAGGGGTGCCAAAAGATGAAACCAAAGCCTTTACAGGGAAACCAAGATATGCAACAAAAGAGTTGACAGATAAAAATGCAACTAAAGAAGCCACCGAAAAAGAAGGAACCAAAGATTTTACTGGAAAATTTACAACTGAAGCTAAGGGCCATGAAGCAAAAGTTAAAATATCCAGTGATAAAGAGAAATCTCGAAAAGGTACCCCAGAATCAAGTGAGAAAAAAGGTTTTAAATTAGCTAAAAAACCTGTAGATGCGAAGCCACCAGAAGAAGAAAAGGAAGAAAAATCAGAAACTAAGACAAAGAAGGAAACGTGGACAATAAAAATGTCGAAAGAAAAAGGGAAAAATGTGAGTGTGAAAATTGGAAAAGGTACAGCACCGAGTAAGCCTAAAGAATTACTTGATAAAGGCTTGGCTGATATTTTAAAAGGTAAAAATGTATTTAAACCCAGAGAAATTGGACAACTTGCAAGATTGAAAGATCGGGTAGAAACTTCACCAGGAAAACCACCCAAAGAAAAGAAAGCCAAAGAAATTCAGAAATTTAAATTGCGTCGACCTTCAACGGAGAAAAAACCTCTTCTAGTGAAATTCAAACGAAGTTTAAACGCACCTGGCTACAAGTATAAGGGTAAATCCATTCGCGTTCTCTTCAACATTCATGAAACAAAGCATAAAGTTATTAAAGATCCAATGTGTCCGTTTTGCCAGAGTTCAGATTTAGTGTTAGAATTTGAGTTCAGAAATCCGACTAAATATCAACAACAAGAACAGGCTACTGAAATTATCAGAGGAATGAGAATTATTGATGGCTCGTTTGCAAACGCCGATAAAAAGGCTGATAAGAAACCGGAGCTGTTCCAAGTGATGTACGAAGTCCCTGCAGTCAGCTTCGCAGATAGCAAAGGAAAGAAAAAGGATGACAAAGGAACGGTACGCTATAATATGCAACCTTTCTTTAGTACTTTTTGTATGTTATATGGGCTTACGTTTGACTGCACCTCGCCTGATGGGAAGCGACGGTGAAGTCGAAGATGGAGCACGCTGGCCCAGAAGAAACCTGTTCACTCGTGCTTTGAAGGCATTCAGATCGTAAGACTGTGGAAATACTTACACTACTCCGGGAGTGAGTGCCACAGAGCTGCTGTACGCATTAACTCTCTTTCTGTTGTTACACTGTACAGGTTTCAAACCAGTTCCATATAATTCCAGAGTCCAGTGAAAGGTGAACCTCCGAAGCCTGTAGACACTTCAGGTGTGACTCGCTACTACCTCTCTGACCGGTCTTTCATCGACAAGGGATGGACAATGCTGCCAACCGAAAAGATTATGAGAAGGGTTCGTAGGTTTCAGTTTCTGTAACTAAAAGTAAGCTATAGTATCAAGACTAAACAATTCTGTTTGAGTTGTTTAAAAACGATTTTGCTTGTTGCGGAAGGCACAAGTTTGTTACCAACCAACGTTTTATGCCCTTCCTTACGGCTTGAAATTACTTCTGCATCGTAATTGGAATTTATGTATTTATCTAATAACTGCTATTCACTACTTAATGCCCGCGGCTACAGTTTGCCTATATTGAGTCGAGATAAAAGTAGCATCAAATTGTAGATATGCCATTTTCGAGATTGTCCTGCGTGACCTTACCAAAAAATACATGCCGCAAGGCTGTGTTATTCATTGTTAACGTTATTTAAGTTATTTTTTCCAAACTGTTCATTCATTTTCAGATGAACGTGTACCGCATGCGTCCAGCGAAGCCCGAGTTCGACTGGTTCAAGCGGAACAAGAAGAGACCCAAGATGTTCTATGAGACAGGGGAGCCGCTGGCGCAACTTGACGAGGACGACACCTGCCGGTGGTTCTACAAGAACGGACGGGTCGCGCTTGACTATTATAATGCTGAAGGTAATTTTTATAGCAATTTTTTGTTTTGTTTGTATATTAAACTAGAGGGTGCTCGCGGCTTCGCTCGCATTAAGAAGAACCTCTTCAGCTTTATAAATTATAGCTGCTACCCACGACTTGAACCGTTTTCGCAGCGCACGCAATTGAAGCCCTGAAAGATGAATAATTTCCCCCGATTTTTCCACATTTTCCATTGTTTCTTCGCTCCTATTAGTTGCAGCGTGATGTTATATAGCCTTCCTCGATAAATGGTCTATTTAATACAAAAATAATTTTTCAATTCCCATCAGTAGTTCCTGAGATTAGCGCGTTTAAACAAACAAACAAACTCTTGAGCTTTATAATATTAGTATAGATGTATATTTTTCCCAATACACTCCTCTTTCAGTCGTATTTTCGCAGAAATCATATGTATTAATAGTAGGTAGGTAATATTTTTTTTAGCTATGCATCTGTCTTATATGCATAGCTAAAATAAATAGACATGGCTAACGATTGGCTTCTTTGATTGCGCAATAAACATTTAGTAGATTAATAATTAATCCATTAAATGTTTATTGCACAACCAAACAAGCCTATATTGTCCTATTAGTCTTTTCGCACATGACACAAAAAATACTTACAACAAATATATTCTCATTCTTGTCTCTCATACATTGCAGAACAGAACGCGCAGCAGCGGTTCATTATCTACAGCAACGGTGAGCCCGACGAGGGAGGCAGGCCGCGCCCCTACACGCAGCTCGCCATGTTTGACTACCTCGGGAACGGGATCGTGTTCGATCATGGAGGGAAAGTCAGGTGAGGACTGTTGTTCTTTTATGTTAGAAGGGTTTTTTTATCTCTAGAAACCAAAATACGTATATCGTCTATACCAAGATACCTTCATCTACTCATTTAGAAATCTTCGTTTTAACCCTTATTTACTGTATGCCTCTTACAGGCTCAAGTACAATCAAACGGAAGGCGTTGTTCTTGATAAAAATATCGGCCCAGTATCTCACTGGAAATGGCACACTCTGAACGACCCCCCAGAACTCCACCAGGTCATGATCGACACCCAGCTAGCGCACAAAGACCCCTACATACTCTCCATGGACCACGATGAAACCAACCATCAGCCGCGCGTTGCAAACGAAGACATGTTAGCCATAGAGTTCGATAACTTCATCAAGGAAAAGAGCAAGAAACTAACCCAGAAATTTAAACCTTTCCAAATTAGAATGAAAGCTATGAAGATAAACGAACACTTCTCCCTAAAAATTTTGGACCAGGCGAGCGTTTACCTTATTTACCGGGATGGGACCACCAATATCAAGCTGAATATCGGCATGATATTGGATCACAAAGAGATTGTAGACACGGATACCGCTGAAGTGGGGAATGTGTCCAGTAACGTGGAGAGGTTCCCCGCTAAGACGGAGAGTCTAGAGAAGATCCAGAAGAGTGTTGCTCGCTCGAAGTGTATCGAGAAGTGGAGGTCGGATCGCGAGCTTTGGCTCAAGCCTCCGGAGCCGAGCGCGAGCGTAGACCAGCTGAAAGCGGTGGCGGCGCGCCCGCTGCGCCCGCCCCTGCGCGCGGTCAACTCCAACTCAGTGTCGTCCACCTCCATAAACACGCCAAAAAACAAAAACACGGACCAAAAAGATGAATGCGATTGCGGTATTACGAAACAACAGTCATTCAACCTCTAAAATACCATCAAGAACATTTTCTAACCGTATTTATAGTCATGTTCCTAATAGTTTGATGTGGTGTTAGCAGTGTAAGTTTTAAAGTGACCACTGATGTGAGATAGTGGTTGGTAGTCTTTGTATATATTATGTAGGTACATAAAAGTTTAACTGAGGGGAAAGTCGTTTTCATTTGGCAATAGGTAATGCCTCGATATAGCATATTTTAGACCAGGAAAGAGAGAACCAATCTTTCTTATCCATGAATGTACTTAGGATTATTTTAGTAATAGCAAAAAAGATATATTATGTACCAACTAATATGATGATTATTCTGTGGTAATGTTTGTTAGCCGAAAGATCGACGACGTGTTTTGAAATCTGGCGAGCTGTTATCATAAACATATAGTATACTAACAACAGCTGTGGGCGAGCGTTAACCTATCCATAAATCGAGGTACTTAGGTACCTAACTAATAAGATGTATGTACCTTCTAAAGTACCTACTTATCAGCTGGGAAAAAGTTTTATAGGTACTTATTGTCAATATTTTACACAGCATCAAAGCCAAAATAATCAAAATCAGCTCAATTCACTTTTCAGACACTGACAATTCAATTCTTAAAACTCAAAGTTTTCAATTTATTGTCATATTAAAGGAGCGTATTTTTCCTATGTATTTGTTGAATACTCCTATGTTTTTCACCAAATAATTGTTCTTTTTAAATTACATTTACCTGTATCAATTGCAATATAACGATCTCGCATCATTGTATTACATATTATGTTATCTATATGTATTTGTTTGTGATATGTTCTGAGCAGCTTACATAGGTGGCAGAAGATAGGCATCCTAAAACTCTTAACAATTTATATAGCGCGTTAGAACTAAATCGAAATCATGAAGGAAGATGACTGGTTAGTTTAACCCAATACATATTTTAATTTATTTATTTTATAATGGCACACAAGACAGAATGTGTTCTTAAATGATCTGGGTTCGATCCAGAACAAATTCCAAAATATGTGTACACAGCTTGATCTAAATATGATTAATACACAAAGAGAACATAATATTTACAAATTTCTTCCTAAGCGCTCCAATATACTCTACAATACATTTGTCATACATTTTATTAATTTAACACAGCGATGGAGAATACCCCTGCCCATGTTATAGAAAAACAAAATGCCAACTAGCTGGTTTTGAAAAACTTGTGGAATTGAAAAATGCTGGACTTTCTATTTATCGGCATTCGTCACAATTTGTAAGTGTTACTAATTTATAGCTGGGACTACCTAATACGTATTTTTTATCATACATAGATACACTACCTACACTATATATGCTACGACTATGTAAGATATAGGTACATAAGTTTTGTACCTACTCTGTGCTCTCAATAAAAAAGACAAGTAGTACATACATTCATATCTGAAGATAAATACAAATTGGCTATGAATAGAATAATTACTTGACCTGGTTGCAGGTGGACAAAGACATGAAAAAAGCCACGAGAGATGATGAAGAGAATGTCTTTATATTTCACAATACTAAGGACGCTGATATACAATCGGCAGATTTTTTGCCAGAAATGGGTAAGCTTAAGGTAGTGAAAATATAATATGCTTGGAGCGATTTTTTTTTAACGAAACTTTTCTATTTTTACAACTTACAGAAAAACGAGCTATAAAATGCCCTCGATGCCGGAGAATTATGGATCATGCTCTAAATGTACTACAAAAGGTGTCAGCTATATGCAAGAATGAAGTGATTGGGATATGTGATCACTGCAAGCTGAAACAACAGCCTTGTTGTGAGTGTGTCGGTGCTATTAAGAAATTTTTCGATGTCAAAAAAGACGCAAAACCAATGCTGCTATCGAAGAAACGACTTAGTGAATTTCTCTCTAAAGTACAAAACGAGGTTAAAAATTATTTTGGAGACGTAAAACGTGGACGTACAGAGATATTGAAGGATTATGTCGAGAAGGATACTGATGGAAAACTTAGAGCAAAATCAGATGAACACATTGATCTGCTTTGTCGTTGGAAATACGTTAGAGGTGGACGGGAACTGAATATCAAAGATCTTTATCGTGAGTCTGAAAGAAAAGGTCTAATGAAACCAACCACTGATCCAGATAGAGCAAAGAAGCACATCGCTTTTAAAGAGGACAGGGAGATAATATATGAACCGTCGACTTCAATGTTTTCAATAGAGAGAAAGGCAAAATCAGCTTTTCTTGAATCAAAACTAAAGCACGATGGGGGGTATATTAAACCAACGATTTCAACAATAGATGAGAAAGAAATTTTAGAAAAAATCGTGAATAAGAAATCAGAATTGTTATCACCAGAAAAAGTTCAACATTTCGTAGATAAACCTGTTATAGAAAGTGAACAAAAAAATCTAGGTGGGGCTGGGACCACTGCGGAAAAAGATTATTTTAAAATAGTAGAAAAAAAATCAGGCACGATCAAAAAGGATTTTATATTTTCTTTCCCTCGTGATGAAAAAGAAATAAAAGATGACAAACGACAAATAAGCTCGACCGAACTTATACACGATGTTAATTATAAAATACGTGAAAAATCAGAGGAAAAGAAACGAATGGAAGAAGAGACTCGTCGAAGAAAGCTTGAAGAAGAAGAAGAAAAAAGACAAGCGGCTTTAAGAGAAAAAGAACGACAAGATCAAATAGAAGGGGAAACGCGGTCTCAACAACCTGATTATCGAAGTTACGGTAAAAGCCAAATAAAAGCAATAGGTTTCAAAGAATCAAAGTCTGTACCAGAGATGAAAGAATCTATCAAACCTTCAGAGTCTAAGTTGAAATCAAAATCGGCAATTTCAAAAGAATCTAGACCTGAAGAGGCGAGGGTTAAAAGTAAAGATATTAAAAGTTTAAACCCTGATTACAAACAATCCAAAGCTGAAACGGAAACCGTATCGAAACCACTTAAAGGTGAAGCAAAACAATTAAAAGACGATTCAATGGCTGCGTCAAAACAACCCAAAGGTGAACCAAAGCAAACAAAAGATGACGTTAAAGGAGAAACAAAACAACCGAAACCACCAAAAATTGAACCCAAAAAAGAGTCTAAGGAACCTAAATCGGAAACAAAGCGCGATTCCAAACAACTCAAAACGGAATCTAAGCAACCAAAAGTTGATTCAAAAGTCACTAAAACTGAAACGCTTGCTAGCAAGGAACCAAAACCACCGAAGCTTGATAGTAAAGAACCTAAACCACCAAAGCTTGATAGTAAAGAACCTAAACCACCAAAGATTGACATTAAGGAACCAAAGCCGAAGCCACCTAAAATTGAAGCGAAAGGCGAAGAAAAGCAAACAAAAGGAGAGGCCAAAGAATCTAAACCTGAACCCAAACAAAAAAGAGAGCCTAAAGTGACTAAACCTGAATCAAAAGAAGAACCAAAACCACCAAAACCGCCTAAACCAGGTGACACAAAAGGTTTAAAATCTGATAAAGAAGCAAAAACTGACCAAAAAGATACTAAAATATCTAAAGGTGATATTAAAGAAACAAAAGGCGATTTAAAAGAAGCTAAAGCTGGAAAAAAAGAAACAGGTGACAAAGGTGATGCAAAAGAAACTAAAAGCGATTCAAAAGAAGCTAAAGGTGGTAATAAAGAAAAAGGTGACACAAAAGAAATAAAAAGCGATTCTAAAGAACCTAAAGGTGGTAAAAAAGAACCAGGCGATGTTCTAGACTGGAAAAAGTTTGTAGGTACTCCAAAACCCCCACCCAAGCCGGCACCACCGCCAAAAGAAACCAAAGAAAAGGAATCTAAATTGGAAGCAAAAGAACCTAAGTCAGATGCAAAAGAACCTAAATCAGATGCAAAAGAACCTAAATCTGCGACAAAAGGGCCTAAGTCAGGAACAAAAGAATCCGCAGACACGTCAAAAGCACAAAAAGATGATAAAAAAGCTAGAGAAAAAGAACCGACAAGGGTACCAAAAATTACAAAAACAATCAGAGATAGTGAAGAACCTAAGGAAAAAGAAGTATTAGAAGCAGATATGCAAAAAATAGAAAAAGAGTTAGCTGAAAAGCTAAAGGCGGAAAAACCACCACCCCCAAAAATAGAAGAAGAACCGATAATTAAATACGGCAAAGATATAAAACTTCGCAGTCCAGATGAACCAAGGGTTCCACGTAGGCAGATTGAAGCACCACCACCGCCGCCACCAAAAAAGAAAGTTAAGAAAGAATTAAAAGTCAAGCATATAAGCATGTTACAGCCGTCTCAAAATTTATTGGCTTTACAAATGGTGAAACTAAAAGGTGGAAAAATTAAAGATCGAACTTTATCGGAACTTATGACCCAGTCTGAAATTTTTGTACATTTGGGCGATCATAAAACGTTAAAAGGCGAACGTTGTCCCATGTGCATAAATTCCCAGTTGGAGCTTGAATATGAAAGCAGACAAAGACAAAAAGCAGAAATGCAGGAAATAATTGATGGACGTAATATAAAATTTGTTGCTGGTCATGATAAAAGCAGGGATATGGAGCCAGTCAAACCTTTACTATACCAATTGAAATATAATGATCAATTCAAAGCCGATATTATTCAAGCAGCAAAGGAAACTCCAACAAAGGTCCGGCAATTCGATACACCTCAGAAACCTGTGAAAACCATGGTATGCTCTCTTCTTGTTTTTATGTGCTTGCATGTAGAAGATATTTACTGTAGGTAAACAATAAAAACGCTTTGTTAAATACATGCCTTTTTGGATGAAAACAAGATCTTGTCAAATACAAAGACTCAAAATCACAAATATTTTGAAAACATGACAAGATATTATTATATTATTATTTGACGTTATTTATTGTGCTAGTAAATTTTATAATATTTTTCCAAACATCTCTAAGATACTATCTAAATATTCATTATATCAGAGGTTCAGAAGCGGGGTACCTATTTTTTTTTTTGGAAATCGGAAATATTATAGTGATTCCGGGAAAAAAATAGTTTTTTTTTTAAATTAGTTACCTATGAAGATGGAATTATAAAAAATAAGCGAAATGTATGTATGAACATAGAATAATTTAGACATTAACTCAAAAAGTGGTAAAGTGCTAGTGTATCAAAATTATTTTGAAAAAGACTTTTAGTTATGTCCTTGATTTGGTTTTAAAAGAAAAGAAGATAATATTGTAAAGCATTATGGAGAAGGAAAAGAAACTGGCAGACAACCCTAAAGAGAAATTGCCGCGCCGACAACTCGAAACATCTACACCTCCGCCTGATGAGAAAAAGGCTAATAAAGAAAAAGACTTAAAAGTGAAACAAATAAGAATGCTGCAGCCGTCCCAAAATTTGCTGACATTAGAAATGGTAAAAGTAAAACGTATGAAGGAGCGTACTTTGTCGCAATTGATGACACAAGCTGAGATACTACTTCATTTAAGCGAACATAAGCAAATTAAAACAGAAAATTGTCTTATGTGTATCAATTCAAACTTGGAGTTGGAGTATGAAAGCAGACTGTTACAGAAAGCAGAAATGGAGGAAGTGATCGACGGACGAAATATAAAAAGCGTTCCAGCTACTAGCACGCGAGTAGACAAAGATGTAATCAAACCAGTATTATTTCAATTAAAGTACGATGAGAAATTTAAAGCTGAAATTATACACGCGGCAAAATATAGTCCAGTATTAGTCAGAAGATACGACAGAGAGAAACCAGAAAAATCTTCGGTATGTTATATTTCTCGGTAACTTTACGTGGTGATAAGGCATAAATATACACAAAAGGCGAAATATTTGGGTGAAATACCATGGTATATTGCCAACGGATTCCGTTTTTTAGTTAATTAAATTTTCCAATGGAGCGCACCATGAAGTTAAAGTTTATCTTCATGGAGCGCACCCACCTATTGTGTACAAAAACACATCAACAAATTATGACAAACATTAATCGTGGTAGACGAGATCTAAATACTTGTTTTTTATATTTTTGTCATGTTCAAAATAGGTATTTGTCAAAGTCTGTCAAAAGTATAGAAATATTTCTTACTATTTTATATTTTACTAGATTTTTATAATGTATTTATATATATTTGCATTTTGTTTCTAAATATATTTGTTGTACTTAATTATAACGTACCTATTTGTTAGACAAGGTTGATTGTTCTAAAATGTCCGATTCTGCCAAGAGCAGTAAAATAGGCGCAAAGCTTGTAAGTGTCTTTGATACCAGATGAAGACCTCTCGCTCAAAATGTATCTCTAGATACAATATTTTTAAATTGGAACTACAACCTTATGTTTTTACTGTTATTAGAACACTCTTTTTTGCATAACTTCTTCACGGATTAGAAATCACTTTCTGCAGCTTATGCGTCGCTTGGTTTTCAGCCCGAAGACGAATCTAAGGGTGTTATAAAATATGCTCTGTCGGATCGTTCATTTATTGAGAAGGGATGGACAAGGCTGCCTACGGAAAAAGTCGTCAGAAAGGTTGTGATAGTCATATATCTATTAACTCACGATCGTTTGTTATTTGCTTGCTTGATGGGTTCATTTCCATTGATTTATTATTTAGATTTTCCTCGAGTTCTTGTTCACAGATTCGCGATAGGCATTTGACCTCTATCGTATAAATTGATTCTGTGGCCTACGGAGCGTACAGTGATGAAATGCAACTTCTATTGAACCTGTCTTCTTCTAATCGAATGAGAATGGCCAACTCTGGTGTCGAGAGTTTATCAAGCCGCCCTAAGGGCCTCTGACATGGCTTAACGACTGCCGTACTATGACAACAGCCGGAACCTACAATATATTGTGTTATCCGACCCATGGAAGCCCCAAAATGGAATGCCACTTTTTGGTCACCCATCCAAGACTGACCGCGTCGATCTTTGCTTAACATTGGTGATCGCAGTCGATTGCCTCTACCAGCTGTGCTACGGGCGCTTCTATTCAACCTGTAATAAGTAGTACCATGCTATTTTTACACTTATTTCTCTAACATAAAGCAGCTGAGTTATAAATTATTTTCGCTATCCTCAGATGAACGTGTACCGCATGCGGCCAGCGCACCCCGAGTTCGACTGGTTCAAGCGCAACAAGGGCAAGCGTTTCATGACGTACGACAGTGGAGAGCGCCTGGCAGAGTTTGACGACGACGGACGCGGACGCTGGTACTATAAGAACCAACGTATGGCGCTACAGTACTATGACGCCGAAGGTAATGTGAGCATATCTGGTAATTGAAAATAGGAGCAAGCGTCTCATAACTTACAGTAGGTACCTACTGGAGAGCGACTGGCAGAGTGACGGCGGACGCGGACTCGGGCGTGACTCGGGTAAGTAGGTAGGTACCTACTATAAGAACAAACGTATGGCACTACTTACACTACCTGTGCTATGTTGCTGAACATTATGTTTTTCTAGTCGGAAAAGTCTTGGTTTCAAGTTTGTGCACCTAGTGCTATTTGGACTATTCGTTACGAGGTGTTGTTCTTACATCACTAGGTTATCGTTTTTCTATTACTTGTACAATTTAAGCATGATAATTAATATCAACTAATTTCATGTGTTTCAGAACTGAACGCGCAGCAACGTTTCGTGATCTTTAGTAACGGCGAACCGGACGAGCGTGGTCGCGCGCGCCCGTACACCATCCTCGCCACCTTCGACTACCTCGGGAACGGGGTCGTGTTCGATCACGGAGGGAAAATTAGGTACCTGCTGACTTTGGCTGGATTTTTAGATCAAGTTCGTTTGGAAACTCTTAGTGTTGGTACCTATATAAAATTGGAAATATGTTTGTGTTAGCGAGATCTACATAACTATCTGTAGTAAGCAGTAGGTAGGTATATGTACTAGTCGTACCTACACAAATCGGTTTAATTATTTTGTGATCCCCGGCGCCTCACGTTATTATCCGTGTTATCCGGGATAAAAGGAAATTTAAATCTATGGTCATTATAATAATAGTGTGATGTGATTGGTTTTCAGAATGAAATACAACCAGACGGAGGGAGTAGTTCTGGACAGAAGTATTGGCCCCGCATCGCACTGGAAGTGGCACACCTTGAACGACCCCCCGGTCCTGCAGCAGGTCATGATAGACACCCAGATGACACACAAAGACCCAGAAATACTCAAAATGGGAGCACCCAACGAAAACCTCCCGCGACCCGACAACGAAGACATGCTGGCCATAGAATTTGACAACTTCATAAAAGAAAAGAGCCAGAAACTGAAACAGACCTTCAAACCGTTCCAAATCAAAATGAAAGCCATGAAGATCAACGAGCATTTCTCTCTGAAAGTGTTGGATCAGGCGAACGTGTATCTGATATACCGAGACGGTACGACGAACATAAAGCTGAACCTCGGCATGGTTCTGGATCACAAGGAGATCGTGGACACGGACACGGCGGAGGTCGGGGAGGTGTCCAACAACATGGAGAGGTTCCCGGCCAAGACGGACAGTCTGGCCGCCATGCAGAAGAGTGTGGCGTACGCGAAGCACTTCGAGAGGAGCCGCACGGAGCGCGAGCGGAGGCTGCGCCCCGCCCAGCCCAGTGCCAGCGCTGACAAGCTGACCGCAGCCACCTGTAAGCCCCTCAAGCCCCCTCTCATCTCCGCACATTGCTCCTCAACCACTGTATCAGCAAAGCCCTTGCCCAAAGCCAAAAGCAGAAAGCCGTCCTCGAGCAATGTTTACTATGATAGTCGTCTTTTATAATTACTTTGTATTTTAGTGTTAATCATGTGTTCAGTATATGTATAGTTAGGTAGATGCCTGTTTGTATGCTAGTATATAACTTATAAATGTTTGTTCTTTTGAAGTGTTTTGGTTTGTGTAATTCGTACCTACAGCGAAATGACAAATTGACCTACCTGCATATGTAGAAGCCCCTCCGCTAAATATTCTCTTGTTCAGACTTTTAATACTTAGGTACTTGTGACCGGTTTTAAGATGTTTATTAGGTAGGTATTGATGATTAGATTATACACACATACGTTTTAATGTAATTCCTTGATGATAATTAAATTAATTTATTGTAACTGACTAATTTTTTTACTGTATGAGTAGTATCTACTGATAACTTGCCAAATATCTACTCTTAGGTAAATATTTTTATTCGCAAACCATCATTGTACGCCTCTAATTGCGATCTTTATCTATTTGTTCTTATTCAAAAACTAGTAACTGCTTGACCTAACATGCTAATTTCCCTTATCACTGCAGGTACCTACCCATAGTATACCTACCACAGTGATTAGGGACTGAAACAACGTAAACTGTGCCATGCCAGCACCTGCCAGGTTTATTATGAAGGTTATAGTGTGATCTTGAGTTCCAACCGACCAACCGACCGTTGAGACCTGACAAAGGTATTCCTGCCGCTACTGGTCTTGGCGAATAAAATCCGGTTGATCAATTCAGATTCTGTATTGTGTAGCAATTTTGTTACAAATTAGTTTTCTTGATTGCAAGTTGAGTAGTAGTCGGATCTTCTGCCGCCCCACTCGTGGGACGCCAACAGGAGGAGGCCCTCGTGCCATACTCTGTCGGGAGTAGCTGAGTGGCATTGAGGTGGTCATCTTTATTGCGGTTTTGAGCGGCTTCGGCGAAAGCTTGTTGGTAGACCAACTTCTCCTCGGGAGTGGGGTGTTTTATGGCCTGCTGGGCCTGGGATAAGATCTATTGAATCTCCAGCTGCTGGGCGGCGGTGGGCTGTTTCTGCTTCTTGGACTGCATGACGGGCATTTTGATGTTCTTCTCCAACATGATGTTGGAGTAGGGGAAGGGCTCGACGACGTCGTTCTGGACCTTTATGACTTTTCTTCTTCCCTCAGCTCCTTTCTATATAACCGAACAAGCAGAAAGTCCGCAGGTAGACACCGTTTCATGGTGGAAGTGCCGAAGTATCGAACACAGCGCTTTGCCTCTACGTTTACTGTACGGACGGCAAAGCTTTGGAACACTTTACCAGAAGCCGTGTTTCCTGCGAACTACAATCCAGGGGTCTTCAAATCTAGAGTTACTAATAGGTATCTTCTAGGTAAGCGTGTTACATCCTAGGCTGCAGCAATGCTTAACATTAGACAGGCTGTAGCCGCCTTACGTAAACCTATCCCACGTAAAAAAACTTTTCTTTCTTTTTGACTTTAAGCAGGACTTTTGACAGGGTCGCCATGAGAGAAGTTTAATAAAAGATAGATGGTATCTTCATAATAGATGTATTAATTAAGAACTTAAAGGATGATTCACGCTACACCGTGCCGCGACCGGGCCGTGCCCCTGCCGTGCCCCGGCCGGGGCACGGTCAAACATTATGGTTTACCTTTAGTATGAAGTAATTCATGCCTGACCGTGGCTCGGCCGTGCGCCGCCGGGACTCGGCCGGGGCACGGCGTTGATATGTCGGTGGATATTGTTTCCCGGCTCCAGCACGGTCCGGCCCCGACACGTTGTAACATGAACATATACGCCCCGGCAGTCAACGTCAAATCTTAGTGAGGTGAGCAGCTCAACAGCAAAATGGACGATGAAAAATTATTAGAATGTGTACGCAAGTACCCTGAGATTTATGACATGAGCCATCCTAAGTATTTAGATAACAAATACAAATATATTATTTGGAAAACCATTTCGGACGAAATAAAACAACCTGGTAAGTACTTAGTAACTTTTATTTCAACTTACATTATTTTAAAATAGTCATTCAAGTGTCACTAGGTACCTAATTACTTTACGACAATTCAAATTGTGAAAATTGCATATTCATCGTCAAGTCTATCGACAGATGAAATCACTAGCTAACAAACACAAGTTGTCGTAAAAATAACACACCCAAACAGCCCGGTGTAACATGAATGACTGGTCCGGCCGGGCGCACGGTGAACGTGTTCCGACCGGGGCACGGCCCGGTCGCGACACGGTGTAGCGTGAATCATCCTTTAAGGATGATTCACGCTACACCGTGCCGCGACCGGGCCGTGCCCCTGCCGTGCCCCGGCCGGGGCACGGTCAAACATTATGGTTTACCTTTAGTATGAAGTAATTCATGCCTGACCGTGGCTCGGCCGTGCCCCGGCCGTGCGCCGCCGGGACTCGGCCGGGGCACGGCGTTGATATGTCGGTGGATATTGTTTCCCGGCTCCAGCACGGTCCGGCCCCGACACGTTGTAACATGAACATATACGCCCCGGCAGTCAACGTCAAATCTTAGTGAGGTGAGCAGCTCAACAGCAAAATGGACGATGAAAAATTATTAGAATGTGTACGCAAGTACCCTGAGATTTATGACATGAGCCATCCTAAGTAGGTATTTAGATAACAAATACAAATATATTATTTGGTTCGTTTTTGCTCGTTCGTTTGGTTATATTATTTGCTTCGTTTTTCCAATACTTCGTCATCGATGGCAATTGCAATAGCTGACAATTCAAATTGTGAAAATTGCATATTCATCGTCAAGTCTATCGACAGATGAAATCACTAGCTAACAAACACAGGTTGTCGTGAAAATAACACACCCAAACAGCCCGGTGTAATATGAATGACTGGTCCGGCCGGGCGCACGGTGAACGTGTTCCGACCGGGGCACGGCCCGGTCGCGACACGGTGTAGCGTGAATCATCCTAAACTACTTACGATTTATTTTATATTAACCCTAGAACACTACTAGGGGTGCTGGAGCACCCCAGCAGTATTTGTTTTTCAAATAGGTAACTTTTTTTTATTTTCAATGGATAGCTTTATACCTACTCCCGTGTATTTAACTCTATATTTTTTACAGTTTTTACAATACAATGGTTATCTTTGTCTTAATCAATCACTTTTTACAAAACTGACTACCTATTTATAATCATAACAAATATTGGTACCTACTCTCAGAAATAGGAGTCATCTGCTCCTGATTGGTCTGTAATTCGGCAACGGCCGTACAGTGTGGACGTGTGCATGTGTGTTATGGGGTGCCCTATCACCCCAGTGTAGGAAAATCGTAAGTATTTTTATATTTTTTCAAAGAAAAGGGATTTTGCCAGAAAAAAGAAAATATTAGCGTTCAATCAATTTAAAGACAAGTATTCGAGTTCTCGACTTCTACGGATATAGTAGTACAGATAATAAATATTTTTATTGTTTCTATGAATGAATGAACTAAACCGTATATTTGTTATCTGTATAGAATGAACGTTATTATGAACATGTTCATTCGCGAATGTACATACTGTGTATGAATAACTCTTCGAGCCGTAGAGGGAGTATTCGAGCAGAATAACTGGTCCGGAATTTGTTTTGATTTCATTTCATGCGCGTAAAGCAGGGTACTCATCTAGCCGTGTAGCACGTAATGTATCAGATACTGTATCAAGTGAGTACATAGGCACGAGCCCGCTGCGATGCGAGCTTCTCGCGCGTGGTTCGCAAGGAGATCGCAGCGACCCGCCGAGTCGAGTCGAGTCGTGGGTCGTCTGCCAGTCCCCAAGGGGGAGCTGGTAGGTCCTCAGCGAGCTTGCGCTCTTTAGAGGGGCTGGGCGCCGGGGTACGCTGACCCCGGGGAAGTTCACGCACACACACGACGAGTCGCTCTGTCCGGCGGCGCACCAGCGACGGTCGGCGTTGTTCGACGCGTCGACGCCGAGTCGCTCAGTCCGCGCGGCGTACCAGCAGCGGCGGCGTTGTTCCACGTGGACGACGTCGAGTCGCCAGTCCGCGGGGCGCACCAGCAGCGGCGGCGTTGCTCGAAGTGGTGTGGTGATGTGTGGCGATGTGCCGATGGCGAATGTGCCTGTCGCTGCGGCGCTTTCCTATAGCGCCGGGACGACAGGCTGTAGTTCCTGGAGTGATGCAGGCGCGTCGACCTCCCGCTCGGGAGCAGCAGCACGCGGCGCACGCACCCTCACGGGAGGGAACGGCCTGCAACGTGACGGACGACTAGTGCGCGCGACGACTCAACGGGAACTACCCGCCGAGTGGCGCGGTATCGCTGCGAGAAGTGCGAGCACAAAGCGCCGCGGCTCGCAGTATGCGCGTGGACGGCAACACGAGCTCATGTGATGACTGTGGACGAGCCGTACTCACTTGAAGGCTAGGAACGTAACATGCTACGTTACCTGGCAGGTAACGTAGCATGGCAGGTGAGTACCCTGCTTCACAGAGTACTTTTTTATATACGGAAATTTTATTTTTATATACTTTTTTATATACAATGCGCGTCGCCGAAACGTAAACTCGTAGAGGGAGTATAGCGTAAACTAAACTGAATAAAATTTCACAGTTATTACTAATAGTTCATATAAATACCGCATTTATATTACACAACAATGGAAGGCTTTGACGATCCAGGAATTTTCTTCTCTAATAACTTTGGTGTTGAAGAAAACGAATCCCAAGTTAAAGCTAACCTAACCTCCAAGCGGTAAAGAAAAAGTTTAAAGAGTTTATGAGGCAGTTTCACACTGGAATTCTTTGTCATCTATTAGACACGCTCACTAGAAAACATAAATATCACAAAGAATAATAAAATATTTCAACATGTTACAGAGACACTCTGAAGCGAAATTACAACTTGGGACAGTACTGGGTGGAAATAAATATTGAAGATCTGTCCAGTTTTGATGAAGTGGTAGCTGAAAAACTGTATAAGAAACCTACCGAGCACCTACCAATATTAGAAGAGGCTGCCAAGGAGGTAAGTTATCACTATATGACCTCCTTTATGGGTATGTTCTGCCTTGAACAACAGTTTTAGTCCAGATAAATTTGTTGGTTAAATGCCTGACTGTCCAAAAGTACACTTAAGTGATTCTTTATAACATTGTATCAGCATTATAACATAGCCAAGTGAATTGGTAAAAAACTAAGCATGCAAATACAGTTGCTTATATTTTACTTACCAATGTATGTATGTTACAGTTAGCAGATGAACTGACAGATCCTCGTCCCGAAGGTGAAGATTAAGTGGAAGATATACAAGTGTTGCTCTCATCTGATGCTCATGCGGCCAATTTAAGAGAACTGAAAGTAAGTATTTTTACATAACATATTTTTTGGGCTTGTGTTTGATTGCACCTTGCCAAGTGAATGGATAGGTATGTAGGACAATCACCCAGAAGAAATCTTATATAAGACTTATAAGTATTCTTTTTTATTTTAAAGCATCTAGATTGTATGACTTAAGAACCACTGAGCTGGGATTGAGTTTATGCAATTTTTAAATGGTAAATTTTTATGAATACAATGAAAAATGTTGCTAAACTGTGTATTTGAGTACATGTTCAACTTATGTCAATAAATTTTCAGTAGGTACCTATTTTATATATAGTTAATTTATCACTTAACATGCATATTCAAAAGGCTTAATTTTTTTACTGATTGTTTTCAGTCAGACATAGTATCCCATCTGGTGAAAATACCAGGCATAGTAATATCTGCCTCGGGAATCAAAGCAAAGGCTACAAAAATCTCCATCCAATGCCGATCATGCCGGAATATTATTCCAAACCTACACGTCAAGCCTGGGCTAGAGGGCTATGTCATGCCACGAAAATGTACGTAACACATACTTTAATAAAATCATTTATTTATTTGATTATTGGGTGTTGAGCGGGTCACTTGGCTAGACAAGTAGATGCCAGGTGGAGTAAAGCAGTGAACGAGAGGTGGCCAAGGACTGGTTACCGTAACATCGGGTGTCCAGCTGCAAGATGCGTCGACGACATAACATCTGTCGCGAGTCAAACCGGGATGAGGCTGGCTAAAGATCAAAGCCAATGGCAATATAAGAGAGGTTATACCCAACAGTGGGACAAAACTGGCTGTGGATGATGATGATGATGATGAATGGGCGAACAGCAATTAGCTGTGTCCGTGTCGCACTATGTCAAAATAGTTTTATACATATAGTCAAAACACAAGAAAGTACACAATTATACCGTCCTTACATTATTTTAAAATAGTCATTCAAGTGTCACTAGGTACCTAATTACTTTACGACAATTCAAATTGTGAAAATTGCATATTCATCGTCAAGTCTATCGACAGATGAAATCACTAGCTAACAAACACAAGTTGTCGTAAAAATAACACACCCAAACAGCCCGGTGTAACATGAATGACTGGTCCGGCCGGGCGCACGGTGAACGTGTTCCGACCGGGGCACGGCCCGGTCGCGACACGGTGTAGCGTGAATCATCCTTTAAGGATGATTCACGCTACACCGTGCCGCGACCGGGCCGTGCCCCTGCCGTGCCCCGGCCGGGGCACGGTCAAACATTATGGTTTACCTTTAGTATGAAGTAATTCATGCCTGACCGTGGCTCGGCCGTGCCCCGGCCGTGCGCCGCCGGGACTCGGCCGGGGCACGGCGTTGATATGTCGGTGGATATTGTTTCCCGGCTCCAGCACGGTCCGGCCCCGACACGTTGTAACATGAACATATACGCCCCGGCAGTCAACGTCAAATCTTAGTGAGGTGAGCAGCTCAACAGCAAAATGGACGATGAAAAATTATTAGAATGTGTACGCAAGTACCCTGAGATTTATGACATGAGCCATCCTAAGTAGGTATTTAGATAACAAATACAAATATATTATTTGGTTCGTTTTTGCTCGTTCGTTTGGTTATATTATTTGCTTCGTTTTTCCAATACTTCGTCATCGATGGCAATTGCAATAGCTGACAATTCAAATTGTGAAAATTGCATATTCATCGTCAAGTCTATCGACAGATGAAATCACTAGCTAACAAACACAGGTTGTCGTGAAAATAACACACCCAAACAGCCCGGTGTAATATGAATGACTGGTCCGGCCGGGCGCACGGTGAACGTGTTCCGACCGGGGCACGGCCCGGTCGCGACACGGTGTAGCGTGAATCATCCTAAACTACTTACGATTTATTTTATATTAACCCTAGAACACTACTAGGGGTGCTGGAGCACCCCAGCAGTATTTGTTTTTCAAATAGGTAACTTTTTTTTATTTTCAATGGATAGCTTTATACCTACTCCCGTGTATTTAACTCTATATTTTTTACAGTTTTTACAATACAATGGTTATCTTTGTCTTAATCAATCACTTTTTACAAAACTGACTACCTATTTATAATCATAACAAATATTGGTACCTACTCTCAGAAATAGGAGTCATCTGCTCCTGATTGGTCTGTAATTCGGCAACGGCCGTACAGTGTGGACGTGTGCATGTGTGTTATGGGGTGCCCTATCACCCCAGTGTAGGAAAATCGTAAGTATTTTTATATTTTTTCAAAGAAAAGGGATTTTGCCAGAAAAAAGAAAATATTAGCGTTCAATCAATTTAAAGACAAGTATTCGAGTTCTCGACTTCTACGGATATAGTAGTACAGATAATAAATATTTTTATTGTTTCTATGAATGAATGAACTAAACCGTATATTTGTTATCTGTATAGAATGAACGTTATTATGAACATGTTCATTCGCGAATGTACATACTGTGTATGAATAACTCTTCGAGCCGTAGAGGGAGTATTCGAGCAGAATAACTGGTCCGGAATTTGTTTTGATTTCATTTCATGCGCGTAAAGCAGGGTACTCATCTAGCCGTGTAGCACGTAATGTATCAGATACTGTATCAAGTGAGTACATAGGCACGAGCCCGCTGCGATGCGAGCTTCTCGCGCGTGGTTCGCAAGGAGATCGCAGCGACCCGCCGAGTCGAGTCGAGTCGTGGGTCGTCTGCCAGTCCCCAAGGGGGAGCTGGTAGGTCCTCAGCGAGCTTGCGCTCTTTAGAGGGGCTGGGCGCCGGGGTACGCTGACCCCGGGGAAGTTCACGCACACACACGACGAGTCGCTCTGTCCGGCGGCGCACCAGCGACGGTCGGCGTTGTTCGACGCGTCGACGCCGAGTCGCTCAGTCCGCGCGGCGTACCAGCAGCGGCGGCGTTGTTCCACGTGGACGACGTCGAGTCGCCAGTCCGCGGGGCGCACCAGCAGCGGCGGCGTTGCTCGAAGTGGTGTGGTGATGTGTGGCGATGTGCCGATGGCGAATGTGCCTGTCGCTGCGGCGCTTTCCTATAGCGCCGGGACGACAGGCTGTAGTTCCTGGAGTGATGCAGGCGCGTCGACCTCCCGCTCGGGAGCAGCAGCACGCGGCGCACGCACCCTCACGGGAGGGAACGGCCTGCAACGTGACGGACGACTAGTGCGCGCGACGACTCAACGGGAACTACCCGCCGAGTGGCGCGGTATCGCTGCGAGAAGTGCGAGCACAAAGCGCCGCGGCTCGCAGTATGCGCGTGGACGGCAACACGAGCTCATGTGATGACTGTGGACGAGCCGTACTCACTTGAAGGCTAGGAACGTAACATGCTACGTTACCTGGCAGGTAACGTAGCATGGCAGGTGAGTACCCTGCTTCACAGAGTACTTTTTTATATACGGAAATTTTATTTTTATATACTTTTTTATATACAATGCGCGTCGCCGAAACGTAAACTCGTAGAGGGAGTATAGCGTAAACTAAACTGAATAAAATTTCACAGTTATTACTAATAGTTCATATAAATACCGCATTTATATTACACAACAATGGAAGGCTTTGACGATCCAGGAATTTTCTTCTCTAATAACTTTGGTGTTGAAGAAAACGAATCCCAAGTTAAAGCTAACCTAACCTCCAAGCGGTAAAGAAAAAGTTTAAAGAGTTTATGAGGCAGTTTCACACTGGAATTCTTTGTCATCTATTAGACACGCTCACTAGAAAACATAAATATCACAAAGAATAATAAAATATTTCAACATGTTACAGAGACACTCTGAAGCGAAATTACAACTTGGGACAGTACTGGGTGGAAATAAATATTGAAGATCTGTCCAGTTTTGATGAAGTGGTAGCTGAAAAACTGTATAAGAAACCTACCGAGCACCTACCAATATTAGAAGAGGCTGCCAAGGAGGTAAGTTATCACTATATGACCTCCTTTATGGGTATGTTCTGCCTTGAACAACAGTTTTAGTCCAGATAAATTTGTTGGTTAAATGCCTGACTGTCCAAAAGTACACTTAAGTGATTCTTTATAACATTGTATCAGCATTATAACATAGCCAAGTGAATTGGTAAAAAACTAAGCATGCAAATACAGTTGCTTATATTTTACTTACCAATGTATGTATGTTACAGTTAGCAGATGAACTGACAGATCCTCGTCCCGAAGGTGAAGATTAAGTGGAAGATATACAAGTGTTGCTCTCATCTGATGCTCATGCGGCCAATTTAAGAGAACTGAAAGTAAGTATTTTTACATAACATATTTTTTGGGCTTGTGTTTGATTGCACCTTGCCAAGTGAATGGATAGGTATGTAGGACAATCACCCAGAAGAAATCTTATATAAGACTTATAAGTATTCTTTTTTATTTTAAAGCATCTAGATTGTATGACTTAAGAACCACTGAGCTGGGATTGAGTTTATGCAATTTTTAAATGGTAAATTTTTATGAATACAATGAAAAATGTTGCTAAACTGTGTATTTGAGTACATGTTCAACTTATGTCAATAAATTTTCAGTAGGTACCTATTTTATATATAGTTAATTTATCACTTAACATGCATATTCAAAAGGCTTAATTTTTTTACTGATTGTTTTCAGTCAGACATAGTATCCCATCTGGTGAAAATACCAGGCATAGTAATATCTGCCTCGGGAATCAAAGCAAAGGCTACAAAAATCTCCATCCAATGCCGATCATGCCGGAATATTATTCCAAACCTACACGTCAAGCCTGGGCTAGAGGGCTATGTCATGCCACGAAAATGTACGTAACACATACTTTAATAAAATCATTTATTTATTTGATTATTGGGTGTTGAGCGGGTCACTTGGCTAGACAAGTAGATGCCAGGTGGAGTAAAGCAGTGAACGAGAGGTGGCCAAGGACTGGTTACCGTAACATCGGGTGTCCAGCTGCAAGATGCGTCGACGACATAACATCTGTCGCGAGTCAAACCGGGATGAGGCTGGCTAAAGATCAAAGCCAATGGCAATATAAGAGAGGTTATACCCAACAGTGGGACAAAACTGGCTGTGGATGATGATGATGATGATGAATGGGCGAACAGCAATTAGCTGTGTCCGTGTCGCACTATGTCAAAATAGTTTTATACATATAGTCAAAACACAAGAAAGTACACAATTATACCGTCCAGTGGTGCAATGCTTACAAGATTTTTTGGAAAATTAACTAAAATTAAGAACTTAGATTAGATCATCATAATTTGATTTTAAAGCATTTGTTAGTAACTTCTCTAGCAGAATTAATGTGTTTGTAATAAATAGTAATTCTTTCCCACTGTAAAAATGAATTTATATTTTTAGAGAGCAAGCTGGTCGGCCAAAATGTCCTCTAGACCCGTACTTCATCATTCCAGACAAATGCAAATGTATTGATTACCAGGTAACACTAATTATATATCTAACTAGCTGTCCCGACAGACTTCATACTGCCTCAATTGATAAATAAAAGACCTAAACTTTTGTATAAATTAATTTCAATTTTTTTTTCCTTTTAAACCTTTCCTAGACCTCCATGAACATTTCAAGACTAAGATAATATAAATCCGTTCAGCTGTTCTCGAGTTTTAGTGAGACTAACGAACAGCAATTCATTTTTATATATACATATATATATATATATATATATATATATATAGATAGATATCTAGTTGTATATGATATGATTAATATCAATTATTCTAATTACTGCATTGAACATAGAGGAAGAATAGAATTTTAACTTTTATATGTGGGATGTGCAATTATTTAGAACAAGCATTCATTTACCCCTTTTTATAATGTCATGTTTCTAAATAGACAAATCTAATAAAATGTTTGATTTACCCTCACCTAGTATATAGGCTACACATATTACAGTCATCATCATTATCAGTTTAATGAGACTCACTGCAGGGTATAGGCCTCCTCCCTCTTACGCCAATCCCTGTCTTGTGCTGTTCTTGCCCAGATGTTTCCTTCTAACATTCTAATATCATCCAGCCACCGTTGCACAGGTCTTCCTACACTTCGCTTACCTAGCCGTGCGTACCATTCAGCTATTGCTTTGCTCCCTCTGCCGTCAGTACAAAGAGCAATGGAACGGTCCATGTTACGCATTACGTTACGCGACAGAGTTTGTTATACTGAAATTTTATTTATATCCTTGTTGGATCAATAAATTTTCAATATCCTTTATTTGAATTTTTTATTGAAAACAATTTTGAATTTGAATGATTCAAGACTTCAAGAAAATGAGGTTATCAATTATTCTGAAAGTTTTTTTTAAACGTGCAGGTGCTGAAGCTGCAGGAGGCGCCGGAGAGCATCCCGCAGGGCGAGATGCCGCGCCACCTGACGGTGTACTGCGAGCGCGTGCTGTGCGAGCGCGCGGCGCCCGGCTCGCGCGTCACCGTGCTCGGTATCTACTCCATCAAGAAGATTGCTAAGATCGGGGTACGTACTGGCTACTAATCTATACATTGAGTTGTAATAACCGGCTAGCACTTACATCAATAATAATGTCGAAAGTTAGCTCGACATGTGTCGGAACACTGGGTTCCTTCATCAGGAGGAGGTTGTCCGCCTCGTCCAGACTGAATCGCCGACCCGCTACCGAACTAAATTTAATCGTGCCTTACGGGAACTATAATACAGTAATCTATACATATCAGGCAAATTATGCCTACCTAGTCAAATGTAAACCTATCCGACGCAAAAGAAATAGAACATAATAATAAAGCTAAAGAGGGTCATAAAGTGAATATAAAAGATATTAGAAAAAAAAAGGTTTGGGTATACTTTAAATCCATAACAGAACACGATTCAGTAGTACTTAAAACTTTTGTCTGTATATCTGTTTATTTAATCGCTCATAGAGCAAAAATGGTTGAACGGATTATTACGGTTCGTGGTATGAGTTTTTAGGAGTGTCAAAGGCCACTTTTTATCCTGAAATAATGCGAGCGAAGCCGCGAGCGTCCACTAGTTAATATTATATATCTTTTATAAAATTGCAGCGCGAAAACCGCGACAAAGGCTCAGTAGGTGTCCGCTCCTCGTACCTACGGGCTGTGGGGCTCACAGCGGAGGAGGGGGTGACCGGCGGGCTGAGCCCCTTCACCGCCGAGGAGGAGGAGCAGTTCCGCCGGCTGGCCGCCGCACCAGACATCTACGAGAGGATCGGCAAGTCCATAGCGCCCAGTGTGTTCGGAGCCGCTGATATGAAGAAGGCTATCGCTTGCTTGCTGTTTGGAGGTACATGTTATTTTAAATTTGAATATGCTTCCAACTCTTATAGTAATGTAGAGTCTAATAGTGAAGGCCAATACTATTACCATTACTGGTATTACATTTTCTATAAGGTTATGACTTTTGCGGTTTTCAATTTAAATCAAAACATACTTTATTTATACTATTATATTACTCAAGAAATTACTTAGTTTACTTTATTAATGTAATTTTTGGATACTACTACCATACCAAAGTAAAATCAGTCTGCTTTAGAGTTTTGATATCAAAAAGAATTACAATAAAACATCACAGGCGTTACTAATAATGATACGAATCATTCAAAAACTCGTTAGTTTAAAGATAGCATTGTCTATATGACAATGAATACAAACTTATGTTAGGCTTCCTTTTAACCGTCTTCAAAAAAGGAGGTTCTCAAGTATTCTAAATTCTAAATGTTTTTTAGCCGACTTCAAAAAAAGAAGGTTATCAAGTCTTCTGAAAGTTTTATTTGTATGTAAGTATGTATCTGTTACCACCGCCAGGGTCCCGCAAGCGTCTCCCGGACGGTCTCACGCGGCGCGGCGACATGAACATCCTGCTGCTGGGCGACCCCGGCACCGCCAAGTCGCAGCTGCTCAAGTTCGTGGAGAAGGTGGCTCCCATCAGAGTGTACACCTCGGGCAAGGGCTCCAGCGCCGCCGGACTCACCGCCTCCGTTATACGCGACCAGGCGAGCGAGAGTGATCATCATCTTAGCACTTAGATTTGAAATTAAGTAGATTATGTATAAAAAAAGACATCGGAGGGTCCAACCTGGATGAAGTCTGCACAAGATCGACGCAGATGGCACATGCAAACGGAGGCCTATACCCAGCAGTGGGATCCCAAGGGCTGTGGATGATGATGATGTATTATTAGATTTTAGCACAGAGTAAATAGGTTTCTTCTAGGTGAGCATGCTTCATCTTAGACTACAGTGGTGCTTATCATCAAGCAAGCTGTAGTTAAACGTAGACCTAATCAGTGTAAAAAAATGACCACTGATCTTTGGGTAGTAGATAGCCCCACCTCAGTCATTTTTGAGACAGCTTTCAACGGACTTTAAAATAGTAATTACTCTAATGTGCTAAATAATAACATTGGCACATCAATATTGAAAAATTTTAATCTGAAATATGAAATAATTCGATGATAATTATGATTACTATATTTGAATCAAGTGACCGACAAATAGATAGAATTTACACTTGGACACTTACGTAGTTCCGATAACACGTTTAATAGTAGGTTCCGGCAGTTCATTGCCGTATAGTTTTTGAACCATCCTTTAGGCCTTACAGGTGGCTAGAAAACTTTTGACACCAGAGTTGGCCACACTCATACTTTTTATTTATTTGCAGCGCAACTTCGTGATGGAGGGCGGGCCATGGTGCTGGCGGACGGCGGCGTGGTGTGCATCGACGAGTTCGACAAGATGCGGGAGGACGACCGCGTCGCCATAAACGAGGCCATGGAGCAGCAGACCATCTCCATCGCTAAGGTATTATATTACAGAGGCCCCTAGGGCGGTGTGATACCAGAATAGCATCGACGAGTTAGACAAGATGCGGGAGGACGACCGCGTCGCCATACACGCGGCCATAGAGCAGCAGACCATCTCCATCGCTAAGGTATTACAGAGGCCCCTAGGGCTGTTTGAAAAGTCTCTACAACTTACTTGTAGTTGTTCACACGAGGCCGTAAATGCTCTACTATCACCATACTTGTAAAAAACCGGCCAAGTGCGAGTCGGACTCGCGCACGAAGGGTTCATCTATAATAGACAATTACGTTTGTATCTGGTAGCTGGTAGGTATACTACATTTCTGTGAGTTTTTATGTGTTGTATAGGTATTTATTTTTATAGTTTGCACATATCTAAATATTTACTTACAAATGTTCATAGTTTCTACCTGTTTATTAAGATCGAGTAAATTTGCTTAAAAATTACGTTTGTTGTGCGCCCCCTCTAATATTTACTTTATTGCTATTTAATTATTTATTTTGAAAGGTAATATACTAGTAAATATTATATGAAAATTTGAAGCGTCTACCTGTTACCGTTTTTAACATTGAGCTGAGGACCCCCTTAATATTTTTTTCTTTAATTTTTAGTATTTGTTGTTATAGCGGCAACGGATATACATCATTTGTGAAAACTTCAGCTTTCTAGCTATCACGGTTTATGATATGGCCTGGAGACAGACAGCGGAGGCTTAGTAATAGGGTCCCGTTTTACCCTTTTGGTACAGAACCCTAAAAACACTATACCTTTTATATAATACCTCTATATTCTCTCCCAGGCGGGTATAACCACCACGCTGAACTCGCGCTGCGCGGTGCTGGCGGCCGCCAACTCCGTGTTCGGGCGCTGGGACGACACGAAGACGGACGACAACATCGACTTCATGCCCACCATCCTGTCGCGCTTCGACATGATCTTCATCGTCAAGGACCACCACAACCAGGCCAGGGACATTGTGAGTTAATAAGGTGTTGTTGTGCTTAGTCTGAAGTGTTTGGAAATGAGTGTGGATTTTCTCGTCTGGCAGTTAGTAGACCGTAGCCTAGTTGGTTAAGGCGTTCTGACGGTAGCAGAAATACGCAGGTTCGAATCCTACCGGTCGTGATTATTTTCGCTCATTTTCCAATAGAAGTTTAAGTTATAGATATCTCTGTTGCATCGAGTAAAAGTTATGACCTTCACGCTCACGTTGCACGTGACTGCAATATATTTCCTCCATTGGGGGAAATATATGTCCACCAGTCGGACAGTATAAGGGATGAGCACAACCATAATAGTGACATTGTAAGTTTTTTAGGAATGACTTGTGTATGTATATGTATCTTTGTTGCATCAAGTAAAAGTTTTGCCGTCTCGCTTGCACTGGAAGTGTATATAGTTTCACTATTAGAGAGACCTTTGCCCAACTATGGGTAAGTACAATTAATGGATGAGTAGATGCAGAACAGGTATATTGTAAATATTTAAGGAATGGTTTGTTAAAATTAAAATTACAAAAGACACTCCTTGATTTGTGTGTAAATATACATAAATATCCCTCTCTGTAAGTGCTGATTGGATACGAGCGTGAACTCAAGTGGGAATGAGGAAAATTTGGCTGATATTAATTTGTGACTTTGATAATTCAGATACATTTTCAACATTGTATAAAATGGATACTAATCCCTGTTGACAACACGTTAATTTCGTGTTGTTAGAACTAGAACTTAACCAATTTATATGGGTTAAGTTGAAGCAATATATAAATTACAATGTACCTATTTGAAAGACATATTTTGTGATTCATATGCATCTTTCAGAAGTTTTGTGGGTGGTGTCGCGTGATTGTTTCATTAATTAAGCGACTACTTGATTGATGGAGCAGTTACTTGGCGCTGCTTGCAGGGCATTCGGAGGATGTATATGAATGAAATCTTAAATCTTATTTTATTCCGATTTATGTAGTAGTATATATACTAAAATTGTTTATAACAAATATTATGTAGTGTTTATTATCATTTAACAAAGCTGTGTATACGTAATTGGACTCTTGGTTAAATATTATTCTTAAAAGTGTTTAGTATATATTTTTATAACTGATTGTCTGTGACTATACCAAAATAAATAAAATAAAATAAAATTTACCCATCAACATTTTCTAGACGCTAGCCAACAACATAATCTCCGTGCACATGGGCGGTGACACCACCGAGCGAGAGAAGGAGGCGGGCGAGCTACCTCTGATACTTCTCAAGCGGTACTCTGCGTACTGCCGAGCTCGCTGCGGACCTAGACTGTCCGAGACAGCAGCAAAAAGGTTGAAGGCAAGATACGTATGAATAAATAAATATTTTTGTAGCGTTATTCTGCTCACTTAGTTCTGCCATAAACGCATTTTAAACAGGACTGTCACAGTCTTCGTTTATGAGAAATACGACTAAGA
The DNA here is from genome assembly GCA_927399415.1 of Macaria notata. Lineage (NCBI taxonomy): Eukaryota > Metazoa > Arthropoda > Insecta > Lepidoptera > Geometridae > Macaria > Macaria notata. Next base: position 5,755,457 of record OV656727.1, read on the forward strand.
AGGATGTGTCCATTAATAGGACAGACTCAATTATATCTAGATAGATATAAATGGAACCTAGAATAACTTGTTTGACGAAAACGTACTAACATACAAGTAGTTCTTCCATCCACTTTGAACTTCAAACGTTTACCTTGCTTTAACAATACATAAACATTTCTTTGATGTCATAGCTCACAATTACAATTTTCATGGAACCTATCTCTATTATTTCACAGACAACTAGAGGCCATAGTCCGCATCTCGGAGTCCCTGGCCAAGATGTCTCTGGCGGCGTTCGCGTCGGAGGCGCACGTGACGGAGGCGCTGAGGCTCTTCCAGGTGTCCACACTCGATGCTGCCATGACTGGTACACTCGCTGGTGAGGACTATAATAATAATAAATAAATATTCCGGGACATAGCACACAGCGCCATCTAGCCCCACACTAAGCAAACGCTTGTGTCGCGGTTACTTGATAACGGATATAATACTTATATACTTTTTTTGTAAATACATACTTAATCTACATAGAAGCGACCAGGCTCAACACAAGTAATTATAATTTTTTACAATTCATAAATACTTGTGTCAAGCGGGAATCGAATCCGCAGCCTCTAAATCAGAAGGCAGAGCCACTACCAACTAAGCTAACAGGCCAGCAACTATTACTACTACTATTTATATTTTTACCAAAAAAATACATAGTGGTTGGTGGTACTATTTATTTTTTGCTTCCATTGCTTGGTTGGTTTCTACCCAGCCACACCCCACCTGTTACCGGTTAGAAGAGACTTGCAAAACAATCAGATAAAAAAAATAGATATTTAATGCTTAGAAATTGTAAAACACGCAAGTCATTGTGGTGTTATTCACTTATTGAGCTAAACATGTCGCTCATTTTAAGCTAAAGCAAAAAATAGCAGTATTATTTTTAATTTAATTCCATTTTACACGTTGCACTTACGACATAGGCAAGCCTAGTACACCTCCACCAAAATTGTATACCTTACATTTGACTCTTAATGGTGTAATACTTGAACAAAAAAATTTATTAAAATACATACACACACACACTCACACAATACACAAAATTAGGCTAAGATTTTTCTTTTTAAATATTTCTCTTTTTAATTTCAATTTTGATTAGCTTTGTTTCTGTAAGATGAGTTTTCCAACCTATTGAAAAAATGTTTCCCTGAAGGAATCAGCTGCTACAACACGAGAGACCACTTTCTCTCAGCGTAGGAGCTACTCGACATATCTTTTGTTATCTAAAATGCCCTATTTTAAATTACATTATTAATAAGTGTTAGTATTATAAGAATTTGTGTGTCCAATAAACATTATTATTTTTATTTATTTACTATAATAAACAAATTATTCCGTATTCATTTATTTACAACTATGTTTAATTTTTTTACAATATATGTATGTAAAAAAAACCAAATATCATAATAAACTTAAAACTAGTGATGCCGCCGGCAACGGGGCAGGACCCAAGCAACCGATGGTAGAGGCTACAAAGAAAGGAACCTCCGGACAATACGCGCCGTATCAAGGATCACTGCCTTCTGTATCTGGCCCTTAAACCAACCTTCCAAGGAGAGCCTCTTAAGGTGTAAAAAAAACAAATAACAAACAAATTATTATTATTATAACTTCTAGTGCAAAGATATTATAATCAATCAACAAGAAGCCTACCTACCCCTTGCTGATTGAAAGAATCTTAAATTCTCGCAACAATCTCTAAAACTATGTATACATTTGTCATCCAGGTGCGGAAGGTTTCACCACAGAAGAAGATCACGAGATGCTGTCCCGCGTCGAGAAGCAGTTAAAGCGTCGTTTCGCCGTCGGCTCTCAAGTGTCGGAGCAGACCATCATCCAGGACTTCCTCAAACAGAAGTATCCAGAGCGAGCCATATTGAAGGTCATTCACACCATGATACGGCGGGGCGAGCTGCAGCACAGGCTGCAGAGGAAAATGCTCTACAGACTTTCCTAATATTTGATTTCCATCCCCTTAGAAGTTTAAAAAACAAAATGATTTAGACTTTTGGCCATTATACTCTCGGTTACAAGTACAACAATGGCAAATCTTTAAAAGCACTTTATTTGAACAGCATTGTTAAAGAGCTATTTTGAAAATCATTTACAATAAGATTATTCACATAACGACCTTCAGACTTTCCTAATATTTACCTGACTTTATGTCACTATACCGCCTGTTCATATTACAATAAAAAGTGCCTTTTAGAAATAATGGTAGGATTGAAGCTATCATCAAAGTAAGAGTTTGTTTTCGTAAATATCTGAAGTGTTACTAAGTTTTGTGAATCACCTAAATCAAATAATAATCAGTCGATTAATGTTTTGTGTCGTCTTAACTATCTCTGCGAACACCAAAAAATATATAATAAATTACTTGTTAATTTAAGTTTCTAAGCAAGTCAGTCTTGTGTTGTTCTCTTTGTACCTTTGATCAATAATGTTGCTATTTTTGATGACCTTTACATGTTATTAATAAGTTTATTATTCTAATAATACTAATAATTGATAAATCTGTATGGTTATTTTTTCCAATAAAACTCGTAATCTCACTATGAATTTTATTCATTTGTTCTACATTTGGAAATCAATTATCACAATTGGTTCAAAGCACTAAATAAAGCTATTTTTATATCAGTTTTACTGATATTGTGGGTGGGGAGCTAATTGAGCTAATTAACAAAAATAAATAACATTCCTGAGCCTAGAATATATAAATAAAAATATTTGATATTGAATCAGGCGTTACTTTGCGGAAATCCATTGTAACTGAAACTGGAGAAATATGTAGTGTTTGTCCTTAACGTGATCTTGAGATCCACGAAGGCCACGTTGGTTAGGAGGTGAGGTGAGGCGGTGGTTCATAGGGGAACACACCTAAAAATCGCATTTTGTAGCCGTGAGTACAGTTCCAAAATTATGGACTATTCACCTTATTTAATCTATCTATACATATAATAAAGCTAAAGGAAGTTAAAAATCTGAACATAGAAGATATTAGAAAAAAATAAGCGTTTGGATAAACTTTAAATCGATACTAAAACACGTTTAAGCAGTTTTAATTTTATGACTGTGTTTAAATTGTAAGTCCGATTAGTTTGGCCCATCATAACTAGATGGCGCCTTATTTTATCCCCTTAGAGAGCAACGCCTGATTACAAAATACTAAAAAACGAGGAATAATTATTAAAAAAATAACGCATGAAGTATTTTTTTATACAGAAATTATATATGTTTTAGAATCTACAGAAATAAAATTATCAACACTTTGTTTGTGGACTTCCTGTGAATAGTTTTAAAGAATCAGCGTTGTAAGTCAATGAATTGAGCGTCTGATTTGAACATGCGCCATCAAACCGCTACTTGTAGCTTACATTATATCAAGTTTTAAATAAACTTTTTAACACACTCGGTAGTTTACTTTTCTATTTATTGCCATAATAGTTCTGTTTCACCTTCGTATTATATTAAATCAGATTGGATATGAATTTACCTGCAAGATTATTTCCGGTCTTTTACCGTAACCGGAAATCTTCTCATAAATTCAAATCAAATTCAATTATTGTTTTTGGTGTTTAATATGATACCTAAAAACATTAAAGATAAGAGAAACAAATGTGATTAATCTTTTATATATTATTAACATATTTGTTATGTTTTAAATAACTTTAAAAGGGTATCTGACTAAATTCTGTAGTGGCACAAGATGAGCGGCAAGTGGGCGAAGCGTATTCTAGCTCAGTGATTGGTCCGCCGCCACATTTTCTGCGACTGGATGTCGGTGGAAGGCTTCACGGCGCGCGATCGATTCGATACTCAGCTCATTCGTTCGAGAGCCGCCGACGCAAATACATTTCGGCAGGGAACTCTGCCCAATTTTCCTTCGACAGTTTGAAACTTCCGAAAGTTTTTGCGGCATCGATGCCGCTACTACATCCTGTGAGTATTTAATTTAATTTTTAAAAATATGGTATGTCTAAATGTAGAGAATACCAATATTGCTTGGAAATATTTATAAATTTTTAAATTTTACGGTTTTCACAACTTTTAAGATTAGTTACAAGTAGATTGCAAATTTGCTAACGTTTTTTTTTTATTATTCATAGGATAATAGTCGCGGGGGCGGAGGCCCCAGCGACGTGCCTGAGCAGCCATACCGGTCCATCGCAGAAATACTGGACTCCAGCATGCGCCCGGAGTCTGTAGGAGCGCCTGTTGTCGACAGAAATGTGAGTACCTACAATTTTACAAGATTTTAGTTTTATTCAATTTGATCGTTAATTCGTTTCGATTTCAAGCCATTTTATTTCCTAATAATTACGTAGTTTCCGCGAGAGTTATTAAATATTTTACTACGTAGCTCGGCTGTTGTTTTTCACGTGAAATAACTAAGCGTTCGTTACATTGTAAGTACGTAGTTCGCCGAAATGACTCGTTGCTCCCACGACGTTATGTTTTTTTATCGAAGATAGTAGTTTTCTACCCTTGTTTAATTCTTATTTGTAATATAATTTTCTTAACTGTTTTTTAATGACTTGCGTAGGTAGTTTTAAAATGTTGGTAAAGCCTGTATCAAACAGACTCCATATAGATTGCGAATATCTTGAATCGCTGCACCCTCCAATATTCTCGCTAACAAAGCACCTACCGCTATCCATCAATTTAAGTACCTACTATTCAACTGCTGTTGTTAATTTAATCCGTACAGAAGTCGAGTAGCGTCGTGTCTGGAGATAGTATTGTGTACAGAGTTACATATGACCTAACATTTTTTTACGAATAATTTTATTTTGCTACCTTCTGGTCATCTCTCTTTATTTAGTGTCTTTGATTACTGTAATTCGATCGTGATTATAGTTTTATCGGTCGTGTTCTCGACGCAGCTGTACTAGAAGTCCCAGTGTGGGAGTAGCCCTGTAGAGATGGGGGTGCAATTGGATACAGACTTGCTTTTTCATGCTCTCTTGACTTTGTATTCGTTTGGATGCGCGCTGTTGGGCTTGCATTTAGGATACGTGCTTTTGTTTAGATCTAGATATGATACGTAGATAGTAGATATTTGTTTGCAGACGTGGTCCATATTCAAGTTTTATATTTTCGCGAGATTTTACTAATAAATTTAATTGCGATCTTTAGTGCTTAGGCTACCTAGCTACATATATTTTAATATACGTGCGATACACAGAGCTTTGAAGTCCATGCTTGTCGCCCTGTGACTAGAGGCGAATTCTTTCTTTATTCGATACAAAACAGGTGTCACCATTTACTAAAACTAACACACTTTCGGCACGCACACTACGACGCACGAGATGTTCATGTACACAGTACGTTTCAACTTCATCGGCTGTGCAATGTCGATATTTTTTATCGATTATTTACACATTTACTTCGAAGATGGAAATATATGTCTTTAGTAGATACATGAACATCTCGTGCGTCGTAGTGTGCGTGCCGAAAGTGTGTTAGTTTTAGTAAATGGTGACACCTGTTATGTACTGAATAAAGAAAGAATTCGCCTCTAGTCACAGGGCGACAAGCATGGATTTCAAAGCTCTGTGCTATGAATGGATACTTCTATCGACTTTGGGGCGCCACCAAGCGGCGATAGGCGGTTGCATCTTCTAAGAGACGACGGTAAGCATTGCATCTTAGTCTTAACGGTTGCCAATATATGGCGATGTTAACGTAAAGATTGCGCCACGCGCCAGTCGGGTTTATTGTTTTTTTTTTAGTATTACGTAATAAACAGATAAACATTTTTATTCATAATTTGTTAGAATTACATGTCATTACATTTCAATTTGTCTTTATTCAAAATAATACAAGATCAATAAAAATTGATAATAATTCAATTCAATAATTAAACAATAAATATGTATATATATATATACAGTATTGTCACATTACATTTGTTTTAAACACAAATAAGTTGGTATAACAGTACATGAGACATTATTTATGTATGTAAGTACTTCTTATAACTATTCAGCGGCAACATTGCGTCCGAAATTATTTACGTAACATTTCTTTTCACTCTGAAAAAATTCAGCGATAAGTCGCTCGATTTGCCGCCCCCTAGGACATGCCGCCCGCGTGCGGTGCACGCCTTGCACGCCCGCTTACGGCGGGCCTGTTTCCTATTGATGTTCAATTTAGTCATTTTTGTTTGGGAACCGGGAAACTTGAAGCGTAGGCAGTATGAAAATAAATGTTAGAATTTCATTTTTATGATATTTCGTCCGTTCGTTTCTTGTTATTAGTCCAGTCAATAAAGCCTAAAACCCCCAACAAATTAGTTACTCAGCCAAACTTTGTGAATTTGTTCAGAAGGGTAAAATAAGTGACCGTGTGAGTTTGCACCCTTGTGGGGTGTATGGAAAGGGTTGAAAAGGGGTGAAAAGCGTTTTTTATTAATAACATTGCGAAAAAATTAGTTACTTTGTAAATTTGGAATTAAGTTTTTGTTACCGTTTTCTAACATGTATCAAATTTGCACACTTTTGCAACATACGGAACATTGTTTATTATTAAAAAACAATAATTATTGTTAATAACAAGAGTGAAAAAATTAGTTACTCGCTGCAAATTTAGAATTATGATCTTTCTTTGGTTTTCTAGCATGTGTTAAATTTGCACACTTTTGCAACTTACATTCAACATTGTATAAAATGGATACTAATCCCTGTTGACAACACGTTAATTTCGTGTTGTTAGAACTAGAACTTAACCAATTTATATGGGTTAAGTTGAAGCAATATATAAATTACAATGTACCTATTTGAAAGACATATTTTGTGATTCATATGCATCTTTCAGAAGTTTTGTGGGTGGTGTCGCGTGATTGTTTCATTAATTAAGCGACTACTTGATTGATGGAGCAGTTACTTGGCGCTGCTTGCAGGGCATTCGGAGGATGTATATGAATGAAATCTTAAATCTTATTTTATTCCGATTTATGTAGTAGTATATATACTAAAATTGTTTATAACAAATATTATGTAGTGTTTATTATCATTTAACAAAGCTGTGTATACGTAATTGGACTCTTGGTTAAATATTATTCTTAAAAGTGTTTAGTATATATTTTTATAACTGATTGTCTGTGACTATACCAAAATAAATAAAATAAAATAAAATTTACCCATCAACATTTTCTAGACGCTAGCCAACAACATAATCTCCGTGCACATGGGCGGTGACACCACCGAGCGAGAGAAGGAGGCGGGCGAGCTACCTCTGATACTTCTCAAGCGGTACTCTGCGTACTGCCGAGCTCGCTGCGGACCTAGACTGTCCGAGACAGCAGCAAAAAGGTTGAAGGCAAGATACGTATGAATAAATAAATATTTTTGTAGCGTTATTCTGCTCACTTAGTTCTGCCATAAACGCATTTTAAACAGGACTGTCACAGTCTTCGTTTATGAGAAATACGACTAAGAAGGATGTGTCCATTAATAGGACAGACTCAATTATATCTAGATAGATATAAATGGAACCTAGAATAACTTGTTTGACGAAAACGTACTAACATACAAGTAGTTCTTCCATCCACTTTGAACTTCAAACGTTTACCTTGCTTTAACAATACATAAACATTTCTTTGATGTCATAGCTCACAATTACAATTTTCATGGAACCTATCTCTATTATTTCACAGACAACTAGAGGCCATAGTCCGCATCTCGGAGTCCCTGGCCAAGATGTCTCTGGCGGCGTTCGCGTCGGAGGCGCACGTGACGGAGGCGCTGAGGCTCTTCCAGGTGTCCACACTCGATGCTGCCATGACTGGTACACTCGCTGGTGAGGACTATAATAATAATAAATAAATATTCCGGGACATAGCACACAGCGCCATCTAGCCCCACACTAAGCAAACGCTTGTGTCGCGGTTACTTGATAACGGATATAATACTTATATACTTTTTTTGTAAATACATACTTAATCTACATAGAAGCGACCAGGCTCAACACAAGTAATTATAATTTTTTACAATTCATAAATACTTGTGTCAAGCGGGAATCGAATCCGCAGCCTCTAAATCAGAAGGCAGAGCCACTACCAACTAAGCTAACAGGCCAGCAACTATTACTACTACTATTTATATTTTTACCAAAAAAATACATAGTGGTTGGTGGTACTATTTATTTTTTGCTTCCATTGCTTGGTTGGTTTCTACCCAGCCACACCCCACCTGTTACCGGTTAGAAGAGACTTGCAAAACAATCAGATAAAAAAAATAGATATTTAATGCTTAGAAATTGTAAAACACGCAAGTCATTGTGGTGTTATTCACTTATTGAGCTAAACATGTCGCTCATTTTAAGCTAAAGCAAAAAATAGCAGTATTATTTTTAATTTAATTCCATTTTACACGTTGCACTTACGACATAGGCAAGCCTAGTACACCTCCACCAAAATTGTATACCTTACATTTGACTCTTAATGGTGTAATACTTGAACAAAAAAATTTATTAAAATACATACACACACACACTCACACAATACACAAAATTAGGCTAAGATTTTTCTTTTTAAATATTTCTCTTTTTAATTTCAATTTTGATTAGCTTTGTTTCTGTAAGATGAGTTTTCCAACCTATTGAAAAAATGTTTCCCTGAAGGAATCAGCTGCTACAACACGAGAGACCACTTTCTCTCAGCGTAGGAGCTACTCGACATATCTTTTGTTATCTAAAATGCCCTATTTTAAATTACATTATTAATAAGTGTTAGTATTATAAGAATTTGTGTGTCCAATAAACATTATTATTTTTATTTATTTACTATAATAAACAAATTATTCCGTATTCATTTATTTACAACTATGTTTAATTTTTTTACAATATATGTATGTAAAAAAAACCAAATATCATAATAAACTTAAAACTAGTGATGCCGCCGGCAACGGGGCAGGACCCAAGCAACCGATGGTAGAGGCTACAAAGAAAGGAACCTCCGGACAATACGCGCCGTATCAAGGATCACTGCCTTCTGTATCTGGCCCTTAAACCAACCTTCCAAGGAGAGCCTCTTAAGGTGTAAAAAAAACAAATAACAAACAAATTATTATTATTATAACTTCTAGTGCAAAGATATTATAATCAATCAACAAGAAGCCTACCTACCCCTTGCTGATTGAAAGAATCTTAAATTCTCGCAACAATCTCTAAAACTATGTATACATTTGTCATCCAGGTGCGGAAGGTTTCACCACAGAAGAAGATCACGAGATGCTGTCCCGCGTCGAGAAGCAGTTAAAGCGTCGTTTCGCCGTCGGCTCTCAAGTGTCGGAGCAGACCATCATCCAGGACTTCCTCAAACAGAAGTATCCAGAGCGAGCCATATTGAAGGTCATTCACACCATGATACGGCGGGGCGAGCTGCAGCACAGGCTGCAGAGGAAAATGCTCTACAGACTTTCCTAATATTTGATTTCCATCCCCTTAGAAGTTTAAAAAACAAAATGATTTAGACTTTTGGCCATTATACTCTCGGTTACAAGTACAACAATGGCAAATCTTTAAAAGCACTTTATTTGAACAGCATTGTTAAAGAGCTATTTTGAAAATCATTTACAATAAGATTATTCACATAACGACCTTCAGACTTTCCTAATATTTACCTGACTTTATGTCACTATACCGCCTGTTCATATTACAATAAAAAGTGCCTTTTAGAAATAATGGTAGGATTGAAGCTATCATCAAAGTAAGAGTTTGTTTTCGTAAATATCTGAAGTGTTACTAAGTTTTGTGAATCACCTAAATCAAATAATAATCAGTCGATTAATGTTTTGTGTCGTCTTAACTATCTCTGCGAACACCAAAAAATATATAATAAATTACTTGTTAATTTAAGTTTCTAAGCAAGTCAGTCTTGTGTTGTTCTCTTTGTACCTTTGATCAATAATGTTGCTATTTTTGATGACCTTTACATGTTATTAATAAGTTTATTATTCTAATAATACTAATAATTGATAAATCTGTATGGTTATTTTTTCCAATAAAACTCGTAATCTCACTATGAATTTTATTCATTTGTTCTACATTTGGAAATCAATTATCACAATTGGTTCAAAGCACTAAATAAAGCTATTTTTATATCAGTTTTACTGATATTGTGGGTGGGGAGCTAATTGAGCTAATTAACAAAAATAAATAACATTCCTGAGCCTAGAATATATAAATAAAAATATTTGATATTGAATCAGGCGTTACTTTGCGGAAATCCATTGTAACTGAAACTGGAGAAATATGTAGTGTTTGTCCTTAACGTGATCTTGAGATCCACGAAGGCCACGTTGGTTAGGAGGTGAGGTGAGGCGGTGGTTCATAGGGGAACACACCTAAAAATCGCATTTTGTAGCCGTGAGTACAGTTCCAAAATTATGGACTATTCACCTTATTTAATCTATCTATACATATAATAAAGCTAAAGGAAGTTAAAAATCTGAACATAGAAGATATTAGAAAAAAATAAGCGTTTGGATAAACTTTAAATCGATACTAAAACACGTTTAAGCAGTTTTAATTTTATGACTGTGTTTAAATTGTAAGTCCGATTAGTTTGGCCCATCATAACTAGATGGCGCCTTATTTTATCCCCTTAGAGAGCAACGCCTGATTACAAAATACTAAAAAACGAGGAATAATTATTAAAAAAATAACGCATGAAGTATTTTTTTATACAGAAATTATATATGTTTTAGAATCTACAGAAATAAAATTATCAACACTTTGTTTGTGGACTTCCTGTGAATAGTTTTAAAGAATCAGCGTTGTAAGTCAATGAATTGAGCGTCTGATTTGAACATGCGCCATCAAACCGCTACTTGTAGCTTACATTATATCAAGTTTTAAATAAACTTTTTAACACACTCGGTAGTTTACTTTTCTATTTATTGCCATAATAGTTCTGTTTCACCTTCGTATTATATTAAATCAGATTGGATATGAATTTACCTGCAAGATTATTTCCGGTCTTTTACCGTAACCGGAAATCTTCTCATAAATTCAAATCAAATTCAATTATTGTTTTTGGTGTTTAATATGATACCTAAAAACATTAAAGATAAGAGAAACAAATGTGATTAATCTTTTATATATTATTAACATATTTGTTATGTTTTAAATAACTTTAAAAGGGTATCTGACTAAATTCTGTAGTGGCACAAGATGAGCGGCAAGTGGGCGAAGCGTATTCTAGCTCAGTGATTGGTCCGCCGCCACATTTTCTGCGACTGGATGTCGGTGGAAGGCTTCACGGCGCGCGATCGATTCGATACTCAGCTCATTCGTTCGAGAGCCGCCGACGCAAATACATTTCGGCAGGGAACTCTGCCCAATTTTCCTTCGACAGTTTGAAACTTCCGAAAGTTTTTGCGGCATCGATGCCGCTACTACATCCTGTGAGTATTTAATTTAATTTTTAAAAATATGGTATGTCTAAATGTAGAGAATACCAATATTGCTTGGAAATATTTATAAATTTTTAAATTTTACGGTTTTCACAACTTTTAAGATTAGTTACAAGTAGATTGCAAATTTGCTAACGTTTTTTTTTTATTATTCATAGGATAATAGTCGCGGGGGCGGAGGCCCCAGCGACGTGCCTGAGCAGCCATACCGGTCCATCGCAGAAATACTGGACTCCAGCATGCGCCCGGAGTCTGTAGGAGCGCCTGTTGTCGACAGAAATGTGAGTACCTACAATTTTACAAGATTTTAGTTTTATTCAATTTGATCGTTAATTCGTTTCGATTTCAAGCCATTTTATTTCCTAATAATTACGTAGTTTCCGCGAGAGTTATTAAATATTTTACTACGTAGCTCGGCTGTTGTTTTTCACGTGAAATAACTAAGCGTTCGTTACATTGTAAGTACGTAGTTCGCCGAAATGACTCGTTGCTCCCACGACGTTATGTTTTTTTATCGAAGATAGTAGTTTTCTACCCTTGTTTAATTCTTATTTGTAATATAATTTTCTTAACTGTTTTTTAATGACTTGCGTAGGTAGTTTTAAAATGTTGGTAAAGCCTGTATCAAACAGACTCCATATAGATTGCGAATATCTTGAATCGCTGCACCCTCCAATATTCTCGCTAACAAAGCACCTACCGCTATCCATCAATTTAAGTACCTACTATTCAACTGCTGTTGTTAATTTAATCCGTACAGAAGTCGAGTAGCGTCGTGTCTGGAGATAGTATTGTGTACAGAGTTACATATGACCTAACATTTTTTTACGAATAATTTTATTTTGCTACCTTCTGGTCATCTCTCTTTATTTAGTGTCTTTGATTACTGTAATTCGATCGTGATTATAGTTTTATCGGTCGTGTTCTCGACGCAGCTGTACTAGAAGTCCCAGTGTGGGAGTAGCCCTGTAGAGATGGGGGTGCAATTGGATACAGACTTGCTTTTTCATGCTCTCTTGACTTTGTATTCGTTTGGATGCGCGCTGTTGGGCTTGCATTTAGGATACGTGCTTTTGTTTAGATCTAGATATGATACGTAGATAGTAGATATTTGTTTGCAGACGTGGTCCATATTCAAGTTTTATATTTTCGCGAGATTTTACTAATAAATTTAATTGCGATCTTTAGTGCTTAGGCTACCTAGCTACATATATTTTAATATACGTGCGATACACAGAGCTTTGAAGTCCATGCTTGTCGCCCTGTGACTAGAGGCGAATTCTTTCTTTATTCGATACAAAACAGGTGTCACCATTTACTAAAACTAACACACTTTCGGCACGCACACTACGACGCACGAGATGTTCATGTACACAGTACGTTTCAACTTCATCGGCTGTGCAATGTCGATATTTTTTATCGATTATTTACACATTTACTTCGAAGATGGAAATATATGTCTTTAGTAGATACATGAACATCTCGTGCGTCGTAGTGTGCGTGCCGAAAGTGTGTTAGTTTTAGTAAATGGTGACACCTGTTATGTACTGAATAAAGAAAGAATTCGCCTCTAGTCACAGGGCGACAAGCATGGATTTCAAAGCTCTGTGCTATGAATGGATACTTCTATCGACTTTGGGGCGCCACCAAGCGGCGATAGGCGGTTGCATCTTCTAAGAGACGACGGTAAGCATTGCATCTTAGTCTTAACGGTTGCCAATATATGGCGATGTTAACGTAAAGATTGCGCCACGCGCCAGTCGGGTTTATTGTTTTTTTTTTAGTATTACGTAATAAACAGATAAACATTTTTATTCATAATTTGTTAGAATTACATGTCATTACATTTCAATTTGTCTTTATTCAAAATAATACAAGATCAATAAAAATTGATAATAATTCAATTCAATAATTAAACAATAAATATGTATATATATATATACAGTATTGTCACATTACATTTGTTTTAAACACAAATAAGTTGGTATAACAGTACATGAGACATTATTTATGTATGTAAGTACTTCTTATAACTATTCAGCGGCAACATTGCGTCCGAAATTATTTACGTAACATTTCTTTTCACTCTGAAAAAATTCAGCGATAAGTCGCTCGATTTGCCGCCCCCTAGGACATGCCGCCCGCGTGCGGTGCACGCCTTGCACGCCCGCTTACGGCGGGCCTGTTTCCTATTGATGTTCAATTTAGTCATTTTTGTTTGGGAACCGGGAAACTTGAAGCGTAGGCAGTATGAAAATAAATGTTAGAATTTCATTTTTATGATATTTCGTCCGTTCGTTTCTTGTTATTAGTCCAGTCAATAAAGCCTAAAACCCCCAACAAATTAGTTACTCAGCCAAACTTTGTGAATTTGTTCAGAAGGGTAAAATAAGTGACCGTGTGAGTTTGCACCCTTGTGGGGTGTATGGAAAGGGTTGAAAAGGGGTGAAAAGCGTTTTTTATTAATAACATTGCGAAAAAATTAGTTACTTTGTAAATTTGGAATTAAGTTTTTGTTACCGTTTTCTAACATGTATCAAATTTGCACACTTTTGCAACATACGGAACATTGTTTATTATTAAAAAACAATAATTATTGTTAATAACAAGAGTGAAAAAATTAGTTACTCGCTGCAAATTTAGAATTATGATCTTTCTTTGGTTTTCTAGCATGTGTTAAATTTGCACACTTTTGCAACTTACGGAACATTGTTTATTAATAAATAAAAACATGATATTCGCTGATAACAGGGATAAAAATATTATTTAGGTATCCGCGCCTTCGCTTGACCCACTTATTGAGATAACATCTTGGATTTTACGTGTGGCAACACTCAAAAAATTTAATTTCCGTTTGATAGTCACTGATTTTTTACAACTTCGAGACATTTTGAATATATTCTTCATCATCATCATCTACAGCCCTTAACAGTTGGACACGAGTTTTTTTACATATATACGACCGAGTTTGATGATTAGTTTGCGTTTCTAAATCCATATGAAGATTAAGTTGCATACGACTACCAAGATCATTCAAAGTCTCAGTTTATCTGTTTACCCTATTTCTAGCGCCAATTTTTTTAAATACAGTACCTACTTAAATATTACATTTATGTTCAGTAATAGTTTCCGACTCTTTCAGTATTCAAGTAATTATACCTGGGTTCTACCTAAGTGTTAGTAATATGCAGATCGTGCTACCTGTTTGAAGTTGTTAATTGATAACAATTTGATTGTCAAAACCAATTATTTGTTTGAGTTCAATGATAATACATATAATTTACATGCATATTTGTCTCAATTATATAATCTTACCTCTACATTCATATGACTATGGCTAAGGTATTATTATGTTAGATATGATAATAATTCCCATAAGTTTATGTTCACTTACTGAAAAAATTAAAATGAAAATGTATTTATTAACGAAATAGAACATATTAAAGACATACATGCTGCGCGCACTCCTGGTGCGCTGCTGCCCGCACTTAAATCTACTTCTGATCTCTAATATTATCTTTTCTTACTACAGGTTGCCGGTGGCCAAACTGAGGTTGGAGGGGTTGCTGCGAGACATCCAGGACTCGTACTCGTACTCCGCGCACTCCTGGTGCGCTGCTGCGCGCACTCCTGGTGCGCTACTGAGCGCACTTCTGGTGCGCTGTTGCGCGCACTCCTGGTGCGCTGCTGCCCGCACTTAAATCTACTTCTGATCTCTAATATTATCTTTTCTTACTACAGGTTGCCGGTGGCCAAACTGAGGTTGGAGAGGGTGCTGCGTGACATCCAGGACTCGTACTATTACTCCGCGCACTCATGGTGCGCTACTGCGCGCACTCCTGGTGCGCTACTGCGCGCACTCCTGGTGCGCTGCTGCGCGCACTCCTGGTGCGCTGCTGCGCGCACTTAAATCTACTTCTGATATCTAATATTATCTCTTCTTACTACAGGTTGCCGGTGGCCAAACTGAGGTTGGAGGGGTTGCTGCGAGACATCCAGGACTCGTACTCGTACTCCGCGCACTCCTGGTGCGCTACTGCGCGCACTCCTGGTGCGCTACTGCGCGCACTCCTGGTGCGCTACTGCGCGCACTCCTGGTGCGCTACTGCGCGCACTCTTGGTGCGCTACTGCGCGCACTTAAATCTACTTCTGATCTCTAATATTATCTTTTCTTACTACAGGTTGCCGGTGGCCAAACTGAGGTTGGAGGGGGTGCTGCGAGACATCCAGGACTCGTACTCGTACTCCGCGCACTCCTGGTGCGCTAATGCGCGCACTCCTGGTGCGCTACTGCGCGCACTCCTGGTACGCTGCTGCCCGCACTTAAATCTACTTCTGATCTCTAATATTATCTTTTCTTACTACAGGTTGCCGGCGGCCAAACTGAGGTTGGAGGGGTTGCTGCGAGACATCCAGGACTCGTACTCGTACTCCGCGCACTCCTGGTGCGCTACTGCGCGCACTTATATCTACTTCTGATCTCTAATATTATCTTTTCTTACTACAGGTTCCCGGTGGCCAAACTGAGGTTGGAGGGGGTGCTGCGAGACATCCAGGACTAGTACTCGTACTCCGCGCACTCCTGGTGCGCTACTGCGCGCACTCCTGGTGCGCTGCTGCGCGCACTCCTGCGCGCACTCCTGGTGCGCTGCTGCCCGCACTTAAATCTACTTCTGATCTCTAATATTATCTTTTCTTACTATAGGTTGCCGGTGGCCAAACTGAGGTTGGAGGGGGTGCTGCGAGACATCCAGGACTCGTACTCGTACTCCGCGCACTCCTGGTGCGCTACTGCGCTGACTCCTGGTGCGCTACTGCGCGCACTCCTGGTGCGCTGCTGCGCGCACTCCTGGTGCGCTACTGCGCGCACTCCTGGTGCGCTACTGCCCGCACTTAAATCTACTTCTGATCTCTAATATTATCTATTCTTACTACAGGTTGCCGGTGGCCAAACTGAGGTTGGAGGGGTTGCTGCGAGACATCCAGGCCTCGTACTCGTACTCCGCGCACTCCTGGTGCGCTACTGCGCGCACTCCTGGTGCGCTGCTGCGCGCACTCCTGGTGCGCTACTGCACGCACTCCTGGTGCGCTGCTGCGCGCACTCCTGGTGCGCTGCTGCGCGCACTCCTGGTGCGCTCCTGCCCGCACTTAAATCAACTTTGATCTCTAATATTATCTTTTCTTACTACAGGTTGCCGGTGGCCACTCGTGGCTGCGCGCACTCCTGGTGCGCTACTGGTGCGCTACTGCGCGCACTCCTGGTGTGCTGCTGCGCGCCCTCCTGGTGCGCTGCTGCGCGAACTCCTGGTGCAGCAAAGGAGCTGCTGATGGACACAGTGGAGGTAGAAAGAGGAATGGCCGAAGTGGGTTTGTTGTTTGAAATTCTTGGTTGCAGAAACGGACCCTGGTCCTGTGGAAGCTGCTATTGGTAAGAATCACTTCTACTTAAAGATTGATAGGATAGATGTGAAACTGATTATCTTCTTGATATACATGTTTGAAACATATTCCATTTTGAACTTTTAATCCGTGAGCATTGGCCAGCAAGCGGATTGAATGTTTGAGAAGGACGAGTAGTCTTGTTTGTTTACTTCTGATCTCTAATATTATCTTTTCTTACTACAGGTTGCCGGTGGCCAAACTGAGGTTGGAGGAGGTGCTGCGAGACATCCAGGACTCGTACTCCGCGCACTCCTGGTGCGCTACTGCGCGCACTCCTTGTGCGCTACTGCGCGCACTCCTTGTGCGCTACTGCGCGCACTCCTTGTGCGCTACTGCGCGCACTCCTTGTGCGCTACTGCGCGCACTCCTGGTGCGCTACTGCGCGCACTCCTGGTGCGCTACTGCGCGCACTCCTGGTGCGCTACTGCGCGCACTTAAATCTACTTCTGATCTCTAATATTATCTTTTATTACTACAGGTTGCCGGTGGCCAAACTGAGGTTGGAGGGGGTGCTGCGAGACATCCAGGACTCGTACTCGTACTCCGCGCACTCCTGGTGCGCTAATGCGCGCACTCCTGGTGCGCTACTGCGCGCACTCCTGGTACGGTGCTGCCCGCACTTAAATCTACTTCTGATATCTAATATTATCTTTTCTTACTACAGGTTGCCGGTGGCCAAACTGAGGTTGGAGGGGGTGCTGCGAGACATCCAGGACTCGTACTCGTACTCCGCGCACTCCTGGTGCGCTACTGCGCGCACTTATATCTACTTCTGATCTCTAATATTATCTTTTCTTACTACAGGTTCCCGGTGGCCAAACTGAGGTTGGAGGGGGTGCTGCGAGACATCCAGGACTCGTACTCGTACTCCGCGCACTCCTGGTGCGCTACTGCGCGCACTCCTGGTGCGCTGCTGCGCGCACTCCTGCGCGCACTCCTGGTGCGCTGCTGCCCGCACTTAAATCTACTTCTGATCTCTAATATTATCTTTTCTTACTATAGGTTGCCGGTGGCCAAACTGAGGTTGGAGGGGGTGCTGCGAGACATCCAGGACTCGTACTCGTACTCCGCGCACTCCTGGTGCGCTACTGCGCGCACTCCTGGTGCGCTGCTGCGCGCACTCCTGCGCGCACTCCTGGTACGGTGCTGCCCGCACTTAAATCTACTTCTGATATCTAATATTATCTTTTCTTACTACAGGTTGCCGGTGGCCAAACTGAGGTTGGAGGGGTTGCTGCGAGACATCCAGGAATCGTACTCGTACTCCGCGCACTCCTGGTGCGCTACTGCGCGCACTTATATCTACTTCTGATCTCTAATATTATCTTTTCTTACTACAGGTTCCCGGTGGCCAAACTGAGGTTGGAGGGGGTGCTGCGAGACATCCAGGACTCGTACTCGTACTCCGCGCACTCCTGGTGCGCTACTGCGCGCACTTATATCTACTTCTGATCTCTAATATTATCTTTTCTTACTACAGGTTCCCGGTGGCCAAACTGAGGTTGGAGGGGGTGCTGCGAGACATCCAGGACTCGTATTCGTACTCCGCGCACTCCTGGTGCGCTACTGCGCGCACTCCTGGTGCGCTGCTGCGCGCACTCCTGGTGCGCTGCTGCGCGCACTCCTGCGCGCACTCCTGGTGCGCTGCTGCCCGCACTTAAATCTACTTCTGATCTCTAATATTATCTTTTCTTACTATAGGTTGCCGGTGGCCAAACTGAGTTTGGAGGGGGTGCTGCGAGACATCCAGGACTCGTACTCGTACTCCGCGCACTCCTGGTGCGCTACTGCGCTGACTCCTGGTGCGCTACTGCGCGCACTCCTGGTGCGCTGCTGCGCGCACTCCTGGTGCGCTACTGCCCGCACTTAAATCTACTTCTGATCTCTAATATTATCTTTTCTTACTACAGGTTGCCGGTGGCCAAACTGAGGTTGGAGGGGTTGCTGCGAGACATCCAGGCCTCGTACTCGTACTCCGCGCACTCCTGGTGCGCTACTGCGCGCACTCCTGGTGCGCTGCTGCGCGCACTCCTGGTGCGCTACTGCGCGCACTCCTGGTGCGCTGCTGCGCGCACTCCTGGTGCGCTGCTGCGCGCACTCCTGGTGCGCTCCTGCCCGCACTTAAATCAACTTTGATCTCTAATATTATCTTTTCTTACTACAGGTTGCCGGTGGCCACTCGTGGCTGCGCGCACTCCTGGTGCGCTACTGGTGCGCTACTGCGCGCACTCCTGGTGTGCTGCTGCGCGCCCTCCTGGTGCGCTGCTGCGCGAACTCCTGGTGCAGCAAAGGAGCTGCTGATGGACACAGTGGAGGTAGAAAGAGGAATGGCCGAAGTGGGTTTGTTGTTTGAAATTCTTGGTTGCAGAAACGGACCCTGGTCCTGTGGAAGCTGCTATTGGTAAGAATCACTTCTACTTAAAGATTGATAGGATAGATGTGAAACTGATTATCTTCTTGATATACATGTTTGAAACATATTCCATTTTGAACTTTTAATCCGTGAGCATTGGCCAGCAAGCGGATTGAATGTTTGAGAAGGACGAGTAGTCTTGTTTGTTTACTTCTGATCTCTAATATTATCTTTTCTTACTACAGGTTGCCGGTGGCCAAACTGAGGTTGGAGGAGGTGCTGCGAGACATCCAGGACTCGTACTCCGCGCACTCCTGGTGCGCTACTGCGCGCACTTATATCTACTTCTGATCTCTAATATTATCTTTTCTTACTACAGGTTCCCGGTGGCCAAACTGAGGTTGGAGGGGGTGCTGCGAGACATCCAGGACTCGTACTCGTACTCCGCGCACTCCTGGTGCGCTACTGCGCGCACTCCTGGTGCGCTGCTGCGCGCACTCCTGCGCGCACTCCTGGTGCGCTGCTGCCCGCACTTAAATCTACTTCTGATCTCTAATATTATCTTTTCTTACTATAGGTTGCCGGTGGCCAAACTGAGGTTGGAGGGGGTGCTGCGAGACATCCAGGACTCGTACTCGTACTCCGCGCACTCCTGGTGCGCTACTGCGCTGACTCCTGGTGCGCTACTGCGCGCACTCCTGGTGCGCTGCTGCGCGCACTCCTGGTGCGCTACTGCGCGCACTCCTGGTGCGCTACTGCCCGCACTTAAATCTACTTCTGATCTCTAATATTATCTTTTCTTACTACAGGTTGCCGGTGGCCAAACTGAGGTTGGAGGGGTTGCTGCGAGACATCCAGGCCTCGTACTCGTACTCCGCGCACTCCTGGTGCGCTACTGCGCGCACTCCTGGTGCGCTGCTGCGCGCACTCCTGGTGCGCTACTGCGCGCACTCCTGGTGCGCTGCTGCGCGCACTCCTGGTGCGCTCCTGCCCGCACTTAAATCAACTTTGATCTCTAATATTATCTTTTCTTACTACAGGTTGCCGGTGGCCACTCGTGGCTGCGCGCACTCCTGGTGCGCTACTGGTGCGCTACTGCGCGCACTCCTGGTGTGCTGCTGCGCGCCCTCCTGGTGCGCTGCTGCGCGAACTCCTGGTGCAGCAAAGGAGCTGCTGATGGACACAGTGGAGGTAGAAAGAGGAATGGCCGAAGTGGGTTTGTTGTTTGAAATTCTTGGTTGCAGAAACGGACCCTGGTCCTGTGGAAGCTGCTATTGGTAAGAATCACTTCTACTTAAAGATTGATAGGATAGATGTGAAACTGATTATCTTCTTGATATACATGTTTGAAACATATTCCATTTTGAACTTTTAATCCGTGAGCATTGGCCAGCAAGCGGATTGAATGTTTGAGAAGGACGAGTAGTCTTGTTTGTTTACTTCTGATCTCTAATATTATCTTTTCTTACTACAGGTTGCCGGTGGCCAAACTGAGGTTGGAGGAGGTGCTGCGAGACATCCAGGACTCGTACTCCGCGCACTCCTGGTGCGCTACTGCGCGCACTCCTTGTGCGCTACTTTGCGCACTCCTTGTGCGCTACTGCGCGCACTCCTTGTGCGCTACTGCGCGCACTCCTTGTGCGCTACTGCGCGCACTCCTTGTGCGCTACTGCGCGCACTCCTGGTGCGCTACTGCGCGCACTCCTGGTGCGCTACTGCGCGCACTCCTGGTGCGCTACTGCGCGCACTCCTGGTGCGCTACTGCGCGCACTTAAATCTACTTCTGATCTCTAATATTATCTTTTATTACTACAGGTTGCCGGTGGCCAAACTGAGGTTGGAGGGGGTGCTGCGAGACATCCAGGACTCGTACTCGTACTCCGCGCACTCCTGGTGCGCTAATGCGCGCACTCCTGGTGCGCTACTGCGCGCACTCCTGGTACGGTGCTGCCCGCACTTAAATCTACTTCTGATATCTAATATTATCTTTTCTTACTACAGGTTGCCGGTGGCCAAACTGAGGTTGGAGGGGTTGCTGCGAGACATCCAGGACTCGTACTCGTACTCCGCGCACTCCTGGTGCGCTACTGCGCGCACTTATATCTACTTCTGATCTCTAATATTATCTTTTCTTACTACAGGTTCCCGGTGGCCAAACTGAGGTTGGAGGGGGTGCTGCGAGACATCCAGGACTCGTACTCGTACTCCGCGCACTCCTGGTGCGCTACTGCGCGCACTCCTGGTGCGCTGCTGCGCGCACTCCTGCGCGCACTCCTGGTGCGCTGCTGCCCGCACTTAAATCTACTTCTGATCTCTAATATTATCTTTTCTTACTATAGGTTGCCGGTGGCCAAACTGAGGTTGGAGGGGGTGCTGCGAGACATCCAGGACTCGTACTCGTACTCCGCGCACTCCTGGTGCGCTACTGCGCGCACTCCTGGTGCGCTGCTGCGCGCACTCCTGCGCGCACTCCTGGTACGGTGCTGCCCGCACTTAAATCTACTTCTGATATCTAATATTATCTTTTCTTACTACAGGTTGCCGGTGGCCAAACTGAGGTTGGAGGGGTTGCTGCGAGACATCCAGGACTCGTACTCGTACTCCGCGCACTCCTGGTGCGCTACTGCGCGCACTTATATCTACTTCTGATCTCTAATATTATCTTTTCTTACTACAGGTTCCCGGTGGCCAAACTGAGGTTGGAGGGGGTGCTGCGAGACATCCAGGACTCGTACTCGTACTCCGCGCACTCCTGGTGCGCTACTGCGCGCACTTATATCTACTTCTGATCTCTAATATTATCTTTTCTTACTACAGGTTCCCGGTGGCCAAACTGAGGTTGGAGGGGGTGCTGCGAGACATCCAGGACTCGTACTCGTACTCCGCGCACTCCTGGTGCGCTACTGCGCGCACTCCTGGTGCGCTGCTGCGCGCACTCCTGCGCGCACTCCTGGTGCGCTGCTGCCCGCACTTAAATCTACTTCTGATCTCTAATATTATCTTTTCTTACTATAGGTTGCCGGTGGCCAAACTGAGTTTGGAGGGGGTGCTGCGAGACATCCAGGACTCGTACTCGTACTCCGCGCACTCCTGGTGCGCTACTGCGCTGACTCCTGGTGCGCTACTGCGCGCACTCCTGGTGCGCTGCTGCGCGCACTCCTGGTGCGCTACTGCCCGCACTTAAATCTACTTCTGATCTCTAATATTATCTTTTCTTACTACAGGTTGCCGGTGGCCAAACTGAGGTTGGAGGGGGTGCTGCGAGACATCCAGGCCTCGTACTCGTACTCCGCGCACTCCTGGTGCGCTACTGCGCGCACTCCTGGTGCGCTGCTGCGCGCACTCCTGGTGCGCTACTGCGCGCACTCCTGGTGCGCTGCTGCGCGCACTCCTGGTGCGCTGCTGCGCGCACTCCTGGTGCGCTCCTGCCCGCACTTAAATCAACTTTGATCTCTAATATTATCTTTTCTTACTACAGGTTGCCGGTGGCCACTCGTGGCTGCGCGCACTCCTGGTGCGCTACTGGTGCGCTACTGCGCGCACTCCTGGTGTGCTGCTGCGCGCCCTCCTGGTGCGCTGCTGCGCGAACTCCTGGTGCAGCAAAGGAGCTGCTGATGGACACAGTGGAGGTAGAAAGAGGAATGGCCGAAGTGGGTTTGTTGTTTGAAATTCTTGGTTGCAGAAACGGACCCTGGTCCTGTGGAAGCTGCTATTGGTAAGAATCACTTCTACTTAAAGATTGATAGGATAGATGTGAAACTGATTATCTTCTTGATATACATGTTTGAAACATATTCCATTTTGAACTTTTAATCCGTGAGCATTGGCCAGCAAGCGGATTGAATGTTTGAGAAGGACGAGTAGTCTTGTTTGTTTACTTCTGATCTCTAATATTATCTTTTCTTACTACAGGTTGCCGGTGGCCAAACTGAGGTTGGAGGAGGTGCTGCGAGACATCCAGGACTCGTACTCCGCGCACTCCTGGTGCGCTACTGCGCGCACTTATATCTACTTCTGATCTCTAATATTATCTTTTCTTACTACAGGTTCCCGGTGGCCAAACTGAGGTTGGAGGGGGTGCTGCGAGACATCCAGGACTCGTACTCGTACTCCGCGCACTCCTGGTGCGCTACTGCGCGCACTCCTGGTGCGCTGCTGCGCGCACTCCTGCGCGCACTCCTGGTGCGCTGCTGCCCGCACTTAAATCTACTTCTGATCTCTAATATTATCTTTTCTTACTATAGGTTGCCGGTGGCCAAACTGAGGTTGGAGGGGGTGCTGCGAGACATCCAGGACTCGTACTCGTACTCCGCGCACTCCTGGTGCGCTACTGCGCTGACTCCTGGTGCGCTACTGCGCGCACTCCTGGTGCGCTGCTGCGCGCACTCCTGGTGCGCTACTGCGCGCACTCCTGGTGCGCTACTGCCCGCACTTAAATCTACTTCTGATCTCTAATATTATCTTTTCTTACTACAGGTTGCCGGTGGCCAAACTGAGGTTGGAGGGGTTGCTGCGAGACATCCAGGCCTCGTACTCGTACTCCGCGCACTCCTGGTGCGCTACTGCGCGCACTCCTGGTGCGCTGCTGCGCGCACTCCTGGTGCGCTACTGCGCGCACTCCTGGTGCGCTGCTGCGCGCACTCCTGGTGCGCTCCTGCCCGCACTTAAATCAACTTTGATCTCTAATATTATCTTTTCTTACTACAGGTTGCCGGTGGCCACTCGTGGCTGCGCGCACTCCTGGTGCGCTACTGGTGCGCTACTGCGCGCACTCCTGGTGTGCTGCTGCGCGCCCTCCTGGTGCGCTGCTGCGCGAACTCCTGGTGCAGCAAAGGAGCTGCTGATGGACACAGTGGAGGTAGAAAGAGGAATGGCCGAAGTGGGTTTGTTGTTTGAAATTCTTGGTTGCAGAAACGGACCCTGGTCCTGTGGAAGCTGCTATTGGTAAGAATCACTTCTACTTAAAGATTGATAGGATAGATGTGAAACTGATTATCTTCTTGATATACATGTTTGAAACATATTCCATTTTGAACTTTTAATCCGTGAGCATTGGCCAGCAAGCGGATTGAATGTTTGAGAAGGACGAGTAGTCTTGTTTGTTTACTTCTGATCTCTAATATTATCTTTTCTTACTACAGGTTGCCGGTGGCCAAACTGAGGTTGGAGGAGGTGCTGCGAGACATCCAGGACTCGTACTCCGCGCACTCCTGGTGCGCTACTGCGCGCACTCCTTGTGCGCTACTTTGCGCACTCCTTGTGCGCTACTGCGCGCACTCCTTGTGCGCTACTGCGCGCACTCCTTGTGCGCTACTGCGCGCACTCCTTGTGCGCTACTGCGCGCACTCCTGGTGCGCTACTGCGCGCACTCCTGGTGCGCTACTGCGCGCACTCCTGGTGCGCTACTGCGCGCACTCCTGGTGCGCTACTGCGCGCACTTAAATCTACTTCTGATCTCTAATATTATCTTTTATTACTACAGGTTGCCGGTGGCCAAACTGAGGTTGGAGGGGGTGCTGCGAGACATCCAGGACTCGTACTCGTACTCCGCGCACTCCTGGTGCGCTAATGCGCGCACTCCTGGTGCGCTACTGCGCGCACTCCTGGTACGGTGCTGCCCGCACTTAAATCTACTTCTGATATCTAATATTATCTTTTCTTACTACAGGTTGCCGGTGGCCAAACTGAGGTTGGAGGGGTTGCTGCGAGACATCCAGGACTCGTACTCGTACTCCGCGCACTCCTGGTGCGCTACTGCGCGCACTTATATCTACTTCTGATCTCGAATATTATCTTTTCTTACTACAGGTTCCCGGTGGCCAAACTGAGGTTGGAGGGGGTGCTGCGAGACATCCAGGACTCGTACTCGTACTCCGCGCACTCCTGGTGCGCTACTGCGCGCACTCCTGGTGCGCTGCTGCGCGCACTCCTGCGCGCACTCCTGGTGCGCTGCTGCCCGCACTTAAATCTACTTCTGATCTCTAATATTATCTTTTCTTACTAGGACTCGTACTCGTACTCCGCGCACTCCTGGTGCGCTACTGCGCGCACTCCTGGTGCGCTGCTGCGCGCACTCCTGCGCGCACTCCTGGTACGGTGCTGCCCGCACTTAAATCTACTTCTGATATCTAATATTATCTTTTCTTACTACAGGTTGCCGGTGGCCAAACTGAGGTTGGAGGGGTTGCTGCGAGACATCCAGGACTCGTACTCGTACTCCGCGCACTCCTGGTGCGCTACTGCGCGCACTTATATCTACTTCTGATCTCTAATATTATCTTTTCTTACTACAGGTTCCCGGTGGCCAAACTGAGGTTGGAGGGGGTGCTGCGAGACATCCAGGACTCGTACTCGTACTCCGCGCACTCCTGGTGCGCTACTGCGCGCACTTATATCTACTTCTGATCTCTAATATTATCTTTTCTTACTACAGGTTCCCGGTGGCCAAACTGAGGTTGGAGGGGGTGCTGCGAGACATCCAGGACTCGTACTCGTACTCCGCGCACTCCTGGTGCGCTACTGCGCGCACTCCTGGTGCGCTGCTGCGCGCACTCCTGCGCGCACTCCTGGTGCGCTGCTGCCCGCACTTAAATCTACTTCTGATCTCTAATATTATCTTTTCTTACTATAGGTTGCCGGTGGCCAAACTGAGTTTGGAGGGGGTGCTGCGAGACATCCAGGACTCGTACTCGTACTCCGCGCACTCCTGGTGCGCTACTGCGCTGACTCCTGGTGCGCTACTGCGCGCACTCCTGGTGCGCTGCTGCGCGCACTCCTGGTGCGCTGCTGCCCGCACTTAAATCTACTTCTGATCTCTAATATTATCTTTTCTTACTACAGGTTGCCGGTGGCCAAACTGAGGTTGGAGGGGTTGCTGCGAGACATCCAGGCCTCGTACTCGTACTCCGCGCACTCCTGGTGCGCTACTGCGCGCACTCCTGGTGCGCTGCTGCGCGCACTCCTGGTGCGCTACTGCGCGCACTCCTGGTGCGCTGCTGCGCGCACTCCTGGTGCGCTGCTGCGCGCACTCCTGGTGCGCTCCTGCCCGCACTTAAATCAACTTTGATCTCTAATATTATCTTTTCTTACTACAGGTTGCCGGTGGCCACTCGTGGCTGCGCGCACTCCTGGTGCGCTACTGGTGCGCTACTGCGCGCACTCCTGGTGTGCTGCTGCGCGCCCTCCTGGTGCGCTGCTGCGCGAACTCCTGGTGCAGCAAAGGAGCTGCTGATGGACACAGTGGAGGTAGAAAGAGGAATGGCCGAAGTGGGTTTGTTGTTTGAAATTCTTGGTTGCAGAAACGGACCCTGGTCCTGTGGAAGCTGCTATTGGTAAGAATCACTTCTACTTAAAGATTGATAGGATAGATGTGAAACTGATTATCTTCTTGATATACATGTTTGAAACATATTCCATTTTGAACTTTTAATCCGTGAGCATTGGCCAGCAAGCGGATTGAATGTTTGAGAAGGACGAGTAGTCTTGTTTGTTTACTTCTGATCTCTAATATTATCTTTTCTTACTACAGGTTGCCGGTGGCCAAACTGAGGTTGGAGGAGGTGCTGCGAGACATCCAGGACTCGTACTCCGCGCACTCCTGGTGCGCTACTGCGCGCACTTATATCTACTTCTGATGTCTAATATTATCTTTTCTTACTACAGGTTCCCGGTGGCCAAACTGAGGTTGGAGGGGGTGCTGCGAGACATCCAGGACTCGTACTCGTACTCCGCGCACTCCTGGTGCGCTACTGCGCGCACTCCTGGTGCGCTGCTGCGCGCACTCCTGCGCGCACTCCTGGTGCGCTGCTGCCCGCACTTAAATCTACTTCTGATCTCTAATATTATCTTTTCTTACTATAGGTTGCCGGTGGCCAAACTGAGGTTGGAGGGGTTGCTGCGAGACATCCAGGACTCGTACTCGTACTCCGCGCACTCCTGGTGCGCTGCTGCGCGAACTCCTGGTGCAGCAAAGGAGCTGCTGATGGACACAGTGGAGGTAGAAAGAGGAATGGCCGAAGTGGGTTTGTTGTTTGAAATTCTTGGTTGCAGAAACGGACCCTGGTCCTGTGGAAGCTGCTATTGGTAAGAATCACTTCTACTTAAAGATTGATAGGGTAGATGTGAAACTGATTATCTTCTTGATATACATGTTTGAAACATATTCCATTTTGAACTTTTAATCCGTGAGCATTGGCCAGCAAGCGGATTGAATGTTTGAGAAGGACGAGTAGTCTTGTTTGTTTACTTCTGATCTCTAATATTATCTTTTCCTACTACAGGTTGCTGGTGGCTAAACTGAGGTTGGAGGAGGTGCTGCGAGACATCCAGGACTCGTACTCGTACTCCGCGCACTCCTGGTGCGCTACTGCGCGCACTCCTTGTGCGCTACTGCGCGCACTCCTTGTGCGCTACTGCGCGCACTCCTGGTGCGCTGCTGCCCGCACTTAAATCTACTTCTGATCTCTAATATTATCTTTTATTACTACAGGTTGCCGGTGGCCAAACTGAGGTTGGAGGGGTTGCTGCGAGACATCCAGGACTCGTACTCGTACTCCGCGCACTCCTGGTGCGCTACTGCGCGCACTCCTGGTGCGCTACTGCGCGCACTCCTGGTGCGCTACTGCGCGCACTCCTGGTGCGCTGCTGCGCGCACTCCTGGTGCGCTGCTGCGCGCACTCCTGGTTCGCTGCTGCGCGCACTCCTGGTGCGCTGCTGCATGCACTTAAATCTACTTCTGATCTCTGATATTATCTTTTCTTACTACAGGTTGCCGGTGGCCAAACTGAGGTTGGAGGGGTTGCTTGCGAGATATCCAGGACTCGTACTCGTACTCCGCGCACTCCTGGTGCGCTGCTGCGTGCACTCCTCGAGCGCTGCTGCGCGCACTCCTGGTGCGCTGCTGCCCGCACTTAAATCTACTTCTGATCTCTAATATTATCTATTCTTACTACAGGTTGCCGGTGGCCAAACTGAGGTTGGAGGGGTTGCTGCGAGACATCAGGGACTGGTACTCCTGGTGCTGCGCGTACTCCTGGTGCAGCAAAGGAGCTGCTGATGGACACAGTGGAGGTAGAAAGAGGAATGGCCGAAGTGGGTTTGTTGTTTGAAATTCTTGGTTGCAGAAACGGACCCTGGTCCTGTGGAAGCTGCTATTGGTAATAATCACTTCTACTTAAAGATTGATAGGGTAGATGTGAAACTGATTATCTTCTTGATATACATGTTTGAAACATATTCCATTTTGAACTTTTAATCCGTGAGCATTGGCCAGCAAGCGGATTGAATGTTTGAGAAGGACAAGTAGTCTTGTTTGTTTACTTCTGATCTCTAATATTATCTTTTCTTACTACAGGTTGCTGGTGGCCAAACTGAGGTTGGAAGAGGTTCTGCGAAACATCCAGGACTCGTACTCGTACTCCGCGCACTCCTTGTGCGCTACTGCGCGCACTCCTTGTGCGCTACTGCGCGCACTCCTTGTGCGCTACTGCGCGCACTCCTGGTGCGCTGCTGCGCGCACTCCTGCGCGCACTCCTGGTGCGCTGCTGCCCGCACTTAAATCTACTTCTGATCTCTAATATTATCTTTTCTTACTACAGGTTGCCGGTGGCCAAACTGAGGTTGGAGGGGTTGCTGCGAGACATCCAGGACTCGTACTCGTACTCCGCCCACTCCTGGTGCGCTGCTGCGCGCACTCCTGGTTCGCTGCTGCGCGCACTCCTGGTGCGCTGCTGCGCGCACTTCTGGTGCGCTGCTGCGCGCACTCCTGGTGCGCTGCTGCGCGCACTCCTGGTGCGCTACTGCGCGCACTCCTGGTGCGCTGCTGCATGCACTTAAATCTACTTCTGATCTCTAATATTATCTTTTCTTACTACAGGTTGCCGGTGGCCAAACTGAGGTTGGAGGGGTTGCTTGCGAGATATCCAGGACTCGTACTCTTACTCCGCGCACTCCTGGTGCGCTGCTGCGTGCACTCCTCGTGCGCTGCTGCGCGCACTCCTGGTGCGCTGCTGCCCGCACTTAAATCTACTTCTGATCTCTAATATTATCTATTCTTACTACAGGTTGCCGGTGGCCAAACTGAGGTTGGAGGGGTTGCTGCGAGACATCAGGGACTCGTACTCCTGGTGCTGCGCGTACTCCTGGTGCTGCGCGTACTCCTGGTGCAGCAAAGGAGCTGCTGATGGACACAGTGGAGGTAGAAAGAGAAATGGCCGAAGCGGGTTTGTTGTTTGAAATTCTTGGT
Source organism: Macaria notata (assembly GCA_927399415.1). NCBI lineage: Eukaryota > Metazoa > Arthropoda > Insecta > Lepidoptera > Geometridae > Macaria > Macaria notata. The sequence continues at coordinate 5,784,943 of OV656727.1, forward strand.
TGCTGAAACGGACCCTGGTCCCTGTGGAAGCTGCTATTGGTAAGAATCATTTCTACTTAAAGATTGATAGGGTAGATGTGAAACTGATTATCTTCTTGATATACATGTTTGAAACATATTCCATTTTGAACTTTTAATCCGTGAGCATTGGCCAGCAAGCGGATTGAATGTTTGAGAAGGACAAGTAGTCTTGTTTGTTTACTTCTGATCTCTAATATTATCTTTTCTTACTACAGGTTGCTGGTGGCCAAACTGAGGTTGGAGGAGGTTCTGCGAAACATCCAGGACTCGTACTCGTACTCCGCGCACTCCTTGTGCGCTACTGCGCGCACTCCTTGTGCGCTACTGCGCGCACTCCTGGTGCGCTGCTGCGCGCACTCCAGCGCGCACTCCTGGTGCGCTGCTGCCCGCACTTAAATCTACTTCTGATCTCTAATATTATCTTTTCTTACTACAGGTTGCCAGTGGCCAAACTGAGGTTGGAGGGGTTGCTGCGAGACATCCAGGACTCGTACTCGTACTGCGCGCACTCCTGGTGCGCTACTGCGCGCACTCCTGGTGCGCTGCTGCGCGCACTCCTGGTGCGCTGCTGCGCGCACTCCTGGTGCGCTGCTGCGCGCACTTCTGGTGCGCTGCTGCGCGCACTCCTGGTTCGCTGCTGCGCGCACTCCTGGTGCGCTGCTGCGCGCACTCCTGGTGCGCTGCTGCGCGCACTCCTGGTGCGCTACTGCGCGCACTCCTGGTGCGCTACTGCGCGCACTCCTGGTGCGCTGCTGCATGCACTTAAATCTACTTCTGATCTCTAATATTATCTTTTCTTACTACAGGTTGCCGGTGGCCAAACTGAGGTTAGAGAGGGTGCTGCGTGACATCCAGGACTCGTACTCTTACTCCGCGTTCTCGTGGTGCGCTACTGCGCGCATTCCTGGTGCGCTACTGCGCGGACTCCTGGTGCGCTACTGCGCGGACTCCTGGTGCGCTGCTGCGCGCACTCCTGGTGCGCTGCTGCGCGCACTCCTGGTGCGCTGCTGCGCGCACTTAAATCTACTTCTGATCGCTAATATTATCTTTTCTTACTACAGGTTGTCGGTGGCCAAACTGAGGTTGGAGGGGTTGCTGCGAGACATCCAGGACTCGTACTCGTACTCCGCGCACTCCTGGTGCGCTACTGCGCGCACTCCTGGTGCGCTACTGCGCGCACTCCTGGTGCGCTACTGCGCGCACTCTTGGTGCGCTGCAGCCCGCACTTAAATCTACTTCTGATCTCTAATAATATCTTTTTTTACTACAGGTTGCCGGTGGCCAAACTGAGGTTGGAGGGGTTGCTGCGAGACATCCAGGACTCGTACTCGTACTCCGCGCACTCCTGGTGCGCTGCTGCGTGCACTCCTCGTGCGCTGCTGTGCGCACTCCTGGTGCGCTGCTGCCCGCACTTAAATCTACTTCTGATCTCTAATATTATCTATTCTTACTACAGGTTGCCGTTGGCCAAACTGAGGTTGGAGGGGTTGCTGCGAGACATCAGGGACTCGTACTCCTGGTGCTGCGCGTACTCCTGGTGCTGCGCGTACTCCTGGTGCAGCAAAGGAGCTGCTGATGGACACAGTGGAGGTAGAAAGAGGAATGGCCGAAGTGGGTTTGTTGTTTGAAATTCTTGGTTGCAGAAACGGACCCTGGTCCTGTGGAAGCTGCTATTGGTAAGAATCACTTCTACTTAAAGATTGATAGGGTAGATGTGAAACTGATTATCTTCTTGATATACATGTTTGAAACATATTCCATTTTGAACTTTTAATCCGTGAGCATTGGCCAGCAAGCGGATTGAATGTTTGAGAAGGACAAGTAGTCTTGTTTGTTTACTTCTGATCTCTAATATTATCTTTTCTTACTACAGGTTGCTGGTGGCCAAACTGAGGTTGGAGGAGGTTCTGCGAAACATCCAGGACTCGTACTCGTACTCCGCGCACTCCTTGTGCGCTACTGCGCGCACTCCTTGTGCGCTACTGCGCGCACTCCTGGTGCGCTGCTGCGCGCACTCCTGCGCGCACTCCTGGTGCGCTGCTGCCCGCACTTAAATCTACTTCTGATCTCTAATATTATCTTTTCTTACTACAGGTTGCCAGTGGCCAAACTGAGGTTGGAGGGGTTGCTGCGAGACATCCAGGACTCGTACTCGTACTGCGCGCACTCCTGGTGCGCTACTGCGCGCACTCCTGGTGCGCTGCTGCGCGCACTCCTGGTGCGCTGCTGCGCGCACTTCTGGTGCGCTGCTGCGCGCACTCCTGGTTCGCTGCTGCGCGCACTCCTGGTGCGCTGCTGCGCGCACTCCTGGTGCGCTACTGCGCGCACTCCTGGTGCGCTGCTGCATGCACTTAAATCTACTTCTGATCTCTAATATTATCTTTTCTAACTACAGGTTGCCGGTGGCCAAACTGAGGTTAGAGAGGGTGCTGCGTGACATCCAGGACTCGTACTCTTACTCCGCGCACTCGTGGTGCGCTACTGCGCGTATTCCTGGTGCGCTACTGCGCGCACTCCTGGTGCGCTGCTGCGCGCACTTAAATCTACTTCTGATCGCTAATATTATCTTTTCTTACTACAGGTTGCCGGTGGCCAAACTGAGGTTGGAGGGGTTGCTGCGAGACATCCAGGACTCGTACTCGTACTCCGCGCACTCCTGGTGCGCTACTGCGCGCACTCCTGGTGCGCTACTGCGCGCACTCCTGGTGCGCTACTGCGTGCACTCTTGGTGCGCTGCAGCCCGCACTTAAATCTACTTCTGATCTCTAATAATATCTTTTTTTACTACAGGTTGCCGGTGGCCAAACTGAGGTTGGAGGGGTTGCTGCGAGACATCCAGGACTCGTACTCGTACTCCGCGCACTCCTGGTGCGCTACTGCGCGCACTCCTGGTGCGCTACTGCGCGCAGTCCTGGTGCGCTGCTGCGCGCACTCCTGGTGCGCTACTGCGCGCACTCTTGGTGCGCTACTGCCCGCACTTAAATCTACTTCTGATCTCTAATATTATCTTTTCTTACTACAGGTTGCCGGTGGCCAAACTGAGGTTGGAGGTGTTGCTGCGAGACATCCAGGACTCGTACTCGTACTCCGTGCACTCCTGGTGCGCTACTGCGCGCACTCCTGGTGCGCTGCTGCGCGCACTCCTGGTGCGCTGCTGCGCGCACTCCTCGTGCGCTGCTGCGCGCATTCCTGGTGCGCTGCTGCGCGCACTCCTGGTGCGCTGCTGCCCGTACTTAAATCTACTTCTGATCTCTAATATTATCTATTCTTACTACAGGTTGCCGGTGGCCAAACTGAGGTTGGAGGGGTTACTGCGAGACATCAGGGACTCTTACTCGTACTCCTGGTGCTGCGCGTACTCCTGGTGCAGCAAAGGAGCTGCTGATGGACACAGTGGAGGTGGAAAGAGGAATGGCCAAAGCGGGTTCGTTGTTTGTAATTCTTGGTTGCTGAAACGGACCCTGGTCCTGTGGAAGCTGCTATTGGTAAGAATCACTTCTACTTAAAGATTGATAGGGTAGATGTGAAACTGATTATCTTCTTGATATACATGTTTGTAACATATTCCATTTTGAACTTTTAATCCGTGAGCATTGGCCAGCAAGCGGATTGGATGTTTGAGAAGGACGAGTAGTTTTGTTTGTTTAACAAAAACTAACAAATTAACGGTGCAGCAATTAAATCTACTTCTGATCTCTAATATTATCTTTTCTTAATACAGGTTGCCGGTGGCCAAAGGGTTGCTGCGAGACATCCAGGACTCCTACTTGTACTCCGCGCACTCCTGGTGCGCTGCTGCGCGCATTCCTGGTGCGCCACTGCGCGCACTCCTGGTGCGCCACTGCGCGCACTCCTGGTGCGCTACTGCGCGGACTCCTGGTGCGCTGTTGCCCGCACTTAAATCTACTTCTGATATCTAATATTATCTCTTCTTACTACAGGTTGCCGGTGGCCAAACTGAGGTTGGAGGGGTTGCTGCGAGACATCCAGGACTCGTACTCGTACTCCGCGCACTCCTGGTGCGCTACTGCGCGCACTCCTGGTGCGCTACTGCGCGCACTTAAATCTACTTCTGATCTCTAATATTATCTTTTCTTACTACAGGTTGCCGGTGGCCAAACTGAGGTTGGAGGGGGTGCTGCGAGACATCCAGGACTCGTACTAGTACTCCGCGCACTCCTGGTGCGCTAATGCGCGCACTCCTGGTGCGCTACTGCGCGCACTCCTGGTACGCTGCTGCCCGCACTTAAATCTACTTCTGATCTCTAATATTATCTTTTCTGACTACAGGTTGCCGGTGGCCAAACTGAGGTTGGAGGGGTTGCTGCGAGACATCCAGGACTCGTACTCGTACTCCGCGCACTCCTGGTGCGCTACTGCGCGCACTTATATCTACTTCTGATCTCTAATATTATCTTTTCTTACTACAGGTTCCCGGTGGCCAAACTGAGGTTGGAGGGGGTGCTGCGAGACATCCAGGACTCGTACTCGTACTCCGCGCACTGCTGGTGCGCTACTGCGCGCACTCCTGGTGCGCTGCTGCGCGCACTCCTGGTGCGCTGCTGCGCGCACTCCTGGTGCGCTGCTGCGCGCACTCCTGGTGCGCTGCTGCATGCACTTAAATCTACTTCTGATCTCTAATATTATCTTTTCTTACTACAGGTTGCCGGTGGCCAAACTGAGGTTGGAGGGGTTGCTTGCGAGATATCCAGGACTCGTACTCGTACTCCGCGCACTCCTGGTTCGCTGCTGCGTGCACTCCTCGTGCGCTGCTGCGCGCACTCCTGGTGCGTTGCTGCCCGAACTTAAATCTACTTCTGATCTCTAATATTATCTTTTCTTACTACAGGTTGCCGGTGGCCAAACTGAGGTTGGAGGAGGTGCTGCGAGACATCCAGAACTCGTACTCGTACTCCGCGCACTCCTGGTGCGCTACTGCGCGCACTCCTTGTGCGCTACTGCGCGCACTCCTTGTGCGCTACTGCGCGCACTCCTGGTGCGCTGCTGCGCGCACTCTTGCGCGCACTCCTGGTGCGCTGCTGCCCGAACTTAAATCTACTTCTGATCTCTAATATTATCTTTTCTTACTACAGGTTGCCGGTGGCCAAACTGAGGTTGGAGGGGTTGCTGCGAGACATCCAGGAGTCGTACTCGTACTCCGCGCACTCCTGGTGCGCTACTGCGCGCACTCCTGGTGCGCTGCTGCGCGCACTCCTGGTGCGCTGCTGCGCGCACTCCTGGTGCGCTGCTGCGCGCACTCCTGGTGCGCTGCTGCGCGCACTCCTGGTGCGCTGCTGCGCGCACTCCTGGTGCGCTGCTGCGCGCACTCCTGGTTCGCTGCTGCGCGCAATATTATCTTTTCTTACTACAGGTTGCTGGTGGCCAAACTGAGGTTGGAGGGGTTGCTTGCGAGATATCCAGGACTCTTACTCGTACTCCGCGCACTCCTGGTGCGCTGCTGCGTGCACTCCTCGTGCGCTGCTGCGCGAACTCCTGGTGCGCTGCTGCGCGCACTCCTGGTGCGCTGCTGCCCGCACTTAAATCTACTTCTGATCTCTAATATTATCTATTCTTACTACAGGTTGCCGGTGGCCAAACTGAGGTTGGAGGGGTTGCTGCGAGACATCAGGGACTCGTACTCGTACTCCTGGTGCTGCGCGTACTCCTGGTGCAGCAAAGGAGCTGCTGATGGACACAGTGGAGGTAGAAAGAGGAATGGCCGAAGTGGGTTTGTTGTTTGAAATTCTTGGTTGCAGAAACGGACCCTGGTCCTGTGGAAGCTGCTATTGGTAAGAATCACTTCTACTTAAAGATTGATAGGGTAGATGTGAAACTGATTATCTTCTTGATATACATGTTTGAAACATATTCCATTTTGAACTTTTAATCCGTGAGCATTGGCCAGCAAGCGGATTGAATGTTTGAGAAGGACGAGTAGTCTTGTTTGTTTACTTCTGATCTCTAATATTATCTTTTCTTATTACAGGTTGCCGGTGGCCAAACTGAGGTTGGAGGAGGTGCTGCGAGACATCCAGGACTCGTATTCGTACTCCGCGCACTCCTGGTGCGCTACTGCGCGGACTCCTGGTGCGCTGCTGCCCGCACTTAAATCTACTTCTGATCTCTAATATTATCTTTTCTTACTACAGGTTGCCGGTGGCCAAACTGAGGTTGGAGGGGTTGCTGCGAGTCATCCAGGCCTCGTACTCGTACTCCGCGCTCTCCTGGTGCGCTACTGCGCGCACTCCTGGTAAGCTGCTGCGCGCCCTCCTGGTGCGCTGCTGCGCGCCCTCCTGGTGCGCTGCTGCGCGCCCTCCTGGTGCGCTGCTGCGCGAACTCCTGGTGCAGCAAAGGAGCTGCTGCTGGACACAGTGGAGGTAGAAAGAGGAATGGCCAAAGTGGGTTTGTTGTTTGAAATTCTTGGTTGCAGAAACGGACCCTGGTCCTGTGGAAGCTGCTATTGGTAAGAATCACTTCTACTTAAAGATTGATAGGGTAGATGTGAAACTGATTATCTCTTTGATATACAAGTTTGAAACATAGATATTCCATTTTGAACTTTTAACCCGTGAGCATTGGCCAGCAAGCGGATTGAATGTTTGAGAAGGACGAGTAGTCTTGTTTGTTTACTTCTGATCTCTAATATTATCTTTTCTTACTACAGGTTGCCGGTGGCAAAACTGAGGTTGGAGGGGGTGCTGCGAGACATCCAGGACTCGTACTCGTACTCCGCGCACTCCTGGTGCGCTACTGCGCGCACTCCTTGTGCGCTACTGCGCGCACTCCTGGTGCGCTGCTGCGCGCACTCCTGGTGCGCTGCTGCCCGCACTTAAATCTACTTCTGATCTCTAATATTATCTTTTCTTACTACAGGTTGCCGGTGGCCAAACTGAGGTTGGAGGGGTTGCTGCGAGACATCCAGGACTCGTACTCGTACTCCGCGCACTCCTGGTGCGCTACTGCGCGCACTCGTGGTGCGCTACTGCGCGCACTCCTGGTGCGCTACTGCGCGCACTCCTGGTGCGCTGCTGCCCGCACTTAAATCTACTTCTGATCTCTGATATTATCTTTTCTTACTACAGGTTGCCGGTGGCCAAACTGAGGTTGGAGGGGGTGCTGCGAGACATCCAGGACTCGTACTCGTACTCCGCGCACTCCTGGTGCGCTACTGCGCGCACTCCTTGTGCGCTACTGCGCGCACTCCTGGTGCGCTACTGCGCGCACTCCTGGTGCGCTGCTGCGCGCACTCCTGGTGCGCTACTGCGCGCACTCCTTGTGCGCTACTGCGCGCACTTCTGGTGCGCTGCTTCGCTCACTCCTGGTGCGCTACTGCGCGCACTCCTGGTGCGCTGCTGCGCGCACTCCTGGTGCGCTGCTGCGCGCACTTCTGGTGCGCTGCTGCGCGCACTCCTGGTGCGCTGCTGCCCGCACTTAAATCTACTTCTGATCTCTAATATTATCTTTTCTTACTACAGGTTGCCGGTGGCCAAACAGAGGTTGGAGGGGTTGCTGCGAGACATCCAGGACTCGTACTCGTACTCCGCGCACTCCTGGTGCACTACTGCGCGCACTCCTGGTGCGCTACTGCGCGAACTTAAATCTACGTCTGATCTCTAATATTATCTTTTCTTACTACAGGTTGCCGGTGGCCAAACTGAGGTTGGAGGGGTTGCTGCGAGACATCCAGGACTCGTACTCGTACTGCGCGCACTCCTGGTGCGCTACTGCGCGCACTCCTGGTGCACTGCTGCGCGCACTTAAATCTACTTCTGATCTCTAATATTATCTTTTCTGACTACAGGTTGCCGGTGGCCAAACTGAGGTTGGTGGGGTTGCTGCGAGACATCCAGGACTCGTACTCGTACTCCGCGCACTCCTGGTGCGCTACTGCGCGCACTCCTGGTGCGCTGCTGCCCGCACTTAAATCTACTTCTGATCTCTAATATGATCTTTTTTTACTGCAGGTTGCCGGTGGCCAAACTGAGGTTGGAGGGGTTGCTGCGAGACATCAGGGACTCGTACTCGTACTCTTGGTGCTGCGCGTACTCCTGGTGCAGCAAAGGAGCTGCTGATGGACACAGTGGAGGTAGAAAGAGAAATGGCCGAAGCGGGTTTGTTGTTTGAAATTCTTGGTTGCTGAAACGGACCCTGGTCCCTGTGGAAGCTGCTATTGGTAAGAATCACTTCTACTTAAAGATTGATAGGGTAGATGTAAAACTGATTATCTTCTTGATATACATGTTTGTAACATATTCCATTTTGAACTTTTAATCCGTGAGCATTGGCCAGCAAGCGGATTGGATGTTTGAGAAGGACGAGTAGTTTTGTTTGTTTAACAAAAACTAACAAATTAACGGTGCAGCACTTAAATCTACTTCTGATCTCTAATATTATCTTTTCTTAATACAGGTTGCCGGTGGCCAAAGGGTTGCTGCGAGACATCCAGGACTCGTACTCGTACTCCGCGCACTCCTGGTGCGCTACTGAGCGCACTCCTGGTGCGCTACTGCGCGCACTTAAATCTACTTCTGATATCTAATATTATCTCTTCTTACTACAGGTTGCCGGTGGCCAAACTGAGGTTGGAGGGGGTGCTGCGAGACATCCAGGACTCGTACTCGTACTCCGCGCACTCCTGGTGCGCTAATGCGCGCACTCCTGGTGCGCTACTGCGCGCACTCCTGGTGCGCTACTGCGCGCACTTAAATCTACTTCTGATCTCTAATATTATCTTTTCTTACTACAGGTTGCCGGTGGCCAAACTGAGGTTGGAGAGGGTGCTGCGAGACATCCAGGACTCGTACTCGTACTGCGCCCACTCCTGGTGCGCTACTGCGCGCACTCCTGGTGCGCTACTGCGCGCACTCATGGTGCGCTGCTGCGCGCACTCCTGGTGCGCTCCTGCCCGCACTTAAATCTACTTCTGATCTCTAATATTATCTTTTCTTACTACAGGTTGCCGGTGGCCAAACTGAGGTTGGAGGGGTTGCTGCGAGACATCCAGGCCTCGTACTCGTACTCCGCGCACTCCTGGTGCGCTACTGCGCGCACTCCTGGTGCGCTGCTGCGCGCACTCCTGGTACGCTACTGCGCGCACTCCTGGTGCGCTGCTGCGCGCACTCCTGGTGCGCTCCTGCCCGCACTTAAATCTACTTTGATCTCTAATATTATCTTTTCTTACTACAGGTTGCCGGTGGCCACTCGTGGCTGCGCGCACTCCTGGTGCGCTACTGGTGCGCTACTGCGCGCACTCCTGGTGCGCTGCTGCGCGCCCTCCTGGTGCGCTGCTGCGCGAACTCCTGGTGCAGCAAAGGAGCTGCTGATGGACACAGTGGAGTTAGAAAGAGGAATGGCCGAAGTGGGTTTGTTGTTTGAAATTCTTGGTTGCAGAAATGGACCCTGGTCCTGTGGAAGCTGCTATTGGTAAGAATCACTTCTACTTAAAGATTGATAGGGTAGATGTGAAACTGATTATCTTCTTGATATACATGTTTGAAACATATTCCATTTTGAACTTTTAATCCGTGAGCATTGGCCAGCAAGCGGATTGAATGTTTGAGAAGGACGAGTAGTCTTGTTTGTTTACTTCTGATCTCTAATATTATCTTTTCTTACTACAGGTTGCTGGTGGCCAAACTGAGGTTGGAGGAGGTGCTGCGAGACATCCAGGACTCGTACTCGTACTCCGCGCACTCCTGGTGCGCTACTGCGCGCACTCCTGGTGCGCTACTGCGCGCACTCCTGGTGCGCTGCTGCGCGCACTCCTGGTGCGCTGCTGCGCGCACTCCTGGTGCGCTGCTGCGCGCACTCCTGGTGCGCTGCTGCGCGCACTCCTGGTGCGCTGCTGCGCGCACTCCTGGTGCGCTGCTGCGCGCACTCCTGGTGCGCTACTGCGCGCACTCCTGGTGCGCTGCTGCATGCACTTAAATCTACTTCTGATCTCTAATATTATCTTTTCTTACTACAGGTTGCCGGTGGCCAAACTGAGGTTGGAGGGGTTGCTTGCGAGATATCCAGGACTCGTACTCGTACTCCGCGCACTCCTGGTGCGCTGCTGCGTGCACTCCTCGTGCGCTGCTGCGCGCACTCCTGGTGCGCTGCTGCCCGCACTTAAATCTACTTCTGATCTCTAATATGATCTTTTTTTACTGCAGGTTGCCGGTGGCCAAACTGAGGTTGGAGGGGTTGCTGCGAGACATCAGGGACTCGTACTCGTACTCCTGGTGCTGCGCGTACTCCTGGTGCAGCAAAGGAGCTGCTGATGGACACATTGGAGGTAGAAAGAGGAATGGCCGAAGTGGGTTTGTTGTTTGAAATTCTTGGTTGCAGAAACGGACCCTGGTCCTGTGGAAGCTGCTATTGGTAAGAATCACTTCTACTTAAAGATTGATAGGGTAGATGTGAAACTGATTATCTTCTTGATATACATGTTTGAAACATATTCCATTTTGAACTTTTAATCCGTGAGCATTGGCCAGCAAGCGGATTGAATGTTTGAGAAGGACGAGTAGTCTTGTTTGTTTACTTCTGATCTCTAATATTATCTTTTCTTACTACAGGTTGCTGGTGGCCAAACTGAGGTTGGAGGAGGTGCTGCGAGACATCCAGGACTCGTACTCGTACTCCGCGCACTCCTGGTGCGCTACTGCGCGCACTCCTGGTGCGCTACTGCGCGCACTCCTGGTGCGCTGCTGCGCGCACTCCTGGTGCGCTGCTGCGCGCACTCCTGGTGCGCTGCTGCGCGCACTCCTGGTTCGCTGCTGCGCGCACTCCTGGTGCGCTGCTGCGCGCACTCCTGGTGCGCTGCTGCGCGCACTCCTGGTGCGCTACTGCGCGCACTCCTGGTGCGCTGCTGCATGCACTTAAATCTACTTCTGATCTCTAATATTATCTTTTCTTACTACAGGTTGCCGGTGGCCAAACTGAGGTTGGAGGGGTTGCTTGCGAGATATCCAGGACTCGTACTCGTACTCCGCGCACTCCTGGTGCGCTGCTGCGTGCACTCCTCGTGCGCTGCTGCGCGCACTCCTGGTGCGCTGCTGCCCGCACTTAAATCTACTTCTGATCTCTAATATTATTTATTCTTACTACAGGTTGCCGGTGGCCAAACTGAGGTTGGAGGGGTTGCTGCGAGACATAAGGGACTCGTACTCCTGGTGCTGCGCGTACTCCTGGTGCAGCAAAGGAGCTGCTGATGGACACATTGGAGGTAGAAAGAGGAATGGCCGAAGTGGGTTTGTTGTTTGAAATTATTGGTTGCAGAAACGGACCCTGGTCCTGTGGAAGCTGCTATTGGTAAGAATCACTTCTACTTAAAGATTGATAGGGTAGATGTGAAACTGATTATCTTCTTGATATACATGTTTGAAACATATTCCATTTTGAACTTTTAATCCGTGAGCATTGGCCAGCAAGCGGATTGAATGTTTGAGAAGGACGAGTAGTCTTGTTTGTTTACTTCTGATCTCTAATATTATCTTTTCTTACTACAGGTTGCCGGTGGCCAAACTGAGGTTGGAGGGGTTGCTGCGAGACATCCAGGCCTCGTAATCGTACTCCGCGCACTCCTGGTGCGCTACTGCGCGCACTCCTGGTGCGCTGCTGCGCGCACTCCTGGTACGCTACTGCGCGCACTCCTGGTGCGCTGCTGCGCGCACTCCTGGTGCGCTGCTGCGCGCACTCCTGGTGCGCTCCTGCCCGCACTTAAATCTACTTTGATCTCTAATATTATCTTTTCTTACTACAGGTTGCCGGTGGCCACTCGTGGCTGCGCGCACTCCTGGTGCGCTACTGGTGCGCTACTGCGCGCACTCCTGGTGCGCTGCTGCGCGCCCTCCTGGTGCGCTGCTGCGCGCCCTCCTGGTGCGCTGCTGCGCGAACTCCTGGTGCAGCAAAGGAGCTGCAGATGGACACAGTGGAGGTAGAAAGAGGAATGGCCGAAGTGGGTTTGTTGTTTGAAATTCTTGGTTGCAGAAACGGACCCTGGTCCTGTGGAAGCTGCTATTGGTAAGAATCACTTCTACTTAAAGATTGATAGGGTAGATGTGAAACTGATTATCTTCTTGATATACATGTTTGAAACATATTCCATTTTGAACTTTAAATCCGTGAGCATTGGCCAGCAAGCGGATTGAATGTTTGAGAAGGACGAGTAGTCTTGTTTGTTTACTTCTGATCTCTAATATTATCTTTTCTTACTACAGGTTGCTGGTGGCCAAACTGAGGTTGGAGGAGGTGCTGCGAGACATCCAGGACTCGTACTCGTACTCCGCGCACTCCTGGTGCGCTACTGCGCGCACTCCTTGTGCGCTACTGCGCGCACTCCTTGTGCGCTACTGCGCGCACTCCTGGTGCGCTGCTGCGCGCACTCCTGCGCGCACTCCTGGTGCGCTGCTGCCCGCACTTAAATCTACTTCTGATCTCTAATATTATCTTTTCTTACTACAGGTTGCCGGTGGCCAAACTGAGGTTGGAGGGGTTGCTGCGAGACATCCAGGACTCGTACTCGTACTCCGCGCACTCCTGGTGCGCTGCTGCGCGCACTCCTGGTTCGCTGCTGCGCGCACTCCTGGTGCGCTGCTGCGCGCACTCCTGGTGCGCTGCTTTGCGCACTCCTGGTGCGCTGCTGCGCGCACTCCTGGTGCGCTACTGCGCGCACTCCTGGTGCGCTGCTGCATGCACTTAAATCTACTTCTGATCTCTAATATTATCTTTTCTTACTACAGGTTGCCGGTGGCCAAACTGAGGTTGGAGGGGTTGCTTGCGAGATATCCAGGACTCGTACTCGTACTCCGCGCACTCCTGGTGCGCTGCTGCGTGCACTCCTCGTGCGCTGCTGCGCGCACTCCTGGTGCGCTGCTGCCCGCACTTAAATCTACTTCTGATCTCTTATATTATCTATTCTTACTACAGGTTGCCGGTGGCCAAACTGAGGTTGGAGGGGTTGCTGCGAGACATCAGGGACTCGTACTCGTACTCCTGGTGCTGCGCGTACTCCTGGTGCAGCAAAGGAGCTGCTGATGGACACAGTGGAGGTAGAAAGAGGAATGGCCGAAGTGGGTTTGTTGTTTGAAATTCTTGGTTGCAGAAACGGACCCTGGTCCTGTGGAAGCTGCTATTGGTAAGAATCACTTCTACTTAAAGATTGATAGGGTAGATGTGAAACTGATTATCTTCTTGATATACATGTTTGAAACATATTCCATTTTGAACTTTTAATCCGTGAGCATTGGCCAGCAAGCGGATTGAATGTTCGAGAAGGACAAGTAGTCTTGTTTGTTTACTTCTGATCTCTAATATTATCTTTTCTTACTACAGGTTGCTGGTGGCCAAACTGAGGTTGGAGGAGGTTCTGCGAAACATCCAGGACTCGTACTCGTACTCCGCGCACTCCTTGTGCGCTACTGCGCGCACTCCTTGTGCGCTACTGCGCAAACTCCTGGTGCGCTGCTGCGCGCACTCCTGCGCGCACTCCTGGTGCGCTGCTGCCCGCACTTAAATCTACTTCTGATCTCTAATATTATCTTTTTCTTACTACAGGTTGCCAGTGGCCAAACTGAGGTTGGAGGGGTTGCTGCGAGACATCCAGGACTCGTACTCGTACTGCGCGCACTCCTGGTGCGCTGCTGCGCGCACTCCTGGTGCGCTGCTGCGCGCACTCCTGGTTCGCTGCTGCGCGCACTCCTGGTGCGCTGCTGCGCGCACTCCTGGTGCGCTGCTGCGCGCACTCCTGGTGCGCTGCTGCGCGCACTCCTGGTGCGCTGCTGCGCGCACTCCTGGTGCGCTGCTGCGCGCAGTCCTGGTGCGCTGCTGCGCGCACTCCTGGTGCGCTACTGCGCGCACTCCTGGTGCGCTACTGCGCGCACTCCTGGTGCGCTGCTGCATGCACTTAAATCTACTTCTGATCTCTAATATTATCTTTTCTTACTACAGGTTGCCGGTGGCCAAACTGAGGTTAGAGAGGGTGCTGCGTGACATCCAGGACTCGTACTCTTACTCCGCGCACTCGTGGTGCGCTACTGCGCGCACTCCTGGTGCGCTGCTGCGCGCACTCCTGGTGCGCTGCTGCGCGCACTCCTGGTGCAGCAAAGGAGCTGCTGCTGGACACAGTGGAGGTAGAAAGAGGAATGGCCAAAGTGGGTTTGTTGTTTGAAATTCTTGGTTGCAGAAACGGACCCTGGTCCTGTGGAAGCTGCTATTGGTAAGAATCAGTTCTACTTAATGATTGATAGGGTAGATGTAAAACTGATTATCTTCTTGATATACATGTTTGTAACATATTCCATTTTGAACTTTTAATCCGTGAGCATTGGCCAGCAAGCGGATTGGATGTTTGAGAAGGACGAGTAGTTTTGTTTGTTTAACAAAAACTAACAAATTAACGGTGCAGCACTTAAATCTACTTCTGATCTCTAATATTATCTTTTCTTAATACAGGTTGCCGGTGGCCAAAGGGTTGCTGCGAGACATCCAGGACTCGTACTCGTACTCCGCGCACTCCTGGTGCGCTACTGCGCGCACTCCTGGTGCGCTATTGCGCGCACTCCTGGTGCGCTACTGCGTGCACTTAAATCTACTTCTGATATCTAATATTATCTCTTCTTACTACAGGTTGCCGGTGGCCAAACTTAGGTTGGATGGGGTGCTGCGAGACATCCAGGACTCGTACTCGTACTCCGCGCACTCCTGGTGCGCTAATGCGCGCACTCCTGGTGCGCTACTGCGCGCACTCCTGGTGCGCTGCTGCCCGCACTTAAATCTACTTCTGATCTCTAATATTATCTTTTCTTACTACAGGTTGCCGGTGGCCAAACTGAGGTTGGAGGGGTTGCTGCGAGACATCCAGGCCTCGTACTCGTACTCCGCGCTCTCCTGGTGCGCTACTGCGCGCACTCCTGGTGCGCTGCTGCGCGAACTCCTGGTGCAGCAAAGGAGCTGCTGCTGGACACAGTGGAGGTAGAAAGAGGAATGGCCAAAGTGGGTTTGTTGTTTGAAATTCTTGGTTGCAGAAACGGACCCTGGTCCTGTGGAAGCTGCTATTGGTAAGAATCACTTCTACTTAAAGATTGATAGGGTAGATGTGAAACTGATTATCTTTTTGATATACATGTTTGAAACATATTCCATTTTGAACTTTTAACCCGTGAGCATTGGCCAGCAAGCGGATTGAATGTTTGAGAAGGACGAGTAGTCTTGTTTGTTTACTTCTGATCTCTAATATTATCTTTTCTTACTACAGGTTGCCGGTGGCCAAACTGAGGTTGGAGGGGGTGCTGCGAGACATCCAGGACTCGTACTCGTACTCCGCGCACTCCTGGTGCGCTACTGCGCGCACTCCTTGTGCGCTACTGCGCGCACTCCTGGTGCGCTGCTGCGCGCACTCCTGGTGCGCTGCTGCGCGCACTCCTGCGCGCACTCCTGGTGCGCTGCTGCCCGCACTTAAATCTACTTCTGATCTCTAATATTATCTTTTCTTACTACAGGTTGCCGGTGGCCAAACTGAGGTTGGAGGGGTTGCTGCGAGACATCCAGGACTCGTACTCGTACTCCGCGCACTCCAGTTGCGCTACTGCGCGCACTCCTGGTGCGCTACTGCGCGCACTCCTGGTGCGCTGCTGCGCGCAATCCTGCGCGCACTCCTGGTGCGCTGCTGCCCGCACTTAAATCTACTTCTGATCTCTAATATTATCTTTTCTTACTACAGGTTGCCGGTGGCCAAACTGAGGTTGGAGGGGGTGCTGCGAGACATCCAGGACTCGTACTCGTACTCCGCGCACTCCTGGTGCGCTACTGCGCGCACTCCTTGTGCGCTACTGCGCGCACTCCTGGTGCGCTACTGCGCGCACTCCTGGTGCGCTGCTGCGCGCACTCCTGGTGCAGCAAAGGAGCTGCTGCTGGACACAGTGGAGGTAGAAAGAGGAATGGCCAAAGTGGGTTTGTTGTTTGAAATTCTTGGTTGCAGAAACGGACCCTGGTCCTGTGGAAGCTGCTATTGGTAAGAATCACTTCTACTTAAAGATTGATAGGGTAGATGTAAAACTGATTATCTTCTTGATATACATGTTTGTAACATATTCCATTTTGAACTTTTAATCCGTGAGCATTGGCCAGCAAGCGGATTGGATGTTTGAGAAGGACGAGTAGTTTTGTTTGTTTAACAAAAACTAACAAATTAACGGTGCAGCACTTAAATCTACTTCTGATCTCTAATATTATCTTTTCTTAATACAGGTTGCCGGTGGCCAAAGGGTTGCTGCGAGACATCCAGGACTCGTACTCGTACTCCGCGCACTCCTGGTGCGCTACTGCGCGCACTCCTGGTGCGCTATTGCGCGCACTCCTGGTGCGCTACTGCGCGCACTTAAATCTACTTCTGATATCTAATATTATCTCTTCTTACTACAGGTTGCCGGTGGCCAAACTGAGGTTGGAGGGGGTGCTGCGAGACATCCAGGACTCGTACTCGTACTCCGCGCACTCCTGGTGCGCTAATGCGCGCACTCCTGGTGCGCTACTGCGCGCACTCCTGGTGCGCTGCTGCCCGCACTTAAATCTACTTCTGATATCTAATATTATCTTTTCTTAATACAGGTTGCCGGTGGCCAAACTGAGGTTGGAGGGGTTGCTGCGAGACATTCAGGACTCTTACTCGTACTCCGCGCACTCCTGGTGCGCTACTGCGCGCACTTAAATCTACTTCTGATCTCTAATATTATCTTTTCTTACTACAGGTTGCCGGTGGCCAAACTGAGGTTGGAGAGGGTGCTGCGAGACATCCAGGACTCGTACTCGTACTGCGCCCACTCCTGGTGCGCTACTGCGCGCACTCCTGGTGCGCTGCTGCGCGCACTCCTGGTGCGCTACTGCGCGCACTCATGGTGCGCTGCTGCGCGCACTCCTGGTGCGCTCCTGCCCGCACTTAAATCTACTTCTGATCTCTAATATTATCTTTTCTTACTACAGGTTGCCGGTGGCCACTCGTGGCTGCGCGCACTCCTGGTGCGCTACTGGTGCGCTACTGCGCGCACTCCTAGTGCGCTGCTGCGCGCCCTCCTGGTGCGCTGCTGCGCGAACTCCTGGTGCAGCAAAGGAGCTGCTGATGGACACAGTGGAGGTAGAAAGAGGAATGGCCGAAGTGGGTTTGTTGTTTGAAATTCTTGGTTGCAGAAACGGACCCTGGTCCTGTTGAAGCTGCTATTGGTAAGAATCACTTCTACTTAAAGATTGATAGGGTAGATGTGAAACTGATTATCTTCTTGATATACATGTTTGAAACATATTCCATTTTGAACTTTTAATCCGTGAGCATTGGCCAGCAAGCGCATTGAATGTTTGAGAAGGACGAGTAGTCTTGTTTGTTTACTTCTGATCTCTAATATTATCTTTTCTTACTACAGGTTGCTGGTGGCCAAACTGAGGTTGGAGGGGGTGCTGCGAGACATCCAGGACTCGTACTCGTACTCCGCGCACTCCTGGTGCGCTACTGCGCGCATTCCTTGTGCGCTACTGCGCGCACTCCTGGTGCGCTGCTGCCCGCACTTAAATCTACTTCTGATCTCTAATATTATCTTTTCTTACTACAGGTTGCCGGTGGCCAAACTGAAGTTGGAGGGGTTGCTGCGAGACATCCAGGACTCGTACTCGTACTCCGCGCACTCCTAGTGCGCTACTGCGCGCACTAGGAGTACATAATAAGTTGTAAATTGTGATAGCATATAGTCAATCTCTGGTCAAGCTACAACTATACCATAGCAATAAAGATCCCCTATTGTGTTTCATAGCATGTAGATTACCTACATTTTGTGTATAGTTACATTATATAAAAATGTCTGTGATTAGTGGTTCTTAGATATAACAATAAATTACTTAAGTATTAGTAATTTTACAGTAGTTTTATTTATACCTACAAGTGCATATAACATTATTATAAATTAAACAACAATTTATTATTTATTTATTATAAATTAATCACGCAATCTTTTGCAATCGTAAATTTTTGTTGTTTTTGTTAGAAAAAAAAAACTAAAATCATTACCATGAAGTTAGAGGTAGAATGGAGTGAGCGGCGCTAATACCTATTTGATTCAAATACCTACGCATTACTATCCCACTCTAAGTGGTGGGAAGTCTCTTTCTAATAGGGTGACCCAACATGTGAGCATAAAAGCAGGACACATCATAAATTAATCTTAATGACAATGAAACCAAATAGCTAATTGTATTATTTTTTGTACATATATCTTATCTAGATTGATCTGATTTATGATAAAAACAAATGACCCTGCAAACTTCGTTCTGCCTAACAATAGTACCTATAGTATAGCAAAACCATTAGAACTAAAGCAAACTGCCCGGAAATTAGTAGAGCAAAAAAAATTCATTTGCTTTATCTGGGTACTATGATTATTATCTTTGAACATTCGTGGTCCAATCTATGACGTTATTTGGATTTATATCAGTTTACATTAGCTAGTTAACTTCTAAAATGTTTAAGAGAAAGAATAAAATAAATAAATAAGTTGAGGGACATGTTCCGTTTTACTATTCAAAGTACGAGGAAGCCAGCATCTAACAATACATAATCTACAAATTATTTACAGAAAATAACTTATACATAAATTCACACGATACATTATATTCGTCGGTCCCATTTTCATTGTAGTATCATGGCACAGCCGTTGCCTTCAATCTCTTACTTGGTAAGTCATAATCAGATGCTTTAAAGTGTAGGCTACATATCCAAGCACTTTCAAAAAACTTTAATTTCAATGGTATAACTGCAATCCACAAAGTTCTTTGTAAGTATATTGTTCTTGGGAAATCTGAAAGCAGAGCACAGTTTTACAATAGGAATAACAATAGCACAACATGTTATGACATTAAAAAGAGTCAATACAATAACATATTTTCAAGTATATTTTTTTAAATAGAGATTCAATTATTTTGTTATCTAACAGGTTAACAGAGTACCTATATCTAATAAGAAATATAAGTGCTTTGTGATTTAGTGAACATGGCATTCATTATACCTACGAGAGATATCCGCAAAAAATATTTTATGGTCACTGTACCATTGAGCTATAATGTACTTACGTACTAGAGGAGCTATCCAAGCCAAAAGTCATGCTCCATTTTGTTAAGAATTTCACCTAAAGTTCGCTTCAGCAATGAAACAATAATTGGTCGTCTAACCAGCCAGTATAAACACGCAGCGCTAGAACGCTTTAAGATTTAGTTTTCTTGCGACCAAAAGGTCGAAAGCGCCGTGATTTTTCAAGGCGCTTACGCGTTTCGTTCGATGTTTTGCATCAACTTGTGTATATTCTATGATGTTCACGCAATGGCGGCGCGTCGATGTAAACTCAAGCTTTGTCAAACAATAATCTTAAACCATTGAGGTTAATGTATCTTAAACAAATAAAATGATTACTTACCGATGATATGTTACACCGCTATCTTTGTTTTTTGTTCTCGAATGGTTTGTGCACGTTTTTAAGACACAGTTCGGCATTTTGATTGAAATTGCGTATTTGTATAACACGTTCGCGCGTCACAGGCGTTTGACCCGGACTAAGTTCACTGCAGTCACGTGGACTGCAAGGCGCCCCGCATATTATTACTTGGTGCTGTCATCTCTAGTACGTAAGTACATTATAGCTCAATGCACTGTACTCCATTTTTACGATTTATTCATAACTTTGATAAAACATTAAATATATGTGTTACATCAATTAGAAATCATTTAACATGCTAATTTAGACTAGTTAAAGGCCAAATCACACTAATAATCATAATGTTTTCCAGATATTTTCATGAAATCGGTCGATAGACTTAGTGTTTATAAAAATCCAATTTAAGGACTTACGTGTGTAATATATGTGTGTTCTTGGATATCACTCGCTTCCACAACCACACACAATTCATCGTTGCACCCTTTTTCATACCTTTTAAAGGCTTTTAAGCTTAGTTTTTAGGTTCAAAAGCGCGAGTCGACGAATGTTTTTGTTGTTTTTCTGCCATGACAGTTCAATTGACAGCATTGTTTGATGGCGGATAGATCAAGTGTTGCCACATGAAGAAACTCCCAAAATATTTGGTAATCTTTTGATTTACTTCAATTGCAACATACACTTTAGTAATTGTTTTCGTAATGTTTTTCAATTATTTGTTGTAACATTTTATAATAAGAATTTGCTACTGGTATATATTGTCTTCATAACATATGTGTTCCGTTTGTATTTTCTGCTTATATATAATATAATATTAATTGTTAAAGTATATTATACTTTAACAATTTATATTATATTCCTTTTTAAACTGCAAACACCAGAAACTCATATAAATAACAATTTGATGATAGATGAACTTTAAACTTTATAGGTTAATTTACCCAGTTTTGGGAGTTTTGAGTATTTATATAAAAATACCGAACACCACACTAGAAAGAGACTTCCCACCACATAGAGTGGGATAGCAATGCGTAGGTATTTGAATCAAGTAGGTATTAGGAGTGTTTTCTCCATTCTACCTCTAACTTCATGGGTGTGGCCATCATATGAATGAATGAACTAAACCGTATATTTGTTAACTGTATAGAATGAACAGAATGAACGTTATTATGAACATGTTCATTCGCGAATGTACGATACTGTGATTACTGTGTATGAATAACTGGTCCGCTGATTTTGATCGTGATTTCAAGTTTGTTTCACTGCGCAATGTTTTATAATGTAAACTGGTTTTTATTGTTTTAAAGTAGTTGTTAATTGATTATAACAGTATATTTAAACCTAAGAATGGTGAGTACCATGTGTTGAAAGTGCTATGTTTTGTCGTTTAAAATGTTAGGTACTTACTGAATATGATGTCTTTGTGCTGTAGAGTTATCAGGATGATCCTAATTGCTACGTGGGATCCTTCCCCAAAGACTTCAGCTACGGACCCTTCGAACAGAATGGAGATGGAGACAATACTTCGCTGCAAGAGGACCATAAACCTCGAATATTACTCATGGGTTTAAGAAGGTAACTGCCTACTTTTTACAATATCAATTCTATTTACAATCAATATGTATATCTTTTTGACCTAGAAATATAAGCTGTTTATCAAAAATGGTTTGCCTTAAACAATACATAAAATAACGATAATTTTAGACCAAATGTTAATAGAATAATATATTACTGATTTAATTATGAAACTATGAATGTTGCTACCATATATAGACAGTAGCACAACAATTACATGATAATCTACTTTCTAGATTTTTATTCCACTAATTTCTATGCAAATTGTTTGTACGTGTGATAACATTTTACATACATTCAAGCTGTCACCTATACAATATCAGTAGGTAGTATGATACAAATACCCTACTTTAATACCACTTTCACTTTTATAATTAATAGCAATAATAACATTTTTTTAGGTCCGGCAAGTCTTCCATCCAGAAAGTAGTGTTCCACAAGATGTCACCCAATGAAACCTTATTTCTGGAGTCTACAAATAAAATAGTAAAAGATGACATTAACAATAGTAGTTTCGTACAGTTTCAAATTTGGGATTTTCCTGGCCAGATTGACTTCTTTGATCCAGCTTTTGATTCGGACACTATTTTTGGTGGATGTGGAGCGTTGGTGTTTGTTATTGATGCACAGGTAATGTAGAAAACTTAATACCTACTATAAATATTTTCTTCTTCTTCTTATCGAATGAGAGTGGCCCACACTGATGTCCAGAGTTTTTTCAAACTGCCCTAAGGGCCTCTGACATGGCTTAACAACTGCCATACTAGACAAACAACCAGGACCTACAATTTAACGTGTTGTCAGACTTTCGGTTACCATCCATCCATGGACTGACTGTGTCGACCTATGCTTAACGTTGGTAATTACATGTGATTGCCTCCGCTAGCTCAGCTATGGGTCCAAAATATTGAATTTTGTAAGTTGATACATTTTTAAGGCTATAAAGCAGACAAAAATGTACTTTAGTATTTATATGTTTATGTCTTTAATAATTAAATTTCTTATGTAGTTCATATTTATTCCTTTATGGTTTTTTGCAAAATTACTTAATCCAGAAGTTAATTAAAATAATGATGACAGGCAAACTATCTTCTTCTTTATGTTGTGAGTCGTACTTAATAAAGTAGCACTGCATAGTGATACATCATTATGATTCATGCTATGACATAAAGTATTGTCTAATATCTACTTAATCTACATTAATTTATAAATTTTATCCAAATTTTATCATAATTTTGATATTTTAATGCTATTTCAAAGTACATGCATTTTTGTTACAGGATGATTATCAAGAGGCTTTAGTTAAATTAAATATCACAGTTACAAAGGCATACAAAGTCAACAGTAATATTAAATTTGAAGTATTTATTCACAAAGTAAGTAAATTTTCAGTTTTTTATTAAAGTTAGAGCACACAACAAAATATAATTTACAAGTAACTTAGTACTTGAATAAACATAATTTCTTATACATAATTTATAACTAATAGACTATATACAAAGATATTATGTATTCTCTTATCCAAAAACTCTCAAATAGTAATACATAATTCATAAATATTTCATGACAACACACAGCGCCATCTAGCCCTATACTAAACAAACACATTTAATAGTAATAGTGTGATAAGTTTTACACATCAACAAACTAGGGCATGTAATATCGGATGACGTTTGTTTTTTTTTTTTTAATCTTTATTTGCAGTTTGTGTGGCTGCAATCCATAGTTGCTGAATGAGGTTACAGCCAGGCTTATCCGCCATAATATATTGCCACACAAACGAAAGTACTCCTTCAAACACGATCCCAACACAGCTTTTGATCTTATCCTCCCACGACACGTTTGCTTCAAATAACTTGTCTTTCAGTTTCTTAAATAGTACTTGCCAAGATACTTGCTCTTTCTTTTCTCGGTTGGGTATCCTGCTGTCGTCACCGGGCTCCGAAGAAGATTCACAGTATATATCATCCTCTTTCTCTTTCGTTGTTCTTTTCTTTCTTTTTTTCTCCGCTTTACGCCCTTCACTTTCTTTTTTACGTGTATTGCTTCCCTCTTTTACTACGTTGGCATAAGAGGTCGCTGCGACTGTAGGGGCTAGCACAGCGAACGGCGAGGCGGTGTAGTACCGAGGCGAGTCAACGGCCGCGCTGTCGGCAAGCGCGGGAGGCGCGTGAGGTTCAATGTAGGAGTAGGTGGTGGCGGTACATAAAACGTCTGTGCCCTTTTGTACGAGCAGTTGTTCTCACTCATAATGTTACGTATGTTTCTCTCTTTTAGGTATACCGGACAAATTTTAGGCATTGCCATATGTCGACCCGTGCAGTTATTACAGCGGAATTCCGTCGTCTCGCAATTGGCATGAGATTTGGAGCACTTTGGGCACATTACTTTCAGTGACGGGCACAATTTTCTTGTGTGTCCAAAATGCCAGCATTGACTACATTGCGTTACTGGATACCTGTAACTAGTGACTATAGATTGAACGTCATAAATTTTGATATACTGCGGTAGTGATTGCCCTTCAAAACATATACGAACAGACTCACCCAGCTTCCAGCGGCCGTCAAGAGTATTTCTGCGTTTTAGTCGTTTAACAGATATAATGGCTTGTTCCGACGATAAGGCACTCATAATTTCCTCTTCGGTTAAGTCTATATCTACATTTTTAATAACACCATAGGAGTAGTATACCTCCATCGTCTTTCTTGCCTTGATGACGTCTGTGTTAAACACTTTTGATTGGCACAGAATATTTGCACTTTCCTCATTTTCAAACCGAACCAACACTTTGTACGGATTAACATATTTAACTTGATTTATGTTAGAGATACCTTCATTTTTAAACATTTTGGCTAAACCAAACTGCTTAGGTAGTATCTCAGTTGAAGTCAAACTGATTTCGTAGCCTTCGTTCCTGTCTGCATCAGGCTTTGTAATTTTTGTTTTTCGTTTTGCTGTCACCGTCTTCCATGAATTTTCTTCTGAGGTGTTGCTGCTGACTCCTTTTCTCTTTACTGACGCACTTCTTTCGTAGTTCGCGTCCAACAATCAAGTCGCCCTTACATCCTCACTGCTGATAGTCATGTCGTTTTCTTCGGCCGCGGGGTCGAGCGCAGGCTGCACGTCGGAGCGTGCGCCGCCCGCGGGGGGCACAAGTCTGTACTTGTTCGAACTTGTTTTCGCTTGATTATACTGAGCGATGCGAGAGGGAGTTTTGACGCGTCTGGCAACGGCGAGTGTCCGCGCGCGAATGCGGATGATGTTTGATTCCGGTACTGAGTTTCGATATTACTGGTTCAATTTCGGAATTCCGGAATCAGTACCGGAATTACAGGATTAAAAAAAACAATAAATCGGGATTAAAATGTTTTAATAAATGAAATCTTACAAAGGAACATGAGATCTCTAAATTTTAACTTAGAGATCAATTAAACAGTCTTATTAAAAAAATTAATCAACTTACAAAAATATTTTAGAAAAGTCGACACGTTCTCTTTCTCCTAAGTATATCTAAAATATAGCTTATTGAATAACTGAACATATATACTCGTAAGCATTGGATAAAGTTATGATGAATTAACAGTCAACAATAAACTAAACAAAGTGTTATCCTCTTTAGAGATCATCCTTAAGAAAAAAATAAAAAATCTTATTACATTAAATAGCAAAATACTTGCGCTATCATATTTTTTGGAAATCAGACATCAAATTAATCTTGCTAGGAGCAGGGCGCGGCCCACCGGCCGGCTCCTGCAGGCGGCAGTCCTTGAGAGCGCCCGAGTGACGAGTTACAAACACAAACGTCGATGGCGGCAAATTCAAACCAAACTTCGCGCGCGGTAACATTTCGCAATAGAAAATTCTGTTACTGATTGTGGTTTAATCCATCAGTAAAAATAATAATTAAATCAGTATCGGATTGCGATATTACGATATTGACTTCAATTCCGGAATCGTAATATCGAAAAAAACAGTCCGAAATTTCGGAGTTACGAAATCTTGGAATTCCGGGATCCATGCCCTACAACAAACATGTTCATCTAGCTAGATTAATATTTTATTATGAAAACTATATTGAGACATTTTTATCAATATGTAACAACAACAAACAGCCGAAAACTGTATTAGTTACATAAGTATATAAAACTGAGAAGGGCAAAGGTCATGTGCTGTATGCATCTGTAGGAATTAACAACTAAGTATGTAGCTGATAAGAGCAATGGAATGTACCGGCGAGCATTCAATCATTAGATAGTATATGAGTTGTGTAAATGTTCTGATTCGTTACAACCTCTGCTTCTCATGAATCATGCATTTATCTCCCTAAATTTAGGTTCTGATTTGTTGCATGTTACTGTGTTAGGGATCATAAATAGCATATTGTAGACAATATATTTAATTAAATGCATAAGATAATTCATTTAAATGCATATGTATAAAAGTATTTATGAATAATTATTTTTGTACATCATAGTACATAATTTCGCAACTCCAACCTTTAAACACATGTAAGTAAAACTACTAGAGAAATGAAACTTATTACAAAAAATAATTGTACGATCATGTGCTACCACCGCGGTTGAGTAATTGTACGATCATGTGCTACCACCGCGGTTGAGTAATTGGGTGCGGCTTAACTATTAAACAACCAACTGTGTCCAAGCAGGAACTGGCTACCAGTTTCCAGCATTGGTACCAATGAACCAATTGAATTGTAGGTTTAGTCTTATGTGTCACAGTGTTATTTGTTTGTAATAACTTAGCCTGCACCTTTTGTAAATAAATAAATAAATCACAAACAAGCTCTGTGTAGGAGTGAGTTGAAATGTGTAAGCATTTTTGTCAGAACATTTGTAAGGAGTTTCAATTCTGTACTATCTATTGTTTGTAATCAAAACTACTACTGACTGGTTCTGAGTCTGGTCGTTTCTATGTATAGTAAGTATGAGTTTTTAAAAAAAGTTTGTATATTTATAAATATTATATCCGGTATCTAGTTGGTACCCACGACACCAGCGTCTGCTTAGTGTGGGGCTAGATGGCGCTGTGTGCATACTGTGCATTGTCCCGGAATATTTAAAAGTGCAATGCCTTAAACTTCAAACAAGCAACAGGGTCACACAATTCAAACTTTTAGAATAAGTTCTAAAATGTGATTTTGTATTGTGTACAGCATAAATAAAATAAATAAATAAATTTATTAGGTAATTATTATTTATTTACTGTAACAAAATTCAGGTGGACGGCCTTAACGACGATTACAAGATGGAGTCCCAGCGAGACATCCACCACCGAGCCAACGAAGACTTGGCCGAGGCAGGGCTGGACCACGTGCACCTCTCCTTCCATCTCACATCTATATATGACCACTCCATATTCGAGGCGTTCAGCAAAGTTGTACAGAAACTCATACCGCAGCTGCCTACGTTAGAAAATTTGCTAAATATACTGATATCTGTAAGTATGAATACTTATAGATCCTTATAAAATATTATGTATAATTTAGAACTTTGTGTGGACTATTTAAATATGTTTTGACAGTGTGATATGGGCATATCATAATTTGCTGCTCGCCCATTGATCAAAGAAAACCAGCCAAACTGTGGAACTCCTTGCCCGAATCTCTATTCCCCTTGAACTATAATTTGTCGGTCTTCAAGTCGAGAGTAAACCGGTTTCTTCTAGGCAAGCGCGCTAGATCATAGATTACAACGTTGCTTAACATCAGGCAAGTTGTAGTCAAGCGTGAGTCTATCTAATGTAAAAAAAAAAAAAAAAAAAAAAAAAAAAAAGTACTTCTTTTATAAACTGTTCTCTCAGAGTTCTTCCAGATATCTCCAGAGATAGATCCTTCCATGAAAGAGACAATTTTTCAGTGAAAGAATCTGGAAAGAACTCTATATGTGGGCACCCACTACAATGTGATTACCCAAAATAACTTCAATCCTGAATCACAACCCTCTGCAAATAAAAATACAACATCAGGGGAAGTTTTCAACCATACACGGTGTAGGAACATAGGGCTCGCAAGTGATGTAATCATATCAGCTTCATGTTATTAATTCTGTTTACTCTTCATCTATTTTCTCTTATTACTTCTTTTTATATTTGTTAACTTTCTTATTTAACTCTTGACCCCGCGCATCTATTTTCTCTTATTACTTCTTTTTATATTTGTTAACTCTCTTATTTAACTCTTGACCCCGCGCATCTATTTTCTCTTATTACTTCTTTTTATATTTGTTAACTTTCTTATTTAACTCTTGACCCCGCGCATCTATTTTCTCTTATTACTTCTTTTTATATTTGTTAACTTTCTTATTTAACTCTTGACCCCGCGCATCTATTTTCTCTTATTACTTCTTTTTATATTTGTTAACTTTCTTATTTAACTCTTGACCCCGCGCATCTATTTTCTCTTATTACTTCTTTTTATATTTGTTAACTTTCTTATTTAACTCTTGACCCCGCGCATCTATTTTCTCTTATTACTTCTTTTTATATTTGTTAACTTTCTTATTTAACTCTTGACCCCGCGCATCTATTTTCTCTTATTACTTCTTTTTATATTTGTTAACTCTCTTATTTAACTCTTGACCCCGCGCATCTATTTTCTCTTATTACTTCTTTTTATATTTGTTAACTTTCTTATTTAACTCTTGACCCCGCGCATCTATTTTCTCTTATTACTTCTTTTTATATTTGTTAACTTTCTTATTTAACTCTTGACCCCGCGCATCTATTTTCTCTTATTACTTCTTTTTATATTTGTTAACTCTCTTATTTAACTCTTGACCCCGCGCATCTATTTTCTCTTATTACTTCTTTTTATATTTGTTAACTTTCTTATTTAACTCTTGACCCCGCGCATCTATTTTCTCTTATTACTTCTTTTTATATTTGTTAACTTTCTTATTTAACTCTTGACCCCGCGCATCTAATTTCTCTTATTACTTCTTTTTATATTTGTTAACTTTCTTATTTAACTCTTGACCCCGCGCATCTATTTTCTCTTATTACTTCTTTTTATATTTGTTACCTTTCTTATTTAACTCTTGACCCCGCGCATCTATTTTCTCTTATTACTTCTTTTTATATTTGTTAACTCTCTTATTTAACTCTTGACCCCGCGCATCTATTTTCTCTTATTACTTCTTTTTATATTTGTTAACTTTCTTATTTAACTCTTGACCCCGCGCATCTATTTTCTCTTATTACTTCTTTTTATATTTGTTAACTCTCTTATTTAACTCTTGACCCCGCGCATCTATTTTCTCTTATTACTTCTTTTTATATTTGTTAACTTTCTTATTTAACTCTTGACCCCGCGCATCTATTTTCTCTTATTACTTCTTTTTATATTTGTTAACTTTCTTATTTAACTCTTGACCCCGCGCATCTATTTTCTCTTATTACTTCTTTTTATATTTGTTAACTTTCTTATTTAACTCTTGACCCCGCGCATCTATTTTCTCTTATTACTTCTTTTTATATTTGTTAACTCTCTTATTTAACTCTTGACCCCGCGCATCTATTTTCTCTTATTACTTCTTTTTATATTTGTTAACTTTCTTATTTAACTCTTGACCCCGCGCATCTATTTTCTCTTATTACTTCTTTTTATATTTGTTAACTTTCTTATTTAACTCTTGACCCCGCGCATCTATTTTCTCTTATTACTTCTTTTTATATTTGTTAACTCTCTTATTTAACTCTTGACCCCGCGCATCTATTTTCTCTTATTACTTCTTTTTATATTTGTTAACTTTCTTATTTAACTCTTGACCCCGCGCATCTATTTTCTCTTATTACTTCTTTTTATATTTGTTAACTTTCTTATTTAACTCTTGACCCCGCGCATCTATTTTCTCTTATTACTTCTTTTTATATTTGTTAACTTTCTTATTTAACTCTTGACCCCGCGCATCTATTTTCTCTTATTACTTCTTTTTATATTTGTTAACTTTCTTATTTAACTCTTGACCCCGCGCATCTATTTTCTCTTATTACTTCTTTTTATATTTGTTAACTTTCTTATTTAACTCTTGACCCCGCGCATCTATTTTCTCTTATTACTTCTTTTTATATTTGTTAACTTTCTTATTTAACTCTTGACCCCGCGCATCTATTTTCTCTTATTACTTTTTTTTATATTTGTTAACTCTCTTATTTAACTCTTGACCCCGCGCATCTATTTTCTCTTATTACTTCTTTTTATATTTGTTAACTTTCTTATTTAACTCTTGACCCCGCGCATCTATTTTCTCTTATTACTTCTTTTTATATTTGTTAACTCTCTTATTTAACTCTTGACCCCGCGCATCTATTTTCTCTTATTACTTCTTTTTATATTTGTTAACTTTCTTATTTAACTCTTGACCCCGCGCATCTATTTTCTCTTATTACTTCTTTTTATATTTGTTAACTTTCTTATTTAACTCTTGACCCCGCGCATCTATTTTCTCTTATTACTTCTTTTTATATTTGTTAACTTTCTTATTTAACTCTTGACCCCGCGCATCTATTTTCTCTTATTACTTCTTTTTATATTTGTTAACTTTCTTATTTAACTCTTGACCCCGCGCATCTATTTTCTCTTATTACTTCTTTTTATATTTGTTAACTTTCTTATTTAACTCTTGACCCCGCGCATCTATTTTCTCTTATTACTTCTTTTTATATTTGTTAACTTTCTTATTTAACTCTTGACCCCGCGCATCTATTTTCTCTTATTACTTCTTTTTATATTTGTTAACTCTCTTATTTAACTCTTGACCCCGCGCATCTATTTTCTCTTATTACTTCTTTTTATATTTGTTAACTTTCTTATTTAACTCTTGACCCCGCGCATCTATTTTCTCTTATTACTTCTTTTTATATTTGTTAACTTTCTTATTTAACTCTTGACCCCGCGCATCTATTTTCTCTTATTACTTCTTTTTATATTTGTTAACTTTCTTATTTAACTCTTGACCCCGCGCATCTATTTTCTCTTATTACTTCTTTTTATATTTGTTAACTTTCTTATTTAACTCTTGACCCCGCGCATCTATTTTCTCTTATTACTTCTTTTTATATTTGTTAACTCTCTTATTTAACTCTTGACCCCGCGCATCTATTTTCTCTTATTACTTCTTTTTATATTTGTTAACTTTCTTATTTAACTCTTGACCCCGCGCATCTATTTTCTGATATTACTTCTTTTTATATTTGTTAACTTTCTTATTTAACTCTTGACCCCGCGCATCTATTTTCTCTTATTACTTCTTTTTATATTTGTTAACTTTCTTATTTAACTCTTGACCCCGCGCATCTATTTTCTCTTATTACTTCTTTTTATATTTGTTAACTTTCTTATTTAACTCTTGACCCCGCGCATCTATTTTCTCTTATTACTTCTTTTTATATTTGTTAACTCTCTTATTTAACTCTTGACCCCGCGCATCTATTTTCTCTTATTACTTCTTTTTATATTTGTTAACTTTCTTATTTAACTCTTGACCCCGCGCATCTATTTTCTCTTATTACTTCTTTTTATATTTGTTAACTTTCTTATTTAACTCTTGACCCCGCGCATCTATTTTCTCTTATTACTTCTTTTTATATTTGTTAACTTTCTTATTTAACTCTTGACCCCGCGCATCTATTTTCTCCTATTACTTCTTTTTATATTTGTTAACTTTCTTATTTAACTCTTGACCCCGCGCATCTATTTTCTCTTATTACTTCTTTTTATATTTGTTAACTTTCTTATTTAACTCTTGACCCCGCGCATCTATTTTCTCTTATTACTTCTTTTTATATTTGTTAACTTTCTTATTTAACTCTTGACCCCGCGCATCTATTTTCTCTTATTACTTCTTTTTATATTTGTTAACTTTCTTATTTAACTCTTGACCCCGCGCATCTATTTTCTGATATTACTTCTTTTTATATTTGTTAACTTTCTTATTTAACTCTTGACCCCGCGCATCTATTTTCTGATATTACTTCTTTTTATATTTGTTAACTCTCTTATTTAACTCTTGACCCCGCGCATCTATTTTCTCTTATTACTTCTTTTTATATTTGTTAACTTTCTTATTTAACTCTTGACCCCGCGCATCTATTTTCTCTTATTACTTCTTTTTATATTTGTTAACTCTCTTATTTAACTCTTGACCCCGCGCATCTATTTTCTCTTATTACTTCTTTTTATATTTGTTAACTTTCTTATTTAACTCTTGACCCCGCGCATCTATTTTCTCTTATTACTTCTTTTTATATTTGTTAACTTTCTTATTTAACTCTTGACCCCGCGCATCTATTTTCTCTTATTACTTCTTTTTATATTTGTTAACTTTCTTATTTAACTCTTGACCCCGCGCATCTATTTTCTGATATTACTTCTTTTTATATTTGTTAACTTTCTTATTTAACTCTTGACCCCGCGCATCTATTTTCTGATATTACTTCTTTTTATATTTGTTAACTTTCTTATTTAACTCTTGACCCCGCGCATCTATTTTCTCTTATTACTTCTTTTTATATTTGTTAACTCTCTTATTTAACTCTTGACCCCGCGCATCTATTTTCTCTTATTACTTCTTTTTATATTTGTTAACTTTCTTATTTAACTCTTGACCCCGCGCATCTATTTTCTCTTATTACTTCTTTTTATATTTGTTAACTTTCTTATTTAACTCTTGACCCCGCGCATCTATTTTCTCTTATTACTTCTTTTTATATTTGTTAACTTTCTTATTTAACTCTTGACCCCGCGCATCTATTTTCTGATATTACTTCTTTTTATATTTGTTAACTTTCTTATTTAACTCTTGACCCCGCGCATCTATTTTCTCTTATTACTTCTTTTTATATTTGTTAACTTTCTTATTTAACTCTTGACCCCGCGCATCTATTTTCTCTTATTACTTCTTTTTATATTTGTTAACTTTCTTATTTAACTCTTGACCCCGCGCATCTATTTTCTCTTATTACTTCTTTTTATATTTGTTAACTTTCTTATTTAACTCTTGACCCCGCGCATCTATTTTCTCTTATTACTTCTTTTTATATTTGTTAACTTTCTTATTTAACTCTTGACCCCGCGCATCTATTTTCTCTTATTACTTCTTTTTATATTTGTTAACTTTCTTATTTAACTCTTGACCCCGCGCATCTATTTTCTCTTATTACTTCTTTTTATATTTGTTAACTCTCTTATTTAACTCTTGACCCCGCGCATCTATTTTCTCTTATTACTTCTTTTTATATTTGTTAACTCTCTTATTTAACTCTTGACCCCGCGCATCTATTTTCTCTTATTACTTCTTTTTATATTTGTTAACTTTCTTATTTAACTCTTGACCCCGCGCGTCTCAAAGGGTCATACCTGAAAATCAGCGCTGCAGAGCAATCTGCAGCATTAATGCTGAGGTATGACCTTTTTTGACGCACGGGATACATCAATGTAACGTAATACCTTTCTATTCTTACCATTTCTTAGTAAATTTTTTGGCATTCTGTT
This sequence comes from Macaria notata, assembly GCA_927399415.1. Classification (NCBI taxonomy): domain Eukaryota; kingdom Metazoa; phylum Arthropoda; class Insecta; order Lepidoptera; family Geometridae; genus Macaria; species Macaria notata. Next base: position 5,817,496 of record OV656727.1, read on the forward strand.
TATTTTGTGTGTTAATTGTAAGCAGGGAGAAGCCATCGGCTCCCGAGACACAGTGAAAACTAGTTCGGGAGGCTTTGGATTCCAATATCTTTTTGTGAAACTCAATTATGCAAAAATAAACAAATTTTATTTATTTATATTTTATTTATTCTATCTGTTGTTAACTTTTGTATGTATATATTGTTGTGTCCTGTGTGTCCTAATAAATGCTTTGAATTTGAATTTGATGATAAATGTGAATTCAGAAGGTTGACTATTGTTAAAATTCTTAAATCTATATTTCCAGAACTCAGGCATAGAGAAGGCATTCCTATTCGACGTGGTGTCCAAGATATACATCGCGACTGACAGTTCTCCCGTGGACATGCAGAGCTATGAGCTGTGCTGTGACATGATCGATGTGGTCATCGACATATCTAGTATTTACGGGTATGTAGATGAAACTGCTTCCTTAGCTGGTTGGCTGGTTCCGAGCCATGGTTACACCAATGACTTGTATTTTCAGACTTAATGACTATTCTCAAATTATGTATGGATTTGTACTCGCTTAACGGAGAAGGAAAACATCGTGTGGAAAAACTACCCTTACGGATTAATTTTACGTGGGAGTCACGACCCTCAGTCATGAGGAATATGACTCGAGAGAAAGATGAAGCTATTGTATGGATATTTTATAATGAACTGGTGTTGTATAACTAGTATATAACTCTGATTCTGATGTTATGTCTGGTTATTTTTTAGATTATAGTGTCCAGGCATAAGCAGAACAAGCTTTGTTATAATTAGTACTGGAGAACCACGCATAACAATGTTCAACGGAAGACCAGCGCTGCTTGCTTCCACACAACAATTATTATGCTGAGTTGGGACTGTGTTGTGCCAGATTTTATATCTTATTATGTAATTGTTGTTGTTTTTGATGTGTGTCCTGAAAATTTGTCACAATAAATGTTTTCTTTATTTCCTTTTAGAAGCAAAGCAACTATAAACAATAGTAAAAAGTTTAAATTGCAACTTTAGCTATTGTCTAGAGAACTGATTTCAATCTTTTTAATAAATAATTTGGTTTATTCTTTTTATGTTTCTTTTGTGTATACAACAAAGAGTTTATCTAACTAATGTATATATATATTGTTATTTCCAGCACGGTGGACGAGACGGAGGTGAACACGTTCAACAGCCAGAGCTCGAGCCTGATCAAGTTGAACAACGGCACCGTGCTCTACCTGCGCGAGGTCAACAAGTTCCTGGCGCTCGTCTGCATCCTGCGCGAGGAGAACTTTCAGAAGCAAGGTGAGACTACACATACAACCTCATAAACCATAAAACTCATTAGCTTGCTCAACGCAATGCTTGCTCAGAACAGAGACATAGATGTGTTCTGTTCTAAATATAGGAAATTCGTTGTGATTGTTGTAAATTTATGAGTAACATAGTGTGTAATATGTTTTACCCAAATGCTTTAGCATTATTATAGTAGGTATTTGGCTTAATGCACGTGTTGGCTTAAGCAGTTAGTACATAAGTGAATGAAATATATAAATAAATAAATAAACTCATAAAAGCCAAAATCCATAATCATAATCATCTATATTCATAAAAAAATGAAATACTTATATAAATAAATATATAAACGCATTAAAGCCAAAATCCATAATCATAATAATCTATATTCATAAAAAAGTATTACATGTCAACAAAAAATATATTAAAAGAACTACAATTTCCTAGGTAGTTTCTATATTGTAAAACGAAATTATATACATTTAATTTAAATATGTCAAAATCATAGACAGTTTCCTGGAGAAGCCAGCGTTTCAGTCTACTCTTGAAACTTGCTAAGCTTGGCGCCGAGATCACAGTTTCTGGTATTTTTTTATAAATTATCCATCCATCCTTTTCACATATGTAAAATAGCTGCATCATTTGTGTGCAAAGGGATGATTTTGGGTTTTTTTTAATCTCTACTTAAATGAACCGGGTTCTACACACCCATACCTGCAAGCTACATACGCCACACATACACAGAACACATTCCACTATCAGGGTGTGCGTGTGAGGCTGATTAAGTCTTACAACATTAAACAGAATCATTATTGAAGCTAACGCAGTGTAAAAATTGTATTTTTTTATATATAAAGATTATTTATTTAATTAATTTATTTAGAAAGTACTTATCAACCACACTTACTTATCCTCATGCAATTCCCTCCTCTATTCCAGGTGTAATAGACTACAATTTCCTGTGTTTCCGCGACGCGATCACGCAGGTGTTCGAGCTGAGAAACAAGTGCCAAGCGCGGACACGGTCCGGGTCTCCCGAGCTGACCAACGGGGCCGACTCGGCGGGGAGCGCGGCGTCGCAGGCGCAGATACCATAGCATGACAGCTGGCTCGCCTACCCGGGACACAGCTAACCTGCCACCTGCATGGTTAGCCATAGCTTGAATACTATCCAGATTGCAGTTTTTTTGACTCGAAATAGGTTTTTTTTAACATGGAATAGTCTTACGTTTGATTGTAGTCTGCCTGATGTGAAGCAGTCTAATTAGCCTCTCTCCGCTCTTGGCTAAATAACCTTAGTCTTTACTCGAGTCCTCAGTTTTATTTAGGCCCAGGCATTTTTGTAGGCCGGCAGGGCTATTACGTAAAAAATAGCAGACAGCGATAGCATAGCAGTAGTCGGGCGACCGGTCGGCAAACGTCAAAATAAAACCGTATTACGTAAGCCTTTTCGTGGTCGTTGCTCATCGTCTGCTCTGTTGTCGTGATGCACTTGGTTTTGTATGGAAAGTAGCGCCACTAATGATCGAACGGTAACTGGTGGTACTACGTAAGCTTGTAAACAACAATCAAGCGTCTATTTTCCTTCAGTCCTTCACACATCAATCTGCATTTTAACTTAAAATAGTGATGCAACGGAACTGGCATAACGGAAGCAGAAACGGAATCAGATGTCAAAAGTAAATCTTAACGGAAGCGGAAACGGAAGCGTTAATACTATAAAGAAAAAGCACAATTTTGTATTTTTAGATGTTTTTTATTAAATTTGTAGTAGTACAAGTAACAAAATTAAAAAATTTTGCCCCCTAGTGAATTATGGCCGTAACACCTAGGTATCTAAGAACATGAAGCAATAATTAAATCCTAACCCATTACTGAAAACCGCATTAAAATCGGACTAGTAGTTTTGAAGATAAATGGCAACATTTGTTTGCACAAACAAACACACAAACAACCTCAAACCTCACCCCAAACCGTCTCCATTCCGTCGTGGGTAAGAATATAAAAAATTAGTAGTCAAAATTAAATAGCGGCAAATTATATTTAATAAAGAGTAACTTGGCCGCTTTTTCACCTTTTAGCCTATTTCTATGTTCTTCATATATTAAACCAGCTCCGCTAAATAATTGCTCGCTGGCTACACTGCTGGGGGGAGCTGATAAGTATTGGCGAACTATTGGCAAGATATGGGGGTATTTGTGCGCATTTCTATTCCACCACATAAGGGGATCCTCATGAAGAGGTAGTCTCTTCTCTTTCTTGTACTCCCGAAGGTGTGACTCTGTGTGTATCTCTAAAAGTAAATTGTCACCATCATCAGCTGTAGAAGAGTCCTCCTCCTGGTCTTCATTTACACTTAACATCGATTCCAATATTTGTAATGATGATGATGATTTGGAAGTAGAAGGCTGCATTTCAATGTCTTCAATCGCAATTTGAGTTCGGCTTCTTTTGGGGGAAGGTGCGTCATCATCTTCTTGGATGGAATTGGATTGTCTGGTTCTAATACTTCTAATGGCGGTAACAGTCACATTAAGTAATTTAGATTCAACCTGCTCTGCAACGACGCTGGTGAAAAAATGCGATTTATATCGCGGATCCAAATACGTCGCAATAGTGTAATTGTCGTCATCGACCAGGTTTCCAAATCTTACACTTGAATTCAATTCATCGCGTAATTTTGTTGTAAAATTTATGACTTGTTCTGAAGTAGTAGGTTTCGCCTCTTCTTGTTGTAACGTGGTCAAGGCAACTTGAATTAAAGGTATGACTGATGAAATACTGATTTGAGAACTGCTTAGATTTCTTGTTATTTCTTCAAATGGCTGCATCAATTGCACATATTTTTGAATATTCATCCAGTCTTCGGGGGATATAATTGCAATTGGATTTGCGCTTAGGTACAAGACAAGCGAATCTTTGAGTTTTGAAAACCTTTCCATCATATAGAATGTGCTGTTCCATCTTGTAGGGCAATCTTGAATGACAGAAAGAGGAGACTGATTAAGGCGATTCTTTTGAATTTCTGTAAGTTCTGCCTGTGCGACTAAGGAATGATTGAAATGGGTGGCAATTTTTTTCAATTTAGCAATAAGTTGTAGAAGCCACTCTTGAGATTCGACACTTGCCCGTATGCACAGTTGAATCTGGTGTACTGCGCAACTGACATCCTCAAAGCCTGACAACTGCATTGCTCTTACCATGTTGGATCCACGATCACGAACAATGCAGTGAATTTTTTGAAGTAGTAATGTAATATAAAATGTAATGTAATAAAAAATATTCTCAGTAATGAATAATATTCTCAGTAATGAAAAATATTCTCTTAGAGAATATTTTTCATTACTCAGTGTGAATCTTTATTGTTTTGAAAACAAGTAGGTATAAGTTTTTAGAGATACATATTTCAGTAAATACGTGAAATATTTATTTGTTTATTCACGAGATACATATTGTGAATTTTTAGAAGAAAATGGAGATGATGATGATTTTTGTGTTTTTTTTAGTAAAATTATATCACTTTTTTTATTTGTTTTCTAAATAAGTATTTATAGTTGATGAAGTTCATAACAATAACGGAGTTGACACATTCAATATTATTTTCCCCCTAAAAATACCCTGAATTGTTTCTAATAAAATCCTAAATGGGCGTAAATAAGATTTTATGCTATTTGTACCAATGATTGAATTAACCTAAATCCCTAAATTATAATAAAAGCATCTCTAAGCCATATCCCAGATGATAATTTTCACCCGTTAACAGGGCAAAATCCCTAAACGTAGAAATACTCTAATAAAAACAAGTAAGCAATCACTTTACAACTAGTAAAATAGCTGTCGCCGGTTTGACAGATCGATCGCTTGGCTGCTGCTGTCGTGTGGCTCGCAAAAGTCTTACGTAATACGATTTTCAAGACAAGCGTAGCAATTACAATGGCGATGAATGCATTTTTAGTTTATCAGTTGCTCGACAGAGGCAGCACTGTTGATTGCTGACTGGCTGCTGTTACATAATACGAAACTGGCATTTGACAGTAGCTATTGCACGATTTTCGGCTGCTGCTAACCGTCTGCAAGATAGGTAATAGCCCTGCCGGGCACCATCGGTGCCTAGCCATCGTCCGGTGACGTAGCAATGGTAGCATTTGGAAGCCAGCTGCATAGTCCTTTAAAAAAAAACGAGTTTTCAGTTTTGCATCACTACAACAGTGGCTTAGATTACATTGTTTAAAGATAAAAGGAAACCTATGTATGTACATACATATGTCACTATTGGGCTCTGTACTAAAAATAAGTACGGCAGTCGTTAGGCCATGTCCGAGTTTGAAAACCTTGACACCAGAGTTGGCCACTCTCATACAAACTTACTTTATAGTGAAAATCTATCATTCCGTTGTGACTTGAAAAAACTAACAAACATCAACTAATTCGTTTTTGTTTTTAAATAAAAGGTAAAGTAAAAAAAATCTAATCAATAATTTCTATGATATTACAAACACAGGCATATTATCAGAAATAGACAGAGTATCAACCAAGGTTATTTATTGGACATAGAATCTGTAATCTGGATGTGATTTAAGTTTGTGATAGCTTGTGTATATAATGAAGGTACAAGCTAGATTGTGAAACATTGACATAACTTTACTTACAAGGGTAATTCGTCGAATTCGGAGGTTATGTTAGAATTTCTGTCTTTGGCAAGATTGTGGAATTGTTTGCTTGTTAATGCAAAGTTACTGCAGTTGAAAATAATAGTCTTGTTTTTTTTTGTGTTTTATCAGTTCACATATTGAAGGCACAATTCCTCTTAATTATCAATTCCATCGTAATTTTCTTCAGTCATAGTTATGAATAATATATGTAGATAGCTGACAGAATGGTCCTAGAACTTGAAATATATTCTAATTTAAAATTATTTATTGATGTAGAAAAATGTATATTACATATTATTTTTGACGTGACAACGTCTTGTAAATCGATGGAGCCGGCTGCACGCACGAAAAAACATGACTCATGCGGCGTTACCTCGCTCTGAGGCGTTCCAAAGCGAGAGCGCGGAGTGAGCGACAAAGAGGCACAATCGGACGAACCGACAGATGTCGAACTCTGCCGAACTCCGCGTTTGGCAGAGTTCGACATCTGTCTCTCTCCTACTTGAGTGAGCGATGCGTCCGCGTCACAGCTGCTATACAATAATATATTTACATGTTCTCGTCAAGTATGAAGTGCAGTGAAAAGTGAATGTGTTGTCAATTGTTTATAGCAAAACAAACGATAATTGCGGCGATGAAGGTAATTATTATTTCGATATTAAATATGTGTTAAGTGATATATTGTCGAATATTCGTGATTTCATCATAAAAATAAATAGCATCAGTCCGCTAGTGCAGCTATTGTAGGTTATCCTATAATTGACAAAACTATAACAATAAGTTAACAGAACTATTTCACGATGAGTAAAAAATCAATGGCTTTACTATTCGATCGAAATAATTATCGAGCGTAGCTATGATAATGTTTGAACTGAAACAAATACAAAATATCTATAAAACAACAAAATTAAAATTTTCTTTTGAAATCTGCAACCATGCAATCCCATCAGTATTTTCTTATGACGTTGTCACGTTCTACTATCGTCAGTAAACCGACTTTACAGACAACCGTTTTTTTAATTATTTTAGTGCAAACCCATTTCATGTAAAAAAAAATATTTATTGATGTAGTGGCGGTTCTATATACCAAACTAGGCGTTAGCCTGTATATTGGTACCTACTGTACCTAGTCCTTTCCAGTAATATGCATACTGTTTTACAATTCAACATCAAAATACACCAGTGAAAGGTATACCTACGTAATTTTGTATGAATAAGCAAATACCCTGTATGTATGTATGTATGAGAGAATTCGTTATAATAATGTGAATAAAAGGTATATTTCAATAAATGTTTATTTTGAAGTATGGCATTTTTATTACACTGTTACATTTATTCCTTTAATTGAATAGATTTTATATATAGAACCAACGACATTAATAATACCTAAATGGACCGGCCCTCTCAGTACTTAACCATCCAAAAATATAAGTCGACATCTGTTAGATTTACATGTTACGAAGTTCTAAGTAAACATCGTAGCATAATTGTTCAAACGAGATAGGCAATACAAAAAGTCGCAAGAGAAACGTCTATCAGTTGAAGTTGCTATTGTCATTGCAGAATAGGGATAACCGTCCGGCAAAATTTGCCGAGACAGTTATCTTTTTGCCGGATGCATTAACTAAATAAAAACAACTTGAAAAATTGTTCAGTTAATTTTTTAATATTTATAACATTGCTATATCAACACAGTTTTAATGACACAGAAGTGAACTAATATTACATTTGAAAACTTATGATACAACTATTTACATAATATATATACAATTATACAGTTTTACTCACACATACCTACATTATAATTGAATTGTATTTTTTGCTATCATGATTTAAAATAAATATGAAGCTAATGTGAAAAAAAAACACCGTCGCCCTTAATTATAAAATACAATCCGGCCAATGTTATGGCCGGATTGCCGGATACGATCCAACTCTAATGTACTAATGTTCAATTCCATGCTAAAAAAATGACAAGTCATGCTTTCCTTGTCGCACTAACCGCAATCATATAAATCTATCTCATTTTTCATTATTTTCCTCAAATGTCATTACAAATAATTTGTTGTAATTTTTTTTACTTAGGCTCAAAATAAATAACGATAAATCGTGCATAAATCAGTACTAACGCGTGAAATGTGATGCCTGAAGCTTTATGATGTATTTTACTGCTACTTCTACACTTTCGGAAAGCACAAGAAGGCATTTTTATTATATATATGGATCGCGTCGCATGTCAATGAACGTTTTTTTTTTTTTTACATTAGATAGTCTCACGCTTAACTACAACTTGCCTGATGTTAAGCAACGTTGTAATCTACGATCTAGCGCGCTTGCCTAGAAGAAACCGGTTTACTCTCGACTTGAAGACCGACAAATTATAGTTCAAGGGGAATAGAGATTCGGGCAAGGAGTTCCACAGTTTGGCTGTTCGCACGATGAAAGTCGAAGCAAACCGCTTGGTGCGAGTCTTTGGAACCTCAACTGTATAACGGTGCCTTCTTGTAGTACCTCTACTCGTACGATGGTAAAATGGGGCTGCAGGAATTAAATTATGTAATTCCTCCGCACACTCTCCGAAATGCAACCTGTAAAAAACCGAAAGACTGGCCACCTTACGGCGGTGCTCAAGGCTTTGTAATTTTGAGCTACAGAGTGAGTCTTTCGCGATGAGCTTTTTAGCCCGCTTCTCAATTAACTCCAACGCCTCAAGCTGGTACTTGGCAGATCCATCCCAAAGGTGCGAACAATAATCCATACACGACCGGACTTGCGCTTGATACAAGGTCAGCAGCTGCTCCGGAGTGAAATATCGTCGCACCTTGGAGAGGATACCCAGCTTCTTGGCTGCAAGTTGAGCTTTAGTCTCAATATAGGAGCCAAAGTTGAGGGTCGGAGTCAAAGTGACACCTAGCAACTCTTGAACTTTGTGCTCGCCTAGGCCGGTCCATTTAGGTATTATTAATGTCGTTGTATAGAACCACATTTATCAATTAGGAGATGATTCCATTTATAATTCCACAAGATAAGATTAACACCATAAATATATTAAAAAAACAGAAATTAAAATTAGCGTCTTAATTGGCGGCCTTATCGCTAAGAGCGATCTCTTCCAGGCAACCAATCTGGCAGGGATATAATCTCACATGGATAGGTAGTTTCATGTAGCTAGCCAGTAGCCACGCAGATAGACTTTCAGGTCCCCCGATTAAAGAAAAACACAGTACAAAAAAGCACACTAGGTGTTCCTAGAGGTAAATAAATCTGTGAATATTTTGTGAATGAGGGGCCAAAATCCGGTACGCTTGGAAGGCGCCATCTCTTAGCATCATTTGTTTATTATTGGAATATCGCTTATCCCACCAAAAACATTCTGTAAAAAATTTGCCAAGTCTCGATAGAGCTGCTTGTTTATCTCTAAAAAGTAATGAAATCACTAGAATTAGTTAAGCCAAGTCTAAGGTTCCTTACTGCGATTTATTTATTATTATAGTTAATTTTACGCGACTTTCGGCTTCAGGATTCACTGGTGGCCAGCCCCTGCACCAGCCACTTTGGATCACAGGATTTCCTTATTGCTGGTAGAATTAACAGCATGTTCGTATCGCAAGATGCTTGCGACCGATCGGTTGCCGATCCAAAACGCACGTGTATCTCTTATTGGTCTGTGACAAACTGCCAATGATGTAAAATGGAGACCCACGCCACTGCCTGAGAGTGATGGTAGCAGAGCTAGCGCAACGGGCGCTGATTGGAGGACGAAATGGCGGGAACGCGAGCGGGCCAATCACAGCACAGCAGCGTTGGTACATCGGAAACGGAAATGCTACTCTCATAATAAATTAGGTTTCGAAGTAGGTAAGTATGTTTAATAAATGTTTTATTTGCAGGTAAAACATCTCTATTTTGCTTGAGGACAAGTTTCTAGAAACCACGCATAAGACGTAATTATTTTAAGTAGGTATATGTACATGTTTACTATAATCACAAATAAGAAAAGAAATAAACTGTTTTCATAAACCTATTTTAGTTTTTATCTGTCTCCGAGGTGCTTTCAAACATGCATTTTTCATTTTCTTGAGTGATTCCGGTACTTCGTTATAGAAATTTACAACATCGGAGAGTGTATTCCACCTGGCCTGGTGACTTGGTCATTAATAGAATAAATATAATTTTTAAACTAAATAAAAAGATATTTCGGCACATTGCACACAGCACTTTTGAGCCCCATACTAAGCTAACACACGACGTCATGGGCACTAGATATCGTATATAATACTAAAATACTTTTACTTTTGTTATAAATGATACAAACTACGAGTATACTTAGAAACGACCAGACTCACCAAATAATTGCATATTGAAAATAGACAATAGTTTGTGTTGTGTGGGAATCGAAACTGAGACACCTGGCACTGAAGGCTATGCTTACTGGGCCAGACGACACAGATCATATTCTATCATCCCCAGTATGGAGAGTTATGTGGATACTTGTCTTGTCTCATAATTTGTGAAATACCTAGTAATAACTACATGGAAGGAAGGTGTTGGTTGAACTCATAAATCAAACTGCTTAGTATACAATAATCAGTTTTTATTATAAAATTATTATTATCGTGTTCAAATTCAAAAATGTTTATACTTATATATATGTAAGTAGTCTATATTAGGTTGAGTTTACACAAGTTGATAAAAAGATGACATCAGTTTAATAATAAACTTGACATTATTAAGATTATAATATATACTTGACATGTACATAAATTTGTATTTTTTCTTCTTAAAACTTAAATGTTGTGATACAGATGTCAGGTAAGTACCTATATACATTTATGTTATAACTCAGGTTATTGACACTTGACGAGGCATAATAGTAGTTTATGCAACTGTCATATAATGAAGATATTAAAACACCCGTGTTATATGCAGTTGCATACGCTACTTCATCTTCACTAATGCAATTAATCAAACAACAAGAGTAAAAGCTGACAATAGTTTATTTTTCATATAATTTTCTAGATTTTTCTGGCAAAAGATTGTGAGTTACTTTTGTTGCCAATTCTAGAATATCCGGAGGCGTACAAATATCATCGTCGCTATCCATTTTTATCTTTTAATTTATTAAATTAAATTCACGCGTATGTGTATTGTCACAGTGACTTTGCCGCCATTAAAATCTAACCAATGAGAGCGCAGCTGCGCGCATCAATAAAACGCGACCAACCTGATTGGCCCTGCAATCAGGTTGTTCGCGTTTTATTGATGTTATAATGAGATATTACGATATTGATGTGGAAATTGCTTAAATTGAGTGTTTTGTTGTCTGCGCTAACAGTGGTAATTATAAGTCAAGTATTGGAAACATAAGTAGAATGTTACAACATTAGTGTAGATAAATAGGTACATTTATGAGACTTATTTTGTACAATATCAAAGTTAATAGTTTGTGTACAGAACAGAATGATTTCACAATACATGAGAAAAGGCAAGTCATTTATTTAATAACTTAAAAAGTACACAAACATACAATAGGAAGTTTAATAAAAACAAATCAAATTATAGGACAACATGGCTCACAACACAATATACCTACATAACATAAACTAGGGATAAAAGAGCCTTATTTCTAAATAGAAAAAAAAAATGATTTTCATTAATTTCATGATGTGGAGAGAACTAAAATAATTATTAATTACTTAGTATGTTTTCACATAAGTTATATTTGAATGGTTTTTTCATTTGTGTGTTACTATGTGTCGTTTTAGATTTTCATGTCTAGTACTTGCAAAGTCACATAATATCACATTTAAATGGCCTTTCACCTGTGTGTATTCGTTCGTGTCTTTTTAATTTAGTACTTTCCCTGGCAGCATAGCTATACATGTCACATTTGAATAGTTTTTCACCTTAGTGTTTTAGTCTCTGTAGGTATGTATTTTAGTGTGTGTTTTTTTAAACAAAAACTGTTCCTGGCAGCATAGTTACACAAGTTACATTTGAATGGTCTTTCTCCTGAGTGTGTTAGTTTGTGTCTCTGTAAAGTACCTCTTTGCTTACATGCATAGTCACATACATGACATTTAAACGGGTTTTCACCTGTGTGTGTTAGTTTGTGGATCTTTAAACTACCACTGTGCTTACATTCATAGTCACATACATCACATTTAAATGGTCTTTCACTGGTGTGTGTTAGTTTGTGGGTCTTTAAATGACTACTTTGCTTACATGCATAGTCACATACATCACATTTAAACAGATTTTCACCCTTGTGTGTTAGTTTGTGGGTCTTTAAATTACTACTTTGCTTACATGCATAGTCACATACATTACATTTAAACGGGTTTTCACCTGTGTGTGTTAGTTTGTGGGTCTTTAAACTATTACTTTGCTTACATGCATAGTCACATACATTACATTTAAACGGATTTTCACCTGTGTGTGTTAGTTTGTGGGTCTTTAAACTATTACTTTGCTTACATTCATAGTCACATACATCACATTTAAATGGTCTTTCACCTGTGTGTATTAGTTTGTGGGTCTTTAAACGATTACTTTGCTTACATGCATAGTCACATACATCACATTTAAACGGGTTTTCACCTGTGTGTGTTAGTTTGTGGGTCTTTAAATAACTACTGTGCTTACATTCATAGTCACATACATCACATTTAAACGGGTTTTCACCTGTGTGTGTTAGTTTGTGGGTCTTTAAACTATTACTTTGCTTACATGCATAGTCACATACATTACATTTAAACGGATTTTCACCTATGTGTGTTAGTTTGAGGGTCTTTAAACAATTACTTTGCTTACATGCATAGTCACATACATCACATTTAAACGGGTTTTCACCTGTGTGTTTTAGTTTGTGTCTCTGTAAACTACTATTATGCTTACATGCATATTCACATACATCACATTTAAACGGGTTTTCACCGGTGTGTGTCCGCATGTGCCTCATCAAACATGTTCGAACAGCGCTTGCATAATCACACATATCACATTTGTACGGTTTTTTACCTGTGTGTTTTGATTTATGTTTCTTTAAATCACTACTTCTTCTGCTGGCAAAGTCACATATATCACATTTGAATGGTTTTTCCTCTGTGTGTTTTGATTTATGTGATTTTAAATCACTACTTCTTCTGCCGGCATAGTCACATTTATCACATTTAAATGGTGTTTCATCTGTGTGTCTCAGTATGTATGTGCCTCTTCAAACCCTGTTTATCAGAGCTTTCATAGTCACACATTAAACATTGAAATATCTTCTTTTTCTTCATAGTTTTGTTACTGGGTGCCACTTTACTCTTGGTCAGTGACATGACATGGAACACAGATATGGAACAAGTAACAAAACCTACAATTAGTTGGTATGTATTGGTAGTGTGTTTTATTATTCTCTCAGGAACAAAGCATATCTACTTACTTTACTTTGTTTTTTATTAATAGACTCTGCGGCACCGCCGCAATTTCGCCAATGTCACGTCACAAGCGAGACAAATGCTTATTTTATTAGCCAGTATCAGTAAAAATAATTAACATGGCGCTAATCAGTTGATCGGTGCGGAATTACAGGGAAGGGAATTATTATTACTAACTTATTTGAAATTAGGGCAATGTCTCGGGAGTGATCTATTAACAGATAATACAGATATAATATAACAGATAAAATATAGGGTAGTAATTAGATATTTAGGCGACGGTTACACGTAAGGTATTTACTGTGATTCATCAGTAAATAATGACGTATCGTGGTATTTAATTAACGTGTAACCTAATGTATTGATGTATGTCAGTATTTATTGATGGATTTCTAGATTTCTTGATTCTGGATTGATGATCCGTCGGATTATGATAAATATTGATCGTGTAGCCTCGCGTAAATATTTATCACGTCAGTACGCGTTACGCTAGCAATGGAGGAGGACGACTTTTTGGATCTTGATGGATGGACGACGCACCGTCGTCGTTGCCGCCGCCCCACACCCTCTCGAAACTTACTAAAGATCAGGAAGTTTTAAAAGAATTTATCCTAAATTTAGAAGTATTGCCAGAGATATGGGATAGTTCTTCAAAATATTACAAAAATATAAAAAAAGGAGAAGCACTATAAAAATTACTGGAAATTTAAAAAATTGATGCCACGATTGATCATGTCAAAAAAAAAATTAACATTTTACGCTCAAATTACCGGCTCAAATTGCCCATCGCTTTTGCTTGACCTTTTTATTTAAACTAAGTGCTAAAATAATAGCCACGCATCCTTTCATTTTCAGCTCTGTGGCCATTTTAGACGTTTAAACAGCAGGAGACCGGACACAATACTGACGTAATAAATATTGAACGTGTAGGCTAGTGTATTAATCAATCAGTAAAAACTGAAATCCATCAATAAATACTATATTGACGGATCACAGTAAATACCTTACGTGTAACCGTCGCCTTACTCTCTCTATTGTCCAAGTTTCAAACTAATATTATAGTCCAGTCGAGGCAGACATTTAAATAGAAAAAAATCCGGGGAGTGATTTTTTTTTAAACGTTAGGGGGTGGTTGGATGTATAAACTTGGTCGTTTAACTCTGCAAATATTGATTCTAACGTAAAAATGATGATGACCAAACTTGTGGAAAACTAAATTTCCAACAACTTTGGTTAAGACCATTTTTGCTCTAAAGTTGAAAATTAACGAGTTATTTCAACAATAACGAAAAAATTGAACTTTAAAACAAGATGGCGGCGAATGCTATACCGGGATTAGTTAGAAAATCGAGATTTATACTCCCATCCAACTTCCCCTACGTTTAAAAAAAAATCACTCCCGGATTTTTTTCTATTTCAGGCTAGTTTTAGGTCTACCTCGACTGGGCTATTACTACTTGCTACGATGACGTGATTGACGCAACTCAATTTAGTTCATGTTTGTCTACCCTATATTTTATCTGTTATATTTTATCTGTACATGAGGGAAAGAGAGGGATGATATAAAAAAATCCTTGCTGTACCTGCTATACATATATTATATCTGTATTATCTGTAATTACATCACTCCCGAGACGTTGTTCCCCTTTTTTAAAAGGGTAATAGGTAGTAGGTATTCTTTGCGTTACATAAAATAAACTATAATAATAAATAAATCGCAGTAAGGAACCTAAGACTTGGCTTAAGGCCGCCGACTTGCTTTGCTATACCACTTTCTGAGCCGTTCGAGGAGGCGCCCGCCCCCCTGCATAAACACGTTCAAAATTGCTACTGAAGGTTGCTCTACTTAATTATTATTTTTCAAAAATAAATATAGGTTTTTCAAAAATCAAACAAAAGAATTACTACGGTAAATACAAATATTTATTACTTAGTTTTACTTATAATTATCATCATCATCATCGGGTTTTTTCATGATGTGGGACTGGCAGGAAACACTGAGCAATTTAATTTTTGGCACATTCTTGAACTTTATTTTTAACCCCCGACGAAAACAGAGGGGTGTTATAAGTTTGACGTGTCTGTCTGTCTGTGTGTTTGTGTGTGTGGGTCAAGAGAAAGTTGGTGGGGGGAAAATTAGAATGTCAATCCGATTGTTCGGGGGTTTTTGAAATTTTTAATTTAATGTTATTTCGCGTAAAGTTAATTGGCTAGAGGTGACTGTTTATGGGATTGTTGTTGTTTTTTCTTTTCTATTGCTGCCATTATTATATGGTGGGTCTTTTATGGGCATTGAGCGTTCAATGCGCGGATCAATCAACTCTGATAGCAGACAATTGTAGAAAAACTTCGTCAAGGGGTGCAGCATTTTTGTTTTCCAAAATTGTTCATCTCTTTCTATGTATTCTACTTTCATAGGTTGATTTATACCAGTCCACACTGCAAAAACGCAAATATTTTGTTCAGTTAAGTACTTCTTGATGGATGCTCGAAGCTTCTAATTGACCTTGAATTTGGAAGTAGTAGTTATGACTTTTGTCAACTATGGATAATTTATTTTTGTTGTCATATTTCCAAAACGTATTTTTTTTTTCTTTAGTGACATTTTCATGGTTCATATCTTTGGCACCAAGGGGACATTTTACTTCCACAACACCTGTTCTCCCTTTGTTATCCTTAAAAGTACCATCAGGAGTAGCTGCCAAAAAACAGTATGTCTTGTGAACAAAAAGTCCACATTTTGATATTATTATATTTTCCTCATGGGCAAGCTGCTGTAATGCTTTTTCTTCATTTTCTTTTCCATATGTAATGGATGATACTGTGATAAGTCTTTAGATGTTACTATCGATTTTACCAATGGGGCACAGCTTATATTACTTTTTCTTTTACAAATTTTTCCGAATATTGATGCTGTCAGCCTCTTTTTTCTTTGCTCTATCCGGACTTGGCTATCACTCTGTTGCAAAGTATTTTTTTGAATTCTTCTTCAATTCTAGAGATTTCATTACTTTTTAGAGATAAACAAGCAGCTCTATCGAGACTTGGCAAATTTTTTACAGAATGTTTTTGGTGGGATTTCACTTCTTTTTGACAGGACGTGGACGTCGTGGACTAATATATATATATATATATGTATATTTTTATTTATTGAGTAGAATACAGTTATATATATATATATATATATATATATATATATATATATATATATATATATATATATATATATATATATATATATATATATATAGAAAATTTAATGCAGTTGAAAGTTCGCTGAGGATGATGATGGTTTTGTAAGATCCGATACATACCACCAGTTCTCATCATAGGTATTTAGTTCAAGCACCAACCCGCTATATCTTCCATAAATCTTGTTTTGATAGTTTTTGCTTTATGTGGGCGCTAAAATCTACCTCTGTACCAAATTTCGCCGTGTTTTTATATATATATATTTTTTTTATAATTTTGTTTAATATTATCAATTAACTGTAACTTCCATAAGTATTGTTATATATGAATTATTTTAGTTTAGTTTAGTTAACTTACTGAACTTTGTCACTGTTTATAATCATGTTGTGCACACATGTGTTTGATGCACAGAATAGATCATTACCTTTTATGTGTTTTGTTGTTAATCATGTATTTTCTGTGTATTGTGTTGTGTGCCTAATAAATAAATAAATAAATAAATTTCAGCTCTCTAGGTCTATGGGAAGTAGTAGTTTTATTTTGATGATCATGAGTGAGTGAGTCAGTGTCGAAAATGCGAAACTTTGCATTAGCATAACCACGGTAATAGAATCATACAGTATTACAACTTCATATAAACGGACGACGCGCGAGCTATACCTACGCGCTCGGGTCGTGGCATGCGCGCGGCAGGTTAGGGCTGCCAGACGTACGAGAAATCTCGTACCGTTACGAGATTTAGAGGGTCAGAACGAGATTCAAGATTAACAAAAATCTCCTATTCATTTTTTTGTTAACTTTTTTAATTGTACCCGGCGATGATATCGTGGAATATATAGAAAAAATGGAGAAAACTATTCCGAACTTCATTTAAAATATTCAAATATTTTTCGTTCGCAAATTTATAAGATTGATTTGTTATAGTCACACACATAATCATGGTTTTTTAATTAAATATATCAATCAAAAAAACAACTTGCATTTTTTATTGAACACTTTCTATTCAATTCACAAAGTATTTTATGTAGGTAATATTAATATTTTATATTGTTACTAAGTGTCTGTGCTAATAAATAAATAAAAAGTAATAAATTTACAATCTCAAAACTAGATAGAAACTCAAAGTAGCCAGATGCAATTAATACGCTGTAGGTGGGTGACAGCGACAGCCCTATCTCATGTTTACGTACCGCGCGTAGGCACTTATTTCAAGGACACGGTCGAGTTACAATACTGTATGATTCTATTACCGTGGCATAACTTCGGAACTAATTGATCTACCAACTTGAAATTCTGAATTTCAAGTGTGTTATTACCATGAAGTTAGAGGTGTTATTACGAATTTCTAGATGACGAAAATTTTAGCGTTTTAATCCTATCCAGAGGTTCTCAAATAGGGGGCTGAAAATGCGGCGAAACGGTTCGAGAAAAGGATGGTACGGCAGTGTTTGCTTCGCGCTCGACTTTGCGGGGGCACTGCCCGTGCCCCCAGATTCCACACAAAAGAACAACTAAACCAAACTTGCGTTGTTTTTCATAATAAAGTACAATAGGTCAAAGTCAAGTCATAAAATATTGATGGTTTGTAGTATCATCACTTTTTTATCCGATGGCCTATTTGCCTAATAACCTCTACTCCTTACCAAGCATTAAAAAAACCAGTAACTATCTCTCAGTGTCAATTTTTGGAAGTTGACGTCCGCCTGTCAACATCTGATTTGGGAAATGGGAATTTCAGAAATTTCTCTCAATTTTCTAGCGTCTCTCTCAATCTCAATTTCCTTTGTTTGATTTATTGAATCGTGTGAAAATTGCTGATCCCATCCCAGTTCTTATTTTGGAAAAGCTGCTTAAGAGGTTAGTCAACGATTTTATCTATCTACTATTCATTGCCTTTATTCCATATTCATACACTTAAAAATTCACTTCGTTTATGGCCATATCTTTTTAGAATTGTACCTTGCTTTGGCAATTAATCCGAAATATTCAATGAAAATATTTTCTTAGAACGTTAATACAGACTGCACACTCTTGAATTTCACTATTACGGCATAATATTATTTCAAGAGTGTATTCTAAAAATTTAAGCGATACCTAGATAAGTATGTACAATATGTTTCTTTATCGTTCTTTCCTACATTTATTTTTTTTCTAGGCTAATTTATATGGGTACGAGTAAGTAATTTAACAAAATGCATAGGTACTAAGCACCTACATATCCCGACTAAAATAAAAATATAATCGTCAGGAGATATTTACATTAGAATACTCTTCATAATTTTAGCACAGAATTGTTTTTTAAAATTATCATATTATGCATGTTTGTTTCACATAATTATTGCCATTGTTCTAATTTAATATTAAGGTTGATAAGGTTATGCATTGTTAAATAAAATGCCTAACTCTTCGAGCTGAGCTCTTTTGTAAATATTATAGTGCATCTTTGGAATACCTGCATTATGTATAGTCCCCTATGACTTAATCTTGTCAGGAATGGTGCTGTTCAAATGACATTTTGCACTGTGAAGATCTTTTTTAACACGGAATATGCCAATGTTTGACTACAGCCTGCCTGGTGTCAAGCATCATTGTAGCTTTTTGTGCTTCTCCAAAAATTTTCATGATTGTATTGTAGTTGTCTTCAAAGTGACATTGAATTGGTTCTTATCAGGTTAGCACACTCCATCTTAGGCCATAGCCTTTGCTTACTATCAGGCAAACTATGGTCAAGTGTAAACCCATTTTAGTAAAAAAAAACATATTTGCTTAGGAACCTGTAAAATATGAATGTAACTGTAGCCTCATATTCTTAGCAAGCAAGCAATAAATGAGTGCTTTGCAATGTGCAAACCCTATAATATAAATGAACTCAAAACACTTTTAAATAATATTTATAAACTCTGAAACACAAGCTTTGTACCAAATTGCATAAAATGTTGCTACAATGAATTCAATAACTGAGCTCTCCTGCTGCATATTACTAGATGTAAAAAAAACACTACTTTTTATATTAAAGTCTAAATTATTTAAAACATTATTGTAAATTAATTCTATAAATCTTGACAATGCCAATTTTGAAATGTATTTTCCCCCTTTATTAATTGTAGGGTTGTGAATGTATACATACTTAATTGATATGATAAATAATTTCAATTAATTTCTATTGAATAGTTGGTGAAAAACTATTTTTTATACCTATCACAGTATGAACATTACTAGGCAAAGTTTTTTGTTATGAGCACATTTTATCACATCATATCAAAATGAGATGATACTAAATTAAAATCACCTTAAAGAATTTTTAAATCTTTGTTTGTAAATATGTTGTATGTTCATGTATCTTAAACATAAGTACTCAAATGAATTAAAACAGTCAACACATTTTAGTTTTAATAAATAATTATTTGACAGTCAAGTTTTTAACTAACTTCTTTAAAAAATGATTTTATGAATTCCGCATGTATGGTGATTTATACATATATATATGCTTCCAAACAGATTTAATATGTGTATGCTCAGTGTGTATGCCTATTTTGACAACCTTCTCAGGAACTCAGTATTGTTATAATTTGTATGGATACAGTATGAGATTAATGAAAATCAATTCAGTAGTTTATGAGATATGGTTAAATGAAATCTCAAAATAAATAATATTTACTACAGTTGACATAATATATTTTACAGTACATATTTAGCGCAAATTAATTATTCTTTCACATCCTTTTGTAGTCATAAGGTTTTACAGTGTATGTTGGTTGATAGAAGATGGTTAAGAAGTATTGCAGCAGAACTATCATATTTATATTAATTCATAATAACTACTTGTTGTTCCAAATTCTTAGTATAGCTAATATTGGTGTTTAGTATTTGGAAAAATAATATGCCTATTTACAAGTAAATATGTATTTTCATTTTCTATAGAGGAATATGAGCAATATGTTTGTAGACTTTTACAACACTTTCTTATTTCCTTTCCTTTTTTTTGTAGTTTGGAAAACAAGCTCATTTTAAACATACAGTGATACAATCATTATGTAGTCAGGATTTCAGCTGTTTATACTACAGACTTGACCATTTTTAAAAGTAAAGTAAATTAAATTGATAGACTGACACTCCGAATTTCAAAATTAAAGACAGTGTTTTTATATTTAACCATATTTATAGGTAATTCTCAGTTCAAGTAGCCATGCCATAGGATAGTCCCATAAATACTGATGATATAATTGCTGACGGTTTTGGTGAACTAAATTCAAATGTATTTATTTGCAAAGATCTAGTGAGAATTATGGTACAAAAACATTTATCGTATCTGACATCTTACCATTTCTGGTGCACAAAAATCCTAATATTGGTTACTGAGAATCTATTAACAATTTCAATTCAATAAGATTTGATGTACATACTAGCAAAACCTTTTTTGATTCATGTATTTTTAAGTATATTTGCTTTTATTTTTCTACAAACACACCATAATTATTACATAATTTTACTTTAAAAAATTAATTAAAATAATTAAATTGCCTTGGTTATAATACCTATTTAAATTGATTCTATTTCCAACAACATCACTGTTATCTCCAAAATTAGTACAGATTTAACCTACACACCTATGTGCTTTGCAGAAATCTATGTTTCTTATAAAAGTTTAACAGAAGAACCCTGGCTACTGCAACACAGGGAATCCTACAGCAGTAGAGTCAGGACACACAATGTAAATACTCTGTGCAGCCTAAATTAAATTTTATAAATGTAAATTTTTAATAGTAGCATTGCATTATGACATAACGTAATTAGAATACTGTATTCATGAAATGTGTTTTTATAAATAAATTATTATTATCAAATGTTTCTATGTCTTATTTATCAATCGTACAATGCTCCTATTTTATTTCCTTGTTGCTCATTTTTGCAATTGCTAAATACAAATATTTCAACAAATTCAAGGCCCCTCGCGAATTTTATCACCATCTCGTTACATAAGGCAGATAAAAAATACATATCTACCTAATACCTAGTAGGGTTTCCAAAAAATGCGGCGCACTTAGCTCATTATCTAATAAGCGTGTTATTGTTTTCAGTGCGTTACAACGAGATTTGTCAGAAGCATACGCATTAGGTTAGAAGGCCACTGGAGCGATAATATGCGTACGTGCACACTTTCGCGGTTTTATAGCTAGATATGATTTAGCTTTTATAGATATGGATGTACGGTTGAAAATAGGTCACCAGGAAGTTGTTTTGCAAATTTCGAGTCGGCCTTGGCGCGGGTTAAAATAATGCGCAACAGGCATCGCGCGATCAGCGCCACTTGTCGTAAACACACGTCACGACACACCCATTCCTAGACTAATAAGGATGCTGTATATTGTTACGTCGAAGGTTCCATTTTGTGGGTGTGTCGATTTTTGCACCAGTCTTGTTGATTAGCAAACCGCTCCTCTAGTTCGCTAAAAATATTTACCAAGGAAAACTGCTTAATATGCTGGTCAAATGCTAGAAGATGGCCTTCTCCTAATAGCTAAAAGTTTCTAGAATATTTCGAAACACTTCCTCATTGATAGTAAATAATTATGTATTTTTAAACACTAGATTTACTCGTGGATCTATCTAATCCTTCCAAACTTGAGAAGTATTAAAACAAATTATTACCCAGATCACAATCAATTTATTATCAAACTAGTGGACGCCCGCGGCTTCGCTCGCATTATTTCAGGATAAAAACTTAAGGATATGACACCTCACACTACCTACATACCAAAAATCATGAAGATCAGTTCAGGCGTTTTTGCGTAATGAGCGTTTATATAAACAGACAAACAGAGACACAGATAAAAGAGATACTAATAAACAGACAAAATTCTATAAATTCTTGAAACGTGTTCTATTTATTAATTATAGTATCTCCAAACTTTTTTTAAAAATATATTTAATGTTTTCATGACTGAAAATGTTCAGATGATGAATGAAAATTTTGATGTTCAAACCTATTATATGCTTATATCTCATCAGATGATATGTACTTACCTACTCGTAGGTGACGTAGCGATGTAGGTTTACGATACCGTGTATTTATAAATAATGGTCATTACAGATTTAATTGAAGTGTTCTCGAAACAGCACGTGTCATTAATTAAACGTAGATAGCATAAGTAATGGTTTATGAGCCACCCAAACAAAGCGTGTAAACAGCTGCCCAGGTATAGGTATCTGCGTTTTACTTTTAATATATGAACTTGTAAATAACATGAGCTAACATTGTAATTATTTGTTACATATGCGATCTACGTTTCTTCACCGTAATTCGCCTCGTTTACTTAGCGCCGTGTACTTTCGAAATGAAGTGGTGCGACATCACGCCACCTTACGATCGAACCATACGTTTACTCTTGAACGAGCGCGTGCCTTGAACCATTGGGAGGGAGACTCGTCGTTCAACTGATAATACAACTCGGCGGTGTAGTGTAAGCTCAGCGTGGGTGCTACGTCACCCGACGTCAGGCCCGTCAGCCCATAGCAGCATCGGCCCACCACTCACGTTGTTTGCTTGCAGCCACAGTTTGCTGGCAGAGTCGGCGCGCACTCGACGTGTCGAAGTCTCCTATCCTAGCACGGTTGCTCGCGATCATTGTTGACAAAGTAGGACCAAAACAGTTTATCGTCTAACGAGTTCGCCAGTGATATCGTCGAAGACAATCGTTCAGTTTTGCTATTTACATGTTTGTCAAGGTAAGCTGGTGCTTGCTTAACATTTTTTTGCAAACTTTCGCATAGGTGTCTCTAGTTTATAATTAAATGTTTACGTTTGTATATATCTTTACTTATTTATCTGCGCTTTTTAATTACAAAATTATCTATCGTATTAAGTTTAAAATTTGGTTATGTTTGTTATTTTTTGGTACCTGATGAGTACACTAAAACCTTTACCCATCGTCTCTTTATTTGCCGTGGGAAATATTTCCTCATAATTTTCCGTTGGTTTAAAATAATCCTAGCATTACCTACACTAGTTAGAGGTTGCCATTCAAAATGATTTTAAAAAAAGTGAGCTTATCTGTTTGTATTGTATTCTGCGTAATTATTTTCGTTTTCTGATTTAGTCTAGTGACTCATTTGATTGATAAAGCCACACAATCACACGATAGTTCAATTTTCTATTCATACTCAGTGTTTGTTTGTGTCGTTCAAATGTATGATGTTGTTTTTCTGCGTGGCGTAGTCATTCGTAGTTTTGTAACTATTCCAAAGTAGTAAACATCGCAAACGCAGTTGTCGTGAAGTACTTGTTTATGTTTACAACAATCGATCGACGTCAAGCAGATCTTCGTTACAATGAATGTTCAATCAATTATGCAACTAAAGAAGACAAGATAAAACATGATATAAGGCATGATGAAATTAATGGCCTTTGCCTCATGGAATTTATTATTCTCAGAATGGCTTTTAGCTCTGTACATGGAGAAACACTGCAATTTATCTGAGTCACTGCAACATTATAATATGCTTACGTCTATATAATTACTAACAATCTAGACAACAGTTACCAAGTGCAGTTGAATCGCACAGCACAATGCACAAATAGGTCTACCTTTATTGAAGCCAAGCGTTGAAACCAGTTTCCTTGATCTTGTAATGGATATCGCGACATTTGCCCTTGCCTTTGTACGAATACTTATCGTGATTTGATTGTGTTCTTCAGTTCCGATACTTGAATGAATACTATCGACTTCATGAATACTTATTGTTACCGTTGATAGCCAAGCCACGGTATTTTTGGATCAGTTTCCTTAATTACATGTATGATTCAGGATTATGTAAAGTTTGGTATCATTCGTGTGTAAAACTCGTTTATATGTTGCAGGCTTTTCAGGATTGAGTTCATTGTCTCTGCCCTTGAAATGAGTGGTATTCACTATTCAGAAATTCCGTTAATTTTTGTTGCAATATTTTGTCTTTTGTCTTATTGTTTTGTAAGGCGTTCGTTGTTGCTAACGAGAATCTTCTAACTAGACAACAGCATGCATTTATGAATATTTTATAGCTCCATTGTCGTGTTGGACGTTTCGTGCCGTGGCATCCCCTTTAACTCTGGGAAATCCAAACAAAGCCCAATGAGTCAATGCGTTTGTTTTTCGTATTTGTATAGTGCACCATGCGCCATTGAATGTGCAATTAGAACTATCTTTGTCTATGTGACTATAATATCTATTTGTATTTTGTGTGGAGCAACATTCTTATCACATTCGCAGTCATATGCCATCAAATAGGCTCTTTGACAATGCGAAAAATAAAGTGTCAATTGCTGACATCAGTATATAATATGAGTGTAAAAGTGGTTATTTATTACCGTTAGTTAAAAATAATAATTAATATATTAAAAAATCCATAAATTAAAATGCATATTTTTAAACGCTTGTCACGTGACACAAAACGCTCCTGATTGGTCGAGTTTATAATGACGTCACTAGCTTGTAAACATTGTTTGCCTACATGTGTATTATTATATTTCGAAACATATTTGATAAGATTTCATTATTTTGTGTGATTTGTTAGCGAAATTTTACAAATTCCATCAAAAACTTTTACCATGGACCACGATTTTGTAAAAACAGACAGCGGAAACCTGCTTCAAGTAGACGCAATCATGGTCGGATTATATTTCAAAAATAATTACGATTATTAGGTATGCAGCGGAGCTAAAAAATTTATAAACAGCAAAGTAAGTAATAACACCTAAATGGTAACTTAAATTATATCATAAGGAAGTGAAATGATGATAAACTTCTTGCTAAAACGCTTTTTGTTACCGATAGTAATTAACCATGTCATTTTCCATCTGTGAAAAACAAACAAGTTAGTCTGGAACCTTTAGTGCAATGCTTATTGAAATCATAAGACTATGTAGCTACAATTTTTAAATAATATTATGCAAAACAGCGGAATAGAAATGTTCGAAGTGATTTAAGTGAGACATTTTGCAAACAACGTATAAGTACATATTATAACCTCAAATCCATAAAAAAAGATTAACATTCTAAGTGTAATAAAGCATTTCAAAAGTACCTATCAATATTACGTTTACTTATGTACATTGAAATAGTCTTCATAGAAGAAAATATTTGTACTATTCGCTATGTCATTGTTATCCCTCCGAGAAAGTTGCAGCCACTTTCGGTGCACTTGGACATTCTTTTGAACACTTAGAAATAGTTTGTTCGGAGTTTTTATTGACGTATTTGTACATTTTGGAACTGCACACCATTTGTAACTAATTTTGTAGCACATTAATCACTAAATTCAATCGCACTTTCGTCATTTGTTTGCATATTGTATGTGGATGATATGTGCCACAGATCTCAATACAGGCTAGTGACGTCACCGATTCGATTGCAGCGCCATATTGACAAAGTAGCGTTTTGGCGAACTATTTAAATATAGTATTTTTAATTTGATATTTTTCCGAAAATATGTACCAGAATTTAAAAATACACTTTAGACTAGGTTTCTTAACCCCTAAATAAAAATATGAAATGGATTTTAAAACCAGTCAAGGAGCGTATTGTTATGTAACTTTATCGGACAAAGCGTAAAATGTAAAATAACATGACGTTAGTCGATAATTTATTTATCACAGAATTATTAAATAAGTTATCAAGTGCGTCGATAAAATGTCGTGATACCTACCTATTGTCGTATTTTATTTAACCAGTGCTAATTGAAAGATGTTTAAAGAGAGCAGACTATTTATCAAAATTCATTGGTATTTTTGACATTGCATTATCATAGAACACATCGGCTGATGCCAATGCTTAATTCTTGTATTTACATTGAACATATATAGAAACATGTGCCTTCAATTTTAATTTCCTAAAATACATGCTCAAGTGGCTTTCTGTCCCAGTGTGTATTAATTACTTATTTCGTATCATTACATTCCCATTCTTTTGCATAATAATTAAAATCACCTGATTTCTTAGTCACCATTTTCGTTCCGTTATGCATTATGTATTAGTTCGCTGTTTGTCTAACTCATGGCGTGTTGTTTTTCCAAAGATTACTTGTTTTGTTTACAATGAGCACAGTTATTTCTGTTGTTGTTTTTCCCTGCAGCCTGTTATTAAGTTCGCAAGATATTATGCATAGCTAGATTGTAAAGATACTTTTATACTGTGATGTATCGTGATAAACATTCATACGTGCATGTGAGGTGCGTTCCACTGATGTAAACACGCCAGGTCGTGACGGAACACGTGCAGACCATGCCCACCCCGCTTGTGGCGTTCGCGGTAAACGGTCAGATAAGGTTTCTAAGGCTAAGCCGCTTTACCTTCTTATGTTATCAACACTTGATACTGAAATAGGAACAAATTTGGAATTATATTACAAAAAAATGCCAATAATATATTGGTATATTATTGGCATTTTTTTGTAATATAATAAAATAATAAAATAAAATATTGGTCATGCAGATCAATCATTACCACCAAGCTTTTGTCGACCCAGACAATAAACCCAAGCGATGAATAAATTTCTCTCATTTTATTGTTTAATGTCATTCTAGCCCATATTTTGTTAGCAGATTTATGTATCGTTCGTGTCGTGAACTTGCTAGATATAGACCTATTATTTGTTGTGTTTTCGTTCTACAAATTAAGCACTAATGTATAAATTAACTGTTTGCTAAATTTAAATTAAATTTTTGCCTTAATTAAGATCATATAAGTAATTAAATAAATTCATTAATTAATAAATTCATTGGTGTATGAAACAGGCTCTCACGAGTGACTACTTTTTACCAGAAATCGTGATAACGGTACGTTGTCACAATTGGACATATTCAGGACGATTCCATGAGAATATTTGTTAACAATAATATTTCTTTGATTTATTTAGGATTCAGACGTAGGTATAAGTACTCGAAGATACTAAGATTATTTTATTGTTTATGAGCTCGCCTGAAGAATGTCTTTATAAAATTGAGATGGTCAAAAAAATCCATAGGCATGAATACTTCTCTCTATTTTTAATTCGTTATTGTTTAAAGTCTACCTATCTTAGATTCAGTAATGATAATCATTGAAGGATCTTGTCAATGCATGATCCTCAACACCTCTTTCAAGTCAAGACGATACCTAACGGTTCGGAAACCCATTAGCCATGTCATTAAGGAAAGCTTTGAAGTCTATAATATAATGGACGTTATAGGCATTGAACTTGATGCCCTTGGCTCTAAAATAGCCGGTGTGTACTGGTCACAGCCGGTCGTCGGGTTTCCTTGGACACCTGCCACTAGCCATGGCTGTCTCGCAGATCTAGATGTTCCATTAACGTTTTAAAAAGCTATTCATAGTAATTCGCAACATGTGAAAACTGAGAATATGAGTGCTGTGATTCCTATGTCAGCGGTAGCGTGACGAAAACGTTACTGTCGGAATAAAACAGGCCTATGGTTTAAACATGGTTTGATAAATGATAAGATATGGAGCTACTTTTGTTACTCCTATCGCGTATCCCGCGATCCCGGCTACTAATAGAATATTCTTACTGGATTCTTGAGGAGGTTCATTAATCTGGCTTTTGCCTCCAGTTTTAATTTCCAAATCTTTTTGTGACAATGACGTGTCTATTCCTGTCTGTACTTTCATTTAACCGTCCCTGATCTTGGTAATGATAGGTACTAACCCACCAGGAATCCCGTGCCAAAACATGCACATAACATATGGATGATAGTTTAAGGCTATTCTTACAAAATTAGTCATAACACCTCCATTATTTGCGAGTCGCCGGGGGCAGAGTCCCAGTGTCACGGCTTTGCGTCTAGTTTAGCATGCTTCGCTTGCGTGCTTGCGTTCCGCGCTGTTATTGGCCAATCTAACGTCAACGTCCTCGTGAAAATACCGACTTCCATCTAAATTACCCGCTGGTATTTTAACTCCCCTTCAGCTATTTCAATTTACACTTATACGAAGTCTAGGTACTTTCGAAATACTAACAACCAAGTCTTCAGAATGTCAGTGAGTGACCTCAATAGGCGAGTCACTTTCTACACGAGGCTGCCATATGTTTAAATCTTTTTAATTTCGTCTCGTCAAGTTTGGATCCATGCAACGTTGTGCAATATCCTGTGTGCAGCGAGTACTAGTGCATCAACCCAATAACTCAAGTGATGCTATCGCAACACAACCCGACCATTATTGTATTGAAATACTGCTGATATATAAAGGTTATATTTAAACATCCAACCAAACCATATCGTTTGTATAGTGATGAAATAGTTGAGATAGTGTGAATTACCGATAAGTTTGTTGAAACCGAAGATAATCCTTTATTAAATTGATACCTTTATCAAACATTTTCAAGTAGTAAATACCGTTTTATAGTATATGACTGTAGTAGCGGACGATTATAATACAGTGAAATACAAGTAGTAAGTATTCTAAAAATAAAACATCAGACGATGTTTGGGAAGCCATACGACCAGGAAAGTCGATAAGCAAATTAGTAGCGACCGAAATTGCAAATTGACTTCCTCTACAAAACCAATAACCTCTGTACAAGTGCTGCATACCAATAAATAACTACACATATTGCATGAGGACATTACCCCGTCCCGATTCGCAGTGTGTTTTTCCTTGCAAATTTGCCAGACGACTCGAAATGCAATTCATTTCATACTTCCCTTGGGTGCGTTTACATTATTTTCTCTGTCTTTCGTCTAAAAAATACGAGTACATTCCTTTCCACTTTTATAAATATAACAGGAATTGATTTATAAAAATCTTTGTTACAGATTCATAACACCTTGTCACGTTGACCCCGGTCAACATGGGGTAAGTTTGTGAATGACAGTGGACACACAGTGATATAAAAACAATCGTCGTGCGAGTTATTAGTGAAGAAGTGAAGTGAACAATCAGTGACAATGTATTCTATGCACTATATCGACCGGTTCATTAAGAACTTCCGCGAGTTCTACAATGAAATCAATGGAGCCACCTTGACGGGGGCCATCGATGTGGTGGTGGTGGAACAGCCTGATGGCAGCTTCACGTGCTCGCCGTTCCACGTGAGGTTCGGGAAGTTGGGAGTGCTGCGATCTAACTTCAAAGTGGTAAGTTTTATCAAACAAAACTGTAGTTTTTTTTTTACTAAAACAGGTTTGCACTTGACCATAGTTTGCCTGTTGGTAAGCAATAGATCATCATCATCATCAGCCCGTTATCGCCCACTGCTGAGCATAGGCCTCTCTTCTAGTAAGCCACTCGTCCCGGTCCTGTGCAGATTGAAGATAGATATAGATAAGCAATATATAGCTAGTTGATAATACACATCCCATAATACTACTCCTCCTCCTTGGTTAGTATTCCTCATTATTGTGAGTCGTGCCTCCCCAGTTGAATTAATTTATTAGGAGACTTCTGTTGGGTACTTACATAATCGCGATAATATACAGCTGTCACGTATACTCCCGAAAAGGAAACTTACCATTGACGGCGTATATAAACGGTAAGGCAAAAATCCTTTTCGGTAGTGTATAATCAGGTAAAACTAAATAAGGGATAATTCAGAAAGAACTATCTAACTACCATGAGGATATACCTACGTTGTTTACAAATATTTAACAGTATTAAAAATGTTATTTAAGTATAATCGTCTATTGCTAGACTTCTTAAAGACTTCCGAAACAATAAAGTTTCTTTAACTTTTTTTTTACAAGTAATGGGTTTGCACTTGACCGTAATTCGCCTGATGGTAAGCAATCATTTCGGTCTAGGATGGAACGTGCTTAGCCAGTAAGAACCGATTCACTCTCGCTTTGAAGATCGCAAGATCAAGATCATCAACTGCACTTCTATCACAAATACTTACATAGGTATATCTGAATTCTTCTGAAGTCAGTCTAATTTGAATGTTCTTATATCCGTCTCGAGCAAACAGATACTTATCTCGGTTATCTTAGCGAATCTGTATTATCTAATAGCGTGAAGTAATAACAAGGTAGGTAAGGTACCAATTTAATTATGTAAGAGAATAAAAACTGGCGTCAAAAGCTACATTTACAAAGTTAATAAAAATAAAAGAGCGCCATTTCTTTGCTGTCTTTTGGCGCATCTTTAGATTTTTTTTATAAACTGTGCCACTGTGAATTCATTTCCAACCTTGAGTTTCGTAGCCTCACTTGTCTAGTAGCCTTCCGAAAATATCGCCAAAGCAAATAATGTTGCCATTCTACAGTCTCTGTGTTGCTATTTTACAACAGCTGTTAAATTGCCACACCTTACGCTCGAATGGTGTAACGATCCGTTATCTAACGATTTGATTAACCGACTCTGTTTATTCTATCCACATTTGCATTTGCGTATGTATCAGTACAAATATTCAGGTAACGTTGAGGAAGTATTTAGAGATTTGTACAAACATTGTCAGCCTATGTAGGTAATATATCCATATGTAACTGAGTACATGTGACTGTTTTTCCGTTTCCTAGTTACTTTATTGAGGACGGTTTTACTATAAATAACGTGACCTTTACAACTAGATGAACTAGCTAAAGCTTAGTCGTAAATTTCTCGAACATTCGAGGTTTTGAACTTGTAGTTTATAGATCTTTACTTCGTTTTTGTATTTCCAATAGTTCTATTTGATGATTTCATAAAATAACAAAGATTATTGAATTTAAACAAATAGGTAAGTACCAAAGTTGTATCTCCGGATATAGAAGAGGATAAAGAGTCATGACTAAAGTTACTATTCTGATAACAATGCTTATTCATATACGATTAAAAGTGATGCAGTATTATAAATAATTGAACAATTTTAACATGGAACGTCATTGGCAGAAAATGCAAAAAATAATTCGGTCTGTCTGTAGCACGAGATTCCGAACCGACGCGGCGCCGGCGCATATTTCGCGAATTAAATCTCCGCCGTGGTCTCGTGAACGAACGTATAATTATATCTAGGAATGTAGGCAACACTGTAGGTATATAGACACACATACACAACACACGGCGATACGACTGACTTAGAGACATTCACTCGACTCCAGCAGCGCGGGGAAAAGTGAGAATTTGACAGATTAGTCGAGAATATTCCTCCCTATATGAATGATGTGTAAATACAACAATGGTTCGACTTCTAAAGGCAAGTCAACGTGTTTGTACTCTTATCTATTTTCTACTGTATTGTATAAGACTATTCAGTTGCTAGGAGAGTATAGTTAGAATCTATACATAAAAAGAAAACTCCTTACGTTGTACTGAATGAGCGCACCTACAGCTCAACGGTAATTAAAAAAATTAACCGTTCATTGATAACAGCAAGTTATCATATTAGTAGACATGATAGATTGACATTGAATAATAAATTGATCCAATTAGTTTAACGCGGGTGCTATGTGAAATCGACATTTCATAAAAATCAAATAAAATAGAAGTTTATAAGATAGAGCTAATTTTTTTTCAGTTTATATAATTTTGATTCAGTGTTAAGACAATAAAAGACGCTAAAACACGATTACGTATACTTAGCTCGATAGTTTTATTTTTTGAAAAATAGTTGTTTTGTAATATTTTTCACCTTTTTTTCCAAAAGTAGTACAGAAATTTAAACCAATTTAATTATATCTAAAAAATAATGTTATTATTAAGAGGAGTAATGAGCCATAAATAGAATATTCTGAATTGCTGATTTTATATGAATTTATTTCGTCAAAAACGTCTGCAAAACTGCTCAAATTGTGCAAAATTGTTTGCGTGTGGACAAGACTCGTCGGCCGGAGCTAAACGCGCGATGCTCGCCCTTGCCTTCATGTTCATACGGCGTGGAATGGCATGCGAAAAAGCAACTGTAGGCATTACTCCAAGCGCAAAGCGTTTTCGGGTGAAATATGGTGGCCAGCAATTTTCAGATCATTCATTCATCAGTGGTCTATTACGATGCGTGGCCTGAAATATGTGCTGCTCACACAAATACAAAGTCAAAAGATCTAGAATATTCTCTACGAATTTATCTCTATGACGAATATTTGAACACGTGCTAGTGTTTTTGTCTTATCTCTACACCAAATTAAATAGTAAACACCGGTAGAGCTTCTACCCACATAAAAGCTATAATAACTAGTCATTACCTATCCAAATTGTACACTATATAATGGGTAAATAATCATGGTATTAAAACATGACTCACATTTCAGTGAAATGAATATCTAAAGACATAAATAGTATAGTAGATTAATAATAACTAAACAATACGTAAACATGTAACAAATCAATGTTGTGTATGGTATTTGAAATCCGTTATGATGCAGTAAGTTTTAATTAATGTAATAATTCTTTGAAATCAACAAATTTTGCATGTCTTGTAGACGGAATATGGAGGACTTTTTAAATTTATTTTTATATTTAAGACCATTTTGTAAATACCTACCCATGTTCGCAAACAATAAATGAATTTGAATTTGAAAGGATTAATTGCGTCTTGAATACTGCAGATATCTTGCAAATCTATACTAATATTATAAAGCTGAAGAGTTTGTTTGTTTGTTTGAACGCGCTAATCTCAGGAACTACTGGTGCGAATTGAAAAATTCTTGTTGTGTTGGATAGACCAGTTATCAAGGTAGGCTTTATGCTATATAACATCACGCTGCAACTAATAGGAGCAAAAAACACTAGAAAATGTGGAAAAATCGGAGAAAATTATTCATCTTTGAGGGCTTCCGTTGCATGCGCTGCGAAAACGGTTCAAGATATCAAAAAAATGTGTATGAAAGACTTATTTCTCTTGAAATAATCTAACAAAATGTCCGCAACAGTATGGTTAACTCACTAGAACCGTTTTTATGGTGATAACTATTCCACGCGCACGAAGTCGCGGGCACCAGCTATTTATATTATAACGTAAGCTGTCTTTTATTTTACAAACATATAGAAATTATACACAAGAGTTCATCATAGCAAAATGAGATGTACCTGGTGAATTAAAGTCACGTATTGCCAAATCGAGACGACTGAATGACACGTTGGTTAAAATTGGAGTAATGCCAAAGAGAGGCACAATCCTATGCATGAATTTTTAAACATTTTGGCACAAATACTGCGCTCCGTCCGGTCCGGCCACCTGCTTTACTATCTCTGTATTCTCGCGATAAAAGTATTTTGTTAGTTGTGTCTTTCCGCATATTTCTGTATACTGTGTCCGAAAATATAATGAAGTTAGTCCAATATAGACGTGTCACGTTATAACAGACATCTTCCCCCGTCCTAGCCGATATCGCATGACCTAGAGATGTTTTTGTTTTTCAAAACTTTCCAACAAATATGTTTTTCTTTAAACCGAGTGAAGTGAGATAGGCGGACGGTTAAGAAAACTCCGATAAAAGCCAAATGCTAGCTCACCTGCGCCTATCTCAAGGGCATAAATCTGGTTTTACTGAATAATATTAAAAATGTATCGGATAATTACGCAAGTCCCCTTTGATCTAATAGCGATGAGACTCGGTTTCTGCTATTGGAGCTATCGTGACGTACTCTATGGTGAAACACTCAAGGTTTGAAGTAGATATGCCTACGGAATTGATAAGTGATAAGTTATACTAGTTATGTATACGTGCTGATTCTTTTACATTTTAGACGTGTTGAAAGAACTAAGATATAGATAACAGAATTGGAATAGGTATCAATTCAATACAAATACTTTCATGTCAGTGGTTCACTGGGCCATATTGTTATCGCTAAAAGCATTTTATTTTATTGTGTTATCTCAACTAGCAATTGAGCATTTTAGAGATAAATTGTTGCTATTCAATCGACATTATTCTAGTAGGTAGGCATTATCGGCTATTGTTAGTTTATATTCATAGGTCCTTTATTTATATGATGCAATATTTTTTTAAATAATCGCGTTACATATCCATTATATATCTGCTGCAAAATAACTCCCCTTTAATACGACGGGTGAGTAAGGACTCTCAATCATGAGAAAATATAACTCAAGGAGGTAATAAATACAAATAAATAAATATTTCGGGACATTGCACACAGCGCCATCTAGCCCCACACTAAGCAAACGCTTGTTAATTGTTGAAAAAGTGTTGTATATGGATTATTTACTGGATTTACAGAAGACCTTCTCATAAACCCTGATTCTAAGCAGATTATGCTTAGAATCAGCGTATTCATATCAAAATACTAACTATAACAATGTTCTTATAACATTTCTCAATCTCAAGAACCCTTACAACAACTACACAGACTACAATTACCCCATACATTCTAGGTGGACCTCGAGCTAAATGGCGAGCCCTTACAAATCCACATGAAACTCGGCGAGTCCGGGGAAGCGTTCTTTGTGGAGGAAGTTGGAGAGGACGAGGCGGAATGCTCGGCGCATCTGGCCACGTCGCCCATACCTGCTGCAAGGTTCGAGGAGCGCTATGAACCGAGAAGGAGGAACTCGCTGTCGGTCGTCGAGCCAGACCACGGGCAGGCTTCGGATTATACTAAGCGGAGGTGAGGTTCACTAGCAATAGATAGATATATATCATATTGTAGATTTAATTCGTATAGAACTTAGAAAAACGAATAGTGGAATAGTAGGGAGAAGTCGTGAGATTTGTTACTTCATCAGTGAAAATAATATAGGGGAAAGGCTCAGTACATATGACCGCTGTTATGTTACTAGTGAACGCCGGCGGCTTCGCTCGCATTAATTTGAGATAAAAAGTAGCCTATTACACTTCTAAGACCACATAATACCTACATACCAAAAATCATAATGATTATTCGTTCAGCCGTTTTTGCGAACAGGCAAACGTGTTTTTTTTTTAGTATAACTTTTTTTTTCTACAATCTTCTATATTCAGATCTTTGACCTTCTTCAGCCTTGTATTTGGAAACGTGGAAGGATTATAACATAATTTCATTCGATAAACAAATCAAGACTAAGATCATATCACCAATTCTCTGTATCGTACGCTTGCAGTTAAGCTTTGGTTTCCTAGGACAGCGGTGCCTTCATATAGCGGCTTTAATATTACGGACGCAAAAATAATTAAAGTAAATTACGGTGCAAGTTACCGCTCTCTAGGAAACCGCGCCATTTCGTTTACATAGACAACGTTCTAGTGACATCATTCACCGCTGTATTACGGCCGCTATATGTCGGAACCGCTTTCCTAGGAAATCAGAGCTTAACTACGCAATCAGTTTGCAAATGATAAACAAAATAAGTACCTGCATAATTAGTTTATCTCGGATATTGTATTTTCCATAATCATGAGTCACGTTTTTGTTTGAGTGCGTAAATATGATTTTTAGTGATATATACTATATATATAGTTACTACCAGATACGCAAATGGCGTCACATACAGACCATTTACGTGCGAATCTTCTAATATTGATATAATTTATCACCAGTCACGTTTGTAAATAGTTCGATGTTAGGAGATAATATAATCGCATGACGTTTATTTGCGAGTATAGCCACAGGAATGAGGTCGGAGGTCGACAGAGTGTACATTTCACTTGACCTGCAGCTATTGGCAATCTAATCAATAGACACTATGCGCGATGACTTGGTGTCGTAGACAATATAATTCTGTGAAAACCTTATACTGTCTATAATATCCATCGACGGGTTTCGTCATAGATATAACCCGGTTCATTAAACGTAACAGCTTTTGTAAAGAGCGGTGGAAATCGTTCTATAGTTTTTACACAATATAACTCGTCCGTTAGTGGGAGAAATATGGCATGATATTCGCTGCTCTTTATTAAAGTCACGTCTAATGAACCAGGCAAAACAAAGCGTTCGGTTATCAATATCCCACGCACTCAAGTCTTCTCAATGTCTTTTGGATGCATTTGACTCCTGTGATTTTTGTATTTGAGTGGGCTATCGTAACGTAGACGTCTATTGAGTTTGATGTCGTCTCTCAGTGACCACGTTTATCGCACTTGTGTTGTTACCACAAGGTTTTACTGCAAATTACCTTTGTTACTGTAATGGAACCGCATGTTTAATGTCAGGTTGGTTACTGGAAACAGAATATAGTATGTACATAGAACACGTTGCAAACTGTAAAGAATTTTGTTTACCGCCGAGTATTATGGGTACTCGTATTTAGTTTTCAATTAGACAAAAAATCAAATGACAGCTGAGTTTCACTATTGAAAAAAATTGTTTGCCTCAAGCAAAAGTTACTTGTTTTTTGTGAAATAACCACTAAACGGTCTTTGGTTATGTGTATTATTCTGTCGTAGTACATACATACATGATAGACATATAACAGAGAGCAAAAACGGCCAGTTACTGCGTAGAAAGCGATAGTTAGTTTTCATATCAACAAACAATTTGCATTTGCGTGTACAACACAGTCACTCGCACATGTTTTGAATTATTCACTCGGTCGCTTTCATAGCATTAACGTGAACAATAATATGCCTAGTATTTAATACTTGATAGTAAGTAGGTAATTTTATTGCAAAGCACGGAAAGAAAGAGAAATGTTCTCGCCCATATTTCTTCCGCGTTTGTTGAGTTATGCACCATAGTTTCGAAGGTATTATAATAAACGCGGCTATTATTGATTTAAATATGCTGTGTTAATTAGTGCGTATTTACAACAGTAATCTCTTCCGTTTCAGATACACAGCTGACGGACAATCAATGCAGAAACCTGACGCGAGCAAATTGAAGAAGAGTTCCACCATGGAGGAGACAAACAACGACAATGAAGCCCTGTTTGAGATGGAGGGGCTGGACGAGGGTGCTCCGGACTGGATCGACGGCCGCCCGAGGACCTTCGCCGCCACCCAGCTCGGAGACGCGGGCAGCGAGGCTCACCAAACCGTGCAAAAGATCAGCGCACACAACGACTTCCGCCCTATCGATGCTGCCCCCACTCCCACCGACGACACTAAAACCAATGGCAACGGCAAAAAGAAGAAGAAGACTAGGAAAGTCAGCTCGAAGAAGAAGCACCAAAGGAAGTCGTCGACCAGCTCTGTTTCCAGCCAGTCTGACCGCGCTGGGTCCGAGCAGCGGTCGACCATGACCGCGTCCGTACCTAACGCAGATATCAGCTTCTTCAGCGACGGGGAGCTCAACAAAGCAACGCTCAGGTAAGCAAAAACAATTAACTGTTAGTATGATAGGGAAAAAGAAG
This sequence comes from Macaria notata, assembly GCA_927399415.1. NCBI lineage: Eukaryota > Metazoa > Arthropoda > Insecta > Lepidoptera > Geometridae > Macaria > Macaria notata. The sequence continues at coordinate 5,855,216 of OV656727.1, forward strand.
TGGCAGAAGATAGGGACAAAGAAAAGTTAACCTCTTGGAAAGGAATAGGTAAAGTAAGCGGATCCTATAGTGAAGGAGTTGTAATTGGCAAAGGAGCGAAGACCTATAGAAAATGCGAAGATGCGTGAAGCAAGAGTCTGGGCAATGGTGCGATTGGGAGTTTTATGTTCAGTAGTAGAAGAATATAAGATAGGCTAATAATGGTCACATTTAAACAGGTAATAATAGTTAGGTATTAGATTGAGCGAGTGCGTTGGTTGCAGCGAAGAGATGTCGAACATGAGCCTGAGCGGCGAGCACCGCATTCCGCTCGCGCTCTCCGATACGGCGTTCGAGGTGCATGCCGGCGGCATCGCCAGGAACGCGTAAATATTACAATAAATATATAAACTGTTGATGAGATTCATGTAACTGTTGGTCGCTGTAACGCTGTATACGCGGTCGGGGAAAGAAAAGACGGATAACTGATCGCTTTACAAGAATAGAGATGTTTCTCTTATGTCTTGGTCGATATGAAACTTTATTTGAAAAAAATTATTTATTTATTTAATTTACAAGTTGTCCAACGGACACAGACACACAATAGCAAATAATGATATAAGCAAAAATCCAATTAGAGGACAACACGGGTAACAACACAATATATATACATAAAACTATGAACACAAAAACACCTACCTACATCAACCACACAAATACTCACAAACCTACACTTAACTTACTTAAAACAGAATAAACCTATACAATTTCATAATTAACAACAAACACACAAATCAAACAAAGAACTCGCTGCTCAGCCGCCGCCTCAACGAAGCCAAGCTACACCTGTATGGATCCAGCCCCAACCGTTTGTCAGCAGCATTGTAACTCACACTCGCTCTCACCAGAAATGCATTCTGGGTATAGTTGGCATGTTTGGGTGGAATATATAATAGAGGGTTAAAGCGACCTCGAAATGTAGTACAGTTTAAGTTAATTTCCTCAACAAGCTCGGGGCAATCTACTAAGTTAGTTGCTATTTTTAACAAGAATATTGTATCAGCAATCTCTCTTCTATTTACCAAAGGAAGTAAATGAAACTTATTGCAGAAACTAATATAATATTTTGATCTGTACGGCACCTTAATTCGATAACATAGGTATTTCATAAAACGCTTCTGAATATTTTCTATACGAGATATGTATTCTTCGTACAGAGGGCTCCACACCCGTGACGCGTACTCGAGTATGCTTCGAACAAATGTACAGTATAATATTTTAAATGTTTTAGCTTTTTTAAACTACTACGCATCATGAACCCTAGCGCCCTAGATGCTCTCTTTACTATGTTATCTACGTGTTCATCAAATACTAGTTTCGAGTCATGGATTACCCCCAGATCACGGATACTCGAATTTCTAGCTAGTGGTTGGTTTTTAAGTTTGTATTCAGATAGAATAATTTTATATTTGCGGGTGAACGTGACCACTGAACACTTAGCGGGATTGAGATCAAGCTTATTAATAAGACAGTAATTGTCAAGCCGCAGTAGATCCGCCTGAAGGTCATCCACGTCGTTCAATGACCCGATTGATTTAAATATTTTCATGTCATCGGCGAAACAAAGAAGTTTAGAGTTTAAAAAACAGGAAGAGATGTCGTTAATAAATATAGAAAAAAGCAAAGGTCCTAGCAGAGAACCCTGGGGTACTCCACTCGGTATTTCAACCCAGCTAGAAACATAATTACTGACCACTACAGCCTGCGTTCGTCGGTCTATATACGAAGAAAACCACCGAAGCAGATCTCCACAGACTCCCATGCGCTGCAGCTTGATTAAAAGTATACTATGGTCTAATATATATATATATATATTCAGTCTAATTGAAGAAGTCTTAACCTTAGAGAGACAAATTCAGTTAAAAAGTTTCATCTACAGTATAATGAAAAGTATCTTTTTTTTCTCGTTGCATAGATATGCAAAGTAAAGACAGAAAAACTACTCTGAAACAGAGACAGAGCGAATCAGTTACATGAACAATCATGAAACTTTTTGCATTTCACTGGAAAAATTATAAATGACACCAAATACACATTTCAAGAAAACAATTGATACATACATATACCTACATTATTGATCGAAGCCTACAACAGTTTTTCTCGTTTCTTGTAATCGATCCTAATCCGTCCGCACCGAGCCCGACCGTTGGTTGTTAGTACTATTAATCGTCGACACGCCTCGCTTGTAGCACTCACGAAATGTTGAATTAACACGCGTTTCCAGTATCTCAATCCACTTGCATAGGTAACGCAAGGCCAAGCCATTATATTGTATCCGTTGCCAATTATCCATTGATTAATGTAACGCTTTGGTAGTTAAAAACATGTTCTTGATATTATACAGGCAAGTTGTAGTCAAGCGTAAGCCTATATCATGTAAAAAAAATATTAGATGTTAAATTTGAAAGAAGGTATGCAGAAAGTTTGAATAAGTTCAATATACTTGCTCTTTCTTGCTCTAACTCTTGATTTCATTCGCAGCTGTAGTAAAGTAAAAAAATGCAGATATGTATTGTTAAATATTATTATAGACTAGTAGACGCCCGCGGCTTCGCTCGCATCATTTTGAGTTAAAAAGGTTTAAAATGAACATAACTTTTTTATTTACGAACCGATTGAAATGAATTAAACACTAAATGTTAAGTTAAAAATGGCACCAACATGTTAGTGAAAACCGTAGACAAATCGGTTCAGCCGTTTTAAAGTCTATAACGAACAAACATATCGACAGACGAACAGTTTTTTTTTGAAACATGGTTTTTGTTTTCTATTGCATCAATGAAGACCCCTCAACTTTTTTTTCAATTATCTTTAATGTACAGACACCAACCTGTATAGACGCGAGCGAGTCCGATGTATATCGGTCTGCTTACACCCATGGTGTCAAGATTTTTATGCTATATTTTGCGGCTTATGTAACATGCGCTATGTAGGCAGCATTTTGTATATACATATACCTAGATAATATTGGATTAAGCTAAAGTAATGCTATTAGGCAGTTAACGCATCGTTACACTAATCCGCTAGCTCATTTCATTATCTTCTCTCGTGTGTATTCTTATTGTATGTATTTTGTAGATAGATTTGTCCTTGATCCTTGACCGTCAGGCTTTTGACGTTAGCGGTATTATCTGATTTGTGAAGTATGTTTATACCAGACGAAACTGACTTTTTTCATAAACAACGACGTAAGCACTTTGCTCTTTTGTACATAGTACAAAAATTCACTACCTCAAATCAATCATAAAGTAACTGGGCTAGAGTTTTAAAATCTCGCTACAATATTTTGGACAGCTTTTAACGCTTCCGCCGTGTTATAAAAGAACATTAGATAATAAACCAGTAGATACATTCTTTGTATGAAATAACCACAATTGTTTTGAAAAAGACTCATGAGTTCATAATCAATAATCACCATATACTACCACTAGTGGGTGCTCGCGCCTTCGCTCGCATTAAAAAGTAAAACTTGCATCCCCTATTTCACCCCCTTTAAAAGTGGCATTTCCAAAAATCCTTTCTTAGCGGATTCCTACGTCATAACATCTACCTTCAATCCAAATTTCAACCCAATCCGTCCAGTGGTTTGGGCTGTGCGTTGATAGATCACCGTATCAGTCAGTCACCTGTGAGTTTTATATAATATAGATATAAGATATACTTTACATAGGTATGTACTTATTCTTCGCTGTAATTTCATGCAGTAACCTGTATATGCAAGCAAGCAGCGAGCCGCGCTTTGTTTCACTCTCTTTGTTTACAACCGCATGTGAGCCTGCTCATTGGTCAGTCACCTCGCGGGGCCAGCTTCTGACTCAGTCGTTTATCATTTCCTTCAGCCTGACCCAAATATGAGTAACATTCGCTTTGTTTGTTTTATTGGACAGGCTAATTGGCGACATAGATTGACTCGTATGTGTTATTTAGAATATGCTATCATGAATTTCTTATCTAACTTTATTGGGTACCTATGTATTTTTAACCAATGTAACTACAATAATACATTCATAACACACTGGTCTAAGATATCAAAATTACATTACTGTTAATAAAAAAAATCGTATGACATTATTAAGCCAAAGACTAAGTAGGGTACTAATATTATAAATATTGCACTATTTTTTTATTTAACTTACAAAGATATTCGATAGTTTCATAGAATAGAAATAATCAATTAAATCAATTTCATATTATCTACATACACTTCCTCACAGAAACGCTGATAAATTACTTGACCTCATTACGAGATATTACATTACAGTTAATTAATCTACTAATTTTCCGGAAGTTCTATTTGCTGCGCAAAATATAATATTATATTTGTACCACACGCACTAGGTAATAAAAGTATGGATTAACTACGATTAGTAAATCAGGATGATTATTTTTTTAAACAAAGACAACACAATATACCTATAACCTAATTAATAATATAATGTCTCAAATGACCAGATAAAGAAATAAAATAGAAATGTTTAAGCACACTAATACGATAGAAGTTTGTGAAGATTTCAAGTAGAAATTTGGCATACATTACACTACCAATATATATCTAGTAGTTTTAGCAATATCTACTGTAATACCTTATTCACAGACCAATAAATCATTCATAAAAAAGTAGCCATTACAAATGTATCACTCTGAACTATAAAAGTGCAGTTGCCCTTATGCAATTTCCATTCAAACTACTTTGTTTACTTACTCGTACCTGCAATTTGAGATACCATATCTTTTATTTAATTTTTCAGTTCCTATACAACAGTTTCTATGAGAAGTACGGACGGGCGACAGCACATCAAGATTGTATCAAAATATACAAAGTGTTCTCAAACCTTCCAGCTCGATGTACGTAACGGGCGGGTCCCGCGGAGGTACCCCGGTGCAGTCCGACACGGAGGTGGAGCTGGCACGGAGCAGCGCGGGGGACAAGTCCTCGCAGTCGTGGCGCTGGGGGGAGCTGCCCGAGCCTCCCCCGCGGGGAGACGTGTCCTCCGCCTCCGCCGAGCCTGCATCGCCCATTGAAGTGAGTATAAAGCAAGAAAATTAAAGTTAATATGTAAATACACGTTGTATGCAATTACATTCATTATTTATCCGAAAATTGTAATCATATAGAATACATTCGTTTTTGTGATATTTCATGATCGATCTAGGTTTTTTTTTTTAATTAAAATTTTACTTCTTCCTGCAGGTCACTTACCAAATTATAATTTGATGTCTTCCTTCAGCACACTTAGCACCATCATACCAAAAATCACCATGACTTGTCGCTCCATTACAGCTTGCTAGAGACCAACACAAGACACACAAACCAACAAAATCTCTGGCTTTTATATAAAGTGATAGTTTTTTTTAAAGGAATATGCAGCTGGTTGCCAAGTGCTACCATTGCTGCGTCACCGGACGATTTATACTGTGATAGGTTCCTTAATTCCCTTATAATACCTACCATTTCTTAATACATCTTTTTTTCTTTAAATTCCTATTTTTTTAATTAAATGTGTGCTCTTCTCCCCCCAGTCACCGCAGCCAGCGTCCCCGTGCGAGCCCGCGTCTCCCACGGAGCCGCTGAGCTCGGACGAGGAGCGGCCGAGCGGACGCGGCGTGCTCAGCGGCATGCTGCGCCTCATCGCCAAGGACAGTGCGCCCGCGCAGGGCGTCTACCTGGACGACCTGGACAAGGGCTCCGTGGACCCCAACCTGTACCTGTCTACGTACCACACGGACAGATATCGCACGGGTGAGCGAACACGTGACATTTGACTACTCTGTTAGCTTAGTGGGTAGTGGCTTTGCCTTCTCATCTAGGGGTGCGGGTTCGATTCCCGCATGACACAAATAATTTAAAAAAAAAATTTGTCTTGAGTGTGGTCGTTCCTATGTATATTAAGTATATATTTAGGAAAAAAAGAATGTAATGTATTATATCCGTCATCTAGCACCCATGACACAAGCGTAAGCTTGGTATGGGGCTAGATGGCGCTGTGTGATTAACTTAAAATATTATTTAATATTACTAAATTCGAAAAAATGTGTGTTTCAAATCTTCAATTCTAAGTTTAGAGACACATAAATTAGATGCTGTCTTGAAATCATCAATGAAATGTTACTCACACTATGATATTATTGTGACCTCATTGCTCCAAATTACGTGTATTTATTCATCTTGAACTGAAACAATGCAATAAATTATGCCCAATCTATGTATGTCAAAGTGCTATAGCATTGCTTCCTCGTTCGGTCGTTAACCGCCACCAAAAGTTAAATACGGAGTATTACAGCGCTTATATTTGAATACAATCGGATAATGTTATTCAACACTTCAAGTCCAAAAAAAAAACTGATAAGTACGTCTCAACGTACCAATTTATTTGAACATCTAGATAATAGGTAACAATTGAGGTCATCGACATACATATTCAATAAGATTATTATAAATTTGAACGATCACTGAACACGGCAACGAGTTTTGAAACATACATCTGCCTCTTTAGGTGCGGATGCAAAGTTTTTTTAATTATTTAAGTACTTATACAATTTTTTGGTTTTTTACTACCTATATTCTCATGTCTGATTGTATTATTTTTTTTCATTCGTTACTTATTTATACAATACATATACACAACTAGTGGGTGCTCGCGGCTTCGCTCGCATTAAGAAGTAAATCTTGAATCCCCTATTTCATCCTTTTAAAAATGGCATTTCTAAAAATCCTTTCTTAGCGGATGCCTACGCCATAACATCTACATTCATTCTAAATTTCAGCCTAATCCGTCCAGTGGTTTGGGCTGTGCGTTGATAGATCACTATATCAGTCAGTCACCTTTGAGTTTTATATATATAGATTATCTGAAATGTGAAGTTGCCCAGAAGGCCTCTGACTTGAATAAGTTTAAAGCCCACCTATTCAATATTTTTTTATCCTCGGTTACTCTCTCAATCAGAATCATTAAGAGCACTTGAATAGAGATGTACCCAACTTTTTATCAAGTAAATCTGCACAAAAAAGTCGTAACTATGGACGTGACCACGATCCGCGTGAAATTTTTTTGAGTTTTTGCATGACATTACAAAAAAATAGAGTACAAAGTCCTCTGTACTCGTAGGTTACTTAACAAAGTAAGTACTCGAGGACATGACTTCTAGATAAGTGTTGCGTGGCCGAACAAATTAAACAGTAAACGCATAATACCGATTTATCTACTACGGTGGGTATTGTGACGCTTGTTTATTTTTTTTATTTTTAATCTCTAAACTTGTTCGATTTTCTGGTCTGTGGCGGCCACTTTAAACTTGTCTATTCCTTCGATTTATCGTATATAATAATATGATAACATCGCCTTTTTTCTTTTTCTACGGAATAATGAATGTGTTTCCTTTCCATACGTCTTTACAATTAATAAATCAGCGCACTGTAACATATACTCGGTTATTGAACCAGAGGTATGTTATATTTCGATGTTGTAGTAATCTTGAACGGAAGCTCAATAAACATACATATTTATTGTAAAACTGTACATGGCAATACAGAATACACATGGTAGGTACATGTACATAGAAATTAAGGCTCTCCCTCAATCATAAAAAAAATGTTAAATCCGCTGTTTGCTGGATAGATTTCTAAAGCAAAAAATGTTGAGTCGTAAGAATATACAGTTGATTGTGAAATAGGGATGCAAGCAAAACTCTTTGTAAACAAACCAAGTAACATCGAGTAAGCCAGTCACATGTTTACGAATGTGACTATCGATTGATCCACACAGGATATCGTGAAATAATACGATTCACAACTCTATTTCATTTTCAAGTCAATTTACCATGACCGCATTGCAAGCACAAAAACTAACTATAAGTGAGTGCATAAATAATTACCGTTTCTTGGAAGGTATGTTGTTTTTCCTCTGTGCAAGTTAATGTTCATGTATGAGTATTCTGTTACATTGCCGTGATAATTAATTTTCTTTGTACTTATGCAATGTACGAATTGTGAAAAAATATATTAAAATCTGGCAAAACACAATTGAAAGATAAAGCGTTGCATCCGTGAAAAATCTTTGTTTTGACTACAGCGAAATAATTAATGATGATTCAGGAAAAAATAAATTAAACAAAAAATGCATACGCAGAATGTCTTAACGTGCAATGCAAAATGATAATAAACTCATATAACGTGCAATGCAAAATGTATTTTCTCGTCAAATATATCGTTTTGTTTATATGTCATCCCAACCCACATTTCTTAACAGCGAAAACCTAATTGCCTTTTACAATTAAGTTACAAATTTTTTCAACCCATGTTTCGTTGGTAACTCTCTAAAGAATGACTGTGTGTCCCCGCAGGCCCCAGCACAAGCATCCCCGTGTCGGGTGGCCCCACCGAGGAGGAGTACGAGTCCGGCAACGGGCCCTCGCTGCCGCAGTCGCCCGCCTCCGAGCCGCACATCGACTCCGACGATGACGACAAGATACTGGCCAAGTATGTGTGTTTGTAGTTGTAGTAATAAGAGACAAAGAAATAACAGAGGTCAACCAATCTATCAATCAAATATACTTTATTGTACAAAAAAAAACCATAAAAAGGTGGAAGGTGATCAGGGACAGGGCGACCTTATCGCTAAAGTGATCTCTTCCAGGTAAAAGTTTGGACAACACTAGGGAAAATCCGTAATGCTGGCGTACTTATCACAATATTAAATGAATAAAGATAGTTGTTATTATTGAAATGATAAGAAAACATTTTGAGCTGATATATGTATGTAGGTACATCATGCATTACATTCTCTGCCTTGAGTCGTATTTTCTCATGACTGAGGGTCGTCACTCCCCGAACAATTAGATAGATTGATAAACTCTTTATTGTTGACACATTAAAAACGAACAGTACATAAAACAAATTGTTATATTATTTCGTAAGTGGAGTTCTCTTGAGCAGAAACATGCATGACATTATGGACCCTCAAATAATATAATTCATGTTTATCTTGAAGATTCTATTTTTTTTAAATTTGCTAATCGAATAATCCTGATTAACGACTTACTGGATTTTCCCTAATCTTGTGTCATAATTATCTATAGTCAGGTTTTACCAAATGACTGATACCTTCAAAGGTCGTAGATTCACAGAGGTCATTGCAGCGCCAATGTTTTTGCATAATGCACTTGAATGAATTCGTCATCGCAGACCTTTTACTACTATGTGTGGTGCAATTATGCATATTGATATTACTTGTACGCGTAGGTGCACTAGTTTTTGTTTTATTATCATCGTTGGCCTACGAGAAATGGTGTGTATATAGTTTTATTTTGTTTTTTAATCCTTTCAATAAAATTTAAATGATTTGAGAGGCAAGAAGTGAAATTGACTTCCAAGCTATATAGCTTGGAAGTCGGTTCTAGTTTCACTGTTATACTTGTGTGACAGTGACAAGTGACTAAGGGGGAGATCATCCAGTGGATTCTTACAGTAATTTAATATGTAAATATTGTCCCCCAGGGGCCAGGTGGGCGTGTACGTACGCGAGGAGATGGTGACGCGCGCGGTGCCGTTCGAAGAGTTCTGCTCGCGCGGCGGCGCGCTGGCGGCGGACGGGCGCCTCGTGGTGCGCCTCGGGGACCGCTGGCTGCCGTGGCGGAGCGCCGGCCCGCTGCTGCTGTCGCTGCTCGCCTACCGCCGCCGCCTGCCCAATGTACACTACACCACTCTACTTAGCTAGCATATGAGAAGTTTCTACACTATACAAGCATGTCATCGTTCTCTATACACTGCAAAGAACGATGGATGTCCGTGCAGGACCTATCGCCCCTATGTTTATTTAGAATGTCTATGGACGTAATCTGCACTCGATCGTCGCAGTATGCACATATAGAGTAGACAAGTTTTATACCTACAGCAGAAGTATAGGAAGATGATAGACAATCCGGAACAGTGATAATAACAAATTTTACCAAAATCTGTTCTGTCGTTTAAAGTGGTTTGGATGTGAAATAAGACGAAAGAATATACCCAATATTTCAAAACTTTCAACTGTTTAGTAACATATACGTGGCATTCTACTAAACTAGTGTACTAGTGTGTGGCTGCCAGATAAGGATATATGCTACTCTTATATTATTTCCCTACAACTCCGTATCATCCACTAAACTCAATTCTTGCTCCCCAGAGGGTGCTCGAAGAGCTAGAAAAGGGCGTGTCAGACAAGGAGGGCTCGCAGCCCCCTCAGCGCGCCTCCGAGAACGGAGCCAAGTCCAGGGGCTACTCCTGGTGGGGCTGGAGGCGGTCCAACGCGGAGGCCAGCAACAGGTGAGCTGAACAAACTTTCTATCATATTAAGAAAAAAGAAAGAAAACATTTATTATGGCAGATTTACCAGAAAAACAAACAAATGATAAATAAATAAACATAAAATCTGCCACAACTCGGCATAATGCTGAAGTATACTCTATGTTCCAGTATAGAAAGGCACCACCTTTCACCATTATGCATGGTTGTCGATTTAGGAGCCCTGCTAGTCAAATGTCTGACTGGCCAGTGTAAGGAAATATCTAATGGTCTAGTGCCTGACTTTCCATGTGTATATAAAGTTTAATACTGAATAATTGACACAAAAAAGTAAATACATAGATAGATGTAGATAGTAAAGTTCCAAAATAAAATGGAAAGTGACATTCTCGTGGCCTCATGTTACATGCTTCTGAGTTGATGTTAAAGAACCATATACATTACATTAATAAGACTTACACTGATGTTCTGTAGCTCTGTCATTTGGAACTAAGCCTAAAACAATTCTATGACTTTTTGCTACTACAAGTTACATACTTATGCGTTTACGATCTTGTCATACAAGGCGAAGTATTTATACGCAGAAGTGTCATTTTTTTTACATTAGATAGGTTCACGCTTGACTACAACTTGCCTGATGTTAAGCAACGTTGTAATCTACGATCTAGCGCGCTTGCCTAGAAGAAACCGGTTTACTCTCGACTTGAAGACCGACAAATTATAGTTCAAGGGGATTAGAGATTCGGGCAAGGAGTTCCACAGTTTGGCTGTTCGCACGATGAAAGTCGAAGCAAACCGCTTGGTGCGAGTCTTTGGAACCTACTCGTCTACTCGTACGATGGTAAAATGGGGCTGCAGGAATTATATTATGCAAAGTCATGATCATGAAAGTATGCGACCACAATCTTGCTAAGTGCAGAGTACTATCAGAGAGTGGAAATACAAATTACAGAAACATTTGCATACATACATACATGAATGACGTCTTTCCTCTAAGGAATGTCGGGCCCTGAATATTTGTATGACGGTGTTTGATTTTATTTATAATTTCGTCTCTGGTGACGTGAAACAATTTGTGCGAGAATTTATACAAATTGTGACGTTGATATTTTCACCCGAAATTAGATTTTGAAACATGTTACATTGTATATAATGACTACATGTACCCTTTTAGCGTATTGTTCCCAAAACTATTAATTAAGAGGTTTTTAATGTTATTAAAACGCTTATTGCTGTTTACCAAAAGTTTATATAAAACTCAAAGGTGACTGACTAATTGACTGACTGATATAGTGATCTATAAACGCACAGCCCAAACCAATGGACGGATCGGGCTGAAATTTGGAATGAAGGTAGATGTTATGACGTAGGCATCCGCTAAGAAAGGATTTTTGGAAATGCCACTTTTTAAGGGGTGAAATTGGGGATGCAAGTTTTACTTCTTAAAGCGAGCGAAGCCGCGAGCATCCATTAGTAATATATATTGTCGTATTTAGAATAATTGAATCACATTTTACATAAGTATTAAAGTATCCAAGTCTAGTACTAAGATCAAAAGTCACATAAACAGCAATGTTTGTCTTCGAACTTTGGCTAGCAACATGAAAACTATTACTCATGATATCCCCAACTCGCTTTATATCTAAGGAAATATTTTTGGCAAAGCTTCCACATTACATACCTAGTTGTTACACATTTAAAACAGAATGTTGTATATATTTGAGTGGAGATATTGTGTGCCCTTTCTCGGTCGCTGGCAACGTGTTCAATGACTGGTGCTGTACCATTATCTTCCCTTTATATATATTTTATGTACATTGTACAGTCAGTACCACCAAGTCACTCGAAGCGACACTCGTATGAGAGAAAACTTTGGTCCAAGATAAAGCAAATCCATACCTATAATGGGATATCAAATACATCTCAATCATAAATTAATTAGTGTCTTTGTAAGTTTTTTAATCATTTTATGTCGAAAATAAATCAGACATGTCTCCTAAAAATATCGGTTTCTCTTTTTATAATAAAAAAAGAGATATAGGTACGTATGTATGAGACAATCTGAGACATGTAATATCTCAGTCTTGACGTATTTTAAAAACGGTAACAGCGAATGATCTAAAAACAAGACAGAAAGAAGGAAAAAATGTTTATTGGAGCAAAGCAGCAGAGGTATTTAATACGACCTCTGCAAGGGAAGTAGGAATCATCGCGCGTGGTTTTAAAGTCACTCGGTTGATGGGACGTTTCCGTTGCCAGATGATACATTTCACAAATATTGGGTTGCTTTATACCTACAAACATTCTTGTAAAGTCGCCTCCAGACGCCTCGCAAAGATAATTCAGAGGTTCCGGTGTCAGGAGAAAGTTCTCAGTTGGATATCACAGGAAGCAGCCCTATGGCAAGTGAAACCGTGTGCATGCAAATATTAAATGAAATCCGACAGCACAGGCAGGAATTCAAAGATATGAAAGAGGGTTTTGTCACACTAAAGAAACACGTAGAGGATTTCAGTTTTAGATTGGGAATTGTAGAATCCAGACTAGGTTGTCTAGAAGAGAAATTCACCGAATTTCAATCCGCACAACCAGAATGCAACGCGGAAGTCGAATCGCTGCGGTCGACTATCGACAGGTTAAAAAATGAATTGAATGACCGTGATCAAGACGCTTTGTGCAACGACTTGGAGATAACGGGTGTTCCAGAAGAGCCGGGGGAGAACGCGGGGCGACTTTTTGGGCTTATTGCGGCTAAGTTAGGTGTGACATGCGCAGAAAATGACATTGTATTTGTCGAACGCGTTGGTATGAAACGTGCGTCAGCGCCACCTGGCGGCACAGGCTCGAACGACAAAGTCGGCGCGCAGGCCGCGGTGAACCGGCCGCGGGCGCTGATTGTGCGCGTAGCGCGTAGGCAGCTGCGTGACTCAATTCTCCAGGCTGCACGAACGCGACGCACGGTGACGACAGAGGGCATGGCGCTCGCTGCCGCGACGACTCGTTTGTACATAAACGAACGCCTCACGAAAGGAAATAAGATGCTATTTTTCAAGACGCGCGAGTTGGCTCGTTCCCGTGGATGGAAATATGTATGGTCCCGACGCGGCCAAATTTTAGCGCGTCGCGAGACCGGGACTGCGTCTTTTCGTTTACGATCAGAGGAAGATTTGAAAATGATTTTTGGCGATGTTTAAATTTGTTGATTAATGTATTATTAGTATGTTGTAAACAAACATATGTTTTGTTTAAATTAGTCGAAGTGTGTAACAATTGTATATGTAGGTATTTCAGACTTGGTGTTAAATTATTTGTATTATGTGAATCTCAATGTATACATAAAAAGTTAGTGTCTATATATTATAGTAATTACGGTATTTATGTTTTATTTATTTTAGCTAAATATCAATCGCAACGTTCTTATATGAAATTGTTTTATGTATCAGAATATTACGTCATATTTTTTGTCAATGTTTTATGCACGGTGTCTGTGTTCAGTTTTGAAAATGAAGTTTTGCTTTTTATGTAATGGCCTCGAAATTTCTTAAGGTTGGCATATACAACGCAGGTTCCCTCGGCACGAATCACGATAGTACCATAGCGGCAGTAACCAGCAGTGGCGTGGATATACTCGCTGTCAATGAAACCTGGCTGCGGGAGAAGCAGGACTGCATCGCTCCCGTCATCCCCGGCTACAGGTTGAAGCACACTCCGAGGCCGCGCGGTCGTAAGTCGCGCGGCGGAGGAGTTGGTTTTTACTTGCGCCGGGGGGTGGCGGTGCGGCCCTGGCAGCACCCGGTTGATCCGGCGCATGCGGTTGTCGAGCAGATGTGGCTTTTAGCAAACATAAACGGTAAACGGTTGGCAATCGGTACGGCGTATAGACCTGATTGGGTAAATTGTGATATTTTCTTTGACGCAATTACGGATAGTGTAAGTGCACTTCAAAATTATGATCATTTAATTTTGGCTGGAGATTTTAATATAAACTTCTTAGATTTAGACGATTACAAAACGAAAAAGTTAATACGTTTTCTTTCCTGTTTCGAGCTGAGCCAAATAGTTTCTCAGCCAACGCATTTTTCAAATACTGGCGGGACATTAATCGATGTTATATGTACTGATCTTTGTGCTAGACACACCAAGTTGCGGCATGTAGGCACGTCTGTGGGACACTGTCTTGTGGTCACAGAGTTTTATATCAAGCGGCTGAAAGTGCCTCCTGCTGTTATTCAATATAGACCAATTAAAAATATTAACTCAGATCATTTTAAAAACGATTTGATGGCAATTAACTGGAATTTGATTTCACAATGTACCGATACTAATCAGATGGTAGATTTTTTTAATAATTCCGTTTTATATTTGTTTGATGTCCACGCCCCAATCCGAACCACTGTAATAAAGCAGTATTCTTATCCGTGGATCACAGACACAGTCAAACTGATGATGAGGCTGCGCGATGATGCTGCCGCTGATTATCATAAAACTGGCTTAGAGAGTAAGAAACAACTGTATAAAAGTTTAAAGACTACGGTAAATAAAGCTCTTTTTGAAGAGAAGAAGTCGTATTTTAAGCAAAACATTAATTCTAACTTACATGACCCTAAGTCACTCTGGAAAAATCTTAAAAAAGATCTAATACCTAAGATAGAAAATACGTTACCGGATTGTTTTAATGACCCTAACATTATAAACGTTCATTTTTTAAATATTTCAGCTTCTAAATTTACATCAATTTCACAGCTAACTTTCTTTGAACATCATAGGTACAGTAGCGCAGTTTTTAGCATTAATAATATAGGGTTGGATTGTCTCATAAATGTAATTCGTAGCCTTAAGTCAAATGCTGAAGGTTGCGACGCTATTAGCCTCAATATGTTATTATTAACATTCCCTGATAGCATAGATAGTATTCTTGGCATAGTAAATTCATCAATAGATACGTGCACATACCCAGATATCTGGAAGCTGGCGGTGGTGCGGCCCTTACCTAAAACTCAGCAGCCAACAGATCTGAAAGACCTTAGACCTATCAGTATTTTGCCTTGCCTTTCTAAAATTACGGAGAAAGCGGTCTGTCTGCAGCTAACTGACTTTCTGGAAAAGAATGCCATCTTGCCAGCCGCTCAGTCAGGCTTTAGGAGGGGTCGCAGCACCACCAGCGCACTGCTTGATGTCACCGACAACATTCTGTGCGCTCAGGATAAGGGTATGTGCACAATATTGGTCCTTCTAGATTTTTCTAGAGCTTTTGATTCATTAAACTCTAATCTCTTGCTATCTAAGCTCAGTTACTATGGGTTTGACTCCGCAGCCTTACGTTGGTTTGACAGTTATCTGAGTAGTCGATATCAGCGCGTTAAGATCACTCGCAGTGATGGCTCGACTGTGCTATCGGACAAACTACCTGTTACCCGAGGAGTACCTCAAGGTTCCATTTTGGGGCCAATCTTATTCATTATGTACTCAGCAGATTTAATTACATGTATTAAGCATAGCAAGTATCATAAGTATGCAGATGATACCCAGATATATATGTCATGCAAGCCTAGCGATATTGATATAGCTATAGGAAAGATCAACGAAGATCTTGCCAATATAGCAGAATGGTCAGCGAAAAATTGCCTACTACTAAATCCAGCCAAAACAAAGTATATCGTTTTCGGTAGCAGGCATCAACTGGCCAGTCTCAAACCCTCGCAAAATGTAATGTTATTGGGTTTACCCGTTGAGCGCGTGCATGAAGTAAAGAACCTTGGTCTTATTATGGACAGCCATCTTCGTTTCGAGAAACATGTGGTCAACTGTCTAAAGGATTGTTTCTATAGGCTTAAGATATTATACCGCATGAGACCTTTCCTCTCGACGGCTCTTCGGGTTCAACTTATACAATCGTTAGTTCTTTCTAAGCTAAATTACATGGACACTGTCTTTCACTCCCGCATCCTTGCCAAGACCAAAAAATTGGTGCAAAGGGTGCAGAATGCTTGTGCTCGTTTTTGTTTCACAATACCTCGGAGAGGTCACGTGACTCCGTTTTTGAACGAGCATGCTCTGCTCAGAATGCAGCATCGCCGTAAGCTTCACTTGGCATGCTTGCTTTTTGGAGTGATAAAGTTTCATAAGCCGTCCTACTTGTACGAGAAGCTAAGTTGGAAGCCGTCGCGGCAGTCGCACAGCCCTCGCTCGTGCACCGCTCCGCTGCTCACTGAGAGACACGCCACACAAGCGTTTAGGGGAAGCTTTCGTTATGCGGCGTCGAGGTGTTGGAACAACATCCCTCCGCCGATCAGGAACCTGCGCAGTATGTATAGTTTTAAAATAAGGCTCAAAACATTTATTTTGGAACACCAGAAAAGGGAAGCTTCATTAGTCAATGACACCAGCGCTATCTAAATTGAACTGTGTATATATATATATATATATATATATTATGTATATAACCGTAATATATATTAAATAGTTGATACTGCGTACTCTTTTGTTGAAAATAGAATTGTTTTTCATCGTCCATCTTATTTGTATTTGTTATTGGTATTTATTAACTTGTCTAGGTATGTCTTTGTTGTTTCTGTTTAAAAATAATTCCATGTATGCGTGCGTGACGTCATCACCAACCCCAACGGAAGACCAGCGCTGGTTGCTATGCAGCCAGCATTATGCTGAGTTGGGGTTGTATTGTGGCAAATATGTATATGTATTTTATTTAAGTAGTTTTAAGTATAGGTTTATTTTTAAATTTATATAATTCTTGTTTGTACATATTTCATTATTATTTGCTACAATAAATGTTTTTCTTTCTTTCTTTCTTTCTTTCTAAAGAGTGGTTGTCAAAAACCAGACAAAGAAAAAGAACAATCCATCATTGAACTTCAAATTTTCGAAAATTGCTTGGAATCCATTTTTTTTTTGTTTGAATTGAGCTACGACTTTGCTTATATGTACTTTATTTATTCTGAGTAACCCTGAAACGTACCTACTATTTGCGAATAGTTTCGCTCATGACGTCAAATATTCGTGTAAAAGAGGAAACGTAAATTTTACTGTTATGTAAAGTATCGTTTCCTTTCCAAATGTTATTTTACCGCTTCCACTTTAGAAAGGATTGATGTAATTGTATGCGTCTCAACGCTTACCTTTGTATTAAACCAAAAAAGAAGTACCTATTACGAATTAATCGCCAAATTATGAAACTGTCTTGTTTTTCCATTTTAATTTCTTATAAATTTGAAGTTGGTATCAACAAAGATGACAAAATTATAATAAACCAAATAATGGCATATAAAGGCACCCCTCTGCTCACTCAAGACACTATATTCAAAAGACGTTAATATTCACAAGCATCTTCACTTGTTACATTAGCGAGAGTGAATCTGTTTTTGCTGGGTAAGCACGTTCCATCCTAGACCGAAATGATTGCTTACCATCAGGCGAATTACGGTCAAGAGCAAACCCATTCCTTGTAAAAAAAATAGCATTTCTAACACCCTTCCTCCCCCCACAGATCAGAAACCCAAACCAAGAGCGAGTCCCTCGACTCTGCGCTGCCTCCGACTCACGTCGAGATCGCAGCGGAGGTGCACCTGACCCCGAGCCCCGCGCAGGAGATACCGACCGCCGAGCCCGAGACGGAGACAATAACTGTCGAGGACAATGACAATGTATTCGACGATGACGTCAGCAGAGACGTCGACAGCGAGGAGGTACCCGAGGTGATGGTGGATGGCAAACCTAGTCAAGAACAAGGTAAGAACACAACACTATGTATAATTTGTTCTTAGTAAGTTTCTGACTTACATCGAAACCACAGCGGAAGTCTTACCGACCGCGATTCGCCTCCCTACGCTAATATGGCTCAACGGCTGATGAGCTATGACATACAGTGTCCTCAGAAACGACCAAATGGAATGCCACTGTCTATTCACCTATCTAACTACTTTCGTAACTAAATATTAGTAATCGCATGCGAAAATCTCCGTCCGCTGACCTACGGGCGCTTCCCATTGGAGATATTAGGTGTGTGCTAGTTATTTGATTCTTGCTGTCCCTGAGAAAACAAGTGACTCATGATTTTCTGGAAGATACAATCGGGAGACAAGAGATGAGAAAAGAGTTAACGCTTTCTGCACGCTAATAGTATTACATTTAACTCTACAGTGATAACATTAAGGTTCACTTTAAAATAGCGTCATAAAATTGATAAAATGTCATAAATGTTCGATCGCACAAAATTCGCAATCTTGCGTTTTAGTGTAAGTGATATATAATGCGTCTCGTCTCGTCCTATGACACATTTCATGTCGTTGGCAACTCGCCCTTTGGACCGGATATACTGAGCGACTATACTTTATTTTAACAGATAATCAAGCAAAACTAGTCTTTATCTCAATCAAATAAGGTATATCTGACTGGCAAAGTTCATGTACTACGCAACCATTTGATTTAAGCAGATAATTGAGCAAAACAAGTCCTTATCGTAAACAAATAAGGTCTATCTGTATCGCAAAGTAGATATCGGTTTACTGTAGCCACTAAAGTTTTGGTACTGGCGCAGCAATGCGGCAGTACTAGTACTAGACGATACTTTTCTTCGGAAAATGGGCGCACTGCCAAATGTATACGTGATTGATTAGAGTTAAAAAAATACGTACTGTGGTGGGCTAAAGTGACCATCTTTTATTTAGAGAGATTCTTGAAAAATGGCTCTATCTGTCTCGGATTTTGAATGGCTTACGTTCAGCTAGAAAGCGATTTTATGAATTGACTTTGGGTTATTCTTGTGACTAATTGCTAGGTTTTGTTTATCTAGAGATCTAAACTTTACACATAGATGCAAGTCTATGATTATTTTCAGGATAGATAACGTGTTTTTTTGCGTTAATACCAATTTACAATCTCAATCATTAGTGTTGATATTTTTTTATAGGTAATTTTATGACATGTATAGCCCTATAGCCCAAGCAAATGTTTGGAAAGAGTGCTTTAGAAAATAAAAAGCTAAAGCTGAATTTACTTCCAATTATGATGTTACCATTTATTATAATGTCAAACAATCTCGACCATTATTGACATTTCTGTATATTTCAATGTATTGGTTGTGTTTCCAGAGCGGCAAGACAACAGCTCCTCCGACTCCGACCACGACACAGGGCGGCCCACACGACGCTTCTCATCCTTCAGGAAAACGCTGCGGCTTTCCTCTGACCAGATTGTACGTACATATTTATAACTATTAGGTACTATTACATATTTTTCAACCCTAAACGGATTTGCACTGGATCACAAGTTGCCTGATTAATGTATTCGAAATGTAAAGCACCTTTGTCATGTCTTACCAGATGGTAGGTAAGCAATAATTGTAGGGCTAATTCGGCGAGTCAAAATCACACACACAGGGCCACGGCAACCAATATGTTACTCAGAACTTTTTAGATATTTCCTAAATTTTTAAAAAACCCTACGAATGTGAACGAACATTATTAACAACCGATAAGTTAGGTACTCAGAACATTTTAGATATTTCCTAAATTTCTAAAAAAGAAACCTACGAATGTGAACGAACATTCTAAAAGTCATGCCAGCTCGTTTATCGTGATAACTATGACTGTGCTTTCGTACTTATTTGAGGAAAATATCTCATAGATATGATCATTTATTCTCATGGTGTTTTTCAAAGCCTATGTAACAAATAAATCTTAACCATAAAAAGCCAGTTAGGTCAGCATCCAACTTTAATCCGATTAACAGCAGATATACATACAACAAATATCTATAGATAAGTGCCATCCACCGTGAAATTCCACTCTATATCGCCCACGCGACCGTTGGTTGCGTCATCGCACCTTGTATGGACACATTCCCAAACATATGTGACAGAATAGATAAATAAAATTTATATGTGACATAACACTTGAATAATTTTAGCGATTCTAAACTTTGTAACAACTTCACAAACTACGTAATATTTACAGAGACGTTTCAGAATATCACCAATTCGCTTCCGTGGGTCGGGTGACACGTTAAATTGTAGGTCCCGGCTGTTTGACTATAGTACGGCAATGTCAGAGGCCCTTAGGGCGGCTTGATAAACTCACGACACCAGAGGTGGCCGCTCTCATTCGTTAAGAAGAAGAAGAACCAATCCAAGAAGCTCAAAATGTTATTAAAAAAGTTAAATAATTATTAAATGTGTGTCATTTAAATAGATAATACACTAATATTTAAAACACAAAATCCGTCCTCTTCCTATTACTATGATATTCATTGATCTCATATACTTTGATGTTTGCATCATTAAGCCTCTTGGCATTTACCTCAGAGATAATAAACTCGACTCTGTTTATGCAATTTGTGTGTTTTGTCGAGATGTAGGCGGTCACTTCAGAATTTGAATTATAATTACATTTTGGGTCGTCGTTGACGCAAGTTGCGTGATTTGTCGTCAGCCGCCGTGAGATCGTATCAGTTGTAATACCTTACATGATATGCAATGTATAAATATAGCAACAAATTATGCATGTTCATGGTTGTGTACATCATCATTGTTTAAGATAATATTTGTACACATTATAATAATAATTAAAATATTGTTAGATTAATATTCCACTATTAAATTTGGGTATTTTTAATGATATTTATATCATCCGAGGACATGTGCCTTCCGTGGAAGGACCTGGGCGCCCACCACGATGTATCTGCCCAAGAGAACTCCCCTAAAGAAATAAATCTGCGGGGGAGTCACGACCCTCAGTCTTGAGGAAATGCGACTCAAGAGAGAGAATGATATTCAATTATTTTTTCGAGACATAAATAGATAGCTGATTGCACTTACCAGCCAAGATTCGATGGAGTATAATTTCTAGTTGTAAAGGAGAGGATAATGGTATATTGTTTCAAAAGTGTGCCTTATTATTCATGCTTACAATACTTAGTTTATCAACTTTTAAATGTCATCTTTGTTCACAGAAAAACCTGAACCTCCGCGAGGGCATGAATGAGATGGTGTTCAGCGTGACGACGGCGTACCAGGGCACGACGCGCTGCAAGTGCAACGTGTTCCGCTGGCGGCATGACGACAAGATCGTCATCTCGGACATCGACGGGACCATCACCAAGTGAGTCTTCACTATTAACATTAACTAGTTTAGTTGAGTTAATGTAACCAGTTTAGTGGATATGTTTTGCTGAATAAATGAATGCTGTATCACCAAGTGAGACTTCACTATAAACTAGGTTGAATTAATTTGGCCAGTTTATATCAGTAAAATTTTCTGAATAAATAATATTGAATACTTACTGAATTTAGTTGTACTAACCGGCTGGCACTTACGTCCATAATTATTAAATTTAATCATGCCATACCGGAACAATTATACAGTGGTTGAATACTGAAGTCACCGTTTCGATACAAATTGAAGCAACCATAACAGATTGGGTATACATATGTACATGAGTCCTAGATGGCTTCCCGAACAATTGAGAAATTGATTGATATCGCTTGTAAAATCGCTGCTAAAACTGTAGTGTAGACTGAAATTATGTTGCTTGGACCTTATTATCAGTATGTTACTACAATTTTTATTTTGATTCCTTCTTTAGAATTTAGGTTGCATGATCAAAATGTGATTTATTTAGTGATAGCCAAACCAATCTCTGACTGTCTCAAACTAAAAGATAGCGTTGATACGACTAGCTTACTTTTACATTAATGTCACATTATCACAATCACATATATATGTAAGCGAGTGTGGCTCAGCGGTTCCAGTGTCTGCTTTTCATCCAGACGTACCCTGGTTCAAATCCGCCCTACACCAATGACTTGTATTTTTCAAGTTATGTGTAGATTTGCACTCGCTTAGCGGTGAAGGAAAACATCGTGAGGAAACAAACATGTTTGAGGACCACAATATCCGAGGACATGCGTCTTCCGTGGAAGGACCTGGGCGCCCACCACGATGTATCTGCCCAAGAAAACTCCCCTAACGAATTAATTCTGCGGGGGAGTCACGACCCTCAGTCATGAGGAAATACGACTCAAAGAGAGAGATCACAATCACGGTAAGCTTTTTAACAATTTAATCGTATCACGAAATCCTGGCTAAGTGATGCTCCATTAGGTCGGTAGGTTATTGACCCCGTATAATATTAATACTGTATATACATATGTATATCAAATCACGTTTATACCTTCATGTTGTGTTACATACGTGATATAGATAAGGCAGATCGTGTTACCGCGGCTCAGTTTTTGTGGAGCTCGTGGGCAGATTGTGACATTGGGATGTGACTGCTTGTTTTTGTACGAATTCCATTATATCTAAATTTATAAAACTCAAAGGTGACTGACTGACTGACTGATATAGTGATCTATCAACGCACAGCCCAAGCCACTGGACGGATTGGGCTGAAATTTGGAATGAAGGTAGATGTTATGATGTAGGCATCCGCTAAGAAAGTATTTATGGAAATGCCACTTTTAAAGGGGTGAAATAGGGGATGCAAGTTTTACTTCTTAATGCAAGCGAAGCCGCCAGCACCCACTAGTTATCTATAAAGTACAAGCACTTACTCACTTGCATTTATCAGATTTTTATGTATGTCAATAAAATACTCGAGTAAACTTTGCAAAATCAACTATGGGATGTTATCTGCTGTCTGGCTGAAATCCCGATAAACCAAATTTCAAATGAAATTTCAAATTATTTATGAACATATACTCACTAAGTCACGTTACTGGTGACAAATTATGCTTGAATACTGTGGAGCTAGATTATCTATCGTTCTTTTCTTTCAGACTTTACTTCCCTATGTCTATCCTATGTAAACTTGTACATACATATAACATATTGGTTCACAATATTCTCCACATCTTCCAGGTCTGACGTGTTGGGCCACATCTTCCCACTGGTGGGCAAGGACTGGGCGCAGTCTGGCGTCGCACAACTCTTCACCAAGATCAAGAACAATGGCTACCAGCTGCTGTACCTCTCTGCGAGAGCTATCGGACAGGCTAGGGTGAGTTGAGTTTTATATAGAACTAGTGGGTGCTCGCGGCTTCGCTCGCATTAAGAAGTAAAACTTGCATCCCCTATTTCACCCCTTTAAATGTAGCATTTCCAAAAATCCTTTCTTAGCGGATGCCTACGTCATAACATCTACCTTCATTCCAAATTTCAGCCCAATCCATCCAGTGGTTTGGGCTGTGCGTTGATAGATCACTATATCAGACAGTCAGTCACCTTTGGGTTTTTATATTTAGATTGAGTGGATTGAATAAAGTAAATTTTGCGTTGGGAACTTGGGAACCACGATTAACTGTTTGAACCATGTCAGAGCTCTACATGGTATTATGTGGTTTTAAAAGGCAAATTGACATTGTGTTACATGAGTGGTGGTTTGAAAACATTCATATTAGAAAGAAAGAAAGAAAGAAAAACATTTATTGTAGCAAATAATAATGAAATATGTACAAACAAGAATTATATAAATTTAAAAATAAACCTATACTTAAAACTACTTAAATAAAATACATATACATATTTGCCACAATACAACCCCAACTCAGCATAATGCTGGCTGCATAGCAACCAGCGCTGGTTACATGCATTAATACTACAGACAAATCATTCATTGGGTAATTCTCTGCATCCGAACCATAATACTGCCGATTAACATCAAGTTTTTACATTCATAGTTAGTTCAAAGACTGGTATCGTGTGTATTCAAACCAATGCAACACTAACAATATTCTTTATAGACCCGCAAAGTATTCAACAAGTTCAACAACTAAAAAAACCGACATATTGCACACATCGCCATCTAACCAAGCAAACGCTTGTGTCGTGGATACTAGATAACAGATATAATATAAAACAAACATATTTATAATTTGACTCATCTTATGAAGAAGAATACCAAAAAACATTATGCGACGTACTAATGGATCAAGCTAGACAAGACCTTGGTTAACGTCCAAGGAACATGGAAAAAAAAAACAGATATAATACTTATAAGTATACTATTCTTTTCACTAATCTGTGTTGTCCCCAGGTGACGCGTGAGTACCTGCGCTCCATCAAGCAAGGCGAGCTGAGTCTCCCGGACGGGCCGCTCCTCCTGAACCCCACGTCGCTGCTGCGCGCCTTCCACCGCGAGGTCATCGAGAAGAAGCCCGAGGAGTTCAAGATATCCTGCCTCGCCGACATCAAGGCGCTCTTCCCGCCCTCCTCCAACCCCTTCTACGCTGGATACGGGAACAGAGTTAATGTGAGTCATATTCATAGATATAAATAATACATAGTATGTAATAACATACTAGTGGATAAGTATGTTATTATATATGTATATGTAGATGCCAACGGCTTCACTCGCGTTGTTTTGGAATGAAAAAGTAATTTATGTCGCTCTCAAGACCATATACTATCACTGTACCAACTCACGATGATCTGTCGCTCCGTTGTGGTGTGAAAGATCGAACATCAAACACCCCTTAAGATTAATTTGTTAATTAATCCCTGGAATGCTCTGGGCGCCCACCACGGTGTATCTGCCCAAGAAAACTTCCCTAAAGCTCTGATTTCCTAGGAAAGCGGTTCCGACATATAGCGGCCGTAATACAGCGGTGAAATATGTCACTAGAACGGTATCTATGTAAACGAAATGGCGCGGTTTCCTAGAGAGCGGTAACTTGCACCGTAATTTACTTTAATTATTTTTGCGTCCGTAATATTAAAGCCGCTATATGAAGGCACCGCTGTCCTAGGAAACCAAAGCTTAACGAATTAATTCTGTAGTGGAGAAACGACCCTCAGTCATGAGGAAATACGACTCAAAGAGAGAGAGAGGATTCGTTTAAATTGGTATGCTGACCAAAGGTAAGCTATAATAAGCGAGACATTATTATGAGTGTGTTAGTAAGGATACATTACGAGTGGACATTAAACCACGCTTGGATATACATTGTTATCTATTTCATGACGTATATAAGCTTAACGTGTACCTAATCTCTGCTGTAAATGGATTTGCTTTTATGTAGTAAAGTTCGAACACGGATTACCTGCTTAGGTATATGCATTAGTTTATGTCAAATAGCAGCCTAAGTATTTAATTATTCCTATCATTTATGACAGTATTAAATAAATTAAAATTAAAGTACAAAATTAGCCTTTTGTTAGTATTCTATGATAATTTAGAATAGCCATAAACGTATTGACAAAAAGAAGATAGGATTATAAAATAAAAGCGATATCTTAAATATATGATGGGTTCACAATATTATATCGTGTTACCTATAATTATATATGACTCAAGTGTGTGTAATTTTATTATTGTAACTGGTTGTTCTGTTATAATTATAGTTAACTAACTGGTGCGCGCGACTTCGTCCGCGTGGAATAGTTATTACCATAAAACGGTTCTAGTGACTTAACCTTAAAAGATAGACATATACTGTTGCAAACATTTTGTTAGATCATATCAAGAGGAATAATTCTTTCATACATATTTTTTTGATATCTTGAACCGTTTTTGCAGCGCACGCAACGGAAGCCCTTAAAGATGAATAATTTTCCCCGTTTTTCCACATTTTCTTTTGTTTCTTCGCTCATCCTGAGATTAGCGCGTTCGAACAAACAAACAAACTCTTCAGCTTTAATATTAGTATAGATAGATAAATATTCTATGCTTATTTTGTCAGTTACTGAAACATATCTTTGTTCATACATATAAATAAAAAAATAAATAAATAAATAAATATTCCGGGACATTGCACACAGCGCCATCTAGCCCCACACTAAGCAAACGCTTGTGTCGTGAGTACTAGATATCGGATATAATACTTATATACTTTTCTTTTGTAAATACATACTTATTATACATACAAACGACCAGGCTCAACACAAGTAATTATAAATTAATATGTTTCATAATGTTTTGAATTCTCTTCTTAAATAAATGATGTTTAATAATAATATGTTTTCTTGTATTCGCAGGACGTGTGCGCCTACCAGGCGGTGGGCATTCCCATCGTGCGGATATTCACCATCAACTACAAGGGAGAGCTCAAACACGAGCTCACGCAGACATTCCAATCCACGTGAGTATATCATTGTATATACAGCTTACATGGCTTATACAAATCGAGGGTACTTCCTTGAGAGATGATTATATTGTTCATACAAGTATATACAGAGGTGACGGTAACTAACGTGTAACCTTTTAAGGATGCCTTACAATTTCATCCTAAAGGATTTTGGGAATTCATGTTAAAAAAAACAGCTATTCCATACACTAAGTTCAGTTCACCCCTGAATAGATATGAAAATAGATGCTGATGTTGGCGATATTTTTGTAAATGGAATGACAAAGAATGTTGCTTTTGATGTACCTACCTACCTACTTTCTAATACTACCCTGTGATTTCACCTTTATAAGATTTGGCTTCAGTTGACCGTAATTCTGTGTAAAAAGCTCTGCTCTGTAAATGTCGTAAAGAATCACATCTAGTCTAAGGTGCCAACTAATAAATCATCTCTGCGGGAAGTACACTTCAAGCTTATAATGTAACTAACGCTGGCAGCATTACTAGAGGTCTCTGGCCACACACACACACACACACACTCACACTCAGTAATCAGACAAATTTTTATTTCAGTTACCACGTGCAAAGTGACATGGTCGATGATTTCTTCCCCACAACGCAAAGTGATAATAATGATAGTAAAATTGAGCTGGCTATAAGCTAACTACGATTTAGGCGTTAGAGTAAAATGTTGTAAATAAACGCAGTTTTCCGGTAAGCCGTATGGCATGTTTGGACGCGGCCGGGGTCGCTCATCACCAGTTTAATATCGCTACTTGCTCATCACTTACAAAAATAACAAATCGGCAATCATCGACTCATGATCAAATACTTCCCAACATGTACTATCTGTCTGCGGCTTGGCCATTTGTGGTTGTCTTCACATACTTCTATATATATATATACATTTGTGTTGGTTAAGGTAATCTGTCGCTTGGTCCGGACGGTGTAGGGCCCTCGCTACTTCTTGTGTTTTCTTCTCAGACCTCATGTGAAATTGTCATCTGTGTTGTCTAAATAAAATCTTACATTGACTGATGGACACCATGTTAACATAAATCTCAAACTTTTTGTCTGTCCTTTATCTTTCTTAACGTTTCTCTGAGCTGTATCTAAAAAATAACTAACTGATTAATTTATACATGATACTAATATGATGGTTTCAACGTACAGATAAATGATACATTTCTGAGAAAATTCCTTTCAAGTAATAGCACAGAACACACTATAAGAGCCATTACAGGTTCTAAATGATTGTGTGATGTGTGGATTTTGTAAGACATTATGTACCTTTGAGTCTGTATTCAATAATAACTTCTAAAATTTATTTGGTGCATTTAATTTCAAAGATAACAGACCTTAAATTTGAAAAGTGTCTTATTAGGATACCCAATTACTTACAAAATATGTTACCGTAAAAAAAATATACCATACCCAATATCTCCAATTCCCTACTCTGTAACCATGTCATTTACATTGCAGGTACTCGCACATGTCCGTGCTGGTGGACCAGGTGTTCCCGCCGGCGCAGTGCGAGCCCAGCGACGAGTTCTCGCAGACTGTGTTCTGGCGCGAGCCCCTCCCCGACGTGGAGCTCCCCGCGCCCGCGCCCCTCGCCCTCGTCAAACCTAAACACTGAGATGACTAACCTGAATGGAGTTCAACTATGTATTTGGTTTCTCAAATGTGGATGATTGACTTTGTCCAACTGAGAATACCTATAACACTGAGTTATCAAACCTATTCGGAGTTGAACTTTTTGGTTTCACGAATTGAGAACGATGAAGTTGGTCTAATGAGGTTATTTTTTCTGGTGCAATATTTTGGATTTAAAAGAAGACCCTATGTAAGGATTGAAAGGAATTACGCTTTATTGATAAGCGCTGCATATCCTCTAGACATACTTAGACATTAATATTAAAAATTTAGCGAATTATTTTATTAATATTGGCGTATTTGGTGGTATTTAGAACTGAGTGTGCTCGATTAAAGTGTAGATTCGGACGGCGTTACATAAAATACTAAAAATATTGTGTGCTCGTATGCCTAAGTGCTGGCTACGGTTAAATATATCTTAGAGCTAAAATATCTATATATTCCTGCAACATTCTCAATACATCGTGAGTTTTACGGTTTTCTAATATGAAAATGCATTACTCAGTCTACATCTGGAGTAATTAATAATGCTCCTTGCTCAAATGTGATGACAATCACAAAGTTAACTAATTGAACTTATCATAGCAGTGAGTATAGCGGTTATAATGCAAGTAGCGTGGCTTAATTTAATATGTTCGGTAGATAGAATTAGTATTTTAATGTATACTATGTGTTTAGTCCACGTGTGGTTGTAATGTGGGTGTAACAATATCAAAGTACGATAAAAGACATGACACTAACTCTGCAAGGATTTGCTAAACGACCCACCAACGGAGATTTTCAATTTGTGCAAATTTATACTATGATCGAGATACCTCGTAACTTAGTTTTAACTGGCTTCTAAGTTCCTATCGAGATATTAATTTTCACAAGTAGAAAATCTAGAATGTACCCAATACTTTTACCAAAAATAGTAGCAATAGTTACGTCAGAGGAAGGATCTGGTGTTGCAAGCCTGTGATATGTAAACTGATCTCAGGTTCACGGCTCCTTACAACACTTTGAATAGAACTTGATGAATATAGTTAGAGACCATTATTCGCACTTCACTCGCGCTAGCTTTGTATGAGCACAGTTTGCCATCTTGTAGCTGTTCCATTTATTTAGCAAATATATATTTTCAGATACTCTTACTTTTGATGCGTGACTTTAGTTAGTATATTGTATTTAATTAGGCGATTATGTACCCATGCAAGGGAGACTGCAAGTTCCACAGTCGCGGTAGGAGGTAGCGAGCATATCGAGTGTAGGTGTCTATTGTATGTTAGAGTAATAAGTCAATGGGCTTAGTTTTGGTTTTGCCGATTGCATAAGCTGTGATGTCGACTGAAGAAACAATGCTTTATTTTTGTACTGTGATTAAATATGTGTATGTTCTAAGTTCATTTGAAATGTGTTTAATCTGAATACACAATGATTGATAGAAACGGAGGCTTGGTTTCCGCTAGGTATTCTAATTTGATTTTGCAATAATATTACTTGGTTTAGACATGTTATTAGTGAAATATTCCTTTGCAATTAAAACATATTGTCTAAGTTTATATGAAGATCGCTGATTTTGTCTAATTTTGGTATATTTTGTAATATAATTTATTGTTTCTGTGATTGTTTTAATAAACATTTTGTAGAAATTCCTACTTTGTGTTTTTAATCCCAAATCTTCCCTTGCACAGGAACAACCATAGAAACGAAGAGTTTGTAATTTAAGGCTACACCAGAAGAGGTTTGGGTCAGTTACGGTAAAACAAAAGTAATATCTGATCTGATCAAGATAATCAGTCTGAGTAAATATGTAATCTCATGTGTAGACTGTGCATTTCATCATCATTTATTTTAAAAGATGGGACAGGTGTATTAAAATAATACAAAAAAATACCTTATAAATAACTTGTATTTTGTTATACATAAAAAAAGATTAACCTAAAACTAGTATGTTACGTTTCATCTTCTTCCATAGCTTCCTCGCCTGAGCCGTCATCATCATTATTATCAGCGTTTTCGTCATCACTGGCAACATCTAAATCTTTAGTGAAACCTTTTCCTTTGGTCCAGTGGCATTTGATGACCACTTTAAACTCAGCTAACTGTATTCCAAGCAGTTTCAATATACTGGCCTGTTCAGGGGTCAAAGTGGCTCCTTCTTTGCAAACCTGGAATTAAGAAAGAGGTTTTTATACTGGATAGGCTCATGTTTAACTAGAAAAGTATTTAAATTGTAAGCTACAAACATTGGTCCAACCTAGTTCGCGCCACAGCTGAGCTAAGATCATCAGAGATATTAATATCTCACACAGTAATAATTGAGATAGGTGTACACAGATCAAAATACTAAATTCATGGGTATTCCACAACTTTAGTATGTTTATAAAAAATATCAATAAATAACTTGTATTTTTTTACAACTAGTTTATTGAGAGTCATAAAAATATGATAAATTTGTTAACAATTATTCTCAAATTAAACTTTTATTGGAAAATGAGCGAAAATAATCACGACCGGCAGGATTTTAATTTAAAAACAACCATAGTGCAGGTTAGCACTTAATAAATTAACTCATAACAATTATTCTCACCTGATACTCCTTAATTAGATGGATAACACCTTTTTCCAAGGATGTGGGCAGGCCTAAACGCCTCAGATGGGGTTCTATTGAATGTGAGAAGTCTTCGAGAGGCCCTTGTGGCAGTATTACGTCCCTGGTGGCAACAAATCCTGATCTGGCATATTCATCTTCTCTGAAGTTCTCAAAATACTTCAGGACATCTGCTACATCTCGGTTTGTCATGAGTAATCCACATTGGCCTTTCAGCTTTTTTGATAACTGTAAAAAAAATAGGGAAATATCAAAATACTGGCAATTGAAAATATGGAAATTACAGACAAACCCCAGTACCACAGTAGTAGGGCCTGAATATGTATGCACATTGTTAATATTAATTATTTCAAGACTTATTCAATTTGGTTTAGTATTTACTGATGTATTAAGGCATCAAATGTTCTAGCCAAATCCCCAGCAGAATGGTTAACATTAAACAGTAATAATAATAATTAATTGCATAACATAGTGGTATATGTCACACACAAAAAATGCCTAAATCCTTAAATATGGTACATGCTTTGTAAACAGACATCCCAGAGTCCTCCCTACTAATAACAATCCATCCACTCTCTTGCTGGTACAGTGATTAGTTAGATATCTATTTGGCAAGCATGTGTACAGACTGTATGGGCCTTATCTCAGATGTTAAACTTACTAGATTGAGCTGGTCTTCCACTTCATCACTTTTAGTTTTCCCCAAGGCTATGGCCATCACTTTATTTTTACCGAAAAAGAATCGGGAATCTTTCCACTCATTACGTAAATCTTTTAAAGTTGTATTTCTCATGTTGTCCACCGTGAACAAGAATATGTGCTCATATTTTGATAAGCTGTTTCTTATATTTTCTATAGTCTTCTGCTTGAGTAGTAACCCCTTCTTATTTGTTTTTGTCAATGAAACTGAAACAACATAGATAAGACATATTATCTATTTAGCAATAAAAAAGGAAAGTAATGTAATAAATCAATCATAACATTGGTCAGCTCCAACATAGTAGGCTTTTAAGCAGTCTGATAGGTCTCAACACTCTTTGGTACTTATACTTCTTGCTTAATCAAATAGTCAGAGTACTTCACAAATATTACAAAAAATATAACCCAGTACCTGTGCACTCTATCATATGAGGACACGGAAGATTTGCTTAAAATCCTTAAGTAGAAGTCTATATTCACTCCCATGCACACACAGACACACCTCACACACACACAAGTTGTCTGTTGTTTTAAGTCTAAATCTGTTTTAGTAAAATTATTCAACTATTATGAACCAAACAAAACTGTTGCTGCATATTTAAATCATATCATTTTAAAAGCACCTGTGGCTGCTGCGATACAGGGATACCTAGTGCAGTAGCCACTGATAACTCTACTAAAAGGTCAATTTAAATTAAATTTAAAACTCTGTTAATTAAGTTATGTTTAAGGTAAGAAATAAATTCTATTCTATATAAAAAGAGTTTTTATCTAAAAACCCCTCTGATGACAGCAGATAATGTAAAAATCATTATATGCATAAACGAGCCTATGAGCTAATGCTCATAAAACATCCTAATGTTGTTGAGAGTTCAAGGGCCACATTGTAGCGCAAAAAATAAGTACATATACCTAATAGGTACAGTAATGATGTTGAACAACACACGACATGCTGGATCACTTATAATACAATAGTAGAAACTAGATTTGCTTTAATCCTGTAAATATGATCAGAGCTTGCTCAGTATTGCTGGCTAAGATTATTTATGCAAGAGAATTGAAGAAAATTAAAAGAAACTACGTGTTATTGATTTGTAACTAGAGTCGTACCTTTTTTGTCTCTTTTAGATTTCGGCATTTCTGTGGTTTAAAATCTATACCTCACTTTGTAAATATAGTTTAGTTAAACGTTTTTAACACGCGTCTATAATATAACGTGAATATAACCAATAAATTCCTTCCAGTCCAGTCTTCGACTTCACGTCACGTGTTTATTCTTTTTACTAATTGACAATGACAATTTAATCTTACTGGCATTGGCAGTGACATTTGTTTTTTTTTACAGTAACATCCAATACCATCTTTTTTTCTTGGTTGAGCGCTTAACACAATATCTCATTGAACCATTATCCAGTACCAAGTTAATTTTAGTAATGTTGGAGTTCAATGGGAGATCTAAAAATCGCTCTATTAGCTTATTTATTAGGAAAAAATCTTGAGATAGTGTGATATTATTTTTGATGTACAATAAGTGTGAGCCAACACGCCATGCGTTTAGTCTCATTATCCTATAATTATGAAATTGTATAATCATACCACTATAAAGCTGTTTTAACTCCCATATTGATTTTTTATAGTATAAACAAACATAACATTAGCTCTTTTTATTATTTCAGAAACAGTTATAAATGATATTCTGTGGTAAGTGTAGTGATTTTAATTTTTATGTGCAATAATCTATTTTTAGAGATATGGTACAGTTTTTAAATAAGGGCGCGTAAACGTCATTTCCTTTTGCCTGTACCACAAATTCATAAAATGAGAAAATGGGATTCAATAATTGACTGCCATCTCGCTTTAACTATACCAAAAAGAGAAGGCACGAGAATATTTCTCGATGACAGCAAGCTGATTCATGATTTCGTGGTACGGAGAGACTGCCAAGATATTTCAATATGGCTGCCTTTGATTGAGAACCCTCTTCCGTTTTTGTTTCTTCTCTGGCCCTGCCGCCGTCAGTGTAGTATATCGTTCACAGCAAGAAAAAAACTGATATTGTGGTGTAATTTGCTGTTTAATTACTAATTTCCCCTTCTAACAAGTAAGTGCTTTACAAATTACGTCAAGTGAATGTATTTTTTAGTGTTTTGACAAACAGTGGTCCGTCATCTCCATCTCCATGAATCTGTGAATGTGACGCATTGAAGGAGTGCCCCTTTGCAGCAGCCATTTTGCCTCAACCGGCGACACGATATCGCGGTGCGGTTAGCTTAGCTAGTACTACTTTCGAATATATTTTTTCTTTTATCGTTTACCGTGTTCGCTAAACTTGAGTACAACAGTGCCTAAAATTTATACAATTGTTTTGTAATACTCCGCAAAAGGAAGAAACCTGTAAGTTGGATTTATTGGCTCCTATTACAAGTTGGGGTAGTCATTTCGACATGCCTGTAAATTATATTTTTAAACAATTACTCATGAAATGCGATTGCAAGTCTCCCCTACGGTATATGCTTCGATTTTAGTTGCGTATCTTCTAGCGACTTGTTAGTGACATTATTAATGCGTGGGCACGTCGTAGATTTGTCGGTTTCATAGAGGTAACAAGCGGCAGCGACCTAGTGCGTCGTAATTTCGTCGAGCGTAGTCGCGCCGTTATCTTAATATTGTACGTTTGATAACGACGTAGTGACAAGAGTAGCAAAGTAGTCTTCAATGTTTGAAAAACATTCTTATATCTAGCTAGGTACCTATATGGATATGATACATAAATAGTTACTATAGTAGGTGACATCTGTACCGTACTAATGAGACGACAAAACATGTTAGTACCTACTTCTCCGGATATTCAGCACGATTTTCATTGTGCCCTGTCGTGCTAATCTGACGCAAATGTAAACTAATAAGGTGTATGCTTCACTATCATTGGTGTGATACTGTCGCTACGTAAGAACGCCTTAGAACGAGAGAGGCACGTGCGTGACATTGAAGCAGGGACACCACATACGCGTGACATTGCTGCAAATCTCAGAAAAGGTTAGATTGTAGGCAAACCACATATCATATAAAAGACAGGTTAGGTTATCATGTGGTAATTCTTTAGATAAAGTTGTTATTTTGATTAACCATATTGTGTGCTTTATATTTTAGCTGTTACTAATGTAAAACAAGAGATTCACAAGTTTAACATCATACTTGTGATGCCTCTAACATGGACATGGATGAATCAGTGATGACTCAATTAAGTATGCCTGCTCAGTAATCAAGCCTACTTTCATTGGTTGATGACTCATAAAAAGTACACAAACTACTTGAAGCTTTTGGGGCTTATAGCTCATCTATTGATATTGTGGGATATTTCTATTAATTTAAAAAATTGTGTCCTTATATGCATGACATAGCTTGGAATATACCTGCAATGAAGGCCAACTATCATGCAGAGGTGTTTTTATTAATGTGGTTAGTTTTATATCCATGTCTTTAGGTATACTTAGCTAAGTTCAGTAATAATTATCTTCTACAATTCACATACAATTGTATAAATGTGAATTATAAATTGAGTAGACACAGAAGCACCCGTATCTGAGTCGGCAGAAGCAATACCTTTTGATTACCAATGTTAATTGTAAACACGGTCAGTCCTCTGACAGGTGACCAAAAAGTGGCATTCCATTCTGTGCACTTCTGTGGGTTGGATGACATGTTAGATAGTAGGTCCCGGCTGTTAGTCATAGTATGCCAATTGTTAAGTCATGTCAGAGGCGCTTAGGATAGATTGATTGACTCTCGACACCAGAGTTGGCCACTTTCATACAATAAGAAGAACACAGTTGGGTAAAATTAATATAACATAAATTCATGCAAGAATATTTAAACATCAAATTGTAAAATCTGGTTATGTCAAAGTTGCGGTGTCTGAAAATTTTGAAATTATGAAAACTTCATGTTGATGGTGTATTTAAGTAGTAACTGTATTAGATGCATGTTACCTATGTGACCAGATTGTAGGTGTAAAAAATTGGCCTAGTTCCAGCTGTTACTTTGTTTTCTCTCATTCAAGTCATTGACCTGAGACACCTTGAGCAGAGCACAAACACAGACCCATCTCCATTCCATGTGTTTAATGTGGAATTGACCCTGCTATCACATTTTGCAAAAACACATTAATATACAAAAAGGTTTCAAATTTTCTAAATACTTTTTTTAATGAAATTACATAGGGTATAGTGGTTTTTGTAGGAAATGTGTAGTGGTCATTCTCTATGACACAGTGGTTGACCTTCATCACAAGATCATAGCTATTCCAGTATTAGTTATAGTGCAATGAATATCGATAAAATATCATGTTCTAGCAAACTCAACATTCATTCACGCAGGTTCCTCTTTATATTGTGACTTTTTGGAGAGTGGCTATAATGAATGCACCACAAATAATAAAACTATCATAGTTCCTTTTTCATACTGACTGTACTGTGTCATGACATGTAAAAAATATGATCTTTAGGAATTATAATAAGCTTATCTGTTATTGTTACCCCTGCCTTTGCATCTACATGTTAGATTCCCAGGTGTAGTAATATTTAGTTATGTGATTGATCTAAGAATTTACGAAATATGATCTACTTCTGTAACTGACTTTGCCTATGGAAAAGCTTTAGAACATTTTTATTGCTGCTTTACCTATGTCCATCCCTATTATTTGAGTACATACATACATATACTTGCTAACACTTGATCCCAAGTAAGAAGGCAAATAACCAAGAGTAATAAAATAAAAATGGTACGTTTCCCCCCCACTCCCCGCTCCCTACGCTGCATACTATAAAGGCCACGTGGCTTCCGTATCGCCCCTTCTATCATTTGCGCAAAATAAGTTCATTACTGCTTTACCTGCGTTTGCCGTTACTTTGAAGGCTAGTACGTACTTTAGATGGGCATTTTTCAGATACGAACGTTATTTTGTATGTCGTAAGAAAACTATGGCTATCGGTTGGATAATAGTATTGGGTATGATATGAATCAAAATAAAAAATGTGACGAAAGTATTGAGACTAGGATTATAGTAAATATATATATATATATATATATGAAGTTAGCAAGACTAGCATTTGACGCTCGTTCTTTCGAAAAATCGTTAGTGCATAGCCTAGCAACAAGGGTATCGAGCAGTATAGGTAGTTGGCAGGGAACGGGTAGGTATGGGTGAGGTAGGCGCCGGGCCGCCGGGCGCGGTGCACACGGGGTGCGGGCGCGGGTGGAGGGGTGTGTGCAACCGTCGCGCTAGTCGTATTTCGTCTGGAGTGTTTATCCCGCGTCGGCGGATCAATACCGGTGGCGCAGTGGCGGCGGGCAGGCGGCGCGGCGACTCGCGCACTCACCCCGAGCCTCGAGTCTGTGAGATGCTGGCTAACCGAACGGACGTCGGGTCGATGTTACGGCTGGCGTGAGGGGACGCTCTTTGAGCTAGCTCTAGATTTTTCTTTGCGCTAGTGCGCCCGGGAGCCTCTTCTAAGGTGCATTACTCATGATGACAAGTACCCTAACTGCGATTCGCTCATGTGAAAGTGACGCTTAACGATTAGTCTTTCTGATGGATTATCACATAATCTCGTAAGTCTCGAATGGATTAGGAAGCTCGCGTTGAACCGTTGTTTATTGTTGGTTGCAGGGGCATCAGTGAAATAGTCCTCTTCCATCGTCCACGATGTCCGTCGACAAGGAGGAACTGGTGCAACGCGCCAAGCTCGCGGAGCAGGCCGAGCGATATGACGACATGGCGGCCGCGATGAAGGAGGTTACGGAAACCGGCGTCGA
Organism: Macaria notata; assembly: GCA_927399415.1. NCBI lineage: Eukaryota > Metazoa > Arthropoda > Insecta > Lepidoptera > Geometridae > Macaria > Macaria notata. The sequence goes on from OV656727.1 coordinate 5,892,374, forward strand.
ACTGAGCAACGAGGAAAGGAACCTCCTCTCAGTCGCCTACAAAAATGTGGTCGGCGCCCGGCGGTCGTCGTGGCGCGTCATCTCCTCCATCGAACAGAAAACCGAAGGCTCGGAAAGAAAACAACAGATGGCAAAAGAATATAGGGTTAAAGTAGAAAAAGAACTCAGAGAAATCTGCTACGACGTTTTGGTAAGTAGTCGTACATTTATATTTTATCGTTTTAGGTATCGATTTCGACATAGGTACATTCCACTTGGGTGGACACAGCGGCGGCGGTGACGTCATACATGCGATTCTACAATGCGAGGCTCGCGTGATGCAACCGCCAGCAGCCATGGTCATATTCCCCATGTTGGTATGGGCGTTACACGGCGCGGCACGTGCGGCTGGGCGGGGTAGCGGCGCGCGCCGCCGTGCTGCGCCGCGTCCGTGCGCGCGCTGCTGTCTCGCTCGCGTTCCTTGCCCCAGCCGCAATCTCTTCTAGTACCTTCATAACTGCCTTCTTTCAAATAACATTTACTCAACTCGTATTTTAATTAAGGAAGAATTTAGAAACGTTAATGACGTAGACATTTTTTGTTACAGGGTTTACTCGACAAACACCTTATCCCTAAAGCTAGTAATCCAGAAAGTAAAGTATTTTACCTTAAAATGAAGGGAGATTACTACAGGTACCTCGCAGAAGTGGCCACAGGAGAAACCAGAAATTGTAAGTAGCTTTCCATCTAGTGTCTCCCACAGGTCGTACAGATATTTTCTTTTAATTTTCCATGTTTGTTTTAATATCATGACTTAATTGAAATATGTCCTTCATACATGTATAGCTAACGATGATTTACCTTCCAGCTGTTGTAGAAGATTCACAGAAAGCATACCAGGACGCTTTCGAAATCAGCAAGGCGAAAATGCAACCCACACATCCAATCAGGCTGGGTTTGGCGTTAAATTTCTCCGTGTTCTATTATGAGATTTTAAATTCTCCAGACAAGGCGTGTCAACTCGCCAAACAGGTCATTATCTAGTGTCAGTTCCGCATGGCTCAGTGCTGGCTGGCACGGGAGTAGGCCGCGTACTAACGTGCTCGCTTGTCCCCAGCCGTCGTGGAGGACTCGCAGAAGGCCTACCAAGAGGCGTTCGACATCGCTAAAGCCAAAATGCAACCGACCCATCCCATCAGGCTCGGTCTCGCGCTCAACTTTTCCGTCTTTTATTACGAGATAATCAACTCCCCTGCGCGCGCGTGCCACTTAGCTAAACAGGTTAATTTCGCATAATGGTTGAAGTGTTCCTACTGATCACATAACGCACCATCACTATACTAACTGCCGAAATATTATTCCATGTACTGATCGCATGCCGGTAAAAACAGATCAGATCGAAACATAACCGTCCTAAGAATGTTAACGTACCTAAATTTAGCATGGTCGTGTGGCAATTAACCCGTTAATCCTCGATCCAGCCAGCATTAGAGTGATGTTTCAACTATGATTCGAATAAAGTGAAATATGAAATGTGTGTTGGTAGCGGGCAGGTCTATAATGGTGCGTGTGTTGCAGGCGTTCGATGACGCGATCGCGGAGCTGGACACGCTGAACGAAGACTCGTACAAAGACTCCACGCTGATCATGCAGCTGCTGCGGGACAACCTGACGCTGTGGACCTCAGACACGCAAGGCGACGGCGACGAGCCGGCCGAGGGCGGCGACAACTAAGCCGCGCCGCGCTCACCCCCAGCACACGCATTTGTTCTCATTGGTGTTTTATAAGAAAACGAGTAACATTCGAGAACGGCGCGCGGTGCGGCTCCCCGGTCGCCGATGCGAGCCGTCGCTTGTAAAAAATGTTAAAAAGTCGTTCGCAGCGGACCTTCACGTTCCGTCTAAAATTAAATGTTATGTGTCATCTTTGACGGTTTTGTATTTCTGTATTTACACTGGATTACAGATATCGAGCTGACCTGATGAATATAAATATTTATAACTTAAGTTATTAAAATTACGGTTTCTTAAGTTAAAAGTGTTTTCCTTTCGTATCAGAGAACAGAAGAGCCTGGTCGGCCCCCAAGTAACATTCCTTGCGCCGCATGTCCGCAGTGAAAAGGGAGATCGTGATGGTGAATGTTGTTTTGATATAATTATGCGATTAGTTGTTTAAACTTTGTTAAATTACGCCCGACAAATTGGTCAATCTCAAATCCACTATCTGTAATAGCTGTATCAAATTAGGGCACAAAAAACTTGTTAGTGTCTTACGTGGTTTTGTGATGTCCTCTAAATCTTAAATTAAGTACCAAAAATATTAATTTTTGACATTAACCATTTTGTTGTGCCCATCACTGACTTGTTAAATAGCATTCTGAATTTTCAGGCATTTATTAGCGAAATAGTTTTGTGATGGCCAATATTGTAACATTTCTGCTGCATTTTATCAGCCATTAATTAATCTATTATATTTTTCATGTTTTCACCAATAAACTTTTGTATTAAATACAATTTTTAGTTTTAGAATCAATATATTTAAATAAACCGCCACCTATTAACCCTACAAAAATGTTTTTATAGAAAAGTTGCTGAAATCCTGAAAAACACTAGATATAGGCACATACGCGAGAATTGCGATTTCTGTTATGATCGTAGGATCATGGTAGTACATGTTTCACATACAGAGTAGTCAAAGTGAGTGCTGATATACCTACGTCACTGATAAGTAAGGTAGGTATTGATCTGGGACTGAAGACTGACGTTAGGTAGGTACTAGCAATGGACAAACTCGAGATTCCTTCAGTGAGTATCATGGGCCAGCCGTGATTAGTGGCAGATGTCTTGTGTAGGACATGACCGTAGGTAGTCTCCTAATAAAATTGAACTTACCAAATATACTTACTTACGGGCTGCGGCTGTAATTCTCTTCAACGCAAAGGTCGCAATTAAATAGTTCCAAAAATGACAATTTAATGCGTCTAGGTAGGTACGTAGGTCCTGCCTGTCCCCACTGAATATACTAGAAATTAAATACCTATCTACTAGGGCGGTTAAAATATATAGGTACCTACCTAACGCACTAAGTAGGTAGGTACCTACTGTCAAGGTAAAAGCGATATCTATGTTAGTAAGATGGATAGTTTCAGCCTTTACTTACAATAAGGATAAATAAGCTGGAAGTTAAAACCGAGATCCATATTACGACCGCATTGGTCGCTGGAAATAGGTATTTGTTTTTTAACGGATTTTGATATGTAGGTTATAGGTGCCTAAAATAAATTAATAGTTTTATTAAAAGAACAAACACTATGTATCTGTACTAAATTCCATCATCAAGTAGGTACATAATGTAACCAAATTATTGTAATGCAAACTATAGATAGGTAGGCCCTACCTACTTACATCCATGTAAACTATCAACTTGACACGATAAGAATTATTAGATTTTATTACATAGGTACATAATGTACCTATATAGTTACAGGACGAACTAATAAAAGCATGTTGAATAAAACATCCATTAAACATAGGTACCTATGCTTCGTAGGAACTGAAAAAAATTGATTGCAAAGTTAGAATGAGAATTTAAGACTATTTTGTATCAGGCGTTATGCAAGTCCGGGGTGTACGCACATTAAATTTGTACTCGTAATGCCAGAAAAATGATACCTACAAGTGGTATGTGCTAGGTACCTACATGATTACTTAGCTCATGTATAGGTGTATAACAAACATTTTCATTTCATTTGAATTTCAGTTACACTAGATGTTGTTTTATCATTTTGGCCATATAATAATTTAATTTGCTTCTTTTGTGTATCTGTTACCTATAAGTTCCGGTACATAATTGATAGGAGTGTTACGAATATATTTGATCCATTCATCATTTGATTTGTAAAGTGATGTATATATTAGATTAGACACATCAATTTTAGTTATTTTAGGAAAAGCAAGTTTAATAAAATATTATGGTAACTTTACCTAGGCCTAGCGAGTGATGCGAATAATTTATTGAAAAGAAAATTATATAATCAATAATAAGCATTCAAATTTGGCTTAAATATTTATTACAAAAATATAAAATGCACTTAGTAGGTACACGTTTCATATTCACTCATTTATTGTAAGAAGGTAGCGATAATCAATTGTGTATCCTTCGCTTTTAATGCTACCTACTAGGTAATACTAAATTATTGTATTTCTATGTAAGGCAAATCTAGATTTTGAGTTGGGAGTAGGTATCTATTTTTAGGCACCTACTTACAACATGACTATTCTAAGTTGGTAGGTACTATACTAACAAACTACAAAGATAGGTCTCTATTACATTTTTCAAAATCTTTGGTCGCTCTTACTCTTATGTAAAAGTTATATTCAGATAATTATTGTAATAACTTTCCATTCTCGGCCTTTACAAATCACACGCTATCTATGTCTCCATGATTGTAAGAGAAAGCTTTTCTTACACTCGGTAATATAATAATGCATAGAAGAGGACGTACCAAAATGGAACTCAAATAAACGCAACTCAACGCCATCCCTATAGCGGCGGCTGGGTGGCCTCCGTGGACAGAGTCCCCGAGCGTAGACACATCGCCCGCCATCGAGCTGCTGTACGCGGTGTACGTCGTCAGCACCGAGCGAGGAGCACACAGCACTACATATACTACGATCAACCAAAGCGACAATTTTAAAGCCGACACGGATTCACATCCTTCGATTTGAGTCATTACGAGTCTCTTTGATTTCAACTTAACGATCACTAGCGCAGCCGCAGTGCACATTATCATAGCAGGAAGAAATAGATTGACAAGAGCCAGTATGGAGTAGAGATGCAGTCTCTGAGTGTAGTCCACCACGGTGCAGGCGAGCCCGTGCTGCAGCTGCACGGTGGAGGCCAGCACGAAGTCCGGCACGCTGAGCGAGCCGGCGAGCAGCCACACGAACACGGCGGGCTGCGTGACGGACACGCGGGGCCGCCTCCTGTACTCCACGTCCATGGTGCGCGGGGGCGTGGAGGAGTCGCTGGCCGCCACCAGGCTGTGGCGCGAGCATCGTATCTCCTCCTCCTCCTCCTGGTTATGTCGCCGCAGTCTCCGCGCCAGAGCCTTCTCCTCGAGGTTGGCGGTGGCCAGCGCGTGCAGAGCTGCGGTGGCCACCAGGTATGCAGATGCAGTTGACGCGAGCACGCTTAGACCTCTATAAGCTACGCAACTGGCTGCACCCAGAGTCCAGTTCTTCATGTTGTATGACCATATCTCTATGCTAATTGATGCTCCTAATGCGATGTCCGCTATCGCGAGTTGCAATAGGATAGAAAATAATCCTGAAACAAAAATATTACCTAGGTACTCAATATTCTACTTACATCTATGTACCTACCTACGTACACATCGAAAGGAAGTACATAGGTACTTAAGCAAAACTTTTAAGGTTGCATGACGTCAAGGATACTAGGTAGATATCAAGTAAAATAAAAGGGTTGCAAAACAAGTTTCGCAAACGAGAAGTGAAAATTGCACTCTGCCATAACATAAAGCTTGAAATATACCTCCGTAGGCGTTTATTATGAACTGGAACAATTTAAACTTGAGAATTAAAGCCAAAGCATTCCAATCCCTAAGGAATGAAATAGAGAACCGTGTTGTTTACCAGTGGTGTTTGATTTGAGCAGCGCGGCGAGCAGCGCGCAGTTGGCGAGCGCGCCGGCGCCGGCGACGCACGCCACGCAGCCCGCGAGCACCAGCGGCGCCAGCAGCGCGCCCTCCGCCGGCTCCGGCATGGCGGTGACTGGAGCCCGGGATCAATGCCCAGCGAGGCACCCAGCGCCCGCCTGCTCCGCACGCACCGCGCCTTCCCTCCAACACTTTTTTCCTTTTTGGTGAATCACCGTACGGACATGTGCGACGCACGAGGGAACGCGAACACACTAACTGAAGGTCTGTATACTTTGCTTTGTACTCTCGTCTCGACTGAAAGTTGTCCTCGTATGATCGAGCTCATTTTATATTAGTCTGACGATTTTAATTCCTATCAGCCCCATCACGTAGCGTCACGACATGCGACGGTCGTGCATTACACGCCGCACACGACAGCGACTGGGGACGTTGCCTTGCAAATGGGATATTTCGCGAAGGGCTAGGCGTGAGTGTTTGTGCTCATTACTATTCAATGTTGTCCGCAAACTACCGGCCGCTCGCCCCATCCTCGGTTTATGGTCCGATATCTTACGGTTTTTTTGTTGCGAATCGTCAATGGCCTAGCTAGAGTTTTGTTTGGAGTCACGTAGCAATAATGTCGTTGGGCGCGCGAAGAATCCTGTTGGCGGCGGATATTTTCATCATGCCCGAGGAATCTCAAAATTGCGATGAAACAACCAATAAAAACTGGAGTCAATGAATCTATTATTATTTTGCGCGCATTCCAGCTCCATCTCCCACAAACACATATACACACTCACTTAACTTACACATGTGTAGAGAGGTAGGTACACATGCTATGCAGACACATTGAGATGTCCACAGAATGTTGGAGGATTGCTGCCTTATCACTAGGTGCTTTATCGAGTTGGGAACGCACTATTTTACTTCAAACGGAAATCGAACTAAGACTGTTTGGCCTTGGGCTTTGGTAGATAAATATAAGTTGTCGATTAGATTTGTGTACCTACCTATAGTACCTATTGACCATCTGCTCTGTTTGCTATATTAGACATACCCACCTTACCAGGAACATAGCTTCATTTAATAAAACAATTAGAATCATGTGCACTCACCATCATATGTGTTGTATAATGCACATTTATACTGACACATTAAAGTACTTATATTATTTTTAAACTGTATATACCTACTTATTTAAGAAAATAATGTCGGAACCCATACAGTATCAAAGGATCAGTACAATACAAGGACTTGTTCATTGAAACATAACGGTACTCAGCATCTTTGTGGAATATTAATTGAATGCTAATAACTTTTATAATAATAATAATAAATAATAAAATTCTTTATTATCAGGCACATAACCCATAGACATGTCTTAAACTATTCAATAAAATTATATTATTATATTATTATATTAATTTGAGCGCAGCTTCTGGGAAAAAGTAGGTAGCATGTCGCCTTTCTTCTCTTTGTTGTAATTCGGTTGCCGAGGGCATTTTCCTGCCTTCTCAGTGACTCAGCCCTTGATAATAATAATGCGGGTGAGAGTTTTGAACTTTAAGCATTTTGCGATTAAGAGGTTTCGTAACCAAGCACCAAATGTTTACAGCTAACAAAAGCCATGGAAGAATAAACCTAGCTCTGCCTCAATGTAGGGCGAGCTGATTGTCTCTGTAAACGGATTAATTCGTGCGGGGTATCTAATTCTAAAGAAATCGATAACAAATAAAAGCATTTTTTTTTTCAAACAAATATGTAAGCGTTATATACAACTATCTAGATTGACTAGATAATCCTGTTTTATTTAAATATCTAACTTTTAGATTGAATTAGGACAGAAAATGTCATGCCTTAGTCAAACAAGTTCTGGGAATCGCTTCAAAAGGCTAGGCTGGGTCGAGTCGAGACAGTATGGCGCTACGATATTGTTCATTTGTTGTGATTAGCATCAGCACATGCGAGGTGATGGATGACTTGTGACAATGCTCCTCCGGGGACGTGTAGGCGTCGCTCGCCTTGTCAGCCAAAATCTGCGCTTTCCTTTGACTTTCTCTCCGAGGTGCGAAAGGTGTTCATTACATTCGGGGGCTCGCACCGCTTATTCGGTAGCCGGCGCCTCATAAGCGTACGCGTGCTAAACCTCGGTTGGAACCCTCGCCGCGGTCGAGCGGGTGCATCGCGCGCAGATATTCAAAGCACCTGCATCTAGGTTCCGGCGCGCGCGCTTATAAGCTCCGTGGAGGTGGCAACCGTTCGTGTCGGGAGCCGTGCTGCGATGTGATCAAACATGCCGAGGACACAAGTGCTTGTTGTGGTGTTGTTGTTCGTGCTAAGGGCTGGAGCGCCGGCGCGCTTTCCCGTGAGTACTTAGGCTTATACGCGAGGGCGGGCGCCGCCCTAACTTGTCTAGGACTTGTGTGTGCTTAAAGTTATGACGTCTATATATTACTGGATTTACTTCAAATATTTTTATTCAATATTTAAATGCATTGTTTAAAAAAATACATACAAACAATAAAACAAAGCTAATACGCAACCTACTTTTGAGTAGGTCCACACATTGGGTTGGCAAATAAAATAAATACTTGTGTATCTAGAAAAACTTGTTAATGAACTTATATTTGCAAAGTGAAGAGTGTTGACTGTGGGTGTGTGCGGGCAAATAAATTGTGGTGCTAATTTGACAAACTTCGTCCATTATTTTATGATAATGAAGTAATTGAAAGTTGTTTATTAATTTTCTCTTATTTTATTTACTTGGGCGACATTTTTTTTGATGTTTTTTTATATTGACCGCTGTTTATTGAAGTGCTCATATTTATTAGCTATCTACAGCCTACTTTTATTTTGTGCTATATTTAATCAGAACTAAAATGTTAAGCACTAGCGTATTTAGATTCTTTGCAATATTATATTAGTGGACGATGTTCCTACGTCCTATAACAATTTTTTATCTACTTCAGACATCTAAGAGACGCAAAGTATAATATAGGGTGGATTCGTTGATTAGGGAGACACGAACTAATTTGATATACTAGATCGAGATACTTCAGAATAAAAAAGCAGAAACCAATTTTATGAGAACAAAAATCTAGGTGCATACTAAATACTCATACAAGCAAAGAAACGAAAAGTAAAGAAGAAAGTACTTAACTGCTTTATTATCTTTTCTTCTACTGTGCTATATTGTAGGGAATGATATTATACGAACTTTAATATTCTCATACGCCCTTATAAACCTAGGTCAAGATTTGACGTCTATCTGATATCTATCGATCCCTCTGTTTCTAAGGTCAATCTTTTATGTGTCATCTGTCTAGAAAAGCAATTGTTAGATAAGTTGGAAACTACAATATCAACAAAACCAATATCGGCAACATGTGAACAAGTTACGTAAAGACCGGCTTTTCTTATTCAGCATGTAAAATGAACGTCGGAATATATTGTTTGATGGATATCTAGTAAAAGTTTTTAGGCATCCCATACGTCTTAGTGAAAACACCTACATATACCTATAAATAAAATATCAAGTAATTTTTTACACTAAGATAATATCTATTGAGTTCACAATTAATGCAAAAGTAAATGTATCCGCAGGCCTGAATCGGATAATTATAAATGTAAATTTAAGGTTACAAAATATACCTAATCGAAGAACCAACGCAAAATAATCAACCTAATTTGACCGCCCAATTCTTACAGGGTTGATTATAATTTATAGATCGTATAAATTATTTTGTAAGAATATCTAAGGTGGAAGGAAGCACTGACGTTAATTGGGATTTGGGACATCTTGATGGCAAGCATCACGTTTGCCCATTTATTCAGAAATGTCACAATATAGGTGACCCAATAGATAAATAAATAAATATTCCGGGACATTGCACACAGCGCCATCTAACCCACACTAAGCAAACGCTTGTGTCGTGGGTACTAGATAACGGATATATTACTTACATAATTTTCTTTTGTAAATACATACTTATTATACATACAAACGACCAGACACATCACAAGTAATTATATTTTAGATATGTGTAATACTTACCTAAAGAGGCGACCAATGCCATGGTGTCGTGGACGACATTACCGTGCCAATGCGGCGCGCGAGATAAATCGATTCTTATGGGGTGTGTCATGGTCATGCAATATTGTTGACAACACTTGCGTTTTATTCATAAATGGGTGTTTTATGTGTATATTTCTATCTAAGATACTTAATGTTTAATTATTGAATTGAATTATTATCAATTTTCATTGATCTTTTATTATTTTGAATAAACACAAATTGAAATGTAATGACATGTAATTCTAACAAATTATGAATAAAAATGTTTAGGTATCTGTTTAACAAGACGGATGACAAATTTGTTAGTCAACAAAAATAGAAATATGTGCTTATGCTGGGCCATGGAAGTGACTTAAAAAACAAATCTCTAACCTACAAACTGTCAATAACGCAAGTTACTCACAGGCCTCAATACTGCATACCTACTTAAACCGAATCGCTCGTTATAGATACCTACTTACACTATTTCGTAATCGGAAATAGGTGTTTACCTATTAAACTTTCACCAAATTGCAGCGCCCAAATCAATAGCATCTACCTGATATTTAGGTTTGATTTTATTTTGGCAATTAGATTGCATAAGAGGTGGCTTTATGTCTCCCCCGTGGTGGATCACGTAGCTTGTTACACAAGAGTAAACGTCACGCGCCGCTCCGGTCCGATTAGTTTTTCAACAGACGAGTGATTCATGAAGCGGCACAGCCTGGGATCCCTCTCCGACGCCTCTGTTGCCTGCCTCTGCCTCACAGAGACACGCCATAGTAAAGTACTACGTAACTGATCGATACCCAATACAAGGTCCAGTATGTAATCGAGCGCGACTTTCATCATTCGCACGTAACAGTAGCAATAATTGAATACCAATTACCGAATCGTCCGATACTCCATCTCGAATCCATTGTCTCGCAGCCAAGAAAAGGAAAAACAAATAGTTTTACTTTCCCCTTTACTTCGCTCGCATCCGCTAATGTGGAGCCTACACTTAGCTGACTCACGTGGTGTTGATTTCGGTTTCACCTCCATCAGTTTGACTGACTTGCCGAAACTACATTAGATCACAATGAGCCTCAACTGAGCGGAGCTGAGCATCATTAATCTTCGCAAAATCATAAACGTCGCAACGTGTTACGAACCTATGCGTCTGGCTTATCCAATTTATTTTTTGCAATACGTCACTCTTATGCGAACAAAACATAGCGATATACAAATTTATGTACACATCTCATGGGTTGTGCTGTGTTAAATGCTTACAAACGTACTAAAAATATGAAATTTTCTCACGCAAATGTCGTCGTTCGTAAATGTCTATCATAGCGCGCTCATTTTCAACATTTTAGGTTTAATGCGGTGACCCAAATTAATAGCTTAATTAAAACAGCAAATTCTGAGCATATTAACAGCCCAAGTACTCAGTATTCTCTGTTGTTAATGAATCTAAATGATTGTTGCAAACATTTACATGAGACAGTCCGGGCAGTGAGTAATACTTTTGTCAATTGAACCGACAATGTAACGACAATGAAACGCAATTTTCTTTGTCTCCAAATGTGACCTAGATTAAATATTGCGATAGTTTTATCCACGTCCTACTTTGGATCATCCATTGTGAGCTATCGGAAAATTAATTGCCTATCTGTACCTAATGGATATCTGACCAGGATCTTGGCCTGATGCCAGATATATCTAAGTATACCTTTTTGGCTACTCAAAAGCTACTTTACGCCGGCGGAGATGTAGGCTTTCTGATTTATTAGGGCGTAGCAAGTTTATTTAGGTGTTCGGAATCCAGCATCCAGTTAGAGGACTTACTTGAACTACAAACGCCGGCAAACAGTGCCAAAACCAATTGACATTATTACTATGATCGATGATGTCATGCTTACGAATTCGCTTGCGGTTTTTTATCCAAAGCTTCGGTGCCGGTACTGAGAGATAAGTGCTCTGTAGTTATAGTGTAAGCTAACTCGGTCAATCTTTGTAGTTCCGCAAGAATAGTATCACGTAGGTGTTGTCTCGTAATTTTAATGGGCATATTCTTTGTTATTGTTACTTCATAATGGGTATAAGTAACCGCATCATCACCTATCGTAATAGCTTTTATGGCTTTTGAGTTATGCAATGGAGTATTTGTGTTCAATTCTGGATTAGTTGAGATCTTGTTCTTTAGAGTCTGTATTTTGTTTTCCAGGAGCTTTTGCCCTTGCACGGGTGGTGGAGCGGCACCCAAGATGTCGGAGGCGGCGACGACGTGCAGGTGGTGTACTTGCCGGCACTGCTGCCGCGGGAGGCACAGCTTGCAGCAGACCAGCCTATTGATGATGTCCCAGTACCGTACAGCTTTGACGCTTTTGGTCGGTGAGTTATCACACGTTATAAGCACGGGTCGATGTTTAAACATTGACCCGTGTTGGGCGCCACTATATGATTAACATTTTCTGCATTTTTGATACAGATAACTAATATTTTTATAAATAATCGCATGTATTTGTTGTTATAGTATCCTACTATTCCATCTGTGTCATGTTTCAGGAACTTCGAGTTGCAACTGGTGCCAAACAGGCGGCTGCTGTCGCCCCAGTTCCGCGTATGGTCCGAGGACGGCCTGGAGACGCCGCTGTCGGCCGTGGACTCCTCCTGCCACTTCCTCCACGCTGACCCCAGCACTGTAGCTGCCTTCTCGGCATGTAGAGATCATGCTCTCGTAAGACTTTTTCTTTTCAATTAAAATAATTTCTATATAAGAAACTACAATTTACGTACGAAATACGAATATATCTGAATTAGAACAGTTACCTATACATGAATGAATATATTTTATAATAAGTAACTGTGTAACTGTCATTATTCAATAAAATCTCTCAGAATGTTACAAAAACACTAGAAATAATAATAGTAAATATCATTATATATTTTTTTATTTTAGCACGGTCTCATCGTGGTGGACAACTCCACCTACGAGGTGCGCCCGCTCCCGGTGGGTGCTGCGCGCGCGGAGAGCGGCACGGGTCGCACCGCGCACGTGATCCGCCGAGCGCCCCCGCCCTCCCCGCCAGTTGACGACGCCAGGCTCCTCCGCCCCCGCGCGCGCAGGCCCCGCTCCAAGTTCCAGCCCCTCAAGCCAGGCCCCGCAGCCTACACCATAGAAATAGCCCTCTTCCTAGACGAGGCCGCTTACAAAATCTTCTACCCTTTTCTCAACTACAACGAGGCAGACTTACGCGATATGCTCCTCGCATACATAAATGGTGTAAGTTATACAAGTTTACTATCAATATCTTTGTAAAATTAAATATTCTTTTGTGCACATTTTCAAAACGCCCCACAAAAGACGCGAAACGTAAACATTGAACACAAATGCAAATAAGGAAGTTATTGTGAAAAGATAGTCAAAGAGGTATGCGGATAGCGTCAAGCGTTAAAAATTTTGCCCGTCAAAATATTGCTCCATATGTATTGTAGGACACGCCTTACCTACTTTGTTACGAGTATCTCTGACCACCGTATAAGTTATTATTAGGTTCTTTAGCAAGAAGCTCAAAAAAGGCTAAGAAAGATCTGTCTCATCAAACATGCATGAAAAAAAAACGATTCTAAAGAAGACGTCATACCTAATTGTAAACATGAGTTCTTTACGCGTCCCAAGTTCTCAGATACTGCGTCTGTACTTTAACAAGTAATCACTGAGTTAATAATTTAACTTAGTGATTAGTCATCTCATCTAAAAGTATATCTATACTATCCCACGTATAAAATTTAAACTAAAGAAGATATGGTTACCTCCATGGTACCTCGTCAAGCAGGATTTGACTGTCTTCCCCCTTCCTCGCAGGTGCAGGCTCTCTACCAGCACTCGTCCCTGGGCACGCACGTGCAGCTGTCCCTGGTGAGACTGACCCTGCTCCGCAGCCAGCCAGGCCAGCTGACCACGCACGCCGAGAGGGGGCGACTCCTCGACTCCTTCTGCGAGTACCAGCGCTCCCTCAATGTGGAGGATGATGACGACCCGCAGCATTGGGACATGGCGCTGCTGTTGTCTGGGTGAGGCATCAGGATGGATTTACTTGTTGTTTGTTGGTAATTTGATTGTGTCATACAATCGATACAGGCGAAGAAACTATTAGCTATACTATACAAATAGTGAGGGCGATATTTCTTGGGTCTTGTTGGATCTATCGTTTACGTAAGAGAAACGCCATTTTCACAGTAATTCTGTTTTAATATGAGACGCGCTTCACCTCTAAGCCGTAGCCATCTTTACCGGTGTAAGAATACGTGAACTAAAATAGCATAGAGCTTATAGACTATACTACAGACTAAAAATTACACATAGACAATGCATAGATAATAATATTTAATTCTTAACATCCTCCCAGGGGCAAAGTCAAAGTTACAGTAAGGATGCATAGTCTATTTGTATACATTCAAACTTCTAAAAATATCAATTACAAATAGTTGACACTTAGTATACATTTCAAATTATTTGTTACTTCTAAAAAATATCAATTACAAATGGTTAGACACTTAGTATACATTTCAAATTATTTGTTACTTCTAAAAAATATCAATTACAAATGGTTAGACACTTAGTATACATTTCAAATTATTTGTTACTTCTAAAAAATATCAAGATTATTCTCATTATCAATAAATCACACAAATCGCTTAGTATATTAACTTCAGTCAAAATGTAACAATGCTTACAACCATATACAAATCTAATTAACATCTATTGTTACCAAAATAATCATAAGTTACAATTTTCTTGTTAACAAGTTACTACAATTATTAATTTCAAAGTACACAAATTACAAAAATCGTTGTGGTAATTTAATATTGCGTCCTGACCTAGTCATGGAAGCTAATGGAACAGATGTTGGCTCTACCTGAGAACACTCGGGTGATAACTGTGATTCTGAAGGCTCAACTGTACTAACCTGTGATGCCCTTTCGAGCCACTCTGGTGTCACTGACAGCTCCAATGGGTACAGTTTCTGGTATGCTCGTATCCGCTCTCCTGCTGCAGTTTGTACTCTGGCAGACCTCGTCCGTCCATCTTTTCCTGAAAAAATTTCAACAACAATCCCCACAGGCCAATGCAATCTGCGGATGCCCTTTTCGCCTTCCACAAGTACCAAGTCTCCTACTTTTGGTTCTCTGTCTCCTTCCTTTCCTTTTGCAACTAGTAATGACAAATATTCATTCTTGAATCTACTTCTAAAGTCTTCTCTAAGTTTCTGTAAGTATTTGAAACGAACTTGTAGATTCTTTTCATCAATTTGGTCAAAGTCAGGTATTTGATCACTTGTAGATAAGCTTTGAAGAAACATCATAGGTGTGAGAGGTCTCACATTTCCAATTTCTACATAAGTAAGTGGTCTGCTGTTGATGACTGTCTCACAATCACATAAAATTGTTGACAATTCAATCCAGTCAAGCGATGCTTTCCCAAGTATCCTTTTGAGCATATCTTTCACAACTCTGATTAAACGCTCCCACCACCCTCCCCACCACGGAGCTGCTGGCACGGAGAACTTCCATTTTATCTTGTAAAAGTTGGAGGCTTCTTCTCATCCCATCCAGTTTTGAGTAACCAGGCTTTCTGTATGATTAGCTTGGGAATGAGCGTGACGGGGCTCAGAAATCCAATTGGATCGAATATTTGCTGTGCAGTTGATAACAAATCTCTTTTGGTAGTTTCCTTTGGTACAATTTTTAAGTTAACATTACAGTATAACTTATCTGTATATCTGTTCCAAAGGATTCCTAGAATTGATACTGGTTTCTCTTCTTGAATTGAGTTGCTCATCCATCCTCGTAGTTCAAATTTTCCTTTTTCCATAAGTTCTGTAGCTTCTTTGATAAATTGCATAACTTCCGCCTTGGTGTCGAAGCTTGTAACACAGTTGTCAACATAAAATGATGCTTTTAACTTCTCTGCTGTGTTCGGGTACATTTCAGAATATTGTTCGAGGTGGTAGTTCAGTGTGGCTGCCAGCAAAAATGGACTACATGCAACACCAAATGGAACTCTTGCGTGTTGATAAGTTACCATTTTTTCTTGGTTGCTGGGGTCATCCCACCATAACAATTTCAGGAACTTTCTATCTTCTGGGGCTACAGATATTTGTAAAAAAGCCTTTTTGATATCTGAGGTTACTCCATACATCCCAGCTCTAAACATGACTATTAATTTAGGAATGGTTTCTAGTAGGTTTTCACCTTTTTCTACACACATGTTCAGTGACATTCCATTTTTGTCTTTAGATGCTGCGTCAAATACTGGTCGTATCTTAGTAGTAGCACTCTCCATTTTTATCACAGCATGGTGCGGTAAGTAGTGTCCATCTTTTATATTTTTTGGCTCTACTTCTTCAATAATACCTTCCTGTTTCCATTCTTGAAAGATGTTATGGTAATCTTCGAGTCTTCCAGTTTTAGACAATTTCTGTGTTGTGCTGTGTAATCGCCTGCTTGCTGCATCATAATTTGACTCGACCACAGGGTAGCCTTCTTTCCAAAGGAGTGGTACTTCGTAGCGGCCGTTTTCATTTACTGAAATGTCAACAGAAGTATCTTTATTTTTATGGCAATATGGATCTTTGATACCTAATGTTTCCACATCCCACAGAAATTCTAATGAGTCTCTTATTTCTGGTGTTGCTGTTATCAATGCTGAGTGTACTATATTGCTATATATTCCAGTCTGAACTGGTCCTTGTAGTACCCACCCCAGCTTTGTCTCTAAAGCAACCAATTTCTCAGTAATCCTTACCAAACCGCCTTCTGCAATGCCTCCTAATTCGTCTGATCCAATAAGAAGACTTATCTTTTCTG
This sequence comes from Macaria notata, assembly GCA_927399415.1. Lineage (NCBI taxonomy): Eukaryota > Metazoa > Arthropoda > Insecta > Lepidoptera > Geometridae > Macaria > Macaria notata. The sequence continues at coordinate 5,908,925 of OV656727.1, forward strand.
TCTTATTTGTGTCAGTATCCGATAGTTTGATATTTTGTTTCTTAAGTTGAGTTAGAAGTTTTTGATTCTGTACTCTAGGTATATCTTCACAAATTGTATCTTGTTCCAATCCAAACATTGTTGTACTAAAGGTATTGTCAAGGTTACTTACTTGAAACTTGAATTTTCTAAGAGTCTCTGCTTGTTTAGTGATCCCTCCAAACAATGAATGTTTTAACTCTTCGTGATCATTTACCTCTAGTCCTAATTCTTTTGCCAAATCTGTGTTGATGTATGTGCGCATTGATCCCGGATCTAGGAAGGCTCGTACTTCCTTCTGCTTTCCGGTACTGCCACCTGTAATTTTGACAAGCACAGTCTGAAGTGAGATATTAGAGACACTCTTTGAAAGGTGATTTGTTGCAGTAGTTGTTTCACTAGGTTTTGTTTTGGAAGTTGTTCCAGCAGTCTTTGTTGTGTCGTGAAGGTTGGGACACAAAACAATCAGGTGACGTTTACTGCAACTCATGCATCTTATAAATGCTTTGCATGACTTTGCCAAGTGTCCTTTTTTGAGACACACATAACAAGCTCCGTTTTTCTTAATAGCTAGTTTTTTCATTTCAAGATCCAGTTCCCTAGCTTTATTGCACTCAAAGGTGCCATGACCTGTTTTGTTGCAAAATAAACATGAGTCCTTACCTTGGGTGTTAGGCTTATCCTGTACCTTTTTAGATTCATTAACTAGACATGTAGCCGTTGCTGGTGTAGTCATAGGCCTTTCGAATAAGGCCTCCGCAGGTTGCACCGGCTCTGTCAAAAATTCTTGTTTAGCCAACTGCACCCGTTGGTCTGCTTCAACCTCAGTCTGCAAAAAATCTATTAAGTTTCCTAACTTAGAGCTAGTACCAGTTGCATTCAGTTTGTGTGATGTTTTGCTCCATACCAACAAAGTGTTCTCCGGCAGTGCCGACTCTATCATAGGTAGTAGTACACATTCATATTTGTCTTTTACAATGCCTAAACTTTCTAAAATTTGCAAATTAGTGGTAATCTTATCATACAGAAATTCAATTGACTGTGTTTTATGTGTAACAAGTTTTAGTAGTTCTCTAATGTAAATTTCAATTAAAGTTTCATTTTTGGCAAATCTTTCCTTTAGTGTACTAATCACCTTACTATAATTTTCTTCAGTGGGAGGATATCCATCAACTAGTGTTCTTGCTTTGCTTCCTTCGGCCATCGCTTGGGATAAATATTGAAACTTGGTTTCCGCGTCGATCGTCTCATCTTCATGGATTTTCTTGTACTGCCCCCAAAACTGCAGCCAAGTCTTCGGATCGTCGTTAAATTCCCTTATCTTAAGCTTTGGTAAGTTGAGTCTTGTAATCTTGTCCTTCTTCAGTTTATTTTTGATACGCAGCCATCTTAATTTATACTTGTCTGCTTCGTCGCAATCTTGTTCGTATTCCTGTTTCTCGTCTTCAAAAGCTAATAATTCAGACTGTATTTTCGAATCCAGCTTTTCCATTTCATGAATTTTTTGTTCGAGAAATTCTAGGTCTTCGGCCGTGGCCGTCACTGATTCACATTGTGATTCACACCTTGTGAAAGCTCGTCGCACCTGGGCACGTTCTCTTACAAGTTTCTTTAGATCCATATCGCCGTTCATCCCAATTATCTTTTACTGTTCGAAACTTGGGCAGGGTCGCCAGTTGAGGGCGATATTTCTTGGGTCTTGTTGGATCTATCGTTTACGTAAGAGAAACGCCATTTTCACAGTAATTCTGTTTTAATATGAGACGCGCTTCACCTCTAAGCCGTAGCCATCTTTACCGGTGTAAGAATACGTGAACTAAAATAGCATAGAGCTTATAGACTATACTACAGACTAAAAATTACACATAGACAATGCATAGATAATAATATTTAATTCTTAACAAATAGTATAATGCTTGATGAATATTTATAACGCCGCGCCCATTGATTCATTTGATTTTAAGGTCGTATCTAGTTCTTAAGACTGCTAATGCAAATAAATGAGTTGACGATTTCTATAGATGATTCTCAAGATCAATCAATCAAAGCAAATAATTTATCGCATTACTGTGTTTTCAATTACAAATTAGGTTGCATATGTCATGAATAAACTACGTACCTATATACAATATAATGAACACAATATACCCTCAGAGGAGAGAAGTATCGTCTTGAAGTTATACGTCTTTAGAAATTCGGAAGTTGGCTGTGATTCAAGTCATTGTCATGAAGACGATAAACTTCCTAGACATGTACCTAACTACTCGTAGCATTAAATGATCCCTGAATAATCTAAATCCTGTCCTAATCTACACACCAGATTCCTCCCTCTCAAATTGAACCATACATCTTAACTATACGGTTTTCACTCACGTGTAATTCGCGTATGTTGTTTACGCGTTTCGGATGTAATGACATCCATCTTCGGCGGCGCCCAGTCTGCGTGCTGCCGCGTTCCCAGAACGCACGTTCTGAAAATGAATGTCATTACATCCGAAACGCGTAAACAACATACGCGAATTACACGTGAGTGAAAACCGTTTAGTTAACATATTGAGGAAATGTCTCAAGAAAGTTTTAATATTAAAATGAACCATACATGTTCCAGGCTGGACTTCTACTCCGAGGAAGGCGGGCACCGCAACGGCGTGACGATGGGCCTGGCTCCGGTGGGGGGCGTGTGTCTGCCCGCGCACGCCTGCGTGGTCTCCGAGTTCGGCGTGACGGACGTGCTGGGGCGACCCTACCCGTCTGCGGGCTTCACCTCCGTCTACATCCTCGCACATGAGATCGGACACAAGTCGGTGACCATGATACCACTTTTTTGTCGTTTTATCATAACTGAGAAGTGTCTGAGAAATTGCTTTTAAAACATGAACATTTTCTGGCCAGCCAAAGTTTGCCTAGTAAAGGGCAAACTTGTAAACTTGCAAACTCGCTGAGTCGCAGGAAGTGGCACAGGACAGAGATCAATGGCGTCTTCTGGTGTCGGAGGCCAAGATTCGATTTGGGTCTTTGAGCCAACCTAGTTGATTTTTTCTAATTAGTATGGGGCAGTGCCGACTGCCGCTGTGTGAAATGTCCCAAAATATTTATTTACTTTATTTTACTTTTATCATGATTATTATATAACGCACGGTCTTCTTTCTGGAGTAATATAACATATTGAAAAGTAATAAGTCAAGTAAAACGCGTATCCACATACTTTTCATGCGGAAAAAGCTATAGATATACCTAAAATTCTCAAAGAGTTGAAAATGAGTGCAAATGGTTTCAGTTGAGACCGTTAATATTTGGAATAGCTTTTAACTAAACAAAAAAATATACACGTTTATCAGGAAAGGGTATGTAAGCCGAAAACACCTGAAAGTATCCGTTATAAAGATTGTGTTCTGAAAGTTTCAGCGGGAAACCAGCAAATTTTTGTTTCCATACAAAAGTAGAAAATTGTAGTAATGTATACAAAGACAGTATGTTTCTGATTGGCGTTTAGTTGCAGCAAAATTCGCGTGCTAACAGAATATTATGCGCAGTTAGGCGATCTACAAATATTGAATTGCTCGTAATTGCATTCACGTCACTCGAATATCAGCTAACGGTTTGCTGTACCCTGTTTTGTTGATAAAACGGAACTGAAAACCATGTAAATGTTTTTTTTTATATGTTAAGTATTGAATATTTGTAGTAGGTATGTATGTAACGATGTGATAAGACAAGACGATAACGAAACGAAACTGGTATACGGGCGCGTTCGATACTAATTAGCCGTTTGCAGCTAATCGAATGTGATTATCATCAGGGAAAACATATTATCCAGCATTTATCCAGCATATTCAAAATGACATTACATAATGTGTAGACATTGCTAGGGAATTTCGTGTTGTTATTATATGTTTTCCGTAATTAATCAGAGTGGTAACTATAAAACTCTGTTGTTGTGTCCATAATCACACCATCTGCACTCTGCAGCTATTGAAAGTTTACGTACACCAACATGAGTATGATAGGTACATTTAAATTCCCAAACCCAGCCAATCTCATAAAAGCTGGCCTGCATGCTTGATGTATTGAGTCAATAGTGTTGCAAATGAAACTCTGGAGAAATATGTAGTGTTTTTTTCCGCTGTGACTGCTGCAGTCGCACTTAGTCAGGTACTTACTACTAAAATACTTCATATATCTCCAGTTTCATTTACAATGGATTTCCGCAAAGTAACGCCTGATTCAATATCTTATCGATAGTGTTGTGTTACTATACCCACGCTCGTGTATTATTCCAGTCTGGGCATGCACCACGACGGCACGGGCAACAGCTGCGCGCGCGACGGGTTCATCATGTCGCCGTCGCGCGGGACCAATGGGGAGGCGGCGTGGTCCGCCTGCAGCGCCAGGGTCGTCGCTGATTTGCAGTCAGTATACAATTGTTTCAACTGTACTTACTCGTACTTAGGTTTATTTTATTAACCATTGACAGAAATAAAGAACTCGTACAGGAAGCTGCTGGTGATTGTGGTTTCTTGATTAAGAGAACTTTAAAACCAAAAATAACTCTAGAGTCCTTCCATTTGGGAGCATGGGAGCATTGGGACATAAATAGAGAGGAGAGATACAGAAAATAATAATATGGTTTGTTTAAAAAATACAAATATTTAAATATCTGTCTAGACCTAGACATATGAACCTTAAGTTAACGACAACCCAAATGTGACTAAACAAGTTACTTGCCCTATTTTTAAAGAACGTTACTTGAAGCCATCATCCGTGTAAGAGTCATTAGTCACTAAGCCACGTCAAAATCCATTAGCACCCTAAATCTACGAGGAAGATTTACTATACTGCCAGAGACTAGGTATTTCACCAGCCTTTAGTGGTTAGAAATTTCTGACAAAAGTGTTGGCCACTCTCATACTATGAACTAAAACTTGTGTTACGTGGCCCTTCCAGATGGGCGACTTGTTTATTGGACGGTGACGACGGGCAGGACACGCCGCCCGAGCTGCAGCACGAGCGCTACCACTCCGCGCCCGGACGAGTGTGGACCGCCAAGAAACAGTGCGAGGTGACACACTAACACACAAACACGACGTTTATTCGTTGACTAAACCTAACTATCACTACGAATAAACATATTCACTTATTTAGATATTATAGCTTAACGTTAGGCAAAATGAGAGTTCAAACCAAATGATATGATTTTCGCGGCGAAAACCTGTCACTGAAAAATCAAGGAATGTCAAAAAACCGCGAACCAATCATCACATCTTGGTTTTCCTTGATTGGTTTGTTCTTTTCCTGCATTAATATTCGCTGCGAGATAACCCTTTACATCCACAATATTGTTTTACTACTGTTACTGTTAGTTCTATCCATCATGCCTGTATGTCTTTTACGAAATCACCATCACCGCCTCATAAAGGAGTCTGGAAGTCAAATGGCCAAATTTTCTGTGATCCCGTACTACTTCTTTTAGATGCGGATAGCTCAGTTTAGTCCACTTACCTACAAACTTAGTACAGTGATCACTCTTACGGAATGGAATGAATAAATAATGTAAATAGAAAAAAGATAAAGCAGAATTTTGAAATCTATCTAATGATATAAATAAACTTATCAAACAATCGGCGATCCCATGCCGTCCACTTCTTACCAAATGGAATAAATATATTGTTGTTTCTGTACCTATTAAGAAATGAATTATTTACAAATTTTGTGTTGCGTGTTTGGAAGCGTCCGTGGGTGCCGATAAAAAAATGTATGTAATGTGTATTTATTATTTAATTGTATTAGTGTTATGCATTGATTATAATTCTGAAGATTCATTCTTTATATTCTTATACATTCTAAGTATCAACAGTCTGTTATGATATTTTTGTATAAGTTAAAATCGACAAGCAAAAACTTTGCCATTATGTTCTTGTTTTATTCAGTTTGTGTATGATTTGATAAATATAACTAATACACTATTGGAGTGTATCGTGCAGATCCTGCTCCGCGACGGCGACGCAGCCCCGGCGGGCGCGGCGGGCGCGGCGGGCGAGCTCTGCGCGCAGCTGGCGTGTCGCTCGCCGCACCGCGCCGGCTACTACTACGCGGGGCCTGCGCTGCCCGGGACGCACTGCGGACCTAATATGGTACGATATTATATCTGTTGCAGTCAAAACTCTTAACAAGTTAAAAGTACTATTGACTAGCCAATAATTTTCAGTCGAACCCCTGTTCGGTCAAAAGTACTTTTAACTGTTTTTGCTAATCGATAGTACTTTTGACTCGTGAGTTTTGACCGCAACATATCTATAGCAATCTAACTTTCATCCGCTCCTTGTAGGTACTCAATCAAAGTTGTATCCACTACTAATAAAAAGGGTAGTGCTTCCCATTTAATTAATTGTTTGTAGGAGTTTTCTTTGGCAAATTCAATCCAGGGCCTATACCTTGATGGGCGTTGAGATCCTTTGACAGGAACATTTTGTTATTCATGTAAGAAAATGTTCTCAGATCGTGATCCTCGAGTGTTTGAATTAGGCACAATTATAATGAAACTGCATCTAATGCCTATCAAAAACCGTTGCATGGTATAATGGCGTATGAACGAGTTTAGCTATGAGTTAATTATAAGGCACACGTTGCGCGTTAGCTTGGCAGTGTGCCTTGCAATAGATTTAGCAAACTACTTGAAGTCACATTAAGGAAACTTTTCGTTAAGGTTAATTGTGAATTCTGAACCAAAACCAATGAAGCAGATTAAATGAATAAAAATAATTACATTAATTATTGAATAAAAAGGTCTGATTATCCAAACAACTAACAATACCTACCCCATCTCCTTTCCAAGTGGTGTCAAGGCGGTGAGTGCGTACCGTCCCAAGAGCTGGTGACGACGACCGCAGCGCCCCCTGGCTCCGCCGCCGAGGCCGGCTGGGGCCCGTGGAGGGAAGGTAGCTGTCAGTCAGGGTGCACGGCGCGGAGCCGGGGCTTCCGGGAGCGACGCCGCGTCTGCAGCGGAGAGGCCACCTGCCAGGGGGCCGCCTATGATGTCATGCTGTGCGATGATAAGAAGGTGATCATTTAATTCCTAATTGTATCGTGATGGTAGAAGAATCCGTCCGTGATAAGGGCAAAGGTCAGCTTTTATCAACTGGCTAGTTACTGGCGTGACAGAACCAAATTTGTAAAAGTAAAGAATTAACCAACCCGATGAAGGAATTGTCAGGCGTTACATGATGCTATTTGGGCGGTTGATATGATATTTAACTACAATTACACAAAAACATTTGCTCATAAAAGATTTAGTATAGATATATAATAGAGCATTTGGATATCTTTTTATAGAGATCCCATAAGCTTTCTTACTAATAGATTCCACAAAGAATTTCCTTTGTGGCGAGGGAATATTTTGTAATTTCGCTAAGGCGTTTCATGTGTATGAAATGTTTACTTCCCGCAGGTGTGTGGCAAGAAGAGCCGCGTGAGCGCGTCGGAGCTGGCGGCGCGCAAGTGTGCCGAGTACGCGGCGCGGCTGCCCGAGCTGGACCCGCGGGGCGGGGGCCTGCAGGCGCCGCATGATCCTAGTTAGTGTACATATATATATATATAAAAAAAGTTTTTTAATTAGTATATAGATTCCTATAAATGAAGACTGTTTGTCATAGTAGAACCGCTGCCCCTCAATAGCAAACGTCCTGGGGACCTTAAGACGCTTTGAAAGCTCGCAAGGACCAGTGATAGTTAAATTAGAAGTGAATAACAGAAAGGAAGATAAGAAAAGAAAAAAAAACATATATATTTGTATATTAGGAAAGAGTTCTATTACTGCTTCTCTATACTCGTATAGTAGGTACCATTTCAGTAGCAACTTTGACCAGAATGTCTTGTCGAGTGTCCGTGCATGCACTCGTTTCGGCTAAGTACGAATGAAATTAAATTCACAATTTGAAGTAATTCCAGCGCTGATAAATAAATATTCCGGGACATTGCACACAGCGCCATTTAGCCCCACACTAAGCAAAGGCATGTGTCGTGAGTACTAGATAACGGATATAATACGTATATACTTTTCTTTTGTAAATATATACTTATTATACATACAAACGACCAGACTCAACACAAGTAATTAAGTATAAATTTTAAAGTTTTATTAATACTAATTGTGTTATGCGGGAATCCAACCCGCAACCCCTAGATTAGAAGGCAGAGCCACTACCAACTAAGCTAACAGGCCAGTCAAAAAACCAGATTAACTGTCTGAATATATAGTCCCTACTAGATCAATTCTTCTATGATTTAACTTCCAGCTCGCATGTGGATGGGTTGCGCCGTGTTCTGCCGGCGAGCTTCAGGCGGAGGGTTCTACGCACCGCGCGTCGAGCTCAACGATGCAGGGTTGGACCCTTACTTACCTGATGGGACGTGGTGCCATCACGACGGGTCGCAGGACTACTATTGTATGCAGCATCATTGCTTGCCGGAGGTAAGTTTTCAAGCAAGACGTTTTATGCCAATCGTAGAATTTCTATGATTAGCGGATGACTGTCATTGGTTAAAAAGAAATTGGCGATACGTTTCGTAAATACCTCTGGTGAAAACTATCTGAATTGTGAAATATCCTGGTGTATTCGTAGAAAAAAAATTAAGTAAGTACTTATCTAAAATATAAAACAGCAATGGTTTATTCCGGAGGTATATACATATAAAAGGTAGAGCAATTGTGCAGTCAAACTCTACCTTCAGGAGAAAAGGCTGTTAAAGTGACTAAGTTGGACTATACATTTAATATTTATGTCACCGGATTGAATAAAAATTATGGTCACATTCATTTGTGAAATTACATAAGATAAAAAAACCCAATTATTTGATCAAGTATCCTATTTTTGAGATTGAGATAGTATTATTACATAGAAATGCATAATTTTAGACATGTGGTCCTTCGATCCGGATACAAATGTATTTCAGTACTTACTTATGTTTTCTAATGTCGCAGTGTTTGCATATCATATTTGTCTATCTATCTGTAATACAGTAGCTGTATGACTGTGCCATTGTGTAGGTACGAGTATAATAAAGGTTTATACAATCAAATAATCAACAATGCTGTCTAAACCGGTGTTTGTCAACATTGACGTGTTATCACGTGCTCGCAGTTCCGCAGTTTTACTTTAGTGATTAGAAACATACTAACCACTGCAAAGATCTTTATTGTGTGACGGAACAATGCATCAAAGATAACAGGAAGATTAATCTACCTCATTGCCTTGTGTTCTTAGTTCTATGTAATTGCACATAGAATAGACACTAGGCAACTAAATAAGCTATGGTATTTTTTAAGGGAACATAGTTTTGGGCTCAGACCAGATTTAGATTTATTTATTTATGATGTACACATAATACAATATTACATTTTAGAACTTATTCTAAAAAAAAAGATTGAAGTGTCCCAGCACTTTTCTTACAGTATCTACTTAAACACTATTTTCCTTATACTAATTAAGTTACTTTTAGAGTTGTGTAAGGTTTTGGGCAACTTCTAAAAATTCTAGAGTAAGGCATAAAATGGCAAATATATAAGTATTTATCTACATAGGTATAGAGTTTAATGCACCAAAATTTATTTACTTAATTAGTCATAGGAATAATTTATACAAAAACATGTGAATGTAATAATAAATTGTGTTTCCTTTACTAAGATACTTTAAGTTTTTTGGAAACTCCGATGTTTTTTCGCGAATGACCAAGAGTTTGTAAAACGAGTGAAATAAATTCTTCATTAGTTACCCTGTATTAGTACTTGTATGACCACATTGCGTGAGTATGGTACATGTATGTATGTGATTAGTTGGTAATGATTTGATAGCATGGGATGAATAGATGTAAATATACATAACAATAGCAACAATCATGGTTAATCATCTAACTTTAGAAAAACGTATTCTTCTTCTATTCATCATTCTCAGTGGCTTGGAATTTTCTAAATACGGAACTACTTATAAACTCAAGTAACTTATTCAATTAGGTAGAGTATTTAAAACAAAATGTCCAAAACACAAATTTCAAATTCGTTAGGTAAATCATATCAGGCGATAAACTTATATAGGTACTTACCAAAGTTCTCCATTTAAAAAAATATAACTTTCTAGTAAACAAATTTCCTTGTTTTATATTTCATGCAATATTATTAAAATTTATAAACATTGTACGAATATAACTTTCAAAGTAAGTAAAAGAAGTACATTAAATAATAAATTGAAAAACTAATCCATAAACATATAATTAAATGTCAAATTAACTAAATAACCCGCCCTTAATCGTTCTTGGTGCAAATGTGCCCATCAAGCTAGCTGCGTGTCCGCGCTGGATGGCAATAGCTAGCCGTTGCACCAGAAACGATCCAGAGCGGGGGTCACCATGTATACCTACATACGTAATTTGGTAGTTTATATGAAATTAACGAGTAACCGTAGTCATAAAGAATACGTACTCGCTACAGAAATCGAAACAACTGTAACGAATTGATGCCCTGTAACGAATAGCGATTTCGCGACACGTTGCGACGTCGATAACATGTTATCTCACAAGCACCTCCGCTAAGTAAGTTCTATAAGAGCACATACACATCACGTAATTTGAGCCGTGTTTAAGCAAACGAATGACTCTTTAGCCATCAAACAATATTGTTCCTTTTCCATGCGTCATTCGCACTATAAACTCTCAGCGTTGTTTTTATTTACGTATCGTAAATGAGACGGTGATATGTCACCGTTTATCTAGACGTAAAAATTGGGGCATGATCAATTATTTTACAATATTTGAGATATATGACGTCTGTCGGCTCTTGATGATGTGATTAATAAACATAGGCTTATCTCTTAAATAGCTTAGTTGCTTCGTAAGCCTGCGGTAGATTTATCAAATTGAATCAACAAACGGTTTACTTTGAGATTGTGATACAAGTAAGCAAAACTGTATGCAAGAGTTTACTGAGCTGAAGGGACATCGTGGTAGGTTTTAGTCGGTAGTGGAGTAGCTCCGAGCCCGACATACCCCGCTGCCTCCCCCGGGGAGAGTGCAGGGATGCGCAAATGCATTTTCTCCACATAAAAGGAGTTTACTGCCGATTCGAAGCCTTCAGGAAAACATTGGAAAATGTCAGTATTGTTGAAACTAGTTATTTTAAACTATTAGTAGGGTTAGTTTAAACTATTAGTAGGTAATTGTACACAAGATACCAAGCGCAGTAAATATAGCATAGCAGTCATGGTAGAGACGTCTGTACTACACGATATTTGGGAAGTATATGAACATTAATATATTTTTTCAATCTCTTGTATCTACGTACTTAAAACATATCCTAATGTAACATTACATACCTACCAGTCTTACAAGTTAATGAAATATAATTGAATTCTATGGAATTATGGTATCAATCTTTACATTAGTCATTACTTATTTGTAGAGCCCTTACTAACTATAACACAATTTCTAGCTAAAAAATATTCATATTACTTATAGCCTGTTGTTGTTTCTTACTCCTTATATTTAAAATTTGCAATGTTATAGCAATGATTCAAATAAAGTTAAGATATTTATGTTAAAACAATGAGGAAACATCATTTAATATTTGCTTTTAACTGAAGATGTTTGTATGATGATGAAGACTTCTCGTTTCTTTGTATCATTTTAACTACCGTGATAATTCCTCTCTAGATGTTAATGTGATATGGAATGTTAAGAAAAATGGAACAGTAATTATTATAGTAGAGTTATAGTCAAGCATGAGCTTATTAAATATAAGTAAAAGTAAATAAAAAATATATATGTTAAAATTTAATTAATTTTCTTGTGGTTTTACATAAATCACAATAATTATTATGAAATATTTTCGTAAAATATATTGAACGGTTAGAATACACGACACTAAACCTTCATACATTATAATGTATTTTTGAAAAAAATACATGGTTATGGGTGGTTGGTTATGGAATGAATTATAAAGATAAATGGATACCTAGTCATTTTAAACTGCGTGTAATATTATGCGTATAAACGGAAGTGGCGACAAGGTTACGCTTTTAACCACACATTATATTATCAAGTCATATATGCTGATACATGCAACATGCAGTGATTTATAATTGAAGACTTATTACCAGCTACCTAGTGTTCTATTATAGGATGTAATAATTATTGTAAAACATATGCATTAAAATATGTTTTCAGCTTTTCCGCAAAATTGGCTAGCGGTCATTTACACAAAAAGATTTTTACCCTATTTACATACGATTACCAGTTACCGAATTACCAGTAATAGTATTTTATTTATTTATTTTATAATGGCACACAAAACAGAATGTGTTCTTAAATGAACTGAATATACATTTAAAACTGTTTAGACCCAGAACAAATTCCAAAATAAGATACAATACCAAAGTATATACCGTAGTACCTAATAGTTTTTACCGGTGATACCTAGACAGATTTTTTTGGAAATAAAATAATGTTTTATTGTGTCTAGGTGATTTTTTGTTGTTTTAGAGTTGGTAGATAATCCCTTAAATATTGGTCTCTTTTCATCTAAACTTACACCTTGAATTTGTTTGCATTTACAATAAGTCTCTCTTGAGTCTTATTTCCTCATGACTGAGGCTCGTGACTCCCCCGCAGAATTAATTCGTTAGAAGAGTTGTCTTGGGTAGATACATCGTGGTGGGTGACCAGGTTCTTCCATGGAAGACATGTCCTCAGATATTGTAGTCTTCAAATATGTCGGTTTCCTCACGATGTTTTCCTTCGCCGCTAAACGAGTGCAAATCCACACTTAATTTGTGTTACCACAATACCAATGACTTGTATTTTCAAGTTAAGTGCAGCTGGATGAAAAGCAGACACTGGACACCGCTGAGCCACACTAGCTTACAATAAGTATGTAGATATTACCAATAACAATATGGTTTACTCATACCCACTGGGCTTATTGTGTAGGTACGCTTTAAAGCTCTGTTGTCGATGGTCAAGGAGTAATCGCGACCGGTTACCCTTAACCAGGGTCACTATGGAAGTATTGTATTGTCTAAATGTTATTATTCTGTTAAGCTATTTTTCAATGATAAAATTACAAATTTATGACATTCATTAATATAATCTCAATTGACATTTAAGTATTTTTGTTCCAGACATAATTTATTGCATACCAGTAATGGTTAAGATGTGTGATTCCAAATTTTTAGCACTTACACAACATCAAATCTGTATTATCAAACTAAACTAGTACATCTTGCAAACATCTATATATCAATATACCTATATATATATAAAAAAAAAATTGTAAAGGTTCACTATCATTTAAAATGTCAGCATCATATTTAATACTGTACAACATGCTTCAGGGTTTTATACAGGGCTACCTGAAAAACACCAGCAACCTCTCAGGGCTAGAAAGCTAACATCATATTACAACAGGTTTTGTTCCACGACTTTTGGGAATACGCGAAAAAAACATCAACTGTTCCGCACAAAAAGTTTCAATGCCTCCTGATAAAATGTAGCCATGTTCCCAAACTCATGGAGGTTCGTTCCCAATCTATCTAATTTAGACAAAATGCATGTAAAAGGAGTTCTTTATTCGTAAATTCGTCAAACAGATGTTGTTGTATAAGATGTGAGCTACCTAGTTCTACGAGATTGCTGGCGTTTTTCAGGGAACCCTGTATATTTACAAAGCTACTACTCACGTCTACTTGCTATTTGTTGTATCAGAACGATAGCCTCTCAAACAAGTGTTTGCGACGCCGACTAATCAGTTAAGTGGATAATAGCTGTCACTGAATTCATTTGTACATTTTATACTTCGCACCTTAATGGGTCTCGCAATATTTCTATAGTAACGCAAATTTTGTGCCTATAACTATTAAATAACTATTTGTGGCATAATATTTAAATGTTCTCTTGTTTGTGTTGTGTTCTATTTCATTTGTGTATCCAATATAGCGTTAATCTAACTAGGGAAAAGATAATTAAAAATAATAATTCAGGACATATCACACAGTGCCATCTTTTTTTTTTTTTTTTCAAAACTCAAAATTTTTTATTGGTTTCATACAATACTTAAAAACTAAGAAAAGATGTATTTATATCTAATTACAAAGTTGCACGCGGTGTGTTGGCATCCGGACGAGAAATATCTCAAATCAAATCAAATCAAATCAAATATACTTTATTGTACACCAAATAAAAAAGAACATATTTAACATAAAGGTGGAAGGTAACCAGGGACATTGGGCGACCTTATCACTAAAGTGATCTCTAAAGTAATATCTGTATCCCGGATACCAACGTCTTCCCGTTATACATGTTATATTGTTATGTAGCAATATAGTAAAATTACAAATGAGGGTTAGTTTAATAAATTAGTTATTAACAAGTTAACGTAGTTAGAAATAAAAAGTTGCTAAATTTAATATTTAGTGTTTAAATTTCAAGCCTCGTATTTGTTCGAGTACCAATAAATAACTAAATAAATACTTAGTCACTGATTTCTTATATTTCGGAATTCTATCTATAAATAGCCAGAGGCGCAAGCGGTGGATCTAGCCCCATACTAAGCTTACGCTTGTACCATACTTATTATACATAGAAAAGACCAGGCGCAACACAAGTAATCACAAAATTACAAGATCACTGAAGAGAATACATATCTACGTATATACTATTACGTGCAATAGCACGTAGGTAATAACCTACTGGTAACCTAATCGTTCGTATGTAAAACCTAAGGTAAAAATCTTTTTATGAACAATTTTAGTCCTCATTTATCAAAATCAACAGCTTTTGTTCTGACTATTGGTAGTTCACAAAAAATGGTTAGATGATGATGATGATCGCAAAAAAAGGCTATAAAGTTATTGTATGAAATACATACATAAATATAATTTTAAATATCTTATATGGTAACTTATTCAACAAAAAATTCTTATCGTCTTCATCATTAGACAACTGAAAACTACACTTAGACGTATCTACATACCTACATATTTTACATAAGGCAAAACTATATAGCATAGAGAACATATTATGTACGCAATTGTGTTTAGTGTCACTGTCACGTGCCATCTGTATATATGGAGATATAGTTACGTTAGCCGGGTTTGAAACAAAAAACCAAAACCACACAAGCACATGTCTTTTATGGCAGAAGAATATAATTGTCTGCCATTTGTCGAGTCGCGGTTGATACCCAAGTATCTACATAAAACAATATACCTACCTATGTATATGTATAGGTACATTCTTATGTCCAATGTACCTCAACCTCAACTAATGTCAATTTGTATGTTACTAATTTTAAAGCAAATTGGTACCTGACAGAAATCATTATTATGATAATTGTTGTTTTTGACATTTTTTTTGTAGTTCAACGTCTTTCAAATTTAAGAATCGTTTCGTCTATTTGCTTAAACTACCTAATGTCGGCGATTTTTACGCGACAAGTAATTCAGTAAGTCATTTGAAAAATTTATCGTCACTTTCCCGCAATTTATATATTTGCATATAAAAATATAAATAAAAGAAATGCAGTCCTAGTTTAAGACTCGTAATATTAGTACGTTTAGTTAATAAATATAGGGATTGCTGTGACTTAGTAACAAAATGGCGGTTGCATAGTAATACATGCAACTCTTGAAAATTTGTTACTCTTGATAATAAACAAAGAGGTTTATTCTATTTCATAATAAAGTCATAATTTCTTTGTCAGAACTTCAAGATGACCCCGCAGTGGCACATTTGGGATCTGCCTGGCGACGACGTGCGAGGTTCCTTCAACGCCCGAGCCCTGACATCCTCCGACGATGAATCTGCTGCAGCAGCTATAAAAGCCTACCTGTCTGTGGATGAAGCAGGCACGCCCCTGGCGAGGTCTGCGCTGCCACCTCACCTGCCTGATGAACCGGAGTCCAACTGGGAAGTTGAAGACTATGTGGAACTGCCGAAGAAAACTGACACCCATAAAGGTCGAAGTCATCGAGCCGCGTTTTCCATACGATAAAAATGTGTATCATTTACTGACGACTTTCGACTCTTTTAACGTTATAAAATGTAGCGCACTGTATTGACGCAATGGGTTTGATATTTTTCTCAGTTTTCACGTAGTTCTTAGGTTGTTACGAAGATGTCTTGCCAAACGATTGTGCTAATGATTCCATAGTTGTAGGGCTAAATTTAGATTTATCTGATGAGATAGTGCATTTAATAAGATTATTAGATTAGACTTTAATAACTTTGATACAGTATTATTTACCTTGTACGTCTAGGTGTAGGGAGTTAAGATTAGAGGTTTTACTGACATGGTCGTAGGCAAGCAGTCAACATTGCTGATATATGAACTGTAATGCCTCGTATTATACAGTAACGTACAGAAATATTCTTGTTTGTTACTTGCAAATGATAACGGGGAATCATTTCTGAGTTCCGTCTTTTTATAGAGATGCAGTAATAAGTTATTTCTGTTATCATGGCAGAGCAAACACCTCGAATGCTAGTCCTTATTTATTTCTCCAATTGTAATATTTATAAAGTAGATAAGTATTTTATTATAATTTAATAAGCATAATTTAGTATATTTATGTGTATTATAAGTAGCAATTTAAGATAAGTGTGTTTTTACATTTGAAAATAAAGATTACGAGGAGCATAAGTCATGGTTTTATTTATGGTTGCCGTAGCAGAGTCATTTATTAGGCGGTTTGCTGAACGATCCGCCTATAAATTATTTAAATTTATTGACCGGATAAAATTGACCGATTCTTCGGTATGTACAGTGTGTACTGAGCTTAGGTACTTCTGCCTTGTGCATAGCAAGTAGTTCTTTGTATCCTAGCATTAGCTATACATTCTATACATAGTGACTTGTATTATGTGGCTTCACTCATGTATGTATTAAATAACTGGCTTAGTTCGAGTCAGATTAATCAAATCAAATCAAATATAAATTTATTTACAGTATGGTGGCACATTTATATAATTAGATAAATACAGTATTATAAAAACAGAACTAGATTATGTGCGCTTCCAACGGGCCCCGAACTAGGCCAGGCCTGTATCTCGGTGGCCCAATAATGTACGAAGGGTTTCAAACCATTCCATGAAAACAACAAAACAACAAGTTATAAGAATAAAACCAAAATCAATTGCAACATAAAACAAAAAAATACAGATGGTTTGTTTTACATGTAGGTATGTATATATTTTACTTTCTAATTATTACTGTTCATGAAATACAGCCTAGTAACACTTAACAGACAGACAAACGAATGGACATCGAATTCTTTGAAAAAAGTATGTACCTTTAATATTGGCATTTTGTCGAGTTTGATTGGATATATAGGCATATTACATAACACTACAAGGTTAGGTGCTAAGTGTCGATAGACTCGTGTTAACCCAAAATTGGTAAATCTAAATTAAATTATCAAGTGTTACGTATGAAATGATACACAATTTAGCGAGTGTTTCTGAATTGAATTAGATCTAATAAAACGTCAAACGTAAGTATCTGAATCGTGAAAGCCTTTGGATGCAATTTGCAGGGTTTACTTCAAATTTGCAAGTATTAAATAGGTAAGTCACACAAATAATCTTGACTGGCCTGTTAGCTTAGTTGGTAGTGGCTCTGCCTTCTAATCTAGGGGTTGCGGGTTCGATTCCCGCCTGACACAAGTATTTATGCATTTTAAAAATGTATAATTTCTTGTGTTGAGTCTGGTTGTTTGTATGTATAATAAGTATGTATTTACAAAAGAAAAGTATATAAGTATTATATCCGTTATCTAGTACCCACGACACAAGCGTTTGCTTAGTGTGGGGCTAGACGGCGCTGTGTGCAATGTCCCGAAATATTTATTTTTTATTATTTTAATCAGTAGGTTGGGACAGCTGACGTCTACAAGAGTAAGTAATAAATATAGTAAGAACTAGTGAGTGCTCGCGGCTTCGCTCGCATTAAGAAGTAAAACTTGCATTCTCTTTAAAAGTGGCATTTCCGAAAATCCTTTCTTATCGGATGCCTACGACATTACATCTAACTGAATGCCGAATTTCAGCCCAGCCTGCCCAGAAGTTTGGGCTGTGCGTTGACATATCACTATGTTAGTCAGTCACCTTTGAGTTTTATATATTTTAATTAAGATTATATTTATAAGTATATAGAAATGTTAGAGAAAGATACACCTGAATATAGACGAAAGCACATAGGTTTATTTTAGTAGGCTATGGCCCACGTGAACACATCTTTTTGCATTTAAATTTAATTATTCAATGTTGATACTGATGAAAAAAGTTAAACGTTTCATAAACAAAATGTAGGTTATAGATTAAACTTCGCTTCAAAATTTGTTTGATGTGATCAGTGTTTGTTGGACAACATCTCCGACTTCTATATGTTGGTGGATTAATCGACGAACATACAATTAAAAAAAAAATGTAGGTTCTACTAGAAATATACCACTTAAATGACGAGAGAACTAGTGAAGATCCATACATCATCACTTATCACTAGTTCTGATGGATCGGCTGCACAGAATGACCGCTTACATAGAGCTCGTGTCCAAAATACATTTTATGGAGATTGAAAAGCATAACGTGCCATAAACACCATTCGCAATAAGTAGTAAGCAATAAAGTTTACAGTGTGTATTTTTAGCTGACGACCGTTGAAGATGATCATTCGGTGTTGTTTGTTCAAAGCCGCATTTCACTCAAAACGCGGTTTATTAACGGATAGAAACATCTTTGAAACTTGCAGTACCTATGCGCTTTGTTCACCGTAATTCTATCGAAATATTTTTTTCGAAACAATTTAAACCAAAGCTGCACATGCAAAAACGACTAGTAATTTATTGGTCAATTAAATAAATTAAATACAGCAAAACAAGTTAGTCTATACTTAAAAAATATATTATCATTAAAACGATACCCAATTAACTTATTTTCTATATTTGTACAGATACCTAGGTCAAAAGGTTTTCTTAATTTGTACAAACATTTATTTTTTAGCATCATCTTGTGGACGGCTACAACATCTGCAGTAGGTACCAGATATATAAATGTGAGGCCAACCTGGAATGATCTCGAATTAATATTCTATCTGCACAGGCACAATAAAGCTTTGTTGCTAATAGCATACAAGATGTGGAAATATATTTGCATGTGCACATAAATTGGCCCATACGAGGTAGATCAGAATGTATGTCAGGTAAGCAGGCATGAGTAGAAAAACTTGCCTTTAAAGTACGATGGTAGCAACCATATCAATTAAAACTGTCCAATATTGTTTACATTTCTTTGGTAGTAACTACTATTTTTTGCAATGCTTTAATATTAGGCTGACTCTACCCCTAATAGTTTTCCATGTGTCCGGGTAGTGTTTAGACACAACTTACAAATTTTGTTAATAAATTTTTGTATTCAATATTGAAATATAATTTTCCGGCTTTCTTCTGTTAATTTGAAACTACATAACATCGATAAAATTAGATCTGTAAACTAATTTAATTGAAGCATTGTACATAGAGTTATGATTATGATGGTTGTTTTAGCACTTCTGTTGCAAATTGCAATTTTATTAGCCAGACCGATTGTTTTACGATGTTTATCATTAAAATTATATCTTACCTACTTGCCAAGCATTAGTTCTAACAGAGATGAAAGCCATCTAGATCAAATTTATTTGCAACGAGGAAGAGATTTTATTCGAAATCGAAAGAAAAAGTTTAAAGCATTAAAAACTCTTTGTTAAGAAAAGTCCAGCATTCACTTTGAGAATGTTTTTCTGTGTAACAATATATTCGTAGTCGCGTAGATATAAACGCCTACGCGAGCCATCCTCTACATAATATATATTATAGGTACGTAGCTTTGTTCTACGCGGAAATGCTACGGAAATTGGATGAAAATTATTATTATGTTGGAAGAGATTGCTTTTAGCAATAAGGCCGCCACTTGTGGCACTAGAGTAGCTTATGTAAGTATTTTTTATTAATTTTGTTTTATATGTGTGTGACAGTAAATAACTATCTATCTATGTTCAGTTTTTTTAAACATTGCTTTATATTTATTGACTCAATTTGTGTTTCCGTGAACATATTTTATATAAGTACTATTACGATAGGAAAACGTAGGAGAAGTAATTTGTCGAATAGGTGCTTGTGCAAAATTGTAAGTCCAAACTAAATTATGCTCAAGTCAGTTAAATAACTTAAATTATTTCCGATTCACATCGAAAACAAAGATTGATACGGTGCGGTTTTTATAACAAAGTAAAGTAAAGTAATTTAAAAGCAAGGCAATTAGTGGTATCGGAATACAAACAGGCAGGCGTTAATTAGTAATTTGCTGGCAAACTGTTAATTGGCAAATACCTACTTATTCCCTGACCATCCCTGATTATTTGCCGCGCCTATGTGGCATCAGCAGAGTGGTTTTACTTATTTTGTGGCTTTTAGATCCGTAACTAACTTTGGTTATTGGACCAGAAAACATTCCGGTAAAAAACTTTCAGAAGAACCTCATTTATTAAAGTATGTTTCAAAATTACTATTGGTAGGAGTGACACCCCGCTTTTTTCACAAATTTCAAAAGTTGACTTTTATTAACTTTATGATTATGAGCATTCCTTATCTGACTGCTGACTGCTGGTTTCTCTTTACATATACCACCTGCTTCAATATTTTATTTAACTAAAGGATTGTGGAGACCTCTATCCACAGCTCTTTCTAAGAACCCTGTGACTTAATTTACATTGTTAAAACTTATAAAAAGTAATTATGTATATGATAAATTAAATAACATAAATTATTGAAGATAATCATTCCCTTGTTTACAAACGACAAGAGTTACTGAATATTATGCTCTGCGTTATACAGTGCAGTCTTTATTAACTGGGTTAATGATATCGCTAGAACTCAAAGACCTGCTATCGAAAGGAAGTCAACAGAGGTATATTATTATTGATGCATATATAATAAATAATACAATCGCTCACTATATGTGGAGCAGAGAGCTTACGTCGCAGGATCACAGGTTATCAGGGGGTCAAAAAACTTGTAACTGTTACTGCTAGACGTACAGAACTCAAACATTGTACAAGGAGACTGGATATTATAGTATAACCATTTGGAAGTACTAAATATCCTGGCATTTCATCGACTGGCCTGTTAGCTTAGTTGGTAGTGGCTCTGCCTTCTAATCTAGGGGTTGCGGGTTCGATTCCCGCCTGACACAAGTATGTATGCATTTTAAAAATGTATAATTTCTAGTGTTGAAAATGTATAATTTCTGGTTGTTTGTATGTATAATAAGTATGTATTTACAAAAGAAAAGTATATAAGTATTGTATCCGTTATCTAGTACCCACGACACAAGCGTTTGCTTAGTGTGGGGCTAGATGGCGCTGTGTGCAATGTCCCGAAAAATATTTATTATTATAATATATTTATATTTATTTACAAATCACTAGACAGTATTAACACCGGCTAATACCTATGTACCTACGTTACTAATTTTGTCGAAGTTTATAGTTAATTTGACCTTTACAGTGTCCAAATTAGTTTTAGTAAATTATGGGTTAAGCCTGAAATAAATGTCTTTTGTTTTTTTGTATGAATAAGCTAAAAATGTATCATTTATTAGGAGCTTCGTGCACACCATCTGAAAAAGTAGACGTTCCACTTTTTTAGAATGTTGATGATGATAGTGATGATCATCATCCTCATGAAGCTTCACTATTATTTCAATAGTTTGTGGCTGTTTTTACATTTGGTTAGTGTGATTTGTATGATATTTTGTATCACAAGGTGACACACCTCAATTCGTATAATATATTAGCTTTAATTATTGCTAATACCGTACTCCCATCATACAATTTATTGAGCTTTGAATTAGTTGCTAGTAAGTCAGAACATAGTATCTACATATAATGTAACTAATATTTGTATATAGATCTTTATTGAGGAAAATAAACTCATTGTACCTAGTCTACCTACAAGCTCTAGTTTATTACTGACGTGGAGTGGTTACCCGCAAATATCAGAGAGGTACCTTTATGAGTGCTGAAAGAAGATTACTAATATATCAGTACATGAGTATAAAAATCAAACATGCAAACAAAATGGTTGCCTGGAAGATACCACTTGAATAGCAATAAGGTCGCCTCTTATATAAATACAATATTTTTCTGTTTTATTTTTTATTTATATAAACTGATCCTGTAAGACTAACTAACCGAAGCTAAACAAAGAAAATTTCCAATCACCAGGAGGTAGTAACACAAATTCTAAATAGCTTGTACATGCTTGTACCAACGAAGAATCATACCTACTGTAATAAATCAATCAGTAACTTCACTAAAAATATGCTAAGCGTCTTCCTTTTTAAAATTCATGCGCACACTATTTCGCGTCATGACTCAATAGCGTCTATTCTTTTTAGATGTCAGCCAATTTGGCCATTGAATTAACTTGATTGATTGATAGACGTTTACTTAAGCATAATAACTTTTAGAATGTACGTAAAGAGATTACTAAGTGACTTAGAACGTTTGATATACCTGGAAAGATAAAGGGGGCATGAAATTATATTATCGACAATATCTCGCCAGTTTTTAGTAGAGTTTTCATGTAACAAAAAATTTAGAACATAGTTTTTATTCAAATAAACGTCATAAAAATTTATTTGCACATAATATCTTTTTGTCAATGCTATTTAAATAGCATTGTTGATTAATATTATTTAAAAAATCTTACTAGTACTTTTACTAATTTATCCGAAGTATCAAAACTCAAAAAGAAAACAGTAGATGTAGAGCAACCTCAACCTTATTCGTATCGTGGGCATCTCAACTGCAAACACACGCGCTCTACATGTTTGAAGTATAATCCGCACGAAGAGAATATTTGAAACAAATAAAAAGCAAACAATATGGAATAGTAGTGCAATAGACAACCCAAAATAGCTACGACGTGATTTTGCTCAGTAACTACCGAATAATCTGTGGTGCGAGCAGCTAAGCTCCGAATAAAAGAATTCAACGCATAGCACATTTTCCTGCTTTTCAATTTTTTGAATAAAAAAAAAACATTTTCATATTTTTGCTTATTTATTGTCAAATTAATTCGAAATTTAGTTATTAGAATTATAAATAATGGCAATTTTTGTGGCTAATAACATAATTTTCGTATGGAATAGAGCAACATATGCGTAATAATAAATAAAGTGGCGGCGTCGCCCATTTTCTTCAGTTACAACCGAGTACATACTCAGTTGATACAGCCGGAATATTTTCGCAAGTTGCATGCATATATTGCACATCCAGAATGCAGATTTTCAGGAACGTACACTAAAGTTAAAATGTTGACGGTTTTTTTTCACAGTTCAAATTTATTTGTCGCGCGCCTCAAGTCATAAGAAAAAGCGTTTTGGTTGATATTTAAATGGTTGCAATTGAAAAGGGGTAAAAAATTTCCTTGCTGAATTTTATTGCTTTCACTGATGACGTCTACTTAAACTTGCTTATCTAATTTGAAAAATAAATGTTATCTTTATCACGCATTTTCTTCAGTAGAAGCATGATTTGTTATCGCTTTCATAGTTAAGTTTACTTACATATTTAAATGGAGCTTAACTACAGGGATTTAGAACAACGCAAATACTTGACGTAAATCCTGTTATACAGTTACGTTGTTGAAATTTTCGTTCAGTAAAACTTTTAGTCACTTTATACGGAATTGAAAATTTATTGGGATCGATAAACAGCGGAATTGTAGTGTAGGTTGTTAGATGAGTAAATTGTATAATTACGTAGTAATTACGGTTGGTGAGTAGAAAGCCGGTCGGGGGCTGGCGCGAGGTGCGCGGCGGCCGCAGTGGCCGGGCGACGCGCGCGCGTGCGCCGGTGTTGTCCGCAGCTCGCTCCCGCGCCCGCGCCCGCGCCCGCTGCCGCTCGGCGCGTCCACCGCCCGCCCTCGTATTAAAACGGCGGCCGCGCGCTCTCGCACGCAGTCACGACCCGGCCACGCTCCTCTGTGCACCGGGCCACGCGACGCGCCACCCTACTCTACACACTCGCGACATCATTATCCCGCGGACCGGCTAAGTGATAACATCCTTCAGTGATAATGGCGGCCGACTGGGGATACACCTGTGAGAACGGTAAGTCTCTCCACTGTCAAAGTGAACGCCGACCGGTTTGTTTACATCGGACTCTGCACGCGTGACCTCAGCGCAAAGTGCTTGAACTTAATAAAGTCAAACTGAAACCAGAATCAAGTTTTACTTAAATTGCATCAAGTACCGAGAAGACAATAATATGTATTGGTATTTTAAAAACGTGTTTCAAGGTTTTCCTGATAAATTAAACAATAAATTAACTAAAATTCCAATTAACTTCCGTTATAAAAAGTAATGTTTATGGAGTCTTAGTTCTCATCAACATAGTTCAGCTAAGTACTTGTTCAGATTACTAGTATGACTGCGGTATGCTTGAGAGATAACAGAGTTCCACTGTACAGTAGATTACTTCTCAATTAACTACGCTACACAACTATGTATAGGTATCTTATATATTATTATACGTATACATACATCATGAATACATCTGAAATTAAACACGGGTATTGTTTATAGCACCCCCATTCATCAAAATAACACCTGTTTCACAATTTCACCTGAATCATACGGTTAATATTTACAACCAACGATAAGAGGCTCCTTGGAACTCGCTTGCAATAATTAACTTGTACTGGCAACTTACCTTACCTGGCTACAAAGAGTTAATCTTGACTTTCACTTTTGTCACTTGCGCTACAATAACATACCTCCAATGTATACAAATTAATACCAAGCGTACAATTTGATATTAGCCAACTTTACTGTCCTACATATGCAAACATAATTTTTTTGTCATCACATGTGCGCAAAAAATGTTAGTAAGAACGTATGTATGACAAATATTTTGACTGGTACACTCATTACTATTTGATTTTTTGTGGCCAAATTACAAGGTGCGGATTGGCAGTTCCCCGAGTCAGCTATTTCAAGTGTTCAAGTTTGCTTTAAACTTGTTAAAAGCTTACCATTTGCTATTATCATTTAGTAATTGCAATAGCTCATTAGAAGACCGATATAAAAGTCGTTGCTAACATAAATCTCGCCTTATATGTACATATGTATATATTATGTAATATCTAAATAACTTTAGAAAACACATGTTTTCTTTATCACACCATTACTAGAACCATTTATTATACCATTAAAAACTGGCCAATTAAACTACACATATGTACATACCTACATATATGAAAATAAACTATTTTTTCAGGATGCGTGTGAAAATATTCTTAATTTTTTTTTAATAGTTATTGTACTAAGCTCAAAAATAGAAAATCATTGTCATACTGAGCAAACGATAGGGACGATAGACAATAGATTTTGAAGCAATAGCAACAGCAGACTTGCGACCAGATCTAGTCGCGTGCTATGCTGGCCTAGTTAATCCGCTGAGCCGGTTTACAAATGAAACTTCTTCCAGTTTTTGCGATCCACCCACTGACTTCACTGACTTCTTAATAGGCACCTCGGGAACCACAAGAACTTGTTGATAGGGAGCTAACGCGTAACCTATTTACTCTCGTCGACAATTACCTTCTTCAGGTAAATAACTTGTTTTATTTATTTACTGACATCAAAAAAAAATGTTGTCAAGTCTGCAAGTTCTGCAAGTTTTTTTTTAATAATGTCTTGTTACTAAAGTTGGTTGGCAGGAAGGAAAAGATTTGAATTTGTAGTCGTCACTTTGTTGCACAGAAACAAGTTCGTAAAAATATTTTCTTCCAAGATATACACAATAATCAAGAATCTAGTTTCTTTTACAAAATTATCCTAGGGGAAACATTTTACGATGAAAATCTTTACGCCCAATACAATGATGTGACGATCTGTTTAAATGTTATTATCAACGCTTTTCCGACTTCATATCGTTATGAAAACTCTCGACGCTAAAGTTATTGCAGTGAAAAGTGAAATTTGCGTGAACAAAACACTAGATTAGCATTCAAATCAATTTATAAATAAGCGTGACGTGTAAATTTAAGTACATATTCAAGTTTACGTTAATATATCTATTTGATCAACATTCGTATGTTTTAACGTGGTTTAAACCTAATATAATATGCGCAGACGCGGTCGTCTATTGTTAACGATCATTATGGCTGATTTGTGAAACTTTTCAACTGGCTTAATTGTTCGCCAAGACGTTGCTATTCTAATCATTGTTTTCCGTACTTTAGTGTTGAAATATGGATACTTAGACATTGCTAAGGATCGTTTATTACTTAATCTTTATAAAACTGCTAGTATGTATTTACAAAAGAAAAGTATAAGTATTATATACGTTATCTAGTACCCACGACACAAGCTTAGTGTGGGGCTAGATGGCGCTGTGTGCAATGTCCGAAATATTTATTTATTCATTTTATTTAGTATGAATGAGGAGTACAGATTTGCAATCTTGTAATTCCCTAGATATCTCACGGTACTTATATTGTAATCGAGTCAATTGGATTCAGATTATATTAATTACAAATAATATTAAGAGCAACGTCCTCCTTAAACAGTGATTAAAGTAAGACGTAGCCTATCATATTTGCTTAAGCTTGATTTACAAAGATTCCAGTCATTTTTATTTAGATAATCTTCAACTAATAGTTGTAACGCCATCGCAATAGGGTTTATTTACCCGAAACTGCTAAACAAGCACTCAACCGATCTATTGGAGACGCGACACAGAAATGAATAATTCATTTAATAAATAGACAATTCACTTCATATTCATGAAGCGCCATTATCTAAATGTTCTTCTAGATTAGAAACAGCGGCGAAGATACTCGTACCTGCCTGCTCGCCATTTTAACTTGGTTAAAATTGTAAAAACGTTTTAATAAAGTTTCCTTATTGTTAGAGAAAAATCTCGCAAATCACCAAGATAATATCTACCTATATAAAACAATTGGTATAGGTCGTGCAAAATGCCAAGAAACTACGCGTTTTCCTGAAAAACAACAAAGTTTAGTGTACATATGTTACCTATATCATATTCATACACTACACTAGGTAGAGGCAACAAAATAAAAAAGGTAAAAGCAACAAATATTAAAAATTCATTAATTCAACTGTTATATTAAGAAAATCTTCAAAGAAAATGAAATGAAAACATACGTTTAATTTTACCTCGTAAATCACAACACGTCTAAAATAAATATTTAAAAATTCTAAACCTATTGTTTAGTCATGTACAAGCTATTCAAATTTATATGGTTATGGTTATTTTATTTACATTTCATATCAGTCTTCTGATATGTTTTCCCACAGTCACAGTTTTCAGTCTATATGTAAACTATAGCGTTATCACGTAAATTGACGAGTTTTCAAGTTCATTGAGTATTATAAAATAAATAGTTTGAAATAAAATAATAAACCCAGAACAAGGATTTGTCTTTATCTAAGGCAATCTAAGTAAATAAATAATTATTAATTTATTGTTCGTACCGCAAGGTTGTGGAACTCCCTACCTGACTCTCTGTTCCCCACGCACTATAATCCAGCGATCTTCAAAGCGAGAGTGAATCGGTTCTTATCGGGTAAGCACGCTCCACCTTAGGCCATAGCCTTTGCTTGCTATCAGGTAAACTATGGTCAAGTGCAAACCCGTTAAAGTTAAAAAAAAAAACACGATAAGCTATTTCATTACATTTAACGATGATTTGTGGTGTATGTGGTTATTTGTACATCATTACAACGTGGAATTGTAAAATTATGTCCCCGGTTATTATGTACAATGCACGTGCAATTACATGGAAACAAGAAATAATAAAAACACCCAATTATGTACAACAATAAAGTGATGAATACTCGTACAGGGGCGGTTACTGGACGTTTATGACATTGATGTAGGGTAACCATTTTATAAATATTTGTTTTGTTAAAAAACTATTTTTTTTTAATTACTACCTACTGAATGTAATTATGGAAAGCTAGATTCATACCAAATTTGACCCAAATCGGTTCAACCGTTTGAGAGTGAAGAGGTAACGTACAAACTCTCGCCTTTATAATATTAGCGTGTCATCCAAAATCTTTGGTCACTTTGATAAAACTATTTTGTCTGTATAACAAAGATGGTTTGATTAATTTAGATAATCATTTTGAACTATTGAGAATAAGGAAAGAAAAATTACGATTTCCCAAAAAGTAAGGTAAAATACTGTTTGAAGTTACTTTTCATTGTATAGCCACGTTCCGTACCAGTTCTAGTGTCATGGTCACCCTATGCCCATAATGTATGCTATTGGTCCAAGATGATGTGATGACATGACACTAAAAGTACTAAAACTAATGTGATAGGAGGAGGCGTATCATTTCCGCGGTTGGAACATACGAGTACTATCATAATAGTTCATGTTTAGTATACCTGACTGCATACAATACAAAAAACATGAGAAGAATGAGGAAAGTATTACGATACTATATTAGCATTATTTGGTGAAACGTTAGTGTTTTGTTAACAAATACAAAGTTTTATATCAAACTAGCTGACCCGGCAAAGTCTGTTCCGCCTTAGAGGCATAAATAAGCAGATTTTGGATTTTATTCAATTCAATTAAAAAAAAAACGGGGTTAAAAGTATCCTATGTCCTTCTCTAAGCTACCTCCCCACCAATTTTCAGCTAAATCCGTTCAGCCATTCTTGAATTATAAATGGTGTACCTACATAACTAAACCACTTTCTTTTATAAGATATTTTATTTAATTACTTAAATAAGTTTACACTCGTCAAAGTGCATTTATCTGATGGTAAGCAATTAAATTGTCACCTTTGATTCTTCATGCTTGCTTACCTAAATAGAAACGGTTCTTTAACTACATACTCCAAGTTGACTGGAAAACTAAATACGAAGGATAATATAAAATATGACAAGATACAGTCAGGCCTCTTGTATAGTTTGTTGTAGAAAAACAGGAAAACGACGCTTTTATGGTAGAAACTCAATTAAAAAAGTTATTAACAAACACTTATGTATGTACATAAAACAGAGTCAGAGAAAAACTGATTTCAAATAATAAAAAGAACGTATATACCTACTTGATTAATGTCTGTGATATTTATTTATTTGCGTTGTGCAAATTCTAGGATTTCTAAAATTCGTCGAAAAGCTTAAAAATAGAGTTTTATAGCTAATGCAAAATGCAGTCGCGTAAAGGTTTCTTGTTCGTTGAGCGGCGACACCTTATTTACTTTGACAGCAGATTCATTGGGTTTGATTATGGATTCCATTGTAAACAATGAACAATGTGATTGTGAGAGGGCGTGGGTGCGCCGACCATGCTGCCATGCGCACGCGCACAACGGTGCTTCCATAGTCTACACAGATAAAGGACTCAATGGTCTTTTTAAAGGCTTTTATAAAAATAAAGCATGAATATGTATATATGTAACGGAGGCAGGCTATAGTCAAACGTAAGCCTATTTCGTGCTAAGGAAAAAAACGGACCAGAAACCAGCCAGTCATTTTATAAAGCTAGTGCATTTTATGGATTACGAATGTTGACTACTTTAACCTTACTCTATGACTTTAACCCTCTGACACTGGTTGTCGCACATCATCACAATTTTCCAGGTAGGATGCTGTAAAATAATGCAAAGCACTTGAAAAAACAATTTTCGTAGCTAAACACGAATAACTTCAGCTAAATTACTAGAAATTTAGGAGAAACGATTATTTGACCATTAGGTATAATGTGAAAAATGTATGGAGAAGACATGTCGGCACATGAAACAAACGTCTGCCTTCTAACGTTTCTCAGTAGCCGAGATAATTCATCAAGTCAATCACGCGACACGAGACTGCAAAAAACTATAGTTCTAATGTAACACCTCTCTGGTGCACGTTTATTATAGCCTTGATTATTGTATGACACTGCGCGGATATTCAATAAAGGTTGAAATAGAACGGTCATATCCTAACTGGAGATATATTATAACTCAATAACGAATGAGGAAATTAATTTGTAATCTACTTAACAACTTGAAAAGAACCAAGAGAATGGATGGAAAAGCATTTGTTAAGTTTGAATTGAGTTTTCGTATCTCATGCGCGATATATTTTATTTATTCCTTTTTTATGCTTGATGGATAAGTACATAAGTTCGCGTTCGCATACTACAGCAATGAATCTAAAAGTAAACTTTTTGGCTTAGCTGCAGTCTTACTCGTATAACATGCCAGATTTCTAAACCGCTGGATTAGAAAAATCAGGAAATAGGCACCCTGGTAGATATATAGATTAGATTCCACAAAGTTTGGCAGTAATCAAAAAAACAAAATGAAGGTAGAAACAAACCACTTAGTGCATGTCTATTATATTTCTATTGCATTTTGGCATGCGCATTGCGCATTTTGTGACTAATTAAAAATGTTGTAATTAGTGCAATCATGGCCAACTCGACACCGTTGAGATAAAATAACCAATCAAATTATCTAAATAGGATAATATCACGCTAGGACAAGATTAAGGCTTTAACAATGAAGGCGTAAATTCCGTAATTATTATTGTATTAATAAATAATGAAGTGCCTGTGAAGTGCTTTGATATGAAATGGACAACTCACACTTGTTGCACTTCTGAATGTTACCAATAGGTGAAATCGGTTTATACAAAGTGACATCAAGTAGCTACATAGAGAAAGAGTGCAATCTTTTTACTCTGTCCAACTTCCTACGCACACGCTTTTTGCACACACACTCACACAATAATTAATTTCAATTTATTTACTTTTTATTTGTAAGATTTAGTTAACAGCTTTTTATTATAAAAAAAAAACAAAATTGAACCGATTTAAATCTTTTTTTTTAAGTTTAGTCTTGCATCGTACGAACAGCCAAACTGTGGAACTCCTTGGCCGGATCTCTATTCCCCTTAAACTATAATTTGTCGGTCTTCCAGTGGAGAGTAAACCAGTTTCTTCTAGGCAAGCGCGCTACATCGTAGACTATAACGTTGCTTAACATCAGGCAAGTTGTAGTCAAGCGTAAGCCTATTTCATGTTAAAAAAAATATATACACCTATTCGTACATTCCGGCGCAGAAGACACGGCGAGGGAGTATTAAAACTGGATAAATAAATCTGTGATACGAGCAAGGCCAAGGTCGATTGTTTGTCTCGTTCACACTAAAGCTGCATTGTATATCTCTGTCGCATTCGCGCTGCATCTCTCTGTACCACAGATAAACAATAGTGGTGTTTGCGCGACCATCATTATAGTATCACTACGACACAACCAATAATTAATCAATCATCATTTAACGTTAATAACATCGTACTAGGGCTACTAACATTGACAATAATAAGTGTAACGTGATATTTTTTGTTGTTTTAAGCACAGTGCAGCGACGTTTGGAAATTCTGCTGTCTATTAGATACGCGATTTGCATATTGTCTTATATTATCATTCGGTATTATTTTCTAAAATGGGCAATGGTACTCTACAACCGATCTAAGAAAGCTGTTCATCCATTAAACTCGCTTTTTAAACTTGATTAATTCTTCGAAGCATAGCAAATTACCTGTAAAACAAAACATTTATTAGCACAAAATAGAAGCTACGAAAATAAAGTTAACACAAACAAATTGTTACATTCGCAGCAACTCAAGTCCATTGGAAAATGTTAGCTTGCGGAGTAAATTATTACGATAACGTAACTTCAGTGTAAGAAACACGCACGATTCACAAAAGTTTATTTTAACAAGTGTTTCGACTGAATAAAATATGTATTTACGTAGTGCCTATGTAACTCTATTATTTTTATCTATATGCCTAAGATTTCTTTAAATTTCCGTATTAAATATTTTTAGAGTTATACGATACTTATCAATTAAATTATTTAATGTAATTAATTACACTGACATATCATTTACAATAATTAATAATAACCATTGAATAGGTACTAAATCTAAATACAAAAGATAGCTACTCCATTTAAGCCAGAAGAGCTAAAGAAAAATCCAACGGAACATCAATGAATAAATCATTCCGTGAGAACCGCAGGGCCGAGCCCTGTCTCCATAACTCTCGACGTGGATGCATGTCATCCGAGCACTGAACCCCTCAATTGACTGAATTGCTGGTGATAAATACAGGATGCTGCGATGCACCAATGAGAACTCATTGAAATTAGTACTCGCGAGATAGGTAGCTGTGATTTACCTACATATGTATAAGCTACAAGCTATGTGGTATATGTACCTACGTATCTTAACTTTATAATATGCTAAGCCGTACTTATAAGTAAAATAAAGTAAGTATGTATATAGTCTCAGAGAGATTAATAAACAAATTTCAGAATCATAAAGCTTTCGTTTCATCTATACTAATATTATAAAGCGGAAGAGTTTGTTTTAACGCGCTAATCTCAGGAACTACTGGTCCGATTTGAAAAAATCTTTTTGTGTTGAAGAGACTATTCATCGAGGAAGGCTTTAGGCTATATAACATCACGCTGCAACTAATAGGAGCGACGAAACAATAGAAAATGTAGAAGAAACGGGGAAAATTATACTCTGAGGGCTTCCGTTGCGTGCGCTGCGAAAACGGTTCAAGATATCAAAAAAATGTGCATGAAAGAATTATTCCTCTTGAAATGATCTAAAAAAATGTCCGCAACAGTATATGTCTATCTTTTAAGGTTAACTCACTAAAACCGTTTTTATGGTAATAACTATTCCACGCGGACGAAGTCGTGTCGCTGGCGCACCAGCTAGTCCAAGATAAAAAGGAAGTTTACTTTCTTCGATACTCGTCATTCAATCGCCGTATTTACGTAAATTACTACTTACGCTCCCTGAAATAGATTGTATCGTAAATATTTTGATGGCGAGCTGACGAGTGAATGATGACCGCTATAATATAAAACAGATACGATATTATTTTTGGCGATTGTCATTGAGTCCACGCATCCGGCGCAAACTAACGGACGCAATTGGTAAAATTACAGTATCCAGTTATTCATTTCATGTATGGTTAAGCCGAAATAAATTGCGAGAACCTTCAACAACGAATTCTGGTTTCGAGTCCAAGGATTACTTTGTGTTTATGTGGATGGCAGATTGAAAACATTGCGTGTTTCGTTTTATTGTGAATCTAACAACGTTAACTGTATCAAACTACGTTTAACAATTTGTTGAAATTTGTTAGGTATGGGTACGTGGAAAATCGCTAAGTAAATAGGCGTAACGTATTCCGTGAAGGCATTATTAGAAAATATAATACGGAAGCCTTGTTATTGATTTACTTTAACTTTAAAGTAACTTTCTGACGTAGATATACTTAGACAGGTACATAATATAATACTTTTCTGAATATATTATTGTATCATATGATTTACATATTTCCCTTCAAACTAAATCAATTATCACGTCGTGAGCATCGATTTTACAAAATCATTATTGTACAAATTAATACTAAACGAATAACTAAACAGTTCGCAACGGTAGATTAATCCGGTATTTTTTCTTGAGTTGAGTTCTTTAGTTATGAGAAATGTAGAGACAATCTGCTTTGAAATAAAATATAGGTAAACCAGGTTATGAAAAAATATTTTAGTAACTGCTAAGTAATTAACTAAGTACGTACTTTTAGTAGTTTTAGTAACTTGATATCGCTACGTATTGTGCTGTTCACACATTCATATTGCCATCATCATTTTAATCCCGACGATTCCGTTTACTTTTACCAAAGACTGCTGATAAATTTTAGTGAGTTCGGTCATATTTCACCAACATGCATTGGTAAAGTTCCCGGAAGTCGTGTCAAAACAAAGATTTAGCAATCTAACACTTATTAAACTTGTGAGTAAGTCTCTCCAGTCGGCCGGCGGTGGCGCTTTGATAAGATAAGATAATGGAGATATGCGCAGACGCATTCATCAGCGGCGCTCTGAACAAGCCGCCTCCACTCACTCATCATATCTGACACCTGACGCTGTATAATTAGCCCAATCAGCAAAAAATTACAACCTTGTTGATCGAATTCCGATTTTATTTTCCGTACTTAACGCTCGATACACGTGCAATGAAGCATGCCGTGGAAACTGGTAGAGGGCAAACTCACTGAGGTTACATTTTGAACTTGACTTGTGGCTTACGAGAGTCATTATGGAAAACAAAGCACTTGTTTCCGAACATACCGTAATAGAGAAAAAACTGAAACAAAAGGCTACTTCATTGTACTCGTACTTACATAGAAGAAAGTTACTTTTTCCGTTTCCTTATGAATTGATTAAAGAATTTAGTACTAATTTAACTACTATCTTGTCGCCAGGTCCTGCTACCTGGACCGATAAGTTCCCGGAAGCGCGCGGCGCCCGGCAGAGCCCCATCGACATCATCACCACCAGAGCCTGCAATAAGGACAGCCTGTGCGCTCCGCCTCTGCTGTTCAAGTACTCAGTGAACCACCCTCGGTCTGTTGTCAACCCTGGATACTGCTGGAGGGTGGATGAGAATGGATACGATTCAGGTAAGGTCTTTTTTATGTGAAGATGTTCCTGTACAGACAGAAATGTAGCAGGAAGTGGTTGAGCTTATCAGCTATACCGCGTTTAATTGCTAGTAAGTAGCTATTAAAACAAGTGGACTCTACAAACATATAGCCAAATCTATATGCTTCCCTGGTTTTGTAAACTAATGGCAAATTGTGTATAGGTAAATAAAATTATTGGATTTTCTGTCCATAATGCGACGAGTAAGACAATTAATCTCGCGAAACTGCGGTTTGACGTAGTGAGTTCATGCGGAATGGCCTTTACTGCCCATTCACCCTCGACGAATGAATATGCATTGTCGTAACCACGACCCCACGACACTTCGGAATCACTTATGACGCGGTCGTGCTATTAAATTATAATTTCGATAAGAATAATTGCAAAACAAATGCTAAAGAGTTTGTGAGGGCAATCTATGGATATATATTTTTTTTCTAACTAGAATTCATAGGGTCTACGTAAACTAGATGTTGTAGTCTCGTGCAAACGTTAATAGTTTAGCTAGGTTATACACTCTGTATTCGGTAGCTATACTACTAGGCATGGTGACCTGCCACTAACTGAACACGTGCTAGATAAATTTAGGTACGTCATTGTCTCAAACTCACTCAACATTGTTTAGTATCAACCTAGGCATGCTAATAAAGATACCGACTTACGTTTTCCATTAATTTTTATGGAGCTCGTGAGTTAAGGAAAGGGCTATAAATCGCAAGTCTTTACAAAGCAGAATTAGTATTATAACCACGTACAGAAGTTTAAGGTAATTAGTAACAACGTATTTATTTAGAGTAACATTTGGTGGACAGCTGTTGTAGATACCAATTAATGTGCCAAATGAGACTGGTATCATATAAATCTAGATGATTGCCGATAGAGGAACTAAATGGAATCTTTAAGCAATTTTCAAAACGTTAGATAGACTTAATTAAATAAACAAAATAACTGGCAATATTTTGCACAAGAACTGCAACAAAACATTGTCAAAATTTAGCTATTCAATCATAAAAAAGTGACACATATACATATATCGAATAGCTTCACAAATATGCAATCCCATAAGCCGATAGATTCGCATGTATCTCTCAGTGGCTTGTTTCCGGATATGATTGCATATATCCGGACCGCGCACGTGGACAACACTCGACGCACCTACGCTACATTTGTCGGCCAATTTACATTGCCAATGGAACAGCTCCCCTCGAGATGAGTCATACGTCAGCTTGTCTCACTTGCACGCGATGTACTTCCCCATTGCACTCTCTTTTGGGAATAATCGATGCTCCTTAAAAAATCGCCCTTTTTCTTTTCACGAAGCCATATAAGAACACATTTAATTGCATTCATTTATTATACAGTGATAAGTGGAAGATATATTGTTATAATTCTCATTAAAATAATATGCATAAGCTTCCTGTTAACCTTGACCCTCGAAATTGCTTCCAGCAGCAATAATTCGTTTCGTATAGCGCCTTGCACTTGGAGAAAAGATCAAGGCCTGGTAGCGTAGAGCGCCGCAAAAAAAGAGTAAAACAGAAAACTCGTTTTTCCACTAAGTTATCCTTAAATTTCTCGATTCTCGCTGGCGATAGGTGTCGCAAAGCCGATAGTGGTTTCTGAGAACTGGTCTCAACTTAACCACTGAAATCTTACATATAAGTGCAGGGTAGAACTACACAGACCTTCACTTTTAACTTTGAAAGAGAATAAGCAAAAAAAAGAAGCAGCAATAGTAGCAGATTGTTCAACATATCAGTTAATAAGTCAGAATGTTGTTTCAAAGCATCCACGTAAAACTAATTTAAAAACAATTCAAAAAGTATCCAAATTGAATGTAAAATAGTAATTGCCATTCCAAAAAGCAAACATAGGGATAGAATTGCAAAAGCGAATGTTTATCAAGTGTAACATTAGAAACACATTAGAAAGCATGACAATTAATAAACAAGCAATCAATTTTACATCTATTAAACGACTTGAAAGCAGGCACTATAGTATACTTACATTGAAATTAGAGATCGATCTATCAACGGAAGCTTGAGTTGTTAGATCTCAGAAACATAAGTAAGCACCGAAGTTCGTAGAAGTGTGGCGAACTCTGATGCCACGTTTTCCAGCCGCCCTAACCTACTATGACTACCAAGACGAACTTAATAGATAAACTTTAGCACACATTCGGGACTATTACTTTAAGTAATATCTGATCTGACCTAGGGTAATGCTAAGAAACTAATGAAAAGAAAAACATTTGCGGAAACTGCTAAAAATTGAGAAAAACCATTTGTGACTTACAGAGCTGAAAGGAGGTCCTCTCGGTCAGGACGTGTACAAACTGCAGCAGTGGCACTGCCACTGGGGCGCCGTCAACGGCGAGGGCTCCGAGCACACCGTGGACGGCAGGAGCTTCTCCGGGGAGCTGCATCTGGTGCACTGGAACACCTCCAAGTATCACAGCTTCTCCGAGGCGGCTGGGCAGCCGGACGGACTGGCGGTGCTTGGAGTGTTTCTGATGGTAAGAGATATTATAGCTGTAGACTTTTAGTGGTACGAGTTTCAATTCGTGGTAAAGAAGCTGGATTAGTAAAACTATGTAGCAGAGATGTTAAGGCAATAGTTCTGGTGTTAAGAAGCCATTGGTGCGTCAAAAAAACAGTTTTTAGGTTTCATTAAAAATGATATCAATATTTCATGCCATCATAAACAATATTGCTGATAAATTGCGTAGGAAATGGAACTTCCTACGGTAAAGAAGCAGGACAAGACGAAAAAAATACCATTGCTTGTCTATCTAATATACTTATCATAGTAGACACAGACAAACTAAACAAATGCAATCACATTTTACCTTAATGATGACTCAGCTCTAATAAGAAAATACCGCACACTTTATATTATTTACTTATGTACCTACTATCCCCGCACTTGAGAAAACTGTATATGTAATTTAAAGATAAGGATAACTGTCGACTGAAACTCATAAGAACATGGTACAATTACATGCCATATCTAACAGTGTCTTAAAAGGAAAAATTGCATAATATAAAGAATACATATTGCAATTTACCTTCCTGTGCCTACTTTGATCACTTCTCTGTTACGCAATCAGATGATGAATATACAGTTGCACAAGAATAACGAAAAGACGAAAATGTTATGAAATAAAAGAAAGAAAAAAATTACGTTGGGACAGTTTTTATAAATACTCTCAACAACAACACATAAAAAAAACAATAAGTAAAACCTTCCTCCACAAACACAGCCCCAACTCAGCATAATGCTGGTTGTGTGGAAGCAACCAGCGCTGTTCTTCCGTCGGAGCTGATTAAGGCTGGCTTTCATAAAACAACATATGAATAACATCAAAAAATAGGACCGACGAATATAAACAAGATCAACAAAAGCAGTTGCATTTAATGAATCCTAGTTTTAGGTTGCATAATTCGAAAGTCGGATGACATCAGAAACTGCAAATATAGATATTTAATTCGATCATTAGAATTATGGCAATCTCGTAATTATCCCGAGGTATTCTGGTAAGGAAAATTCGTGATAATTTATTTATATTCATAATTTATTATCTAACTAGGCTTCAAGTCCTTTGAATAAAATGCAAAGTGTGTTGTTTATTTTTTATTTAATGCAAGTTTGTATATGTTTTCCCTATTTACAAGGATAAATCCGTCAACAAATGAATTCGTAGTAAATGTCAATTTTCTTTTATATGTTGTTGTACCTAAAGGAAGAATGTACTAATAAACTATAGAAACTGTAGGCGCCACGAAGGGGTTTATCTATCCATTATCCATTACGCTTTGTCTAGAGTACTTAACTTACATACAAGCTGTTGTGTTGCAACTTACAAAGGATATCAAGTTACCGTAGTTCATGTTCCCTGAAGCAAAGTATTCTGTATCGAATAGACAGTCATTAAATTTTTTGTCGGTTTGTTTTTCGACGAACTTCATCATTAGCCGTCACGCCATTATTTATCTAAATTGCCCAATTTATCTTAATTATTGTACTAAATTTTAACCAAACTGATAACATCGGGATTCGCAAGTTTGTATTAATTAAATGAAAATACATGTGAACTCATATAGACTTATCGGGATTTGAACATACTTAGTTACATAAGTATATAAATAAATAAATATTTCAGGACTTATCACACAGCGCCATCTAGCCCCATACAAGCTTACGCTTGTATTATGGGTACTAGATAACGGATTTAATACATAAATACGTATTATACATACCAACGACCAGGCTCAGCACAAGTAATTACACATTTTTAATATGCATAATTACTTGTGTTATGCGGGAATCGAACCCGCACCCCAAAGATTAGAAGGCAGAGCCACTACCAACTAAGCTAACTGAGCAGTCAAACATATATACATTTATAGATTTGATAGATTGTATACTTTGTGAAGGTAAAACCAGCATAAACATATGGGGCATTGGTCTTTGTTGTACCATCAACCATGTGAGCATGTGACCTACAGCAAAGGAAGCGGTTTAATCACTTACACCCACAGGGCAGACATTAATAAATGCGGCTATAATTATTTATTTATCTGTGCGTGGAAGTTGTTCAGATAAGAGATATCCAAAGAATATGTAGGAAGAGGCAAAGAAGCGTTACATTAAACATTTAATATATTACCTTACTTACTTTTATTAAATCTTATTTTTTTATTATCAAAACGATTTATTACTCGAAGACGCAGCGATTCTCAGACAGCTATAAAATACCAC
This sequence comes from Macaria notata, assembly GCA_927399415.1. NCBI lineage: Eukaryota > Metazoa > Arthropoda > Insecta > Lepidoptera > Geometridae > Macaria > Macaria notata. Next base: position 5,948,335 of record OV656727.1, read on the forward strand.
CATCTACCGACCAGCGCGTACAAATAATAATGAGCCAGAACAAATATTGTCAAATATTGTATTACTGCAGATGATCCGGGCAATGTAATCGAAAACCAATTCGCAATGACGACGACCGCGCGACGATCGTATTCAGCGTGTATTTATTATATTAGGGATCGATATATTTTATTCAGTAAAGTGTTGTGCTGAGCAGATATTTGAGTAAAACATGCAATAAACAAAAGGTCTAATGTGACACCCTAATAAATACATTATCCTTTTTGCAAAAGTAAGAAGGCGGAGAATCTAAACATATCGTTTTTCTGCAATAGGTATTTCAACGTACCTATACCTCGTCGGTAGAAATGGAATAGATATATTTTCTTTCTACATACACTATTATAATTAAGTTTGTTGTCACAATGTTACCTTAAAACTTTAATCATGATTATTTATTTATTAAGGCTTAACATTTGTATAAGGTAGGTGTAGATACCTTTTATATACCTACCTACTTATGTGATAATAACAATGGCGCCCCATTATTGCCCTCTTTTTGGACCGGGTGGTATACTGAAACATTCACGGATACCATATTCGGACAGTGGTTATGTACCTATTCTGTGACAGTGGTGGTAAGTTACATAGGTATTATAAATAGTGTAGCAATTGTTTATTGTATTGTAATTTAAATACATTATTAACGCGCAACCCATCCATAAATATATGGCAAAGTATAATTTACGACAATATTATACGACAACTCCTATTGATACATCACAAAGTAAATCAATTTGCGTACAATGATCTCATTAAAAAGTACTTAGGGACTATGAAGTGCTAAAGTTTGTTTAGGATGCAAGCATATTTCACTTTAAAATATTTTCGAAATAAAGTGGCAATGTGCTTTCGAACAAAGAATTATTTTCGGTTTATTTAGGACACACATGATACAACTCGAACATAAGTGTTTCCTTATTTTAGGGTTTGAAAGATTTACAAACATACATGTTGTGAACAAAGTGCAGAATTGTGGTTGTCAGCACTTCAGAGATGTGCATTACATACTATATATACGAGTATGTAGCTTAGAGTAAATATGTTTGAAATGTAGGTATACCATGTTTGTCCACTTTTTGTGAAAATATAAGTTTTTTTTAAATGATAGATGTATGTAAAATGATTCTCGCTCTACATGTACATAGGTACTAGCTTATCTTACCTAGGCAAGATAATAATATACTTATGTACATTGAGATTGAGTACCGTAGTTAGCTAGTGAAACTGTAAATTACCTATCAGGAAACTTACGTTGCTCAGTCGTTACTAATTACTAAATAATAGGTTCTATTACGAGTCTAGCCTAACGACGCCATTTAACTATCATGTGACTGCTGGGGCTAAGAAAAATAAAATTATTATCAAAGGTACTAAGTTAACTATATTTGCAGCGATTACAATAAGATTTGCCTATCTTAGTTACGCTGGTACACATTGTAAAGATTTGCATGATGACTAGCAAAGTAGAGTGTTTATAGTTCTGCATTCACATAGACACAATGTAAACTTTCGAAATGATAACGTTCTAATAGCAGACTCGCGTAAAACAAATACATTTTAGTATTTTTCATAAGATAAATCAGTAAATCCATAATTTTAAATCCACATTTACAAGCCGGACGCAATAAGTAGGTACCTAATGGGAATATTGGGAACAGTTTATTTTTGTTTCAACTTATAAACACGATAATTTCGTCATCTACCTAATAGTTGAAGGAAATGAGCTGCTTCCAATATTTTAAATTAATATTTTGGGCAATAATGAGACGAGGAAATGATCTGTCATGGACACCGCGCGGATGGCAGCGTTCTTTACTTCCGCGTATTTAATACAACTTTCTCTCGCGGCGGAGCGGGCTCTGACCCCACGCATGTCCGCCATTTCAGGCAGATACTTATTCGACCATTATTTACGAGAGCTCGTTCAAAAGCTTACAAAAATAAGTATACAAACATTCATCTCCCTTCCCTGGAGTTCAAGCAGGCTTGTTAACGAGCTGTTAGTCAGTTTTTTACAGTTATCTAATACTCGACTTATTGGGTACTTGCATTGTTTCTCAGACAGATTTCTAAAACGGTGAGGTAGTTTTGTACATCCTTTTCTAGATATTGTGAGGACTATAGCGATATTATTGTGTTCTCCATAAAGGAACCGCTACATTTGTTTGCATTTTATTTGTCTCTGGGTGACGCAACCACTTCCAACTTACCTAACTGAAACCTTTCAAGTCAGTTCAATCCTTTTAGACTCATTCCGCTGCATCGACGCTGCAATGGCGCTATTTATACTCAGCAAAGAACTTGTTTCTATCTTCTTACATAATGTATACCAAGGATAGCCGGTAGGTACGTAGGTTACAATGAATACAGTGTCAATACCAAAGGTGTTCCGTCGCCACATAATCAGAGGTTGCGGGTCGGAATCTAAATACAATAAGACATATTTGAATAATTTCCCGCCTGCCTGACGAATGTCCAGTAAATGAGCGAACAATAGCGCTGAAACGGTACAATAAAATCGAAGCAAAGCCTTCGCCAGCCCTGTGCGGCCTCCGTATAAAACACAATACCTGACGCATCCTTCTTTCCAAAAATAACGCTAACCATTTATGGCGAAGAGCTAAGACTAAAGAATCGCTTCAATTACACGACGTTACAGATTGCAATTCTGTAAACGTACCTTTACTTCCTGAGTTTTTTGTCGACGTCGCTTGGCCTTGGTGGGGTCGAGCGGGCTGACCTCGAGTCTGATCGTAACGCTTGTTTTCACAGGTGGGCAGTAAGCACGACGAGCTGGACAAGGTGGTGCGGCTGTTGCCTTACATCCAGCACAAGAACGACAAGGTGACGTTCTCGGAGCCCCTGGACCCCGCGCAGCTGCTGCCCCCGGGCCGCGCCTACTGGACGTACCCCGGCTCACTCACCACCCCGCCTTGCACTGAGTCCGTCACTTGGATACTCTTCAAGGAACCGGTCCAAGTCTCTGCTGAACAGGTGGGTCTTCTTCTACGATAAACCTACATATATTTTAGTATATATGGCCCTAGATACGGAAAAAATATCATAACATCTTCTTATGTAATGTAAGCTAACGAGTGGCATTAACAAGCACTTTCTATCCATCCACTAACATAAGTTTCACTGCCTTTTACATCTACAATACCAATCCCATACAAACTAAATCTTTCATCTCTTATCCGGCCGCCAACTAATTGCAAATGAAATTATTTCCAGCTGGCATTGATGCGGAAACTGAAGTGCGGTGAGGCGGTGCGAGGCGTGGAGGCGATGGAACTGCTCCACAACTACCGACCGACCTTGCCGCTCGGCAACCGCGAGCTGCGCGACCTGGGAGGCAACTAGCAACCAGCGCGCTGCAACCTGGCCTGAACCACCCGGCCCTAATGCCCACACGAAGCCGTAGTGCCCTCAAGAGGCCGCAGTGCCCATTCAAGATCGTTGTACTCACATGAGGCCGTAGTACCTCAGCTACAAGAATTTTGTGCTCATACCACCAGGCTTTAATGCCGAGACAGTCAGGACAGTTCCTGAATTTAGTGCCTATACCATCTAGATGTGGTACCCAACTATTGAGCCCAATCTATGAGATTATAGTGCCTAATACACCATGGTAAATAGTGTCCTCGTGCCCACTTTTAAGGCCATGGCTGTAGTAAAAGTAACAAAATATGTACATAGGTACATGTGTTATTTTCTCATTTAAATGTTGTATCTTGATTGACATTAGGGGCATCTACTTACCCATTACCAAAACACAATTAATCATCAAAGTAATACATACTATTTTATAAATAAATCGAATATTTACAAATATACATTAAGCATCTACAGGTGATCTGTGTGGTGCAACCTACTTAAATTATCTTGAGTCTTGACTGTCAAACCCGTTCTCCTATAACTAGACCAAGTCGTGAGAGTATGGTCATTTTGACCGCTTCAATCAATCATTGACTGACGCATACATTTGCTTTCATTTATCTTATAAATTGTGCGTATTATTTAAGTAAATTTATTGAGACTTCCTTCGAGGGTTTGTTTCATCCCAGTACATGCATGCTCTACCTTAGGTCAGTGTCGTTTGACCTGGTGATTATATACCAGACTGTCCAGAGTAAAATAAATTAAAAACTTTTGAATATATGTATACATTTCTGGCATCAGATCCGGTGGGTAGTAAGTGTAGTAATGTGAGCCAGTGAGCACAGGCAGCTGTTGTTATTTAGTCAACCGACGTTGCTCCGTGCTGGTACTTACAGATCTTATGAATAGAGTATTCCAAAAGTAACTGTCGCTAGCAAGTAAGACTAAAGTGGCCTTTTGACCGTCTTTTATATTAGCAGATATTAGCTCCATAGAATCTCATCCTCAATACATTAACATTAATTTATTAATAACAATTATAATATCTACAGCATTTTATTACGATTAATATGTAGGCGGATGTAGAGTTAATTATTATAAATGTGTAACATTTAAATATTATTCAATGTTGATAGCGAAGTGCCTCAAAACTTATATTTTTGTGTATTGTGATTATTTTAGTTTGATCTCTTGGATATTAAATATCAGCAAATATTTGACTTTCCCTGTAGCGTGTGATTTGGTTGGTAAGCCCGTATGTACATATCGAGGTTTCCCTATTGACACAGAACAAAATTCGTAGCGTAGTTTTAACCGTATATACGTAATACATGATGTAAAGTATTACATTGTTGTATAGTTTGTAAAATTTCGTGCCTCGAATGGATCCCACACAGTTATGTTAACTGTGTCTTAGTGTAAGTCATGTACCTATATAATATACTGAGTAAAAAAGGAAGCTTTTATAGTAATAAAATAGTTATAACTAAAAATGCATTTCATTTATTATTCTATTAATATTTGGACATTGTCTTTGAAACTTAAAATACTTATGTACAGAATTAAATTAAATTATAGGTAAATTGGACAACACGATGAAAATAAATAACAGATATGACTTAGCGTGAGATTGTTCATGATGGTTAGTCGTTGTTCAGGGTTTCTAAATTATAATACATCTCGAGATGTTACTTTAAGCTTTTTAAGTGTATGTAACATGTAAATGTGTAACATTTCTAAAAACATGTCCATTCAAATTTAGTCGTTGAATCGCAAGCATTTACAAACGTACACAAAAATAGTATCATTCCTAGAGAATAATATGAATGATTTATGTTTCTGGATAACGTCAGCACCTTGTATAAGTTATGGATTGTTAATTATAAAAATTTGTTAGCATAATATAAGCGTTTTGACTTAACTATTTATATTTACTTACTGGTATTTCTGTAGAGTACAAGACAAACTTTGAGCAAAATCTATTTAGAGTTAAGCAATTCGTTGATAATGGTATAAAAAAATAAAGATGTCGGTGTCTTTTCAGGTAGCTAGTTGACAGATCTCGTGGACGATACACTAATCTTCGAGATATTAATTATCCACGTCCCAACTCCAATAAGAACTAAACTTATGATAATAATTTCAAAGGGCATGTTCTAGCCTCTAGTAGGAAAATATATCACATTGTGGAAGTGAAGCGAACCTTTTTAAAAATATTGGCGTGGTGTTGGCAAGCTATACGAAATATTACAAAAATATATGTTCTCTATCTACAATACAAATAAAGTAAGACCTTATATACAAATACATATTAAAATATAATATATTTTTACAAATATTTTCTTACAAATCTAGATCACAGATTATAACTGTGATGTGTAATTCAATTTGTAAGTAAGCTTTGCATTTCATTTCATTATAATCAATTGCATAGAAAACTGGCAATATGCCATTGACAATGCTATAGTTCGAAAAATATGTTTCAATATATTAAATTACTAGGTGGGACTAACATTTCTACAAATAAATAATTTCAAAATTGTATAAGATCTTCCGTGGGTTCTGTTGGCTTACTGGAGCTAATTTCGTCTCCCGTTTCCGCGTCATAGAACTCTAAGTACTTGGGCGAGGCTTTCCTCCGAGGCGGTACCGGGGCGTCCCCTAGGATGCCTGTGGTCCCTAATATCTTACCTTGTTCCGTGAACTGTTTGACATCATCAGCTCGGCGCACGTTGGGTGACAGTTTCTTTCTGACCGGCGGACTGGGCGCCGCGCGCGAGTACGATGGTCTATTGTCGAAGATCGAGTTGCCAGCCAACGATGTATCGGGTAGTAACGCTGACGTTTTACTTCTATTTAGCACGAACGTGTGGTTCGAACGAGAGGAAGTTGTCACCTCGGTGGTTTTGACATCGTCGGTGTAGAATGTTGTTTTCTTGGAGTACTCGGCTCGGAAGTGCTTGTGTGCTTGCACGTCGGACTTGCTGCGCTCGAGGGTGAAGGCCCCGTTGGTGTGGAGGTGGCAGCTGAAGGAGGAGGAGGCGGTGTTCACGGAGCAGGCGGGGGCCGTGGAGTACGGCACGGCGGGCGCCCACAGACACGCGCCGTCGTTGCGAGGCACGAGGAGCAGCGGGTCCTGGAAGTACAGATTACATTGTATCAGCTTTTTTATAATTACTTACGTCATACTCTCTGGAATATCTTGGGCATACAAAAAAACTGATTTCGTAATAAGGCCAAACCTGTTTATGATTCACAATGATAGATTTATCAAAGAAATGCTCCATTAAACAATTTTTTATTGTAGACATGTTGAATTACGAAACATAATGATATTAAAATAAAATGGTGGGGGTTCTTCTTTTCTGACAACATGACCTAGTTTTAGTCAAGTGAAATTTTGTTTGTAAATTTGAGTGAGTAATTTTATTTACTGTTTGGACCACTGACTGCCCACAACATTTGTTTACATTGTATTGCAACAGAAAGACATTCATTCACACAAGAAACCTTTTTGATTAATGTGTCTGAGTGGTTCAATTGGATAAGTAACACTCTCTCAATCTTTATCAATAAGACAGGAAGCTGAATTTGCATACATTATGAATTTATGTGTCATAAAGACATGATATAATCATGTGTATGCATCTAAAATTGGAATCTCAAAGTATAACTTGGCTGTTTTAACTAGGGAAAAAGTGATAACCCAGATTTAAATGTTTTTAACCTTTTCTTTTATTATGGATTCAACAAGAACAGCTATAGGATTCTAAGTTTCAATAATTAGTAAAAAAAAGTAAAAGTACTTTTAATGATAATATTTTATCATAAGACTAAAGCACACAGATAATATTGTTTGATTGTTTAAACATCAGTAACTATTTGTGTTGACATACATATCTGCATGTATTCAAGAAATGCTACTTTTTATCTGGGGTTAAGGCGGGTGAAACCCAAAAGCTATTAATAATATAAACCAGCAAATAGAGTATTGTTATACCTTCCCGGTGATGCTGAATATTTTGGACTGCAGTGTGTGGAGCCTGCTTCTCAAGTACTCATATGAACACTCTCTGAGATTGATGACCCACTGAACCACATTGTCCTCTGCTCGTGCCGCAAAGATGTGACGCTTCTCTGGTTCATCTCTGTAATTAAAACAATAAGCCAGATTGATAAATGGTAATAATTTGATACCTGGTTAGGTTAGATTTTCTTACCTACCTACCTTATAATCTACCTTACATATTCCTTACCTTTTAAATTTCGAATGTCTGATAACAGTTCAGCATCATCATCATCCACAGCCCTTGATCCCAGATCCCACTGCTGGGTATAGGCCTCCCTTTGTATGTGCCATCTGTGTTGATCTGATAGCAGTTACTACGTGTAAAAATAGGTATTTTGCCAATCAGGTTATATTGGGAGCAGACCCCAAATTAGGAACATGGCCGAGAGGAACTGTATTAATAAATGGTCTATTTAGACAATGTTCATAAACAGAACTTTGTACTAGCAGCTGATAACAATTTAGCCTTATATCTATCACCATTCCTTAATCTGTTTATTTCTAAGGTTCAGCTATTTGAATGATAAGAAAAACAATTAAATGAAAATGTTTTATTTTGAAACATATTATCATAAACTCTCATAGATTTTTACCATATGATAACCTTATTGTGTCTGATATTAAGCAAAATTGTAGTCCAATCCAATACATACCGTGCTTGGAAAAATACATGGGAAAACAGGATCCAATGCCATGAAAGAGTTATAGTGCAATTTTATAAATAAATGGTTTGATAAAACATACTCACATAAAAGATATGGAGAAAGAAAATGGTATACTCCGTCCATGTTCCATTTGTATAGAAGAGTTTTCCATGACAAACACTCCTGCAGGGTTCTTGGTATCAAACTTGCCCATTTCACTTATTTTGAAATAAAACAGGTAGTTGTTTATCAGCCGAAACCATCTCTCTTTGAACACTGGAAATGAAATAAAATGTAAAACAAAGAATTTATGTATAAGCAAATGTATGAAACAGCCTTGAGTGTTACTTGTTGAGGTTTTAATGAATGAGAACATTGTTCAGTCATCTTCTACAAGGTTACTAGATATGTAAGGCTCTTATAATACAAATTTTATAACTTTTTTACCTTACTATATTTATGTGGTATATTTATTTATTTATTTATTTATAACGGTACAAATAAAGATATGAAACACTTAAGAAGTAACCTAGTAAAGTTCTGAGACCTGTAATAGATTTTTAAATGACTAACAATGCAAGTGGCTATTATTGTGAGTGGCTATATAATTCAGGCCAAAAGTCTGTATAATTAAGTAGATCTTTCATACCAGTAACATAAAAAGGTGATCATATCGTTCATGTACCTATTTAGCTACCTAAAACTGATATTGTGACAAAGCCAAAAACATATGAGACAATTGAATTAGATATTTCCAATACACATAACTATAATACTTTTCCTTAATTAGATTATGAGCATTATATTAGGCATCATTTACGAATTAAACAAGGTTGACTCACATAAAGGACAACATCTAAAAATAGCTGGCTGGAATGCAGGGTGATAGCAAGTTTGAATAGTTTTTATCTTACTGATACTGACCTGCCTGGTGTCGGTAACTGCCATTAGAGACCTTCTTATAGTTTAATCTACCTTCTATCACACAAGGCTGATCGCTCAGTTGAGCAAGTTCACGAATATTACATTTCATTTGTAAGGAATGCTTAGACACCGTATGTGCCTTCGTCTGCCAATACACCAATGATTCTAATAATGTTCTTCACTAGCACCGTAGTTATCAATGAACTTCAATTAACTCAGACATTTTACTCAATCCACAATAATTTTATTTCATTAATTTTCCTAAAATATCGACCAAACAATTTTATAAAATAAAAACTGTAAAAAAAATGAGTTTGTTTCTCTCAAATTCAATCCAAAATAAAATCATGATTTTTGATTACAACATTACTAAAATACTGACAATGACAGTGACATCGGAAACGATCAAATCAATTTTTTTCTTTTGTTTGAACCAACCAAATATATTCTGTGGTTAGTTACCATGTGTGAATGTTGTGAAAAGTTGGATTAATACTATATTTTCTTAGAAATCTATAAAAACTTGAAGATATTGACTGAAAATTGGTGCCAGACCACCCAAACATCATTTCTCCAGTTCTGCTAACATCATTTAATGTATAGCGAAATATAAATAAAACACTAACGATGGATTTGTTCGTCATCAACAGGTGCTTTATTTCTGCTTTTCCTAAGTTATTATTACATCTGTAACGCCTTTGTTACATCGATTAAAAATATATATTTGATAATCTAAAAACTTTGTGCCATGTATTTATTTATGTTCGAATTGAATTTCCCTATAAATTACAACAATGTAAACAAACCCTAAAGTTAACCAAATTTTTACAGATACAGAGAAACTAATGAAGATGAAGACATTGCTGATCAAGAGACAAAGAGATTGGAGCGACTAAAACAAATAATCGAAGAAAGAAAAAAAGCCAGTGCAACAAAATCAACACAAGATGAAATAACATTAAAACCTCCAAGGGAAACAAAACAGCCCACCCAACATATAAAAGTTGAGGAAACCCCTGTAGAAGAGATAGAAATAAAACTTCCCGCCAAAAGTGATGAACCTCCTCCTAAAAAACCAGCAAAGGAGAAATTAGAAAATCCTGCACCTGAGTTCAAAGTACTGGGTGTAAATGATTTTGAAAAGAAAACAAAGGTCAGTTACATACCATATTAAACTCAATGCTTTACTGAGATTTATACAACTACTTACTTATTATTCTGCTTTCCAGGTGTCCAGAGTTCTCCCACACTGGCTATCCCACCCCTACAGTGTGTCCACAGACCTGCAAAACCTGGACTGCAACATAGAAGCTCAGAGCTGGCTTCATCCCAAACTGAAGTCTATTCTCACATCTGAAGGGGTCACTCATTTGTTCCCGGTCCAAAAGCAAGTAGTGCCTTTCATATTGAAAGAGCATAAAATGCCCTACCCCTTGCAGCCACATGATGTTTGTGTATCTGCCCCCACGGGCAGTGGCAAGACATTGTCATTTGTCTTGCCTATAGTACAGGTAATATTTTTTATAATTTGTGTTGAAAGAAGATGTGTTATCTTTATTATGTACTTATTAAGGCAAAAAAAGATTTTTAAAAAGATATGAAAAATTGGTTATTTTAGACCAAAAAAACTAAATTACTTCATAAATAATTACTTCGCCCATAAGAGTTGTTGAGCACGAATGCAAATCATTGAGTGCTTTGTTGACTTTACCTGGATGTTTTTATTTTTGCTGTCTTATTCTTCATTACTATTATGACAATTGCAGGTTTTAATGGAAGATATGGGATGTGAAGTGAAAGCACTAGTAGTACTCCCAGTGCAGGAGTTGGCGGCCCAAGTAGCCAAGGTGTTCAAGAAATACTGCATGAAGAGTCACCTGCGAGTGGCTCTGCTGGGAGGGGCTGTGCCTCTGTACCAGGAGCAACAGACCATCGTTAGATATAGTATGTATATTGTAGGAGTAAAAATTTGAATAGAGGATTATTTTCATCCAAACTTGTCATTTTGTTATAGAGCAGCTCCTCTTACTTTAGCTGCTGCTACATATAGATAAATGTAAACATATTTACTAGCTTATTATTATTACACCAGTAATTTTTTCGAGTAAAATGTTCAGTATAAAAAGATACACAAATAATTTCAGCTGAGTCTTCGGGCTGGGTGAGTGAGGTGGACATCATAGTATGTACAGCCGGCCGCCTGGTGGAGCACCTGCAGAGCACTGAGGGCTTCTCCCTCAAACACCTCAAGTTCCTAGTCATCGATGAAGCAGACAGAATCATGGAACACATCCAGAATGACTGGCTCTACCATGTAGACAGAAACATCAAGTCAGGGAATGAGCTGATGTCAGGAAGAGGTTCAAATCTGAACTGGCAAACACTAAATGAGCAGAGATGTCCTCCACATAAATTGTTGTTCTCGGCCACACTGTCCCAGGACCCAGAGAAGTTAGAGCAGTGGGGCCTCTTCCAGCCTAAACTCTTCTCGGCTGCACTAATCACAGACTTAGACGACGAAGATCAAATTCGATTGTATGCAACACCAGCAGAATTGGAAGAAAACTATGTCTGTTGTGAAGCCGAGAATAAGCCTCTAGTTCTTTACCACTTCTTAGTGGAGCAGAAGTGGGACAAAGTATTATGTTTTACAAATGCAGCGGAGTCAGCACACAGGCTAGCTGTGTTACTGAACACGTGGGGCGGAGATACATTGAAGGTAGCAGAGTTGTCGGCAGCATTGGATCGGACCACCAGAGAGGCAGTGCTGAAGAAGTTTACTCAGTCGGAAATTAATGTGTAAGTTGTGCTTATAGCAGGCCTGTACCCTCCATAATGTAATGTATTGCATGTTTTTCCATGCTTTGGCAAAAAATAATATACATGCTAGTTTACTCCTATGAAGTTCCTTTAAATTTTTTGAAATTATAATTTATGAGATGTCATAATTATGATATCTAAAGCTGCATCTATGACACAACTCCGCATCTGCTGTGGTGTAACAGTTTTTTTTTTATTTTGATATTTAATACACGTTTTTGCTCTTGGTGTAACCTTACTCGTATTTATCATTATATTTTATTGACTATCTCATGTTCCAGTTTGATCGGCACCGACGCGCTGGCGCGCGGCATAGACGTGCCAGCCTGCAGCTACGTGGTGTCGTACGACCCGCCGCGCAACATCAAGACGTACATCCACCGCGCGGGGCGCACGGGCCGCGCCGGCCGCCGGGGCCGCGCCCTCACGCTGCTGCTGCCTAACCAACTCCAACCATTCAAGGTAATGCTTTTATTTCTGTCTAGTCTAGTGTCATTATACATATCTAAATATATAAAACTCAAAGGTGACTGACTGACCGATAGTGATCGATCAACACACAGACCAAAACCACTGGATGGATCGGGATGAAATTTGGAATGAAGGTAGATGTTATGACGTAGGCATCCGCTAAGAAAGGATTTTTGGAAATGCCACTTTTAAAGGAGTGAAATAGAAGATGCAAGTTTTACTTCTTTATGCGAGCTAAGCCGCGAGTACCCACTATATGTACATAGAAAAAAATAACCTTGTATTATTTTACTAATAAAAATTCAATTCCTAACAGTAAAACTTGTGTTATTCTGTGACTGAAACCTGTATTTTTTTATTCCAGGATATCTTAAAATCAGGCGGCAAATCGGAAATACCGAGCATCGTGATCGAACCGCAAGTTTTAAGACAACTCTCAGAGAGCTATGAACATGCCATGCAAGAAACCAAGAGAGTCATTCATTCAGAGATCAACTCCAAGGTGCAGAAATCACTACAACTGAAACGAAGATTCAAATCTAAGCCGCAGAATCAAAGAGACAATAAATGATAGTGCCAATGTTAGACAAATAAAATGTCATGGTAATGTAATAATATAAATGCTATTTTATTTAAGAAAACATAATATCTTCTTACGCGCGTGGCGTTTTGGTCTTTTCTGGGATACCTATGACTATAGGCATTGACTTTAAGGACTATACTTATATACCTACCTATGCCATGAAATGCACTTTCGCCGGTAGGACGCGATCGAAAGGAATACCATATTTGGTCGCGCGTTGTGATCACAACCTGCTACAGCCACTAGCGTGCGTGTTCCGAGAGCTCATAAAGTTTTGCGCGAACGCCGCGAACCAAAGAATACTATTACCCTTTTTAAAAAGTGAATTGATGCTATTCATGGATGCTATAAGGGCAAGAACGTCAAAAGTTGTACATGGTACTTTTTTACATGTCCCCGAGTGATATTATACTGTCTCGCTGCTTTCAAGGTTTTCACGACAATTGTCACCCGGTTATTTGATTTTAGATGAAATAGGCATGCTATATTTGTTAAAATATTACGCATAAAACTATATTAAAATAAAGAAAATTTAGTTTAAAAATTTAGTGTGTAGTACTGTCCCCAAAAAAAAAACCAGCATTTGGCGGCAGTTTCTTATAAAAAATAATACTACAGTGGCAAATTTCTGGTTGTGTATTTAAAATTTGGCGGGATTTTAATTATTATTTAAGCGCAATTTACTGCCAGAGCTAGAATTTCTTCTAAATAAGTAAATTTAAACCTGTCCCCGGCATATGCACCTGCAGGACATGTCCGGGCACCGTTACCACATTTTTGTATCAAATTTAAGATTTTTTATTCGATGCGGTAGTTATTTTTTAATTTAAATAGCAACACCCCAATATGACATAAAAAAGTAAAAGGGATGTCTATGTTTGAATCAGCCATTTCGTTTAAAACAGCTGTTCTTTTCTGTGCGTTTGGCGAGAGGAGTGTTTTTTCGGGCGCTGTCCGGTGAGTAAATTTGTGTTATTTTTAATGTTAAAACGTGTTTCCAAGCTATATTTTACATTAATTACGTAAATTGACTATTCTAGATTACTTTAGTGTGAAGAAATGTGTGATAAATATCAGCAATTGTAGAAATAATATGATTTCGTATAGGAATACCCGATTCCGTTACCTCCTGTCCGTGACTATATCGGTGGTAACGTATAGGCCGGACTTGAAAGTAACGGACAGGACCACGTAATGCAAAGTTTACATGGTGCAAACTCGCCTTTTTAACTTTTTATTTAGACTCATATTTACTATTAGACATTTTTAATAATCATAATTTAAATGTATACTGTTTCATTTTAGTTCCGTTTTCTGGAGTGAATTTTTTTAATTGATCATTAAACAACAGAAAAAAAATACAACATTAGTGTTTAAAATAATAAATATTCTAAATGGAATTTCAGATTTCAAGATGGCGCTGACGCCAGCTGAAAAAAATGCGCCATTATCGCCAAAAAATAAAAGATAATCCCGAAAAATATGAAGAACAGAAGAAATAAGACAAAGAACGCATAAAAATTAAAAGAAAGAAAATTCATTCACAGCTCGATAATGAAAAAAAAAGTAAAATAAGACAACAATGGAGATATAAAAAAAAGGCAAAGAAAAAAAAAACAGGAAATGAAAATCAAAACGAAGACAATATTGATGGAGTTGCGCTAAGAACAGGTTCTAATAGCTCAACAATGAACAACAGAAAAAGTCAAGACTCGGATTCAGGTTTGAAGTCCAAATTAAAATACATGAAATCAACATTTTACGACAAGACTGTTAGTGTATTAAGCTAAATAAATAATGATAACGATTTCGGTCCATGTTTCAAGCTTTTTATATTATTTTACTTTTTCCTACTTTTAAGCGTCATGTAAACCTAACCCTACAATGTCTGTTCGTTATGAACATGTCCTGTTACGAGACTGTACCCTAAACTAAAGTTCCTAAAATGTTGATTATATTAAAAAATATTTAAAATACGTTTATATATTATTTAAAGAAATAATTTTACTCCTTAAAATACAAAACATTCAAATAGGTTATTATGTAAACGGTCAATATTGTGAATATTATGATAAACTTTGTGATACATTTTATACATGAGTAACGTACTGGACAGGAAAGGTAGATAAATCTGGTGTGTTTCTATGTTAATAAACTGATTATTACATTTAAAATGTAAAAAAACATGTTTTCTTTCGTTTAATAAATAATATTTTCACATATTTATGTATTTTACTATCCTAATGAACCAAAAACAGTCGGTAACGAACAGGATTCAAATGAATGCCTACTGTTAGAAAATTGATAATTTCTCACAAAAAAACGATTTTACAAGAAAACTTTTAAGATTTTCAGAAAAAAGAATTATAAGAGATCATTCATATGAAATATCAAAGGATATTCTGCCAAAAAAAAATGAAGCAAAATTTTTAAGCAGTGTACAACTTTTGACGTTCTTGCCCATAATAAAATGTGAGGTTATATTTTTGAATTTAGAAAAAAGTACGGCCAAAGAACTTGGTACGCGGACGGAAATGTACGGCCAAGCTTATGCATTTTTGCCAAGATGCTGGTCGCTGCGATCGAGCCGCGACAGATGTATCTTGAAAGCTGATCGATCATTTTCTAACTTTAGATACATTTATAAACTTTTTGATAAGTTATAAATTATTCATTGTCTTGAGGTTAAGCATACGTGACAAAAATATCGTACTATGATATAAGATTTGGGCCGAATCGTCTTGTGATTCGGATATGGCACCGAAATCTATCGTTTCGAATACCTTTTAACTCATTAACAAAATATACCTATATTGAATTGAAGTTTGTTGCTAAATTATTGGTTTAAAAAAAAGTGTTGTATGACCGTTACAAACTCAGCCAAAATTTAATGGTTTAATGTCTTTAAACCAGCAGTGACAAAAATAACAGTCTTTCGACTTGTACCTGTCTGAGGAGCGAGTTGAGCGCTTGCTGATAGGCTGCAGCGGGCGGGCGATGCTTCACTGTGGAGGAGTCCTCTCCTGTCTGGTGCAAGCTGGGTATGGGAGCCAGGACATTATTCCAGCAGTTTGTTAGCTGGCCAGGCGCGTTGTACTTATGTGTACTGCTAAGATTTCAAAGTTAAGTAATGAACCTTGAGTTTATGTTAGATGCCGTTACGTCTTCCTGTGTAGGCAGCTCGAGTATCAGCGCTGCAAGAGCGGTACGGTGATGAATGTGCCGCGAACTGTACCAAGAATAAAATTTTAAAAAATCTACTTGTTAACAGATGGCGCTGAATGACATAATACTTGTTTGACTACTCATTAATAGGTGGCGCTCTTGTTTCCATTAAAAAGTTGTACCGGTTTTTGTCTATGACAGACAAAACCGAAAATCTAGTGGACAAGAACCTTTCAAAATAAATAAATGCCATTGTCAGTTCACGTCAACAATGTTTTGAATGCACCGGCTCGGTTTAACGCCGTTATTTTGATTTGATTTTGAAACCTTTGATTGAATTTGAAAGTAGGTGAACACGATAACTCAATATTCTCAAAATTAATTGTCCACATTGTATACACGGATAAAACAACAACTGAACTAATGCAATGGCTATCCTCAGTTCAGCTATCAAGAAGCTAAGCAAGTCAAAAACCAAAAATGAACTCCGAACTCTATTGTTTTACCCAAAAATAATAGTATTTCAAGACGATACCAGTTTCAGTGTGTTAGATATAGAGGACAAGAAATCCGACCACCCGGTGCAGCAACAGCACTTTAAATTGGAAGAAGAAATCACCGACTGTGCCTTACAAGATCACTTCCTTTGGGTGTCTCTCAAATCAGGTGTCCTGCTAGTAACAGATCTACATAAAGGCTTGCAGATTAAGATCCTCGTAAATAACTATTCAAATTTGAAGTTTCAACAAACTAAACCAAATCAGTTTTACATTAAAAGTGAAAGTGGTGACTATTTAAAATCACCTTACAGTTCAGTTGAGATGACAAAGCTACTTTCAGAAGGGCACCATGAAACGAATGTGTCTTTGAAGAAATTCAATAAAAATCAAGAAGGAATCCTTTATGCTGGAACTAAAATAAATGGAGTTATCTATTATGTTGAAGCAGGCAAGCTTGTGGCTCAATGTCCTTTGACAGGGCTTAAAGAAATGGTAACATGTGAGGTTCCACTGAACTATGCCCTCACTTGGGGAGAGCACTTAATATTAGCCGACAAATCAAGAGTGTGGATTGTGGACTTAAAAACTCAGAACATTGTACAAGAATTTGAAGATAATAGATACAGATATGAACCTGTGCTGGTACACGACAATATCTTCTATTACCTGGTGCAGGGTGAACAGGAGGTAATTATTATAATGTATAGTTTCTATACATTTCTTATCTTTTAGTATTATTATAAAAGTATAGCATTATGTGAGTATTTTTATTGGTTGTGTGTATATGTAAACGAGTGTGGCTCAGTGGTTTCAGTGTCTGCTTTTCATTTAAACGCACCCTGGTTCGAATCCGGCCCTACACCAATGACTTGTATTTTCAAGTTATGTGTGGATTTGCACTCGCTTAATGGTGAAGGAAAACATCGTGAGGAAACCGACATGTTTGAGGACCACCATATTCGAGGACATGTGTCTTCCGTGGAAGGACCTGGGCGCCCACCACGATGTATCTGCCCAAGAAAACTTCCCTAACGAATTAATTCTGTGGGGGAGTCACAACCCTCAGTCATGAGGAAATACGACTCAAGAGAGAGTGTAAATGTAACGGTAAATGTAGATAATGCGGTAATTATGTATAATTACCGGGAATTATGCATAATTACCAGTGCTCATGGTAAAAGTGGTTAAACTTTCGAATTAATCACATTTGCCGGTAATTATATATAATTACCATACCCCTTTGGTAAATGTAGTAGTAAAAAACAAGGATAAATAAAATAAATAAATCACACGGAAGCCCTCAAAGATGAATAATTTTACCCATTGTGTCTACATTTTCTATTGTTTCTTCACTCCTATTAGTTGCAGCGTGATGCTATATAGCCTAAAACCTTCCTAGATAAATGGTCTATTCAACACAAAAAGATTTTTTCAATTCGAACCAGTAGTTCCTGAGATTAGCGCGTTCAAACAAACAAACAAACTCTTCAGCTTTATAATATTAGTATAGAATTATATAGATTAAAACTAGGAGTTTTTTACATGAAATAAGATCACGCTTGACTACAACTTGCCTGATGTTAAGCAACATTATAATCTATGATCTAGCGCACTTACCTAGAAGAAACCGGTTTATTCTCGACTTGAAGACCGACAAATTATAATTCAGGGGGAGTCTTTGGAAACTCAAATGTGGCTCCTCGCCGAACCTCTACTAGTGCGATTTATTTATTATAATTATACTTGTATTTATTCAAATAAACATTTTGATTCTGATGTTTAATTTCATTATTTACTACATTTACCATTACATTTACCGTAACATATATGCATGCCAATGCAGCCAATGATCTTGATAAATTAATATCCCAAATTTTTTAACTTAATTGTAACAATTAAATAAACCTGTTGATGATAAACAGACAATTCATGACAAATAATATGAGCATGGATATTTAGATATTGTGACGTGGCAAGTTGATTGCTTTATAATTTTTCTACTAAATTCCAGGTGAACCTATGTCAAGCTAGGATATCAACATTGTCAGCTTCAGAAAACGACAAACAAGATCCAGAAGATGTGATTGAAGCTGCATCATCTCAGGAAGCACTCATCAGTGATTTAAATTATATTGTTAATGAAATAATTGCCTCGGGTAAACCATCACCTCTCTCTGTTGAGATGCAGGCACTCTTTGAAAAAATAGAAAATCTGGATGCTCTAATAGATATTGCTTTAAGACTGTATAACTTCAACAGTTTGTATAAATCAATTTTGTATACCCTTCAAAAACGAGTGTATGCACTGAATGATACTGAACTCATATACAAAGTGTCCGACATTCTTATAAAAGTAGACTTGATGGAATACATCTTGTTCAGAGGCAATAACAACTACGAGAATATTAACTTTTTAGAAATGGATTGTAAACAACTATGCATTGCTTTCATAACTAAAATGGATTTCGATATTGCCTCAATTTGCTGGTTGAAATACTCTGAACTGAAACTCATACTTTCACCTGAAAACATAATTGAAATATTAAATGCTGTACCTTGTAACACAAAAATGGGGGCCATAATAATATGGTTTAAAAATTTTGTGCCATCTCTATTGGAACTAAATCCATTTCATATTGACTTGTTTGTAAGATGGACAATGGAAAGAATATTTATTCTTGAGCAGTCAACTTACTGGCCTAAAATTGGTCTGAAATTCATTGAAGAAATAGTAACTGTATTAGAGTCATCACTGAAAATTATATATGTAAGACCAATATCCATGGATGATTTAGATGTCCTGAAAGACAGAATAAATTATATTATGGAACTGAAGGATAAATACAGGATCAATATGTTGTTGAGTGAGCTCAGCTCTCAAAGTCCAAGTGAAGTTGCCCTCATTATGCTAAGGAGATGTTACACTGAAGACTTGGAGGTATTTTTACGTGATTATTTGCCAACTTATGCTACTCGCCACTTGTTTGATATGGATGAAGTTTTGCAAACTTTCATTGAAAGTGAGACTGCAAGTGGTGGTGGAACAGTTGATGGGGTCCGTCTAGATATCATGCTCAGGTCTTTCCGTTCTCTGACAAATAAATTGGAATGCCTTCTTGGTGTTCTCAAAGTACTAGATGTACCTTGGAGTCTCACTATTCTTCAGGTAGCCATCAATGCTGCTGCATCGGCTACTAAAGATTCCATAGTCTCTGATTCTGATCACATTCTGGCCCAAGAAATTCAAAAAGAACTAAACTATGCTAATGTCAAAGTGGTTTTGAAAAAATACAACTTTCCCATGACTTGTACTGAATATACACTAGTCTTAAACAGATTGGTGAATGCAGCAACAGTTGATTTGAAAGACCTCAAGGCAATAACTACTGTGATGTCAACCTATGCCAACTATGGACATTCTTTGTACATCAATAAATGCCTAGAAAATTGTGATACGAAATCTGCAATTGACTTTTTTGAAACATTACCTCATGTAGAAAAGAATATCCTCATAAAAACTACAATGGCAAAATATGAACAAATCATAAATGGAAGCAACCAAAATAAAATGGTAGAAAGAAACTACTTGGACTTCATGAAAGGGACTCACATGCTGAATGATATTCAGCTGAAAAATCTTGATAATTTGTACCATCTGAAGAACTCTTATGGAATAGAATTTGATCTGGACAATATTTATAATGAAAAGATCTGTGCTCAGAAGTACCGAAGTTGGTTACAGAGTGACGGAAATCCTAAAGCTAGCTCTGGCAGTGGAGCTAGTATGTCGCGATTGATTCCAATGGGTGACGCAAAATCTATGTCTTTACTGGCATTGTTGAGAGGAGTGTCTGCTTCACACCAAGTGCGAACTTTTGTGGAAACCTTGATAACCACATTTCCAGGAGAAAATAATACGATTGCGCCATTTGCTTTGGCTCAATTTAAAGATGGTCAAAATGCCACCTTACTGAAAGAAGCCTGTAACATATTGATTGCACTTTTGAACAGGTGTGAAGAAGACCATGTACATGATATAATGAAACATTTATCAACATTAAATGCACTTGTCAATGCTACTATTACAGTCAAAAATCTAACAGTCGCCTGGAAATTTAATTATGTGTACTTGGCAATATCGTCGGGAACAGCTATTAACGATTTTATCGACTTCTGTTCAACCGCAAATACAGTTCAAAAAAGTGAAGAACAAAACATGATAGACATTCAGACAAAATGTGACTTCATACCATTTAGGATTTTGTCTATTACTGCCACCAGTTCAGACATAAACAAATCTTTTAGGAACAATATTCTACAGCACATTGGCAAGGTTTCCAGGAGGCTGTTGGCAAGAGTAGTAGCTGCACAAGAACTAGATGAAGTATTAACTACAACATTACTCTTGCTACTGAAGAACATCAAGGATGAACATGATGAATTTTGTCTTATGGAATTATTGCGAGGCCAAAGTGAATCCCTGTCGCCAGCACTTTCAGCATATCTGTCGAATCCTGTAACGCGTCAAATGTTCGAAACCAACATTCAAGGGAGCCCAATCGCTTATGCGCCTCAATTCATACTCAAATCTAAGTTCAATATAAATCTATCTGAAATAAGCCTTCCGGAAAATAATGAAGAAACATGGGATGTCAAAGTAATTCTGTTTTACATTTTGAAGCATCACCCAGATACCTCTTGCGAAAGATTAGTCGAACTTTGCAAAGCGTTGTCTGTGTCTATGAATGACGGCTTATCACTTCAGTTGATATCATTACTATCAACATGGGAGTTACAATACAAAGTCTACTGTGATGATTTGGGCTACCGTCACCTCGGTATAGATCACGACACCAGCTTATTGGAGAAATGTTCTGTAATATGGGAAAATATTGACAATAAAGACTTCCTCAAAGATGTGTTGAATGATTTCTGGAAAAATGGAGAAGTCACATTACATGGACGTGTCGTCTCCGTAAATCCGTATTATTACGAGGTATTTGATTGCATACATCATTTGATATTTGGATCGACTTTGGAATCGAATAGGATGAGAGAATACTATTTGCTCAATTTCTTGAAAGGATATAAAAGAGTAAGCGCTCCAAAACAATACGAATTTGAACTGTTCTCAGTCAAAGGCATGTTCCCAGAAATAGGTCATTACCGCTTGCCTTTACACCTGTTCATGAGGGAAGATATGTGGTCTAATTTGAAATCTGAAATTACTCTCGAGAGCTACGAACGTTGGTTGCCTGTTGTTTCATTGCTTTCACTCGATAAAGATTTGCAGATAGCGAAAGATATGATCTGCAGTAATGCATTAAAACAAACAATGACTACGAGGAAACGCGACGATGGAGCCGACAATGATGTAAAAGAAAACGAACCATGGCGATTGACGAGCAAAGAAGAACCTTTGCTGCGTGCTGCACATCGGTGTGTTAGACATATAGCTAACATGGAATGGGCCGGCGCTTGCCTGTTTTACGTGTTGCAGGGTTGCACTCGTGGAGCAGATCAAGTAGCTGCAGCCCATCTTTGCTATCAGTTCGCGCAGCGCTGGGCCGCGGTGCAACCAGGAAATCGCGCTGTTAAGCAAATGGATCGCCTCCACTCCACCCTCTCTACCCGCCACGTCTTATTCAAAATAGACTGGGCGTGTGAAGAATTTGTTCGTTTGTCAACTGAACCCGCGCAACTTATACGCGCTTTGTATCTTCACCCTGAATTCGTCAACAAAATATCTCGTCACGACATCAATCGAGCCGCAACCGAAATTGCAGACAAGAACAACATTAATATTAGTTCAATAAGAATACAGATTTTAGAAAACTTGCTCAACAAAGCTGTTGAAAATAATAAAGACAAGAGATCCGCATTAAACTCGAAAGACCTAATGACGGCCAAGTACATACTAAAGGCGACTTGTCCCAAAATGGGCGCTATTTACTTATCACGGATTGCCTTTGATGACGATAGTGACTACAACAAGTGCAAGAAGATGCGAGCCCTGCAATGTCTCATGAGCGTGGTCGAGCCGGACACTGCAATCAAAGTAACAAACAGAGAAAGGGATGCTTTGTGGTCCTCACTACTGGAGCTGTTGAGCACAGTGAAGCTAGAAAACATAGACATGCCTTGGGTTGTGGTGACATTCATGCAAGACAGATGTCGCGCGTTGGAGCAATTGATACAAGCTATCGACGGTAATATTGAAGGCCTCAGAATCGCTGCTGATCTTGCTTGCCACTTTGGAAATACGAAAATTATTCGATATCTAATTCCTCAACTTTTGAGATCTGGTTTAGTGGAGGAAATGATACCCCTGATGCTAAAAGTAACAGGGCCACCTGATGCAGTGATCTGTGCCGCTTGGCGAGCTGTTTTAATGTCCCCATTCCAACGCGCAGACTACCCCATAACTGAGCGTCAGAAACTGAAATGTATAAACGCGATTAATTTGCTGCCCATATGTCCAGTAATCAAGGATGATGATATGAAAGATATTTGGAAGAACTGTGTGAGGTTGAAAAGTTTTGGATTGGGGTGCTTGGTGCTACCTTACATGGCTCCACAAGCGCGTCAATCTCTCACAGAACTTCAAAAAATTGATAGAAGGAATCTTATTGCCAGTTTAAAGAATTTACATGCTGAATCATACCTTGTTTCTGGAGCTATGCATGTTATTGAAAGTATGGCATCTAAAGCATACAAATAGTGATGTAAAATATCATAAGTTGAATTGTATTTTAAAGTGCACAAAATCTACTTGTTTGATTAAAACTTATATGATATCCAATAAGATTTACAAGAAATTTTTCTTTGCTTAAGAATTTTACTTGTAAATTGTATCATGTCTTATAAAAACAAGTATAGAAATAAATAGGTAGGTAGGTAGGTTATATTTACAGGTAGATTTTAATATGTAATTACAATCATTGTAATTTTTCTGTAATCATGTTAAGGTATTCATAGTTTTAAAACACTTACATTATAATAAATGAGTATTTGCTAGTTCATGAATGGATTTTAATTATTTGTTCCAAAAAATCGCTAATCATCTCACTGATAAAATGTTCAAATAAATAAATACCTACCTATGTGACAAACATTTAAATCTAGCATATTACCACTCAGACCATCTTTAGACTTTTTTAGAGAGTTTCAAAGTGTGTTTTTCTATATTGTTTTATAGTAAGTAGATAGACATAGTGGCACATTGGAGAGGAGGCCTATACTCAGCAGTGGATAATTAGTTTTTTTATCTTATTTTTCTACAATTAATGTTGTAAATTAGGGTTTTTGTTTGTATAAAAAAGAATACATTAGAAATAGATCTAAATTAATTTTAAAATAAAATTTAAATTTTACTTCAATTGTGTATTGAATTTCTTACATAAGGATTACATGTAAAAGCTAATGATTTTATGTAGCAAGCTGCTGGACAAACCATCTCAAACATTGGCCCATATATTCCATGCCCTTTTGCCAAGTCTTCAGGAGTTTCACCAGAATTGTTCTTCATGCTTGCTATGTCAACAATATCATCTCGGAAAAACAGAACAAGTAATGTGGATTTGCAATGACTTATAACTGATGCCAAGTGCATGGGTGTTTGTTCTGAAATAAAGGAGATAAGAAGTTATGTAGTTTCAACTCTAGTAAACTATATTGTGTAGCCTCATAATAATAATTACTCAGATTACAAATATTTTTTAATTAATAAAATTAGGTAGTAACATTTTGTGTCAAAAGTGTATAGCATCATGTAACAAGTAAGTATTTTACACAAAGAGTAACAATACATATGAATAAAAGTATGATTATTAAGATGCTGTATTTGTGCAGAAATTAGAGAACAATCATCTAGAGTTGCTAGGTTTATTTACTAATCAGTTACCTCCATCTGACAAGGCTCTAGGATCAGCACCAGCTGCCAGTAACCTAGCAGCAATCAAGTAATTGTTCCAATTGCAAGCAGAATGTAGTGGTGTCCATCCCATTTCCGTTCTCAAACCAACATTGGCTCCAACACTTAGTAAGTATGTTACAGTTTCTAAATGATTGCCATATGCCGCTCTGTGAAGTAAGGAGTAACCATCGCCATCTTGTACATGAAGGAGGTTTCTATCAGACTGCAATAGTTCTTTGAGTGTCTCCAGATTGCCATTTTCTGCTGCCCATAGGACATGAACATCTGGATTAGCTAGAATTTAAAAAATGTGTATTAAATTTTAAAAAGATTACAATGATATCTATTCTGTCAGACATTCTGGTAAATAAGGAAATAAGTATGCTAGTTTTAATTTAACCGATCCAAATCTTCGTTCTTTTATCTCCAAAGCAATGAGTAAATTTAATTTAGATGATTATAGCGCCTCATTACCTTTAGGGTCTTCTGCTACTTCTACATCCTGATCAGCATCATCCCATCCTGATACAAACATTTGTGACGTAGCTGGATTCCTCTTGTATGTGTCGATCTCTTTTTTTATTGTGATCAGATCCTTCACCTGGTCATCAGAATCCTCGGAGTCTGACATTGTTTTGTTTGTATTTTACAACAGTTTACAATGGAGACAGTAAATTTTTTTTCTATCACAAAATGTAAATTGGGAAAGCAAGGTGGTAGTAGCAGTAGTATCTCAAAATCGGTTGGCGAACAAAATTTAAAGTATTATCTTTATACTAGGGTAATCTACATACGAATTGAATATTGTAATTATAAGAGAAAAGAAATCTAAAAGTTATTAAAATTTCTGTACAACTTTTTTTTTTGTTATGGCTTTTGCGATGCGATGCGATGATATGACTTCATTTCATGTTTTTGTAAACATCTTGAGTGATAACATTGACAGTAAAAAAACGACATGACAATAATTGAGATGACATTGACTTCAGATATTACTGATGCATTTGATGGCTTGATGCTTTCATGATTTAGGTATTATAAAAATTTGGTATGGCAACATTGAATGGCGGCCATTGAAGAGTTAATTTCAACATGGCGCACGATTGTTCGGAGTGTGTGTGTGTGAAAGTGCAGTGAAATTATGTTAATATTCTTGTGTTTTTAGTGATAATTTTAGTTTTTAAGTGAAAAGTGTGTGCATTAATGCGGTGGTATCATTATCATGGCTTTGGATTTACGCCTGCATTCTCCTGCAGGCGCGGAACCTGTTGTTTATACATGGCCCCTCACTTCAGGTCATGGCTCGGTACGAAATATTTTGTATTTATTACCCTTCAGACTTGGATGCAATGTAATTGTTTTGATACACATGCTCATCGATATCAATGATCTTCCAACTATACATATTTACATGGTTTCCCTCGTTCTGTGATGATGTAATAACATCAGCAACAGAATTTATTCCTTAGATGCAGAGCTGGAATAAGACATGACTTTGGGCACTTACGCTTCGCAGAGTAAATTTTGTTAACGGCATAGGTTAATAGATAGCGATGCATATTTAGGCTGTCAGATAGACGTTACAAGCTACGAGCTTATTTTGATATGATTTAGTATGTATATTTATTGCATGGTAGGTATCATATTTAGATAACTCACGTCACATGGGTTCGAAGAGTGTATTGACCTCGTGTTTTGTCAAGGTGTCGGCTTTTTTTAGATGTACACACTGTTGCGTAGTTCAAATCGACATATATTTACAGTTTATAATGATTTTATGCTTATGAGCCATTAGCTGGCCCATCACTTTCTATTACTGACAACTGCAATCAAAGTACAGCCATAAATTATATATTTACCTGTTGCTGTATCTGTACTTGCACAGTCCTCTATTTTTAACTTGTTAACTATCTATTTGCATGCCATGTGCACATATTTATCTAGAAACAAACACAGTCAGACTATTATGCACTCTAAATTGTTTTGAAATACAAGTTGGATTTTAGATAGGTGTACCTTTACAAGTTGATTCATTGAGTGCATAATTATTTAGCTACACTGATTTAGTTGTTGTGACAAATAAATTGTTTTGTGTATAAAGTGACCTGCATTCAATACCTACTTAACAGCTTGATAGGTACAATGCCTAACACAAGGTTACTTACTAACATTTAATTTAAATCCAATAGAAATACTTTCTGTGTAGAAAACTCAATTGACCAACTGCTCTTTGACCTACTTATACCTTACCTCTAATACTAGGTCTGTTTTGTTCATGAATCTATGTTAGGCATTTGTAGAATTGTTTTAATTTGGTAAGTAACCAAGTGGTTAGTATTAATTGCATAGAATATTTTATTTCAAATTACAATGATATTTCTAATCTATAACTTAAGTAACTAACCTAAGTAATACTAGTATAAGAAGTGTTTTGGTTGTGTTTTTTATTTTTCAATCTATCAGTATTTGTGCTCAGCATTTATAGTGAGGTCAATATTTTAATATTCATTCACTGTTGATAACAATATATGTTTACAGGTGAATCAAATTTTACGATTTGTGGAAAAGTAACTACTTAATGCTGCTCTGTAATTTTGTACTCAAATTGTCTTTGAAAGGAACATACTTTGTTTATTATTTTTTATTTTGATGGTTTGTGTGAATTGTCTCTTAATTTTAACGAAATTTATTTATTGGAATAACAAATTTTATTATTTTTAACCTTGGTCTCCTTATGTAGTTCATATTGTGTGTTGCCAACACTCAATGTGTAATACATTACCATAAAATTGCATTATCATTGTTTGCTTGCTTCCTCATGGCCTTGGTTTATAAATGAGGTACATATCCTCCTTTAATATGACATTATGACTACCTATAGAAATACCCACTTCTGAAACAGTGTCTCAAAAATTTTTATTCTTAACAATGTAGGTATATTATTTATCTATATTATGTATAATAAAGCTGAAGAGGGTCAGAAATCTGAAGGTAGGTACCAACATAGAAAATACTAGAAAAAAAATTGGGTATAGTACCTACTTTAAATTGATTTAATATTTTTTTTCTTTTAATCTGTGTCTCTGTTTATTTAAACGCATATCACACAAAAATGTTTTTTTTATATGTAGGGTAGGTAGAATGTCCTAAGAAGGTAATGGTTATTATTTTATTCTAAAATAATGCATGCAAAGTCGCGTGTGTCTACTAGTTAGGAATACATAGTTACTTACTAAAATATTCTTATTCCTTAAATGTTAATTATGATGGACGTGTGCAATCCCCACCATGTTTTATAATTTGGGTCCTGACCTACTTAAATATTTTATTGTATTTACATGAACAATGCACCTAATTAATTTGGACATAATGTGGCCTTATCAAGTACAAAAAGGTGATTCAGTAAATATTGTTTGTAATGATAAGAATGGACAGAAGGTCAATAACCTTCAAATGAACTAAAGTGATTTTTTCAAGGTTGTGTACTTTATTGTTATCAGATGTTCTTGACTACATTTATTACTGAAACCCTGTTAGAAAACATAGAAATTAGAGTTGATAAAAACAAAAGTACTTATGTACTTAATGTACAAGAAGAATACTGAATGATGAAATTGATAAAGACTAGGTAGGTACTTAATTCAACTTAAAAATCTGGGAGTTATATATATTTCAATCAATATTGATGTTCATATTGTTCATATAAGCACATTCAATTATATCTTTATGTTTAAAAGGCATGTAAGTAACATAATATCTATAGATTGAAGTTGGTAATGTCGGTATAGATATATGTTATGGTAAATGTAGATAATCGGGAATTATGCATAATTACCAACACACAGGTAAATGTAGAGAATTATCCACATTTACCGGTAATTACATACAACTAGCTGTGCCAGTGACTTCGTCCGCGGGTAATAGTTTTTTTAGGCAATATTTTTTTGCATTTTGAAGCGTTTTCACAGCGCACGCAATGGAAGCCCTCAAAGATGAATAAATTTGCCCGTTTTTTTTCACATTATCCATTGTTTCTTCGCTCCTATTACTTGCAGCGTGATGTTATATAGCCTAATACCTTCCTCGATAAATGTTCTATTCAACACAAAAAATTTTTCAATTCGCACCAGTAGTTCCTGAGATTAGCGCGTTCAAACAAACTCTTCAGCTTTATAATATTAGTATAGAAGTATAGATAACCATACCCCTTTGGTAAAATATAATAAAATCAAACAGCAGAATCAAAATGTTTATTAAAATAAATTGCACGAGTAGAGGTTCGGCAAGGAGGGACCGTTATACATTAGAGGTTCCAAAGACTCCCTCTGAATTATAATTAGTCGGTCTCCAAGTCGAGAGTAAAACGGTTTCTTCTAGCGAGCGCGCTAGATCGTAAATTATAACTTGCTTAACATCAGGCAAGTTGTAGTCAAGCGTGAGCCTATGATTACCGGTAAATGTGATTAATTCGAAAGTTTTTCCCACTTTTACCGAGAGCACTGGTAATTATGCATAATTCCCGGGAATTATGCATAATTCCCGCATTATCCACATTTACCGTGACATATAAATATTGTATTACCAAAAAAATAAAAATCATAATGTGATTGCCATGCTTGCTAATAATATGTGTTGTTTTAAAAAAATATTATTATTTTTATAATTTGATTTACTTAGGTAAATACAACCTTGCTATTTAATGATGCTTGCTTGTAATATTGCTTGTTCTACTAAATAACATGCCCTTTTAAACTGGTTATAACAGTTGCATATTAAGTATATATATTATATATGTGTTTAATTGATTTTGGATCCTTCAATTGGAGGCTTACTTTTTTGTTTGCCCCGGATATTTTTTTACCTAGCTACTTACATCACTGTAACCATTAAAACCTTCACTGAGAGTTCATATTCAAGAATTGCGTAATAATTATTAGCAGTTATACAGAACATACAATGGCACACATAAGAAACACAGTGCTCCATTTATTACAACAACAAAAAACTGCTATGAAACATTAAGAATAGGCACCTTTGACAGTTTTCAAATTATCTATACCTATACCTACCTATATACTTGCAAAATTATTTAAATCATAGCAATTAGAACAGTGGGTGTGTATGACTGTTGGTACATACTTTTTGTAACATTATTATTATAAATACTTATGTACTTACAGTATAGTTTTACCTATGATCACAGAATACAGAAGTACAACTATGAGTTATAGCTAACTAGTGGGACCTCATGGGTTTGCCCACATTAATCCAGGTTAATAAGTAGCCTGTGTTTTAATACAAGATCTAATCTATGTTCATACCAAATTTCTTATAAGAAATAGGTTTAGTCATTTGAGTGTAAAGAAGTAACAACATACAAACACATGCTCAAACTTTCGCCTTTATATTATTAGCTAGATAGGATACATAATGTAGGTATCCTAGGTAGTGTAATCACAATATGAACTCTTGACAGATAGGTACATTCCTTACTTTCTCTACTACCTTAAATTTGTGGCAGGTACTAGCTTAAACTTATCAATATTTGTTTTGTTGCAGGACAAACACGATGGCGCTTTGGAAATTGTAGAAACAATACGGTAAGTTATTTTATCATCATAAAGTCGCATCGAATTGATTAACTTGTATTGTATACCAAAGTCGATTCAAACCATAGAATAAACGAATGTTACCACCGTAACCAAAACCATGCTTGAAAAGGAATTTCGATAGCCGTATACGGAGAGGTCGAGCGACCGCAATCATCCGTCCTCTTTATAGGACAAAGTAAGACGCAAAAACAAGTCATTATCTCAGTAGGAAGAATCGATCGCGCCATGTAGGTACCTACTACAGATTATGCGAGTGTCCTAACCTGCGAGATAAGAGCCTTCACTTTGACCTCCTTTTGTCCGGGCGTACGTACATGCGAACGTTTAGCTCGTGGCCTTGAATCCGTGTTCCAATAATAACACGCTGTTTGTTTTGGAATTGGGTTCCTTCGGGAAATCATGATAAACTATACCGCAACTATGTGCGGTACATAGGGCTCGCCAATCATATTCCGATATAGGCTCGTTTTATTGGCTTTGAAACGAGTTTAATTCGTTGTACTGATGAATATTGTCGTTGTAAATTCTAATTTAATGAATCACAAAATAATACACATTCAGATTTTTGATTAAAGTTTCATACGATCTTAGAGTATTTAAATACATACTTTAATTCAAATTAAATAAGCATACAAATTAAAAGACACACTTAGGTACATTATTACATAAAGGCTGTACTTACTGTAAGTACCTTAATAGTAACTGAAACGAATAACATTTTAAATATAATACCTATTTTTACGTATGTTTTCGCCCTTTACAAATAACCTTTAAAATATTTTGGAGGATATCTCAAGGTTAGGAGTCTAAATTTACCTGGCCATATGTACGAGACGGGCGCAGGAACTTTTTCAACCTGAATGGATCGTGTACAGAATTAATATGAGATCAAAAACATACGTTGATTTCACGGAATTATCTTGTAGTATCGACAGTCGTAATCATAGTCCGCACCGTTGATAAATCTATACTATTATTATAAAGCTGAAGAGTTTGTTTGTTTGAACGCGCTAATCTCAGGAACTACTGGTGCGAATTGAAAAAATCTTTTTGTGTTGGATAGACCTATACCTATAACATCACGCTGCAACTAATAGGAGCGAAGAAACAATGGATAATGTGGAAAAAGTGGGGAAAATTATTCATCTATGAGGGCTTCCGTTAATAACTATTCCACGCGGACGAAGACGCTGGCACAGCTAGTGATAGAATAGAGCTCTATCCACACTAGTTCTTGCCAGCTTTATTATGACAAGGCACTGTAATTATCCAGTCTGGTAGTAAGTAAACCTAAAAATAATATGCACAAAGCTGTTGCAAGTTATTCGATTATGAAACAAGTGGGTCCGCCGCATTCTTCGCGCCGGCTGACCAGACTGGCCTCCAGCGTGCTTGCTTATTGAATGTGACTATGTTGTTGTTGTGATGGCGTGTTTGTTGTGCCAGGTGGGTGTGCGACGACCTGCCGGAGATGAAAGCCGCCCTGGAGCACAACATCCTGTGCGACTTCGACACCCACTCGTTCGAGAGCATGCGAGCCCTCTGCGACCGGTTCAACCGAGCCATCGACTCTGTCGTCGCGCTGGTAAGTTCCACCAATAAACCCACAAAATCCTTCCTCATTGTTACTTATTGTACAGCGCAAAAACATCTGACGGCTTCGTGAAAAGCGGAACAGCCGCGAGATTGAAGTTCATTGACTTCCTTTGAATATGATGCTATCTTTATTCTTTGCCTGTCTGTCGGTAGCCTTTTCTGTGTCTGAGGTTTTTATGCTGAAAAATAAAGCAATTTAGTATCATTGCATTGGATTGCGTTTTTATGGCTGGGTAAACAGTTTTTATTTGAGTTCGTAGTTGAGAGAAAGCTGGGCAGCTTCTTATTTGTGCCTTTTATTGCCTGTGAACAAATTGAAGGACAATGCTCGTTGCTGTTGACTTTATTTTATGATTGTACATTGTTTGCATGTAGTCTTTATAAACCGTTAGATATGTATATTGCGTTGTCCGACACATTTGAATTTACAAAGTAAACCTGCCCAGCAGCTGGACACGGTTAATTTTATGTGTCAGTCCACGCAGGTGCTATGTGCCTATGCGTAGAAACAGCCGATATACTGCCGTGGCCCTAACTAAATCAAAAGGCAGACGGCTCTCTGAATATTTTAATAAAAATAAGCATATAAACTCAGACACCGCTTAGATCCCGACCGATCCTTTAATAGGTATACTACATATAGCATCTACCTAAAGTAGGGACAAGATAATACCTAGGTCACTTTTGACAGATGTCAGTTTTATATTAGTGAGGTGACCTGCTTAAAAACATCGATTAAATGAATGAATCGATACAGACTTGAAACATATGTGAATTTTAAAAATGATCATGCGAATCCCTTTCCCATTATTATTTTTTCTTTCATAAATTAAAGGAGCAAAATAAGACAAGTACCTACGTAATTTAACAAAAAAATTGCTTTTATTCACTTGAACTATCGGAACTGCTATCTTCATCACTGCTGTCAGCACTCAGAGATATTATTAATTCATTTTCAATAATATTGTCTATTCTCACATCTCGTTCAAAATCTTGTAAAATTATTTTCTTTGTCTTCTCCACGACTTTTCGCCAGTCTTCTGTAGTGACTTCTGCACATGCAGTTTGTAGCAGAGTCATCATTTTAGCAGTACTGAAGGGTGGTTCAGTATTGTTCCGCGCTGCATGACCCTTTATTTGTGCCCAAATAAGCTCGATGGCGTTATACTGGCAATGGTAGGGAGGCAATCGAATAACTTCGTGTCCATGCTCTAGCCAGCAACATCCACCTAAATTGCACCCAACATCAATGACCTTTCTATTTAGTTATTTTTTTGTATTTTTATAGTTAGTTAAAAGAATAATAAATATGTATAATTAGGTTTTACTATAATCACAACGTGGTTATAAATTTATGGTGATTTTTCTTCACAAGTAATCATTGCATTCGATTCAACTTACAATCCTATCAGCTTTCGATTTTTAGAGTAACATCCCTAGTGTTTAAAAAGAAAAAGGGTTGACTGACGCAACATTGTAACGACGTTCAGTTCTTTAGATCAGAAATTGTTTATTATGTTTAGAATGGTTTATTAGTGAAAGCAAATCGTAAAATTACTCGTATCGGTCATTATTACAATAAATATGTAAACGTAATTGAAAAAAGTTAAGCAATTGTGCAGTTCTTATTTTATGCCCGCCGTTAAGAGGTCACGTTGTTGAATTTTGATGAAATGTCAAAAGTGACCTATTATCTTGTCCCTACTTTAAACAGTTTAATTTTACCGTTCATGCATACATCAAGCGTCTGCCATACCCTTATACTCGAGACTATTATTACGTAGGTACATATTCATCTTTTGATTGCACACACCTAAGTGCTTTACCGTTAGAATATGCATGAATAGTATATATAAAACCAAATCAGCTACACTAATAGCGTCGGTAACCACGCCAGCTAATAAAGTGGAAAGCTATACGTTGCAAAAACTAGTCTGCCTCACACGCTTCCTATGTAATAAACAAAAACGCGGAAGAGATATTCTCCTTGAAGATATTCTCGTGCGGACTATAATGGTGGGGCCACACTAACGCTTAACGTCAATGCCCATTAACGCGACAATTATTGCGATAATTTTTACCGCGTTAAAGTGGGTGGCCACACTTGAATGGTCAACGTGAACGCCCATTTTTGGCGTTAAAAACGCCGTTGTTTTTACTTATATCCCAAGCAAGATGGACGTTGACCGAGCTCTGTATTTCATGAGTGCAAATTTTTATTATTTTTGTATATCATTTTTGTATCCCACAAACATGGTTCAGTTTGAAGAATTTCAAGAAACGAAATCACTTTCTCGTTACTCCACTCCATAACGGCTATGGGGTACCTACGTATTCAAAAAAACATACAATTTGGAAAACACGTCGAAAGCACGTGCGATCCCGTCGCGCTCACGACGCATACTGAAATACGTAGTGTGGCCGCTTCATCGCATTAATTCTCGCGTTCATCTCTTTGATGTACCGCCACTGGAGCTATCGCCAAACGCCAAACGGCAATGTTGATGCCGTTGTCAAATTATGACGTTTAGTCGTGGCTACACCTACGGTTAACGTTCATTATCGCGATAATTAATGCCATTTCTCGTTAGTGTGGCCCCAGCATAAGAGATGCAGAAGCGGAGGCGCACCGCATCACCGCGCGCCGCCGCGTGCGAAACTGTGCGACTGAGGTGAATGTGGGCCAGCGAGCGAGCCGCCGAGAGGCAAGATGGCGGCGAGGACGCAACGATCGATGCCCGCAGACACGAGGCTAACTCTATTTATACACACACACCCGACGCATACTATTCTCATAATGGCTTCAACGCATTGGAAGCTGCGCCTAACACGGGAGTAGGAACTATGCGCCATGCCTATTTTAATGATACACTATACATTCACGAGTGCATTAATAATGCCTCAACTCCCCACCGGCCTATCAATGTCTTCTGATAAAATACTCATTAAATACTTTGAATATCGGTCAACATTTTTACTAGATAGCGCTGTACAAAAATATATTCGATTTTGCTTTGTCCCGATAACATTTCGTACCCCGTAATGTCGCCTACTTTAATTTAATTGTAAAATACCTACTCCACTATAAAAAGTAATCGCACGAATTTACCTTTGTGTAGTTTGTATTACAAAAGCACGCAGGGGGTGCAGTTTTGTTGAGCGATAGAGCAGACAGGTGGAAGGCAGGTGTCTGACTAGGAAAGGTGACTCTGTTCTGAACACCTTCCTTCCCGCGCGCCCCACCTACATATCGTCGCTAAGTGGCACTTGTGTAATTGGAAAATAACACGATTCTTGAATGAAGAGCTAAAATGTAGAGCTCCGGTGGTCTCACGCCGACACTACACTTGATTCGTTGACGTTGGGATGAATTGAATACGGTCGTGTTTTGCATAGTCATAAATTCTGCTCTGACCTTGACATTCAATGTGGAGCAAGACCCAGGCAACCTTGTAGAGGTTAGACAACCTAGGGCGTAACGGTACATAGCCTTTACGCTTCAGTCTTATGTCTTATATAAAGCAATTAGTTTGGGAGTGAGAGAAAGCGGCGAACTAAATGCGAATATGTCAAAGAAAAGAGAAATGTTACGTTTAACACCTTCCTGAGGAGAGTGTCAAACAAAAACAAACATGTTGTCGTATTTACATAACTCAATCAGTTGTTTACGCGCCTCGACTAGACTGCGAGTAACAGTCTTAATAAGTGTGTCATTTATTTATGACCTCTCGGCCTCCCGACCGGCGACCCCTAGCGGCGGGGTCGCGTCATTGCCGCCCGGGTCGCCCATAGCACAGGGGTTACTAAGACACTTAACCATTATCGATTACGGCTTTGTCCTATTTACCCTACAGTCAAACACGCAAAGTGAGAATAGATAGATAGATAGATTAACTCTTTATTGTTGACACATATTAAAAAAACAGTACATAGAACAAATTGCACCTTAACTAGTGCCACAAGCGGCGGCCTTATCGCTGAAAGCGATCTCTTCCAGGCAACCTTCAGCTGGAGAGAAATAAGCAAAAGAAATAAAGAAGAATGTGGTGTACAACAAAAAGGAAAAAAAGAAATTTTACTAATATATATATATATATATATATATATATATATATACATATAAATACGCAATACACATAGGTACTTAATATAATAAAATTAATGTTTATATACAAATACATATAATACACAACAAAATATTTAAAGGTGATAGTAGTAGAAATAATAACAGCAATTTTCACTGAAGGGAAGCGAGATAAAATTCCTTTACTTGTTTTTTAAAGGAATCAATTGTCTGAGCCCTTTGAATGTTGATAGGCAGAGAATTCCATAAAGTAACAGCTTGTACAGTAAATGATGAGCCATAAAAAGATGAGAGAATAAGGTAATAATGATGAAGAGAATAAGGTAATACTTAAACCTTGCGTTGCTGAAATTTCATAGTAACCTCCGAGGGGGTGCGACCCCACGCGCCTACCCCGCGCTGCGCCCTTTCATGCTCGCACAAATAATAGTAAACAAACTTCGATATGTATTCTAGTACTTGAAATAACTTTGAAGTTTGAAAGCGCTACTGATATTTTAATTATTATTGCGCACAAATTTAAATATTATTGTTAACGAACTGGGTTTATGATTATCATAAAATGAGACTCTAATTATCCTATATAAGTAATATCAATATAGCAGGTTAATTTAATTGTGCTCATAGACAAGGCCCCAACTCACAAACCAATTAAGAATGACCTATTTTTTATCTGGTGCGTATATTTTTAATGCTACACAGTACAATAAACATTGCATCAATACATTCCGCGCCTGTTTCTAAATCCAAGATCCGGCGAAAACTAGTTGTATGCGTTATGCAACTTTTACATCTATCCATTTCGCTCTATGAATCCGATTCTGGTTGCATATTAGATTGCATAAATGACATTCATAAAATTAGAGGCGTATAAAAGTGAGTGGTTCAACGTGGGCCAATAATTGTGGGGGCGATGACCGCAATATTGAGCGAACGCGAATGTCTCACGTAGTGTTAATGACCTTTTTTTGGTTGCGCCAGAGTCATCGCCGCTGCGTACCTATCTAGTTCTATTTGAGCCTAAACAGACCTTGGTTTATGCGCCTGTCACTCATGTCATTCGTTCCAACAGGTTTCATTCACATACCTAAGTAATATTGTTTAGCGAGCGACACTATGAACCGACGCTGATGTAAGCTCTCTCAGCTAATATACGAAGGTAACTTACCTGCTTTTTTCCAAGGCCGGGACTTGAAAGGGATGTACAACAAAGGCACGCAAGTTTTTCAAGTAACAATGATATTTCATGACATAACAATAAGGCGCAACTGTTCCATTATGTTCGCCAATTCATGCATTAATGCAAGCGCTTATTCATACCGGTATACCTATGTACTTACAGTATAAAGTTCACTTCTCAAAGATTTGAGGCTTTATGCGAGATGCCAGTATATGCGGGTGCGTGTATGAAATTACTATTGCCTCAACATCTCTAATATCAGTTGAGATTTCTAATAAATAATAAGCAACCCAATTTAGTAGAGATCCAAGCAGGAATAGAAACTAGTTCGCTAATAAAACAAACAAACAATGCATGGTGTTGTTTTGTTATGGCATGCGATGCGATGCAGTGAATTAGTGTGCAGCTACTTTCTAATTTCCACCGAGCGGATCGGCCGCCAGCGATGTACCGCGGTGACGCAACCAGCTCACATCTACCGCCGGCATATGGGCCGTGTGGCCCGAATGTATGAGAACACCGCTCATTGCATCACTGCGCAACGCGAGCCCTTACCACGCAAAACGTTTTGTTACGACTGTGTACTTAGATCGATCGACAAACTCGTTTCAAGTATCTCCAGTACCGAGTGTGTTTGTAGAAGCATCGAGGCGACTTATCATGTAGCAGCGTGCCGATAGAACGCATCGGATCACGAGCGCGGGCCACGTGGGGCGCCGTGTGCGTGAGACGTGATCACTAAACAACACTACATGTAGTAAAACAATCGACAAAGGACACGTCGTAACAATGCTGCGGCGAGTGTTCAACAAGTTGTTCCGAGGTCTCGATAACACAACATCAATACTAACAATCACGTTTCCAACTCAATAGATTGCCCATTCGTATGACGCTGCGTATTGTGCTACGCTGTAATTTGTAAGGACAAAAAGCAATTTAGCCCATCACAGCTCGTCTATACTGCTGCTATTCGTTATACCTTGTGTCACAACATGACAAGGTTGTTTTACTCGTTCATCAGCCTTATCCACCCACTAGCTGTTATCGAAGGAAGGCCGTTTATGTACCCATTAGAGCTGAGGCAATGCTAGAATTGATTACTGAAGTAAAATATACAGTAGGTCGACGATAATGACTGCCATACCTGGATGTCGCCGGCCTGCTTTGCGCCACTCGTACACGTCGCGGAAGCGAGCGCCACCTTTTGTTACTCACGAGGATCATGCTAACGACCTCTCGAAATTACCTGCAGACGAATCTATAGGTATTAAAAGTTGCTTCGGAGGACCTTGAATCAAGTTCACGATGAAGGTCATCGACATTGCTCTCAAATGACGCATTGCTATATCGATCAGACATTTCTCAGCGTTCGCAGTGTCAAGGCTGTGATTTTTTTATTCATATTGTTTTATTTAAGCCGGTTGCTATGTAATAGGGCTTTGCGCAAGTGTTTGGCTTTTTATCGGTCGTTTCGCTGTGACGTAGATATTCACGGCTCTTATCTCGATAACGAGTTTAAATAATTCAATACACATATTTATGTATTTATTCAATTCTTGCTCTGCTGTATTTTAACTGGATTACAGTTCGAAATAAATATGTATTTAAAAAGAAGATTTGTATCTCAATGGCCCCACTCTGAAATACTCTGAATGAATTAATGAGATATGAATATTGTTCATTAGTTATACTTTTTACTATAAATACTGTATTTATACTCTCTTCAAAGTAGAAAAGAGAAATATGTAAGTTGAAGTTAGTAAAGGCAAAGTAAACATTACTGCTGATCATAACTAAACTGGTCAAAATACGGAAATAGAACCAACTACATATTTTAACGTCTAGATCACGAAATTTGTAAAATCACATAACTAACTAATATCTTAATAAGTAATTAATAAAGAGTTCATAACGAACAGTTTGTTTAGTACCTGTAGATGGCGCTGTGTAAAGCATTCCAGAACATATCTTTTATAGCATACATTTTGTTCATGTTACAGGAAAAGGGCACATCGTTACCAGCTCAGCGGTATACATACCCCTCAAAGGGGCTGCTGAAGCACATCCTCCAGCAGACCTACAACCAGGCGGTCGCAGATCCTGATAAACTCAACCAATATGAACCTTTCTCGCCTGAGGTGAGGTCGCTTTTATTAACATTTTTAATACTGCACAGTTTAATTAGCACATAAAACTAGTATGTATGGACATAATGTGTTTATAGGTTCGTATGTTTACATGGAAAAATCTAGCTATACAGCAAGATGTATTTGCCTATGAATATTTATTTATTTATTTTATTATAGGAGTGAAAATGAGCAATTATAGTTACAGTTAAATAATTTGTTAAGATGTAAACAAACGACAGATTTGCTGAGTTCAGTCCATGAACGATGTGTGCCACGAGAGTGAGAGGGATGCTAGACATGCACAGAGCGAGTGCGAGTGAGATGGAACGTTGACGGACATGAAGATAGGCACTTACCTGCTTCGGTGGGGCGTCGTCGAGCCAGCGAATGTAAAACTTTTGCTGAAGATTAGAGATTTAATATCCCAACAGAATAAAATTAGCAAAAGGGACACATATTACGAAATCTTGTTTAAATCACAATCTTTGAATTACTGGGGAAGTGAATAATTGATACTGGGGAAGTGTCATTCTTCCTTACGTGAATCTTTCCATATTTCACCCAAACATAGGCAAAATTTCTCTCCTTGCACTTTGTGAGCAAATTTTTTGATTCTTCTGACAGTTGATCATTTATGTAAACTCGTTGTTGGGAGGTCGGAAAACCTATGTCCGCAGCGGTGAGTGACTTGCGGGTCCGGGCAGCGGCTACGAAGTCTTCTTTGACGTACCGGTTGAGGAAGCTCACTATTATAGACTTCTCCTTCGCCGTATGTGTCGGGACCCTGTAGATATAATTGACCTGAGTCTTATCCACCTTGAAGTCCTCACTCCTGCTGACCGCATCTAGCACTTCGAAAAGGTTTTCACCCTTCGTCAACGGAACACCTTTAATCTCCACGTTGTTCAACCTCGACGTGTGTTCCGCGGACGCAGCTTGCAGCTTGAGCGACGTCAACTCACTCTGTTGAGCGGTCACCGTGCGCTCGAGCTCGACAACGCGTACTTCCGCCGCCGTGGTCCTGTCAGTCAACTCAATTATCTTTTCATGAGTGAACTCTTGACTCTTCTTTAGTTCAGTCAGCTCGCCTTTAATTACGCGTACATCAGCGAGGAGCCCGGGCATGCCTGCCAGCTGAGACTGAAGCTGCCGTATCTCTCGCACAATCAGCTCCAGTGTCACCGGGTCCTGCTCGACGTCTGTGGCCGGGGACCGAGCTGGTGTGGGTATCGGCGACAGCGACGACGACGTAGACGCCTCTGATCTGCACAAGGGGCACCGCCAAGCCTCCGCCAAGAGGTCTCCGCTATCTGTGCGCAGCCGAAATCCAGGTGCCTCTTGCAGACCCCACACTGAACACCGTCGTTGAAGTCAGCAGCACACGATGCACACTTCATTGTTAAGTATTTATACTTATAATAACATAGCATAACAAGATACTGTGCAAAAGTATGAGAGCCTGTGGATTGTCAAGTAGGCGCGTGTGGTCTGAGTGAGTGTTCACAGGTAACTGAATGCTTAAAAAGTATGCTGTATGTGCTGGGTCTTTAAACTTTATTCTCAGTAATCAATATAACGAGAACAGAGAGATAGACACATTACATTGATCACACTTGAAAATAGATAGTGTTTATGAGGGCTTTGAATATCGGTATCTTCCAAAAATAATAAGGTGTTATAATTTTACCTATGTACCTTTCATATTTGTTTCTTATACAAATCTTTACTAAATTTCACGTTTTTATATGTCATGTAATATAGACCCGCACGAAACGGTACGCTTCCACCTTTATTGTTCGTACCGCTAGGTTGTGGAACTCCCTGCCTGGCTCTCTGTTCCCCACGCACTATAATCCAGCGATCTTCAAAGCGAGAGTGAATCGGTTCTTATCGGGTAAGCACGCTCCATCTTAGGCCATAGCCTTACTTGCTATCAGGCAAACTATGGTCAAGTGCAAACCCGTACAAGTTAAAAAAATAATATAAAAACGACACCTGAGTTGGCCGCTCTCATTTGATAAGAAGAAGTTATATTATACAATTTATAAATAAATTGTTTATTATATATTAATAGCCTTGTGTGGTGTTTCCAGGTGTACGGCGAGACGTCGTTCGAGCTGATCTGCCAGATGATCGAGCAGATCCAGATCACGGCGGAGGATGTGTTCGTGGACCTGGGCTCGGGCGTGGGGCAGGTGGTGCTGCAGATGGCGGCCGCCACGCCCTGCCGCGTCTGCCTCGGCGTCGAGAAGGCGGAGGTGCCTAGCAAATATGCAGAGGTATGTCTACAAAAACGTATCTAATCTATGTAACTTTCGGGTCCCTTACTTACGGCCGTTTTCTATAACCTACTAATCTTTAATCTACGGTAAGCAAATATGCAGAGATAATATCATAAGCTCTTATTAGTACTCATAAATATACCTTGCCTATGTCAGGGCTCTATACAACCTGCATAGAAAAAGTTTATTTTTATTTTTTATTTATGTCTGTAAATTGGACAACACAGCAAACATACAAGGAACAATACAGTTGTTGGTTACAAACAAAGCCGCATGTCCTACCTACTGCAGACACTGCATGCATTGAACATAAAAAAACACTCTTAACACTATGATAATATGCTTTAATACGTAAATAAGAAAAAATAAAAATTAATTAATAGTTTTTTTTTACATGATATAGGCTTACGCTTGACTACAACTTGCCTGATGGTAAGCAACGTTATAGTCTACGATGTAGCGCGCTTGCCTAGAAGAAACCGGTTTACTCTCGACTTGAAGACCGACAAATTATAGTTCAAGGGGAATAGAGATTCGGGCAAGGAGTTCCACAGTTGGGCTGTTCGCACGATGAAAGTCGAAGCAAAGCGCTTGGTGCGAGTCTTTGGAACCTCAACTGTATAACGGTGCCTCCTTGCCGAACCCCTACTCGTACGATGGTGAAATGGGGCTGCAGGAATTAAATTATGCAATTCCTCCGCACACTCTCCGAAATGCAACATGTAAAAAACCGAAAGACTGGCCACCTTACGGCGGTGCTCAAGGCTTTGTAATTTTGACATTTTTAGTACAATTTAAACAGAGACGTGGTTTATAAATTAAACAGAGACGTGGTTATCATAAACAAACGACTCACAAAGATGTAGCCTTATTTTCTGTCTACTTATAATTTATCATAATCATCTTTATTCATAATAAATTATTACATGTCAACAAAAATATATGAAAGAACTACAATTCCTAGGTAGTTATTGTAAAAACGAATTAAATATTTAATTTAAATATGTCAAAATCATAGATAGTTTCCTGGAGAAGCCAGCGTTTCAGTCTACTCTTGAAACTTCCTAACTTACTAACTTTAACTTTATCAGAATCCTATACCTAAAACTTAAGAACATTAACATTGCTTTTTTTGTTGGTTTTTCACTGTGAGTGCTAAATATTCCATGTCACTACTCTCTCACCAGAATGAATATGCATATTTATGGTTTGGAATTCCATCTCGTACAATTTTTCTCAGTCATGTTTCTGTGAAAGTGTAACCGCAAAACATCGAATGTTGCGGTCGTTTATCGACAGATTTTGCTTTTGTTGTGTTATTGCAGTCTTTTTCTGATCTATTTTCGATAAATGCTTTCGATTTATTGTGTCAAAGAATTGCATTGAAATTCAAATTTGTTATAATTTTCCTTGCAGAGTATGGACTCCCACTTTAAGATGTGGATGAAGTGGTACGGCAAGAAGTACGGCGAGTACAAGCTGATAAAGGGAGACTTCCTGATGGACGAGCACCGCGAGAAGATCAACGCGGCGACCATAGTGTTCGTGAACAACTTCGCGTTCGGGCCGCACGTGGACCACCAGCTCAAGGAGAGGTTCGCCGACCTCAAGGACGGAGCCAAGATCGTGTCCTCGAAGAGCTTCTGTCCGCTCAACTTCAGGATCACGGACAGGAACCTGAGCGACATCGGCACCATCATGCACGTGAGCGAGATGTCGCCGCTCAAGGGCTCCGTGTCCTGGACCGGCAAGCCCGTCTCCTACTACTTACACATTATAGATAGGACCAAATTGGAGAGATACTTTCAAAGACTGAAAAATCCGAAACTCAAGGTCAGCAAACGGGTCTGTTCCAAGTTTTTTATTATACATTATAGAAGTCTTTAGTCGCGGACTTCATCCCTTTGTAAGTTGGTGGTAATCTTTTTAATATTTTATACAAAAATATGCTTCAAAATCCAAGATATTGTGGCAAAATTTTGAAGTATTTAAAATCTTTATAACAATTTTCAACAGCTTCAAATGATTTGCCACTACCTTAAAAAGGGTTGCCTAAGATTCAATAACAAGCCATACCACCCTGCGAGTGACTAACACCCCGCCTGCTAGCAGGGTGCCGAGGAGGGCGAGAGCAGCAAGCGCCACCTGAGCGCGCCGCCCACGCGCCAGGGCACGCCCGACCTCATGAACGGGAACAGCAACCACAGCACCGCCTCGCTACCCGAGCGCCGGAGGAAGGTCACCCGCCAGAGGGCGGTCAGGTGAGGGGCACTCAACTAATCTATTTTTTTTTATTTAGTTCATACACAGAATAGTACTACAATCAAAACTTATTTAACTAAATACACAATTATATAAATCGATACCGATTCGATTATCGATATCGATTTGTACGCTTCCTTAACAATGAACCTAGCTAATATAACATTACTAATAAAAATAAAACCTACTACTAATGACATACACAAAAATAAAATACAAATAATTTCAATTATTTAAACAACTTATTCAACTCCAATTTAACTGAGGATAGAGAACCTTTATTAAAGAAACCAAAAAATAGCCGAATATTATCTCCTTAATGAATCATCATCATCAGCTGGTTTCGTCTCACAGCTGGGTATAAGCTTCTTTCATAATTGGCTTCGATCTTAATTCGAAATTATTGGCAGTAATATTTCATCCCACATAGCTTGTCAATAAATATGACTGTTTTATGCATTTTAAAAAATGTTAGGTACTTACTTGCTAAATGCTTTTAAAATTTTGCTTTGTTTGCTTACTTATCAATAAGATGGGGGGGCAAGGGGAGAACGGAAATTACATCTTATCCGACCCAACTGTCATCCTCACCTGCACGCGCTAGTGGTCTTTTTCAGGATAGCTAGCGGCGGCGACTCGTCCTTCTCCGTGGTGCCCCCTGCTAGACAACGGACGAGGCAATGGCGACCGAGCATAGGCGGTATAACCTAACACCCAGTAGGGCAACCATCTGGAAGAGGCTCCAGCAGCCTGGGAAACCAAATAATTTCCAAAAGGTCTGGTGCAGAAGGAAACGGGAAACCACTGCACTATTTTCCCAAGAAATCTAGCATGAAATGAGCGCACAGAGAGTTGATATGGCATACAATCCGGCCAGCACCCGGCGCCACGACGAGTCCAGGTCTCGTGGTGTGAAGTATGCTACTGGCCACGCTGGGGCGGCTCGCCAGGCATAGAATGGAAACAATGCTACTGGTGACGGCACGAAGCCATCAACAAAACACCGATCACTCAGGAAGAGAGTTGCACTTGCAACGTGGAATGTCCGTGGCATGATCGAAGTAGTCAAAAAGGAAACGGTCGATAAGGAACAACTAG
Organism: Macaria notata; assembly: GCA_927399415.1. Classification (NCBI taxonomy): domain Eukaryota; kingdom Metazoa; phylum Arthropoda; class Insecta; order Lepidoptera; family Geometridae; genus Macaria; species Macaria notata. Next base: position 5,993,092 of record OV656727.1, read on the forward strand.
CCTACAAACTGGACATTTTAGGCCTCAGCGAAACCCACATGAGAGGTACAGGATTCTACAAAACGAGCAGAGGGCATACCATATACTTTTCTGGCCCTGAAAATGAGAGCAGTAAAGGCGTGGCAATATCTGTTACACAAGAGATCAATAAATGTGTTCTGGGGTACAACCCTGTCAGCGATCGTATAATTACTCTGAAGCTTAATACTAAACCATGTCGAATGAATATCGGTCAGGTGTACGCGCCTACGAGCGGTCGCACCGTAGAAAACGAAGCAGACATCGAGGCATTCTACAATAAGCTAGACGACACTTTCAACTCGTTACCTTCGTTCGTTCGTTACTTTCAGATCGTAGAAAAGTGCCGTGAGTTCAACATTCCAATGCTGATGTGTTTCGTCGATTATTCTAAGGCGTTCGATTGTATACGGTGGAAATGTTTGTAGAGAATCCTGATCGAAATGGGAGTACCCGATCATCTCGTTCGTCTTATAGCAAACCTATACCAAAATGGAAGCACAGTTGTGAAGGTGAAAAATGACCTATCGAAGCCTTTTAAACCGCAGAAAGGTGTAAGACTATCCCCGATCCTCTTCAATATATACGGGGAATATATAATGAGACGTGTCCTAGAGGATTGGGATGGTGGTATATCCATTGGTGGCAGAAAGATCAGCAACCTGAGGTATGAGGATGATACCACATTATTTGCATCGTCTGAGGAAGAACTGGCGCAACTACTGTCTAGGGTAGAGAGAGAGAGAGAGAGAGAGAGAGTGAGTTAGTCGGCCTCACCATCAACAAGGCCAAGACCCAAATCATGATGGTAGATAGACCTGGCTTGCTAATTCGCTCCAATGAACTCGAGAGACCTAGAGTTCGTTGACCAGTTTGTTTAACTTGTCTCACTTCTAACTAATGAGGGTGGCACGGAAAGAGAAATAGCCAGGAGGATCCAAATGTCCAAAGCAGCTATGACTAAACTCACTAGAATAATGAATGGAAAGACCGTAACATATCCCGAAAAACCAAGTTGAGGCTGGTGCGTACGTTGGTATTCTCTTCTTTTACGGCGCCGAATCCTGGACAATTAGGAAGAAAGAATGAGACAAAATAGATGCGTTTGAGATGTTATGTTGAAGACGGATGTTGCGTATCCCATGGACTGCACGCCGAACCAACGTATCTATTCTAAAAGAACTCAAGATAACCACAAGACTGTCCGCTATCTGTTTTCAGCGAATTCTCAAATATTTCGGACACATTGCTCGTAGGGACCCTGACAGTTTAGAAAAACTTATGGTAATTGGCAAGCTCGATGGGAGAAGATCACGCGGCTGCTCACCTACCCACTGGTCTGACCTAGTTAAGACCCTTACAGGCTTGCCAATAACCCAAGCTCTCAAGACCGCGGAGGACAGGACATCATGGAGAAGCATAGTGCACCAAGTGATCAAGACTTCAAGCTAGACACGACCTTCAGCAATGAAGACAACGACTAAGAAGAAGATCAATAAGATGGTTGAAACTTGTAGTAACTATATAGTAAAGAAGAGTGATTTGTGCATATTTTTCTGTCCTATGAAGGTCTCATGCATTGAATAATGCCGGGACTGGGTTGGTGTTCCGGAGGTTTGGTCTCGTCCGTGCGATCTGACATGCTGTTACTGTAACACGATACACATTTATTTATTCTTGTGTAAAAAAGTGCTGTGATAAAAAGTGTTTGAGAAAATACTTCCTATAACCAGTCGTCTAACATATGAACCAGAATCAATGAATGATTAGTTTATTAGTGTTTGTGTCGTTCTAACATTACTTCTTAAAGGTAGTGATTGACATAACACTGATCATCTCAGCACTCGTTCATTCTGGTTTATAAGACAGGAAATGATGAAAAACACACTGATAAATGAAATCTGTATCGCGTCGCACGACATTTGTCTATCGCGCGTAGCTTCGTGACTGCAACGTGTCATACATTCCAGGGGTGAGAACGGTCGCACGCGCGCGCGCGCCGCCGCGGCCAAGCGGCGCCAGGTGCGCCAGTCTAGCGAGGAGAGCGATGAGGAGTCTAGTGAAGGGACCGACGATGCTGCGCCCGCGCCGGAGCCCGCGCCGCGCGAGTGGGGCGCGCCCTGGGCCTCCTCCTCCGACTCCAGTGAGTATCGCTGATGTGATAGGACTAGTATGCATAAGTATGTTACTATGTCTTTTATTGGTCAATTTATTGCTGTACCTATATCAATGGAAAAACGAAACAAGCCTTGCTTGACTAGGCAGTTATATACAGTTTATAAAAGTCGGTGATGGTGACTAAATCAATCGTATAAAAAGTGTTGAAATCAATTCAGTGTCAGAAAATATTTTAGTAATTGACTGGCCTGTTAGCTTAGTTGGTAGTGGCTCTGCCTTCTAATCTAGGGGTTGCGGGTTCGATTCCCGCCTGACACAAGTATTTATGCATTTTAAAAATGTATAATTTCTTGTGTTTAGTCTGGTTGTTTGTATGTATAATAAGTATGTATTTACAAAAGAAAAGTATATAAGTATTATATCCGTTATCTAGTACCCACGACACAAGCGTTTGCTTAGTGTGGGGCTAGATGGCGCTGTGTGCAATGTCCCGAAATATTTATTATTATTTATTATTATTTATAGTAATTAAAAGACCATAACTTAGACGTAGTATCTAAGTGTTTGAAAAAATAATATTTCGAACTTCGCACTTTTTTTTCCTCTTTTTATAGCATATAACATGTATGTTTCCTTGCAGACCGCAGCCGGCGCACGAGCAACAAGCGCAGCGCGAGCGCGAACGGCGGGCGGCGACGCGCGGTGGCGCGCAACAAGCGGCCGCGGCGCGGCGCGCAGGCCGCCATCGCGGGGCTGGACCTGCTGCACTCCACCACGCTGGCCTCCACGCTGCGTAATGGCGCGGTGAGTCAACTACATATACATGAACTGCCTGCAAAAACCCATTACCAATAAATATATGTCATGCGAGATAGGTTCGCGCTCGTCTACAATACCCTTGATGTTAAGAAACATTGCAACCCAAGATCCAGAACGCTAGAAGAAACCCACTATCCTACTCGACTTCTAAATCATAGTTTGAGTGCAACAGAGAATCCGGTAAAAGAATACCACATACTTAATCCCAGCAGCCAACCCCTGATATTGAAAATGATTATTTATTTTTTCACTCAATAACAATATACTCCTGCGCAGGTGACGTCCCCGCCGCCCGGGTGCGTGGAGCAGCGCCTGTCTGCGCTGGGCGTGGCGCTGCAGGCGGCGGACGCGCTGCACTCGGAGCTAGACATCCCGCGCGCGCCGCACGTGCCCTACAGCCTGCAGCTGCTGCTGGACATGTTCCGCGACCAGTACCTCGCCATGATCCGCCGCATGGCCGAGCCCGCCTACGCGGAGGAGATCAAGCAACAGATCGAGAAGGAAAAGGTACATATTGGAACATTCAAACATGTTTTTAATTTAGTCGTAGCTGAATGTGATATGCGGACAATTTTGGAGTTTAGATGGAGATCTGTGCATGTATGCCTTTTCGTGTTGTCATGTAATGTATTGCCATTAAACTCGACGGTTAAAATATTGGCGGTAGCGACAGATATTTGATAACAGATATTATTACAGATTCTAAACAATAAAAATGAACAGAACTAAACAAACAACACACAACAACCAAGTGAATAACTGTCATTGTACACTGGCAGGAGCGCAACCAGAAGCTGAAGTCGCGCGCGTCGCAGCTGGACAAGCAGATCAGCGTGCTCATCAGCGACAGCGTGGCGCTGCTCAAGGCACGTATGAGCGAGCTCGGCATCCACGCCAACAACACGGTGGAGCTGCTCGCGCGCGCCAAGGAGATCGTCAGCCGGCACAAGGAGCTGCAGGGCAAGGCCGCGCGGCTGCAGCACCAGGTCCGACTAACTCACTAATCATAGCTTGGTCTGATGTATTAATGAGTTAATTGTAACCAACCACCTTCACCGAGAACTTCACGAGATTTATTTATGTTGCCAGCTTTTTTACTTTATTCGTTTCAACATAGGTTTTTTTCGTTCAGGTCTCCAGTTTAGAAGCTGAACAGGCGGCTCTCGTGAAACAGCGGACGTTCGAAATAACGGAGAAGTACCGGCGCCTCGGTGAGATCGGCGCGCAGCAGCCTGTGTCGCCGGGCGTGGAGCGCGAGTGCGTGCTGCGCGAGATCACGGCCACGCTGGCGCACCGCAAGCGCCTGCACGCGCAGGTGTCGCTGCTGCAGGCCGAGCAGGCCGGCATGGAGCGCGCGGCCGAGGGCCGGCCCCCCGCCGCGCCGCCCGCCGTGCCCGTCGCCACCGTCAAGCCGCACTCCGTGACCGTCAAGCCGCGCAAGCTGCGCGACCTGCGCGCGCGCGCCGACTGGCCCGACGTGCCCGACGTGGCCAAGATCGACGAGCGCAACCCCGAGGTGCTCGCGCGCAAGATCCTGGAGACGGGCCGCCAGCTGGAGCAGGCCACGCGCCACCGCCCCAACGGGTACCGCGACCCGCGCGCGCCGCCGCCCCCGCCGCGCGCGCCGCCGCCGCGCCGCCCGCCCGACCGCGCCGACCAGAAGCCGCTCGACGTGGTGGGCAAGGCGCAGGAGTCCCCCAAGGTGATCAACTTCGAGGACCGCCTCAAGAGCATCATCACGTCGGTGCTGAACGAGGACCAGGAGCAGCGCAAGGCGGCGCGCGTGCCGGCGCCCGCGCACTCCTACGGCAACGGCTTCGTGCGCGCGCCCTACCCGCCGCGCCCGCCGGCGCCGCCCGAGCCCTTCCGCCGCCGCGAGCGGTACGCGCCCTTCGAGCGCCGCGACCGCCCGCCCGCGCCGCACCACGCGCCCGACGCGCGCGACCACAGACACCACGCCACAGATAATGATTACTCACAGGTACATACCACAATACACAACTTTAATTAAAATTCTATAATGTTGCTAATGTCTCTGTCACCCACGTGTTCATGTTCTAATCGTATAATTTCTCCCTCTAGCAGGCAGTATCCCCCGCCAAGCTGGCGCTCCGGCGGCACCTGTCGGCGGAGCGCCTGGCGTCCCCCGGGGGCGGGGGCGGCGGCGCGCGCACTATCGGCGACCTGGTGAACGGCGAGATCGAGCGCACGCTGGAGATCTCCAACCAGTCCATCATCAACGCGGCCGTCAACATGAGCGCGCGCTACCACGACCCGCACCAGCACCACCAGCCGCTAGAAGGTATATTATAGCTTTACATACACTCACTCTTTGGTCCTGATCATTTTGTATCGAATGAGAGTGGCCAACTATGCTGTGAAGAGTTTATCAAGCCGCCTTTGAGGGCCTCGGACATAACGACTGCCGCGCTATAACAAACAGCAAGACCTACAATTTAACGTGTCTTCCGACCCTAAGAAGCTCGAAAAATATAATTTTTCGGTCACTTATCTAAAGACTGATCGCGTCCATAGTTGCTTGTTGATATCGGTAATCGCATGCGATTACAAAAGCAAGTTATCAATCTTGCTTGTTTAACATTTGGACATCAGCTATTGGTCGAATGTACGCAACGTCAAATTGCATAAATATGTACCTGTCAGCTTTGTAACCTACATTCTTAAGCAAATAAATATTTCATTTCCTCTATCGGAGCTACTGGCGCTTTCATTGATGTATGTATGTGCAGGTCTGGCGGCGTGCCTGCAGGCGCGCGTGCTGGCGTCGGAGTACTGGCGCGGGCGCGAGGAGGAGGCGCGGCGCCGCTCCCCGCACGACGCGCGCTCCGCCGCCTCCACGCCGCTCGGGGACCTGCCCGACCCGCCGCGTCTGCCCGGTACTATATACTCATATTTTTTTTTATCACGAAATAGGCTTACCTTTGACCTGCCTGATGTTAAGCCCTATAGTCTAAGATGTAACACGCTTGCAACGAACGAACTCGAACTTTTCAACATTTCTTTCATCTGATGATACACATGATTACTCATTCTACTGCGTGTAAAACTGTACAATTGCTGACTATGGTGATCGTTTGCAGAAGGCGAGGGCGGCGAGGAGGTGGACGAGAGCAAGTGGCAGGACCGCATCGCGTTCCGCTTCGACCAGATCATCTCGTTCGCGTCCACCGCCATGGAGGACAAGCGGCGGCGCTCCGACGAGGCGTGCAACACCTCGCCCGACTCCGGCATTGGCCACGAGGCGGCGGCGGCGGCCGGCCGCGCCTCCGCGCCGCCCGCGCCCGCCCCCGCCCCCGCGCCCCCCGCGCACGTGCCCCCCGCCCCCGCGCCCGACGCGCACTTCAAGAAGCGCTTCTTCAAGCGCGAGCGCTGGCCCGCGTGGCCGCCCGCCGCGCCGCCGCCCGTGGACTGGGAGCGCCCGCCGATGTGACGCGCGCCAGCCTGAACGCAGACCGACGCACCCGCGACCGGTTTTTTGTTATACTTTTCGAATATATATGTAATTATGTATATTATTGAGTTTATTTTACGTTTAAGATGTGTAATTATTTAACGGAAGCGCCCCCGGCGCCCCGGCGACGGCGGATCGTATTTCATGTGTTCATTTAGGTGTTAGAGTTTGAAATACGCAGGACGCTCCGACGCCGCGCGCGTGCGACCTTGTTGTTTTGTGTTTTAGTTTTGATGTTACGGAATGCTCAGTCTGAATAATGTCAATCATTTCTTTGGGAGATCTTTATAATAGTGTTGACGCCTAACGATATTGTCGGCGTAGGTTACTGATGTAATGTAAATACAATTAATTGCAACTCGGGCTAGTATGCATTAGGCAGTTTTGTGGACTGAATATGTCCAGCAGAGTAGACTCCGGTACATTGTTGGGCTAGTTGTCTAGAGGGGGTGTGTAGTCGGCGGTAGTTTAATTTATACTTTAGGGACAGCAATATATTTTCCCATAGCGTAATTTTGTCTTAGACCAATGATAAGAAACAAACACACATGCAAACTTGAATAATGTTCACATTTTTGCAGTCCAGCTCTACTGCCTGTGTCTAGGCACTGGGTGCGTCTAATAAACCACATATAGTTAAGATATATAAGATATGCAGGTGAAACAACCGTAATTAGAGTAAGTGTAGCCTTTTGTACTGCAATCGATGATGACTATGAAATCTGTTCAGGCAATTTGGGGTTATCAAAATATACATTCACTACAACATATTTTTGCTAAGAACTAATGAGATTTTAAAGTGAACGTTCAAGCCAATTATGAGTAGAAGTAACAAAAATATCGAGGCTACATTACTCTGTAATCGACACTGCCATGATGAAATAGTCTCAATAATGTTGATAAATAATTTACTGTGTTCCATCTCGTTCAAATAAGTTTGATGAACTTAATTAGTACTCAAATAGCAATAATAAATAGTAAATATTTTATTTATCATGCTCTTGAGATGTCGGTTTAACTTTCTATTCATTAGTTAATTAACTATTTGCATGACTTCATTGAGTGAACGTAATACGACTCCGCCTGTTTGTATCTAAGAATAGCGCGAAAATATGACCGTAATTACTAAGGTGCTATTTATTTTATCAAATTAGTAAATCAACTGGTGACATTTCATAATCTTAGATTTATATGCAAGGAAATAATTATTCACAATTAACTTTTGCTGGATCACATGCAATGAATTAACTTTTTCTAAGTTTATGTCTTCTAGAAAATGCCACCAAAATTCAGCAAACATGTGTAAGTACCGTTTGGTATGATCACATGAATAATCACTAAGAGACGAGTATGCCTAATGGGGGGTTTACACGGGTGACTAAAGCCGCACGATTTTTGCCGCGCGGCATTAATCGACCGTCTAAATGGCAATTCGGCTAAGTCGCAAGTGACTAAAGCCGCAAGCCCCAAAGTTGGGTAGCATCCGACTTTGGCCGCGCGGCGGCCGGCCGCATGCGACTGGTGACTAAAATCGACCTTGTAAACGCTCAGTTGAAGGCGATCGCCCGCCGCATGAAGGTGTTTCAATTCCGGCACAAACGGCTATTCTGCTCAACATTTTCGATGGAAATGACCTAGCCGCATGCGATTTTAGTAACCTGTGTAAATGGGCTAGCGATGCGGCTTGGTGAGGCGATTTGTGAAGCGACACGCCGCACGGCGAAAATCGACCCGTGTAAACCCCCCATTACCAAACATAATTATATATAGACTAAAAGGGATTTTCTGTTAGCTACATATTTATACAAATCGGTCAATAACTGGAAGCGGACCACATTTACTTTAAAAACAAAGATGTTGTAAATTAGGGTACAATGAAGTATTGTACGTCACGCGTATTAGACGGATTTGAGTTCCGCACTGCTATTTATAACTAATATATTAAGGATCGGACACGATTGGTATGTAAATGGTAGGATAATTAAACTTAGTACTAGGATGTATGTTAGAGGACGTTGTTACGTTACGAAGGAAACGGCGTGATAACATGGCATGTTTGAAATACATAAACGACCCAAAATAATTAGAAAAATGTATTTATTGTGCACTACATAATAATTTATTTTATTGATTAGCAAGATATACTTAGGTATTTTATCGAATGTATGTAGTAAGCTGATTAATCAAGTAGGTATTGTTCATATTGTTGCAGCTAGAACTTGGTTACTGAAGGTTTTTATACCTAAAAATTACTTCTCAAACTACATGAAAAAGTACAGATCGTTGTTTGAGCATGGCGCGGGTGCTGCTCACCGGGAGCCCCGTGTTGGGGCGAGCGGTGGCGTAGGACTTCGCCCCAAGCTCCGCATTTTGTTTTTTGAGTGGTTTCATGTATTTTGAATATTGGAATGCACTGGCTTGAATGTGCCTGATAAAAACTTAAATGAAAGCCGCTCCAAACCTCAAATTGTGTATTTTGTATATTATTAGGTAAGCGAGAATTCGACTCAGAAGTAGCTCCGTTTAGATTTAGATATGTTGTCGGCATGGAAGTTTGTGTCTATTTTTAGGTTGACTCGAAGAGTGATTACATTATTCAGTTTTGTATCTCTCATGACTAATTTTATTTTTGATGGGGAATATGAGCTGAACTGTGTGACGTTATAGTTCTAAAATAGTACAAATGAGAAGACTTATCGTCGTAAGCCTCGGACTATTCAACATTGCAAATGCTAGGTTTGACATGTATCCCTGTGTACTAGTTTTATTTTGTACTAAAAGTTAAAAATAAATAATAATAATTCTACTAACGTTTTTTTTCATTTTTTGTTATTGTTTCCGAGTTTTCAATTAGCAGTAAGCTCTGTAGGAATGGGAACTACTAAACTATAAGGATATCAACCAAAACCAAAAATTGATTTGTGAAACTCCTTGCTTTGTGTATTCTGGCTGTAATTCAAGCCGTGGTTTGTATTTATTAACGAACTAATAAAAAAAAAAAATCTAAAAAGTATGTTAATTTTATTTTTTTTTATCTTGAACGGGTTTGCACTTGACCATAGTTTACCTGATAGCAAGTAAGGCTGTGGCTTTGGGCTGTGGCCTAAGATGGAGCGTTTCTAGGGTTGCGGGTTTGGTTAAAACACAATTGAAACGGTAGGTATATGTAGACAAACACTCTCATCCGAACTTACTAAAGAGTAGATATAGTTTGCTACGCATTTTATCATCAAATTAGTATTTTTCTCTAACTCTTCTCATGGCATATTTTTGTAACTTTATGCGCGTTATGTAGTACTTATATTTTGGGAATTCGGTTCCTCGTCACTCGATCGAGAGTAGCATGCATATTATACACTCTAGTGTCAAGTAGCAAAACTAATAATCAAATAATTTTACTCAACAATAGATGGCGTTTATACCTAAAAATATAGACAAAAACCGGTAAATTAGATTTATGGTATAGACAAAGATGTTTTTTTTTACATTTTATTTTTGTCAAATCATGAACGTCAAACTTGTTGTTGTCTTTTACTTGTCAAAAATATTTAGCCAAAATAATACCAGCTATAAAAGTTTTGTACTAACCTTAGAAAAATCAATTTGTTTTATAAGTGGTATAAAAAGTCTAATTGTCATTAAATACTGGTTTATTTGCTTTGAAAAGTAATTGGCCCCGAAAATTATTTAGTTTAAATATGTTTGCAAGTAATAAACCAACAATTATTCCATTTGGGGGCTTTTTTGTATGTTATGTTTATTGTAAAGAGAGCATTTATTTATTATTCGTTACTCATATACATACATTATTTCAGTTGCTGTACCAGAGAAAGCTCTAGGAGATGGAGTTAATAATACGCGCCAGAGTTCAACCTCAGTTGGCTATTTGATAAAATTTCGAATGGTATCACTAAAAAATATATTTATGATTGACTTGACTTGATTCCGACGAAAAGAGAAACGAAAACCCACAAAGCACCAAGTGAATTTTCGATTTTGAAATTATCATTTCTTTTTACTAATTCAATTCAGAGACAGTTCATGTAATTCAGTCGTGTTTTATTTTTAACTTGTACGATCAAAAACAACAAAATGGCTAGTGTTTCGTATCAAATAGCAAATCTTCTTGAGAAGGTGAGTGCAACCGGCGCATGCCTTGCTTGGCCCAAAATATTGTTATTGAGAATGGTTCTGTGTTATTAATATCTATGTAAACTTGCAGATGACTTCCAACGACAAAGACTTTCGATTTATGGCCACAAACGATCTGATGACAGAGCTCCAAAAGGACAGCATTAAACTAGACGATGACTCTGAGAGGAAAGTGGTCAAAATGCTGCTCAGGCTTTTAGAAGACAAGAATGGTGAAGTTCAAAATTTAGCTGTTAAATGGTATGTATTTGCTAGCAAAGAAACTAGGTATCAAACTACTAATCTCCCTGTCAGCTGTGTTAATTGTTGTTCAATAACTATCTGCTGCTTTCCAATAGGACTACTGTTTGTGATGAATGTGAATGTTGTAGATTTATTTTTAATACATATAAATAAAATAATTTCCTTCCAGCTTGGGACCACTGGTGAATAAAGTGAAAGAGTTCCAAGTGGAGGGCATTGTGGACAGCTTGTGTGCCAACATGCTGTCAGACACTGAACAACTGCGAGACATCAGCAGCATTGGCCTCAAGACTGTCATATCTGAGCTGCCTCTAGGCTCTAACACTCTGGCTGCTAATGTGTGTAAGAAGATTACTGGCAAACTGAGTAGCGCTATTGAAAAGGTATTTTTATGCTTTCCTTTCTTCTTAAAAGTCTCTAGATTTACCTAACAGGTGATTGTCTGATAAGGCTTGCCAGCAGCTGTTCCTTCTAGATAAAGAGCCTAGCTATAGCCTACACAATCTTGTTCTGTATTGTAATTTGACCCACCTTTGGCTAGATGCCAATTGTTATAACAAAGTGAACAAACAACTCCTAAGTGCATAATCTGACAGGATTATTATTGCACAAAGGTATTGATTTAGTTAATCAATGTTTTAAAATTTGTAGATATTAATATTGGATGAGTGGGAAGACTAAACAATTCCTTGATTTGATTATTAAAAAAAATTACATCAAAATATGTTTCATATTATTATTAATTGCATAGTTGTCAGTAATACAATGGCCAGTTTATGTTTATTAAACTATAATTTCACTCATTACTTGAGGTTTAATAAAAATTTACAAATTATCCACCTGGCCTTAGTTTTTTATTAATTTTATTGTAAAGATAAAAATAGGTTAGTTAAAATTATTACATTTGTAAGTAAAATTGATAAGATTTTTATTAAAATGACAGCAAGAAGATGTTTCTGTGCAACTGGAGGCCCTGGACATCCTGGCAGACCTGCTCAGCAGGTTTGGGAGTCTCCTCATCTCCTTCCACCCGGTGCTGCTCAACTCCCTGCTGCCACAGCTGGCATCTCCCCGACAGGTAATTTTAAATAAATAAAAACCGGGACATTGCACACAGCAAATCCCCACACTAAGCATTTGCTTAGTGTGGGGATTTGCTGTGTGCAATCAAGTTATCTAGTACCCACAACACAAGCATTTGCTTGTGTTGTGGGTACTAGATAACTGATATAATACTTATATACTTTTCTTTTGTCTTAACACAAGTAATTATACATTTTTAAAATGCATAAATACTTGTGTCTTCTGGGACTTGAACCCGCAACCCCTAGATTAGAAGGCAGAGCCACTACCAACTAAGCTAACAGGCCAGTCAATCATCACACAACAATCAGGACAGTCAGTCATGATGATGATGATGTCATTTGACATCGGGTGCCATCTTCATATTGAAGTTCGGAGGTCAGTTGGCAAAACTCCTGGCGATCCCATGCTGCATCTTTTAGATGCAGGTAGCTTAGATTTGTCCATTTCTTGTTTTCATATTTTTTTTAAATGAAAGGCATGTCATGAAATTTAAGCAGAATCTTGGCAGGTTGAAGAAATAAAGGATAAGGTTAAATGTGTAACATCTCTGTGTGTCAAGTGTTATCTATGTCTATGATAAGAATGAAAACCATTTATTGTGATTTGAAACACAACAGATTACAGAATTATAGACACATTCCCTCCATGTAAAAATTGAATGTGACATCAACTCTTAAGTTTGTATTATATAATTATGAAACATTCTAACACATACCTATGTACACACATGCATAATGCTTGAATAAAATGGTTCACACATCATTAGAAGAAAATGAACCATAACAAAACAAGAGATGGTTCTTGTGTTGTTGTCAAGGTTATGCTAAATATGTTCCAGTGATTTGTGTTCCACAAATCTTGGAATTAAGTCTTTATCCTTCTTCTTTAAAAGAAACTAGTAGATGCACACAGGTTCACTTGCATTGTGTCAGGATAAAAAGTAGCCTATGTCCTGTCACTCTTGGGACACCAAATGTCATGATAATCCAACAAACAGACACACTTGCACTCTTATGTTTATATATTATAATGGGTATGATAATATGATTACTAATATCCAAGTGTCCTTGACCCAACAAGTCAAATGAATCATGTACACTTGTTGTCAGGCTGTCCGCAAGCGCACCATCGTGGCCCTGTCTCACCTGGTGATGTCGTGCAACACATCACTGTACAACAAGCTGATAGACCACCTGCTGGAGGGGCTCGGCTCCTCCACCTCCTCCAGTGTCAGCCGCACGCATATACAGTGCATTGCTTCAGTGTGGTAAGTGTCCATTAATCTGATGATAAGTCAAATTGTACAGTACAGTTTGAAATCTCTTAACAGCAGCGGTCCCTACTTTTGTTAGTCAGTTAAATCTAATTCATCTCTTTATTTAATAAAATAACTCCAGCCACAACAGCAGGGCAAGCACGGCTTGAGGACTAATATTCTTTCCACCATTTTTATCCACTTGGTGTATGGTGACTGACAGGCGACAGGTGGATAAAATGGTGGAAAGACTTAGTCTTCATGCCGTGCTTGCCCTGCAGGAGTCACACCTAATCCTTGCTGGATTATTTACTTGATAAGAACTCCTTAGTGGTTCTTAGGGCCCGAGTACAGATATTTGGTCGTCTATCTATTTTGCTGTCGGGCATCCAACACTTTGGGCACATGTTCTGGCATTATTCAGTCAGGGCTTTGCTCTATTTGCCAGCATCCCTCCTAGCCGATATCCCGCCCATTTAAGGTTTATAACAGCCAATCAAAAATATCTTACTCATGATAATTGTTTGCAGCCGTCAAGCCGGGCACAGGTTCGGCGAGCAGCTGTGGCGGGTGGCCCCCAAGGTGCTGGAGTACTCCACGGACTCGGACGAGGAGCTCCGCGAGCACTGCCTGCAAGCTCTCGAGGCGTTCGTACTCAAATGCCCCAAGGAAGTCCAGCCGCATATTCCTACGGTAATATTTATAAATCTTTTAATATATGTTCGGATGGATTCTTGCAACCTCAATCAGACCCATTTTCTGTTGTGTCCTTGAGCGGTTTTACGGTTGGATGTTTCCCAAAGTTAGTCTATTAATTTTATTAGACGAAATAGTATGCCATTTCACAACTTGAACTTGACGCGCTTTGAACGTTTTTAACTTTTCATTTGTCCGTGAATAAAGTAAGGTAAAATATATCAGATTATATTTTGACCAGTCCAATATGATTCATGTTTGTCTATCTCACAGATCATCGACCTCTGCCTGGCAATGATCACCTACGACCCGAACTATAACTACGAGGATTCTGAGGAGGGCGGCGGGGAGGATGAGGACATGGAGGAGGAGTCTTTCACGCCCGATGCGGAGCCCGAGTCCGACTCGGAGGAGTATTCCGATGATGATGACATGTCCTGGAAGGTATACTCTGGGTTTTTTTTATTAAACCCTTCAATCATTTTTTATACAAATGGCATACAGACATTTAACTATAAGGTCGCTGGGAGTGACACCACCTGTTGCTGGTAGCTTGTCTGGATTGATACCTAATTGAGGTCAGTACACACAACAAAAATATATATGTAGTTTGTGACAGCCAACGGTAGTCTGTCATATAGTCGTCGGTGGTCCATATGATTGATTGTTTTTTTATTTGGTGGCCCGTATGTGCCAAGCCTTAAAAAATTTGAACGCTATTGTTAATTATATGTTCATCACCTTATTATTTGAAATATGTAATATATTTGATTGTGCTGGCAGGTGCGTCGTGCCGCCGCCAAGTGTTTGGAGTCAGTAATCTCAACTCGCCACGAGCTGCTCGCCGAGATGTACAAGACTGTCTCACCAGCTCTCATTGCTAGGTTCAAAGGTACTGTATTTGTGTCTCTTGTCCATTTGTATTTGATACTGTACGGTGATTGTTATTTAGTACCCGTAACACAAGTTTTGCTTAGTAAGAGACTAGATTACCTCCATCTAGCGAGTTTCCGGAATATTTTATTGAAACATGGATCAAGTAATAGGCTGAATCACTAAACTAAGAATCCTGTAATTATGAAGAAGGAAGGCTTTTTGATTAATGAAAGTGAGCACTGAAAAATGAGTTTGGATAGTCCACCCTACTCCTTACCCCCTACAATATGCCAAAAAAGAGTACAGTTTAGTTTTTTTAACTAGAACGGATTTGCATTTGGCCATAGTTTGCCTGATAGTAAGCAAAGGTTATTGCCTAAGATGGCGTGCTTACCCGATACGAACCGATTCACTCTCGCTTTGAAGATCGCTGGATTACGTATAGTGCGTGGGGAACAGGGAGATTTTTTTGTATGAATCGTTATTTCTAATTGTTTTTTTTTGTGTAGAGCGCGAAGAGAACGTGAAGTGCGACATCCTGAGCGCGTACACAGCGCTCCTGCGCGCCACGCGCCCCCCGCCCGCGCTGCTCACCATCGCGCGGGACGACAACTCGCCGCACTACCTGCTGCAGCAGCGGGTACGTACACTGACATATATCTCAAATTATCGTGAGTCTCAACTTTAAGACTGGCGTTCTGCTCGCAGTCAAATTCAAATATAAAATTATTTATTTGGCAAAAAAAAACACAAAATCAATCGAATCCTCTGACCTGGTGGCAGCCAGCGCAGATGATGAGTTCAGGCTTGCGACAGGAAATTTTGTATGTTTATACATATGTATATGTTTGTCTCTTTCTTTCTGTAAATTGTTAATTTGTTTCGTACTTAATTTCTTGTCTCTAAATATATTGGGACATCATATTCTTAGCATGTGTTGTATTTTATTCGAAAAAAATCTAGTAATTTTGTAATGGCTGTCTCCCGTCCCCTGCAGGTGCCGGGCGTGGTGCGCGGCGCGCTGCGCGTGATCCGCGGGCGCAGCGCGCGCGCTCGCGGCTGCGCGCTGGCGCTACTGCGTGAGCTGCTGGCGGCCGCGCCCGCCTGCCTGGCCGAGCACGCCGCGCGGGTCGTGCGCGCGCTCACGCCGCCGCTCACGTATGATACCTTTAGCCTACCTACCTACCTACCTAGTGGGTGCTCGCGGCTTCGCTCGCATTAACAAGTAAAACTTGCATCCCCTTTTTCACCCCTTTAAAAGTGACATTTCCAAAAATCCTTTCTGAGCGGATGCCTACGTCATAACATCTACCTTAATTCCAAATTTCAGCCCAATCCGTCCAGTGGTTTGGGCTGTGTGTTGATAGATCACTATATCAGTCAGTCAGTCACCTTTGAGTTTTATATATTTAGATAGTACTAAGGTGATACATGTCTACCATAATCTCTTGTGTAGTAATTTATACATTTTATTTTGATATTGCGATAAGTTTTTGTCATGAGAAACAACACCAATGTATCCATAAAGACAAATTTGCGAAGTAACACATTATATCATAGATACATACTTAGTCTGGCTATAAATACTGTTATTGTTAAAAATATAAAAATATTACATTTGAATTTGGAATCTGTCATTTTTATACGATTGTGTTATTGTGTTTTCTCGTTATGGCGCCAATACATTGTACAATATTTTGCGATATTAAAATGGAGTGGGGTGGTAAAGAGAACCGAATCGCTGTGATTGCAAACACAAAGTAGGTATGTAGCCAAAAGCAATTTTTAAAACTCTCCATAAGCTTGGTATCAGTCAAATATTTGTGTACCGGGCTAATTAATAGGTACAATGAGACCTCCTCTGTTTGTGGCAGAAAAAAACCTGGCCGTTCACGTAGTGTTAATACGAAAAAGGTGGTCAAAGCAGTAAGGGAAAAAAATCGAAGAAATCCTGTCTGAAAGCAAAAGATTTTATCTCGGGAGATGAAGATAGCACCTTGAACCATGTCGCGTATTTTAAAAGATGACTAAGAACTTGCTGCCTATAAGAGACGCACTGGTCATTTCTCAACTGATAATTTAAAAAAGAATAAGGTGGTAAAGTCGAAACTACTACTGAAGCAGTACGCAAAGGTAGGTCAGAGAAAATTTTTGTTTACAGATGATTTTTTTTTTAATTCAGCAACATTTTAGCAAACAAAATGACCGTATTTATACTCAAAGCTCTAAGGAAGCGTCTCAAGTAGTTGACAGAGTGCAACGTGGGCATTATACGACTTCAGTGATGGTTTGGTGGGGTGTTAGCTATGAAGGTGTGACTGAGCCATATTTTTGTGAAAAAGGTATCAAAACATCGGCACAAATGTATCAAAATACCATTCTTGAGGAGGTAGTTAAGCCCCTTAACAACACAATGTTCAATAACCAAGTATGGTCCTTCCAGCAAGACTCGGCACCGGGTCATAAAGCTCGATCCCTTGAGCTCAAAGCCTTGAGCACCGCCGTAAGGTGGCCAGTCTTTCGGTTTTTTACAGGTTGCATTTCGGGGAGTGTGCGGAGGAATTGCATAATTTAATTCCTGCAGCCCCATTTCACCATCGCACGAGTAGAGGCACGGCAAGGAGGCACCGATATACAGTTGAGGTTCCAAAGACTCGCACCAAGCGTTTTGCTTCGACTTTCATCGTGCGAACAGCCAAACTGTGGAACTCCTTGCCCGAATCTCTATTCCCCTTGAACTATAATTTGTCGGTCTTCAAGTCGAGAGTAAACCGGTTTCTTCTAGGCAGGCGCGCTACATCGTAGACTATAACGTTGCTTAACATCAGGCAAGTTGTAGTCAAGAGTAAGCCTATTTCATGTTAAAAAAAAAAAAAAACCACACAGTTTTGGTTGGAAGCGAACGTTTCAGACTTCATCAGAGCTGAAGACTGGCCATCGTCTAGTCCCGATCTTAATCCGCTGGATTATGATTTATGGTCAGTTTTAGAGAGTACGGCTTGCTCTAAACGCCATGATAATTTGGAGTCCCTAAGCCAATCTATACGATTGGCAATGAAGAATTTTCCCATGGAAAGAGTGCGTGCTTCTATTAATAACCTGGCCTCAACGTTTAAAGGAGTGTATTGCAGCCAATGGAGACCACTTCGAATAAGCTTTTTATATTTTAAATTGTTTTATATTTATGTATTAAACTAAAACACTGTAAAAGTAATAAATGTTATTTGCAATTAAAAAAAAATATTTTTTCTTCGTAACAATATTTATGGCAAGACTAGGTTAG
This sequence comes from Macaria notata, assembly GCA_927399415.1. Classification (NCBI taxonomy): domain Eukaryota; kingdom Metazoa; phylum Arthropoda; class Insecta; order Lepidoptera; family Geometridae; genus Macaria; species Macaria notata. Next base: position 6,011,110 of record OV656727.1, read on the forward strand.
GTACATATATAATGTGCTTGTTGGTCTATTGGTTTCGTTTTCACGCTGTAACAGAACTACTGAACATTGTGATTTTCGGTATAGTGATATTATACGTTCGGTCATAATATAGACTACGTTTTATCCCGCAACAACTTGAGCAAAGTCGTGCGTATCCACTAGTAAACTATATTTTTTCTGTTTCTTTTGAATTTTGTAATAATGTAATTTACTCAGTTGCATTTTGTTATTCCAGTGACAAAAGCACTGCGTCGTCCATGAAGATCGAGACCCTGGTGTTCATCGTGTGCCTCGTCCGCGGACACAGTGGCGCCACCATGCGGCCGCACGTGGCAGCTCTGCTGCCGGCTGTGCTGGCCAGCGTGCATGACCCCTTCTACAAGGTTACTGCTGAAGCACTGCGGGTTCTGCAGACGCTGGTCAAAGTAATGCGACCTCTAGGTATGTGAAAAGAAGGACTAAACGCTGCAGTGTCTTACACAAATTCGGAATGTTTCGATACACCAATCAAAGACATCCTTGAAATGACTTTGATCGTTTCTTTTAATCGATAAAATTAAAATAAGTACTTGAATTTGGGTCGTTAAGTGACCTAGTACCTAGTTGTCTAGCCTTACACCATGTTATGTCTTCCAGATATCGTAGAAATAGAAGAAGGCGTGCAGGGCGTGGAGGCGTGCCCCGCGGAGCTGCAGCCCTACATCCCGCGCATGTACGAGTGCGCGCTGGTGCGCCTGCGAGCCACCGACATGGACCAGGAGGTGAAGGAGCGCGCCATCGCCGCCTGCGGACAGCTGCTGTGCCACTTCGGGGACTACCTGCAGGTATATTTACAAGCTGCGGTTGTATGCCTAGCGTTCTCGGAGCCCCGACCAGCGATGCGGAGGAGGAACACCCCAAGTTTTAGTGGGTAAGCGTAGGGTTCGATTAGGATAATGCGACTCCCACAAAACCACCGTAAATCCCCGGGATTAGGTGGACCCTCTAAAGGGTTTTCCTGGGACAAAAAAAAGGTATAATAACTAACAAATGATAGTCTCCCTGCCTGACTCCCTGTTCCCCACGCACTATAATCCAGCAATCTTCAAAGCGAGAGTGAATCGATTCTTATCGGGTAAGCATGCTCCATCTTGGGTCTTTGCTTACCACCAGGCAAACTTTTGTATGTCATAGTGGCTGACACGCTTGCTCAATTGTTAAAATACAGTAAAATTGCAATTGTACCATCATTGCAATCACCACAGACAAATGTCTATTTATATTTACAGGTGTCACTTTGTGGAAATCCATTGTAGATGAAATTCTGGAGAAATATGCAGTGTTTTTCTGTGTTCCGCTGTGCCTGCTCTTTGAGCGGCTTCTTTCAACACACCTAAAACCAACCAACCAAGTTTGTTGTTTAAAGCCGGTTAAGGAGCAATCACAGCGGCAAAACACTACATAGTTCTCCAGAGTTTCTTTGACGTAATATAGTCAACCGAACTGTACCGTGTGATATAACATGTGTCCCAGTCGGAGCTTCCCGTGTGCCTGCCCATCTTCCTGGAGCGGCTCCGCAACGAGATCACGCGCCTCACCACGGTGAAGGCGCTCACCAAGGTGGCCGCCTCGCCGCTCCGGATCGACCTGACACCTATACTGGTGATTATTACTATAATTTTTGTACTTTACTATTTAAAGATGAGACACAAAAGAATAAAAATACAATTATTGTCCCGGGGGTCCAAAGTATAGTGTTTCGTTATTTATCATCATTTCGTATTCTTTATCTTCTTCTTATCGAATGAGAGTGACCATCTCTGGTGTCGAGAGTTAATCAAGCCGCTCTAAGGGCCTCTGACATGGCCTAACGACTGCCGTACTATACTCTACCTAAGTCTGTGTAAGTCTCACATACTTATGTTTAAGTTATTATTTATGTTGAGAGTATCTTTCGATATTACTTCGTGTCAATACAGTGAAAATGACACATTCAACGTTATCAACACGATTCAATAATATTTGTCCTTCATTGATTGATATTTATAAGTAAGTTTTAAAATAACCTTGTCTGTTCCAGGCTGACGTAGTGCCGATCTTGGGATCGTTCCTGAGGAAGAACCAGAGAGCCCTGAAGCTGTCCACTCTGGTGCTGCTGGATACACTTGTACAGAACTATAACAACGCTATCAGCATCGAACTACTCAGTAAGGTGAGGTTTTGAGACAGTAACAAAAGATTAAGAAATTATGAGTGCTTGGTGAATATTTCTACAATACTAGTGGATACCCGCGGTATCGCTCAAATTCAAATTCATTTATTGGTACATAAAAAGTCTTACAATTATCAGTGCGAATTAAAAACAAATAGCTTTCGTAACGGTTTCTTGTAATGTGGACAATCCGAAATTTTGCAGCTATGTAGGATAATTCTGAGATTCTCACCAGTGTTATAGTCTTCGGCATTATGTGGAGGTTACGTGCAGTCTCTTGTTATGTTCAGTAAGTCACACTTTTTGCAGATATTTAATTAAATTATTAAATTTTGAACAGGACCTTTGTTTATGTTGTGTTCCGGCCAGTGTCGCCAGACTCTGTAGTAGGTACGTAACAAGAGCTGCGGTAGTATGCGAAGCGTTCTCGGAGCCCCGATTAGCGACGCAGAGGAGGAACACCCCAGGTTTTTTAGTGGGTATGCTTAGGGCAGGTTAGGAGAATGCGACTCCCACATAACCACCGTAAATTCTCCCCGGGATTGGGTGGTACCTGTAATAGGTTTTTCCTGGGAACCAAAAAAAAAAAAAGGTAAGTAACAAGAAGTAGTTTATGACATTCCCAGGACCCAATACTAGTACCACCATGATCACGGTGTTTCGTCGCTCCGTTACGACGTGATAGCGATACAAGCGGACCAACCAAACACATATTCAGTTATAAAATAATGTTAATACATAGTTGGAAATGTAAATTTACACTGTAATTTATGTATAACCCGTCTCAAATGACATAAACAGATCAAAGAAAAGAGATCCTGACTTTATTCAGAATTGGAAACTTTGAAAAACCCAATACTGAGTTTTAGCTCAGTATTGGGTTATTGGTAATTACTGGATCTATTTACAAACGCTAGCGATTTTATTTCAAGTGGAGCTTTATTCCCCGCAGGTGCTCATGGAGGTGCCGGCGCTGGTGTCGGAGTCGGACCTGCACTGCGCGCAGACCGCGCTGACGCTGGTGCGCGACGCGTGCCTGCAGTGCCCCGCCGCGCTCACCGCCGAAGTACGCGCCGCGCTCACGCCCAACATACTGGCACTAGCCAAGTCACCATTACTACAAGGTATGGCATGTTCCTCTGTTACTCTAAAACTGACCTGTTTAACTTTTTTACTCAGACCTTTTTTTAATAAAAGACGTCTGAGTAATTCTGATTGAGGGTTGTTTACCAATCTTTGACTTTTATCTTTTATCCAGTCTCCTAGAGACACTCGCATAAGCGTAGCCGAAGACGGAACATGTCTATATTAGACCAGAGTCTCAACTCCACTTCAAAGCACGAATATTTTAACTTTTACCCTTTATACTTTTTCATCGTTGTCTAATAAAACGTTTCGACATTCCACTATTTGACTTAATATTAAGCCTTATTTTTTTAATCCAGGTGGCGCCCTGAAGGCCATGCTGGGCGTGCTGAGCGCGCTGGTGTCAGCCGACGTGGCGGGCTGCTCGCGGCGGGAGCTGCTGGCGTTGCTGGTGGCGCCCGTGCACATGTTGCACGAGCACAGCGCCAACGCACACCACATCAAGCAGGTACAGCTTTGTGAGCTCTTGGAAATACGCGCAAGGTGTAACTGTACCTCTTCATGTGCTTTTGGTAATCTGCGCAATATGTAACTGTACTCGAAGACTAATTCGATTGTTTACCCATGTCATTATGCCTTATGCCCTATTCATTATTACAATATTAACTGACATGGCTAACTTAATACTGCCTCAGAATCAATTTTATCTATTCGCTCTTGCTCTTCCTAGGTTTCCAATTTATTTATTTAGTCGTATGGTGTCTGAGTTTGAGTAAACAGAAGTACTTTCTTACTATTTTAATAGGTTAATATTTAAGGTTTCCAATAAACAAATGAATAAATCTATAATTACCCAAATATTCAGTCAGTCTCGTGACTAAGCGAGTAGGTATAACGAACAGCTTTTTATCTCACCATTTTTTTATCAATAAGAAAATAAACGTTCGTTAAAAATAAGGCATTAATAAAAGAAATACATAAGCTGTTATTTGTCGAAAACCTAGGTTGGTTTCCAAAAAACAATATAATGAAGCCCAAAAGACATAAACAAAAAAAAAACTTAACTTTAACTTGTTGTTCCTCCAGGCGTTCCACTCGCTGGCCAAGTGCGTGGCGGCGGTGGTGGTGGAGGGCGGGGACGACGCGCTGGAGGTGGTGCGGGGCTTCCTGCGCGACGCGGCACACCCCACCGCCGACGCGCACCACATGTTCGCACTGCTCGCACTCGCGGAGATCGGCCGGCACTTGTGAGTATGCTGTCACAACAAATACAAATACAAAATTCGTTTATTTGACATAAATATTGTACAATAACGTGTGAATCCTCTGATCTCGTGGTAGCCGTTAGACTGTGTTACGAGGCCAGGGAGACACATCTCTAGACTTGAGTTTTCAACATTACGTGATGCATATACATAGTTAGATAGATATACATAGTTAGATGCATATTAAATGCATGTTAGGATTATTTTTTGAAGAAAATGTACGTCCATATCCATAATGGACGACGTCCATTACTTTTGGAAGAAAACCATCATCCATTCATCCATCTATTACTTTTTTTTTAGTTTTTGTCCATTAGTTTAGCTATTTTGTTATATTTAAGTTTGTATTAGTACATTTTTAGTTTAGTGAACTTATATCAATAAATAAATACTGCAATAGTTCAGTCATTTTTATGTTACGGTTGAAACTTACATAAAGAATTAGCTTCGAATACTTCAAACCGTGCTTGTGAAATCGATGCGAAAATGCTGTGTCGTATTGTGATACATTTATTTCTTTCCCTTTATTTATTTGACGACATTAGAACAATCGCAGGGAACGCCTGGATTTGATTTGAGCAGGACCGGGACGAGTGGCGTACAAGTAGAGAGGCCTATGCTCAGCAGTGGGCGATAGCAGGCTGATGATGATGATGAGTTATTAACTTCATACATTTGGTTCATTCACCCATAATATTTATTGCCTCGTCGGTGTCAAAGTCAACTCTAGACAAGTCTACAACCCAAATATTTTTTCCCCGATACCACATCCTGTATTTTAAATTACAAATATTTCCCGCAGAGATCTGAGCTCGATCCCGAACCTGAAGGAGGTGGTGCTGGCGTCGTTCGCGCCGTCCTCGGAGGAGGTGAAGTCGGCGGCGAGCTACGCGCTGGGCTCGGTGGCGGTGGGCAACCTGCCCGCCTTCCTGCCCTTCATCCTGGCCGAGATCGAGGCGCAGCCCAAACGCCAGTACCTGCTGCTGCACTCACTGCGAGAGGTGAGATGTTTATATTGACGAATTTACCGACTCAATTAATCAATCAATATATCTTTATTGTACACCAGAAAATAAAAATACAAAACAATTAACAGTAAAATTACTTAACCTAGGTACATTGGGCAGCCTGGTCACATAACTACTATCTACAACTACGTACTCTAGACACTATTTAACTATTTAATTCTAAGACCCACTTGCATAACGAATCTTAAACGCATTTATCGAAATAATTGCCCAAATAAGCACTCGCTGCGGGAGGTGACACTTTATATTGACTAATGAACTGACACGACACTATTTAACTCTAAGATCCACTTGCATAACGAATCTTAAACGCATTTAGCGACAAAATAAACCAATATTTGATATTTTAACTTACATTGTATACTAGCTTTATTAAAATTTTGATTCTGTCCCTTTTCACATTAACTCACAATTTTGACAGATTACTTTTTAGTAAGAAGTACAAATGTACATGTTTTTTATTGCTACGGTAATTTAGAGACAGAGTCTCAGGTGGTATAGTTTAGTTGGCCTGACCACTCTCATAGCATAAACTTTAACTATCTTCCTTGATTGCAGATAATCTCGTGCGAGTCGTGCACCCCGGAGGGCGTGGAGGCGCTGCGCCCCTTCATCCCCGAGATCTGGGTGCAGCTCTCCAAGCACTGCCAGTGCGCGGAGGAAGGTTCGCGGAATGTTGTAAGTATCACGTGCCATCTACGTTCATAATGTGAAACTAACTGGGTAAAAAAATGTTATCAGCAGCTATTTATACCTATTTGCAGCTATTTAACTAACTAACTAACTAAAACAAATACCTTTAAATACCTAGGCGTCCATATCGACGATCTACTAAAGTGGCATACACAAATAGACATTTTAACCGGTAGGATGCGCAAGCTAATCTATGTATTTAAGATGCTTAGAGCATCGGCCGATTTAGAGACCCTTAAATTGGTATATTTTTCACTGGGCGAATCTATTCTACGCTACTGCATGACAGTCTGGGGAGGAGCTCTTAAGACGAAAATGATGCAACTTGAGGTTTCACAACGCGTAGTTTTGAAAGTCATGACTAAGAAACATTTTCGGTTTCCGACCGACCAACTGTATAAAGAATGTCAGGTTCTAAGTGTCCGTAAAATCTTCATATTGCAAACAATCTTGAGAGCACATTCTTTGACAGTATACGACGCCAAACGATATGATGATAGAAGATCTGATCGAATATTTAAAGTGACTAAACATAACACAGCTTTTTTCAAGCGTTTTTATCCTTTTTTAGGCCCTTTTCTTTACAATACAGTGAATAAACAAATTCACATATATCCCTTGTCCAAACACAAATGCAAGGAAACGATTAAAAAATACCTCATTAAACTAAATTATTCATCGACCGAAAAAATGTTCCAATTAGTAAAATAAGAAGAAACAGGTTAAAAGTATTTATACATTTTTAACATCTCACAATGACTAACTGAGATAAAGTTTATGTACTGTTTTCCATATCCCTTCATTCTAACATGTCACCTTTCAGACACAATACTCACACATTCATTTACAGTCACGCACACACACACACAAACTAGATTCAAACCGCGCTTGCGCGATTATTTTTAGCTGCTATTTGTATTATGTATTCTGTGCTGCTATCGAATATAGAACTTTGGTTATGTATACATGTAAAACTGTTTAATTTTGTTGCTTAATTACTGTTTACTTGTTATGTCTGTTTTTTATTTTTCTATAAGTACTTAACTAAAAGATGTAATCATAAAAGCTAGTAATTGATAATAATAGTTTGTAATAGATAGGTATAACATGTAAGTTCACTCCGACCAAACCTAATTTCATATATAATTTTAGATTTAAGAAGCTAACCGACATTCAATGATAGGTAACTTAACCTTTTAGAATGTCGTATACTTGCGTAGGTAATATTTCTAAATGTAGTGCATTGCAGGCTCATTGCTTTCGCGAGAAGTCCCCGTGGCTAGAAATACAAGCAGTTTGCTTAGTTCTGCCGCGGTGGCTGATTGGGGAGTGGTGCGACTGTAGGTACTACAATGGCCTACCCATTTTAAAATAATTTTTGTTTTTTATTATTAGCGTTATGCCTACCTTCTAGAATCGTTTGCTGGGATTTGTTCTTGTCGTGGAATGGATGTGTATGTATGTATATATATATATGTTTATATATGTATGTGTGTCTATTCTATGATTGGGGCAGGACTTGGCGGGTGGTTTTGGAGGGTGGGTATAACGTAGATACTTAGATATAGGTAGATTATTAATTATTCGTTTAAATGTTTTTGTTTATACGCCTACAATATTTAGCTATTTTCATGCTGAGTTGAGGCCGGCTTGTGACAGGAAATTGTGTATGTGCAAAATGTGTTTGTCTTACTTTCTTGAATGTGTTCGTATGTAATTTCTTGTCACAAAATAAATAATTTTCATTTTCATTTTTTTTTCATTTTCATTTACCGGTTTTACACAGTTACATATTATAGCCATGTAATATTTTTTTAATCTGTCTTGTAAAACTAACCTCATATCACATATTGCATCCGAATTAACACACATTTATGAGCTCGTCAACGACTGCCATATTATTTATAACACACATTTTCATCGCACTGCTTTTTGCACCTATCTGATATTCGTATTCAAAACCGTGATGTTCATGATAAGATACGCTCACTTCACCAAAAAAGTGGTATTATTTCAATGATTGTGTGCTCTCGTCGCAGGTAGCGGAGTGTCTGGGCAAGCTGTGCCTGCTGGAGCCGGGCAGCCTGCTCCCCCACCTGAAGGAGTTCCTCAAGTCGCCGGAGCCCCTCACGAGGACCACCGCCGTCACCGCGGTCAAATTCACCATCTCAGATCAAGTGAGTTCTTTAAAATACATTATTTGCCTTCATTACTTTAAGCCGCTTGATTAGCGTAACCTTCACAAAAAAAAAGAAATTCACTTTGATAGTTTTGTATGATGTAGATACAGAATGAGCTTCTCAACACCCTTAGTCAAGTGGTGTTATTTTTCAAAGCTATAGCATCGAAAAAAAAACCTATAATTATTATAGGAAATATAACAATTGCTATAGAAAAGAATATAAAAGTAGTGTAAAATAATCTAGTTCAGAAGCACGTGACAGGCAGTTCTGAAGAGAGCACACTTTGCTGTCATTAAAAATTATTGGGTCTTATTGGCTTCGCGAACATTCTATGTATCTTGATTTGCTCCATACTAGACCGTAATGATTGCTTACCATCAGGCGAATTACGGAAAAGTGCAAACCCATTTCTTGTAAAAAAAAAATTAATTTAAAATATGTCGTTTATATTAGTGAATAGTAAACGTTGATTTGCTCATGTACAGCCGCAAGCGATAGACGGCCTGCTGCGCGCGTGCATGGGCGAGCTGCTGGTGCCGCTGTGCGACCCCGAGCTGGGCGTGCGCCGCGTGGCGCTGGTGGCCTTCAACTCGGCCGCGCACAACAAGCCCTCGCTCATACGCGACCTGCTGCTGCACCTGCTGCCCACCATCTACGCGGAGACTAAAGTCAAGGTAACAACTGCTCTTTCTATGAGGTTTAATTTGATTTGGTAAATTGCTTTTGCAAACTTATTACACAAATTGAAAGAAAACATCAGTTGATCTTATGTATGTAGCAATTTACTTATCATTACTCAATCTCTGTTAAACGCAATGGGTGACATCTCTAACTTATGTTGGTGAATAGAACGACGAATATACCAAGAAAAACTCTTCAAAATATATTCTTTAATATTATACTACTTAAGATAAAACAAAAAATATGTTTTCGCCGTTATATTTAATGTCTGTTACAGTATACTAGACTCCAAATAGAAGAACATCGCACACTAACCGTCTTGTATAATTATGTTCAATACCCCGTTTACATTCAACCGAAGTGAGTAGGGAAGTGGGCAGGATGAGTATGTAAACACGATACTTCTCATGCCCCTGCCACTGCTACTCGCGCTGCCCGTCGCTCCCCAAATGAGCGGTTTTTTGTGCGGGACTCAAAGGACCTATATCAAGGGAAATATTGCTGGCAGCACGAGTGGCAGCGGCAGGCGTTGCATGTAAACGAGGTATGATACAGTTTAGTTTCATGCCACAACTATCTGTTACAGAAAGAGCTGATCCGCGAGGTAGAGATGGGTCCGTTCAAGCACTCGGTGGACGACGGGCTCGACCTGCGCAAGGCGGCCTTCGAGTGCATGTACACCCTGCTCGGCACCTGCCTGGACCGGCTCGACGTGTTCGAGTTCCTGCGCCACGTGGAGGATGGGCTGCGGGACCACTACGACATCAAGATGCTGACCTACCTGATGTGCGCCAGGCTGGCCCAGCTGTGCCCCGCTGTGGTGCTGCAGAGTGAGTCACTACATGTTATACTGGTTCTATGGAGTGTATAGACACTCTGCTCGGCACCTGCCTGGACCGGCTCGACGTGTTCGAGTTCCTGCGCCACGTGGAGGACGGTTTGATTGAGAAACATTCATAGATTGTAGTCGAGTGGAGAGTCAGGCGACCACAACTTATTAATTGGCCCATAAGATTAAAAAGCCTTTTTTGTTATGAAATAAAGTTGTGCACTTGAATAAATCAGGAGCACCTGAACCGAATTGCTGGAGTGAACCACCGAAAATACGTGGGGAAGTAGCTAAAGACCAGGAAACGGAAGGTGGCTACTTTTTATGTATTCCAACATAACGGTAGCGACGCTTTGAGCATTCACTAGTTTAAGATAAATCGGTTTTCTTCTTCTATGAACTTTTTTCAAAATATATCTATTTAAATGACACTAATTAAACTATGTACATACAATTACTAATTAATCTTAGTAACGTTTAAGTTATATTTACATTATTGCTTATAAAGTCACTACTTAGGCATAAATTTAACTTATAACTAATATGTGTATTGTTTTCCCCAGGGCTAGAGAGCCTGGTAGAGCCGCTGCGCGCGACCTGCACCATGAAGGTGAAGGCCAACTCCGTGAAGCAGGAGTACGAGAAACAGGACGAGCTCAAGCGCTCCGCCCTGCGCGCCGCCGCCGCGCTGCTGCAGATACCTGAAGCAGGTATGTGTGTCTAAAGGAGAAGATAGATCGATAGACTTGACTTATAATTAATACTGTTATAGCACAGACAACAAAACACTCAATTTAAGCAATTTCACATGATGGTATAATATCCACATCGATATCGTAAAACCTCATTATAACATCAATAAAACGCTACCAACCTGTTTGCAGGGCCAATCAGGTTGTTCGCGTTTTATTGATGCGCGCAGCTGCGCTCTCATTGGTTAGATTTTAATGGGGGCAAAATCACTTTGACAATACACGTACGTACGTGAATTTAATGTTTCGCAATGTGTTTTGTTTCTAAAATACAAATTAAAAGTTAAAAATGGATAGCGACGATGATATTTGTACGCCTCCGGATATTCTAGAATTGGCAACAAAAGTAACTCACAATCTTTTGCCAGAAAAATCTAGAAAATTATATGAAAAATAAACTATTGTCTTGTTTGTATTGCTTTTACTCTTGTTGTTTGATTAATTGCATTAGTGAAGATAAAGTAGTGTATGCAACTGCATATAACACGGGTATTAAAACACGAGTGTGAGTTTATGAAACGAGCGCAGCGAGTTTCATAATAGTAACGAGTGTTTTAATACCCTTCATTATATGACAGTTGCATAAACTACTATATTAAAACACCACATGCATAAAAAACAATACAAAAAAACATAGAAATTAAAATTTAAGTTTTAATTGGCGGCCTTAATGCTAAGAGCGATCTCTTCCAGGCAACCAATCTGGCAGGGATATAATCTTCAAAATAAGTGAACTCAGTCTTCTTCTTCTTATTGAATGAGAGTGGCCAACTCTGGGGTCGAGAGTTTATCAAGCCGCCCTAAGGGCCAAGAAAACTTAGTAAATAGGTTCATTCTCTTTTTTTTAACAGGACTAGGCCAACGTTTGACTATAGCCTGCCTAATGTTAAGCACCACTGTAGTCTAAGATGATGCACGTTTGCCTAGGAGGAACCTTTTTACTCTGGATTTGAAGAACCCTGGGCAAACCCAGAGTAAATGGGTTCATTCCGGGCCTAGTATGCTTTATTTTAGACTATAGAAGTGCTTTAACACCAGGCAGCCTGTACCCTGAGCCTATTTTCATTTGATAAAGCTACCTGCTCAATTTTCTTACAAAATGTGTTGTTCTGACTACTCGTTTGTAGTATTCTCGCTAAGTAGTAAAAGCGAAGTGCGTTGTTTTTTTATATTTATCAAAAAGGACTATCATATACTTACACCAATGTAAATGCATCTCTCCAAAACGAGATTTGCAATGCTGTTCAACGACCAACCTAACTAAAATTAGTTGCCTAATTTATAAGAAATAAATAAATCTTTCTGTGTACATCCACTTCTGTAAATGCTTCAAAGTCGATTCTGTTGACGAAATTTCCTAACTTCGCAACATTGCGCATTCCAGAGAAGAACCCGCACCTGATGGACTTCGTGACGCAGATCAAGTCGTTCCCGGAGCTGCAGCCCATCTTCGAGGCCATCCTCAAGGACTCCACCGGCGCGGGGCTCGACCCCAACCTCATGGACCAGAGCTAACCGACTCCAGGTCCACCCACTCACTTCCACCCCCCACTTTGCATTTCCTAAGAACTGATATTTTGTAATGAGTATATTTAATTGGATAGACGTTGAGAAAATACACAGTGACGCTCTGATCGAACATTTTTATTATGAAATTATGGGAAGGCAACACACGAGCGGGTCGCAGCGACCGAGCAGGGGGTCACAACTTACATAGTGACGGGGCGGCATTCTCGTATAACTCTTGATCTATAGTTTTTTCTATCGCTTTCTATCAGTTGTGTCGGTCTCACGTGTGCACTCATGCGTTTATTATAAAAAAAAGAAATGCTTCCTTAAATGTAGTCAAATGCACGCTTCAAACGAACCTCGTTGGTATAACAAAGTTTATACAACAGTAAAACACCAGCAACGTTTTGTAAATACTCAAAAAGTGCACATTGTGAACCAGCTCTCTGAAGTACACTATACGCGTGTGGTACCGAAATCGAAAGTTATACGGAATGCACACGATTGATATGTATTGTGATATTACATGCTATGTGGACATCATAGGAATATGAATAAATAAACTATAGTGAAGCGATACATGGATAGTGTCAATCATTTCCCTTTTCTCTTGGCGGCCGGCGTGGCGCTCGCCGCGCGCGACGGGGGGATGTCGTTCTGGAAGGGTAATAATAGTTTGTTCAATAACACGTAGAATAATTTAAAAGTAAGTTTGTTTGAAAGCGGGCAACTGTGGTATTTTTAGACCGCCCACACCTGTGACATGGGTTTAATGGCCGTTGTAATATGACACACAGCGAGCCACATTCAAAGTAGATAGATAGATAGATAGATAGATAAATACTTTATTAAAACACCACAAACGAAACAACACACAAAAAAAAACATACAAATTAAAATCAGCGTCTTAATTGGCGGCCTTATCGCTAAGAGCGATCTCTTCCAGGCAACCAATCTGGCAGGGATATATTTTTGAAACGAAACGAGTAGGACGAGGTGTTTTAGATATTAAATAAAATAATGAAAAATAGAGCAAATGTTGATAATTCTTATATGAATAAACATAAACAAATATAACAATAATATATACATATATACATACATACATAATAGCATAATACAAGAGACAAAAAAATAATAACAAATATAGCAACTTATGTCAGAACCAAAGAAGATAAATACAATTTCTTTACATTGTGTTTGAAGACATCTAGTGATGGTGCTTTTCTAATATCTAGCGGCAAAGCGTTCCATAGTTTCACGGCGTGCACAGAGAAAGAACTACCATACGAAACTTTTTTGTGTGTCGGAGTCGCGAGTTTAAGGTTTACTGATGACCGCAAGTTGAGGGAGTGACAATCGTGAGCGTAGCAAAATCGCTCTTTTAGGTAGCGCGGAGAGGAGGGATTAAAGAGTATATTATAGAGCAAAGAGAGTATATGAGCATTCCGACGAAGGCGAATGGGCAGCCACTTGAGCTTAGCACGAAAGTGGGAAACGTGATCATATTTGCGTAAGCCAAATATGAATCTTATGCAGAAATTTTGAAGGCGCTCAAGCTTATCTAGCTGATCCTCCCGAAGATCTAGATAGCAGGCGTCAGCGTAGTCTAAAATAGGAAGAAGAAGAGATTGTGCGAGCGAAACCTTAGTGGCAGTGGGTAAAAAGTTACGTAGACGCCTCAATGAAGCGCCAGACGCAAATAATCTATTGCTAATGTAAGTAATGTGGGTATCCCAGCTAAGTGTGCGATCCATCATAATACCCAAATTTTTTACAGAATCACTGAAAGGTATGGTGACTCCATCAAAAACAACCTGAGGCAAAGCATCCCAATCGATCCTTGAGATCATTCGGGAACTACCGATGATGATTACTTGTGTTTTCGATGGATTCACTTTGAGACCATATGATGTACTCCATTGACTGATATGTCCTAGGTCTGTGTTTATGAAGTTAATGGCAGTGTCTAAATTAGCTAAAGGAGATCGAGTGTAGATTTGGAGATCGTCTGCATATAGGTGGTAGGACGAAGAAAGAGATAGAGATATAGAGTTAATAAAAAGTGTGAAAAGAAGAGGAGATAGTACGCCGCCCTGTGGGACACCAGCTGACGTGTTGCACCAAGAAGAAAATGCATCTTCAAGGCGAACCCGTTGCCGACGCCCAAACAGGTAACTGTGAAACCAATCGACCACCGATGGAGATATGTTAATTGATCGAAGCAACGCAAGCAGAATATCGAAATCAACGGTATTAAAAGCGTTACTGAAATCTAGCAGAGCTAGAACAGTAAGCTGACCGTCGTCGATACCCTCACGTATGTCATCCGTGATCTTAACCAGCGCAGACACAGTGCTATGCCCGGGACGAAAACCGGATTGTAGAGGGTTGAGCAAATCATGTCGAGTAAGGAAACGAGAAAGTTGTTGGTGAACAAGACGCTCAAGGACTTTGGAGAGGAATGGAAGGATCGAAATAGGACGGTAGTCAGAAAAAGATTTAGGATTCGGTTTCTTGGGTAAAGGAATTATCTGCGCATCTTTCCAGGTGGCAGGGAACTCGGAGCAGGAAATGGAGTTGTTGAAAATAACACACAGGATAGGAAGTATGGAGTCAAGGATGGGCAAAAGCATGTTCCGACTAATAGAGTCACCTCCGATGGCATTGGACGTAATGGCTAGAACGCACTTCTTAACATCACATTCGGTGATCAGATTAAAAGTAAACGAAGGAAAGCCGGGAGTGAGAATAGTAGATAGATTAGCAATAGTAGCAATTTTATCCGAATCAGTCAAAGCGGATACGGAAGAAGATGAAAAATGTTGATTGATGGAATCAATGTTAATATTGTTCGGAGTAGAAGTTTTAGTCTTGCCAATTCCCAAAGACCTAAGGAAATTCCAGACTTGGGCTGGATTGCTGTCTTCAATGGAACCATGAATGTGTCGGCGTAAGGCGTCTCTACACAACCTATTGCAGCGATTTCGGGCCTGAACATATTTTTCATGATTTTTTTCAGAAGGTGTAATTTTGTAATTAGTCTTAGACGTAGCTTTCTTATGCATAAGTGCCCTTAATTCATCCGTAATCCACGGTGCAGGAATCTGTTTCAACTTTATTGTACGAAATGGAGCATGTTTATCATAGAGCTGCGTAAGTAGACACCAGATAAAAACCGCATTTATTGATTACATTTTTTGATTAACATATCTTAGGCTTCTAGCACCAGACGCGAGGTCGAATTAATCCACGTCGAAGAAATCCAGTGATATACTTATACTCGTAGGTGTTTCTTTTGTACGTTCAAACGTAATTAAATTGTATTTAGGTAGGTATGAAACTTAGTATCCAAATTGATTAGGCATTGGAATCACACATGGCTACTTATAATTCCCGAAGATATAAGGGATGTTAGCTCTGGAATCGAGTGAACTGTACAAATTCTTCCTACTGCGCGACCAGACTTTATATATTAACCTTCTTGGCGGGCGAGGCTCGCGTGAGGTTGGAGTTGCTGGAGTTCCGCAGCATGCTGGCGCGGGAGCTCACCGAGCCGATGGCGCTGGCTGGACGCTCTGACTCGGGAGATAGCTCCTTGCTGGAAGAAACAGATATAAAATTGATTTAGTATAAGCAGTATAACAATCGTAAAATAAAATAAAAAACTTACAGAAGAATTGAAAACCTTCTTTTTTTGAAGTCGGTTAATAATAGGACATTTGACTGCTCCGTTAGCTTAGTTGGTAGTGACTCTGCCTTCTAATCTAGGGGTGCGGGTTCGATTCCCGCCTGACACAAGTAATTATGAATATTGAAATTTGTAATTACTTGTGTTGAGTCTGGTCGTTTCTATGTATAATAAGTATGTATTTACAAAAGAAAACTATATATGTATTATATCCGTTATCTAGTACCCATGATACAAGCGTAAGCTTAGTATGGGGCTAGATGGCGCTGTGTGATATGTCCTAAAATATTTATTATTTATTTATTATTATTAAAGCGGTGCTTATTGGCTAAGCGCCTTCGTTAGACATTAATATGTATAGCGGGCGTTCTTCTAAAGAATTAATAAGCTGCAATAAAGCAAAGTTTTGCCCATGGTCAATCTATCGAACGAAAAAAACTTTTTTTGTAGAAGTTAGACTGATTATTATTCCAGAAAGATTAATGAGTAGTGTTGATGAGTATTGTAGTTTTCAGTAAGCCTTATCGAACTGACTAGTAAGCATAATTGTTTATAGATTTTGAGTTGATATTTTGAAATAAGATAGTACCCATATGACTAGGAAAAAAACATAGAATATACTGTGATTTTTACCTATTTCCTCTGGAGATGTTCCCTTTCCTACTGAACATGTCTGAGAGTCGCCCGCGCAGGTCCCGCTTGCTGCCCGCTGCACTCATGTCGGAGTCGGAACCCTGAAACAAAATGATTAGTCTTAGATGACAATTAAAAAAACACTTCGTATTGCAAGTATACAGTTATAAACAGTTGTTTAATTGGTGGAAATGGATGCAGCTGTATGTAATTTATTTGACCTGAAACGACTAGTAAAGTCGGCAGCTTCGTTTGAGAGTTGCCTTTGAAAGTACATGCAATATCTTGGAGAAAAAGGAGAACAACAAAGCTTCAAGACACAAGGTGCGGTGCTGGTAAAATCTTGAGATCCACGGTGGTCACGTTGATTAGGAGATGAGGTGTGGCGGTGGTATATGGAGGAACACATTAAAAAACCATCAAGTTTGTTGTTTGATGTCGGTTAAGTAGCAGTCGCAGCGGAAAAACAGTACATATTCCTCCAGAGTTTCAGTTACAATGGATTTCCGCAAAGTAACGCCTGATTCAATATCTTAAATACTTGAGAGTATCCTAATACTATTTATATACGGTCTCTTCGTGCAAACTGCTAAAAAAACATGTCAAAATGTAAAACAGTTGTGCCTACCTGTGACACAGTGCCCATCGGTCTGAAGTCCACATTAGCCTCCTGATCGACCTGGTCGTCGATAGACCGGGACTTGGTCAGCTTCTTCAGTTTGCCGAATATGCTCTTCTTTTTCTTCTTCTCCGTCGGAAGAATCTCGCTCTGAGCTGACCCTCCAGATAGTCGACTGTAAACAAGAAAACAATGTTACCAATTTCTTCACATTCTTTACCTAAAATCAATCAAGATCAATAACAAATTACGAAAATTTTAATGAAAACCCAGATTTACCTACTACTTACTTTCGTGACCATTCGTGCACGCACACATATAAATATCTGTAGTATTTGCGGTACACAAAAGTTGATATTTCCTATCAATTCTTCACGATCTACTTATCTTACAAATAAATCATGGTTATGTTCACAAAATAGGCATGTAAATTCATTTTGCCTTTTAATTTCGTCACAGTTGTTGCGCGCTAAAAGGGTTTTATTGTTTAACTTTATTTGGAGAAAAATATAATCATTATGCTTGCCAATCGGAACCAATTTAGTTAGTTACCTATCAAGACTAGCGTCCCTCTGCATGGTGGCAAACATCCTGGCGTCCACGTCGCCGCCGTCCAGAGACTGCATCGACGACACGCTGCTGTCGTCCACAGACTTCCAGATCATGCTCTGTGGAAAGAAAAAGTAAAATAAGTACATTGACATTATTAGAACTAAGACAATGTTTCAGCCCGAAGAAATTCTACAGGGAAATAATTAATTAGGTATGTGGGAGCCAAGGGGTAAAACAGGAGACTCAAAAGAGGAGTAGAACTTTAATTAAGTGTTTATTCGCATTTTTTATATATGTACTATGTTTTAGGTAAAGTGCGTAACAGAAAACAGTGTCGTTGTTTTTATTAATATATTGTTTCTTTTTGCACTTGCCTGTTCCTTAGTAGTCTGTTCAAGCGATACAGAGCGTTTCTTGAGCGACGGCGCGCGCGCAGGTGTCCGCGACGGCGCCGGCGTTACCGACAGCAAATCACGTGGCTCCGTCGACATTGCCCTGAAATTAGATCAATTATAGAAGTCAGTTCGTGGTGATAGGTATGGGTTACAGTTTTTACATTTGACATTTCAAACTATACCTAGCGATCTTTGCGACCACTTGTGAGGTTTACTCATGAGTTATTAGTATACATTTGGACTTCACGGTACACTAGAACCCCTAGCGGTGATCTGACGGTTTACCAGATAGATTTGAAACTTACTGTTAGGTGAGCGAATTGCTCGCTGGCTAACCTGTTCCAATCATAAATGATGAATCTGTTGCTGCTGAACTAAAACTATTTCCATATATTATTCTGACACAACATCTGATTTCGAGCTTTCTGGCGTCGCTGTCGAGCTTCTGTCCAAACTGAATGTAGGTATAAATTCCTAAATAGCAAAATTTATAATTGATTTATTTAAGTATACTTACGTAGTATAAAAAGCTGTTTAAATACCTTCTAGCACTAGCTTGTTTTCTCCTCGTCCTCTCAGCGAGTCTTCTAAGCCCGCGCTTTCTGGAGTTTAGTTAACTGTCCACGCTATTGCATAGAGTAGCAAGTTCTATACAAGTTATAAGCTATTTCTATCCTTACCTTCTAGCACTAGCTTGTTGTCTCCTCGCCCTCTCAGCGATCCTCGAAGCGCGTAGTTCGTCAGTGAGTCGACGCAGTCTAGCCGCGGTGGCCGCCGCGTCTGCGCCTTCTGAGCCCGCGCTCTCGGGCGTCGCTGAGCGGGAACGGGATTTTGATGACTGGAATTATAAAATGTTAGTTTGAGAAATGTAAGTAAGAATGTAAATTTTCAAAACAGGTAGGTAATTAAATGTTTAGCATCAATCTAGCCAACATTGAAATGCATAGGTATCCATAATTTTATCAGCTTTTTTAGGATGTGTATGATGACTATGATTTGCTCAGATACATAAATCTTCTGCAATGTGTTATTTGCTGAGTTAATTGATTCTTACCCTATTTCTACGCGGAGGAGTAGGCGTCATCAAACTCTTCTCAGGTTTGATAGGAGTGGAGTTGCGGAACAGGTCGGGGCTCTGCTTCATCAGGTCGTCTATCGTTTCCAGCAGCTGTGCGATGATTCTGTCATCCTCCTGTAAACATAATATGCATGTTGTTAAGATTGTCACTCGTAAAGTTTATGAAAAGGAAAACAAATATATATGTCTAGGTACTATCACAACACAGGTCTCCACAGACTTAAGTGTGTTGCGCAGTGATCCAAAGATGTACTATTACCTGAAGTTTAAGATTAACAGTCTTAAAACTACAGACAAACATTGTGTATTGGCAGATTTTTATTTTATTTATATCATTATTTTATGAAAAGACTAGCAAACCCGGCGAACTCCACCAGATGGCTTGGTTTTTTTTTATAAGCCTCACGGACCTTTCTAACGAATGCAAAACCGTGGAAATCGGTTCGTGCGTTCTGGAGTTATAGCGTCAGGAAGGAAAACCCGACTTATTTTTATATAGTAAAAAAGAAGAAGATTTGATAGAGTATTGCGAGTATATGCGCTAATAATGTTTCATTAATTCGCTTGACCAGTCCAGTCTTTAGCTATGATAAATTTATTCTCACCTGCTGCGCCCGCTTCAAGGACGCAATAAGCAGCTTGTTCTGGTCGCGATCTCTGTCGTGTCGCTCCTTGTCACGACGTAACTTTTCGTTCGCAGTTCGCAGCTTGGCGTGAGCATCGCGCAGCTCTAGCAGGTCGCATTGTAGCTCTGTCACCTACAGATACAATGATTATAAAAAAGTGTGTTTTCATTTAGTACCTAGTGTGGCGTAGACAGCCGTAGCACGTCACTCGCCGCCGTCACCGCTTTCGAAAAACAATGACAATCGTTTTGAAATTATGTGAGGAAGATTTTCGACGCTACGTCATAAGGATGACTAGCCTGGGACATTGAGTGTTTGCTTTGCAACCCAGAGACCCGGGTTCGAATCTCAACTGAGTTTATGTCTTTTTGTGAATAAATAGAACATTCTCGAAGATTCTCGATCGAATAGAAAAGAAAATACGGGATAGAAGATTTGTGAGAGCAAGAGAGAAATACGGTTTCAAAATTAGAAGTAAATCAAAGTTGGAACGAGTTCGGGGTATATAAGCGGGGCAAGACAGTGTTGATTTTGAAGTGAAAAGAAGAAGAAGAAGAAGAAGGGAAAGTGGAAAAGTGAAGTAGTGAAGTAAAGTGAAGTACAGTACAGTGCAGTGGACAGTGTTGTGCGCGCAAGTCAGTGCATAAGCCGTGTGCGCGCGAGTGTCGAGTGCTCGAAGACACAGTCGTGCACGCGCAAGCGACGTATCGTGCACGCGAAGTGACTGTGGTATACCGCGCGTCAGTGTCAATGACATTTTGAGTGCGTGTCGAAGTGCTCCATCGTAACTCTACCGACCTGTGAGTACCCCCGTGGTGAATAAAGGCATCAAACTATAAAAGTCGAGTTTATTTCCTATCCCCAAACCCACACACGCCGTAACACTATATTCCACCAACGTCCCTGGCGATGCCAAGGTTTGTATCTTTTCTATTTGATCTTGATTTTTATTAAATATTTTCTAACAATTTTGCTGTCCCAACTGACATTCGTATAATTTAATACAGTATTCAGTTTGGTTTATATATCTATTTGTTTCTTTTTATAACTTTTTCAATAACTTTGGTACTATAATTAATAAGTGTTTGGAAATCAGTAGGCATTTCGCGCCTGGCATTTAGTATTAGACCTAGTTGGTTGAGGCATTATAGCGGTAGCAGAAATACGCGGCACGAATCCTGCCGGTCGTGATTATTTTCTGTCACTTTCCAAGTTTGACTGAAACAACCATAGGGCTGGTTTAGCACTTGTCAAAATAATTCATAAAATGATTAGGTATATTTAGATCTGGATGTGATGTATTGGGTAACAATTCACATTTTTCTTTCCTGCCGCTATCACGCGTGGCTAAACTAACTATGATTTGGTAAAAACTTTCATCAAATAATAGAACCGAAAAGAGTTCTCATGTCCCTGATACGTACTGTGTTGATCCACTGCAATGATTGGATGTTTTATTTACATTCTACGGATAAAAAAGGTCTAAATATTATTTTATGTAGTCCTGCGTTTTGATTAAATTTACCTTCTTCTTAGCCTCCTCAGTTTCTTCTTCGGTGGTCCTCTTCAGCTGGTCTATTCTTCTCTTCATGTCTAAACGTTCTTTATCACGTTCGCGTTCCACCTGACAAATATAAGTTCCAGATAAATATGAGTATAACTTGCAGTTATACTACTTTATGTTACCATATTACCATTAGAAAACCTGCTTGAGAAGTGCTGTACATATTCTGTACACACATTGACAAAGATTAATGTTTTAAGAGAGAACCTACCAATGTTATCTCGCCAGGATGATGGGTCGCGCGTTCGATTCCCGCATGACACAAGTAATTATGAATTTCTAATTTTTTTTGGTAATTACTTGTGTTGAGTCGGTTGTTTGTATGTATAATAAGTATGTATATACAAAAGAAAAGTATATAAGTACGTATTATATCCGTTACCTAGTACCTACCCGCAACTCAAGCGTTTTCTTAGTGTGGGACTAGATGACGCTGTGTGCAAAGTCCCAGAAATTTATTTATATTTATTTATCTACCTCAAAGAGCGTCTGCCTCAGGTCTCTCGCAAGAGTAGACGTCTCCTGCAGCAGACGATGCTGCTCGTCTCTCTCCTTGTGCCACGCCAGCTCCATCCTAGTTGCCATGCCGGCGACGCGCGCTCGCCCTGATGATAGCAGACGTTCTTCTTCGTACTGGGAAGAAAGAATACAATATTTATTTTAGGGTGGATTTTCATTATTGGTAAAGTAATAATGATGTCACTAAAGATAACCAATACATTAGTGCAATGGCTTAAAGGTTTTTTGAGGTGTACGTTTACTACGCCCATACCTACAATTGATGTAAGTAAATGAGGATGCATCCCACGAAAATACGTTCGCCGTAGCCGAAATCGGCTTAGAACGTATAATAATCATTACAACCAATGTATTGCACTGTTTTTACTACTTTTGTAGTAGTTGAATTAATTTCGAAAAAATCTTTCCAATTTCTTAATGAAGTAATAATAGCTTTAACTTTTGGCTAGTTAAATATTCCATTAAAAGTTACCGACCTCATTGAGCCTAGACTGCATCTCGGCCATGCGTACTTCAGCCGCCGAGCGCTCGCTGACCAGCTCTGTGTTCAGCTTGGAAGACACCAGCCGAGCCTCGCACAGCTCGTCCTCCAGGCACGCCACTTGCTGTTCCAACATGGCTACCTTGCTGCGGTACTCCTCCTATAAATAAGCGCCACTTATGAAGAAATCGCTATTAGCGATAAGGCCACCAGGTAAAGATAAAGAAATTTAATTTCGCCAAAAACACTGGTACAAGCACAATAATATTGACGTATTACTAAATATATTTATTACAATAGAGAAAAGATAGGGCACTATTTTTTTTGTCTTGTGTTTCTGTTTGTCTATTTGTGTGTAGGTATGTGTGTTACAATAAAGAGTTTTATCTATCTATATTATGATTTTAGAAGAATGGGTTACAGGAATCGTGATGTCTTAATTCCTAAAAACAGGGTATTTCCATTGTGCGTTATGAGCTAATGACTTTAAATATTAGTTTCAACGCGCCTTGTGTTTAAAAGGAGTCAGAGTAATATATAGAGAAGCTAAGAAGTCCTATTTCTAAAATCCTTTTCCTTGTTATCGAGGGTCGTAATTTCCATGCAGAATTCATACATTGAGAAAGTTATCTTGGGAAAATTTATCGTGGTGAATCTACCTATCCCTGAAAGACACAAGTTTTCGGATTTTTCGTGGTGTGTTG
This sequence comes from Macaria notata, assembly GCA_927399415.1. Taxonomy (NCBI): domain Eukaryota; kingdom Metazoa; phylum Arthropoda; class Insecta; order Lepidoptera; family Geometridae; genus Macaria; species Macaria notata. The sequence goes on from OV656727.1 coordinate 6,034,189, forward strand.
GATCACAAAGGATCTGTAGTCGTGACGAATTCATTTCTTAAAACAGGCACACAACGATAGCGATTTTTTGTTTCAATAAGCCTTGTGTTTAAAATTAGTCAGAGTCAAAGAATTAGTTAAAACGTCCGCCACTTCCAGCCGCAATTCTCTTCTGCAGAATTTATTCATTGTGATGTTATCTTGAGCAAGCAAATCGTGATGCTCCTATCTATCCCCGCAAGACACAAGTTTTTTGGTGTGTTGTGGTTTGGTGAGGTGATAAGTGGTTTTGTGGACTGGTGTTATGTACCTCGTCTGTGCTCGATATGGAGTTCCTCTGCATTCTGACACTCTTGTCCCCGCTCTTGATGTCGGCGATCGTTTTCTGAGCTGCATCCAGCATTTGTTTGTAGTTGTCTCTCTCGCGTTTGAACCTCGATACCTTAAAATAAATTAGAATGTCATAAAAATGTGGCTGCTATTGTTGTGCGAACTGCAAATTTGTGGAACTCCCTGCGAAGTTCTTCACCGCGAACTTAGCTTTGCGATCTTCAAAGCGAAAGAAAATCAGCTCTGATTGGGTAAGCACGTCGCCCCATCCTACACCGTAATAATCTCTTACCATCAGGCGAATTATGGTCAAGTGCAAATCCATTCCATGTAAAAAAGAGATCTTATTTCCTTTACCTGAGTATGCAAAGACTTGAGCTCATCCCTCATAGTGTTCAGCTGTCCATCGTACCGCATCTTGGTATCTGCTACTTCGGTCTTTCTCGCCTTCTCAGCTTGGTCCAATCTGACCTGCAATGCTGATAACTCTTGTTCCAAGTCAGATTTCTCTGTTGCGAGGTTGCGTTGGATCTTGGATACTCTCTCGTAGTCTTCCAGCTTTTGCTTTTCTTCCTCCAGCTGCAAAAAATATAAAAATAATTTTAATGTGGTGCTTCTTGCCTTCTTTGTTAGTACTTATGAACAGTTCTGCTCAACTTCTGCATAAATAGTTTGCGGAAATCCAAAGACATCGTGAACTAGTTAAAACTGTTTCGGATGCCGATAGCTCCCAGCTTAATTTAATTAAGTAGTTTAAATGAGTGTTTTTTTTATTGTTGCGTAAATTAATTTCCATTCATACAACAGTCAGTCATACATGTCATTCAGTCATTACTGAACTACATATACTTAGATTTATATGCTCTGACTAGTGGGTGCTCGCGGCTTCGCTCGCATTAAGAAGTAAAATTTGCATCCTCTATTTCACCCCTTCAAAAGTGGCATTTCCAAAAATATTTTCTTAGCGGATGCCTACGTCATAACATCTACCTTCATTCCAAATTTCAGCCCAATCCGTCCAGTGGTTTGGGCTGTGCGTTGATAGATCACTATATGAGTCAGTCAGACAGTCACCTTTGAGTATTATATATTTAGATTAATTGTCTAAGTACCTCTTTCTTCACCAAGTCGTGATGATGCTCCAGCACACTGAAGCGGTCCTGCACAGCTCGCAGGTCTTTCTCTCGTTGTTCCAGCCTCGCAGTCAGGCGAGCCTTCTCAACCTCCCAGCCTCCGCCGCAGAGGCGGTCTTGTAGGGACGATACTGTACTCTGCAAACAATATTTTGGGATTTTAAGGTATTTTCATACAAAATGCTATTTGTGACATTATTCATACTTTGTGCTTCTCAGTAGTGTAATTGGCGTTATAAATTTTATGCACTTAGAAAGCATAGGTATAGCCAGTGTCTCTTGCTATAACCCTAATACCTCGGGGCTCATGTATTTGTAATTAAATTAAATTATAAGAAACAAAAACTTGGATGTTTTAGAGTTATCATTGTGTCCTATCTTTTATTTTTTACCTGGAATTCGGATCTCTCCTTGTCCCACGCTGTTGATTGCGTATCAAAGTTCTCGGTAAGGTTCTTGACCTCCGCCAGCGCTGCAGCTAGTTCTTTTTGGACGTGTGTTAGTTCGCTAAATAAAAGAAAGTATAGTTTAAATGCTAGCATAGCTACATAGCATCTAGTATTTTAACAATTTGTGACACACAGTTTTAAGTAATAAAGATTAATTTATATATTTTAAGGAACTTTTGTAATAAATAAATTTAAAACTTACTTCTGGGCTTGTTCCTTTTCCACCGTGAGCCTGGCTTTGGTCACAACGTGCTCTTCTTCCAGAATTTCATATTTGCCTGTAAGTTCTTCGTATTCAGCCTTTTCTACGGCGAGTGAATGTTCCAACCCTGAAATAGATGTCGATATTATAATAACATAAGTAAGTATATAGTATTTTTCGTAATTTTTAATTTGTCATTACGTATATTTATTTTATTACTTTTGACAGACTCTTCGTATTCCTGTTTCAGATCTGATATTCTCTTTGCCCCAGCTCCTGAACTTTGTTCAAGCACCTTTAACTTTCCTTTTAATGTTGCCAACTCTGCTTCTTTGTTCTTTATGTCTCTGTCATGAGCTATTCTCATACGTTCCAACTTCTTACGTTCTGCCTGTAATTAAATACAAATTAGATAAGCATAAATGGAAAAAAATATTTTTTTTACAAATACTGTACTGGAACATACCTGGAGATCGGTTTCAAATTCTGATGCTTTACTTTCCCAATAACTAGATTCTTTCTTTTCAGCTTGGAGTTTATTTTCAGATTCTCTCTTATCATTTTCCATTTTAGCAATATCAGACTTAAGTTGGGCCGTCTCAATTTTCAAGGATGCTAGTTCTTTTTCAGTCTTATTAAGGTCATCCTTAGCCTTTTCTAGCTCATCTTGTTTTTCTTGTAGATCTCTGCTGGTTCTCTCCAACTTTTCTTTTATTTGAGCTAGTTCAACTGATGATACTGCTTCATCGTATTTCTGGTTGGATGTCTCACGTAAGGCATCTTCCTGTAAAAATATAAATATAGGTATAATGTAAATAAAGGGCACAGGCATACATTTTTTTTGAGGGAAACACTACAAAATTTGAAACGTGGTGCAATAAAACCTTCTTTGAAACGGGGTGCTAAAAAATCTGGGAATAATTGGATAAGGGTATACAAGAAAACACTTGTGAAAGAGCGTAGGTACTTGGGTTATATACATGCAAGGTGGTATGGTTGTCTTTTTGCCAGACACCTGACTGATCTATTCTAGTAAACAGGGAACATGCATTTATGCACGCTACTTCAGACCAAAATACCAGTTGTTTGATATGAGTTTCTTTGGCAGCTAAATCTGATTCCAAGTGGGTAATTTTATTGTCATATTCTGCTTTCAGTTCCTTCATGTCTGTTTCTAGTGTTAAAAGTTTAGTTTCGCTCTTTAATAGTTGTGTTTGCAATATATCTTTTTCACTAGTGAACTCAACAGAAAGTCGTCTGTAGCTATCTGCTGAAGAACCAGCTTGCTCCTTTTCTTGAGAGAGCTATTGCGACAAAATAAATGTTAAGAACATCGAAATAAGCTATTGAACAATACGAACAGAAACTCACTCACCTCTTTCTCTAATTTGGTTACTCGGTCTTTCTTGGTCGATAATAACTTTTCTGTTCTTTTAACCTTGTCTTCCGCTTCTTTGAGTTTCTTTTCTAGCTCTCCAATCTTCTTTGTTTTATCTCCAACCTATAATGTGATATGATGAATGATATTAGATTAAACTTGTAATAAAAACGATAACTTGTCAAACCTATACTTTATATATTATGTTACCTCTTTGAGCAACTTATTCTTATCCTGTTCTAATTTAGTAATGTTATCCATTTGTTTCTTTAATTTATCTATTTCTTTGTCTTTTATATCCATTTCTTTTTTAAGATCCTCTATTTTTTTCATACAGTCTGACATTGTAGTGTTAAGTGATGAAGCATTTTCTGTAAATAATAAACAATTATAAAAATTAAAAGATGTAGGAATAACGATTATACAGAGTAGAAGACACATTTACTTACTGAGCTCAGAATTTAGTTTGTTAATTTGTGATTCCAAGTTTTTCTTTTCGTCTTTTAATTTATTACATTGACCCGTAGCATCCGTACAGTCAGTCTGTAACGTCTTTTTATCTACTTCTAATTTGGAATTAAGATCCTTTAATTTAGCTATTTCTATCTGTAATTTATTCTTTTCATTTGTGAATTCAGAATCAGTTTTGGATAATTTTGAGCGTATCTCTTCTATATCTTTTTCCATTTGCTTCTTATTATTTATGTCGTTAGTAGATAAACCTGCATTTTTCATTACAACAAACATTTCACCTAAAAAGAAACACATTTTGTAGTAAAATGACAAAAAAATAACAATAAGCATATAAACATAAAAAGAATAGACTTTCTTACCAATTTCATTTTCCAACTCTTCAACCATCTTTTTCATTTGTAGTTTAGTAGTTAAATCGGTTGGTCTCTTGGGGGTTCGTGGACGGAAGGTTTTGACAGCATCATCTTTTAAAGCTTTCAGAGATGCTTGCAGTTTTGCATTTTCTTTTTCCAGCTGAAAAAATATTATTGAAAATACAATGTTAACTAACTAAAAGCTATTATTAATTGATCATTATGTAGGTACTTACCCTACTGTGGGTGAGTTTTAATTTGTCCAGCTCATCTTGCTTTGCCTTAAGAAGTTCTGAATCTTTTTTGTTAATATCGGCACCAAATCTCACTTTCCTTTCTGTCTTATCATCTTTGTTATTTTCGAATTCTTTTAGCTTTTCTAACGCTTCTTTCAGTTCAGTCTCTAATTTGGTTACTTTGGCTGTGCTTAGTTCCAAAGACTTATCTGATTTAAGTGATTTGGCGTTCTTCAAAAGCTGTAAATTAATGTATAAATTATAATATATAAGTAAAAAAAACACTATTTAGTGGTGTGTTATTTAGAGATTCCTCTAAAAAATACCTGTAACTTTTTATTTTCTGCTTGTAGCTTTTCATTGTCAGCTTCCAAACTTTGTGTTTTACTTCTTAAGACACTTGCTTCTTGTTCAATCACTTGGAGCTGTCGCTTTAAATCTACGTTTTGAAGATCGCCGTCCAGTGATCTGAAAATTAAACATAAATTGTGAGACACTTTCAAAATTTAACTCTGCACAATTCAAGTCGATAATGAGATTGTTGGTACTCACTTGGCTTTCATGAGAGTTTTAGGTTTCTTCTGTGCCAAACTCAGTTCTGCGTGTAGTCTTTCACAATCACGTTCTTTTTCTATCAATTTCTTCCTTAGTTCGTCAATTTCATCCTCCAGAACCTAAAAAATATTAAATCTTAACATTAGTCTATTTGCCTCTTCTTCGTGACTGACGACTGTCGTATTACAATACTTTACCTTAATTTTCTCTTCTGCTAGATTATTAGTCTTTCCATTGGCGTTTCTACGTAGTGAATTAGTAGAATTGGCATTATTTTTGATCGCAGCAGCAGTAACTTTTTCATTGAGTTCCTTTACTTGTTTAGTTAACAAATCTTTGTCTTGTTCCAATTCTTCAACTTTACGTCGTAAAACGCCTGCTTCCTGTTGAATGTTTTTTTTTAATAACATATCACGAAACATTTGGTTAACTATTAAATGTACAATTTTAAAATACATGTTTTGGTATTACCTGTTCATTGAGTTCAAGTAAAAGCCGCAGCTCAGATGGATCCTCTTCTTCTGATTTTTCATCTTTGCTATTAGCTGTTTCGATTGTAAGTCTCTTGGCAGGAGGCGTCGGTGAAAGTTTTCGGCCTAAAATATAGTAAGTACATCCTTTATTATATTGCCAAAGTATCTATGTAATAGTGTTGTGTTAAATGAATAGTTATTGTTGTAGTTAATCATGTAAAAGAGGAGCATTAATAATGGAATCCACTCATAAAATATCAATAAAATAAGAAACAGTTATGTAACAGTTCAATACCAATGCAGTTTCAAGATATTTGTAGGTAAAACCGTACTGGAGAAAATGGCTACCGTAGATACGCCTTTCAATTTACAAAAGCATGTTAGTTGATGAAAGTTCACAAGGACTGTTTATTAGATTATTTAGCGCCTTCGTTAGGGTTGAGCAGGGGCTTTGTTGTTACTGTTGGACGTAATGAATGTAAGTGATTTTCGAAATGGGGATTAATTAGCAAACACAGCAGATTTGTACAACATTTGACGTACTTTTGGCTTTAGTAGCCATTTTCTTCAGCTGTAGTAGTAAGGACTCATTGTCCTCCTCGACCCGAGATGCTGTTTTACGCAAGTTATTGGCCTGTAAAATTTCGTTAGTTCTGATTAATATCTCTATAATTACTGGGCGCTAATTGACACGTCTTCCGGTTATACACAATTTAACGAAATACAACACATTATAGTTAACATAGAAACAGTAGTTATATACCTATATTCGGTAACCTTACAGCCATCGGACTAAATATTGAAACCAGTGGAAATGAGTAGTGGGGTTCAGAGTCTGTCGGTTCTTTATCAGTAGAAAGAGGAGGACTGTCTGATTTTTCTTTTGACCTTTCAGTAGGCCTAGACTTTCTCGTAATATAAGTCTCGTTTTCCGGATCATTTTCTTCGGTTTCTGTTTGTTTATCACACATGACGTGAGGTTTCGTTTCCGTACTAACATCAACGGACTCCATACTATTTCTTGCAACTTGTAAACATTGATCGTTGTTGATTTTGGCTATTGTTTGTATACATGCGTTCCTAGTTTTCTGTATATCTGTCTGTGTTGTGCCATTGATATTAATAAGCCCGGTTTGTAAATGCTTGTTTTTAGTAAATACAGTCTCAGTTTGAGTATACATTTCAAGGATATCGGTCATACACTGAACAGTAGAGTCCAGTGTAATTTTTTGTGTGTCAGTCCCTACGTCGTGCACCATGACAATGTCGGTTTGACTACCCTCAGAATAATTCAAGATTTGATCTTGCGGTGATTGTGCGGCTTGGTTTATGCCAATCGATATGTAACTGGAATCAAGGGATGACAAACTTCTGTCCAAATTCATTTGCATCTCAAGCATTCTTTGAATTGTATTCGGTTCGAGACTTTGAAGAGCATTTTGAGCTAACGAGTTTTGGGAAGTAATGAGATCGGGTTGAGGTGGGTGTGAAACACACATCGGTCGGGGCACCCTTCTGCCATCGTAGCGTCGCCGATACCGACTTGCCTGTCGTGAAGATAACAGCTTTACTAATCAAAATAATATATTTTTTACAGTCGTAAACGTAGTCGCAGAAATAATATTTATGAATTGTGTATGTGTGTCGTAATAATGAGTCAGCCATGTTCTTGGCATGTTTCCAATATTTTGTCTTTGGCATTAGAGCTAATGTCCTATTGATATCACGGTATCCTCGTTGATATGATTAAAGAAGCATATCAGCACATGGAGTATTTCACCTCTATGACAAGTTGGATTGTTATTTAGCCTACATTGCCAATTTTAGATTGTAGGAAGTCGATCTGTTTTACGAGTGACTTTTTACAGCCTGTTCTAACGGCATACCGTTTCAACTCAACAGATTTTCTATGGATAAACATGACGTTGTAAAGTGTTGATTCGATGGAAATTTTACGTTCTTGATGGATTTGTGAGAGCTCATATCTAAACTTAGCTTATGTAGAGTGTGACGAGGTTAGATCAAACATTTGTTTTCCTACCTCTTCCTCTGCATTGCGCAGTTGTTCGCGGAGATCTGCTTCCCTTTCCAAAGAATCTTGAAGATCTCTAAGTAGTTGAGCAGGGTCCTCTTGGCTTCCTCCACGGGTCAAAGAGGATCGGGACACTTTCTGCGGTGAAAATAGTTCCGTTAGAGTCTGACTTGAAAACTGTTAACATAGCTTAAATATAGTAGGTATTACTTACCCCATCTCCCAAATGATGCTTATTGAGGTTGGCAGGAGGCCCGCCTGAGGCTGCCGTGAGCTTGGCATTAGCTTCCGCGAGCTCCTTTTGTAATCTTAGCGAAACCTCTGTGGAGCGTGCTACTTCCTGTTCCAACTCCTTGATGCGTTTCTCGCGTTGCATACCATCTTGGCCTCCTACTATCTAAAAATCACATTGTACACAAGTGTTTGTTATGTTTGGAACAATCCGTCTAAGCCTATATCTATAAAAAGAGAAGTATATACAAGTGTTATCCTCACCTCCAAAAGTTTTTTCTCCTGATCAGCCTTCTCTTGTTCAAGTTGATCAGCTTTGCGTTCAGTCTTTTTCAGCTTAAATGATAAAACTCTACAGTTCTTTATTGTTTGCTCTAACTCCCTTCTGAGAGATGTGTATTCGTCAGCTTGGTCTTCTCTGAAAGAAGATAAAGGTGAATAGTATTTTTTTGGGTGTACGTGTGTTGCTTATGTTTAAAGATTTTGTAAAATTTTATGTATGAATGTTTCACCTGAAATTATCTTGCATTTCCTCGATTTCTTCTTCTAGGTCTCGCAGCTCTTTCTTCATGTCTTCGTTCTCATCCATGAGTTCTTCACACAACGTTTCAGCGGCTAGTAACTTAGTGCGAAGTTGTTCTATTTGTCGTGTTTGTGCTTCTATTGATGGTCGTGACTAAAAAAATTAATAAATAATAATGAAGTCTTCGTCATTGTCCATGATTTATCATACGTCTAGCTCTATTATCAAAAAAATTCAACTCACTTCAAGCTCTGTCTCCAGTTCCTTGACTCTCAGTGAGACATGTTTCTTCTCGTCTCTCAAGTCTTCATTCTGCGCAGTTAGTTCGTTAACCTTTTGCTGCAGCTTGAGGACCTCCGAAGACCGTCCACTTGTGTATTTGTTCGCGGTGTCAATATTCGCCAGTCTTCGTAGCAAAATATCACTCTTCTCTTTCTCCACCCTCTCACATCGCTTCTTCAACGTATCGACTTCTTGTTTCAAACTCTCCACTTGTTCCTAAAACAAACAACATTAAGTTTGGCGGACGCGGGCGCTGGTATGTAGGGAGTTCTGTATTTAGATGACCCATTTTTTTGTTTCATGTTGTTGAAAGGGATTCCCTACGGATACGATGATCTTGTGCCGATTGACAAACATCATGGCTCTAGCAAGTCGGTCATGTACTAATATAAGAAACATTCTAATATTTATTTTGCTTTAGGTCCTCATATAAGTAGATAAGTATGGTTCGTGAACTCTTGTATGAAAACAATCAACAAGCAAACAAGCGTAGTTATAGCAGATTTCAATGCCAATGCTTATGACAATAAAAACGGCCTGATTTTCTTCTCATTTGCCGTGTTATCGTTCATAACTCAACGAAGATGCAGGTTAACAAGGCCACACTCACGGATACGTGAAACGAGCGAACTATAAATAGATTTCATTTCTTTGCATCTGGAGCAAGTTCAGATATCTGAAGACCTGCCGAACTCGCTGTGTTTTAGTATCCGTTAAATGCAAACGGAATTCGTTGCACATTACTACTCTACTCAAAGTCGACAGGAGTATGTAGGTAGTTATAGAAAATGAAACATTGTTGTCTGTATGTGCATTGTGTATAGGAATGTAGGTTCGTATCGAACAAAAATACGAATAGGTACATTGTTGTATGTCATGTACTACTTGCTTATACCTATTCACAAGCATGCGTAAATGCGTAGGGATTTATATTTCCAAATGTTTCTTTGATACTATTTGCATCCTGTACTATTTTGCGATCGCCATAAACTAGTTTATCGTTGGCCCGTGAATCTATAAATCCGTTCAACGTTTCTGGTCGCTCATATCTTGAGATCGAGGCCCGAGTTTGAGAAGGAATGGCAGGAATTTCCTGGCGCTTTGTGTATTCGTTACTACACGTGCTAATTTGTGAATGCATTGTATCCAGAAACTGAAAATAGCTTTCGTAATTACTGAACTATTAGTGAACAGTGCAATTCGAAATGTCTTAAATGTCTTAAAGTAGGTACTATTCTGCTATATAACTGTAGTTCATACGAACTATTGGCTTACCTGATATTCTTTAACATTAGCGTCAACCAGCGTACCCTCGGTTGTAGTAGAATTCCCGACCGTGCTTTCATCGTCAGATTCTTCTTTTTCTCTTGAAGAAGGCCCACCTCGAACTGGAGGCTTCGAGTTTGTGGAATTACGGGAGTTTTTTACCTGGGAACAAGAAATAATCATAGTAAAAATACTTTTGACATCACACATATAATAATATATCTTATTGTATGTAAAGAGTCCTTGCAGATCGTTCATAATTGTTATAATCATGTAAGTAAGTAACTAGTTAAATTAGGACACACATTGAGTACCATTATGAAGTTAGATAAAAAATACTCTTTTGAAAATGAAATTACCTGAATCAAGAAATTGACGTCCTCTTTAGTAGCTCGCTCTTCTTTTAATTTTACAGTCTTTTCTTCTTCTTTACTTCTGGATAAACTTCTTCGCTCTCTTTCTTTTTCTATACTTGATTCCTTTTCAAAACTGTTTTGCGCTTTGATTAGTTGCATCTGCGAAAATGATAATACAGCGAAAATGTTAAGAGAGTAAAAAAGCCTAAGTTCAAGCAGTTCGTACTTATTAATTTAGTTTTGTAACAAGTTTTATATTCAAAATGTTCGAATCGCTACACCTATAAAAGAAATACCTACTCTAGACAAATTTGTATCTTGATTTCGAAGAGTTAGTAGTTACCTACATTCAAAGTTGCGACTTTCTTTGTATCATTGTTGCAGAAATAGTTTCTCGGATCTATTTCGGGTATAAACGACGCGATGTACGAGTATGTGATGTGCGTCGTCCTACGCCTCAATTACTGCGAGAAAGGTATGAATCATAGTGGATTACATCCACAGAATGCCTTGCATTATCCCTAAGACAATAAGGTAGAGCCCTAAATGCCTCAGCTTATTTTTTAATCTAGGCAGGCTTAACTTTACATGTACCTATTCTGTGACTTTATACAGTAATGGCACAGACCGGCAGCGGCCGATATCGGCCGGAAAAGGGTGACGATGGCTGGAAGACCAGCAACTTCTTGGTCTTGTTTGTTTAAAATTGTATTCCACTGAAAGCAATGTCCGCTCTTCCGGCGTGATTTGAGCCTTCGTTTGACAATTGGTTTGATGTAATGCGATGATGAAGCTACCTCTGTACAGGCACTTCCATGATCCTTATGATACCAGACCTGGAGTTCTAGACATTTAGGCGCATTACTAAAATATCTAAATGGCTACAGACAAATCAGCATACTACATAAAATTCTGCGATTCTAATATCTGATAAAATTAATCAAGTCATAGTCATTTAATGGGCATATTCAAATCAGAACTTTCTACAATAATGCTGCGTCTATTTAGCTTACTATCGTTGCATTATACCCAGACATCGATTACACATCGAGATCGATTGAGAGTAAACAAATATGTTCTAAATAAGTTAATGCGCCTGAATACGGCCGCCTATAATGTGAGTGCAAACACGTTTAAGACAGAAACGTTATTTATCGACGTAATTGGCTTGTAACAAGATTTACCGTCTGTGAAAATCCACTTTATTATTATGCTTTTATATTAGTTAGTTTTTACGGGTTGCTTGGAAAATGCTTAAGTGTGGATCCGTCCGTTTGCTTCATACGTGTTGCTGTTGTTTTACTAAGTATGGCTATTTCAATTTTTTTTTGTTGTCGTTTCGTCATATCTATTCGAAAGCAATGTTGAAACAGCCAATTCTCTAAAACCACTAATCTACCTACTTTCAACCTACTACAAACATCGTCTACAAAACAATCTATTCCGCAATACCATATTTCAGTCGAGTGAAAACAGATAATAGGTCATTTCCTCAATTAATTATATGCCCTGCGCGTGCGCATTGCCAGGCACTAAGTTCGATGGCGACCTTTTATGTTTATTTCGAGCGACGCATCTCGTACTGAAACCAACGGACAACTCTATTGGCTTGACCCATTTAAATTCACTTCACAGTTTTCAAGAAGATTTCAAGGTGAACATTGTTTAAATTCAGTTACGCTTACAGTTCATATAACAAAATGCTTCTGATTTACTCGTTTTGTAGTTTACTACTGAAACATTCCAACGCCGTAACGTTTACGTCTCCGGATTTTATGACGCCTTATATATTATGATCAGATTTGGATTAGGTACAAATATTAGCAATTTACTCTTGAGTATAGTCTTTATGGATAGATACCCCATGTAACCAATGACTTTTGGACATCTACGAATTTTACGACTGTAGGTACTACTTTAATACTAAAGCTGAAAGCCACATAAAAGTTACATTCAAGTTTTTTCTAGGTAAATAGATATATTTTATAGGAAAATGAACACTAGTAATTTTGTTTATGTAATATAGATACGTTCCTACGTATCTATAAGTATTACATTAAACAAAATTACTTAACACACCTAAACTCCTAAAACAAAGGATAAACACTCCTGTGTTTATCTAAACTGGATAAACTAATTAGCCAATTTTACGATAAACCACTGAGCGGAGATAGTGATTTCACAATCCTCCTCATCTGCCAAGACCCTGGCCACCATTTGGTCTAAAGTGCATAACGAACACATCCTGTCTTGAATTGTTTTAAATAAGACCACTGATTGAGCTATAAATAAAGCCATTATTTTAATGGCCAGTAGTAAACTGGGGATTGTAGATGATATAACGGGCACATAGTAACTGTGTATTTAATGTTTATGGTTGTATCGTAAATCATCATATTTTAGCCAATATAACAATGTGCAAAGCCTGCCAAGTTCTCAGTTGCACATCAGTTAGTAGTGGGTCGACGACATCGTCAAAGTCGAGTGTTCAACCTGCATGAGGTCTGCACAAGATCGACGCAGATGGCACATACAAAGTGAGGTCAATACCTAGCAGTGGGATCCCAAGGGCTGTGGATGATGATGGTGATGCCGGTGCCCAATGCCAATACCTCGAATACGTAAGAAAAAATCTGCGAAGACTAGATTTAAGGAGTGCTCTTCGTGTAAGTACGTAATGTGTTCTAATGATGGTTTCTGATATAAAGTGTATAAAAAATAGCCTTTTTAGTGACAAGCACCTCATTCAGTACTTGGGACTTAAGATACTGGAAAAGCCGCTTTATCCGACAGCACATTGATGTGGATCATCTATTATCGATTTTCGCAAAACCCGTAAGATGAAAACATACACAGACTCGACAAACTATAGAGATACGTACCTATCTCCTTAATTTTAAACATTATCTTTAAGGATTAGAGTAAACTAATATACATTATGCGTATAATATTATTTTGTTAGTATACGCTGAAATCCAGTATTTATACGATACTGGAATTTATACTTTACCTTCCTAACGCGTTCAGCCAGTGAGTCATTCTTGTTGATGGTGATCTGTGTCTGGGTGGCAGCCGCGGGCGGCGGCGACGGCGACGGACGACGCAGCGTCACTGTGTCTGCTGCAATTACAACAAACATGTTAGATACAAATGTAATATATTAGTATTGATATAGTGAGAACTTATCGCCGGGAAGAAGAGTTCACCAAATAGGAACCTAACAGAACAACATCAATCTTATCAATGATCTAATTTTTCAACTATTTTTTTTATAATGTTGTTCGTATTCGCATGAAGTAAAAGAGCTAATGCACAAGTTCGCGAAGTTTGATAAATGTAGGAAAAAACTCCGTATAAGGCCTTCCTTTGTATGTGCCATCTGCGTCGATCTTGTGCAGACCTCATCCAGGATGGACCCTCGACTTTGACGATGTCGTCGACCCATCTCGCGACCGGACGACCCACTCCTCGCCTGCCAGTTCTAGGCCACCACTCTGTAACTGCTTTACTCGCATTAACTTTCTCTTAAAATCTAACAATGTTTAAGTAAAACACTCACCGACAGTATTCTGCCCCGTGTCCAAAGGGGGTAGCGGGCCTGTATTCCTGCGCTTGGGCAGCTTGAAGCTGACAGTGACGGCCGTGGTGTTGTCATCGGCCCCCAGGTCCGGTGTCGACGTCCACGATGCACTGCTCTTGCTGAACTCTGAGGCATAAATGGCACGGAGAAAGGGAGCAAAAAAATTTAAGAGAAAAAAATATGAAATTGGTTCATAAATAAGAGAGTAATAGCGTAACACACCCACAAAAAAACTTTCAGAAGACTTGATAACCTTCATTTTTTGTAGTCGGTTAAAAACTGAAAAGAAAGTCTATCAACGACGGTTCGTGTTTGGTTAAATGACCGGGCGGATAATAAATAAATATAAATGTCATTTATTTCGAACTTTTAGTCTTTCGAAATCATAGTATGGTCTAAAATTGAGAGTCGTTAGTCAGTTGTTTTATTGCATATTAGCATAGTAGCATAACATAAAGCGATGTATAGAACCTTTTTATGAAGTCCGAGAAGTTAATATATTTGTATTTTATTCTTACTTCGGTGCTTACATGTTTTGCAGATAAATAAATGAGTCTATGCCTAAGAGACTGGTAAAGTGGAATGTTTCCAGAACTTCTCTGGCGTGGTGATAGTACCTACATACCTACATATATCTTAGCTTAAAAAGCTTTATAGAAATGTTCAGTCTGTTTTTATTTTGTAGGAATTAATAAAAACCTCTTATGGAAAGATAATAACACTCATAGAAAGTTTATTAAATGTGATAGTGTTTCCACGCCTTGCGTAAAAACGTCACTTGAAAGCAGTCTACGGACTACCTAGAACCAGTGCAATTTATACCATTTGTTATTCATAGATTCTAACTACCTACTTCAGAACTTTCTACTCGTAAAGCTTAATTTATACCTACAGACATCAAGCGCGCTGGGCACAAGTTACGACACAACTAGTTACAACGCCCTATGATGGCTTTTAGCAAAAAAAGCTAAAAAACCTTTTTAGCTTTTTTTTAGATATTTGGCAAATAAATAAATACAAGAATGCAAGGCGTACGACACCTCTCTATATTGACATTATCTTTTTATTAAGATTTCTATGTTCTATTCATTTTTTTGCGCGCCAATACAATAGATAAGTACGAAAAAGGTTCATTAAGGCAGTCTTCATAGTAGAATATTATTTCTGCCTGACACACTCGATATATTTAGATATACTTAGGGTACCTAAGTATCTTTACATATTACTATTTTAGTTTTTTATAATGCTACTTGTACCTACCGGTGGAGAAAGCGTCTTTTTTGGCTGTGTCTAGTGACAGGTTAGTGCTGGACGCCCAACCCCGGCTCGTCTTCCCACTGTCTGCGCCATTATCAACATCACGTCCCCTAGTGGCAAAATGTAAAAGGTTAAGGCCTGTGCACAACGATTCTTAAACGCATTTAGCGACGCAATTGACTAAAATGATTAAATGTATTTAAGAACCGTTGTGCAAGAAGGCCTAAGAAGTATCCTGGCTTATCCAATTTGGTTTACTGACGATAATAATGATGACTGAAAATACAACAAGTAGGTACCTGCAATATATCTAGGGGCTGACAGAAAATCGTCATTGTCTTTAGGAAAATAAAGAAAAAATAAACGTTAAGATACAGAAACGATGAAGTCACGTTTTGAAGAGAAGTCTCAAAAGCGTAGATATGTTATGAATTTTATTACGGACAATTGTATTGGAATTACTGTAGTAATAAGACAAACGGAACAATTTTACGAAAATTTATATACAAGAGTTGTCTTTTACGATTTCAGTTGATACGTAAACTAAAAACTATAAATTGGTACCTACCTATTCAATATTTTTATACAGGCCATGTAACTTATAACTGAAGGCTTATTCATCAATCAAGAAAATTGCAGAGCGCTAGCCGGAAATGATACAACATTATAATAAAGAGCAAAACATGCATTGTTGTTGGATTGCAGACGTATGTAATAGACGTATGTTATTGTTCCATGGGCCATGAACGAATCATAGGCACACGATTTTATATCACGAGTAAAAGAATTTGTTAAGACAAAACTATACAGCATACAGCTAATCTATAAAATGTTGTATGAGAAGTTTAGGGCAATGTAATGCCTTTTCTATTGCAGAAAAATCCAGGTCCTAAAGGTATGATTCCGGTGTCCGAAATGTAGAACTAAACTTTTTTCGCTGAGATGGATGAATAAGAAAGTCGCATTAGAATGGGGACATTGGTAGAGTAAGAAACCAATTCTCCAAGATCTGTTGTGTCTATGTAAGAAGACACATAATGAGTGCATACACACGAAGGCGTTGGTTGCGTCAAACGTCAGTCCAGCCGGGCTCAATACAAACAATCCGCAAAACGATGGAATTTGGAGTTGTGCCACTGTACACTTTTGTTTCTATTTTATTTATAGAATCCAAATAAATTGTGGACGGTTAATTAATGGCTGAAGCTTGTTGTTTAGCTTTTAGCGTTTGACAAATTTTCTTGCCATTGTGGAAATTTAGTAAGATATTTGGCCATGGTCTCTTTACCTATTGTAGTCTTAAAAGTAAACTTAATTAATAGTGTGTGTTCATTAGATGAGTAGAGAATGTGTCGCACTGACCGTGACGCCGGCGAGTGCGTGGAGAGCGAGGGCGTGGAGGCGGTGAAGTCCTCGTGGCGGCGCGAGCTGCCCCCGGCGCCGCCGTGCTCCTTGTAGTCGCGGAAGCAGCGCTTGCATCGCATAGGCCAGCGCACCTGCGGGTGGAAGCCCAGCGGGCACAGCGGGTCGCCCTTCGCCAGCGGGTACAGGTGATGCATCCTCACAACTCACACAAATGCACTTTACAAATGTCAACGTTTCCTAAATGCTACCGACTACTCGTCCAACCCTACCGGCCGGGGCCGTCCGCGAGGAGACTAACTAATAAGACAGTTTATGGAATGAATTTTACGATAATGGGCACTCTATAAATAATAAACGTATTCGCCGGCAACGTGCTCGGTAGTCGGTACGTCTGGATCTAACAGTGGCAATAAAAATATCCCGCTGCTAGCGCCGAGCCGGGCGACCTAGATCGGCGGGCGAAGTCGCCGCGTGTCCGGGTGTCTCGGGCACGGGGGCCGGGTCGGTCGGCGGCGCTTTCGAGGCTCGGCCGTCCGCGAGGCGGCGCGGGGTGGGCAGCTGGGCTCGGGGGCAGGCCGCGCTCGGGACGGCGCAGGCGGCGGGCGGGCCGGCGCTCCGGGGACTGGCGGCCGCGCGGGCAGCGAGCCAACACTCCGCGCCACTTGTGCTCTATTACACCACATGCGCCTCTACACCGCTATCCCCAGTAAAAATAACGCCGGAATTGCTAATCCAATGCGTCAGGCATCGCGGTGCATCTCTCCGCAACCTGCGCCGCGACGCAATCACTCCTACCTGTACCTACGTCTGCGCACACGCACGCCATCTCGCGGTAATTAGCATGTTTCCTGTCTGACGCTTTCCTATGATTTGTGCGAAAAAACATACGCAAATTATAAGCGGTTCTGGATATACAGTTGGCACGATAAATGTTTAATAATATCTTTATGAATGAGTCTTGACGTCAATGCGAGTAAAAGTATTTTCTTAAAACGTAAATTAAGGAAAGAAGGTATTTTTGATAGGTACGGAGAAGCGTTCAAAATAATACACGAGTTAGGTCAGGGATAACGTAGCTTATTTGTATATTTTTTATAAAAATACGTATAATTTTTTTCGCTTATATAAAGATTAGGTAGGTAATATATGTATACTATAAGATAAATATAAACAATAAATTTTTGTTTACAGGTAATACAATTTTGATACACGTAAATGATAAATTCGATCTATAATATAATTTAATATTATATTTAATTATGCTTAGTTATTATAAATTCTTAATAGTTGATCTTTTAAGTTATGAATCAAGTCAAGGACTTCATGTGGCCTTATTTTATTCTTCTAGTTCATTCATTTGATGTTATCATAAGTCTGAGATCCTTTTGGCGGCTTGATAAACTCTCGACCACTCTCGACGCTAGAGTTGGCCACTCTCATTCGATATGAAGAAGTTACATAGATTTTTCTTTGTATAATTAAATTAAAATCATAAGGAACTGTCCTACTGAATTTATATTTATTAAAAAAATAGAGCAAGTTTGGCAATAAGCCTTTTCATATACAAAATATCACAATATCATTGCTCAGGAATAATTTGTTGTACTTTGAGACTTAGGTATTTTATATATTTATTTTTCTACAATTTAAACTTAAAGTTAAGACAATATTCCACTTTTTGTGATCAACATAATGAGTGATTTATTTACAATAATAAAATATAAAAACAAGTGAAGGAAAACTAAACATACTACTTCTAACTACTACAAAAAGGGGCACTTAGAAAATCTTTAGAAAAGCCTAAAGATAATCTAAGTGCTCCAGCCCACTACCAGAGGGCAGCGTGCCCAGCATGCTGGCCGCATTACCACGCTGGATGGCAATGCTGATACGTTGAGCCAGAAAAATAATAATAATAATTTCAATATAATTGGAATAATAGAATAAATCTTTATTTACAATAATAATACTACTTCTAACTACAACAAAAAAAAGTGCACTTCATTCCAGCCCACTGCCAGAGGGCAGCACTTTTTGAGTACTTAGATTATCTTTAGGCTTTTCTAAAACAAAATCTAGGTGCCCTTTTTTACGTTGTAGTTAGAAGTAGTATGTTTAGTTATTCTTCCCCTGTATTTATGTTTTATTATTGTCAACAAACATTTATTAATTTTATGTAATTTGAGAAAAGTAATATGTATATGGTATGGTTACAGATTATTTTGCTGTACATACAGAACATGCACTGTCTAAATATGTTACAGATATTTTCTTCCTTATGTATTCTACATATTTTAGCACTTATAGCATACCTTACACATAAACACTAAGCTTATCACGAACGTATACAATCGACTGTCAAATTTTTTGTAAGTTCTGAGAATCTATAAAAAGAGTACCTATGTTTAAATTAGCTTCAAAATATGTGCTAAAACTTTTGCGTAAACGCATGTAACTGCTTTCTTAAAGTTTACTTATATACTGCAATATCTTTCCAATAAATTTCTTTACATATTTAGACAGTTGGTTAAATCTAAAACCCATTCATATAAGATTTATTAACAAAAGTCGCCTTCATTCAAAGGTTCGTCTTCCTTCTTATCATAGACTAGAGTTTTATAGATGACTTCTTCCAGGTGCAATGCGTTTAGACCCTTGGGTTCTGCTACCTTGATTTTGACATCACCTGGATATAGGATCTCGCCTTTGTTCTTTGTGGAGCCCATTACGAGGGACTTCTGGAGCTTGTCAATGCATGGGATTTCTGAAATTAAAAATGGTGGATATTAATACACGTAATGTCGAAATTATGGTAATTATATTGTGTACTGCGAGTGTAGCTTAGCGGTTCCAGTGACTGCTTTTCATCCAGACGCTCCCTAGTTCGAAACCGGCCCTACACTAATGACTTGTACTTATTTTCAAGTTATGTGAGTATTTACACTCGCATAACGATGAAGGAAAACATCTTGAATAAACCGACATGATCGAGGACTAAAATATGATCGAGGGCATGTGTCTTCCGTGGAAGGACCTGGGCGCCCACCACGATGTATCTGCCCAAGAGAACTCGTAACAATTTAATTTAGCGGGGAGTCACGATTCTCGGTCATTAGGAAATACGACTCAAAGAGAAAGAGACATTGTGTAATAAATATTTTTAGCTTAATTCTGTCAATGCAGTATGCAAAATAAACAGTTTTAACAATTTTTTTTAAAGTTTATGAAGTTGGTTTGATTTCTATGCAGTTGCATTTTTCACTGAGCAAGTTGAGTTGAGTATAAATTTATATCAAAACCAATATTCGTTGAGCAAGGCACATGTCTAATCTACATTGGTATCCATCTTATTTATATCTTTGTCACTAGAATGTATAAACTTGTAGCTTGTTGCTATGTGATTATATTTCCCGTAGGTACAAATAGACCACATACAATTATATATTTGGCTAAATGGTTTGAGTGGTTTGAACTCGCAAATTAAAGACCCTGAACTAATATCTGACCATTTTATTGGATCGATCGATAGATTGTCGTTCAAATGGCAGATGTCCAACGCTCGCAATAAATTTAACTTGCTCAATTTAAACCAATCATCACTTCAGAATATTTGCCTCGTGAGAAATAGTATAGGTACCTATTTGTGTTATATATACCTGGTGATTTTTTCTTTGGAGTATGTTTTCAAACTATGTAGGTATTAAATTACTTTTAAAACTTATTGTTGGATGCTTATAATGTGGACAAATAGGTAATATTCATTTAGATTGTATGGTAATGGGTTTATAGTTATGCACCAACCAACTATCGAAGTGCAAAAAGCTGTTACTACGACGTAGAGAAAATATTATTTGTATTACCTATGTAATATTTTTTATGAGGAAAATAACAATGCTTATGAAATTACTGTCATAAAACTGTTTGCGAAATATTCCTTTTCTAAAACGAAACAAATTATCTTTAGAGATTACTTAGTGAAGCTCTCGTACTTGATATAATTTTCCTTATTACTTATATGAATAAGTATATCTTTGTTTACTATCTTTACGCCGATATTTATTAATGTATCTACCTATGTACAGTACGTACGTGCATACAAGATTCTTTATTATTATGCTGGCCAGGTCAGTGTCAAATAATCACGCCTTATAAATATGCCAAATGAGCTGTGTTCGGACCTTGAACCTCTTAGTAACTACATGAGGTCAATATAATGTTGACATATACCCAAATAATAAGGCAAAGAAGGAAAAGAAATATGTTTTCAAATGTGTGATATATATTAGGATAAAATGTATCCGAATCACGATTCTAATTAATGACAATCATAACAAAAAGCATGATGATCAGTCGTTCTGTTGTGGTGTGAAAGCGGTACACTGGACAGCCAGGCATATGGTCACCAGTCTCTGATGTAATATCCGCCAAGCGACACTGGTGGAGCTCACCAGCCCCCTTAGACAAGAGGCTTAATTTAGTAAGCGTACTGAGGCATACTTATGGAATAGGAAGACCAATGTCAGGAATTGACATCGCGATGCGCTCCGCGGGGGGATTTTTTACGTCAATCCCATACATTATTCTTTCTATTGCATAAGGTATGTGTTAGTATACTTACCCACTAAAATACGCCTCTTGTCTAAGGGGCAGGGCATTCCTGATAGATAGGTCCTGGGACGTACAAGAATAGTAGGTACATGTAGTCCCCAGAGTTAGATAAGTTTTATACAAGTACCTGAGGTAACAACTTTCTTGATGGGTGTGCCGAGCGAGGCCTCAATCACTTTGATGTCCCTCACAAGCTGCTGGAACTCCGCGGGAGTGAGAGAGCACACGTGGTCTGTCCCTTTCATCGCCTTGTCCAGCGTTATGTGTTTCTCGATCACCTGGAATTGAGAAACAAGAAAGTAAATATGAGTTGGTGGAATTAAAAGCTTTATTTGAACCAGCATCGATGAAAAATCTGGTCAGTATTTTAGTTAAGGTTCCTAGTTACAAACAAGTGGAAATGTGCATCCTGTGCTTGTATAATTTTGGTCACATCTACCATACTAATCACAATTAAGTACCTACTTAATGTTTTTTTAAAATTGTGAGAACAAAAACGCAGGTTGAGAAACATGTGGGTATGAAACGTTGCCTATCTATCTACATACATATGTACGTGGCTTCGAGAATTAATCAGGATTGATTGTCGAAGGTACTTGGTAATGAGGAATGACAGACATGGCTCAAGCCTCCTATACTTTGACAATAAGAACTTTAAAATGTACTTACTATTCAAATTAAGTTTCTATTACGTTTTTAGCAATGTACTCAATCTATATGTTTTTATTTGTTTCACATATAATAATACATAAATGAGTGTTTAGTCTTTAGGTCAAGTTAATTGGCAGCACTGTCGCGCTAAGGAGGTCTCCTCCGTGTATACGTGTTATAAATTCGTGAAAAATGTCGCAATCTCACCTAGAAGGCGTTATACGTGTTCTACACAAGGAGCTGGTCGACAAGATTGACAACCTGGAGCGCAAAATGGCAAACCAAGCACAATTGATCGACAATCAAGATAAACTTATACTTCAACTCAGGACATCCATGGCGGGTAATGGCGGCAAATCTTCGTCCGTATCAACACCGCCGGTCGTAACTTTGGACGAAGCTGGTCCTGCAGTGGCCTCATCAGGCCGCCCTATTCGACAGGTGAGACTCGCTAAATTAGCAGCTACATCAAATAGTACCACTAGTGCTTCCAAAAAGAAGCCCACAAACAGCATTAGGAAAGCTGAGCCAGCTAACAACAATGATATTGACAAGGCGCTCGCCGCGGTGACATGTACGCCCGAGTCGGCGCCGATACCGAATGCGAAAGTTGCGAAACACGGAAGTGTAATCGCAGCTAGGGATGGGACGACCCATAACGGGTCCGAAAAAGTATCGACTAAATCTGTCAGTAATGAGAATAGCAATGATGAATGGACCACCGTCACTAGGAGGCGCCCGAGTTCCAAACTACGCAGAATTATTACTGGAACAGGAAAAGCTGACGAAGAACTTCAAACTGTGGAGCGACTCAAGCACATACAAGCTTGGTCATTCAAACCGGAGACAACTACACAGACTGTGCTTAATTATCTTAACAAAATTAAGCCTTGTGACAAATACACAGTGGCCAAACGCGACATAAGAACAGATAAACATTCATCGTTCATTATCGGATTCCCTGAGAGTATGTTCGACGTTGTAAGCTCACCGACTGCGTGGCCGGCACCCGTGCGCATAACGGAATGGTTTCTCGCACGCCGCCGTGGAGGAGTGGGGACCGCGCGCGGCCAGCCCAGTCCCACGGAGCCGCAGTCGCGATCACACGTCGCGCGCGCCTCCGCCTCATAATACGAATGCATCTATTTTAGAAAGGGTCCTAACAGTATGTCATCAAAATATCCGTTCGATAAACAAGAAGACCGGTAAAATTGAAGTGCAGCTGGAAGGAAACTTTAAATGTGACGTTCTTGCACTCACAGAACACTTCCAAAACGAGTCGAATATAAAGTGTATTCCCATTGACGGATTTAAATTAGCTTCCTACTATTGTAGAAAACATCGCAGCCGTGGCGGATCGTGTATTTATACGAGTAGTAGAATAAAGTGTACTGAAAACAAAGTTATCACTTCCCTGTCAGCTGAGCTATTTTTAGAAATATCCGCCATCGATCTGCTAGATTATAATTTTTCAGTTATTTGTGTGTACAGAACCAATAATGGTGTTACTGCAAAAGAATTTTTAACACATCTAGAAAGATTGCTCGATAAGATTGTCGAAATTGATTTAGACTGTATTATTGTAGGCGACTTCAATATAAACACTGTAGCGGGAACGAAATGCGACAATTCAACTTTGGCTGACTTGTTGTCAACCAGTGGTATGCGAAACGAAGTCAATTTTGTAACTAGGGAGACCGCGAGCACAGCTAGCAGTCTAGATCACGCCTACACCAACCTGCCTGAGGGCTCGGTGAGTGTGCGCCCGGTCGCCACCTACCTGAGCGACCACCATGGAGTCCTCTGCCGCGTCACGCGTAATGTTCAGCTGCCAGGCCCGCGGTACGCCAGGTGCTACTCACAGTTAAACCAGTTGAACTTTGTAGCTTCTCTTGACAGTATGGACTGGTCTGATGTATTGTCTAGAAATACCAACGCATCAGAAAAAGCGTCAGCACTGCTAACCATATTTAAAAATAAGTATGAAGACTGCTTTCCGCTAAAAAAGGTATATGATAATAATAAATCGGACTCCTCGTGGGTAACACCCGAGGTAAAATATTATAAGCATTTAATATCTGACATTAAACAATTTAGTCGTGACATTCCAAATAATGACGAACTTAATACTATAATTAATAACATGGATACATATTACGATAGGCTAATAAATCAGACCAAATCCAATTATTACTCGAAATTAATACAGAATAGTGAAAATATGTCAAAAGTTATGTGGAGCGTGATAAATAAAGAAAGGGGAAAAGACAACTGCCCACAACTGGATTTTACAGATTCGATAAAAAAACCGGACGGCACAAACTACTGCTGCAAGAAGGCTGCTGTCAATGCCATGAATGCTCGATTTGTGAGCGCCGCCGCCGCTTGCGGCGCGCCGCCCGCTGACGTGCAGCAGGCACAGCACGCGCTTGCGGCGGCCCGCGCGCCGCCTGACCGCTCACTACGGTTCCTGCGCTTTAGTCCAGATGAGGTATTTAAGATCGTTATGACGCGTATACCACCTAAGAAGTCTAAGGACATTTATGACCTGTCTATGAAGGTTATAAGAGCGTCCATACTTGCCTTGGCTCCAGTTTTAGCCGACCTATTCAACACATGCTTGAACGAAGGAAAGTTCCCAGAGGCACTAAAAATCAGCAAAGTGTCTCCTCTGTACAAGGGAAAAGGCCAGCGTCAGGTTGTTGATAACTACAGGCCAGTATCAATTATACCTGCGATAGCGAAGATACTGGAAAACGGCATCAGCAGTCGCTTGGGCTCGTTCTTATCGGAGACAAACGCTATATCCAACCGCCAATACGCATACCGCGAGGGCTACTCCACGACGTCTCTGACGCGTGAAGTGGTGTGGCGCGTGGTGGCGGCGCGTGATGCGCGCCCCAAGCGGCGAGTAGCGGTACTATGTTGCGACCTTTCGAAGGCCTTTGATGTCGCTGACCACGCCGTACTGGCCGTAAAACTACGGCACTACGGCGTGACCGGCGCCACATTGGATTTTCTGACCAGTTTGTTGCAAGGAAGGTCCCAGGTTGTGGTAGGTGCGGGCGGCTCGCAGAGATCTGATCCGATGTCCTCTGACATGGGCGTGGCTCAGGGGTCAGCTGTCTCCAACATACTGTTCTCTTTGCTCCTGAACGACCTGCCGGATGCTATCAGCACTGCTGACGTGCTCATGTATGCAGATGATGTCGCAGGCGTAGTTTTAGCCCCATCATCAGAAGTTCTCGAGCATAGATTGAACGAAACAGCTGCTCAACTGGCCCGATGGTTCAAGACGAACGGTCTCGCTCTGAATCTCTCCAAGACTCATTACATCCAGTTTGACTTGTCAGGAAGGTCAGTCCGTCCTCTGGAAGTATACGTGGATGGCGTGAGAATTGAAGAACAGGAGACGACGACCTTTCTAGGTTTTCAGATCGACCGAGCATTAAAATGGGATGCACATATTGAAAGCGTATGCGGGAAACTGGGTAGCGCGTGCTTTGCTCTAAGCCGAGTGGCGAGAACGGTTCCACGTGAGGTGGCACGGGCGTGCTACTTTGCGACGGTACATTCCCTACTACAATATGGCACCGAGCTTTGGGCGAGGGCAGCGGATTGGAAGCGTGTATTTATTCTGCAGAAGCGGGCAGTGAGGTCCGTAGCGGGAGTCCAGTGGTGCACTCCAGCGCGACCATACTTCAAGGAGCTGGGTATCTTGACGCTTCCTGGCATTCTCATCTATCAGGTGGCAGTGTACGTGCGTCAGAACCTAGCTCAGTACGCGGAGCGCGGCACGAGGCATCGCTACCCGACCCGCGACGGACACAAGCTGGGGAATGAGCAGCGCACCCTGAACAAGTCCTCCAAGTTGACGCATATCATGGGTGCGGCAGTATACAATCAGTTACCGGCGAATGTTACAGCTTCAGTCAGTCTGCAAAGTTTTAAATGGTCCCTGAAACGTTGGCTTATCGAGCAATCTTTTTATACCTTCGAGGAATTCATTCCAGACGTAAGATAATTGTGTTAGTGCGATGTTGTTGTCCATGTGTATGTTTATTTTTTGAATACTCGATGTTTCTTGAAATTATTTAATCAATAATGTTAATTTAAATGCATTGTTTTTTATATTGTTACACTTAATAACTTTTGTTATTTTGTTATTTTGACGTGTATTATTAAGTTATATGAATAAATGAACTTTGAACTTTGAACTTTAGGTAAGTACTTAAAACAGTTTATCAACTGTCTATTTATGGGCGTTTCTTCGTTCCATTCCAACTTCGTTCCATTTGACTGCTCTGTTAGCTTAGTTGGTAGTGGCTCTGCCTTCTAATCTAGGGGTGCGGGT
Organism: Macaria notata; assembly: GCA_927399415.1. Classification (NCBI taxonomy): domain Eukaryota; kingdom Metazoa; phylum Arthropoda; class Insecta; order Lepidoptera; family Geometridae; genus Macaria; species Macaria notata. The sequence goes on from OV656727.1 coordinate 6,060,256, forward strand.
TCGATTCCCGCATGACACAAATAATTACGAACATTTAAATTTGTAATTATTTGTGTTGAGTCTGGTCGTATTTATTTACAAAAGAAAAGTATATATGTATTATATCCGTTATCTAGTACCCATGATACAAGCGTAAGCTTAGTATGGGGCTAGATGGCGCTGTGTGATATGTCCTGAAATATTTATTTATTTATTTATTTATTATCGACAAAACATTGTTTTGCGTCAGAATGCAAGTAATTTTTATGACTATAAAATTAACAACAAATAATCAGGCTCAACTCGGCAACTGAAGATGTATTCTGTGACTGAAGTCATCAATTCTTTATCTATGTTTATGAATACTTTGTTTACCAAGCGTCAACTCATCGTGTAATCCTTATCACCCGGACTGTTTTATTTGTTTCCAAAGATACCAACGAAAATAAAGATACAATACTTAACTTATACAGGTTGAGTGGTCGAGCGAAGACAGTAAATAACGTTCTCTATCGCTCTCAATATAAAGGTCACTAAATAAATACATAGGTACACATAAATAGTGGATATCAGGCGCATGATAACTGACGCAATGTCGCCGGAATATTGCAACGAAATTGATAATTTTAATAAATAATGCAAGTGCAATGAACACAATACAATACTGTCCATGAATACCTACATATTATCCATAAAAACATTGTAGTGGAAATAGGCGTGGTACAGTTAAGTTTTGTTTGGACAACAATGTCACTATACAGTACACTTTCACGAATGCACTCAACATAGTCGTCTCATGTTTACTTCCTTGATATCATGTACTTAATACTCGTAAAATTTGCGATGCAAAACCAAATTTTTGGCTAAATTTTATATTTACGCGAGTTCGTCGAAAAATTACAAATATTGGGATTATTAATGACTTTAAAATGGTTTTTAATTATTTTATATCCCGTACCTTTGTTGATAACTAATTAGAATTTTATTATTCATATCTCTAAACGAGTAAAAAATTCCGAAAGTAAGAAATACGAAGAAGAAATAGGTAAATAAAAGGGACGTACCTTAGCTCCCAAAGCCACAGCACCCAGCGCCACAGCTGTCCCGACCTCCTGACCAGAGTATCCCACAGGAACATCGAACGTATTCTTATAATCCTGCAGCACCGTCAGATTGCAGTCTTCAAACGGCACCGGATACGCCGAAATACAATGCAGCAAACAGAACTGCTTATGTTGAGCTGATATTATATCATAGATCGTCTTCACAGCAGATTTGTCAACCATCCCAGTGGATATGATGAGGGGAACCTTTTTGGATGCAGCGTATTTGAGGAAAAGAAGGTTGTTCGAATCGCCGGATCCAATCTTGATAAATGGCACTTTGTTGTTTACTAGGAAATCGAAGGATACCTACAAAAAAGTATACAATGTTTTTAAATAAGTAGTGTGTAGTTTGTGCTAGATTGTAGTAATGTATTTTATGTAGGTACAGTTAGCCACTTGTTTTTTTTACAAGTAAATAGGTAGGTACTTACCTATGTACCTACTGGTAAAACAAAGAATTTTCTTATCAGGAACAATAATACAAGTTATTACGTACCATGTCCATAGCGGATGCTGTGCACAATATGCCAATTTCATTTGCATATTTGAATATCTCTCTGTATTGACTCTCGGTAAACTCTAAATGCCTTTTGTGGTCGCCGTAAGTTTTGCCCCACGAATTCGCATTGTCGTATGGACGCTCCAAATATTTCTGTGTAAACTTTTCGTTGAGACATGTTTTTTGAAATTTTACACAGCTGGCTCCAGCTTCCTGCAATATTAAAAGCCAAACCTACATATCTAAGTAGTAAGATAAAACACCTATTAAATAATTAACTTATAAGTTGTCTATTAAAGTTTACGTCGTCTTAGCAAGTAAGTATAGGTAGATATAAAAGTTTATTTATCTAAGTATTTGCGTAAAAAATAATAACTGTTCAATTTGAAAATGACTGTAGGTATTTAAAGTTTGTTACCTCATTTAACGGCGTTGGCCAATTAACCCCATTCTGTTTGGGCCTTGCTAATACTCTTACATCATCACAACATCGCATGTCCATTTACATAGCCAGTAACGCAATGTTACCTTACTTTGTAGTTTTTGCATACACTTCGGTATTTGTTTTGTAAAAAGAACAAAGGAGTAAAGGACGGGTATTGTGCCAAAACCACCGGCATTTCCTTTGTTTTGCTTCCTTCCTACTCGACACAAAAACATAAAGCGACGTGGAAAAGTACTCACCTTAGCAGCTTTTATTAACTTTTTTGCAATTTCTATGTCACCTTGATGGTTCTGGCCCACTTCCGCGATTATAAAACACGGGTTGCTCCCTCCGATCTTGACGTCCTCGTTTATCTTTACTTCGACCATTTTGACAGTTATAACGCGCGTTCCATAAAAACAAACAAACCGATGCCGGGTCTCGACGGCGACTGGTGTGAGGTACGCTGGCGCTCCCAACGAAGGGTTTATTCACCTCCCGCTCAAGATCAAACCGAATAAATAAGGTCAATTCAATATAAAGCGAGCAACTCGTTGCGCGCTCGCGGCACTAGTGTAGTGACGGCGTGCTGCGCGCCCGACAACGACCCGGCCGTACCCACTCCGCAAGATAATTGATAAAAACCTGTCCCTCCTACTTGCCTATCTACTATGTATCTCGAGGCTCGATGCAGCGCAAATAACAACAAACGCATACTGATAAACATTGTATATACTATATGCATTTTGCTTAAAAATGTAGTAACAAAAATATATTTTCGTATAAGAATCCAATTACAGTATAATGCACCCTGTTTATACATCACAGGCCGCTATTTTAGCGACTTCATCTTTGTTCTTAAATCTATCAGCCAGCGCCCGGTTGACCTTGGACTCGGTGGGTTTCCCGAGGAAGTTGGAGATGTACCGTCCGGCCTGGACCAGCTTGATGAGGTCTACATTGGTGTTGAGGCCGAGCCCGTAGAGGAAGTAGACCAGATCCTCAGTGGCCAGGTTCCCGCTGGCGCCGCGCGCGTACGGACACCCGCCTAGCCCAGACACCGACGAGTCTACGGTTGTTATTCCAAACTGCAAAACAAGTTAGTTATAAATATCACGATGACGTCAGCGGCTTGCATATGTGGTATATACCTACAAAAAGTGATTGACTGACAAATATGACAAGTTACCTCCCAGTTAGCGTCTTACTTATAAATTAGAATCTACGATTGCGATAAGTTGTTCAGCTTTTTGTATTTTTTTTATTAATACTAAATCTGATCACTAAGTAATTACTCGTTGATTCTAGTTTACATGATTAATTTCGTGTTCTTACTATATATATATATTATATTTACTGAAGCTAATCCTATAGTTGACCTGGTAAAGGATACAAAATTGAGATAAGAAACTACCTACTGAGTGACAGTACCTACATTTATTTAAGTTGACATATTGTATGATTACATACCTATTACCTATTATGTTTGATATGATTTTAGTAACAAAAATTTTCATTATGTTATTAATAAAATTGACATTGTAACTACTAAAATTTTATTAAAACTAAATGTTATAAATTCAATTTGACGAGATACTGTAATTTGTGTAGCATATTCTATGATATTAGTACTTATACCTATGTTACAACTTTACATTATCAATACTTTATCTTTATCTTTACCTACCTAACTACGATAATAATAACGGAATAACCGAGCCGATCCTCTGCAATATTACGTAATATTTTATACAAAAAAATCAAACATCTGTTTGATTATTCATATCTTATTATGAGTTGATAACAGAGTATATTCGCGCTTATCATTTGGGTGTTCTTTTAGATCTTTACGAGCGCTATTACATATTAGTTCCTACATATATTTTTTATAATACCTACTTAGTAATCACTAGGTGGAAATTGTGGAAGTAATTGGGAAAAACGGATTTTCCTTGATAAAATAGTGAATTTCTGTCAACTGCTACTACAATTGGGTCTTGTATATTATTATGTAGATACATATTATGTAAACTGCTAATGAAGTATAATAGGATATTTGTTAGAGATTATGTGGTGACCATAATAAGGAAAAGTAGCTGGTATGTATTCATGCACATATTGTTATTTAATTTGTGTTTCATCAAAATCAATTCAGCTATTAGACATTTTCTGTGTTGATATATTTTTTGGCATAAGTTGATGCAAATTACTAGCTAGCCTAAATAAATAAATGTATCATTTATATTTATTTCATTTATCTATTTTTTTTTTTTACGAATTTAATTTTTTTTAACCTACCTATATTGTCCCACTTCTGGGCAAAGGTCTCCCCCAACTCCCTCGTGAGGAGGCCTTCGACTGGGACGCATGGAGGGAGTTGACAAATTTACTTTGAATAAATATAATGTATTATTATTACCTCTAATCCTGCCAACAGATTCGCCAACCCTTGTCCGTAGGTGTCATGGAAATGCAGAGCCAGTTGGTTAGGTTTGGCCACTGTCAGGACCTCCTTCATCAGCCGTCTGACAGACCCAGCAGTGCCGACACCAATCGTGTCGCCGAGAGATACCTCGTAACAACCCATTGCTAGCAGCTCTTCTGTTATCTGTGGATATAAATAGTACCTAAATTAAAATGTTTACATTTGCATCTTGACCTACCTACTTGATTGGCATAAGTATTAAATTTTTCTGAAGATTTTGTAGCGTAAAATGACTAGATATAGTAAATGATTTTTTATTGCACTTTAGTTTTTTAAAGGCCTGACTTCTCACTAGAATTTATATTTTTTTCTAGGTATTATCAAATCCATCAGATAAAACAACATCACAACATATAGGTAGGTAGCTTTTTCAATTAAGTGCATTTTTCATAGTTAACAAGTTACAGCAGCAAATATGCTAGTAGGTATATTCAAATTACCCACAAACAATTACATGCAACCCGGTTTATAAAACATCAAGAATAATTCCATCCTTATTACACTAATGCAAGATCTTTAAAGTGGGAGAAGGATGGAATGGTTGTCGCCGCCATTTTTAGATGTCATACTTGGATTCTATCTATTTACACTTAATTATGTAAGCTCATTAAATATTTATGATCTCAAAAGCTAAGTAAGAATTTTAGCTAGTAATAAAGTTTAATTTGGCTACACCCTATGTAAAGGTTAGGTACATGTCATAGCTATAAACTAGTTGAAATCAATGTTTGGCTGAATAAATGAATACTGATTAAATTTTCCTACTCGAAAATAAAAAAATACCTTAGCAATAGCCTTAGCGCTGACTGGCCCTTCATAAGGGCAGCCTACAATGCAGGACACATATCCTCTCACTCGCACGCCATCCTTCACAGCCTGGTCTGCCACCAGCTTGAACCGCTTCAACCCTTCTTCAACAGAACAGTTCAGGTTCTTCTGAGAGAATGCTTCCGATCCTGCCGGGAATATGGCCACTTCCTCTATGTTGCATTTCATCTGGAACATTTTAATGTTTCAATATTTTGTGCCTCTACATCTTATGTGTGTAGGGTTCGAACTTGAACACAGTTAATGAGAGTTAAATAATTTTCATTTATTTGTAACGAAGGAAGCAGCATTCTTTATATAGCAGTAGTGGACAGATGATTATAATTATTAGAATCAGCTAGGTATATATAGGGATTCGTATATATAGGGATTTTTAAGACTTGGCAAGAGAGTGAGCTAGTGTTCCAGGTCTGTCTCTCTATCTCGTCTCATTCGGTCCCATAGACATATTATAAAATATTTTGTAAGAATTTGCTTATCAAAAAAATATATTTTTGGAGCAGATTGTTCTTCTAAAACTTACAGCAATCTCATAGCCCTTTAGATTAGGAATTAGTACTGGATAGTTTACTCCCGGAGTTCTAGGAATGGTCTTCATAACATCTGCACCATCACTCATTTGTTTCACCCACTTGGGACTGACAAAACTGAAATAAAAAAATTGACACAAACTTATTAACTTTGAAAATGGAAAGTCATTAAATACAAAATAGAAGAAAACACAGTTATTTTGCAATATAATTGACACAAGTGTTTGCAAGTATATGATGCTGTGTGATATGTCCTGAAAAATATTCATTAATTGCATTATAATCAATGGAATTTACAATCAATAAGCTTAATACAATGAAAGCAAGTAAAACTTGTTAATACTGGGTCTATTAAATATCTTTAGAATGGTACATGCATTTTTATTTAAGAATGTATATAAGTATCTACCTACTTAATAATTTGATAGGTATACCTACCTACACATTGGCATAAAACCTTTATTTTTAGACAATATTAAAAATATAGGTATAGCTACACACCTGGCTGATTCAATGTGTTTGATTCCAGCATCAGCAAGTTTCTTTATAAGTTCAACTTTCACATCGGTGGGCACAATTTTAGCTTCATTCTGGAGTCCATCTCTAGGGCCAACTTCATAAATTCGTATGTCTGAGACTGTTGAGCTCTGCAAACAATAGTAATGACTAAGAATGTACATATAATTAATATTTGTAAGTCTATTCTAGTATTTTTGTTTAACATGTTCTTGGTCTTGGTAAAAGCATAGTTATAGATTCAATAGGTTTAGAGTTCTATTATTATTCTATGGTAAGCATATTAATAGTAAGTGTAATAATTAATATTCTATAGGGTTGAGTCGGCAAGTCGCTGTTATTTAGAAACTTACGAGGCTGCGGATATTTTGTATCCTTGGGATACGGTTGTTGAAACGGCTCACTATGCTATTCATTTCGGCAGGTTGAATTAAATAATCATTTGTATTTCTTATCACTAAAACTGCTGGTTTTGTTGTTTTGAAGATATTTAGTGTTATCACTCAGTTTCTTATCAAAAAGTGCGTTCTGAAAATGAAAAATCGCGCTGATGTCAAATGCATCAACTGGATTATGATAAAGTAAGTTATTATTGAAATTACAACATATATTTATTTATTATTATATATATTGAGAACTACTAACTCAACAATACATACACAATGGGTATTAGATTGTACATATGCTTATATTTTTAAGAAAAATAAGATTCAATAAACTATAACGTAAATGGAAATACCTAATAAGCTCAAGTTAATGCCAAAGAAGCATTAAAATATGGTGTATGTCATTAATCTATCACAGTCAATGTCATTACTATAAGAGATCGTGGTGGTTATGGTTATTGAACATTTGCTTGCCGGTCTAGATTTTTAATTTATAAAAGCTTTTAGCCCTTATTCGAGTTATATACGTGTATTTTTCATAAATCCTCTACAATGGGTTGAGTATTTTATCATCAAAACACATCAAGTGATAAAATTCTAATGGAATGATTGTTATCTCTTATGTACATCATGTTTGTTTCAGCGGTTAACAGTGCCACGTCTTTCGCCATCTCTTCTATCCTGACTCTTCTCATATTCTCTGGTATGCAAATGTACAAGCCATGGCTGGTCAAGTCACCCATCACAATCATTTTCGGTGGCTATCTGGGCTCAGTCATGTTTATGTTTTTCACAACCGTATCCTTTTCAAACAAACCTTTCAAGCTAGAAGTTTGTTATTACTAAAAATAATGCAATAGTTTTAGTGATAAGGTAAATAGTAACATAATCAAGGATGATATACTCTTGAACAAAACTACTCTTTTGTCACAAACCTCCTATGTAAACATAAAACTGGTATATGTAATTGGTTACCATCAGGCAAACTATGACCAAGAGCAAACTCATTTCAGCTGAAATGTGTGTGTTCATCCTCTTTAAGGTATTATGAATATTAATATGTAAAATAAGATAATTATCATATGGGGCTGTGGGGTCCGGGAGTTCATACTATTTTCCAAAACCTCTCAGAGTGCTTGGTTGACATGACATATGACCAAAATGCTGGCCTTTTTCTGGCTCAATGTATCAGCATCCAGCGTGGTAATGCAGCCAGTATGCTCTGGTAGTGGGCTGGAGCACTTACATTATCTTTAGGTTTTTTTAAAGATTTTTTAAGTGCCTCTTTTTTGAAGTAATTAGAAGTAGTATGTTTAGTTTTTCTGCCCTTGTTTTTATATTTTATTATTGTAAATAAAGTTATCTTAAAACTAGCAATAAAAATGTATAAATATTCCTTAGCAGCTTGTATCAGGCTATTGGTAACTTAGAGGCCACACTGTTTGGAAAGAATTTCCAGCTGAAGCTTCCGGAAATTGCTATCTCCATGGCCATCTCTCTCATTGCTTCAGGCATGGTCCACAGGATCTGCTTTACTACATGGTGAGAATAATTCTATAAAATCTACATATAAAACTCAAAGGTGACTGACTGATATAGTGATCTATCAACACACAGCCCAAACCACTGGACGGATCGAGCTGAATTGGAATGAAGGTAGATGTTATGACATAGGCATCTACTAAGAAAAGATTTTTGGAAATGACACTTAAAGGGGTGAAATAGGGGATGCAAGTTTTACTTCTTAATGTGAGTGAAGCCACAAGCACCCACTAGTATTATATAAATGTGAAAGTTTGTTGTTTGTCAGATCCCTCTTTCAACAAATTGAATGACCAATGATTTTTGATAGTACACTTTTGTGCTAAAACAACACAAGTGTACAAGCAATCATTTAGTGTTAGTCTTTATTATAAGTATTTTTAATATCTCATACTTGGATGGGCAATATTTATTATTTACTCCCTCTGGTTTATATTGTACTCAATAAAAATTAAATTAAACCTTATTTTAAATACTAACTTGGCAGTGAAACCTCTATTACTCAAATACAGTAGCAGCTCTTTATACATTACCATCAAGTCTCTCTATTTTTCTAAAAAAAGTAACACCTGACATGTCAACATGAATTCATTAATTTCATACTTGGTAGGACTTACATAAAAAATCATATATGTTTGTTTCAGCCTGATATTCTCACTGATGACCATCTACTACTTGAACAAGTTGTCACAAAAGACTTATGGCGCCGCTGCACCAGCTCCAGTGCCAGTCAAGAGTCGTCGTCACAAATAAATAAGCTTTATTTATACTTTTTAATTAAGTAAATATTCCATTAAACATTTTTACATTCAACAAACTTCCTATTTTAATTTTTACACCAAACTATGTAATTTTCACACAAATTGATGTTTCATTTATATGATATGTGATACATAAAGTATTTTTTTTTAATTTAAATTAGTAAATCATGATTACCTAGCATCCTACAGTGAAAGAAAATAATGTAGGGTCAAAAATTCAATAAAAAATGTTAGTATTAATTCTCGTATTTAATCATCATACAGAAAACAAAATGATATTTAAACATACTTAACTCTTAACTTGTTACAGAAATTAACTTAAGAGTAAGTAGTTAATAATTCTAAAAAAATAATTTATCCTGTTATTAATTTACATTTTGCAACTTATTGTGATCAATAACACAGGCTTGTAATTTTTAATTAGGTACACCATTTTAATAATCTCTTAATGTTTTAACATACATAGCTACTTCAATATAATAATAAAAAAACTAAGTTAGATTATAATGATTAACAATTTGTTCTGTCTTTTATCATTGGTGAAAAATGTTTACTTGGCATGTACAAGTACAAGCTTAAAAGGAAATGGTAAAAGCTTGTGAAAATTAAACACTTATTTCTGTTTAAAAATCTAAGAGCACTTTGGTGTTCTGTGGACTACCAACATTAATAACTACACGAGTAGGTATTGCATTGTGCTGATTCACTCCTTTGTTAGGCTTTTTTATTTTGTTTATTTAGATAGTGCAATCAATATCTTTTAGACGATAAATGTAACTTATAATTAGGCTAACATATGTAAGCACAAATGATATCTGCGAATAACTTTGACAGATGTTAATTATACACACTGCTCAGACTCACGTAAGTATTATTAATTTGTTTTGGAGTACATTATTACAGATAACAAAATACTATCAAACATTTCAGTAGTGTGGTGCAGTAAGCTACATTAGTTACTTTCAATGTTAAAATATAAATTATAATTAACAATTTATTTATTGCACAATGGCTTTTAAAGTTAAATCTTATAGATAGGTGCCTTCAAAGAAAAACACAATAGAAGCAATAAAAATATCTTCGCCTACACTTTTACCTTATTAAATTACCAATTATTTCTCCTTCAAAAGAGATACTAGGCCAATAATAAATTAGTTATGAAATACAATACTAATTAAATATGTCACTAACAGACTAACAACCCAAAACAAAAGAGAACAGTGAACCTCAATCAGATATACCACAACTATAAAAATCATCAAAAATAATGTATTGTTATAACATGACTTAAATACCAGACAAAGAATAGTGGTATGTCCAATTCAGGTATCATAAAAGAATCACTCAATTTTGGATGGATTTTATCTTAGTACTATGCAATGCATGTATAATTTGACTTCAAAAATTATACTTCACTAAAAACTAACATTTTCCATAGCATTGTGATATCTTAGTCACACACAGGTATTCTCATTATCATTCTATATTTTGTGTTATGATTGTGACTCACTGACAATAAGCATCATGTTTGTTCAATGAGTCATCATGGTCACAATAGTTGAATCTTCAACACAGTTGGGATTACAATATAATTTTTAGTTATGAATATACATGAAATAAAATCTTAAAATTAATGCCTATTGAAATTTTAATAATGATATCATAAAAAAGGTACAAAGTTTGGCACTGAGATAAGGTATACCAAAAGTTACAAACAAAACATTATAACAAGATGTAAAGACTGGGCAGTAACTTTTTTCACTGAAGTTGGTCTCATTTGAACAACAATATAACCTGGAAATAGGAAGCATACAAAACAATTGCTTCAGAGTTTGCACTGATTATTTACTTTTTTATCGTTATCAGGAATCCATGTGACAATCATTTATCAGATTCTTTATTCCGCTGTATTACAGACTTTTCAATAAGGCACATTACAGTTACATAACCTTCACTGTTTCATAGCATCTTGTGTGGCATTGATTTTACCACAACTTGTTACTTACATGCTTCAAATACTGTTTTAGGCTAAATTTGGAAGCTAATGATTTCCATGAAAGTAGTAAAACATTTTGAATATTTTCTTTACCAGACATAATAATAAAATTGTACTTTAAAGAAAATACTACATTACAATATTAATTCATACAAGGTTTGAATATCTTCTATTTTATAATAGACTTATAAAGTGGTCATTGTCAATATGAAAATGAAAGTATTGGCAGATTTAAATACATATGCATAGATAAATACATCAATAGAACACTTAACAGAGCAACAAACTGAGGAAAGTTTTACCACTTGCATTATTATTACACATCAAAATATGAAGGCATGCTACATTAATTTTATGCAATCATGCAATAGAGGAGTCACTGGAAGCCTTCTACACAGTACTAGTTACTTGTTTCTAATATGCATGCTATTGTTTCTAGTGTAAGGATTTTGAAGGATCCTTGGAGTAGTTTCCATGACCCTCAGCAACAGGTCGTCCAGATAGTTCTCTAAGTCTTTGTTTTTTTTCTTTTCACTCTCTGCATCTTTTTGCATGTTGTAAATCATCACTATCAAGTCTTCTCGGGATTTGCCATCAAACTGCTGGAGTGCTGTCTTGGGAATATTATTGTAAGCTGGGTTTACAGTATCTTCTTCTACAATATTTTCTTCACCGACAATGATCCTCTCCTCGAGCAATTTCTTGGCTTTATTGTTGTTTCCAAATTTCTTGAAGAACTTCGGACTAGGTTTCTCTTTTAGAGAACTTGGGCTATCAAGTTTTTTGTTGCGCTCGAGACTTGCAGACTTTTCCTTGTCAATCATGGTTTGACTGACAGACTTACGTGAGTATAGTTTTTGTTGCCACTCATCGTTCTTATCTATGACTTGAGCTGGAACTTGTGGTGGGGCGAATGTATCAAGACTAAGGCGAACAGGTTTCTGTGGTACTGACTTTTCAGGGACAGCCAAGGTACTACTGGTTGATCTTCTCAAAAACTCTCCACCACCTAAGTTCTCAAGAGATGCATTTACAGGAGATGGTGTATAGATGCTATTCCGTGGAACAAACACATTGGCAGATTGAACATTCAAGGAACTGCCAGAGCTCTTATGTGACAGATCATCAAAAGCAAACTCATCTTCATCTTCACTGATGACACCTGGATCAGCTTCTCCCTGTAGTCTCTTTGGGGTGGAATGGTCAGGAGTTGACAGTGCTGAACTCTTCAGGTTACCAACACTCCCACCTAGGGATGCTGAATCACTCTTTTTATCTTTTTTAGTCAGGTTCATTTTAGATCCTAAGTTTTTAGCAAGTTTTTTAATGCTTTTCCGTTTTTCAATGCTCCCTATACTCATCAGACTTCCACTGACGTTATGTGCGAGGCTCGACAGTGATGATCTATGTTTTTCTTTCTTGCTAAGATCGGTGAGGCTTCCTTCCTTTACAGTGAAGGATACTTTCACTTCCAGCTCACCTCTGTTTTTATCGTTTTCTTTGCCGGGTTTCCCTTGTAAAGGATACCAACGGCTTCGTGGCTGCTCGTAAACATCGAGGTCTTTTAACGGAATCGATACTTGACCTAATAAATTATCTTTTATTAAGTCTTCGTTATAAACTTTAAGGACGATCTCGGCGGTGTTACCCTGAGTTGGTATGTGCAATTCGCATTCCTCGATCCATTCCACATTTTGCGTAGCTTTGTGTTTCGTGGAAGTTTGGAATTTTTCTTTACCCAGGGCGATGGTAACAAAACAGTTATTTGTACCGTTTTTACCTTTTATCAACAATCCCCGAGCTCTTCGTACAGTAACTTGGACATGAGTTGGGTCCCACATGTCGATGTTTTGATACCACTTCACAATCACTGTTTTCAAATGGGAATAAGAAACAATAAAAATAAAACAATGATAATTACGAATCAAATGCTAAGATGAGGTGTCGACTGTCGAGTCTTTGACGTTTCATTGCACTTCGGAATTTGACAATTCCATAGAGGATGTTTTAGAGATACACCATGGAAGTAATATATAGGGAAATATTACTGCTGATCCAATATGAGCAGAGCGAGGCGAAGTATGAAAGGCAGTTGTCTTTTTCTAACTAGGGTGACAATAAATTATATAATTAGGATTATACCAATTCATCTTCTTACCAAATCGGGAGCAGTCTCTTTTGCGGTCCTATTTTACCTGAATCTTGCCAGTCATGATGATCCTTAGCTCTATTGACGCGTTAAGTAACAAACACCAACAAACTTACTTACAAATTAAAATGCACTTTAGTTTTGTAACTTATAATAGTATCGATTCGGTTAATTGACAGGGAGGCAATGTGATCAAAATCATAAACATTTTGCAGCAATTACAATATTTATTTACAAGTTCACATTTGAATTGCATGTAGGTAGTTGCCTATATCCTATTTTTTTAACACTATCGTTTTCCTTGTGTTTCAAATTCTAACTGATACGAGTGATGGTTTAAACTATGTACACCAATATAAAGCAAACTGTATACAATACTAAGGAATCGTATGTGAAACCATGGTATAAGAATATATGACTTGGCTACTTTTTATCAGCACTACTACTAATAGCTACAAATCAATTACTAAATTTTTCTCACCATGGCAGGAATTGGGATAGCGCCTTTTTTTAACAAACGGAGAGAATTTGGAGTATTAAAAGATTTTGGATCAAAGTGTAGACTGCAAACTTTGGAGAATTTATTTTGATGTTTTCTTTTTTGTAGGAAAACTGAAAAATATCACATTGCACAAATTATTTCAAGCACGAGAAAATATGGTCACCTTAGTCCCTATAATGTAATCTTACTTAAACTTTAGCATACCTGTAGAAAGATATATTGCAACCACTATAAGATTCATTTCTGCATCCCGGAACACTACAAGTTCTTACCATTTTGTTATTTTTACAATAAAATACATTATTTTTACAAATTACATATGAAATTATTATTTTCCCGCCATCTTTTGTCATATAATGTCATCATAATTTAATGTTGCTTGTGTGAAAAATAATATAATATTAATTGGTTACTTATTTTATTTTGTGTTAATTTCACAAATTAATTCAGATTTCTATGTGTCAAGTAAGATTTATAATAAATAAAATTAAATAATATTATTTATTGCTAAAAATTTCAAAACTTAAGTTGACAGTGAAATTATCACACATTATTTTTTAAACTGGCAAGCTGTTGAAGCAAGACAACAGCCTTCTCTATATGCCTTTCATTTTTGACCGATTTCCCCTCCGATTTACCATTTATAGAAAATGAACTTTAAGCGTAAGAATATAAGGTTTCTATTCATATAAAATTTATTTCACAAAACCAAAGAGAGAACAATCCAGAGGGAAAGAGAGGGATGATATAAAAAATCCTTGAGATACACAAAATAGAGATGTTCCAAAGATCTAGTTAGTTTAGTTTAATGCCTCGAAAACACAAGCGTGTCTTTTCTCTGCTAAGAGGAGGCCATTCCTACTGGCGCCCTCTTTCCGTAATGTAACCGTGCCCATCACCGACCATCTAGAGTTGCTAGGTGTCACTTTGACCGACCGACCCTCAACTTTGGCTCCTATATTGAGTCTAAAGCTCAACTCGCAGCAAAGAAGCTGGGAATCCTCTCGAAGGTGCGACGATACTTCACTCCAGAACAGCTGCTGACCTTGTATCAAGCGCAAGTTCGGTCATGTATGGAGTATTGTTCGCACCTTTGGGATGGATCTGCCAAGTACCAGCTTGAGGCGTTAGAGTTAATTGAGAAGCGGGCAAAAAATCTCATCGCGAAAGACTCACTCTGTAGCTCAAAATTACAAAGCCTTGAGCACCGCCGTAAGGTGGCCAGTCTTTCGGTTTTTTACAGGTTGCATTTCGGAGAGTGTGCGGAGGAATTGCATAATTTAATTCCTGCAGCCCCATTTCACCATCGCACGAAAAGAGGCACGGCAAGGAGGCACCAATATACAGTTGAGGTTCCAAAGACTCGCACCAAGCGTTTTGCTTCGACTTTCATCGTGCGAACAGCCAAACTGTGGAACTCCTTGCCCGAATCTCTATTCCCCTTGAACTATAATTTGTCGGTCTTCAAGTCGAGAGTAAACCGGTTTCTTCTAGGCAAGCGCGCTTCATCGTAGACTATAACGTTGCTTAACATCAGGCAAGTTGTAGTCAAGCGTAAACCTATTTCATGTTAAAAAAAAAATAAAGTTATTGTCGTTATTGTTTGCACTCTGGTATTGCATTAATCTGTGTCGATCACCGTATTTGCTATTATTATAATAAACTGCAGGGTATGTTATTGAATACAAAAACTATCTAAAAACAATATTCAGCTTAATTCAGAACCGCTCTTTTTCAAAGACAGATTAGAAAACAAAATGAGTCAACAAATAATGTATGGTTTAGAGATATTCTTAGAAGCCAATTTTTAAACCAATGCAACGAAATACACAACATAAAATCATTAATGTTCGTATCGTGATTTTGTTGGTATTTGTGTTTATTTCATTGCCTTATCGTTGAAGTTCGTGTCAGTTCGTGAGTAGTACAACCCTAAGACATTTTCGAATTTGAAAGTGACAGCTGCAATTTATTGACATTTTGTAAGTTTTTAATTTTGACTTCACACCTTTTGTTTTTTATTAGCCATTTAGAGAAACGTTATTGTTATTGATAATATCTAGCACTAATAAGATATAAGTAGCCAAGCCTTCAACAGTATAACTGAAGTATTTTAAAAAAAATGATTAGGCAAGTAACAATATATAAGCAATAGGTAACGCTAACGCCTCTAAATAATAATTGATAAGTCCACTATGCCACATGTTATTCTTTTTTTTTATTCAAAAGTATATGCAAACAGTTGCACTAAACCTAACCATATCTATAGTGCCTGATGGCAAGCATACAAATTGAAGTCTAGTCTACGGTGGAACCTTACATTACAGATGCACATACTTTACAGGATTAATTTATTATCAATAAAAAAAATATCTTGAAAAAGATAACGCTGTCCTTTCCTCTTACAAAATTATATTATTCAATAGCTTCTCTCCTGAAATATGAATCGTCGATGTTGCAGAATTTAATTTTTACTCGGCCGTTTTAATAATAGGCGAAGCATGAAGGGTTAATTAAATATAGCAAAAGTTTAGCCGATCGAGCTTCCAGGTCAAATGAATGATTTTCTAAATGAACGAGAAGTTATCTATTTACATGTATCAAATAAATACTTTATAATGTACCTACTATTATCTTGAGTCGTTTATCCTTATGACTGAGGGTCGTGACTCCCCCGCAGAATTAATTGGTTAGGGCAGTTTTCTTGGGCAGATACATCGTGGTGGGCGCCCAGGTCATTGCACGAATGTACTATAATGAACGCAATATTTTTAAGATTATGCACTTAGGTACAAGTACAGTGTAAACCAGTATTTTAATGCTCATTAGTATTTATGTGTTTTAGGTTGTTAGGTTTCGATAGTAGGTATGTACCTATAAATAATTGTGATATCTATAAATACTTACCTAAGTGCAATATTGAAAATTTTGTTTCTAGTTTTGGAAATCTATTTTTTTTTATTCATTAATGAGTAGGTACAGTAAGTAAGTACCTATAACAAACACATACTCAGACACATCACAAAGTACTTAGATACATGTCTACAAACTTTAGAGCCACAAATCAGAGTCCCTTCGGCCGTCAGTTGTGAAACTAAACAACACTAAAACCGGCAAGATGTCGGAGGCACGCCGAACTAACATGATTGATGAGAGCCAGCCTCACGGAATAATTATACAAGATTTTCGAACCTAATCTGGAAGTCGCAATCGCGTTCTACAATCGCCTTTCAGCTGAGATTGATTGATAAAGGGACCGTGGGTTGCCATTGACAGCTTGGCTCTGGACAATGTCTTTTCGAAAAGGAACACTTAGGTATTATATACCTAGATAAATAATTGAGGTCGATATTCTAGGAAAAACCATCATGAATATACTCGAACATACAAACGAATTCGCTTGATAATATTTTTTGTATAGGTCTCAACATATACCTACCTATATAGATATCTAGGTTGCCTTAAAACGCATAGTACCTACCTACTATATTTACAGTATATCCTTAATGTATATTGGTGTATGTTTATAAATAGGTCTTTTAAGTACCGCAGCTTTGTATGTGATATTTTTAGGTGTAACATTTCATATGAATAAATAACCAAATAAACCCAATTATTAAATCTAGTAAGGTGTCTAATACCTATATATTTATTTATATTGAGATATCAAAGCTATATACTCATACAATACTTATTTATAGGTATGTACTTTAAAAGCATATAGGTACTGGTAGTTTCAAACAGTATTAAAACTGTCGTGAATTCGAAGAAATACTTGACAATCCAACCATCGTACACCTCAAGATTCCTAATCAGAGATTCCTCGCGAATTTCAAAGGACACTTTTAGTTCTTTCGCAAGTTTGTTAGGCACACTGCTACCATCAACAAGTTTGTACAACTTTAATCAGCCGTCAATCTGATACAGAAGGAACTTGTTTGGACTCCCGTTACTTTGAGACTCGTCACAAGGGGCTAAAGATGGCGTCCATTAGGTTATGCAGCGTCATCGCTTCCGCGGAACTTTATCAGATTTATATAAGTACAAAAACACTCTAAGCTTAATAGTAAAGTAAAAATATTATCAGTATACATATATGTAACTATTAGATTTATAGGACGTTTTGGTTATTAGGCTAATCTGACCCAGAAGTAAAAAAAATACATTCTTACACAAAAAATACATCTTTCTATACATATAATAAAGCTGAAGAGGGTCAAAAATCTTAAAATAGAATATAGATATTAGGAACATAGATATTAGAAGAAAAAAATGTTTGGTGTATACTTTAAATCCATAACAGGACACGTTTCAGTACCTAGCTTTTAAAAGTTTTGTCTGTTTATTTGTATGTCCTAAACGGATGAACGGATCATCATGATTTTGGGTGTATATGTATTTTGAGGTCTTAGAAGTGTCATGGGCTGCTTTTTATATCAAAATTATGCGAGCAAAGCCTCGGGCGATCACTAGTAGTAATATAGTTATGGAAGATAGTTGTACGAAAGCAATCGTTCTCATTTCGACACTTGCTACGCAAGTATAAAAAGATCGTAGCTTCGTAGCAGGAAAAGTTTGTAGCAGAGTAAGTTTTCGTCGGCACGTGGTGATGTGGATTTACTGATTATATGTAGTTTCGTGTTGTGGTAACATGTCTCACAAAATTAAGTAAGTATGAGCGCGATCTATTTAATTTTTACGTGGGACAGGTTACTTTTGACTACAGCCTGCCTGATGGTAAAGCAGTGCTGCAGCCTAGGGTGCAACACGCTTACTTAGAAAATACCTATGAACTCTAGATTTCAAGACCCCTGGATTGTTTTTCGCAGGAAACACAGCTTCTGGTAAAGTAAAAAATGTTTGATTGTAAAAATATGCCGTAGCCGCTCTTATTCATAATTTCATTTAAACAAGTAGTTAACTCAGGGACAAATACTATGTGATAGCATCGTTTTCTATGGACAACCAAGCCTAAAGACCTTCGTGAATATTGTAGTGAGGCGAAGGGTTGTATAACAAACTTTCGTGATAAACAACTTAAAGTTAAGGAACGTTACTTTATTCATTATTGCCTAGTTATTAGAGTAATTTTAAAGCGAAGTTTGAAAGTAAGCTTAGTGCAATGATGACATAGTGAAAAATGATAATGATATGATAACGGAACACCAATATAACATTAATAAAAATTGGATTTGCGAAATGGATTAAGTGAATCGTAAAGCTCCATTTTAGTAAAGACACGACTTTGCTTTTTCATTGTTCACACTAACTTTCATGGAATTCAGTGGTTGTTATTATATGAAAAGAATAGACATGATTAGTGATATTTTTTTTATTTAAAAGCCTTCCAGTGTTCAGGTAGAACCAGTAAATACTCAAAGCAGTTCAAGCTTTAAAGATTACTAGCTGTGCCAGCGACTTCTTCCGCATGGAATAGTTATTACCGTAAAAACGGTTCTAGTGAGTTAATCTTAAAAGATAGACATATACTGTTGCAGATATTTTGTTAGAGGAAAAAATCTTTCAACATATTTTTTTTGATATCTTGAACCGTTTTCGCAGCACACGCAACGGAAGCCGTCAAAGATGAAAAATTTTCCCCGTTTTTTTCACATTTTCCATTGTTTCTTTGCTCATATTAGTGCGGCGTGATGTTATATAGCCTAAAGCCTTCCTCGATAAATGGTCTATCCAACACAAAAATATTTTTTCGCACCAGTAGTTCCTTAGGAGATTAGCGCGTTTAAACAAACAAACAAACTCTTCAGGTTTATAATATTAGTATAGATTCGCGGGTAAAAACCAGGGAACAGATACCTACTTCTGAAAGGATAAGTATTTTAATTGCAGGCTTTACACGGATTAGTCAGCGATGCCTAAGCTTTGTGGTCGAAAGTGTCTTTGTGATTTTCTGAGAAACTCTTCGTAGAAAGCTGAAACTCAACGATTCCGCTCTAAGTTTTATTGTTGTTGGAAGTTTATGATGGATTGGATGTTTTAGTGTCAGTTTAAAATTTAATCGCGGTTTTCTAGACGAGTAAGCACGGGCAGCAAAGTTCTTGTTCCTGTGAAGCTATTTGCAAAATGTTCTAGACAAAGAAAATATACGATACTAGTCGACGCCCGTGGTATCGCTCGCTTCGATCAATTATAACGATCGGTTATATTTGATCGAAGATCGCTCGCATAATTTCAGGATAAAAAGTAGCCTATGGCACTCCTAAGACCACATACTACCTACATACCAAAAATCACGATGATCCGTTCAGCCGTTTTTGCGTGATGAGCGTTTGAGTGAACAGACAAACAGATAGTCAGAGACACAGATAAACAGATAAAAAAATAAAAATACTGATGAAGCGTGTTTTATTGCCGATTTAGAGTATACCTATATTTTTTTTCGTTATATCTTTTATGAAATTTGAACCTCTTCTGATTTATATATGTATCGATAGTGACTAGCTAATTTCATTGTCTTCAATTGTACCTCAAAATGTTAGGATTTACTAGGAGTACCTAGGACAAAAAAATTCTTGCTTATAAAGTAGGTACCGATTTAACTTTTAGATGTCTCTAGTAACTATATATACTAGGTATGTATGAATTTGCAGATGTGTTTAATTATTTCATTATGTACATAGAATAATTTGAAACAATTAACAAACCTCTTACTAGGCTATAAATTTAAAACATTTCTTTTTGTATTTCATTTAATCTATTTTATAATTTAAATTCACGGTTTGTTAGAAGGAAGTAGATGTAGGTATTTACATAATTATATTATTCGTGTTTTATCTCTCAGGCGCCGTTATTTCATCTTGTTGGTGAGGTGTGTGGCAAATATGGCAGCATAGCTTAAATTCCTGGAAAAATATTAACTTGTCTTAAGTTTATTATGTAACACGTGCAAAATAAGTTAAAAAAAATATTGTAAAATCACCTGCGTATCTAAGGAAGTACGGATTTACGTTAAGAAACTTAGAATGAGAGTGCCAAATAAGAATAGGACTGTCAAGACGCCATCTTGTTCAGCAATACGCGCGAACTTAATACCCAAAGTGTACGGTGTGCAAAACAATAATTTTACATAAATTTTGTTCCGTTTGAATTTTTAATGTCCGTTTTTTTGGTAAATCTTATACATTTTACGCCAAATCTGATGTAGATTTGGCGTAAAATTTATTAGGTTTTTTGACACTAATATTATAAAGATTATAAAGACACTATATATAGGAAAGATTTGATTATTTGTTTGTTTGAATTGAATAGGCGCGTATACACGAAAGTTTAGCTTCTTACGGCACACTGGGGCAGCTTCTCAGTAATCTCAGTAGCGTCACAAAATGGCGACAAATGTGGGTGACCAGTAGCATTAACTATGTAAATATGTTTATACCTGTAAAATTAAATAATCCAAAATTATTCATTAATAAAATTTAAAAATAGAATTTTTAAATGAATATAAAGATTATACAATAATTATTAATGTACATATCTATGAACAATAAATTATTACACAATATAAATAATAAATTATTGTTGCACTTTCTTTGCTAGCAGTCCTTTTTTGACAGTTATCGTGTGAAGTTTCAGCAAACGCGATCCTATTCTTATTTGGCACGCATAGTAATAATACGAACGTTTGTTTTTCTATATATGTATAAGTACATATTAGTATTGTAAAAAAAATCTAAATAATTTAAATAAATGAATATGGATATGATTGTGCAAACAGCTTGTCAGATCAATACGAATATACCTAATACTTTTGTACATATATCACAAATCATAAAAAATGTATTTTCTACATACTTAATGTAGTTACGTATTTGACATATAAAAAACTTTATATATATTTTTTTCTTGGAAAAATAAATTCCTTTATTGATCAATTCTCAAAATAAATAAAACATTATAAATTTATACATGTGTCAAATAAACTATATAACCCGCCCTTAATCGTTCCCGGTGTAAATGTGCCCATCAAGCTCGCTGCGTTTCCGCGCTAGATAGTACCTAATAGCTAGCCGTTGCATATATAAATTGAAATTGATTTTATTAAAATAACTAAATTGACACATTTTAAAGCACTGTATTTGCCTTTCTCGGTGTTAGTTCAGGAGACATAGTTGTCAAATATCTAACTGTCCGGCAACAAAAAAATAACTAAATTTACTTACCATATTGATAGACTGCCTTATCCGATTGATGGCCGTTTGTCGATATTTGTCATGGTTTGCTCGACTCGTCGGCAGCATGAACTTGGCGGCCCAGGTACCGAACCTCTCCAGATCTACTAGCTTCACTGACGACTGGTTCAGCCTCGAGTTGAGGCGGTGCAGGTATACATCCTCCAAGAACTGGAAGTGGTTGTCCTCCTGTGGTAGGTTTACCATTGTCAAATGTTACGAGTAAAGACTGGTGATTGAGTTCCTTGGGGCGGTGAAGACAGATTTAGCTGTTGTTTTACACTTTGATATGGTATAAGTAGTCACAAAATATAGCCGGCCTGTCTTTTACGTCAACTCTTTGTAAATAACACTCAAGTTATATATCACAGAATGTCTTAACACAGTTTCCAAGCGCAAGAATAAATAGATTTTAGCAAAGCTTTCATCAACTTTCAGTTACAACATAACACCAACAACTGGCATATTTCTTACCTGAGACCACCTTGGATATTAAGTTGTATTTAAAGTGGGGGTGAAATTTCCGGAATGCTATTGTTTTCGCATTATTGTTAACTAGCTGTTAGCAGATTAGAGTACCGTAATAGGACTATTGTCTAACGACTTTTACCTGCGTCTATTGTAAGTGACAGTTCTCAAGAAAATTTAAAGGAGACATTTATAGTAAACAAATTATGTTATTTCTAACGAACAATACATCAAATCTTCACCATTAATAAATTAACACCGTAATTACCTACTTAATGTATTTAATTAATCAGCTACCATACGTAAACTACAGTTGGCTCTAATGTCATCATTAGACACTAATTAGATAATCATTCATGCCAATATTATAAAGTCATCAAACGCATGTGTGGAGAATCATTCATTGCGATAGAGTAGCGTGGAAGAGTTCTAAAATATATTCGAAAATGGTGAAAATAAGTGATCCTTTTGACCAAGTAGGAAGGGCAGTTGGTGAAAGAGGTAGTGCCCGAACCACACGACGATCTCACCACAACTGGGGATCCAGATTTGGAAGAAGAAGAGGAACTATAAACTCCGAACCAAAGGGACTGCTGGAGTTAGAAGAGTTGACGAGAAGAACGGTGCAGTTAATGGAGAAGCACGCGCCGAAATCGGAGAAGAATTACGAACTAGCTATGGATCTTTTACGACAGCAGTATAATATGGTGAGTCCTTACTCTCTATTTACTAATTTGTTCCTTTCACTTAGTGTTCTCTTATGAGTGTGTGTTTCATTTCTTATGGTAGTCATGCCAAACTTGCAAGAATGTTAAGTATTGAGCTTTGCACTTGTTTTTATACCTTAGAACGACAATACGTTAGATATTGTATTAACGTTCCTTATAGCCAGTATGAGATATAGACCTATATCAATTTTTATATTAAAAATTTGCCCATAAGGTAGATTCGATGCTTTGAAATAATATCAATTCAAATGGTATGTTTTTTTTATTACAGAATTTTCTTATGGTTTGCGCGAACTGTCACGGACCCCACGATATCGATGAGAATATAGCCCCGGAGCGGTGATACAAATCATACTGAAGGAATAATGTAAAACCTTCTCTTCTGAAATATTCTACGTCAGTAAATGTTTGTGGTCTCTCATTAGATATACTGTACATAATTAATATCATAATGTATGAAGTTCTTAAGTTAGTGTATGCTATTGTATTAGTCATTTATGAGCGTTTATATTGTAAATTGTATTTTTTACTAGAACTGTTATTTAAATATATTCATTAATTTACTTTAGTTTATATTAATCATAGTTACAAAAATAAAACATTAGAAAAATATGAATTATTTAATAAATATTATATATCATCTTCGTTAATTTATATAAACTCAGTATATCATTATTTGCCTTTAATATGTATTTTCATTAATTAAATATTATTAAAATTCCATGAAACACTTTAAAATAGATTTTCTAGTGTAGTTGTATTTTATGTGTCCGGTCACATGCAGTCGGTGACATATTGAGTTGACGATGCGTCACATCGGTCAGGCTTTGGTTTATCGATCACTGGCTAGGTAGGTACATACTTCCCACCGGTGTCAAATTGGTACGGGAAAATACCGTGCATTTTGTATACTATACACTTCCCTGGCATTTTACCAGTAGTAAGGCTAGTATATGAAGTAGTATCTTTCTCTTTGAGTCGTATTTCCTCATGACTGAGGGTCGTGACTCCCCCGCAGAATTAATTCGTTAGGGGAGTTCTTTTAAGCAAATATATCGTGGTGGGCGCCCAGCTCCTTCCACGGAAGACACATATCCTTGGATGTTGTGGTCCTCAAACATCTCGGTTTCCTCACGATGTTTTTCTTCACCGTCAAGCGAGTGCAAATCCATACATAACTTGAAAAACAAGTCATTGGTGTAGGGCTGGATTTGAACCACGGTGCGTCGAATGAAAAGCAGACGCTTGAACCGCCGAGCCACACTCGCCTACTATGAAGTGTAGTGTATTCGTAGGCCGCTGGGCAAAGTACTGAAATTGTGCGTTACATAGGGTAGTTGACAAGCTTATCAATATTTTTTGCTCAGTATAGGTTGTGCATTGGACTATATACTATATATATACTCCATTTGATGTAAAGCATCGCTGCACCATAGGTCGTAACAGGATCACCTAGTAGGTACTTATTTATTATTTTAAAATAAAATCATGAAAATGTTTTATAAAAAGTAGAACATCACATTTTAAGCTATTTCTATCATGGACAAATAGACACACCTGTAGGTATATTGCGAACAAAGCCTTGCAGACGGCAGCTGGCACTTGTAACACGTCCAATAAATTTCAGCTGCTGGCTTTTGGTTTAGTGTTAGCAACAGCTTCGTAGCTCTCATAGAGCTCGACGTACCAAAGACATAGCTTACCTTTGTTCTGGTTAGACTTTTCATAGGCTTGAGTTTCTTGGTTGCAGTTTGCTATCATACGAACTACTGAAAATTTATAATGGCCAATTATGGAATATTTTTACACAATATAAATTGATTGATGTATTGTGATAATTAATGGTCAACAATAATGCTTAAAAGTTAATTGCTACTTCTTTTTCATGAGAAAGCCAATCTAATTTTGTTTGAAGAATGACGGTAGGTACTTAAATTTTCTAAGCACAGTCATGGTCTGTAAAGCATAACGCGCCTTGCTCAAAATTATTGTGTTCCGTTTTCAGAACACTGTTTCAGTAAAATTACAAGGCGTGGCCTCACAAAATTGAGCGTTTTACACTGAGTTGCAGGAACGTCGTTTACATTTTAAAACAGTAAAATTAATGATAAAGTTTTTATTACCTTAGGCCATGTAAAATAATACTGTGATGATAGAATCGGTCAGTATAACACAAAGTACTTAGAATTAACGAATTTTAACAAGAAAATTTAACTGAAACTGGAAAATTAAGCATATTATATAATATTTCGTAGAGCAACCATGAAGCGAGAAAAAGTATTAGAAACGTGTGTGAAGTAAATAATGTAAATGTCTCCAACTCAAGTATTTCAACTTCAGTGTAATACGTTAAGTAGTAGGTATTTAACTTTCATCGCCCAAAATTATTCCTTGCCTTATTGTTCTCTGCTCGAAAAAGTCCTATTTGCCCAAGTTGTTTATGAAATTATGTCAACTCGGCAAGTCTGTTTACCCGACCTACTTAAAACAAGGATTTTAGGAAATACCGTTGAGCGTAGTCATTAAAACGTCATTAACAACTCTTACGTCTTTAGCAGGATTTCCTTAAAAGCCACAGATTATTTGACAGTGACTATAACAATTATTATTGGGCTGTAAACCTTAGCCCCTTAATTAAATAGGATTGCGGAAAATTCTAAGATTACACAATACACAAATGGGGGAGAGAAACAAAAGGGCAAAGCTGACAGAGTTTTTAATGATCTTCCTTAATGCGTACGTAAAATAAACCATTGTCGGGTTAAACCAACATATGACCTAAAAGCACCGTTATGGGTTGGGTTATTAAGTGAATTACTTTATCATCATTTCGTATGCGTAATATTAACTTTACGTTTTAAGCGAAATAAATAGTTCTTAACGTTTCACAGTTGCTGTTTAAACACCAGCCAATCAATTTTGGTCATGTATGACTGTAGTTCTAAGGGTGACTAGAATTAATTGTAGGCTAAACTCTTTATAATTAATTTCATGACCTAATTAAAACCTCATTACGAAAACAATCAAGCTATTTCTTTACTCTAGACGCTTTAGAGACGATACATACACAAATTGGTTCCACACACTCTCTAGTTGGTAAGGAATTAATTACGAAGGCAAACATCTTACCCCGTCTTAGAAGTACATCGCTATTCTGGCAATGATTGATGTTAGGAACATTTTAATTAGGAACCTATTTTGTAGTAAAATTTGTGTGTGGTTTTCAATCATGTATGCAAAACAGTTAGAAAATTAACTTCATGCCATTTATGACAGCTATCAACAGTATAAAAGATAAAAAATATGGTTATTGTAGATAACGGCACGGATAATTCACACTTCACAGTGCTAGCCTGCTGTGCGAGCAAGCGCGCCACCACAGACTACATGGCTGTCTGAGCGCATGTAACGGTATCCGCTGTCATTAGTATTTGTGTTCATTGAAAGTGCTTGTTATGTTTTAATTTCGACATAAGTTTCTAAAATTGTCTCATGCAGGGATTTGCCGAGTAAACAGCCAAGCTATAAGATTACTTAACGGTACAAGACGTTCACGTTCAGTGCTAGCAGAAACATTCCCCAGCCTGAAGGCGAGTTCTTACGTTATTGTACGTACGAGTACACTTACAATGCACAACCCAGCTTCGTTGCTCTGAAACAAGCCGTCACAAACCGTGTATTCATACCTCAAATGGCAGCATTTTGTGGCTCCACTGTTACCAGCACGAATAAGCCTACAGTTAAATCTTCCTGAATGGTAATCGTAAGGTGCCATCTACGTCGGCGTATATTTAGAAGGATGTTTCGTAAATGGCGCACTCCGGAATTGAAGGCAGGAAATTATCTGGAAGCTCGGTGCTAATCTGAGGAAGCAATACACAGGGTTGCCAGATTGGTCGGCCGCGGTGAATGGCTGCCGGGTCGGCCCTTTGAACTCCACATTCGGATGTAACATTATGTTTGCTAATGCGAGGATAGGTTAAGTAAATAGTATAGAGAGACGAGGCAAGGTAGAATAAACAATTAGCGAGGCTTATCTTGGATTTCGATCAAGTATTTATTGTGTTGGTATTTCATATTACACTGCGAAACACGACGTTATGTTTGAACATTCTAGAATAGGTAAAGTATAATACATAAAGTCTGCGCTTGATAGATGAGCTTATTAACTAGCGGTAAGTAGTAAGCGTGTGCTAAAAGCTCTTATCCGTTCGTAAAGGTTGAATCACGCGCTAAGAGATTGCAACTGCGTAATGTATATTGTATTCAAATTGCATCCTATAAAAACATGCAGATTTCCCGCTCTCACTTCAATACAGAGGCCCCGGACCCTGTGGAGTCCCGTCAGCCCTGGGCCACGAGCCCCTATCGGGTACGAAGGTCGACGACTTCTTTAATTGCTGCAAATCCAATCCCACGCAACGCAACTCTTGATTAAACTAAACTAAACGTTCTCCTGACCGAATTGAGTCTTGTGAAGTTGTTTTGAAATAGGATTAGTCGAGATGAGTTCGAAGATTGAATCAAGAAATGGGTACATTTTGATGACTTTTTCCTAAAGGAAACAGGCAAATTGGAAACTGATTGAGGGCTAACAGCCACATTGGAAATTCAATCGCACTCCATTTAACTGAACTCAAACAGAGGGATGAAAGCAATTTTAATTTAATAATTAATGTTTATTGTCAAGCGGATATTGGATATGACTTGACAATTATAACAGGTGGGTTTAGCTTCCGTTATATCGTAGGTATTAGATGAACAGTTTTGTACAAAACTCTCAGTATTTTTTCTTTACCTCGTTCGATGTGTACGTGCCCTGTACGTACATATGAGAGCTTCTAAAATCCCTACACTTGTATGTATGTTTATAGATAGGTATCAAATCAAAATGGAGTCGCAGTGAATGTTTTATTTACACAAAACATTTTACGTATAGCTTCAATCTGTAGCCTTGCTACTGCAGTGTTAAATAATTCTGTCTACCCGATTGGGATTTACCCGCGTTTTGATCTTGTGAAATAATATTTTCACATGTGAAATTTTCAGATGTGCGATGTGCAAGAAACTTGAATGTAGTATATAAATAACTCATACGCTATTTCGTAAAAACTGGCTTTTGAATGATTCAAATTTTACGTAATACATACATATACGCAATGGTGTATTTGATTGAGAAAGATAGCTTAGCAATAAAGCTTGAAAGTTTTTAGACATTCAAACTTTAAGTTTTGTTTTTTTTCCTGGTGTGAAATAGCCAATTTTATTTATTTATTTATCTATTCATTATATTAATCTTCGTGATGTCTGCGTGAATATAATGCCGTGAAAGTGATTTGTTCAGAGAGCCATTAGTAAATTGTCGACTATTCAATCAGTCTTTGTCGGCCTAAGGTGGTGATCGGTAGACCAAATTATATCTACCTATTTAGATTGATGGAATCAGATACATACCTACGTTCAAAAGTAAATCAGTGAATATGTAGCTATTGCTGTATTTGGTTTGAGTTTTTCCAAAATTCTATTTATGCGCCAATGGAACTAAAAATATATTATTGACATATTTGAGGTGTAAACGATTCATGTACCAGTGTTTATCGTAAAAATACAATAAAAACAGTTTTTATACCATACCTACTCTGAAAAGCTTATTTTATTCACGCAAAACAGTGAATAAAAAGGCCTTTTACTCACTGTTTTGTTTTTATTCACTATTTTGGTGTTTGAATTTGGAACACAAAAATATATCCCGTCTCTATTTAAATGCTTACACAAACTCCTTGCGCTAGGATTCGAAATTCAAAACTCTTTGGTGCAAATAAATTCTCGAGATTTGATTGGTCGATATTTGCGACAAGGAGTTTGGCATTAGATTAAAAACTGTTTTGTGTTCTTTGCTGCCTTTATAGAAATAAATATTGTTTCATAAGTTGGCCACCCTAATGATAATAATAAGAAATTTACGCTTCATTTCAGTCATTGCTCAAATTTTAATGTCCATTTCAATTTTATTAATGTAACAATTTCTTATTTCTTGATTAAATTTCTATTTTCGCTTAAATTATGTCTTTTCTCGTAGTCATGGTATAAAGTTTAGTATGCAACTCCTGAATAAAGTACGAATTTATATCGAGGGCCATGAACCACTCGCGTCGTTTAGGATTCTAATGATTGAATCACGAGCGCAGCGAGTGATTCATCTACGGCCCTCGTTTTAAATCCGTCCTTTATTCACTAGTTGCATAATATACTATTTCTCACAGACAGCTGAGAAGAAGTTAGAAAATTGTGTTTGTAATGACAAAAAAACTACAGACCATTTTTTATGTCAGTAAATTTTTAATTTCTCTTTTGTCACGGTGACCCATATTGTAATCGCGTCAGGCACGATATTTACGTAAAGTGCAGTTATTAAGTTTTGACACCACAATAAAAGTGAATAATTGCTTTTTTCCGGAGCGCTAAATGGCCCGCCTCCTAGACGCGAAGCAACAACTTCCTTAGATTGCTTTAAACGTTATATTTATTACCTTTTGTGAAATATTATGAGGCTAAACGACTTGCCTTCTTGCGTTCTTGTAATTTTATACAAATTTCTAATATAAGGTACCTACCGTTTTACGTTAGGTTATTAGTTTAGTAGGTACATACATATTAGGTACTTAAATTAGTACTTATAGCATCATCAGTTTAAATTTTATACTTACTTACTTTATAAACTACACATTTGGTGAAACACATTCCAGGATCTGTGAAGGATAAATGATATTCTGGTTCTGAGGAGTCACGACCCAAATTAATGAGGAATACAACTCAGGGAGGCACCACGTAATTAATAAAAGCTGAACGTCTCAATACCAGTGGGTAACGGATATGTATTTGTTGACTATAAATCAATATCATTAGTTAACGCAGTCGGATGTGAAGATAGTCCTCGTCACGCCAGAATAGCTATAACTGGAGATCAGATTCTGCTATTCCTAAAATCATTAGCTCATCTCTACAGCTGCTATAGTAATTTACATATATTTAATATAGGTCGTTTCTAGAGAGAAGTAGCTTATAATATACATAATATATTAGACAATATGTATGTACCCATCGGAATATATAGTGTGGCTAATAACTAACCTACTGTTTTTTATTCAAATCTTTTTCAACTTTTACAAATGAATCACTGAACTCTTTTTAAATCTACTAATTTAAAAAAAAAACTCTTGTCACGGAAAAACACAAATGATTCCTACAACGTTTTACGGTACGCCCGATATTTTATTAAAAATACGCACACATTTGACTCTACATATATAAATCAGATTAGAAAGATTTCAATTCCAGAAAACACAAGTAGTGTATAACAAGTTGCAGCCCCTGTTCCATGGCAAAGTGCCGTTACATCGGTGCAAATTGCCCAAAACCCATTAAACTCACACGCAAAGTGCTATACAACCCTCTCTCTATTACATTTTGCGAACGAAAATGTAAATGAAAGCCCGACAGCCCTTGATAGGCGAATTTATTCGGTGTGTAAAATGACACCTTTTTATGACAAAGTGTGGAACAAAGCTTTATGACATAAACAAAATGTATGAGGGAAGCTTGAAGGTATATTATTAAACATTTCTCTGGGAAATATCCGATTAAACTGTGTTTTTCGATCGATTGCGATCTATTGTGAGACTCACATCTGACGTATAGTAAAATTTGCTGATTAGTAAATACACATAATTATTTATAAAAGCTGAGCAGACGGTAAACCTACCTTAATAAAATTCTACGAATATCAGAACTGAGTCTGTTTCATTTTAAAATATAATTAATTTTTCGCTACAAAATTCCAGTACTTACTTACCAACCAATATATAATTCAAGCTTCTCAACTTAGTAGGTACTACAGACTAAACTCAGAGTCTAAAATTGTGATTTTCTCAACAAAAGCAACATATTTTTCATTTTCTGCTTTCATAATAGATATAGTTTGTGAGCCTCTTCCAAGTGAACAATGTACTTTTCATTTTTAAGGTCTGCAATGCAGTTCGTGGAATGAAAGAATATAATTTAAGTGAATGCCAACCTTTTCAAACAATTTCGCCTCATGTAATATGAAGTTGGTAGAGCTTTATGCCGTTGTTGTGTTAACAAAGAACCGAATGAATGGACAATTGAATTCGGATTTAGTAAATCTATTTATAAGCCATTTGACTCTTGTTCTTTGCTTGGTTTAGATTTTATAGTCAGCTTTATTAATTGCGAATCATTATACAGAGAGTTAAATTTTGAAAGATATATTTAAGTTGCGTAAGAATAGTTTAAATTCCGGTAAAATGTAACTCGTGTTCGAGTAGATTTACTCTGTAGGTTCAACTCTTGAGACCAAACTTTACATCATCAATTTGAAACGAAACGAACCGTAAATGGTTCTATTTTAGTGCTACTCACATCGGTAGCGTGTATTTGAAACGAATTATCAAATACGATAAGAGAAAATGAAATTCTCAAATTGCCATGAACAAATCTAGTTTACCGTGGTGATAACACTCGAAACGTTTTTCAACGAAGCGTGTTTCACATGAACACGCTTGAAAATGTTAGGTTTTGTGATTTTCCTTAGCGGTGTGTACAACTAATTAGCTTAGTAAAATGAGAAAAATATTATCAAAATCCGTAGTCTTAATTATGACATTTAAAAGGTTCTAGCTTTTAGTTACAACAACTTGCATGATGGATATGTTTAAGTCATAATTAACTTAATGTTTCAGTAATATCGTCAATCGCGCTTCCCACATCATGCAGTTCCCGAGATAGTCGACTCGACGCCGTAGTGAAACTATTACAGAACCAACTCAATAATGACCAAACATCGTCTTCAGACTCGTCAAGCGCTGATGATATCCATAGTCTTCTCAAACAAAACTTTAATACCAAAGACATCATAAAACTCTTACAACAAGCTAATGGAGGTAAATCACAAACCCAAAATAGATTCAAAGTCGAGAACGATCGACCAAAATACAGCAATCCGCCTAATAGCTTGAAAAAGTATATTAAAAATTTCCAAAACCAACCTGATAGAGATATCAACGACAATAAACTCAAGAACCGTATTTGGGAACAAATCTTGAAACTAGAGAAACCGAAAGCGTCACAAAAGAAGCAACGCGTGTCTCCAAACCGGTTGCTCAGCCCCGCCAAACACGTCTATGAAAATGAGGATCGCGGAAAAAAGAAAAAATACGATGGATTGAGTCAATATTCCAAAATTTTCATAGTCCTGGATCCTACTGCTCTTCAAAACAGCAAAAACGCGAACGATGTGCAGAGTTTGTAAGTAATCTTTATTCATTATCTTTGAAATTCCGATATAATCATATTCTATTTAACATTTGCATATGCGTTGTTATACCATTTTCGCATTGTAGATTATCTGATATTCTGGAGAAGTCATCATCAGCAATTCAAAAATCTCGCCACGACAGAAGCGAGCCAAATTACTACAAAGGATTTGTTGTTAGAGATAAACCCAAGAGTAGAAGATTTAGGCAGTCAGGTGAAGGTAAGTCAAATAAATTTCAGTAAAATAACATATGTATTACGAATGGAACTTAGGCATTAAAAGGTTCGTTTAATCTAGAAAGCTAACTGTTAAGATCTGTTTAAGCTTTTGATGTCCCGTAATTAAGTTTTCTGTAACAAAGTTTGCGTCTAGTTTAAAACAAGTTTAAATTAAGATGATAAAATGCGAAGTCTCAACCACTACAGTTTAACTACAATGTTCGTTGCAAAGTAACATTTATTTTCATTTTGCTCGAGAGTGTCTGATATCCCTCGAGGCTATGTGAAAGGAAACAGAAACTTTGTCTGTTCTTTAATTTGTAATTCGAGACGTAAACTAAACAATAATAAAGTATTCATTTCGAGCAGCTATTCTTGATGCCTTGATGTTATATAAAGATTTCCAAAAAAAGGAGAAATAAATGATTAATTTGTGGAGTTGTAAAAACTTCAACCAGTGCCAATCAAAAGGTTCATTTCCAAGGCAAACTTCTTATATTAAATAAGTTTCAAGTTTTATTTAAAAGAGATTGATACTTGATTCATAGAAAATCAATTTTCTAATATAACATCACAAAATAATATATGTACACGAAAAAGGGCACAAAACACTCAAAAAACCTTAAAATGTATGTCGGGTGTCGTGTTAAGCTATCTCTTCCATGTCATTCTGGATATAATGTTGCGAAAGGAGTTGCGAGTTGACAATGATAGACCAGGTATTTTACTAGACTTTAAACTTTTGTTAATTTTTAGACGATGATGACGACTACAGGCCCAAGCGGGGCAGGGACAACCACGGAGGAGGCGGCGGGGGAGGAGGGCGCACCGCCATACCCTACATCCGGCACCGGGGAGACATCTATGAGAAAGAGCACTGACCAGCCTGATTAAATGTTTAATAAACTTATGTTGTTGATTTATTTGTAGGAGAAAGACCTCTGCTGTACTATCTGACTATCGAGTATATAATTGAGATAAACGTGCCGTATATTTTTTTTGCGCTTGAATTGCTTTTATTTAAAAATTCAAAACTAAAATCATGTACCAAAGTCTACGTGTAAAGTTATAAGAAAGTTTCTGATTTTAAACCGAACAGGTACATATTGTTAGGCTCATTTTCATAATTCTTTTTTACAACTAATAATGATAAAAACAAATTCTTGCTATCGTCTAAACAATTATATTTATACGGGCAATTGAACACGATGACGACTTTTTTTGGAATAAGTGACTAGTCGCATGGTTTTAGCATTCTGTCATATTATATTGGTACTTGTAATCTAAATACCCGTAGTTAGACGTGCAGTGGAGTTTGTTACTGTGAAAATTTCCCCTGTATTCTGTACCGAGGGAAAGAGAGGGATGTAATAAAAAACCCTTGTCTGTACCTGATTCGGTACTGACGTGCTATCCATAGTTTACAAATAAAGATAGATAAATACTTTATTAAAACACCACAAATGAAACAATACAAAAAAAACATACAAATTAGAATCAGCGTCTTAATTGGCGGCCTTATCGCTGAGAGCGATCTCTTCCAGGCAACCAATAATAATAATAATACCTGGCAGGGATATATTATTCAAACGAAATGAGTAGGACGAGGTGTTTCAGATATTAAATAAAATAATGAAAAATAGAACAAAGGTTTATACTACTTATATATGAATAAACATAAACAAATATAACAATCATATTATATACATACATACATACATAATAGAATAATACAAGAGACAAAATAATAATAACAAATATAGCAACTTATGTCAGAACCAAAGAAGATAAATACAATTTCTTTACATTGTGTTTGAAGGCATCTAGTGATAGTATATAAGTACTGTTATTCTGTGACGGATATTGATTGATATGTATGTTTGTTAGTAGGGAATACAAAATACTCAGAATAGAATATATTCAGATTATGACTGATACTGGTCAGTAATTAATTGATAGCCTGATATTTGATATTGCTTTTATACATAATGCTGTGGTTGTTGATTTTGTAAAGACTATATTAATACGAGTACAGCAGTCAACAAACATCATTTGTTTTCTACGAGTTTTCCAAATAGATTTTATTTTCTATGGATATTTCCGAAGCAACAAAAACATAGAATATATTTTTAGTGGTACCAATGAACTTACTACCTTTAACAAGTAGAGCATAATTTACCAATAACCCAGTATTTAACCTCAGCAATGTGAAGGCATGCCTCAGTCATTTTATTGCTGCGTAGGTGTTGTTTATTTTGAGTTTGTTGTGGGCCTTACCATGAACGCTAGCTGGGGTTGGTTACGGGCTGGTATATCGCTGGCTGGCTTCACTCGTTACATGATATACCCATATTCCTGGCTGGATTTGTTTAGCTATTATGTGAAAAAAATATGTAATAAAAAATTGAAATTGAATTTCAAGCTGAATTCGCAAAACTTATCACTAAAAATAAAATAATTTATTCATTCAAAAGTACCGTGAGAGAGAGAAAAACATAAATTTTCATCGTAATTCCAATACCAGCCAGGTTATGGTACGCCATGATATAAATTTAAGTAATCTTGTGCCATCAATTTGAATCGCCTCAAACTCGAATTAAAATTGTCTGAAACCTGAAGGGTAAAATCGTGGGTAAGGCCCTGAACCCCACCTCTCCGGTTTCCGACAAAAGGATGCGAGAAATCCAATACATTCCAAAAATAGGTAAATTGGGAGTATGGGTTATGTTTTGTTATAGAGGAGTGCAAGGTTACCGACCCTTGCATGGCACGAGTAAATATTGTAGTATTGAGTAAATATCTATCAAGATTTGTGTCACAAGTTGCATGTATGATGCGATTGTACGTTTGCAAAAATTACAAAATAACGAAAAATTTAAATAGAATTGCGGTCTAAGTTTTGACCTCCTCAAAATTAAATCCATTTTTCTAACCGTTATTTATTTTAAGGTAGATTAGATGACTAGATTATTATTTCGTATTAATTAAAGAAAAACTTATAACTTATAGTCCTTATCCAGTTATAAGTAATGGAATAAAACTACAAAAATTCAATTGAGGCTCATAATATTATATGTACTTTACTTAAGATGCATATTATATCTTCTATATTTCATATTATGAGTATATCACAGTCAACACTTTAGTAAGTGGATTTATTTTATAATTATAACAGGAAAATACTTATTCTATTTACAGGATTCTATTTGATAAAATCAATTGACTAGAGATTACATAAAATTGCATATATCAAATTATATAAACTGAGTGCAATAACTACGTAGGCGATAATTTATTGTATAGTTATTTTCATTGATTAGTTTCTAATATAATCTAATTTTATAAATCTTTTGTGTTTGTATAGTACGAGTATGTTAATGAATGTAATTACAATCAATTGTGTGAGTATCTCAAACATGTTAATACTAGTTACGATGAGTCTACAAATCTAATCATCTATGTGATAATACTTCATATCTTCCTAATGAGTTTAATTGTACATAAAGTAAGTTTTGGGGCTAACATTAAGTATAGTACAAATACCAAACTTTGACGCAGCTAAAATCAGCTAAATGCTAGTTATAAAATCTGATGACTTGAATGCAAACATATAATTATTAATCCACTGTTTTTTAATGAATACATATACATTTATTCATGTAATAAAGATGACCCCTGAGATTTTTAAAACTGAGACTTGTCTAAGTTCATAATTTATCAAGCTGTCGAATTTCAAGATGTTCAGAAAAGTTTTACATTAGCATTATAATGTATAAAAATGTTTAGATATAATTGACTAGAAACTCCGAGCTAGCTATTTATTTATAAATATAATTTATAATTATAAATACTTTTACATTATTCCTATCTTTGACTAATTTGACTAGGCCTTATAGAACTCACTGACTATCTCCTTTTCATTTATTATAACATAAAAAAAATAAGGAAGGAACAAGTAAATAGGATAATACTTAACGACGAAAAGAGATTATTTT
The DNA here is from genome assembly GCA_927399415.1 of Macaria notata. NCBI lineage: Eukaryota > Metazoa > Arthropoda > Insecta > Lepidoptera > Geometridae > Macaria > Macaria notata. Next base: position 6,096,891 of record OV656727.1, read on the forward strand.
CCAAAACTGACACTGACACTGGATTTTTGGAAGACAAGATAATCAAGATTTAGTAACTATTTCAATGTTCAATATATTGGACTTCCATAAAAATCTCTTCAATTGGGTATCATAATCGTCTTTGTAAATTTTTCAGTGGTAGATATAACTAGCGTGCTTTTAATTATTTAAGATTCTAGAAGTATCATTAATTTATTTATCATCTATGGGTTCATAAATAATTAAATGAATTTATGATAGAGAATGCTAGGAGTAGCTTTTATTGAATCAAATAAACAGCAATTTGAAAGACAAAGACGAAATATTTCTCAAATAGCGGATTATTGAAACTCTCGAAATCAAATTACAATTGTGAACAGAGAAACATTCATAATATTAACGTGAATTGCGAACGATGTTTCGCAAAATAACACGAAATGTACTACTTAAACTGAATTGATCCCGCCCCAGGCAACACGATGATATTACATTTTAACATCCATAAACTATTCGCTACAATTTAATTGAACTAATGAATAAAGTCTACGATATTTATACCGTCAAACATTAACGATTTAGTGGACCCATTCATTTGCATTGCACATTGTTTGTGACACTTGTATGGCACTGAACACTTGGCGCGATCACTGTCTCTGCGCGGGCGGGCCAGCGGCGGCGGCCGAGGGGCAGCGGCGGGCGCGTCACCCTCAGAGGTAGTTGGGGCGCGACACGCAGCAAAGCACGCCCATGCCCTTGTACAGCGAGCCCCGCCGCTTGCTGCGCCACAGGGGGCCGCTGGTGTCCTCTCCCTTCAGGGCTATGTTGCTCTCTGAAACAACACACCACACTTTACAAAACTTAACCAACTCGAATAACATAATTTTCGTCTAAAGAAACTTACGCTAACTGATTTGTTCCGAAAAGAGAAACAGGTCCAGTTGTAAATTTGCCAACTCAAAAGAGGAAAGGTGAAAAGGTTGTTTCCTCTTGAATTTTTCTCGGCAAAGTTCGCTTATTTTGGAGACTTTTGGTATCGATCATGAATTGATGACACGTTTGACGTTGTTTTTAAAAGGTCATTAATTTATATTTTGAATCTGTATGAAAAGTTGTATTGTGGAATTGTCTACCTACATATACCTTTGTTATACTGTGTAATATAAAATTTAGACCTGCATCAATAATTTTATACTTGCGTAATTGTTCGTATACATGTAACATGTTATAGGGTTGAACATAACACAAAATTTTACTCGCAGTCTGTCTAGAATTCATCTTAATGTCTATAAAGAAAGCAGACGCTCTACAGTTTCAGACAGTTATTTAGCTGGTTTTTTTGAAAATGTATATATTTACCAATGTTTAAGCGAGTGTGGCTCAGCGGTTCCAGTGTCTGCTTTTCATCCAGACGTACCCTGGTTCGAATCCGCCCTACACCAATGACTTGTATTTTCAAGTTATGTGTAGATTTGCACTCGCTTAGCGGTGAAGGAAAACATCGTGAGGAAACCGACATGTTTGAGGACCACAATATCCGAGGACATGCGTCTTCCGTGGAAGGACCTGGGCGCCCACCACGATGTATCTGCCCAAGAAAACTCCCCTAACGAATTAATTCTGCGGGGGAGTCACGACCCTCAGTCATGAGGAAATACGACTCAAAGAGAGATATATTTACCAAAATAAAGATTGGAAGAAATTTAATAAGGTCACTCCCATTCATCAATACATATATCAACAGGAAAAAGCCTGCTGCTCATTTATTAAAAATTAAACTTGACTGAATGAACACTTGACTGAAAACACATTAAAAAAACTGTATTCGTGTGAAAAAGAATGCTGTTTTCAGGTTCATCATGAGTCATTTAATATTAAACATAGTACTAAATTACTTAAACAATACCGTAATTGTTTGGTATCCCGTGTTTGAACTTGATAGGCCAGCGACCACACAGCCTGGTCGCTGTGATAGGCTCACGCTTAACTACAACTCGCCTGATGTTAAGCAAAGGTTGACGCGGTTAGTCCTTGGATGGGTGACCGAAAAGTGGTATTCCATTGTGGGTGCTTCTGTAGGTCGGATGACACGTTAAATTGTAGGTCCCGGATGTTTGTCTAGTACGACAGTCATTAAGCCATGTCAGACGCTCTTCGGGAGGCTTGATAAACTCTCGATAAGAAGAAGAAGTCTGATGTTAAGTTAAAAAAAAGAGTTGAATAATCTAAGTTCAGCTACTGTTTTATTTATTCGTCTGTGAGATGTGGCGTAAAGCACGTAACCCCTTTATGCAAATGGAGCGTTATCTTCCACATTTCTTTTGCCAACTTCTCGAGAAAGGTTATGATGTATTTACATATTTGTTGTTCACGAACAATATGGTTTCAGCTGTTTCTGTTGCTTTAGGCTCAACGCTTACGTGTATGCTTTCATGAATCAACTGTGAGTTGAACAATGTTTAAAATAGCGAAAACGATATGTTATTTAAGTCTACGGTTGAGTTTTTGTGGTGAAATATTTATTATCTTTTCAAGTTTGAGTAAAATTTGTCAGTTTTGAGCTTCAGAAGTTTATGATATGAGTTATACACAAAAAAGCATTTAAACAAATAAATTTGGACTTCCAATTACACTAACTAAGTAACACTTAGATCTTAAAAATCTAAGTCGAAATACCTTCATCAATTAGAACTTGCCTTACATAAAGATTTATAAACGCGTCAAATTCATTATGCTTATGCGTCAGGTATTAAAAAGCAGTACGACCTATATGAGTAACCTATTTCTCTAGTTCATATATTTCAGCGTGTGATTTATAAAGGTGTCGAGTAAACTTCGTGGTAAGGCTAGAGATGATTGGCAATTTGCTCCGAAGCAAACGCTTTGATGTTCCTATAGAAAAATGTGCTAGTCGATACAACATTGAATATAACCGTAACATGTGGTTGTTGCTATGTATGTATCTACTAGGAAATAACTTTGAGTGAATTCTTGTGAATCATGGACTATCAGCTGTTGTTAAATAAACTTATGGTTCACAAATATTATATTTTGTAATAATATAAAAAACGATCTATTTGACAGAGTGAGGTTGTTGATGATGATTTTACATAGTTTAATCAACTAAATAAATAAAAAAATCAATAAATAACTATAATCGCCCTCTCCACAAATTTTACCAAAATTATTTATAACACAAGATTTTATCGAAGGTACTAAGTACTTACTACAATAAAAACAGATGAATACAAAATAACGCTTATAACTTTAAGCTTTTCCTTATGATGCTTGATAGCAATAAGCACTTCTTCTTATCGAATGAGAGTAGCCAACTCTGGTGTCGAGAGTTTATCAAGCCGCCCTAAGACCTCTTAACATGGCTTAACGACTGCCGTACAAGACAAACAGCCGGGACCTACAATTAATGATAAGCACTGCTTATAAATAACATATGTTTCCACTAACACAGATCTATTTTCTCTATCTATGTAGGTATGTCTCAGCCAAGTGCAGGTAGCCTGTTTCAAGTTGGTTGCAGTGACCTATTATAGGTAAGTTGTCCAACAAGTAGAACTGACATCAATATTTAGTCACGTGGAACTTGGGTGTTAGACGTGTTACTGGGGAATTATTCAACTGTGTTCAGGTTGACTAGTAACAATACATAATACTGGATTAATATGAGAAATGCCCTATGGTCTGTTGATTGTATTCGGTTGACTGGAAGATGATTTTAGCGATAAGGCCGTAATTTGTGCTACTGTATAGTTAAACTATAAGTTATGTTATTTTCTTTTTGTATCAAGTTAAGATTATCATTCATGAGGTATGTAAAACAGCTCATGAATTATTCATTATTTTTTGGCATGAGACAGAGTTAGCTACAGATGGCACTATACCTAGCTAGAAAGCTTAATTATCCCAAATTTATTTAAAAAAATAATAGCCATGTCAAGTTGTTAATCATTCAAGTTATAATTTGGAAACAAAGCGCACAATACCAGGCATTTTTATTTATTTCTCGTTTGCATCCATTACCCATATAAAAAAAGTAAGTTAAACCACATAAGATTATTATAATACTACGTAGTTGTTCTTATCGAATGAGAGTGGCCAACTCTGGTGTCGAGAGTTCATCAAGCCCTAAAGGCCTCTGACATGGCTAAACGACTGCCGTTCTAGACAAACAGTCGGGACCTACAATATAACGTGTCATCCGACCCAAAATGGGATGTTAAAAGTGACCTACCTAAGTGGTTCAAGTTGTCATGCTGCGGTAACAGCTCCTGAATGTCAGTGACTATCCGGTTGATCTCCTGCGTGTCCTTAACGATGCTGCAGAGCTCCTCTTGGTTGAAGTCCGGGGTGATCTGCTTGCACAGTAGGATCTGACTTATCACGTTGCCGAAGTTGGAAGGGCCGGCGCGGTTTTCTGAAAGATGACAAATATTGCAAACTTATGGATACCATTGCTCACGGTTTTGATTGTGTTGTTAAAGATTAATATATGTAGCCGTAGTTAGCTTTACCAAAGTCACGGTGATTCTTTCAGTGCACAGTGGCAAGAAATAGAAATAAACTATTTCACTTTTCTCAATGTAGTCGTAGGTAGGTATATCAGTATATCACACAAAAATCTTTACAAAAGAAAGCATTTATAGTTTAGTTTGACCAACTTTTAGTTAATATCTTGGAATGGATTCAGAAAAACATTTTTAACAGACATTTCGAACAAAAATAATTTTAAATCTGTATTCCAACATAAATCCCATTTTAATATGTCCAACAATTTTGTGAAAAGAGACGGGAAAATATTTAAAGTTTCCAACTGCCTGTTCTGGAACTTCATTGTTATTGGCCCCTTGGCTCGCAAATAACTTGGCAACTCTCCATTGAAAAAATTAGCTCAATCCAAACCACAGCGTATACCTACCTAACTTACTAACTCTACCTTAATGTAACGTAATACAGCATATTTTTGTTTGCAAAATAGTGTACTTAAAACTGTGAGTTTAAGCAGAATGTCGAATCGTTGCAACCGACATCTGTCTCGTAAAATATGAACTGATGTGCCCAATCACGGGAGTGCACAAGTTTTTTGTAGTTTAAAATGGAAACAAAAAGCCTTGTTTTTTGAGAATTTTTACAATTGTTTTTCGGAAATTGATAGATAGACGTTAGAAATTCCAAATTCGATTCTCGGTAAGCTTTAGTAAACGTAAAAAAAATTGTTTGTTTGTATGAACGCGCTAATCTCAAAAACTACTGGTGCGAATTGAAAAAATATTTTTGTGTTGAACAGACCATTCATCGAGGAAGGCTATGCTATATAACATCACGCTGCAACTAATAGGAGCGAAGAAACAATGGAAAATGTGGAAAAAACGGGGAAAATTATTTATCTTTGAGGGCTTCCGTTGCGTGAGCTGCAAAATCGGTTCAAGTCGTGGGTAAAAGCTATAAATATTTTATAAAACTGAAGAAGTAGTTTGCAAAAATAAAAACGATGCCCAAAATAACTATTCTATATAGCTAGTATTTGTATATATGAATATACCTTCATGAGTAAACAATGAAAATGATTATCCTCACCATAGTAAGAAGTCATGTCCATGGGCACCAGCTGCACGAGGCGGTGGCACTTAGCCAGCTCCCGCAGCAGCAGCTGGGACATGAAGAACAGCAGCACCAGCTGGGGCTGTTCCGAGCACGAGTCGCTGGAGGACCTGCACCAGAGAAACAATACAATTAATTATAATTTTAAAGATATCTGATTAATTTTCTACATAAGTGTGTTGATAATTCATTTCTTAATTGTAATGTAATTGGTTGTTACCGTTTTAATTAAGTAAATAAATAAATAATACAATACAATATATCTTTGTTGCACACCATAATAAATTAACAATATCAAAAAGACTTAAACTATAAATAAATATACAAATGGGTGACCTTATCACCTTGAGTGATCTCTTCCAGGCCAGAAACAATGGTGTTAAATGTAAATTAGTTTTTCGTTTATCTTTTACTATAGACACCCGCGGCTTCACTCGCATTATTTCGGGATTAAAAGACACTTGACACTTCCTGTACCTCATACTACCTACATACCAAAAATTATAAAGATCCGTTTAGCCATTTTTGCGTGAAGAGCGTTTAAATAAACAGAGACACAGAGAAACCGATAAATAGACAGGAATCTATAAATTGTTGGAACGTGTTTTGTTATCAATTATAAGTATCTCCAAACATTTTTTTAAATATCTTCAATTTAGGGACTTTCGATCCTCTTAAGTTTTGTTATTTGTATCGATATATAGATAAAAAATATAGATGATTACCATTTATGGTATTTTATATTATTTACTAAAAAATTAAGGTGAAAATCCCATAAAATGTTGACCTAAATAATATAGTGAAATCACTGCACTATATTGCTTTTTTATTTATTAAGAAACATTTGAACCATCAAACTCACATTCAACACATTTGATGAACTCATACCATAGCTGCTATTACAAGGTTTTGCGTAATTCACCCGTAGATTGTCATATTTGGATCGGTGAGAAGTTTATTTCCCAATAAAGGTTTTTAGATATTTACACGCATATAGGGTTCCATACTCCACGGGTTCTTCAATATTGGTTTAAAGGTATTGCGGTCACCTGTATATCTTCAGTTCCACCAATAATTCAATGGGTAAATGGTAGGCCTTTTTGCTGAGCCCGTTTGGAGAACTAGAGAGTTCGCGCAAGATAAATTGATCTGGAGGCAGCACTTTTGTCAGCTTTAATAATAATCTGGCATCAAGAACTCAACTTTGTATTCAAGCAGCCTCGTTTGATGCATGTTCCACCTTAGACCACTATGTTTGCTTGTACAGATGTCGCTTTAGGTGACCTGATAGTCAATGAGGGCTACCGCGTGTAAGATCATCGCTAGAGGCGCTAGTGTATCGTGAGGTCCAAATGTTCTAAAACTAAGCAAACCTCACCAATTTGCCGCTAGGATCGCTACTGGATCGCAAGGTTGGAAATGTCAAAAAACGGTAGCTCTCCTTACCTGGCTGTACAAGTACTGTAATAAAAAGAGATATATTAACTGTATGGGAAGTTAATAGTTCTGTTTTTATCCGCTCGTGGAGTAATTTTGTGCAGAATCTACCACACCTTTGTTAGTTATTCAACCACAAGGTAGTGTTGGGTATTTCGGTTTGAAAGGGAATAAATGTATTCCTGAAATTATAGTAGTCGAGGAGTATGGAGCGGATTGCGTAATGTGGAACGTATTAACATTATTTCACTCGACTATGAAGAATAAGTAAGATAAATTAGTGAATTGAATTGATGTGGGACTCATGACAACCAATAATGATGAATACGATACGATGTGGCATGTTTTGTAATTGTTACTTTGCTACGCACATATTGGTTTTTATTGCATGTAAACTATTCTGAATATAGAAAATCTTCCTTGGCTATAGAGAAAGAAAGTAAGAGAGATAGAGAGAAAAACATATATTTATATTTGGACTACGAGTATGCAATTGTTTCGTGACTTCCCCGGCACACAACTTTACTGCTAGGTAGGTAGTGTATTTCTTCCTTTGTAAGGGTACTCGCCTCAGGCCTTAGGCCTCTTGCGAGGGCTGGACGCCAGGGTACACTGACCCTGGGGAATTTCTAATTGCCACCCGGAACTCCGATGTATCGCCTACTTTACTGCTATGCACAACTGGTTGTGCCGAGGAGAATTTTTACTCCCTTCTGCTTAACCGACTTACCAACAGCAGTTGTGTCATGGGGAACTGAGCAATCATATGTTTATTAAATATCACATCATTTTAACGAGGAAGTAACAATAAATATAATGAATTGTGTGGTAAACTGCGATAACTTTATAAAGCGATTCTCAATGCCACAGAATGTGTGAATTTACATCCATTTCTGTCATCTCATACTTGAAGAGGGTGCGCTAACCAAGTAAATACAAATAAATATTTCAAAATCAGTAGATATAAAGGAACGTTTACACATAAATAAATATTTAACATGGTTTCCAAAGTAACTTAACAGTGTATTTCCAGAAGAAACGCTCGAAGTACACGTATTTAGGCGAAAGTGCTGTAAGGAACAATGTGGCTTAAACGCTTGTATGAGGTTTTTAATTAAATAAATAAACTAGCTTTCAACTATATTTTACTATAATCATATCGAAAATAAGTAGTCAATCATTATAATTTAATTAAAATAATAAACTTAAATAAAAAAAAATTACTTACGTGAGTAAGTACCTTTTATTACTATACGATAATTTATATGTGTGTGAAATACTTGGCTATAAATTACGTCTTGATTCCAACAACGAGAATTTACTCGTATTTTCGTACAACGTACCAAGAATTCCGAAGAAGATCACAAACTTTTGTTTCTGATCCAGAAACCATCTCGACAGAATTTGTTTTCGTTGCACTGAGTTAAAAGGAGCAATAATTAGAAAACTTGGAATTTCCTCGAAACTTCGCCGGAAATGGTAAAATGAACCACGCGTCTAGCGCGAGCTTCGACGCGTCTAGCGCGAGCTTTTCGAGTTTTAATTTATCTATAATATTTTTTTAAATACATAATATAATAAAGCTGAAAAGGGTCAAAAATCTGAATGTAGGAGATATTAGAAAAATAATTTTGGGTATACTTGAAATCGATAATAAAACGCATTTCAGCAGTTAATAGTTTATTTATTTTATTTTAGCAGTTTATATTTCTTGCCTGTGTCTTTGTTTATTTGAACGCTCATCACGAAAAATGGCTGAATTTTGGTATGGAGGTAGTATGAGTGTCATAGGCTACTTTTTATCCTGAAAGCAAGCAAGCAAAGCTGCGGGCACCCATTAGTCCTGAACAAAATAAGAACAGACTCTATTTTACTTAGGAAGCTCCGGTGTAAAAGCGAAATCGTGTTTTAGCTTTAAATACTTCTTGAAAACAGTTCATTTTATCGTATTGATCACGAAGCTTGGCCGACCGCTCGATAATCATTATAATAACAAATTATTTCAGCAGATTAACTATTAATTATAGTAAATCTGTGTTATCTATGCATGCACTAATATATAATTAACTGATAAGAGAATGTGGCTCAGCGGTTCCAGCGTCTGCTTTTCATACAGCGCACCCTGGTTCGAATCTGGCCCTACACCGATGACCTCTATATTCAAGTTATGTGTAGATTTGAATTCGCTTAGCGGTGAAGGAAAACATCGTGAGGAAACCGACACGTTTAAGGACCACAACATGCAAGGACAATTTCATATTTTGTGGAAGGACCTGGGTGCACATCACATCACAATTTATCTGCCCAATAGAACTCCTCTTACGATTTAATTCAGCGGGGGAGTCACGATCCTCAGTCATGAGGAAATACGATTCAAGAGAGAGAGAGAGAGAGAGAGAGAACTGATAAAATGCATTGTTCAATAATAACTGTAATCGGAATTGAAAAGAAGTGTAGATTAAATAAGTATCTCAGCTTTTAAGAGCTTTTTGAAAGTAAAAATTTTACTAAATAATTATGTATCGAGAAAATACATTATGTATTCAATTTATTACTCAAACGCGTATCATCGACCATGAATGTAACATGAAATCATGGAATCTAATTATAACTATAATTATAACTCATTCGATAAGGAGAAGAAGTGTTAATTTTATTTCATTACGAGTACATATAACAGTGTTAAAATATGTATGTAATTCACTGACCTCCATTACTACATGTAAGTAATGGAGGTCAGTGATGTAATTGAAATATTGTGCCTTATTATTAGCAATCTGTCAAACATGTATGCTGTCACTGTCTAATTTTTCTATCTCTCACTGACACATCATCCGAAAATTTGAACTTATGTATTTATATGTTTTTTTCATCCCTCATGTTAACTAAACGGTTTTCACTCACGTGTAACCACCCCACCACCCCAGGCCCCCGTGCTCGTGCCACGGCGGGCCGCTCGCGCGGCGGCGCGCAGTCTGCGTACTGCCGCGGTCCCAGAACATACATTCTGAAGATGGATGTCATAACATCCGAGACGCGTAAACAACATACGCGAATTACACGTGAGTGAAAACCGTTTATTTAACATATTGATAAAATGACTCGTACGTATTTCTTTAATATTCCACAAATAAATATGTTTTAATCACAAATCGTGTTTCAGTCCACTCACAAGAAGTTAAATGGTCTATCTCTTATCTTGTCAATTTTGTGCTTGGCGTAGAATATATGAAAAAATCTCGAATACAAAAAAATTGGCTGTAATCATATTTCGCTAAATCCGTTTTCATGTAAATGAATGCTTACTCGACAGATATACGTTTTGATTGCTGAGTTTGCCCATTATGATAAATAGCTGAACCAACATCAAAATATGTTAACATCTGCACAATATTTATTTAACTAGCCATTGCAATGAAATATTCAACCTTTATCAATGTTTGTCTGAATTAATTCGTGCGTGTTGTTTTTGGCTAAACCCACATCAAGCCTTATTGTCAGGGGGCTAACAAATGTCAAGTTTTTCAGAAGATTGTTCAACCGTTAATTGCAGACACTAGTGTATTTACGATAATTTCAGTTCCTGAAAATATTGTCACCTATGTATCTGTAACGTAAATATTGCATTTAAAGGTTATTTTAAAGTTTTGTGTGGTTGAGATGATTTAAAATACGTATGTGTATATAAAGTGATATCATTTGAATTTTCACTTACCTAGAAATCAAAATAAGTAATATTTTTTGTAAGTATCATCTTATATATTTATCTATACATATAATAAAGCTGAAGATAGTCTCTGTTGGTCTGTTTATTAAAACGCTAAAACGGCTGCACGGATCATCATGATTATTGATATGTAGGTACTATTAGATCTTTGGAGTGTCACAGGCTTTTTTTTTTTTTTCGTTCCACCATTGTTTCCCTCAACATAAGTCAAGGACATTTTCTGGCTGAACATTTGCTTAGGCGTTTTGAATTTTATATTCGGTCTATTAGACATTTTAATTTTAATATTGTTTTTATTTTTATTGATTGTGACATGTGACTGTATATAAATTTAATATTTTAAAGTGAATTATAGTATTGTGAATATGGACCAATGTCTGAAATAAGTGATTTTGAATTTGAATTTGAATTAGAAACGTCACATGCAAAATTAATACTTAAATATGAAAACTGATTTTAAATGTTGGGAATGAAGTGTTTAGTGAAATATAATGAAATGGTTGTACATAAAAAGATTACTAATATAATCGAAAATGAAAATAAGATGAATTGGTTTTACATAAAAGATTAAAAATAAGAACCATATAAGTAGGTATACAATGAACATGTGATAATTTGAATGAGAATAATAAGACTCTTACTATAAGTTATTTCAAGAATTTTCATAATTATAGTACACACATCCTTTCTTTTTTTTTGTCTGTTTTGTTTGTTTTTTTTATGTTATATTTTATAATACACATTTTTTTTTATATATTAATTACCTACACAATGAACAATTAACCTATAAGGTAAGTGAGACGAGACTTACATGCTCAGCATGTATTCTCATTTCATGCTTCCCTATTTACAATGTTTTTATTTAAAACGACTAATCTTAATAACATCTTACTACATATCTATTCATTTCGTTTCTGAAATCTGTATTGTCTATGTATTTGTTATGTATTATTCAAAATACATTTAAATACATAGTTTTCAAATGCTTATTATTTTTATTTGAATCTATTTATGTATTGGGTTTTACTCATATTTTTTTTGGTTTTTTTTACATGATTCTGTACAATATTGTGTGTTTATTCAATGGATTAAATGGAAATGTTAAAATGTTTTCTTTTTTATTTATTTCGTCTGTTACAGATTCTAGTTACATTTATGCAAAAGTCAAGGAATCGTTCCCTCCCTTCAGCATTCTGCAGCCACTCATCTAGATTATCGCGTTTGATATCTTTGCCAAATTCAATTTCTATCAATGATCGCTTTAATATGTTAGCAGGGCAGTCAACTATGGCGTGTATGCTGGTTTACTTTTTATCCTGAAATAATACGAGCAAAGCCGTGGGCATCCACTATTATAGTATTTTAATAAAAGTACATAAGCAGGCTAGGTCAAAAATATAATTAACTTTTAAAGCAACATAATGATTATTTTATTGAAAAAACCAGTAACACACAGCTTTAAGTTTTCAGTGGCCTATAAATCTAAGCTCCAGCCTGACCCCCACTGGTTGGAGGCTCTATACACTTGCCATTCTGTGGTAGCATACAATCGAACCACGCCCGTCTTATTCTATATTTACGACCTAGGATTAGGAGGGTAAGCATCCATTTAATATTGATTTACATCGAAAATACTGTCTGAGATAAATTGAACGAGAAAATTAAATTCAGTCCTTTGTAAGCGGCCAACCGTCCTTTGGAATGGTTTCGCGTGTAGAAACCCGTTATAAATACTCTTTCTAATTTTATTTTGATCCGATAATAATGGTGGAAATACTTTAGGAACCAATTTTGTGACAGTCACGTTACTCAAAGGGTGTCGGCGGGTTGGGTCCGACACGGAAAGCGGTTTAGGTAGGTACGTAGCGGCACTTCAATCTTTATTACAATTTATGAAAGCGGTTAATAAGTTTGCTGGTGAATTTTTATCGAGATAATTTTTACTTGGGTAGGTAATGTTTATGAATATTTTGTTTTACAAGTTTAAAATAAATATATCGCTTCTTGGCCTTTTGGCTAAGATCAAAGAACAGTTTAAAATAAATACATGCATGCGTTGTATTGCTATGACTATCTGTTCGCACATTTCAAACTCGAAACAAGATATGTAATACTCGTATGTATCTAAATTTCTAATTGCTAATTTGTGTAATGAGTGAATAATTTGTATCTCAACTGTTACCCTCAGTCTGGTTTTGATGGATATCGAAATAATGATGCGCGGATGTAATCGGACAATTTACGTTCATATATCTGTACATTTTTACATCTACATATTTTTTCCAAATATACATCACGCATTTATTTCTGTATGTTGTTGCTAACATTGTTTAGTGAATAAGCAAGTTGCAACATACTGTACGCCTTTTGAAGATTCTATATTCTTTATGCGTGAGTTCCCTTTTTTAATGCGTCAAGTGGGCTGGAGTGCTTTGGGCTTTTCTAAAGATTTTCTATTTATAAGTTTATTATTTTGTAGTAATTACAAGTAGTATGTTTAGATATTCTCCTTTGTTTTTCTGTAATAATATGAGTTATCTTATAGTGTAAGACAGCTAGTTCATAAATATATCCTTGTGTATGCTCTCAAGTGAATGGCATCTAATATAGGTCTTACTTCTTAGCATTAGGTAGAACAAGCTGGCCAGTCTGCTTGGTCGCCTCGACGCAGGCTCGCCGCAGCCGCCGGACTCGCTCGCGCAGCTCAGGGCAGTCGTGCGGCTGACCGATGTGGATTAGCAGGTCACGGAACAGCGCCAGCTGGACGTTTATTTCTGTTAATAGCTGGAAGTAAAGAATGATGTTGTTGTAGTTCTTTTTGTTGAACTGTTTGGGAAAGTGAAGTGAACTGAGTGGAAATTCGCTTACGAACAAATGAACGATTGCTTAATTAATGTAATAGTCATGATAAATAGCCACAGTCCGAATTTAACAAAACTAACATTCGAACATTCCAAGAGTCTTGTAACTACATCATTTGTATCTATCATGAACATGCTTGTAGACAATTATATAGGTATGTATATTGTACATAGAATCTAGGTACAGCGCCCAGAGCTTAAAGCTCAGACCTAAGCTAGCATAAATCATATTATATGACAGAGAACTGACACTGCCTAAATGATCTTCACATTTACTTGTTAGTGAGGAATCACGTATTTGGGGGAATCAAATTATCAAAGCAGATCAAACGGCATAATTTGATGTCTCTTATACCACTTGCTTTGTAATGGAGGACTATTGATTGATTTCTAGGAATGTTCATCTTGAATTCAAATAAGCAAAAGACGTTTAATCATTCCTTTGTTCTATTATAGTTTTGAGTTGAGGGCGGAGCGCAAAATTGACTGTCAACTAAGACATACATACCCTTTTTAAACAATACTTAAGGAGCAGTTTTGAAGATCATATGATTGAAATAACACCACTTTTATCTTTTTACATTTTTTAGCCCAACAATGTACGGACCACCTCCTTTCCTCTCGCAAGCCGGTCGCTACTCAACATGTGCTCAATTTTTCTATTTGAAGACCAGCGCTGAAACTTCTCAATCAGCACATTCTGAGTTGAGACTGGCTTGTGACAGGACATTTTATATGTACTTGCCTATGTATTTGTCTTTTTCATTCTGTAATTTGTTAATTGTGTTCATAAGTAATTTCGTATCAAGTATACTTTATGGTACACCAAAATGAAGGATAACATTTACATAAAAAGCTAGAAGGTAACCAGGGACATTGGGTGACCTTATCACTAAAGTGTAATGCTAATTGTAATTCAATAATAGTTACATAATTATTACGTATTAATTAATTAATTATTTTTACTGCTTGTTTTTATGCTATTGTTTCATTATTGTTAATGTTATTTCATGCTATGATAAAATGTTTTCCAGAAAAGAACCGCTCCAATGAATCAGAGTCCTCTAAATAGATTCCAGTGCGACACACTGAACATTAATTAATAGTGACCATTTCGTGAATCATTAGTGTCAGTGTTCTTCGAACCGAATTTTTTGTGTGGTAGTTTGCTAATTGATTGCAACGGTTTTTGCAACGAATTGCTATTGAAACAGATTTCTACCTACAACATATTTTAAAAGAGAGCTTGTAACAGAAAGAGAATTATCTGCTTTTAAATTTAGTGGAACAACAATGTATTTAATCAAATAAACAGAAATTTTGAAGATTGAGCCAGAATTAATATTGATAGACAATTCGTTTTTAATATAATTTTACAGAAGTCTCTATCAAATTATAACATTTTAATAAAGTCGGTGCTATTGTGTTAATTTGCAAGAGAATGTAGGTACAATATCCGTATTTTCGTTCTCCTTTTTCTAATAGAATGTTATACTCCCTACTCATATATTTTCTGTTAGGCTTTGCCGAGTGCCACACACAAATGATCAGTCAATTTATCACGATATCCGACCCGGTTCAATTCTGTTCGCGACGGGAAATAAGGTTTTTGTTACAAACGACTCCGTCATTTTCTGCAATCCACCATTTTTACGATCGAAACATGACCAATGCTGCTTGATATACACCTACTTGCATTTTATGTGCCGACAGAAATATGAGCGAGCGAGGCCGAAGTGACTACTTTACGATTCGTTTGTATTTTCACGGTTTCCGAAAGTCGTATCTGGAGAGTTTTGTTGTTTAATGTGTTTCGCCTTTTATTCACTCAAGAAAAAAGATAAATGAAATGGGATTTTTACTCTGTCGTAAGCTGCGGAGGCAGCGCGGTTGTCACGTCGAGAGAGTGACCTCAGAACGCCGCAAATAAATTAAGTTTCACGTTGTTATAAAAGTGTGGCGGCAGCAAAGTGGCGTCTTTTATCTTTTTATAAAATCAACATACGGTAAAAAAGTATGCCTGTTTGAATTGTTGAAAATAATAATATTTTTTATTTATTGTTGTGGTGCTTTTTTATTTAACAATACTTAACCATACGAGTATCTATGTATGTAATTACTTCTGAATGGACAAAGAATCAAAATTAAATTTAAAAGACCTGACATGAACCAGTCGTATGTACATAAAATATGGTTCTTTCTATATATTTAACCTTAACGCCATTCTATGGTTTCGGGAAAGTAATAATTATACCCAGCCATTAACTACAATTATCATGAATACACCATAAATATTCGACAGCATCAATGATGTACTAACCAATGCGTGTCGATTGAAATGAATCGGATTTTTTTCAGTTATAATAGCGTAATGGTTGCGTGCTGGCCATATATCGTAGGACTCATTTGCTACTGATATTTCTAGGCCACTTTGATTGCTTCAGCATAACGCTAAATAAATAATCTTCAAACAACTGTGTGGTTACAATCTATAAGAATTCCCTGTATTTTTCAGTTTGTTAACTGTTACTAGGTATTTTCAATATTTTATGACGATTGTTTTTTGTTTAATTTCAAAGAATTAGCCCATACTAGAGCCCGAAAACTGGAAAAAAATATTTTAATATTCTCTACTAAGCTTAAATATGAATCTACTAAATAAATTTACTACGTACAAAAAGAAGCTCAGTTTCTCTAGGAAATTAAAGCCAGCCTTCGAGACTGAACACTCAGTTAGAAGTTAAAGTAAAGCTTTATCATACTGCGTCAGGATGCAAATACTTGGTCTGGGATTTTATTCACAACTTTCTGTAAAATTCTATAGAATTCGTCGGCAAGTTCCGTTTATACAGACCACGCTACTTTTACCCATCTAGCTCCCGCAGTAGCTAACTAGAATGAATAATTTAGCTGGTAAAAACGTACCAACTTTTATTTTATGAATTTTCATTTGCTGAATATTTACTCTAACTGCGGAATGCCGGACCGGGCAAAAGTATAAACAGGGTATTTTCTATTCAGCCTAGTTATATTAGGGTACTTTAAATTGTGTGATGTTGGAGTCAGCAATTTTGGCACATCTTTCATCAATATTTACAAGAGCTGTAGAGTAATAGCTTGAGAACAATAGCACTGAATTGGTTCGTTTAATCTAAAGTCATGAATACGTAAATCATAGCTGTAGTGAAATTTTGAAAGGCAAATATGGCTGAGTCTAGACAAGAGCCTAAGACAATACGGGCTCTCGGCGCGGGTCATGACTCCGACAGCCCTTGCCCCAGGCCCTAACCCTAGACCTGGCTCCTACTCTGGAACCTCATGTAAGTGACGTGAGTAGAATGATCTAATTAAAATTCTATTTCGCTTCGCGCGACTGCCAAAAGGGAATTGCATAGCAGAATAGTAATGGGTACCGGCTACGTCAAATGTCGCGTAAAATCCATTTCAGATAGGGTTTGTACTCGTTCAAATCTGATATGAATTAAAAATGTACGAGGCTTTATTTTTTTTTACAAAGATATTTTAAAATGGCTACTAGCGAATAACGTGTTGGATCATAGTATATTAATGCCACAAGTCATTGGTATGTTTGCTCTATTTAAAGCCTTTGCTATCTTATTAAAAGAGTATATACTTGCTGTAAGTTAGCATGTGTTTCAAAGCTGTTGTCTTATGATTTCTGTACTATTAGTTTAGGAGTAGCAAATAACAACTTTTTACTATGTTCTTTACGCTCTTTATGGATAAAGTTACAAAAATCACTGTCTTATGTTACAGCTGAAAACAAAAATAAGTTTTTTTTTACATTTTTACCTTAATTTTAGTAGTCTTAATCCAGTATTTCTATAACACCGGTAGCTATTAAATCCGTCTTAAAATGCACGCAAGCAAGTATATTAATAAGGAGCGGCTTAGTTTCTAATCCAACTGCGGGTAGTTAGCAAGTTGGACCTACTCATAATGAAGTTTCAGTTGACGGCATAACATCACGTCGGGAGCGCGCGGATGTATAGTCTGACCGGGCTGTTATAACAGATAATAATAATAATAAAAGTTTATTTGACTATTTACAATTTATGAACTTTACATTAGGTTTAATTGACTAATTTATTGATTAAACTTAAATAATTGTGATAATGTTACAGGATAATAATCCATGGATCTCCATAAAATCTTGGTAACATTAGCCTTGTTTTATATGGCTATAATTATATTCGAGAAACCTTAGTTTTATTTTAAGTAGTATCTAAATTCTAATAGACTTTATTTTTTTAATTAATAACGTATACATATATATATATATATATATATATATATATATATATATATATATATATATATATATATATATATATATATATATAATAGTGTTTCTTAATCCATGTGCACTGCGAGTAAAGCATTTAAAATGAAGCATTAAATAATATGTAATGCTTTATTTAGGTACCAAACATTTTAGTGAGAGAGATTTTAGAAATTAATAACACCCTATATTAGTATGTATGTAAGACTGTAAGTACATAGTCTTTTTAATTAATATATAACTAAAACGGTTTTCACTCACGTGTAATTCACGTTATAGGTAGATACATATATATATTGATAAAAATGTCTCACGCAAGATTTAATAATTAAATAGGCTACGTATTATTTTTATTCCGAACCAAAGCAGATGATATCCCGGCACAGCCGCGTTATTAAAAAAACCTTCTATTCATATATAACTGAATATTATCGTTATTTGAATTAAATTAAATTTTCTATTTTGAACGTCAAACTTCAAGCAGAATAGTAAAATTTAAGCAGGGCATTTCCCAAGTGTTCAATTACTCTTCTACGGTTTTTTTATGCTGTGCCTCAAAGCCTTAGGCGAGAGTTTATTGCATGAGGTCGAAAATGCGATGCTTTATTCACCAACTCTATTTTTCTAGAGCAAAGTATAGAAGAAAATCAAAGATTTTATGAGTTCATCGAGTTTATAGCTTTTAGTTTAATATTTCTGGAAGTAGAATCAATACAAATGTAACATTAAATGCATATTGTTTTTTTTAAATGTTTTGATGAATCAACACTTATGTTTTTGAACAAATAACCTTGTATACTGATTGAGTCGTTATTGAATAAAACCTTATGAAATGACCAGGAATCTATATAAATCATTTGTTTAGCCCCATTACGGTTTGGCACAATTAGGTACACATTTTATAAGTCCGATATCTAAACCTCACGCCACTAGAGCCCACCCCTGTTACATTACACTCCTTTTAATTGATTCTATTATTTGTTCTCCTGTGTATTAAATATCTGATATAAATAAATGACTATGACTATGACAACCATGTTGTACACACTCACCGAGTTAGCGCTAGGCTCCGTGTCGTGGTGGGAGGTGGAGAGGTGCCTGGTGGGTCCCGCCATGCTGCCGGCGGTACATTCTCTCACACCGCTTCAGGGGGCGCCACACTCTCACACACACACTCTGTTACTTCAACTAGCACTGCAACAACGTCTATTGATTCAATTCTTTATATAGAAGCTTATCGCTCATCACATTTCTTATATTTTACGATTTATCCGATATGATACGATTAATTGTCATTTGTTTTTCACGAAAAGTTTATCTATTTGTAGTCAAAAGTTCTGTGATGGTATGTCATTTCAACAGAAATTCACCTTTAGTTATTTTTTTTAATGAAAATTATATATCCCTGTAGTGTGAATAAATAAATAAAAAATAGTTAAGTTTTGTTTATTTCATAGTAGCATACTTACTAATTGTACGTAACTGAACAGTTCGCTTAATTTAAGCTAAGCAAATATTTGTTAAAACAAGCCACTTGAGAATTAAACTTAAGTGTAACTGCATTGTTTACACTCCAGTGCTTAAAACACTTGATGTGAATGCCCATCTGCCGAAACAAAGTACAACAGTTTAGACAACTTTATTAGTTTTATTGTTTTAATTATTTGAGCTTGGGGAAAACAATTTAATTTCTCTAGTACTAGGGGCTAATTCATATTGTGTAGGTTGCCTTTATTTTCATTGTCTAATACTGTATCAGATAAAAAGATTTTAGCGATAAGGCCACCGCTTGTGGCACTAGTTTAGATGTAATATGTTTTTTGTATTGTTTTTTGATTATCTGTCAATAATAAATGGCTTATCTATTAATCTTATTATTTTTATGTTACATAGCCATAAGTCATTTTCTAGTACACAATAAATATTTTCATTTTCATTTTCATTTGTGTCACGATCGAGTTGCATTATGTTAGAATGATATTAACAGAAAATTCAAAAAAATCACTTCATTTTGAAGTCTGTCTATATATGTGATTTATTTCAAAAGCAAGATAGAGATAAAAACTTTCTGTGTATAGTAAAACGTTTATCGGACACTATTCTGTAAAAAGATGATCAGCTTAATTTTAATTCTTGTTGGATAGAAAAAAAAAGATATATTTTTGGCTCGATATCAATTTATCATCAAAATTATAAATAAGTATCAGTATTAAAGAAACTAATTATGTAAATATTATGTAAATTGTATCTTGACAGCTTCAGTTCGATCTATATATTGCGCTACCCACAAAGTATCACAAGGTATCTAAATAAGTACCACCGCGTGGGCGGTTCATTCAAGAAATTCTCCGGCGACATTTGAGTGCCTATTTTAATTCGACATTACCTTCGCATTTATTTATTTATTAAAAGCCTAGACATTTCTCGTTAAGATGATCTTTAATAATGTTGATATCTGAATAAAGTGACGATGTTTTAATCTTTGAGATCATTTAGACGCTAACTTATAAATTTAAGACTTCTGCGTAATGTGAATTCGAATTATGTAATGTTTTACTGGTAGATCTCCGCGGCATCTCTTGTTTTTTCGGGCCTATACTATCACACAAAAAACCAGAACATCCGTCACTCCGTTTAAAATTATTTTACACATAAATTAGCTATTATAATATAAATATAATATTATCTGATGGATAGATTTTATTTAAATTCACATTAAAATATTCAAATAATACAACCTTTTTAGTATTAACCCTTGTAATTTTATCCAAGCATACGATAAAAATGGCAAAAAAACGAGTTCAGAAGTGGCACAGCACGCTGAAATAACGTGCTCAACTAACAGGTTGGGGTTTTATAAAAACACAAAATGAGTCGAGACGAGGGCACACAGATCTCCTATCTCGAATTCAATTTAATAGGATTAGCCGTTGTAATTCTGTTTCTTTTTTATGTGTACCATAAAATATGAAAAATTGTCGCGTGAAACAATTCCAAGGAGATTAATGGTGGCAGAGAATGATCCTTTGGTGTAGGCCTCCGCTGACCTTAAAATGGAATGTTAAATAATTATGACGAATGTGCAAAGTTGTAATGTCGTGGAGCATACGCATTCGTTACTAACAGGCAGCGGGAATGAGTCGTTACGATCGTGATTTTACTTTTTACTGTATTTAGGCGAAAACAATGGAAAGCGGGGCATATTTTTTCACAAATGGGCAAGGTTAGTTAGCTAGGCACTTCCATAATATAATGTCAAAGATTGAATTACTAATGAACGTATAAGGATGATGTGATTTTGGAGTTAAATTAAAAAAGTTATATTGTTTTTATATAAGTTAGTGTGACATACTTTTTCATATTGAATTTATTTATTTATTTATTAATTTTTTTCTTTTATTAGTGTATATATGTGTATATATTATTTATTATTAATCTATTGTATCTAACACATAAGTAATTTCAAGTATATGAACTAGCAATATAAAGAAGTACATACCTTTTTCATTATACACATTGTTTTAATATTCAAACGTCATGGTAAAAAAGTAGTTTTGCTAATATTTTATATATTACATTAATAATGTTGAAATTAGATTCATTTGATTCAAGAGTTATAAGGTAAAGCAGATATATTAACCAACTCATTTATGAAATAAAATAGTAGTTTATGCAACTGTCATATAATACCCGTGTTATATGCAGTTGCATACACTACTTTATCTTCACTAATGCATTGATAATTTATTAAATTAAATTCACGCGTACGTGTATTGTGACAGTGATTTTGCCGCCATTAAAATCTAACCAACGAGAGTGCAGCGCGACCAACCTGATTGGCCCTGCAATCAGGTTGGTCACGCTTTTTCGATGTTATAATGAGCTATTACGATATCGATGTGGATATTATAACATCATGTGCAATTGCTTAAATTGAGTGTTTTGTTGTCTGTGCTATAACAATAGTAATTATAAGTCAAGTATTGGAAACATAAGTAGAATGTTACTTCATTAGTGTAGATAAAAATAAATATATACTTACTAGTGATAGAATAATGGAGTATTACAGTTAGAAACTATGGAAATACTGAGGGTGAAGTAAAGTTTTAATGGAGTTGGAACAAACCGATTAACTGGACATGGGATCATAGTGGAATTTCAAACAAACTATATTGGGAATTTACTTTAATCAGCTTTAGGGAAAAGATTTAGATATCACATTGAAATATTTTAATGAAAACTGATATATTAATAATAGACTTATTTTAAGCCAAAAAATATCTTCATTATGATAATAATAAAATTGTTAATGATGCAAGGTTTTTAAGCACTTTTTCCTCTGGCCATTTTCAGATATTTTCTTAGCCTAAATAATATTGTGACATTTGTTATATAATATATTTAGTCCAACAATATTCAAATTTAAACTCGTTTATTTAGTAACATTGTATATTAAATACATTTAATAACTTTAATTTATTGTTGATTGGATTAAATTGTTATTTATTAAATGTCTCAGTTATTTATTATGAAATGGTTTTAGTCTTTACATAAATTTAAAATGAACTCAAATAATTAAAAATGAATTTATTCAATAATAAGAAACAATATTTACACATATTAACACTAATAGAACTAAAAAAGAGTATTTACATCTAAACTAAATTTAAACAATCTACATGTGGTATGGAACCAAGAACGCTGGCTGCATTCCCACGCTGGATTGCTATAGAAATCCTTTGCGCGAGGAACCAGCCAGCGTTCTTGTCTCTAGTGATGTCAATCAACATTTTATTTAATTTTTTTATAAAAGACTTAGTGCTTTTACCCCACGGTGGTATTGAACTTGTTGAACTCAAATGTTTTTTTTAGTAATTATTTATATAATGAATATACGAAATGTGGCACGCACAGCGGTGGATTATTAACTAAACGTAATCTCGACAAGCTCTGAATTAGATTCCATTTGAAGCCAAATATTAACTTTGAAACGATGTAAACGTATCTTACTCATTTATTCAAGTTTCACGACATAGATTTAATTAATTTTGGCTTGGTTGACGCGACGCGTGACCAAAATGCTGGCCTCTTTCTGGCTCAACGTATCAGCATTGCCATCCAGCGTGGTAATGCGGCCAGCATGCTGGGCACGCTGCCCTCTGGTAGTGGGCTGGAGCACTTAGATTATCTTTAGGCTTTTCTAAAGATTTTCTAAGTGCCCCTTTTTGTAGTAGTTAGAAGTAGTATGTTTAGTTTTCCTTCACTTGTTTTTATATTTTATTATTGTAAATAAAGGTTATATTGCCATTTTGGCTTTGTTTACTTGTAATGTGCATACCTACTATTCCTTGAAAATGTTTTAAATGATAGATTTCTTTTAAATTCTGTGTTATCATTATTTTGTGCTTTAGTTCACTTAAACTTAAAATCGTATATAGAAGATCACGCAACCACCTAATAAATTAACAAATTTAAATAAAATATATTTAAAATTTAAGACACCTCACCACCCTAGTTAAAATTAATATCCATATTTTAAATCTTGTGTTAATTAAAATTTAATCATATTTTGTACACTATCATTAATTATATCACATGGTCTTTATCCACATGACTGAATGTCTTTTAGTGCTACGAGCGTAGCAGTGCTACGGGCGGCTACGCGCTACGAGCGGTCGTAGAGGCTGTCTGCACGCGACTGCCGCAGTCACTGTGGCCGCGCTGGCCACCCGCACTGCCTTCAGGTTACTTTAACTTTTGCTTAAATTTGTACCGGGTTACTTGGCACTTAACTCAGTTAATCTTTACAAAATACATAATTATACAAAGTTTATTTATTACCATTTTACAAATATAACCTTTAAGTAGGTAAATGACTATTATAACTTTAGTTGACAACTTAGTTATATATTTTTAGGATAAATTAGTCTTGTATATTTTTTCACCAGTAAAATCTATAAACTCTAAAACTAGGGTAATTTACATTTACTCATTAAAATCAATAACTACAAATATTTTTCATAAATATACAGCTTAAATTGAATGAACACCAACTTGTCTTGTTCTACGAGTTTTAAAAATACGCAGAATAAAGCTGTTGATATTTTATACACAAGGATATTAAACGTGCTCAAAACATTTTTTTAGAGTATTTCCAAGGTCATTGAACAAAAAGTTGCTGAAAACAACCTTTGAACGGCTAATTAAAAATGCAAACGCTTTTAAATAATTCTAAGAAAGTTGTGATGAAAGGTTCAATGAAAGAAAGAAGAATTTATAGATGATACATAATTTTGGAAATCTTGATTTGTTTTAAATATAATATCTGCTTGTTTTCTCAATTCAACGGAGGAGTCGTAGTGAAACAAAATTAGAGATCTCTCTAAACTTATTGAAGAAGTATTTGATCAAAAGAGAGCTGTCCGAAACATTTTTTGTGCAGTTTTGAATTAGAACTTTGATCAAAAAAGAATTATGTAATTTTTTCAGTATTTTAGATCTCACAGTTTATATCTACAGGTTTGTTATCAAGTATCACGCATCCTGTTGCGTGTGGAACGCAGTAGCCAGCGAGATCACGAGATCGCGGGAATGTACGTGAATAAAAAATGCGCTGACAAGCTACAGCGTCATTTATCACACCTATTGAAGCCTAAACTCGTGCATATGTAGGCTGGGATCAACAACAGCTTTCATATACATAAATATATTATATATTTCTTGCTTGTACTTATTTGTTTATTATTTGCTACATTAATGATTTTCTTTCTTCCTTTCATTTTGTGACTAGTATTTTTGGAATTGGGTACCATGTTGAATACTATTGACCATTGATGAGTAATGATTTGTTCTTGTAGAGGAGCAAAGACCCTCAGTGATGAGGACTACGGTAAGTTGAGGAGGAGGTGCTAAGTTTAATTATGTAATTCTTGGCAAGCCAAAGTAAACAGCTAAAGCTCTGTTTTTATATGAGATAAGTTTGAGTTTCTACTTTTGAAGATACAAAAAAATTTAATACATAATTTATAACACCTATGGTATATGTTGTCGGTTTTTTAGTTAGGTTAGGTACCTAAACCATTTATCAAAATGTCAAAAAAATATTTAAACCTGTGGATGCACATTTTATTTATCTTTGCTTAGCGATGATTACTTTATGCGAATCTCCACAATCACTCAGTGCTTGCTCACACAAAAATTCCATTTTATTTGACACTTTTACACATCATTTTAATTATATTTCATTGAACTAACTAGTGATGCCTCTATCTTAATATAATTTTCCATACAAGATGCTTAAACTCAAAAATAATTAGTAAGTAATTTCACAGACGATTATTAATATATTGTATTCATTTTTACAAATATAAGGAATCTTAAGAATCAAATTTATCTTAAATTTATTAAGACCAATTCTAAGAAATTCTCTAATATTCTAATTCGTGCAGAATTCCACGCAATTTCCATAAATTGCACCACTTCTTCAGCTTTGCCAATAATATCAGGAAATCGTTTGGATATTTTCAAGGATTTCTTACTTCTTCATTTGCGTGAAAAACGTTTCAGATATCACATTTATATAATAATTGTAGACGCCCGCGTTTTCACTCGCATTATTTCAGGATGAAAAGTAGCTTATGACACTTCTAAGACCTCATACTACCTACCAAAATTAATTATGACCCGTTCAGCCGCTTTTGCGTTATGAGCGTTTAAATAAGCAGATAAACAAAACAAACACAAAACTTCTAAAACTACTGAAACGTGTTCTGTTATGGATTAAAAGAATACCCAAATTTTTCTTTTCTAATATCTTCTATGTTCAGATTTTCGACCCTCTTCAGCTTTATTATATGTATAGATTGATAGTAAGAGAGGTTGTTGGTCTATTGCAATGCAAAAGCGAGAAGTCACAATGTTTTATAACGTTACATAGATCCACGTTTGCTTCCATTACTAATTGATAAGAGGCAAAGTGTGTTTATTGTTTTTTTTTCCTTTTTCATGCTGTAACGGAGTCTGGTACCATTGCAGTTGGATATGATAATAATATAACATTGTGATATAAATAAAAACAGCAAAAAAGTAAGTAAAAGTATGTGTAAACGATAAAAACAAAGTCGCGTAGCATTTACTAGTTGTATAATTAATTTTAGACATGTACTTGTACATACATATGATGAACATAGACAGATGTTAATAAGACGCAATAATTTAATTTAAGTATTGTCACAAAAGATGCTTTTGACAATGATACATAATATAGAAATAGAGTATTTTCTTCAAAAACGCGGGCAACGCTGCGGGCAGTAGCTAGTGATTAATGAGGTTCAAATGTTTAGGAACGCATTTACAGGTAACCCCAGTAACGTCAAATATTCAGTGCCTTGAGTTCATTATTTATTTGCAATACGTTAATTGGGTTTGCGTTTCGCCACAATTTGTGATAAATACTTGTACGTGTACATACATATTCCATGATATATTCAACTATCTAAATATAGACTCTATCATAGAATTAAACATACAAACAAATTCGTTTCTTTTGTTTGTAGAAAATTAAAAAGCTATGTTTAATTGACTCTTTTAAGTCACAGTTCTAATGAAAAATTTCGCAAAACATTTCATTACGCTTTAGCAAAGTAGGAAAGCTAAGCTTTGGGTATCTCATTGCATTATACAGCCAAAAATTTAAGGTTTTAAGTTTAATCTACATAATAAATGACTTAAATTTAGGCTTAATTAGTACTCACGTCCCATATATTTTGAAAGTCGTTACTATTTCTAGGCACTTAATCCAGTCAAAGTCAGTGTACCAAATAAAATGCTGAAACGGAGCAGTAGCAAAGTCTAGAACGCGCTTAAACTAGAACCGTTCAAAGGCACGAGTAAATACGTAGCGGTCTCGACTCTTCAGGAAAGCGGTTCATTAGGTTCTAACTCCAGTGATTTACTTCTATACGATGTACGAAGCACACGCACCTCAGAGGACTGCGGTATACAAAGTCACTTGTTACTATCGATGAAATCAGTCTTTACTTAAGTGAGCAAATATTATTGTTACATACAAATTTAATAAAGAAATAAAATTTGTTTATTTTGCATGTATCTAAAGCTTAATTTATACAATTGGCAATTCGTCTTTGTGTGATATATCAAAAGACATTTTAAGGTGAAAAAATTCTTGAAACCACACGGCTCAAACAAGCTTACTAAGCTTATTGATTAACTTCCATACTGTGTATTGAACGACTGCTGGAGCTTTATCTTCGTTTCCAATACATTTCAAAAGGCGGATTATTTTCTCGATCGCAGTAAAGTAGGTCGTTGTCGTGTCGTATTGTCAAGGCTTTACACATGTACCGTAAGCTCAATATTTATATTTAGCTGGTAACATCTTATTTCATTTGATTCTAAGTCAAGTAAAATTATTCTAAAGTAAAAGACCTAAGTAAATACGTACCAACCTATGTAAAGCGTAGGTCTAGAGTACAGTCTTGCTTAGTAAATGTATGATAAACACGATAAAACAACATGAAAACACGACAAATAAATTATATTAGTCATGGCTTACCAATACCATGAAATAGAAACGTCCAAATACTATCTCTAATGTCCATGACATAATGTATGTATCTTGTATTAAAATTTACCAATATCGTCAGGTAGGAAAATAGTCATATTATTATATCCGAAATACCACCTCTGCCTCCACTAAAACATCGAAATACTTGACCGAAATAATATTACATCAGTCAAATATTATACTAACCTAAAATTTGTACACGCGTCCTATACGCAGAATGTTTGTTTGTTTTCGTTATTGTCACTTTCAAATAGCGCTGTGATAACAATTAGATTTTTGTTCCTATCGTACGAGAATGATAAACTCGGAAGGTGGGAGTTTCACACCTAAGGCTTCTGACACGGTTTAACAACAGCACTATGACACGACACAATAATGTACACAAACAGCTGACCTACAATTAACGTGTCATTTGACCCATAGAAGTGCCTAAATGACATACCAGTTTTTGTAAACCCAATTTAAAATACAGATGCTTCAGTCAACCAGATTCATTCAGACAGATTCTACTTGGAATTACGACTAGAACCACTTATTATCTTAGACTAGCTGTGCCTGCGGCTTCGTCCGCGTGGAATAGTTATTTTGGGCATTAATTGTTTGAAATTTGAACCGTTTTTGCAGCACACGCAACGGAAGCCCTCAAAGATGAATAATTTTCCCCGTTTTTTCCACATTTTCCATTGTTTCTTCGCTCCTATAAGTTGCAGCGTGATGTTATATAGCCTAAAGCCTTCCTTGATAAATGGCCTATTCAAAAAAAAAAATATTTTTTTCAATTAGCACCTGTAGTTCCTGAGATTAACGCGTTCAAACAAACAAACTCTTCAGCTTTATTATATTAGTATAGATATCGATAAAATCAAGTAGCACCGGGGCGCATCACAAGTACGGCATAACAAAGCATAATATACGATAAGTCTAGTATCGCATGCTTCTGTCAAGTGTAACAAGTGTCTCGAATTGTTTCGGCAATAATGTATCAAGTTTAGCGGCTGAACCGGCAAACGATCAAATATTTGTACATTGAGGCTCATGATAATCTCTGGGGAAATCCAAAGTTGTCTTGTCAGAGTGAGCGGGCGTGTGGAACTCCAGAACAAGCGCGTAGGCGGTGTACAATAACAACTGCCTTTTGTGTTCAAGGTGACTTGATGCGGTATGAAATCGGATGGTAACTTTGGTTTAGATACTGCGGATTATGAGTGATGAATATTTTTCAAAGGGGATACGTAGAGTTAACCAGAAAAAGTGACATTAAATATTGTGTCCACGCCATTTGTAAGTTTCTTGAAGCTTGAGTACTTAGATAATTGCATATTACATGGTAAGCATATTAAATAAACAAACATGGCACGTACCTTCGTCTTGGACGAAATCAAGAACATACAAATAATGCCCCGCACTTGGGAACTTAATTGTGTAAGTAACTAAAAGAAAACAAACGTTTTTGAAAGGCAAATCACAATTATTTGTTTATTCAAATGCTCTGTAGTCATGAACTTTCCGCCACATAGACTATGGATATTATTTCAAAACCTATTTTAGCTAAAATTAACAACAAAATTAAATGGTCACCTTGTACTTTTTTATGTACGTGTTTAAATACGTAAGTAATGGAAATAAAGAACTCAATAAATGGAACTTAAATAGTTTATAAGCTCTGTGTAATACATTGATGTACAAATGCAGTTAACATGTTATTATTAGACTGAAAACTACGGAAATATATTTCATGAAAATGTTTGTTCATGTTCAGAAAATAATACAGTATTTTGACACTGAACAGTGAAAACAGTCAGGCATTCTACCACGCTTTCTTTGATTTGATCCTGATGGGATAAATAAATAAAAATATTCTTTATTGAAAGATACATAATCCATACAATACAGACAAATTAACCACACAAGTAACTACACCCTTACATACACTGAAAATATATACGACATAGATTAATCTATTATTTAAATAGAATAACTAATTCCTAATCCTGCCATAGAAGCATTCATTTAAATGCAGACCGCAATGTTATATTAAAAGTAGGTACTAATTGGACTAATCCGGGCTTAGAGTAGTATAACGAGCATTTAAATGTTATTTTAATACTAGTCACGTTTTATTAATCTGCATTTAAACGTTTTTTATTTTTAATCTATTAATTTAAGGATAACTAAAAGCTTTTTTACGCCTCATATAGTTGTGTGTCAAGTTAATATTTCTTTTCTTTATTCTTCGAAGGAAAGCGTTTATTTATGTTGATACATAAATGATTGTGTTCATATGTGTATGTCTGATCTACAATTTTATTGCATGAAACCGGTTCGTTGCAGTCGGGTTTTATTAAAATATTTTTTACCCGTTTTTGCGTTAAGAGCTTTTACCAGATAAACAGACAAAAGTCTAAAAACTGCTGAAACGTGTTTTGTTATGGATTGAAAGTATACTACACTTTTGACCCTCTGAGCTTTATTATTTGTATAAATTCTCTTAATAACTTCAACTTTCGAAACCAAATACCACCGCGTGTTTATAATCCCTTGCTTCGATTAGCCTACAAGCTCGTCATATAAGGTATTGCCTGCCACTGATACTAAAGATACCCATTCAGCAGAGTCATAATTGCTCCCTGAAGTAATCGGCGTTGCATCGAGTTGCAGCCCCACGAGAAATAAAAGCTCAATCCCAGTTTTAAGCTATCAAAAGCTCGTTTGAGTTGATCTGTCTTGTCTACACAGTTCTACAGGGACTGGTTCTAGGTTTAATCGGGAGAGAAGCTTCTACGTCGTTGCACGTAACAAAAATATTTTTTTTTACTAGTTTTCTTTATCAGGGCGCTGAATATGATGTTAAAATAATGTAGAATGTAATGTTACATTAGACGAGGTAAATTAAAATGTTTATCAGCGTTGAATAAATATTCATAGGGTTGCTTATCATAACTTCTAAAATCAAATAAATTAATGAATCTTTGTTTATCACACTATCATGATCAGGTATTTATGTTTTATTTTGTAGCTAAGCAAGCAATTATTTACAATACAGAAAACAAGGAATGGAAAACTAAACATACTATATCTTACTACAACGAAATAAAAAACAGAAAATAAATTGATATAAACAATAATAACTCTATAAGCTCCGGCCCAGTGCCTGAGGGCAGCGTGCCCAGCATACAGGCCGCATTACCACGCTGGATGGCAATACTGATACGTTGAAGTTAGCCAGTATCAATGTTGATTTTTTATTTTTGTTATGTCATCGTAAAAAAAATGTTAAGTATATAAAAATACTAACTTTATGATACAAGTATGATTCTGATTTACACAATTGAAACATCAAAGCTGTATCCGAGTGTCACACGGGAATTTAAATATTCAGTATTACTTATGTAACCTTATCGATCTATCTACTGTTTGAACAAAATGTAATATACATTAAGTAATGTTGTACCTACTATATTTTTTATCATTACGAGTAAATATGTAACGAAAGAAATTACAAAAATTGGTTGGTTCATGATGTTAGTAAAATGATAATCTTTAGCTAAAAACAGATATGTAGACTGTTATTTTTTGTATATTTATTTTATAAATAAAACGAGGTGAAATTTTTCAAGATGCAATTTCCAAAATAGAGCCAGCGTAGCTAACAATTACTGAGCCAAATATATGTAGTTTAAACATTAATAATATAAGAACAGAATGAACAGAATACTTATAAATCTCATGATAATAACGCTCTCTATTTTATTTAAACCATTATTCACATAAAATGTAAAAAAATAAAGTAAATACACATTTTTAAACTACCTTTTTACATCAGAGTAGTAAACAAGATTTACCGTATACGCGCCGATGCCTTGTTCCATAAATAGAGAGCTTACATATACGAGTACATAGATAGATAGATATGTACATACCACCCCCGTGGCGTTAACAAGAAAAAGTAGACTACGTTATCGACTATCGCATAAACTGAAGGTATGTATGTATACAGGGTTTACCTAGGAGTTACGTGTGGCTGGTCTATAGGTCAGAGGGTATCAATTAATTTGTAATTTTTGTCATCCATATCTTAACAATTTTGAATGATCAAAATTAATTAAATCAAGTAGCTTTTATTACTCAAATACATGTGTAAATAAGTAACTAATGTGGAAGATACAAATCCATTCTTGAGTATTAAATGACTGACTCCTGCGCTAGGTACCAGAGGTCCTATGTTGCGAGGAAGTCAGAGATACCACCAACATCACTATATAGGTGTAGTTAGTTGCTGACGTTGATTGATATAACCCTGTAGAGCTACTTAGGTTTACCTGTTGCAGCGAGGTTGTACTTCCGTCTCCGACCAGTCACCGGCAGGCTCTTTGATGTTATCACAATACTGGCTAAAGTGATGTACAGACTGACTATTTCAGCTCAGTATGCTATCACATCTAGGCCTTTACCCGCATTTGAGTTAACATCATAGCAACTTAATTTTTTTTCATGATTAAATATCAAACATAATTTGTAACAATCTGAGTAAGAAGTGATTGAAATGTAATATTTTTAATAGCTAGGGAAATACATGCTACTTTATTTAATATGTTATGCTATAACAATAATATTAGCATTATTAATTTATTATAAACATTTATTACTTGCTTCGCTCAAATAAAATTAATTAAATGAATATTCATAGCTGAATTTTAATTCAATTACAATATGAACATACCGTTTTCATTGTTTTTCTACTCTCTATCTACATAAAGCTAAAGGCCACGGTATCATTTACAGCATAGACTATCCTATATGATATACATGTACTACAAAACATACTAAAGTCAAAGTCAAAGTTATTTATTGATAAGCAATTTCTTACAAGTCAGATACTTAAAGTTGTAATTTTATAACAATATTATTACGATAGGTACATGTACACAAGTACTATTATAAAATTATTTATATATTATATCTAATTATTCAGTGTATAACATCAAATAAATTTACAGCGAATTATTTTATTACAAGAAAAGCTTCGAAACTATAGAAAGTCTGTTCGATGAGCCAATTCTTTAGGCGAAGTTTAAATATATTATTTACTACATGCATACGATCTACCAAATAGCCTATCTACATAACTATGTATAGCTTATCATACTCGTACTTAAAGTTCGTTTGCCGTTCCACCGACGCACTAAGCGCATTTTCAACAGGCGCTCGCTGGTTCCAACAGCTACCTAATACTTTACATTCAGGTGAACTAACCCAGTCCTATCCAAACAGCCAGAACAAACACACAGGCACACGTACGTGAGTAATGTGGCCATTTCGCCGGAACTAAGGGACTTTTTGGCCTTTTACATGTTGTATTATGATTGTGCTGCGCTGTTGTGTTAGGATTTGAGTGTCTTTGAGAGTTTTATTTGTCGAGTCCGAGGATTTTATGTTTGAGTTACGCGTGAATTTAGTGTCATTTCATCGTATTTTGGTTGCATAATTTGAATGTTTTTTATCCTCTTTTGTTCTTTGAAGGAAAGTTCTGTAAGTAAAGTGTATGTGATAGTTGCCAGGTAATGATCCATTTTATGTGTTCAGCTAATTGATAGGATGTCTTCTGTTTTATTTGCTATAGAAGCACACAATCGCCAAGAGGGGAGTTTTCTTAAGAATATTTAATAAGTTGGTATATTTTAAATAAAATAATCATTCTTCAGCGTATTTAATTTCTATTTTCATAAATTAAGAGACAAACCCACATTTTCCTAAATCCAGACATCAGAATAAAGTCAAGGTTGTACCCATCCATTGTGTATGAAAACCAGTGAAACTGAGATACGTTACCAAAGCGCTTATAAACCTGTGTTGCCATATTCTTAGCTTTATTTGGCTTCATACGGACAAGAATTAATGCTTGTGTCGCAAAATTTGGCATAATCGTGCTGCATTTCAAACTTTATGCCCAAAATTAGGTGAAATGTGCTGCGTCATGCAGACCTATTTATCATGCGGATGTAAAGTGTGCTTTTGTGGTAGTTGTTGCTATAACTTGTAAATAGCTATGGAGGGTGAAGTTTGTTTACTTCTATAATTAGATTATATTTATGTACTTATTAATATGAAGTTAGATTCTTTACGTGGTTGTACATAATTTCGGTAGAATTGATTAGTTCTTTGCTTTTTGTCTTTATCTAAAAATTTCTTTGTCCTGCAACAGAAACTACAGAACAGTTGAATGGTAAAATATTCTCCACTTCATCCCATAGTCAAACAGCCAAACATTTTAACCATCTGCAGTCAACTGTAACTTTTATGTATCGTGTCCTAGAAACAGTCAACTATAGACTTTGTGGAAGGTCGACCATCTAGTTTCCAGACGCGTCTAAACTGTACAGAAGTATGTGAAACATTAAATGTTAAATATATATCTATATCTATAGGCATATCAAACATATTCAACATAGCACTTCATGAAAATCAGAAAAAAATTACCGTCCTAAAACACAATGCACGAATACATATAAATCGGAAATGTGCGTAAGCTTATGTCCTCAGGTTTTTGAATTGTTCTGTTAATTTGAACGCTCATAGCGCAAAAATGGCTGAACGGATCATCATGATTTTTGGTATGTATGTATCATGAGGTCTTAGAAGTATCAAAGGCTACTTTTTATCCCAAATTAATACGAGCGAAGCCAGGAGTCTACTCTAGTAAAAAAATAAAACAACAAATAAGACAATAAAGCATCAACCAGCAGTGTGTGATTCCCATCACGTCTCAGTGCGAGCTGCGCCGTATATTATACGACAAAGTGGCTTGCAGCGGACAGCCGCCGAACTTTACTGCTGAAGTATAGCCTTCGACGGAACTGTCTAGTATCTGGTACTAACTAGATTGTTGTTACATTATATTAGCACTATGTTAGTTACAATATACTGTTTCTGTTCCATTATTACCTTAGAGATTGGATTAAGTTCACGTAACGTAAGATTATTTTTTAAATTCGTGCCCCTAAACAAATCTCAGTTATTAGTTTATTAGACCAGATGAATTCATGAATCTTAAAGTAGAAACAATTTGTTAGTAGCTGGAATTTGCCTCTTCGTTCGGGAGCAACATAATTAAATCAGAACATACGTTCTGAAGATGGATGTCATAACATTCGAAACGCTTAAACAACTTACGCGATTTACACGTGAGTGAAAACCATTTAGTTAATCTTTTGATAATTAAATCATTTAAAAGAATCCTTGCTTTCCTTTGTGTATGACATTTTAAAACTACTTGACCTATTTTGCATCCTACAATGTTCTCTACCAAATTTAATAATGTAGGGCCTGTCTGTATCATGCTTCTCTTAATAAAAGCTCGAAAGTTCTCCTCAATATCCGATAATTAAATTACCGAAGCGTTCTCACAGTGAATTTTGCGAACGCTTAGTTAACTTAATTTCCTCCCAAGAGGCGTTATCACAACAAAATGTGACATCTATTCTACCCGCAAAATAATGTCGACAAAAAATTTTAAAGTTTAAAAATAATGGCGGTCTAGTTTAATTAACGCGAAATTTATCGGTTTCTTATTAAATATTTTGTAAGCTATTGTGAACTTTAGTGTTATCTATTCAAAGCATCGTATTTTATTTTTGTAGACATAAAAATACTATCAATTATTTTGTTGTTTGAAACTAGGGTTGGAAAGTAGTAGTGGAGTTGAATATAATTAAAATTGTTGGGGTGCAGTGATATGTGACAATGAGGTTATTGACTAACCTATACGACCCGACTTCGGTTTTAGCGACTCGTGACTACCTGTGTAAGCTGTAAAGTTTTCTGGTAGTTATACCATAAAATTACTTGATTTATGAAATATGGCAATTCGATAGCTATGATGTGAAACAGTTACACTCGCAGTATCAATATTTGTTTAGAAACATTTATTTTCTGAGTTAATTAATTGCAAGCAAAGTATAAATAAACGCAGAACAACTTCAAGTATTGTGCTGAGGTAAATTACAAGCCAAGTCAAAACGCTAAACAACGTAAAGTATTGTATACATACATATAACTATTCACACTTTTACAGTAGAAATAGATTTAAGTTATTTCAACTTGCAGTTTGTAGTTGATTGAAAGAGCTATAGATACTTGTAGCATCCAAGTCAACTGGCTCCATTAGCGGTCTACCGATGTAGCGCCTCGCTCCACTGATTGCAATTGCGAATCAACCTGTAGGTTGTTAACTAGTATACTATTCTATAGGTAGGTATAGACCAATGAGTGGAGAAGATTGATTTTTGTAATTATTTTCTGTATTGATGTTCGTTAATCAAAGCTAGGTCTCTCGGTTTGTGGCAGCCATAACAAGAAGGTATTAATTGTTTGTTTTTTTATAGATATATAGTCGCATTTTTCAAAATTTTAAATTTTCTTGAGACTTTGGCACACAAACAACCTTTTTTGTGTAATGAGTTAATTTAAACATTTAACATAGTATCATAGTAATTAAACCTATTAGTGTACACATTCGAAAACGAAATTCGAGGCCAATTTAGGCCTTTAATTTCAAAGGAAAAATGCACTATTAGCCCTATTCATATTGAAGGAAGGTAAACAGAGAATTCGTATTTTATGACAAATATTCTTACAAAAATTTTGGTCAGACAAAATATGCTGAAGATTAATATTATCGTACCTATCCCTAAGTATTTTTTTTTATGTTCACAGGAATAAAGCTTGTGCAATGTTACCTACCTATTTCTGCTGCCTTCAATAAAATCCAAGCTAATAAGTATTGCCGCCATGCCTCCGCACTGCTTCTATAAATGCAGCACCGTAACAGGTCACGTGCTGCCAACGCAATTACTCACGTTTACCAATTTGCTGATCTTTCAGGAAAATACTGCATTACGCCAGAGATTGTCTATTATGAAGATTTTTTGTTCGTGTGCAGTGATTTAGAATAAAGGAATAGTGTAGGAAATAGCAACAAGTAGGTGATCAGATTAGGAAAGATAAATTGGATTAGAGTCATCTCCATTCTAGACCGTAATGTTTGCTTACCATCGGTCGAATTATGGTCAAGTGCAAACTCATTCTTTGTATAAAAAAGTAGGATACTTTTACTTTTATGGTAAGATAGAATAGGCGAATAGGTATAGATAGGAATGTATAGTGTGGCACTAGCCCAACATAGATGATATTTTTACAACTAAGTGTACTTATTTTCGCATTGTTTAGCTAGTTATACTGAAACTAATCTACAGAGAGACATAATCTGAGCATTTTCTACACATAAAATAAAGCTAATGAGGGTTAAAAGTCTGAACATTGAAGATATAAAAAAAATGATTGGCGATACTTAGATTTGATAACAGAACACATTCCAACAATTTTTAGAATTTTTGTCTACTGTTTGGTACTTAAGTCAAAAGTTACCAATTTCGTGCTGGATTATACCTAAATATATTAATTGTGAAAATCAGCCATCGCTTACATGCGGTTGCTACGGAAATCCACACACAAGCTTTGATCTTTGACGTGTTAAAATAATTATGTAGCCAATAATACAATAATACACGTTAATTAGCTCAATTAGAACATGGGAGACTTAGGTGAGACATGTCAATTATATTTGTATTCGTTTCAATAAATTTTCTATTTGTGTGGTGATACTGTACAAATAGAATATGTGAAAGATTTCAACGCCTCAGGTAGTTCTTAAGTGTCACAGAAGTATCCAATGCATCAAATCAGTACATATAAAAAAATATTACATTGCTTTTGTCGTTTTACTTTTTAAATGTCAAAGGTCAAAAAAACAGTAATTTTCATGGGATTATTCACATTTTTGTCATATACCCTACCCATGTATATATTAAAAAAATAAGCATAAATGTGATTTATGTTTAGCAATATGGTGGCAGCAAACAAAGCATTCTTTCACCCAACATGTGAATTCGTTCATACATTTAATATTCACGGCCAAATTACGTGGGTAAATTAACATTATAAACCCGAGAGAGAACAAACTTGTAACATTCATTGGATTACTTTATTATAGATATCGCCTATGATTGCTTTACCTCACGTAAAACTACTATTTACTGGGTTCAAAAACCTCACTGCCATTCACAGATGTTTCTATGGTGATAGTTATACTGTAGTGGTCGCCAAGATTCTTGATATGGCCACGCATCATTTTTCTCAAAATACACAAAATATATGTTAGACGTTCTCCTACCAAATTACACATTCGCGAGCCTACTTGCCTTCAAATGAAGCAGTTAAAGACATGTAAGATGGTATGAAAACTCAACTCTACAGCTTTACCCCTGACTTACAGCTTTAGCCCTGATCCCTGTCAGATTGGTTACCTGGAAGAGATCACTTTGATCGATGAGGTCGCCAATTAGGATACAAATGTGTATTTATTTTAGTATGTTGGTTATAGTACGGCGGTACTCTCGACACCAGAGTTGGGCACTTTCATTCTATAAAAGAAATAGGAATTACGGCAGTCGTTAAGCCACGTCAAAGGTCTTTAGGGCGGCTTGATAAATTCTTAACTCCAGTGCTGGCCACTCTCATTTGATAAGAAGAAGAAGTATGAAAGAGGTTGCCATAGAGTTATCTATCTATCTATCACAACAAAAACTTATCTTTTAATCTACCAGAGATAATCTGCGTAAATAACGTTTCCATAATGAAAAGAGGGCAAACTAACGGTGTGCAGGAGGTATAAACAGGGCGGGCGAGGCAGCGATGTGTAACGTAACAAGCAAGGCGGGCAAATCAAACAACAGTCGATCGTCGGGCGGAGGGCGGCGGCTTGCTCGCGCGGAAATATAGCGAGCGATGCTTTGTAGATCACGGTGTGGTGTATAAAAAGTAATGTGGATTTGCTATACATACAGATATGATACATTGTTTATTAGTTAGAGATCTATATATCTATCTATCTATCGACACAAGCGTTTGCAAGTGTGGGGCTAGATGGCGCTGTGTGCAATGTCCCGGAATATTTATTTATTTGTCAGTTACTTTAATGTATCTGTACCTACTATACAACTGCCGATAAGTTAAAAGAAAGGTGGTATATTATTTTTACTGGTAACTTACGAATAACTTTTTTAAGGCTGATTTTAATAAGGTTTTTTTTACGTGGGATAGGTATACGTATGACTAACGTCCATCTGATGTATTTGCATTGCAGCATTGCTGTAGGCTACTAAGCTACAACTTTGGGGAATTTACAATAAAATCAGCAGTTTCTATAAAA
The DNA here is from genome assembly GCA_927399415.1 of Macaria notata. Lineage (NCBI taxonomy): Eukaryota > Metazoa > Arthropoda > Insecta > Lepidoptera > Geometridae > Macaria > Macaria notata. The sequence goes on from OV656727.1 coordinate 6,135,663, forward strand.
AGGGGTATATGTGAGTAAACATTTTTTTGATAAACATGGAAAGATTTGGCATACAAAATGAATATTTACTTACGTTTTAATTACCCTTTTATAAACAAGTCAATTAGCATTCTCAAATTTTCGACCGAGAGGAAAAACCGCAATTAAAATGTAACATGCTCGTGAAAATTGTAATTTTAATTAATAATTTTCTTGGTGTTTGTTTTGACTGATTTAAGTCAGTCATTATTTTAAGTTTCTACATGAAACATATGAATAAATAATACACGTGACACAATGTTACCTTCCTTTTATATTTTAATGTCTTCTTCTTATCGAATGAGAGTGGCCAACTCTGGTGTCGAGAGTTAATCAAGCCGCTCTAAGGGCATCATACATGGCTTAACGATTGCCGTTCTTTGACAAACAGCCAGTACCTACAAACATTATTGTTTTTATTTTTATGTGATAAAGCCTCTTAGTATATACGTGGCTATTCAAAAATGATAACTAACGAGCGCTAGCACATTTAAATAGCAAGTTAATGGTTAAGTAAAGCAAAAGCAAAACATTTGAACACGAACTCTGGGGGCACGCTGCCGACAGGCTGCGTGCCTTCAGAATGCAGAAACGGGCAATACGGGCTATAGCTCAAGTGTCACGTCGCACGTCGGCGAGACCTCTCTTTAAATCGCTCGGGATTCTTACGCTGCCTTCACTGGTTACATACCAGTGGGCTATTTACGTGAGATACAATCTGGGCATGTTTGAGACGCGCGGAGAGCTGTACTCGGGTGACAAGGAGCTCCGTCACGCGACCATGCTGGCCACGCAGCATGTGCGCCTCGTCCGCGCCGGGAACTCCACACATGTTAAAGGTCCGGAGGTGTACAACTGCCTCCCGACTGATATCACTAATGTCTTAAGCGATAGCGTATTTAAAATTAAACTAAAGAAGTGGCTCGTTCAACAAACTTTTTATACTACTGACGAGTTTTTTTCTATTTACAAGAAGTCCTACCTAAATATAAATGGTAGGAATTATGCGAAATAATTTTATAAGTTTTATTTAAATGAATGTAATTGTAAAACATTACCAATAAATTGTTTTATCTGTTTTTATCTGTTTTACTTCCCTTCAGACCCTTCAGGATGTTGATAAAATCATAACTTGATTGATTAACGTTTCTGACAGCCATTTTTACTAGAGTTTTATAGAATGCTATTAAGGTGCAAATAAAATTAAAGAATTTCAACCATAATATAACTTTGAAATAAAATCTGTATTTGTCAGTCACGCGACCTTAACACGCTCTGCATGAGCTCCATTTCTAAAGTACTTAAACGAAATGATATCCATTACTCAGATTTAATATAGAATTTCATTACCCTCTACAAATGGATCTATGCTTTAAAGCTAATTGAATCTTATTGTTGTATTAAAATCACGTAGCGAAGCTTCTCGAAGCAGTTAAATAACTTGAAATTAGAAACGCCTTATAAATGCAATTTCCAATTCTGAATTCTCGGCATAAAGTCAAGCGCTGAGTAATATTTCGAGGGCCAAAGATCAAGTAATATTAATTGATGTTGCATAAGCAACGATTTGTATTGAAATAATGCACGTTTCTGATTGGCTGCAAACTAACAGGGTTAAAGAATGTAGTAAGTCATATTCTAGTCTACTTTTCTCATAGAAACTAATCACATTTTGTCATTCAAACGTTGCTGGAAGTCAAATGTTACGCTCCATCTAGTATATAACTTGATCTTGTGAAGGGTAATAATAACTTTCTGCTTTGTGATTATGTTCGCAGCCGGAAGCACTGCGTTTCTAACATGGAAACGTAGTTAGAGCATTGTCATGAACAAGTAAATATTAGAGCTACGAGGATATTTCATACGGTGAACTGAACTTAACTGAACAAAACTTCTGAAAATACAATAAGAGAATGAAGCCAATTGACACAAAAATAATGTAACAAAAAACATAATTTGATTCGTTAAGACAGAATTACATGTATATTTGACGCTGTCGTTAATTTGTTTACAAGTGATAACCATTAATCGTATATATTACGTTTCGGCCCTGTCTAGTGTCTAGTGCTATAGGATTATAGCTAGATGACGCAGTGTGCAATGACCCTGAATATTAATTTATTTAATAATTAATTTCCCTTTACTGTTCATTACACACCGTGGGTGATTCTTGCCACATTCTTAAATTACAATTTCTTGCTAAATTACGTGAAGTCGGTTTTTTATTTTTATTTATTTAATACAAATGTAAAATGTTATTTATCGTAACAGCAATGTATTGATGAATCCGTATTTTGTAGCACTAATCGGTACCAATCCGAAGGCTTCAGCAGCTGTGTCGTGATTGGAACTGTCGTCGCAGCCTCAGCTTGTGACAATGAAAACCTTTATTACTCCTTGGAGGCTACTATATACGTTAACCATAATGGTTTTGTTTCTATTTACTTGTTTAAAATCACTGAAACGTTTCATAACATCAGTCTATTTGTCTTTCGTTCCATCACGAGAATGAGTGAATAATATGTTTATATTTTGTTTCTTACATCCAAAATTTGAAAACCTATACATAAATTTCCTGGCTTAATTACAACACATACATATGTACATATTAAATTTATACCCAGGCGCACGGTTCTGATATTGGTGTATTTATTTAGCAAAAAATCATATTCTTAAATACAAGATGGTTGGTTATAAAACTGACACCTACAAGTATATAGTAGTACCTGCTTGTTGTACGGTAGCACGAAAAAAATGTGTAATTTTTCCTTAATTACATACTTGAGACGATGAGAAATGTTTTCACAGAAACGTATTGTTGTCGTAAGACTTTATCAGCTTTGCTGAAAGCTTTTCTCAATCGAAATCTTTTATAGATGTGTCGCAATTTTAAATAGGAATCTGTTTTTTACAAAAGTATAATTATGATAATAGTTTGTATAAATTAGCATACCTGCATTGTAGGTCCCGGCTGTCTGTCTAGTATGGCAGTCGTTAAGCCATGTCAAGCATGGCTTGATTAACTCTAGACACCAGAGTTGGCCACTCTTATTCGATAAGAAGAAGAAGAAGCATGCCAACGCATTATTTCCATAAACATTAAGTACTTGTACAAATCTAATCCAAAAGACCAATTATTTAACTTCGTTAACGGTAAAAATACACCTTAATTATTATAAATGCAAACATTTTTGTCACAACAACAGTTGTCAATTATAATAATCGTCGGCCTAAATGCTGAAAATATGAACACAGTAGCGGCCGCATCACGAACGGCTGAAATAATTAATTTCACGCGCGCTATTGACATTTCGTGGAATAATTAACAGCATACGCATGTAGCCTTTTGTGGCAGAAAATAGAAAACATATTTTACATAGACAATATAAGCCAGAGACATCTAACTGTCAAATATCAGGCTGCGAAATAGAAAAAAAATGCTATCACACTCACACCGTTCCCGTGAACTATTTACTATCTATCAGTGGTTGTGAGCAAGCGAATCAATATACAGATGCAATGTACAACATACTTCGTTTTCAGTAGAAATATATGTTTTCAGTAGGAATATTTTTTTAAAATCGGGTAGTAACCTGATTTCATACACATTCTGAACAAGAACTGCCTTGTCAACAAAATTTTATATCCTTCAGAGATTAACAAGCAACAGTATCCAGTTCTATGAGTCTATAGTATATATAGGTACATACAAATATTTGTACACTATATATTCACCATGCAGATGTATCGCTTGATAGTTTGTAATTGATATACCGTGGATTTTATCTAACGCGTTGTTTGGCATATATTTGGTGTTATTTTTCCATTTTAGTTAGGGATCTATTGGGTGTGGTTTCCTCGATATTTCATTATTTCATCGTTCCAAGGCCGGTATCCCGGTCTGATTATGGGAATGCTATAGTAGAGAACTTTATTGGTGTTCGTGAAAGCTTTGTGCGAACTAGTCGAGTGTGGTTTTATTTGAGCTTCTAAATTTATGTTCTGGGGATTTTTAGGATTGAGTGCAAAAGCATTTTTGGTTGTTATCTAGCTTAAATGTTTAAAGTTTATTGACAATATATTATAATCCATTTTTAAATTAGGTTTCTTTACAGGTAATATTATAAGTTTTATCTGCTCTGTTAGCTTAGTTGGTAGTGGCCTGCCTTCTAATCTAGGGGTGTGGATTCGATTCCAGTATAACACATGTAATTATGAGTATTCAAATTTGTAATTACTTGTGTTGAGTCTGGTCTTTGTATAATAAGTATGTATTTACAAAGGAAAAATATATGTGTATTATATCCGTTATCTAGTACCCATGATAAAATCTTAAGCTTAGTATGGGGCTAGATGGCGCTGTGTGATATGTCCTGATATATTTATTTATTTATTATTTTATTATCTAGATACTCTCGCATTGATATTGATTAAACCATACATAGAAAACGAACATACCTTATTTACATATTATATAGTCCTGGTAAAACGAATGGTGAAATAAGCAACACCATGAGGTACATTTATCGTTATTATACCCATAGTCGGACATTAATTATTACCATACAATATTTTTAAACTAAAACAGGGCTAGCACGGCGCGTGGACTAATTGTCTTTCCCACCATTTTATCCGTTTGGTGTATGGTGACAGGTGGATAAAATGGTGGAAAGACTATTAGTACCGGTGCCGTGCTAGCCTTAGTTTGCAATTGACCATAGTTTGCCTAACAGTAAGCAAAGGCTGAAATTGAAGCGTGCTTACCCGATACGATGACAAATAATTTTTACTCCCATAAAACTAACCATGTAAAAAAATGCGCGGAATATATTCGTAAAGCAAGTCTCAATTATTGAGCGATATATAATAATAAACTGTGCTTACAAAGGGCCGCTCTCTTTATGTGTTAATGAACCTCTGAACCTAATTTAAGCAGCTCGACTCCCTCGTGAGCTTATAATTAAGTACTGAGGATTACAATCTCATGTAAGCGTCTGTTAACGAATACCCACTTTAGGAAATGACGCGCTCGATAACTTAACTTAATTTTTACGAGTGTGGCGGGCTCTGGTGTCAAGCGTTTATTAGCAACTTCGATAATAGCACATTGACTAAATAAAAGAAAATCCAGGTGTCATGTCGTGTTTTGATGATCAAATGATGGCAGGAATTCCTAAATTAAAATTACGCATACTCCACTGACATGCTTAGCTATCGTGATCACTGCTTGAATAGGCAATCAGTGCTATGTATGTATATTGTATTGTGGCGAACTGCCGTCTCGATCAGTGTTGGATGGGTGATCGTTGAAAACGAAGAAGTGGTATTTAGGTACATATAGGTGCAAAATATGTAGATCGGATCATTTAATTTATTGTTCGTCACAATGCAACGGTTGAATTGAACTTACTATCTATTAAATACATACACATAAGTAATGCAGGTTATTCAAGAAATAATGTAAGAAAAAAATGTCTGTCTCTCATGTTTACTTTTTTTCAAGTCCGATGGTTCACTTTTTATTTCAAAAATGTTTAAATGGCTTCATCGAATGTTTTCTTCCTTATCTTATGGGTACTTATAGCATGTAAAATATGCCATAAATTTTATGGTCCAAAGACGTTCCAACATGCGCCATAAAACATGAGAACGCCTATCGAAATAATGAAAATATATGTAGATACAAACACATCAAGCATTACTTGAATGTTTTCTTTTTTTTCTTTCCTTATAATGTACTTCTGAAGTTTTCATTTCGCCAATATTGCTTATTTATTACTAGTGGATGCCCGCAGCTTCGCTCGCATTATTTTGAGATACAAGGTAGCATATGACAATTCTAAGACTTAATACTACTACCTACAAAAATCATGATGATCCGTTCAGCCGTTTTTGTGTGATTAGTTTAAATAAACAGAGTCATAGATAAATAGACAAAAAAATCTTAAAGCTGCTGAAACGTGTTCTGTTTTTGTATTGATTAATTCTCGACACCAGAGATGACCACTCTCATTCGATAATCGCAAAAGGATATTTTGGTTACAAATACTCGTAAAATCTTAACAAGTACCTCAGCCTGTTGCGGTAACGAAACATTTTGCTTGAATGAGAAAACTTTTGCACGTTAATCTTACAGCATTAAAATCTATGGACCAATCTTCAGCCACTTTTTATTACTGAAAAATTACCCGCTTTTCTTTCTTTTTGCAACATTGTGTTGTGTATTTTGACACTTTATCGGATCTAGTATTCAAACCATACTACATAAAACATTACAAAATGTTTTTTAACATTTTGTAATGTTTTATGTAGTAAATAAATAAAAATTCCAACTCAAAAACCAGTTATATTTGTTTACTCATTTACCCATCCGATTGTTAAAACCACCTAAGGTCCAAGTATATTAGTCCGGTCAAAATAGACATTGAAGTTTACATTAATTCGCACCTTGCTAAAAATTACCATGAATGTTGGGAACCCTATTATACATTGTCAATTTATCCACATCAATCCGAAGAATGAAAAAAAAAATCAAGATCAAAGGTTGCAAAAATGGGTTTTTTGAGTTTTCCAGCCAAACGGTAAGTTTTATAATAAAAATAAGTGAGAAAAAATGATTCATTATGCAATTATCTATAAAAATTGTGCATACATTTTTTTTTCCTAAGAATCACCATTTTGGAGATACAGCGATGCAAAATGTTGAAAAAGTTTTCAAAGCATCAAAAATAGGGATTTTTGCAATCCTTTTTTTGGTGACATCTACCGGATTTATATGAAATTACTAGGAAAAGTGCTTTTCCATTTTCCCCTTACAGTTATACGAGGGAGCTGAGAACTCGGGTTCGAAACGCATTCTACCTGCAAGCTTCTTGCTGAAACCACTAGATGGCGCGTTGAGCCAGAAAAGCTTTTACAATTTTTCACTAACAATATTTTTATAAAATCTTCAATTATTCTAGACAACATAAAATAGGTGTCTTGTACAAACTATAAAATTTCATGACTAATACATAAAAAAAAAACTGCATCTCATAATTATATTTTTGTAGACTTAGAAACGATTTAATACAGAAGTTTTTGTGTCTTATATAAAAGGAATTTAATGCGTATGTTATTTTATACTCACTCAAATAATGTAGTAGTACTTATAGTTACTTATTGCAGTATGAAAATAAAATCAAACCAACCTAACCTAACGTAACTAGTTTTCGGACAATAAATGCATTCATTCATTCATTCAACCTTACATTTCACTCTGCAGGGAAAACGGTTAATTTAGATGAAGCTTTAAAATTGGAACTGCCTTTGATTTGATTGTTTCATTGTTCGACGAGGATTGAAAGAAAACGAAACAATATTGAAAGTAAATTACAAAGTCGCTTTGGGGCCTTACTATAGTCTTATTACTTAAGACAACGAAAACGCTTTGAAAATGAACCTTATGACTGGGTGATAGAGTTCAAGTTTGGGAGGAAATAGGCTGTTGTCAAATTAAGAAAGTAGAAAAAAAAGTATTAAACAAAGTAGTTGATGGTACAAGCACAGATGTAGATTAGAGAGTAGCTTCTAGCAATCTTGGATGCGATGCTCCCTTGACGCCTTAGAATTAAGTTAGAATTCATCACGAAAAAACCTTGGGTTATTTTAGGCATTGTGTGGACGAAGTTAAAAGCTAACTAAATAACTTTTTAACAGACAATTTTAAGGTATCATGAATAAAAATGATAAACTATCGAAATTATTTTATAATTAAAAAAGTAAAAAAATCTTACTTGTAATTTCTTTGTGTTAAAACGTAAAATAAAAGCTACATCTTGACTCATAGGTGTTATAAATTTTTTGCTTACTAAAAATAAGGTTTCTAACTTATCTGTTTGCTTGTATGTGATTTCTCTGATTCGGGTCTTTCGGATCCAAATCACAATATGCGCATTTAATATGATATTACGCTGAATTTCCTCAAAAGTAAAATAGCAAATTAAAATGTCAAAACACTACTAAAAGGCCGTAACCTTTCCAAAAGCAAACGCAAGCGGAATTTGTAATAACTCCAGATGCGGGAATGTGTCATGAAAATGAATTATTTAGACCGCGCTGCGACTAGCCGAGTTTACAGGAAGAACCGGGTATTTTAAAGGTGCATTTTATTTTTTACTTTAACGGGTTTGCACTTGGCCATAGTTTACTTGACAGCAAGCAAAGTCTATGGCCTAAGATGGAGCGTGCTTACCCGATAAGAACCGATTCACTCTCGCTTTGAAGATCGCTGAGTTATAGTGCGTGGGGAACAGAGAGTCAGGCAGGGAGTTCCACAACCTTGCGGTACGAACAATAAAGGTAAAAGCTTATTTGCTCTTATATATACGTTTGCATGCATTTTTGTAACGTAATAAAATAAAAGTTATATTATCTGGACTCATTGGAAATGTATTGGAATCATTTTTATTCAATTTTACTTTATCGACCATAAAATAAACCTGTTTATCATGTGTTGTGTGACTGTCTGATTCATTAAACCTTAAAACGGGCTTTTAAAATATCATTTATTAATCTTAGCTTATTTTACGTACACATGATGCCTTAAATAAGGCAAGGTTTTTTTGAGATCAATATATAACTATATTATTTTAAGAAAGATTTTTGTTTTGTGTTGAACACGTGTACACATATGTAAGTACAATACACCTAGTTCTTAAGATTTTTTGTACAAACATATCATACAAAAATCGTTCTGAATTCAACATATTATTTTTGTGTGGGTGTTTTTCCATACGGGGAGAAATACTAATACCAATGTAGTGTAAGACCTTGTCTAAAATTATTTGGTGATTCTGTTACCTATTTGCTTAGTCAATAAATCCGTGATACATTTATTTAACATTGTCACTGTTGACTTGACTACGTGAGAAAAAAATCTTTTACCAATGGATGTATTTTTCTAGTTTTTACATAGTTTTTTTTCAGTATCAAACCGTGTTTACACATTTCATTCTAAAAGTTAGAATTCAACCCTCGGGCCGCCAGGTGTCGGTGACAAGTTAATACGGGACGTAATAACCAATTCATATTTATTGCTATCTAGACTGTTCAGGTCGCGAGGCAAATCTGAACCTGGCTTAAACGAATGAAACTTCGTTTCAAAATAATTATATTATTCAGCTGCCTTCGTAATTTGTGGGATTATTGCAGGTTGAAATAATATATCGCAGTAGTGTTATTAATTACGGATAGATAATGTTTTTTTTAGAAAGAAAGAAAGAAAGAAAAACATTTATTGTAGCAAATAATAATGAAATATGTACAAACAAGAATTATATAAATTTAAAAATAAACCTATACTTACATGATATAGGCTTACGCTTGACTACAACTTGCCTGATGTTAAGCAAGGTAATCTACGATCTAGTGCGCTTGCCTAGAAGAAACTGGTTTACTCTTGATTTGAAGACCGAAAAATTATAGTTCAAGGGGAATAGAGATACGGGCAAGGAGCCCATAACATAATAATGAATGGTTCTTAGTGATACCAATAAATGTGGTCGAGAACGGTAGCTACGCAAAATAATCGACATTTTACTGATATGTACCTACATAACGTAGTTGTTTCTATTATTGCTTTAATCTGATGTGTGGGTTAAAATCCTCATACACAACAATACGCCGACACTATTATGTAATTATAGGTTTATTACAATATCACGGCCCTTTTATTCGAAAAATATGAGTCAGCTTATGAATAAAATGTATGCCTTCAGCTGTATCGGTGGTAATTATGCGATGTTATCGCATAATTCAGCGGTAATATTTTAGAAACGCCTACAAAATTGCAAAAGAGCTAATTTTAGATTGTGGGTCCCGCTATAAATCGTGGCCGGGACGTGACGACCGCTGCCTTATTTTTTCCGGTTCGTTCGCAGCAGCACAATCTGGTGGTAAGCTGCAGGCGCTGTATATCCCTCAACGTCGGAGGAAGTTTAATTATGCCTTTAATTTATTGTCCTTTATACGATAGACCTGTGTTAAGGCGTTTAAAGCCCACCGCTTGCCTTCATTGATGATAAACGAGCGATCGCTATCTGTTATTACGGACAGGAAGCCCCTTAGTTATGAAGATGGCTCGCTGATTACAACACTAATGGTACTATATTAAGTTCATTTTTTACTGTTAATTTTTTATAGTAGACTGGAATCATTTTTTTTTTAATTAAAGTTTTACAAATTTCGTGTGTACAATAAAGAGTTAGATGAAAACTTTGGTCAATATTTTTGTTGTTTATCAGTGGAACGACACGTTAGATATTTCTCCAAATATTTCACCTGTAGCGGTTAAAGAACCCTCTGATTAATAAATAGTTTATTAATATTTTTTTACAAGACACTTTCAGCTGAAAGATGTACCTATCTATGACCTTATCAGTATTTGAATGCTGTTTGATTGTTGCGGTTAAAAATTCCCCCGATAAATAAGTAGTTTATTAAAATGTTTTTACAGGACACGTTCAGCTGAATGAGATGTGTAAACGACCTTATCAGTATTTGGATGCTGTTTGATAATATTAACCGAAATAAAGCAATTTCAGGTTAGTTTACATTGTTCATATGTTTAGATAAAAAAACAAAATGAAAACGATGCAAGAAACTTCGATGTTACTCGTAATTTGCCAGTCATGTACTATAAAAAAATGCTCTTCAGGAAATTTATTGTTTGGAATAATTTATCTATTGATCTGGCAAGCTCTTTGTTGAAATATATACAGGCAGGCCCGGATACAGTCGTCAATAACGAAGATCTCTGGTTCGTTGTTTTTACGAAACTAACAAAACGATAAATCAATCACTTGTACCATACCTCAGCACTACAATAGTTTTGCTAGAATACAAATATTATTTTAAGCGAGATATTGGCTCGTAACATAGACAATATTATCTAGATACTACCAACTATTTACCTCTCAAAATAGAGATATCTTACCTTCTTAAAAATGTGTTATTTTTTTAAATTCACACTCATACTTAGGTTACAATTATTCCTGGGCACTGTGTGTTTGTGAGTTAGCACTGTGAAAAGTGAATAACCCGTGCCGTTGTTTTTTATAATAAAATGTTATTTTTAAATAAATGCAAGCATTATTGCGGGCCACTAGGACTAACCTAAAAATATATATTTAGAGGCATCTATTGTGATTGGTTGAACGTATCAAGCAACAGCGGTGGGCACTAGTATCCAAAAAAATATATTATTAGGTGTCTATGGTGATTGGTTGAAAGTATCAGCGGCAATAGATCCGGCTGGATTGGCTCCCATCTCACGCATCGACATTACCACCTCATCAATCTATCCTCCCGCTTTGTTTACTGCTCGCCCTTGACTTTCGACGAAACAATTTCATTCTAAGGATATAAATTCTATAGACTCAACACACTTACTTCCAAAACGAAGATGTGAATAAAATTTGCATGAATTCATATCACTATGACTCAAAATTAAACTCAAACTCGCTGTGCAATTTGCAACTATTTTCTGTTACCTTTTGGTCTTTGAATCGCTACAATTAACGTATGACTCAATGGTTTAGTTTATCTGTGATTTTTCACCACTTCTTTGAATATGACCAGGTTTCAATAACGTACAAAATTCAAAAGAATATTTTTATTAGTAGTAAAATTCGGTCTACTTAGTAAATCGTTTATTTTTGGGCGAACAACACACGTTCGCCCAAAAAATAATTATGGAAATCTAATATTAATTCACAAAGGGTGTTATCCATTCATTCATTAAACTTCACATCCTTTTATCCCGTAATGTAAAAGCGGTGCCCATTAAGGACTAAGAGGGCTCCAAAAATTTTCTGCAAACGTGCTTTCCTGCGATGAGGTGGAAACTTTAGGATTTTATTTCTATAAAAATAAAATGTTCCAATTCTGCAATTTTAAACTCTGTGACACAAATTATTCAAAACAATTTAAACACTGCTTGTATATTAAAGATGATTGATATGAAAAACGAAAAAAAAATAGGTACCTTCTCAATTTTATAACACGATAAGTATAATACTCGTACCAGCAGAAAGTCTTGTCTCCAAAGCGGGTAGGCACTAAAACGCTAGAGAGAATCCAGACTAATGTAAGCATTAGGTGGCATGTCCACGTGATTGATTGCAGATTTATCGGCCTCGACGCTCACCAAATGGACAATCCCGCCCACTCATTGGAGGATAACATCGTGTCATCGACAGAACATAATTTTCCCACTTAACAACCGCGTAGACCAATATTGGGAACAAGTCCGTTTATACGACGATGAATGGAATCGAGTTGTTGTCCTCTTAACCATGTTCCTAATATTCGGGATGGCTTTTTGTCGTTTTAATTTGGATATTCAATACTGTTGAATAAAATTTGATTATATTTTTCAATATCGTACTTAAAAATGCTACTCAATATTACTAATTTGAAATGAGCCAAATAGATACAATTTTCGATGTAAAAATCTTGTAACCTATCTTTACTGTTGAATTAGAAGAAAATACAAATTGTATCAAAATAAACTTTGTATTGCGCACAGCGCGCCACCAATTTTGATATCACATGGTTTTTCCATATACCAAATAAATCTTTCATAAGAAAGACCAATCACATAACTATTCAATCTGATACTAATTTCCTAAAACCGGCTGTCTATCAAGTATCGCAACAAAAAGAAAGACGTAAATCGCGTTTAATTAAAGAGCCAGCTCTCAAAAGAGGGATTGCAAAAGCTATAAGCGGACTTCAACCGGCCAGATTCGACCGAATAAACAAAAATGGCTACGAAATCCAACAATGCGAGCACAATCCCCTGTATTGAATTGACGCTTACTGACTGCCCGCAAGCTCTCGCGAAAGATTTGTTATAAGATCAACACCATTTCATCGAGAAACCAATGTATTTTGAGAACTAAGTGGTATTCTTAAACGATGCCTGCAACCATCTATCTATAACATATAGATAATAACATATGTATATCGCAGCATCTTTTGTCAAACATATACCTATCTATAAAAGTACAATGAATTATATTCACTGTACATATTCTAGTTTTAAGAATAAAAAATATTTTTAAATCTTTTCCATATTGTACCTATTTTATATGCAGAAATGGATAGCTTTATCTCTTTGCGCTATGATAGGTTATGTAATATTATTCCAAGTCAAACTACGCTAGCTGCCGTTGATTATGCATGAATGTAATATCGATTCTACAAATTACATCTAGAAGGTACATACATATGTACCTACTACATTGTACATAGTTAAAGTTCTGTAAACACTAATTTTAAGTTCACCATACATATTTTTATTGTTATACAGTTTAATCATATAACTATAAGTAATTTACAAATAATTAATATAGTGCTTGATTCGAATCGTAACTTTTATAACCCTAATATGGGTGGGTTAATCCGATCTTCAAGTAATTGTGGTCTGGCGACATGTAAATGTGTTGTCATTCCAATAAAGAAACCTTACCTTCACAGTTATTTGATATTTCAATACTTTATATCTTTATCCACAAATAAACGAATTTATCCGCAAAAACCTCAAAACTTAGCTATCAACTTGCGACAATGTAATGATTATTTTCGCGGCCACTCCTATGTGAGTGTCTACCGCACAACTTGTGAATGCTTTCATTCAAACTTGTGTCTGGCCATGAATGGGCGGCACAGTTGTAGACAACTTTGTCAATTTAACTCCACCTCTGTTCAGTCCTTAATCGACTCTAGCAACAATTGAAAAAAACCTCTTTTCATTTTGCGATTAAGTTTTTATTAGTCGGGTCACTGAGCTGAAGCAATTGGCTCTGGGTTTGACAACTGAACGAAACATTTTAATTGGCCCTACGGAGTTTTTCATTCTTTGATGCTATTTATACATTCTGGTGGCATTTTTTTGTTAGGATTGAGAACGTAACAGTGTTTTGTAGCGTTTAATTTTAATTTTTAGGCTTATAATGTAACGCCTGAAAGATGGATAAATAGAAATGTGTAGGTCACATTAAATGTCAAATTATCTTTCGCTTAATTGATATACGACAAAAGCTTTGAGTGTAGAATAGTACAGAGTTGAATGTCTTTTTGTTTACGTTTATTGTAAACTAGTGAACGACCCCGGCTCCACTCGCATTATTTCAAGATAAAAAGTGGCCTATGACACGCCTTAGATTTTATACCTATACATATAAAAAATGATGATTCGTTCAGCAATTTTTGCGTGATGAGTTGAAACGTTGAAATAAACAGACAAACACAAACAAATTATAACTATACCCAATCATTTTTTTTATTGTAATATCTCCTATGTTCAGATTTTTGACCCCCTTCAGCTTTTTTATATGTATAGATAATTGCACTCAACGGGGAAGACAGCTATAGTAAATAGCTACAATACCTACTCATACGATATTAGATCAGCTCGCTTTCACCGGGCACAAGCACACAGGAATACCATCGGTTTATCCGATCGGAATATCTCTTTGTACGGAAATTCCATTTAGCAGCCGAGCTATGAAAACTTTTATCATAACCGCCGAATGTCTGTTACTTTTTGCAATCAAACCCAGAAAGTTTAATGAACAGGCGAGCTGGATGTGTTTCTGTTTATGTATTTTTGTATATAGCACATACAGAGTTACTAGTTTTTATGTACTATGTGCTTAAATGTATGTGTTCAGTTCAATTATCTCTGTAGTAGACTCATAAGTTCCTAATCACAATCCTAGATGGCGCTAGTAGTCGAATTAAATCACGCTAACTTTTCGACTCCAGAAATGTAACTGAATTTCGGATGTTATCATCAACACCCTTCGTCGTGAACCCCTTCCCAACCTCTTAGCATTTTGTTCAGTATGTTTGAATATACTAACTAGTTCGTATAGAATGAGCAACTTTTTTAGATACGACTTTGAATATAAAACTAGCAGTTTTTACACGATTATCTCTGAAATCGAAATTCTCAAGTGAAGGTAGCTGTTCTAAATATTAAAATATTTTCGCATCGCGCCAAAGCTATGTGAGTGTTGTGGTAGAAAATTAAATTTGCAAAAAAATCCTCTTTAAATCTATATACCAAGTTCAACTCTGTATATGCTTGGGGCAAGGCTGTAAAGACCACTGTCCGAGTAAATGGAAATGAGAGGCGTGGGTCAGTATTTTCTTTAGCGTGAGAAGATGAATGGTCAAGAGTGTAACGAGAACTTTTATGCATGTCTTAGTAAACATGCATGTAACAATACTATTTTTTGTTTTTCAGATATGCTGGAAGATTTCCTCCTTCTTAGTCTTAAATTATTATTCCTCATTACACAGAATTCTGTTTTTTAACTGATTCATCGTAATAGGTAAGGTACATTAATTATGTACAACGATATCTTGGATAACACATGTCTTCGGATTTATAGATAGATAAACCCATTATTGTTGTCACAAATTAAAAATAACAGTACATAAAATTAATTATATCTAAACTGGTGCCACAAGCGGCGGCCTTATCGCCGAAAGCGATCTCTTCCAGGCTATTATGACTGTAATTTCCTCAAATTAATTCGCTGTAAATTCACATACAAGTTGAAAAACAAGTAATTGACAACTTATTGTTTATGTTAATAAGTTCTTAGTGACCATATAACAGCATTATATCCGTAGATACAAGTAGATGTGGGTTTATAATATGGGATGCATTCTCCGGGTGAAGTCGATTCACGGTGTCGGCAGCTTGTCGTATCTCGCCCGCACAATGCTGTCTGCTCTACATCGATAAGCTACAGGATACTAGCACATGTACATATCTCTCTTTCTATGAGTCGTATTTCCTCATGACTGAGGGTCGTGACTCCCCCGCAGAATTAATTCGTTAGGGGAGTTTTCTTGGGCAGATACATCGTGGTGGGCGCCCAGGTCCTTCCACGGAAGACGCATGTCCTCGGATATTATGGTCCTCAAACATGTCGGTTTCCTCACGATGTTTTCCTTCACCGTTAAGCGAGTGCAAATCCACACATAACTTGAAAATACAAGTCATTGGTGTAGGGCGGATTCGAACCAGGGTGCGTCTGGATGAAAAGCAGACACTAGAACCGCTGAGCCACACTCGCACCACATGTACATATATGTAGGACTATATTTCATTATTTCAGTGAGCGATATTACGTGTTTTAAATGAAATGGGCTTATTATAGTTGCCTCGTTAGTTGAAAGTTTGTTCGAGGCATGAATGTTACAATGTGCATCTACTTATTAACTTACTTGTTAACCATAGAACTATTGATAAAAAAAATCTAATTAATTTTATTTCAGTATTTTTGCTCTCAAAATATGATAAACTATTTAACTACTTTGTAATTATTAGTATTCCTACTTTCACTATTCACTATGCATAGGTACAGACGGCAAAATGCACACATTTTTACGTCAAAATTTAGACAACGCATTTTGGAGAGTTCGAAATTTTTTACTTCATCAAGTTGCAAAAAGTATGGGTAAAATTATGGTTAATAGAATTACGCTAAAATCGTTTAATGTTGAGCAACGTTGTAGTACTTATGTAGCCTTACTATACTTAAAGCATTTGTATATCGAATTATATCAGTATTAAAAAGCCAGAGTCACAATAATCACTATAGTTATTATTCACTATAGTTATAGACTATATGGAAAGAAGCACTGATCGTTCCACTCCCCAAGAAATCTAACCCCAAATCCTATAATGAATATCGTCCTATTTCCATTCTCCCATTCCTTTCAAAAGTCCTAGAAAAATTAGTTCATCAACAACTCTCTTCCTTCCTTACCCGAAATAACCTCCTAAATCCTTACCAGTCCGGTTTCCGGTCAGGGCATAGCACAGTCACGGCTTTGACTAAAATCACAGATGACATTAGATATGGAATGGGTAGTTGCCACCTCACTGTCCTTTTACTCCTTGATTTTAGTAACGCATTTAATAATATTGATTTTGAGGTCCTGCTCGGTATCCTGTCCTCTCTTTACATATCTCCAACGGCAATTGAGTGGTTTCGTAGTTACCTGTTCGGCCGCCGGCAGCGTGTTCGCATTGACGACGTATATTCGTCTTGGTGCGACATTTCTGCTGGCGTACCACAGGGTGGCGTGCTATCACCTCTTCTTTTTTCCCTTTTCATTAATTCTATATCTAATAACCTCTCTTCTCTCTATCACCTCTATGCAGACGATTTACAAATATATACTCAATCAACTTTGGAAAATCTTGATGTGGCCATTACAACAATAAATGGTGACCTACAGCGTATTGGTGACTGGAGTCGCATGTTTGGTCTAACTATTAATCCAAGTAAGACACAGGCTATAATAATCGGAAGTTCACAACTTATTTCAAAAATTAATTGGTCACGCATCCCGCAAATCTTGTTTGATGGCGTCCCAATTCAAATAAGTGACACTGTAAAAAATTTAGGCATAATGGTTGACAGTCAGCTCTCATGGATATCACAGCTCAATGAGGTCAGTCGAAAGGTCTTTGCATCCTCTGCAGCTATTAGGCGTTTGCGTAATTTTCTTCCGATTTCAACCAAAACTGCGCTTGTTCAGTCTCTGCTACATCCTATTTTAGATTACGCTGACGCTTGTTATCCTGACCTAACCGAAGAGCAGCTCGATAAGCTCGAGCGTCTCCAAAATTTCTTTATTAGGTTCATATTTGGCTTGCGTAAATATGACCACATTTCTGAATTTCGCAAAAAGCTCAAATGGTTACCTATCCGTCTTCGTCGTAATACTCACCTGCTGTCCCTCCTCTACAAAGTCCTATTTATTCCTTCCACTCCTTTATACTTAAAGGAACGTTTCTCCTTTGTGAGTGAAACTCACTCTTCATCCCTTCGTCTTTCACGTACTCTCATCCTACAATATCCTAAACTCAACCACTCCAATCTGTTCTATCAATCCTCCTTCACAATTAAAGCTCTCTTACTCTGGAACGACCTGCCTTTAAATATCAGGCAGGCTAAATCTCTGTCGATTTTCCAGAGTATGGTATACAGCTATTACATCTCTACTTTGTAAACTATCAATCGCGTTTATTGGTGTTAAATGTGTGTGTTCATAGTTTATTAATTTATTATTATTTGTAACATGTAAATTAGTTTGATTTTCTTTTACTTTCTCTATTTAGTTATAGGTTTAATTTTGTTTAAATTTTATTTTTATTTTTTAAGTATTGTATTTATTTGTACGCCACCGACCAAACTGATTTCTGTCACCGTTTTCTTGCTAAGGTTGCCTGGAAGAGATCACTCAAGGTAATAAGGCCGCCCACTTGTGCATTCTTTTATAGTTTAAGCATCTCATATTGTAATTTATTTTTGGTGTGCATAATAAAGTTATATTGTATTGTATTGTATTGCATTGTATAGTTAAGTTTGTCTCCACGGTGTTTTTCCAGAGATCGGTCATCGAAGGGGACGAATCGAGCACGTGAATTCAATTTCCGCTCCGCACAAATATTTGACTGACCTTGAGCCTGGCCTTGGACCTCGGGAAACGATATATGATACGGGAATCAAATAACGTATGAATAAATACAATTTGTATGTATGTCTTGTAAATACATAGATATACACACAAGATATCTTGATTTTGTGAGATGCATGATTAAATTTTTTGTGCGTATGTTTTTTATATGGATGGGTTAGAAAACAAGCGTTTGAATTGTCGTCTTAGTAATAAATCCTCTCAGTACATTTGACAATCATCATCAGCCTAATGAGACCCACTGCAAGGTATAGACCGCCACCTCCCTCATACGACCTTACGTCAATACCCCCTGTCTTGCGTTGTTCTTGCCCAAATGTTTCCTTTTAATGTTCTATTATCATTCAACACCGTTGCACAGATCTACCTAAGCCCAGGGATTTTCATTTCCTCCCCCTCTTTAGGTACTAAGTATATAATAATTCCATGCCTAAGCCACAACCAAGACGCGGGTACCATTTGACAATAGAAGCAGTGAATTAATTAAAATATTAGTCACTTGGCAAATAACACCGCATGTCAAGAACGAATTGTAACTTATTATTCCTCTAATATTTAATTTCACAAATAATATTGTTAATATTTTCTAATCTTTTACGTTTTTTACTTCTCCATTATGACATTTCATTTTTATACTTAATATTATAATAATAAATACTATCAAATGCCCAAGTCTCAGTCTAGTGTACAAATACTTAGTAACTTTCTTTATCAGAAGGTACATTGGAGTTTACTATTTCTTTAAGCTTTCGATACTCGGCGCTCAAAGGTTTACAACTTTGAAAGCTTGTTTAGGACGACAGCAGGCGCTTTTTATGACCACATTTCAGCTGAAAGTATTTGAAGTTTCTGGTCTAGGCTAGTGATAGCATTTGAGTCTTTATAACTTTTAGAATATTCAAATATTTCAAGAATTTTTAACTTGTTTCTTTAAGATGGGTTGTCTGGTAAAGATTTTTATGGATTGTATGCATCAATATGCAAAATATATTATAGTAAATCTCTTTGGAGAGTTCAATTAAGATATTATTACTGCATAGTATAAAGCAAAGTCGCTTCCCGCGTCTATAAATAAATAAATATTCCGGGACATTGCACACAGCGCCATCTAGCCCCACACTAAGCAAACGCTTGTGTCGTGGGTACTAGGTAACGGATATAATACTTATAAACTTTTCTTTTGTAAATACATACTTATTATACATACAAACGACCAGACTACACAAGTAATTATAAATTTTTAAAATGCATAAATACTTGTGTCACGCGGGAATCGAACCCGCAACCCCTAGATTAGAAGGCAGAGCCACTACCATCTAAGCTAACAGGCCAGTCTATGTATGTATGTATGCTTAGATCTTTAAAACTACACAACGGATTTTGATGAAGTTATTTTTAATAGACCATTTATCGAGGAAGGCTTTAGGCTATATAACATCACGCTGCAACTAATAGGAGCGAAGAAACAATGAAAAATATGGAAAAAACGGGGAAAATTATTCATCTCTGAGGGCTTCCGTTGCGTGCGCTGCGAAAACGGTTCAAAATTCAAAGAATGAATGCCCAAAATAACTATTCTACGCGGACGAAGTCGCTGGCACAGCTAGTTACATATATTTGAATAACCTAAAAATCTGGGATATACATAATCTAGATAATGTAACGTCAATCTTCAATACACCACATTGATACAAAATAAATGAAATCTAATCTCATCACCATTGTAAATGAGCAATCCATACCAATACAAGTTAACCCTGATCACAAAACTAACACAAAATTTGCATAAAGTTCTCCGCTAGTTACCAAATGTGACCGGGATAAATGTAGAATCATGAACTTTTAACATACAAGACGCTTAATTATCACCCGGGACACACAAAACTCTCGTCCGGGTGACAACAAACTGTCGTAAGAAATTACTAACTTATTTTTGTATGTATTAATATAGGTAACCTAGACGTAAGTATTTTTGAACCCAATAAACGTTTTGTATTGTAATTATCTAGTTACACTCTTCTTCTTCTTGTCGAATGAGAGTGGCCAACTCTGGTGTCGAGAATTTATCAAGCCGCCCTAAGGGACTCTAACATGGCTTAACGACTGCCGTACTAGATAAACAGCCGGGACCTACTATTTAATCTATTATTATTTAGCCATGTAAATGAGTAGGATAAGGAATATAGTTTTAAGTAGATATTGTTAGATAAGTGCTATGCCTTAAACTTCAAACCAGCAAAAGGGTCACACAACTCAATCTTGTTTTAGAATTAGTTCTAATATGTAATATTGTATTATTGTGTACAGCATAAATAAATAAATAATCTATTTTATTTTTATAATTTTTATAATTTATCTAAATTATTGGTATTTTTAACCAAACACATGTAATTTTTAGACAGACATAAGTATGTGTGTAATATTGTACGTTTTAGGTGTCTATGAAGCGATGTTGTAGCGGATACATCCCAGTTAATTAATTTGGAACACATTCTAAAACAGAATACATTATGAGACGCAAGTGTATTGAGTTATTGCTGTTATGTAAATTTGGTAATGACAAAGGGAAATATCGATAATTTATCAGTTAGGTAAATTTTGTAATACCCCGATAATATTTGCTTTAAATAGGGTAAAAACTTAATTTAAAATTGTTTCGTTGGTTCTCTGTTATTATTCTAGAACAAGTGGGTGCTCGCGGCTTCGCTTTCATTAAGAAGTAAAACTTACATACCCAGTTGTACCAAAGGGAATTAAAATTCCCATCGGCACAACCAGTTTTGCGGAGCAGTTGTGCGCCGGGGAAGTCACGCCTATTTCACCCCTTTAAACGCAGCATTTCCAAAAATCCTTTCTTAGCGGATGCATACGTCATAATATCTACCTTCATTCCAAATTTCTGCCCAATCCGTCCAGTGGTTTGTGCTGTGCGTTGTTAGATCACTATATCAGTCAGTCAGTCAATCAGTCAGTCAGTCACCTTTGTATTACCAGTTTTATATATTTAGATATACTTACATACATTTTCGTATATCCTAAAAGATATCCTAAGCAAGGATAAACATAGGTATTAATATTCGTATCTAATCATTCCGAATATAGGTTCTGTCTGCCTTTCCTTTTAAACCTCTTGAAATTATGTAAAATTACTGTTAAATTTTTATAGATTAATTTCGGCAGTTTTTTGCATCATATATTAAACGCATTTCCTTATAAAAATACCTAACAAATTGGTCTTTGAATATTTGTTTTATTTTTTTAATAATGCTTATCACAAATACATCATTTCCGTCATTTCGTATCCAATAGTGGGCAGTGGCTACCACCGCGTACAATGCTTTGATTTATCTCGCCGAGATCGGAACAAACACAAACTTATTTATTAGCTTTTATCACGAAACTAATATATTACGAGCAATGTATTTCGTTTTTACAAGTTTTAGTACACAAGAAACATACTATTTATTTACAATTGTATGAAAATAAAAGTTTACGATAGTGTTCTTGTGCCAACTTAAAATTCCCAACGAAATTTTGTTTAGTGCTTGCGCATCATCAACAAAAATATTGCTGAAGGTCATGGCTATCTTTTACACGCTATAAAATAATAAATAAATATAATAATAATATATTTAACTAATTTATTTAATTTTTTTATTTTTTAACCGCAGGGGCGACTTCATGGCGAGTCGTCGGTGAGTGGCGTCACCGCGGACCCCGATTCCCTGGGGGCTAAATGAGACCCCCTGCCTCCCGGCTTGCCTTGATTGGCCGTCCGGGAGTGGAAGACGCAAGAGCTCAGTACCTAAGCTCCAGGGTGGAAGTGTTAAAGGGCATAACGCCGCTAGTACCGCTCAGAGAACGCGCAGCACACCTCTCGACACCCTAAGCCACTCACACCAATGTTGCCCTTCCGGCGTCATCTTAGGCTGCCTTTTGTGGAGGGCCCATTTAGTGAGTGGCAAGTCATCACCCGCTATAATTTTTATGAATGAGGCATAACTGGCGGGTGCCGTTCCTCGTACAATAGACCAGTTTAATTAAGTCGATGAACAACTCAACACAATAGCCTGTAATATTAATACCATGTCTGCAATAGTTACTTTATATACCTAACATCCTCTATCTGTAATTTTTACTTAATTTTAAGTACCTATAATATTGTAAAAGGCCTCTCAGTGTTGGCTACGGCCCCACTGATGCCTTAAAAATACCGGGCGTAAGGCCCGAGAATCTGTGAAGAATAATATATTTAAAACCGAAGGGGCGACTTTATGGCGAGTCGTCGGTGAGTGGCGTCACCGCGGACCCCGATTCCCTGGGGGCTAAATGAGACCCCCTGCCTCCCGGCTTGCCTTGATTGGCCGTCCGGGAGTGGAAGACGCAAGAGCTAAGTACCTAAGCTCCAGGGTGGAAGTGTTAAAGGGCATAACGCCGCTAGTACCGCTCAGAGAACGCGCAGCACACCTCTCGACACCCTAAGCCACTCACACCAATGTTGCCCTTCCGGCGTCATCTTAGGCTGCCTTCTGTGGAGGGCCCATTTAGTGAGTGGCAAGTCATCACCCGCTATATTTTTTATGAATGAGGCATAACTGGCGGGTGCCGTTCCTCGTACAATAGACCAGTTTAATTAAGTCAATGAACAACTCAACACAATAGCCTGTAACATTAATACCATGTCTGCAATAGTTACTTTATATACCTAACATCCTCTATCTGTATTTTTTACTTAATTTTAAGTATAATATTGTAAAAGGCCTCTCAGTGTTGGCTACGGCCCCACTGATGCCTTAAAAATACCGGGCGTAAGGCCCGAGAATCTGTGAAGTGATATATATAATAAAATAAATAGGCACTATAAAATTGTTTTTTTTTACTTTATGTTTTATTGAACACTGAAAACTATTAATAAAAGTAAATCCAATTAAATTGAAGCTTTGCAACGCACCCCGCTACCTATTAGTAATTATCACTAGTTCACTCTTAGGGCGGAAGATTAATTATATTATAGGCAATAATAACACTCCCTCTATCTCGGATCTCGATCAAAGCAATTATTAGGAATCGGTGCGATCTAACAATCGATCAAAACCGCGCAATAATTTCTGTTTGCACAGAACACTATCTGTTATCTGAACCAATCCAAATTGGTTGATAACACGCATTATTACAGGCGTTTCAACTTACTCTTCATAGTATATAAATTTACTAGCTGTGCCAGCAACTTCGTCCACGTGGAAAAAATATTTTGGGCATTAGTTCTTTGAATTTTGAACCGTTTTCGCAGCGCAGGCAACGGAAGCCCTCAGAGATGAATAATTTTCCCCGTTTTTTCCACATTTTCGATTGTTTCTTCGCTCCTATTAGCTCCTAGTAGTAGCCTTCCTCGATAAATGGTCTATTCAACACAAAAATATTTTTTCAATTCGCACTAGTAGTTCCTGAGATTAGCGCGTTCAAACAAACAAACTCTTCAGCTTTATAATATTATTAGTATAGATTAAATAGATTGTCACAGACACATTTAAAAATGATTATGGCTCTATTCGATAAACAACTTTTATTTTAAGGAGATAAGAAATCGTCTGTGAATGATTTGATTCGTTTCAATGGCTTCGATAATACTTTCATCAAATTTCAGTTGATTGTTCTTATTAGAAGTGCTCATCAGTTAGTAAAACTAAATCTCAAACGAAAATAATAATAAATATTCGTACATTTTAAATGCATGGATGTTTTTTTTTTGCTTTCATGAAAATGTTAATGAGATTAATTTTATGCAAACTTACTTTAGAGAGACGAGCACTACAGAAATTTACATGACATTTTGAATTATTACACAATTAGTAAGTTATGCTTAGCAGGCACGTGGACAGATCTAAGCGACCATCACGATGAGATCTGCTTAAGAGAACTCCAATCAAATCAAATTTGCGGTGACACATCATTACTAATGAAGGAAATTATTGCAGGAAGAGTAAATTATGCGTTATTCATGTATTTCTTTGATCTTCTATGTGTAAAACCTTCCATTCTGCCAATGAGACAGATTACGAAGTGACACCAGCACAGGGAACATGGATATGTTATTACAACAATTATAAATAAGTATTTAAATTCAGTATTGTTTAACAACTATCTCCTTTTCTAGTCGAACTCCTCTTTATTGAAAGTCGTGACTGTCATGCAGACTTCATTCATTAGAAAATTTCTTTTAGGCAAGTGCATCGTCGTGGGAGCCCAGATATGTTTAGACAACGATCTTCTATTAGACATATAAACTAGCATTAATTTAGTATCTGTTGGTAGTAAGAACAATATTATTGAACCGTATCGGGAGCTGCGGACAAGGTCTTAATTATCACACTTCGTTAGTCTCGGAAATTATTAGATGATAATAATTGCAACAAGTTGAATTATTTAACGCTTATGTGATGTTTTGAACTAGAACTTTTTTATCACACATAACTATATTTGTTGTTTTTTCACACTCAAACAGTTCAAACTATATTACTATATGGTTCAAACCCTTGAACTGACTTGGGAGAACTTTATTATGATAATAGATTAGAGCCTGGATTACACATACTATAATATAGGTATATCCCAGATTAACGCGGGTAAAACTTTGGGGTGCCACTAATATCTCATACAAATATAATGTAAACAAATATAATACTTAAAAAAGGTCTCTGATACAATCAGAGGTAAATAATAAAGAGCTGAAAAAAGGGTAGTGATTGAATATCTTAAACAAGCGTGTCAGTCTGTTTCATTCGTCAACTCAAGTAAAATAAGTATCATCATCTTCGTATCAAAAACTGAAAAAAGACATGACCATATTCTTTCAGTGGCTATCAGAAAGCTTTTCAATAATTTATTTTCTCTCGACGTTGTCCAAGCTATTAGCAATCTTTTTCAACAAATTTCGAAGCTAGCAAAGCGAAGCAACATCGACAGCTCGCTTCGACAGACACTTCCAATAAATCTCGTCTCAAATGCAACATGATTGAATAAAGATAAGTCGAATTTCATTACGCTGTCGACGAAGGAAATTGTGCGAAAATGTTTGCTTACCCCATATATATTTTGTGAGACTCGTTTACGGGTGTTGAGGATTGAATGAATTTGTGTTTTAAAAGCTTCTTGCAAGAGTTCTAATATCGATTTATCGGCCTTAAATAAAATAAGATAAGATGCAGATTCCACGAAATCACTACACGCTATAATACACGGTAGAACTATAGTAATAGAAATTAAGTATAATGAATGTAATTCTTTCACAAGCATTTCACAATAATTATTTAAGGAGTACCTTACTACGACAAGTAAAACAGTACCTTACATATGTATATTCATGATAACTTACAAAATGTTGTTATTTAAACATCACTATTGTCATTGGTTTTTTCTTAGTCTCAACATCTTTATTACCCAAATAATATTAGTTCTCAATATTTGTGTACGAATTTGTTGATTTCATTCTGTTCCTCCCGCAACATCTTGCCTCGAATACAAAATATGAGCGCACCAAGTGGTGGTTGTTTAATTTCGCACGTAACTCAAAATAAGACATTGTGTTGCGTGAATGGTTGTATGGAGGCGAGAAGGCTACCAGGCGTGCCTGTAATCACCGACATTGTATAGAAAAAGACAGCCACTGTAAATACATTACCGCCCAAAATATAATAAGTCAGCAAGAAGTACAGGAGCACCCACAACTGAGCTGACAGAGGCAATCGCATGCGATTGCCAATATTAAGTAATTGTCGATGCGTTGGGGTCCTTGGATGGTTGACCAAAAGTGACATTCCATTCTCGGACGACACGTTAAATTGTAGGTTCCGTCAGTTTAATCGTTAAGCCATGTCAGATGTCTATAGGGGGCATAATAAACTCTTGACACCAGAGTCGGCCTCACTCTTTCAAAAAAAGAAGCAGTAGATTAGCTCTGTTCGAATATGGGTACCGAAAAAAGGAAACGTAGTAGTTTGTTTAAAACTGACAGTTCTCCACGCGCTTATAAAATACTAGTGGGTGCTCGCGGCTTCGCTCGCATTAAGAAGTAAAACTTGCATCCCCTATTTCACCACTTTAAAAGAGGCATTTCCAAAAATCCTTTCTTAGCGGGTGTCTACGTCAAAACATCTACCTTCATTACAAATTTCAGCCCAATCTGTCCAGTGGTTTGGACTCTGCGTTGATAGATCACTATATCAGTCAGTCAGTCAATCAGTTAGTCAGTCACCTTTGAGTTTTATATAATATAGATGTCCAGTCTATCCCTGGTTTATGATGAGGCTGTATTATAGGCAAACAAATATGCGATATACAGGGCCCGTTATATTATATGGGATAGCTTCGCCGACAAAAGATTTTAGCGGCGGCGGAAACCCACACGATAAAGTCACTCGTGTATAACATGCTTCAGATATCTGTAACAATGCGCCTCACTCAATGAAATGACGAGAAATATTTACATATCTGACGGCTTTTGTCAAACTACGTTTGTGTTTAACACTAGGCTTATACAAAAGTTGGATGAAAGGATCGGAAAGTTCAAAACAATATGAGGAATTATTAATTTTGGACTCGCTTTTTAGGCTCGTAGGCTAGGATTATCTCTAAATATAAACTTTTAGCAATAAGTACGGCAGGTGGGCGCACAGTTAAAATTTTAAGCGATATCCATAAATACAGTCACAAAGTCCGGTAAATTTATAAAGCTGACATTGGAAACTGTACGGAAAACTCTTGCACAACCTAGAATCAAATTTCCAAAAATAGTAGAACTGTAAAAATATTTTGTCATGATGTTATTTATTAGCCACACAGTATGTTACATATTATATCACTACCCAAGAAAATAAATCCAATAACCATTTTTTTTATAAAACTTAAATACATGAAATCGATAATCATTCATATTCAAAAATTCAAAATTATTTTTATTATTTCAAAATAAACACAGTTAGTACTTTAGATTAATGTACAGGAGTTTAAATCTTACATGTAGCCGTACAATTATCATAGAGATATTGATATAAGACAGGTAAATAGAGAGATTCATAATAGAGAGAGCTGTAAATGTTAATGAACATTATTCACGATAAACGTTATAATAGGAGATCAATCATTATATCATTGGCAGGTATAGCAATATCGAAACAGGCAGGTAATTACAAGCTTATACCTCTTCTGCTAAGTGCCAATTGTAATCCGGATTGATAATCGCCTCACGCTAATTGACTTGTGTTCAAACCATGGATAATATAATCTACGGACGCCTATACACAAATAGCACAAATTAAAAATGTTTTTGGTAGGAAAAGCCTATAACTCTATCAAATATTTTCTTCTTGACCGTACCATCTGACTTATATAACTTTTTATATTGATTTTACAACAAATTTGTATTTTGTAAATTATTAAATTTTATGGCAATCATAATTCTAGACGTAAGCCCATATTACAGATACATTGACATTAGGTATATTTATAGTGACATATATTTAAATTTAATTTTCAATGTTGTATATTATTTTGATTGTAATTTGCACGCCTTATGGAGTATAGAGTTCCAATGTTATCTCACAACCATCAATTGATATCTATATTTCGCAATAAATATCTTTGACTTTGACTATATCTTATGAAAAAATAGCAGCAAATATCCCACAGCTAATCAATTAATTTGTCCTTTTCATGGATAACATTATCTTAATACACCAAAATAAAATGTAATCCATACTTAACTTTTCTTTCACTATATATTACTTTAACGTTTTGCGGATATTACTGTAAAAATTACAATTTAGTCTGCTATGGTTAGTGATTGCGTTTTCAAATGAGATCAAAATTGTTCATCGGCGGTGTGTTTCACAATGAGTCGGATACGGATCCGATTCGATTGAGACGGAAATCAATCGGCATGGAAAGGATTTTTCCAAATCACAATGCTTCCATGCGATTCTTTTGACAAATTTATTCAACAATAAAATCGGAAACGTTCCCTGAGCCAAAAGCTAGCGGATTCGTTTCCGTCAATGATGAGTTCAATTTTGTTTTTTCAAGATATTAAACCCGATTTACACGTAATTATATACATTTATTTTTATATATAATTATTCATATGAAATCTACAGTAAAAATGGTAATTTAACACATTTTATTATGAGGCGTCTATAAGTTATGGTGTCTGATCGAACACAGCCCCTTTGCCGACGAGTAACAAATGATTTATAATGGAAATTCGCTTCAGCTGTTGCCGGGAGGCGGGAGTGGATTCCGACGCCATTCATTCAATGGTTTGCTTAACGCGCAGTCGCCCGTGTATTATTTTCATACAACTTGTTCTTTAGTAATATTAAAAAACTAAAAAGATAGAAGAATATATTTAAAGTAATCTCACCGCGTTCATCGTGTCTAAGCTCTCAAGTAATCCTAGATGTGATAATAGTGCAGAGCTCATACGAGCACAAATTAACCTTTAAAAATCTATTATTACACACACTAATGTATTACTCTAAGGTTTCATGTAATCATTTTGGTTAATAAATAATTTGAATAATTTTGAATTTATCTCAAATTGTTAGTATATAAACAATTATTTCGCCTCTAGTAATCCAAAGGAGGTTTTGAGACATAATATATAGAATTTTGTATTGGTCTACTGCACCTTAACTTAACGCGTATTTGTAATCAAGTGCGTTAGTGTATGAATTGATACTATACTTGCTTGGATGATATAACTTACGGCGATAAGGCCGCTCTATGTACCGAGAATTAATAGTATATGTCTTTAAATATTTAACGGTACTTTTTTAGTGTATAATACATATAAATAATTAATGTTGGTATTTGTTTAACGGACTCATTGGAAGTTTATTGTTAGTTATAAATTCAGACAAGTTGTTACCCAATTTTTATGTTTATCCAAAAAATCCATACTGAAATTTTCAGTACATCATAATTTCGTTTTACTGCCAATTTTATTTCTCATATTGTAAAATTGATGTATTGAGTTTACAACTACTTGATATATTAAATATTACAATACAATACAATACAAAAAACGTTTATTGGGTTCAAAAATACTTACATCTAGTTCACTATATTAATACATACAAAACTAAGTTAGTAAATTCTTATAACAGTGTGTTGTCACCCGGACGAGATGTTTCTGTTTCCCGGGTGACAACGTCTTCCCGTCAGGTTTAAGTATAAATTGTTAACCCTTACAAGGCAGTCCATTTATGGATGTTATATTTTTAGGATATACAGGATATTATTTGATTTATTTAAGAGAACAATTTTCCAATAAGTACACAGACAGTAACATACATTTATTAATATTGCATAAAATATAAAAATTAAACATAAAATATTGCATTATTACAGCGCTAGTTACTTTTAAATTGACTATAAATGTATGCATAGTACATATACGTACGTATATACTACACTAACTACATTTATTTTACGATAAAATGTAGGAACTAAACGTAGTTCGTCTTTTAAGAGCATTTTAAGACTGAAAGAGCTGACATCATTAAAAGTTGTTATAAGTAAGTCCATCATTCCTGGAACTTGTAATGGCGTTTTTATAAACCTGAGAGACTTCCAACTACTTGCTTGCGTTTCATTATTCACTTTATATTTTTTTCAAGTAACTTTTTAAAAATTACAGGTGAAATATTTAAAATTTAACCTACTAGTAAATACTTATGTATGTATAGGTTAAGTTTTGTATAAGCTAAGACCTGATGAATTAAATATATGTTGGGAGATATTTGTAAAGAAGTAGACTATATAAATCACTCGTGTCATAACACTATACTTAGTTAATAATGCTTATGTCATAAACATACATTAGTCATGTGTTTATAGATTTTTATTCCTAATTTCAGCGCAACTGAGTGACTAAATTTTTTTAAGAAGATATAGGGTCCTGACTTAAAACGACAATAAATTCGCACACAAATCTTGCATCCGTCATATTACGAGTAAGATTGATTTCATATAATTTAATAATTATTGCTCTTATTGGTTACAGCATACAGAACATCAACGACTAACAGCGAGGAATGCTTAGGTATAAACTATCCCCACAAGTTGGCCTTTCGGCTAAGATGATTAATTTAACTTGCAATTTTGGTCTATTTGTTACACAGAAATAAATAGTATTTTACCTTGGCAGGGTCCTGTTGGTTGGTGCTGACGTACACGGAGGCCCGCCGCCCCAGCAGCGTCCTGCTTACTATGGAGCTGCTCCGCCGCCCCGACAGCCGGTCCTGAGGCACCGGCAACATACTGACTTCTCTCTTACTTCCACACAATACACTATACTATGTCCCACTCTTCTCTTCTTAGCCGTTTCACTACTGTTAGTGATAAAGTCTTCTTGTCTCGTCAACTAGATATCGCCATTGATTAAGTTTCGTTTTTGATACGTCTATTGCTTAGTTTGTAATTTTGAAAATACCACCGTTTGAGATTCTCGCCTGTTAGTCTATTTGCTTCCACAAGTTATAATATTATTATATTATTCCCTTTATATTCACTCAAATTTTCCAAACAATCACTAATTACCCCGAGCTTTAAGCTTCAACTTTACCCGACGCAAACTTCGCATTTAATTTATTTTGGTGTTGTTGTTATCTTTATTCTTAGGCACAATGTTATTATTAGTATAAGCACTTATTATTTAAGTTTTGGCGTTTTAATATTTGTTGCAATTATTAGCTGAGCTAACTTAGTAATTAAAGCTTAATTTTATAGTTTGGATAATTTAGTTCATTTTTTTTCCGTCGGCATGTTACACCTGAAACATAAATAATCTGGAATTAGATCATTATTAATTAAAGGTATACATATAGGTATGTAAATATTACATTAGCTAATAAAACAATCAACACAGTTACTCCATGAAAAGTAACACACGTACTAATAATAGCTACTGTGACGACCAAAGTTGTAATTTTTACTTCAATATATAGAAGCCACACGGCTCAAAAAATTAAGAATTATTAATTAAAACCATCCAAAAATTTGTTTATAAAAATTAACAAACCCCACAAGAACGTGGCAACAGCAAAAACAACTCATATAAAAACTACGTAGACGCACATTCAAGTGATGAGGGTCATCATTTACAAATGTTTTTTCCCGTCCCTAGCCCGGTCCAAGAATGATATGGGTTCTTTTAAATCCCTGCTATTTGAATTCTGTGTATTCAAGAGTCGTATCTCTAGGATAAAGCTCTTCATTTATTTACATAATTCTTCACTGTCCTGTTTCAGGCACGCTTTCATTTACTGTCTGATAGCGGAGTAAATGGACACGTTAGATAATAAAAAGGATATAATAAGTCTATATTTATTCATATACTTCAAATTATATACCTACGCATGTAGCTGATTGATTTTGTTCGATTTTATTTTTACGTTTGAACATTGAATAAGTGTTCAGTTGCAGTAAAAAACCTAAATACTCGTATTTATACCAATGTTCGATTATAATGTTACGTTGCAATTATTGAAATCAAAATACTATACAGTTTTTGCGAATAATAGTGATGTGAAGTTCATATTTTTAATAAAACCCTCTTAATAAAATACATAATTATGTTTAATTGTTACTGTATGACATATTTACTAAGACCTTTTTTTATTCGTTTATTACAGTAATTAACCAAACTCCGCAGCATTTCCTCGTCCCGTTAATCTTGTACAAAATACCAACGAAGTGCACCACTATGTTTTTCTTCTAGGATTTGTGGCTGTAGCGAAATGTACTCGAGAGCCGCTGTGGCTCATTTAGCTCGACCATGGTGGGTATTGCGGGGAACTACAATACAAGACTGTGGATTTGGTATACAGGTTGCCTTCATTAGGAAAAAAAAACAAATCCGGTAAATCTTTTTGGAAGGTAAGGAAAAAAGAGCACGTGTTAGATAATACATGAATTTTCGCTCGGGTGTATTCTACTATATCTAAAAGGAAATAAAAAAAAATATATGGTTTACTATTGCTAAGTGCTAAACTAAGCTGGCTAACTTATGAACTGGAGATATAAGACTAATACATTCCCAAGTTACTTTTAATTCGTTAATGACATAACCCTAAAAACTCTAAAATCAAATACGAATTAATCTTGCTACTCACTCTGTCCTTGAATTTTAGATTTCCCAAATACCTAAAATGGCTGCTCGGATCAGCCCACACATCGGATTAGTCCAAATCCGGTTCGGTTGTAACATAAAAGATGATAGCCATTTTTCGAAGGCCAGTATTGGCAGGCCGCTGCTCATTATATCCAATTCATAATAGTAATGAATATTCGATTAATCTATCTTTAAGTTATTGTCGAGAGGTCTCCGTAATAAATCATATGTGGAGCGTGGGTGCGCCTACATTAATGAAATTCTAATTTTAGAGTAATTGATATATTTCTTTGAAATTGTATGTTTTTTTGAAATACCTACATACATAAATGAGTTTATGTTGTTACCTACATAGTGACATATTCCTGGACATTTCACGCAGCACTATCTAGCAAAATTTTGGGTCAACTTACTAACTATAGGTATTTATGTTTCTCTCAGTAAAATTAATAAAATGCAGCCAGGTTTTTTTTCAGACATACACTTCATGCCCTTACTTACTGCATAAGCCAGTTTTCTTAAAACTAAACATTATATCCCTGTTCGTGTACAAAATGCACTGAAACGTTTCGAGTTAAAACAAAATCACGTGCCTTCCGCTGCCGAAGGAAGCATGCTTGAAATCAGTACCATTAGTATATAATAAAAACTAAAAGGCAGCAGTTTGCTCGTTAGAGTCGCCGGTAGGGGGCGCTGTGCACTGGAGGAAGTTAAATGCAGCCAAATGATGGTATCTAGATCATTCTGGCTACTGAATCTGTGGGTATTTAACAGTAGGTAGTTTTAAAATTCTTCTTAACTTATAACCTATTCATTTTTGTATTCATTGTGATACTTGTGTTATATTACATTTGTTAATGTATGAAGAAATATCACCTATTTGTTCAATTTTATTAATAAACGGTCCTAATTTTTCTTAAAAATTCAGAATACAGCTTCAATTTAATAAACTGCAAGAGATTATGTTCCTACGTTGAAAGTTTATCATCCTTTAGTTAACTCTATTTTTCAAATGTTTCTATAATTTGACCAGAATCAGCTGTAGTAAGAGGCAATCCATTTTGGGCGCTTCCGTTCGTCAGATGACACATTAAATTGTAGGTCCCGGCTGTTAGTCCAGTATGGCAGTCGTTAAGCAATGTCAGAGGCCCTTAGGGCGGCTTGATTAACTCTCGATACCAGAGTTGGCCACTCTCATTCGATAAGAAGAAGTAGCTCTTGGAAGTAAAACGATGAATGTTATACTTAAGTTATAGTTACTTTTATAGTAAATACGAGTAGATACTACAGAGAAAACAGATGGAGTGCTATTTCCACGAACCGGATTTAAAGTTCATAGTCAGTGAAGAGTAACAGGAACCAGCCATTTGCTCAACTACCTCGTAGTTTTAATTGAAAGTTCACGTACATTGCAAACGTACTTATATCATAGAGTTCTAATGTCTAATGTTTTCAGTTTAGCAGTATTTGAGTATTATTTTTGCCCAGTTAAGTACATACTAAACATAACTAAAAATATCGCATCGGAAGTTATGTACTGTATATAAAAATTTGACATAGGTACATAAATTAAAAATCATCAGAAATATGATACCAAAAAGAGGTGAGTTTAATTCGTTTTAAAACATAAAATAGATCTAAACTCAACCAAAATTCACATTTTGGGAACTTGTATGTGAGTGAGCTGAGCATGTACCTACGTACAATATGTACCTATATCGATCAGTACCTACAGTTGACTTGTAAGACGACAACTACAGTATTTCCCAAACACGCAAAGTTCAGCACAAAGTGATGTACTGACATTCAAAAACTATCACTACTATATAGCTTTCGATACTTGATTTATCGATGTAACTCTGAATGAAGTAATGTCCTGGTTGAACCTTCGATACAATTAATTTGAACTAAAAACTAAATAAACACAAATTTTATACATATTATAATTAACAAATTTGTTATCCTTAAAAACTTTAACTATGTCAATCAGAACAGTACGTAAACATCCATGGATAGATGTTTACGTACCTAGAATCCAATAGAAAAAAAAAACATTTATTTCCTTCTAATCTATACCACCATATTAAGTACCGTCCAGTCTCCTCGTCAATTGGAAGGATAAATGAAGTGACCGCGTGTTGACAGCCGCCAGCCTCAGGTCGGGGCGAGAGCAAACTGAACAGAGAGATGGTAATAGCTTCTACTATCTCACGTACACCATTACTAGATGCAAATGAAGTGTCATCGCATGCTCTTTAGTTAGAGACGTCATCCTAGAGATTGTCATGTGAAAATAATAAGAAAAAACAACATTCAAAAGAAGTCTTTTGGTTTAAAAAAGTAACATCGTAAACGAGCGGCCAACTCGGCTGATAGAGTTTTTAAATCACCCTTAGAGCTTCTTACATGGTTTAACTACTGTCATACTATGACAAACAGTAAAGCCTTACAATTTAATGTGTTATACAACTCACGAAACGCACAAAATGATCACCTATCCAAGTACTGTCCGCGTAGCCAGATGCTTTACATTGGTAATGGCATGTCGTTGCGTATTCCATTGTATATATACGAGCACTTCAATTTGTATTAATTTTATTAAAGCAAGCTGTTGTCAGTTTCAATTTCAACTCCGAACAAACAATCCTTCTAGTTTTAAACTTTAAAGAAGCCACCAAAAGCTTTAGTTTTACCCAAACAGGCAGTGGGCCAGTGCAATCAAAAAGTTAGATTGCAGACAACGAATCTCATTTGGGAATTCAACACCAATCTTATGCAAATCACGGAAAGGAGTACATAATGCTAATGATCAAAGTTATTCCGTGTTTCCGAATCGACTTTACAATCTTGTGCCTCCGATTTGCATCTGTTTTAGCAGCCTTTGATTGCGTCTTAGTTAAAGACAAAAGAACTTTCGATTAGCGCTAAGTTGTCCTTCCTTGACCTCATAGATCATTTACTTTTTGCACCGACGACGTGATGAGTATCCGAGGAGTCGTGAAAAACTCGTTTAGAAAGAAAATAAAAACAGTAAACACACGACGAATGAGTGACAGAACTTAATCTCGAATCCACTTGTGAATGTGAGAAGTAGGTCAAACAATAACACCCTCTGATGCGAGCACCGGCCGACTACCAGATGGATCCTATCTGTATTATATCTAGCGTATTTATAGCTTCACAACACCGATCAAGAGCATCTGCAAAATTTAATGAAACACTTTATCGCTATTATCTCCCGCTGTTAATGATAACAATTAGATACAATAGCCCCTTTAAACGTTAACGGATTAATTACTTCGTTCCGGCAATTTGCTTTATTTCACTCGCTGTTTCAGTTGGATGGACCAGTGATAATAGCGAAAATTTCATCACAATCGACGACAATTTCAGCTGACAGTGTCTGCGCAAGTTTGGAGTAAGTTGTGATTGAAGCGAGGTCGAACTTCGTAACCTACCATATCCACAGTTTGGTGGATGGAGCGGAGCGCTCCCAAGTGTCATTCAAGCTAGATAATGACCTTTAATTACGAAGGTAAACATGTGTAAGTGTTCCCCTCGCGTCGCGTATTATACGGGCGAAGTTAGAGGAGCGTACTCACTATTCGTGAATTCTGGCTCCTTAGCATATTTAGCCTGTTACGAGGTTAATGGGCAATGAATGAGGCCGCTTTCTCGCGCTCATGTTGGCAGGGCCTTAATTTTCCGCCAGGTTTTAACGAGACTGAATCCAGGTTCTCTCGCACGTCAAGATTCATTGCTGGAGTAATGGCACTAATGGCCGCGCGTTGAATCACTGTTAGGACAAAATGTCGAGTACAGGTGGCTTACTATAAAATGTAATACACTATGGAATAAGTGTTCGATTTATTAGTAATCAATAATAAAAATAACTATAAATAACTGTGTTTCAAATCATTTTATAAACTCTAAGCAATAAAAATATTATATTCGGTAGCATCAATGGGTAAAAATAGGTGTCAAAAATTTTTAAACCACACTAGAAAGTTATACTTGCTGTATTATGAATTTATACCAGTGTATTATTCACTATGTTAACTAGTTAATATTTTTAACTAATCCCATAAAACAGAGCAAGTTAAAGAATCTGATATTCGCGCGGCGCTGTGCTTCCGACTGCGTGCTTCACAACTTCCTTCTACAAACATTAGTAGATTAATGCTTACGAAGTTTCGCTGCGATTTAGCAGCTGAGAATATAATATTCAAGTTACAAAGGAAAGTGAACTAAGGCTGTTGTATGGATTTCATCGATTTGTAGCGTTGATTTTGTGTTTGTAGGTGTGTTTTGTGTGTTAACGTAATTGAAATAAACTAGTACTTAGTGCCACAGACAAAAAAGAAATATGAAATTACGTTATGCTTAGTTCAGCAGTCAATATAACAGGCAAGCAGCCCATAAATAGCGTTTTAAAAAGCGTTCATCAGCGGTTTTTAAAACGCCCTTAGTGAGTTTCATTCTACGACGAATTTATTTATTTTAATCCCACCTCCTCGATAGAGCTACATACATAGATACTAGTAGGATATTTCCTAAAAACAAACAAAAGAAAATTATTAATTTCTTTCGTTCGCTTTTCACCATTGCACAATATTGTGAGCAATTAATAACCACCTGAAACATTAGTAAGTAACGCAGCCTAAGGAAAACCTAGTAATTCCACAAAACAAATAGCCTTCGAAGGTATTATTTACCTACGACATCGTAAATCAAGCATATTATTTGATTTATGTAACTAATGTGTTACAACATGACACCTCATAGACGTCTGATTAGTGACGATAGAAAAAACTCAGACACTTATTTGCCAAAAAACATATGATTAATAGAATACAAATGTTCATACTATAAATACTGCGTAATTAAGATGCAGGGATTTTTATAAATTCTGAAAGCATTTACATGAAAACGTAACGTTCTTAATTGATGCCATTTTGGAACTCTTATGATTGATCGATTACAGTCATTGGTTAAAACAAGGACTCGTAGTTCAGATTTATTTGATTGGCGTTTTGTTATCGAGGTAATACTTTCAGAATTTGTTAACAGCTTGCAGCTTTATTACGCCATATCCATTTGTGATATTTTCCGAACACCCTGATAGACATTGTTTTATTTTTAGTTTGTACGGGTTTGCACTTGGCCATAGTTTGCCTGATAGCAAGCAAAGGCTATGGACTAAGATAGAGCGTGCTTACACGATAAGAACCGATTCACTCTCGCTTTTAAGATCGCTGGATTAAGTTCGTGGGGAACAGGGAGCGGGGATTGACCTAAAAGGACTGATAATTGACTGAACGGTTTGGTTTGTTAGGTGGTTGGGAGTCTGTTGGTTATATTGTTTTAACACTAACATGTAATGTATTATTTCGTACATTTGGTACCTACATGTTGAATTTATTTCTGCGCCTATTGAACGCACTCGCTGCGAGCTAGTTTTTTATACAGATAATGTACAAACAGCTGTTGTAAGTAGTTGAGTGTAACATAGCACAAGGTGCAGGGTAACTGAAGCCTAAAATAGTATTTACCATTCGATATTCTACAGCAAAATTTGTTCCATAAAATATTCAAGTAGATTTAGTTTATTACTTAAAAAAAGGGATTCTTTTGGATAATATAACTTATAGTTGTTATTTAAGTATTTTTGTATATGTATTTATAGAATAAGAACTCGCTTAGCGGTGAAGGAAAACATCGTGAGGAAAAAGACTTGTTTGAGGACCACAATATCCGAGGACTACGGAAGACACATCTTCCGTAGAAGGACCTGGGCGCCCACCACGATATATTTGCCCAAGAGAGCTCTCCTAACGAATTAATTCTCCGGGTGAGTCACGACCCTCGGTCATGAGGAAATACGACTTAAGAGAGGGATTTATGCGCTACATCGTAGATTATAACGTTGCTTAACATCAGGCAAGTTGTAGTCAAGCGTAAGCCTATTTCATGTAAAAAAAAAATATATACAATGCTATTTGACCTCTGAACCTTTTCAGTTCTCAGTTACTTACAACACAAAAAAGTCCATCGGAAGTTTCCGAAAACCATTACACGACTAACCACAACATGAAACCGTATGAAAAAGTGTGTTGCGCAAAACCGGACACAAAGTAAGCGGAAATCACTGATATCGAAAGTTTTTTCATGAATCCCAAAAAGAGGAAAAAGTTAATTCACATGGAAGGGGCTAACGCTTTTGTATAATAGTTTTGTATAGGTGGTTTGAAGCAAACTAAATTTTTATTGCACCAGTTCATAATTAAAATGTAGCAGTTAAATTATATTAGTTGTAAGTTTATCTTAGTCTTAAGCTAAAATTTTTGTAAATAGGTAGATTTAAGTTCAATAAAAAAAAATTGATACCAGTGTGTTTTATACAAAATGTCAATAACTTTTTCTTGACATTTAGTATATACATTTTCCAAATTTTTGCTTGTTTATCTGTTTGTTTATTTTAACCGCGCATCACGCAAAAATGACTGAACTGTTCATCATGATTCCTGGTATGAAGGTATAAATGATGTCTTGGAAGTGACATAGGGCATTTTTTATTACGAAAAAATGCGAGAAAAGCCGTGGTTTTCCACTTGTTTATAACAATCTGGTCTACATTAACATTTATTCCCAAAAAATACTTATGAATCAATACATTTTTGTTAGGCAGTCGTATTAAATGCATCGCACCCTTTCTTACTATCGTAACGGGTGTGCAAACTGGTGATCCAGGATAACGGGCCCTTATACAATGTTATGGGCATTAGACTATCGGGCCAGCCGGGAATGCTTTCTTACTAATACTAGGGAGGCTTTAGTTTGATAAAGCAAGAAGATAAAAGTTGATATGTATTACTGATAGAAAAAACACCGTGCCTCTTCTTTTGTTTTTACCACTTATTTTCTATAGCGTCTGAGCTAATCTGTTAGTTTTTTTGATAAATATTTCGAAGAATACATGAGTAATGCTAAATATTTGGCTCAAACGTAGTGATCACCAACAATCACACATAAGACAGGAAAACAATTACTGTCCTGAGTGAACATTTTTAATACACAACATAATTATTTCTGTATAAATATTCTGGACTTATCACAAAGCGCCATCTAACCCCATACAAGCATAAGCTTAGTATGGGTACTAGATAACGGATATAATACATTATGTATATACTTTTCTTTTGCAAATACATACATATTATACATAGAAACGACCAGACTCAACACAAATAAAAATTTGGAAGATCTCTGGATTTTAAAGGGTTAATCTTGCATGTCTCCTGAATCCGAATCTGTATTGATATCGGCCGGCAGATGGCGCGCTGTTATCGTAGATACAACGAGCCACCGTCGCCGGACCACGATTATGCGGAGCAGAGCATCGACGCTATCAATTGGAAATGAGCTCCGGCCTGGACTTAATCGGTTTCAGCTGCTTATGAACACAGATCATGGGGTTAGTTTGAATTTAGCGAGTATTTAGACAAGTTTTTTGACCATGTTTACTTGGTGACTTACTTCTTTTTCTTATCGAATAAGTGTGGCTAACTCTGGTGTCGAGAGTTTATCACGCCACCCTAAGGTCCTCTGACATAGCTTTAGATCTGCCGTACTACACAAACAGACTGTGAGTTACTATAATGGACCTCTATAAAAATACGATTACATTTTCAAATCGAATTAGAAATGTTGAGACACGTTATCTAGTACCCATGATACAAACGTAAGCTTAGTAAATAAATAAAAATAAATAAATATTCCGGGACATTGCACACAGCGCCATCTAGCCCCACACTAAGCAAACGCTTGTGTCGTGAGTACTAGATAACGGATATAATACTTATATACTTTTCTTTTGTAAATACATACTTATTATACATACAAACGACCAGACTCAATTAGTATGGGGCTAGATGGCGCTGCGTGATATGTCCTAATTTTTTTTTTCGTATTGAAAACTGAAATTTTAATCAAGTAATAGTAATAAAACCCAACGTGTCAACGTAACCACATCATTTGATTAATTTTGCCTTACTTCATCTTTTTTTTAAACAAAAACTATTTTTACTATAAATAGGCGTTAGATTAAAGCCTTCTGATGTTAAGTATCACTGTTATGTACAACACACTATGTATAAATCTTTTAATAGTCCATTTACTCTGCACATATTGTGTAACGGCCACAACAACTTCAAATTTCAACTTCTAAAGGCTAAACCATAGATCAAGTTATCTCAAATTTAAGTTTAGTTTTGAATGCACCATTAGCCAGGCGAGGCGTTAAGCCAAACTAATCACTGCAAGCGAAGGTAATCTTGCAGAAATACGCTGAGCTAAGTTCATGTTCAGTGATTACCTAATTGATGATCTTGGTAGATTATTCTAGCAAGTTGCATTGTATCTTGATGCTAATC
Organism: Macaria notata; assembly: GCA_927399415.1. Lineage (NCBI taxonomy): Eukaryota > Metazoa > Arthropoda > Insecta > Lepidoptera > Geometridae > Macaria > Macaria notata. Next base: position 6,176,832 of record OV656727.1, read on the forward strand.
TGGCCAGGTGGTTGCGTTTAGAGTTGGTAATCAGTCTTCATTATTGATGAGGTCGCTGCAGATTTCACTTACGGCAGTGATCCATCATGGCTCGTGAAGTTTAATTGGATGTTTATGTAGACATATGCTTAACTGCGTGCCATATCATCGTCTTGCCGCAATAAATACTCTCTCTCGAGGAGTCGTATCCCTCATGAATGAGGGTCGTGACTCCCCCGCAGAATTGAATTAAAGTAATTGAATTAATTCGTTAGGGAAGTTTTCTTGGGCAGGTACATCGTGGTGGGCGCCCAGGTACTTCCACGGAAGACACATGTCATCAAAAAGCATAAATAATATGAAATTCATAGTATTCTGCTTAATGACAAACGTGTGCAGCGAAAATCAGCGTTTTAAGTGAAAAGGAAAAGTTTTTCTTATACAAATAATCTATACAAAGAACTTACGCAAACTTAAAAAAAATATCAATACTGTTTTTTTTTTAATTTAGTTGTTGTCTATTACTAAGTATTAAAAAAAACTACTTTTTCAACATTGGTTTCAGACAGTCCAATGCACAAGCGTTGGTTTTTCCAAAGTTCAGAGTGAAATTGACGGATCAGCTCGTCACATTTAAGCTTTTCATGCTCGTTCGTAAAACGGACCATCGATGAATCAGCGAATACCGAACGTAATATACGTTGTACTAAGTTTAAAAAACATATTTTTCACATTTTAATACTCGTTACTGGAATTGAAGAAAGTACTTTTTAAAATTTTTGGTGCATCATTACGAAAGTCCTAGTTTTTGATAAAACTAACTTCGAGTTTTATCCAAATAAATTCATTGAAACGTGACCAAAATATACGAGGAAGTTAAATTTCCAGCTTACAAATGATGTTGACCATACTTTGTGAATTTGGTAAGTATTAGAATATTTTAGCACAATGTTTTCGTTTATATACTTACACATAATAATATGTTTACCATAATTATAAATGTCTATTTATCTCATCACAAAATCTTTTGTTTCTATTTCATATCATTGAGACATTTTTCATTAAAAATATTCGGTCTGATCAAGTTATTTTCCATTAATATTTTTTAAAAATTATTTTTACACGACACTAAATTAAAAAGTACAATAATCTAACAAAGAAACATAATATGAATGTTTAAAACTTACTTAAAAATAATAATGATTCCTAGTAACATAAAGTAACCAAAAACAATTCTAAATTTAGTAATAATTCATTTCTATAACGTAGACATAAGAAACAAAAAATAACCTCTAACTTTCATCGAATTTTCATTTGCTTTTATTTACGAACTCGTTAAAAATGGAGATTAACAAATGGTCGAAATTTTCCAGCATTGCAACGTTTCAATTAAATAAACATGTCGCAGCGACCATTGAATAATAGTTTTCTACGCCAGATGCATAAAATGTTTGTGACATATAAAATGTTGTATCCGCCGTAAAAGTTGCTAGATCGAACTAGGACATATAGCAAATAGATCAGTAAAATAGTTTGTAAGGACGCTGTCACTGCACATATTGACCGTTTCGTGACACGTATAGATAGAAGCGAGTGTGGCTCAGCGGTTCTAGTGTCTGCTTTTCATCCAGACGCACTCTGGTTCGAATCCGCCCTACACCAATGACTTGTATTTTCAAGTTATGTGTAGATTTGCACTCGCTTAACGGTGAAGGAAAACATCGTGAGGAAACCGACATGTCTGAGGACCATAATATCCGAAAACATGCGTCTTCCGTGGAAGGACCTGGGCGCCCACCACGATGTATCTGCCCAAGAAAACTCCCCTAACGAATTAATTCTGCGGGGGAGTCACGACCCTCAGTCAAGAGGAAATACGACTCAAAGAGAGATAGAAGCATACATTGTTAGCCATCATAATATTGTTTTAACAACTGGTATTTTATTTAAAACTTTTCTCTTATCAAAATTTTGATAGGATCTTAAGCGCCACTGTAGTATTATTTTATTACTATGTATGATGTAGGTTACCGAACATCATAGGGGAGTTCAAGGCTCAGAGACTTCGCTGGATGGGCCATCTAGAAAGAATGGGGGAAGATCGTCATGCCAAAAAAGCGTATCTTGGAATCCCAAGTGGTCGACGCCCTGTCGGTCGACCCAGATACCGCTGGAGAGACGCCGTGGAAGCTGACTTGCAGGAACTTGAAGTTGCAGACTGGCAAGTGGCAGCCCAAGACCGGCGAAGGTGGCATTCTCTTGTGCTGGAGGCCAAGACCCACTTCGGGTCGCTGCGCCATAGGAGTAAGTAAGTATGATGTAGGTTAGGTAAAATATATTTACTAAATTGATATTTGCTCACTGATAAAGCAAATGTTCGAAATCACTAAATTATGAATGTAACTTAATGAATGGGAAGCGACGTAGAATGTGAAACTGCAATTGAATGAGGATCGTAACCAAACGCAACGGATTCTATCGCTGGGAACGTGGCTAGTTGGCTACCCGTTGACAAAAGCAACGCTATCTAAAAGCACTCACAGCATTTTCGTCTTTGTTGTTAGTAAATGGGACAGAGGAAACATTTTATACTATTCTGATATTTTTATAAAAATGTTATTGGTGTTTAAACATAGTAGGTAAACATTAAAATTTCTCGTTTAGTATTTTTAAGAACTTTAAAACACAAACCCTTCTGTTAATGTCCGTTGGCTTTGACATTAAACATTTTTTAAAAATGCACATAAAAATTATACAAATAACCAAATTACATTACGTCGATAAGTTTTTTTCCTTTCCTAACACAATCTCATACATTACAGAGCGTTGTTGAAAGCATCACGAAAGTAGAAACAATATTTCCAAATCCCATTTCTCGGCATTGCGTTCATCTTGTAACAGCGGTCGTGTTACCGCAATCTTTCTACACTTAGGCCCGAGTTTTTGCGTAAAGAATTTCACAGATTTACGCAAACTGCTACGCTCGAGTGACGAATCAAATCTATAAAAAAATCGGACGAATATAACTTTCTAGGGTTATATTGGCTTTCCATTTTCGTGTCTCTCCATCATGTGAGATTTCCCAGGCGACGGAGGGACGCTTTCAAAAACTTACTCCTACTTTGTACTGCTTTTCGTTTGAGTTTTGAAGTCAACTTAATACAATGTGGCTGCATTGCAGCTTGTGTTATTGTTGCATTGAACAAGAAAGTTAATTTGATGTTTACAACTACTGTAATATGTGGGAATTTATAATTAACATTCCGCGCGGTGCGGTCAGAGTCGCAGTTTTATTAAAATAACAAAGCAAGCAATAATCATGCTTTTCTGTCAGTCTACGTTATTTTTTTCGGTTTTTAATTTAGGAAACATGATGTGGATTATTTAAAATAATATTATTAATAATAATAATAATCTCTTTATTTCAGATACAAGATCCATAAAAGTACAATTACATTAAACATAAACTATTATAATAAGTAACCTATATTTAAAATAACATATTTGTTTAATTTAATTTAAACAACATGTTAGATTAATGATTTCACCCAGTGTCTTTGGATGGAACAGTCATATTTATCAGCTATAGTTGTTAGAATGCTGTTGTTACCACCACGAAAAAATAATAAAATAATAATTAAAAATCAGTGCATATAATTTACATCTTTATTCACTGTTATATATGTGTACCCATTACGTGTACATGGAGTATAGTGTCTCAAACCGTCTTATTACAAAACGTGGTTTAATTATTAGTCCAGAACTTTGAGAATATGCAGTCCTTTCATAAAGTTTATAATAAGATTAATTGCAATTGAACATTCGCACTTTTCCTGCCAGCAAAAATATCACCTTTTCATTTTATGTTCATCACAAAATATTACAAAAATTCTTCGCTATAAAAGTTTGGTTCACGTAGAAATAGGGTTCACACACCGCTTGTGGTAATCTACAGAGTGCCGTGAAAATTCATTTATAAATTCGGCTTTCATTTTCGGAGCGTCAGCTTGCGATTCGAGATACGATAAGTTAGTTTTACCGTTCGCTTTATATATTATTTTACAAAAAATTCAGGCTGTAATAGTAGTTTATGTGGTTTTTCTGTATTTTCATGTGCTTATATTCATAAGATTCCATTTTTAGGAAAAAAATACAGTTGTTTTTTTATTTCTCGGATTCTTAACATAATAAGTTTAAGGCTCATAATTATGTAAAATTTTACTAATTTAGATATAATCCGATAAAATATAACATTACATATCACATAAACATAAAATAAAAGGATCTCAAAAATTTTGAGTGAACTTTTACTACAGATATTAATTAAACTAGAAATCTACAATTTATTTATATGCAAAATATAAAATTTGTAGTTGCACTATACGTTATGTGTAACTGTTTCTTTATGTATAAACATATCCAAGCCAAGCATACATATCATAGCCAAGGAACTACGTGACAATCATGCCAGACGGATCATAAACTCTATATTCTCATACGTTTTTTACTTTGGTGATAGTGACAATAAAGAATTTCGGGTCTTGCCTATTGCTTTAATGGAAAAATGTAAATTTTAAACAAGGTAGTTAAAAAAATATTTACTGCTATGAAACGCAGTGTATCAGAAACTAACAAAGAATTACAAGACTATTGTGTTATTTCGTTGATATATTTATTTATTTTATAATGGCACACATAACAGAATGTGGTCTTAAATGAACTGAATATTCATTTAAGGCTGGTTTTGATCTAGAACAAATTCCAAAATATGTGTACACAACTTGATCTAAATGTACTAGGTATTGTTATTAACTTATTATTTGACAGCATATTGCGATGATAAGTGATGATGACTTATTATTTTTTTTATTTTTTTTACTATAAATTGTTATTTAGTGGCAATCCTCGATATAACCTAATTCAATCTGGACAACAAGCATATAAGATTACCGATATGAATCCAAACTATTTAAAAAACTATTACCTACTACCTCACACATTGCCTATTCAAAACACAAAATATTCCCCCTATGATATAAGTATAGAAGTATGTATAGTATGATGTAAGTTTAAAGTTCTACTACTGATTAGGTACCGAAATGGTCGTATGGGCATGGAATAAAATAATAGTACATTATCTATACTTAATATTATAAACCTGAAGAGTTTGTTTGTTTGTTTGAACGCGCTAATCTCAGGAACTACTGGTGCGAATTGAAAAATTCTTTTTGTGTTGGAGAGACCATTTATTGAGAAAGATTTTAGATTATATAACATCACGCTGCAACTACTAGGAGCAAAGAAACAATGGAAAATGTGGAAAAAAACGGGAAAAATTCGGGGAATCTTTGAGAGCTTCCGTTGCGTGCGCTGCGAAAACGTTTAAAAATATCAAAAAAATATGTATAAAAGAATTATTTCTCTTGAAATGATGCAACAAAATGTCTGCAACAGTATATGTCTATCTTTTAAGATTAACTCACTAGAACCGTTTTTATGGTAATAACTATTCCATGCGGACAAAGTCGCTGGCACAGCTAGTATACGGCATATATAGTATGGGGCATGAAAGGCTTAATTACTGCCCAAGTGACGTAGCATGGCTGCAATCATCGTCCATTAACTAATGGTGGCTTTACAAGATGTTATTAAACACTGGATTGGTCATAAAGTGAACTCGCCCCATTTGTATGGCACGCTATGTCATAGTGAACATGAGATATTAACATGAGACGCAACTTTGTAAATGAAACTCTGGAGAAATATATAGTATTTTTCTGTGACTGCTCCTTAACCGGCTTCAAACAACAAACTTGTTGGTTTTTAGGTGTGTTCCTCCATATACCACCGCCACACCTCTCCTCCTGACCAAAGTCGCACAACTTTGTAGCAAATGCAGTACTAATAATACAGATTTACATTACATAGCTTGACTGCATATTGCGATGATCAGTGATGATGAAGTTTAAGTTTTAAGACACAGGACGCTATTGTTTTGATAACTGATGCATACGAGTATAGGTAGCATTTAAATACCAAAATAAACAGTTTGTCCGGTCCTTACATCAAGGTTACTTAGGTTTGTCACTTTCAAACAAACTTACTAATATTTTAACTTTGTTCGACGCAATATTACCTTTATCAGTTAAAAGCTTAAAGCTTAAGCAGTTGAAGCTTATTTTTCATAAGTAAAAATACTACCTTAATCTATTATCCGTTTAAATAAAAAAGAAAAACAGCAAAAGTCCAACGTCATCACCCTTTCATCATCAGGATAAAAATATTTTTGTCGATTCAAATATTTTTTGCACGCCAAATGTATCATCAATTCAAAAAGTTTTATTAAACTTTACTAGTAACAACTATGTGAATTTCGCTTTTGTTTTATTAACAACTTAATAGATGTCCATACTTTCACCTTTTGCTTTTGCATAATTTCGCTTTTAGCGATAAGGCCGCCATTTGTGGCATAAGATTTAAATTTTCCCTTGTTTGTGTTGTGTTCTATTTTATTTGTGTGTCCAATAAAGCGTTAATCCATCTATCTATCTTTTGTTTTGGGATAAAGAGTAGCCTGACTCGGGAACCAAAGATCAAATTAATTCGCCTTCCGAATACAGCATAAATGGATAACACATATTTTCGAAGTTTTGGGTCCTCAAAACATGTTGCTTTTCTCATCATGTAGTTTTTAAACGTTTAGCGTGTGTGTGTGTGTTTGTGTACACAACTTGGGAAACTAGACCTGTAGTAACCACGTCAGATCACTAAGCATAGGTACGTATATTAGGTATGTACATATAAAAAGCAATACTCGCTTAACTACTATTTTTACAAACACCCAATTCATGGATGTAAAAGGTGTTCGTATTAACCAGTGTTACTTTGAATAGCACACAATTACGGGCAGAAATTCAACTCATGTACGCGCAAATTAAAATTGCTCGTAGGAACAAGTAGAGCGAAACACGCAACTAATTTAAAATGCATGTGGAAAGTAGGAATTACAAAAGTTTTAATCGTACCCGAGCTAGAGAAACCCACTTTAGTGGCTTAAATCCACGTCTACATACAATTCGGTCAAGGACTAATAGTTTCTTCGGTTAACCGGTTACAAACGCAATCAGTATCAAATCACCTACTGGATACGCTCTCATTAAGTCATTTACTTGAATGTTCCGATTTTGTTCTAGCTCACGGGTAACTCGACTCAAATAGGTTGTATTTGGTATTCCGTTCTTTTTCGACCATTAACCCAAAAATAAACCAGCCCCAATTTTAGCTTATAAAAGTTCTGCGAAACAAATAATATTATCATTTGATTCAAAGTTTGGTGATGGGCGAGTTTCTTTTGGATGAGACAGAATGGTGGAGATGTCAATGGTCAGTAATTGGGTCTGTGAATTATATCAAATCGTGTTTCGGTAGCGAGTTTATTGTTTTAGTGAAATCTCACTTATTTTTTATAATCTTACCTATAGGTACTGTCCCATTGCTGGACAAATGTCTCTCACAATTCCTTCAAATTTTACACAACTTTGTGGGTCTGATTCGCGGATTCGGTTAACGGGGAGCATTTTACGAGGATAGGTTTTTTAAAGATACTTGTAATAAAAGTATCGAATGTGAGTTTATAGTCCAAAATTATAACCAAGGTCTTACTCGCTCCACTTTAAGACATGCAACATACCGCATGAATAGAGAGTGTTATATCAGAATGTTTTAAATATGTTTGCAGTTGATGATTGAAATGTGTATTTTCTGACAATATAGAGGGTAAGCACGTTATTGCTACATATTTTTTTCTTATTATTCTCTTCCCTTGAAGGGTATTGTTGTTAAGGGTATTTTGGCTTGGTTAGAATGTTGTTGAACCATATCGCCACGCTGGTTCAGTGATGTTGGTGGCTCTTGCGCGTTTTCTGATGACGATCATGTCACTAGATAATATTTGTTTTACTATTCCCACAGATTTTATGTCGTCGACCTGTCTTGCTACTGGACGCCCGACGTTACAGTGACCAGTCCTTGGCCACCACTCGGTCACTGCCTTACTCTTCCTGTCATTTACTTGTCTAGCGAAGTGTACCGCCCAGCTCCATTTGAGGTGCATGACTGCAAACAAGGCTTCTTCTTCAGACAAAACAAAATAGGTATTGACCGGCAAATTCAGTATCGTAAATCAAGTCTTTCCTGTACTCCAAAACCTCGTTAAAACAAATCCACTGATTCCTCACGGGAACCACCTACGAGTACCGGCGGTACACCAACATATTAAAAAGTCGCCCAAATGAATCTCCGTCGGAACACAATGCTCAGGGTGTGGCCACTACGATTTATCGCAGGTGATTCTGATAATGAATTCCCAGGAGGCACTTTTACCAAGTAATTATACTACACGACTGAAAAATTCCATTCTTCTAAACATGGTTTTTGCCTACCGTTTTCAGGTTTTTTGTAATAAAAATACTTAGATCCGCGAACACAATGACTGTTGAAAGACACATTTAGCCATCTTTTCAGTCAGTAATGTTGTGGCTAAAGAAGAAGCTGTTGACGAATTATTGTGCAAGGAGACCTTAATATTGCCAAAATCGGAATTCAAACAAAACGGATCAAAGGAAAACGTGAGACGTTATTATAAACATATTCATTACTACAACTGAGTAAATAATAATAGCTGAGGGGCAACATATTAACAGCTAGTTTACTGCTGGGAACCCAGATCTTTTTTCATCAACAATGTCGTAATCAATTGCCACATAGCCACGCTTCCATATCGTAAGGGAAGCACAAGAATAATATATTAAGTCTAGCTAAGTGCGATACCGGTGAATGGGTGTAAATAATGCACATAAAACACACTTAAGTGCCTCGCACACAGCTCCGTACGTTTGCCCCGTAAATGTTTACAAATGCTTATTTCCCCGTAGCATACGAGCGCTAGGCGAAAAAGAAAAAGGTATACATGGTACATAGGCAATGTACGTAAGAAAACTTTTTTGTTCCCTGCCGTTGAACGTCTTACCACGTCCGCGCCTTAAAAGCCGCCCTCGGCATAAAGTCTGCAAAATGTATCGTGTAGGTACTTTCTCTCGAGGAAATGACAAACTGTGTTGGGGCAATAAGAGGCTTACGGAGCGCAGCGGTGGGCTTGCAAACTCACTATCTGAGCTAAGATGTACTATCTAATCTGCACTACATTCTATTTGCTGATTATATAGGGTCGTGTTTGTAAACCGCTCTCAACTCTGATTTAGGTGTTACCTACAAATATACATAATTACCATCATCATCCACAGCCCTTGAGATCCCACTGCTGGGTATAGGCCTCCCAAACCTCTAATTAACACAATAAATCTGAGCGATATTAGAACGTTCAATTGCTGTACGTAGATTGCGGTGATCTAAAATTGAACGTTCTAATACTTAAGGTTCTAGATAAAAACTGTATTTAGTGAATTCGCCGTTACTGTATGTACATATTATGTCAAGTAGATCTATTGTTGTCTTATGAAGATTTTGTCGCATGAAGTTAACCTACAAAACCTTTTACAAAAAATACAAAACTAGACGTTTCTCATCACTCCGAATCAAAAGTACATGTATAAAATTTTACTGTTGCCGTTTCTTCTATCAGCAACCCGTTAAGCCGTATTTTTTCAGATACGAATTCTTAAGATACGCGGGAAGAATATTTTTTCTCTTCCCATACTATTTATTTTAAGTATCTTGTGACACGTCAGAGCGTGGAGTGTGCATAAACGTTCGCCGACATGAGTTTGATAAATTACACTCCGTAGATATACAAGGCTACAAGTTACTGGTAGTAAGTAGTAATAGAAAAAAATGAATATACTCTAAAATCAGTTTTAAAATGGTATACGGTTTTACTTAAAATGTTCAGAAGAGCTTTTTGTATCTATTGTAGGTATTTATGTAATAGATAAAAATTTTATGAAAGTAAGTCTAGTAATATGTTAATATTTTTTTGTAAGAGTAAAAAGTATTAGTTAAGAGAAATTTAATAAAAAAATATAGCTTATATTTGGGACATACCAGTAAGGTTAACTAAGCTGAACTATAGTAATATATACGAGCAATAGTTCAATAAAGTAAACTTTAAATCCTATAACTATACATTTTTAGAAGCCACGTAACAATGCTCAATTTGTATTAACATTTCAATGCTCTCTCTGTGAGTCGCATATTCTCATGACTGAGGGTCGTGACTCCCCCGCAGAATTAATTACATCGTGGTGTGCACCCAGGTCATTTCACGAAAGACACATGTCCTCGGATATTGTGGTCCTCAAACATGTCGGTTTCCTCACGATGTTTTCCTTCGCCGCTAAGCGAGTGGAAATCCACGCATAAATGAAAAATACAAGTCATTGGTGCAGAGCTGGATTCGAACCAGGGTGCGTTTGAACGAAAAAGCAGACACTGGAACCGCTGAGCCACACTCGCTTATATTTCAATGCTATCCTCAAACAATGTTACCAGTAACCTAGTACAATAACGTAGCTATACGTACGAAAGCGTAGGCTCTACGAATCTCATTCATGCAAAAATAGATGAGATGTGGTGTAGAGACGTGGGCGTAGACTATCAATGGCAACCTTATCTATTATGTATTTGTATAAATACTACTCGAAAGATAAAAGTAGTTGCTAAATAGAATAGACTTGTACGCGAAATAGGATTGATAGCACATTATGTAGCAGATATTAGGTTTGGCCAGAACTTTTCATGTTATGAACACCAGCTACTTGAATATTTAATTGCATGTTATGCATCTAACCAGGTTGATATTTTACGCCACATTCCAAAATATACAAAATCCTATAATTAAATCAAAAATTTGACTGGTGATCATTCGAATATTGAAAAAGAAATCTTATTTGGTGATGAGTTTTTTCTTATAATACTATCAATCGATAGTCTTTATTATGTATGTACTTAACACCTAACTTATATGAATAAGACATTAAAATAAATGGGTTATATAACATTGGTTTAAATTTAACCACTTGACAAAATATTATACCGTAAATCTGGTGATGACATGTCACAATGTAAACATTAAAGTCTGCCAGTGACTTGATAAATGACGCTCACGCCCTCCACACATTTTGAAACGTCTTTATATTATATAATCAGTTTAACATACTCAATATGAATGAATTGTTTGTCGTGAACTAGTGCTGATCTGTGGTAACCTTTCTTAATTCATTAAAAAATATGTTATAAAATCTAACCCCTTGTCAAATTTCAGTAAAGTCAGTCTTTTAGCAAAGAAAGAGGAATAAGAAATAACCACTTACTAGAACTTTACATAAAAATTACTTATTTGATTGAACCTATTATTGCACCAAACATATAATTTGTCCCGGCTGTTTGTCATAGTACGGCAATCGTTAAGCCATGTCAGAGGCCCTTAGGGCGGCTTGATGAACTCTCGACACCAGAGTTGGCCACTCTCATTCGATAAGAAGAAGAAGACCGAACATATAATACCCGAAACCTTTTGTAACAATGAATAAGATTGTATTAACTATTGTAAGATCCCTATTTTTAAGTTTTCTTGCCTATAGCCACTAAGTCAACATCAGCAATAAACAACAAGCGACACTATGATCTGACCAATGCGATAAAATAGCGATTTGTTTTGGCACAGTTTTCACTCCCACAAAAACATGTACCTACTTTCAGATAAACCACGACCTTGACTGATAAACCACTGACCTTGACTGATCATCCTGACACTTTGTTATTTTCACACTCTAAATAGCCTGATTATTATCCTCAGTTACGCATTAAACCTAAATCAAGGGAATCATTAATTAACTCTGTCAAAATAGCGCGCTTATTACTCGGCTGTTAGCGAGCTTTAAGCTGAGAAAGTTAATGTTTATTTAATTTAGACCGACAGCTTGGAAGAAAAAAGTTTAAGGCTACATCTAAAAGATATCTAGTGTTTATGCTGCTACTTAAACTTTAAAGAATAAGCTTAGTTTATAGTGTGTCTGTAAATAGTGTTAAGAAAGTTTTTTGTTCAACACATTTACGTGGATATTTTTGTGTTATTATAAACGCCAACTATTGTAGTATACAATGCTTATCATGACAATGCGTTTATCTTGAAAAATCTAAGCTGTTCTTTAGATTTAATAATGACGTGTCGGGAAATAATATAAATACAACTTCTTCAATATTATAAGCCCTAAAATATGCACAATAACAGCCATGTCAGAGGCTCTTAGGGCGGCATGATAAACTCTCGACACCAGAGTTGGCCACTCTCATTCGATAAGAAGAAGACCGACCTATATATGAATACGACCATTATTCAAAACATTTTACCAATCCATAATTCAAATAATAAAGATGTTTCTTTGAAAGCACCTGCAGATGCAGTCGGTTCAAGTGTTTTGTAAAATTCAGCAGCACTCACATGCGCTGGGGAGAGACATTATTCGAGCTCTCACTGCATTGGCAGAGCCATGAACCGTGAACATGGTGCGGGTACTAATACACCGGGATGTGTGGTGCTTTATTCGACTGGTCTCTTATGATTATCACCATCGAAGTCTTGTGCATCCTACTGTATGTCAGTTTGTACGTGCCAGCTGCGTTGACCATGTATTGAATGTCGAAGAATTGAAGATTATGCATAATGTGACTGAATGGTTTAGACTCCTTATGAACTAATTTTAATAGAAAGTTGATTTAGTATGTCCATCAATATCAACTTCTAAAGACGTTATTTAAAATATTATAAAAATAAGTCATAATATGTGTTTATGTATCATTATAGTGTAACATTTTAGAGTAGGACGCAAGTTGTTGGAAGATATCGAGAAACTAAGTTTAATATTCCTAGCTTTTAACTAAGCTTATTTTATATTCTTATATGGTGTAAATGCTCGTGTGTCGTAAAATTACAACAATTACACTCACAGATTTTTTCCGGTCGTGTCGCATCTTCAACCATAATGGGGTTTGAGCCAAAATGCTACTGAATTTCAGAATGAGAGAAATCTTATGACATTTTGCAAGCGGCTTGTGGTAAATGGCGGGGGTGATGAGACGCCGGTTTCTTTACATCTAAACTTATTACAGGGACTTTACAGTAATGAACTTCGGCGCCGGTTGACTTAATTTCCTTTTGTGCTTTCGTTTTCAATTTGTATGGCGATAATTTAAGTACATTTTCTTTTATTTTCTGTGACAAAAACTGGTCATAGTGAAACGGTTTTTATTTGGTAAGCAGATAACGTATCATTATAAGTTAGCAATTACTGCATAAAATATTATGCATTATGATGTATACAAAACCACAATTTGCCTAATATTCAAATTGTGGTTTCGTATACATCATTCAGTATTTTTATTTTATTTATAGCTATTGGAAAGAAATCTTAACATGTCCCCTGGAAATTTGAATTTGATCCTAATTATCCGGATTTTACGAATACTGTAATATAACATACTGCAGAGTATTGAAGCACATTAATTAAGAAATTTCTACATTTGGACATGAAAATCCGTGGTGACTAAATTAAAACCTTAAAACCTGAATATAAATCGGCAAAGTTGGGCAACATTAGCACCCATTGTTAGCAATGTTTGGACAAAACCAAAGATAATCCAGGCGAGAAGGGAGGGAACGGACTTTGATTTACATATTTTCATTGTAATTTAATATTTTGGTTAGCAATTCTATTGAAAGCAATAAAATTATTGAAATATTTGGTTCGTAAAATTTACAAAAAACACGCAGCGTAATACGTGTTTTTAGCTATATTTAACAATTTTAACATATAGCTAAAAACACGTATTACGCTGCGTGTTTTTTGTTAACAATTTTAACATAATATAAGCATAACTGTGTATCATAATTATATTTTATGTAAATGAAAGAATTAACATTTCAAAGCACATTTATTACTGAGCATCTTTTGCTGACTAAATATTTTTTTCTGCCAACAATTTTAGCTTACCAACATATTTCGTCCTCTTTTCACGCGGCCAGTTAATTCCAAGTTTCCTTCCGCCATAGAGCCTCGACCTCGCTTGTTTTCTACCTCACCTACTCGAGCATGCATTATTCAGTTTTATAATCATTGGACCAAAAGATGTAACAAATGTTTTGCGAAAGAGCGACATTTTTGCGCTACACGAATGTTTTCCTACAGATACATAAAATAAATATCTCAGAACATATCACACAGCGCCATCTAGCCCCATAATAAGCTTACCTACGCTTGTATCATGGGTACCTGGTAACGGATATAATACATATATACTTTTGTAAATACATACTTATTGTACATAGAAACGACCAGACTCAACACAAGTAATAAGAAATTTAAAAAATTATAATTACTTGTGTCATGCGTAAATCGAACCCACACCCCTAGATTAAAAGGCAGAGCCATTACCAACTAAGTTAACAGGGCAGTCAACACATCTATGCTATACAGCTTATACACCAAAAATGGCTTTTTGTGAATGAATTAAATAATTATTCCACATAAAGTGAACCACACTATATACATACGTAGCAAGTTACTTTAATTTCTTAATACAAGGTTTGCAAACTTTTTGATGACCTTTTCTATCTCCATAACTAAAATCCTTATCTCCTGATTAGGTTATACAATTTGCTATTAAACGTGTAATTTTAACATTGTGTAAATATATGTATAACAATAGCTCTAAAAGTAACGTATCTGTATAAAAGCTTTTTGAACGAAGCAGTTTTGCAGTTGATAAAATTCTTACTAGAAAACTTAGCAAAGTTATTTTTCTTTTTAAATCTTTTGAGAGCAAAACTCCTAAATGGCTTGTAAAGATTGTGTTAAAGTTTAAAAGTGTCTAGTCCAAGTTTTGTACTGCTTTTAAAAACGGGGAAGATAAATTTTAGAGAAGTTTGATTCAAATAGCCTGATTAAGTACAACTATCTTAGAAAATTACGTTAATTTCACGCAAACAAACTAACTACTAACTATGTTTAGTTTTCCTTCACTTGTTTTTATATTTTATTATTGTAAATAAAAAAAATAAAGTACTATTGAAATATATTAGAGAAATTACTGATACATAGCTATGTCGCTCTAGCTAATCTATATTGGAATTAGACAAGAAAAACATAGATATATATATACCTACAATGTAATAGCCCTGTACACAAAGGTACTTCAATTAATACCTCCTAATAGTAATTACTAAGTGCGGCCTCTCGGTCACGTTTACACCCTTTAGTAAACTGGAGTCCAACTGTAACAATATTAGTAAGGTGTTGAGGAATTGACGAGGATGATTAATATTTACTATGAGTGGTCTAATAACACTAATGGGTGCCACATCCAACAGCCTATCTGTCAAAAAGGATATCTGTGTTGTCTTTACGGAGGATGGATCTTTTTAGACATGGTCTTGTGAGAAATGTGTGTATTATGTTACTTAATTCTATGTTGTTAAACTATGTTGGTTATTCCTATAATAATGCAAATAAAATATGTGTTTTGCAATATTGTAAACGCGTAATTATTTACATATGGAATTGTACTATTTATTATTTATTCATTTTAGTCACAAAAGTAAACAAGAAACTATGAGTTATGATTTGGATAATAATGAAACAATCAAATTTAAACAATATATAACATAGTTGCTATAATAAAACGAATACAGTATATTTTACAAACCACGCCGAAGAAAAGCTTGTCATAACAAAAAAATTATTAACAACGAAACGAAATAAACTTCATTCTTAATTATTCCCAAACTCTGACCAAAAAAGTTTTGTTATGTTCAACATATTATAAACAAGAGAATGGTTCAAACTCACCGGTTTAAAAATCACGTTCCACGTTCGAATTATTTCAAATTTGAACAGCATGGCACTTGAACGAGAGTGAACTAAAAGTGAAGTGATACCGAGTTATCGCCGCGTGCGGGCGGCGCTCGTCGACCGCGCTCGCTGACTGCCGCCTACGAGTTACGACGCTGCTACGACGCGGACGCCTCTACGAGAGCTACGAGCAGTGCTACGAGAGTTATCTACGTAGAGATCTCTAGCGCTGTAGTGCTAGAGCTAGTGCTCTCTATTGGGTGTCCCCTTGATGACCGGTGACATTTAGTGCAAGCCTCGTACTGATAGCTGCAGTAGCGGAAGTTTATATTCCATTGAATTTAAGAACTCATTTTAAAAATAGCGTAATGAAGTGCATGAAAGCAATGTATGGTTGTAAGGTTTAAACAAAATAAATCCTACCATTATTTACTGCTGATATGGTAAATTGTAAATATATCGAATTAACTCTTTCAAGGTCGCACTGATGAATATTTAATCAATTTATAATACTTTATGCTTCTAAATAACATTGCATCTGATTATGTTTGCTTGGCGGCGAATAAAGAAAAATCGGTAATATGTTTTTATTGAACTAATAATTGCCCGCGACATCATCCGCTCTATTTCAAGATAAGAATGAGAATCAAACAGGTCAAGAACGACTGTGTGAAATGTCCCATAATATTTATGTAAGCTTTGACAGCTTTGATGTATTATTGGATAGACATTGACAGCTACGATAACCTATAAAAATACTGTACTGAAATGTGAAACTGAAATATTGTATAAATTATTTAAAGTAACTAAAGTAACAACTAAAGCATGAACATTATTTGTTGATTTTGTTTTTAGGTAAGTAATTCAACTAATTAGGTAATGTAGTAAATAACAATAGTTTTAATCAAAATTGTTACCCTTATTAATTAATAAAATCTTGTTTTTAGCAACAAAATCACAGTTTTGTTTGATTGCTGAGGAAGACCTGACCTTATAAATCAACAAATTGGATGTCTACATGTGAAGTGAATAAACATGGAGAAGTTACGCTTTGAATTCATCATAAAAGCCAAACCTGATGACGCAAAAACGAACATGATAGCCATAACCTCAATTATGGACTCAAATAGCCAAACTTATATTGTACCCAAAGAGTAACAACCAATACATTTCCACAAAGAGATATTGAAACATGAAATCTTTATCAAGATAAAAAAATCTCTACAAAAAAGGCATGATAAGAGACAGGTTTGGATCACTTTAACGAAGGAAATGAAATCAACATATTTGGATGATGACAACATACAAATTGATGGGTTTTTTCTTGAAAAATTGGAACAAGGTCAGGAGTTATCATCGGCTGAACCAACATTGTTAAAGAAGACTGAAAATAAGACAAGATTAGTGGCTGAATTTTCAATAGAGAAGTTTTCTAGACATACAACAAATGTTAGACAGTGGTTAGAAACTTTTGAAAGTGAATGTGTGCGCTTACAAATAGAAACAGATTTACAAAAAGTAGAAATTTTAAGGTTACTATTGGAAGATACTTGTATAGATTGGTACACCTCAATGATTATCAAACATACTATTGATTCGGATTGGTCTGTATGGAAAAAAAGTTTATGTGAAACATTTGCTGATAAAGGCTGGTCACCGATCAGGTATGCTATGAATTTTAAATATATCCAAGGATCTGTGTTGGACTATGCTCTTAAAAAAGAGAGATTGTTACTAGAGATAAACAAATCAATTGATACACAAACCTTAATTTATATGATTGCCACCGGTCTACCAAACTTTATAATGGATAGGATAGACAGAGAAAGTCTTAAAGAAGTAAATGACTTGTTTAATTTCATAAGAGGACTAGAAAGTTTAACAAGGAAATATGATACAAAGAAATACTCAAACACAGTAAATAAATTCACTAAACAAGAAATAAAACTGACTGAAAAAAAATCATGTAAGATTTGTGAGAATAAAGGAAAATTAAATAGATTTCATCCGGAGAATGTTTGCTGGTACAACTATGATAGGAAAACAGTAGATGACAAAAACTTAAATTCCAATTCAATATTAAAAGTTGAACTGAGTAATGAAGATCCAAAAAACTAGACCTCCCTCCACTAATTGATATAACAGTGTTGTTAAATAATACACTGCAAGCCAAGGGTTTGTATGACCCTGGTTCACGAGTAACTTTAATAAATTCAAAATTAGTTCAGGTGACAAATGAGAAGTCAAATTATTGTTATGACACAATAAAGACAATATGTGGAGGAGGCAAAACTAAAGGGTTAATTACATTGGATGCAGAAATCTTGCATAAAAAAAATAGAATAAATGCATTTATTTATGAGAATGAAAACTTTGAGTATGATCTAATACTAGGATTAGATTCAATATATACATTTGGATTGACTCATGATGAGAATTTAAATATCCAAATAAAAAAAACAGATAGTACAAAAATAAAAAATACAAACATTTTTGAAGAAAAACAAACTGAAAATCTGGAAATAATAAGAGAAGAAAAAGGCTATTCAATAAACTTTAATGAAGGTATAGATACAAATAAGTTTCAGATACAGACAGAATACTTAGATTCTGATCAAAGAAAACAGATAAATATATTATTGGATAGTTACACAGATATTTTTGCTAAACATAAATATGATACTGGAAGAGTGAAAAAGTATGAAGCCTGCATAGATTTGGAAGTTGACAAATATTGTTATAAGAGACCATATAGGTGTTCTGTTCAAGATAAAATAGAAATAGAAAATCAGATCTCACAACTATTGAAACATGAATTGATTGAGGAATCTTACAGTCCCTTTGCGGCACCTGTTACCTTAGCTTTTAAAAGGGACGAAGGAAAAAAAAGTAGATTATGCATAGATTTCAGAGATTTAAATAAAATAATCATACCTCAATCACAACCATTTCCACTTATAGAAGACATGATAACAAAAACAATTAATTGTAATTATTTTACAACACTGGATATAAACTCAGCTTTTTGGTCAATTCCATTGAAAATTACTGACCGACATAAAACTAGTTTTGTAACACAAGAAGGTCATTACCAATGGACTTGTCTACCCTTTGGTCTTAAGACATCACCGGCTATATTTCAACGGATTTTGGGGAATATCATAAGAAAATATGACCTCACAGGATTTGCAGTGAATTTCATCGATGACATACTGATTTTCTCTAAAACATTTGATGAACATATCACACACTTAAAAAAATTACTGGATGCTATTCGAGAAGAAGGTTTCAGACTTAAATTCACAAAATGTAAGTTTGCATGTGATTCTGTTAAGTATTTAGGTCATATTTTGCAAAGGAATACAATTAGACCTCTAAAAGACAATTTGATTTCAATAAAAGAATTCCCTACTCCTCAGAACAGAAAGCAGATACGTCAGTTTTTGGGGAAAATTAATTTCTATGGAAAATACATTCCAAATGTCTCTATAGTTCTTGATCCTTTGCATAATTTGTTGAGAAAAGACCAGATATTTAATTGGACAGAACAGTGTGAAGGGGCATTTAAAAAAATCAAGAACTATCTCTGTTCCAAACCAATACTAGCTATATATGATCCACAAGCACCAATATTAATTTATACAGACGCCAGTGCCATAGGAATAGGCGCAGTTTTAAAACAAATTCAAAGCAATGGCGAAGAAAAACCGATTGCATATTTTTCTAAAAAAATAAATGAATCTCAAAAGAAAAAAAAAGCTATATTTTTAGAATGTTTAGCCATAAAAGAGAGCATAAAGTTTTGGCAACATTGGTTAATTGGAAACCATTTCACTATATATACAGATCATAAACCCCTGGAGAAGTTAAATGTTAGAAACCGACCTGATGATGAATTAGGGGACATGTTACATTATCTGTCACAATACAATTGTGAAATAAAATATAACCCTGGGAAGAATAATACTGAAGCAGACTGCCTCAGCAGAAACCCGGTATTGGACGTTGATGTTAATGATGAAGATAATTTAAGAACAGTAAATATTATTGATATTCAAGATATAAGATACGACCAAGAGAAAAATTTGGGATTGAAAAATTTGGATAAGAAAATTGTTTTTGAAGATGGGGTATACTACAGAAAATGTGGAAAAAATAAGAAGAAGATTGTTCTGAGTGAAGCTTACAGCAAAACTTTAATAAAAAAGACACATGAAGAATATTGTCATACAGGAATTAATCAGACAGAATCAAAGATAAAGCCTTTTTATACTGCCCCAAATTTATCAGGGAATATTAAAAATATATGTAAAAACTGTGAGATATGCATAAAGAATAAAACAAGGTTAAATAGAAAATATGGATTTATGTCACAATTGGGCCCAGCTACTAGACCTTTCCAAATAATGTCGCTGGACACAATAGGAGGATTTGGTGGACAAAGATCAACAAAACGATATTTACATCTACTAGTGGACCATTTCACCAGGTACTCATATATCTTATGTTCCAAGAATCAAAATGCCCGAGATTTCATCAAACTTTTAGAGAAAATTCCTAAAGAAGAAACAATAAGCATCTTACTTTGTGATCAGTATCCAGCTTTGAATTCCATTGAATTTAAAAATTACCTTCGAAACAAGAGTATCCAATTAATACTTACAGCAGTAGATGCACCATTCTCGAATGGTTTAAACGAGAGGCTAAACCAAACTATTGTAAATAAAATAAGGTGCAAAATGAATGAATCAAAAGGAAAAACAAATTGGTCAAAAATAGCAGAGGAATGCAGATGTAAATACAATGAAACAAACCATTCTGTAACAGGTTTTTCTCCCAAATATTTGCTATCTGGTGAGTC
The DNA here is from genome assembly GCA_927399415.1 of Macaria notata. NCBI lineage: Eukaryota > Metazoa > Arthropoda > Insecta > Lepidoptera > Geometridae > Macaria > Macaria notata. Next base: position 6,197,535 of record OV656727.1, read on the forward strand.
TACTGATTTGTTACCCATGGAATTGAAAGAAAAACAGCCATTAACAAAGAATTTGGAAGAAAATAGAAAAATAGCGCTACAAAGGTCAATAAAATCACATGAATACAATAAAACTTTATTTTCCAAGAATAGAATACAACATGAATTTAAGGAAGGGGACAAGGTATATGTTGACTATGCAAATAAATTAAACAAAAGGAAAATGGATGAAATTAGAATTGGTCCCTTTGAAATTGAAGAGAAACTATCAGATACAGTTTTTAAAATAAACACCGGTCGTGGAACGAAATCTATTGGATTATATCATGTTACAAAACTTATACCAATGCTTAATAATATTTAGATTTCATGAAAATTTTTACCTATCATAATAATGTGGGAAAAATTGTTTTTTCAAGGGGGGGAGATGTAAGCTTTGACAGCTTTGATGTATTATTGGATAGACATTGACAGCTACGATAACCTATAAAAATACTGTACTGAAATGTGAAACTGAAATATTGTATAAATTATTTAAAGTAACTAAAGTAACAACTAAAGCATGAACATTATTTGTTGATTTTGTTTTTAGGTAAGTAATTCAACTAATTAGGTAATGTAGTAAATAACAATAGTTTTAATCAAAATTGTTACCCTTATTAATTAATAAAATCTTGTTTTTAGCAACAAAATCACAGTTTTGTTTGATTGCTGAGGAAGACCTGACCTTATATTTATTTACTATTATTTATTCAACAATTGCTCTTTCTACTTATTTTCACGATATGATTTATGATTTTTTGCCTTATTGAGTATCAATGTCATTTGTCCCAAGGGTATAATACCACCGGTATCTAAGGGTCCAGGGTTTAGTTCCACCCAATTGCTCGTCAAGCTTTCATACCTTTCTGCCGGCCTCCAGGGGCAATGAGGCGCGGTGAGCTTTAGGGATATTTTGTATGCTTTTAAGATATAGCTGTTTGACATTATGATCAAGTTTTGGTACATAAAAACAATATTTTCCCCTGAAATTTATTTTGTTTGTTAATTTGTAAATGTAATGTAACTTTATCATCTTCATGCTACGTTATTAACTAGAATTCAAGCACATAAATTAATAGGAATCTTTCGATCAGAACTTAAATTTAATGTTTTATTAGTTTACAAAATTTCCTCTGCTGTTATATTAACACAATATTCAATTTATTTTTTTATTGTTCAATGTATTATTTTTTATTTATTATCTTAGCTACATAAACTCAATCAATTGGTGAAACTATTTTTTTTCATTCAGGTTTACATCAATATAAGATCAAATAAAAAAATTAGTAAACTAATCACGCATTGATCTTATATTTATAAATAGAAAGTTATTACTTACTCACTGCAGTATGACATACTGGTCTAAGATTGATAGTTCGTAGAAGCTTGTCTTATCACAGTAAATTGTAGGTTCTACTGGTAACCAATCTGTGGCCACTGGGGATACTAAAATTATCTATAGCAACACTACACTGATTGCAATAATACTCAGCAATATTACAACATTTTAAAAAATAATGTATGGGAGTATGTAAAATGAGTGCCTAGTTATTTCTCTTAAACGCATTATTGACTAAATTAATTTTGGTTTAATTACCAGGGGATTATTTCTATCAACACCTGCCCAGATTTCACCATCACATTTTTTTTTATTTAAAAAAAAAAACATTATGACATGGTAACCCCTCTCCTCTCAAGGAAATGCGAATGGAAGTTGTTAGAGCAATTGCAGTGTTATTTGACAAGATGATATACAATTTTCATGCCATTTCCATGAACAGTGCTGTTTACAATACAGATACGAAAATAGAACATTCATTAATTGCAAATATAGGTACATCATAATCACCATCTAATAATCGTATCCCCGCTTAATTTAATTGAAATAGTTACCTGGATTTAAACAGGTATTTTTAAACAGGTTTTCATAAAATCTCGTTTTTTACGATAGCAATTCTAACAGCAAAAACCAAAACTTGTATATCAGAAAGCAGGAAATCTCAATACATAAACAAAATCATTCATCGTATTGAGAGACTCCTCTTTTTCTGAAATCGGATAAAAAACCCAACTCTATCCGAGAACGACAGTCTTCCGTGGAAGGATCTATGCCACCACCACTATGCCCAAGGGAACTTCCCTGACGAATTAATTCTGCAGGGGAGTCACGACCCTCAGTTACGGGAAATTACGACTCAAAGAGAGAGAAAGCAATTTCAATACCCCTTTTGGAATCGTTTTCTGTTAAAGAGAGTTACAATTCAAATAGCCATCAGCTTTCAAAGCTCGTAATCAAACGTACACGGACCCAGTAACTGTGATTCAATCTGCGTCGTGGTAGAAAGGAAATTGAGGTAGCTGAAACCCGCGGGTGAAATGTGCCCGGAATCGTGAGACGGGAGATGTGAATCATTATGTGATTTGAAAGGGGATTTACTTGTAAATCACGTTAGAAGTATATGACAGCCTTATTTATAAAAAAAATATATCAAAAATTCAATATTAGCTTTAGCCTTTTCACATATTGAAATCATTTTTATCCCTTTATTTAGTATATATAACTTTCAGGATAGATATGCCAATAACATTAAAGAAACATTATTTTAATGTTCAACTCGCTTAAATTTAATGTCTACCTTGGTTGAAGTTCATTAATTAATTTTCGAGTTTACTCACATTTAATTACTGTAATTTAATTTTATCTTACATGCGATATTGTAATTAAGAAAACGTTACTTAAGCTTAACTTCTGTAACTCCGGCAACTACTCTTTCTTATTTTTTTTCTTCTATGGCCAAAACTTTGTATTGTGCTAGTTTTCAAGTAAAAACCACTCTTTCTGGTTTCCCAATAAATAAGTTTATTCTGCTTTAAGAAATCTTCTATACAGTAAATGCTTTATTATTCATTTTCCATATATGTATATTCACACACTTACTTACTTTTAAATCATTTAACTCTGCTTACATACATAAAAATCTCCTATATATAATAGATTCTATAGTGCTAACTCCACCGAACCCTAATACTACACACCATCTATTTGATGGGCATTTTGTGAGAGAATTCACGTTATCTTGATAGGGACATACATATAGATGTGTATCTTAAAAACTATCTGTTTCTATGCTATCTAGCTCGCTTGCACAATGACCCTTAAATGCGTTCAATAATCCTGCGTGTGGTTTTAAGTTGTACCTATTCTATAGATTGGATTAAGTATATGTGGAAATCTTCTTAAAAAGTTAAATATTTAATTCGTTTTTTTATACTAATTAATAATGAATAAATAAATCTTAGACAGACGTTATCGTTTTACAAAATTAAACCTGGCTTCAAAAGACGTTTTTAATATCACATCACACGTTAAATAGTAGAGAGGCATCGTTTCACAATTATAGACTTTCAGACAATTCATAACCAGCGTTTCTTCATTTCTATTGCAATGAGCCCTGAACATATTTTTTAATTCATCTGTGAACTATTTTATGAAACAGGATCATACTAACTGTTCTCATTGTATTTATGAGCAATTTTATGTGTGAAATTCTTTCGCGCGTATCAAAAACCTACAAATAAGTAGATATTTTATTTTTAAATTAGTAGCGAACGAAACGAGATATTTTGCGTTAGTTACCAGCCTTATATAAATAAAAATAATATAAATGTATTGTATTTTAATTTTATAATCTTTTAACCGGATTTGAATCCGTTACTTCTATAAACATAGGATTAAAAATGTTTGTTGAAGAAATTACTTTAAATCAGATAAAAAAGGGTTTTCAACTTTTTTTTCAGAAAAACTTTTTTTTAAAACTTCTTTTGTATTATGAACCCTAATGCCCAAGTTCAGAAATACGTTTCCAGGGCACTGAACTATAATGTTAGATCATAACAGTATTCATAAAGATTGTTTATACCATGATTGCTGTACAAGAACTGTTTATAACAGTTACCATAAAACTGCACAGTCACTATAAGTCCTGAGTAAAAGTTTGTCGATCTGGAATTACTGTTTCCATAAATACAAAGCGGTGCGCTATGTTCTACGCTAGCTTGTTTGTACGCTATGTAGTATACATATTATGAAGTTGGTCTGTTTGTTTTAATTAAAGTAATTATGTAATAATTAAGTAGTATAAGATTTTATTTAAATTTGGCAACATTTAATTATTTTACGAACTACCTTTTTTCAATTTATTTATGTTTAATAAATGGATAATTAAAAAGAGATATGTTTATAAGGTTATATTATAGTACTATAATACACCTAAAGGTATTTAATTTAGCAAACAGCCTGTATTTAACGCTAACTGTGTTTATTAAACTAACATTTACTATATAAAAGCAACGAGCATTTAAAAAAAGCTTTTATTTTCCAAGCGAAGCAAGCAAATAAGCGGTACTTCGCTAGTTCTCAATAAGAACTCGAGCAAGTCTTAACTTAAGTTCAACAATATACTTTACCCACAGTTAGCGTTAAACCCCTGATTAAGTAATCTACCTCCGCGAGCTCGCTTCAGAGAAAAGAAAAATATAGAGCCAAGTGAATTCTTGCTTTCTTTTTATAGCAAGAAGTATCCCTTAGTTCAGCAGTTACAAAGTAAAATTAATGGCACATAAAAGAATGTACCCCTAGGAAGCAAGATTAAAATGTATGATGCTGCGTTAAGTTTTAACTCTTTTGGGTACTTTGCGAGGCGATTATGGTCTCAAAGGTGAGTTATGGTACTCGGTGAAGTTTGCAAATCTTTTTGCTGAGTTTTGATCTTCATAGGCACAGGTTCTTCATTATTAAAATGAGGAGAGATGTACTTAACTTTTATTTTTGTAAATCGATCAATATGTATAGATAAGACTCAGTGATATAATGTAAGGTCTGATTTGAATGCCATTGGACAAGAGAACTTGAAGTTTACTAGATGTTTTGAACCTTAATATTTAGCTCTAAAATAAAAAATAAATTGCTATAGATAAGTGATATTTTTTCAATCAATAAGTTCCAAATTCTTTAAAAAATTCTCTACTTGAGAACACATTAGTACCCTCTCATCGTTTCATGTAAACTACCTTCAAAAGTCTTTCAAAGCAGACTTGAAACTTTATTGTTTAACAAACGTGAAAGTGCAAGCGTGGAGCAATGCAGCTGAGATTCGACATTCAGCCGCCTTTGGAGCCGTGTGAGCAATATTTGTTTCAACGTGAAGCTTACCGCGAGAGCCTAGTCAAAAGGAAATGCAAAAGTGCAATTTTGTTTTCTTTTTGTCTTTTCCGCTCCGCTTGTTTTCAATTCTGACTGCGGTTCCCGAATCAAATTGCGCGAAAAATTTCATACTCCGCAAGTTATGCATGATATTTATATCTGCTTCTGGTGGTTCTTAAGAAAATCTTGGAGTCCGCATATGAAATCTGCGAAATGTGGCTGAGAAAATTCATATTGGCATGCGGTGTTGCAACTTTGTCAGTAATATGTGTCTGCTGGAAGAATCCTTCGAGCGTCTCAAGTGTCAAGTATGCCATAACTTGTGCAGCACAGAATGGCTCCTCAGAGTCCTGTCGCAACTCTATTTTGCTTAAGCTGTATTACCGTTTGCTATATACGAGTCACTTCTTTTGTCTTTAAAGTAATAGCTTTAAAGTTTGTATAGGTACTCGTTTGTCCATACACAACTATATAAAAATGGCAAGACTTTTTGGAATTCTTGTTCAAGCGATGTTGATCTGCAATTTGTTTAAGAGCACATTTAATACTACTTACACGTTTTTGAAAAAAATCGATGCAAATCATCATAGCTACTCTGTCAAGTAATTAGGTTTTGTGTGCTCTTTAATTTAGATTTCATTTCCCAGACATCTATGTGTACAAAATTCAAAGGTGACTGACTGACTAACATAGTGATCTATGAACGCACAGCCTAAACCACTGGACGGTTAGGACTGAAGTTTGGCATTCAGGTAGATGTTATGTAGGCATCCGCTAAGAAAAGATTTTTAGAAATGTCTTTTTTTTTAACACCCCTTTGGGTGAAATATGGGATGCCAGTTTTACTTCTTCACTAGTATAATATAAGTACCTACCTACAATATAAAAAAAAAACTCTCCAGGAGGGGTATTCTCACATTGAAAACATATCACCAACATTGAATAACCATAACGCATGACACATACAAAATGCCACCCCTACCTTCACCAGCTGTGACTTTGAACGATGTTGGTGATATAGCTCAAGTTATTAGATCCCGTGCGTTTTTCTTCTGTCCATCGCAGACAGTTCACATCGTATGATCAATGAGCCAGGGGAGTTTCTCTCAACTTCAATGTCCGGTAGCTAGAGAAAGGATCAATAAATCAAGCGTCGCTTAGAGGATTTGGCTATAGAAATTCGTTTTATTTTTCTTAAAAGCTGGATCATTTTATGATTTCAGTACACATAATGCATTTACCATAATATTATCAGAATAAATTATTACAAACATCATCGGTTTGGCAAAAAAACATAAATCAAAGAAACCTAAATTCATCATATCGATGAAATTATCTTAAGCTTCTAACTCATGTTTTTTTTTTTATCATGAGTTAGAAGTTAAAAAACTGAACCAACTTAGCAGAGATTTGTTATGAAATTAACAAATAGCACACAAATAAATAAATACCAATTGTTACGTAACTTCACTCACATAGAAGCTGATGGACATTAAAATAACATCCCCTGCTCATTAATTTACCTTGATTTTCCTACTTTCACGGTTTATGTCTCATCTATGTGTAAAACCTCGTTGGTTGGACGCTGGTTTCCGGTGTACTGTAATAGATCTTGGATCGGACCTGACTCTCATCCGGAATCCCCAACGATTGATGTTGTTGACTAAACCACAGTCATATGCATTTTTATATAGATAAAAATCGTATAATTACATAAATCAAAAATTGTACCTCTTACTATGTACTGCAAAATATTTTACAAAACTTTTACTAAGTCTAAAAACAAATCCAACTGCTAGCAGATATAAACGGGCATAGTTTGGTTGCCGCATTACGAGTACTAGGTACGCAGGTCTTCTTTTTCTTGAATGAGAGTGGACAACTCTGGTGTCGAGAGTTAATCAAACCCACTAAGGGCCTCTGACTGCCGTACTATGTACCTAAAATTAAACGTGCCATCCGACGTAGGTGTAATTAATTATTAGTTTAATGACATCACTAGAGACAAAAACGCTGGCTGGTTCCTTGCGCAAAGGACTTCTATAGCAATCCAGCGTGGGAATGCAGCCAGCGTTCTTGTCTCCATACCACATGTGGATGTTTTAAATTTAGTTTAAATGTACCTTTTTTTAGTTTTATTAGTGTATATATGTGTATATATTAGTTTAAGGAGTACTGAAAATGCCGTAAAGCTATTTACATAATTTAATATAGTGCCTTTAAGCCTTACTTTAAATAGTAGTAATTTATTATTTTGCATCACAAAAATTACAGATTGTAAAACAAGTTATATGCCATGCTTCCATTTTAAAAGATTATATATACCTATATATTGACCAAAGTGACCGATACACCAAAGCGAAACTAAACTAAAGCAGCTAGTAATAATCTAAATATATAAAACTCAAAGGTGACTGACTGACTGATTGAGTGACTGACTGATATAGTGATCTATCAACGCACAGCCCAAACCACTGGACGGATTGGGCTGAAATTTGGCATGCAGGTAGATGATATAACGAGGATTTTAGAAAAGCCACTTTTAAAGGAGTGAAATGGGGGATGCAAGTTTTACTTCTTAATGCGAGCGAAGCCGCGAGCACCCACTAGTTGAGTATAAAATTGACATGTTTCAATGTAAACTTGCTTGATAACATTATCCAAAAGGCAGTGATGGAGTAAATTTTTCCCCGACTTCGACTAAGCATGTTTCCAAGTTTTCCCAGCGTTATCTAAAGAACTTAACTAGCTTACTCTGTAGAAGCAACTGTTTCATTCGTGTTACGAACTTTTTTACAATATTTTAGCTCACAATATTTATTTATTTAAGCACAACATACAGTTTTTGTTACATAGTGATGTGACAAGCATAATAGGCGTGGTGGGCACCCAGGTCCTTCCACGGAAGACATATTTCCTCGGATATTGTAGTCCTCAAACATGTCGGTTTTCTCACGATGTTTTCCTTCAACGCTAAGCGAGTGCGAATCCACACTAAAGCTGAAAAAGAAGTCATTGATGTAAGGCCAGATGCGAACCTACGTTGTGTAAAAAACTTCAGCACATAACCTTAAGAGAGTCGCTACATATGAATAAAGTCGTTAAGTGGCTTTCCACGGGAAAGCTGCAGCTAAACCCCAAAACATACCTATTTAGGGGCAAAAAGTTTGGTAACAGGAAACTGCTGAGAAGGTCGAGAAACCCAATGTATCGGAACATTGAATCTCTAACCTACTTGCGGCTTCTGAGACTCTCTACAAACAACGAGTTTACAGCCGACTGTTTGTATATATAGGTATATGTTTACTAACACACTATATTGAGAACTTGATTACGTACAAACATCACTTACTCTACTATACTGTATTGACTCGTATAGTAAAGTGCGTATGGTTTATTGCCTGTTTGTTTCTTACAATAAGCTTCATAAGTACTCATATTAACATATTATGGTAAACGTTTTGTTACCAAATAGTTAGATCCTTATCTGTCAGATAGAAGTTGCTTAAACAGAGGTAGATAAACAGTAATTTTTTGCTGTTGATTGTCAGGTGCTCAATCAATAAATTAGAGCTTTTTGATAAAACACAAGGCATTTGATTATGGTTACGATAGGTACTGGCAATCTCTGTTCGCGATATTGGTCGTTACATTCTTTAAGGTAATGAATGGGCAATGAATTAAAGTTAAGGCTATTTCAGTGTATTCATACATATTTTAATACAGTTTCTGTATTTCTCAACGTCATATCAGCTAATGTCCAGTAATGAGTGCATTCAGTAAGTGTGCCGGCGAGTGTAGCTCGACCTCTGCTGACCCGAGCTCGCTAGAAAGGTCACACGTAACTGCCGCTGGTTACGTTTACACAGGTTTACCTGATAGATACTGCATTACAACTAGATAATTGCTAGTAAATGAAAATAAATACCAAATATTTCGGGACATTGCACACAGCGCAATTTAGCCCCACACTGAGCAAACGTTTGTGTCGTTGGTATCTACTAGATAGCGCGGATATAATACTTATATACTTGTACATAAATTGTCAATTTGAGCGTATTGAATATAAATAATAAATTTGTTACACAAAACACAATAATCATCATCAAGTAAAGTAAAAGTAGAGTAAACCTACATTTCTCTGTATGATTATGTCCTATCCTAACACACTCATTCTTTTCCAAACGTCACTTTGATTTGCATATTTTTGGGTCCGGTTATTGCACGTACCTGTATTCCACGTCCCTATATTGTACGGGAAGTATTCCGATGCCATTTGGCATCCAATTATTGGGGCGTACAATATTGGATGCGCATTATCGTGACGGCAATTATCGCCCCGAACCAAATCGGGTACGGGCGATAATGCGCGACACAATATTGCACACCCCGATAATTCGATGCCATGTACATGAAATATTTGCCCGTGCAACACTTGCACTACAACAGGACTTGGCTCCTCCTCGCTTCGCTCGTCGTCGCATGTGCGTGGTAGAAAGCAACCTAACGAACCTAATCTACCTTCTGTGACAGACAAGTGACTTCGAGTCCAACACTTGCACTACATCAGGTTAGATTAGGTTAGGTTTAGCGTCCCGTAAAGTACACCCCAACCCTGTATTTCATGGCCCTGGATTGCACGCCCCAATAAAACGATGCCATGTACACCATTTATCGTGCTGTACAATACGGTGTCGTGCTTTATCGTCCGTACCAAGCTTGTACAGGCCTGTATTTCATGGCCCTGGATTGCACGCCCCAATAAAACGATGCCATGTACACCATTTATCGTGTTGTGCAATACGGTGTCGTGCTTTATCGTCCGTACCAAGCTTGTACAGGCCTGTATTTCATGGCCCTGGATTGCACGCCCCAATAAAACGATGCCATGTACACCAATTATTTCCCGTACAATCCAGGACCGCGCAATATCGGGCCGCGCATTATTTGGACGTGCATTATTGCTTCCCATATTTTTTATTGACTTGACAACGAGACACTTAACCATAAGATTTTCCCAAGATACATTAAGTGTACAGGCAGCCACTGCATCTTTGATACGCATCTTTCATCATTGGGAGTTTTGATCTCCTCCTCGAATAGTTTTTTTTAAACTAAAACAGGTTTGCAGTTGACCATAGTTTGTCTGATGGTAAGTTCTTGATAAACAAAATAGTATGTATTCAAAAATAATAATAATATAATATCTCCGTTGGACTATATCTTCAGTTGCGTGCATAGAATTATAAAACGTAATAACCTTATAGCAGAATCTATATTAGCGTAATCCATTCAGTTACATCAACTGCTGCCGCCTGTTTCGTAGTTCGTTAGACGAATAGCACGTTAATGTTGAATAAACTTCACGTTATGAGGCACAAACATGCTGCAGATCGCTTGTTTGTTTCCTTTATTTAACCGTATTGGTACTTTGTCATATTTATTCCCTTAACCTATCTTAGTAGTTTGCTTGAGATTATATTTAAAGAAAGTTATGACGAAAATTGTAAGCCAACAGCGGGACAAAACCGGCTGTGGATGATGATGATGACCAAGCAAAGTAGCAGTTGCAGTTATCGCACGCATTTGACGTCCAGTTCAGTTAGATCGATCAATAGGCATTTGGATCTGTTGAAAATATGTTGCATAGGAACCATATTAAACCTTATTAAAGTAATTAAATAAATATTACCAATGTCTAAAAATTGCAAAAACATAAAGAAATAAATACAAGTCTGTATTACTTATTTAACTATCACAGTTCATTCTATACAAAGTACACTGTGTAACTCTTAGATTCAATCTCTGGACTTTATATCTCATTGCCATTTAATTTCACACCAAGATGAATTTCACTGGAAACTTCAACGAGATTCGAGATATTTTCGTTGACCGTTCACTTTAAATAATGAAAATAAGAGTAAAAATATATAAAATTAATTTAAATATGAAAATCTGCAGGGTCGACAGGATTGTGGAATTTGCATTCGTATTATTCTAAAAGTGTCAGTTTGCACAAGAAACTCAATTTTATTTTGGAACGTAAGATCCTTATTTAAAATTTAAATATTCCTAAATTAGCGTCCAGTTCTTATCTAGGAACCGCACGTGAGCTCCCGAGAGTCGTGTGACTGTTCCAGCTTTGAACGAACGTCCAGAAAATGATCAATGATCTCACAATACACAAATAGTCAGCATAAATTCAGTATTCTTACTTTAACTTTACTGTTAAAGTTGTGAATGTGACTTGATATGTTTGAAATAAATGATTTCATTTCATTTCTGAAATGTTACGATGTATTCGTTTTTACGGAATTTCAGAAAACGGGGAATAAAAGTCACAAATGATAGAAACTTCCTAGCCCTCCGAGGTGGCTGATGATTTCAATTTTAAATATTTGTTAATTCTTCTTCTTATCGACTGAGATTGGTCAACTCTGATGTCGAGAGTTTTCAAACCACCCTAAGGGCCTCTGACATTACTTAACGACTGCCGTACTAGACTAACAGCCAATTACAATTGTATTTGTCAATTGAAAACCACCAAAAGCTTAGGTTATAGTTATGATTATTAAATCATAAGTGAGCATAATAGTATCAATACACGTAACCACTTAAAAAGCCAGCGCCATCTAGCACCATAATTGGTGTCACTCGGTTGGAGTCTTCTAATGACACTAGCTTCGTGACTCAGCTGTCACTCACAGAGAGGCAAATTGAAATCACTGGAACAGTTTGCGTCTGGCAGTTTCACTAAATGGGACAATACATACAAGTAGGCATCTTCCATGAGCCATTGGTAGAAATTTGAGAAACCCACCATAAAATAAGATTACTACTACAATTATTATGGCTAGTTATAAAGAGTATTTAAAGAATTCTTCGTATATAGTATATCACTTTTAATTTTAGTAAGAAAAGTTTGGTCATTATGCTTAGTGTTTACAGTGTTATAAAATAATTGTTGTGTTTTGTATCAGTATTAAAGTTTAGAGAAGAAAAAAGGCTTATGATAAGAAGTGGAGAAAAATGACATCGAAATCAGTGTGTGTATTTGTTTAAATTTCTATTTATTTAAACACTTATAGCGCAAAAACGGCTGATCGGATCATCATGTTTTTTGATAAATAAGAAGCAGCTCTTTTTTATGCGTAAGCACGTTCCATCCTAGACCGTAATTATTGCTTACCATTAGGCGAATTACGGTAATGAGCAAACACATTTCTTGAAAAAAAAGGTAGTATGAGGTCTTGGAAGTGTACTTTTTATCTCAAAATAATGCAAACGAAGCCGCGGACGTTCACTGGTAAAATAATAAATGCCAAATTTGTGTACTCACACTGCATCCTTCGCATTAGTAGATACGTTACACTTGCACGTATATGTACACCTGCGAATGCAGCAGACGTTCCCGTACTAACTTTTAATGTTACTTTTAAAACTCCACTCTGCTTCAATTGTGGTCAAAGGCTTCAGTGCACGAAATTTGCTGAAGTTTTTGCTTCGCTTGTTTAATATCACTCAAGTTCAGATAAAAGGAGATAAGAATTTGGATAAGTATTTTAATAGAATAATTCTTGTTAAAATGGTACAGACCTCTGGCTGGGAGTGGGACAATATAGGTTATTTAAAAAAAATTGTTAAATAAAGCTCGTGGCTCAGCGAACAGCGATATTCGTTTGTGATTATCAAAGTTAAGCAACTAGCGCCACGTGGAAGATGACACACACGAAAATATGTGATTTTACATGTCGACGTTTCCGTGAATTGGATATCACATTAAATTCTACGTACTCGAAACAGCTGTTCGTCAGAGTAGGTACAGCATTTATGTATTTATATCACAGGCCCTGGAATGGTTTGAAAATCTTAATAAATATTAAAGTTTGGCTATTAACTTATTTAATGAAAAAAAAATCCACATAACACTTACACAAAACAAAAATATGTGTAAATTTCTTTACTATGTAGTAAAAACGTTGAGTATACCTGTGTTATCAAATTTCAGTTCAATTTCAATTTCGTTATTAGCTTAAATGTTAAATTTACATTTACCCTGTTTCGTCAAGTTCAGAAGATACAGTCTCGTATCATACTTATTGCTTGTTAAAAATACAATTGATACAAATAATGATCAAATTATATATCGGGTAGCAATAACCCGACCCTTGTAAAAATACTCGTTGACAGAAATAGAAAAACGTGAGTAGACAATAAAAGCGGTGCTTACTCGTACATGTAAGTGGGTACAGTCAGACAGTAAATATATTTAATTCACTTATATTTAACTAGCTGTGCCTGCGACTTCGTCCGCGTCGAATAGTTATTTTGGGCAACCTTTTCAGCTTTATAATTTATAGCTGTTACCCACGACTTGAACCGTTTTCGCAGCGCACGCAACGGGAGCCCTCAAAAATGAATAATTTTCCCCGTTTTTTCCTGATTTTCCATTGTTTCTTCGCTCCTATTAGTTGCTGCGTAATGTTATATAGCCTAAAGCCTTCCTCGATAAATGGTCTATTCAACACAAAAATATTTTTTCAATTCACACGAGTAGTTCCTAAGATTAGCGCGTTCAAACAAACAAACAAACTCTTCAGCTTTATTATATTAATATAGATTTATATTTATTTGAATTTACAAGATCGGGATATTTGTGGCGCTTACATTGTATTAGAGACATTCTCTCTCTTTTGAGTCGTATTTCCTCATGACTGAGGGTAACGACTCCCCTACAGAATTAATTCGTTAGGGGAGTTCTCTTGGACATATACATAGTAGGCGCCCAGGTCCTTCCACGGAAGACGCGTGTCCTCGGATATTGTGGCCCTCAAATATGTCGGTTTCCTCACAATGTTTTTCTTGACCTCTAAACGAGTGTAAATCCACACTTAACTTGAAAATACAAGTCATTGGTGTAGGTCCCTATGCGAATCAGGGTGCGTCTGGATGAAAAACATACACTGGAACCGCTGAGCCACACTCGGTTATGTTACCATTAGTGACATTAATCAGGGTTAAACGTAGCTTATGAGTTAATCCAGGGTCTAATCAACCTCTATACTAAATTTCCCCTTAACCGTTTCCGGCATCGAGAAAAGAGACAAAAATTTTACACTCGCACAAATTTTGAGAATTGGCCACTAACTCTGGTGTCGAGAATTTAAAATATAAATAAAATCATATCTACTGTGCTGTGTATGGTTTTTTTAATCAGATTATAATATCTTTAGATTTTTTTTCTTAAACTAAGCCGCTTTATAAACATTAATTACTTATGTTATTTGTGAGTAAGTTATACTTATTTTTAGTGGGTTTTTTAACACGGTTTGCGTTTAACTACAGCCTGCCCGGTGTTAAGCACTGTAGTCTGAGATGTAGCACGCGATTGGTGTTCAACATCAGGCTATAGACAAACGCAGGCCTATTTCATGTTAAAAAAAACACTTAAGTTAAGTATGACTTACCCACAAATAATAAAAAATAAGTAACTAATATTAAATACATATATTATAATCTGACAAATACCATTCGGTTAATGTTGTTGCTACTTAAATTATTGGTTATCTGTTGCATTATTCGTCAAAATACCGACAGCATATTAGATATAATTTAATATGTTTTAATGATACAATGGACAGGTAAATTTATCTAATTCAACCCTGAATCAAACTCCTCTTTGTACCTAAAATGTGTAATTCAGGTCCTGATTCGAATAGTTCCGTACCCAAAACTTTGTGATTGCCTCGTTTCCCCATAGTTCCGAAACATTTTCCATACCTTCTTTGGATTCCTTCTTCGGCAGTCTCAAGCAAACTTTTGTATTAAAAACCAAATGTTTGCCGTGTTCATATTAATTCAAAGAATAACAGTGAAGTTAATGTTGTTTTTTATCACGGAACGTTTGACTACAGCCTGCTAGATGTTAAGCACCACTGTAGTCTAAGATGTTGCACGTTTGCCTAGGAGATACTGATTTACTTTAACTATGTACAGGGATTGAAGTATTCTGAAGATATAATTGTAATTAATCATCTGAAGTAAGTGGCGTCTCTTTGTGTCGGAGGCCAGGGTTCATTTTTGGTCGCAGTGCAACATTAGTAAAAGCTGTAGTAAAAGTAACAGAGTTTATTCAGTATTATATTCAAGATTTAAGTTAAATGTACCAGATAAGCTAGATTTTAATATTCTAAACTTAGCGTATTACTTACAATCACTTGTTTTGGTCAGCACACGGAAAATATTGGTTTTGAAAAGAATCATCTTCTTCTTGAGTCGTATTTCCTCATGACTGAGGGTCGTGACTCCCCCGCAGAATTAATTCGTTCGGGGAGTTTTCTTGGGCAGATACATCGTGGTGGGCGCCCAGGTCCTTCCACGGAAGACACATGTCCTCGGATATTGTGGTCCTCAAACATGTCGGTTTCCTCACGATGTTTTCCTTCACCGTTAAGCGAGTGCAAATCCACACATAACTTGAAAATACAAGTCATTGGTGTAGGGTCGGATTCGAAAAGAATCATAATTTTGTCATTAAAAAGTAAATAAGTTCGAATGAAAGTAGCCAATTCTGGTGTCGACAGTTTTCAAACCGCTTTAGGGGCCTCTGACATGGCTTATGATGACGAACAAACAAAAAAAAATACCAATTTCTTGTCTTTATATTAAAAAGAAACGTTTGGCAGTGATGGTACAATTCCAGTTTTTCCACATTTTCATGACAAAGTTTATGAGCAGGTTCATAATAAGGCACTGTTGTCAGGAACAGAACAGATGTTTACATTGAAAGCTGTCGCTCGCAATCAATCCGCAATATTTACGAGAAATATATACTTTACTAGATTTATATTATAATATGCGAGTAGTGTATATCAAACGCCTATACAAAAGTATGTATCTATTACGATTAAGAACTACTTAATTTTTATACCTAACTTAAATTATTTGAGTCTTTTAGAGTCGAGACTTTAGGGGCCGTGGTGCCCATACTATTTTCCAAAACCTCTCGGAGCGCTTGGTTGACGCGACGCATGACCAAAATGCTGGCCTTTTTCTGGCTCAACGTATCAGCATTGCCATCCAGCGTGGTAATGCGGCCAGTATTCTGTGACGCTGCCCTCTGGTAATGGGTTGGAGCACTTAGATTATCTTTAGGCTTTTCTAAAGATTTTCTAAGTGCCCCTTTTTTGTAGTAGTTAGAAGTAGTATGTTTAGTTTTTCTTCCCTTGTTTTTATATTTTATTATTGCAAGTAATTACAAATTTTTAATGTACTTAAATTGGAACAGACTTTTTCCCAAGTATGAGCCACAATAATAAAAAAAACGAATATAAATGCTAATATAATGACATAAACAAAGAGTATCAATATTTTAGTAGTTTCTTTTATAAATTATGCAATTACAATTATTTCTGGTACGAAGTAATTTATTTATTCGTTTAAGTAAACGTTAAGATTCCAGTTTTAATGTTGATATTTAAGTCAGTTTATATATAAATTCATTATGAAAATCTCATAGTCTTTTCTCACTTTTTAACAATAGTTAGTTCGCGCCTCGCGGTACATTATTCCATTATTACCGAAGGTCCAGTGAAACCGCTGTACTAAGGCTTTATTTTCCTCTAAACTAGTCTGAAATTTATCGTACAGGGTTCCATTAAATATAATAAAGCAGCCAAATAAATATACATGTGACCCTGTCTCTTGGTATGTTTAAGGCAAGGTATTTTACTGTACTTAAAAATGCTCAATCAAATTCAACTGATTTGGATTCAACCTTTAAATAACACATAAAATAAAATAAAAAAGCTTTTATTTCCTTAACATCCGAATTTCAAACAGAGTTTTCTACATTTGTGTTAGTTAATTTGTTTACAATTTGCTTTCATCACATTTTATTGGTTATTAAATAACACATACGCTACTTTTATCCCGGACTAATACGGGTAAAATCACGGGGCACTGCTAGTAAAGCATAAAAAACTAATCAACAAAACCCAATGACTTCCATTTATGAATTCGAAATCCAATTCACCAACACTAAACTTGGTTATATCATATAACCCTGTGGAAATAGTAGCAGTAAAGGTGCGTATCCATTCACGCACTATTTAAGCACCTAAGCCTATGGGCAATCGGGTTTATTGCAGCAAAAGAAACGTGCGCAAACTTTAAACGCTTTTGCTCTCGATTTCAGCGTTTCTATAACACTTACTCTCAATAGAAAACAATTTACCTTACACCTGCTCGTACTACACATAAAACACCTTGAGAACCCTTCTGAGAATGGTCGGTGTTTACACTATTTTATATAAACTCACCCGTTACATCTTACTGAAAACAAGCTATGTAAGATATGTTTTTATCTCGCATTGATAGGTTAAAAGTTAGTTAAAGTTAAGACAAGTCTCAATATTGCATTATTATAAAATGGTACAAAAATAATATTTTATAATAACTTATTTTGAGAGAAAAAAAACTGAAGCAAACTGCGCAGATTTTCCATTAGTATAAAATATTTACCACTTGGAAATTCTGATGAAAAATAAGTTAGGATAAAATCAGTGAAGTAGGTATACCTACTGTAAGATTGGCAAGAAGTTTGCTCAGGAACTCTGTTACATAAATCTTTCAAAGTTTCCTGTTGTCGGATAAGTAGGTAAAAGATGTTCAGCGTCGCGAAATCAATTGAAAATTCTTTTGGAAAGTACGCAGCGTGTTAGTGTCTGAATTATTTAGAGATTCGTGTACTCTTTTTTGCGAGAACATATTAACTTTTATAATATATTTTTAAAGACGGCTTGGTAATATTTAGATATCGAAAGCTTGGTTTTGAAGTTATTGATTTGAAGGCTCAGTGATATTTAGATATTTAAAAAGATACTGCAAACCTAGAGATATACTCGTATATTTGTGAGTAGGAAACTCACACAATAACATTGAAATTGTTAACTAGAAAGCGAAAGTTTGTGAGAGTGGAGGTATTTTAATGTAATTATGCCATCTTCATGTTCAAACGGCTGACCCGATTTGGATGAACGTAGACATGGAAAAAGGTTAAACTATGAATGAGCACATAGAATACTTTTTATACAGGTGAGACCGCGGAGCGCGACGAGTATGTGTAGATTGTGTAGGTAATACCTACGAGCTCGCTACGCTGTATAAACAGTCATGGTGACAGTAGTAGTCTACAAATATATATAAATGCAATTCCTACCTCTTAACAATAGCAGCGTCGAATGTCCATAGAGTTATGCCATGCTACGAACAAATTGATGGCCATTTACATAGCACAGTGACGGGAACGTACCGATATCGGCACTTGTGACATCCCTCGTGTGATGTGACAATTTACATTCTATTTATAATATCATCCCAACATTAGATTAAATCTTATGGCGATTTTATTTGAATTAATGAATTAAATGAGTATTTCGCTTAATTTTCTTATGATTTGCAGTATTATTATCAGTTCTTGTTTATTAGTGTACATACTGCTTGGAAAATCTTAAGCTTTAAGATAATTATAGCTAGCTAGGCTCTAGATAAAAACATTAATAATAATATTACAATTAAATTATTTTATGTAAAATACATGACTATACCTACTATTTATCTTTCTTCATGTTTTAATACATATATCTAATACCTACCCTCCACAGTCATGATAGCTTCGTCCAGTCACGGTGTGCCCCAACTCAATCCTTAGTCGTTCGCTATAACGTGCCTAATAAAAACCGGCCGTCCTTTGGGAAATCTCGATTATGTGACATACTGGCGATTTGTACTTTAACACTTTTCAGCTGTTACTGTGAAAACGGGTATTGGATAACGTAATCTTTATCGCTTGGGTAGGTGATTGCTAAAGGGACTTTTTTGATACTTAGCTTACTTTTTTATTCAATTCTCATGGAAACAAATTATTTGTGGACTTATTTGAACTCGTCAGTAATCTTAATTGACTAGTAATTAAATAATTTTATAATTAACAACACGAGTGAAACCGCGGGTCAGTGGATGCCAACGGTTTGCTCGTGTTTTGTATGAAAATCCTTTGCTAACATAAATAAAAAACACACTTTAGCTATAATAGAATTGTTTTATCTGTAAGGGTTAAGTTTAATACATATTTCTCGTCCTTCTGATTTCCAGCATCTGATCTTGTATATATAAATTTTTACAGCCTATTTCGATATTCATTTTACAATATCCTGTCACCCCGTGGTAGGCACTAGTTACCTACAACTACTACTACTGTTCTACAACAATACTGACCACTCAATATAGGCCAGAAATACGATAGCGGTGGAACTGGGACGTGACATTCAGCATACGCATCCCTATGGAAATATTAGCTCCGTACAACGACATATCAATCAATAGATGCCTTGTTACAACTTATAAAACATAATAAATATATATTTGGTATATTAGGTTTAAAACATCACTCTTAGCTAAATTGTAACAAAGTTTTATCGTAACTTGAACTATGATATAATAACAATAGCGTTATTTAAATTGTAGTAATAAACGTTCTGTGCCGGTCTACTTCGCACTAGTCTCTTAATATGGTACTGGGCCTGTGTTGCTGGGTAAGACACAAATATTATTTAATAAAGCTGAATGATTTTAGGTCCGGGTATGCGACGCGTAATTGTTAAACAAGCGAGTTACTACGCGCAGCACATGGGATTAACGGAAAGGTTTGTACTGAAATAAGATAGTTTACCCTTCTCTTTGTTGAGTTTATCTATGTCAATGAGTATTTGCAAATATGCGAGCTATTGAGCGCAGCACATATTATAGACGGAGAGATATGCATCTGTATAGACTGTTTCACGAAATAAATCCCACAGAAAAGTTAGAACAAACATTTTATAGTTATTAGATGATATAATCATGCGGTTATGGCGCCTTAACTGAGGGAACTCTTTCGTGAAACGGTCTGTAGATATTAGATAGGTAACCTCTAACTAGTATTGTCTATGTCAGCGAGCGCCTGCAAAAGCCTGCGGTGCGATAAATGCCGGTGCAATTCCAACCAGCCTATAAATGGTCAGGAGTTAACAGGGTTTAAATTAAGAGGAACTAGAGCATTCGGGAGTTGAATACCTATGGACTTTTGTTGTGCATATGGTAAACGTAAATTTTAAAATGGTCTTCATATCCAGTGATTCGGTTTTGAGTTGCAATGATGATGTGAAATCAATCGTGGTTTAGTTGTACTCGGGAAATAGTGATACGAACTACAAGCTTCTGACATGAATCAACGACAGTTGTACCCACTATTATGATAAGATGAACAGTCAAAACCTGAACATACCATTGTTTATATATTTCATTAATTTTATCTAGATGGGATCAATGTAATGTAAGAATTGACTTATCGACTTGTACGGACGGCAAAGCTCTGGAACACTTTACCAGAAGCTGTGTTTCCTGCGAACTACAATCCAGGGGTTTTCAAATCTAGAGTTAATAGGTATCTTCTAGGTAAACGTGTTACACCCTAGGCTGCAGCAATGCTTAACATCAGGCAGGCTGTAGTCAAACGTAAACCTATCACACGTAAATAAAAATAAATAATAATCGATAAAAAAACTTTGAATCAGGTGTTACTTTGCTTAAATATAATGCAGATAATACATGGACTTATGTGGTATGTGGTGGAACAGACTTAAAACAAAATTTGTTGTTTGAAGCCCGCGAGAAGCAGTCACAGTGGAATAACACTACATATTTCTCCAAAGTATTCATGTACAGTTATTAGGTACTTCTAACAACACTAAAAATAAACGTTATCCAAATACAAGATCCTAAAACGATTTAGAGATTGAGCCGAGAAATTAGCCTGTTAAAATCGTCGTACCTGAAACCTTCGTCGAATAAAACCGCAGGCTGGAGCAGGGTTAATTTCCTATTAGGTCTGGCCAGATAACAAGGGTGCCGCGGGTTCCTATTATTTAATTAGCTGACTTTTATTCCTTTTCATTGGGCGACGAGGAAAGAAAACGATCGAAGATAATTGAGTTCGCAAGGGTCGGGCGGTGACATAAGAATGATCGCAGCCGAGGTAAGCCGGAGCTTTGGCCTACATGTACGTACTCAATGGGTTTTTATAATTTGCTCTCTGAATGTTTTTGGGAGCTGAAAATTGGCTTTATCACGAATCACTGATTCAGAGAAACGTCTTCCAAACTTACACTTGAACACAACAAAAGTCAGTAAAATAAATAAATAAATAAATATCCTGGGACATGCACACATGTACCAACAGTGTGAATATGCAGTATTTAAATAAAAGTAAACACAAAGTGATCTTTTATTTACTCATTTCCACTTATTTTCAGCTTTTTATCTTTGACTATTTATTAGCTAGTGGACGCCCGCGGCTCCGCTCGCATTATTTTGAGATATAAAGTATGTCACTTTTAAGACCTCATACTACCTCCATACCAAAAATCATGATGATCCGTTCAGCCGTTTTTGCGTTATGGGCATTTAAATAAACAGGGAAACAACAAACAGATAAACAGACAAAAAATCTAAAAACTGCCGTAACAAGTTTTATTATCGATTTAAAGTAAACTCAAACTTTTTTTTTTATATCTTCTGTATACAAATTTTAACCCTCTTCAGTTTTATTATATGTACAGAATAGATAGATAGATCACGTATTTTACATATCATAGTTCTAATGCGGTAAGTAAATAAGTAGGTATGTATATAACCAAACAGTATTACTACAGTTCAATATAGTTCAAGTTCAAGTTCAAGTTCAAGTTCAAGTTCAAGTTCAAGTTCAAGTTCAAGTTCAAGTTCAAGTTCAAGTTCAAGTTCAAGTTCAAGTTCAAGTTCAAGTTCAAGTTCAAGTTCAAGTTCAAGTTCAAGTTCAAGTTCAAGTTCAAGTTCAATTTATTAATAATAATAGGTATTACAGGTCACATCTTAAACTACGAGTACTTACTTAAAAGTATCATACGTATAATTTCATCTTATAAAATTGAACAAAATATAATGTCAATAATCAGATTAATAAAACAATCAATAATACAATTAATAGGTATGTACATAAAACAATAATTATTAGTTTCGATACGATAGTTGCCCCCTGCCATGTTTCCATCTCAATAGCCAGCCAGCTGTTAATCTGATATATTTTTCTCGTTTAGGTATATGTACATAGTATAAAGATGTATAAATTGATTTTATATGATACAGTCATATACATATACTAGTAGGTTTTTTTACGATTATTGGCAGTCGATTCTTAGTTGATTAAGTTACTTTTCCTTTTCAAAGTCCTAATGATGTTCGCAAAACACAAGAAATTCTGTTTGTTTCGCTGATATCCACATATTTATTACAATACTAATCACAGTATCAAAAGATATATAATACTAGCCTACATCCTATTGTTAACTTCCATCGTCAATAGAAACACTGAGACAATCCTAGTACATCCGCTATTGACAACCTTACAATTCATCCATCTTTCATACAGGCTCATTACTTACTGAGAAACGTGTAGTGCTTACTCATAAGTCACACACACACACCTACTAGGTCTTATATTCAGCGGCATTTATGCAACAATGATGTTCATTAATCACTGTTTTATTGCGGAGCTGCTGTGGCCAAAGAAATCACACACAAGACGCCATAATAACCTGTTTCTCTTTTATAGTCAGTTCTCATATTAAATCGTATTCTTTTTTAATCGACTTCAAAAAGAGGAGGTTATCAATTCTTCTATTCGCAGAATTATTATGATAAAGGAATTTTCTTGTAGAGATACGTGCTGTATTTAGTCCTTCTAAAGATAAAGATATATTTATTTGCAAGATGTAGTTAAGCTACGACTTATGTCCACTGTTTTCTTTCGCTGGAATACAGTTTCTAGTAACCCTGTATAACCCTACAATACCTACATCTGGCGACACGTGATAGCTCCGCGACCCGACACTAACGCAATATATTGAACACGAAGCCAATAGCTCACTGTTATGAAAAAAATATCGACGATTCTCTTGTATTTCTAACATTATATAAATTGCAATATCGCGTTATTACTGGCCTATAAATATAAATTGATGTGTTAAACCTCGTCTAAGCAAACTAACGCTGAGGTTGTATAGTGTAACTAGTGGGTGCTCGCTTGCATTAAGAAGTAAAACTTGCATCCCCTTTTTCACCCCTTGAAAAGTGGCATTTCCAAAAATCCTTTCTTAGCGGATGCCTACGTCATAATATCTACCTTCATTCCAAATTCAGGCCGAATCCGTCCAGTGGTTTGGGCTATGCGTTGATAGATCACTATATCAGTCAGTCAGTCAGTCACCTTTGAGTTTTATATATATAGAAGTACTGAGAACGGTCAAATTGATAACCTCCTCTTTCCTAGTCAGCCAAAAAAATATTAAAACAAAGAGCACCAGACCAAAATGGATTTCATATTAAAATGTCATAAAAATTAAGCTCAATAAGACTCTGACTTCTAATTACAGCGACAGTCATTACCCAATCTCACCCAGTCTCTAGAGCAAAGAATATTTATTCCGAAAATAATATTATCATGATCCGATATTATGTCTATAAAAATCTGAAATAATAAATCCACGAAGAAACGTAATAAACCTAAAAATAAACCTCTTTCGACAACACACATACAGTAATTTATTACTTGCCACATTATTACGCCGGCAACTATTTAATTAAGAATTCCTAAGTCGTCCGCTGGAGTATCATCGCATTCAGGGGCGCTTTTAGATAAAAGTACATGTTGCGTACTTACTTACGTAGGTATTCGGTGGGGATTGTAAGAGCTTTTCAAACAGAGTTGTTTAGTACAAAGCTTACAAATAATGTTGGCTATATAGCTAGTATATCACAAACTCGTCGCCAAAATTAACTCTATTTTTTTGTGTACTATTTTAAATATTTTTTATAACAATATATGTTTTTAGAAATTTCCATAGTCTTTAATTTTGTTATCTTCTAAGCTTATTAATATATCTTCTTATATATAAAAATGAATCGCAAAATGTGTTCGTAAGTGCATAACTCAACAACGCCTGGACCGATTTGGCCAATTTTTTTTTTTATATTTGTTGAAGTACCAGGATTGTTTTTACGGCGAGAAAAATTCGAAAAAATGCCGGGTAATCCCTAAAAACCGCCCTTTTCTTTTTCCCATACAAACGTTTTCTAACTAACTAAAGAGTAAAAGAGTCAACAGGCAGGACGAAGTCTGTCGGGTCTGCTAGTTGGTAATATTTATCTCTAAAATATTTATTAATCCACTATATTTTATACTAGCTGTGCCTGCGACTTCATCCGCGTGGTATAAATATTCCTTGAATTTTGAACCGTTTTCAAAGTGCACGTAACGGGAACCCTCAAATATGAATAATTTTCCCCGTTTTTTCCACATTTTCCATTGTTTCTTCGCTCCTCTTAGTTTGAGCGTGATGTTATATAGCCTAAAGCCTTTCTCGATAAATGGTCTATTCAACACAAAAATAATTTTTCAAATCGCACCAGTAGTTCCTGAGATTAGCGCGTTCAAACAAACAAACAAAGTCTATAATATTAGTATAGATTTATCTACATAAAAACAGCCTATAAACATAAAACATAAAAAGCGTTTATTTGAACATTCAAAAGGGTTTTACAGTTAGGTTGTACTATGTTATGCTTACATGTTTATTTTATATTTTGACTAAACTGCATCTAAATCAGGTCAACCATTAAAGTATCAAGAGGAACATGCTTACTGCTTATATACCTCGTTTGTCGATAATGGCAGCAACATTCCACATCTATCTGAATGGGCTCTAACGTAGACACTTTTTGTAAGTCTCGCACCGCTATTTATCTTCATACTGAAGGACAAAACGGCGAAGAGCCGCTCGTTTATCAAACCCCAAACAAACGTTACAACTCCCACATTTCTGATAAAGCTAAGTGAAAAACTACTTTAAAATAAAAACCCGATAAGACTCAAGCACGTTTTAGAAATAAGTTGTAGCTTCGCGATAAACCGTCGCTTAAAGTTATCAATGTAGCTTAAGATAATGGTTACTTTCCTTTTAAAATAATTTACTAGTTTATTACAACTAAATAAGTACAATATAATGCAGTTTATAGTCGTTTAGTTTATAAGTTAATTAATTATTGATATATACGTTCTGTTTTGTAATAAGCATTAAGCGTTTATAATTAATTTTATCTACACTAATGTTGTAACATTCTACTTATGTTTCCAATACTTGACTTATAATTACTACTGTTATAGCACAGACAACAAAACACTCAATTTAAGCAATTTCACATGATGCTATAATATCCACATCGATATCATCATTATAACATCGAAAAAGCGTGACCAACCTGATTGCAGGGCCAATCAGGTTGGTCGCGCTGCACTCTCGTTGGTTAGATTTTAATGGCGGCAAAATCACTGTGACAGTACACGTACGCGTGAATTTAATTTAATAAATAATCAATGCATTAGTGAAGATAAAGTAGTGTATGCAACTGCATATAACACGGGTATTAAAACACTCGTTACTATTATGAAACTCGCTGCGCTCGTTTCATAAACTCACACTCGTGTTTTAATACCCTTATTTATATGACAGTTGCATAAACTTTTTAGGTATAGTTTTTAGTTGAATGTTATTTACAATAACTACTTATAGTTTTTATAATAAAACGTTATTTTTCTAATGACAAAAATATGTTTAAAATTTAAAAATAATAGTGGGTCGAGGAGTATAATTTTACGTAAATGAAATTGAAACTTCAACCGCAGTGGAGCAGATTGTACGAGAAATAAATGAGGCAATCTACTTCGGTCAGTGTATGGATGAAAGAACATTTAATTCAAAAATTTAATAAAACTTTGTATTTTCTTTCCAAAAGTATATATTGCACATGAACCTTTACTCAAATAATTGTATTGTACCCATCTTATTTATAAACTCAAACACAATTACAGGTTCACACTATTAACACCAATTCAATATGCAATAAAAGAGTACCGCAGTATCAGATAGGTATTAAAATTCTCATCGCACTTTGTTTAATTTTTTCTCATTCCCGCAGGTGTCTGGAGCGCTCCGCTTGCATAGAAAGGTACGCAGATTAAATATTTAACCGCCATTCCTTGTCTTCGCAGCTCGCATGCAATCCGCAGCTTTTACACAAAACACGCCATATTTGCGACCTCTTTTCATTTTACCCCACTATCATCCAAGTACCGGGATAACCTTCACTCTGATGCCTTTTAGGCCTACAACGATAAGATACACAAACGTCCACCTCTAATGGACAAATAAACAAGTGTAACACCTCCAACTCCCACCAAAAACTTTCTACCGAAATACTTTTAGTTTTTCTACCGCACTCATCCCCGAAACAAAAGTAGAACAGCCGTGAAAAACCACCGCAAATTGAGATAAATTCGCCAAAGGACGGCCACCGCTCTTCTTTTCTATTAATTTGAGTGCGAAAGCATTCATTAACAGTGATTTCCCTCGAGGGTGGAAAACTGTAAAATTCCTGTTAAATATACAAAACGATATAAGCGAACTTCTCTACGAGCCGAAGTTGTAGCGTAAAAAGCTCTATATTTTTAGGACAAACGCACAAAAGGTTTCGGAGCTCGTCGAATTTTATTTTAATGAGATGGGACGGTTGGCGTTGTGGTGGCAAAGTTTTCGGAGCTAGAGTGGGTAGATATCTGAAAATTTAGTACACAGAAAGGAATAATGGAGTAGGTTGCACTGCGGGCTGATTGACTTGCAAAACAGCCTTGTCCTCTCTGAAGAGATGCATTGTGCGCAGCCTGCAGCACTGAGCCTTCATATTTTTTACTTACCTCTTTTTGGATGTTTACAGTTTTGAAGATTTCACAAAAAGATTTCAAAAATTTTAGTACCTATTAATGATTCATGACTCAATTAGTTCACTTTGTTGAAAAATACACAGTTTCTAGTTTCATTTGAAACAATTAACCAATAATATAGAGTAAGTGGGTACTCAATTTACATCCGTTTCCTGGAATTGACGCAACTTCGTATTTTTATTGCGACAACAAAGTATTCCCCTTTCAATTAACTACCAAGAATTTGTAATGGATATACACCACATCCACTACAAGTTGCAGAACTTGAAAATAAAGGAGTATTTATTTGTTTTACTTGCCGCAAAAAATATAAACTAATTACAGATTCTAAAGTTCAGTAGGTATGAAAAAGACATAAAATATAATAAAATCAAATTTCCTGTGTAAATTGTATCTATAATATAGATAATAATAAGCGGAGCTAGAGCTTTGCCCTGAAACAAACAAGAAAATGAAAAGACAAAATTACATGTATCTCTACCATTATTCCGAAAAAAACAAAGAACCAACGTATAAAAATGAGATAAAAGCCTAAAACACAGCTAACACCAATAAAAATAAACTCAGGTATAACTCCACAAACTCAATCATAAGTAAATAAAACCAGCGAACCACTACAAAACTAGTCAAACAAAACATAGCAGATATGTAATCATATTGGCCATTGGCGTAAAACTGAACAAATAGAAAAGTTGGTGGTAGTTTTACCCCTAGGGAGGAAAACGATCTAGCATAAGGCGTTTATACACTAACGGACATTGACATGGACTTTTAGTGCCTATCCTTAAAACCTACTTTATAGGTTTCTCGCAGGAGGCAATTGTGTTCGAAAATATTGATTTTATGAGTATTGTGCGCTAAGGTTTAGAAAATTCGAGCGTTTATCATAGTTACGACAGTTTGGGTATCAGACCAGTTTAGATAATGGTACCTACATGTATGTTAAACGCATTTATATGTAGAACTCGAAGCTTTTTAACATAAAGGTAGTTCTCTCAATACAATTAATTATTAAAAAATAAATATTTGGTTCATACACCGTCTTTTGCTTGTAATATTAGGTACCTATATATATTTAATTTCGTAAATTTTTCGTGTAGACATTAGACTACTATTGCGTCGACTCGCGTGATAACTAATTATTTTTTTGTATGTTACTAAGAAAGTATTCACTACTTAGTTTCAGAGTTAATTGTGATGAATATCAAATAATTACATACGTCGTGTTTAACATTCCATACAAGAATCCAGTGGTATTCAAATCTAGTTAGGTACATATCTTCTAGGAGAGCGTGTTACACCCTCTTAAAGACGTATGTAAGTACATATAAAACACGCATTTAGCTGCCAATGCATCGTATTTTTGCGTCGCAGTCAAAACAAGACCATTGCCAGTCTGTGAGTCTACTCCTTACAACTATCTGTGTTGCTTGTGTTGGTAAAATAAACACCACATTGCCTGGGACAATTGATTGATCAGATGTTATCTCATCATTTTGTAGGAGCGGTTTAAGAAAAATACAATTTATAAAAAAATTAAATAAAATGTTGATGGACATCACTAGAGACAAGAACGCTGGCTGGTTCCTTGCGCAAAGGATTTCTATAGCAATCCAGCGTGGGAATGCAGCCAGCGTTCTTGGTTCCATACCACATGTAGATTGTTTAAATTTAGTTTAGATGTAAATACTCTTTTTTAAGCGAGTGTGGCTCAGTGGTTCCAGTGTCTGCTTTTCATCCAGACGCATCCTGGTTCGAATCCGCCCTACACCAATGACTTGTATTTTCAAGTTATGTGTGGATTTGCACTCGCTTAACGGTGAAGGAAAACATCGTGAGGAAACCGACATGTTTGAGGACCACAATATCCGAGGACATGCGTCTTCCGTGGAAGGACCTGGGCGCCCACCACGATGTATCTGCCCAAGAAAACTCCCCTAATGAATTAATTCTGCGGGGAGTCACGACCCTCAGTCATGAGGAAATACGACTCGAAGAGAGATACTCTTTTTTAGTTCTATTAGTGTTAATATGTGTAAATATTGTTTCTTATTATTGAATAAATTCATTTTTTTTTATTTATAAAAAGTTTAATAGAATAAGAATAAATAACAATAAAATGCCAGGTATTAAAAGCCATGTGAAGTTAGATTCGGTTATATTGATTCAAACTTACTATACCTATATGGAGATGGAGTCACTGGGCACGAGCTGAGCTCAAACATTTGAATGAATTAAAAGTATAATTATTACCATTAAGAAGCCATCGGGCTTGGGCATAAACAAGTCCGTTAACCCGGCTTAAGGGATAATAGGGCCACATTCTCTATTATCCACTTAAGCTATTCTCCTCTGGCGCGTTCATGTCGCGGGGGTGAGCATCACTTCTTTCAGTAGGCCGGAAGATGTTGGTGGCGAAGTTCAGAAGGGGGACCCAGTACCGTGGGGTATATCACGGCCCCCTGCCTAGGGTTACAGGTGAAGACCTTAACGGTGGTGAAGGCGAAGAGTTCAAAAACGAAATTCGGCAGAATCAGCGAATGAGGCGAGCCTAGTCATAAAGGCGTGGTTATTATGACCTGGGGTTGGAAGCAGCGGCTCCAGTACTTGCATAAGGACAAAACTACAGTAGTTTAAAGGGCTTATGTGAGACATTTGTGGGCGCAGCCGACTTAATCGGCACGACGGTCACAGTACTGCTATGATGGAAGGCAACGGGATACCACCATCATTATAGTTCCCTAGTAGTCAGCAAAATGAACAGTACAAGGAAGGATATGGCCCCGAGTCTCCGGCGTCCCTTAAATGGGACAGGGGTGCTAAGAATCCCCGGAGGAGGACTTAATAAAAGGAGAAAGATAAGAATAGCGACATGGAATGTTAGAGGAATGAAACAACCTGGAAAACTTCCTAACATAACAAAGGAGATGGAACGACTGCAACTGGACATTATAGGAGTTACAGATACAAAATGGCCTGGTCAAGATATACAACATACTGCCGAAGGAAAAGTCCTATATTACTCAGGCGGAAACCAGCATTTTGAACAATACGGAGTAGGGATTCTCATGGGTAAAGAAACATCCAACTCTGTGACAAACTTTTTGCCCTTGTCAAACCGCGCCATGCTTATTCAGTTTAGTGCATATCCAGTTAACATGAATTTAATAGTAGTTTATGCTCCCACTTCAGACAGTTCACTGGTTGAGGTGGAAGAATTTTATGGTCAAGTAGACACTCTTTTGAATTGCACTAAAAAAACACGAAATTAATATAATTATGGGTGATCTGAACGCAAAAGTGGGGTCGACGGCAGTACCAGGAGTTACTGGTTTGTACGGTCTGGGTACGAGAAATGATAGAGGTGATCTTTTAGTAGAATTTTGTCAAGACAAGGAATTTACCATTACAAATACATTATTTAAGTTACACCCTCGGCGCTTGTACACTTGGACGTCACCAAAACACAAACCAGGTCATATTATACGGAATCAGATAGATTACATTATCGTCAATCAGCGGTTCCGAAACTCAATCAAAAACGCTGTTACATACCCGGGTGCCGACATTAAGTCAGATCACAATCCTGTAGTTGTGACTATGCAATGCCAATTGAAACGTACACAGAAAGGTCCGAAAAAGATTGCTATAGATACTAGGAAGATGAAGGAACATGCAACTAGAGCAGCAGTTTCTAATTCTATAAATCAGTGGGCGGAACAAGAGCTAAATCAGACAACGTCACCTCTGGAGTTGTGGTCAAGCTTGAAGCAAAAGGTTGGCGACATCTGCCATACTTTGTTGGTGCCAAATCAACAGGTGAAGAAACAACAATGGATGACAGATGAAATTCTGGATTTAATGGAAAAACGCAGAGCCTTTAAGAATACAAATTCCAGTAAATACAGCGAGTTGGACAAGCTTATACAACGGAAAATAATTCATGCTAGGGACAGTTTTTACAAGGACAAGTATGATCGCATGGAACGTCTGCTTCATAATCATGACAGCTTTAATCTGCATAAGGAGGTTAAGGAGTTGGCGGGTCTGAATAAAAAGCCTAACTTCAATATACTGTGTGATGATCATGGCAATTTCCTCATTGATATGGATAGCAAAAAGCGTACATGGAGCATATACATAGAGCAAATGTTTGCAGATACTACAAGAAGTCTCAGTGGTTTATCCACGAGTGATACTGGACCACCCATTATATCATCAGAAGTGAAGCATGCATTAAGAGCAGCCAAAGCGGGAAAGGCACTGGGGCCGGATAATATACCCGTCGAAGTTCTCAAGCTGTTGGAAGACGGATATGTAGATGCTCTTACACGTCTATTTAATGAGGTCTATAACTCGGGAACTCTCCCTGATGACTGGCTCAGATCTACGTTTATTACTCTACCGAAAAAGGCTCATGCCAAAAAGTGTTCGGAGTATCGTACGATAAGTCTGATGAGCCATGTACTCAAGGTATTCCTGGCTATCATCCACAACAGGATACGACCACAAAGTGATGACCAACTTGGGGAGAGTCAATTCGGTTTTCGTTCTGGTATGGGTACGCGTGAGGCACTATTTGCTTTGAATGTTTTGGTGCAGAAGTGCAGGGATATGCAGACTGACGTCATTCTTTGTTTCATCGATTATGAAAAAGCGTTTGATCGCGTTAAGCACGATATCCTGTTGCAACGCTTGATCGACGTAGGCTTAGATGGCAAGGACATCAGGATTATAAAAAATCTGTACTGGAACCAAAGAGCTACAATCCGCGTAGAGAATACAGAAACGGATTCCCTTGAGATTCGCCGTGGCGTTAGACAAGGATGTATCTTGTCACCCCTGTTGTTCAACTTGTACTCGGAAGCTATAATATCTGAAGCGTTGGAGGGGCTAGAGGTTGGTGTCAAAGTAAACGGAAAGGTAGTTAATAATCTGCGGTACGCCGATGATACCGTACTCATAGCGTCATCCGAAGGAGACCTACAGAAATTACTGGACAGGGTACACGAGTGCAGTTTGAAAGCAGGGTTGAGCATGAACGTATCCAAGACTAAATTTCTGGTTGTATCGAGAAACCAAATGAATCCCAGAATCACCGTTGCAGGAGCAGATCTGGAACGGGTGCAGAAGTATAAATACCTCGGTGCTTGGGTCAATGAAGAATGGGATAGCGAACAGGAAATACGAACCCGGATTGGAATTGCCCAAGCCACCTTAAAAAGAATGGGTAAAGTCTTATGCAGTCGTCAATTGTCCATAAAGCTCAGAGTAAGACTACTCCAGTGTTATGTGTGGCCTGTAGTATTGTATGGTAGTGAAGCCTGGACTTTGAAAGCTAACACACAAAAATTTCTTGAAGCTTTCGAGATGTGGTGTTACCGTAGAATGCTACGCATTAGCTGGACACAGAAGGTTTCCAATGAACGAGTGCTCCGACGCGTCGGCAAGAGCCGCGAGCTTTTGCAGACCATCAAAAAGAGAAAAGTCGCCTATTTAGGACATGTCTTGCGACACGAGAAATATGACCTCCTCCAACTCATAATGATGGGCAAAATCGCAGGCAAAAGACGCGTTGGAAGAAGAAAGAAATCGTGGCTGAAAAATATACGAGAATGGACGAGTATTGCCAGCGTAGAAGAACTTTTTCGCTTGGCACAAGATAGGGACAAGTTCGCTGAGCTGACGGCCAACCTCCATTAAGGAGAGGCACTGGAAGAAGAAGATTAAGAAGGAAAAACACTTGTTCCTTTCTAATCTTAATTACAAAAAACACTCTTGCATATCTGTTTATGTCACAAGCTTACATACACGTAGGAAAACTGCTTTTTTATTTTTTTTGTACAATTAAAACACACAGAAGCCTGCAGTTTGAGACTGTGTTCTTTACCAGAGTCTGTCTGCTTTGACGCTGGTGAATAATTTCGCTATCCTCTCAGCAGTTTTTCCCTGTCCATCGCACATAAATGGAAATACAGCGTGAGTGGAGCCTGGCCTCTGTTTCCTGCCTCAATTAGTAGCTGCAAACATGTTGTTTTTTTTCAGAAAAACTTTATTTTTTGTATTTTGGATTTATATGATAAATTTCAAAACACATGCTAAATAAATTATTTAGCAAAATTTTTTGTGACTTTTCCTTGATGAAAACTAACGAGTTCTCCGTAAATTTCTATTCAGTAATCTGCGAGTTCAGTCACTAAATTGTGGACAAAGTGAACCAAAGCAGTACCTACCTAAATACAGTTGTAGCCTTAAACACCCACAGCACTATTTTAAGCGAACAAACAAACATCCAACAAAGGAACACGAGTAAAATAAGCTCGACGTTCATTGAGGAGTAGCCGCCTTTGTTGAACAAGCCCCCAAATCGGTGGATTTTTTCCATTCAATGAATTTGTATTCTCGTATATTATTAGCGGAACCCACGGTTCATTGGAAAATCTATTGAATACGAAGAATTGTTCCGTCAAACAGCTTGCAAAATAAACGAACGCCGGCAACGCTTACGAATACGCGCTGAAATGTTAAATATTCAGCGCGCGTGCTAGGCCCGACGCGACCTCGATTCCACTCGATTTAAACGTCATTTTGTTTCCACTAAGATATCAGCGGACAAGATGCTGAAATGTTCGCTACTAGCACTAAATCATTAAGCCGAGCCCCGTGCAACTCCGCCGGAACAAACGGAATGAGTATTTCGTTGTAGCCATTCAAAGTGCTCTCTTTGTGCTAAAAGTGCATTTTTAACTGTTGCAACGTCTCGACCTTAATAAGAGTGCAGCAATTAGCGACCGGCGGAGAGACAACAGCGCACGATCGCGGGGTTCATTACCGCTTTCCGACAGCTTTAATGATCCTCGCTGGGAATTATGCATTATGCATAATGGCATCCTGTAATATGTCGCAGCGCGAATATTCCGCGCCCTAATTGTCGACGAGCGTAATGGAGCCTTCATGCGACAGCAGACTGCCTAATCCGTCCCGCGAGGCGACTCATCAATGTCGCGTCGCTTCAATGTCCCGAACAAAAAAACTTCAATAAAACCAACGTAAACGTCTCCTCGTGCTTTATTGCTTGAAAGCCGTTCAGTCACTGAAACAGCCGTTCTTGCGACTGGCGTTCGTTAAAATAGCTTTTACGAGCTCGTTGCTATGATAACTGCGTAAGCTACTTCAGCAATGCTATCTTCATTGTTGTCGAAGAAACGGCTCACACACAATGTCACTTACATTTTCCGCTGAGTGAGGTTTTTTCTTATCTGAACTTATTCTCAAACGCAGACCTGGAGACCTGGCACGTTCCAAATAAAGACACCCATTTTCCTACCTCAATGCATTCAGCTTTCATACTTCCTGTCATAACAAACTTGAACTCTACGACTGGGAAGACACCTTGTAACAAGAACTGTTATTCAGGTACGAGGGACTGCTTATTAATTCTATCCACGCGGGTAAATAGCACGTGTCTTGCCAGCAAAAAATCCCGTGCATTTTGTTCCAAGTTTTCAAGGGAGTATCTATAAAAAGTTTGGAAGTGTGCGCGGGGCTCGGGCGTGGATTTATTCTTGTATTGCCGGATTAAGCCATGCTTACACTAAGCTGCGCTCGCCGCTCTCCTTCAGCTGAGATTGAATCCTTAGTTTTTATTGCGTCAGTATTAGAATTCTGCTCACCACTCCGTCTCAAACCCGTATTGCATTTGCTTCTTTTAAACCCGTATTCAACGTGGCTCTTTTTACAATTTGATTGCTTTAAGCTTTGATTAGAATACGGTTTAGTGTAAAAAAAAAATTTCTTCTAAAAATTATACGAAATATTGCGA
Source organism: Macaria notata (assembly GCA_927399415.1). Taxonomy (NCBI): domain Eukaryota; kingdom Metazoa; phylum Arthropoda; class Insecta; order Lepidoptera; family Geometridae; genus Macaria; species Macaria notata. The sequence goes on from OV656727.1 coordinate 6,232,494, forward strand.
TTGTCTGTCTCTGTACTTACCCAAGAATTGTTTTTAATTTTTTCGGTAAAAAAGCATGTTTTCTAATTTACATTGACGCTCATAGGCAGGCTTACGAATCTATAATTTGTCGGTTTTCAAGTCGAGACTAAACCGGTTATTCTAGGTAAGAGCGCAAGATCGTAGATTACAGCGTTGCAACATCAGGCAAGTTGTAATCAAGCGTGAGCCTATCTCATGTAAAATAAAACTAGGTATATTCTTTAGATAAAACGTCTATTTCAATTTGGCTGCACAAAACTGTATCTGTCAATGCGTAGCTCATCAATCTATCAGCCTGAATGGGTTCGCATCAAGCTGTCACATCAACATTATAACGTTTATCACGGCCGCAAAATAGCTTAATGCAAATGTGGGTCCGCCCCGGACTCTGCAAGTTGTGAAGGCACGATAACTTGAATCCTGAGAAATGAGCCCGACGCCCGACCGCCCATGAGAAAATTACGTCATTCGTTATTTTTCAGACTTCGCGACGCGCGCGAGATTTAAAGCATCTGGCATTTAGGTAGGCTTTACGATGATGACTAAGTTGATTATTTGTCTTTAGTATTTTTTTAAAGCTTTTAAAGTTCGCCATAGAATAAACTACGTATGAATTACCTACCTCTACAAATTTAACCAAATTGACTAGATTAATTTTTCCGAATAAAGCCATCAATATGACTGTTATATGTACATGATGGCGTGAGGCAAATAAACTTTAGTGTGATCTACACTCACCTCTGTGAATATCTCTAAAAGAGTTTCGAATTCGTTCATACATCATTTATATCTATACGACCTACATCGACACTGACCTATTTTCAAGTCACAAATAAAAACAAGCGCCACGGCTGTAACCCAACCATTGTCCTTTTATCTAAGGGACACTGACCAGAAGCTCATAAGCTATGGGATGATGTGGATAAAATTGGTCCCGTAATAAAATATCCGATAGGAAATATTGCGTCGCGTCGCTTGCGGGACTCGTAGGTCCCTGTTTCATTACCCTAGATGCGTCAGTGGCCTGCATTCCCCTGTCTGCTGGTAATAAATGTAATCATGTGGATTATACTACCAATCACAGCTGCTGTGACGAAACGATCAGGCGTAATTGGGTTAGCTAAACATTTTTTAAATTGAAAAATTTACTTCATTATAAATAGACTGTTGCTCACCGGACTGTACTATCGTTCGTGGTTACCGGAGTCAAGCGCTGTCTTCGCGGTTTTGGCGGGGCATGTATGCATAAAACCTCTATAGGTCGAAATCAAAATAGAATACATTTTATAAGCATCACAACGTCAACTACAAATTAACGTACCATTATAAAAGTTATTATAAAAATGTTCGATAGTGGGAAATATTAAATATTATGCAAGATATGCAAGTAGATTTTCCAATTCACGTCATGAAAAGCGTGCGTATCGTATACCCACACGTAAGTGTATAGTAACCTATTGAAAAATGATGGATCGCTACGTTGTGGGAAAGTATCAACCAAAATGAAAATGAGATCAGATTAACGCGAACGAAATATGAAATTCATTTCAATGTTACGCACGGAATTACCTATTAAATATTTTTAGTTACAATTGACAAATCCATGAAAGTACTCTTCCAATCGTATTTCCTCATGACTGAGGGTCGTGACTCCCCGCAGAATTAATTCATTAGGGGAGTTTTCTTGGGCAGATACATCGTGGTGGGCGCCCAGGTCCTTCCACGGAAGACGCATGTCCTCGGATATTGTGGTCCTCAAACATGTCGGTTTCCTCATGATGTTTTCCTTCACCGCTAAGCGAGTGCAAATCCACACATAACTTGAAAATACAAGTCATTGGTGTAGGGCGGATTCGAACCAGGGTGCGTCTGGATGAAAAGCAGACTCTGGAACCGCTGGGCCACACTCGCTACAAAATTCATAAAAGTTACTAACTTAAAAGTTGATCCAAAACTTTCAACACCTTCTAAATAAATTAATAAACCGAAGTAGATTTGTATTGCTTCGTTTAAAAATTAAATCTAAGACACCCAGAAGAGCCTTTATACGAATATATATAGGAATATAATACGTAGGCAATTGCTAGAAGATATCTAGCTATCATCAAGTGAGTAAAGATCCCAATTTCGTTTAGTCGCATTAAAATTACGACGTCTATGTGGTTCTAAAACAATAAAGAATAGAAACATGAGAGTTTTACGCGACCATATACTGTTAGATAAGTGCATGAGGGCTACCAAAATTCAACGAAAATAATATATAATAAATAAATAAATATTTCAGGACATATCGCACAGCGCCGTTTAGCCCCATACTAAGCTTACGCTTGTATCATGGGCACTAGATAACGGATATAATACTTACATACTTTTTGTTAAAAAATTGTAAGAACTAAGAAAATTCCTCCGTCATACTTATATAGTGCTTAATTATCAATAACAAACTATACCTTCTTTGAGTTTTAACTTAGAGTAAGCCGACTCTGAGATAAAACTTCAAGAAACTAAAAATACTTTTTTTTATTGACAAAGTGAGTAAAACAGAACAAAACTCTAGGAATCCGCCATCTTCCATTTTAAGGTAAAGACGGAAGACCGCATCTCAAAATTGCACTTTCACGCCGTATACGTCCTTTATAATTCTTTATTTATTCTTCTTGAAGAGATTGCTTTAAGCAATAAGGCCGCCACTTGTGGCACTAGAGTAGTTTATGTAAGTATATTTTGTTAATTTTGTTTTATATGTGTGTGACAATAAAGAATTATATATCTACCTATCTATACGCTAGTCTTAATTTTTGATCGTGTCAAAGACTATGTATTTCTATTATATTTTAAATTACAACACACTCTTCTTAGTATCTATTATGCCTGAATAACTTCACTTAAGTAATATTAAAACAACAATACTTGGATATCTCATTAGTTCCCCTGGATTCGCCGCGAGACGCCTGACTCAAATAACGCTTTTTATTTCCGCAGATTTTATTATAGTAATAACGTGAAAAGAGCCATGAATAATGTGTTATACTATAGGTGGGATGTAAGAACGCACAAACAGTTTAGTTATAGCTTTATTTTATGAAGATGTAGAGATAATCGCGTTTATGTTGAGGAAATGCGAGTAAACTACACTAGGTCTGATAATATTAGGGCTGGTATTTTAGTAACTAAAGCATACCCTAGGTATCCTAGGATTAAAATCCTTTCCTGCTACAGATGTTTTGCCTAAGAGCAATGAATTGATTTATTATTGAGGAAGTGCTCTGACGCAAATACTTACATCATGGTGGGTACTCCACGGATGACAAATGTCCTCGGATTTTGTTATCCTCAATCATATCGATTGCTTCAAGATTTCCTTAGCTACACGTGTAAATCCACACATAACTTGAAAAAGAAAGTTTGAGCAGGGCTGGGATCCAATCAAACGACTCAGATTACCTATAAGACGAACGACGCCTTAACACCGATCCACATTATATTTGTGGTTTAGAGGGAAACCTATTGTATTATGATTGTTAAGGCAAGTATTGACAAAGTAAAATCATCATGATAATAATTCAAACTTACAAAAAAAATTGTTGACATTTGCCTAGTCTTTATTAAATCTATGAACTCAAATATACAGATTTTGAAGTTCAATTTTAATAGTTATGTATTGTAAGAACACGCAGCGATTACCTATAGTAATTTATGCAACGCTGGTAACTTTTTAAACGTCACATATATACAACACTTTTTTATATTTGTTATATGTAGTACCTAATTGACTACAACATAAACTTTGCCAAAGTTTTTACACAAGGTAAACCTCAACTCTTTAATGTTTTTAGTTACCGTTTCATTACCAAATTATCATAAAAATATCGTTACATTGAAATTTTTCCCCCAAAAAGTAATTGTATGCAGAAAACGAATTCTTTAAAAACACCTGAGACATTATAATTTCGCCCCTGTGAATATATTAGAAGACTTGTGGACGCCCGCGGCTTCGCTCGCATTATTTCAGGATAAAAGTAGCCAATGACACTTCTATGACCTCATAGTATCTATGTACATACTAAAAATCATGAGGATCCGTTCAGTAGTTTTGGCGTGATGAGCGTTTAAATAAACAGAAAAGATAAAAAAAACTGCTGAAACGTGTTTTATTATCGATTTAATTACAAACATATTTTTCCTAATTATCTTCTATGTACAGAATTTTGACTCTCTACAGCTTTATTATATGTATAGAAGATTAAAATGCCCAAACCCAACTCGTTTTCTTTTATTGCGCACAATTTGCGTCTTCCATGACAACAAGAAACAGTTTCTTGGATATTACATAATTTGTAATGGAAAAAGTGCACTCACATACAAATACAAATAATTTATGCATTTTAATAAAAAAATATATATTACAAATAATAAGTAAACCTAAATAAGAATCTGCGGGCAAGGTGCTGAATGTGCTGGCGGCGTTACCTCGCTGTATCGCCAAACTTTTTTAAAGTAAAACAGGTTTTCGGCAAACATACTATGTATTCGTATAGGTAGAAGTCTTTTCTTCTAAGTTCAATTATTTTATTTTAAGTTTTAGATAGTAGGTAAGTTAGTTTTTCATTAGTTATATTATCACTAAAATGAAAGAAAGAAAGAAAATATATTTATTGAGACACACACAAAACTTTAACCTATTTACTTACTAAACTTACATGCTAAGAATGAGATGTCTCAATACAGCCGCAACTCAGCCTAATGCTGATGGCACACACAGGGGCCGCCAGCGCTGATAAATGAAAATTTTATTGAGTCGAATATTTCCTCGCAATTTCTGCAAAATACAACTTTATTGACATAGTTTTTCCACTTGTGCCAAATATGTCCACATTTCTCAAAGCTAGATGTCCAAAATATCTATCTGTACCTAAACAAGTAGGTACACAAATAAATGCAGTTGTACCCATCTAACACAACACAAGGGACATTTGAAACCATGTTTGGCATCTTTCCAAATATCGTGTTCCAACTAATATCCAAATATACAGAACGTAAATATAGTGTGACACTAATATTGTTACGCCGAAAGTTTAGGAGTATGGACTGCACCCGTAAAAAAATATACTTACATGACAAATTTTTAAACTAATATACAATATATATTTTGTTATACCCCGTCGTGTTGATTTACAGTAACTAACAGTCGGTACCTAACACACCGATTAAGAGGTTTCAATACCCATTTGATTGTCACACTGTTACCGTTTATCATCGTCAAGTAGGTATATGTAGATGGAGATCGTTTGTTTTAAAACTGATTAACAACTGGATTGGATAAAATAAGCAGGGACACACTAATATCAATGAAAAAGACACGCACAGGGAGAAAGTAAGTACCTATAGACGGAGAGTTTGTTTTAGAGTGATTAACACATTATTTTTTATTCCAGATTGGGTAAAATAAGCAGGGACATTTTAATATCAATGAAGACTTTAGGAAGTCTAGTCATGTGAATAAATCGCCCGATATAAGTAAATTCGCGGAGCATCACTAGTGGTAAATAAATCTGACTGCTGTCGAGTTCAAAAGCATTCAAGAAATATGACGGACGATGTTATCCCAAACTAAAGAAAGGCCCAGTCATGAACTGAGACTGCCCTCTTTCTTTGTCCGCAGCAAACTTTCCGCTGAATCATTGAAATCGTCCTCTGGGAAGTTTTATGATTCCTTTTCATGGGGTAAGTAAATAAGTTCTGAATCGAATTGTGGTTTCGGAAATTGAATGCTTAATAAGGCTCGTGTGGAGTAGATAAAATAAGTATAGATGTATAAATTTAGTTGCGAAAATAATAGGTCTTTGCCTATGAAATTGCAATATATTAATCAATTAATAATATAATCTACTTTTTTTAGAATTTTTAATTCGATCATATCTTCTATTTAAATTAAAAAATATGGAGTTAACTATGTGCACACTATTTACCTATCACGCTCACGGTTCAGTTCTCAATAGTACTTACTACATTTGTGCAGTAAATCAGTAAAATTTTGACAGGGGATGAATAACTGATTCTTTTCATTCGGTATTCAGCCCTTAGTTCGAAATAATATTTTCTCGGCTGTGAAAAAAGCGCCGCGAATAAAAATGTGAATTTTAAATTTCGTGAATTTATGCATTGTGTCTAGGAATATGTCTGCATTTAAAAGTGACCGTGAATGTACCTACATATTTGAAGATACTAACCTAAGCTTGATTAAATATACTCGGAGAATGAACTCTTTGTTGTCGTATAACATACAAATACCTAGTTAAGTTCCCACCTCTCTCCAATATATTAGGTTAAATACCTGGAAGCTGCGTCAGCGTCAGCAGTCCGTGTAATACGACTCTGCTAACGCTGCGTCTGGTGGCGTCATGCCACCCAGGTAGCGTAGTTTACTTGTAAGTATCGATAAGGCCGGCTCGGCAGTTAGTTTAAGCTCTCCGTATCGAGCACACGTACTTTAAGTTAGTCTTAGGTCCTCAGTATCGGACAACCTTAGTTTATTAAAGCCTCAATATTGGCCTAGTGTTTTAAAGCCCCTCCGTCGTCGCCCGAAGCATGTTCTGGTCGATCCGGATGACCCAATCGCCGTCGTGGTCTCGGCAGCGTTGGGCTCCCCTCCTTCCACCACCTCAGCAGGCGGTGTCTCAGCCAGTAGGCTCTCCGTCTTCGGCATTGGTCCAGGTTACCAACGCCCATCTCCCAGTGTAGGTTCCAGTGCACGTCCCCGATTCCGTCCTCGCCGGCGAGGCGGTAGATCCCGACCCCTCAGGTCAACTCGTTTATCTCCAAATAATCACCCAGACACAACCACTGATAGGGCCTTAGCTCACTCCCCTTCAGGGATGAACAGGGCAACCCGGTCTCCCCCTTCTGGCGACGGTCCAAGCCGAGGTTCGTGCCTCTGAGGCGCCCTTGTGCCAGTCGCCCCTAACTAGTACATAGGCCCGGGCACCATCAGTGCCCAGCCATCGTCCGGTGACGCAGCAAAGGTAGCTACTAGTAACCAGCTGCATAGTCCTTTCAAAAAAAAAACTAGTGTTTTAATTAAAATAGTTTTTAAAAACATAGCTTCACGTACCGTAAGCTTGTCTACCTACCTACGAGTGCAAATACCTACCTAGAAATGAAAACAAAAACATGCCAAAAGTGACAGCCTTATCGTATAAAAATCTCTACCCTGAGTATTATTTCTTTTACAAAGTAGGTGAGTACTTATATACAATTAATGCAGGTAATTAATTTCGTAACTTCTTCTTCTTCTTATCGAATAAGAGTGGCCAACTCTGGTGTCGAGAGTAGGTATATCATGCCGCCCTAAAGGCCAGTACTATAATTTAACGTGTCATCCGTAAACTAAAACTCGTTAAATAGAATGTGTGATTCGCTATACATATATATGTAGGTCGTATTATAAAACTAAAAATCTTCAAAAGACACTTAAAACCATCAAGTTTGTTGTTTGAAGTCGGTTAAGGAGCAGTCGCAGCAGAAAAACACTATATATTTTTCCAGTTTCAGTTACACGTCTTGTCACTAAATTAACTCAACTAGCAAAAGATGACAAATAAACATTCCACTGCCCAATTATCCAGATTGAAATATCCGAAACAATATTTGCTATTAATTCGGCATTACTGTCGGTTTACGAGCGACCCTTTATTAATATTCTATCTTCGTTTAAACGGGAGAAATGAACGGTTTACGATTTGTAAATAACCATTAAAATTTTACTACGTTTCCTTACTGTCAATCTGATGATCATTAAAATCGGGTACCTACAGTTGTTTTTATGGCTTCACTGTGCTTGCTTTGCCCAATTTAAGTTACTATTACATAATACTGCTGTGGATATAACCCATATCTTTTACTGATTGATGATTTTTTAAATAGATTGGATTTCAATCTGTGTACTTGTTTTTGCTTATATTATTATGTAGACAATCCTTAATTATATCGAAGTCCCAGAATTACTCTTTATGACATTAACGCAAGTGGCGCTAGCAAAGATAGACCTACTCCCAGCAGTGGAATAGGGAAGGCTGTAGATGATGATGATCATTATACACATAAAATCGCACCTCTAAAGTAGTAGTAAAATAAAATACTAATATCTATCTGTAGTAAAATAATACGTTCATATCTTTTGGCTTTTATTAGTAGACGCATAACACGTATAACAACTTATAAGAGAATCTGTACACTTACAGAAAAGTATGCGCCGGCGCACAGAAACAAATCAAACTTAAAAACTTATACAACTTCAATATAAATACTTACAAAATTAGTATGTACATACTAAACTATTTTTGAAGTCCGGTCGCAGTAGGGAAAGAATTTGTCGTGACACTTGCACTAGTGCTATTTCACTTGTGTGAGTGTGACACAAATATAATATACGCAATGTACATAAATCTTCGAGGGTCCATGACCGATTATGGTCCATACAAAATTAGAATGACAGTATTCCGTTACACTCTAACTATATGAAAAAAAAAATCACAAAGCAAAGGTGTTTACTTATTTTCAGATAGATTTATTTTAGGAATGTAATAATTATACAGATTTGATCTTCACTTCTTGTGATTAATCACACATCTACATATTATATCAGTTTACATAATCAAAAGAAAAGGTCGGTAATTGAGCATGCTATGCAAAAAAAACAAATCCTTCTCACAAATACCTAACACACAATTTTCACACAGTTATGGTCAAAAGAAAATGCCTAAAAACGAATATATACCTTATGTACATATTAACAACAATGTACAGTGCATTTTCACTCATTTTGAGTCTATCTAGATTCTAGCTAAATAAAGCGTTTGACAGTTTTAAACGCATTAGCTAAAGCTAACAAAACAACTATATTTTATAAAATAAGTATAATTAGATAGAGTATGAAAATAGTATGGTGCCGTCAAATGCATTCCTTATACAAAATAATACATTAGGGAACATGCACAATTTTTTTTTATTACTTCAATGAAAGCCTTTTAATAGACAATCAGTACAGTGAAATTATTTTTGAATTAGCTATAACAAAAACGCAGTTAGACACGTTTTTAGTTTACGATTAGACAGAGAGAACCGACATGTCATGTGACGTCACATGACACTAACGCCATACAAAATACATAGAAAATTCTGTTTTGATAGAAAGAGATGGAATGAAATCTTCAATTGGTCATAGCTTCTTTATTTTTCAGTGGATATAAATGCGGTTTGCACAGCTCGTTTAGTATTTTGGTATATTTTTATAGTTTATTTACAAAAATCAAATTCCATTTCCATGCATGTTCCCTATTACAAAAGTATCGTCTCTTTTATAACTAATCGAAGTCTCACAGCGCCTTATTGGCAATCAACAAATATACAACAAATCACAATACAATACAATACAATTGCAATTAATATTGATGTATTGTATTGTATACAACAAATCACCTTATTCATTACAAAATCGTCAATGTTCAAGCAACTGATTATGTACATAAACTTGATTTTATTCAATCATTATTGAGACAACAATGTTCGATAAACCAGCTTGTTAATTTTGCTCTTTACTTAAAAACCTTATCTGTGATGAAACCTGCTTTGACATTTATATTTATTTATCTCATGATAGTTGTACTAATGAGAGAAAAACACAAAACATTGTTTAACAAATCTGTTAATTTTAACCATTGATATTTTGTTATTTATAAAAAGAGTTTTCTATCAGTAAGTCAAAAAAAGAAAACATTAATTAACCTATTCTCTAGGTTCTTCTTTCTTTTCAGAGTCGGTAGTTTCAGCATACATAGAAGACACTTCTTTTGTAGAATCTTCTTTATCAATGGGAGTTGTTTCCATGGTTTTATATTCTTGTTTATGAGTGGGTATAATTTCAGCTTCCATAGAAGATACTTCCGTTATAGATTCTTCTTTTTCTGTGGGAGTGGTTTCCATGCTTTTAGCACCAGAGTCAGATGTGGTGGAAATTTTACGTGACGACTGAGATTTGGTCTGTAAACAAATATACATAAAACAAGTAGTAAGTATCTTATACAAAAAAAGCAGAGTTTGTCTGGAAGAGATCGCATTATGCGATAAGGCCGCCCAATATACCTAGGTAATGTGTCTTTAAATTATTTAATAAATGTATTCTGGTGTACAATAAAGTTATATTGTATTATATTGCATCATATCACACTTTTATTATAATATAATAAAGATAAATGTTTGTGCGCGAGTGATTGTGAGTGTGTATGTTTGTTACTTCTTCTCGCTCAAACGTCTGAACCGATTTGGACGAATTTCGGTACGGAGGTAGATTGGACCCTGGATTAACACATTAGCTGCTTTGTATCCCGGATTAACGCAGGTAACACCGCGGGGCGCCGATAGTAAAAAATAATTATTTGAAAATTAAATAATGATTAGTAAGTAGGTATAAAGCCTTTCCTTTATTTAAACGTCACAAACTAGACGTTGTAGTACCGATTATCGCAGCAGCACTGCTGCAGTACTGCTATAAGACGTTGTGGTAGGCCTGCAGAACTTTGAAAACACCAAGTCTGTTGTTGTCTGTCTGCGGTCCTTGCGGTCATAATTATCAAACTGTCAAAATGTTACCAATGATAACAAACGTTGCAATTTGAAGTCGACATTTTGATTGTTTGTATGTGATGTTTGAACAACAAGATCCGACTTTTTATTCTCTAAGTTCTAGATTTATATTTAAACCACGTTTTGTAATAAGACCCATTTAGTTTATAAATAACTTGTAAATTAAAGAGAGATACGGCAGGACGACAACGGTTTATGGTGGAAGTTCCTAAGACCCGCACGAAACGGTACGCTTCTACCTTTATTGTTCTTACCGCAAGGTTGTGGAACTCCCTGCTTGACTCTATAATCCAGCGATCTTCAGAGCGAAAGTGAATCGGTTCTAATCGGGTAAGCACGCTCCATCTTAGGCGATAGCCTTTGCTTGCTATCAGGCAAACTATGGAAAAGTGCAAACCCGTTCAAGTTAAAAAAAAATAACCTCAGAGGTGTCCATTTGGCTGTCGCAGCCGCTGTTCCTTTTTCTCCCAACATACAGTTTGCTTTTCTTCTTTTGCAATTTGGCGTTGAACTCGGCTATGTATTCCGCTTGATTGGTGTAGTTCTCCGGTTTCCAGAACATGTATACGGGGTTCACTTCGATATCTGAAACAGTTATAAAACTAATTGTTACATCATTTATTTGAAACTTTAATGGTAATGGGCTAGATGGCGCTGTGTGCAATGTCCCGGAATATTTATTTTATTATTATTTCACAGACTCTCGGGGCTTACGCCCGGTATTTTTAAGGCATCAGTGGGGACGTAGCCAACACTGAGAGGCCTTTTACAATACTATACTTAAAATGAAGTACAAAATTACAGAAAGAGGATGTTAGGTATATAAAATAACTATTGCAGATATGGTATTAATGTTACAGGCTATTGTGTTGAGTTGTTCATTGACTTAATTAAACTGGTTTTATTTTAATAATAAAAGCTTTTGACATTTTGAATGGCATAAAAATATTCGTTGTCTTGACGACGCTACTTCTCGATAGCAAAGTGATGTGTAAATGGAACCTAGCAAATTATCGATAATCGATATAATGTATATATGATGTTTCTGGATTTGTATGGAAATGTTTCTGGATTACGGTTTTTATTTAACACATACTCAATTTACAGATTTCCAATAATCCAGTGTTAAAAAATAAATGGATATTGGCGACCGGTAGATACAACTGGTTTCCTCATAAAAATGCCAGAATATGCTCCAGTCATTTTGAAGATGATTTGATAATTTGGTATAGAGATAGTGTCAGTCCCGGGTACGGACATAGGATAGTTTTTATCCCACGGGATAAAAACGTTTTTACAGCGGATAACACCGCGGGCCATAGCTAGTTAACTATAATTTGTACTTAAATAATATAGTTATACTAAAGACATATATTTCCATCATCGAAGTAAATGTGTAAAAAATCGATAAAAAAATATCGACATTGCACAGCCGATGAAGTTGAAGCTTACTGTGTACATGAACATCTCGTGCGTCGTAGTGTGCGTGCCGAAAGTGTGTTAGTTTTAGTAAATGGTGACACCTGATTTGTATCGAATAAAGAAAGAATTCGCCTCTAGTCACAGGGCGACAAGCATGGACTTCAAAGCTCTGTGGTTGGGTCTGATCGTTTGTATGTATAATAAGTATGTATTTAAAAAAAAGTATATAAGTATTATATCCGTTATCTAGTACCCACGACACGAGCGTTAGCTTAGTGTGGGGCTAGATGGCGCTGTGTGCAATGTCCCGGAATATTTATTTTTTATTTAATGATTGTACTCTCGTATGTAACGCTAGGCTAATCCTCTGCTTCTGCTATGACAGAAAGTTTAATGAAATTTCTAGTGTATACCTGCGACTTCGCCCGCGTTTATTCTGCCTAAAACCGATAAATACATCTTTCTATACTCTCATATCTATATATGTACTTCTCCGTTTTCATTTCATTTGACACATGTCAAAAAACATAATCTCTATACATATTATAATAAAGCTGAAGAGGGTAAAACAATCTGAACATAGAAGATATTTAAAAAAAAATGTTTGGGTATACTTTAAATCTAAACAGAACACGTTACAGCAGTTTTAAAAATGTTTGTTTATTTAAACGCTCATAACGAAAACCGGCTGAACGGATCATCATTTTTGGTACGTACCTAGGTAATATGGTGTTCTTAGAAGTGTCATAGACTACTATTTATCTCAAAATAATGCGAGCGCAGCCGCGGGTGTCCACTAGTATTACTATATAAGTGTAGTCGTCTGTGCGTAATTTACTAATATATTGAGGTTCAATAGATCACTTCACATTTGACTGCTTTTACATCTTAGTTGGTAGTGGCTCTGCTTTCTAATCTAGGGTGCGGGCACAGAATAACTGGTCGTTTCTTTCTATATATAATAAGTATGTATTTACAAAAGAAATGTTTATAATGTATTATATCCGTTATCTAGTACCCATGATACAAGCGTAAGCTTAGTATGGGGCTAGATGGCACTGTGTGATATGTCCTGAAATATTTATTTATTTATTCTATGTATGATAAGTATGTAACTATTTACGAAAGAAAAGTATACATGTATTATATCAGTTATCTAGTACCTATGATACAAACGTAAGCTAAGTATGGGGTTAGATGGCGCTGTGTAATATGTCCTGAAATATTTATTTATTGTATTTATTTCTTTTATTTATTCAAGTCTACTCGACTAAAATGTGTATCGAAATTACTTTTAGGCGTATGTACATATCGTACATTAATGTCAAAGTACCCACCACTCCCCAAGACCTCAGGCACCATGTACGGGAATAGCCAGCCGACCAGCGGCGTCTCTCCAGTGGAGTAGTGCGCCTTCTTGTGGAAGAACAGGAGCCCGTCCAGGGTTACCACGTCTTCGAAGTGAATCTTCATCATGAATCTGGAATGAAATAAATTGTAGCAAATAGTTTTAAAAACAATTTAACTGAGTTATTATTGTCAAGTGCTAAGCCCGCACGGACAAAGAGAACGCCCTGTCAGACGATGGAGAGATTACATAGAGCTGGTGGCGGGAAAATTATGGACTAGAAACTGACAAGGAGCGCATGGAAAATGTTGGATGAGGCCTACGTGCAAAGTTCACGATCACGAGATACTTGGAGAAATTTAAGTAAAAATTTGACATCAATACATTTTTATTTTGACATCGTAAGTTCCCTTTGACATTACAATTTTTTAAATTAAATATTACAAAAATTTTAATCATAATATTTTAATGAATAAAAAACTGTTTTTGTTTTTTTTTTAATAGGAAAATAATACTATTTATATTTTATTTTAAACCTGCAATATAGTTTTTTTTTATTCTCATTTTTAAGGGACTTTTGCTAATAATTCCATCAATATGGAAGGGTTGGTTATAATTTTGCAATGAAAGTTAAACAACCAGTTAAACAATATTCTGTTAATGCATATCAAACTTTTATTCAATTGAAATGGGTTGGCTCGTAACTACAATTTGCATGATGGGAAGCAATAGATTGTATTGGGCGCATCCGTGGGTTGGATGACAGGTTACATTGTAGGTCCCGGTTATTTGTCTAGTACGACAGTAGTTAAGCCATGTCAAAGGCCCTTAGGGCGGCTTGATAAAGTATCGACACCAGAGTTGGCCACTCTCATTCGATAAGAAGATCTCAAACATTCTTTTTTAAAATATCTTCAATGTTCATACTTTTGACCCTCTTCAGCTTTATTATATGTATAGATATAACTTAGTCCTCCTAACGAATTGATTCTGCGGGGGAAACACGACCCTCAGTCATGAGGAAATACGACTCAAAGAGAGAGAGAGTACTTACGCTCTAAAAGAGTCCGGAGCACACGACACTTTCGGTAGCAAGTTGAAGTTCATCTCATTTTTTTTGTTGATGGTCCTGATTAGAGGGATGTCGGCGAGTTGCATCCGCATCCAGTAGTCTCGAAATTCCAACTGAAAATACCAAAAAATATATTATATTACTTTCTAGGTAAGTATTTAAAATTGTGTACTATAGAATACTTTATTCAGAACTTTATAATTACTTGTGTAGGTCAGATGAAACCATAAAAAGATCCCAGATGTTCATTATAGAAACAAAATTGATAAATTATGATACAGGCTTTTCTAAAGTTTGCCACACAAATATGTACATATAGAATTTATTTAATTAACAATTTTTTTTTATGTTTGGTTATCATAATTATGCCATTATGTATAAACTATCTCTTCTATGTACATACATGCAACACACTCAGGGTTTGAAATGACAAATCATGGCCCTGAATTTACTACTAACCATTGCACAAGTACTGGTGATATAATACCACTATCACTTGCATTTTTTTTTAACCTATATTGTCCTACTCCTTGGCAAAGGTCTCCTCCAACTCCCCAACTCCCTTCATGCGTCCCGGTATGGCAAATACTTTACAATGCATTTAAAATACTATTAAAATGTATTAATTAAATTAATATATAACCTCTCCATCAGTCATTGGCTGTGAGTTCCATGACAATATATCCATCACATAGAAAGTGTTGTGCTTCTTCTGATAGAATCCGTCCAGGACACAGTACTTGCTATTCGTTTTGGGAGTGGATGGGTTACCGCCCGGGAGCCCCGTGCGGCACTCTAATAGTAGCTGACCATACTTTGTGAAGAGGCGGGTGATGCCCTGGAATGTTCGTAGGAGAAGAGATATAGTAAAAAATGTAGTTCTTCTTATTGTTAGAGAGTGACCAACTCTGGTCTCGAGAGAAGATCAAGCCGCCCTAAGAGTCTCTGACATGGCTTTACGACTGCTGCACTAGACAAACAGCCGGGACCTACAATTTAACGTGTCAGGGAAGCGCCTAAAATGGAATGCCACTTTTCGGTCACCCATCCCAGGACTGACCGCGTCGACCTTTTCTTAACATTGGTAATCACATGCGATTGCCTCTGCCAGCTGAGCTACGGGGGATAAAAAAGGTGGGTAAAAATATAGTTTACAAAAATAGTTTACATATTTAATCAGGCGTTACTTTGCGGAAATGGAAGTCTTGAGTCCACAAACGTTGGTCCAAAGGAGTCTTACGAACCAACGTTCGTGGAGTTGTTGTTTGAAGCTGGTTTAGGAGCAGGTGCAGACCAGCAGGAAAAGCCCTATATATAATATTTCTCCAGAGCTTCATTTAAAAGAATAGTTGTAAATGCAATCTGTTTGTCAGTAGTTGTTATAATACCATCTCAGGCACAACAAGTGTGCTTTAAAAATTTGTCAGTTCATACAAAAGTGGTAAACTCTAGCCGAAATTAACCACTTTCATTATGTCTTTTACTTTATTGTTTTGTTTTAAACATTCTGAATTGAAATAGGTTTTATCATGGTCATTATATAAAATATCTGTAAATCAGAAGATAAATTACATAAATTGTGCAACAAGATAGAAGTGTTTGCTAAGTATGGTACTAGATGGTGCTGTGTAAAAACTCCCTGAATAGTTTTTATTTATTTACAACTAGTGGGCCTGTTGTTTAAACCATTTTTTTTCAGGCAACTGAAGGACAGGGGAATAAGGAGACAACTAAAGGAAGGACATAAGTTTTCAGATTATTAAAAAAAGTAAACTTACATTACTAGCTACAACCAGCACTCTGGTTCCTTTAGGGCTGGGCACAACAACCCAGTCAGTCTCAAAGTCTTCTGGTTTTTCTATCAACCACTCTGACTCCATAAGTACTTCACTGTATGAGGGAGCTTTGTTGAAGCCTGCCACATAGATGCTAGGCCTGTACAATGTCTGGAATGATAATAATGTGAACTTGTTATTTTATATCATTTATGTAAAAATTATAGACATTACTCCTAGCCCATAAAGAAATTTATTTGACAATTAAATTTGTGTTCAACTACTATATCCCATGTTGTTCACTCTTTTAATAAATATTGCAGCAAGCTACTAATAAAAACATTGTAACAATAAATAACCTAATATGTATTATATTTATATGTAATTAACTGCTTATTTTGATGTTTAAGCATGTTTGTTAAATTTTGATACTTACTTTTATTTTATTTTTATTGGACATGTAAATAGGTTTCATGAAAATATTTGAATATGAATCTGTAGTGCACATGTAAACCCAGGTTCTAGCCATACCAAATTTTATCCAAATTGGTTCATCCATATTAAAGTGAAGAGTAAAAATGATGGTGTATTCTAAAGTTGCTTGCCATGTACCTAATGTGTGACGAAACTTATGCATAGTGGCCTAAATATAATTATTGTATGTATAGCTGAGTTGTGGAACTCCCTGCCTGACTTTCTGCTCCCCATGAACTATAATCCAATGATCTTTAAAGGGAGACTGAACCAGTACTTATTGGGTCATATTGGGTTGTTTACCATCAGGGAAACTATGTTCCAGTGCAAACCTGTTTTTAGTTTAAAAAAAATCAAAAGTATACTTACCTACCTATACTGAAGGAGTGGTCTATCTTTGGTTACAGAGTTACTTGTATGGGTCACCATTATCACAACAAAAAGTACCCCAACAAAAAGGTACCAGTGCTCAAATGCCTGGCTATAGCTTCAAATCAAATCAAACAAGTCAAAAGAAATTTGATTACTTACTTTATTCTGCTTACTGATAATGTATTGCTCCTCAACAGTTTGTACCAGATCTAGAATACCTCTGTATTTGTCCAGTTTAGAGTTGCGGTTACTGGAAAATGAAATAATATACACACAATTTAGAGTGGTCAACATACCTAACGAATAAAGTTTTTTGAACCTGTTCAATGTTGTGGGTAGACGAAGAATCTATCCAAATGCAAACAAAATCTTTTTTTCTCACAGGATGCATTTATATGTTACAGTCATAGTGATTAAATAGCTATTATACATAATGACTGGTCATTATGTATAATGACTAAATTGTCTAGATAATGTGATATATTTATCACCTTATCCAGATATGATTTATAATAGCAGACAAAAGTCAGTCAAAGTAATAAAATATATGGTCCGACTTGCACGTGGCAACGAAATGAGGAGCGGGAGGGGTCCCGCCATTCCATTGCCACATGGCATGATCTCGCTGTTGATCTCAAAATATGAATAAGAAGGCTCGGAAGTTAGGTTAGTTTAGGTTATTTTCTAACAAAAAATCAATAAACAATGTTAATTGACGTGATTATAATGTTTTGTTATTATAAAATTAATAAAAATTATAATAATAACTACTTAAAATAAGACTACATGTTTACTACATATTAATGCTTCAGGAAAATTTAAATAAAACTTTATTATCTTCACCTATAACTTACTTTTATTACATTATCCGCATGTTCCAAGATATTTTATAAAATAGCTAGTTAACGTGATTAATTCTGCCTCAATTATCACTTTGTCTAAATTGATTAGATATTATTTATAATAGCTGGATAGTATACATTATATCTGGATTTATTACTTTCGCTGTACCTAACATAGGTATATATTAACCAGGTAGTACCTATTGCTGATTCCAAATATTACCGAAATTTGATAGAACTGTGTGTGTAGTGAAGGGTAAAGAAGCAAGTAAAATCTTAAAAGACATTAAGTGACTTACTTTTTTTGTGCTTCAAGTAGCTCTTTACGCCTTTCTTCCTGGTTTCCCAGTCTACCCCAGTTTTTGTATAAACCATCAAAACTGCTCTTGTTTTCGTTAGCATCGTTGGGTGATATATTAGTGCTTCCAAGCTTACTTAGAACGACGTCCATGGCTGAAATACTAGACTTACTGAACTCCAAACCTGCAAACAAAAATCGAGATTTAAAAACATTGCATTTCCAATGCCATGCTAGTGGATGTTGTAGGTGTTATAAAATAAAAACTTTACCGTTTTTGGTAGAACTTGTGATAATAACGATGAATTCTAGAGAGTCTACATAGATTCCACGATAAACGAATTGGAATTAATCAGAAAATAAATCTTCTTTACGTCTTAATCGTTTATAAATACACACTTCACTTGACTTGTTACTTGACTTCACTCACCGTCACCGCCCACCGGGATATTTTTTTCAGTGTTGCCAGTGGCAGATAGTCAAAAGTAACACGACACTGACCAAAAAGTAGCATTTTGTCGAAAAACGTAACATTACCTTTTTTTAATGTGGAAACTGGTGAAATACATTACCTACTATCGCAATTTATTTGTAAAATAATACTTAAATACGTTCCTTGACCCTTTTATTAAACGTAAACAATCGTACAAGTCGGGCAACAACAGATTAGTACCTATCGGTTGGCGACTAACTCGTACTTGTAATGTAACATAAATAACAAGACAACAACACGAAATTAAGTTGCATAGTTATATTAAGTTCAGTTGCAAACACGACTGCTTGTTAAATTACTGATTGTTTAATTACCTACACTTTTATTAAAACTCCAGTAAAAAACAAAGTTATTACTTGCAAAATCACTTAAAATCAAAGTCTCTAACAAAACAAACAACACAGACAATACATAAACAAACTTCGAATTCGAAGAAAGTGCCGAGCCTACCGGACCGAAACCGAACCGAGCGAGCGAGCGATCACAACACAAACAACCAACGCTTGGTCTCATGCGTAAACGGGATGAAGGATAGATAAATACACGCGAGTGAATGAATAAGTCTATTCGACAGATATAAATGCGACTTGAAATCGTATATTGCATTCGCATCGGTCCACCCACCATTTGTTTGAAAATCTAAAAAGTAACGCAAAAATAACATTTTGTGTCGTGTAACATGGAAGTAACAATGGAGGGTCAAAAGTAACGAAAAATGTTACAAAAGTAACGTTCTGGCAACGCTGATTTTTTTCCAATTACATCTTTGACATTGATATAAGCTGGTACCAATTCGAATGTCAAAACTGACATTGATTACTAATTGTGATATTTCCTCCGAGCTTATTTCTTCGAGCATTAGATTTCTGTGTTTTTTAAGGTATGAATAAGGCAACGCGACGCGATTCTGAGGTGGCAGACGCGGACATTGGACAATATAATAGTGTCACAAACTTACACACGGTATTATAATATTAGAAAACTAATAAAAATCGGGATAGTAGAAAATAATCTACAAAGTTCATGTTGTCACAACAAAGTCAAAACCGTACCGCATTTTTTTAAATAAAAAGTTCGATTAAGTTACATATCGAAAATATTAAATTAAATAAATAATTTTATGCCTATTAAGTAAAATAAAAATATTTTTATGCCTATTGCGTACCTGTATTATGTGTGTATGATAAGTTTTTTTTATACACAAGCCTTATTTACCATTCTTATATGGGTAGAACTATATAAGAGCAGTATCTATATAATGTACATATATAGGCAGAATTTAACATATTAATTAGCTATATTTGATTTTCGTACAAATCAAAAGAGTTAGGAGATGAATCATTCAAATAATGATTCATCTCCTAACTCTGTAGGAAATTATTATGTAAGTAGGTACTTATTTATATTTTACTTATGTAGGTACTCATGATCTGGTGATACTTGGTAGTAAACAACCAGCAATCATAATAACAGGCAGTACTTATATCAAAACAGGATAGATGTAGGTATTTGTAAAGTTTAATTTGACGGGGTGAGTGCACGATATCCCGACACGACAATAGCTACCACCCTCTTTGCACCCCCTAGTGAGGTTCGCGCATGCGATGCGACATACATTTTTAAAGCTTATTGCCTCTACCTATGCGGTTAAAGGCCTGAAGGGAGAACCTAAATGGACAAAAGTGTGATAACATTTTTTCAACTCGCTTAAATAATGGTTGACAGTTATTTACCTATTAACATACTACAAAAGGCATAGAAATATATATAAAACATTTATTTAGATTTCTGTGAGAAAAGGTAAAGAGGACAGCTATTGTGACAATATTAACAATATTTTATATTAGTAAAATTTCGCGTTTGTAAACCTTCCTACTCATAAGTATACTTAATTAATATCAATATATATGATGAGTACATATACAATTATATGCCTACTTATGTAGGAATTTCTTAAATTAAGTATTTAGGTACCATAAACTGCTAATACAATAATATAGTCAATTTATAAGTGCAAGTGAATAATAAAAAATGTGTTAAGGGTTAAGCTCTAAGTTAACATTTAAACCAAAACTGCATTTTTATTTTTAAGACTCCTTAGTAGTTGAATCTCTATTACGAATAGAAAGATTGTCTATTGGACTCCTTAATATGACGTAAATATAATATTGTAATACTATTTCTTTGTACAAAAATTAATAAATATCTGATGCACCAATATTATTTTATCTATGTATGTATTTGTTTACATGTGTAGGTATCAATTTTAAATTTCCCGCGTAGCAGTAAAATTGACAACCTTTTATTTTAAACTTTAAAATCAATGTTTAAAATGCCATATTTTAAGCTGTAATATTTTCGAAACATTTTCATAATCCATCTAACTAAAAACCATTACGAATTATAAATGATATCAATGCAAATGATCTGCTTGTATTTTTTTGATTACGCATGGGGGATTTAGGGTTGCAAGATTCTCACATTGTCCTCAAAACTTGGTAATTCAATCAATTAATGGTTATATACGAAACGCATGGACAAGATTTTTATATAAAATGTTATCAAAGTAATATGTTTTTTTAAAAGAAGGTAATGAAGTAGTCTAAAATTAAAGTTGTAATATATGTATTGTAATGTAAAAGTAAAAGTAAAAAAGCCTTTATTCAGCTACACATTCATAAAATGTCACAAAAATTGATACTTACAGTCGATTGTTTACGGAAATGTCAAAAATGTTTGTTTCAATGTCAATTGATGCAATGATTTTATGTCAATTCTTCCTGGTGTACAGTTGTCGCCTCATTGGCGGAGGCCTCCCCCAGCTTCGTCCATAAGTTTCTGTCGCGGGCTATCCTTGTCCAAGTTTGACCGTATTTTTTGGTAAATATGTCAGCCCATCTCCGGTGTGGTCGTCCTCTGCTTCGTCTGTTAGCTCTTGGTGTCCATTCTAGATTTTTTTTAGTCCATCTGATGTCTGTCATTCTAGCAATGTGACCAGCCCAATTCCATTTTAGCATTCGTATTGTTTTTATAATGTTTCTTACATGTGTTTTTTGTCGTATTCTGCGATTATTAATCATGTCAGATAACTTGATTCCCAACATGCTCCTCTCCATTCTCCTTTAACACACTGCTAATTTGTGCTCGTCCTCTGCTCTCAGTGCCCAAGTTTGGCAGCCGTATATTAGGCAAGGAAGAATAGCGACGTCATAAACTTTTTTCTTTATTTTGATGTTGATGTCTTTATTCTTCATGATTTCTTTGAGTCCCCAATATTTTTTCCACGCCAAAGTAATTCTTCGGTCTATTTCTTTATCTGTTAGGTCATGAAAAGCAATTGATTGGCCTAAATATGTATACTCTTCTACATAATCTATCTCTTCTTTATCAACTATTACTTTAATCTCGGATTAAAGTATTGTAATGTAGTCACAATTAAATGTCACTATCAATATATTTCTTAGTGGAATGCTTTGTGGTTAATAAACACGTTTTATTATTGTAATAATTGATTTGATAAATGCTACATAACCTTGGCACGCCATACCATCTCAGTTCAAAATATTCTGTTATGGCTTTTTAGCTAAGCGCATTTAATGTATTTCAACATACTTGCAGTACCTTCTGATTAATTAGTGATCACTAAAAATCAACTACCATCGTAATATTAACTTTATAAACAAGAGTGTCGTGGATGGAAAAACTCATTTAGGATATATGTAAGTAGTCATAGTACAAGAGAGTTCATCACTTATAAAAATGATTTTACTTCAATGAAATACTCATGTTTTACAAATCGAAAGTATTATACTAATATGTTATCAATAAATAACATATTTTTATTAGGCAAATTTATATTAATAATTTGGTAACCCAGTTGACGTGAGCCGAACCTAGCCGAACGTTTTTCTATTGGTAGCCGAGTGCGGCCGAACGTTTGATTAGGTCACGTGGTACTTTTGGAGTCTTCGTGGCGTAGCTTGTTCAGCTGCTCGTCGAAGCGGCTGTCGGGCGGTCGCTTTATAGCGAGTCTGCGTACGATGTAGCGGCCATATTTGTTCTTTAGTTCATAATAGCGTGCGCATATTTAATGTATTTCCAAGGACATTTAGCCAATTTTCAAGATGACTATCATAGTTTTCCTAATAGACACATCTGCTTCTATGAACCAAAGAGCTTATTTGGGCGGACGCCCAACGTTACTCGATGTAGCCAAGGGCGCCGTGGAAACGTTCGTAAAGGTACGTGCAGTGTCATCGACTCGTCAAACGTTAGTTTTTGTGATCGATTTGTTTATCTCGTGTGAATGTGTGGGACTCATGGATTTCGTTTCGTAGGTTCGTCAGCGGTCTCCGGAGAGCAGAGGCGACAGGTATATGCTTCTAACTTTCGAAGAGCCACCCGCGAACATCAAGGTTAGTATCATGATAGTGAACACGTTAGCTAAGATTTGGTCGTTATTTATGCGTGAATGAGCATATTTACGCCGGTGAGGCAGTGTCCATGCGTGTAGCACTATAATCTGCAATTTAAGAACATGAACATATTTTGAAAGTAAGAAATTACTGAAATAGGCAGCACGACGTAAACAGGCAGGACGAACCGTCGTTGCTGCCTTCGCGATTCCGCGACACGATGGCTCGCTCGCTCGCTACTGCGCTCTCGTCGCACCTTCCCATTGGCCGAGCCCACCCACTGCGAAATGGCTATTTGGGGGGGAAATTTGAACTGCTCCACTTAGCACCTTGAAAATATTATCGCTCTGCCAATGTTATTGTTTTTTTGACGCTGAAGTTGCTTTAAATTCTTATTGGTTTTTCGTATCTGATCAGGAATAAAGCCCTTACATAGGTCATACAACTTTCACTACCTGTCTGATAAGACTTTATCAACCTTGTATTATCTGCTCATACAATTTCTTACCTATTGACTAATTTCACATTATATGTTTTCATTTCAGGCTGGTTGGAAAGAGAACTTGGCTACATTTATAAATGAGTTGAAAAACTTGCAATGTCTGGGACTGACTACAATGGGTGCTGCTCTGAAGCATGCCTTTGATGTGTTAAATATAAACAGAATGCAGACTGGCATAGATACTTATGGACAAGGCAGGTGTCCATTCTACTTGGAACCTTCAGTCATAGTAGTTATCACTGATGGAGGAAAACTGTCCAGTAACGCTGGCATTCAGGAAGAAGTGAGTAATTACAAACATAATTATTAAATTTTCTTAGTTTACTTTGTATGATAAGATTTAAGGTTGCGAGTCTGTGATAGATCAATTGAATATGATCTGGTAATCTTGTTTGCTTCAAAGCAAGAACCATGCAGTTTCATCTATGGTTAGACCATATTATATATATGGATATATGGACATATATGGACTAGTATAAAAGTTAAAACCAATTCTTTTCCCATTTTTATTTCAATTTCTTACTGAAATCAAGACAGCCATGATGGCAAGCCACACCCACAGGGCTTATCAAATAAAATTTTTATGGGGCTAATGTAAATAACTTGAAAAGTTATGATCACTTGGCAAATCATTTGTAGAAGACAGATTCATGCTATATTAAGAAAAAATATCCCAATCATGATTATATTATCACAGATTAAGTAAGAAATCTTCTTTATTATAAACTCATACTTAATTAATAAACTTTTTTCTGCTTGCAACTGTTTTGGTTTGCATACTTGAATTAAGCTATGCAGCAGTGGAACCAAATTAGGCCATGCATATTGAATGACACTGTATTTTTGAATGCTCTGATTTTGAGGTCCATATTCATGAGATGTAAAAATGATATGAATTTAAGGTTTCAAATTAAAACTTAAAATTTCTCAAGTAAATATTTTTGTTGCTGTGCACAATAGTTTAGGTACCTGTGGGGAGAAGAAATATGATAAATGTTATATATTTTTATAATATATAGGATTTTGGATGGTTTGTAATGACTTTTAGGGTTTTCTACTCACTTCATATGCATAGATATAACTTGAAATTTAATTTAAACATCATACCTGAGTTCTGGTTATTCATTTTCATGTTTTGTGGCTAGATTTGATAAAAATCTGTTTTGCCACTTATACACAACTTAAAAAAACACTTGTATTGTACATGTGGTTAAAACAACATGTTGACCTTATGATATAAACTTTAAAACCTCTTCTGTTGTATCTGTGGTTAAAACAACATGTTAACCTTATAATATAAACTTTGAAAACTCTTCTGTTGTATCTGTGGTTAAAACAACATGTTGACTTGATCTTGACCTTGCAATCTTCAAAGTGAGAGTGAATCGGTTCTTACTGGGTAAGCACGTTCCATCCTAGACCATAATGATTGCTTACCATCAGGTGAATTACAGTCGAGTGCAAGCCCATTTCTTGTAAAAAAAAGATTTTATATTATACCTACTACAGTACTACATTAAGTTTTAGCTTAAAAAATTTAAATCATCCACTAAAAAGTTACAATAGACTTGTTATGGATATCCACAAAAGCTTTATATGTATATATATTTTATTCTCTTTTTTAAGGGACTTTAGCTATTACATGTCAGTCCCTTTGTATATACTATACTAATTACATATATATTGAACTATTATGGAGATGACCTATTCACCCAAACATCTCACTTAAGATAGCTATTTATAACTTTCTGGTCAGTTACAAAAGTATAAGCAATTTGTTTTCAACTCATCAGAACTCTGATCTGGGTCAGAGGGCCGATATGAACTTGGGATGAATCATGGCCGACTGCATGTAGGTATAGGTATTTATAGATAATTAGCAGCTTTATCACAAACTATTTATCATTCATATCTTAGACAATTAATGGAATGAGATTAGGAATTGAGGATTTTAGACATTCTTGATCAGGAAATAAATTGTTTGTTGTGTTGGTAGGTAGATATTTATTAGTAACTAGTGGGTGTCGCGGCTTCGCTCGCATTAATAAATTAATTAAGTAAAACTTGCATCCCCTATTTCACCCCTTTAAAAGTGGCATATCCAAAAATCCTTTCTTATTCCAAATTTCAGCCCAATCCGTGTGTTGATAGATCACTATATCAGTCAATCAGTCAGTCACCTTTGAGTTTTATATATATACCTATAGATGTAGATCAGGAAATATGTAAATTGTATGTTGTGATAGTAGGTAGATATTTATTAGTAATGTACATACTTACTGATGAGTCACTGTTTTTTGATCATACTGGTTTTATAGCTCTCTATTTAATTGTGTTAAATAACTAGTTTGTTTTATAGCTTATTAAACCTGACTATTGGCATCACACTATATCAGTCAATCAGTCAGTCACCTTTGAGTTTTATATATATACCTATAGATGTAGATCAGGAAATATGTAAATTGTATGTTGTGATAGTAGGTAGATATTTATTAGTAATGTACATACTTACTGATGAGTCACTGTTTTTTGATCATACTGGTTTTATAGCTCTCTATTTAATTGTGTTAAATAACTAGTTTGTTTTATAGCTTATTAAACCTGACTATTGGCATCAAAAAATAACATTACACAAAATTTATGTAATGGAGTATTATAGTACTAGTGCTAATGTGTTTTATATCTTATCTGAACTTGGTTTTATTTTACGGGAATTGAGGTGTTCAGTTTTGATTTGTTAAATTCAAGCAGCAGTTAATGCTGGAGTTCCTAAAAGGTTTTCCAGTACATATGCATGTATAGAATACAATGATATGAACCTAATTTAACTTGAACAGGCTTTTTTTTATTTTATTATACTCATTTGTTAATCGTGTATATGGTATACAGACTCCAAATGATGATATCCTTTCTCATACTAACAACATTAGTATTACCAACAAAAATATTACTCAATATAAACATCATCTAGTAAGCTGATTAACTTTATCATAGTTACTTAGTTATAATACATACCTACATTATCACAATATCTAATCATATGTTCTCTTAAATTTCAGTTCAATCTGCCAATGAACTGCCCCATCCCTGGTTCCGAGCTGACCCGGGAACCGTTCCGTTGGGACCAGAGACTGTTCTCGCTGGTGCTCCGGCTGGCTGGGACTCCTGCGGTGGAGAGAGACACCGGGCTGGTCCCGTCTGACTCCTCGCCTATCGACGCCATGTGTGAAGTTACTGGTGGTACGTTACTTATAAATAAATAAATATTCCGGGACATTGCACACAGCGCCATCTAGCGTTTGCTTAGTGTGGGCACTAAGCAAACGCTTTGGTCGTGGGTACTAGATAACGGATATAATACTTATATACCTACTTTTCTTTTGACTCAACACAAGTAATAATATTTTTGTTTTAAATTCATAAATACTTGTGTCACGCGGGAATCGAACCCGCAACCCTAGAGTAGAAGGCAGAGCCGCTACCAACTAAGCTAACAGGCCATTCAAAGTTATCTTATCATATTTAGTAAATAGTGATTCAAGTGATAGTTAACTTAATACAAGGTAGAAAGTGTCCACACCAAATCTTATTGAATTTTTTCATATGATGATAAGTATATTAGTCTAAATTAATACATATTCTACTTTATATCCCTGATTAACTCTGATAACTGCGGGGCGCCGCTAGTATATATAAATCAGGAAAATCCTCTCGTACTTGTGAGCTACTTTTATATCCGAATTATAGTTGATATCACCGCATGACGCCGCTATTTACATACTTATCTGCAGTGATGTTTAATATCAGGCATGCTATATTTAAACGCGAAAAATGTAATATATACAGAGTCTACATATTTCCTTTGGACTTTATTTTCCAAAGCTTTATTACATACTAGTGGACGCCCGTGGCTTCGCTCGCATTATTTTGGATTAAAAAGGTTTAAAATGAACATAACTTGTTTATTTACGATCCTATTGAAATGAAATAAACACTAAATGTTAAGTTAAAATTGCACCAGTATGTTAGTGAGTAAACCGTAGACAAAACGGTTCAGCCGTTTCAGAGTCTATAACGAACAAACATACCTACAGACAAACAGAATTTTCATAAACATGATTTCTGTGTTCTATTGCATCAATGAAGACCAACTATTTTTTTCCTATTATCTTCAATGTACAGACACCGACCGGTTACAGCTTTATTATATGTATAGATAAAAGTTACTGTTGTAAGTTGGTCTAATTTTCACCTTCATCATAATAAGAGTGCTCGTCGAGCGCGACGGAGTGCGCTAATAAACTATTATGGATGGCACAGACGGGACAGTTCAGTTGCTAAGTTGTTAAGGCACTTATATTATTATAAGCCCTTTAGAAAACCAGTCTGGCGAGTTTTTGAGCGGTTCACACACTCCGCGTAGAGGTATTTTCAGTCATTAAGATTTTAAACACACGTTGTATGGCACTGTCGTTTTGCGGCAATTGCCGTTTTACTGCAGATGCTCTTGCGTTTGTTAATTTGGCCTAGACCCCTTTTGTTTTTTTTTCTGTGAAATTATTGGACACACTGATTCCCTGACTTTATGCTTACACATTAGAAGCTCCCATTGACTCGGCTAGTACTTGATTGGGTTTGATAACTTTCGACTCTTGAGTTCACCACTCTCATACGATAATAAAAAGAGAATACACATTTGCTTGAGTATACAAGAAGAGATGATTAGGTATAAGAGAAAAAAAAAACAACTTAGGTCCTTATGAATGAACTAGTGGGTGCTCGCGGCTTCGCTCGCATTAAGAAGTAAAACTTGCATCCCCTTTTTCACCCCTTTAAAAGTAGCATTTCCAAAATTCCTTTTTTAGCGAATGCCTACGTTATAACATCTACCTTCATTCCAATTTTTAGCCCAATCCGTCCATCGGTTTGGGCTGTGCGTGGATAGACGACTATATCAGTCAGTCAGTTAGTCAATCATCAGTCACCTTTGAGTTTTATAGTGACAGTACCAAGATTTATTTAAGTTGACATTTTGTATGATTACATACCTATTATTATGTTTGACATGATTTTAATAACAAAAAATTTCATTATTTTATTAATAAAACTAGACATAATATGTAACTTCTAAAATGTTATAAAAACTAAATGTATAAATTCAATTTGACGAGATATTGTAATTTGTGTAGCATATTCTGTGATATTAGTACTTATACCTATGTATGTTACAACTTTACATTATCAATAAAGATTCTTTATCTTTTATCTTTATAAGTAGGTATATATAGATATTGTCAATTTAAGCCACTTGATTCCCAAACAGATTTAACTGTTAGTTGATTTTTTCTCGTCTTCATATTGTATGCAAGCTACTTAAACATGCAAAGAAGATTGTCTATATTATCTGTGGACGTTAGTATGAATATCCATACACTAATATGCATATTCATTGAAGTGCTTTTCTTTATTCCGAATATTTAATTTTAATGTGTTTCATATTTCACCTTCCAAATCACCAATGAGATATCAAATTTGTAGAATATAAGTATTTAATGTCATATTAATTTATTTCTTAAATTATTGCTTTAATAGCGTTAATGACAGTAAAATAAACCAATGAACAAATTTAATAACAATCAGTTAACACATTTTTGCTTTTATAAAATAGTATAAGTATCACATTTGAATATTATCGCAAAAAATGCAAGTCACATGCTATCGAAATTCGAAACTGCACTCTTCCACATTAACATTGCTGATTAGACCAACCCACCAACCCATGATATGCCTTATATAAATAAACACCATCATATTATATACACCATTCAACTTCCACATATCGTTGACCTTTTATGGAACATGTCACAGCTTCATGCAACTTATGGTATTAATTAATCTTGAAACAGATAGACCAAATCAGGTTTTAAACTGCTGATATGAACTCTTTCCTATTCAGAAAACCAGTTATTTGTTATGTATCTTGTTATGCTATAAAAAGTACGGCTTTTTTGTGCCTGATAGTATCATAGTAAAGTTATGAGTGTAGTTTTATGCTAAGTATTTTTCTTTCTTTTGAATTCTCTATTATATTCAATGGCTTTAAAATGGCTGCTCTTCAAATTGTTGAAAAATGTGTAAGCAAATTTGCACTTTTTCTTCAGGTTTCAATTACTAATCTTGCTTTGCTGAAATTTAAATATTGGATAGCAATACTAGTCTCGTGTTTTAGTCATTAAAAACACCAACCTATTAAAAGGTGACAAAATAAGTTCCGAAAACGCCAACAATAACTTATCCTCACACTACGTATCTATATAAAATTCTTCCTTCATGTGAAATTTATCGTATGTAAATAATATCTAAATTTATAAATATTTTGTAATAAAAAAAAATTAAAACTCTGTTAGTTAAGTTATCTTTAAGATAAGAAATAAATAAATTCTAATTCTAAATTCTAATTTATAAATATAGGTAAGGTACTACAACATCATAATCATTCGTTCATATGAACTGCCTATTAAATCTGCTGTATTGTCCCCAGGTCGTTCGTACTGCATCACATCGCACCGCATGCTGATGCAGTGCATCGACAGCCTGGTGCAGAAGGTGCAGAGCGGAGTGGTCATCAACTTCGAGAAGATCGGCCCCGACCCGCCGCCCATAGACGGGGCCACTGCGAGAGAGGGCGAGGAGGAGGTCAACCATGAACAGCCTGACAAGGAACTCGATCCGGAGGCTGAGAGGAATGGGGTAAGAGTTTTGGCTTTTTTCTTAAAAACATCAGTCAGGAATTTGACCATTAAGTCGCCAGCCTTCTTAGACAAGGGGCGTATTTTAGTGAGCATACTGACGCGTACTAATGGAATAGAAATACCATTGTATGAGATTGACGTAAAATTTCCCCACGCGGAGCGCGTCTGGGATGTCAATCCTATACATTAGTCTTTCAATTCCATATAAGTAAGCGACAGTACGCTCACTTAAATAATCCTCTCTAACTCTCTGTATAAGCGACTCTATGACCCAAGGCCGAGGATACCCTGTATCTTGTGTATAGTAGGCATTTTCAATCTGGTACAGGTATGTTCCAATTTGGACAAAAGAGTTTGCTTGTGTGAGTGTCTGCCTGTAACGTGTTAAAACGTATTTAATTTCAATTTTATAAGCAGACAAGCGTAAAAAACATTATAATCCAATTAATATAGAGGGAACGATAAGTCCCAGCTTTTGATAACACAGACAAATACAGATTACAGTACCAGATATGCTAAAATCTGCTAAACTATCCGAAAACATTTTTTTTGTAAAATTATTTACATGTACTTTTGGTGATGATGTGTGTAATTTTTTTGTATTCTCATAAAAATTGACGCTTGTCCAAGTGTCGCTTCTGCTGGACCGGCTTGACAAATTGAACTGTCAAATAGTACCATGCGCAAGCCTCACTACATATTATGTACACTAAATTATTATAAAAATAAACAAAACTCGAAATGTTTGTCCAATGTACCGAAAAGCTGGAAAATACGCAAATCTCAGTTTGAGACGTATTTTGTTCAAATAAAAAATGTTTATTCAATCACTCATTTGATTATGTACTCGATAAGATCTTACGTCATATACATTACGTTAAGAAATTCGTCATCAGAACGTGGGCTTGGCACCTCATATTTATTTATGTCGCTCGTATTAGTGTGACTCGATTAAAAGATTTTGAAAAATACGAAGTTAATGTATTCCCATCGATTCATTTTTCCAGGAAAAATTGCTAGTGAAATTATTCAAACGCCCATTTGTAAATCTAATATTTTTACTCTCCTTAAAACAAATCTATATATATAAAACTCAATGGTGACTGACTAATTGACTGACTGATATAGTGATCTATTAATGCACAGCCTAAGCCACTGGACGGATTGGGTTGAAATTTGGAATGAAGGTAGATATTATGACGTAGACATCCGCTAAGAAAGGATTTTTAGAAATGGCACTTCTAAAGGGGTGAAATAGGGGATGCAAGTTATACTTCTTAATGCGAGTGTAATTCTATATAACATTAGCTATGCCATGGCCGGGCCAATCACGATTCAGAAGTATAACGCTTCCATAGCGACGATTTAATCTGCATGTTATCGCGTGATATTTGTAACTGACCTATGATGTGGATTTATTTGGCATGTGACGGCCGAAATGTTTTCACAAGTTAATGAGACGTTAATTTGGTGTGATATAAATAAGTACATCATCATCATCATCCACATCCCTTGGAATCCCACTGCTGGGTATAGTGTATACTCCCTTTGTATGTGCCATCTTCGTCGATCGTGTGCAGACCTCATCCAGGTTGGACCCTCGACTTTGACAATGTAAATAAGTACATATTTATATAAAAATAAGCTAGTTAGGTACGTCGATTGTAAACACTTGTGAACAACGACATACACAATAGTAATAGACGGACCATACTATTTTGTAAGGGCACTGAACAGTCGAACTATTCGTGTTTCATTTGTTGCTTGTCTTCCGATACTTCTGACTCCTAATCTACAAAGTTTAACCTATTATTTAACATGAGAAACTTATAAATTAAACTTTTATTGGAAAATGAGCGAAAATAATCACGACCGGCAGGATTCGAACCTGCGTATTTCTGCTACCGTCAGAACGCCTTAACCACTAGGCTACGGTCTACTAACTGCCAGGCGCGAAAATCCACACTCATTTTCATACACTTCAGACTGAGCGGCTGATGGCGCCACTTGTGCTGTCAGAATATGTCTAACAAGCACTCATATCGATGTACTATGGACACCTGATATGACGAGAAATGGGCCTTTCGCGTTTTTAATTATGAGTTACATAAACAACCATAGTGCAGGTTAGCACTTAATAAATTAACTCATAATGAGAAACTTATACTTAACACCTATCCATTACTACTATGTCAATGCTAGTAAAAGATACGCGTGGGTCTCTAACACCACTCATCGTCTAAAAATAAAAAGTTCGCTATTGGAAATTATCTATTTTAATTGTAGTGCACATTTCCAAACGCTGGAATAGAGATTACGTGAAGAGACGAAAAAAACTTGAATCCATTGTGCATACGCTCATTTTTCAATAGATTATTTTATCAACAACACGCGTAGTTATGACGCTGTCACTACAATTACTGTATGTGGGTCAATGTTTTTATAACTTATAGTTATTAATTAGTTTTGTTTCGTGTTTGGGCATTATCATAAAGATTGAACTACATAAATGTAGGTATAGGACTTGGTTGTAGTCATATCCTCTGATTACTAGTTGTAAGTTAAAACAAAGTGTGTGTGCGGAGGAATTGCATAATTTACTTAATTCCTGCAGCCCCATTTCACCATCGTACGAGTAGGGGTACGACATGGAGGCTCCGTTATACAGTTGAGGTTCCAAAGACTCGCACCAAGCGCTTTGCTTCGTCTTTCATCGTGCGAACAGCCCAACTGTGGAACTCCTTCCCCGAATCTCTATTCCCCTTGAACTATAATTTGTCGGTCTTCAAGTCGAGAGTAAACCGGTTTCTTCTAGGCAAGCGCGCTACATCGTAGACTATAACGTTGCTTACCATCAGGCAAGTTGTAGTCAAGCGTAAGGCTATATCATGTAAAAAAACACAAAGAGACTTGTAACGCATCGCCTTTATAAGTAAGCTAACTACATTTTGTACAAAACGGTTTTATTACGAGTGTCTTTAATTTTAACCCGAGTGTGTCGTACGAAATGGGCTGGCACTGATGATTAAAACTTCCTGTTTGTCTTCTGTGAATCAACTTCTGTCAAATTTAATTTAGATCGGTGAGGCTTACAGTATTAGGTAACAGACGCATTAGAATAATAGATATCCTACACCTATAGTTTTACTTAGCTATCGAATACGGTTTACTCGTAATATATAAAATACCTACATATCAACAACACTGATAATGACGTACAGAAGAGTTCCCCGCTTTATTTCCTGTTTTGCCATTAGGTATGTTTAAAGTTGCATAATTTGCCAGATACCTAACACGGCCATTTACGACTATATTTGAATTCCTGCGAGATACTCTTGCCATTTCTACGTATTAACTGCCGCAATCGCTGCACAATTTCTCCGAATTTCTATTTATAGTTTGTGCGTTTACACCCTGTAAATTCAATATTGGACTTATATTTTAGCCCGTCTCGTTTGGCTCTGTCAGGCCTGTTTGAAAGGTTCTGTAAGGCATTTGATATTGCTTTATAAGTATTTTGATTTATCGTTTTATGTACGAGCTTACCGTGAGAGGAACTCTTGTTGAAAGGTGTGCTTAACGTTCACTATTTCCTTACGTGCGTAACTTATGTTATTATATTTCTATTACATATATGTCATTATATTTTTTGCCATTTGTTTAATCGTTATTGGAAATGCTGCTCCCAAAATAAGCCAACACTTGTAGGCACCAATAGGTAGGCACCAATCAAATATTGGTTCCTTCGGGATTGCAGAGGTCTGGTGCAAGTTGGTCTGAGGAAGAAAAGATAAATTTAAAACATTTGCTAAGAACAATAACAACATACCTACCTAGCGACATGATTATTGGGTTCCTTCTATTCATTAGTCAATTATATATTTACTAACATGTACCGTTTGTCACTTCCAGCGCTGGAACGGCGGACCCTACCAGTCGACTGCCACCCAGGGAGCGAGTGCTCCTCAAGCGTGGCACTCCTGTCGGCGTCTCATCTACGTGCCTCGGACGGTCGCACAGAAGGGCTTCGCGGTCGGCTTCTGGCCCATACCGGAGTCATTCCGGTCGGATCCCAACGCTCCTACTTTGGTATGTTACTTTGTACTACCAGAATGACTGTACCATCAGAAGATATATATGAATATAGTTAAAAAAAACTACAAAATTAAACATATCCTGTTTTTTTTTGTTACATTATGAATTCACGATGCACTTACTCTAGGCTTATAAGTACCTAGTTCATTAATTATAAGTTAATACATTTGTTTATCGCACTGGTTTTTTTTTACCAGCATTGTGGTTACCTTATAAACGATATAGCTTACTAAGAAAGCATGCCTACTGTTTTTGTCATTTTAATTATATTCGAGTACTTATGTAAAAAAAAACATGATAGTGCCTGTCAAGCATTTTATTAGTAGAATCTCGTTATGGTTCTGAATTCGACGCCTTGAGGAGTTGCTGTGTATGCGCAATAATAACGTGAGCTATGTAGTTAGCAACATTAGCAAATACCCATTACTAACTGGAAACTTAGAATTTATTTATTTCCTTACCTTAAAGATAACTTAACTAACAGAGTTTTAAATTTTTTATTACAATTGACCTTATTGATTACTTGAAACGTAATCTTCTTTGGTATATTCTCTTCATTACTTAGGACTAATATTCCTTTTTTAGTATTGTAATGATGCTTCATACAAACTAGTGGACCTTGTTTTTTGGCCGTTCGTACGATAAACGCAGAGGCACAAAACTCAAAACACTTGTTCGACACTCCGGCACTTCCACCATAAAACTGTGTCTATCTGCGGACTTTCTGCTCGTTCGGTTATAGAAACGACCTGAGGGAATTAGCTCATACAATCACACTGCATACTCTCCGAAATGAATTCGGTAAAAGACCTGAAAAAACTGAAAAAGTTGCTCTATTAATATTTACACATATGTATTATTATAATCTAACACATTGTGTGTACGTTTGCAGCCGCCCCGCTCGGCGCACCCGGTGGTGAAGTTCACGTGCTCGAGCCAGGAGCCGATGGTGATCGACAACCTGCCCTTCGACAAGTACGAGCTGGAGCCCAGCCCGCTCACGCAGTACATACTAGCCAGGAAGCAGCCCACTATATGTTGGCAGGTATGTACATAGATAGATAGATTAATACCTCATTGGAAACTCACATAAAAATAAATCATAATACAAAAAAGAGAAAAAATTAAATCTAATGCCGTAAATGTACGCAATGTATGTATGTACTGTACAATGTACAAATTCACCATGATTTCTTTGAAATGCTTGTTTTTATTAAATTTCTCTTAATTGGTGTATAATGATGAACTTGTTCATGCAAGGAGAGTTGTGGTAAATCGTGAGCGTATCTAAATATGTATATAAAACTCTAAGGTAACTGGCTGACTGACAGATGGACATAGTAATCTATCAACGCACAGCCCACACCACTGGATGGATCGGGCAGAAATTTGGCATGCAACTGTAATTTTTTTTTTAATTAAGGAAAGGGTTGCTCTTGACCGTAATTTGCCTTTAATAATCACGATACAAATACCTTAACACCTGATAGTAACAAACAGTCTACAGGTCAAATATCTTAAATGAAAGGCCGAAATCAATAAGATCTCGATAAGATACGTATTGTCTCCTCTAATACCATTTATCTGATATTACTTACGTTGTCATGACTCACAAGTTTTGAAACAAAGGGCTATGCGTAGAGTAATCTGAATAAGAGGGCAGCGACCTTCCCATTTATACTTAGCATATCCGATTCATTAAAGAAAAGTAGCTCTCTGGCCTTCATAGGAATTTAAATGTTTCTCACATGCGTAGGTACGGATAATCCAATAAACAGCTATAATACCTACTTAATCGTCGTGGGATTCAATAAATACTATTAGATAACTATATATTAAGTGTTAGAAATCGTGGCTCCATCACTTTTTTGTCATGTCGTTTCGCACTAAAAGTGAGCACAAACAGGATTGATCTTACTTGACTGGCCTGTTAGCTTAGTTGGTAGTGGCTCTGCCTTCTAATCTAAGGGTTGCGGGTTCGATTCCCGCGTGACACAAGTATTTATGCATTTAAAAAATATATATAATTACTTGTGTTGAGTCTGGTCGTTTGTATCTATATAAGTATGTAGGTATTTACAGAAGAAAAGTATGTATAAGTATTATATCCGTTACCTAGTACCCACGACACAAGCGTTTGCTTAGTGTGGGGCTAGATGGCGCTGTGTGCAATGTCCTGGAATATTTATTTATTTATTTTTATTTTATTTATCTGTTATTGTTCAACGCTTTATAGGATCTCGTAAACAAGCAAAGCTCTTACAAAGGATTTGGACGTTGATCCGTCTTTCATCGCTATTAAGATAAAAATAAGTTAATGAATAAGCGAAAAACATTTGAGCTGTTTATTTTTTGTATCCCTTATCTTATGGAACAGGCTTATCAGATATGAAAGTAAAAGGGAATACGGACTAATAAAATATACTAAAAAAATAAAGGCTAAAAGAACAATATCAAATGAAACAAATATAAGCCCCATTTGCCTAAGTAGTCTTAAAACTTATGGCCATTTAGAACTAGGTTAGTAATTTAGTCTCTGAATGCGTCTAGGAATTGTTGCGTGATAGTAGATTTTAAAAGTATTGAAGTGAAGTCTTTATCTCACGATAGCGACACACACCTTGAGTAAAAAGTACATACAAAAACTTTGCGATGACGTAACAATTGTGAAGTACAGTTTATATGGTAGTTTGTATCAGGGTCAAACGAGGTTATGTGTTAGTTGACGTGATGATTACTTTACATGCTTTATGGTGGATGTAAATCT
This sequence comes from Macaria notata, assembly GCA_927399415.1. Taxonomy (NCBI): domain Eukaryota; kingdom Metazoa; phylum Arthropoda; class Insecta; order Lepidoptera; family Geometridae; genus Macaria; species Macaria notata. Next base: position 6,269,783 of record OV656727.1, read on the forward strand.
TACATAACAAAACATTATTAGGAGTTATTTTATGATATAAGTTACAAATAGGTAATGCAGTCAGTTATATTTATTGATTTTGTTCAATTATTGTTCGATTGATGAGTGACTTTATTTATACATTTTTTAAAGCCGTGAGTACCGCCGTAAGGTGGCCAGTCTTTCGGTTCTTTACAGGTTGCATTTCGGAGAGTGTGCGGAGGAATTGCATAATTTAATTCCTGCAGCCCCATTTTACCATCGTACGAGTAGAGGTACGGCAAGAAGGCACCGTTACACAGTTGAGGTTCCAAAGACTCGCACCAAGCGGTTTGCTTCGACTTTCATCGTGCGAACAGCCAAACTTTGGAACTCCTTGCCCGAATCTCTATTCCCCTTGAACTATAATTTGTCGGTCTTCAAGTCGAGAGTAAACCGGTTTCTTCTAGGCAAGCGCGCTAGATCGTAGATTACAACGTTGCTTAACATCAGGCAAGTTGTAGTCAAGCGTGAGTCTATCTAATGTAAAAAAAAAATTCAACTTGCCTGCCTTATCATAAAGTTATGAATAAAAATACTCACAAAACATATTTAAATAAATAATCTACTAGTAGATCAATACGACTGTGACGTGATTAAGATAAAACTAAGTAAGATTTTAAACAAACAAAATAAAACTCGATCAAAATCGGCCCATCCGTTTGGTAGTTACGGTTTCACAACATTAAATGAAACAACATGTAGTGTACACGTACATACAAGTACTAACCAGCAAATATCAAGACAAGTCTACATTTTTGGGGATAAAAAATTTGTTGAAGCCACGATTAAAAATCTACTTAACAGTTTCTCACTCTCTCAAGTCTCCCCTAAGATAAACAAATGCGACATACGACCTTACAGCATTGTACTCTCACGTCCGGCCTTACGCCAGTGTTTATAAATATTAATTAGTTGAGATTTTCCCTTTTATCTCTCACATCGTAGCGACTTGGCATTATTCAAATGGCTTTATATCAAGGCCTTAAACACATTATACAGATAAAAAGTGTTTGGTTGACATCATGTATGTTTCGTTGTGATTTAGCTTACAGTCTCGTTGTTTTGGTACAGAAACATCTAGATCGCATTGAATGAATTGAAATGCAAGATTGCAGTATGTATTGTGCAAGTTGTTTGTTTTGACAGCAAGTTTTCCTTGTGTTATGCTACTTAGGTTTTGTTATTTTAAATCAAAGCTATCTAGGTCAGCATGAATAAATGGATTCAAATACTAAGTAGATACAGTATTATTTTATAGCTGTTTATTTTCACTGCACTTTTTCTTGTTGCTTTCATTCATTCAGAATTTAACATGTAATGTGTTTAATTTTAAATACCACATTTATTACTATGCAAATTTATGCTACTGCTACTTGATTTATGTCAGTCTTTTGGTAATTTTATAAATTTATTTATAAAAAAAAACCTCAGTCAATCCAAATTTAGCGCTGCAGATGATTATTATGTATGTCTGAACCTAGTCCATGTTTTTTTTATCTTATCTTTTTTTTTACATAACCATTCCATTTATTACATCTATACTTATATTATAAAGCTGAAGAGTTTGTTTGTTTGTTTGAACGCGCTAATCTCAGGAACTACTGGTGCGAATTAAAAAAATCTTTTTGTGTTGAATAGACCATTTATCGAGGAAGGCTTTAGGCTATATAACATAATGCTGTTACTAATAAGAGCAAAGAAACAATGAAAATCTGAAAAAAAACGGGGAAAATTATTCATCTTTGAGGGCTTCCGTTGCGTGCGCTGCGAAAATGGTTCAAAATTCAAAGAATTAATGCCCAACATAACTATTCTACGCGGACGAAGTCGCAGGCACAGCTAGTATTAAATAAAATAAATTGTAGGTCCCGGCTGTTTGTCTAGTACGGCAGTCGTTAAGCCATGTCAGAGGCACTTAACTCTCGACACCAGCGTTGGGCACTCTCATTCGATAAGAAGATTACATATTCATTACAGATGCATATTATACTATATATATTTTTTTGTATAGCTGAACCATTTTGTTTATGAGTTAGAATGCCTCATTACCGTCACTAAAACCCAAACCTCTCGCAATTCCAGGTGTTCGTAGCTAACAGTGGTTGCAAGAACTCCGAAATAAACCATCCTTTTGGCTATCTCAAAGCATCAACGAACCTAACTTGTGTGAATCTCTTCGTTCTGCCGTACAACTACCCGATGCTGCTGCCGTTGTTGGATGACCTGTTCAAAGTGCATCGCTGCAAACCTACGCCGGAATGGAAGATGGCGTTTCAACATTATTTAGACAGGATGCCTTCTTATTATGTGCAGGTTAGTATGCAGCATTAGTTTTAATTGCTTTCTTTCAATATATTATACAGAAATGACATAAATCACTACTAATGTTGATAAATGTATGCTAATTTCATCTCTTTCAAAAAGAAAAATATAATCATATGGCGATGATAAAATAAATCAGATATAAAGTAGTCAACGTTCATATACGTAGCCTAAATTTTATCCCGGATTGGTCAGTTCAACAACACGGCCCTGCTATTTGTGTCATACGGCGTGAAACAGAGTAATCTAAAAGAAGATCATTTCATATCATATTTTGATATTATTTACTATACTATAATGCTCACATATGTTTTTTTATTCCAGCCTCTTCGGCGAGCACTCACAAAGATGGGTGCCTCTGCCCCCCTTCTCCAGAGCTTGATCCCCGACACGCAGGACAACTCGCTCAGTTTCTCCGTACTGAACTACCTGAAAAGACTGAAAAACCAAGCCAAGATTGAGTTTGAGAAGCTTTGCGCTGACGTCATCAACAAATCTTCCTCTAATAATACTCAAAAGGTACATTTGTATGATTTTTTTCGATTGGCGCTTTACATCAAACGCCACAATTTATTTTTTCAAATGTGTGGGAATCATACCAAGATTTGTTCAAGACTTGTAAATTCATAAAAAAGTAGCTTCTCAACAAATTTTGTCAACGGGTTTTTCAATGCTACAGCTGACTTAACCTAATTCATCAAACAAAAGCTTTCACCTATTTATAAACGTTTTATTATTTAGTTTTTGTTGCCCATTACAGCTAGTAGAGCAGTCTATGTTTTGGATTTCAATGCTTTAGTACACTGCTAATTTTGGCGAGATATGAATAAAATGCTACCCCAAACTAACCATATTTCTCCCTAATTCCAGGCCGCAGAGAGCGTCCGAGTGATGCCCCGCTCGCCTCTCAAGAAGGACCTGACCACACACCCGAGTTTACAAGACAAGTTCACAGCACTGCGAGACCAACTCAACGAGTTTGGCGGGTTCGTGGTAGGACTGTCCAGGGGGAGACATAAGGCGCAGACCCATACGTATAGGAACCCCTTCGATATCGGACGGAGGGATCTGTTAGATCAGGTATGTACAGATAGTAAATATGACTAGATATTAGTTTGCAAGATAAGTTCACAGCGCTACGAGACCAACTCCACGAGTTTGGAGGGTTCGTCGTGGGACTGTCCGGGGCAAGCATAAGGCACAGACTTAGACAGACGTATAGGAACCCATAACTTTGTTATAACTTATACTTATAATTTATTTATAACTTTCTTCTAAAAAATTTAGAAGAATGCAGCTTTTTTGGGACACTTTGATAGTTCAAAAACATATAGATAATAGTTGGAGAAATACTTTGGCCTAAAAGTGAAACAGGTTTAGGTATCAATTTTCATGGCCTACTCATAAGCGTTTGACAGTTGCATTATATTACTGTAGTAGTAATTCCAGTTTGCTGCATAATCTTGCCTTTTCATCGATGTATATGACCAATAATTCAAGCCATATAAAAAAAAATACTTTTCGAATGCAGTGGGTTGACGAATTAGAATAACCGCAGGGAGCACCTGGATTCAATCTGCGCAGTACCGGGACGAGTGGCGTCCTACGCTCAGCAGTGGGCGAAAACAGGCTGATGATTGATGATGATGATGATACTTTTCGAGATGAAAAGTTTTAAGCATTAATGATATGAATGTTTATGTATAAATCCATGTTTGCAGGTGGTCCGTATGCGCGCCAACTTCCTGCAGCCGTCGCTGGCGCACACGCGGCTGGTGGACGAGGACAGCGTGCACTCCATGCCGGTGGCGCAGATGGGCAACTACCAGGAGTACCTGAAGCGGATGACGCCCCAGCTCCGGGAGATTGAGTCGCAGCCCGTCAGGCAACACATGTTCGGAAACCCCTTCAAGATAGATAAGGTAAGGTTTTGCATGAAAAATGTTAGTTTTAATAAAAAGTACGCATAAAGCAATTCCTAATTACCAAAAACGATACTAGGTAAATCTGTGTTTTGGAAATAATTAACAGATCATGTAGCTGTTGCATCTACATATTTGTAGTCAATATTATGCTAAGTGAATATCACAAGGACAATGACCGATAATATTACTCCAATAGGTTCCCGACGTGCGGTTTGTGTACATTGCACTGTAAAATAAATTTTCAGGCTAAACATTACCAAATGTGTGTTAATTTGCCACTAAGATCGCTAGCGGATTGTAAGGTTTGCGATGTCTTAAAAGGGTAGTCCAGTCGATATCTGGACAGTAGCTACGGGCTGCTGTGGAATGTTAGTTGAAGAGTTACTATTGGTTTTATATTGCTCACATGTAGGTAACATACTAACCTCCTTCCCTCCACGTTCCAGCGCATGATGGTAGACGAGGCGGATCTGGACCCGGTGGGTGGCACGGTGCGGGGCGGCGGCGCGGGCGCGGGCGCCAGCAAGCGCGGCAGCGAGTCCCCGCGCGCCGCGCCTCCCAAGCGCAAGGCGGGCCCGCTGCCGCAGCACGTGGTGGCGCGCCGGCCCTCCTCCCCGGCAGTGATCACGCTCCCCCCGTCCCTGGCGCCGGTGTCTCCGCCGCCGTCGCCCGTCGCTCCGACCGCGCCGCAGTCGCCGCTGTCGCCCGTGGCGCCGCGTCGGCCTGCGTCGCCGCTCGCGCCCGTGCCTTCCGACCTGCCGTCGGGACGACCGCCTGAGGTAAGTCCATATTGTTTTAACTATTTGGCATATATTGGTTGTGATGATTTAAACGATATTTTTTTCAGTTTTTTTTATATGCTTTATATTTGTATATGCTTTAGATTTAAAACGATATTTCTTCTCAGAAATATCGTTTTAAATCTAAAGCATAAGATTAGAATGTATAGGTATTTTATAATGTTTCGAATCCGAAATAAAGCCAAATTTGGTAAAATATCTTTGGAGATTAATTTACATATGCGATGATAATTTCATCAACTGATTCATTCAAAGTTTTTCGATTTAAACATGCTACATTAATACTACAGTCAAACTTCCACAATTACTTGCTTTATCTTTATCATATTGTAGCTACATTATTGACTTACAGTAAATGCGAACAAAACGCATGCTGAATTCCAACTTGACCCTGTACATCTAGTTCCACTAGTTGTAATATTACACGCATTGTTTCCAGGAGCCCCCTAACGTGGACAGCGGCGGCGCGCCGGCCGCGCCCGCGCCCCCCGCGCCGCCCGTCACCGCGCCTGCCAACCTGCCGCCTGTTGTCAAACTGTTTCTCAATGGAGGTACATACATACATAAACACTATTTTTATGCTAAACTTATAAGGATTATGATCCGTTAAACTTAATATGTATGTATTTACAAAAGAAAAGTATGTATGTATTATATCCGTTATCTAGTACCCATGATACAAGCGTAAGCTTAGTATGGGGCTAGATTGAGCTGTGTGATATGTCCTGAGATATTTATTTATTATATACATAAGTGGGCGACTTGCGATGCCTGCGAGTAGAATGGACGACTCTCGTTGTATGTATATTGAAATCGTAACTAAAAAAATGTCTTCGGTCTCGGAGGTCAGTACATTACCGAACAAGACATGCATACACACACACACTTCTGCTGCCATCAAGCACGAGGTATGTATATCTTGCGCTAACTTTAAAAAAATCTTTAGAAAATTAGGCAACAACTTCCTGTTTCTTCCTACCATGTTTAAACTTCCATTTTATATCGATTAACGGACATGTTTGTATAATTCCAGATGCATACGCGACAATGGGCAGCAAGATGGCGCGCTCCCCCTCCCCGCCGCCGGAGCCGACCCCTCCTCCGCCGCCGCCCGCCCCCCCTGCGCCCCTGCACGACACGCAGGAGCTGCAGATCAACGCCATCCTGCAAGGCATCGCCGCGGAGAACAACTCTCATGCGAGAGGGAAGAAACGGAAACGAAAGGTATAATATGAATAAGTGTAGTGTTGTCGTATTTTATTGTAAATAAAACATGAACGATGAATAATTTAACATGATTTAATTTTAAAACCAAGTATACGACGTTAGAAAAACAAAAGACGACCCTGTTATAATGTGCTGCAGGGCAAGCACGGCATGGGGACAAATAGTCTTTCCACCATTTTATCTACCTGTAAATAAGTCAAAGACAAAGGTAATGGTGGTTGATCGCGCAAACACTCTAAACTTGACTAGAGCACTTGGGCTAGAGATTGTCGACGATTTCATATACCTCGGATCCACCATAAGTAACAATGGCTCCTGTGAAACAGACGTGCGCCGACGTATCGGAATGGCTAAAAATGCTATGGCTCAGCTTCAAAAGATCTGGAGAAATAGAGGCATAAGGCTGAAGACAAAGACCAGGCTAGTGCGGACGTTTTTTCGATCTTCTTCTATGGAGTTGAGACATGGACCCTAAAAACAGCGGACCGAAAGCGCATCGATGCTTTTGAAATGTGGTGCTGGCGACGCATGCTGAGAATACCGTGGACAGCTTTCCGTACTAACGTGTCGATACTAAAACAACTGGGCATCAAAACCAGACTATCCACTTTATGTCTGAAACGGATCCTCGAATATTTTGGTCATATTGCCCGGAAAGATGGCGACAACCTGGAAAAACTGATGATCACAGGAAAAGTAGAAGGCAATCGATCCCGAGGCCGCAGCCCAACACGTTGGTCGGACCAAATTCGCACTACTTTAGACACTACAGTCTATAATGCATTGCATGTTGCCGAGGACAGATGGAAGTGGAAAGATGTCATCAAGGAGAAGGTGCTGGGAGGTGGTGGTCACGATCCTCAGACATGAGGGATACGATTCAAGGAGGAGGATCTACCTGTAATCTGTCAGTCAACATACAAATCCCACCATTTTATCCAATATTTGTATGGTGACTGACAGGTGGATAAAATGGTGGCAAGACTCTTTGTCCCCATGCCGTGCTTGCCCTGCTGGATGCTAAAAACAAAACGTAAGCAACTAGTGTTCTAAATCTTAAATCAAGCACAGGCGCTGTCGTCGCGGCCCTTTTATAATATTATGGCAAAAGTTAAAAACATAATACAAGCGTAAATACTAATGTCGTCGTGTTCATAAAACTGAAGACGATTTGATTCTAAGTGGCAGGTGCAAAATCCAAAATACACACTACAATAATAAACACGGATGTAAATTCCACAATTTTACATGAGACCGTTCTAGAATAATATTGCAGTAAATGACTGAATTTGTACTAAAATAAATGTTTATAAATTGCAGAGTGAGGTGAAGGTGCCAGCGCAACCACCGTTACTGCCGCCGCCGGAGTTTTCTAGAAAGGAGCTGCTCGACATTAAGAAACACAACATGGACGTGCGGACGCAGGTCTTCAAGGCGGTGCGGCGACCTGGCAGAGGTATCGTATTATATTCCCATTAACAAAAACAACACAGCAAGATTTTGAACTAATGCAGTTCACCACAATTTGCCCTTTAGCATACAATAATTGTGGTCTATGATGGTAGATGCTTTGTTATCGTTTATGGATCACAATAAGGTCCGGAATTTTTAAATAGCATTTAATATAATAGACATAATTATAGGCGTTAATTTATTTGATAACGAAGATACAGTTCGCATCAATATCACTAACGTCTATTTCTTTCAGGGTATCAAATGGGGGTTAGGTACTGAAAACTTATTTATGCCTGTGACAAGGCGTCCTTGAAAAAACGACAGTTTTATATTATGAATGTGGACGGAACTTGTAGGCACTTCTGTATACTGTGACGGAACTTACATACCAATATATTTATTTGTTTTGAAAATTGAACACTCAAAATCTCGTTTTACGATGTAGATATCATAATAAGACCTTTTTAATTTTAACTTAAACTTTTATTGGAAAATGATCGAAAATAATCACGACCGGCAGGATTCGAACCTGCGTATTTCCGATCACCGTCCGGAACGCCTTAACCAACTAGTTACTTTTTAATTCTGCATGCATTTTTGCTATTTACCTATCTCATAAATCAAAATCGTCACCCCATAGACCCAACTTCAGAGCATAAGATACCCACATACCCGATACTCATAAATAAAGTAACATAATCATCGTCGTTACGTTCCAGATTTCTCGAAACTGTTCGAGCACCTGAAGCAGTTGCAAGGCGGCGTCGATCACAAGAAGGACGTGATCCGTGACGTCATCAACGAGTCCTTGCGCTTCAAGCGTAAGGCGCTCGCCAAACTACTGGAGGACTTTCTCACGGGATTGGAGAAAAACGGCAGTAGTGCTACAGTGAACATGAAGAGGATAAACAATACGCAGTTGTATAGCAACAGCAATAACCACAGCTAGTGTATGAGAGTGGCGTGGACAATTGATTTTGCGGACGCCAGGTGGGACTGAACGCTCAATGAGGTCGGGCTGAGGAGTGGGTGTCTCGCGGGGAATTGTGTTTTTGAATAAATAAATAAATAAATATTTCAGGACATATCACACAGCGCCATCTAGCCCTCTATCATTTGTTACTATTTGTTTGAAAGACCCCTGGCACCGCGACACAGGGAATCCTACAGCGGTTGCCAGGCACACCAACAATGGAATCAAAATGTATTAATGCAATTAAAACATATTTATATCTTTGTTTGTGGCTTCGAATAGTTGGAGTTGAAAAATGAACTTTAAAGATTTTTTCAATAAGTACAAAAGTTGGTCTCAAAATGTTTTTTTTTTCAATATTTCAACGTTTGAAATGTTGAGGAAATTTGAAAGTCTGGCTACCATGCAGAAATCAAATAAAAATATCGGTCACTTAACAAAGCTAAGAGCTACTTTTATACACTATTTAATTGCATTGAATTACAATTTCATAAAAATGGTTTATTTGATTAAGTATTACAAATTCAACATACATGACAGTTATTTAAACAACATAAAAATGTAAAATTATTGCACATTTTTAAATTTATAACAATATTAGATATATTTTAAAACATGATTGTGCGAGAGACGCCCGCCCCGCTAGACTACAAGTGAACTCATAGTCAAATGCTACACACATTTTATATGTAACCGGTTTCTCAGTGGTTGTACATACATACATACACATATTATGTAATCAATGAATTGGATGTACCACAAAATTAACTTATGCTGTATAGAAATTAAATTCTTCAATGTATTTTAATTATAAGTCTTCGATAATAATATTTCAATTTGAATATGATGTCGTTTTTTTTAATATATCTTGGGTTTAGATATCTATGTTATGTTTTTTTTTCGAACATTGATAATTTTGAAAGACATTCTTCAATATAATATTGTGTTGTTGATATATTGTTAAATTTAATGTCTAAGATGGTTTGGATATAACAGTCTACATGTATTTCTTTCTTTACCATTATTGTTTCGTGCTCTATATTTTTAACCGACTTCAAAAAAAGGAGGTTATCGAGTCTTCTGAATTATTTTTTGTTATCTCTAATATTTATTTGATCTAGTCTGGGCATATCTCTTGAGATAACAGAGTAGTGTTGTCAAGAAACCAGTTTTTGATAAAAATACCCGTTATCTTTTTAAAATTGACTTTGATTTCTTTCTTGAATAGCTTTTACTATTGATGTCTTATTTGTGTTTTTTTTGTTTTATTGCTAACCTGCCACTGTTGCAAACCTTCATACAAACTAATGTATGGTAAGACACAAATTTTAAGAAAGACAGAATGATAAATAATGTCTGAAATAGGAATTTGAACCAAAAGATCGCCTCTAGCTGTTTAGGTTTTGCAATTTTATCCAAATGTAAAACTGTCTCACCGAAACATTTTTCACGAGACCTACAATACCACACATCCTAAGTGTCTGATTTTTAACTGACTTCAAAAAAGAAGGTTATCATGTCTACTGAAAGTTTTTTTTTGTAGTGGCGACCTCTTTGTTAGGATTATATGATCGCATAATCTTTCAGTCTTATATGCGACATCACTCGACTTCTCGACATTTTTTTTATATCGATGACAACTATAATATCGAAGGATTTTTTTTTATCTAACAATTTGTCGCCCAAAACGCTTTAGTACTATTTGGTCAATATAAATCTTTCGCTGTCTTTGAAACAATTATTTTATTCAAATACCCAGTTTACGTTTAGAATTATTATATTGCACTGAAACTCATAAACTCGCAATGATATTGTTTGTATATGAAATTTTCCCTGTAATAAAATATCTTATCATTAAAAGTACGGGTTTTAACTCAGTTTTTTCCTGCTTTAGGGAGTCTATTTAAAGCATTTAATTTCTTACTCGTGTATTTATTTTGATGTATCTGAAATATATGCCTTTATTTTTATTAACTTTCATAAATGCTCAATAAACTTTGATTTTAGTGGATTTGAAAATAATAAATTTCGCGCAGAATTAATATTACAATGTACATCAAACTTATTAAATTTAAAGGTACCTACAAAAGATTTTTAAATTTAGTATCACCGCCTGTTTATAATTCTTAGTAATGTCCATCCAAAAGGTTGCCTGGAAGAAATCGCCTAAGGCGATAAGGCCGCCCAATGTACAGCACTTTAATATATTTAAGCTTATGTCCTGTTTTGTTATTTCTATGTTTTATGGTGTACATTAAAGATATATTCTATTCTCTCAGGGACTAATTATCATTAACTGTAGCTTCATGCAATGGTTATTAAAAACTGAATTAATTAAAATCTGCATAATTTTGCCTTTACCTGAAAGTATTGTTTAGTATTCCGATAATAACAACATAATAAATAAACCGAAGAAACAACCACTGATAAACTATAACGGTGGACTACGAGGTTATTAAGCTAATCCAATGAATGAATTTAATCGAGAATTAAGTAGTTGTACCTAAATTAGTAAAAAACAGCAATCTATGAAACGCATGGATTACCTCAAACTCCAAAATGTCTACTGACTATTTTATCCGACACATAATAAGACAATACGGTGAAAATATACAATCGGTGTATGTAAGTGCTTAGAGGTTTTTACTCTGGTCAGTTGGTCATTTGACCATTAGGTTACCTAAAGCGACGTCCGTATAAGTAACACTGTTGTTTGTTACAATTGTTACCAAATAAATATGTACTTATTCGATATACATTGGATTAGCGCACCCTCTCAGTAAAACTTAATATAATTTAGCGACCAATTTCTATGTCATTTTGTCTGCCGCTCGAAGAGCTAATAGCAAATGTTAGCAATAAATTTAATTTTCGTTCGAAGAGCGCTGCAAAATGTCATTGAAATGTCTCGAAGATTTTGTATATAAATTGTACATATTCTAAGCCCTAGTTGAAATGATCATTATTACCAATGAAGATATGTGTGTAGGGTGCATTTATGCATCAGTTCAAACGACTGTTAGTATGGCCGGAACATGAGCTTATTTCTATGATGTAAGATACTAGTATAAAGCCATGCCGTCTTATTACAAAACGTGGTTTAAATATTAGTTCAGGACTTTGAACATATGCAGTCCGTTCTTGTTGTTAAAAACTGGTTATATTCAGTCATAATAAGCAAAATGACAAAATTTTACCAATGATAAATCAACGTTCCAATTTGAAGTTAATATTTTGATTGTTTGTATGTGATGTTTGAACAACAAGAACCAACTTCTTATTTTCAAAGTCCTAGACTAATATTTAAACCACGTTTTGTAATAAGACTTAAAACGTTTAGTTAAAATGTTACGAATTCAGTGCCCGATTTAATAACGTCGGATGGGGTCGCATCGCATCAATTATTGTTGTTTTGAATATTTGTTAAGGTTTAATGTACTAAATCATATTTCACAAAAAAAAACGCTACAAACCTCTGACGCGTGATTAGAGAATAATTGGATGCTTGGCACTGAATTTTTGAGCGAAGAAGCGAAGTAGGCGTTACCACAGATTATGAAGCGTTGTATAGAAGCGCAACGATTGAAAATTATACTGGTTAAGCTTAGTGTTGTATGTGTGTGTCTTTAAAATATCTTATCTGTATAAATTGACTTGTTTCGTAAAGTATGGATACTTATTATAATTGATATAGTTGATCCCTTTGCCACCCTTTAAATAAAACTGCAAATCTGCTGTTTAGAACCACCTAAATTTCGTAGCCAGTAATTTAGTAAAAAAATGCGAATTTCTTTAAAATTTAATGTTTTTTTGCAAGTACATAAAATATGATTTGAAGATGATGTTTTTTTTAAAATAAACAATTCTCAAGTAATGTAAAGCCGTGAGCGACTGTTTCTTGTTTCTAATTTTTTTTCTAGTAGTTTCTTCTTTTTCCTATTTTTTTAAGTAACAGTAAAGATCCGCCTAATTCCCCAGCTTCCTTAGAACTTGCTGCTTAGCTTTTCTTCCTAATTTGTCGCGTCTATGTAGATATTCTCAGCATTAATGTGCCGCGTTCTAGGGGTAACATTGTATGAGTATTTAACTTTATTTTCATTAAAATTCCGCGGCCCGACGGAGCGTAGGTGCCTGTATAGAATTTAATATAAAATGTTAAATTCTACTGTCCGGCCATACCAACGAGTGTACGGTCAATTGTAAAGTGTATTATATCATTTTTAAATAAAATACGATCCTTATTGGGTTTTCATTCTGTGTTTTATTCCTATCTTTAGATTAAGTATGTACCGTATTAGATTACACTTATAATTTTGGGAAGCATTTTAACTTATGTTAACTTATCGAAAGTTTGTGTGTTGTTACTCCACAACTCTAAATCGCTTTTTTACAAGGAATGTGTCTGCACTTAATGGTAAGCAGTCGTAAAGCATTGAACCGATTTGTAGATTAGGTATAGAGATATTATACTATATTTAACATAGGCTCTTTACATACCTACTATCTCCATTCTTTAGCGCGAAAAACCATCATTCACTTAGTAATTAACTACAACTTGGGAGTTAGATGCTTGTTCTCCAATAGTCTGATAATAATGTAGGTACATAACACAGCTCCAATGTACCTACAACAAAGCGTAATTGCATAATGTCCACGGCTTGGCAATTAAACTCTGCCGAAGGAGGCGATTTTGCCCAGATCGCCTTGGGAAATAGAAGGCGGGAATAGCTGCACCAACATAGATAATGTGAACGCAAAATTGGATGCGCCCCACACTATCCGAACACGCTAGAAGCGGAGTGGACACAATGGGATGGAGATTCTTTGGTAGATACACGGATGAGATTAAAAATGTAGGTAAGTAAACGCGGAATAAGTACTTAAGTACCAGTTTTCGTTTACACTTAAAATATCACAAAATAATGCTCTAACTCTGTGTTCGTTTAATGTAAATCTCTCTTTTTCTGATATCTATGATGTAAATCCCCCTTTACAAGAAAACACATTTTGAGCAACAAGAACGGCGGACAGTAATATTTTCAAAGAATCTTAAACAAGTCTGTTAAAAATTGTTTTCTTAAAATCAAACTGTCAATATTTTGCATAGATAACCACGATGTTACCTACTGCGTTTACGCAAAAGGGTAATAGCATTCTTTGGTTTACGCACTATGTGAAATCGAGGTTCAAGTTTATGTAGATAACTTCAAAGTTCTAATTTGAAGTTGACATATGTAGTAAGTAATTGTTTGTATGTGATGTTTGAACAACAAAAACTGACTTTTTATCAGTTCTAAAATAATATTTACCTAAATCACGTTTTGGAATAGGACGAGAAAAGTACTAGTAGTAGAAGTAGTATATTATTAGGCATGTGACGATGCCCAGCATAAGCAATGAGAGATGCGTAGTATACTTCCCTTTAGTTTCGGCCAATCAGCGCCTTCCTAGGTCTCCGCCAATCACAGGTTACCTTGTCGTCCAATCAGAGCACCTGTCACCAACTTTTCTCTTTGGTCACCAGAGAGGGTGGTGGATCACTTTCCGTCATAGCGTCGTTACTTCTCAAACTGAACGCACGTTTTTGAATTAACGTGTTTCGAGCAATTTCTTTTTAATTTTCAAGTTTTAAAGAATCTTTATCGGTTGTTATCCGAACAATCTTTCTAGAGGTCTTTCGGAAAGACCTAGCATAGTGATTTTTAGTGCGCGATGAAGTGTTATTCCGCAATATTTTTGAATTTTAAATATAACAGCGTTTTCTAAAAACCGCATGGACTCTTTGAGTGCGCAATTTAGTGCTTTTTCGAGCATTTTTAAATGTGAATATTACGGCATTTTTTGAAGAGCCGTATGAACTGTTTTAGTGCGCGGTCAAGTGTTATTTTGGAGATTTTTTAAGTTTAAATACAATAGTGTTCTCGAAAAACCTCATGGATTATTTCGGGCATGAAAAGTGCAATATTGAGTTATTTAAACCCAACGGTTTTTCGTAAAAACCTTTTGGATTGTGATAGTGAGTGCTTAAGTGCTATTCTGAAATATTTAATTTCCAACGGTTTTTTGCGGGAAACCTGATAGACTGTCATAGTGCGTGAATAAGTGCTATTTGTCAATAGCATACGGGTTAACAATGTTTTCGCGGGGCCAGCCCATCGATAATCGGGTTGGCGAAGATCGTATCATGTCGTCTCCAGCAGATCAGGATTTCGGCAGCAAACGCACAGCCTGCGTGCTGTGCTTCACACAGGCTCACTGATGCAGCGAAAGCGTGCGGCGTGGTACCTACTGAGCGGCCTTGCTCTTCATATATACGAGATGTTGGACTCTTCTTCAACGTTGGAAGGATCAAGTATCTGGGTGAAATGGAAGTGATTTGGTGAGTCCATTCCAATTTGATTTGTGTACTATAATTGTGTTCCTTCTTATATAGGGTTGTGGTGAAATAATAATTGAAGTTGTTGTTCTGAAATAATAGAGTATTTATTAATAAATATTAACCTAAATTAAACATAATAATTAACACTTTAACTACACTTATCAATATGGACCCACCTGAAATAATAGAGAAACAACATTCAAAGTTACTACACCACAAGTAAAAGTACTAATTTTATGGATTAGATTAGATTTAGACAGTTTTTGTAGAATTTTAAATGGACCAATTTTCAATTCATCTAGTTTTTTCCTATTTAAGCGATTTCCGTTCTCAACATACACATAATCTCCTTCTTCTAATTCACACGCTTTTCTATTTTTGTCAAACAGCTTCTTGTTATAATTATGTGATTTGATAGTCTTATCCAGTGCTATTTTTCTATCTTGTATTAAATTGGTACGGGTTAATTTTGGTCTTAATTCCTCTGGTACCGCATCAATATTTGTTCCATCCATTAAGTATTTTGGAGAAAATCCCGTCACAGAATGTTCTGTTTCATTGTATCTCTGAGTACATTCATGAGCGATAGTCGTCCAAGCTGATTTTCCTTTATTTTCGTTAACTCTGCATCTGATTTTATTGACCAATGTTTGGTTCAGTTGTTCGTTCAAACCATTTGAAAATGGTGCGTTCACAGCAGTAAAAATAATAGGGATATTTTCTTTATCTAAGTAGTTTTTGAACTCTTTTGAATTTATACCTGGATATTGATCGGATAAAATCATGCCAATTTTGTCTAATTGAACCACTCTCTGTACCAATTTTATGAAATCATTTGAATTTTGAGTTTTTGATGTTAATATCCAAGCATATCGGGTGAAATGGTCAACTAATAGGTGTAAGTATGTTTTTGTTGAGCGTGAACCACCAAATCCACCAATAGTATCAATGGAAACTATTTCAAATGGTCGAGTTGCGGGGCCTAAATGAGACATTAGCCCGTGTTTACATTTTTGTCTTGATTTATTTTTTATACAGATCTCACAATCCTCACATATCTTTTTAATGTTTGTAGCCAAATTTTTCGCTGTATAGAACGGTCTAAGTTTTTGTAGTATCTGTTGAGATCCTATGTGACAGAAGTGTTTGTGTATGTCCTCTATAATCTTTTTACTAAACTCTTTAGTTAGTATATTTTTTTCCTTTTTCTTATCCATTTTATAATAAATTGTTTCCTTTAATTTCAAGCTGTTTTTGTTAAGTTGTATATCTCTGTTACTTTCTTGATCTTTTTTATATCTTCCATTTTAATGAGGTTGATAATTTTGAAACTCTCATCTTGATTTTCATTTGGTCCCAAACAACCCTGTATTCTGCTCAAGCTATCTGCTTCCAAATTATATTTTCCTGGTGAGTATATAATTTCAAAATTATATTGGGACAGATAATAGGTGAGATCTCCTAATTCCTCGTCAGTCCTTGCTTTAATGTTCATTTTTTGTAGACGTTTGTGATCAGAAAAAACAGTAAACTTTTTTGCCATTAAACAATGTTGCCAATATTTTACTGCTTCTTTTATCGCCAAGCATTCCAGATATATAGCTTTCTTCTTTTTTTGGGCAACATTTAATTTTCTTGAAAAGTACGCACAAGGTTTTTCAGTTCCATCTTCTTGAGGTTGTTTTAGAACGGCACCAAGCCCTTGGATACTGGCGTCTGTATAAATATGTACTGGTAAATTAGGATCAAATATTGCTAATATGGGTTTAGAGCACAGTAATCTTTTTATTGTATCAAATGATTTTTGACTTTCTGCTGACCAAATAAATTACTGCCCTTTCCTTAATAACTTGTGTAAGGGCTCTAATATAATTGATATGTTTTGGACATATTTTCCATAAAAGTTTATTTTCATTCAGCCGAACATTTTTCTGTGTTTTAAATAAATAAATATAAATAAAATTGTCTTTCAAAGGTGGTATCGTATTATCTTTTATTATGTGGCCTAAATACTTCACGGAATCTTGGGCAAAGTGACATTTCGAAAACTTCAGTCTGAAGCCCTCTTTCGATATTGCTTCTAATAGAAGAGACAAGTGTTTTATATGCTCCTCAAACGTTTCCGAATAAATCAAAATATCGTCAATGAAATTTACAGTAAAATCCATTAGTTTATGTTTTCTTATGATGCTGCTCAGTATCCTTTGAAAAATTGCCGGAGATGTTTTCAAGCCATATGGTAGACAAGTCCAGTTATAATGGCCTTCCTGAGTGACAAACGCAGTTTTCTGCCTGTCTTCAATTTTCAGGGGAATGGACCAAAAAGCAGAATTTATATAAAGTGTAGAAAAGTACTTACAGTTTCTCGTTTTTACCATCAAGTCCTCAATTAGTGGGAAAGGCTGTGATTGAGGCACTACAATCTTATTTAAGTCACGAAAATCTATGCATAATCTTGACTTTTTTCCTTCTTCTTTCTTGAATGCAAGTGTGACTGGAACTGCAAAGGGACTATAAGACTCTTCAATCAATTTTCTTTCTAATAGTTTTGATATTTGTTGTTCGATTTCCTTTTTATCCTGTATAGTACATCTGTATGGCCTTTTACTACAATATTTATCCACTAACAGATCAATATGTGCTTCGTATCCGGATACTGTACCTATGTCGTATTTATCTTTTGCAAAAAGTGTTTTATGTTTGCATATTTATTTATCTATTTCCAATCTTTGTTGGAAGTCTAGATTATTTACCGTAATATCGAAATCTGTCTCCTTTACATGTTCATTAAAATTAACTTTATATTCATCAATTTGTGTGTTACTTGAACTCTGTTTGCCTATGTGGCTACCCGTTAAGCCGTGAATATTATTTTCATATTTTTCCGTGTTGTTTTCCTGTCTAGGAAGAACCTGCGTAATTTGTAATTCCTCATTTTGAACTAGAAAATCTCGTATGCAATCTAATCCGATCAAAAAGTCATCTTCAAAATTTTCTTCATCTACCACAAAAACATTTATGTTTTTTTCAATATCGATAATCTTGATTTTTAACTCGGTCATTCCTTTAGTTCTTTTTACACCATTAATCGTTTTTAAACCTGCACTTTTATTTACAGTTTGTTCTTGACACTGTTTTATTGATAATAATTTTGCATTTTCTTTCTTCGAGCGCTGCACTCCCGTGCCGGGACAAAGTGCAAGAACCTTCGGGGTTCTTTCTTCGAGCCTTATGCACTACCATGCGGAAATAAAGTGCTGGACCTACGGGTTCTATTTTAGACCCCGCTGAACTCTCATAACGGGTCTCAAGTGTAGGACCATCTAGAGTGGCCTCTTTTTCCTTGCGAGACAACTTCCAACTTCAGTTAATTTGTTTTTTTAATAACCTTAATTTTTTTTATATAATTTTTATTTCATATAAATCCCTTTTGGAATCGAAATTGCTACTAATAACACGGCGCTACGGCGTCCACGCCACCGGTCTTCACCGTACCGGTTTGCAGCGCTACTACTAGAGCTGCCTACGCAGGAAGACGAAACGGCACCTAACCTAAACCCAAGGTTCATTACTTAACTCTGAAATCTCTGCAGCCGTTTAACAAACCGATATACCTAACAAAAACTGTCGGTATCAGTGTAATTACAAGAGAAAACTTTCACTGTACACTACGCGCCTGTCTAGCGAACAGACCACTGGAATAATGTCCTAAACCAGTAATTTTGGCTCAATTTGTAACGGTCTTACAATACCTTTCTTTTAAACCAATAATTCAACAACGAATTTAAATTCTTTAATTTTTTTAATAAGTTAAAAGGTATCAAACGATAGATTTCAGTGCCATATCCGAATGTAAATCGCAAGACGATTCGGCCCAAATCTTATATCATAGTACGATATTTTTGTCACCTATGCTTAACTTCAAGACATGAATAATTTATAACATATCAAAAAGTCTATAAATGTATCTAAGTTAGAAAATGTTAGATCAGCTTTCAAGATGTATCACTATAGATCCCACCTACTTACAAATGAATCATAAAAATCTTATATTGAAACTGAAATCATCGATGCTTTACGGCTTGTTACCACGCTCCACATTGTACATTTTTCTACTTACCATATATGTTCTAACACCATGAAAGTGGTGATCATCTTATCTTAGAAACTATGTATGTCTTGATGATCAATTGCAAAAGCAACTTTTCAACATGTTTTGTGCTTACTCTTGGTTTTACTAAGAGTACCTGCATTATTTTAATTTCTGTGCAGCAGTCAGATCGTGTCGTTTGCGGTATGCAATGCAAAGCACGTAAAAGTACTCTGCTATTTTTTATGTAAAATTGCATTACCTTATTATGAGTAATTGTTGTGAGTTTGTAAATTTACCTCTATCGCGTTAGGCCTTTGTAATTAATTAATTTATATTTTTGTATAAAAAACGATAATATAATTTCGATGTTTCTTTAAAACATAATAGAGTATTACAGAGGTAATACTTACGCTTCTTAAGATATACCATGAGTATAATACCCGACTTTGCTCAATACATTTTTAAACAGTTGTTCTTCAGCTTGTATAGCACTAAAATGCGACAAAATGAAAATAATAATATAAAATAAAATAAACACTGTGAGCGTAAATTGTTTATAATAAAAGAGCAGACATTATACAAATCAATGAAAGAAGCTGTTTTCATATGCCTGCAACGCTTAACTAAGTATTGCTTTTTTAATGGGCCATGTTCATATCATTAGTAATGATAGAAAATATTGTGTTTGAACTCGTCCAAAATTATATATTATGTATATTCAAAAAAGTTCGGAGTGTTGATTTAACAAAAAACAATTTTTGAAAAAATTAACACTAGTGTTAATAAATTACCAATACGAAGTTAATTTTAAACGTAGGGAACTGGAATATCGTACTGGAAATAGACTTCAATTGCTTAGAAACCAATAGTTATGGAAATAACTTATGATATTTCATTATTATTTATTATTATAAATAAATATATATATAGATGCTCTTTTCACGGATTAGTGTGCTTATTTTGATAATAAGCATGCTGACGAAGATCATACATATGTATTTAGAAATAATAAGTAGGTACATAAAAATATTTATAGTCTTGTATCTTTTCTACCAATAAATTCATTATCAGTTTCATACACACATAACAAACGTCATTGCTATTAGCACGTGTTAATAACACTACACTGCTATGAGCCACACTAATCAAATGGGAGGACTCCATCCCAATTCCTCACCTTGATGACTTCTCTAAACTGTTTGGCAATGGCATTCTTTTTTCGCATGAAACTTACTCATATAATATTGATCGAACTTCACTTTGTAAGTTCGTTTAATCATATTATTATATTATATGAGCAAATTTTTATTTTTTTCATAATCCAAGAGTAGAGAAGCCCTTGGTTCGTGCATTGGTAGAACCTTGTTAGGCCTTGGGCTGGGTATCCGAAAAGTTTTATTCGGGAGAAAGTTATTGCCTTTGATTTACCAGGAAGGTGTTAAAAGATACGGATAAGATGTATGCCCGGTATACTGAATCTGAGAAGTTGACCAGCTTGGTACCGATATGCACACGGTAGATTTTGATTGCAACTATGCTCTATGTGCCACAATTAGAAACAACTCTATGGCAGCGTCGCTCCTGGTCGTATGTAAACGGATTAAGGTCACTTCTTTTAGTTGGTACAATAATTTCACTATCGACGATATATTAAACTCGGAGAAAGTGCCGAAGGGAAAGTATATATTCTAGTATTTCAATTTTATTACTGCAGGAGAGCAGGTAAACTAGTATTCCCCGAGTAACGTGACTATTACGCGTAATTTCGAGCAGGTATTATGATATAATATCTATTTTAATACCTACTCATGTTTGTCTAGGTGTAGTCAAATAGCTTCGATAGCTAATTGATGAAGACGGTCAAAAATCAAGACAGGAATAATTTGTTTAATTATTATTATTTCTTCAATTGATCTTATATATGTATATTAACCAAGTATTCAATCCTTGATCGAATAAGTCTTCCTTCATTTCATGAACCAACTCAATTCTCACATAGCGTCGTCTTTGGTCACCAGGAGTTACAAACACATCTCTCATTGTTTATGCTGGGCATCGTTACATGCCTAATAATATACAAATTTTACACAAAAATAAAATTTGTATTATTAGCAGAGACGATGCCCAGCATCCCCTTAAGGGCTCCTGGTGAGAGACTTCTATGACGGAAAGTGATCCACCACCCTCTCTGGCGACCAAAGAGAAAAGTTGGTGACAGGTGCTCTGATTGGACGACAAGGTAACCTGTAATTGGCGGAGACCTAGGAAGGCGCTGATTGGCCGAAACTAAAGGGAAGTGTACTACGCATCTCTCATTGTTTATGCTGGGCATCGTCTCGCCTAATAATACAAATTTTATTTTTGTGTAAAATTTGCATATTTTGTCATTTTAATACATAGGTTTATAGGAGTAAAAGGCATTTTATTTAGTGGCTTCTTCATGGTTTTCCATGTCCTATCCATGTGTACATTGTGTACATTACGGCGACATCATTAGTACATCGACACTTTGTACTAGGAGGTGAGGTGAACCAAATTCTCAATAACAATTTGTTCGTATTGGCACCTCTTCGATCGATTTTTGTTCTTGCGTTTAGATAGTTTGCTACTGTTTACATATACAAGGGTGGTAATAAAGGCAGCCTTTAATGAAACAGAATTACTTATAAGATTCATTTTTACTTATAAGTAGTATACATTGTTAATATAGTTTTCTACTCATTATCTAGTAACAAGCGTTGCTTATTATTGGATTAAATGGCGCTATGTGAAATATCCCACATATTTATTATTTCTATAAAGGTCATTGAAGGTATTTTAATCGCAGCCGGTACCTACGCATTGTACCGTAGGTACCTCTATATGCGGTCACATCGATCCCCCAATAAAATGAATTACAGACAAAATGTAACTAAGGCAAGCCCGAAAATAGTAAACACAATTTTATTTCATCTACGAAAGGGTTCCATCCCGTCCCACGGTCATTGTTATTTATTACGGCGAGTGATTTATTCACATTTTGTATCCATTCTCGTATCTAAATTACGTGCTTTATCGCTATTTGTCCGAGTAATGCGATTTTTACTGCGGCCGATGATACAACAGTTTTTTTCGTTTAGAATTCGCTATCTATTTTGGTCGATTGCATCTGTTGTTGCTATAATTGAAAACTCAAGGGGCCTTATTACAAAACGGGGTTTAAATATTAGTCGAGACCAAGTCCGTTTTAGTTGTCCGAAAATTGTCTGTCTACTGTCATAATATCACATTTTCAAAATGTAGGTACCAATGTTAAATCAAGGTTAAATCAAACTTCCAATTTGAAGTTGACATTTTGATTGCTTGTATGTGATGCCTGAACAACATGAACCCACTTTTTATTTTTTTAAGTCCTGCGGGTCTACCGCCTAAAAATAAACTATATCATTGCTATCGTTTATGACGTCATTTCAATCATGGACGTAATAATAAGCAGGACTGGACGTAATAATAAGCTGGACTATTATTTAAACCGCGTTTTGTAATAAGACGGAATGGGTTTGAAAATACCACTTTAACACGCAATTTTTAATTTACTGGAGAAAATAAATTACTTTTATGAAATAAAATCATGGTACGAGTACATACCTAAGTACCTACATTTGCAAATACTAGAACGAATCGACTCTGTCAGCCCTTACAAGGGCGATTTTACTAAAACAAAAACATAGCAATTACGGTGATTTAAAATAATTACATACATCAGTAAATAATTTTGTACTAGTGGGTACTCGCGGCTTCGCTCGCATTAAGAAGTAAAACTTGCATCCCCTATTTCACCCCTTTAAATGTGGCATTTCCAAAAATCCTTTCTTACCGGATGCCTACGTCGTATCATCTACCTGGATGCCAAATTTCAGCCCGATCCGTCCAGTGGTTTGGGCTGTTCGTTGATAGATCACTATGTCAGTCAGTCAGTTAGTCACCTTTGAGTTTTATATATTTAGATAGATTTGTACCTGTGTGCACTTTCGTGAGATAACTTTCCACACACTCACTTACACACACAGAAGATCCATCCGGTCGTTAAACGCATATCTAAACATTACCACAGTCAATATGGTCGGTCAGTAATCATTGTAGTCAGATTATATCGACGCCCTGTGAACCGTACAGGCAATGGCGGACCTAGGGTGAGGTGTCACAGGGGTACCTACAATATAGTCCTCCAATCAAGCACTTATTAGCAAAGAAATTTTTTCCAAAAAGTTATCTAATTATTATGTTAATTTGATCCACGGCAATCATAGATAGTATGGGAAGCAAGAAGAATTTCAAGGGTAATGAAAGTCATTTTTTTGTATATTTTTATTTGCATATAAGTTAGACTACAACATGTCAGATATAGCTGATTTACCTAAAGAATCCTTAATATATTATCCTACAGTCATGATTTTTGTACCTACTTATACTTAGTTTTTTTTATTAAGTTCTTCGTAATCTACAATCAAACATTATACAATAAAGTTCACAAATATATGGGCCCCTCTCGTTTTCCTGCGCCTGTTCTTGCGTGCAGTCATTTGCACATAGATACCGCATCATTAGCAGATCGAGATAGGTTTGCTTGCACTGTTATTAATACCTTCGGTATAGGACATACCAATAACCCATACTCCGTCTAGGTAAGTGAGTTTGGAATATAGGCTTTATATGCTGTGGTTTCAGTAGTAAGGTTTATTTAGGTGTCTCTCTGTGAGTCGTATTTCCTCATGACTGAGGGTCGTGACTCCCCCGCTGAATTAAAACGTTAGGGGAGTTCTCTTGGGCAGATACATCGTGGTGAGTGCCCAGGTTCTTCCACGGAAGACACATGTCCACGGGTATTGTGATCCTCAAACATGCCGGTTTCTTCACGATGTTTTCCTTCGCCGTTGAGTGAGTAACAATACAATGGTTCAATAGTTAATAGACACTCGCTTATAATATTATAATTTATTTAGGTAATTGTGTTTTAAAGATTATTGTGTAAGTTCGTATGAGTGCTTTAGTAAGTTTCTTGAGCTTTCTAAGAACCTGTCCTGTCTATATCTTATTTGAAATCTTTGCTAATGACTTTTGAATACCTCAAAAGGTACTTGGCTTTCCTATCAATTGTTTAATTAATTCACACAAACCAAGATTTTATGATGTTCGTATTGTATGACATTATTTAATAATGAATTTCAACAATCCCAATACCAAACTCAATAAAAAAACGTACCTATTGTTTTTAACGCAATAAAATGCTACCACAGCTGGCAGCTACTCTATTAGTCGAGAAAGCCATCTCATAGACAGTATTATCCATATATACGAACCCACGTCCTCAACACCTTATCAAATGATAACGCTCGACACGAAATATCCACTTAACAGCACCATAATATCTGATACCCGACTTCGACCTAGAATAAATAGCAGTTGATACTAGCTACGGTCATATTACCGAACTGTCTTTATTTCCTCAATAAAGGAATCATTGCCATCACAGAAAATATAATTCAGAGACCCCAATGTTTAGAGTAATCCTTTGCCAGATCTCAGCGCAACAACCATACAACAGACCATATTTTGATATTTATTTGATACTGTTACAAATGACTGGCCTGTTAGCTTAGTTGGTAGTGGCTCTGCCTTCTAATCTAAGGGTTGCGGGTTCGATTCCCGCTTGGCACAAGTATAGGTATTTATGAAATTTAAGATTTATAATTACTTGTGTTGAGTCTGGTCGTTTCTATGTATAATTAGTATGTATTTACAAAAGAAAAGTATATAAGTATTATATCCGTTATCTAGTACCCACGACACAAGCGTTTAGGTCACAGCTCACTTATACGACTCTGCTCCCACCCGGCAAAAATAATATTATTCAAATATAGTCTTTAAACATTGCTCTTTAGATATATTTTACATTGGCATCATGAATTAGCAGACTGCTCGGTAGTTGATGCCTCGCTGGCCGCACGATGTAGGCGAGCGGTCGGCGCGGTGTCCGCGCGGAGCCAGCGCGGCGACAGCGCGGCGATAGCGCGCTGACTGCTAGCAGTGCTAGCTGACTTGAGTCTCGCGACAGACTAATGCGGAGCCACGAATATACTGAGTCTCGCTACAGACTAATGCGGAGCCATGAATAGCGCCGAACGCGCCCGACTTCAGCCAAGCGCATCGAGTTGGCTCCGTCGCGTTGGTTGATGCAAGCGATACGGCATAGCTGTCAAAATTGATGTTAATTGTTTAAAACAATATTTATTAAAATAATAAGAAACAATATTTACACATATTAACACTAATAGAACTAAAAAAGAGTATTTACATCTAAACTAAATTTAAACAATCTACATGTGGTATGGAGCCAAGAACGCTGGCTGCATTCCCACGCTGGATTGCTATAGAAATCCTTTGCGCAAGGAACCAGCCAGCGTTCTTGTCTCTAGTGATGTCAATCAACATTTTATTTAATTTTTTTATAAAAGACTTCGTGCTTTTTCCCCACGGACCAAAAGTTTCGAAGCCAAGCGGTACGAAAATATAATCAGTCGATAATGATGTATATTTTCGCCGCTTGGCTTCTTCTGCTGCGTCCGCCGCGGCTCCTGCCGCTTGTACTGTTCCACTGAGGCGAGAAGGAGCTAGTGTATCGACGCAAGTTGCGTCCCATACAAGAGCTTTTCCCCGCTCCCAGGAATCAGTGTGAGGCCATCGGGGCGCTTACCATCGTCACGGACCATGCCAATCGGTTCAAGAACTGATGGTACTGTTACGCCCGAGCTCTGTGGGCGATACTGCTGACAGGCCGCCCTGCATCAGCAGTATAGCTTATCCAGGCTCAGTGTAACCGATGGCACGGCAGTTGAGTCTCATCCTCGAACCTGCTCGGTTGCCTAAGGGCTCTACTCACATTTTGATATCTTAAATTGTAATATCTATCCAAGTATCCAATAAATCCTTCCTTCGTTTAAAATTGTTTTTTTAAAAACAAATATTAAAGCCGCCGCGTAACAGTTTTGGTGGCAGCGGTGGGATCCGAACATTCCAGTGCCATAGTGTCGGCCAAGGCCAAGTGATTACAGTGAAAGAGCAAAGGTGAAAAAGAAAGCAAAAGTGAATAAGAGCAATGTGAATAAGTGTCACAATCAAGTGCCAAATAATCGAATCAATTCATCATCAACAAGGACGCACTAAGACCGCAGACTTATGCGCTATATGCAGCTCATCGGTTACGTCATCGCCGCCCACGCGTAGTAAGTCTGCATAATATAAACAATACATCGATATACACCTAGGGTTGTCGAACAATGTCAAAATCAGAAGATAAATTACTACTAGAAATGCCGTCGCCTGGAGGTCGAACTGCCACGCGGGCAACACCTGAGCTGCTGCCGCCGCCATCCTTGGACCTCAACACATTATTCAAATTCGTAAAACCTTACGACGGTAGTAGGGAAACCATAAATTCATTTATAGTTAATTGCAATAACGCCTATGACCTAGCTCAGGGTAACCAGAAACAAATATTGTTTAAGTACATTGTAAGCCAGCTCCAAGGTAAAGCAGAGGTAGCATGCTCTATCAAAGAATTCAGCTCTTGGGAACAACTCAAAGAGTTCTTGAGAACACAATTCAGTGAAAGGAAACATTACGCACATCTTCTCACGGAACTGCAAGAGAGTAAGCAAGGTCCGACCGACAACGTTAGCCAATTTGCGCTCAAGGTAGAAACACATTTATCGCAGCTGTTAGTAGAAATTTCCGCAGGTAATACCTTAAAAAAGGATCTCCCAGGGCGCACCGCGGCCATGGAAGACCTAGCTTTACACCATTTCTTAATGGGTTTACACCCTCGCATTTCCAATATTGTACGATGCAGATCCCCTAGGACCCTTAACGAGGCTATAAATTTGGCCGTATCAGAAGAACGAATTCAACAAACGCTTTACAGACGGGCCCAACCCGAACAGAAATTGAATACAAGGTTCAACACCAGACCGGGCCCATCACGCCAACCACCGAACACCCTTAGTTACCAGACGAGAAATCCAAACCAACAGGGGTCGTTCACACCCCATCACGCACAAAGGAACCAACCACAGGGATCATCCATGTTCTGCCGGTACTGCAAAACACCGGGACACGACATTTCCATGTGCAAAAAACGGGAGTTCAACAATAATAGATTCCGACAGAATACTTCTAACTTCAGTAACAGTCAGCAAGCGCGCGTACATTACATTGAGCCAGAAGACAATTTTGAGGACCCCCAAGAAGTAGAAAATTCCGAGGACGATTTAAACGACCAGATGTCTCGCTAAGGGGTCGCTCGAGACGGAGTATAAAAGTCGACACCCAAGTAATAAATAAACAATCAACAACTAAAGGACGAGATCATAGCTACACGACAGGGTAACCAGCCCCAAAAAGGAAGCTATAACTATGACACAGCCGTCAGGGACGGACCAGTAGCTATACGACAGGGTAACCAGCCCCAAAAAGGAAGCTATAACTATAACTCAGCCGTCAGGGACGGAACAGTAGCTACACGACAGGGTAACCAGCCCCAAAAAGGAAGCTATAACTATAACGCAGCCGTCAGGGACGGACCAATAGTTACACGACAGGGTAACCAGCCCCAGAAAGGAAGCTATAACTGCGACACAGCCGTCAAGGACGGACCAATAGCTACACAACAGGGTAATCAGCCCCAAATCGGAAGCTACAATCCTAACACAGCCACCAAGAGTGGACCAGTAGCTACACGACAGGGTAATCAGCCCCAAACCGGAAGCTACAATCGTAATACAACCACCAAGAGTGGACCATCAGCTACACAACAGGGTAATCAGCCCCAAACCGGAAGCTACAATCGTAATACAACCACCAAGAGTGGACCATCAGCTACACAACAGGGTAACCAGCCCCAAGTAGGAAGCTACAAATCTAGTACAGTCAGGAGGAATCCTGTTCCTATTACTGTGACATATCATGGCCCCAAGGTATCATCCAGTACCCCTATCTACGAAATCAACATCGACACGACGAATAGACGTCTTCCGCATATATTGGTGTACACACAAGTATCAAATACACCGCTAATTCTATTAGTGGATTCGGGATCAGCCGTATGCGTGCTCAAACAATCAAAGATAAAGAAATATCCAGCGTTAATCAAGGAAATAATCAAATTAAAAGGAATAGACCCAGGTGAGGAAGCTACACCAACTGAAGGTCACTTCCGATTACAACTCAAGGTCGATCAAACCAAAGATATAGCCTACAAATTCCATGTGATCAAGGATATTAACCTGCCATACGATGGCATAATAGGGTCCGACTTCCTTGAAGATCTAGGCTGCCAGATAGACTACTCATGCGACACGCTGACAATAAAGGATTACAAAATCAAACTGAACTTTTTCGACCCTTATTTTGTGGTGCCACCACGTTCAGAGGCTGTAATCGAGTGCCCGATAGCAAATACACAGCTAAAGGAAGGGATAATTGTTGACCAACACCTCTCTGAGAATGTACTTATATCCAACTGCATCGTAAGAGTCAAAAGAAACGGACGAGTTAACTTGACTGTTGCTAACACCTCTGAATTACCGATCAAAGTCGACCCAACCTTCAAGGTCACATTAGAGCCGCTACAAAATAGCGGAGTACGCGTAAATACAACAACATATAAAGCTGCCGATCGCACCAGCGACGTGATAAACCAGCTAAGAACGGGACACCTCAACCAAGAGGAGACAACCGCCCTCATAGAACTATGCTCGAAATACTCAGATATATTCCACCTGTCAGACGACGACCTTAGTATGACTACCGCCGCAGAACACGAAATCAAAACAAACTCGGACAGTGCCATCCATACTAAATCATACAGATTCCCGGAGTGTCACAAAAGGGAAGTTGAAGGACAAATAAACAAGATGCTAGACCAAGGAATTATAGAACCATCCACTTCGCCTTGGAGCTCACCAATATGGATAGTTCCTAAGAAAATCGACTCACAAGGCCAAAGAAAGTGGCGTATAGTTATCGACTACCGAAAATTAAATGACATCACCATCGGAGAAACGTATCCAATGCCGCAAATATCCGAAATCTTAGACCAGCTGGGAAATAGTAAATACTTCTCGACGTTGGACCTCGCATCAGGTTTCCACCAAATTCCAGTAGCCGAACGAGATGCTCCAAAAACAGCATTCTCGGTACCCCAAGGGCATTTTCAATTTAATCGCATGCCCTTCGGGCTCAAGAATGCACCCTCGACATTCCAGAAACTGATGAACAACTGTCTATCTGGATTACAAGGATCTCGTTGTTTTGTCTATTTAGACGACATAGTCATCTACTCCTACGACCTTTCGACTCACATGGAAAACCTAGAAGCAGTATTCGATAGGTTACGGCGGTTCAACTTGAAGTTACAACCTGAAAAATGCGAATTCTTAAGAAAGGAAGTCGTCTACTTAGGTCATGTAATAGGAGAAGACGGCGTTAAACCGAACCCTGAAAAAACAAAGGCAGTGACCGACTACCCAACACCAAGCTCACCTAAGGATATCAAATCCTTTTTAGGAATGGTGTCCTATTATCGCCGGTTTATTCAAGATTTCGCCAAGCTAGCGAAACCTTTAACTCAGCTATTGAGGAAAGACACGCCATTCCTGTGGAATAACGAACAACAGCTGGCCTTTGAAACTCTGAAGGCGAAATTAACCTCAGCACCAATATTAAGCTATCCGGACTTCACTCAACCGTTCCTACTCACTTGCGATGCATCCAATTACGCAATATCGGCTATCCTATCACAAGGTCAAATAGGCCAAGACCGGCCCATAGCATTTGCATCACGTACCCTCAACAAAGCGGAAAACAATTATAGCACCACCGAAAAGGAATGTTTGGCCATAATTTTCGGGACAAAGACCTTCCGACCCTACCTGTTCGGACACCGGTTCAAGATAATTACGGACCACAAGCCACTACAATGGCTATTTAACTGTAAAGATCCAGGGTCGAGATTAGTACGATGGCGTCTTAAGCTTGAGGAATACGATTACGATATACAATACAAGAAGGGTAAAATAAAGGCCAATGCCGATGCCCTGTCAAGATTCCCAGTGAATCCCATACAGACAGTATCAACCCCCGGCGACCCGACTCCAAAGGACAATTCCCAAAGACTCGACGAGGACCTGATGGACCTATTAGTCGCACCACCGTCTTTCAACCCAGACGAAGATATGAATATCTCTCCAAACGGAGTCGACCCATTAGAGAGTCTCTTACCCCTACCTGAGGTCGATCCTGCGACCAACCCACCAGAAAGGGAAATAATCGACCAAGGCCGGCAGTCGCCAATGCCGTCTACGAGCCAAAGCATGAGTCCTAACGTCGCCCCGGACGATTACCCGACCTACCTAAAAGCTATGTCTAACAAGGATAAGGTTTACAACACCGTTATCCAGGAACATAACGAAAGCCTTATGAAATGCCAATCCAAGATAATACTCATCCCAACTTCGTTAGACCTTGATGAATCTAACCCCTATATTGAAGAGATTCTAGGAGAGTCCGAAATACATGCAATTGTAACCGGGGCAGAACGGGCATTGTTTTCAAACAAGAAAATAGAACATAATAATAAAACATATTATTTATTATATACAAAAGTACATCATTTCGACGAAAGCACATACCCCGAGATTTTCCAAACTCTCAAAACCATCAGGGACGAATTAGTAGTATTCCACGAACCAACTGAGATTGGTATATCCGACCTCAAGAACCCATTCGAAAAACACGCTTTCATCAAAATCTACAACATATTGATGTATCTATTCCACAATACTGGAATAAAAATCAATATTTACCACAATAACATAATATACCCTAGCCCAACGGAAATTAAGAAAATCTTATATGACAATCATGACATCCCTATAGCAGGACATTTGGGTTCCCTCCGAATGCACAACCGCATTAAACAAACATACTATTGGAAGGGCATGCGAGACGAAATCGAAACTTATGTCAAGCAATGCAAGTCATGTCAAGAGAATAAGGCACTTCGGAAGACTAACCGAGCCCCTATGCAGATCACCAGCACTTCTACGGCTCCAGGACAACGTATATCTTTAGACATCGTCGGCCCTCTTCCGGAGGCTGGGCCTGCCAAATTAAAGTATATACTGACCATCCAAGACGACCTCACGAAATATTCCTCGGCGTACCCTATCCGGACTACAACAGCTGAAGAAACTAGCGAATGCCTGATTCACTACATATCCATATTCGGTATACCTAAAACAATTCTAACTGATCAAGGCACAAACTTTACATCCGAACTCTTTAAGAAAACATGCGAATTCCTGAAAATTAAAAATTTGTGGTGTTCACCCTATCATCCCCAAACTCAAGGAGCACTCGAACGTAGCCATTCTACTCTGAAAGAGTACCTGAAATCCTACATCAATGAAGAACAAACAAATTGGCCTCGCTACATCTATACTGCCATGTTGGCATACAACACGTCAATCCACAGTACCACTCATTATTCACCATACGAATTAATGTTTGGAATTAAACCAATGATACCGAACTCTATTTACGATGAAGCGCCAGGAGCAACATACCCGGAATATGTCCGGATGCTACAGAACCGGATGAAATACTCCAGGGAGAAAGCTTTAGATTTTATGAGAAAATCCAAAGAATCGTCTAAAGCCTACTACGACACCCACACTCGTCTCCCGCATTACTCAACGGGTGACTACGTGTATCTTAAAAACCATTTAAGGATGAGAAAGGCTCTATCCCCGGTCTGGAAAGGACCATATAAAATCATCAAAATAAACGGAAACAACACTGTGACTCTCCTGATCAACAGGCGTCACGTAACTCACCACTATGACCAAATAAAATTAGCGACAGTAGGAGAATAGCTATAGATTAGAATGGGATAGAGTACATTAGGTTTAGTTAGAGATAGTATAGTACTTATCTACCGTTTCATTTTCCTCTCGCCAAGTAATGAGGTGACTTGGCAAGAGAAAATGACATTTTGTTTAGCAGTCGTGTGGAGAACGGTAACCTCTCTTTTACTCTTTCTTCTCTTCACTCTATTTGTTCCTATTATTACCTTAGCATTATTATTTTACATTATTTGCAGCTTAGTATGGGGTCAGTCTCACCAAGATTTCGTCCAGCCGATTACCTCAAGTCCAGGCGTGTTCTTCGACCACCTGGGCACTCTCCGCATAAGTAGCGAGCAGTTGAAGGTTGTTATACCAATAGACGTATCCGGCATCGGCCCACATATAGACAACTTAAAATCGATTTTCTCATTGACCATTCACTTGTGTAACCAAACTAGAGTTATAGAAATAATAGTTGACTGTCATAATCGCTTACAACCATTAACAGCTCGATATCAGGATGCAGTGTCGGAGTTCTCTTCCATAGCACATCTTATGGACAATAGAACTAAGAGAGGTGCTTGGATAGGCGGCATAGGTACATTGATTAAACATATCTTTGGAAATCTTGATGAGAATGATGGATTAAAATATAATAAAGCAATAGAATCAGTTCAGCAGAACGAGAACCAAATAAGCAATTTAATGAAAGAAAACATTCTAGTTACCTCCTCCATATTAACCTCATTTAATAAAACAATAAAACAAATTCATGAAAATGAGGAAAACCTCAATGCTGCCATGGACAATCTACAAACCACTGTGAATAATATCTCAAGGATCTCGAATGGACTTCAAATAGCAAATAGTGTCAACAAATTAATGAACACATTAGAGACAGCCCTGCTTACCTTATCTTTCCAGTTAGAAGATGTAACTAATGCCATTCTCTTTAGTCAACAAGACATAATACACCCATACGTTATCACCCCGCGCCAGCTTTACCAGGAACTTGCCGGTAATTATCGCCACTTGCCTAATAACCTTGAACTACCGGTGACCCTGCAGCTAAGTTCTATACATACCATTTTAAGTCTGTCTAAATTATTGTGTTATTTTGTAAAAGATAAAATAATATTTGTGATACAAATCCCACTAGCCGACATAACTGAATACAACCTGTTGCATAGTATAGCGTTACCAATGATATATAATAAGACCACCCTAGATATGTTTAGTTTTATAATACCGACCAGTAAATATGTAGCCATCACCAAAGATGAGACTCTATACTGTTTAATAGATTCTGTACAAGAGTGTCTACATGTAGACCCTACCTCATACATTTGCAATGTAGATAATGTATTCCCAACAGATAGCAGACCCACATGTGAAACTGAACTAATGCGGAAACCAAATGTAATTTCTAACCTATGTAAAACACAACCTTTGTTTGGAAAACTTAGCGTAATCAAGTCAATAACCAACGATAGATGGATCTATGTACAATCTGAACCTACGAAGTTAAGGATACAATGTAAACATCAAACCATACACGAATATATGTTATCTGGTACAGGAATTATCTCCATCCACGAAGGGTGTATCGGGTACTGTAAAACCCACACCCTCACACCGAATTTAGATGTCTTAAGCTTGTCCATACCATCTCAATCTATACCAACATTCCAAATTAATACCACCGGATGTTGTAACTCCTCTATGTTACCTGTTTTTAATTATAGTCACTTGCTTAGCAACATTACAGACCTAGATAATATTGACATGCATAAACTAGCTATAACTTCCTTGTCTAAACAGTTACATGTAATTAAGACCTCGCAAAAGGAAACACACAAACCAAATGTAATGCTTGTAGTAGTAATAGTAACAATTAGTATCTATGTAGCATTTAAGATAGTTAAGGTACTTTATAAGCGTTCTTGTAAACCTGGCTGCAACCGAGATTCTGTCGGCAGCCCTCCGCCGCCGACCAATCATGTCCAAATTGAGATGCAGGACATACAGACCTCTGCTGCTCCCATCAGGACCCAGTTCTAACGGAAGACCTGGAGTCCCCATGTCTCCTCCAAAAGGGGGAGGTGTTACGCCCGAGCTCTGTGGGCGATACTGCTGACAGGCCGCCCTGCATCAGCAGTATAGCTTATCCAGGCTCAGTGTAACCGATGGCACGGCAGTTGAGTCTCATCCTCGAACCTGCTCGGTTGCCTAAGGGCTCTACTCACATTTTGATATCTTAAATTGTAATATCTATCCAAGTATCCAATAAATCCTTCCTTCGTTTAAAATTGTTTTTTTAAAAACAAATATTAAAGCCGCCGCGTAACAGTACGTTGACAGTGGCAAGTGCCCGTCTCACTATATCATTCAGCGAGCCGTGGCGGGAGAATCTGCCTGCACTGCGAAGGCATGAAAGTCCGTGGAGGCCCTTCCTATCGACATCGCTACCACATGTGCAACTGTGTTGTTCGACAATAGCAGCTCCAATTCGCAAGCCGATAGCGATTCTGAAACTGCCATTGTCGAAAAGTGTACCGAGGTTGGCAGTTAAATTAATTCAATTCATTTAATCATTGTTTTTTTAAAACAATGATTAAATGAATTGATTATGAATGTTTATCTAATAATAAATAACTCGTTAACAATTAATATTTGTTCTTGTGTAATATTTGCTAGAGATACGATATCGAAAAAAACAAGAGAGATCGGCGGGTGGACAGCTGGCCGTCTGCAAGCTTTCGCCGCGTGGACTGCTCGGTGCCTGCTAGCTGTCGCCGCGCGGACTGCTCGGTGCCTGCTAGCTGTCGCCGCGCGGACTGCTCGGTGCCTGCTAGCTGTCGCCGCGTGGACTGCTCGGTGCCTGCTAGCTGTCGCCGCGTGGACTGCGAGCAGTACGGCAGTGTTGGGTGGGAGCGGTGTTGGAGCAGAGTCGTTTAAGTGTGCTATGACCTTTTGCGTGTGGGGCTAGATGGCGCTGTGTGCAATGTCCCGGAATATTTATTTACAAAAATTTAATCTTATTAGATGCCCTTGAGGAGGTGTGAAAACTTTAAATTGAACTTGAGAGTTGTAACGCCTCGGATAACAATGATGAAGATCTAGACATATTCGGAATTAGTCTCAGTTCTTTTAGAAATAATTTATATAAGGTGTTTTAATATAATAATAATAATGTTGTATTTCACATTGTTTGTTTTGATTGCTACACAAATTCCTGTTGTACCTTAGCCGTGTTTTTATATATATATATATTTTTTATAATTTTGTTTAATATTTACAATTAACTGTAACTTCCATAAGTATCGTTATATATGAATTATTTTAATTGTTTTAGTTTAGTTTAGTTTAGTTAACTTACTGAACTTTATCACTGTTTATAATCATGTTGTGCACACATGTGTTTGATGCACAGAATAGATCATTACCTTTTATGTGTTTTGTTTTTAATCATGTATTTTCTGTGTATTGTGTTGTGTGCCAAATAAATAAATAAATAGGTATCCGAATTAGCCATACTTTTTTACTCAAGCTCTTTGCCTGATGGTAAGCAGCTAAGATGGAGCGCGTGTACCTACCCTTTTAATTCTCATACTTATCTATTCACGTATCGCGTGATGGTTGTGAATTTAATTTGTGTCAAATTTCTAACGCTAATTATTCAGTTTTGCATTCTTAAATAATTAAATATCTCGGGACATAATATACTTCTAAGCGTCTCGTGGTTGTGATGTCTTTGATTGCTACCTATACAATACACGTTCATATTTCTATCTAGGTGTTCGTATGTAGCGAATCCCGGGTTGTCTTATTAAAATTATGGGTATCGAAGCGAGCTGTAAGTGCCTTAGGTGACGCTCTGAGGAACCCTCTCGCACCCCCTTTATCATATTTATGGGAAAGTGTCCTGAAAATTTCGCCAGTTATTTATACGAACGAGATTTTCGGAGATGCTTCAGGGTATTTCAATGGAGGTGTTGACACGTTAACAAATGCCTGTTGAATACAGAGCTCCCTGTTAGCTTGTAGTCATAAAATCTACAAATGTGTAATTGTTAAAATTAACGCCTGTAACGGAAAATCGCTTGAATTTATATAAGTTTCAAATTATGTAAATTTCGGGATGTGATAATTTGCCCCTCTGAGGTGGTAATAAAATAACCGCGTTTCAAAGTACATACATAGCTTCAATTACATACATGCAAATCGACATATTAAAACCTAACTAGCAATGTGCTGGATCACTTAGATTATCTTTAGGCTTTTCTAAAAAATGTCTAAGTGCCCCTTTTTATGTTGAAGTTTTTCCCTTGTTTTATTATTGTAAATATAACTTTCCTGATAGCTGTAATGCAGCAAAACATGACATGATGATACCTTTTATGGTCCCTGCTTATTATATTTGTCTCGCATTGTTTTCAAAGGCTAGTAAAACTTACAGTATAAATTATTAACACAAACGTCGTAAAACGTGAACTAGCTAAATTATATCTCGGGGGTTTAACATCTCTGTAGATGACTTGGAAACGCTTTGCCTGGCGAGTATTAACACACCCACTTGAAATTTATATTGCATAGGAGTCACCTATGAAAATTTTACGATTTTACTGATATATCTATGTCAATAAAGAGTTTTGTGATGATTATTTTGCGATGCTCTTTAAATTTTCAGCTGAAAGCTAAGCTAACCACTGAGCGCTAGCATAATATTACCTATTCAAAAAATGCTGTAGTTTTTTAAAAGAAATGTGCATAAAATTCTTGCTTCATTTCTCAGGTCTTGTCAATTAACCAGAGTCTAGGTCCGCCAAGCTTATCTCAACTACTCAATCAAAATATTTTAAACAAAACCCAAGTTGAGCTCAAATAAGCGTCTAGGGGTCACCGAAGGTTATTTGAGAAAAAGGGGCTAAGTAATTAAAAATCATCTTAAAGTGGCTTTCGATAGTCTGTAGAGATTTTTCTACATTCAGCTTATTCTCTTTGTTAGGTTTCTTAACATATTTCCACAGAATACATACATATTAATTGTTTAATTATTAATCAATTCATACAAGCCAAAATTTTATGATGTTCGTATTGCATGATATTCTTTAATCATGAATTTCAGATAATCCCAATACCGAACTTAATAAAAAACCGTACCTATTTTAACGCAATAAAATACTACCACAGCTGGCAGCTACTCTATTAGTCGAGAAAGCCATCTCATAGATAGTATTATCCATATAAACGAACCCACGTCCTCAACACCTTATCAAATGATAACGCTCGACACGAAATATCCACTTAACAGCACCATAATATCTGATACCCGACTTCGACCCAGAATAAATAGCTTTTGATTGTACTCGTTAAATATTCATAATTTTGTTTTGTAATGTATGTAAAGTGTAGTAAGTGATTTAGATAGATTCAAGTTTTAGTATCTGTTACTAGTAGATAGGTAAACGTTCCTGAGTTCATTATTTGATTTCGAAGCTTCATACTTAGATAAACGGGTTGGGAACTATAATCCAGCTATCTTCAAAGCGAGCGTGAAGCACACTCCTTCCTAGGCCAAAGCTTCTGCTTACCATCTGGCAAGCTATGGTCCAATACAAACCGATTTTCGTTAATAAAAAATACTATGAGTTACGACAGCTAACATCACAGGTCACTAGTCTCCTATTTTATTCTGAAGAGCGCTTCGCAGAGCGTTTATCTCATATTAAATTCATCAAATCAAGTTTAATGTTGGCTTATAAGGCACTTATTTGAGTGCAGTTATCATACTCAAGTACGAAAGTTTGCTGTCGTGGCAATAAAGTAGAGAATCATATAAATCTACATTTTGCCCTGCCTAGCTTAAAGAGTGATTTGATGTTGGTAAAAGTTCATTAGATTGGGTATAAAATTAGAATAGAATATTACTTTAATAGACATCGTATGAGAGATATTACAAAACAGAAAATACAAGAGCTGCAAATAAATACAGCTTTTCTAAGTGCCCCTTTTTGTAGTAGTTAGAAGTAGTATGTTTAGTTTTCCTTCACTTGTTTTTATATTTTATTATTGTAAATAAAGTTAACTAATGAAAAAAGAGCTGCACATGCAATTTATTTTACGATTACCTATATTAAGCAAAGTTCGACGCGGTCAGTCCTTGGGTGGGCGACCAAAAAGTGGCATTCTATTTTGGGCGCTTCCGTGGGTCAGATGTCACGTTAAAATGTAGGTCCCGGCTGCTTGTCTATGTAGTACGGCAGTCGTTAAGCTATGTCAGAGGCCCTTAGGTTTAACTCTCAACACCAGAGTTGGCCACTCTCATTAGATAAGAAGACAGGAGCGATATTTAGAAGGTATTTTAAAAAAAACTTGTGTTATTTCAATATTTTATAATACATTTATGTAATACAATTTTTTCTTATAAATTAATGTTCAACAAAATCGATACACTATTGATATGGTATTTACCTATCTATAGGTATATCGATTGGTCTGAGGATAAAATTGTGAAAAGAGCTCACAATATCGTTTCGTTGACGCACCTTTGTGCTGTTCCGCAACAAACGACTAACAGCAGTCCTTTTATCTCCCATAGCAGACGGGTTTAGACATAGACAACGTAACCTAGATATTTCTAACTAGCTATTTAGGTACATAGTTATGCGTTATCCAATCTCATATTATCCCAATAAGTAGCAAATAAAATATAAGGAGCAAATAATAAACTAGAGAGTAGAAACAAGTAATATTTGAAGCTACGTAAATAAAATACAATATAAGCGATTGTGGCTCAGCGGTTCCAGTGTCTGCTTTTCATCCAGACGCACCCTGGTTCGAATCCGCCCTACACCAATGACTTGTATTTTAAGTTATGTGTGGTTTTGCACTCGCTTAGCGGTGAAGAAAAACATCGTGAGGAAACCGACATGTTTGAGGACCACAATATCCGAGGACATGCGTCTTCCGTTGAAGGACCTGGGCACCCATCACGATGTATCTGCCTAAGAAAACTCCCCTAACGAATTAATTCTGCGGGGGAGTCACGACCCTCAGTCATGAGGAAATACGACTCAAAGAGAGAAATAAAATACAATACAATCCCAACTCAGCATAATATAACTGGCTTTATATAATATAATAGCTGGCTGCATAGCACCAGCGCAGGTCTTCCGTTGCAAGTGTATCGCGTATCAACAAGCATTCAGAATTCGAGTCACATTCAGTGACGGCGCAATCATTAAGCCAAAGTGATTTGTACCTGGCCACTGACCAACCACATGAAAATATTATCTATATTTTGCCCTCCAATCTTTATTATTGGTTGTTAGGCCCTTAACATATGCTAATCTATACAAATATATAAAGCTGAAGAGTTTATTTGTGTGTATGTTTGTTTGAACGCGCTAATCTCAGGAACTACTGGTCCGATTTGAAAAATTCTTTTTGTGTTTGATAGACCATTCATCGAGGAAGGCTTTAGGCTATATAACTTCACGCTACAACTAATAAGAGCGAAGAAATGATGGAAAATGTGGAAAAAACGGGGAAAATTATTCATCTTTGAGGGCTTCCGTTGCATGCGCTGAGAAAGCGGTTCAAGATATCACAAAATTATGTATAAAAGAATGATTTTTCTTGAAATGATCAAACAAAATGTCTGCAACAGTATATGTCTATCTTTTAAGGTTAACTCCTATTGAGTTAACCCGTTATTATAAATAAATAATAATAAATAAAAGTCATTTATTTCAGGCTTGCACCCATAAACTTAAACTACTTAACATTAATACACTGTATAGGGGTGAGTCAATTTAAAAATAAATATAGAATAAAATGCACATATGCGATCACTTTTTGTTTCGGTCCATGTGAACAGATATCCAGCGCCTAAACACTGGATTCCGGACATCGTCAGAGACAGCCACAAGTATACTGTTGCCGGAACGGCGCATTCTTTGCCAGAAAGAGGCCACACGATATCTAGTTACGGCATAGAAATCAGGGACCACCTTATTTAATTATGGTAATAACTATTCCACGCGGACGAAATCGCGGGAACCAGCTAGTTAGAAATATAAGGCGTCAATAAGGTGATATGCCTCGGTGTAGCGACATAGCTGTAGTTTAATTAACCGACAACTCAAGTGATATTTAGACACCTTAAGGGCGAGCTCTGAATTTGCTACGTCGCCTTCAAGTGAAGATAAGCCTAGCGTTTGAAGATTAAAAATCCTTGACGCTGGTTTAGACGAGTCTAGATATTTTGTTTAGATTCTAGATCTCGAGTTGTTTGTAAATGGAATGGGTTTGCTGAGTTGCAGATTTATTTGGCTTTTGTTTGCGGTGCTAAGTGTTTTTAGGGTTTAGTGCTTTGAAATAACAACTTTGCGATTTGATTTTGCAAGATTTTATTTTTATGGTAACGAAAATGGTTCGTATTGGTATCATTACGAAATATGCTAAGTTACGTACCGTTAAGTTGTTGATATCTAGCGTTCCTTAATAATTGATTATTGTTAACGTATCAATAGTCCTTATAGGTAGATGGAGCTAATATACCTATATATAGATTTAGTTTTTATTTTCTGAATATTTTCAAATGTTTCCCGTTCACAATTTACAAACTATCGAAAGACAAATCTATTAACATAAAAAAAGGTGGTTCTCTCACTTCACAACAAACTATAACGAAGAAAAGATTCCATTTTCCTAATAGGTATAGAGTATGTGAGTGGCGCCTAGACATTTTCCCGCGAAAAGTTACCCTGAGCCTAGGCAAGCGGGAAATTGGTTTTCCTTCTTATAAAGGACCCATATTTAAGGCTAAATAACACCTTTGTAAGCGAGGGGAACTTATCTACGAAATCTGCGTCTGTACTGATCTGAAGGGAGTAAATGATGTTAGGAGGACCGGAGCATTAGTTACGTGTAGTTGCAGGTAGTAGAATAGGTAGATCTCTCTCTCTCTCTTGAGTCGTATTTCCTCATGACTGAGGGTCGTGACTCCCCCGCAGAATTAATTAATTAGGGGAGTTCTCTTGGGCTGATACATCGTGGTGGGCGCCCAGGTCCTTCCACGGTAGACACATGTCCTCGGATATTGTGGTCTTCAAACATGTCGGTTTCCTCACGATGTTTTCCTTCACCGTTTAGCGAGTGCAAATCCACACATAACTTGAAAATACAAGGCAGATAGATCTCTAATGACTTATTTATTTACTAGAGAGCGCCCGCGTCTTCATTATTTCTGAATAAAAGGTAGCCGTATTGTAGGTATGTAAGTAGTATGTTGTCTTCGGAGTGATATGTCAGTACCAGGCACCAGCAAGTTAGAAGAGTTTCCAATAATTATCTTTAACTTTTGTAGTGCGAATTTTTGCGGGACGTTTGATGTTCCGCTGATAAATTTGGGAGCGATCTTATCTGTCAATTTTATTGACCGTTATATTCGACATCACCCTCGAATAGGCTTTAGGGTACCATTCCATTGACACCAAAGCTATCTTATTATCTTCATCTATTAAAGTCACAGTCAAAGATATTTATAGCGAAATATAGCAAATTACAAACAAAAGAACGTTCCATCCATTGTACATCGTAATTTTCACTTACATAATTAGGCGAATTATGGTCGTACCATCGAAATCCTCTGGCTCGATGTCTAGTACAAACCTTGTTTGTCAAACTTGTTTGAAGTAAAGTGTCAGTATTTCTATTTGTAAATTCTCGTGTCTTTATATATTGATACATAATATATTTGTAAATGTATAAGCTAAGTCATGAATTTAAAAGTGCCGCCAGAAAAACAGTGTATATGTTACGGTAAATGTAGATAATGCGGTAATTATGTATAATTACCGGTAATTATACATAATTACAGATTACTTACATTTACCGTAACATATACACAAACCTAGGAGGGAGAAACAATAAACTATCTTTAGGGTTTTTTGAAGATTTTATAAGTGGCCTTTTTTATTATTTTGTAGTAGTGAGAAATTTAGTTTTTTTTCCTTTGTTTTTTTTTGTAAATGTGGTGAGCAACAACCCTAAACAAGTGATATTATGCTTCCTGCGGCTATTTTTGCTGATGTTACATTATTTACCAGCTATGGGCCTCGGCCCGATTTTCCGTGCCTTGATTTATCACCACAGGCTTATTATACGAAAAAATGATACTTTCATACAAGTATATTTTGGTATAAGCTTTCTAGAGTTTTCCATTTAAAACGTTGACAGTTAGGCTGGAGACTAATTTAAAATTCTAGGTTTTTTGTACCTACCTATTGTTTTATAGGTGGTATTTTAATAAAGTCTTTGTCTATATATCTATTTATCTTAAGACTCATAACCAATACTTATCTTTCATTCCAAACAAGCTTTGATTATTTTTTTCATTACTTTGATAAACAGAGACAACATACTATATTTAGGTGGTTTAGTTGGTTTACCTCTCTCATTTGCATAATTATAATGATAACAGATGTAGTTACCTCTGCAGTTTGA
This sequence comes from Macaria notata, assembly GCA_927399415.1. Lineage (NCBI taxonomy): Eukaryota > Metazoa > Arthropoda > Insecta > Lepidoptera > Geometridae > Macaria > Macaria notata. The sequence continues at coordinate 6,312,434 of OV656727.1, forward strand.
GCTGCAACCGCAATCTAAATAGGCAAACATTACACGAGCGTAACTCTATGTTGCTATCTGTTACTGTACACATAATTAAACCTACTACAGTTTTTGTTTTATTTATTCTTGTAACTGTTTATTTTTCACCACAGACACAGCCATCGGTGAAAGAAATAAAGCTTAGTATGTTTTGTTTACTTAGCAGAACAAGAAAATTGAATAAATGGAACATAATATACTCAATGTCTCATACTACTATCTCATACCCCGCAAATCATAACATTACGCCAACCAATACAGATATCTGAAATAACAAGATTTTATCATGCTTTCAGCGAGCTCGAGTTGCTACCTCACATTTTATTCAGTAGATAACACCCACTATAATCCTAAAAGGTGAGTAGTTGTGTGAGCCCTGCCTACATTCTCGTGGCGTGTAACATAATGTTTCCAGTTGTCTACATTATGCAAACACGCGGCGAGTGCCAGGCCCGATAGCTGTGGAGCTCTACATCCATCATCAGTTGTCTGTCAACGCTGTCGCGCGTGTAAATCGGACAACATTGATGAAAAGCAACTATTCCGCCCGGTTCGCGGACCGCGGCACGATAGCCCGTATTTCCGGAAGCCCGAAACTCGCTCCAATTTTATTTTCACGCCTGCAGCCCGTAGATACGGTGAAACTTTCATCGGAGGCTTTCACTAGACGCGGGCAAAACATAAATTGTGGACGGACGCCGCGCCGGCCGCTCTTTATTTTCCAAAAACAATATGCACGTCTGCTCGTACTTCGCGCCAATCCAGTTACAGAAGTACATTTTTAAATGCTTTAACGCCCTGCAAACTGTCCGCTCTGACGCCGCCGTGCGCCATTATAAAAACTGAAGCCTTTGAAATATATCGCAGCTACTATTTTAATTTGCATTTATTATGAGCTCAGGGTTTGTTTTGAGATACCTAAATAAATATTAATGTAAGAATGTTAATTTAGAGATTGAATTAGAATTTGTTTGTAGAATAGTACTCACTAAGAGAATTCGCAATGAGAGCTTTATATTTTTAACTATCTACGTACTGTGATATTACAAGCTTGATTCAAAATTTCTTTACTGCTGATAACAATGACAATCTCGTCTTTCGAAAATAAATAAAGTATTATAGCTATAATGAAAACTATAAGAACATTGTAACTTAGGTTTTTATAAAAAAATATATATGAACAAAAATCGTTATACCTACAGATTTGTATTTACACAATTAGAATATGTACGTGATAGTTACAGTTACATACAAACTCAACTCTGCGAAAACTTTACTACAAATTAATTGTTGTATCATTATTAGTGCTAGTTCTCAGAATCGTTTTACGCGTGTCAAGAACAGAAACATCGTGAACAAAACAGTGGCAAACCTAGATCGTTTAGGGGCGTACCGCCTTGTCATTATTTTTCCCAGCTACTCTCTGATTGTCGGCTAATTCTTCGCGCTCCGTTGAAGGCTGTACAACGCAATAAATTCTTGGCATTCAGACAAAGCAACCAAGCGAAAGGACCCTGATAAAAATAAGATGACTCGCTCCCTGACACATTTTTTTGGTTGGAAAACAATGGTGTCTTTTTGAAATACAGAGACGTTGAGTAGCGGTCTTTACATAAACCTATCTGTCTGTAAATTATTGTTTGAGTGATTTTTAATGACGACGACGGTGCATCCTCAATTGTCCTATTTTTTTTAACTTAGTTTTAGACTGGTTTACTAAAATTGGTAGGAAACATCTTACAAATCTTACAGTTAAGAAACGTTTCGTATGATAAATATTTTTTATTGTTATTTAAATATTTTATTTAGAGTCATTGTTGATTGCTTGATAAATTCTACATATTTAATGCATCGAATGAAAATATTAGGTATATTAATAGTATTTCAGTATAGATTGCTATATCATAAACTTCGAACCTCTTTTCAAAACTTCATAATAACCCACATATTCGATTATCCACAAGGCAAAAGTTAAACCAGAAAACTGGGGAAAATGTATTTACATATTAAAACGATATGAAAAATAATTCATAACTATGCGAAAGGCGTGAAATGAGATTTGTATGGAACAAGAGCGAATAATGTAAAGAGGGAAATGTAAAAAGTGCGGGATGTATTTTACGCAGAATAGGAACAAATGAGACTACATACATCAGGTTTACAGTAAACAGCTTATGGTTTTGTTTCATAGAAAATATTCTATGTAAATTTACGGGTTTCCCTCATATGTTTTTTTGCTTTATTAAGTTATACTTGGTTTTTATTTTGTTCTGCGTGAATTGTTAACTTTTAACATTGTTTCACGACTATATTACGATAGACGAACATGCATATTGTATAACAAATATATAAATATTTCAGGACATGTCACACAGCTATCTAGCCCCATACTAACCTTATGCTTGTATTAATGGTACTTACTAGATAAAGGATATAATAATAATAAAATATAAAAACAAGAAGGAAGAAAAACTAAACATACTACTTCTAACTACTACAAAAAAACGGGCACTTAGAAAATCTTTAGAAAAGCCTAAAGATAATCTAAGTGCTCCAGCCCAATAAGGATATTATAATACATATACATAATGTATACTTTTCTTTTGTAAATACATACTTATTATACCTACATAGACACGACCAGACTCAACCCAAGTAATTATAAATTGTAATATTCACAATTACTTCTGTTATGCGGGAACCGAACCCTCACCCCTAGATTAGAAGGCAGAGCCACTACCGACTAAGCAAATAGTATGACTTACAGGTTACTAAGTGGTTTATATCAGATGAGTTGTAGTCTTACTTAGATTTACTCAGGCACGTTCATCATACAAGCAAGCACGTTTTTTTCTATTCTCTATTGATTTAAAAACCCGTTTGTAATCAAGCTGTTACATGCCCGTCAAATGCAAGATCAAAGTGCACCCCGCGTTCTTTTGCAGTCCAGAACGAAAAAAAAACAACTCTCATCAAAGAGGTGGGCCTCGGAACAAAAATGAATTGAAAAACGCTTCAAAACTCGTTTTCAGTTCATCTTTGTTGTCGTCGATTTCTCAATCACTAGACATTTTAAAAGGAACAGTTAGAAAAAGATGTTGCAAGCGATCCGTAGCCAACCTCACTTATAGGATACAAATTTGCGAATTCCCGTTAAATTCCGTTGGTCTACGAATTCAATTTGGCGCCCGAGTTTGTCCCAGTTTTCAGTGGGTTTATGACATTTCCCTGTGCTTAACTATCTATATCGGCAGTTGGGATTAGACTAGAAAACTCGTTGCGTAATCGACTGAAGCTAAGGGCTTATCACGGCCAAGTAATGTAACACAATAATTCGTCAAGATTTTTTGTTACACACTGATAGAGGGTCTATAAGACGTTCCCGAAACACAAAACATACAAGCTTTTGATTAATTATAAATGTCCGAAATATTGTATGTCAAGATAATTGAATATTTAATTTCAAAATTAGGTATTAATGTTTCATTGTATACACAATATGATATGATTCTTTTAATGTCTACCAAAAAAAAAACATCGAATAATATATGTAACAGCCAAACTGTGGAACTCCTTGCCCGAATCTCTATTCCCCTTGAACTATAATTTGTCGGTCTTCAAGTCGAGAGTAAACCGGTTCCTTCTAGGCAAGCGCGCTAGATCGTAGATTATAACGTTGCTTAACATCAGGCAAGTTGTAGTCAAGCGTGAGCCTATCTAATGTAAAAAAAAAAAAAAAAAAAAAAATGTAGGTTCTTAAATTTTATAATATTTTGACCAATCAGGTATGATTGTTCCCTTTTCACTGAAAGCAAATGCTAGATAAACTAATGTATATTTTTTATCATCTAGTACCTCTTATAAACGTTCTAAAAACTACAGTTGCACTGCAAAGACCGGTCAAAAGCAAACTGTAAACAAAACGAAAACAATTTGAGAACGATCCGCTCTCTGTAGATCATTACTGCGATCTTCAGCTCGGAAGATGTTTTAATTCTTTTTTTTAGTCTAGCTATCAGGGGGTTTACAGAATCACCACCACAGATTAAACGGAATTTTTAATTGAGAACTAAATAAGAAAATTTGTAAGACTTTCCCTTTAGGAATGTTTTTAACTTTTGTCTTTATTTTTACGTCATTGAATCTGTAATTGCAATAAGGCCGCCACTTGTGGCACTAGAGTAGTTTATGTGAGTAATGTTATTAATTTTGTTTTATGTGTGTGTGACATTAAGGAATTATCTAACTATCTAATTGAAGGTTTGCCTTTTTTCAATTACAAAAATTGTCAATATCAAAACAAAATAACGCGACACTATAACGATTAAATTGGTCCAGAATTGCGTATTTTTAAATTATTGTAAATTTTATAGTTTTTATACATATTGAGGGGCAATATAGTTTTGTATCATGTTTTTTTCTATTTACCAAAGAAACATGACGTGAACAGTATCCCTTCCGTCATACCTTATGTTTCATTGTATTCCTCCCAGACAGTTTTTCCTCGAGTAATTTGTAGAGAAACACGTTTCCTTTCTCGGTTTGATGGAAATTAATAAACAATGGCGCAGATCGATGTGAGGAAAATGCTATTTTGTTCGAGTTTAATATGAAATCAAGAGTTGATGGTATATGATGTAATGTTGTTTTTATAGGTTTTCGCGCCGTGATTTTATTATCGTGATAGTTAGATGTACATATAATATTTTAGCTATCGTATTTAATTTTGCAACAATAAATTTTATTTAATCTAATTGATAATACACAAAAATCCAGTATAATATTCCTGATATCCCTGATTTTATCATATGATTGCATATAAATAAATGTGTATCAACTTTGTTACTTTTTCACACCGTTACAAAAATATTGTTTGTCGTTGTTTTGTTTTACAGATATGGTTCAATTTTCATCTCAAAGCAACGCAAATGTAGGAGTGAGCATCGGCTAGTCTTATTTTTAAATTATCTTGAAGTAATTACAATCCAAGTTACCAATTAGCCAACCGAAACTTGGCTCTCCCTTTCTAATTTGAAGCCTCTCTGATCCGCAGATGTATTGAGCCTCAAGTGGGGTAATTAATTACGCGTGGCTGTTTTTGCAGCGGCCAGCCGGAAGAAAATGGCAAGATTTATTGTTGCAGCCACTTTTGCGAATCGCTTGGGAAATGACGTTGACTGTGATATTTAAAGACACCTTCCTGCCAATACAGTTTTTGTTGTCGAGTTCGTTAACGGTGAAATACTATTGAAATTTGTCCATGTATGTGCGCTTGATCACGGGAAGCAAAACTGCAGTTAAACTGAATTACATTTTAATAATTGTGAGTTTATCGTTATTTGTTGTTATGCTACCGCTTTTTTGTACAGCTTCAACCACTACGAGTATAAATTATGACATGTGTAGATCAATCAGCATCCATTTAAATCACACCAAAACTGATGACTGTGACATGACTAGTTGACCATTCTAAAAGAAAAAAAAAATGTACGCTGTTCACCTATTATATGTATAGTGCATAAATGTGATATATTTAATAATGCATCTGGTAGAATTGACATCATCATGAGGCGTCTATGACATGGGATGTCAATGGGACTCGCAAATCACACTAACATTATAAAGGCGAAGGTTTGTGAGTGTTGGTACTATCTCGGGTTTTCTGGTTATTTTCTAAGCAAGAGTAAACCAATTCTTACTGAATAAATACGCGCTAAAGCCATTATTGTTTCATCATCATCAGCCTATTATCGCTCACTACTGAGCATAGGCTTCTCTTCTTGTTCGCCACTCACCCTCTGCCCTGCCGTTACCCAGACCGTTGCCGGAATCCGGCTGAATGGACCCAAATTATTGCATTTCATTATCAAATTATAATGTAGTATAGTAAAACAGAAAATTTGTTCGTATAAGAGTTGCCAGATAGAGTGTTGGGAATTTTCGAAGTCTTCAAGATCTCCGAAATGACTTAACAACTGCAGTACTCAAAGTCCATAATTGTATTAAAATTGTGTACTCGTATTATGTTTGTTAATCACAAGTTAATTAGGATTAAATTTGTACGTAATTAATTTATCTCCGAATAAGACAGGTAGTATCGCGAGTCAATATTAGTATTTTCTTTAATTCTGATCCCTAGTTTCTTCCGGCGATAATAGACCGTAAGCTGGATTAGTGGACGTCCATTTTGGCTTCGTTCATATTGTATTGACCTATGGCGGGCCAATAATTTAGCTTTTACTTATTTTTATTCGCTAATCTATGATAACTTTTATTGTTTTTAATTTATTTTGGGCAGGTAAAAAATATGCTTTGTGTGTTTTTAAATGTGTTGTTTTTAAATTACAACTGTTGGGTTTGGAAAGGCTCTCTCTCTCTATGAGTCGTATGTCCTCATGACTGAGGGTCGTGACTCCACCGCATAATTAATTCGTTAGGGGAGTTCTCTTGGGCAGATACATTTTGGAAAGACTATACGGAAAGATATATATATCATATCGAATTTCAAGAATTAATTATTGTTAGAAATTAGTTTCAATACACTTATTAGAAAAACGAAGACTATTCTTTCTCGTCTTGGTACTATTTTGCCGCTTACAAGCTAAGCGAAAATTCGTGATAAAAATAAAACAAAATCTGCAAAACATGCCACAAACAATACATTTTATCCTCAACGGATATGCGTACGACATGCCCTTTACAGACACTCTCTTTAAATATATCTATGTACTTATTTACCTGAATTTTGTATTAGATAAGTGCTGAGTCCGCACAATAGTTTTTCATACTACTGGGAGCAGCACATATACAGTATTATGCCGACTATATTTACTATGAACAAATTTTAATGGTACATATAATATAATTTCACAAAATAATTTACTGAAGATAATGCACTCAAATATTTTGTAAGAATGTATACCTGTGACATACATGGCAATCATACCGTTTCATAATGCATAAATTTATTTATTTATGTGAGTCTGGTCGTTTGTATGTATAATAAGTATGTATTTACAAAAAAAAAAGTTTATAAGTATTATATCCGTTATCTAGTACTCACGACACAAGCGTTTGCTTAGTGTGGGGCTAGATGGCGCTGTGTGCAATGTCCCGGTATATTTATTTATTTATTTATGTTCAATGAATATTTCATTCTTTCTTTTAAAGTATGCCATAGAAATATAACTAATTCAAAAATGCTTGGAATGGCCTAGCTGTACTCAACCAGAGGGATTTCGGAAAATGGAAGCATAATAGACGCGACATTTGTGTGGAGTTAGTTACTGTTCAACACAAAAGAGTTATTAGTAGACCAAACAATCCATTTTAGTTACAATTTTATTCACGAACAGTTATAATTTGCGTGAGTTCTAGCTATAGGTAGCTCATAACACCACACAAACGTCAAGTAGCCAAGATAAGGGTATGACATCGCGAATTCTCTGGGCGCTAAGTTTATCCAACACCTCACATCATACGTCTGTGGGTTTAGAATAGCGTATTATTTGCGAGAATCTGCAGGTGAGTGTTGTGAAGTGAAAAGCAGAACTGACTTTTCCGGAGGGAATGCCGTGGAATCTTCTCTCGGTGCATCTCGTTATATAATGCCCATCTATTTAATACTTTCTTTCTAAATAGAATGCAATTAATCCGAGCTAAAATTTAACAAATCCTTTCTTCATTAATGATCTTATGTATATGTCACCGAAAAATAACAAGATCCGCACGTTTATAAATTTCCGAAGTTACAATTTATACATTACAATTTATCCCGCGTTTAGAATCTTATGAAGGTTTATAAATTTCCTGGGTAATTTATAAATGTACGGATCTTGTTATTTTTCGGTGACATATATATGATGAATAACTATTTTTACGTAGTATTATTTATATGTTCGGAGCTATTGTGATTTAAGTCACTTTCTAAAGTTACCTAAAATAAGTACTAGAAAATAATAATAATCCAAACTTTGCTCTTAAATTACAATAATACTTATATAGTATTTTTAAATCGTTGCCAAAACTACGTAAAAGGGTGCTCACAAACTTATTCTAGGTACTATTAAAGTAAGCAATGTTATCGTTATGCTATTAAGACATTTTACTACAAAACAAAAATAACGCAAGAAAATACTGACATTTCATGTTCTTAAAAATCTAACTAGTATATTTTTTATAAGAAATTAGATTTCTACGCATCAAGTTACATCAAAGCTCACAATTCTTTCAAATTAAAAAGTAAACACGAAGAGCCTACCGATCCCCCGCCAATTGTCTGAACTTTCGTCTAATTAGAGAAACTCCTATTGGTTATAACTCGGTAAATTTTCAATGTGCCCATGAGTTTGTCCTTCCATTTATAAATGCCCTGCGGACTGCCCAAATACCTAACTTGTACGGGGAAATTGGGGTCGTACCCGTTTGGGGTTACCTTGTTATGTGATTGAGATTGCCACTAAGGATTCAAGTTGTAATAAACTTTAAATTAGAGCCTAGTTGGTATGAGTGGTACACGCACGTTCCTGAATGTTTTTTTTATTCTGATTTGCTTGCGTTTGGCAACTATTTTCCAGTTTGGTTATACGTGTATAAAGCGCCCGTAGCTCCGTTGGCGGCAATCAGTCGGCGGCGGGCAATCGTATGCTATTACCATTGTTAAGGAAATACCGCCGCAATCAGTCCTTGAATAGGTGATCAAAAAGTGATATTCTATTTTGGGCGCTTCCGTGGGTCGGATGTCACGTTAAATTGTACAAATACAAATAATTTATTAATAAATGTCAATTTACAAGTCAATGTCATATAAATTTGTATAATTAATATTTACATTTTAAAAACTCATCTACTGAGTAGATAGTGTTACTTAATAGTAACAATTTCAATTTTGTTTTGAATATATTGTAGGAAGCTGCATTCTTGATATTTTCGGGCAAGTGATTATATAAAGTCAGTCCTCCTACATATACCGACTTCGACGACTTAACCAGTGAGTGTGTGGGTTGTACCAACTTATCCCTGTTCCTAGTTTGGTGGGGATGTGATTGTCCTGCGGTACTAAAACTTTCTTTATTTCACATACATACACATTTGATACATATATATGGCTGGTACCGTGTAGTTTCCGTCTGTTTGTCATAAACGTATGCCTGTCGTTAAGCCCATCAGAGGCCTTTAGGCGGTTTGTGACTCCAAAGTGGACCACTCCCATACGAAGTTACTTTACCATTATTTTATGTTATGGCAGTGTTTGCATCCTACAATGTTGCTGAACCATTTATAGATTCTGTCCATGAATCTTCCGTCTATCCCTGGTGTTAATTAACCTTGGCTGATTGGTATTATCATGATTAACGATTTGCTAACAGTTACTTCGTAAATTGTAGCTTGACGTTTAACTAATGTTTAAAAAAAAATACAAAAAAATGAAGCAATTATTGATTTTAAGATTAAATCCAGGAGTCTTCAAATCTAGAAATAATAGGTATCTTCTAGGTTAGCGTGTTACATCCTAGGCTGCAGCAATGCTTAACGTCAGGCGAGCTGTAGTCAAACGTAAACCTATCCCACGTAAAAAAAAAACACACTATTATGTGACTTAAATATTCATGTGTTGTTAAAATATTGTCAACGCAAAAATGTCATCTCTTCAATTGATGATAAATCATTATGTTTGGCAATTCATAATAAATTTATAACAACAGTTTTACAAAGCAACATCTAGGTACACGTCAAGTGACACAAACAGAAAATACAATAAAATCCAATCAAATGCAACATTAAGTCGACTGTATTATAACTTCTACTATAACAAAGTTGCAGACTGTATGTGGCTTACTAACTATGGGCGTGAAACTTTCACACTTTAGGTTTGCATGCGGAGTATCTGCTGTAGTTTAATTCTAATGTAATTAATTTTGTAGATAGCCTTGTCTAGACTTGCAAATAGAAAACAGCGCTGCCTAAGTATTTAGTGTTGGTATTTTTAAAAATAGTTGTGTCGCGTTTCGTGTTGTTTAAAAATAGTCTCTTCAAAATGCATAATTAGTTAGTTGTAGATTGTAGATACATAAGTATTTACACTTTTGTTTACCATTATATGTACATTGAAGATCAAAATTCTCGCTTATCAGAATGCAAATTTTTGATCGAGAGCATATCAACTCAATTAGAATAAAAAGTCTATTTTATATCCCTCATACGAAGTTTAATGTGAGATAAAAAAGTACATGAATGTCCAACAAAGCAGCTTATTAATCTGTACTAATATTATAAAAATGAAGAGTTTGTTTGTTTGAACGCGCTAATTGAAAATAACTTTTTGTGTTGGATAGACCATTTATCGAAAAAGGCTTTAGGCCATATAACATCACGCTGCAACTAATAGTAGCGAAGAAACAATGGAAAATGTGGAAAATACGGGGAAAATTATTCACCTTTGAGGGTTCAAGATATAAAAAAATGTACATATAAAAGAATTAATAGCCAAAAAAAAAACTATTCCACGCGGACGAAGTCGCAGGCACAGCTAGTACCTAATTGATATTTTTCATAAGTAAGAGCATAATGTAACTATGAAAATTGTTGGTAACAATTAGAGATTAATCAAGACAGTCATAAAAAAGAATACAATCTTATAATTTTGCATCTGTTGTATAACTAATTCTGTAGGTACTCTACTTCATCAAGTAGCAATGGCTCTTTGATGTTACCCTACAAAAATGGGTAGCCAACAAATTCCAAAAATAGACGTTTCCTGGTCGAGAATATTAGCCGAGTTAATTACTTGTAGCTATTTTTGCTCCGCACAGTAATAACGAAGTTCGGCTTAGATATTGTCCCAAGTTGGCCCGTTCATTAGAGCCCAGGTGGATGCTCACTTACAACGAATTTGCATAAAAGTTAGTACAGTTACGTATTGTTGAGATATGAATTACTTTGTAATTGTGTTGCGTGTGTGTGATTAGAATATCAGTGTTGAAATATTTAGCTTTGTATTTTTTTTCTTGATCAGTTTTGTGAGTTTGAGTTCTATAGTGATTGGGATAAAAGATAGTGGGAATCAAAAGTAATATATACACCGGAATGTGATGTAAACTTCATTTGGTAGAGACTGATAAAACACATTATAAATCAAATAAGACAGTTAAGCTTATATTTTAGTTATGTTTATGTATGTTTAATAAATAAATATAGGTTCCTGATCCAACAAAGTTTTTAGACTAGTCACCAACAGCAACCTTTCAAAACCCAATGATGATTCAATATTTGTTTTCTTTTTACTATAGCTTTAAAGCTATGCTATTTTTGCGCCAACTATTTTAGCGACGCCTATTTTTGCCCTTCCCATAATGCAACTCTAGCATTATGATATTCATCTCCGATATTGCCTCCAAAGTGCGGTTACCAATTTACTAGAGTGATCCAATTCCAAGGATTGTTTCTTCAGAAGTGGCAAGATGGCTGTCGTGACGATTGCATCCATTCAACTGAAAAGACAGCGATGTAGGTATTATCGATTCAAATGAATAGAAAGGAAAATGTTATAATGGCTATTTTTAGGACTATGAATATTTATATCCTATATCATAGTACCCAGCAAATCAAACCAAATCAATCTTGATTACACTAAAATGTGTGTTACAAGTTACATTGACTTGAAATAATCAATAATAAACCTTGTCAGACAACCCTATAGCGTTTTCGAAACCCTAGTCCCAAAAAAAAATCACTTAAGTTGGCTATCATACAAAGTTTTTGTACAGATTAGGTAAGATATAATAACTATTTCTTAAATCTAAACTTAAAAACTCATTACACTCTTAATGGCTCATTCCTCATAAATATTAATTGAGTCATATCGACATATTTTAACTACCAGTATTTCCTATTTCAAGGATAAGTCATGGTTTATCATAAATTAAAAAATGCATTGAGATGGTGACTACGCACTAGTTTAAAAGTTGATGGGGATTTTGTATTAGTTAAAATATTAAATAAATCCCTTTTTTGTAGTAGTAAGAAGTAGTATGTTTAGTTTTTCTTCCCTTGTTTTTTTCTAAAAGAAAAGTTTTTACTGTGTGACAATACTTATGACCTGACTGTATTATAAAAAGTACCTACAAATGAAACGTGTAGCAATCACAAAACTATAAACTATTTCTGAGTTATACTTCTATGATTTCTGATTACTTCATTCATGTACAGTTAAAATCTAGGCTATACAGTCAGTACGTCTGTTTTATTTAATTTTTTAGTTCGTTTTTAGAGCTATGAATAATAACTTTTAGGCAAAACATAAAACTACATGCTTACCTTGATACACCTGCCCAAGGGAACTCCCCTAGCTAATTAGTTTTGCGGGGGAGTCACGATAATCAGTCACGAGGAAATTCGACTCAAAGAGAGATATTTGTAAGTAAAGCCAGATTAAAACCCTATCCTACTACTCCTTAACTTGTAAGTGAATGTACGAACGTGTGGCCAAGAGGCTCCCTAATCATAGCTACATGACCGCTCATTAAGGCTACTACCTACTAACACTCCGGAGAGCGCGATTCTCGGCAGTTTAGCAGAAAGCCCCCACTCGTAATTCGTGGTAGGGAAAGCTGCTAAATTACGGAGATACGTGAAGGGAGAATGGCATGGGAAATATTATGGACTGTGATTCTGAGATTTTTTTTATTAAAATTTGGTATCGTTGTATGCAAATATTACTTTTAATACGCATTTATTAGTGTGATGATGTAGACGTTATGATATTATTGCCATTAGCCGTCATTTGGTTTTCCCTGTAATCAGCGTTAATTTTACACGTCTGCGAGACGATGCGACGGGAATATGAATCAGAAGACGAGAGTAGTCTTAGAGACCATAGATTCACAATCAATTGAGATGAAAACCATGTATTCTAATTGCTGCTTCGTAGGGGTTGAATCAGATCACTCTCCGAGTCCGTGTCTACGCAGACAAGCTATTATTCTTCGTTGAAGCAATTCTGCTATTTTAGGAATAGAATATGCGACTGTGATTGTATTTTAACTAATGTACTTTATCATAACGACAATAAAAATTGCATGTTCCTACCATTAGGTAAATACATAGAATTTACTTAACATTTTTTGCATTAAATTTATATAAATAAAAAATATTATAAATCTAAAATCCATTCTCCCTCCACATCCAATGTAGGTTAGAAGTCGTAACTCGCTGCGAGTAAGGCCGCTAACAGAGCGACTGGCGGCATTATTAACGGGCCATTAGCCGTCATTCGGCCTCCGCTAGCCGGCGTACTTCCACGCGAGTGTCTGAGAGACGGAGCTTAGCGAGACACTTCGATTTGTTGTATATTTTTGCTAGAATATACAAAAACTACACATATATATATATATATATATATATGTATATATTACATTAATTTTTTTTTAAAATAAATACTATGTATTGCTAATTGAATATTTGTGTATTATTAACGGACTAGTCATTCGTCCTCCGCTAGCCGAAGTACTTCTGTTGTTTATTTTCGAGTAGGTATGTATGTATGATTCAGATCAATATTATGACAGATCCATACATATATTGTATACTAGTGGGTGCTCGCGGCTTTGCTCGCATTAAGAAGTAAAACTTGCATCCTCTATTTCACCTTTTTAAAAGTGGCATTTCCAAAAATCCTTTCTTAGCGGATGCCTACGTCATAACATCTATCTTCATTCCAAATTTCAGCCCAATCCGTCCAGTGGTTTGGGCTGTGCGTTGATAGATCACTATATCAGTCGGTCAGTCAATTAGTCAGTCACCTTTGAGTTTTATATATTTAGATACCTATAGATAAAGTTGACTCTTTGATATAGTGTCATCTACTTGTGGATAACATTGTGTTAATATCACGAAGAGCATTAGTCACTCAATTTTCATCACAATTTGATTAATTAAACACCAATGTCCATTACAAAGGCAGCATTTACGAATGCTGGAGGCATACTCGTATCTCACGGAGCAGAAGCTCCCGCAGTCAAATAAAAATGTTAAAATATGAACTCTAGTGAAATATGCCCAACGTTAGTAGATGCTCGTTTGGTCGGAACGTTTATTTCATCCTATTCTGTGCTCTAAGACAAAACCTGCCCGGCTCTAGTCTAGGAGGGGTATAAATCTCTCTTGCCTTTATTATTTTAAATTATTATATTACGCTTCTGGGATTATTAAATTTATTTTTGGGCTTAAACCAAAGTTGGGAATTTCCACGAGTTGAAAATGTGTCTAGCCAGTTGCATTCCGCGGTTTGACTGACTGACTTAATTATTAGCTTATTAATTAATCGCAGATAGGCTTATTAAAAATATTCTGCATCAGATACATTGACATATATTGACGTTCAATTTAATTATTTACGTATTTTTATTCATTTATAAATTGAACAAATTTTTGATGTATTAAAGTCTTTACCGGTTTTTGGTTTTAGGAAATATCCAGCCAGTATAAATAAGCGAATATGAATATAATAGTTTACGCTAAAATTAGACACAGAGGGAAAGAGATTTCATAAAAATATATATGTTGTGAACATGCACGGTTAAGCCATAGTAAACCTTTCTATGTTTGACGTACTCACAAGAACGTGTGGGATAGCATAAGTGCTGTGAATCCATTTTCAAAAGGCAAAGAATACATTTTATTCAGCAGTATAGAGGTAGTGTATTTTTGTACCCACGCCTTACTTCAAGATCATTTTGCTGTAAGATACAGACAGTACTAACTATGTAAACATTTACAAAAGTGATATTTATTTTGTATGTATCCAAAATTAATATCACTTTTTTAATTTGTGATTTGCTAAGTGCCCCTTTTTGATGTTGTGGTTAGAAGTAGTACGTTAAGTTTTTCTTCCCTTGATTTTATGTTTTATTACTTTTGTAAAAGTTTTTTATTATATATTACAAAGTAGTTTATTAAATACAACACAAAACAGTTGATATCGGTTTTTACATAAGTTAGGACATGTTTTACAATTAATATTATTTTATATTAATCAGGGTTGTTTTAGTTGTCTTTATATTATACATTTATTCTGTTATGATTGGTTAAATTTCTGTAAAAAGACTTTAAATTTATTAACAGACTCTATACATTATGTAGGTCTTCTTTACTTTGAAGTAGAGATGATCTAAAATAATTATAATATACAGTGTCAAACGCTAGGAATATAACAAACAAACAGCTAAATTAGGCAAACCTCAGACCTTTACAGTTTCAACAAAACATAATGAGTGAACACAGACAAACGATCCCTCCGCTTAAATAAAACGTCTTCGCGAAATAGCTGGAACTCAGCGTTCAATTCAACCTCTCTTATTGGTACAATTATGTCACAAAAGTGAAACGGTTCTTTGTAACCTCTGTCTGATCGTTCAAGGCTCCTTGTTCGGCTGTTTTGTCTTTGTGCGCCTTTCCTGACCTCTTATTCTGCGGGTTTTTCTATATAGCAATAATTTTCTTACTCCCGCGATTCGGCCAAGCGAAAAGAGATAAAAACGTTCTCAGCGCTTTTGGCTCGGGCATGAGTGCAAGCGATCTGTAATTGATAAGGAAATGAGCATAATAGCCGTTTCTGAGGCTAGGAACGGCCCATGTGTTGCAGGAGTAAATGCAGTACTTATTTCTTGACTTTTCCGCGAGCATTAAAAGTTTAGTTTGGTAGTTTCTTGTTAATTATTGTAGGTATGTAAGTTACTCGTTCGTTGACTAATGTAATGAAATGTAATCTGTCTGTACGATATTTATTATGGCCATATATACATATATCAGAGGACTTTGTAAGATAGCAACTGCTTCCAAATCAACGGAGCTTTGTTTTTGTTTTCGTATGGTAGTAAACAGTTTTGAGAGGCACACGGGAAAAATTCACTCCGTTACAACGTGGTTAAAGTCATCTACTAGTAAACAAAAATATTAGGTAATGATTAAATTTTCTGAACGGATTATGTTGTACTTAAACTCTGACCTTTTACACTTTTGTTTATTCATGCTGTGGCCTTATCTCTATGTATTATTATCTTCAAACCAATGAATCACGTTATCAATTTAGGAAACAACACATAACAATCAAATATGAATTACATTTGATGAATTGATATTTTACCAATTCAATAGATAACATTTATGTTTGTTTGTTCTATATTCATAAGCTTATAAATGTAGGAATAGACTATGCAATTAATTACAAATTTAATAATTTAGTTTGAAAGAAAGTGGCGTCGTTTATTAGAACTAAAAGCCTACTTATCACTTGGGTTAAGTTTTGGAACGCTAACAGTGGTACAGGGTTTTCAAATCGTCTTTGGGGTGTAACGGTTCATTTTAGGCCGTTAAACCATCATCATTATCATCGACAACTGAGAAATAATACACTAAATATTGTGCCGATAAGAGCGGGTTCGAGTCCTGCTCCAAGCAGATAAGTAAGGCAAATTTCATCCGTATCGACATTTGGAAATATTCAACTTTATTTAACTACAATTTCGAGCATTGTTTACCATTTTAATCGGAAAAATAAGTACACCAAATTCATCACTATCGGAAAAACCTTTCTAATGGTTTCATCATCATCATCTTGACCATAAGGATTATGATAAACAATGACAACGGCGGGTTCGAATCTTGCTTGGTATTTCATAGTAATTACATCGATCAAACAAATCTATGCCATAAACGGCTAAAACTGTGACATTGTTAAGGAGAGGTCGTGTTCCACGAAGTCCGAGTATTACGATGGTGGAATCGTTTCGATAAACGAAATGTATAAACATATTGCGATGACAGGACTACTATGTTAATGGTATAGGAGAGAAAGTTGGTATGTTTGTATGTCATAGCGATCCCTGATGTTCTAAGCAACGCGAGCAATCATAAAATTGGAGATATGAGAATGGAAAGTTGTATGTTGGTAAACCATTACGACTTTAACAGGTACTGATGACCTGGGCAGCGTAGCCAGATAAAATAGTAATGCGTGTATAAAACGTAGGTTTGTTTTGTGTCCAATATTCATACAGGCGAATCCGCAGGAGAGCGTGTACATGCGCGGGCAATAAATTATAGTTACAAATAAATCCACTTAACTGGATAGACAGTGAGGCCTAGGATTAGAGAAAGACAGACTATGTAAGCAGTAGGGTGGAAGGGATAACTATAAAAGCGAGTGTAGGCTAATTTTAGGGACGGACAGGAACGGAAAAAAAGAACGGAGACAGAGATTCGGAGCGGTGCGAAAAAACTAAAAGAATTCAGAGTCGCGAGTGAGATTTTTATTTTAAAGTCGACGGCAACGGAGAATTTGGGTCCATGATAGGCTTCTAGACTGATTAGTTAACTTCTTTGCTTGAATAATTTCAATTCTATCTTTGAGTCTCTAGTGTGTGTGTTATCAATAGTTCCGGTGAGCAAGAAAAATGTATGCTGTTATCCGGTGAGTCTGTTCCATTTTAAATGTACCTATCTGGAGTTGTTAATAATCTGTATTCAACAAAACATCTTCTAATAACCAGATCTCGATTTTTGTGTAATGTTAAAATCACTTTCATAAATAAGAAAGTGGTCTACGAAAATAAGCGTTGTATTACTACTTTTACACAATGTTATATTATAGATATGGACTAAAAATCATGTACTTTTATATTGTACGCATGTACGTATCTATTTTAACTCTTTACTACGGGGAATCTACCATCCTCCCATGCAAAGATTTAATATACCTACTAGGAGGTTATACTCCACTTTACTTACCTTATTTCAAACACATGCATCACGTAATATGCTTCAATGCTACATAGGTGAAATAATAATTTTCATTCTACTTAATAAGCATTCTATTGTGTAAAGATTATACACATAAAACTCAACTTTAATAAAGTACAAGGCTCCAGCTGGAGTAAGACTTAGAGAGAAACAAACTCTCTTAAACCTTATGTACGTGAATTCTACCTAGCCATCATTGAGCTATAATGTACTTACGTACAGTACATTATAGCTCAATGCTAGCCATGGGGAATTAATTATGCGAAGATGTCGCTTTGAGAAAGATCATCTCTTATTTCTCATATGCGGAAGATCACCGCGAGAAATACCTAAAGCGTGATATCTGAACATAATATTTTTTTATCTACGGATACATTAACAAAATTTACAAATTAATGTCATCTCTCTTTGGCTATACAAAGGCTGGAACCATTTGTTGATCATTAGGTCACACTCTACCTACCTACTTTATGAGACATACAGTAGGTCGCGTGTCCTCTTGTCTCTTGAATAACTTACAGTTAATATTAACTTATTTACGAGTTAATTTGCTTAATAAAGCCCTCCTGCTAACCAATCAATTGGTGTTTCTGGGAGATTATCCACAATGGTTGAAATCTACAGTCTTAGGCGGGTCGGGGGCCTTTGACCTCTAACTATCAATACAATGACATTGATGGTTGGAAGGGAACACCAATACTTTGACAGTATAATAAATAAAGGATATGATTGAGCGAAAGTTTTACAATCCTATAAGTAGGTAATTCATTAAAGTTAACATTATTATAAAGCTTTATGTTAGCCCAGATTTATTATCATAATCTCTAATCTATTTTTGACCTTAACCTTTTAGTAATTACGAACTACAAATAGAGTATCTTCCGTTAGTCGAGTATTTTCCTGAACCTCAAAAGAATTTGAGTTATTACAAACACAATGGGTCCGTATACTACTAGACGATATCACAGCCAAAATTAAAACAATTCATGAGCCAATTAAACATTTCAATGAGTATTGTGAGACGACACAAACACTATCATACAATCTGTTTCTCTACGTCGCGACCGCACGCCCTTCCCCCTTACCCCTCTTCCCCTCTCCTTAGAGTATTTCACTTTAAGCGATTCTAATTGTGAGAATAAATAGATAAATTAAGTTCGAGAAGTATATTTGTTAGTAGACGCGTGTATCGGCGGGCGCAAAGCGCCAAGCGAGCGGCGCATGTTTAATAATAAGGAAATGTGTTTTATAGAGGGGCGATCATCTTGGTAGTGGTTTGATAATAATACGAAAAGAAAAAGTAGCTAATTTATTTAAATATTGGGGTGGTACAGGGGTCTGTGACATATCTTAACACCAGCCATAGTTTTATCTATTTTAAAACTGACTGGCAAAGCGTTGCAACTCTTATGGAGTTGTAAGTGTCCATTGGCGACAGTGACTGCTTACCATCAGGCAGACCGTCTGGTATTTTGACACTTTTGATATATAAAAAAACTGTTATTTTACGTTTCATCCCACCAACTAAAGGACCCAAAAACAAACATTGTGCTTTTTGCTAACAGCAAAAGTTATGATAACACAACTCGACACCATAACCTTTACAAGGTTTCATTTCGCTAACTTTTCGCGTGTATTATTTAAACTGGGATGAGTTGGAGTTACCTCCAACATGAGTCGGCCATTTTAAATATGAATAAGAGGCACGGGTTCATGCTGGTTTGCGGTGCAGTCGCCTGAGCAGCATTTTATTAAAATTTTAGAGGGTTATATTTCAACAATCTTTTTACATAGATAGCAAAGCGAAGTGTGGAAATACCTGTGCAGCGGTGGCTTGATGATATAATAAAGAAAGAAACATCTGGGCAAGAACAGCACAAGACAGGGATTATTAGCGTCAGAGAGAGGAGGCTTATGCCCATTGGGCTCTTATGAACTGATGATGAACCTATGTATCAATCAAATTTGTTTCAATATAACCTTTTCATGTGTATATTTGTGGTAAGACTCAAATTCCAGGCAGTTGTGTATTGTTAGAAAGTATTTCTTAAAATGATATTGTTGAAAAAACCGTATTTGTGGAAAAAAAACTTAATTTGTTATTTAAGGAAACTATAAAACTTAATTTGATGGTTCTAGGGGTGAGCACTTTGTTAGGATACCTACAATTTGAAATTTATCTTTTACTAGCTGGTGCGCGCGACTTCGTCCGCGTGGAATAGTTATTACCATAAAACGGTTCTAGTGAGTTAACCTTAAAATATAGACATATACTGTTGCGGACATTTTATTAGATTATTTCAAGAGTAATAATTCTTTCATACACATTTTTTTGATATCTTGAACCGTTTTCGCAGCGCACGCAACAGAAGCCCGCAAGGATGAATAATTTTCCCCGTTTTTTTCACATTTTCCATTGTTTCTTCGCTCCTATTAGTTGCAGCGTGATATTATATAGCCTAAAGCCGTCCTCGATAAATGGTCTATCAAACACAAAAAGATTTTTTCAAATCGGACCAGTAGTTCCTGAGATTAGCGCGTTCAAACAAACAAACAAACAAACTCTTTAGCTTTATAATATTAGTATAGATATAGATTTACTGCCATTTGCAGCAGTTGTTGTGTAAGTTATATATATATTTATTTTTTATTCGTAAATGTTGTGATGAAGAGTTCATCCATATATTACTAAATCTTTCGTAGTTTTGTTCAACGGTTATTATGAAAGTACTTTCAGGCTAGAGCACCTTAATGAATTATTTGTACCGTTGTCTCTCGCTAGAACCAACGACGACCAACCAGCGACCACCAGTCGCTGGTTCATTGCTCTCGCAAGACAAAATTAGACACAGCATATCTCTGCTATGATAATAATTTTAAAATATTATTATAATCCTTTTAAACAAGAAAATCTAGCGGAGGATAAATAAGGTAGGTAACTAATTTATCCGCAAAAAGCTTTTAGCGATTACAATCTTCATTTGTTGCGAGGTTGTGTACGCGGCATTTTTAGAAAAGTATTTTTTTTTTAAATATGATATGATTTACTCAAGAAATTTAGTATCCTAGTAGGATTGTTTTTACATTGATTTCCCCTCATTTTTTATTTATATGTTGTTTGTTTAATTATTTATATACATACTACCTATGAAAAAATACACAGCTTTTAATAAATCACAAAATACTTTCTTTCTTAAAAATAAATAGTAGTGATATTATTGTCCTTACTAGCGTCAACTTCTTTCAGGAAAACAGGATCTCTTATAATTGGACCACCAAGATACAGGCTAACGCCTAGTTTGGGGTCTACTGTTATCACTGTTATTGTATTGTAAATTAACTAAAATATGAATATTGTGAAATGTTGGTTAAGTTTTCAATTGGCAAATAAACATATTTTTACTTTTAAGATTTCCGCCAAACCATATTTTACAAATATAAAGTTAAAAATATTTAATAAAAGCAAGTTGTGCGTCACACTTACGTTATCGTGCTCTCTTTCTCTGATACTGAAACCATTCTACTGAAAACCGTATCTTGAACAATGCATCTCAAGTTATGATGTTTCATATTCGACAGGTTTATTAACTCTAGGATATTGAAGAGGATAAATGAACTGGTGGATAACGTATATAAGCTTCGAGGAGTATATCAAAACAGTCTCGCCTAAGATGAAAATATTTAATAGGTACTGTTTTTGGGTTTCAGCTGTATATGCGGCAGCAAAATTTGAGAGCTAATTCCATTCCAGTTTAGAACATAGTGCAAAGTCACTTCAAGCGACCTTAATGTGCCTAGTAGTCAGTTTTCAATACAATTAACTATGTTTTTTTAACTTTAACGAGTTTGCACTTGGCCATAGTTTACCTAATAATAAAATTCCAATTTTGCTCACAAATTATAACCTATGCAGGTATATGTTTGTGGATTTCCATTTTTGAACTGCTCTTATTTATAAGTCATTTGTATATCGATTGAAAAAGAAAATAGAATACTATTAACTCATTATATGAAAGTTAGATTGCAGAAACGAGCAGTAAGTGTACTTCCTCACAACTTTGTAGCTGACCTAGTCTATTACCGACAGAAGTTTTGTTGTCCGTATTGATTGAAAAATATTGTTAAGTTGGCTTAAGTTGGATACAACTTATTATTTTACTACTTATTTTATAAAAAAAAACATAAAGTTTACTTATCTATATATATAAAACTCAAAGGTGACTGACTGATTGACTGACTGATATAGTGATCTATCAACGCACAGCCCAAACCACTAGACGGATTGGGCTGAAATTTGGAATGATGGTAGATGCTATGACGTAGGCATCCGCTAAGAAAGGATTTTAGCAAATGCCACTTTTAAAGGGGTGAAATAGGGGATGCAAGTTTTACTTATAATGCGAGCGAAGCCGCGAGCACCCACTAGTTAAAAAAAAAAACTTAACTTATTACACCCTAACTTAAAAAATATAAATTATAATACCTATTTCTTTTCATAAATAATATCCCAAATGGAGGTCGGTTTACTTTTCCCAGGTTATCTTTGCAAATTCATCTTTGATTATTCCGTGCAAGTTTTATAATATGAAAGAGAAAATATTGCAGTAATTTCTATTGAAATTTCCCAAATAGATATAGAATAAACTTTTGGTCAGGTATCTAAACATGTAATTCAAAACCCCATACGATCCAAATCCCCGAATGCTAAACTAAATAACAACCGACCCACGAGATATCAGGACCAAGCAATTGGCAATTTCGTCCCAATCAAGTTCATAAACTACCGAATCTGAGCGCAAAAGATCAGAAGACACTATCGGGACCGTCCAAATCCATGCTGGCCGTGACGCGATCTTGCCAAACCTTCCTTAATTTTATTACCTAGCCGAACGAAACACAGTCTTTGTCCCAGTACAAATCGCCCGGGGATCGTATTATTTCGTGCGTAGATTTATCGGATAGGATCGAGGGCTCCTTTGTTGGGATTTTCCATAAATCTTGGAGCTATTTAAACGGTTATTAGGACAGAAGCGATTGATGTCCAGCGTACCCTTGCCTCGCAGCGAGATGTAACGTGTCTTTGGAAGTATTGTGTCTTTTAAAGAGATGAATGGAGAAATTTAGACGTACAATACACAAATTTGAATTTTTGAAATTAGATTTGTCGTAAATATGTTCTCTGCTCCCATCGCAACAAATAATTACACTGGTTTTATAAACACTGCGTGTTGTCCGTAAATGTGCTTTTATTTGCTATAAGTAAAAGTTTTCCTTCAGTAATAAGGCCTACGAATAAAGAGTAGGAGGACAGTAAGTAGTCGTGTGAAGTGAAATCGTATCAAATTACATTTCTCTGTAATCTTTTCCTGTCATAAGACCTCTCGAAATAAGGACGAGATTTCTACCGACCCTGTCAATTTTGTTAACCTCGGCTTTGGACCTTTGACACTGCCCGAGAATATTATGTTTCAATTTAGTAAAATGGCGCTGAAGGTGCAAGAGCTGCAAGGGTTCAAGTCTTTGTTTTACCTCAAAAATAACACACGAAAAGCGTTTCGCACTCAATTTATAACAGCACTGGCATTCAAAGCGTGCATTTATTATACCTAAACGTGTCGCTGCAAAACTCGACTGTACTCTAGACAATGCGTCAAGAGAAAAATTCCAAAAACAGAATTAACAAAACACAAGTACCTGAGTGATCTTTGAAGAATCTGTCCTGCTGAGAGCACTTCGCTGTAATAAATTCACTCACAATTTATCTTTTTGCGGATTGCTTTGCTTGTAATAGCGACCGGGGCGTGGGAAATTTGGCAAAAACTCCGCGGTTTCTTCTTTGTTATTGTGTGAAAATAGTAAGGGGAATGCGTGGATATGTTCACAATTGTATTTATAACGTAAGTTTTATGACTAACATGTCTAACGTGTTGGTTCTGTGTGGGTGATATATCATAAAATGACAGGTTCTGATAGTAGTGTTTAGTTTATGTTAGATGTTTACAATGTTATGTAATTATATAACGTAGTTGTAATGTCTACTTATTTTTCATATTTAAGGTGTTTTACACAATATTGTAGTGTGTAAATATATTTCTACTAGTACTGTATATATTATATCAAACAAACCAAGAAAGTAGCGATCGCTATATAAAAATGAAAACATTTTGTATAATCTTAAACGTGACATGGATTATTTTGGAATTTATACAACATGACTCTAATTTGAACAACTTAGCCTTATGTAGATAGATAGATAAATACTTTATTAAAACACCATAAATGAAACAATACAAAAAAACAGTAATTAGAATCAGCGTCTTAATTGGCGGCCTTATCAGTAAAAGCGATCTCTTCCAGGCAACCAGGCCTTAGCCCCAATACTAAGCTTACTAAGCCTTATTACTTAGCCTTAGTGAACTCTTAATTTATATAAGTTACTGATCCCAGACACCTCGTTTATAGATCAAATCAATTAATTACTAAACGTAAAAATAGACTATTTTTGTTGAAGTCCATGTCCAGTCCCTACTGAATTTGCAATATTGTGTCTACTTTACGGAGCAGAACCATTACACAAAACATTATTCCAAATTACAACGCAGACGTTACGATAACCTTTTTGTTCACTTGATAACAGAAAGAAATGTTGTTTTTCAATGCTTTTGTTTCACAAATTTATTACAAAGTTAAATCGGATAAACCGTTAATTTATTTTCATAAGCTTTTAAACTATCTAAGAGATTTAATACCTTAAAGTGGGGATGAGTTGGGTTAAGAAATGCACAAAATCGAATACAATTTTGTGGAAAGCTTTAAAGCTGTCGTAGCTTTATCATAGTATGCAAAGATACAGGTAACTTAAATATTTAGGAGCCGTGGTACATTGTTAACTAATAAATCTTTTTATTTGAAATTTGCAACAAAATGTAATTAACACCATCTGTAACAGCTAAGCTTACCTCATATAAGTTTATATAATATTGTTACAACAAAACGTTCCATATTCAATCTTTTGCTAATAATATTACCAAGTCCTCTTTCGCTAAAAGTAAGTTTATGTACTTTTAGCGAAAGTTGCAGTTCCTTCTCAACGATTTATAACTACAGCTATTAAATTTTATCACCGTCCAATTCCTGGGTAACACGTGTGTCTGTAATATTACAGTATTTCTGAAACAAAGGAGTCAACACACAATATTTTTAACACAAGAAAATAATACTTAAATAGTAAAGTTTAAGAAACCTCACTTTCACATTTTGTGTTGCTACCCAAATTAAATAAAAATATGTCGATTACAATTTTCTTTTCGATAGCTTATAAAACTTTTTATCAACTTTAGAAGCTCGCTTAGTCAATATAAATTACCTCACTTAGTTTCGAACAAATCACTTAACTTAGTCTAACTTAAGCACTTGACTCACTTATATTTGAGAAGTTCTTTACTTTATTATTCTTCGATCAGATTGCCGTGTATTGAAAAACTGTTATGAAAATAACATAAAATAGCGAATATGAATACTAACTCATTGGTATATATACCTAGTTATATCTATGTTATTATTGTAGCTGAGCGAATGATGCATACATATGTATGTTTTCTGTTGCTCTCGGAATAAATGATTTCTTCATATTGAATGTACCTACATAAATATGCCGCTCTGTTTCCAATTCCTTTATTTAGGGGACACACACCTCATCAAATCAACAATGAGAGACAAAACTAAGAAGAACTATTCTATTCATATTTTAGAGAAAAATAGTTACATTTAGTTTAAGTTACACTTGTACTTAATAATTTATAAAATATAATCCAATACAAACACAAGCTAGACTACCTAATCAAGTTTCTGGCAGCACTTTTTGCGGCCAACCTCCATCTCAATATTTTCAGCCCCTCACAAGAACTTGATTAATGCTAGCAAACATTCGACCCGTCGATAAGCCATTTATAATTTCCTAAGTCTCAGATAGGTATTTCAATAAGATTTTCTATACAAATAAAGACGTTCGCCGTAACTAATGGGGCGTTAATAATTCGCACAAGTCTCCATTGAATGGAATCCAAGAG
Source organism: Macaria notata (assembly GCA_927399415.1). NCBI lineage: Eukaryota > Metazoa > Arthropoda > Insecta > Lepidoptera > Geometridae > Macaria > Macaria notata. The sequence goes on from OV656727.1 coordinate 6,338,320, forward strand.
ATTTATCACTACAGGGTTCTGGCAAGATGCCTTCTGGCAACCTCTGATTATGCAGTTTTAAACGTTGCTTCGAACACACAATTAACTTTCTTATTTTCTTGATATGGGTTATTAAAATGTTGATAGCAGGGCCGATGGGAATTTAACTAGCAAGTGAAGTAGTAACTGTAGATATAGATACTGCTACGAGTCTTTTTTTAAAACGAAAACGGTATGTTTTTTTAAAACGAAAATGGTAAGCAATGGTTTACATTCGTTATAAAGTGTGCTAACAGACATATCAAAGGTACGTAATTTTTTAAACAATACATTTGTTTACGTATAATCTGTTTTGAAAGGAAAAACGTAAGGAATACAATTATGTGAAGATCGTTTTTGTGGTAAAATTAAGTTCTTACTATGTTTAACATTTTTCAAAAACATACCTAACTTAACTAAACATAAGATTTGTTAAGGCCGTAATGAAAAATTAACCGAAATAGGCGTCAAGAGCGAAATGAAAAGCGAAATCTCCTTTATTTAAATCTACATTGGTTTACAAAATTAGTACCTAAATAATTATGAAGTGTCAAAACAAAAAGCTCCTAAAAGCTTTCATCTTCTAATTTTCAATTTAATTAAGGTGGTGTTTCATCATCCATATTTGAATTGAATTTTCTGGGCGAGAGAAGCTTTTGAATGTCTTATTAATGTCAAACGTGGTCAATGAAATAATAAAAGGCGCAGACACCTGGAGGCTTGAGCCGATTAATTACATCGCGAGCCTGGGACCTGAAAATATGTAGGGCTTAATTTGTAAGCTCTTCAAATATTAAAATAAATTTTGTGTATATATAGGATCGCTTGGAAATGTTTAATGTGTCAATGATGGACAATGGATAGATGGTTGTAATGGACAATTCACATTTATTTAAATTCAAAGATGTTTTTGTAATATGCTTTGTAGCAACACAGTATACATTATATGTATAAATACCTATATAATACATACGCAAGTAATTGTTGATAAGAAATAAATAAGTCCTTACTCAATACGCAGCATAATTTCATACAAAGCAGAAAATTTTTGACCACATATTATCATATACCACTAGGAACATATTATATTACAACAAAAAAACATGTTACACATCATAATTAAAATGTAAAATAATCATTTATTGCTGACTTTCATCCATATAATATTCCGATTATAAAAACAATAATGCATTAACTCAATTAAAAAAAACTCAATTATCACGTTCGTTATTTTACCAGTAATATAACAGTTTGCAGAAAAAAAATTGTACAAAACATCAATAGAAAGTTCAACCTATTTCTAGTTCGCTAAACAATATGAACTAGGTAGAGGCTAGAAACTTTTCTCCGCAGTTCGATGTACTCTCTCTATATAGAAACATAAACTCCGTATCGGCGTCACAAAAGTTTGGTTTAACACAAAGAATATTTAGCCTAAAGACTGGTCTTGCAAGAAACCCAGAGGTTAAATCGGAATGATTTAATCATAGTTTTTTTTTCACATTTTTTTAAAACTACAGCATGTTTGCATTTGACCATAGTTTGTCTGATGTAAACCTATAGCTAATTTATGGCTTAAGATGGATAACTTAATCCTTTTTCCCTTTCTCTGTTATCTCCTATGAATTCAATTTTGAGATAAACGTCAAAGTTATTTATAGGAACTTTTACGTAGTATAAATAGTTATTAGAAACGAATAAAAAACATTTTTCTCAATAACTCCATAAACATGTGCAGTGTTTCATACTGTTCAGAACTAAAAAATAATTTATTGGCATCAATTCCTTGTGTTTAGTTTGGTGCGTAGTGTTTTATAAGCCACGGTGTATCAACAAGCTCTTTGTTCTCTGACAAACCAGAACCACAGCGCCGTTACATAAAATTTTACAACAACTTTAGACATTACTTTATTATGGCTTTTTGATATCTTGCCATATCTAATAATGGCTTTATTACTTATTTGCAATTTGGAGTTTTACTTGCGGTTATATTTACAACAGGAAGTTATGTCCCGCGCTAATGTGGTTACAGATAAGGTTAATAGGTCGTTGGATGTCATTCCCTATTTTATCTTGTCCTGAACACATTTTGGCAATAAAGGGGTTGAGTTTTTAGGTCTTAAATACAGATTAAAGTAGAAATTAAACTTCATTCATTAAGATGAGATATCTATGTAGCAAGGAACTTGTATTAAGCTGTATGGTTAGAGTATATAATAATTTTAGTTGACGTAAGCAGATACCAATCTAACACTACAACTACAATTATACGACATTGACTAAACTAAGGTTGAAAATAACAAAAGTATCTCAAAGTTCACAAAACAGTACAAAAAACTGGGTTTGTGAAAATCAAATATTTTTGGTGGAGCAGCTTACTTCATACTCATATATGACACTAGCTTTTGCCTGCGGCTTCGCACGCATTATCATCCATATAAACCTTTCACTTGGATTACTCTACCTAATAAAATAAAACTGCGTCCAAACCCGTCTTGTAGTTTTAAAGATCTAAGCTTACATACATACAGACATAGGATAAAACGCGTGAAACGAATTGGCTTTATACTATTAGTGATAGTAATACGCTACGCCGTCGCTCGTAGCGGTGCTACAAGCGTAGTAGAGATGCTACAAAAGTGCAGTATCTCTGGGGCTCTGCGATTTTTTGACCAAATGGAGATGAAAAAAACGAATCTCTAACTTAACTCTGTCGTTTTATTGGTTTTTAAAAATAAAAAAAACAATAATAAGACAGAGCACTGTTTAACTACTTATTCAATTATTAAGATTTAATAGGTCATTTTGTTTACATTTTAGAGAAGGCTGTGGATGATGATGATGATGAATAGGTAAGAAAACAAAAAACACAAGGCACTGTTTGACTACGCATGCGCTGACCAACGTTTATAAAGCAAGGATTTTGTCTGTCACAGAATTCTGCAATTCTTATTATAATCCATAAGCTAAGAAGCCAAATCCTTATATCTAAACGTGGTACATATGTAGACAAGTACCTCCGTATCTAATAGGATAGATAAACGTACGTAACGTGTCTCTATCAGCAATCTTTATTACATTTCGTTCTCGGGGAAACTAATTACCAGTACATTTTAGACTGTCTTTGAAACAGTATGGATTGAAAAGATAATTACTAAACGACGGGAAATATGTATCGGAAATAATTCGGTTGGAGGATGTTACATTATGGCCTGTGATAACATGACATTTTATATTATAATCAAGAGAGATTGTTAGTTCTAAATTAAATCATTTGACACAGTGTATAATATATTGAGTGATACTGGATAAAATTAAAATGGTTTTTTCATATAATATTTTCAAAACTGAAGTAGTATATTTTTTTATTTTTTTTTAACTTAAACGGGTTTGCACTTGACCATAGTTTACCTGATAGCAAGTAAGGCTATGGCCTAAGATGGAGCGTGCTTACCCGATAAGAACCGATTCACTCAATCAATAAACAACTCTTGTTTTTTTTTATTTGAAAAGTAATATCTCATCACCCTAATTTCGAAGCATGTCAACTAAGTTTTGTTTATGTTGTATAGTTGATACATTGTATACATATTCAACAACTTCTTTATAAAATGCGAATTTCAAGACCTCCATTGTAAAATGGTAATTCCAATAACGCCATAACCGTCCTTACTGTCCCACCGCCCACATCTCAAGACAGGCACATAACGTAACACAATTACCTCGTATCCCTATACCCACTCTTTATCAGCTATAAAGCGGCTATCACTGTCGTAAGCTGGTCACAATTTAATTTTAAAGTTTATAAGATAAACGAGGGTGGCTCGGGGGATTAAGCGTCTGCTTTTCGTCCGGTTGCACCCTGGTTTGAATCCGTTCCTACAGCAATGACTTGTTTTGAAGTTATGTGTGGCTTTGCACTCGCTTAGCGGCGAATGAAAACATCTTGAAGAAGCTGACATGTTTGAGGACCACAATATGACTTCTGTCTTCTGTGGAAGGACTTGGGCTACCACCACGATGTATCTGCCCACGAGAACTCTCCTAACGAATTAATTCTGCGGGGGAGTCACGACCCTCAGTCATGAGGAAATACGAATCAAAGAGAGAGAGAGAGAGAGAGAGAGAGAGGGATATCACTGTCGTAAGCTGGCCACAATTTAATTTTAAAGTTTGTGAGTAAGTACTCCGGTTCATGGAGAATTTGCATATTTGTGCGTTTAAGTGAGGCTCCTCTGGGGCCGAGTGATTGAATTATTAACTGGCAGCCCACCGGCGGCAGACGTGAGCTGTGTGCTACGTGGTTCGCTTGTTCTCATAATTGTTATAATTACACAACGATGTTTTTGGCAATAGACAACACATTATGCTAGATACAAAGAATATGCTAGGCCTGAAATCTTTTTTTTTAATTCTATTTATTTTCTAGCGGGCGCTACCAAAATCATTATAGGGCTGTGTCATGATTTTCATGCCTGAAGTTACAATAATCTGTCTTTTCGCTTTATTTCTTCTCATGAATGATAGTGGCTCACTCATACTGTTGGCCGTTTGGCATCTGAATTCCGATAATAAGGTATTATGATAAAGTTATTAGGTACATAGTTGTGATAGTTCAGTTATAAATAAAGGTAGCTATGACACGTTGAGACTGCATGTTGATTGGTCTTTGCAAAACATATTGTTGAAACAGCCTGTACAGAGGATAAATAGGTGGTTGTCTTTATTGTTGAATGTCTACGTAATTAGCAGAGCGCTATCTCGTCTCGATAATGCTCGTTTGCTGCAATATTCCCGCGCTGTATGGAATAACAATCGTGTTCACTCGGTCATTAGAGATTGCCACCTAGATTGGTCGTTATATCTTCATTTTTAAGATTGATGGTGATAAAAAAAAATAATTTATTCAAATTTTCAATCTATAGACTTTAAAGTTTGTGCCATTTATCCCATTTTTTACCATAATTTTTCAATATTAAGTGACCTAAAAATTGTCGTAATTATGAAAAATAATTGTCCAAAACTGGCTTTAAAATGATCTGCAACAGGCACAGTCTTCTCTATCTCACATACAACTTCCTATATATAATTACTTAGTAAAGTGTTTGTTAAGTACTTAGCATTGATTTTGGTGTCGTATTATATATTCTGCAAATATAGCTACCTCATTCCCAGTTCAGTCTAAAAAAGACTTAGGAAGCATGTTAGTTACAAAACCAGTTTTCACGTGTAAAGCTCCCGTTACCGTCTAGTTAAACACATAATTTTTCCTCTATCACCAGGAAGGAAACCGTGTAGGGAGCGCAGTTTTGTAAATATCATTTTGCGCACAATTTTCAGCGGCTTTATTTATATTTCAGAATTTAAATTCAGTTCAATCTGTAGGCGGAAACTAGCGGTGGGCGATAAAATTACTTGCCCTGCCTCTTTTATGATGGACATAACGTTGGGGCATAACACCAGGTACCGGGATGATGCTACAGGGAATATGGACGACCCTGCTTTCAAAAGTTTAACCCTGTTTTGAACGAGGCCGTTTCCCTGACTTGGACATATTTGTAGGAATGTATGGGTACATTTTTAAAGTGAATGAAACAAATAATTTTTGGTTTCTATATGGTATCCACCTCAATGTATGCCTATTTTATTTAATAAGAATAAAATTTAATAAGGTGATTAAAAAAAGATAACCATACATTTTTAGGCAAATACTTGTAAAGATCATTACAAACATTATAGTAGTTTCTACTTGCTTTCGAATAAATCTCCGAAAAATATACTGTAACCACACACGATACATATTTTATTGAATTCTTATGAAAATTGCCAATACTAATACCGAATGTTCTTTACTATCTCAGAGAGAACTGTCATCACTTGATCATTTTATTAACGCAGCGAAAATTAGATAACACATATTATTATATAATTTTCAACCCCAACCAAGACTGGTATTTCGTTGGTGTTAAATCGTCAAGTGGCTGCAAGGGTCGGGCGGGATTATCCTTCCCTGAACCTGGACGCAATTAACTGCCGACATGTTTCAATTTACACTCGCAAATACGTCGACACCACCGCACGTGGAGAGGTGGGACAGTGATGGGAAATGGGACAATTCTGTTCTTTTGACTTGTGTGTGGGTTATTGATATGATGATGGCTAGATGGCTGTGTCGTGGCAGATTTTATGTTTGTTTGTTTATTATGTTCTTACTTGTGTTTGTTTCTCTGAAAAATCTGCCTTTATAAATGTTTTCTTTCTTTCTTTAGATTTTTTTGACATTTGGTATTTGAAACCTTACGCTACACCTAGGGCCTCTCACGGCAACTTCACGTGCTCTCTCATTGGATAGTGTTTTTCATGGTCTATTGGTCCATTTAGCTGATTTAGTTTGTTGTAAATTTTGATAACGAAATTGGGATATAAAACAATAAATGGTGCTTTGTGAAGCCAGCAATAATAATAATAATAATATATCTTTATTGCACACCAACACAAGTATATAGTACAAAGTAAAATATGAACAAATAATAACGTACAAATGGGCGGCCTTATCGCCTTAAGCGATTTCTTGCAGGCAACCTTTGGATGGACACGACAAGTAGAGATAAACAGAGTCAGAGGTGTACTAATTAGAAATATAACGATTTTTTATTCAAATATGTTCCTAATCAAAATAATACCTTTATAATTATAAAAAATCAAAGCAATGGGGACAGTTTTGACTTTTGTGTATGATACTAATAGAACTGGATAATGTTAGGTTATGGTAGTGTAAATAGAGTAAATTATTATCATGTTGTGTTATAAGTGGTCTGTTTGGCCTATTTCTAATGTCTATTTTTATTATTGTGTATATTGAAAAAAAAAATACCACTGCTGTACATTGCCATACAATCTAGCATCCAGAAGTCAATGACACTTTTTTACAGTAGTAAGTGACTGCATTTACATATTCTTAGCCATATCAGTATCACTGATCTTTGGAATGAATGCATAATCTTAACATTGTCAGTCTACCTAGCCACTGGCGTTTGTGACATTGTTCTGACTTGTAAACATAGATATCTGACTTCCACTGTCCCACCACTCCATTGTACCGCCGCCACCATATTTGTGCAGAATATAGGTCAACGTAAATGTATACGAGCAATCCATTCCCTGTATGCGATGGAAACACTGCTGTTTGCACCGCAAGTCCGCAAACCTACCACGGTTAGATCAATCTGACGCGTTTTAGTTGGTGTCGCGTATGCATTGTTAGGCAGGTTTTTTTTTACTTTGTAAGTTAAATTGTAACTAGATCTATACAAAAAAGCCGGCTATAAGTCGCCAAATTTGTCTTGTTATTCACTCGTTTCTGTACATCCTGGATGAAGACTTAAGATGACCAGATGTGGGAAAATACATACATATACAGAAGAAACATACGTAATGTAAGTTCGTACATTACGTACTGAGTAATCAAACTCAGTGCATAACTTGGAAATAGACTTTTTATGTTAAAATGATGAAAATATTTTTTTATACATACAAAGTGAAGACTTTTACTGTCAGGAAATAAAAGTAATAAAAATGTGTCATAAAAGCTGTGCTAGATAAATAAAAGTCTTAACTTATATTACATTAAATTATTATTTACATATTCAGAAATAAAATCATCTCCATATTACTTTTAACTACTACAATAATTTATAATTGATAGTAAATGTTGTGAAAACAAACTCGAATCAATTTGCGTATTTTTCCGATTTCATGTAAATTATTTGAAATTGTTAAAAGCTTTTAGAAAGTTACGGCTGATAATTTCACAGTGTATTTAAACGTTTAGTGATAAGTTTAATCCTGGTTCCCATTTCTATAAGCCTATTTATAGCCAGTTTACTCTGCTTTCTAACTGAATTCAAAACAAAAATAATTTATTGGCACTGTTCGTTTCTGATTTCAATAAACTGTTGAAAAAATTACCTCATAATAATTTTCATTTCATTTCATTATCAGAAAAATTCACACAAAACTTTAACGGACTCAATTAGAAACACAATTTCAATTTTCAATTCAGCACCTTGATAAATTTGTATTCTAATTTTAAAAATGGCATGCTAAAATGTGTTTTCTAAAAATAATTGCCGCTCGAGATTCAAAATTATTCCCAAATCAAAATGTGTGGGTGGTGGAGTCCATAGTTCGTTATCCGGAAGAAAGCGGGAACACGGCGCAAGGTAATCCACACGGGAATAACAATGTTTTCACTTTATTTTCACTTGTTTTTGCTCATTCCCGGGAATGCTCCGGGGGGACAAATGGATACTACTGGGACCTTTGCCTTATTTACCGCTCGGTTTTCATAAAAAGCCTCCGCGCGCCAACGTTTTTATTAGATTTCTCTTTTTCATTTGAAAGTTCATTTGCATTTTCGAAAGAGAGTAGCACTCAATGTTGCAGGATTAAATCAAGAAGTCTTGTGTGTTTTCAACGTTCTACCGTGGCAGTAACTGTGACATGTATGTAAATGGGAAACTGTGATTTTAATAAATCTAAAAGAAGGACAACTTATATGTATATCTCTTGAGTCAGTGTCGGATTCCTCACGATGCTTTCCATCACCGTTAAACGAGTGCAAATCGACACCTAACTTGAAAATACAAGTAAATGGTATAGGGCCGGATTCGAACCAGAGTTTATCTGTAAAGCTGACACTGAAACCGCTGAGCCACACTCGCTTATTGTATAATATTATGTATATAATGAAACTTTTAATAAACTCGTCTTACAGCAAGACAGCAGCTTTGTTATCTCTCTTCTCGAAAGAGACATGAGATTTTGTCCGCAACACAGAAATATTTCGAGCTTCAAATAAGATTCAACGATGCGTGTTCACAAGAGAGTCTTTTAGAAAACTGTTATCATTCATGACGTCACGGAACCTATTTTCCAAGCTCAAGTTATTCTGCCGAGAAAGGCGGTCCTGTAAAATTACTTTGAAGAGACCGCGCTCTTGTCCTCTCCGCGTTGATATTATGTGTGATATATCGCGCTCACTCCTCCAAGCCGGTTGGTCACCGTGGAGGAGAAAGACCAACTACCCCCCAAGATAGAAAACACAATACACATAGCTAGTTTAAATGTTAGGTCATTATTAGCAGAAAGCAGACTAACAGAATTAGTACATGGTTTGGACAACGTAAAATGGGATATATTAGGCATATGTGAAGTAAGAAGAGAAAAAGAAACCATAGCTGAATATCCAGATTTTATTCTTCTACACAGCCACGCGACCAAAAGCCAACGCGGAGTAGGTTTTCTCGTAAAGAAACACATGAGAAACCAAATATTGAAATTTAAGACCTACTCTGATCGAGTTGCATTACTGGAGATACAACTGGACAATAACAATACCCTAAACATAGTCCAAGTTTACGCGCCGACTGAAACAAGAAAGACAACCATCGAAGAGCTAGATGAATTCTATGAAACGGTGGATCAAGCGTTAATTTCTTTGGAAAAAAACAATCTCATAGTAATAGGAGACTTTAATGCACAAATAGGAAAGATGCAGATAGGGGAAGACATCGTTTTTGGAAAGTTTTCACGAGGGAAAAGAAGTCAACACGGAAATAGACTCGTACAATTTGCTTTAGAAAATAACTTAAAAATTACCAACACTATGTTCAACCGAAAGAAAAAGAGGAAATGGACTTGGAAAACACCAAACCAAAAACACTCAAACGAAATCGACTATATATTGACTACCGATCCCAAACAAATAAAAAGTTTTGATGTGATACGACCTAATTTCTCCACGGACCATTTGATGATCAGATGCAAGTTAAATACAAAAAAGAATAGAAGATTTTTTAAGAAACCAAAGCCTAGCCTACGCACAATACCAGACCTGTCTGAAACAGCAAAAGAAAATATAAAAGAACAATTTCAAATGGCTGTAGCTACTGGAGATGACATAAAAACACAATACGAAAACCTGCAAATGGAATTGACTAAAATCATGCAAGATATATCAGTTTCAAAACCGAACAAAAGGAAAGAAATAAGCGAAGAGACGAAAGCATTATTAGATGACAGAAAAGCGCTCTTCAAAGAGCCGAAAACGAAACAAGTTAGGGAAGAAATTACAAGGCTCAGTAAAGAAATCAATAGACAGATCAGCCGAGATTCCAAACATTACAGACAAGAAGTATACGAAAGACATATTAAAAACAACGGAGCTGTAAAAAAGGCTTTTAAGGAACTCAATAAGAAAAAAGAGTGGACAGCAAACATAAAAACAAAAAATAGGAAAACAATAAACAGAAGACCAAACATACTAGAGGAAGCAAGAAGATTTTATGAAGAATTGTATACAAGTGGAATACAAAAGGACTCGATAGACAACACAGTTTCAGAGTATAATGAAGGAATACATAATTTGACAACGACAAGTAATTTGACATGTAACTTAGAGAATGAAGACAATTTGACATCCTATACCTATGACATCGATAATTCTAATGAACAGACAAATAAAGCTCTATTACCTGACATACTAGAAAGTGAGATTATCCAAGCAGTACGTACACAAAAAGACGATAAAGCTCCTGGAGATGATCGAATAACCAATGAACTCTTAAAAGCACTAATAGATCCATTACTCTTACCGCTGAAAACCATATTTGACAATGTACTTAAGAACGGCAGCACCCCGGAAGAGTGGAGCAAATCAACAACCATACTACTGCACAAAAAAGGAGACAGGAGTGAACTTGGAAATTACAGACCAATCAGCTTAATGTCAAACATTTACAAAATTTTTTCAAAAATCATTCTTAAACGCATCACGAACACATTAGACGAAAACCAACCGCCAGAACAAGCCGGATTTCGAAAGAACTATTCAACTATGGACCATATCCAAGTGGTGGCGACAGTAATTAACAGATGTAAGGAATACAATAAAACCCTTTACATAGGGTTTGTTGATTTTACAAAAGCATTCGATTCCTTAGAATTTTTTGCAATATGGGAAGCACTCGAACAACAAGGCGTAGAAGAAGAGTATATAGCAATCTTAAAGAATATTTACTCGAAGAGCTCATCGCGAATAAGAATGGAAAGGGATGGTGAGGAATTTCTTATTGAAAAAGGTGTTAGACAAGGAGACCCATTATCACCTAAAATATTCTGTGCTGTATTAGAGATGATTTTTAAAAATATACAATGGACTAATACAGGAATAAACATAAATGGCGAATATCTCACCCATCTGAGGTTCGCCGACGATATTTCAATCTTTGCCGATACTGCAAAAAGCCTACAAAATATGCTACAAGATATAGCTAGGGAAAGCAAGAAAGTAGGGCTATCAATGAATGCTTCCAAGACCAAGATAATGACGAATGCAAATAAAGAAGAAGTAACAGTGGAGCAGGAATGTATAGAATATGTTGACGAATATGTTTATTTAGGACAATCAATAGCCTTTGACGACCTCACTGAGAAAGAAATCAATAGAAGAATAGGGATTGCGTGGAAAAAATACTGGAGCTTGAAAGAAATTATGAAAAATAAGACAATACACATAAGCGTAAAGAGAAGACTGTATGAAGTGGCAATATTACCTAGCCTCACATACGGATGCCAGACCTGGGCTCTAAGAAAAGAAGACGAGAACAAGCTCAGGGTATGTCAGACAAAGATGGAGAGGAGTATGTTAGGCATAAAACTATCAGATAGACTCCCAAACAAAAGCATTAGGAAAAAAACCAAAATTAGGGACATAATCAAAACCATAAGAATTCTCAAGTGGAACTGGGCCGGACATATCTGCAGAATGAGCCAGGACCGTTGGACAAAGAAAGTAGTAGAATGGATACCAAGATCGGACAAGCGAAAAAGAGGACGACCACATAGAAGATGGGAAGACATATTTTACCAGAGACATGGAATAGAATGGACAAGGTTAGCAAGGAACCGTAAAACATGGAAGAAACTGGGGGAGGCCTACGCCAACGAGGCGACAGCTATGACACCATGACGATACTTACAGACAAGAGAAATCGCACAATACCATGACATTAAAATTAACATTTCCTGGAACCAACAACAAACTTATGACATTTTATTTAATAAAACAATTACAGTGATGATGATGTTATTGGAAATTCAATGTAATGTGTGAGCATGCTCCGTATAAATAGCTGAATAAATGGCTTTTTTATTTTATTTTATTTATTTTATATCGCGCTCAGATTGCATTGTGATCTTACCACCTACCTAATAAAGTACCCAATTTTCTATAAAATATCACCCCGGGATCCATTATTTATTCGTTTATTGTCAACATAAGCGGTGGCCGCGAGTGGCTATTTATTTCCGTTAATAAATCAATTTTGTTGCATAAATAGTAAGTAGGTACGTTATTTAATTAATGAGTCGATAATATGAAAGCTCCGTATGTGATGGTAATAGTTTCGTTATTAATTAATTGATTAATCATTGCGTAGAGAAGTTTCGGAATGGTGGAAATTATAATTTTCATCGAATTAAATGTTACTTATTAACTAGAAGATATAATTTATTCAAAACAACTTACAAAACACATACAAAGGTAGGTAAATCTATTTGCACATAACATCTCTAATCAAACTTATTGTGGGTCGGATGACACATTAAATTGTAGGCCCCAGCTGCTTGTCTAATACGTTAAATCATGTCAGAGGTTGGCTTGGGCTGGCTAGGGCGGCTTGATAAACTCTCGACACCTGAGTTGGCCACTCTCATTCGATAAGAAGTAGAAGACCATATCAAACTACATCCATTCGAACACTATAAACGTCCAGATGCATCATCCCACCCAAGTTTTCAATGCTAAGCCATCTGTTAGAGATGATCCAATTCAACTGAAACTGAATCGAAGTTATTTGACATTGATGGTAGTTCAATCATTCGACCTTAGTCTGGGAAGCTTTGTTACTGAATCGTGACGTGGCTTTAACTACTTGAATATGGTATTCAAAGATTGATTGCGTTAGCTAGACCTCAACTTTATCCGTGTTTGTTGGGGAACTAAATGATCGGCACTCTGTAGGCAGTGAAAGGACCAATTTCTATTTACATACATATCAAATCAAATCAATATTATGTACTTTATTGTACACCAATAACAAAAAACACAAGTACAAATTTAGAAAAAAATAAAAATTTAGAACATAGGATTGGGACAGAGGGCGGCTTTATCACTTGGAGTGATCTCTTCCAGGCAACCTTACTTAATATCTATCTATCTATCACTTTACTGTAACATTATGTTATGATATGACGAAACGGTAGATTCAAAACCGGAGTGAGCTTGCTTAAAAAAATCTTATTAAACTAAAATCGATATTAAAAAAACTTAAATCTGAGCGTAAGTCGTTTTAAAGGTCCAAGTTTAGAGTCCCTTAAAATTTCGTATTACTTTTTTTTCTGTATATTTTGTTACCTTGTTTTTTACCCATTTATGTACTTTGGTACGTTTTTGCAAAATTAGCGACGAGTCAAATGAATTGCCCATAAAATAAATTACTATTGCAAACCGTTTATAAAATATATTGATTAATATCTCACATTCCGTCCTGCGATTCTCTCCAACTACCACAATACCGTACGCCAGATATCGAGTTTCAAAACGCACTAACTTCGGTATTCTTGAAGTTTGTCACTTCGTTGCAATTGTGTCAAGAGTCTGAGCTCTGCCAACTAAATATTAATAAAGGATTTAGTATTTAGTCGGCAGTGGAAATTGAAACATGTCGGGAGTTAATTGTTACTTGGTTTAGCGCAGGCCAATTTTGGAATACGGGGGCGGGCTTGGGAACACTGTTTTGTTGCTGATCGAACAGTGTGAAGCTTAATTGGGTTGGTATTCAGCGATATTCAGAGACAAGTAAGGCTTTAAGTAGTAAGATGGCCTTAACTTTGATACAAAAACGATGTACAAAATTACAGGTAACTGAATTATAACATTTTAAAGATACGAATAGCTTTACTATGTACATAAATCAACTGAAACAACGTTTGATCCACAGGATAAGGAGTACCTATGAGAGAGACCAATTTAAGTGTCAAGAACCACTGACATAATAAGGATAGTAAGTGAAAGTATGCATGTCGATTTGATTGTTTGTGTTTCCCTGCTTATCTCTCGTGGCATAAGCAAGGAAAAGTGATACAAATCTGAAACAAAACATGACGGTATCCTCACAATGTTTTTTTCACCGCTAAGCAAGTGAAAATCCACACTTAACTTAAAAATACAAGTCATTGGTGTAAGGCCGGATTCGAACCAGAGTGCATCTGTATGAAAAGCAAACAATGTAACCGCTGAGCCACACTCGCATTTATTATCTAACTTATACAAATTTGGAGTAAAAATTTAAAAATCAAAACAAACTAGGCACTTCAAAACTTCAGCCCGTCACAGTCGATGTTACTTTAGGGTCGTACCCTCATCACACTGGCCGATTAGCTGGCTTAACCGGCCAAATGGAATGTGTAATTATCTCCTAACTAATCTTGTTGCTCGACATATACACTATCGCGACTTAATGCCAGAATTATTGCTCTGGGGATAACTATTTCCTATTGAACTGGAATAATCAGGACAATAATGCAGATAGGGACTCAAATGAACGGTTTCATCATCATTATCATCATCAGTTCCTGTCGACTCACTGCTGGATATAGGCCTCCTACTCTAGGTACCACAGGTCTGTCGTATGTCTAGATCGGCTTTAGTAGTATGCTTTTTTATGTATGTTAGACTTATTCAAATGTAAAAATAGTAATAGCCTTGATCAAGGGAAATGACTAAATATAGACAATATAATCACCATTTTTTATTACTTTTTACTCATTACAAAACCTTCCTCAATGAAAAACTTCAATTCCAGCTTTTCAATTTCGCACTTTTCACCTCGATAATGAGCATAAAGTTCCGTTTACATAAACCATTTTGCGAACAAAAATTACGCAGCGCAATCAGTAAAAAGAGCCTCGCTCGTAATTTAATTACTTATCTTCAATTAAGTCAATTAGTACGGGCGTTAAAAGAACGTCACTACGAATTAACATACAATTTATACCTACATCGGTGTTTGTGTGTGCATAGTATGTAAAATTGGCTACGCGGTCGTGCCACCGCGTAGTGCACTCAGTCAAAACTCAATATACAGGGTAAATAAGTACCTAAGCTTTACTCAGGTGTGTTTTTGTGGAAATAAAACATTTTTGTGATGTGATTGAATAATGTTGGTTAAACAATGAATCTGAGAAGTATTGTTAATACGTTGATATTCAATTAGTTTGGTACGCCCTTCACTGATTTATCTAAATAAATACATTGTTAGTTTACTTCATATTTTGTTAGTTGTTTTTTGCTGCCATATAAAATTGCAAGCCTTACACGTATTTTCACTAACTCACCAAGCACAAAATAAATTTTGCTCAAAATAATGTGAAGTTAAGTCTATTCAGCAAGGCTTTGCAGTAGATATAAGGCTTTCATTTTTTGTGACATGGGCGCTTGTCTGTGTTTCGCTATTGACGACACTGATCCAATTCTTCTTTTCTTCTTCTCATCGAATGAGAGTGGCCAACTCTGGTGTCGAGAGTTTATCGAGCCTTAAGGGCCTCTGACATGGCTTAACGACTGCCACTACTATGACAAACAGCCGGGACCTACAGTTTAACGTGTCATCCGATGCACGGAAGCACCTAAAATTGAATGCAAATTTTCGGTCACCCATCCACGGACTGGCCGCGTCGACCTTTGCTTAACATTGGTAATCACATGCGATTGCCTCCGCTAGCTGAGCTACTGGCGCTTCGTTCTGTATTGAAAAAAAAAATGACAATGTAGGTGTAGAACTAAATTTAAAAGTTATGTTACTGTTACTTTCTGCAGTCAACATCGCATCGCAGTCAAGGGCCATTCATCCCGGTGTGGAAGCAAACAAAACTGTTGAAACCCAATTCATTTACATCCACACTTTATCCATTAACGATCTGTTTAAATGTACTATTTAACCAGCAATGAAAATGGTTGATGATAATAGCGTTTACATTATCGGTAATGATGGTTCAAGGCATTAAATATATCGTCTGGTGATAAGTCGATATGATTCGATAGAAATGAGCAAAAATAATCACGATCAGGAATCGAACTTGCAACTTCCGGGTGTGCGCTCCGTATATACAGTGTAACTGGTAACTAACGCATAACCTTTTAAGGGTGGCTTTAGTACATCTATACCAACAACTTTTGTTCTACAACTTTTGGAAATTCGTGAAAAAACAATCAGCTGTTCCATACATTTTGTAGAATATTTTGAACCAATTTTGAACAAGAAACTACAATATTGTAACTAAACTTAACAAATATAACCTCATTTTTTATTAGATAGAATCAATTGACTTTCCTTTCAACTTTGAACAAGAAACTACAAAAATTGTAGCTAAACTTTATTTCAATACAGAACAAAATCTATATGTACAAAAGTATGGAACAGCTGTTTTTTTTTCAGCAACCTTTTAAGCCACCCTTAAAAAGTTATGCGTTAGTTACCAGTAGCCCTGTATATATTCAATAGAATGTTTTTATTCGATGCTTTGAAACACATTTTCAACAAGTTATCCTACCCGCGGCTCAAATCAAATGCAATATTTTCTAACGATACTAAAGTATCTTTTTTTTAAACTTATTTTTGGTCCATAGATAATAAAGGGTCTTAAGAGTCTACTCTCAATCCCGAATTTGTGAATATTTGTCTGTAGATATTTAGATATTGTTTTAAAGTTGGATTGATAAATTCTTAGTAGTTAAAACATAATACCTACATGAACAAGTTAAAATCTGTAAAAATGTTATAAAATTGTATATTTTTTTTCTGATTAAATTATTGGTAATATTATAATTATCATAGCGTGTGTCAGCCAATATAGGCGTGGCTTCCACTATCACGATAAATTGGGTCTGTAGATACATATATCGTTATCTATATGTATATCTTTACATACATATAATAAAGCTGAAGAGAATCGAAAGTGTGAACATTGAAGATTATATAAAAAAACTTGAACACAGAACACATTCCAACAATTTATAGAATTTTGGTCGATTTATCTATTTCTCTTTACTGTGTATCTGTTTAAACGCTCATTAGGCATGAACGGATCATTTTGATTTTTATTATGTAGGTTGTATGAGATCATTGAGTGTCATTAGCTACCATTTTTCCTGAAATAATGCGAGCGAAGCCGCGGGCGTCCACTAGTATCCTTACATACTCTATAGGTTATGTATATGACATATAGGCTATAAACTGTAGGTATCTCTTGGTGTGAAACGTTCAGTCGCCGTTAGCTCAAAGGCATACACGTTACAATGTGTTATATATTCATGGAGCTTTTGTACCCAGTTAATTGCCTAGGTCGCATCGTTGTTGGATGTTGAATTGTTTTCTCGACGCAATGGTTGTTATTCCACTAACAAATTTATTGTTCATTTAAATATCGGTTGTATAAAAAAAGTTTTAGCTGTGACAGATTTTTATAACACTTAATATATGTTGGTAACTATATGTTGGTTTTTTTTACAAATTTAAATTTTTGTATTTTTTATATTATTTGCGGCCTTATTATAATAGCCTCCCTTAGTAACAAAAGTTCAGTACACGAGTAAAGTTTTAATGTAAATCTCCTCTTAAAACTTTCTTGCCAAAAATGCTACGTTGTGTACTATAATATGTAGTGTTTAAAATCAAAGAGGCTGTCAAAGTACAAATAATGTTAAAATTAAATGAAAATTCTTTTCTCAACCGATAAATAAAATCCTGTTACCAAACAACGACCACAATGTCTCTATCCAGTTTAGTATATTCACTTAAACCCAACTGCAAGCGGGCACATCCACCCCTATCTACATAAATCGTAGTACTACACGTATTTTACCGTATGTAAAGTAGAAACTACAACATTTAAGGCTCTCGCTGAGGTATTTTTCACCTTTCACCCTCTCTCGGTAGGTTCGGCAGCTTATGAATAAGATAGCGTTGAACAACTCGTTTGTGGGTGAGTCAACTTGAGTCATTCAATGACAGGGGAGAACTAAGTTTGGGGTGTCAGGGACCCTATGTTATTAATAATAATATAATATTGTTGAATTGTAAAGGGTCTCTTAGTGTTGGGCTACGGCCCCAATGATGCCATAAATACCGGGCGTAAAGTCAGAGAGATTGTAATCCTAAATAATAATAAATAAATATTTACATATCACACAGCTCCATCTAGCCCATTTTATTTATGTTTATATAAATAACACCAACTGATGTAACATGTTAAAAATAAATGTAAGTCCTTAGTCTCAATTCTCACATTTATCTATTTACAAATATGTACCTATATACATCTTTATCTCAGTTCGTCCCTTTAATATGTGACTATGTAATGCCGGAGATAATGTTTTTCAATATATATTTTAAAATCTTTCATTGCTATTGTGATTTTCATTACACTATAAACAAATAGACGACATGACATAAAATTATAAACTCCGTTGAACAATTTAATTACTAAAATATTCCCAGAAACAAATTTTCTAGTACAAACCAAAGAAAAAATTCAGAAGTAGACATTGCTTGAGGCACTTTATAAAATCACAGAATAATCAATCCGCATTTAAAACAATGTCCAGACCACGCCATTTCTGAAAGTTGTTCCGTCGCTTTAGGCTATTTACCGTCTATGCGAAGGGCAAAATTCAGCCGCAAGTTTATTATCAAAAGGGCCAGTCACGTAGCGCCGTGAATGTCCGGTGACAGGGTGTCATAAACAGACCTTTTTATATCACCCCTGCCCTTGATCCGTGCCTGTTCAAAGTAGGTATTTCCTTAGGGCCTTCTCCGTGAGATTTCACGCTAGCTGATCGCAGCGGGCGCTTGAATTTTTCATAGGATATTATGGTTTTTCGTAACGTATCTGTATCGAGTTACTTCTAGGATCTTATCGACTTTTACTGGAAATAAGGGTGCAAGATTAACGCTTGTGCTTTCGTTGCTGCTTTTTTTTAGTTTGAAGGTACATCGTATTATATGAGGCTACTTATGAACATGCATATTGCACATTATGTGCTCAAACGGTCATATATTTTTTTATTAGGTACTTTTAAGGACTTTTGATCAAAAGAATTGCCAATTTTTGATGACGTAAATAGTACCTATGTATGTTATGACAATTGGTAAGTAAATTAAAAATTAAGGTTCGCTTAATTTTGTTTATCAGTTGTTATATGTCTGTTTATATTATTTTTAAAAATACTGGATCACAATATTAAAAATATGTATTGATGAAACGCAACATCAAAATTTCAATTTTAACTTTTTTTTTACTTTTTATAGGCTTACGCTTGACTAGAACTTGCCTGATGGTAAGCAACGTTATAGTCTACGATCTAGATACTTGTATAAGATCCTTTTACAATGCGTATGTGCAGTTCAACGAATCGAGCAAAAGAAACTGTTCATACATACTATGAAAAACAAACAGAAAACTGTGCTTCATAGTTCTTTCAAAGCAAAGGTTTAGTACGAAAATATTTCTGTTTAAAACACAAACAACGAGTAGTGTTCATAAGTTTTTGCGGGCGAATGCTCGCGGAAGCGCAAAAACACGAAGAGCTCGCTAAAGTAAGTCATGTGTTGAGAGACAAGAAAATGTAATAAAAATATTCACTCATGTTGAAAACAAAAATATGGGACAGAAAATGAGGACAAAGGGGAAAATCGCATCAGTTACTCCCGAGAAACCTTAGTTGAATATTTTTCGAGAGTTTATTGAATAAATATACATAATTTTACTTCGATGTCTCCTAAAGCTTTGCAATGGCTACGCAGTGCCATTTGAATGTATTTAAATGCGATGATCCCGTTAGCTGTAGCCGCATTAATTTATTCATGGGTTTTGTAAACAATTCGTTATTTCGCAGCAGGACTTAGCCGGTTCTATAACACATAGCAGTGCTATGTTGTTAATATTTTATAATTTTTGTATTGACGTGTAAATGATTTACGAAATAAAATGATTATGATTATGATTATATTATTTTTTGGACGTTATTATTTACATGTATATTATATCTATCTAATCTATACATATAATTAGGCTAAAGAGGGTCGAAAGTCGGAACATTTAAGATATTTCAAAGAAAAGTATGCAATACAACACGTTCCAACACTTTTTGTAGAAAGTTTGCCTGTTTATCTGTTTCTTTGTTTATTTGTGTCTCTGTTTATTTAAACGCTAAAAAACAAAAACGGCTGAGCTTATCATCATGGATTTTGGTATGTAGGTAGTATGAGGTCTTAGGAGTTTCAAAGGCAACTTAGTATCATGAAATAATGCGAACGGAGCCGCGGTCATCCACTAGTTTATCAATATTAAGATCCTTTTTCTTTTCGTATTAAAGTGGTTCTATTGGCGTACATCAGTACCCGAACGACAATCTTCTAGAATTGACATCTTGGCCCAACAAGTACATACTTCAAACAATCTCAAACACTAACCTAAAATTTGTTACAGAGGAACACACAAAATATCAAAACAACAGCATAATGCAGGTATAGCGGCATTCAGGCTCCAAACACAGGCGACAGCTGGCACCTGGAAATAATTCTAAAGCTATTTTATCGCAACTAACTGCATGCGCTCCTTTGCAAGGAAATGCTGATTGTTTTATGAGACCCTTTTTCAACGAAGCGCTGGTTTGCTTTCACTTTGCAACGCTCGACGAATAATTAGAGTTTGTTGGCGAATGCTGTGATTGCATTTTTTATTGCGTTAGGATATACAATAGTAATCAGAGCAATTTGTGTACTACAAGTAAGTAAGTTTCAGATGTTGGCTCAAATGTTGAATGGTATACGAAAGAAATACGTACGTATGACTGGCCTGTTAGCTTGGTTGGTAGTGGCTCTGCCATCACATCTAGGGGTTGCGGGTTCGATTCCCGCGTGACACAAGTATTTATGTATTAAAAATATTTATTAGCTTGTGTTGGGTCTGGTCGTTTGTATGTACATACATATAGTAAGTATTTATTTACAAAAGAAAAGTATATGTGTATTATATCCGTTATTTAGTACCCACGACACAAGCGTTTGCTTAGTGTGGGGCTAGATGGCGCTGAGTGCAATGTCCCGGTTTTTTTTATTTTTATTTAGGTGGTAATATATGATTTTCATACCAGGTATATCGTTATCATAGCTAAGATTTAATCTCACATACATATTTGCACAAACTGAAATACGTATTTGCATTTTAAGACCAATTTATTTTTAAAATGTTGCCTCAGACATTATTTATAGCCAATGTTTAATAGTCTAGCTTACTTTTAACGATATTGTAAACAAAACAAACATACAAATCGCAAGAGAAGCCAGGGGATTTGGATGCGGTTATTTTACCGACAATCTATTAAAAGTTTATATCCCGGAGTAATATGAAAGTAGGTATTGCCGTGAGAGGCTGCTAATCTAATCCGCGGCTTTGCTACAAGAATAATGAAACACAACCCAGACACACTATACAGTATTACTACAGTAAAATACTTTTGAACAAACAATTTCTTCTTCATATAAACATATAATAAAGCTGTAACCGGTCGGTGTCTGTACATTGAAGATAGATGAAAAATAAACCCTTTTAAAGAATCGTGTTTTCACTTTTTTAAATGGTGACGATGTCGACGTGTGAACTAGATGGCGCTGTATTTACTTTTCATCCCAAAATAATTCGGGCGAAGCTGCGGGCGTTTACTAGTTTCGCATAAGAGTGGCCAACTCTGGTGTCGAGAGTTAATTAACCCGCCTTCTTCTTGGTTTAACAATTGCCGCATTATCTCAAAGCAATGAAAGCTGTATTTGACTTCTATTTAATTTGCGTTTTGTGACTTTTAAATTTGACTTTGTTGTTATCTTAACTTATAACTGGCAGAGGTTTAAAACATTTTCTACAATATTTATAACTGATTTATATAAAATTTTCAAATACTTTCGGCCGTGATTTGTACTCAGGTAAAACGTAATATCAGGTATTTCCAAAAATGTCTATACCAAAAAAAAAAAACAGACAGCGCACAGATATGTTTCATATCAGGAAATCAAATGCAAAAAGCGAATGTAACTAGCCACATATCGCTAGCGTAAACTAAGTTACCATACCGTCTATAGAAGAATACTGTTACCACACTTACAGACAGATATATAAATCTCCCTCTTGTAGATTGTTACAAGCAAAATTAAATAAGGCAAATACAAACACAGTTATGTACTGAGCTCGAGCATATTTTGAGAGATTTATAAGCGTCGAAACAACCGGCGTTATTTACAATTAATTTGGAAGTAAGTGTGTTGGCTCCGTAATGTATTGGAGGTTCAGGTAATTTGAATTATTATGGTGTGTTTGAGGTAGGTACTTTAGTAAAGTGAGTTTGAAAATGGCAATTAGAGCTTTGTAAGTAATTGTAATGAATGGTACAAAAAGGTGGGACGATAGAACTACATATTTCAACATATTTGACAGTTAAAAAAGTAAGTAGGTAAGTATTGTATCCGTTATCTACTCATGACCCAAGTGTTTGTTTTAATATTAAAACTTACGTGAGACATTTTATCAATATGTTAACTAAACGGTTTTACTCACGCGAATTATACGTGTTAACATCATATTCACAAGGGTTTCCTTAGTATGGGGCTAGATGGCACTGTGTGGAATGTCCCATAACATTTTTTGAAAATAAAATTTATTTAAAAAAAAAGTTCATTATTCATCATTCTGTTATTTTCAGGTTACCGATAAGTGGCAATCCATTTTGGGCGCTTCCGTCGGTCGGATGACACTTTAAATTGTAGTCCAATGTCCCGGCACTCACTTAACGGTGAAGGAACACATCGCGAGGAAACCGAAATGTTTGAGGACCACAATATCCGAGGACATGCGTCTTCCGTAGAAGGACCTGAGCGCCCAACATGATGTATCTGCCCAAGAGAACTCCCCTAGCGAAAATTAATTCTGCGGGGGAGTCACGACTCTCAGTCATGAGAAAATACGACTTAAGAAAGAGAGAGAGAGTAAGAAAGAAAAAAAGAAAACATTCATAATGGCAGATTAATCAGATAAAAAAACACAAGTACATAATAAATAAACAAACATAAAATCTGCCACAACACAGCCCCAACTCAGCAAAATGCTGGTTGTGTGGAAGCAACCAGCGCTGGTCTTCCGTTGGGGCTGGCTGTGACGTCACGCACGTACAAGAAGTAACTAAAGCTTAGCACATTCCACTGAAACCTAGAAACAGACTCTGTTCAGAATCTGCATTAGCCAATATCGCGCAACTTTTCCTTTAGTTAGAACTCTATTAAAAGTTAGGTACAGTTCTGTTCGTGTGCGTCAGGTGTGAGTGGGAATGATAGTTGTCTCTTTCCGAACCATGTACAGTACGGTTTAGTTTAATGTATGCTGAAACTAAGCTTCAGTAAGGGCGAGGTTTCAGTTACTGTTTTCAGATGGTGTTGGTGGGAGCAAAACTACTCATAAAATATATGTAAATTAATGTGTGTGTGGTTAGGTGTGCGTGCCATGAAAATTTTATGCCAAACTGAAGACACATTCGTTGGAATGTTTTCTTTTTTATATATTAATTATTATTTGATTAATATGTTAGAATTTTGAGAGATCTTTGAGACTCACGGTAATTGAAAAAGTAGTGCAAAATTATTGAGGTTCTTATTAACGAATGAACATCAACAACAACGACTCTTAGTCATGAGGGATAAAGATATAAAGATCCGTCAATAAGTAGAAAATCTATTTAAAAGAGTCATACAATTTTATTGGAATATGAGCGAAAATAATACTGTTCGAATCCTGCTGATTATTTTCGCTAACAACCATAGTGTGGGTTTAGCAGTTGACAAAAATAACCCATAAATTATACGTTGAGACCAACAATATGACAATACCTTACAGTGCACTGCAACTGAGTTCTGGTAATGTGGTCAGAAGTTTTGAACAAAGGTGTAATGCACAAAGTAAATTTGGGACGCTTGCTTTGTTTGGGATATGATTTAGGGATGTGGCGCGATGCCCAACTCTAATGCGTTGGCAGTATGTCTGAAAAATATATTTGGCTGTGATTTATGCAGATTTTTTCAAACTAAAAAAAAGTTTGTTGTTCGGAGCCGGTTAAAGCGCAGTCGCAGCGGAAAAACACTACATTTTTTACCAGTCTCATGAAAAACAAGTAGTTATTGTATGGATTTAATTGAATGTGATGAAATTGGACGTAAACAAAATACAAAAATAGAAAATTTATTAATTACCATTTTACAAAATATAACCTTAATTCTATTAACTTATTTTAAGTATGATGTTACAATATTGATGGCTACGTGTTCTTATATTGAATTTGCGCTTCAGTGATATTTAAATTTGGGGCCCTCGCTAAACAAAAGCGAGTCTTTAAAAAAATATTAGTTAGCATTCTTTTGATCATTATAGCATTTCATCAACTATGAACCAAATAAATTATCTTAAGCATTCTTTATTCACACGCGCCGAGCGAAATATGGTCGGTATATCAAACCCAGGAAGTTGTTTCAAGAGAATTTCCAAAATTCACCGCAAGCCCACTCACCTTGCAACATAGAGAATATAAACCAAAGATGACTAACTTAAGCACACTGAAAAAAATAACAAATGAAATAAGAAATATTGTGTAAGCAGGACAAAAATATTTTCTTATTAGTTTCACTTCAGACGTCAGTGCAATTTCAATTGTGCAAGTCAGACATAAAAAAAATAATATACTACCTGTTTTATCATACTTAAGTCATAGCACGGAATAATAAAATTGTTATTCGTAAGTGACATTATAAATTATTATGTAGTATTATTTCCTATGACATTTTATAAAATTATTTAAGAATCCATATTTGACATTGTTTGTTTGTAAGTGACTTTAATTTTTTTATGTAAACTGAATTTTCTTTGACATAGCTTAAAATTATTTTATTTTATCTAATATTAGAATTAAATTAAATGTATCTACTTAAATAAATCTGACATTGTTTGTTTGTAAATGACATTATGTACACACTTTTATGTTTTTATCTATAATTCTTTCGTTAATAATTAGTATTAAGTTATATAAATGATTACTGTATTATATGACGTACCTATTGTAGCGCAATGCTATAAGGTCAATAAATATCTTTGAATCTTTGAATCTTTGTTTCTTTTGTAGCGTCTATAGCGGACCAATCAGAGAGAAAACAAATCTCGTGCTTTTAATTAGTAAATGACCACTAACGTAGATTTATTTTCCCTTACGTAAATTAGAATGTTCTTACATTAAGTTGTCAAATCGCATGCTATTTATAAGTGACCGATGACAAATCACGTAGATTTAACTTCCCCATAAGTAAATCTGACTCTTCGGAATTAGGTATCTATGGCAGCAACATCGTTGCTTGCGCCCACCGCAGCAGCCAAAACATTAGAATGGAGTCAAAAATATATACACGAGCGTACATTTACAGACCGCATGCGTTCCGACCCCTCTTTAATTAGTGCGGGGTTCAGAAAGGTCATACGTTAATTGCGGTTCCGACACGGAAACTCGACTTAAAACCTTTGAGAGCCCTTCCAGATTACTCTGTATTATTTATCATATACCTGCCCTGCACCTTGAATGAGCAGTCATCATTTCGTTGACTGTCTCTTGCTTCTGATTCGGACCGTCATAGAATAGAAGCACTATCTACCTTCGATTCCCTTGTGATGTGTGATGTTCATGGCCTTGTTAAGAAAGATTTGTCTGTTAATTATTTGTATTATGTCATATTAGTCACTATTTAACTCTTTAGTGTCATGGTTATACTGATATTGTTGTAAAGTCTTTAAGCATTAGAATCTAATGTAAAATAACGTAAAATCTTTTGTAAGGGCAAAAAGTAATCCAAGTGTAAATAAAGCCATAAAAAGAAGCAAATCAAATATAAAATCCCTGCTTTAAAACATCCCAGGTCAAGCAACAAATACTCAAGTCCAGTGACTCGAGAGAAATGAAAAGATAAAATTATCTAGATACGACTTAAAATAGAAAATACTCATTTCAGTGGACGCAATTTATTTTGTTATGGATCTCTTCGTTTTACATTGAGCAATTTCGCCAGATTACTAGACGGCAAACGGCCTTTAAAATTTTATTATTATATATTTTGAGCGTTCAAATAATCGTAAAGCGCTTATGACAGCTAATAAAAAAATCACGCAACAATATTTTTTTCCCAATTTATGTTAACAACTTGTTTTTATAACTCAATATCTGGGGAGGCTTTACAATAACAGATTTGCACATCAATTATAACTTTTGCAGCGCCTTCGCTTATCAGAAAATATGTTTTTGTTCGAGTTTCGACTGCTCCTGGTTCCGGTATTATTTCATTTTTTTGTTCGTTCAAAAGTAGGCAGGTAGTGGGAGATGGGAGCTTACTTTGGACTGGAAGAAATTGTTCATTTATATTACGTTACAATTTTTCAAAATTAACAATCATAAAGGCAATCATGCTTCTTTTAGTGGTACTTTACGGGTAATTGTAAATGTAAAAAAAATGAGTTGACATTTGGCAATCTGAATTAGTTCCTGGATGCTTTTTTTTATATATCCACATCTCGAAAACTACTAAATTTCTTTTGATGACACTTTCGCTGACCCCTATGTGAAAACACACCAATTTTAAAACAAAAAGAATCATATTGATACAGTTATACTTTTCATGAAATTCGTAACCAAACACTTACACTTACAAACTTAAAGAACATATTGTGTTAAATATATTTAAAAAAATGTTTGTGACTCTCGGACTATCCATTATGAGAGCCGGGAGCGTAATCAATTTACCAGAAAATATTTTTAACTCAATTAATAACGAGTGTTTGCTTTATTTACTCGGGGGCAATAAATTTATTTTAACAGTTACCCAAAATATTGTGTATTAAACTTCTATTTTTAAATAGAATGTTTGATCATAATTTATTTTATTTTTAGTCATATAAATTACTTAGTTTTCATTCGTGTAGATGATAGGAATGCGAAAACACCGATTTATTGTTTATAATATTGTGAGGAATACGGGCGCGGGTCACACATTAGTCGCGCACAACCACTACAGAGTCTTTATGTTGAGAAATCAAGATGATTAATTTAGCACACGACCGGCCATCGGCGCGGTCGGACAGCAAGCCAAGATCTACTTCATATTACGTCAGATTATCAAAATATGTCACGCGTACCCGCATTTCTCTCCTTTATTCATAAACATCTATCTACTACACGCTATTGCTCTGTGCCAGTAGATGGCGCTAGTAGTACACAAAAGAAACAATGGTGCGCGTCGCCAACACATCCGTTTTCATAAATTTTTATATAAAGTTTCATTTTGAATTCATTACTTTTTTTTATTCTAAATCAATATTATATTATTAGGACATGATTTTATAAAAACTCAAATGTAAGTACCTTTTTGTGACCCTTTGCTAAAATAATAAATAAGTCGTGCAATTATTTTGTCTTTATACATGGTGTTAACACTTCTACAAGACGTCACTACCTTAGTCTAAAAATAACTAAAAGTTGGAAGTAAAAGCCATACTTTCTGATTTCCGTTAAAAAAAGGTCCTACAAAAGAGTATTACCCCAACCTTTTTCATATAACTCATCGCTCAACTCGCAGCCTCTCGTGAATCGTTCAAAAATGCCTCCAGAACTCGTCAATAGACAGACTTGTACGGATTATTCACGCGCCATTAGCTCAGTTCACGCCTTTGTGTTGGCCCCACTGTCTCCTCCACTCATTGTCATGCAGGGCTGCCACCGAGGAACTTAATTACATGAGTCTGACTCCCTCCCATTATACGGTTAGCTGTTGATGAATTTGTGATTTTTGAGATCATTATAATTGGATTTGGGTTCATTTGGAGATGAAGGATAAAGTTTTATTTATTTATTTAAATTTAACGTCAAATACATTTACGAATTACGCGTGGCTGTAGTCTAAGATGTTGCATGAGTACTGAGATCTTAGACTTACACAGCTAAAATGACAGGAGATTTATTTAAATTGACACATTCTATGATTACATACCTATTATGTTTGACATGATTTTAACAAAAAAAAAAACATATTTTATTAATAAAACTACTAAGACATTGTAACTTCTAAAATTTTATTAAAACTAAATGTTATAAATTCAATTTGACGAGATATTGCAATTTGTGTAGCATATTCCATGATATTAGTACTTATACCTATACCTATGTATGAAACAACTTTACAGTATCAATAAGGATTCTTTATCTTTATCTTATCTTTATCTTTTTACATAAGAATACGAAAACTTGATGGAAGTAACAACAATTGAGTTTATCAATGTTATGTTATTTGTTGTTATGTTTGTTTTGTTTTCTTTTGTTTAGGGCACAAAGCCACGATTACACATAAAGCTAGTGTATATGTTAAGTAGGATCGCACAAGTACTACTTATGAGATTCATTATTTTATTTATTTATTAAAATCAAGTCAAATAATATTAAGATTGCTGAAATAATGTATTATGTTAGGTTTCCATTTTATGACAGTGGAAAACTATTATAATAAAACATTTAACCCTAGATAACTAACCTTCGTCGATTCGTCGACGCGTAAACAAAAAAATCGCGATAACTTTTGCGCGTGCGACCGTGCGGTTTTCTAATTCAACCTAATCCCTATCGACCCGTTTCTCTCGCGACTGACGGTAGTGCTTTGTGCGTAGGGGACCTGTACGCGCCGTTCCAGCAACCATGGCTCGTCGCATCGACGAAGGTTAGTAGTAACGTAACTTTTTGTACTATTTAGTTAAGTTAAACTTACGTTCTTTTATCATTTCTTGATTTATAACGGTCTCTAATATTTTATTTTTTTAAGATACAATTCGTGCGTTGTTGTTAGATGATGACAGCGAGGAGGAAAATTTAACTGAGAGTGAGCCCGAAGACCACACTGAAGCTGATCCCGCGTATGAAACGCAGGGTGATGATGAAGCTTCTACTGTGAATGAAGAGCTACTTCCGGATGAAGATTATAAGGCAAGTAGAGCCACATCTCCACCACGTTCTACTGATGACGCGACACCTAGAACTTCAGCAGACCCTAGCGATTTGATTATAAGACCATCGCGTACCATTCTTCGTGAGAAAGATAATCACAAATGGTCATCACAACAGTCGAGGCCACTGAGCTGAACAGCTTCAAGGAACGTTCATATAAGACCTGGACCTGTAAATGCTATCGAGGCGTGAATATCTAAAAGCCCGACATCACAAGCTGATCGAACCACACATGCAAAAAAGATTGCTTATACTAACTCTACAACTACTCTGCGGGACTCAATTACACAGATTTTAAACATGCCAGGAAGTAGTAATGAGAGTGGTATACATGAGAATGAGCAAAGTAATGCGGCTGATATCTTTCCACTGCAAAATAAAAGAAAAATATGTGCCTATGTCCCTCCGCAAAGCGAAAGACGACTAGGAGTAGGTGCACTAAGTGCAATAAAGCGTTGTGTTGGGAACACAAACTTGATGTGTGTCACAAATGTTTTAGTTCCTAAGCTATTACCAAAATTTTGTTTTCAGCTTATTATTCATATATTATTTTTATAAATAACAGTTTATTTAGAACAATAATATAATATATACGGTTGTGTTTAAAATTTTGAAAATGTTTTGTTTGCATTTGAACTGCGGTCTCATTAATAAGACTGTTTGAATTAAAAAATATATTAAAGTATATATTATAATCTTTAAATATGTAGATTAATACTTTGTTTTCCAAATAAAAACATAAATTTGAATATATATTTTTTATGAAACCCCTAAAACCCCTCCTTTATACAGCGTAGTCGAAACGACGAAGGTTAGTAGTAAAAGTCGTAAAATAAGGTTAGTAATCTAGGGTTAAACAAACAAATTCTAAAGTTCTTCCCGATATCTGAGCATCGATTTCAAGTAAGGTCCATAAAGAGCATAAATATCTCACATCCGTTTGTTTTGTTTACGCAGCACAGCTCTGCATACTAGTGCATACCAGGCTAGCGTTGTAGTTGGCTGCTGACCAAAGCACGCCTTCGTCTTCGGCATCTTATACCTAAAGGTCTTGTGAGATTTTAACTTCAATAAATAGAATAAAATAACTTTTAATAAGACAGGTTACAAACGTTTAGTACACACACACACACACGCATACATATATGTACATACAATAAATCAATCAGCCACAACACGAACAAATAAATTAATGGAATGATTTAGCAATGAACAAAGATATGCCTTTCATATTAACCGTGTGGGTTTTAAGATCCTCCGTAATTTATTCCATTTTATACTGGACCATGGTACATAGACAAAACTAAGCTCTACTCTCTTGAGTCGTATTCCTCATGAATGAGGGTCGTGTCTCCTCGCAGAATTAATTCGTTATGGGAGTTTTCTTGGGTGCATACATCGTGGTGGGCACCCAGGTCCTTCCACGGAAGACATATGTCCTCGGATATTGTGGTCGTCAAACACGTCGGTTTCCTCACGATGTTTTCCTTCACCGCTAAGCGAGAGCAAATTTACACATCATTTCAAAATACAAGTCATTGGTGTAGGGCCAGATTTGAACCAAGGTGCGTCTGGATGAAAAGCAAACACTGGAACCGCTAAGCCACACTCGCCTTTTTTAAGCTCATCAACTAAAAAGAAAAAATAAATAAAACCCATAAAAGGTCAAGTTTTCATTTTAAGTACTAAACTTTAATTACTACAATTTCTCGCTATTGAATTGATTACTAGAATCGTCTTATTTCTTCTAATCTAGATAGAGGCCTATGGATATTAAGTGCTATCTGATTTATTCACGTAATTTATTTCCATTGCCGTTATCTACCTTCGCACAAAGGAAATCCATCTGTGAAACCTATTGTGCTTCTTCACTTATTTATAGGCTACATAAACAGGTAAGAAAAGGAGGAAATGAATCAACGAAAAACCACGGTTCCTTTATTCATAGCAATACAATTTCGATAGTTCCTTCGCGGCATGTTGTAATATGAACTCTATGATATCACATGCGATAGACCCGTCGTTGAAACCAGACAGACATCTACACTTATATATTTTATAGTTATAATAGAACTAGTGGAGGCCCGCGGCTACGTCTGCATTATTTCAGGATAAAAAGTATACTATGACACTTTTAAGCCCTTATACTACGTACATACCAAAAATCATTAAAATCCGTATAGCCGTTTTTTGCGTGATGAGCGTTTAATTAAACAGAAAAAACGTAGACACACACAAAATTTTCTATAAATTGTTGGAACGTGTTCTGCTATCAATTAAAGGTACATAATGTTCAAACATTCCTTTTTTAATATCTTCAATGTTCAGACTTTCGACCTATATGTATAGATAGATATGTTGTATATAATATAGGTTTACTTGATTGGTGGTTTATTAAATCATATGGAGCGAGACATCATTTAGTTAACAAAGACTTTTAATAAGATCATGTGTGTTTAACCATCATTTTGTCTATGTACGGGCCACATAATCGAAGTTTTATTCGAATTTATTTATAACGACAATGTTTCCATGTCGGTTTCCGGTTGGAAAACAGATGTGGTTGTTACGTGGTCTGTCGATATGATTGTTTCTGCTCGCAGTTTCAGTGGCAATGAAATTGGACAAATTGCGTGGTCGAATTAATGATATTTTGACAATTAGTTATTTATATAAAGCGTTACTTTTTAGTTTCTAAAAACGCATTTTTATTTACCATCTAGATTAATAAAACTAAATTACATAATAGATGCGAATGTTTCTTCTAAGCAAGCACTCTAGATCACAGGCTACAACGAAGCTTACCACCAGACGAACTGTGGTCAACCATGAGCGTATCTTGACTAAAAACTTAAGTAAAAGTGATATAGTCGAAGTCAATCGTTTCATGGATTTTAACTTCATATTACAGGAAATTTAGGACCTAAGTAGAGTATAATGATTCTTATTATAATATCTAAAGAACTGTAGTTCATAATTTAAGACGTTTGCTAGTCTTTCTCAAATATTAATAATACGAGAACTCTGAATATTTAATGTGGTACACGTCACAGGCTGGGTTGGTTTCAAAGCTTAGTTATTTATGCAAAGGTGAGTAATCAAATTGGGACGACCGTCTTTGGTTGGTTGCGAGTAGAGGCGCCAATATACCAGTCTGAACATTTATGTCTTGTTGAAAAAATAATAACTGTACAAACATAAAATAGTCTTTACTCTCGACATACAGCAAATAATAAACAATGAACTATGTATTGTATTCTATTATTACCCTGAGCAAAATAAGAAATATTTATCTATCATAATAATAATAATAATATATCTTTATTTCAGACACAATGATCCATAGCACACAAAAGTAAAATAAAATACAATATAAGAAATCAGGTAGCAACAGCTACTCATCGTTTATATGTTGCAGACAGCAGCTGCCGGTCCGCTAAGCTTCTAATGATCTGGTTTTTACACGTGTCAACTCTGGACATGAATGATGCAATACGTTTTCGCTGAATAGCGAAATATCTATCTTAAAATCGGTTGTAAAAGCTTGTCACTATCCTAAACTTCTTTAGTATTAATTTGATGTCATATTTCATGAGTAAAGCTCTGATTTCCTAGGAAAGCGGTTCCGACATATAGCGGCCGTAATACAGCGGTGAATGATGTCACTAGAACGGTGTCTATGTATACGAAATGGCGCGGTTTCCTAGAGAGCGGTAACTTGCACCGTAATTTACTTTAATTATTTTTGCGTCCGTAATATTATTAAAGCCGCTTTATGAAGGCACCGCTGTCCTAGGAAACCAAAGCTTAACAAGTAGACGTGTCCTGTTTTAAATAAAATACACTTAGTTCAATGAAAACGATTTAAAAATAGTGACCTACATCATACATTTATTAAGTCAAGTCCAGTCTCATGTCAGTACTTGTAATTACCATGATATTGAGTGGGGGTTGGCTTTCATAGATTTGACTATTGGCTACTTTTTACTTACAATCTACGAGACCAAGGTTAGTGAGTCATCGCTGGTCTTTTATAAAATCAGAGAAAAGACAAGACAAGAGACTCTCGTGATGACAAGTCATCACCATTATCTAGACCACAGAATAAACACTAGTAACATAGAGTACCTAAGGAAGTACACCAACCTGAGACATTAGACTAATCAACAGCCATCTATACGCTAAGTACACAGTCAAAAGGCAGGTTAGACTTAACCTACGACTCATTTTTACTATA
This sequence comes from Macaria notata, assembly GCA_927399415.1. Taxonomy (NCBI): domain Eukaryota; kingdom Metazoa; phylum Arthropoda; class Insecta; order Lepidoptera; family Geometridae; genus Macaria; species Macaria notata. The sequence goes on from OV656727.1 coordinate 6,371,817, forward strand.
GAATTGTAACCCCTTACAAACTTCGCGTCGAAAATGCTTCCGCATATTATCTCTCTACCACACACCACTCGCACACAAAGCATGTCCGTGATTGGTTACGATGTCGGAAATAGTTGAATGATGCTTGGACGCAGTTAGTCACTAAAAGGTCCATCATCATCAGGTGCTATCTTCATATTGAAATTCGGAGATCAGTTGGCAAAATTTCTTGCGATCCCATGCTGTTTCGATCAGATGAATAGCTTAGCTTTATCAATTTTCTAGCGTCTTAACTATACTAAAGACTTACTTGACAAATAGGTTTACAATACAATACGATATCTCTTTATTGCACACCAAAATAAATTACAATATGAAAAGGACTTAAACTATAAATATATGTACTAGTGGGCGGCCTTATCACCTTGAGTGATTGAGTGGTTTGGGCACCGCTTAGCTACTCAACCGCAGTGGCGGCGGTTGATCATCTAGTGGAGTTGTTTTATGGCTCAGTTTTGTTTCTATCTATAGAAACATAACAATATAATCTATAGATTATATTGGCTACTCAACCGCGGCGGCGGCGGTTAACATCTCGTGATTTGTTTTGGCTAAGTAACGTTTCTATAGTACACATTGTATTGGTGCACAGCCAAAAGCCGGGTTAGACCTATCAATGCTCCGATAGCGAACAGATTAGAGAGCGGAAATCGTTATTGCTGCTTCAGTAAACTTCCGTAACGATTTGCGATAGACGTCTGGCTACTGGCCGGTACAAGCGTATTTTGTATCTGTGGATACATAGTATCAGTTGAAAGAATAGAGTTTCTGTTTTGTGTTGAAAGGAATGCAATAATAAATATCTTTAAATTTCTTCATTTCTTTGCGGCATCTTAAATCTTTTTACTTTGATAGTATAGGACAGCTATAATAGTCAGTTATTGTTTTTTTACTTATTATCTAAACATTTTATTTCTGAAAAATATAACTTAAAATACTTGTGAGATTATTCAATATATTTGTTAATATTGCGTATGATTTATCACATACCTATTTTGATTTGTTATTATTATAAACCCATATTATACATATATATGCACTACTTAGACCTAACAAATTGATAAATTTGTAAACAAATAAAAAAAATAAGATGCTTGTTATAAGCCTAAACATAGCCTTTGATCTATTTTAAGCCCATTTTGTGATTATTTTTTATCATAAAATCATAAAAACAAGCACAACGTAAACCTAACAAATTACAACCTAACAAGTTGCTTAAATATATCTCTGACGGAAAAAAAATGCATATGTTTTGTGAGCTGCTAATACCTTCAAAGCATGTTGTTAGCAAAAATGAGACCAGATTTATACCACTCTAAAATTAGGCACTAAAATAGTGGCTAATTTTGATGATAAATAAAGAACGTGCAAAATTCAACGCCACTCCAAATCAGCTTAAAAGCAAAAGTTTTAGCTTATGTAAACTTTGGTATGGAAACTCACCTCGCCGCGCTGAATTGATAATGCAGCCACATTCAACATACTGGGATTGTAACTGTTGACGGAAAACGTTATGGAATAAGTCTTGTTTTAAGGTTGAAGTCTGGTAAACTGTGTGTGCTTTCATTATATAACAAATATGATGTAGGAGGGGATGCACCTTGCGTTTCAAGTTCTCTTGAGCCCTACTGCAAGATGCAAACACCACACAGGTACGGTAAATAAATAAAATTTGTTTATTTTGCATAATTTTGTTTTACAAAAAGATACTGGAATACAAAGCCTCCCGAACTAGTGTTCACTGTGTCTCGGGAGCCGATGGCTTGTTGGTATTGTTTTTGTGTTTTGTACATTTTTTCTGATTTAGATGACTTCAAATTTGATAAGATTAATTAAATTCGATTCGATGATAACTTTATTTACAAAATATTGCTCTAATACAATACATCTATTTTCATACAGTTAATTTGATCTTGCTAAACCCAGGATTCAACTCTATATGCTAGCTATGCTCGCGATTCCGTCGGATATTTATCCAACCACCAAATCACCAACCAAAATTTTTTGGTTAGTTGAAACTTAAAATTAGGATTTACAGAATAAAAATACTTTGCATTCTTGTCGAATAAACATCTATTTACAACAAAATTTGGACAAATACTTAGTGACAAAAAAGGATATATGAATTATTTGTCGCATATTTTTATTTTTTTAGTTTTCTCCTATCGTAGCTTTCTGCACTGCCATTGCAGTGTTCATTTCAATTTCAAATAGAACAGCTCGGTAATATGATTTTAGTACAACTGAAATAAAACGTATCGTACTGACTGTGTGAAATATACACTTGTTAAACATTGTAAACGTATATCTAGCGCCATAATTACCTAATATACCTATTACCTATATTATCCGAGGACATGTGTCTTTCGTGCAAGGACCTGGGCGTCCACCACGATGTATCTGCCCAAGAAAACTCTCCTAACCAATTAATTTTGCTGGTTAGTCACGACCCTCAGTCACGAGAAAACACGACTCAAACCCAATACTTCGTCACACAAACTGTTGTCTGTTTTTATCTTGATAGTTTTGACAACGAGTAACAGAGATAAAATATAGGTTAAGAAACTGTTTTTTTATATATGCAAGACATAAGTAAATGAGAATAAAAAATCACCACGCTAACTGTTAAATAAATATCTAAAACAAAGAGATAAGAGATACAGACAAAGGTACACATACTTATAATTTTGCCGACTCTTAGTGTGATAGAACCTTAATATTTTTGAAAATATTTATTAAAACGCAATTAACCCTGTATTTACAATATAGTATTAAATAAACTTATTCAATGTTAATAGACGTTCATACCCCAAAGTATTTGTAATAGAGTTTAGATAGTGTGTGCAAATTCAAAGCGTTTTGGCTCGATTCCAAGTGATATGAATTGATATGATTTCGAATTGGAAGCGCAGAAAAATTTGCCGTTTATTCAAAACACTATCCGTCTTATTATAAAAAAATGGTTTGTTCTAGGCATATGTCAGGTAATAGGAAGTCCCTGAACTTCGTTACCGTAACATGAATTCTTATTACAAAAGCAGAACGAAGTCAAGACTTGTTACTACAAAGAACGATCCCAGGATTAAATATTATATCATCTGTGGTAGCAAAAACACGAAGTTTTTTTTTATTCGTTGGCTATAACTACGTAATGTGCCAGTTTTCAAGTTAAAATAACCGTCAACGAAATTATTTTAGCGTTTTTGACGTTGTCATTGATATTGTATTTTTTTTGTTTTCAAAAAGTTGCATTATTTAGCAACATTATCAATGTTTTCAAAAACTAAAAAACGTGCCGCAAACTGGTACTGGTGGCTTTATTATTTTATTTCATTTATGAAAGGAATTAATGAATTAATTGAAAAATTAACTATTGTCAGCTTTTACTTTTGTTGTTTGATTAATTGCATAAGTGAAGATAAAGTAGAGTATGCAACTGCATATAGGTAACACGGGTATTAAAACACTCGTTACTATTATAAAACTCGCTGCGCTCGTTTCATAAACTCACACTCGTGTTTTAATACCCTTACTTATATGACAGTTGCATAAACTACTATTTAGCTATTGATACGTCGGAGCGAAGCCTTTATAGCGTACGATACTTATTTACTTACTTATTTTGTCTATCTTTCTTTTATTGCAGTGTTTTATTTGAATAAATAGAATATACATACAAACATTATAAAAAAATACATACACCCTGCTTAAAACAAGTTTTGTCTGCATACTTAAAAAATAATTTAAGAAAAATTACGTTAAGTTGTCCTAAAAAAGGTATAAATAGACGCTGAACGCTTACGCCGTTTAAAAGACATACACAAAATAATAATGGCCAAAGTTGTGGTATTTTTAACCTTTTTCGACGCACGGGACAAATCAATGTAACTTATATCATATTTGTATTCTGCATGTTTTTCAACTGCTTTATGTTTATATTGTAATGACCTGTGTGTAAACATAATATATGCTTTCTTTCTTCCTATTTTACGTAACGTTTCATCAATTGTCATTCCGAATAGGGCCGAAATAAACCCAAACATCTCGTGCTGGTGGCCATTCTATTGCCTACACCTCTTATCGGGTCGCCCATGTGGCCGCCGAGGGGCCTTTATTTTGCATTTTCTCCGCTCACAGGATATTATTTTGTATCATGGACGTAACGGGCACGTAAATTGACAAGAACACAGCTTATTGTTTGCTGTTGAACAATATATTACTTGTGAATTTCCTTTAAATATCTGTGTACTAGCTGGTGCGGGCGACTTCGTCCGCGTGGAATAGTTATTACCATAAAAACGGTTTTAGTGAGTTAAAAGATAGACATAGGTATACTGTTTCGGACATTTTATTAGATCATTTCAAGAGGAATAATCCTTTATACACATTTTTTTGATATCTTGAACCGTTTTCGCAACGGAAGCCCTCAGAGAATAATTTTCCCCGTTTCTTCTACATTTTCTATTGTTTCTTCGCTCCTATTAGTTGCAGCGTGATGTTATATAGCCTAAAGCCTTCCTCGATAAATAGTCTACTAAACACAAAAATATTTTTTCAATTCGCACCAGTAGTTCCTGAGATTAGCGCGTTCAAACAAACAAACTCTTCAGCTTTATAATATTAGTATAGATTATTGATACCTAAGTGTGTAAAAAGCTAGTACAGACACCTGTGGACACCTGTCCGAACATCCAAGCGCTAGTTTTCAAACTTGCTTGAGAACAGCTTGTACCATGCTGGTGACAGCATAAACTGTTTTAATTAAACCTTACATATTAGACTGCGCAGGTACAGAGTTGATTTACTGATGTTGATTCTATTGCTGCATTAAATGTGACCTGTAAAAAGTTAAGTTTTTAAATCATCTGTGGATATTTTGGCTATTGAATAGGCTCTATAACTGCTGCAGATATGTAGCTTATACTGAGTTTTTGGTACAAAATATATTAAAATATGTGTAGCAGTAAGTATCAATGACTCTCTTTTTTAAATTGTATTAGTCTTGATTTATTTTTTGTTAGCTATAGCACAGTTCGATATAAGCTTTGAAATTCAAAACTTAGCTTGTCACTGCAACTGCAACAAGTAATCGTAATAATTACTATCACTCAGTGAAATGCTGATTAATCCCTTAATAGATCTATAAATATACATTCACTAGCTGTGCCTGCGACGTCGTCCGCGTAGAATAGTGATTTTGGGCATTAATTCTATGAATTTTGAACCGTTTTCGCAGCGAACGCAACGGAAGCCCTCAAAGATGAATAATTTTACCCGTTTTTTCCACATTTTCCATTGTTTATTCGCTCCTTTTAGTTGCAGCGTGATGTTATATAGCCTAAATCCTTCCTCGATAAATGGTCTATTAAACACAAAAAGAATTTTTAAATTTGCACCTGTAGTTTCTGAGATTAGCGCGTTCAAACAAACAAACTCTTCAGCTTTATAATAAAAGTATATATTTAGACATTCAACAGAATTGGTAACCCCTGCCTGTTTCGTAGCCTGTTAAATAATAGATAAAGTAAAGCACATTATATGAGAAACTGTTACCAGGTATCGGCATTACCTTAGTTCGAGCTATATCACTAGTACAGTAGTGGCCCAGGTGGCAGTAATGGTTTCTAATAACCTATCTCCGTTCGAAGTGCCTCTGAGAATGAAAATAAGAAACAGCAAGTCTTTGTATTCTTCTGTTCGGAAACGCAGCGGAAATAGAGCAGAATTTAAGTCGCTAGATGATGTGCTTGTGGTTATTTTATAGAGTAGAATATAGATATATGAGAAGTTTTTTTTTTAACTGCGCCCACACCGCTTCCGCACAAATGTGTGGGTGTCTAAATAAATAAATGACTTTAAAATGAATATTTTGATTTGTGATAACTGACGTGTACGGAAAGAAAAACTGAAAGAATGTCAAGTCGACCCAATAAATGCCTATGAGGATTTCGATATTAAAATTTATTAACCAAACAAAAGGAATGTTTTTAAAAATTGAAAACTATTGATTTACTTTGTTCTAGCAGTTATAAGACTATTCTACTTTCATTACCTATATCGAATCTTTAGCTTAAAAACTAAACAGCTTTCTTTGAAATGTCTGATTATGTTATCAAATCCATATTTTAAGCTATTCCGAATAAACGTTAGCAATCTAGGTGTAGTATACAAATAAGTTACCCGAAAGCATTAGTTTTAGCCCATCAATTTATTTTCCACCATTGTACGTTATTCCCATTGTGATTGGTGCTCCAATTTCCTATAATAATAGTGAAAAGCCTGATTATACACACGTAAACACTTGTTACACTGTGCACAGGCAGTTTCAACGGGAATATAGACAGTAAACCTCCCATAAATTCTAAGATACGCAATAAAACATGGTCTATGTTATAAAAAAATATTTATTGAAATCATGGAGAATGGTTCATGGAGTAATTGAGTGAATTGAGATACAACACCCAAAAATAGACAAATGTGTTGAAACAAGAACCTCTCTCTTTTGAAGTCGGTTAAAAAGTGTTATATATATATATATATATATATATATATATATATATATATATATATATATATAATATATTATATATATGTAGGGATGTCACCTCTATATGTACCTATGTATAGCAACATAAATAAATATCAATGAAAGGATGCTGCACCTTCGAGCATGTTGTAATTTTTGTGTGGGTATCGTTTTGACGGCCTGGTTGTGAAATGTATAAAATGTAGGTACTTACCATTGCTACATACGGGTGCTACAAAAATCTAATGTCAAAGTACAGACTACATGAGCTACTTTATTGCTCATTAATTGATATTAATAAATTTTTGATAATATTTGTCTCTTGATAGGACCGGATACGGGTTGATTAGCGCAGGTCATTTATTAGTTGACAAAATATAAAAAAAAACAGAATGTATTGCCATCTAGCCCCATATAGGGGACATATATTAGGTGTCTCTAGTTTAAAATGTGTATGGGTGACATCAATCACTGGCTGTTAGGGTTGTCAGTTTTATTCCTGCTTTAGTATTAAAGGTATTATATTGCAGCGTTCACGTATGATTTGTCAATTATGTTGCGTGTGTGTGTGTGTGTGTGTGTGTTTTGAATAGGTATGGGTGTAATTGCTGCTTAATGCTTTGGAGGATTTGTATATGTCCATATGTCCAATCCAACAGAATGGATAAATCTTCTGTGGAAGATGTCAAAAATAACTAAATAAACATTAGCACTTCTTCTTCTTCCAGTGCCTCTCCTTAATGGAGGTTGGCCGTCAGCTCAGCGAACTTGTCCCTATCTTGTGCCAAGCGAAAAAGTTCTTCTACGCTGGCAATACTCGTCCATTCTCGTATATTTTTCAGCCACGATTTCTTTCTTCTTCCAACGCGTCTTTTGCCTGCGATTTTGCCCATCATTATGAGTTGCACACAACATTAGCAACATTAGCACTAAATATATCATTAAATAAATAAGTATACATAGCGTAGTTACTGTTTTTATCAATCATTTGGTTTCTGAGTTAAAATAATTTTATATTATTTTTTTCTTTGCAACAAAATGTCAACCCTAAAGTTTCATGCTTAGATTGCCAGAATTAAAGGCTCCTGTCTTCGCGAAAAATAAGGGTGATTACTCAACTCCTTGTTACATTACGAATGCTTACAAACGGTACATTACGTACGTATGTACTCAGCTTATGGTTATGACGTTGACATAAAACGAGTAATTAGGAACTGTCATTATGGAGTAATTACAAATGTATGGTCTGCCTTTGCCTTTTACGGCGTTTAGTGGATTGGTTTGCAAATTGTTGAATTAGATTTTTTTGCTTGTAAATTTTCGTTGTAAGTTTTCTTAAATGCCATCTTTTAAATTACATTATCAATAAGTGTTAGTATTATAGTATTATAATAAAACATTGTGTGACGAAAGTCATTTTTGCCAAAATAATTCTTTACGAAGAAGAACTAGGGATTTAAATTATCGCTATTGTACTGAACATACATTATTTTTGTCAACTTTTCTTTGGACATGATTTTAAAAGAAAGAAAGAAAGAAAAAAATATTGTGGCAGATTTAACAGAGAAACAAACACAAGTTAGTACTACTTACTATGATTTAAGCAATAACGAAGGTTAAATAAACTGAAACTTTCCCACCCCGTAATTTGCTATAAATAAAAAAAACTGAGCATGACTAGTAATTTCACCCGTACCTAAATCTCTTGATGTATGAAGATAAAGTGATTGATAGTGTTAGTTACAGGAGGTAGTTAATTTTCCAAGCAATTACTTAGCACATGATTTGCAATTTCTACTTATCCTATTAGCGAAAAATTGCCTACATTTTATACACATGGTAAATTCATCGCAATCGAGGTAAAATTTTATATTAATGTAAAATACTAAACAACAATATTCTAAATAAAATTCAAAGACGACTTACAGTCTGACTGACATAGTGATCTATCAACGCACAGCCCAAACCATCGGACTAATCGGGCTGAAATTTGGCTTGCAGGTAGATGTTATGACGTAGACCACTAAGAAAGGGGTTTTGGAAATGCCTTTTTTCAAGGGGGTAAAAAAGGGATTTAAGTTTTACTTCTTACTAGTCAATATATATATTTACGTATGAGTCGTCCACCTTACAAATTTTATCCACATGCTTGCTTTGACTATGCTATTATATTTAATTTTAACTCGCGTTTTCTCGTTTTTATGTTATTATTTTACTAACATATTATCCATTTTTTAATCATTATTCGTAACTTATCGTACATAATAATCATCAGTCTGTTATCGCCCACTGCTGAGCATAGGCCTCTCTTCTTGTACTCCACTCGTCCCGGTCCTGCGCATATCGAAACCATTGTCAAATACCGTAAACTATATTATGTATTCTGTGCCGAAAATTGTGTCTTCTAATTCATCCACGTTTATACAACTTAGTAGAAAAGTAAAGCAGTAAGAAGATTTTGGTAAGAATTGGAAGCTTTTCACAATTAGATGTGAGAAGAATATTCGCAGCTTAGATGAAGTAGCTATAACAATATTGCTTTAAGAATACATGTTCTGTTCCTATATGAAATGTACATACATAGGTATATGTATTTTACAATTTTTTTTTGTGCTAGCTACTTCCAAATTAGAACGAGACTAAGTACATAGTGAATCACGTGCTACAAAAGTCAAATAAATTATCGCCAATTTTATGCCAAACCTAAGGAGCTTTAGTAAAAGCCGCCGTGACTTATTAAATCACGGATAAAATCCTCAACGAAACACCGTTTTCGGTAAAATTAAGAGACACTGTGTTGTTCATTTGACTTTATTATTTTTCGTAACAGTCCGGATATTAACTTACATTGTTCGGAAGAAGTTATATTTATTATTCTGTCTACAGTTAAGTATGCGGAAAAAAACTCCATTTGCAACTTAATAAGGCTTTTAACCGTCAATATTACTTTAAGCGTTTATTATAAGATTTTGGTTAATTATCTTAATTTAGTGGGTACTTTAGTATATGTATCTAGAAAACTGGTAAGGCATGAATATACCCGTTTGGTCATATTATGATTTATCGAATAGAATAGATTTTATAAGAAAAATCAAGTTACGACCGATAAGGTTTATTCAGATCTTTTATATTGTAACGCTGTATGGTATTGTTACGCTAGGGAACTATTTCAACTAACCAATATAAGTGTAGAAAAAAAAACCTGTAAGTTGCAATTGAAGATTAAGCTTTATAAAATTGTTATCAATGTAGAATGTAAATGCTCAGCAACAATTACCTGGTAATAAATACATATGATTCAAAGAAATATTTTGTAACAATACTCTATGGTTCTGCTGGTTAAATAGTTTCATTTCAATTTATTATTTACACTCGTTTATCAAGTCGCACAGTTTTTTTATAGTGGCCAAAGCAACGCCAAAAAAACTACACTAAAAAAAGAAAACAAAGAAAAATATCTATAATAGTTATTCATAAAATCTGGATTAAAATTACAAATAAATTATAAATACAGAACTGAAATAACTGCACTTTTTGTAAAGAAAATCTTTTTGACGTTGCGAAATAGCCCACTTTAGCATTTACTTTAACTTGAAGACGTTCGCAATATACATGGCACATTCATTAATAAACAAGTACTTATTAAATACACATTTCTTGTTTGCGATGGTACGTAAGAAATTTGGAATATTATTTAAACATAGTTTTATATAACAATACAGCTGAGATCGGACCGCCATATTTTAAATATACATAATGTTATATTGTCTGGTTGTTATTATTAAAATCAGAATGAAATGAAATGAAATGAAAATTATTTATTTTGTGACAAGAAATTACATACGAACACATTCAAGAAAGTAAGACAAACACATTTTACACATAAGTACACAATTTCCTGTCACAAGCCGGCCTCAACTTAGCATGTGCTGACTGCGAACAGTCAGCGCTGGTCTTCCGTTGAGACCGACGGGTGACGACTCGAACTACGTACAACAAACGAAACAATTACACAATAATCATATATAACACACAAATATACAACTAAGAACATAAACAAACAAAGACAAATTAAAAAGACGACAGATTAAACAATATAATTAATAATAAATTCCATAAATTTATTTTAATATTAATTCTTTTTTAAATTTATTTTATTTTAAACTGATCAAATCAAAATCAAATTCAAATTGCGCTTGTATCATTACGGTGCGAATATTGTTTGATCTGTTGTGATTATGATAAAGAATTATAAAAAATGTGTAAATTAATAAAGATAATGCTGAGTTTACACGTTCGATCGCAGAATTAGGATTTTTAGTAATAGTATGGTATAGTAACTGGTGCTAGCATTTTTTTTATTTTTATAGACATCGTCGATAAGAAAAATATGGCAGCACGGATCTTCATTGCATTCACCTATTATATAAAATATATACAACATTTTAAGACTAGTTATTATCACGTTACACGCCGATGAAACAACAACATAACTGAAAAAACGAAGTAGGCCTACATTAATTAAAAATATTCGACGCAATCAATTTACGGATAAAAAGGAAAACAGAAATTGCCTTTAATTACTGAAAATTCCCCCGGAGAAGGTAAACCCACCACATACCACGGCTGGGTTACAAGGTTACGATAAATTATAGTAGAAACTTGAGTAAATGTAGTAGGGTTGTTGTTACAGATATCGTGATGGCGGGACCGCTGTTAGAGTTTGTAACTATTGTTTTGCCGTCGTTTGAGTACCATTGGTTGGCCCGGTCTGGGACCCGGTTGCTCTTAGTACTATCAGCGAGATCCTCATCGTCATAAGAATCTGATCCGTAATCGTCATCCGACGTCATCCGGATGTCCGGGTATTGGTAGGCGTGCCGGTCGTTCCCCGGTATTTCTGTAAAAAACAAAATAAGGTCAACACAAATTAGAACAGGAAATTGCTGTTTAATTAATTTTTGTGTCTCATTTTATTCTTTTTGCAAGGCGTGATTATTTTCGGCCAATTTTGTTTTGGGACAAAATAAAAGGTTTACTTACTAGCCGATATTCATGGGATGCTGTACGCGTGTTTTGTATAATGTTTGTAAATGTTGTTTTGCAAAGTTATTGAAAACTAATAGGCATAATATGGAATCAGCATGTTCGAGACTCGCATCGGATGGCCAGGATTAACTATGAGGAATGGATTAATCTGGGTCGACCAAAATCTGGTCCTGTTTATGACAAGATGTCCGAGTCGCGTAAAATCTTTAAGAGTCGACTAAAATGGTGCCAAAAACACCAAGAGCAGATAAAAATGGATATCGTCGCTAAGCAGAGAGCAGAAAAAGATTTTGGTAGATTTTGGAAATCCACGAATAAACTCAATGTTAAACCTGGCCTTCCAGCGAATATCTGTGGCAAAAGTGACCCGGATGAGATAGCCAGCCTGTTTAAGTCACACTTTAAGGTGCAATCTCCATTGGGCCCTTCTGCCACTGTGCTCGATGATGCGCCTGTCGTGCGGGTAGATGAGCCTCTACTTCAATTTTCTGCGAAACAAATTAATAAAGTTATAAGTAGTATGCGTAGAGGTAAGTCTCCCGGACATGATGGGCTCAGCATCGAACACCTTAAATATGCAGGGGTGCACTTGCCGAGGGTCCTGTCCTTGTTCTTCAATATGTGCATTAGTCACTCTTACTTACCAGATGACTTGATGAAAACTATCGTGGTGCCCATAGTGAAGAACAGGACAGGAGATATCTCGGACAAGAGCAATTATCGTCCTATATCATTGGCTACTACAGTCGCCAAGGTATTGGATAGCATGCTTGATCAGAGTTTGGATGAATATGTACAGTTACAGGACGCACAGTTCGGGTTTCGCCCCGGGCTCTCCACGGAAAGCGCAATCCTGGCTCTCAAGCATACTGTCCAATATTATACGGAGCGGAAAACACCGGTTTTCGCCTGTTTTCTTGATCTCTCCAAAGCTTTCGATCTCGTAGCATATGATGTGCTTTGGAGAGAGATGGAAGACAGGGGTATCCCGGATGAACTGCTCCGGATATTCCAGTATTGGTACAGCCGCCAGACCAATCACATCAAGTGGGCAAGTAGTATCTCGGACTCGTATAGGTTGGAATGCGGAGTAAGACAGGGTGGGCTCTCCTCGCCTAGAATTTTCAACCTCTATGTGAACGGTCTCATAGCCAAGCTTAGCAGCATGCGTGTCGGGTGTCACGTGGGTGGTGTCTGTGTCAACAACATCAGTTATGCTGATGACATGGTGCTGCTGGGACCTACTGCGAAGTCTATACGAGATATGCTCAAGGTTTGTGAGAACTACGCCGCATCGCATGGTCTGATATATAATGTTAAAAAAAGTGAATACATGGTCTTCAAGGCCGCTGGTAAGTGTCCTGATTCTTTCCCTCCTATTACCCTTAATGGCTTGAACTTAAATCGAGTAACTCGGTTCAGATATCTCGGACACATACTTGTCGACGACCTTAAAGACGATGAGGATGTAGAAAGGGAGCGCAGGGCGCTAGCAGCTCGAGGAAACATGCTGGCCCGCAGATTCGCCCGTTGTACGGACCAGGTCAAAATTACGCTATTTAAAGCGTATTGTCAGGGCTTGTACACGGGCGGTCTGTGGTTCAGATGCTCCCAAAAGTCTCTAGATACCCTGCGAATTCAGTATAATAATGTCTTCAGGATGATGTTGAAACTTCCCCGATTTTGTAGTGCTTCCAACATGTTCGCGCAAAACGAAACCGACGGCTTTAATGCTCTCATTAGGAAGAAGGTGGCGTCGCTAGTGCGGAGGCTGCGGGGGAGTGACAACATCATCTTGAAAGCTGTAGCGGCAGACCCGCATGCGCCTGTACTGAGACATTTCGTGCGGACTATGATTCCGCAAGGAATGCCTCCTAAGTACATGACGTATTAAATAATGTAACTACATGTACCTACTTGTTAATTATACTAACCCTAGCTTGTAAGAATAGTTATAAGTTACTAACAAAATATGGATCAATCAACCAATTGTAGTCCGAAATAAATCATTTTGAATTTGAATTTTGAATAATATTAACTACAACTTGCTTAATATTAAACTTGGAACACAAAATCTCATCGAAACGACGATCGATAAATTGACGATCTGGAATTGAAATCTTGATAATTTGGGCACAAAAAGTTTCACTTCTTCCCTATTCGATTTAATCAATTCAAGCTGTTACGGTATCGTCAGCACTAGTCTAAAATTTAAAGCCTAGAAAAATAAGTGTTAAGAAATTTCATAGTGCACCTTGATCCTTGCCAGATAGTTTACCTGAAACACATCGCTTTGAGCGATAAGGTCACTAATTAGGACACATATTTTAAGTTTAGTGTGTTTTGTTGTGTTTTACTATGTTGGTGTTTTTAATAAAGTGTTTTTGATCATAAGAATTTGTCTAATAAATCCTTACCATACAACCTAATCTTGCTCTCAACGTCTCCCAGCGAGTTCTTGGCCACACAGATGTAGCTGCCGAGGTCTTCGCGACGAATGTTCTTGATAGTCATCGTCATCTCGGCCTCGAACATAGACTTCTGCCGCACCGTCATCTCGTGGTGCTCAGATGGGATTATCAGCTCACCTGCAGAAAAAAACGCAATTTAAATACCTATGTGGGATTATTTCATATTTCTTCAGAGTTTCATTAACGGTGGATTGCCGTAAAGTAACGCTTGATTCATTATCTTATTTAATATAAACCAAATGAGACCTGACCAAAATTAGACATAATAGTACGTAATTTTAATTTCGAGTAATGATAAATGTTGCTACCTAGTTACAAACCCAAATAGTAACAAGCCTTTTAGCAATATTCATTTTTTTAAACCTAACAACACTCATCGGTGGACAGTGCAAAGCATTCGCTACTCTCTATTTTGGTTTGGCTTCAATTAACATTGAAAACTACAAGAGTTGTGCGAGTCAAACTAGATCGACTCCTAATTTGGTACTATTAAAATAGTACATACTTCCGCACAAATACCAATGGGAAGAATAGCACTCTAATCTTTTGATTTCGCTATAATTCTGGAATTTCATGATAACTTTAACAATTTCCATGTAAACCAATTTCACAAACGCTATGTTTAACTCTAATTGATAAAGGTATACGAGAAAAACTCCAAATATATGAAAATATCAGAACTACTCGAAAATAGAACACGTTTCGTAGCAAATATGCTACCGGCTCCATTTTGTCCTATTTACTTGCCTGTACCCATCTCTAGAGACATCTTCCCACGAAGGTAAATTAACAGACTTTTTCGTTTACCGCACTAATGTAATATTAATACTGCGGTATAGAAAACACTTGGCTTCAAATTCAATATTAGAATTTCATCTTGCTACGGCCAAGTTTTATGAAAAATGTAAAAACTTTGCGCAGACACCTAGAGTTTTATGACTGCCTTATAATTTGTTTCGTTTTTATCGTGGCCGGTACATTGGCCGGGTTAATCAAATGTAACGGCTTTATTTTATTTGGTTGACTGTCACGGGAGGTGTAGTAAAAACACGATTGTCATGAAAATTATTTTCCTCTAGACTTCATAGCAATAAATCTAATCAAAAATATTAATCATTTATGTTGTTGTGTGTAACATTTCGTCTATCATCGTTATTTCAGTTGAGATTGTTATGTGATCAATATTTTGCCTAGGTATATTTCAACTATTGCACAAAATAAATATTATAGAATATTGTGAACTACACCTGCTATAGTGTATCTTTGGCACACTTTTCTATCACGCGATATTGCCATGCCAAGTTGGGGTCTTGCTTTTTGTGTTTAGGTTCTAAGTGCAGAAGTATATTCATAGCAGTAAGTAGTATATAAAGAGATATACCTGGATCTTTGACCCAGTAGTTGATGGACTTGGGCGAGGACTCGACATAGCACTCGAGTGTGACGTCAGTGCCGAGTGGCGCCCCCACCAGCTGGTTGGGCACCTGGATCACCGGGTGGACTGTGGGAAGAATTTATGATGTAAAAAAAAATCGCCATTCTAGAAACAGAAAGTAATTGTTACTAAACTAGTCATAATACGTTTTATTATTTATTATATTTCATTTGTTCATCATAATGCCAGTTGCGCAGGAGTTTGGAGTGTTGGTATTTGGGAGGGCTGTGCAATTTAAGCTAGAACAAGCACTCGTTTTTCGTAAATACATACTTAATATACATAGAAACGACCAGACTCAACACAATTTATTACATTTTTTAAAATTCATAATTACTTGGTCATGCGGGAATCGAACCCGCACCCCTAGATTAGAAGGCAAAGCCATTACCAACTAACCTAATAGGGCAGTAATTGATTGATAGATATATTGATTCAATTTTAAATGAGATAGGCTCACGCACGACTAAAACTTGCCTGATGTTATGCAATATTATAATCTACGATCTAGCGCGCTTGCCTAGAAGAAACAAATAAAATAAATAAATAAATATTTCACGAGGTATCACACAGCGCCATCTAGCCCCATACTAAGCTTACGCTTGTATCATGGGTTGTATTGTATACTAGATAACGGATATAATACATTTTTTTTTGTAAATACATACTTATTATACCTATACATAGAAACGACCAGACTCAAATGAAATATTATGCTTACAGTGCACACTAATGTGTATTCTCTTGCTGACTGTAGGTGGCACCCCGTTCCCCGCGATACATAGGTACGTGCCCATCTCAGATCGAGATATCTTGGATAGCTTCAGCACTTCGCCCTGGTACGTGAGCACTGGGGAAAGAAATCGTAAATTAGTTGCTTGAAATAGACTAAAAAACAGAGGAAACTGCAAGGAATGAGCTGGTCTTGCTTGGTGGTAAAGCGTCTACCTTTTAATTTATAAAGCTCCAAGTTTTATTCGAGTCGAACAATTATTTAATTTTCTTGCTATGTATGTATGACTTTACAATGGCTGAGCCAGGAAAGAAAATATTGTAAGGAATTCAAAATATTACGAGAATCACACACAAGATAAACTTATATCAAAATCTGCAATATTGTAACTTGTATTAATTTATTTAGTAAATAACGCATCAAAATAACAGGTAATGTTATGCTGTCGTGAAAGTCATTGAAATACCTAACCATTACTCTTTAAATAGATAACGTACAGAACACTTTAATTATTTAGCAAGTAAACTTATTACGAATTTAAGTTGCAAAAGAAAAAAAACCGTACAACCTTAATTTAACTCGCGCATTAAAACGACAGAAGTTTGTAAAAAACTCGGCTCATAGCTAAAATGAATTCAAAAAGTTTATAACGAACGCTTCAATCTCTAATTAACAGTTGAAGAAGTCGATCTTTGTGCCGAGTCTTGGCGTAGACTTGCCTAATTAGCCACATATCCGCATCCTTTACAAATCTGCTTACTTTGGAAACTGGTGCGGTTGTCACAAAAATAATGATGCTTGGTCACAGAGTATATAATAGTGAGCACAGTCTTGGGAGGAAAGGTTTTAATGAGTATACTATCTACGAGGGCGTCTACTCAAGGTAGCGTGCTATTTTTCTTTTGCTATAAGCTTAGATATGACTATAACTATAAGGTTAAGGTTTTAATACATTTTGCGGTCTACAATCCAGTGTTCTTGCCTCGAATAACTAAATTGTTCGAACGAAATAGATGTTGTCAATTGTTTTAAATTGTGTCACCACAATTAGATGTATTACAAACTTAAAAAAATTCTGCATCTTACAATCCAAGCATTTTAAAGTAATTTCAACAGCAAAAGTTAAAACACACATTAAAAGTCGCGTAATGCCTTTCGTGAATGGCGCAACGACGGTATTGTTTTTCCGAATAATATGTATAATGCGCGAGTTTGTGTGACCGCATTTGGCACCACAATGAGCCGAGTCTGTGGGGATGAGTTTCGTCCAGTATTGTTTAAAGTTTGTCGTAATTAGTAGAGTTCTGAATGGACTCCTAGGTCTTATTATGCGGACGGTTGGCGCTCAAATTGTCAGTTGAATGTGACGTGTGAAGCTGTCTGTGTCATTATCTCGTAGGTGTGTGTTTAAGATTTGTGTGAGTAGTGTGGTGAGTTTGTAAGATTTCATGAACATGAATCATATTATTCTGCAGGTATAGGCTCCTGAATAAAATAAAAGGGAATTTGTCCCTAACGTCAACAGGGTTAGGAAACATTACAATAAACGAATGATATATGTAGTATTACTTTACAATGTACACCAGTTAGAGTAAACCATTAATAATGTTAGAGAGGCTGCTGTAACTTAGGTTTATAATTATATATCTGAATCTACAGCACAGTATATCGTTTTTCATGTTCAATACAATATATGAACAAGTGGAGGACAAAGAATTTACTTACTTCATATTTAAAATGTGGTCCATTACGTGGTTTTATAATTTTGAATCTTATGTAATCATAAACGAAGCCCATATTAATTAAATATACCTATTAGATAGTTCCAAATCCTTCCCAAACCTGCTCTAAGTCCCAGTTCCGTAGTATCAGAGGTCAAGACCGTTGTTGAAACGGGTGAATTATTAAGAGAAGTGATTTATCTCTACAATGTAGCATTACAAGCCACAATGGGGTGTCCGCCTCTTTATTGCGCCGTTTCAGCAATCTGTTGGCAAAACGACTACAGCAGTTAGGTACGCCTGATATACTGCGTAGGTTTATAAACTTTTCATATTGCGACTTACATCTTGTAAGGTTTTTTTGGAAGGGTTTTTACGAAAGAAATTCTGTCAGTTTTATAACCTGACTAGTGGGTGCCCGCGGCTTCGCTCGCATTAGAAAGTAAAACTTGCATCACCTATGTCACCCCTTTAAAATAGACATTTCCAAAAAATCTTTCATAGCGGATGCCTACGTCATAACATCTACCTGCATGCCAAATTTCAGCCTGATTCGTCCAGTGGTTTGGGCTGTGCGTTGATAGATCACTATATCAGTCAGTCACCTTTGAGTTTTATATACCTATATATAGATTTGGTCAAGGGATGAAAATAGGGTAATACTAGTTAGCATTGAACTGAAATTATTATAGTATGCATAGTATTTATAGGATTTAACAAGATTTTGTTTTTTTTAACCATGCAAAACAAGGTTTTAACGCAAATTGTCGTAAATATGTGTGTTCCTCAAGTTAAATAATATTACTTACCTTTTGAAATATTGACACTTAATATGGGTACAGTTCGTAAATTAGTGCTGAACCTTGTGACATTTTTAACGAACAGCCAGGACTTACAATTGTTTTACATGATGATGGTGTCTAAATAACATACTTAACTGAAACGAATCAATAAGATTTATACATTTTTCTCTCCCCTCTTTAAAGTTATTGTTTATAATTCCTCAGGTATTAAAGCTTTAAATACGGACCAAAATTAGAACATTGCCGAAGGGATCGCTGGCCCTCAGGTAATTTGTAAAACAATCTCTTCATTCGAGAATTCATTGCCGTTTTTAGTTACGCCATAAATGTATAATAACGTTCTGCTTTAACAAGATTATAGTACATTTTAGTACTCTTCCGTACCTGTTTAATCAAGCCAAGTAGTTAACTCAGCGTAACGTTAAATTGGCAGGTACAAACGTTACCGGAGATTTGGCAATTCTAATCGTGCTCCAAATGACGGAATATGCAAAACGCGTATTTTGAAATTGCCACCGAGTTTGAAGCGGACTTTGATGAATTCTTAATACCTATAATAAAAAGGGTATATTAAATACTGTTTAATATGCTAATTTAAATGTTCATTAAAATATTAATTAATTATTTTGTCAAATATCGACCTTCTTGCCAAAAAAAAATTATAAATAGGTACATTATAAAAAAACAATTTGTATTAGTACGTGATACAAACAAAGAAATCAGTTTATTTAGACACATAATATACGTAGCTCATGATATATGATACATAGGTATTTTGGTAAATTTAGTGTAGCTATAAATCAATTATGTCCGAATCACGATCATCAGTTAATGAGGAAGGAATACAAGGGGCAAAAATGTAAATAAAAAAATTACCTTCACATGTAAATAATAACAAGAAAGAGAAACTTTTATAAAAAAAATAATGTGTAAATAATAAAATTTTACCTTTACTCTTAGCTCCCGTGGGATCCCGCACCACTATATCCTGCCCATCCTCCCGTTTCCACATGACCCTCGGAGGCGGCACCCCCCGTGCTTTGCAGGCCACCCTGGCGGTCCCTCCCTCGGGCACCATGGTGTCTCCCGACGTCTCCTCCGGGATGAAGTCAGGCGGGATCACCACGTCTAGCGAACCCATCTGTAGGGATAGCATAACATTAAAATATACTCTTATTATATGACAATAGACAATAAAAAGCCATTAGCGTTGCTCGAGTCGCTTCTGAGATAAAATGTGTGGGTGTACGAAGACGGCTTTCCCGAAAGTAACAGAATAAACAATTACTTAACTTCTTTTGCTGTGCTTTGCCAGCTTGGAGTGATGTTTCATAATGAAACACCAATGCGAATATTGTAGGCCGCGTAGCATTGCTACGATATTTTGTAGCAATCGATCTACGAGATACGGTAAAATGCTACAGGCTACAGAAAAGTAAGAACAAACTGACAAATTAAAAAGACATTTCAAAGTATTTGCTAAAGCCTTTTTTTGTACAAACTTTTATTTTATCTCTCTGGTTGGTTGAGTAAAATTTTATATAAACGGAAGTTTAATTTTAATACCGTTTCAATTAAAGTAATGAAAATTTTAATGTAACGACAGACAAAATACCGTTTCTTTGTCAGTGCAAAATTGCGCGGTATTCATTTTCACGAAAAATTGGAAACAAATAGTTTCCTCGGGAACAATGGCGAACAAAGACTGAGTTCACCGTGGAAAAAGGAAGAGGAGAACGACAGCGAGCCGAGAGCTGCATTTAGACAATATTTGTGTCAGAATTAAGCCGCTTCGTTTACTTTTGCAATCGATATTACTAATGTATATCTGTGTTTGGATATTTGCTAGATAAATGGTGAATCATTTGTTTTTGACGTGCCTGTATTTGGAAATTAATATATTTGTAGAAATGAACTGCGTGGCCAGTGACGTCTCTTAACATATATCATAACTTCGATTAAACATGTTGTCGATGTTTTATTTACATCGATGTTTTATTTTTGGTTCCTCCAATGATAAATAAAATATATTAAACTACAACCATATTAATATAACATGTTAGACACAACTTAGTATTGAGAGTAGTGGCAAAGTAGATATGTACATAGAACAACAAATATTTATTACTATTTCATTTAAAGATAATTTGCACGCATTTTGAAGTGTCGTATGTAAAGACTAATTAGGCATTGTACCTTCTAAAATGTTATTAAAGCTAAATGTAATAAATTCAATTTGACGAGACATTGTAATTTGTGTAGCATATTTTATGATATTTGTACATATATATGTATGTCACAACTTTACAGTATCAATTAAGTTTCTTTATCTTATCTTTTATCTTTATTAATTAATTATTGCTTGTGCATTTCCAAGACACTCAATGCTTCTACGCTCTATTTCAAAACTCTCACAGAGCGTATTCCAATTATGATAACTGTACTTTATAAAGCACCTGAATAAGTAACAAAAGCAAGTTCCCATTTCTAAGAAAACTAAGATCTCTTTGTATAATGAGTGATTCAAACGTTTCCCTGTTGGCGGTAAGGCGAAATTAATTGCTTTACAGACCTATTTGTTTCAGAGAAAATATTTACATAAACCAACTTTGAAGCTTATTCCAGTTTGAATTTCAAACAGTTTATCCGATACCCAATTTAGGTGTTAGTCCCAGAAAAACAGTTTCCAGCGAACACTTTAATAATTTACTTCTACTACAGTTTATTTAGGGACAATATTATTATTTTCTTTTCATCATTTAGTGTTTAAATTCACGAATGAACTTTGACCTTAAAGCTTACCAAGAAATTATTAATGGCACAATTTCTTTGTTTCATCTCTAAGAACACCTGTGGTGCAAATTAACATAAAAGTATTGTAGTATCCCAAACTAGACAGAGTAATATAAACATTGTGAGAAGAGAAAATATCGAACGTTGTTTTTCTACTTCAAAACATATAATTGCACTAGCTGTGCCCGCGACTTCGTAGATATAGAATAGTTATTTTAGGCATCATATTTATTTTTGCTAACAACCTCTTCAGCTTTATAAATTATAGCTGTTACCCACGACTTGAACCGTTTTCGCAGCGCACGCAACGGAAGCTCTCAAAGATGAATAATTTTCCCTGTTTTTTCCACATTTTCCATTGTTTAGTCGCTCCTATTAGTTGCAGTGTAATGTTATATAGCCTTAAGCCTTCCTCGATAAATGGATTCAACACAAAAATATTTTTTCAATTCGGACCAATAGTTCCTGTGATTAGCGCGTTCAAACAAACTCTTCAGTTTTATAATATTAGTATAGATTAGACCAACATTCGGTTAGTGATAAACAATAAATAATTAATCACAACGAAAGGAAACATCAATTCAATACTTGTTCTATTTATAGCCACCATCATCTAAAGCGTATATCTATTACTAAAACCACACACACGTATCGAAAGAGCAAAACTTCTAGCTCAGAAAGTAGCAAATTGTCGAAATTGAATTCCATCAAGTCACCCTCTCAATTCTGTTGGCTGTTATGTCTAATGGATGCGATGAGTGGCTCTCTCGTCACTGTGGCATGATTGTACCTTGTACCTTTGTGGCGTAGACTATACAACACAGGCATGGCTGATTTGAGAATTAATAATTTTGTATGCGGAGAACATCGGAAAAATATACTGGTTTTTGTTTTAATCTTAACACAAAAGACCAAAAATTATTTTTCTTACCTTGTTATATCCATTAGTACGTAGGACAGTATATTAGATGGCATATTCTAGTGAAAAGAAAAAAGTCAATAGGACCTTACAATCTTATAGGTCATACCATATAATATAGGAAGTACATAAAACAAGTCCATACCGACAGAATAGTAAGTACATCAAATAGTACAAAGAACTATTTCCAGGTATTGCATGTATATTATATGTATGTATCTATGCATTTGATTATAACATTACACTTAAATTTGTTTGTCAAATATGATTCACTTTCTCACCAATAAGGGGTCTATTCAAAGTAAAAACGTTGCTTTGTACGAACGCTTATTTGTGAGTTGTACAGATGTCGGGCGAAATTGTCTGTCTTTTTAACCTTTGGCTCTTTCGTGGTCGGATTAGATTACATTCTCTGACAAGAATGTTTCTGTAAATTTTCTGTGCTAAGATTGTTTGCAGTCTTCTTAGGGACTGTCTAAAACTAGCAACCGAATCATAATGAAGTACGAATAAAATCATGTTTGATGATTTATTATGATTATTTATTTATGATTACGTAAGTAAACTCAATTACTAAATATTAAAACTTTGTTATCATCATCATCATCCACAGCCCTTGGGATCCCACTGCTGGGTATAGGCCTCCCTTTGCATGTGCCATCTGCGTCGATCTTGTGCAAACCTCATCCAGGTTGGACCCTGGACTTTGACGATGTCGTCGATCCATCGCGTTATATACTTGCAAAATTTGATAATTTCTATCATTACCAGATTGATATAATTCATATCAATCCAGACTCATACATTAAAAACAATGTAAGCTAGACAGTAATGTAAATTACCTACCTGCAGTGTACGCTCTTTTTATTCAAACATCAATGAGACTATGAGTTAATTTATTAAGTGCTAAACCTGCACTATGGTTGTTTTAAATTAATCTTTTATTGGAAAATAAGCGAAAATAATCACGACCGGCAGGATTCGAACCTGCGTATTTAAACGTAAACGCGAAAGGCCCACTTCTCGTCATATCAGGTGTCCATAGTACATCGATATGAGTGCTTTTCAGACATATTCTGACAGCACAAGTGGCGCCATCAGCCGCTTAGTCTGAAGTGTATGGAAATGAGTGTGGATTTTCGCCCCTGGCAGTTAGAAGACCGTAGCCTAGTGGTTAAGGCGTTCCGGGCGGTGATCGGAAATACGCAGGTTCGAATCCTGCCGGTCGTGATTATTTTCGCTCATTTTCCAATAAAAGATTAATCAATGAGACTCATATACAAATCTAGTAGCAAAGCAATCTTGAGCCTTACCTGACTCTTCATAGGGTCCGTATTAATTTGGCACATATATTGTCCCCTGTCTTCTTCCTGCACACTCTTTATATGCAGGTACCAGGTGGAGTGGTCACTGTGAGAGACTGATACTCTCGGGTTGTGGGTGATCACGTGCTCGTGGATAGCCTGGATGGCTTTAGTGTCAGCTTTTACCCAGCCCACCTGTGGAACAAACAAAATATGGATAAAAATCCGTAGTTAAGTATATGTGTGTATTGGGGCAGTTGGCCATGTCAGTTCAGATTTAGCACACAATTTGAATGATTTCAAACGGGGAGCAAAGGTCTTTTATACCGTTGACTGATTTAGTAACATTCAGTCGCAAATCATAATTATTACTTCACATGAGAGAAACGGCAATAAAATTAAAAAAACATTTTGTTTTATTTTAAAACTTAATTCCTTAAGTATGGTGTCGGTACAACATGATTTTGACGCATCATGACCATTTAGTTCTTACTGTAGAGTATTGAGTCACAGTTTTTCTTAAAACAGAATTGTAAATTTTATTTACTATGAAACGTTTATTCAGAACTTTTTACCACATTAACAATATTTTTTACATAGTTTTGTTTTACAGTGAAAGCTTGCAAAATAATAGTGTAAACAATAGATATCTTCGTATAATTCATGTTTCCATCTAAGATGGTGCGGTTTCAATACACAGTGAATGAAAATTGGGTCAATTTATTACATTTAATTGATGAAGGAAACAACTCAATTAGGGATTTAATTATGAAATGGATCTAACAAATGATAGCCAAGTTTTGATTTAACTGCGCAATCAAATTTGTGTTTTGTGCTAAAATAGTGCAAATTTATATGTGACTATAATTTTTTGGCATGTTTTTGTTCGAATTTAAATTTGTTAGCATGAATTTATTTTGGAACAGTTAAATTTTAGAGTAAATAAACATTTGTTTTGTGATTTTCATAGTAATTGAAAACAGATTTTGGTATGTTCGACGCGGTTGAATGCACAAAATTTTTTGGTTGTTTCTACTTAATAAATTATGTATTTGCGTTAGTGTATGATTGTTACTTATTTCATTTCTCGAATCGCTTAAACAATTTGACTGAAATATGGCATTGAGAACGACAGGACTATGGATAAATATAGGCTAATTTTTATCCAGGATCAACACGAGTATAACTGGGAAGATCAATTTAATTGTAATAACTAACCAAAACGCGCGTGCTGACTCGTCCTTCTGATGATGGAACCCGCAGTGTTCCGAAACATGTCGAGCTAATTTTCGACATCATTGTTGACGTAAGTACTAGCCGGTAATTATAATTAAATTGAATCTAACTTACGGGAACTATGACAGTGACTGTGAAGAACCATTAGTGTCAATATTTAGAAAAAATATATGTACATGAAATAAACATTTCAAGAAATAAATAATTGGCTCTTACCCGGTAATTCCCCAGATTGACGACTATACATTCGAAGGTTGCGTCGCGGCCGATGGGCACCGTCAGGTTTGTGATCGGCTCTCCGAACTCAGGCACTTCTACACCTCCTAGAACAACAAGACATACATTTTTAAATAAACAACCAATAAGGAACAACATGAAAATAACATTTTGTACTCCATGTATGGTACCATGTCATTGCCGTGGATGTATACCTATTGTATAGTTTTATATTAGGCTATAAAGGTTTTTTTATCACTGAATGTGTGTGTATACATAATTTGTGTGTAAACTTATAATATAGAATCATCTAACCTGCTACCATAATTTAATATTGAAGATCCTGAACCTGACGATACGGGTTGCCCAAGTGTGGGGCACAGTAGTAAAATAATATTAAACCTGCAAACAAACTTCACATGACATGTGATTTTATCAGTTTTTTTAAGCGTATGTTCAACTCAAGTTTACGTGTGTATCTAATAATTAAGTTTAAGTTATTGTTCAATAAAATAATAATAATATTTAAGTAAAAAGCAACATCATCCACAGCCCTCGGAACCTGGGTAAGTGCTATCTGCAAAAAATCGCGTCATAAAATTTGCAGCGAAAACAACCAACTTCTAACCTCAAGTTTTAACTTCTCAATGTCAATTAAAATGGTTAAAACTGAGTAAAGGGAGAAAGCGGTAGTTGTCTTCTCAGTTGTAAACTTTCCAAAGCTTCTCGAGTTTTCTTTCACGCTGCTGTCAGTGATTTCATAAAACGGGTGAAATTAATGAAGGCAAGGCCAACAACTCGGTAAGTCGAGATTCAGGACAAAAATAACTTAAAAACTCTATAATCCTCAAAGTTTTTGCAGCTAACGAGTTTAACTATCATTAATTTTTCATGACGATAGTTATCATCCGAATACGAAAGCGCTGAACGAAGACGCATAAATTGTCATAAGGTTATACATTTATATGTATATTATAAAATAAAATAAATAAAATAAAATAGCCTTTATTATATATATTACTGCCACAAAATTAATATGTAAGTTAAAAAAAAATGTATATTAAATAAATGTATAACCCATGATAAAGGTTTTTTTTGGTTGGTTGAAATTATTACAAAAAAATATATTTGTGAGATACCTATTTTTAATGAGCAATACGTATTTTTTAAACAGAAAAAAAATAACAAAAATGGCACATGCATAGCACATTGTGTAACAGCCACTGACCTCCATTACTACTTAGTAATGGAGGTTAGTAACAGCCCTTTATGATGTCAGATGTCAAAAATAATTATTTGTAATCCCCAACCAACTAGCTCTGTTAAAAATTTCCAAAAACAACGACACTCAATTTACCAAAAAAAAAACAACATGCTAGTTTTATGTTACTCGTTATTTTTCCACACAGTTTTGGATTCCAATGATTATGAATATAACATAGGGCTTTTCCGTTCGCAACATTTTCTTTCACAGTTGAGTTAGTGATTTATGAGCACATAAGTTATAGTTAAAAGATTCATTAGAGCGAAGCCGCATCGCTGCCGGAAAAACTTTCTCGCACCAAAGCACTTTCATATAGCTATATTAGTTTTTACTGGTCTAACAGCGAAATCCTCATCGCAATTAGGTGTTCTACACTATTAAAACTGTGTAAACAAATGAAACCTTATTAGTTTAGTTTTCTAACCTTATCAGTAAGACCTGTAAAGCGCCCGTAGGTTGGCAGACTGAAGTATTCATATAAGATCACCAAAGTTAAATTGTCAACATAAACGTTGCATTCACATCTAGATGTTTTTAACAGTAACTTAACACGTTGCATAAATATGTAAGACTAGGCTATAGATGAGTCTAAAATAGATCAATCTTTTCCAGACCAATCTAGTACAGCCTTTTTTTATGAAGCGCTAACTTTATGCAAAAATGCTGCTTAATTTACCTTGCTTAAGTAAGGTACTGTAACTTGCAGTTACTTGATGTGAATGTGTCATGATATTAAACTCCACAGTTATTAATTTCCATCACAGGCCTTGGGGCCTTTGGCTTAAAAACAATGAACACTGGACCTCGCCACTCACAAAAGCTAACAGATATAGCACAGTTCTAGAATCAGACTACCAAAAACGCGATAAGCAAATGAAACAGCTCTCGGAAGCGAAACCTAGTTACATTAGTTCGAAGCTTATCACCAACGTAACAACAAAGTTGCGATACTGTCCCCGCCAGTTGCACCTCGTCTGAAGACCTTGCAACAAAGTGTCTAACCACTTCAACTTCGCTATTCGACCAACTCGAGAAATGTGAAGTGACACGAATAACTTTACAACTGATTGTGGCCGCGCTGTTTGTCGCAATCTGCGATTTTGACATCTAAACGCGAGATGTGGGGATTGTGCAGGCGTAGAGTCGATTTTTGAAGCGAGTTAGGTTGGATTTACATTTTGGTGTATGGAATTTATGGTTTGCTCACGTGGTCTCTTTTAGTGAATAATATAAAATCTGTTAGGATAGGGCAGTAGCCAATTGTAATACGTTGTAACAGTTGTGCATAAATTATAACTGAATTTGAAAGTTGATGTCTTATGAGTTGGTTGAAAAGTCATGATTAATAATCATCATCGTTTTAGGTGGTTCATTGTGAGATAAAAGTCAATAAATCTCATTGTAATTGACATACATAAATTAAAAGCAATAGTGTAGATAAAAATATATTAATCTTATTGTAATTCACAGAAAATCTAAGCTAAATAAGTAGTGTTTATCAAAAGTTACAACAGAAAACTGAAGCCAAAAGTTACCAAGCCAATATTTGCCTATTTAGCCACAATGAAAGCTGCCTGAAAGGTTTTTCTCGATATTATTTGTAATTTTAAGGTTACGTAGTAAGTAGCACTAATTAAATGCAAAACGATTTATAATTATTTACATTAAAAGGCAAGTTAGACGAGATATTTTCACGTTTTTGTTAAAGCAAGTAATAGCATCATACACTTGAAAATAAAACTCTGATTCTCTTTCAGATTAACGCGAACAAATCACAGTAAAGTTGCCTGAACTCCGTTCAAAGTCACAAGAAATGTCAGAGTATTTTTTGTAACTTTTAAATCATTAACGATTCTATCGCACGAATCAATTACAGAAAAAAAACCGGCGAGAACTTATTTAGTAACCGTCATTGAGAAGTTTTGAAACTCCCAGCTTAATTACTATCTATGTTTGGAACTTTTAATTAGCACGTTATTTTTCATTGCTACGTATTTTAAGGGCGCCTAGATATAACGGCCATTGTTACAGACTACGTGAATTTCAATTTTGAGCTCTTGTTAGGGTTTTAAGGTCTGAACGCACAAACGCTAGAGATGCTGTGGTATGTTGATTTGGATAAAATATTTTGGCGTGAATAAACTAATCTAACTAGTATACAATATGTTACCAATTTTTTTATAAGTAAAAACGCCGAAATTGAAGATCAAGTGGCCGAATCTAACATCTTAGGCGAAATAAAGTCGCATAGACTCCGCTGGCTCGGCCACGTGGAGAGGATGGGAGAGAATCGTGCTCTGAAGAAAGCGTACTTGGGACGACCAACTGGTCTTCGGCCAGTCGGACATCCCAAGTACCGCTGGAAGGACCAGATAGAAGAGGATCTGCAACAACTCCATTCTATCGAGTGGCAGGAGATGGCGCAGAGCCGAGACGAGTGGCGTCTATTTGTGTCGGAGGCCAAGATCCACTTTAGCACCACATTAGATGGTAAGTATTTTTTTTTAATTGCGTTTTATTTTACCCATTCAACTGGATAGTTAGGTAGGTAAATCTTAAATTCATGCAAAAGCAACAAAGTTCAATAAGTTTATAAACGATATTTATGCACATTAACCAGCCTTATTGCTTACACGATATATTTCACACAGCTTTTGAATGGTCAGGATATAGGATAATAAATAGAAGGCATGAATATTTTAAAAGATCATCATCATCATGTACCTTTTTTGAATTTAATCAATTAGCATTCGCTCAGACACATTGCACACTCAAAAGCAAAAGCAAAGAAGCGACGCTTGTTTATATATCCCAAGCAAAGCTATAAAAGTATTGTATTGTATTATCTATCTATATATATAAAACTCAAAGGTCTGACTGATTGACTGACTGACTGATATAGTGATCTATCAACGCACAGCCCAAACCACTGGATGGATTGGGCTGAAATTTGGAATGAAGGTAGATGTTATGACGTAGGCATCCGCTAAGAAAGGATTTTCGGAAATGCTACTTTTAAAGGGGTGAAATAGGGGATGCAAGTTTTACTTCTTAATGCGAGCGAAGCCGCGAGCACCCACTAGTATTGTATATAATATATACCTTTTAAAGCAGTTTCCACTGACTTGAACTAAATAGAATATTCGTTTCTCCACTTGGCAGAGAAAATACATAGCAGCTGCCGTTGTTCGTGGGTTTAGCTTTATTTAGTACATTTTGCTACAAGCAGTTACGATGTTGCCGCCTATCTAATTAAATTTAGTAGACTGTTGCTTACAAATACTTAGGTAATTGAAAAATCTTAGTTGTAATACTAAATTTTATACTGCAAATGGAACATTGTTTTTGATTCATTTATTATCGCAATAAACATGATTACCTATATTATTGTTAGCGAGTGTGGCTCGGCGGTTTCAGCGTCTGCTTTTCACCCTGACGCAACCTGGTTCGAATACTGCCCTACACCAAAGACTTGTATTTTCAAGTAATTGTAGCTGCTTCAAATAAATGTTGGAGGCATTGCTCAATAGGATAAGTCGTATTAGATAAGTTATTTCAATATTTGAAATAAGATAATGTAGAAAAACAGTGGAGGACTATAGCATTTTATAATATCTTGTATCCTTACAATTGGAGTAAGAATAAAATTGATTTGTTAGTACGTCTGTACAATAAGGAGTAAAACTTATTAGTTTAAATACACGGAGGAGTAAAATATTACCAGTTTACCTTTGCCTATACAAATACATTGTAAACGTTACATAATGTGTGCATTTTGTCTCGCTTAGCGGTGAAGGAAAACATCGCCAGGAAACAGACATGATTGAGGCCCACAATATCTCCTTTTAGTAGCAAAAGAATGCATAGCAATAAGGCTAGCAAACCTAGGTGACGACGTTCAACTCATAAAAAGTCAAATATCACAAGCGGCGCCCAACCAGAACTTAAGTGCCCAAGTTAAATACTTTTAAAGCACAACTTTACATAGCTTAAGAGTGAAAATTGCAGTTTTACCGGAAATATGGTGCGTTAGAAGGAACTAAAGCGATGTTTTGTCACCTTAACGAGACGCCAGAGGCATCCAAATGGAACAAGTCTCTAACATTCAAAACATCGTTTTGCTTTTTCCATATTACATTGCCTTGACGGTTTGAGTTTTGAAAAGTAGGGCACTTTAATTTTACTTTTTTGTTTTTTTTACATCGACGGATTTTGTTTTGCCTTCGAAAAAAACAACAAAAGGATAAAACAGATTAAGAGTTTTTTTTGGAAACATGACAAAATATCATCAAAGCTACAGTTTGGTAATGAAATAAGAAAGTGATGTAAGTACTTACCTTTTTTAAGTATATTTAGACTGAGATTTAGATAAGAAGTACATATATGCAGTAAGAAATATTAATTTTAGCCATATTTGCTATACCTATCAGGTCTTGTAAGTTTTACACAATAGCACACAACTTCTGCAAGCTTTTTGAAACTTCATCTTTTAGCATCTCTAAAAGCAGCAGCGTCCAGAAGTATCAATAATGTTACTTTATTTTATTCAAAACAGGGTATTTGTACATAACCACGCGGTATACAAAGCGGCTGCGGCAGTAAAAACTGTCGTTTTGCAGCGACAGCGACCACAATATCGTCACAGACTGGGACGCAGTAAAACGTAACTCGATAGAAGGAGTAAAATGTTTACAAAATATCCCGTTTCAGTTATAGCCAGAACTGGAATGTGGTATTGCTTTTGTATTACCGTTTTAGAGGGAACTGAGTCGGCCTGTTCGTCTCGACGCTCGAGGAATAAGTTTTGTTTGTAACAGTTTACGTGAGCCATAGTCCAGCCTGGAAATCATTATGGGAATATGTTGTCGATCTATTTTTGTAAATGTTAGGTGTAGATAATACAAGCTGTTACTTTCACTATAAGCACTGATGACAATATCTAACACCTATCTAAATATATAAAACTCAAAGGTGACTGACTAATTGACTGACTGATATAGTGATCTATTAACGCACAGCCCAAACCACTGGACGGATCGAGCTGAAATTTGGCATGCAGGTAGATGTTATGACGTAGGCATCCGCTAAGAAAGGATTTTTGGAAAAACCGCTTTTAAAGTGGTGAAATAGGGGATGCAAGTTTTACTTGTTAATGCGGGCGAAGCCGCGAGCACCCACTAGTCATCTATATTATGCTTTTTAGAACATAACTACGTCATTCAAATCGGTAAACATAAACAATAATTTATGTAGATCTGTTGAAAATCACTTTAAAAACATAATTATTCTCTTTACTTATAGATTCCTTCCTATTCCTATTAGGTTTGAAGGTCTAACCAATAAAATTTCGCACCATACTCGATCCACCACGGTCTACGATGAGCCGAAGACAGAAAGAAATGGAAGAACATCACTCATATCATTGTGTATAAAGTATGTATGAACCTTTATAGATAAGTAAACAGGCTGATGGGTAGGTAAGTGTTGCTGTCTATTCCAATCTGATTTGTGTTAATTGTGTTCGCAATAAGCATCCATTATTGAAACACGGTAATGGAAATGTAGCCCTAGAGAATAAGCTCTTAACGCTATGAATACTGATAGGCTATAGTAATTTTACCGACACCTTATACTATAGAATAATTATCCTGGCAGTTTTTTGTAGTATACTTTAGTAAAAGTAAAATAAAAACCTGTAAACTTTTGTAAGAAATCATTAAAATAAACTAAAAGATATCTATCACGTAAAGTTTCCCCTAAATGTTATTTAATTTTCGAAGCGTAGGGTGAGAAATCCAGTAACATAATTGAATTAAAATGTCACACCCATACTAGTACTACCAACTTAATGGTTACTTACTGCCAGTTTTAGTAAGCAGTTGATATACCAACACATTACACACAGTAGACAGTAACATTGTCAACGCATCAATTTCAAGTACATATACACGTTATAAACCTAAGCCATTATCCCACCTTAAAGATATTGCAAATTGACTCGGCACCATAAACCTCTAAGCTCAAATTGCAATCACCAAGACTTTAGTGACTCTCATATTACTCGTACTAATACAATGTTTATCACACTTTTACGTCCGAATTTTCAACCTCGCAATTTCGTCGGTGATACGATCATAAATTCAATGAAATTACCCATCTTTCTGCGCTTCAAAGAGGCCATATATTTCTCGTAGGCGACGGCTCGTTGCAATGTCTAGCATCGAGAGATAAATCAGAAGAGTTTAATATACCTATCACAGCTCGCCTTGGCCTCTGCTTTTAGAATATTTGCATTTCTGCTTTGGAGGAGTGATCGATTTGAGACGTTCATGCAACTTTCATTTTTTGGTAGTTGTTTACGAAAAGTGTAAACATGTTTTAGAAGTATGATGTAGGTGGTGAGGATAGGACTTTGACTATTGAATAGAAATTTCACAAACCAATAGATACAATTAAATATTGTATGGAATGTAACTACTTAGATTTCATGGATCAAGAGTCTGTATTTTAGGTCTTAGTAGTAAATAATAATATGGAGTTGCTGTCTCAGCTCAAGATGAAACAATCATTCAAACTCTAAAATTTTGTTAGACCTGCATAATTAACTAATACTAAAATATAGACGCTTTTCTATACTTTGTTATACCAGCACAATCCATTAATATTTATATAAATACACGTATCTTGCATATTATACGTTAGCAATATTAGTTCGATTTGATAAATAGCATTAGTAATTCACAATGCAATGATAACGCTGTGCAAATGCACATGGTAACTGCATGAAACTTGCAGCGGGTCATTTGTCAGGGCTCGCGGCGACAGGCCGGTTCCGGTCGCAAGCTGCTTTTATTAATATTTCCAAGCGAATCCGCGCTTTATTAGCAAACAGCCGTCATGCGGCTGATAAATTATTAATGTGGTCGCGCCAGCTTGCCGGTATTGTGACCCGTTTTTTTCGCTTTACATGTGTTACCAGTAAAGTCTAGCTTTCCGTGGAAATTGGGTGTAAAACGCTGGAGGCATATTTTATGCAGTGCGGTTATTGGTACAGCGATGGCCTGTTAATATGCTCCAGGGTTTCGAATAATGTTTAACATTATACTTCAGCGTCTACTCGCAGATATTTTAGAGAGACATTTTCAGCATACATTGTAAAAGTAATTTAAATTCTGAGCTGCCTGTAAAAATGATAAAAATTACATTATTTATGTTCTTTCCTTGTACTTTTTTATAATGTTTAATATTTTATTTAACTGCACAGCTATTAATGATTCTCAAATTTAAGATGTTTATAATGTTCAATATTTACAAAAGACCTATTTTTTTAACGTAAAACACAAGTATGTAACCGGTACAGAATCAAAATTTGTAATTAATTAATTGCTCAGCAAAATTGTTCAAAACAAGTACAAGTAAGCCGGAATGCGGTTCTAAATGCCTCAAATAAATCCAATTTCAGAGTGGTTTCATAATAATAAAATCGCTTCAAATTAAGATTAATTTCTATAGTAACGACAAAAATGATTTTAGTTATTTCTATGCATTCAAATTATTTAAACTCTTAATTTATCTCGCTGATGTTAACCTTAAAATGTTAAAATACAAACAAATTAATCAAGATATTGAAATTAACTACATTTTTATCCTTAATTCAACCCTAGCTGAATGCCAGAAAAAATTCAAGACAATATTTTAAATTGTTGCAAAGCACAACCAGCTGGTTTCCATTTTCTCGTAATGAAAAATTAATGCCTTTCTTATTAGCGTAAAATGTTCGTTAAAGACACTTACTGTGTGGAGGAAAATTATTATTTTATGGCATAGAAAGCACTCATTTCGGAGTTCATTAAAATTTTTTGGTCACAACTCGATGGCGGCGGAATAAACTTTTACCATTTCTCATTTTCGTAATTATGTCTAATTGAAGAAAACTTAAAAGTGGATAGCTGCCAGAGCAGTTGATTGAATGTCGTTAGCTACTTTTGACCTTTTCATTTATTATATCCGTTCTCTTACAAATTGTTTTTGTTTGTACCTGTTCATAATTTGCTTAATGTTGTTTACATTTATACATATATGCTATTTACAACTCGCAAAATTAATACCGAAATAGATCAAACGGTGGTCAAATATTTACAAGGAGTTTAAGAGCAAAATAGGCATAACATGTGAAGAGCAGTCTATGAGATTAACCGTTTTATATGTGAATTTGTTAAAAAACTAACTACTGCATATATGTTTATTTATAATAATAGTCATAATCAACTCACTTATTTATCTCAAAGATCACTTTCTGCAGTGGAATATTTGAATGTCAAATGTCCACACATAAGTCTTGGTATACCATTATTTCGCTATTTGCTTTAAAGTTTTTTAGAATAAGACTTAAAAATAACTGTAAAATATTAAATCAGCAAATAATATTACTTTTTATAACGAAATGGGGCTGATTGCCTTTTAAATTGTATTACCTGTATATGCTCCGTGAATAAAATAATTAACCTACATATTTTACACCCGTCAATAAAGACCTTGCCTTTATTCTTCATATTTTCTATGATATTTTTAATAAAGCAGTAAGTATATTCGCGGCCTAAAATCTCTGGCTTGATAGCAGCGTCCCCGCACGCACCTCGCTGGGGCGCGGTAACTCAAATAAAAGGAGCATCACGTAGCACTGAGTGTTATCACGTCTAAGGCTCATCAGTGGGAGCACGTGACGACTTTAGCACAAACAGATTTCACAACAACACCACCGCCCCCAGACCTCTAACGATTTAAGGCCGTCATCAACATAAAAGAAAGAGAAAAGACGGCGCAGCTCTCCGTATTCTGGACACGTTAATAAATACGCAAAAGAGCGGCCTGGGCTGCAAAGTTTTCTTTCTAACTTTATTACACCATTAGAGATCGCGTGATGTACGCGCGTACTCTCTCAGTAATATCATTTCGCGGAGGTATCATGTTTTTTAATGTCTTGATTAAATCTCCGACTTCCCTAAAACGCGTTAGACGTAATGCTGTCATGTCACAATAGATTACCCTTTTATTCGTTGGCTTTGCCTACGAATGTGCGTGTAAATAACTTGATAAGATCACCCTCTGTGTGGCTGTCACTGTTGATATTACACAGAAGCCTTACTAATCGACGTTGTGTCGTTATTGTGGATATCTTGATAGTTAGGTAAGTGCGTTCAACTCATTTCAAAGTAAGCATGACGGAATTAGAGTTGGATACAATTTCGTGGATCAAATATGGAATACGCTGGGTGCTATTCACGCAGGTGTTCTAAGGAAATACCTCAATTTTCTTGTATATTAATTTAACGATATAACGATTTTTTTGTTCTAACGTACAACTTTTTAAGTTTTTCGTGGAAATTTGTCAAATCCTCCTATTATTTCAACTTCTACGTTATTCGAGACATAACCCAAACTACAGGTTTTTTAGAATTTATCATGCTGTGTAGTTCTCAGTGATTCATTCCAATTATTTTATATACTCGTATGTCAGTTACCTATAAATTCAATAAATAAATAAATAATAAATAAATATAAATAAATATTTCAGGACATTGCACACAGCGCCATCTAGCCCCACACTAAGCAAACGCTTGTGTCGTGGGTACTAGATAACGGATATAATACTTATATACTTTTCTTTTGTAAATACATACTTATTATACATACAAACGACCAGACTCAACACAAGTAACTATATATTTTAAAATGCATAAATACTTGTGTCATGCGGGAATCGAACCCGCAACCCCCAGATTAGAAGGCAGAGCCACTACCAACTAAGCTAACAGGCCAGTCATAGAAGTACAATATTTGAACTTCAACTGAAATTAATAATACGTGTTACACCCTAGGCTGCAGCAATGCTTCACATCAAACAGGCTGTAGTCAAACGTAAAAAAATAAAAAAATTGAGAGGCGTCATAATGAATACGCGAATTTTACGTAGGCACTAATTGCATTATTAAACAAATTGTTGATACCTTTAAAAATACACACACATACATACTTATAAATAGAATTGAGCGTACATTATTGAAGATTTTTCGTAGGCATTTTATGGCGCACATTCCACTTTAATTCGAATAATTCTTCTTTCGTACTGCACTATGAAATAACAATAAACGTAGAACGTTTCACTTTATTTTGAAACGGGGCGAAAAAACATTCAAACTTAAGTAACAATTTCAAGTTATTGAAAAAAAAGAACGAACGACGACGAGTTTATTCTCTCTAACTCTTTAACGATATCATTTTATTTAAGTATTAACTTGTGTTATAATAAAAACTATATCAATTTGTATATTTTATGTTACGGAAGACATTCACATTTTCTTCCAAGATTCCATTATTTAAACAAGATTACTTACCTATACAAACATAATTATCTACCTATAAATGTATATGCATTAATTTAAGTATTAAACGTATGGTCTTGGCAAAGATCACACAGATTCAACACAATATTATTTCTCAAAAGATATTTTTTGTAATAAAAGATTCTAAAAACTTACTTATCATAATAATATGAAATGTTCACGATTTGAATGATCAAAACAACGCTGCCACCGGCAGCACTGGCGTATTAAACATGCCCGAAAATACTTAGTTCTTACCTGGATTCTGAGAACTCTGCTCACTCGATCAATGAACTAATTTAGGATCCCTGGGCTTTGAATAAGTTAAGAGTACTAATGCTAGGAGCGTGTTTAACTTAAGTTTGACTTGTCCATGATGGTTTGCATTTTACATATCAATCTAACTTCTTCTTATCGAATGAGAGTGGCTAACCCTCGTGTCGAGAGTTTATCAAGCCGCCCTAAGGGCCTTTGACATATGTAGCTTAACGACTGCCGTACTTGACAAACAGCCGGGACCTACAATTTAAGGTGTCATCCGATCCATGGAAGCGCTCAAAATAGAATGCCACTTTTCATCTTACTTAATATATCCATTTGTATTATTTTATTGATTTGTTTAATTGGCTTTAGTATGAAGGGTAGAAAAAGACTTCGCCTGTTTTATCAAATTTTATGTTTTGTGGTAAAGTAGGTGTGGTGGTATCCTGGCAGAGTTAATGGTTAACTACAAAAGTCAAAATCAAAAGAACAAATATGCAGCACACTTGTAAAATCTCTATCTATATCTTAATAGTCTCACGAATGGTGGTAGTCACGACCCTCAGATATGAGGAACACGACGCAAGGAGGAGGAACAGTATACCATCATTCTATGCCGTCGTCTCATTGGTATATATACCTTATCTTATTTCCCAATGTTTATATCGGATAACGATGTTATATTCAAGCTAACGAAACGGAAATTACTTAATAATTTGAGAGGCTATTAAAAGATCAGGTAAAATATCGAAATTAGCAAAATTTTGAAAATAATAGCATTCAAATATATTGTCGGATTTTCATATTCAACAAGTCGCCATTAATGGCGAAGAGCTTTTAATGTGATTGGTATTTGCAATCAATTAACATGAAGTGGGGTTTACTTTAATATCATAAAATGCTGTCTGTATTTTTTGGCTTTATTCATATTCAGTATTATTTTTGCTGCTCACTTGTAGTATAAAATGGCATTAGCCAAAACAAGCATTTACCATATTGTAGTTTGTTAACATTACTCCCTCTGGTTTCTAGAATTTAAATCAGTTTTATTCTCACACCAAATTGGCGGATTTGAGCCAGTAAAAAAAATGACGGGAGAATTATACTGAATTTCGTTATAAAACTTGGTATAGGCACAACTAACATAATAGTGTATATAATATTGAAGCGCCCGTAGCTCAGCTAGCGGCGGTAATCGATTACTAATGTTAAGCAATTGTTGACGCGGACAGTTTTTGGATGGGTGGCCAAAAAGTGGCATTCAATTTTGAGCGCTTCCGTGGATCGGATGACACGTTGAATTGAAGTACGTGGCTGTTTGTCATAGTACGGCAGTCGCTAAGCCATGTCAGAAGCACTTAGAGCGGCTTGATAAACTCTCGACACCAGAGTTTGCCACTCTCATTCGATAAGAAGAAGATAATATATATCTATCAATTTTTTTCCACTGCTTTACTGTTTACCTAATTCATTTTAAATCAGAAAACGTGGCGTACTGCACAAAACATGCCAAGAAAGTCGTAAATCTTTTTATGGAGAGACCACGTTACTTGAAATCAGCACAAACGGGGTTTATGTTACACAACAACGCATATACATCATATTTAGGATTTATTTTGAACGTTTTATTCGAATTGAGATTTGATTAAAGCACATTTTTAGTTTTGATTCCTAAATATCTACAATAGATGGATATTTGTTTGCTATTTTTTTTATCACACATCTTATAAAAGAAAAAGTTTTTGAATGGGTTTTTCCTGTACTACACATCAATCTTAATTATTAAAGCTTTTAAATTTATAGTCCATATTTCTGTTACGGCAAGTGTGGTTCGGCGGATTCAGCGTCTGCTTTTCATCATGACGCACCTTGATTCGAATCGTTATTTGTGGATTTGCACTCGCTTAACGGTGAAGGAAAACATCGTGAGGAAACCGACATGTTTGAGGGCCACAATATCCGAGGACAAGTGTCTTCCGTGGAAGAACTCCCCTAACTAATTAATTCTGCGGGGGAGTCACGACCCTCAGTCATGAGGAAATACGACTTAAGAGAGAGTTCTGTTCCGGATCATTTTTTTTTATTATAATTTACTAAATCTTTTTTATGCTTGTCTTTCTAGTTCTTGTACTGTTCTAATTGTTGGTCTTTATTGCCGACACACACACAAATCTTTCTGCTTTTTACTCTGAATTGGTAACAGCATTACCGCAGATGGAAATAGCACTTTGCAGTGATACGTTTCAATCCATCATCTCTTTCGATTAAAAAGTAGGAAGAGAGAAAATATTGGCCTATTATGTCCGAATGTGCATCTTCATTAGAAAACTTCCTGTAACTGCATCACGACCAATAGACGACTAAGCCAAAATCCTAACGTCATATGTCAATCATATTCGTAAATACTTCTTATTTTAGTGTGGACTATTTTTGTTGTAAATTATTTACTATGACGAGGTTTTATAGTTGCCGACATTGTTTCTTATTTAGTTATTAATTATTTTTGACAAAGCCCCTTTACAGCTGCTTTATTATTAGAATTATTACTAATGTATAAAATTATTAATTATTGAATGTGAAATGTATAACCAATTTGACGCGTCGTTATGAACTATTTATTGTTTTGTAAACCACTTGTAATGAAATATCACATAACTGTCAATAAATGAATCTGAATCATATTGTCAATATGTAACGTCGTATCTACATGTACACACATGATATTATAATATCACATTGTACCATTATATGAAAGAGGAAAAGAGTTTGTTATGTAATTTGTTAATACATTATTATGTTGATATGCTGGTTTCTATTTCAAGCAAAGACAGGTCATCATTACTTTACTAGAATAGCGCTACTAGTTGTTTCTTACTCCATTATAATGCTGAGACAAAGTCGCGGTATTTCTGTAGTTTGTATTTTTTTAAAGTTCCTGTGGTATATTATTAAAAAATCGTGCATCGTATTTAAAACACGTGTCAAAATTTTTACCAGCTTTTTATAATATCTTCTGCCAAAATAAAGGTAATAAAAACGGTTTTATTCATTTACAAATTTTGCCGAGAATCCGATGCTTTCAAAATTACTTTTCCTACAGTATTAGATAACTCGAATAAAAAAAATGATTAGATAAATAATTGCTATGCTTATATGAATGGTTTTTTAAAGTCAGTCGTGTAGTTGGTTGTCTTTGATTTGTATTTTCTCTAGCATCCTGTTTCTAATTGCAATGGCGAGTCAGCCGGAAGTCCTGAGATTGCCTTCAAACAGTTTTCTCTCCGTCTGCCGATTGGAACAGACGACGTTGTACCATCTCGACGTGCTATACTGTTTATTTTACATTCAGACACACAATTCACTGAGTTAACACATAGATTGTAGACCTTTATGAAATGTAACGATATGTAACTTTCGTAGTATCTTAGTCCATCAATGACCACGATCTGTCAAGAGAATAACGATGAAGAAATTTAATATCGCGTAAAAAAACAGTTTTAATGAACTTGCCAAATACCAGATGTTCAAGTTATCTCTATTTCATATTTGCCGCTCCTTTTTAATCATTCGTCTCATAAACTATGTAATTGGTCTTTTCTATGCATAGTAAGTATTTGTTTACAAAAGAAAAGTATGTATGTACTATATCCGTTATCTAAATCTCACGACACTTAAGTGTTTGCTTAGTGTGGGGCTAGATTGCGCTGTTTGCAATGCCCCGGAATATTTATTTATATTTATTATTATTTTAAATATGAAACGTATGTACGCATATTTTGCGTGGATATTTGATTCTTACGGGAGGAACCACTTTGATATAATGAAATTACAAAGAATTCTGATCTTACTGCTTAATGTACGGCTGAAATTTAAAAACATTTTGTAAAAAACATTTTCAATAGAGAAATTCTTTACCACTTTATAATAGCCACGGAACATCTGCTTGAGCTGTCAATGTTATATCGCATCTCTTCGTGATATAGAACGATGAAGTGCAGATTGTATTCCGTTTTCCATTTTGATGCAAAAATATGTTATGAAAGCTATCTTGTATCGTCAAAGAATGCTTTGAATATTTTTATGTGGTTCTACCGGGGAGAGCGAAAAACTAGAAATTCACGGTAAAATATCGATATTTTATTTAAACAGGTGTTGGTATACTATGCCACTTTATTCCCGTAAAAATTTCCCGGTAAATTCCTTTTAGTAAAATAATCAATTCTTTTTAAATAACCCAACCTGATTACATTATAATATATTAGTGAGTCCCAGCTGTTTGTCATACTACCTAAAAAAACTCTCGGCTCAAAATCTCGTCACTCTTTTTTACAAATACACATTCTTACAGTTACGGGACCGGAAGGTCCTGCACTTGGAATACCTGTATCGCAAGCACTGACTAAAGCGCTTTTCATATAATAATCTTCTTGACGGTGCTTTATTTTCTTTGGTGTAATTAAGTATACATCCAGAGGGAGAAATTACAGCATATTATACAAAATATATTAAAATTTGATATATTATAAAAAACTATTTAAATTTGAAAAAAATATAAAACAATAGCCTGCAGCAGCAGGTACTTCAATCAAATTACAATTATTTAATTACAATTACAGTTTTAAGCCACTTTTAGACTATCAATGACTTGGAATCACTAAGGTAGCGGCTCCTTTTTCCCCGCCCGATGTAACAATGTAACTGACGTCGGGTCTAGAGAAGGCAATGATTAATGAGATCATTAATTAATACGCCACTTCCCTTTGCAATGGAGAAAAAATAAATGAGCGCCCGAGATACCGTTAATTTGTTAGTTTGGCTTCTGATTGAAAGAGGCAAGTCATTTCAAACGTTTTTCGCGCGGAATATTTTTTCTTTCTTTTTCATACTTATAGGTACTCTATTTATTCATATTGGTGTATTGTGTAGACTCAATTTTGGTTCCCAATAATACATTACGCCTACTCGTAAAAAATAAAATAAAAAAAAAGTAATGCATTACCAACATAGATTTAATAACACCTAAAGCTTTATAAATAAAGTGTTTATTAATTTTATGTGCATTGTGTTGTTTGTTGTATCAATGTCAGTCAAATTTATTTTTGGACTAAAATTATTTCCAAAAAAAATATAAAATTAAATCCCAATAGTCATTGCTATATTTTACGATTATGTTTATGAGGTTTTCTATGAATACATTTTTAAGAAACATTGATTGAATTGCTGATACATTCTAGATATTTTTATTCAATTAAAGTTGATTTGAACAATGTTTAGCCAAGCTCAAAAACTAATTATCATTATACGATAAAATTGGTTTGGAAATTCAATATATATATATTTTTTAAATTCATTATGTAATTTCTTATGAACATTGTTTCAATTTATTCGTACGTCGCTATCGATAATTATTTCAGTATTGAAAACCAATATGTCCATATTAATTATTTTTTTTGGTTAATTTGCAACAGTGGATGCGAGCGACATCACGAACCAGCGGTTTTTAATAAAACAAGAGATGGATTTGAATGCTTCAACTGAGCATACTATATTAAAATATGTAATTTTATTCACGACGTTAATTTCGAACGGGGACGGAAAAGTGTTAAATGTTTCAGTATGTATTTTACATATAGACTGTTTAGAGTAAGAAAAAAAAACTAAAATAAAGGACAAAACAAAACAAAAAAGGAATCCAAAAAAAAAAACCAATGTCTCTTGTTAAATATGTAAATATTGTATGTAGGTTTGTGTTAAATGTATAATGATATACATATATACCTAAGCACTCACTTGTTGGGGCAAGTGGTGAACCTGATAAGCTGGGGGTGCACTGAGTGCTCCTTCGTTTATGATGGTTCGCCATTTGGCTGAAAAGAGGTTCTTTGTTTGTGATTGTTTTAGTATCGGAATGTATGCATGTAAGATATAAAAACCTGTAATGCTATTTATTTATTATTTACATTATTGAAACGAACAATAATAAGGTGAAATTATTTACCGATCAGATGAATAAACAAAGCAAACAGCGCAAGCAATATGTTTAGTCTAATAATGTCTCTGACATTCATTGTCGGAGGAAGTATAGACGGAAAAAAATGTATTTTTT
This sequence comes from Macaria notata, assembly GCA_927399415.1. Lineage (NCBI taxonomy): Eukaryota > Metazoa > Arthropoda > Insecta > Lepidoptera > Geometridae > Macaria > Macaria notata. The sequence goes on from OV656727.1 coordinate 6,415,075, forward strand.
TTATTTATGACACAATCTGGAGGTCTATTGCCTTTTTGTATAAATTCCATGTAATATCCATAATTATCACTCACACATCACTCGGAAAACCAAGCTGTTGCTTGGTTTTCCGTGAGGGTTCTGGTTTTCTCCATATTTCTCTACGGGGCGAGACATGGACACTAAAAGCTAATGGCCGTAAACGTGTGGATGCTTTCGAGATGTGGTGCTGGAGGAAAATGCTGCGGATCCCCTGGAAGGCAAAGCGTACGAATGTCTCAATACTCAAGGAACTGAAGATCAAGACGAGGCTTTCATCCATCTGCCTACAAAGAGTCCTTGAGTATTTCGGTCACATAGCTCGTAAAGATGGGAGCAACCTTGAAAAGCTGGTTATTACAGGCAAGATCGAGGGTAAAAGACCGCGGGGACGAAGCCCGATGCGTTGGACTGACCAGATTCGCACCACACTCAAAACGAAAGTTCATGAAGCCATTCACACGGCAAATGACCGGAGTCGATGGCGCAAGATCGTGCGGGAGAAGATGATCCGTGGCGGGGGTCACGACCCTCAGCAGTGAGGAAAACGACGCGAGGAGGAGGATCCATAATTATAACAATCCTGTCAGTGTTGGCTACGGGCGCACTGATGGCGTAAGACCCGTGATTCTGAAAAGATGAATAATCCATGTAAAATCCATTGGTTGCATAGTTCAAACTTCTCCAGATGGTGTAATAAAATATTACAATCGTATGCCGTTAACTGCTGTTTGGTAAAACAAATCAATTGCTGAAGTACATATCTAAATCAATGTAGTATTATTTTATTTGCATATTATGCGAGCGGTAAATAATATTTACACATGGATTATATATTTTATCTACACTAACACTCTACTTATGTTTCCAATACTTGACTTATAATTACTACTGTTATAGCACAGACAACAAAACCCTCAGTTTAAGCAATTTCACATGATGGTATAATATCCACATCGATATCGTAATATCTCATTATAACATCAATAAAACGCGACCAACCTGATTGCAGGGCCAATCAGGTTGGTCGTGTTATATTAATGCGCGCAGCTGCGCTCTCATTGGTTAGATTTTAATGGCGGCAAAATCACTGTGACAATACACACTATTGTCAGCTTTTACTCTTGTTGTTTGATTAATTGCATTAGTGAAGATAAAGTAGTGTATGCAACTGCTTATAACACGGGTATTAAAACACTATATTTAATACCCTTTATTATATGACAGTTGCATAAACTACTATTACAGATCTCAATATATCTGGAACCTTTTTTTTCTATAAAAGAAGACAAACTGTGCGAATTATGTTGAGCCGCAGAGTCATTACTATCAACCAAACGCCATATTTTTCAAGCCTTTTTCTCGTTGTTTTCAAAGTTTTAATTAGTGCCAGAGGACATTATCTGGTTCTCCCACTTCTCTGCCTTGGCTTCGGACCTACTTTCCGAAATACCCGATTTTACTTTTAATGCGCGTTAATTTTTTAAAGAAACTCCCTGAGTTACGAAACTCTTGTCCTCGGATTGTGCGTTTAAATAATTTGAACGCAACCGTTTTGTTTTTGAGAAAATAATTCTAATTGCTGGAATAGGTACTTATTTTAATAGAATCCAGGATTTTTTTTATTACAGTCTTGCTTTATTGCTTTAACAAAAGTCGTGACGATAAAAGTTTTTGTTTACGTTAAACTCATGAACTAAAACTTTAAAAGTAGTCAGACCTTTTACATTTTGTAGGTTTTATACGTCTTAGTGAGCTGCAAAGAACATTACCTGCTTCATTTTCATTTAACACCATATTAAATATTAGGTATTAACTTATTTGTTTTTACTTGGTCTTGCTTATTGTTATAATAAAAGTCTTGATGATACAAGTGTTTCTTTATGTTGAACTGATGACCGAAAATTTTAAAGTAGTGATACAATTACGCTCTGTAGGTTGTGTACGTTTAAGCAAGCTGCAAAGAACATTACCGGCTTCATTTTCATTTAACACCATATTGAATGAGACCCCATAGAGAGTGAATACAATAAAATACCGTGATGAAGTGTCAATTTTTCATCAGAAACTGCTATAAAAATAAAATGAAGCGTCAATTTCTGCTGCACATTAATCTGTCAGCGCTCGGTTACGTGAAAAACCGTGAAAAATATTGTCGATTTGTATTAGAAGAATTACGCAGCACTGCAGATAAAAACGGATTTACGGGAAAAAAATCACGCGTGGTATTTTTACTCTTATAACATTATTTACAACTGTACGTATTGTTTTGTTCACATGATTTTATAGTCGAGGACATTCAAATTTTTTAACACGTAGTAAGCTTACGTTTCACTATGCCTGCCTGATGTTAAGCTACACTATAGTCTAAGATGTAGCACGCTTGCCTAGAAGAAACCTATTTACTCTAGATTTGAAGGCCCCTGGGTTATAGTTTTCTGGGAACAGGGCTCCAGGTAGAGAGTTGCATAGTCTCGCTGTCCTTACCATGAAGGTAGAAGCAAAGCGCTTCGTGCGAGTCTTTGGCTTTCATTCTATAGAGCACATTTGAAACTGGAGTGAGCTGAAATCGTACATAATAAGCGACAAACATTTTAATTAGTTTGCTTGCATCACCCGGAACGCTTAAACTTGTCGTCAACGTCAAGTCGAATGCTAAAACCGCGACCCCGTTCTTAATCCTCCCTGGCTTCGGATGAATGGACATAATTTTCTGTGCTTGACACCGTGTCTGCCCTCACAATGTGCCACCCGACACAGCGGTGTTTTGTTCCCTTTTTATTGCTGTCACTTGTTAATACACAGCGACCACTTTCTATGGAGGTGGCGACGATGACAAACTAAAATTCCACGAACAAAACTTTTCAAGAAATGCGATACCAGCTCCAGCAACAACGGAACAGATAAGTTTGTCAAATTTTATGATCGCACTTGTATAGTTTGTAAGATTATGAGCGAATGGAAATTTTCCTTGCATTTTCAAGACAACATTTTGTACAGATGAACGGAAAAATGCTTCCTGAAAAATATAGTTGATATATTAAAAAGCTGGAAATTTTGTTGCAGATCTGTTGCCCGCTGTGTTTGTGAAATACTGACTTAATATTAGGAGATTTAATGCAACATGGAAGATGAATCTTACCCGCGTTATTATATTAACTTAAGGTGCACTTTTTGTTTCAGCCCGTGTGCTTGATTTCAACAAATACTTGAAAATTTTGAAGGTATGTATAAATGTAGGTAAACCTCTTAACAATATGAACAAAACAAGGTTTATTATACCAGTATAATTTTTTTCTGTACCTATTGCAAGATTGCGACCAATTAAAGTCCTCAACTACCTATTCAAATAAAATTAGGTTCGAATCGTGATATTTGTAACTAAGTAAATATCACCATTTGACCGAAATTCTAATACACATAAATATAAAAGATATCTACGTATTTCAAACATATCACTCCTACATAAAATTTCAGCGCCCTGTCAACCATAAAAACCATCTGCAAAAGTTCACACATATCACAAAAAAACATCACGTTAAAACATTGTTCTATAGATGTGAGCGATTGCACTCAAAACGGAAAATTCTCCGCAGTAAATGCATTTGATCTTCTTTTCAGCGATGAATGCCCCCAATTTGTGACAGTTGCTTCGTTTAGTCTGAAACCGTACGGGTAAGCCGGAGTATGCCTACAGTCGGCAAACGTATGCAGTTACTGTATCTATTTAAAATAAGAATGTGAACTGAGAAGGCTGGATTCGTGAGGCATATTGTAGAAGACAAGTGTTTTTTTTACATATTTTTATTTATTTCTTGTAAATATAATAACATTACTTTATTTTTTAGTTAGTATGTAAGAAATCATTGTTATAAATTTATACTAATACTAATATGTACATTATTATAAAAAAATTAATGTAGTATAGTGTACTTTCGTATTTGTTTTTACGTTGAGTTTTTCAGAAAATAATAATATTTTTACTGAAATTCCCATGGTAATTCAAATAGTTTACGCACAAAATGCATGAGTAAGTTGACATTAAATTTTGTTACTATAAGAAATTTTAAACATAAGATTAAAAAATATTTTAGAGAAACAATCAAGTTCATCTTACAAAAGCCAGTCAAGATAACTCTGTGAATCGTGCAAAAGATCTTGCCAAGGAAATATTGAACCGAACCGAAACAGACGTTGTAACAGCTGCCATTAATGTTAGCCAAAAAGATATTATTGTAATGGCCGACTCTAATGAACGTAGATGAGCCAGAAACTGCGAAAAATTAGCACTAAATTGTATGAAATGTTGGAGTTAGAATTAGGTTTTTAATTCAAGTCGAATTATTTAGATTAGATTAATAAAATAGGTAATGAATGGAACAAAATAGTAGTTTCATAACCTAGATAAAACCGTTATCAACATGGATTTAATAAAATGTGTATATACACGTAGATCTATATGATTTGGTAGTCATCTTATAGTTTGTTAGTAATAAAATATAAAGAAATAAAGGGTTGTAATGTATGTTTCTTATTTAGCTTATTATTTAAATTTTTATTCAATAATTTACAAAGGATAAGTCGTTATATATTATATTATGTATATATGTAACTTCAATGATATATGATAACTCGTATACAGTTCTTTGGTTTTTGTGTTTAGAACTGTTCAATCAGCAAGCCATTTTGGTATGACGTCTCATAAAAACAAATAGATGCAAAAATACATTACAAACAATCGAATAGAGAACGAAGAACTTAATGATGCGCTTAAAATGTTTACGCAGTTCTAAAGTAATTAAATTAATATCACGCAGTCTGTTAAATAATTAATGAGGCGATATAAATCCCCCTTCAGATAATATCTTGGAGAGTATTCTATTGTTTTTATTCAGAGGGAATTGGCTTATGAAAGCGATTCAAATTTGCAAGAGATTCAATTTACATAACGAGCGATTTGTACCTCGTTGAGATTAAACCTTCTGTCGTTGTTTACTGAAAGACAGTTTGGTTCAGAATTACCTAGAGGCCTCGCTTTCAATATTCTTAAGTGGATAACTGAATTAAAACTATGTGCTTAGGTATCTACTTGGATTATAAGAATGACTACTAAGTTTGAACATTAGTATTAGTTATATAGTACATAAGAACAGAAGACGACACTTGTTGATTATATTTTAAACGATAATGATAAAACTAACACCTGACCTAGTATCAAGGTATATCACTTAGGTTAAAGGTAATTTCTATTTAAATATTTTGACCAAATTAAAAATGACGCTTAAAATTGTTTAATTTATATAAACTAGCAATAATGGTTCTCGCATTAAAATGATTGCATTTTTTTTGTACACATACATTTAAAATCATCCTGATTTGTTTATTCTAAACAAAAGCTATTCTCATGTCATATTGTACATACTGCGTGCAGCATTGGATCCTGCTCACTATTCGGCTTTTTGACTACAAACAAAACTGTCAACCATGGCAATGGATTTATTTGTAGCAAAAGTTCCAGAGCCTTCTATTGCACAGTTACCAGGTCTAAAAAAACTGACGTATATAGATCGCATATATACATATATTTAAATCCGTCTGTATAGGTACATATTAGGTATTACAGGAGTATAATAACATAGGTACCATAGGAATTATAAAGGCAAAACTAATAACAACTTATGACACTCATAATTTTATAAGTTAATAGCTTTTGCCTGCGTTTTTGCACACGTTATACCTACATATATAAACCTTCCTCTTGAATCATTGTATCTATTACAAAAACCCGCAACAAAATCCGTTGTGTACTTTCAAAGATTTAAGTATACATAAATATTAATTATACAGTCAGATGCGGTACGTGACGTTGCTATAAACTACTTAATAATATGTAGTTATTTGAAAGTGACAATAAAATTCCTTAGTCATTGATTTAATTATCCAATTACTGTTCCTGCAATAATTTCAATTCCATCTTTTAATTAGCGTTCTAGCTCTAATAAAACAACGCACAAAAGATCGTTACTCAAATTTAAAGCGAATGTAATACACAAAGATCCATGACATTAATTTTGCAACAAATTCATTGTCTCAGCCTCCATGTAATATTCATTGGTACGCTACTTTTTCGGGAGGTAATAAATGTAAACGATCCAAGGGGTGTACAATTAAATGTCACAATTTGCTAAGGGTGTTGGCGTGAGCGCGTGGACTTATTAAGGGAGAATTTAGGGGATGAAATTTTAATGATGTCTTTCATTACTAGACAGACTTATGAATTACGATAAGACTAGTTACATTTCAAATGGTATGGCAAAGTTAAATCCTGAGTTAGTACTTACACAGTAAGGTATTAAGTTTTATAATTTTAAAACTACAAAACTCATTCAGCTGATACTGAGGAATTGATGGCTTTGTTCTGTTTCATTTAATTTTAGGTATTTATTTAAACAAGCGAAAAACGCTCAAATTCCTTTTACACTGAATAGTCAATCATTTGTCTAGGTCACTTCAAGTACTCCAGCGCCGAACAACACTGTGGCTCTAGGTGGAGCATGCCTAAAGTAACATACATATAATGGATTGGAACTAGTTCTCAAACCAAAATTCCGGGCCACAGCTTACACAGGTGACTGTCAAATGTTTTGTGTTTATTTTACATACAATTTTCAATCATGAAGACAAACTTACTTCACACAAAGCTTGAAACATATCGAGCCCCAACAAAATGAATCACTTATTCCGCGCTCGATCGGGCGTAAATCCTACTCAGTTCAAAGTTTTAATTAGTGGTGAAGATCATCATGCTGATATTTATCTTAATTCCAACTGTTTGAAGTAGAAATACCGAATTGATGCCGCCTTAATTGTTGATGGAAACTAACACTAAACGGGAATTAATTTAAGTTTGCTTAGAAAAGGTTACATTAAAAGTTTGATCAAAAAATTGATAGCAGTCTTCTAAGGGTTTCATTCCATGAATTTCATATTAAATCTTAGATTTTTAATAATAAATCATTAAGTTACGTAGTTATCTATACTAATATTATAAAGCTGAGGAGTTTGTTTGTTTCAACGCGCTAATCTCAGGAACTACTGGTTCGAATTGAAAAAATCTTTCTTCTCTTTATGTTGGATAGAACAATTATCGAGAAAGGCTTTAGGCTATATAAAATCACGCTGCAACCAATATGAGCGAAGAAACAATGGGAAAAGGTAAAAAAACGGGGAAAATTATTCATCTTTGAGTGTGCTGTGCTTCGTTGCGTGTGCTGCGAAAACGGTTCAAAATATCGAAAATATATATATGAAAGAATTATTTCTCTTGAAATGATCTAACAAAGTGTTCTCAACAATATATGTATCTCTATCTTTTAACGTTAACTCACTAGTACCGTTTTTATGGTAATAATTATTCCACGCGGACGAAGTCGCGGGCACCAGCTAGTGATAATATAACTACTTAAAATGATTTAGGTACAAAATATGTTTTTTTTTTAAACATCTAAAAGATGTTTGCTTTATTTATAATTGAGTTCTAGACTAGAGATTACAAACAATGGATAGTTTGTAAATCTATGTAGTACTCGTAAAATCAGTTTCAGTTTTGTGGAGGACACAGATTTCATTACCATATGTCCCAAAATATATTTTAGCTTATAAATATAAAGCCGAACCTTAAAACCGTCATTCAATCAGTGCTGTATTAATTTTTATTCAGTTTTATTACATTTTGTAAAGAGAAAAAGCGTCGGGCCAATTTACCGTTGCGAAAACCAACATCCGTTCCCGATTTTCAGTTTTGTTGAAAATAAAACAAACAATTAGAATTTACTGGAGCTCGAAACTCGTTGTTGGCGCATCTTTTGTACAAAAAACCGCAAATGAGACTGAAACAGGCTCTGAGGAAAGCTCGAAGATGCCTTCAAGTAGAACTGATAAAATACGCAGTAAAACCACTCGCGAATCTATTGGTTGTACTTGGTTCCTGCCATATTGTCTTGTTTAAGGTGTCTTTCTTCTAACTTCGTAACTTGACGCTTCTATATGCAAAATCAGTATTCTGATTAGTTAAACTAGCGGATTCTAGTAATTTTATACACATACCTATAAGTATCTTACTCATGATAAAAATATTGGCTAAAAATTACCTCAACTGTTAATGATGGAAAATCTGTACAAACTTAAAAAAAAAATATTTTTGTAGGTTCAAAGGCTTTGTTTCTTGGTGTGTTAATGTAAAATATAATGGACGTGATCATGCTAAACCTAATCTGATTTTAATATCGCGATATATTTTTAATCGCGTTGCAGTCGTTGGTTTATTTTGATTAGCTCAGCACAAACCCTAGGCTGAAGGTAAATGAATCATTTACGACGTAATTAGTTAAAAAAATCTTACGATACGATATGTTTATTATACCATGTTTATTATATGAAGCATGAAGTTTTCGAAATATATAATATTTATTATAGTCATGAAGAATACATATGTATTAGAAAGTACATAGTAGGTACTTATATCGTAACAACATATGAAAAAATGGTCTGCACATATTGCTATTTATCCCCATGCTAAGCAAATATTTATTTCGGGTACTAAATAATGGATATTTTCATAATAAATTGATTAAATTCTTAGTTATGCTTCTGTATAAAAACCCCTGTGTCTCATTTCTCGAAATGCTGTCGGTAGGTAGGTAATTATTGACATTGTCTTTATTGCTAGAATTTTCCTTTGTTTCCGAGGGTAACAACCGTTGTTGGAGCATTTTTCTCTCATACATAAGCCGATTAAGTAGATATCACGATAAATGTTTTTTTTAACGTGGGATAGGTTTACGTATGACTACAGCCTGCCTGATGTTAGGCATTGCTGCAGCCTAGGATGTGACACGCTTACATAGAAGATACCTATTAACTCTAGATTTGAAGACCCCTGGATTGTAGTTCACAGGAAACACGGCAAGTTATTGGCAACTGTTTTGTTGAATCACTATTTCTCATAAATCATCAGTCGTAGATGCATTAAGACTAATGATGATGATGATTTCTCATATTGATTTTAGTAGGAAATGTATGACCATAGTTATTCCATTATGAAATTATAAATTTATAATGATTTTTCATTATGGTATTCTGACCAAACTCCGTATTAAACGAGTAAATAAATTAAAAAAAACCCTGGATTTTCAAACATACAAAATATCTTGCCCCATACTAAACAAACGTTTTTTTATGGCTACTGTACAAGGAATTTATTTATTTCACTAGTTGATTAGCGTATAAAATTAAAAAAAAAATACCAACAAATAAACAATTCAAATTTACCAAACTGAAAATTCGTAGAAACACGTTAAAAATTAACAAATCTGATATTATTGGGAAAACATTTAAACAAAACATATTTAAAATCTGTAATAAGAAAATCGTCTTAATTAACATTTCAAAGAAATTGTTTAGAGTCTCTCATTTGCGACTAAAAGGAGGTCCTTGTTAACTTCTTATTGAACAAGTGTTTTGGGTCTTTTATTCCAACGGAATCGTACCAAATAGACTCGTCATTATGGCTAAAATTAATCTGAAACACAACGTATCTCAAAATAAATATTTTTCAAAGTAAATTTAAACACATTAATAAATAAAGCCATTTATTTCCCATGAGTGAGGCCCGAGACAAAATCCCAACAATATATCCATTTCTTTACCAGGTATATTCTTCATCATCAAACCTTTTTTTTGGCGAGGACCTCATTACCTCTCAGGTTGGCGCACAGCAGGGAGACCCACTGGGACCTCTCGTATTCAGCCTGGGTATACACAATATCATCACAAAATTAAAATCACCTTTTAATGTGTGGTATTTAGATGACGGCACCATTGCAGGTCCACCAGAAGTTGTATACCAAGATTTAGAAGTAATTATTTCTCAGTTTAAAACACTGGGATTGGAGGTCAACCCCGCTAAGTGCGAATTTTTCCCGTGTAGCGCAGTTGTGTCTTCAAAATTTACAAGTTTTAGTGCCTTGTTACCTGGCATCAGAGAAATTTCCCAAAATACATTTACCCTGTTAGGTTCACCTATTTTTATGGAAGCTGTCCTTGACGCTATTGCCAGCAAATTGTTAATATTACTGGCAATTCATGAGCGCCTCAAATTAGTTCCTGCACACGTGGCCATTACTTTAATCCGCATGTGTTTTGCGTTGCCAAAAATCACATACCTTTTACGGACCACCCCAACCTGGCTTAGTGTTGAGGAAGTGACCTCTTTCGATGATGCCTTAAAATCGGTAGTAGAGTCTGTCCTGAATGTAGCTCTAAATGATACTCAGTGGAGGCAGGCTTCCCTTCCGATTAGATATGGTGGCCTTGGGATACGTTGCGCACGCGATGTGGGCTTGCCAGCTTTTCTAGCATCTGCACATGGAGTTGCTAACCTAGTCACTGTCTTGTTACGTTCTAATGGTGACTTGGGAAACATTCCTTTTGTGTCTGATGCTATGTCAGCTTGGTCATTCCTCAACTCAGGCGTACCGTGTCCAGAAGCGAAGCACGTACAGCGGGCATGGGATGATGTTGGTGTGAAGCGTTTCCATGAGCAGTTGTTGGAGGATGCTGTGGGAGTTGATAGAGCCAGACTACGAGCTGTGTCGCAACCAGAGTCCGGTGCTTGGCTACATGCACTACCGTCTCCACACCTGGGCACTTTTCTTGACGACAACTCTCTGCGTGTGGCGGTGGCTCTCCGCCTGGGCTGCAAGGTGTGTGAACCCCACGTATGCACTTGTGGCACCATGGTGGGAGCTGATGGCCATCACGCATTGAGTTGCCGACGTTGCTCAGGGAGATTCTCGCGGCACCATGCTCTAAACGACATAGTTCGTAGAGCTCTCAATTCTGCAAATATCCCGTGTGTCCTCGAGCCTGTGGGGCTGAGCAGATCTGATGGCAAGAGACCGGACGGGCTGACTCTGGTGCCCTGGAAGAACGGCAAGTGCCTAATTTGGGACGCAACTTGTGTCTGCACTTTTGCCGCCAGTCACCTGAGTCGTACCATTCACTCACCGTCAGCTGCTGCCGAGGACGCCTGCAGAAGCAAAAAGCAGAAATATACTGCCTTGGAAACGCTCCATCATTTTGTTCCTGTTGCCGTAGAGACCATGGGCAGTTGGAGTGGTGACGCAAAAGATTTCGTCAGGGAGTTAGGCCGAAGAATTAATGAGAAGACGGGAGACACCCGCTCTGGATCATTTTTGGTGCAAAGGTTAGCCATCGCGATTCAACGTGGCAACGCGGCGAGCGTAATGGGAACCTTTGCGCCGGGAGCGATCCGGGGTGGGCTCTTTGATTAATTTTTGTTTGTTTTATTTTACTTCATATTTTATTTTATTTCCCAACTCAAGTAACATTCAGGAGTTATTGGTTCTAGGTTAGTAAAGAATAATTATGAATTAATATTAATTTTCACTATTAGGTACTTAATGTTTTATTGGGCACCCAAATTTGAGCATAGGCCTCCTCCATGCGCTGCCAGTGTCTGCGGTCGTGTGCTTGTCTTGTCCAGGTACTAAATTAAACATACCTACAATAAATAAATAAGCTTAGAGTCTAATTCACTCATTTTTGCAACATACAAACAATGATTAAGAAAAATTAAAAATGGGCAGTGCCGCAAATAAAGACCTGTCACTATTACTGTTTAGAATAGGAAAAATAAAATTATTTTATGATGAATGCGCAGTATGTGTGCATTGATATACATCTTAGACTATAGTGGCGCTTAAAATCAGGCAGGCTATAGTCAAACGTAAGCCTATTTTGTGTAAAAAAAAAACAAGATACCTAATTGTATACTCATAATAAGTCAGCCTAACTTATGATGGCTAACGGAATCCTTGACGGTTTACATAAATTGTAGATAGTCAGTTAGGTGTCTAGGCGTTATATTGTTTACCTTTTATTCCAAGCTTCACAAAAATCGTGAGCAGGGTTCTGATACTTCATTAATTTGGGAATCGTAGAAAAGAAACAATATTGTTGTGATATTTGTGTCCCTACCTAAAATTTTATGGTTGAACGAAAATTCGGATATTTTCACTTATATCTAACGAAATAAAAGTACTCGTAAGATATAAAAGTATTCCCGGTATAATTTTTAGTATTTTTAAGTTATTTAATATAAACAATACTAAGTCACTCATCATCATCCCCTCAAAAGCTTTTCAGCATCATTTTTTAATTTACAACTAATCTACTATTTGATTTAAATTAAATTAATACATATTTTTAATAGTATTGAAAAATATGAACAAAACTTGAAATAGAAAAGTTGTTTTAATCAGACATCTTTGACGCTCTTAACTAAGATACTTTTTTAGTACTTGTAACACGCTATCACCCTATACGTTATATTATTATTATTATTATTTTTACATTAGATAGGTTCACGCTTGACTACAACTTGCCTGATGTTAAGCAACGTTGTAATCTACGATCTAGCGCGCTTGTCTAGAAGAAACCGGCTTACTCTCTATTTACACTTGTACATAAAACAAACTGCGTTGAACAATAAGTGGCTTCGTTTACTCTTATTCACCCTCCACATGAAACACTTCCAAATAAAGGGATCTCAAAGCCATGAATGTCACCTTTACTGGAAATTAATTGTCTTATAAAGCTCAGAGACAAATTCCGGTCTCAGTGCAGTGCCATGAGAAAACAGAAGTAATGGTGACTTATCAAATCCCTCGTTGTTTCACATTACTCACGTTCGTAAATTTTAGGCGCTGTCGGTTAAGTAAGGCCTTGAACCCTCTGTATACAAGTCGTACATAGGTATATTAATATGTAATTATTTAGTTCTAGTTCCCATGACACAAGCGTTTGGAATTGTTGACGCGGTCAGTCTTTGGATGGGTGACCGAAAAGTGGCATACTATTCTGGGCGCTTCCGTGGGTCGGATAACACGTTACGGCTATTCGTCTTAGTACGGCAATCTTTAAGCCATGTCAGAGGCCCTTAGGGCGGCTTGGTTAACTGTCGACACCAGAGTTGGCCACTATCATTTGATAAGAAGAAGAAGAAGAAGTATAGGGCTAGATGGTGCTGTGTGAAATGCTACGGAGTAATTATTTAATAGTGTCAAAATAAAAGTGATTAAGTAGGCGGTTTTTTGCGTTGAAATACGAGAAAATTTTCTGTATAGAAAAAGAGTATTAAATCCTTTTACTACGTTTTTTTTTTCAAACAAACTAACCATTAGTTTTTAATAAAATGAAATTTACTTATTGTTTAACTTAGTCGAGCATCCAATTTTGTATCATATATTCAATTTAACTTGAATATCTTTAAATTTACCAAATCTACTCGTTCTTCCTCATTACTTGTGTCTTAAATATTAGGTATTGTCGGTTAAGTCGACCTTGAACCCTTTGTAAGTTCCACACAGACCTCTAGATAGTACTAAATTTAATTAGCTCGTTGTTATTATGAGAAGGTATAATTATTCTAATCTGAACCGACATTTAAATGGTACCTATTAACAAGAATGAAAGCGGTTAGTACTAGGCTTCATATTTCTATGAGAAAATGTTTCGTAGGAAATTTCTTAAAGCAAGGTTTACGGTTGATTTTCACCCACGGAAAGTGAGCGGAGAGAAAAAAATCTAAGAGTCTTATATCTTATTTTAATAACATTATGTGAGTGTGTACATTTATCAATTTTAAACATTAATATTTGTTATAAATCACTAATTTTTAATAATTATTTTCAATAAACTCTCCTACTTCAATATAAGAAATATGTCTTGCTGCAATACAAAGATAATATATATGAATGAAATAACACATGCGACAAAGCATCGTTGTAGCAATGCAAGCCATTCATAGAGCAGATTCAAAATATCATCGACGTATCGGCATGCCAATCTACATCGAGGCAATTTCTGCTTGCGTTCCATTTCGGAAATATGTAGGTACGGTTGTAGAAACTACAAGAGTTGGATATTTCGCAGTAGCTTGTCTGTTTTAGGTATTTCATATTATTATTTTCAGTAGCGGCGTTTATAATATTTGTCTGGCTAGTAGTCAAACAGTTTTTAGTGCTGGTAGTAGATATTTGGCAATCAAATCACAAGTACCTAAAAGTCACATGTAAGAAAATTTGTGTTACTGTAATCTAATAAAAAAATAGAATAGATAATAGAGTTTGCGGTAAATGTTACAACTGTAAAGAAATCAAGAGCAATTGTTACTCATAAAGAAACATAATAATGGTCTCATAACTAACAGAAACGACTATAAAAGAAGTCGGTTTCTGGGCAATACTTATCTAAAGTCACCACCAATAAATTATTTTGATATTTCGTAAAGTTAGGTAACTGCTTCTACATACCGTACATTTTCACTACTGGACAGTAGGTGTTATTGTACTAGATATACATATGTATGTATGTATATTCACAGATATCGCATGAGTTTCCCGATTACGAATATTATTATCGCAGAAACGTATGACAGAAATCATCTACGATAAAGCCCATTGTTCTGTCGGCTTACCTGTGTATCTGTTTTGTATAACGAGCTTGATTTTATTGAAATACTCAACATTGGATTCGTGTTGAATATGCAACCACGTCAGAGCACGTGGGAAAACTAATTCATATAAAAGTACAATCTCTCTCTCTCTTTTGAGTCGTTTTTCCTCATGACTGGGGGTCGTAACTGCCCCGCAGAATTAATTTATTACATTCGAAAGACCTGGGCAGCGCCCAGGTCCACGCATTTTAATGAACGGGGAAAGACCACAATAGGTTAGGTGTTATTAATTTAGCATTATGAATTAAACACATCTATAGTTTCCCAGGTGTATAAGACCAGTCCAGCGCGATCCCCGTCATCGATTCCCGCTAATTGGACGTAACTTTTCACCGAAGCTCATGTTCACTCATATCCACGTCGCACGTTCTCGCGTCACTGCCTCGCATTATTTCAACGCGGCAGAATGACGGCTGGTTAATGAATGCTTTTGACGGCTATGATGATGACAATAAAGCGACGGTTTTAAAGTTTTAAACTGTCAATTTTTGGAGCTAGTGCACGGTTTTTGATTGAGTGGAGTGAAACCTGTCTTTGCTTATTGGCAGCGTTCGATATAACATGTACAATATGTTTGTATAAGTTGCATGTTATCAACCTTAATTTTGGTATTGGTCAATCTGGGTATTATATAGGTATTATTTTCCTTGGTGGGGCATGTATTTTGGTGAAAAACAATGTATGACTTACTTACCCACTGTAAGAAATGGAACTACACGGGTTGGGTTCCGAACTAGACTGATTTATTTATCTACCTACAATAAATAGGATTTATAGATTTTTAATTAAATTAAACTACCTTAAACTCATAATGCATCTCAGCTATCTAGTATGCATGACACAAATGTTTGCTTATTATGGGACTAGAGGGTGCTGTGTAATATGTTATGTTTTTTTTGTATTGATTAGATTTTTATATTTGTAATAATCGAACTTTAGCATTATCTTATTGGTCTGTGAACCATGAGTTGATATTTAATTGCGCTAATTTTTTATTTGTACTAAAACTATTGTAAACGTTACTTGATGATAAGCCCGTTAATGCAGACTTTCATTTACTTTATCACTTTTTTAGTTTATGATGGTTGATGAAATTAAATAGTTTTAGTACGTTTTTAATATAAAACAAGTCCATTGTTGTTCAAATTAAACGATCTAGCTGCGACTATTTGGCAGTACTATTGCCTGTTACATCCGTCATTTAATTATTGCAAAACTAAATTTAATTATAGTCCAACAAAGCATATTAGGAGCTACACTGATGCATGAAACGAATCATCGGGACATGATTGTCATTAACTCTGCTAAATGAAGCTTGGCCGTTGATTTTAGCAGATTGAGCGGAAATGTCCAATTGGTTGTCTGTCAGTAGCCTGGTTATTGATGTTAATAACTGACTTCAAAATTACACTTCGATATCTAATGTAAGTTATTTTATTTTTGCTGTACTTTTAAACACGGTCTCGTTTACTTTGGCTTTACTTTTTTTTAATAATTTTATTTACAATAATAAAATATAAAAACAAGGGAAGAAAAACTAAACATACTACTTCTAACTAATACAAAAAGGGGCACTTAGAAAATCTTTAGAAAAGCCTAAAGATAATCTAAGTGCTCCAGCCCACTACAGAGGGCAGCGTGCCCAGCATACTGGCCGCATTACCACGCTGGATGGCAATGCTGATACGTTGAGCCAAAAAAACTTACAATTACATTTCGATATCGAATGTAAGTTATTTTATTTTTACTGTACTTTTAAACACGGTCTCGTTTACTTTGGCTTTACTTGCTTTCTAAGTAAGGGTTTTTACGGACTTGTAATTTTTCTTAACAAGTTACCACATATATGTACTCGTATGTACCTATTAGCTATTAGAAACGTATATTGTTTTTTAAAAGTAATTTTTTTTTCAAGCTACTTTAAAGCAAATATCAAGTGACTTCAAGTTTAATGAAAACAATGTATGGTTCGTTTTATTTATTCAAAGGAAAATAAATATTTTTAAACATAAAACAGTCACACTGGTTAAAATGCTGAGCGAATAATTCAATTTATTCATGTTGAAAATTTGATTTAAATTTACCTACAGTAGTTTTTAACGTTGAAAGTAAATAGTTCATTCGTTTGCAGTCTAGCAGCTGTTTTTATGGCAACCCATTTTGGTTAGCCGATATATGTATAAACCAAGTTTGTGCTATGATAACAATATGGTTTTCCGTTTTATAAATCACCAAAAACTGGGACTCTATTGTGTTATGCTAAATAATACACGAGTTTCTAGCTCTGAAGTTGTACTACTTTATTTTAATTTATGAAAAGTTTAGAAAATAACGACAAGCAAACGCTTGCGATCTAGACGAATATTTGTGTAAATGATAAAATAGTTCGCTTATTAAAATAAAATGACCTATAATACCACTCAACGTTATACCAGTATTAAAAGTATTTTAATATTTGCACCTTAATCGTAATAAATAAGTCTAAAAAACTCAATTTTTATTACCATACGTAATACAACTTATACTTCACATAACTTCTTCAAAAACTCCTATTTTAACCGCAAAACTTTCACACCGTAAAACAAGCAAACTTCCCATTTAATAGAGTTATGTAAAACGTGGGAGAAAAACAGTTTTTTTATTACAAGGCAGTTATCACCTGGTAGCAGCCAGTGTGTAAGGCTAAGCCGAGCTTGAGGCGCGTTATTTCATAAAGTAAATATTTATGAGGGAAAGGAGTTTTCCGCGCTCGTCCTCCCCTTAAGCCCTCTGATCCGAAAAGACATAAACCTCAAGGGATTCAGTTCTAAGTTCACGAAGGCAATGCGCCACGAGATATTTTCTTTCGCGACTCTGTACAATAAGATTGTTATAATGTGGCAATATTTTTTCTGAGGTTTTTTAGTAGCTCATTTTCTTGGACTGAAAAACGTAGCCAGTTTAACCAGAAAGTACTTTTATGCAAGATTTTTCTTTTCACAAACTGTAACTTGAGACTACAAAGTGTTTTTGTGTGGCTGTGGTAGTTAATTTTTTTCGGACAGGGTGACGTATTTCAGAATATTATGAATTAACTCTAAGACAATTCCGCGAAACATATAATATTTGTATATTTACTCTAAAACGCTTGTTAATAACGATGTTTTACCTGAAATAAAACATATATTAAATACTTACCTTATTTAAAACTTAATAAATTGAGAGTGGCAACCGTGTTTTCCGCTTCCTTTTTCCCTCTCTTTCAATCTTTGTGCACTTTTATCGTTCTGTCTCGCTCGCACACCCCCACCAACAGGCGACCGAACCATGAAGGCGAAGATGGTCCGACCTCTTTTCATTGAGTCGAAATTTACACCAGGCAGAAATAAAATGTAAGTTTTAAATAAGGTAAGTATTTAATATATGTTTTATTTCAGGTAAAACATCGTTATTAAATAACTTGACCGTTATTTAAAACTTAATAAATTGAGACGTGTCTGTTATCGCCTGGTGGGTAAAAGACGCCAATGTGAACATGTACAGAAGTAATAGATACTTAAGTACTGGGAAGGTATATGTACATAGGTAAAGGGTAAGGTAGGTGTACCTTAGATACATACATAAAATCAACCAATGTGCGAGAGACAGAAAGTGATGTAATCACATTTTATTCAGAGCTAATATAACTACTTTTGTTGAAGTAACTAAGTAATCAAAAGTACTAGCAGTACTAGACAGACTAGAAATAACAGCTTATATCGGGTTGACTGTAAGAGAACTGAGGCTATTATTATAAAATAATAATAATTTATCAGTTAAATAATATAATCACAGAAGTATTATTTTAAATCTTTACTTTGGGATGGAGACCAATCAACCCTGACCAGGCTTTAATCAGAAGTAATTTGTCAGACCTACTTGAATACTACTACTTCCGACGGTATGAATTTGAACCTGATATAACATCTCTCCAGAAAGCTGATCTTATTGATTTGTGAAATCAATAAATAGATTTGGTCATAATACTAATATGAGTCATAATACTATGGCTTACATGAAGAAAAGTTATGCTTTACACAAAAACAGTGATGAAGCTAAGTAGTAGGATTTTAAGACAATTCTCGTCCTGATTGTCTATAGCTACTTAGTTGTGTCAGTTTTTACTACGACTAGTATGGACACAACAGTTATTCTTGGATTAAATGTTAAGAGTACTCAGCTATCAAGGCTAACTCTTGCGACTCGAGCAAAGTAATAAATGCAATGATTTTGTGATGAATTTAATGTCGAAAATATTTTAAAAACCAATACCAAGTCATGGAGGTTTTTAAGATAAGATAAATTTATTGTAAATAGACAATATGTTACATTTTACAAATTGCACTGCCATTAGTAAAAAACTGTGTCGTAGAGAGCTTATATTATAATGCGATAGTTGGATGTATTGGGTATGATGACATACTGGCACATAAGCTCAATTTCTATGGGCCTACGACACGGTAATATCGTGCCTACGATGTTACATGAATACATTAGTCCATATAGGTACCACGGATTTATAACCAAATGTAGCATGTAATTTGAATAAATCTGTTATTAAAGTAATAAGCCTGCCAATTTTGGTACAAATGGAAAAATGTTATTATCATCAGCTCATATTAAATACCTCGTGCCATTTTACGCCAGGGTTTTTCCAGTTGTGATTTTGTCTAATCAACTTAAAATTTTGCCAAGCTAGCGTTATATTCTGTATTCTGACAGGTAGATAGTAACTAGTATTTAGGCTCTAAGTTGAGATGTTGTCGGTTGAAACATTTTCGTAACTACAAAAGGGTGACGGATATACCCACACCAGGGTTGATATATGTACATTCGCGTCCGCAAGAATGTTCAAATCAAATCAATGTTACCCAAATGGTATCAATATCAAATCGATCTAGTCCGGGGACATAAAGATGATCACTATTTAGACTGAGCATTAGATCTCTTTAGTCCTTATAGGTGCTATCAGGATAATGATTATGATGACCTAGCTAGTTATAGGTGTTCTGTATGGCACTGTTGTGTTTCCATGGGATGAATTACACTGTCAAGTTTAATCAATTGAATACAAATGAATCAAAAGCCTGTATGCTTATTTGCATTAAGACAGCAATTTACAAGCACTGTTCAGATACATAAACTTTGACGATGATCGTGCCTATGGATACGGCTTATCGTCCATTTCTATTGTTCGCGGTGAAGACACCGTGACTCGTGTCCAGACTGATAATACGTTTGAGTCGAGGACCAAAGTCAAAATCGACACCTCTGAGGACAAATAATGCGACAGGGAAGGATTACGAAAAGAAGAACCTCAGTGACAAATGTGAAAATGCAGAAAGATATTTCTTGTAAACAGTATTGAGAACAAGAGTGTTTATCAGGAGTTTCATTTACTGAGTCTAGACTAAGACTAAGCTTAACAGGTAGTTAAGAAACTCTTTGAACAAGTATATCACCATAAGGCAGAGAACATTAATTTTGAATATTCATATTCTACGAGTTATTCCCAGAAATACAAGACAACGCAGGAGGAAGAAACTTGAATACGAAATTAGATTTTCCTCGCTTGCCACACCTGACGTTCATGGTGTCTATTACGTATGTAATACTATGTATTACTCGTATAAGGCGTATATCCAGATCACAAATATTAATTTACTTACCTACTTGCCATTTAATTTTACGGATATAAGTATTAAGTTCTATTTCATTAGTGATGTCACATCTTTGAAAATCAGGTTGCGAGCAAAACGGAAGGCAGCTTTGCGAGATTTAGTTATTAGCTAAATTAGCCTTAGAAACCGTCTGTTAGATCTTTGTAACTGTCAGGTAGGTAAAGACAGTACCTACACGTATACATTTATCAGTATGTTTCATGTATCAGTTTTTATCAGTTTTGTGACGACAAAACTATTCTGCGATATTGCTTTACATTCTATAGATTTAAATCGTTTGGTCGGCATAGGCCTTGGGGTTTTGAAACAATGTCATATTTTAGCACTAGGTTAAGCGTATGCTTCCACTTCATGCTATCTGCTGACAAGATATTTAAGCTGGCCTGCAAAGATATTGTCATAATATATCTTTATACTTAACCAGCAGTTTGTCATGTATTGAAATAATAGGTAATTAACGTTGCTGGAAGTTTAGCTCTGCGCTGAATATAGATAATAGATATGATTAGAAATGCGAATAACTTTGAGTTGTTACCAGATCCCTGCGAGGGATGGCTCTGCATAGGGGTCGTTATGACCACAGCCCTGCGAGGGCTTGGTCCAGACCACAGCATGTCTTCAAAATACCCTACGAGGGTCCGGTATGATTAGCTTGTCTTTGTTAGAGGCTACGTACCCTGCGAGGGTTCTACATAATGAGCCTCCCTTTGTGAGGGCTTACGAATAGATTTACAGTGCATCACAGCACAATGTGTTACACAAGATCCCTGCGTGGGAAAGCTTTGTATAGGGCCGTTATGACCACAGCCCTGCGAGGGCTGGGTACAGACCACAGCATGTCTTTAGAGTACCCTGCGAGGGTCCTACATAATGAGCCCCTGAGGGCTTACGAATAGGGCCCCTGAGGGCTTACGAATAGAGCCCCTGAAGGCTTACGAATAGAGCCCCTGAGGGCTTACGATTAGAGCCCCTGAGGGCTTACGAACAGAGCCCCTGAGGGCTTACGAATAGCTTTACAGTGCATAACCGCACAATATGTTATACAAGATCCCTGGCTGGGAAAGCTTTGTATAGGGGCCGTTATAACCACAGCCCTGCGAGGGCTGGGTACAGACCACAGCATGCCTTTAGAGTACCCTGCGAGGGTCCTACATAATGAGCCCCTGAGGGCTTACGAATAGATTTACAGTGCATCACAGCACAATATGTTATACAAGATCCCTGGCTGGGAAAGCTTTGTATAGGGGCCGTTATGACCACAGCCCTGCGAGGGCTGGGTACAGACCACAGCATGTCTTTAGAGTACCCTGCGAGGGTCCTACATAATGAGCCCCTGAGGGCTTACGAATAGATTTACAGTGCATCACAGCACAATATGTTATACAAGATCCCTGGCTGGGAAAGCTTTGTATAGGGGCCGTTATGACCACAGCCCTGCGAGGGCTGGGTACAGACCACAGCATGCCTTTAGAGTACCCTGCGAGGGTCCTACATAATGAGCCCCTGAGGGCTTACGAATAGATTTACAGTGCATCACAGCACAATATGTTATACAAGATCCCTGGCTGGGAAAGCTTTGTATAGGGGCCGTTATGACCACAGCCCTGCGAGGGCTGGGTACAGACCACAGCATGTCTTTAGAGTACCCTGCGAGGGTCCTACATAATGAGCCCCTGAGGGCTTACGAATAGATTTACAGTGCATCACAGCACAATATGTTATACAAGATCCCTGGCTGGGAAAGCTTTGTATAGGGGCCGTTATGACCACAGCCCTGCGAGGGCTGGGTACGGACCACAGCATGTCTTTATGTACGCATGTCCCGCTATATAAATTCCTGGTGTTTTCCAGAGTCACGGACTCTGAAGTATTGGGTGTCACGGACACAACCACCGCGCACGGCGCGAGTTTCGCTACTCCCGGGTCTGCGACGCGCAGACTCCTACGTCAATTCCGGCGGGGAATCGAACCCCGGTCTCCCGCGTGACAGGCGGGGATACTTACCACTATACTACCGAAGAATTAATTAAATCGAACATAAGAATCGAACAAAAAATAAGTTCCATTTTTATCCGTATTCACGGTTCTTAGCTATATTATCACATAATATATGTATTTTGTAATGTTACAAATTTAACTCGTATCTATCACAGATTCTTAAATTATGGACTCAATAAAATTATTGAATTGTAAGCAAAGTAAATTAACACTATTAAATTTAGATGTAAAAAAAAGACATGTCGGTTACTCTATTGTATTAGAACATCATTTATCTGCATTAGAAAAATACTGCGTGAACCTGCGAGGTTCATATCTTGTGAAGTTATCTAGCAGATCGTTTTTAACAATGATGCATACTCGCCCCCCCTTTTTTTTACCTCAGCGACGGCGCATATTCGTGTTTCATCGAATTGAAATTCTAGTTTGATCACTCGTGAATATCATTTTACTTGTAAAACACAGTATTAGCTACGTCCTATGTACGGGGTACATATACAATACACATACAAGTATTAAAATTACTGAAATGCAATCCACAAATAATTTTGAACATTACGTTAAAAATTATTGATTAAATATATTCTGAGGGTAGATATTAAAGAAAAATTGTATAATTCAGTTTTCAAGTACGCAATATTTAAAGTCAAGCAAATCATGCAAGAAAATTGAGGGTAATAAAATTATTTATAATAAAAGGAAACAAGTCAAATGGTAAAGTCGAACGGTAACACCGTTAAAAATCACTTTACCAATAAAATAAAGTCAAGTGGAATTAAACTTACTGCTTTCCATTGGAAAAGGCACACTTACAAATTGAAATTTAGAATTTCAATAAAAAATTAATATTCCACTTTTGCTCCAAGACTAGCGACTTGTCGCAGCGGAAAACTCGACGCCAATGAAAAGAGGTCGGACCATCTTCGCCTTCATGGTTCGGTCGCCTGTTGGTGGGGGTGTGCGAGCGAGACAGAACGATAAAAGTGCACAAAGATTGAAAGAGAGGGAAAAAGGAAGCGGAAAACACGGTTGCCACTCTCAATTTATTAAGTTTTAAATAACGGTCAAGTTATTTAATAAACAGTTTTGTAGCATTAATTACATTTTGTAAACATTTTTGTTTGACTTTTTAACATTCCTATTCACTATTTTTAAATGGCCAAAGAGATCGTACGCACGACAAAATGAAAAGTTTACGTATCCTTACGCGAATTCACTATATAAATTCATAAAAAAATATAAAAAATGCTGCTCCAAATTGTTCTCCATTTTCTTAACATTATATTGTGATCATATTTTTTGTACTAGGTTTTGTAGCTCATTTGTTCGGACGTTCCTACGCTGGAGGTTAGGCAAATGAACCACTCAGGTTGCATCATTAGCTTTGCCATAGAATAAATAGCAGTACAAGCGTTTATGCAAGAGATTTTAGTGTTCTAAATTATAGTGATGTTAAGAACGCTGTAGCATACAAGGACTTGCATGAAGAATGTTTTTGAAATAAATTGTCTATCACAAGGCAATTAGCTAATTGGCACAATAAAATTGTGTTTTTCTCTTGTTGTTTAAATAGTGTCTATTGTTTAGGCTTGAAAGCACTGGTTCTAAATATCATGAGAGTATTTATTTATTTATTCACAGACACAAAAACAACTTACAAACTAAAACTTATAATAAAAAGAAAACGTATATGAAAAAAAAATTGTAAGTCTAACTATTGTGTACAAGTTTATTTTTACAATATAATGTTGTACTCTTAAAGTTTATTGTAAACGTCACTATTAGAAGCGGTAATATTACATTTATTAAGTTTTTGAATTAAGTTAAGTTGTGATGAAATATATCAAGTTTAATTTGTTACATAATCAAAAATTGGTGAGAAAACAAAGAAGCTGCTTTAGTTTTTCTACTAACCACTATGAACTGTTTTATTAAAATGACCAATAGCATCCAAAAACGAGAAAACAAAACATTAAGTGTATTCAAATATAAAACATTATTAATTCATTTTATCTACACTAATGTTGTAACATTCTACTTATGTTTCCAATACTTGACTTATAATTACTATTGTTATAGCACAGACAACAAAACACTCAATTTAAGCAATTTCACATGATGTTATAATATCCACATCGATATCGTAATAGCTCATTATAACATCGAAAAAGCGTGACCAACCTGATTGCAGGGCCAATCAGGTTGGTCGCGCTGCACTCTCGTTGGTTAGATCTAATTGGCGTCTATGAGTTACTAACTTTGTTAATTATTCCGATTCCATTGTTACAAAGGTGAAACGTTTCGTTGAACGTCTAATTGTATAATAGAACAGTTAAAATAATAATAGTAGTTTATGCAACTGTCATATAATTAAGTTAACACTCGTTACTATTATGAAACTCGCTGCGCTCGTTTCATAAACTCACACTCGTGTTTTAATACCCTTAATTATATGACAGTTGCATAAACTACTATTATTATTTTAACTGTTCTATTATACAATTAGACGTTCAACGAAACGTTTCACCTTTGTAACAATGGAATCGGAATAATTAACAAAGTTAGTAACTCATAGACGCCAATTAGAAGTTAACTTGCCTTTTACCAATCATAAGTTTTAAACAGTATCAGCTTTAATAAATCTATGATCAATTTAATCGGTTATCAGGACAAAGTTTAAGTGAAGGTAAATCGTAGTTTGGTAGTCTAAGTTATCAATAACATTTGATTTTCAGCTAGTACGTCTAACCTTGAACCCAAAGTTTGTGTAAACTCCTCAAAAACTCACCACGGTATCATTATTTTTAGTTTACCTACCTTAAAATTAGAGTAAGCGTAGTACAGTACAATTTAGGTTTTAAAACTTTTTATTTATTTTTATATAGCATTTTATATAGAGTGTTACAGCATTTTGTTTAACATAAACCTAGAAATTTACTTTAGATTAAATAAAGACTTACTTGCAAAAAAATACATAGATTCCTTCAAGATTAATGTCTAGGTTTAACCCAAAAATAAAATGTTTCTGTATCCATTCCATAAATATAATAAAGCTAAGAGGGCAGAAGTCTGAATATTGAAAATATTTAAAAAAAAGTTTGGTGTTAGAATTGATAACAGAACATGTTCCGAAAACATTTATAGAACTTTTGTCTGTTTATCTGTATCCCTGTTTATTTAAAAGCTCATCACGCAAAAATAGCTGAATAGTTCTTCATGATTTTTGGTATGTAGATAGTATGAGGTCCCGGAAGTGTCATAGGCTATTTTTTATCCTGAAATAATGCGAGTGAAGCCGAGGGAGTCTTCTAGTCAACAATATACTAAACTTATTTTTAGAATAGAAAGGTGGTGTAGAACCCGGGTGCGACTTTCAGATACGATGTGTGAAGGGTGACTCAACATGGGATTTTAGGGATTTCCTTCCTTAGAGAATGTCAAATACTATTCCGTGTTAAAGTTGGTTATTTCTATATTTTTTTAAATAAACTTTACACTGACGGAAATCACATAGGCATTAGAGACTTCAATTTGGTTAGTTCTATTTTTTTAATATACACTGAAGATAACACATCTAATATAATAATGACTTTTAAGGTTAGTTTTATAATATTACTAGCTGTTGCCCATTGCGACTTCGTCCGCGTGGAATAGTTTTCAATTTCAATTTCAATTTCTTTATTAGCATTAAATGTACCTATTTACATTTACCCTGTTCAGAGGGGAATTAGGGCGTTGCTAAGATTAAAACTAAATATTCTAAAATCAAAAACTGAATATAAAATGTCAAATCTTAAGCTTAAACTAGTATGTATGTGTACAATATTTTCTTATATTATCTATTATTAATCTACTTTACATTGAGATCATTATTATTATATCCTATTCCTTATTTTCGTCATTAAAATAGTCTTCTATTGTGTAGTAGCATTTCTGTATAAAATATAGTTTTAGTTTAGTTTGGAAAGTTTTAATATTTTGTTCTTTTTTTATGAAGTTTGGTAGTTTATTGTATATCCGTATAGACATGTAGTATGGCCCTTTCTTGTATATTTCTAGTATTGGTTCCGGAAGTACTATTTTAAATGTTCTGCGTGGATTTGGGTCTATTGTGTAAAGATTGAGATTTTTCCTGACGAAGACAGCATTTTCATATAAGTAAATACAGGGCAATGTTAGGATTTTTCTTTCTTTGAAGTGTGATCTGCAGCTGGTACTGATATTGATGTTTACTATTATTCGGATACATTTTTTTTGCATAATGAATAACTGTTGAACGTCGGTGCTGTTTCCCCACAGTATTACGCCGTAGCGTAGCCAGGCAAAAGCATAGGCGTAATATGCTGTTAATGCTGTTTCGATATTTGTATTGATTTTAAGTATGGAGAGGGCATAGGTGAATTGAGACATTTTAGTTTTTAGTATTGCTATGTGTTCTTTCCAGTTCATGTTAGTATCTATATTGACTCCGAGAAATCGACATTTCTTTATTTCATCCATTTCTAGAGTCATTGATAATGTGTTTAGGTCGATAGATTTCCTTTGGTGTGGTAAGTATTGGATTAGTTTACTTTTTTGTGTGTTTATTTCTAAGTTTCGATCTGATAGCCATGATTTTATAGTTGATAAAGTTTTTATAATATTAGCATGTATTTGAGAGTTGGTACTTGGAGAGCATTTGAATATGAGAGAGATGTCATCTGCAAATAGTGTGCAATGTGTATCTAGTAATTTGGGCAACTTGTTAATGTAAATAAGGAAGAGCACACATCCTAGGACGCTGCCTTGGGGGATTGAATGATTGATTGTTTTTATCTCCGATTGAATTGTTTTAATTTGTCCAGTGTCTGGGCATTGATGTTCTATTTGGACTAACTGAATCCTGTTTTCTAAGTATGATCTTAGCCAGTTTAATGGTTTGCCTCTTATACCAATATCTGACAGGTCCTTAACAAGTATTTTATGTGAGACTTTATCGTATGCTTTTGTCATATCTAGGAGTATAC
This sequence comes from Macaria notata, assembly GCA_927399415.1. NCBI lineage: Eukaryota > Metazoa > Arthropoda > Insecta > Lepidoptera > Geometridae > Macaria > Macaria notata. The sequence goes on from OV656727.1 coordinate 6,442,395, forward strand.
TGATGGCAATATGTTTATTTTTTATAGTCTCTAGAATTTCTTGTGTATATTTGAACATGGCAAGCTATTACCATAAAAACGGTTATTACCATAAAAACGGTTCTAGTGAGTTAACCTTAAAAGATAGACTTATATAGGTATATTGTTCAAGACATTAGATAGATTTATTAGATTATTTTTCTCTTAAAATTCTTTAATACATATTTTTGTGATATCTTGAACCGTTTTCGCAGCGCATGCAACGGAAGCCCTCAAAGATGAACAATTTTTCCCGTTTTTTTCCACATTTTCCATTATTTTTTCGCTCCTATTAGTTGCAGCGTGATGTTATATAGCCTAAAGCCTTCCTCGATGAATGGTCTATCAAACACAAAAATAATTTTTCAAATCGGACCAGTAGTTCCTGAGATTATCGCGTTCAAACAAACAAACAAACATACAAACAAACAAACTCTTCAGCTTTATATATTAGTATAGATATAGATATAGATTTCTTTTGCTATTTTTTTTAATCCTCGAATGAGAAAGGACAGTTTCACACTTACTACTTGCTGGTTGTGATAATCTTAAGTTTCGTATTGCAAAACCAGGCGTATCATTATGGTAACAACATTGGCATCTTGTACACAAACTCTAAGCTATACTCAAAACAAATTAAAAAATACACCTGCAAATTATAATTCAGTTACGGACTGAAAGTATAACAACACAGATAAAAAGTAAAGTAGGAAAGTACAAGCCCGGTAAGGTTTATGCAAATTTTACGCGAAATTTTTTAACTCTCAAACTTTTGTATTTTTATTATTTGCGAACAACAGCCGCTGTGTGCCTGAAAATGTTTAAACTGAATAATCTTGAAGAAACTCCGAACAATAAAGACGTAATTGCGTTTAAACTGGAACAAGTTAACTCTATTTATGAAAACAAGTAATAAATTGATACTGACACTTTGCGAAGTATCTTAGTGTATTATCGTTTATACAGGTTCACTGGTCATTAACGCTTCGCTATAATGTAAGTTTGAGTGATTTTCTTTACTTTTCTTTTCTTTCATCGTGCGAACAGCCCAACTGTGGAGCTCCTTGCCCGAATCTCTATTCCCCTTGAACTATAATTTGTCGGTCTTCAAGTCAAGAGTAAACCGGTTTCTTCTAGGCAAGCGCGCTAAATCGTAGTCAAGCGTAAGCCTATATCATGTAAAAAAAAAGACAGCAAGGTATTTGACCACATCAACACAAGCGACACTATGGTCCACGGGGGAGTATAGGTAACATACTGCAGAGTTAGCACGGAACGGGGACTATTTTTTCAGATTTTTTTTGTCTTCCTCCTCCTAGTAAGAAAAAATAACAGAAAAAATAGTTCCCGTCCCGTGGGAATCTATATTCCCGTAAGAATGACACTCTTATGACAACCCGGAACCCCTGTTCTTGAAGCATACGGGATGGCCGAGGAAGTTTTAGTGAGTTAGAATATCAGAAATTCCGACCGTAATATTCACAAGTATGATATTTTCTCCACAGATTTTAGCCACATGCCGAAGGATCTTTAGGTGCCTTGATAAACTCTCGACACCAGAGTTGTCCACTCTCATTTGATAAAAAGAGGAAGAAGTCCCCTCATACCACCCAGCAGGTGGATAAAAATGGTGGAGAAAACTATTGCAACAACTGCAGGTTTGTAAACATAATTCCGTTTCGAATTTGTATCTCTCGGTCTAATTTTTTAACTTCACTGTATAATCTTTTTCTACCATTTTAGACCACATTTTGAACGTTTTGCTGTATTGTGGCAAAAAAAAAGTAACGGAAAATAATTTATTCGAGTTCTCATTATAATAAAGAATTACTTATAATTACTTATTATCTTTTCTCCTTCTATTGTATACGACGTCCTTTGTAATCTCTTATTTATTCCTTTCCATCCCTAAGCAATATGGCTGCAACTTGTGGCACTAGTATAAGTTAGTTTGTTATCTTTCTTTGTATTTATATTGTGTGTTGGAATAAAGAATTTCCTATCGTATACTTTAATATAATATAAGTCACAATTGGGAGAAGAGTCTGGCCTTGTAACACAGTCATACGACTAGCACAAGGCCAGAGGTTTCACGAAATTTATTGTTACCCGTTTATATTATGTCAATAAATATTGTTTTCTACCTATCTACATAATGTAGATAGATAAGATCTCTGCAATTAACAAGAACCCCAGTACAGCGGTTATATGCCGTCTTGTTTTGAACTGTATTGGATGCATAGTTGGAAACTCTGAAGTATATTAGGTTAGCGTTGAATAACTCGCACTGTGTTGTGAAGCTGGTATTTCTGATGGTGAAGCGAGATTTAGTTAAAGTTTCCGTTAAATTTTAGGTTTCTACTCCAAATTATTGTTTTTTATTTGTGAAAACTGATACTACTTTCGTAGATATTATGTGGATGTTTGATTCGAATTGTTCAGTTATAGTAAACATCGTGTTGTAGTCGTGGAAGGAACTGAGCCCCACCACGATGTATCTGCCTGAGAGAACTCCCCGAATTTATTCTGCGGGGGAGTCACGACCCTCAGTCATGAGGAAATACAACTCAAAGAGAGAGTAAACATCAAATCCAGTCAGTGGTGTCTATATTGGCTCTATTTATATATGTAACTAACATTACAACAGTTTTCTTGAAAAGATTTATTTTACTTATAAGCAAAACCACAAAACGTTAAGAACACAAGTCTTTAATTTAGTGAAGTAAAGTAGGTACACTGTGCCACTGAATATACAAATACCTAATACCTATCATTTTATTTTACAGTATTTAATTTGTTTAGCATCAGGGGGGGGGGGGCTGTAGCCAAACGAGGCCTCCTATAAATGTTAATCAAGTTCGAAGAAAATAAGCACAATAATGTAGTTTTAATAATTTATGATTTACTAGTGGGCGCTTGCGGTTTAGCTCGCATTAAGAAGTAAAACTTGCATCCCCTATTTCACCCCTTTAAAAGTGGCATTTCCAAAAATCCTATCTTAGCGGATGCCTACGTCATTACATCTACATTAATTCCAAGTTTCAGACTAATCCGTCCAGTGGTTTGGGCTGTGCGTTGATAGATCACTATATCAGTCAGTCAGTCACCTTTGAGTTTTGTATATTTAGATATAAATTCTATCATTATGTTTTAATAACTATATATTACTAAACACTTTACATAATTAACTTAAATCAAAGATAACATAATTTATCTTTAAGGTAAGCAATAAATATTCAAAATTCTAATTACCCATAAATTATATCGTAACTATCTCTAGGCTGCGTAAAAACTGATATAAGACCCATGATACACATATTACTGTTAGTTTCTAGACTAACCTTGTTTCCCGGTGTTGGCCGCCGCGAGCGCGGTGCTAAGTATGAAGAGATGCACCAGCATGCTCCCACCGCGCGCGGGTGACGCACATCCGGCCGCACGCGACAACACGCACCGACACTGGAACAAGCAGTATGTTTTTTTTTTCATATAGAGGGGTAACTGCGGCGCACTGAGTACGTACTATATACGAGTATGTAGATGTCTACTAGTGGACGCCCTCGTGCATTATTTTGAGATAAAAGTAACCTATGACACGCTAAAACCTCATACTACCTACATACTACAAAATGAGTATTAATTAAATAAACAGAGACACAGAAACATTAACATAACAAAAACTGCTGAAACGTGTTTTATTTTATCGATTTACAGTAGGTATACCCACTTATTTTTCTAATAGCAGGTTCATATTCAGATTTTTGAACCTTTTCAGCCTTATTATACACAGTCTTCAGCTTTATTATACAGTCTGTATGTACCTATAGAATTGATACATGATTATGATACACTGACAGTCCAAAAATAGTTATTAATGACTATAAGGAACCGAAACTGTTAAGAAATGCAAAATTGACTGCCCCGTTAGCTTAGTTGGTAGTGGCTCTGCCTTCTAATCTAGGGGTGCGGGTTCGATTACCGCATGGAACAAGAATGAATTTAAAAAAATGAAACTATTTGTATTACATAAGTCTGTTCCATTCTATGTATTGTATAATAAGTATGTTTTTACAAAAGGAAAGAATTTATGTATTATATCCGTTACCTAGTACCCATGATACAAGCGTAAGCTTAGTATGGAACTAGATGTCCTGAAATATTTACTTATTTTATAACTAGTGTTCTTATTTGCTTGTCCGGGTGTCTTTTCAAGAGATGGTGTGGTGGTCAAATGACTGACTATACAATTTAAAAAAATGCGGATTCTCACGGCGTCGCTCGTATTTTATAGAAAACAAAGTGTCTGTTATCCTCACGAACTATTACTATCGTACAAATATCAATTTTAAGCAAATGTTATTATGATATGATATGAATCACTATATTTTCGCTTAAAACTACATACAAACTGACGTTAAAATAACTTTAATAAATGCTTCGTCAGTCTTACAACATGTGACGACCGAACTGACATTAATTTATTAATGCGTGTAAATAAGAAGGTTTGTAAAACCGTTTGGCATTGCAGTGCAGGCTTTATTGTTTTTATTGTTTTAATGAGCCTCATATAATTTTATATAATGGTTTTCAATTTAACTAAATGTTTTTTAAAGAACAAGTAAAGAAAAAAATAATCGCTGATAACATATCAGTGTATGGCTCTATGTGAAAGTTTTTTTTATAGTACATTACTTCTCGCGAATAAGTAAAACTTTTCAAAATATTACAAGAAGGATAAAATGTCTTGCTTAGTCATGTAAATACAATTGTTTATTTGTCTATAAAATGCAAATAAACAGCTCGAGATAAAAGCATTCATACATGAACCCATTCATGTTCAACTTAGCAAGGAATATGAGTCTCCATGAAAGGAAAATTGACTCTTCTCAGATTACAGATCCCTCGCGTGGGCGACAGTGTACCAACCATAATAATAAATCACTCCGCGTGTAGCGATAACACCTCCGCCTTCTGAGACAAAAACTATTCATCCAGATCCGGCTCAAGGAGGGTTCGAGACATTCGACTGCGCTCCTAAAGATAAACTCAGCGGCAAAAATCCAAGCAACCCACATCGTAAGCTCCAAGAAACACACTGAAAATTTAAACAAGCGGACGCTCAAACTCTTAATCTCGGATCAATGGACGGATCATCGAATTTAAGCTTCAACTCCAAATACAAGAATATTTAAAATAGGAAAGTTATTCATAAATTCCCGCAATTTCCTTTTAGGAAATTGTAAAGCTGCGGCTAAGTAGAGCAGGAAACAAGTACCAATGAGAGTTTTCGTTGTGGAATAAAATATAATACCATCGAAGAACCGGGAGCGGTTTGAATAACAACTCTTTAATTGAAAGTTTAGCAATTTGCTCGTACCCTCTCGAATGGACCCGAAGAGAGCGGGGCAAGTCTCATCCACCGCGTTTCAAAATTGAATGTAGGCAGATGCGCTTAATTACGGAGGCAGCTGCCGCCCCCCGCCGCTTATCTCGAGACGACCTCCTACAGGCCACTACGATATTCGCTAAGAAGCGCTCAGCTACATTTTTTCAGGATCCAATTCGCATACCCTGCCGGCTGTAATTAAGAATTTAATTGGGGATTAAGTAATTAGAAGTGTCACGAAGAGCCTCGAAAGAATACCGAGAAACAATTTACCCAAAATTGTTTTCAGATATCAACTTAAATATAGAAAAGAAAGAAAAGATCTGCGACTCGCTTTCAAAAAATACAAAGCCGGCGTATGTGATGTGAATGAGCACCTGAGAACAATGGAAAAGTCGAATACTTTCGTTGTTTCAAGTACGATATAGGAATGTTTGAGTTATGAAATTAGGTAGGATTTCTCCAATAATGGTCGTATAAGTGCTCTTCAGACGGAGATATGAAACGCAGGCAAATAGAGAGATAGGCGAGCGTAAAGACGTCGTTATGGAGGTCGGCCCCTACGTGCGGTGACGAACGAGTGAATCAAACTTCTCTTTACATTTTATCTAACTGCAAGGGCGGTAGGTTTATGTACCTCACCCTACTTGATTTAGTTTTGATGGCGGAAGGGAACAGCTTTTAGATAAATGATTCCCAACAGCCCTCGCAAGGCGGCGAGCGATTTGAACCTCGAGATTTGCAACTATGTTTCGTTTTATCTACTCTCGGAGGTTTCGTTGCAACGTTTACCAGGGATGTAATGAAATGGATTTCTTCACCGAGGGACGCTTGAGTGCATTAGATTATTATTGCTCGCTGTGACAGATGGGATTCGGGAAGCCACTTCGGATACTACATTGACCGAAATTGATTACATTGTCACCTAAGAGAGGGTGCTCTCGCTCACATTCACAGAATAGAGTGTGAGAGTACTTCAACTAATACTTTCGATAGGCATGTATAAATTGGTAGGCGCTATGAATAAATAATGCCTCCGGGCTACCCTTCTAAAATTGCCAAACTTTACCCTCAAAGTTAGTATCTCCGGGGTAATTTAGCATAAATCTTGTTGTACAGTAATTTTTGCGAGATTAACCAAACTGTCATTTCGTAGAGAATAACAGTGGTTACGATAGCAGTGTTTCCTCAATCGGTGCCAGAAGCGAAATGTGTTAATGCTTTGTTCTAATCAAAGAGTCGTTAGCTCGGGGCGAGTCGATTACGACTATTGTGGAATGGCAACTACACGACGCATCCGAAAGATAAGCGAATGGCGTCTATGTTAATGTAATCACAAGCGTGTGCCACTATAATAGGGGGCGCGTAAAAATCTCAATGTTCTATTAGGGAGAGTAGTGTGTAGTGCTTTTAGGGTTGACACTGATAATAGGGTTTTAGGGTGAATTGAAAAGAATAATGTGATCGTATTTTAGAGATTATTGTTTGTTGTTCTATTTGTAAAGTTCATGTTTCAATGGTTAGTAGCGTACTGACAAAGAACCTTAAATACATATTTTAAATAATTTTACATAGCGCTATCAAGGCCAGTACTCAATATTCATACTAATCATACATATTATATTAACTGAATTCGATATAAATAAATAAAAATAATAAAAATAAATATTTCGGGACATATGCACACAGCGCCATCTAGCCCCACACTAAGCAAATGCTTGTGTCGTGGGTACTAGATAACGGATATAATACTTATATACTTTTCTTTTCTTTAAATACTTTATTTATATTACATGGGTTTGCGCTTTACCGTAATTTGCCTGATGCTAAGCAATCGTTATTAATTTAAGCAAAATAAGGGAAAAACTAAACAGCCATATTATTTATTTGTATAATTATACTTTCTGTGCATTGGATACATGTTGTTGGTGAATTTATTGCGAAACATGTACCTTTTTGCCACAATATTCATATGAACTCGTCCAAAAGGATTTTACGTTTGTTATTTATTTATTATTCGTATTAAATTGAGGTTATGTGCACAAACACAAACAAAATAGTTTGAGCGGCCGTCCCATTGATGTCTGCGGTATAACTGAAACTGTTATTTTGCAATAGGGAACTGTAGACCCGACCAGTTTCTATCCATTAAACTTGTTTCAATGACTCTTTTGAAAATCTCTCCACGAAATCCCGCAGCGCTTTCACTAGAAAATTATTTTAACTGTTGTTCCCGGAGATATGAAACCAAATGAGTTCCTACTTTCCTTATCAAAGCTTCAAGCTTTACAATTTCTGGAACCAAGAAATGTGAGTGAAATTAATATAAATTCAATCTCGCTCAGTGCTGGTCTAAAATGTAGCGCAATAGAGGGTGAAGGGGCATTTCAACCGAGTATTTTAAAGTACTCGGATTATGCCAGAAGAGCGTAAGCCGTATCAGATTTTGACAGGATGCAAACTCGGGTCAGTGCTTTGCAGTTATGTATTATTTTACATAGCTTTCAATGGCTCTTTGTTTGTTGTTTTGGAATTTACTCTCTACGTCCTGCGCTAATCTCGTTAAGGCGGGATGAAAGCGTATTTATGTGCTTTTCATAGATCTGAAGTCATTGTATGTTACATCTGACACAATGAAGCTAATCTTTCTTAATTTATAAAACTCAAAGGTGACTGACTGACTGATTGACTGACTGACTGATATAGTGATCTATCAACGCACAGCCCAAACCACTGGACTGATCGGGCTGAAATTTGGCATGCAGGTAGATGTTATGACGTAGGCTTCCGCTAAGAAAGGAATTTTGGACAAGCCGCTTTTAAAGATGTGAAATAAGAGATGCAAGTTTTACTTCTTAATGCGAGCGGAGCCGCGAGCATCCACTAGTTAATAAATATACTCTGTCGCTTTAACAAAATGCAATATCCTCCAATAATCTAATATTGTTCTATGATTTAAATACTTTTATATATTTAGGTATATTAATATTGTAAATAAACATGAGTTATGGATTAACACGATGATTAATAAAACTTTAAATATCAGGAACACAATAATTGAAAGTATCTTTCCCTTATTGATATACATTAAAACTTAAACTTACTCATACATTAGGTATGTATGTATGTATGTACATCACTCTTAACCAAATTGTAGATACAATATCGTGAACCAGGAATCCCAAAACTCGTGTCTATAAAAACTCAAATATAAGGCCGTCGATAAAACATGAACAGTACAATTGGTTCTCCCACGGTATGTTACAACAGGGAATTCTAACATTGTTAAAAATTACTCGGCTATTGATTGAGCTCAAAATTGAATTGTAGATATCCCGAAAGCAATTATGCTACAGAATCTAGCGGGAATTTTACCAATTTTAGAAATCATTTTGGGAATCAAACTCGTGAGTGTTTGTAGTCAATATAAATACTTAGCGTTAAGATAATTTTAGTAAACGTTTTTGTGTGAATACACTATATTCCTAGTCTATTTGTTAAGCCAAATAAAAAGTTTTGCTTATTATATTACAAATTATATGCAGGTAAGTACATAACAGGCGTGTAATTTTCGTTTTATATTATAAATATATAAGCACCATGTCCTATCTCGTTTATTTAGCAAAGATATTTACAATTTAGTGGTAAAGAACGTCGGTTTACGTCGGTACTATGTTCAGTTTAATAGACCTGACTTTGCTAAAAAATACCTGCAAGTTGATCACAGATACGGTAACACAACTACATACACTATACAGTAATAAAATATTTAAAGAGTTTTTTGGGACCTTTATTTCTACTACAGGCATTTTAGAATAAGCTTTAAGTTTTAGAAGTAGTTTAAGTTATCGTTATTATTTAGTTCTTGATTATTTACCTTAGATAGATAGATAGATAAATTCTTTATGAAAACACCACACACATAAAAAACAATACAAATATATATAGAAAATAAAATTTGCGTTGCTAAGAGCGATCTCTTCCAGGCAACCAATTATGTTTTATAAGGTTTTAATAAATAAACCAAGGTTTATTTTATTTCTATATTGTGTTTGATATTATCTGTACATCATTATTGAATTATTCACCCTACAACTAAGTACCTCTAATTCGAAGCAAGCATTGACACCGGCTTTATCTCTTGTATCAACACGCTAGTTTGATTTAGCAGCCTCAATGTGACGTCCGCAAACATACATCCCGAATGTGGCGGGGGCTCTTACACTCGTTTACTTACTGTTAACGATATTACAAGTAGGTACTGTGTTTATTAATGTTTTTTATTAAATAGAAATCTTTATAAAAAAGTTAGTCGAAATGGAGTCTCTTGAATAAAAGTCTCAGTTTAAAGCTAACACTAATATTTATATATTTACCTATTCTGGTTTAAAAGCCTTTTTATCAAAATCTATGTGGGCTAGTTCCTGTCAATTAGTATTATTTTGTATGAGTCCACCATTTACGCCATCAAATAAGAGACCGATGGCGACGTCTTCTCCCAAAAGGTTCCTAAAACTCTCCCTTGAGTCGTATTTCCTCATGACTGACGGTCGAGACTCCCCTGCACAAATAATTCGTAAGGGGAGTTCTCTTGGGCAGATACATCGTGGTGGGCGCCCAGGTCCTTTCACGGAAGACACAATATTATGTCCTCGGATATTTAATTGTGGTCCTTCACCGTAAAGCGAGTGCAATTCCACACATAACTTGAAAATACAAGTAATTGGTGTAGGGCCAAATTCGAACCAGGGTGCGTCTGGATGATAAGCAGACACTGGAACCGCTGAGCCACATTCGATTTTTTTAGTGAAATAGGCTACGTTATTTCTTAATGCAACAAGAGTGAAGGCGCGGGCACGTGCTAGTGTGACATAAAATAACTAGACGTGACTTAGATCGAGCGTAGTGCGTACCCCAGTCAAGACAAGTTATATGCGCATCGTTGACAATTAATCTTCATTAATGGGTCACTTAAGCTATGTGCGGTTTCCTGACGCTGTTACATGTTTCTTCCTTTGTACTGTCTTTGCCTAGTTTAACTATTTCAATGGCCGTCTATATAGGTATAATAATGTGGTAGAGAATGATTTGGTATCGTGTTTTGCGAATTTGGAGTAAAGATAATTATAAAAAAACAGATTTTGTATAGGAAGATATTGTTGGTTTTCTTTGACTCTTATATAAAATGTGAGCACCCACTAGTATTAGTGGGTGCTCGCGACTTCGCTCGCATTAAGAAGTAAAACTTGCATCCCCTATTACACCCCTTTAAATGTGGCATTTCCAAAAATCCTTTTTAGCGGATGCCTACGTCATAACATCTAGCTTCATTCCAAATTTCAGCCCAATCCGTCCAGTGGTTTGGGCTGTGCGTTGATAGATCACTATATCAGTCAGTCAGTCAGTCAATTAGTCAGTCACTTTTGAGTTTTAGATAGATAGATACATATTATGTATTTGGTTATTTTAAGAGGAGAAGTATCAGTTTTTATTGTCACATTGTAGGTACTATGTGCCAAAAAGTATTTTCCATGAAGACAAAAATGTACGGCCCAATGTTACCTCATCAATAAAATTTTACTAAACGCCGCACCCATTAGGGCACCAAAAAAAAATACGCAAACTTTCAGCAATTTACACTCCATCCAACAAAAAACACATCCGAAATTCAAGAGATCTGTAATGAATGAGATATTAATGCAAAGTGGCTGCCCATAAATCTCTCGGGCTTTAAGGCAATAAAACAAAAAATGAGAATTAACAGTTTGATAAAACAAAAACTTTGTTTGGCAAGTGCCCTGGAGGACGGCCCGGTCGGCTTGAGGGACCCCACTTCTATATTCCAATTTACTTTTTGCATGTTTCGGACATGTCAATGCGGATAATTTATTTGAATGCCAAATAGACACTCGGCCTAGGTGGCTGGTTATTTTGAAGATTGTCTGTTTACGAATAGCGACCCCTTTGGCTTTTCGGGTCGGGATGAATGTTTGCGCCTGTTACTTACTATGTTGTTTGGATTTGTTATCATTCTAAAAAAAGTCGATTTCGTTATTTAAGATTTTTTAGTACAATAAATAATGCATTAAGATTTAATTAACAGAAACCTGACATAAAGTGAATGAGTCATTATGATGTACGTTAACCAGTAACAGATACACATTATACCGATCCTAAAATACTATAAATACATTTTTCAAACCCACCAATTTTTTTTAAATACGAAAAAAATGTTACTGACGAAATAAGCCAGATGAAAACAAATTGACAATGTCTTTTTGGAATTTGAATATAAAATCTGGAAATCAAAGACATAGCTTCTAATTATAATAAAGGCTAAGTATAATAAACGCTAGGCAAGTAATTGAAATCAACGGTTTGGACGCAAATAAGTATAAATAGAGAATAAAAAGATTGCAGATGCATAACTCAAACAGCGGGAATTTGGAATCAGTTTTGTAAGGGTAAAGTTTTTTCACGTTTATTTTATATTTAAAAATTATTAATATTTATTTAGTATACTTATACTAAACTAGCTGGTGCGACTTCGTCCGCGTGGAATAGTTATTACCATAAAAACGGTTTTAGTGAGTTAATCATAAGAGATAGGCATATACTGATGCAGACATTTTGTTAAATCATTTTATGAGAAATAATTCTTTCATACAGTTTTTTTATATCTTTAACCGTTTTCGCAGCGCACGCTACGGAAGCCCTCAAAGATAAATAATATTCCCCGTTTTTTCCACATTTTATATAGCCTAAAACCTTCCTCGATAAATGGTCTATTCACCACAAAAATATTTTTTCAACTCCTACCAGTAGTTCCTAAGATTAGCGCGTTCAAACAAAAAAAACTGTTCAGCTTTATGATATTAGTATAGATAAATACCAAACGGGAAACACTGACACTTTTCCATTCTAGCTGCAATAATAAAATTTCCTTTTATAACGCTTCCACAATTTGATTTCTATTTTTTTTCTAACATTTATGTTTGACTACATCTCGACTGATGGTAAGCATTACTGTATACTAACATGTAGCATAATTGTATAGAACCAACCTAAATGTTTTGCTCAATAGGTTACGAAATTCTCTAGCATCTCTATACATATAATTGAATGTTTATGGTATACATATGATAAGTTCCAGTGTCTTTCACGCACCGGTCCACCCATTTTATTTCGAGATTTCTCTCTGCAATATTCTGCAATTTGAAAATTACTTCGCACCTTTGGCCCGTAGATACACTGCTAATGACACGACCCAACCAAACTGGTGCCATAAAATTTTACCGGGACTACATTTTGTAAAATAAAGCAATATAGCCTGACCCTTACCTTAGTGGGTCAAATAACTAAACATTTTGCATTTATATATGGTATGTGGCAAATTTGTTTCAAAGCCAGTGGGGCTCCGTATTTACTATCTGCTTTTAATCCAGACTCACCCTGGTTCGAATCTAGACCCTACACCAATGACTTGTATATTCAAGTTATGTGTGGATTGGTTCTCGCTTAACGGGGAAGGAAACATCGTGAGGAAACTGACATGTTTGAGGACCAGAATATGAAATTATAATTAATATCCCGAGAACATATTATGTCTTCCGTAGCACCAACACGATGCATCTGCACAAGAAAGCTCCACTAACGAATTAATTAATTTTATAATGCTAGATTTATTGATTTCAATCCATTTTTATTTTTGGTGCTTTGCAAATGGAATGCTGCGACGCAAAGAGCTTTCCAAAACTTAATGATGAATATCGCCGTCACTGTAAAAGTAAGTGTCATCGCAAAAAACGTTATCAAAAATAAAAATAAAGCTTTATTCAATTTTTTATTGGAATAATAAATATCGTTAGTCAAACCATATATTTCTCATCTTTGCCGTTACCAATACGAAAAGCAAACTTAAATGTTTTTCTCAATTTTATTATAATTAATAGAAATACTTTCTAATATTACAGAACAAATAAATATGTATTTGAATCAAGCGCTTGTTATTATAAGAAAAGACGGGAAGGGCTTGTGATTTCACGTAAAAAGGCTACCGTTTGATGTCTCTATAGTAACTCGATGATTATTATTCGTGGGATGATAATTCTAGGAATAATGAAATATAAATCCAACCCAAATTTTTACTTTATTCACTTAATGCTTACTTTAACAAAAGAAAACCGAGTTGCTAGAAATAATGTTTTGTTAGAAATTAAATTATTAACCTATATTCAGATTGGTACCATATAGTTTTTAATAAATTTTCAATAAATGTTATTTAAAAAAATAATAATAACTAATTAAATTAATTCCATATTGGTTCTTACTGACAATAAACAACAACAACCTTTATTTCAACAGAACTTAGAATGCAAGCAATTACTTTGTTATGTGTTTTATTTTTGTCACTTAATGTTCAGTCAGGGCCTGGTTTACATATGTAGTAAAAAGTTAACGCAGTTTCTTGTCTAATATATTATTGTATTGTGCGAGCACTTGTTTATAATAAGTGCGCAGTATTCTAGGCCCATTTGCCCTGCCATAAACATGAATAGCGCCAAAACGTTTCTCTTATCTTGGGCATTTCTCGGAGGGGCGGAAACGGGCCCAAAGGCACTGGCGTGCCTCAAGTGTGGCCCTAAAGGATCTCGAAATAAGGCCCTTAGAAATCCCTTTGAAAAAGCACTACGTTCTTAGAGCAAATGGACTGTGAGGAACAAACTCGAGCGATTCAGATATTGATTTTTATTTAAGCGATAGCACTCCAATCGGCAGCTTAATCTGTGTTGCATGATGTACGAGATTATGGATCGTATATTTTTAAAGGCGTTTTGTCCATCGAGCCGTTTCATATTCGATCGGTTCGCTTATCTTTAATGTGGGGTCATCGACGTGATTGACGATTAAGGCACTTATCTTGGCCGGCGGAGCTCATGTGTCTACATATTCATGGCGGAGGCTGCGGCGCAGATAAGTCGTTGAATTTGTCTGCGTCACTTGAGGAAGTTTCCCGCTCATGCATATTAAGAGCACAAATTCAGTTATAATGCACACGAGGCTCGGTTTTAATGCCGCATACAATTAGGGTGTACTTGTTAATTTTGCATGTTTAATGACACATTTTCATTTGCGCGTGTTCTCTAATACGGCAGTGGATTTGTGACAAATATAATTAATCTTGCTCTCTGTGTTGGACGAGTACCTAATGTTAAAAAGATTTTGTTTTTTGGGTTCTTAGGACCCATATTACATAATTATATTATGTTTAGTCATTTGAGACTTATAATGAAAGTTTTAATATTGAACAATAAACAAAAAAGCATTTTCACATCGCGATATTGCTAAATCTTTTGGGGCTCGGAAAATTTCTTGCTTTTTTGTTCGGATGTAAAATTAGCAAATGAAACGAGATTGTTTGTGAGCAAACAGCCAGTGTCCGCTTATTAGAAGGGCCTACGGTAATAAAAACATCGCCTTATTACAGTTGCGATGTTCTACTCTCGGTGGAACACTGAAATTTAAATCTGCACATAAAAACGATTTGCTTTTTGTTGACGTAATAAAAATAAAATCGCATTCCACCATCGAGAGAACATTTATTCGCGGCTGTTAACTTCTATAAATATACATATTTTATTACGGTATTAAACTTGTCAGTGAACGCTTACACGATATTATTTCTGCTTGAAATAACGAACAAGGAAAATTGCAAAATGCAAATAGTAGGTACGTATATAACTAAACTGCCCTTTTTATTATAATATTGCTCAATTTATCGAAAGTATTTTAGAAGATATGACCAACCATATAAAACTATGATATATATGAAATAAGATATCTAATTCATAAAAAACACATTTCTAAAAACTTACAATTCATACAAAAATAGTTAATAAATAATAATTTATCAAACATAAACTAATTTGGAGTGAATACCTTCAGATTACCATTACTAGGATATCCGCAAAAGAATCAGGCACTAGACACCAAACCCTTAAGATTTATCAAAAGATATCTCCAAAAAGCGTACTTAATTCCACCCGTCACGGAGTCTTCATATTTTCAGCGGAAACTTTCTTTTATCTCTATCAGATCGTGGGAAAATTTCTATTCAATAAGTCAAGGCATCACGGAGGGCGGGCACCGGGCACGCAACACATTCCACTGAAGTAATCTGCCATTAGGCCAAAAAGCTCTCTCCGCTTATCTGCGACATCTGGACCATGTTTATATTTTGAGGGTCTACTCTACGACAACCTCTATAACGACTCGGCGCTTATCGTCTGCATGTCTAGGTAATCTTCAGACCCTGCCTTGCCAGCTCAAAATAAACCTTATTGCAGTGTAATAGATTCCACGCAGTATAACAACAAATCCTCTCTTTTTGCACACCTACCCACCTGCCCACTTCAAAGGGATATGAAATCCTAAATTCTGCGCTTAGAGCACAATTTGCTCCAACCGGTTAGATTGGCGGGCGTGTGTGTAGCACCGTAAAAGCAATCGTATTACTTGAAAGCTAAAGCATGTTTTTGTTTAGCGGAACGCTTGTTAGGTAAATAGAAACATGTCAAGCGTAGCTCTGGTTGCTTAATGTCCGACTTGTCGGTGGAATTTGGTATTTGAACTCCTCTTAAGTAATTATTTGTTCTTTTTTTTCGTACCTTTGGCACGGCAAAAGGTTTTAGCCAGATCATTTAAATACAATTTTCACGGGTGGAGAATATTTTTAGTGGAAAATTACTTATTAATAAAATTTAAACGAAACTACACTAGAGGTAATAGATAACGTGCACAAAACTATGTAGGCACTTTTATTACCAGGGGAATGAAAACTGTCGTGGATAAAGAATAGATAAAGATGAATAAAGTAATTTTAATAAATACCTATGTTTGTAGTACATCCCACATTATGTATATATAATCTTACTAACTTTTAATAAAATGTGCTAAAACTTATCAAAGTCACATACTAATTCAGTTGCAAACATAGCTTTGGCTTGTAATACATCTTTCTGCCTAATTAAGTCTACATCTACATACAACTAAGTATGTACATATATACGTACTTTCGTCCGAAGCTAATAGAAAACAGTAAACATTTTATGATCTGTGACGGAGTAAATTAACGGGCACGTGGCGAGCAAAACACTAGGGCAGTGCTTCACGTAAACTTGCCCCGGTACTGTGGGTTATTTATACCGGGATCTTTCTCGGCTTAATGGCGCCTTAAGCGGTAATGTGTGCTCATAAATTAAACGATAATAAGTTCGGACAACACACCCGTTAATGACTGCGACGTCCCAGCGTTCTTCATTATTCAATCTCATAAGTTTGCAGCCAGAAAGATTCTTTAGTTAGGAGGTTGGAGCAAAAATTATGAGCTGGCTTTGGAGAAGTTTGAAATCTACCGGCTGGTCTTTGTCCTTTAGAAGTTTTGTGTGGTATATTAATTTTGCGTAGGTAAAACACAAGTGCGATTACCTAAACAACGTGGTACAGATTTTTATTAAAGCAGTTTACATAGAGCACACACATACACACTCACAGAAACATACAGTACAATAATGTTGAAAAATGATGACATTACCAGAATTGAAGAAAAAACAGCCTGGAAACTACTTCGGTAGAATTGAGAAAAAAATAAAAAGTATATTGCACCAATAAAATGGTGCAATGATATCTGTTTTTGTATCCAAAGAAGGGTTTTTCTAAATCTCCGTTATCCTTTTATTTAAATCCTATATATCAACGCAGTCGTTAAGCTCTAAGTTTCTCTAATTAAAAGCTTACACTTGACTATTTTAAAAGGCTCTTCTTCTTATGGTGCCTCTCCAACTAGTGAAGGCTGGCAGTCAGCTCTGCATACTTTATTTTGTTCATTGCCAAACGAAACAATTCTGCGGCACTTCTGATCCCGGTCCATTCTCGAATGTTCCGCAACCAGGACTTCAAAATTTTAAAAGATTTTAAAAGGCTATACAAGTTTATTTATACATATGAAGAAGCTTGATTATGATGTCAACCAAGTTAGTCCTTTCGTTTACATATATTGATTTATTGCACCAAATCTTTGATACATAGTATTTTTCATGTTTTCCTGCAAATCGCTACAAGATAATTGAGTTCACATGTAACAATTGATCGGCAAGTAATTACGGAGAGCCCCGGGGCGCTCGAAGTTTCGGGCTCGGAAGTAACAAACTACACGTCGATAAATGTGTGTGTACATTATAGGTGTATGTTGCTGATCAACTAAAAGTTTTATACAGGGTGATTGGAATGGTATGTTATATGTACTTTTGCACATATTTTCTTATTTTTTTTTGAATATATTTATGACATCAAAGCTCACAGTAAATGCTCAAATTGTATTATTAACATATTATATCTTAGACTAGCTGTGCTTGCGACTTCGTCCGCGTGGAATAGTTATTTTGGGCATCATATTTAGTTTTGCATACAACCTCTTCTGCTATATAAATTAAACCCACGACTTGAACCGTTTTCGCAGCGCACTCAACGGAAACCCTCATAGATGAATAATTTTCCCCGTTTTTTCCACATTTTCCATTGTTTCTTCGCTCCTTTTTGTTGTGGTATGATGTTATATAGCCTAAAGC
Organism: Macaria notata; assembly: GCA_927399415.1. Classification (NCBI taxonomy): domain Eukaryota; kingdom Metazoa; phylum Arthropoda; class Insecta; order Lepidoptera; family Geometridae; genus Macaria; species Macaria notata. The sequence continues at coordinate 6,460,425 of OV656727.1, forward strand.
CTTCCTTGATAACTGCTCTATCCAACACAAAAATAATCGCACCAGTAGTTCCTGAGATTAGCGCGTTCAAACAAACAAACATACAAACAAACAAATTCTTCAGCTTTATAATATTAGTATAGATAACAAAAGAAACAAGCAGGCCGCTTGTGGCACTAGTTTAGATATAGTTTGTTTTATGTATGTTCTGTTTTTTATTGTGGCAGTAAAAAAGAGTTTATCTATCTAACTAAATAATTCTTGTATAACTATGTCGTAAAATAGGTATAAAATCACTATTTTACAAAAAATTTAGTTGTGAAATTCTAATAATATATTGCATAAGGGCCAAAGTCAGAATCTCAAAAGCATTTATTGTTCATAAAGCAGGTTACAAGAAAATGATAATGAAGAAATGTATTTAATTATGACAGGGTCACTGATTTCAGTCACCCTGTTGACTAACAAAGCTTGGTGATACTTTTGTTTCGGATAATAAGACACGAGAGGAATAAGTTTGATTAAAACTACTCTGTTTGCTGCGAGATTCGATTGTTGTATGCTTATTATATGTATAAGTAATACTATATGTTTTTTCATAAAAATACCATTATAGTGAATAAAAGTTATCTAGTTTATCTAAGCGAACTGAGCTTACTTATTTTAGTTATTAAAATAGGTTATCATAAAGCATGAAATACTCCTTGTACTGTAGTTTGTATACATTATTAATTGACAAAAACGCTTTTATTTTCATTGTTTGTAAGTTAAGAAATAAGGCTTTCTTTAAGATATATTATTTTTGTCAAAAATATTTTTTTCATGGTTTGTTAATTAAGAAATAAGGCTTTCTTTGAGATAGATTATTTTTGACAAAAATACTTTTTATTGTTTGTAAATTACGAAATAAAGCTTAAACTGGTAATACATTGTTTAGTTTATTTTTAGAAACATAACGAAATTTGAATTTATTAATAAACCAAAGTTTTATTTCCACCCAAACCTATCAGAAAGTTTTCCAACACAAATAAGCAATGAATTCTCCTATTAGTACAACAACGGTTGACCACACTATTTATTTAGGTCAAAAACAGTTAATTAGGGTCGAATTCGTTTGTTATTGAAACTAGTCGGACAGTTTGTTTATTGGGTAAATAAGGGAAAGGGTAACTGAAGGGTAGCTACCCTACATAGCGCTGGAATGTCTGAATTACTGGGGACTACAACTGTAGGTTCCATGCAAGAGTCCTATTATTTGTTGAATGACGCTTTTCCGAGTGATAATGTCTATTGAATTTATCTATATATATATATGTACATAATAAAGCTAGGTAAAACTAGGGTCAAAAATCTGAACATAAAAGATATTAGAAATGTAATCTTCATCTTATTGAATGAGAGTGGCCAACTCTGGTGTCGAAAGTTAATCAAGCCGAAAAAGGAATGTAATTATTTACCCGTACACTTCAATAAATCCATAACAGAACACGTTTCAACAGTTTTTAGAATTTTTGACTGTTTATCTGTTTATTCTAATTTAAATTAATTAATTTTTAATTAATTAAATTCTAATTCTAATTCACGGATCATCATGATTTTTGGTATGTCGGTAGTGTATGGGGTTTTAAAAGTATCATAGGCTTTTATCTCAAAATAATGCGAGCGAAGCCGTGGGCGTTCACTAGTAACCAATATTTACTGCACAGTTTTAAAACTTCGATATATGTTTCTATTTAGAGTAAATAAACAAATTTATTTCCTACATTTTTATGAAACAGTATATACATATAAAGCAACGTTATTCATCCAGTGTACATTTTTTTCATTGAAATAACTAAAATACGATATGAAACGTTGTTAACATAATAAGAATCCAAGTTTAATGTATTATTGTATTTCAATACCTACTAACAAGTTCATTGTCTTCAAACACAAGAGCATTTGTCAAAGGTTTCATTAATGATAGGCTGCTTTTGAATAATAATCTTCTTTAATATTGTAGAGTTTTATGTAACTGTACATTTAGTATTCATGACAAAAGCGTTTGCTTTGTATGGGAGTAGATGGCGTAGTGTAGTATGTAAGGCAATACACATTTTTTTTTTTTTAATATTTTACAAATAATTTGTTTAGTAGCATTTCGCAGAGTACTTGCTTTAATCTAATTAATAAAAATAAAAGGTGGCTGACATAGTGATCTATCAACGCACAGCCCAAACTATTAGTCGGATCGGGCTGACACTTGGAATGTAGATAGATGTTATGACGTAGGTATCCGCTAAAAAAGGATTTTTAGAAATGCCACTTTTAAAGGGGTGAAATAAGGGATGCAAATACTCCTTAATGCGGGCGAAGCCACAAGCAACCACTAGTCTTGAATTAAAACGTATGTGTCAATCCAGGATTTAGTTTTGCGTCTTACTGATTTTATATTAAATGGAAGAAGTTGTAGGTACAAACGAAATAGCTTGTGGTTAGAATTTATCGTCCACTATACAATTGATTTGATTTTGTCTTTAAAGGTCGCGGTCATGTTATTAATTTATGATGCACATGGCATATGTATAAATATCAAATTAAACGTCAGTTTAATGACGTTTGTTCCTTTTAGAACTAAACTACGAAGCTTTGCTATTTTCTGAAATAGAGAAAAGTAGAATTCAAGATTCTACATTAGAAGAGTCATGTACTATCTTTTAAAGTTACAATTTGTGCACAAAGCCACGGGCATGTACTAGTCAAAGGTTTAAATATTACTAATTTAGAGTATTTCAGTATTAAAGCAAAAGTAAATATTTAATAATCCGCTATATACCTATATTTAAATTTATGATTGAAGATGGAACGATCTTTTCAATTGGAATAACTTAATCAAAATTAAGTAAGCAAGTTGGAGAATATCCAATTCGTTTGTTTACTCAGTACATTGTTATTAAAGTTATTTTCATTAGATTCTAATTAATTCTCTATCCTTATTCCTCCTTGCTGGTGGTCTTGACTCTCCCGCAGAATTTATTTTTGGAGAAGTCTCTTAGTTTTTAATTACTTATATCGTCCTTATTATATAAATGTTTATAAATAAATAAATACAAAAATATTTCAGGACATATTACACAGCGCTGTCTAGCCTCATACTAAGATTAAATTTAATGGAATTTTGTATTTTCATATTTTTTTGTGAGTCAAATTTATTACCGCATATATCTGTCTCTTAAATTAATGTACTGCTTTTTTAATATGCAAATTTTAATGTTGTCTGGATTTTATTGTAAAGTTTTATTTTGATATTTTAAGCTGAAATGCCTGAACTATTTTTACTCAAATTCAATATTTTATGAACACATAATTTATTTACGTTCATAAACATGTACGGGTTATTTTAACCCAAATATCGGCTTAATCGTTTAGAGAAAGGAAAAAAGCTCCTCTAATTATTTTTCCTTTCATCTCAAGCTGCTTCAAACTCCTGTATAGAAAACAAAGGAGAGGAGGGTCTTAAATAAACTCAAGAAGACCCCACGTAGACTTCATTAGAGCAATTTTCTTTGTTAAATTGACTTTGTAAGTAAATTATCAGAAACTAGTAAGAAATACCCACCGGTTGAAGCTGAGGGTCCATCTATTATAGACGTATCTATTTTGTAAGCAAAAATAAAATTGAACAATACATAGGCTTGTCAAGCTTGCCGCTTATTTTTTGTGATGCTGACATAGTTTAGTTTTGTATATATCACTTAACAATAATATATTGTGAGACCACAGATAATAAAGTTAATACTCACAAATCCTTACACAAAAAGCGTCCACAGTTCAAACTTTAAAGTTCCCACAAATTTTCCAACAAACTTTCAAAAACTTGCCAATGAACATCGCTACGAAAAAAGGTTAACGTTCGTAGAAGTATCGTAGCTAGCAGTGTCGGTGTAGCGGGTCTACGCGTCGTAAAGGGTCTACGTCCGCCCCGTACCGGTGGGCGCGTCGCACTGAGCCTCTTGACAAGACAATCTTTGCCCGTACAGTGGCTCTCGACATACAACAACTCGCAACTCGCGAGCTTTTCTCCTAACAGACCGGCATACTGACGCTTCAACGCTGCTACGCGATTATATTCCTTAACGACTAGCAGAAAAAGTTATTTTTTAAAGAAAGACGTGACTCAGATTGGAGGGAGTTAAGCTGTTATACAAAATGTTGTGCGCTGTTTTAATCTACTGGAATTCATTATTACAATAACAACTATAAATAAAATGATCTCTCGTGTGTTCTGAATGAAATAACGTAATTAGTGGTAAATAAATTAATAAATACACTTATGTTTAATTGCATATTGTATGGGAAAAATAAATTGAAAATGAACTGACGGTAAATTATAGCATTGACATGATAATGTTGATATGATAGTGATTTAAAGCTTGAAGTCTTTTTATCTGTGTTTAATTTGGAGCACATTTAGAAATAGTTTTTTTTTTGTGTTTAAGATAGCAGAGCTTACCGAATTTTTCATAAACACAATACTTTCTACTGGCTTTAAGCTAAGGACCGTAACAAAAGCGTTGGCTTCCCCTTTAACAAGTCACATGTCTAATTGGCGCTTGTCGGTTAATAGCTCGGAACTTTCAATGTGGTTTTGAAATCACTGTTTGGGCAAAGTGCTGGTTTTACATTTGTTTTGTTTGTAGCGATGCTGTTAAAAAAGAGATAAAAGACAGTATTGTTTTTTACTCTAAAGCTTCTGATAATAAAAGCCGGCAAGAATTATGATACTTTTTCTAGTCTTGTATCTTGGACTCTTAAATAATATAAATATTATTAATATGACATACTATAAATAAAATAATATAATAACAATACTCCGGGTTATCTCACACAGCACCACCTAGCCATATTAAGCAAAAATTATGAAAAATATTGCTTGCATTGAGCCTAGTAGACTTAAACTTTATAAACAATAGTAATGTCTTTTTTTTTAAATTCAATATAATGTTACTCACCATTGCAATGCTTGCGTAGAATGATACAAATAGAGTGTAAGTCAGATAAGATTTAGGCGGTCAAGAGTTACGCTCTTTAGCCTGCATATAAGATTATACTGTACTGGTGGATGCCTGCGGTTTTGTCTGTGATGTTTTAGCATAATAAATATACATTAGCATGCTGGGGACATAGTATTACCACTAAACTAATTACCAACAGTGCGGCGCGATGTAAAGAAGAGGCAAATATCAATATAACTAACAAACTCACAGCTTTCTTTAATATTTCTGATAATGTTATGTGTAATGTATTAGTGATTTTTGCTGTGTAAAACTATAATATACCAGCTGTGCCTGCGACTTCGTCCGCGTGGAATAGTTATTTTGGGCATTAATCTTTCATACATATTTTTTTCATATCTTGAACCTTTTTCGCAGCGCACGCAACGGAAGCCCTCAAAGATCAATAATTTTCCCCGTTTTTTCCACATTTTCCATTGTTTCTTTGCTCCTTTTAGTTGCAGCGTGATGTTATGTTATATCCAACACAAAAATATTTTTTCAATTCGCACCAGTAGTTCCTGAGAATAGCGCGTTCAAACAAACAAACAAACTCTTCAGCTTTATAATATTAAGTATAGATTTGTAATGGTTGTCAATTCTACTGACACTACACGCTACTACAAGCATAATATGCTTATCATTTTGGTAGAATTGACGACATGATTTTATATTATGTTATAATGAAGGAATTGTATAATATTTTGGTGAATGATGAATCATACAAAATTTAACTATGTTTTGGTTTTGAAGCACTTGCGTGAAATTTGATGGACTGAACAAACTTTTTTGGTGTATTGCAAATCCTTTTTTATTTTTTAATAAATACACAGAAGGAAAAAGTATCGTTACGAGTACATCATAAAGTATAATATTATTCACGTAGTGATATATATATATTACTCTAGTGATATATATGTTACGGTAAATGTAGATAATCGGGAATTATGCATAATTCCCGGGAATTATACATAATTACCAACGCACTCGGTAAATGTTAAGAATTATCCACATTTACCGGTAATTATATATAATAATAAAAGGTTAAGGTAGGTTTTAATATTATTTTTGTAAATTTCTGTATTGTGCTGGTGTTTTAATAAAGTGTATATCTATCTATCTATCTATATATATATTTACCATACCCTTTTGGTTAATGTACAAAATAATGAAATCAAACATCAGAATCAATATGTTTATGAGAATAAATACATGTACAAATAAAATAAATAAATCGCACGAGTAGAGGATCAAGAGCTCAAACCTTCTATTTGGTGTTTGGTGGCAAAACATAAAATAAAATAAAATAACATACAATAACATACAATAAATTAAAGTAGAGTAGAGTAGAGTAGAGTAGAGTAGAGTAGAGTAGAGTAGAGTAGAGTAGAGTAGAGTAGAGTAGAGTAGAGTAGAGTAGAGTAGAGTAGAGTAGAGTAGAGTAGAGTAGAGTAGAGTAGAGTAGAGTAGAGTAGAGTAGAGTAGAGTAGAGTAGAGTAGAGTAGAGTAGAGTAGAGTAGAGTAGAGTAGAGTAGAGTAGAGTAGAGTAGAGTAGAGTAGAGTAGAGTAGAGTAGAGTAGAGTAGAGTAGAGTAGAGTAGAGTAGAGTAGAGTAGAGTAGAGTAGAGTAGAGTAGAGTAGAGTAGAGTAGAGTAGAGTAGAGTAGAGTAGAGTAGAGTAGAGTAGAGTAGAGTAGAGTAGAGTAGAGTAGAGTAGAGTAGAGTAGAGTAGAGTAGAGTAGAGTAGAGTAGAGTAGAGTAGAGTAGAGTAGAGTAGAGTAGAGTAGAGTAGAGTAGAGTAGAGTAGAGTAGAGTAGAGTAGAGTAGAGTAGAGTAGAGTAGAGTAGAGTAGAGTAGAGTAGAGTAGAGTAGAGTAGAGTAGAGTAGAGTAGAGTAGAGTAGAGTAGAGTAGAGTAGAGTAGAGTAGAGTAGAGTAGAGTAGAGTAGAGTAGAGTAGAGTAGAGTAGAGTAGAGTAGAGTAGAGTAGAGTAGAGTAGAGTAGAGTAGAGTAGAGTAGAGTAGAGTAGAGTAGAGTAGAGTAGAGTAGAGTAGAGTAGAGTAGAGTAGAGTAGAGTAGAGTAGAGTAGAGTAGAGTAGAGTAGAGTAGAGTAGTGCCTGTTTTGTTTTTTGCCATGTTTGATTTCATTATTTTCTACATTTACCAAAGGGGTATGGTTATTATGTATAATTACCGGTAAATGTGATTAATTCGAATGTTTTTCTCACTTTTACCAAGAGCACTGGTAATTATGCCTAAATCCCGGGAATCATGCATAATTCCCGCATTATCCACATTTACCGTAACATATGTATTACTCTAATAACGTTATAGTACACGTTGTAAAAGACTGCAGGCAGTTCAGTTTTTTATTATTGTTTATATGTGTCATTATAATTTTTGTGACAAATGTGCAAAACACATTTCATTTGAAATGAGAAGTAAACTTCAATAAGTGAAAAAAACTTTCTCGATTTGGTTTCGGTATATAAAAAAAAAAAAAATTACATTTGACTTAACAATTCTACACTCCATAATGCTCTGTAACATTCAAAACGTATCTAAAGACATTTCAACAAATAGCAATGGATTCTCTTTCCCAACATGCTCACAGCATATCATAATTAGAAGCACGCGGTAAGCGAGCTTAAACACAAAGTTACGTAAGTAACAAACTTGTTAACTAAATTATAAGACTTTTCACGTTACCTTTGTAACTTAAATTAATTATGATGAAACAGAAAACGTACTTAAGTGAAACTCGTCAGACGTGTTCACCTTAGGGATTGGATTATTCTCACCTCTAAAGCTGTATGCATGTGGGTTAAGGCTTTTGCATGTACGAGTTTTACACCGCCTTAATATCTAGTGTAGGAATGTGTAAAATTCATTTTGAGGTTGGTAGTTTTTTTTGTATTGGCTATTATGGGAAGCTAAGAATAGTTTTACTTCTCACTTGGCAAATGTTTTGAAACAAAATTATTTATGAAAAATATTTTTGGACATTTTATGTAGGGGCACGTTTCTGAAGAAATAAAATATACCTATTTTTATACTAGCGTTAAAAAAATAATGGCAAGAAGTTAAATTGCAGGTGGTTACAGTTAAGTAATACAGTATTAAATTTGAAATGTTCAAAACAATAAGCAGCTGTTTTTACTTGAAGCGACTTACCAGCAAACTCTACATCCGTATCCTTTTCTCTATAAAATAAAAACACGCTCCGCTATTCTGTAGGTGTTCCCACTAAAATACGCTTATCCTCGAGGCATGTACATAAAAAAACAAGCAAATCACGAAACAAGATAACATTGGGTAGGTCTTCTACAGCGAGAATCTCATTTTCAATATGTTTTTATAACTTTCAGTAGGAAATGAGGTGGCGCTCGCGGCGTTTCGGGCCGCATTGTCATCATAAACCAGCCGAGGCCTGCTACATAAATCCCAGCGAAATGTACCTTTATACGCATTATGCCATAACATCGGTGCAAAGACATATCAGATAATATATGCCTCAATAGAGTTAAAAAACCCCGACACATGTTTGGCAAGTACTAGATGAAAAAAGCTAGTAACATTGTTAATTATTCATTCACGTGGTCGTTTTATCAGTCTATTAAGAAAACCTTGCTATCTAGTTATGCCCTTGTCGTAGGTCAGGTAAAAACATTAAGCAACGTGAATGTCTGCTTATTGAACCTTTACGATGAAAAGATGGTAAAGTATGTGTATTAAACTATGTGCTTGACACAGTTTATACTGTGTTGATAGTTTATTTTGCTTCAACGGATCAGTATTGCCGTCCAGCGTGGAAATGCGGCTAGTATATTGGGCACGCTGCCCTCTGGTAGTGGGCTGGAGCACTTTGACATCACACATCTTTAGGATTTTCTAAAGATTTTCTAAGTACTCACCCCTTTTTTATTGTAGTTAGAAGTAGAATGTTTAGTTTTTTTCTGGTTTTTATATATTACTAGCTAACCTGGCGAAGTCTGTTTCGCCTTAGAGGCAATAAATAAACAGATTATGGATTATATTAAAAAAAAACAATTAAAAAAAAGCTGGATAAAAAGTATCCTAGTATGTCTGTGTCCTAGTTCTAAGCTACCTCCCCTCTATTTTGATCCTTCTTTTACCACATGAAAGCCGAATATGTTGACCAATAAACAAAGTAACCTATTTGCTGCCCTATCTTGATATGAAATAATAGAAAGGCTATGAGGAGTGTCTGGCTTATTTTGTCTATGTTCGGGTCCTTCTTTTCCCTACAATACTTTTAAACCCGAGAAGAGTACGTAGTATCTGTATTGATTTTAGAGAGCTCTCTCGTAGTTCAATTTTACTATCTCTTACGTTGAGGAGTAGCACGTTCAGTGTGGTTTGTTGCTTACCTTTACGAGCTATAACATTGTTACTTGTGGTTTGTGCTGATTAGTATTATTTTCATTGAATGATAAAAACAATAAAGAAAGAAAACATTTTATTGTGACCGATTTAACAGAAGAACACACAGGAGTGAAAACATAATAAACAAACATAAAATCTGCCACAACACAGCTCAAACTCAGCATAACAAATAAATAATTAAATTAATAATTTATTTTAGTTCATAAAAATGGATGGTTTAGCGCTTTTTATTCGAGTCTTTTTTTTTAATTTATTAGTCGATATAATAATTTAATAACAATCTGAAATAAATGAAGAAAATTTAACAAAAATAATTTTCTTCAAGATTTTAATATTACTTCGTTATTTGCCGTATATGCGATTTACTATTATGCTGCAAATAAGTTAAATTCATTTTTTAAATGTATAACTATTACACAAAACAATAATAAAAGCCCCGTTTTCCACAAACCAATTTTAATTTAGTCGTTTACCGTCAAGTGCGCGCCACCAATGCAAAAATGCAAAAATCTTTTCTTGCTCATTTTTTCGCCAGTCTCAACATAATAATCTCTTGTTGACTCGCGCTGCCCCCGCGGCCCGACCACTTCACAAGCAATAAGACAGTAATAAATGTTCAGATCCAAAGACAAGAACAAAAAGGAATATAATAAGTAGATATTGTGAATCGGTGCTTGTGAGAGTTCAATATTATTGCTTCTAAGTAAGCACGCTGCGGACTGAACGTTTGTTCTGACCACTTGTCATTACGGGCTCGGTGCAGTTTGCTTTCGTGATCAGTTTTTGAAGTAGTGTCGAATATTGGTTCTGTTAGAAGTGGTTAATATTGATGCATTTTTGGTAGTAATGTAAGATTTTTTTGTACTATTTATTATATAAACGATTTATTTGTGTTAGTTATATCATAATAAAAGGTTTATTAATATATTATGCTTTTATAATAGTATTGACAGGTATTGCATTCATTTTCAAGCAAACTTTTTTCATATTTAAGTTATTGTATACATCAAGCAATAATTATCACAACCATTAAACTATTGCAACACTGTACGAACCAACGCAACATGACAACGATATATATTCTTTGGCTCAACCATTAAAAAGAAACACAAAATTAGCATAATTACTGTTTGTAACGTATCAGCATTTGTTTGTAACAGCGCAATGAATAAATAATTTTCGAGCTGGATGAACAGCGAAGGATCCTTCGCTGGCTTCATTTCAAGCGTTGAGGATTATCCATATTATCCCAAAATCTCGGAACGGCAGCCGCTTGCAGTACAATGATCGCGGTTCATATAAAATGACTTCAATTTTAGATTGTTTCTTTTTAATACCAGGCTTTAATTTTGAACGATTGCTACCGCTTTACCGTCGTTTTTATCGTGCTAGCAAATAGAGCGCTCTTTTTAAATTAGTTTCGAATAACAAGAGCTTGTGTTGAGCAAGGACGGAACAATATAATTATAGTTTTCAATACGGTTAATTTATATTGTATCATACATATCTAAATTTTTAATTACATTTAAAGTACAAATCATTGCAATATAATCAAATCCTACATAATATATTGAGATTTACAAATAACGACGACGCACTCGTACATACCATATATATCTTCACTATTTCTGTAACCTCATAACAAAATCTATTTGGAATGCCTAAAATAAGCCAAGTCTAACCCAAAAGGCTTGAAGGTAGTGTTAGAAGGTTTATTTTTTTCTGGCTAATGGAAATTCTTTGTTCGGGCTCGCTGGATGGACGCGAGCTCGAATCGGATCAGCCAATGGACACCCGTGATGCGATCACCCGAACATTATCTTTCAATGGATAGCGGATACCGAGATGCTTAGATTTTATATTGGTGAAGATAAAGATTTGAGCTGTTTAGGTTTTTATTTATAAAACTGAAAAATGAAAGTAAAACAAATAAAAACTTTATTAATTTGAGATATGGAATTCTACTGATAATATAATCTTATATTATGAATAGAGAAAGTCATGTCAGAGGCCCTTAGGGCGGCTTGATAAGCTCTCAACACTAGACTTGGCCCTCTCATTCGATAAGAAGAAGAAGATTAATAAAATAAACAGAGAGACATTAGTCATAATCATACACAACCACATTTTGTTGGTACTTAATTACTGTAAAATATTTATCGCACTTTAGAGTGCGTGAAAGATATAAAAATATAAACCATAGAAGCAGTAAACTTACTAAGTGAATAATAGTAGTTTATGCAACTGTCATATAATGAAGGGTTTTAATACCCGTGTTATATGCAGTTGCATACACTACTTTATCTTCACTAATGTTGTAACTCCATTTTTAACTTTTAATTTATTAAATTAAATTCACGCGTACGTGTATTGTCACAGTGATTTTGCCGCCATTAAAATCTAACCATCTATAAAACGCGACCAACCTGATTCGCCCTGCAATCAGGTTGGTCGCGCTTTATCGATGTTATAATGAGCTATTACGATATCGATGTGGATATTATACCATCATGTGAAATGGCTTAAAAAGAGTGTTTTGTTGTCTGTGCTATAACAGTAGTAATTATAAGTCAAGTATTGGAAACATAAGTAGAATGTTACAACAATAAGTGTAGATAAACGTTGTTTATAGTTTTTTTAAAACAGCCAAAAACATAGTGAATTTAATTATGCTATTTTTGTTGCTTTTGTTTAGCTGTTGCTGCGACCCAACTGTTGCAAAATTTTGAACTTTAATATAATAAATAATGTCAGTAAATTAAATTAAACTAGTAGGTTGTAAGAAAAATTGTAATGTAGTTAGTAAGTAAGCGTAGATAAGGTTCCCCCATAAATAACCTGGGGAGTTAGAAGTACACACAATTAAAAATAAAAATAAACTTGTACTAAAGTTCAAAATGACATTCCGGTCAGTATTCGGATATAAATCGTAAATATAGGTATAAGTACCAAAAAGAAAAAAAATATGTATATTGTTTTGTAATAATCCAATTCCAAGTATCATTTTTAACGATGTAAAATCTCCTCCTTAACAAGCACTCTACTTGCACCTAATATTTACATTTGCTTTCATATTGAAATTCCAAGCCATTCAACTCAATCACTTTTACTTTCAAGTTTGCATTTCTATGGATTCCAAATAAGAATAGAGTAAAATAAATCACAATTTAATACGAACAAATCCAACCAGTTTCTTTGAAATTCAAAGTTAGCATAATCAATCGTAGTTTAAAGACAAAACTTGTTTTAAATTCACTTAACTTTTTGACTCTTAATAAATATACTGCCTCAGCCTCGCAACAGTTCCAAGTGAACCTTAAGAAAAGGCTTACAAAGTTTGTACACCTTTAAAGGCTTTTTGTGAAACACAATGGATACGAAATCTTGTACAATCTTAGTTTGCTTCAAAGTCATGTTTTAGTACCGAATTATACAATTTGATACCTATTTTAACCTAATCATTAATAATCAAACAAGTAATTTTCAGAATACTTCAGATTTATATTTTTGTAACGTAGTGAGAGAGTAGAAAATCTAAAAAATATATTTATAACCTGATAATCTTCATATATATTCATTCTTCTTCTTCATCATCAAGACCTGATAATTTTCATCACTTATTAGCTAATCTTATAAATAGTAAAGTCTCATGTTGTTTCTGAAAGATGACAACAAATTTAAATAATCAATCAACCAAATATACATACTTTATTGTACGCCAAAATAAAGAGTTAAATTTACATAATAAGGTATCTAAGGATATTGGGTGACCTTATCACTAAAGTGATCGTTTCCAGGCAGCCTTGATTGGACAACACTAGAGAAATTCCATAATGCTGGCGTACGTATCTCAATATTAGATACTATATCAACACAATAACAAAATAACAACCAAAGTATCAACACACAGTCATACCTACACCTAAAGCTACATATTTAAAGGAAATTCACAAGCAATATATTGTTCGACAGCAAACAATAAGCCGTGTTCTTGTCAATTTACGTTCCCGTTACGTCCATGATACAAAATAATATCCTGTGAGCGGAGACAATGCAAAATAAAGGCCCCTCGGCGGCCACTTGGGCGACCCGATAAGAGGTGTAGGCAATAGAATGGCCACCAGCAATTTCGCCTCTATTTAGAATGACAATTGATGAAACGTGACCTAAAACAGAAAGAAACTCTTAGAACTCACAAACTCTTAGACTATATTTTAATCTATAGTGGTGCTTAACATCAGGCAGGTAAACGTAAACCTATTTAGTGTAAAAAAAGAGAGCATTTATTTCATTTTCTCACAGGTCACCACAATATAATCATAAAAAAGTAAAAAAAACGGGCAGAATACAATGATGATGTAAGTTACATTGATTTGTCCCGTGCATCAAAGAAGGTAAAAAATAAAAATACCACAACTTAGGCCATTATTATTAGGTGGATGTCTTTTAAACGGCGTCAGCGTTCAGCGTCTATTTTATACCTTTTTTAGGACAACTTAACGTAATTTTACTTAAATTATTTTTTAAGTATGCAGACAAAATTTGTTTTCAGCAGGGTGTATGTATTTTTTAATGTTAATGTTTGTATGTATATTCTATTTATTCAAATAAAACACTGCAATTAAATAAAGATAGACAAAGTAAGTAAGTAAATAAGTATCGTACGCTATAAAGGCTTCGCTCCGACGTATCAATAGCTAAAAAATATTTATGTTTCTGTCCACGAGTGTTCTTATATCCGTTGGTTTCACATAAGAGCTTCTAACGCCAAGGCGATGACGTAAACGTAGTACTGCCTGCCGAGTATTGTCTTATAGGTGATAGGTGTATTATATGCAAATAGATGGTTTTAAAGTTACTGTGTGCATTCTATTCTATATGATTATTAAACTCAAATTCTCAATGTTTTTACACATAAACTTGGCGACCCGTGGTTTTCTCAGCAGTTAAATCTATCTAAAAACACTTGACCACTTTCTATTGAGTCACTTTTTAATGTTTATATGCAAAATGTTTCTTGTCACTTAGGTTATCTATTTATAGGTATTACCATAGGTATTTTATATCCAGGAGAGGGTCGATAAGGGCTAAGGATGATGATGATGATGATGATGATTTACCTTAACAATTAACTTAATTAACATATTTGACTTATCCAACTAGGAATACTGCCTTTTTGATATGCCTGTGGGTTCTGCACTAGGAACATCCTGTGTCGCAGAAACCACGGTTGATTTAATAACGAGTATTAACATGATGCAGATACGACTAGAAATAAATATTTATCTGCCGACACCAGAGTTGGCCACTCCCATACAATAAGAAGAAGACGTGAAAATAAAACCTAAAGCATTTCGAAGAGAGAATGAATGTTGAAATACTGAACAAATTTATAAACACAATATTTTGAGATGGTTCTGCCCAGTACCAGCTTGAAGCGTTAGAGTTAATTGAGAAGCGGGCAAAAAAGCTCATCGCGAAAGACTCACTCTGTAGCTCAAAATTACAAAGCCTTGAGCACCGCCGTAAGGTGGCCAGTCTTTCGGTTTTTTACAGGTTGCATTTCGGAGAGTGTGCGGAGGAATTGCATAATTTAATTCCTGCAGCCCCATTTCACCATTGCACGAGTAGAGGCACGGCAAGGAGGCACCGTTATACAGTTGAGGTTCCAAAGACTCGCACCAAGCGTTTTGCTTCGATTTTCATCGTGCGAACAGCCAAACTGTGGAACTCCTTGCCCGAATCTCTATTCCCCTTGAACTATAATTAGTCGGTCTTCATGTCGAGAGTAAACCGGTTTCTTCTAAGCAAACGCGCTAGATCGTAGATTATAACGTTGCCAAACATCAGGCAAGTTGTAGCCAAGCGTAAGCCTATATCATTAAAAAACAATAATGAAAACTTGTCTAGACTTTACCTAAATGGCTTATTTGCACAAGCCATACTTCTAGACGAGTTGAGTCTGTGTCGGAAGTGCTCTCAGAAACTAGGTTATATGATGTATGTATACATGTATGAATCATGGGTTACGGAATTCGTTTGACACTTGGATGCCCGCGGCTTCGCTCGCATTATTTTGCGATATAAAGCCTATGTATGACCATTCCGGGACGTCATACTACCTACATAAAAAAATTAAGTTCAGATGCTTCTTCGTGATGAGCGTCTAAATAAACAGATAAATAGGCAAATATATATAAATTTTTGAATATAACGAACTTAAATTTGAATCTTCATGTTTTTTTATATGTAGGTAGTATGGCGACCTAAAAATGTCATACATAGGCTTTACATTATATCCCAAAATAATGCGAGCGAAGCCGCGGACGTCCACTCGTAAATAATATTCAGCTTGTTGTCAGTACCTAACAATGAGTTTTCAATTATAATAACGGTATAAAAAACTAGATGGCGCTGTACCTTCTTAAAACACACAAAAGTGACTTATTGAATGTAATGAAAAATTTTTGTGAGTTCTTGTTGTTCGGACTTCTTTTATTAACTTGATATACCTAGATTGTATGTAATTTTTGTAGATTGTTCCAACGGGTAAAGTCTTTCGGCGACGCTCGTTGTACCTATACCATAATATAACCTTATATTGTGCCAGGCGAATTAAGATGGACTATTTGTGTTGTGCCTCATTTATAAAAAAAATATTGTATGTATAATATAATTATTACTATTTTTGAAAGTAAAATATATGAATAATGTTGTATGAATCCATCCATCAAGTTCGTAGCTAGATCAAGAGATTACGTCAAGAAATGCCGCGGAAAATTGTATGAGATGTGTAGTGCACGTCAATTTTGAAAGACGACTATTTATATATTTTAGGTCCGCGTTTTTTTTATAATCATAGTAATGTCAAGTTTTATTATTTAAAATCATGTCCAACATAATAATTATACAAACAATTCAATTCAATTTCTTTATTAGCATTAAATGTACCTATTTACATTTACCCTGTTCAGAGGGGAATTAGGGCGTTGCTAAGATTAAAACTAAATATTCTAAAATCAAAAACTTAATATAAAATTTCAAATCTTAAGCTTAAACTAGTATGTATGTGTACAATATTTTCTTATATTATCTATTATTAATCTACTTTACATTGAGATCATTATTATTATATCCTATTCCTTATTTTCGTCATTAAAATAGTCTTCTATTGTGTAGTAGCATTTCTGTATAAAATATAGTTTTAGTTTGGTTTGGAAAGTTTTAATATTTTGTTCTTTTTTTTATGAAGTTTGGTAGTTTATTGTATATCCGTATAGACATGTAGTATGGCCCTTTCTTGTATATTTCTAGTATTGGTTCCGGAAGTACTATTTTAAATGTTCTGCGTGGATTTGGGTCTATTGTGTAAAGATTGAGATTTTTCCTGACGAAGACAGCATTTTCATATAAGTAAATACAGGGCAATGTTAGGATTTTTCTTTCTTTGAAGTGAGATCTGCAGCTGGTACTGATATTGATGTTTACTATTATTCGGATACATTTTTTTGCATAATGAATAACTGTTGAACGTCGGTGCTGTTTCCCCACAGTATTACGCCGTAGCGTAGCCAGGCAAAAGCATAGGCGTAATATGCTGTTAATGCTGTTTCGATATTTGTATTGATTTTAAGTATGGAGAGGGCATAGGTGAATTGAGACATTTTAGTTTTTAGTATTGCTATGTGTTCTTTCCAGTTCATGTTAGTATCTATATTGACACCGAGAAATCGACATTTCTTTATTTCATCCATTTCTAGAGTCATTGATAATGTTTTTAGGTCGATAGATTTCCTTTGGTGTGGTAAGTATTGGATTAGTTTACTTTTTTGTGTGTTTATTTCTAAGTTTCGATATGATAGCCATGATTTTATAGTTGATAAAGTTTTTATAATATTAGCATGTATTTGAGAGTTGGTACTTGGAGAGCTGTTACGGTTAATGTGGATAATGCGGTAATTATGCATAATTACCAAAGCTCTCGGTAAAAGTAGTAAAAACTTTCGAATTCATCACATTTACCGGTAATTATATATAATTACCATACCCCTTTGGTGTAGAAAATAATGAAATCAAACTTCAGATTCAAAATGTTTATTAGAATAAATACAACTATAAATAAAATAAATAAATCGAGCGAATAGAGGTTCGGCAAAGAGGCACCGTTATACATTAGAGGTTCCAAAGACTCACCCTGAATTATAATCAGTTGGTCTTTAAGTCGAGAGTAAACCGGTTTCTTCTAGGCAAGCGCGCTAGATCGTAGATTAGTGAGCCTATTTCATGTAAAAAAAAACTAGTTTTAGTTATAATTAAATTTGGTTACAAGCAATAAGTCAAACAATAATATTCAAATATCAAGATAATAAGCAAAACATAAAATATATTCTTATTAAATAAATTTATTTATACAAGGTGTAACAGAAGGGTGTGGTAAAGTTAATAATACATAAATATATACATACATTTGTTCATAATACTTATACTATACATACCTATGTATATATAGAATACAGCGCACTAGGTTTCAGAATTCTAAGTGTCATAGATTTCGAGTAATCATAAGTTGAACTTTCATTAAAACTTTAAGACTTGCAACCCTACATCTTATCATTTTGAGCGTTCATTTACTTTTGACGCTATCAAATGACACGGCGCGGCGGTGTCTCTCTGAGAGCGCGAGAGAGAGAGAATACGTTGCGTTAAAACTAATGCTAGAACGGGATGAAAGAATGTGTGCTTATTTCGGTTTCGTTCGGTCAGTGATCACTCGCTAGGGCTGCCACGAAATCAAGTGAAAAATATTATCTAATTTTTGTATGGTAAAAAATATATGCGATTTAATTTTTCATATTTTGGTATATGACTCCTTGCATGATATATATGTATACTCTTTAATATTGTCACACCCTTCTGTTACACCTTGTATATGTATTAGTTAGTTGGTGAAATTTTTGCACTAGCTTTAAAGTGTCGCCATCATTCGTTATCTGCCTAAACAGGCTCACGCTTGACTACAACTTGCCTGATATTAAACATCGTTTTAATCTACGATCTAGCGCGCTTGCTTAGAAGAAACCGGTTTACTCTCGTCTTGAAGAAGTAGATGGGGATTTTGTATTAGTTAAAATATAAAATAAGTGCCCCTTTTTTGTAGTAGTTAGAAATAGTATGTTTAGTTTTTCTTCCCTTGTTTTCATATTTTATTATTGTAAATAAAGCCGATATTTACTAAGTTAAAATATATATTTCGCTAAGCTATAGGTTTTGTTTTATCATGCAAAACAATTAATTAATTATTCGTTTAAGCAATTATTATAATAGTTAGGCCACTTAAAATATTCAATGTGGAATTGTGTTGAGCAGGTTCAATTAAAAATAAATAGGGCACAACACCGATCCCTGTTGAGTAAAAGTGGTGCTAGTTACACCATTTACAACTCAAGAACGGCTGAACGGATTCAACTGAAAATTGGTAGGGAGGTAGCTTAGAACCAGGAGACGGACATAAGATACTTTTTATCCTGTTTTTTTAAATTGAATTGAATAAAATCTGAAATTTGCTTTTATATTGCCTCTAAGGCGGAACAGAGTTCGCCGGGTCAGCTAGTTTAAAAATATCAAAAACCAAAGTAAAAATCTTGCTTTCAAACACACAGGCTTACAATACAAAGTCTAGTGTTATATAACCCAGGGAGACCATGAAAAGCTTTCAAGGCAGTACAAAAGTACTGAAAGTTTAGTTGATATCGTAAGGTCATGAGGATACGACGATACTTTGCGATACCATTCGTGCAGAGCCACCATAAGATGCGATGCAGTAATCGGTGGGCTAGGTAGATTTTTGTATAAAGCGTAATTTTTTTTAAATAGTCACAGTTACTGACACAGTGTTCAATAGATTGTTATTTTTTTTCTATCTTATTAAAAACATAGCTATCAAATTGGATGAAATATTGTTTGGTTTCAACTTGCATTTGAGCATGATCATTTACGTTTCTAATCAACTCAATGTCCTGTAATCTTCTTCTTATCTTGCTTTCTTTATACATAAAAATGAATCGCAAAATGTGTTGGTAAGCGCATTACTCAACAACGCCGTGACCGATTTGGCCAATTCTTTTTTTTAATGTTCGTCGAAGTTCAAGGATGGTTTTTACGACGAGATAATTCGAAAAAATGCCGGAAAATCCCTAAAAACCGCCCTCTTCTTTTTGCCATACAAATGTTTTTTAACTAACTAAAGAGTAAAACAGTCAACAGACAGGACGAAGTCTGTCCCGTCCGCTAGTGTACAACATTTTCGATTCTTTAAACAAATTATATTACACACACCTAGTTTTTATGAATAGTTGCATGATGGAGTAAAATCAACCCGACTTATAACCTTTATTCCGTGTGTCGGATGACACGTTAAATTGTAGGTCCCGACTGTTTGTCTAGTACGGCAGTCGTTAAGCCATGTCAGAGGCCCTTAGGGCGGTTTGATAAACTCTCGACACCAAATTTGGCCGCTCTCATTCGATAAGAAGAAGATAATCATTACAAATGACTACACCCTCCCAATGAGTCCGTCGCTTTTTGTCTCAGCCCTACATAATTGGCAATCTACCCTACAATCCAACCGTCAGATATTCCCGTTATTGTTATTGGTATTATCCACACACAGCTCAGTAAATCAATACAACGACCTTCCAAGCAAACAGAGTCGGGTTCATCGCTCTAAAATCATACAGTAATTTATCATGGCGACACAAAAGATTATTCAGACAGATATCTTGTGCTTATTCCGGTAGTTTATTACGAGGTAGAAGGTAATTTATAAAAATAATATTTTCTAGATATGGTGGAGGTGTGTGAATGTTAATGTGGTGGAAGTGTGTAATGTGTGAAATGTGTGATTTTATGTTTTTATCCTGTTCACTTTCAATCAGTGGCGCCGTTAGATGAAATTCGGCATGAAAAAATATTACACCTTTGGTTACAGGTTACGTTGTTTTTTAGAGTATAAGGATATATCATTTTTGTTACATATTTGCTGTTTCAAGCCGCTTGTTTAAACAAAGTAAGCCCCTGTCATTTTAGAATCTTTTAATAATATCATGCTAAAAATAATCATTTTTATTGCAGCGTGACATAGTAACAAACAGAACAACAAGACAGCTATCACTTTCATAGATGTAGATATAATTATGTATATAATTGTATAGTGGATAACTCAATATAACGTTTGTGTAAGGTTAACTTGTGAGCGTTTGTTGTGTAAATAAGATTGTTTTGTTTCAGTTGAAATGTATTGAGTCGAGTGTCTGTAAATAATATTGAAGTATGTTATGCGCTATTTATAATGAAAACAAACATACATACATAATCTTGTGTATCATGCTGTAGCAATGTTTCTGTCAATCAGCTACAGGGACTCACCCTGAATTTGCTGGTATAACTTGTGGATTCTAATTAAATTTCACGATAGCGCCTCTCAGAGAGCGTATTAGAAAACGTATTTTTTTTTGAAAAAGAAGATTTTGACATGTATATTAAAAGCTAATGACATTGTTTCTGATAAGCTAGACTATACATTGTTGTAGCATTTTTGTAATTAATGTAAATTGTTAACACGTAGGTTAAAAAATAAAATTGTGTAAATAGATAAAGCAGAATATTTTTTTTTAACAGAACAGAACTTCGAATTTGTTTTGTGTTGATGTTTGTTTTATGTAACGTTTTATATAACATTTGAGAGGTTAATATTTTTTTGATAAAAGACTAGCTGTGCCTGCGACTTCGTCCGCGTGGAATAGTTATTTTGGGCATTAATTCTTTGAATTTTGAAACGTTTTCGCAGCGAACGCAATGGAAGTCCTCAAAGATGAATATTTTTCCCCGTTTTTTCCACATTTTCCATTGTTTCTTCGCTCCTATTAGTTGCAGCGTGATGTAACATGACCTAAAGCCTTCCTCGATAAAATGGTCTATTCAACACAATAGTATATTGCATACCTAGGGCAGTAAAATAAGGAAGGTCTCAGCCTCAGATCACATGTTTGTCGACCTCGGCTCCGCCTCGGACGACAAATTCAATTTCAATTTCAAAATATCTTTATTCAATAACAATAATTAGACTATGTACAATTACTAGTGTAAGTATTAATCCTAGTAACGTTCAATTAATATTTACATTATTGTTTATCAAGTCACTACTTATGCATAAACTTATAACATGTTGGAGTTAAGTTACAGAAATATTATGTTTAATAAAATGCAGTTTACAATATAACGACCTTAATCTTAGACTTAGCAAGCTTTAGTTATAGCTTGGCTATTAATAACTTACGGTTAGAATTGTTTACAATAATAAAATAATGCCTAAAAGACGGTAGATATGAATATTACTCGCCGAGTGGCCGTCCGCAGCAAGCAGCGCGAAACCAGTTTCAATCGTGTATTGGTCACAGTCATAGGCGCCAGCGGGCCGACGCGGCGACGCGCGAGTCCCGTCCCCACGCGATACCGAGTGTAACACGAGAGAGGTCGGGCGCTCGCGCCCCGCGGCCGTCAGAACGCTACCGCCTATGCTACGAGACGCAGCCTAATCTTTTTTTCTGTCAGTTTGTTATTCAGATAAGAAATAGTGATGCGGGAGTTTATATCGATGATATTTATCGATATATGCGATATTGTTGACTCGACTTTTACAAATATTATTGATAAGTGGGTTATCGTTGATAGGGTTTGTATGCAAATAAAACTTTTCAGATAGTTTATAGATATAAGCGTCTATACGTGGTAATCTAATTTGTCGGTGAAGTTTTTGTAAGTTCGTGCGGAATGGAGTGCTGAAGGCATATTTAATAGCTTTGTTTTGAATCAATTGCAATTTATCGATATTACTTTTACAAGTGTTGCCCCACACAGGACATGCGTAGGTAATACAGGGCCGGACTAGGGTGCAGTATATTCTGAGTTTAGTGCGACTGCTCAGTCGAGAACGTCTATTTAAGAGAGGGATTAAAGCATTGATGGCTTTGATGCCTTTTAAATGAAGTTTGGAAGTATTTATTGACCAATTAAGTTTATTATCGAGGAAAGTCCCGAGGTACTTTACTGATCGACTCCATGGGATGCAGTAGTTACCAATTTTTAGGCTGCGTGTTGGTAAGGTACGTTTCCTCGTAAAAAGGATAGCTTCAGTCTTAGCCTCGTTAATTTTAAGCTTCCATTTAGTGAAGTACTCCATTAGGAGGACGACAATTACATGTGATCTGAGGCTTCCTTATTTACTGCCCGCGGTGTGTACACAATTTTCCTCATCGACGGAGCCGAAAAGCGACAACTTCGTCCCGCGTAGCCGGACGAAAGTTATCACTTTCGGCCCGGAGGTGAGAAAAAAATATTTTTTCAATTCGGAGCAGTTGTTCCTGAGATTAGCGCGTTCAAAGAAACTCTTCAGCTTTATAATATTAGTATATATAGTATCACTACTACATATAGGTACCTACCTGCTGATATATAGCTTGATAGCTGCCAAACAGTAATAATACTAGGCCGCCTATCCAATCTAGTCATGTCTCAATTTCCATAACACGAGAGTTACGTCGACGTTTAGAGAATTAGGGATCGATTACTGTTATATTATACGGAAATTCTGCTGCTATTTTTAGTATCTACTGCACAAGTTGCTGTAATATGATCTTAGGAGTAATTGTAATAAGTTTAATTGTACTCTAGTTTAATAGTTTTTTTTTATTCATTACTTATATCGCCTACATCTCTGAGTACTTCATTAAGGTCACAAAAAACATGTTCTCAAGAAATTGTTTGCATAAACATAATGACACTAAATTTATATCGCTGTTTTTTATATGCTGGTCGGATGGGCGGTGAAAACAATACATTTACGCCGTTTTTTTTAAATTTACTTATGTACTCTGTATATACTTACCTAAAAAAACGAGATTTGGAAATCTAAAGGTAATTGAATTTCCTTGTTTTGATTTCCTGACTCTTACCAGCTGAGTTTACCAGCTGCATACGAAGTTACTGAATTTTGTGTCAGTTAAAAAAAATGACGCCAATTATATCCAAAATCATCCACGAATTTGATCAAATTTTACCAGATAGGCTAATTAATTACGTTAGATGAGATTCCCTAGAATATTAAACGAAATCTGCAGCATTTAATCATGAATAAGTGAGCTCTGTGATAAACCATAAAATTCGCAATAAATTTCATAACAATAACGATTATTTCTCATAGGGACTATATCCACGAGCCATAAAACTATTGCTTGACTTCGCGAAACTTAGTTATTAGTCTTGAAACAGCAGACAGCAGTTAATCTGCTTTATAAATTGTGAGGTGCTTTGATATTCGAGAGTTTATAGCTAAGCGCCAAGTATCATATAAAATTGACAAACTTTTTGATTAGGGTAATGAAAATACATTTTAATTATTCGTAAGTATTAAGTGTTAGAAGTTATTATTATAGTATACGGTTGCAATATTTGGACAATGAAATAACTCATTTTGTCTTACCATAACACGATTACTATTTTATTATTTATTTTATTTTTAAGCAGACCACGTAAAGTCATACAATAGTGGTTGTATATTGCGATTCTATTCCCACACTTCGTGTTAATGGTTATTACTGAATACATAAATTTAATATATATTTTTTAATTCATTCTAGTAAACCAATCATTTAAATTGTATCCACCGAAAAACCTCACTTGATATTTCCTCGAAATACTAATTCAACCGCAATTAACCTTGCTGGTAAAAGTTAAGTTTCGTTTTAAAGCTCATAAATTGTTGAGCTTATCTTTGTTATAATGCAGTGGGATAAAAAACAACATTAATGACGTGAATTAAGACCAAGAGGATGCTGCGGGGACTAAGATGGATAGCGCCATGTTGCTGTTCATTAAACCATTTAGTTGGATGTTTTAAATTATATTTTAAGTTATTTTTGGCTAGCTTTGATATAGAGCAAAGATGTATTTATGTCAATAGTTTGTGAAAAGTAGAACGTTTTGACCCCTTATTAGTTAATTACAGAAACTGTTGTTAATCGCCAGATAAACATATTTTTTAAATATTTCTTTCTTTTGTGTTCAAAGTTGTGTTAGTAAGTTCTTTTGTTCTTTTAAAATTTAAAGTTCTTTTAAAATACATCATCAACATCATCAAATGTCCAACAACATCCATTCATACGGATAACAAGGTAACCAAAAACCTCAAACTTAACCCAAGTACCCATCATAAACTAATCTACAAGTGAATCCCGTTCGATCCGAGTCCGACCTCACCACGGCAGTTAAGTAACGTGATTTCCCAAATCGGCCGCGCTCCGTGAGTGCACTTCAAACGTAAAAGGCTGCTTTGGCTCGCCCACTCGACCGCCTCTTCGTTACGTGATACCTTGTCAAACGTGTGTAACTTGCCTTATGGACAATTTGAGAAATATTAGGCTAACTTTCTTATTTTTCAGTCTAATTATACAACAGGTTGTATGGAAATAACGCACACGCGACGGCACCTTATGGTGAGTGGTTTTGAATATTTTGTTGAAGTTGGTAAGATTTTGTCTTGAAGCGATCGATCGTGGTTTATGGAAAGTTACGACTACATTTTTTTTACGGGTAAATATTATGTATTCTTATATAATACACACAAACGTAAATGGCGTTTTTTTATGTAATCCAATATAACACACACACACACACGTAACATGTTGCTTTGCCTCGCCCACTTGACCGGCTCTCGGTAACGCGAGACTTGTCAACGAGTGTAACTTGCCTTATGGTTTGAACTATTTTGTTGGTCGGTAGACTAGGTAAGAATTTTGGTTTGCTGGTTTTATACGTATGTGCGTTATGCTTTATGGTCAATCGATTGGTTAGGTTTGTAAACGATATTTTATGAATGTTGTTATACATGTTTATCTTATACATATATAATACTGGATAAGCTGGATAGTTTAACTCCTGTCTGTACATGTACACGAATATAATATCATAAATAACATAGTAAAAATGGTAAAAGTAATGTTTCATATGGTTAAATCACTTGCCCCGCAGTACAATTTTATCAGTTTAACGTGAAATTACTTTCAATTTTGTTAATATTTAGTGGCAAAATAGTTGAGTTTAGACATCTAAACAATCCAGTTTAGCAGCTTAAGTAGCCAGCTTAACATGATTACAACCATACTACAAACGAAGAGCAATCAAATAAACAATGATGATTATGGTGACATAGCTTAGTTTGAAGGAGTCTCAGCGTCACTATCAGACGAGCTAGTACCAAGCTCTATTGCTAAGTGATGACCGACTCAAGTGCACTTCATTCACATATAACAGTAAATAGACTGGTCTAAGGCCTCCATTTTCTAAGGCGTAAGCAATACTTAGTAACTGATTATTTAAAAAACAAAAAAGTATTTGTGGCTATGCTGATCAGTTTGTTCTGATTTTAAGCCACAACGAAGCGATGAGTCAATACAATTTTTGGTAAAGGGATATTAATGGGCCCTCAAAATGACGTTTGCTATTGTATGTGCTAATTATAAAATGTTAAAGCTGCGGGTATTCACTATTTTAAAGTGTTGTTTCGTTTTAAATGAACTAAGCTTAAAAAAGCAAATGTGATGTTTTTTCTCAAGGCCCAATCTGTATGGATTTTTTTATTCAGAATATTGTATCTATTAGTCAAGCCTGTTCTTTCCTTTATCATGTCGGTACACTTATGGAGGCGTTGCTCTTTGAGCGTCTCACACTATTAACTCGTGGTTACGTTTCATAGTCCATATCTTTATAGACGTACTCCAGATTAGCCCAATAATCGCATTTACTGGCTTGCACAGACTAGACTATATAATTTTAATTGAAACTTATTAGACGTCAAGTGGAGCTAAGTTGCATTTAATGTGGTTATGTAGAGAGATATACTTTTAGTGGTTTGCATAGATTTAAATGTGCCTGAAATTAAAATACTATATTCGTTTATTTACTTGGCAAATATGATAATTGATAAAATTAGACATCATTTAACATACATTCATGATCAATATTTATTTGGTTTAACTTCTAGATAAAATTTTGGCTCATGGAAAAAAAACAGTTACAACGATTTTCTTTGACTTAACGCCGAACGCTTTCACTTTACAGGCTTTGTTTTTCCTCAACAACTTGGCATCAGGACGGTGTCATGAACAATCGTTAACACATTAAGAATTTTGAAAAATGGAACAACTTTGGAGCATTAACGGCCGGATTAAAAGGGTTGACCGCGTCTCTACCGACACGGCCCAATCCCACGGGAAATTCCCGACCGCAAGGATAATAGAAACTTTTGCAAGCCTTTTGCGAGCCTGCCACCTCCGCTGCCTACTCGTATTCAAATTCAACACACAGTTACGCACGGACGTGATGTTGGCATAATACATCGACTCCCTCTGATATTATATTAAGATCCCTCCTTTGTAGACGAAATACTTCTAGAGCATTAGAGTAATAGAGCGGCGGCAAATCACGTTACGGAGGTATTGGTACCTTCGGTCTGCCCTTCTCGGCCTTCGTAAGTGTATTACGGGCTATTTATCGTGGCGAAGAGAGTGGAGTCCATGCAAGATTATTTTGCGCTCGGATCAAAATAGAACTATAAATTTGATGTGATCTTCAATAACAAAATTGCCAAAGTGCTGTCGCTAATAGGTGGTGAAATTATGTTGTAAGGTTGCTGGCCACAGTGTCTGGTGGCGGTGATAGAAGGTTCTCATCAGTGGTAATTGTTCAGGTATTGGTAATCAGCAATCTATGAAGCTATTTCGGCGATGGTTAGGCATTATTTGGAAGGTAAAATGTTTGATGATTAGTAGGGCAATATATGAAAGCTTTGATTGTATTCTTGATAACGTATTTTGTTGACTACTTCTCAGATGTTTATAGTTATAACTGGGTATAGGTAGGTATGACAACTGGGTATATAGGTAGGTATATTCTGCTCTCGTTTCTGCGATATAAGTGAACTGTTACACAGAAATGGTAGATAACCAAAAATAAAACCACACACCGTATTCTTCACAAAAAAACATCTTTAACTTACCAAAACCTACTTACTGCGACGCGTGGCAAGAATTATAAATCTTATGGCTGTTAAAAAGTTACAAAACTTTGTACTACGGCATTGTAACTTGTGGCTGAAGACAGCTTATAAAAAGGAAGATACGGTCCGGAAGAAACAAACGTATTGCGATGTCCATGTGAAATACTATCGAGGGTAATAGTCTGGTGTCTTTTGGTCTTTGTTTGTTTTGGTATTAACTGCAGGCTGCAATTTTGAAGTTGGCTTAGTCTGATAAAATAAGGAGTTCAACCGTATTTTTATTATACTATATATAAACTTGCTATTTGCTTGCTTCTTCTTCTTCGTATGAGAGTGGCTAACTCTGATGTCAAGAGTTTTTAAATCGCCTTAGGGATACTAAGGTAGCTTCACGACTGCTGCAATATGACTGACAGCGTATTAAGTCAGCAAAAATATTGATATTTGGATTTAGCGAATAACAAAAGAAAAGATAAGAACCATGGTTACCGCGCGATAGTTAAACTTACCAAAATATGTCAACCACTAAACTGATATAAAAACATTCAAAACCAAACTATTCAGGATAAAGTTATAGTCAAACACATTAGTCTAGCTTTGTATGTCAATTTGCCACTATGTATAGGAAGCTTAATCGATGTGTGTAATGTAGTGCAATTGATTGGACGTAACATGTTATAAGCGTAGACATAATTATAGTGACCGACAAGCCTTGCGATTACATTAAATTAAAAAAAATGGTTTACTTGTAAATCCCAGCTGTGCGTCAAAATACTACAGCAATAGGATAATTATATTAGACATGTTAGTAAACTTTGGTTACTATTTTTAGTTTATCAAATCTTTCATACCTTTTGAGCGGTTTAAATCTCCTGACAATATAGAGTTTGACACATTCACATAAATTTGATTAAGTTTTTGATCCCTGCCATACTTCAATTCTATTCATTAGTACTAACTGTTGTGCAACAAATAAATAATTATCTGGGAAGTAAGTGAGTTTTTTTATACGTTTGTTAGAATATTTCATAACATTACAAAACAGTGCAATTAAAAAAAAATAAGATATACTAAAATTTATATGTATAAGTTACGCCTTAGTATTTATTGTAGCTAGTCTATTCGAAACCGTGCTACGCTCCGTGTACGTACAAATAAATGTGCATAGACCAATTATATGCTGTTCTATGTCGATGATTAGAGATAACCATTGAAACGCCCATAGCTCAACGGACTGCGGTATTCGTGAGCGATTAACAAGCTAAGTTACTGACCATGTGGTCTTTTCTTGGATGGGTAACCAAAAAGACTAATTTTTAACCGTATTTATAGTGCGTGTCAATTATACGCAAAACACTTTCAAGAGTCGTTGAGCAAGCAGGCCTTAATTTTGTTGCCATGCATTCATTTTTATCTAACTCTTAAAGCTGCTTAATTGATAACAATGGAACTCTTTTCAATACCGCATTCTACTTAATCTTTTCTTGTAAAAATCAGCCAAGTCAATAAAGGATTAGATTCAAGATTGAAAGTTCAAATAACGTTACAACATTATCTATACGATAAAATGAAATAAAACTATTCCAGGCCTTAAGCACACAATTGGTTCAAAGAAAAGTCATGTCATTTTGTGTAGTTGGCAATTTCCTAAGGTTTAATAGCAGGCTAGTTTGTTCAGTAGTTCAAACAACATCGGTGCATCGGCCGATCCTACGGATACCATATTTTTTGGGCACATTAGATAAAGTTTAAAAACTACAGTAAATTTGTATTTTGAGCGGCAAAATGTAGATTTTGCCTCTTAAAATATAAATTTACTAAAAAAATCAACTCTTGACTGTAGTGTCAAGAGTTGATTTTTTTACATTTTATAGGCTCAAGCTTGCATACAACTCGCCTGATGTTAAGCGACGTTGAAAAACGTTTTTAGTTCAAACCTAGCATTTCGGCGTTTATGACAGACAGGAAGGCAGTCAACATAGTTTTTTGTCGCAGCGGAACAACACTACATATGTACATTATACCTCCATAATTTTACATTTAAAATATAATGGTGTGAGGCCATAATTTCTCTCACGTCATTTGGGATTCTAAAATATCTTGAGTCACTTTGGTTTGCCTCTATACAGCCACCAATATTATCACATGTAAAAACCATCACTGAAACTGGTGGATTTCATTACAATATTTCTTTCGTTAAATCATAGCACAAGTAGCAAATACCAGTAATCTGATATTACACGCCATCTCTTGTTGTAGTTTTGTATACAATGTATAAAATAGGTATAAACAATGTTCCTGTCCTGAAACACCTTAAAGTATGGTGTCTGTGAGCAAATGTTACCTAGAATTTATTACACGAGGTACTTACTAGATCTAAAAGTGCTTTTGAAGTCTGAAAGTTGTTTGTGAATTGAATCCATTGTATGTAATAAGTTTGACATCTTAGGTTTACCATATTTAATTTCAACAAAACTAACAATATTTTGCCTTACATGTGACACATTAAGTAATATATTTTTTAAATTATATCTTTAGATTATTATCTAGTTATTACTAGTTTCATAATGGAAATAAAAATAAAGGAAAAAGCAAGCGTAAAAATAGAGATTAATATAACTGCTAAAAATGTGTTTGTAAGATATATTTTTGTTTCCAATCATAACATCAGTAAAAAAAAATAGCAAGACCTAAAAAAATCTAGCTACATTGCTATCGAATATTCTCGTATCATACAGTTTTTAAACTTTGATACTCCTATTTCCATTACCAATCTACGAACAAAAAGCAATATCGTAGACACGCTACTCCGTTAACGGGCAGTTTTTTTTTCAACAACACTGCAATAAAAACTGCATTTACTGTTGCAATTCCTGTGTGCATTGCCGATTGCTGTGCACTTTACCCGCTCCAACCAGCTGCTAAGTATTAAAACAATAAATATTCATTATGAACTTGCTTAATTTCAGAGCACTATTTTACTATTTCACTAATTTACGCATAACGAGAACTGTGCGGCCGAAATGTTAGAATTGGGTGGATTTTGTTGCTACCTTTGTTTGGTAACTGTCTAGCTATTTGGGTGTCTCGAAAGATTTATTCTAGCGAGGTAATTTGGTGAATTGGAGTTGTAATTACCTGCCTTTTCAGCATCTCTTATTTTATCAGAGTGAAATAATTATTTACTTCTTTCAAAAGATATTATACAAAGATAACTATAAAATAACGTTCGTCGGCTTTACAACTTAACACACCTGACCTACAAATGCAACTAGATAATATAAGAGTGTTCGTTTTCGTTCGGTCACCCATCCAAGAACTGACCGCGACGGCAGTAGCTTAACTTAGGTAATTGCGATACGCCAATATAAATAATATCACTTTATATTGACATCTTACGAATAAATTGAGATTCAAATTAATTCCATTATATTTTATATTACTACATATACATATTTTTTAGAGCCTGGTGACCTTTGAAATTGTAATTATTGCGAATCTAATATACCTACTGTACAATTTGACAATAAATATATCTAAAGCCGAATAAATGATAGCAAAACAATAAAAAACTCTAATTTAGTTGGAAATAAAACATTATGTGCTTCAATTAAGCCCAATATGCTGTAGCTCATATTTTAATGCATCAGAACTTAATATGCCCGGCGCAATAATTTAGGCTTTAACACTAATTAATATTTACGCGCTACGTGAAAATTAATCGTTTAAGCCTCCCAACCAATTTTAGAATACTGATACAAACTTTACACCGTGGGTGGTGGAAGTTGTGGTGTAATTTCAAGACCGTATTAGGGGTAATTAATTGATTAGTGTTAATTATGAACACCAGGATGTTTTGGGAACTTAGGTTTTGCTTACAAAAGTTGCCTCCAAAATAAATTGCGAGGTGGTAGATTTTATTCCATACTATAATTTAGTATGTTTATAAAATGTTTATTTTTTAAGGTTCATTATAATATATTATAGTAAAGTATATAGGTACCTACCTATATTGTTAAACATCTAAGTAATGTTCCACTGGAAGACCTTGCCTTCTGCAACACAATTGTTAACTAAAGCAGAAGGCAGAGCCTTAATTTCTATGTACAATGTAAAGTTTTTGCAATAAATATTTTGAAGTATATGTTTATATATTATCTTATCTAAAGGCTTCTTAATGTAATATAAAGTTCCTTAGAAAAAGATCACGGAAACAACAACATATATACATAATATATGTAGGTAGGGGATACAAGTCAAGTCATACTCTTTTCTAATAAAAGTACTATTCCGTCCCAATTCTGATCCAATCAAAAAGCCCGACAAATGTGTATAAACAAGTTGTGTCCAATAGCAGTGAGCTAATTGAATCATGTCAGCCGCCGACGCAAGCGAGATGGCCGTCTTTGTCCGACTGATGGACTGATACGGGGGACGTCAACTCGTACTGGGTTATTTATTGTATTGTTAAACACAAAACAACTAAAAGTGAATTTCTGTATTACAGTTCCCGTAAGGCATAATTAAATTTAGAATTTAGTGATGTAAGTGCTAGCCGGTTATTACGACTAAATTTAAAAGTAAATTGTTAAACTATCGCACAAAACCTTGAATAATTACGCGACAAACGCAGCACTTGAAGCAAACGGCTGGTATAACGCCGATAAAGAATAAAAATAAAAATATGTAGTATCGTCCGGTGACGCAGCAATGGTAGCACTTGGTAACCAGCTGCAGAGTCCTTTTAAAAAAAATGGTTTATTTTATTTTTGTAAAAACACACATACCTACATACTCACAGACACGCTTGTTTCAGATAAGATTTTTTTTAATATTTACTTGTTATTATGCAAATTTAGGTAACCGTATTTATTATCTACTCTGCACTAAAATAATAAAAATAATAAATATTTCAGGACATATCACACAGTGCCATCTAGCCCCATACTAACTCTTTGCTTACTTTGCATGTAATTGAGCAGACACAATATACTATTTCAATTAATTAAACATTGTATTGAATTTTGAACAGTACCCTTTTTATCTTCAGCACAGTCAGTTGTGTTCAGTTTGTACAATATAACAAATTCACCCTCACAAAAATTCTAAATACACGGAATGCCAAGAAACCGTCAACTCAAGAAACTCCCAAATATTCAGATAAAATATTGTATTTTCCCAGGGTGGTATTGCGGTATTCAGTGAGCTGTCAGCATTATTTCCCAATAACCTTGTATAAGTTGTCTGTATGTCCATCCCGCGTCATGTCGCTGCTGTCCGTATGTCGATAGTTCGCATTCAATTTCCGCAACGAAGCTAGTACCGACAGCAACGCAGGGAAGATCAGTTTGATTATGTTTTTCGTATAAAAATCGGTTGTCTCTGTATGAAAATAAACAGTCGGTTGAATTGGTTTGGGCACTAAACTTATTGAATCATTGTCTTGGATTCAAAATTAGCTTACCAATTTACGTGAATAATTTTGTTGCTCGCGGGTTTGCTGGTATTGTTTGTAAAAACAAGAATGTATCTGATATCAAAAGCGAGTGTGGCTCAGCGGTTCCAGTGTCTGCTTTTCATCCAGACGCACCCTGGTTCGAATCCGCCCTACACCAATGACTTGTATTTTCAAGTTATGTGTGGATTTACACTCGCTTAACGGTGAAGGAAAACATCGTGAGGAAACCGACATGTTTGAGGACCACAATATCCGAGGACATGTGTCTTCCGTGGAAGGACCGGGGCGCCCACTACGATGTATCTGCCTAAGAAAACTCCCCTAACGAATTAATTCTGCGGGGGAGTCACGACCCTCAGTCGTGAGGAAATACGACTCAAAGAGAGAGATCTGATATCTATTCAAGAAGAGAGGCATTTGCTCAGCAGTGGGCGATAACAGGCTGATGATGATGATTATGATAAGCTGAGATCTCTCTGGAGACTTACAAATATGTACGGGTATATAAAAAATCTGATTATTAGTTGCTCTGTCACATCGTTAAGAAGGACAAACTTCAATAATTTATCCTATATTAAGTTTTCCAGTAGATAAAACATACTTTGAAGCCTCAAACACGAACTTTTATTTTGTACACGTAAAATATTTGTCTATGATAACAACTAAGTATAAAGCAAGTCAGTGAGCACTAGGACAACAAGACTCATAACTCTTCCTCATTGAGATTCAGGACGCGCGTCGAGAGTGGAACAAATTTTTAAAATTGAATCTAGGAAACGAGCCCGCCCGATACAAGCAAACACAATGCTTTTGCATTTTGGTGCGGGTGTTAAGAAAATACAGATTTGTATATTTTTGCGGAGGATAACTGGAATATGTTACAGGGAAGTTATGTTTCGTTTCTGTTTTTATATTTATAAAAGTTTGGTTAAGGAAATGGTAGCTAAAATATCAGGGAAGGAATCGAATGAAAATTGCAAAAATAAACAATGATTAGAGATTTTATTAATTTTATACATACGATCGTCCAATGTTTAAGCGATACTGTTTCTTATACCGTTTTTAAATAAAAAGAAAAGAAAACCTAGTAATAAATTGATCAATTTTAATTTTAAGTGCATACTACAATTTCGAAAACGAGTTTTAAACATCTCGAATATCATCGTATTTCACCTTTCGCAAACAACAAATACACATAACTGGCAGGCTCCAAACGAACAGTATTTACTCTCAATGTTCAGATATAATTCATTTTAATACCAAACAACGTACATAAATAAAATGAGCATGCATTACATAAGCCTTGAACATTTATAATTATACAAAAGTATAAAATCGTATATGGTTACGAGAGCTTCATTGAAGTTTGAAAGACAGGTCCTGCCAACAATTTTTCCTATTTTTTTTAATACTTACTGATTGATTAAGATTGTCTTCATTTATAAGGCAGGTTACCTGAAGTAGCATTCGCACAAGCAACACAGTGGTCCGAAGTAGAGACAAGCATGTGCTAGAATGGAATTTCACATAGACTATAGAGAGACGAATACCAAATGAAGTAAAATTGATAGATTAATCTAAGTTTATTTTAATCACAGAGTGATTGTCTATTTAGTAACAGACTGCCCTCTCAGACAAGAGGCGTATTTTAGTGAGCGTACTGACGCATAGGTACTTATGGAATGGAAAGACCAATGTATGAGATTGATATCACGATGCTCTCCGCGGAGGGAGTTGTTACGTCAATCCCACACATTGGTCTTTCTATTCCATAAGTATGGGTCAGTACGCTCACTAAAATTGTCTACTGGTGTGCTTATTCCAGTCTGTCAATATTCTATGTCATCGTACGAGAGTTTCGCATACTAAGATTCATTTAGGTAGGTACCTCTTTTTCATTATACTTTGACGTAAACGATTTAACGTCTTAATTTGCTGCACAAAGAGAAATTAAACGGCCTGTTAAGAGCTTGACATGACAAAGTGCTCTTTCTATTATAACTTTTAAGACCATAAGCTTACCTACGTGTTTTAATTTACTAAATTACTTTCGTTATTTAGAGCAGAATGATTAAAATCTAGGTCTAGTTTGTGCTTTCAGGCTTTACACTTTTGAAGATTGCAAAAAATAATTTATTTAAGAATGTACGATTTAATCGTTATTGTAGTGATCTAATGAATGACAATTTTTAATCTGCTGTTAAAAAGGGTTTAACCATTGTATGTAACTTTTAAACAGAAGTTAGATAAATCAATTAATCTTTATCATGCACAGTTTTCTCTATTTCTCTTCTGAACGTTAGCTGCTCTCATTATGTACCCATAATGCTGTAATAATTGATTTAATACTTTTACTACTTTTTGACAATAATTTTCTTTGGAAATCTTATCTGTTGACTATAAATGGTATCAAATAAATGCCAGCTTAGAACGTAATATTTCATTGCACGCTTATTGATATTGCCGGTTGAATATCAATTTGGGAACTTATTTTGAGTAGATATGGTGTGTAGACAGACAGAAGGTAAGGTCTCTTTCTAAATGAACATTTTAAATACGAGTATAGCAATTTTTCAGTTTTTCAGCCATGAGTTTACTCAATAGCTTAGTTTACTGTAAATTACTCAACTATGTTGTATGAATTTCCGAGTCAGGAGTAACATTCAAATTACAAATTGGTACAGCTATTTTAAAACAGTTAATAAATTCTTCCGTAGTCGTTATACCCAAAGGAGACAAAAAAAATATAAACCTTTTGTATCAAGTAAAAGTATTTTAAGTCATCTTTAAAACGAAACTTTAGCTCGTAAACTAAAGATCCAGAAAGTGCCCTCAGTAAATAAATATTATGTCAGAAAAACTGTCCCGTTCCAAACAAGTGGAAGTATTTGCAAATATAACAAGATCCCGTCCTAGTGCCTCATTACTAACTTGTAGGATATTCCAGTAAAGAACTAAGCTCAAATGACTAGGAACCCTGCATTATCTCTGTAGCTGCAGTTGTTAAATTGCACAAAGACTGGAAATTTAATGCTCTGTCGACTTATCCGACGGACTTAAACTTGTAAGACTCGAAATCTTATTTTTTCTCGTCCCCATTTAGATACTTTGATACGATTAAAGCAAATCTCTTGAAATAGTTCAGCGAAAAGGCTAAGCTTTGTTTACTTTACTTTTGTTATTAATCTCTTTGTGATACGAGAGCTTTTCATTTTATTGAAATTATTTTATATGTGATTTTTCGTTTGAAAACAATGAACAGTAACGAGCAGATTCATGTTAAATTAAGTTGAATTTCGGTTAATACAAATACAGAAACAGGTAAGTAGATTTAAAAGTCTGTGATAGATTCTTCTTGTATGTTAATAACTTGTGAACGTTTCATTTAGTTTTAGCAGTTTTTCAGACATACCAAAACTACAAACCATTCACTTGACACTGGCAACTCGCCGATAAATAATATCCACGTTGGCAACACATAGCCATTGGCAATATCTTACTGGTGCACGGCTGTGCAAGCAAAGCGAATCTTTGCATTCAGCCAAGATATGAAACTTCTTACGGAACTTTATTGATGCCCACACTCCTCATCCAAGTTGGGTTTTTGGGTCACCAACTTTAATAACTGCCTGTACTTGCACTTAGATATAGTTATGAAGATTTTATGAGTCGTTAAATGAGTTTGTCATGGTTAAGGTATTATTAGCTCTCTCGTTATAGCCTCATGGGTCAAGTATGTTGATTTTATGTGAGTGGAGAGTGGATGTGCATGTTTTAGGTTAGTAAGTGATAGTGATTTTTAAGTGGGTATCACGTTACGTTTTGGTAAACACGATAATAGTTTATGTATATTGTTCATTACAGCTTTACTGTATTGAAATATACATCTTTAATTTCCAGTTTAATAACGATTTTATGAAAACAATTTTATTGCAATAATATGATTATATCCTCAAAACATCATTCATTATAAATTCTGATTCCAACAATCCTATACCGTATCCCATTCACGAGATGATAAAGTTGTGTCGCGTTTTTTCATCAACTTTCTTCCAACTTCCGACCCTCAAAGTTTCAATTATCACCCTACCCACGGATGCTCCTGTAGGCGGATTAGACGTCAAATATACAGGGTGGATACATATTTTATGTCGTCGAAATAAAAAGGAAGATCCTTACAAGGAAGTGTTGCCCCCATCAGTATTCCGAGCGTCATTCGACGGGAGGAAACAAATTCCCAAAATTGAATTTTACGAAACGAGTTGAATACGACACGGGTACACAAACTGAGTAAAGAAACGAGATTTTTATCATTTCGACAATGACTTTGTTCTTGTTATTTGGGAGTTGGTCTTTTTAAGCCGACACGTGCGTATGGTGCTGCAGTGATCTTTGTTAAGGGAATGGTTTTTGGTGGCAATTTTTTTTTCGGTTATAACTCTTTAAATGAGTAATTTGAGGGTTAGTCATAATGGTTAAAATTTTTTCGTTATTTTATGTCAAAACGATGTAAACAGTTTCAAATCAAAACTACATTAACTGTTAATATACAATGGTACCTACATACCCCAGCTAAAAGTACTTTATAGCAATTACATGCCAAATGATGAAAACTGTAAACTTTCTTTGGCAGGAATATAAATTTTCATGCGTACTTTGCGCAACCGTGAGTAAAATACGTAAAATGCTTCTTAAGACTATCAATAAAGACATGAAATAAAAGCTGTAATAAAAGTGCATGCTGGTTAGAGACAAAGCAGTGCCGTTGAACTTTGCAGATCGCAGGAAATGGCTCTTACAAGGGGAGATGTACTCAGGAGACGCTTGAAAGGGGAATATTTTGATAAATAGTATGTACAGGGTTTTTCTCATCCTGATAAACCAGTATGAGTTTATGAGGATAAGAATATCCCTGTTCATAAGGTTCATATTATGGTCAAAACTTGGTGTTTATCACATATTTGAATACTTGTAAGTAAATTCAATAGAATACCTTAACCTTTTCAATTTGTTAAAAAATGTTTATTTTACAATATGCAGTCAAATATCTGACCATCAGGTCACCCGACACCTGCCCAAACGACACTGTGGTAACAGATACAGACTGCCTTAATTTTGGTACCTTATTTAAATTAATCTCTGCAACGAAAATTTATCTAAAACCAGGCTACATAACGTACCAAGGGATATAAAATGCTAGCCCACATTCCGTCCTGTACGGTACAGTATTTAGGCGCAGACAAAATCATAATGAATGTGCTAGTAGTTCTTTTGCCTCTTAAAATATACTTATTTTTTTCGGACACTGAACAAAACAACCCCTTCCAATATCGTCCTGAATAAGTTCTTGTAAACATGAAGATCGTCCCAGTACTAACTGTGATATATAGATTTAAACAGTATTCAGATAGCGTCGATGCCCTCGTTTAGTGTTTCTGCTGATAGTTTCTTTGGGAGAGTACCTCTCTATAACTTTTCTTGTTAATCTTTCAAAGAAAATATAACGTCATAAATGTTGTAGTGCATATTTAAAAGTATCACAAGTAATTATGAATATTAAAATTTGTAATTACTTGTGTTGAGTCTGGTCGTTTCTATGTATAATAATTACAAAAGAAAAGTATATATATGTATTATATCCGTTATCTGGTACCCATGATACAATCGTAAGCTTAGTATGGGGCTAGATGGCGCTGTCTGATATGTCCTGAAATATTTATTATTATATTATTATTATTTATCTAGTTTTGATGTCACAATTTGCGAAACATTGTTCCGATTTCAAATACAATGTTCTTCACAAGGATTACAATACAAAATTGATTTACATGCTTGTGTCAAAAAAAAATGTTTTTTTTATCATAGTCATGAACTAATCATGAGTGAGATTACCAAAGTGAATCAAATGTCGACGCAGTTACAAGTCTTTACATGGGTGATCAGACTTGATTTTCATTAGGGCGCTGTCGTCACACGTTAAATTTTAGTTCACTGCTATCATAATCACGACTAAACCATAATAATAGTTCAAAAACTGTTAACATCAGAGCTCACCGCTTTCATACGAACTTATGTAAGTATTGAAATGAAATTAACAAGTAGAAGTACTTGTACCTAAACATAAACACATTCACTGAAAAGCAATAGAGCTTGTCGTGGCAGTGTCTGTGAGACGCAATAAATAACCAGTAGACGTTGCCACTGAGTCCGACAGACTTGGTGGCTAATGCTGAGGTCACTGGACATGCAAATTAGAAGTCTTAGAAACTAGGATGTGAAGATATTTAATTAGACATGTAGCTGTTGGTATTTTGAAAAAAAGAGAAAGAAATTATATATATATGTACCCAATGAAAAGAGCAACATCTCTGCCAATTAATGTCCACAACAAAGAACTTTTATGCAAGTATATAGAAAATGTTACTTTTATTTTGTTTTTATCAAAATTATTGGGTATCGAGACTTCATACATACATAATTATGTCTTGCAATAAGCAAAGCGCAGGAACACCGTTGGTGTTGAAAATTTAGGATGTTGGTTGATGCAATTGTAATGCACAGGCGTGACTTATACGATCAATGAACTTACTCGTGTTTGTTCGTAATTATGAATCAAATGCAACCATCATTCCTCTACTCTTAATGCAGTTTATGCGTTAAAACTTTGTATTAATTTGATTTATATGTAAGTACTATAACATACATGAATTAGATACATCTAAACCACAGATTTAGTCAACACAAATTAGATTGGAATAAGAAAACTTAAAATACCTTTTGCGTTAGACGTGCTTAGTCTGTACCTGTACTGACTGAATTGAATTGTGTGTCTACGTGTCCCTTTGTTTAAAAGATTTAAGCTTTATCACGTATTTCCATCTAGTCTTTTTTATGATTTCCTCTCCATCCTATGGTTGCCTGGAAGAGATCGCTTTCAGCGATAAGGCCGCCATTTTGTGGCATTAGATTAATATTTTTCTCTTTTTTGTATTATGTTATATTTGAGTGTCAAATTAAGCATTAATAAATAAATTAATCAAAATTATTGAATTATTTTATGTTTACTATGAATATTCCATTTAATCTACAAATGATTTTTAGAGTTACCTCGTTCTTTGCATTTTAACGTAATTTTTGTTTATTCTTGGCTTGATTGTTCGAGCTTCATTTTGAGCAAACATCAACACCGAACCAATATCGAATGTATGCAAAATAACCTCACAATTACAACTATGATAGTTTGTAAACTTCGACTAACTTCTCAGTGAAGTTCCATTTAGCGGTGGCAACTTGTCCAAAACGCTATACTAGGAACAACATAGAGCCTTAGATATTGACGGGCATAGATAGATAGAACACATGATTTTCTGAACAGTTTGTTTCAAAACACATACTTACTTAGAAGAGAGGTAAACATAACTATGGCAACATTTGTATGAAAAAAAAAAAGAATTAAATATTTTTTTTACTATTACAATTTTTATACCCAATTGTAAAGAATCATTCCTAACTTTACATACTATTTTACTAATATGGTTTATCAGATGAATAAATTAAATTTTGTTTTTTAATTTTAACGCGCAGCTCTGCTTGTGCTTTATATAATCTAAATCATTGGTTTTCCGAAGCGATATTATCATCAACCATTTTACTTGTGTTTCGTTTTTTCGTTTTCCTACACACAGACAATATCTACTATAACAAGCAGATATTATGAATATCTTTTAGCGAGTGTAGCTCAGCGGTTCAAGTGACAGCTTTTTATCCAGACACACCCTGGTTCGAATCCGGCACTACACCAATGACTTGTATTTTCAAGTAAAGTATGCATGTGCACTCACTTAGCGGTGAAGGAAAACATCGTGAGGAAACCGACATGTGTGAGGACCACAATTATCCGAGGACATGTGTCTTCCCTTGGAAGGACCTGGGCGCCCACCACGATGTACCTGCACAAGAGAACTCCCCTAACGTATGAATTCTGCGGGGGAGTCACGACCCTCAGTCATGAGGAAATACGACTCAAGAGAGAGTGATGAATCTCTTACTCAATAAAGTATTTAAACCTATTCCTACTTCATCTCTACAATTAACAAGCTTAGCGCTACGCAATCCCTGGGATTATGTAGTCTATTAGGCAGAGGGCTCAGATGGTCTGTGCACCGTACATTACGCGACAAATCTGTGTAAGTCCATAATAATGCAACATTGAGCGATAATGTACTGAAAATTACTCCACATTAAGCACCAGCTATGCAGAGGTGGAGTAAGGAAGTCGTGTGTAAGGTAAATTTGCTTAGAAGATGGTAGTGAAGTTTATCATCAGGAAAGTCGGATGACAGGTTAAATTGTAGGTCCCGGCTGTTTGCCTAGTACGGCAGTCGTTAAGCCAGTCAGAGGCCTTAGGGCGGCCTGATAAACTCTCAACACCAGAGATGGCCACTCCCATTCGATAAGCAGAAGTTCAGGAAAGTGGCTTGCTTAACTCTCCCATAAAAACTTAAAAATTACAGCTATAAGACATCATAGATATGTGACTAAAAATAATAGTTAGCTCAAACACACACACATACACACACAAACTCTCACCTCAAACACAATATACCGTTTCTGGTCCATGGCGTCTTTTTTTTTAATGGGTTTGCACTTACTTGGCCATAGTTGTCAGTAAAAATGTACCATATTACTTAAATTTAATTATTTATTCGTAACGGTCATGACATTTAGTCATAGCTGCTTTCTATCCCTTTGCGGTATGTTTATCTCACAGAATATATATATACACATTTTTTTATTAAAGCTATTTAATTTTCAACATCAAGTAATTGGCGTACTAAGTAATTGTCTTCATACAGAAAATACAGTCCGACGTATATTAAAGCACCATTAATATAGAATGCGTAATATTTGATATGCTCGTAGCAACGACTTAACATTGAATAGACATATCAATATTGAAAAATAAACACATACACGTCAAATTAATCGTTAATTATCTTGACATCCATCTGTTTGTTTATTGCCTTGTGGATTTTAATACAGACAATTTTTATAGATGATATTTTTTGTAACATATCTAACTGCACAAGTGACCGCTGGCAACACTGTCGCAATTTATTCATCTTCAAAACCAATTCGTTACAGAATTTTTCTTCAATAGATACTATGCTAGTTACCCCGGGTAACACTGTCTATTTCTGATATTAGCCACGGCCAGAATTATGGTGTATTTTTACGCGCATAGGTTCTACAATTTAACATATCATATCATAGTGATAAGTACGATTATAATTGCTTGTCTCTATCTACTATTACCTATAGTTCTCATAAACAATAGTGGAGTTTCCAGGAAATTTTCCGCAATCCGATATTTTCCCTTCATTACGACCGGGTAAGTCAGGTATAGTAATTAGTATGGCTAGCGGCACAAATTAATAGCACATAACGCGGGATTATAAGCAGTTTAGTAAATAGATACATATTGCGCGATGTCCCATGTGCTAATCAAACGCAAGTGTTTAATGTCATTGCTATGAGCGGTCGTTTGGATAATGATGACGATTGTGAGAAAATGATTGTGTTTTAGACTTGAAATGGTTTCTTTAGAAATTCATATTTTTGAATATTTAAGAAAATGTAGTTAAAGGAAAAAGTAATCGAGCTTATAGAATATAAAAAAAAATACACAAAGTAAAATGTTTATTGGTCGCCATAGGTTATTTTGATTGTAAATTGAAAGGTTAATTGATTGTTTACTTGTAGTAGATAACCTTAATAAATAAAAGTTAAAAAGATAAAGATAAAGAATCTTTATTGATACTGTAAAGTTGTAACATATATAGGTATAGGTACAAGTACTAATATCATAGAATGTGCTACACAAATTACAATATCTCGTTAAATTGAATTTATAACATTTAGTTTTAATAAAATTTTAGAAGTTACAAAGTCTAGTTTTATTAATAAAATAATGAAAAGTTTTGTTATTAAAATCATTGCAAACATAATAGGTATGTAATCATACAATGTGTCAACTTAAATAAATATCACAAGATACCTACTCATTTTTATCAAGTTTGCAAATAACTTATTGAATTCCACATTTTAGTTTCTAAAGCAACAATTAATTTTATCATCTTTGACAAGTGTTTGCAAAAAGCTTTCTACAAGACATGTTGTTTTTCAGATTCCAACATGTTATCCATTTTCAAACATACCTAAAGTGGTTTCAGCGTTTTCTTCAAACATTCTCGAGTTCATATTATACACTTGTGTTGTCTAACAATGCACAATAGTCCTTAAGTACTCGGAATACTGTATCAAACAAACTATATTCGAGTCTCTTAAACTACAAGCACTTTCTTGGCGGACTCTTATAGTTTTATATTGCAATAACCTAACGTCTTCAAATGTTAGAAACTGCTCTGGCAAAGTTTTATATTATCTTCTAAAGCGCTGCAACTTCAGACACTGATATTGCTTTACGAGAATTCTAATAAAATAAAATTATATATATGAGCACTTAATTAGTTTTATTCAATTTGAAACTCCGCTTAGAAGTGTTCTGAAATTTTGTGAATGTCAAAGTACATTAGCATTTATACGTAACCTTTATTTTATTAACCAAGAGCGATCACAGAGATATTTTGAAAAGACTATTTTCTAAGAAATAATACGTAGAATATTATATATATAGTTATACGTCATTTAACTTATCCAAGCGGCCAGTAACTAGTACAAACCTCTGAAATTCAAATTATTGGGCCTTATTACAAAACGTGGTTTAAATATAAGTCTAGGCTAAGTCCGTTTTAGTTTTTTGAAAATTGTCTGGCTACTGTCATAATTATCAAACTGTCAAAATGTTCCAATGTTAAATCAAAGTTTCAATTTGAGGTTGATATTTTGATTGCTATTTGCTATTGTTTGATCAACCAGAACCGATTCTTAATTTTCTTAGTCCTAGACTAACATTTAAACCTCGTTTTCTAATTAAGACATTTTGATAAAATGTTTTGGATTGAAATTTGGCAAAAGTAATGAAACTCCGCTAACAAAGGATTTTTGGAAATACCACTTTTAAAGTGGTTAAACAGAGGATGCAAGTTTTACTTCCTAATGCGAGCGAAGCAGCGAGCACCCACTAGTTTTATAATTTTATTTAAACAACATAAAACTCCACATGTATTGTGCCAAACTCTATGAAATCATATCCCAAGGGAGACAAGAAAATGCCAACAATAAACAGCTACTTAGTTCCAAATATGAATAAAATGTATAACAAAAGGTATCCAGGAGTGGCTATTCGAAAGGACTTCTTTACAAAAAGTTTCTGTTTAAAAAGTTTGGAAACTACACACCTCTGTGGACGTCAATGGACTACGCTTTTCTGAAGTCCAAGGAGTTGTTTTCAGTTGTCTTGCTTCGGAACTTTAGGTGGGGTTTCCACTAACTTTCTGTTTCACTACCGAATCGTTTCATATTGGATTTAAGTACGTGTCGTTAAATCCTTAAAAAATATGGAATAAAAACATGTGTGACGCTTTATTTTGTGCTTTTTTATCATTTTCATTAAATACAAG
The DNA here is from genome assembly GCA_927399415.1 of Macaria notata. NCBI lineage: Eukaryota > Metazoa > Arthropoda > Insecta > Lepidoptera > Geometridae > Macaria > Macaria notata. The sequence continues at coordinate 6,504,989 of OV656727.1, forward strand.
AACTTATTTTTGTGATGTGTTTTTTAAAGATCAATTAGGTTGTTTAGAAACATACTATTAATAATTCCTAGAAAAATGTTTTTTTAATACAAAATAAGATAATGTATGGATATCTATCTACCTGAAAACTAAACAGCTAAGTATTATTTCCTTGAGGCAGTTAATTTAAAAACAAAAAAATATATATTATGTACGATTTTTATATTTGAATAAAGCTTTTATCTTGTGGTTTATCTTTATTGAAAACGCAGGTGTAAATAATCTAGGGTAAGAAACAACGAGAGTAACAAACACAGAGCTACTAAAGAAACCACTCCAGTTAGAATACATAATATTAAATTGTTTTTTTTTACATGATATAGGCTTACGCTTGACTACAATTTGCCTGATGTTAAGCAACGTATATATGTATATACTTTACGTGTTATTTAGATAGATATGACTTTTTTTGTTCCATAATCAATGTTGTAAATGTTGTTGATGCTTATTTCGTCTTTTGTTATCACAACGACTCTTTGATGGTTGGTTGAACATATTTGTATTTATGTGAGTAACAATAAAATTAATTAAATAATAATTGTTGAAAGTCATTGTGGCTATTAAGTTTACACAAGTTCTGAACTTCCGTCTTATTACAAAACGCGGTTTAAATAAGTCCAGGACTTTGAAAATAAAAGGTGAGTTCTTGTTCTTCAGACATCACTTACAAGCAATCAATATGGAACTAACATTGGAACATTTTGACAGTTTGATAATTTCGACAGTAGACAGACAATTTGCGAACAACTAAAACGGACTTGGTCTAGACTTATCTTTAAACCACGTTTTGTAAAAAGGCCCTGTATGCTTGTTAATTTGGTGTAACTAAAAAAACTACAACTGGATTGAAATGATTTTCGATCTTACTAATTTTTTGCTTTTCATGACCATTCTGAGCGGACGCTTTGTGATATCGTCAAAATATTCAGATATCAACCTATTCTATTAAATTTAATTACTCCACGGCAGCAAAGGGGGAAGTTATTACCGCCTCTTTTGTTCACCGTACCGTAAAAGCGCAAGTTTTACGTTCTACCGCAAACAACAGATAGTTGCTATTAAAATGTGAATATCAGAGTTTATTAGGTCTATTAGACAGAGTCCGCCACATCTCTGCGCGGGTCTAGGTGGAAGTCAAATGTATTAGGACTTAGCTGGCTTAGGTATTATTGGTGTAGTAGACTGTTAACCTGAGGACGATTAAACAAAGACATGTCTTTTTTATTGGAAAAGTTTTGATGCTTACTTTTTGTAACTTAATGTTGTTGTGAGTGTGTGTTTTGTTTTATAAAATTGTTAGTATACTATTTGAAAATGTATTTTTAAGAAATTTTGCAATGTTATGCAGTAGTTATTTCTACTTAAAAGGACTAAATTGATCTATTTAATGAGTTGAGTTGTTTTTCAGTACTAGTCTTAAACCGAAACTGTATAATCACCTTGAAATAAATATACCTAAACGCTTAGTTAAAATAGTATGGTTACAACTACTAAATTTTGAAGCACTTCCTTACATAACTAAAAATAAAATAACAAATAAAATTAATCAAAAGTGCCGCCCAACCTTACAATGATTTCCCAAGAAAAGCTTCCCCAAACTAAATTCCTACAGCTTTACTACTCGCAATTCAGCGTTGGTCAGCTATCCAGTGTCCACAATAGCGCTCGCCGGACAGCAATGAATCGCTGACCAGCCATTGATCTACAATTATTGGTGCAGGCTTCAATGGACTGCTCGGGCGCTTTCACAGTGGGTACATGTTACAGAGAAAGGAATGGGTGTATCGTTTGTGGGAATATAGCTGGGAAAGTTTGTGAGAGAGAAAAAGTAAGAGACTTGGAAAAAAATTGCAATTTCAATAGCATAGGAAACTAGTTCTTTGTTTTGACAGACTCCAAAAAAGAAAAGAGGATTTTTATTGCATATTTTTTGTACGAATTATTTCAAGCGGGTTATTTTTCAATTATTAAAAAAAAACAATAGGTATCTAACTTATAAAGCAAAAATTTGTTATTCTCTTCAAAAATTCCATTTTGAAATTTTGATTTCTCATTCAAAATGTATTTCAATTCAAATTACTACACAGACGAAATTGTATGTAAGGTGCTTTAGATAATATAAGTACTTATTGAGGAGTCTATGTATCCTCGAAAACCCTTAAATCCCTATTCCATGTGCATAAGGCGTAGTGCACATCGTGTCACCCACACGGCAGTTAACTACAGTGTACACTGCACTAATCACTGAGTGCTGCAGCCGACAGCCTGCAAGGAGCGAGTGTATCTTACACCTAATTCATGCGCACTTGACTGATCATTTTACTGGTGAACTAGTTGGTTGGAATTTGGGTGTGCTCATTTTCGTTTAGATATCATATCATAAAAAGAGTTGGTTCTAACAAAAAATAGTTATCGTAGTCATAATTTTTTAGCTATTTATACATACATAAAAACAACTCATATAAGATAGATAAATTCTTTATTAAAACACCACAAACATAAAAAACAATACAAAAAACATATAAAATAAAATTTGCGCTTTAATTGGCGGCCTTATCGCTAAGAGCGATCTCTTCCAGGCGACCAATCTGGCAGGGATATATTCTTCAAAATGAGTGAGTACCGATTATTATACGATTTCCTATATTTGTTTCCAATCCACAGACTTATCCTACGTTGGTTAATTTTTTTAAATAATTCTACATAAAATAGTGTTGTTATTTATTCGGCCTTTGTTAAAACAAAGAACTTTAAGAACCGCATAAAAACTGTAATGTAATTTTTTCGTATAGTATTTGTATTAAAAAAAATAAAAATACCTTGTTAAAACCACATAACTTTCAATTTAACCAAATTGACGCGGGCATAGTTAGTCATTCCACATCGTTCGCAAAAGACAAAGCGCTCCATTTCGGCTAATGCAAACAGTCGCAGAAATGAAGCAAAAGTGTAAAATGAAGCAAAAAGCGAAACGCACTGATAGCTCTTACTGCCGTCTGCAAAGTTTGTCTTTGAAAAGTTTGACAACGACGCACCTGTCTGCTTGTCAATGGGAAGCCAAAAAGAGCGGCAAATCTTTCAACGGATATAGGTATATTCAGACGCGAAGAGAAAACGTAGTACGGTTTTTGGCTACTTTGAATGCAATATATTTGAGTGCAAAAAGTACACGGTTTTACAACTAAACAAATATACTTAACCCGGCGTCAATGACGCTGGGTCATATTGACCCGAAGCGTTTTCAAACGTTAATAATTATTTGTTGTGACCATTTAGTGCTTTGAGCGTTCGTATAGCTGAAGATACAGCCCCCCTCTACGCGTTCTGCTGGCATGGCCAGTGCGACGCCACCTGCGCAGCGAGATACAGCCCAGCGTCATTGGTGGTGTAGTGATTTCGTGGCTTATTTTTTTTCGCTTATTTAGTGTTTATTGTTAATTAATGATTTTCTTTTGTAGGTTTTTAGACAAAATGTCTTTGACAAACGACGAAGCAAGAATTTTGGCGTTGCTAGAAGAGTCTGATCCCAAAAATGAAGATTTCCAGGCAGTTTCAGACATTGACATTGAGGATTACTTATCAGGACGTAGTAATGACAGTGAAAGTGAACAAGAGGCAATGATGCGGACTCAGATTCATTGGATAATCTCGACTTTGAATCAGTACAACGGCAAAGATAAAAAAACAACTCATACTTGTTCAGCATGCCACATTTACAAATGCCCAGAACATGTGATTCCATACTGCAATAATTGCAGTAGTTCCATAGCTATGAATGAGGAAGTAGAAGACTGATCTCATTGTATTTGCATGATAAGAAGTTGATTTGATTTCTTTATAACTAGAGAAGACTGTTGATTTCTATTATAATTAAAAAGTCTTTACCAAAAATTAAAAATATAGATACGTTGTGATTTTTTAGTCCTTACTCATAGCAGCTGAGACGTCTAAGCAACGCCCATTACATATGACATACAAGCTAACCAGATTAGCTAACTGCAGAGCCCGCCCAAGATATCTCAGTGTGAATTGATGGCAGCACTTTCGCTGGAAATTTACCTTTTGGATCCTCTTTCTTTTCGAGTGTTCCTCATAACTGAGGGTTATAACTCCCCTCATGAAAGGCAAAGTTCTCATGGGCAAGTGCATTGTGGTGGGCACCCGGATCCGTCCACGGAAGACTGTCGGATTATGTGATCCTCAGTTTTGTCAGTTTCCTCAGGATGTTTTCCTTCACTCCTAAGCGAGTGCAAATCTTAGCTTGAAAAACAAATCATTGTTGAATGGCCGGATTCCAACCAGGGCGCGTCGCGTCGGTTTAAGCAGAAGTTTCCACCAATTTGACTCACTTACTTCATTATCTTATTGCAGTCAAAAATATTAGTTCCAATTAAATCCACCTGTAGAGTATATTCTGGGTACTGGCTGCAGTACCTTAGTCCATAGCTGTTAATAAGCCTCACGTGCAGTCTCGGTGGATATAAAGTGGATTTGTATACTAATGCAAACGCCACCGTGCATGTTTCGCCTGTGCCTGCATAATTGAATAGATTGTCTTCTTGGAAGCTATCGTAGGTACTTCTGATTATTATTTTATTGAAGCTTATTATTCTAAGATAAAGTTTTGTTTTGAAGTTGTCATTGGTCAAAGAGTAGTTGGATTATTGTGCTCATGACTTGAAATACAAGTCATTTTAGTAGGGCTGGATTTCCGGAGACTAATAGAAGTGGGTGAAAGATTGAAAAAGATTGATGTCAGATTTTGCGGCTTCTTTCAAAAATATATCTTACTGATATATTGAAAACCTGCAATGATACTAAACACTTCTGTATCCTGTAGCAATGGTAAAATTGAATACGCATGAAATTCGCATACAATATTTTAAGTAATATTCACTAACACACGAGATACTCCCCATCCTGCGGCTTAACAGTTCCAAAAATGATACATGGAGCTTATAATGGCTTGCATAAAAGTAGCATGTTTTATTCTAAATAAATCCCTGCCAGTTTCCGGTGTGCAGTGCGACGGAGCGGAACGGGCGGAAGGTGTAAGATAAAGAGAACATTTCCTATCCAAGTCTTGGGAGATTTACCAACATTCCGGGACGATGTACTTTTAATGCCGCCCTGTTGTTGGCTAGCTTTCGTTCTTCAAGTGTACGCTTGCTTTGTTATAGGTACACGCATGTTGTCTTTTTTCCCTTTCTGTAGGTATATAAAGATATAGGTAGGTAAAGATATTGTGTAACAAAAATAGTGTAAAATTATGTGACACTGGGACTGAAATTGGGATGAATACTGTGGCTCCACAAACACAAGTTCCGTATGGGACTTAGCGTGGAGCTCAGGGTTTATGTCGAACGTACGCCAACATAAAGAAAGTACCTAAGCCTATTTTAGAAAATTCTTATTATGTACTGTAACTGTGTTTCGATAAATAAAATATATGTACCTATATTTGTATTTGTAAAAAAATATTTGTATTTGTATTATATTAGTGTATGTGGTGGTTCTTTATTCGGATGTACATATATAATAGGGAAATATATTGATATATTAGACTGGCCTGTTAGCTTAGTTGGTAGTGGCTCTGCCTTCTGATCTAGGGGCTGCGGGTTCGATTCCCGCATGACACAAATATTTATGAACTTTAAATATTTATAATTACTTGTGTTAAGTCTGGTCGTTTCTATGTATATTAGGTATGTATTTACAAAAAAAAGTATATATGTATTATATCCGTTATCTAGTACCCGCGACACAAGCGTTTGCTTAGTGTAGGGCTAGATGGCGCTGTGTGCAATGTCCCGAAATACTTATTTATTTATATCAATACATCACACAGGGCTATCAAGCCCCACACCAAACACTAGCTGTTGTTAGTATTTAATGGAATGTAGGTACTTACTTCATTTGCACGTTTTAAAACTTTTATAAAAATTAAAATAATTATAACCTTGGTCCAGTATTATTCCTTCTATCAGCATTTTATTTTTATTTTCGCGGTTCAATTGTTTCATGTACCTACCTACTAGTTAAAGTATTTACGAGTATTTTTTGTAACAAAATAATCCAAAACACTTTGTGATATTTTGGAAGTGATAAGGTATCGTTAAGAGGCTCATACCAGATAGCGGTCCAAGTAAAACGAATGTACATCACAACAAATACATCACGCTCAGTGTTGTAGGTATAATAATCTATACATAATCTATATCTATACTAATCTTATAAAGCTGAAGAGCTTGTTTGTTTGTTTGAACGCGCTAATCTCAGGAACTACTGGTGCGATTTGAAAAAATATTTTGTTGTTGAATAGACCATTTATCGAGGAAGGCTTTAGGCTATATAACATCACGCTGTAATAGATAGGAGCAAAGAAACAATGGAAAATGTGGAAAAAATCGGGGAAAATTATTCATCTTTGAGGGCTTCCGTTACGTGCGTTGCGAAAACGGTTCAAAATTCAAGGAATTAATGCCCAAAATACCTTTACCACGCGGACGAAGTCGCAGGCACAGCTAGTATATAATAAAGCTGAAGAGGTTCAGTAATCTGAACATAGAAGTTATAAGAAAAAATGTGTTTACATTAAATAGATAATTAAACACGTTTCGGAAGCTTTTATATTTTTGTCTGTTTGTCTGTGCCTCTCCTGGACACGTGAGTACCTGCAACTATCGACTTACATGCCTCGATCAAACATCTCCATCACGCCAATTACTGCACAAACATGCATGTTGGCTTCGGCATTACAATCCGAACTAATGTAATTTGCTTCTGATAGGTGGCAGCACTCATGCCCTAGTTTGAATTTACTTACTTGTCTTTGATTGCATTAAAAATAATAAAGGAATAAATACACATTATTAAAGCGTTAAGCTATCCAAATAATATATCAATAGGCTCATCCACGAAGTACCTGTTAGCGACGGTATTGGCACAAGATTACCTTTAATGATAAAACAATAATGTTGACGCGGTTAGTATTAGGATGGGTGCCCAAAGACATTCAATTTGCCTTAGATCAGATTACACGTTTAATTCTTAAACCAAACTGTTTGTCAATGGCTTTAAGTGTGTATTGATAACTGTAAACAGTAGAGTAGTTGCCAATATGTTAACTAAACGGTTGTCACTCACGTGTAATTCGCGTATGTTGTTTACGCGTTTCGGATGTTATGACATCCATCTTCAGAACGTATGTTCTGAGACCGCGGCAGCACGCAGACCTCAAAAAAAAAAATGATTGATAAAATGTCCCACGAAAGTTTTAATATTAAAATAGTAGAGATACCTCTCATACCAAACTAAGAAGAAGATGACTAAAGATCATATTCCAGTTCAAAATGCTAGTTCTAAATGTACCCGCCCGCAGAGTTAACTTGCATGGACTCAAGTAAACAAATCCAGAGTATACTCAAGAGACAGAGCTTATTAACGGCTCTGAAATTGGTCAATCAGCAAGCAAATGAAGCAAATGGATCGTCTTGACAATCACTAGTATTATACGAGTACTACTTGAAAAAAAAAACCGTAAAAATACGCTTCTTATAATGTTTTTTTTTTTTTTTTTTTTTATAAAAAAAAGTGGCAAAAAGGCAGACGATCTGCCTGATGGTAAGCAATCATCGTCGCCTATGGACACTTGCAACTCCAGAGGTGCTGCAGGACTTTGCCAGCTTAGAGAGGTGTTTGTGAATACCCTTTTTAAATCTCCCCATATTGTAGCTCCGTGGAAAGACCTCAGGGGGTAGATCGTTCCACATCTTGCAAGTTCGCGGAAGAAACGAGCGCATGAAACGGACTGTGTGGGAGCTCCAATTTTGCAAGATGTGAGGATGAGCTCTTTCACGGTGCCGAGCAGTCCGGTGATGAAAATGATTTGCCGGAATTAAATTAAAAAGCTCTTTAGAACACTCCCCAAAAAAGAGCCTATAAAAGATACAGAGGGATCCCACATCCCTACGGAGACTCAACGGCTCCAACTTTTTTGTCAGCTTGTTCATTAATGTAATCTTACTACCAACATACAAATGAAATATATGCATCCGAACATTTACTACTTATCGATATAATTTATACTGTAGTTTAGTAGCATGTTAAAAACAATAAACAAAACATTGCGACACCAATGTTACCACACATTCGTAAACAAACACTCGCACTCTTTTGTTTATAAAACAACCGACACCCATAACAATAGCAAAACGAGTATCTATCGTTCAAACTATCGACCAAAAATTGTATCACGAACATCGCGGCATCGGTGCATTGTTGCATCGCTGCAGATGGTAGGATTATCATCAATCACTAGACGAATTGCGCATGGCCTTTCGGAATGCCCTGCGCCCTGCACAGTGCTGTGCCATTCTACAGCCAACCACTGGTCAGGATTACCCAGCATTAGTTGAATCGAATTCTGCGTTTAAGGGGCTGTAGACAAAGCGTTTTACATACAAATTTTTGTTTAGTAAAACTCATTTTATAAGAAAGATATTGTGAAGAATTGCATCTCATATTGTAGGTCAATGTAAAATAACGTAATAATGCGTTTTTTTTGTTTCATAAAGAGCTAATTAGGTATCTTACTAATTATTGCAGATTCTTTCAAATTAGTATTTAACGTGTAAATACTTTTTGAATGAAAATATTTTTTTTTAAACGATAATATCTATATACATACAATATTTGATGTCAAGAGGCGAGCCATTTATTTTAACTTCTACCTGGTAAGATACTTGAAATTTTACAAAAAAATAGTTTTTGAGATACTGTACAATGGTTACAATAAAAGTACACTCGGGTTGCTTGACGTTAAGCGCTCTGCGGACCTATGTGTTACTCTGTGTTACGCAGAACACCGCCGCTTACACCGCCCACATCGAGTGCAATCGAGTCGCCTATCTCAATGAATTATCGATTTATCAAGGAAATAAACCAAAATTAAACTCGATTTTAATTTAAGTTGAGCCGTTTTCGTTTCCGTTGCGATCGGCGGATTTTGGGGCTTGGACTTGTTTGTTACTTTTAGTTGTGGGAGTTACGGTATCGATTCCAACCTACCGGCCTTGTTTTTTCCTCGTTTTTGTTGCATTGGTTACATCATTTTAAATTTGGTGAGATTTTAACTTAATAGGTCGATATTTTGGATCACGCTATTACCTATTTTAACAAAACTGAGTACTATCAGTATCATCTAGATAAAAAACAACTACATATTTTCGTCCTCTGAAAAATTAACTTTTCTTTTAATAATAAAATATGAGTATCGGGTATTCCCTTGATTATAATAAGTACCTACATAGGTATTCCTATATTATATTATCGTGTTACGACACAGATGGCGTACTATCTAACTATGTAGGTACGTGAGGTTAACTCCCTGGCATTTCAAAAGCAGTCTATTTCAATTAAGTCTCGGCCGCAGTTGATTCTAGTGTTCTTTAATTACAGTTCCTTATGCAAGTAGCTCGGATCCGTTGTTCCGAAACTATTTGTGGCACTAAATCCAGCAACTGTGCTATCTTAGAGCGCAACATGCATACCCATGTAAATTCGGAGCGAAGCGGGGCCTCGTTAATTTGAGCCTTGTCAGGGGACATCCCTTTCTTAGTAAGTCTAGTCTAGTCTATACCCTCAGTGCCTTTCGCCATATAACGGCTTGGATGCTCGAAATTGCCTCTGTATATCTTTGCTATCGACCCGCGCATTCGGAATAAAATGTTTCACAAATTCCTTTAGCGATGCAGGTTTTGTTTCGAGCACATTCTAGTTTACACCTACTCATTCGTATAAAGGAGTCTCTTCGTATTTAAACGCGTGGTTTCGTCTCAGTTTAATGGAGAAGTTGGTGCATTTGAACTCTTAATTAAGTGGGAATGAATTCACCAACAAAACTGTGTATATTATGAAGATGAAAGTTTGTGTGTGCGTTTGTGTGTGCATGTGTATGTTTATAACTTCCTCATACTCAAACATGGCAGATAGCACATACAAAGGGAGGCCTATACCCAGCAATGGGATCCCAAGGGCTCTGATAATGATGATGATGACGATGTGTAAAATTGGTATTGTTACTTTTTATCCCGGATTGAGGCGATACTAGTAATGTATATTTGTAAAGAGTCCTATAAATAGTAAAAAAATAAAATACCTTCATTAGAATTAAAGAAACATGACGAAAAGTCACTCAAATCGTAAAAAAACAATACTTTATAAATACTCTTGTAAACAAATATAATCTTGATCGCAGCGAATAGTAATTCAAGAGGTAGATAAGCAGGAGATAATCGTATTGACTTTCAAGAGTCCTTGAGATTAGTGGAGATAAAACAAGATGCATTCGTGAATTTCAAAGAAAACAATTTTCCAGCTTTTTATAATTATAATGTAGCTAGCAACTGCTTTTGTTTAGAGAAATTACCAAAAATAGAGTAAGTCTCAGATACGCGAAAAATAATTAATTAAAATAGAGACATGATTGAGTAATACCTAAATTTAATCAATTAATTAACTAACATTTAAACTGAATTATTGTATAACATATTCGTACATATATTTTAAACTATGTTTATTTTTTTACTTTACAGACCTTGCTTTTTATCGTCTAAAAAAAGTTATTCTATGATTTAAGGATTGGCGAGTATTAAGAAGATGCATATAATAATAATCAATATCTAATGGACAGTAACACATTTTACAAAATATGTATGACCAATGCATTGATCACGTTTTTATTACGTATGTGCAAATCTTTAATACCTAGGTACAAATATTATTTTTACCAACCCGCAGCGACTACCTTCATTTCTTATATTTAACTTTTTTTTAATCAAAATAGACTATTAAATTACCATCAAATTCCATCTTATATTTTTAGGTAATTTAAAAACGATGATGGTTAGAAAAGCCGATTTGCAGGTGTTCAATATATTGCAACGGTGATGCATCAAATACCTAAAGATATAAATCACGCACTGTGATCGTGAACGATAACAAAATATATACTTACCTACATTATATAATTTTTAGTAACTACCTATTTGTCATGATAAAACTCGAAATCGCTGAATGTATTGTATAATCGTCACCGTCCGATTTTATTACTATTTAATCAGTTGTCAATAATTCAAAAGGTTTTATGAACATCTCAACTTAGAATGTACGTTCCCTTTTCTATCCATCGAATGTAATCCATTTATATTCATCATCATCATCAGTTTAGAGTCACCCACATCAAAACAAGCTGAAAAATAGAGATTACACCACATGAAACAATTATTTGCTAAAGATACATTTTGGACTAGTCGTTCAATATTGCGTCACGATTTCAGAAAAACCTGTTGATATTATTCATTATGATAAGTTTAGCTCTCGTGAATGAATCATCACCGATATGTGAACATTTTTGTGTTATAGATGCTAACACAATGTTAACTGAAGTTTCACTGTACACTCATTATCAACAATAAATATGTACATAATCTTTTGGTATTGGTATGTACACACTTAATCTATATAATTATAGGTATAATAAAGCTGAAGAAGGTCGGAAAGCTGAACATTGAAGATATTCAAAGAAATAATTAGACTTTAATAATTTAATTTCTAGAAGTTTTGTCTGTTTATCTGTGTCTCTGTTTATTTAAACGATCATCCCGCAACAAAGGCTGAACGGATAAGCATAATACTACCTGTATGAGGTCCAAAGAGTGTTACAGACTACTTTTTACCATGAAATAATGAGAGCGCAGTCACAGGCGTCCACTAGTATTAGAAAATTTTAAAAACAATGTGTAAATATGTAAGCGTACGTTTAAAACTACAATTACGCTATACTGATAGCATATGCTTACATATTTTTTGAACCCTTGGTCATAAACCAGTAAAAATACTGATTTTAACTATTATGAACAAGGGTTCAAAAAATATGTAAGCATATGCTATCAGTATAGCGTAGTTATAGTTTAAAACGCATAATTAGATCCTATTGTAAAAATCTGTTTTTAAATACAACTTATTTACAGATTAGATCTTCGATCAAATATAACCTAGATCACGCGAAAGCGCGTTAAAAATGGCCAAACTAAACGGTGCTTAAATTCACACTAAGCACTGTTTTGCCGTCAGTGACGCGCCGACCGTCATGTGAAACAATGCCGAAGTGTGCCGTGAAAAGTTGCAAAAATAACACGGTTACAAAGAGAAAACAACATGGGATTTCGTATTTCGGTAAGTTTTATACTTTTTACAAATACTTACAGTGATTAATATTCGAAATAGTCCAGTTATCATCTCCAAATTAGTATTTCTAGAATTTAAATCCTTTTGAATTTGCTTCGCAGTTGTCTCTTTCGCACGCATAATAGAGTTAACACGCGAGACAAGAACAAATTAGGCCTGATTTAGAACAAGTCTAATGGAGTCGCCGCATTCTTTTATGTTTCTTAGACTGTAAAATGGATGTAGTTTAAAATCTTTTCAGATTTCCTCAAACTGAGATACAAAGAGAAAAGTGGCGATTAGTAATAAAAGAAGAAAGAAGTGACGACTATTTTAAGCCCAATGACTCCAGTGTGGTTTGTTCAGACCACTTTGCTGAATCTGACATGTATAATAAATACTCAAAAAGGATTTCGGAGAATAAATAAAAATGCTGTACCAAAAATAGAGGTAATTACAATTTGTGCAGTTTTATCACGCTATATTTTTATATAACAAATGATGAAATGATAAATATTTATATTTATCAATATAATTCAATATGAACTTTATACAATAGCAATAAAGCTCGTTTTAGTTAGGAAAAGTTTGTATGGGAAAAAAAATGGCTGTTTTTAGGGGTTTCTCGGCAATTATTCGAATTTTTCTTAAAAACCATCTTTGAACTTCAACAAACATTTAATAAAAAGAATTGGCCAAATTGGTCCAGGCGTTGTTGAGTTATGCGCTTACATACATTTTGCGATTCATTTTTATATTTAACCATTAGGAGTATGATTTACTATTTTTGATTTAGTTTATCTGATTCTGATTACGATGAACTAACGTGTGTTAATTTATAAAGATGATTTAGTTGTCCCTACGATGTAGATACTTTTCATTGGTACATTCTCGTATAGTAGATTATAATAATAAAAGTAACAATTCACAATTCTATTTTTTGCCCTTGCAATAAGGTTTATTATTATTAAAATATTTAAATGGCTTTGTGATACTATAGTAATATGCATGACATGAATGTATATCTCAATAGGTAGGTAGGCATAGTAAACTCAAGCCGGAATTTCACGTTGTGTCACTACGGAATGTTGCATCTAGTTATATTTGATCGAAGGATTAGATAATTCAGTCACATCCAGTCCCATTTAACACTTTTTGACGGTTGTCAGAAGTATGAACACTTTTAGGCACTTATGAATTAGTTGCTAGTATGTATCGTACATATGTATTATTCTTCGACTCTAATTTATTCGCAGCTGACGCCAAGATCTATTTATATCTACATCTTCGGTTTACGCCATTATGTTACGGTTTTTTGGTACCCACCTAGTTACTACACCCAATTATAAAATCTGTTATTGTCTATGTCTCACGTATGTTCTGGCAACCTAGTTTTGAGACCGCTTTTGTACTAAAAAGTTACGCGAGTGTCGCTCCACGTGACCTGAACGACAAACGATTGATAGTTAATTGTTAAAAGACCATAAAAATGTAAATATGCATAGTTTTAGGAATTAAATGTATTGTGTGTTCTTAACTGCAAGTTTCCTTGGTCCCTGTTAACTAGGTAATTCAAGAAAAGCCTTTTGCATTGCTTACCATCAGACCTGCTCATCTTACCTCCAATATCGACTAAAAACACATTTCTTATCAAACTCCCAACACATCACAGCGATAAATCCCGTAGGTGCGTTTGAATCGAGTTTTAATCATCACTCGACCATTGATATACAATATCGTTCATTGAAGTTTGAGTGATCGAGAGAGACGGTCGTTCCATTCGCAAACATTAACAGTGAATCAGTGAACATCATTATCTAGATACTTAATTCATAGTGAACAGTGTGTCAAATAATACCTACGTCACTAACTTGATGTGAGTGTTGATTTTTAACCGTTAGTTTCAAAATTATTACTGGTGTGTGTTTTTCAAATTGTCTGTTTTACTCGAAGGCTTGCGAACCCGTCATAAAACAAATGAAAAAAGTATTTTATGTTACTTTCGGGAGTATAACATAACGTATATGTCAAACACTTTTAGCATTGAAATTAGTATTTTTGACAAGAAGATCACACATACCGATCAATTATGATATCACAAGTATTGTGTTTCAAAACCCGGCGTGTCAATGCACTGTTACTTAGTTTACTTACCCGTTATTTGATACCAATATAGTGAAGTGAGGTCGCACGGTTTTGTCCGTGCTATAATTCCATGCACTCGGATTAAATCGAAACTAAAAAGTCGTAATCGAGATAGAATTTTGAAAGCAAAAGTGCTGCAATCTGTGGTTTGAATCATCCTAGTCGGACCTACATAATTTTATATTTCCGTGAAATCTATTGTATCATTTCCTATTCACTCACACGTGGTTTACAAGTGCAAATTATAAAGCAATTAAGATCGAGTGATTTAGGAAAAGTGACTCTATTTCACTAGACATACGACTAATAACAATTTGTAAGATGAGGTAGACCTGTGCAATTTTGTAGCAATTTAAAAAAGTTTGGTTGCAATCACAGCAGAACGTCGAAACAGTATTTATTGTAGTTAATTAATGAATAAATAAAAAGTAAAACATTTTATATCAGATTACTTACATGCTTACAGTATAAAAAACTGTACTAAATTAAAATAATTGGGAGTTTATATTTGCTACCAATAAAAAATAATATATAAATATTCCGGGACATTGCACTCAGCGCCATCTAGCCCCACACTAAGCCATATTATTATTTTTTTTTTTTTTTTTTTTTACATTAGATAGGCTCACGCTTGACTACAACTTGCCTGATGTTAAGCAACGTTATAATCTACGATCTAGCGCGCTTGCCTAGAAGAAACCGGTTTACTCTCGACTTGAAGACCGACAAATTATAGTTCAAGGGGAATAGAGATTCGGGCAAGGAGTTCCACAGTTTGGCTGTTCGCACGATAAAAGTCGAAGCGAACCGCTTGGTGCGAGTCTTTGGAACCTCAACTGTATAACGGTGCCTTCTTGCCGTACCTCTACTCGTACGATGGTAAAATGGGGCTGCAGGAATTATATTATGCAATTCCTCCGCACACTCTCCGAAATGCAACCTGTAAAAAACCGAAAGACTGGCCACCTTACGGCGGTGCTCAAGGCTTTGTAATTTTGAGCTACAGAGTGAGTCTTTCGCGATGAGTTTTTTAGCCCGCTTCTCAATTAACTCTATCGCCTCAAGCTGGTACTTGGCAGATCCATCCCAAAGGTGCGAACAATACTCCATACACGACCGAACTTGCGCTTGATACAAGGTCAGCAGCTGCTCCGGAGTGAAATATCGACGCACCTTGGAGAGGATACCCAGCTTCTTGGCTGCAAGTTGAGCTTTAGACTCAATATAGGAGCCAAAGTTGAGGGTCGGAGTCAAAGTGACACCTAGCAACTCTAGATGGTCGGTGATGGGCACGGTTACATTTCGGAAAGAAGGCGCCATTACAAATGGCCTCTTCTTTGCAGAGAAAAGACACGCTTGTGTTTTTGAGGCATTAAACTTGACCAGATTGGCATCGCCCCAATCGGAGACTGCCATGAGGGAAAAGTTTAAGCGTTCAATCATGGCTTCTCTGCAAGACTAGATCTCGGCCGCACTAGCTTTAGCGGTGGACATGTATGTATGTAATATACAACACACAAGTCAAATGTAAACACGTCCAAACAACAATATACATTAATTTATTACGTCTTAGGTACTCTTCTTTCGAAGTAATATTCACTAATACCTGTGATAATACCAAGATTGTAACGTACGTTAATACTTAAATCTGTATACAATGAGGCACAGTTCTTCACTAAAATCTTCTTTAGTTTTTTAGCTTAACTCAGTGAGCTTACATATACATATAATATCAGTTTTTATACACGGAGGCTAGAAAATAAAATCTCGTTTTACCTGCTCATTTAATTTGGAGAGAGGCATTTCCCGGCGATTTTTTCTCTCATTACATATAGCCGCAAATGTTTGGAGGTCATTCTGAAATTTAACTTAAATTAAATCTTGTAACGTTCGGTTTTGGTCTAAAACCGCTAAAATGGTATCATGGTCTTGAATACCAACAAAACAATTGGAGAACAATTCGTACGCTTCAAATAGCAATAAGATATGCTTATTATCTATTTTGTCAGTTTTTGGAATTAGTCATGAGCAAACAATATGAACATATTGGTTTAAACAAACGCTTTGGGGAATCCCTATGAATGTACTTACCATACATTCGGTATTTCTGTCATCTATACATATAATAAGGCAGAAGAGGGTAAACAATCTGAACAAAGAAAATGATTTAAAAGAAAATGTTAAGGTACATTTAAGTATACTTTAAATCCATATCAGAAGACGTTGCAGAAATTTTTAGAATGTTTATCTATTTGTCTATTTATAATAAACGCTCATAACACAAAAACGGCAGAGAATAGGCTACTTGTATCTCAAAATAATGCTAGCGAAGCCACGGGCGTCCATTAGTAGTACATAAATATGTACCTATATCTTCAGAGATTACAAATTAAGTGAAAAATCATGTTGAAATCCATATCTAACAAGAAATACTTCTTCGTTTTAAAATAATTACAAGGATTATTCAGGGTTTCTGATAAAAACAAAATCGCAATTTTAACTTAAAATACACTATCCCTTACTTCTTCTTCTTATCGAATGAGAGTAGCCAACTCTGGTGTTGAGAGTTTTCAAACCACCCTATCCCTTACTTTATGAAAACTAAACAATATGTTCGCAGATTGTCACTTTTATTATATTAAAGCTCGAATACAAACAAAAGTGTAATATTATGGTTAATTATTAATTTTATCCATTTCAGCCGTAAATTTCAATATGCAAATACTTAAAGCAGTTTTAGCCATTATTGTACTTTCCTACAATATTGTTTCGAGCACTCTAGTGACATGTATTGCTTCATAGTTATTTTCTACTTTTTATAACCTTTTCAGTACCATAGATGGCCTCAAAGCAAAATTACAATTAATCTGTTATGAAAATATCTCGTGTTTACGAGTATTGTTTTAAAATCACGTGACCGTATATCCGGATTCAATAGAGATTTTCTATTTATTTAATAAAAATTGTACCTACAATAACATAATGAAATGATATGATACAATATGATACCTTTAGTTTTTATAATGCAGTAATTATAGCAAAGTTATTTGCAAGTAAACATAATTAAACTAAATTCTAGTAACTGAATTTAGTTTTTAGCATTATAGAAAATCCATTAAGTAATCACAAATCATTCACACAATTTTTTCTCAATAAGCAAGCATTATTATTCGTAGATTATTATTGCTTGGGTACTATATTATGTTGTTGATTTTGAATGATAGATCAGAAAAAAATTATTTTACAAACTCAAAAAAAAAAGGTCTTAGGCTGTGTAACTAATTGTTATGAGAACACTAAGTACTTGCCCTACTTTCTAATAATTATCTTTCCTTTTAAATGCAATACAAAATTTAAGCTACTAATACAAAAACAAAAAATGTTTTTACGAAGCCAGTTGTTTGATTAGGGGTCGAAGTTATCAATACTTTATCTATTTAGGAATGCTGGTGGAAAAATACATAATAGCTGATAAGTTTGTATATTCTGTTTGCGAGCGAAATTTGTTAGCTAATTTGTACTGTTTAGTTAGAAAAAAAATAACACCATATTCTTTAATCCAGTGCATACCGGCTTTGTTCGAGTTATAATCATTACTTAATTCATTTTAATGCGATTGAAGCATGAAACTCGAACGAAAAAGTGATTAAATAAAAAGTAATTAAACTGAACCGTTGTTTAGGTAACCTAAATAACAAAATAAAACGATTTGCTTTTGTAAACATCAAAAATACAGAGGTTCATAAATAAAATTATATCATAAAACTCTCTAGAAAAACAGAATATACCAGATTAAAGTAGGTAAACAAGTAGCACATGTCAGTTCACTGCAATAAGGAAAGCGATACACGTCAAAGTTCACCGATAAGCATTACATAATAATCATAATTATTACAAAGTGGCAGAATAAGGGCATTTATACACTGGAGCATTGAAAAGCAGTGGTTGACATTTAATTCACCATCTAAAATGACCGGTAGCATGCGTGGGTATACTTCGGTATTTCAATTTAAGATTCGAAGGTATATTTTATTGCAAAATAAACTTTGTTTCGATTTTATCAACCAACCTTTCTTGCCTTCTTAACAGCATATTTTGATGTTGATTCTGTTAATTATGGTAGATACATAAAGAACTAGCTAGAAGTTTACAAATTTCACAATTAAATAAAATACCACTCATTCAACGACTCTTAGCAAACTCTAACTAGACTAGCAAAGACTATCAGTGACTAACAGCGAAATCTGACGTTTACATCCTTGATTTTGAATATAATTTTGACAGCGTTGTCTTATTTGACACATAATATCACCGTGAGAATTATGTCAAATTCTGTCTCATTTCATACCTTACTATACAGTGTGATATAGCTCAAACACATCGATTTACGGCGTAATCTGCACACCATTTAATACCGAACGTGCTCGGTCTTCAAACTTCGATACTGCTATCATTATGTGAATATCGGTTGTAAATTTCAGCTGATAACGTGTATTGCCATTTAGTTTGGACATTGGCCAAAAAGTTTAGTTAGCGGTTGGTAAGTTTTTGTGTGAGTAGTGCTGTGGTGACGAGATTGTAACATGGCTTGCGTTATTTATTGAGATGATTTAACGACTACCATACGATACGACTATTTATATTATAAACAAATAAGCCGTTGCTTCCGTTACGGCAGGAGATACTGCGGCTTTACATCACAGGATCGCAGGATACCTAGCCCAAAGCCCAGTAAAACCTACCTAGAGTAGCACCATTTCAAAGAAAACAAAACTTCTGTATTTATGTTGGTATGTACGAAAACATTAAGTTTTCACATGAAAAAGTTAAATAATCGTTTATTTATTTATTTATTTATATTGGTAGTAAGCAATTATTTATTGGAACTGGTTAATACGTGACTCATGTCTGAACTGATCCATCAGCAGTTATTTTGCTTTAGTAATCGCTAAATTTGCAAACCGTTGGAAACCTCTCTCTGTGTGAGCATGACTGAGGGTCGTGCCTCCCCCGCAGAATTAATGCCTCCTTTTAATACCTTCAATATAGATAACTACAATAATATAAAGCCTAAGTTTGTTTTGCACACTAAACCAAAACGAAAATAAAATGAAACAAATAAATTTTGTTGTTACCAAGTAAATTGTAAGCACTCGATCAATCTAATTATCAAAAATTAAAAAAAATGTTTATACACATCTAATCTAAATTACATTATTAACATCATTACGACCGCACAGAGCGTAAACTATGCTAAGATTGTTATTAAAAGCGTCAAGAGGTTATCAGCAACATGAACTGGTTTCAAAACACTCTTGTTTGTCTATGAGACACACCCCTGTTATAACAACAGCTTTTTAAATCATTTATTACGCGTATTGCATCATTTAGACTACAGCGATTTAAATGTACGTTAGATATTTGTACACATAGATACAGTTTATTATATGTGACATATATGCAATAATGTGTTAATATTACCTACGTAGTTTAGTACAATTTTATTTTATTTAGCTCTGTATTTTAAATTAGGTAGGCAATTTACAAAATTATTGTCTGAAAATACGCATATGATCTGCAATTTTTGAGACAGTTATAAGCCATCACTTTTTTAACACGGCCTGCTTGATGTAAAGCGCCACGATAGTCTATAAGATGTAAGATGTTTGCCTAGGAGAAACCTATTTACTCTAAGCGGTCTTCAAATCCATTTGAAGACCGCTGGGTTAAAACTTTCTGGAAACTGGGCTCCAGGTAGAGAGTTCCATAATCTCGCTGTCCTAACTACGAAGGTAGAAACAAAGCGCTTCACAATAAAGTCAGGGTACTAATTAGATAGAGATACAATATTACATAGTACAGCCTATTGATATATAACCTAATACAAACGTTCGAAGTATTACGACAAAATCAATAATATTTTTTTTCTCATTGTTTCAGGTGACAAATGAAAAGCGAACGTATCATGTTATAGTAGATCAAGTAAACATTATTTATAAACAAAATGGCGAGTGAAAAGAGTTTGTTAGCAACACAGGCGCAGAAGACTAGAATAGTAACGACGTATGTACCTCCCGATGGAGGGTGGGGATGGATGGTGTTATTAGGAACTGCAACATGTAATGTAAGTATAACCCAGTTCAATCTTCTTCTTATCGAATGAGAGTGGCCAACTCTGGTGTCGAGAGTTTTCAAACCCTAAGGGCCTCTGACATGGCTTAACGAATTTGTTCATTAAATGACATCCATAAATGGTGGCTAAAAACATTTCATTCTTCTATCCAATATTTAACTACTTCACTAGTGCGAAAAATATGGAATTATTATCGCCGATATAATCATAATAGTCATAATCAAAATATTCCCGTATGCATAAATACGTAATTATTGTACAATGATTGAATTTGAATACAGCTCACCTGATGGATGACTACATTGTCTATGTATGTATAGAAGTAATTATCTCTCTGTAAGAACTATTATGTACCTACTATCTATTGCCGATTGATTAAATCTAATAAAGATGAAGGTTATTTCAGTAAAAAATCAGCGAACTCAATATGTCGAACTAACGTTTGCTCTTAAAAAGATTTTATAAGATGAAAGTAGGTAAAACTTATACGCCACTTTTTACAAATACTTGTCACAGTACAATACCTACATGCTATTGATCAGGCAATGCGTTAGTAATTTCCCCCTGTTAAATTGAATGCAACATTACAAAATTCACAAACCACGAACTCCGTTTCTCACCATATAATATCTGCTTGAAAACTCAACACAAAACCACTCAATTTCTTTATAGATTTTCAATCAATCAATGCTGTCCCTGTTCAGTTTGCTCTACGGTGATGCGCTCGAAGCGATGGGACACAAGATCCAAGGAGCAGCCATAGTCATGAGCACTATGCTCTTTGTTTCTAACTTCAGCGGGCCCATTGCTGGAGCTATAGTCAAACTGACGTCGACGAGATTTGTAGCGGTTTTCGGAGCTTGCTTGAGCACTTTAGGGATATTTTTGAGCGGGTTTTCGACGAATATTATACATTTGATGATCACTTATGGAGTATTATTAGGTAAGATATCACCTTCTATCTCATTTACAGTAAAGTTACGTTTCTACCTAATGCAAACATGCTAATGTAATGGCAATATCAAGCCTTGATGTTCAGATTCTCTATGAATTTATAAAATAAAAAAATGTATTACATACTTGTTAAGTTAAGTTACTTAATTTTAAATTGATTGAATTCCATAATCTTTTTATTTCTTCAAATATACATCTAGATTCAATAAGCGATTCATAAACACTTAGATATACCTTTATTGATATCTGCTTGAAATGAAACATTTTCCTCGTAACATTAACAGATTTCCTTATTTATTTTTCAGGTCTAGGATTGGGTTTCATTCAAAACTCTTCATTTGTGGCCATTAATAGCTACTTTAACCTACGGAAGAGTCGGGCCGTGGGTCTCGCGAACGTGGGCACAGGTGTAGGGCAGACCTTAATGCCTCACTTAGTGAGGTACCTGCTGGAGAATTACGGCTTTCAAGGAGCCTGTATGCTGCTCTCATCGCTAAGCTTGCATGGGGTAACTATTTTGTTATTATTTTTAGCGTAACATTGCATTTTATAGCTGGATGTTATCATGGATGTTAGTCATATTATAAGCGAAATAGCTCGAATGAGGATGTGGAATATGCAGAGGCAAATAGGCAAAAATAAAATCTCGCTCTAAAAGCAAATGTGGTCGCGGTGAGGGTACCAATTTAGTTGTTGTTTACTGAATGGTAAAGCGAAAAAGTCATGTGTCAAATGGAAAGCAACATCCCTCATTATCAATCTATATCTTACAAGAGTACAAAAGTCTCTTTGAAAATAAAACACAATTTACCGAAGAGGAAAATAAGTCACAATGCAGAGGACGGTGTAAAACAAAGTTGGTTAATGTATTATTATATGTTTTTATTTAGATTGCTGGAACAATGCTTATCCAACCAGTGGAGTGGCATTTAAAAAAAGTGGATAAAGAAGTTGCCTTTGACGAAAAACTTCATTTGCTGCCAGAAAACAAGCACAGTAATATAGTCATCAGAAAAAACTCAATTGCAAATGAGCTACAAAAACAGAAGTCTACTAAAAATAGAAGAGCGACTGAGCCAGAACTAACAAATGGGCAGAAAACAAACGGATTCGGTACTAAAATATCACAGAGTCACAATGAACTTAGTGGCGATAAAAATGGAGTAAATGGTAAGCAACATATTTGCAATTAGGTAGGTAATTGGCGTATTCTTGTAACATTTTATCATTAGGTAACATTCGGTTAGTCTTGGTATTTTGCATAATGTATTTCTGCTGATATCAATTACTTGTTTAATTTCCTGTTACCATTAAAACTCTTTAATTTTCTGTTTAAGCTATTGTTGGTTTTAGACATATAAATAAAAACAACTTCAAAAAAAGGGAAATAGTGTCAGATAAAAATAACATCTCATAACTTTGGTTTTATCTTTCAGGTTACAAAGTAGCTCCAGTGAAAAAGACAAGGTGGCAGAAATTGAGTGAGCTCTTTGACTTATCACTTCTTACAAGTCCAAGATTCATAAATGTTATCTTCGGTACCGCCCTGGCAGTGTGTTCTATTCAGAACTTCAGTATGCTGTATCCATTCTTCTTACAGGTAATTAGCTATATTTTTACAAAGCAATTAAAATCAGTCCTTGTTGTAATATACCTATATTATTATTTTGATATAATCAGATTGATTTATTTTTTTATTTTTATCAGATATCATTATGATATGAATCACCACAAAAATCCTACCATTGGGAAAAAAGGGGCATCCTATTTGAAAAAAAAATCTGAATTGTTGGAAAAGAACTTAGATGCTATGATATATTTTTGTTTTAAAAATGCTTAGCGTACGAAAAACCAGTAGATAAATCAAGTATAATTGTACGACTAAGATTAAAATTTACAATTCTATTGCACTAGTTTTATTATTTATAAATCAATGCCTTTTAAATTGAAATTGAACTAGATGGTAGTTTAATCTCAACATTTTGTTTGGGTGTCTACATCCGACATTACAATCAAAATAACGTGACACCTGACGTCAAATATTGAAGTTTCTTACTATTAAACAGATGTTAAAAAATTAAAACAAACTCACTGTTTTTTTTTATTACAGAAAACAGCTGACTTAGACAAAAGTCAAACGGCGATGTGCATGTCGGCTGTAGCGATAGCTGACATCTGCGGCAGACTGACTCTGCCCATCTTCCAGGACAAATACAGGATCGGTGCGCGCTGGATGCTCGTCATGACTTGCACTTGGCTCATTGTTATAAGACAAGGTAAGCATTAGTTAAGAATAAATTTAATAATAAATAATCATCATAATAATCATCTATGTATATAAAACACAAAGGTGACTGACTGACTGATTGACTGACTGATATAGTGATCTATCAACGCACAGCCCAAACCACTGGACGGATCGGGCTGAAATTTGGCATGCAGGTAGATGTTATGACGTAGGCATCCGCTAAGAAAGGATTTTTGGAAAAGCCGCTTTTAAAGGGGTGAAATACCCGGATGCCAATTTGTTCTTCTTAATGCGAGCGAAGCCGCGAGCATCCACTAGTAATATATAAAACTCATAGGTGACTGACTGATTGCCTGACTGACTGACTGATATAGTGATCTATCAACGCACAGCCCAAACCACTGGACGGATTGGGCTGAAATTTGGAATGAAGGTACATGTTACGACGTAGGCATCCGCTAAGAAAGGATTTTTGGAAATGTCACTTTTAAAAGGGTGAAATACGGGATGCAAGTTTTACTTCTTAATGCGAGCGAAGCCGCGAGCACCCACTAGTTGAGTATAAAACAACTAGCCCTCGTGGTATCCGCTTTACTTTAGGGTTTAAAAGCAGCCTATACCAATTCAGGCTCGTCTCTTTCTCCTTACTACAAACAATAACAATCACACTCGCATATCTTTAAACTTTTGATTTGATGAGCCTGTAGTGCAGAAAATAACTCTGTGTTCATGTTTTGAGAAGGCAGCTTTGTTTAGATATTATTTAAAACTGATATGATTGGTACAACCAATTAAACAAATCTCGACTCCATTCAATTTTTTATCTTATTGTTTAACGTACTGGTAGAATAGTTATTTTCATTTTATTACATAATAATTTAATTACTCAAACAAAGTAAACGTTATCAAAACGATTAATACATCGTTTGATCTCATTTTGTACTCATAAATATAATTATGTACATTAATAAAAGCCTACTTCGTACAATCTCATACTTAATCTACAAGGTTTTATTTATTATGCCTAGTTATCGGACAATACCTTTGTCCTTTTCCACTTATTACGACTAAATTGTTACGATTTTTATATCTAGGCACATA
This sequence comes from Macaria notata, assembly GCA_927399415.1. Lineage (NCBI taxonomy): Eukaryota > Metazoa > Arthropoda > Insecta > Lepidoptera > Geometridae > Macaria > Macaria notata. The sequence continues at coordinate 6,529,837 of OV656727.1, forward strand.
TCAATGAGAGATTAATTTGTTTTTAACCTGTTTTCACTTATCTGAAGTACTTAACATATACATATAAAATAATGTATAGGCATTGTAGGCATACCACCCACGGCGCAAAAATAATAATCTATGTATATAGGTATTGTAAGTATATTACATATTGTAAATAGATAAGAGATTATTAATTTCTGGAATCTGATGCGCAGATTTACATGAAGGGCACTCTAATGTTTTATTCGGTATTATTTGACTTTGAATTTTGTTAAATGTTATCAACAAAGGCACAATATATTGCTTGTTCTTTGGCACTTGACTTACAACGCTTAGATTTTAGAAGTTTTTCATTTGTTTGTGAATGCTAGCCATCAGCAATACAGTTTCAGAAATACTGAACACAAGATTTTAAGTACCTAAATAATCTTAAGAAAAACATACCAAAAAATATACAAAAAAGAAACACAAAAAGTTAGGGCTAGGTTAGTTCTAAATCTACGTTGGTTTTTTCTCCAACCACCGACTCGATGAAGAAGTATACTAAGTAATTGAAACCACCATTTTCTCTCTTTTCAGTACTGGCGTACCAGAGCGAGATGACAATTCTAATCGTTATGTCTTGCCTCTACGGCTTTGGTAGGAGTATGATCATAGTAGCCAGGAACATAGCCATATCAGAAAACTGCAGAGTCGACCAAGTACCAGCTGCAGTAGGTCTGGGCATGCTGAGCATGGGTCTGCTAACTCCACCTATAGGATACCTCCTTGGTTGGATAAGAGATTTTACAGATAGTTATGTAGTCTGTATCACAGCACAGAACTTCTTGCTAGTCATACTGCTAGCGTTCTGGATACCAGATATGTTATATCTGAAGATACAGGAGAGAAATCGGAGAGTAAAAGATGTTGAGATGGAACAGAAGGCGTAAATTGTAAAGAAGATGATGTGAAATACTCTAAAGGAAGCCAGAAATAAAAGGAGAGAGCGTCTTAGGAAATTGCAGGCTGTGAAAAAAGAAAAGAGATTAAAGACAACTATGAAATACTTCATGTGATTTTAAAAAGCAGCAAAACTATTTTATTAAACTTGAAAAATGATTAGCTGATAGGTGGTAGATAATATTAAAATAATAGTGTGATAATGTTTATGAGTGTCATGTTTGTGCGATAAAACAACGTGGAATATTGTAAATAGTTTATATGGTATTTAGTTTTAAGTAGAAAAATAAAGTGATACTTAAATATTATTTAATTTAATATATATGAAATTGAATCAATTTAGTTGTTGTTTTATTTTAGTAACGTTTATAAAACGTTAAACATATAATAAAAATATAAATTATCATCACCATCGGGTGCCATCTTCATATTAAAGTTCGAAGGTCAGTTGGCAAAACTTCTTGCGATCTCATGCTGCTTCTTTTAGATGCGGGGAGCTAAGCTTTGTCCATTTCTTGATGTCGTCTAGCCATTTATAATAAATTATGGAAAGATAAAAGTACCACCTCAAAATAATATCTGACAATAATTGAATATTTTAATATTAAAACTTTCGTGAGACATTTTATCAAAAGATTAACTAAACGGTTTTCACTCACGTGTAAATCGCGTAAATGGTTTACGCGTTTCGGATGAGTCTGCGTGTTGCCGCGGCCCAGGACGAACGTTCTGAAGATGGGTGTCATAACATCCGAAACGCGTACACCATTTACGCGATTTACACGTGAGTGAAAACCGTTTAGTTAATCTTTTAATAATTGAATAGCTGTTGATTGTGTAGGTACATTAAAAGTATGAATTGCAAGAAAAACAATATCGATCAGTAGGAATGTGATAAAAAAACACTTGGTAATTAATTTCCAGGCGTGTCAAAAATCCACGTAAAATAATTCCACAGCAACACCCATAGTACCAGAGCATCAGTCATATAATCTTTCGATGGATTAAAGGCGATAAGATAAGTACCTACTAAAGTACAAATATGACGCACCAATAATATAAGTACCTATCTAGCAGGATATAATTGTACCTAAGTACTTTCATGTGTATGCATTTATTACAATGTTTTCTTTTGTAGGGGCATAACTATTTTGAACATTAAATAGCATTATGAAAGTGAGTAATTAGCATTAGCTTTGAAGATATTTTTTTAAAACTTCTGCGTGAATATCGAGAAACTTTGTGAAAACAATATGCTTATACCCTTATAATATTCGCAAATTAATTTATTATTTTGACCTGACTTTATTAGTCGTTCGTAATTTGTATTTGCAAAAGTTGCAAATAAATGAATTTGAATTTGTTTTGAGGTAGACATTCGTAAATAGTAAACATTTTTCGGCAAAATTTATTCATAACGTTTTAGCTGTTTGAACGTGTACAGTTAATTTACAAACATGCACGCACACAGATAGAGATATTCTTTTCGCTACATATTATAATATTAGTACGATGAGAAGGCGCCACCATATTAAACGTGGAATCCCTAATATCACCAAAAACTTGCCCTGAACAGGCCCTTAAAGTCTAAAACAAGCAAAAACCACACTCAAATACAGTTTTCATTTCCAAGTCCATCTGGCTGTTACATTGCGTATTCGTGTCCAGTGTGCCTGTGCGGGACAGACTGCGTGGCTAGTTGCCTGAATTATGCATGAACGCTGGCTGAGATTCTTTCTGTGACAACTGACGAGTTGGAATGAATCGCTTGAAATGTGGCAGAGTTTAATAATATATTTATATGATAGTAAGATCATGTCAGGTGATTGATAGAGATAGAGATAGAGATTAATGCTTTATTGGACACAATTAACATAAAACACACAAACAGTGAAAATTTATATCTTGCGAAGGCAAAAATCTAGGTCACTGCAATATTGCATTATCAAGGATTTCTTATATATCTACTTGTTTTGTACAAGAGTGAAAGATTATAAGGTAAAAGAATCAACATTTATTTTACAAGCATTAAGCGATTTATTGTCCATTCATTGTGCGTATCGCGAGGTTATACCTAGAACTCTTTGCTTGAATCTCTGTTCTCCGCGAATTGCAATTTAGCGTTCTTCAAAGTAAGAAACTATTGAGTTCCATCGTTGACCATATTGATTGATAGTTGATTATCATCAGGCAAATAATTACGGCCAAGTGTGATATTATCTTTATTGTAAAAAAAAATAGCAACATAATCAATTGATACCTTAAAAAAATCTGTAATATAATATCATAGGTAATTTAATTCATTTCCCAGACATCAATATTTTTCTTATCAATTGAACATATAACATGTATTTTTTTGCATCGAGCATGTATGTAGGTGACCTGGTAAGACAAATCCTCTTGTAACGCTGGGTCACCTACTTGTAGAGGCATCGGAAATATCGTGCATTCCACAAGATAAGTAAATCATGTTTCGTGAAAAGATACTGTTCCTACTCATGCAACTCCGAAAGACCTCGAATATCTTTGAAATTTACCAACGGCACTGTGTGAGTAGACGTCTCTATTTAAAAACTTACACGCATATTCCACAGGAAAAATTGTGATATCATATCACTATAAATTAAAAGTCGTAAAGCCATGTCAGAGGCACTTAGGGTTGGCCACTCTCATTCGATAAGAGAAGAAGAATGAAGGCACAAATATCACCAAATGGGGATTGCTGATTGGCTCGTCTTCATATAAGCACTAAGCCGATTAGCTCGCACCTGAAATCGTCTTTACGTGAAAGGCTGTTTTGGCAGCCGATTTCAATACAAATTGCTTATACTATTTAATACAGTGTTGACAAAAAACCTTTGTTTATTTAGTTGGAGTCTTGGATACGAATGGTCTACAAATTTACCAGATAAAAGGTTCCATTCTTCTATAATGAATACATTTTTACCCAATTTAGTCGGCGCTAAATAAATTCATTCACAGTGTACGAGAGATAATAAATCTGGAGTCCTTTTTGTATATTTCCGAGGGCAGACACCAGCGGATTATGCTCGGCGCGGAATTTTATTTTGCTCTCTCTTGTCATATTATACAGGCGTTTATTGCAAAAATAATTATGTTATTCGTGTTTTTGCGGCTCCGTTGAATGCCTACGTTTTCGGTTGCGTTTAAAATATTGCATGGATGTTAATTTGAAAAAGTTACACTTACGGTTAAGGTGCGTACCTAGTAGATTTCAGATCATCTAGGTATGTTTATTTGGGCTTAAGTATCACTTGTCCAGATATCGTTTCAATTGACCTGGTATTGAAATGACCGATTAAGAGTAAAGTAAAATATTTGTAGAAAATTTTATTTTCTTATTTTTCAACTGTTTCTTGGAAATAATTTTACATTCCAATTAGTGACAGTGCTAAGTTCTGATATTCTGTTACCTTAAAGTAAGTGTAACTTTGATATCCTAGCAACCAGGTAATACTTGGCAATTTCAGTAACTGACAGAAATTGAATACTGCTACCAGAATCCTGAGACATGTGCAATTATTAGCATATAGCTGCAACGTGCATACGTTAAGTAATTAATTTTGGGGAATACGCTATGCGTTATAATACAGCAATTTATATTCTCTTGCACACAGGCAATGCCCGTACGGTTTTGTTTTACGTTCGCTGCCTAAACATTATCCTCTGTGCAGAAGCTTTATAAATAATTTAGAGGTCTCAATGAAATTATTAAAACGGTCGAGTTCGTGCTCGTTGTGAATATGTTTGCAATGTGGATGTCAGCTACAGTTTTTAGTTGCGATATTCGTTAGCAAGGCGCTTTAAGCACGGTCTTGTTAGCTGTTTTTGTTTTGCTTTGATGGTGCCGCGCTTTGATTGGGTTAACAAACTGTTATGTTTTAGGTAAGTTTTAAGTGTCATTCGCACCCTTAGGACGAAAACGACACAATTAAAAAAAAACGAAAATTGAGTTAGCGTCATAAAATGACTCAAAACTAAATCTTCTATGTAACAATAGCTCAAACGTAGCCATATTCGAGCGGGAACAGGACAAAACAGTTATGTTGGTCTCTTTCTTACGCGACTAAATGCGGGCCAGAGCCGGGGGGAGAACGACGCAGTTAGTGTTGTGTTCGCATCGCTAAGTGCAAGACGTCACGCGGTCAATTGGAAAGTGACTCAAAGACTAATACGTCGTTTTCATTCTGAAATAGCTGGTAAGTTCTCTTTAGATTTTTAATATGGAAACGACCAATTTAGTTTTGCGATTCTTTTCTTCTGACTTTTAATGTAATATAGGTGACTTATTCAGTTTTGTGGCATTTTAATACTAAAGATACTTATAATTCCAATGACGGTGTGGCGAACGTCGCGCCACCTCAAAACATATCTATAGACCCACGCACATGAGCGGGAAGGGGGCGCGGGATAACACCGCGCTTCAATATCACGCAGGACACGCGGTCATTGCGGTCGCGGCGTCGCGCACACGCACACGAGTCGGTCCGAGACCTTCACCGAAGCTCCCCGCTCCCGCGCCACGCCAACGCACTCGCGGAAATGTTTATCGTAGCTTTCTAAGCTAATATAAGTCTTTAAGTCTTATATAATAATGGAGACGTTTTGTGTTGTGTACCTAGTGAATAAAAGAATGTTGTGACTATACCAGTGACTTTATATATAATAATATATATATAATAATAAAATCATTTATTGACACAAATAACATTTTAAAATATACAATAGTTGTAGCCTGTAATATAATCTTATAAAATATGTGTAAAGTACATTTTATTTGTGCAATGGATTGGACCGGTTCTTCTGAACTAAGCAAGAATGCTTGTGTCTCAGGAGAACCGCACCCCCAGGTGAGTTTACAATAGGTGTGCTAGTTAGGCTTCATCCATAATCTAAAAGTATCAAAGTTAACATTAAATTTTTTATCTATTATTATCAGTCTGTTAATTATATAAATATGTATAGATATATATGTATGTACTTATATTAATATTTTTATTAATTTTGTTAAAAGTACCTTTGTAAGTGCGTACGTGTGTGTGTGTGTGTGTGTGTGTGTGTATGTGTGTGTGTGTAGTGTTTGTGTATGCGTGTAGGTATAAGTGTACATCAAATCTATGAAGGGTCTGAACATACGAGTATACCAGCATCAATGAAGATGTGGTGTGGTGACAAACCCATAAAAGGTAGGTCAGGTAGCATCACTGGATTTCTAACTATAGTGTTATTTAGGTACACATAGAAGTTCTTCTGTTTCTTTGTATGACATATTTTTAAGAAATTTCGTAATTTCTGTCTTTAAGGCATGAGTATTTAATTTTCTTATTTCAATTTTCTTTGATATTTTGTTGTAGATAAACCCTCCTAAGAAGCAACTGAAACCTTTGATAAAACTTGTATTAAATTTAGTACATTTTAGGACAATATCTTTACGTCGTTTATCAACTTCAGGTAGACGAAGGCAAGTCTTATGTGTGACCAAAATTAACTTCAGGATAAATAGTTGTCTTACAGTAAGTAAATCAGTCTTTTTGTAAAGTTCTACAGTAGGGAATCTAAAAGGAAGAAAATTGCTTACTTTCAGAATAGCCCGTTGTGCTTTTTCTATTTGTATTATATTGGTTTTTGCTGCACCACCCCAACTTTCTATGCAGTAAGTGATTAGTGTACTTTCATTAACTACACCGCAAGGCGTCCCAAAATGGTGACCCCGGTGCAAAAACTTTCCGTGTTCAGTGCGAGACTATGTTACTTATCAAGTGCTTCAATTACCTACGACAACACAGTGCTTAAAATCGCAATAAACATCGGCGCACTTAGTAACTCATACTGCGTCAAACCGCCGATAACATAGGCGTCATAACGCTGCAATGCAAGCAACGCGTCGCGTCTACAAGTGGGCATAGCGCGGCAAACATCAATCAAAGCGCGCCGCCACGAAAAACACGCAACGCATCGTACCTACAAAGCGCGCTGCCTCACCCGTGGCCTCACAAACCGCGCTCAGCAACTAACTACCTACGAGCTACGTGGCCACGCCATCACGATAATATTACCGTGACACCATGTTGCTCGGTAGCAACGTCGCCCGCGCCTAGCAAGCACAAATCCATGTGGTTTCACCCTGTTGCTATGCGGTAGCGAATCAACCACGCTCAGTTCAAGGAGTATACGAAACGACGAGATCTGCGAGCATCCTCGCCGAACCCGCTTCAACCGTACCTACATCTAAGTAGCAGAGCCAGGAGATGGAAACACCTCCGTCACTCCCTTCGTGCCAGCACAAGAGTATAGGTACCTACAGACATTTGGTGAGCGAACTTTAGTATTAGCTAAATACCTACTCGTTCAAAAATTTCGTCAACATAATAGTTACAGTGCATACCTACCTAAAACATTAGAACTCGAAACAAGTGAAGTGAATTTTCGTAGTTACCTTAGTTCTAATTATTTATAGGATGTATCTACGTACTTATAAAATTTCTTTGTGCTTATGTATTATAGATTACGTTAAGAATTTGTGATACTCTCAACTTACCTAGGCAGTCTAGGCACCCATTTACGTGAGCTAATCATGTATTTATAGACACGTTCACGGCGGCCGGATATTTTAACCCATTACGCACCGCCCGCCGTCCGATTATTGTATTATTTTTTTTTGGTTAACACACTCACTGCTGGTTAACTTATTTTATGTACTTACCGGTTAACATTTATTATAATATTTTTTATATGTTTAAATTGATTTTATTTTCTCTTGTATTTGTTTTGTAATAATGTAAATAATTATAGATATTAAGTACAACCGTTATTTTTTAGTACTGATTATAATTTATTATTTATTATTCCGGTACTGAAAGCGGTTGTTACTTTCGGTTCGTGTGACGTATATATCTATATACTTACTGGCATACCTATTCCTTATCTCTTTCGACTTCTCCCTTTCCGCAACTCAACATGACGGCGGAACAGAATAATAAGTTAACTCAACTTGCTCGCCTAGTCGAGGTACTTACAAATTGCGTAGATGCCCTCAGTGCGAGATCAGCAAGGTCAGAGAGGTCAAGTTCAGCTTCGCACCTGTGCTGGTTTCATTGTACCTACGGACATGAGGCACGTAAATGCACGAAACCGTGCTCGTGGAAGTCGGAAAAACTCACTTCACGATCAGTAGTCGCGGCGACTGATCATTCAGATATAACAAGCCGCCGGTTATTCGCTGTCGATAAAACGACGTGTTACAAATTTCTCATCGATACCGGCAGCGACATCTGTTGCTACCCGAGAAAATTATGCAAGGGTCGCGCGATACAAGCAACCGGCTATCAACTAGCTGCGGCTAACGGCAGCTCAATAAAGACATACGGGACTATCTCGTTACACCTGAATTTAGGCCTGCGTCGAGATGTTCACTGGCATTTTATCATCGCTGACGTGGATACGCCAATAATAGGTGCGGATTTCTTAAGTCATTACAACTTACTACCTGACCTTCGAAACAAGAGAATTATCGACGGAAACACCAAACTATCTACCCAAGCATCGATTGCCAATGTGAGCCAAGTCAGTGTAAGATCCGTGTCTGCTCAATCGACCTCACTTTACTCGAATCTTCTATTGGAGTTTCCTGACCTCACGCGACCTCCAGGTCTACCACGACAAGTGAAACACAATACGGTACATCACATCATCACGACCGATGGACCTCCAGTTTCCTCCCGCCCACGTCGCCTGGCCCCTCAGAAACTAGCTGCAGCTAAAAAGGAATTTGAAGACATGGTCACATGTGGAACAGCTCGACCATCTGACAGTCCTTGGGCATCACCGCTACACATGGCTAAAAAGGGTCAGGAAGGATGGCGACCTTGTGGAGACTACCGCGCTCTGAACGCTCGTACTGTTCCAGACCGGTATCCCGTCAGGCACATCGCCGATTTTACGCACAACATCTCTGGTTCAACAATATTCAGCACCATTGACCTGGTCAAAGCATTCCAGCAGGTGCCAGTACACCAACCAGACATTTGCAAGACTGCCATCACCACACCGTTCGGGCTATACGAGTTTCCGTTCATGACTTTCGGCTTACGAAATGCTGGACAAACTTTTCAACGGTTCATAGACGAAGTCGTGAGGGGACTCGACTTCTGCTATACGTACATTGACGACATAATTGTATTCTCACGGTCACACCAGGAGCACAAGGAACATCTACGTACCTTATTCCAACGCCTGGCAGACTACGGCGTCGTAGTGAACGCATCCAAGTGCGTTTTCGGTGCCGAAGAAGTGACATTCTTAGGGTACTCCATCAACAAAGATGGAACTCGCCCTCCAACAGAGAGGATTGAAGCGTTGCGGAGTTATCCCTTACCTAAAACAGTGCAAGGTCTTCGCCGCTTCCTCGGGATGATTAACTTTTATCGCCGATTCCTCCCAAAAGCAGCAGAAACACAAGCGCCACTCATCAACGTCTTAGCCTCATCCAAACTCAAAGGTGCTAAACCAGTGCCCTGGACGCCAGAACTTGAATTGGCATTCCAAAGGTGTAAAGACGCCCTGGTGAGCGTTACTCTGCTTGCTCACCCAAACAGTGACGCGCCATTAGGTCTGTTTACAGACGCGTCATCAACTTACGTGGGAGCTTGCCTACAACAAAAGGTGTCTAATCATTGGCAACCATTGGCATTTTTCAGCAAGAAACTAACAGATAAACAAAGCCAATGGCCCGCCTACTATCGCGAACTCCTTGGAGTATACGAAAGTGTACAGCACTTCCGACATATTCTTGAGGCACAACACGCGACAATCTACACCGACCACAAGCCTCTCATATATGCTTTCAGCCAAAAACGAGAGAAGCTCCCACCAATACAACTAAACCAACTTAGCTTCATCAGTCAATTCACGACGGATGTCAAGCATGTTAAGGGTGTTGACAATGTTGTCGCCGACACCATGTCACGAGTTGAACAAATTTCACTTGGTGACGATTTCGCTTCGCTCGCTCGAGCACAAGCAGAGGACGATGAGCTCGAAAATATTCGCAACAACTCCTCTTTAAAACTAGTGCCTACATTAGTTCCCGGGTCCGATATCACCATTCTTTGCGATGACACGACCGGGAAACCACGGCCATACTTGCCACCGCAACATCGCCGTGCAGCCTTCGATCGACTTCACAATTTGAGTCACCCTGGGGTGCGTGCAACTACGCGCCTTGTGGCTGATCGCTACGTATGGCCCGGCATTAAAAAAGACTGTCGCAACTGGTCACGCGAGTGCCTCGCATGCCAGAAATGCAAAGTCACACGACATGTATCAGCCCCGCTCGCTGATTTTCCTACTCCATCTGGACGATTCAAACACGTCCATCTGGATATCATAGGACCACTTCCGTCCTCCAACGGTTACACCTATTGTCTTACAGCAATTGACCGTTTTACAAGATGGCCAGAGGCTTGGCCAATGACAAATATAACAGCCGAAGAAGTTGCTGACCAATTTCTTCACGGTTGGATTGCTCGTTTTGGCGTCCCCACCACCGTCACTACTGACCAAGGACGTCAATTCGAATCCACGTTGTTCAACAAACTAATGGATCTAGGAGCTACCAGAAGAGCGAGAACAACTAGCTACCACCCACAGGCTAACGGTATGGTGGAACGCTTCCACCGGCATCTCAAGGCCGCTATCATGTGTCATTCACAATCCTGGCACAAAGCTTTACCGCTCGTTCTTCTCGGCATCAGATCAGCACTTAAAGAGGATCTACGCTGTTCCTCTGCAGACCTTGTATACGGTGAACCACTACGCTTACCGGGCGAGCTCCTGGTACCTAGTGGCACACCACAGCATACAAGCGATGACTTCATGGCCCGGCTACAGAGCACAATGGCCAAAGTACGTCCAGCACCGGCGTCCCGACACACGGAGCCCAAAACTTTTGTATTCAAAAATTTGAGCGACGCTTCACACATCTTCTTACGAGATGACACGGTACGCCGCGCACTTCAACCCCCTTACACAGGGCCCTATAAAGTTCTTAATCGCACAGACAAGACACTCACTATTCAAATGCCTGGTAGGAGCGTTCAAGTTAGCATCGACAGAACTAAGCCAGCTTACATAGCTCCTCAAATGGAACCAACATCGAGTCAAACGGTGCCAACGTCTGTTCCTGCATCCACTGCAGACAGACAGCCAAACGCAGCACTGCCAGTTCCTAGCACTACTTTTTCGCCAGGTCCACCACCCAGACCACAACCACAATCACCCAATCCCTTACCTACCGACCCTCCAGCTAAATACGTCACCCGATCCGGACGTCGCGTCCGCTTTAAGCTTCCGGTGGATGTGTAATATTTTTTTTTGTAATTATGTATACACCTTAAGGTCGGTTAATGTAAGTTCGGTTGTAAGTTTTTTAAGTTTTTATTTATTAATGCTCGGTTTACCTTTCTCCGTGGGGGGGTGGTGTGGCGAACGTCGCGCCACCTCAAAACATATCTATAGACCCACGCACATGAGCGGGAAGGGGGCGCGGGATAACACCGCGCTTCAATATCACGCAGGACACGCGGTCATTGCGGTCGCGGCGTCGCGCACACGCACACGAGTCGGTCCGAGACCTTCACCGAAGCTCCCCGCTCCCGCGCCACGCCAACGCACTCGCGGAAATGTTTATCGTAGCTTTCTAAGCTAATATAAGTCTTTAAGTCTTATATAATAATGGAGACGTTTTGTGTTGTGTACCTAGTGAATAAAAGAATGTTGTGACTATACCAGTGACTTTCATTAACTACACCGCAAGGCGTCCCAAAACGGATTTAAAGTTGTGCTGTGTTAATAATAAATAACGACGAATGTTTGGGAACTAAATTTGACCAATTAGAAATCAAGTCGTTTTTTTATTTATCAAAGTATTATTGTTTGTGGCTCATTGACTATTAAGCCATTTATTTATTTTTTCCTAGATAAAAATAAGGCGTCTTGGTCGCCAACGAATCATAATGAAAAGAAGAAAAGACATCATATTGCATAATGCATTAAAAAAATACGAAGAAAACGAGCTTGAGGTATGAACAATATACAAATCTTTAAAATATTTTTTAACATACAGTTTTTTTACCTTTTTTGTACTTTTTTTTGTCTAATTTCTCAATTAACTTATTTATTAAGCGGCGCGGATGCGGCGTTGCTCTTTAGAGCATGTTAGTTTATATTGATAATTAATTTAAATGTATTATCATTTCATCTTCCGCCAGGAATCGCCAGCTCCTAAAATGAAAAATGAAAAAGAGAACTTAGACCCAAATTCCGCAGTTACTGAAGATTCACCAAATAAATCGACAAACAGTTATTATAGTGAACTTGTAAGTAAAATATTATTTCAATTTCAAGTCTAGCAAAACAAACTTACAAACAAATGAAAATTATCACTGTTTTTATGATTGCAGGAATTTTCGTCAGTGAACAATGAATTGATAGAAAACTTATCATCAAATTCCCCATCGTTTATTGAAAACTCGCCACAGTGTACACAGACAAACATCAGCAATACTTTAAGCTTTAGCCTTTATGATATAGAAAAGGTAAGTGTGAAATGCCTATATCCTACTTATTGCTATAATTCATAATCTACCTTACTAACCAATCACTTTGTCTTGTTTTTCAGCAGCAGAATGATGCCTCAGACAACGAATCAATTTGTAATCGTGAGAAACTTACTACAAGACCTATTCAGGAAAAAAGAGTATCTTCTTCATCTTGTAACAGTTCAAGTTCCAGCTCCTCAAATTCCCGCTCCTCAAGTTCTAGCTCCTCTAGTTCATCCAGTTCATCTACTTCCGATACAGAACAACATGTGAAATCTCATGTTAATGCGGATGGTGCCAATACTCGCCAGCCACAAGAAACTACAAGAAGTGGTAGAGTAATACCGAAATCGAATTATTGTGTATCGCCTGTCAATGCTCCTGAAAGTGACCCTGATTAAGGTGATAATGACCCTACATTTCAAGACCCCAAAAAATGTCAACGCATCTTAGAAGTTCATCCTCTTCTTCGGCAGAATCTATTTCACAACCTGAAACACCCCAATGTGAACCTGAAACCAGTAATGCCAATGAAACGAACATGACTCAAAGAAACTCTAGAAAAAGGCAACGTAATCCCGCAATATGGAAGCAAAACATTAATAAAAGATTACGAAACACCGGAAAATCTTACCAATCCCTATCGATATCTAGAAAAGTAGTTCCAGCCCGTAGCATTAAAAACCCATGCGCTCCATGTCGATTAAAATGTCCTGACCAAATTAATGAAGTCCAAAGGACTGTAATTTTTTAATCGTATTGGAACCTTGCAACCGTGGAACTTAAAAGATCTTTCATCAGTTCTTGCATAATGGAAGTCAAACCGAAATATAAATATACCAATGCTGAAAAGCCCAGAGCACCTAATAATGCGTTTTTTTTCACAGTTAACAATCAAAAAATTCGAGTTTGTAAGACGTTTTTTATAAATACATTAGATATAACAGAAAGGCAGATAAGAACTACAAAAGAAAAAATCAATGTAAACGGATTTATAGCTGAAGATCGCAGAGGGAAGCACACAAATAGAAAGAAAATTGACGAGACTATTATAAAAGACATCGAAAGCCATATAAATTCAATCCCAAGGATCCCTTCACACTACTTAAGGGCCTCCACATCTAGAGAGTTCATTGAAGGAGGCAAGACTGTAAAAGATCTTTGGAGAGATTTCTCAGATGCAAGAGATCCAAATAAACCCAAAGTAGACTACTGGCTATACAATCAAATTTTTAATAACAATTTCAACTTGGGATTCTTTCAGCCTAAAAAAGATCGTTGTGATCTGTGTTTGGAGTACGAAATGGCATCTGTAGATCACAAAGCAACGCTGAAAGAAAAATTCGATACCCATTTAAAAGAAAAAGACCTTTGTCGCCTTGAAAAGAAGAACGACCGCAGAAACATTGGTGGAGGCAACGTATGCACAGTATACGATTTACAAGCAGTAATGCAATGCCCTTTGGGAGACTCAAGTTCCTTTTATTATATATCAAAACTCAATTGCTTAAACTTTACCATGGCTGAGCTGGCTCAAAAAACTGACAAGAAAAATAAAAACCAAATAGAACAGGAAGTTGAAGGAGAAGAAACTATAGGCGCCTATGAAGAGGTATATAATTACTTTTGGGATGAAAAACAAGGAAAAAGGGGGGCAAACGAGATAGGATCATGCATATTTGAGTATTTAAAAAATATCAGTGAAAAATATCCTGATAAACAACTGAATATAATTTTCTATTCAGATAATTGCTGTGGACAAAACAAAAACAGGTTTATTGCATGTCTTTACTCGTATGTTGTGTCATACTTTCCAAATATAATGAGTATAACTCACAAATTTCTCATTCGCGGGCATACACAAAACGAGGGGGACAACGTACACAGCCTGATTGAAAAAGAAGTGAAAAAAAACCTGAAATCAGGACCAATTTACACTTCTCATCAGTATGTTGCCCTGATAAGAAATGCCAAGAAGTCTGGGAAGCCTTTTAAAGTAGTGGAGTTAAACTATGACTTTTTCATTGATTTAAAATCACTGCAAGATCAGTGGGGTTATAATTTTAACGAAGACGATGAGCGCAACCAGGTGTCTTGGAACGATATCAAGGTATTAAAACTCGTGAAAGACAAACCTTTTATGTTTTTCTTCAAAACATCTTACACACAAGAAAATTTTAAGTGTGTCAACATGAGGAACAAACGAAAACGAATGCCTAACCTTGAAGATGTCTCAATCCCGAAAGTATACACACAAAAAATAAAATTGAGTGAAAATAAAAAGAAAGGGCTAAGCGAATTGCTACGAAAAAATTTAATACCCGGATTTTATAAAGATTACTACAAATCGTTATTAGACGATTGAAATGACTATCTGAATATCTGATGAAGAATATAAGTCCCTGTGAAGAAAGATGTTTCGGGTTGCTACTATAATTTTATAGTAGGTACTAAAATAGTAAAATAGATATAGAACTCATTTTTGTTGGTAATTGTTTTAACTGGAGTTTTACATTTACGTTTTCTTACAGTAGAAGTTCCTAACGAACAAAGATTTTGGTTAGATTTAATTAAGCATTGTATTGTATTGTTTTTTATGGATACGAATTCCGAATGGAAAAAGATATCTGATTGTTTCTTTCGAGTGTCGATTTATCTTTAATATTTTTTTTTAAAGATTTCTATTATACTTACTAAGAAGAGTTCCTAATTAACAAAGATCTCTGTTAGTATTATAAGTGTTGATTTATATTTAATGATATTACCATAGATGACAGAGTCAGCAATAATGTGCAATCTGCCAATCAAAACTAGTGTCGCCAAACTGTCTAAATACTTATTGAAATAAAGTGCATAAGTATTAGCAAGTTTTTTAAAAAATTGTGTTGCATTAGATAAGGCAAAATTCGCCCCGTATGGCGATACTTGACAAGCCCACTCACAACTTGTATTAACTATTGTCTCTCTCGTAATGGTTACTAGTAAAACTGTTTATTCGTAACGCAATTGATTATTTTCATTTGTTTCAATTCAAACATTGCAATTATGTAATAAATACATTCTATTATTTTTGTTTTTATTTTCTGCCCCAATGACGCATTCTCTTTTGGTATTCGATCGTTTGCTATTTTGATAGGAAAAAACAGACCTAAGTCGGAAAACATAAACAAATTATATAATGCTATAAAAACAAAATAGGCTTAACTATTAATCATCCTTAGCTAAAGCATTAATTTTCGGCCGAAAAACGACTCAATACCTAAAACGTCTAGTTTACATAATTTTCCTCGGTCCTAAAATGAATGATAAAATAAAATACCTTTTTATATATACTAATCTTTTTAATATTTATGTTTTTTTGTGACACAATAATAGCTGAATGTTTTTTTTACAATGTGCAGCACAAACATAGTCACTAACGTAAATAATCACGGAATAATAGACGAAAGATTGCAGAGGTACCAAAATATTAAACATTGTTTTGCGATTTCCCTAAAAGTTGCTTTTTTGAGTTACGTCGTTTTCGTCCTAAGGGTGCGATATGTGGGACTAGCATTTATTTTTCATATACCACACGTCCATGTTGCCAAAAAACAAATAGTAACTCGTTATGGATTCAAAGATACATATGTGCAATAGTAATGTTGCTAATTATTAACTTGATGAGTATTATGACGTGAGTAATGCTCTATTTAGCTTTGAAAAGCACCATTTCTAGTGATATTATGGACCATCAAGACAAGAGAAAATAAAATAGTATTTCACTAATTCTTAATAATATATAAAACTAGTGGGTGCTCGCGACTTCGCTCGCATTAAGAAGTAAAACTTGCATCCCCTATTTCACCCCTTTAAAAGAGGCATTTCCAAAATTTATTTCTTAGCGGATGCTAATCCAAATTTCAGCCCAATCCGTCCAGTGGTTTGGGCTGTGCGTTGATAGATCACTATATCAGTCAGTCAGTCACCTTTGAGTTTTATATATTTAGATTTAACCTTGCCTTATTTAGGTAACAACAAGGTACTTTGGAGTACCTTGTTGTTATCTAAATGAGGCAAGGTACCTTCATAAGATCTGCATCATCTTTCTTCATCGGAGAATCTAGCCAATCTTTGACTTTAACAATCCTGTCTAGAAATTCCTAGGTTTCTCCACAGACGTTGGTGGAATACCAGACGCTGAAACAATATCGCGCTTGTTTGCGAACCGCCGGCTTATTTCGCGTGATCGTGCTGTCTGCCACAATACTTCTGCATTCAATAGCGGGACAACTGCATAGTGAATGTAACCATAGATGTAACGGAGTTTTGTAATGTAAGTGTGCTTTGTTTCTGCCTTATTGATATATTTTCTACAATTCTATTTTACACACAAACCAAAAAATAGTAATTTATTTACAAGTCTTAAACATAATATTAAAATCTACAATATACCTAAAATAAAATATGAAGCTAAATAATAAATAAACAAAAATCAATCGAAGAGCCCACCCCGGTTCCCTCCCGGTGCAAAGGTTCCCATTCGCTCGCTGCGTTGCCACGTTGAATCGCGATCTAACCTTTGCACCAAAAATGATCCAGAGCGGGTGTCCCCCGTCTTCTCACTAATTTTTCGGCCTAACTCCCCGACGAAATCTTTGGCGTCCCCACTCCAACTGCCCATGGTCTCTACGGCAACCGAAACAAAATGATGGAGCGTTTCCAAGGCAGTATATATCTGCATTTATTTTACTCACAAACTAGTTCCATAATAAACATGTATCTAACAAATACACACTACACTATTTACACCAATGTGTAACATCATACAAATATCGTCAGTGACACTTTTTCGTAATTGAGATAAATTGTATGCTGCATGTCTTAAAAAAACTAAGGAACCTTACTAGGTATTCGTCCACCACTGTTTGTTCGAGCAAAGATAAGAATACTAACAGGATATTATAAAAGCACAATAAAAACCACACAACATTTCCTACGCTCTCATTTTGTACACATTTCCACAAACCAACAAACGCAACTAGCAAATGCTCTCACTATTTTCACCTAGAAAAATAACCTTCAAATAAAAGCTGACCCACAAACGGTAACGTTCACTATCCAACGTTAAAACACAATACAGCCTAGTGAAACTTTACACTTACTAACAAGGTCTTCACGTTACAGAAGAAAATAAAAGCACAGTCAAAAAAACATCAAATTCTCATTAGTTCCCATTTCATGCCGAGACGACACTACGGAAGCCATATAACTAATGTACAGTAATAAACAGTGGCTGGGAATGCCGTATTTCTTTTTATAACTTTACAGTGTCATCCATTTTCTGGGTTAAAAGGTATATGAGGAGCGCTGACGTGAGATAGCTGGCTTTTATCGGGAGTAAACTATAACACGCTGCGGTAACGGAGACGGGCTCTTAAATAGTTATTGGAAATACAATCAAGTACCTACCCAAGATTGTAAGAATTGTAACTGAGTAAGAGCTATCTGTTTGCTTGATTTGGTATAAACCGTGCCCATAAGGCATGTTTTAACAAGCCTTATGGGCACGGTTTATACAAAATTATAACCTGGAATGTTTGGAATTTTATGTTATTAGGATAACTTTGCTTTTTATAGTGTAGAAAGGCTTCCATCATGACATAATTGAAAAGTCATTGCTAACATTTTATGTTTCAGAACTTTCAGATTTTAAGTTTCTTTTAATCATTATTATTAATTGGATAAACTAATTCCACTTCAGCGTAATGATGTTTTAACTATCAATTACTATACATTACAGCTAAGCTTTATAGGTTTCTTACGCGCAAAAATGCTACATCTTAGACTACAGTGGCGCTTAACATCAGGCAGGCTGTAGTCAAACTTAAGACTATTTCGTGTGAAAATAAAAACTTAAGCATTAGGCATTAACACAAACTGCCTAGATATTTCTAACTTCCTAGTTATAAATGTAGTACATTTTTATTTAGTAAGCTATATATTATTATCTTTAAAGCTCCTAACAGCTATCGTGCCAGGTAAATGGAGTTCTCGTGCTCAGACCGAGCGAGCCGTATTCCCCTTCCAATTCGATGCCAGTGCCTGAAACTTTGATCTGATTTTGTTCCTAAAACAGAACGTGGTTTAGATTTAAGGAATCCGTTTTAATAGTGTAAAAAATCTTGTTAAAGTATTAGTCCAATTGTATAAAATGATTAAGCTGATAACACAAAAACACTTTGTCAAACGTTTGTTGTTATATATATATAATAAAAATAAAAAAGTTTTAAAATGTTCTTGACCAAATAAAGTATAATTAGGTACAAACTAATAGATTACCAACATTCTAAGAAATGTTAACTTAAAATAATATCTATATTATCTGAAATAAAAACTACCTTACAAATTATAAACTTAACCTAAATCAGTTTTTTAAAATTAGTTTTAAATTTACATTCATAGGTTACTTTTAATGTTAATTACACGAAACACTTAAAATTTTCACTTTGAAGTGGAGTACAATTTTTAATTCAAAGCTACGCTATTTTTATACAAATAAATTTTAAGCAAATAGACTTCCACAGCTGAGATAGACGGCAGTAATTAAGTGCCTACTTCGTCTTCTGGACTCGCTTTTTGTACTTTTTATAGGACAAGGCTGTTATTTACTTGTAGAAGTATATTTTGTAATCATTTAGAATGAAATATTTGCTAATACGAGTATTTGATGAGTACAAGGTAACTTTTACGTGAAATAGGTTTGCGTTTGACTTCAGTCTGCCTGATATTAAGCATAGGAGCCTAGAGTATAACACGCTTACCAGTAGATACTTCTAGTAACTCTAGATTTGAAGACCCCTGGATTGTATTTCGCAGGAAACATAGCTTCCGGTAAAGTGTTTCAAAGCTTTGCCGTTGTTGCACTTAGCATACTTTTTTAATCATAAATTAGTACGATGCAGCGATGGTACAATACTAAAATCTTTGAAATCATCATTTCAATTGAAATTGAATAATGAACATATAATTTTAAAATTTTACAATGCTATTACTTGTCAATGCTACAAATGTAATCTGTGTTTAACATACGTATTTTATTTTTAGAATCTAAACATTACTGTTACTGTGAGACTAGCACTGCAAGTTTCCCTAAATAAAGCAGTCTTTATCATTAGATATCTAAATATCATAATATTAACTCTAAAAACTACACCATATCCAAAAAACATTTCTATCAAGAGTTCAACAAAGGTAACGTAACACCAAGTTACAGCATCTTTCCTGAACGAACAAAGATCGGAACTTTCTTATGATGTTAGTGGGTAGTCGGATAAAAAATCTTATTCGCAATCTTTGTCTGCCAACACCACGCAAACATACGCCCTATGGGCGTATTCAGTACAATAAAGTACCAGAGAAAATAAATAAATACTGCCTGGTGGAAAAATCACTGACTAAATGTGTAGATTGGTTGCCTGGAAGAGATCGCTCTTAGCGATAAAGCCGCCAATTAAGACGCTGACTCTAATTAGTATGTTTTGTTGTATTGTTTTATTTGTGATGTTTTAATAAAGTATTTATCTATCTAACTATATTCTTGTTGTGTTCTTGTTGTTATCGAATGAGAGTGGCCAACTCTGGTGTCGAGAGTTAATCAAGCCGCCCTAAGGGCCTCTGAGATGGCTTAACGACCAACAAACAAACATTACTCAAGTTATAGCAATGTTGAGATGCCTTTACCATAAGACATCGTTAAAAAAATCCAGACAAAAACGCTGAAATCTGAACACATTGTTGTGTTATCTGCCAGCTCGGGTTTAGTCAGTGAGGTGTAACGAGCTTTTTGGGGCCTCTTTAATGCCTGCGTTAGAAAATAGAATTAAGAATCAAAAATTCACAATTTGGTTGCAGGTAATTTGTAGGTAAGGCAAAACATTTATATAATGAACTACAGAACCTATAGCTAACTTTTTGTTTAGATACCAACAATACAGTTTTCGATCAAGTGACAAATAAAAGATAAAGATAACAAGATAAAGAATCTTTATTGATAATGTAAAGTTGTAACATACATAGGTATAAGTACTAATATCACAGAATATGCTACACAAATTACAATATCTCGTCAAATTGAATTTATAAGATTAGGCTTTTATAAAATTTTAGAAGTTACATATGTCTAGTTTTATTAATAAAACAATGAAAATTTTTGTTATTAAAATCATGTCAAACATAATAATAGGTATGTAATCATACAATATGTCAACTTAAATAAATCTTGGTACTGTCACTTTAGCTGTATAGGGGCTAAAATGACAATTTGGCATCACACTCCTTACTCAGTAGTTAATTACATAATTTCTAAGCAAGTTTAGAATCAATTGGTAGTTGACTGTAGTCATTTTCAAAGTATTCTTTAAAACTGTATAGTGTCTGATCTAACAATAATTGTTTGACGCTATTGCAAAATTGCTGATCGTTATTCAAAGACTGAATGTGTGCGGGGAGTTTATTGAACAGTTTCTCTCCCATTATAGTGGGTAGTTTCTTAGTCATACACAGCCTAGGCACAGTTGGTTTCAACAATACTCTGTTTATCTTGGTTCTATTTGAGTTATAAGTCTTAAGTTTAAACAAATGTGGATTTCTTTTTACAAACTTTATAATCTCTAATATATATTGTGACACTGACGTCAAAATCTTTAACTCTTTGAAATGGTTTCTACAAGACTCTCTATATCTACCTCCCACAAGTACTCTTATTGCTCGTTTCTGCATTATTAACACTCTTTCAAAGTCTGTCGCATTGCCCCATATAGTTATGCCGTATGAAAGTATAGAGTGTATGTATGAATAATAAGTTTCCTTTAGGTGCTCTGGGCTTGTTATTGGTTTCAACTGTTTTAATGCATAAACCCCTTTTGCCATTTTTTTACAAGTATTATTAATATGTTCTTTCCATGTTAAGGAGGGATCTAAATCGAATCCTAATAGCTTAACATGCTTTGCGTATATACATTCAGTTCCATTCTCTAATATTAATGGAGCTTCTTTAAAGTTTGGTGATACAGCATTGAAGGACATTATATTCGTTTTATCAGTATTCAGTTTCAGACCATTCACCGTAAACCAGTTTTCTAACTCTCTTAGAGTTTTACTTATACATTTCTGAAGTTCTTCATGTGAGTCAGCGGTTATAATCACTGTCGTATCATCTGCATACTGGATGACTTCTCCTTTAATTCCACTAAGGCATAAATCATTGAGAAATACCAGAAACAAGGTATTTCCCAATGAAAAAAATATAAAGCCAATTGATATAACAGCTTAGGCCAGCTTTACTGCGCATCATGTGACCGGGTCTTCAAGACGAAATTCGGATTTGCTAGTCAATAGAGAGCATACGATAGAAAGACATAGCCAGGGTCGCCATCGTCGGATACGACTGGGACGATATCATCATCATCATAAAGCCAAATAACGCGTGTTTTTATTTTATTGTACCCCTAGCCTCCCAAATCCCTGACTACGTTCCTTGCTTCCCCAACTTTAGCTCCTAGTTAGCCGATCGCTATTATTTTCCTCAAGACGTCACGTCGAAAGAATTCCGTCAGGATTAATTACCTGAAACGACTTTGTAACTCCTTTGTCTTAAGGAAGGAAACTTATAATTTACGATACGATACATTGTTGTTACAAGATTATTTGTTTTTTTTTTCAGTAGTAGATATTTTTGAGTTACACTATTGAAACCTGCTGTGAAATTTGTTGGTTTCGATAAACGTAAGGCTAAAATCAAGCCAACCTTAAATCATCAATGCGTTAATTACATAAATTAGGCATTATGAATAGCATTGTTTTGTAATTCCACCAGAAATATTTAAATGGAAACATTTTTTGCGCTATCTGTTGAGACGTTGGGCCCGTGGTCTCCGGACACAAAATTATTTGTGAAACAGGTTAGCAAGCGTTTGGTCCTTGCCACAGGAGATCTCAGGGCTGGCAGCTATTTTTCTCAACGTTTGAGTGTTTGCATTCAAAGAGGAAATACTGCCAGCATCCACGGTTCCCTGCCGCACAGCGACAACATGGACGGTGTGCTGAACTTTTTGTAAATATCTGTTTTGTATAAGTTTTCTGTATTTTTATGTCATTTTGGTATATACTCAGATTACGTTGTATAAATTATATATTTTATTCGTAAGTGTTATTTATTATTTATTTTTGCCAGAAATAAATGGAAACATTGGGAAATTAAATGGAAACATTGGGAAATTAAATGGAATCATAAACAATTATAATTCCCAAGGGAATAAATTGTAATTTTCTGACACTTTGAATTGACAAGTTTTTTTAAGAATAGCTAAAGGTGCAAGTGCTGCCATACACGAAGCTACCGATCGTGACAAATGGCGTCTAATGGTCCATAATTTTGGTCGGGGTCATCACGATGCTCAGCATTGAGCTATCGCCTAGAGGAGAGGAGGAAAGGTGCTAAAATATATTTTGTATCTTAAATCTATGTTTTGTACAATATCGTATCGTGTCCAAGCAAGTCTTATGAAGGAAGTATTCTTCCGGAATCCTTTCAAGATTTAATTGAAATGCTTAGTTAGAATTTTTGTGGTCAAACCGCTACTTTGATGAGCGATCATTTTCTTTAATGTGGGCCGCGATAAGACAGATAGGACGATTTCAACGATTTACTTTGTTACATCCAATACAAAATAGGAAGTAAGATTTGTGTCATGACACTTTTAATATATATGCTTATTCTTAGTTTCTAAAAGTCTCAAGATAAAACTACTACAAGTTACCTAAACACAAAAAACATAATTTAGCAAAACTTCAATAAAAAAGGTATCAAACCAAAACAGACGATTTTATGATTATAAGATACTTTTGTTACTACATCAAATCTATCCTAATATATCCTTTGTATTCTACCTGTTGTCAACTTTTTATGTTTATATTGTTGGGTCCTGTGTGTCAAAATAAATCCCTTGAATTTGAAATCTTGTTGATTATACGATCTATTTAAAAATCTGCTTTGGTATTGAATATGAAAACAATAATCCAACTCCCATAATTTCATAAGACATTAATAGGTTCATAAAAATAATACCCTATATCATATAAATGAACAGATTATTATGGCAATAAAATATGAATACCACAATGCAAATAATGGAGCTCAATAAATGAACGCTGTCGGGACAAATAGAGGAAATGAGAACAAAAAACTTCTGTTCCCAGTACTGCTGACTTCGATCAATTATAACTAGATGCAACATTCCGTAGTGACACAACGCAAAAACCGGCTTGAGTTTACTATGCCTACCTACCTATTGAGATATACATTCATGTCATGCATATTACAATAGTATCACAAAGCCATTTAAATATTTTAATAATAATAAACCTTATTGCAGTACGCTAAGATTTAGTTTTCAACAATGACCTAACCACCTTATGGCGTTTTCGCTACGGCATTGACGAAAGCTCATAAAATTTTATTGCCGTCCGCTGTGGCGTCTAGTCAAATAACACTTTATCTTACTAACATAACGCTCAAAATTACTTATGACACGTCCGACATTAGGACGTTCTTATTACCCTGACTGTAAAAACTATGATAGAACATGGAATCCAGTGGAGTTGGTTACTTGTACTATAGTTGTAATAGAATTGTAAATTGTTACTTTTATTAATATAACCTACAACACGAGAATGTACCAATGAAAAGTGTCTACATCGTAGGGACAACTAGATCATCTTTATGAATTAACACACGTACATCATAATCAGAATCTGATAAACTAAATCAAAAATAGTAAATCATACTCCTAATAGTTAAATATAAAAATGAATCGCAAAATTTAGATTTTAAACTACATCCATTTTACAGTCTAAGAAAAATAAAAGAATGAGGCGACTCTATTAGACTTGTCCTAAATCAGGCCTAATTTATTCTTGTCTCGCGTGTTAACTCTACATATTATGCGTGCGAAAGAGACAATTGCGAAGCAAATACAAAAGGATTTAAATTCTAGAAATACTAATTTGGAGATGATAACTGGACTATTTCGAATATTAATCACTGTAAGTATTTTTAAAAAGTATAAAACTTACCGAAAATACGAAATCCCATGTTGTTTTCTCTTTGTAAGCGTGTTTTTTTTTGCAACATTTCACAGCACACTTCGGCATTGTTTCACATGACGGTCGGCGCGTCACTGACGGCAAAACAGTGCTTAGTGTGAATTTAAGCACTGTTTAGTTTGGTTACTTTTAGCGCGCTTTCGCGTGATCTAGGTTATATTTGATCGAAGACTGCTGACCACAATCATAGCATAGATGTAGGAAATTGTGAAGGTACTTTTACGCAAAAAAGTATGTTTTTTTAAATAACATAATGTATTTTGATACATTATGTTATTTAACTAAGTACATAAAATAAAAGCTGGCAATGAAACTAACGTTGTAGTTTTGGTTCTGCAACGTATCGTAATATTAACATTAATTTATACTTTATGTACTAATACTGTAAAAAATCATTGCGCTCTGGGCAAAGCACAATTTATATGTAACATTTAAAATTTAATATCTAATAAGTTGAATTTAATTATTAAAACCTAACATTTAATACCATAAGCAATTCTTTTTCTTGCATCCATCTAAATCTATTGCTTTCTGTTTCATCTATTGGACAGCAAACTTTAAAGTTACAGGAACATTAACTGAACTCGGTACTCTTTCTAAAAGGTAAACACACCTTTACAAGCTTGATACATTTACCGAACACAACTAGAGTTTACACAACAAATCTCGATACACTATTTGTGGCAGCACATTTGATTTATTGACCTTATATGTAGAAGTTTTAAAGCGAGTGTGGCGTCAAGCGTCAGTATGAAAAGCAGACACTGGAACCGCTGTCCAGTGTCTGCTTTTCATACTGACGCACTCTGTTTCGAATCAGGCCCAACAAATGACATATATATAAAATAGAAACATTTTAGTTCCGTTTTTATCCGTCGGCAAAGTTATCTTCGCCGACTCTAGTATCGTGCTCCGAGAGTTGAATGGAAAACGAAACAAATCCAATCAACCGCGAACATTCAATGGAATTGAATGTTGCTTTTTATAATACGGTTTTATTGCAATTAGCCGTTTCTTTGAGGTGGTTGCAAAAGGAAGCAGGAACGGAGAATACAAATATTTTGTCTAGATTACGTGTACTGGAGGTGATGCGGAACAAAATGGCTGTTTGCAGACATGGAACAGATTATTGTTTAGGAAAATCTGGTCTGTATTTGCTTAAAATATGTTTGAGGAAATGATTTTGCTAAATTCAGGCCCCTTTTGTTGATTTTGAAAAGTGTTCTTAACGTAATCTGAAGAAATGTGAGTTAAAAAAAATATTAGGATATTTTTTAAATTACCTTCGTAGATTTATAAATCATTTGAAACACAAGCAAATTTATTTAAAGCAATATGTTTTATGTACAAATTAGTGATGAAATAAATATTTAGTAATAAAGGGATAAACTTTTCACATAAATAAATTTCATCCCAATTAGATTTAAATATAATTCGATTTAAGATGAGACTCATTCGTGAATTAGGTAGGTACAGAAGTTTCAGAAAGTTTGTTGGGCCAGAGGATGTTACCGGTGCAAATTTAAAGTACGTATTTCTCATAGGCAAGGATTACCCATTATTAGATTCTATAATACTTTAGTTGTTATCCTTTCAAGTACGATGTAATTGATAAAATTTGAAAACGTTATGCTGTCTCAATATGTAATGATTACTTGCTGAGTCAAATATGTTCTTCTAATTTTAAGGAGTGACCTTTAACGAATATATCATACCTACATGATACACCCAAAATCGTGTCCCAATAAAATTATTTCTTAGACAATTAAATAAATGGATAAACTACAACGTATGCGTCGTTAACATTTATCAATGTTATATGTGCAGACAATTTCATACTCTTATGTGACTACGGAGTCTTCTGTCAAAACAGTTTTTCTGTCTGTCAATAAAAAAGAAGAATTTAGAAATTGTTATTGTTTCATCTAAATTTAATTAAATTAATAAATAAATTTCTAAATTTAATTAAGTTAATAACTAAATTTAATTAAAGTAATAACTAAATTTAATTAAAGTAATAACTGGTTAGCACTTACGTCAATGATTATGTCAAATATTATGTTTTTTCTTTTAATACATAATTTTTGGTATACAATGTGTTTGTCTACCCGTGTCGGAGCCTGAAATGGCAAAATATATGATTAATTTTATCGACAAATCAAGCTCTAAAATTTTTTTTTTTCCTCCTCATGGTGGAATGGCAGCCATTTTGTTATTTTTGACACCAACCCTTGGGCGCTTGTATTAATTTAGTCATAACTTATTATGTAAAGGGCATATTGATTTAAAAAAAATATCATTTGATAGCTGAATGTATGGGCAATAAAACGAGGTTAAACATTTGCAATATTTTATTAAATAAAGGTATGAAAAAAAAATTAGAAGAAAAAAAAATATAACATTTTTCAGAGAAAAAATCTTAAAAGTAAGCTTTTTACGAAAAAACATGGGAGTAAGTTTTAAATTTGTTTCTTCCATAATGTAGTACAGTATGTAAGCTTTCTAAAATAATCACACAGTTTTGATGTAACTAACATAATTTAGAAGTTATAACCGTTGTAATTTGTCTCTTTGCAAGTGCTTTGTTTGCTTATCATGGAATAGACTAGCGAATTCGCCGAATTCTGGCAACAAGTTTCTAAGAAACCCATTCTTAAAAAATGCCGGTAATTAGGATGTTTCTAGGTGGGAGTACGACAGAAATCCAGATAAAAAGCGTAGATAGCCAGGTCAGTTCAGTCATCCCTCGCTCTGCGTTGTGATTACATTTCTTTGCCCGTACAGACGTTGTTATTATTGGAACTTTTGTTTTATTGTTATTTTGGACTGTGTTGACCGACTGAAGTGGGAGATGGCTTATTCTAGCCAACATGTTGCCGACATACATTTTGTTTATGGATTTTGCAACGGCAACGCCAATAGTGCCGTTAGAGAATATGCCAGAAGATTCCCTAACCGACCAACGCCGAATGCTCGCACTTTTATAAGAATTCACATGCAACTGGCTGAAAATGGGATAAGAAGGACAGCAAATGAACGCTCTCGTTTTTTAACACCGCTCGAGGAACAAGAAATTCTGCAGCTGATTACTGAAGATCCTACACTAAGTGTCAGAAGGATAGCAAACATGCTTGGTTTATCCGAATGGACAGTGTGGAAAGTTCTGAAGAATGAAGGATTACATCCCTATCACCTAAGACGAGTGCAAGAAATTGTTGACCTTGACTATCCAAGAAGATCAGTTTTTTGTTCTTGGATTTTGAGAAGAAATCGGCAAGAGCAAAATTTTTTGAAGAAAATTATGTGGACCGACGAGGCCACTTTCACTCGGACTGGATACATAAACCACCGAAATGAACATTTGTGGCTAAACGATAATCCTCATGCTGTTCGGCCCAGTTCATTCCAGCATCAATTTTCAATAAATGTTTGGGCCGGAATGATCGATAACGTCCTTGTTGGGCTAATTGTTCTGCCCGCTACAATGAACGGACCAAGATTTTTGGAGTTCCTGGAGACAACATTTCATGACGCTTTGCTGGAGTTACCGCTGACTTATCGTATCGGTATGATGCTGCAGTTGGACGGAGCACCAGCGCACTTTGCAAGAAACGTGAGAAACCATCTCAACGAACGCTATTCGCCCTGGATTGGACGCGGTGGGACAATCGCTTGGCCACCGCGTTCACCCGACCTTACCCCACTTGATTTATTTTTTGTGGGGTACGATGAAACAGAGGGTTTATAAAGACGTTCCGAATACTCGGGAAGAGTTGTTAGAAAAAATACTGCATGTCGGAAATGAGTTGCGCGAGGATAAAGATATGATCCGGCGCGCAACACAACATGTTGGTATTAGGGCAACTGCCTGTTTGCAGCACCAGGGTGGTCATTTTGAGCAGTGGCTGTAATAAGTATGTTAAGAGAATAATTGAACATTTTTGCACAAATAAATGAAGTGGCTTTTAATTTTATCTTGTTTATTTCAACATGACTAGTAAACTAGGGTCCTATTCAACCAACCATATCTACTAAAGTATGTTAGTCACATAAATACTGTTTGGATCTTTTAGAAAGCTTACATCCTGTACTACATTATGGAAGAAACAAATTTAAAACTTACTCCCATGTTTTTTCGTAAAAAGCTTACTTTTAAGATTTTTTCTCTGAAAAAAGTTATATTTTTTTTTTGTTCTGATTTATTTTCTTTCCTTTATTGAATAAAATATTGCAAAAGTTTAACCTCGTTTTATTTCCCATACATTTAGCTATCAAATGATATCAATATGCCCTTTAAATAATAAGTTATGACTAAATTAATACAAGCGCCCAAGGGTTGGTGTCAAAAATAACAAAATGGCTGCCATTCCACCACGAGGAGGAAAAAAAAAAAATTTAGAGCTTGATTTGTCGATAAAATTAATCATATATTTTACCATTTCAGGCTCCGACACGGGTAGACAAACACATTGTATTTTAAGTCAATAATATCTATCGCAAGTAATCCATGTGAATTGAAACCCGTAGCGCGAGGCGAGCATGAGATTTCCATTACGGCGCGAACTGACGCAGCCTGCATTGTCATTCTGCACGGCAGCGGTGGCAAAAAAAATATCCTAATGTTTTTTTAAAGGCTTTTTGGCAATATATGCTTAGTCTCGCCCTGAAGTGATGATAAGTCTAATGGCTTAAAAATAACCTTTATTAGCTAGGTATTAGTTATTTGTTTTATTGGTGAATTTTTCTTGAATACCTAAGTATTTCTGTCCCAATTTAAAGGTACTCCATTATTATTAACACGTAGGTAAAGTTGTGTAAATTACGTTATCTCTCTCTCTTTGAGTCGTATTTCCTCATGACTGACGGTCGTGACTCCCCCGCAGAATTAATTCGTTAGGGGAGTTTTCTTGGGCAGATACATCGTGGTGGGCGCCCAGGTCCTTCCACGGAAGACGCATGTCCTCGGATATTGTGGTCCTCAAACATGTCGGTTTCCTCACGATGTTTTCCTTCACCGCTAAGCGAGTGCAAATCTACACATAACTTGAAAAATACAAGTCATTGGTGTAGGGCGGATTCGAACCAGGGTACGTCTGGATGAAAAGCAGACACTGGAACCGCTGAGCCACACTCGCTTTTACGTTATCTATAACAAGTCATTTCTGATATAACTAATTAACGTATAACTGAATTCGACGCACAGAGTTTTGAAGTCCATGCTTGTCGCCCTGCGCGGGGGCGATGTGGCCCGATCGTTGTTCTGTGATTCGACGTCATTTTCAAGGTAACTAAAATGTGTAATTACGCGCATCACAGAGAAATTATTGTACACAATAAAATGTCAAAACATACATAGAGAAAATAAATGTTTGGCAGTCGTTAAGCCATGTCAGAGACCCTTAGGGCGGCTTGATAAACACTAGACTTGACCACTCTCATTTGATAAGAAAATGAATAATTAGTCACTGTAATGTAGACACACTACAGAAATAATTTCGAGGGTAAACGCTTATAAAAGCACGTAAAAATAGAATTTATTATGTTTTGTGACTAACCCGGTAAGCACTCAGACTGCTAACTGAATTCTCCGACACACATTGCAAACAAGACAATTTGTCGAAGCGTTTGTGCACAGCGTCTCGACACTGACACTTGAAAGCTATGTGCCGCGAATATATTGAAATGTGCTGAAATACCTTGTTTCTGCAGAACTATTTACACTACAGTTAGACTATAAAGTAGAATGGATAAAAATTGTTGTTGTTACTAATGGGCCAAACTTGTGGTTCATGATTAATGTGATTACTAGCAGCGCCCACGGATTTACTTGTCACAAAAATGTTACATTAATATGTCATAAAAAGTAGCTTACATGCTATCCAGAGTCTATCACAAATTTCATACAAATCTTGAGCGAGAAGAAATTATAAACATAAAAACACAAGCGCAAACTTTCGTCTTTATTATAGTAGCTTAGACTATTGAAGACGATGGGTGCCTTTTTCGTACCTACTCTTATCAGGTTGATATCAAAAATGTTTGAAAAACTGACGACAGAGAATCAAAAAAATGATGGCATAAAGTCATCTGTTTTTGAAGGCGGCAAAAATAGGGGTTTCTTAAAAGTAAGCTACGACCTTCGTCGTTATTTTCTTAAATTATTACAACCAATTTACTTGTAAGTAATAGAAGTATGTAGGTACCTGATGTTGGCACTTTCATTCAATTTCCAGACTAGGTAAAGGTAACCTAGAGTAAAGAGCCCAGTGAATGCCGAAGTCAATCCAATTTCAAGTATATTTTGAGGTTCAATAGCGACCGATTTAATTTATCTCTACCACTCACATTAAAGGTTATATCAAAATTGCGTATATTTCAATAAAAAATGTTTTATTTTCGTATTATACAAGTAAGTCAAAATTAACAAAAAAAGGGTGCTCTTAAGACATTGGAACTAAATCATATATTTATTTAAAAATACCTGTCGCTTAATGAAGTGAAAACAAACTAATTTTATTACCGTAATATTTTCGTATAGCATTTTATGTCCATTTAAAGTTACGATAACGTAACCAAAGGAACAAAAACTTTTGGCCTTTTTTAATTATTACAATATTACTACTCAAAATAAAAATAAACATTATAATATGTAACAAAACCACATTAATTGATAGGACAGACCTATGCAGCAAACACTCCACAACGTCGAAACGACGTCAGAGCGGGCTCATAAAACCTTATCTTGCGAGTTGTACCCTTCGTGCCGCGTTTACACGGACTTTTCCACTTGCTACTGGAATGTACACTGGAGTAAGTAGGTGGGCAAGTGTTTTTTTGTGTTGTTAATTTTATAAGGCTGTATAAGTTGGAATAAAAAGAAGTTTGGATCATTATTTTAATTTATAGTGACTGAACGTAAGCTACAGCTAAAACCAACGTTAAATATAATTTAAATTCAACATTTAATACAAGATAAGTATAGATATTTAAAGGAAAAACTACATAATACAAGCAGTTTATTATGTAATACATTCAATAAAGTCTATCAATTAAAATTTTTGCTTAATTTTTTAGGCGAAATATTAAAAAGATACTCGTGTTAAAAACTGTTTAAAAATGAGATTCGTCTAGTCTTATAGCAATGACCTACTTAAACAAAAGGCTGACTAATAAACAATGCTAATGATATCCTTTAAACATTAGATCAGTCATTTTAATTTATTTACAATAAAATTATGCTTGATTTTCGCATTTAAAATTGCTGCAAATGAAAAGTAAAATATTAACAACTAGTTTAATATAAGTGTTTAGCTTTACTTAGATATTTATATCTTCACTCTGATTTAAGAATTTTTGACACATTATTTGAAAGTTTTTTTTCAAATTTCGGCTTAAGCTATTCAGATAAAAGGCTTGATGACAGGTAAATTTTCGGTTCATTTTCTCTTTTTGGATATAAAATGTAAATATATAAATTACTTTTTCACTTTTATTAGTTTCCGTACCACCATATGAATTAAGTAATATCTTACTTAAATTAAAAAGAAATATTTAGATAAAATATTTTTTATATGCTACATTAGCTTACATTGTTGCTGTCCATGGCAACAGCTGTATGACAAGGGTTCTTCTGTACGTCAAGTAAAAAAAGGAACTTACTGTAAATCTCATTACAGCTGAACCTTTAAAAATGGAATAACCTAATTGCACAGTAGGTATTTCTAAAGAAATAAATTGCAGAGGATCATCATTATCAGGGCTCCAACAAAAATGAGTTAGTTATGTATGCGTGTACCAAGTAGTAACAAAACGTTGTACTTAAAGTTTATAGGACTATTTTCGATTCAATATTTAGAGTTTTTCATCATTTTTAATAGGTGGATACATGTTGAGAAAATTGGCACATAGAGTAGCCCAACTAGAATAGAACTGTATTGTTCTACTGTACCTTTGTGTACGTTTGTATGTGTGTAAGTACATATGTAGGTATACGCACATTGCTGCACTGCACTTCCAAAGTATAACTTTTCACTTGCACATTAACGTAAGTAAGTTGGAAATTTAATTTGTACACTACAATTATTATGACTTTAATATTTACCGTCTTATTACAAAACGCGGTTTATATATTAGTTTAAATATTATTATTTTATTATTACTTTGAAATAAAAAAGTCGGTTCTTATTGTTGAAACATCACATAGAAACAAACAAATGTCAACTTCATATTGGGACGTTCATTTATCATTGGTTACATTTTGTCAGTTTGATTATTATGACAGCAGACAGTCAAATTTCGAACAACGAAAACGAACTTGGTATTTTTTTAAGTTCTGGGGTAATAGTTAAACCACGATTTCTAAGACCATTAAGGTCTATTTTAGGGTATACAGTTGACTATACACTCAGTCATTCTGCACACATTACTAAGTTATGTAAAAGCTTAGCCAGTGCTAGTTATGCATTATTGAAACTTAAGCGGTTAGTGGACAAAAAAACTATTTTAACAGTTTATCATGCCTATATACAGGCCCGATTGAGATACGCGATTACCGTGTGGGGAAATGCAACAGATATCAGAGCACAGAAACGAGCCTTGAGAACTATGTTAGGACTAAAGAAAAGGACCTCTGTTAAACAACACTTCAAAAATAATAAAATTATGACCGTTGTATCATTATATATATTTAACTGCTTGTTGGAAATGTATGACGAAAAGATCCTACTGGCTACAAACCCAAAATATTATACAAGAAAAAAGAATCATTTAAAGA
This sequence comes from Macaria notata, assembly GCA_927399415.1. Taxonomy (NCBI): domain Eukaryota; kingdom Metazoa; phylum Arthropoda; class Insecta; order Lepidoptera; family Geometridae; genus Macaria; species Macaria notata. The sequence goes on from OV656727.1 coordinate 6,563,296, forward strand.
AACCATGCAATCGATTAGTAAAAGCAAAAAAACAAGGATTGTACAATAAAATATGTATGTTTAATAAGCTTCCGACAAAAGTCATCGAATTGTCAACCACGAAATTCAGGAGATCATTAAAACAATTCTTTGAAGATAATCCATTTTATAGTCTAAAAGAATTTATGAACCGAGCACTAGTAGAATCTTCATTTCAACTCTTTAATTGAACTTCTCTCGTGTATGTTAAAATAGTTGATAATTATATAATTATTACATAAGTTTACACATTAAGAACTATAGATACTTAAGGAAAATTGTATTATGACTTGCCCTATATGGTGCGATACCATAAGGTTAATAAAGTTTTTATCTTTTATCTTTATAAACCGGCGTCGGCAGTAACACGTAGATAAACTTATTGTAAAAGATTATGTTATCCCACTCCGTGTACATAACACTATATTTTGTGAATATTACTGATAACTAATAAATATTGTTAGGAAAGTGACGAATCTTAAAAAGATTTATAGAACAAGTTTTGTGATTTACAAGGAGAGGAAATAATAATTTTTTTTTATCTTTATCTTTTATTCTTTTAGTTAGTTATTTGATAGTAACGCAACTAGAACAAAACAATTTAATCAAAACTCCGGCCCTTGTTCAAGTGAACTCGCCCGTCCAAACGCTCCCAACGCTTGGGATTGAAGTACCACCAACAATGACGGTCTTTGGCTTTTGTAATACTTTATTATGTGCCGGCAAAGATCCCCTGACAAAACTTTATTGGAACATCGAGTATGAACACTCCAATGATATGAGTATAAGACACTAGTTATAATAGAGGACATTATTCGATAGACTATTCGAGAAGGAAGCCTTATGAAGCCATCTCCATGATTTATTCAACTTTGTTGGCTTCCTCATTCATTTTATTTATTACGTATGTTTCTTTTTTCCTTTTGCGTTGGCTTATTTGAGCGTAATTGTGATATTGATTTGATAGGGAATTATTCGGTTCTGATTTCGGAATGTCTTTGCGTATTTGGGGTACGGATTTGTCATATTATGTTATTTAGATAAATAATATTTTGGTAAGTAACAACATGGTAGGTATTGATCTAATTATTTTTTTAACAAAAAGGTTTATATATATATATATATATATATATATTTATGACCTTCTTATTGTATGACTCACATCGATTACTTTGCTATTAATAATGACTAGTACCCTGTAATATCTAGATATATGCTTAAATTTGTATTCAATGTTTCAAGGAAGTCTCCAATTAATAACAGTCACATGGTGTTTTCAGATGTAAAGTCTATATTACCGACGAATGGAGTGTACTTCCTTTGCTTTGACCTGTAGGGTTCAATACTTAGGATATAAATTCACTACGCTGATGCATTTTATGTATTTTTGTTCATACAATAGATATAAAATAAGTAATGAAAATTTATGGAACTGAAACAATTTTTAACTAAAGACTTTACAAAACATTATAACTGATTAGAATCGAACTGAATTTTGTGTAGAGTATGTACTTACTTTATTTTTTTTTTATTTTATAAATCCCATCATTTGATAGAAATAGCTTTTGCATTTTTGTCTAAATGTTTTCTGGAATGAAAGATATTAATTATTTCATTTCTTGAAACTCACTGCAGTTTTTGGAAACTGTAGTTTTTCACAAAAACTTTTTCGGTTACAAAGATCCGAAAAAAATATACGGTTATCTACAATTTGTTTTACTTCAAGTTAAATTGTCACATACGTATGTACACATACACTTATATGTACATAGCTTTTAAGCTTTCCGAATGATTTTTCAAGGTAAAAAAGTACAAAAAAGGTAAAAGGTACAAGACAAGCAATTTGTATGAAAGTCATCTCAGGCCTCTTAATTGAATTACATGTTACTCAGTAATTAAGCGGCTCAAAATAATAGGTAGTTAATGAGTCGACAGGGGATTACTCATTAGTAGGAACTGTCAGGAGCAGATGAGCCAGGAAATTGGCGGGCTGCAGACATTGTTCACAGAAATTATGGTCTAGATATATAGGTTACCCTGTATTTACCTGGAAGGATAGTGGAGACTATCTATACATATAATAAAGCTGAAGAGATTAAAACATCTGGACATAGAAGATATCAGGCAAAAATCTTTTGGGGTATACCTTAAATCGATAACAAAACAAATTTCAGCATTTTTTCTATTTTTCGCATGTTTATCTGTGTGTCTGTTTTTCTAAACGCTCGTCACGCAAAAACGGCTGCATGGATCATCATGATTTTATGTATGTTGGTAGTATGAGATCTTATGAGTGTTATAGGCTACTTTATTTCCTAAAATAATTCGAGCAAAGCTGCGGGCGTCCACTAGTTTGCAGTAAAGGAGTAGAAGTTCCTTGTCCTTTCTTTATACCTTGTATCCGTAGTCGTAAAGCTCATGTTGCTGGACATATTCTAAGCGTGTTTCCAAATGTGTAAATTATATACTTTCACAGTCGCAGTTGAAAATAACTCCATTGTATTAACAAACAATCCTTGTTTCTAATTGTCTCAAAAGAATTTATCTGCCGATACCATTTTAGTTAAGTATTCTTTTTCATGGTAAATAAACATGCGTGGAGAAAATATTCTGCCAGATGTCTTAATATATCCCTTGTGTTTTATTGAATGGTATACTTTCAGTAGTTTATTTGTCCTTAGTGATAAGATGTTCTGCCAATATTAAAAAGTTATTTGAGGCTTTTCCTGATAGCACAAATCTATCAAATTTCCCCCGACACAGGCCACCTAGTGGGGGAAATATAATATATGAAATACTCATCATTTGTGAGCTGATGTTTATTCTTAAGTATTATGTAAGCAATAGTTATTAAGTGCAAATAAATGATTATTATTATTATAATGAGAGTATTTTAAACCTGTATTTTGTTATGGTGTGTAGTGGATCCTCAGCCGTGGTCGTTCCTCCTGGCGCCTCCGTGTCTCGACGCAGCAGTATAACGGTCACACCCCGCTGTGCAACCAGAGGTAATCATACACACACATACACACTCACATCCCCGTGGCAAATGGGAACAAAGGAACTCTATAATACAGTATCTATTTGACTTGCTAAAATGTACCGATTTACAAAGATTGTGTTGAATAAAGGTTTTTGTAAGGTGTCTGCCGGTTTTGAGTTCAAATTTAGCTAAAATTTACACTATGAATATAAGAAAAAGTTTGCATGCTATTTTATTAAATGACTACATAGATGATTTGAATGATAGATACCAAAAATGACTCCCACTTACATAAATTGTCGACGGCTATTATTTGATGTAGTTAAATTATTATTTCAATCACACGAGTTTCCAAACTGCATTTAAAGTGTAGTTGATTTGTTTGCTAGTTACACAGCTGTTCTGCTGCTCGTTTGTAATCAGGGTGGTTGATGATGGTGATGATGGAGTCGAAGGAGGTCGGTCAGTTGTCACTAGAATAAATTTAAGCGGTCTTCTGAAAGTCCGTAACCAGGAATACGACTCAAGTAGAAAGACTCACTCAATACGATGAGCAGTAGTAAGAATGCTCCTGGTGTGAATGATGGTACCACCACAGCTCTGTCAGTACTTGCTGCGGTCAAATGACCTCAACCTGCTGACCATGGTATGGTATTGAGCGATGGTTGTCACATACCCTCCGACGATCCTTGAGGAGATGGCTGAAAATATAAGAACATGAGTTACATTTTCCCAACAACAACGTAGATTTATATCAATAAGCACAAGTTTAAAAACAGAACTTATAATTCCTGGATAACAGTACTAACTAGCTTTCTTTCCCAACAAAAGATTTCCAGGCAAAGCAAGCCCGCAAATCTTCCAAGTCGATATATTTCAGAAAAGTTGAACCGGGCCCTAGCCGACAGTGCAGATTAAAACAGGACGTTAACTTAGACTTTATTCATACTTAGGAAATATTCGATTTTTATAAGATAGGTGTAACAAAAATTACTATTAAAGAAACAAAAGTTAATTAAGTTAATTGAAGTTTGTTATAGATATAATAAAATTCCACTAACAAAAAAAATGCTAATTATTTTATAACATTATGAAACTATTGTCAGCTTGTCTGCAATATAACCTACCCGCATTGATCTGAGATAAAAAGTAGTTTACGCATTATTCCATGACATCATCACCATCTTAGTTTATTAATAAAAAAACACTCTTATCCATTGAGAATTGAATCATCGTCATTGGTTTACAACTCGGTCATCCCATATCTTTACTTTTATTTATATAAGTTATTTTATAACAGCACTACAAACTACTTTTTAAGAGACATGGTACTGCATAAAGCGTACAGTACACGCCGCTCGCTATCATAAAAAACTGGCCCGGAATAACTGGGCGCCGGAACGCGCGCTGAAGCGGCCATGAATAATACTCGCGTCAGCGCCACACCAGCCGCCCAATTAAAAACGTACTCTTTCCACGATTTTTAGCTTAGAATATTGTATAATAAGCCAATAAAATACCTCACTTAACGCCCCACTCGCGGCCCGGTTTCGATGAATTATGCACTTCTACCCTCATTACTGGGTGCGAATTAAATGCAAGGACTGCGATGGCGCTTACGACTCATTTGGAATTTCAATTTGTGAGGCACTTGATTTAAGAGTGCTGCGGAGATTGGCTTCGAGACTTCAGTTGCGGTGTTGAATAAGTATATAGTTTCGTTTATAAGGGATGTTGAATGTTTATCAAGGTTAAAGTGTCTTAATTTGAATTATATTTGCCTAGTTGAATTCGAATTTCGAAGTTACAATTCGATTACCATCCTATTATTTACCGAAGCAAGCCTGCCCTAAAAATAAATCTTTCCATCAAAACACGACATAAACAACCAATAAAATCAATCTAACCCTTCTAACGGATTCGATCACGTGTAACTAATGACATCATAGGGTATAGACACCACACACTGGTGGAATTTGTTCCTAACCGGTAACAGTGGGTCTTATTACAAAATACTAATTAACCATAGCATTGTGACTATAAAGTTATGTTGAATTTACATATCACGCGCAGAGTGCAATAATAGTGGACCCCAAACTAGGCTTATGCCTGTATCTTGGGCATTACAAAATGAAGTTTAACTTTTAGTACAGAACTTTGAAAACGCAGTCCGTTTTTGTTGTTCAAAATTTCTTTTCTTTTGTCATAATAATCAAATTGACAAAATTTTACCAATGATGAATAAACTTTCTTACTAACTTGACACTGGCAAAATTGTAAAGTCTAAACTTCGCAAAAGCCATAACACAAAAAGTTGACATTTATAAGACAGAGTGTGACTAGTTAAAAATAGCAACGATTCCGATGTTCACTGCCGAAGTACGATATTTATGTAAAATGTAATTCATGATTCAAACTTTGTTGTACTTTTTACCAACTATTGTTAAGTTATGCATTTTTAGAGCGGTTTCATGCATAATTTCATAAGCATAACATTTTTAAGTTGCCTTACGGAAACATTAGTAGGTTAGGTATAGGTACTGAACAGATTTTACTACACCGATAGAAAGTTCGTACAAAAAAACCCATTACTACAAATTACGTAATTTAGTTCATATTTATTGCATGGTGTTTTCTCGCCGTACAAGCAAATTGAAGAAAGCTACTTCTTACAAAGTTTTTTTCGAAACTAAAGTACCTAACCTTGTATATGTTTATTCGAATAGTTCGAAGGTATAAAAAAAATATGTGCAATTAGAAGTCTTTGGGTAAAAATATCTATGCATGTAACCACACTAAATATTAAAAACAACAATATGGCGTCAGTTTGTTTTTCCTCCACGTTTCGCCTCTAACAAGTGGGCTAGTGTAAACAAATCGAAGCCCCCGTAAAGGAGTGTTTGTTTTTATCAATGCAAGCTGAGAACTTGTAAACATAACTTGTGGTGGAAGTTTACGTCAAATTTTAATTGAGGGTTCTGTATTTAGGTTTTAGGAACATTTAAAGATAAAGAATTTTTTTAAATATATTTTGCAGATGTGTGTGATATATCTTGTCGTATCGCATAAATTAAATAGATTTTTTTATGGTTGAAATAGCAAATTTAGCTTATATTAAATAATAACATGGGTAAAGCAAACAAATTTATTTATTTAATTAAAACTGCCAATATGTATTAATGCCAATACAATACATATTAAAGGGTCCTTCATTAATATGTATATAATTTCGAGACATTTCACACAGCGCCATCTAGCTCCAGCTCAAGCAAACAAATTGTACCTACATGGATTCTGAGAGATTCCTAAAGATCCCTAAATAGTAGCACGTTGCGCTCCCATCACGAAGCGCTGACAGCCATGAGAAGATTGTTTCTTCCATAAGAAGTATAAAATCTTATTGCTTCAGTCGAGTTGTAGCATATGTTTCACTGATAAATTTAACGGTGATGGGAATGTTAAATTATAATTAATATTTCAAAATTATTGAGACGTACGTACATAGGTTACACGTAATTATGTTTTTAAAAATTAAGTAAATTCTGTGTAAGTGAAAAAGTAACACTATTTATTAAAGGCATTCAGGTGGCATGGAAATTATGTTGTTTTTTATTATTTTTTGGAGAGATACCTACATGAAGATAACCAACCATTAGGCAAACAGCTTTCTTGTTTCATGACTCAGTTCCAAAAAAGTAAAATGAATAATGTTATTTAATATTTTAAGCTTGCATACTTTAAACAAATATCTAGCAATAAGCACTAAAGACCTAGCATCTCTAGCAGTCTAAATACCAGTCTTTAACTAAATCAATTTCTTTAAAAGCCCTTAATATATTTTTAAGAGTTCTTATCGCTAAAGGGGTGCTGGCTAGTATACAACGTCGCCGCGACACAACTTAGGTAAAAAGTAAAGGACAAAGTTAAGTTGTTTCAAAAAGACGGTGGTTAGCCGATAAGGCAGATTTGCGGTAAGGCCCATTAACAAATTACCTTCGTGGTTAGGACTGAGTAATGTGAGCGATTTTTTCAAAATAGAAAGTGGATTTTAGGTTCAAACTGAGTCAGTGATTGGAAAAACTTCGTCTGCTTGTTTAGATGAAATATTCTGATAAATCTTAGTTGCGCAATAGTAATCTACACAAATGATTGGGTATATATAAAAATAAAAATTATTTAATAATTATATACAAAATAAATGAATATTTGGTTTACACCTGGCCGATTTTTAAGTAGTAGATACAGTATTTTTATCGAATCGTCGAGATAATATTTAAGTAAAGTGTAAGTTAAGATAATCTCGATACCTTGACCGGTACGGTGTATTATTCATAGTAAGGTAGAAGCGCCCGTAGCCCAGCTAGCGGAGACAATCGCATGCGATTACCAATGTTAAACAAAGGTCGGCACGGTCAGTCCTTGGATGGGTGACCGAAAAGTGGCATTCCATTTTGGCTGTTTCTGTTTGAATGACAAGTAAAATTGTAAGTCCCGGCTGTTTGTCTAGTACGGCAGTCGATAAGCCATGTCAGAGGCCCTTAGGGCGGCTTGATAAACTCTCGACACCAGAGTTGACCACTTTCATAGAAGAATAAGGTTAACTAACATAAAACCAGTAACATACATTATTTCTCTTATTTCCAACACCTACACTGAGTACGTACATACTCGTATAATACGGTCGCGTGTGCTACCGCGATAATACCGAGAAGAATACGACCATTTTTATGTACTTGCAAGACAATAAACAAACAGAAATCTAGGGTTACCGGTATCTAAAGTTTATCAAGACTTAGGCATAGGAAAGGTTACGTTTAGTAATAGGTACGTATATACGTCACACATATAATAATCATCAGAACTTATAATTTTCTTCAAGAAAGTTTAAGACAAAATTTGTTGTAAACATATTCTATCAAGTTTTAAATTAAATTTATAATGCACATTTTTAAGTAAAAGATTTTGAAAGGTTTACTCCTTTTAATTGTCATAAACCATCAACAAGGATTAATAATTGTGGAATAATTTAAATACCTAATTTAATAATATCATAATCTGTTGAGAGAATCATCAATCAGTACAATTCATAATCCGTTACAACAAATTGATTGATTTTAACACTGGACAAAATATGGAATTTTACTAAGTATATTTTCGGTTCTGTTAATAATTTAATCATTGTAATAGATGTTGTTGTCTAAATATTTTAATTAGTTAGATAAATGTAAATATATCAATCACATGCTAGCGTTGCCTAGCGGTGTTACCCGCGTTAATCCGGACAACAGTATTATTTGTCTGAGTAAAATAATCCACCAAGTAATTTTATCCGTTAAGTAATTTTATCGAATCAAATGCAGCAATACAGACGTGAAAAAAGCAACAAACACTCTCACACAAATATCTAGGTACTAGCTGTGCCTGCGACTTCGTCCGCGTGGAATAGTTATTTTGGGCATTAATTCTTTGAATTTTGAACCGTATTCGCAGCGCACGCAACGGAAGCCCTCAAAGATGAATAATTTTCCTCGTTTTTTCGACATTTTCCAATGTTTCTTCGCTCTTATTAGTTGCAGCGTGATGTTATATAGCCTAAAGCCTTCCTCGATAAATGGTCTATTCAACACAAAAATATTTTTTCAATTCGCACTAGTAGTTCCTGAGATTAGCGCGTTCAAACAAACAAACAAACAAACTTCAGTTTTATAATATTAGTATAGATAAAAATGAGAACCTGCAAAAAATAGACTAAATTTTGTAAGACACGGCTTACCATCTTAACCTGATCAATAACTGTAACTTAACTGACCACGTAAATGGCTTTCAAGCTCCACCTTGGCTTCCTAGGAAGGTATTATTATTGCATAACTGGAAGATTTATGATAACTACTTGAGCTGGTAAGCTCGCAGGATCTCTAGTATTACTGTAGGTACTATACTTGATTGTGTACCTGATAGGGTAATAGATCTCAAGATTAGCAAGGATGTGGTTAGTCTGTCTTATAATGATCAAATGATGGGATTTAATTGAGGTAACAAATTGGGCAATTATCAATATTTGTATCTAGAGATAGACATTGAAGTTCTACAAAGTTTTTTTACAATCTTTTATTTAAATTTATAGAGTAAACATTTTCTAAAACGCTAACCGCGTTTTGCACCAGGCAGGAACAATATCTACCAAGATAAAAAAATCACTCAAAACTTCGAACTATTTTGATTTTTCACATTGAATAATAACTTGAGTTTTTACACAAATAACACCATTATTTCAAAGTTGGACATTATGGGAAGAATATATTAAACATCAACTGACGAAGATTATTTTACGGACATGGAAAAACTAATTTTGCAATGAGTTCTTGTTGTTATATTCCCATTTTAATGACACTTGAAATTTTGTTTTGTAATGAATACCAAATTAATTAAGTACTAATTATTAACTGAAACATCTAAAATAAAGGCTATTTTTATTTTATTTTATTTTTATTTAATAACTTGAGTACACACACGTTATTATTGACTCTATGGTAGCTAAATTTATATCAATATATCTTAGGATACATACATAAGTATAAATAATAATATTGTATCTTTAATGTAGTACTGTACTGAAAAAAATTACTACTCACTCATGTATAATTTACCACAAGCAGACCCCGACTCAAAATTTCACCATTTCCAACAGACTCAAGCCAATCTGTAACTTAATTTTCTTTAGTGAGTCATGAAATTCAAGTAAGTCATCCAAACTTATAACACTTCCAATTTCCCGCCGGCGAGTGATAAAAATACAATAAAAACAACTGCACTTTGTTGCCAGCGTTAAATTTTCACCTCACTGCAAAATGAGATTTGAAAATAAAAAGTTTTGTTCACCAAATTCAGCATTGCGGCTAAGAAACGGACCACAACTCGAGTTTGTATATTTTATATAATTTTAAAGTGAGTTTAAAAGCTAGGACTGTGAAAAATTAATATACTTTTAGAGGTGGTTTCGGTTCAGATTAGAGTGGTATGGCAACCGCAGCCCCCTGCGGCCGGAAAGGAAGATTTACCCAAATTTAGAGCTACGTTTACCACTTGTTTACATTTTAAAATATTTAAATGCAACCTGAGATGGATACGATGCGAAATAAGCTTCTATGTTTTGTTTTGAATATTGACGAAAGCCACGATATGTATAACGAATGCCCTGCAAAGTAAACAGTTCAAAGAGGTTTATATAAAACGCCACTTTAGGCTAAAAATATTATTTCCGTTATGTATGTTACTAAACACTAACAATTAATTTTTAGCGCGAAGACTGTACCTACTGTTCAAGGTTCATAAAGTATAGTACTTAGTTTATTTTAGAATCAATATCAAAACATTATTATATACCTACATGGGTACATAGTCTTATCCAAGCACTCATGTACTCAAGTTTACCCTATAGGTCAAGTTTTCACTTCAATTATCGTGCTACCACATACAGTAACATCACACGCAATAGAGACCTTATTATAACGAAACGTCTATTTGCTATGAAATAAAAAACCACTGTGTTTTTAGTTTAAAAAATACAAATGAAAAAAAAAATTGATTGAAATTATTGATTTCTTCATTGTTCCGACAATAATCAGTTTTCTCTAAGACCCCAACCCAAAAAATTAGAAATAGACAGGCATATTTGTTTGATACCCATTTTAAATATCCGTGTTACGCCATACATAGGTTTTTAATTAGTAAAAGAAAATTAAAGTCTGATGTTACTTGCGAGCTTTACACAGATAACCTTCTCATGTATACCATATACAGGGTGATTGGTAGAGGGTTAGACAAACTTAAATGGGGGTTTCGGGGCCCCAAGGGGAAAATACGATTTGGCCAAAAAAATCCCAGACGTGCCATTTCTTTTAATTTTTTTTTGTGATTTTCTAGTATTCTGTCGAAATTCTACCTATTAAGTAACACAACTTTTTTGTTACAGTTTTTTATGTGTTTTTTTAGTTTAATTTATTCTCTTATACAGTCTTTCACTACATAAGGTCGAAATAGGCGCATATGTGGCCTAAATATTAAGAAAAGAGGTCGTAATGTGAAAAAAAATAAATGAATTTACCTAAAAGCTCAACCTTTATAGTGATTAAAAAAAAACAAATGTATCCTGCCAAGTACATAGGTTTGTAGTATGTATTTTTAATCTAATATTTTCTCCCTTTATTGTAAACCACGTCCTTTGTTATCTCTAATTTATTCCTTTCCATCCAATGGCTGCCTGGATGAGATTGCTTTTAGCAATAAGGCCGCCACTTGTGGTACTAGTATAAGTATTTTTTTCTTCTTTTTTTGTAATTATTATCGTGTGTTGTAATAAAGAATTTTATATTCTATTCTATTCTTCTCGTCCAAGTAACCAATCCAAAGAATAAAAGAGATCCAGAAATACATACATAGTTGTCTCCACGTTATATCTTCCGTGACGACATACACATCGTGTCAGTATGACGTCACGTCCGCAACAGCGCAGGCGCAGCCTCACCGGAAGCAGGAAGTTGCGGCGGCACAATCTGGAGGCACCGGGAAACACTGAATCAACTGCAGCTATTGTTGTATGTACGAAACGGTTCATGATAAATACTCATTTTGGGATATTTAATGGTGTGTGTGTACTGGGGTTGATGAGTATCTCATGTCGGAGGATTTTAGGTCTGCTACTTTGAGTTAAGATTTAATTGTCGCTAACGTAACTTTAGTTTATACACTAGTGTAATTTGCCCCATGACACAAGCGTTTAGTTAGTGTAGGGCTTGATGGCGCTGTGTACAATGTCCCGGAATACTTATTTATTTATTTAGTTTTAATTAGTTAGTAAACATGTGAGCATCAAGTTTTGTATCCTAGATGATACATTCCAAAGCGATTTTTTATCTCTAAAGTTGTTCAACATAAATAAAAATAGAGCAAACTAATTTCTATTGCAATGCTTGTTTGTTTACAACTGCTATTAACCATATACGTATATTATGTACACTGCGTTTCATTTATTATTTTAATTTAACTATATCATTCAAAGTAGCGGGAATATATTTTATTATATAAGGATTAGCCTCAGATAAAAGTAAATTTTGTAACGTGTTTAGTACATAATAATATATTGATAGCACAAAATCATTAAAATATTCCAACTGGATCGAACAGAACATATCGGATAAATGTTAGATTTATCCAAAACAAAGTTACCCATCTTAGAAAACTTACCCACACGTCTGTATTTTGAAACAGACGGATATTCGCAGGTCTCAGTTCCGAGACACATGTCGAAACTTCGCGCAACTCCGGAGAGTAAAGCCTTGTACCAGTGGTGGCGCAAAATAGGTAAGTCCAGATGGAGAAGTTTGGGAAGCACGCGAAAGGTTTGCAAGAGAATAAAAATAGCCATGAGATACGATTAGGTTTTTATTTTACATAAGACATTCAATTTAATTGCTAAATTAATTTGTCTAAAGAGCTTAATTTACTTATATCTTTTTTTTTCATAATTGCGACGATGTCTGCTTGACATTGGAACATCGGCGCACAAAATCTTAGTACACGAAGAAAGAAGAGCATACCTACTGCTTTGAGCGTTGTTAAAACCCGGTTACATTATAAATTTTTATTTGGATTTAATTGAGGCAAAAGCAATTGTAGGACAGCGTAAAATATTATATTTTATAAAGTACAAATTTAAGACATGTGAGATAACTAATGAAAGACGCCGATAAAATTATTGTTGAGGTGATTCCAAATAGCAGGCAACTAAAAGTAGTTTACTGAATAGATTAACCATTTAGATCTGCGGCTTGATAAATTCTTAGCGTGTGGATAACATTTATTTATAAGTGTAGCGTACGGTCTAAAATAGTAGCTCAAATAACAATATGTAAAAGTTCCCCATCTATTTGTTCCATAGTCCGCGTTGCTAGAAACACCGACCGCCTCGGGTACCATGTCTTCATAATTTAATAAAACCCGAAAAGCTTTTATTTTAATTGTCATTTATATCTGAGGGCAGGTGGTTGAAGACATTTTCTTTGTGAATTATACGCTGCACAATATTAAAATGCGTGGTATCTATCACTATATTTTCTAAATATCACAATAATACCTTTTTTAAACATTATGTAAGATCTATTTACAAATGAAGACACAACAAGACACTGTCATAGTCACAAGTTTGACGATATCAATTCTGAAAATAATTAGCAAAGAATAATATTACCCTTTTAATAATTAGTCCGTACCAAGGTCCGTACCTTTCCTTTTTTCTACCAATTCTAAAAGAATAAAAATCGATTCTGATTACTTGAAATGTGGTCTTTTACGCGTAAGGCTGTTCTTTGTGCCCTCAAGCGTCACATCCATGCGACCAGTCAGCTTAACCAAGGAAAAGCACCAGCGAAGAGTCATTGCCATAACCCGTTTTGCTTGGAGCCTATAGAACACGACAGTCACACCATAAAGACTCATGACAACTCCAAGCGTCAAAGACTTTATGAATTTGGTTTGTATGCAGCCGCTTGTATGCCTAAATGGGTACAAAAGGTGCAAATGCAGCACACTGACGAATTGGAGATATTGGTCGCCCCTGACGGCATATTCCCGGTGCTGAGTTTCATGTGTCATCATCAAAACGCTTGCTTCAACGCTTGTTCAGCGATCACCGCCATTGACGTGCCAAGTAGATGCTACAGATTTGAAGTCGTTTATTGTCTGCTGAGTTTGAGGTACGGTCAGCGAGCAAGAGTGAAGACTTACACTGATGAACTGACACCTGTCCATTCTTGCTACCCCCTATGGCAAGTCGCCCATACCTTCGAAAGAGAAGTTTATGACATGTTTGGGATCATATTCAGCCATCACCCGGATCTGCGGAGAATTTTGACTGATTACGGATTCAAAGGTTATCCGTTGCGAAAGGATTTCCCATTGGTGGGTTATACTGAGGTTCGTTATGACGATGAGCAGAAAAAGTTGGTGTATGAGCCGGTGGAATATGCTCAGGAGTATCGGAGATATCAACTTGAGTCACCTTGGAATTATCTCAATAACTTTCACGAGACTTATAACACTCCACCGCCGCCGCCAAAGAAGTGAATACCTTAAAATTGTCTTATACGTTATTGATTATGTCGTTATGAAAAATATAAAGGCCTGCAGCGTTTCATACTGTTGTTTTGGCTTTTATTTAAAATAGACTAAAAATTACGAAAGAGCTTTAGAAATATCGAACGGCTTTCATGCAATAAAAATAGTTTAAGATTACGGCATACAATTTGAAAGAGTTATTATATCTACATCCACATAATATGTAAGTATTAGTTTTTATCTTCTTCAACATTATTGTAATCTTAATAGCAATCTTGCTACAGCATGCAGAAAGATTCACTGCCATTTCAATTAGTAACTTTCAAAATTAAAATGAAATGAACTGAATAAAGTTATCTCAGTTCCATTAAGTTAGGTCCTGAAATGAGACGGGATATTTGATTGCAATTCATTATTCAGTATTATAATTAGATTGCAGCAAAATTATATTTATGCTATGAACCATTTGATATAATATTATCATCACTTAATTAGTTAAAACGCATTTAACGTTTTATCAAACAAATTAACTGTTAAAATGCCACTAAAGCCATAGTCATTCATTGCGTAAACAACGCTATTTACAAATTAAAAGACATATTTTAGTTTACACTTTTTTTTTTATTTACACTTAATAACTAGGTACAGATCTTAATGCTATGTAGGTACCTGCTTAAAGTAGGATAAGTACAATATTTAACTAATATAATATAAGTACAATAATACTACATAGACATTAAGCACTGGGTGCACTACATTGCACACTAAGTCGAAACTTGTGTCGTGCAACGTAGGCTCTTTCCATTCAGGCATAGATGAGTATGAAATAAAATAATAAAAAAAAACAACAAGATAACTTAAATATAGCTATCGCTTAGATAATATACACATTTATGATAATTTGTTTTATTATCCAAGACATATCAAAACAAATACAAATAAAAGCACATCTGCACAAAATTCATGACATTACATGTACATCAAATTCTAAGATCTTTTCAAGTGTCTACATATTGTGTTCCTTCCAAGGTATTTTATTTTTGTTTTTTGTGGGTATACCTATCCTATGATAACGCGTGATAGTTACGATGAAATTAACATTTCTAAATTATTAAATTTATTAAAAATCACAATCGTTTGAACTTTCAAAGTTACTTTAAAAACTTTCTCACCTATCTCAAACTCTCAACCAAAAACTTTACACCTGAACATTACTTGCCAGTCCACAAAACGCCAACAAGAACCACCCTCGAATTCGTGCATTCGCAAACAGTTGATATCAGTTCAATCAGTGACCATCTGCGTGAGAACGTAAGAATAACGGCGGAGCGGAGTTCTGAATGAACAATCGCTCAGTGTGTGCCGCGCTCTCGTCTCTGCCGTCCGCATGCTCTCGGGGGGCAAAACTTTGCACGAACTTTACTTTGATACTTTGACGCTGAGAACGGGTTGAGTTTTTTAAAATTGGAATGTGTTGCTGATTGGACAGGTGAGTTTAGTATTTTTGTTGTGTGTTGTGTTGTTTAGTAAGTAAATAAGTTGTAAGTGTAATCTGCAATTTGAATTTTTAAGTTGGAACAAAGTTTTGTGGAGCATGCAATTTATAATTTATTTTTGTAATTGTATTTGATGGATTTGTATAGACAATAGAACACTGTCTGCAATGAATGTATTTTATATATTATTTACCTAACATGTTATAGTGGCTTTTTTAGTAACTAAATCAATATCTCAATTAATTTATCAGCAATTACAATATCCAGATTAAATTATATTTGCGTTCATAATAACGAACACAAATTTATATTAAAAGGTGTTAATAGTAGCCACAAATTAAATTCAATGAATTTGTGATTTGTTTTGTTATGTTTACGGTATAGAAAATTCCAGTTAAAACTTATACAACAGGTTATACCTAAAGTTATATAATGAATACACCAGCCTAATTGTTTAATGGGATCGTACTGGAATGGTTCTGGCTCTTAAACAAGACTGCCGATGCACACTTTAAGGTATATAATAACAGATTCAAACGCACATTACGTAACAAAAAAAGGTTTACCTACGTTTAACTATCAGTCCTCAAGTCGGAGTGTAAATCGGTTTCTTCTAGGCAAGCGCGCTTGATCGTAGATTATAACATTGCTTAACTTCAGGCAAGTTGATAAAGATAAAGATAAAGATAAAAGCTTTATTCACCTTATGACATCACATCATATAGGGCAAGTCAGTTTACATATTTTTCTTATATACTAAGTAATTTATCACTCTTATTATCTAATTAATTTATTTATATAACTATAAGTTTTTGCATAGTTGTAGTGAAGCGTGAGCCTACCTAGTTCAAAAAAATGTGCATCTGCTTTTACTATGACAAATATACATATACCGATAATTAGTACCTAAGTACCTAACGGAAAATTCTTCAAAAACTAATCATTTATTTCCGTCCATAGACGCCTGTTTTAATCTTAGCACATTCACTTATAGGTGTCATTATACTTAGGTGTTAATCAACTTTATTGGATGTATCCTTCCTTTCTTTCGACTCGACAATTGATTGTTGTTGAAGTTATCAGTAGCCAATTATCACCCCTCTGTTAACTAGTTGCGCTTCCGCCCACGAGCGGTGTTTGAAGGAAGTAAGGAACAAACTTGCACCCTTATGGTAGAATATTGTGAGGTTAACATAGAATTTTGTTTGTTTTCTGGCAATAGATATAATAAAATGAACTATTTAATTTTTTTATAAAACTTTGTCTTATGTTTTTAATAATATTATTCTTAAACTTTTATTGGAAAATGAGCGAAAATAATCACGACCGGTAGGATATGATTATTTTCGTTCATTTTTCAATAAAAAATTAAGTTAAACAACCATAGTGCGGGCTTAGCACTTGACAAAAATAACTCTTAATAATATTATAATAATTTCACGTAAACTTAACGTACTTTTTAAAATTTGTTGATAAAAATCTGATAAATGCACTTCCTTTATGTTACTAATATTCTGTCAATTTTATTATACATCCGTATTTAATTATGTGGATTGGGAACAGACTCCCTTCACACATTAGAAACATGGCTTAGATAAACATTATTTAATAATTTAAAAGTAACAGCCAAAAATAACGTCGTCTTCTGTGGTTATAGTTTCACTTCATCGTAAGTTTTTGAACAACATGGTTTTTAAACGAACAATATAAGGAAGCTTTAATTATGGTATTTGAATCTAGACCACGACAATCGAAGGAAGTTTTGTAACTTGCGAACTTTTACAAATATTTTTTTCACATAATAATATGCGCTACAATTTTATAAATGCTTGTCAAGGAGTATTAGCGCAGACACAATTAATTAAGGAAAGAAAATTTCAAATCAAACCATACTTTACGGATTCAAACTAAAACCATCAGCTTACAAGCCAGCCATTCCACCACTACACCACACTCTAAACTTGCCTTATAGATACCTAATAGCTTGTAATGGAGCCGAGTATAAATGTTTGGGCGGTAGTTGGAAGTTTCTAGCCCGGTATGAAATTTCCGACGTCGTGGTAGAACTTTGTTTCCATGGCTAACTTGAAGCCGAGTTCATCTGAACTAAGTAGGCAAAGTCCGAGACAATGTACATCAAAGCGGGCGATATGAATTATTGCAAGTATTTGTGAATCAAACTGGGATAGTCAGGGTATTTATGGTTAATTCTGGAGAGGTCTTTTTGTTACTGCATTTTGAATGTGTTTTGTTATTGTAAGCGATAGTTTTATCAAAACTATAATATTTTTTATCTATTTTGATATTTATATACACACATAGTTTAAAAAAAAAAGGAAATGTGTGTAAAAATGCTCATTCTCCTTAATTTTTAAATCATTCTTAAATTAACGCTCGAAATTAATTTATGGTACACGTTTGCTATGTTTTTTTTACAAGGAATTGGTTAGCACTTGACCGTAATTCGCCTGATGGTAAGCAATCATTACGGTCTAAGATGGAACGTGCTTACCCAGTAAGAACCGATTCACTCTCGCTTTGAAGATGTGTGTCACAAGTCATGACTTTGAGATACATAAATGTTATCAAATTTATTTCATCTGAAATTTTCACGAGAAACTGAATATCTCATTGGATTGACCGGCAGATTACTGGTGGTTGAGTAAAAGGCAGGGATTATTGAATTATCGGAATTATCCCTTCTGCCAGTTGTCATTTCGTACTGTCAAAATATTCCACCTGTTTCAGTATCCTAATTTTGTCTTACTTTTTGTGTATTGTAAGAACGGAATTTGTTTTTATGACGTATTTTTTAGATTATGGTAATAATATGATACAGGTAATGTTACGTGTAGCTTTAGTTATAAGCCGTGTGATATATTATTTTCATATGTCTAATGACATTAAACTAAAAGGTAATTTTACCTTAGCTCAGCTAGCGGAGGCAATCGCATGCGATTACCGATGTTAAGCAAAGGTCGACGCGGTCAGCCTTGTGTGACCGAATAGTGGCATTCCATTTTGGGCGCTTCCGTGGGATGACACGTTAAATTGTAGGTCCCAGCTGTTTGTCTGGTACGGCAGTCGTTAAGCTATGTCAGAGGCCCTTAGGGCGGCTTGAGAACTCTCGCCACCAGAGTTGGCCATTCTTATTCGATAAGAAGAAGAACATAGCGAAAATTGTTTCAAGTAAAAATTTGTTGTTTGTAGGTATATTCATAAAGCTATATGTGATATTACGTTGATGAAAAGACGCACTAGCAACCGTTTACTCACAAAGATGTCATCACAATACACCTCACCATTTTATCTGACGGAAAAGTAGTTACCGGCGTGCGATCGCATCCGTACTCATTTCGCGCGAACTCTTGTCACTGTATCGAGATACACAAACGAGTATTTTTTCTCATATAGAGAAGAAAATACTTGGAAAATATTTGTCGTTATCGATACATGGCGCGTATCGGAAGGGACCGAGTATCATTCTTCGCAAGATCGCGCTATTTGACGCGCGTCGCGATTTCATTCCGCCATACAAGCAGGCTATGTGTTATCATAATCGTCTTATTGAACCGTCGTTTGATGTTGATGTGACGAATAATCGTTTGAACAAGACGTCTTTTTAGGCCTTCGAGAGGTGTCGCGTATTATGATTCCTGGTCGCACGTTTACGTATCTTAGTAATTTGTACTTGGGCCTAAATGGATACAACTTATCATTTCAGTTAGGTAATATACATAGATACATCATTGGTCTTATAAAAGTTGTAGTTTTATTTGCTTTTGTTTTACACGACAGTTATTCAATACATAGTAACATAGCTTTAGGCCAGTGCCTCAATCAGAAGCATTTTGGTCAGGTATTCCATACCAAGAACTGATCATAACTTTGTCAAGATAATTTTATTATGGACAAATGTTTGGTAGAGGTAGGAATTAAACCATTTTTTTATTTTTTATTTGATATTAATTTCAAATTTGATACGGCATTACACCTAGATGCAATAAACATTGATTGGATTACAAGCCAGTTTACATAGCCAGTCATATTTGTATACCAAATACCTATATATGCTAACAATATGCTTATCCCTTGGTTTCAGAGCAGGCTTTGATGGCTGCACTTCATAGGCGTGATCGGAAATATGCAGCAACGGTCGTGGACACTATGCCTACTGGGAATTTTCATGCTTGGATTAGATTCTAAGCTTGTTGGTAAGAACTATTAGTTATCTTTAACGAAATCACAATATTTATTTTCATTAGCCATGTCAGAGGCCTAAGGGTCGGGCTATTAGGACGGTTTAAAAACTTTGAAACCAGTTTTGACCATAGCCGTTCATATACGTAATAACTTGCTATTTCATGAGACTGTTGTGTGCAAATATATTTTTAAAGCTTTCCTAAATTATGCTAATTAATATCCCGAATATATTATCATCGCTTGATTATTATTGCTCGTAAAATGCACGGTCTAGTTTTAATGAACTAGTCCGTGAATTTTAATGTTAATTAAGTAATAAATAAAATTAAAACAAAAAAAAATATTTTGACAAACCCCAACTAAACTCTTAACTAAATTCCACATTTAAGTACGCATCTAAAATTATATTTTTAATCCTAGTCTTTATTTTTATTTCAGGAGAAGCTTTCCAGCCCGAATTCGCAGAACCTTTAGTTAATTTGACCATACCAATAGGAAGAGATGCTACCTTCAGATGTCTGGTACAAAACCTTGGCGGCTATAGGGTAAGCTAATTTAATAGGAAATGAAACAAATCCATTAATTAATAATAACTTCTTTATTGAAACTCAAATATTACTCCGTCGTACTAACATCCTATAACTATTTAATCAAAAGGTTCTAATTAAGTTAATTAAATGTACATAAATGTATTTTGGTGTTTTTAATCTGGAAAAGATGCAAGGTTATTTCGATACAAAAAATATTATTAATTGAATTATTTTTGATTAATTTTGTTCGGGACTATCCTTGGAATTAATCTTTTAATTAATGGCAAAACAACCTGATAATCAATGTCATAAAACTAAAACTTAAACAGTAGTTAACTTAACAGAATTTCTCCATTATATTTTTTTTGCAGGTGGGCTGGGTGAAAGCAGATACCAAAGCGATCCAAGCAATCCACGTGCACGTAATAACAAACAACGAGCGAGTCGGCGTCTCGCACAATGGCCCGACAGTCTGGAATTTGCACATTAGAAGCGTACGGGAGGAAGACCGGGGCCTATACATGTGTCAAATCAATACGGACCCTATGAAGAGCCAGGTATGTAAATAAAATAGTAGAGAATTGTATGCAGGCTTGAGTATTGTTGAATTTTATTGCCAATTACAAAATTAATGCATTAGGTTTTGCTACCATGCAACCAGCATTATGCTGAGTTGGGGCTGTGTTGTGGCAGATATTATCATTGCTTTTAGTTTACTTAATTCTGTTGCTTTTCTTTCAAATCTGCCATTATAAATGCCATACAATTTCTCTCTTTCTTTCGAATTCGTCTAAATATATAAAACTCAGAGGTGACTTACTGACTGACTGACGCCATACTGATCTATGAACGCAAAACCCAAAGCACTAGACGGGTTGGGCTTAAATTTGCCATGCATGTATGTAGGTAGATGAAGTCGCGAAGGCATCCACTAACAATATTTTTTGGAAGTACCACTTTTAAATGGTGATAAAGGGGATGTTATTTCTACTTCTTGATGCGGACGAAGCCGCAATCACCCACTAGTTAAGAAAATCATTCTTGATTCAATAAATTACTTTCTTTGTGCTTTCATCACAAAAATAAAAGGATTAGAGTAACATAAAACAATGCATTTCTAAACTTACATCGCATTACACAAACTCCATATTCTTGTATTTAAATCTCAAATGTAAGCTTAACATGTTAGCACTATCAATAATTATTGAGCAAAGAAAAGAGAGAGGAAAGAAGCAAATGCGGAAAATTTACAAAATAATGTCATTAAATTTGAATGATTAGTTTGAGGTCAAAGGACTCCACTCAATTTCTTCGTCAAAGCTTTCAATAGTGTCACGATGTTCATGACTATTCTTACAACCATGCTTCTTTTTGGTGCTATACCCACGAATTCTGACTTGTCTGTATAAAAACTCAGTAGTCATTATTTCAGGAACAAACATTTTCCTGCTTTTAAACAAAATCAACTCACGCGGTCCCCAACAGTCTGTTGGTAAAAACACGTCGGCTAAAGAACCGTATCGATAGCATTTAAATATCTGAATCACCATCCCAACAATAATAATTCCAGCATATGTTGATAAAAGAAAGAACAAAAACATCCAATCAACAGTCCAAGGCATGAACCAAATTTGATAAGAATCTCCATACGTTCTGACTTGTAAATCGTCGAACCTAAAATACAAAACAAAAGCCAGTATTATGGGATTCAGTAACCAAGCAATTTTCCAAAAATAACTGGGTCTTATTCCTATCATGAAAATGATATCAACACTATGTGTCTTTAATCCATAGATCCAATATAAAGCGATTGAGAAACACAAGTTGTTCATGATTTGAATTAATTCTGTAGCATCTGTCAATGCTCCGGTTAGGTCAGAACAGAAGAATGGCCATGTTATGACACTAAGACACACTAACAATACTGCGCAAGACAAATTTTTATATCTCTGCGTTGCTTGGTATCTAAACATAAGATCACCTAAATAAAGGTGCAATATCCAAATATTTGCAAACAAACAGAATGATATAGAAGAGAACCAAAAAAATCCCCAAAGATAATTACCAAAATAAGTCATAATTTCAGCCATAGAAGCGAATTCCGTAAAATAGAGTCCATCGTCAACTTCAATTACGTACTCCTCTTCGCCGTGGTAGTAAGACATGGTTTTGATTCCGCTGAATGCTATTAAAGACAATATCAAAGTAACCGTAAGTGAAAATAGAGATGTTATTATTGCAGTCATCGTAGCTGGGCTACGAAACGAAACGTCATGAGATATAAATACAATAATACCACACCCAGAGCCCACAGACAACAAGCCTCTAGTCAGCGAGTTAAACGTATTAGAAAAGAATACAAGCTTCCAATGTAAAGTGATGGTAGAAGCATACCAAGTCCCGCTAGATGACAGGGCTACAGAAAACAAGCACAACATTACAATGGATAAATATATCACTAAAATTTTAACTAGTACTTGCATAAATTTTTCTTTTCTTATCGATAGCACAAATAGTAGCAAACTTATTGTAGTACACGCAATTATTGCCTTCCATGAGAAGAAACAGTTGCCTCCACCGCTTGTGCTGTTGTATCCGATTTCGCGGTCATAGAAGCAGTAACTTGCCGTTTGCATGCCGCAGTCAGCTCCAAACAGGGTTAATGCTTCGAGGCAATGTTGAAAGATGGACACATTTATGCTCTTGACCATACATTTTGAATCAGGAAAACTGTCACAAGAGAACCACGGTGGTGGGTCCAGAGCAGAATAAAACGTATACACTAAATACCAAGACACTAACACCATTAAATACAGTATCTTCAAAATAATCAAGAAGATTGACGCATATCCGACGGGCCGAAATATAGGACAAAAGTCCCACATGCTTATAATATCACAGTTCGTGTATTGAGCCAAAGCTATCTCCGAATACACTAAGGGAATCCCGATAAATATAACTCCGAACGCTTGTACTAGTCCGTGATAATAGTAGCCATTGTGGGATAATTCTGACGGGCTGAACATTACTGTGACTTCATTCATCATCCAGACCCACATAATCATCCGGTAATTACCGTAACTCGACCATCGGCTTGAGTTTTCGTGGCTGGTATTTTTTTCGTCGCTACCTCTTTCTTCCGCCATTGTTTTGCTCGTATGCTGGGCCAACTAGATTAGTGGTAGTTTGGGCCGTGACGTTCGGTTAGCGCTGTCAATTTGAAACGTATCAACGAGAATTAAATCGCAATTAGAGTAAACATTGGGGAGATAAAGTGAATTAAGCTACGCAGTGAGGGACGCAGCGGGTAATGATTCGTGCACGGTGCACCTAAATTATTGCGCTCTGGCGTAATTTATACCCAGTCCTGATAACAACATAAATCGTGGGCGCCGACAGCGCTAGGGTTCGATGTCACCGTTGACGCAGCATGACGCCTCTTGACACAATGCTGTTTCAATAAAAATTCGGAAGCGAGGACAAATTGTAGGCGATTATAATGAAACGGAGAAATAAATTTCATCGTATTTATGGTATTACGTTTTTATAGAAAGTGTTACAATGCTCGTATTTGCGGCCGCATGGCGCCATTATTTTTGTTGTTTTCGTAATAACTTTTTATACAGATGAAATTTTGCCAGTATGTTATTTTGGGTCTTGCAACATTGGATGAGTTTAACTTCGGAGGAATCATATTTAAATTACAGATATATTAAAACTACCGGTAAAATTTTCGTTACGTAACTTTACTTTGTTTCCAGATGGGATTCTTAGAAGTGGTGATACCACCGGACTTCATCCCCGAAGAAACATCGAGTGACGTCATGGTGCCAGAAGGGGGCACGGCTCGTATCTCGTGCAGAGCGCGAGGGATGCCGGAGCCTCGCATCATGTGGAGACGAGAGGATGGGGCTGATATAGTGCTTAGAGACCTGCATGGAGGGAAAACTAAAGGTTAGTGTACTGTGGTATGGTCAAAGGCCAGTAGGTACTTTGATATATCAAAACTTTCAAAAAATCACTGATCATAATGTGCATAGCTCAGGTTATACAATACATGCTTGGTTACTTAAAGACAGAAAAAATCTGTACAGCAATATGTGTAGATCTGTTTCAATACTTCAATACTACGTTAAATGACTTATGTTGTATAGTTTTACATTATATTGTGATAAGCTTTCTTTACCCTCTTAAAGTGTAATTACTCATTTTAGTTACAAGTGACCTTCTATAGATATAAAAAGCAAAAAAACACGTTCCTTGTCTGTCAGATTAATAAAGAATCATAGATGATTGATAACATAATCATATAATTATATTATTTACTACGATTATATTACATCATATAGTATATAACATTTATCAAGCACATCTGT
Source organism: Macaria notata (assembly GCA_927399415.1). Lineage (NCBI taxonomy): Eukaryota > Metazoa > Arthropoda > Insecta > Lepidoptera > Geometridae > Macaria > Macaria notata. The sequence goes on from OV656727.1 coordinate 6,588,014, forward strand.
ACCATCAAGCAAAAATGTACGAGGCAGACGACGGGCAACAGACATTATTATTAGGGATCCTAATGACGGAAAAACAAAAGGTACGCTTAATTAAGGCTGACAATTTATTTTGGCTGAAAAGTAAATCCAGGTACAGACGCTACTATAAAATGAAACCTGAAACAAGATTGTTTCAGTATTGTTTCTGTTATGTCTTTGTTTCGATCCAACTCGGAGACAGTTTATGGAATGAAAATAATATCTCTTCTATGATGTTTTGGTCTCATAGTAGGTTTCGAGGCAAATAATGGTGTACATCGGTCCAAATTTGCGATACGTTTGTTAATTTTGAAATTAGAAAATATTGCTATCTTTGTACGTTATTTTGCTTATCCCAGTGAAGGGTTTTTCAAGAGTTTGTTCGTTATAGAACAGCTTTTGTTTGTAATGGTATACCTACCATTTTCACCTTCATAATCATTTTAATAAAACAATATTATAATTGTATTTTATGTTGTTTTGTTAAAAAATTTGTACGAACACAATTTACTAATGTTTTGTCTTTAAAATCTGTTAATAACTACAAAATAATATAACTTTTTTCCCGCAAAACAATTAAGTGAATAACAAAGATTTGTATATTTTATTCTTATAAATATTTTTCCCACAGTTGCAGTGTTTGAAGAAGAAGTGTTAAACCTGAACAAGATATCAAGATCCGACATGGGAGCATATCTGTGCATTGCAAGCAACGGCATACCTCCTTCAGTCAGCAAGAGAATAGTTATCAAAGTGCATTGTAAGTATAATAATATACCTATTTATTAAAGGCTGAAATAATATGTGAATCACTTGGTTATCTATCAAGCCTTAAAAATATATTGTCCTTATGCCATCGATACAATATATAGGTATGACATATTCTTTGATATTTGAGGAAAAAATATTTTCTAAATAACACATACAATAAACTCAAGAAAAAATGTACCTATTTTATATGATTGTCAGATATTATTTTAAAATATATTTGTCTTCCAATCTCTTCATAACCTAAACACATCTAATTTTCCCTGTTTGTGATACCTAAAATACATACAAATAAATCATTAAACGTAACGTCATCAACGGAGCTCTCTATCTAAAAATACCATCAGATAAAAAAATATCTCCCACAAACTAATTTAATGAAGAACTATCAATGCCGTCCTCGGAACCAGGATAGGTAAACCTCTTATCGCAAAATTACTTTATTAAATAAGAAACAGTCCGGCTTCGAAGCTTTTTTCCCGAAGGAAATGTTTTTAGAAGCGGTTCCGTTTCACCGACAAAATAGGTCCGTCGAAAATTCACAGTAATTGTTGTTTATCTCAACAAGTTTCTGAGGTTCCTTGTTATTAATGGTGGTATATAATGTCAGCGAGTGGTGGGTTTTAATTATTTTCTGGCTCCGGAGAAGTGTTTGCGTCTTCGCGTCTACTCAAGCGGACATTTTGCCTTTATGCAAGATTTAACTTTAATATTATTAGCCACCCTGGGCTCAGTGCTCTCTCTTAGAATTTTGTAAGCTAGCTTAAAAATATCGCTCTGCTGTCGAGGGCCGGTTATGCCTGTTTTATGTAATAGGCTGAATAATAAAACGTGGCTATTTATGGAGCTACTAAATACGTTGCCAGTCCATTTAGTTTTCTTAGACGTTACACTGGAAATACATTCTAACGGTATTTTTGGCTTGGATTTTCACTAACCTACAACCTAATTATAGTTGAATTATGTGAGCTTTTGTTGCTTAACATACAATGAAATGCGTGCGTGTAAAGCTCAGTGTAACGTGCGCGCATATAAGTACTATTCTTGTAAACAATTTGAATGCCATTAAATGAACAAGGTTTTGTAAAGATTGGCTATGAGTTTTGTGGTCATTTTGGTCATCTGACTATCTAACATGACTTTTGTGACACTAATTACTTTCTTTACTAATAGGTTAGTGGAAAATTGTGGGCACACGCAAACATTTCTATATTGTTTTTTTATATAAAATTCCTTTAAAATTATTTAAATTATACATCTCTTATTTCTTTTTAAAATTATTTTCTCCCCGCAGTCCACCCAGTGATCCAGGTGCCCAACCAGCTGGTGGGGGCGCCACTCGGCACTGACGTCACACTCGAGTGCTACGTCGAGTCCTCGCCCAAGTCCATCAACTACTGGGTTAGAGATTCCAGTAAGTACTATTAACTACTTTTTGTGTTATTTATATTTGTATATCTCTATACAATGTCATCTTTGTGCTTCTTTCACAATAAATATTTTTTATTCGTTATTTTTAACACTGGACAGTTAGGAATTTGACCTCTTGGACACCTCAAACGACAACCGTGCAAACGATAATGTGATCCAAAATGAAGCATTTTTTTTTAACATGAAATAGGCTTACGCTTGACTACAACTTGCCTGATGTTAAGCAACGTTATAGTCTACGATGTAGCGCGCTTGCCTAGAAGAAACCGGTTTACTCTCGACTTGAACATACTTGTGATTAAAAAGTAGTACATTTCAAAAGAGATGACAGATTTTACATTTACGGGTAATAGCGAAGTAGATACCAGAAAGTGACTTTTCTATAAAAACGAATCTCGTTTATAAAATTCTGCAGAAAATGTATGGAATACCATAAATCAGTAATTTGGTTATTTGATCCACAAGCAATTACTTTTCGTTTCCTAGTATTACTATACCCGGCAGGTGTAGAGACAAAACCTTTATTAATTAATTATTTCGTCTTTAAATACAATAAAACGTAGACTTTATCTGCATTAAAGGTATTAATAAACCACCTTGTCCCTGAAGAACCTCGATAAATTCACTATTCATTTTGTTGTTTCTTGTCAAACTGTAAATAAAGTCGGTCTCAATATAAAAAGTTTGATAAAGTGGAGAAGAATTTTCCTACAAGTTGTTAAATAATACAGTGTTTGACGTTAGGGAGCGGTAAGATATCACCATAGATTAGAACATTATGAAGTTAAGACTGGGAAAATAATCTTTGAAGTATTATTATTCTTGTTCGTATGAGAATGGCCAACTCTGTTGTCCAGAATTTTCAAACTGCCCTGAGGGCCTCTGACATGGATTAACGACTGCCGAAGTATTAGTAAATCTCTTACATTGAGTCGTATTCTACATAATTGAGATTTCAAAATTTGTCACAATCTCTTAACAATGAATTTGTTAAGAGAGTTATCTTGGACAGATGCATCGTGGTGAGCGTTTAGGGTCCTTCCACGGGACACAAAGTCCTCAGGCCATAAATTTAAAAGACCATTATTCTCTGCAAAGGCATATGCTTGTTCAATTAGCTTAAATTATCTTTATGATCATTTTATATTTATTATTTACCTTTTTCAAATGATGCATTGATTGATGAAGTTCTTCCATTAAAATAACTTTTCAGTCGCTTCCATTTATCATATATTTTCTAATCTATGGCGAGAACTAAGAAGCGTTGTGTCGTGCCCACCACCAGTTTAGAGCTCTCTTGGGAAGATCCCGTCTAGAAACATTGACATCACAATCAACAGACTTCTCAAGGAGCACAAACATTCAAACGTAAAATATGTACCATAGGAAAACATTGTCGAATACTTACTTCCTGATCATTTTTTTTTTTGTTTCAAGCAGAATAATTAATATCATTGGTGCCCCAAAGTTTTTTTTTTTTGTAAATTGTGCTCAAAAAGTGAAATCCAGTGTCCAATCCGTATTCCAATGCTAAGCCTCCCTTGCACTACGATTTCAAAATACACTTAGCGACAAAATTACGATCAAAAACTAAGTGTTATGTTTTACGATGTGTTGTTTTAATGTTACTAAGTATATTTTAAATTGTTTTATCAATTTGGGCTATAAAATTAAACCAACTGAAATTTATTTTTTTCTAATTTAAGAGCAATTATAATATTGTTCATCTTTTTTCATCATAAAAACAATGTCTTTTATAATTGAGTTAAACTCTTTTATAAATAGTGAGGCATCTGTGATTCAAACGTCTATGTCTAAAAGCTAAGGAACGACACGCGAACGCCTCTCGATCCACTGACTTTAATCGCAAGTGAGAAAGTAATTTGGGCCAAACCATTTAAGACAAAGGCACTCATTACTGGCAGAGACTTTTTAATAGAGACGGGGGAGTCTATTTTTAGATGCTTGATCGTTATTTTGTTAATGGTGTGATTGGCTTTTTATTTATTTTTTGGATAAGAATCTTTCGTCTTAGTTGTATTCCTAACTGCTAAGGATCGTGACTCCTTCTGACTAGTTGTCATTTCTTGCATTTTATTGGTAACACTAACGCTTTTATCTACTCTCTTGTTAATAATATATTATAGGTTTTTCATAGCGATTTTCTTTTCGTTGATTTTTGAAATAACCCTTTGATCTTAACAGAGTCTAATTAAATTCAAAACATCTCTAACATAATCCATAACGCTACTATCTATAGCATCGCATGTATTTATTACCAATTCAAACCAAAACCGGTCTTTTATAAAATTGAAGAGCCAACACATAAATACTAATTAATAAGGTACTCGTAGGTATTATCTATTTTAGTTAAACCCAATTTCAGAGATCAAACATTAATCCGATCTCGTTTTATATTTTACTTCTAACAGAGATCAACCGTAATGCTAATTAATCTAGAGTAATAGTAGATAATAAAGCAAACTTTGTGATCTCGACGGAGCTAATCTTCTTTATTGGTTAAAACCTTTCAACACGAAGCTAATCCTTTCTTTGGAAGGATTATTGGTTGTTGTATGATTTTCCAGTAAATGGTTTCTTTATAATATATATATTTATATCATGATAGTCTTTTTAAAAACTGGATGTGGTTTTTTTAGATGAATAGTTTAGCATATGGGGTAAAAACGAGTATGGGATATACCATATGATTTTTATTGCAATTTAAATCATTGAGAATATTTAATTACAGAGTTAAAGAAGATATTTCATAATAAGGTCAGTATTATCCACGTAATTTACGCACTTAAAGTGATATTCGTACAAATCTATACACACCAATTAGCTTGCCGAAGTATAAGCATGGGTACTCCCCAAAATAAAATAAAAATCTTTTATCAAGTACAAAAATACAAAATATTTATTGACATAATAAAAAACGGGTAACAATAATTTCTTGAAACCTCTGGCATTGTGCTAGTCGTGAGACTGTGTTACAAGGCCAGTGTCTTCTCCCAATTGTGGGGCTTATATTATATTACGTCTTGTATTAGGTACTAAATATTACGATAATAATGTAAATAATTAAAGGTACGTTATAATTAAGTATTTCTACAATTATATGTTTATCATGTACGTACACTTTAACCATGCGTAATGTCAAAGAGTCTTACACCATATGCTGCAGCAATGCTTAACGTAAAACGAGTTGTAGCCAAAAGTAAATCTATCCGCAAAAAACACACTTCTCTTCAAAATGCATTTTCCCACAGATTTTGTAATAACACTTTTGGCAGCACGCTCAGTCGGGTGTCGCTTGCAAGTAATGAGATATTAAGTTTTAATTTACGATTGAGTCGGTTCTGTCTTAAGGAAATTGACCTATTGTGGTGGATAAGACAATAGTAGTTAGTGCCAAATGAGTGGACGGGATTACGAGCCGCTGAGAATGAGGAGACGCAAACAATGCTCTTATAACTTATATCCTGGGGATGTTAGAAATTGCTAAAGGCATTATCTTTGCTCCGGTTAAGGCTATAAAGTGTGGAAATGTTGTAGTTTGTGTTGCAGTAAAGTCACGTGGCTTCGCTGTCTATTCGTTTTCTTTGGGTAGTATATGTTAAATATTTTTTGTGTATTCAGTCATTTATTAATCAATTAGTTATTTATCATTTACTACATATTGTGTAAAAAAAGAATAAAAGTGAGGTACGTTGTTCGAAGATAATTTATTATATTTAGTTATCTTTATAACCTTGCTGAGTTATCTGATAAAAAGTTAAAAAGTTTATTATTTTTTATGAACGTCGCTTTTATTTTAAAATTAAAAGAGACTGTTTTGTTTTAGCTTGCATTTACTAAGTTTTAAAACATAAAGTTACAAAATATTTTTATGTAAGTAATAGTTTATTATTCATATTTTCACTTTCATGAGATCGAGATCAAGTAAGGTCTATATCTAATACCATGCAACATACCTACTTTTGAAAAGATAGACAACTTAATTGATAATGCATAAATGATAGCCATCTTTTCCACTAATTTAAGGAAGGGAATAAGAAATTCTAAACTCAAAATCCTGCCGTATTGCTTCCCAAAGCGCGAATTCAGGTCTCGCACCTTCTAAATAATCCTATCGTACTATTTCTTACAAAACACAAAATGGCTGTACTGGTTTCACACCTCTGGATCATTATACACCACGTCTCGAGTTATTCGGGCGCGAAATGTTCGTTTATTCTACTGATGAATCCATATTTTATTCATACAGCCATGTGTGAACAGTAAATGTACAATGCTAGTCTTGTATGATGAAATGGTGTAGTAACCTACTGCTTTTGAGAATTTGTAGTAGGTATCGTTTGTAGAATGATGTAGCATGCTTCCATTTAGATCTTTGTAGCTTTCTTCACGGCAATACATAATAATGAGACCAAAAATTTAAATAAGACACTAGAGTTAATGAAAAAGAAACTCAGACCAGAAAACTTAGTGTAGTTTTATGACGAAATCACAATACAAAACTAGGAACCTTATATTATTTAACTCATTTATATACAAAACATGTATGAAATTTTGTATTTTTAATGACTAAATAACATCTCTTTTTCCAATTTTTAATCAATTAGACTATTCCTTGTGCAAAAATAGGTCGTATAAAATGTCCATAACATTGTAATTGTAAATTCAGCACTGTACCGTAAAATGGGGTGAAAAGAGATCGCAAGGTGAATAGGGACAAAACCGGGAATGAGTTTTGACATTGAATATTTTCTTCTACATCATTAACATTTTTAGTAGGATTTGTAGTAGATTATTGAATCTCTCCTATGGCAACATTGAACTAATATGAACTTAGCTGCAAACTGTCAAAAAAGACACTTGAAAGTGGGTTATGCAAGACGCCGGTTATAACAGTGATATTAACTTCGCTCTGTCGGCTTTATTTTCAAGTGAGATAGTAAGAGTGTTTGTTTAAAACGTAATTTAGTGTTTTGGCCGTCATATGCAAATAAGGTAAGCTTCATTTATCACTTAATATAGGTATTATCTTGATAAATTAGAATGCCATCAGAAATTGGTGTTTTTTGGGCCAAATAAGGACGCCTAAAGTATGAATAAGGACGAAAGGAGGGTGAAACGGGACGAGAATGAGATGAATAGGGACGACTTATGTATGAATAGGGATAGCTTTATAGGGTTGTCACTATGCAGTTAACAGTTTTTAAGATAAATAGGTACCTATTCTAGATAATAATTAGATTAATTTTATTATGTTTTCATATACATAATAATTAAAACAACTGAAACTTATAATAATTAGGTTTATCTCATTATATTAAATAATTCAATAAAACAAAATAAATTTAGTGACAGCCCTAGTAAATTTCCCCATTCACCTTATTTTTGTCTCTAATCACCCCGTTTTCAGGGTGAATAGGGATTGCTTATATTTTACCGTTTTATTCTACTAATCACGTAGTTTTATATTGGTTCACAGAGATACCATAAAGACTCATATAATTCAATTGTCATACAGCTAATTTTCTTACTAAAAACACCTTAATTTTTGGTGTGAAGTTCAAAATCGTCCCTTTTCACGCCATTCTACGGTACCATAATAAAACACCAAAATAATACACAGAATGACGTCACCTATCACGAGCACTACACAACCCATCGCCACCCATCCATACGTTTGTGGCCATGCCTCTATGCTGTTGAAATTGATTTCCATTTCCCACTATAGGTGCAGTCCAATATCTAACCGGTCACGCATCCACCAGATCGTAATTCCGTCACATAAAACTGAATGCACCTCTATATTCCTCTATATCATTCGAATGCTGGCACTACCGAGGAGAATCATAATAAAACTTTTCACTAGGTTGATGTATATATATATGTAAGTGTGTAGGAAGTAGGTAGGTATAGATAAAATGCAAACGTGGGTGAACTCGTGCAAACTGATTAGAAAATCCGGTACGCAATTTGTTTGTTTATTTCTGCATCAATTTTACGATACGAAAAACATTTTTAAATACTGTGACTCCAAAAGGTTTCAAATAATATGTGCTTCTTTACCAGACCAGTCACATCTCCTGAAGTGACACCTGTGCAAGCAATAACAAAAGCAAACTAAAGAAAACTAATTTATTACACTTTCTAAAATTAATTAATGTAGTGAATGAAGCTTGCATTTTGCTCAAAGAAGATGTTCACTTGGAAATTACACTAATTATGTCTTAATGCAGTAATCAATGACTAAAATAATGTCAATTCGGGCATTCCTGGTTAGAGTTTTACTCTTTTAATTATATATTTTCATATGTCATGTAATTTATAAAGCTGAAATCATGAAACTGTAACTATATTATGTTGTACTAACGTAACCTGAACTTCTAGATCAAATGCACTAGAACCAAATCACACCAAACGTAGAAAACGTAGTTCTCACGTACAAGGGCATGACATCCGTATAGTTCCAAATAAGCCTTATTTCAGCGATGTAATGAGTCGAGTTGAGCTACGTCGTACTCCCAACCACAACGATATCAGATCAAATAGACGCTCCATTGTGGCAAAAAATATCATCATTAAATGTTTCTTGTAATTTATGACCAAGAGCTTTATTATTATTATTATACGCTTGATAGGACCCCAAACTAAGAGTGTCTATTATGGACTATGATAGAACGATGAAACGTGCTCAAATTTTCTGAATATAACCAAAGAAAACACGTGAAAACTTTCTTATAAAGTATATGCTTATATGCTTCATCTGCTATCTGACATTTCTGATTGATAAGTCTGCAATAATTTACGCGTCTTATAACTAATTGCAGATCGTTCCCTGCATACCATAACGGCTCATAGGGTAGCTTATACCGATAACATATAGATAGTAAGTTACAATTACAGTTAACGGGATTTATCTAGTCATACAATACATTTCCATGCATCGCATCACCGAAATATTTCCATTTTTTCTGCAAATAATCTAAGGATAGAAAGTAACGTCTCTAAAATATCGTCTACGTCCAAGCAGCCGTTGGCGGTTGCGCAAAGTTCGTCGTTCGGCAGTTGTCGCGTGAAATTTACGGGTTAATTTTCAATGGGCACGGTTTGAGCTTCTGCGAGTTTTAAGTTTCACATTATGCTTGGTTAGACTGAGAACGTATTTTGTGTTAAGGTTTTTCTTGGAACTGTGTAGGCTTTATTTGTTTTAGTTTACTAGTTATTACACACTTTTTATAAGTTTATGAAAGATAGTCGCGTTTTTAATGCGATTACCGAAATTACGATATACGAGTGAACGCGGACCTTCACTCGCGTTATTTCAGGATGTAGCCTTGAGTTTTTAAACTATGTCTGTATAATTTTATTAAAAATATCTATAGATCCGTTATCACACAAAACCTGTATCCATTAAACAATATGAAAACAGTTTTTACTAGTTTAAATTTTGCGTTAAAACTTTTCAGAGTTATGTAACCGTACGGCCGCTGACATAGATATCTGGTGACAATGTATGACGGTTCCTTAATACAAATGGTGAAGCCGCGGGAGATTCTCAAGGGGATCGCATTGCCGTGAAGTGTGACGCGTTACTTTCACAGAAACAACTTTGAAAATTTCAGGATTTTTTTATGAAAATATGTAATTGAAAGCTGAAAAATACCAAATATATTTCAAGATGGGATTACGATTGAATGAGGATTGAATAACTTAGATGAGAGCAGTAGAAATAGAAATTATAATATTTATTTATTTCACGAAACAACTCACTGGAAACTACTTTTTGACATAAGAATTTGCCGATACACAACAGTGATTCTATTCTAGTGGTTAATTGGTTACCAAGCCAATAAATTTATGAACATAAATGTTAATGTAACTTACACACAGTAATATCATTTTTCAATCCTTTAAATTACAAGACAGTAATTTCAGAAAAGTATGTTAAGAAATTGTGAAATTATTTTACTACTAAAACCTTTCCAAAAACTACTACACATATCAAGGGCCGATCATATTTTTATGACTGAAAAAACCTCAATACGTAGTACTCGTATCTCGTAGCAATCAAGTTATCTCGCGGTCCTAAAACTGGTATTTTATAGTCGAAATTTTCTTTTATCTGCAACCTTTTGGGGACTTTCCCCAAAAGGTGCAATTTCATGTTTTTATTGACCGAGAGAGCGAAGCGAGTGAGATGTTTTATATTACATTGTCACCAAATTTTTGTTAAATCCAGATGTCTATAAGTGTACTTATGTTCTTCATAATATGTTATTCTGTAACAATCTTAATCTTAATACTATATACTCGTATATCAAAATACCTAATATTTAAAATCAATAAACCTATAAATATTTTTTATGGATTCAAACATACGTACATAAATTAAAACTCAACAAATATTCCAAAAAAAAGTCAAAAGTAAACACATATCAGTTCAAACAAATAATAAATAAATATTATAATAATCAAAATCAAACAATACCGCATAAAATATTCTTGAAATAAAAAAAACAACAAATTTCATAGCAAATTATTTTTTAAAATTAAATATAAAAATTTATATTCATAAAATCTACTCCCCCAAAATGACTAGCCGGTGAAACATCGCAGCTAGACATGACAAAGATGTGGCAATCAAGCGATAGCGTCGTACCAACTGTACATGAACACGAACACGCCGCGTAAATCCTTCAGAGGATATAAACTGGCTGTTTTCACTCGACGAGACTCCAACTCGGGTTATGTCAGTTTGTAACTAGTGCTTCAGGAGTATTTTGTTGAAAAAAGTTTCGAAGCAGATCGTATCTTGTTTTTTTACGTGGGATACGTTTGCGTTTGATTTTTTCCCGCCTGAAGTTAAGAATTTGATCACGTTGTTTGAGTTTGAATAAGAAATAAAAATACTGGCGAATACTTGTCATCTCGATGCCAATTGACTTCTAGGTGCTATTGAAAAAAAATTTTGTGATGTCACGTTTTGAGTATGTGTCTTTCCCACTATAACAGATTATTATCCTATGTTAATGAAAAAAATGTACAAAGGTGGATTTTAGACTACACGTTAACCGACAAGCTACGTTTATTTTCCGATTACCGCGAGCACTCGTAGCACTGTAAGCCACTAATAAACACATAATCTCACAGAGGAATATAACCTATGATTAAATTCAAAACAGCATTGTAGCCGGTAGAAGTATAAAGTCGTTACGGCAGTATATCGCACGTGCAAAACATAACTTCATTAGGATTTGTTCCGAGTTTCTGCTCGCTCTAGTCCACTCACAATGTCCCGGGGGAGGTACTTACAGTCATAATAACTTCTGTCGAATGCTCTGCGGTGCTAGTGTGGACGGGGCTGGACAATGTGCATCTTATGCTTAGCTGAGTGAACTCCAAATCATAATATATCTAAAACAATGTACATTGATTTGTGAAGTGGACTGCAGTGGAGTTTTTATAAAGCTAGCAGCTAGTGCACGTAATCAAATGCGATTACCAATGATACAGTCTATCTATGGATAGGTAATAAAAAAGTGGCGTTCTATTTGGGCATTGCTGTGAGTCATATTACACGTTAAATTGTAGGTCCAGGCTGGTTTTTTGTATAATGACAATCGTTAATCCATATCAAAAGGCATTTAGTCCTGCTTCAAATGCAATAACATAAAATCATTGTCTCGCATTTTTATGTGACTTAAATACCTTTCAGTACCTGGATTGCATATAGCGTTCCCTTTTAACCACAGTGATTCATACCCAGGAGTCATTTTAATGTTAAAAAATATTGATGTAGCAGAGATATTTGTACAGTGCATGCATGGTTCTATCTAGAAGTTTGCTGTGAATTCCTACATGTCCATTGTAGGCCCGCTGTGCTGCGAGGTAATACGATGATACATTTCGGTGAACGAAGATACAAGTCGTAGATAAACACGAATTTTGCTCTTCGACCTTTCGACGTGAAATGTCAACAATACACTCGTATTTTACGTTTAAAATAATATCTCATTGATCCCGCGATACCGTTACCTTTATAACAGAAAATTCTGGCTGTACTGAGGGGTTTACTTATCGAATTGAATGTATAATATATTTTACAATGTAGAAAACACAATAATGTATAGTTGAAAAAATACACGTAGTAGTGACACATTATTTGATATACGTTTCATTTGCTAACCGCGAGAGCCGCGTAATTGGCCAGAGGAGAATAGTAGAAAATATATATTATCAGGAAATATATTATACTCGTACGTATAAAACTATTTTTTATAGTAGGTATTTATTTACTGTAATGTCTGATCTAATGAAACAACATGATTGATTGAAATAAAAAAAAACTGATTAACTGGACTATCATAGGTTTCTCCCAAAGCGTTCACAGCTAGTCTAAACGAGATCGTCTTTGGAAACGTCTCTGAAGGCGTTTTAGTTACAAACAGAGTCCCAGTAATAGAAGGGAGGAGAACAAAGCTTCCCGTGCTTCATACGTACCCATAAATAAAGGTATTACATAAAAAATATTATAACTATTATTCTTCTAAAATAATGACTAAATCGATGAAACATAAATACTTGACCAATAGCACTCTCCCAAAGCGCCCTTGACCAATAACAGAACTCTCTCCCGAAGCGTCCACAACTAGTCAAAACGAGATCCTCTTTGGAGACGACTCTAAAGGCGTTTCTGTTGCAAACAGCGAGCGCCAGTAATGGACGGGAGGGGAACAAAGCTACCCGGGCTCCATACAACCTAATGAAGTTATGCCTTTCGCGTGCACTTGCTATGACGCTTCCTGGGATATGTTGAGGATATCTGTTGGGCATATATTCAGATAACAAAATGAGGGTAATATTATTAAGCAATAAACACATTTTAGTAAGACAATATTTAACGTTTTATTTAAAAATCTTAAAGCAATATCTGCTATTTAAAAAGTCATTAATATAAGTCATTCTGTATTCTTCTTCTTATCGAATGAGAGTGGCCAACTCTGGTACCGAGAGATTATCAAGCCGCCCGACTTGAGCCTCCGACATGGCTTAACGATTGCCGTACTAGACAAAAAGCTGGGACCTACAATTTGACGTGTCATCCGACTCACAAAGCGCCCAAATTGGAATGTCACTTTAGGATCACCCATCCACGTACTAACCGCGTCAACCTTTGTTTAACATGACTGAGCTACTGGCGCTAATTCTGTATTAAAATTAATCATTTCCTAAACACCGTTTGTAGTCTTAATAGAACATCATTAACGCAAACGCATAATTCGATGGAAATATTTGACTCGATCAGATTCAAATCATTTCCTAAATACTTCATAATTTATGAAGAAATAAACTCAATTACAAGACACATCAGAATGATAAATTACCAAGCTACGGCCGCCTACGTATTTTGAACGAAAACATAGATGTTATGTACCTACTTCCTTTTATTCCTTACGAATAAAATTGACATTGTTATTTCTAAAATTTTATAAAAACTACTTAAATGTTATAAATTCAATTTGACGAGATATTGTAATTTGTGTAGCATATTTTATGATATTAGTACTTATACCTATGTCACAACTTTACATTATCAATAAAGATTCTTTATCTTTTTATCTATATCTTTTATGAATTAATATGTACCTACACTTCATATTCCACAATTCATGTAAATATAGGTACAAATAAGAAACTTTAACTATTTCTCTATAATTGGCATTTTTTCATACCTATAAGACTCTAGTGAAAGCACAATACAGATAGCACTATGATAGGTAACCAATAATAATGAAGTTCATTCAAACATTCAAGTCATTTAAACTTTTTGCAAAAGGGCCTGTTACAAGAAAGTTGAAACTCTTGGGCACTAAAGAGTGTTCCTAATTGGCCCTTGCGGGCCGACTGTAGGGAAACTATGCCATTGAGTCCTCTAGCGCTAATTATCAAAACGCATTAAGGGGCCGAGTTGTTTTACGTCTGGGTTATGATCCATGGAGAAGGATTGTGGGCCGCGGCCGGATGCCGGCCTTTGTTCTCGCGCGAACTTGCGTCAAGTGACTGGCGCTTTCACTCCAGCCATTGCCAAAACCTACCAGCACAGCTCGATCGTCATTTTCGTTTGTCATCAATCTATGTTAGGGCGGCTGACATGTAAGTGTTAATTAAGCAGCCCTCACTCGAGCGTAATTAAGAGTGTTACAGTGTTATTTTAGACATTAATTGAGATGAAATTTCTTGTTATAATGAAACGAGGGAAGCTCGGGTTGTCGAGTAATTTTGTTCGAAGGCCATCTTCGCCGCACGTCGTAAAGTCGAAGTACACTGGAGAGTAAACAATCCGAAGTTTCGATCGAAATGAAGATTAGGAAAGGCGTTACTGGTGTTATCGTTTCCTTGTAAAGTTCACAGGGTGAAGTCGACTTAAATTAATGCGCTTTTAAACGACTGCCGTATACGAGGCTATCGTTTTGATATTGTTGCGCTCGAAATAATATATCTTAGTTGTTTTATTGGGTGGTAATAAAGCGGGCGTTGTGCGAGGGGTGTTTAACACGACGGGCGGTGCTCCGTCTTGTTTGAAAGAAAGCTAGCCGCTTTATCATTCGCGGACAACAGGCAATGTAGCTTAGGTAGCTTCGAGGCGGTGAACGACATACTTACGTACCGCAATGCCGGGATTGTTTGGGCCGCCTTATAAAAGGGGTCTCAGTGAGGAAATGTCTGCGATTTGGTGCTCCTTGAAAAATATCGTTTCTCCCGCCAGCGGCGCATTGTGACTGACAGCTGGGACATTGTCTGCCTTATCTGCCAACCTAGTTACTACACTTTACAGCGGCGACTGGAATATAAAATTTTCTCACTGCGATTTATGTTTGGTGGCTTTAATGTGTTTTGAAATGAAATATCACCACTATTATTGTTTTTATACAAAAAAAACTACCGCATATTTCATAAAAAAAAACCTATACTTACCATATTCTCATATCCAACAATACCATGTTCCCAATTAGATAATTGAAACAGTTAAATTTAGAATTCAGTCCAACCGTACTGTGAGTTCATCTTCAATTAAAGGAAACTTAGTTTTTTTAAATCTCGAATCTTCTTACGTTTGACTACAGCCTGTCGTAGATTTGAAGACCCCTGTGTAACCCAATTCTAATTAATGTGTGTTCTTACAAATTCTGTTTCGTTTCCAGACGAGATGGTGATATCCTCGAGCAAGTATGAGGTGGAGAATACAGTGATTAGTTCCTTCGAGAGCCGCATGGCGCTGACTGTCAGAAAGCTGTCGCCAGCGGATGTTGGCGGGTATAGATGCGTCGCTAAGAACTCGCTAGGAGAAGTCGACAGTGTGATCAGGCTTTATGGTGAGTTCTTTCATTTGATAATGTTCGTTAATAAAAAACAAAACTGGATGCTATTACGAATTTAGCTGAAAATCTGCCAAACTGTGAAACTCCTTGCCCGAATCTCTATTCCCCTTAAACAATAATTTGTCGGTCTTCAAGTCGAGAGTAAACCGGTTACTTCTAGGCAAGTGCGCTAAATCGTAGATTATAACGTTGCTTAACATCAGGCAAGTTGTAGTCAAGCGTGAGCCTATCTCATGTAAAAAAAAAAAAATCTAAACATAATATGATGTTAAACTAATATACTTGTAAAATATGTATAATATGTACGTAATACGTTTTACATAAAAATCAATGATAACTATTTATGCATATTTTGTCCCTTAGAAGAAAAAATATAAAAATTTGTTACAAAAGTGTTTAAAACCTGACGACATATTTATCAAGAAATAATAATCAGTCATTACTACTCTGTCAAGAGAGAAAGGCTAAAAAAAAACAAAGATGTATCAAATAGATCTAAAAAAAATTATAAATTTGGCCTAAATCAACGTAACATTGTCCTGATACATACCTAATATCTCATGTTACTTATTATTTCATCGTTTTTCTTGATATGTCAATGATTGGGGCTGGACATAATATAAAAAGAGACTCTAGAAGTTTTCTATTAGATGGTTAGGTCTAATACCTTTACCTACCTTTAGTTAGCCTTTAAGTCGATATATTTTATTTCTGGTTATTTGATACGTTTCAGATAGGTATTTATATACTAGAAGATCAAAATGGTAAATGTATGTACCATTTATTTTTCTATGGTAAACTTAAAATATAAATTTTAAATATCAATGTGAAACCCGGATCTCCGTTATCATAACTATATTATTTGGTGTCTTAACACGAGTACTAATTCAATGTCTTCCATTTTATTATTGGTGATAATATCAAGAGACTACTTTTGATTTTATTGGCATTAACTAATGGCGAGATATATAAAAAAATACATAATCTAACTAACTACACAAATAGTGGGTTCGAGTAGTATTTCTGATAACTGATGGTCGAGTCAGAAAACGGATTTTATAGTTCTAAAACTATGTTGGTTTCCTCACTTAAGTAGGTAGGTACTTAGAAAATTTTAAAAATATAATTGCGAAGGAAGCAGTTGATTGACAGTTATTTAGCGGCTAAACGAGAAACCGGCAATTTTCTTTCTCTAATTTTGCAGGTCGAGGAACTGAAATGCCTCGTGTAGATTTAAAAACACGTGTTAGCTATTGTATTGTACATCAGAATAAAATGTTTTGATTGATTATCGATTTAAAAGTATTATGTTATGTTCGTTTTCGCTTACTTTGGTACAAGTTTATGAGTGGAGATTACGTTTTCCATTACCAATTGTTTTTTAACTGTTTGTGGTTCCTAGATAGTTTTCTAACCAGAGCCACAGAAAAAATTCTTCACGTAATAAAAAAAATGTATTTGTTTCTTCTTCTTTACAGAGATACCCGGGCCCACTATGAAAAACACCAGCCCCATGTCGAAGAAAGAAGAATATAAATACTCAACACCGATCGAGGGTCCAGACAACCAATATGGTTCCGCTGAACGATCTGACGATGAAGACGACAAAGAAACAGCCACAGAATTCGATAGAAATAACAACAGAGTAATAAACTCTACAAGGAACAAGCCTAGTTATTCATCCACAATCACAATTTACGAACAGAAATTAAGTAATAAAGTTAGCAAAATTAATAACAAAATTGAAACTAGTGATAATGGAGAGTACAGCGAAAATAACATCGCAACGAACGCAGTTTCAATCGAATTCAAACTTAATTCACTGTATTTTGTAGCATTGTTAGTACTGATGTTAGATTTGACGTGAATTCTATTGATTCTATAGTTAGATGAACTTATGTGTATATCAGCTCAATAAACAATTTAAATAAAAAAAATATCTAATATATCTTAAGTATTAAGACATAAACAATATCCGTCTTTTACAAAACGTGGTTTAAAAATTAGTCCAAGAATTTGAAAATAGAAAATGGGTTCTTGTTGTTCAAACTTATCATACAAGCAATCAACATGTCAACAAAAAATTTCGAACTTTGCTTTAACGTTGGTACATTTTGACAGTTTGATAATTATGCCAGTAGACAGACAATTTTCGAACTGCTAAAACGGACTTGGTCTAGACTTATATATAAACCACGTTTTGTAATAAGACCCAATAAATACACATGTTAGTACATTTCAATCGATTCAGTAATACGTAAACTAAACCTAATATGAAAAAAAAAATAACTCATTAAATGGGCTTCCATGATATGAAAAATATATCATTGTGAATTGTATTGATTAATAATTTAAATTAAGCCTAAATAGAACATAATGAACGATAGACATTAACCAAAAATGAATTATATTATTTGTAAGTGTCGTTTAACCTCAGCCACGATTATATGTATCGAAGTAAAAAAAGGGTCAAAAATAAATTGTGTTTGAATGACTTGTTGTATTATATAATTTATGATTTCACAAATATTTTAACCTTGTGAAAAAAATGCGTCTTGACAAAAGTTTGGCCCTTACGAATTGCAGAAATGCATGTTTCTTGAAAGCAGAACTTATCAGAAAGTTTCATATCATATATACTACCTAGACACTGTTATAAATAAATGATTTTGTATTACAACACAGTGAAATAGTTCAGAAATCAATTAATCAATTCTATTCCGAGTTATCCAATTCAGTTGAAGCTTGATAAATATGATGTACAGTTTGTATGATGGCTCTTCGTCAAGTAAACATAAATTAATCGTACATTTTCAAATGGACACAAAATTGAAATTGATGAGCAAGTTCCGTACCATGAAAATTAATATCCGATCGAAGCAATATTGGCGCAATATTATTAACAACGTTGTAAAATTAATTTACTATAATGTGGGCTGTATAATAAATTAAATGTACCTTTGTATATTTATAGATATTATTAAAGCTTGGTGGCACGTGATATAACACGAAGCATGAATGTTGTATGCGTATTGTTAATTAATTGCAAATTACTTAACTACTGTACAAATCGTTGTATGTACTCGTAGATAAATATGATATTTACAATTTTGCAGAAATGGGTCAGCTTTAAAACTGGTAAGTAATTATGAATATTATGCATTTGAGTGTTAAAAATAAGAAATAAACACAATATCACAATTATACAATTTTTATCTACATTACAGTTTCTGTAAGATAAATTCTACTCGTAAACATTTAAAAGTGTATAACGTAGACAGTAAAATACCATTATCTCGTGACAAAAATTAATAAGAGACATCTATATCAAATAAGCTTTTCGATTTGTGAAAAACAACTTTAAAAAATGCAGTTTTATTATTAAATCGTCTTACAAGTGATTCAATATTTAACTCGATGTACTAATAAAGACATGTAATCAGTATCCTATCTTATATAAAATGTATCAAAGTTTTAAATGTTAAGGTCTATGTATGTATATAAAATAGAAAGATTAAACGTTTAAAATGAATGTACTTATGTATTATGTAGGTATCATGAATTTAAACTTAAGCTAGATTATGTCAGATTGATAAAAGAAACATCTATGTGAATTAAATTGTAACCATGTTTTTTAAAAAGATTTTGCAATTTCTTTCCCTAACAAGTTTTTTTTCTGTTATAAGTAATTAATTATGCTTTAGCTCGCTTCTCTGTATTGATGTGTTTAAAAAAATGGGTTTATTTTTTTGCGCTTTGAATATTTTTTGGTTCCAAGCAGTTAATAAGTACATTGCATCACGGATCGTATGACCAGACTGACCAGTGAAACTCACATGAGTAAATAACCAATATTTTTTATGTGAATTGCGACAGAAGCGCCCTCCTTCTTAGACACAAAAAGCCTGATGTCAAAGTAACATTCATCCATTTTCAAATAAATCCATCCATTCATTGTCTTGCATAGGTACGTGGAAAGTCAAACAAATGTCAGCAAAGGAGCGTCGTGGCTCCAAGTTTGTTCCAATGCCGCGGATTACCCAAACACTTCGCTCATCTTCATTATACGAAGGAACTTTGCCATTTTCACGCGCCTGCCGGCTCCCACACTGTATTGTTTTGCTATGTATGCAAATAAGCCACGCTAAGTTACAAAACAAAATAAACTTTTTGGTTACACAGTTGTTGGCTTAGTGAGTATGTCTGTATTATTTCAACACCCAGCCGCGCGGCGTTATAGCGATGTTTTTTGAGTGGCTTATATTTTTGGGAGTCAACCAGATTTATCTTGGCGTTGTAATTGTTTCGTGTAATAACAGGCGGGTGAGATATTTTAGGGACGGTTTGGTATAAATTTTTTGTACAATATTCGTTTGTGTCGTTTTGTGAAATTGTAAAAAAATTAGGATAGCCTTACTTATACATTTAGGATGACCAATGATGATAACGCTATAGTTTCTGATAGGCAGAACTTTCAATAAATTGTATTTCTTATTATATTACAGAATACAGATTTATCTCGATGTATCTTATCCGTGATTGTTTTGCCCTTTTGACGAATACAATTTGAAACAATATAAACTGCACCAAGTGAAATGACGCCAAAAACAATTTGTACGCCATAAGGCAGACCCGCTATGGTTAATTAAAAATTCAACTGAATCCAGGGCTGTAAATTTTACGTTTTCCACATTTTTTAGGGAAACTTTTCGACAGTACACCCAGTTTTGTTTATTTATGAGCTTTAGCTACCACCAGCCGACGGACGGCTGACCGGCCATACTTTCACATTAATGGTTCTGTTTTTATTTCGCAATACCAATTTGCATAACATCGAAATATGTATGTATGTACGTTTCGAAAATAAATTGTTGGAGCTTGTCTCAAAATATTGGTTTAACGGATGTATTGATGACATTGCTGTTGATGTGTGATTAACAACCGCTAAGCTACACTTAATGAATACCTATTAACTGATACGCCATTACGTTTATTACAATTTCGCTAAAATCCAAATGTATGTTTGTTTGTTTGTTTATTTGTTTGTGTTTGTTTTATATTCTTTAAATAACTCACACTGATCAGTTTGTGTATCATATGTGTAGTAATGATATGATATGAATAATGATATGAGTATGCCTACTGTCGTTGCACACCGAAAGGTAAACTTGTGGCGAATGTTTCTGTATTTTTATGCTTTTACCATCTGCATAGCAACCCATGAGTGCAATAAATGAATTTGATTTGATTTGATTTCGATACCAACAATACATTTCAATTCACTATGACTAAATTTCTTGCCATCTTATGTAATCAACATTTTTATAATATTACTTACAGCCAGAAAATCACCAGTCTCGAGTAAAACAATAACAGTTTCTCAAAGGAAATCTCAGTATAGCGAGCGCACACGCCCAGAGAAAACAACTGGAGACAACACAGTCTCTGTAACGAGAAAATAATCAATCTTCCGAGTCCAGTTGGAAGCAATCAACAGTCTGTTATTGCGTCCGTCCAATCAGATAAAGGAGCCGATATATCAAAGATGTCCGCGGTTCAATTATTTGCTATCTCTAGAACGCAGAGAGGAATTGAAAATTGCAGGCCTATGTGGGTATGACTAGTGTCAATAGCACGCGTAAACCACTCCCGCGGTAAACCGATATTGATGGGAAAGTCTGTGTAAAATGTACCGGGGAATTGATATGATATTATCAACTGCCGAGTTTAATGGAGTGGGTAGCGTCTGCGGTAACTGGGTTGGTGTATTTTACAGATTTGAATTGTAGCTTTTTGAAATTAAAATGGTTTATGTGGGAATTATCAGAATATTATTAGAAGAATTTCGGAAAAGAACACGCAATTTGTTAGACAAAGTGTAGGAAGCTCTGTGCAACGGGGTTATAAGATCATAATAATTATATATACCTACCTACATTATAATAAAGCTGAAGAGGGTCAAAAGTCCGAACATTGAAGATATTAAAAAAAATGTGTGGATGTACTTCAAATTGATGAACACGGTCCAACAATTTCTTGATATTTGGTCTGTTTATCTGTTTCTCTGTTTATTTTAACGCCCATAACGCAAAAATGGCTAAACGTATCATCACGATTTTAGTATGTAGGTAGTATGAGGTGTTAGGATTGTCCTAGGCTACAATTTATCCCAAAATAATGCGAACCCGCGGGCGTCCACTAGTAATAAATGTATCTTATACGTACATAGTTTTTAGGGTAACACGTAGGCAAGACAAACGCAAATCAAGAAGTGATAAGTATTTATGAGGAGAAGAGACTTACCCTACGAGGTGCTGAAAATGATGATGATGAAAATAAAAAAAAAAAAAAAAAAAGCAGTATGGAAATTAAATAAGTTACACAATAGGCATGAAAAATGAAGTAATTTCCTTTTATCAGTATGTATTGTTATCAATGGTTATATTTTTTAGCTCTAAATTTAATCCTTTTGGGATGAGAATATCTTGTCAATATTTTCATGGCAAATATTCTTTTAATATAAAATGTATATGTGCTTCTTCTTATCGAACTAGAGTGGCCAACTCTGGTGTCGAGAGTTTATCAAGCCACCTTGAGGCGTATGTACATATACATATGTGGTTAATTGTCACTAGAACCATTAAATAGCAGTTTATCATTAATGTACATACTCTAAGACAGTCATCGCAGAAGATTAATGTAGGTACGAGTTAGCTAATTTGATAACAATTACTGAAACTAGTATACTAGGTTAGGATCTGAATTAGTAGATCTATCTTAGTCCTATATATTACATACGTGTGTGTGTGTTTTTGTTTTTGTAATTTTATCATTGAATCAAAATAATAAAGATTAATAAGTTGAGACACCCTCAAAATCGAGGGCCCAACCTGGATGAGGTCTGCACAAAATCAACGCAGATGGCACATACAAAGGGAGGCCTATACCCAGCAGTGGGATCCCAAGGGCTGTGAATGATGATGATGAGGATTTATATCTCTACATATGTAACTATGAATCATACCTCAACCATTAACAATTCATTGTCATCTATTTTATTCAACTATAATCTAAAATAATTTTACTTGAGAACTGGCACAATACAAAGTTATGGCCAATTAAAAAAAAAAAAAAAATCTTAAATAAAATATTTTTTTATTTACTTTCAAGTTAAGTTCAAGGTCCTTTACCACCACCTACGATAATGCTATTATCAAAATGATGTACATCATTCTATGCACAACTCGAGCCAAGGCGTTCTGTTAAAATTTTCCATTATAATCACATCGTGTGTTCACTCGCTTCCTCTGAAAGAAGCATAACGAAGGCCGGAGCGATACGCTCATCTAATTTCGTAGGTGTCGTCGACACATATTAATGCAATTAGTTGTTAAAAGCGACATCTAGTGCCCCTCGTGTCATATTCAATGCAGAATTTAGAGTTCCGTCTATTGAATGAAAGGTGGAATTTTGATGAAAGGGAATGAAAGGATAAAAATAAAATCTGCATAGTAAGCCTTTTGATTACATGTTCATGATAGTAAGAGATGGAGTAAATGAGACAAGAATATGTATATCCGAAAATTGGATGGAATTAGAAAAAAAATGTTACTAAGCTATGATAAGCATAAATATATTAAAAATCATGTATTTATTTGTAGTTAATGTTTTTTTTATTGTACAACTAGAACAATGTAAGTTCATGTAACAAATGCTTTGCCCCGTTATCTCTTAACCGTGTCAACGTCTTCATATCATCATAAAGAAGGAGCTAGAACCCTCTAAGATTTATTTAAAAATTAAATGAACTGTGTTCTCACACCAGATTAAATCTCTTAATAAGGTTCTCGTTCACACCAAATTGTTTTAGTGTGTTTAACGGCCAATTTCAACAAGTTGGAGCTCATTTTGTATACATAAAGAGAAATTAGGCAATTTGTTTTCTTGTCCCTTTTTATCGGTGCTTTTACGATCATTTCGGATGGTTCTCGCAAGTGGCTATTTATCGAATGAATGTAAGACAGACTGACCGAATTTTATCAATGTGTTGGTTATTATTTGTGTGGATTTTGTTCATTACTTTCGCTAATGGAACGATAATTGCCAATGTGAGTCTGTTTGTTGTTCGATTGTTATTATGATTGGGTTTTACGCTGTAAGTGTAATTATTAATTAACATCATTACATGGCTCTATTTGTTGTAAGACTAGAAATTTTACCCGGCTTTATTTGGATCAATATGTTTAAAATTGCATTTTAAGGCAATAATAAAATAATGCAATATTTTTGTTGCATAAAATTTAGGCACCAAGGTATTATGAGAATATTGAAACAACACGTTTGAATAAATTATCTACTAATTAAGTTTATATTTATTCACTATATTATTATTTGTAACCAAAACGAAATGAAACGTTTAAGGTAATATTTTTGTACCGCCGTGGTACAGAAAAACTTATGGAAATAACAAAGCCAAAGCAGCGAGACACAGCGAATTAGTTACACAAATCACAAGTAATACTCTAGAAAATCTAACAATATAGATTTATTGGTAGCAAGTGTGCAAATTCGTCCAGATCCAGGGTAATGTGAGAAACAGAGCCGAGCCTAGTGCCTACTGTTAGTCTAGACAATGGCATTAAATTCTATAGACGACTCATTATGCCGTATAAATACCAATAGGTATTTTGTTATTTATTATGTACCTATATGTAGGTACATACATACCTAGTTTAGTTTTTTCTCTTTCTTGAGTCGTATTCTCCGAAGAACGTGGATCGTGACGCCCCCGCAGAATTAATTCGTTAGGGGAGTTTTCAGTTCCTGTTTAGTCGCGTTGCAATAGCCGCTCCCTCCCGTGAGGTTGCGTGCGCCTTGCGTCGTGCTGCTGCTCCAGAGCGGGAGGTTGACGCGCCTGCACCACCTTCAGGAACCACAGCCGGTCGTCCCAGCGCTATAGAAAAGCGCCACAACGGCAGGCACTTCGCCACCAACATCACCACGTCGAGCAACGCCGACCGTCGCTGGAACGCCGCCGGACAGAGCGACTCGTCGTGACTTCCCCGAGGTCAGCGTGCCCCGGAGCCCAGCTCCTCAATAGAGAGCAATCTCGATGAGGCCCTACCAGCTCCCCCTTGGGGACTGGCAGACGACCTAGTAATGAGGGAGTTTTCTTGGGCAGATATATACATCGCGGTGGGTGCCCAGGTTCTTCAACGGATGACACATGTCCTCGTTAATTGTGGTCTTCAAACATGTCGGTTTCCTCACGATGTTTTCTTTCACTATTAAACGAATGCGAATCCACACATAACTTGAAAATACAAGTCATTGCTGTAGGGCCGAATTCGAACCAGGATGCGTCGGGATGAAAAGCAGACGCTGTAACCGCCGAGCCACGTTTGCGTATAAATAGAGTAGTATCTAATTATATTGTCTACGATACCAATAGAGCACTAAACGAACCGGACCAGCGTTAACCCAAATCTGACAGCTTTGTACGACTGTACATGCACTACACTCTCTAGCAAAACAGAGATACATTGGAAACTACTCCTACAACCTATACTACTAAGTGAATTGCTCTTTGCTCAGCTAGCAGAGGAATACGTAGGCGGGTTCCTAAGTAAGCATATAGCAGAGATCGTATACGATAACTTACAAAGGTATGTCTTGTCAAAAGCCCTTAGGGTGGTTTGAAAACTCTGACACCAGAGTCAGCCACTTTCATACAAACTTAGGTTTTTAGCCTAATCGAATTTTGTATTGTAATATATGTAAGTATAGCCTATTAATTAATATGCTATTTTAATCTCATTCTACAAGATAACAACCTCAAACAAGCTCAATTAATTAAGTCAATCTTACGAGTTAATGAAAAATAACTATCAGTGAAGCAATCAAAGTAAACAAAACATAATTTTCATGAATCTTTTAATTTCCTTGTTATTTATCCATGAGTCAACTTATTTACTTATTAGTGAGTGAATATACAAATTTACAGAATATGTTAGTGGGCGTGTTTTGCGCTTCAGGCTCGTTGGTGGCAGGGTACAAATGCGTCACTGGCACAGTGCGGAAAACATACACGTAAGTAGGTATATTTTATAGTCATTTTTAGTTACATACGATGCATTTAGTCCTTGCCTAGGTAGATATTGACGAGGAGACAGACCTAGCCCTGAATTATGAAGTGAGTTCCGTCCCTGTCTTGGTTGCTATCAAGAATGGAAAGGTGCATCAGCGTCTAGTGGGCCTACAAGATTCTGATAAACTTCGCAAGTGGATTGAACACTTCACTTCAGACGAGTCACAAGTTGAAGCAAAGGCCTACTTTATTATTGGAAATAATGATAGTTATTTATTGCTTGTTACCAATGTGTTATTATTAAAAGGTATGAAATTTAGATGAAAGCATAAACTAAAATCTATAAAGCTGACGAGGGACTAAATTCTGAACATTAAAGATATAAAAAAGAAATGTTTTGAGATAATTCGAATTGATAAAAGTACACATTCCAGCAATTTTTATCTGTGTCTCTGTTTATGTAAACGCTCATCACGCAAAATCGGCTGTAGGTAGTATGAGGTCTTAGAAGTGTCATAGGCTACTTTTTATCCTGAAATAATGCGAGCGAAGCCGCGGGCGTCCACTAGTATATGATGAATTTCTTTAGATAGAGTATTGATACTTTCATTCATCCTAAATATAACCAAATAAGTACTACATACTCGTAGCCTATCTTTTTCTCTTCGAGTCTTATTCCTCATAAATGAGGGTCGTGACTCCATCACAGAATTAATTATTCATTGAAGTAAATTTTCTCGGACAAGTACATACATACATCGTGATGGGCGCCCGGGACCTTCCAAGAAAGACGTATGTTTCAAATTTTGTGGTCCTCTATGTAGTTCTATCAATCATCTTCTAAATAAACTAAGGAACTTAGTTTTTTTTACGTGGGATAGGTTCACGTTTGACTACAGCCTGCCTGATGTTAGTAAAACCTCATTGAGTTCTATACACGAAAACAATATATTTCTCAGTGAATAGTTAACAAAACAAGTTACACAATTTACACGCTTCGTTAGCCAGCAAATAGCTACAGTAATGCTACTATTTCAACTCTAATTACAATGTATTAAATTCTTTGCTTTCAGTTTTACGGCAAGTTATGTAGTATGTACCTAATATTATTAAAATTGTAGGCGAAATTCTGCAAGTAATTATTATTATTTTATATAGAAAAAGCTAAAAAAGCAAAGAAAATCTTCAGTAAAGTAACTGTTACACAGTGAGGATTTTTATATACTTTTATTATATAAAAAAAAACCGAGATTTACTACCTTCTTTCTGAATCTCATTTTTTATGTTGAATATTTTTGGGGTACTTGCGTTTTATGCCAAAAAGCGCCATCTGGCCAATAGCGTTAGAAGTTGTAATACCTTTTCCTACAATTTTCTGAAACAAACTGTAGTGGAAGTTCATATTACAGATTATTAGCGCCATCTGTATGTAAGTCTTTAAAATAATACGAAACGGAAGATACAAGGAGGGATAATAATTATGGTAAATTTTGGTTCCTCCTTACTGTATACAAATTCTTTTAAAAATGTGGAGTTAGCAATCAAGGGATAAATTTCTAACTTGCTTTGATCCTTTTTCTGAGCTTACTTCAACAACAATATATATTTTAACCGGTATGATGAGTACAGTTAAAATAAGCGCCATCTATCTGTTGAGTTATACACTCGCTTATACAAAGGGGTTGAAAGCACCCCAAAGTTTGCAGACTAAAACGTCACTACCTATGAAATTACTTGTTATATGCTAACATGAAACGTAATAGCTCGAGGTAAAACCAGATGGAGTTTTGTAAAAACAACCTACATGCTTACAATGAATAAATTGAAAAATGTTTTAAAACAGAGTCATATTTTTATATGTATATTTTTATTATCTATTTGACCGTACTGTATGGTACTCTAAATAGAAGCCTTTACTCAGTAGTGGGTGGATACAGGCTGAAATTATGATTATTAACCATCTATTTATGTTATACTGTTATAATATGTTATGTATATAGCATGGTGTGATGGTAATCTGTCTTGTTTATTTATTAAATATGTTATTTTCTATACGTGGAAAAGGTCCTATGATTTGGTTGCTAACTCTTTCAATTATTAAATACAGTCCATTTCACTATAGAAGAGTTTTAGCGTAGACTACGCTAAAAGATTTCTCTCTATCTATCGATCTATTTACTGTAAAATTCAGTAAACAAAATGTAGAAATTTGTTGCAAACTTTAATGGGATATAAGTATTCCATGAAACGCGATCACAATATATTATGTAGGTACTAAGTATTTTTCACTACCGTAGTTGGTGAGATTATTTCATGATTCGCTTTCTTAAACAAATGTTAATGTATTATTTACAACTGTCACATGTTTTAACTAACAGAAACTATAAAAAGGATGTAACATAGGTACCCGTAAGTGAGTCGTACCGTAATCCTAAGATACCAAGACCAAGAATCTAATCTAGGACACCTAACTTCCCAGTTCCCTGTTTCTAGGGTTTTCTAAAGGAATAATATAAAATGTGCAAAAAAGTAGTGCACCCAGTCGATAAGGTCTAACAAGTAGAGTTCAAGATAAAGGAAAGTATTGAAATTCCCGATGCATTCGACCAAATGAACCAAGTTTTTACAGATGTTTGAATCCGACATCTGTAGAGTAGGGCTACTTTAATTTTTTTGGGATATAATTAGTAATAACTTTTTAACTTTCATTAACATTTGACGTTAAACTTAACTTTGTGTGTATATGTACTGTGTATATTAGGTAAAAACTTAATTTATATTTTATAAATTAAAAAAAAGTTTAGTTTTTGGGAAAATTATTGCGTGTGTCTTACACAAGACACATCAAAGGTGGTAATATCGATTATAACAATAATTGGGGGTTTCTAAACCCGTTATGTCAGAAGCCCTTAGGGCGGTTCGATAAACACTCGACATAAGAGTTGAACAGTCTTATTGGATAAAAAGATGATTAATTGAAGCCTTCTTAAAAAGTTTAAGTTAAATTGAACAAAATTAAATGACGTTTCGAAATCATTTATCAATAATCACTAAATAATATCATTTGATTGAGATTTACTTCGTAAAGTTGTTTACAGTTTTCCTAAAATTTATCTGTGTCAAAAAGTAATCATAAGATTCGACTCCATACATTTCTTGTTATTGGATGGAAACCGACCCGTCGAAACCAAGAGCGCCCACTGAACTAACTTCTGATTAGGTTCGTGTTTTATTTATGCCATTTTGCTTTACAAAATATACTGATATTCATATATTCGTTGAAAAGTCTCAAACTCATTGGGTCTAATTACAAAACGTGGTTTACCTATTAGTCCAGAACTTTGAAATTAGTAAGTCAGTTTATGTTGTTTGAAAATTGTCGGCCTACTGACATGATGATCAAACTGTTAAAATGTCACCAATGATAAAAGGCGAAAGATTTATACGTGTTAAAGGGAAACCAGAGTTATCAACGTCATCTTGAACGGTACTCGAGCCTCACACCGCTGGACAATCGAGACACTTGTGTCACCAATGATAAATTTAACATCCCAATTTGAAATTGACATTTTGATTGCTTGTATGAACAACAGGACCCGACTTTTTACTGTCAAAGTTCTAGACTAATATTTAAACCACGTTTTGTAATAAGACGGGTTGTAAATAAATAGTTCTTGTTAATTGAAGGTTTATTTCTTTATTCGTTCAACTTGTAAACTTTGCTCTATTAATTATTACTTTGTTTCGAAAAATATGCTTACTTTAATTTACTCATAATCTAAATTATTCACGTTTGAAGTGACTATTCTATCCAAATAACTGTGCCAACGGTATGAGTAGGTTGATATCATTTTGTGTTATAAAATTCCATTTCTTTACAAGATTCCGCCAAGAACTGGGCATTTCCGTAAAACATCAAGCTTACCATACCACCACTACGGGTTTTTTTGAATAAAATATTATATAAATTAGTATATACTCAATAAAAAATATAAAGATTTATTTTGAGCGAAGTTGTGAAAATAATAAAGAAAAAATAAACACACAAGAATTAAAATCTTAAATAGGATATTAGAAAAATTTCGTATCTTACGTAATATACTAGCTTTAGATATGATATTAAAACAACTAATAAACAGTTTTCATATTATAATACATGTATTATGTTGATACTTTAATCAACCATGGTTACTGCAACACATAATATTCCTATTGTAGGACCGACATGTATCAAAAGTTCTGTATTCATAAGTCATTAACATTTTATTTAAGTTACCTGTTAAGATAAAAAAAAAAATTGGCCTGAGCTCAGCAGCGGCCAGTGGTCGATAACAGGCTGATGATGATGGTGATGTTTTATATCATTCCTTTGAGTCGATAATAAATGTGTGATTGTAATATTGCAGTTAATGGCATCTTAAGAATATTGTCTTCAAGGACAGACGTCATCTTCTGTAGATATCCTTGAAGTTCGAAAACAACTAGTAAAGCACAGTAGATATAATTTAAACAGTACCTTAAATCCTTAAGAGTGTTTTACGTGTTTTATTTACAGTGTTTAAAAATTTGTTAAAGAAATTTGTGATTTTTTCTCTGCATCTTTAACAACTACCTATTTATATCATCGTTATTTGACATTTCATTATAGTTACTACTGTGGCGGTGTAGAGTTACGCGCGTCAGCAGTTTCATACACCGCACACATAGTCTTCCCTGCGACTTGACGCGAAGTACATGTATGTAATATTGAGCTGAGTGAATACACGAAATAGTAAATTGAGAAATGTAGTTTCATGTGACGCACCCCAGGAGTCAGATATGCTGTCTACACCCGCACACACACACCCACACCCATAGGGAAACTACGTTACCGTTTTACCAAATATACTTGTGTGGCTGTAATTCATCTCTTTATATATTTCTTTGTTTTGTTTGAGTGTGAAGCCTGGACAAACATTCACACTCACAAACTTTATAGCATTAGCGTGATTCTTAATATTATTATATTTCTTGATTATATTTATTTATAAGTCTCGATTTTTTTTAAACAAGATAGGCTCGCGTTTGAATACATGATCACATCACTCGCCTGATGTTAAGCAACATTAGAATCTACGATCGAGAGTGCGCTTGCCTACAAGAAACCGATGAACTTCATATTTTTCCAACGAAGTAACCAGGCTCCAAAGTTTATGTTCTATTTTGTTTCGTCTATGACCTGCATAGCCAGTGTAATGCCTGTACAGCTTGGCTTAATATCATCGTCGGTAGAAGAGCCGTGTCGCTGCAATTATTGCTACATCCTAGAATACGTAGTGATGCTCTAAATCTGTATTGTTTTTAATAATAAACACTAGGCCTTATTACAAAAAGTGGTTTAAGTATAAGCCTGGACTTAGTCAGTTTTTGTTGTACGAAAATTGACTGTCTTCTGTCAAAATTATCAAACTGTCAAAATGTACCAATGTTAAATCAAAGTTCCAATTTTTGTTGACCTATTGATTGCTTGTATGTGATTCTGAACAACAAGAATCCACTTATTTTCAAAGTCCCGGACTAATAATTTAAAGCGCGTTTTGTAATAAGACGGTAGGAGATAATCATACAAGGTACTAAATTATCATTGTGTAGGCATTGAAAAGTCAGTGTAATGCTTATTGTCATTAAGATTAGGCATACTAGATTACCGTCTTACTTCTAATCTATCTAACAAACTAAGGTGTTTGTTTCTTTAAACCATTAGTTAAATGGTACAAATATTACTCCTAGTCCAACATAAAATAAAAGATCATTGAACTCTTCCCGTTCCCTGCTATTTTTGCCGATATCGATAGAATAGCCTCGAGGTACAACACTACGCCTGTAACTTATGTCGCCTGTGTTAATTTCGTCGCCTGACAAATTCGCCGGAGGCACCTCACGCCTTAAAATGGATCCTTGCCCGCTCTCAAGATTTCTTTGCAGTGAATTAGTTTGTAGCTACAGATTTAATATACTATCATCTAGGATATTAAAAATGTAGCTATTATGAGCGGTTTGATGGTAAAACATTGTAAAAGATTTTGTTGGAAACCGCATTTGGTGCAGTAAAAATGCAATTTAATCTATCGAGCTTAGGAAAATAGGCTTTGCTAATTTGGTTCGACGTACCTGAACATGTTATAGACGTAAACTAAATTCTGTTACAATTTACCTACATTTCATTTATCCTGCTTGCACAACTACTTTTAAACACATTTCATTCTCTCTTAAGTATTTTTATCGCTAAATTCGGTTCAGTATCGTTACGAAAGTGGACTCATTAATCAACATAAACACATTCACTGGTAAGAAATTCCAACAAAATAAAACAAAAGAAGCACAGGTTTAAGTAAGCACTAAAATTACTCAATCCACCAGCGATAACAGATAGCCTGGCCTACCACATCATTATCATATTCATGCCAACCCTTTGCCATTATGCAATTTTGAACAGACCTATAACTCAGAATCAAAACAGCCTTTGTACGGTAAAATAAATAAAACTTGCATGCTCGAAGATGACCCATGGTAAGTATCTGTTATATTTCAAGTAAACGTCTGTAGTTAAGGTCTAAATTGGTTTGCAACTTGTTTGGTTGGGTCCGTTGCGTGCTACGATGGTCTACGAGCTACGAGGCTCTACGCCGTAGCACCGTAGCAGTGAATAAGTAAATGCCAGATATAAATCAAGTTAATTGCGCCAGAGCACCTCCTTGTATGAGCAGCGTAGGTTTTTTTTGTTAAACTAAAGACTATCTGTAATGTGTTTTACCAGCATTTTTCTGTCTAGCTTTTAACCCCATGGCATATTTTCCATCTCCATAAATTCCATTGATTTCTGGTAAAACCGATCAAAACATCTTACTTAAAAATCCAAGTATGTTTTTTTTAAAATAAAAACAAAAGCAAGACTTTTGGACTCATCCCAAGATGAGCTTGAGTGTAAAACTGCTTAACAATTCATTTCATACCCGTGTTTGCAAAACATATCCCTAAAGCGAATTCTTTCTCCCAACGAAACAAAATTATGAGACGAATGAGAGAAAAACGAAACTTGATTTTAATATATGTACGTATTTGCAGGATTGCAGCTCACCCGGGGGGAAATTCTGGCACGCGCCCTACAGGGATTTTATGCAAAAGAAACAAATAAGTATATTATTTTTTATTGCAATGCCTGCTTCTTCGTTTTGACGTAGTAAGTTTGATTGCATAGTGAACTCTGTTATTGCAATTATACATGTATACTTTTATGTGATGTTTATATGTTTTAATAAATAAATAAAATAAATAAAAATTCTTTATTATCAGGCACGTAACCTATAGACATTTGTCTTAAACAATACAATAAAATACCTCGAGTCATTTTTTATTTTTGCTCTGGTGAGTAGACATCCAAAATTTGTATATGGGACTACATAAATCCTCAGACAAGCACTGCAGTATTAAACAAATACATAAAATATGTTACATATTCTATGATAATGGCAATATAATCTTACTTATTTGTGTTTTAAAAGTACAAGTGACAATATGAGCCATGTTTTTTTACAAACCCTGTAACACAATATTAGGTATCAATAGTTTTAATTTTATGGCTTTACAATAAAATACAATAAAAAACATATCTTCTATAATGATTTTGAATAATACAATCATTTGATTGAATCAAATCAACATGTAATTGTGAACCTTAAACAGCCCCGGCATTTCCCACAAATTGTGAGTTACAACCACAGCTACAACATTCAACAATCACAAAACACCAATCAAATTTAATCACAAACACAGGTATTACCAAATTAAGCGTCGCAAAACTCAATTCGAGCGAATTAATAATTTAATGCGCACAAGATAATTAGTGCAAATCAAACACACCGACATCAATTATCGCAAAATGGCAAACAATTGTTTAATTACCTAGTGGCATGGAAACCGCCAAATTAAGCGAGGACCCTCTACCGTGTTGTAAATATGCACCAATAATTAACTTTACTTACATTGAGGTCGAATGACACTTCAGTTTGTCAAGCGTTTGCTTAGTGTGGGAAAAAATTTCATCTTTGATGATGATTGATGAGCGGTTCAAAATTCAAAGAACGAACGAACGAACGTACGACGTCACAGGCACAGCTAGTGTTGTAATACACGATCGTGCGCGCTTACCTAGAAGAAACCAGTTTACTTTTGATTTACTTACTAACCTAGGTAATGGCTATCTTTTAAGCTGTGTTGCAAAGTCAGTTATATCACTGCGTAGCGCAAAAGTCGATGTACGTAGTTTCGTATTAAAGTAGACATTTTCTGCATTAAGAATAACTGTGAAGTTTTTGAAATACTTTCCCAAGAGTTAAGCTTATTAATTGTCTATATAATGTTAAATTATTTTACTTGCAATTGTACTTATAAATATAATCTTTGTAAACCAAGACCAATGCGCTTGCTTTTGTTAAAAATGATAAAACTAAAAACATAGCTCTTTCACAAGGGTCAGGTTTCACCATATTATGTTTTTATAACGTATGTTTTGTAAAATATTGGCCGTCACATGTAGGGCTTAAAATGTTCTGACAAATGTTTTCACCAACTAAATATAAATTATCCTTGGAGTCTTATTGTTAACTAGTGGACGCCCGCGGCTTCGCTCGCATTATTGAGATTCGGGTCAATAGATTTGCCATTAACACAACGAACATTTTTTTTCAAATTTTAAACTACCCGAGTGTTAAGACAAATACATTATTTTTATTTACAAAATTAAAGTTTCTTTCCAGTAGCTATATAATAACAGGAAAATTAAATACTTATTTATAACAAAATATCAGAAGTACATTTAAAACTCTGTTCTTTCTCGAATAATTTTGATGCGATTTGTTTTCCAGCGTTTGAATAGCAAATCATTTTGAGTGAATTTCTTCAATAACGTATTGAGTTTACTACCTCAAGAGAACAGGTGAAGTTTTCTTTTTATACCCGAAAGTAAATAAAGAAAATTTGCCTAAACAACTTTCCGTTCGAATGGGAGCCTCTTTCCCCTTTATCGTGTTTCCCTGTTTCTTTATATAATAAACTTTATTTACGTTTATTCCATTATCTGGGTATTTTGTGCGCAATAAAAATCTTTATTTGGTCCTGTCCTGTTCGCATCACTTTGTAATCTTTTACTTGTTAGTAGAGAAACATCTGTCATACTTTTGAACGTTTTGATAGACTTAACGTGTTGAAAATGGCCTAATTGCAATTTTATACATATATAAATTACGCTATAATACACATAAGTATATATGTATTGCTGAAGGCAGAAAATCCATAAAAATTACTATAAGGTTTAAAACCGTTTCCTCGAAGCATCCACAATAATTTCCAGTATACGAGCCAACATCGCTTCGATTCCGATTCCCTTTAGGTTAGAGTTAATCATAAGAACGAGCCGCGAAATCGCTTCAGTCCAAACGAGTCCCTCGGGATCTTCCGAGTTATAGGCCTCGCTTTGCTTTCTTTACGCCCGCCCTTAACAGCAACTTGCCAAGATCTCGGATTACACCAACTTACCTTAAGTGTAAAAACTACGAGAAAAACTGTTGCTGCATTTTTTTCGCATTTTAAACGCTTGATTTTAAAACGAACTAGCAAAAGTTTGTTTGAACTCTGAATTTCACAGCAGAGTTTACGTTTCATTTACATTTCTTGTAAATAGATGCTAGTGAAAGAAAATCTGCTTGTTTTCTTGGGAGTTGATATATCTTTTGAAGCATTAAAATAGTTATGTCTAAAGTTGTCTTCGTAGAAATCGCGATAGAATCCTTAGAAGCAGAAGTAAGTTTTTAATTATCTGTACCGTAGTAAGTAGATATTAGATACTAGACCAATGTATGTATTTGTTACGAAGATGATGTAATAATTTGTGTACAAGAATAATCAAAACTGAGATTTGTTTTGAAAAGATATATTATAAAAGTTATTTATTTCACTTTTTTATGATTTTGGTAATTAATTTGTCTTTCGTTAATATAGGACAAATTTAGGGAATAGAGACAGCATAGTAAATACTGTCATTCAAAAATTATGGCCTGTCAAACAAAATGTTGCGTTGCATAAATTAAATTATTATTGATGCCAGTCGTCATTAGTATCCTGTTACATGAGACACCAACAAATAGGTGTACACTTAATAATGATGAAACACGAACACAAAAGCCTATTCGTCTGAGCAACTTCACTGCGAAATTGTGTCATATTTCAATGATTTAAAGTTCAAATTCGTGCGGCAGGTGAGTTAAAATTTGAGACGGTAAATAGAAGTCTGAGAACGCTGGGTATTAGAGCTGCCTTATGGCAGTGTATTAATTTTGAACCGTAGTAACTTAGGTGGTGACAGAACTAAGACACCACGCATAACTCACTTTGTAACGCAAATGAAACTAGCGCTTAATTTACTGTTATAATTTAGTGAATTCCTTAACGGTTTAAAGCATGTATAGGGTGGGAACCGCTGTTTGTAAGTTGTTGCTGCGTTGGCATGCAATCTCATGAATGAAAAGCGTTTTGTTATGTAGTGCTTGAAGATTTAGTTTGCTATAAATTCAGTTTGATATATCATTCAATTAACTATGGTTTTAAAAAGTAGTGAATGTGAACTATTCTCAAATCAATTTATTTCTTCATCTAAACTTGGACACTTAACATTATTCCAGTACATATATAAGCAGCAGCACGTGAAATTGCTAACAAAAAAAGCGAAGAAAAACGAGAAAATCAGAAGCGTATCACCGTGGGCCGACTCGGTTCGCGAACTACATTACAGTTTACATAAAAACATCGTGTTGAACGACAACGGGGCATCAACTTTCCCAGCGAAGACATAAGCGAAATTGAATTACACATATTGAAAAAGAAATGTGTAACGCTTGGTAGGCGTGGTTTTGGGCAAGACTCCTCCTACCCAGTGATCGCGCATGGATCCGGCCGCCAGCACTCAAGTCGGCGAGCCAGCGCTCAGCCTCAGTGAGACCCCGACCGCGCGGCGAACCTGTGTCGCTTCACCTCCCAACTTGACCACGAACTCGAAATCAACAAACTTTCCCCATCCGACTTCTCTTCAAATTTAATACAACTTCACCGGATGAACTACGCAAGTGAGACGACCAAAGTAATGTTCGTAAACAAATAATTCGTTAATTAAGCCCGGTTTGTGAGTTTCTCGTTCAGTGACTGTGTGGTTTGCGAATGCAAATTGGATTAACGATAATGTAACTTTAGTTGTGGCCATGCTTGTTTACAGATGAATTGTTTCTTAGTGAGTGTTATTACATTTGTAGGAAGAGGTGAGTAAAATAAAATATATTATGTATAAGTAATCATGTAAGTTAGGTAGTTTTTAAAGGTCTTTCGTTGGTATTTCGCCATAAAATTGTTACAAAAAAGAAGGTAGTAGTACAATTTTCAGGCATTCATATTAAAAAAAGGTTCTCATATCACTAGGTCCGTGTTTAGCTAGCCTAGAAAAAACTAAAGGTATCCGAATCGTAACCCCAATTAATATTTTCTTAGTGTTGAAAGGCATTATTGTTTTAGGACGAGGCTAAACGTTAGAAATGAAAATAATGACCTAAAACCTATGTGGAAAATATGTTATTGAGAACCAACGGAGTGTAGATTTACTTTGCGGTGGAAGGTTCGCTTCAAAAACATTGTTTTTGCTTGAAAAATATAATACACCTACCCTCAATTTAAAACTAAAAATGAATTGTAGTTGATGAGTAAATTCTATGTTTAATTGTATAACACGCGCAGATAGAGAATAGATCTGAAAATGGCGGCGGGTACGCATGGTACGGTTGGCAAACAAGTTCTCAAACTTCGATTTTTATTGACTTTTTTTGTTGTTGCTAGTTTTTGAACAAGACAGGCAGTACCTGCCTAGCTAAATGATTATTAGTTCTCTACAAGACACAAGAAAAGGATTTAGCTTAAAAATGTACAATTCAGACAGAGAATTTGAAGTAAATTTTATTTATTTTTATGGCTTTGAAACGATCAACAGGGGAGAAAAGGTTTTATAAACCGCTTGGTCCAGCAGTATCCTGGTCATCTGAACCCATAATTGGTTCAATTCCTTCCATCAATTCATTATAATCCTCCATGGACTGGCCACTTTCACAGTCCTGGTCTTCGTAGTCGTCACTTTCATCTTCACTGTCGCTGTTCATACCGACACTGATAATGAAGTCCTCTATTTCCCTCTCCCTACCTACATCGCGATTCTAGTATTCTTCTTCGACTCTTTTGATGTGGTTTACTTGTTTCTTCCAGTCGTCTCGCGTAATTGAAGCTATGGCCTCTTTTGTGAACTCCTCAATTTTGTTTTCGTGTTGCTCTACATTTTTATCTGCGACCCGTTGTTTTATTAAATTCCAAACGTGTTCTATCGGGTTCAGGTCGCAGTTGTAAGGAGGGAGTCTGAGGACTTCATGGCCATGTTCACGCAGAAGTTCGTCCACCAAATACTTTTTCTCTGGGCGATGCTTTTTTAGCTGCACGAGCAGCTCTGCTTTAGTCCAGTCTTCTTCAAATGAGACACCGTGCTCCTGCATCCATATCTTTATGTCCGCTTTGCGGGCTGCAGTCGTTGGCGCTTTATCCAACTGCATACTGTGGTAGGATGCATTATCCATGACGAGAATGGAGTTTTCAGGCAGATTTGGTATTAGTTTTTCTTTTAAATATTTCGTAAAATTATTACCATCCATCTCGTCATGGTAGTCACCTTTTTTTGATTTAGCTTTAAATAATAATCCTGCACCCTCCACAAACCCATCCTCTGAGCCGGCATGAACCATCACCCACCTTTGTCCGGGACTATCGTTTTTGCGAACGCCTTTATCGGTGGATGACTGCCAGCACTTGCTGACAGTATAATGGGCATGGATCCACGACTCATCCATATATACAACTTTCTTTTTTTCCGCACCCATGGCATCATTTTGTCGGAGGCGGCGTAAATATTTAACTCGCCACGCTTTTATGTTATCGCGTTCTATGAGCACCATTCGGTTCTGGCGGCATTTTTTAAATTTCAATCCGAGCTTTTCTTTTAAAATCTTTCTTAATGTCGTTTTGGAGCCTTTATAGTTTAAATCAGCTCTTGCTGACGCCTGAATCTTGTTCAGCGTAGGTACCTCCTTTTGAACGTCGTATATTGAGGCAACAATATTTCTAATGGCACAAATATCGAAGCTGTCCATGGGGACACGCGTATTATTTTTGCCTTTTCTGCCCTTACTCGGCGTACGGATCTTGGTGTTGGTTTGTTCTGCAAGTTTACCTGAAATAAGAGTAAAATATTACTATTACTGTCAGTTATCGTTATAGAGCGACGCCGTTCGCAGTTTCGCACACGCCGCCGGTGAGTACGATCAACACCATGAATGAGCAACACTGAACTTAGTCATACTCGCTGCCAAAAGGACTCGTTTCCAGGCCAGAAAATCTATATAAAAAAATCATACTCGATCGAGGTAAGGCTAATCATCTTCAAATAAATTGATTTATCTATCTATCTTGGTCACGCCCATAAAGCAACCGCGTAAAATAATGTGTAGGTACCATGTAATTACCTTCTTTCTTTATTCTCGATATAGTAGCCATCGATAAATTAGTCGCCATCGCTGCGCGTGCGGCGCTATACTTTAACGGATGATAACGCTCCAAGTTCTTCTCTTCGTCAAAGTATTTTATAACGTTGTAAACAATCTCACGTGCATCACTGTGAAGAATCTTTCCACGTTTTCGTGAAGCCATTGTCAATCAATCACAAAATGTCAACGTTCGTAACAAAAACTTAACGTAAATAAATAACAATCAAACGTAACGCAAACAAATAACAATCAAACTCAACAAAAACAACAATGAATATCAACGAAAACAACAAAATAACGGAACGAATTTAACGATAACTCGGAGTGCGTCAAGTAGCGTGGAAAGCGAATCCTGACTGACTATTTTTTTGTAGCGCGTACTTCACTGTGTGAGTATAGACAGATATAGAGAGTGAGCGAGAACGCATGCGAGCGGACGCCATTTTCAGATCTATTCTCTATCTGCGCGTGTTCTATATGATATCGATCAAATCAGTGATGGAATATTTTTTCTTGTACTTATGTATAAGATATATTATGTAATCGGTCGAATAATATGATTGTATGTTTTGGTTACAAACTTAGTTTATTTTTCCTTTTTTTATATATATTTTATTGTGATATATGTATATTTTTTTAACGGTTTAGATAGATAGATTTAGGTACAGATAAATACTTGATTAATTTCTTAATTAAGTTCCCATATGGTAAAGTAACGTAACAAAGCAGCATTATATTTAAGAGTGTTCAGTTAAATTTGTTGTGAGCGGCAATAATAAAAACGCGTATATTGTATGAAACGGACTTTGTTTCCTACTATCATTTTCAATTATTTGATAGTGGACGCCCGCCGCTTCGCTCGCATTATTTCAAGATAAAAAAGTAACCTATGACACTTCTAAGACTTCATACCAAAATATATGATAAACCGTTCACCCGTTTTTGTGTGATGGGCGTTTTAATAAACAGAAACATAGATAAACAGACAAAAATCTAAAAAAATTGAACCGTACTGCTGTTAATTCTAGGTATATCCAAATTTTTTTTTTAAAATCCTCAATATTCATCTTTCGACCCTCTTCAGCTCTATTATATATATAGATTACTTGTATGTATGTATAAAAAACGCTATGTTATATTAAAAATATACAAATTTTATTCTTCTTATCAAGTTTTCATGAACAAACTCCGACTTTTTACTATGACAATATTAAATATAATCATATTTTTTTGGTTATACATACCTTCAATTAAAAAAAATCTCAGTTTCTCTGCGTATCTTTTTTTATCTGTTTATACGGCTACTTTTACAGGCTACTTTTTATTTCAAAATAATGCGAGCGAAGCCCCGGGCGTCCACTAGTAAATACATATATAAATCTAAATGTGATTATACACCAATACATGGTGTACGGATGAACATTCTCTAAATATTCGAAGAAAAATTTTGAGGGCATTTCTTCCTAATTAGCCATAAATGCGCAAATAAAGAGTCAATAGCTTTTTTGTAACTCATTCATTAACTTAAAAGCTTCTTGAAAGCTCAACAAGGCGCTTCGTCAGTTTAAAAATACGGACCAACATAATTTAATATTCTATTCAGTTTGTATGAATTCTGTACGGGATTTTTTTGAGAGCTTTGATATAAAAATCTTTATGCTTTAATTTCTTGCTTTACGTACGTACGTACACTCTAAATAATTTACGTGTCAGCCAACCCTGAAATTTATGTAAAAATTTGACCCGTTGGTTTTGTGAATGCAAAAAATGCAATAAAATAAATGGAGTTTTTTTAATAACTAAATCTCTTCACACAAATACGTATAAAAGTTGATCCAGTTCCGATAGTTATTTAACGATTACACGATTATACAAAAAAGTGGTCCATACTATAAGATATTGTAATACATAATTATTTAATTTGCATACTAAGCGTGGTAAGTAGTATTGATACGCAATAAACATAAGCGCATTTTCAAATGCATTATGATTGATAGATAGATAGATAAACTCTTTATTGTAACACACATTGACAAAAAAAAAAAGACAAACAGAAACACAAAAGACTTAAAAAATAGTGCCACAACTGGCGGCCTTATCGCTAATAGCGATTTCTTCCAGGCAATTGTAGGATGGACAGGAGTTGAAAGAAATATAAAGGATGGGGTGTTCAAGAAAGATAGTGATAGTGTCCTGTTTGAAGAAATAACTATAACTTTAATATTATAGCTATTATCATTTATATGTATATGTATTACTAGTGGATGCTCGCGGCTTCGCTCGCATTAGAAAGTAAAATTTGCATCCCCTATTTCACCCCTTTTAAAGTGACATTTCCAAAAATCCTTTCTTAGCGGATGCCTACGTCATAACATCTACCTGCATGCCAAATTTCAGCCCGATCCGTCCATTGGTTTGGGCTGTGCGTTGATAGATCACTATATCAGTCAGTCAATCAGTCAGTCACCTTTGAGTTTTATATATATAGATAGATTGATAGATATCCATTATTGTACCGATAACACAAACGTTAGCTTTGTTTATACAAAGCACTGTATGCTATGATGTCCTTATATATTTTATTGATTTAATACAACAAAAATATATTTTCCTCTACCAATTAAATTCGCATAAATTATTATAAGTACTATTTAAGTTCCTCGCGATTAATATCAATTAACCGACCCTAAACAGCGATTTAAATATTTTTATTGCTCGAAAATCGTTATCTTAATAGTGTGAGGAATATAGCTAAGTGGATTTGTAGTCACGAGTGAGGTTCTGCTTCCTGAACAGTGAGTAATTTAAAGACGGTAACTTAGTGTTGTTCTTGGAGGAAATGGCTGGATGCCCGGAAAAAATCTAGCTGATTTATGTCTTACTTGCTCTACTTGTGATGTAAAATAGAAGAGTGGAAAGCAATCAAAATACAGTGTTTATCGTAAAAAATGGAAATCCAGTCAAAAAATGCAGCTATAAAAAAATACAATGAATTTGTTATTTAATTTGTGTTCTGTAGAAAAATCCTCTTTCCCACACTACTAAACAGCATATTATATTATCGTTAAAATGTAAAAGTTTTGCTT
Source organism: Macaria notata (assembly GCA_927399415.1). Taxonomy (NCBI): domain Eukaryota; kingdom Metazoa; phylum Arthropoda; class Insecta; order Lepidoptera; family Geometridae; genus Macaria; species Macaria notata. The sequence goes on from OV656727.1 coordinate 6,630,459, forward strand.
AGACTAGAATCAGCATTCACATCAAAACTACCGGCGAAAATGAAACAACTAGTATCATAAACATTATCATTATCATATCATATCAAAAACCGGCAAAACATAATTTGTTAAGTTTAAAAAATGTTCTTAAAATTTAGGCCGGACATCCGGCAAAAACAGAACAGTCACATCCCTAACATAGCCGGGTTACCACTGATATCTGGGGGCGCATCCATTACCAGCAGGCTAGAGGTGTGCCATAAATTATAAGGAGGAATACTTGTTCGCTGATTTATATTGAACTGTAAATTTCAAATATAGGTAGTGGTTAGCGCCATAACCTCGCGAGCGATGTCCGCCTAATTGCTTAAAGATGTTATCTAGGGATTAACAACGCTACCAGCTAATTAGAAATTCTGTTACAAGACCCGTATTATCTTCGCGCGGGAATAGTATCTAGACATTATATTATGATATTTTATTATCTTACTAATTATGTGTAGATTTACAGAAATAACTGAAATCTTAATTTATATTATGTTTGTAAAAAATATCTAACTTATATGGTGTCGGTAAATACCAGATAGCTGGTGTTAATAAGTTCTTGTAAAATGATACGGCCGATTTCAGAAAAAAAAAATATATTACAGAGCCTAGACGAAAACAATGTAAAAAGTATTTTTCTTTATTTGTTTGCTTGTAAAATATGGTGGGCAGAAATGCAGCATAGTTGAAATAGTGTAATCCCAATAAATTTGCAGCCGCATTCGGGCACAAGCCGCATTTTTCACGCACGTCACCGTTTAAATAGGCTATGTTGGCCTAATAAAAATTACAGGCACTACCGAGACCTAGATTTATAGGAATTTATAGGAACAAACGTTCTGCCGTTTCACGAGAAGATGAAAATTTACGTTGGCACAAAATAAGTTCTGGTAATTTGAAAGTATCGTTTTTAAACTGACTTTTAACTGTGGAGCGCTTGGAACTTTGGCTTTTTGCTGTAAAATTTGCAAATCTAAAAGATTTGTTAAGCTTTTTTGTAGTTTTTGTAGAGAAAGAAAGAGAGTGACAAAAATTATAGGTACTTTAAAAAAGTTTTAAGCTCTTTTTAAGGCTTCCCTTGTCAACCTATTATGAGGGTTAAAATATGATTATGTAAAACAGATGCAAAAGGGTTCACTTTTAAATGTTTTGCTTATTATTGTGTGTATGTTAAATATTATTTAATTGTTAGTTTCACCTAATTTTATTACAACAACTACATTAAATTACACTGATCATACTCAATCGTAATTAAATAAACAACAAAAACAAACTTACACAGAATTGGATCCAGAAATATGGCAATATAATTACTTGTTCTGCTGGTCTTCAAATTTAGTGTAATTATCAATAAACCCTTAATCTTTGACCTTGTTTCTTTTTGGTGAGCGTGCTCCATCTTTGACTAAAGCAGTAAAAAGTTTATCGATGATATCGTCACTTTGCGTTTCTCAGAGGCACGGATGTAAAGTCATCATTCGTTAACTTTTCGTGCTAAGAAACAAAGCCCGTAGTTAAACGTTAGTCTTACCCATGTTAAAATAAAAATAGGTAAGCAATTTAATCTACCCTCAATACCGTTACTGCCTATACAATAACATTGTCCACGCGTGGAATAAATTCCCAAAGTTTGTCAGTGTCTGTCGGAAATCAATAACCGGCCAATATGTGCCCATCATTTTGACATCTAGAATTTTGCACGGCTTTTGGCAACACAGTTGGGTTATGGCGTAAAGTAGGGTAAAAAGCGATTTAAATACAATTTACTGACTATTTTATTCATGGTACGTTATCTGTGAAAGGTTACAGAATCAATAATTATTGCAGAAAAAAAATCATTATCTTTAAAAATACTTAATTCTTTTTCTCTTAACTACGTTCTCATATTCATTGTTTTTTTTCCTTCATAAGCTTAGACTGATCTTCAAATGTCTTTTTCCTAGTAGATGGTTTATATCTACATATATACACTCTAATATAGCCCACGTATGTGCTATATCAGTGGGCTTTAGTCAAATATAACCATAATGTAGTCAATCATAATCTAGGGTTTATTTTTACTTTGGATTTGAAAACTCTTATTTCTATACCTCATAGTATTCCAAAATAGTTTTAATATCAAGTAACAATTACTTTGTTCATAAATAAATAAGTAAAATAAAAAGAGTTAGTTTGAAATGTCTTGAAATAAAAAAAAAACTTTTCATTGATATATGTATATCAAAAGCAATATGTAATGCTTAAAAAACGTAAAAGCATATGACCGCATCAGTCCATACCTTATGCCTCCACCAGACCTCGTGTAGTATGACGGCACAGTTTTTGCGACACGCTACACCCGCCATTCATTAGGCCACGCTGTCCATGTCAGCATTAATTACAGGACGCTGACGAATGACAAGCCGACACCCGCCGGCTGCTGGCTGTGCTTGCTTCAAGCACTCTTTTGGGTTATCGTAATATTAACTGGTCACTTTTACAATATTAACTAGTAATCCCAGTGGCTTGAGAGGAAAAAAAACACTCTTTTGTCAAGTATATAATACTAGTGGACACCCGCGGCTTCGCTCGCATTATTTTGAGGTAAAGAGTAGCTTCTGACACTTCTAAGACCTCATGCTACCTACATAACAAAAATCATGATGATCCGTTTAGCCGTTTATGCGTTATAAAGCGTTTAAAATAAACAAACATATATAAATACAAAAGTCCAAAAAAACTGCTGAAACGCACTCTGTTATGGATTTGAAGTATACTCAATTTTTTTTAAGTATCTTCAATGTTCATATTTTTTACCCTCTTCAGGCTTATTATATGTATAGATAAATATAGATAACACTCACAGAACATATTATTGAGTGATAAGGTGTACGTGTATTTTTTTATATTGAAGCATCTATTGAGTACCCTAACATTTATTTTCAACATAACGCCTAAACCGTTCCATTTGAAATACGTATTCCCCATTAGCTGATTAGCGCTTGTGGTCAAATATATCTAGCCAGAGACTACTCAGCATTTTGGACATCACTAATCACTATATTGGTCTGATTCAGAGAGGCGACCGCAGCACAGCGCCTGATTACGCCGGCTTATAATTGGGACTCTTACAAATGAGCCAGAAATGTCAACTCAGTTTGACAATGCGTACAGGAATTGTTGCAGTTGTTAATGTTTTGCTATTGAATTGTCGTATTATTGTTATAAAGTATTCTGTGTATACTACAAGTACAAATTAAATAGCGATGATAAAATAAATTTAAAAATAAATTTAAAAGGCGTTTATTTCCTGAATTCAAACTTATACATTATACTAGGATTATTTTTATTTTTCTTATCGTGAAACTCATAAAATAAATAAGCTGCGAATAGATTTTCAATTTAATATGAAAGCTAGTTACATTTCAATTGTGGCTTAAAATATTGATTGTGCAATCGTTTAGTTAAATACTTATAATCGTCAAAACGTGTAAAAATAATTCAAACATAGTAAAAAAAAAAGGTTTTTTAAATAAAATATATTGTTTACAGCAAATTTGACAACTCTAATTTAATTTATTGATAACGCTTTTAACTCCTTAGACAGATGCACCTTGCTAAACGAGGCTTTTGCTCACATACCTGAAGCATACAACTACATCTGGCAATGCTACAATTTTAATTCAAAGCTTTTTTATTACGGAGAAGAGATATCTTCTGAAGTAGGTGTTCAACAAGGAGATCCTCTTGGACCGGCGCTCTTCAGTCTAGGTATTCATCCCATCATCTCAAGCCTCTCTTCCAAATTAAACGTGTTGTACCTGGACGATGGCACCTTAGTGGGCAAAGCTGATACAGTTTTAAATGATCTTCAAAGTTTGATCAACAATTTCCAAAAAATAAATCTGACTTTAAATTTTGATAAATGTGAGTTACACCTGTCAAAAAAATTCAATAATCATGAACGTACTAACCTGATTGAAAGTTTTCAAAAAATAGCTCCAAATATACAAATTCTTGATTCCAAATCACTTTGCCTTCTAGGTGCCCCAATTTGCGAGGATAGTATCGGCCCCTTTTTAGAAAATAAATTGAAGTTGCTTTCGGAAAATATTCACAGATTGGGTTATCTAAATTCACACATTGCATACACCATACTTAAATCTTGCCTTTTTGTACCAAAATTTACTTACGCTTTAAGAGCTTGCCCAATCTGGAAACATTTAGATGTTTTACAAGACTTAGATACCACGCTAAAAACAGCATTGGAAAAAATTCTAAATTTGAACCTCGCATCGAACTCTTGGACACAAGCAACTTTACCTATTAGAACGGGTGGTATCGGCATTCGCAAAATTTCTAGTGTTGCACTTCCTGCCTTTCTGTCTTCTGTGCATGGCGTATCTCAACTTTGTTCATCTATTTTGAAATTATCGTCAGTTGAGATAAATTGTGCGGCAGAGGCAGTGAGAGAGTGGACATCTCTCTGTACCAATGTTGACATCCCTAAGGAACCATTCTGCCAAAAACTTTGGGATGCTCCATTGGTACAGAAGCAATTTAACTCTTTAAAACAAAATTTAATAGGTGACAACGATCGCGCAAGGCTTCAAGCAGTGTCTCAACACGAATCTGGCCAATGGCTACATGCCCTCCCTTCTGCCAACCTCGGTACACTTTTCGACAATGGCAGTTTCAGAATCGCTATCGGCTTGCGAATTGGAGCTGCTATTGTCGAACAACACAGTTGCACATGTGGTAGCGATGTCGATAGGAAGGGCCTCCACGGACTTTCATGCCTTCGCAGTGCAGGCAGATTCTCCCGCCACGGCTCGCTGAATGATATAGTGAGACGGGCACTTGCCACTGTCAACGTACCATCAGTTCTTGAACCGATTGGCATGGTCCGTGACGATGGTAAGCGCCCCGATGGCCTCACACTGATTCCCTGGGAGCGGGGAAGAGCTCTTGTATGGGACGCAACTTGCGTCGATACACTAGCTCCTTCTCGCCTCAGTGGAACAGTACAAGCGGCAGGAGCCGCGGCGGACGCAGCAGAAGAAGCCAAGCGGCGAAAATATACATCATTATCGACTGATTATATTTTCGTACCGCTTGGCTTCGAAACTTTTGGTCCGTGGGGAAAAAGCACGAAGTCTTTTATAAAAAAATTAAATAAAATGTTGATTGACATCACTAGAGACAAGAACGCTGGCTGGTTCCTTGCGCAAAGGATTTCTATAGCAATCCAGCGTGGGAATGCAGCCAGCGTTCTTGGCTCCATACCACATGTAGATTGTTTAAATTTAGTTTAGATGTAAATACTCTTTTTTAGTTCTATTAGTGTTAATATGTGTAAATATTGTTTCTTATTATTATATACATATATATATTTTAATTTATTTTTATTTTACTTCATATTTTATTTTAGGTATATTATATATTTTAATATTATGTTTAGGACTTGTAAATATTAGTCAGTTACTTTATGTTTTATAAGTTATGAATAAATGTTCTTTTAATTTTAACTTACGCAAATTACACGTGAGTGAAAACCATTTATTGATTAAGGTATTTAAAATAAAGAAATACATTTTTATTCCAAATATAATTTTGCTTCATTTTCACTCGATTAAACTTAACAACTAGGTTGTCAAGTAAAAGCTTATTCTCTCCATGCCTCGTGCAGAGCGCCACTGCAATTTGTCGATAAGGTAATGTTTTCAATCGATCATTCATTAATTTGATCTCATTATGTCCACTCTGATAATTGTCCGTTTAACGTGCACTGTTATCGACATGATGAGCTTGAATTTCGAGCTTAATAACCATCATAGATAGTAAATAACTTTGAATGGCTAAATCAAATGCACCACATATACAGACTATTCGGGCTACAGTTTTAGGCATTTAAATACTTTTGCAACAATACCTTGACATAGCACAAATTAGATTTTTTTCTGAGACCTCACTAGAGACAGAATTGTTGATTTGCTCAGTACGCATGTAGTTTAGTTGCGTGAAGACACGCCCAAATACGAATATTCAAATCTACAAACTAGTCCCAGCGGGTGCCAAAAAGTACAAAAGCAAACAAGTTTAAATCCAAACACGTAAACTTATATAGTTACACAGAACAATTTATATTAACCTTGGTTGTACGCTTACAAAAAGCGGCCATGCGAACACAGCCTCTTAAAAACTTTCCCACTTTGAAACAGTTGAGACTTGTAAATTGAAATAATTCACTCGGTCGGGGCATAACTTTAACTTCAGGCTTTAGTACGGATGAGGTAAAGGATGAATGAGGGGGTCAAAAGATGGCTATGGCTTTGAATGGTTATTTACTTGGCATTCTATTAATAATCTCATTTAAGGTAGTAAATTATTGATTTATAATAACTTTTGTGTTTTGGTTTATATTTTTCTCTTCAACTGGCTCTGATCGAACTGTTTCAAGTTACCTATAAGTTGTTTTTGCTCGGTGTAAAACTATATATGAGAGCAAAAGAAACGTAACGCTTAACAGCGTTTGTAATCGAATCATTCTACCAATGAACCAAGAAAGATAATTTCACTTTTATATGGTACTAGTGGACGGCCGCGGCTTAGCTCGCATTATATCAAAATAAAAAGTAGCCTATGTCACTCCCAAGTCTAAGTACTCGTACACACCAAAAATCATGATGATCCGTTTAGGCATTTTTGCATGATGCGAGTTTAAATAAACAGACAAAAAAAAAGACAGACGAAACAAAAAATGTTGGAACGTGTTCATATCAATTATTACGGTCCCAAAATTTCTTTTTCGACTTACGACTCTTTAGTTTCATAATATTATATGTGTAGATAGAATATATAGATAATGATTGTTAGTATTTCTAAACAGTGCTTAAATCCATTGTATATAATTTAACCCATAAATCAGCTACACCTAGCCACCGTACGTTTAGTGCACGCAGCCGGAAAGGAAACGCATAATGTGGTGGTGGCATTAATTACAACTTCCGGTGGCAATCGCAGCCTTATCGGGCTAGCTTCGCTGCGTTCGGTGATTTCTCACTGCCGTATAAAGGCTTTTAAGGGACAGTACACAACATACACACACACACAAACTCATAAAGACAATAATACTGCTCTGTTAGCTTAGTTGGTTGTGGCTCAGCCTTCTAATCTAGGGGTGCGGGTTCGATTCCCGCATAACACAAGTAATTATGCACATTAAAATTTGTAATTACTTGTGTTGAGTGTGGTCGTTTCTATGTATAATAATATGTATTTAATATATCCGTTATCTAGTACCCATGATACAAGCGTAAGCTTAGTACCTATGGGGCTAGATGGCGCTGTATGATATGTCCTGAAATATGTATTATTTATTTTATTTATTAATCAGACAAAATAACTGATGTCTCTCCCTCGTGCTTGTTTCGTATGCCTCATTACGGAGTATCGTGATTTGCTTGTATTTTTCTTGAATGCACAATACATATTTTGACAACATACTGTTATCTTTCACAGCGTAGCAGAGCATCATATAGCTTGGATTTAAGAGTGTTCACAGTATAGCGGAAAAAAAAATTACCTAAAGTATCAATTATTTTATAAAATTACATATATTAAAATCAACCCTTCAGTTAAATACAGAATCTGTTTTTTTTATTGACGATATGTAGACTTATGTACCATATGCATATGTTTGACTTTATGTGTTACTGAAGTTTCAAAAAAATCGTTTTAAAGTTAATCATCACATTTAGATTATATTTAAAAATGTGAACATATTCGAGTATTTTGCCACTATCCGATATTAATTAGCTATTCACAGTTGCTGCTACAATATTCACCTTATCTTGTTTGGTACTGAAATAAAACTGAAAACATTGCCAACAATGCAGTTAAAAAGATTTTAAAATAAAATTTTGTTGGTTAACGTCATTGCCAATTTCGTATAGATATCACAAGGATTTTCATTTCATCCCTCTCTTATGAGATATCATGAAAATTAGACATTTAAGATATTTCTCAAAATGTTTTTTGTTTTTTCAACATTGAATTATAGATATATAATAGTAATAATAATAAATTTATCATAACTCAGGCTCAAGTATTTTTTGTATAGTTAATATTTTTATTTTCTACTCTAAAACACGGTTATAAAGTTCACATGTTTGTACAAACACTATTTATTTAGAATGTTTAAAAGTGCAACAAAAATAATATATTTAGCAAGTAGCTACCGCTACTTTATAACCACCCTATATACTAGACCTTAACAATCGATTCATCGCATAATGTGCCCTCATTTTATGCGAAGAATGCACGTTATTTTTGGAGAGAAAATGTGTTTTCAATATTTTCAAACTGAAACTTTCCAGTAAGTATAAAATATTCATGAGCTTTGCGAGTTACTGCAGAAATTCTGCAAAGAAGCATATTTGATACTGTTTGTATACGATGTAGGAAACACTTAATTGTTCTCTTCTCATCTTTGACCATGCCAAACAATGATTATGATATAATAATTAAGTGTTTATAAGCTTGTATAATATATTTGTGTAGTAAAATGGTTCCAATATCGGTAGCCCAGTTATGAAATTTGATCAACAAGCAAATAATGTTGTCAATATTATGTAGATTCAACCAAAAGTATAATCTAGATAGGTATCTACTGTAAAAAACAACCTCCCCTAAAAGATCTTTAAAATAATCCCATTTAAAAAGAGAAATGAAATATTATCAGATAACTTCTTATCTAACTATCTTAACTGTTATATTAGCTGCTTAACATAATACTAGCTGCCCCTTTGGCATGTATATGCTTTGTACCGGAATTTTCTGCAGCAAGTTGGCAAGCCTCACAAAAGTAGCACTGTGTGTAAAAATGTTCCATTAGCCCAAAAGCACACTCACATTTTGTCTAACCGAATGAGAGCCAAAAAGACACCACACCAGTCATTTTGTGATTATATTATTGGATGTAGTTGTAGATTTATAGCCACTGAAAGAGACAAGGTCAAGAGCGTAAGGCCTTTTCTTAAATCGCCAACCTTTTCTTGAAATTTATTGGCTCCCTTTTTATCCATTTTGCAGCGTCAAATCTGAACTTTGAAAGGGGTCGTTTACACGTTATTTGCTGTTGTAGAAATATGGTTTGCTCATTCAGTGATACTGCAGCTTCATAAAATTAATATTTTTGCGAAATTTACTGCAAAAGTGATTTAATTTATTTATATGTATATTCAACTAGCTGCCAGATTTCTACCTACCTATGCTGGCTTGAAATAATAATAGTTTATTTATACATTTATTATGTAATATATCCGTTATCTGGTACCCATGATACAAGCGTAAGCTTAATATGGGGCTAGATGGCGCTGTGTGATATGTCCTGAAATATTTATTTATTTCTCTCAAATATACATAATATTAAAGATAGTTGTTACTAATTCCACTCTCAATTTTGTGGGGTTGTCATTAAATTTAATGAATTTGTCAGAATACTGGGTTAACTAAGTGAGTAATTTCCTTCCATTTGACTTCCACCAGACGCAAAGTAAAACGAGGAAGCAAACTTACATTTTCATGTTCAGTAATAAAGAAAATATTACCCGATCTCAGCCCCATTTGGATAGAAATCTTGACTTACTCCCACTATCTTGTCGATCAGTGTCACAGTTGACACTTCCATTTGTTTAGGCGCCGTGTCGTGTTCGGGACATAGCCTATGTTTTATTTACCCTCCAGAGAATCCTTGCTCTCAAATTCCTTAAGAACGGACAGCACGTAGCTATGCATATACTCATATTTGAGATACATAACATTCTGTCTACTATTTGTGCGGCGCACCGGAACTCGTATAAAAATACGAATATTTTACCATTTCCATATCGTTGAAATAAAATTTATTGTGTAACGTATTAAGTGTAGTGCTTTTATTTTGCTTTGAAATGGAGAATGAAAGGTTCTGTCTGGATCCAAAGTTCAAGAATTTGTCTATTCGAAGAATTCGCTTGGTGAATATCTTTTGAGAGACGGGTCTCGTTTCAAATTTGGTTGTGCAAAAATTCCGCAACAAGGTCAGTTTTAAGGTTTTAGTATTCCTTGGAAATATGATATGGACAAAAGGTGAACACTATCTTTGTGCTCGTAGCAGATACGTCATAATATATCTAAAACTTTCGTGAGACATTAAATCAATATGTAACTGAAACGGATAATATATGTAGTAAAAATTATCATCGTATTGGATCCAACTACTATTTTAATCTTGCACCTCTAAATTAGAACATTTGAAATATATTTTAACACCCTAAATCAAGCTAAGCTTTATATAACCGCACTAAGACTATTTCTACCTCTTTAAATATCTGTAAGTATTTACCAAGAATTGAAATATTACCTACTGCTTTCAGGCTTTCTTCATTTGACTGGGTCACGTTTGATGATCAACCAGTAACAAAAGATGATTTTAATTCTTGAGGGTGTCATTTTTACTGTATTTGCCAAAATATTTAATTTTAATTCTAAAATATCTTCATTTCTCTTTTCAGTTTCGTCGAAGCCAAAGTGTATGCTACAATAGCAGCATGGAACGAACGCGCGTAACGTGGAAGCCGAAGAGGAGCAGTAGATGGCAGCACACGTCAGCTCGCTGATACAAGATGGCGGCGGGGGCGAGGGCGTGCGGCGGACCACTCGCGCGCCTTCTAGTCCTGGCTGTTCTACATGTCAATTTTGTTGGTAAGTTCTATAAAACTTGATAATCAAGCAGGCTGTAGAAAAATGCAAAAAACACATATGTAGAAGCTAAAGAGCTGATACAAAATGACCGTTATATTATACTAGTGTGTGCTCGCGGCTTCGCTCACATTAGAAGTAAAACTTGCATCCCTTATTTCACCCCTCTAAAAGTGGCAATTCCAAATTCCTTTCTTAGCAGATGCCTACGTTATAACATCTACCTTCATTCCAAATTTCAGCCCAATCCGTCCAGTGGTTTGGGCTGTGTGTTGATAGATCACTATATCAGTCAGTCACCTTTGAGTTTTATATTTATAGATATATTATGTAGATCTAGAAACGATCAAATATTACATTTTATTTTGTAATTCCCAATATAATATTCATTACTCACTGTCCAAATAGTATTAAAATAATAATTAAAATTACAAGCTATTTCGTATAAAAAATATTCATTTTGTATTTCACATTATAATATGTTTACTTAAAGGCCAATTAAATTACGCAATTAAAACTACAATTCAAATTACAAACTGTTTCCTTCCGAACATCACAAACGCGACCATTATCCTAGTGTTTATTTAGAGCCCAGTGATGTACCATCAGCCTAAGCCCAACAAATAGGTTAAATCCGGCCACGAAGGGATGGGGTAAAAGCCGGTTACACAAGGGCATGCGTTTAAATCCGACCGCACATTCACGACATTTGTGCGCGGCTGCTCGTCGGTCAGCTCTGTTGCTCGCTGTCACTGACGTTACTTGAAATAGACACGTCATCCTCTTTCTGGAGTCATAATTCTTGATCACTTAAGATATGTAAGTACAATAAATAATACAATACAATATATCTTTATTGCACACCATTACTTAACACATTATCACATTGAGTGATCTCTTCCATGCAACCAAAAATAAATAAATAGAATTATAACTATGAGTGGAATCAGTCCGTCGCTAAGCCAACAACAACAATCAACAACAACCTTATCAGTTTTTAAACAGCCCTAGGGGCCTGGGGTGATTTGAAAACTCTGACACTAGAGTTGGCCTTTATCCTAAAAACTTACTTTCAAGTTACGAGTTCCCCAAAGATTTAAATCATTAAGCGAGTGTGGCTTAGCGGTTCCAGTGTCTGCTTTTCATCCTGACGCACCCTTGTGGATTTGCACTCGCTTGCGCTAGCGGTGAAGGAAAACATCGTGAGGAAACCGACATGTTTGAGGACCACAATATCCGAGGACATGTGTCTTCCGTGGAAGGACCTGGGCGCCCATCACGATGTATCTGCTCAAGAGAACTCCCCTAGTGGATTAATACTGCAGGGGAGTCACGACCCTCAGTCATAAGGAAATACGACTTACAGAGAGTGATAATTAAGTTGTACCCTTGTTATAAAGTCTACGCTCGCTGGTCAGCTTTGTTTTGCACTCATTTCACGAAGTGCAAGCTCTGGGAGCGTTTGCGTAGATCGGGCCCCTGCAGTAAGCCAGAACTAGGCCATCGCTGATTTAGTCCAGTTATAAAGGCTTTACTGATAAAACTTGCATGTAAAATATTTCTAGAACTTTCTAGTCACTGTTGTACAAATTAAGTATGTTATTAGGTGTTAGGTATAAGTGTTTATAGAAGGGTTCTTTGTTTGTTGCTAAAATGATTTGATTAGCCGTTCTGTTTAATTATAATACATTTTAAAAACTTTATTTTTCAATGTACTATGCCTAAATTAGGCCATCGCTGATTTAGTCCAGTTATAAAGGATTTTCTGATAAAATTTGTATGGATCGTATGTCTAGACCTTTCGGTTGCATTGCGGGAATTTAGTCTCACATTAGGTTTTAGATATTAGTTATTTATATGGAGAGGGGCTCTTAGCTGAAATATTTTAATTAATCGAAGGATTTCAATTTTATTTTTTACATAGACTGTTCTTTAAAAAATATTATCGTTTATATGTGGTGTGTTGACGACATTAGAACAACCGCAGGGAGCACCTGGATTCTATCTGCGCAGGACCGGAACGAGTGACGTACAAGAAGAGAGGGCTATGCTCAGCAGTGGGCGATAGCGGGCTGATGATGATGATGAGATGTATGCAAAAACATTAACATCATAAACAGTACACTTCTGCAATTCAGTTTTTAACTATAACAGAGGATTTGTATATACAATGAATTTTACTTAACTTTAGTAAAATCATTAAAAAAAACTATACCACATACATCCAAGCTGATGATTTATTCAAAACATCTATCTACCTTTAAATTACTCGACGCAATCGCATTATCAACACAAAAGCGCTAACAAACTATTCAAAATAGAATTTCCGTTCGTTTTAAAGCAATTTATTCGATGATGATAAAAAATATAAAAGCACTGTACTGTAGGGTGGCAAGGATAACCCTTTCAAGAGTCAAAGCGACGCCAGTTTGGAATCCTCATTGAAAAACGGCCGACGGGTTAAAATGTCACACCGTAAAGCAACATCCCCTGTGATGTATCATGTATCTATAGATTTTGGATGGATGGTCCGCGTTTGAGGGAGGACATTTTTATGGGCTGTTGTAGACAATGTTTTAAAAAGTCTTCTTTGACTGACGAAATATCCAGGTTAAAGAGAGTAGAAGCAGGTTTTTGTTGATTTTTATCAAGTGACAGTTGATGGAAATGGTTTGATTACTAAACATTAAACGAAAAATATTTGGAAAATGATACGAATATTCGTTCAACATCATGTACAGCCGCGATTCACTTGTTACTTTTAGCAAATTCACCAAAACTGGCTTTTGACCGAGCTAAGCTCGCCAGCTCAGCACCCAGTATCTAAACAAAACACAAGACGGAATTGAATTAATCCCGTTGTAAAATTTTCACTTGCCACCTTATCTCCCGTCGTATTGTCGTTTTATTGTGCCTACCCTGGAACCATTAGCGAAAATGTCACTGCGAGGGCATTGTAATCGCGCGGCCTGCCTCGCCCGCACAATGATGAGGCCGTTCGACCCGCCGCTCTACACCAAGCTTTTACCTTTACGCTATCATACAAATTCGAGTTTCTATAATAAATGAGGAAGACCTCCCGTATTTACGAAATGGATACTATATTCTAACCCACAAACCGTACTCAAAGTAGCTCCGGAATCGGCGACGCGTCTCCTCTCCGCCCGGCTTTGAATGGGTAAACACTTTTGCGAATCGTGTCGTCTACATTTCACCTCTCGAATTCTTCGCATGGTGTTAGCAAATCTCATGTGGTGATTCACGTCACGTTGCGAGTGAGTGGCCGACAAAGGAAAGAGGGCTTGCATACCTTATTACCGCCTCTTTGGTAAATCCCTACTTATGTGAAATACGACACACCCGCGTCGGCATCTCGGAATTACAATTACGTATTATCATAATATCGCGTACTTTTGTGTGCAATTGTAAAAGGTTTCTGGTTCGATATTTTTGGAGCATGATGTTGGAAAATTCCTTGTTAATTACGGACAGTATTTATTTTCTTGCGTATTATATTCCGCGGCGGAATGTCACCGTCGCTTTCCTTCCAATTAATCACAGAGTCAATGAGCCGTTTTGTTTGGCCACCGCCGATGAATAATCCTTCCCTGGCGATTTACTGACAGCCGCAAAAATGGACCAAAAGTTATGCTTTTTATAAGTACGCCGAAATTTATGTCAATGGAATTTGCATTTTGAATTTTATTGCGAAAGGGGAAGCTTATGAAATTGCCTGCGTTTAAAAGGGTCGAGAGTTAAGATTGATTGCTAGCCTGTTTTCTGGTGCTCAGGCAATACAATTTAAAAAAATAACTTCTTCAAAGTGTGCTTGAAAATAATTGAAATTTATACTAAACTTATATATGTGTAGGAAGAGCCAGAACCAGAAAGGAAGTACAATAATGGAGCGACCGAACATAACTAAAATACAAGTAATTTTACTATGCTAAAAATTAATTACATGCCCATAATTTTTCTTACACCTTTATAAACAAATCGGTCCAAAGATCGTTATTGTTGGTCATGAAACTTTCAACTGAGAAATAAAACGCATTTAACTGATGTCGACACTCCACGAACGACCCTTCTGCGGGCCGTTCTCTATGAAAACACAATGCAACCGATGTTTCAAGAGGGTCAAGAAACCCATAAACTTGTTAAACAATAAGGAAATTGTATGGAGCAAAGCATAGCTCCTATTTATTGCTGTTATCTTATTTGCATGCAATTCTCTGTATTGCTGTCCCCAAAGCACGCTTAATAAAATGAAGTAGGAATAACAGTTACGGACCTTAAAATAATAGACCAAATAGTCAATTTCTTTAGTTCTTCTTTATAATGTTAAGCCCATTTTTACACGTCGTAGACATTTTTGTATGATTGATCTTCGTGTTAAACTTATTTATTTATGCAGCACAATCATTGCAATTTGATATTATCATTGTCATTAGCATTTTTAAATATTACTGTAGTCAATACGCCGTGTCGGAGGCCCATATTTTTTTCAAATCAAATTGTTTATTTGCGAACATGGGTAATTACAGATAGTCAGCGTTTATATGACGTGTTTCCACGTTCCAAATTTCGGCACGCAAATTATTTATTTATTTTAATTTAAAAACCCTGACACTAGAGTTGGCCACTCTCATACAAGCTTACATATTTTTTTATCCCATGTACTGCGGCCAGGCCGTGCCTGCTGACTTGTTTATAGAATACCGTCATAAACATGCAGATTGCGGATGGGGCGAGTTTTATGTAAAATTGGGGAAAGGGAGCTGTTTTATTTATTGCTCTCTTGACTTCATTCGTCACTGCTGGAGGTGTCGTATAAATGACTGATGCAAGTGGCTTTATCAACATTTTACAAGGGATTTTAATCCAGTTTTATCGTAATTTTTGTTTGTATGAACATGTTGTTGTTTCTTGTTTGCAGTTAAGTTTTAGGCGCTTTTACTTTATTCAAGAAAATTCAGTAGAAGCTTCTTGAATAAGGATTATATACATACATATGTTGATTTGCTATCTAACCTAACCTAACAATAGCATACAAAGTAAAAAAGGTAATTATTATTCCAAGATCATAATGTTTCACACGTCATAGCATTGTCCCTGATAAAATTTATTTTATTTAATCAAAAACCGACTTCATGTGTCACAAAAAAGTAAATAAATAAATAAGTATTTTTTTTTTTTTAATTTCAAAATTCTGAATTGTGGTTAACGAATTTATGTATCAAATATTGAAACTCAACATAGAATTATTAAAATCGGTTCGTAAATAACGGAGTAATCGCGTAACATACCCACAAAATCTTGCGGAAGACTCGATAACCTTATTTTTGAAGTCGGTTAAAAATCGGCAAAAACGTCACATTGCAAGGACCCTTTAAGTTTTTCTTACCACTAACTCTCATTTAACAAACATCTGTGTTAGAGAATTTATCTATTATTACACGTGCTACACGAAAGTTTTAAGTTACAAGCTCTATATTCCCTCGTAAATGGTACATTGCTGTTGGAACTGTCTCGGTAGTGAGCTATCAACAGCATAAATATTTTATGCCCACTCTGAAAATAAACCAACGCAACTGATACCAAAGATTGGAAACACTCAACGGCCCTGAAATTTTTATGAAAAAAGTCGCAACCGAATCCCAGCACTTAGGCGACTGTGAAAATAAGTTCCGCATATCAAAAGTGATATTCGTTGTAGCTGCTATTTTTTTCATTAAGTATACATAAATCATGTAGGTTCTAAAATCATATCTTTATATAACAGCCAAAGTGTGTTGGTATGTTTGTTTTCCACTTTGACACCGCAACGGAACAATAGATTATGCTGATTTTTGGTAAGACATTAGTATAAACTATAAAGTCGTGAATGTGATATGTATATGGTGACTTTTTACAATAATAAAACGTGAGCAAAGCTGCAAATACTATTATTTTTTCATCGCTATCATCTTTTTCGCCTTCAGCACCTTGTCGACCCACTGCGGAAGCCTTTAACTACAAGTAGGTACTATTGCTAAATTCAATCACAAATTAGGGTTGCTGGTAACTAACTCATAATCACGTCAAGGTGGCTTTTGTACGTACATTTAAAACAACCAATTCTGTTCTATGACATTATAATATTCTCATATTCAGTATTACAATCAATTTAAATGAAATTGAAAACATAACCAATTGATTATTACCGTGGATCTAAAACAGCTTAAAATTTATATTAAGTTATTTAAGATATTTTTCTGTTTTGTATGCCATGGTAAAAAAATAAACTTTAGAATTTTGAAAATTCGTGAAAAAAATATCATCACCTCTATCATCAGTCCGTTATCGCCCTTTGCTGAGCACATGCCTCTCTTCTAGTACGCCACTGATGCGCCGGTCCTGTAGTAAAAAATATTATAAACATGTTTTCGTTATATTAGTAGTCTAACAACAACCTGCACGAATCCCGAACAAACATTTATATTTGAATGAAAGTTTCGATCTAAGTCGAGCCTTTATTCAACTTTCGGAACTCTTCACACATCGCTTACGAAGGCTTAACTCCAAGGTTTGACTGACTAAAATAGAGAGGACAAAAATATACATACTGATTGTTGAATAGAATTTTTATCTTTACTAGTTTATTAGGTCTCTTAATGCTTCGAACCTATATAGGTAAAAAAAAACGTTATATTCTGTTATAATTGTAAGTTTAACTATAAATGCTCGATCATATTTTGAAATTTCATTTAGAAGGACACACATTGCTCAAATTTAGTCTATTACTTAACCGTTATACATAAACATTACAGAATATGTTTTAATTTATATGTTGTATTGTAAAAATATTGTCCAGTTCACTCATTCTATGGTTTTATAAACAATGGCACACATAACTTTTTTAGGTACCTAAAATAAATAAATAACTCAAACCACCATCTATCCCTGGACCATCTTTTCTTAACTATTTTTACTGATATTTTAACCGATGTCCAGCGGTCAAACTCGTACAGCTATTTAAGTCGAACAAATCACTATCCTTGCCATTTCTAAACTAAAAGTACCTACTACACTCCCCAGTGACACGTTACGGATGAGACTTGGGTAATTAAAATCGTGACCGTCGTCACTTGTCGACGGACGCCCATAAAGGTTTTATCTACTTCTCGCCACCCACTCCAATGTTTGTTTATTAAAAAGTAGAAATTCGCCGGCTTGAGCTGGTTAAGTATTATTTATATAAATATGTATATAATTTTGAATTTTTGATGCGTAAATTAAAATGAAAATGAAATGATCATACTAGTAACGTAAATAAATATTGTTACCAAAAAAAGTAATAGCATAACAAATATTTTTTATTGTCTGTGTCTGAATAATTTAAATGCATTTTTTTAATTCAATGTTTTTAAAAAGTTGTCTTTACTATTTTTGACTACAAGTTGTCATAATTTTGATTGCATTTTTTATCATAATCTGTAATAATTTGATGACTGCAAGATAAAATGATATTACATAAACAGCCTGCATGTATGTTTCAAGATTTATATTTACGCTCACAATATATTTTATTACATCTATAACTTTTATAATGTTAGTAAACTCTGAAAATACGAGAGGAATGTTTATGTGATGTAAAATGTTATGTTTGGTGATATAGGGTCGAGTGGACTGGCCCTAACACGTATGCAATTTTATTGACTGCTTATATTTATGATCTCAAAGATCTACCATTACCACCAAATATGTCATACAGACTTTATCTTGCATTATCGTTACTAATTCAAGTTGCTATTTGTGCGTTTTTTTATTAAAACGGGTTTGCACTTAGCCATAGTTTGCCTGATGTTAAGCAAAGGCTTATGGCCTAAGATGGAGCGTGCTTACCCGATAAGAACCGATTTACTCTCGCTTTGAAGATCGTTGGATTATAGTACATTATTGCATTCATTTACTTAGTAATTTACAAAACCGAAAGTGAATAAAAATTTGTAAAGCTTATGTTCAGTTAAATACATGGATATATTATATAAAACAAAGCCACTAAATTATAATCTTTGCATTCACTGATATGTTCGACATTTGCTTATTTTATCAATTTTTTTTTGTTGTGTTTGAAACCAATAAAAAAATAAGTACAACTTAAAATAGTTTTTTTTTTCTATTTGTCAGTTCGTAACCTTGTTCAAAATGTTAACATTTTGTAATTGATCTATGATTATTTAAAAAAAAGTCGAACCACACAATTAAATTAGGTTCAATATATCTCATTTCAAAAGCACGAAGGTGTAATTAAATTAGGGCTTTTTGAACATTTATTAAAAGCTTCCTAAGTTGCCGCAGCCATTTCACGCGTCAAACTTTGCGTTGACGAAATTTATTCATGACATGATCCCTCGTAAATACATTTGGGAGTTTATTGTTTTAATGAATTTGATATGGCTTATGGACTCCTATTATGTTCGTTCCATTTAATCTTGAATGTATTAGTTATAGAGAAGTTTGTAGATACTGTACATTTTAAAAAAACTTTAGCAATAGTCCTGCAAATCCTGTTACTAACCTTAAAATATATTTTTTATTCATAAGATAAATCAGATAAATCTACAGTTTTGCGCTAGTATATGTTATAGATAGAGGCTGCAATTTGTCCAAACTTACAATTTCAAGTAGCTTCATTTCAAAATAATGACTATATTGTCAACAACGTTAGCAATTAGTTAGTACGATATTACATATAAATTTCATAACAGTCTTTTATTTTAAACTAGCAAACCAGGGGAACTCTGTTTCGCCTTAGAAGCAATAAATAAGCAGATTTTGGAATTTATTCTATACAACGAGATAAAAATAATCTTATGTCCGTCTCCTGGTTCTATGTACCCCACCAATTTTCAGCTAAATTCGTTCAGCCGTCGTTCTTGAGTTATAAATGGTGTATCTAACACCACTCTCTTTTATATATATATAGATTGTATCATTTAAATGCTACGAAAAAATCAATTGATCAAAAGACAAATTGACCTTATATAATATATAGCTTTTTAAAACAAAAAAGACCGGAGCACCTATACTGCATTAAAACCGGCATTCAATAACCGCTGCGTCCTACTTTTTCACCAGATCCACTGCCAAGTACCGGAAAAATTTTCAAGCGCAATACATTTGACCTCGCCTATTTTTATACGTTACCATTGATAACATAAACCAGAGGCACCTAAACAACAATTCGTTAAAACCTAAGTAAACAATATCTACATATTTGTAAGAGTCAATCAGGCAGATGTGATAGTGTGATATATCTGTATCATGTCGATTCATAAAGAATTCTGATTGCCTTTTACTGTCCGCACTTTGTCATGGATGAAATTAGAGTGAAAGTAGAAGTAACCTACATTATTCTGGTGCAGCGAAAATAATTAACAAAACAAAGAGTCAACGCAATTACGAGCTTTAATTGTTTTAGTATTATGCATAGCAGTGTGATATTGTAGAAGGATCTGGGCACCCACCACAATGTATCTGCCCAAGTGACCTCTCCTAACATATTAATTCAATGGGGATGTCGTGACTCTCAATATTAAGACTTACGACTCAATGAAGAAGAATACTACTTGCTTTTTTTATTTATACAAAATGTATGAGAGATCTATGGGATCTGATGTCGCTGTACATAGTCTACCTCAGTGCCTTTGTACAAAATTGATACAATAAATTGGGAAGTAACCCGGTGTGGATGCAGATCTCAGCGGTTCTTTCTTCCGCTTTCGTACCGCGAACCGATTGGAAATTCCAATGGGTTATCTATAACGTTCTGTAAGTGTTTCTTGATTCCTGTGATGTATTTAGAGCCTTTTGTTTTTAAACTTGTATTGGAAACGAGATATGTTATTACTTTAAATAAATATTCCAGGACATTTCACATAGCGCTATCTAACCTTAAAGTGTAACCTTAAGTAATATCATATTCTGTATAAACAATAACTAGGCATAGATTATTTTGTAATCACTTAAAAACATACCTACTACATTATTATAAGTTGTTAATATAAAACTAAGTTGTAAACAAGAACCCCCGGAAGAACCTGCCTCTCTACGACACAGTTTTTTACTAATGTAAGAGGCAGAGCTATTTGTACAGTGTAACATATTGTTTTGTTTTACAATAAATTTATCTTTATCTTTATCTTAACCTCAAACTAGGCTCAACAAATATGGATAACAATGTAAAACAAATAATTTATCCTTGTCTAACGTTTATTTAACAATTTGCAGCGAAGTCACTATCAACTGGGAAATGTACCAATCAAGAATGATATAAATAAAGAGAATTATTAATTTTTATCCTATATAATATGTAGTCGTTCCATCAACATACAATTTTCTTAACTGGGAAAAAACATATCTATTGACTTCTGACTTCCGTATCGACTACCAATAAGCAGTTTATTTTAATTTTAATTATCAATTCAAGATTTATCTGAGCAAAAATTTGAATTTCTCCTGTACTGATACATTATTTATTGCTTTCCGTTCGCTGCGTTAGTTTTTTATTCAAAAGCAAAGAGTTGGAATGAGAAATGCCGTGTCTTGTGTGCCCCTAGCGCATAAAGTTTCTGAGGGAACTTATGATGGAGGGCGACTTTATACGATTTGACTAGCTCTACGGGCTTTTAGATAGATTGCTTTAAGGTTGTAAGAAGTAAGCGTTTGAAAAGAAAATATTTATCTAAAATATAAAATTTAAAAGTAACTGACTGACTGACTTATATATAGTGATCTATCAACAAACAGCCCAAACCAATGGACGAATCGGGCTGAAATTTAGCATGCAGGTAGATGTTATGACGTAGGCATCCGCTCAGAAAGGATTTTTGGAAAAGTAGCTTTTGAAGGGGTGAAATAGGGGATGAAAGTTTTACTTCTTAATGCGAGCGAAGCCGCGAGCATCCACTAGTCTGTCTATATTTAGATGTTCTGTGATTGAAACATCTTTTACAAGCTGGGAAACTAATTTGAATTGCTTACGTTTAAGAATAAAATAAACTACGATTTCTACGAAGAGTGCAGAGACATGACTTACTTCATTACTCATTATTTGAGTGTGACCAACCAAACAAAGTACTTAGATTTTCAGGTTTTTACAAATTTATATTAAAAAAAATCAAATCACAGGTTTTTTTTAATAATTTGTAATTAGTTGTATGCAAACTGTTGTTTCCCCAAAAGATATTTTTCTTGTAAAGTAAAAAGAGACATAACTAACTATAAATACTAACTATATTTTTTTATGGATAGAAAAGTAAAAAACACAGTTCAATGGTGTGCTAAAGGCTATGAAACGTGACTATCTTTTATGTAAAGTAGTAGCCCGATGTCTCGACTGAGGGTCTCGATAACCATTCCCACAAAGGCATAGGAAAAGAGGTTTTTTTCTAGCAAGTAACTACTTTTGTTAGAAGAGCGGAGAGTTTATTGTGCCGTTGGTTTTAGAGAAAGATTGCAGTTTGTATTGATGTCGTAGCTTTTTAAGTAATATATATAAGTCTGCCTGATGGTAAGCTTTGTTGTAGCTTCGGCTAGCCTACACGCTTACCCAAAAATAGTGTAACTTATAAAATTTGAACTTAATACACACTATGAACTTCAATCTTTTTTGAAAAGGTGGAAGTAAAACTGACTAGAATGCTGTCTAAGTTACCATGTTAGATTTTATTAATAATAATAATAATAATAATAATTTTAACAATATATTTTAATTTTAATAATTTTAATAATATATTTAATATTTAACCGCAGGGGCGACTTTATGGCGAGTCGTCGGTGAGTAGCGTCACCGCGGACCCCGATTCCCTGGGGGCTAAATGAGACCCCCTGCCTCCCGGCTTGCCTTGATTGGCCGTCCGGGAGTGGAAGACGCAAGAGCTCAGTACCTAAGCTCCAGGGTGGAAGTGTTAAAGGGCATAACGCCGCTAGTACCGCTCAGAGAACGCGCAGCACACCTCTCGACACCCTAAGCCACTCACACCAATGTTGCCCTTCCGGCGTCATCTTAGGCTGCCTTTTGTGGAGGGCCCATTTAGTGAGTGGCAAGTCATCACCCGCTATATTTTATTATGAATGAGGCATAACTGGCGGGTGCCGTTCCTCGTACAATAGACCAGTTTAATTAAGTCAATGAACAACTCAACACAATAGCCTGTAACATTAATACCATGTCTGCAATAGTTACTTTATATACCTAACATCCTCTATCTGTAATTTTTACTTAATTTTAAGTATAATATTGTAAAAGGCCTCTCAGTGTTGGTTCCGGCCCCACTGATGCCTTAAAAATACCGGGCGTAAGGCCCGAGAGTCTGTGAAGAGAAATAAAGAATAATAATAATTTATTTTGAGTCAAACACTTATGAACTATAACAATATGTTCACTGCACTCCACACTAGGATAACCTGTGTTGTGGAGGGCAGGCTATGTTATTTATAAATAAATGTACAGTTTACAAAAATACAAAATTATAAATTTGCTATATTTTTTCTCAAAATTAAATTAAGTAGGTACTGAATACCTGAATTTTTCAAATTATTTTATATATGTGTGTAGGTACTTAAGTCAGATATCACAAATCTTATTTTTAAAATATTATTTTGAGTAAATTTTTAAAAATTTTTTTTTGTCCACCACTCCTCAATGCATATCCAAAAACCGAATAACCGCGAAAAAAATGATAAGTAATCGCATTAATCGAACATTCAAAGTATTTGTCTTTCGGCGCGAGCTCGTCCCGGCTCTGCAAGGGGAGCGTTCGAGAATTTCAATTTAAGAGAAGAATGTGCCAACATAACGTGTGGCCCCAGATATTTTGATAGGACATGTTCCTAAGCGAATAAATTTCTTTCAACATATTAAAATGTTTCAAGCGGTTTTATTTATTGTCGATTCGCGTTTATTAGATATGAAAGTTTGTTCAATTAACATTATTGGCATGAATAAGATACGTCAAATTCTAATATTATTTATTTTCCGAATAAATAAAAAAACGTACAATATACATTGCCCCGAATAAATAAAAAAACAGTACGTTCAGTGTCAGTATCGGAAATAAATGTCGGTATAATAAGGTAAAAATAGCTTCAATACTCTTCTATCTAATTGTACATACATTTGACTATAGTCGGACTATCATATATGATAGTCCCGCTAAGGTTGAATGTTACACATTGTACATGCCTACACTGATGCAAGTAAGCCAACATTTTGTGGAATATCACAAAGGTAACCCTAAAGTAAGTTTCAAAAACAAAACATCCAAAAAAGCCACACCCACCATAAAACGTGTTAAAATTCCGATACCGTCCCCGGAGCCGCGAAAATTTGCGAATAAGTAGATGAAGCAATTATTTAGCTTAGTCATGCATTGTATTTCCGCTCATTAGGTGTATATTTATTTAATTTACAACGGCTGCGGGCTGACGATAAGCCGAGCGTGCGCCCCAACGTCCTCTGAATAACAATGCAAACTGACTAAAATGCTGCTTTCGTATTATGCAGAAGTAACCGAGAAAATAGTATTAGTGGATCGCGCTTTGAAATAGAAAGTATTGCGGCTTGTAGCTTGAGCGCTAGATCTAGACTTTGGAATTAAATTATTTGATCAACGATATTTTCTTTTATTCTTTTTTCTTTATATCGGTTGCATTTGCAAGTACTATTGAGTTGGGAATAATCTTCTAAAAATCTCTATAAATTGTGCAGTGTAAGTAGTTTTTCACACTACTTTACACATACCAAAAATACGACAGCCATAACCCAAAAAACTGGCAGGATAGAATCATATTGAACTTCAAACATTGAATAGCGCGCGAAAACCTTTTATTCCCCTGAAATTGTGTAAAGCCGTGTACAACATGTTGTATAAGTTGACCCGCGTCAGGGTGGGAGCGCAAAGTGGCCCGATAACCGACGAAACCGCAGCCTATTGCTTTTTGATAGCATCACTTTACCCAACTTGCCATCTGGCAGCCATTAGGTCTCGGGATATTGAAAAAGTGAGCCACACCGATCGCCGTACGGACGAATATGCCGCAAAAATACCATCCACACTCTTTAATGCCCCCTTTCACTTGTTCCATCTGATTCACTGTATCGATTTCGATGGGTCACGACGTCAAATAAATCACACGGTCGGGAACACTATAATTTTCCAAGCACTCTCATTAGAGAGCTTCTGAGTACATTTATTGAATTCTAATAAACTGAATACGCGACTTGGAAGCTTCTAGCTGTAGTTCTAAATCAATAAGTATATTTACTTCGGTGAAGATACCGGAAGTGTAAACAAATACCCACACTCTCGTTCCATCTGCGAAAGACCAACCGCACTTAACGGCACAATTTTTATCCCTTCCCGCCTTAATTGTTATACGGTTTATCCTCGTACTCGGCAGTTTCTTTTATTTACTCGGAGCAGGTAATTCGTTTACTCGTGAGAATAGTTTCAACACGTGCCTTCGTCTAGACGAATTGACCGTAATGGACTTTGTGCCCGGGCAAATGTAGCCCATCGCTCGCCGCCCGTTTGCACACTACGGGAAATATTTATTGGGTGAAGTAGACATGAATATAGATTTACATTTTTGTTAGAATGAAAAACGCAGCTCTATTCGTGTTTGATTTGATCGCAAACGGCCGTGTTGATATTATTCCTACCTTTTTTGCACATTCGTGTAGATTGATTTGACGAGGGTAATTTTTTTATTTAACTTTTGCAACAAACCTCCTTTATGTCCAACCCGAGTGTTCCACTCAAACTGGCGTTAACCGTCCCGTTTTACAACAGATTCATAAAGTTTCCCTCTTTGATCTGAGTGCTCGTGTTTTATTCAAATAGACAAAGAAAGGGCAAAACGAATCTGTTCACATCAAAACTTGGTAGACGACCGAAGCGACCTAAGCAATTAAGTCACTTGAAATATTTAATGAACAGCTAGTTCCGCGGCGGAAATGACACTTAATCGTATTAAGTTTGCCTCAGAAGTTGGTCCGAGCCATCTCTTACTGTAACTCGCCGCTGCCGCCCAAGATACCTACACTGCATCAAAGAAGTTAGAGAATGTGCAATTATGAGATTGTTTTAATTTGGAAACAATGTTCTCAAAGTATTTCCTTACTGCGAGCGAGGCGCTCCAGAGCCCCAAACCAGAATTCTTGGTTTCGTTCAACATTGTTTCTCGGTTAATATTGCCCAGCTTTCGATCTTGTAATTTGTTTTTTCTGTGGTTGTTAGAAGTTGATTCTTGATCTAAGATATTAATAAAATTTGATATTTGAAAAATGTGAATGCCGTATCATATGAGTGTCGTGTTAAGAACTCCCCGTCTCACAAGTTGCCCTTAACTCACGCGAAGTTAAAACCACTCGGAATATACTCAAACAATAACAAGGGTGGAACGTATCAAAGTGTTCATCCGAAATAAAGTTTGGGCCAACATTTAACTAGTTGGACCAAACAAATCTCGGAGTGCGACTCCAGAGCTGCAACCGGCTTGGACCTAACTTGTTGGTAACGACTTCAAAAACGTCTCGCAAAATATTTGTTTTGCTCAGCTATTGGCTTTTACAGGATTTGGAATGTTTGCTCTTGCAGTTTTCGATACGGTATTTAATCTACTAATTTCAATAAAATACTTACTGGCTACTTTCAACTCCTGCGACTCCTATTAGAGATGCGTTAATAGGTAACTTTCGGATATTGCTTATTTATCAATCATTTAAAACCTAACACCATAATCATATTCTGGACCTCAAATCAAAACATTGAAGGCAATACTGGCTGGATCATTGTGTTGTCTCGCAATCAGCCTGGCAAACTATTGTCAATGTCGGGATAGATGATGATGTATTTGTGTCCGATCATCTCCCAATATTTGTAGAATGTAAGCTAGGTGAACTTAGTCCTGTACTTAAGCCTAAGGAGACACATCGTAGTGCTGTGATCTGGGGGGAACGAGATGAATCTCAAACACGCAAGTACCAGGAGCTCTGTAACAAGGGGTTGCGTGACATTGACTTCCCTCCCGAATTTGCGACGTGTAGTTATGGTTTATGTAACTTACCCGAGCATAAACTAGTTATTAATAAGTTGTACGCAGATTTAATTAAGGTGATTAGCGATGCGGCCGTTCAGACTAAAAATACAACGGTAATTAGAAGTAAAAGAAAAGTCATCTGTGGCTGGAATCAGCATGTTCGAGACTGGCATCGGATGGCCAGGATTAACTATGAGGAATGGATTAATCTGGGTCGACCAAAATCTGGTCCTGTTTATGACAAGATGTCCGAGTCGCGTAAAATCTTTAAGAGTCGACTAAAATGGTGCCAAAAACACCAAGAGCAGATAAAAATGGATATCGTCGCTTAGCAGAGAGCAGAAAAAGATTTTGGTAGATTTTGGAAATCCACGAATAAACTCAATGTTAAACCTGGCCTTCCAGCGAATGTCTGTGGCAAAAGTGACCCGGATGAGATAGCCAGCCTGTTTAAGTCACACTTTAAGGTGCAATCTCCATTGGGCCCTTCTGCCACTGTGCTCGATGATGCGCCTGTCGTGCGGGTAGATGAGCCTCTACTTCAATTTTCTGCGAAACAAATTAATAAAGTTATAAGTAGTATGCGTAGAGGTAAGTCTCCCGGACATGACGGGCTCAGCATCGAACACCT
The DNA here is from genome assembly GCA_927399415.1 of Macaria notata. Classification (NCBI taxonomy): domain Eukaryota; kingdom Metazoa; phylum Arthropoda; class Insecta; order Lepidoptera; family Geometridae; genus Macaria; species Macaria notata. The sequence continues at coordinate 6,657,919 of OV656727.1, forward strand.
TAAATATGCAGGGGTGCACTTGCCGAGGGTCCTGTCCTTGTTCTTCAATATGTGCATTAGTCACTCTTACTTACCAGATGACTTGATGAAAACTATCGTGGTGCCCATAGTGAAGAACAGGACAGGAGATATCTCGGACAAGAGCAATTATCGTCCTATATCATTGGCTACTACAGTCGCCAAGGTATTGGATAGCATGCTTGATCAGAGTTTGGATAAATATGTACAGTTACAGGACGCACAGTTCGGGTTTCGCCCGGGCTCTCCACGGAAAGCGCAATCCTGGCTCTCAAGCATACTGTCCAATATTATACGGAGCGGAAAACACCGGTTTTCGCCTGTTTTCTTGATCTCTCCAAAGCGTTCGATCTCGTAGCATATGATGTGCTTTGGAGAGAGATGGAAGACAGGGGTATCCCGGATGAACTGCTCCGGATATTCCAGTATTGGTACAGCCGCCAGACCAATCACATCAAGTGGGCAAGTAGTATCTCGGACTCGTATAGGTTGGAATGCGGAGTAAGACAGGGTGGGCTCTCCTCGCCTAGAATTTTCAACCTCTATGTGAACGGTCTCATAGCCAAGCTTAGCAGCATGCGTGTCGGGTGTCACGTGGGTGGTGTCTGTGTCAACAACATCAGTTATGCAGATGACATGGTGCTGCTGGGACCTACTGCGAAGTCTATACGAGATAATGCTCAAGGTCTGTGAGAACTACGCCGCATCGCATGGTCTGATATATAATGTTAAAAAAAGTGAATACATGGTCTTCAAGGCCGCTGGTAAGTGTCCTGATTCTTTCCCTCTTATTACCCTTAATGGCTTGAACTTAAATCGAGTAACTCGGTTCAGATATCTCGGACACATACTTGTCGACGACCTTAAAGACGATGAGGATGTAGAAAGGGAGCGCAGGGCGCTAGCAGCTCGAGGAAACATGCTGGCCCGCAGATTCGCCCGTTGTACGGACCAGGTCAAAATTACGCTATTTAAAGCGTATTGTCAGGGCTTGTATACGGGCGGTCTGTGGTTCAGATGCTCCCAAAAGTCTCTAGATACCCTGCGAATCCAGTATAATAATGCCTTCAGGATGATGTTGAAACTTCCCCGATTTTGTAGTGCTTCCAACATGTTCGCGCAAAACGAAACCGACGGCTTTAATGCTCTCATTAGGAAGAAGGTGGCGTCGCTAGTGCGGAGGCTGCGGGGGAGTGACAACATCATCTTGAAAGCTGTAGCGGCAGACCCGCATGCGCCTGTACTGAGACATTTCGTGCGGACTATGATTTCGCAAGGAATGCCTCCTAAGTACATGACGTATTAAATAATGTAACTACATGTACCTACTTGTTAATTATACTAACCCTAGCCTGTAAGAATAGTTATAAGTTACTAACAAAATATGGATCAATCAACCAATTGTAGTCCGAAATAAATCATTTTGAATTTGAATTGAATACTATTTTTATATCATAAATAAATAAACAGAAGTATAAGCACACGCTCTCATTACGAGTTGAGTCACATATAAAATCGCCCCTCAAACAGTGACATTCCGAACACAAATAAATCTTGAAAACAATGCACGGACGCATCCCACTATCCACTATCCACTAAAACAACAATAGGCTCTCGTAATTTAGTCCCGGAGGCTTCCCAACTCGAGAGTCGAGCGGAATCACTGAACCAAATTGTAAATGAAGCCCGGAACGTACATGAGATCTTACAATTATGGCACCGCATTGAGGGCTGGACATTTGTGGTCCAGTAGATTTGGTGAAAATTTGGAGACTTGGAGTTTCCAGTGAGTCTAAACTAATCCACATACTTACCTACCACATCCAAAGAGAAAATCTGTTTTAAAAATCTTTTTTGTGCTTCTGTAGCCTAGTTTGACAGCCTTGCCATGCTGTAGGATGTTATGGCATGGGAAAGAATATTTAGTAAATATGTAAGCAACACAAAAAAAAACATGATAGCAAGCGTTTTTACGTAGCAACGTAGGCGCAGCAAAAATAACTTTATTTTTGTGTATCCATGTATTGAACAACATTTTTCTGTGAGAATCTTTTGCAAATATAAATAGGCTTAAAAAATAGAGAAACATTTTAACATCTTAGTATAATTATGTTGCAAAATAAACAACCTACTATAAAAGTGTTTTTTTATAATGTATTTTTGAGTATTTGTTTCCACCCAATAATAAACTACCAAATTAAACTAATTGCTATTTCCAGTTTAATTTCACCGTCTAACATAGCAACCGCTAATTACAACCAAGTTACTTTATACCTACTTAATAACTTTGGCATCAAGTTACCGTATAGCCGAGCAATCAAGTTATTGCGAAATCTAACCGGCGCGGCACGACTTTGGTCAAGAGTGGTTAGGTGTACGAACTTTGGATCACCTAGAAGTACGAAATCATGTTAGCAAATTGTTTTCGGTTTGCCTTGCGTACCGAATTCGGCAACGGGATTTATTTTTTGAAAGAAATTACTGTTGCGTTAAAGTTTCTCGAGATATTTGTTGTTTGACTTCTGAGTGTGGTTAAGATAATGCATTATTTGTTAGACGTTTGTTCTTTTGTATCAGGCAAGTGAAACCTATTGCAAAGTTTATTTTTTTACTTGGAGCATTATTACTACATTTGACTTTTGCTTAACACGTGAAAGTTACTTAGCTAGACTAATACTATGTTTGAATGAATCACTTTATGGTTAAATTTGGTAGTTTTATAGGATGAGTTGATAGCTAACCCTAGCTTACACTTGCATAATATTAATAACATTGAGCAGGTATATATCCATATACTTAACTAGACAGTCGTGAAAATTCTGCAAATGTGTCCAATAAAACGAAATGCTTTTGTAACAAAGGGTGGCAATTGTCAGCCCTATTATGAGTCGCAAATGACATTTGACTAGACGACATTTGCCCAGCTGACCCATATTAACACAACCAAACACATCAGCAACTGAACTCCATCAACCTTGACAAAATATCAAGTTAGCTCATAAAAATGCAAATACACATTATTTTTCTCTAAAGGGACTAACTTTGAGCGTCACCAATTTCAGTCTTAAAAGTTTCTTCATATTTACGAGTCTCCAGTGAGTGAACGATAATATTTTCTATTTAAGAATTTGCCTCGTGCTGAAAGATTTTAGCCCTCTCGCGACGTTTTTAACGATTTACATAAATAGCGAGAAGCTTATTCGGTGCAGATTCAATATCTCGAGATAATGCACCTTTGGAGTGAAATTTTATCACCAGCTCGATTGTAGGAAGCTGGGTAGTTGTAAGGAACTATTTAAATCGAAACTACGGCTTTAAATATAGCTTGTATATTTTCTTAGTAATTTTAAGTACATGCATAATATTTTCTTTTGGAAATTGCAATATATGAATATAATGATAATTACTTTAGTTGTCATGTCGGAGATTTAGCTTGAATATGATGAACAAATCAAATATCATACAAAAAATAATTGTACACTACAAAACTAACTTCAAAGACCCGTCTGTCACAAACTGACAGCACTATAAATCCAAGTCAAACATATCAGTCCTGTTAAGAACAACATCACAGAGTGTCGTATATAAAAATGTCGCAACAGTATAGGCATTGTCCCGGGCGAATGTATGGCCCAAGGCGTCAATATTCTACGTGACCGGTTGTACGCCGTCCGAGGAAACATGTGTCGGAAGTGAGGGACTATCTATTTGCTCCGAGAATGGACATCGCACTGTTGAATTATTCGTGAATGTGCAAGTGTCGTAAACTATGCGATTACATCGGCTGTCTGCTTGCTTCGGCGCTGGATTGATGATGTGGAGCTGGGAAGGAAGTTGCATGATTTAAGGTTTAAAACGCTGCTTAGTACTTTTATTGCTCTGGTGAAGTTTAGACATCTATGCTATGGACCCAACGCTTCAAAACTTGCCTTTGTAACCAACATTTATTGCCGTTAAATACCATATTGGAACCAATTGTATGTCATTTCTGAGTTGTCACACAACTAGAAACAGACTTTTAGAATTGATTCGTTTTTGCTTTATTTTATTATGTTTAACGACGACTTAACATTTCTTTATTATTTTATTGAATTAATCCTTTCTTCATAACTCAAATACTCAACTCTCCTAATATCTACGTAATGCTACGGCGTAGCAAGATGTAGACCTGCTACGCAGCAGAAACGCCATTGACTTCGAATACTTGACATATCTACTACTGGCTGGACTAAACCGCTAACTACAAGACTAGTCAATTCCAAACTATTTTAACCAGTAAACCATTTTGTTCCAGCACTAGGCCTGGAGCCGGACTTCTTGTATCCCCTGGAGAACGTGACCATCGCCCAGGGGAGAGACGCCATGTTCACGTGTGTGGTCAACAACCTGGGCGGCTACCGGGTGAGTGGCGAGTCCGCCACGGCCAGGGTGCGTATCCAACTGATCAAGTACAGCACTAGCAGCACCCAGCACACTTCTGGTCTGAGATCTATAATTGAGCTTTAATGTCAGAACGCTAAGGTTGGTATTCCTCTGTAGTACTCAGTTCTCTGGTACTCAACAAAGTTACACACGAGATGAGGATTTACACACCTGTAAATTATATTGGAGATTACCATTTTATTGGTAATTTTAGTAATGTTAATAAAATTTCGACGACAGAAATTAAAATAAATAAGCCTTAAATTGATAAATTCGTAATCAATTCGGCTATCAGTAAATAAATCATAGAGTAAATTTCAATCTAACAAACAACAAAACAAAGTAACAAGAGAATTAAAGTATGTACCTAGGCAGTAAAATTTATAGTATTACTATTTCTTAACTAATTCTTTGTTAGGTTTTATATTGTTATGTATCTCTTTGAATACATTTCCAGTAGCCTTAATTATTGTACTTGGTAGTAATTTTTCATAGTTAGTAATTTATTCCAATTAGATTATTACTTCAAAGTTACTAATAATCACATATAGTGGCAATTTACATGACACAGTTGCCACACTTTGACTACATTCATTACTTACATGAAAATAGGATTCAAATTATAGATCTCAACCAATAGACCTTGCACCGACTATCACACTATCCTAGCACACTGTCTTCAATGCACTCCTTCAGCACTTTCAGACCCAGCACCGATAGTACCTCTATCTTAGAATAGAGCACACTGTGTTATTGCACAATAACAATAAGTCCACAATAGTTGTAGCTCTTAGATTACCGAGCACTTGTATTAGAAACTCAACAAGCACATAGCACTAAGATAGCTAAGACCCAAGAGAACTACAAAAACCACTATATCTAACTGTCATACGACCAGAAGAGACTGTTCTTGGGTTTTATTGTAATAACTGCACAATTGCTCGTTCGTAACAATAACACAATATTCCGAGCATGCCATCAATGGAAGCACCTTTATTTTGATTTCCCGTCTTTATTTTAGACCGTATCACACACCCATTAATTCCATGTTATCAATGTCTGAAGGCCGCAAAGCCACTGTGATTGAACTGCTTCGACCAAGGAATTGGTTGCAAAACAGCCACTTTACGAAATTAAAATAAAGCCGGGACAAACCCCCTTAGTCCCCGTTCAATCATTTCGAAAGGCAGAGCTCTCAAACTGTCCCAAGAGTTAATCTACCTCGACACTATCGATATATTCGATATCGATGCGGTTCTAACTTCTATCCTATAGCACGTGCAAATAAAATTTATACTAAAATCTTAATGTTATATTCCAACTCGCGTTAAAAATTTGTACCAAAATAAGCTAGGCTCTGCTTAATTCGCCCATTCAGACAGGTATAATGCAATCGGGGGAGTCGTTTAGTTAAACAAATAGTTTGAGCCGGCTCCCGAGCGAATTTTATCTGTTTTTATTGCTTTCGACGCACATAAGCCATTGTATTTTGATCGCGTAAACATTGTTATTGGCGGTAATCTTGCTCGCTCCCGTGGGTTCAACACAAAACAAGATGTTGAGCTGTAAAGGAGAGATAAATACTGATTCCGTCCGCGAATCTATTCCTACCTATTCCTACAAGAAGCGAGATTCGATAATAGTCTCTTTGGGACCGTTCGGCCGAGTCACTCTATTTCCTCAAGATACACTATAGAGATCTCAATATCGATATCGTGTGTACATATTTGCTCATCTATATCGATCTACCTAGAGTAATCGAAATCACACACGGCTAATAACTTCTGGGCAGACTTCTGACCGTAGTGCCCTCGTGTATTCACACATTGATTAAATGGATACACATATACACTAGTCCAGTTCATAATATACATAACACGCTACGATATATAAATGTACACAAACACTATTCAAAACAAACAGAATATACAAAACGACAATTTTAATAATTTTTAACACGAAAATTCGATATGCACCGCTGGTATGGATGGGTTCGAAAAATTGGTAAATATTATTTTTATTTCACCTCGTTTGTGTTCGTTATGTAATTTGGTTACAAGCGATACAATTTCGTCTCTTTTGATCATTAGCAATGAAATTGCATCGCCGTGTTTTATGACTCTACAATTGTTTCTCCAATTTGAATAAAAGCAGATAAGGCATAAAGAATGAAGAATTGCGGAATAAGAAACGGTTGTAAAGTACTTTATTACGAAGCGCTGAAATATGATCCTGTATTTCAGTGAAGTTTTATTTGATTTACAATATTTTTGTAGATGTTTTGTATGCGTGTATTACCCGTATTAGTATTTGAAATGTTTGATATTTTTTAATGATTGTACTGAGTTATACATATTTTACACAAGTCAAATAAATTTAATGTTTAAATGGTACATGCTGAAACATGTACATGTTTTTGTGTAAATACACAGTACATAGCTTTATATGTATGTAGTGAAAAGTCGATAAATTTAGTAGACAACATTTCAGATATCAGGCGGGGTGTAATGGACGCATTACTCTTCACTAAGCACCAATTTAGTGACACTACTATTAGTGTTCTGCACAAGCACTATTAAACTGTAGTGAAACTTTCCAAACTGCACCTCTATTAGTGCACTCTTTCTTGCACTATCTAAACCTTAGATGTCTTTTAAAAAAATCTAATTTTTATTACAAAAAGTATCGTAATTTTCTAATTAATATCATATGTGAAAATATTCAGTTCCATATAAGATTTTTGAATAAAGAATTAAGTAGATGCAGTAAATAAAATGTCTAAAGATAAAGTTTTGAGCCAACTCTGAGCGTATAGAAAAGCATAAACGCCATATTTCTGTCCGTTTTTTTGTTACGCGCCATGCAGGAAATTAGCTCCTATTGCGATGTCGACGCTTTTGGTAAAGCGGGTGGAACGAGGGCGTGTGAGGCATGTACTGTGGAGGCAGTAGTATAGGTCTAACATGAATCAAAAGGTGATAAAAATATATTAACAATAACGAAAATATTTATTTACAATAATAATACACAAATCCAAGGGAAGAAACACTAAACATACTCCTTCTAACTACAACATAAAAAGGTGGTAAACATAAGTGCCCCCGCCCTTAGAACATCTTTAGAAAAGCCTTAAGATAGTCTTAGTGCTCCAGCTCACTGCCAGAGGGCAGCGTGCCCAGCATACTGGCCGCATTACCACGCTGGATGGCAATGCTGATACGTTGAGCCAGAAAATGGCCAGCATTTCGGTCATGCGTCGTGTCAACCAATAATAAATTTGCTAGAACTTTATGTAGGTATGTACATTAAATATCATTAACACTGTCAATTTTAAAATATATCTGTATAATCCAGACACCACGCGCTTTCATGAAAAAAATAACTAATTCTGACTACTTAATTGAACCTTGCACACACTAAAAATGCAAAAACATATTCATCCTTATGCGTTGGTTAGTGCACTACAAAATAAAATGATTCAATAAAAAATATATCTTCAACTGTAAGATAATGATAGATGTAGGTATACAATGTAAACTAACCGTGATGTGCCTTAAATACAAAACCTAATATGACTACTACATTATGCAAAACAAAAAGCAAGCTACTGCCCCCACACCGCGACACCGTTTTCATCGCGCCCACAGCGAGTCTCATACCGGCCAGACGAAAATGTAATTAAAAATTCCGAGAGCATTTTGCGCGCTCACAACAAGATAGTGTTGCTCCACTCTGGTTGTCGCAACTGCCTCTCGGGCCGCATTCGCGTGTAATTGCACTTGTTCTGAAGTCTTCATGCACGTGATCTGATGCGGGAATAGATACGGAAATGTGGCGTTTGTCGTAACCCCCTTTCATATAGTGCTCTGAATGTTTGGACCAATTTTTGCTGATACTACATACATTTGAAATGCGGGTTTCTTGCTAGAACGTTACACTGCTATTTTGTCGAGATTTAGCAGTTAGGATGTCCGTAATATCCGTCATTTCAAACAGATAAAACATTTTTATGATTGGCCTATAAAAACAATTAAACAGAAAACATACTTCAGAGCACTATCTGAATAGATTTAACCAAGTTTTCGAGTGCAAAAGTTATAATATATCCTTGGGTTCGGGATTCTGGGTTCGTTGAGCAGGTTGCTTGGATCAAGGCAGACACGAAGGCGATCCTGGCCATCCACGAGCATGTGATCACCAACAACGCTCGGTTGAGTGTGACGCACAACGACTATAACACGTGGACTCTCAACATTAGGGGCGTGAAGAGAGAAGACCGGGGACAGTATATGTGCCAAGTTAATACAGACCCTATGAAAATGCAGGTAAGAGTCATTTTTCTATAATAATTGAATACAATCTTGAAAAAATATGGTTACTATCCAGTTCAACATGGTTCAGAGAGAGTGAACATTGTATGTAGAAAAAGCATACATGTAAGCCAACTTGTTTATTTGGAAAATGCTTGTTTAGAAAATGTTGCTACTTTGTAGGAGAAAGGTTGCTTTCAGTGTCTCAACTTTGTACATGTTTAGTTACTACAAAGTATTATTATAAATCAAGGTAAATTATGTTTTTTAAAAGGTGCAGTTAAATTTTATTTTAGTTATTTTAGTGCAATCTACATAAAACATACAATAAAAATTTCAGTATATTAACATTTTTACACAATCTATCATTGCAAAACTATTTTTTCATTCATTATTAAAACTTAGCACTCCCAAAATAAATCTTCTTCTTTTTCCACTGACATCATTCTAACTCTTATTTTTTCTTCTTCTTCGACAGACAGCATTCCTAGAAGTAGTGATACCACCAGACATCATCTACGAAGAGACATCAGGTGACATGATGGTCCCTGAAGGTGGAGCAGCGAAGCTGGTCTGCAAGGCGCGAGGGTTCCCACCTCCGAAGATCCTGTGGCGTCGAGAGGATGGTGGGGATATTATTTCTAGAGGAGGACCACAGGGAAAGACTAAAGGTATTTATTATTGGCGTATATATATACTTGTTATTGGAATCTATTACGAGCAACATTAAATGGTATTTGTGGTTTTTTTTTACATTAGATAGGCTCATGCTTGACTACAATTTGCCTGATGTTAAGCAACGATGTAATCTACGTATTTGTAGTAATAGCAATATATGACGTAGCTCATATCAGAGATTAGCATAAGTATAAAAAAAATATGAAAACGTTGTGTACTGCGGGACTTTAGGGATATTTTGAGTCCGTACATCAAAATCAACAACTTTCATTCTTACGATTTTTTAAAGATATTTTTGTTTTCTGTGAACGAGTAAAAATGGAACAAATGGTCTCGATTATAATAAACGCGGACCAAACTAGTCGTCTTCTATTAAAGAAATGAAACAACCATCAATTTTTAGTCCTTCAAAAAAACGCGTTACCGTTTGTTATGAACTTTTTTTTTGAAAACTTAACAAAAAGCGATCCTTTCAAGCATTAAATTAATATCTTATTTTGAATTATATTTCATGTCTAATAATAGTATTACAGGCTCATCTACCAAATCTCATAACTTCCTAGAAGGTTAAATCCTACTGAAATTATTGTTTGACTAACGGAACTGTGTCAGCGAGTTCTACAAGTTCTAGTTACTGTAAAGTGTGCCTCTGGAGTCAGTATTGTTGTAATTAATGTTTAGTGAGAGATGATGTATGATACCAAGAGAGCTCTAGGTTAGGTTAATTCAGAGTTAAAAAAACAAACATAAATATTTATACGAAACAAACTTACAAATATTTATATTATTATTTCATACCTTGAATTTTTTGTAGGAGTTTATGATAACTGTTTTAGACTATATAGAATACTGGTAAATTTTAAAGAACAGTCAAATTTACAATTGTAGAAATTACACATTGTAACCTTCGCAATAAACATAGTCATATAACGCGTACAACTATAAATAGCATAACGAATATCGTAAATTCTTTTAAGCTTTCAAAAAACAGTACGTAATATCTTTTTTTATTTCAAACGCTTCAAATAAAAGCCGTTAAAAATCTAACACGAATTAAAGAACACAATTCTCGTCCAAAGCACAATGCAGGTGTTTAAGCCTCCAATAAAAGCTTTTAATGCAAACTAAGGTCATTACCGCTTGCGTGCCGTATGCGAATTATTTACGCCAATGAAGTGCACATAAACTTAGGTTAGCTGCGATAATTCGCAACTAATTTATCAGATTAAAACCCAAGGTGACTTATGTGGGCGGCAAATAAACACTAGCTTATTTACGAGACACGTGTTACCTGCTTTCGTGTTGAATAAAACCTTTTTCAAAAGAATTTATAATGAGCGAGAAAGGGTTGCAAGAAAAAAATGGTATGGATTTTATTGGATTAGAGGGCTTAACATAAAATTCTTATGCTTTAAGTAGTAATATTTGTTGAAGGTATTATTTTTTTTATACTTGTGTTGTTGTAAGTGTGTCTGGATGCAATAATTTTTGTTTTTAGATGTTTACTGTATATAAAATTACTAGTTTAATTTGATCACCCTACATTATATAAGCAAGGAACACAAGCGTTAGCTTAGTGTGGGGCTAGATGGCGCTGTGTGCAATGTCCCGGAATATTTATTTAAATACATATTTATTTATTTATTATTCTTTAATAACGCGTGATTTTAATATACTTACACTTTTAATATATAACTATTTATAAACAAAACGTTTGTTATCAAATAAATATGTAGACCTACAATTGTATCTATAGCAATACCACCTAAGGCCCCACCACGCTTGAAAAAATGTGAACGCAACAACAACGCGTTCCGTTTTCAATTTAGCATAGAAATGCATGTGAAGAGCGAGGCTTCATATAAGTTGTTCCTACCCTCCTCAAACTGAGAGACTGCAGCTATCTCAAACTGGGGCTCTACGGAGCCTCTTTACATGATACGATGTTATGCAAACTTGTAGAAAATAGTAGATCTTTCACTGACAGAGCTTTACAACTAATGGTGAGGCTGTGAAATTATTTTATAATCATAAAAGTTTTACGTGTTTAAAAAAATAAAAAAAACCTTTTTATTGCTTTCAAAATAATTCATAATACCTAATATAAAAGACAGACACAGTGTTTTAAAATATTTGAATGTGGAATTTGAAGGTGCTGTAAATATAGGATTTATATTATATTAATTAATTTGAGACTACACTGTATACGACCTGTTTTATTGCTAAAAAAGATACCTACTTCTAGCGTGTGGATTCCAGCCTTCTTACACAAAAGGCGTATTTTAGTGAGAACTGACGCATACTTATGGAATAGAAAGACAAATCGCATCGTGATATCAACCCCATACATTGGTATTTCTATTCCATAAGTATGCGTCAGTATGCTCACTAAAATACGCCTCTTGTCTAAGGGGGCTGAAGATCGTAATGTGCGAAGGCGCTCATTCCCAACCCGTCATACCCACGCTAAACTATTTCAGATTAAAATATCGTTACAATACTCTAAGCTGAGTTATTTATCCATAAACTGTGGAAACTTCCAGAATATTAAACGGGAGTCGCGAATTCTCAGAACGTTTCGTGATAATCGAATCTTCTTAGCGAGAATTATTAGTCATAATATTCCAACTCTACAGTAGTTACTTATTCTTTTTGTTCTGAAGGCACTTTTCAGGAGATAACAGTTAGATTGAAAGCTAGAGTGACTGAAAATAATGGCACTTTAAACTCTTATATTCTAAACTAATTTATAAAAAAATAATATAACAAATTGTCGTAAAAATATTATTAAAAACGAACGGTCTGAATCTTACTGCATCATTAACAAAAAGACATTAACTTCTTCACTTCCTCAATTTTGCGACTATGTAACATTACGAATACCAAGTCAAATTTTTTTTTTATTCAAAGAACCACAAATTCACACTAAGGCAAATGTACGTTTATTTATCATCCATGCGGTCTAAAATTCACTGCACAGGGGCTCAATAATAAAACCAAACACTACTCGTACTCCAGTTTCAAACCCGTTTAAAGAAGTCGAAGTGGAGAAAACAAGTGGCCATATAAATCAGAGCTTAAAATATTCACTATTGAATCTAAGCAGTAAATCACACCGCACCTCGGGAACTGCTATTACCATTCCCGACGCCTTTCTAATCCCCAGGGATTACAATCTCGAGACGGTTGGGAATAATTACTTACCTCCTCACTATTCCGAGATAGACTCGCTAACGGGTCAACACGACGATCAAAGTTAACGGACCTTTAACTTTTACTGCTTAGTTTTTTTTTTCTTTTATCAGGTTTTTTGTAATGTTTTTTTCTGGCTCAACGTATCAGCATTGCCATCCAGCTTGGTAATGCGACCAGTATGCTGGGCACGCTGCTCTCTGGTAGTGGGCTGGAGCACTTAGATTATCTTTAGGCTTTTCTAAAGATTTTCTAAGTGCCCCTCTTTTGTAGTAGTTTGAAGTATTATGTTTAGTTTTTCTTCCCTTGTTTTTTTTTATTTTTTTGTCAATGATTTGCTTTTTAATTTGGTAAGTTTACGTTTGACTATATGCTACTCAAAAATAAAATAAAACATTGGTTGTAAGTCTCTGACGTTACTATCAAAGATACTTGATCAACTAGGACGGGTTTTAAATTGGTATGATTTTATTTTGATTACTGGCTGTCATATTTCATTTTTTACATATGAATGGATACTTCACAGTATTCATTTCAAAATCAACAGAAGTCTTCTAAAACATATTCTATTTTATGTCAGCTCAATAAAACAAATCAGGCCTATGTGACCAAGCTCTACCGTCAATACCATTTATCAAAATTGAAATCGTAACTACTATTTTCGGAGCGTCGTTCAAACACTGTTAAAATGGAGCCACGTGAAAGCTCGACACAAAAATTATACAAGCAAAGGGAATTCCTGACGAGTGGCAATTGGAAACTGTACTGACAGGGTGATTAATCAGCAGTTCCACTTAACCCTACCAATGTTGAGACCTCTCGCCATCAGTCAATTCATTAAGCTAACAAAGTACTACCGGTAATGACTTTCACAAGGCGAGTACTTCAATACTAGTCGAGATTAGAGCGCACTAAGCCGTTTTGAATTCTCTAAGGCGAAGCTAGTATAGTAGACATTCATCTCGGGACGTGTGCGGATCTGAGACTGCAGCGGTAGATTGTATCGAAATATCTCCGCGGAAATCCGGAAACTCCATTACAGAAAGTAAAGCGAAGCCGAAGAAAGCCAGCTACTATTGCCGTACGGAAACTTCGCAATTTAAAATTAACCAACATCAATAACAATCGTCAATTTGGCCGAAGTAGTCTAATTAAAGAAGCCGTTACAAGTTACCTCCATAAATCTGAGCGGAACAATACCAGCTATCCATTACGTTCAATGTTTCTTCTCTAATATTCGAATGAGGAAACTTCGGAGCCAAATATAGTTTTTAATGACACTCTTGACACTTTAAATTTGTTATCTGAGCGTCGAGCCTCGCGCTCACCTTGCATTAATCACCTCAAGAAATTCAGCTGGTTCAAATCGTTATTGATGGAGTTGCTAGTAACTATTAACTTTGACGTCACTAATTGTATTATTGCTTCAGTACCTAACACAATAGATCTTGAATAGCAATTTAGTTTGATTACGCGAACAACAGGGCTTTGAGTACAAAATTATGGTGCTAGCTGACTATCAATAGATATGTGTGTTGTGCGTGTTCATGTTTGTAACTATGATTTTATTAAATATATGTGATCTATATTTTGATACAAAGATAATTGTATTATATAAAAATATGAAACCTACATCTATTATAGTGATATCTACAATATGTATAGGTACTGCACTTTATCGCAATTCGAATATATTGGGAAGCTAAAAAATATGAGAGACATTGTTAAAAAGAACAAGGAACAATACAGTCAGACGTCGAAAACTTTGTTTTCTATAGAGTCTAGTATATCGACAAGTAAACAGCTACAATGTTCTTGTTACTGGAAAATATCAAGAATTTACTACGAGTGCGTAGGAAGACTTCTACTTAGGATTATTATATGTTCGGTGCTTGTACTACAGTATATTATGTACATATATACATATAATGTACATAAATACAGGGTTACTGTTAACTAACACAAAAAGTTTTAAAAGTGCCTTTAGTATGTCATACAAAACTAAATTTTGACAAGAATTATTTTCGGGGATTTTGGGTAACTCGCAATAAAACCGCCCTCTGTACAAAAAGCTTTAAAGACATTACAAAACATATATATAATCACAATTGTTTTTCTCAAATTTTCCCAAGTCATTGACCATAAAAGTTGTTACTTTTGGCATATTACACTGCTCTTAAGTAACTGTTATTTAGAAATAACACTGTATACACTTAAGGCTCTCGTTTTAGAATATTCTCTCAACTACAAGTAAGGTTCAAATTATTTAAGCTCTCGAACAAGGCTCCGAGCATGCCCACAAAAGGGATTCACAATATTTCACAGCAAATCCGGGCGCAAAATAGGCATCACGACACACAATAATAATTATAATGACGACAGAAAACAGTGGTAGCAACAAAGGGTTATTATTCAAAATCTGGCCTTTGTTGTTCGCGTAAAACATGTTAGTAGCGACAATGCTGTGTCCCGTTGCCTATTTGCACAGTTTATTTTGGTAACAGTTTCTTAGTTAACGTGGTTATTAATTGCTTAGAGATTTTAAAAAGTAAATAGAGCAGAATTAACACTAACCCTAATATACTAAGCTTAAGGCAGGATTCGCGAGCAACAGTTTTTTTTTTATGTGAACCTGAGTGACAATATAAATGGTGCCATGTAAACATGTGGCTTCGGTTTTATTAATTCAATTTACATTGCTGTATGGTCTAACTTTAGACAAAATAAATTTGTCACCAAGTTAGACTCGTCACAGCTTAGTGGACACCCGCTGCTTTGCTCTCATTATTTTAAGATAAAAAGTAGCCTATGACACTCCTAAGATCTTATACTACCTATGTACATATATACCAGAAATCGTGACGATCCGTTCAGCTGTTTTTTGCGGTATGGGCATTTAAAAAAACAGACAAGCAGAGGCACAGATAAACAGACAAAAAATCTCAAAACTGCTGAAACATGTTCTGTTATAGATTTGAAGTATACCCAAACATTTTAATTCTAATATCCTTTATGATCAGATTTTAAACCTCTTCAGGTTATATGTATAGATAGAAGATAGAGATAGATTTAGTCGAAGGCAGATCGCAATAATCAATATCATAAAGTGATGTTTTGACAGAGCGAAGCGGAGGTTCAAAATAACTTCATGTATTGATCGTATATACGCTTTTAAGTGCAACTTTTAGTCTGTATTAGTAGTTTAAATAATTGAAATAAATTATGGTGTATGAGTTATGACACAGTTTAATATCTTTGTGGTGAAGCACTTTGTGCTATTTTGTTAAATTAAATTAATTTTATAATTAATTTAATGTTACATGTACACTTATAAATTTTCAGAGCTGCGGAAGACTAGGTACCAAGACACAGGCATACGTCTAGTTTGGTATCTAGACCCGCTACTATAAATTATAAAAAACCATTCATTATATATTTAGTGTCAAAGTGAGAGATATCGGTTAGATGAGAGTAAGTCCATGAATAAGTTCTTCGCTATAGACAATTGTAGAGTAGCTACAAGTTTTGGTACCAATAGTAGCACTACATTAAATTAAATTTTCTACGATTATGTTGCTTCATACAACGAGCAAAACTTGCAAGCATCACGTTTGTATTTGCAAGAAGCACAGACATTCGGAGATTTGAATTTTGAAATATCTAACACATATTGTATATTTGCGCTTATTTTATCAATCGTCATTACCTCGAGACGATGACATACATAAAGTCTGAAGAATATTTCTCGATATACTTACGCAATTTCTTTCAACACCTCTTGTACAAAATCCCGAGACAAAGAACTGTTTGTAACTAAACAGCGCTATTTGTTTCATGTTCTACAGCAAATTATGTAGATAAGCGAATGAATGGTACAAACTTAGTCGTGGACTGATGCAAATTAACTCCACCCTTCTATGAATAATTGACGCTTTAGAATTGTTACTCCTTAATAATGGCGCGTCAAAATTGCTTCCACGTTTTATCTCTCTTCCACACACTACTCGTGTACCTACAAACCTTGCTTGTGATTGGTTACGATATCGGAAATAGCCGAATGCTGCTTGGAAACAGCTAGCTGCTATAGGACAAATTGTCGCCTATCAACGCAACCGTGGCGACATCAGTTGACCATCTTGTGAAATTATTTTTTAATAGAAAACGCACGCGGCTTCGCTCGCATTATTTCAGGATAAAAAGTCTGACACTCCTTAGACCACATACTACTTACATATAAAAAAAATCGTAAAGATCTATTCAGCCGTTTTTTCGTTATAAGCGTCGTTGTCGTCGCCGTTAAATAAACAGATAAACAGAGACGCCGATAAACAGACAAAAAACTATAAATAGTTGGAATGTGTTTTGTTATCAATTCTAAGTATCTTCTAACATTTTTTTTTTAATATCTTCAATGTTTAGACTTTTGACCCTGTCCAGCTTTATATTACTGAGCAAGTAACGTTTCAATTGAATTTATAATTCGTAGCCTTTTAACTATTGGTCGGTTTTCATCTCCTCAGCGAAGTTTGAAATAGATACGAGTGGATCTAACTGCTTTAGCCGGCACTGGTTAATAACCATTATCGGAGTTTGGTAACGGTTGAATATTGAATACTGGCCTCATTTGTTTAATTAATATTATTATGTGGTAAAAATAGACATATGAGATTTCGTCGTTTTGAAATAATGGTTGGATCCTAATTGAACCTTTAAGTAGTAAATAGTTACTTTAAATGCAAAATTAATCGATTTGATAAAAAAAGTGTAAAATTTAAGGTGTTAGTTCTTATTCAAATAGAAATAGGTACTTTAGATTATATGAATGTTACGTTAATCATTTTTTTTTATATAAAAAAAGTTTTATGTTACGCTACAGAAATAAGCTTTTATTTTATTTCATTAATCTAATCTATGAATAATTTTCATTCTGAATTTGATTTTAGTCATTTTTCCCGCGACAGGGCACAAAATTTAATTAAAAACATGACTTAAGAACTTAAAGTACCTAATGGAAAACTGTTGGCTTTCCATTTTACTTGAGAGTACTTAAACTGGCGAAGTATGCATAGACTTAGTTGTCTTTTCATAAAGTTCAGTGTTTTATGCTATTTATAGACTTTCAGATGAATAAAATTGGGAAAACTGTCAAAAGTATAGAAATATGTGAAATAGTAAATAAAAAAAAAATAAGAAATTCGTAAATTATCTCTCACATTAAATGTAAACGTATCATGTAAAATTATATTTTAAGTAACATTTCAAGAACTTAATACCTCTAGTCTATCTACATACTTAGCCAGCACCTAAAATGCATTTTCATTGTACTTCGTTGAGGTCTCAGAGTATAAACATTCACAAGTTAATCTGTTCAACCAGTTCAGTTTAATCTCAGTGACTGTGCGCAACTTTCTATTATGTTTTTTTTTTTAACATGAAATAGGCTTACGCTTGACTACAACTTGCCTGATGTTAAGCAACGTATCGTACGTTCGTACGTTCGTATGTTAAGCATGTATCTGCACACATGACAAACTTTTATTAATTCAATAATTTAAAATCCATATCCGATCCATAAAACACCAACACAATAGAAGTAGTTCTCCTTCATCGTATTGACGTCCCGTCGTTTCTCAATATCCCTGTAGAGGGAAGCACCGAGTCCGCGCACAAGCGTCACTTGACTTATGACACATCGACAGGCCAAGTTTATTCAACGGCCCGCTTCGGAGACGGAACAGGAAGGCGTGGAGTCTCTCTTGTAATTTATTTAATTATTTAAGATATTATGTACATTGAGTACTTAATTTGTTTTGTTGACTTCAGAAATAAAAGCCTGCTTGCACAATGATTTTTAAATTCGTATAGCCATTTTTTACTAGTTTAATTGGATGCCAAGTGTGTTTAAAAATCGCCACGCCACCACCACCTTCAACTATGATAAAATTTAAACTAGATTATAGATAGAGACTAGATATACTAAATAGATATTTTAAAATCATAAGCTTAACTAAAATAAAAATATCAAATGTTTACTTGTTTGTCCCTTCTGTTACATAAAAAATCTACAATCGTCCAAATGATATTTTAACTTTACATGTTTGTTACAATTCCCCAAATCAAATAAAAACATATCCGAAATTTCTATCGTCAAACACGCTCGAACCGTATCAAACACAGGTTTTGAAAAATAATTCCAGCGGAGTTCCCACTAGAAACAATAGAGCACTTTGTTTTTGGGCCTCGATACGGCGTTATTTGATTACAAACAACAGCCACTCCACAGCTCTCGCTACGCTCGCATTGTTTGCTAACGAACCGCCCGCGAGGGCAAGAGCTCTACACTTTAAACCATCACCCCACGGCTCCTTCGGAAAATATTGCCCCAGCTTTTTATCCACTTGTTTGAATAATGGCTGTAAACGTACTCGGCGCTATTTGACGCAAGGTGTCGGAGTTGGAAACCACTAACGGTACTTGTTTATCCAACCCGTCAACTTTTCGCGGCGGGAAGTGTTCTCTAACAGTTATTGCTGATGTAAAGTAAGCACTAGAACTCCGCTTAACAGTTTTCGGTTCGTCGCTTTGGGAACAGTAATAATAAAAGGTGCGAGAAGTTGTGGCCTGGAATTAATTTAAATATGGACGTCTTATTCGAGTGACTGAAAATTATTTTAGTGGGATTTACTTTTCACGTTATTCATTTAATGAAAGAAGTGGCCTTCTCCACTAATAACAGGAATACGCATATTATAGTTGACAACATCAGTTGTAATGCGCAAAGCAGTAAAAATTTCACCAGTACTCGAAAGATTAACACATACCACTGTGCGAATTGGGATGATCTGCTTGTAGATGTTCAGTGTTTGTGTAGTGCCTGTTCAGTTTATTAATATTTTCCATATACATAATTAATACTCGCAAAACCAACTATGTAAATTGAAATTTTCCTGAAATGTTCGAACGTTACAAGATTTGAATGCCATTATTAAATGCTATTGGTGGTACTTGTTGGAACTTTCCCTATTCCTACGATTTCACAAGCCTTTTCAACTATAGAAATATTAATAAAAATTAACCAATAAATGTCTTTCAGTGCAATTCCGATGATTTCACAAAAAGAAAAATATTTATAAAACTTAACCAATAAATGTGTTTATTTCCAGTGACGTCACTAGAAGGTGACGTGGTTAACCTGACGAAGGTGACCCGGTCGGAGATGGGCGCCTACCTGTGCATCGCGGCGAACGGAGTACCGCCCTCCGTCAGCAAGAGGATAATGCTGCATGTGCATTGTAAGTTATAAATCTATAATATTTTTTTCAAATATTTTTAATCATATGTATACACTTCATAAATATATTTTAATTTAAACTTTTCTTGATATTCTGAGTTTAAGAATTTCATTATTTAAACCGGAAAGAACATATCTTTTTAAAATTAGCTTCGTGTAAGACGGTTCTATTATATGAAATACATTAACATTTTTATTGAAAATAAATAAATTTAAAAAGTGTGCTTTATTGATTACTATAAGAGTAATCAAAGTTTAAATGCGCTATTAGGTGACATAAATGTATTTTTTTAATGTTTATTTTACATGTTTTATCGACCGCAACGTATCAAATGTACAAGCAATGAAATTTAATGTCCAATGAATGAAAAATGTAATAATAAAAATTATGGATACAATCTTAAATGCACTCATGAAAAACAATAATATTTCTTTAAATAAATTTCTGTGACAAAATTAAAAAAATATCACTATTTCACTCCGATGGTCATGAAGTCTAATTTTGTAGTTTTTTTTTCAGCAAGTAAATCTTAATTTCAATAAACCCGCCTAAAAACAGTAACCACCTCAAAACCAGCGTTTTGCCATCACGTGGCGCGTTCTAGTTCAATTGATAACCGATAACCTTCAATCGCACCCTAAACGGCTTCCATAACCATACATACATATCATGTTCTTACACCACCTTAGAATAACCACAGGATAGAATTATATACGACTGGTGGCAGCACATATAACCTTCAAGACAAGGAGTTCTATACAGCTGAGTGGAATTAACTGCCTTTATGTTTACGAACAACAAAAGCATACTAGTTAAAATAAAAGTAAAAGTAGGTTTAAAAAAATACCCTAATACTATTCTAAAACAAGAGCTAAACCACGATTTAGAAAAAGGGGGATAGTGTTAAGCCTCGTTTCCAAATGTTAAAATGACATGTTTAAAAATAAACACGTCAATCAGTCCATTTCTAAATCGACGCTAGAGTGCTTCTGCCGTACAAAATCAATCAATTTGGAGCGTGCTGGGAACAACTCCTTAAGCACACCTTAAGTAAGCGATGCTTGACTCGTTCTTATTACCATTTCTTTGCCTTGAAGATCATACAAAATAAATAAATAAAATTAAGTATTCTTTCTTGCTGAACTTGTTATAACAATAATTTTCCTTACAATATGTTCACTTTACCAGTTTCTTTACTTTTTACATAAGTTAGGGATCGGTAAACGGTTGTTTATCCGTTGCAGCTTGTCTTTCGACATCAGCGTCCTCTAAAGATTTCCATTTTTTTTCGATCTTTCGCTATGCAGGTCCATAGTGGACCTGCAGAAAGATTATATATCAGTTACTAAGTTTTAGTTCCAATTTTACCCGTCCGAAGAATTATCTCACGCACCCTAACATCAAACAAGTCCGCGTGAACAAAAAGCTTTGTTCATGCAACGCACGTATCAATTCAATCATCGATAAAGCCTACTCACCTGAAAGCACTGGCAAAAAGCATTTACTGGTTAATGATAGTACTGAATTTATGCAAATAGAGCAGAGTTAATCAAGAGTATGTATGTTAAAAATGGTTATGAGCATAAAAGAGGTCCATATAAAAATATTTAATTCGCTTCCACGAAATTAGTTGTACACATTTACATTTGCAACTTAGCTTACAAAATACTGATATGTATAGGTATATAATCTCCCTACTCAACAAAAATCTAGTGATAATGTGACTTATTCTGTTTTATTTTTAACATACAGTTTTAGACCTTGCACCTTACTAAGAAATGTCATCTTTAGATCAACTTATAACCAAGGAAAATATCTATAAATCGTAATTTTTCTTTCCAGTCTTTACAAAAAAAACAGCAGCATCTTTACCTAATCTTACATATAAACTTTTACAACAGTGTCCGTTATTTCTATCATATTTCCTTACTCAGCAAAAATCTAGTGTTATGTGAATTTATTTTGTTCTAATATTAACACGTTTTTATTAGATCCGCCTCAAATTAATAGTTTAACTGAGTAATAAATCTTAATAAGTCTTTCAAGTCTTAATAAAAACAGCATCTTAAGCAAATCTTACTAATAAACTTGTACTACAGTGCCCAGTTATCAGAGATCGTGTACTAATTTACAACCGTGAGTTACTCAGTCGGTTAGAGGCACCGAGACATGACTTGAACACGTAAGCAATTGGGAGATTTTCGTGTTATCACGTATCATCTGCGGCGCGTGGGGAGAATCTCAAGTTGCGCGTTTAGTGAAAGTACTGGGCGTTATGAATAATGATATAGAAACGTTACTGAACCGAATAATTTTACAAGAAATCTAGGCAAGCGCGTTAGATCGTATAGATAGATGCAGAGCTTCTTCTTCATTGTGCTGGTGAATGAACAAAAAACTAAACTAGATGCTTAGAGCTAACCTATTCCTAATAAGTAACTGAGCCAAAAAAAATCCATGAGAAATCAAGGTAAACGCACTAGCTTGTATATTATTTGTATTACACCTATTTCATCATAAATTACTAAGCTAGAGCGTAGGAATCCGTGCTTAATCGTAGATATAGACGTTGCTTGTTGCTTGAGATATTAAAAGTAGGAGCATTTTTGACGCGTAATTCGTATGAAATTACTGTTCCACTGTATCGTTTTTCGTAGACTAAGGGTAAAGTTGATATTTGTCAGGGATTTTGCTCACCGATTAGAAGATTGAAGCTTGGAAATCAATATTTAACAGTATATTATTATCGCTCCAAATAGGTATTGATCGAATTGTTATTTTTCTGATAGTATTAATGTCACCTTCCATAACATTAACCTTTATATACCTTACACTGAACAAAATAATTCCTTTTCATGTACTGCTCTCAGTAAACTTAATTGTTAAATTCATTTAACAATGACAATATTATTTTAAATTAATTCTTTGCTGAACTGGTACGGCGAAAAATTAACCTGTTGTCTGTATTATCAATTGACCCACTTTAGCATGCAGAAGAATTAATACAATTATTACTTTACAGTCTTCATGAAATTAATATATAATTTTTTTGTGTTTGCTTTTTGTTTTAAACCAAAAACAGATACAAGTTCTAGCATCACAAATCAAAATTTAGGATCAAATCATAGCAACAATTTGTAAAATAAATACGGATTTCCACAAAAAAAAACTTACCAAATATTTAACCATTTTGGACCCTGTTTATTTGGATAAAATCGTTTACAAAGTTATTGTCTCTGAGGTTCTATTAAGAATCTAGCAAAAGAGACAAGTGTCTATAATATGCATGAATTGTCATACTTCCAGTTGTGGTCAGTGGATTGTCCTGCAATTAATAGCGGAAACAGGATCCGTACTCAAATCAATGTGCCATTTTGTGAACAAGTAACTTAGTTATAATATAATATGTACATATAGGTACCAATATTTTGATGTAACGATATAAAATGTCAAAACGGAAACCGTGGTAAAAAATTGGCTTAGTTTTTGATGTCAGAAATGTGTACTTACATTTTTTTTGCAAAGTTATTTAATTTTTTCTCTGAATTTAAATTATAAAAATTATACTAATACTTGTGGATTAGCACAGCTTAGCACATTACCTGCTTTGAAACGGGATAATAATCCTTAACAAATAATATGATGGTGAGCTATTCTACTGCATTCTAAAGGAGCAATAAGATATAGGAGCTTCCTTAAAATTAACATTATTTCTATTTATGGACTTCGCTTGATTTGATTGTGATATAATAAATTTAATATACAAAATATTTACATATTGACATAATAAAAACGGGTAACAATAAATTTCGTGAAACGGCCTTGTGCTAGTCGTGAGACTGTGTTACAAGGCCAGTGTCTTCTCCCAATTGTGGGGCTTATATTATATTACGTCTTGTATTAGGTACTAAACATTACGATAAGAATGAAAATAGAATTACGATAAGAAGGTAGGTACTTTTCGATATAGTTAAACTTAAATTTATATATGAGTTAATTTATTAAGTGCTAACCTGCACTATGGTTGTTTTAAATTAAACTTTTATTGGAAAATGAGCGAAAATAATCACGACCGGCAGGATTCGAACCTGCGTATTTCTGCTACCGTCAGAACGCCTTAACCACTTGCGCCATCAGCCGCTCAGTCTGAAGTGTATGGAAATGAGTGTGGATTTTCGCGCCTGGCAGTTAGTAGACCGTAGCCTAGTGGTTAAGGCGTTCTGACGGTAGCAGAAATACGCAGGTTCGAATCCTGCCGGTCGTGATTATTTTTGCTCATTTTCCAATAAAAGTTTAATTTAAATTTATATGTCACCGATATATTTTGCCACGAAAATCATCCCAGTGAAATCAATTCAAGTAAATTAGTGTGACGCAGGACGCAGTTGCGTCACATTTGCATGCATAGTGCTGTGTTTCCTGCGACCGACACCATCCCATGAATTCTACATTGTATTAACTGCACATGACTACATCGACCCGCGATAATCTAATATCGTATTTAGATTGCTCGTGGCGATTGGTAACCGATATTTTTACTTAGTTATTCTTTACTCAGGTGATTGTTGGTATACAAATTTCAAATATTTCAATTTCATTTATTTGTTTGCGAAACATGGTTACATAGTTTGGGGCTAGATGGCGCTGTGTGCAATGTCCCGAAATATTTATTTATTTATATGTTATTCTTACAGTGATGATTAAGAGCTCCTTATTCCAGCCATCGGTATGCAACAGCTATAAGCTAAGTTCTTACGTACTCGTATAATAATTATCACAATTTGAAATCACTAAGATAGTGTAAGTTATTCATTTCGAAACAAATCAATTGATGTGTTATTTGATTGTTTACAAAACAGAACACCTTAAACAGCAATTCATCAATGAACATGTATGCAAAGTAATCTAAAACGCTACTCCATCACGTAAAGTGTCAAAATATTTTTAATTGAACAGAAAAATATTGTTATCGCGGAATACAAAATTTTGATTACGGTCAATATTGTGTGTGAGTTTTTCGCCGGCCGCCGCATACTGGTGTGCGGGAATGCATTGTTCGCTAGATATTTGCATTCTGTTATTGGCAGTCCCGATGTAAACACTCGTCTGATTGCATACCATGTATTTATATGAGCACAGATACTGTAAGCTCTCTTCAAGCCCAATTTGCATAACAGCATTCGTTGCAAGCAGGTTAACTATGTGCTTTCAAAAATAACCAAAAATGTTGCACAGCGCGTGACTTATTTCACGCAAACAAAATGCAAGTCGACAGTTCATATCGCGCGACAACAGAGAGAAGAGAAATTCGCATAGGAAACGCAATTTGAAGCAAACAAACAAACTAGTGCCGTCTGAAACCCTTCCACTGAGTTTAATTACTTCACAAAGAATGCGTTGCGTTCGCTCGATGAGGAGACAAAATTAACGCTCTCAAATATTTAATTTAAATTTCCACCCCCGAAACGAATGATAACAGCAAGAGCTAGCAGAATGCGGCTGAATGCGGCCTGCTGCGTAAAAAGAGATGGCAGCACTGAAGTCATTCATTTTTACTAGCCCTTTTTCCTTGACTGTAACTTATTTTTGAATGTAACTTTTTTTGTCAAAAATAATTTCACCAAGATAGATATTATTGCTCACAAAAAAAACTGATTGTTGCAGGCTTTTTATCTTTGTCCTAGTTTCTGCGGCACAGCTCCAGTTTACGTAGATAAGTCGAGTTAAGTCTTTCGGCTTCGTATGTGCGCTAAGCGTAACCGAAACTTCGTTAAACTTACACCACTGGCGCTACATTGCGAGACGACTATTTCTGTAGTACGAAATTCCAAAGTCAACTAAAGTCAGGTAATAGCTACAAAACGCCAAGAAATCCGAAAGCGTGTGCGCCGCTCGGTTAATCAAACTGTCACTTGAAGAATTCCGCGCGGAATCCTTGCCGAGAAAACTCCCCCAACTTTTGATTGCTGTTGAGAATCCTTACCTACTTATACAGTTCGGGATTGCTTAATCATGTCCTTAGAACGTCTACTAAATTTAAAAACAAAGTTAGTGGGCATTCCAAAAACACCAACAATAAATCTCGGTTGCAACAAAATAAACGACTTGACAGTTAATTATTTTACCCTTATTTAATGAGCAAAAAGCAACCCTCTGTGCTTTAGAGTTATTAATTAGAGAAAAATTCTGATCGCTCAGATTTTGTTCGCTAAATTGGCCACTCAAACCGGTAAGCGGCGTCTAAGGGACCTTAACGACGGTCAGAGAGAATAACCGCAAATAAGCCCCGATCTTAGGAAGCGGGAGAAAACTGTTTTCTTAATTTACTTCGAATGGTCTTTAAGGAATGTACAACCATGTACTAAAACCTTATTCATTATCAAATTAAATAACTATTAGGTAAAGGAGATTTATTTTCTTTAATTCAGTTAATTATTACTTACTGTTCATATCGTATATTTAAGTCAAGGCAAATAAAGGCTTTTTTTATTTATATTTTATTTTATTTCAAGGATATTTAGATATTTTTTTTCTAAAATTTGTTACTTTTATTAAAATATTGACATAGGGGTTTAATGTAGTCTTTAAAATTGTACTGATATCAATGATTTATTTGAATACAGTGTCCTTATGAAGTGTTGATTGTATATATTTTTGTCAAGATAAAATTTTCCTTTTACTTTCTTGTTTCAGTTACTGATTTTCTAAAACTCCATATAGCGGGTGGTTCGTATACCACACTACATACACTTGGTTCTATTGAGGCAGAGTAGCCTTTCACGATAGATTCTTTGTAAGGTCGTGACGACGCATAAACGATAAAGAACTAAACGGTTCACTTGATTCGGATCCCTTTTGAGGCCTCCCTTTTATAACAACAGATTTATTTATCCGCAACAGATACTGCAAAACAATTTACGCTCTGGTTCTACGCAAGTCATTCTGTTAGCTAGACAGAACACAAGTTTAATTGCTTACAAACAAGATCTGTGCAATACAAGTAATATGAAGAGTCAAGTGCATGAACAATGACATATGTACCTACTATGCATTGAGATGAATAAATATTCTGGGACATTGCACACAGCGCCATCTAGCCCCACACTAAGCAAACGCTTGTGTCGTGGGTACTAGATCTATAGAGGATATAATACTTATATGCATATACTTTTCTTTTGTAAATACTACCATATCATACATACAAACGACCAGACTCAACACAAGTTATTATTTTTTTTTTAAATTCTTAACTTCTTGTGTTATGCGGGAATCGAACGAGCAGCCCTAAATAAGAAGGCAGAGCCAATACCAACTAAGCTAAGAGGCCAGTTGTAATATAGATTTGAGATAAATAAAAGAAGAGGGGCGGAAATATTATATAGCCTTCAGTGTAACAAAACCGACTGTGAAAAACGATGACGTGATGAGGCGATGATATACTTTTTAGGAACGGTTTTTTTTTTGTTATTTATAACCAATTTGAGGTAAGTATTTATAATTTAACATTATTTTTGAGCTTTAAGTCGGTGTTTTCGGGCCATTTTTTCTTTTGTTTTACAACTAATTTACGAGTATAGTATAACTCGGTAAGCAACTCAAACTTAATTCAAATACAAGTGACGCAGCTACTTTTCCTGATAATATGCAATGTAAACACTTGACAGTCGCAGAGTTTGGCCGAAAATGGTAGCGTTTGGCTTGAGAGTGGCAGCGCGATGTGGGCAAATAAGAACTCGGGCCAAAGTCAACATTCTGCGCGGATTTCGGGAACTACTTTCCAGAATCTACCTGCTAAGTAATTAAATAGCATGCGAACTGCTTGTGTGGTAGATGTCAGTACTGCGTTTGGAATGATTGGGAGTCAGTCGCTTAGGAACATTTAATATTAAAACTTTCGTGAGACATTTTTGTCAATATGTAACTAATACGGTTTTCACTTACTTGTAATTCGCGTAGGTATGTTGCTTACGCGCTTCGGGTCTGATGACATCCTTCGTCAGAACGTGTAATATTGTTTAACGTAAAGATCTTGGTTTGATCATAATATGCTGTTACATGATTGAATATAGCTTTTTATAGACAGTTGTTAGTATTTTATTTTATTAATGACGAACTTTGAACGGGCTATATTTTTTCAGAAACAGAAAAAACTATACAGCATTCATATGTTATATTTCTATAATATTGTAATTTACTCAAGATAATGCTACGCTTACATTTTAATAAAGCCATTTTTCTCAAAAATGTAGCATGTTCGCCAAAAAAACATAGAATCTGAATACTTTCAAAAATAAGGAATTATGACATAACTGTTTTAGTTTAACTGTGTAAACTCTCGACACCAGAGTTGGCCACTCTCATTCGATAAGAAGAAGAAGTGTAACTGCCTGGCACTGTTGTCTAGTGTGAAATTTTATCAGAGCTTTAAATCAATACAGACGTACGTAATTATAATAAACCAAAAATATTCAAATTCTCACAATTGGATACCTTAAGCTCTCGTCCAGTATAATAAGCTTTTAGTGAAATCGCTGTAATTATTATCGGTTCATATTACGGGTAATAATACCTCAATTTAGCTTTCAAAATATTGCCCCTTCACAACCTTGATTTCGGTGGATCAAAGAATTAATTTATTTGAGCTCAATTTCGATGAATGCGCGGGTCGAATCATGTTTGATATGCTTAATCAGAATAAATTAAGAGCTGAGTTTATACGAAGCCTCACTACATACTGTACGTCAGCATCAGATTTCATATTACACCTAGGTACCTACTTCATAAATTAACGTGAATAAATGAGATTGAATAATTGGTATATCAATGATCTATGATTCTTAGCAGTTTAAATTATTATTTTATTAATCCTACTAGGCTGAAGATAATGATGATCTTAAGTTACTTCATCACATAAAAAATATAGGAAATCCGGAAAGGTTTTTAATATATCGATGGTCATACTTTATTATTGTTCAGATAACTAATATTTTTTCTTCAGCGTTTCCTTTTTTATTTCGTTTCAAAAATACATATTATGTTGGTTCAAAACATTCACTTACACCATACCATCAAAACAACCAGGCCACGACTAAATGGCTTAAAAGAGCTGAAAATACATTACCTACACGATATGATGAAGACTAGTTTTCTCTAAATATCGTTGTAAAATGTTTATTCACATGAATTCCATGTTGAATGCAAAAGGCATGCCTATACTTAGTTTCGTAAATAAACTAAATGCAAAGCAAACGGAGTTATGGAGCAAAAATTTGTTGGATTCCACTTTGTATGCGTTAGGGTGCAGAGAGTTTTCGAGGCAAATTTTTGGAAAGAGATGTACATAATATTAAGTATATTTGTAGAAAGATTAAATTTTGTAAGATTTGATCCAATATCATCATCGTCCGCATCGGGTGGCATTTTCTTAGAAGTTTGGAGGTCAGTTGGCAAAACTATTTGGGATCCCATGCTGTTTATCTTAGATGCGGGTAGCTTAGCTTCATCCAGTTCTTAAAGTCGTCTACCCATTTCATTATTTCGATCCAATATGGTGCTTGGATACAAGAGATCGCCACCGGTTCTTGTCTATATAATTATAAAAAAAGTAAAGTAAAAAGTAAAAATATGCTTATTAACTATTTGAAAAACTTAACCTATAATTATATATTACAATTCATATTTGGTTATTATCTAAACTATGTTACAATTTTTAAATGGATCATGAATATATGTGGGTAGGTACGTTAAGATTATTATACTTCTACTTTTTGCTTTACAAATTGCTGTTAAGAAATTGTCAAGCAAATAGTTAAGCTGTGTGCAATACAGAATAATCAGTGGATCCCAAACTAGGCTTTTGCCTGTATCTTGGTGTCCTCCTGTCTTGGTTCTGTTCTGTCCTTTGGTCCTCATTAGAGTTTGACAATTTGGTGATTCGCGCCAACATTTGACAGTTTATCACATATATTTCTTTTAGCAGAACATAATTTGATAACACATTATGCTGGGTTTGTAGGCTGAATGTGGATATAAGGAAGTTAAATTCTGATGAATGAAGATCGCGATGCAGAGGTGGAACACCCCAGGTTTTTAGTGGGTATGCCGGCCTTCTGGCGGAGACTCCCACATAACCACTCGCCCTCCCCGGGGTCGAGTGGTACTTTTAAAAGGTTTTCCTGGATCAAAAAAAAAAGGCAGGTACATATTAAGTCGGTTTTTGTTGGATAGTGGCTTAGGAGGTTTGGTTAGAATAACCAAATTTAGTACTCTTAGGAAATTTCTAACAGGATGAACTCTATAACGGACAAGGGAATTGATTATATTATATGTATATATGTGTGTTTGTGTGTGTGAGTGGTGTGTGTGTGTGTTAGCGTATATGTGTGTTTTTATTTATGTATAAGTATAAGTATATAGTTTTGCTACAGGTCGTAGCGTCTTCATTAAATATATCTGCTTGCGAACTTTCGCATATATATTATTATATATGCGAAATATATAATAACGCAATATATAATAATATATATCGCATATATATTATTATATATGCGTTTTTTAAGTATGCTCATATTTATATGAGCATACTTAAATAACAATTTGTAGCAATTGTACTCTCTTGAGTCGTATCATCGTATGACTGCCCTCAGTCATGAGAATGACTGAGGGTCGTGACTCCTCCGCAGAATTAATTCGTTAGGGGAAATCTCTTGGGCAGATAAATCGTGGTGGGCGCCCAAATATATTGATGTGGTCGTCGAACATGTCGGTTTCCTTTTTTTTACCGCTAAGCGAGTGCAAATCCACACGAAAATATAAGTCATTGTTGTAGGGCCAGATACGAACAAGAGTGCATCTGGATGAATAGCAGACACTGGAACCGCTGAGCCACACTGGTTTTTTTTTATATACCATACACTAATCTATGACTATTGTTTCAGTCCATCCTCTGGTGCAAGTACCGAACCAGCTGGTGGGCGCTCCGACGGGCACCGATGTAACTCTGCAGTGCCACGTCGAGGCCTCGCCCAAAGCCATCAACTATTGGACTAGAGAGAATGGTAAATATGTCGATTTATTTAGTGTTCTTAAAGGGTAGTACATATTTTTAATGTATCGGAAATTCGTAGTAAGTCTGAAAAGTTTACGTAGAAAGGTCAAGCAAATTGTCTTAATTAATATTTTCTTATGGTCATGACGATTGATCACTCATCTTACGTGGTTTGTAACCATAGTTTTGTATGTAAATTTTATAAATAAGAATAAACAACCTATGTGCTTACAGAACGATACATTCCTCAATCGCATAATCGCATATAAGTATGTATTTACAAAAGAAAAGTATATAAGTATTATATCCGTTATCTAGTACCCACGACACAAGCGTTTGCTTAGTGTGGGGCTAGATGGCGCTGTGTGCAATGTCCCGGAATATTTATTTATTTTATAAATAAAATTTGTATTTATTTCGTTGTGAAAAAAATACAAAACATAGTTGAAATAACTATGTATTTTTTTCACAACGCAATTGACATTTCCTTTGATTTTTTTAAATCATTCAGTACATTAAATTAAAATATTGCCATGCGACTAAATTGAATGTTGAAACAAATTCGAAAAGTTTTAACAGTATCCATTTAGTTACACTTTCCAAATTATCATCGCGCTTTTAACAGACACATCAATTACAATTATTATCATTGAGATACATAGCACTGTCGTTAAAATATCACAGCTTACGTACCATTTATATCACTCTGCAACAAGTCTGATAACAAGTTTTAATAACAACAATCTACTATAACTCTCAAAAGATGTTTACGAGAGCTAATAAACCTTATTAAATCCAAGCCAACAAACTGTAGGAAGGAATAAGCTAATTTCATTATTCATAACGAACATTGAAAACGTTAAAGCACTCATTAAATAGGCCATTTTTCATGTCCCTACTATCTTGTTTGACAGGCCGCAGGGCTAGTGCTTGCTTACAAGTTATGGCGTTTTTATGGTGTATTTAAAGGGAAAAATATGCGCTAATTTCATGTCCGTTTTTCATTCCGCAAAGATTTATTTTTACATTGATTATATGGCGCCTATGTTATGGCTTATTAACGACCTCGTAATTACAGCTACGATGACAGCGTAAATTATAGCTCGCTACATCCCTATTAATAAATTAACGCGCAGACGTCGGATTATATTGGTCGATGTTTAGCTTTTCGATTCGAAAAATGTGCTAATTAAGGTTGAAGTAGACAGGGGCATTAATTTGAAGCAGTTAATTACGAACGTGAGAGAATTGCTGGCGGGAATAATATAAAAACACGTGCTAACTAATACAAATACGGCTCTTAACCTAACAAAACATTGGTGGGTGCGGGACTTCATTACTCCTCATTAAAATGGCGCCCTCAGGATAAAAGTTGCTTATTTAGTGTCCCGGTGACAGATGGACAAAAGCACCGCTCTCTGAAGGGCGATGAGCTAAAGATAAGCGTGGCTGTGTAAAGTTACACAACTCTGTGCGATTTTATTGCAGAAATGGAGCAACGTTTTAATGAAACTTCATTTTCCTCTGGATTTCAAGCTAGAGGGAATGATTGTAGCATATACGTACGATTTATACGTAGATTGTGAAATTAGATCGTTAAATGTTTTACTTTATAAAATGAACCAGCTTTTCATCACTATGTACATATTTCATTTTAGTAATTTCGTTGTTATACCTGACCAATGTGTCAACTATATTTTTATATGAATAACCACATCCTTCAAGATTTTTTCTCGCATTTAGCTTATCTTACCTTGCAACCGACCTTAAAAAGCTAAACTCTAATCGACACTGCATAAAACCGTTATCCTATAAATATCTACCGAGTCCGTAAAAGTAACATTTCATTTTCATAGAGTGCCTGTCTAGCTCTAAATAAATACCAAGACGTAGTAAAGAGGATCCTATAACGTGTCAAAACAAGCCGGAAGCGATCGGGCTCTGCTCGGCTCAGCCACTAAAGTCAAGTTAGCCTAGAATGAATTTACGGGAGAGTTCTGGCTAGCCAGTTGTTGCTCGATATTGGTGAGAGGGTTGCCTGGTTTAGGTATTTGGCATGATTGCTAACAGACGGGTTAGGCAGAGACGATAGAAATAACTAATCAGTATACTTTTGTAACAATATGACTCAATCCAAACTTTTGTTTGTTAGAATTGACAATAGAAAATATTTTTCAACGATTATGTAGAAAAATACAGTGTAGTTATTATATTTTAGACCATCAAACCTCGGGCCAAAAATCACCCAATTTTGCGGCTAACCGATATTGAAAAAGTATACCAACTGATCGACAAAGTTAGCCAATATCCAATTTATTTGAACTGCAACATAACCCTTAAACTCGTATTGTCACTCTTGGTATTAATGTCGTTCCGGTTTCAATTCCCGCTTGGAATG
Organism: Macaria notata; assembly: GCA_927399415.1. NCBI lineage: Eukaryota > Metazoa > Arthropoda > Insecta > Lepidoptera > Geometridae > Macaria > Macaria notata. Next base: position 6,691,276 of record OV656727.1, read on the forward strand.
GAGTGGCAGCCCTGACCACGCGACATGTGGCCCTAACCGAATACCGACAAAACGAACAAAACTTTTTCGCAGTGCGGTCTTTAAACTTGTATTTCTCGTCTAATCTAGCGAGTGTGGCACACAGATATGACGCCCGGCTCGTGATCCTGCTCCTATGAGACTGGTTCGACGCTAGTCCAATGACTTGTTTTGCAAGTTTTGTATGGATAGATACTCGCTCAACGGTAAAAGAAAACATCGTGAGAAATATAAACTGCACTGAAAACACGTGAATCATAAAATCCGAAAAATTGTGGCGAAAATCTTACAGGGAAACCATATGTGTTGTAAGCGCGGTAAAATTAATCAAATAGTTTACTCTCCCGCATTCCTTTCCCCAGTACTCATAAAAACATCCAAATGAGATGTTGAAACGAAAATCAAGATGTCTCCGCTGGAATTCTACTCGACATAAGCTCGCTAATTTCATTTACAGCAAGACCGTCCGACTCTCGAGATAGATAGCTACGGGTAAATTATTCTGAGTAGGTATGTTTGCTCAATTTTTGACCCAATTTTGTCTCCTTATTTCAAGAAGCACTATAGTTGATTTGCTTTATCAAATTGACAATTTTGAATAAGTAGCCGAGTTTATCTTATGTTTCATCTTTGAATGTTTTTAAAATCACTTAGTAAATAAAAATACTTTTACGCTTAACTGCCAATTTGTTATTTTTTCTAGAAATCTTGGTCCCAAAAATAGCGAATTGGATCTTTTATATATTTATATTTAATTGGCACCGCTCAATTTGGTCCTTTAAGTCTGTTTCCATATTAAATTTAAGCCTCACGGATGAAAAACGTCCCCAGTCACTAGTTAAAACTCAAACAGAGCATAGTAAAACCTTAAAAAAATTAAATATATTTCAACTATTCGAGAAACTAAGACCCAGTAGCGCTATCCAAAGCTACCTTTACTGCTTACTCCAGCGTAAAGCTGCTCAGCGAGCACATTAAAACGTACTCAGTCCGTATAATTGGTAATACCATAACCAAGCGTGTACAATGTACATAGCTGGGCAGATTTAGATGCAGTTACAAAAGCAACCGAGCTCGCTATTAGGCGGTCCGAGCGAGCCGCGCAAAAAGCGTACCAAATTCTATTACCATCCGATATGCAACAAAGACCGCTGCCCGCTCGCCTCAAATTGCTTTACGCTACAGTCCAGTATTTATCCCTGTGAGTAATACAATGTGTATCTTTTCGGCTAAGAGATGGGAGTGGCGGAATTTGATTTTGTATTGTGGTGTTATTTTTAACAGTTGAATGGAATAATTCGATTTAAATTTACATGTTATTAGACTTTTATTTATTTATAACGGTACATAAAACAGAATGAGTTCCTAAATAAGCCAAATACACATTCAAAACTGGTTTTGAACCAGAACAAATTCCTCAGATGAGTGTATACAGCTTGAACACTATGAATGTGATAAATAATTTCAAAAACCTGTGTTAGACAGAGAACAAACACACAAACAACAACGATAAACAAGGACAACATAATTACAGACTAAATTTTATCTTACAATAAGTGATCATGCATAGCTTTGCATTAAAATAGCTAGAACATTACGCTTGAATGTGGATAACACACAATTAAATACATCTAGTGACTGATGGTGGTTCGCTAGGATACTATTGTATTGGCGACACATTCTAACTAATGGGAACTTGACTTTGTATATTATGCATTTTTCGAGGTCAATAAAACAATAATTACTTACCTATCTATTAAGCAGCTTCAGGATTTTCTTTTGAAAAATGAGTCGAGAAGCACGCTCCATCGTTCACTTAACAACAAATAAAAAAATACTAATGATTTGTTGAACTATAAGTCAAATGTATACATAATATTTCTATGAAATTATCACAATACTAATAATGATCAAGTATAATATAACAAAAATATCAAATAATTGTCCCAATGTTCTAAGTTTTTTTAGGCTGGTGTCCTTTTGTTATTGTTGTACAATAAAGTATTTTGATTTGATTTGAATCAATTGCAGTCATTTACAATTACATGTTCCGGTAAATTTTGTTGAGATGCCCATATATTATAAAAGCAGGCATCATCATCACTATCATCCACAAATAATAATTAATTATCAAAGTTGTCAAGCGATACACAAAAGTGGGCGTGCCTGCGACTGGCTGGTGTCAGCTACAGAAGCCACAGACTGGCCTAGATTTGTGGCCAACCGTGGCCAATACAAGCCAACCGGCCAAGAGGCTGTCTTCACTTGACCAACATTATTAATGAACCTCGATTGTTATCGGAATTATTTGTTTAGGGCCAACGGACAAAAGGCTAGGTCAGTGACTATTAATAAAACTAAAGTAAGTGTAACTTAGTAGGCAAGTTTGTAGGAGAAACAGTTAATTTTACTTGAGTCAATTAAAATTATTCACCTAACTATACTCCGTTATATAGGAAATGCGGATGTAAATAACATATTTTTCACCACCTGCATTATTATTATTACTAGCTGGTGCCCGCGACTTCATCCGCGTGGAATAGTTATTACCATAAAAACGGTTCTAGTGAGTTAACCTTAACAGATAGACATATATTGTTGAAGACATTTTGTTGGATTATTTTAAGAGAAATAATTCTTTTATACATGTTTTTGTGATATCTTGAACCGTTTTCGCAGCGCATGCAACGGAAGCCCTCAAAGATGAACAATTTTCCCCGTTTTTTTCCACATTTTCCATTATTTCTTCGCTCTTATTAGTTGCAGCGTGATGTTATATAGCCTAAAGCCTTCCTCGATAAATGGTCTATTAAACACACAAAGATTTTTTCAATTCGCACCAGTAGTTCCTGAGATTAGCGCGTTCAAACAAACAAATAAACATACAAACAAACTCTTCAACTTTATAATATTAGTATAGATTACATCTTACCAATTTATAACTGTAACCTACATTATTAGTTTTACCTATATTTTTTTTTATTTTGTCCTTCCTTTACTGAAAATTTCAAAAAATCTATACAGCTTAAGCTGAATAATATTAACAGCTGCAATCCAGTCGAGTAATTTACAAACTTTTCCTATAACTGTCACATCTTTCCAGTCCTTTCCTTATTCAAAATTGGAATCCTTCGACAATTTGACCAATCTATTGCAGCAAACAAATGAAGCTGAATTAAAACAGCAACCACTAGAGTAGAGGGACAGAGCGCCGCGCCGGACATACCAACGGTTACTCCCATTCCATGTCGGCGGGCAGGCCGCTTGTCGCGTCTCGTCACAGCCGTGTATTACCTAATTTAATTTGTACTCTCCACAATTTATGGGCGCAGAAGTGCCGTCTGCCTCCCTCTATTTGTTAGTAATGGCCGCTGGGATGCGTTTGGTGATTGTTTCGAGCTGGGAAAAATGCGTCATTGGAATCTGTAAATGTACTTATTCTCTGTTCGCCTATTATATTTATCTTGACAGCTGTCATTTTACATCAAAATGTGTCACGTTATAGTTTTTCAAATATAAAAGCAAGGAAATGATAATATTGATAAGGAAGAGACGCCGCGGCATAACTTGAGCGTTAAATCATCACTACACTACATACATATTCACTATTTGAAACATATTGGCTGTTTGATATACTGCGTCTCTCTCTTGAGTTGTATTCTCATGACTGAGGGTCGTGACTGCCCCGCAGAATTAATTCGTCAGGGAAGTTCTCTAGGGCAGATACAATGTGGTAGGTCCTAGGATATTGTGGTCCTGACACATGTCGGTTTCGCAAGTGCGAATCCACACATAACTTGAAAATACAAGTCATTCGGGCCGGATTCGAACCAGGGTACATCTGGATAAAAAGCAGACGCTGCAACCGCTAAGCCACACTCGCTTAAATATACTGCGTACCTAGTGCTCAACTAACATGACTGTCAAGTGCAAAAAATACTATTTTCAAGAACTTTTCGACTATGTCCAGTCCCCAGTTACAAATTTTAGAGATAGTAAAACATGTACAAGTGTAAGTTTAGAGTTTAAGATTGCTCTCAGTAAGAAAACATGAGCCATAAAGCAGCGGAGTCTGCAGCAGCTAAAATGTCCCATTATGTTAATTTATCACTATCCTAAGCTTGCAATATTCATGGAAACATTTTAGTAACTGGCTTAGTTTATTGCTGCTGTTTTTGAAGTACTTTTACATTGAGCATTCGTATATGTTGACATACCTAAAAATAATTGCTATATAATTGAGTTAAATGAACTGTAATTAATCAAGAGCCTCCTTAATTTAATGGCATAGTAACGCTATAGATAAAGATATATACAAAACACATGTAACATACTTATGTTTATGTCTATTGCCTATATATCTAGCCCTAATTAAAAAATATCGTTGCATACATTTTACGTAAAAGCAGAACATACGGAATAACACAAACACTTTTTGTTTTATGTGAGGTTAATATATACATTTATACAACAAAAGCAGATATTTCTTGGAATAATATCGAAAATAAGATTGTCATCCGTCGATGGCAAACACGAGTAAGAAAATTCAGATATTAATTTATTAAAGTCACGACATGAACGTATGTTATCCAAAAAATGGCAATTAAATACGAGTATCTTCGGTCGAGAACGGTTAGATGGGAATAAAAACAAAACGCGGCCTTTCCGGTCGGGAGAAAGAATGCTAGCAATTTTTAATGTAGCACAAACCCGGCCCATAGTAATATTGCTGCCAACGACAAAAATCCTACAAGCCCCTTGGTCTAGTGTTCCGTTCAGAATTTTCATAATGAAAGATCGATTTATAGCAAATAAAAAATATGGGTGGCTAACTAGACCTATTAGATTTGAATTCCAAAAATAAGATTCCCTAAAATAAATTGACTATTTTGACGACTGCTTTAACACATTGGTCTAAGAAATTGAAAAAATAAAAAAAATTTGTGGTTCCAACCAACTTAAGATATTATAAAAGATTGAAAAACAGACAAACACATAACATACCTACATACAAAATTTCTTGTCATAAGTCGGCGTCAACTAGCATGTGCTGACTGCGATCAGTCAGCTTTGTCTATGCTTTTAAAATTTCTGTAAAATAATTTATTCATATCTTTGTTCAGAATTAAAATGTGTTAATACAATATTGTATATGAAATATGTGAAAGCTACTATATAGTTGTTGTATTTGTCATATTGTATTAAAAATCTGGGCTGCAGGCCCGATTCGCTGAATCATTTTTTTTATTATCATAAAAATGTGTCACTTTGAAAGCATTTTACTTTCAACGGTGCATAATAAAGTTTTACAAATCCAAACCCGTTCACCAATCAAATATTCTAATTGCTTATATAGCTCTCAGAAACAATTAAAACAGATCAAAGCCCATAGAAATCATGTACACGATTACCATCAAAACCTATTTGTTGCTTTATCAAAGCAAAATACATGAGGTTAAAATAATATCCGAGCGTATCCAATGTTGCAATATCAACACGAAATGTTGGTTTTGAGAGCAAGTGTTAACATTATTTGTTCGGGTTCAATTTGTCAGTCAGCGTCATAGGCAACATATGTCAGACCCCTAATCAACTTCTATAAACGGTCCCGTGACAAAACACAAATTGGTGTTTAATCCTATCACAAGTGGCGATGGACTAATCAACACCTAGGCTTATCGCATCATGTATGAGTTTGATGATTTGATGATGATAATAATGGAACCTATGTCACTTTTGCATCTAGTTCGTACAAAACGAGGCCTATACCCAGCAGTGATTTTACTCCTGTGTGTTTTTAAAATCTGTCACAATAAATGTTTTCTTTCTCTTTCTCTTTCTCTCAGTGGTTAGGCTATCGAGATCATTTTGTGTATTATGTTTACGTACAAAGAACAGTAAGAAGAGATAAAACAGATTTACAGATATCGATTCGTTTTTATTCTTTAGTAAATACTAGCTAACCCGGCGAACTCTGTTCTGCCTTAGAGGCAATTAATAAGCAGATTTTGGATTTTATACAATTAAATTTAAAAAGGCATAAAAAGCATCTTCTTTCCGTCCCCTGGTTCTAAGCTCCTCCCTACCTCCCCACCTATTTTCAGCTTAATCCGTTCAGCCGTTCTTAAATTATGAATGGTGTAACTAACACCACTTTCTATATCTTTCTATATATATAGAAGATAATGTGATGTTTTTTTATGCGATGAAATGATGATGATTAGTAATAAGGCGTTTAGTTGGTACAATGTCAGTCAGCAAGCTTAATGCTTTTCACAAAACAACTGTAACTGTAATTACGACGATAAACTGCGCTTTGCGATTGTTAATCCATTATCGGGTATGTACACACAGCGCGGAATTTGGCATTCTGTTCTTGCTTTACTTGGACTTGATTTACATGTTTAAATTGAAGTTTAAAGACTACTTGTGCAATACAGATAATGGGTTTTATGTAGGGATAAACAATTAAGTTTGGGTGGGAGTTTCATCAAATAAACGTGTAATATAACTAGAGAGTGCTCGTGACTTCGCTCGCATTAAGAAGTAAAACTTGTATCCCCTATATCACTACTTTAAATGTGGCATTTCCAAAAATCCTTTGTTAGCGGATATTTACGTCAAAACATGCATGCCAAATTTCAGCCCGATCCGTCTTGTGGTTTGAGCTGTGTGTTGATAGATCACTATATCGGTCAGTCATTCACCTTTGCGTTATATACGAGTATATTTGGATCATCGTCTATTTTGGTCATGTGTAGGACATTGATTGTATCACCATCTTACACCACTTATTTTAAACTCTCTTTCCATCAAACCCCTAAAATATATACAATTAACGGTGGAGTGGATATATATCCACTTTCCACCTTGCAATCTTAGCTATTATTAAATGGTATCCAGTAAGTATCACACTAGCTTACTTCAGATAAAAAACGCCAAGTTTAAACTACGGAACATAACATATAAATATCTAAACGATTTAGCTTAAAAATATATATTATAATCTAAGCCTTTCTTACGTACATGGTATTAAATAACAATTATTATTTATTTCACAATCAAATATCCCAAATATTAATTTGTACAACTCTGTATCTTTTATCTCAATGATACATTAACGGTACAGTATTGTTCGGTACAGCATGCGGAACAATATTTCAATACGCTATCTAGTGGACAGTGGCCGGAACTGACCGTATATAAATGGACGGAAAGGCTATGCGTTCAATAGAGCCTGTTGGTTTAAATGTATGAGTATTTGCTTAACTGCTAGTGTGGATTTATTGTGAACTTTTGGGACGCCCTCGGCTTCGCTCGCATTAATTCAGGATAAAAAGTAGCCTATGACCTCATACCATCTATTTCAGCTTTATTATATGTATAGATTGGTCTTGGTCTTGGTCCTCTTCAGCTTTATAATATGTTTTTTTTTTAAAGCCAGGGGGAAATCTTATTTGATCCCCGACCATTAATGGGAACATGGTCATACCCATGTGAGATTCTTAAGCACTAAAACACCCTCTAACCCTCTATTTTCTCTGGAGGCTCTGGGACTTCTGCATATTATTATACTGGATGCTGGAATACAACCAGAAAACCACCAGCAAACCGTAATTGAAAACACTGCTCTGGGTTTCTCTTCCAGGCTTACAGTGTATGTTTTCACCTCTGGGCTCGCTTGTAATATACCTATTAATAAGTATTTGTAATTCTATTATGTGTAGGCTGATTAAAGTACACACGTGGTTAGGTTTAGACTGTAAACCAATCTACGCGTAAAATTTTAAAGGTACCTAATTTTTAATTAATTTGATTTGAAATGATGAAAAAAATAAAGCAATGTTTGATAGTAGATAAAAAAACATAATCTACATGCAAAAAACATTTTTGAATGTGTGTTTTTACTGGTATAGATCTATACATATAATAAAGCTGAAGAGGGTCGAAAGTCTTAACATTGAAGATATTTGAAAATTCTTTGGAGATTTTCGAATGAATAGCCTAACATGTTTCAACAATTTTTAGAAATATTTGTCTGTTTATCGGTTTATTTAAACGCTCATTACGCAAACACGTGGGAACGGATCATCATTATTTTAGGTATGTGATGACGTCTTAGAAGAGTCATAGGCTAATTTAATCCTGAAATAACGCGAGTGAAGCTGCGGGCAACCATTAGTATTCAAATAAGTGAATAGTTTTGATGTCCACCCAAAAGCTTTTGCACCGGAAAAAAATATTGATTTATCAACAAGTAATATATCTTTTTTCTCCCCAGGCGAGATGATAATCTCCAACGACAAGTACACAATGAGTGAGATCAACAGCTCGGCCTACAGCGTGCAGATGCGGCTGATCATTCGCAACATTCAACGCAGCGACCTCGGCGGCTACAAGTGCATTTCTAAGAACTCCATCGGAGACGCCGAAGGGAATATTAGGTTATATGGTCAGTATCGTCATCATCATCATCACCCATAGCCCATGGTATCCAATTGCTATTAGTGTATTTCAAAGAACTCAATTGGAGACGCCGAGAGGAATATTAGGTTATATGGTCAGTATCATCATCATCATCATCACCCATAGCCCATGGTATCCAATTGCTATTAGTGTATTTCAAAGAACTCAATTGGAGACGCCGAGAGGAATATTAGGTTATATGGTCAGTATCATCATCATCATCATCACCCATAGCCCATGGTATCCAATTGCTATTAGTGTATTTCAAAGAACTCAATTGGAGACGCCGAGAGGAATATTAGGTTATATGGTCAGTATCATCATCATCATCATCACCCATAGCCCATGGTATCCAATTGCTATTAGTGTATTTCAAAGAACTCAATTGGAGACGCCGAAGGGAATATTAGGTTATATGGTCAGTATCATCATCATCATCATCACCCATAGCCCATGGTATCCAATTGCTATTAGTGTATTTCAAAGAACTCAATTGGAGACGCCGAGAGGAATATTAGGTTATATGGTCAGTATCATCATCATCATCATCACCCATAGCCCATGGTATCCAATTGCTATTAGTGTATTTCAAAGAACTCAATTGGAGACGCCGAGAGGAATATTAGGTTATATGGTCAGTATCATCATCATCATCATCACCCATAGCCCATGGTATCCAATTGCTATTAGTGTATTTCAAAGAACTCAATTGGAGACGCCGAAGGGAATATTAGGTTATATGGTCAGTATCATCATCATCATCATCACCCATAGCCCATGGTATCCAATTGCTATTAGTGTATTTCAAAGAACTCAATTGGAGACGCCGAGAGGAATATTAGGTTATATGGTCAGTATCATCATCATCATCATCACCCATAGCCCATGGTATCCAATTGCTATTAGTGTATTTCAAAGAACTCAATTGGAGACGCCGAGAGGAATATTAGGTTATATGGTCAGTATCATCATCATCATCATCACCCATAGCCCATGGTATCCAATTGCTATTAGTGTATTTCAAAGAACTCAATTGGAGACGCCGAGAGGAATATTAGGTTATATGGTCAGTATCATCATCATCATCATCACCCATAGCCCATGGTATCCAATTGCTATTAGTGTATTTCAAAGAACTCAATTGGAGACGCCGAGAGGAATATTAGGTTATATGGTCAGTATCATCATCATCATCATCATCATCATCCACAGCCCTTGGGATCCAATTGCTACAAGTGCATTTCTAAGTACCCTATCGGAGACGCCGAGGGGAATATTAGGTTATATGGTAAATATCATCCACAGCCCTTGGGTTCCAATTGCTGGGTTTAGGCCTCCCTTTGTATGTGCCATCTGCATCGATTTTGTGCAGACCTCATCCAGTATGTAGGTATAGTGTTAAGAAATGGTACAAAAGTTTGTGTTTTTTAACATTTACTACAGACGGCAAGTTAAGTGCCACTAAAGTCTAAGAAATAAATTTATTATTTCAGGACAAATCAAACAGCGCCATCCAGCCTCATAATAAGCTTACGCTTGTATTATTAATTTGATAATTAAAGATACACTTTTGATTTTGAGACCTCAGAATAAATAAAGAATAAAAGTTTAAAAGTAGCCTAAGTAGTGATATTAAATCTAATTTAGATACATAAATAAGTCTACACAAAATTGTATACAACGCATCGAAGAGATTTGAACACGAAATATAAATACCTATATAAACCTTCATCGTGGAACTATTCAGGCATGCTTCATCTTTATAACAGTGTTAAAGTAAATTCAGAACAGTCATAAAGTAAAGCCATATTGATAAACTTTCGACACCAGAGTTGGCCACTCTCATTCGAAAAGAAGCAGAAGAAGAACAGTGTTGTTTGTATGGATGTCACTACAAGGAAAAAAAATCGCACATTATGTTTTTTAGGACGACAATTCGAATTTGATCTTGCAATTGGAAAATAACAAAGCACCGCAACGAAAATATATATTTTTTTGTTAGATTGAAAACCTTGGCGAGGCTTATTTCACTTTGATTTTCAATTCGAATTGATATTCTTTTACATCCACTGATTGTCTAATTACCAATATTTGATATAATAGTTTTTGTATATTGTTTTATCATATGTGTGGTTACGAAATAAATAAAAAACTCTATAAACCAGAAATAGTAATTTGCATTTCCATTTAACAGTTTTTTTTTCCATTTAACAATCACAATTATGTGTAATATACATATGTACATATCAGATATTTCTCTATTTTTAATTTATCGATAATAATTTCTAATCATTTTCTCTTCATCTTAACAGAAATGGAGCTTCCCAACCGTAAGAAAGAAGAAGACGATCGCGACTACTCCGAAGAGACGAATGACGTCAGATCTAGTCTGCAGGGGCCTCTCAGAGAAGGAGGTCCTCGGGCAGAAGACGCAGGGTTCCTCGGAGGAGGCGGACCTCCCCCTTCCACCTCCCACAGAACCACCCCTAGCCTCTTTTTAATATCGGCGTTAGTGTACGCCCTCTCCTAAACTTGGTCGTCACAACCATGTGCGAAACTTGAAGAGTTTTTGCCACAGACTCACGAGAATTAAACAGCGGAAACTTTGGTGACTTTGTTGGTTTAACCCTGAAATAAATACTGCATGGTAATTTTACTGTTGTGGTCAAATATGTTGTCCTTACATAGAATTATTTTTGAATGTGGAACGTTTTATCGTATTTTTTGACAACAGGTGAAAAAATGTTTACTAATACGTGTCAAATACAATTATTATAATTTGTTGGATGGATAATTTAGACAGGTCATTTGAGAAAGCCAATTTTATAATAATAAAATTATCAAATTATTGTCATTTACTTACTAAACTTTTATGGACAAATGATTTTTATCGTATTTTATTCAAATCCTTTTACAACAGCAACAGTAAAAACTATGGGTGGAATATGGACTATGTAGTAAACAATACCTAAAACCTATAAATATATCAGTCAAATAACATTGCGAATGCTTTTCCTGTGAAATTTATATAGAAATAATGTTAACCTAAAGAATTCTAACTCGGACTTAGTAAAAATGAAAAGTTATTTCAAAACAAACTTTGGGCGCATTCTCTTTAATTTATGCTGATGTTTGGAAGAGTTTCAATTTTTTTTCATTTGTTTCTTGTGTGTAAAAATAATATTAAAACTATGATCAATAAGTAAGGAAACCTATGTATGTAATACAATGTTACTAATACAAAGATGAATTAACAATAATATAATTGAATGTCGAGAAAATAATAATGTTAAAATTGTAATGTATATAAATGTAGCTACTGATATGTAATCATTTAAGGAATTTAGTTTACTCACTGTCATAATCTTAGAAAAGACGTAATCAATTAATCAGATATTATTTTAAAACATTTTGCATTACCACTAAGAATTTAAAATAAAGTGCTACGTATATATCGTACCGTACTTATAGGTAATTTTGTAAATTGTTAAATGTTTTTTAACATTGTTAAATTCTATAAAAATCATTTTGTAAATCTATTGGATAAGAATTGAATTTATGTAGATAAATATTTTGTGTTCAACATAGTTGTTATTTGCAAATATTATTTGACGTTTCGTTCAAAATGTGGTTTGAAATGTGTATGATTGTTATTGCAAGTCTTTACTTATCAGCCTTGTATGGATGTAAAATATTTAATGCCTGCGAAATGAAATATAAACTGAGTAAATGTAAGCTTTTTATTATCCTTTGAAAGAAATGCCATCTCTTTTTGCTACAACATATTAGATTCTACCAAAGTATAGAAAAGTTTTCTCAAATTTTCATCACATGGAAAATAAAAGTGGCATCAACACATCCTCAATTGCGCCCTCAAGAAAAATGATCTTTGGTCATATCATCTACCTCCTTTATACAATGAAACTAAATACACTTTATGGAATGAACAACCTGAAAATTATATACGAATACGTAAATACGAATACGTTTTATTGTTCTGACAAAAGCTTACATCTAGGTACATGTTTTTACTTATAAACAAAACAAACAATCAAAAGTTTATGCCAAAAATTACTTACATTAACACCGAAAAAATATTGACGCTAGTTTCTAGTTTGTGCTTAGTTTAGAAAAAGAAAGAAAGAAAAGTACCTGTGATGTGTTGTGCTCTGCAGTAGGTCTCTAAACGAGCCTGAAGCGCAGAGCACGTCCACTCTCACTTCACATTAAGCAGTTAATTAATTTAAGTAAAGATAAGTTATAAGTTTATTATTTTTTTGTTGTTTCTACTTTTGTTTTGATGGCAATCAAATATTCTTTTGGACACTTTGGAGTAGTTTGGAGGTTAGTTCAGGTTGCCATCTTTTAAAAAAGTTTTAGCCTATTTAAATAAATACATATCCATAAAAATAAATAAATTATATATATATCAAATATAATATAATATATAATAATATATGTACATGTGAGAGTGTGGGTATGTTATGAGTGTGTGTGTGTTTGTGTGTGTGGGAGTGTGTGTACTAATGTGTATCTGCATAATAACTATTTGATAACTTCAAGTAATGCCTCAGTTTTATCGTAATCTAGTGATAGTAAATAATTTGTTACAATCTGATTGCAATTAAAAGCTGTCTTATCTGATATGCTAATTTCCTTTGAAAGAGAATTATACAATCTTGGTCCAAGTATTTCCAAGGACATATCACCAAATTTTGTACGTCTTATTTTTGTCCTGCATATAATATCTTTTCTTCTTTTTTCATTTATAATTTTACAATGACGGTCCATATCTACTTTTTTATGTTGCTTCTGTATAACAGATCGTATAAAGAGCTGGCGAATCGTGAGCAAATTGCATTCGTCATACAGGTCGACAGTCGGGCATCTCATGTTTTTGAAGGTCATCACCTTTAATAAAGCTCTCTGTGCGATTTCTAGCATCTTGAGATGGGTTTTTAGAGCTGAGCCCCATGCGGTGATGCAATATGAAAGAATCGATTGTACCAGAGCATAATAAATTTGTTTCAGTGATTCGTAATTCATTACATGTCTCAACTTTTTAAATATAGGTATAAGTTTCCTAGTTCTACCAGATAAAGTTCTTATGTGTTGTTCCCAAGTCAGATTTTCATCTAATATTATTCCTAAATATTTTATTTCTTTTCTTTGTTTTAGGATCTCACAGTCACATGTTTCTAGGTTTGTGCAGGTAGATCTATGCATTTTAAGTGTGAGTGGAGTCTTTGGCTGAGTGGCACTGTTTATAGTGAATTGAACATATTTTGTTTTGTTAATATTTATGGACAGTAGATTCATTTTCAGCCATTCTGATACTTTGTTTAGACCTTCGTTTGCCACTGCCTCTACTTCCTTCCAATTCCTAGAGTGGAACAATATTACTGTATCATCCGCGTAACAGACGACTCTACCTTGTTTCAAATTCATTTCACACAGTTGATTTATGTATATAGTAAACAATGTAGGTCCCAGTACGCTACCCTGTGGAACTCCGAAGTTGACATTGGCTTCTTCACTAAAAATATTTTTAACACGTATCGTCTGCGTTCTTTCAGTCAAATAGCTTTTGAACCAGTTTAACTGAGTGCCTCTGATTCCTAGCATTTCTAGTTTTTTGACTAAGATGGGGATGGAAACGGTGTCAAAAGCTTTTGCGAGATCTAAAAATATACCCACCATTTTTTTTTTACTATCCAGCTTGTTTTTTATGTACTCCGTGACCTTTAGCACAGCATCTTCTGTTGATCGTCGCTCTCTGAAGCCATATTGATTTTCTGATAGTAAGTTTTTTGTTTCTAGATACTTTTTTAGCCTATTATTCATTAATTTCTCTAATATTTTCGCAAAAGTAGGCAGTAAAGAAATTGGCCTATAATTAGATACACCGTTTTCATCCCCCTCTTTGAAGATGGGACACACTATTGACTTTTTGAAAACCCTTGGAAATACTCCCGTCTCCAGGCTTGCTTGACATATCATAGTTAGTGGTTCCAAGATGGTTGGCAATATCCTCTTAACAAGTGCTGCATTAGCCTTGTCCCACCCTGGTGCAGAGCCGCTTTTGAGATTACGAACTATGTTAATAACCTCTTCATAATCAGTAGGTAGAGCCACGAAAGAGTTTAGAGGTTTGTCGGTGTTTGTTAGATGAGCCGCTAGACTTTCTTCTGATAGATCGAGAGCTCTCAAGGTTTTACTAGCGAGCTCATTTCCTACACCGACAAAATACTTGTTAACATCATTAAGTGACTCTACCGGAGTCGACTTCTGATACAATAGGGTGTCAACAGGATTGTTTTTAACAGGGAAATCACATATCTGTTTTATAGTCTGCCACGTCTTTTTTTTATCTTTAGTATATTTTAACAGCTCAGTTCTTTCATATGTTCTTTTTAGTTTTTTAAGTATTATATTGCACACATTTCTATAGGAGTTATATTCATTTTTATAACCAATGTTGTCGGGATGTTTTTTGCTTCTAATTTGTAGTTTATCTCTTTTTTTCATACATTTAACTAAATTTTGTGTAATCCAAGGTTTTATATTTGTTCTCGATCTAGGGGTTGTTTTCATTTTTGAACATTTTTCTATGGTAGTAGTTATCTTATTCATAAACATTTCAGTCGCGTTTTCTAGATCAGAAAAGTTAAGAACGTCCAGCCATTTTGTCTTAGCCAAAATCTGCATTACTGCGTTATAGTCTACGCGTATTGATGTTCTAGTATGTTTTTTATTATATTCCATTGTTGTGTGAATTTGCATCAATAGTGTTGAATGGTCAGTTTCGGTTGCCGGTAGAACTAATACAGTAGCCGTTTTTTTAGTTTTGACGATCAAATGGTCTATACAGGTTTTTAGTCTAGTTGGGAAAGTGAAAGCTGGGAGTAATCCTCGAGTAGCTAATGAGACAAGGTAGGTGTTCGAGCGATTGTCGTCATTATCATCTGCGATATTTATGTTTATGTCACCTGCTACAACAATACTTGAGAAATATTTAAGTTTATCTAACGAATGTTGTAGCGAAGCAAGAAAATTTTCCACATTTTTTGTACAAGGAGGTCGATATATGGCTAGAATACACAGTTCCTTACCAATCTTGACAGTAATACAGCTTGCATCTCGGAGCTTCATTTGCTTGACTCGAGTTTTTTTAAGGGTTTTTCGGGTATAGACTACAACGCCATCGTTTTGGTTTAAGTTATTTGTAGTATAATGAACGTTGTAGCCTTCCATTGGATGAGGCGTGAAATTTTCCCCTAACCAGCATTCCGTAAAAATCATGATATCCATTGTAATTTTGATTCGAGTGAGTTGAACTAGGTATAGATTCAGATTGCATTTAATACTGCGTATATTTAAGGCAGACATGGAAATAATCTTAGAGTTATTAGTTTGGAAGTAATTTATACATTCTTCTGGTCCGTTTAATAGGTATGAGTTTGTGACATTGAGGTCGTCAATGTCATTTATGACATCTACAGTTTGCGTCATTTTTCAATTTATTGGTAGTTTTAATAACGGGTACCTTCTGACCCGATTATAATATGAAAGTATACCTATAACAGGCTGCAGAAGAATGCTTTGTGTGATTTGTGTGTGTATAGTATTTGTCTTTTGATTGTTGTGTGATATATGTTGTACGTGTGTGTTGGTACTTGTATGTGACTGTTTGTTATTATGAATGAATATCTTTAGTTTGAGCAGGTGTTTCTTAAGATGTACGATGTTGTGTTTGTGTGTTTTTAGTGTAGGTATATATATAAATGTTCGAGTATATGTAATTGTATGTGTTAATAGACACGTTATAGTATGATTTCCGCTATATAAATTATCTATACTAATCTTAGAATAAGTGCGCCTTATCTTAGAAATAACAAATTTTTTGTCGTTGGCACTGGACGACGTTCTACGTGCTAGTCATACCGTGACGGTTTCCATTTTACTTTCCTCTAGTGTTTTCAGTTGTTCTTCATTCCGCACTTCAACTATCGGAGCGCCCTCTTCCTTTCTGATGAAAATTTTTCCCCTGGTTGTCCAACAGTACTTCCAGTCAGCCTTCTTTGTCGCTTCTCTCGCCAGATAATGGAGTTTTTTCGCCTTTTTAGTCAAAGACTCGTTGATGTAGATCATTTTTTTCTCCCCTGGAAATCCAATTATAGTCGAGTTGAACTTCTCACTATTTTTTGTGTTGTAGGTTTTCAGTGCCATCATGAGCTCAACTTTTTTACTAACAGTTGAAAATTCCACAACAATCGGTTTGATCTGATCTTGCTTTGCTGGTAGGCGATAACAGGTTCGAATATCTCTTGTGTCAAGATCTAGATGTAATGCGTTATATACCTTCTTTATGGTTTCGGGTATCTGCGCATTTCCTTCCAGCTGTAGGTTGCGTATTTCGACACTACTTTCTTTGGATTTACGTTCCAGTAGTTCATATTGATTCTTGAGATCTTCCACATCGTTGTCTTTTTGCTCAAGTACTTCAATGCGTTTGATAATTTTTTTCTGTTCTTGAACAATTCCTGATATCGAGTCTTTCAATTCTTGGTTGGTTGAAAGTAGTTTTTCGTTTTGCAAGAGTATTGCCTGTATATCTGTGTGCATTGTTGCGAATTGGGAGTCCTGACTTTCCTTCATTTCATTCAAATGGTGTATGAATTTCTCAAACATTTTTTCTTCTGACTGTTTCCCAATTTCTTGGGTTAAGCAAGGGGCTTTTCTTTTTCTCTGCAAAAATTCTTCCGTGTCAGGAGTTTTGTAGATATCTGGGTTCGATAGTGCATCACTTAATGGTCTAGGTGGGGTGTGTTGCAACATTTGTAATTGGATTTGTTTTATTCCAGTTGTTGGGGTAATTTTTAAGTAATGGCAACTTTTTCCGTATAACTTTTGTATTGTACGTCAAAATCACAGACAATAACTTCTGTCAATGTCTAATCAGTAATCACAGCCGGTAACCTCGAAAAAGTTTGTGTCGCCGATGTTTTTCTAAAAAAATGAGGGTTTCAACAAAATTTTGTGATCTTTTAATTGGCTAGTTTAAAAACAAAGTCATGGCAGCTTTACATGTGTGTGTGAAAAGGTTTATTCCGACCAGAATATTTATGTGATATATGTGCCAGATAACAACTTGCCAGTTTTCCTGGACCTCGAAATGTTCTTCTCATTCACTGGGCTTCCGGATTTGCACCACTTCTTGCCGGTAACTTGCTTATTTCTATACAATTTTTAATATTTTGCGGGGAATGCTCCAACAGACGTCTTTATGATTTGAGTGCACACACACACTTCTGGAGTTACATAAATCTCATTATTATTGTAGTTAACTTGCCTTAGCTTCTCAAATACCGCATTTTTATATTTATTTTTACCTATTAGGATATCTAAACTTGGTAAACGTACTGTCACAAACGGACAATAAACTTTACGCTATTTTGCTTGTGTTGACTAGACGTATCAGGAGAAAATATTGTCGCATTAAAATAGTATTTTAAACACTACTTATTTCGCCAGTCTTGTACCAGACCAGCCTACATTAATTTTCCCCACACGTCTCAGGCAACATCTAAAATAGGACACCACCTAATGGACCCTACATACCTGCTTGGAAAATTCATATACCCAAACTATCCCGACGATCCTTCCTTAATTTAACACTTAGTCAAAATAGACAATTTCGTAGAGGGTGTGACAATATCATGCGTCGACCCTCTTAATAGGTGCCTTCGGTAGGGCCTGTGTAAGTGCGACGTAGATAGGATGTAACCGCTTGCATTAGCGAAATTACCTGAGGCTTTGTTATTTTCATTGCGACAACCCTATGTGGTGCGGTGGAGTGTCTCAGCAGTTATCGAGCTTGGACGCTTTTTGGACTGTTTAACCAGCTCCGATTTTTTATTATTTACGTAAGTAGCTGAAAAAATCTTAAACAACGCATTACATGCCACACTCTTCAAGTTTGATTGGTTATAAATATTATATATTCACTCATACCTAAAAATCCAAGACACAGATTCGTTCATTACATATAAATAGAATAAATCCAAGGCAACAATAAAGGTATATCTTAATACATAATAGTACTTACAAAAAAAATAATGTGTGAGTGCTCACCAAAGCTAATTTAGACCACACTCCATTACCGCTCCGCACATGCAGAATGCCTGGTTTTATTGAGCGCTGATAGGTGGATAACACATGCTGGTTAGTTTTGACTAAAATATCGTCCGAATCGTGTGTCGATGAATAAATCACGGGGTCTATCCGACAACTCCATCCCATTCGTGTAACACGGAGGGTTTTATTGAATGTAATAAATTCAACAGCCAAATTAGGGAATTGATTGGCGAATGTAAATAAACACAGGTTTGTGTATCAGAAGTTAGTGCGTAGTAAGTACTGAGAGGTTGGGTTGGTTCTTAGATGTGTTTATTAGTAATAACTTTTATCGATAGCGGTATACCGGATAAATCAATATGAAATAAGATATTAAATCAGGCGTTACTTTGCGGAAATCCATTGTAAATGGAACTCTGGAGGAATATACAGTGTTTTTCTGCTGACGACTGTTCCTGAACCGACTTCAAACAACACACTAGGTGGTTTGTAGGTGTGTTCCTTCTTATACTAATATGAAACAGACACAGTTGAAAGACTGTAGTCATTGTGAGTAAGAGTGTGGTGGTGACAGTTGTACTTGTATGAAAATCAAATCATAATTATATTATTTAAAAAAAAAAAAAAAAAAAAAAAAAAAAAAAGAAAAAAAAAAAAAAAAATGTCGTTACAGTAAACAAGCTCATCATGAAAAAATAATATTAATATTAAATAGAAAACAGCCTCGTCGGTACTACAACAATGTTTATTTACATTTAACTGCAAGACACGTATCCATTACAAATTACAAGAAACGTGCTAACAACGCTCTGTATCAAAATCAAGATGTGTGCTTCATGTGTCAAGAAGTCAAGTGCTCTGCATTAAGTTGGTGCACGCATTACGCTATTCTTCTCTAAATAATAAGATACTATATAAGTGTTTGTGATTAGAAATAACATTACAGTGACTTTAACCTGTGGACAGTGTTTATATCATAATAATACTACAATTAACAAAAACATTACAATGAGAAATTGCAATGCATGCTCAAAACATATCTCCGTCAGGGAGCACCTTCCTTGCACAAAATGCAGGCTCAATTTTCACAACCTGTGCGTTAATATATCTCAAGAACATTTTTTCGCACACATGCAAGACTTGAAACGTACATGGATCTGTCCACAATGTCTGGGTACTAAGAGACGCATAATTAACGACGACACCTTCGTACTGAGCTCAACACTAAACGAGTCGCAAACTTCAATAGCCCAACAAATTATGGAAGATGACATCACCGTTTCTGGAAACACACTTAACTTAGACATTACTACTCCAGCACCAAATCAACCGGTAACCCTTGAACAAATCAGCGCCCTTTTAGACCAAAAACTAAACAGACACAATGAATCCCTATCGAGAAAAATGGAGGCTTTTTTAATGTCAATACAAGAAGAAACACACATAGCTTTAAATAAGCTTACACTCGAACTCGACCTACATAAACAAAACAGTGTTGAAACTCAAATGTTACTTCAGACAGAAATAAGAATAATAAATGAGAAAATAAATTACTTGGAAGAAGAAAATAAACATCTGAAGAAACAAATCTTAGATCTGAGTTTAAATGAACTACCTGAAAAAACAATCCCAACTAACACAGAAAACAACAAAAAAATTGTCTTATATGGATTTAAAGAATACAGGGAAAGCGAAGCTAACCTCCACAACCAATTAATATGTCTATTCCATGAGATCCAAAACGTCAACCTACAAGGATATATAGAGGATATCAAAAGAATTGGCAAAAAAGGATCTAAACGACCACTAGTTATTGAGCTACTCAGCAAACGCATGACAAAATACATTCTACAACACAAACATGTTTTTAAAAACACTGGCTTTGCAGTATCAGAATATTTGGACAAAGATAAACTACAGAAAAGGAAAATGCTCATAGATATCCTTATAAATGAGCGAAACAAAGGCAGGCATGCTACCATACGTAACAATATTCTGTATATCGACGGAAAGGAGTTTATAGAAAATCCAGCGATAAGAGCACCCTCAAGGAATATAGAAGGTACTGTACCTGAAATACTCCAAAATCAACCAATGACCGAAGACACAAATCCAAGCCCTACTAGTCAAACGAGACTCTACTCCCAAGTAGCTTCAAGTACTCACAAACCTAATACAAATAAGTACACCCCAGAAAATCAAGCTAACATGAACAATACCAACCAAGAAAGTTCACGCACAAACACCCCAGATAGCAGGATTAATGACTCAGGACTCCAAAGCAATAGATCTCATAGTAACACAGCCAAAAATCATACATTTCGTGGCAATCTTCCAAAACATGCAGAGTCTTAAAAACAAGACACATCTACTCGAAAGTGTCATAGAAGAAAACCCAAGTATAAATGCTATCTGCCTGTCTGAGACATGGATAACCGACAAACAAAAAGGTTTAATCCAAATCCCTAATTACGTGTTTGGTGCTGGATTTTACAGAAAATCTTATTCCCGTGGCGGAGTTGCCATCCTAGCCAGAGATGGTGTTGAATACATAGAAAGAGCTGACATTCAAGAACTCTCTATTGAATTTATAGTCGAATGCTGTGCGTTAGAAATAGTAAAAGAAAATATGCTACTTATTACAGTTTATCGGTTAGATAGAGATATCGAATCATTTTTTATATTCATCCATAAATTAATGATAAAACTAAAACTACAAATCACTAAACACATTGTCATCACAGGGGATTTTAACTTAAACACTAATTATAGCAAATACCTCAAATACTATCAAAGATTAATTAATGTTATGCTCCAAAATAACTTCCATCAAAAAGTACACGAAAATACCAGAGACACAGAAAAATCATCATCTTGCATAGACCTCTTATTCACTAATAAAATAAATGACTGCAGTACTACAGTAAAAGATTATGGCATATCGGATCACAAAGCTATCTATTATTCTACACAATCAATCAACAACAACACCACCCACAAAACTAACTACATTTTCAAACGATATTTTACGCCTAAAAACATAAACTCATTCAAAACCGAACTTGGTAAAGTCATTTGGAGTGATCTATTATCAGAAACATTAAATATTAACGAAAACTACAATATATTTGATGAAAAACTTGGCGAAATCTTAAACAAAGCCATACCTATCAAAAAAGCAAAAATAAACAAACAATCTAAAAGAAATCATCTAACTAAAGGTATAAAAATCTCCTGTAAACATAAAAGACAATTACATATTCTAGTATTACATACAAAAAATAAAGTACTTAAACAGCATTACACAACTTACAAAAAACAACTAAAAAAATGTGTTAAAATATCAAACAGACTTTACTACGCAAAAACAATGAGAGAAGCCCAAAACAAAGTTAAAACTATGTGGAATATAATAAGAGAAAAAACGAATAAGCCCAAGAAGGAAAAACATTCCAATATAACTATAAAAATAAACAACATAAACACTAATGAGCCAAATATAGTCGCAAATGCGTTCAATGACTACTTTTCGTCAGTAGGTCAAACAGATCACAAATCAAATAAAGCAACTCAAACTCCTTACAATGAATCTATGACAATAAATTATAATATTTCCAGTAACTCAATGTATCTATCTGCAGTATCTGAAAAAGAAGTTTGTAATATAATTAAAAGGCTAAATAATAAGCATAGCTGTGGAGTTGATGACATTCCACCATCACTAATCAAGCTGTGCATGGAAGAACTAACCCCCCCACTGACTAGATTAATAAATATGTCGATAAACCAAGAATGCTTTCCAGATCGCTTGAAAATAGCAAAAGTAAGACCCATATTAAAAAAAGGCGGGAAAAAGCTTGAAGTAAGCAATTATCGACCAATAGCTCTATTACCGGCCATATCCAAAATATTTGAGAGAGTCATTTCAAATAGGATATACAATTTTCTTGAAAAATACAAGCTCCTCGACGAAAACCAGTATGGCTTCCGGAAAAACTCATCGACAACGCTTGCCATGTTCAAATATACACAAGAAATTCTAGAGACTATAAAAAATAAACATATTGCCATCAGTATACTCCTAGATATGACAAAAGCATACGATAAAGTCTCACATAAAATACTTGTTAAGGACCTGTCAGATATTGGTATAAGAGGCAAACCATTAAACTGGCTAAGATCATACTTAGAAAACAGGATTCAGTTAGTCCAAATAGAACAACAATGCCCAGACACTGGACAAATTAAAACAATTCAATCGGAGATGAAAACAATCAATCATTCAATTCCCCAAGGCAGCGTCCTAGGATGTGTGCTCTTCCTTATTTACATTAACAAGTTGCCCAAATTACTAGATACACATTGCACACTATTTGCAGATGACATCTCTCTCATATTCAAATGCTCTCCAAGTACCAACTCTCAAATACATGCTAATATTATAAAAACTTTATCAACTATAAAATCATGGCTATCAGATCGAAACTTAGAAATAAACACACAAAAAAGTAAACTAATCCAATACTTACCACACCAAAGGAAATCTATCGACCTAAACACATTATCAATGACTCTAGAAATGGATGAAATAAAGAAATGTCGATTTCTCGGAGTCAATATAGATACTAACATGAACTGGAAAGAACACATAGCAATACTAAAAACTAAAATGTCTCAATTCACCTATGCCCTCTCCATACTTAAAATCAATACAAATATCGAAACAGCATTAACAGCATATTACGCCTATGCTTTTGCCTGGCTACGCTACGGCGTAATACTGTGGGGAAACAGCACCGACGTTCAACAGTTATTCATTATGCAAAAAAAATGTATCCGAATAATAGTAAACATCAATATCAGTACCAGCTGCAGATCACACTTCAAAGAAAGAAAAATCCTAACATTGCCCTGTATTTACTTATATGAAAATGCTGTCTTCGTCAGGAAAAATCTCAATCTTTACACAATAGACCCAAATCCACGCAGAACATTTAAAATAGTAATTCCGGAACCAATACTAGAAATATACAAGAAAGGGCCATACTACATGTCTATACGGATATACAATAAACTACCAAACTTCATAAAAAAAGAACAAAATATTAAAACTTTCCAAACTAAACTAAAACTATATTTTATACAGAAATGCTACTACACAATAGAAGACTATTTTAATGACGAAAATAAGGAATAGGATATAATAATAATGATCTCAATGTAAAGTAGATTAATAATAGATAATATAAGAAAATATTGTACACATACATACTAGTTTAAGTTTAAGATTTGAAATTTTATATTAAGTTTTTGATCTTAGAATATTTAGTTTTAATCTTAGCAACGCCCTAATTCCCCTCTGAACAGGGTAAATGTAAATAGGTACATTTAATGCTAATAAAGAAATTTGAAATTTGAAATTTGCGAGCAACACAATAGTTAAAACAGTACCAACCTATAAAAAAACAGCGTTGCTAATGCGGGTGTCGCTTCATGGCGGTCAACAAATGTAATGAAAAAAACATGTCTCGCACTGTACCTTATGTATAAGATCTACAACCAAATTACAAGCCTTATCGCCCAAGGCGATAAGGCCGCCCAATGTGCAGCACTTTAATGTATTTAAGGTTATTTGCTGTATTATAATTACTATTATATTTTATGGTGAACTTTAAAGCAATATTCTACTCTATTCTATTACAACAAACACAGGAATACCATAAATTGTTTGACATTAAACCAATCATATTTAGTATCAGACTAGTAATCAGAAAGCCATGATATCCACTGAGCCGTGGGCATTGGTCTGACTTTGTGGTCAACATCAGTCCAACCAGTAACTCAATACAAGCGCATGTCCCGGCTCCCTAAGGAACTAGCCGGCCGATAGCGGTTTGCATCTTAATTCAAATTCAAATTTTATTTATTGGGACAACTACATGATCCAGGGGTTAGTGATAAAAACTTAATGACTATTGTTAGTGTTTTAACCTAAGAGTGGAAAACTGACATGCTACAAATACATAGGTACTGCAGGGAGGCACTCCGCCCGGGCGACATAGAAAATAAATAAATTTACTATTTGAGCATCACCCTGATGAGGTGCCTCCGTACAGGTGCACATACATCTTCAGCGACAACTTGTAGGAGACTGTTGTGGCTCCCTCGCACTCTCCTCATCAATGATGCAACTTTCTTGCGAATAATGGCATGGAACCCGTCAGTATACGCTTGTGTGAACATTTCGGACGCGCTGCACCAGCGAGGGAGCCCTAACATTATCCTAAATATATTATTATATTGAACGCGTAGAGTGTCCAGCGATTTCTTGGTGTATGCCGTCCACAGGCCGCCCGTATACATTCCCTGACAGTACGCCTTAAAGAGCGTGACTTTAACTAGGTCTGTACAGCGGGCGAACCTACGAGCCAGCATATTACCGCGAACCGCCAGAGCTCTACGCTCCCTCTCTATATCTACATCATCTTTGAGGTCCTCGGCAAGATAGTGTCCAAGATATTTAAACTGTTTCACCCTGTTTACGTTCAATCCATTTATGGTGATTGGGGGAACACTATCAGGGCACTTACCGGCGGCCTCGAAGACCATATATTCAGTCTTTTTTACATTGTATACTAAACCATGTTTCGTGGCATACGCTTCACATACCTTAAGCATCTGTCTGATACCCCTTACTGTTGGGCTCAGCAGCACCATGTCATCAGCATAACTGATGTTATTGAAATTTACACCCCCAACCCTGCATCCGACACGCATGCTGCTAAGCTCAACAATAAGCTCGTTTACATAGAGGCTGAAAAGCTTCGGAGAGGCCAACCCTCCTTGCCTAACCCCGCATTCCAGCCGATATGCTTGCGAAACAGAGTTTGACCACTTGACATGATTTATCTGATTCGCATACCAGTATTTCAGTATATTGAGCATTTCTCCTGGTATACCACTGTCCCCCAGCTTCCCCCAAAGCACCCCATAGTCTACGAGTTCGAAGGCTTTGGAGAGGTCTAGGAAACAGGCGTATACAGGTGTCTTGCGATCAGTATAGTATTGGACAGCATACTTGAGACTCAAAATTGCGCTTTCAGTAGATAGTCCGGGCCTAAACCCGAACTGCGCGTCATGTAAATTTAAATACTTTTGCAAGCAAGAGTCAAGTAAGCTGTCCAACACCTTAGCGATCGTCGTAGCTAGCGATATCGGGCGATAGTTCCCCATATCCGAGATGTCTCCAGTCCTGTTCTTCACTATGGGCACAACAGTCGTTTTCATTAGGTCAGCAGGTAGGTACGCGTGGCTGATGCACATATTGAATAACAAGGACAGGACCCTCGGAAGGTGGACGCCAGCACATTTTAAATGTTCTATGCTGAGCCCATCGTGTCCGGGAGACTTGCCTCTGGACATTTTCTTTACGACAGCTCTTACTTGACTGGCTGTAAAATGTAACAGAGGCTCATCTCCCTGACCGCTGGGCTCAGCTTCAATCACAGTTGCTGACGGACCTAGAGGCGATTGCACTTTGAAGTGATTTAAAAACATGTTTGCAACCACCTCAGGGTCACTAACACCGCCAATACTCGCCGGAAGGCCAGGCCTAACGTCCAACTTTGCTGTGGCTTTCCAAAACTGACTAAAATTTTTATCAGCTCGATGCTTGGCGATCAGGTCCATTTTAATTTGTTCCTGGTTCTTATGACACCACTTTAATTTGCCTTTAAAAACTCTGCGCGACTCACTCATTTGGTCATATATATGCCCTAATGTGGGTCTATTGTGAAGTACCCATATATTATGTCTAAGCCTGGCCTCCCAATGAGCTTCCCTGACGTGCTTATTCCAGCCGCATAACCTTTTATGACGCCTATGTCTGTCTTTAGAACTAACTTTAGTACTACTGGCTGCGTTTGTCAAGACATGTACAATATCACTGTATAGTCTGTCTATTACAGTTTTATGTTCACCTAGATTACATCTACCGTAGCTACAGCTTACAAATTCTGAGGGGAAGTCAATATTTCGCAAGTTTTTCATGCATAAATCATGATATTGTTGAACTTGGGACTCATCTCTATCCCCCCACAGAATTGAGTTATTTCGGTCACACGTATTTTTGTATAACTTAGGTCTAACTATATCTAGATTACATTCAACGAAAATAGGCAAATGGTCAGATACGTAAACATCTTCCGAAATACCTACATTGGTCACTGTATCCCAGGCTGACTGTGACACCACACAGTGGTCGAGCCAGCTCCTACTACCGTGATATGCATCAATATAGGTATAACTCCCCGAGTTGATGCCTAGCTTACATACATCTGCACACACCCATTTTCTATCTAAGCAAAATTTTTCTAGCTCTGAGTAGAACATTTCATTAGGATTAGAGTTAAAATCACCCAATATGAACACACATTCCGTATCACTACTTTCTTCGATAGCACTTAATTCACCCAAAATATCTGCAAAAATAGGTAGATTCTCGCTCGATTTGGTAGGCATATACACTGAAAATATCAATATGCAGCGATTGTCCACTTTAGCTTTAATTGCAGCAAGCCTAGTGCTTTTACATTCAACAACCGAAACAGCCTCAAAAATGCCTTTTTTATATAGTATGGCCACCCCACCGAATGGTCTTCCTCTCAGTATCCCTGTTGATGTGTCCACAGCAGACTTGCCGGTGTATTCGAAATCACTATGGACTGTACTCAGTAACGGTATATCATGACTTAGCAGCCAGGTCTCCTGTAGACACACCACCGTGGACACTTTACACAAACTTCTTACGTCATCAATTGAACTCTTAAAAGAATGACAGTTAAAACTAGTAAATCTATGCACATTTTTACTGACAATACAATCCATGCTTAATGCTTATCACTAGCTATAACGTGCTCCTTTTGTTTTGTACCATATTTGAAATGTACAAAACGTCTAAACTCAATGCCGTCGGGCCAAAGTTCATCATTTAAAAATAAATCTAGTTTATCTTTGGACACAAAAAATTTGTACGCGTTGTATCTACGATCCGATTTTATTTTTATTCGCTTTAATGACACTTCTTCATTAGTTGTACTCTTAATATATCCTACAATATCCAACTCACTTGTTTCCTTACTGACGTTCGATATAAATATAGGTACCTTTATAACCGCCGCTTTAAACTTACAGGCAGGAGCCGTAACTGCCCGACCTTTTTGACTAATTAATTTGTTTCTCTTAGCCGCTTTTGATTGTACAACCTGCCACTCGGAATTTTCGTTTGGTATTTGTGCACAATTTTTCTCTCCTAAGTTACAACGTTGATCTTGTGAACCCTGTGAATTCGTTGAAACAACAGCTGATCTATTCATTGAGTAAGTAACTCGGTTAGAGGCAACGTTCGGAGTTTGTACTCGTCGCCCTGTTATCACTGATAACAAGACCGGTTCTGGAACCTGCGCAGCGACAGTACTATGGCCGTTCTCCTCCAAGCGCAACACCGCTTGACATGCCGTCTGGCTCTCACTAACGCTGCAACGGTCTTCAGCGACGTTCGTTTCGCTCATACATTTTGTGGTCGCTTGACTTGATTTGCTTGGGCTGGCACTTTGAAATGTAACTGATTTGTTATTGTTGATCATAGTCGGCGAGTTCGTGGGTGTCGAATGACTATTTATTTGCACATTTTGAGCAGTTGCAGGATGTGTTGTTTTTCCAATAGGCACATATTGAAGCCCCATTGGACCGCTACACATGTCATAACTATCTTCTTGTAAACAAGCACCGCGTCGACGCGTATTTACATACATATTTTGCATGCTATGATTCTCCACTATGGACGCATGTTTCATAAAAATGACTTCATTTTTTAGGGAATTAAACTGGTCTTGAGTAACATACGTATCCTGCAGCTGTTGTACTTGATTCTGCAATCTTGATATATCCTTTAGTAGGCGCGTACAATCGATATGATCGAAACTAACGCTCGGGAGGACATGCAAGTCTTTCGCAACGAAGACTGGAAATATATCAGGATCGGCTGTCTTGAGGAGCCCAATCATATCATCTAGGTCCCTTGACTTCCTCTTCTTTCCATCCTTGCGACGTTGTGGCATCTTCTTTGCCTCCGGAATTGATTCAAAAAGCAACGTTTTTGCCTTCGCAATAGTGTCCACATTAAACGCCGACGTAACCAGCTGATGAATGCTTTCTTCATCCATTACATCTAGCACATTGGATAAGAATGCTAACACTTCGTTGATAACAACGTTGCAGTTAGCGCACTTCACTGTATTCGAACTCATCGTAGTCGCGAGGCAATGAGTCACTGTGCTAGCGAACACTGCGTCTGCGCTCGGGCGAGTGCGACGCGAGACTGATCAGTGACTGATTAAGTGATCAGTGTATCAGTAAGATGATTGCTGGTATTGAGCAATGAGGTTTTACTAATAGAGACGTTATACTCATTGAAAATCGCCCTAGCACGTGGCGAAGGAAAGTAAAAGAGATCAGAGATATATAAAACCCGGTTGTGAGAAAGGGATAAACGTATGTTCACAGCGTCGAGGAGACTGAGCCGTCCAGGCTAATTCGCTTAGTTTGAGTTCGCCACACAGAACGGGGTATAACGCATCTACCTCAGTTTTATAAAATATCATTGGTATTGAGGGTGTGTTTTGGAATCTATGGAATGAATGGATGGATTCTGAGATTTTTTGCTAGAACTGCAACTGTAGAGGGATCAAATGGCAGCGTAAGTAAAACGTTTCACTATAATAATTTTGAATGAAAGTTTATTTATTGCCTACTTTGGTCTTCAAGTCGAGAGTAAACCGGTTTCTTCTAGGCAAGCGCGCTACATCGTAGACTATAACGTTGCTTAACATCAGGCAAGTTGTAGTCAAGCGTAAGCCTATTTCAAGTTAAAAAAAAAAAAAAAAACATAAACGTGTATGTGCCAAGGTCATTAAATATAGGTATTTAAATATTGTGGTAAAAAGTTTGGGTGTGGAAAACTCTCCTTCTATTCACTGAATAGCTACACCAGTCAAATGCTATAATTATAACTTAAGCTTTTTTATTGGAAAATGAGCAAAAATAATCATGTCCTGAAACAAACCGGATTCAAACCTGCGTATTTTTAATTACCAGCCAGAACGCCTTAATCGCTAGGCTTCAGTCTACCAACTGCCAGGCGCGAAAATCCACACTCATTTCCAAACACTTCAGTTTAAGCGGCTGCTATAATGATAGTTAAACAGTCGCATCTCTTTCGCTTGGTTTCAATGTCATTTATAAAAAGGTCATAAATCTGTGTGCTAAATAACAGCTCCATATCAGGTGATGTGATCCACAAACATATAAACAAAGGCACATAAAATTCAAATTATTTCAACTACAAAACTTAGACAAACAAGACATGAACACTAGGTACAAGTCTATTTGTTTACAAACGTCCAATGATCGAGGGAATAGCCAAGCCGGTCGCGCGGGACGTCCGGCCAGATCTGCATGACAATGGTGGCCATAGTTGCCCTCCAGATGCTAATGCCTGGGCCATTCATAATTCATGTCTTAATGAAGTGGAGCGACGCCTCTATGCAGCTAGCACGCCGTGACTTGACTTTGGACGTCTTATTGATTGATTTACTATATTTTATGTAATATATGTAGTATGTAGGTATAGTAAAAGCATCTAAGCTGTGACACAGTGAATATCGAAATACATTTTCGATCATCAAAGTTCAATTTTATATGGTTGTGATTATTTTTGTTATTTTGTTAGTTCAATGATAGACTTGACAAGAGTCACTAAGCCCTAAAGCTTAGGGAGGTTCTAAGCTCTCGAAACCAGAATTTGTAAATCTTATATAAATAAGAAATTTGTTAATACTCACAAGGCTTATGAGTTATGTGTTTTTTAAACTAAACTGTTATGTACATGATCGTACAAATGATTTTAGTAATAAGTTACTTAATTAACCCTCAAGACATGACAAGACTAACGTTGATACAATTTTATGCAATATCTGTAACAACTTGTAACATGACAGTTAATTGCAATAAAGATTGATTTTGATTCTGCAGACTTCCCAACCCCGTGCCAAGTAAAGCGTATAATCGTGACATACATCACTGGCCTGCATCGTCCAAGCTATAAGATGTCAAGATCCTTTGTCTAAACCGTGTTCATAACACAATATACTTTAATCGGATTTGCGAATGCCACACGCGCCGGCATAAACGCTCTAATTGTCGAACTAGAGTACGCGCTTGATAATTTTACAACCGGGTAAAACGCGAACTAAAATATTTGTACTGAGGTACATAGTGGTAAGTGTAAGTGCTGGTACCAGTTGCAAGTAAAATAATGTGGTGGAGACTGTAACGGACTCTGTTATTACCAGCGATAAGGTCTAAAATGTGGCAAATGCTGCACATGGCGCATACAGGCGTTTGCTAAACATTGTGTATTGGACGACTGTAAATGCAGGTTTACGTGCGCATTGCGATAATGTACGTTCTTAAATTTAATTCCTAAACCACGAAATGCTTACTGAGAGTTACTGTATACAATGTTTTGTTTCTGCCTTTTTTATAAGATTCAAAACGGTTCGCCGAGTTTTTCCCATCACATTTAGACTAGACGATATACCTAGTATAGAAAGAGGTCTTAAATTCCTCAGAATTACTGAGTTCTTTGTGTTTTCAGTAATGAGTAAAGGACTACTTTTGTTTAAGATCAGTGGCGTACCTAAAACTTTTCTAATGGGATGATAACGGGACACCAACATTTGAAAATATCTATACCTAATTAAATTACTATTTTACCTACGTTCTAGTCATAAATACACGTCAAATTATTTTTGTTATGACTTAGTTATTTCAATCTATGTGTAAACCCAAGGTAGAGCCTACACCCAACAAAACAGGTCCATTACATCCTGGTATTAAGTGAAACTAGTAAAATTGTATTACAACTTACTTCTTGCTAAATTAAGTTATCTTTATCTTGTATTAATTTTATTTCAGTCCAACCATAAGCGTTCGTATAAATAGTATACATATATAGATTTAAACCAGACGCTCACAATACGGTTAATAAAAGAACGGCACAATTTCTACGGACAAACGCGTATTCGAACCTGAACAGTATACCAGTAAAAAGTGGTTTATTGTGTTCTTAAATAAAGTTATTCAGTTTCCTTCAGTGGTATTGTGCGGCCCATTGTGAGGCCTCAGGTGGCTCCCTCCTTACATTCACTTACAATAACGCCATGAATGTCAAAAAGACGATATTTTTATTTACCTTTATATGTATTGTTACAATACAACCGATAGCGTGATCCAATATTGTTTGTTGGGCGTATTTTCGGAGGCTTTTATTTGTATTTCGGTTCCAATCCGGTCAGAAAAGTTTTATAGGAAGGCTTAATTTTATTTTATTTTGTAGCTTTTCGTAACAAAATTATTTTACATGCACTATTATGTAGGTATTGTATTCTCAACTTGATGTTTTCATAGTAGTATTTTCAATCCAAGTTATGAAATAAAATATGTAAATGTTAAGTGAAGTCTAAAGTATACTCATAATAACAATTCTTATACTGATATCTTCTTAATTTTCAAACATGCATGGATGTACAAAGTTAATTTAAGGAGTAATAGAAAATAAAGGCTTTTTTATTTTATTTTATTTATTATGTAGGCAACCTAGAGAGAATAAAAAAACAAATATGTAAACATATCCTTATAGAAAATAACATATCAATTGGCTAAATAAATTTAAGAATACACTAAAACAAATAGAAAACATTATTAGCTTTTTTCGGCCATGACCGATCTGATTGCTCCAAGCAAATTAAACTTCTGTTTTCCCTTGACTAATTAACTTTTTCGGATGGACGAAATAAACAACATTCGATTGTTTCTACTTATCGAGACGAAGCTATAACATCAACCCGAGTTTTCTTTCCTCTAACACTATTTTTAGGGTTCCGTACCTCAAAAGGAAAAAATGGAACCCTTATAGGATCACTTTGTTGTCCGTCTGTCCGTCCGTCCGTCCGTCTGTCAAGACCCTTTTTCTCAGGAACGCGTAGAGGTATGAAGCTGAAATTTATATCAATTACTCAAGTCTACTGTCCCTTGAAGCTGTGAAAAAATCAAACTTCTAAGCCAACGCAATCAAAAGATACAGCCATTTATGCCGCAAATTTTCGACACTTGCAAGGTTATCAAAACCTACAGGGTGCTTCCCGTGAACTCAGAATCTTGAAATTTGGTACGAAGCAACGTTTTATAGCATAGATAAAGGAAAAATTACGAAAACCATTAATTTTTAGTTACATCACAATATATTATTTTTTTTAATAATCTTATACTTACTACCCATTTCCTCATAAACGCGTAGAGGTATTAAATTGAAATTCATACCAAATACTCAGGTCTATAAGCTGTAGCAAAATCAAACTTCTATGTCAACGCAATCAAAAGAAACAGCAATTTAAGCTGCATATTTTGAAACTCGCAAGTACTTGCAAGGGAATCAAAACCTAAAGGGTACTTCCAGTCGACCTTGAATCTTGAAATTTGGCATGAAGCAACGTTTTATACCACACATAAAGGAAAAATTCCGAAAACCTTAAATTTTTAGTTACATTACAAAATATATATTTTGTAAACCTTGCAGGTTTGTACGGAACCCTCGGTGCGCGAGTCCGACTCGCACTTGGCCGGTTTTTTTTTATTTATCAGTTACTAAGAAAAATTCTAAGACTCACTGTTTAATAAAATAAACTAGTCATTGATAATCCTACTATTATGTTTATAATTAGTGGATGCCCGCGGCTATGCTCGCATTATTTCAGGATAAAAAGTAGCCTTTGACACTACTTAGACCTCATACTACCTACATACCAAAAATCATGATGATCCGTTCAGCCGTTTTTGCTTGATGAGCGTTTAAATATACAGAAAAATAGATAAACAAAAACACAGCTAGACAGAGAAATAGACAATAATTATAAGAAAATTGCTTAAACGTGTTTAATTTTATCGATTTAAAGTATACCCTAACTTTTTTTACTAATATCTTCTACAAATGTTCAGATTTGAACCTCTTCAGCTTTATTATATGTATGTATAGACATAGATGTATAGATAAAACATATTAATAAAATTGTAGACTACGGTAAACACAATTATTATGTATATTGAACCTTTATATAAATTTGCAAAAATGAATACCGAATATAATGCTGTATTACTGAACTTTGGTTAACGCACATAATTTCCGCACAAACCGCGGTATATCGAACCGTGCACTCCGCTGATTGACCAATTATGTTCATGATCCGACTTTAAATGCATTAACATTGACCACTGGAAAACAACCCCGGAATTTTGGCGTAATTTAATACCTAAACAGATAAACAGGTAGCGATGGTTAGGTTACCTCAATTTTGCAGAGTTCAATTTATGTACCAGGTGCATAATATGTAATTATACTTATAAGTACTATGCTAACAACATTTATGCGCGTAGGGTTTGGTGATAAATACGATTTTGTTTAGGTTTTCCAATAGTTTAAGCGAATGGAACTTTTTCTGTAATGCTAAAACCTAAATTGTGGCACGAAACGTGTAATTGTATATATCTTTATATTTTATTGTGTTCTGTTGTTTCGTGTCCCAATAAATTGATTTTATTCTTATTCTTAAAATTCATGAATAAAATATATATAACTAGGCCGTCCAATAAATATTTATAAGACAGTCTACTCGTCCTTTTATTTATATTCCTCATTACCGAGGGTCCTCTCTTAAACAAATCAAATCATTTTGGAAGCCCAATCAGCAGTTCTACGAAAATCTGTAAAACATTCTTTACCAACCTATTACCATAATGTTCTTGCAAACACTCTTCAAATAATTATTAAATAGATTCAAAGCGGGCCGATATCAAACGCTGCTGCATTTCCCAACAAACATTCCTCGGTTACACATCCCGGCGCGTCCCGCCGTCGCGTCGCACCGCACACACACAAACAGCTATATCGCATGCACTCATAGCTTCACTTGAAAAAAATCCATGCACTTAGCGCTGAAAATAAGCGAGGCTTTCGACCGCATTCACTTTTAGCGGTGTAGTTTTTCTCCTTTTACGCCCTCCACACCCATTCTCCCATCTGGCATCCCCATCTCTCTCCGACCACGTCTCTTCAACTATACTCCGTTCGCTTTAACGTTCGTGACACAAAGCAATATGTGAGTTAACTTCAGTGTAACGGTTCTTGTTTGAGTTGCGATTTAATGCCTCCTTAAACTGAGATGGTTTACGGGTTAGCCCCAGCGAAAAGGATGAAAGTATCCGCCGCTGTTTACTTTTTCGACTTTAGCTCGTTGCGATAGAAAAAAGTTTCGATCCTTTAAAATTCATCGGCACTGTTTGCAGTCTTACTGTATTGGAAGTAAAGAATAGTATTCACGTTACGGCTTTTTTCACAGCAGCACGTACGAATCTATGCCTTAATATAATGCATGTAAAAGCTTACTAATTTTAAATTAATTACATCGTCATATTTGTGTAAAGTTTAGGCACTTGAGTTTTTAAATGTAGTAAATTAAAGCTTCAAACAGTTGTAGAACTGTAACTTTAATTTACAAAACTCGATAATATTAATCCGAATTCCGGTCAACAAAGTAATACAAAAGCAACTTGACCCGCAAAGCCAAAGCCTACCCGGGCCGGGCCTTCCCGTTCATCTGAAAACAATTTTGTACGAGAAGTGGCCAGATTAAGAGCTAATCTATATTTACCAATGAAACAAGCATCATCCTCGGCCGCAACTTGTCCAATTTACATGACGAAGGTGGCGATATCGCAAAAGAAAGTTTCCGACAACTTTTATCTGATCCCAACCCACGGCGGCTGATGAGTTGGCACAGAACTTTATTTACTGATACGACATTGTGATACAATGGAAACGGACACCTCAATTAATGTTTTATACCCAACACAAAATTAGCCAAAAATCTAATGAAAAACTTCCAACCCAGCAAAAGCTTTTCTTGACTCATTAAAAATGAAATAAACCTTTTATACGGATTTTTACGTGCGCCGCGTTTAAAGTTTACACTCGTGTAAGTCTATTCAAACATTTGAAATTCAAATTCAGTGGAAATAAAAATATGCATATCCATTAAAAACATGTGCCGAGTTGAATGTTAACAAAAATGAAGAATCCATCTCCATATTATATAAGCATGAGGTCGGGTCGGTTCCTTGGGACTAGGATTAGGCACTTCCTACCGCCGAGTACGTATTACACGAAGAGATTTAAACTGAATTAACCGTTCGATCGTAAAATTGGAATGCCACACAGATAATTACCTGACACTCACAGAAAAGGAAGTCGCTCAGAAAGGAGATTCAAATAAGCGTGTAGGGAGCGATTGGAGCGGCGAGCGGTCGGCGCCGCTTCGATCACGCCAGAAATAACTGATACCGCGCTATCACGGGCCGCGATCGAGCGAGACCAGGTATTGCCAATTGAATTTGGACCCGCTCCGAGAAGTGTTTGTGATCCCGCTCCAATGTTGCGGCTTTTCTCCTCTGTTACTCTCTAACTTCATTCTTTCTTTTATCGCGCCGCACTTTGGATTTTGTATTTCTTTCTCTCTCGTATTTTGTATTTCAACATCGAAATAGTCTATTCTAGACGCGATTATTTCATATCACTATTATTTACGTAAAATTGGATAATATTTACGTTGAATAATTGAATACGTCGACGTTATTTCAAGCAGCACTTCGACAACGATGTTATTTTTGTTATTCACAATAACATTTCAGTCGTGGACCGAAACATAAAGGGTAAAAATATGACAATGGAATTTTAATAACGAAAGATACCAGCGTTGTGATTTATAATGTTGTCAGCTCGAAAATTCCGGATGGATTATATGTGAAGGGGTTGTAGACTATCCGGTTATGTTTACGACCTCTACGTCAATATCTGTACTTGCTAAAGGAAATCACTTAAGTGGAGTAGCTTTCATGTTTTTCGTCATAAGCTGGCTTATCTCAGATGTTAGAGATTCCATTAAGTTCGTAGTGTGACTCACTACGATACATTTCTCACAAAGAGCAGTGGTTTGCAATACAACATGCTCAACAAGCTGATTTACAAATTCATATACGTATACAATTATTTTTTCAAGTTTTTAGAGCCATACATATGGAGTTAATTTGTGTTGGAAATGAAAAAAATATTTTGCTTCTTTACCAAGTATATCCATCCGATTGCTTTTCTATTAGATCCATCTTCAACCATAACTTGTTTTGTCTGTAACTAAACCTATATGCCAGAAAGAGATTATTTTATTTTACGTATTCTCCATTTTCACATAGCATCGTACAAAAAACTGCGTTTATTCAGTGCAAGCTATAGCTGTATTCAATCACCCATCCACGGCTACCTCTACGCCAGTCCTAGGTCCACTACTCTCAAACTAAACGATAGAAACTCTTCAAGCCACCGTTCTAACGTTATTCAATAATCAGTTTGAACGTTGTTGATATCTACAAACCACAGTATCGCTCGTGTAGTTGTTGCTTTAGGCCAATTCCCTTCTAGTCAACATTATTTAGGTATCAAAATCACTCCAGATCCTATCAGGCACTCTATCACCCATCCATGGCTGCCTGTACGCCCGTCTACGTTCCGCTGAACTACAAGTCCACTAGTCTGGCTATCATCACACTTAGAGCTCAGGCAGGTGCATCATAAAGGGCCACATTAGCTGTTAATGTCAGTCATCGGACGAGCGTGGTTTGGATAGAGAATTACTAGATCAGTCATGCAGTATACGTTTTCCTTCTTTATCTTTCTATACTAAAACTGTATTGCAGAATTAGTTTGCTATTGCCATCAGTATCAGTTATCAGGCGTACTTTTCTCATCAAAAACATGGTTTTTCACTTCAACTTCAAAACATATGTGAAAATATTAATAATGTCAATATTCCACTATATTATTTTATTGTTTTTTATATTTGTGTGGAAATCCTGTCCATCCAAACGTTGTCTGGAAGAAATCGCCTAAGGCAATAAAGCCGCCCATTGTGCATTAAATTAGTTTTTAAATTTCTTTCGTAATGTTTTTTTTTTTTGGTGTGCATTAAAGAAATATCTTATCTTATTATGGTCATAGATAGAAAAGATCCACTAATATATCTTAAAGGTTGTTAAAGTACTTCCACTCCAGAGATAAGCTAATGGTTAAAATTTTACTTTAACTTATCATTGAAAAAACAATATTTTGCTTAAAGAAGTTGTCGTTGATCTAATAGATAACAATATAATATCACCTAGAAAGAAATCGTGGCTGAGAAATATACGTGAATGGGTTAGTATTGCCAGCGTAGAACTTTTTCCCTCGGCGCAAGATAGGGACAAGTTCGCTGAGCTAACGGCCAACCTCCGAGGAAAGACGAGACTAGAAGAAGACGATATCACCCTGATCTTAGCTTACCTAGCCCTCAAATAAATATTATTAACAGCTAAAATGACAGTTAAAGTTGACACATATACATAATTATGTATATGTTATGTTTGACATGATTTTAATAACTAAAATTTACATTATTTTATTAATAAAACTAGATATTGTACCTTCTAAAATGTTATTAAAGCTAAATGTAATAAATTCCATTTGACGAGATAATTGTAATTTGTGTTGCATATTCTATGATATTAGTACTTATATATGTATGTTTCAACTTAACAGTATCAATAAAGATTCTTTATCTTTTTTATCTATATCTTTATACCGTTTCCAGGCTATATTCCACGTGCAGGTATCCGGGGCACTCATGGTCGTGTGGCTGGCAGCTGACATGACGTGACGCAGCCAATACATTTAAAACCAGCGATGCGAGTCGCGACTTTGTCGATTACAGACGCAATCGACGAGTGACAATATGCGTGAAATTTGAGCTCTGCTTATGTGGACACATTCGGGCGCAAAAATGGACGAAATCACACGTATTTGTTGCATGTAGTTAAGTAGGATTATCCTTTATTTAAAATCTAGGTTCCTATCTATGGAGTATGCACTACATATGTACCTCTCTTTGGTCTGTAGCTAAATTCTTGATCTCTCAGTAATACCTACATCTTCTAGCTAAACAAGGATATTAAATTGTTAACTGCACCGTGAGGTAAAGAAACATATGTTGTGTTTAGGCGTCAGTCTTTCTAACGTTAAAAAAATTAACATCTGTGTTGCTTGTTTAGGATCAAACAGATTTGTACAAAATTTACTGTGAATATCAATTTAACCTACATACATAGGTTTTTTATCTCAGTTTAACGTAGACTGCATCACTGACTTTCTAATACAAAAATATGGTCGCTTACTAAGACTACAGCAATTCTTAAGATCAGACGAGCATAGTCCAACGCAAACCTATCCCACGTAAAAATACCTCAAAAATTACGTGACCTATCACACCTTACAAATTCTTAAAACCTTATTCCAATTCTAAACTCAGAAACTTCACCTATTTTTAAAAAAACCTTACAAATTCTAAAATCAAAGCTATTCCCAAACTAGTACTTGAAGTTCACATGTTCCACGTACGTAATAATCGAGGTAGACACGAGTTGGTAAATTAGTACATACCTACGTTCCATCCTCGCTGGAGGCTACTTTCGGGTATTGTTTCAAACAAATTATTATTGGGCGGACGTACGAGCCCTCATCTCGCACTCAAATTAACAACCCCAGTCGAAACTTCGCTGATAAGAATTTTCATTTGAAGGATTTTTGTAACTTGTTAACTTTGGGTTGGGTTTGTGGGATATTATGGGTTTAATACGTTGGAACTTGAATCAATAACTAGCTTTGACATAAAAATGTTACATTTTCAGCATTCATTTTATTCTAAAATCCAGAGTAAATAGTTTTCTTCTAGGCAACATTTTAGACTACATTTAAATGTGTAATCTTGTATTACGAATAATATCAATACAATCAAAACTCGCAAGCCTATTCCGTGTTAAAAAGGGAAAAAACAGAAATGCAAATTGTTAACGCTGATTACATTTTGTAATATTTTTCGTCAATACCTTTACTTTGAGGAATTTCATAGCAGAAACTACACTACACTAGAACAAGAGTAACAAATGATAACACTGGAGCTTATTAAAATTCAAACACTGATCAATTGGATAGATATGACCACCGAACGTATTAAAATAATGTACGGCTCTCTCATGGCGTCATTACCGATCAGACAAATCAAACAACAATAAACTTAAAATGCTGGCTTCCAATTAATCGTCAAGTAATTATAATAATCGTATACCAATACGCATAAAACCGGTGAAGCCTTATTACAATAAAGCATTTGCGCCAATTAAAGCCGTACAGACTCTAC
This sequence comes from Macaria notata, assembly GCA_927399415.1. Lineage (NCBI taxonomy): Eukaryota > Metazoa > Arthropoda > Insecta > Lepidoptera > Geometridae > Macaria > Macaria notata. The sequence goes on from OV656727.1 coordinate 6,731,346, forward strand.
AATAACATCAGAAATCAGCGAGTTCAATAAACAGCTTACAATATGTGAAAGCTTAACGCTTTTGAGTTAAATTTTATTTGATTGCGAGCCGTCGGCCGGCGGGCTGATTGATGTATGGGACCGGCCGCTTCGACGGCCAAAGATTACGTAATTGATGCATGGCTGTGCAGATATTCATATTAGCTGCTGGATTTTGGCACGGAGATTTTCAGGGGAGCTATGCACCTGAACCGAATTCATGCAGCTTACCTGTCATTTAGGGTAACAAAAAAATACCTTTATACAATCATGTGCGTATTATACGTATGTCACTTAATATTTAAGATGTGATAAGTAGATTTTCTACAACATTTTTTAGTCTAATAAACTTTCAGAGCGTGTTTAAATCATGTTTGTATGTTTTATTGCTGTCTATAGCATTCCTGTTAAGTGTAGTTAATTTAATTTCTTAGAACAGGTTATTCACTGCAATGTTAAACAATGTATGAGTGCTTATTGTTTACCAAAACGGGTTTGCACTTGATCCTAGTTTGAAGATAACTTTACTGTGACAATTGCTATAGCCTAAGATGGAGTATGCTTGCCCGATGAGAACCTTTTTACTTTCACTCTGTAGACCACTATTTTACAGTTGTGTACTGAGCAATAAATAAACCCACAACAGTTTGCACTTTATGGACTGTTACACCACATCCTTGCAAGCGATTCCTCAAGCACCAACAATAAATTATATTTACATCTCGACGCATTACAACCATCCACTAATCATTTATACTACCATGTCTGACACGAGATGTCGCGATAGAGCAATAGCGCCCCTTTCATACGACATTAGCTACATTAGTAACGCAACATTTCGTAACAATCTGCACAGAGGCTCATTGGTGTGTGAATCCTAAGATACTGACGCTCATTTCCTTCTGCTTTCGGGTTAAACGCGAATATTCTATTAATACTGGTCGTAGAGAAATAATTATTCGCTTTGAGTTTAGCGTGTGCACGGTTTAGTGAACGGGTTAAGATTGGTTGGGGTTTGGAATGTTGAGTTGACTTTTTTTTTTTTTTAACTTTAACGGGTTTTCACTTGACCATAGTTTACCTGATAGCAAGTAAGGCTATGGCCTAAGATGGAGCGTGATTACCCGATAAGAACCGATTCACTCTCGCTTTGAAGATCGCTGGATTATAGTGCGTGGGGAACAGAGAGCCAGGCAGTGAGTTCCACAACCTAGCGGTACGAACAATAAAGGTGGAAGCGTACCGTTTCGTGCGGGTCTCACCATAAACCGGTGTCATCCTGCCGTACCTCTACTCGTCCGGTGAAATAAGGGCGCGGGCGGAATTAGTTCGTGCGATTCCGCGGCACACTCTCCGAAATGCAAAAAAAAATACATTTTTTTTTATAAAATCTATACATACGAGTATAATAAAGCTAAAGATCAAAAATCTTAACATGTTACAAAAAAATAATTGAGTGTACTTTAAAGCTATAATAACACACGTTTCAGCAGTTTAGGTTTTAGAATTTATATCTGTTTATCTCTATGTCCGTTTATTTAAACGCTCCTAACGGGAAAACGGCTGAACGGATCATCATGATTTTTGATATGTAGATAGATAGAGATCTTAGAAGTGCCATAGGCTACGTTTTATCTCAAAACGAGTGAAACCACAAGGACCCACTAGTATGAAATAATTGTTTAATTCATTTTATCCCTTCGTATTTAACGGACATAAGTCTTTGTTCGATTATTTATTTCTCTTTCTCATTCATTCAACATTGCAAAAAAATGTAATTGATGTAGGTACATTGATGAAAGCTTTTAAGTAAATATGTAAAATATAAAAAAAAATATCGTTCAAGAAAACAAACGCATGATTCTAAGGTTTTCCGGTTAGTTTTTTGTTTTTTTACACTAAATAGGCTTACGTTTTGACTATAGCCTGCCTGATGTTAAGCACCACTATAGTCTAAGATGTAATAGGTCCTACTTAAACTTTAACTTAGTCAAACTTTCATTAAAAAAACTAGATTCAGAGTACAGATTCAGTTGTTACTAAATTAAAATATTTACTGTTATGGTATGGTTGTTATATTGGCTTTGATAAACATACAAGTACATAGATATGTCATGACTACCCCGTTACATAGAAATGCTAATACTTCATAACCCTATTGTAGTTTTTAGAAAAGTATTTTCTGTTCCCACAATAAATATAATAACAATAAGTACATAGGTAGATATAGGTATATTATTTGTAAGGTTGTATACATTTTAGATTATATAGTTGTTAATTTATTATTTTTAAGTTTATTATAAGGTTTAGTTTTTAATTAGTTAATATTATTTCCCTATGTGTTTTGTACCTACTTTCTATATATTCTATGTGTATTTAAAACGAGTGTGGCTCAGCGGTTCCAGTGTCTGCTTGTCATCCAGATGCACCCTGGTTCGAATCCAGACCTACACCAATGACTTGTTTTTCTAGTGTGGATTTGCACTCCCTTAGCGGTGAAGGAAAACATCGTGAGGAAACCGATATGTTTGAGGACCACAATAGGCGAAGACATTTGTCTTCCGTGGAAGGACCTGGACGCCCACCACGATGTATCTTCCCAAGAGAATTCCCCTAACGAATTAATTCTGCGGGGGAGTCACGACCCTCAGTCATGAGGAAACTCAAGAGGGAAACAATATGTGAAAGAAACACGTTCCACAGAAAAAAATTGTAAAATATCTATTTATAGCGAAAATATATAGACCAAACAGATACAATTCAAGCGCAAATATTTCCAAACGGCTTGTTTTAATAGACGAATGTGTCTCTGAACATTACGCGAACGTTATTGGTTGGTTATTTACGAGGAAAGCAATATAATAAGCATTTTTCAAATGGAGCAAAGCCTCAGGTGTACTCTCGGTTCAAAATGTGTCGCTTGTGATCGGAATAGAAATGCATTTTATTGTGGAGCTGTGGTAAATGGTATGGTATATTTTTCCATTATTTCAGGCAATAGAACACCCTTGAATTTTTTTTCTGAGGAGTCCCGACCCTCAGTTATGAGGAAATCTGATTCAAGGAAATGGTGTATTAACAAACTAAAATACCTAACTGAACCCACCTTTACACACATTCACTACGTTTCATTTTATTTATTTGAGCCATTCTTAAATTGTTCACCACAAAATTTTACAGCAAAAATGCGAAAATAATTATTATACTTTATTGTTAAAGGTCACACCAACAACAATTAACTTAACTGATCTTCGTTCCGTAAAATCAACTGAAAATTTAACGTAAAAGTTAAGTGAACCGCGTTTGACGCGAACTTTTCCTAAAGTGAATTTCCATTACTTGGGAAGTAATTCAATCATGTTCGATCCGACAGGCGGCTGGTATTGACAAGGTTTTGTAGTTTTTAATCTCCTACTTTATTATGCATTCCGCACACGCCTATTCCTTGTAGGTCCCGGCAGGGTGCGCTCCCGTGCCCGACTCCACTCGCCCACCGTAAGCCGAAAGCAAAGCGAAACTTTTCGCGAAAACTAAAGTTTTTGGATTTTTATTGCTTTTAAACAACGTGAGACGCAATATTATTAAAATTTTAGTTGAACCCGGTACTATTTACAGCTGTTTTATGTACGCGAAGTTTTCGCTGCGACTCGCGTTTATTCTTCGGGATTTTCCAGAGTTTATTGTTTTATATTGGTTGGAAAAGTTAATTGCTATTGCTCAGAACTCGTTAAAACTCAGTCAGTTCGTTCCGACTATTCGGAGTGGTTTAAGTGTTTGTTTTTTCGCAACATTGTAGGGGTAAGAGTGAAAAATATTGGTGGGGTAATTTAATTCGGGGAAAATTAACTTCCGCACAAAAAAGCGGGTGTCGATCCATCGTGGAGCGATCATCCGTCTCGCAATCCGTCTGTAGGAGACGTGCGTTCGTACTTTCGCTAAAAATGCAAATTTCTCTTCGGAATGCCACCACGCCCTCAGCCCGGCGCTGACTTAGGGACCTACAAGAGGAGGCTCAATTTTTCACGAAACCAAAATGAGCAAGACACTCCCTCTGGAGCCGTGAAGTGCGTTGGAGTCGCTCTTTGTCAGTATTTCATTACACGCCGTGATTCTGGCAATGAGATCGCTATATGAGATGTACTCATATATGACGTGCATGTGAAAATAATGTTCACGAGATGACAAGGTATGAAAATTCTACAAATTTATGATATTTTAATAATATAATACACTCGTATTTATAAGTACTGATAAACTACAAAGGAGATCCACTGAAATGACAGTATTTATAATTGTGAAAACATGATGCCAAATATTGGTGTTTAATCTTTTCACGGTATAAATATCCAAATACATTAAAAATACTTTAATTTATTCTTTTGCAAGGAACTACAATAAACCACATCAATAAAGTCACGAAAAACACAAATAATAATATTATAACAAATAAAATAAAATTCTCGAACCGTTTTTCCATCAAGATCGCTTTACACAACTACCACGCACGTAACACCCGCCTAATTTTCTAAACTATTAACACATTAGTATTGCAAAACGGAGGCTATCGTAAATCAGGAGTGCAAACAGTGTATTAATTACAAATGCAAACAGCAGAGTGTGGTCAGCCGCAGCCATCTCTATCCTGCTAATGATTTGCAGTGTTAGCCGTGAGGTTGGGCAGTGGGGAGCAGTATGTAAGATTTGGGAAAGCAGATAAAGATTTTGGTTGAGATGATACAAGATTTGGGAAGAAAATCATAGAAGAATGAACAAAATGCTTAAATTTTAAAAGAAATTGTATATAGCGAATATACAAATGAATATCGTAATGCTGATAAATACTCGAAGGAAAATACATGAATAGCAAATAATAGTAGTTAATTTTGTTTATGTACATATTAGTTAAATTTAAAAAGAATGACATGACTTAAACCAGTTTTTTCAGGGTTCAGCTTTTATTATAACCAAAAATTTAAAACAAATTTATAACGAGTGTTATCATATCAGAAACATGCTAGAGTGAAATGATATTTTCAATTGCATATTTTTATTATAACATTGAAATAACTTACAATTTCATTTAAATAGGGTACTCGACAAATTTATACTGACTTTACCCTGCTCTAAGTCTGTACAGATTAATCTGTCGAACATTAGAATATACCCTCTAGATTGGATCCGTGTTCTTACCCCGTGATATATTTTAAATAGGATTACGCCGCACATGGGTTAAACGGAATAAGTATGTTGTTTTCTAATTGGGAGCGGTTTTAGATAAAATTGGTACAAAATTGTTGCTATATTTCCGGTTGTTAATGTTTTTTTGCAAAAGAGTTTAATTTCGGTGTTTTTTTTTAATTTTGACTAAATTACTATCACCAGTAATAAAATATACAAAATAAGTATTCTAAAACAGAAATAAGAAATATTGTTTTGTCAGAGTAGATTCGTATAGAGAAAAAATAAATGTTGCTCTGAATTAATATACCTATAGGTACCAAATATTTTAAGTACCATGAGATTCTGAATGTTTTAACATATAATTGTATTAGATTCACATTTATCTGATAATAAATTAAAAATCCATTTCCTTTATAATAATACCAAACCATACAAACATAACATAATCTCACCTATTTGCATGAACGGAAAATATATTTCTTTTCACTCCGAGTCTCTAATAAAACACGTTTAATCTTTTTCCTCCGCCTTTAATCCGGAAGCGGAAACGTTTAACCAAATAAACGATAATCCAGCGATAACACTTTGTATTAATAACAAGAGTTTTATTCAAACACGATCTGAGAAATGTATCTCCCGAGCGCAAAATTACTCCCATCCGTTCTGAAGATGAAAAGGATCATAAAAATAATAATCTCCATAAAAGTATGGATGTAGTTCGTTGCCGGGATGGAAACAAAACGTCGGACTAAAAGCTCCCGCTTTAATTTCATCACCATAACTCAGCCGTGTAAAGATACGGTTTTTCACGGCGACTCGAATAAAAAGAAGGCGGATTCGTATCCGAAACAATAATGTAGGTACGGGAGCGATTGTATTCTACCACAATGTAGACATGCGGGCGGGGACCGGGAGCCAGCAGACGCAAAGTGAAATCGGTCCTTTCAAAACATTTTGCTCTGCGAGCTCGGAAAATAAACCGAGCACTATTCAACTACCCATGTGCAGCCGCGGAAAGTGTCTACGATAAAGGGCCTTGCGAAAAAACGTGTGTGACGTACGTGTGTGCTTATTTTTAGATTGTAAGCGCTTCCAAACAGTCACATGACTCTAGAATCTATTTTATTATTTTCTCGTATCTGGTCCCAAAACCTCTGTTTTTGACAGGGTCGACTTTTTCTTTTCGTATGAAAGTTTGGAGAGCATGCAAACCGCCTCTAACATGGCTTAACATCTGCCGAAATATGTAAATGTGCACAATGTAATCTGACCCACGGAATTGTCAAACTCAATTGTCACTTTCTGATCATTCAAAGAGTCTGGTCTATATATATCAAGGCTTCAAAACAGGAAACACAACAAAATTATCACAACAAAGGCCCAGGAAGTCATCGAATAGCACTCAAATCTTCAGTCAGTATACGTTATACGGTTCGCACATGAAATTGCATTTAGCCAATAGCAAGTATTCATCGTCCGTCATATTATTTGTCAGCCGCGTCACCAGCACGCGGGTGCGGCCGACGCGTATGAGCGCTGCCGCGGACCAATGAGAAGTGGAGGTGACATTAAATAATACATTTATACATATAATAAAACTGTTACACACACACACACACTTCACACTTTGTGTACACTTTCGGGCCGACGTTCGAGGGGTCAACTTGTCTTGAAGATGCTTCGTGGAGAGGTAAAACACGTGTCGACGAGAAGATCTTGCCGAAGGAGAACTACAAAACTTAAAGACACAAGGTGTGGTGTTGGTAAGATCTTAAGAGCCACGGAAGCCACTTTGGTTACGATGAGAGATGTGGCGGAGGATATGAAGGAACACACCTAAAAACCATCAAGTTTGTTGTTTGTGTTAAGAAGCAGTCGCAGCGGAAAAACACTATACCTATATATATCTCCAGAGTCTCATTTCAAACTGTAAGTCATTGGTGTCTGGACAAAAAATACTGGGGCTGCTTATTAAAGTCACAGAACTCATATAATCGAATATTTATCCCAATTAATCGGCCCCGAGGTGTTTTAATCATCACTTAACATGCTCATGATGATAAAAACTCAAATACAGACCATAAAAACATAAGTCCAGCATCATAAAAATACATACAAGCTTATCACATTCAGTGAACAAATACAAAATTGAAAACTATTGTTTTTTTTAAATGACGGTTTAAATCATCAAAACAATAACAATTTATCTACGTAATCTGTGCTACGTACGTAGCTACGACAACATGCTACGACGATTTCACGGTCTACGCGTGTGCTACAAAACTTTACTTGTTGCAACTTCAGGTGATCCATTTTTAAATCTCACTTTAATCGAATGACAATTATCATAATCCTGGTTAGTCTATTAATAAACGTAAGACATGCTATACATAAGTGTCGTTACCATCACGTCCTCAAAATGAAACACGAATTAATTAGCAACTATAAAACATGCCTACCACCGAAATGAATTGTTATCTAATATCTGTGACATAAGTGTTATTTAGTATGGTCGTTTCTTTAGTATGGGGCTAGGGGGCGCTGTATGCAATGCTCCAAAATATTTATTTGTTATTTATCTTCTAAATATATAAAACTCAAAGGTGACTGACTGATTGACTGACTGATATAGTGTCTATCAACGCACAGCCCAAATCACTTGACGGATTGGGCTGAAATTAGAAATGAAGGTAGATGTTATTACTTAGGCATCCGCTTAGAAAGGATTTTTGGAAATGCCACGTTTAAAGGGGTGAAATAGGAGATGCAAATTTAACTTCTTAATGCGAGCGAAGCCGCGAGCACCCACTAGTTTTAAATAAAAAACAGAAAGTATTCTTGTTTGAAGTCAGTTTAAAATGTTCCTGTCTTCTCCTCTCTTTACCACCTCCGCAATGTTATTCGCATATCCAATTACACATTCGCAATATTTTCTATGCGATGACGCCTGAAACGCAATCAATCTCATGGGGACGTGTAAAACGATGCAAAAACGTATGGTGATTGGCGTGGTTGTGTAAATTGTACAGTGACCTTTGTAAAAAACGTGAGTTACAAGTGTAAGCCTATCCGTATTGACAGAAAACTTGACGGTTGTCAATCTGGGCAAACGTATTAACGATTTCTTGTGAATTGCTTATTGTATAATAAAAAAACTTATAGCTTGTTTGAATTTGTATAAATCTAAGCCAAGTGCATTAGGTTTTAATATATTGTGGTATTCTCGCCATCTGAGTCAAGGAAGTCTGTAATTTCTCTACAAAGCTTATTTTCTAATCGGTTGCATCCAATTTGACCTTAGCAAATGGTTACGATGTGTTTTCCAGATAAATGTGTGCTGAAAAGTGGCTTGCAGACGGTAAATATTTGAAAAATTTATGTAGTAAGTAGGTAAACATTTAAGAAAAGCATGGTCCCATTTCAAGCTCAAAGGATTTATCGATGTCATTTTAAAGTTTAAAGAAAGTTGCAGTAACTAAATAAAAAAATAACAAATTTAGATCGTTATTCCTATGACATTTTTAAAATATTCTAATAAGATTATGTCAATATACAACGGTGTTGAAACTGTATGTACACCATAAGCATAATACAAAGAGATTTAGCACCCAACTCATAAAAAAAGCAAATAGTTGCTTGAGTACAAATGTTTGTTGTATTTTTGACTCATTATCAGAACTATAAATCACCGATAAAAACAAAACTTTTTCTAACATAAGCAACCGTTTCATTTATATTTAATTTACGTTAGGCAGTTTAATAAAGAAATAATAATACATAGTTCAAACAGTGTCTATATTTATGTTTCGGAAGCAGATGTCCATTTAAAATGTTTAATTCATTCTTTTAACTAAGTTTTCTTCTCCATCGTATGAGAGTGGCCACCTCTGTTAGCTTCTAACAATTTACTAACACATGTCACGTCAAAATCACCCATAATCGCTGCAATCAGTCGCTGCATATTGTTCCGTTCAAGTAATGAAATCGTAAATCTACAGCGTGCGTTCAATCGACAGATTCAGTGCAAATATTGTGCATTCCAACATTACTCTCGACTGAGCGGGCGCCTTGTTAATTAATAGAATTACTCTTGATGAACGGCTTCGATCGTGCCAATTAGCCGGGATTTTTATGTGCGTTTCCTTTTTAACTGGCTTCTTCTAACTGTTAGGTTATCTGTGTATATGTGATATTGGCATAATGGAAAGGATTGCAGAATTTTCATTTATTTCGGCTTTTAAATGCACGTCCCATATTTCTATCTTAATTTATTACATATTTATTTCGTACATTGGTCCACATATATATTTAACTAGTGGGTGTTCGCGGCTTCACTCGCATTGAGAAGTAAAACTTGCATTCCCTATTTCACCCCTTTAAAAGTGGCATTTCCAAAAAATCCTTTCTTAGCTGATGCCTACGTAATAACATCTACCTTCATTCCAAATTTCAGCCCAATCAATCCAGTGGTTTGAGCTGTGCGTTGATAGATCACTATATCAGTTAGTCAGTCTATCAGTCAGTCAGTCACCTTTGAGTTTTTTATATTATTATAGATTATAAATGTGTTGTATTAAGTACAGCTGTAGTTTAAATAAATCAAGTTTCTACGATGGTTTAATAACTTTTGATATCAGTGTTGGCTTACTCTCGCAAGAACTTCGTAATTAATCTACGCAGAGTCAATCGTGTCAAAAAAGTAACTTTTTATGTGTAAAAACTCATTGTTTCTTTACAAAATATCCTAAAACCTACTCCCACAAAGTGTTACCATTTTAATCCCCATCATATTCCCGCAGGAAACAAAATAAATAATCACATATCGCTTAAGAAGGCGCAAGTTCCGTTACCTATTTTGGATGGTATCCAACGAAGTAATTCGTTTGCTCTGGACTTGGCAGCAAAAAGAGTTGGTTATTTGGATAAATAAATAGACTGTCTAATATTTTACACTCAGCATGGTAATAAAATAAGTCTTGCAAGTGACTGCACACCCCTATTTTATTTTGCGCTATGACAAATAGTTTAACAAGTGAAACAAAGAAGTGAGGGCGATTTTATGATTCAGCGTGACCGTCCGCTTTTGATCAATGGCATCCGGGATGTTTTATATTATTTAGCTTTATATGATCTGGAAAACATGATTTGTTCAGATACATTTTTATACATTGAGACGACATATTGACACTTACATACTTGATGATATCACAATTCAATAACGTGCATTAAGAATGCGCCTAATGCTAGAAAATAATCAGATTTCACCCGCGCGTCTCGCATACCCCGCTCTAGTGCCAAAAACTGCCACCAGCGCGGCGCTGTAGTCACGAGCCCGGCTAACTCAAAATTGACGTGGTGCTAAGCACAGTACATATTGTATTGACTATGACTATCCTATACACCTGACCGAGCGCCAATATAAACCTACGTGTATTTGACAAGTACCAAAAATTGGTTCAATAAGTGATGAATAGTTATTCAATTTCAAAACGCTTTTCATTGTTATTTTTTTAGTCAGCCAGTCAAAAAAACACACACACCAAATTCACAAATTATGATCTCTTTAATTTCGATCATACTAAACAAATCCTTTAAATCCAACCAGCGACCACAAATCCAATTCTACATGCAAGCTAAAATCAACTGCTCTTGTACCCGATTAAGCTAATGGATTTATTTATATCGTACTGCACACAGGCGGCTGTCGGCGGCCAGCACTACATCAAAAACGGTGCACTCACACTAATTGCATCTGCTATTGGTACGGGCCTATACCGGCCTAGCCTGTAGGTGAAAGTTGGTGAATAGCTCATAGATAGTGAACTACATTCTCATATGTAATATGTACAAACATGAGTTTGGGGTATTTGAAAGCTGCTGAAATGTTATCAAAGATATACCTATATTGATTTATTGTGATTGGAGATTAATACAGTACTTGTTACTTTTTACTTCTGATAAGTATGATAAGTAAACTATGAAAATGACATTGATTGCAATGACTATAGAGACGTTCACTTACATCTTAGGTGATATAATCAGGCGGAATTGTAGTCAAACGTGAGAAGTAAACCTAGTCCGGCGAAAAAAAAATTGTGATAAGGGAAAAGTAAATAATTAAATAATTGTCACACACACACCACACACACAGACACACACACACACACCACACACACACAAACACACACCACACACACACAAACACACCACACACACACACACACACACACACACACACACACACACACACGCACCTTACATTTACAATAGGTCTGTCATCCCATCTTAAATGTTTGGCGGTATTCAGACCTATTTAAACACAGATAACAACATACACCAAACCACAGACTTACAACAAAACACACAAATAATGTTATACATCCAGACAGATAGGTTTCTTGTTGTTTTAAATTGGAATTCTACTTGTATTATATTAAATTATAAGACGAACACATCTTACATGTATATTGAAATTGTTTTTCAAAATTGTAACTTCTAATCCAAAATAATTTTAATACTCTGTTTAATTTAATTAAGTTACTAGAATGAAATGAACGTTGACATCGACTCCGCGACAAATAATTCGCAAAAATAGAACAAGTGCATTTAAGGGAGTGAAAATAGTGTGTTTAAGTTTAGATAGTGACTAGCAATACGTGAAATTGTGGACAAGACAATATAATTATGCGAATAAAAGATTTTCATGAAAACAGTGACCAGTGTAATTCATGTAAATACAGTCACAAAAACAACAACCCGGACAGAACTGACATTTAAACATCCCGCGTAGGCGGAACAGTGTTATAAGAACGCATATCAAATAATCAAAACCTGTGAAACAAGTGAAATAAAACGAAAAATTGTTAAAACAATAGACGCGTCATTGACATTTCATTCATTCAAACGGTTAACGGATCAAAAGTGGCGGCAAACAGTGTGTCATAACTGCCTACTTGTCGTCCCCTTCAACATACAAGAAAAAACAAGAAAGGCAACTGAAACCATTTGCTAATTTTGAGCCGTCTGTCAAGCGCTTCAGTAGCAGAGTGGTGCAAAGCGTTGACTCAAACCGAAGTGGCCAGATTCAAATCCCATGATGAAATAGTCTTTTTGCATTTGGATTTTTTTTGGATATCTTTGGACATTGTTTATTTATCGATATTTGACATTTTTGAACCATTTTTCATTTTTACTGTTTTTTGCATCATTTTTATTTATTGGAATTTTTAAACAACATGTCGGACCAAACTAACATGATGGATATGCTGAATGTTCTACGACAACAGATAAAGGAAGACAACGAACTCATCCAAAAACAATCAGAGGACAACATCACGAAAAAAATTAACAAGAAAATTGACGAAAGATTTGATAAAGTTGAAACAAATATAATTGCGATTCAAGCTACACAGGAAGAACACGAAAAGAGACTAGACCATTTTGAAAAAATTTTGAGACAACGAAATCTCATCATTTTTGGAATCGCCGAAGAGGAACGTGGCTATAAAGAATTGGAAGAAATCATAATACAAATAATAAATCTAAATTTAGACATAAATTTCGACCACAGGGACATACAGTACGTAGGAAGAATAGGCAAAAAGAATAGCAATCCCCGTCCTATCAGACTAACACTGACGACATTCGGAAAGAAGGTGGCTATTCTGAAAATGAGACCAAAAGAGAACAAGGTACAGTGGTATATCAAAGAGGATTACCCCCCTAAAGTGTTACAAAAACGATAAGAGCTGCAAGTTGAAGTAAACGAATTAAGGGAACAGGGTATAAAAGCAGTGATAAAATACGATAAAATTATAACGCTGAACAATAATGAATCTCTAAGTCAGAAGCCCACGACTAGTACAAACCAAGGAAATAAAAGACAGCTGTCAAAAACTCCAGAGGACGCTTCCAAAAATAAGAAGAAAGAAGGAAATCTTGAACAGAAAGCAAAGAAAGTTAAGTCGCATGGTATGACATCCTTTCTAAATAGCGCAAAAACTCAACAAACTAAAACAAGTTACATACATACACATAGCCCCGGAGCGAGCCACCAAAAGGACAATACGCCAAAAAACTGAAAAACGGAACTCCTCCTCCAAGCCGGTTGGTCACCGTGGAGGAGAAAGACCAACTACCCCCCAAGATAGAAAACACAATACACATAGCTAGTTTAAATGTTAGGTCATTATTAGCAGAAAGCAGACTAACAGAATTAGTACATGGTTTGGACAACGTAAAATGGGATATATTAGGCATATGTGAAGTAAGAAGAGAAAAAGAAACCATAGCTGAATATCCAGATTTTATTCTTCTACACAGCCACGCGACCAAAAGCCAACGCGGAGTAGGTTTTCTCGTAAAGAAACACATGAGAAACCAAATATTGAAATTTAAGACCTACTCTGATCGAGTTGCATTACTGGAGATACAACTGGACAATAACAATACCCTAAACATAGTCCAAGTTTACGCGCCGACTGAAACAAGAAAGACAACCATCGAAGAGCTAGATGAATTCTATGAAACGGTGGATCAAGCGTTAATTTCTTTGGAAAAAAACAATCTCATAGTAATAGGAGACTTTAATGCACAAATAGGAAAGATGCAGATAGGGGAAGACATCGTTTTTGGAAAGTTTTCACGAGGGAAAATAAGTCAACACGGAAATAGACTCGTACAATTTGCTTTAGAAAATAACTTAAAAATTACCAACACTATGTTCAACCGAAAGAAAAAGAGGAAATGGACTTGGAAAACACCAAACCAAAAACACTCAAACGAAATCGACTATATATTGACTACCGATCCCAAACAAATAAAAAGTTTTGATGTGATACGACCTAATTTCTCCACGGACCATTTGATGATCAGATGCAAGTTAAATACAAAAAAGAATAGAAGATTTTTTAAGAAACCAAAGCCTAGCCTACGCACAATACCAGACCTGTCTGAAACAGCAAAAGAAAATATAAAAGAACAATTTCAAATGGCTGTAGCTACTGGAGATGACATAAAAACACAATACGAAAACCTGCAAATGGAATTGACTAAAATCATGCAAGATATATCAGTTTCAAAACCGAACAAAAGGAAAGAAATAAACGAAGAGACGAAAGCATTATTAGATGACAGAAAAGCGCTCTTCAAAGAGCCGAAAACGAAACAAGTTAGGGAAGAAATTACAAGGCTCAGTAAAGAAATCAATAGACAGATCAGCCGAGATTCCAAACATAACAGACAAGAAGTATACGAAAGACATATTAAAAACAACGGAGCTGTAAAAAAGGCTTTTAAGGAACTCAATAAGAAAAAAGAGTGGACAGCAAACATAAAAACAAAAAATAGGAAAACAATAAACAGAAGACCAAACATACTAGAGGAAGCAAGAAGATTTTATGAAGAATTGTATACAAGTGGAATACAAAAGGACTCGATAGACAACACAGTTTCAGAGTATAATGAAGGAATACATAATTTGACAACGACAAGTAATTTGACATGTAACTTAGAGAATGAAGACAATTTGACATCCTATACCTATGACATCGATAATTCTAATGAACAGACAAATAAAGCTCTATTACCTGACATACTAGAAAGTGAGATTATCCAAGCAGTACGTACACAAAAAGACGATAAAGCTCCTGGAGATGATCGAATAACCAATGAACTCTTAAAAGCACTAATAGATCCATTACTCTTACCGCTGAAAACCATATTTGACAATGTACTTAAGAACGGCAGCACCCCGGAAGAGTGGAGCAAATCAACAACCATACTACTGCACAAAAAAGGAGACAGGAGTGAACTTGGAAATTACAGACCAATCAGCTTAATGTCAAACATTTACAAAAATTTTTCAAAAATCATTCTTAAACGAATCACGAACACATTAGACGAAAACCAACCGCCAGAACAAGCCGGATTTCGAAAGAACTATTCAACTATGGACCATATCCAAGTGGTGGCGACAGTAATTAACAGATGTAAGGAATACAATAAAACCCTTTACATAGGGTTTGTTGATTTTACAAAAGCATTCGATTCCTTAGAATTTTTTGCAATATGGGAAGCACTCGAACAACAAGGCGTAGAAGAAGAGTATATAGCAATCTTAAAGAATATTTACTCGAAGAGCTCATCACGAATAAGAATGGAAAGGGATGGTGAGGAATTTCTTATTGAAAAAGGTGTTAGACAAGGAGACCCATTATCACCTAAAATATTCTGTGCTGTATTAGAGATGATTTTTAAAAATATACAATGGACTAATACAGGAATAAACATAAATGGCGAATATCTCACCCATCTGAGGTTCGCCGACGATATTTCAATCTTTGCCGATACTGCAAAAAGCCTACAAAATATGCTACAAGATATAGCTAGGGAAAGCAAGAAAGTAGGGCTATCAATGAATGCTTCCAAGACCAAGATAATGACGAATGCAAATAAAGAAGAAGTAACAGTGGAGCAGGAATGTATAGAATATGTTGACGAATATGTTTATTTAGGACAATCAATAGCCTTTGACGACCTCACTGAGAAAGAAATCAATAGAAGAATAGGGATTGCGTGGAAAAAATACTGGAGCTTGAAAGAAATTATGAAAAATAAGACAATACACATAAGCGTAAAGAGAAGACTGTATGAAGTGGCAATATTACCTAGCCTCACATACGGATGCCAGACCTGGGCTCTAAGAAAAGAAGACGAGAACAAGCTCAGGGTATGTCAGACAAAGATGGAGAGGAGTATGTTAGGCATAAAACTATCAGATAGACTCCCAAACAAAAGCATTAGGAAAAAAACCAAAATTAGGGACATAATCAAAACCATAAGAATTCTCAAGTGGAACTGGGCCGGACATATCTGCAGAATGAGCCAGGACCGTTGGACAAAGAAAGTAGTAGAATGGATACCAAGATCGGACAAGCGAAAAAGAGGACGACCACAAAGAAGATGGGAAGACATATTTTACCAGAGACATGGAATAGAATGGACAAGGTTAGCAAGGAACCGTAAAACATGGAAGAAACTGGGGGAGGCCTACGCCAACGAGGCGACAGCTATGACACCATGACGATACTTACAGACAAGAGAAATCGCACAATACCATGACATTAAAATTAACATTTCCTGGAACCAACAACAAACTTATGACATTTTATTTAATAAAACATTTACAGTGATGATGATGTTATTGGAAATTCAATGTAATGTGTGAGCATGCTCCGTATAAATAGCTGAATAAATGGCTTTTTTATTTTATTTTATTTTATTTTATTTTATTATTTTACTAGAATGAATTACTTATTTTTATGTCAAGCCAAACGGGGAGAAGCCATCGGCAACCGAAACACAGTTATAAACTAGTTCGGATGCCGTTGGATTTTCATACAATGTTATGCAATAAGTATAATGCAAAATAAACAAATTTCATTTCATTTCATTTCATATGCAAAATCAAACAAAAGACATTTCGAAATGTCTGTACCAGCAATATCCACATGCACGTTTTTGTTTTTTATTATTTATAAGAATGACTGACGTTACACAATTTTATCGCAAAACTCATAAAAAAATAAAAATTAAAAAATCTCAGGATATATCACACAGCGCCATCAGCTAGCCCCATACTAAGCTTTCGCTTGTATTATGGTATAATACAGGGTGGCGCAATAGAACGTGCATATTGCATCATCTCTTTTCGCGGGGTAGAAAGTGCGCGGGCGGGGGGAGCCTGCATCGTTGGGTAGGCGGGCTCATGGAGTTTTAGTCACTATGAGTCACTTCGACGGGAAGCGTCGCGCATTTTGCGTGCGCACATTTTACGTGAACTCTCGTTCATACATCGTTACTAGGCGTTTATATTGTTCTGAATATGGACTACGGCAAATTAGTGAAGCTCCGAGTGCTAATTTAATTAAAATATGGGTACAGCGTTTTAAAAAGACTGGTTCAACGTTTAAACAACCAGCAAAAGGTCGTCCAAGAACATGTAGGACCGACGACAATATTGAGAGAGTTATGCAGTCTGTACGAGGAGATCCACAAATGTCTACTCGCAAGAGATCGTCTGTCTTACACTTATCGCGACGAAGTTTGCAACGAATTTTAAACTTGGATCTTAAACTGCATCCTTACAAGCTGCAGTTAACACAAGAATTGAAAGAGTCTGACTTCGGAGCAAGGCTCGCATTTGCTAATGAAATGCTTAATCGATTTTCAAATTTTGACAATATCCTTTTCTCTGATGAGGCCCACTTCCATATCAATGGGTTCGTAAATCGTCAAAATTGTCGTTACTGGAACAGTGAGAATCCCAAACTCAAGCATTAGAAACCACTGCATAGTCCTAAAGTGACAGTATGGGCAGCAATCTCTGGTAGAGGAATAATTGGACCGTTTTTCTTTGAAAATGCGCGGGGGCAAAACGTCACTGTTAATACCGAACGCTATGTTGCGATGTTGGAAGATTTTTTGGCTCTAGAGCTTGAAAATTCAAGAATAGTGAATTCTAGGACTTGGTTTCAACAAGACGGAGCTACCTGTCACACTTCAAATGACTCTATGGCGGTTGTGAAACAGATGTTCCCTGGCAGACTGATTTCGAAAAGAGGTGATATCCCATGGCCCCTACGTAGTCCAGACGTGACGCCTCCTGACTTTTTTTTGTGGGGATACCTCAAGAACAAAGTCTACAGCAATAATCCGAAAAACATCGATCAGCTCAAGGAGAATATCCGTGGTGAAATGGCAGCAATTACACCAGCATTACTGAAGAAAGTTTTCAATAACTTCCGTTTGTGATTAGAGGAGTGTCGTCGAAGAGAGGGTCATCATTTAGACGATGTTATTTTTAAAAAATAAACTCCAGTTATTTCTTAATAATATCTCAGTTTTATTTTAACTATACCTTTTGTATTTATTTTTTAATCAATATTTTAAATATCCACGTTCTATTGCGCCACCCTGTACTAGAAAACGGATATATGTATATAGTTTTCTTTTATAAATTATTATACATAGAAACGATCAGACTCAACACAAGTAATTACAAATTTTAATTTTCATAATTACTTGTGTTATGCGGGAATCGAACCCGCACCCCTAGATTAGAAGGCACAGCCACCACCAACTAACGAAGCAGTCCAAAGAAACTAAAACAATCATTCCATCCCCACCACGCGTGCTATTTCCATACATATAGAAACATAAAAGGTCTTTCAAACGCGGTTCAATTTGTACGTACCTGGTCCTGAAATTACTTAGTTAATGCTTATCCAACAACCTATAAAAACAAAGAGGTGCTCGCGACACGGGGAGGGTCAGAAAACGCTATTGTATATTAATGTGAACGGTCTCTCTCTCTCTAGTTTTGGCAAAGATGCAATTTCATTTGAATATTGTGTAAGTTCAGTGTTATAGCCGTTGAATAGTCTGAGTGTAGTTTTTAAATTCTGTTGTTTTTTGTATTCAAAGTTTTTTGTTTAACTTATGCAGATAGTTTGAAAATAAAGAGGGTTAGCATAACTCACTGATGTTCTTGTTTCTCTACACATCAAAGGCTCTTATTTAACTACTAGCTGTGCCAGCGACTTCATCCGCGTAGAATAGTTATAACCATAAAAACGGTTCTAGTGAGTTAATCCTAAAAGATAGACATATACTGTTGCGGACATTTTGTTAGATCATTTCAAGAGGAATAATTCTTTTATACATTTTTTTTTTGATATCTTGAACCGTTTTCGCAGCACATGCAACGGAAGCCCTCAAAGATGAATAATTTTCCCCGTTTTTTCCACGTTTTCCATTGTTTCTTCGCTCCTATTAGTTGCAGCGTGATGTTATATAGCCTAAAGCCTTTCTCAATAAATGGTCTATCCAACACAAAAAGAATTTTTCAATTCGCACCAGTAGTTCCTGAGATTAGCGCGTTCAAACAAACAAACTCTTCAGCTTTATAATATTAGTATAGATAACTATAATATCCTATCTCGAGAAATAATAGATCTTTGATGAGTTATGTGCTTTGATAGTTCGTTAATTAGTAACAAAAACATATGAAATCAGACTTTAGACAAATTTAAAAATAACCTTAATCTATGCCCTAAACCAGTTACACAAAATTTCATCCTATTTTTGGTTATTACGCCAATTACCTACTTTTAAGACAACTAAGACATTCCTGGCTTAGAAATTTAGATTCATACAAAATTAAAATCATACTTAAAGTTGTATGCAAACGGGTAAAGATCTCTACAAAATAGACTCGTATGTGCTTCAGCGCTTAAACTTGGTACCGAGGCGTAGCTTCTCTTAGATACCTCTTAGACGCTAGGAACATGTAGGTTTTAATAGAGCAAGATGTTAATTGATATTGAACGCTGGCATGCAATAAGGCGGTCTTACGTCGACGCGACGATTAAAAGGAAATTTTAGGGGAAATGTTCAGGGGAAGCGGCGTGTCTCTCATTCCGCGTGTAAGTGCGCTCGTCACCGTGGAGCTCGATTTATGTGCACGGTATTACACCCCATTCGACACTGGAGCCGAGGAGGTGGGAAGTAAACGGATGAAGTAATTTGTGTAAGAAAACCTAAGCACAATGCCTGATATCTGTTAAAGTATTTTGCTCAAGATCATATCTAAATGTTGACATATTCCTTTATTCGTGCTTACTTTTATAAAAGTAAATTGTAATGCTTATCTGTCACTTAAATAGTAAAGTTATAAATCATAATATACACACTTAAATTGGTGAACTGAATGCGATCTTGACTGATTTTTATCTATTGTACTTTCATCAAATGATTACTATTTATTTTACTATTAAAAACACAACCGGGTTGTAAGATGTACTGTTTGTTATTAAAAGCATTTACGGATTAGAAAACATTATTCCGTTTTTGAAACCGAAATTATCACATCCAAGATTCTACCATCCCCGTCGCCCTCTAGGATGATTGTGCCGCGTTCTCTAATTGTTTCTTGCAACGCGACTATATTAAGCAGTGAGACGCCGCCGACTTTACGACTTCAACGTGTCGTTAACTTGTCGAATCAATTCTTCACCCCCGTAAAACTGGTAGAAATATACCTCGCACATAATTTGCCTTTTAAATCAAAGGAACTTGCTACCAGGGGTTTAGGGGATAAAAGAGACATAGAACGTTTTGTTTATGGCGTTTTCGATTGCTTAAAAATGTGTTATTTATTCCGTTTGTACTGTGATCTAGCGATGTGGAAAGAAAAATTGAAGTCAAGCTCTCTACATTACAGATTGTAACTCGGGTTCACATCTATCGAGTTGTGATCCAAGAAGAGCCTCTTTGTCTTTTCTTAGGTACCGTACCGATGCATTTTAAGACCAGTTAATACAATATTTTTTATTAATCGGATTATTTTTAAAAATGTTTATATTGTTTATATTGCACGCATCATTAAACAGTTTCATTTAATCTCAAATTAAAATATCATAACATCTTTAGACAATACATATCCACAGGCTCCGCTACAAGTTACTTCAAAATAAACGCTGAAATTAAGCACTTAATATTCAAGAACTCCAAAGAGTTTTAATTAAAATAGGACACGCAGATTCATAAAAAGGTTTAACTTATAAAGAACTGGCCGCGCCGCATTCTGACTGTGCTTAATAAAATATTCTTTTGATAAACTACACAATATGTTCGCATTAAATTTAAGTGCCGCGAACAGTTGACTGCAGAAGGTAATGGCAAGCAAATACCATGAGAGAGCAAACGATCCTTATGTTAATTGGTCTATTGTTAGCATGTTTGCTACTTACACTAAACTTTTATATTTCTAAAACGATTCGCAACTATTTTCGATCGCTTTCTGTATTCTAATAACATTATAAGAAAACCGTTATAGACTAGTTAATGTTAAATAAGTATGCGCAGTTGCACCGTTTTTATTAAACTAGAAGATACATATAAACAAGAAGTTGAGTTAGATCTGTGTGTAGATAAGCGAAGGATTCCCGCTTTGAGAGGCGCATTCCAAGTATGAAAACATTTTCCTTTTTAGCTTTTATTCGGGGTCATGAGGGAGTAGGAATTAATAAAAACAGGCCGGGGGAGTTCATAAAGAAAAATGTCACTGCAGCGCAAAGTAATGCTTTCTCGTTTTAACGAAACAGATGAATGTGGGTATGCGAGAGCTCGCCAACAATAAAAAATACAATTTTATAAGCATTAGCTGATAAAATTAACTATTGTTACAAGATAAAAATGTACTTCGTGCTATTTTTATTAATAACCGTGGAAATTGATAATCCATGACATCACACACACATTGACACACATAAAGTCACGTTTCACAACTGTTGTAAAGGTTTATAATTACATTTTAACTTCTGTCTGAAATATCCTGAAAACTCCTTTTAAATTAGTAATTCTCAAACATATTATTGTTAATTTTCCTCCAAAGAAAATGTACGGAACATCAATCTCTACGGACCTCCAAGATACAGGATTTTGCCTAGTTTGGGGTCCAATGAAAACATGTAAATAGTAAGCCTTAGTATTTAATCAATTTCCTCTTGAATTCTTTCACATTTTATATTTGTTATATTCATAGAAATGAAAATTTAATAGTACTTACTTTATCTTTTGTTATTAAATTATATGTCACAATTATAGCCTAAGGATTTTGTAAAATAAACAAATTTTGATTTGATTTTTGATTTTGATTTTGACATTATTAACAACTTTTATGACTACACGATTTCCTAATTTAATGTACATTTTTAATAACTAAATATTACGGTGTTCAAAACCATCAAACAGAATGATCCATGCAACGAATAAAAATAAAATAACTACAACATTATGTTTTTAACAAAAAAGTCTACCCATTATAGTACTTAGTAGCAAGTAATTTACACAAAAGTTGCCAGCTATGCATAAACAGGTCCCTGTGTCGGTATTTTGTTAATATATGAATATATTACAACAAGTTTGAGGAAACAGTTTTCTAAATTAAAACCCCTCACAGCGAATTATTAAAAGCGGGGAAGTTTTCAGCTTACTTTCGGTATAATGATATTAAATTGTTGACTTATACACAACTCGGCCCAGATTTATCGCTTTTTGTACTGAATTGTAATGAGCAATAATTGTTTATTTTATTCGTTAGGCTTATTTTTTTGTGTTTAGAATTATTGTTCGACTTATGTTTATTTTTGGAAGCCCATTGTTTTACTCACATTTGTTGTCTATTTTCATTCACAACTTAGACATCAGATATTATAAACTTGTTTTTTATTTGAATTAACTCACCAATAAGTAATCTTGAAAACATTGTCATAAACAGATGGATGTGTAAAAAAAATATGTTGAAATTTTCTTCGTTCTTACGATTACGTTTTAAAGTCGTGACGTTTCTGAAATCCAAAAACCTAAGTTAGTATTATCAGCAGAACACTAATCTTGTTTTCGTTGGTTTAGCATCATCGTCTATCTTATACCACAGCTATTGCTTACCATCAGGCAAACTATGGTCAAGTCTTCGTCTTCATCAGTATACTCTTGACAGAGCGGTCGTGGTCGTCATATAGTCGTTGAAGTGGAGGGGGCAGGTAGAACACACCGCACAATCCCTCGCCATTTTACCTGCTTGAAGTCATCCTACTGCACTCGTTAATGGACTCGCCCAGAATAGTCTTGACCAGGTCAATGGTCAAGTGAAAATCTGAAACAGGTTAGTACTATATTCTTCCGCAAACTCAACTGATTACCATAACTAGACGGATAGGAAACAAAAACATTTTCAAATTTTCGTTCAGTACGGTTAGTTTATAAGAGCGGGGCGGGATGGCGGCGTGCCGTATCTATCATCAGCGTCGCTTCAGCGCAAACAGCGCGTTAGTACCGCTCATTTTATTAGGGGCCGCCCGCTGTAATAACTGTTGCTTAACCTGTGGTGGGCTGTATTGGTAGGATCAGTTGCTTAGCTTACTACTTTACATAGCAAAAAAAAATAATAACACTCAGGCGAGACGTCCAACATCAGTTTTATCGCGTATTTAGTACCAACTGTACAGTATTTTCAAAACAAAAATGAAACATAAAGTTGGTGTATATGTTGGCCAAAACTCAATGCTGAAACAGATATATCTGCAAAAACCTCTTATCACAGCATAGTTCATGTAACCGCCCCTAGTCAAGACTGAAAACTGAAGGACAGAAATAAAGGAAAAAATACAGGTTTTGGACGATTATTATACATACTCTGCATAAATACAATTAATCATATATGGAAATTAATTTATGTCATTATTTTTATCTCTTACTCTTGGTAAACTAAGTAAGAACCTATGCAACTGTATAACACAGGGAAGTACCTACAAATAACTACAAGATTATCTGTGGCAGTGGCCGTGTCGACGAAACAGGAATCTTTGCGCACCTACTGAAGTGAGTAATGGACGAAATAAACCCAGATTTTTACTAGATAAGTATTCTAGAAACTTCTAGGAGAATCCTGGAAAATCAGTTACTCGTCAGGCGAAAATGTTGCCAAGTCAGTGAGAAGAAAATGTAGGAATGAAAACTGCAATATTTAATTTATGTTTTACAAAAAAGATCGGGCACAAATATGCAGCGAATGTAGGCAAATTGTTTGTAAGCATTCTTAAAAGCATTCTTTTATATTGTGCAGTGTCCATGTATCTTACTAACACTAGTCTTTAAGTTGTGTTTACTTTTTTATGTGTGCCAATAACAAAATGGATCCATTGTTGTCTAATAAATGAAATTTTGAATTTGAATTTGAATTTTAAAAAAAACAATAATTATCTTTTTTTACTAAAACAGGTTTGCAGTTGACCATAGTTTGCCTGATGGTAAGCAATACCTATGGTATAAGATCCATCGTGCTTACCCAATATGAACCGGTTCACTCTCGCTTTAATGACAGTAGGATAGTTCGTGGGGAACAGGATAAGGCCGACGGCAATGCAGACATACAGTTTTACAATAAATACTTAAGACAGACAGATAACGTTTGAAATTAATTTATTTGGATTTAAAGAGGGGAAAGACATGTCTGGTAGATTATGTAGATAAACAAGATAAACCATTTATTGGTAATACATTGTACATATTACAAGTCAAATTAGGTATATGTATATTAGTTATTGTAGCGTATACAAAGTATGATAATTATTAATTATGTTACATAATTATTGCAATGAATGTTCAAATATGATTTTTTTTTGGGTCAAGAAAAACTCATCAATTGTATAATATGTTGCTGTTATAATAGATGCTTTATTGGGCGAAAAAACCTAAGTAGACGGGACTTACAAGAAAAATAATTGTGATAAGAAATATAAGATGCATTGTAACTCTAAGGTGGAAAAGTCTTGAGATGTAGCATCTCAAATCATTTTGCAAGACACAATTTATTTCGTTTAGCTTACTTTTTTCGATGTTTTTAACACATCGTCCCCGCATGCACCTTTTTCCTTTGTTTCCTATAACTTGCACAAGTAGGGTTGTTTCTTTGTTCTTCAAGTTAAACCTGGACTTAAGTGTTGTTTACTTAACTTTGCGAAAACTTTGCTTAACCCTTTGTTAGTTTTGTTGCTTACTAAACTTCAAGTTTGACATGAATGATTTCGTTTTAACTTTGTCGAAGAATTAAGCTCATAAATATACATAGGTACTTAAACTTAGTAGTTGATTAAACTTTATGAAAATTTTGAGAATTAATTAGTATTATAAATAAAAATAATTATTTTAAAAATTACTTAAACTATGTAATTAGATAACAAGTAAATGAGCCATAGTAGCTTGCTAACATGAAAATCCATAAAAAAGTTTTAATAAACATTTACCTACTCAGTTTAATTTACAATAAAAAAACCACAGGCAACTCGTTTATTCTGAAGGTAATTTAACATCAATACACAATTTATAATCCAGTACTTTGCGTCAGGAAATGTATCAGTTAATCAGCAATTACCCAGCGGTTAAACACCGTATTCGGCCGCCGTACAACCCTGGAACATAGGACTAACAAAGAAACAGATAACGCTCTCGTCTTTTTACACCTACTTTTTATTTATATATGCATGTATTTAAAATGCAATTCTGCAAAGCCTACTCGAAAAAAACTGTGGAAAGATAGTTGATATAACAAGACAGATTTACATATTATATAGTAAGGCTAAGGATTCGGTGGTAACGCATGCTAGTAGGTATACATATTGTTGCAGAAACACTTTATATTCGTAAAGAAATATGAAATGAGCTTTGAATGAAGAATTATAATTATTCACGCAGTTAAGGTTATCTGTTAACGGTCAACACTTAAAACATTGAAAATAACAAAAGTAAAAAAAACATAATGTGTGCCCTGATAAATTGATCTCAATATAAGTAGAATTGTAGATATACATTTAACTGAAATATTTAAGAGAATTAGACAAAACTGAGCGATCCTTAGATCCAGAAGCGCCATGAGATAGCTGGAAAACCATCTACTAATATCCAAATTGCAATACAAACATGGTGCTTCATGACGATTATTATGTTATATTTGATTTAGTGTTTGTAAAATAAAATATTGTGTAACTGTAATAATTAATGTAATTGGCTTCGGCCGCTTTGATTATTATTAAATAAATAAATAATGACTATTCACAAATCAAACAAAGGCCACATTAACGCCTTACATCTCAAAGTATTACCTCCAACATCCCCGTTCAACCCTGGCCAGCGATTGCCATCGAGCGCGCTTGAAATGAGAACGGTCGGCCGGGGACCGCCGCAGATAAAAACTTTCACTTTTTCCGACAACTCTCGGCTACATCCAGCTCACAATACCGCCGGCTGCGACCGCCTTTATGACGTTATTGTTTGCGTAATTGTGATAAACAAGTTTCGACGTAAATGCGCTTCTTGGATAAGTAATCTGGTTTTGGTGACGACGATAGGAATTAGAGGAAACAAAACACTGTCGCTGTAGAAGTGTAGGTAGATAGTTCTAGGCTTTACGAAAATAAATGCATATGAACAAACCAGCCATGCATTAATTAGACGGCGGATTAAACCAGCCATGCATTAATTAGACGCAGAAAAATACCCACCTGTTAAACAAGATCAATTTGCATACAAGAATCAATCGAGTCAAGAGTAATGTCAGTCGGAGTCCAAAACTGAATCAAAATTTTCAACAGTCGTTTTCAAAATGTATGTACAGACATCAAGATTAGAGCAAGCAAAAGCTAAAATAGAGCCTTCGAGTTAGCAACTACTCTCTGTTCATTTATACAAGTATAAACAACACCCTCACTGAATCATAGCATCACGACGTAGCGGGAAAGATCGGCCAATTTGCCACTAACACGATTATTCCACTACAACACTCTTAACGTGACAAATACCGCTTTAGTACCCACTGGCCACTAGCTCACGGTCACTACAATTTTATTTACGGTCCCGGGCAATATCTGAAGAAGGCAGGCGAGTATACTAATATCAAATGGCCCGTGGAATGCAGTGAACCATCTTCAAAGCTGCTGCAAATTTAGATATACAATTTTAGGATATTTTTCCGTTTGAATTATGTAGAAAAATTCACGCAGATACACATACATTTTGGGATAATTTCTGCCCTAAGATTAATACATGTTGTTTTTTAACATACTTATTTCTATTTCTATTGTACACCACGTTCTTTATAATCCTTTATTTATTCCTCTCCATCCAATGGGTGCAATTTATGTAAGTATTTTTAATTAATTTTGTTTTATTTATGTGTGTGGCAATAAATAATTATCTATCTATCTATCTATGCATGGATGCCAACATGCCAAATACATGCTACCTACAACATGAGCGTACACCATGATTTAAGGTTACCTGCTGCAAGCGAGTATATTAACAATAATACTTATATTCTATATACCTTTCAGTTACACAATAATATAGCAGATGTATTTGTGTTGGTCTAACCTAAAAGATTGGGTAGCAAACTATCAAAACCAGACAGTAAACTGTCAAAAAACTGCATCTACCGTCTTTCCTGGGTACTGGCACCCAAATTCCACAGCAGCAAGCATGTGGGCTGTGCCGATAGCCGGCCGATAGAATAATATGACGGGAGCGACCGCGCCGGCGGCACGTAGGCAATAAGCCAGCAGCCAGCCAAGGAAAAATAAGATTGCACTCCACCGCGCGTGCCTACTGTACGCTTCTTACGGACGTATGCTGGTAACGGACTAGTTCGTACGGAGACTTGCTGGACGTAGCTGTTACGTACTACTGCTTGCGAGCAGACTGACTGAACGAGTGATTTGAGTGAAGTTTCTACTATAAAAAGTGAAATTCATTTTTCACTTTTTAATTTTTAAGCTGACGTGGGTAGATCTACGACATGTCTTTATTTGTTTTTTGAACACTATACATGAAGTCAGGTATTTGACCTCAACTGTTAAGTCACCCTGTGGCGATATGTATCTGTTACATACTACTTCTTTTACATACGTTGGATGTTAGTAGGTATTATATTTATACCATGTGCTTTAGTCCCCTAGACGTACCTTTATATTCTAAAAAGTACTTTTATCAAATCAAATCAAATCACATATTTTATTGAACTTAATAATAACTGTATTATAGTTCCCGTAAGGCATGATTAAATTAAGTTGTAATAACCGTAACGTGACGTTGACGTAAGTGCTAGCCGGTTATTACAACTGAACTTAATAATATTTATAAAACAATTAACAAAGTTATTTATATACACGTACGTGAAATCTGTATGTAAAAAGTATTCCGGGTTCCTAGTGGTACCGGTGCTTAGCTAGATATCCCAAGTGATTCGGGTTCTATTGTTTATCGTTTATGCTTGTTTACAATACGTGTTGATATGTATGACATGAATAAGTAAATAAAAAAAAATATGAATAAATAAATATATATAAATAAATTATGAAATTGTATGATTCACTCGGCCAGTGTAGAAGTAAAATCCTACATATATTATCATTTTATTATATTACTATAGTTTTTATCTCTAATGACAAAAAAAGTCACTACCTCCTGCTCTAGGAACTACAAACTAGTTTGTAATTTTTTCCAACATAATAACTGTAACGCCAAATTGTTGCGCTTAAAAATATTCAAAAACATCTTGAAACGTTTAATACACTTTCAGAACAAGTATGAAACGACATTGTGCTATAATATCGTAGCTACGTTTACGAGCGAGCACGCCATAAACGGCAACTACGTTCATACAAACGAATTCCGTAGAGCGTTCGTAGCGTTATCGTAGCATATTCACTGCATCTCGTAGCACCGTAGCGCATACAAAAATTCTGCCATTAATGTCCGGAAAAGGAACCGAGACAAACTTTCGCGTTTTCGACGAGCTCGTGACAGCCGCGACCAGTACACCGGTTAACGTGTAACATATTCAAAAAGAAAGCGTCCCGCCGAGGCACGCCTTGTTTCATTTTACGATCTTATCGAAATAATCCGATCTCGCTTGTTATTTACTGCCGCTTTCCCTCGATTCCTGCTCCCGCAGTAAACGGCGCTTCGCCCCGCAAATAATTATAGACCTTAATCCGTGGGAAGTCGTTTCTAAATTCCTTGCGGCAAGCATCCGGCATAACTCCTTACATTCTTGATTTCGTCTCGGCAGCCGAGTCCCGAGTGTCTAAGAAAAGTCTAAACATTTTACAACTTATAGCGGCGGAAATATAACTCAGTTTGGCGAGAATTTTGTGCCTACTTGTAATGTTATGAAACGAGTGAGTTTGTAGACGAGGTCGGAGATTGAGAGGAAAAATCTAGGTGTTTTATTTCACATGAGGTTGCGGTAGTGAAGTCAGGCGCTATCACAATAAACACTTTGCGGTCGCGGCAGCCGAGTAAATTATTCATAGGGCAAAGGTTTGGGACAAGTCTTGGAATAGACACTGCCAATAACGTGAGCGTTGCTTGCTTTAGATAATGCTTTCGTACTGTAAATAAACATAGTGTTCTGAACATTTGTTACAACTGTAACAGAACGTTTGCAAAGGTATTTCTGTAATGTACATTTGTAGCTTAATCCTAGACTTAAACTCTCACTACTTTGTTTTCATTTTTGTTTCTTTTATGTAAAATAGTGCTAACAGAAAAGTTAGAATAAAAATTGTAAATAAAAAAAGAAATAGTTAATTTAATTTATTTTTTTAAGTATGAAATATTATATTGTATAGTGTAGTATTTTTATATTAAAATATTTCCATGTAAGAGTCTAGTTAGCGCTGGTATTTGAATAAATTTCGTGGTCACAAAGAGTAACAATTGCACCTGTTTCTCACGCTGCATTTTAAACAGAAACAAAGAAGTGTAATTAATGTGAAATATTCAATATGGCCGCAGACTTTTGCCACTACACAGCTAGTGCCTAGTAAGCAAGAAAAGTAGGAGAACAGTGAACAAGATTGTTGAAGAATAATCTAAAAACATAACAATAAGTTCCTTTGTACTTCCTTAACAAACATTAGAGTTAATTTTCTATAAATTTTTATATTTTACAGATACAAAAATATATTTTCTGGTTTCTTTTATGTTATTCAGATAAAAAAAACTTTATTAGTATTTACCAGAAGAAACGTATGATTCATACTTTTAACGTAATAATATCTAGTAATATTTTATTAAAATATTGTAGCAATACAGCAATGATCATACAATTGTATAAAAGATGCCTTATTAGATTTGTTTCATTATCTAGCACATATGATACAAGATAGATATGACACATTTATTGCACCTGGATTAAACCTGTCAAAAGACCATGACGAATGGCGTACAGGAAGAGAGACCTATGCTCAGCAGTGGGCAATAAAAGGCTGATGATGATGATGATGATTTATTCTTATCTCTTCCACAGAGTTTGCATTCTGTCACCACCTCCACAGCACAATAAGCGTGAAAAAGAATGAAGTGAAAATTCCCAGCATTGTCATTCCGGTCTCGTGTAGCTGGTAATGAGCTAAGTTCGCGGTAACGCCTCGTAACTTACATACCAATCGGACCGGACCTTTCTGCTATTGGTAATCACCCCGCAGACGGACTTGGGATCATGTTTGTCATGATTTCAAGTTTTCGGCTCCTTTTGATATAAATATTATAAAAGTTTTGTGTAAAGTTCTAACACGTGACGTGAGGTCTTTTCATTTTATTTGACTTGTGGTGCATTCGCGAAAATTACGCATTCAAGTACTGTAAACAAAAAGTTTTTACTTACCAGTGACACTATATTATTAAAGGACATATCTACCTTAATTAAAAATATGAAAAAAAAAATGATTAATTGAATTGAGAGGTATAAACATACAATTTTAAATGGATTTCGAACTACATAATTTCTAATTATTGTATAAATCACTGTAGATATACCTACTCTATTTATATACTAACAGATTAATTAAATGAATTACTATTATTTAAACTTTTTACAAATTCCAGTTGTTAAAATTATACCACAATCAAATAGAAGTACCAGGCGGACAGAACAGACAAGCAGTTTCTTGTGTCGCCTGGCCGCGGAGTTAGTAAATGGAATTTGCAAGTAATTTCACCCCCGCTCCCCTCACCCCCGTCCGCTCTGGCTTGCTCTTGTCTCCGCGTGTCGCTTCCATTACAAATTGTGTTGGGATAAAAATATGGCTTGATATCCTCAGAGTTGTTGAGACCATTGCTGTTTTATGTTTTGTTGTTTTGTAGGATTATTTTTAATGCTGATACTTACTGATATTCAGTTTTTATTATTTATTATTATGTTGTTAATGACGTGTCAAAAACAAAGTCCATCTTTAAAGTTTAACAAGACTTAGTAAGTGTAGACTACCCAGTATATTATATTACTCTATTGTGTAGACTATATAATATAATATAAATCAATAAATATGGCTCACATTAGTTTGCAAAAAAAAAGATCATCATAATAAAATTTACTAACAAAAACATATTTTTCTCAAACTCGTAGGCGAGATCGTGTTCAAAAGCTCTGTAGCACAAAATAATTATAATTAACTCACAAAAAGCCAAATGTTACAAATAGTTGTACCCACTCTATATAAATCCCTGAGCCCACGGAAAGAAGTGGGCGTGTAATAGGAAATGTTCCGCATATTGACTCCGGAGACGTTCCGAGATCTCTAAACAATGACATACGGCACGGAGTTCCTTGATATTTACATGCATAGAGTTACATTGTGAAATTAATCAATTATTAATGTGATTTTTATATTGTTCTTTTGAAATTACTCTCTCTTTCTCATCCACACATAATTTGAAAAACAAATCATTGGTGTAGCGCCGTATTCGAACCAGGGCGCGTCAGGATGAAAAGCAGACGCTGAAACCACCGAGCCACATTCGAATAAGAATCAACGCGTTTTTTTATTTATAGAATTCATTCTGAGCGATTACTAAAGTACAGCAAAATAATAAAAATCAAGTGCGATACCTATAAATAGAAAACAGTGACAATACAAAATATATCCGTTTGATCAGGATACGTGTAAATTTTTAATGTATCTGCAACACTGGACTATTTTCGTAACGTAGTGCAATACTTTGACATTTTTTATTTACATTTTTATTTTAGAAACACTATGAGTAATTTAATAATTCATTTCGGAGGTCAAATAATAACTAAATGTCAAATTAACTAAATATCCCGCCCCTAATCGATCCCGGTGCAAATGTGCCCATCAAGCTTGCTGCGTTTCCGCGCTGGATGGTAATAGATAGCCGTTGCACCAGAAACGACCCAGAGCGGGAGTCAACGGTCGTAACTAAAGAAACACTTTATACTTTTAATATGTAGATTTTCTTTCGGATACAATTTTCTATTGGTAACGAACACATAATTTCACATAACTTTGTTTTTTTTTTATATTTCATATGAGTACTATAAAACTATAAATTTATTACTTTCATATTGTGACATCTTGAATAAGTAAATTATATTAATATCTACATAATTTCACAGAATTTTCTCATATAAAAATGTCACAAAATCAGTCTCAAACACTACTTTACCAGCTTCGCGCTAAAATTCATAAAGTCAAATAGTTCCATAGCACAAAGTTTGGCCACTTTAAATTGGAAGATTGCCTGTTTGGAAAGGTGATCAACCACTTACTGAGATTTAATGATAAAATTTTATTTCATTAAAAACAAACAGCGCAAGTATCTATGAATGATGAGTTAGTTTTTTCAACAAGGAAAATAAAATGGAAATAATACAGAGATTTTATCACTGTCTTCAGAATAAAAAAAAATGTTATCTAATTTCTTCACAAAAAAATCCATACGTGATTCACTTAAAAGATTGATTTATTATTTTAGTGTAATGACAATCTTGAACATATGACATATCCTTCATATTGTTAGTAACATCACATTGTTTCAAAATGATAAATTTTGTTGTAAACAAATATAGAAAGCTATAACTTTAACTAGCATCAGCACTCAGTTTATATTATGTGACAAGCATTCTCTTTAAGTTGACGTCCTAGTGCAGATATATGAGGTATAAAGCTCGAAAACCTACAACTTAGCTGGTCTATTTGATTAAAATCGTGACTATAATAATGACATTATGTGCTACTAAAATCATCCTCAACAAAACAAAAATAACATCAAAAGCAGTTCAGCAATTTGAGCTAGTAGAAAGAACAGACATACCCACAAAATTTCGCTTTTGCCAGATTAATGTGATACCAGTCAATAGGTCGTTTAGTTATAAGATTAAGCTTTAGCTCTCGGAGCACGTGGTTGACGCGACGCTTGTCTAAAATGCTGGCCTTTTTCTGGCTCAACGTATCAACTTTGCTATCCAGCGTGGTAATGCGGCCAGTATGCTGGGCACGCTGCCCTCTGGCAGTGGGCTGGAGCAATTTAGGCTTTTCTAAAGATTTTCTTAGTGCCCCCTTTTTTGTTTTAGTTAGAAGTAGTATGCTTAGTTTTTCTTCCCTTCTTTAATGTATTATTATAGTAAATAAATAAATAAAAGTTTGTTTAGCTTTAGCTAAGTTAAGCTTGAAATAGCTAAGGTCACGTTGGATGACGAGCTTTTTCGCAAAGTTGACGCCCAAGTGCAGGTATGTGAGGTGTCTAGATAAGCTAGAACTTAGCTGGTTAATCTACTTGATTAAAGACCTGGCGATGTGCTGGAGATAATTAGATTCTGCAAAAACAGAGATCTGGCTATTAAGCTGATTTGTGCATAAGTTGGACTGATTGAAGGATTCAATACGCTTGTTTGTGTTAGTGTGGTTATGGGAATAAAAAAATATGGCGCCTTTATATTGCTGTCACACATACCTACTCAAGTACAATGCAACAAGCTATGTACATATGTTGTACGGTTATGGTACATATGTTTTTATATGGCACTTTTATACTGCTATCACTCAAGTATAATAAAACAAAAGAGAACATGACAATAAACTTTTCTTACTTTGGGACTGGATTTTAGCAACAAACTCAAACGGAAAAGGCACCCTTTAAATTTAGTTAGAAATCAGTTTATTTGTATGTTATACTTTATTACACAGGTAGTGTTTGACAAAAAATTACGTATTCGTTATCTGCTCTATTCATATAATAATGATCACCTTTATATTTTACTAGCTGGTGCGCGCGACTTCGTCCGCGTGGAATAGTTATTACCATAAAAACTGTTCTAGTGAGTTAACCTTAAAAGATAGACATATACTGTTGCGGACATTTTGTGAGATCCTTGCAAGAGGAATAATTCTTTCATAGACATTTTTTTAATATCTTGAACCGTTTTCGCAGCGCACGCAACGGAAGCCCTCGAAGATGAATAATTTTCCCCGGTTTTCCCACATTTTCTATTGTTTCTTCGCTTTTATTAGTTGCAGCGTGATGATATATAGCCAAAAGCCTTCCTCGATAAATGGTCTATTCAACACAAAAAGATTTTTTTGATTTGCACCAGTAGTTCTTGAGATTAGCGCGTTCAAACAAACAAACAAACTCTTCAGCTTTATAATATTAGTATAGATATATTACGTAACCTATCTTTCTGTAACAAAACTCAGTTTGAACTATCTCAAACAATAAACCTTTCACTGCCACCACTAAGAAACTAAGCTTGTTATCTTCTTACACACTAATTAAAATAGATAGTTTAAAACTTCCAAACTTCCACTACTTAGCAAAACTCGCAGATACTTCGGAGAAAGATCAACAGAATTTTGATTAGCTCATACCAAAAAAGGGTTAATTTGTAAATCGCCGTCGTTCCTTAGTCGAAGTTGAAATTAGAAAACCGTGATGAGCCGAGAAATACCTCCGGGCCAAGTTTGGTCGAACCCTTTGAAAACTGTAAAACTGATCTAGTCGATCGACGTTATTAGAAAGTGTTTGCGCCAAGTTTCTTATGCGCACCCTTGTCAATAAGCCAGTCAAGTATTTAGGCAACTTACCTTGGCCGTGTTATG
Source organism: Macaria notata (assembly GCA_927399415.1). NCBI lineage: Eukaryota > Metazoa > Arthropoda > Insecta > Lepidoptera > Geometridae > Macaria > Macaria notata. Next base: position 6,766,064 of record OV656727.1, read on the forward strand.
AAGGTGTCGAGATTTATACTTATATAACTAGAATAAGCATAGTATTAGTAACAAATTAAATTTGAGTTTTCTATATTTCTTCGGTTTTGACATGATAGATTTTGCAAATAGCCGTATCCCTAATATAACCTATCAAATAACCCTTAACTATCTCTGGCTGTTGAAATTTGTATGCTAAGCAATCTTAATAATCGAATTTTTGTTTCATAAAAGCATAAATATATAAACTAAACATATTTAACTAACCAATATTACAGCCATGATTATAGATTTCATCATTAACCTGTTTATGAATTCTATCTAAATCAGCACAAACGTTTATCCATAATCCTAGCACTAAAATAGTTACCGCCTCACATCGCATCAAACCACACTCGGATCTGTTTTCCCACGCACGCCGCACATATAATACAGTATCTACTATTTCCCGGAAAACCATTGATCGAATCGTTATTAGAAAACGCTTATCGAACAATTGTTTACCTTAGAAACCGATTCCCAATAACCTCTCCCCATTCTCTAATACATATTCAATTCCACATTTAAACTGCTTGCGAAAAGGATTTCCTAGGGTAGAAGTTTAAATAAGTTTAGGGGAGTTTTCTCAGACCCCTTTTACGAGTGCAAAAGGGCAAAGAAGGCAAATGTTTATTCAAAGATTTTATAGATTGTATGGAGTAAAGGAAGACGAGTTCATAGATCAGTGGAGAAAGAACGACAAAGTAGGTTTAACTTCAAGCACAGGTAGGCTTTGCGAATTGGATCAACTTTTTCTGTAGTTTCGTTTCTACTCGAGATGTTTAGGAAAATAAATGTTTGCAGACGACCTCGAATCTTTGAGTTGGTGATTTGGATAACTTTATCGCTTCTTTTGCGTTTAAGTTTGACGATCTAGTACTGGAGGGTATGAAACTAAAACATCTTATTCGACATATCTATTTTTCAAACACCAATAAAAAGTAGTAAATGACATCGACCTACAACATAACCTGATCAATGTTCATGGCACAGAAATCTAAATCATTTAGATTTCTGTGGTTCATGGTATTCAAGTGTTCTAATACCACACAAAATACGATTTACTTGCATTTTAAAGCTCAATAGCAAATACAATTATTTAAAAAAACAAGGGTAGATATAAGTATCTACCCTCAAAAAAAAAACAAAACAAAAACTCAGGCAAAATGAAAGAAAAAGTTGAACATCAATATATATATATATATATATATATATATATATATATATATATATATATATATATATATATATATGTGACATAACCACAATAAAGGCTATTACTCAAACTCCATGACAATTACAATAATAAAACGATCCAAGATTCTTTTGAAACACAGACCTTTTCATTATATTATTTTTCAAGACCCTCCTCAAACTTATTCCAAACTCAAACATCTAAATTAATTTTTACTAAGTAATCAGAGATAGTACAAGAAGATAACACACAAAGTCATGTCCCTCGTCTGGGTGAAACGTAGACAATATAACAGAGACAACTAATAAGTATTTGCTGTGCAATGTAATTAAAAAGCTAGTGTGGCTCGGCGGTTTCAGTGTCTTCTTTTCCTCCTGTAGCACCCTGGTTTGAATCCGGCCCTGCACCAATGACTTGTATTTTCCCGTTAAGTGTGGAATTGCACTCGCTTAGCGGTGAAGGAAAACATCGTGAGGAAACCGACATGTTTGAGAACCACAATATGACTAAATAATTACCTGTTTACAGATCTTCAACCAACACCCCAATCATATATAATAAAACAATCAGCTACATATGTGATATTATGTGACTTATCACTTAATATATTAATATAATTTATACTAGCGCTGACCCGTTGTCCATCATATTCATACTAATCGGGTCAGCCGTTTCCATGAGCGTAAAAAATATACAATACTAGTGGGTGCTCGCGGCTTCGCTCGCATTAACAAGTAAAACTTGCATCCCCTATTTTACCCCTTTAAAATTGGCATTTCCAAAATTCCTTTCTTACCGGATGCCCACGGCATAATATCTACCTTCATTCCAAATTTCAGGCCAATCCGTCCAGTGGTTTGGGCTGTGCGTTGATAGACCTCATATCAGTCAGTCAGCCACCTTAGAGCTTTATATATTTAGATTACACTCAGAAAATACAAATTAACTAATTTAATACTATACACAATACAATACACACCTCCACGTTTGTATTCTACAGTGAGTTTGCTTCAAAAGACTCATTAAGATATTGTGAAACAGTGATGTTGTGTCTTATAATTTATCCCAACGCGAGGCGTCTCTCTGCGATAGGTGCTATTTTGTTGGAGTAAAAAGTCTCAGAAGTTTCTGCGATCCACACCCAACTTTGGTGACACAAATTACTGCGAGTATAATTTAATCTTCACCGACTTCGTTAATTTTATTTTTCGTTTGAATTAATTTAAAAATTCCTGAGATCTAGCCGGTTGTCGAACTTGAGACCCGACTCAAACTTCCACTAGTTCTGTTGCTGTCATGTGATATTAAATTCTGAGAAATCTTTGCATATTATGCGGTGATTTGAATACTTGTATGTAGCTATGATATGTATGTAAATGTATTTTTTTAGATTAAGTTTATAAACTCATATTTAAACATTCTCATGACTCATTACGAACCACATTTTTCTGGAACACTTATCGCTGTTGTAAGCACCTACTCCATTAAAAAGAAACCAAATAAAAATAAGCCCGCGCGAAGAAAAAAGGGCCCGAAATATTTATACAGGAAGCGTAACTTTATCTGATCGGATAGGAGCGTCTCCGTCAGCGTTTTACAGTGACATTCCACTGTAATGCCAAACAATATCGTAAACGTATCGTTGAGAATCAGAGCCATAAAGAGTAGTCGGTCGTCGGTAGCAAATCGGCGAACGTGTCGGGAAGACTGTAAGACGGCTTTAGGACAAGAGACGTGTAGCAAAGTTTTTATTTCCCCAGGGACACACCGATCGTAGCGCCGCCCAGGTGCTCGCTACCTATATTATTTGTTTGAACGAAACTTTCTGGTCTCACGTGAGATAACTAAATTATGTTCCCGTCCCGAACGTACCTACTCGCGTTCAATGTGTCGCTGCGATTCGATATGCTCAAATAAACATACCTTCTATTTTCAAGATTGTATTCCGAATGGAAAAATTTCATAAAACTCGGTTCTTATGCATGCAGCATGCGAACCACCAACTTCAAGAAATTGTTTGCGTACTACAGAAAATTGAGTCCTATTTGCTTGGAAGCTTAAATCATAAGTCTGTTATGATAAGGTTCGTACATTTTTATTTTGTTTTCTTTAATTGACTTGCAAGAAATAATCATCGTGCGCAAGAGTATAAGCGAAAAATTCACTTATGAAATTCATTCCGTTTTACATGAGTTAGTAGAAAAAAAATCCATTAGTTTTATTGTATTTTGTATTGTATTATTTAAGTAATAAATAAATAAATATTCCGGGACATTGCACACAGCGCCATCCAGCCCCACACTAAGCAAACGCTTGTGTCGTGGGTGCTAGGTAACGGATATAATACTTATATACTTTAAGTAAAAACGTATTAAAGTTGTTACTATATTTTTTTAAACCTAGTGCAAAATCAATAACAAAACTTTAGTACTTAAATAAAATTTGCAAGGATAAAAATTAAAACAACCATTTTTTAATAACAATTGATCAAAATATTACTTTTTTTTTTGAATATTGATTTCTTTTAGCCACTAAAATAACTTGCAAATATCAAAATTAATAACAAGTCATCTAACAAGCATGGTGTCTTATCCTCAAAACAACGAAGTACATTTCAAAGTAACAGAGCAGAAGTTAAGTACGCATATTCACGCACTCGTTACGAACTCGAATCGAATTCACCAGTTCTTATTGAAGAGGTTACAAGAACTGTATGCTGGATTGACGTAGAATAGAATTGGACTGGCCCATTTGCGCCATTTTTAACCGATTTCCAAAAAAGGAGGTTATCAAGTCTTCTGAAAGTTTTTTTTTTGTAAGCACATGATTATCCCGTCTTTCGATATTGAGAAATTAAAGAATTAAATATTATTTATTCATCATCTTTTACACACGTGAAATGTAGGATTGTAAATTTATCTTATTTAATTTTAGTGACAGTATTTTTCTATAAACCACCAAAGCTTTTCTTGTACAAGAGTCTATATTAGTGTTTTCTTTTGATTGCTCCGTTTTGTTTTATTATGACTAACAAAACGGAGCAATATAGCTTTGTATTTTTGTGTAGATATTTTTCTGTGTGATTTGGTGTCATGTGATCTTATAAAACAATAAATTATTGCATTTATTATTAAACATTATTTTCTAGGATATTCAATACAATTTCATTGCTCAGTCAGCAATAAATTTAAACATACATGCCAAAGTATGTAAGCTGTGGATATATGTATTCACCAGTTAAATTAAAACATATTGGTAAGACTTGTTCTTTACTATACTATGTCAATAATATGCTGGCATCTCTGATGAATCTAATTTTTGCGTCGGGGCGCAGCGAGCGTTCCTTATGAAAATTATGCCCCATTGGAACGCGCCGAGAAGTTGAGAAGTTGAAATAAACTGTCCCGCCGTGACTGGCACGCTGATATCGAGAGCTCGCAAATTTTTGAGAAACGAACTTATTGAAACAAAGGGCTAAAATAGGCCTACCTAATACGTAGTTATGGTGGTTAAACTTTCGATTGTTTTCTTGCCAATACAGGGAATAGACATCATTTTAAAGTTACAGGAAACCAAGCTAAGATTCATTACAATCAATGATATCATGTTTAGATTATATATTTTACTAACTATATTTAGATATATCGTAGGTCGTCCCTAGCTAAAACATAAATGTGAAATATACCAATTTGTCTATTTTAGTGTTCTGGCCTGACGCACCCCAGTATGGCACAGAGCAACTAGGCAGTTTTCCCCACGAACCGCGAGCCTCAGCGCTAACGTGGTAAGAGTACATTTATTATGTCGAGTCACGGTACTCATTCGGGTATTAGAGATAAAATTAAAATTTACGCTTTGCCCAAAGCAATTTGTAACCGGCCGGTTTGCACCGCGGAAAATAGGCTTTGGTTTATCCACGTTCCACATTCATTTTCATAAGTGGCTTTCATTTTGCGAATGCGGTTATGAATGGGGCCGGATGTTAGTGAAAACACTGAGGAGATGGCTTCCTCGTCAGTCTCTTAAAATTAGGGGCGTCAAATGGGAAATGGACCGAGCCATTCAGAGAGTCTATTTGTTTTATAATTTGCAACTTATTTCAGAGGAAAACAGGACTCAACAAAAGCAAAATTGTCAAAGCATAGAAGTTATAAAAGTAAGTATAAATTCAAAATTTTAATATCAATTCAAATTCAAATTATTTATTTAAGTTAATAACTTATGAACTATTTTTACACGTTCACTGCACTCCACACTAGGAAAACCTGTGTTATGAAGTGCAGGCTCTTCCTTAAGTTAAATGAGATGATAAAATCAAAGCTTACATACTAGTCCATAAAATATGTAAGATTAGCTGACGCTTGGTAACAGATGAAATTAACTTGCAATCGTGCAGAACAAACACGCCGCGCTCTGCACTAGGTCGAACCTGTGTCGCAGGACACAGTCGTGCTGATCCACACGTGCCATATCCAATGTGAAAGGAAAGCAATGAGGTTACCAGGCATCACCCAATAGTGGCTACTTATGCACATTATAATATATGAAATATTTAACAAATTGTATGAATTGAGTCGTTGAGTAATGAGTCATACCACTTTTTTGTTATTTTTATTTATAAGATACACTTTGTTAGTATAGGTATCATACCGTAAGTGTTTTAATGCGTGAAGCTGAATGTGTGTGTCTGTGTGTGTAAGTGGATGTGAGGGAGGGACCGATATATAGGTCATATATATACGTATGATTATATAAATATTATTTATGCTTGTTGGTTGGAGAGGTACATATTATATATTACTATTAGTTGATTATAGTAGATAGATAGTAGCTTATATAAATTATATGTTTATAGAAGTTGCATAGGTACAAGCGGGTATAGGGCAGTTAAGAATCAAAAACTATTAGTTTTTCAGTGCAGCGGTAGTCAAGTGTAATTAACCAATTGGTCATTTTCTTTTTGCAAATGAATCTAGACGTTTCGAGAAGGTCTAAGTCCCGATCACATTGAGAGTATAGTTTAGGGCCTTTATAGAAGTAAGCACGTTGTGCGAAACATGTGTTGGTTTTCGGTATCTTCCATGTATTTCGGCGTGAGGTTGGTTTAGTAGTGAGTGCTGAAGATTGTGCCGTCCTATGAAATCGTAGTATCACTGCCAAAATGTATAGCTGTCGGACTGTGAGGTATTGCGTGTCTTTATAAAGTGAGGAAGTAGGATATCTGAAAGGATTTCTGTACGCAACTTTTAGAACCGCTCTTTGGGCTACTTCTACCTTTTTGAGGCGCGTCATAGCAGCAGATCCCCAACATATGATGCAGTAGCTGAGAACTGATTGGCAAAGAGCCAAGTAAACAGATCTAAGAGTTTTTGGGTCAGCAACGGCACCTAACTTCTTAAAAACATGCAACATTTTGCGAAGACGACTTCTAAGGGACATTATGTGAGAGTCATAAGTAAGTGTGTGGTCTATTATTATTCCTAGATACTTAATTTTCGTAACTCTTTCAAGATCAGGACATAGGCAGCTTTGGTCAATATGAGAACCACATGAGTGCAGTTTTATACGTAGATTTTTAGGTAGAGTATGGGCTGTTGGTTGAAAAGTGATGAATTTGGTTTTATCGGTGTTCAGTGTTTTAGAACAGATATTGCTTCTACTTCTATGTAAGTTATTTGATTTCGTGGATGCCACAATTTTGTCCTCAATGATATTAGAAAATAATAAGTTTGCCAAGCGTTTAATCTAAGAATTAATTCTTGCAAAACTTTCGTAATCCAATTACTTCGAAGTAAAATTATATCAAAACGAGAACTTGTTCGTACCTACCGCAAATTTTCAATTAGAAAAGTAAGTTGGCGTTAAAATAGAAAATGCAATGGCACGAATTTGGGTCAGAAAATAGAGGAACGTAAGTACTGCGAGTTCGGGAGCAATCTTGGCGTCGATTAGTCAAAAGAATGGACTTAACACCAACAAACGCCGGGATAATTTGTCAATGAGAATTCATTGTTGTTTGGTTTAGAGTAACCCTAGTAGTGAGACTGATAAATGTCCTTTCAGAATGGGCCGTCAGTCAAATCGCGGTTGCCTGCCCACAAGATATATTGTAGACCCGAAGGAGCACCCTTGTGGAACGGCCCGGACCTCCTGCTACTTTAAAATTAACCGTTCTGGTAATTATTCGCTACCTCTCACCCTATGTAACATTGCAGATACACCACACTGTTTACATATCTGCTATAATTTTCGCTATTAACTGTAGCTATTCGTCGACTAGTAAACAATTTGTATTTCCAATTAGAAACAACCCAAAAATTGCCTAACATTAAAACATCTCCATTGTAATCCATCAAAGCCACAACAAAAACAGAAAGTTAGTGACATGTTTGACATTTCACCCGGCTCAATATCCGTTTTAATTATTACGTTGAACGTATAAAACTATTCAACACTCGGTTGGTTTGACGTGGGTACTACGGAGTGTGTAATTTCGGAATAGTAACAGTTTTCGAGCGTTCACGACTTAGGGCAACCGCAGCAAGCATCGTTTGCTCAAACTAGAACAAACAAAGTAATTAAACACATCAAACGGGGTGGATTGAAGCTGTGAGTCAAAGCCGGTCGCCACTCCAGCATCGCAGCGGCAGAGGTCATGCCTTTACGCAAATTATTTATAGATATCTATCTTCTTCTTCTTCTTATGGTGCCTCTCCACCAGATATCTGCCTACCTATATTTAATTCGTAATTAAGATTTTATTGGGAAACTTAGAGAAGAAGCTCAAAGAAGCATATTTTCCTGATGTAGGTAGTTGTTTTAGTTATACAATTTTTAAGCTGTTTTGTATTTATTTAAATGTATATACGCTTAATCAATTAATATCATAGATATACACAGCTTAAACAAAACCTCTTTCAAGTTCCTATATAACACAAATTTGATCTCATATTTTTTATGATTTTACTCTCTCTTATTCAAAGAATTGCTCAGCTTGTGAAAATATTTGCCACCACTCGCTTTGTTCGCATATATTTAATCGCTGGCCGCAGTGGAGTGGCCACGAGGGATGTTCCGACCAACATTTATTAAGCAATTGAGGTTTCACAACGTCTTTGACCGACCGCAGGATTGTGCAGACCACCTTGGTGGGCGCGATAATGATATTGCTTGCGTAGTTTCTGGATGTCGAAACTAATTTTGACTGTTCTACTGATGCTGAAACTAGGTCAATTATAAAAAAAAATATTTCATGATTAGTTTGGTTTCTAAAAAGATAAGAATAAATAAATGGATATTAAAATGGAAACTTTGATGTCGAGATTTTTCAAATAATCTTAGAATATTTGATCCGGATACATGTTTTATGTTGTAACTACGATGTTTAAATATATAGTCATGTATTTTGGTCCCTTAGAGAACAGTTTCTTCCGTAACTCTTCAAAAACCCAAAGTGAAATATGGTTCTGCACTAAGTTAATACATAATTAAAAGAATTACCAATGCTATTTGTAACTAGAATTCATTAAATTTAACCCTAAGAAACCGTATTTCGAACTTTTCCGTTACCTCCGATCGTATCTCACTCCAATTAGTTAGGTTCCTACTTACATTTACATGCGTTGTAACTTACACAGATTACGATCTAGTTCTCTAGGTATATAGGTATGTATTAGGTAGATCTATATCAGCCTCATTAGACCTGTTGCTACACAACTACAAGCCCTTACCTAGCTATCTAACAACTAGGAATAGATTAACTAATTTGTTGATAGATTGCAGTGAATTTAAAACACTGCGCTCTTGGGGAACATAACTGCCTAATTGTAATTTTGTTTTATTGAACTACAGATATTTATTAATAAAAAATCAAGCAGATAAGGAACAAAAAAAAACTTCTGCAAATTATGGAGTCGTCACCTTACAAAACATACTTCATATTCTGTGACCAGAGTTTATATACAAATGATTTAAAAATTACAATTAGATCCAAAAATCAAACACAAAAAACATCCACATCTTTTGTTTAGTTGTGCTGTAATAGATGTCTGTCGAATTACTTAAATAATATTACATCTACATCAAAACAATGCTCCAAAAAATATATTCGAAATAAAAAAGTAATGAGCTGAAAAAGGTATAATTGCATTACAATATCAATCAATACCTCATTACATTTAATGCTAATATAACATGAAATTAAACAAACCATCACTCGTGTATTATGCTAATTGTTCGTAGTTGATAATGTCCATATTACTCTTTATTGGCCAAATCCCAGGCCCATTAACCTAATCGGGAATGCTTATTAAAATATGATTATTGGCTGACGTTTACGCATGGATTTAATTACTGACGATTGTAGGTAGATGGAAATATCAATGGTATGTATTTTCAAACCCAGTTATTTTAGCGGATATTGCTATAAAAAAATTGTCAAAAAGTTATTTTACTAAAAAAATGTATCTAAAGGCAAACTGTAACTGTATGTTATTAGGAGATGACTCTGGCCTCGTAACACAGTCTAACGGCTGTCACAAGATCAGAGGATTCACACGTTATTGTAACTATAAATATTACATCAAATAAATGAATTTTGTATTTTGTAACTGTGAGTTTAAGAATAATCTTTTATGGCTGGGTAAACACTGAAAAAATTTTGTAGAGGTACACTACACATTGCTACGCCGAGTATTAAAATGAGTACTGATTTCTTGAGTACTAACATAATTAGCTGATATAAAACATCTGTAGTTCTTCATTAGTTATGTACATAAGGCCTAACCTTACATATAGCTAAGTCAGAGCTAAGAAGTTTTCTGCGCTGAGTTTCTGTTATGTTGACTGTAGTTAATACAGCTTATTGCTACATACTAACTATATATTTTCTTCACTTATCAAACCACATACAGTATATGAAATCATTTCCGGTCTTGTGCCATCTCTTTTGTAAACATAAACTATAAATAACATGATGCGTCTTCAAAAAAAACATTTAAAAGAACTAAAACCACCCTTCCTTCCAATGTTTCACGTGCGTAACGATGGGCCTCACATACCATTTACCCCATAGCACCTTGTTCTTGCCCGTTCATGGTAGAAAAACTCCATAACATTTTATCTTGCACCATATTAAACACCAGTAGCATTAACTAAACCGACTTCTCTCTGAGCCATGTCCTGGCTCAAAATGATGATGTTTGCTTAACATCAGTAGAGTTATTAAGTGGAAAGTTAAAATAAGTTACCTATGAAAGACGTGTTATCAAACTACTAAATAAATTTTGAAGAAACTTGCAATGATCCCTAAGTTAAAACAAACAAAATCATATCGATATCAATAACTATTTTTTCTAAAAACATACAGTCGGTTGCCGCAGCCGAAAACGGCTTAGGAAGTTTTATTAGTTACCAAGAAATCTAAGACAGACATAAGACTCAACCTTTATCTAATTCTGACAACATCACATATATACGGGTCGAAATAACAGCCTTCTTTTTGTAGTAGGTTAAAAACCCCGTACCACGGAAACGTGTAAAGATATAATTACAAATAACGAGCTCGTAGCGAGCGATAGGTACTGAGTATATAGGTATAATATATTATATAATACATCATCCGATTACTTGAACAGTCGAGCGCACAAGTTATGCCACTTAGTTGGAAAAATAAAGAAATAGAAGCCTGACTTGCAGTGTGGACTTTGTTGTTTTATTCGGCTGTAGAGTCGAGAAAATGGTATCGAGTTTTTAACACTGGTTATACTCGCCTAGCTGTTTTAAACAGCGCTGAAAAAAATATGAATTTTATTTTATTTCTATAGTCCAAATAACATCACATAAAATAGGTACATTAAATCGTTAGGATACAAACTAGTATTTTGTGTAAAGTTAGTAAAATATTTTATCTACACTAATGTTGTAACATTCTACTTATGTTTCCAATACTTGACTTATAATTACTACTGTTATAGCACAGACAACAAAACACTCAATTTAAGCAATTTCACATGATGTTATAATATCCACATCGATATCGTAATAGCTCATTATAACATCGGTAAAGCGCGACCAACCTGATTGCAGGGCCAATCAGGTTGGTCGCGCTTTAGAGATAGTTAGATTTTAATGGCGGCAAAATTACTGTGACCATACACGTACGCGTGAATTTAATGTTTCGCAATGTGTTTTGTTTTTAAATACAAATTAAAAGTTTAAAATGGATAGCGACGATGATATTTGTACGCCTCCGGATATTCTAGAATTGGCAACAAAAGTAACTCACAATCTTTTGCCAGAAAAATCTAAAAAAATATATGAAAAATTAACTATTGTCAGCTTTTACTCTTGTTGTTTGATCAATTGCATTAGTGAAGATAAAGTAGTGTATGCAACTGCATATAACACGGGTATTAAAACACTCGTTACTATTATGAAACTCGCTGCGCTCGTTTCATAAACTCATTTCAATATATGGCAGTTGCATAAACTACTAAATGAATTCTATTCATAGCATTATAATAAAAGCATAAATGTATTTGTTGATTCCTTGGCCTGCTTATTACTATTTTAAAAAGTTACAACGGAGCGACCGATGTTCGTGATTATTGGTATTATGGTAGTAGAGGGCCCGAGTGACATAAGCTATAATCCAGCGATCTTCAAAGCGAGAGTGAATCGGTTCTTATCAGGTAAGCTCGCTCCATCTTAGACCATAGCCTTTGCTTGCTATCAGGTAAACTATGGCCAAGTGCAAACCTCGCAAACGTTCAAGTTAAAAAAGCTACTTTGTTGCGAATGTTTCATTTGACTTATAAACACTTTTGTTGTAAATGTACGTCACTATCTTCAAGCCAATTTCTACACAAACGTGTGAAACGTTAATCTTTAATTAGCTAAGCCTGAGTTACTACTAAATAAGGAATGATTAGTTTGGCAGACTCATTATTTCATCCAGAAATAAGCTGATTTCCTTGTTCTATTTTGTTGGTTGGTCTATCGCTATTTTTTCCCCTAACTTTCCCTTTTGTAACGTTTTTCAGGCTTGCATTCAGCTTTGAGACAAAACCTATAAGTAATTAATTATATTGGAAATAGGCAATAAAAAAATAACAAAAAAAAATACCCGAATTTTTTTGCAAAATTTTATATGTAATAATAAAGCCTTTTATTCAGATCTTACAGTGTTTGAAATGTTATTTTATAATTCTAGTATTCCATGTTTATGCACTTTTTGTATATCTGTTTGCCAGTCGGCAAAGGCCTCTTCCAACCTTTTCCATTCTTTCCTTTCTTGGGCCACTCTGTTCCACATGACTCCTGCTACCCTTCTGATGTCATCCTCCCACCTTTTTAATGGTGTGGTAACCTAACCTAACCAAACACAACAACATTCTCCCCCAAGCCGACTGGTCCTCGTGGGGGAAGAAGACCACAACCTTCCAACCTTCCAGCAAAATTTTATTAGTACAAAAAAGAATATTGATTGTAAAATATCTGTAAATAGATTAATATGTAAGTATGTAAGTACAAATAAAACGTTTTATACCTAAACCATATCTATTTAAAGATACAAATTTCACACAACAATAAATATGAAATTGAATGTGGTTTAAAAATAAACTGTTTTTTACATCTTTCCTTTTTACCTCAAGCTCACGGGTGAGGTTTTTTTCAGGGCTGGCATTGTTTTTCCATTCAATTGATTTTCCAAGCTAAAGTGCCTATTAGGTTATGCTTAATAAAAGAACTCAAGCACAATAATACCTAACACGATACATGTTTCTTACTAAAATACTAATGCATATTAATTCTAACGTGAACGATAATTTTTATGAACATATGTAGACGAAAGTCCAAACATTAAAGATATTAAAAAAAATGGTGATACTTTTAATTGATAGCAGATACTTTGAATTGATTCCAACAATTTCTAGAAATTTTGTCTGTTTATTATTATTATCGCCCATCACGCAAAAACGGCAGGACGGATCATTATCATCGTAAGTAGTATGAGGTCTTATGAGTGTTAGGCTACTTTTCATCCTGAAATAATGCGAGCGAAGCCGCGGACGTCCACTAAGAGGATATACATATAAACCATAGTTACCTTGTCTCGAAGTAAACTCTTTTATTGGCTCCTAAAATATCAAAGCTAATTCTTCTTTATCAGTCAACTACTCACAACATAGTCAGTTGAAAATAATGTATACATACTTATGTGAAAGCGTTCTTATATATTTACTAATATACTTATAAGTTAGGATTGTAATTTGTTCTGCTACATGCTTAATGTCCTGTACATTATCTAATCTAAGTAGCTACTAACTGTGTTTATTTTGGCATAATAAAAAGAATTTGAATTTTGATTTACAAAAGTAGCTTGTTGAACAAAAGCGTTAGCATCGCAATTATTTAAGTGAAAGAGGGCGGATAAAAAAAAACATCAGTTGTATGTCAATCAGTGCTCAAATTTCTAAAAGCGTAGAAAAGTGCTAACCCTAAGTTATCTCAGTCCCCGCGGCGATCGCTTTGTACTCTTTGTGCCATCCTTGATTGGCAGACGACAATCCACAAAATCGTAACAAACGGCGAATTTATTTACGTCAAACGATATTTTTTCATACCGACCTCCTTATTTTATTATCCCTCGTAAATGTACCTTGTAAAGTGTCTGGAAATACAAGCCTATCTTAAACTTTTCTAATAACCAGGTGTGTAAAGCTAAAAAGTCTCGGTAACTCACGTAAATATACGAACTTTGCTTTCATTATTTAAAATAGCTCGACTTAACAGCCAGTTTGTTAGCTCGCGGGATAACTCCCTTTCTAGAATTTCAGTAAATAAAAACCGCAAACTTTGTAGACAGACATTTTATGACGCTCTTTTATTTTCGCTCTGATTATTATTATTTGTAAATTTTATTTCATGTTGTAAAACAAACATCTCTGAATACAGTTATATACATAGGTACTAGCTGTGCCTGCAACTTCGTCCGCGTGGAATAGTTATTTTAGGCATTAATTCTTTCATACATATATTTTTGATATCTTGAACCGTTTTCGAAGCGCACGCAGCGGTAGCCCTCAAAGAAGAATATTTTTCCCCGTTTATTCCACATTTTCCATTGTTTCATCGCTCCTATTAGTTGCAGCGTGATGTTATATAGCCTAAAGCTTTCCTCGATAAATGGTCTAATCAACACAAAAATATTTTTTCAATTCGTTCAAGTAGTTCCTGAGATTAGCGCGTTCACACAAACAAACTCTTCAGCTTTGTAATATTTGTATAGATATCTACTCAGAATATCTCGGTTTGATGAATTTTCTACCGAGTCTTTTACTACAAATTATGTCTGTCTACTTGTCTACTGTTATCAGCATTATAGTTTAAGTCTTAAAAAAAATACTGTAATTTGCGACGACTTAGCGTACGACTTCTTTGAAAAATATGACATTTACAATCAAACTCTAAACTAAACATCTCAAAAGTTCCAAACTGCATTAACCCCAAATTAAGATTGAGAGTCTCACAAGTTAGAATACACAAGGTACTACAGTCTAGCTCATACATCAACTCTATGCTGTGTAAAAAGGATAATTATTTCTCCAGACTCTGTTAAAAGCTTTAGAAAATACGGGGCGTTATTTCAAAGAAGGTTTTAATATGGTAAAGGATGAGGTTGTGGCCAAGCGCGAGTCCGAGAGACCGACATGGTAACTGACTAATGTCCGGCATTTATAACCCTCGTAATTAATTGTTTGCATGTCCGAAGAAACGTCCCTTTTCACCGACACCCTGTATTGTTCCAACAATGTGCTATGTAGCCGTTTAAGTTTAAAAATGGGGACAGGGTTTGTTATGGGAATTGGTTTTGGTGTAATCTAAATTAGTATTTTATTAATGTTTTTGTTTCAATTGACTAATTATCATAAAAAGAATAATTTTATTGGATTGACTACTAGATATTTTTTTTTCTAAAAGACAGAGAGTAGTTTTACATCACCTAGTAAAGTCAGATAATAATTATGTAAGATAGCGTAGATTATTTTTATTGAAATTTAAATATCATGGATCTATTAATAGCCATCCACTTTTTCAGATTATGGCGACTGTACTATATTCTACGAGGAAAGTTTATTACTTCTAGTTTAAAGTTAGTTAGTTCCTAGTTTAAACGACACATTTTAATGTGGCTTTTACAGTGATTTTTTTGTTTTTAGAGGGGCTTAGTAAATTCTCGACTGCAGAGTCTCTCTCATTCAAGAAGAAGTCAAGAAAATACGTAAGAATAAGTCTCTATGGTATGTTATAACTATAAACACACATAAATCGAATCATTCGAACTAAACAATGCAAAACGCCAGTACACCAACCTAAAAAAATTGATATCGAAAAAACATAAAACAATCAAGCATGGTTTGTAAAACACGGCCGAGGTAATTTTGTCCACTCAGTGGGATGTACGCCCTATTGGGCCAGTATAAGTGCCCTCTGGCGGTATGGATCATAAAATATACGATGCTTCGACGTACAACGTGGATTAGTTTTTTAATTTTACTATAGTACAATATTTTTTTTTTAGAGAAATTTAATGAGCAGTCGAAATGTAACTATGCAATTATTAAGTCTTAATAATTGCATACGAGTAGTTACATGTCTAAATATATAAAACTTAAAGGTGACTGATATAGTGATCTATCAACGCACAGCCCAAACCACAGGACGGATTGGGCTGAAATTTGGAATGAAGGTAGATGTTATGAACTAGGCATCCGCTTAGAAAGGATTTTTGGAAACGCCACTTTTGAAGGGGTGAAATAGGGGATGCAAGTTTTACTTCTTAATGCGAACGAAGCCTCGAGCACCCACTAGTTATTAATAAACACAATAATATAATTTGGAAATAAAAACTTAAGATTACACAAACAAACCGTAAAGCTGCAGTTTGCCCGTGGGCTTTTTCAATACAAACTTTTGTATAGTTAGATTCAAAACCTAAGAAGGACAGACTAATAGTTTATATCTCAAATTGTAAGAATCCAAACAAAGATATTGCCTCTATAAAACCACAGGCTTTAACGAAAAAACATTTTATATAAAAACATTTTATCTGATTAACTTCACGTATTTATTTGTACTTTGCACGATTATTATTTAAAAAATCTATATATATATATATCTATACCACGTTGAACACGGGTGAAGGCAGTCTTTACTGCCCACTTAGAAAAAATGTTGGCTTAATTCAGCACGTCGTTTTGCCCTCTTCTCCTCGTAAATATAAGCGAGCTATTGGAACGATTTGATGGCGGTGCTCGGAAACATGGGGATAATTAGCTTTTAGCTCGTTACTTTGCGTTTCAATGGGTTATTCATAACTTAAATATGCCTTGGATTTGTTTGCGTTTGTATATGTGATGGGCTGTTTTTATTACGCGTCTGAGTTATAAAAATACATATTCATAACTTAAATATGCCTTGGATTTGTTTGCGTTTGTATATGTGATGGGCTGTTTTTAATTACGCGTCTGAGTTATAAAAATACATATTCATAACTTAAATATGCCTTGGATTTGTTTGCGTTTGTATATGTGATGGGCTGTTTTTAATTACGCGTCTGAGTTATAAAAATACATATTCGTAGAATTGGAAACTTTCTTTGTTGTGAGTGAACTAAAATATATTAATATTTATTTAAAATATGACCCATTTTCCTTATCCCTTTTTGCGTAAAAAAGATGTTAAAATTGTAATCTTCACGAATCACAAGTCCAAAAATGTCAAAGAAACGTACAAAATCTTTAAGATACTCCAACCTAACCCGAAACAGTCGCATATATTCACGGCACGGCATCGATTTCCTGTGTCGGTGGCAATCGCAACAATAGTCAAACGACTGCAGGAGGGTGTCGCGGGACCACGGACGCAATGGAAGTCGCAGAGGAACCACAAGGGCCAGTAGGGTAGGGATAGCAAAAAATAGAGAAAAAAAACGTTCTTGAAGAATTGATAGCCTCCTATTTTGAAATCGGTTAAAAATGCATTATCCTAGCATTATCCTTACTATTGTAGGTATATTTTGTATTTGTAATTGTGCTAGCAATAATGGCCAAAATTTATTAGTTTTATGGTTCACGACATTCTGTCGTTAAATTATTAATGATGTTGTCGTTTACAATCAAATGCTTCAACGATCATAAAATATTTATTAATTCTCCAAAAGTAACATATCATTTATTTGACAAACTTTTGATATTTTAAAATGATTGTAACTTTATATAATTCATATCGTTCTGCAACTGATAGCAAAATAAACCAGCTTGATACTTTGTTTGCTATCGCTCCTGATCAGTGGCAGAGCTTAAAAGCTCCAGTATAAAAGGAAACACGCATCCGGTTGGAGGTTTTGTTAGTGGCGACACGAGAAAACTACACTATAAGAGTCTGGGTATTGCTTCACGAACCTTTCTTATTTCTATAGAATCAAAGTGCTTAAGAAAAATCTGAGTATAATGTACAATTAAAATGACTAAACCCAAACATCGTTCAGAATTGTTATGACGGCTAGTTAGAGTTTCTATAAAAAGGAAACAAATACAAAACAGTAACTGTGACTACAAAATGATTTCCAACAAAATAAAGGCACAACTTTTGGAAACACACTCGGATACAAAAGCAAGGCAAATATAAACCAGATTAAATAATCATTAGACAACATACCCAATGAACATGAAATGGTCCACATATTTACAAAACTCGATCTCATATAAGTACAAATTCATTTCAAAGGAATTTCTAAACAACGGAATCCCGAGTTCCCAATGGCATTTCAACAAAGCCTGGAAGTTGTAGAGGTATTCGAAATTGTTTACAAAATTCAATCCAAAAGCTTGGAGCCAGATTAAATCTAATTTCAACTCGAAGGTAAGTCTGAAATAAGTCTTCATACGACCGGAACCCTTTGATTTAACCCTTCGCAGCGTCGAGGCTGCTGATTGCCTGAAACTTGCTCCCCGATGTATTCGGCGCTGTCTTTTTTCCGGCGAAAAAACAGATCGAAAACAAGCGAGTAAGTAAGGGCTTAAAAGTGACTTCTGGGAGCCGCGACCTTTTGTCGACGGGGAGCGGCGGAGCGGCGGCGCGCGACCCGAGCGGTCTTAGCGCGGCGATTACACGCCGCTACTCGCGTAATCATTTCTTCCACTCCACTCCGACCTTCTCCTCATTTTTATTAGCTCCATGTTTGCGATGGAGTCCTGCTCGTCGTTTACATCCCTAATTATATTGCCAGACAAGACAGATGTACTCCGAATCGACGAAATAAGATAACGAAGTTTCAAATCTTTTGAGATTTGTTTCTCTGTAAATTCTTGATTTGTCGTTTCTACGTCAACGGTCATTTTATTCAATTACAAATCCAAGTGCTTCACAATTATTTGTAGTAATATTTTCTATACAGCCACGACAAAGCTTATAAAAAAAGCTCGCCGCTTTTCCCACAGGCTTTTCCCAAAGGCGCGTTCATTTTTGTAACGCTTCATTTGCATCAGAACTTTTAAGTAGTTGAAGCAACGCTCCAACTCCGTATTTCCTCAAACAAATCCGTACTTAAAGGCGGCCTTCCTTTATAAATTTATCCGATAAACTACTTTTAAAAAGTCAAAGTTGTATCGGCAAATAAGGCGAAATAAAATACGGCAGCGATCAATAATAAACCCCAAGGAAGTAGGTATAGTGGAGCCAATAATTCGAGAATGCTCGTTGGAAAATTGCACCGCCATAAATATTCGCGGAGAGAGATCGTATTTTTCAGTTGGACGCCGACAATGTTCTAAGCACCGGAGTTATGAATCTAAACCGGCAGCAAAGTGCTGGCAGCCGGAAGCGGAAAGGATCCGGCAATTGACGCCGGCGTCCCGCGGAGCGCCACCAGCGGGGCCTGCTCGCAGCGTGTCTTTACAGGGGAAATTGACACGCCTTTTATGAGACATCTCTTTTACGGACGGACTTTCCAATAAAACAAGACTTCTATTTTTGAAACTTTTCCAGAACACACGTCGCTTGGAAATTTAAAACAAAGTCGCCGGTAGTATGTCGATCTGCTTTTCCTTTCCGAGACAGCAAAGTCATTTTCACGTTGGGTCGTAAAGTAAAACGGGAGTGGGGAACAAAACAAGGCGAGTCGGCTGGTTTCCCGTTGTAGCGATACTTTACGTCGCGACGCATTGGAGAACATTCGAGAATCGCTTTCAGTTTAATGCCGGGGGTTACGTGCATCGACAATAGGCAATTTTACTGCTCCCACCGCAGCAGCGCTCGAATAAAATATGCATAATAATGCGGTTTGTTGCCCTCAACTGAACTATTCTAAGGTACTCTGCTAAATATTCCAGCGCTGAATGGGTGAGATTAACTCCGTTGTTGAAGTGATTCATTGTCGATAAACACTTTATGCTTGCGTAAAGATAACAGCTTTTACAGTACGTATATTGTACAACCAGACTAAAATCACATCACGTAAGTTTACGAAGTGAAAGTTGGTGATTATTTGAGGTATTTGGCTGTATACGTTAATTTATTTATTTTTTTATACAGACGGCTGAATCGATTATATAACAGTACGAAAAAAACAAATTATAATACAAATAAACTATCTTTAAGCCAATATTTAATTTAACTACACGGTAGCAAAACAAAATCCCTAAATCATAACACAGTAAATAACTTCCACTGTTAGATTTGTAACTTCACTTGTTCAAAAACAAACAACAAATTGTTTCTATGCCGTAGCTACTCTGGTATTTACTTAGTGTAGAATATTGGGTTTATTATCTAAAAAAAATTGTAGCATTCATTCCTCTCACGCATCCACAACGACAAACCAATTAACGCATAGATATATTCCGACTAAGTAGGTCACATTTTTTTACAATACCAACTCAAAAACCAAATACAAATTGATGAATGATTTGATTTTGATTTTTAAAACTTTTAGAATTCATCGAGTGAAGAACACCCGAGGGTGTCGGACAGCATTCGTCACTAAAAGCAAAACACTAGGGAAGTACTGACTAAGTAAGGGCCTAATTGCACAATAAAGCTTTATCTGCTGAGATGCTATGGGCCTCGATAAACGTTCAAATATACACCTACGTTTTACCTAGGGACGTCTTCTTGCTGAGGAGTCTATTGTGTGCGATGTCGTTGTTAGCTACCTACTTATTGCCTTTCTAAGCACGTATGGAAGCACTAGTTTAGGAACAAATCAAACGGAAAGTATTGTGCACGTGAAAAGGGTGACGAATAGATAGAGACAACTGATTTTATTGTAGTGTCGAAAATAGATTAATTCTAAAGAATGTTGCATGAAAGCAGGCTGCATTCTAATAATATGTAATATTATGTACAAGGGAATAAATTTGTAAGTCCACATGTAAACAGAGAAACTAAGCGATAACTTAGTTAACCTTTTCTATAATTCTAAGTAAAGTAAAGAGTAGAACTTATATATACATTGAACAACAGTTGTTGGTATTGTTGTGCTAAAGTCGCTCTTAATATGGTTACTAGCTTTTGCCCGCGGCTTCGCACGCGTTATCTATATCATACATATTTACATACAGACAGACGCTTTGCTTTATACCTTGGAGTGATGCATACATTTACGAAAAAACTTACAATTACAATTATATACATATCCTAGCTCGTAGTTAAACACTAACTTACATCTGCAGACTCCCGTCTAGTCACCGCGCACCATTAGCGTGAGCTGAAAGCGACTCAGACACGAAAACTATTTACAAGCTCTGGCAACATTTTAGCATTGACATAGAATAGAAATAGACTATGCGCAACATGTTGTGAACGTACGGAAAAGCCTAAAATAACAAGCTTACAGAGTAAATGCGATAAAGGTACCGTAATGGTATAAAAAATGATGAATGATTTTTCGTCATTTATAGAACAAACTGCCAAACTGAACTTCTAGCCGGAAAGATTTTTTACCCAGAACTGTACATTTAAGTCTTTGAACCGAGAGTGAATCGATCTCCTTTAGGCAAGCGTGCAAAATCGTAGAGGTACAACGTTGCTGAACATCAGGCGTGTTATCGGTGAAGCGCAAGGCTATCTAGGAAAAAAACACAGTCCGATAAAACTAATCTTTAGTAATGTGATAACTGTAAAAAAAACTAGTTTAAGTACATTTCCACATTCCACCATGAATATCAATATATTATTTATTTGCTGGGCACCCTGCTCTCTGGTAGTGGGCTGGAGCACTTAGACTATCTTTAAGCTTTTCTAAAGTTTTTCTAAGTGTTCCCTTTCTTTATTGATGTAGTTAGAATTTTGCTTCCCATTTTTATGTATTATTACTGTAAATAAATGTTCTTTTATTTATTGAATTACTACTTACATGAACATGACGTATTTGCACAGTAACAGTATGCAAATTAATAGGTATAATACTTATTTGGTGGCTTTTAAAAATTGGTTAAGGGTTGTCACGTGTTGATGTACTATGTCGATGCATTTTAGAAGAGCACCTTACGGGAAATTAAAGAATATTGGAAAATATCGTGGACAGTGTAAATACCGGACTATTTATAGGCAACTTTGAACACGTTTTAAAGAAAAGTTTGCGCTTAGTTCAAAGGTTTCGTTAGATTTTTTAACTTGGCTGTAGATAATTTAGTTAATTTACCTTTTTATATAAATTAAGTAAACGGTAGTTTCGGAAAATTTAGCCGGCTTCATTGTCTTGGCATATTTAACGCTATTTAAAACTAAAAAATCTATTGTAATAAAACTATTGTAATAGGTAAATACCCAATCTATTAAAAAAAAACATAGTGACATATTTAAATTTAAAGATTTTCTATGTACAGACTTTTGACCCTCTTCAGCTTTATTATATGTATAGATAGAAGACAGATGAAACAATCTCTTATTATACCTATCTAAGTACTGCAACTTATCTGTCTGCTCTTTATTGTTTCCGAAGTAGCTCAAAGAACAAGAAGTGAAGACAAGTATTACAGCAACAAGATGTCTCATATGATTGTCGTGCGGGCCCGTACTTAGCGACAATGCGAGACTATTCTGCGGACGGAAGAAACTGGAACTAGAATTTTAGAACAGGCTTTACAGCAATACTCAAATCCTACACCGACAACGCTAAAATAAACTCATATTTTCTTTTGTTTGTATTAGCAAGATAATATAAACTTACTTTAGCCGATTAAAAAAGGACGAGGTTTTCAATTCAACAGTTTCCTTTAGGTAAGTTATTGTATGCGTATAGTCTGTGGTCTTAATAAAAACAATAATGATGAATAATTATATTAAATTTACTACGGCTCTGAAGACTACTTATAGCATAAGTGCTGCCGCCAGTCCCCCTTGTTTATGTGCCTTGTACTTAGCGTCGCGGGCGGCAAGTGTCTTGCAAGCCCCCGCCGCGGTGTCGGCAACTTTTAACGAGTTTGTTGGACACAGCGACCTGCACACGTGCTGACTTCACAATAATACTAACTTTCAGGTAAAGATGTAGAAAAACTACGGATAGAACCTCTATGGTTTGTGAAGACAAGCTTGAAGTTGATGGAATAGAGTGAAAACTCTTGTAAGTTAAGTGACTCGAGGGTCGGATGACCCGTTAAATTGTAGGTCCCGGCTGTTTGTCTAGTACGGCAGTCGTTAAGCCATGTCAGAGGCCCTCAGGGCGGTTTGATAAACTCTCAACACAGAATTGGCCACTCTCATTCGATACGAAGAAGAAGAAGCTAAGTTGTCGTTCACAAAACGGTAAGTATACACTAAAGGTGATCAACTTAACTTCAATTATGATAACGTCCTTCTACATTGCGTAGCACAGAATCTTCTCAATGTATGTGAAATCATGCAAAAGATAGGATATCACGTCCCTATTTATTATTTATTTGGTTTGACTGCTCTGTTAGCTTAGTTGGTAGTGGCTCGGCCTTCTAATCTAGGGGTGCGGGTTCGATTCCTGCATGACACAAATAATTATAAATATTTAAATTTGTAATTATTTGTGTTGAGTCTGGTTGTTTCTATGTGTAATAAGTACCTAGGTATGTATTTACAAAAGAAAAGTATATATGTATTATATCCGTTATCTAGTACCCATGATACAAGCGTAAGCTTAGTATGTGGCTAGATGGCGCTGTGTGATATGTCCTGAATTATTTATTTATATTTTATATTTGTAAAAACTTGTGAAACTGATCTGTTTTACTCAACAATACATAAATCTAAAGGATTTTTATAATCCTATAACTTAAACTTGTGAAACTGATCTGTTTTACTCAACAATACATAAATCTAAAGGATTTTTATAATCTTATAACTATAGTCTTACCTTCTTCCTAAATTCCACTCAAAGAATTTAACCATTTAACCGTGAGGAATAAACCATGTGCACCTATACCTACTATGTAATGTAATACCTAAATACCTAAAATCTAAATAAATACGCACAATCAATCAGAGCATAAAATAATACGACATACATTACTATCTCTAGGTTTTCAAAACTGTATTGAAAAAAGTTACCACAAGTGATGACCACTTGTGGTAACTTTATTCAATTTATTCTGTTTTTTACGGCGACTTTTATAATAACGAAAATGAAGATAGGTTATTGTACTTTGAACAATTGTAAAATTCAGAAAACAAGTAATCATATTAAGTATTATTAGTATTATTTAGTATTATTTCAAAAACTTTAAACAAAGTGCTACTTCAAACTCAACTCTAATTTTACCAATTTGTCAGCTCAATTTTATTCTCTAGTACCTACAAACATAAAATGATTTAAAACTGTCCGCTGCTCAACCGTCCAACTATTCCAAGGTTAAATTAAAATTATAAATACCGGGGCACTCACTAACTGCCGTGTATTCCGTTAAGAGGATTCCCAAAGCTGTAAATTGCGCGGTGGAAATATTTACGAGACAGGCTTTCGTGGCATTACAGCGGGTATGTGCATACATTGTGGACGGTTGTTGCAAAAATGCAACATGGACCGCTGCCCGTTGCATTAACTGCGCTAGTTTCAGAGATGCAGTACCGCAAGTAGATAAAATCCAATTAGGTATATACATTACTAGCTTTTGCGCGCGGCTTTGCATGCCATTATTATACTGAAATAACTTTACACCTTTGCTCTTAAATCACTCTATCTTGTCGTTAAGCCATGTCAGATTCCCTTAGGCCGGCTTTATTAACTCTCGACACCAGAGTTGGCCACTCTCATTCGATCAGGAGAAGACTTTCTATTTAAAAAACAGCATCAATATCTGTTGTGTAGTTTCAAAGATCTAAATATACATACCTACATGAATACAGACGCGGGAAGCGACAGTGCTTTATACATACTTACTTATATGTAGTGATCATTTATAACCTGCCTTTATTTTTTATCGGTAACAGTTAGAAGCTTTTCTTACATTATTTTTGGGATCAATGTAGTCTACAACGTTTATGTATTCTTGAGACCCTATATTACTGCCTCACCAAAAACCAAAAAAAGCTTCGTTGAGGCGTGAAAGAGGAACGGGCAAACATATAAATTTGCTTTTTTGTGTAATGGTAAGTCAATAAAGTCAAATCATCGTCAAAGTCGAGGGTCCAACCTGGATGAGGTCTGCACAAGATCGACGCAGATGGACATACAAAGGCCTATACCCAGCAGTGGGATCCCAAGGAGATGTGGATGATGATGATGATGAAGTCAAAAATATTATAACGGAACAGTAATTTCTGTCTTTGATTGTTGGGTGAAAAAAACAAAACACTGCTTAACTAAGCAGCCGATAACTTGATATAAGTGAGATACATTAGTTGGCAGACTGTTTTCGCATAAGTTGCGCTTCTGACTTCATTGTATAGTGATTTTTCACCGAGGGCTAGATAACTGCGCTGTTTATAGTGTGACACGATTTTCAGTTTTCAGTTAGTAGCCTACTGGCCCATTGTAAGACAAAGAATGTATTCTCGGTTATCTCGGAGAAAAATCATAATTTTTGTTTACGGCCTCTCAGTAGCTTTATAAAGTTTTAGTGAAAAGAAAAATAGAATCTTATCGGGTAAGCACGCTCCATCTTAGGCCATAGCCTTACTTGCTATCAGGTAAACTATGGTCAAGTGCAAACCCGTTCAAGTTAAAAAAAAAAAAAAAAAAACTACTTATATAACTATATTTCAGATAGACTTATATTTTTATTATTATATCGACGTAAGAAAACGTATTTGCTGTGAGTAGCAAGAATGGCGTAAGTAGACTGAATACACAGCTAGATTCAGATTTTTTTCTGCGTCGAATGGTCTGGGTCTCATATCGCTACGAAGACAAAAATTTAGAAAATAGGGTATAATTTTGAAAAGTTTACGTGTTAAATTTGCTGTAAGTCACTAAAAAAACGGTGTTATATCACTCTTTTACTTACAGCAAAAGTGCGGTTTATTATTAAACATCTGATGTAACTCACAGCGTTCTTATGGAATGAAACTAACATGTGAAAAGATTACTTACAGCGTTCTTTTGGGGTGCGAATTAAATACGAGATTACTTACAGTTTTCTTATGGTTTGCAAATTGAACACAAGAGTACTTACAGCATTCTTTCAGTCTGTAATTTAAGTTTGCCATAAGGTTACAGCACTTTTCTAGCGATGCTTTTAAAAATAATTTCCTTTTACTTCATTTTAGCGAGTTATATTTACTTAGAGAATAAGAAAAAATACATTTTTTTAAGGTAGGAATGATATAAAAATTTAACATTTAAGGCATTGTTTTGTGACATTTTACTTACAACGAAATTGGTTACGACGTCGAATTTTAGCCCGCGCTTTCTTTTATACCTACTTACAGTAGTATTGTGGTGCGGCGATAGCGCAAAGCGGCGCTGGAGCGCGCAGTTGGGTTGCGATCGCAGTGGTGAATTAATGTTGTCTGTGTCAAAAGAAATAAGTACCCAGTTTTGCCGAGAGTTAGCTCACGTTGTGTTGTGTTAGACTTAGTCAAGGCAAGTATAATTGGTGTATTACTTGGTTTTCAATGTTTTTTTTTTATTTATAGCTTCTTCATTACGTCACAAGTAGGTATGTAGGTAAGTCTGGGCCAAATCTTGCAAGTCAATTTAGAACTACAGAGAGAAGAGAGAGAATCTACAGAGTTAAAATTTGACATTTGAGTTCAGTTTTGATGATAATACACTAAAATGGAAACATTTTATTCTTTTATGAGTTAATTTATTAAGTGCTAAACCTGCACTATGGTTGTTTAAATTAATCTTTTATTGGAAAATGAGCGAAAATAATCACGACCGGCAGGATTCGAACCTGAATCCTGCCGGAATCTTTTTTTATTCAGATGGCGAAACGTAGAGAGTGGATGGATGATCTGAAACTAATAGAACGGGAAGAATATACACAACCAAAAAAAGATCTAAAATAGAGCCAAAGAAGAGACCTGTAATAGAACGAAAGGAAAACTCCAAAGTCAAAATGTGTTTTTTTCAGGAACAAGAGATGATACGCTCGTTCTTTGGCCAAAATAAAACCGTGCTAAGCATGCTGCGATACGCATTGAAACGCTGCAAAAATTTAGAAGTCATTCAAATTAATTTTCTTCTTCCAGGGCATACATACATGCCAGCCGATACCATGCATGCAATTTAGAACGTGCAGTCAGGAAAACGACGGTATGGGCTCCATCCCACTGTCATAGAAATGGCAAGGAAAAATCCATTTTCCTACAAAGTTACCGTGCTTGAAGGAAAAACATTCATGGGTTTTGAAGATGTTGTTAATAAAACATTTAAAAAAACTCAAAAAATTATTATGTCTCACATACGCATCGCAACTTTTCAAAAAAGTAAGCCAGATGTAATGCTCGTAAAACACTCCATGGCCCCTGATGCGCCTTATATTGAAATTAAACTTGGCGACATTGGAGACACAGAACCAAAACTTAATTTATACCCAGCAAAGTTGCCGATATCTGTCCAGAAGTACAACGATTTAAAAAAATTGATTGATAATAAAGTGATACCTAGCCATTGTGCGAGGGAATAATTAGATTTGAAGTTTAATAAAAAGACAGTCGATTGTTTAGCAGACACTGATGAAGAAGACTAAATTAAGGATTCCTTTATGAAAGAAGAAGATACCAAGAAGTTTGTTTTTTTTTGTTCTGTTTTTTGTTTTTATGTAAAAGGGTGAAATGTAGTCAGGGACTGATCTGTCAGAATTAAAATTCATCCTATGTTTGCTGATTGATGTTTAGATTTATATTCCTATGATGGTATATGATGAGAGCAAGTTACATTTTTATGTAATATTAATAAACAAAATAATAAACTTACAGCATTTTATTTGTACCACACATACAAACAATTCTTTATTTATACCAATTAAGTGGTATCAGTATTTTTTGTGAGTAAGTCTTACATCTCTTCAATAGCACGTAATTAATTAAATATTTCAAGTACAGCGTTTTAAAGGTTTGGAAATATACGAAGCTTTGCTATCTCCATAGAAGTACTAAAATACTTACGACGTTCTTCAGGTCTTTAAAATGAACAGTCAATTGCTGTAAGTAGTGAAAAGCCTACTGCTAATAACCTTAACTAAAATATTTTCATTGCTGTTCATGAGTATTTTTATAACAAAACTGTGTTCCAAAATTCATGTTTCTGTCACTGATAATGAAAAAGATATGATTTTTTTTCCATTTTTTTTAAGTTTTTTGGCTCTGGTGAGAAGTTTTGTTTTGGCTACTTACAGCAAATACGTTTTCTTGCATCGATATGTAGGTACTTAATACATAGCAAAAAACTGAGTTACAGGTAGTGCGTTCATGAAAATTAAAGAAAAACGATATTAGGTAAGGGGCCGTCCATTAATCACGTGATGTTTTTTTGGCATTTTTTGACCCCCCCCTCCCCCATGGTGATACATGGTGAGGTTTCAGACTAACCCCCCCTCCCCCCCCATATATCACGTGTATTTTTCCTTTTATTAAAATTAAATATTACAATAATGCCTAGAGGTAAAAAGAAAGATAACAAGACTTGGTTGTTTTTACTTACAAAAGTAATGAAAAGAATGCGAAAAACTTTATGAACATTATTTATTGAACAGTGTCCTCGGACCACGGATTAGCGAGACTTTGCTCAACACTAATAACTGGACAAGCATCTTGCCAGTTACTTGTTGGCACAGTGTTTTGTTGAAGATCAACATCAGTTTCATCAAGCTACTCGGGGTCATCATTTTCACGGACAACACAGAGAATCTCCCTGGAGCTACCGTTCGATCGTCGCGTGAGGATGCGGGAAGGACGATCATTGTGCATCTCTAGACTATTGTTGCTCGGATCCAGTTGCTTGTGACAACAATTCACACGTTACTTAACTTGTTTCTTTGTACAGAAGTACAATGCACACAACTTGCATGTCCTGTCCAAAAGTATACGACGATCCTTCTGCAGGCTAGGGCAATATAGGTCATAAATCAATTTGCCGAAACCTTCATACGTTGGAGTTATTTCAAGAGACCGACGCATAAGAAATGGTGCAAACGTCTTGCCATCATGGTATTGAGGCTTTGGAATATATAGGCCACTGGATGACTGCAAAATCGGGTAAGGAGGCATAACGAAGCGTTCCGGAAGAATAGATCGTATAGAACTCCGCATGTGTCCACAGCAAGCGCGATTATCACACTTCACCACCTGATGATAATAATAAAATTTTAATTGTATTGTCATATTATAAAATAAGAAATAAATTAACAGTAACTGATATTTTAATAACATACCTGTAGCAAATATTGGCTCTCACGCACATGCTCGCAATACCACTGCTGAGAAGGCAGTTCCGGAACAAAACTTTCAGCTTTGTCATCTGGATTGACATACTCTGCTACGACGCCATGGCCGTCAATAAACATATTACTCCATACTTCTGCGAGAAATTCACCAGCCTTCTGAAAGTTGTTTTTTTCAAGATCATGATCTTTTGTTCTCCCTTGTTCATCCAAATGGGTTCCATAAGAATCATGCGGCAGTATGAGTCCAGATAGTTCCCGGCTTAAAGGCGCCATTCTTCTCTCGACGCGATTGAATGCACTTCTGCCAGGTGCATTCGTAAATACGAGTATCGCGTCAAGATCATGCTTGACAAAGTTGTTTATGGCATGGGAAATCACTTTTGGATATCTTGAGTTTTCATCCGGTCCGCCATCAGATGAAATTAAAACCACTGGTTTCAAACGACCTACTTCATCCCGCATGATTTCTCCGAAATTGCCGAGAGTGGCAAGTTTATTAAAATCCACAGCATGAGTTGAAGCTGTGGAAGAGGAATGTTTCCCACTCCTTATAGCTACGTAGGTACGTTGGCCCTGAGTACGTAACTGCTTCAGCACGGCCCATTTCATTTTTTTTTATGATGCACCCAGCATATACACTAGGGATCAATTTGTGCCTCGTAGCAATCACCCAATCATGATCTGGCAATGAGACACGATATTCGACATGCATCAGGAGAGGAGCTTGTTTATTAGCCGCTGTCAAGCCTATAGGCACCCGAGCTTTGTCATCTTGCGATAGAAAAAATACTTGATGTGGTCCAAGAACAGATGTTAGCGTTTCTAAGGATCTTATCGTGGCGACACAAAAATGTTGATCGACGTGAGCTTTATGGTGATCTGCCTCAGGACGACTCAATTTGACAGGCATAGTGGCAACATGTCTTTTACCCTCCATGGTGGTATAATTTCTTGGGAGCAACCGAAGGTACAAGCCACTTCTCGAAATTTCAAATCCATGCTCTCTTAGCTGCTCATGGAGGTCAGTTATTGTTCGGCAACTACGAACAATTTCTGAGCGACGTCGTTCCTCCGCAGACACAACAGAATAACTGACAAGCCGAGTCCGGCGAGCGGTCGTCGCGCGCGGCTCGAGGGAACTTTACTTCGTTCATTGGCCCGGCAACAGCGAATCAAGGTCACGCCGCTTTCGATTTTGTACACGTTTGACAAAAAATAATTTTATGACACTTTATGAAACTTTTTCAATTCAAAAATTTCACGCGTTTGTCGAAAAAATAAATACACGTGATATGTGACTACACCCCCCTCCTCCCTTGTGATGTTTCGTGACTTTTTTATGGACCCCTCCCCCCCCTTTAGAGCCTCACGTGATTAATGGACGGCCCCTAAACGGAATTCTGCTGGGGTTAGTTCTCAGGGGTAGATACCTACCAATATATATGTCCATTGTGATGGATCCACAGATGAACAGGTGCGTTAGAACTATCAAAGACTAACGAACTACAGACAAGCTTTCATACAATTTACGTGTTACACTACAAAGCAAAGAGTACAAGAATTCAATTGGTAGCAATTTTAGAGACCTTTCCCATACAGCTGACAAAAAATCTGTTTTCTTTGTCCATCGGCCCTCGCTGCACGCCTCCGGTCACCGTAAAAAGGAGAACAAAAACGTTTCGGCTAACCGCCAAGCGTTAATAAATTCTTCGAATTTGTGCAGAGAAAAAAGTGGAAAATGCAACGCGGAACGGCTGGCCGTGTCGACAGACTTTGGGTCTAGTATTGTAAGCCATTATAAAACTGTACAATAATAATCGCGTTACTTACTGTGATTGTATGTGTGTGATGTTAAGCAAAGGTCGACGCGGTCAGTCCTTGGATGGGTGACCGAAAAGTGGCATTCCATTTTGGGCGCTTCCGTGGGTCGGATGACACTTCAAATTGTAGGTACCGCCTGTTTGTCTAGTACAACAGTCGGTAAGCCATGTCAGAGGCCCTTAGTGCGCCTTGATCAACTCTCGACACGAGAGAAGGCCAAGATTTTTTTCTAAGAATGTTGTACCTAACTGTTGCTACTATAGGTCTCGTCAAATAAATGTTTGAGAAGAAGTTTAGTTCTAAATCGTATTATGGATACGAGTCTCTCCATCAAGACTATTTTCTATATCGACTTACATGTCCTACATTAGGCGTACATTTAGATGCATAGATACTGCAGGACTCCTTTACTTCTTTACTTGGAAGGAGGCTCAGGTGATCCCTCTCCCAAAGAAACCAAATCCTAAGTCTTTTTCTGAATACCGCCCCATCTCCATTCTTCCTTTTCTCAAATTATTGCATCAGATTCATTTTCGGACTTCGTAAATTTGATCATATATCATATTTTCGCTCAAAGCTTAAGTGGCTGCCCATTCGCCTTCGCCGGAATACTCACATCCTCTCCCTTGTTTACAATATCCTGTTCAATCCTGCGTCCCCTCACTACTTAGTTTCCCGATTCAACTATATTCATTCTACTCACTCCCTTGCTCTTCGATCGTCACACAGATATACTCTAAAGTATCCGGTATGTAAGAAAACGCTGTATAGCAAGTCTTTCACCGCGCAGGCTGTTTGCCTCTGGAATGCTTTACCTCTTGCTATCAAAAAAGCTCCGTCCATAGAAAGCTTCAAGACTCAAGTAAAAATATGGTATTTGTCATCATTACAGTGAGATCTTTGTAGTTCCTTTGCTATCATCATCTATGTATGTGTATAGTGTATACTCAATCAGTATTTATTAACAATATGTATTAATTTATATTATTTTTGGTATATTGTTATTATATGTATTAGGGTGTATGATTTATATGTATAGTTTATTAAGTAGGTTTGTAGTATGTATTTTTAATCTAATCTTTTCTTCTTTGTTTATATTATTGTATACCACGTCCTCTGTTATCTCTTATTTATTCCTTTCCATCCAATGGTTGCCTGGAAGAGATTGCTTTTAGCAATAAGGCCGCCACTTGTATAAGTTTTTTTTCTTCTTTCCTTTTAATTTTATCGTGTGTTACAATAAAGAATTTTCTATCTATCTATCTATCTATCTTCTAGTCCTTTGTGCACCCTTTGAGATAAGACAGTTATACGTACCTAAATAACTTCCATCAAAGCTCGCATTATTCGATTTAAAAATAATCATAAATCAATCGATCATCGAATTCATCAGGCATGAGCTCAAAGTTTTCAAACTTTATAATGAGAACCGTCAGATTGTGAACACTTTCCTAGCGTTAAAAGATCAAGGAATCTGCGGGAATTTATCGAGAGGACTGCACTGATTGACAGCTAGATTAGTACTTCGTAATAGCCTACTTTTTAATAGACTTCAAAAATAGTAGATTCTCGATTCGTCTGAATGATTCAAAAATCTGTCTAAGATAACCATTTGAGGATGGTTCTAGAAATTAATAAAAAATGAACTAACCTCTATTTAAATAATATTTATAGGTAAGTAGTTGAAATTAATAAAATGCTGTGTTATGTCCATTTCATTTTTAATATCCAACAAATTTCACATCTTATAAATTAAATATACTATCTAAAATTAGCAGTAAAATAATCGATAGTTTGGTTCGTGTTTGTAACCCTATTACGATGTCTGGTGTCCATCATCAATTTACATACATAAATACACATAAAATTAATAACTTGGGTATGATATAAAACCTGCGTTAACAGACAGAAGCGAAATCAGAATAACGTCAGTGTGTAAAGTGCTTAGAATTATGTATATGCTACCTACATAAAAATAAGAAGTCAAAAGTATTGAAACAGAAAAGGAAAGAGTAAATAATTTTCGTATTTACAAATAGACGTTCCGATTTGTGTGTGATAGCAAATCCCACACCAATACGAATAAAAAAATTAAGGGGATTAAAAAAACCGTAGGTAAAAACCACATTAAGAATTTAACCCGCCTGCGACACTACTATGGTACTTCTTCAGAGAGTAACGTTTTTTAAAGTTTCACAGAAACGTTACATTAACTACAGTCGATAAATCATCATTAATAGTAACTCTTATCATAGATCAAATCACAAAACTAGGCGCAGTTATATCGAATGCCAAATGTAAGTTCAATACATATTAAACGTACACACATAAACGCACATTACAAACATAATTCTTAAAATACCTATCTAAAATCTGGGCTCGTACCTAACTACTCATATCAAAAACTTATAAACCTCAATGCCGAGACAATTGCGTCAAAAATTAAAATATTACATCTAAATTACAAGTAGAAGTCGCTAATCAAATTCATTAATTCAACAGGTACCTATATGCAAGTTTCAGTCAAAGCAAATATTGCTCAATCCTTGGTGGGAGAGTCGGCCAGTTTGTAGAGAGCCTCGCTTCTACATTCGGGAAGGGTCGCGACTTTCGAATGTCGTACATGCGAGTATTTGTTATAAACTGCCTTGCCGTTCTTCTCCTTGCCCGCGTTAGCTACGATACCTGCTATTTTCTTGACGATGGGAAGCAGGTAGTCGAGTTTGTATCCAGAGTAGAACTCCAGGGTGGAGGTCCACACTCCCTCCAGGCTTTCCCCGGAGGTGACGTGCAGGGAGAGGCACACGGCAGCCGCGGCCAGCTCGGAGGGCTTGTAGTGCACCATCGAGTAGTCCACCAGACACAGGTCCACGAAATATTTGGCCAGGCTGTGTTTCTTTGTGTTGCCACGCGCAGCTTTCACAAACCTGTAGCAAGTAAACATTCAACATATCAGTAATGATATAATACTTTTTTGTAAATATATTTTTTTTGCCCAATCCTCCTCTTATTTATTATTGGTGCAACATTACAGGAGAAATATTTGTATTGGCAGAAACAACAAACAGTGTTTTCAAATTGTTAGTTCTAATTTCTAAGATGATTGATAACTTCAATGCAAGAGAGCTAGACCTTAGCATAGACTAAACTAACATCAGTAGAGTTGCAGAAGTATCATTTATTGGAAAAATACTTTATCAACCCATCATAAAAATGCTTAAAAAGGTCCCATCAAGTACCAACCTCCTCAGGAACCACAGCGGCACTGGCTTGGCGAGGCAGTGGTTGAGCTTCATAAAGATCTCCCTCTCGCACATCAATATCTCCTTCTTGGTGTAGGTGGAGGCGGCCACGTACACGAAGTCAGATACGTCCGGCGGGTACACCTCCTCGTACTTGGCGGCCAGGAACATTGCCGACACCCCCACCAGCTGCAGCTGCTTGCGACTCACTTGCGGAGTTGCCTGCAATTGTGTAAATTAAAATCTGTTACATTTATTTATTATGATTGTTGACTTTTTATGAATTAAGATGATTATGATTATCATTACTACACTCAACGTCCTACTGTGGATATTTTTTTTACAATAAACAATTAAATTGGAGAAGTAATTATTTAAGTTTAGAGATGAACAAAATCTGATAGTACCAACAACCAGAGGACTTCGCCGTAGTTCGTGCTTGTCTGACT
Organism: Macaria notata; assembly: GCA_927399415.1. Lineage (NCBI taxonomy): Eukaryota > Metazoa > Arthropoda > Insecta > Lepidoptera > Geometridae > Macaria > Macaria notata. The sequence goes on from OV656727.1 coordinate 6,800,652, forward strand.
AGGGTTTGATGATACGTACATGCTTAGATAGGTACTTATTAATTTCCCATGAAAAGGCCGACGGTGATGCTTGTAATGATGAGAGCTCGTACACTTAACATCAGCGTCACTAGTGTGATTCTGAGTTTACTGTTACATATAAAATAAGTTACCTGCAAATATCTGTCAATTATAGAAACAGTTAAATGTAGTGTCTCCTGCTGCTGCATGAACTCAATGTGCACCTCCACCAGCCAGTCTATCAGCATCGCGCGCATCTTTGGTGTTATCACCATCTGAAATGTGAATTTATTATTTTTAATTTTGATATAAATATTTCCAATCAGTGAGTTACATGTCACAGTGTATTCAATATAACAACACTGTAGGGATCAAGTAACTCATATCAAGCTAAATTAAGTGATAATGTTATATAAATTTACTTTGTATGTAGCTAGAGATGTCTTTTTGTTAGTCTGAAGAACCAATTATGTATCTAAACTAGCAGTTATATTATACTTCTATGCAATTCTCTAATATATGTGAGACTGTCACACATAATATTGGCCCATATTGTATACCTGTACTACAAAAACTTTATTTAACTTTATACAAAATTAATTGTATTGTCAAGTAAAATTCATAATAAGAAAAATATCTGTATTTTCATGTAAATCTTTGTTTAATTATTCTAAGATGTTGGCTAATCAAAGTATGTTTGATCCAAGGTGGTGCAAAAAGACGAAAAGAAAATTACCTTATTCTTATTGATGTAGTCAGGTTGAATAGGAAATACCTCCTCCAACTCCAGCAGGTACCTATAAATATCCTTGACATATGTCGTAATCAGTGTCACAGTGTTAGAATCATCTGCATCTATATCTTCAATGTGATCAGGAATCACCAAAGAGTTATCCAAGTTGAAGTTGGGTTTAATATCTTTGATAAGCGAGGGATGATTGTTTAACTTCTCCAAATCAATAATAGAGCTCTTTTCTTCTATCTTCAGTTTCCGCAGAGATTCTGTTGGTTCCTTGAGAATGGGCTTCAGGGATTTGTTGCTCGGAACTCTGTTTTCTCTGATTGATGTCAGTTTTGCAGGTTTCTTGGTTTCACCCTTCTTGGAAGGTATGTTTAATGATGACATATTTTCTCTGTCTGGTAGTCGGGAGGTGTCTTTCGATGTCTGGAATATAATGAAAAAACATTATTACTAAGTAAAGTAAGTAAAATATCCAATTTCAATGGTTTTTATCAATGCCCATGTAAGACAAGTCAGAAATCAATGAGATATCTAAAAACAACTGAACCAATTTTGATGAAAGTTGCAGTTTTGCAAGTTTTAACATTCTTGGTAACCTACTCATTATATGTGTATTCTATTCCTTGTTTAGTATTTAATACGTTTTTCACATGTGCTCTCAGAATACAGAAAAAACTCTCATATTTAATCATGTTTTTTTATTCTTAAATAAGTAATTACATTAGTAAAAAGTTTGAATTATTTTGAGCATGTTTCTTTACTATTCATACAAAATTTAAGAAAAGATGCAGAGGGAGGATCTATATTGTGCTTAGAACTTTGTATAAGCCTGCATAGTTAATCTGTTGAGTGAAGCTGCCGAGACATTACCTTCATGTTGAGGAGACTGCATATTGATGCTAACTCTCAATTTAGTTTACTAGTAACTTTAGTGTGCATCAATATGCATTGAAGTGAATAGAAAACTAAATTTTTGGAAACAATCACCTACTAATTAGAGGTCACAAAAAAATTAAGAGTAAAATTGATATAAAATATTTTGTTTAGGGTTTATCTGGTCAGAAATGAACAGCGTAAAACAATATGTGCAGCCAGGATCAAAATTGTTTGATGGAGACAACTGCATCATGTTGTAACCTACTTAAAACATTTTTATAATTCAACAATAAATAAATACAATATACTTACCCAGCTCTGTGAGGTGGCCTTGGCAGCGAGCCCAGCTGTGCTCTCTTCTCTGCGTAGAGGTGGCCGGGATGACGGCTGGATGGTCTTGAAAGCACGACCCGTGTCCACCTTCGATTGCACATGACTGTAGCTGTAATAGTGATAATATGTTTACCATAACTGTATAGTCAGAAGTAGCATTCAAATAACATGTAGGTGTAAGCTCTTTGTACATTTAAACAAATTACTTTGACAGTGTGATATACCTAGACAGCATAATTCTTCTCCCCTAGGAATCAATTACCTAAATAATAGAAATCTATTGATGAATTATTTTACATAGATTGAGTTTTACAAAGTAAGTAAAGCTCCTTAAAACAAGTAGAATTGTACTCGTCGAGATTTTTATGACCAGAGATGAGGGTAGAATTATCGCTGTATATTTGTGAAATTTACTAACCTTTTAGCAGGACGACACGCATTAGTCTTATTTTCAATCTCCGCTGCAGCAATTGCAACTTTACCCACGCCTATGTCACGTTGAACTTGAGCATTTGTGTTCAAGTCACCCAAAGCACCGCGAACTGCTAATCCTTGTTTCTTGACCGGTACGTTATTCACTTTTCCTCGGATTACGTGTATGTTTTCTTGTTCTTGGATATGCACCTACGAAAGATAAATACGTATGTAGGGTAAAGAACATACTTTATCAAGTATAAAGTGCTCAACAAACAAAAATAACACGCATACTCACAGTTCGGAGTCTTCGGCTTTGCACCTCCATTGTTGCTACTGGATTGAGCCAAACGTGACGGATATTACTTAAATACAATCGTTACGCTACATTCAGTTTCCAAAGTTTCAATTTTAGCTGTAAATATTTTTCCTTGCAGCTGATTATCACACAAAATCACAAGCTAACGAACGACTGACTTGACTTGAGAAAATAACGGTCGCCGGTCGGATAGTGCAACGCAACGACGTGATACAAATTCAAACAACTGTCTCTCATTGGTTGAGGGCAACTCAGCTGTGAATGCCTGATAATTTGTGATTGGTTAGCTAAATGAATAGAAAGTAGTCATGATTTGTACAAATTAAATATAAACTATAAATGTACTTCAATATTTTTCTATGTAATATACTGTTATAATTTTGTTTGTTTTTTTTAAGTTTTCCGTTTTACTAAAATATATTTATTTTATCTCTATCAGTTAATCATTAGATGACGATTATAAAATATTCTACATCCGCTTCGTCTATTCCTGTATTCTTAGCCTGTGATTGGTCAATCCATTAAAATAGTCCACAGACAAAATATAAAACTTTATAATAATTGTATATTTGAAATTCAAATATTAAAATATTAGTATTAGGATTTTTAATTTACGTCTTTTTAGTGGAAAATGAAAATGTTATGAAAAAATTAAGGTTGTTGTGAAAATGAACAAAAGAATAAATGATTTTAAACATAAATGTCATTTTACTTTATCTTGTCAATGTCAAATGTCGATTTAAGTGTTGCCTAAATATAATTTGTTTAGTATATAAACGATAAATACTATTTAAATAGTAGATTCATGGGAAAGCAGTAGTTTTTGGCGTCGATAGTCGATAGGTATACAATTTAACGTGACATCGTGTATAAGAGTGACCAAATTTGGTGCCGATTTTTTTTTATTTAAGGACTGCCATACCATGCGAAACAATCTATAACAAACAGCCGATACCTTTACAATATAATCGTGTCATCTCACCCACGGAATCGCTAATACTGGAATATTATTTATTGATCACCCATCCAAAACTTTAACAATTTTGTATTTTATAGGATTTATGCCATATGTCATTGTCTTAGTCGGGTTGATGTGTGTGCCTGCCTACTTGTCGAGAAGGGAGCCTTAAGCTTACCAAGGAAACATTAAATTAGCGAGAACTAATTATTTATTTTAAAAAATAGGTATACCTGTGGCACAACCGAGCGTGTGTCTCGCGGGTGAGACGACTCGCGGAGAGGGGCGCTCGAACCAACCGCTCTACGCTAATTACTTAGGTAACTAATGTGTCCATAGCAGGTTTCAAATCTTGCCAGTTGTTGACCAGATGTCTGATTCAAGTACCTACCTAAATATTCCAGAAAATAATTGCATCTTACATAACTATGGCTACGAGGCTCCAATGACTTCTTATGGAGGAGAGATATTTAAAGGTGAAGAACTGTAGTTCTCCACTTAAAATTGTATAATGTTTATAAGTAAGAAAATATTTATCTTCAGTGGGGAGATAAATGGCGGGAACAGTCCAATCCTTCCCGCTACCATATTCATGACCCCTGAATTCAAAATAATACCCGATTTCACTTTTTTTACGTAGGAAAACTTAGCCTATAATTTAAAATTCACTGTTGAAAATCGTAATGACTATTTTATATAATGTATGTAGTCATTCAAATCAAATAAAAAAAAATGTCATTGTACAAATTTATATTCTAAGTTGTGGCAACACTTAGTCCATTGGTCAAACAGGGTCAAACGAAGTAAAGAATAAAAAAAACTATTTTTTCGGGCGGAAAAACAGTGTGATAGTGCGCGTGTATATTTTTTCATAAATTGATGTAAATCTGTACTAACTTCTTACTTTAGAACTCGTCCTTATTAAAATAACTTGTCTTGTCCCTAGTCCATCACGAATTTCCTTAGATGTGAGTTTATCTCTTCGATTTCCACTCAACATTTTCCTATGCATGAGCGGCAAGGATTGATAATTAAATTATTTCCGTAGTTTTGTCTACAATGGTGCAGAAAGGGCCACGTCCTCTGGTGTTATGCGGGCCCTCAGGGTCGGGCAAGAGCACTCTGTTGAAACTACTCCTCAAAGAGTTCCCAGACAGATTTGGGTTTAGTGTATCGCACACTACTCGTGGGCCAAGGCCCGGCGAGACGGATGGAGTTCACTATCACTTCACGACGAAGGAGAATATGGTCGCATCCGTTGAAAGAGGCGAGTTCATTGAGACAGCCACATTCAGTGGTAATATGTATGGAACCAGGTGGGTGCAGAATTCATATCCAATCAATGGGAAACTCAATGTGGCCATGTGCTCGATGTTTTGAGATCATTGGCAATGTTCCAAGACATGATGTAGGCAGGCATGTACTCAATTTGTAGCATCATTGTTTACTTGGTCATTTACTGGATTATTTTGGTGAACATTGTTTTGGTATATGAGTAAAACATCTATAAATATAAGAATATTGTCCCAGATCAGTTATGTTGTTTATATATATGCCAACAATAATTTTGGTGTTGCTTTTACATTATTTTTAGAGGTAAATTAAAATGCTATACCTACTAGGATTTATTCAATTCTATTATTTTCAAATATTATGCCATATAGTCAAATTTTGAAACCAGCTTATTGAGCCACTTTATTGAATTTGGGTGTAAATAAAACTTCATTCATAACAAATATTTAAACCAATGTTCCAGCAAGCGCGCTGTAGATGACATCCGTAGACAGGGCAAAGTCTGTGTCCTGGACATTGAGGTAGAAGGAGTCCGACAGATCAAGCGTACTGACCTCAACCCACTGCTCGTGTTTGTGATGGCACAGTCTATTGATGAGCTGGAGAAGAGACTGCGTGCGCGGAAGACTGAGCAAGAAGACGCTCTTAGGAAACGGCTTGATACGGCTCGCAAGGAGATTATTTTTGGTACGCATACAGTTCTTATCTTTCTTTAGTATGAAGAGAGAAATAAATCTTTATAAAACTCAGTACCTTATCCTCATATAGCGTAAGGTGTGCAATACTATAGCAAACAACTAGGTAAACAACTGATGCTAACACACTTTTAAATAACGGTAACTCAGTGCATGTGTTGGGACAGATGTAAATGGAAGTATTTGGTTATCAATCTAAGAAGAAAAATATTCATGTAGCTGTGGTAAAGATCAACTAATCATCTATCAGTTCTGCCTCGAGTACCTAAAATATATTGTGATACTCTTTTATTTATATTTTCAAAGAAATCTATACTAATATTATAAAGCTGAAGAGTTTGTTTGTTTGTTTGAATGCGCTAATCTCAGGAACTACTAGTGTGAATTAAATAATTCTGGAAAATATGGTTGTTTGCAAAAATAAATATGATGCCTGAAATAACTTACCACATGGACGAAGTCACAGGCACAGCTAGTTATTAACAATGATAATAATCACACTATATACATAAGTATCTTCTAGGTAGGTGTGTTGCACCTTACGCTGCAGCAATGCTTAACATCAAGCAGCCTGTAATCAAATGTAAAGCTATCCCACATAAAAAAAACATAAAACAACAAGTACTCACAATATCTGTCAAAACTCAGCTCAAAAGCAGCATAATGCTGATTGTAAAACCAGCTAATCTTCTGTTAACAAAAAATAACACTGAATCCTTTGCCTAAATGATTTCAGGACAGGAGCCGGGGAACTTCCACATCATCATTGTGAATGACAACCTGGACAAGGCATACACTGAGCTACGTGACTTCATTACCAAAAATATGGAAAGCACTGAAGAAGGTACGGAAATATTTTAAAAACATGGCTTTATTAACAAGTTTTTGGATTGTGCTTGAATGTAAACTGTTGTGTGAAGTGTTAAATATTAATTGAGTTCAATTAATTATTATAGGATTAATTAATTGAACTCATTAAGATCTTATACAAATAAATAAATATTTCAGAACTTATAACACAGCGCCATCTAGCCCCATACTATTGCTTGTGTCTTGGGTACTTTCAATACATAGATACTTTTGTAAAAACATACTTATTATACATATTAACGACGAGACACAGCACAAGTAATCACATAGTTAAAATTCATAATTACTTGTGCTGTGCGGGAATCGAACCTGCAACCCATAGCTTAGAAAGCAGAGCCACTACCAACTTAGCTAATAAGCCAGTCTTGGTTGATCATGATACCTTATAAATGTGTTTGATTTTCATTATGGAGGATGAATTTGTTTTTTACACTAATCAACAAAGGTGAAGCTGTAGAATATCCTAATGGAAATGTATGAATAATACTTTCTAGAATTTTAAAATGACATTTTGCAAGGGTAATAAAAAACCTTGATTTGATAAAGTTACCACAAAATGCTCAATGGTGGTCAATATCACTTTTTCATGAGTGTTAAAACGCAAAATACCTAATCTAATGTAGGTACATAGTTATTTTAAATTGTGGTTTTGCACTCTTAACAAAATAGTCTAACTAGGTATTTACTATAGGTATTGTGGCTTCCTCCTGGTCTATGTAAGATAAAATATCGCTTATAATGTTGGTCACTGTCAAGGTCTCTATGATAACATTGATAAATTAAAAACTACAGTTAGGTACACAGTTTATAAAACAACTTCTGATGTTTGCCCACAAATGAGTCAGTATGTTTAATGGTTTTGAATAACAAAAGATGTGATTTCTGTGTGTGTAAATTCTTGGGTAACACATTATGTTTGTTTTTGCTTCATATTTTTCATAGCTGAATTCCTTAACCTGCATAAACTATTCAGCATTGATAAACATATTTCATACTATGAAAATTCTATGAACTGTCATTGCTATATTATTTTATTATCTAGTGTTTTTTTAAATATTTTTACAATAGTAGACATCTTTTACAGTGGCAAGGCTATTTTGTCGATCAATATAACATTTAAGACTATAAAAAGAAATAAATTGATAAATATCCTTGTCATGTACCTAGTTAAAAGTCGGGAACGCACGAAAGTCTTTTTAAAAACTAATTAATTAAACACTACGTCTGTTCAGACTAAAGATTTTATTTAGACTGCCCTTATTCTAACATGCAATCTTATTTTATACCTAACACCTAAGCCGAGCCTTATCGGCCGGATGCTGAGTTGGCGACATGTAACCTGATCCGCGTGGTACGAGGATCGTTGGGTGGTCTACGAATGTTATGACCATTGTGTGCGAGTACCAGGAACATAACGCCTTCCCCCTCAGACTCGAAATTATCGGAAAAGGATTTTCCGAGAATTTCGGTTTACATACATACATTTTCTTATTCTATATCTTAAGACTATTGCTGCTTGCAATACCAGGTCCTGCTTGGAGGGGTTTGTAGAGGCAGCGAACTTATGCGAATAACATTCTTAACTTACAAGTAAAATCGGATTTTCATTTACATTTTCATGTTCAATTACAGGGGTTGAGGGTGTCTCATAGATTTTCCGGATATAAGGTATAATTTTTAACTGTAATGTGTATACAAAAAACACCAATAAGATTATATAGAGCACAATTGTGGCAATGCCAAGGCTTTTCACTTCACTTGAATTTTGAACACTTTTCACACTTTTCTTCAACATATAATTGAGGTGTTGCACGTCATCTAGGTTAACTCGTTGCAGGTTTATGGGTTCCATATTTTCCATTTTGTTTTCTGATAGATCAGGTAAGTTTACAATAGGTATGCGGTTATAAGAATTTCCCAATTCATGGAAACGGTTTGCACGGAGTCGCAGAGTGCCAATGGTGACATCGCATGGTTTCTGGATAGTGAGAATGTATGTACCTCTCAGTGGCTCCTGTATGACGTCGTCGCTGCATTGCTGCGTAAGCACCTTTTTAAACTTGGAGAAGATAATCCAAACGTTATCAGAGATTTTCTGTGTCTTTAATTCTTCTGTAATGACCTTGTGCTTACTACATTTTGGTAGATGTGCTCGGTATTTCATTAACTGTTCCACACAGGTTTCTGCGAAATAAGGCGCGATGCTGCTTTCAGAGCACAGGTACTCTTTGGCGGTTATCTCTTTACACTTTTGGGCAAGTGGGCGGTAGCTTTTCTCATCCTGGAGTAAATAGGGATATTCAGGAATTATGGTAAAGGTATCGGCGGTGGTATGGTTAAGCATGGGCAGTGGGTACAATTTATAATATACATAACATTCATTTTCAACTAATGGAACATCAATTATAAACCTAACATAACTGTCTTTAAGGTATGCTTTAACAGAGAATGTCTCTTCTAAATTTATTAGGTTTTGATTATTTACAGGATACATAAGCTTACCATATGTACTTATTTCTTTCAGCAATGTTATAATCTCTACAGAATCTATTACAGTTTTATGGAGTACAGACACTTTACTAAGGGCTAAAGCCGTCTCTACATCGCCGAGTTTAATGGAAATGGTGCGGAAATTACTAATAAAGAGGTTGAATACATTTATAATATGGAAAGTTAGAAGTTCCTCGAAATTATCATGTGATCTTAGGTAAAATTCTATTTTATTAACTCTATCATTCAGAAGCTTTGTGTTTTCATTTACAATTTCACTTGAGTTTACGATGTGATCCAGCATTTCGGTAATAATAGTGATTTTATTGGAAACGGCTTGCTCACGGGTTTGTGTGTCAGTTAATAATTGTTCGAAATGAATAGCGTCATCGTTATCTAGATTTCCTGTTATTACTTTGATCAAAGAACCTAGAGGGTTGATAAGACCTCGTTTTACGCGTTTGCTAGGTACTAACTTCTGTAGTTTTTCTGTAGCCTCATCACGGATGTATTCAATTTGAGTCTGAAAGTCTTTTAATTTAATAATGAGGGAGGAAACATTTTTAGAGGCTAATATAACCTTGTTACAAAACTTTGAATATTGTTGCGAATGAAATTGCAAGTCGGAGGAGATACCTGTTAAATCTATAGTTTTTATAATAGACCAACTATCGTACTGTAGCGAGGCACGACCTTGCTTAACTGGGAGGAGGCCTGGATTTTCATTAATTTCTTGAAGTTGAAGGCCCTGGCTCTGGAGACCTTGGGCATGGACGCACGTCACCATCACCAGGAGGAAGCACCACCTGCGGAGGGCGTTTTACATTTTTAATTGGGACTTTGGTGTCTCTGTCCTTGATTTTTATGGGTACGACGTTTTGTTTAGCTTCACCAGTTATTATAGCTTTTTGGTACCTAGGTTTGTCTTTGGATTGTCTTTTGTTTACTGCCTTCGCATATAATGCCTGTCCTTCCGTGAACGGCGGTACTATTTCTCCACCGCGTTTATGCTTCACCTTTTCTTTGTCTTTTCGCAGTTTTTCCGAGATGAATTTATATAATTCATTAGTTCGTTTCTTATGATCTTTTATCAGTTGTTGTTTATAAGCTTTGTCAAATTGTACGTCAAAAGAGGAATTTAATTCTGTGTGTCCAAATACAACTTCGAATGGTGTTAAATCTGTAGCGCTATGTATGGTATTATTGTATGCCATTATAGCATAGGTCATTATATTTGCTGCGTCTGTGTATTTCTTTTCGTATTTGGCTAGGCGATAAATTTCAATTATGGTGGAATGGAAACGCTCTACTATGCCGACAGAATTCGGGTTATTTGGTGTAGTTATGTGCAGTGTTATTTTGTGTAATTGTGTAAGTTCTCGGAGTAGGTCGTTATTAAATTCGGTACCGGGGTCGCAGCTTATTTTTCGCGGAATGCCATAGAAACTGAAGTATTTAAGGAGTGCTCTTACTACCTCGGGCGTTGACCGTGATGGTATCTCTATTGCCTGTGCTAGCTTGCTGAACGCGTCTACTATCGTGAGGTAGGATTTGGAGTCGATGGAAAATATATCCATGAATAATTCTTGGAATGGGGCATCCTGTGTTTCAGTGAGTTGTAATACTGGTTTGATTGGTTTTCGGTCATACTTGGCGATCCTGCATTGGTCGCACGAGTTAATTACTGCAGAGACCGTTTCTTGCATGTCGGGCCAATAATAAGATCGCTTTATTCTTTTAATTGTTTCTGTTATACCTCTGTGGCATGTTTTTCCTTCGTGTATCTTTTTGATTATCAATTTCTGCTCGTCTTCATTTTCAACGTTAATCACTCTCTCGGTGCATTCATGAAAATTGATAGTGCCTTGTTTGAACATGGAAATCACAACGTTGCTAAATTCTCGTCGGTGCTGTGTGGTCTCGAAGTAAACGAAGTATTTGTTCTTGGGTTTAATGTATTTCTTTAGGAATTCACATATAAGGTCTGGTTTGCCGTGAGGTAAGAAAACCTCTAGAATTTTTTGATGTTTCGTAGATATATCGGTTACTTGTAGTCCGTCAGTGAATTTTTGAAACACGAGTATTTGGTTTGGTTTTGTGTCCACAGCTTCATGTAATATAGGTATACCTAGAGATTCTAAGTCTCTGCCTGAATGAATCGTTTCTGTAGCGCTGGAACTTGTCTCCGATGGTACGAGACATTCGGGTTCCTTACTCAAAATTTGGTCTATGGAATCTGTGTCTGAGATAGTTATAGGACTGTTGGTTGCCGTTCTCTCTGAGTCGGATATAGATATGGTGTCAGATTGCTGAGAAGGATTATCTAGATTGACAATCATTGATATATCGTCAGGTTCTTCTGCTGTAGTCAATGCATTAAGTTTGAGACGTGATAGTGCGTCAGCATTTGCATTTAGTTGTCCATTTTTGTGTTTTATGTCAAAATCGTATTCTTGAAGTCGTAAACGCCAACGTGTTAACTTACTGCCCGGCTCTTTTAGTTGATATAGCCAGAGCAAGGGTTTGTGGTCGGTAACAATGTCAAATTTCCTTCCGTATAAGTACGGCCGGAAGTGTTTTGTGGCCCAAATTATTGCCAATAGCTCTCTTTCGATGGCACTGTACTTTCTTTCTGTGTCCGATAAAGTTCGACTGGCGTATGCAATAGGTCGGTCAGAGCCAATTGTCCCTTGGGATAACACGGCTCCTATTGCCACTTCCGAAGCGTCGGTGGTCAATATGAAGGGCTTGTTCATGTCCGGGTATTGAAGTATCGGGGCGTTGATTAACAGCTCTTTACACTTTTGAAAGGCTTCGATGTATTTTTCCGATTTTTCAACAGTTTTTCCTTTCCTTAAACAAGCTGTTAACGGTTGTGTTATTTTTGAAAAATCTTTGATAAATCTTCGATAGTAGCCAATAAATCCCAGGAATCTTTTTATTTCTGTCTGAGTCTCTGGAATTGGGTAGTCAATCACCACTTGGATTTTGTCATTATTTGGTCGGAGTCCGTCTTTAGTTAGTGTGTGGCCAAGATATTGAACTTCTCTCCGTAGGAATTCTGATTTGTCTAGTTGGACCTTGAGGTTGGTGAGTCTGAGCCTATCAAAGACTGCGCGTAACTTCTCCAGATGCTCGCGGAGTCCGTTAGAATATATAAGTATATCATCTAGATATACCAAACAGTGTATACCTTGCAGCCCTCTTAGTACGTTGTCCATGGCACGTTGGAAGGTTGCTGGGGCCGTTTTTAAGCCAAATGGCATGCGAAGGAATTCATAATGACCATTTTGGGTAGAAAACGCTGTCTTTTGTCTGTCCTCTTCTGCTATCTCGATCTGATGATAACCGGAAGCAAGATCCAGTGTTGTGAAATAATTGCTTTTACCTAATTTGTCGAAAAGGTCACAGATGTTCGGTAGAGGGTAGCGATCGTCCGTCGTTATTTCGTTAAGGCGCCTATAATCGACTACCATTCGGTATTTTACTTGTCCGGAAGCGTCAAGCTTTTTAGGGACGAGGTGCACCGGAGCGCTCCAAGGTGAGTGTGATTCTTGTACCACGTCGTCCTTGAGCAGCTTTTCTACTTGATTTTTAATTTCTTCAGCTTGGGCTGGAGCCTGTCTATACGGCTTTATGTATATAGGGTTGTCGCTTGTTGTTCTGATTTGGTGTTTAACCTGATTCGTGAAGGTAAGGGGTAGGTCTTCACAGTAGAATATGTCTTTATATTCTATACATAAGTCATGTATAGCTTTTCTTTCTTCCGAGCTAAGGTGGTCTAAGCGTAGCTTTGCTAGGTTTTCCTTGAGTAGCTGATCAATTTCTACTTCAGTAGATTCCGTTATGTAATTCAGGTCGCATGCTATTACGTCATCGTTTCGGACTGGCCGTACAACAAAGGGTTTCTTTATAGTCATGCCTACTTCATTTTCAGATGCATTTTGGATAACTGTGGTGGCATAAAAATTTTCACACTTCACAATAGCGGCGGGCATCCTGACATTTTCACAAAACTGTTTGTATTCGATAATTGCATCTCCTTTTTCTACGGACACTGGTATCTTTACCCGGGTTTCTGACCTTGGTTCTAGGGTCACCGAATGATCCTTGTCATAATATATTGGGATGGTTGCGTTTTGTGTTTTGAAAGTTCTGTCGTCTAGATCAATTTTGGCTTTCAATTTAAGCATTAGGTCCCATCCAATGACTCCATCATATTTGGGGTCTACGTCGTATACGAAAAACGTGTGGTCCATTTCTTCGTTGAATTCTTTGAATAAGGGTATGTCCACCACATGATTATGTGAACTGGATGCGTGAGTACTTGTTACCTCGAAGGGTTCATTTCTTTTGTATTGCTGGTAATGAGTGTCTGCCTTCCTTGGGCTGATAAAACATCTGCTGCTTCCTGAGTCTAGCATAAATTTTGCATTTATATCGTTGAATTTTACATAGGGTAGTTTTCGGGTGGCGTCGTAGTTGAGCTCAATTACCTCGGGGGTTTTGAGCTCAGGGTTAAGCAAAAATTTTCCACTGTATCGTCCTTGGTCTCTTCTTCATTGATTTGTTCTTCAGTGTATTCAACCATGGGGTCGTAATACAAGTTAGGGTCCTCATAGTAACCATAACCTTGTTCCTCATAATTAGGGTTGAAGTCGTCGGTCTGTTCCTGTGTTATGTTTATTTCATTCAGGGGTACCTGTCTTGGTTGTACCGTTCTCATGGTGACGTCACTGGTAAATGGCACTGGTGGTTTGTAGCCTTGATGTTGGGGTTGCTGGTAACCAAACTGTCCCGGTTGTGGACGAAAGCCTTGAGGCTGTGGCGGCCTGTATCCGAATTGTCCTGCTTGAGGGCGATACCCTCCTTGGTTAAATGGCTGAGGTGGGCGGTACCCAAAGGGGGTCATTTGAGGTCGCGGTATGTTTGTTTGAGTTGGGAAATTTGGCTTGTAACCAAACTGCATAGGAGGTCTGTAATTATTGTTAATATTAAATGGAGGTCGTATAGGCTGTGGTCTGAATGCCATTGGGGCTTGATTAGGGATACCGAATTTGAATTGTGGGTGTTGCATTACCGGAAGAGGTGGAGGTTTTGGTACTGTCAAGTGCTGTAGCATTTTTGATCTTAATTGGTATTGATCCTGGAAGTTGACTTCCTCCAGGACATGTTTAAGGGCATCTTCTAGAGTTAGGGGTTGTTTCAGCCGAATCACCCTAACCATGTGTTCAGGTAGGTTGTAGAGAAAGACGTTCAAAGCCGTGTTATTATGAATTATTTTCTTCGCCTGTTTCACGTCTTCGCTATTTGCCGAATTTTGGTGAATTTTCGAAAATAATATTGCGCGCATGTCCTGCACACGTCCGCAGAAATCTAGATAGGACTCTCCGCTTTTCAATTTAAGGGATTCCAGTTCAAACGCTACTGACTCTTCACTACGCGGGTCTCCGAAATGTTGGATCAATAATGCCCTGAGGTCGTCATAACTTGTGAAGTCACCCCGCTCACTGATTAGGGCGGCAGCTTTTCCAACGAGTTTGCTGGTGAGACATTGCATAAGGAATTCATTTCTTTGGGTGGTACCTTGAAAGTACTGAATGACATACTCGCATTTTTTAAGGAAAAGCGTCAAAGTTTTAGTGTTGCCGTCGTAATCAGGGACCAGTTTTAACATGTCCCTAAGAAGGGGCGGTGCTATGGTAGCTGCTGTGGCTGCATCCACCATTTTTACAACTATCTATTACTATTCCTTCTAAATTAAAATATTTTATACTTAATTATAATTATCTGTGCAATTTTCGTCACAATTTACCTAATTTAACCTATTGCGCAATTTTAATCGCGTATATATCTAAATTAATCTATGTTATGCAGTTTTAGTCACAGTTACCCTAAATTATCCTAAATTGTGCAATTTTAATCACAATATAACTAAATTTACTTAAATTGTGCAATTTTAATCACAATAAAATAGGCTTATACTAGAAAACAATTTTCGTGGATGGGGATGGGGTAAGCAGGAGGATTTTACTCCAGAGGATGCTACTCTATGTACTTACATGCCCAGCGCCATCGTAGTCCGCTTTAACAAATTTGTTTGGTTCGGGGATACCGGTGTCAGCTTCCGATGCTAGGGTGCTGGCACACTGCTGCCGCTCGAGGATCGCGGAATTCACGCGAATATTCACACGCGCTGGCTAGCAACTGATATCCGGCCCGGCTGCGCCAGTTAAAAGTCGGGAACGCACGAAAGTCTTTTTAAAAACTAATTAATTAAACACTACGTCTGTTCAGACTAAAGATTTTATTTAGACTGCCCTTATTCTAACATGCAATCTTATTTTATACCTAACACCTAAGCCGAGCCTTATCGGCCGGATGCTGAGTTGGCGACATGTAACCTGATCCGCGTGGTACGAGGATCGTTGGGTGGACTACGAATGTTATGACCATTGTGTGCGAGTACCAGGAACATAACGACCTATTAGCTGTATAGCTGTTTATAGATCTTGAGTTTTGATCACAATTTCCTTTACTCTTGCATGTATAACAAGTCCAATACTAGTTTTAATCTACATGTTTTGTTCTAACGAGTGTTGTAAATAACATAATAACATTTTTCTGCAGATTCCCTCGCCGAGGACGAGACATCAGCCAAGTGAATGCATGTTGCATGTCATAGCAAAAAGTGGGACAAATTAGATTTTCCCATCCTTATCTATGTTGCGAAATCGGTGTTAGGCATTTAGCACTTAAAATTGGCCCCAATTGAAAAAGATTATACACAACTTATGAATGTTTGTAAACGTGAAACCTACCTCTGTTTTTACCGTAAGTGAAAAGTTAACAGTATTGAGAAATATGCCATATGATGGTTCTAATCGCTTTTGCTAGAGCTCTTTCAATTAACAATTTCTAATATATCAACTTATATTATATCTGTTACTTATTCCTGGTTTAAGTTAGTAAATAGCAGATAAGCAATCCAGTTAAACAAAGCAAACTATAAAAAATCTATTACCAAGTGAGACATAAAAATAAACAAAGATAAAAATGTCAGAATATTCATCAGGAATTTAATATGTCCATTTTTTTACCTATATTTTAAGAGGGAGTTTTGTCGCAGCCGACTATGTCACTCCCATAAGGCTTATACAATATACAATTACATCAATTTAATATACAATTACATACTACCCATAAAATTACTATATATATCTAGAAGATATGTCCATGATATCATATCTTTATCCATGGATATCATTAAGTATCAATAAATCAGATTTCTGATTTTTGTTTTTAATCTCTGATAACTGAATGTACCTAAATTGATACTAAAGCCAAATTACCTAGACATTTGCTTACATAATCTAATTCTAATGTACTTATAATTAAAATAAATCTTAATGTAAAAAGCTAACCTATTAGGAAGTTTGTTCATAGCATTCCTATAACGTTAATTATTTTTAGTAGATTATATGTAACTGTTTAAAAAATTAATACTGACACAAAGCGAAATTAACAAGTCAGTCAAAATAACGATTAGCTTTCTTCTAATTACTAAATTGCATTTGTTATTTAATATACTACATACCTATATTTCGGTATTTTAAAGCATTTAATATAGTAATTTATTACTGAATTAGATATCAAAACGTTGGTATTCTCTGATGCCATTTTCTTTAAGCATTTCTCTTAAACATTCTTCATTCTAATGTCGTGTAAAAGTACTGTATTCATTGGCAATCCATACTTTGATAATAATATTAGATGTTGAGTTTTATTACAAAACGTTGTTTAAATATTAGTCCAGAACTTTGAAAATAAAAAGTCGGTTCTAGTCGTTCAAACATCACATACAAACAATCAAAATGTCAACTTCAAATTGGAACATTGATTATCATAGATTTTTACAGTTTGATTGTTGTTTATGACAACAAAAACAGACTTGGTATTTTCAAAGTTCTAACCTAATATTTAAACCACGTTTTGTAATAAGGCCCTTTATGTATAAGCTTAGCCATGTTTCTCAATAGAATAGAATTGTAGATTTAAAGATTGGCAGAATGAAATGTTTATTAGATTTATAAATATGTATTGATATTTTGGAATTATTTTGTCAAGTGCTAAACCCACACTATGGTTGTTTAACTTACCAAACAACCATAAGCTCATTTCCAAATAAAAGTTGTAAATTATATTGATATTTGCTTGTTTGTGTATGTATAAAATGATGTAATATTTTTGCAAACTATATTACTTACTTATATTGAATCTCTAGTTATCACGGTCAGGTTATCTTAAATGATTGTACTTATTTCTAAATAACAATGTTGATAATATTGTTACAATATACTGTTATAGTGAGATATTTTATCAGTTTAAGTATGTCAATAACTTTTAACATATAATATGTGTAAATTGTAGTAGGTACTGCTTATATTTTGTTATCGAATCTACTAAGGCTATTATTATTCACTAGCTGACCCGGCGAACTCTGTTCCGCCTTAGAGGCAATAAATAAGCAGATTTTTGTTTTTATTCAATTCAATTGAACAAAAAAACAGGATAAAAAGTACCTATCCTATGTCCGTCTCCTGGTTCTAAGCTACCTCCCCACCAATTATCAGCTAAATCCGTTCCGCCGTTCTTGCGTTATAAATGGTGTAACTAACACCACTTTCTTTTTGTATACAGATTATATTGGCATTCCATTTTGAGTTCTTCTGTGGGTCGGGTGACACGTTAAATTGTAAGTCCCGACTGTTTGTCTAGTACGGCAGTCGATAAGCCATGTCAGAGGCCCTTAGGGCGGCTTGATAAACTCTGGACCCCAGAGTTGGCCACTCTCATTCGATAAGAAGAAAAATATGCATTATATTGTAGCAACCAATTTTGTATATAACTAAAATTAATTGTTTATATTTTTGTAAGCAAGCAAAACCGACGGACAACGCTTGTATGCCGCGTGAGTGCTATGGGCACGCGCACAAACCTGTGACGCGGGCCCAGCCATTGTCTTCGCAAAACAAGTTATAAAATCGCTGTCGCTCGGTCGCGAGCGGCAGTGTGTCCTAGCGTCCCACGGCGAATGCACGTCAGTTTTGCGAGCACAATTAAACGCTGTAACCCTCTCGTAAATGAATATACAAATCATTCAATCAATTTAAGGTGTCGTTTCTTTCTGGAAATATGGAGTTAGGAAGGAACACGCTTTATTGGTGACCACCAACGTTTGGATAGATAGAGAGAACAGGATTGAATTGAAGATGAATAGTCAAAGCGGGAGCCGAGAACAAAGCGACGGTGCGGTTAGCATTTTCAAGGTAGGAGTGAAGATACCACCATTTTGGCCCGAGGAACCTACGCTGTGGTTCGCACAAATTGAAGGCCAATTCCTCATCTCCGGGATCACGTCAGATACAACAAAGTTTTATCACGTTATATCGCAGCTCGACCAACAGTATGCAGCAGAAGTCAAAGACGTGATAGTGGCCCCACCAGCGGAAAATAAGTACCTGAAATTAAAAACCGAATTAATCAAACGCCTATCGGAATCTCAAGAAAAGAAGGTAAAGCAGCTGCTGACGCATGAAGAACTAGGTGACCGTAAACCTTCACAATTTTTACGGCACCTTCAAACGTTAGCAGGCCCAACCGTACCGGACACATTCCTGCGCACTTTGTGGAGTAGCCGTTTGCCACACAACATTCAGACAGTCATAGCCTCGCAGACAGATACACCATTGGAGACCATAGCCGACTTAGCGGATAGGGTTTATGATATTGTACCTATGCCTTCGGCAAACATCGTGGCGTCGACAAACACAGTGGCGGGTATGATGAAGCAGCTGAGTGAACTTTCTCTGGAAGTTTCATCGCTAAAAGAACAGTTGACCCGGTCACTTAAGTACGGTGATTCCAATACACACAACAACAGACAGCGCAGACGCAGTCGCTCACGTCCCAAACGTCATAACCCTGATATATGCTGGTATCATAATAAATTTGGTGAACATGCTACTAGATGTACTACTCCATGCAATTTCGCCGTTCAGGGAAACGCAAGCGGCAGCCGGAAGTAGCGGCTAACGACTGCCTGCATAAAACAGTCCGCTTATTTATTACTGAACGACAATCTAAAGTTCCATACCTAATGGATTCGGGCTCAGAGGTGTGTGCGTATCCACGGTCACTAATCAAACAAAGTCGTACCAAGACAAATTATCAACTATTTGCCGCGAATGGATCCACGATCTCAACCTACGGCTGGATCCAACTGCAACTTGATCTGGGACTACGACGTACTTATAGTTGGCGTTTTGTAATAGCGGACGTGTCTAAGCCAATCATAGGTGCTGATTTCCTCAGGTTTTATGGATTATTAGTTGACGTAAGGAATAATCGATTAATAGATGGACTTACAACACTATCAACTACCGGCGCACCTGTCAAGCTACAAGATGCAATCTCATCAATCAAAGCCGTAGCCGGTGACACTGCGTACCACCAAATCTTACGTGAGTACCCTGCTATCACATGTCCAGCTGGAACCCGGAAGGAGGTTAAGCATGGTACGGAACACCACATTCGCACAACGCCAGGTCCACCTGTATCTAGTCGCCCAAGAAGACTACCACCAGATAGACTAATAATCGCCAAGAAGGAATTCGAAGAGATGTTAGTCAACGGAACCGCGCGCAGATCTGAAAGTTCATGGGCATCCCCACTTCACCTCGCACCCAAGAAGGACAATGGTTGGCGTCCATGCGGTGACTATAGAGCACTCAACGCGCGTACTGTTCCGGATAAGTACCCAATACGTCACATTCAGGATTTTTCACAGCAACTGGCAGGTGCCACAATATTTTCAAAAATTGATTTGGTCAAGGCCTACAACCAAATACCTGTGCACGCAGCAGATATACCGAAAGCAGCCATCACCACGCCATTCGGTTTATTTGAATTTCCGTACATGACCTTCGGATTACGAAACGCAGCGCAGACGTTCCAGAGGTTTGTGGATGAAATGCTCAAGGATCTCCCATTTTGCTACGGATTCTTAGATGACATTTTAATCGCCTCGGAAAACGAAGACCTTCACTACCAGCACTTGCGACAGCTTTTCCAGCGCTTGGCAGAGTACGGTATGCTCATAAATACCGCTAAATGCGAGTTCGGGAAGACCCATATAATTTTTCTTGGGCACGAAGTCAGTGCAGCGGGTATCAAGCCACTTTCAGACAAAGTACAGGCTATCCAGGACTACCCTACTCCAACAACTGTGAAGGAAGTACGCAGATTCCTCGGTATGTACAACTTCTACCGCCGATTCATACCAGGAGCAGCAGAATTCCAAGCACCTCTCAATGTCGTGCTATCTGGATCTAAAACAAGAGGATCACAAACCATAACAATGACCCCAGAGATGTTACAAGCTTTCAATGCGTGCAAGACTAGCCTATCAAATGCAGTTCTACTTGCGCACCCTAAACCAGATGCGCAGTTAGCTGTGTTTACGGATGCATCGGACTCATCGATAGGAGCAGTACTTCAACAGAAATGCGACGATAGTTGGCAACCACTCGCGTTCTTTTCGCGACGCCTAAATCCAGCACAAAAGAAGTATAGTCCCTACGATCGCGAACTACTGGCAATCTACGATGCAATTCGCCACTTTCGACATATGGTAGAAGCAAGACCATTCACGGTTTATACAGATCATAAACCGCTGACATTTGTCTTTTCCCATAACCGCGAGAAATGTTCTCCCCGGCAATTTCGGTACTTAGACTACATATCACAATTCACAACAGACATACAGTACGTCAAAGGAAGCCAAAATAGCGTAGCGGACGCGCTTTCTCGGATAGAAGAAATTGGCACTCAAACACTGGACTACCAAGCACTCGCCAAGACACAAGATACCGATCCAGAACTCAAAGAACTACTACAGAGAGGTTCAGCACTCAAGCTTCAGAAAATCAAAGCACCGGATTCCGAAATATTTGTCTTTTGCGATGTTTCCACTCCGAACCCACGACCGTACGTGACACCTGCTTACCGAAAACTGGTCTTTGAAGCACTTCATCGATTGAGTCATCCAGGCGCAAAAGCGACAGCAAAACTAGTCACCCAGAGATTCATTTGGCCTGGAGCACAAAAAGATTGCCGACAATGGGCCAAAGAATGCACAGATTGCCAAACATGCAAAGTATACCGGCATACTCAATCACCTACTTCTGATTTCCCTCTCCCTTCTCAACGTTTTTCCACTATCCACATGGATATTGTGGGCCCTTTACCAATTTCATGTGGTTACAGGTACTGTCTCACTGTCATCGACCGTTTCACGCGTTGGCCTGAGGCATATCCACTTCCAGACATCACGGCGGAGACATGTGCCCGCGCCTTCATCGCTGGCTGGGTGTCTCGCTTTGGAACACCACATCGTATCACCACCGACCGAGGAACACAGTTCCAGTGTGAACTCTTCCGCAACCTGACGACCATCTTGGGGGCACAACATCGCCCTACTACAGCATATCACCCTGCGTGCAATGGTATGGTAGAACGCCTGCATCGTCAAATGAAGGCCGCAATCATGTGCCATCAGAATTCTGGATGGACCGAGGCGCTACCACTCGTACTCTTGGGTATCCGTACAGCCTGGAAAGAAGATATTAAAGCTTCAGCAGCTGAGCTCGTCTACGGCGAAACACTTAGACTGCCTGGAGAGTTCTTCGTACCTGACAAGACATCTCATGACATAACCAACTTCGTGTCTCGACTCCGACTCCACATGGCCCGGTTGTCTCCAAAACCTGCAAGTAGACACGGAAGGAAGCCATTTTATGTACCAAAAGATCTCGCTGCAGCAGAATATGTCTTCCTTCGGCAAGATGCATCGAGACGCTCGCTGGAACCGCCATATACAGGTCCCTACAAAGTGATAGAAAGGCAAAGCAAAACATTTAAAATTTCTATCAATGGCAGAGAGTCTACCGTTTCAATAGATCGTCTGAAACCAGCACATATTATGTCGTATTACTCGGAACAAACAAGACCGGAACAGACTCCTACCAAATCAGTTCCTGTGAAGATGGATGAGACCAGACCAACACAGATGGCTAAACCAGAAAAGAAGACCAGATCTGGACGTACAGTTCGCTTCACAGATTACTATCGACCTTCGTGACCTTCGGTCTCAGCGGGGGAGTACTGTAGCAACCAATTTTGTATATAACTAAAATTAATTGTTTATATTTTTGTAAGCAAGCAAAACCGACGGACAACGCTTGTATGCCGCGTGAGTGCTATGGGCACGCGCACAAACCTGTGACGCGGGCCCAGCCATTGTCTTCGCAAAACAAGTTATAAAATCGCTGTCGCTCGGTCGCGAGCGGCAGTGTGTCCTAGCGTCCCACGGCGAATGCACGTCAGTTTTGCGAGCACAATTAAACGCTGTAACCCTCTCGTAAATGAATATACAAATCATTCAATCAATTTAAGGTGTCGTTTCTTTCTGGAAATATGGAGTTAGGAAGGAACACGCTTTAATATAATGTATGATATAATGTTATAATAAGTTAAGCAGTCGCTAAGTCATGTCAAAGGCTTTTAGGGCAGCTTGATAAACTCTCGACACCAGAGGTGGCCACTCTCATTCGATAAGAAGATAATGACTGCATTGAACCAGTTTGAACTTGGTTACCTTTATATTTAGTTCAAATGTTATATTTATGAAACAATAATTTTACGCAAACGTTGCTGTATGTAATTCCGTCATATTATTAATTAATCCTGTTAATGATGGTTTTCAACTACAGAACTTTTTTTTGAGAAGAGAGCTCTATTTTAGTACTTAGAGAAAATATTGCTTTATCAAAAAGTAAAGTCACAGAATACATAATGTGAAGTGCCAAACCGTAACGACATATTGATATTTCAACATTTTGTATAGAAATTTTTAATAGAATTTTCTGCATGTTTTAGTGGCAGTCACTGAGCAATTTTTCACTCAAAAATAATAAATTTTATAAGACCTATCTAGTAAATTTGCTTAGAATTGAATTCTATCTTAGGCTTAGAAGATAATATTATTTAATTTATTACATGACAATTACAGCCAAGTTGAAACTCTTATATGATGTAATTATTATATACCTAATTAAGCATTTATTTTACTTTTCATTGTTTGTTATAGTTCTACTGATGCTGTGAAGAAAAAAGGTGAAGAAGTGTGTGTAATAATAAGTTTTAATTCCTAATTATCTTTGATAATAATGATTGTTTATTTATCTACATAATGAGTGGGGCTTTATTTTTTGTTTACAAGAACTAAATCATCTCCATTTCGACGTCTTTTTCGAAACCATTCCAATAAAAGCGTTGCTACTGCAATATTTGTGCATAATTTTGTTATTTGGCTGAAATATGTATGTAAGGAAACTATTTTGCGTAATATATAGTTTTATTTATGTATAGCTAATTAATAGCTTGTAGTTGAATAAATCAATTATGTATTTACTGGTTTGTTTTTTTTAAATTTACCTATAATATTATAGTGCCCTGAACACTATTTGTAACATAACCTTTGTTTTTTTAACATGGTATTATAGGCTTACGCTTAACTACAACTTGCCTGATGTTAGCAACGTTATAATCTACAATCTAGCGCGCTTGCCTATAAGAAACCTATCTGTAACCTTTATATAATTTTATGAATATACTTTTTGCAAAGAAATATCTTTGCAGGACTATTCTAAATATGCCAGTCTATTAGCTAATACTGAATTTAGAGAATTCATCTGAGGGTAATTAACACATAAAATTATTTAAGATGAAAGTTTACCTATATTGTTATTTCTTCACACACAGGTGGCGTGAACTGATTTGAATGAAATTTGATATAAAGGGAGATAAGACTTTGGTGGAGTAACACAAATTTAGTTTTCCTACAGCAACAAACCTACCTAATAGAATACAGAAATAAATTGACCTCTGTAACGTTTCTACTTCATTAATACAAAATCATACATTTAAACTTGTTACTTTATTGAGGCTAAAATACTTAAATTGTAAATGTTACAACTATAACATGATGTCAAGTAAATGAAAGTCATTGCTCTATGCTTGGCTAATAATTATCTAAGTACAAAGAAATGATGTTACGAGTTAAACAACATAGATGCACCAAAGAATGTAATCAACACAGTACTCCGTGTATGAATGAACGTGATAATATGATGTTAGAGGACAATACTGCTGTCTTTATCCCAACTATCGCGGTGTGAATGAGGCGGTGTATTCTCACAGTCACCACCGATAGAAGTAGCTTTAGATATATTCTTCAAAGACACACTACTCCCAGTAGGATCAAGCGGAACAGGCTTAGACAAAGACTTCAGTCTTGGAATATGTGATACTCTTTTAGGAATTTTAGATGTAGCTAGCTTTTGATTTTTCGTGTCAAACATGTTGGCAGACTTTGATCTGGGATGGCCACCATCTTTGTTTTTCATACAGGACAAAGGTGTTCTGGAACCACTGTTGTTATTAAGTTTTGACTTTCTAGGTGTGTCATTTATGTTTGTAGTTTCATCTTCATAAACAAGTAGTCCTCCGTCCTCAGTGTTGTTATGCTTGATAGTTTGCCGAAGCTCCGCATTTGTACTCTGAAGCACCTTTATTAGAGAATCATCAGACATTTCCTCCACATTATCTTCTTTGCTCTCATCAATCTTGCTTACAACAATAGGTGTTCGTTCTATGCCAACAGATGGAGAACGAGGGTCAACATCCAAAATTTTAAAAAGTTGCATATTTTTCACAATTTCTTCAGTATTATTTGTATCACAAGGACTTTCCACATCATCAGTACTGTCTTCAATCTTTTCTTCAGTCTCTACATAGTCAAAATTAGTTTCTAGCAGCTTGGTTGGCTTCTGTTCTTCTAATACTGGTGAAATATTATCATTTATTACCTCATTCGAAGCGGTTGAGGACCCCAAAGGTTCTTCAGACTCGATGGTTCCATTTAGGGAGATATCACAGAATTGGTTGCACAAATTCTTAGGCACAACTAATTCAGGGCTCAACTCTCTGGCTTCGGAGCAACTATCACAGTTTTCATCTCCATCAGAGTTGTTTAGTTGTGGACTGTCACAGCTTCCACTGCGATGGCGAGCAAACGGGCGTCCATTTTTTAAAGCATCTATTTTGGAGGCTATAACAATAGGTGTTCTTTCGAAATCTTGCGTAGGAGATCGTGGGTCGTATGATTGTAGATGGTTCTTTATCACAGCCGAGAGAATAGGATTGTTCCGTATCAACTTTTCATCAGTCGCAGCTGTATCAAATGTTTTGCGAAGGTCACAGTTTTTAGTAATGTTGTGTTTAGCACCCGGTTTACCCTGAAAACGATATAAACAACATTATTAGACCATCTGTTACACAGTGGCAAGAAAATTTCAGAAGAAACAAGAATAATTCTGGGACTAAAGTACATTTAAACAATACATCTAAAAAAAAGCTGTTGATTGACAAAAATCTTTTGGGTTTACCTGTAAAGGAGTTCGTGTAATTTCAGGAGTTGGAGATCTGGGATCAGTGGGGCTGATTTCTAAGTCGTTCTTTTGTGTGGTGTTGAGTTCATTGCTTGGTTTACTTCCGTTACTTCCCATTGTTACAATTAACGTTTGAATAAACTTTGCCACAACTATTATCGAAGAAATTAATACATTTTCATTACAAATGGGATAAAATTTTCAACGAAGTACAAACTCAAAACATGTAACGGACGAAAACGTCAAAATCAAAAATCCGGTTTCCGATTTTAAATTTTGATACGTTCAAAAACTATTGAACTCTGTAATAATCAACAATCCCCATCACAGATTGGAACAAATAATATTTTATACTAATGGTCTAATATATTTTTTATTATTAAAAGGGAAAATATTTTTTTGTATGTAGTAAGTACGAAATTTATTTCGTAAAATATTTGACAAATTTTATGACAGTATATTGCTAAAAATCTCATGGTTTGGTTTTTGAACATATTCTGGATTATATTCGTGTTCTATTGGCCGGACCAAACATCCGCTTTTGATCAGTTATCCAATCAGAAGAAGTGGCGCCAATACCAAGAAACTGCTAAAGCGCGCGATAAATTTGAAAATGTGGCCTATTTTTTTCCGTTACGTTGACGTTATAAGTATAATGAGAACATGGCAAAAAGAAACAGTAATACTGGAATGGAAATGGGAAGTGGGCGCGACCATACTGCCATATTACAATCGGATAAAAAGTCCTTTTCTCATAGTCTATCAGATTTATTGTCGAAGGTAGGTATATATGTCACGGTAAATGTGGATAATGCGGGAATTATGCATAATTACCAGTGCAGTAAAAGTGGGAAAAACTTTCGAATTAATCACATTTACCGGTAATCATAGGCTCACGCTTGACTACAACTTGCCTGATGTTAAGCTAGTTATAATTTACGATCTAGCGTGCTCGCTAGAAGAAACCGTTTTACTCTCAACTTGGAGACCGACTAATTATAATTCAGAGGGAGTCTTTGGAACATCTAATGTATAACGGTGCCTCCTTGCCGAACCTCTACTCGTGCAATTTATTTTAATAAACATTTTGATTCTGCTGTGTGATTTTATTATATTCTACCAAAGGGGTATGGTTATCTATACTAATATTATAAAGCTGAAGAGTTTGTTTGAACGTACTAATCTCAGGAACTACTGGTGCGAATTGAAAAATTATTTTTTTGTTGAATAGAACATTTATCGAGGAAGGCATTAGGCTATAATATAACATCACGCTGCAAGTAATAGGAGCGAAGAAACAATGGATAATGTGGAAAAAAACGGGCAAATTTATTCATCTTTGAGGGCTTCCATTGCGTGCGCTGTGAAAACGCTTCAAAATGCAAAAAAATATTGCCTAAAATAACTATTACACGCGGAAGAAGTCACTGGCACAGCTAGTTGTATGTAATTACCGGTAAATGTGGATAATTCTCTACATTTACCGTGTGAGTCGGTAATTATGCATAATTACCGGTAATTATGCATAATTCCCGATTATCTACATTTACCGTAACATATACATAAGGTATCTGTCCAAAAAAATCATTGATTTATTTTTGGATGACAAAATAATCATGACTATATAAAAACAAACATTTCATGAGAAATAAGGTAGGCAATCCAAAATCATTTTATGACATAGTCTGAAAATGTAGTTTTAACCCATAGTCAGAAAATGTACCGATTAATAAAAAAAGGACGGATTTCCTTTTCGCTTAGGTACCTACATACTTCACTTTCGTAGAAAAAAAAAACATAAATAATTGAGAAAAATATTTAATTTAACATAATGGAGACACTTACAATAGTTTGATTAATAAAATAACAACTTTAATTATGTAACTTACATACAATATTTTTGTTAGGCATGTTAGGTACCATGTGTGGCTATTAACTTTTTATATATTATTAATTGTTTCTCGGAATGCAGGCGAGCTCTTCAGTCCAGGAGCCCCTGCGGCAGACTGTGACAGAGTGCGTGTTAGTTTTCCAGCCGCGGCCGCAGCGCACGTGGCAAGTGGAGCCCTCTGTGAGGCCGGAGGAGCGGCCGACGGTGGCGCCCTTGCAGCTCACGCGGCCGTGCAGAGGCGGAGGGGGCGGCTCGCACCACGAGCGGACTGTAAATATTAATAAGTAAAATTAGTTGAGCTAGAATTAATTTTAAAAAGTTAGTGTGGCTCAGCGGTTCCAGTGCCTGATTGTCATCCATACCCAACCTGGTTCGAATCCGGCCCTACACCAATGACTTGTTTTTCAAGTGTGGATTTACACTCGCTTAACGGTGAAGGAAAACATCGTGAGGAAACCGACATGTTTGAGGACCACAATATCCGAGGACATGTGTCTTCCGTGGAAGGACCTGGGCGCCCACCACGATGTATCTGCCCAAGAGAACTCCCATTACGAATTAATTCTGTGGAGGAGTCACGACCCTCGGTCATGAGGAAATACGACTCAAAGAGAGATTTAATTACAAAATTATACTATTTTCATCTTCATCACGAAATATAAAGATTTTTCTTCGGCAACATTAAATACTGTTTTTTACACGGAATGGGCCTACGTTTGGTATTAGAGCATGTTTTAAGTTATGCACTTTTACTTGGCATGACATATGCTACTTTTAAAACTGTATAAACATTGAGCTTTCGTAAATACGAGGCTTGTGCAGTACATACTTGTAGATTGTTTCGTGAAAGTATATTATCACGATATAAATCTGTTCATTCGCCAAAACTATTTTCATTCGACGACAAAACTCGTTAAAATTTATTACAGTGCAATGATTTGAACTGAGTGTTGTTCTTGACCCTGAGAGATTCCTTTCCTCAGTCTATTAATTCCGCTAACACAAACACAGTTAGTCAAGTACTCGTATTAATAGCTGAGTGACCATAACTCTTGTTATGACGCGTAAAGTCGTATAACTCATGCTAAAAGGACCTGCTGTGTGTTTCACAATGAGTCGGATACGAATCCGATTCGATTGAGACGGAAATCAATCGGCATGGAAAGGGTTTTTCCAAATCACATTGCTTCCATACGATTCTTTTGACAAATTTATTTAACAGAAAAATCGGATACGTTCGCTGAGCCAAAAGCTAGCGAATTCGTTTCCGTCGATGATAAATTCAATTTTGTTTTTTCATGATATTAAACCCGATTTACACTTAATAATATATTCATTTATTTTTATACATAATTATTCATATAAAATCTACAGTTAAAATGATAAAATTAGTCTTAAAATAAGAAAATAAAATTCTACCATTGCAATTAATTTCTACCAATTTTACTACGAGCGGATCGGATCATATCCGACTCATTGTGAAACACCATGCTGAAGTGTTGAAACCTTGGCTCGTACTGCGCTTTTCCACAACATTGGCGATATTGTTTCCGCTACGCAGATTTGTTACGGTTACGAACAGATTCAGGTTGTAATTGTATCTAGACATTAGATAGGGAAGTCTGCTGCAGTCTATTTATCCACGCAGATGTAAGGCCAATAATAATTTTAAACTAATATTGCAAACACCCACACACTAGCCAAATAATTTAATAATATGCAGCAGGTATTATAATTATCGAACGATGATTAATTATAAATTATTGCGCGTGTGTCTATGAGGCGCACCAAATAATGCAGGTGTAAAACATTTCGTATTTCCAACCCGTTGGCAAGGGGCCCAAATATTTGATTCAAGTTCCCGTTTATCATAGAGATATAAAATCACAGATTTGTGCTGTTCGTCGCACAAAAATGTTGTGTAAATTTATTTCGGTGCTCGAATAAAAAATAATGCGTTTGGCACAATGTTGGGATAATTCACCTTTGCAGAACGGCAGATGTCCTATCCACTTCTTGTCGTGGCCGCAGACGAGGCCCGGAGACCCGTGTAACTCAGCTTCAGGATCTCGGCATGCAAAATTGCACGTTTTATTTTGGTCCCCACAATGTGCCACCAGATATTTTGGCAATGGGCAGGATCGAGTCAGCACATGCACCTCCATAAAGCAATGCTTGAGAATCTGGAACGATAACATTTATATGAAGGGCACAATCACTTGTTTACAAAGCTCATATATTTTGGGTTGAATTAACGCATTTGTTTATATCAGTGTCAGGAGTCGCGTTGCTACGTTAATTGATGAGCTTTCTAAATCACAATGGGCGTTGACGATCATTGTTTATTGAATTTACGATACATTTCATTTGATCAAGTTAAGTATACATTTTTATAATAAAAGCAACAAAAAGACAACATAATAAGACTCAGTCACGCTTTCTTCTTCAGAGACGCTGTCGCGCTTTGCCAGCTTTTATACATGTGTATTTTAGGATAATATCATGTTAAAAAATAAAACAAACTTACTTTTCCTTTATAAGTGATTCTCCCAACAATAGGATATGATCCTTCAAAGAGGACTGCACCGAACTGCACTCCATGCATATGTTCGTAGTGCATTCCCTTCGGTATGGGATACCCGGAACAAGTCTTTATGTACGGGTAAGGAAGTACTACACGGTCTGAACCGGACTTGGCTACCAATGTTCTGTCGTGAGGACACTTTACGCAAAAGTCATCGTAGCTGTAGTAATCTGAAAAAAAGACATACAAGTTACAGGGTTTCTAATTAGTTTGTCTGGTAGATATTACTTTATAATTATGTAGATACGTCTAATTACAAACAAACAGAATTTCAATTATCAGTAACACTATTTTTTCCTGTTAAATATTTTACGGTTGAAAAAAAAACCTCATATGAGAGTTAGGTATTGTCTGTCAATTATAAGAAGCTGTTGAAGTTAAAAAGTGTGAAAAAACCCTAACGCTATTTCTTACCTTCATGAATGCTATTCAGTGCCCTTTCACTCAGTCTCGCTGACATCTGTTTGTTATGTCTATGATAATAATTATCTCCATTCGCCCGCACGACATCACCACCTGGGTACACTCCTGTCACTTCATTGTTTAAATTCT
The DNA here is from genome assembly GCA_927399415.1 of Macaria notata. Taxonomy (NCBI): domain Eukaryota; kingdom Metazoa; phylum Arthropoda; class Insecta; order Lepidoptera; family Geometridae; genus Macaria; species Macaria notata. Next base: position 6,831,240 of record OV656727.1, read on the forward strand.
TCTCATTAACTTCTTTAGCGTAAGCATCAGAGAGGTAAAAGAGCCGCGGGTCTTCTCTCGGCTGGTGCACTTTGATCGTCTTCTGCGAGGCGGCCTCGTGCCTTCTAGATAACTGTACCGGCGGTCGTGGCTCGGCGAACCCGCCGCTATAATCGTCATAATCATGGCCTGCAGGAAATATAGACCGCCTACTGTGACTGTTGTGATTTACTTTATATCGTGAATCTTCTTTTGGCAGGAGTTTCACCCTGGAACGATAAACAGCTACATCAAAACGCATAAAATAGACAAAGATTACCTTCACCTGTAAAAAAACTGAAAACAAAATAAACTCTCTGTCGAACTGTTGAGTTTGTGTGTATGATTTATTTCACCATTAACCTAAATATTTATAAATCAAATTCTTGATTGTTATAGAAACAAAAACTTTCAACACTTCATAGATCTCGAATACAGGTTTAAAGCTCAACACTTAGGCATTATAGGAATAGATTTGTGACGTAAGCCCGCAGGTCTGTGCTTTGATATAGAGCTTTAGTAAAATATTACTGAAAGCACTATGTTTATTTTGATAATGTCGAACCTAAAATATTCCAGTGAGATAAATGGTGGTATGCATATGAACGCTTCACATCATTTAGATTTCATGTGCTAGATTGCTTTAAATATGAATTTAGGATTATTCTGTGAGTTTAGGAATAAGGGGAACTAGGTTGGTATAAGTCTATAATCTGCTGAATCTAGATGCAATGTAGATTAACTGCATGTCTAGCTTTTAGGGCCATAGGTATGATCCAAATATTGATACTGAAATTACGGCACGTAAAGAGTTAGCTAGGCCACATTTTTGCGTTAAATTGTCTGAAATATTTTAACTGTGTAAGCAGATGTTAGCTTTTGTGGATGTTCTAATCAAAATCGTGGATGTATGTATAGAAGCCAGTTTTTTTTTATGATTTACATATTTAGCTTAGTGGAGTACCTAAGTTTAGAATTTTAGTTGGTCTCTCAGATAATTATAAATGTTTTTTCTTTTGAAAAGTTTGAATATAATATACTTAGGTAGGTGGATGTTAGTACAGATATCTACTGGACAAAAATAGATAAGACACACAACGATTCCACGCGAAATTGAATTCTAAATAAGTACTTATACGATTCAATTTACACAAAATTTTACTTTTTCAGAAAATGTGTCACATTTTCACGGTCATCCTTGAATATTATGTTGTTATTTAAAGAAATGATACTGCGGTCGTGCACCGAGACAAGAAGCTGTTAAATGTAGTGCCAAAGATTTTGCGTCAATGCTTAGATTATACAGTTTTCACTTGTATGTCTTAGCATTAAGATGTTTTTTCATACAGACCTGTTAATATCTATGTCCGGCCGCCAGGCGCCGAGTGTTCCTGTAAATAATATTTAATGCTACAATTTGTTGAAGTGTTCATGATGTGGGGATCAAATAATGGGTACAAGTTCACACTCGATTGCTTTACTCATGGATGTTCAAGGTAAATGACACTAAACGATACCAATGTATAATGAAATATGTATCTATGTACATTAAAAAGGGGCCTTTCTGACAAGAAAGGTACCTACAAGACCGACACCTATGGCACCTAGGCGTAGGCCTATTCACAGCAGTGGGTCGCAAAGGCTGAATATGATGATGATAATAATGTATATCAATGTGATTTCAAATTTGTATTAACAGAGATATTGCGCTCATGATTAATAATAATTAACAAATAACACATGAATTAATTAATATAAACATAATACATTACTTAATGGTAATAGTAACATTAACATTATAGATTTCTTTGCATTCTTATTCCAAAGCGCAATGAGAGCAACACACTACTTGATTACAGTTTTTCTTCATCTTTGAAAATACTTAGCAAATAAATTATGCATTTGTATATGAGACAACTATATACGAATATGTATGTAAATGTACATGAATGCGTGTGGTATAAATGACTTACTAACTACTGATGCTAATGGTTGCAATATCGCAACAAAGCCATGCTTTGAATACCACAATTGTAATGATTTGCTTACAAATGGATTGTAATATTATATCTGCATAAAATAGAATCTGAGACGCATTAGATATGATATCAACCGCTCCAACCTGTCATGATACTAACTATTAAAGTTGGTGCTTCGAAACGATAGCTCATTTCAATAAATAAGTTGCTATTCGTATTATAAAAGTATATGTAAATCTAAGTATCTATACATATAATACAGCTTGGTCGGATGACACGTTAAATTGTAGGCTCAGAATACAGAAAGAAGTTCTTTCTGTTTTCTGTTCTGGCTGTTTGTCTAGTACGGCTGTCGTTAAGCCATGTCAGAGGCCCTTAGGGCTTGATACACTTTCGACACCAGAGTTGCTCACTCTTCGATAAGAAGAATAACGTTAAAGAGGGCCAAAAATCTGAACTTAGAAAATATTAGAAAACAAAGTGTTTGGGTATATTTTAAATCGATAATAAACATGTTCCAGCAGTTTTAATTATTTTGTCTGTTTTTCTGTGTCTCTGGTTATATGCTTACTTAAACGCTCTTAACGCAAAAACGGCTGATCATGTCATCATAATTTTTGGTATGTATATAGGTAGAATATGAGGTCTTAGGAGTGTCATAGGCTACTTTTTATCCTGATGTAAAGCGAGCGAAGCCGCGGACGTCCAATAGTATACTTATAAAATAATCTAAGTACCACTTCATATTGAGATTTGGCTTGTTCTTGAATTTAAAACATTTCCTCCCACATAAAATCTGTCAATTTAGTTTTTGTGCATTGAAATTCCGAAGCCTTGTACATACATAGGTGGTACATAATGCTGTCTAGACTACATAGACAGACTCCTACATAATATTTTTTATGCTTAGTGCTTAAAGTATATAAATCTAAATAATAAATATATATTAAGAAGTTTCTAATCCACGAATAAATTAATTGCATTGCATACCTACGTATACTACTTTGAAGCTATCTACCACAAGCAGCAAACAATTCCTGATTTAGACTTTTTTTTTACAAGGAGTGGGTTTGCACTTGACCATAATTCGCCTGATGGTAAGCAATCATTACGGTCTAGCCTGCTTACCCAATTCGACTGTTATCAAAATTAGAAGAACCTTAGAAAAAAATACATATGATTTATCAAATTTTATAACACCGAAATATAAAAAGTACCAAGGAAAAAAACATTTTTCTCCATTTCCTTTACCGTTAAGCGAGTGCATATCCACACATAACTTGAAAATACAAGTCATTGGTGTAAGGCCGGATTCGATCCAGGGTGCGAAATAATTTCATTAAGTATTGCTTTCTAATTACCAACTAGGATTCAAATGGCAGAAGGCGAAGATATCCATAACATCTACCTCTATTTATTTTAATACCTACATATATACATATATATACATATTAGGTTTTTTTTATTTATACCACAATAAAAATGTATAAGGTTATCACAAGAAATAATTTTTCTTGTGAAAACTTTACTTTTATCTTAGTGAATGCCAACGGCTGCTTACGTACTATAATCCTAATGCGGCTTTGCAGGCTTTGTATCAGAATATATGTTTAGTAAAATTACGCTTTGTTACCCTTGGGACCGAATACTACGTAGGTATATCACAAGATACAGCCTAAAATATCAAAATTATAGTGATCCGTTGCTCCGTTGCGACAAGAAAAAGGATTTAGCACCAATTAGGTATGAAAGTAATGAATTGAAATCACTTTAAATTGTTCTGGATAGACATATTTAATACTTTATGGTTAGAATTTCATGCAAATATGTAGTTCTTCAATCATGCAAGACAATATATGAGCCGCCTATAAGCTAATGACCTTTTATAATATAAAAACTACGCTCTTTTACAGATAAAAATTATAAAGCAATCAAATTACGTTTTTGTATATCTCTTATAATATAATATTTTATATGTAAGTACACTTACCAATCAAAACAAAAATTACAAGAGTCGACGCAATCGACATCTTCTATCTGCTGGAAACCATTCGCGAGACAAAAAAACTATTATGTTACGCAAACTGAATATAAATACTCGTAACTGACCAACAATATTATTTCAAGTAATAAAAGATTTCATCAAAATTTTAACAGACTTTTATATTCACTTTTCCGAATCTGAAGCGCAAACGCTACGTAGACGAAAAACGCGGGAAATCCACTGATATCGAAAGCTAAATCGCTTCTGAAGTAACGTGGGCGAAACTCAGCCAGCAGACAAGAAACTTGTTTAATAATAAACCGACCGAATTTATAAGTTTTTGCACTTGCTTGTAGATGTTCATTGTCATATTTTGTGTTAATTAATTGATGAATGGATATTGGCACATTTTATAATAGGGGGTTCTCTGTTACTAATATAGGCACCTAATTTGAAATTTGGCATGCTCCTTTTGCTTGGCGTGTCACTTTCACGTGGGATGTGTTTTCCTTTTTCTTTTAGTTTAGATATAGACGCTAAACGACACGTAAAGCTAAATAAAATCAAGATGTATGTACTGTAATTTTAATATAATTACCTAAGTACAGTACACATTATGTATATTTCTATGGATATTTTACTTATTTCAAAGAATAAATTTGTACAGATAATATACTTATGCATTACGCAAATATGAGTCACAAAGTTGCATTTACCTGCTTACTAAAATCTAAGGTAATAAAAACGAGCAAAAACACTTTCTGTATTTATTGGACAGCACGGTTGACGGTTCACAAACAGTCACATGCACAGACACACCTCTTCTCCACTCATCGAAGTTTACAATCTTTTTCTCTCTTCAAAATTTTGAAGCAATTGGTAGCCAATTGAAAGACAATGTGTGAAGAATCCAAATACTCCACGTCAAGGGTAATAACACCATTCTTCGTATCACTTACATTAAGAAGTTTAGTTTTTAATTAAAGACAATGTGCGAAAGGTTCAATATCACGTCAAGGGTAACGACACTATACATTATTCACCAATACTCAGAGTTGGATCAAGCCACTTCCCCTACTCATTGTTCGATAGTATCTCCCGCCTCGAGATAACTTCTCATACTACAATGACGTCACAAATTGGCGAGCAGGTGACGTCACATTCTTCGTATCACTTACATTAAGAAGTTTAGTTTTTAATTAAAAGACAATGTGCGAAAGGTTCAATATCACGTCAAGTGTAACGACACTATACATTGTTCACCAATACTCAGAGTTGGTACGTTCAATTCATCATATTATGAAGGTCATGAAGAGTTTCAACAAGTTACACATGCTTATTACAAGTGTGATAGCAGCAAGGATGGTAGGGCGGGTTGGGGCAGGTGAATGCTTGGCAGGGTGGTACTGCAGGACAGCACTCGCCAGGGTACCACACTGTGCGCGCGTAGCGCCCGCTGGGCCTCGTGCAGGCGCCGTGGTTGAAGCAGTGCGCCTTGCACGGGTAGTCGTAGCAACAGGGCCTGAAATATACATAAAATGATAATGGTATATGGGTATAGATGACCCAGATTACATAGACAGAAAATGGACAAACGTCTCTATTAATTTTACTGGTCACAAATAGGGAAATTGCAATAAATGAAAATTGTAAAACTCTCATTACGTAGGTAAGCTTACTGCAGGCTTGCTTATCATCAGGCTGACTGAAAGCAAGAATAAACCTCTTCTTCCTTCTAAGCCACAAGTAGCCCATTTCTGAACATAACCACTCCTAGTCCATGACTCTTTGTCTGGAATGACGATCTTAAAAAGTTTACTTCCAAAGTACCCTATTAAAAAAAACTTACGGTTCCCTGGGAGCATTAGAGGGCCCTCCACACAAGTAAGGAGCCACCTCTCTCTGGAAGGGCTGCGGTCTTGGCTGGCCGCAGCGGGGCCTCTTGTAGAAGATGCTGTACTCTCCACGGCAAGTCCCGTACCTCGGACACGGCCGGAAGCATTCGTACCCTCGGGGCAGCACTGACATGCTTGTGAACCGTCACCGGCTGCTTGGGGGATTGGATCTGGAATGTGTGACATGTTTGTGTAATGTTATATGAACTTAGTAGGTTTATGTGTTTTTTTTTGTTGTTTCAGCAGCAGTTGTTTTTTGACATCTGTTACTCCTAGATGAAGAGTCCTATGCTGAAAAGTGGGTCAACAAAGGCTGAAGATAATAATGATGAAGTTAAAGAAGCATTTGCCCTCGTCTCTTGAGAAGCATAGGAAGTCAGATGGACAGGTTCTTAGTAAAAGTCTTGAATATTAAATAATTTTAGTGTAGAACAATGAAAATATGACTTACCTAATGATTTTTAAGGTTTACAGATAAATTTTCCAATTTTTAGATTTTTATATATTTTTGGAGATTTTTACACTTTGAAATTTTACTGAAAAATGGCGTCACGTCATTGTGGTGCTGAAATATTCTAGAAGTATGCCAAGAATAAAAAAGCTAATTTGAAGTTTGGATAAAAAGCTAAAAGAGAAAAAAGTTTCAATCAACCTTAACAGCGAGATAAACTGTTGTAATGCAAATATTATTATATTTAACCAAGCGAGTAAACAGACTTTAACGAACACCTGCCTATGCCTACTTACTTAACTACTACGATCTATCTCATTATAATCTCCGAGTAAATTAAACAATCATTATACTAAACTTCTTTATTCCAACGTTACAATAGACATCACGTTTTAGAGGCTCCCCTCCTACCATATAGCGATTCACAATCTTCTTTACAAACACTACCAGACTGGCATGCACGGTCCACAGCACCCACACCCGCAGACTGGCACTCCGGGATAGCTGCATCGCTTCGGAGTGCAGATAGCTGGCTCAGTACAGCAGTAGCAAGGACACGGCTTACATCTGTTGGGCCTGCAGCAAGGAATGGCTACGGAGTCGCAGAGAGGCCGCGGGCATGGGACATGCGTTCCAGGCTGAAAGATAGGAAAATTCCATAATGAGCTTTAGAATACTGTTAACGATAGTTGGTTGGTAATGCGTGTATACGGTGGCGCTGTCTAGTATTCTGTGGTGGTACTGTTGAGCGAAATATGAAAGTGTTGATCGTTGTGCGATATTAATGGTGTGCCTATTAATGGTGTTCTTGTTAAGTTAAAACTGAAGCAAAATGAGTCAAAATGAAATAACGAATACGTGAAAATGAATTAGTTAAATAATAATGACTTATTGTAACATCGTTTTCAAGACTTTAGTAACATTTATCCAGAAAAACGAAAAGCTGGATAACGCACAGGTGGAACAGTCTTGGTACTGAACCAAAATGGCACGCTGCCAAACGTACAAACACAATATCCATGACCGAGACAAATTATAATGGATATAAACACACGTTTGCTTTCGCCATACCTTGTCACATGGTGGGCAGGGGGGCAGGCAGGGGAGGATGGGCTCCTGGATGCAGGGGGGAGGGCAGGGCCGCACCGGGGCGGGGCACGCGGAACAGCCGCCGCCGGGGCACACGGAGCAGGGGCCCAGGTTGTTCCTCGACGCAGCACCAGGCTTCGTCGAGTAAGGATAGCAGGCGCCGCAAGGCATCCCGCTGCACACGCAGGGGTCAAAGCTGTAATAAGGAGCACTCATTTTAATACTTTTGCTGTTTTTAATAGGATTTTAAAGTAAAATTTATAAAAAATCCAAAATGTACGTCTTTTTGTGGGTAACGAAAATTTTGACAAACAATATTTTTTGTTTTAACCAAAGACTCGGTGATTTCTTCTAAAACGTGACAGAAAATTAGCGATAACTTTTTGGTGGAACATTCTTCTCTATGCTCAAATCTAGTAAGAAAAGTAAAAGATAGCAACTTGCCAAGGATGTCAAATTAGACGCAAAATTTTTGGGTGTAGGTAGAAAAGTACAGAAAAAGCGATAAAAATTAGAAAAACTGATGAAAAGTCAACCATTTATACGTTTCTTTTTGATTTAAAATGTGTAACTGTTGTTGCGGCGGTTGTGGCGGATGCGGCGGTTGCTGTGGCGGCTGCGGTGGTTGCTGCAACTGCTGCGGCGGTGCCTGTGGAGGCCGCAGTAGTTGTTGTGAGTTCGGGTCGACATGTCCGCCGATAATCCCGTGCGGGACGGGCCCGTGCTGCACGTCGTGCCCGCCGCCCCCTCCATGCTGCTTGCCGTGCTGCCCTCCCCCTGTGCCGTGCACGCCATGTCCACCTTGCAAGTGCAGACCGACGTTCAGACAGTGCCCGGCGCCAGTGCTGCCCGACTTGGTGCCTCCGATAGTGCCTGTTCTGCCACCATGCAGACCACGTCGCCAGCCGCGGTGCGAGTGCCCGCAGCCTCCTCCGCGGCCTGTGTGCTGGGCACCTGCGCTTCCTCCTCCACCACCGCCTCCTACATGCGATCCTCCGCCGGTATATTTATGTTTTGTTATTTTTAAACTCAATTCGCCCACCTCAAACTTGAATTTTCTCTTTTATCCTGTATCAAATCATTTTTCAGGTTTGTCGTTGCCCAGAGCCCGTCCACTGCTACCAGCCCATCCTGCCTTGCTGCAACCCTCAATGCCCGCCTCCAATTGTTCCAAAGCAGCGGGCAATATGCCCCCGAGCTCCGCCTCCTTGCTATCCTTGCCTACCAGTTTGCAGGAGTTCTTGCCCACATTGTGAACTGGACCCTGTGACTAGGAGAAGGCCTCTGATTGTCCACGATAGTGTGTACGCTAACCGACCGTCTGGGCTGCCTGTAGAATGCTTTACGAGACGAAACCCTAACGTGCGGTACACTGTGCCTAATAATTATGTGCGACAGGTTAGTAATGTACATTCATACCTACTTACTGTAAAGGTAAAGTTTTACCAGATTAACGTTGTTTACAACAAATTCGGCTTTACTAAATTGTACTAGCAAAGTTCTGTTTTTGTAATAATGTTGTTTTTGTTTAAATACTGTTTCGTTTACAGGGAGCACAGTCTGGATGCTGTTACCATGTTCCAGTTCCGCTTTGTTAGCTGTTCCCTTGGAGGTAGAATAATGTGGAGTTTTGTGAAAATGTTAAGTTTTGGCGGTGTTTAATTTATAAGTAGGTTTAATTTTTAATTTTATTGCGATTGTTTGTTGCAAGTTTTTTGAAGTGAAAGTCTACGAATCAAACAAAATATATTTATTGGTGTTATCCTTATTGTTGTTTTAATTTATTTTTAATAAAATAATATAAAACAGTTTTTTAATAAATAACGGATTATGTGGTTCTGTGTGAAAGATATTAATCTCAATAACAGTAGGTACAACGTAATACGAACGTACCTATAGGGTGAAAGTTTATTAGAATATACAGCCAACCAACCCATAAGTAAATTTATCACGCAAGTACGTCCGGTCTAGTTCGGTGCAAATACTAAGTAATAAAAACTTTTTTGAATTGAATTCGAAACTCCGTATGTAATAACTTTTATATTTCTATCCACAGACTGACAACGCCACCAATGACACAATAGAAAAAGTATCACACTAAAAAAACTTCCTAAAATTCCTCGAAAATTACAGAAAATGTACTAAAATTCGTTAAATACCAAAAAGAAAAGCTTACAAAAACTGTTAAGTAATATTTATAAAGTTCGTTTGGAACCATGTGTAATTGTTGTTGCGGCGGTGGTTGCTGCGGCGGGTGCGGTGGTTGTTGCGGGGGTTGCGGCGGATGCTGCGGGGGCTGCGACTTTAGTCAGACATGCCCACCTATAATCCCGTGTGGGACGGGCCCGTGTCGGTACTCGTGCCCGCCACCGCCGCCATGTTGTCAGCCCTGTTGCCCGCCCCCCTGTGCCTGCACGCCTGTTCTTCCCTGCAAGTGCAAGCCAACATTCCGGCAGTGCCCAGCGCCAGTATTACCTGATTTAGTGCCTCCGATCGTGCCTGTGCTCCCACCGTGCAAGCCCCGTCGCCCGCCGCCCTGCGAGCCCTGTGTGCCGGGACCACCACCGCCCGTGTTCTCTCCGCCAATGTTGCCGTGTCAGATGCCTCCTCCACCTTGCGACCCGCCGCCAGTAAGTGTCTTGTTACTTTTTTGTACCTACGATTTCATGCTCGTTACCTATTCATCATCATTATTCATCCGATAATTAGTCTATTACCGCCCATTGCTGACCTAAACCTACTCACTTAACTCAACGCCTAAAAATTGCCTCCGTCTACCTATTTATAGAAGTAATACTATGTATCAGCATATCTATAGGAAGCAAATAGTTTTGGCTTTATGTAATGCTTATTTTTTTTTCTTTCTTTCTGATTCACAGGTATGCCCATGTGTTGAAAGGACGCCTTGCTACCAGCCAGTCTTACCTTGCTGCAACCCTCAATGCCCGCCTCCAATCGTCCCGAAGCAGAGGCCTATATGTCCCAGAGCACCTCCGCCATGTTACCCTTGCTTGCCACTCCGTAGAAGCTGCTGTCCAGATTGTGAACTGGACCCTGTGACTAGAAGAAGGCCGCTGATTGTTAGCGATAGCGTATTCCAGAACAGACCCTCAGGATTGCCTGTGGAGTGTTTCACGAGACGCAACCCTAATGTCCGATACACTGTGCCTAATAATTATGTACGACAGGTGAGTTGTTGGTGCAGAAAATATTATGTTTCGATATTTCTTTATAGAAACCCAGTTTCCATGGTAACGTCAATTTTCTTTGTTCCAGGGTCCTCAATCTGGGTGCTGCTATCATGTGAATGTGCCGCTAATTTAGCACTAACGTAGATGTAAGATGAACAAGTAACGTATCTTGTGCTGTTTGAAATGAAGTTTATTTATTTATGATTCTGTGACCGTCTTGTGCAACGTTTTTAAGAAAAAATATAAGTATCGTTATTGATAAGCACCTATTCTTTTATTTATACAGTTAATGTTCTTTTTACCTATAGGCTTTGTTGCATACATCTCACATTGATTAATATATGTAATTAGCTTCCTGAAAGCTTTGATATCTACGAAATGTGGATTTTATGATCTAGCAGGTTTTTTCCCCTACATTCCTAATTACTAAATTCATTCAGCTACCTCATTTAATTTCAAAAAATCAAATAACACACCAATTTGGCTTAAAAACCGAATATATTTAGTCTTGAACACTTAAAACATTACAAGGGGTGATACGTACTAAAGTTACATATTTTTATTTGTGACGTTTTCGAGCGGCCTCATGTTGGATTTCTTCAATGGTGTTACATAATCTGGGTGTTGCAGCTGTAGATGTTGATGCACGGACTCAGGGTGTAACACCTCTGCGCCGCCGGGGTGTTGCAATTGAAGCTGACACTCTTCGGTCCACACCCACATCCATCTCCCATCTGGAAAGTTGGTCCACAGCAGGCAGGGGGGCAGCATCCAGTCATCTTGATTCTTGTAAATTTAGCTCCGGGGTCCTAAACTGTTAGTGGCGAAATGAGCGTGGCTCCAATGATTCACTCCTTTATAAAGACGCGGCAAAGCCGACTCGTTTTTTGCAGTAAATCTATGTGGTTCGACCGATATCTAGTTGGTTCTTTTATCACCCCTGATCGTGATTCAATTGATATCTATTAAGTACATATGTACTTTCCTACCTATATATCCAATCCAGCAACAAAATAACGAATAACACAACAGGTAGACTTAATAACAAATGTATTTGGTTACAAACACTTAAAACATTACAAGGGGTGATTCGTATGTATTTTCAAAGTTTTATAATTTTTGTGTGATATTTTCGATCGTCTTCATGAGGAGTTTCTTTTTCACTGGAACTACATTATCTGGGTGTTGCAACTGTAGATGTTGATACAGGGGTTCAAGCAGTAGTTTCTGCTTGCCGAGGGGGTGTTACAGTTGAAGCAGACTGACTTAGGTCCACAAGGGCCAGCAGGTGGACAGCAAGCAGGGGGGCAACATCCGGTCATCTTGAATCTTGTAAATTTTGATCCGGCGTCCTAAACTGGTAATGTTGAAATGAGCACGGTTCCAAGGGTTCTCTTCTTTATATAACCACGCCGAAGCCAGCGCGTTTGTTGCGGTAAATCTAGATGGAGGCCGATATCTCGATGGTTTTTTGTGAATTTTTCATCGATCATACCTACCCGTGTCTTACTGGCGAATTGCTGTCTACAGCCAAAGTTACCACCTACCTTATACCAATACAACTATTAGCCTTAAAAACAAATATATTTAGTTTCAATAGGACATCACAAAGGTACATAAATCTTAAGTTATATTGGGTTTTCTTCGATGACTTCATCTGATTTTCTTCACTGGTGTTACATAATTTGGGTGTTGCAGCTGTAGATGTTGATACAAGGGCTCAAGGTGTAACATCTCTGAGCCGCTGGCGTGTTGCAGTTGAAACAAACTGACGCAGGACCACATGGCCCGCTGGGGGGACAACAAGGGGAACAGCAAGGAGTACAACATGGAGGAGGGCAGCATCCAACCATTTTGAATTCTTGTAAATTTTGTTCTGACGTCCTAAACTGGTGTAGGCAAAATGAGCATGGTTTCAAGGATTCTCTTCTTTATATATCCGTGGTAAAGCCAGCGCGTTTTGCATGGTAAATCTCCGAGGTTTAGACGACATCTAGATGGTCTTTCGATATTTTTTCCACCATATTACTAATTTTCGAGTTCCATTTGTTGATCATTGGCTGTCGACATCAACAGTGTGTATATCCGGCAAATATTTATTGAGTTTTCTTCGAGAGCTAGCATCTGGTTTGTCTTCTCTGATGTTATGCGTTACATGACCTGGGTGTTGCAACTGTAAATATTGATGCAAGGGCTCAAACAGTAATTTCTACACGCCGCGGGGGTACAGCAGTTGAAACTGACATTAGCTGGCCCACAGGGTCCAGAGGGGGGACAACACGGGGAACAACATTGGGGGACACAGCATCCAGACATCTTGACTCTTGGAAATTTTGTTACAGCGTCCTAAACTTGTACAAATAATATGAACGAGGTCCCAATGATTCTATTCTTTATATAACTGCACACCACCAAGCAAGCCACCGCGATTTTCGTAGTAAATCCATTAGGTTTGAACAATATCCAGATGGTTTTCCGTGAATTTTCCACTATAAACACATCACGAACTATTAAGTTCCATCTATTCTAGTCTGTAACCTACCTTCCTCTACCAATATAGCAAGAAAATACCAAATAATACAACTGTTGGAATTAAAACAAATGTATTTAGTCACACTTAAAACATTACAGGGGGTGATACGTACGATCTAACATTGTATTTTAATTTTCATGATTTTTCCAGCGGTTCTATCTGGTTTGCTGGGTCTGGTATTACATGATTTGTGTGTTACAGCTGTAGATATTGATGCAAGGATTCAAGCAGTAATTTCTGGTGGCACAGGGGGAGCTGCAGTTGAAAGAGACTGCCTTCGGGCCACACCCCTCTCCCATCTGGATACAAGGTCCGCAGGGGGCGCAGCAGCCAGTCATATTGATTCTTGTTAATTTAGTTCTGGTGTCCTAAACTGGTAATGGAAAAATGAGCTCCACCCCAGTGATTATCTTCTTTATATAATCGTGAGAAAGCCAGCGCGTTTTTTAATGGAAAATCTATGAGGTTTGTCCGATATCTAGATGGTTGTTCAGACAATATTGTTAGGAGTTAAATTATATATAATTATTATTGCTGAGAACAAGTGAGTAGTAGAGTAGTTTACGTATTAGTTTTATATATTAAAATAAACAAATCATTTAGGAAGTATTTCAGATCTTACAGGCCTCAGGCAAAGAAGAAAAAAATCTGGCTTTATTTTACGTTCAAGTAACTACTCCTCCTCGACTATCGTATAGGTAGGTACATTATGTTTACAATTATATTGTTTTTCTACAATTTTCTCCTACTACTTGCCAGAACGTATATTCTAATAAAAAATTCTAATAAAAAAACGCTGATCATTTCAGATATTAGTACCTAACCATTAAAATAAACACTAATCCCGTAGGTCTAGCATCGGTAAAGGGGGGTTTACACGGGTCGATTTTCGCCGTGCGGCGTGTCGCTTCACAAATTGCCTCACCAAGCCGCATCGCTAGCCCATTTACACAGGTTACTAAAATCGCATGCGGCTAGGTCATTTCCATCGAAAATGTTGAGCAGAATAGCCGTTTTATCAATACACGTGCGTGCGCGAAACACCTTCATGCGGCGGGCGATCGCCTGCAACTGAGCGTTTACAAGGTCGATTTTAGTCACCAGTCGCATGCGGCCGGCCGCCGCGCGGCCAAAGTCGGATGCTACCCAACTTTGGGGCTTGCGGCTTTAGTCACTTGCGACTTCGCCGAATTGCCATTTAGACGGTCGATTTATGCCGCGCGGCGAAAATCTTGCGGCTTTAGTCACCCGTGTAAACCCCCCATAAGCGTTTAAATATTGCCTAACAATTTTAGCGATATAGTTTTTGATTTAAAAACAACTTACATAACGGCTGGCCTGTCTCTATACTAACGAATACTGAATAAGGTATCAGGCGGTTTTTGTCTAAACCCAGAAGTCTGCTATAATTGTACCTATGTTTTCTTAGATATCTAGGTATGATCCTGAACAAAAACCTACACAATATAGTAGTAGGTAAGGCACGTACATTCTACACCAACAAAAACAACAGACTCCAATTGTACTTATCTTTATTACATTTCCACAATACCAATCAAAAATTACATGACTAGACCAACGCAGACTCAGTTCAATACAAATTTCCTTTAAAATCAGTCTTTATTTTCCCATGTTTTCAGTTTAGCAGCCGCAACCATGGCAACCCACTGCTATGGTAGCTTTGTCGAACGCCGCTATGGGCTGGGGAGGTTGACCCACGGCGAGCACGGCATCTGTTCAACAAATGGGTAAAATCAATAGGTGTGTTGTATGTTAGCAAAGAAATTAAAATACCATACTACTTTAGGGTTTCATTAGTCCAAACTTTCAAATTTTACATTTTGAAGGTTGTTCGTCATTATGGTATAAGTACATAACCATCGAAAACCTTTCATTTTGTTTGACCACGGTTGTTCCGACAGCCTCATTGGAAATCCAGTTCCATTCCAGTAGGTATATCCATTAGGCATTTTTCACCTTTGTTCAAAAAGTCAATGTTTCATAGTCTAGTTTGAGAGCTGTCCTCATTTCAGCACTAGTATGCTATACAGCGCTATATAGCGCCACTTGAGAGTAGCGCTTCTAGTGCCTACAAATGTTTGACTGTCGAGTTGTCGTTCCAATTTATGGTGTCGGCTCCGATATCCATCCGATTTGTTAAAAACCTCAGTTAAGTACAACAAAAAATGTAAATAAATCTAATTCAAAACTAGGCAATGAAAGCTGTGTACTAAATGCTAGACGGGCAAGCCGGTGTCACTGGATATGTGCTACTTGACTGTAAACTGTGACGAGCGAGCCGCCGCCGCCGCAGCACGGCGCGCAGCACGGCGGTCGGCAGCACCCGCCGCCGCAGCACGGACCTCTGGAAAATCAAATTTCATATTAAAGTTGCGACAAGAAATCTTTAATTTAAGTACCTACTGGGCACAAAAAATTAGATATGATCACAGGGCCGTGTCTTGTTAGGCTGAGAAAATTCAAAATTCGTGGTTGGTATCCCTTGACCTTGTATAAACCAACATCTTGAATGTTTTATATAACAAAACAAATACTTTTAAAGTAGGTACTTTATTTTTTACAAATTAGTATTGCTAGCCAGTAGCCACCAAGCTA
This sequence comes from Macaria notata, assembly GCA_927399415.1. Taxonomy (NCBI): domain Eukaryota; kingdom Metazoa; phylum Arthropoda; class Insecta; order Lepidoptera; family Geometridae; genus Macaria; species Macaria notata. The sequence continues at coordinate 6,846,996 of OV656727.1, forward strand.
TTCAAATTGTATGTATGAAATTATCTTTCAAGAATCTAGCGTGCTTGTATTTCTGATTATATTGTACGAGTAGGTATCAATATTATAGTATTTATAAAGGAATGTCATGCGTAAAGGTACTAAACTGTTCGAGAGCTAAATAGTCTTATGCGTATACATGTTTTTTTGGCTGATGGTTGCTGGAGTATCATTTATTGCTTAGTTACTCAAGAAATAATGTTGTATCCTGCATCGATAGCAATATGGAATCCCGCATCTCAGTTCGGCAAAAGAACTCTTACTTACCGAATAGCGTTCATAACGCCTTGAAGTTGGTTAATAACACCCATTCTATCACACATTTTTGTTAGCTATAAATAATTTAAATAAAAAACAATAATTTACTACTTTACTAATAATTTAATCTAAAAATCCCAAATACTTCCTGAAAATTTTGTGACGCCGCCAAACTGTAGTGAAAATAAAAATGTTATGCCAAACTGACAATGTTTGTCAATTGTTTGTTTAGAAAAAGATTAAATAGTTTGGCATGGTTTGAGGTTTTATTACATTTTTACCGACTAGAAAAATGGAGGATTCGAAAATCAACTGAACATATTTTTATACTTTCGAATAGAGGTTTTGATTTGAATTGCTCAATTTAACACCAGTAAGTTACTTTGAGTGCAGCTAATTCAAGTGTCGTGGATTAGATGACCGTGCAGGGAGCCGCTGGCAGAGTTTTATGACTGCATAACATAGAGCCAAATCCAGCCCTAACCCAGGGGTCTTAAAATCTAGAGTAAATAGGTTTCTTCTAGGCAAGCGTGCTACATCTTAGGCTATAGTGGTGCTTAACATCAGGCAGGCTATAGTCAAACGTAAGCCTATTTATTTGATGTAAAAAAACCTACAAATTAAAATACAGAACAATAATAATAATTAGGTATTTGAACTCACCAGTTAGCGGTTATACGAATGAGCACACTTTGCGTAGTGGGGTTGTACCTGAAATGACGTTAATTAATTAAGTTAATTAAAAAACGTCTCAGATCATGATGTGAATCGATAAATGCCGAATGCGTTTTCCCTGTCATGGCTAGTAAGCAGTTTATGTAATATGATAAATTAATAACGTAATAAGGACGTACAAAAGACACGCTCCATTCCAGATCGTATTGATCGTTTCTTATATTAGTAGAATTATAGGAAAGTGCAAACCCATTCCATGTAAAAAATATACAGTAGCAATACTAGTCAGTAGTCACGCACACAGTCTAGAATGAATACCAGTTATTTCGTATCAATTACAAAAGGTAATCCCTCCCAATTACAAAAGGTAATCCCTCTGTCCCAACACTATGATCTAAATTTCTTTATGCTTGTGTTCTTTTGTTATTGGTGTACAATATTGAATTATTGATTGACTGATTGATTGAAAAAGTAGCATCTAATACTAACCGGTCTCTCATAATTGATGAGTTGGTATCTGACTTTCTTGTCCTGGTTGTTGAGTACCATCCCGGGCCAGCTGGTCGGGCGGTAGTCGAACGTGCTGTCGTGCACGATCAGAGGTCGCCGGACAGTCACTGGGTCCATGCCACAAGGCAGACATACTGGACCCTGAGGACATATAAATTGCAAGTTGTTATTAAAGCGTTTTGTACTAAGTTTTGACTGGAACACCTAGTATCGTATTGGATATAAAAGAAAACGAGTAGTCATTTGAAATAAATAAACCTTCATTGCCTTGATACGAGTGAGAAAACATAATCGTAAAAGCTACTAAAACGACGAGAGTAATACCGTTTTCTTTATTAAAACATACCGAATCTGAAACTTATCAATATATTGTGTCCTATAGTTTTCAACAAATCCGTGGTCAAACATACGAAATTTGTTACATATAAATTGTATACTATTATCCACAGAAGTATTACACTTCGATGCTATTATCATTAAAATAAATTACCTACGTCCTTTTTCCGACAATATAACTTACATACAGACTGAATGGATAACCTTCTTTTTTCATAGAAGTCGGTTAAAACATACAACATAAATATTATTCTGTAGTGTCACAAAAGGAAGCCTTATGACCTATGGCGATTTCTTCCAGACACCTATATTCTTACCAAAACAGGATAAAACGGGATGAATGTCGGAGGCTCCTTGTTGAGAGGCCGGGGTCGAAGGGGGCTGCACATGGTGGCTTTTATTATATAAAATATCACTTTATAATTTTAAAATATTACCAAAACGTGTTTTTTGAATTTTTCAGCAAATTTTCTGACAAACCAGACGGTGTCAATGTGACTTCTTTCAGTTTTATTGGCCACTGTACGCTATGGACCACTGTTGGGCCACTGCATGACCCAATACGTGGCGCACTTTTCAACTGCGCATAGTAAATAATAATAAAAATTCAGTTTACTTTAAAAAAAACTAAATTAATCATTTAGTAATATTAAGTCTAATATTTGTCTCATTGTATTTTTCAAGAGTATTTTATGGTGTCTCAACTAGAAAATTATCTTATACTTCAAGTGTTTTTTTCCTACGTGTGTTTATCTCAATTGCGATTTGTATTTCAACGTCCTTGTTTTCACATGTTTCCTTCGCTTCGTCTTATTTTGGTATTTTCCTATTTTATGTGTCGGCGCGCTACAAGCTTTAACAGAAATCATTAGCTTAACTGCATTAAAATAAAACAGTGGTAGTAGTTTATTTTACCTAATAGGTACGTTTAGTTATTTTCCTGCTTATTTTATTTCATTATTTTTGAAAGAAATTTATTATCTATTTACAGTACAGACATAATAATATAATGCACTTTCATATCCTGCAAGAACGAAGACCTAAAAGATTGGGCCAAAGTGTGTAGTACCTTTTATATGCAGAAAGAATTTTTGCTCAAAATAAAAACTAAACTTTAAATAGACTTATGCAGCAAAATTTACTTTTCGGTGTCATTTCTATTTATTTTCAAATTCAGAGCAATTATTTCTAGAACGTCAGACTCAAAATCCTATAAAAGCAGAGCTTCGGCAGTCGAACAACTCATTATTTCCTAGTAAACCGTATCATAAAATCTTAAAAAAACCTTAAAATTATAATAAATCTTTGAAAAATAATCTCTATTATTTTTTAAGAAAAACCTATTATTTATCCTTTTACTTTTTTCGTTCTCAACGAACTCTCTTAACCTATCAAGATGTAAGTATATTGCAAAAGACTATAGATTATTGGTTTAGTAGCTATGACTGCTGCCGATCACATCCAGAAAACTCTTCATGGTTTCCTCTTTTCTTCACTTCTGCCCAGTACCATGCAGACTCCTGTGATCCTACCAAGACATCCTCAGACCGTTTGGTTTAAGCAAAAGGGTCGTCACCACCACTTCTACCCTATCTAATACTTGAATCCTTTTCCTTCCCCAGGTGTTGCGGATGCGGCTGCCCCAGGATCACCATCCACACTTGCTGCACAAAGATCTGCTGATGTGTCGTCCGGGTAGCTGGGAGCTTCCCAGCACTACCGTTCAGTGACCTCTTGGATGTGTGTAATTCAGATAATAAATATGTGAATTTTAATGTTGTCTTTCAATTTGTCAGGATTAAGTTTTAGGGTAAGGTAGGTACTGCCTCCTATATCGACTAAAGAAGCGGTTCTCACCCGCGCCCGCCGCGGTTGCAGGCCCGCAGATGTAGCCCTTGTAGATAAGTTATGAACATTGCACACAGCGCCTACCCTCACACTATGCAAATCTTTATTATTTTCTGAATGAATTGAATTATTAGAATACAATTTAAATTTAATTATTTTTTAATTATTTTTTACTTGTATTTCTGTGACGTATCAAATATCTGATATAAAAAAAAGACTATGACTATGCAAACGTTTGTGTCGTGAATACAAAATTATTAAAATTATTCATATTTCGTTTTTGTGTGATTCTTGACTCGTATTGTATAGAAAATCCTTTTTTTTGTGATATAGGTAGGTACAGGTTAAAAAAATTTTTACTGATTCAAACCAGTTTTTAATGATTCATATTTTGGCAAATCCACATCCAACGTAAAATAAGTCCAATGTCTTTTATATTATTTAGCATTTCTTCATATAAAGTAGGAATTGGTTGACACGGTTCTTGAATAACTTTTTGTCTGCGAGAAAATATACGAATGCGTATATTCTGTTGTATGTCATTATCAGTATAGTTTTGCTTGCAGTTAGTAGCATGGTTTCGACTGTTTAGAATAACACCAGCCTATCGAAGAGAAATAAATAAATATAAGGTATAAGCTGTGGGGTATGTTGTTTTGAAAATAACAGCCAGAAAAGGTCATGAATATTAACGATTTGCACGACTATTGACCAACTAGAATAATGTCCAATACAAAAATAAAGTCCAATCATAAAAAAGTCCAATCATAAAAATGTCCAATCATAAAAATGTCCAACCATAAAAATGTCCAATCATAAAAATGTTTTACTTATACTTTCGTCACTTTCCGTCTGTTAGTTAGGTACTAGGATTTGCACTTAGAAACCTTTCGAGTGTATTTCAATTATGCATACTCTTTCGATATCTGCCACTTATGCATACTCTTTCGATATCTGCGACTTGAAACATTAAAGTCATTAGCTTTTATAATAATTATGTCAAGACTGACTTTTTCAAACTTATTTCTATTGTGGACGTGAAGTAATTTCAACATGGATTTGCGTTTCGTAAAAAAACAAAAAAATAAGGATACCCTTATTTTAGGTGGATATCGTTATAATTTGAATGTGACAAATAAAAACGGCACGTCGATTTAGCGTTGTGTTAATCGATCTGATTGTTCTGCTTCATTAACTTTAAACGAAGAAAAAACCAACGTGTTACGTACATGTAAGCACACTTGTGTAGATTTTTTTTTAAAAAATGATGTGTACCAGGTTATGAACGCAATAAAAAATGAAGTTTGTGAAGATTTGGCTCCAATTCAAAGCATTTATGATAAACATATGGACAAATTAAAAAAGAACAAAGGTAAATATATAGATTTCTTGCCGGACTTGAAGGAAGTGCAAGATGGTTTATATAAGCGTAGAAAAAGACACTTGAACAGCGAGCACCTACAATACTCCAATATTTCCGAAGTACAAATACCGGATGTTGTAGCTAGCACATTTTTGGTATGCAATGATGGCGACGATGACAAAATTTTAATATTTGCTTCGAAGATTGCAAGAAAGGTTTTAAAAAAACCGGGATTTTTCTTAATAGATGGTACATTCAAAACATGCCCATCCCCGTTTTACCAGCTTGTTAGCATGTATCTGGACTTAGGCTCGAATGAAAAGACTAATAACGTTGTGGCTGTTATTTTTGGATTGCTCCCCAATAAAAACGAAGAGACATATATTCGTTTCTTTGAACTAATCAAAGAGCATCTTGGGGCCAAAATTGAATCTCTAAAAAGTGACTACGAAATCGCTATTATGAATGCAGCCAGAAAAGTATATCCTGATGCTAATGTTTATGGATGTTTTTTTCATTTTAAAAAAGCGATTAAGAAGAAAGCAAAAGCAATTGGAATGGACACAACAGCTGAACACAGAAAAATTGTAAGGATGGTCTCGAATCTGCCGCTTTTACCCGGCAATTGTATTAAAAGTACTTGGCTATCTATATTGGAAATCAGTATAGAAAGCCTCGAAACGACATTATTTAAAAAATACTTTGAAAAACAGTGGTTACAAAAATTCTCCATGGAGACGCTAAGCTGTTCAGAAACAAAACATCGTACTACAAACCTTCTGGAAGGTTGGCATAGACGGCTTGCTGCAAAAATACCTAGACATCCGAATTTCTTTAATTTTTTACAAAAAATTATGAAGCAAGCGATTTGGTACGATTATAAAATTAAAAACAGTTTATTTTATTCATCCAAAATAAATAGAAGAAACTCGGACATTGTGTACGATAAAAAATATGAAATTTATTTGAAGAAACTTCACGAGGATTATTGACGCCACTGCAATTTATCCGAAAGATGATATTTTCAAAATTGTATTAGTTGTGCTAATTATCATAATGCCATTATCGTCTTATATCCGTTAAGTTTGTATAAGGAATATTTTGTTATAGGCTTTGTCCGCTAGATAAGTTTTTTTAGTTTGTCAAACCGCTATATTTGTATTTTTAATTAAAAGTTGATTTTAAACGAAAGCTCGCTGTTTTAAATCTTGTCAAACACTAACCGAAAAACCCTTAGATTGGACATTTTTATAATTGGTCTTTTTAATCATTAGACATTTTTATAATTGGTCAATTGTATAATTGGTCTTTTTTATTATTGGACATTTTTATGATTGGACGTTATTCTAAATGGTCATTTTTCTAACTTGACATCATTGTATTTTGGACATTAGTCGTGCAAATCCAACAAAGCTATTTGGCGGAATGCTAAAAAACTAGGAGCCAATAAAACAAAAGAGTGCAGAAAAATCATAAGGTTGATTTCTATGGTTCCGCTTTTGCCAGCTCACAGTATTAGAAATGCATGCCTCCTGATTTGGGATGAGGCTCCGATATCTGTTGAATTGAATAAATTTCAAAAATATTTCTACCGCCAATGGCTCAAAATTCAAACAGCTGATGTATTGAGCTGTGCCGATGATAAACACCGCACAACTAACGCCTTTGAAGCCTGGCACAGACGCGTTAATGCTCGTATTCCCAAAACGCCTAATCTGTTTTTGTTCTTGTATGCCTTAAAAAGGGAAGCTATTCATTTCGATGCCAAAATCAGGCAGAGTCTATTTGGGACATTAAAAAAAAACAGGAGAGCATATTTAATTAGATTTGACAGGCAGTACAAGATACTATTACGAAAATTCAAAAAATCGACTGTATGAAATTCTTGAAGAAAATCATTTATTTGAGACTCGCCATAAAAACTAAGAAGCGCTTTTCGACTCGCGGTTAGCCTGCGCTTGGGTGCGAGGAGCTGTGAACCGCATCGCTGCCAGTGTGGTACTGATGTCGACCAGCTCGGGCACCACGGCCTCTCATGTTCGAGGAGTGCTGGTAGAATTAGCCGCCACGCTAGTCTGAACGACATCATTCGCCGGGCTTTTTCCACTGCCAATGTTGCAGCTATGCTCGAACCAAGCGGCCTAGCACGTGACGATGGAAAAAGCCCTGACGGTATGACTCTTGTGCCCTGGAAGTTGGGTCGGCCCCTTGTGTGGGACGCAACTTGCGTCGACACATTGGCGCCGTCTCATCTGTCTATGACACGGTGTCGGGCTGGAGCGGCGGCTATTATTGCCGAGCATCACAAGAGACGCAAATATGCTAACCTCGGCCGAGGTTACATCTTTGAGCCTTTTGGAGTCGAGACTTTGGGGCCGTGGGGTCCGGGAGCCCATACTATTTTCCAAAACCTCTCGGAGCGCTTGGTTGACGCGACGCATGACCAAAATGCTGGCCTTTTTCTGGCTCAACGTATCAGCATTGCCATCCAGCGTGGTAATGCGGCCAGCATGCTGGGCACGCTGCCCTCTGGTAGTGGGCTGGAGCACTTAGATTATCTTTAGGCTTTTCTAAAGATTTTCGAAGTGCCCCTTTTTGTAGTAGTTAGAAGTAGTATGTTTAGTTTTCCTTCACTTGTTTTTATATTTTATTATTGTAAAGAAGCGCTAATTTTCCATTATCATTTCTCTGCTTATTTGTTTAATTAATCCTTTCAGACTGAGCTGGTTATTTTTTTATAGGGGGCACTATTAATTACTATTACTTTTGAGATTGTTAGTTTGTAAGTAAAATGTTTCATAAAATATAATAAATAATATATATTAACCTGACACCAAAAAGTTTTAATTATAATTACCTAATTATGTTCGCTAAGCTTATATAATTTTCCCGTTCCTGTTACGTCCGGACGACACTCAATAGAACTGGACATTCAAAGAAATGGACGGTCGTAGACCTGGACATTCAAAGAAACGGACCGTCATAGAACTGGACATTTCAAGAAATTGACAAATTATGTCAAAATACACTGGACATAACAGGAACTGGACCTAAGAGACCGAAAGGGTCGAAACAAAACGTTTAGTGCGAGTCTTTGGAACCCTCAACTGTATAACGGTGCCTCCTTGCCGTGCCTCTACTCGTGCGGTGGTGAAATGGGGCTGCAGGAATTAAATTATGAAATTTCCCCCGCACACTCCTCTAAATGCAACCTGTAAAAAACCGAAAGATAGGCCACCTTACGGCGGTGCTCAAGGCATTGTAATTTTAAGCTACAGAGTGAGTCTTTCGCGATGAGCTTTTTAGTCCGCTTCTCAATTAACTCGAACGCCTCATCCATCCCAAAGGTGCGAAAATAGAAATTTCATCAATATAATATATCTATTAGATCTATATATTTAGCCTAACCTACACTCCCTATCTGACGAATAAAATTCATGGATACGCTTAATAATAACATTTTATTATAGCACATAACGGCACGGATAATTCACACTCCACAGTGCTAGCCTGCTGTGCGAGCAGGCGCGCCACCACAGACTCCATGGCTGTCTGAGCGCGCAGCACGGCAAGGCTAGCAGATCTTCGTGCAGCACGTGTAGATGGTAATGCACGGGCAGCAACAGCCGCCGCAGCATCCGCCACAGCAGCCACCGCAGCAACCTCCACAGCACCTGATACAAAGGAAAATATTAGTACTGAACAGCAAAATAGAAGAAAGGAACCTCTGCTGCTCTATACTCACATCTTGGCTTTGAAATTGAAAGAGTACAGAAGATTTCCGAAAACGTTGGTCTAAAGACCTGTATATAATTCGATGATTATAAGGTGGTTGTAAAAAATATTTTTAAATTTTGTCGTAGTTTGAATATTTTTTTAGAGCGTTTTTAATGTGTATTTCACGGATGATTTGACTGTACTGACTTTATGCTGCTGAACTGTTTCTGACAACACCTCGGTTCCAATTTGAATGAGCTGTTCGAATCAGCTTTTGTATTATTCTTCTTTTTATCGCTGACCAGTACTCTGTGCTAGAAACTTTTTTAGTTTCAACATAGGCAGAACGAAAAAAGATTTGAACCTTTTTAAAACCTGTTTCACACAACTTGATAATATTCAGAATACAATTTTATGTCATCTAAAAAGCAGAAATAAAAATTTGGTTCAGAGTTTAACAAAGAGAATTTTAAAGTAAATTAAAAAAATAAAACAGTAATTCAGCAAACATAATTTATATTCTTTCACCGTTACCTTTAATTAAGATCGAATTCAAATTCTTGAGTTCTATTCGAACCCTTTTTATTTGAATTATCCGCGCCGTTATGTGCTATAATAAAATGTTATCATTATCATTTATTATTTTTTTGGAATGAGTTTCAAATAGTGCACGATCTTAATAAGTTACTTACCCATACCTATTATATTTTTTTGGGAAAATTAAATCGAAGAGACATAACTACCTAACCATGGCCATATAGACTTTACTAACTCTCTTTATTTTTATTGTCATTTAAAAAGTTTGGAGTAAAAATACCAAAAAATGTATTAAATCTAAATTATAGCGTTATATATAGACAATTCAGTAAATAAACTAGCACTATCACACGTGAGTACATTTATCTTAATGTTTCGTGTATCTAAAATTATTTACTATTTCTATCAGTATACCTAGTCTTTCATAAGTAACATATTATGTATGTAGGTATGTTTACATGTGATGCCACTATCTTCTGATCTATTTATCTCATTCTTTTTACATTCTCTATATTTTTTTATATAAAATCATTCATCTTTAAGATATTCCTACCAATTATGTACTTTGTTGTCTTTTGTTACCCGCAGCTCCACAATGGTAAATCGATGCGCAAAGAATCATTGCGCTATTGCGGTCCAACATTCTCACGAACCTCAGCCACCTCAGCACCCGGGATCACGTCAAAGACGTGGCAAGAAGACTTGTAGATACACAGCATCGTGTCCTGCAACATATAAGATCCCCGTGCACATGATAAAGAGCCGAGAGTTGCGCGGAGGTGTGTTGTACACTGACTGTTTGTGCTTACGGCGGAATGGGCTACAGCACGATTGTAGGCGCAATGGTTGCCGAAATGAACCCCACTGCTCCACGCTGCCAGCAGCCTGCTGTTACCAATCAAAAGTCACACGCTGCAAACATAGTCGCAATCCCCATTCAGAGGCACACACCAATATTTGCAAAGTACACTAGTTTCAAAATTAGTTATCATCGTCAAAATTACTTGGCCCAAAGCTGGACAAAGGCATTTTTCCTATAATGGGGATTAAAATTTATCTGTCATGGGCTATTCAAGTCCTGGAATTATGCAATGAATATCGTTGAACCATCTGGCTGAAGTTAAGCCGCGGTGTAATAAGCCACTTTTTGTTTAATTCTATGATGGTTTTCGAAGTGAAATAGCAATTTATAGCGTGCATCCCAATAATATCTGGGAATTAAAAGAAATCAAAACATGTCAACGAAGAGATTATGTAGACATTAATTATTCTATGTAACTTAAAAATAAAAATTGGTCGCCAATTAAATAATAAGTATGAACACAGTTACAATTGTAAGTTTGTAAAAAAAAACCGTTTTAACTTGGTCTCAATTCAATTTCTTTATTTTCACTTTTCCATGAATATTTTTTGTCATATTATATATCTCTTTGTTTGACTAAATATCATTTCAAGCCCCTTATAAAAAAACAAGAAGAAAACACATAGGAAGTTTAATAAGAATTCAATGACATCCCATTTCATGTAATCACAGTCCTAGTCATCTAACCATTATTAAAAATAAAAGCCAAGTTTGCATCGTTAAAATAATTGCCATCTTTGCCTGTATGAGCAGTTCCAATAAACTGTTTAGCAAAATAATAACGCTAAAAACGAATAAAAAATAGCTCAGATACAAGGATGCTGTTTCAAAATGAACTTTGCATTCATGGCTTAAGAAAGTAAATACTGGCCATTTACATCTTTTTGAAAAGGGAAGAAGAAAACAACGGAAAACTATCAAAATGAAAAATATTGACAGAAGACGAATAGACTTCACCAAGTACTGATGAATTTTGTATAAAAATTGTAAACATTTAATTTTTATAATAAAAATTTTATACATCAAAATTTTCAAGTTGTAATGTAATTTTCGCAATATTTTTATATCAATTTTATCTAAAAAGCCCTCTCCTCCGTTTTGTGTAAGAGTCCTGTCTCAAAATGTAAGTACCTACTTCTCATCGACGTATTTGCGTTTGTATGTACCTAGGTTATTCCTGTAAAAATATGAAAATAATCATCGTTACGTCATTTACAGGTGTTCTCCTTGTGGTCCCATGGTATGCTATAAATACGAAGATTGCGGTCCTGCGGTAAGTGTGATCGGTTTAATCCTCGTTATCAATGTAATTGTTATATCTACTAACATAGTGGGGGTGGTTGTTCAGCTGCAGTGTCTCCCGCGGTCAGCGTTCAAGCGGAACGGCCTGCAGGACTGCCAGTTCTTCCAGCAGGGCTCGATCCGGTACCTGTGCCGGGCCGGGTCGTGCTGCTCGCGCCCCTGCCCGCCGCCCTGTCCGCCGTGCGTGCGCCGCCCGCCGCCCGGCAAGACCTATGTCACGCGCTTCAGCGACTTTGACCTCATCTCGCAATGGTAGCGACTGATGACACCGCTCTCTTCAACTCCGGGTAATTGCATATCCTATCATCACGGCGGACGGGCACAATATACAATCACACTAACTTTAACTTTATCTTCAACAGACGGGAAGTAAGCCTCATGGAGGGTCCTCCGGAGCGGAGGGGAGCGGCAGTGAAAAAAAGGATGAAAAGGAAAACCAGCTGAAGCGCACGAAGAGTAGGGAGCTTCGGGGCGGTATAATGTACTACAGCTGTCACTGTATCAAGCGTAATGGGCTTCAGCACGACTGTCGTCGCACTGGGTGTGGCGGCGAGCCTGCATGTCTGCACCTGCCCGACCCGCTGTGCGCGCCCAGCCAGCTGGCCCGAGCTCGCGGGCTCGCCGACGCGGGCTCGCTAGCGGGACATCTCAACTCGAATGACGGCGGTAGCGGAGGGCCAGGAGCGGCGCATTCTGGTGGCGGTTCCGGCAAGAGGTTCATTGTCTGTGAACTCAAAGGGATCTCGCCAGATATTGCTACGGATAAATCCGGGAAATGCTGTAAGTGTAACCCTGTTGTAACTCCTCCAAAGCCTGGTGTTGGAATGTGTTGTAAATGTCCTACTTCACCGCCCCCGATGGCTCCACCAAAAACGGCGACTGGCGTCAAACCAGTGCTACCTGCAGCTTGTGTGTTCGCCGGCGTTCCAGTCGCTAAACCACCGACGTTTTCATCAGATCCCAATAAAAAGTGCCCGTGTCAAAGCGGTACATCTTCATCGGCTGCAGAAAGACAAGGAGTGTTCGCTTTCGACGAAAACACGATCAATAAAATATTGTCAAGTTTCGATAAGAAAGACGTGTCTGACTTCGATGACGATGTGTTCATCGGGCCCGGGGGTCGTCCACGTAAACTGAAGAAGCCGGTGGTGAAGGAGCCGTGCACGCGGGAGGGTTGTGTGCACTGGCAGCCACCGCCGCCTTGCGTGTGGGACGCTCCTTGCAAGGCGGATTGCTTCGAGACGCCGCCGGGTATAAAGCCGGGTCGCAACCCACTGACGAGGGGCGGTGGGTACGGTGGTTGTGTGATGGAAGGCACGGACGGGCGGCATGCAGCGGCGCCGGGGCCGCAGCAGCAGCAGCATCAACAGCAGCGACAAAAGATGATAATGCTGACGCCTGATTGTTGTGCAGGTTGCTGCTCGTCGAGCGGCGGCGCGGCGGCGGCTGGCGCCGGGGCGCCCGCGGCCGGCATGCCCGTGCTGGTCATGAAGCTGTGCTGATCAATACTACTCTTCTTGAAAGCTTAAGAAAAAGTGTAAAATATCAACAATTATGAAATATATTTGATTTTTTTAGTACTCCTTTAGTTTTCTTTAATTTTAGTTAGGACAAGGGTATAGTGTAGGAGAGCGTAGGGAATATAACAGCGAAACATAGGATAATAACTCCTTATAAGTAGATGTTGAGGTTTTGTGTTTAAGTCGAGAGAAAGATTAATACCTTGAAATGAACTTGAAGTAATAATAATAATAACTATTAACCGCAGGGCGACTTTAAACCGCAGGGCGACTTTATGGCGAGTCGTCGGTGAGTGGCGTCACCGCGGACCCCGATTCCCTGGGGGCTAAATGAGACCCCCTGCCTCCCGGCTTGCCTTGATTGGCCGTCCGGGAGTGGAAGACGCAAGAGCTAAGTACCTAAGCTCCAGGGTGGAAGTGTTAAAGGGCATAACGCCGCTAGTACGGCTCAGAGAACGCGCAGCACACCTCTCGACACCCTAAGCCACTCACACCAATGTTGCCCTTCCGGCGTCATCTTAGGCTGCCTTCTGTGGAGGGCCCATTTAGTGAGTGGCAAGTCATCACCCGCTATATTTTTTATGAATGAGGCATAACTGGCGGGTGCCGTTCCTCGTACAATAGACCAGTTTAATTAAGTCAATGAACAACTCAACACAATAGCCTGTAATATTAATACCATGTCTGCAATAGTTACTTTATATACCTAACATCCTCTATCTGTATTTTTTACTTAATTTTAAGTATAACATTGTAAAAGGCCTCTCAGTGTTGGCTACGGCCCCACTGATGCCTTAAAAATACCGGGCGTAAGGCCCGAGAATCTGTGAAGTGAAATAAAGAAAATAATAATAATATATATCTTTATTGCACACCAACACAAGTATATAGTACAAAGTAAAATATGAACAAATAATAACGTACAAATGGGCGGCCTTATCGCCTTAAGCGATTTCTTCCAGGCAACCTTTGGATGGACACGACAAATAGAGATAAACAGAGTCAGAGGTGTACTAATTAGAAATATAACGATATTTTATTCAAATATGTTCCTAATCAAAATAATACCTTTATAATTATAAACAATACCAAAAATATGTATATGTCGTAGGATAATTCGATACTTCGAATCTTCGCGGAAATCCTAGGGGTTTTGCGAAAACGCGGATAATTAGACATAGGCGAAAAATTATCAAATCTTACTGGACAAAGTCAGGATTTTTGCCCCACCACTTGCACTACAACAGGACTTGGCTCCTCCTCGCTTCGCTCGTCGTCGCATGTGCGTGGTAGAAAGCAACCTAACGAACCTAATCTACCTTCTGACACAGACAAGTGACTTCGAGTCCAACACTAGCACTACAACAGGACAGATAATTTTTCGCTTATGTCTAATTATCCGCGTTTTCGCAAAACCCCTAGGATTTCCGCGAAGATTCGAGGTGTCGAATTATCCTACGACATATACAAAGAGAAACACTAACATAAATTACTATCTACAAAGAAGTTATAGATCTGTCATAGACATAAAGTGATGAAAGACTTGATTCTGAAAAATGGACAGAGATTTAGCTTTCCGAATAGAAAGAGGCAATGTATTCCATAAGGTTACAGCGCGTACTGCAAATGACTTATGAAAGTACATATTGACCTGACTAGAAGAGGATGAAGGAAAAGTGAGAATAAATAAGTAAAATATGTAGCATGGAATTGCCCCAAACCGACAGTTAAAAAATATCCTTTGATGTTGAGCAGAGTTTAGACGAAGCCAGTAATGCTGGCGCCAGTCTGCAGACAAGCCAGCGTTGTCCTGGCCCTTGTTGTTTAGACGCGGCCAATCATTCACGGATTTTTTTTTCTGGTGTGCACACGTTTGGAAAAAATAATGAATACGCGGCAAAGGCTGTTGAAAAAGAAATGTTTAAGGAATATCTCTGCACTATTAAGATAAGAGTTGATTGATATATTACAAAAAAAGGGAGCGAAACGACTTTGGATAAGAAAATGGTTAAGCGATAGACCTGTAACTGGAGCTTCTGCCTTGTTGCTGAAACAACTAAGATTAAATTATTATGCAACGCTTATCCCACAAGCATTCGTGCTCTCTATAAAGTTGTACGAATTTCAAAGTATCCTCTTCGTTGAATTTTCTCGGCATTTTGTCGCAGAAATTCCAAATAAAACAACAAAGAACACACACCGTATACGGACGTTCGCCAGTGACTGGCGAGGCGAGACTCGTCTACACGTGTCCGCAACGCTGGCGCGGGGGTCGAGGGGTATGCGGGCGGAGGTCACTGGCTAGAAAAATAGACGGTCGCTCTATTCTCGCCAGCGCTGGCCGCCAGCGCTGGCTTGGCTTGAAAAACTGTTTACACAAGGCCAATACCAAGCCAGCACTGGCTGCCAGTCTTATTGGCAGCCAGTGTTGGCTCCGTGTAAACTATGCATTATGTCCAAGGAATTTCATCCCTCGTCTCCGAGAAAAGGCAAATCTTTGGATATCATCGCTCATCGTAAGGAGATCAATTATCCCTGATGAGGTTTTTATCAGTCATAGTTAGTGACAGTGACAGTATGATATATAAGTTGCAATAAAAAAGTTGCACAATCAATGTCACAGAGGCAACTTCAACTTGAAACTTTCAAAGCTACTAGGCCACAATTTTTTAGGAAAATTATGAAAATGTAAATAAAGATTAGAAAAGCAAAAAAATACAAAAATTATCAGTGAACATATCGTATCAACGTAAAAATTTACAATAAAAGTACCTATACGTTACTAGATAAAAAATAATAACCCCGGAGTTGGCCACTCTCATACTTAGATACTTATTTAGTATTACTATTTATTATACTTCTTCACAAAAATGTTAGCCAACAGAAGTGTGCTAACAATCACATTGGTTACTGCTATCCGGGCAAAAAACCTAAAGGTTATATCCAAATATGTGTCTGGATGTCCAGGCAAAGGTGGTGAAGATGACAGCGGAGATAAGAACAATGGATGTCCCTGTAAATGTTGCAATTGCTGCCCTTGCAGTTGCACGTCAGTCAGCGTTTATGATGTAAGAATTTTTATTACTTATTGTTGATTGGCTTTAAGTGCTCGTAATTTTCTTCTTATTTGCTATTATATTATGTGTGTTCTAGCTTAGTTCCTGTTTTGCAGACTATTAATAAATAAATAAATTGAATAGAAGAAAATAATAAACTATCTAAACAGAAAGCACGCATACATTTTGTAGTGTTTTCTAATGGAAGGGGTTATAAGTTGAGCGATCATTATGGTCTATGCTGGAGAGTGTTTACCCAGAAAGAACCGTATCACTCTCATTTTTAAAATCGCAAGAGAATAATATTTTGTGCGAAACAGGAATTTTGCTGCAGAAAGTTGATATAAGAATGTTATTTGTTAAAAGCGCCATCTAGGTAACGCTGCATGCACTATATCGCTAGCTGTGTACCCAAGGTTGTTGTGAATGTGGTGTTCTTCGTTGGCTGTTTTATCGAGTTGCTGTATAATCAGTCTAGATGGCATTTGATCTATTTTTAGGGCCTGAAAAGAAGGGTGTTATAAGTTTGACGTGTCTGTGTTTCTAATCGTTATCTATTTTTTAGTAATTTTATTAATAAAGAAATTTGTGTTTTCTTCCAGTGTCGAAAGTATAGCCACTTCTTGCCAGGTAACACCGTGAGGCCAAATTTCTCAGTGCTGCCCTGTATTCCGACTGGCATATTCAGATGCACTGCTGAAGAGGTAACTACCTACATAATACTAGAATTTCATATTTTTTAAAACACTTTATCGACATAGGCATACGAAAATGGCATTTAAACTTGTAAATTCACATACTTGTATGCTAGAGTAGGCTTTAGACTGGCCCCGTCTGCTTCAAAATATTTTAATGTATTGTAATTCAGCAAAGTGTAAAATAGCCCAACTTCTACAATGAACATAGTACATGTAGGTAAATTTACTTGTGACTGCTTACTTTATAAGCAAAAAAATCAATTACTTACTGTATTCGGAGGTTGGATTTTCCGTAACACGCTTTTTTACTAATATAAAAAAATCTTGACTGGAAAAAATTACCTCTATGAAGACTAGTAGTGGAGTACTAGGGAAAAAACATTATAAAGTTTTACGGGTCGCCTCATAAGCTCTGTTTATTTCCAGTGCTTAGGACCGCAAGGCCAAGCCGGGAAATGCTGTATGTATAGAAACCCGGAGTATTATTCCTTCCATCACATGACCTATTACGATATGCATTGGATACTCAGATGCTTTAGAAATCCGAGCCCAGACACCAAGCGTAAACCTACGTGAATTTGAACAGAGTTTGTATTTATCTAAGACGTTGTTCATATTAAAAGTAAGTATTTATTTTTTATAATTTTTTGGTTTTATTTTGACTCATTTTGATACTGTCAGTTTTTTAAGTTCGGGACAGTAATATACTGAAAAAAATTGTGCCGGGAAACTTTATAATGGAACTTATCTTTTAAAATCTCATTCTTAAATTGCATGTTGATTGTAATTCATAAATAATTTAATTCAAAACAACAAAAATTAATAGTAACACAAATAATATATATATAATATATCTAATCTTTTTTCTTCTTTTTCAAAAGGTAGCGTACCCAAAATGCTGGCTGCATTGCCCCGTTGAATAGCTAGACTAATCTTTTGGGCAAAGTACAAGCCAGCATTTTGGTCACGCGAAGCCTGTTTCAAACGCCCCGACAGATCTAAATTGTAATTCTATGTATGGACAAGACTGTAAAATTTGTACAACAACTAAATAGTAGTATACGTGTGTGTAGTTCATCGTAAATAACAAGACCCACAAGAAACTCGTAGTTACGGTCTGGACACATCACCGGTAGACCAGATAATAAATTGAAATCTATTGCATTTCTCTCACGCATCATTGAAGAACACTAGGACCTGTTGTAGTGCTTCCTACATTTTAAAACCTTTATTCTTAAAAGACTGATCTATGTTTTCTTAACTTTTTCTTTAACTATCGCAACGATTCCCTCATTATAAGATAGATAGATAGATAGAAACACATATAAAAAACAATACAAAAAAACATAGAAATTAAAATTAGCGTCATAATTGGCGGCCTTATCGCTAAGAGCGATTTCTTCCAGGCAACTAGTCTGGCAGGGATATAATCTTCAAATTAAATGAGTAGGACGAGGTTTTGTTGTTCATTATTGAGGGTTGTGAATCCTCAGCAGAAGCATTGCGGCATTTCACTAGGGCTATACATTTTGGAAACCCATGTCCAGGATTTCATGATACCTATGGAGTACATTCGTAGTTAGTTTTTTCAGCCACCATTTTATTGATAAACATCATTTAGTCGCATACCTTATGTAATTTGTCATCATCCTCTTATCGAATGTAAGTGGCCAACTCTGGTGTCTGGTGGTATTTTGTCATGACGTCTATACACTCGGGATATCACTAAAGCCTAAAGTCAAGCGTGTTGCTTTATATGAGAGGCTATGTCATCATAACTTCTCTGCGAATAAACTAGAAGCATTCATCATCATCATCATCATCTTCAGCCCTTTTCGATCCACTGCTGAATAGGTATAGGGCACTTCCCCTAGGTGACGGTGGAATAGAAGATAGAATATTAAACAATAGATGAGAACATTTCTATAAAAACATTCTTAATTATTGAAAATTGGAAATAATCGTGAGGGACGCATTTGAGCACCCTAATACTTCTTCTTATCGAATGAGAGTGGCCAGCTCTATTGTCGAAAGTTTATCAAGCCGCCCTCTGACATGGCTTAACGCCCGCCACTCTCATTCGATAAGAAGAAGATTCCATTTTATTCCATAAAATAGTTATCAACAAATTAACACGTAACTGCGTATTTTTATGCCAATAAGAAAGCAGCAAGCTCGTCAATAAATCATTTCGAGACTTGTTTTTAAGTGATTCTATGCGTTGAATCTGTTACGTGTGTAAATATGTGAGGCACGTCGATAGAGTATCTCAAACTTTGTATTACCATACTGGTTGGAATACTGTTACTGTTGACTGACCTGTTACCTTAGTTGGTAGTGGCTCTGCCTTCTAATCTAGAGGTCGCGGGTTCGATTCCCGCATGACACAAGTATTTATGTACTTTAAAATTTATAATTACTTGTGTTGAGTCTGGTCGTTTGTATGTATAATAAGTATGTATTTACAAAAGAAAAGTATATAAGTATTATATCCGTTATCTAGTACCCACGACACAAGCGTTTGCTTAGTGTGGGGCCTAGATGGCGCTGTGTAATATGTTCTGAAATATTTATATTTATATATTTATATTACTGTCTAATCTAATACATGAAGGTACTCGGTATACAGAGAAACTGAAAAACTGCAATTATTAATTATTCAAACACGTTTCATTACTGGCGTTTTAAGTAGCTGTTTGCGGTAATCAAGGAACAATTTGGGCATTTATTTAAAACCTATAAATTTATTTCTAATGCCGTTTGAGCATGAATTATAAAAACTTAACAAACACAATTTAAGCAAGCAGCTAGAAACAAGAAAATTAGCTACTCGCGTTTGTCGTCATACGTTAATAAAACCCTATGTTTTGTATGATATGATTTAGTCATTAATGCTGACACTTGGATCTATCATTATTGAAAAATTATATTAAATCAAGAGGTCATACGTTCCTGAGTCGTATATCCTCATGACTGAGGGTCGTGACTCCCCCCAGAATTAATTCGTTAGAGCATTTTCTCTTGGGCATATACTTCGTGGTGGGTGCCCAGGTCCTTCCACTGAAGACACAATATCCTCGGATATTGTGGTCCTCCATCATGACGGTTTCCTCACGATCTTTTCCTTCACCGCTAAGCGAATGCGAATACTCACATGATTTGAAAATACAAGTCATTGGTGTGTCAATTCGAACCAGGGTACGTCGTAGTGAATGAACACTGGAACAACTGAGCCACTCTCGATTTTTAGTATTTATTTTTAGTACGTACTTATTTCATTTTAATATTAAAACTTTCGTGAGACATTTTATCAAAAGATTAACTAAACGGTTTTCACTCACGTGTAAATCACGTAAACCATTTACGCGATTTACACGTGAGTGAAAACCGTTTAGTTAATCTTTTGTACTTATTTTAGTTCATAATTGAGGTTCAAGTTTCAGAAGTGTTGTTTGTTTATAACCCAGTATGATTACCGTGTGCGATGTACATAAATAACACTATTTGTAACGGCTAGCATGACAAATAAGTCCGAGGAATGCAGTCGGTGTCATAAGAGGCTTATATCATAATTCGCATAGCATTCAATTAGATACCCAATGAAAGTACATAATTATTCGCTCTATTCGCAATTGTTAATGTATACCTAAGAGCCATTTAATGTAGTAATATGGGGCTATTTGTAACTGGTTGTAAATTCAGGTTTTCAGGAAAATACTATATTGATTTGACTACAACTTGTATTATTTATTCTGTGCTACAACTGCTTACATGATTCAATTTTGCTTTCTTTGTGGATGGTATTACATATTATTTCCACACAAAAAGAAACTTCAAACGTTTACCGAAAAAGTTTCTAAGCAATTACATACAACCATATATGTCCACACTCATTTGTAAAAACTGTGAATAAGATTCCTATTTACTATTTAATCGTTACAATTGAGCGAGATTCTCAAGCAATTGAAAACTATTTCCTAGTTAGTGAATGTCTGCAATTAAAATGCTGCAGATAAATATTTACTAGTTACCTTCGTGAGATAGCACAAATATTTTATTATTTTATTTGCTTTGAAAGTTAAAGAGTCACAGTCTAAGATGGCACAATAGCTGGAAAAGTCACGCATCTTATAAGTTCCCATAACCTGCTTTTAAGTTCTGTCCTCGCGCGCAAAGAGTATGCTTCTTGTCGCTAGAATGAGATTATGGTAACGACAATTATTACGATTTTAAAAATACTAGTATAGCTACACAATATTACTCACGACAAATTACAACAATCTATGATAAAGATTATGCTGTACATTGATGCACAGTTTGATCTAGGCATATCTATACAAAATTTCATTCAAATTTGTCCAGCACCTTAAACATAAAGGGAGGAAAAACACAAACTGCTTGAGTTTCTAATATAACATAATTAGCAAGATTGATTTTATTTGTGACTAGTTGGTGCTCGCGGCTTCGCTCGCATTGAGAAGTAAAACTTGCACCCCCTATTTCACCTCTTTAAAAGTGGCATTTCCAAAAATCCTTTTTTAACGGATGCCTACGTCATAACATCTACCTTCATTCCAAATTTCAGCCCAATCCGTCCAGTGGTTTGGGCTGTGCGTTGATAGATCACTATATCAGTCAGTCACCTTTGAGTTTTATATAAATAGATTATAGAACTCAAAGTTGCTTCTTCGTTCATGCCAAAACATAAATAATAAAATAAGACATCAAACACAGGAACTTTCTATGAAAGTGTTGCTCTTGTTACAGCATTGTGTTATTTGACAATAACAAGCATGTCATTACCGCACGTAATCTGCACTTCTTTATTTGGTTCCAGGGACGGATTTGCTTTCATGTATGGAGGTTTTAGATAGTTGATATAGGCAGGTATCTATGTAGTTATATCTATGTGCGACTGTTAGTATGTGGATATTGACATGATAAATATTTAAGAGGCGCGCGGAATTCAATAGATGGAGTTTTTGTTTTGACATCTGATAAAATATAATGTATATGGCACACACAAGGTGACAATGTTATTTTTAATGCTGGTAGTGATTAGTGATAATACAGTCCAATACTACATAACTTCAATTTCAGCTAGTAATCTATACTAATATTATAAAGCTGAAGAGTTTGTTTGTTTGTTTGAACGCACTAATCTCAGGAACTACTAGTCCGATTTGAAACATTATTTTTGTGTTGAAGATACTATTTATCGAGGATAGCTTTAGGCTGTATACCATCACGCTGCAACTAATAGGAGCGAAGAAACTTTAGAAAATGAAGAAGAAACGGGGAAATTATTCTCTGAGGGCTTCTGTTGCGAACACGGTTCAAGATATCAAAAAAATGTGTATAAAAGAATTATTCCTCTTGAAATGATCTAAAAAAATGTCCGCAACAGTATATGTCTATCTTTTAAGGTTAACTCACTAAAACCGTTTTTATGGTAATAACTATTCCACGCGGACGAAGTCGCACGCACCAGCTAGTCTAATATATAAAAATAAGTCGGGTTTTCCTTCCTGACGCTATAACTCTAGAACGCGCGAACCAATTTCCACGGTTTTGCATTCGTTGGAATGGTCTCGGGCTCCGTGAGCTTTATAACAAAGAAAATTTCGGAAAAATTTGAACAGAAAAGCGGGAAAAAATTTACCGTAGAAGCCAGGCAGAGCCGCTAGTCCAATATAAACAAAAATGAGACTTCACGCTTACCAACTGAATATCTATGCTAAAATATTTGCACACACGATAATACTTCACGGCGGCGAAACAAATCGATATCGTTTGTCATCGCCTTATTTATTGTTGTGAGATTTCTCCACGATCATATGAAATACGTTGACAATACGCATAATCTGAACACATCTGTTTTCATAATGCACGCACATTTTATGCTTTGAAGTGCGCTTCAGACTTTTTTCTATTAGTTTTTTGCTATAGTGGTCAGACTTGCTTTAAATTATTATCATGTATTATAGAGAGTGACTGCTATTGGATTACCGTAACCCAAGTTCAAAGAAAATCTGCCTATACCTACAAATATTCTTCCTAATAATTATTCCTAATGATTTCATTACCTTCCCTTTAACAAGAATAACAGTTAATTTATTTAATTACTTGTTAAACAATATAGTTGGATGTTTCTTTTCTTCTTATCGAACGAGAGTGAGACTCTGTTGTTGATAGTTAATCAAGCCGCCCTAAGGGCCTTTTCTTTTCTAAAAAAGGCACTTTTAAATAGTCTGCATAAACGCCTACACTATAAATAGAAAGGTACTTTTCACTAACCGCATATTTTTCTCCAATCACAGGAAGACAACCCATACTCGTTAATCACGCTCTAAGTGAAAGACATTTAATTCGATATCCATCAAAATTACTGATTGGCTAATTAACATGTTAATAGATAATCAAAGTCGGCTGATTTCTTGGCCCATTGGTTACGCAAGACAGTCTTGCACGCAAAATGGCCATATTGTAATGCACTCCACTATTATATTAATTACCAGTGTATCGGTGTTTGATCATATCTGAGCACGGCAGCAGGTCATTATGACACATGCCTTTCTTAGTGTCTGTCGCGGGTTTAGCTGACATGTTAAGTATTTACTGCGTTTCATTTAATTTTATTTAACAAAATGTTTAACATTTAGCATTTAAATGAGAAGACGACATAACATCTGTCGCAGGTTTAGCTGACATGTTAAGTATTTACTGCGTTTCATTTAATTTTATTTAACAAAATGTTTAACATTTAGCATTTAAATGAGAAGACGACATAACATCTGTCGCAGGTTTAGCTGACATGTTAAGTATTTACTGCGTTTCTTTTAATTTTATTTAACAAAATGTTTAACATTTAGCATTTAAATGAGAAGACGACATAACATCTGTCGCGGGTTTAGCTGACATGTTAAGTATTTACTGCGTTTCTTTTAATTTTATTTAACAAAATGTTTAACATTTAGCATTTAAATGAGAAGACGACATAACATCCGTCGCGGGTTTAGCTGACATGTTAAGTATTTACTGCGTTTCATTTAATTTTATTTAACAAAATGTTTAACATTTAGCATTTAAATGAGAAGACGACATAACATCTGTCGCGGGTTTAGCTGACATGTTAAGTATTTACTGCGTTTCTTTTAATTTTATTTAACAAAATGTTTAACATTTAGCATTTAAATGAGAAGACGACATAACATCTGTCGCGGGTTTAGCTGACATGTTAAGTATTTACTGCGTTTCTTTTAATTTTATTTAACAAAATGTTTAACATTTAGCATTTAAATGAGAAGACGACATAACATCTGTCGCGGGTTTAGCTGACATGTTAAGTATTTACTGCGTTTCTTTTAATTTTATTTAACAAAATGTTTAACATTTAGCATTTAAATGAGAAGACGACATAACATCTGTCGCGGGTTTAGCTGACATGTTAAGTATTTACTGCGTTTCTTTTAATTTTATTTAACAAAATGTTTAACATTTAGCATTTAAATGAGAAGATGACATAACATCCGTCGCGAGTTGGACCAGCAGGGCGTTGAAAAAAGTAAAGACGTGATCCACCAATCACAGTACCAGGGGCTTCTATGATAGAAGATTGGTTTTCGAGTGAAAACTATCCGATATTGTACAATTTTCTGAAAATGCTGGACGAAATTGACACAGGACTGAGGTACCTAACTCACATGAAAGACAACCTACTCCTTGAAGTGGAACGGGGCCAGCTTTAGAATGATGATCTTCTTCATCTTATCGAATGAGAGTGGCCAACTCTGGTGTCAAGTGTTTATAAAGCCGCCCTCTGACATGGCTTAACGACTGCCGTACCAGACAAACAGCGGGGACCTAAAATTTAACGTGTCATCCGACCACCGCAGCGCCCAAAATGGAATGCCAGTTTTTGGTCACCCATCCAAGGGCTGGCCGCGTCGACCTTTGCTCAACATTGGTAATCGCATGCGATTGCCTCTGCTAGCTGAGCTACGGGCGCTTCCTGAATGATGATGAAGAAGCCTTATTGCGACCATCAAACAGACAAAAACTAGTTAAGTTTAAAGCCTTTACTAAAGTAATATTAAACAAACTTAACTTACTTTTATTAATACTCGAGTTCTAACATTAGTTTCTATGTACTTTACATACTGTATCTGTATATGTTTCTTAGACAAGTGCAATAATGTATAGCTGCTAACAGCTAACGTTCATAAAATAAGTTATTTGCTAAGAAAATTGAAGGCTTACTATTCTAGCTAAACGACATTATTCTAGTTTAGCGTTTCTATAAGATTATAGACTTGCACCGTTTTCTTACCGGCTTTCATTTGAAGTGAACCAGAACGCCCTAGAAATTGAATGCCTAGAAAAGTGTAAGAAAAGTTACGGTGGATTTAGTGATAATAACAGTATTGGTAATAAAAAGCAGATTTTTAAATGTTTGTAAATAAACTTGAATTGCTAGTGTCTCAAATTGTAAATTAATTTAATGTGTTCATTTTGAACTAACCTACTTAACCCCGTTACAGAGTAAATGAATGAATATTATCATTATTAATTCACATATTTATAGCTTCTGTGAGTAACATTGTATATTTATGTATCACTAAATGTGGTCATTGTTTTTGCATGCAATTGAAAGTATGGAGGTCAAGCTATGTATCGCGGCTTCTACTAAAGATCAAGGCAAGTGGTCAGATAAAATCGGCCTTGTTAGTCACGCATAACATTAAATACTATCTAGGTATTATGTAGAAACCACAATCAATTGTTGTTTCGGAAGGCTAAGCAAGTTTAGCTTAGTTCAAACTGTTCTGGAATAACACGTCGTTCAAGTCAAAATCACATTTCTGTATGCATAGGTATGGATAGAAAAAACTTTATTGCAACACAAACACATAAAATAAATAGAAAATAAACAACAAAGACCAACCTATTATTTATTGGTACCTAAAGTGGCAGCCTTATTTATATTAGCACCTTCAAAAAGTACCTACTGAACCGAATGGAAAATAAAAATAATGAGACCATTTAGGAAATAATCCTCGTCGATTAGAAAATGATTTTTGAATTCGATTCATAAATAACTGTAATCGCGTAACATACTTATACAAAGAAATCTTTAGACTTTATACCTCCTTTTGATTCCTTCCCTCCTCCTTTCCAGATTTGTTAAGTCAGTTAAAAATCAAATAATTGCTTAGACTCCTCAAGATACAGGCTTAAGCCTAGTTTGGGGTCCACTATTATTGCACTCTGCGCGTGATATGTAAATTCAACATAACTTTATAGTCACAATGCTATGGTTAAAGTAATCAACGCTGCATGCTATTGTATAATTATTTCCTAAATCACAGCTACTTAAATGCAACTAAAACTAATCTATAACCTAAATAATTCTTTCATATTTTACTTATAAGTGCACCAATGTATTTAATGTTTCCATGGTAAATAAATATATTTTTGATTTTGATTTTGATTTTATAAAAAATGGTTGAATTTCCACCAAAATGAGTCATGTGGAGTTTCAAACTCGATTTGATAAAGATATGATATCATCATCCCAGCATGTTCACAGTTATCTGACGCATCAAGCAGAATTTGGATGTATAATTTAATTTGGTTTTTGGTCATCGTTACGTGTTAACCCGGCTCATGTGAACTTTCACTAGAGCCAAATCAATATAAAATAACGCGCGTAAATCGAAAAGAGCGAGCAAATTGCACAATACCTGACAAACTGGATGTTTGAGTAACATCACCAGCTTCCTTTAACATAAGTTTTACATTTTCTGTCTTCCAAACATTGAATTGACGAATAGTATTTATTACCACGTTCTAGATGAAATAACACCAATTTGTCCATTTATCTATCTATCTATCTATACATATAATAAAGCTGAAGAGGGTCGAAAGTCTGAACATTAAAGGTAATTAAAAAAATGTCTGGAAATACTTAGAATTGATAACAGAACACGTTCAACAATATATAAATTTTTGTCTGTTTATCTGTGTCTCTGTTTGTGTGTTTATTTAAACGCTCATCACGCAAGAACGGTTAGGCGGATTATCATGATTTTTGGTATGTAGGTAGTGTGAGGTCCCAGAAGTGTCATAGGCTACTTTTAATTCCGAAATAATGCGAGCGACACCGCGGGCGTCTACTAGTATTGAATAAAAAACTAAACACATCAGGATCATTGACTTTTTAATCTGATTTATAAACGAGTGTGTAATAAAATCAATCATTTGCAAAAATTGAAAGTTGTAAAATTATACAACTGGTGATTATAGGCAAGTTTACTATTATAACCACAGAAATCTAAATAAATTTAGATTTCTGTGATTATAACACTTCTACTATTCATGTGTATAATAAATAATATCGGAAGTGTGTTCGTTTGTTTGTATTTGTAAGCGATAGATAGATAGACAGATATAAAAACTCTTTATTGTTGACACATATTTAAGCAAACAGTACATAAAACAAATTGGATGTTAACTAGTGCCTTAACTTAAGCGGCGGCCTTATCGCTGAAAGAGATCTCTTCCAGGCAACCTTCGGCTGGAGAGAAATATATGTAGATATTTATCGTTGTACCTAATTTACTCGTATCCCTCATTATTATTATTATTATTTAATAAGGATTTAATCTTATGTTTTACAATTTTGTCCGGAATTTAACCACAAACGAATAATGAAGAAGACTCTTTTTAGCAAGAAAACCTACGGGTCAAAACATGTCAACACGTATATTGTTGCTGCTTATTTAATTTATTTCCATCCTATATAATATTCATTAATCTTGCGATTAATTCGGCAGCCATTGATCTTCGCAATAGATTTATAACTTAATTGCTAGTTTTATTTTTCAAGTAAAAGGTGTTGGTGACTTCTTGCGGTACTTTTGTCCAAATATAGTGGTTATTAGAGCGTAGTGTGGGACATTTACGTAATGCCCCATGAATTTGTTTGTCATTTGGATCACGACTCGTTTGCCATACATGTCTTACAACGAGTAGTTATGCAGCTATAGGTATATGGAAGATTGAACTATCTATTTCATCTTGTTGTGAGTGATTGTATATGCAAGCCAAATTCAGTTGAATTCATATATTAATATCGCCTTCTTTAAAAAAAGAGGCTTTCAATTATTATTATTTTTTTATTTCATATGTATGTCTGTTCTTCTTCTTATAGAATGAGAGTGGCCGACTCTGGAGTCGAGAATTTTTCATGCCGCCCTAAGGGCCTCTGACATGGTTGAACGACTGTCGTAGTATGCAAGCAATACAAGCAGCCATGACCTACAATTTAACGAGTCATCCAGCCCATGGAAGCGCCTAAAATGGAATGCCACTTTTTGATCACCCATCCAAGGACTGACTTAACATTGGTAGCATGCGATTACCTCCGCTTTTTTTTTTGAAAGGTCTTTATTGATTCATAACTTATAAAACTAGTACAACACAAGTGTAAATTTTAATCCTAGTGGTACAATAAACTTGATTTACTTACTGGTTTTTCGTACACTGGGCACTTTTAAATTACCTCCGCTAGCTCAGCTATGGGTGCTTCATGTATGCATGTGATATTGAAGGATAAAAATTGTTCACACTTCTCGTGACTTTAGTGGCTTATCAAAACAAAACTTCAAGTAAATTATAAACGTGTTTATAAACATCAAAAGTCCTTTTCATCTTTTTACTTTTCCAATACAGCTAAAAAAACAAATGAGCTAGAATGAAATTAAAAATCGAAAGTCAATTTCAGCTTTTTCTTTTTCCAAAACAGCAAAACAAAAAAAGAAATGGCTAGAATGAAATAAAAAACAAATGGGCCCCAGACAATTTACCATATTTGACTAAATTAGAAGTTTATTACCTAAAAGTAAACAGGAAGCTAGAAAGACAAAAATATGCGTTTGGCCAATTTTATTGACGTAATTATATATTCTATCACGGTGGCATCTAGCAAGATTAGTCATAAATTAACGCTCAGATTATAATATCGTTTACTGATCTGAATATTATGTATTTAATTTAAATTAATTCATAGGCAAAATTTTTATACTGGCGGGTGGGAATAAAATTAAATATTAAAAGGGTTTCATAGTGTTTACTTAATTAGGTTACTGTGAATAATGTATGAGCACCGAATACAGAATGTATGACTTAGATGTGAGACTAATCAAAACAGAAAATAGTATACATAAACATTTATATTTGAATATCATGCGTACAATAATCTATACTTAATATTATAAAGCTGAAGTGTTTGTTTGCTTGTTTGAACGCGCTAATCTCAGGAACTACTGGTGCGAATTGAAAAATTCTTTTTGTGTTGGATAGACCAGTTATCAAGGAAGGCTTTAGGCTATATAACATCACGCTGCAACTAATAGGAGCGAAGAAACAATAGAAAAAGTGGAAAAAACGGGGAAAATTATTCATCTTTGAGGGCTTCCGTGCATGCGCTACGAAAACGGTTCACGATATCAAAAAAATGTGTATAAAAGAATTATTTCTCTTGAAATAATCTAACAAAATGTCCGCAACAGTATATGTCTATGTTTTAAGGTTAACTCACTAGAACCGTTATTATGGTAATAACTTTTCCACGCGGACGAAGTCGTGCGCATCAGCTAGTATAC
The DNA here is from genome assembly GCA_927399415.1 of Macaria notata. Taxonomy (NCBI): domain Eukaryota; kingdom Metazoa; phylum Arthropoda; class Insecta; order Lepidoptera; family Geometridae; genus Macaria; species Macaria notata. Next base: position 6,876,361 of record OV656727.1, read on the forward strand.
TGTGTAGGGATAATATTTACAAAGCTTCATTCTTCTTCTTATCTAATGTGAGTAGCCAACTCTGGTATCAAGTGTTTATCAAGCCGCCCTAAAGGCCTCTGACATGGTTTAACGACTGCCGAACTTAACAAACAGCCAGGACCTACAATTTAACGTGTCATCCGACCCACGGAAGCACCCAAAATGGAATGTCACTTTTCAGATTAAGCAAATCTTCATTAAGCTTCTACAATTAAAATTGTTAGCGAAAATTTGTGGGTTAAAAAAACACAATTTGTGTACAAAATGGCATTGCATAGACTGGCTCACAAAATCAAGCCTCATTGCTCTGCGCCTCGTTAGCGCTGCGCAAGATTGTTTGCGTTATCCAATAGTTTTCGATGAGCTACACAAATTTTTATTGAAGAGAAAATTAAAAACTTGCCAAATATTCAAATTAGACGTTTCCTACACTTATGTAACACTCTCGAGCACCGTTTTTTATTGATATTGATTGTATTTAGATGATTGTTATGGCTGTCTGCTATGTAAGCCTGGGATTGGCCTCCTAATCTTTCCACAGTGGCAAACAAAACGTGCTAATCTCAACATTATGGCGTATTTATGTGACGTTAATATTCTATTTATCCTTGTTTCGCAATCGGCTCATATTTCTATTTCATTAAATTATTTTAAAATTGGGATTGGTTTTTATTAACTCAATTTCATACTTACTCTGTGCTGTGCTATGAGATTAAAAAATTAATATGCATCTGCATTTATCTGCACTAATACAAGCTATATAAGTGAAAGTTATTTAGTTGCATCATTTATTAATTATAGGGGTTAACTAATTTTGATAAAGTTTTGCCATATTTACGTCGTAAGGCTTAGACGTAAAACTGGACTACATTTCTGATTCTGATTTGGATTACCGGATTTAAAAAAGAAAATCTTCATTCTGGAACAAACAAAGATAAAAACATTCTCTTAAATTAATAAAGTATGTATCGAGCCAAGTTCTTTACTGCATGTATAAGCGGCGAGTGAAGCGTTGCCTGGCGCACGATTTCTTGCACTAAAACCGATATCTTATCGATGTGAATGAACCTTTCTCTCAGCAAAATTCAAAACTAAAGTCACGCATTCAAAACAATATTCTTAGCGGAACACGCTAAGTACCGTTGTCATTCGAGATACATTTCTAAAATCTCGCTGAAATTTCAGGGCGCTTCAGTTTTGGTTTCGGTTTATCCGTAAATAAACAATTGATAATGCTATCGGTGTTATCAGGTAAATGCAAGTTTGCGGGGAGGGTGCGGCGAGGGGGGAGGAGGAGGGTTCCGTTAGCCGTGTCGTTTCGTTCGCCAGTCGCGGTTCCACAGCTGATTTCACATGTGCTCGGCTCCGGAGCGGCGCGGTCGTCAGCGTCCGTTTGTTCTAAAATGCCGGCAACTTGATTCATCGGACGCTTTTTCAACACGCCAGTTTCAAAAAAAGTGATTGTGTTTTGTTTCCTCATCGGACTATACTCGTAAACAAGCGGATATTGAATCTTTGCCGATTTATTTCGTTGGTAAGTTTTCCCTTAATTTTTTTGGTTGGTTGAGACATTGTTTTCATTGATTGAGATGTTTGTTTGTGGAACTGTTTACTTAAATTAGCTTAGTATCCTACTAACATGCTCATATGAATTTGTAGGTAGGTTTTGGTTACCTATCTCTTGACTTAGTTTTAGTTTAGCATTAGAATTGTTTCCCAATCGTGCAGCATGGTACGATAGATTAGATATTAGTCATATTTTTATGGTCGATACAAAGTACAAAGGGAGTAATCATATGTACCTACCTATTCGAGAGTAAAAATTAGAATGCTTTAATAAATAAGTAATTTGGTACATTTTTTAGAGATGCGGGTATGTCTGATAAAATATTATTCATTGTTAATATCTATTGAATAAAACAAATCTCATTCAATATCCTTATTATTTACCTTATAAATTGCTTGAAATTATGAGGTACTTAAATTCAATAACGAACTTTACATTAAACTTAACACAATATTATTCAAGAACGTTTTTAGCATAGAGATTCAAAAGGATATCTACTTTTAACTATGTATCAATACTTGTATACAACTTAGTTATTTTTCCATAGATAGGTTATATTAAAATTATTTGAGGCCTGAAATATATGATTCCAAAGTACAAATTATTTTAGTATTTCAGCACAATTGGAATCATTCTGGTGTACTAGATATGACCTTGTGTTAATTAAGTGATATGTAACGAGTGCAGCTAGAGTTGCGCAAACAAATAATTACCGTTATGTAGTGCATCACTGCATTACCAGGGTTGCCAAACTAGAATGCAACTAAGTTTTTAATAAACTAGAAAAAGAGCTCTATTGTTTTTAATGTTTTCTTCTGTATATATTTATATTTGTGTATATATATTTTCTAAATGGATAAGTGGATGTGTGAGCTAATATTTAGTCATGATTTATTCGTCAAATTTGCCAGTATCATAACAATATTAGACACACGTTTCACATATTTAGGTATTTAATAAGAATCTGTTCTTAAATAAATATTGAGTTTAACATAAATATACTGCTTTAAAAGTTTCAAAACACAAACGAACCTTTGTTTGGTAAATAGACCATAACCGAATATTTTACAAAGGACTGTCTTTTATTTATAGCTATTCTAAAGGTGCCATCAAATACTAAACAATTAACTGATAGAAACTCAATAAACTTTATCTGTGTTATTTCTGATATAAAATACTTTGCACCAACATTATTACACGTATGGCATGTTTGTATATATAAATTAGTTTATAAGGGTGTAAGTTAAGTTTTTTGAAAATAAAGTAATTTGTATTCATTTTTCATAAATTCCACCTAAATTCAATTTTAATTGATGGCAACTGTCAAATCTAACAAGCTATTTTAAAGATTCTTTGACGCTTTATTTAATACGGCGGTTAAAACCATTCTTGGACACCCCTAGCAACAATCCCTGCCTTCGATCTCCGTTCGATCTCGGCTCGCACGTTCGGATTCACAGCCTGCATCCATTCGATACAATCGAACGCTCATCCTATTTCTTTTTTCCTCTAATATCGAGAGCACGCCGCCATACATAGAGCTCGCATTTTATTGTTCTGCTATTTTCACATGATTTCCTACTGCAAGCCATTGGTTAAGTAACTTGGAGACTGCTATTACTGTCCTCTATTGTATAAACTTTACAAACTTTGTCGTCATAACATCGCTCGCGGGTCAAACCTGGATGAGGCTGGCGCAAGAGCAAAGATACTAAGAGAAAGGCCTATACCCGGCAGAGGGATGAAACCGGCTGTAGATGATGATGATACACATTTTGACATCTATCATAATTATGTTGTTTGGACCAGCAATGCCAGCATTCAGTGTTTAATATTTTTTTATACCAAATTTTTATTCATAGTGGTTGACATGTTTATACGTAACAAATAAACAAACTTACACACTCACAAACTGTGTGATGTGATGTGGTAACCGTCTATAAGGTGTATTTTTATAGTTACACGCCCACGGTTTTATCCGACGCTGATGCAATTGTGTACCGGAAAAATGGCAATGGGAAACTGCTAGTTTTGTGTGACCGTATCGATGTTTTACGATGGTTTTTCTGTAAGCACATATTAACTGCCTATTGTATGTATGCACCAACTTGGTGGATAAATATAAACAAATCATTATGTACGTATTGTATTACTATATTTTGACGCAATAAAAATGTTATCAAACCAGAGAATAGCAATTCTTAGCTTCAAAATATGGATGTCTGTAAATAGGGTTGAGGTGCGTGGCTTGGGATCCAATACAGTAATGAATAGATGACAATTATGCCAATATTTCTCATAATACAATAATTAAGATAATGATTTCAGAAATCAATCCAGTATTTAAATTACTCACTTAACACGCGAAGCTTGTTTAAGATATCACTCATTCATATTAACACAGGCTTGCATAAAAAGCTGGCCATTCAAACTGAGTTTCTCATATTAAAATTTGCGGCTGGCCGCACGAAAGGTCATTTGAATCATTTCGTTGATATGGTTATGATGCTAAATCACTCATATGACTTTCTTCAACTTTCTTCGCCGAAATAAAGTAAAAGAGGCACGGAATAACGATGGCAGTGGAATAAATGCTGTGATTACGTATTTATTTACATAAAATTTTGACCGTTTGCTCGGTGATGTTGCTATGGGAGACATTAGAGGTGGTCTGTGAATGTAGGGTAGGCTGGGTCAGAGACTCGGCAAGGTTAATGATTATGTGAGATTAAAAAAAAATTGATCTTTTATGTCTGTGTATGGGTAAATTGTACCTAGTGTTTGTTTAAAAGAGTATTAAGCTGGGTTTGTCTACGAATAGATTTTTATAATATGCTCTTTTATTTAGTATTTTTTATAACTTTTCAAAATGTTTGTCTTTGTTATTGTGATTAAATAATATGTCGATGTTATTTTCAAACTGAATTCCATATTTTATTTGCTTGACCCATAGATATGAACTCTCTTATGAAAAAGATTAGTAAGTCTTAAATCCAAATAAAAACTTGCATTCTCTGTATCACATTGACAGCGGATGCTAAGTACTCTTCCGGATCTAATTGTCAACGATGTCGTTCGACTGTTCTTTCACTAAATGCACACATACAGGGGTATTCAGTAAAGTAACAAACGAAAAAAGTAAAGTGGGGAAAAAATATCATCATGATCAGATGTTAAAGGCCAGGGTAAAAAAAACGTTTTTGGCTGATCAATGTATGTATTTTATTTATGTCTAAAAAGTAGATAGTTAGAAAAATACTTTATCACAAACACCAAAAACAGGAATTAACATAATGAAAACATACTAAGTTAAAATTTGTGTCCTAATTGGCAACCTTATCGCTGAAAGCGATCTCTTCCAGGTAACCAATCTACCTAGTTCGAATCCATGAATATTTTATGAAATAGGTACTACAAGGAAAAAACAAACATATAACACTTTGGGAGCCGAACCCGTGAATTCAGGACATGGCAAACAAAAACAACTAAAAATAGCATAACGAAACTAGTCAAAGTTTATGGTGGTTTAAGTTACTAAATAAGTTTAAGTTAATACAATTACTCTGGCACTAACTCATACTTATACATTTTAGCTTAGATATTTTTTGACATTATACATATAAGTGCTTTTTTCAATAACCCAGTACGCTATACCTTATACAGATATACCAAGCAAGCCTTTGTTTCGCCTTTACTTAAAACTAACTTGAATGCGAGTTCAACGGCACTTAAATGGCAAAAGTGTTTAACATATTCGACTCAAACTTTGCTCCTTATTTGCTTTTCGTCTTGGTAGTGCATTCTATGAATTAATTAAGTTTTTGCTAAGTTTATTTTAATACTGTCATGATATAAACTAGTCTTGACTAGTTTAGTAACCCGTATTTTTATACCTACATATTTTATTACAGGTTTTTTAACTGGTCACATAGCAACTTGTTGGTCAGCAGGGTGTTTCAACAATTCGGAAACTTATCACTCCAATATAAAACGCCACCAAAGATGTCTAAAATTACAATCTTAACTTCAATGTTCTAATCTAAATGCAATGTTTATAGAATTGTAAACAACTTGTAGCCAACTCTAATGCTTAAAAAATACTAAGAGATATAAAAGTAACAAGTTTTAGAATTATTTTTATGAATATCTTTTATATGTAAGTTATATTTTTCCTCAAAATCAATTATGTAAATCCAGCTTGGTCTAACTGACTTGCAATTAAATTGCCTCGTGCACCTAAAACACTAAATACTGCAATCAGTCATTGTCTGTCTGTCATTACTTTTCCTACATTGTATCCAAACGTGAGTTTTTTAATGCAAAAGAAACACCGTCTATGACTTGTAATTAAAATTGAATGTCACACCGTTTTGTTTAGCGAATACTGCAATTAGAAAATAGATTGCTAAACGTAGAATTTGCCAGTCTGTTAAAGCTGCTACTATTAATCTATGAAATGGAAATACCTTTATAGGCTGTGTTTTCTAATCATTAACATTAGAAATGAGCCCATCTTACTGATGCCACAGAATAAAGAGTCTGATGCATTAAATAAAATACGTGTATTGTGTATCTGCAATAAGTAATTAAAATTATATAATATTAAAAATTTATTTGCGCTTGATGGGAATACACAAAAAAAGCTTTGACTATACCAAAAATATGTTTTGTATTATTACAGGACTGAATAAGCCTTTTCAATCGTCAAAAATGGCTTACTAAAATATATGATAAGTAAGTTTTTTGTTTTATAGTACTGAGGGAGCATCTGATGTGTCAATTCACTGTGGAAGTGATAGTTTCTGTACATTTGACTACTACTTCGATAAGGTACCGTGGACAAACTCCACAAGACGCAATATCGAATCCTGACGGTCATGATTATTTTAGCTCATTTCCAAACCAATTTTCCAAGTAACTATTTTTAATCAGTCATTTAACTATAATTATCTAGGTCATCTCCAGTTTTCGAGTGTCGTTTGTCGGATACGTCACGGCAGCTGTCAATTGGAGCGAATGGATGCGACCGTAGCACGATATCGACCTCCTTCTGTGATTTCACCGGCCGCAGATTTGTGCAACGCTGAATCGATGCCGCTTGATTGTCAACAAGATTATGCATATCGAAGTGTTGAGTCGTCCGATGCTATCAAGTTAAGTTTGACATTAATTGGTGAATCAGCTGGCTGATGAATATTTTGCGATGGTGATCTGAGATTCCAAACATCTTGACTAGAGAGACATTGAATCTAGTATAGGCGTAGTCAAGTAGGTCATACACTACTTGACTACGCCTATACTACAGTTTTTATTGCTTTTTCTTAGATTTCATTTTGAATGCAACATTCTTTTATTGAAATTACATGTATTATGTTTTGTCTAAAACAATAAATAATTAGTAAAAACATAATAGTATACGTACACATCGTTTAAATGACATGTTTTATTTCAATTAACTTAATTTGTTTTTAGCCAATTTACCTATGTATTATTATCTTCATTTCCACAATAAAATTTACAAATATCTAATGACTAAGGATTGACGAAAAATACAGTGAAATAAGTAAACAAGTACCGTCGAGTTGTTATATTATCACATGTTCCCTATTGTGTAACAAATATTATTGGCTAAAATTATTTATTCGCACTTGAATCAACAGTACTGAATCTAAAGAGAACGAGTTCACGTTGGCACAAGAAATAGCCTTGAACATGTAAAGAATAATATTTCAAATACCAGACAAGATAATATACCTACGTACATTAATTAATGTAGGAAAATATTTTTGTACATACCTATTGTATTTTCAAGGATGCAATTACCATTAAAATCTTTGTTTATGATGATAATAAGCTGCAATAAAAAGTGTTTAACTATTCGGATGCTATTTTTCTTTCTGAGTTAACTTTAACAAAAGAAACAAAGTCTATCTTCTCACTTTGCTGACTCATATGCTACTGAGTAGCAATATAATATATCTGTACGTGCGGAATCAAAGGTCAATGTCAGTCGTTAAATGTTAAAATAATTATTAAATAGTACACATAAGTTCATACATGTACATGATTAATTAATATTTTTATGCAAATATAATTTAACCGACTTGGCTCACTAATTGATTATATACTATGTGTTCAAAATATAAGTGAAACCGCTAGAATGCCTTGAGTGATAAAATAATCAATTTTCCAGTCACTAATAAAGCATTCCAGGCAATGCAGAAACCGAAGTTAAATCAATAACACTAACACTACTTCAGTTTACTTTAGTGCAATTTAAGACGTCGTTTTTGCAATTGAAGCTATCAATTTACAATTGACTTCTAACTGAAGCTGATTCAGACTACACAAAGACGAGGCCAGACATCTAGACTATTTGAGAGCTGACAGACAGACAGATTGTCGAGCTGAATTGAGAACTGCACTTGAATGGTTAAAGCTTATATCTATTTGTTATTTTGTCGTCTGTTCCTAGTCTTTAAACAATTAACTGCGAATTGCGTCGTAGTCGTCTATTATTTGTTCGAAAGATCTGTAATTTACTAAATTCTATGGAAAAAATATTTTTCATTAATTATCTACATCCTGCATAGTTCGATGTTCGATTAACTTAAGTTTTCAAGACATAAAAAATATGGCTTAAATCCTCTTTCAATAGCTTTTCTTTCAAGACTTTTGTACAATATCGATTAGTCGGAACGCACACACACTACACATTAGTTCATAAAAATACATTTACTTGCCATCATTTTGTTATGACATTTCCAAACAGAAGCCTCATGACCCAGCAACCTTTGTCATAAATTGGATCGAGGTAATTCACACATACACGGCAAGTGTGTTGTCAAAACATAGGTGTGATAACATCTGTGTTACGCAACTCGTGCCCATTATTCAGATAGGCTTCGATGAATGTGTTAGCATTATTGTAGCTGTGGTCATTTTGGTCATTTGGACGAAGTTTTGCGCAGTTATTCGTGATAATCTGCGAGTGTGTAACAAAAAGGAGTAACATACGCATACCCATATCTATACTTATATTATAAAGCTAAAGAGTTTGTTTGAACGCGCTAATCTCAGAAACAACTGGTGCGAATTGAAAAAATATTTTTTTGTTGGATAGACCATTTATCGAGGTAGGCTTTAGGCTATACTATAATATTATAAAGCTGAAGAGTTTGTTTGTTTGTTTGAACGCGCTAATCCCAGAAACTACTGGTGCGAATTGAAAAATATTTTTTTTGTTGATATAGACCATTTATCGAGGAAGGCTTTAGGCTATATAACATCACGCTGCAACTAATATGAGCGAAGAAACAATGGAAAATGTGAAAAAACGGGGAAAATTATTCATATTTGAGGGCTTCCGTTATGTGTGCTGCGAAAACGGTTCAAGATATCAAAAAAATATGTATGAAAGAATTATTTTCTTAAAATGATCTAACAAAATGTCTGCAACAGTATATGTCTATGTTTTAAGATTAACTCACTACAACCGTTTTTATGGTAATAATTATTCCATGCGGACGAATTCGCTGGCACTGCTAGTTAATTATACAGGCCTAAAAGCTCAATGAATTAATAAGTATATTATATAATTTTCTTTTCGGTTGACCTGAAACATTTAAACAAAATTTGCTTTTATGCTTTAAAGTTGCACATGCAAGTTTGATATAATTTTTCATAGAGTGCTTTACCTTTGCTTGTCATAACACTCACATTACATACGATCACACTTAACGACTTACGTATCTTTTCTTATATCTCATTTCCTATTAGAAGGTGCATACATGATTACGACCTCAGATTACCTTTTACTGGTGCACCTAGGAAATAGCACACAAGGTACCAGAGTAACATATGCATTAAGAGCATCATTAACGTCGTATATGATAGAAAAGTAGATGATATTTATCAGTTCTACGTAACACTTTGATGCCTTCGTAATGTTTGTAAAGCTAAATCAGATGCATTCCTTTTCGATGAGAAAATGATTTATAACATACCCTTTAATTTTTCTTACAAATCTGCATATAATAGCATGCATTAGAAACAATATAAGAAATCTACTGGTAGGCACGCTGTGCAATATTTAGTTATTGCTCAACGGTTGCATGCAGTATATTTTAACGTTTGTACAAATAAGGAAACTTATTTGATTTTATATTCTTTCGAAAGTCATATTATTTTGATTGTTCATAACTAAGAAACGTACGATTTGCAATAACTGTTGTATTGCTTATGAAATAGCGGTTTATGTTTAATTTAGGTTACTCATTAAGAAGTACCTACCTGGTTTCCTATATATTGCGGTGAATATACTTTTATTATATATTTACACGAATTCTGAGCTAATTCAACTTTACGAGCTATATAGCTAATGTACATACATATTTAATAACCATTTCGAAGGCCTGCGTTTGAAACACCATAAGAACTGTGTAGTTTAAAAGAAAACAAAGGTTAGACTCATGAAAGAGTCCATATAATTAAGTTTTAAGTTTTTTTATGTGTTAATAAACAACAATAGTGTATATTTTACCTATTCAGATGTGAAGCTCTAATCACCACCCACATTATAGAGTCCTTGATCTTCGGCATTGACTTTAACTTTAACGAAAAAAGATAAAGACTTCCACGTGACAGGTGTCACGGGATTAGCCTCGATCGTGACATTGACAGCCACGGAGGCCTCGTGCCTGCTAATGTCACGTAAAGATGAGGAATCGAGGATTACCGAAGCCATAGTTATATGGCGTGACGAGACCAAGTAAGCTCTAGAGTTTAATTGCATTTGGAAAGTAACGATCACGTTTTATTTCTAGCCGATTGCGTTTGGCTATAAACAGTCGTATATGAATAGTTAATGTTGGAGTCATTGGGAAATCATAAATGTTAAATATTTATAATTATCTACCTATGTCCTTCTTAGGCATTATTATACCTTCCTTATCGATTGATACGAAAATGATATTTAAGACCATGCATACATCATATCAATATCGTACATTTTTGTAATTCCCTCCACCTCTTGCTGTCAATGAGGTATAGAGGGCATTTTTCTACATTAGTTAAGACCATGCATAATATCAATATCGTACATTTTTGTAATTTCCTGCATCTCTTGCTGTCAAGGTATACAGGGCATTTTTACTACATTAGTTGACATTCACTTAAAGCTTGTTTCTGGACGTTCAAGTCGGTAGGAAAAATATTTACTTAGAAATACTGAAGTCACATGGAAACAAAAAGAGTAATTTTTTTCAATTAGAAAGGAAACATGTAGCTATAATATAGATAGATTTAAGCAAATTTATACAAATAAAGCTGGCAAGATCAAGAGGCCTTTCTACTACAGGTGGAATACAAGTGACAAGAATGTCGAGACTTTGCTTTCAAAACATAATAAAATGCACGTATCGTTCCAAAAGTTTCACTATCTCAGACTCTCTATGCAAATAAGTACAGAAAATGTGGTTTGAATCCATCAAGCATTCATGCGTTTGAGAGTAACGATATTTTTATCGGAGAGAAAGAAGAAATTGATTCTATCATTAAATTAACCTAAATAAATATAGTGAAAATCACAAAAAAGGCTTGGAGTTTCGCGTCTATGTTTGATAATTACGGAAAAAAGAAAATACTATCGCAAAATTTTACTATCAGTATGTATCTACGTATGTAAAAAAACCCAAACTAATAAAGATATAATGTTAAATTCTTTATTTAAATTTCGAATACAAATGTCTATTGTATTCGAAATTTAAGGCTTTTCGATTTGGTAAGCAGAGACCCAAATTACAATAAAGTAGGTTTGTATAGCTAGTTACATACACGGGTTATAATAACATAACGAAATAATCTCTCTATTATATGTACATGTATAGGTACATAGATGTCATAAGCATAATCTAGCTCCATTTTGCTCTGCACGATGCACAAAGGCATGACATTTGATCCTGAACTATAAAAGGCAGTTGCTCAATGCGGGTAGAAATCGCCAATCCCTAATGCCAGCTCAATTCAATATGTTGAAATACAATACGGACTCATTTGTACGCTTTATTTGTCCATATTGTATCTTTTGACTCCTAATTGGAGGTATATTAGGGTAAGGAATTAAGAAGATTAGTTTATTTTATGCTTTTTTTCAGAGCTCTAAGGAGCATTGTGGAAGATTGAGGAGCATTGTGGTATTGTGAAATCATAACAGTCGATTAGTATACGGCATTCTTCACATTTCTTCGTTTTGTAAAGGTTCGTGCCTCATAGGCCCGTCAGAAAGAATCAATCGTTATACTATTTGGTTTCTTTGATTTAGGTTCTTGCAAGACACAGGAATTCAAAGCCTACAGCTAGCTGTAGGTATGGCTATTTATTGCGATTAACATAAAACATTCTTAATACATTTATGTACAGAGGTGTCAGTGTATGAATCTGTATGGTCTATTTGCCAATTTGTAATTGGCGAATTAAATGATACAAACCATTCATTAGACCAATCACACACGCTTTTTTAAAACTCTGAATGACCGACAAAACTAAACACATCAAATTGTGAGTCAAATTGTCTATTGATTGTCTGATTGAGGATATTGGCAGCCATTGCGCGGGTCATTTGTGAACAATTGATGTTAAATACAGGTGCGACCATTATTCGAGTGGAGTGCGTCACTCGTATGGAACTGTTACTATTGCATGGGTAAGTAGGTATTTGGTATTCGATTACCATTGATATGTAGATGGCATTCTTGAGAAATGACTCGGTTTGACTGGAAAAGAATTTTATGAAGTATCGCGTCTCAAAGGGTCATACCTGAAAATCAGCGCTGCAGAGCAATCTGCAGCATTAACGCTGAGGTATGACCTTTTTTGACGCACGGGATACATCATACATCAATGTAACGTAATATCACCTTTCTATTCTACCTGTTGTCAACTTTTGTATGTATATATTGTTGTGTCCTGTGTGTCTAAATAAATGCTTTGAATTTGAATTTTATAAGTACTCAGCTGATTAAAATAATTCGAATTGTATGAAAATGCAAGGCACTACATATTGCTACATTTTTAGGTACGCTTTATTGATTTTGGTGTTTACATGTACAGCATATCTTAGGGTTTCTTAAAACTGATGAGTGTATGGTAATTGCTAAAGTATAGTTAAATATAAAAGTTTTTCTGACTGTTTAGTAATATCGAATGACATGAAATGACAACACGAGCGAGTCTTGACTCTTGAGTTAGATTGATATCAATATGATATTATGATAATCGAATGAATCTAACTAAGTTTTTATCTCCGTCAAATCTTCTATTTCTCACCTCACATGGCGTAGCCATTTTGTTCGAAAAAGCAATAAAATGTTGTACTCCACAATCGGCCGCGCATCGCAGACCGTGCCATGTTGGTCCGTTACTAATGCACTCGATGATCGATGCATATCGACACGCTTACTATACACTGATTACTACGACTATACAGGGCTACTTGAAAAAACAACAGCAATCTTTAACTACTATGTAGTTAGTAAACGACAAAAATACAGCATTTGTTCTTTAGTAAGTTTTGATCTAGTAATTTAGTGTGTTCGTAAAAAAACTGTTCTATATAAGAAGCGCTGAAGTTGCTGGTGTTAATTCAGATTACCCTTTATATCTTCTTCGTAAAAAAGTTTTCCTATTTATTGGTATAGGTACTTGTATTTTAATATAAACAGAGTATCCTATGATAACAGTTATCAACGAAACTTTTTGGAAAATTTGGCGTTCGATTGAAGCGGCCTCGCGCCCCGTACAAGAACATATCGTAATGCATAATTTCTTTAATGTTTTTTTTTAAATATCTGAGTGCTACTCATGATAAACATTTAAATGTAATGCTGTATGCATTGAGAAAACGTAAAATACTCGTTCAACAGTACTTCATTCGGATTCACAACTCGCAAGCTAATCTTTAAAATATTAGACTAATTAAAACAAGTAAGCTACAGTTATACTTTACTATTTTGCCTGGAAGAAATCGCTATTAGCGATAAGGCCGCCAGTTGTGGCACTATTATTTTTTAATTCTTATGTGTTTCTGTTTGTCTTGTTTTCGTCAATGTGTGTTACAATAAAGAGTTTATCTATCTATCTATCTAATTATTCATTCTTAAGACTAAGCAACATTTACGGTTATGTAGTTTCCCTTTCAAAACTTCAAGCAATTATAAAATGTCCCGCTGTGATTTGTTAAGGTTTTAATTAAAACTGTTCGCAAACCGTAAGCCCTTTTACATCTACACCAAAATAGAGGTTTCAGATATATAATTTATTAGTTATTTATAACTCAATTTCACTTTAATAATAGGTAACTACCACACATTTTATTTACTTCTCTGTTCTGTTGCACATATCTATCTATATTCTATGCATATAATAAAACTGGAAATATTGCGAGCGAAGCCACGGTCGTCCGCTAGTTATAAAATATGTTTGGTGTTAAAATAACAACGACGCACTGAAGTATGAGATATGGATATGATATAAATATAAGCTTATAATTTTCCTATGTTTATTCATTTAAGGTTCCGTGCCCTAAGCGTTTACATACCAAGTTATCTTTCAAATTGGCTGCCAATTAAGTGTAATATAAATAACAATGTAAAACAAACTTATGGTTTTATATTATTAAGGTGGTAGTCAATAAGTACTTAGAAAACACCAGGCAGAATCACACTGTGGACGGTAGAGAAACCCGAATGCTTCTAAGCATCAAGGCGTGTCTTATAATAACATGATTACACACAACTGTTTACCTATCTTATCACATTAGTGTCACTCTATAATAGCCTTGCACTATAATAAGCAACTTAATTTACTCCTATCTAATGGGAACAAATTATACATCGTCAATCTTTTGAAAATCAACCCCTTGTAACTTGGAAAAGATGACTTGCTATAAACAGTTTAACTCACGGCGACTGATATTTTTACTATTATATTCTCTCGAGATTTTCTCCTATAAAAATGAAATCACAGACATTACTATTAATGTCTAAGGAAGCTTGTGCTGTGATTAAAGAAGTAAAATAATTGATGGATTGACTATAAAAAGTAATTAAAAAATCTGTGTCGTTTTGCACAAGAGCTAAAGAATTGTGTCTTGAACTTGAATGATTATTAAAGTACTAAATAGTTAAATTACTCCAGTTTCGGTAAAAATCTCACATCTAATGGACAAAAAATAACTAGATCAGCTATTGCAAAAACAGCTTCATTTCAAAGTCTGAGATAAATAAACTTTTTGCCAAAATGAAAAAAAAACATAGTAAGTTATAAGTATTATACTTTTATTTATAAAATGATCTGAGAAAAATATAATTTAACTAGCTGGTGCGCGCGACTTCGTCCGCATGGAACAGTTATTACCACAAAAACGGTTCTAAGACATATACTGTTACAGTTTGTTAGATCATTTCAAGAGGAATAATTCTTTCATAAGTACATATTTTTTGATATATTTAACCGTTGTAGCAGCGCACACAACGGAAACCCTCTAAGATGAATAATTTTCCTCGTTTTTTTACATATATTCCATTGTTTCTTCGCTCTTATTAGTTGCAGCGTTATGTTATATAGCCTTAAACCTTCCTCGATAAATGGTCTATCCAACACAAAAAGAATTTTTCAATTCGCACCAGTAGTTCCTGAGTTTAGCGCGTTCAAACAAACAAACAAACTCTTCAGCTTTATAATATTAGTACAAAAAAAATAACGCCATTTATTCCCAGTAACTTAATTAACATTTTGTGGTTATGGGGTTTACGTTAGTAACACATTTTCCATTTTAAATTAAGTTTAGATAAGATTAATTATTATATAATTAATATTAGTATAAATAATAAAATATATTTTTTGGGACATTTCACACAGCGCCAACTAGCCCTAACGTATCACAACGCTTGTGTTATGAGTAAATCCAGAGGCACGTCTTCATGAAGTGAACCACTTATAACCGTCTATAAATGCAGGCATTAGATTCCCTTGATTACAATAGAAAGTTGCTTTCTCACCGTCGCGGCTAACAATCATTCCGACTTCACGATTATTTTCGAAGACTACCACGGTCTTAATACCATTGTCACGCCATCAAAATAACGCTTTTGTAAAATACTACGATGAATCGATTGCGATGATACAGCTCTTATTGAGATGGACGTTGTGTAACTCCATTCATTGTTTGAGACTGAAACTGATGATTTGTTTGTTATGAAAGTGACGAAGTAATCAAGTCATAATGTTTGCTTGTGATTGCATATCTTTGATTGATTGTAAAAGCAAAGTTTTCAGGTATTTTATCCGTTATCTAGTACCCGAGACACAAGCGTTTGCTTAGTGCGGGGCTAGATGGCGCTATGTTCAATGGAATGTCCTGTAATATTCATTTATTTATTGTCAGAACACAAATAGTTCAAAAAAACTTAACCAACTAAATTACCATATCCTACATCTGACCGTATGCAAAAAACAACGGAGCCGATTTTAATTAAACTTACTCTATTTCCAAATTTAAAACTAAAAAAAAAACAGGAGCGGGACTACGTTGTTTATGTATATAATATACTCTATACCTATATAGGAACATGTACCTACCTATGTATGACGATAGTGTATGTAATTATGTTTGTTTAGTGGTTTACCTTTTAAATAGTGGGAAAATAACGATTATGTCAATAGTTAGGCAACATGGTAATATCTGGGTCTAACTTAAAATGTTAAAGTTATTTAATTTATGACTTGTTAATAGCGACAAGAGAGCTATTAGAATGCAATAAAACTGTCTATGTGTTAGGTAAATGTTGTAAAGCGCACATAATGGACTACCAAAGTAGTCATTAACACCAATTAAGTTTTATTTTCCATTCGATATAATATTGCACATAATTTAGATAAAGAAGATATAAAAATCACAGGGATACAGAATCTTACGTAAAATCTAATTAAAAAATGCTGTTTTATGACTTTTCGAACTTTGGACAAAATCAACACTCTCTCTGTTTGAATCGTATTTCCGCATGGCTGAGGGTCGTGACTCCCCCGCAGAATTAATCCGTTAGGGGAGTTCTCTTGGGCAGATACATCGTGGTAGGCGCCCAGGTCTTTCCACGGAAAATCGTTGATTTCATTCAAAATCAACACTGTTATCAATTACGCAGGTTGTCTTTTAATTACTGAGATTAAGTTACCGCATTTTTTTTAATTGACATGTCTTTATGTCAAAGTAATAAAATATCTGCAAAATCATTGGTTTTGAAACGTAATCCATACGTTTAGAATTACTTGATTGGTATAACTCGCGGAAGTCAGATCAAATGTGATAATTGCCCGCATTTAGGTATCGACTCGTGTTTACTTCACTAAGTAGGTAAGTAGGTGTCAACTTCCTGAACTTACTTTTAATTAATGCAACATAACATAATCTCTTAAGCCCAAAATATAACAAGTTTCTTTGAGAATCGTGGATTTGTTTATCTCCTTTCTTTTGTGGTGGTTAAATTGTTTGATATTTCTCACACTATGAATTAAGACATACCTATCCTTCATTAGTAATTTTTTCTCTAAACAAGAAAATAATAACTATACACACCAGCAGTGCACACAGAAAATCAATTAAAGTAACTCCAATCAAAATAAACAAATAAAATGAGAACCTTATCCGTCTGACGTCGTCACAAAAGAACAAACTGCAGCCATTTTATTCTGACCTCCTGACTCATTCTAACTGGTTTGCTTCTTTTTCTTTTTACCTCCAGCCAGTCAGCACTTTACAGGCTTTTTCTGCAGGGTGTTACCCTGTGGCCATGATCGCGCGTTATAGGTCAGCCAGTAATGGCGTGAAAGGATTGCAGATGGCAGGCTTCTGGTCGACAATATTGAATCAAGCTAAGCCCGCGCGATTTGCGGGCAAGGTCCGTGTTATCTTGTTAGAGTAGCGTAAATAGGGATTGGGTTGAAGTTTTAGTAGTTTTTTTTTAATGACGTAGGTGGTTAGATTTTTTTTAATTCTTGCTTTTACTGATAGTAACTAGTTCTGTCTCTTTGTGCCTTAATGAAATGCTTTCAACAAGAACACTATGCGATTGTAGAACAGTTATCTCGAAAAAATGCGAAGATATTTTACCATAAAACCCATATATACTCCGAAGCCAAATTATACTACATTTATTTTTGTAAAATAAAAACATAATCATTCAGATATCGCCAGTTCAGTTTTCCTCAGCACATTGGCCTTTCACCATAAATAATTTCCCCAAAAACTGTCCGCATTCGGGAATCAATCTCATGCTTATAATTTACCTTTCATCCATGGAACATTAGCAAATTTTCCTTCACGCTTTCGCTACAATTACGCCTGTTAAATTGATTACGTACACTATAAAATAAATGTCAGTTCACGGCAATGGGTTCCATCTTGGTTATTGATGGCGATATATTAAATTGGCTATTAGTGTACGCGACTACCGGTGGGGTTACAATGAAGCTTGATGCACACTGAAATATCGATGAAAAACACTTATCAAAAACACCAACATGTAAGGAGAAATTAAATACTCAATGGAAGTCACAAAACCTAATATTAGTCCTTATTACAATCTGCATCAGAATGTCGCATTTAGTAAGCATACAGACAAAAACGAAAACAATAATGACTGGTTAAAATTAAAAAACACAATTACAGCATAGTTTTAATAAATATGAAAAACAAAGTTTTATATTTTTTTATACTAGATAGGCTCATGCTTGACTACAACTCACCTGATGTTAAGCAGTTTTATAATCTACGATCTAGCGCGCTTGTTTAGAAGAAACCGATTCACTCTCGACTTGAAGACCGATAAATTATAGTTCCAGGAGAATAAGGAATTTGGCAAGGAGTTCCACAGTTTGGCAAATATTAAAAGTAATCTAGTACAAATTCGCGATAAAAGTTATAATTGTAGGTGCAGCTGCGGATTACTATCTAAAAATAAATAATTATATCATAGTAACCCCTCAAACAAAAGTAATGCTCCGCCACTATAGAATGGCCGTCATTACTTGGCACGTCATTAACTTGAGATATTATGTTTTTACACACGACACGGACACGGTATCTCTTACACGGGGGCTTTATGCGGTTTGAGTAAACATATGACTTTAATGAGAAATCTATAGGTTTCCTACATCATGTCATTTACATAAAAGCGAAGTGTGTTTTCTAGTTTGTTTGGTTTGCTTTCACGTCGCAAAGGATAATCGTGATTATATGCGAAAATCTTCAAAGCGAGAGTAAATCGGTTCTTATCGGGTAAGCACACTCCGTCTTAGGCCATAGCCTTTGCTTAACATCAAGCTAACTATGCTCAAGTGTCAAAAAACGGTACCTGGAAATAACATAGGTTACTTTTTATCCCGAAATGACGCGAGCGAAACCGCAGAAATGTATTAAGCGACAGACATCCACAAGATTACATTAAAAAAAAAAAAAAACAAAACATGGCCATAAGATAACATAATTGAGAATTTATTTTTAGGGGTAACGGTTAAAACATTTCTCTGCGAAGTGACCGTACATTCCTGCGCTACAATCATAACACTAGAACGTGTACACACCATGGTACAAATATTTACGCAGTAGTTCGCGCCATCTTCGTGACACCGGGAGGGTACTACAGGTTCTATAATTTGATTTAGTATCTTTTTATTATTGTCATAATGCTTTACATTATTTCTAGATGCAAACAGTCATGACTTTTCTTACCAAATTATGTATGTACATATGTTTTTTTTTAATAACATCTGAAACATTTATCTGGGAATTTGCCTCAGTAGTTGAAAATAATAAAGTTAAGTACAGAAATTCTGAACTAGTTACAGTAGAGGAACTACAGCAAATTTGGAATACTGCAGGTACAACCTACCATATTTTTTTTGTGTGGGCATTGATTCATAGACAGTTGAAATAGGCTTTTAGGTAAAGAAAAATAAAGATGCTAAAATAATTCTAAAGAAGAAGGAAACAACGAGGAATCATATATAAAAAAAAATATGCAGTCCGATGGTAACCTCTAGCAGTGAAAGTGTCTCTTCAGGCGCGTCCATCCGTTGTCGCAGAGACCCCTTTTTGCATGAAAACATTTTAATTATTAATCCACGGCTTATTGTCTGGACTAATTGATGGTTTTATAACGTTGGATTGATCGTAGTTCAATATACTCGTAGACCATAGATTATTATAACAAGGTAAAATTTTAAGTAAAATTTAAATAAATACTTCTGTAAATATTAGTGTTTTCTTTACGTTTGCGATATCTGTCTCTTAGTTTATGTTTATAGGGCGCATTTTGGTTGATAGCTTATTTTTTACACACGGCTTACACACAAAAACATATCTTGAAAAAGTTTGTATATTAAGATAGATAGATAGATAGATAAACTCTTTATTGTAACACACATTGACAAAAAAAAAGACAAACAGAAACACAAAAGACTTAAAAAAAATAGTGCCACAACTGGCGGCCTTATCGCTAATAGCGATTTCTTCCAGGCAACCGTAGGATGGACAGGAGTGGAAAGAAATATAAAGGATGGGGTGTTCAAAAAGAGAAAATATATACAAATAATAAAAATATTAAGCTACTTCGCAAGAAGCTTACTTTCTGTAAGATGTTTTTTGTGCATAAAGCTATTAATATATTAGCTGAATCATTAAATATAGCAGTCAATCTTAACAGCAAACAACATGAAAGTTTATATCATAACTTAATGTCTACATTATGATGAACTTACTTTAATTAGCAATAATTTCTAAGGAATAAATTTACAAAACCAATTTTATTTTAATAACTTGAAGCTTGACCGGCCTGTTAGCTTAGTTGGTAGTGGCTCTGCCTTCTAATCTAGGGGTTGCGGGTTCGATTTCCGCCTGACACAAGTATTTATGCATTTTAAAAATGTATAATTTCTTGTGTTGAGTCTGGTTGTTTGTATGTATAATAAGTATGTATTTACAAAAGAAAAGTATATAAGTATTATATCCGTTATCTAGTACCCACGATACAAGCGTTTGCTTAGTGTGGGGCTAGATGGCGCTGTGTGCAATGTCCCTAAATATTTATTATTTATTTATTTATTATTATTTATTTTATCTATGGTACTATCGTGCACAATAGTGTCTTACTGTACAGCTTTCTACCATTATTTGCCATTTTACAGCTTAATTTATAGAAGTCGTCTTAAAACTGTGAAATTATTTAATGATATTTCCATTAAAATTATACACTAATGTTTAAAGTAACCTCTCATAATTAAATGTGGATAATATAATATGCAAATAATGCACAATACGGTTTTGTATAGGTATATGTGTTGCCAGATGGATTGAAAAAACTTATTTGGCTAAAAATAGATTAGGTACCTAGTGGGTACCTACGATACCACCAAAAAAGAAGTTGTCAATTGTTATATGTCAATGAAATCTACTCATTTCATAATCTGCATTTTAATGCCACTGTTTGTACTCACAAAGCAATTCAATTCCAAATCAGGTAAGTGAATCACAAATGAATCACGTATATAAAATAGACATCTGTCAATCACACATGTCACAATAGAGGTACATTCTGTCATACCGACTCGGTCCAATGCGCTGGGTACGTGGAGAAATAAATCTGAGGCAGTGTTTGACAACGGTTACATTTTGATTGTAAGTTATTTGTAAAGTTAGAGTTTTATTTTAAAATACTAGTATAAAAACCATTTAGAGACGTTGTTGCGTTGGTATAAATACCATTTACATAGACTAGGTTAGGTTTGAATATGTTCACCCCTTTTTTTCAAATGTACAGCCTTCATCATCATTAGCATTATCATCCATAGCCTTCTCTATCCCACTGCTGGGCATATGCCTCTTTTTGCATGTGCCATCTCTATCAATCTTGCGTAGACCTCACCCACAGAGGACCCGCCACAGCCATCAGATAAGTAAATTATGTTCGTTGGCACACCATCAAAAAGTGATAGCATAAAATTTAAAACTTTCACTAGTAAAAACTTGAACTTGGCTTGCATTCCCACATCTATGGTAGATTTGGGAATGCAAGCCAAGTTCAAGTTTTTACTAGTGAATCTTTTTGGCAAACGCGCTAGATCGTAGACAATAAACTTTTCTAATTGGCAAGCGTATCCTATTTATCGTAGTAAGAAACACAAATCCAATTCAGTTTAGTTGGAGATCAATTCACCTGAATTATAAATAAACTTGTACATTTTTTAACATGTAACCTGTTTTCAAACGAGCCCTATGTAAATACATACGTGCTCATTACCCGAATTGGCTCAATAGCAGATTCTGTTTGTATAGATGGACCATAGACCTAGTAGTAAACGTAGACCGTACGTATCTCGTAGCTTAACTTCCGCACCATAAAGTGAGAAAGAATAATACATTATCTTCCTGCTTTTTTTATAAAAATTACTGTCCAAACTATTGGTCTGTCATGTAAAACAACAATTCAGGGGTCTTCATATCTAAAGTTAATAGGTACCTTCTAGGTAAGCGTGTTATAGCGTAAGCTGCAGCAATGCTTATCATCAGGCAGGCTGTCTAACGTAAACCTATCCCACGTAAAAAAAACCTGAACCCGGCACACATTATCATCACAATAATTACAAAGCTTTAAACAATGTCGATTTCCGCTGTCTGTCTCATTATCTGCTTTAAATTTATCATTATTATCTTTAAAACTACGCAAAGAATTTTGATGTGGAATTTTTTAACAGATACCTATATAGTGGACACATGGCGGGAGTTGGGGGAGACCTTTGCCCAGGAGTGGGACAGTATAGGTTAACAAAAAAAAAATGTGGTTTAATGTATAGGTGTATCATACATGTGACCGTGCGAAGTCGGGCTGGGTCACTAGTTAATTCAAATCGTTGCTCGGTCCCCTCTAATGTATTACAAAGTCATTGAGATGGGCAAATATTGCCACCTCATGCTACCGTTGCTACATTCGCCAGGTCATAAGGTTGACACCAATTTGACACTGTATGTTATACAGTGTATAAAAATGTCGATAAAAACGCATTACGAGAACGGCGTAATTCGATTCTTTGAGTGGTTTGGTTTTGTGACTAGTTTTATGTATCTTTTGGGTTACGTTGGTTGTGAATGTGCTGGTTTGTTTTAGTTTGATAAACTGTTTGTACTAAAAATGTCGAGCTAATTTTTCAACATAACTTTTGACGTATGTGCTAGCCGGTGATAAACCTAAATTTAACATACATTATATTTACATTATCAACACATAAAAGCTCATTTGACAAGTGATTCCATTCATGACAGCTATAAAATATGGTTGTGCTAATCCTGCATGAATTATATTTGAAGTTGTTAAAAATATCTGCATTGTAATATTTATTGATAAACATTCTTAACTAACCTCATGGCTGTAAAATAACCTTAAAGTAGTCAGTAGATCAAAACAGCGTTACACAATTACTTATTTCGGTAATTTATTAGACACCATGAAGATCATAATTACAACGCACTCATTATCACGATTATAATCTACAGTCAAATCCCACTTAGCGAGATTAGCGAGCGTTTAAAAAACCATAAAAAAATTGTAAACAGCTTGATAGAAACAAGCTATAAAGATGTCGCTTAACGGTGAAGAAAAACATCGTGAGGAAACCGACATGTTTGAGGACCACAATATCCGAGGACATGTGTCTTCCGTGGAAGGACCTGGGCGCCCACCACGATGTATCTGCCCAAGAAAACTCCCCTAACGAATTAATTCTGCGGGGAGTCACGACCCTCAGTCATGAGGAAATACGACTCAAAGAGAGAGAGAGATAAAGATGTGCGAGTTATTTTCTACTTTCATTACACTTTGCTTTACCGTGAGCATTATTATTCATAGGATTTTATTGATATGCAGATTTATTCCTACCAAGAATTACTTACTGTATAGTACCACATGTATAAATAGATGTATGTTGCATTTTATTGGTCAACTATCTGTGCCTGCGACTTCATCCGCGTAGAATAGTTATTTTGGACATTAATTCTTTGAATCTTGAACCGTTTTCACAGCGCACGCAACGGAAGCTCTCTAAGATGAATAATTTTCCCCGTTTTTTTCACATTTTCCATTGTTTCTTCGCTCCTATTAGTTGCAGCGTGATGTTATATAGCCTAAAGCCTTCCTCGATAAATAGTCTATTCAAAACAAAAATAATTTTTCAATTCGCACCAGTAGTTCCTGAGATTAGCGCGTTCAAACCAACAAACAAACTCTATAATATGATGATAGTATAGATTATTATGCATCGACATCAACTTTTGATTAAAAATAATATTGGGTCTAATTGAAACCTCTTCCTATTGTATGATATCGGTAAAAGACAAATAATTTAAAAAGCAATAGGTGTGGCATTTTTGCGTACTTTTATTATGTAATTGAATATTTATAATAAATGTCGAGGTAATCGTGATAGCTGTTAATAGCAAAATGGTGTTTCTGTGTGAAATCACTCATAAAACCGACGCCTTTCTCTTTACCTCTTTACAATTACTAGAATCTATCGAATGTTTTGTTATAATAGTAAAAAACAACCAAGCGTTTATTGGATACAAAGCGCTCAGGTTTTAAACTACTTGCTTAGAAAATTATTAATTCACAAAATCTTCCAGATAACTTACAAAGGCCTAAGGCGATAAGGCCGTCCAATGTGCAGCACTTTAATATATATAAGGTTATTTTCTATTTTGCAATTTCTATGTCTTATGGTTTTTTTGTTTTAACTTCAAAAATAGCGGAATATCTTTAAAATAAAATAAAGTATCTAATAATAATCACAGTTTACAAATAAGTGTGAGTAATTTACCGATTACGACACCATCTATCGGCCGTGAGTATAACCGCGTGAAATGCGTATACGCATGCAACGGTGCATTTACATTTATATATTCCATACCACTCCATATTTAAACCTCAGCTCACCTTATTGAGTGGAACATTAAAATAGAATTGAATTATTGAATTCTAAATGAGGAAAGTTAGTCTAAGAATAAGTACAGTTTTAGCCACTTTGAATGATTTATTGGAACGTTAAGTACACTATGTTTGTCTAGAATAAATTATTAAAATTAGGTCACATAGTTTATTCATTTACTGCTAAATAAAATATAGAATTTCTTATAATACACTACACATATAAATCTTCACACCTTTTTATTTATGAAAAAAACATTGTGTCTTTTCTAATTACACACACTCGACCACACACACACACACCCACCAACACACATACAAAGACACACACACCCACACACACACACACACGCATAATCACTGCTACAAATCTAGCAAATCGTAATTACAGCCATACTACACATGTCTTAATTCCTATGACCAAACACATCTGTGAGCAGACAGTAACAAAAAATCTTATGCCCGAAGTTAAATTCCAAGTTGAATTTTCACCCATTTCCATAAATTTGAATGAGTAGGTAATAGAATCTATTACTTCATTCTTCGTCATCGGTATAATAGATGACGACATATTCATCTCACTTTCTAATTTCTAAATTAGGAAGAACCGCGACAACATTTTTGTAGAAAGTGTTATCTA
The DNA here is from genome assembly GCA_927399415.1 of Macaria notata. NCBI lineage: Eukaryota > Metazoa > Arthropoda > Insecta > Lepidoptera > Geometridae > Macaria > Macaria notata. The sequence continues at coordinate 6,901,616 of OV656727.1, forward strand.
TATAAACAAATTAAAACGAGGCTTTTATGGTAATATTACATCAATTGAAACTAGATGCTTTCAAGAATGTTTTGCCTTTAAAGCCAAAAGTGAGTGGCGAGCTCTGGTGTTCAGAGATTTTAAACCAATTAAAATCGACAGCGCATATTTCTAGCTAATCGTGTCATCTGAGACCCAGAAGCGTTAACATGTGAATGATATCTTTATACGATATGATATTTATATACGAGTTGTCATCGAATGTAGGTACGTAGTTATGTCCTGCCATCTGCAATAACCAATGTTTTTTTATCAACACTGGAGACGGCTCCAATGTCCTGCCGCGCGGTCGGTTCCCGACCCACACATGTGCACGCTGTCCCTTTTTTGTACGCAGGTAGTATTGTAACTAAGTTTAGTTTTAAGTATTGTTTTGTAAGTTAGTATTAGCGTAGCCATGTAGGCGAATAAACGTCCTTGGTTCATATAAAAATGTTTCATTTTTGGAACCCCTGCTTCTATCAGCTCAGCTGAACCGTGCGTACCTGTCTGGCGCAGCCGGTGCGGATAAAAGGAAGTCCAGACTTCTTTAGTGACGTCATCAGCCGGTGTATGTCACGAAGTTCTGGAACCTGAATTCGCGAACCAAACAAATACGACTCCTGGACGCGTGTGCAGCTGTAGAAGAAACTGGTTCGAGGTTGGAGCAGAGGACGGCGCTGGCAGCTATACTCATGGAGGGTTTGCGACGGCATGTGAGTAGTACCCATCACTAATCCCATGACCTCCTACCTATTCCGCGAACTTTGTAAGTGGGACAAACATCGCTCGCTTACGAGTTGTCGCTGCATTCTGCACTAGAATCGGCAGAATCAATAGCGACTTAGATAGATCTTAGGCTAGGGAGCTTGTAACTGAGACTAGCATCGCTCGTGTTACAAGTTGTCACTGCATACTGCACAAAAATCGGCGGGATGCATAGTGACTTATGTAAGTTTAGACTAGGTAACTTGGGAGTGAGACAAGCATCGCTTGCTAACAAGTTGTCGCTGCACTCTGCACTAGAAATCGGCGGAGTCAATAGCGACTTAGCTAAGTAGAATTAAGCTCTAGCATTAGACGAGGCTACAAAATCTAGCCACCTTAGTGAAGTTATAATGTGTATAATGTAATTTTGTGTGTTAGGTATCAATTTAGTTACATACTACTGTTTTGAGTTAATAATGTCAGTATTTCTGTCAAGTTGAGATCATTTCAATTACTAGATGGTTGTCCCATACGTAAAACAGTTTATGTTCCAAAAACCTATCCAATCCTATCCTCAAAGTGATGCAGGTAACTCTGCCTATCGCCTCCATGATGTCTCCTGATACTTCAACGAAGTTCCAGCTCTGGTGGCGGTTGAAACTGCCCTACATAAAAGTGTTTGTGCAAGCCGTTAAATTAAAACTAGTGAAATATTTTATCTACAACAGTGAAATCCCAATCAGTGCCGTACTTTGAAAACGTATTTGTGATAACGTTACTGGAGTGATGAAACAACGTTACATAAGAGTGAAAAAAAATGCGGAACAGACAATGGACAATTATAACAGGTTTTTGTATTATATACCTAACTAAAACTTTAAATGTAAATTTAGTTTAACTATTTAATTTTCTCCGTAATTGCATTGCCTATGTGTTTATTCGCATATCCATGTAAAAACAATCATTTGTTGTTCTATAAAATGGCCCCATAAAATGTTGAATACAGTTTCTAGCAAGTAACTTATAATTGAATGTAAAATCTGCCCAAACCTGTTTATAAATTATAGACTGCTTCACTTGCTCTAATTATTTTTACATTTGCATTGAAATATTTTATATACAATGTACTACTAACTTTTTGTTTATTATAACAGGTTACATTCATCTAACATTCCTACATGTAAAACTTTGTATAATTTTACTTTATGTGTAATTCTATTAAAATCGTTAAAGTAATACCAATAACAATCTTTCATATGTAAAAATTTTAAGTTTTATTACGTTGATTTATTCATTGCAACCACCGAAGTGAAACTATGTAATTGATAATAAGTTGTAACAAAAAATGTTATATTACCGCGATCTGTTAACACACATACCATTATAATGTAGTAGATATTCAATTTCTAAACTAATTATAAAAAAATCTTATCACACATCCTAATTCTATTTTTTAATTTTAAAATATGTAAAAGGCATTTTAACTTGAGAAAAAAGAAACACATTTTTTTATTAATAATTTAATTTTAATTCGTCTGCTGAAGCATTATCTTTTGATTTGTTGCCCCAAAGTGCGTACGTGTCATAATGTAACGACCACATAAAATAAAATATGAACAAAAAGCGTAACTTTGTAAAAAGGAAATATAAAGACAATCAAATTTAATATTAATTAATAACATTTATTGCTTGTGTAATAGAAAGAATTTAATCATGTTTGTCCATATTATTTGTGATCTGACTATTTTTGCAATATTTATATTATTACCTGCTGTGAATTTGTTATTCTAAATCCATACTAAATAGCATAATATTTATTAATATGTATTTTAAATAATAGTAACATTACCTATCATAATACTTTAAAACGCTACTTATGATTTCCATTAATAGTCTATACTTCAATTGTTTATTTATACCTATCTACCATAATTATTTTGCAATTATGTTGTCTAAAATTAATTCAGAAAATCACATTATATTTAGTTGAATTTAATCAATTGATTTGTCTCAAACTAATGGTAAATTTTAATTGAGTTCTTCATGTTTTGATAAAAGTCTGTGCATTTTCACTAATATGTAACTTAAATGTTTTTACTTAATGAATTTTTTATTCTTTGCACTTATCCATATAAATTTTATTATTGTCTTTCTAAACCCAAATGTAATTTTCCTCTGATTTATTCATCATCGTAAAATTTCATTCTTATGGACGGAGGAGTTATGTCCTGCCATCTGCAATAACCAATGTTTTTTTATCAACACTGGAGACGGCTCCAATGTCCTGCCGCGCGGTCGGTTCCCGACCCACACATGTGCACGCTGTCCCTTTTTTGTACGCAGGTAGTATTGTAACTAAGTTTAGTTTTAAGTATTGTTTTGTAAGTTAGTATTAGCGTAGCCATGTAGGCGAATAAACGTCCTTGGTTCATATAAAAATGTTTCATTTTTGGAACCCCTGCTTCTACCAGCTCAGCTGAACCGTGCGTACCTGTCTACGTATTTACGTTTTAACAAACATCAGATGCGTTCTTTGAAACATAAGTGGGTAGCAAGTGCCACGGTCCACTATGCCTTAAGAGATTTTTTTAGATTGTCTTATCTATTATCATAAAAGATAACAGAGCCTTCTCACTACAATACATTCGTTATAGCTGAAATCAAGAAAGCAACATCACATCACACACAAACTTTCATCAGCTATGCGATCCAAATAGCAAATATCTGCTTTTAATTTCTTTACGCCAGTCTACTTAATACTTGTTTATTTTTAGAAACATTGAAGTGTAATTTCTAAATGGCTAAAGTCTTTCTTCACATCGTAAATAATCTCTTGATCGCGAGATAAATGCAGCAGCCACGCAGTTTAGCACCTGAGATATTATCTGCCGCAAAATGTTTAACATACTTACCGCCTACTTTTCACAACTTACTATGTAATTTGTACGACGGTGCAGAAAATAACACACATACTTATTTACATAAGTTTGTTAGCTATATGTAAAGATTTATTTTCTAATAAGCAACATGAAGAATTACTACAATTTATCTACACAAACCATAATATTATGCGATCTTCAAAATTTCATAAAAACGTCACGGATCCATAATAGTCATTTTAGATAAATATTTAAAAGCGAGCCATATTTGTGAGATTTGTCTTCTAACTTTGGATCGTTCTTAGCCTACTTAACAGCTTTGTCTAATGTATTATTAGCAACAACGCGAAACCTACTCTAATGAGGCAGTCTATGCAGTAAAAAACTACGAAACCCAATTAAAACCTAAAAAATATATTCCAGAACCATTGACCGGGCAAAGCGTGATTTAGCCCTATATGATGGAAATGCTTGTATTACAATAGGTAATTGTTTTGTTCCAGATGAGGTCTCCACCACCTTGAGCCATGCGCAGCGACATGGCTTACCGGGGGCTGTCCCAGCACGTAGAGCTGGACCGGGCCGCTGACCCCCGAGACCGGTTCATGCTGCAAGAACTCATCGGGGAAGGAACCTATGGAGAGGTCTACTGCGCCAGGGATAAGAAGACTGGGAGACGAGTTGCTGTCAAGGTAAAAATATGATAGTTTATTAGGTATACTTTTTACAAAGAATGGGTTTGCCCTTGACCATAATTCGCTTGATGGTGAGCAAACAATACGGTCTAGGATGGAGCGTGCTTACCCAGTAAGAACCGATTCACTCTCGTTTTAAAGTTCAACCAATTAAGAGATATGTTTGGAACTTACAATAGTTGCTAATCATTTTGAAAATCGTTATTGTATCAAGCAAATCTATCAGAAGGAGGTATGCCTATTAAATTCATATGTCTTCCATAAGGGGATATGCTATCATCGCTGGCTCATCTGAAATACTGATACACATACCAAACCTACTTATATTATTTCATTGTGTTTTCGATTTCAAGGTTATAAACAGACAGTAAAATGCTGTTATTCAGTTTGGATACTGTGACTCAGTGCTCACTAAAGGTCAACATATAGAATTCACGTAATTACCGACCGGTAGAAAGGTTCTCTCATACCTACAGTTAAAAGAACACAAAGGCATACTATCAAACTAATAGCAAACCCGATAAACTATAGCTGCTGAATAAAGGCCAAAGTAATACAATATGTTGTTATTCACAATACAATACTTCAACAAAAAATAATAACAGCAACATTCGTTCTTCAACAGAAAAATTGTAAACAATTGATGTGGAAACATACCTAAATAACGAAGTGTAAAGAAACACCCTATTTGGTATTCAATTACAAAACAGCCGCTCGCGCCGGTCGGATTAATTTGTTATCAGGCGAGCTAACTCTCGTGAAACAATTGGCCCCATTTTCGTGTTTAGCTAAAATTGTGGAAATTAACAATGTCGCTTTGCGTGTTTGCGGAAACACTCAAACAGAATAAAAACACGCGATATGAATTTCTTATCGTTAATTTATAATCGCGTGATTTCAGTTTGGTCATTGTTTTAGCTAGGCAACGCACACTTCCGCCTCGGCACGTGCTTAGTTGGAAAACTTAAGTCTAACTTTGGTAGTCTGTAACCTAAGCTAGATCTACTCCAGCGCAATGACCGGCTAGTCTCACCGCACGTTATTTTAGTACCAAGGTTCAACAAACAAGGGCTTGAAACTCATAAATTGCATCGGAGAAAACGAGAGAAACTACTCGGATTACAGCTGTCTCACCGCCGCGCCCGACCCGCCGGCCCTACACCGGCTACTGCTTATTACGAATTTACACTTTATGGGTAAAATGGTTATTGCGCCGGCGAAATCGTCTGCTAAAGTGATCAAATTAAAATAGCGTTTATGATAATCAACAGATAAGTAATCGTCGAGAACCACCTCTTTAAATAAAGTAAGTAATGGCGGTAATTAGAGTGTGCGATAGGCGGTGCGTGTAACTCCAAATTAACATATCCGTTCGCACATGCCAGCGCCGCAGTGAAGAATGGGTCAATACATTTTTATAGTGGTATTGTTAGCGTACGGCTTTTAATTAATCGCTAAGATTCTTATCTCTAAACACAGCATCCATGTCAAGGCCGAAGAACAATACGTGGGTACGGAGGCTACCTCTCGTTTAGAATAGACGCCAGTGAATTGTGTCAATCTATTTAACGGCTATTTTGCATAACACTGACCTTTTGTTGCAGATTTTGGAAAATATCGCAGAGAATATAGAAGAGATAGAAGAGGAGTTCCTCGTGTTCCGGGATCTGTCCAGTCATCCAAATATCCCGGAATTCTTCGGGTTATTTCTCAAACGCGGCGCAAGCTCAGACGATGACCAAATATGGTTCGTGATGGAGGTACGGATCAAGTAGCTGATTTAATAGTTCACATTTAATTTGAAAGGTATCTATTGACCTTGTTTGTTTTGCAGCTATGTACTGGCGGGTCCGTGACAGATCTATGCGCTGGCATGCGAGCCCGCGGCGGGAGCCTCACCGAGCCTCAGCTGGCGTATGTCCTGCGCGGCACCGTGCGAGCCCTCACTCACCTCCACGCGCACCGCTGCATGCACCGCGATGTCAAAGGCCATAACATCCTCCTCACTGAAGATGCGGAAGTCAAACTAGTCGATTTTGGAGTCTCATCACATCTAGCCGCGACGGCAGCGAGGAGAAACACTTCTGTCGGAACGCCATACTGGATGGCTCCCGAGGTAAAGACCCTTGACCGTGGGAAACTCATGTTATGTTTTTATTTTAGTCGTGTGTCGTGACGAGTGTTTTTTACGACCTCAGGCCCAATGCCGGTTTTGAAAGTGGCATTGCCCAGCTCACTGTACTAAAGGTTAATGTTGATTGCGATTTCAGGTCATAGCGTGCGAACAGCAGCTCGACGAATCTTACGACTGCAGATGCGACGTTTGGTCGGTGGGCATTACGGCAATCGAGCTCGCTGAAGGTGAGCCGCCGCTATCAGGCCTGCACCCAATGAGGGCGCTGTTCCAAATCCCACGGAACCCCCCTCCAGCACTCTCTCGTCCGGAGATGTTCTCACATCAACTGTCAGACTTCATTGCCGATTGTCTAGTGAAGGATATGAACCAAAGACCGTTCGCGAGGGAGCTTTTGGAACATCCTCTGCTACTCGCTGTCAGTAGCTTTGAGGATAAGGTCAGTAGTCTGCTTACGAACTTACTATGTCAAAATGTGTTTACGAATTTAAATCGTCATATGTTTAAATGCTTTGTTTCAGATCCGCAAAGAGCTCCAAGCCGAAATTAAACGACAAAGAGCCGAGGGTCGAAGTTGTCGCGCCCCAGAAGCTACGACCAAACGCGGCAAACTCAAGTCCCACCGCAAGCAACGACCGGAAAAAATGTACACCGACGACCTGGCAACACTCGAAGTACTCACAGAAGAGGCCATAGTAGAACAATTACAGAAGAGATACAATCAGAATCAGATATACACCTACATTGGAGACATTCTAGTCGCGGTCAATCCCTTTACTGATGTGGGAATCTACACAACAAAGGTGGGAATTATTACACTTTCCTTCCTCAGTATTTTAATGGCGGGTCGGTAACGTGTGTTTGTTTTCAGAGCCAGCAGATATATCAGGGTCGATGCCGTTCGGATAACCCGCCTCATATATTTGCGGTTGCGGATGCAGCGCACCAGGCGCTAATGCATCAGAAAATGCATCAGGCGATAGTGATATCTGGCGAGAGCGGCGCTGGGAAAACGGAGTCGGCCAATCTATTGTTAAAGCATCTAGTATTTTTATCAAAGGCAAGTGTTTATACTACAGCTAGTATATTTTAATTTACTATGAAATTGTGACATCGGTTTGTTATAAAAAACTTCCTTGTTATTGTTTTTGTAGGCGCAAAATCGTAACCTTGAAGAGAAGATCTTGCAAGTGAATCCAATAATGGAGTCATTCGGCAATGCTCGGACCGGCATTAACGCGAACAGTTCTCGGTTCGGAAAATACTTGGACCTGGCCATGATGAGGGTGGGACGCATCTCCGGGGCGAGGATATCTGTGTACCTTCTGGAACAATCGAGAGTAGTACACCAAGCATTGTAAGTATAAGAACACATAGAATTCTGCGAAATATTCATTCTACAATTTTATTGTAGTGTATGCTGAATGATATATGAGATATTTGCAACTGAATATAATGATAGAATTCTTAGTAGTGTTACCCCCATTAATCCGGGATAAAAGATAGCTGAAGTGTTAAATCAGGGGTCTTATCTACCTCCATACTAAATTTCATTTTAATGGATTCAGCTGTTTGAGCGTGAAGAAGTAACAAACATATACAAACTGACGTAGGTACGAACTTTTGCCTTTATAACATAAGTGTGATAGTTTGATGCTACTTACCTCTTGTACAATACGACGAATACATACCTAACCATAATTATAACCAAAACTCAAATCAACTCCTTGCTTTTTATTCAAACAAAGAATTTCTGCATCTTCTCCTTAATTTTCTACGGTTAAGATGACGAACTGTTCGTAACTTTCAGAGGAGAGAGCAACTTCCACGTATTCTACTACTTATACGACGGGCTGGAGAGCGAGGGTCGGTGGAGGAAGTTCTACCTGGATGAGCAGCTCCGCTCAAGGCACCGCTACCTGCAGCCCCTGTCGGTGGCACACAGGGAACACAACGTACATCGCTGGAGACAACTCAATCAGGCCTTCAAGGTAATATAGCTGGCCTAGATACTATAGAAATGAAGCACCTACATACGTATCAATAGAAATGTTGTCTTAATTTAGATTCTTTATTAGGTTGTGAATTAAATATGCAAGAAATTGAAAAAAGAAACTAAACTATTTAAATGACAGATGTGCTTCCCGACCAAAATTAAATGTTCCCGAAACACCGGCAGCATGTACCCATACTGGATAGCAGGGGAAATTTTTATGTTAAATTTGATATCACGATTTTTTATGAGTCTAGAGAATGTTGGTCAATATCATGGATAAGAGAATAATATGAATAATTAGCACATAAAACAAACAAGCATACGAGAATGAATTAGACACGCATCGTTGGCTTTAATATTTTTTTGCAATCTATGCAAAATTGCACATGCAGTTGCTCAAACATTCAACACTTTGCATAATCAATTGCAATGCATTCTTTTGCAATTTCAGGTCGTCGGTTTCTTGGAAGAGGAGGTGCAGATAATATATAAAATGCTGGCTGCCATCTTGCATCTAGGAGACATTGAGTTTGGTGAAGCGACAGATGAAAACAATGGAGATAACAAGGCGACTATTATTGACACGGCGCCTCTACACCGAGGTAACATAAAAATAAAACATACTAACAATAAAGCACCTTGAATCAGCATATTGTCGACATATATCATGCAGATTACGTATGCAAGGTCAAAGTGAATCAATCAATCACATTTAATCAGCCATTTTTAGGTTACATACAAAGTCAATCATAACATGCATTGTTATTTCGTTGAGTTTAGGTTTTCCATCCTTCAAATTTAAACTTTTAAAAAATGGATAAGATTAGTGGGCAAAGCACAGCAGTTGATAATTAAAGTATTTGAAAATAATTTAAATTTACATAAATTTATTTAAAATTTCAATTCAAACGGTAATATCACAGAATACAGAGAACGTAAATTGTTCTTAGGACTAGGTCACATTATCTAGATATATAAATGTCATTCGTTATCTACGCATTTGCACCATAAAATTAAGTGAAACCATGCGCGGTTAATTTTAATAGATAGATAGATAGATAGATAAACTCTTTATTGTAACACACATTGACAAAAAAAAAAGACAAAGAGAAACACAAAAGACTTAAAAAAATAGTGCCACAACTGGCGGACACAAAAATAAAATAATAGTTCACAAAAATAAAAACTGCAATAGGTAAATATTTATTTATTTCTAATAGATTCAGACAAAATGCAGGCTAAAAGATTACTTAAACAAATAACACTGTGACGCATAAGACTAAACCTACAGTTCAATTATGTCCGTACTCAATACGCATGTTCGATTCTGAGAGTTTTACATTATGTTATATTTTTTATATGGTATCGTAATTGTGCTACTTTCTTTCGTAATGGTCCTAAAATGTACTTATTTTTAATAAACTTTGTTTTAAAGATATTAGTTCAATTTTACACTTCGATTTTGAACTAATATAAAAAAAGAACATTCTGGTTGATTAAATTTCACGTTTGTTCAAATTTTTGAACGCCTCCAAGTAATAGAAATCCTTTACGAGCCTTTACGTATCGTAGTCGAATGTAAAAAAACACGAATAACATTATTAATTCCATGTCGTTTAGGTATTCCTAAGGTTACTTTTGTATTCATATGTACCTTGTATGTGCATGTATGTATTTTGTTTCTTTAGTTAATAAAAAAATTTGAATTTACCAATTGCGCGGAGTTTCCTCACCTAACTATAATAAATAAAATATAATAATAAAATCCTTTATTTATGTACTACAGAGTGTATACGTACCACTAAAATAACTAAAAGTTAAAGTAAAACTAGTAACTTACAAAGGTACGTTGGTGAGGTAAACTGAGCTCTGCACTAAGTGTCACAGGGACCTTGTGTTGCAGGCTGCAGTAACTTCTAGCCGTACCTCTACTCGTACGATGGTGAAATGGGGCTGCAGGAATTAAATTATGCAATTCATCCGCACACTCTCCGAAATGCAACCTGTAAAAAAACCGAAAGACTGGCCACCTTACGGCGGTGCTCAAGGCTTTGACTTTACTATGTCACTAACTAGATGGCGCTGTACTCTCTTAAAACACACACATTCTACTTGCTCTAAGTAAATTTTTTCGTATTCTTGTTTGTATTATAGACGACATGAATTTAACCGTGTTGTAGGTAATAAACACAAATTTTTGTAAGGCCAGACCTGTTAGTCTGGTCAGTGTAATAATTAAAGAATTTGAAAAGAATTTACATAAATTAAAATGAAATTTTAATTGAAAGGGTAATCACAGAATATAAAAAAACGTAATATGTATTATTATTCTTTGTACTAGAAAGTGTAAGTCTAATTCCCAATGACAATACAAACAGAATCTTTATCAAATTAATTTTAAATTTACAAATGTTATTTTGTATTATTTATATAATTTTTTTACTTACAACAAAGTAAGGGGCTCACATCCAATTATACGGGAAATGTAATTTAGTCACCAATTTAAAAAAAATTAATTAAATTGATACTTAATCTAAAGTATCCAAATACGAGTAGCTAACCTTGTATCCGTAATAGGTGTTTTTTGTATAATCCTGTACTATCCGCCTGTAAAAAGTTCAAGAGTCGGCCTTTAATGACAAATTGTTGTAATTTTCCAGCATCATGTCTCCTAGGAGTAGAAACCAGTGACCTCCGTGAGTGTCTGACCAGCAGCAGCGTGGTGGCCAGGGGAGAGACCATCGCCCGCCACAGCTCCCCCACCGAGGCCGCTGTGGCGAGGGACGCCACGGCCAGGGGACTGTATGCGAGGGCCTTCGACAGGATCGTGGAGAGGATCAACGCATTATTGTGCCAAAATAGACCTAATCAGTAAGTACATAAAGTGCTCTAGTGAGACACTAAGTGACTAATGATTCTGATAGCATTGAGTTAATACGAAGTTACTATACATTTATGTTACTATGCAAAGTGCTAAAAGTAAGTCAGTAACAATGTTCCAGTATTTGTTTATATTTTAGATAGGTACACAAAGACTGACATTTTGGCTAACGAGTGGCCTTTATAAATGTGAAAGCTCGATACCAAAAACGTTTAATGCTAACCATTCATACAATTTAATTTTCTTTACAGTAACGAACAACTATCAATTGGAATACTTGACATCTTCGGCTTCGAGAACTTTGCGAGGAATTCGTTCGAGCAGCTCTGTATCAATATTGCTAACGAGCAGATTCAGTATTACTTCAACCAGCACATATTTACGTGGGAACAACAAGAGTACATGGCGGAGGGAGTGCCGGTGGACCTCGTGGAGTTCTCAGACAATAGGCCGGTGCTGGACATGCTGCTCTCAAGGCCGATGGGACTGTTAGCGCTGCTCGATGAGGAAAGCCGGTTCCCACGAGCCACCGACCGAAGCCTCATCGGTAAATTGCACAATACAAAATTTGCATGAAACATGAAACAATGCAATCCACTGATTAGAACGTGTAATCCTAACATGCAATTTTCGTTGCAGAAAAGTTTCATAATAACGTGAAGAGCAAGTACTACGTGCGGCCGAAATCTGACGCAATATGTTTCGCGATCCACCACTTCGCGGGACGTGTGGTGTATCAGGCCGAAGGGTTCCTCGAGAAGAATAGGAACTTCCTGCCGCCGGAAGTCGTCCAACTAATGCGACAGAGCCAGTACGACATAATTAGGTTCCTGTTCCAGTGTCCGATAACTAAGACTGGCAATTTATATTCACCTCTCCAGGGCGACATGGATTCGAGTCGGTGCTTAGAGAGTCCCACCGACACTAGGGTAATTGCTTCAATTAAATTTGCTAATTTCCACCGGTCGGGCGTTGTTGCTTTTGCAAATTGTGTCATTTGTATTCGGACTGAAATTTATTGGGCCATTTATGTAATAATTGAATTTAATTTTCAGGACCGTTTCAATAGTCGCGGCTTGGCGTCGCAGTCGAGGGCACAGCAGACGGTTTCTACATATTTCCGATACTCTTTGATGGAGTTATTGCAAAAGATGGTCAGCGGAACACCTCAGTTTGTGAGATGTTTGAAACCAAATGACTCGAGATCGCCAAAACACTTCGATTCAGCAAAAATATTGAAGCAGCTTCGATATACGGGAGTGCTGGAAACGATTAGGATACGACAAAATGGATTCTCCCATCGACTCACTTTTGAAGAATTCTTGAAAAGGTACGTTGCAAGTAACAAAATTATTTTTTCAAGTTATGTATCGTTGTTATAATTTTTGCCATACTTAATATACCAGTTTACAATACACCTGCTAATTTTTATTACAGGTACAGTTTCTTAGCATTCAGCTACATGGAAGAGGTGAAGCCAAACCGTGACACTTGCCGTATGCTTCTAATGCGGCTGAAGATGGACGGGTGGGCGCTCGGAAAATCAAAAGTATTCCTGAAATATTACCACGTGGAAACTTTGGCCCGAATATATGAAGAGCAGGTGAATATTTACTATTTAATTAGTTAAGTTTTTGATTTATGTAATATACTAAAATATCAATGAACTGATGTTGAATGACACTAGTAAATTGAGGTTACAAACTCAAAGTATGATCACAATGTTATAGATTCGGTAAATAATAACAAAGCATACCATACGTAACGTAATTGTAACATATGCGACATAAAAATATCAAAACTCTTATACATAGAAGGCAAGGAGACGAAATATCTTAACCCGTGTCACTTCCAATCCATATGTTAACTAAACGGTTTTCACTCACGTGTAATTCGCGTATGTTGTTTGCGCGTTTTGGATGTTATGACATCCACCTTCAGAACGTATGTTCTGGGACCGCGGCAGCACGCAGTTAACCGTTTAGTTAACATATTGATAAAATGTCTCACGAAAGTTTTAATATTAAAATTCCAATCCGATCTCAATTTCAGATCCGGAAAGTGATCCTGGTACAAGCATGCGCCCGCGCATGGTTGGCGCGCAACCACTTCGCCCGTCTGAAGGCGCAGATGGCCATCTCAGTGCTGACGCTGCAGAGGCACGTCCGAGGCTGGCTGACGAGGAAGAGGCTCCAGGAACGACAGCGGCAGCTGGCCAGGGAGTTCCAGAGGGAACAGGACTCCCAGAGGAAACATCATAAAGCAGGTCCGTTTTGTGGCTTATGAGTTTGTGAACAGAATATTTCTAATCGATTGATCGTAAATTGTTCAGACTGTGGTCAAGACAAAAATTTACTAGATTAGCACTTTTTAAATAGTATATTACATACCTAGGGCAGTAAAATAAGGAAGGTCTCAGATCACATGTAATTGTCGTCCGAGGCGGAGCCGAGGTCGACAAACATGTGATCTGAGGCTTCCCTATTTACTGCCCGCGGTGTGTACACAATTTTTCTCATCGACGGAGCCGAAAAGCGACAACTTCGTCCCGCGTAGCAGGACGAAAGTTGTCACTTTCGGCCCGGAGGTGAGAAAAATATTATTTATAAACTGATCTGTGTGTGTGTCCAGCTATAATGCATTTATTTAACATTTTATTGCACATGATAATGCGATTGTTTGCATCAGGTGGGCTGTAATCAAATTTAAAGGAAGTTTTTTCTGTGTCAGAAAAAAATGTTAGAAACACGCATTAATTTACCTTTCGTATTAGTATGGGGCTGAATGGCGCTGTGTGATATGTCCTGAAATATTTATTTATTAACCCTACTACATATATGATTCCAGGTGTCCCAAACAAGAACAAGGCTATGATGAAGGCGAAGGTGCTGCGCCGGATGACGTCAGACGACAGCGACTCCAACGACGCTGGCAACAAGGAGAATATCGACAGCAATAAGGCTGCTGTTGTTATACAGAGCCGTGAGTAATGTGTATAACACTATTAGGACTATTTCAAAGGCCGTTTAGGTGGTTTCAAAACTCTCGACGCCAAATTTTTAGTCTGAAGTCTGTCTGTCTTCTTAAGAGTTAACACATAGAATAAAAATTCAAAACATATCATGCTTTGCAATTATAAATCTACGAACCATTTGTTGTTATGCTTGTGAAAAAACAACCTCAAACACTCTCCTAAAACATTTTTTTTACAATGATTTTTAATGTACAGAATTACATCTGTTTTCGTAGTTTGAACCCAAATGGACTTGTTATGATGACTGTTTAATTAAGTATAGTCATAGCCGGTTCTAAGTAAGTTACCTATTTTCTTCAAACTTTAATGAACGCGTTTAAATCTAACTGAACTTACATCTAAATCTACTGCCTGAATCTATGACCCATCTGACTACCGAGCTGGCCGTCTGCCTCTGTATTTGTTTTGCTCCTCGGTATCGATCTGTAAAGCACTATTATGGGCCGTCTAGCTAGCGCCTTGCGTGAAGTGGCCAAACAACTTCATCCTAACATAGCTTTATTTCTACTACTGTAATTTGTGGTATTATCAATAAATTATTTGTATTTGTATTTGTACTATTTTTTTACACAACTTTCCAGATTTCCGCGGCTACACAGCGCGCCGCAAGTGGGCGAAGGGCCGCGCGCCGCCCCCGCCTACGCACCCCGCGCCCACCCCGCAGCTCATGCAGCACTACTCGGTGCAGGAGCGGGCGGCGCAGCTGCAGACGTTTGCGGAACAGGTACTAAACATGGAAATAAATACCAAGGACACTAAGCACAGCGCCATTTAGCAAGATTTGATTTCATGGACATACATACATTGTACTCGTACTTACGTTTTTTGGATACGCAAACCTACGGCTCAATTACAAAACATGTCATTTGAATCAATATGTATGTACTTCGTGAGTTTGTGTGAACAATACTAGCAGTTCTTACCAATTGACATACAAAAACATCGCAATTCAATAATGGATTGGTTGAGTAGCGATTTATGTTGTATCTCTCTTTTAAAATTGTTGCACTGTAAGATTAAAAAAATACAGATCAGATAATCAGATTTCGGATAAAATTTTGGTAAACTAATGAATCGTTTTCCAATTTAATTTAAAAAAGATGCATTCTATACGACTTATTAATTAAGTATTCTTTATAATAATTTCCAGGTCCACAATAAGAACCAGGAGGTGCACAAGAACCTCCGGCGCAACAAGCCCGGCATCAGGCTGGTGGAGGTGCAGCGCCCCCCCGAGGAGTACCGTCCTCCGCCAGGGTTCTCGCTGGTGCCGGCCATCGTCCGGGGACAGCCCTCGCAGGTCGAGAGGGACGCTAGTCGAATGTCCAGGTGAAAACAACTTTTATGAGACTTTCTCTTAAGCACAGGTTTTCTGGTAACTAATGCACACCACTTAAAATGTCTCTTAGGCCTCAGAAGCAACTACTATTGTTCTATGATTTTCCAGTATAATATTCTTACAACAAAAGTCCTTGCTACTAAAATTGCCATTACAGGATAAATGCGTAAATGAATCCATGAACTCTTCACAATAATGTTGATTATTACATTCAGCAAACGCGTAAATGAGAAGAGTAGTCAGTTATTTTAGCACTAAAATTTCGTAAAAACCCACACTTTGGTCAGAGGCAAAGCATATCTGTCCAGATTTGGAACTGGACCTCAAATAAAGCTGCTGCAACGTGCTGCTAAATGTGTGATACAATATTATGAATACAGAAATGTTTATTAAGAACGGAGTTTTTCGTTTACCTATATGACAACAATATTAGGTCAAGCACTTTTAATTTTCTTGAGATCCAATAACTTCATATTCCAGCTAAATATAGTTTTTTAACCGCCATGTTTGTTAATGCTTGCCTGGATCAGTCCATCGCCGGAGTTTTTGGAGAGCGTGGCGCGTCCGTGGGACGAACCGTTGCAGAAACAGAAAGAGCTTTTTGAGATCAAACCTAGAAGGTTTGTTTCATGGAAATAGATATAGTTGTGTGTGTTATAAGCAAGAACATTTAAAATTTGTTAAGTTACAGCTAGTTTACCGCTTCAAATTTTGTTATTATTTTATCTAACAGCTTTGCCGAACTGTCGGTAGACGTAGTAATGAGGAATGTTAAATTCATCAAACTAGAATGGGACAAGCATGATAAGTCCCGCTCCGTACGCACGTGTCAGCTTTGATATCATACTTAAGTAACACATTTTATGTATACCCAAGAAAGTTTGAATTACTCTCACCAATCTCCAATGGCAATATACTCGTATCTATTATCAAATTATACCAAAAATTCTATCTTCAGTTTTATCACCATTCAACCCTTATTATTTCCAATCTTATATAGTTATTCTTAGATAGTTTTAAGTTTCATTATTGCATGTTCGAAAGAGCAAAACTGTTATGACTATAGAAGATATTGTAACACCATTAGATAAACTGTACAGTTTGCAATAAATATATTACTTTACTCTTTCCAATCTTCAGATACCAACACGAGCCCAGCAACGGTCACCACCCACCCACTCCATACGAAGAAGACCGCCACCTGCAGAACAACCAGAACTGGCAGAACCTGCCCTGCAGCCGCCAGTGCGGTGGCCTGGTCAGGTACGGACGACACGTCGACATATGGTCACACTGGCCCTAACTGATATGTGCTGTTCTTTACACGCTGATCTGTAGGGATTACGGGTATGATACTTTTGGTTTGGACGTTGATGCTAGCATAGATGAGAGAGGAAAAGTAGAGAGTGTTTTTTTGCTAGTGATAACCATGTTCGGGGACTGCAGATTTTGTAGTAAAAACCATTGTTCTGTCAAGTCTGAGACCATGAAATTGATAACACGGCTAAGAGAAACATAGAACAGAATTTGTAACAAAGAATTACAACAATTTAGTAAGTAATAATGTTGTTTTCAAGAAATATATCACGAGATTCCCCATACGAGCGCTGAGTCATAAAAACTTATTGATGGACATTCATAGTGAAGCTGTTAGTAGGTTTTTAACATGAATTGATGAGTGGAAAAAAAGTCCAATGTAAATCATTCAAATTCTAGCGTATATTTTTTCATATTCATATATCAAAAGCTGATATATTTAACAAGCGAAGGAATCTAAATATATGTATGCAATGTGTTTTTTTTAATAAGGGCCGTACCTACATATGAATTACCGTGTTCTCTCAAAGCAATTACCACTAAACTTCAGTAACAAATTATGTTATAATTTCGCGGCAGGACCGAATCGATTAGTCTCGTTGGCACAAACACTCGTTTACGCTACTCCCGGTGATAAATAGTCACTTTATGTCCATTTTATACGACAACTGCTAAACTCATGCTCGTAATTTCGTCACAGCGCAATGACGTAAATTGTATGTAACCGTTAGAAAATTTTACAATCGCATAAAAAATCATAAATTTCGTCTTTTACGTCAGTTCCCGCATAAAAATACCGCAGTAGAATTATTTTTTTAAGCTTTCCGCAGTCACAATAGTCTGATTTTAATGTGGAATGTACTTTTTGTCCTAGTCATAAACGTTATATTGACGCTCGATAAAACCCGGGGCTTATATTTCATTCGTTGTATTTATCACTCGTTTTTAGATAAAAATACATAGCCATGACCATCTATTATTACGAGAGGTATATATTTTGTCAAATGTGTCAAAAAGGTCGATGATAATTATAATTTATGATAGCTGTTCTGTAATTTGAGTGTTGAAATGCGTGACAATTTAGGCTCTCGTCGTGTCATCAATCTCACTAGTAACTCGTCCCACATTTTTTGATACCATCAATCTATCGTAATTTTAGAACTGTAGTAACACAGTCATTTGTTCTAGTAGATATATCAGTAAAATGCGTAGCATTCCATCATCATCTAAGCATAATGTAGCGCTATCAGAACAAAACTTATTTACTTACCTAACTTATTCCTATTTTTTTCCTCAGCAACAAAATCAACGAGCTAGTCCGCAAAGCAAACCGCCAGAAGTCTGAAGCGCCACCTCCAAGACCAGTCTATCGACCAGACCCTGAGTCAGACCTACGCAAGATTCTTCGCAACTCTCCAGAAATCCTCGCTACACCAATTTTCAGTTCGGATGACGACTACAATGAAGGTCCCTTCAGGTTTAAGCAACTTCTCAGACCAACGCTAGGTCCTACTGAAAGTCTGAGAAAGAGAAAAGTGAGGAACTCTCCAGGACAAAGTCCGTGGATGTCAGATAGCTCCCAAGACAGCACGAGTTCTAAGCAACAGTTCTATAAACGAAGGCCTCAGATTAGTATGGGAGTATACTATAACTAATGTAGAGTTATGATGATGTTTCTAGCAAAAACAAAAAATCAAAAACGGAAACCTGATTTTGGACTAAAGTTTATACCCTTGTGTATTAAATTGGTTACAACTTTCAACTTTGAAGCGTCCTATATTATATATGTATTTAAAATTACAAGCGTGTTGCAAATATAAAAAAAGTATTGTCGTAGATGTTTAGAAAAGTGTAATTTTATGTAGGTAAGCCATTGTTTGATTTTAGCATGCAAGGAATATTTTTCTGCAGATCATATTCTATTTTAATCTCAAATTACATTTGTATAATATATTTCCGTCCAATTTACTCTCCTTTCGTGTAGTAATTACTATGATTACACGCATCCTGCCGAATCATTATTGTTTATATTTAACTGTAGAAAGTATAATACGTATAAAATGATTTATGAATTTGTTCTTTTGTTTTGTTATTAATCAATTACCAAAGTGTTGTCTTATATAGTTATGAATGTAGACTTTAATCTAATACGTAGATAAAAATGCGTTTGTCATTAATTCTTATTGAGAAATGTATAATCTAATTAATTGTTATTACGTATTCTATGTATATGTCGTAGGATAATTCGATACTTCGAATCTTCGCGGAAATCCTAGGGGTTTTGCAAAAACGCGGATAATTAGACATAGGCGAAAAATTATCTGTCCTGTTGTAGTGCTAGTGTTGGACTCGAAGTCACTTGTCTGTGACAGAAGGTAGATTAGGTTCGTTAGGTTGCTTTCTACCACGCACATGCGACGACGAGCGAAGCGAGGAGGAGCCAAGTCCTGTTGTAGTGCAAGTGGTGGGGCAAAAATCCTGACTTTGTCCAGTAAGATTTGATAATTTTTCGCCTATGTCTAATTATCCGCGTTTTCGCAAAACCCCTAGGATTTCCGCGAAGATTCGAAGTATCGAATTATCCTACGACATATATACGACATTCGTTCTATTGTTTAATGTCAGTATTATTCGAATGCTAATTCCAGAATAATTAACATTTATTATAATCCCTAAGCCTATTAAATGTAACAATCAAAGATCTCTTAAATTGTCTTTACCCGATTTGCCATCAGACACCCATACTATGCATCAGATTAGCATGTTGAATGAAATAACGAAGAATCATTGACAATTTATGTGATAACGTGCCAATGATTAATTGATAAGTCATAAAAATATTGTCAGTGGAGTGAAAATAAACTTTACGATAAAAAACTTTGTTTCAATTCCCTTCACTAATTTCCTTTACCACATGGTGATTTCAGTAACATAAACAATGAACAAACCTGTATGTGCAACTACACACGTAGCGAGTAATTGGCGCCCGAAATCAAAACAAAGTAAATCGTAATGCCGTAGTTTTTAAAGCCCGCAAGAGTATGTGTGGAAGTATGAGACGGGTGCGAGGAGGGGGGTGCCGGCGGCCACGTGACAGCTCGAGACGGCCAATGGCGGGCGGGCGGCGTGCGCAGTCGCACCCGCGCCAGCCATGGCGGCCGCCGGCCTGCCCGAACTGGATCTCTCGCGGATCAAAACACGCTCCATCGAGAGGACGCTGCTGCCCCTCATCAAGCAGGTAGGCTGCCTGGCCGGCTGCAGCTCGCGGCGACACCCGCCGCGCCCGTGACGTCACGCCACCGCCGCGTCGACGGCGCCGCGCTGACGTCGTCGGCACGACGACGATAACTCGCCGGTTTACGCAAGCGATCTAAAATCGTAGCTTTATTTCTGGTGCGACAGTAACGCGTTAACGCTATTTCGACCGCCAGTAAAGTTTACGTGACTCGTTAAAATTTCCCGCCGACGTCGGCAAACTGTTGCGCTTTTCCGCGCAATCGCATTCGAGGCATGCAACTGGCGCATTATTTCGAACGGGGCTTTCGACTGCATGCTTTTTCTGAACTTTTGAAACTATGTTTTGGACCTTTTTTGTATGCATTTTGTTAGGTTTAATTTAGTTTCACAACTATGTCGAATGTTGAAAAGCTGAAAGAATAAAGTTTGTATAAGTTTAGTCGTATTGTGCGTGCTTGGGGTCGTGGGGGCGGCGAGGGGGCGCGGGCCGGATCGATGGCGGGCTCGGCGGGGCGCGCGGCAGTACCGCGGCGGAGCGGGCGGCGCGCGGGCCCGCCACACGGAGCAGCGCGCCACTGCGCGCCGCCGAGCGCGCCGCACGACATGGACGTGCTGGGGGACGAGGAGGAGTTCCCGCGCCGCGAGCCCCAGGTACGGCCCCGCCGTGCAAGCAACAAGTAGCGCGCCGCGCCGCGTGCTCGCGCGACCTTGCCCAGCTCCGCCCGGGACTCTCGATACTTCAAACACGAGTATAATTCAATTTATCGTAAGGCTTCGTGACAGGACGTGGCATGCAGAACTCGCTGGCCCTGCGATATTTTGTTTATCTATTGTACTGGTATTTTTACTTGCGGTTTACAGTCATTTAGTAGGGTGAAAGGATATATGTAAATAATGTCGAAATAACATTCAATGTTTTTCTTGTAAATAAAAATGGATAAAGAAAAAACAAGGCAGTACGACGTAAGTACATAGATCTAATATAATATGAACATTCGTTGAGATTAAACTGAAAATCATACTGTTATTAGAATAGGAATATAAAAGCCACTTTAAATATTCAGCAATTATATTGGAATCCTTTGTGTAATCCTTAACTCTCAATTCTATGGGCAATATTATTAACTGATACGGTAGGTATTCTCTAGACAAAAGACTAACGACTAACTAACTAACACTTAACTATTAATTTATTCATAAAGTGTGAACATTAAATTGAGCTCTAAATTTTGCCTCATCATGAAGTAGAATAGAATTTCTGTACCAAATATTCTGTAGTATATCTTTACTGTTTTTTATAAGTTGAATATTGTGGTAATAAATTATGTATTATTTGAGATAAACTTAGAGCTACGAAGGTGCTACGAGATAGTTGTTCGTAAGTTAGACCAAGTAGAGGAGCAATGTACAAACTTGCTATGAATTAATACGAGTATATATGTTCAAACGGTTAAATGATTTATACTTATGATTGAAAAACTACTTACCTTATCATTTATAATAAGTAGTGGTAACAGAAAGTAATAACCATAACTTACCCTACAAAATTCATACATTTTATATATTGGATATGAGAAGCTGATTGATTAAGGTTTTTCACACCCTTAACAAAATTTAAAAATAACAAAACGGGTAATATGAAATAGCAGCGATCTGTCTTCATCTTCTTAGCGAATGAGTGTGGTCAACTCTGGAGTCGTGAGTTTATCAAGACTAAGGGCCTGATTCTGGCGATTTCTGGGCTGTAATCTGTATAAAATACATTTCCAATATAAAGCTGACTGACCTCTTCATAAGTCAAATTCCTTCCACTTCACCTTGCAGCCTAATTAAAACAAAAGATCAATATTGATTCAAAATGCTGCGTCAAATCATTTTATTTAAATCCGTAATAGCAGAGTGGCGTCAAATCTATAAGGATGTAAATCTACTAATAAAATATACCATAGAAAAGTAACTGAGCTGACCAAATGCTTTAAGTTGTAGTCGACCAGGTGGCTTAAAGTCAGACGTTGTATTAGCATAGCCGGCAGCCATAACCGGTGACATACATACTGTTACATTTGGCTATTTTCGTCACCGGAGATCAATCAAGAGTAAGACTTGTGTGCGAATGGGGCGTAAGAGGTTGGTAAAATGGAAGCATATTCGACGTGACATTTGTATAGCGTCACAGTTCTATATATCGATAATCGTAGACGTAAACTCATTGGCACGGAAACTCAGCCGGGACCCAGAAGTTGGAGCCTCTTTAATCCGTTGCGTAACTCGAACTTAATATACCTACAATAACAAGAGTAAAATCGCGGGGAACCCCTAGTACGTCATAAATTTATGATTATGTATCGAGATTTTACAAGTTGGTTGATAGTACCTTTTCCTAGCCATCAGAGCAACACGAGATTATTATGATTTCGTTTGAGGGTACCTATAAGATCGCGAAAGTGTCATTAGACCATTTAAACCTAAAACAACGCCGATAAAGTCACAGGCATCCACTATTTCACCCTAAAGAAATCGCAATCAATGTCAAATATAAAGTGCACCTACCCTCCATATAAAGAACTAATGGGTGCTTGCGGCTTCGCTCGCATTAAGAAGTAAAACTTGTATCCCCTATTTCACCCCTTTAAAAGTGGCATTTCCTAAAATCCTTTCTTAGCGGATGCCTACGTCATAACATCTACCTTCTTTCCAAATTTCAGCCCAATCCGTCCAGTGGTTTGGGCTGTGCGTTGATAGATCACTATATCAGTCAGTCAGTCAGTCATCTTTGAGTTTTATGTATTCGTGTACCCGCATTTCAACCTTTTAAAAGTGGCATTTCCTAATATCCTTTCTTAGCGGATGCCTACGTCATAACATCTACCTTTTTTCCAAATTTCAGCCCAATCCGTCCAGTGGTTTGGGCTGTGCGTTGATAGATCACTATATCAGTTAGTCAGTCAGTCACCTTTGAGTTTTATATATTAAGATAAGAAAATTAACAATAACTTCTCCCACCAGATCAGCACGCTGGTGGCGAGTCGAGACGAGGCGGCTACGAGCGGCGCGGCCGTGCAGCGCGTCGGGGCCGCTGTCTGCTGCGCGGTCGAACGGTTCGTGGCAGTCGGAGAGACCATCGCAGACGACAACCCGGAGGTGCGGCACTCCATGGTGCTGGCCTGCAAAGAGGCGAGGTCTGCAGGTTGGTAGCAGTGGAATGAGTATATGTATATACTTCTATGGTCGAGAAATGAGTTTGAATATTTTTGAAAATGGTTTAAAAACATATTTATTTCGACTTCAAAATCGTCACAGATTGTACCGCGCTGCAATCATGAACTCGACATTTTGAGCGTGATAATAATGGAAACTACACATGTATTTCCATCCTTCTTATACTTTTGTAATCATGAGTTGCTCCAAATCTTGGATAATATGGTGTAGCCAATTTCATATCTTTTACTCACACTTTTGACGTACAGTTCTGTACATTAATTTTGCGTACGTTCAAAGAGAGATAATAGATCTTTAAAACAAATACATGCGACGATTATCCAATCCACAAGTTGACGAAGAGTGGAGTTACATAATAAGACAATGCCATTTTATATACAGTTGTGATAAACGAATCAAATGCTTTTCTTTCTACATTAAATCGTTCCCAGGAGTAACATTTTGATAGGAAAGTTCTAAATTACTCGTAATAACGCGCCAAAGCCTTTTAATTTTGCTCGTAAACCCGGCCCTTTCCTGGGCCAGATATAACAACCCAAGGGTTGGACGATTTCTATGATAAACAGTCACAACGTGCCGCCACAGGCTTCATCCGATTATTTCTACTTCGGATACAATTAATTTGCACACTTTGTTATGAATGGAAGTGAAATGCAATAAATAGCTGAAGCTTTATAATAGTGTGGCGTAGACAGCCGTAGTACGTCATTCGCCGCCGTCACCGCGTTCGAAAAACAATGACAATCGTTTTGAAATTATGTGTAGAAGATTTTCGACGCTACGTCATAAGGATGACTAGCCTGGGACATTGAGTGTTTGCTTTGCAACCCAGAGACCCGGGTTCAAATCTCAACTGAGTTTATGTCTTTTTGTGAATAAATAGAACATTCTCGAAGATTCTCGATCGAATGGAAAAGAAAATACGGGATAGAAGATTTGTGAGAGCAAGAGAGAAATACGGTTTCAAAATTAGAAGTAAATCAAAGTTGGAACGAGTTCAGGGGTATATAAGCGGGGCAAGACGCGGCCTACGGCAGTGTTGATTTGGAGGTGAAAAGAAGAAGAAGAAGAAGAGAAAGGAAAAGTGGAAAAGTGAAGTAGTGAAGTAAAGTGAAGTATACAGTACAGTGCAGTGGACAGTGTTGTGCGCGCAAGTCAGTGCATAAGCCGTGTGCGCACGAGTGTCGAATGCTCGAAGACACAGTCGTGCACGCGCAAGCGACGTATCGTGCACGCGAAGTGACTGTGGTGTACCGCGCGTCAGTGTCAGTGACATTTTGAGTGCGTGTCGAAGTGCTCCATCGTAGCTCTACCGACCTGTGAGTACCCCCGTGGTGAATAAAGGCATCAAACTATAAAAGTCGAGTTTATTTCCTATCCCCAAACCCTCACGTCGTAACAATTGGTGTCAGAAGTGGGATAGGAAATGGAAAAAAATGCCTTTCGTGCCCAGAGGAGTAACGACCCGGGCGGGTGCTGTGGCAGCAGCGGAACATCCGCATGAGGAGCCTAGCTCTGAAGGTGATCCATCGACCTCTGTTCTTCAACCGGCGCCAGTGGACATGAGTGCTTTGCTCCAACAAATGACAGCCATGATGCAGGATCAAACCCGCCGTTTAGAGGAACAAGCCCGTCGACAGGGAGAGCAGCTGCGTGAGCAAACTCGCCGCCAGAAGGAGAAACTTGAAGAACTACAAGACCGTCTCTCCAAGGACGTGCTTACAGCGGTGCAGGCCAATCTCGTCCGAGTAGAGGTAGTGGAGAAGAAGTTAGCGGAATGGGACAAGATAGGCCAGCAATTGGAGCAGACCGTTGAGCAGCTTGGCAAGGAGTTCCGAATCATTAAAGCCAGTGGCTCGACAGTAGGCTACGGTGTGGCCCTTCCTACGAAAAACCTTAAGGTGCCGCCGTACGACGGGAAGTCTTCTTGGGCTGCTTTTAAGCTACAGTTAGAGACGGTCAGAAGAGCCAGTTGTTGGAGCGAGCAGGAAGCGCAGTCAGCGTTAACTTTGGCCCTGCGAGATGATGCTCTCTCCGTGCTAGAAGCACTTGGCGCCGGCGTGAGAGAGGTGACCTATGAAGACCTGGTCAACGCTCTGGAGGCCCGGTACGGCGATAGTCATTTGGAGTACGTGTACCGGGCGCAACTCAAGGACCGTTGCCAACGAGCCGGAGAAAACATACAACAGTGGTCAGTGGAGGTGGAAAGGTTGGTGCGGAAAGCGTATCAGTCGTCGCCAACCGTGGTGGAGGAATTGCTCCTGCAAGTTTTCATTGACGGGATTCGCGACTCTGACATTAGAGCAGCTGTCCGACTGGAACATCATACAACACTAAAGGAAGCGGTGGCACATGCTCTGGAGGTGGAAGCTGTGCGCTATGATTCCCGTTCCGCAAAGGTGCGGGAGGTCGTGGCGGTGGATACCGAGAGGCAACGTGCACCGAATAGCCGTGTCGTGTGCTACAGCTGCGGAGAAAGGGGACACATACGATTTGAATGCCCAAAGCGGAGATGCGGCAGTGTCGACGTCGGAGCACCCACAGGAAAACTAGAGCAGGCCAGGGCTGTGGGGTGGGCGCCCACCAGTGGCAGAAAAGCCCCAGAAATTTATGTGAAGCAAACAAGTGAAGGGAATACTTTGGTGATTGACGGCATGATTAACGGGATGCCTTGCCAGGTGACGTTGGATACGGGAGCATCGCGTACGGTCATCAGTAAGCACAAACTGAAAAGCATTGGAATACAAGGCCTTCGATACAGTGGAAACCTTATGCTCTCGACTGCCACCGGCCAACGAATATCAATTGAGGGGGAGAAGATTGTGGCCATCAAGATTGGAGGTACGCTCTACTGGCACAAAGTGATCGTTGCCGATATCACCGACGACTGTATCATCGGATTGGACTTTCTTAAAAAATTCCAGTGTGTCATTGACATGAAGCTAGGTGTCCTCAAACACGGGAACGAGGAAATCCCAATGAAGGGTGGCGTGTTTGGTAAGGTACTCTGCCTGAAGGATACCACCTTGAAACCGAGATCACAAACCTTGGTCCCTGTTGTTCTGCCACGGAACGAAGGAGGATGTCCACGGAGGTGTGCTGTTATCGAGAGAGGAAGTCCGGATACAGCGTGGATTCCGGCCAGAACTGTGGTGGGAAACGTTCAAGAAGCGGTAGTACCCATATTAAATCTGCATGAAGAGGAGCAAACCATACAAAAAGGGACAATTATTGGAACCTGCGAGGAGGTCGGTTGGTTAAGGAGGTGTGGAGAGGAGCAGAAACAGAAAGTCCCGAGTCAGCAGGACAATGTGGTGAAACTCCTGGAAGACTGCAAAAGTAACCTAACCAAGCTTCAACTAATAAAGGCAAGAAATTTCCTGTTGCGTTATGCTCATATTTTCTCCAAGAATGACAGCGACATCGGCAGAACTGGTTTGGTTAAACACAAAATTGATACAGGTGATACGACACCCATTCGACAAAGACCAAGACGAGTTCCTTTTGCACGAGAACAGGAAGTCGATGACATGATTCTGGATATGAGTAAGAATGGCGTAATTGAACCTTCGTCGAGTCCGTGGTGCTCACCAGTTGTACTAGTGAAAAAGAAGGATGGATCGACAAGGTTTTGTGTGGATTACCGGCGGCTGAATGATGTCACTAAAAAGGACAGTTACCCATTGCCAAGAATCGATGATACCCTGGATTCATTGTGTGGTATGTCTTGGTTCTCCACTTTAGACCTGAAGAGTGGCTATTGGCAGGTGGATTTGGATCCCAAGGATAAAGAGAAGACCGCATTTTCCACCGGCAAAGGTCTATGGCAATTCAAAACAATGCCATTTGGACTCTGCAATGCACCAGCCACGTTCGAGCGGTTGATGGAACATGTGCTCGCTGGAATGCTGGGAGAAACCTGCCTAGTTTACTTGGATGACATAATTATAATGGGACGTGATTTCGACGATCACCTTAAGAAGCTGGAGCGAGTGTTTGCGAAGCTGCAAGGCGCAAACCTGAAGTTGAGCCCCAAGAAATGCTCTTTCTTCCAGAGGCAAGTGAATTACTTGGGACACGTTATTTCGGAGAAGGGTATTGCGACTGATCCATCCAAGATAAGTGCAGTCAAAGATTGGCCAACACCGACAGATAAGACACAGGTGAGAGCATTCCTGGGTCTGTGCTCTTATTATCGTCGCTTCGTGAAAGGATTCTCGGACGTCGCCAAGCCGTTACATCGTTTGACCGAAGAGAAGAGACCATTTTCCTGGAATGAAGACTGCGATCAAGCTTTCCTGGCTCTAAAGCAGCATCTATGCGAAACGCCTATCCTCGGATATCCTGACACAGAGGGAAAGTTCGTCGTAGATGCCGACGCCAGTAACACAGGAATTGGAGGAGTACTATCACAGCTGAGAGGAGATCAAGAAGTTGTAATAGCCTACTTCAGCAAGTCTCTATCAAAACCAGAAAGAAATTACTGTGTAACGCGCAGAGAATTGCTGGCCGTGGTTAAAACTCTGCAACACTTTAAGAAGTATTTGCTGGGCCGTAAATTTTTGGTGAGAACAGACCACGCTGCATTGAAATGGTTGCTAGAGTTCAAAAATCCGGAAGGGCAGGTGGCCAGGTGGATAGAGCAACTCCAGGAGTATGAGTTTGAAATTGAGCATCGTGGAGGAAAGACTCATGGTAACGCAGATGCTCTGTCTAGAAGACCGTGTCCAGATGAATGCAAGCATTGCAACCGGCAGGAGGAGAAGGAGAACATCAAAATCAGGGTGATAAGAACAGACTCCATCGACGAGAATTGGGCTAACGACGCCATGAAGAAGGCCCAAGAGGACGACAAGGATCTTCGACCATTAATGAATTGGCTGGAAGATGGTACTAGGCCAGCGTGGTCTGAAGTAGCTAAGCACAGTACGGCGACCAAGAGTCTGTGGGCACAGTGGGACAGTTTAGTACTTCAAGATGGACTGCTTTGCCGCAAATGGGAAACACCGCAAGGAAAGGACTGCCATTTACAATTGGTGGTACCCAAAGGAAGAGTAAATGAAATCTTAAGGGCCTACCACGATGGTTCGTCTGGAGGACACTTGGGAGTTAAGAGAACTTTGACGAAAATCAAGGAACGCTTTTATTGGTTGCACTGCCGGGACGATGTGGAAGATTGGTGCAGAAAATGTCAGAACTGTGCAGCTGTCAAGGGGCCGCAGACAAGGAGCAGGGGAGCAATGAGGTTATATAATGTTGGGGCCCCTTGGGAGAGAGTGGCACTTGACATTGCCGGACCATTCCCAGTTACCAAAGAAGGTAATCGTTATATCCTAGTAGTGATGGATTACTTTACAAAATGGCCCGAGGCATTTGCTTTGCCGAACCAGGAGGCTATCACCGTGGCAAATAAACTGGTGAAAGAAGTGTTCTGCAGATTTGGAGTACCCTTGGAGATGCATAGTGATCAGGGGCGAAATTTCGAGTCACAAGTATTCCAAGAGGTGTGCAGAATTTTTGGAATTCACAAGACCCGGACGACGCCATATCACCCACAGTCTGATGGAATGGTGGAGAGATTCAATCAAACATTGGAGCGGCATCTGGCGAAGGTGGTGGGAAGTCATCAAGACAACTGGGATGAGTACATTCCTTTATTCCTCATGTCTTATAGGACTGCAATACATGAGACCATCACCGTAACTCCAGCGTACGCAAATTTCGGCAGGGAGTTGAGATTACCCGCTGACCTACTTTCGGGCTGTCCACCTGATTCTCCGCAGAGCGTCACGGAATATGCAAGTGATCTACGGACAAGAATGGTTAAAGTCCACGAAGTTATTAGAGAGGCTGGTCTTCAAGCAAGTGAACGGATGAAGTCTCGGTATGATCGTAGAGCCAATGGACCTAGCTTTGAGGAAGGTTCCCTGGTCTGGTTGCATAATCCCGTGCGGCGAAAAGGAAAATCTCCGAAGCTACAACCTAGTTGGGAGGGACCTTATAAGGTTGTCAACAAGATTAACGACGTGACCCTTCGGATTCAGCGCAATCCACGGAGTCCTCCTAGGATCGTTCATGTGGACCGATTGGCTCGCTACTACGGAAGTAACGATGATCGGGACGATCACGTCTTGGGAGGGGGCAGTGTGGCGTAGACAGCCGTAGTACGTCATTCGCCGCCGTCACCGCGTTCGAAAAACAATGACAATCGTTTTGAAATTATGTGTAGAAGATTTTCGACGCTACGTCATAAGGATGACTAGCCTGGGACATTGAGTGTTTGCTTTGCAACCCAGAGACCCGGGTTCAAATCTCAACTGAGTTTATGTCTTTTTGTGAATAAATAGAACATTCTCGAAGATTCTCGATCGAATGGAAAAGAAAATACGGGATAGAAGATTTGTGAGAGCAAGAGAGAAATACGGTTTCAAAATTAGAAGTAAATCAAAGTTGGAACGAGTTCAGGGGTATATAAGTGGGGCAAGACGCGGCCTACGGCAGTGTTGATTTGGAGGTGAAAAGAAGAAGAAGAAGAAGAGAAAGGAAAAGTGGAAAAGTGAAGTAGTGAAGTAAAGTGAAGTATACAGTACAGTGCAGTGGACAGTGTTGTGCGCGCAAGTCAGTGCATAAGCCGTGTGCGCACGAGTGTCGAATGCTCGAAGACACAGTCGTGCACGCGCAAGCGACGTATCGTGCACGCGAAGTGACTGTGGTGTACCGCGCGTCAGTGTCAGTGACATTTTGAGTGCGTGTCGAAGTGCTCCATCGTAGCTCTACCGACCTGTGAGTACCCCCGTGGTGAATAAAGGCATCAAACTATAAAAGTCGAGTTTATTTCCTATCCCCAAACCCTCACGTCGTAACAATAGTTATTGCTTTACCCAACGGACAAAACAATTTGATTGGAATTGGTTCTCCTTTTATACACAAACATTAGTTTGTTGTAGTACAGTTTGCAATTGTTTTCCACTTACTAATAAATAAGTGTCTTTATTCATGAAATACTTGAAACCTATGTACATTTTTAAAGTCTGCAGAACCTACACTAGGTACTTTGACATAAACTCTTGGTATATTAGGAAAACATACAAAATATTGATCTTTTAAATTAATGTAATTGGTTACGACCGTGCTAATTATTATTAAATAAATAAAGAATCACGTTTACAGCTTGAATATGTAAAGCTGTTTATGCAGATAGTTTTTGGCCAAGCTAGTTTATTGCTTATTCACTTGAAAACTTCTTACCACGTAGTTTCTGAAATATGTTTTGAAGGAAGTTTCGTTATTGAGGTTCTTACCTTAAATTCTAAAGTTTAAAGATTCAGATTTTGTTTAAAACTTTTACTAACCATTGCTTTAGACAACGTGTCTGATCATTTGTTTTTTTATATTACAATCTGTGAAAAAAATTGTTAAGTGTACGAATAAGAAAATGTATTTATCCATAATTATTATTTACACATGATTGGGTTTTGTATTTGCAATCCTGATTGCTTACATTATTTACTGATCACAAATAAACACACGCGCACATTTTATCAAAAGTAAAAAAAAGTTAAATTAAAATCAAACGTTGGTACATACATGTATATATAATTCAAATCAATTTAAACCCCTGCCCTAATCCTTTTGAAAACGAATCATTTTAATACGTAATTGAATGAATATTTAACGTGTAAAATGGAAACAGAGAGATTACGTTGAAGCTGTATATTACCATTCACGGGGGTTTTTAATCAAGGCTCTCGTGACCTATAAATCTCCTCGATATCTCCATTGTGTGTCTAAAGAGGATACACACGATACTGAAGTATGCTGATACAGGTATCTTTGCATACCTCTGTGTATACACAATATACTGTTACAGAGGCGGTGTGTGGGATTTTAAAATGTTTTTTTACGCAGATTCAAGTACGTGTTAGTAATTTATTATTGTGTTATTTTTAGATATGATAGATAGTATAACCCAAAGGTAAATATATTGTTACTGATGAATAGGTTGAGAGGTACAATATATTTGGCATACCAAAAAAAGCCAAAATACTTAATCAATTAAATGCTGAATTGTAAATTTTACAGCTATCTTTAGGTATGAACTTGTATTACTCGTATTATACCTTGGTAACAAAGAAATCTGTGTACTTCTCAATCTCATTATAGACTCATTATAAAAAATACTAACACAGTAATGTCCAAATATCCAATCGCTTCATTAATCATACACTCTTTTTGGCACCAGTTTACGAAAGCACAAAAGTTCACAATTTCAGTCACCAGCTAACAACATCTTTTTTGGGCCCATTTAAAATAAATCCTATTGCTAATAGGCCAAGATTTATGTTTTCCAGTACGTGCTAGGACTAAACAGCTCAAAGTTATGATGCCGTAAAACGTGCGTGTGGTAAGAAAATGCTCGCCATAAGTAGTCATTTATGTTAGTTTACGATACCAGCCTCTATAACTATTTTAGTAAACTCTACGACACGCCTCAAGCGACGACTGCTTACGTAAATTTATGTTTGTTCTTGATTGGTGCTTTAATTTAAAGTTTTTATTGCTGCTACCGCTGGGACGAGGCCCGTTTGTCGAGCTACAACGGGAGGCTGTAATTATTCTTACATAACCCAGATACCTACAGGGTTTGCGCTCTGTAGTTCCGACTTCAAAGGTCAGACGTCATTCAAGGGTTAAAATTTGAGGATTCAGTCTTGTTTTAACGTATTGACCTTTAATAGCGATATCGTGGAGCTAAAAATCAAGGCTACCCTTTTTAGGGCTCTCATAAATTTGTGTCAACAACCTGACCTGAATTTTAATGCTCGAACGTTATTGCCGGCTCCGCGGGGAGCAAACAATAGATGTAGACAATGGCCCGCTCCCGACACCACGACACTAATCAATTCTAAATACCAATTCTGTGAGGATTTATGCGAGCCCTTTCAAACTTGCTCCGATATCAGCTGCCTCGCTCTAACCACAAATTGCCTCCTCGTACTTATCATATATACCGCAAACTATCATCTCGTAATGTGTTTGCGAATTTGCTTATGAAAGAGTTGAAGATGATGGATTCTCGTATAATTTTCTACACAAATTTTGAAGATTTTGAATCTATACTAATATTATAAAACTGAAGAGTTTGTTTGTTTGTTTGTTTGAACACGCTAATCTAAGGAACTCCTGGTGCGAATTCAAAAAATATTTTTGTGTTGAATAGACCATTAATCGAGGAAGGCTTTAGGCTATATAACATCACGCTGCAACTAATAGGAGCGAAGAAACAATAGAAAATGTGGAAAAATCGGGGAAAATTATTAATCTTTGATGGCTTCCGTTGCGTGCACTGCGGAAACGGTTCAATATCTAAAAAAATGTGTACGAAAGAATTATTCCTCTTAAAATGATCTAACAACATGTCCGCAACAGTGTTTGTCTATATTTTAAGGTTAATTCACTAGAACCGTTTTATGGTAATATAATAACTATTCCACGCGGACGAAGTCGCGCACACCAGCTTGTTTCTAATAAAAGAGGTACCTACTTCAGAAGGCTATAACATTTAAACGTATCATACTTTTATCAACACCCGACATCTGGGTCTCGGAGATTGAAATCAGGGAGCCTGAATGTAATGGTCGTTTAGGCGACAAAATATAACATTAAACGCCTCAAACCGTCCTCTAGTGATTATATTTAGTAGACCTTCCCACGTCACTTTGATCACATTATTGAAACTTTAATATAAATCATTGCTCATTTAAACTACGCCTAGTGAGATTATTTCACTACTTTCTTCTAAAAGCCAAGACATACTTTTGTAACTAGTTAATATCACTGATGTATCTTTCTAATAATAATGTAGTTTACTAATGACTCCGTTCTGCCTTTCATAATTTCTATAAATAGCTTTCTTCGATCAAATATGTACATAGTTTTAGAAAATCCAACGGACAATGAAAATTGAAGGCTGCATCAAAATTCAATGCCTTTAATTGATATACATAGTTTAAAAAAGGTTTTTTAAACTATGTATATCAATTAAAGTAAACAATAAAAAAATTAAAACAATTAAAAAAATTGTTAAGAATTGTATTCCCACCACGATGTATCTGCCCAAGAGAACTCCCCAAAACGAATTAGTTCTGCGGAGAAGTCACGACCCTCAGTCATGAGGAAATATGACTCAAAGAGAGAGAGTATTCCTAAATCCAGTAAATCAAATATCATAAATTGGTTACACTGCTACCCGAAATAACATCAAAGCTGATCGAAACAAAATGCCACTGGCGATATTAAGACCTGCATTTGAAATAAGTGTTCATAACGTGCGGTTTCTAGATGTTTCACAAACAATTCCTACACCGTATTGTCCCAACTGTAGCCTCGTTCTCTGTATTGAAACATAAAAACAACCGCTGCTTAACGAGCAGCCGAATGGCATTGACGAATTCCAATATGGCTTCAAAACGGCAAGCTCTATATTGTTCCCGGATTTGCATTCGCACCGCACCAGTCATCAATCATGGGACAGAAGCACAAACACGCTCTGTTCTCTATCGGTGTGACGGTTACTAAAATCACATTTTTTGCGTGGAAAAAGTGGATATTCATTTGGGGTCTTGCATGGGTCAAATGATAGTTTAAATTGTAGGTCCCGGTGTAAAAACGTTTACTTGTCTGGAATTTATGTCAGATTTCCTTATAGTGGTTTGAATTAGCTCGAAACGACTGTACTACCACGCCACGGTTGCCTGAAAGAGATTGCTTTGCGTTGAAAGGTTGCTCAAAGTGCCTAGCTGCTAACTCGAGTAGTAAATAATACTCTTTAAAAGTCTGGATATTTTACCTAATTAAGTCATTAATTAGGTAAAATATGAAGTATCGATAGAGCCGACTATAATTTCAGTAGTTTTCGTTTAACAGAGCGCAACAAAAATAATTTCCATTCGATAATGTTAAAGTCTCTACGTAACCCCCCGCATTGTGTTTTGACAATAGCAGCCTTTCGATTTGGGACAAACGTTTTACAATTTTGCATGCATACGACCTACCACAATAGTTCGATGCATTTCTTGATTTGATATGCAAACCATCATTGAATACATACTATAATTTAGTTTTGATATTTATGTTACCACTTTTAAAGATATTGGGTTTAGTTTATGTTTGCTATGATGTATTACTAAAGAGTCACCACTGTCATGAAACTATGGAAAAATAGTATTTTCCGCCGAGACTGCTCCTTAACCGACTTCAAACTTGATTGGTGTTGTTTGAAGTCGGTTAAGGAGCAGTGAACACTATACAGGGTAACTGGTAACTAACGCGCAACCTTTGAAGGGTGGGTTTATTACATCTATACCAACAACTTTTGTTCTACAACTTTTGGAAATTCGAAAAAAAACAGCTGTTCCATACAAAAGTATGGAAGATATTCGACAAAATATATGGAACAGCAATTTTTTTTTCACGAATTTCCAAAATTTGTAGAACAAAAGTTGTTGGCATAGATGTACTAAAGCCACCGTTAAAAGGTTATGCGTTAGTTACCAGTTACCCTATATATTTTTCCAGAGTTTCATTTACAATTAATTTCGGCAAAGTATCGCCTGATTCAATATCTTATCACCATTGTCATGTTGTGCATACATAATACATATTATCTATTCTGTTCATGTTTTTATTGAGTAGTTAGTTATCGCTATAAATAATTGCATAGGTCTATTTCATCACCAACCATATGTAGATACGATAATATAATATAGTAATTTGTCATTTCTGTACCAATTTGCTACAGAAAATTGATCTTTACATCGAAACGGTAAAGTCCCAAAAATACCTTATTTATTACATTCCAAGTCTATATCTAGCTGACCTTTCGACAAAGCTTAGTTCTTTGAGAGGACATTGGGCAGAAAGTCCCGACACGTGTAGGATTTATCCTGTAATCATAATATATCTTCACATAAGGATTTGTAGTATTTGATACCTTCTATTTGATGGTATACAGGGCTATAAGGAAATGGTAAATATTCAAAATTATATTAGAATCTTATCATCATGTTTATACTTATATATATTTTATTTATTTATTTATTTGTTTATATTGCAGAATAATTATTGCTTACATGTAAAAACACTATCAATCTGTAACTATCTATATTTTATATAGGCCTTAAGGCTTGTCAAGTAATATCGTGTAAAAACATTCATTTTTAAGGCGATTTTTTAGGTAGACAATATTTTACTAGATGGCGCTATACATGTTTAAATCACGCAAAGATACAAATCGCACCACCACCGCTTACGGAGATATTATGGTAAATAACTTGCCAATTTCTCACAGATTGAAGTAGTGTGTCATCCAACTATGATACTCACATAAATTACGACACATTCACGTCATTTACTTCTATCGCGCACCGATTTTCTTCAACGTATAACTAAAAATAATAGTAATGACAAGTTTTGAGTCTAGAAAATCTATCAAATTTCTAGTTTCATTTTACGCTATTGATAGATCAAAATCATCTATCGGATACTATGTGGGTATATTCACATTTACAACCAAAAAATGTTAGCCACGAGGGTGCGACGAGCGAGCCGCGGCCGGCTACATAACAAGATTATCAGGGATCACAACAAATCTAATAACAGGTGTGGAGCCAACCTTCGCTCGCTCCTACACTATGCACTTACAACCTTTAGGTATTCGTTTCTAGTGAAAACTAACGTCATATGCTTCGTACGCAAGCGTGTATGTACTAATACATATAGCTATATTTTTTCAAGCGTTTATAAGAAGACGATGCGTCTTAGCGGAAAATACCTATTTTTAATAACATTCA
This sequence comes from Macaria notata, assembly GCA_927399415.1. Classification (NCBI taxonomy): domain Eukaryota; kingdom Metazoa; phylum Arthropoda; class Insecta; order Lepidoptera; family Geometridae; genus Macaria; species Macaria notata. Next base: position 6,937,924 of record OV656727.1, read on the forward strand.
ATTTATAAACATCTTAAAATTAAAAACATTGTGTAATTTTTTTTTTTACAATAAATAAACACTGTAATTTACTTTAAATAACATTGGCAGAAAAAAGCGCAAAACAGTTAAAAAGCAAATATTTTGTTTTCGAATTCAAACTTACCTGCTGAAAAAGGGTACACTATTTTCCAAGCTAACACAACTTTATTGGTTTTAATTCGGAAAAACGGGCGGGTAAATATTGATTCTTGATAGAGCAACTCCAAATTGCATTCCGAGGCTACAGTAAGTAAATATTTACTAACTCTAGCTCATGAAGATTGCTCGTAAAGGTAGTTTCACGCACTGCTTCTGAATATTTGAACCGCTAAAAGTACGTTACTTAGTTTTAACTTAAAGTGTTACGTTGCACGCTATCGCCCACTGCTGAGCATAGGCCTCTCTTCTTGTACGCTAGTCGTCCCGGTCCTGCGCAGATTGAATCCAAATTCAATCCTTTAATATTTATTACTTATTAAGGATAATTCTAAATTTGTTGAGAGGCATATTCACTACAGAAATAAGTAAAATCAAATTTATAATTAAGGTAATGTAAAAATGATCACCTAGTATCCTTACTATTCAATTTAGCATACAAACACTAAACATCATTCCGCCCGCGCCTTTCTATCACCGGACGAGTAGAGATACGGCAGGACGACACCGGTTTATGGTGGAAGTTCCAGACGAAACGCCGCACGAAACGGTACGCTTCTACCTTTATTGTTCGTACCGCAAGGTTGTGGAACTCCCTGCCTGACTCTCTGTTCCCCACGCACTATAATCCAGCGATCTTCAAAGCGAGAGTGAATCGATTCTTATCGGGTAAGCACGCTCCATCTTAGGCCATAGCCTTTGCTTGCTATCTGGTAAACTATGGCCAAGTGCAAACCCGTTAAAGTTAAAACTATATCCCACCTATCCCACGTAAAAAAAATACCATGAACCAGTCTCGTATTACACTAATCACCTAGTTCCTACAAGGAGGCGAGTAAATATTTGCGTGGTGTCCTTACCAACATGTACATAGAGATAGTTACATAGCTTATTAACTCACCTGTCGCCTCGAGGAGTGTCGTATTAATACGTAACTGATATTAACGTAAGTGGTAATAACAGCTTCTGTATTTCAATCAATGAGAAGTATTTTGATTGAAGATTGTTATGGCACCTCCATTTTAACATCTGGCCATTTATGGCAAAACTAAAAATATGTCTAAACTGTGTAAACTATTGGATATGTCGTTAATTTTATAGCAATTAGTACAGCGACAACAAAATGATGGCAAAAAAATTGTGAAGTACAAAACTACCTAAACTAAAATAAGTAGTACCTATATCCGTTATCGAGTGCCCACGACACAGGCGTTTGCTTAGTGTGGGACTAGATGGCGCTGTGTGCACTGTCCCGTAGTATTTATTTATTATATATCCGACATTGGAAGCTAAGAAAAAGAACATCAACGTTTTTGTTATTTCGTTACTACAAGTCCAATCAACTTTGTGACATGTCAGCCTAGTAACAGACTGTTCTACTTAGAGTAGGTAAGGTACACGTGATGGATCCATTTTCATTTTCGACCACTCCAATCGACTGACGCAGGCCTCGTTTATCTAGTCAGGGCTCTTGATAGTTTATCCACTGCCCACTCGATAACACCAGTCTGGATTAACCCACTTATCTACGACAATTTACAGTCTCACGTCGGCTGTAAATCTATGCATACGGTCCCTACGTAGTGAGTACTTGTATGTGGCGGCCAGTTGTTCGGGCTATTTCTCAGACAAATTGGTGTTTCATACAAGCCTAGTGCCAATAAATATCAGGGGAAGGAAGTATGTATCTGAAAATAATAACACAAACTGAACAAAAAATCAAATAAATCAATTCAAGAGGATTATAAGTGGTCACTATTATTTTAAGAATTTACTGCTGTAATTCTCTGAGTTAGTTGGAAAAACTGTTTGTATTACTTTTTTAAGATAAAAAGGCTTTTTTCTGGATTATATTAATTGACCATAGAAATATTTTTCAGTCATATAACTGAACAGTTTGTATGAAAACATCCCCTTGCGACCGCCCCTAACCTACGTACGTATAAAAGCACACTTTACGCTGGCACGTAACTTCCCCGGAATTGCGGTTGGTGTGGTTACGTGTTACCTGCAGACGTTAGGATCTTTACTGCTACGGGCGTGACGTCATCTAACATTCACTGCCGGGTTCAATGAGGCCTTAGAATGCCAATACGGGTTCCTAGTCAATATTCATAAACAATCAGGACTATATGCTTAGTACTTACCGAAGTACAGCTACGAGTAAATTATTATTTTCAGATGTGGAGATAGATTTATCCATTTCTCATGAACCTATTAGCAAGTTACCTGTTTTATTTGTAAGAATCTCCACCAACAAACACCAAACAAAGAAAATGGAGTGGTTTCCTTGACAGAAACCGTTATCTACGTCAATCCTACTTTGTCTACCTTCGCACAAAAATAATATGTCAGCCCCACGCGGGTAAGCCGGCCACAAATACAATCCCGCTCGTTTAATCACTTCCCATCCACAGGAACGACGTATCTACGTGGGGGCCATTACAAAAATGATTTAAGTGCAGCGGAAAAAATACCGACGCGTGATATGAAATATAATTTCACCTCCCGGGCGTCGTTCATGACGTTTTTATGACGAGTGTGTTCCGATTAGAACGCACTTATGACATGGATTTTGTTCCCGGATGACTCGTAAAAACGAGCAGGCCACGCTTTATTAGATCGGGTGTCTGCCCGAGTGCTAGAAACACTTTAACTCGGAACAGTAGACTTGGCAAGAACTTTTATAATGTCGTGTTGAGGATCTCTCGCTTTCTCGTTCCACTTTTTGTTGCTTGAACTTATTTTTCACTTAGACGTCACATTCAGTACATGAACACTTGTTCTTGATGGTACTTAAGTACGCACTCGAGAGCTCCGTTAGAAAACTGGTAGGATTTCATTTTACAATGAGTTGGAAATAAACTTGTATAATTTCTCTACTTCTTTCCAGAAGTTTATTTACTTTGTATAAGGAGAGATCGTCCAAAAATTCTTCCGAGCGAATTGTCTTGGATGTCTATATTTTTATCTGTTCGAAGTTTTTATTTATGTGCCGTCCGTTGAGTCGGAAAACTTAGTGCCCTGTGAACTTTATGTTATTTTTAAGCGACGCTCGCTTGAATCACTCCCAGGAGTTGCCAACTCCGAAGAACTCAGCGACCCGTGACTACTGATAGAGGCGAGGTGCAATCACTTGGACTCACTAAACTTACTATCTGATGAAAATCTTTCTATTAAGATTATGCTGAACCAACGGCCCTTTAGATGGTTGAAAAATGTCGATTATAAAACATAACTAAAAGAAAAATTATGACACGTTACGTATCCTAGTGCCACATATACCTGCCCATCAGGCAGGCCAAGCTCGCTGAGTATATTTCAAAAGTTAGTGTATCACCATTATTTGTCATTGTTATAGCATTAATTTATGTAGTTTACTTATAAAATAGTAGCTTTTTTCGTAAATGTTTTGTGTAATATGTATGAAATATGAAGTATTTATTTATGTATATTTTGAGTATTTTTTGTTCTTTTAACTAATGTATGTATCTAATTATATTTTTTAGTACACCGCCTGTTTATAATTCTTAGTAATGTCCATCCAAAAGGTTGCCTGGAAGAAATCGCCTAAGGCGATAAGGCCGCCCAATGTACAGCACTCTAATATATTTAAGCTTATTTCTTGATTTGTTATTTATGTTTTACATTGGTGTACATTAAAGATATATTCTATTATATTCTATTCTATTCTATAGGTATCTACAATAATATTATTTTATCGTACATTTTAAGAACTGTACTTATATTATACTGGAGTTGTAATTAACTATTACAAAATTATTATATTGATTTCAAATTCCAATTTTATTACAATCACCCACGTTCGTACTGAATACAAAACCGATGACAGAGCAGATAGTACATTAAGTTGATTAAAAACCCACCCCGTGCCGGTCCGGGCAGCTATATCGCGAAGAAAGTCGCATCGCGCACGAGTGAGCATTTTAGCGACCTTCCGACCAGCTCTGTCGGATTATTTGATAACTAAAGGTTGCGAGACGGAAGAATTAAATAACAATAAATAAATAATCGTTTATTATGCCAAATATACAATGTATCTACGTAGTTTTAGTACAATTAATCTTTTTCTAAAGATTTTCTAAGTGCCCCTTTTTGTAGTAGTTAGAAGTAGTATGTTTTGTTTTCCTTCACTTGTTTTTATATTTTATTATTGTAAATAAAGTATATTTGTATAGATACATAGCAAATTAATCAATCAAGTTAAACTTACTTTAGGTAATAGTACATCTTTGGATGACTGCGCAGCACACTAAGTATGTGGAGACCTGTGTTGTGGTGCGACAGGAATCTTTGAGACATTCTTTCAAGTAAAGACACTTAAAATTCACAAAAGTAACACTATAATGTGATATAAATTATTTTATAACTTTGTTTTGGAGAATAACATTACAAATTATTAAGAATATTTGAATTGGTTAGATAAATAGCTCAGATTTTGTTGTTATTTGTAACTTAAGTGGTTGAAGTCGCCTTTGCGATTTAATCTACTCATGGTTTCTGTTCATCACTCATTTGTTAAGATTGTATCGCATACGAAATAAGCATTGAACCACATTTAAACTTGTCGATATTTCAAAATTGTCCTCGAACGGAAGAGATTTTCTTCTCAAGATAATATTCATAATATCCAAACCTAAGCAAACTTTTCTATAAACATAAACTAGCCAGCCGGCCTACTTTGCAAAAACCCAATCGCAGAGTACACTCGTAAGTGAAATCGATTCGCTCGCATATATCCGCAACTACCGTTGAGATGTATTGCAAGTCGTGACGTCACGGGCTGGGGAGAGGGAAGTAGGCATCAGCATAATGCCGTGATAATGCGCTCCTTGAGAGCGGCCTACATCCGCCGCCCTGTGGATTATGGCCGCGTATCCGAAATAACCTCTTCAAGCCCTGGCCATCCTTTGTGAGATAGATTGTAATTCCGGTAGCCTGCGGCCAAAGTGCCAGCTGTGGGGAAATGTAAAGTGGATTTTCTGACGACTTTGTCTAGGATAACGAGCAGTTTTAATGGCTGTTTATTTAGTTAGATCAGTTACTTGTTAGACAATTTTTGTTGAATAAAATATTTACTAGGTATTCGGTTTTAACAAGTTTGTTACCTTAAAAACACGAATAAAACGCCTATTACAGTCTTATCTTTGAGAAGTGTATAAGTGTTCATATGACCCTGTAGTTTATTTATTTATCTCTCTCTATAAAAACATCATTATTTCACGAAATCATAAGATTGGTATGTACAATTGTATGTATGTATGTACATCCAAAGTTGTGTCAATGAGCTTTTAGATGGCGTAAATTAATTTCCGTCAGACTTGCCGTTGGCGAGAGTAAAGTGACGCCATAATCGAAATTCGGCAAAGTTTAATTGACACTTTCACTGGAGTTGTCAATTCCCGTGAGCATTAGCTATAAGTACGGCGACATTCATAATTATTTTGTACAACAACCAGGATGAAATGACATTTTGTAATTTGTAACATTTCGTACAACCCTGTTTGGTATTCCATACAGAAGTACTTTCCCTATGCTATTTTCAGTAACTTATTTTAGTATTTACTTCATTATTGTACATAGTGACTCCAGTTATTAAGTATGATTTTCGTATCTTTTAATACCAATGGTCAATCATATTGTTGTATTGCATTGTGTACCTTGGGAGAGACCTATGTCCAGAAGTGAGTGACTGTAGGCTGGTGATGATTGCATTGTGTAGTTAATTACACAATACAATCTATCGTAACATTTTATTAAACCTACCTAATAATATCTATACGTCCTATATGTGTACATTGTGTATGTAATATTACCGACGCATCGTACAAAGCCAGAGATGAAAATATTAATCATTATGAGCGATATCAGTTTTAGATGATGATGATGATAAAGAAACACAAAAGTAGCAAAATCTCCCAAAAATATTGCCACTAACTTCATTAAGCCTTCCGCCCGAAGTCAAAACTAGTTTATGTCCGGTTCGTATATTCCAAAAGTTCGTCTTTCTATTTTTGCTATCGCCAAAAGTAAGTTGTAGCCATTTTGCGAGGCTCAAATCCGAAACTGTTATTTAGCAAGTTCGCGGCCGGAAACCCTGCTAACTCGCCTCACTCACGCGATCCCGCATTCTATCATTTTGAGCGACTCTAAATAATAGCTATCGGAGGTTGAACTCATTTGGACAGAGTGGATTTGCAGTGTCAATTAGTTTTGGGGAAATTAAGGTGGAACAATAACAAAATTAGACTTTTTGTTTATGCTCCTGTCCACAAGGGTGAATTTGGGCCGTCGACGGCCATATAAAGGAAATCACTGTTAGAATTTGTGTACTGTAGCGCCTTAATAGATAAAAAAAAGAAAATAAGCATATGTAAAGAAAATGGGAGCAAGAAACACAGAACAAAGTAGCATTATAGTATTTTTTTTTTCATTTCCAAAGCACCTCAGCGACGTTCACGTTACACGCTTTAAACTAGATAGTAGATACTTGTTGAAATGAGAATTTCCAGCCAACAAGAGAGGTGGTTCAGCTTCAGAGCTCCCTGGGGGATTGCTTGTCTCAGATAAGCCAAGCTAAAGCTAGCTGTAGGTAATTTGCTCCAGCTTGCCTACCTAATTCAACCTGAGTATCTTACGGTTAGCTGTTTAGCTAAGTTTTTAACGAAGAGATTCGTAACTTGGAGTTCAGCGTATGCGTTGGACCATTAGGTAACTTAGGTAACTTACTTGCTTGTCTTAAAGTCAATTTTGAAGTCATAACTAGTTAGAACTTGTGATTAGCCATTGTTTGTACAAGTCTCATGATAAAAAGCTAACTTTTAAGCCATGATTTGATATATCGATACCTGCAGCTTTTTATTTGGTTTACAACTTTTGAAATTATAAACCAAATGCATTCCAGTTTTTCGTGCAACGATATCATGGCGTTTTCCTCTCTTAACAAAACACCGTTCTTGTTACTTCAACGTAGCCACATTTTGTTATGAAAATTACGCGGGTAGTTACCGAAAAAAAGAGGGTAGATGGAGGTTGCTTTCGAAATACGCGGCGTCAGGCTCTGGCTTCCGGCGCGTAAACTGTAACGGAAATAGGGAGCTTATCGGCACCACGATCTCATGGTATTGCCGGCTTTACGGGCTCACCAATCAATCCCGGTGTTTGAGGTACACAGTTTTACAAGAACTTTGGTTGTTGTCATGTCGTTCTTATATGTATGTATGTTAAAATGTGGGGAGTTTTGGTGTCGATAGTTTTCTAAACGCTTGTGGGACTCAATAGTCAGAGTAGAGAGAGAGAGAGAGAGTATCGTAGCAAAACAGTCTTTAAACGCATTTGCGTTTAAATACTGTTTTGGGACAGCCTAATATTACTAAACGTCAAAACATCCAAAAATTATAGTTTTTGCTACTGAAATTTTTGGTCTAGGTATATCCCCATATAAAGACAAACTATATTAAAACCTTCGTTCATCTTCCAAAGTATTTTTTTCAATAATACACAGCATTTCCACGATTTCATTAAAACCTATGCTCACATTTCAAAGAAAGCGCAAATTGAAATTTGTACTTGTGTCTAAAAAAATGAGACGTTAAGAACACAATTTCCTATTAGACTCAGATAAGTAAATAATTGTGTGCCTTTTTAAAGTTGAAAGGTTTTGCGTCAAACTACAAAAGCGGCGTAATTGGAACACAGGCCGCCGGGCAAGATAAAATTCCGTTGTTCTCGTGAAGGCAGTTCACAGGAAGATATAACTGAAACTAGTTCTTATTTCTGTAACTGAAAGTGTTAATATTATGAAATGAAATAGTTTATCCGAAATCATGTCACGTTACATTCTCGTAACTCTAATTAATATATTAGAGGGAAAGCACATATTTTTAAGATTTACTTCGTATTATTATATATTACTACTTTATTAGATTAACATTGTCAACTCATTTCTAAAGGAAAGCAGGTGTTTTAAGATCTAAATTAATGTTCTCCTAGAAAGTAAACCAAAAGTACAACGTCCGGAATGTAACGTTCCTAAATTTTATTTCTGGTACGTATGTAAGGAATCTTTTATTATATTTATTGGTGTTTGTTAGATATTTTAATTAATTTTCTAATATATTAGCCGATTTTATTTTGTAACAAAGTATATGTGTAATCGTAATATAAACCACGCTACTCGTAATTATTTCAATATTTTGTCGTGTAATCGTAATAGGTAAATCTCTCTGTGCACTATCCCTATGCAATAAAAGGAACTATAAAGTAGGTATTCTCCCACGTTGCCTGCAGTTTTCCCATTTTCGTCCACATTTTAATGGGTAATAATTTCTCGAGACAAAAGATCCAAATCGAAAGCACGAAATGCTTTGTATTTCGTTTGAACATTCACACATACTTCAGTCTTATGACATAAATATAATAATAATAAAAATGTTTATTGGACACACAAATTCTTATAATACTAACACTTATGAATAATGTAATTTAAAATAATGTTACAGAAAATGTTATTCAAATTATAAATTGTTTATTTTTCATTATCGCCATGTTTTCAGATTTCAACAAGGATATTTCATCAGTTAACTTTATCAATATTGAAGCTTTTCATTTGATACAGTTGAAAACACACGTAATAAAAGTATTCTTTTTATTATTCATAGAAGAAAATAAATAGATAATATACTAATAAAAACACCTACCTAGTAACGTAGTTCGAAAGTGTATCAAATAGGGGGCGCTACAAGCCTAAGCCAGGGATTACTGCCTTTAGAGGCTTCGCTGCAAATTGAATGAACAGAAACATTTCCCCATACCTACAAGTACTTACCTACTAGAGTCCACGTAAGATAATTCTTCGACCGGCTAAAATCGGAACTAAAATGTGTCATGGAAACAATCCTAGTTTCCAATAAATGATAGAAATGTCAAAGTCAAGTGCTGTCATTAGTAGTGGAAAAGATAATTTTGATTACTCACAAATTAAATACAATTACTCAAGATGGAGTCTAATGAAGCCAGCGCCACCATCGGAAGTGGCTTTTGTAAATTACTTTCTTACTAAAATTGTTTGGTTACATTTGGTAAAAGAATTTAGAAATATTTACTTATTTTTTTTTACTTGTAGTTGTATTATTTTAGGGATCGTTTGATTTTGCATAACATTTTATGTATGCGATAGTACCTTACCATAGAAGACCAACCCAGACATAAACAAAACATACTCAATTAATTTATTAGGTAATAAGGTTTCATAGCTAAGACCAAATATCGGTCTTTTTAACCAACTTCAAAAGAGGTGGTTCTCAATTCTTCGGAAGGTATTTTTTTATTATTCAGCTTACTCAGGAATTGATCTTTTTGCTTGGCTTAACAACACCCAAAATCTATAAAAATAGCTAACAGAAATGAAAATTTTCGTACCTTTTCATTCCAGGAAAAGATTTCACCTGCCATTTCCCCTAACTACGTCGTCAAAGGGTATTGTTGATCAAAGGCTACGTTTAGGGACATGTTTCATTCGATTTGACGATACCACCTGATAGACGTCTCTTTACGAGGAAAATATATTCAGACACACATACACGAAGTATATGAAGCCAAATATAATAATAATATATATCTTTACTGCACACCAACACAAGTTATACAAAGTAAAATATGAACAAATAATAACGTACAAATGGGCGGCCTTATATGTATATCCACATGGTCAATGACATATAAATCAAATATATCCACATAATAAATCTTTTATATATAATAAAAGTCAGTACAAATAAAAAAAGTCAGTATAATAGTAGTAGTAATATATATACATTGTGAGTCAATTTGACATATTGCGCAATACATTTTATAAATATTTCATTGATTTGTCTAATGCATAATATAATATATATGAATTAAAAATAATAATATATATAATTATGGTACTGTATTGTTCATCACATGGCAGTTATATTTCTCTCTTTTCAGAAGATTACAATGTAGGGGAATCAAGCTCTATTAGATAGTGTTCATCTAGGCAATAGTTGGTTTCAGTGAATCTTAGCCTACCTTAGTTAGGATGTATTTAATTCAAAGGCAGTAAGGCAGTAGATTAGATAAAAAAATCCAGTAACGAAGAGGAGAAATAGGAAAGAGAAGGGAACAGAAGTTTCAGTCATCTCTGGTCTATACTGTCTATGCTTTGATCGGTAAGCTGAGACCGGCTCGAATCGCAAAGGCTTCAATAAAGTCGTTAGCGCGTTAATTAAACTATGCAAGACACGCCGCCGTGCGGTGGCGGCCGCGCCGAGCAAATATATAATATGTACTGAAATTAGGCTGATGACAGGTAGGTTATTTTTTTATATTTACTTACTGAATGTATTGAAAATTTACTAACATACTAATTAAGTCACAACCAAGAAAATAAATAGATATCATACTATTTGATAGATAGTGTCTTTCGGTTAACGAATATGTATGCAATTGAAAGTACGTTACTGACCTAGCAAAATGCAAAAGGCCTTACTTCAAAAACACCATAAGGTCGTTGGCACAACATAGACTTATAATGTTACTTATATATTTGTTACGATCAAATAATACAGGGAGTATATAGTGATTCCCGCTTAACACCAGTAATTATGGATATTAAAATATATAGTTACTTGTGTTGAGTCTGGTCGTTTCTATGTGTAAAAAGTATGTATTTACAAAAGAAAAGTATATATGTTTTATGTCTTTTACGAAAAGTATATACCTATATGTTACCTAGTACCAATGACACAAGCGTAAGCTTAGAATGGGGCTAGATTTGTCCTGAAATACTTATACTTAGAAAACATGCATGTAATAAATGGTTATTCAAATTACAATCAACCATAGAAATATGATGTATTTTTGATAGTTAAAAATGAATTAAAAAAAAATCAAGCCAGCACAACATACTCCAGGTGAAAATACTCCAATCAGGCTCATAAAAAACCTGCCAAATTGACAGCTCAATTCGCCCAGTTAAGCCTGCTAGCTTATACAATAAATTCACAGCAACATGTTTGTTATCAAACTGTCAGCTATCAAACCAACTTTGAAGCTAAATAAAATTAATAGTCAAGATTTTATAGAGCGCACGAGTAGTGATGTGTCGAAATGTTTACAACGTCCGTGGAACTTCGCGAAATAAGATATGGCTGGAGATAGCAACACTGTTGTAGCAATATTGCCACTTTTTTATGTGGGATTGGTTTGCGTTTGACTACAGCCTGCCTGATAGTAAGCCTTGCTGCCTAGAAGATAGAAGATACCTATTATCTATATTTATCTTACCTATTATCTGATCTATATTTGAACACCTCTGGATTCGCGGAAAACATATATTTTTAAATTTAAATATGATTTTTACAAGTATGTAGGTACGAATTCAAAATTGCGAGATTAACGGATTAAGAGATATTGTATGATTGCTAAATAAAATTAACAATGGTTAGTTTTTATTATATAACTGAAATTTTTTTTAAATTTATCTAGACTTTGTTATCTTTAACACATGCCTTTGTTTTGTTTTTGAACTACAACGCTACAATAATTACTAGACAGGTAATTTGAACCATCATTATGTCTTTTGACACACACCTATATAGTTATACATATTCAAATATGTTTGATTAGATGAATGAGTAAAAACTAGAATAATGGTACGAAATCATATCGTGATTCATATAAAAACTCGTAGCTATCCATGCTAACACTCTTGACGCATCGTAAACTTACTCGGCGGTTTATAAAAAAGTGATAAACTACACTGTGTTTTCACTCCAGAACATCTGTAAATGTCATAATGGTTTTGATAAGATATTTGTATGTTTTACAGAAAAACATGTTCTAAGAAGCGGACGTATATTTTTTAATGTATATTTATAAATAAAATAGTTATATTTTAGTTAGCTTTTCCAAGATAAGTAGTTTATTTTCTTAATTTAATTGATTTTTAGCAAAGAATTACATAGAATATTCTCGTATAATATTAATATTTGACTAGCTGTGACACCAAACGCAAACCAATCAAAAATTAGCCTACCTATTATATAGGTTCTATTCAAATCTAGTTGTAGGACATTTTTGTCATTCACATATACCTAACCATGTATATGTACCTATAAGTTTTCAGCTTCACAGAACTGTTTAAACAAAGGCCCATCCATTACGGCGCTCGAACTAATGGCCATCGCTTTGGCAAAAACTTGACCGGTCTAAAATCCACGTATAGGTAATCACGTCCACTGATGTAAACTATACATACATAGACAACGCTACTTACCATCTATACACAGAAATTAAAGTCAACGAAACTTTTATATTATACGTACTAGTGGGTGGCTGTAGATGGGCGTTGGCATGTTTTGGCACACAATTAAACAAATAAACTCTAAAATCACACAATACAAATGAACGAGTTGTAAGACTTTTCTAAAATAATCGACATCAAAATTCATAACTCTCATAAGAACAGTTTCCTATACCTTACTTATACTTATTACAGCAAAGCTTACAGGCAGTATTGACTACCGTAAATATGGTATAACGGACGGAAAAATGACAACGAATTGTTCCGTGAATGGACTAAGGTGCTTATATTATGATGACGATCATTATGCCATGCTGGAGTGTACTAGGAGGGATGCCTTAATCACTTTAAAAGAAAATAACTAGCATGACCTATAACATTCATATCTGCGCAGATAACAGTGGACGTGTGAGCGCTTCGTCACTTTCCGGAAATGCGGAGTCAGGCGCCGGAACTTCATAGAAGCTGTAATTTGCTGCCCGCTCCAAAATACGGGGACGCTTGACCGGCACATTGGTGATTGTTTTGTTAATCTAGGAAATTTGACCGTAGATAGGTGGACTTTCTGATGTGGACTTAATTAATAACAGCGTTGAATAGTGGCAGATATGTTTTTGGTTTTATGTACGTAAGGGAGCAATGAATCACAGAGATTATTGGTTTAAGTAACCTTTTGCCTCAATAAAACTTGGATGACAGCTGACTTTTTAACTAATTAAAACGACTTTAACACTATATAATCGCATAATTATTATGTAAGTCACAATATGTATTGCTGTGAAATCACTTAAAGCCATTGTAGAACACCATATAACCCCCTATAAATAACCTTCTCCCACCATTCTCCATTACACTAAAGACAGGTTAACTCGGTCGCTTTGCTAATGTAAAAATAATGTCCAAAAATGTCCACTAATCGATAACAAATGTGACCTGTGATTTATGTCTCGAATCGGAGCTAAAACCGCCGCCTCTCTACGCCTAAATTATTCAATATTTCTAACGAGCAAATATTATATTTTAGGCTCATATCTAAACGACTCTATTCATTGTATTTCCGTGTCTCTGAAAGCAATTATTTATAGATTACTGTTGCTACTTTCCTCGGTCCTATTGGGATGCCTTGTTGGATGAAATAACAACGAGTTGGGTACGTCTTGATGCGAGTGGACTGTATATTTTTACTGGTTGCGCGTGCGGTGCGATAGACGGTATTGTCGTTCTGTTGGCGCGCGGGCTGCCCCCTGTCGTCGTTGGCGGGAACCTCTCACGTTGGTCGACCTGTCCCGCCGTTATGTTGGTAGCGGGATGTGACGCTCCAACAATTACCTCAATTCAGGTGGAGTCAGCATAATTTACTGGAAATAGAGTTGGATGTATTTTAATTTGCAGAGTTTTTAATAAACTATCATACATTCTATTACGCAACAGAGTTAAAATTGTAACAATAAGTTTACAGCTAATTCAAAACCAGCCGCAAAATGAAACAGAATATATCTATATATATCTTCTATAAAATTAATTACAACTGAACTTTCATTGTAAAAACTTCCTCTACCTCCGTTTCATATTACTTTAACTTTAATCAAGAATTCATAGCTGTATAGTTTCCGAGCCAATATTTCACTGTCCGTGTCATAGTTAATGAATATTCTTCGTTATAAAAATAGTTGGCGACATCTTTTGTGGCGGAAGCTCCGTGGCATTAATCTATGTCTAACAAAAGGCAGCCACAAAGAAGCACGTCACTACCTTCTGACTGAGAAACATGTCCAGTAATCATACCTTATGTAACTACGTCTTTATTTATACAATATGACCTACATGAGATACGATATAAGTCTATAGAGATGATTATGATTTGGCCATCTTATTTTATAAAACTCGGACTGATTGGGAAATGCTTAGTTTCCAAAATTGTCATCGTGTTTAATTTCGTGTTGTTTGTTTTAATTACAAACAAAACAATATTTATATTGCATAATGTCATAGTGTTTTTCGTATTTTTTGAATGATTTAGCGATTTCAAAGGCCGGATACATTTCAAAGGCCGGATACATTTCAAAGTCCGGATACATTTCGATTTTCTTGGTAATTCCAAATCACTGTTTAACCCTATCAATACAAAAATAAGTAACTACATTTAGTATTCTTATCTGGTTCGTCTATTCTGAACTGCTCAGTTCGAACTATAATCGTGCACGGATTTAAAATTTATTCCTCGCGCTCAACAAAATATAAACTTTAATAATAACTCTTGCACCAACCAATCGGTGGCAAATGAGATGCCTGCCTAAGCATTTATCCAGAAAAATTGAATATTCTTCAAGGAAAAATTGATATTTTCTGAAGCGTCTGCACGGAATAAATATGAGGCATAGCTAATAGATTACTTACTTAGATCTAAGTAGATTCTTACTTTATGGTAATCGATATCTGAAAACAAAGGGAGCTGTTGTAAAATATATTGGGAGAGCTTTGGTGCGTTCGTACACCAGTCAGATGACTTGTAAAATTTTAGCTACCAACGCGGGTTTTTATAAATTTCGATATTAGACACTCTTACGTAATAAAAACAGACCACAGCTGCACTCACCTGAGCGAGGGCTTCCGTAGGTCAGGTGGCTTATTAAAATATAGGTTCCGGTGTGGTATTTACAAACTCACGATACAAAAATTAGCCAATTTCATACATTAAAAAACAGCACCCTGTAGAATTACGTAACGTTAGTTACAAAACATTACTTTAATTACTTAACCGCAAAGTCACATAATCCAGCCCGTGGTCATCACTTAGCCCAGATATCGACCCAGCCCTCATTCATGCCGAGGCACGCCGCGCAACACAACTAGTCAAGTTTACATAGTTGCTTCTTTAGAACGGGTGCTATTTTTAAATTTACGCAAGTCAGTATGATGTTTTTCGTATCTCGGTTTTTAGATGAGATAATATTAGTATGTATTTATTTAATTTATGAGATCAGTAAATCACTATAACAATAGACATATATAAAGTAGAATTAGCGTCTTAACTGGCGGCTTTATCGCTACGAGCATTGTAGTATTCAAGTTAAAATTAAAATATCGTAAGGCTTTACTGCATGTCAACGCCGCTAGCATATTAGGTAGGTACCTTACCCGGGATTCTGAATTGGAATTATAATTTTTTTTATTTACAAAATTTTATAGATAAAGCTTATAAATGTAAATAACTTGAACCACTTAAGAACAGCTAGTTAAATGCTCCGTCAGTGTAATACAATATTGACGCAAACACACAAATTTTGGAAAATTAGGCTTTTATGGATTTGGGCAGTCCTGGAATTTTAACAAGCTCGATGAAAAATGATAATATGCTAGATGTTAAGTTACAATACAGCCATGATGTCACATACATTATCATCATCCACGGCCTTCTCTATCCCACTGCTGGGCATAGGCCTCACTTTGAATGTGCCAGCTGCTTCGATCTTGTGCAGATCTCATCGAAAGAGGTCACATACATACAAAACTTTTTTTTATCTAGTTTAAAAAAATGTCACAAGTGCCACTTAGCTCCATACTAAGCAAACGCTTGTGTCATAACATTAATTCTATCACTCGATGTCACATGATAGATAGATAGATATATTAACGCTTTATTGGACACACAAATAAAATAGAACACAACACAAACAAGAGAAAATTTTAATCATATGCCACAAATGGCGGCCTTATCGCTAAAACGATCTCTTTCAGGCAACCGTAGGGTGGAGAGGAAATCTTAAAGAATAATAGACGAGGTGTACAATAAAGAACACATGAAATTTAACTACTAAAACTGAAACAATTTACACTTAATCAAATAATAATAAACTACTTAGGTAAACCCATATATAACAATTAACACATGATTATATCTCGGGCAGTATTTGTATTTCGTCAATTACATTTTCTTTTCCAATACGTATATTTCCGTAAGAGTCACCAATCTTTCATCATCAATACAGCAGACACGCTCTTCAAACAGATTATTTTCACTACATACTCGTCATATATTGAAGCATCATTTGTTATTTTTGGTACAATCGAGAATCGTGAGCGAATTTATTTGTTTGCGGAACAAACATTCCGCCCTTCCCTTGATTCATGAATATTAGGTAGGTAATAATAATGTAGGTACACTATACAGGGTTCCTATAGTAATATCGCAGTACTTTTTACTTCATTTGCTATATTGGTCTAGTTACGACAATTAAAAAAAAACTTTAAAAATAATCGACTCGCGATTTTTTTTATATTTATGTATATACCTTTGAAAGCTATTGGTTGCATTGCATATAGCCAAAAGTTTGATTAGTTAAATATACGGGTCAGTATATATAAGAAAACGCATTCAGTCATTCTCTAAAAGAGTGTATTCATCAGTCACCATGAACTCTGTAAATCTACCTTGGAAGGCTGTCTAGGGTTGACGTAAACATATCGCGCATTATGATAAAATATTCGCGAGCAGTCCCTTCGGTAGGCCTAGTTAAGGCTAGAGTCCGGGAAACATAACTACGTGCGGAATAAATTGGAACTACAAAATTCTTACTGGTACATTAAGAAAAGTGATGGAAGTGCTGCCATCAGTTACGCGTAAAATATTTCAAAGGTTTCTCTTAACCCCTGCTCTATATTCCGACTGATGACTGACCTTTAGTCAGGAGTATCTTAGGTTCTTGTACCACTCCGGGGCAAAACATGACCTCGTTACTCTGTTATCTCTCGAAGCTATTGTTTTAATAGAGGTTAAGGTCTAATGATGCATGAATAAGTTTTTACAAGACTCGCCTCGAGCGCTCTTGTGCTAAAGTAAACCATTAAACTAGATTCTAATTTATGAAAATGTATTTACTGTTTATTGTACAAATACGAGTACCTGCTCACTGATGTTTCTATAAAAACAAATAAATTTAACTAATGATCAAAACAGTTTTCGTAAACAAATGAGGACAAAAAAATATACACGAATAAATAAATAATTTTGAGTTCATAGTTACACATTTTGTAATTAATATTACTTGTACAATTCAAGGTATTCGATCATTCAAGCAAATGCAATACAAAAATATGTCATGCATAGATTATATATAAATATATGACGTACATACATATATGACGATATTTGACGAATAATTTCACCTTCACGTTACGAAAGCGCAGCAAAATGTCACAAAAGGCGTCACTAGTTCAAGGCTTGAATGGTCGCGAGACAGAAGCGGCATCGCAGCGCGAACTCATTGCATTCTACCCACAATTCTACCATTCTTCTCCAATTACTCCTGTTCCACTCCACACGCTGCGGACGTTTTAATAACACACACCGACGCTTGCGTCACTTTTTCAAACCTTTTTTCATTCGCTTTTTGTTTCCTAGATTGCCAATCGTGGGATTTAAAAGAATCGTTAAAGCGTGATTTGCTCGCGCTGAGTTAGCGCCGTAAAATTTTTAATAGCTTACCGCTTAGGCTTTATTAACGGTAGATTTTATGAAGTCTAGATTATGCTCGGGAAAAAACTTTATTAGAATTTAAATATGCGATATTAAGACCTAGTTTCATTGCAGTACAGATATGCCTATCCTTTAGACCAGGGGTCGGCAACCGGCGGCCCGCGGGCCGTATGCGGCCCGTGGACTATCTTGGTGCGGCCCGCAAGCCTGAGGTCCGTAAGAAAAAAAATACCAAAGCAAAAGGCAAAAATTCACTAGAATTTATACGGCCATGCGTTGGGCCATGAGAGTACGAGAGTACGTTGAAAGCTCGCTCAAACGCGGGGTGATAAAATTTTACCTATTTCATTTCTTAACAACTGTTTATCAAGACTGTGATATTATGTATTGTTTCTACCGAAAATAAAGATTTGCTGTATTCAAATTCTTAGCAATATTTTTTGCGCTTATCCGCCGCACATGGCCGTCGGCGGCAGCTCCTTTGAAACAATAGGCGGCGGCACTCTTTGATTAGACGCAGGTGTGCGGCGGCGAAAAAATTCAAAGCGACGGGCTTTAGTTAAAATCACAGCCGCGCGCAGCTCTCTCCTCATTCTGTTGTGGAAATTCGCCGGAAAATCACGTCTCATCTGGTTGGCAGCTACGCGATTCGTTTCACCTTTCTTCCCTTCGCTAATAGCTTCTCACGACGTATGAGGTAAGTACATATATATATACGTTGTATGCACTCGCGAGCAATTTGTTATATTTTGTTTACTGCTTGTTAAAGTGAACCTTCAGATTGATGGGTAAAATATATTCTATGGACGGGGATAGTACTAGACACGACATGAAGATAGTTATGTCATGTTTTCATTACCTATTTTTTAATGGGGAGTTGAATTTGTAGATGCCAAATCGAACATATTTATTTTTTTACACCGAATTTAAATTTCTTCATTATTGTTACAGAATAATTATGGAAACATGGCTTCAAGAAAAAGGAAGATAGAAGAAGAAAAAAGAATTTTTAACGAATTATGGACAGAATTATACTTTTTATCGAGTTTAAAGGAAAACCGTTATGCTTGATTTGTCAAAAGAGTATTTCTGTAGTAAAGGAATATAACCTGAAGCGACATTACGACACTGAGCACAAAGCTAAATTTGACTGTCTTGAAGGAGAAATACGAAAAAAGAAAATTTTTGCTTTGAAATCGTCATTAAAAAATCAACAAAACATATTTAAGGTTGTGGCAGACAACAGCGAATCGAATGTTCGTGCCAGCTACAGGGTAGCAGAGATTCTAGCAAAAAGTGGACGTCCGTTTACCGATAGTGAATTAGTTAAAGAGTGTGTCTTAGCTATAGCAGAAGAAATATGCCCAGAGCAGAAAAAAATGTTTGAAAGTCTTAGTCTCTCTGCCAGAACTTGCACCCGACGTACCGAAGACTTGGGTGCTAATTTGTGTGAACAACTCAGGGATAAGGCACAGTCTTTTGACTGCTTCTCTTTAGCGATGGATGAAAGTACGAACGTGTCGGATACAGCACAGCTACTCATATTTGTACGCGGCATTGTCGATAACTTTACTGTTTACGAAGAGCTTGTGAAAATGTGCAGTTTGAAAGGTACAACTACGGGAGAAGATTTATTTCACCATTTGGAACAAGCTCTGGATTCATTGCAATTAAGTTGGGAAAAGTTAACAAGTGTCACTACCGATGGAGGTAAGAACATGAGCGGTCAAAACAAAGGTGTTGTCGGGAGAATCATCAGCAAAGTGAAAGAATCTGGATCTACTGTGCCATTGATTTTTCACTGTATTGTCCATCAAGAGGCATTGTGCTCCAAGGTTATATCCTGGAAAGAAATAATGGATACTGTAACATCCACTGTTAATTTTATAAGAAGAAATGGGCTCACACACCGTCAGTTCCAAAAGTTTTTGAAAGATCTGGAAGCTGATCATGGTGACGTGGTTTACTACTGTGAAGTAAGGTGGCTAAGTCGAGGTGCCGTTTTGGAACGGTTTTTTGATTTGAGAAAAGAAATTGGCAACTTCATGGAGATGAAAGGAAAGCCAGTGGAACAGCTCACTAACAAACAGTGGATTATCGATCTTGGTTTTTTGACTGATTTGACTATGGAACTGAATCAGCTTAACAAACACTTACAAGGAAAAAATAAATTGATTTGCGATATGTATTCAGATGTAAAGTCATTTGAGATGAAACTGAAACTGTTTATCAAGCATATTGATGAAAAAAAGCTTGACCATTTTCCTAATTGCGAGAAAGCCATGGAAGAAGCTGGAGCTAATTTTGAGTGGCAAAATATTACAATGAGAAACGTGTTAACACAACTACAAACTGAGTTTGTAAATCGATTCACCGACTTTAAAAAGATCTCCCTTAACATGGAAATATTCC
This sequence comes from Macaria notata, assembly GCA_927399415.1. Lineage (NCBI taxonomy): Eukaryota > Metazoa > Arthropoda > Insecta > Lepidoptera > Geometridae > Macaria > Macaria notata. The sequence goes on from OV656727.1 coordinate 6,958,338, forward strand.
AAAACCCTTTTGCAATTGATATTAATGATGTACCAAGCAATTTGCAAATGAACATAGTAGATTTGCAAAGTAATAGTACACTTAAAATGGCATTTAAGGAAAGCACTGACTTGGTACAGTTCTACGGAGGTTTGAGTTCTGAAAACTTCAAAGAATTGAAAAAGTTTGCTCAGCAGATAATCACTATGTTTGGTAGTACGTATTTGTGTGAGCAGACTTTTTCAATTCTCAACTACCGCAAAAATAAGAATTGTTCACGGTTAACGGATGAACATTTAGACGCGATACTGCGCGTGTCTACGACTAAAATGAAAGCAGACGTTAAAAAACTTGCAAGTCAAATGCAGCCGCAAAAATCTCACTAGTTATTACTTTTATGTTAGTATAGTAATTTAATTTAAAAATACATGATTGTATGAATATATATGCGTTTTATTTCATATATTAAAAAAATATACATAAGTGCGGCCCGCACTATTACTCTGGCAAAATATCTGGCCCTGCTATAGCAAATGGTTGCCGACCCCTGCTTTAGACCACAGAGTCGTTTATGCAGATGCCACTTCATGCGATTTGTTGGTCCAAAAAATGACCTACATTGGATAAAAAAGATTTTTTTCAGATAGTAGTGCATGAATCGAGAGCTCAATCAGCTTTCCATTGTATCGGCTCCGAATTGACCTTATATCAGATCCATCAGTAACCTGACACAAATGGTTGTCAAGCAAATCGCCGGAAATCCGTACGAATGGGGCATATCGAGCAATCTGAGCTCGCCCTTAATGCCCTCTATGAATAGTGCGAAATAGCCGACCCAATCAATAGTGTAATTAATCCCCAGTCATCTTGGGTCGACGTGCTCTCCGAGACTCGTGATTTATCGCGCTATTCAATTGAAACGTTCGTTAGCACAGATGTCAGTCGCTAAATACGATACTCTTAGCGATAAGGCCGCCAATTAAATCGCAAATTTTATTTTCTATGTTTTTTTTTGTATTGTTTTTTATGTATGTTGTGTTTTAATAAAGAATTTATCTATCTATCTATCTATCTATCAATTAATCTTTGAATTATACTTCAGGTATACTGAACAAAATGTTATAAAGACATAGCTTTCCAACATATGGCGACAATTCAATAAGGCAAAGCATTTGCATGCAAGCCTGAGGCAGGCGAGAAGAGATGGGGAAATGTGTTTCGACACGATCGTGCCCCGTCACGAACCCGCGCCGCGCGCCGTCCTGCCGTGTCAGCCCTTGTTAGTGCTCCCGACAGCATGCATTAGGTATTCCGAGCCACCCGGAGCTCGCCACTAACTGACTCTCGCCCCGACAGGTACGACTAATTTATGAACGAATTTATACACTAACGACGTGGCGCCCGCATATATCACACTTGATACCCGGAACATCACAAATTACCCTCATCATAACACATTAAAATACAGTAAAACTGCCATCAATGACGCAAAGTACCACTCTCCTCAACTCATGTCATTTGCCGAGTAAAAGATCACATTTCAAACAAATAGAAGCTGCAGAAAGATCATTTTATCGCTCCGAAACCTAGAAACTTTCCCGTTTGTCGACTAGTATTTGGGGCACGGACGAGAACTTTCCGATAGCAGACATTAGCCATGAACTAACTTTCAGACGTGGGAAAAACAAGTTTTCATATCCGGTACGTTACGTAAAGGAGTTTTAGTGGGCCGGGAATGTGGTTTCACAACATTAAGATGTTTATCGTTGCAGTAGGTGGGCGGCGAATAATCGCGTCGCACCTGGAGCACAGTTTATGCATTCGAGGAATTAAAAGCGAAGCGACGGCATCGAAATGGTCGGAAACTTAAACTGGATAAGTTCGCCTACATTACTCCCGAGACAGGCTGCTCCAGCTTTGTCTGTATTTATAGCATTCCCGCCTCTAACTTTAAATAAACAAGCAATGTTTTACAAACTCAATTTTGGCCTGTCAAGAGCAATTTCATGGACAATTGGATAGCCTGGAATTCGTTCGCACCGAATCTCATTATTCTGTACATAAACATGCCAGAACATTCTGATAACATTCGGTTCAGATACTTTAATACCTTCACAACACCTGCGGGTTATTTCACGTTGATTTTAATGTATGTATGATGATAGGAAATTAAAGTAGGTACCTACGTACATAATGGTACTAAACAAAAATAAATATAAATGGCAAGTCTTTCGTTAAATAGTGAAAGTGTTTTAAATACTTGCAATTTCAAAACTAATGCATATATTACTGTCAAAACCCGGGATTTACCATAGTTCGGGCTTTTACAGAACACATACTCATATTAATCAAGGTAAGTAAACCTCGTCGTCGGCATCGTAAAAACTCACTATATTTTTCGGGAAAACTGTACAACTTGTAGAACTTACAAGTGAAATGAAAACAGTGTGTCTGCCAAGAACGTAATTCAAAAACGAAAACAGTGCTTGATGTATGTGCCAATAAGGTAATACTTGCATCCCTGACCGTACTGAAACAAACAAGTGGAAAAAGAAAGTCCAAACAGATAGGGATTTAGGAGAAAATCTGGATGCTAGTTCTCATATTACGTATGAAGTACTAGGTGTTGTTAATCATGCGATGTTAATCAATGCTAGTGGATTGTCGGTCGCTGAATACGTCTACAGTTACGTATATTTCCTAATTGACAGCTTTCATATCTTTAAATGGTTATTTTATGTATCAAATCAGTGGATCTGGTGTCCATCACGATCTATTTGCTCAAGAGAACTTTTCCAATGAATCAATTGTGACCCTCTTAGTGAGAAATACGACTCAAAGAGAAGGAATGTAACCTAACAAACACCAGAGACGGTAGGTTTTGTAGATCTTTTTACCAACTATATGATATGTATGTCATTTCATTTACTTATTTGTCTGCACTTATGGGTAGGTATACATACAGATTTTCGTCAACAAAATGCGCTCCATAAGTAACTCTTTCGGCATGCAAAACACTTTACACAAACACACACATATTTGAGCAAAATATACAAACAAAATTGAACTGTCTTTACATATCATATATTTGGTCAAATGACCCATTCTAACCTCCTTTTTTGGACCTAAATCTGTCCCTGTTTGCTTCCCTATGCCATGTAGGTGAGACGAGCCTGGCGACGTGCCACCAGCAGCCAACTCCGGGGTTTAATGCTTCTTTACTGGCGGATTACGAGAGAACTATACAGGGTCACTGGTAACTAACGCATAACCTTTTAAGGGTGGCTTTAGTACATCTATACCAACAACTTTTGTTCTAAGACATTTATAAATTCGCGAAAAAAAATCAGCTGTTTCATACATTTTGTCGAAAATCTTCCATACTTTTGTATGTGTACCATACAAAAGTATGGAAGATTTTCGACAAAATGTATGAAACAGCTGATTTTTTTTTCACGAATTTCCAAAAGTTGTAGTACAAAAGTTGTTGGTATAGATGTACTAAAGCCACCCTTAAAAGGTTATGCGTTAGTTACCAGTGACCCTGTATATTGAAATTAGGTGTCTTATAGTGGAAGTTGGAGAGCATTGCCTTTCATTGCTTATTTTTATGCATTATACCAACCAAGCGGTGTGAAAGTACACCTAAAATTACAAAGTAAAAGGTATTCTTTCGGAGTGCTTTAGGTACTAAGCATAGTATTGAGCTTATTAGGATAACAAGGTTTGATAATTAATCATAGTAATCATCTTTAAGACCATAATGCTGTATCACGCTGGTTTATAAAAATAATATATCATGAAAATTAGTCAGGATTAATTAGTTACTAACGATTTTTATGTTTTTTTATAATACAATAAAATAGACAAATTATTTCAATTAACGTATATTATAGACGTATGTATATATATATAGCAATCACAGCATTGTATGAAAACTCATTGTTCCTCTTTCACGTTGAAAAAAAAGCAACGGGATATCGTTTTGGTATTGTGGGTGGTATAAGGCCCTAAGACCAAAAAAGGGTTCATTCTATCCCAAACAAACAAAGCCGCTGTCAAAGCCGCAAAGTATCCACTAGTTATTTATAAATCATAGTTCCAATAATCCACATAATCTGACCTTGCCGGCTCTTGAACCCACAATAATACAAAGGGAAGGAAGACGCGTCTCCCCCCGGCATGTAGGTAAGAGTGCTGGCAGTGTGCCATGCAGTATACTCTCGATACGTAGTCTAGGTTTGATACTTACACTCCTAGGTGGTCTATACTTTGATTCTATGGTAGTGTCAATTAATAATAATAAATAGTGGTAGTGGTATATCTGACGATTTCAAACTAACTTTTTGCAAACTAACGTAAGCCATATTTAATAGTGTGATTAATAACTATAAGTATATAAACTGAATAAAGTTTAGTCCATTTTGCTTTTATTATTTCATTTGAATTCATGCCTTTCATACAATAGTGGCACTAAAAATAATACGCACCAGTTATACCTAAATATAACCAGACTAACTGCATAGCCAAAGAATACCAAACCATACGAAATAGCGATCGATCTGATGTTAGCTAGTCATATATTAACCTTTAAGTAAGTACATTCACAATAATAATAAGACAAAATACGTAATACATCTCACAACAAAATTTTATATTATTTAATTATCCCATTTGTTAGAACAAATAAATAAATTCTAGCCGAATACAGTGCCTTAATCACTAAACTATAGAACCTTGAAACATACAAGGTATTAATTTCTGTAATCAACTCAATAAATAGAGTAAAATAGTGATTAACGTGTAAGAAAACATCATATCAAATATGTATAATGGCGAAGTGAAAGTCACAGACGAGTAAATACATTATAATATATTATGATAACAATCATTTATTTCATATATACAAGTAAATATGTATTAAAAAAATGACTGGTCAATATAGTGCCTGACCAGCTTTTATGTGTTCCATCCTTGTCAAGGGGAGTGCTAACCGTCTCTCCTTTCAATAGACACGTTCATATCTGAATTCTGTTTCTACACGTAAAACTGATGGCAAAAATATCATTTGCGCGATGTAGGATTCTCTTGAATTATACAGTTAATTTACATGTTAAGTGTCTTTTTGCTGTGTCAATATTTTTGTGGTTACAGCAGAAACAATTTGCATAGTTTGAAAATAATATATCATTTATATTGGTGACGTAATAATAAAGCAAAGTTTTGAAATTTGCACCTCTGAAGCAGCGCCATCTATGACGGGACAAGTGAACTACATAAATTTATTATTCTTATCAGCAAGATATCTACAATAATGGTCCACCGGTCTACGGTAATAACTAAAATTTTGTAAATATTTCACCAAATTTTAGTTATTTATTAGAATATTTTTTATAAAATAATTTAAAAAAGTACTTTAGTTCAATATACCGACAACTAAGTTAAATTTATGTTTTGAATATCCATTAAAATCATATCGTGTCACGAATGACTCCACTCCTAGCCAATCAGCGTTACTCATTGGTTAATGAACCGCGATGCGTGTTCGTAGAGGTCATGAGTCCGTAGCCCTTGCTGCAAGTGAATTATTGCTGACGTAGCGCTACGCCGTAGACCGTAGCGGGCCTGTAGGTCGAAGAGTACTGCTACAAAGTATTTTGTTAATCAAATTGTTTTTGCCCGTGGATATTAAAGTCTTTCGGCTTTGGTAACAAATTATAAGTTATTACCTCAATGGTTTATTAACCAATCACTGATTGTGATGAAATGAAATCTCTTATTCAGTTTTGACCGTGTTAGGACATTAATATAGACAAACAAAATAGGCAAGTCAGTCATTAGCAAAAATAATCAGTAAAAATAATTATCATATTATTGGTTCGTTTTATATTCGTCGTTTGTGTTAGTGCAACAAAAGAAAAGGGGCTGACGGGTAAAACTTGTTTGATGCACATACATATTATCTAGTCATGATATCTATTCGGCTCATGATGTAAAGAGCTCTATATAGAGTAAAAAAACAACATAACTTACGATCATCCCAAGAGTAAATTAGAAAACGTTCCCAAGTTATTACCAGCATTTTTCTGCCAGCTTTTTGTTCGTTAAAAAGTTTGCGCAAAAGATAAAAGAATGATAATAGCGCAGTGTGGCGAAGCAGTCGTCTCAATATCTACTTTCTGCTAAACTTGGATGCGGATTTAAATATTTTAAGCCAAGACTTCTTTATGCAAAATGCCGTCTCTTTACTCCGTTTGTTTACGTATTTTTCGGCGAAATGAGTTTTTTAGATTAGCATTCTTTGTTGTTACGAGTTAATTTGAAGACATGAAACGTATGCCATTGCGTGTGGTGATAACGGTGTTTTGCATTTAAATTAGAAATTAATGTAACGTATTAAAGAACATGTTTCATGTGTAAATAATTTAATTTGAATTTTTAAATTTATAGGACAATTTATTTTATTTTGACAATTTTACCATTACAAAAAAGTGTAATATACTTTTATAATATTTTAGACATGTTCAAAATCTATTCACTGACATAAATATTTTTTGTGAGACGAGACTATAGAATTACTGTTAACTTTTAGTTTATAAGTTGTACTTAACTTATGAAGACTTTATATCGATGAATAAATGATTATCTTATCTTAAAAAATCTAAATATACATATAAAACTCAAATGTGACTGACTGACTGACATAGTGATCTATCCCCGCACAGCCTAACTGGACGGATCGGGCTAAAATAAGGCATGCAGATGTTATGACGTAGGCATTCGTTAAGAAAGGATTTTCGGAAATTCCACGTATGCCTTCGGATTTTAAAGTGGTGAAATAGGGGATGCAAGTGATTTTATTTTTATTTTATTTTATTTATTTCGGCTTAACATTGGTAATAACATTAATACAATTATCTTACACTAGTATTTTTATATATAAACAAAATGCATTACCTATTAAAGCTAAGCACAGCATGCACAATTTTATTTGTGATGACACGAGCACTTTCTAGTCTAATTAAAAATGTAAACTAAAAGTAGTTTAGGTACTTATTATTAGCTAGGAAGAGATGGCTTTACGTGATATCGCCGCCCAAAGTACCTAGTATCAGTACATAACTGTTACTTGTTTTTGTATTTCCTTTATCTCTTATGTACAATATAGCGTTTTATATTATCTGGGATATATTTAACTTTTGCATCATATTTACTATACGTCATTAACACTTTGATCTTGATTATAGCAACTCGGTCACTAACGCCAAAAAAACGCAAGTAGTATAGTAAAAACCATAACAAAAACACAGGCTTGAATTTTCAATAGACCTCGTCGATGTAAATCACTTGTATTTTAAACATTAATAAAGCAAAGAAAAATAATTCCCGACCCTCGTCATTTTGTTTTCATACAAAAAATATTTTTACGAATTGGAAAATGTTTTTTTATCAATATAACGCTCAACCGTCAGAAACTAATTAAAACAAAATGGTGTCTTTTGTTTTTAAGGCTTTTCAATAAAACAGAGTATAGCATTATATGAACAAATCTATTCAAAATATTTACATATTATTTTACCCTTCTCCACAAAAAATGTGTTCGTAATTTACTAATAATTACTTGTGTATTTATTTTTGTTTTTGGTGAAATACATTTTTATAATTAGAATAAACATAGATAAATTTTATTTAATCGGTCGGTACCACAAAAACATGTTTTTTTTTTATTGACTAAACTGAAAAATTATTTAAGCTACTGGAGAATGATGGCTTTGCACACTTTCGTAAAATTTCATTAACCTTATAACCTATCAGAAGCAGACATTATTGGTGATCATCCATAAAATAAAGTCATTTGGAAGTTGCAGTCGCTGCAACGAAGCCAACCTGGACGTTACTATATGTAAACTCATTGCAACATAGTTGAAACAAATTTAAAGTCCGGCTATCATTTTTGGGAAAGCAAGTAATAGTAATTTTTAAACTGACTTTAAAAAACGAGAAGACTTATTTTGACTAGATTTTTTGTAAACATGAACTGTGTTATGGCCCGATTCTATTTCTTTATCGTTTAACGTTAGTTTGAGCATTATAACCGTTAAAATACTTCATAGTCTATGAAGCATCTTATTCCTAAAAGAAAATTCTTTGTCAAAACCCTTGCTATAGACTCATAATCTTAATAAGTTCTAGAAAACAATATGAAAGAAAGACTAGAAGTAAAGATAGAAAGAAGAAAATACCTTGACGACCATGATAGCAGTAGCATACAAATTTCAATACATTTTAGAGCTCATAAGCAATTGAATTTTAGGGCTCATTAGCAATAATACAAAGTTTGAAAGCTAATATTATAAATAATTCGAAAGTAATACTTAACCCATGATAACTATTAATAACAGCCAGTACCCCCTCAAGCCCTCATTAATGACGACTGAATGCACCGGTGTCGCTTCCACCGGATAATTATGGAGATGGAACATTTTTCCGTAGTACGAAAGATCATTAAGGCTCCAAACATTTTGTACTCGTGAGATGTTATTTACCTACTAATTTATGCAACTTCTCAGACTACAGTGGTGCTTAACTTTAGGCAGGATGTAGTCAAATGCAAGCCTACACCGTGAAAAAAACTACCTACGAAAGGCTCCGGATAATATATACTTGAACTTATTCATATGAAGGAAAGTAGATATAGGAATTCCGCAGGGATCGTCATTGGGAAATACCTTGTTTCTGGTATTTCTCAATGATTTATGCCTTAGTGGAATTAAAAGAGAAGTCATCCAGTATGCAGATGATACGACAGTGATTATAACCGCTGACTCACATGAAGAACTTCAGAAATGTATAAATAAAACTTTAAGAGAGTTAGAAAACTGGTTTACGGTGAATGGTCTGAAACTGAATACTGATAAAACGAATATAATGTCCTTCAATGCTGTATCACCAAACTTTAAAGAAGCTCCATTAATATTAGAGAATGGAACTGAATGTATATACGAAAAGCATGTTAAGCTATTAGGATTCGATTTAGATCCCTCCTTAACATGGAAAGAACATATTAATAATACTTGTAAAAAAATGGCAAAAGGGGTTTATGCATTAAAACAGTTGAAACCAATAACAAGCCCAGAGCACCTAAAGGAAACTTATTATTCATACATACACTCTATACTTTCATACGGCATAAGTATATGGGGCAATGCGACAGACTTTGAAAGAGTGTTAATAATGCAGAAACGAGCAATAAGAGTACTTGTGGGAGGTAGATATAGAGAGTCTTGTAGAAACCATTTCAAAGAGTTGAAGATTTTGACGTCAGTGTCACAATATATATTAGAGATTATAAAGTTTGTAAAAAGAAATCCACATTTGTTTAAACTTAAGACTTATAACTCAAATAGAACCAAGATAAACAGAGTATTGTTGAAACCAACTGTGCCTAGGCTGTGTATGACTAAGAAACTACCCACTATAATGGGAGAGAAACTGTTCAATAAACTCCCCGCACACATTCAGTCTTTGAATAATGATCAGCAATTTTGCAATAGCGTCAAACAATTATTGTTAGATCAGACACTATACAGTTTTAAAGAATACTTTGAAAATGACTACAGTCACCTACCAATTGATTCTAAACTTGCTTAGAAATTATGTAATTAACTACTGAGTAAGGAGTGTGATGCCAAATTGTCATTTTAGCCCCTATACAGCTAAAGTGACAGTACCAAGATTTATTTAAGTTGACATATTGTATGATTACATACCTATTATTATGTTTGACATGATTTTAATAACAAAAATTTTCATTGTTTTATTAATAAAACTAGACATATGTAACTTCTAAAATTTTATAAAAGCCTAATGGTATAAATTCAATTTGACGAGATATTGTAATTTGTGTAGCATATTCTGTGATATTAGTACTTATACCTATGTATGTTACAATTTTACATTATCAATAAAGATTCTTTATCTTTATCTTTATGTTATTTATAAATAAATACATATTACATTTGTACCTATAGCAGGATTGTTTTGGGTAACACTTCATTCTACACTCCTAGTCTAATATTTCAAAAGTAATTCTTAAATTCGATATAATGTACCAAAAAACCGAATAAAAAAATATGATTATATCATTTAAAATATTATTTCAATCACGCCAGTAAAATTTTATTCCATTGACATTATTATTTAAGTGTAAACCAAAGAATGTTATTTAAATGAAATCAAGCTTAATATAAACTAAAATGTTGTCCCCAAAATCCTAATTCACATTTCCAGCCGCGCACTCGTAACGCTCACGTGAGCACATTTGATCTTTGCCAGAAATTGTCCTCAGTAATTACACTGCGCTGAAACTTTATTTAACTTTATTTAGGGGCGGACCGTATTCAGCGTACATTTTTAATTTGCCTAAATTATGGCACCATATACTGCAGGCCTGAATATTTTTATCTCAGCTCTTACAACGAATTATTTTCGAGAGGACGTTTAATTAAAAAAATTCAGAAGACTTTATGACCTCCTTTTTTTGAAGCCAGTTAAACTAGCTATGAAATCATCTTCCACATTCAATTCACATTCTATTATCTATACATCATTTTGTTATTATTAATTACCTACATATAATATATTATTATAAATAATGTCAATGTATACATATCTGCGTTCTCATTGGTCGATTCCCACCGACGCGTGATTATGAAACGGATAACTTCTGCTAGAAAATATACCAAGGACGGTTTTAGTTTTTTTAATATCATAAACTCTTGTTCTGTTGGTAATTTGTAAAATAAACATCTGCTAATCCATACAAATAAGTCATCAACGCGAGATATTTTATTTTAAGCTGTCTGCTTGTCTGTGGGTTCTATTGTCTATGGATTTTACCGTCACAGGTGGCTTTCAATTTATAGCCACTACGTCCGACCTGTGGCTAATGCTATTTTAGATTACAGCATTTTTCATTTTATTGGGATCGGCATGAGCCTGCGTTTAAAATTATTTTCTTAAATATCACGGCAATAGCAATAGCACGGAATTCAAAATTATTTTATGGTTATTTGATGAATAAAAAAACTATTTAAAACATTATAGTAAACTCAGTATGTCATTATAGTTTTTTCAATGTGTGTAATCTACACAGTATATAATGTTTATTTAAACGCCCATCACACAAAAACGGCTGAACGATCATGATTTTTGGTTTGTACGAAGTATGAGACCTTAGAAGTGTCATAGGCTAAAGGCTTTTTATCTCAAAATAGTGCGAGCGAAGCTGCGTGCGTTCACTAGTAAATAATAATTTGACACGCACACGTACGAGAATAATACGTAATTGTACATTCATAACAAACTAACTAATTAACATGCCGTCACATTCAACTCAACGCTATCTAGCCCCATATTGAACAAACGATTGTAAACCACGTATACATATGTAATATACATAGTATGTATCCTAACAATATTATTACAAGCACTTCCTAGCGCGTTCACTTCAAACGGTTTCAACAAGGCCACAAAGAAGCCACGTAATTTCAAAGGGCTCTCCCTGTGAACTATACATGCATACGTTACATACTCGTACACCATACCATACCTGTGTATTTGTAAGTTCTTACACGTGTACATGTACATACACTAGTGGAGGCCCGTGGCTTCATTCGCATTATTTCGGGATAAAAGTAGCCTATGACATTCCAAAGACCTCATACTATCTACATACCAAAAATCATGATGATCCATTCAGCTGTTTTTGCGTGATAAGCGTTTTAATAAACTGAGAAATAGATAAACAGACAAAAATTCTAGATATTATTGGAACGTTTTCTGCTATCGATTCGAAGTATCTCCAACCATATTTTTTTTTCATGATGTTCAGACTTTCGACCCTCTTCAGCTTTATTATATGTATAGATATTGTAACTTAACCTCCTTAAGACATATTCCTTATTACTGGGAGTAGTGACTTCCCCGCAGATTTAATTCAATTGGGAAGTTCTCTTGATCAGACTGATCTTGGTTGGTGCCCAGGTCCTTTCATAGATTGTTTAGGATTGTGAATAATGTCAGTAATTAAGTTAGAAGTACTTATAATTACAATAAAACAGAAAGGTTAAACTTCATTTCGGTAGTGTAAACACTACCGAAATGAAGTTTAACCTATCTGTTTATTCTGAAATTTGTTCTCTAAAACGAATGCTGGTAACAAAAGATTTGCGTATCTGAAAGCAATTTTTTTATTGGAAGATTCTTGGCACGATTTCTTAGCTATTATTTACTGACACAAAAGGAAATATAAATCAAGATCGATCTAAAACTATAAGAGTCAATGAAGCATAGCTACTAAACTTTTTTATACATACAAATAACAGTAAGTAAAGTAAGTTTGTATATTGTATCAATATGCTGATATCGATTACTTGACAAACATCCCAACAATCGCTCATGCATAATTTATTATGATGCTTAAGACAATGTATTCAAATTGTTGTTTTTCTTCTATGTAAATATAACAAGAGCCTTGTTCGCGAAAACGTATGAATATTATATGCGTAGTTTATCGGAAAGGATATGCCATGACAAAGAAAAATCGATCAAGCAGTGTCTACATAACAATATCTTTTTGGTTGAATCATTATACCTAAAATATAAAATTTAAATCATGTCTCCGTATAACAAAACTTGTACTCACATTTGTATCCAATAAATTAATATAAAATATCTTCTCACTGTTTCGCCCTAATGTAGGAAATATAATATGTATATTATATTTACTGTGGTATCAAAGATACCCTATTAAAACCAAATTTATAAACTTGTTTCGTAGAAGCTTTAAACTAAAAGCCTAACAAACGATGACAGTTTTTTATTATCCTTCTATTTTATTACAAACCACTAACCTATACTAAACTGCTCTGTAACTTCTAAATTCAGCCAAACAACAGTTCCGATAAAACGTGGAATAACAACGAAACAAACAAGAACATCTGTTCCGTGTCTGGTCATGCAACAGCGTGCGAGCCACAAAAATAATAACACTCCATTTCAAAGGCAGTTCTCATCTTTTAAGTACAAATTTGAGTTATTTAGGATGACCGGCGTATTAGTTCAAAATATTTAAAAAATTCGTCAACAAAATCTGAAGTAAAGATATCGAGTTTTACACCGTTTGTCGTCCGTGTTACTGTATAATCACACTCAAGAAAGTTTTAGAAGAGCACATAACAGTATATTTTTATCAAATATTCTCTATGTAGGTGCTTACAAAAGTATTTTTGGCTCAAGAGCCAGTTTTCTTAAATGAAACCATTTTATGTGAAAAATTGTTTAAAATTCACGTTGCATAGTACGACCTACAATTTCAGCCAAAGGTTGCGAGTTTGTCCCGAGCCTTGGAACAAAGCTCTGAATACAGGTGCTTGCCGCTTTTTGCTTCCATAGCTACGTGAAAACGACATTCTGCGCTCGCAGTCACTAGTGGGGGTGGATGCAATTCCACGGAAAATGCTGTAAGGTATATGTTTCACGTGCAGAGATAGAATAAGCATTCTATATCTACAAAGCCACCCTACAAAAACGTAGATTTTTTTGTACTTATAATTATAAAATCAGTCACAATTTCATCTAGTTTACTTTTAAGTCCAAAAAAGTCCAATACACTTTAAAAAGAAAACATCCAATGCATTATCTTAAAATGAAACCAAAAAACTAGTTTTGTGAATCAATTCATAAATTACCAATGTAACTTAATTCTGCAACCTTTATTCTTTAAAGTCTCATACCTTTATGTAAAATAAATTGACACGTTTATTTTATTATTACAAAATACACATAATATCTATACTAATATAATAAAGCTGAAGAGTTTGTTTGTATGTTTGTTTGTTTGTTTTAACGCGCTAATCTCAGGAACTACTGGTGCGAATTGAAAAATTCTGTTTGTGTTGAATAGACCATTTATCAAGGAAGGCTTTAGGCTATATAACATCACACTGCAACTTATATGAGCGAAGAAACAATGGAAAATGTGGAAAAAACGGGGAAAATTATTCATCTTTGTGGGCTTCCTTTGCGTGTGCTGCGAAAACGGTTCAAAATTCAAACAATGCCCAAAATAACAATCCCACGCGGACGAAGTCGCAGGCACAGCTAGTATAAAATAAAAAGTAAATGACTCCACAAAGTATCAACAATGACACTTCGAAAATTCATTCCAAAAATTAAAATTCTTCGCGAGAGCCGAGTAATTAGAAGGGCGCATTAATCTTAGCGCGCACAAAATGAGAGTGTCATTAGACTCTCCACGTCATCATTCATCACCGGGACTAGCGACTGCAGCGCCACCCGCCGACTAAACTCTCTCATTCAAAACTAAGTTAGTTGATTGAGGGTGACGAACTAGTAAACAATAGTAACTAGCAGTAGAAGAATTTAAGTGCTTTAGTAAATCGCCTGCTTACTTAACTGACGTGTTATGATTGTAATATGCCGTACAAGCTTAATTAAAGGCGTACCCAGCCCATCCTAAGACAGAGCCCATCAACACGTAAACGTGTGCAAGCAGTTCCTTTTATTTTGAATAATCGTGAATGAATGAATACGTCCATAGCCGAGCTACGAGCGCTTTCATTTACAAACTTTATTACAACAATCCACACGAAACGAAATAAATCGATGAATCAAAAATACCTTGAAATTCTTTCTAAGCAGGTACGGTACAAAAATATCAAATAGGTCAATGCCACACGTAAAAACCCATTCGATCTCGCGCTATATCCGTCCCACTAAGCATTTCTAAAGAGCGCCATTTTCTCTTCGCCTGTACGTAAATGGCATCCGACGAAAGACTTCTATCTTCCAAGAGCTAGTTTACTCAAGCGTAATATAATATTCATGGAGTTTGCAAGAGCAACACCTGAAGCGGAAATCGCAGTTGTTCATTTAAGCGTGTTATCTGTCTATTTGTTCGATCTCGGAAGACACTTCAGATTCTGAAAGCATGCCTAATCCGACCGTCAAGTAGAGTCGCAAATAAGACGAGATTAATCGGGGTTGTTAAATACCGCAGAGTAATTACTTATCTGGGGAAGAATATATTTCTTGTTAAGCTTGAAGGACGTAAATATTAATAAATAGCATGCAATATTTTACGATCGAATGTCAACATAGTATTTTAACTAGGTTACTATTTATTGTACCTACACTACTAGAAAAACTGTACAATACACCTACACAATTTAATCATTTTAATGTTCAGAATTAATGTTTGAATGTATTGAGATCAACATCAATTGAAAACAAAAAATAAGACTCACTGATTGTATTAACCAGCTCATCAAAACAAGACTATCATTTAGTAAAAATGTGATTCAATAAAATCACATACGTCCATCCATTATCTCACCAGTTCCTTACACAATCGGCAGCTGAAGGTGTTTACAGGGACGCGGCCTTGTCCCAGTAAGGGTCGTCTATATTTAGCAGGTCCTGCCCCGCACCCCGCACCCCACACCCGCACCCTCGCTGCACCGCCGTCAATGAAACCTATTTACAGCACACGCAGCATTAACTGGAATATATAAGTAAATACTTGGAAATAGTGGTGGCATTACTAGATCGAATGAGGTCTGGATACGGTCTATATTTTGAATGGATTCGGTCTCATGTTTGTTGCTTTTGAGTGTATTGATTGCATATTACAAATAAATATATATAAATAAACATATTTTTTGTAATCATCAACATAAATTCCTAGTGCGTTTGTTTTAATAAATTATTAAAAAGAGGTATTGTTACTTTATAAAATACGTAGTTAACCGGTAATATTCTTGCCTTGGTTGAATATTTATAGCAATATAGAGATATAAATCTTCTCTCTCTCTCGAATAGACGATTTTATATAGGCTTGGAACAGTGAGCTGTAAAAAAGACGAATATTTATAAGTACGTAGCCAGTCTGTACCCTCGAACAAATCGTAAAAAGCGCCTTAACTTTTTTCATCTGTTTTGAATAGCTAAATCATTCAAAAAAAATTGCAGGTCTTGTAAAAACTTTAAAGAGAATAAGTGTTTATAGTTTGGTCAGAAATTTACCTTAGTAGGTATATTTATATGCCTACATAGTTATAATAATTACATATAATATCTTAAAAAAATAACTACTTCAACATAGCTAGTACCTATAGGTATATTTAAAACAATTGTATGGTTGTTATTCTGAAATAAACTTCAAATTGAATCATTTATTGCAATGGGTACAGACAGTTGAAAAATAAACATAGATTATATATTAAGTAAAAAGAATATACTCCACAAGTTTACCTTTAATTTATATTCATTATTTTTACAAGGAGCACATCTTTTTCTTTATTCAAACGGTACAGTTACCGCTTATTTAATTTACCCTTGAAGAAAACAAATATGGCAACAAAAGTTTTGGTAACGTGAGTGTAATAGAATTTTACGAGAAGGCAAGAGAAACCTCCTGTGTAATGTGGCGGAAATACGCACCTTATGATGTGGAACTGACTTCGGAATGGCAGCACAGGCTCGGCCATTTTTACTGACTTTATCTCTTTTATCGGTTATTTGTATGGTAAATAATGAAATGATCTTGGTTACTTTATTTTTTTTTTAAATGTTACTCTATAATCGAGTAGGTACTTATCTTTTTTTGTAACATTTAAGTTACCTAAAAAGTTGTCAAGACACAATGCTTGCTATAAATTTCGTTAGTCACTCAATTTTCACAATTTAACTGAAAACAAAAAAAAATATTTCATTTAAAACTCTGAGTCTCACGACACGGAATCTAAAGCTGTAGCCAAAGATAACTTCATTTAAACTTAGATTCGTAATGTGACTGACAATTTATTACGCTTTTATATGATTTTATGACAGCAAATAAATAATTTATGGTGATGTCAAATGTTTAGTTTACAAGTTTACTTAAAAAAACAAAGACAACGTCCCTAAAAACATACAATAGCATAGAACCACTGCCATTGTGACTGGCAACCTCATACATGGTCAGCATGGTCTGACAATGGGAACTAAGCCTCCTAACTACTCTGTCAGACCACCGGCAGACCATTGAGCAGAGCTGAGCTCGTATGTAGCACTAGTCGAATGCTATTGGAGGACGATTTGGATTGGAGTGGTTAGCATACAAGGTTACTTGTAGCTTACAATATTTTTTGAGGTGGTATCTGTTAATCTATGTCAGTCAAATTTGTGTTATGATTTTAGAGAAACGGTATAACTGTAAAACATTTTTCAAATAACAGCACAAAGCACCCGTATCTCACCTAGTATACATAAGGTATACACAGTTATTTCATAAGTACTTTGATTCTTAAGACATTTGAGTATCATACAATTTTACTCTCATTTGCGTTATTCGTTTAAAACTGCTCAAATTTAATTTAATTTAAAAACAGTTTTCGCCCACAATACTTTCTGGCCGAGTGATTCCAACCAAAGAATAGGTTTGCAAAGTTCAATTCGCTTAAAACCTGTTACTATTTGTGTCGCCTCCATTCAACCACTGCCAACTTGATACAATTGTTGCCATTTGCAATGAAATTGTATTTCTGCGTCCAATATTTTCAGGCTGTTGTTAATATTGCCAGAAAGGGCGCAATTACATCAAATCTATGCCGCGCACTTATTTCAATCCAATTTGAATTCGCAACAAATTAAAATGTAATTTTCTTTTATTTCGCCGGAATCCTAACTTTCCGTCTAAATTTGTTCAAAGCTCTCTCCATTACGCTGTGTCGCTGAGGTAATATGCCGTAATTTACCCTCTACAGTCTACAGTCATGCCTTTCCGTCCCTGAATCTACTCTTTTATTCTTGTTCTTTCAGTTTTAATTTGTTCATTCAACGCAATTAAGACGCTAATAAAATTCTTTGAGTTGAGCGTCTCGTAAACAGTATTAAAAATATTTTTTATGTTCCAATTAGTTGAGTAATGTTAAAGTTTTCGGGTTTTTATTTTAAAAGGTTTATTTAATAAATTACTTGTGTTTACCTTTTGCATTATTTGCAAAAAATAAAATAAATAAAATAAATAATCGTTTATTCATAGAAGCATCAAAAAGAGCTGTTCTAAAAGTTACACAGTCACTAATCAAAGTCACGTAGATTTGGTGTTCCGCCGTGAAAAGAATCATACAAACCCAAGAACACACATTTATTATTTGAATTGCAGTGTCTGATTTTATATTCCGCGGATGAAGCTGTTCAAATTGTAATTTAGCAGGCAGTGAACGTTGTCAAATCTGTTCCAAGTTAAGAGGGTTGCGTAAATAACGCATGCCCCGCTTGCAAGGCCCGAATACAAATAGAATGGATCCAGGAAATCTCCGCCTGCCAGCTTACTTCTGATAGATATTGCGTGCTCGTACTAAGCACCGCTCTTCATTTTATATACGACATGAGATAATGTATAGCACCTGTTTACTTGTGTTGATGCAAAAATAAACTATTGTCAGCTTTTACTCTTGTTGTTTGATTAATTGCATTAGTGAAGATGAAGTAGTGTATGCAACTGCATATAACACGGGTATTAAAACACTCGTTACTATTATGAAACGAGCGCAGCGAGTTGCGTTGCGAGTTGAGTGCGCTGCACTCTCGTTGGTTAGATTTGAATGGCGGCAAAATCACTGTGACAATACATGTACGTGTGAATTTAATGTTTCGCAATGTGTTTTGTTTTTTAAATACAAATTAAAAGTTAAAAATGGATATCGACGATGATATTTGTACGCCTCCGGATATTCTAGAATTGGCAACAAAAGTAACTCACAATCTTTTGCCAGAAAAATCTAGAAAATTATATGAAAAATTAACTATTGTCAGCTTTTACTTTTGTTGTTTGATTAATTGCATTAGTGAAGATAAAGTAGTGTATGCAACTGCATATAACACGGGTATTAAAACACTCGTTACTATTATGAAACTCGCTGCGCTCGTTTCATAAACTCACACTCGTGTTTTAATACCCTTCATTATTTGACAGTTGCATAAACTACTATTATCGCACAACAGTTTTATAATGTAGGTATTATAAAAGCACTTTCTATTGTAGCGGAAATGCAATGGTATCTTTTGCAAGGCCCTGGATATTAAAATAAATATAAAAATATGAGAGAGTATCTGTATGTCTTAAATATTAGAGTGGTGAACCCTGATGTTCAGAATTTTCAAATCACCATGATGCTTCTACAATATTTTATTTATTTTGATTAAACAGGATAAAATCCTATATATAGTCATATAATCTCCAAAATATTCCTTTGGCTCTCATCTATCGACGTACCTTTAGTTACTCGATACTTTATACGGTTGAGCGCACATCCCAAATCAGTTTATGTTTCAGAAGGAAATTGGAACCTATCCGAAGAGTAGAGTTGCCGTTTGAAAAGCATATCGATGTATAAATTATGCGCCCCAGTTAAATCCGACGAACTCAGAATAGGGCAAAGGCTATGTGAGAATGTGGACATTTTAAACTTAGCTGCGCTAGTTTGGTTACTAACTGTTGTCGCCAATGTGTTTATTTACAGCCATATCAATCACTGTAATTGTACGTATTGAAGGACTAGCGTTGGTCTAAAAATAAGTACGTATTACTAGATTATTATAAACACCGCTGAGTATTAATTATTTCTTTATTAGATACAATTTAAATGTAAAATTCAGGCGTTTGAAGCTTGAAGCAATAACAAACAAATATTTTCACTTGGTCACTAATTTTAAAAAAGTTTCAAAGTATCAAAATGCAACATAACCTGACTGATAAAACACAGTATATCTAGTAACTAAATTCCCGATAGTTGCATAATCAATAAAAGTAACGTCTTTTTCTTTTCATTCTCACATACATTTGTCAAATGTCTAGTCTTTATGAAGAGTAATAGAACTCATTAGCTCGTTGATTAGATAATACGTAGTAGCAATTTTCCAACCTTGAAGACGTAATTAAATCGATTGAATAGTTCCTCCGTTAACCTGTCATCATTAGAATACCCCATAAATACCGCCTGGTAAGGGCTTCGTTAATTAGTCCGCTTTAATTGATGATTATTCACATGGTGCTTGTATGCTCGGGCTTAATTTCCATTTGCGTTACCTGGGAGAGCGTTTTGGTGGGTGTATTTTCCTAATATTGTGTAAAATTATTTGTATTAACACATATATTTTGATAAACGTCGCGAGTAAATAACAAAAAAACAAGTAAGTAAATAAGTATCTAAAGTAAATTGAGATGAACAGTTTTACACAGAACGTTACAATCGAACGACTTTCGATACTTCACAAGAGCTTTGAACCAAGGCCAAGTTCTTATTATCAAAGTGAAATTAGCATATTTTATTGTTTCGTTTTTCAATTTCGCAGTTGAACAGCGGTCGTAAAGAATTTTGCTCGGTTTATTTCCTTACCGAGGGAGGCACGACGTAAATTGTGCCTCACAGATATCAGCAATAAAGTATCCAATTTATTGACAGAACCGCAATAACCACCTTCTAGGTCATCGGCGTTCAGGGAAATTTCGCGGAGAGCCAGAAATCAGAATAGGAACTACGATTTACGACACACAAAGTATATGAAATTGTCGATGACTCCACTTGGTCGTCAAAAACGGCTATTGCGTATAATTTGAATGAGACATCGTAATCTTTAAAATTGAGTGCCGCTAGAACCACAGTATTCGTAACACAAAGACATTTGAAATGTTCACTATTGGCTACTTACCTTTCATCACCAGCAAAACATTGGACAGCTCCAAACATTATTGACCCCTAAACCCGTTACAGTCGAACGCCGTTCATCTACGGCCGAATACAAACTCTGATTAACCCTCGTGCAATTAGCGCGTGCGTAATTATTAAATTCGCCGCTTTACCAACGTGGCGCCACCTCGTGCGAGCTCATAAATATTCCATCACATGATGTAAGGGGATATATAGAAGATACTCCTACCTTCTCGCGGGCTGCCGTAAATCCCCGTGGAGGTGTGCTAAAATAAATGAATTACTAACAGATAGTACGGCTAGAGTGATTGAAGTGTGTGAGTGAGATCTTTAAAAAGAAAAAAAAATTGTCCAATTAAGTAATTGATTTGGCAGTTTTTGTTAGTCTAATGAATAGGTATAGATAGGTAAAAACATTGCTGATATCTATTTGGTTCAATATTTAAATGAAACGTCTAAACAGTAGTGACTTAGGTAAAGAATTGACACAAAGGAATTAAAGTTGAGTTCAAATGTAATGTATTATATATAAGATCTAGGTGTGGCTAAATCTTTTCTAAAAACTAAATTGTATTTGAATCAAATCAGTGTGACATGGAGAGACATACATACATACGTACTTACATATGTAAGTAGGTACACATTACCACGCAGCACGTGCATACCTAAGCTTCTACAATAGCTGTACAATACATACACGAAAATAGTTTCCCGCCTATACATATAGCTATATAATATACACTACAGAATAGGTATATTGTGAGAATTTGGCAACAAGGTGAGACGTGAGGCTTCCGAACCATAATGGGTTCTGAAGGATATTGATGCGTTATCGGAAGAGGCAGTAAAACCACTTGCCGTCTTTGAGCAATATATGTTGTGACAAGAAATAAATCTTTTCCTTGCGAGAGCAGAACGAAGCTTGTAACTTGCCGGTGTTTGACAAACTGGTTGAGACTTTCCACTCGCGACAAAATTGTGCGCGAGACATTTTGTGATACTAAACGGTTTAACAGTTTCGAGGTGACGTTTCACGATATAAATAGTAAGTGATGTAAATAATAATTGATTTCTACCAATTTTAGAAAGTATGTTTGTGTATCCTGTTTGTACGTGTGTACTCTTATGTATTTTTAATAACTAGCACTGTTATTTTAATGAAGTAGTCAAGTAGTCATATTAAAACTATGCTTTCCTACTTATCTTTACGCCAAAGCTCAGTATGGACACAGTGTTAATAAAGGTTTACATAAATTATTATCTCCATAAAAGGATATGATCCAACTCCCTAGCGGTTTGATGTCCATTGTTCCGATTTAATTTCACAACTCAGTCATGAAAATCATGCCTCATTCGGTCATAAGTCACGCTATAAAATGGTGTTATTTTTTCCCATATTTTGTACAGGTAAAGGCCATATTTCTCGCTACATATCTACCGCAAACATTGTAAAGCTCCTGTAACGCGCTGTACGTGCGAAAAATCCAATCCGGTATACGTGTCATTTCCGAGGTACGCATAGCATAACGAGCTATGAGTTAGTGTTAGGTTGTATCTAGTATTTGTACCTGAAAATGTACTATATGTAGGAAAACCTATCTAGAACACTAAAATATTTGATGAAATTGCGTCCATTCTAGCATTTGTGACAAATAGCTAATAAACTTATCTTATTAATTACTAAACTTCAGAAACACAACAATAAAATATATGAAAGAATATTAATGTCAAGTAGTCTCTGAAAAGTAATTTGGTTAAAGTAGCACTTGCATTACTGCACCAATTTCAATTAACGTTATCATTCAATTTACCTGCCGTTAATGCATAAAATCATGTTAACTCACCGCCACAATCTATTTTTGCGTGTTTCATTTACACGGTTGGCTTTCATGCCATAAACCTGGGGATAATAAATTAAATCCAATACATTGCACATGACACGATATATTTTACGGCCGTGGCTTCACAACATTGCAATGTAAGCCATTTCCGGGGATCTATTATGCCTCTGCTTCGTCAGCAGAGATGTCATGACCTTATACAGTCTCATACTTTGTCGACCTCAGTAACACAGCTGCTATCCGTTGATATTGCCTGCTCAGGGATTATTTGAAGGGATATTTGCAATCTGATCCTTGTTTTTTTGGACAAAATAAACATAAGGCACGTGAGACAAGAAACAGTTGAAAAAACTGAAACTGTCTTATCAAATAGTTAAGCTTTTTCAGCTAGTAGTAGTCATCTAGTAGTTAATAACAAAATAAACAGTCTAAAAATCTTTTGTTGAACAAAACAAAGGAATATTAACATCTCCAGCCTTCAATTGTGTCTAGCTCGGTAAGACAAGTTGGGGATTTCTTCTATCCCCTTAATCGCAGAGTTATAGATTTATACAAGCCTCTAGCTCAGCAGGAACCGCATTTAGCCAAGACAGAGGCATAGTCTCCAATGTCTCGATGCAAGATAAATTTGTCCCAATCGATAGCAGCACTTCTGCAACGTATTGGACAATACAATAGCAATGTCCAATCATACTGTTTTAGTTCCAATGGTATCCGTGCATAGAGCTATCTGGCGAGGACTTTCCGCATTGGACGCAGGTGCTCTACAATGCGAATCAGCCGCCGATACCCGCAACAAAGGCTTTTACCTACACAAACAGTCTCAAATAGGTTTTCCTCTAAGCTATTTGATTTCCCAAATGTCAATTCAATTATTTTCTGAGACGCAGGTACGGAGGAATGAAATTATTGTTTATTTTTCCGTGTTTTGTAGCCCCGAGTCATGTCGCTATGTCAAACATTCCCATCTCTCGAAATCCCGTGCATTATTACGTAGAATGTGTCTGTGACTCTCGGCAGGTATATACTCGTATATTATATATGTATGTACCTACTTTGCTGATACAGTCGCTTCGGCTTAATAATACGAGCGCGTCAAGGTCGTAAAACAAAATGAACACTTTATCGAAATGTTTTGAGAAACAAGGAAGCGTCCCACGATTCAAGATATTTCGCTCAAAGATTTTCCCCTTCTATCATCTTATTTTCATGCTTCAGATGTAACGAGACAGTTTCACGAAGGCCCATAGGTTATTCTTGATCTCAAAGAAATAACGGGAATGATGCTCTTTTGAGACTGTCGTTGCTGAAAATCACTAACGTAAGATTGTAGGAACGGGTGTCGTTATTAAATAGCAATTTCATTTTTTAGAAACTGTATTAGTAACTTTTGTTAATATTTTGGGTTATAAATTTGAAAGCCTATGTCACTATTTTAACACCTCCACTATTACAATTATTACCATAATTTGCATTCCTTTGAAAGAGTTATGAGAGAGGGACATAAACAAAAAGGGACATAACCTAAATAAATAAAGTATCTATTGTTTCAATTTGACCTCAGCAAAACGAAACAAAACAGAAAAATAAATACGTAAGAAATAGAATAGTCCGTATTGTCATTATCTTACTTATTAGACTGATGTAGACGGTCCAATAAGTAAGATACCCAACCTTTGCTTCATCATGTTTTATGACGTCAGCATCTCAATAAAGTAGGTCCCGTCTGAACAAGAGCTTAGTACTAACAGTTTAGGCAATATCTGAGCCCTTCTCACACAGCCTGAGAAACGGTGACGTCAACAAACAGGGTTGTACATACGATATTATTTGATAGACAACTATTTATTTTTCGTAAGCGTGTACTACATTACAATTTGGTGTTGAAAACAAACGCGTTATAATGACTAATAATGGTTTAGACATGCCAAATAAATCATGAGGTCCGTTAAATATATCACGCAATATATTATATGCGAACTATTAACCTAATCTAATGGTATGTACCTAATATATTATACACGAGGTAATAACCTAACGGTATGTTCCGCCTTATGGATTAGGCTGTTTCGATAAATGTGTAAAAAAATCAGTTCCAATGAAATCTTGAGCAATCAGTAAAAAGTTGGGTTTTTTTAGCGACTAGATAGGTTAAGACGTCTCTGAACTACTATGTCTCTGGGTTATACCTACAAAACCCTACCAGAGATTAATGTTCCTCGACTTTCACGATTATAACCCTTTACGCTACACAGCGTTTTACCACTAACACTAAAGTTAAATTTAGCAAAACAGCGTTAATTTCCATAATTACTTTGTATTCAGTATCAACCCAAGTTAAATCTACGCCATCTGCTGGAAACTAGGAAACTGTCTTTACTTAGCCAACTATAGTAATTAAGGCACTTTAAAACTGGTAATTAAACATTTTAATGGCGGAATGAGCGCTTCCATTTAGTTTTTCAGTTGCTTTGGCACATAGCTTCTCAATTGTATACAAAAACGTAGGTTTTGATTACAATTTACAAATTTGATTGTTTTACAATATGGGTGGTTTTCAAACTTTCAACATTAAAAGCCGGTTACTCTCAATAAATAATCACGAATATTGTCAAAAAAACTATTTACTTACTCCGCTGGCGCAGCGACCCGGTCCCGGACTTGCACCGCTCCCCGCCAATCAGCAACTTGAAGCTCGAGTAGATCTGACTCCACGACGTCCTTCCAGCAGTACCTCGGCAAACCAACGGGATGACGGCAACTCGGGACACCGAGATAGGCTCTCTTGACACTACGATCGTCTCCCATTCTCACCAAGAGACTTACCAGCGATGTCTAAAAACAAAACTAAAATTATTTTTTTTTTTTTTTATTACGAAGAAAATTATAATAATCATTTATATAAAATAATAAGAAACAATATTTACACATATTAACACTAATAGAACTAAAAAAGAGTATTTACATCTAAACTAAATTTAAACAATATAATATAGTATAGTTATAAAATTAAAATTATTTATATAATGAAAAAAACATCAATTATTCCACAATCATTATCTCCTCCTAATCTTAAGCTCTGCACAAAAAACTAAACACTATTTAGCCGTCCCTATACCCGCTAAAGACCGTTCAAGCAACAAAGCACGTCCCTAGGGGTGAGCTAAAAGCATTGTAATGTTTGTAAATTGTTTTGATACGCTAACTAGCGTGTATCCGGTGGCGTGGCCGGCGGGGAGTTGACAGCCAGGCCGTGGTGTGGGCTTTTGACGGGGACAATTAACTACTATATTCGTAACTCGTAAACAGGTTATGAAAGGCAAGGTTTTAGCAAGTCATTTTAGATGCGAATTATGATATCCAGAGATTTGAAAATGATGTTGAAACTTGGGACTTTTATACGTTGTTTAACCACTTTTGTACATTGAGTTATTTGCTAAGTGCTAAACCCGCCCTAAGGTTGTTAAGTACCTATATGTAGTACCTATATTATTAGATTACCTATAGAATTAGTACTATAGTATCAAGAGAAGTATTTAACGTGACATCCATATTTCTTTATTTTGCAAGTACCAAATTTATTTGTAATTTTGTGATATCAATTTGCTGAGCTGCGCTGCTTTATACAAAACAGCGATATTGAAAAAACTTACCAACTCCATTCGTGCAAAAAAATAAAGCGGCTGCACTGTTAAACCCCAGCACTTTCCCCAGAAATGAATAAACTAAATTAAAACTACAATTTACACCCACAAAGTTAATGCGAATCGTAAATCACGTCGGGGAAATATAGCGAAATATGGAAAATAGTGGGCTAAAGCCGTGGAGCCGACAAATTCGAAATTATAGGGTTATAGGTGGGCAAATCCCATTTCAGCGCCTAAAGGCCGTTTATTAATCACATTTAAGCTCGATTGCCCCAAACGCGCGTGAGCGATTTTAGCGGATTTACCAAATTCGAATTGTGGATTTGATACCAATTTTTCTGTGTCGCGTTACCTTCGTTGATTGCAAATGAGGACGATTTTATTTTATGGGATGAGGATTTCATGATTAGGGACGAATCACGACAGGGTGTTGTGTTTTATCATTTTAGCGGCTTTTGTGTTTTAATCACATCCTGTTACCTTCTGCAGTAAATAGGAAAAGCATAAATTTACAGGCACCTCGAAATATTCGTAATCTACATACATAAATTACCTACAATCCACTGGAAATATTCCCATGTAAATGAACAACATAAGCAAACAAAATAGCAGCCACCACTGTTGAACACTTGGGTTGTTTTTAGACTTTGCCTTAGATTATTCGGACTGCTTTTTGCATTTGGTTGTTTCTATTAAAGTAATTTTCCATCCTAGATTTGTAAAGCAAAAAGTAACTACCTAGGTACATGAACCTTTGCTATCAACATACAAACACGTAAATTATATATCCATTATATCCATTATGACTTGTAGCAATACAAATCAATCTAATGGTTGACCAAACCACACATTACCACGCGAAATATTAAAATTTGCGTATAAATTACCTGCAGTTAAATATTACGGACCTGATGCTCGTTTGTTTATGGAAATTCCACTCGCTCCGAAATTGTGACAATACATCGCTTAACCTATTCATTGATAGATTACCTTTACTGCTGTATGAACCATTTTATGCCCGTTCATGAAAGTGATTTTACTGAAATGTACGCAGTTAAATAAAAGTGAAATTGGTTTTATAGTCTCGGTGTTCTATTTTCACGTCAAAACACGAAAAGGAAGCATTAGGAATTTTGAAACATATATTTTCCTTCCATCTGCAAAAAATCCTAACCTGAACCTGAAACTGGCATAGGTAACTTCAAAAATTCAACGTAATCTTTAAAAAAAGAACGCTTGATGTGAGTTTTTTAGACATTACCTTTCTTCCAAATAAATTGACAAAAACTTGTGTACAAATCTGTGTATAATAAACAGGCAAGACTGCAATTTGGGGCGGCTCCTTTCATGTGCTCACAACACAAGCTTCCCTTTAGAAAACTGAAACAATGCGTAATTACTGGGTCTGGCCGCTTCTGTATTTATTTATATCTTACCTTATTTTACTTGTGTACGAGTATAGTCGGTTTTAAGAATTTTCTTTAGGAATCGCAGAACGTTTGAAGAAAATTTTCCTTCAGAAAGAACTCGGTAAAATGTATCTCACATACCCGATTTGGAATTAAATAATAGAAATTATTTTTATAGAGACTAGATATTAAAGGATACGTTTTGATTGTCGTTTGTTTTTAAGTGTGAAAACTAATAAAATTAGATTTCGCATCCTATTATTTAGTCTCAAAGGTTTATCTCTGTCTACAGAGAAAATATGTTTAACATAATACGAAAATATGCTCGAAAGAACTGAAAATGGCAACAAAAGAGCACACCTACTAAAATACGTGCGTACAATTTGCCAGAGTGTCATGAGACTAACAGGTCTTACCTTTTTCTTGAACAGCAGACATTTTTCGCAATTTCAAGGTTGCCATACTTACATACCTTAGCCATTCCGTGCTTTGCAGAAACTCTCTTCGTATTTTTTCTTCTTTGGCCATAACTTTGTGTTGTGCCAGTTCTCAAGTTAAACTCTTCGTGATGAAAAGTAGACTAGACTAGTGTAACTGACTTCTCTTGTAGATGCTTGTATGTAGTTTTCAATAAAATTTAATGTTGGGTTCTTTTTTTAACATTCATTTCACAAGCTTAGTATGAGGCTAGGTGGCGCTGTGTTATATGTCCTGAAATATTTATTTATTATTATTACAACATAAATGTTTAAAAATACTCGCATTTAATTGTATTCAACAAGAGACTGTTATACAGAGAGATTTCCAAACTTAAGTAACTTTTTTGATTTTTAATCGTCTTTTCTGCAGTAAACTTCGAAGCTAACACTTTTCATATTCTATTCTGTAGTAGAACGCTTCTTGCCGCAGTGACCTAGACGTTAGCTTCAATAAATTAACAAGCCAAGCTTCAGGCAGGAATTTAATATCTTGAATACCGGAATGTTGTCTTTGCCCACACAAAGTTGCAGTAATTTTATGGCAATCTAGTTCGTACATTATGGTATAATGAAATAATTTGTAACATTATCACTATGGATATCAAAAGTAACTCCACGCTTGTGATGTCAGGACAACACACAAATTGACTCGTTGGCAAAAATATCTGAAAATGGGAACTGATTTGTAGTAACAGTGCAGTTCTTGCTTAATAGTATTTTTTGTTTGTTAGAATTAAAAAAAATGTTTTTGTTAATTACCTACGTCATCATATCAAGTGATTGTGTTATTGGTTTATTACACAACTTGCAAGAATAATGGCGAGCGCAATGATGTCGTAATAATGATACGGGTGTGTGTTTGTTTGTCATTTTCCATAACAGACCTAATTACCTATTTATTTATGTGGTATTGTCTCTTGTCTGTAGGGCGGGCCATCGAGCGCGTGTGTACAGGAAGTGACGGTGCCGGCATGGTGTCGGCGGCGCGCGCGCTGCTCGCGGCGGTGACGCGCGTCTTGCTGCTCGCTGACATGGTCGTGGTGCGCCAACTATTACTGGCCAAGGACAAGGTAACTAGCTAGTGTACATTGGCTGATACGTGAGTACAGGACCTTCACTTGATCTCTGACCAGGCGTGATAGAAGGTACATATCCTGCTTCCTTACTGCAACTACCAGGTTCACTTTTCGACTCTTGAGTTTTCAATATCCAAACTATTCTAAACCCATTGTGTCAATACACTACTAGTCTAGTATTTATAGTCTACAGTGTTAAGGTAACATTCAGACACGAAGCATACTGAAATAGGCCCGCCTAATACAAACTTCTGATATCACCTAACTATGTGGCGCATAATTCAGTCCTAAGTCTCCCAACAAAATTTCACTTGCATTAGTTCCCCAGCACATTGTGCTAAACTTACCTATGCAACTATTCCTATAGAACATGGATCGCAAGTTCCGGTACTAACATAGTTGTGAATGCGTTTACTTGGTAATGGTTTGTGCAGGTGGCGCGATCACTGGACCGGCTCGAGTCCGTCTCCAACTTCGCCGAGTTCGTCCGTGCGTTCACGGAGTTTGGAGGCGGGATGGTGGAACTGGCCAGGTTGACCGCCGAGAGGAGAGCAGACCTGAGAGATGAGAGGCGGAGGGCACAGGTCGCGGCGGCAAGAAACGTTCTAGAACGATCTACGTTGATGCTGCTAACATCCTCGAAGGTATGCCTGGATTAATAAGAGTTCTAAGCTACATAATTAACGCGGAGAGAGCGTTATTATTAATATTTATCAGCCTACAGTAAGTAGCTCTTAACAAAATACATACCTTTACATAAATACAGGGGGTATTAAAATCGTCCTATAAATATACAAAGAACAAAGTCCTGACCCATTTTGTCCCTCCATTATCATCTCGCAATTTGAGTATTACACTTAATGGACTTTCGAAGCTCATCAGGCTCCTTTAAGATACAAAGCGAAACACTCGGCCCTCCGGGAGGGTTATTAACACGAATGGATGGCAATAAATTTTCAATCGGCGTGTCCAGTATCTCGCTATTCTCGTAAATTAGCACTTTCGATAGAACCGCACCCCTATCAATTATGTAGGTGCGGGAGCCAATTCCGAGCCACAGTGCGTCCCGTTGTTTGTGACATCACTGGTTTATGGACATCACTCGCTCGTTTCACTTTACGGCGGTGTTCAAGATCACATATAGTGCTGTTTGTGAGCGCATTCGGCAGGGAAATGTGTTTAGGTATAGGTTTTTATTGGACGGAAAAGTCTTTTACAAAGTTTAGACTTTTTTGGTACAAAACTATCGCATTATGGGGCAGATATATTCACATAGCAACTGGCGACATCAATCTCATATATATTAGAATAAAATAAAACTGAGATTGAAAGTATGTAACATCCAAGAACAGAAATAATGCTGCATTTGGGATATACCAAATACACAGACAGGCAAACAGAATAAAACAGCCTTTACAAATAGGAAACAATTTGATAGCCGCAAGCCATGTGAACAACTGTGAAGTACAGAACTTCACCATAAGCCTGCCTAATGGCACTTTTACGACAAAATCCGCGAGATTAAAGAAATGAAACCATTAGAGTGGGCTTGCGGTGTAAACTTTGCCAGGCCGTTTAAAAAACAGGCCATCTTCCTGCGCTTGCCAAAGTGAGCAAAAACTCTGTAATCTAGTTAATGGCAGCATTCATTGTGGCGTGTACGGGGACGTTCTACGTGCATTATTTACGTAAATTGAGTCGTTTATTTGACGTACGTACACAAACTATTAATTTATTTCTTAAAACAAAAGTTTATGAAAAATACATTTGTTTCTGTTTCATCCTTCAGGTTCAAGCTGATTATGAAAGGACCATGATTAGAAATGACTCAAGAAATTGAGATTGAATTTGTGTTTGATGCGGTTAGGCTTCTTTGATAAAAGCTTAACTTGGGAATATAGCTTCTACTGTGAGATAAAAGAAAATATATAACATTTGAATTTAACATTTGCATACTATCTCTAAACTGTAAAGTTTCCGAAATAGCTCGTGAACAATCGGCTTGGTGCTGAAACCGACGTCTGCAATTATTCAGCGCGTCCGGACTGTGCGACCTATTCTTTGCGTTCTTTCACATGACGGGACATATTTGAGCAGCTTTATTTGGTGAAATATTTCGATATACTGACGGAAAATATTGTTACGATTCTCTTTAGCTATTGCGGACTGACTGACGATCATTTTAACCCACTTCAAATAAGGAGAGGGGCTCAATTCGATCTCAATATTTTTGTACGTATAATACGTCAATTGGAAAACGATTTTAAATATTCTCTTTTTTGTTTCCGTATAAATTTTAAAGAAATCATTTTAGCCTTTCTAATAAAAAGTGGCTGGTACGCCTACTGGAAAAAAATTGCAACCTGACAGAAAATATTAGCAATAATTAACCACTCGTCACTTCACGTGTTCAATTACCATGTATACGTGAAGTTAGTTTTTTATTAATTTAAATTATTGTGATTCATTGCATACCAGTATTACCAGTGTTGGCGAAAGCCCCAATTAATAAAATTATGAATAAAAAATGTAATTCATCAAATATGACTCGTAGTTTATCAACTTTTAAGAGAAGTTTATTTAGTCGAATGCTTGAACCATGCCTGCAATTTCTCAGCGCGTCCGGACGTGCCGCGTTCTTTGCGTTCTTTTACATGAAGCCACGACATATTTTGTGCAACTTTATTTTGTGAAATATGTCGATCTACTGACGGTATAAAGCGCACAATTCAGTTTGCAACAGATAGGGTAGGTAATATTTTTGTTAGATTTTGCATACGTGTGAGCCAGAATAAAATTCAGGGGTTTTCAAATCCAGGGTGAATTAATTTCTCCTAGGCAAGCGTACAACATTACAGTGGTGCTTAACATCAGCCAGTAGTCAAACATAAGCCTATTCCGTGTTAAAAAAATACGCACAGTTAAGTTGCGTTTACTCAAAGTAAGTTTTTCACATTAGCATCAGTAATTAGGTAATTAAATACAAATCGCTTATTGGAATCTATGTATATATATAGGTGAGAGCTAGGTGCAAAACATTCTTATGACCTATGTATGTGATGCTGATGTGATACATACAAAATTCACGCCTCTCAGTAATCGACATTGCACACAGTGCCATCTAGCTCCACACTAAGCAAGCATTGTGTTGTGGGTACTAGTTACTGGTGAAGTTTGTATATTATTTAACTCAGTTCGTCCGTCTGCTTTAACAAAGTATTTCGCGTGGAATTTGGAACTGCGGTCTCCGGCTGAGCCACGAGCACTCATGGCGACCGCAATTGTTTTAACCACGCAAAATAAATCCGTATGTGGATAAAATGAGAACTAAAAAGCTTTGACTGCAATGTTCTAACGTGGCAAAAGTGCTGCTATAATTTGAGTGCTGTTTTTTGGGCGGATTTTACCCTAAAACTGTCTGAACCCTTTGATGGGAACACCGATATGCAAGTTTTAAATTTATAATCGTGCAAAGTAGGCTAGGGCGAGAAGTTGCTAATTGTGTCAATTTCAATAAAAGTAAAGGCCAATTATGAAATGTTTGATGCTTTGAAAACAACTTAATAATTAGTAGTTTTAAAGTAATCATTGTATTAGACTATTACTAGGCAGCTAACGACTAGCATAAAGTAAATAGGGCAACCAAGTACTTGTATAAATGTAATATTAGAGTAACCAACATTTTTGTTCCAAAAATAAATCTTCTATCACAATTCCTATCCCGCATTTTCTCAAGCCTGTCAATTTGTAACCAAAAATCCAGCAAAACAAGAAAAAATGGCGTTTTACTGCACGCGTTCGCAGAAAAATCAGGAAAAACATCGCGAGAAACATAACACGACAGGTGAAATCATGATAATGGAACCCATGTGGATCTCTGAAGGGTTGCCAGCGGCAGACCAAATAGACCCTTCATTAAAATCATTTTTTTGTAAACCACATGTATTCTATGCATCTTTGTATGCCTTATCTACTATTTTCGTAGGAATCGTACTTGTCAAAGGTTTACACGTAATAAAAGTGATATTTGTAAGTTTTACAACTGACCATAATGTCTCGTCAAAAGACTGACCAAACCGCCAGTTTGATGAAATTGCGTACAGGCGTAGAGTGTAGATAATGAATTAAATGTCTCTGTATTATTTGGTCTGTGGTTGCTACCCTGAGGGGTCCCACGAATAGGTAGGTACGTCAATGGGGTATGGGCGGTAAAAAGCTTTGCTTATATTCCATCCAGCAGGTTGAAATACGCCATCCATAAATCTTGACTATTTGCATTTGATCCTTTTCATAAATTTTCATATTTAGCCAGCTGGCCCTTTGTTTTAAATTATTAATTTATGGAAAACTGGATATAATTTAAAATACCTACGTTTTGGCAAGTTTTAGGGAAATGTCTCGGTCTAGTAGGTTTTTATGCTTTTTAATAGTTATAGATGAAAATACGCCCAATTCAATACAAGTTTCATTTGATCATTGTATTTAATCGTTTTCGTTACTAAAATATTGTAGAACGTTTCAAGGCACAAGATCCGTACAACAGATTTTGTGACAGACTAATCCACATTTTATAATGAGTAAAGTTTGTGTTTGGTTTGTGCAACTGCAACTTAACCTATGTCAAGCCACTTACTATAGATAGATAGATAGATAGATTGATGCTTTATTGGACAAACATAAAAACATAATACACAACGGAAAAACAAATAATTAAAACTAATGCCACAAATGGCGGCCTTATCGCTAAAAGTGATCTCTTCCAGGCAACCGTAGGATGGAGAGGAAAATATATAAAAAAGACTAGACGGGGTGTACAATAACGAGCACATGAAATTTGACTATAAAAACTTAAACAATAAAAATAAACATTAATATACTACTCAAACCCATACTTACATATGTATATTATACTACGTAATATTGTAAATAAAAATATATAAATATATAAATATATATATATATATATACTATGTGCTAATACTACAGAAATAACTACTATAAACTTACATACAAATAAGTACAATACATATATAAATTCACCGACATACATACACTAATAAGCAGCAGGTTTAACTTGTTTGCATGGACAGATACCAATTCTTTACTTGGCTTTTAAAATAATACTATAACACGTTATTAAGATATTTAGAAGTTAATATTCCTTTAAAATCAAATATTTCACAAATGGGTATTGAATTACGATTTTGAATTATATTCTACCTATGTTATTATAATTTATAGGTAAGATATGCCATGTGGCTTTTAGTGTTACCAGTAATCTATTTGTATTTTGTTTTGGTTATAAATTTACAACATATTCTGTGACTTGTAAGTCATTTCTCATAAAGAAAAGACTTTGACTTTGTATATTACGTAACAATAAGTATAATTTCAGACTTGCATGAGGCACCCGGGCAGCGCCTCGGCGCGCGAGAACAGAGACACGGTGTTCTGCCAAATGAGGAGAGCCATGGACCTCATACATTACGTGGTGCGCGACGGACTCCCCGGCCATGAGGAGCACACGGGACATGAGGTTTGATATCACACTCTAAGGAAGTAATCTGACATTTGAATGAGTGGTAGGCAAAGAATCCAAAAACAAAAGCTCTGAATGAAATAAGATTTAACACGAAACGGCCTGATAGGAAATCATTTGATCGAAGATAAACTTGCGTTTATTACTTGTGTTAATAAGTGTACTCGTATAAGCAAGTTTAAGGAAGGTGTTCAGAAAAATATAGCTTTAAATAAGATGATGATAATAATAATTATTATTTCAACACCAGTGACAGGTAGCAATTAATAAAAAAAAACTTTACAACACGCTTCATGAATTACGAAACATTTTTCAAGTATGTTTTCAATAAACTTTAAAATTTCAGTAAAAGAACCCAATATAAAGCAATACCTAATGCTCTCAAGCCCCGCTATACAGTAGAGTTAACACGGGACACGAGTGGCCCCGGCGGCGTCTATTAAACCGCCTGTAGGGCTCTTCAGAAACGCCGGCTTCGCTTCCAATGGAAATAAAATATCAGACGATATACAAAACGTACTTATAGGCAGAATGTATTATAGAGACGTGCTCTGATTTGCGTAGCTTTTTTATCTGTGGTGGAAATTAATTTTGTTTGTAACGAGGCAAACTTTCCTAACGAATTAATTCTGCGAGAGATTAACAACTACCAGTAATGAAGCAGTGTAAGGAAATTGTGACACTACAATCTTTTGATAGTGTTCCTTTTGTAGTGTTCATTACAAAGTTACGGCATTAAAGCATATCAAATCATATTGAAATCCGTTTCAATTTTTTTATTAATTTATACAGATACATTATTTTACGTAGGTACACCTTATTTTAATTCTTACATGTACCTATTACAACAACAAAAATACAATATAGTAGGTAATTTTCTTTCACAGCATATCATAATTTTGTTATATCTAATAACACCAACAGTAATTTATAACGCTTATTACCCAACCTAACTATAATCTAAACAACTATTATCTTGCAATGAGGTTTTACAAATAGAGACGTTACACCCATTAAAAATCGCCCTAGCGCGTGGCGAAATTATGCTATAGCTATTTAGGTAGTATATACGCAGCGTTGTTTACATCATTCAGGAACGTAAAAGTGGTCAGAGATATATAAAGCCCCGTTGTGAGAAAGAGATAAACGTATGTTTACAGCTACGTCAGCCGTCAATCGTGAATTCGAGTCGCTATTTGTCTCTTTCGTGGAGAAGGCTAAGTGGCAACGCGTCACTGGTTGATTTATTGTAATATTAAATATTTGCATTTTCATTTTAAAAGGATAAACAATAATTACAAATGAAACGACACATCCTTCTTGCTTTTGGCACTCGTCCCAGTGTAATTATTGCATTTTCTAAACACATACGATGGCATTGTGAACATTTTTTACTGATAAAAAGTCGCGCCGTCAACGTGCGTCGCCGCGCGTTGCTTCGAGGCGACAGAGCCGAATCATGCTACGTAGCCTGATTTGAGTTCGCTACACAGAACGGGGTATAAACGCATCTACCTCAGTTTATATAGAATATCATTGTTATCTTGTACTAATATGCAACAGAACACATAATACCATTTAACTGGGTTATTCTCAGCGTTATGTTTGGGACAAATGCAAATGGAACCTATTTGCCTAAGCTCTAACAATGGCGATAATGCAACGCCCAGGCTCTTTGTGCAGAGACCGAATTTGAGTCCTAAATTGGCTACAAAACTAACCAAACAATGCTTAGCACGTTTTAACATATCAAATTCTGTTTCAATAGAGTCTGTGCAATGAATATAATGGGTTTCTGCTTGATTCGGATTGTAGCTAAACATATAATTCAGAAGAGTTTTACCTAAGTATATGCGAAAAATATGAGTTAACCGTTAAAAAAATACCTTGAAAACTTTTTCATTTTAATCCGTCTAGCATGGCTAAGAGGTAGTGATTAATGATCCAAAACCGATCGCAAAGTGCCGATAAGCCCGTAACTACGGAGCCACTTAGAAAAGTTTGTACTTCCGAGTTGGAGGGGGCAAGTTCTGGCAAACATTTACCTTCGAGAGAGTGCCTTAACTACGTGACTGCTAAATAAGGAACAGCGACATCTAGGCACGTTTGTGAGCGAATAAGTTTGACAGGCCTAGTTACAGGGTTGGTGATTGCTTGGCTCGATGCCATGAGGAATCACAGACGGGTTGGCGCCCTTCCGCCCTTGACTTGGCAATCTCAAATCACGAACAGAAGGTTAGGGTTCACTTCACTGTTACGTTGGTATATTTTTGTTTGGGTAACTGTAATGAGGCACCAATGACACGGCTGACCTGCTAACCTTTTGGCGCTATTCTTGAATCTTTATTTAAATTCGGTGAGAGCTCTCGGGTTGCTTTGTTAGGTTAACGTATTTCGGTGTTTGTAATCCGTCACTGCAAATCAGACGGGTGAAGACTTAAATTGATTTTCCAAGTATAGCCAACTTAATGATGCGGTGCTTCGTGCTTTTGTAGGGGATCAGTGAACTTTTAAATTTAAATAGCTTCCTTGAATCGCCAGTGTCCAGTACATATGACAAATAAAGATACCGCCCAAATTATATAGTCAAGTTCCTTGCTTTTGTGAAATATCTTGGTTCTTTAAATATACATCATTAATCTGTACATCATACCATAACTATTTTAGAGTTAACTGATGTAGTCTTAAGGGTTGTTTTAGGACATTTTAAATTGTTTTTTATTTATATTACGTACATAAAGCTCCTTTGACAGTATAAGCTTTAGCCATCAATAACTCTGTACAGTCCCTTACGTTTCGAGTACAATGTATAAACACAGGCTCTCGAGACTAGTCGCGTCCGGCGGAAGTGCAGATAGTCGGAAACTACGGCAGCCTAACAGGAACCACCTGCAAATGTACGAGGGAACGTTGCACAGTCTTATTTTTAGCGAATCGTTAGTATACTCTGTTCTGTAATGTAAGGAATGGTCGTAATCACGTTTTGTTACTTTTGTAGGTACACAATAGTGGGGGTTTAGAGAATTTGTGTTCCCGGATTGATTGATTGATTAATTAAATTGAACAAAAACTTTGTAGTAAATATAATCTAAATTAATATACCAAATTATGATACTTAAAATTACAAAACAAAAACGAATTATAATTCATTTTGGAGGCAAACTTTCAGGTTAACCTAACTACATTAAAATATTTTAGTAAGAGTTAATAAGTCTTCTTATTTTTTATCAACAACCAAAGAAAAGACGCAAGCAAAATTCCTCAATTGACTGTCTCTCAAAGATAAGAAATTCATCAGTCTGAAATAAAAACACAAAAAACTCAAGGACATGATTAATTTACTTCTTTTTGGCAGATGACAAAGCAATCCTTACTGCATAACAACAAGACCATTTCGTCAGCAAATTCTATATATACCAGCCAATACCTATGTGTCTTGCCTCTGCTTGCTAAACGAAGTTGTCTAGCAACTAGGACACACTTGTGTGAGTTAATAGGGCAATAGATAGATGGCGCTCGCGTCTACCGCAGGCTCCTATCAGATCATCTTAGTTATCTAGATGGGCCGATGTAGGGAGCTGGTATATTATGGATGTGGTATTTTTCTTCCAATTTGGTTTGTGAGGATTATCATACATTATTATGAATATTTGTAACTATCGTCTCTTTATATTTCGTTGTACTAACTCTTCTTCTACAACAGATTATATCTATCTGGTACACGAAAATAATTTTCAACAAGTAATAACATGTTTTTTTGTTTATTATCTCAATTTTTAAGACGCTTATGTCGCTAACAACATGGTGATGATAGTTTAAATAGTAATACATGGATAAGCCTACACTCTTGGTCTAGAATCTAGATCTAACTACAATCTTGTTATATAAAGGAAAGGTTAGGTCAATAAAGAAAATTAAGTTTTCTAGAACTTCCGCCATATACTATGTGTCGTCTAATCT
The DNA here is from genome assembly GCA_927399415.1 of Macaria notata. NCBI lineage: Eukaryota > Metazoa > Arthropoda > Insecta > Lepidoptera > Geometridae > Macaria > Macaria notata. The sequence continues at coordinate 6,997,045 of OV656727.1, forward strand.
ATGCTTGTGCCTATTTAATATCTAAGCGCATAAAGGATATCTCTAGGTAAGTAGCACTCACTGATAACATAGAATTTAGCGGCTTGTTTCATATTCAGGCGCCGTACCCCTTCCTATTTCTCTACTTACTTTACCTAACTTCGAAAGCCCTACATTTTCCGAGTCCACTGCATACTCTATTCTAAATTCCGTGCATAAACAGAGTTTTTCTTTTCTTGTAGTTGAAGCCTTTCTCGGATAGTCATGAACAGGTATAAAATACAACACGGCAGGTAGCGAGTGCCTATATTTTATCTCTACAATGTATTTTCAACATGCACTAGAAAATTATGCTTAATTTTAAAATAATTTTGCAATTCCGCCTTCGTAGAGTATTTAAATTATTGCTTCCTCAATATAAGACGGAAACTTGAAATTTCAGTTTTAGTTTGAGTGCTGAGACAGCAAAGTAAGACGTCAGAACAAAGCGATGTCGCTTGCTGTCTTCCACTCACTTTGCAAGAATAAATCATGTCTTGAGTTCGTGAACAAAGTACTAGTCAAAGTTATATGTTTTACGACTACACTTCTGATAAGTGTTACTAGCAATTTAACTTGAGGAAGCATTTGTGAAGCAAACTTTTAGGTCCGTAGGTAGAGTTAGCAAGAAAATCTGATAACTTTTAAACACGTTATGCTAAGAACACGCATATTTGCTAAAATTAAGCTTTGCCAAGCTTAATGCAACGCTTTCGAACAGAAAAACTGTATCTACACAAGCACACGTTTGATGAAAACAAGATGCTTGATCCAAAGTTTGTATACACGGCTTGCTGTACAATTATTTTATGTCTAGTTTAGTTCGTAGATATTTTAATTGGGTAAGTACGCTAAGTAGACTGTAGGTTCCTTTCTTTAGGCCTACATTTCTCTTGTCCTTGTTTTTTTTCTACTTTCTTTCTCAAACTCTATCGGTATTGTTACCTAATTAAAAATGTACACTTTAGTAAAAAATCACAACATTCCTACCAAGCATAATAATTGGATATCAGTATTGTTTTTTTTTTATGTTGATACGAGTAGCTAAACGGTTGTTCTACCCAGTTTAGAGTTTGCGACCCTTACGTTATTTAATAAATAAAAAGACAGAAAACTACCAGCTACGCATTTTGCTTTCCATTTTTCATCATCGAGTATGTAGTTTCAACATTTGGCACAGGCCGCGCAGTGGGAAGCCGGCACGGCGTTAGGCGCGCTCCGTGGTCTAACGTCGCAGGTACGGACGGCGCGCGCGCGTGGCGGCGCCGACGCCGTCCGACGCCGGGCGCTCGCTTCGACACTCCGGGCGTTGGTCGAACGCACGCACGACTTCACCGACTCGGCGTACACGTCACACGAACACCGCCAGAGAATCCTGGCGTTGGCCGAGCGGATAGCGTACGAGCTGGAAAGGCTAGTTGCCGTCGCTGTTTCCTTGGTAAGTTATCTTCCTAGAAATTATTATGCCTATGCACAACTACATATATTAGCCGAACGCATGCATAATTTCGCCAAATCAACATAAACATCACATGAAATTGCTAGCAGATATATGTGGTACGAACTGTTAATTAACTAAGAACTGTGTATTAACGAGTTAAGTAATTATATCCACATAGCCACATAAACACAGGTACTTTAATTGTTATTATTATCGCTTAAGACATCATCAATTGTTATTGATCTATGACGAGATATAATACGTTTACAAACTTTTGTAAATTAAGATATAGATTTACTTAGCAAATTAAATACAAAAAAATAGCCGAAATTAATATGTCAAAAAAATTCTACAAATCATACGTCGATTAACACGAGGCGCGTTTCGTACTATTCGGAGCTCCTTTTGAGTTGATCAATAATTTATTATCTGCTTGTCAACATTTGTACCAATCTTCAGGAGGAGCAGGCGGCGTCAGCGGGCGGCGCGGCGTTAGAGAGCGCGTGCACCGGCGCCACGTCTGCCGCGAGTGATCTGGAGCGCGCCCTGGTGGTCGCGGCGCGGGACCAGGCGCGCGACCTGGCGCCGCTCGCCGACGAGGCCAAGCGCCTCGCGGCGGACCTCGCGCACATAGGTAACCCTCCGCGAATCTTAGGTACCTATATGACAATGTGGGGAGCTGGGCTCGTACGCTTACGTTGGATTTTCTGATTAGATTTGGATGCTATAAGTCAAGTTTACGTTTAACTATCAGGCAGGCAGTAGACAAAGGTAAACCTATCCCACGTAAAAAAAAACTTGGAAGTGCTTGCCTTTTGAAACAGTCCCGGGCTAACACAAAAGGAACAATCATCTTATTTTGTTAAGAATATTGCGTAATAATAATATAGTTTACTTTACGGTTGCTCTAAATTGATATACTATCGTATAGACAAGGGTGACGGTTAGGAGAGGTGAGTTATATGGGTCCTCGGATAGTTTTTAATTTATTTTATACCTATACCTAAAACAAAAACTAAGTTGATCTAAAAGTTAGTAGGACATTCTATAGGTACTTCATAGTCGAATGTAATGTAATGAATGTAAAGTATCGACTTTTGAAAAATATCGCAGATTTTATGGATTCGTCAGGGTTGCAATTCATCAACAAAAAACACAAAAAATAGATTGCTAGCGTAAGCGTATGACGCTAAAGCTCCCATTAAAAATAGATCCTTCTTACTGTATTTGATTTAGTATCTCAGTCACAGTCATTACCAATATATAAGTACACACAGCACAACCTTTCAACCTTTTTGTCACCTGTTTAAAGACACAGAATTACTTAATACATTAGTAAATTTATTGAAATTAGTTGTTTACATTTTAAATCGAAATAAGTTAATAGGTTTATAATATTTTATCTATCTCTGTTTTCATGGGCATTACGAGTAAGGTTTTATGACATTAATCTTACACACTTTATTACTTATATTGACATTTGGTTTATGAATAAATAAAATTTATGTTTCTAATATGATACGAGTAAGTAGGTATATAAGTATTGGTATTATATTGTGTTGCAGCTAGTTCCTGTGGAGAGAGAGAATCTGAGAGACTGCATCAAATAGCCAGCCGGCTCCACGAGCAGTTAGACCATATTATAGAGGTATGTAATATAATAAATAAATAGGTATGTATGTTGTTCAAATTCATTATTCTTCTTTACGTAGCATGTGCGATTAGTACAACCACAGAGCTTTGAAGTCCATGCTTGTCGCCGGGGCGCGCGCGGGGGCGATGTGGCCCGATCGTTGTTCTGTGAGTACAACTAAGGAACTCAAAGAACTTATCTTCAAAGCGAGAGTGAATCGGTTCTTATCGGGTAATCACGCTCAATCTTAGGCCATAGCCTTTTCTTACTATCAGGCAAACTAAAACCAAGTGCAAACACGTTCTAGTTAAATAAAAAACTTTAAGCAAATCTTATGGTATTCAAATTGAGCAAATTCTTAATATACAAAAAAGTATGAAAAGACAGAAAGCTAAAACAAATAAAGAAGATGAATACTAAAATTTGTGTCCCTGGACTGTTATAGCAACCAGCTTTATTACTTAGTACCTAACTCAACTAAATAGTATAGAAAAACTTAGCGAAACGTAACAACATATTTATTACCCAACTAGTGGACGCCAGCGGCTTCTCTTGCATTATTTCAGGATAAAAAGTAGCCTGTGACAATCCTCAGACCTCATACTACCTTCATACCAAAAATCATGTTGATACGTTTAGCCGTGATGTGCGTTTAAGTAATCAGAGAAACAGATAAACAAACGAAATTTCTAGAAATTGTTGAAACGTGTTCTGCTACCTATCAATTCAAAGTATCTCCAAACATTTTTTCAAATATATTCAATGTTCAGACTTTCGACCCTCTTCAGCTTATGTACCTATATACTCGTAGATTACACATTTTTTTTATATTTTCTCATGTTTCCAGGTATGCAAATTACTCAGGCATATAGCAATGTCTGAGACGTTACAAGTAAGCGCGAAATTCGCGGAGATTAACCTTAGGATATACGGACCGCAAGTTGTTACTGCTGCGAGAACATTAGCATCACATCCAGGTAAACTAAATATACCTATACTTCTGTATTGTGTATTGATTTTTCAATAACTAGTAAAATATCGATGAATGTACGCATCCGTACAGTAAATACGCCGTGGCGTTTGCGTATTGTGGCTTAGTACTGGATCATGCGTAGTACTCGTGTAGACAATATAGTGCTACGCCACCTAAAAGACTTCAACGCGTATCCCTCTACGTAAACATACATACTCACAGTCTAATTTAATTTAAATTGTCTAATTTAACGAAATGCTAATTTCCAGAAATGAAACAAATGCAACTGAAGATAATAATTACAAGTAAATTATTGATATTGAAAGAAAAAAACGAGATCAAAACAAAACAATCCTTACCATTGATTTTTTATTTAGATTGAGCGTAGCTACAATTCCAAACAAGGATTAATGGCATATGAGGGGAGATGCTCGCTCATGCCTTAGTACTCTATGAGCTGATGATGATGAAAATATATTTTATCCTTTGTATCATAATAATGCGGTGGGTTGACGACATTAGAATAACCGCCGGGAGGACTTGGATTCAATCTGCGCAGGGGCGTACAAGAAGAGAGGCCTATGCATAGCAGTGGGCGATAACAGGCTGATGATGATGATCATAAAAATACTCTACATATTGTGACGCGAATTCCAGGTAGTGCAGCTGCGAGAGAGAACCTGGATGTGTTCGTGGACATGTGGGCGTGGCTGCTCGCAGACGCGGCCAGGCTGGCGAGAGAGCTGCTGGACCTCACGGACGACAGACCTGACAAGCAGCAGTACAGCAGCTTACCTAGGCCTGGGGTATACTCGTTTTCTAACAGACTTTAATATAACAGTTTTTCTAATCGACTTTTTGATTAAGATTATATTATAAAAACAAACCGCTTCTTTGATATCTACGCATTTATTTTCTTACATATAGGTGATGTCATTTTCTTGTATTGTTATATGAGAACAAAACATAATAGTTATGAAAATTACCTGCCAATAGTTGGTACATCTACCTACTTATACAGGGTTTAATACTAACTATAGTGACAAGTTTAGTTGGTTTAGATTAACAATAGGGAATATGCATGGAAATGAAATTTGATTTTTGTAAATAAACTATAAAAATATACCAAAATACTAAACGAGCTGTGCAAACCGCATTTATATCCACTGAAAAATAAAGAAGCTATGACCAATTGAAGATTTCATTCCATCTCTTTCTTTCAAAACAGAATTTTCTATGTATTTTGTATGGCGTTAGTGCCATGTAACGTCACATGACATGTCGGTTCTCTCTGTCTAATCGTAAACTAAAAACGTGTATAACTGCCTTATTGTTAAAGCTAATTGAAAAATAATTTCACTATGCTGATTGTCTATTCAAAAGCTTTCATTGAAGTAATAATAAAAAAGTTGTGCATATTCCCTATTACCAACAAGTTATATTCTAGGAGAATTGGAAAATTAACTAATTAACTAGCAGGAAAGCAAATGTTTTTTTCCGATTTTTCACATCAATTCATAAATTTCTTATTGATTTTTTTTAAACTGTTTATTTCTAGAAACACGGTACAACGAGCAAGCCGCTGAAGGCAGTCCGCCTGGACTCGGACGAGCAAGCCAAGATCGCCAAGTCCGGGCTGGAGATGAAGATGATGTCGTCGGAGATGGATGCGGAGACAGACAAGTGGCAGGGCGCTGCTGCTGACGAGAACAACGATATTGTGAAGAGGTAGGAATAACTACCTCTAATAATCATATGTTTAAGTTAGAAAACACTTTACTTTTTAAATGATTTCATATTTTATCAATTCAAAATTAATGACGCTAGAATAAAGATATTTTTATTACTGTTTTAGTTTTAGGTACTTTTTTTGGATTACAAGCAGCTGCAAATTTTGTAAACATAACTTATCAATTGAGTATTTATAAAATATAATAAAGTCTCTTCAGTTATGGAGCTCTGCGTTTAGTATAGTAAAAAAAAGTTGTCGTTTAGCTCTGAACTCATCCAATTGTTTTCACACAACAATGAGTAGGTAATTCCAACATTTTCAAATTACATGTGTAACGTTTTTCATTACAGGGCAAAAAACATGTCTTCCATGGCCTTCGCTATGTACCAGTTCACTAAAGGCGAAGGTCGATTAAACACTACGCAAGACCTCTTCACTCAAGCAGAATATTTTGCGGAAGAAGCGAATAGACTTTACAAAATCGTTAGACAGTTTTCATATCAGGTAAGCGGCGTACTTGAAACTTTATGTGCATACGAATGACATGCTAATCTAACTGCGGAACTTTCATTTTTAGGTTCCCGCTGGGACGACGAAGAAAGAACTGCTAGAGCATTTAGATAAGGTCCCAACATACGTACAACAACTACAGTTCACCGTGAAAGAACCGACGGTGGGTCGAGCAGCCACATTCAGCAAAGTAGACAACGTAATTCAAGAGACAAAACACCTCATGAACGTAATTAGCAAAGTCGTCACGACGTGCTTCGATTGCGCGAACAAGGTATGAACCCATCACTACTCCCCTATCTTGTACTTACAATATTTACGATACTTTCGAGCAACACATCGCACATTTTTCATAGTAACTTTTCTTAGGCATTATAAAGATTTTAGTGCATTGGAACGTATCGTTCCTTAGGTACCTTTGCCGTGGGAGGCGAGTGTGGGAGTGGTTAAAAGGCACCAGAGTGTTGCACCCGTTAAGTACTTTACAGATTATATTTAATTCGTGATTGTTAGACTTTCGGGAGAGGGTGAAACGTGTGATTACAGTTATAAGACTTATTCTTGGCTCAAACTTCAATGTATTCAATTTAAACATCCGTAATTAAACTTCCAATTATTGCATTAAAAACTTTAAAAACGCATACAAGGATAAGTCTTCTTAGTTGATTAGAACTAGTTTGATAGTTATAGCAGAATTGAAATTACATCGTAACTCCCGTTTGGTTTCCGATTTTTCTGTACTTATATTTTATTTGTTTATTTCTGTTTCCCTTCTGCCTGACGCCTTCTGCCTCCAGGGTCTTATACCGCTGGAGAAAGCGATAAACAAATCATCAGTGAATACAAGGGACGACTCGGTCTGTCTCTATGCACTAACATACGATACCTCCTGATAGCCATGTATTTATGTGTTTATGTGTACCGTATGTAGACCTCAGCATGTACCCATATCAATATCTGTGTACTCGACATCACTACACATATATGTTGGCTAAAGATATATCGCTAAGAGCTACTTTCCATGTCCCCGCGGGTTACATTGTAAAGTTATATTTCCCGTGGAAGGCTACAATATTGCGTCCCGTCCTTTCGTCCCCTTAACTCTTTATTTTACTGCTTAGTTTTATATGTGCTTTATGTTATTATGGCCCCTTTTATGTTTATTCGATATTTTCAGTATTCCCTGTGTATGCCTGAGCGAGTCCCTATGCATTGGAAGCCTAACTTACAGAAAGCATCCACATATAAAAGTGAAAATAGTGTATTGAATGGTTGACGTAGGTATATATACTATGTGGATTCAAAATTGTGAAAATCTCTTCTTCTCATCAGTTTGTCACTATTCTACATTAACATACAAACTGACAATTACAGTGTTTATTGGTTTAGTGTAGAGTTGTTTGATGGTGTAACACAATAGCTAATTTTTGAATGTCGTTGATGTGTTGTTGCAATAAGTTGTTAACTAGACTAGTTATGTGTGGTATTTTAATCATTCATCTTAAAGTTTATAAGCTGTATTTTATAAACTTTAAGTTCTGCGGCCCTTCATCTCTGGAATAATGATACTCTGCTAACGATTCCCTCTGAACTATCATATAACATTTGCAAAGAATAATAAACAAAGTCTCCTGTTTCATATCCACATCATGCTTTCCACGAACAAAAGATGCATGGTGTTTTGCTTTTGCTCAATGAGCGAAAAAGTCCAAACTGCTTATCGATCTAAAAAGGCCATTGATAGCCTACAGCGCGCGTTCTTTCCGCAGCCAATATCCGAACGGGTCTCATGAAAGCAATGTTAGATGTGATCCTTTCCGATCAGCTGCCGGACAATATCAACCCTTGCTGTTCCCTTTGCAACGAAGTGTGGATTGTGACTTGTTTATTTATGCTGCAGTATAAGTTGGACTTCACGGGTCTGTCGGCGGGTGTAGGCGGCGCAGGCGGCGGGCGGGCGGCGCGGGACGAGGACGCGGGCGGCGGCGGCGGCATGGACGCCAAGCCGGGGGGGTCGAGCTCCGACACGGCCATGTGACAGTACGGCATGGGCCGGCGCGGCAAGGGCGACGCGCGCCGGACCAGGGTCAGCTTCCTCTTGTTTTAAAGACTTAAACGTCTTTGAGCACTCGTCGCCGAGCGTCGGAGGCGGGCTCCGCCGGACTGGCGCAAAGAATGCACGTCGAATTTAAACATAAAATCAGCATGCTTTGGAATAGGAACGTGGGTTGCGATAGTTTCTCGTCTGTCAAATATAAAAGATTGAGAATGATGAAGTTGTATTTTTATGATTACATTTCTTCTTTCTGCAAATAATACTACTTAATGATTTTATATTCTCCTGATGTAATGTAACATAATCAAATTTGAAATAGTAAGAAGAATTAAAAGAGAATTAAAAAGAGAAAGAGCAAACATCGTATGAAAAGTACTGAGAACAACGAATTTCCACGTCCGTTCTATGCGCAATACGGCGGCCTCCTGCCCACAGGATCACATGCATCCTCGGCTACTCCACACGTTGCGAGCGAGTAGGTGACCATGCATGTGATACTCTCCACCGACGACACAGTGCTGCACATCCCTCAATAATACGTATTGCAACGATTATTGCTCGGATTGCAGACTACGTATATTTAAGATGGACAGTACGATATACAAATTAAGTTCAATAGAGCACTTGCGACACACAAAGCGTCTTTAGCTCTAAATTACGCTCGCTAGCGCCCTGCGGACGCGACGCATTGGCTGTGGGTAGAAAAAAGAAATAATTTTAATATTGTGTGATATAAATAAAACACTCGCTACTATTACGCCTTAAAGGAACACCACGAAGCCACACTTGTCGCTCATAGTGATCTTCAATATTAATTATAGCGTAGACACATACAAAACAGTGGTTCAATCTTTACAATTATTGCCTCGAATAGAATTTGTGATCGATAAATTAAGAAGAGTGAAAATCGTACAATAATAAAATACTTGTTACACTTTCATAATGTTACACATTGTTACATATTTAATACGTAAACAACAACACAGAGAAAGCCTATTTTTTTAAGTTTCCCTTTCTTGAGCCCTCTTCTAGTCATAAGTACCTTGTAACCCTGTAATAGTCTACTGCCTACTGTGTAGCTCCTGTCTCTGTATAGTACACCGAACACCTCCGCTGCACCTCCACTGCACCTAAACTGCACCTCCACTGCACCCAGCGCACTCTCCATATTCCTGTCGCACTTTATTTTACTGCACGATTCGCTTCACACTTTGTTTTGGCATCGATGTATACAGACACGCTACATACCGGACACAGTCTCTCGCATTCGATGTTACCGCTACTAGTCGTGTCTCAACAATTTCTGTACATACATTAGATAACTCATACACTAACAAAAAAATCGCGCGACAAGTGCATTGCATGATTGAGAAGAGGAAAAAAAATAGATGTGTGTTGCATGTGTGTTAAAAACGTGATTATAATGGATGTCGTACGTCATCTTTCCGACGGAGAGATGTTTATGGTTAAGATGAGGGAAATTGACCTTGGTGGATGCAAGAGCAACTCCCAGTCGCCCCGGCGTAGTGTTATATAGACCACGACATGACGCATCGACACTGGACGAGCTTTTGGTGTCTGACTTAGGTGTAACCAGCAACACAAAACAAACATAACATGATCATATTCAAATTACTAGAATACCGTAAGAAAAACTGTACGATATCGAAAGTAAATCAAAATGCAGCAATGATGGAACCTAATTTACCTGAAAAATAATAAACAATTGGCGCAATAAAAAACAGTACCTAAGAACTTGTAATCTCAATGGTCTGAACACTTGAGGTGGACTCAAGTGTTGGTTACACCTATACGACTGCATGCATATCTGTGGGCTGCTGGCTGGATCAAGCGAGGAATCATTGCCCGGCATGTCTCGTGCAACACGCAACATATCACAACAGTAGGTAATGGACACACGACCTAGTCGTCTAGCCCTAATAATAGCTTCGACGTGCCTAAATAAAACTAGATGATAAACAAATCGGTTTGTATTAATTGTAACGGAGAGTTTATTTTTATAGAAGACAAATCGTAGAATCTGAAGCTTAAGAATCTATAAATTTTCCGCTGTTCCATATTCTAATGTTTTAATGTTAACAGTGACATAGCTCACCAGTATCTGCTAGATCCCATATAGCTATAGAAAACTGTGTATTTATGTAATTATATTACGTAGGATAGTCAAACGCTCGGCGGCTGACAATGCGACTATAGTTCCCATTCTCAGTGTATTACTTGCATATCCCGTACGAAGTTACCTTGTAGTAGTCAATTACCGCGATAGGAAGTCTGCTTACACCGCTATACATCTGCCAGTGCGACGATGCCTGCGAACTATGCTCGACCTCTCTCGCATCGGTCTATATAACACTTCGCTTGTCCACACTTAGTGTTTACTCTTCGACTAATGTTGGCTTTCGTTCTATAAGTAGACATAATGAAATTGTTACTATTTATCTACTCTCTAATCTTATCGCCTTCATAGTTTAATTTTAATAATGTATCTCCTCGGATTACTTAAGTCGGTTTCAATTTTGTAATAAGAGTATAATTAATTACGATAATAATTATCTTAATGATTAATGTAAAGAGCTTCGTAAAGCTTTATAATGAAGAGTTGTGAATCGAACTTGTGGCCACGTAACATTAGTTCAATGATTAGTATAAATCTGCTTTGACTGTTATTGATATCAAGTAATTCTTATAAGACGTTTCACAATTAATACAAAGAATTAGTTAAAGCTACGTACGACCAGCTAGCTAATGTAGAATACGGCCGTTTCATACAATTATTCACCACTCAAATACAAAATGATGAAACGAACGCGCCCACCACATATAGAGTATTTTGTAAATTAAATGACAGATCAATTCCAAACAAACATTATGACTTGTTATGTAACACACGGGCACTAATACATAATGCCTTATTTTATCCAGTCAAGTGCTACTAATTACAAATTACGATGGCTTAATCATGAAACCTAGTTACAAATGACATGGCCTCAACATACACTCATTTTGTTTAAATTAGATGTAAGTAAAGTTAGTAAACCAAGTAGTAATATCTGTTGAATGATTTCAAAGTATACTGAAAACCACATTTAGAAAATATGATGTATACCAATAGCTCTGCCATAGTGCCTACCGCATAAAGTGGTCAGATAGCCTCAATAATTTTAGCTACTTCAAAAAGCGTTAAACCAGCAATATATCATTATAACCCTATAAGTAACTGAAGGCTTAGCTAGGTCAAGAATTAAATAAATAAGTTAATGCAAAGTTTGTATGACCCTAAATAGTACTCGTTCCTTAAGCGACCGCTAGGAGTGCTGTTCAAAATATTAACACGCAATAATCAGTTTTAACTTTTCAATAATTGCTCCTGGTAAAAAAGGCAGATAAAATGTTTCACGTAAATTGGTAATATCTGTTATAAATAAAGTAGTTTTAGATATACAGTGATTTGTGATATTACGTCTTATTAAGAGATCATCGTCCTTTGTTTTCAACGTTTTAGAGTAATTATTAAATTTAGATTGACACAAAAGAACACCAATAATAGTTTACATAATTATAGTTAGTATAGATGTGTATAGTTCAAGTATGGTTGAGGAATATGATGGAAATGGCGGTTTCGAAGATTTTGTATCACCAAGCAATAAATGAAAAATTAGGCAAACATATATTTATAACTATGTACATATTTGTTTTGAGATCATGAAATGACTTCGGGATATCACACAGGGCCTGGTAAAATCTAGATATAAAAGTCCATCTATAATTCTAATAGGCCCCATCTTTAATTTAAGTGTATTGGTACTAAAACAACAATTACCTACAATTTGAAAATATATAAGGAACAAATTCAGTTTCTAAAATCCAAACACAAATTTAAATATGTTTTACTTATTTAGGACAAGTAAAGGAATGAAAATTACTTATAAGTCATTGACTTAATATCTTTTCAAGTCAAGTTTTCTCGCTTCTTGCATGATTGTGAAATTTTCTAAGAGCTTCCCTTTATCTTATTAGGAAACACTGTTTTAATCCATCTTCATCTTGGAACACAAATAAATAGATAATGATTTAAAATTCGTCAAGAAGACAAAATAACATTGCCTACAGAGTTAAAATAAAAAGTGCAGCTTACTTAAATTAAATGACCTAAATCCCATATTGGGAAATAATCACAATAAAGTGGTTGTTGTTTCACGCTCGATAAAACAAATAGAAATAAATAATAATTTTATATATCGATGAACCAAAATAATTATTTAGGTGAATACTGGCGAGACGTAGTCGAATTCCTTACGCTAGATGCAAAGTACCTTTTTCTAATAAAACATATTAGTCTTACATTGTTCACTATATTTTACGGTTCCCTGATCGTATTTTGTAATTATCAAAAACCCTGAAGGAGTAAAACCCCGATATGAAATAGATAATGTAAATAAATATTTTAGTTAGAATCTATTCAGATGTTTTAGTACCTATTGAATTGTCAGATATTTTAAAATGGATATACTTACATAATGTTACTTTTGTGTATTTGTATCGTCGAGAAATGTTGTGATTGTTACCATATTATTATATTAAAAATTGCATTTTCATTGTAATAATAGGTAGAAGTATATTTTCCATAGGGCTGCCAAAGATATTAATATATTATCTAGCTGTAGATAACGTTGTTTACATGCGAGTATATTTTGAGGTTGTTCGTGAATTTATGGATTGTATTTTATGTGGTCGGCGAATGTACACTGTGTATGTGATCTTATGCATCACCAAAAAAACGAAGTAAAAACCAAAACGAATTCTGTGACTTTCATTTCAACTATTGAATAAAATACCTACTAATTACATTAATTATTATAAATGAGCTACAACTTTTCCTTAATATGAACTAAGAAATTCCTCCTGTCCTTATCTAGGATCCAACAGATTACCTCTCTCTCTTGGGTCGTATTCCTCATGACTGAGGGTCGTGACTCCCCCGCAGAATTAATCCGTTGGGAGAGTTTTATTGGACAGATACACCATGGTGGGCGCCTAGATCCTTCCACGGAAGACACATGTCCTTGGATATTGGGGTCCTCAAACATGTCGGTTTCCTCACGATGTTTTCCTTCACCGTCAAGCGAGTGCAAATCAATTAACCTAATGGTTCTAATAATAAAACGAATAACTCCTATATATTACGTATTTATTTATATTCAAAGGTACAATATATTACATCGCTCCTCTCCTCTCTCAACATCACATGTCCATAGAAATGACTAAGCAAAGATCGGTATGGTAAAGTGGGCAGGAACCCCACAACAATACAAAAATTAAGCATACTCTTATCATCTAAACTACCTAAATATAATGCGGAAGTCAATACTGCAGTTTATAAAATAATACAAAATTTCATGGCGAGTGCTGGATAAACAAGAGTCATGATTAGTTCACATTATTTCAAACTATAGGTTAGGTTAACTATAGGTTAGCAATCGATCTAACACTACTATAATTGTAGCCTTATTATATTACTTCAGAACCTATTACTCATTTGATATACATTTTGTTCATGTGCTGGTAGCAGTTGCTGATTTATAGCAGACTTCATGAAATAATGTGAACCACGTATTATGCATAACGTCATAACTTGAAAATATATGTATAATTTGTTGATATACTCGTAGTCGTAAAAACTAAATATTTACATAAAAATAATCATACGAAGAGTCATAATACAGCTAGGAGTACACGATATAATGTCATCACGATATCTAAAGAAAGTTAATAATAAAATGACAAGTTTAAATACACTACTGTGTAAAAAAAATATTAATCGTGACTTTAAGACTTAAATCCATCTTTGCAAGTTGAGAGATCCCATACGATACCCTTATATAAGAGAACTATCAGCTAGCTAAGGCTAGAATTCTATTTCACAACGGAACTATGAGCATACTTCGATATCACTAAGCGATATACCATGAACTAGTGTTGTTAGGACTTGAGACAACCGAGACATGCTAATTTTTTATACTGTTCTATCTAGCAAAACTGACTAAACTTGGAGAAAAGTACCATGAAAATATTCGATGCCTGTATCACGAGTATCATTAGAAACTCTGATTTGATTTTTAGCTCAAAAACAATCGATTCTTTATCAACATTTTCAACATCGATACGACTCGCATCTTTGAATGCGTTCGAGAATTTGAACCCTTTTATGGGTGAATCAATTATCATATATATCAGCAGTTTCTTATTTTGAAGTCCTCAACAACACTTCAATGTAAGTTACGATAACAAACTCCCGAGACCATCCACCCTGTCGAGGTAAAGGATGCACCGAATCAAGCCAAATACAATGGAAACTTTAATCGATCAATTTAATAATATCTCTTAACTAGTTTACGCTAAATTTAGAATAGTGAATAATCTACTGCAATATTGTTGGATCTACTATCTCTTTCGCACTCTCTACTTATAAATATAACACAAAATAAAACTCCTCTTTCTATGAGTCGCTACGATTTATTGATTCGACGTTGCTATATTTATTAGTAAAGATTTTTTTGTCGGCGAGATATTAATTCAGTTTTTTTTTTTTATTTGAGCGAAACGAGTAATTAGCTATCTCTAGCTAGATGTCTAATTAATCTGCTTAGCAAGTCGAGACTCGTAAGCAGACCATTATCATTATTATAAAGCTATTTGGCAACTTCACGGACGTACACGTCACTTCATAAGCTGTAATTATTGTTTGTGCTGTGTTTAGTACAGAACTGTATAATAGTGATTGTATCCACTCGTTAAATAATTGAAAAGTTACAAAATTGTTTAGAAAAAACGTTGTTTACGATGATCGCGAATGCAATTCCATTTTATTATATGAATAATTTTAGTTCCGCTCTGTAATATTGCTTGCTTACACAATATTGCTTCGTGTTAATTGTATGCGCACTTTGACAAACATGGTCCACAAATTAATACAAAGAATCGAAATTCATATTATGAATTGCAATAG
Source organism: Macaria notata (assembly GCA_927399415.1). Taxonomy (NCBI): domain Eukaryota; kingdom Metazoa; phylum Arthropoda; class Insecta; order Lepidoptera; family Geometridae; genus Macaria; species Macaria notata. The sequence continues at coordinate 7,012,435 of OV656727.1, forward strand.
CGGCCATCGTATACAAACTTATAAAAAATTAGGCCTCACTTACAAAATATAAATGCTTCGTCATGGAAAATATTTCTTAATAAATAAATACATAAATAATTAAAAGTAAAACGGTAGTGAGACGTTATCAATTTCGAACGGTAACAAGTTGAGTGTAGTCTTTATATCGTTGTTCCATTATACTATAACTTGTATTCACTGAGCTAGGATTGTACAGAGACATAATCTCAAACTAAAAAGCGCAGGAAAGTGTCCGAACGCTATCAGCGAGCGCTAACAAAAGATTGCTTGTCTCCTTCGCTCTTACATATTTTAAGAACGTGCACAAGAGATAGGTAATCCAAAAGTCTGCTCAACAAGTAGCGTGGGCAGAGTTTTGGCTCGGACATTTTCTTTCGAGCGTTTGTGACTCTGCATAATCCTAGCTCAATGCTTGTATTATTATACCACTATCTATATTTAATATTAAGTGCGTCGACAACGGACGAACGTCCTTATATAACTATCCCGGTTGCAACACTCTTAAAAGACCAATCTGTAAATTACAGAAAATCAATAAAAGTAAACGATCTCAGTAACACATTTTGCGAAACGGAAGGAACAGAAATCTTAGAACTAAACATAAATAGAATGTTAATATACAACCCCTTCGACCGAGATCAGACTCGGCCATTATTGTAGGCCTTCAGACAAATTTAATGTTATTTATCAGTCTGCAGATATTATGCTCGATAAGGCATCATGCAAGGCCGTCTCAAAGGCAGGGGAATATTTACAGAAACAAGGTACCTTCCACCAACTTGTAGAAACAGATGGGATAGTCACAACACAACCTGTGTAATCGGAAAGTGAGAACACGTAATTATACACACAGTGACGTGTCATACAATAAGACACAAAGCTATACAATACAATCATTGTCAAGTCTAATGCCGAGTTACTGTTAGCCGATTGAAATATTTGATCATAGTATTCAATGACAAACACTTGAATGATTGCAATATCTAATTCTCAGGTCACAATTTAGCTATACAATAAAACATGAATAATAGTAACCCTGTGGATTTAAAACAAATATTAAAGTCTTATTCGAATATCGTTTATTCCATAATGTTTCGACTCAACTACAAAATAAGACGATGGCACTTCAAATCAAAATCTAGGCAACCGTGCGTATTAAATTCCGTCCTAAAACTTTTTATTATCTGTGCCAGTTAACACTAATGTCAAATTCAAAATTCAAACTTCATTTTCAAACGCGATATGTACAGTCCTAGATAACTCGTCTAAATTTGTAAAAAGAAACGATTACAAGAGGAAAGAGTGTTATAAAATAGTACACAAGTACTGATAGAAATGTTAGACCACAACGCTATAGTACCGTTAACAAACTACGGTCAGAGACAACAACGGTCACAGAATGCAAATCATCGATCGAAGCTACTTGAGTATTCTAATCGAATCGTCTTTCGAATATGCCGATGCGTTTTAATTTACTATCGTGTATCGAATGCAACTAGCGTAATGTTCAGGACATCAATCCTGTTTGTACTCGAACTCTTTAAAGCTGGTAGATAGGAGCGTATAATATACTTGGAAACTTAGATTTGGATCATCAAATATATTGTCAAACTATACAAAAAAAATGTCAGCGATGCAACATGTAATTAGTGTTTTTTTTTCTCACATTGATCGTTTGAAAAGATAAAACACTGACTGTATCGTTGATTCATTAACATTTTTTGTAAGCAAGACTTAGAGTTAGAAACACTGTTATGCGTTAATTTTCGATAAACGCGAAAATAAACACACAGTGCTGACAATTTACTCAATTTATCACATACATCTGTATATAAGTATGTATACCCATATCATTAAACGTTATCTATAAATGACGCTGAAATCATTCCATCCTTTTCGGACTATACGAGAAGCTGTATGCGAGAAGGATGGAATGATTTTCGCGGCCATTTACAGATGTCACTTTTGATAAATCGGGTTAAATTTATAGTTATTGTATCATTGCATGTTTCAAGTACTTTATACGTGTATATGTACCAGCTGTATGAGTATGTGTGTCGATCGATGAGGCGCGGTGTGTCGGTGGGAGCGAGGTCGGCCGCCCGACGTGTTAGAACAAACCTTTCTTTTTCTTGTCCTTCTTCTCTTTGCCGTCCACGGTTCTGGAATATTGAGAAAGGGTTGTGTTACAAAATGTTAAGAATAAGGTTTTTGAGTTCTTTAAAAATTATTCGTCGTCGTAATATGCTATTATCGGCTGCCTTTTCTCTTCCTCTCTTCTCTCTCTATGTCACACACACTCTCTCTCACCATCTATGCTGGTTTCTCCTCCATTTCGCCCTCTCCTCTCCCTAGCGTCATTTTCCGGGTCAACCCCAAGCTACTTTTTAACCGACTTCAAAAAAAGGTGATGTTCTTCAGTAAAAAAAACTTTCAGAAGACTCGATAACCTTATCAAGGCTTCTGAAAGTTTTTTTTACTGAAGAACATCACAGACAGCTCACTGCAGTAGTAGTGTACTCACTCCTTGCTGTTGGCCTCCAGCGAGCGCCGGCGCAGCTCGTCGAGCGACAGGCCGGTCTCGCGCTCCCAGGCGGCGCGCTCGGCCTGCAGCGAGCGCTGGCGCTCCTCCAGCTCGCGCGCCTGCGCCTCGAGCGCGCGCCGCGTGGCCTCGTGCCGCCGCGCCAGCTCCGCCTCCGACTCCTTCAGCTTGGCGTGCTTCTCGCGGACCTTCATCTCAAACACCTGTAATATACAGTACATTCGTAAGCACATATTATAAAGATTTAGCATAGACGAGTGTGTCTCGAATTCAAGATGTTTTAACTTAGCACCATGACGCCAATTGACGTCTAATTAACATATCTTAACCGATGACAGTCATCCACCAGATGCGCTAAGGAGTTCTAAGATTGTCCCGAAATTGTTTGATACCTTACAGTACATGTATACTTATGCTTCGAAGTGTCACTTTTACGGGTGTCGCTTCAGGTGACCTAGTAATCGAATGCCTGACTGTTTCAGTAAAAAAAAATAAGAGAATCTCATTGCCCATATTAGCAATGCAGGAGACAGTCCTGCGTCAGAAACTTTTTATCGACATTTTAGCTCACATTTTATTCCCTACTCATTTAGTGTGTAAAACTGTACCTGTTCCATTTCGCTCTCCATTATCTTCATCTTTTGGTCATGTTCACGTTTCTCTTCTTCCATCTGGGCCAGAGGATTCCTGCGAACAATCCACTAGTTAGTAAACTGTGTGATTAAACTAACTATCATCACAATGTGGAACCATGTTCTATCATTCACTATTCATTATCTTTTCACTGTATTAATCTTTTAACTAACATGCTAATAAAAATCTAGATAATAAAATATACTAAAGCTTAATTTAATTTTATAGAACATTAAAGCATAAGCGTTACAATATCACATTCACAAAACGAGTATCTTATCTTTAATTATGTTAATTATGTTAAAGAAAGCAAGCCAAAAGCTTTGATCGTTATAATTTGTATATTAGAAAAAGATATAAAGTAATGTAGTGGTATAGCTCATGTGTATAGTGTACAGTAAATTGGGAAATAATAATAAATACAAGAGTTTTGATGGTTAAAGCAAAGTAAGTGAAGTAGTATTCATGAAACGATATTATCATGAAAAGTGATTATATAAAAGTAAATACTAACAAAAAAATAAGCATGGAATGTTTTACTGTTAATATGATCTCTATCAGATCTATGTATAAAAGTTTAATGGTTACTGGATATCGATATACATTACAACAAAAATAAATATTCTGGAACATTTCGCACAGCGCCATCTAGCCCCACATCAAGCAAACGCTTGTGTCCTGGGTACTAGATAACGGATATAATACTTTATTACTTTAGAGTATTTATTTTCTTGGCAGTACTTAATTTACAGACTACAGATAAGTTTATTATAGAATACAGTCTATACTATAGGCTACACATTACGATATATTCTAAAATACAAGCAAATATGGCCAATCGTCAAACAAAAACGATAATACACAAGAATTCGTCTAAGATTTACTTCGTTACATTGAAATTAAATTAAATCCAACCCTGCATAAAATCTTATAAAAAAAATAACAACAAAAATCGACCAGCGTCTCCTGTATATAGTTTCAAAACTATTTCAAAGCATGTATATAATAGGCATTAGATTTATATGAGTGACATAGTATACATAATTAAGGTATGACATGTCAATGATGGGCGTTGGAAGTATAGGTGAGGACATAGTATAGATATGAGTGTTCGGTGATTCCTGCCACTTACCACACGGTCATGAAACTGTTCATCAGTCCTTGCGGGCACAAACTGAACACCAACACAACCAGTTAGCGTCACGGGACGAGCCTAGTCAGTGGCATTAGTAACGGTATAGGAAAAAAACTCTAGGATGAATAGAGGTTCTACTCCTTTTTAGTACTTGATTTAATAATACAAAAAAGGATCTACCAAATCTCTAGAGAGCCCGGAAAAAAGCTGTAAATGATTTGACTGCCAACATGTGACCCAAAATTTAAATCTTATAGCATATTATCAAAATTTCCTAAATAGTTCGATTTCAGGAATCATTTGTTGAACTATTTATTATTTTGACTGGGTTTTAAATATGGTTAAAAAGATTGCAGATGGTCAAATGCGTACTAAGTTGGGATGGAAAATCACAGCAGTAATGATAAAATATCATCTTGGCTTTTGCAGATTATTATATAGCCAGACTGCGGACAAAATACCAATACAATTCACATACAAATAACTGTGTCTACATGGATTCCTTGTTGTCCATCATTAAATTCATATGACACAGTCTTTATTATATTTTCTATGTTTTTTTTTGTATTGTTTTTTATGTATGTGGTGTTTTAATAAAGAATTTATCTATCTATCTTTTTATATCTATACCTACTACTCTCTTCTTTCCTTATGCTTTGCCTTTAAGTAGCTACATAAAAGTTTCCCAGTACTTTTCCACTCAAATACATAACCAATATCAAGTACAAAGTAGTAGGCACATAAATCAGAGTTTACACATTCATTAGTACGTTTCAAGCGTCGCTCGGAATGAAAACAAACATCGCATTGTTATTCTCAGCTGCAGTCGTAAAGAGCTGCAAATTATGTGCACACATAAATCGCCTGTCGGTTGCTAATGGGACATAAACTGTTACTAATGCACTGAGAAGCATCGACTGCAAGTTATTATGATATATGATGGACGTGGTCACTTTAAAATGTTGCTAGAGAACTGATTTTGACACCAGCAATTAGCATTATATTACAAAATTATAACTCGTTCAATACACGACAGAAAAACTTTACCCTCTTTCGCATTAAAGTAAAAAGAAGATCACAATGTTCCTTGTGATATACAAGCGAAAGAACGTATATAAAAGAACAGGTTTATTAAGTGTTTGGTCTATCATTTTAATTATTCTTTACACATTCGTTTTGAAGCTTCGTCAAAATGTGGGTTGTAATTAAAAGGTGACGATTTTAAAGTGACCAACAACAACAAATAAATGGCAATGTTAAAACAACGACTTCATTTCTGCATGCCCAAGCACAGAACATTCGAGAATATTGAAGAATGTTGTATGCAGCTAACATAACAAGTTGAACAAAACGTCTGTAGCTCACAACTGCGACAGATAGATTATCGAAGGTGACCAGACATGCAGCAATGAACGGCGGAAACATTAGAGATGGCTTTGGAAAAGAGTGAAATGGCCTGGGTGATGTGTTTTATATCATCTTTACTTATTTTTCAACGAATTTTCTATACTGGGGAGCCTCGATTCTCGTTAATGAGGGATACGACTCTAGGAAGAAGAGTACCCAATCAAAATTTAACGTAGTCAAAGATCTAAAGCGTTTGTTATGTCATTGGTAAAATATCACATCACTCAGGTTAAAATCACTCGAACCCAAACACAGTCTAGAAGATTAATTAGAGACACAATATAGATACTTCAATATAACTGGAAAATTAGTCTGGTCACCTTAGAAGCGGTGACAACAGTAAAATACTAGTTATATATTAGTAAAAAATAAAAAATTAGTTCCAACCCAGTCGACTCAGGTTGGTATGGTTAATGTACCATGCCTAGATTATTTGCATTTATTTTATTCGCTCTAAAAGTATAAAACAAAATGTGCGACACACGTGACAATTTATTTAATAATGAATAAAATGATTAGTTTGATGCTAGCTATAACTAGAGAGCGGATAAAACTTAACGTGATGAGATAAAATGTTAAATGGTGTCACATAGCGAATTAAAAATCTTGTTAAACAGAATCGCAATTTGTTATTATTTGATTGGATATATTGGATATTGAAATAGTGAGCCGCGGCAATCCAATCAAAACCTCTTTTTTTTTATTGTTAAAGTTTATCAAGCAATTCCAAGTTACAATTCTTCGTTCCGTAACAAACTAGATCGAATTAGTCTAACGATTCAATAATTCGATCCACTACAATAATTATTTTTGTTATTACATACTATAATATAATAATATACTACAACAATTTATTTTTCACTAATAAAACGAGACAAGCTGAGTCACGTTTAATTTGATGGAACATATACGAAACTACACTAATTTGTTCATTGTTTTATAAGTATTTAACAATTTGTTGTTATATTTTTTCATGAATCGATAAAAAATATGATTTCATGACAGTAACAAAATGTCATGAAATCATCGCATAATACAATAAAGTCATACTTGTTAGAGTGGATCCTGTGCGGTTTCCCGTCGTCGGAGAGTCCCGCCAGCTTGCGGCAGCGGTAGTTCTCGTAGTGCACGGAGCTGGTGACGTCCTTCAGGTCCTGCAGGTGCGTCCTGATCACCATGTTGCGGAGCGCCAGGAAGTCGCAGTGCTCCAGGTTCTCCACTGGAAAATTTATAAATAAATAATCGTTTATTCGTGTAAAAACTTCATGTCTACGTACATACCTACATAAATACAGAGTTTTTTTTAATTGACATTTTAAGTAACCTGTTGCTTGCCGCGGCAGGAGATACTGCGGCTTTGCATCACAGGATCCCAGGATACCTAGCGCAAAGCCCAGTAAAACCTACCTGGAATAGCACCAATACGAAGGAAACAAAAATAGTATATTATGCAACTAGTGAATAAAGGACGGATTTAAAGCGAGGGCCGTAGATGAGTCACGAGCAAGTGAAGGATTCTAATGATTGAATCACGAGCGCAGCGAGTGATTCAACTGTTAGAATCCTGAACGACGCGAGTGATTCATGGCACTCGATATAAATTCGTACTTTATTCAGGAGTTGCATACTATACTTTATACCATGACTACGAGACATAATTTAAGCGAAAAAAGAAATTTAATCAAGAAATAAAAATTGTTACATTAATAAAATTGAAATGGACATTAAAATTAGAGCAATGACTGAAATTAAGCGTAATTTTCTTATTACTTATTATCATTAGGGTGGTCAACTTGTGAAACAATATTTATTTCTATAAAGGCAGCAAAGAACACAAATCAGTTTTTAATCTAATGCTAAACTCCTTGTCGAAATCAAATCTCGAGAATTTATTTGCACCAAAGAGTTTTGAATTTCGAATCTTAGCGCAAGGAGTTTGTGTAAGCATTTAAATAGAGACGGGATATATTTTTTTGTTCCAAATTCAAACACCAAAATAGTGAATAAAAACAAAACAGTGAGTAAAAGGCCTTTTAATTCACTGTTTTGCTTGAATAAAATAAGCTTTTCAGAGTAGGTATGGTATAAACTCTGTATTTATGTAGGTATGTACGTAGATATTAAGTTTTTACATGAATAAACGATTATTTATTTAAATAGAGGTCACAGAAGCTAAGCTGCGATGCTTATAGGTTCAAACATGGCGAAAAATATGTACCATTTGGTGCCAAAAAACAGAAGTAATAAAAAATTCTGTTTTTTTTTTATGTTAGAAATATATTCTATTTTATCTGAGAGGTTAACAATTCTACATATTTAGCGATTATTTTCTTATCTAAAAAGTATTTTATTAAGACTTTAAAAAAGAGGAGTTACCGAATTCAACTAATAATTTTTCTGATTTTGGCTAACAAATCGTACTTTTGAGTCCATGCAAACTGATTTTCTTTCAAAAAATATACAACTAGGGAAAGATTACTGCAAAATCAATATAAAAGTTTTGAAATGGAAAGAATCTTAACCATGTTTCAGCCCCTTGTGGTGACGTAATAAGATTCACCCTTCATTTATGTCTATTCCCATGTTAAAGGCAATCTGGTCGAAGTGATTTCCCATGGGACTGGACGTTTGCCGAAGAGATTTACGGTTCCATTTGTTTTACTAAAATTTACGTTCAGAAAAAAGGTTTTGCTGATTCATTTTCTAAGAAGGTTGTACTCGCCTTGACACACTTATATAGGCTTAAGATTACTTTCACACATATTTTATGAACTACCAATTTCTTTAATTTATATTATTTACGGATTTGGTTACTTCAAAAGAATATACTTACTACAATCAGTTTACGTTCTAGAATCCTTTCTAATATCCCTGGGGTGTGATTGAAGGTGGTCCCACCTTCAATCACACCCCAGGGATATTAGCGCCCCAAATATCGCGGCCAACTTACTTTCCGCCTCGTCATATATGGATTCTCGATCTTTTCTTTACAATTTTTTCTCCAAGACAAGAACCGTCAAGATAGTTATACGTTCAGCGATACCCCAGAGATATTTCCTTCCCCTGACGCGGCGGCCATCTTGTTCAGACAGTATTAGCCCCCACCACTGCTCTGAGTACTCTGCCCCGCAGCGCGTGCGTCACGTCCGCTACCTTATGCTGAATAGTGTATTTTTTGCTCCAGAGATAGTTCTTTCTAGATTTTTGTTTTTGGATAGTCTGTATTTACCTTCCGCGATACCCCAGGGGTATTTCCTCCCCCTGACACGGCGGCCATCTTGTTCGATGACAGTGTTGGCCCCCACCACCGCGAAGGGCACGCGGCCGCGCAGCGCGCGCGTCACGTCCGCCGCGTCGCCCTCCTCGCCCGTGCTCTCTGGGAAGTCGTAGATCTTGATCTTGTGTTGGCCGATTTCTTTCATTATCTGGAATCGTACCCGAATCAAAATTAAAAACAATTTATTAGCAGCTATAATTCTTGATTTTACTCCGATACCAGCGGGCTTGAAATGTCTCCCGGTGACTAAGAAAGTAAATGCAAGTGAATAATGTGATCTGCCCAAGCAACTGGGCTGACTGGTATGATTTTAACGCTACATCGTTGCTTTCAATTTGTCTTAAAATGTTATGAGATAGTCACCTTACCACTCGGTGCTATGAAATAGAAGCAGCAATGTATTTAGTAATAAAGACTAAAGAAATCTGACCTGTTCTTTAAAGTCCTTGCATTCCTCCGGAGTCATCGTGTCGGCTTTAGCGATGACTGGTATGATGTTGACTTTATCGCTGAGTCGCTGCATGAACTCCACGTCGAGCGGCTTGAGGCCGTGCCCGCTCGGAGCAATGAAGTAGAGGCAGCAATGTACGCGCGTGTCAGGTGGCGCCGCCTGGCGAGTCACGCGCGACTCAGCGTTTAGGAACTCTTCGTACTTCGACTCAACGAAGTCGATGATCGGCTGCCAACTGGAATTTGAGGATTGTTTTATTATTTTCTTGTAAACAAAAACTGTGTAAACAGTGGTAAGAATACATTTCCATCTTCACAACAGATAGTAATGGCAAAATTAAGCATGCAACTAGTGCCTCAAACGATTTATCTGAGTAGGTTAACATAAGTTCAGCAACTGCTCTAGTATTTTCACAAAGATAACGTACAGTGAAATATTTACTCAAACCAAATCTAATTTCTATGTTAATTTGAGATAAGGCAAACACGTTGCAGGTCTGACGGTGAGCATTCATATTTCACCCTAGTTGTAATGGCGGATATAAATAATCAAGAAATAGTAAATTTCTATATTTTACTCATTATTTGGATAACTTCATTGAATGTGGTTAAATTGTGGTAGTATCATGACTGATATATACTCTAACCTAACTTTACTACACTAGTGATGCCTGCACAGCTTTGCTCCCGTAGCATCGTCGAAGTGAACAAACCGACTGACACTCTTTAGTGTTATGATAAAAGGTATCATTGCTTACCAGTTGCTATTATCTACGGCGTCTCCGAAGCCGGGCGTGTCTACGATGGTGAGAGTGAGGTTGACTCCGTTCTCCTTGAGCAGCACCACGCTGGTCTCCACGCCCACCGTCTTCTTCACGCGCAGCGAGGGCCCCGGGTGCTGGTCCTTGTCGTACACCTCGGTGAGGAACAGCGAGTTTATTAGCGTCGACTTGCCCAGGCCCGATTCACCTGGAAACAGTGAAGAAAACTCATGTTAGATTTTATGTTCTTATTATCGAATGTGAGTGGCCAACACCGTTGCCGAGAGTTTATCAAGCCGTTAAGGGTCTCTGACATGGCTTAACGAATGCCGTATTATGACAAACAGCCGAAACCTACAATTCAACGAGTCATCCGACCCACGTGTCGTCCTGTTTCTAGGTTGAAGAAGTTATTTTATTTCAGAGGCTTATTTTATTGAATCAATTTATATTAGTTCATTGCATACATATGTCTTGGTATAAGAATCATTTATAAAAATAATGTAACTATTTACTTATCAATAAAATACTTTGACTTTCACTTTGTGTATCTCAGTCCTGTGTAGACAATACGACTAACAGCCATTTTATAGCTAGATGTTTGAAAGACAGTCGGATGTAAGAATGAATTCTATATGATATGAACTTATGATGACTTATCTTTGCTTTGTTACAAAATATACTCACTTTTCAGTACCACCTTGTCGTAGTTTCGTACATAGTTATGTACATGCAATTAATGTTTCAAGTGTTTCCATTGATGGACGATATGTGAATGTAAATAACCGTACAAATTACACTGAACACTTGATATTGAGTTAAGTTGAATCTGAAGCAGGATTGATTCACGCACTCAAGAGGTTGTAATACATCAAAGAGCATGCGTAATTTACGAGTATCTCTGTATACTTGCTCACGTATATGTGAAGGTATGTAGATATTAAATGTAAAAGGGTTACAATGAACACGTGCAGTTAGCTATAAGGGCGTGTCTACAACCTAACTGGTATTTCATGACGTCAATGTGTAACAGATTTATTAGAACCAATAATGACGGCTGCCGAGGATATAGGTCAAGCCTTATTCGGAGCCTATTGCGTGTCATGTCTACTGTTATTCGTATTGAGCATTGTTTAAATTATTCAATGGAGAAGAATTTAATTAATATTTCTTCAGCAGCCACTCATAAATATTCAAGGCAGACCTGTCTTGTAAATCGTGGAAATAATATAGATTTTTTAAATTTTGTCCTTACTGATTACTATTACTGAAAGATATCTTTTAAAAACTTCAGCGAACAAACTACCAGTTTAAAAAAATTTTAGGTCTAGCTGTTACTCATAATCAGATGCAGAATTCAGGAGCAGAGTTTTCTGCTGTCGCATAAATCTCAACATCGTATTATCATAGTCTCACGAAAAGAAAACCAGAACATTAAATTAGTTAATGTCGCAGTTAAGAATACTTCCTTCCTCTGGGAAGACGATTACCAACATGTCAACTAAACTATCCTGTCGTAAAGGTCATTGGCTAATGTCCAATTACCCTAATTTGACCGGACAAGCGTACTAGAGTGCTTTGCTTGTGTTCTTCAATCGGACTTCCTTAGCACGATAGCATTCGTGAAAGGAGTTTGAAAGGATTGTAGGTATGTACGTCGTTTCACGAAAAATGTTCTATATTAAGGAGGCCATTACGTGTGATAATAATGTTTAGTGTATTAATTATACAATGTTAGTTTTAATCTTATCCGTGGGACTTCTTTCATAATACACCTAGTGGTATATTTACATCACAATTTGGCGTAATTGGGTTTTTCTTGTGTATGTTTTACCATTGGCATTGATAAAACTGAAACAATGCTGGTTATAGGTTTTGCTGCTTTTTAGTTTTTACCGTATGTTATAAATACAATGCACGATGATAACAATCATTATCAGTACGTAAGTGCGATGACGTTTATCAGAGTAACTCTAAATCAATACACGCAGCAGCCATAACCAGTAGGAACCGATAAACTCTCGCTTTGAAGTCCGCTTAATTGTTTGACTTACCTACAACCATTAATGTGAATTCGAATCCCTTCTTGACTGCTTTCCTGTAAACTTGATTTGGTAAATTCGCAAATCCGACGTATCCATCTAATTCTTTGGTTTTCGGCTTCTCTATCTTAGGTAGGTCTGGTTTTGGCGCAACAGGCGGGTGATCCGGTTTCTGAAAAAGCATAAAATAGGTTTTTATTAACTGCCAATTAGAATAACAATGTGCTAATCGATATACGTTAATTGGTTAATGTAACGAGTTTATTTGTGCAAATAAGGTTGCATAGTTAGGCAATTAACACGTCATTTCTAATTGAAAATTCATTTTAATTGAATATGAGTAAACGCAGATGTTACTATTTGGCGTTTTGGAGCGACCTATGTTGGCAGGACAGAATTAAACAGTTAATTCAAAAGTTTATAAAAAGTAGAGACAACAAACTAAACAATTTCAACGTTCATTCGCTTTATGTAATGTTCCGAGAATTGAGATAGTTTAAATTCTCATTAGCTTGGTTAATTCTATTTTGTGGCTTTGTTTAGAATACAGGCGCACCTACATTTAAAACTATTTGGTAAAAAGAGTTTAAACTAGAGTAAAGTGATTAAATGAACATTATATGTGTTTTTTAGTATTATGAGTATTTTATCTTTGCTTTGTGTCGAACTCTAACGAAATAAATGTCATTACAAAATAACAGTCATTGATCGACAAAACTTAGCACAATTAAATACACATACAGATAACTTAATTTATCTATAAGTATCCATTGTCTTAAACAATGTCTTATTATGAGAGAGTAGTCAAATAGCGTTATCTTTATCATGCACCCGTTTACAAGTATTCGGAACATATTTGTGCAGCATGACGCAAACGTTATTAGCAGTAATTAGGATAAATACATACCACTGTTCTGGGTGAATAGTTAATTATAACATCATTAACATAAACTGGATGGGCACATAACATACAACTTTACTACAATATATTCAACGTGTTTTTTAGCACACGTCAGGTCAACTGTAATCAGGATGTATCGCAACTTGTATTGCAAATATCGCGAGCATTCCGATGAAATATGGAATTTATTATTGTCGTTACCTTAGCCAATAGTTAGTCCAGTTTGAGTTGCGAGTACCGATGTCTCATCATCATATAAAATAGAGTTTTAATAAAGACTTTTGTTCGATATCCAATGCGCTTTAATTTAGTTGTATTAACCGGCTAGCACTTACGCCACTTACTTTTTACTTACTTACTTGGTATTTGTAACCAAGTCATGTACTGGATACATCAATTTCAAACAAACTATAGTAGGTACTTAAACGCACTTAAGGCAGTAATGGTGCAAATTCTATAAACTTTGACAATGCCAATTTTGAAATGTATTTTCCCCCTATATTAATAGCAGGGTTGTGAATGCATCATAACATAATTGATAAAATAAATAATTTTATTTCATTGCAAACCTTCATAATGTTCTCGGTGCTCCTGAGCGGCGCGGGCGCTGGCACGGGCGGCGGCGCGGCGGCGGGCGGGCCCGAGCTGGGCACGGGCGGGGGCGCCGCGCCCGGCATCTTGGGCCCGTCCACAGACACGCTGTTGCTGAGCTTGGCCGTGCCATTCGGCTCGTGGTGGTTGTCGAGCGCGTCCGGCAGCGTGGCGGCGCGCTTGGCCAGCGCGTCCTTGAGCGCGGCCGGCGGCGCGGGGGGCGCCGAGCTCGGCGGGCCCGCCCCGCTCACTGTGTCCGACTTGAAGAACAGCTCGCGTTTACTTTGTATCTGGAAATAAAATGCATACATTGTTAGTTTTTGTTATCGTTAACTTATTGAAATTTGGGAGAAAAATTAAATGTCTCATAGGAACTCTGTAATAGGATATGACAGTTATTACTAAACTCATAAGAGTCTAAAGACAAGTAAAATGACCATTTCATATAAAACTGCACCACTCCTTGTCATAATTTTATCAAAGACGTGCAGTGCGCGGTAAAATATCTAACGACAGCGGTATTTACGTAGAGGCGACATAAAACCTTAGAAAAATGTCACAGACCGCAATAACTTTATCTCCGACTCAATATGGTTCGAGTCACACAAGCAAAAACTTTACGCGTGTGCCGCAGTAATGGGAGCCGCTAACGAGACTCCCGCCGCGGGAACACATAAATTCGCTCTCGAATGACGAGAACTGTAAGTAGCATATCTATACGAGCAGGATAGCATCTATGTGTACGGTTTATAGAAGGTCGTATAGTACAAGTAGCGGCGCGGTCTAGCCGGCTCCAGGCACCGGCGTCAGATGACTCACCGATACCAAGGTAACGTTTCCGAGCCTTGTAACAATAGCCGTACTAACTCATACGACAACTTCATGTCACAATACAATAAAATCGATTCCTCAATGGCGAGACCACCCAGACTGTAGAGATGTGCACATCTAGATCAGATGCGATCAGGCAAACACAGCGGCCAACGTGTAATTTACAAAACAATGACGCGAAGACAAACAAGCCAAGTTTCACTGCAAACGAGCACATGTGGTGATCACGCATCGTCCACGAAGCAAGGCGGAGTAAGTAAAGCTGCCAATAGCCGCAATAACGTAGGTGCGAAGAATGAAAGCGGTGAATCATACGGAACCGTGCGTAGTGGTTGTGGACTCTCGGCCGCTGCGGCTGCACCACGCGTGGACTCGGTACACACACACATTCCCCATCAACGAGCCCTAAACACACGCGCTAATGAACTCAAGCGCCGTTATTTACTCACACTGCACTGATAGAAGACAGAAAAATTTGGTGTTCACAAAGTTAAGTAAAAGTCGAGGCCACGCCCAAACGCAATCAAAATGTGTAATATGTAATGGCCTTACACATTACACGTAGTTTCTCCTAACCATTATAATGCTTGTAATTGAAGCGTGCATTAAAAACACATATTACTACGAAAATACTGCGCACCGGATAATTTCTGGTCTCTTTGGACAGTAACTGCGGTGATGACCGTAAATTATATGACTTTCAAAAGTACAGTCATTGGTTTAGAGTTTAGAAAGTAGTAAGTATGCAAAATGGCAAATATGGACATGTGGGGAACTAATAAGTATAAGTAAAGTGCGTCGACCGTATGAAACTGCGACGGAACGTTGCATTCTAATAATAGATGCAACGATGCAACTTCAAACTCACCTACCGTTTGCAGTTAACCTTAGGTTTTGATTAAAACTTGGTTTTAATGAGTTGGTCGTTCATTAAAGTTTTTATCTACACTAATGTTGTAACATTCTACTTATGTTTCCAATACCTGACTTATAATTACTACTGTTATAGCACAGACAACAAAACACTCAATATAAGCAATTTCACATGATGTTATAATATCCACATCGATATCGTAATAGCTCATTATAACATCGAAAAAGCGTGACCAACCTGATTGCAATGCCAATCAGGTTGGTCGCGCTGCACTCTCGTTGGTTAGATTTTAATGGCGGCAAAATCACTGTGACAATACACGTACGCGTGAGTTTAATTTAATAAATTATCAATGCATTAGTGAAGATAAAGTAGTGTATGCAACTGCATATAACACGGGTATTAAAACACCTTACACCCTTAATTATATAACAGTTGCATAAACTACTATTATACAAATCTAGAATTATTGCTTCAGTTTTAGAAACTGAAGAACAAGGAAGATTGGTATGCAAAATACATCGTGAATTTGTATTTTAATTACGCATTTGCATATGCATATTTCCAATGACTGGACTTGAAATCGTCATATGCAGTAGTCATTATCTATTCCTACTGGTACGCATAACTACCGTATATGTATAAGTATATCTACATTTTGTATCGCAGCATGCATGCTGTGTTTATCTGACCCAACTAGTGACCCGGCGTAGGCAATGAATAAAGGTTCTGTTTGTAGCCACGGCTTCATAATGGGCATGAGATGAGCTCACAATCCTACAACTCAAGTAGGTAAATGAGGTTACAGGGCAAATGATGATAGGTATTGCTTAGTATTTGTTCTACAGGCACATGAAACAGCTTAATAAAATAAAATACAAATAGCTTTTATTTCAGATATACTCAGTTGATTATGAAAGAGCATGAAAGAGCTTACCTTCTACAAAATCGGTATATTATATCAGCTCTTATTTTTTTTTGTGATTTGAGATATGTACGTAATATTACTAATGTTTTGTTGTATCTTTCGGTCACCCATCCAAATCGCAGGCTCCAGATACCATATAGCTGCACTATTGGATCATTAGTGAAGAAACTAGTCCATCAGCTAATAAGAGCATCACGAATAATGTGCGAGAGCATAAAGCTAAGGCAAAAAAGTGGAATTCAAGTTAATTAGGGTAAAATAAGCACACGAGCTAGTTACAGCTTGCACCGATATTGCAATTTAATAGCCTGTTTGTCTATCTTTATGCAGAAATGTACTTAATTTGCTATTATACAGTAATACCAATAAAGGGGTTCGCCTGTGTCTGTATTGTACCCTATTCATCCGGCTAAATGTTTAGTATAACCCGGCCTGCCACCACAATAAGCAAAACAACTGTGGAATTTGTTTGTTTCCACTGGACGTACGCAACAATAAACATTGCAGGACAATTCAGCTCAGTGTCCAAAGGTCGTATTGAACCACGACAACGCTCAATAATGTATGAATATTAAAATTGAACTGTTTATTAGTCATTGATAGGAAAAAGAACAAAATAAATCAACGAAACAGTCATTGATTTATGTAGATTCATTTATATAAAACCCCCGCGGCCATGTATTTTATAAAACGAATTATACTTGTCACAGGCATTTCTGATAGTACTTAGGTACTTACGTATGCGTCTTCCTTCACTTCCTTCAATTTGTCTTTGCGTCGTTTCAGACTCATTTTCCGTTTGAACTCAGAAAGCATACTTTTACAATCCACATCCATAACGACACTGTTCAATCACAACACTATTGCCAAGTTGACATAAGGAAGACACGCACACCGTTCAATAAACGAATGTTACATGATAATTATTTTATGGTACGTCGTTCGCTACGATGTCGAGGAAAATCAATGTTATTTTACACAGGACAGACCCGCGTACACGGTCATCGTTTCCCCGACTGAGAAAATCCTGCAATTAGCAGGCATGGCCGTCATTTTATTGTTTGCAAAACATGAAGTCATCTCTACCTATCCTATTGTAGGTCGCTAGCTGACTAATGTGCGATTCTTGCATGAATTAGCTTAACTTTGCAGTAATCTACACCACTATGTAGTAGGTACAATAACACCTCTTGATTCAAGATCATCGAAACGGTGAATGAATTGGCCTTTCCCCTTTTTTACTGCTCCGATTTTGAGAAATTAATAGAGCTAATAAAGGCAATCATTACACGAATGATTGGACATTAACAATACTGCATTGTACACAATGAAATAGCCGGCGTCAACGACCAAATGCCCAACTGTAGGTTGCTCCAATTTCTCTATTGTACAATTTGTGCATTAGAATTTAACAGCGCCCGTTTGTATCATTTCAACGAAACTCTGATCAGAAGATTAATGTGCTTTTTCATTAAAATCAAGACCATTGTGACAGAAAAGGTGAAGTAACTTTCAAGTAGATACAAAAAGCGTCTTAGATTCCTGTGCGGAATAAAAAGCGAGTTCTGTTGGCAGCCCGACAATGTGCGTCGTCCGCGCTCGTCCTCGGAGCAAAAAAAAACTACCGTTCAGAGGCTTGCAGTATAATTGCAATACTTCGCTCGCGGCGCCTGCTGTGGAGACATTCGAGTCGAGAAACCGCGACGATTCCTCCAGTCTTACCCAGAAACGTGACTGCATCACTGCTCAAAAACTTGACACTTATGACGAGTACTTAAAGTTCATTGTTCTGCAGTTAATTGCAGTCTACTGAGCAAATATCTCTCGGTAAGAAATTTCCTGTCTCTGCTGACTCATTATTGTCGCCTCATGCTCGTTATGGTCTCGATAACGAGATGGCTGAACATGATTAATGAGATGAGTAATCTAATATGCCTAATTGTTTACTAATTTAAGCATATATAGCGCCATGCACTCAAATGGCATGTTATGTTTAGTTACAGACCTTACTGTCTATTCTTTTTAGTATGTTTAATAAGATGTTAGCTATTTTATTATATTTTCTGTCATGTGACCGAATGTACATGATTACTCCATGATTATACTTTTCTGGGAGTAAAAGATCTCGAGTGCTCATTAGTATGCATCCCTGCTAACACCTATGTTCTCACAGTCGCCCGGGGATTCTTACTTCATATATTATGAAGCAAGATTGAACCTCACAACAGTCTAGACTAAATGGAAAACGTTATGTAAGTACCTAACATTATTACGTAAAAATCCTTGAAGCTCGTGTGATATAGATCGTAGACAAGTTGGACTTTTCCTCAGGGTAATTATGCAAACAAATTGCACCTGCCGCCGCTAGGGTAGCACTGAACGCCATAAATCAAATTTGTTAAAGAATAGCCATTAACTTCGTGGCTAGATTTAAGATTTGAACTTAGATTAAACCTAAAGTAGAACTTACTTGCACTATAATTATTTTTGAACAGAGTAACTGAAGGGACAAAAACAAATCAATAACAGACAAATGAGCTAGCATGTAACAATGACACGTCCACAGCACACGAGTGAACTCGTTTCGAAATTAAATAGATCGCACGTGAGCCTACGCTCAACAGGAATTACGGTTTTATTAATCTTCAGATGGTTCAGAACAGGGTTATGAAGTGTGGGCGTAAAATCTTGAAGCGTAGGCAAACCGGAGTCGAGGAGACGACGCCGTAGGGAACAAGGCCCAGCGTTATATTTCTATAGCTAAAGATATATTTCAGTCGAGAAGAATTTCTAGACTTAGATAAAAACATGGAGAAAGCATGAGAATTGGCTCAATAGGTATCTCGTTGCAAACAATAAGCTGCATGTATAAACTATCCGAGCGCAAACCGGCACAATCACTGTCTGCCTTCTCATTCCCAGATGTGAAATTACTATTCGCAAGAACAATAGCTAGTGCGTTTTTGCTCCCGCCACTCCAATCATTTGCCATTATGCTTGTACCAAAGCAGCCTCCGAATTACGCAACATCCAGTGCCACAGCCATTTCAATGTCATTTATGGCACTCTTATAACAGTGTTGTTAACTTAACGCATGTTATTTATGGAATGGAAGACGAGAGTTTATTTAGCATCTATAGGTTCAAGTTCTCAGGAATTGAGCAGAATGTATCGCCGGCCGCCACTTACTGCATTATTCATATCTATTCCGAAGTGATGAGAAGACCAGTCTGGCTGGCAACTTTAGAAACTTAATCCCAACCAAATATGCATTAAATTGTGCATCTGTTATCTCGACATCATTACATAACAATGTGGAAAGTCAACAAATGTTGATTGTAGATACCAATACCTTCCCTCATACAGAAATGAGCTCAGTGCAGTAGCAGTGGAATCGAAGCAAAGTCGTAAACATCCGCTGTACGTTTAATACGTTCTGGCGGAACAATACGACCTCTGTTTGGCCCTGAACTTCTTAATTGGGGTTAAATTAATTGTCACAAGTATAGTTCAGCTCAATAGTACTCTTGCAAGTCTGCATAATGAACCAATTAACTGTATTGTGTAAGGGCTTGAAATTAATACTGATGAAAGAACTCAGCACCTGGGTAGTAAAGTTACTTATCCAAAATTACACGTTTACGATGCTGTTATAGCTTTGAAGATGTTAATAGCCGTTTCAGACGGTTTTAACGAAGTTAGAGCTATAGCACACAAATAGAAAAGTAACTAAACCCTACTCTCTCTAAATGGAAACACGCGACAAATGTGGCATCCAGTCGGCGTTCGGATATTTTTGGAGCAAACTATTTAAAAAATCTAATATCGTGTTGTCACATGTGCTATTTGGTTCCGCATCGGCGAAGTAGCTGCATACTCGGAAATATACCACATAATATATTAAGAAGCGATGCATGTATTTCAAAGATTTCCAATAAAAATAATGCTTTGAAACTAAACTGCTAGTAACAAAAGTTGCAACTTTTGTCGGAGTTCAGTTTTCCTACGAGAGACATGTGAGAGGTCAGTCCTTCAAACGCAGACTAAGCTTTCTGAGCCACAGTAGGTTTTCCTTTAACGGAGCGGAGCAACTTCAAAGCATTTCGCCGGTAAGCTGCCCTAACTAGATGCAGAGTGTCGGAATTATAGCTCTGTCGAAGGCTACCGATCTAGTCTCTTATATAACCTGACGTAAAATCGTGTACATCGATCGGACGCCGCAAACTAATTTCAGTTCGTTAACTTTTGAAAACACACAATGTTGTTTGACGATCAATTTGAACTTCCAGGGTGCATTAGCTTGTACAATACAGGCAGTCGTAGATCAGAACACTGATACGTTTACAATATAAAGTCGGGGGACGGTAGTGAGACACATTTATTTTATAGATAGTGCATCAAGGCGCCGAGTGCGATTGACTTATGTCGTAGTACTATTGTATATTCTGGACTTATGTCGTGTGTCAACGACCCAGCAGCGGCGAGGATTAGGAAATGGATACTTTGATTTGTTCTGCATGTGGTTAAAGAAAGTCGAGCGCGTATACCGCTACGCTAGACTAGGCGTGAATATACTTTAGAGACTATTATGTGTGCTCGAATGAGTCATTGGCATTATCTGCCACTGTTACAAGATTTTTTGCCGTGGTAAAGTAGTCTAAGTAGACCTCTAAAAACAGTTAATTGATTTTTGGTGAGGATATAGCATGTAGTAGATTCTATTACATATACACGAGTATATATCATCTATACTAATATTATAAAGCTGAAGAGTTTGTTTGTTTGAACGCGCTAATCTCAGGAACTACTGGTGCGAATTGAAAAATTATTTTTGTGTTGAATAGACCATTTATCGAGGAAGGCTTTAGGCTATATACATACCATGACGCTGCAACTAATAGGAGCGAAGAATCAATGGAAAATGTGGAAAAAACGGGGAAAATTATTCATCTTTGAGAACTTCCGTTGCGTGCGCTGCGAAAACAGTTCAAGATATCAAAAAAATATGTATCAAAGAATTATTCCTCTTGAAATGATCTAACAAAATGTCCAGGACAGTATATGTCTTATCTTTTAAGATTAACTCACTAGAACCGTTTTTATGATAATAACTATTCCACGCGGACGAAGTCGCAGGCACCAGCTAGTCATTAATAAAGGACTAAAGTATATATGGTAAGACTTATTGGATTTTTTAAAGAATTGTTTTAAGTATCATAGCCTTCTGATTCACATTATTACTATTTATATCAACGTTTAATTCATACAGTGAACTGGTATCACTATCACTGCATAGATTAGAATAATATATTTGTTTATCTACCTCTGCCTTCCTTCTCAGCGACAAGTTCCTCCAGATATCTCTCGGACTCGTCCATCCAACTTTAGATTTATCAACAACATTGTCGCCAACATTACTGGAGCATCTATTTAACTTAGTCTGATGGCCATTACCGTTAGCAAAGGCTCGATTTGCCATTCTGAATGCATTCAACAGTACAGACAAAACACACAGCTAAAACCTCAGATACCTATCACTTTGCACAGAGCACAGCACTAATCTCACACATATAAACGAGCCAACTTGTTGGGCATCACGATTCACAAAAGAAATCACAAAAAACAATCGTTCACATGCAAACCGCGTAACTTTGTGCTCGCGTTTAGTCTTTTTAGTTTTGCTACCGCGGTAACACGAAGCGTTTTGGCACCATTGTTGCAATAATCGAAGAACTTTTCACGGAATTTGATTTTGAACACCTTAAGTTGAAACTTTAAGCGTTTGTTGTTTAAATTCAGGAGCTGCAGCTATTTTAAAGCGGATAAAACTGTCCCAGTGCGAAGCTCCAGTCACGACTGTTGTCAGTTTTTAAGTTACAACCGATACCGGCAGCCGGTTGGCGGAGCAACAAGCGTCTTTTGGGTCGAAACACACAGGGGAAGTTTACACACCTGCGCCCGCGCAGCGCGCCCAAGCGTTGCCTGTTTATTTATCGTATAAGAAAGTGGAAGGAGTCGTTAACCTGTAGGATACGGGCGTAATTATACATAAATTTACATTTTAATATGATCTATATTTGCCATTCCAGAAATCTACACATTTCACTTCAAACAGTCTTTACTCGATTTATATTATTACTTTATTTAGTGTAAAAAAATGTTGACAAAAAGCAATCGCCTAGTTAACAATGAAGCATTTTTTAACACTACAAACATTTTTATTGTAAATACTTTTTTTACAAATAAATTAGTATATGTACTTACTTACCAGATAATGGCAAATGAAACGGTCGAAAAATCAGCCCGTATGTTTAGCACCGTGGCACGGTAACTCAGGTACAACGGAGTTAATTATGTCTATATCTATATAGAGGCAAAAGGATCCAGCCGTCACACTCATGCCTACCAGCCAGACACACAAAAGCAAGGGCCAATCGAGGCTAAAGAAAACAAACTCCACACTCGATAAGCCCAAAATGAATCTTAATACATTAGTACAAAAGCTGAGAACCCATTGAAGCTCAAGGGCGGTTAGCTTTTTATTAAATCTTGAGTAACAATGCAAGAGAACGTGCCCCGACCGGGTTTGCCGGTTGGTGAAAAACTTCAGGCCAAAACCTTATGGTAAAGAAGTTTGTAAGAAACACTGTTCCAAATTAGGAACAATAAGCGATTTAAAACGAAACATGACGACTGAGGAATATATGCTTTTACGGAGAGTTATTAGTGTTATCTGTTACTTTCTCGAGACTACTCGCGATAACAAATAGCTGATAACACCAATTCTTAGAATAAGACGATCTTTGAATAGAACGAAAGAGACTTCAACAAATACGAATATCATTTTATCGTTGAACAAAGACCGCGGTAAATATTATTGAGTATGAAAAGTTTATAACGACGTAAAGGGGATAAACGTAGCCTTGGCTTGTGAATCGAAGTAAGTTTTGACCTATTTCATACATGAGCAGGTCAGTCGGACCACGAGTCCTTTATATGTTTTAATGTTCCGAGAATTTCAGGTCAGGGTGCGACCGTGAAACAGTTAATGCCTGTTTAGTGAATTCGACACATGCGAGCAGAATGGCCGGCGCGGCATCATGAGGTTATTTTTAACCCTGAGGCATGGGGTCAGTCACCCGAGCACCCCACCCTTGGCACGAACCAGTCCCATCACATGAGGAACTGCGTGGGAACATGGAAGCACGTCATGCCCTTACTTACTCCGCAGCCCCCGACCAAAGTAAGGTAATAAGACGACCTATAAACTGATCCAGGATAAGATGCCGGGATCGTGGTCACGACGCGACAGACTGGTTTACGATGAATCATGAGTCTGACTAACTTAATACGTTTACAAGAATTTTGGAACTTACGTAAGTATTGCAAGTACATTTCCTATATTTGCAACCAACCGAAAATTATTGTGCTGTGTATCTCATAAATAAAAAAATAAAGTTCTCATGGTATAAATTCTTATAAGACTTTTATATCCTTCAACGATATTGATTGCACGCCATAAGCAATTACTTTATGAGTAAAATTATGCTATTATCAAGCATGATTAAATAATTAAAGTGTATCGGGTCGAGACCAGAGTGCCTATAACTCGATGCAGTATAGCCTGTTTACGTAAGTAATACAACACCTGACTCAATGTGGTTATTGCATCGGTGTGGCTGCATGTAAACAAACCGTATCAAAGCATAGCCTCGTTCATGTTACACCTTAATCGTGTTAAATGTCTTTGTTACACGCGCATTAGGAACAGAAATTGTCAAGCTCCTGTTCTCGAATTCCTGCCAAAGTGCAAGCAAATATGTGCTCTAGGTGTTACATTAACTATGCATACAAAGTAGGGACCGATAAAAACATAAAACGCTCGGGACGGTTGCATTTGAGCGCACTAAAATAACACAGTTATCCCTTTTCGGGGTGCGTTAACTACGATTAGGGGATCGGTGAGAGGGTGCATAAGACGTATGGCTAGGGGGGACTCACCGTGGCCGTGTCGGTGAGGGTGACGGTAGCCGAGGTGGGCGCTCCATTTGAAGTCGTAGAAATAGATGTCAAACTCGACAACTGATTATTTGAACTCTGTTCGATTATACGTTGACGAAGAGCTAATTTTTCGAGGCTGGCTAGTCGGTGAGAACCACCGGTCCCTTCCCTTTCTCGATCCCGAAGTCCAGTGGTGCTGCCGGCACTGAAGGAACCGCTGTATTTAGGCAAGGTCGGCGGCGGAACTGGCCTGGCTGCTCCACTGCGGCCGAGCAGCGAGCCGCTGGATGTGTACGCGTAGCTGCTGGGAGTCCCGAGGGTGGCAGTCCTCGGAGCGGCGCCTATCCCGTTTAGGGCTCCGTTGGCCCCGTTGACGGCGCCGCCATTCACCGTCGTAGTGCTGCCGTTCATCTCCCTAAGTTTATCGTCATGCGAATGTTACAATCCCACACTGAGTCACAGAGCGCGCACTCGAAGCGACCGCGATTTGAAGCGATTGGTGTGGCTCGCGTTCAAGCCGGGTGCCCGTCGGAGGCGGTTTGACAGCTCACGCGGCAGAGGAGGCGCGCGGGCGGAGTGCCGCCGGCGCCCCGCGCTCGACGCCGGCACACACCACCGCCACCGACCCTCCCTAGTTTTCTGGATTATTGCCACACGACCACCCTAACAGAGGGTTGAAAATGCACTGTTGAATTTCCTTTTCAACTTTTCAAGGTCAATGGACAAATTGCACGGCCGAATCTATTTCGGCAAGTGAAGTTGCGAGGATAGGAGTGCTATCGATCTGTTCTCATAACTTATTACAGGTGGCGTTTCAATGAGTAAATATTTAGGATATTACATTAAAAATTCAACATTTAACGGCTGCTAACCGAGAGTCTACAGTAATATTACGAAGAGAAGTGTATGAATATTTTTTATGCGACACTAAAAAAGGAAACTTTAAAGTTAAGGAAAACTGTCAAAATTTCATTGTTAACGAAAGGGAAACCAAGACATTCTACTCCACGACTAGGTATTTCATCTTATCGGTAACTTTAATAAAATAAAGAAAGGTTATGTTTGTCTGTGTTGATAGCAAATGTAAACATTGTAGAAACACAGCTCGATTACTTAGACATTGTCAATAGTTAAAGGAAAGGAAGTGACGATATCTATAGTTGGTTCATCGGCCTGGATCCAAGTGCCACACAACTATACTATACGATGGCTATTAGCGGATGTACTTATATGGTAAGTAAGAGTATACTTTATGCGTCTGCTTGCCGGTAAGGCACGACAAGGCTATCCTGTTCACGTGCTATACCTAGCACCACACTATGTACAGAATGCTGATTTTTCTGCAGAATATTGTGCGAGAAAAATATCAGTGAAATATAGACGGCATTTCGAGCAATACTTATATATTTCCCTAGAGTATCTAGGCCGGTGTGAGATACATTTTACAAATAGGCAATGCTTGCAGACCACTGCGTAAAGTAAGAGATATGAAAAAGTCATTTTTTTTTTATAAAAACGAACAGTTGCAGTTGAGTTGCACGTGAAACCTTATCAACAATGCAACCGGAGCAACAATGCCAAAAGATTTTTGTATTCAAATCTAGGACATCAGTGCAAATTGATCATCAGAAATCAATAGTCAAGAATATGCTTGTAAAACAACACCACGGTATGCCATAGAAATCTATGTTTGAGTAACGACAGGCATTACCTACTGTTCATCTCGTATCTCGTACTTTTTGGCCTTTAAGCCTTCTTGCTTTGCCAACGTCTGAAAGTTCCAGTCTGCGATTTCCCGATACCCCGTCTAGCCTGTGACCTTGGTCCCTCTGCACCCAGTGTTGTCGGGGAGCACGTGTGTGTCGCATGTGTCCGACGGCGACATCGACCGCGCCACCGCGCAGGCGCGTCCGCACCCTCGCCAGCGTCTGGTCCGCCTGCACGACCCTCGGTGCATCGCACGCAATAACACCAATCATGACAATAATGCTTGTTGCTTTTCCCCACAGTTTCTTTTACAGTCTCTAACGAAATTCTCACTGGATTTTCTCGAACACATCTTGATACGGATTTTATCTCGACAATTTAGCCAAGTTAACATTTAGGCATTAATTTTATCCTGATTTTTTGAGGTTACTTTTTCGATGAGTAGCTACAAGAAAAGATACTTTAAGTTATAATAAAATACTAGTGATTATCTGTGACTTCGTCCGCGTCGTATCGGATCAACATTTTTTTAGTAGCTAGGTAGCTACTACATCACTTTCTAGATCTCGTTTCTTTTATATTTTTATTTTATAAGTTAATCAATGCATATAGCATTATTGGACATACCTCAATTTTTATATTCATGATTTAATGAAATATTACACATTTAATTCCTTAGTTTTTTAATTTAATTTGTGTTGTTATGGACGTCTTCAACAATAAAGATGTAACTGTACTTATCATGTCATGTCGTGATCGAAAACATATATTACGTTTTCCTGTACTTAAATGTATATCATTGTCATCAAAATGCTCTTGTTATTGCGAGGTTTTTGCTATGATCATATTATAAAGCATAATGGTATAATAACACATTGTGAATGTAACAACAATCTTTCTAATATACTTTTTTTATACGTGTAATTGTAATACTTTTTTATACATGTTAATGACAGCAAACAGCATATTTTTCTCTAAATTATGGGCTGTACAAATAATAACTTCAGCAAAAACTGTAAATGTAAGATTAAATAACGAAATTAAATTTGTTTTCCTTGAATTCACAATCGAACTCCAATATTGGGTCATTGTGTTGAGTAGAAAGTGCGCAAACTTGATTTTTGCGTACACCTGTTCAACTTGCCATTTAAAAAGTGCAATATGTATAAGAAAACGGCGAAGTATGTACGTAGGTGCCATAACTACCATATGACTGTCTACCAAATGCCAAGTTACATGTAATTGATTG
The DNA here is from genome assembly GCA_927399415.1 of Macaria notata. Taxonomy (NCBI): domain Eukaryota; kingdom Metazoa; phylum Arthropoda; class Insecta; order Lepidoptera; family Geometridae; genus Macaria; species Macaria notata. Next base: position 7,039,785 of record OV656727.1, read on the forward strand.
TTTAACAAGTTATTTTTATACTGTTTGCTTTCTTAATTTCTTTATGAAATAGGAAACTTCGAAAACTGTCATTACTTTTTGGCTGCGATTTTTTTACGGCAGTTAATAATATGGGCTGTGCTCTAAAATGCTGGGGTTTCTTCGTTTAAATCTACGACTAATAAAAACAAATCTAGACAACTTTTGCAAACTTCTTACCAACGCCACCTAGCGACACAGGCAGTATATAAAATGGGGACACATTTACGTACGCCACTCACATTACAACCACTATACAAAGACCTTTTGAAGTGCATCGTGCGTGCTGCCTACTCTATACTGTATTCTACCTACTCTCTTTGCATTGTTCGTTATACAAACTAGATGGCGCCACAAACAAACAGGCTGGTGAACAGATAGTACTGTGAAATCAATCATCATTACTTTTACGAGCATTTTCGCGCGTCGCCGCGTCGGTTCTTCGCAATGGCAGCGAAGATTGGTAGGGACATTTATTAACAGGGCTTTCCTATTCAGCAGTGTTAAGAATCAAGGTGAGTAGATAGAATATGAATGAGTCCTTGATAAATTTAGAGGCACAAGTGTTACAGGTCCGTGCTAAATATCTGTAGAAACTGTGAATGATATATTCTTTCAAACATGTCAAATATGGAAGAAAAACAATAAAAATCTAAAATGACAATATGGGCTTGGTAATATCAATCTGATGCTTTGTTAATTCTGATTGCTTACGAGATTTACCTACTCCCGTAAGCAAAATTAAAGTATAATATAGTCGTGAAAGCGAGTGTGGCGCAGTGGTTCCAGTGTCTGCTTTTCATCCAGACGCATCCTGGTTCGAATCCGCCCTACACCAATGATTTGTATTTTCAAGTTATGTGTGGATTTGCACTCGCTTAGCGGTGAATGAAAACATCGTGAGGAAACCGACATGTTTGAGGACCACAATATCCGAGGACATGCGTCTTCCGTGGAAGGACCTGGGCGCCCACCACGATGTATCTGCCCAAGAAAACTCCCCTAATGAATTAATTCTGCGGGGAGTCACGACCCTCAGTCATGAGGAAATACGACTCGAAGAGAGATAGTCGTGAAAGTAGTGAAAAAATGGTTGAGAGCAGCACTTCTGGCTATTTTGTTATTCATTGAGCAAGGTGCTCTACTATTCCACGAGTATTTGAACAAAGTTTATTGAACTGTAAACGCGCTGAAAGATATTATAAAGACGTGGACCTACACACCTAGTAAAGACGTGAAACAAACGTAAACATAACTTTCTGTAGTGTAATCAACGCTATGTTTAGAAGCGGCACCTTTCCAATAAGGGCGGACGGAAAACCAGGCCCGAGGCTTGAGAGACTCGAGGTATTTCTGTAAGAAGCATGAAAACATAAACGTGGAAGAAATGAGAACATTCTTTGCATCACTGTGGACTGTCCAGAGAATACCAAACAAGGAATGCCTTTAAATTGTGTAGTATTGCATGCAAGCGGGCGTGCGTCGACGCGGACAAGCTAAATCGAAACATATGACGATGGAGTCTGCCTCCAATTGCCATGATTCATGAGGTAATTTATGTGCATTGATGTCTTCGCTGCGCCGATAAAGTCGCAGTTTCATTTGGACAAATTAGAAGCGGCTCAGAATTAAACAAACACATATCAATACATATTTGTTCAATGCATGTAAGTAATTGTATGCTTGTACAGTTTCAAGAAATCATTAAGAACGAAACTATTCCTGACAGCTTGCTTGGAAAAGTTATCTTTGAACACCACATACCTACTTGGGTCAGGACGATAAGAATGACAAGTCAATAATATGTGTGGACATTAACTGCGATAGAAGAATTTAGGTAAACAATTACCGATGGAGGTATTCCATGTAATCGTCCTTTGTAAACATAATGTAGGAGCGTAATTACTGGCAGGAAAATCTTGACCGAGGCCAATGTACCTACGTACTCTGAAGGAATAAGGTAAATACTGTGGACTGTAGACAGCATATATATAAATCTGTACTACAAAACTATGTTAAGCAAGTACTTATTACTAGTTTTCACGCATAAACAGCTGAATAGATTATGGTGCATATTGAAATATACCGGTTTAATATTTGGTGAAATTGACATAGAAGCTTCGGACTGGCGACCCGGTCGCGTTTCAAACGAAATATTTTTATTCATGAACTTTTCTAAAATGTTTATATCAGACGTCAAATCATTTTAATCCGCTGCTTGCTTTCGGAGAAGTTAACATTCTAATTGCTGTTGGACAGAGGCGGCGAAAGACGTTCATAGTGAATGATGGCAGTGATTAACGCAGAACTATCACAGTGCCTTATAAAGACCAGTTTTGTGAAGCAGTAAAAGAGCATTAAACCGTGATTTATCACTATGCACAAATGTACGACGGAGAGACGTGCCGCGAAGCAAAACAGGCACGTGCGGTTCCACAACACACGATGTTTGTAAAACAACATTGCCCAAACACCACCACGTATTTCATACTCGACCTGGCAGCTAACTTTGGAAGTAGACTAATAACAGGTAGTTATTGCAAGAACATTAACCAATTGCACAGAACCAAACATAGTCGTTTCAATAGGGCTGTTGAAAAGGGTATAGAAGAACTACGATGTATAAGTGAGTTTGACCGCGAATGCCATAATAAGCTAATCACAGCGTAGCATGTAACTGTACACCTATCTGAGTTTTGATTGGGTAGCATTTCGACATTACAAAATTATAGAATACCATATAATGTTACCCTTCTACTATGTAAAGCCTGCCTAGAAGTTGCGTAGAAAAGTGATATGCTTCATTGGTTCTTTCATTGAATATACTTTCCCGATCATTCAAGTCCATGCATTTAATTATGGAAATGGACATTAGTCTTTATGATAAGTTTGTCAAAACTTTGTATTGAGAATAGTAAGTTCCTATAGTCTATGTGGTAGGCACATTACGAAATGATCAAATAATGTTGTACAACCTACGACAGGTGTATCTAACACTGCACAATGAGCTTACTAATGATGTAAATACCCTTACAGAATCCTACGCTACAGTGATAAATGGTCCTAAATCATATTTGAAGATGTTTATTCAACCCACAACACATTAAATCAAGAACGACTGAGATAAAATCAGTGATCAAAATTGAAATACTGCTGTTGTTAATAAAATTATGGTTTCTTAGAAACACATTTGGTTGGAACACTTGAAAAAAAAAAGAGTTTTGTATCTAATTTATGCGAAAAATAAACATAGGTAGAGCTAAACTCGTGTCCATAAACAAACATTTCCATGAAATAAATAATTTAATCGCGCGTTTTTATACGCAACAGGTTAACTCTAGAATGACTGACACAAGAATAGGCTTGTCCAGCGGTTCTATGATAAATATACCTCTACGTACACGTGTAAGTCATAGTAAACAAATATACCTAGGCCTTGGCACTATAGGATGATAAAACTCACAAGATTAGTCAACTAGTGCCAGCCTAGCCTTGAATCGTGATTCATCGTAAGTATTAGTCTATTTGTATCGGATACAAGTAAAAAGTTAATGACAAAAGTTATACATTTTTTTTAACTAGATAGGCTCACGCTTGACTACAACTCGCCTGATGTTAAGCGCTGTTATATTAAGTTTATTAAACCTACATATTGCCTTAATCAGAACAATTCGATACAAACTAGATCAATCCACATTTCGATGCTACGACGACGTCACAGACAGATGCGCGTCAAACTTATAACATATCTCTTTTTTGATCCGGTAAAAAATGGAGTAGAAATGTAAATCTACTATAAATGGTGGATGAAAAATCATACATTAAATTATTTATTAACACACAGTAACGAGGAAAAAAGCTATTTAAACGGTCACAGTTATTGCTGGACATGTTATAACAAATCTAAAAATAAAATATGAGTTGCTTTTTATTTACCCATTAAATCAATTTTATAATAACTTTAAGTTCATATATATTTTGTTTCGTTATCTTTTGTTTGACCCCTTTGCATTATCCGGACAGCGATAAATGCTGCACATCCTTCGTAATGCTCGGTACCACTGAATTAATTATTTAATTTTCATCATACAATTATTTCGCCATTGTAGTACTTAAATATTGAATATATTATAAGCTAAGACAAAATAGAGACAGTGTTTACATGGGGCATATGCTTGGTAAAGTTTAGGAAGTCAAATTAGAATTTCTTTCAAACGTATACATAAATGGTGTAAATCTGTTTCCCTGAAGGAATCAGCTGCTACAACACGAGAGACTACTTTCTCTCAGCGTAGCAGCTGCTCGACATATTTTTTGTATTCTAAAATGTCCTATTTTAAATTAGATTATAAATAAGTGTAAATATTATAAGAACTTGTGTGTCCAATAAAAAAAAAACATCTCACCTGGTCATTTGGCGCATTGGTGGTGCCATTAGGCTTGTACCGAGACAGCACGGGTCTATTCCTCGATCTGTTCAGCGGAGACTCCGAAATAGACGCCATTCTCGCACTCAGGTCAGATCACTTCACTAAAGTTCTTATAAATCGCAATTTAACAGGGATAGTGAACTGTCTGTGCAATATACACCCATTGAACGTTCAGGAGGAAAACATACTGTTACAATTACAGCAATATGTTCCACTGGCCGCTAGCAAACACGATACCACATTTTTCCGTCGACAAATCACATCCGGAGAGCCGAGTGAAGCCCGCGCGGGTGAATCAACGATTACAACCACCGCCCTGATAAAACTAAACGACTTTTTTTACTCACAATATTATCTCTAACTCCAAACTTTAACCCATAAACAGACGTTATCCCAAGTGGAACGGAAGGACTCCCGAATTTCAACCAATATAATATGCAGGAGCTATACCTACAAACAAATGACTTCCAACATTCTACACCCTGTACTTAATCAATATAAGGCATATTCCTATATGGTTAGGAATGCCTGCTCGCGTTAAGGGTTAAAAATAGGTTTCAGCAAACCGCCTAGTGCCTTTCGAAAATAAATTGAAACGTTCTGTTATTTACGCTGTTGTTCGCGAGCCGCGACCGTTCCACGATTACGAATTCGCTAACTGAAACAATAAAACAAACCGCGCGTCACGGATAACAAACGCGTTCGTCACTGCATTGGAAGTCGATGTGCAAGTGTCACCGGCGGAGTCGCCCAGCGGAGGGACTCGCATCGGTGTCATGGTGCTCGGACTCCACACAATCACCCGAGGGCCGAATAGCGGTCGCGAATTCCTACTCGTAATTCAAACGACGCACGCCGTGCGTACGTGCCCACCGGACAAACGGTCCTGGCGACCCAATAACTCCTGCTACATATCATTTTAATGCGTGTGATATCAATGCATAAGTGAATGACACCGGCCACTCGGCTTCTACACTTGCCGCTGATAGAGAACTTGTGAAAGTATTCTATGACCGAAATAGTTGCTCTAAATTCGCAACAAAGTCTTTACAAATTGGTACTTACCGCTATTTTTCGATGATGAAGCAGCACATGAAACAAAAGAAAGAAAACACTTTTAAAACTGTTATAGTATGGTAGAGGCGGTCCATAGAGTTGTGGGGGTCTTATTTACAAACAAGAAGCACAATATTGGTAACAAAAGTTTACGTACCCAGGCAAGGGAAACCGAAACAACATGTACCTACGTCTTCGAGGCTGTCTGTGCTTACATAATCTACGTCCATGAGAAATTCCTCAAAACAGTTTTGGGGAACTCATTGGACACATGAGGAGATGTCGGGTGACACGCTACTGTACGCATGTATGCTAAACCGAGACTATGTATCGAAAGTGTCAACGCACGATTCGGTGATTCATTCAATGTGTATGCTACTATTGTTTTTACATTGATTGTTTTCAATCAATATCAATCAGAGCGATATTTATCTGCAAATATTTTAAACAACGTCAATCAATGCATATTCATATAATCGAGCGGCGACTGTTTTTCCATTATTATTTATTCATGTTTTCAATGCGCACGCGCGTACATCGTATTATCGTACAATCTGTTTTAAGTTGATCTAAAAACTATCTTCATCTAAAAACTATCTTCATGGTTTTGTAGCGATAAATAGTTATACTTGGATACGACAATAAAATCACTAACAACTTATGCAAATTATCATGAGTTCACTTTAGTAAATGATAAGTTCACACAAGTTTATTGCCAAAATATAAATGAATTCTTACATGGGATATTACAAGTTTCTTCTTTATCCATTGCAGCGAAGGGTTCCAATGGTCAAAGTCACATTTATTTACTGTTAATACGTAGAAGCAAGTGTCCAGCGCAAAGTTTACTATTTACATGTTAGAGCGGTCACAACACTTTCGTAGTCGATCCGTGAACTGTGTATGCGAGGTGTCGACCCGGTTCCTTGTGGAAGGACAAATAATTGATAATGTGACGTTTATTTAGGCGGTGGTTGGTGCGTAAACGTGCGCTGTTTACGTGTGAGATGCTCCACGGAGAGGCCGCCGTGTGCGCGCTCGGAGCACTGAGGCAGACGCGGTAAAGCGCGTGCAATTGCACTACAAGCTATTTCAATACATGCAGAGAATTCGCAAGTCGGCGGAATCCACGCGCCCGAGGTGGACGCGGCCCGTGCCTGCCCTTCGAGGTCAGCCTTCTTCTTGTAACTCGCTTTGAGATTATTCCAGATTATAATACGCTGGGAATCTCGAGGCAAGCGGATTCGAGCAAAGCTAGACTAATCCCAGAGCTAAGCCGCAGACAGTCAAGACAAATTATTTTATACCAGCTACGTAATAAGCGGACATGATTTAATTAATTTTATTGAATTAGCAATTTGCACAAGATTTTTTTGGACCAAATGTGTACACGTAGGTGCTTTTATTTGCTCAATACCTGACGATATTGCCTGAACATCTGTTCGATGATATTAAGCACATATTCATGTGGGATGTTTAAGACGTTTAATTAATTACAGCGTACTATTAGTGGATTTGCGGAGGCTGTACAAAATATATGAAAACTTGACAAAGCTTAAACAAATAGAAATTTTAAACAATTATTAAATGTTTTAAGCAAAAATAAAATTCGCACCAACAATGAGCCAATTACTTTGGTTAAAATCACTCCTCTGGGGTCAAAATACTCGTCAACTAATCACTACTTTTGGCTAAAAAAAATTGTGGCTAATATAATTCTGCATTGCCAAATATCAATACTGCTGCATTTGCAATTGATTAAAGGTCAGACTAATTAATGATCACGACGCATCGAGCTCAGCTCAACGTAACTGTAAATTATAGCCAATTAAATTTATGAGGACTTTGATCTGTTTGTGTCATGATAAATGTAGAGCAAGTAGAGGTTTGCAAATCGTGATAAACTATGTATCATTTTATACAATACTTAAATCTGTTTCCATTCGGAATTATATACCCGTGGCATAAATTAAACGTCATCGTATAGTACATATTATGTATATTTTAAGAACTAATCCTTAGGTTAAGTCGATATTCAAAAAGCGTAGTAAGTGCACGTATCTCGTTTGGGAATCACAGTGAAAACCCTATAAAAAAACACTAATTTACCACTGATTTTAAACCTAATAATTACTGTTGGCGACGCTCACCATTGTTATGTGTGAACCGCGCCCGTATTCCTCACATTATAAAAATAAATCGGTGTTTTGCATTACTATCATCTACAATTACCAAAGATATTTTAAAGTTGTAACTGATGTACAAAATTAGTGGACTGCAAATAAGTTGCGCTCTCGTTATGATTGTGTTTATGAGACCAATTAGGAAACACACTTTTTACGATAAATTTAGTGCCAATTCACGTTACCTTGATCACCTTGAACTGTTACCACTTGCAATCGGAATATCATGATCACGCAATCCGCGACAATTTCTAACAAATAAACAATACCTAAACGACAAATTTGTACGGAAAAAACTGGGATGAGGACTCTTACAGAATAAAACTATAGTAGGTAAGTACCTAATTTCTCCGTACGTAACCACGGGCGCACAAATGGGATAGAGAAAACATCCACACAGTGGAAAAACTTTGAGCACTATTTCCTTTTATGACAGTTGAAGATCCTCTGCCTCAGGTTCTGGATTCGAGATGCAGAATAAATGACAGTTTCTTCCCAACGAGGTTTAAAAATAGTAGTGAGAATTTGGACCTTCATGCGTGGTGTAACGGTCACAAATAGCACGTTTTACTCTTGGACAGGGATGGTATCAGCTAGTTTTTTGGACCTTTCCCCCTTACGTTAAGGTCTGAAATGGCTCGGCTCGAGTCTCTGGGCCAGGGATATATGGTGTGGATTACAAGACGGGCAGTTTCCGCGTGAAGGCTTCTCCGGGATGAGGTCGCACGCTGTGTGAACACGGCACAATGCCGGCCGCAGCACACCGTGAGATATCCACTCATAATTGTGCAGTATGCTACTTGTACTAATAGATTTATTTATAATGCAGGAGCTAGTTTTTTTATATATATTGTATTGCTCATATACTGAACTCCTGCTCTATAGTTTTATTTTTAAAGCATAAATAATAAACAGTCATTTATTTTCGAAAAAACTTTGTACTCAGAGATTTAATTATTTGAATGTGTTCATACGTAATTTCTTGTCACAAAATAAAAATAAAACATTTTCATTTCATTTTAACACTAGCTAACATAGGTCTAATTCCATGGCTCTATAGGTCTCCTGCTTTATAGGCTCTATAGTTTTACCTCTAGAACACAAATTAGGGAACCCAAGAACTAAATAAATTTCATTATACCATAGAGCTAGTTTAATTTCATTGGTAGCTCCTAGACTGCTGTAATCCTAATCCTTAATATCTTCTTCTCCTTCTTATAGAATGAGAGTGGCCAACTCTAGTGTCGAGAGTTTATCAAGCCGCCCTAAGGGCCTCTGACATGATATCCTCAGTATTAAAGCTTAAATTATTCATATGATTTCATAAAGCTTATTTACCTAACTAGACAGTTCCACAAGTGCTAATAGATTTTATTTTTTAATTAACTTTCATAACTATTGCAAGAGCTAGCCCAGGCTAATTTCTGCTTCATAATTTTATGTCTAGAGCACAATTAATTGTTTTAAATAGATAGATATAGCAAGGTATAGAGTTAAGTAATATTGTTTAGAAGCACTCAGGGGTAGCTTTATCTGTAGGTGCCTATTGAGCAGAGTATGGTGCATAGAAGGTTTAGTATCTCTTTTGAGACCTACTTTTGGAGGGGTGCCAACTACCATCTTACAGACACTAGGTGTTATGGGGCTCGGTCAAGTGTAGGGAACTAATCAGGTGATTATTGGCATTAAAGTAAATGTTTATTGAAAACTGTTTTTTTTTATACTATAATATTTAAATTCATAAAACTGATTAAGTAGTAGTTTTACATAATTTTAAATTTCTTAAATAAAAAATCTGCACTTATTCTGTGATTAACAGGCTTTGTCTAGAAAATATCACTATACATCTATTTATTTTTAATCTATCGAAATAATTGTATGCTCTTGAATAATCTGAATTGATTATGTAGATACAGTGTATTTATCATCATGCTACAAAACTTCTCTGGGTAAGTAGCTACTTGACTTAACTCTTAAAATCTATACTAATATTATAAAGCTGAAGAGTTTGTTTGTTTGAATGTGCTAATCTCAGGTACTACTAGTCCGATTTGAAAAAATATTTTTGTGTTGAAGAGACCATTTATAGAGGAAAGCTTTAGGCTATATAACATCACACTGCAACTAATAGGAGTGAAGAAATAATGAAAAATGTGGAAACAATGGGGAAAATTATTCATCTTTCAGAGTTTCCATTACGTGCCCTGCAAAAACGGTACAAGTCGTGTGTTACAGTTATAATTTTTAAAGCTGACGAGGTTATTTGCAAAAATAAATATAATGCCCAAAATAACTATTCCACGCGGACGAAGTCGCGAGCACAGCTAGTAAGATAGAAGGATCATGAGAGTATACTTGTAGATTGTATTTTTTTTTTTTCTGGATTCCCTCCTTTCGCGTTGTGGAGGCCCTTGGTTAGGGTTCTTTCTGGTGTGTTGTTTTAATTTTAATAAGTGACCTTAATGGTCATGAGTTTTAGTTCGCAGTGTATTTCATGTTATTAGACGTGTTTAAGATTTTAGATACTGTTAACGAATTCATATTGTTTTTTTTCTTCTTTTTTTTTTCAGGGATTTTCTCAACATGTGTACATGTAGATTGTATTATCTCTTATTAAAGCACATGTAATTTGTTGCCTGAATTAAACAACCAAAGGGTCTTTAATTACACACAAGGTAAGGTTTAATGAGGTTATGAACTGTCCTACTAGATAAATAATAGTATGGGTCACCTCAACAGATTAATGTGGTCTTATAATTAGATTTACAGTTTGAAGCTGTGTGACCAAAAAGAGGCTTTAGAGTTATTGTGATTTTAACTAGTAGCACCCCCTAGTACTGTATTAATCAGGGATGAAAAGTATATCTACACAGTACACACCTATGCACATATATACATATACATATTAGTGTTATCTTCTTATCAATCTATACCAAATATCATCTAAACTAAATCAACTGTTTGAGTGTGAAAAAGTGACAAACTCTCACCTTTATAATATAATATTAAACAGTCATATAGGTAGCAGCACACTTTTTGTGTAGATTTTTATTGATGTACTTTTGTAGGATTTTACAGGTTAAAAAAATATGATTTTAATTCTATTTGCAAGCCAACAGCAAGACTTTTATGTCTACTTTTCTATGATTGTCTCAAAGATTGCAGAAACACCACAAATAATTCAACATTAAGTACTACATTGTAGAGTTGTAGGTCATGAGGACACTCAGACATAAGTTCAAAAATACATTAAGTAAGTAAGTATGTACATACCTAGTCACTGAATTAACTTTCATAACTATTGCTCTTGCACTGATATTGATATCATAATATTTTATGTAGGTAAGTGGGTTTGCTGTTTGTCTGTTAATCCTCTTTCACTGAGTATCAGAGAGATGGATCATCTTGGTATTTGGTATGGAAGTAGTATAGAATCCAGCATCTGAGTTTTTACACAAAAACAACACAGGTAATGTCATGCACTAGTTGCCTATTAACCAATACTCTCCTGAACTAGACTATGATAAGAATATATTTTAGCATTAATGAATAATATGTCTGAAACAGTTGGTGTGTAAAAATTATCACTATGTGACCAAATAATCTACATTTTCTTAGTGGGTTTTATTATGACGTTAATGTAATGCAGAAATCAGTAAGTATTGTCTTTGAGAATTCATGAAGCAGCTAGAGACAATGAAGAGGCATAAAACTTGTTATCAGTTAGGTAGGTAGGTAGGTGTGAGTAGGTAAGTATGAAAGTACCTATTGAAATTTCGAAAAACTGCATCATCTTTATCTGTCTTTTTTACTTCAAAAAGCGTAACTATTAAATCATTGAACATTCTCCAATGATCGTAAATAATCCCTAATCCAAAAAAACAAGCGCGTAAGATAATACAGTGAAACATGAGCAAGATCTTATCGATAATCCCCTCGCATTTCGTGACACATATCTAAAACTAATAGGAAATGTTTAATGTGGACATCCCCAAAGAATAACAATACCTACTATTATCATAATTTCGCACAAGTTCCAGATGCTCGCAAATTCGTTATCGGCATAATTCAAACCAAAATGCGAAGCCTTGGGCGGGAATATCTAGAACTTGAGAGAGAACCATGAATGTGAATTTCAACAAGCGACTTATTGAACAGCATTTACCTGATCTCTGCATAATGTTATCACTATATAAACAATATTTAAACTAAAACATAATCTCAAAACACGAATTTCGCTGCACTTTTTCTAAACATCACTAAAATGTCAACAGCATAGCAAACCCGCCCCGGGAGAAATTGATTTTTGAAAATAGTTGCCACAACAAAAAAAAGCTAAAGACTAAAGCGCTCTTAACTCCATCAAACTAACACAGGTTACTTATTTTTTTTTTGTACGGATTTTTTTTTTTATTACGGGCAGGACTTTTCTTTAAACTGGTCTGGTTTTTATGTTGTGATCACAACTAAAATGAAATAATATTTATTTAACCGTAAACAGAGTATTAGATTAATTAGTATTCGTTTTGATTGTTCATGATTATAACGGAACATTCTTCCATACACTTTATTAGAGAATATTGTGACTTGCTTTGCTACATGAATAGTAAAGTTATTGAACTTTTGAATTGATGTTGATTGCTGTATAAAGTTATTGACTCATAGATTAACTACCTACATAGTGTACTATCATGATTGTTCAAAAAATACGCCCTTTATCGAGATTGATTTCTGCAGTCTTTAGCTGGAACCAAGCTTTACGAAATAAGAATACAAGACAAGTTAGTGGAGTAACAAATTTATTTTCGGTGTTCTTGTGGCCTACCATTTGCATTCTCTAGTGATACATCATAACATTGTTTCCAGGTTTTATTGGTCCAAAGTTACACTCTAACAGTAGCAAGTTTAGCCTTCCTATGGCCTGCAAAGGAGCCAAAAAAAACTTCTTCAGAGATACAAGTGATACCAAATATAGTTCATACTGCAGACCAATTATTTGACAATGGGCATTATGAAGAGTGCTTTAAGTTACTTCATGAGTATAAAGTAAGTATTTTTTAGAACATTTCATTAACATGTTATTTCGTTACAGTGTTATGCATCGAACCTTCTTTTGAAATCATAATACCTTATTCATGTCTTATTTTTTCACTACTGCATGATCACAGCTTCACTCACATTATATTAAGACAAAATGTATATTATACTTCATATGTATCTCTCACAAGATACCTACTATACTATCACCATGCCAAAAATCATGATGATCTGTCACTTTAAATCTGAAAGTAGAACAAACCCATTTCCATAGAAGTATGATTGATTCAATGATATTTATAATTTATTTGAAATAAACAATTTAGCTGGGTTGTATTATACTAATGTGTTTATGCTATTACATTTCCAGGGCCATCAAAATGTGGAAATCCAGTGGCGAATAGCGAGAGTGCTGTACAATATGTCAAAAGAATCTAAATATGAGCAATCCTACAAGAAAGAACTAGTATTTAAAGCATACAACATTATATCTCAACTAGTTGATGATCACAAAGACCATTATGCAGTACATAAATGGTATGCATTATTATTAGATGCAAAATGTACCTATGAAGGTATGAAGGAGAGGATCGGGCAGCTAGAGACTGTTAAGAAGCACATGGATGTAAGTTTCTATCATAATTTTAAAATCCAAAATTCAAATTTATTCAGTTAGTGAAAACTAGGTACATTAGATCTTAATGTATAATAATAATAACTAAAATAGTTCCACTAGTTCCTACCCTATGAGGGTTTACTAACGTTTCCTAGATATTTATTACCTACATACTTAACATTTGTCAAATTATTTAACTAAATTAATACATCATAAATTTTAAGTAATTATTGTTAAGTATGTACCTACATTAATAAATTCATTCTTATATTAATAAGAATTATTAATGAATGTACATACATGTATCATGTTAAATATATTTAAACTAAGTCGGTTAAAAATGAGTCAACTTTGTAGTGTGCTCTTTCTATTAAGAACTTATAAAGTAACTTTTTAAAAATACCAATGTTTTCCTCCCTTTTTATCTCTCCTGGCAACTTATTTTATATTTTAGGAGCTAAACATATTATACTCTTTTGCATATATTATGCTGTGTGAACATGTTCACTATGGAGTCTACCCTCATGTCTACTACCCTCCGGCCAAGCACTGAAGAGCTCAGGGTTCGACTTCACAAATAATGCTGTTTTCAAAATGTACATGCAAGGCATTGTCAATATACCGAGTCGTTCATCATCATCATAAGCTTAATGAAATCCACTGTAAGGCCTAAGCCTCCTTCCTCTTACACCAATAATCTCTGTCTTCTGACTGAAGTGCTGTTCTTGCCCAGATGTTTCCTTCAAACTTCAAACTAATATCAACCACCACAGCCATTTAAAAATTATGCATAGATGTTGGAGAAAATTGTGATCTGATTTATTGATAGTCTATGATACCTGTATAGTATATCAACACTCATACAATCTCTCTTTAATACATTTTTCAGCTGGCTGTAACTCTGAATCCTGATGATGCCACCATTCTGCACATGTTGGGAGAATGGTGTTACCAGATATCAGGCATGCCGTGGCACCACAGAAGAATTGCAGAGGTTTTATTTGCATCCCCTCCCCATTCTACCTATGAGGATGCATTAGAATATTTTCTCAGAGCCGAGACGGCACAACCGAGGTTCTACAGCCTTAACTTACTAAGGCTTGGTAATTGTTACTTAAAACTGCAAAAGGAAGACCAGGCCAAGTATTATTTAAAACTTGCTGCGAGCTATCCAGCAAAGTCTAATGATGATCATCAAGCGAACAAAGAAGCTGCCGAGTTACTCAAGAAATTGAAGTAAATATTCTTCTCTAAGAATATTTAATTTCTTATTGATTGGTTATTTGGTAACACTCCTTTGAGTTTTTGCTGTGGGTCACTAATTATTTTCACATTATATTTAATAAGAAGTAATTTTGTATGTGTTGTTAGTAATATTATCTAGATTTATATATAGTAGTACAATATTTTGTATAATGTGCCTTTGCTGAAACAAAATTATATGAAGTGTAAAATAAAAATATGCACACATTAATACTTTTATGTCTTCTAAGGTTCATAGGTAAGATAAGGTAAATAGAAATAGGTCATTTTTGATAAGATAGATTAGTAGGTATTTTTTTCACCTTGTGCTATAAAAAACCACAATCATACAATACTAAATTTAAAGCATTATTCATCATCCTCATCCACATTTCACAAGAAATTGGTCATGTGCCAAGTTTTCATTCAAGTAGTAGGTAGTAATTACTTATACATTTTATGGTATATAAATCTTAAGACTAGATTCATATATTTTAGTCATTGTAACATCATGTGAATGAATAATTATTGTTTTCGCATCGTGTTTCTCGTTACGTTACTATCATCCCGTCTCCCGCAAATTTTACTCATTGGGGAAGTTTTCTAGGGCAAGGACATCGTGGTGGGCGCTCGGTCTTCCGCATAAGACACATTTGCTCTGATATGGCGGTCCTCAAACATGCCGGTTTCGTCACGATGTTTTCCTTTATTGTTTAGCGTGTGTAAATTCATAGTGAACCGGTTCCTATCTGGTGAGCACGATCCATCTTAGACCATAGCTATTGCTTGCCATCGGGCAAACTATGGTCAAGAGCAAACCTGTTTTAGTTAAAAAAAAGTAACTTGAAAAAAAATATTATTATATTAGTGTAGGGCCGGATTCGAACCAGGGAGCGTGAGAATGTAAAGCAGAAGCTTACACCTCCGAGCCTCACTCGCTTAAGCACAAAGAAACTTGGTAAACAATATAAGTACATATTCCGATTTTCTATAAACAGCTAGATGTAGACATAGAATAAAAAAAAACAAAAGAATTGAGAACCTCCTCGATTTAATAATATAAATAAAAATAATAAAGTAATATTATACTTTAGATCCAACTCTATCATTGACACAGCTCACAAACTTGTCATCAATTCAGTCATCTCCAGTATTCTCGAAGAACATGAAATCCTGGAAAAGTAATGTAACTATAGTTTTTTTTTTCGTAAAAAGCAACGTATCATATATAATTATATAGGTAACCGCTGTATCTATAAATCAACATTAATGTATAAAAACCAAGTTTTTACTAACTTAAGTTTGGCAAGTGTATCTAATGATTGTACTGAACAATCTGCTAATTTATTTATTTCATTCACTTATGTACTAACAGCTTAAGCCAACACGTACATTAAGCCAGCTACCTATATTTTCGATCATAATTAAACAGCGGATTAGTTTTATGCGCACACGTACGATCAAGAAGCAAGCTCCAAGCAGCACGGCCTTGATCTCCACTTCCAGGTCCATGGGGAAGCTGATCCCGAAGTGGTCTGCGTCAGAGAACATCTCCCGCGCGAGCCCCATCCAATGCTTCGTCACCTTGCCAACTATGTACGCCCCGTCGCGTGTATACACCTGCAATATGGACGTCAAAGAATTCTTAAGATGATGATTAGGTATGATGTTGTATTCGACGATGGCGACCCTGGCTATGTCGTCCTGGCGTGTGCTCTCTCTCTCTCTCTTTAAGTCGTATCTCCTCATGACTGAGGGTCGTGACTCCGCCTTAATTTGTTAGGGGAGTTCTCTTGGGCAAATACATTGCTGTGGGCGCCCAGGTCCTTCCACGGAAGACACATGTCCTCGGATAATATGGTCCTCAACATGTCGGTTTCCACACAATGTTTTCCTTCACCGTTAAGCGAATGCAAATCCACGCTTAACCTGAAAATTTAAGTCATTGGTGTAGGGCCGGGTTCGAACCAGGATGCGTCTGCATGAAAAGCAGAGGCTGGAACCGCAGAGCCACAGTCGCTCGTGTGCTCTCTATTGGCTGGCAAATCCGAACTTTGTCTTGAAGACCCAATCATACGATGCGCAGTAGAGCTGGCTTAAGCTATAACATGTGTAGGTACTTAGTTGTAGGAAGGAATTCTATTCGCTATACGGCTACGAAACTCTAACAAATACAGCTGAATTTGGAGTCCTTTGTTATGAAGTCGTTAATAATTTTATTAGGATTCTCACATGAAATTCGACATCTCTACAATTTTTTATTTTTTTTTACACGAAATAGGATACTATATACAGATTGCTCCAGTTCTATATATGTATATACTATTAATACTATTATATTAAATTGATAGTGATGTAAGTAACTTCCACATCGAAAACTAGCGAAGTCAGCCTACTCCAATAAATTTCCAAAAATTTTCGTTTACAAAATTATTGAGGTAGGTACCTACATTAAAATCCACATCTCCGCCACAAGAAAAAGTCCGTATTGGTCCCTTAATCTTGAGCGCCACCTCCCCGGAGGCATCCTTGATGGAGTATAAAGGCTTGCAGATGGACCACTCTTGTGCTATGGAGCCTATGACGGTGCCTGGCGGTGAGGACACCTCCATGCTCTGCAGCCAGCACGGGCAACAACAGCAGTCGCAGGCTAGGGGACGCTTCAGATGGATCACCTGCAAGATTGATGGATTATTATTCTAAAGGGACGATGATACGTACAACCATTTTTGTTTTTTTTTCGGATACCTAATGAATAGTACGGAACCCTTCGTGTGCGAGACTAACTCACGCTCGGTCGGTTTTATTGAGAAACGGACAGCCCCAGGTAGCAAAGTGACGTCAGTGACGCTTAAACGACGTCACTCTTAGGTCATAATAGGGTCGGTCATTAATGCGTCGACGATGACGTCTTATGTACGTTAATTAAAAGTCAGTATCTCGACGTCTCATATTCACCATAAAATTGACGTTTTATTGACGTCCATGTAAGGTCAATATCAGGACGTACCATATTCGCCACAAAGTGGACCTTTTACTGACGTCCAGTTAGGGTCAATATCAGGACGTACCATATTCGTCACAAAGTAGACGTTTCAATGACGTCTATTTAGAGTCAATATCAGGACGTACCATATTCGTCACAAAGTGAACGTTTTATCGACCTCTATTTAGGGTCATTATTAGGACGTACCATATTCGCCATAAAGTTTACGATTTACTGACGTCTATTCAAAGTAATTTTTAGGACGTATCATATTCGTCTCTAATGAACGTTTTACTGACGTCTATTCAGGGGTCAATATTATGACGTACCATATTCGCCACAGAGTGGACGTTTTATCGACCTCTATTTAGGGTCATTATTAGGACGTACCATATTCGCCATAAAGTTTACTATTTACTGACTTCTATTCAAAGTAAATTTTAGGACGTATCATATTCGTCTCTAATGAACGTTTTACTGACGTCTATTCAGGGGTCAATATTATGACGTACCATATTCGCCACAGAGTGGACGTTTTATCGACCTCTATTTAGGGTCATTATTAGGACGTACCATATTCGCAACAAAAGTTTACAATTTACTGACGTCTATTCAGGGTAATTTTTAGGACGTATCATATTCGTCTCTAATGGACGTTTTACTGACGTCTATTTAGGGGTCAATATTATGACGTACCATGTTCGCCACAAAGTAGACGTTTTATTGGCGTCCATTTAGGGTCAATATCAGGACGTACGATATTCGTCACAAAGTGGACGTTTTATTGTCCTCTATTTAGGGTCATTATTAGGACGTACCGTATTCGCCACAAAGTTTTCGATTAACCGACGTCTATTCAGGGTCAGTATTTAACGAAAGAAAGAAAGAAATACATTTATTGTTACAGATTTTCAAGACACGATACATATATATTATTATAAACAGTTCACACTCACACACACACACAAAACAAAAACAAAAAAGTATTAGAACGTATCATATTCGTCAATTCAATTAATAACATCAAAAAAGCTTAAACTTTGTGATTTTTAAAAACATCAGAAGTAGGAACGGAAGTTAACGGAACGTAATTCTGACATTTCGTTGAAGTAGGTACCGAACATCGAGTTGAAGCGTCTTGCATAAACTATTACCCTTTTTATAAGGGTAATAGTATTCTTTGATAAAGTTTTTCCCGCTTAAGTATAACACTACTTTATACTACCGTTAGTGAGCGTGTATTCCGTGTTCTTAATTGAAAAATACCTATGTATTCTATTATACAATTTAGCGAAGAGAATGGAAGGAGCGTGTCAATAGTACACAGGTGTAGCCGTAAGTTCTACTCTGTTATTATTGTATTCTGTTATTAATTAAACGCAAGCAAAGCAAGCACGGATGGAGCCACGTCGCACTTGAGGTGCGGGGCGCGGGGGGAACCGCCCGCGCCCAAGGCCACGCGAGCTCGTTCCCGCGCGCCGGCCATCTTGTGGTGAGGCCAGTCCGCTGATAACCGCGATCCGATGCACACACCCGCTGGCTCTATCCGCCGCTCGCAGCAACTCGCATAAAAGTTTCAAGTTTCGTTTTACTTCTACAATCTACGCATGTATACTTACCTTGTGACGTAGGAGCTGGTAGAGTGGCAACCGCCGCCACCACACAGCAAATGGTTTACGCCGAGGCGTTGTAAAGTTTACCTATTGGCCGCCGGTAAAAGGAACGAAGGCGTTCGAAAGAATATTATCTGACGCCAACACACCAGACACGAAATGGAGACTCTATAGCGTCCAGAGAGTGTTCGGTGAAACTGGTACGTATAATTTAATATATTTTCTTATGAAACGCTTGGTTTTGACTCGTTTCCTGGGTTGGAGTACTTACTATAATAGCTTCTGGGTGCAATCTTTACTGATTGAGCTTACTGCTAAAAGTTTTCTGTGTGCTGCTAAGAGTTTAGTTTTTCCGTGATAATTAAAATACCTATGTATATAATGGTGTTGTAATAGCCTGAAGTACCATGAATATTAAAATTTACCAGTGAATTCTAAGACTAACCGATCTAGATTGTAAATATTGTGCTGCTAACTAGAATTTAAATCTAAAATTTACTCACAAGGCATGGCATTGAGAACTTATTGTGTAGGTACATACATAGGTATATTAAAACATGTTCAGCACCACATCATATAGTATCACTGGTGTATCGAGCAGGAGTAGTTTTTGGGTTGTTACAAAACTCTAGGCTAGCTAGCCTTCTAACCTATCCGAGTTGGATTTGCCCTAACTGTAGATTCAAAGATCACATAGTAGTTAGTTAGTCCTACCACAAATTAAACATTACAGAAAAACTTTCCAGCTATTATATGGTTCATGAGATACAGCAGATTGGAGTGTTTTTTTTATAGAAAATGGTACGAAACCCTTCAGGCGCAAGTCCGACTCGCAACTTGGCTGGTTACCTAGACCTGATACTGCTGCATCATCCATCAGGAATCTAAAGGATACCCAACTCCTTGCCAAATTACAGTAGATATGTCGTGTTTGGGCTCATTGTAATAGTCTCGATTAATAGGATATTATAAAGATTGGCCTGAAATTTATGGTTGAGTACACTCTCAACGTAGTGGACACTTAGAGTGTACTCACCCATAATTTAATCAAATGTCAGGGGGTTTTTAAGTTAAAAAGTTATTAATACATATATTTTTGTTACAGGTTTCTTACATGAGAACACTTGGAGGCAGGGATATATCTAGCAAAGTGTCTCGCATACTGAAATTTTTATTCAGTGACCAACTAGCTGAACAATTTAATTTTTATGGAAAAAGATCTAACAAAAAGGCTTTCTGCCAGCTGCGCCTGCGAAAGTGTATAGTGGGTAAGCTTAACATAACATGCAACTGTTTTTATGTGAAGTTCAAATCCCCACAGAACCAACATTGGAAGTTTCAGCCTAGCCCAAGCCCTATCAATTTGAAAGGTGGCCTGTACTCAGCACTGCCAATACGCTAGAAATGAAGTTTAAAGTTTTAATTGTACATGGCTATAATTGTATAATAGGCACCATTAACAAATTTATTATTTCTTTATAGAAGGGGTTGTCATCACCACAGGATATACTACTGTCAAAGAAGTGGAAGATTTTATTAAAATCTGGTTAAAGCATGCCCCTCAGAGATTGAAGAAGCAAAAAAATAATTAAATAGTCACACAAAATATGGAAGGGAAAATAAAAAAATCGAAAAAGGCTATAGTTGGCAAACGTCAATTATTGAGAAGAGCGAAGGAAGCAGAATTATGTTTTTTATCTAATTTACAAGAGAGTACTATAGCAGTAAGTGTGTCATCTTCCTTTCTTAATTTGCCAAATACTTCTCAATCTGAAATTGAATCATGAGGTTCTAGTAATAATTCCAATTTATTGATGCAACATGACATTTTCCATGAAAATCATATTGTTACTTTTGATGATGAGCATTTAGTGTCTAATTCAGATCGGGTACATGTCAATTGTTTATGTTTGCTCAGTTTTGTAAACTTTAATAAATAAATAAACAAATAGTTAATTTTGAGTAGATTAGAATTCTTGAAAAATAACTTTGCATATTATGGATAATTAAGATTAGCAATATTAATAATATGTAATGTTGTAAGAGTATATAACAATTATTGATTGTCTTTAACAGTCTTTGTATGTTAAGTTTTAAGATTAGTTAAGTTCTACCTGTAAAATAGCTACCTACGCCACACTTCCCCTAACTACGGGTACATGTCAATTGTTTATGTTTGCTCAGTTTTGTAAACTTTAATAAATAAACAAATAGTTAATATTGAGTAGATTAGAATTCTTGAAAAATAACTTTGCATAATATTGATTGTCCTTAACAGTCTTATGTATTTCTTAAATATAAATTTACTATGCTACGTACATTGTTTTATTTGGTTACATCCATAGTCCTAAGAGTGTGTTCAGGGTACGTGGATATAGGATGCCACATATCGCAAACTAAATTTTAAATTCTATTCATCATTTACTTTGTTCACAGGGAAGTGACTGGGCTGTACATATTAGGGCAGCCATCAACGTTGGAGTAATGTCATTTACTTAGTTCACAGGAAAGTGATTGGGCCATATATACATACTAGGGCAGCCAATGACATTGGAGTGACGTCATACACAGGATTCACAGTAACGTCACTATGAATACTGTATATGACGTTACTCCAACGTCAACGGCTATCCTAATATGTACGGCTTAGTGACGTCTTTATGAAAACTGTAAATGACGTCGCTCCAACGTCAGTAGCTGCCCTAATATGTATGGCCCAGTGACGTCCCTATAAATATAGTAATTGACGTCTCTCCAACGTCAGTGGCCGCCCTAATATGTACGGCCTAGTGACGACCTTATGAATACAGTGAATGACGTCGCTCTAACGTCAGTGGCTGCCCTAATATGTACGGCTTAGTGACGTCCTTATAAATACAGTGAATGACGTCGCTTCAACGTCATTGGCTGCTCTAATTTGTACGGCCTAGTGACGTCTCTATGATTGCAGTATATGACGTCACTCCAACGTCAGTGGCTGCCCTAATTTGTACGGCCTAATGACGTCTCTATGAATGCAGTGTATGACGTCACTCCAACGTCAGTAGCTGCCCTAAATTGTACGGCCCATTATCGTCTCTATAAATGCAGTATATGACGTCAATCCAACGTCAGTATATGACGTCACTTTAACGTCAGTAAACTTACGTCTTGAGGCTGTGACAAATTGTCGTCATCTGAAGGAAGTCCCCGACGTCATGATTATGACGTCTCTTACGTCGAGCAGTACCGTAAACGGACGTCATAATAACGTATAAATGCTACCTGGGGCAGCTGCAATAGGTACATAATTCGTGAAAAATTAGTAACAGACAGGGAAAGATGGTATTTTTACCTTTAAAATACGAAACCATGCTCATTGCAGCAGTTAGGTATCCATGGCACAATTATATATTTAATTAATTAATGATTTTATGAATAGCCCTAACAAAAAAAATAGGTACATACCTAGATTAAGTGTAGGTAGGTACCTACTGTGTGTAGATGACCTGCTTCGTACCTATGTAGGGGATAGATATTAGAACCTGGATTAACAAACATTTAGGTACCAACCTCATTGCTGTAATTATCTAAAATCATCATATCGAAGGGGCGGTAGCTGGCGCAACAGTTTCTCGTGCAACAATCATTATCTTCAATCGCTTTAAAAATTGGTTGTCCCGCGCTGTTCTTCACAGTGTATTTGTTATTGGTTTCGAATCCTGTGAATGCCTCGAGCATTTCCACTTCCTGGTGGACGAGGAGCTGGTCAATCATAGATAAATATTCCAAAGCGCCACCTAGAACGTAGAAATCCCCGTGAACTATATATTTTTTGAGCGATTTTCATCTCCAATTAAAAAAGGTATTTTAAACACTATGTAGGTGTAGGTGTCGCGAGCTAATATTTGTAATGAACCATATTCTGTAGGTAGTAGGTACCATAAACCAACCATACTTGGGTGATGCCATCTCTTAGCAATATTACCTATGTAGTTACTAATATCAACTTGGTAGAACAGCTTTCTACTGGCAAATCACATATTAAGGTAAAGATTGGTAAAGATAAAGGTTTATTGTTCACATCCACAGCAAAGCATATTTCTAATTCTCCCACTATTTCCAGGTAAACGCAAATTGTTTATCGACTTATTTCAAACAAAGATGTGCAGTTTTGGGCGGGAATATATTAAACTTGAATGAGAACCATGAATGTGAATATTATGAAACAGCTTATTGATCAACATTTACTTGATCTCTGCATGCTGTTATCACTTTATAAAGAATGTTTAAGGTGAATTTCAGATATGAGTCTCAGTAATCCGAAATAAATGAATTATATTTATTTATAAACTAGCTGCTCTGCCCGGCTTCGCTCGGTCACGCGTTATACATATACTTAAAACCCGTCCTCTTAAAACACTATCTATTAAAAAACCACAACAACCCCGTTGCGTAGTTTTGGAGATCGAAGAATGTAAGGGCCGCCCGTACACCGCCTGCTGCATATTTAAGTAAGTATTAAAATTTTAATTTAATAATTATTTCATTTCTCGCCGTAAAAACCATCCTTGAACTTCAATGAATATTAAAAATAAAGAATTAGCCGAATCGGTCCAGGCGTTGTTGAGTTATGCGCTTACCAACACATTATGCGATTCATTTTTATAATATAAGACTAAAACATACTAACTCATCTTAGAACCTCAGATAAAGGAACCAATTTATCTGAGTCTTAGAACACTAATTTTCTAATTTTGCCGCACTTCTAAATCACTAAAATGTCAACAATGAACAATTTGTAAAATAGTTGCCAAAATATAAAAAAAAAGATTTAAAAAAAGTGCTTCTGACACCATCAAACGAATACACGTATTTTTTTTTTGATTGACTAAATATTTCAATATACGACTGCGTAGAGAGTCAGCACCTTTTTGTTATATTTGTATTTACCTGTTTGTTTGTGCTTACTGTCAAAGTTAATGAACACTTTAGAACTTATTTTCGTAGAACAGGATACCTGTCTTTCTGCTACCCTAAGTTGGAAATAGGAATATGGCAACCTTCTGTGGAATTCTGAAGTCTCTTTTCATCAAATCAATGTCAAATAATAACAATATGACAGCTGCTAAAAAGAAGTAGCAGATTTTGAAAAGTTCGTTGTGTTGAAAAATAAAGATACAATTATTTATTTTTTCATAATTACTGGTACATTCTTATCAAAACTATTATGTCACATTTATGTGCTGATGAATTGAGTGACGAGGAAGTATTTTTCGGCAAAATGACCCTGAAGGAAGTCAAGAAACACATCTGGCTGAACCATGGGAAAAACAGAACGTGAGGATTATTTTAAAAGAATGGCTTGTTCTAATTAATGTTTATTAATATAAAAACAAACCATAAGTGCAAGTCTCAAAAACAAAGATAGTCGTCATAGTCAAAGCATAGTTATGTTCCAAATCCGTTCTAAACGGGGTTACTTGTAAATTTAAATTACTTGTGCTCAATAAATTAATGTGGTATTATATTAAGATGATAGAGCCAACGGGTGTCCGGCTGTCACAGGTCAAACCTGGATGGGGCTGGCTAAAGATCGAAGCCAATGGCATATTATGAGAGAGACCTATACCCAGCAATGGAACTAAACCAGCTGTGGATGATGATAATGACAAAGGTCATCGGTACTTAGTAGTCATAGTAATAGGGTACTTACTTGCTCAGCTAGCACAGCTTTACTTTGGATACACAACTCTTATGAAATTAAGAGAATTAAACTTGACTATAAATTGAGATAAAAGTGATGGACAATGCTTAGTTTGATTTTTTTGCTCAGCTAGCACAGCTTTACTTTGGATACACAACTCTTATGAAATTAAGAAAATTTAACTTGACCATAAATTGAGATAAAAGTGATGGACAATGCTTAGTTTGATTTAAGGATGTACATGGTTAAACATCCAGTTTAAATTATTTAATTTGTAGGTCTACTGCAGTTGAGAGACAAGAGCCAGTTGACTGCAATGCTAGTATACAAATCATAGAATCACATTCTCAACCCAATCTTAGGAATGCCCTTTCAGATAGTGTGCATACACTTCTAAATGAAGATCACAGGAAATCTGAAGAAAATTTAGTTAAAATGGAAAACAAGGTGTCAGAAATGAGTATTTCTCCAAAAAAGATTGGACGTGAAGAATTTGATAACACATTTGAAATGGTAGAATATATTTTAAACACTGGCCCCATACTTGATGCAAAGAAATTAGGAACTGGAATTACTAATAAAAATCAGCAAAGTAATGATGAAGAAAAAAATACTCTGAAAACAAATAAATTAGCCACATTAACTCCCAAGAAAGAAATCAAAGCTGAAAAAACAACACCTAATAAATTGACTCCAAAA
The DNA here is from genome assembly GCA_927399415.1 of Macaria notata. Classification (NCBI taxonomy): domain Eukaryota; kingdom Metazoa; phylum Arthropoda; class Insecta; order Lepidoptera; family Geometridae; genus Macaria; species Macaria notata. The sequence goes on from OV656727.1 coordinate 7,065,351, forward strand.
AAAGAAATTGGTTCTGGCACAGCAAAGAGTCCAATGAAAAAGTTAAAAATAGAACCTAAAACCCCAAAAGCTGAGGCTTCTACACCAACAAAAGTAGCAATAAACAAAGGTAAAAATGAGCCAATAAAACTTCTGATAACTTCTCCATCACCATCCAGACAGCATTCTCCAAGGTACTTCACTCCATCCAAGAGTCCAAGAAAACAGGAAGATGAATTTCTTACTCCATGTAATGATATGTTGAAGGCTAAGACACCTATATTTAAGACTCCTGCTAATTCCCTATCCACCAAGAAGCAATCAGCAGCTTCCTTGAAGTTCACTCCGAGTAAATCCTCAATGTTTAAGCACATCCAGAGTCCAATAGCATCCTACATTAAAAGCTCAGTAGAGGTGCCTATGATTAGTAATGTTTGCCCAAAAAAACCACTGCCTGGAACATCTATGATACCAAAATTGGTAAAAAGTTGGGGACTAATAAAAACTGGGAATAAAGAGAATGTGAATATTCCTACCACGGTTTTTAAAAGTGCTAAAAAGACTAAAGTGGTAAGTTACTCTTCTAAGATACATCTATAACCTATCACCAAAAATGTTCTTTCTGTGATACATATTTTTCCCATTATTGTTAATTATAGTCATATAATATATAAGCAAGTGTGGCTCAGCGGTTCCAGTGTCTGCATTTCATCCAGACGTACCCTGGTTCGAATCCACCCTACACCAATGACTTGTATTTTTCAAGTTATGTGTAGATTTGAACTCGCTTAGCGGTGAAGGAAAACATCGTGAGGAAACCGACATGTTTGAGGACCACAATATCCGAGGACATGCGTCTTCCGTGGAAGGACCTGGGCGCCCACCACGATGTATCTGCCCAAGAAAACTCCCCTAACGAATTAATTCTGCGGGGGAGTCACGACCCTCAGTCATGAGGAAATACGACTCAAAGAGAGTCATATAATAATATAACAGAGGCTTGATTGATGCTAAAAATATATGACATGATAATGCTAATGTAACATTATTAATGTATTGTTCTATAAATTACTCTTTCAATCATTCCAGGTGCGTACACCAGTAGTACAGAAACAAAGTCAGTCAGCCAAGAAGCTTCTAGCAACTCTGCCTAAACCTCCTGTCATTCTGAAACATGAAGCTAGAGAATTCAGCAAAGCAAGGAAACCATTAGTAAAGCTGCAAGAAGACAGTATTGCAGACCTCTCCTGTGTACAAGCAGATGTATCTGTGTGTACTCAAGTGAAACCCAATAAAAAGTTTTGAACACCACACCTGAGACCATCCCTTGAAAGTGTCAATTTATAAATTATAGTAGTTATTGTGAACTATACATGTTGTTGGCGTACAGAACCCATAAGTAAGGTATTTGGTGGCTTTGGTGTTCAAAAGTAATAATTAGATTATTTTAGGTAATTTATTTTTTAATTGCATTTTGAATTTTGGTCTGATAGTTTTTAATTTATTATTTTCAATCCTTATGGAGAGTTAATACTTAGTGTTTTGTGTTATTTTAGGAGCTTGAGTCTGACCTAAATACCTCAATAATAATAAATGACTATGAAGAGTAAGGGACACAAGTCATGTATTTGTTTATTTCTTAGTAGTTCAATGTAGTTTGTAATGTCATATCATGTGGTTCTATTTAAAATAAACATTGTGTAATAATTATAATATCTTTTATTTAGATTATAAAACTACAGTACAATATTTAAAAAAAGTAAGTATAGGCAACTAGTCATATTCAAAATCATGAAAACCTATTGTTTCTGAATCATATCATTTTTCATACAATTTGACAAATAGGCACATCTTTTAGGCATTTATTAGGATACAAACACTTTCAATATATAGGAGTGTTTCAAAATACAGTATGCACAAGAACATCATCGTTAGTTAATTAACAAGACAGTATAGTAGCACCAGGATATTTCACTTAAAACTTGCAAAATATCTAATAATATATAACCCTTTTGTAGTACATATAATCAAATTTCAAAATTATATGTCTTCTAAAACCAAAAATCACGTAAAAATAGCTTCATAAAATTCAGATCAAAAATTTTGAAAAAAGGTAAGTTTATGACTAGTAAGTGAATCACTTTCAGCGATGTCTATTTTATGAATAAGTACACATTCGCTTTGTTATGAGATTTTCATACAATTTTTCACAAATTAAATATCAATTATGAATCTGTATCTGCTTTAGTCCATTTATTTCACAATTGGTCTTTAAGATATCTTTTGTGCAAACAAAATAGTTGGCGCTTCGAGTGGGGTTTAGAAAGTACCCAATCGAGGGGGGGTCGAAGGGGGGGAGGGGAGGGGAACCTCCCCCCAAAAGGGGGGGCATCGGAACCCCCCCCTTTTTGAGATATGACCATTTTTGTATTTTGAGGTTAAGTACTACGATTTCACTATGGGGTACTTAACTACCTAACCCAACACTTGCACTACAACAAGACTTGGCTCCTCCTCGCTTCGCTCGTCGTCGCATATGCGTGGTAGAAAGCAACCTAACGAACCTAATCTACCTTCTGTCACAGACAAGTGACTTCGAGTCCAACACTTGCACTACAACAGGACTTAGCTCCTCCTCGCTTCGCTCGTCGTCGCATGTGCGTGGTAGAAAGCAACCTAACGAACCTAATCTACCTTCTGTTACAGACAAGTGATTTCGAGTCCAACACTTGCACTACAACAGGACTTGGCTCCTCCTCGCTTCGCTCGTCGTCGCATGTGCGTGGTAGAAAGCAACCTAACGAACCTAATCTACCTTCTGTCACAGACAAGTGACTTCGAGTCCAACACTTGCACTACAACAGGTTAGGTTAGGTTTAGCGTCCCGTAAAGTACACCCCAACCAGCTACGCTCGCTCACTCGACCCCGCCATCCCCTTCTATTCTAACCTAACCTCAAGCATGCATCGAAGAAGAAAGAAAATTACTTGACACTGGCAAATACGCGAAGAGTGTGACGCCAATACTAAAAAAAAAACAATGGCGTCACGTTTCGTTCATCAAGTTACAAGTTACACACAAAATATTATAACTACGTAAAAATTTGCAATCAAATAATAAATAAAATTACGTATTATATGTATTTTTCATCAATATATACGTAATTGTGACAAAAACTAAACATTACATATACACATTAGCAAATAAATATAATAGTTTGATAAGTCGCACGCTTGTATGTAATAGCAGTCCGTAAAACGAAACGCGAATGGCCGCCAAAATGACAGGAAGGTGTCAAAATGGTCGATTTTTTCACGTTTTTTTCCTGATTTTTAAATAATTATATCTCAAAAACCATAAGTTTCCTAAAAATAAGATTTTGTATATAGGTTTCTAATAATATAAGCTATCTGTAAAAAAAAAAATGAAGCCTTAAAACGATTGGGTACTTTCTAAACCTTAGCCGGCGCTTCTTTAGAAGAGGTAGATTTTATCAATCATTGATTAAAAATGCTTTTCTGGCAGATATTTTTACCATAACAGACGAAATAAATGAAATTACATTAGCAGATGCATAAGCAGTTACACTTCAGTTATACTTCAATACATTGCAACAAGCGTACTTAGATCTACACATTCAATAAACCTTTAATAATAAGCATTTATTATACCTCCATAGTAAAAATAGGTGTCAAACCATATTGCTCTTTTGAATAAACTATTGTATAGTAAGACCTAAAACTGAAATAGATTCAGTGAAGATGAAAAAACATTTTGCATGAAAACTATACTTTTTGGTAAAACTACAAAGCCCATGCCGTCTTATTACAAAACGTGGTTTAAATATTAGTCTAGGACATAAAAATAAAGTCGGTTCTAGTTGTTCATGCATCACAAACAATCAAAATGTTAACTTCTAAATATACGTTTATTTATCATTGGCAACATTTTCACAATTTGATTATTATGACAGAGGAAAACTTATTTTGAGTAACAAAAACAGACTGCATATTTTCAAAGTTCTGAACTAATATTTAAACTTCGTTTTGAATTAAGACCCATGCAGTTTATTTTCTTCGGGCGAGATCAAAATTATGATTTAAATTAATCACAAAATATTTTATCGCTTTTGTGTCTCACCATACAACAGTTTGCATGGAAATTACGTACAACCGACTGCCAGTTAGTGTAAAATTACCGTCGGAATTTTAACTTTAGTATATTCTTTTAAATATCAATATGCAGTATCAAAACTTGTAAATACAGGCTGCCTAATTGTTTGTTTGTTTCATAAGACATAACGTTACACTTTGACTATAGTTAGGATATTCAATACATTTTTTTTTAAAACTAGTACGGCTTTGCACTTGGCCATAGTTTACCTGAAGGTAAGCAAAGGCTATGGCCTAAGATAGAGTGTGCTTACCAGATAAGAACCGATTCACTCTCGCTTTGAATATAGCATACATACATGTTAATGACTTTTTTCGTTTTACTTTAAAAAGTGTTGGTTTTCATTTATTACACAAATAACAATGACATGCACATGCTGATGTAAATTTATAAACCTGGATTAATAATTTATATATTTGATTGTTGATAATCTTTTTGATCAATGTATTGTTGTTTAGTAATTTACAAAAGTGTTCGTAGTATGTTGTATGTATATTGAAATATTTTTGCAGATTTAACAAAGAGATTCGAAGGCAGTAGTTCTAGTCGTATATCTTAAACTAAGTACATATTTCTTACTAAACTAATACAATTATAATCATCAAAAATAATAATAAACGTGAAATCCACACTTTGTGCTTTAATAATCACAATAATACAATATGAAATCAAAATAATTAGAAATATTGTTTCCATTTTTCAAGAGATTCATCTTATGCCAATTCTTCATTCCAACAATAAAAGATCATAAAATAATGTAATATAAAACTTAAGGCTAATTCCATATACTTTAAATAGAGTAACATCATAAGAACATGAAACTAAATAATTATTGTACGTATTTCAAGAGTTCACAACAAACATAGGAAATAGGTGTATTTATGTATTCTTAAAATTACATCACACAGATACTGAACTAAATAGTTTAAAAAAAACTGGATTTTAACTTTTTTCGTTTTGAATAATTTACGATTTCTTATTTCAAGAGAAAATTTTATAAGGAGATTCTTCGAAGAGATGTTTCAAGTTAACTTTTTGACTCAGCTTACATTTATTTCATCTATTTTTTATCAATTTAGTTCAATGTCTGTATAAATTCGAGTAGTATTCAATTGCATATCAACTGCTGAGGTAAACATAACTAGAAATCTTATAAATGCTGGGTATTTGTATTGAGTGTAGTTACAGCATGCCCGGACGGTCCCTTTCGTTTTGACCAGATTTCTCGAAGAACATGAAATCCTGGAAAAGAACAAGACCGTATTTTTGTATCAATTCTTTTAAAATATTGGCAGAATAACGCAAATAGCTACTTATTAATCCCCCTAATAAGAAAAATAGATGATATAAGTTTGACGTTTTTATGTACCTGCTTATCTTTCTGTGGCACCTACACATATTGACAAGACTTTAAAACATATCGGTTTCCTTACGATTAAACATTTAGCAAGTGAAAATCCACACATAAGTTTAAAAACAAGGTTGTGGTGTAGGGTTGAGATAAGAGTCGTCGGAATGTAAATGCATTTACTACGGAACCACACTCGATTAAAAAGCATCATCATCATCAGCCTGTTATCGCCCACTGCTGAGCACATGCTTCTCTTAGATAAGATATTGAATCAGGTGTTACTTTGCGGAATTCCATTGTAAATGAAACGCTGGAGAAATAAAATCAAAAGAAAAAAGAGGTGGCCACTTTGGTTAGGAGGTGAGGTGTGGCGGTGGCGGAGAAACACACCTGAAAACCACCAAGTTTGTTTTTTTGAAGCTGGTTAAGGAGCAGTCGCAGCGGAAAATCTTATATATTTCTCCAGTTTCATTTACATGCTTCTCTTTTTGTATGCCATCCATCACTTTTCTGTGCCTATTGAATCCAGGTGCTCCCTGAAGTTTTACTTATGTTATATACTCTGGTTTAATTTTTAAAGGTTTGTATTGGACAGATATTCATGTAAAAATAACATGTATCACGGGAAGACGTTGGTATCCGGGATACAGATATAGGAGATCTCGTCCGGATGCCAACACACCGCTTGCAACTTTGAAATTAGACATACATAAATATATATGTTCTTAGTTTTTAAGTATTGTACGAAACCAATAAACATTTTTGAGTTTGAGATACCTACGTCTTTTGGTGTCGGAAGCCAAGATCCAATTTGGGTCGTTGAACCAACGTAGTTATTCAGGTATCTATACAAAAAAGTAAGCTTACAATCAGGAAGCAAGCTCCGAGCAACACAGCCTTGATCTTGACGTCCAGGTCCATGGGGAAGCTGATCCCGAAGTAGTCTGAGTCTGTGAACACCTCCCGCGCGAGCCCCGACCACTGCTTCGTTATTTTTCCCACCTTGCGCTCCCCGTCGCGGGAGTACACCTGGAATTGTGAGAAAAATAATATTAAGAGCCTGAGCATCCCATTGTGAGGTTAAGATACCTAAATAAACAATAATATTAATAAATACATATATTGTACTAGCAAACCCAGCGAACTCCGTTTCGCCAGTTTGTAGTAGATGCTATGTATCAGATATGGCGCTGTGTGTGAAAAATGATTTTCCCTGTTTTCCCGCTTTTCTGTTGAATTTTTTCCCGAATTTTCTTTGCTATAATCCTCACGGAGCCCGAGACCTTTCCAACGAATGCAAAACCGTGGAAATCGGTTCGTGCGTTCTGGAGTTATAGCGTCAGGAAGGAAAACCCGACTTATTTTTATATAGTAGATTGTAGTTCACAATAGCTCAAAGTAGAAAGAACCAGTAGTGGCAGTGCAGAAGCCAAACACACAAAGTGCAATGCTTATGCTGGTGTGAACTAAAAGCCTTAGAAGGCCACTTTAATTAAAATAAAGGTAAGGTGTGATATTTGTTTGTTTACCTATCTGAAGCCGGCGTAGGCGCAACGAAACAATACTAAATTTATTTTCAACGTTAGTAATGATATTTTTCAAGTTTTTAATTCAGTGTTCATGAAAATTCCGGAAATATATTTAGTGTTGTTCCGCTGCAACTGCTCCTCGCTGGCTTCAAGCTTTATTTCAGACAAAGAGTGTCTTACATGAAATTCCACGTCTCCACAGATAGACCAGGTGCAGAAAGGTCCCTTGATCCTGAGCACCACCTCCCCGGAGGCATCCTTGATGGAGTAGCAGGGCTTGCAGATGGACCACTCTTGTTCTATGGAGCCTATGACGGTTCCTGGCGGTGAGGACACCTCCATGCTCTGCAGCCAGCACGGACACCAGCAGGAGTCGCAGGCTAAAGGACGGGTCAGGTGGATCACCTGCAAGATTGATGGAGATAGATTTAATGATAACATTTTAATATAGCATAGTCTTTTAATGGCGAATCTCAGCGGTTTCTATTATGGCCTCGTTAAGACAAATTTTGTTATAAACTGCCTATTACATAGCGCACAGTGCAATTGGCCGTTGTTATCGGAGCTATAGTTGTAGGCACGAATAATAATTCGCACTTCACACTGCATGGCTGTCTGGGCAAAAGTATGAGTAGAAAAAACCAACCACATAAGTTTTATGGGTTTGTAGTTACCGTGAAACTATTTTTTGTATAAAACATATGATATTTAACAACTACAAAATCTATGTAATTAATTTTCTAGAGGCGAGATTTTTGTTTGAATATGTGCATACATAGTATACAACGAAATGAAATTATTAAGAACGAAATAAAAACAATTTTTGTTAGCAAACTACTGCAAATATGTTGACTTAGTGATAAAATCCCTCCACACAATTTTATCCTTGTTATGATTTCTTGTTTGAAAAACGATAATACCTATATAATATACTTATGTTGTTCATCCAATGGAAATTATAGGCATGTTACGTAGATCTACGAGTTTTTCTATCCATTACATTATCGTGAAATAATAATATAATAATGGGTTTTCTTCCACAATCGAAGAACGCGACTCTATACGGAAATATACCTACAAACGCTGATGACACATATTCTATTATTTGAATACCAACCTCATTGCTAAAGTTGTCCATAATCTTCATATCGAAAGGCCGCATGGGTCCGCAACAGTTTCTCGTGCAACAATCATTATCTTCAACCGCGTAATACACTTTCTGTCCCACGCTGTTTTTCACAGTGTATTTGTTGTTGGTCTCGAATCCTACGAATGCTTCGAGCAGTTCCACCTTCTGGTGAACTAGGAGCTGGTCAATCATAGATAGGTATTCCAAGCCTCGAGGGCAGTTGCTCAGCCCTTGCGGTATAGTCATCCAGCCACCTGGAATGTAAGAAATTTTAAATGAGTTCCCGACGGATAACCTTCTATCATAAAATGTTCTATTTGTTGAATTATATGTAGTATCGGTTTTCAAGTAGAAATCTGATTGGTTATTTCCGGATTTTCTTTTCCCTTGAATTATAATTTATCTGTCTTCAAGTCGAGAGCTAACCGGTTTTTTTGTACGCATAGACCGTCACTTGACCGAACATCTGGCAAGTTGCATTTTAAATGAATTCCCCTCAGTTTCTCTGTTCCTCTTGAACTAAAAATATAATAATCTTCAAGTCGAGAGATAATCGGTTTTTTGTAGGCAAGCGCTAGACCGCTGACTGCGCAGTTGCTTAACATTTAGCGAGATATTGCGTGAGCCTATCTTGCACAAAAAAAAATGGAAAATGTCGCCACTAAAAGCAATTTTTTATATCAAACTCGCAATACATTTTCTTAAATATAAACAATGCCATAAAGAAGTTCATATCAACTCAGACGTAAAATGCATGATAAATAATAATGCTTAATTGTAAGATAAAAATATTATAAGGTCAAGTGCTTTAGTGATACTTTTGTATGCAAATAAGTATAGCAATACTATAGTAAAATATTTCATATTTGTGTGTCCAGTGTAATAAATTACTAAGATTTGTATTTAAAACCCGGCACGCATGAATTAATGAAGCACGCATTTAGGTAGCTAACGTACACAGACAAACCCACAATTCAGAACATATTACAATCTGACATGAACTGCTTAAACATACAGTAAAAATTATTGCAATTTGCTGTAAATATCCTTCATCAACGTTAGTCAATTTTTACACATTACTTTGAGTTAAATCAAAGTAGATAGGCTTAATTCCTTGTTACATCGTCAAATAAACAGCAAATTGCATATAAAATAAATAAAACACACCAAATAAAGTAGCATAAAAACAAAGACCCAAAAATAATTTAGCTACAATTGTACCAACACCAAAAAGCGTAGAAATTGATCTAATTTCATTTTTTTTCAGCACTAATAATACATACTTACATATTTTGTCACAATTTAAAGTGAAACAGAAGTTTATAAAAGTTTTATTTCGTGACAACAACAGTGTAAACATCAGGAAAAGAGCAAATAAACTGGACAAGTACTACAAGTTGCGCCGCCATATTTTCTACGCTTTTTGGTTTTGGCATACACATGCAAAACAAACCATAAATAGACACAAACCATACACACAATTAATATACACCCTCCACCACACTATAGTCTATGTGAAGCATCAACCTCTTCTCTTCATCCGACAAGAATCTCTCATAACCACTGCGTTTCGATTTGAAGATCTTTCTATAAGCGCGGCACAAACTTCTCTTGACACTCGCTACGCTCAAAGTGTCCAAATATACTTTCTTATCGGCTATATTTACACGATTTTTGGACACCAAAGCCTTAAATTTACACCAATTCACAGACACTTTATTGTTCTTTTGGCTAGCTTTTTCTACCGGCTCAAATGTTTTGAAATCTTTATTCAACATTGTAATTTTTATGATAGCACATATAGATTTATTTTAATTAAAAAAAGATAGTGTCTCAAATGAGACTGAGAATAAGAATGAATGCAATATGGATAAGGCCTGTTACACTAATCGAGCAATTAAACGGAGTTAGTAAGTCTGTTTGTTTCCTTTAAAAGGCAAACAGAGAAATATTAAATTGTTATTATTGATACAGTTTTATTTTTGACGACAGCAAGAAAAGAAGAAGTGGTAGTTTGATTTATTATAAAAGTAAAAGCATTTAGTCATGGTTTTAATAGATTGTCTTTACTCAAATCGATAAAGATATTATAGGATTACACACACGTCACTTACAATTGCTTATAAATTTATTGTATTTTTTTATACTGTTAAGACATTGTTAGCTCAAATCAATTTTTACCCAACACGATCGCATCTGCAGCACACAACTAGTTATCGATAAAGTATTGTTATTATACCACCTATAATATTATCAGAATATTTGTACTGACAGGGCGCGGAGGAGGTTGAAGAAACAAACAAACATGTTATCAGCTAGAAGTCATTAGCTCCGTTTGCATTCCCTATACATAAGAAGTACATAATAAGTATATAATAAGATTGGGTTGTGTCAATATGTGGTGTAATCTAGAACGTATACGAGGACCAAAGTCTGTTGCTTAATGATTGCTATTGTTTCAGATTTGTTATTGCTTACTAGTGGACGCTCGCGGCTTCGCTCGCGTAATTTCAGCATAAAAAGCCTGACGCTCCTATAAGACCTCATACTACCTACATACCAAAAATCATGTAAATCCGTTCAGCCGTTTCTGCGTGATGAGCATTTAAATTAACAGATAAACAGATAAAAACTGTGTTTTATTGTCGATTTAAAGTATGTACTCAAACTTTATTTTATAACTTCTATGTTCAGATTTTTGACCCTCTTCAGCTTTATTGAACATATGGATTACAAGGGACTGTAAGCTTTTATAGACAAAAATATTATGTAATACTTAAGGAACTTTGTGACAATATCTACTAAGTCTGTCGCTGAATAATTGTTTTTACTTTACAGTTGGTACCAATGGACATACATGTGATTGCTACTGAATTCGTTTCATAAATATCATCATCATCGGGTGCCATCTTCGCATAAAGAAGTTTAGAGGTCAAAAATAGGTTTCATAAATATGAAGTAGGTATATTTTATGAATGGAGTATATAAGTTATAAACCCATTTCTATCAACAAAAGTTGACCACTCCACTATAAGTGTAGTTTTCAGTATCACTAATTAACACGCAAACATAATTTCTATTTCTAATTAACAAAGCAAAACTGATTTAATTCTGTTCAGTACATTTGGCATGCTTCAGTACGCTTCAGAAAAGTTAGTCTAGTACGGCAGTTGTTAAGCCATGTCAGAGGCCCTTAGGGCGGCTTGATAAACACTCGACACCAGAGTTGGCCACTCTCATTTGATAAGAAGACAGTGAAACATAAGCTGATTACAGACTACTTTTCATCCTTGTGTTCATGCAATAGTAATCATAAGAAAAGCGACAAATAAAATTAATCTAGAACTGCAAGTGGCAGACTTGCTACTGTTTTTTTTGGTTGAGGTTCAATACTCAATATCCACCAATCAGAATTCTACAACCAGATTAGAGGTTCAACAAAAACCAACCAAGGTTAACCGCAGACTTGTAACAAGCAAGCATCACAAGCAACCAAACTGGACTAGTAATGAAAAAAAAACCTATTGTGTATTGTTACAAAATTTACCACTTGAATGAACCATTCGAAATGCTGACATAGATTTCTATAGAAACTGAATGTCTGGTTGCTCTATTCAGCTACATTACATATACTTATAAGACTACATACTTCGTGTTATAAATTTTAACCAAATAAAATTTTGTAAATATTGTTCTGATCTAATGTAATCTCTCATCTACACAACTGGTCTGAATGATGCTATTTTTTTAACTAGAAATTTGAAGCTGACTATGTGACAGTTTAGATAATATAGAGCTTTATGACTGCCATTCTAAGCAATAAATAAAATCATAAATATAATCTAGGACTACTGTATGGCTGTTTAATAAAACTGACTTAGTTTATTTTTTTAACACAGAATAGGCTAACGTTTGACTACAGCCTGCCTGATGTTAAGCACCACTGTAATCTAAGATGTTGCACGTTTGCCTAGTAGAAACCTATTTACTCTGGATTTGAAGACCCCTGGAGTTCAATTAGTATGCATTTATTATTAAAATATAAAGTAAAGTAAAATTTTATTGTATAACATGAACAATGTACATATATAATATCTGCATCACAATCTACTAACGCGAGGTGCTATGTGAAATCGACATTTCATAAAAATCAAATAAAATAGAAGTATATAAGATAGAGCTATTTTTTTTTCAGTTTATATAATTTTGATTCAGTGTTAAGACAATAAAAGACGCCAAAACACGATTACGTAAACTTTGCTCGATAGTTTTATTTTTTGAAAAATAGTTGTTTTGAAAAATTTTTACCTCTTTTCCAAAAGTAGTACAGAAATTTAAACCAATTTAATTATATCTAAAAAATAATGTTATTATTTAGAGGAGTAATGAGCCATAAATAGAATATTCTGATTGCTGATTTTATATGAATTTATTTCGTCAAAAACGTCTGCAAAACTGTCAAATTGTGCAAAATTGTTTGCGTGTGGACAAGACTCGTCGGCCGGAGCTATGCGCGCGATGCTCGCCCTTGCCTTCATGTTGATACGGCGTGGAATGGCATGCGAAAAAGCCACTGTAGGCATTTTTCCAAGCGCAAAGCGTTTTCGGGTGAAATATGGTGGCCTTAAGGGTGATATATTCCGGGGCTGAGCTGACAGACACCGGAGGGGTCCACAGGGTGGCGGATAGTGGAACGGCCACCAGATATGGTGGTTAGCTGCGAATAACCAATAAGCAGTCCCCGACCAACAGCGGCGGAACTATCAGGACGTAGTGGGTAGTCTGGTGGAGCGGGCTAACCTATAAAGTGCTACAAAAGGTCCAACAACGGTTCTGTGACATGGCGATCAAACGCCGCCATTAAATAAGCGTTTCCCCGGTGTTAGGCAGCGGTAACACCGGTACTGGCGAGAGGCCGAAGAGGAAGGCTCTGGAAGGGTTCTGGTCAGGATAGCAACTGATGGGCAACCAGCTCTTGTACCGCGGTGCGGAAGGCAAGTGGGAAACCACCGCACTACTTATCCCAATTTTGGAGTAATGGAAAATGTCGCCTAATACAGTAAACGTTCTTGACAACGGGCTTCCGCGAAGTAACATGCCGTGGCGGTCCGAGTCCGGCAGGGGTAGTAACAGGGCTACCCGGGTCGTCATCCTGCGAAATCCCTGTACAATCGGTACGTTCAATGCGAAAACGATGTTGCCAGCAGGCAAACTTGAGAATCTGTTAATGGAAATGGATAACTGTAAGATAGATATAGTAGGATTAAGTGAGACTCGTTGGGGAGGAAGTGGAGATTACTGGAACGGGGATCACAGAGTAATATATACAGGAGAAACTCAAGGAAAAAACGGCACAGCACTAATACTAAGTAAAAAATGGGGAGATAAAGTAACAAATACCATACACCATAGCGATAGATTAACAGCAGTTATAATAAAAAATGAACACAGAAACATCGTAATTCTACAAGTGTACATGCCCACTACCGGACACCACATAGACGAAGTAGAAGATATGTATAATAACATAGACTCCATATTAGACATTGTCCACGAAAATGATTATCTAGTCGTTATGGGAGACTTTAACGCAGTATTAGGCGAAGGAGCAGAAGACAATATAGTTGGAATGTTTGGCTTAGGAAAAAGAAATGAAAGAGGAAACAGACTCGTTCAATTTTGTAAAGAACATAATATGGTACCTCTCAATACACACTATAAACAACCCAAAAGAAGATTGTATACTTGGAAAAACCCGGGAGACACAGCGAGATATCAAAAAGACTACATATTAGTAAAAGAAAAATACAAACGATCCGTCACAAATTGCAAAACCTTACCGGGCGTTGATATAAAATCCGATCACAACTTACTTATAAGCAAACATAATCTGGAATTACAACAAAAGAAAAACTAAACCGAAGAAAATAGATCTCACTAGTATTAAGGATAAAACGAGCAATACAACAGTGCAATATAGTAATAAGCTAGCAGATAAATTGAAAGATTATATAAATAGCATAGAATTAAATAATTCTAGTCCAATAGACATAGAAACAAGATGGAAAAATATTAGCAACATGATACGTACTAGTGCTAATGAATGTATAAACAAAGTAAAAATAGTCCCAAGAAAAAAGTGGTTGACACAGGATATAATAACCCTCATGCTTGACCGCAGGAAGCTGAAAAATAAAACTGATGCTACAAGTGTAAGCAAATATAAAACTTTAACCAACAAAATAACTTTAAAATGTAATGAAGCCAAAGAAAATGCAATAAAAGAAGACTGTCAACTCATTGAAAAATACCTGAAAGAAGGAAAAGTAGATAAAGCATATAGTCTTATTAAGAAAATTGACCTTAAACACAAGACAAAAAGCACAGCAATCCTTGACTCAGATGGAAAAATGCTACTGGACGAAAAAGAAATAGTACAACGATGGAAAAACTACATAGAAACATTATACGACGGAGCAGGACTGGATGATGAAGATCTAGAAGAAGAAAATTCAATAGATTGTGATGATTTAGGCCCACCAATAGTACGAGAAGAATTTGACAGAGCTCTACAAAATATACAAAATGGAAAAGCAGCAGGAGTAGACCAAATTCACATAGAACTTATCAAATATGCGGTATGCGACCCTCTCTTAGATGAAATATTTAAACTGACCCAAGAAATGTACTTAACAGGTAACATTCCTAATGATTTTCAAACTACTAAAACAGTACTTCTACCGAAAAAACTTAACACCCACAAATGCGAAGAACATAGAACACTAAGTCTCATATCACATGCTTCAAAAATACTCATACAAATTATTCACAATAGACTAAGACCCATTGCCGAAGAAAATATTACCAAAGACCAATATGGATTTAGACGAGGAAAAGGAACACGCGAAGCAATACTGGCTCTAAGACTCATCACTAACAAGCGAATAGATCTGGGTATAGATACACATATTGCATTCATTGACCTGGAAAAAGCTTTTGACAAAGTAAATTGGAAAAAGATGCTTACGATTTTAAAAAACATTGGAGTAGACTATAGAGACAGAAGAATAATATACAACCTTTATAAAAATCAGCAAACCACAATAGACATAGGAACTGAAACCACAACAGCAAAAATACGACAAGGAGTAAGACAAGGATGCCCACTTTCACCAACTATTTTCAACATATTTATTGAAAATGCAATTAGTAAAATCATAGAATCAGAAAACGGTGGAATTAAAGTGAATGGAGAGCGGATTTTCTTTATTCGTTACGCAGATGACATTGCAGCTTTAGCCGACAATAGAAATGAACTGGAAAAACTAATCAAACAAATGGACGAAGCTTTTCAAGAAATAGGCCTCAAAATTAACTCAAACAAGACCAAAACCATGACAATCAACAGAAACCAAATCTACAATAGAAATCCCATTAAACTGCACAATAACCCCATAAAACAAGTACATTCATTCAAATATTTAGGAAGCGTAATAACAGAAGACTCAAGATGCACTCAAGACATAATAAACCGAATATCCATAGCAAAAACAGCATTCAACCGGAAGAAACATTAACTTAAATCCAAAATTGCAAAACACGTAAGAAAACAGCTCATAAAATCTTACATCTGGAGTATTGCTCTTTATGGAAGCGAAACTTGGGCTATGACTCAAAGAGATAGAGAACGAATAGAAGCTTTTGAAATCTGGCGGCGGATGGAGAAAATTAGTTGGACAGAAAGAAAGACCAATAAAGAAGTGCTGAGCATGGTCCAAGAACACCGTACAATACTGGCAACTATTGAAAACAGAAGAGGGAAGATGGTTGGCCACCTTATACGACATGACGAATTTATAAGAAACATCATGGAAGGAAAATTGGAAGCCCGAAGAGGAAGAGGAAGGCCGAGAAGATCATACATGGAGCAAATAAAAGAAAAGGCGGGTGTCATGTCGTATAAGGAGGTCAAGGAATTGGCAGAAGACCGGGAAGGATGGCGCATACTCCACAGACAAGGGCACGGCCCTTAAATTTATGATGATAAGGGTGATAGGTCCTGCTTGAACATCTCATTTAGTGTGTTTTGTGCTTTTCCATCTTAAGGGGGTGTAAGGCTCTAGCCTAACCCAGGCAACTTTTTTGTAGGCATAATTTTAGTAGTCTACTACTTTACCTCAGGGTATTTTGTATCATCTACTGTTTGTGAAAGAAAATGTTCTTTCACAAAATATACATATTAACTATTTTATTATTAGAAGTTTGTGGGTTTCGTAAACAATATACGAGTACGCGAAATTACACGTGAGTGTGAGCCGTATTAGTTACATATTGATATATTACCTGGTTGTGGCTGCTGTACAACAGGTGCTGGGTACCCCGGCTGGGGCTGAAGGAAACCTCCTGCAGCGTAGCCTGGCTGGAACCCCGGCTGGAAACCTGGCTGGAATCCTGGAACACCAAGTTAAGTGGAATGAATTTGAGGTTCTTATCAGGTAGAGAACAGATACTATTAAATAAGGTAATGTTCAGGTTTGTTTTCGTTTCTCTTTAGGGTGTGATAAAATCATGTTTCCAAAAACAAAACATGCTATTGCAAACTTATTTTCATATTGTACTGTCTGTAGCTGGCACAGCCCACAAAAAATATATACAAGTAGCCATTTAATAAATAACATTCCCATTGTCTTGCTCCTTGAAATATATGACAATAACAACTGTTTTAGTATTATTTATAATTTTTAAGATATCTGTGGATTTATATACCTACAAGATTTTAATAACAAAAATTTTCATTTTTTTTATTACTAAAACTAGACATTGTAACATCTAAAATTTTATTAAAACTAAATGTTATAAATTCGATTTGACGAGATATTGTAATTTGTGTAGCATATTCCATGATATCAGTACTTATACCCATTACATATGTATGTTACAACTTTACAGTATCAATAAAGATTCTTTATCTTTTATCTTTATACATCCATATCTATGAAGATACATTTAAAATAAGGTGTATTTGTTTAAAATCTTAAAGAGACCTCTTTTTTATCCTTTTCTAGAATTATGATCCAACTATCCTCTTTTCAAAGAAGATGGTTAAACTCACACAGCCTTTACTATCACTTCAAGCGCTAAAAATTGCCACAAAATAAATTTCAACAGTGCTCATGTTGAATTACAATTAGATAAGCAACATGCTTTGCATTACATATCACAGGATGTCCATGTGTGACTAAAATTACATTATCTTTTATAAAAGCTAATAATTTTACATCACTAACAACTAATATGTAAAATTACTGTTTGCATGACTTAATTAATGACTTACCAGCAAATATGTGATTTTTTGCACACATTTATCTTCTAAGTCACATCAATCTAAATATCTTTTGCCTCAACCATGTAATGATATCATTAGATTATAATTTTTACTTACAAAATATAAAACTAAACATTGCCTAATAATGTGAAATTGCATCTCTCTCTTTTCTAACCCACACAGTATGAGTGTAATTACTACAAGTTAATGTTAATAAATGTCTATAAGTTGTGAGTAACTTTTGGCATCCAATGGATTTACTATTTAGCCTATGATAATACTTGTGATCCTGTACTGCCTCCAAAACAAAAATGGCAATGATCTGATGCTGAACATGAAAGAGGAACAACCATAGAGTATGATATATGATCACAGTATCAATCATTACACCATTTTGAGACACTGTGTATTAAGCTCTGTTTGTTCTTCTTTCTAGCCACAATTTAATCTAGGATGATAGTGAATATTGGTATGGTAATAGTATAGGTAGGCATAAACTGTACTATGGGAATCATAGACAGATTTTTTCCTAATACATTGTAAGTGAAACTGTGGGTAGCTACTAGTTACAAAATAAAATAGAGACCTGGTTGGAATCCTGGCTGCATGCCCGGCAGTGGCTGAGCTCCCGGAGGCAGCATTGGAGCGGCAGGTCCAGGAGGAGGCCCCGGGTAGCCTGATGGCTGGGGGTACCCTGCCGACTGATGGTAGGCAGTAGTCTGGCTCATGGGGTAGCTCTCAGCCATCTTGGCATCTTCAGGAGGAGGAGCATACCCCTGGCTCGCTGGGAAGTTGGGGGAGTATGGAGCTGGCTTGTGAGACATTTTATTCCTGAAATAAAAATATATTAACTATAAGAATAGCAGTTAATTAATAATTAATAACTATTGTAAACTTCATAGGCAGCATAACAAGCAATTTGGAATGAGAGCACAGTGAAAAAAATATTGATAACCTGCACTCTAGTCTAGGAATAAATTTTTAGATTTGGCTGTTAGCCAATGTTGAGAGTGTTTATCGTATTTCTGGCTCATTTTAATGTGTGTAGTGGATGTGTTTGAGCTTAGAGCAGTATTTAAAACTGTCAATTGCTTTTAATTCAGAATTTAGATATGAATAATAACTTAGAAATCTCTGAGTACAGTTAAACTCAAAAATGTAGGTATTATTACCAACTAGCACAAGGAACCATACCAAACTAAAACATTTCAGTTCTGGGAAGGACACAGCGTGTAAAGAATGCTGTTTATACAATTTACTTATAGGTATGGGAACGAGAGCAGAGGTCGATGATAGGATAGGCCAAACACTGATGTCATCAAGCATGTGCAAAGAAACGCCTAATAGTTCGGCTAATTATGACCTGTGTCTGTTCTTAATTGGAATTAATTGATAAAACTCTAGCGCTACTGTTACTACGGTTACATAGCGGCCTCCCAAAACAGCCCGAACGATGCCGGCCGGCCGGAATGCAGCTAGGTACAATACATAGCTAGGTATTTGTTTTGAAATTATTTCAACTTACACTTTACATTTATTTTAACGATAGAGTTGACTAGAGAAAGCCTTCAGCTAGATTGACTTACAAATCCTAAGCAACACTTACCAATAAAAAACAACTGTTTTCAATCAGATCTATCTATTTCTAATCATCACAAAAAATACAGCACAAAAACTTCTTCGCTTTCGTTCCAAAAATCTCTTTGCTTTGCCCAATGCCCGCTCGCTCAACTAAAATATCTGTTCGGTATTGTCATTATAAACAAACGAAAACCGGTAGACATCCAATTGATATAAGGCTGGTTGGTAATGAAATCAAGTCATAAGGTGAACTGGCAGTTTATACAACGTACTTGAGCAGTTCAGCTCACCGATATAAGTAAATTAAGTAACTTAATTGATTGATAATTGCTAAATAACTTTATTTACAATAAGTAATAAAATATAAAAACAAGGGAAGAAAAACCAAACATACCTACTACTTCTTACTACAAAAAAGGGGCACTTAGAAAATCTTTAGAAAAGCCTAAAGATAATTTAAGTACCCCACGACCAGAGTGCAGCGTGCCCAGCATACTGGCCGCATTACCACGCTGAATGGCAATGCTGATACCTTGAGCCAGAAAAAGGCCAGCTTTTTGGTCATGCGTCGCGTCAACCAAGCGGTCCGAGTATAAAGCTTTTACAAATTAAGACATACATGACTACGAAACTTGGCTTTGGATACAACAATGCCATAACTGCACTTAGGTACTACTGTATCTTTTGCTAATATGTTTAAAAAAAGCACCATGTACAAATAGCACTCTAGTGTCGCTACTAGCAGTAAATTAAATTAGGTAAATAATGAATATTTTGTGCACGAAGAGCGAAAATCTGGTTAGCTTGGGCGGAGCCATCTCTTAGCAACATTTGTTACTAAAAATAAAATTTGGTTGCTGGAAAATCGCTCATTGGATTTGTAAAACTAAATAAACAGTTTTGTAGATTTGCCTAACTCTAGAAGTTTAACAAACCCAGAAACGTTATATAACATTGTGACATAAAATATTTTTTAATTTACAACATATAAAATAGTGCTCAAATTTTAGACAATATACCTACAAGTGGAAAAAATATTTTCGGTTATCTGATTATGTTTGGTATATTTACGTAAATATACGTAAAAAGGTTTTGTTTGGCAACACTACTAAGAGTGAACTGTCAACATCAACAACGTCAAATGGTATATTGTTGTCAATGTTTTAATTTTTTACTGACAGTATATTTATCAGAAAAATTCCTTGATATTCGGTAATTTACCTAGAACATGCATGTCATCATTTATTAATAGAAAATGAATGAATGAATGAACTCTACCATGAATTTTATCAAAATAAAATATTTATATATTGGAAATACGCGTGTATCCGAACCACACGTTTCTGACAACATTCAGAAAATAAAAATATCCGGTTTAATGTTGCCAAATTATGAACTTTCCCGTCAGAATTTTAAAATAATGAACGTTCATAGAAGAATATTAACAGATTTTTTCTTCGGCATTTTTGCTTCACAACTCAACCCTGCCTTCAGTGAATAAAATACTATAAAGATAATATTTTTTGTAAATTTCATTCTTAATATTATGATATACTTTGCTGCTCAAGCCAAATGATCAATTACTTTGGTCAATATTGTGAAGTTATGCTAACATAAAATATTTTCAATCTAGATAAGCAACCTTTGTATTTATTGAATGTACCCCCAATTCATTACTGCAAGCTATCTTAATTATATGTGAATTACGTTTCATAAGTATATTTCATTGTAATTGGCAATTAATAATATTTTTTCCCTGATTTTAGCAATATTGAGATTTATATCTGGCAACATTGACATCCGGCACTATTTTTCATTCACCAATCAAACCATTGCAATGGTGCATTGACCAACCTGCCGTCGCCGCTGTCGATTTCAAGCAAAGGCGAAGAACAATTCAGTCGAGTAGATGTTTGCTTCCGCGTTTGTATCTTTGGAATAATCATCATCGCGATGCAACCGGAGTTGTTTTGCCACTCGACAAACTAAAATGGCGACAGTGTTTATCAATTAGCTCGCTTTATGTGAACGTTACTCAGTGATCGCATCCGAGTGAGTCATAAACCAACATAGCAATGACATTTTTATAGCATACAGTGTGAATACGTTTCTAAAACGTTGTGTGGAGGACTCGCAAGTGTGAACAACGGAGCACAATAATGCGCGAATTCAAAGTGGTCGTGCTGGGCTCGGGTGGGGTCGGGAAGAGTGCTCTAACTGTGCAGTTCGTGTCAGGATGTTTTATGGAAAAATATGACCCTACGATAGAGGATTTCTATAGGAAAGAAATCGAAGTGGACAATTCACCATGTGTACTAGAAATATTGGACACCGCCGGCACGGAACAATTCGCGTCAATGCGAGACCTGTATATAAAAAATGGCCAAGGATTCGTGGTCGTATACTCGCTGACAAATCACCAAACGTTTCAAGATATAAAGCCAATGAAAGAGCTGATCACGCGCGTGAAGGGGTCGGAGCGCGTGCCCATCCTGCTGGTGGGCAACAAGGCTGACCTGGAGCACCAGCGTGAGGTGTCGCACGCCGAGGGCTCGGCGCTCGCGCAGATGTGGGGCTGCCCCTTCGTGGAGGCCTCCGCCAAGAGCCGCACCAATGTCAACGAGATGTTCGCCGAGATAGTGCGCGAAATGAACGTTAGTCCCGAGAAGGACAAGAAAAATTATTGTTGTTGTACAGTGCTTTAATATTTAGAGTGTAATGTGGCATTTATTTCTCGTAAGACTGCAAGGGCCAGGCGGGAGAGCGCCCGCCCGGCCCGACGGCCGCCCTGCGCCGGCTGAGGAGCCCGGCGGCGGCCCGCCGCGGCACCCGGCCGCCGGCCGCCACGCGCGTCATATCACGTTGTTAATATCTTTGATACATACCATTGTCCAAACGAGGTGCTTTATCTTATATTTTCATACTTTAGTACTGGTAGATACTCCCGCAGTTACAGTTTGGCAAATGTTGAAAGAATACTTCCTACATGATGTGTACATACTCAGTGCGAAAGACCATCAGAATCATGATAATCTTAGTATTGTGGTGCGACCAGGAGCGAGCCGAGGCCGCCCGGGACACCTCTGTAATGTAAAATAATTATTAGTCAAGTTTGTATATAATTTCATGAGATTAAACTATGTTGGAGGACAAGGACTATGTAGAGAATAAAAAGCCATCCGATATGCAATAACTATAATGATTGTGTAGAATGGTGTACAAGTAAGAGTTTACACCTAAGTCAAGTCACTGATTGTGTTTTATTGTGTAAATTATGTTTATATGAAAAATCAGTAATCAAAGAACAGTAAGATTTGCGTGATTGTGTTTTAAATCTACCAGGATTTGTGATAATACAATATAACAAAGTATAATAAAAGTTTTAAGTGGGAGATTAAAAGTGAAGTTTTATTCAGAGGATTATCAGGTAACCACAGTTTGCATTACTTATAGTAGATTAGATCTTGTGCTAGTATTTCCATTTGACTTGCTATACTTTAACAATCTTTGGATACTTTTAGCATTATAAATGACAACAAGAATACCCCTCTTTGTATTTTTTTTCTAATAAGGCATGTGATATGGTATTTTGTTATCATTTATGATGAAATTTACCTTCTCTGAATCACTAGAATTCATTATTGAAGTAACTCTGGGAAAAGTAAACACACCTATAAATAGATAACAAGGAAACTCCATTTCTATTCATGACTTAAACATGTAATTATTATGCTACTGGTTATTAATCACATTTTTTCTGCTTCTGCCTTTCTATTTGAGTGCAGTTTTTCAATATTTCATGTAGATATTGGCCATAGTTGCTGATTTATTTATTATTATCAGCAATTTGGTGATAAGATAACATTTTACTTTTCAATGCTAATAAGTACTTAATGTAATGAAATTTAAAAGAAATTTAGCCCTTTGTTTTAAATTACCAATGTAAATGACACATTTTCTTTGTCACACTAATGATAATACATTCTGAGAATATGCACCTTCATTTAGATAAGTAATTTTCAGTTATACCTAAAAATATTATACCTAATAGTGAGCCATAATGTATTATTTTGGCCAAAAACACAACATCAATAACTAACTTTATCAATTTCAACTGTTTGTTGGTATGTAATATTGTCCAATCTGGATAAAAATGGAGATGAGTTAAATGTTTATAATGTGTATATACTTTTGTTTCTTTATTGAATTACATAGAGGCAATAGTTAATGAAAGTTTTATCAAACTTTCCCCAGTCTTTGAGATATGGTGATGAAGCCATGAAAACTATTTGCAGTAGACCCAATATGAAACTCTCTTTGTTATCATTTTAAATGCATTCATATTTTTCATTTGAAATTTATCCATGGAGTAAAACTAGTACATAGTAATAAGTTAACCATGAGGAAACAGGATAGCTAGTAAGTAAATAGTTACTTTATTTATTTATACCACATTGACTTTAACTGCTTATACTGACAAGTTATTATGTACCTACACAATTGTATTTATTCCACTGCATAACTATACTATATAGAAGTGTTTACTGTGGTGATAATTAGTACCTACCTACCTAGTTAGTTTTGGCCTTCAACACAAAGCTAATAATATTAAAACCATACTTCTTTTCTTCTAGGCATAGGTATATCTAACATACACATGATATGTTTACTTCAGGTAGTGATAAATATGATTTATTATATTACTTAATAACAAGGATTATGGTTTATGTGGCAGTGTTAATAACTAGAATACCTATTTGCTAATAATATTGGGCTAAAACTTTGTTAAGAATACCTACATAGTATGTAATGTACAGCATTCCTCAAATGATATTAAAATACCTGTCAGTACAATGAAGGACTACTGAATTAGCTATCCAGGTAAGTTATTAGAAAATAATATTTACGGAATAAGAAAACTTGCTATCTATGCATTTATGAATCTAATGAACTAACAGATTTAGGTAGGTACTCAGTATAGGTATTGTGGTTTTGTTACTCAAAATATTTTCTGTTAAGTACTTATTACTTAAATATTTAGGTGTAACTATAATGTTTTTTGTGGTATTTACTTTAAACAGCAACTTGTTACTGTTAGGAATATTTGATTTCTAGTCTTGTATGCTTTCACAACTATTTTAGAATTTTACACATGGCATTGTTATTTTTTAATAAAATAAGAATAATAATTCTTGGCCTTTTAAGTTATTAAATTATTGAATTATTATTCAATGTCATGAACATTTGCACTAATCCACTAATTTATACTATCATCTAGTGCTTAGTACTTAAATATGAAACACCTTAGTGTCGGTACGAAAAACAAAAGAGTGTGGTAAACATCACATCACTAATATTATAAAGGCGAAAGTTTGTGAATGTGATTATTCCTTTTTACTCTCAAAGGTCGGAAATTAATTTGGGTAAAATTAGGTGGCTTATCTACCCGATTATTTCTCTGTACCTTCATACTATATTTGTTATGTTTTATTCTGGAATAACTAACCAAGACCTAGGGCACTGTTACCTTTAAATGAAACATTTTGGCACAATTTACGTGCCTATTTGAATTTTTCCAATATTTTGTTGAAGCACATTTGTAACTCAGAACTGTGGTGTGGAATGCCATCTGGGCACTCAAGCAGTAGTTAATGTGAGGCCTGCATTCATTACTTGCATGCAATGCAACAACCATTACTTATGTGTTCTAGAAATTATTTCATGTACCTACCTAGTTGTGTTTGTATTTTAATACTTTTCAATCCTTTTGTTATTTTCGTCTTAATATTGATGATTTGTACTTTATGGCGTTCTTTATCTATTTTATTTAGTCTTTGTATAACATGGTTTCCTTTTTAATCTCAAAGTTGCCTGTGCATAGTAATTACATTTACAAAATAAGTGTGATTACTAATTACTACTTACATACCGTTTACTCCCACCTGTTCTGTTATGTAGTTCTGTTGACAGGACTACTGGGTATTTTTTCTCATTAGTTCTGTGACTTAAAAGACTATGCTTTACACCTGACTTTTATCTCTACTATTCCCATCTGTTCTGTTAAGTAGTTCTGTTGGCAGGAATACTGGTAATTTCTCCGTATTAGTTCTGACAGTTAAAAACAACGGTAAAAGTCCATAATATAAACAATCAATGCTTTGTGTACAATAAGGCTGCCCTGGACCACTCGCCAAACCTGCTTATAATTTCTCACGTTCAAAAACTGGACACGAGGCTCAAATGCATGCCTCATTACGAATTTTAAATCTGTGTTTATTGGTTCGAAAATGTATGTGGAAGTAACGGGAGTCCTTGGTGCTGTTACCAGCAATGCATTCGCACGCAATGGTCGAGTTTAATTTCTACTGGCAAAAAAGAAAAAAAGCAAGAGTTTATTGTGTTTTATTGTTATTTTGTCGAATTATGTGTTGATGTTTTGTTGCTATCTTTCCTGCGCTTAGTTATTTGGCATAAATTTATTAGTAAAACTGTTTTTTAAGACTGGCCAAAACTGTGTCGGATTATCTGTATTTGTAGCAATATTCTGGTTGTTAAACAATATTCTCTAGCAAAGTTGGCTCTACAACAAGCAGCTGGAGCGTGACTAGTCGATACGCAACGCAATCATCCTCGTTTTCTACCATTTTCTTTGATAGATATAAAGGCCCCTCCACAAAGCGAGTTTTCTAAAAAGCGGCGAGTCCGTTTATTCGTATTCCGTTATTATTTATTCAATACACTGACCATGTCTAGTATCATTATCTTTGATTGTAGTTTCTGCGCAGTGTCATAACGTGATTATCTTGGGTTATTTTATTAGTTAGTCACTGATTGCACATACTTGGCGATTCTTGTATTATGAGTAGGTACTATAAAAATAATAGAGGTAAGTATCTATTGTACGTATAAATGCATATGCGATCGAAGTCTATTGAAACTACATATTATTCTCCAGTAGGTCATGTTCCGGAGCTATAATAATTTAATTCATGATGGTTTCAAGGGAAACACATCTGCCAGAGCATTAGACCCATCCAATGTGTCGGAGTTCATAACGACATGACGCATAATTGATGCTCAGAAAACACGTAGGTGTCGCCAGTTTGTTATTTTATTACCTACCGTTTAACGACAAATCGTGTCTGAAGCCACTTTATAGAGATTAGTTAGGAAACAAGCCTAATAACAAAGTTAGTTAGTTAATATCGTAAACATTATTTAGGCAGAAATGAAAAGGGGATTATAAGCTTATAATCCTACACATCTAATGCAATTACGAAGTAATTATAGGGAGCGCAATGCATGCAGTGTGATTGGAAAACCGCGAACGTTGTTTTCAAACTCAGTTTATGTCAAAGGCATCAACGGCTCGTACATTTCATTATATCCCCCGGGAGCGGGGCTCGGTATTGATTTCATTACACAAAGGGAAATACATAGTTTCACCCTCGTCTGGCCGTCACGTCATACACCTGAATTTTCAATGCAAATCAATGCCCGTCTTGTTTACGCGTCGCTGCAAGCGTAATACGGGATTTTTGTTATTGGTTTCCAACTAAAAATATCATCAAAGACTGATGTGAACCGGTTTCTCAGATACGTAAGTACTTGCACACATATTGTACATGCATTGTAGGAATCTGATCATAATTCACACGTGTGATCTATTCTTTGTCAGTTTAAAGGCGAGACAGGTAAACGTGCATTTGACTCACAGTTCCAGGTAGGTACTTAGCAATACAATGAGTCCGTTGAATATTTTTGGTAGCCTGTCTCTGGCAGCGGACTCTGTCGACGCATAGAGACCCTAATATGCATGACAATAAAGTGCACTTGAGCTCGTAACTTATTTATTCATTCACATGTAATCAAGTCACATTGTGCCCTCGCATTCGTTATGTGGCCAGAGCTTTCTGTTGTCTGTCTGAAGTGTTTGACCTTTGTTGGTAGGTACAGTTATGTTTCTTGATAGGAACAGAACAGATACTTATGTAAAGCGAGCAAGAGTTGAAGAAGGGCCAGATCGCACTGGATACAGTAAGTAGAGTAGGTAAGTATGTATATAGAAATTACCTACAATACTTCGAATATGTAGGTACAATAATCATTTGAACCAATTTCAGTTACAAATAGATTCCATTCCATAGCTGCTCCCACTTTGCTGGCTACGCTATCCTAGACGTAGAGTCATCAATCTATGTTTATCGTAATTTGTTGATGGAATGAGGAATCCCATACTCTCTGGCAACATTTATCAAATAAATCTTAATGCTCTCCATAATTCAGCTCGGCTCTAAACAGCAGATTGAAATGCTCTCCATGAGTATGCAAGGTCTCGCTTGGAATAGACGCGGGCAACAGTCTCCCGCGCACCTCGCGCCTGCGTGTGGGGCGTCTATAAATACCCTATTAACATACGTTACACGTCCGCTCCATACAATATTATTACTTATCACCAACACCGTGTCGACAAATACAAAAATTTTAGAAATATATACATAAATCAACTCTACATTTCAAATGCAACGTTTCTCTTTGTGTCGCTCCCGACAGCCCTGATGGCGACATACTCGTAGCCCTCCTATTTGCAAGTTTTGTAACAGAATGCATAGTTAAATACGGCACAGTTGGCGAGCACGATATAATGGTTCTGTTGTTTACACAGTCCGTAGCTGCGACATGAATGGCGGGTGCTCTCCTCTGTTCTCATGGCTCGAGCGTTCTCATGGAAACAATCGATGCGGGCGCGCTGGTGGACTTATTAGGTACCTACATTCAATGCGTCTAATAACTGCATTCGTGTCGCAAAGCGGGCATTTTTCTAACAGCTACTCAATACGCTTCCTGAGCGGTCTTGTTAAGCCACAATCAGAATAAATCTCTCTAGGCTAGATAAGTGAGTCTGCATAATACAAAGACGTGGTCAAACAAAGGAGGACGTCAGTCGTTACGTGACTCCCAAGTGCACGCACACCGTTGTGCAATGCAACGTGTGTAGGCAGAAGCTGCCTTGAGAGTGCTCCTAACATGGTCGGGCTCGGTTCTGCGCCATTGCCAGACTCCACGGCGCATCTTGCGTCAAAGCTAGATAATCTTGGCATCATTTTGCCAATGAAACAGAATAGAATTCTAAAGCAATTCTTGGTACAATGTTTCCTGTTGAGATATTGCATTCATAAGCAGGTAAGTCAGCTTGATTAAGCTCTATCTGTGTCATCAGGTTGTAACTACTTCCCAGAGTGGTTGCGCGATCCCCGAGTAGTTGCGCAAGCGTACCTTGACTTGCATTGCTTGCAGTAAAGTACACAGTAATGCATTCATTACCTCGCCTGTCAATAGTCATGTCATGCCTCGCCATAATACACCGGACGCGATGATAAGTCCTCCACCTACTAATTACTAAATCGATTAAATCTCAGCTTGAAGCCGCCGATTTATTACTATTTAAAGAAATGTAGGTGAGCGGTAATTATTCATTGTGATTAGGCAACGATTTAGGTCTCATAGGCTATTTTGCAAATTGTTTGAATGTAGGTTAGTAAGTATCTACTAAGTATACTTATATCTGCTGCTCTATTTTAGCACCATATACTTATAAACTTCTTATACTTAGGTATATACCTACTAAGTTCCTACTACTAGAAAGACTGCTAATCTGTGTAAATATTTCTTACCCTGCATCATAATATATCATCAGTCACTTCTACTAGGCGTTCTATGCGCGTACATTCATCATTGGCATTAGATTACGTAGATGGATGACTAATTTCGCAAACGACAAAAAGCGTAATTTGCTGTGATGAAAGCGACAATTCTGCATATCTGTGGAGTCCTGCCGCTTCGCCCAGTTTCCAAAAGGGACGGTTGGTTGTTTATAATTGACGAAACATTTGATAGACGTCTCATTATGAAGATTTTATTTTCGTGGAACAGATTCGCGTTGAGCCCGACGTTAAACATTGTTGCATCACAGAAACAATACCTACATACGAGTACACTTTAGGCTTATATTTGAGTTGAGCTTTTGATTACCACTATTTATCCCAGATACCTACTAAAGACTTTCGAATAAGATTCCTGGCAGTTTCCCTGAAGCAGCATGCTGGTTGGCCTGGCGGGCGTGCTACGGTAGCGTGATAAGCTAAATGCTGAATTGCTGATTAATCTTCATAAGACAGGTGACGGAATGGTTTGTATAGCAATACTATCAACGCCTAGTGGAGTTACCTGCGTTATTTCGGGGTTTAATCCATCTCTATACCAAGTTTCATTCCTTCGAAGCATTCACACAAATATTAATAGTATTACCTAGTTGGAATACGAAGTAGAACCCGTTTCAAGAAACGGTTCCCTCAGTTAGAGACCGCTTGATAATGACGTTAGCTTAAAAATTTTCAGTGGGATTGATTTCGTGACACGGTCTCTAGGATCGGACGATAGGATAGGGTAGTAGGTAGGTATCTCTGGATTACATAGTCTATGTTTAAAATGGACAAGCATGCCTGGGACGAGCAACACGTGCTTCGCCCGGGGAGCGAGACTCGTCACAATAACAAAATGAAAGATCGCTATTGTTCGGGACCCTTCCTGACGAAAAGCAGCCACGTGGTGAACAGGTTTCAATTTTTACCAACTTCCTTTGTGAATAGACCTATTTAATTTTTTATATCTACTTAGTCATCTTGAACCACAATTTTTTAACAAATAAATAGGTAAGTATAAAGATCTTATAATTTAGTTTTAAGTAGGTAACTTTACTACCTTCTATGTGTAGGTATGTTATTTCTGTATTCTGAGGGTATGTACCCAATACAGGTTAATACACCTATTTTAATTGTAATTTAGTTTGTAACTAGGTAGGTATATATTATAATTTTATATATGTACTTAACAGTAGAGTTTAACTACTGCTAACTGGGTACCTACCTACTTTTTTGTACAAACTTAGTCGTAGTTGGTAAGTCTAGGTAAGTATTTAGCAAGAACATACATTATGAAATGATTCTAGTCTGCTCATGATAAATTCTGACTCACCATAATAACCATTTCAAGAACAGAATTCTATACCTAGTTAGTTTTATCGTCTCAACAGCTCCACTAATAGATGTAAGATGATGAATTGATGACGCTATAAAACACTATCAACCCAATTTAGACCGACATTGGATGGGACAATGCAGGCATGCGGCATGCCACAATAGCATTCGGTTATAGACACCGCTTCCGGCCGGGAAGGTCGGCGGACCCCACCCGATTATTGTCCCACTACTTGGTAGGTAGGTACTTCGATAAGAAACAAAACGAACGAGCCGTTGCTTTTGAATAAAACATACCAAATTTTAAAGCAGCCATTGACCTAGGCCTAGTAAGGTCATTAGGGCTACATTTCCTTGTGGTTTGAGGCGGTAGCGGTAGGTAAGTATATGATTGTGATACGATTTTTATAGTGGTAACGGTAAAACATCATTTGAATTGTTTCCTATAAGTGTGGAAGAACATAGATGCTATGAGTAAGTAGATGCTAACTCCACAGGCTTAACAGCAATTAGTGAATGCATGTAGTGATTCATCGTCGCCAGACATAAGGCAGCGCGTCTGCACTTAAAACCACAATATTGTAGGAACGGCTTTTTATCAACAATTCGAGTAAGTAGGTGCAAAGTGTAACAAACGCAGTCATCAGAAGTGAAACCACATCGAATCGTACATCACGAATGGGCGTTTAGTAGGTACGTGTTTGCTGTTACAGCCGTGCGTGCTGTTTACTAGCGTGCAATGCAGATACGATATTACTACCAAATTACTCAAAGCGAATAAAGCAAGTTGGTAGATATCTATTGCATTGAAAAAGTGAAACTCGATCTACCGTCTGTCGACTGTGGCCATTGAGAGAGATCTCGATACACTTGTAAGTAATCTGTGGACCTGATGGCGGCAGCAGGTGCTCTACCTTCACTTATAGGAATGCCTCCAGCGTTTGTTAACCGGACAATGCCAACTATTTATAATTCAGCAATAAAACGAAGCTCACATAATGCCGGTAGAGGTACGTTGTAAAACAGTTTAACTACTATTCTATAGCGCTCGGTCAAAATTAAACTTCGGGTTTGTATGTTAATCTATTGTTATTTCGATACGATACTGTTGAGTCATACGCTATTAATTTTTGTTATGCCATCGAATTAGAATTTTAACAGTTGGCTCATTACTATTCGATGACGGCATGAATATTTTGCAACGAGGAGATAAGATAAGAGATAAGTAACATGAATCGATCTCAAATTACTCGAATTTTTAAGATTCTATCTCATCGATATTCTGGGGCAGGGTCTTCATAATAACTTTCCTGTTTTGTGCCGAAGTAACGGAGGGAAAGAAACTTGCAGAAATTGCTAAGCTCATTCATAAAACATGCACCCGGACGCACGTGGCGGCTTAGGGACGAGTTCATGGGGTGCCATGCGCCGCTTCCAAAGTTATGGTTTCTCATCCGCTCGCAGCTATTGTGCTCGTAATTTTAAACGCTAATTGCATTATTATTGGCAAAAAAAAGCGAAATGTTTGTCTCAACATCCTGCTCACGGCGCTTGGTGCTTTGCCAATTTCCTCTCTCAGTCACCACAAAGTTCAATGTCGACCGTACGAGTACGAGCGAATCTTTGTCTCTAACGACGAACACTTTTAGAACAATCACGGAGAGGTGTACGATTTTCTCTGAATGGCGTCGGCTGGTGGATAACCAGTGTTTTCTAGTAGTTGGCAGGCTGTAACAAAGGTCACTGGGAAGTGGCACAACTGTTTTTACTGTTATGTATCTGCCGTCGAATCGAGCGAAAGGTATCATAGTGCTGCGTTTCCCGGTGAAATCGCTTATTCTCACACGCTGTTAGCAAAAAATCGTTGTGGTTGGTAGGTACTAGTGGTTGATTGTATTGAAATATGTGAAGCGCGCCTCGCAACCGACATAGCGGAGAATGCTTGTGTGTGGTGTGTGGAGCCGCGAACTAACTGCGCAGCCGATGGCACGCCGCCAACGAAACAGTCCTTATGGAAATAATGGGATCAACATCAATGAAAACAAATCTATCTCGGGTCTCAGGGCTGCTGTTTGTTTCTACGGCCGCGCCTATTTGGGATCACAACTTCAACAGGAAATTATCAAAGTTGGAAAGGGTATGTTCATATCTACGATAACTCTGTTTCAACAAGGGATGCCCAAATATATTTTGTTTTACAGGGAAAGGCTGGAATCTAAACAGGTTGGTAAGCTGAATGGTAAGTATGTTGTGTTATAAATATGTAGGTAATTAGGCAGTACAAATATCCCCTAGACAAATACACACCTACCTAGGTTACTTTTTGTTAAGAAACCGAAGACAAGTGTAAATGTCTTCAGAGTTCGTTAGTCGTCTAGAAAGTGAACGTGGGACCGACCGTTGGAGAAGGCACGCAGCTCAGCTGCTTCTGACGTCATGTTTCACCTTTGCAGTTGTTCCTATTTAGGCTTTACGTGTCATAAACAAAGTCACGCACAATGCAATGTCGCCGTCATTGCTTGAAATTACCTACTAAGATTTTCCTTTGTGAGCTCGATTATCATATCTGTTCATAGGTTTAGATACTTACATGCAGTATTGAGATCGGTTCAAGAATCTTTATTTACTATTATTTCAATCTATACTCGTTCTACCTCACAACACCTAGAATTTAAGATTATATTTACGTATCTACCTACCCACTGAAATTGAGAAATACTTGATTCAAAATCTACCAAGGCGATACTAGTGCTAAACTAACTAGAACTACAGTATACCTACAGTCCAGGTTTGTACCAATATGTTACCAACGCTAGAAACAGGGAATACTAGTAAATATTTCGATTGGTAACACAAGTTGCGAGGCACCGTTCGCTCCGAAATCGCTTCAATTTATCCACAGTCTATAACTTCAACTGCTTGGCATTGACTACGAATTCACAGCTACTGGAAATGCTCGTTGCGCAATTCAGCGTTAATAAACGGAAGAAGAGCAATTTGGACGATAATTATAATTAATTTGTAAGCGGGTCTGGCGAGCAGTTCGCGCGGCGACCGCGATCGGGTATTAGCACATTGAAATGGGTGCAAACATGAGAATTGGAGCGCCATGGCTGGTGGTGGGTAAACGTTGTCATGTCAAAATAGCACAATGCCGCCGTCTATTCATCTTCTTATCCATTCGTATTGGTAGGAAATTATTTGTGACAAGGAATAAAGCTGTTATTCGCGTATCAGAATTGGTAGCAGTTGTCATTTCATTTAGGAAATTATCTTATTCAGCTCTATTACGTTAAGCCTACGTTGAGCATTAAATGGTAAAATATTGCCTGCGGTAAGTTACTTTAGATTGTGAAAGTCATGCTGCATGCTCCTTCTACGATGAATGTCACGGCAAATAAGAAAATGTTATCGCCAGACGCAATAAGCGTCGCGCGTGCATGTGGGTAAGTAGGCAGGTAAACGGCTGTATTTCTTTATCCACAATCAGTGTACCAGTAGGTACTTTTACGTAAGCAAAGGTTCGCCTTATCATCGCTCCAGCGACGTGACGCCAGAGACCGATTTCAAGAAAACTTTATGCAATCACTTCGGACAATTCGGTTACATTTCATTAAAATCAATATCGAGAATTCGAGAGAAACCCACCACATTTTAAACACGATAATTGCTCGATTTTATGTGCACCAGAACGGACTAAATTCGTTTAAACTCCAACGGGTCCTGATTGCCTCGCACAAAAACAACGGCCATTGCCCATGCGAAATCAGTTCTTGGTTTTAAACCAATTAATATTTTCATCATCGCAACGAATCCATTATTCGATGATCTCTCTACCCTTATCCTACTTTTCGGGGTCAATAATGCATTTAATTAATTTCGACCAAGTAGGTAATATCAAATAATTAACTGTGAAAATAGGCACCTTGTTACCTAGATAATTATCATTTAAATTATCCGGATGAGTTATAAAATAATGGATTTTGTATTGAATCATAGCTTTGTAAATTTTAATCAGTGTTCACAAAAAAATTCATTTCGCCAGATATCCAGATAGAAGTATAAGTACCTACAACAACACCCTCAAGGTTTATGATCTCAGCCAGCTATCTTCGTATTATTGCTGCACGATTGCAACATAGTGGGTTCTCGTCATAACATTTGCTACATAAAGCCAAGATACGAGCCGACGGGTCGTTACATCGCGTGTATTCCGGTTTGTTGGCTGATCCCTCCTAATGTGAAGCCTGTGTACGTAATTGCTACTGCGAGATAGCTCCTTACTAGGACAGGATGTGGCTTGTACACGTTTACTTAGCCGTTGCATGCACGCTGCCGTGAGCCCAATGATTATCCCATTCCAATGCTATCCTGGCTTTAAGGCCATTTTATTCTCCAGAAAACATCGTTGAATAGTAAAATATTCACAGTCTGCGATCGTCTGTGCAGTGTACAGTCTAGACCTAGTCACCTAATGCCGATAACGGGACCGGTAAGTGGCTGCAGTTGTACAGACCTTTATCATTTATACACCAGATCAGTTTCTAAGATTTCTTAGGAATAAGTGCTTTGATTGATGCAGTTCTCAACCTCGTTTAACCGTTGATCTTATAATATTTGTGCATGTATGTAAGTGAAAAGATATAACATAACATACCTTCCACCTACTAGATTAGATAGATAGATAATTAGTTATTGTCACACACATTAAAAAAAAAATACATTCATGAATTACTCTAGTGCCACAAGTGGCGGCCATATTGCTAAAAGCAATCTCTTCCAGGCAACCATTGGATGGAGAGGAATAAATAAAGGATTATATATTATGTATATTTTAAAATTCAGACTCTCCTGTTTTTTATTGAGAACACGACTAAAATTAACATCCTCCTAATATTAAGACGGTGTTACGGGTTTCATCAAGTAATTTAATCATTTCCTCCAGCGCAGCCCATTGTCTATTATTTCACCATTAGCTTCGATAATTTCAACATCCTACTTATTTCACCTCCGATCGAAATGGACTTATTTCAATACAGAGTTACTTGACACGGTAACAAATTATAATATAATACTACTGACGAAAATCGTCGTAAAGATAAGATAACACAGTGGCTATAATTACCGTTATACTTAACACTAAGCCCGAATTAAAGTTTAATTACTTAATGTATCACTGTTTTATCTCATTAACACATTGAGTAAGTTTTGAAGACGAATAAAAAAATCAAAACACTGTTACCCTGATCACTTATGGCTTCATGCTTATAAGTAAAACGGTTTTAGTGTTATTTTCCAGTAGGCCTGTACAGCAAGCAGGCAGTGCAGTGCGCGTGCGCAGGTTCTCAACCCTGCACTGTATGCGTGTGACTCATTTAACCGCTGATTGGCTCATCCGGCTCTCTCTATAGACGTCTCAACTTTTTAACTCGTGTTTTTCGTTTTACTACTCGACGATGTTTTGTTTACTTGCCGGTTATCATTTGTTTTAACTTCTTTGGGTAGAATATGTCTATTTAGTTATGAGTACAAATTACAAAGCCTTGAGCACCGCCGTAAGGTGGCCAGTCTTTCGGTTTTTTACAGGTTTCATTTCGGAGAGTGTGCGGAGGAATTGCATAATTTAATTCCTGCAGCCCCATTTCACCATCGTACGAGTAGGGGTTCGGCAAGGAGGCACCGTTATACAGTTGAGGTTCCAAAGACTCGCACTAAGCGCTTTGCTTCGACTTTCATCGTGCGAACAGCCAAACTGTGGAACTCCTTGCCCGAATCTCTATTCCCCTTGAACTATAATTTGTCGGTCTTTAAGTCGAGAGTAAACCGGTTTCTTCTAGGCAAGCGCGCTACATCGTAGACTATAACATTGCTTACCATCAGGCAAGTTGTAGTCAAGCGTAAGCCTATAACATGTAAAAAAAAAAAAAAAAAGAGTGTATATCTTCTGGGACTATCTGGCAACAGAATGTCTTAATAAAAAATGTTTAACTACATAGACCACATAAACACAAGCAAAAGACTACAATTAAATTGATTATTGGTGTCAAAGCTTTCTAAACAATTGATTTGTATGTACCATTATGTATTTGTAAATTATGTATCTACAGGATATCAAAATATTTTCATCATTATTGCTTGCAGAATTTTTCAGCTGGTTCACTTTTATTGCGACTGACTCCAACTTGAGCTGAGTATAATGACGCAAATTATCTCAAACGTGTTGCCGTAACACTGACATTGTAAATCTTGTCCGTGACTCGAATGTTCTTCGCAACTTCATTTTCAGCTCATTCAATTTCAATATTTTAAATACCTACTTAACTTTTATTTTTCATTTGTCACCATGATTAGAAGAATGAAAGTAAATTATCTTCACATCAACATAAAGGCTACGTTTAATCATCATCATCTTTAGTAGCGTTTTTGTCCTCGCTAGCACTTAGCTTATAAACATAGTATTGTTACTTAGCATGTACTTGTATGAAGTGCATTACTGCTGCATTACGACATTGAGCTCCTTAGTTAGTGCAGCAAGCGGCCTAACCGCCTCGCTTTGTTTCTTTTTATACTTTTTGCTCCTCGCATCTTCGCTAAGTGCAATGCAAATGGCTCTTGTCTCGTTTACAAAGATGTTTTTATACACTCGACTGCGTATTTATTGAAGGGCCTACGCTACCATTCCGCGCTTTGCCTTCAAAGCTTGTCTTTGGACTAAACTAGTAAAGCACATAACAAAACAGCGGGAGAGCAAGACGCTTAAATGAGTGTAGTTGTAGAAAATAAGAACTTGTAGTAGGGAGAAGTTTAAACGACTTCATCTAAGAATGTCATTAGTTTTTACATTCCTTCGCAA
This sequence comes from Macaria notata, assembly GCA_927399415.1. Classification (NCBI taxonomy): domain Eukaryota; kingdom Metazoa; phylum Arthropoda; class Insecta; order Lepidoptera; family Geometridae; genus Macaria; species Macaria notata. Next base: position 7,102,307 of record OV656727.1, read on the forward strand.
ACATTGTAGATACATCTGTGTAAAATATCAGACGGCAAGTTACTAAAGCTGTGAAGATAGCGAAATATTATTTTTGTGTTATAGCTAGTCTCAGTTAGTGCAGTAGTCCATCAAACTTTTAGGCCATCCAGATTGAAGCCTGTCCTGTCTGTAGCAAACACCTTCTTTCAATCTAACCCTCACCTTAGTAATAGATATGATATAATAAAATTGATATAAAGATAAATGCTGATTCAAATATAAGAGTATGGTACCACTGAAGTACCTTCAAGGATTTTTATTTCATCCCTCTCTTTCCCTCAGTACCTTCGAATAACAAATACCAACACCTCATTAGGCGTAAGCAGGTTTTACTCAACTAAACCTACGCGTAATAAATGGCATTATCCAACACCTCTTGCGAAATGGTTCTGTTATAACATCGAACGCGAGTTTATGTACATAGCTATTAATGCTACTATCATTATCAAATAGCTCATTAGAATATATTAAGCCGAGGTAAAGGAATATAAAATGAGTAATAAAACGGAGGTTGTTGAGTGGCTTTCCTGATATTCATCAGAAAGTATTGCGTAGGAAGGTTTTCGCCGATCTGCCTACGTGCTTGGATCTCTGAGGTGACCTGCTTGCACCCTCTCTTAGCTCACAAGCCATGGACCAAACATATAACGAGAGCCACACCAACTTTATAGGCCATTTATAGACTGAGAAATTTCGCGTGTTTGCTCAGCTAACGTGTTAATTTATGCGATCCGTGTCGTTTATTGCTCGCCATATATTTTATTAATCCTATTTAGGTAATATAATTTATGATTCGCACAATTATTCTTTAAACCAATAAAATATTGTATCAGCCTACACACCGTCTAGGAATTAAATTGTTTAATGAATGTTAAACAGATTTTACAAGTTTTTGTGAATCTAGTTTTGGAATATACACGTATTCTGTAGCAAGACAGTTAATTATAACTACTAATGTAATGGTAAATCTCTATTATAGGTACTTACCTATTACCGTCATAGTTGATAATTGCTACACGATGTATCAGAACTGGTACTGGTAAGTACTTGTCGTAATCATCCAAACCAGTAGCTCTTTGACTGTAGTCAAACCTGTTCTCTCGGCCCGGTTGGTCCGAGCCCTACCGAGGGGACTCTCGATAATAAAACAATAACAATCGAAATTTAACTAAAAATAGGCCATCTTACTTACTGGCTAGCAGCTCTGTCAACAAGGCACGAGGGGATTGACTGAGGGACAAGGTATATGAGGATTGAGTGCTTGGTGTGACGCAGGGCATCAAACTCGGGCCTACGCTTTACGAAACGACTTTGTAGGATATTTGCACATGTTTATTGAACCATATTTAAGATTTTATTTGAAAATTTTCAATTTCTTAACTGTTCACATACAACGCAGGTACTTATCGATTCATGCGGTGCGATGCAAACGTACAAAATTCCAAAAAAAAGTACGAAAGAGAAACTTAATAACTTCATTAATTAACCTTTAGACGAGATTTTACTATAAATTCTTATACGTATAGTATCGTATCCAGTCCCCGCCTCACTGATAGGCGATCAACTCCAGCCAATGTAGCCGGAAATTAGTATTTTAAAAGGCCCCTTTTGCATTCCGTTGATCCCGACCTTGGTGCGTTTCCACCCTATCCGTAGTATTATAATATAGCCTTGGGGAACTTGTCAAACACGTATAGCTATTTTAAGCAGTTAATCGACATCATTGTGTTGGTCATGTAGATAAAAGATGCCACTTATTTTTAGAAGAGATTAATTTATTGTTAAAAACTTAGCGTCCTTAATATTGTTTTGCGAATGCCGCGACGGTGAGATGTTAACCAAGTCTGATGATAATATTGTTCCGTCTTTCGTATCATTTTTTATCGTCCGGTTATAATTACATCTAGCCAATAAAAAGGTTTTACATCTGAGTGTGTCTCTGGTCCGGAACACGTTTTTATCGTAGATTTCGCAGAAGCTTTAAAATCTGATTTTGCCGCCTCGAACGAACAAAGTTATGGTAACACTAAGTAGCTAATGAAATCCGGATGAATCTATAATATTTATGTATTTGGGATGTCCACATAAATGCCCTAGACTAGACCACAGTCTAGACGGGGACCGTCTAACGCAGAATATTGCGGAAATTACCTGAGTTTGCTGAAGGATATGAAATATGTAAGTTTGATAGATTTTTGATGCACTCATAGGAAATTATGTGGTATATATGTATTAGGTATTCCTAGTCTAGTAGTTGGTATCGGTATAGCATATAACAGTATGGTTATTACTAGTCACAATATTTTGTTACTTAGCTATTAACGCACTCTTAAACTTTCATCACTATAGGAATATATAAGACTAGCTGTGCTCGCGACTTCGTCCGCGTGGAATAGTTATTACCATAAAAACGGTTCTAGTGAGTAAACCTTAAAAGATAGACATATACTGTTGTGGACATTTTGTTAGATCATTTCAAGAGGAATAATTCTTTTATACACATTTTATGATATCTTGAACCGTTTTCGCAGCGCACGCAACCGAAGCCCTCAAATATGAATAATTTTGCCCATTTTTTCCACATTTTCTATTGTTTCTTCGCTCCTATTAGTTGCAGCGTGATGTTATATAGCCTAAAGCCTTCATCGATAAATGGTCTATTCAACACAAAAAGATTTTTTTAATTCGCACCAGTTTCCTGAGATTAGCGCGTTCAAACAAACAAACAAACTCTTCAGCTTTATAATATTAGTATAGATAATCATTTATTGATCAATAGAAAACTCCGACTTATAAACTAAATGTTAACGCTCACACGATTTTCCTGTTTTTCTTCAGATTATTATTATATCATCAGAAACACACACAAACACATCGCCTGTATTTGCCATTATTTATTTACCGCTGGAGGAGTTTCGACTCACGTTATTGAAGTCCTAAGTAAACTTTCCAATTTAGTTTGTTTGTTCAAACTTTGTACCTAATTTGTTGTGTATCGGGTATCCTTATCGATGCCGTCATATCTCTTGCTATGTTCAACATTGTAACGATTTCAATGTCTCGTATTTCTGGTTCTTAAGCCAAGAAAACTACATATTTACTCAATAAAGTTACTTACATGACAATATGATGTTATCGATGGTGGCGTAATTTTATACCGCCAATACCAAAATAAACCGCTACAATATCCATATTTTCTGAAATTCAGCAGAACTAGCAGTCATTTAATCTTATCAAACAAATGCACCCTTCCTACTGCAATTTAGACATTAAATTTTATTAACATTGCCTAGGTACACAAAAAAAAACAAACTATAAGTACCAATTATTTAGTATCAAAGGTAAATTTACATAGGTAAGCTGCTGGATAATGTTAGATGATTCTACGATATTCTAGGATTAGGCAGGTTATTGTGATATGTAGAACTCAAAAAGAATTATTAGGATATCTCTGTCTCAGTTCGTTATAAGTTTTTCAGTAATAGGTACACAATAATTTCTTTAAAGACTTTATTGCTTTCTCCGACATCGTTAGGTCCCAGCTTCCTAACTACTATCCTATTAGTTAAGCGACCATTAATATGTAAATAGGTGATAACTTGTTATCTTTAGGACCGATATCTCGACAGTTGTTGATTCTCAATTTCCTCTCCCATTCCTAATTCAATTGCTACATTTATTTCTGATTGATAAAGCTACTGCCGCTTATCTGCTGAATGATTAGTTTTTGCTCTTGATAAGTACGAGTACCTATTCAGTTTAGAAAAAAATATCTGTTGTTTTAACATTTTAAATGTAGTTTTAAGTTGAACATAATTTGCATCATGCAGTAGTTTAGTGATGATCAATTTGATTGCAGTTTTTTAAATTATACATGGATATTTAATCAGTTGATTCCATAATAAATATGGCGGATTTTTTATTTGAATTTGACAGTTGACTTCTAGCCTGGTTTTTCTTACATTTTTATTTAATGTACTTAAATCTTAGCTGTAAGAGTCTGGTTGTGGACGCCGTGCCGAGCGGTCGCTTTCGGGAACGGTCAATACAGCCTCGTCAATACAATTGATCCATTAAACAATAGGCACAACATCTGCCAGCGGCTAGCACAATGGCTGCGAGCAAAGCCTGACGGTTCCTAGCTTAGGTCAATTCTCTGGCCCCGCGAAAAGTGACTGTCAATCAAGTGCCGTGCAACGCGTGTTTATAATCTTTACGTGTATCAGTGAGTGGCAACCAGTGTACGTACATACATACGTGACCAGCGTCATTGCCATCAGAGGCCACCGGTACCAGCGCCCAGCTCGTGGTAACCCACTCCAACAAAAGGAAAACTCGGTGAGCTTGTTCCATATTAGCCACACGCGGTCTAAACCCCTTTTCTTCGGTCTCTCAAATTTCAAATTTCTTTATTAGCATTAAATGTACCTATTTACATTTACCCTGTTCAGAGGGGAATTAGGGCGTTGCTAAGATTAAAACTAAATATTCTAAGATCAAAAACTTAATATAAAATTTCAAATCTTTAACTTAAACTAGTATGTATGTGTACAATATTTTCTTATATTATCTATTATTAATCTACTTTACATTGAGATCATTATTATTATATCCTATTCCTTATTTTCGTCATTAAAATAGTCTTCTATTGTGTAGTAGCATTTCTGTATAAAATATAGTTTTAGTTTAGTTTGGAAAGTTTTAATATTTTGTTCTTTTTTTTATGAAGTTTGGTAGTTTATTGTATATCCGTATAGACATGTAGTCTCCTTCCTCAATATCCTAAGATATTGTCTAGACTAGTCTTTATTGCCACGAGGGACAAGTCTGTTTTCAAGCAGCCTATACCAGCAACCAACATCGTACAGTCACATCGGTTACTTATAGATCAAACCTACGCGTTACTAGCGTATCCGATTTCAAAATACATATCTACACAAACTGCCGTAAAAACCTGCTAAATTTACAAGGTTAGACTAGATTACGCGATCCCATAAGCCAATCTACTTTCCCAAGGCAAACACAAAAGCCTAAATACGAGTAAAAACTACGCACATCTGCAGGCCCGTTTGGACAATAGCTTAAGATTTTAAAACGGCGCGCGAAATATTACTTAAACAATAGCTATCCATTCCCAAAACAAATACCGACACCTAAAACTAAGCAATAAATCAGAACATTAACAATACAGGCAAAAACTCCCTTCTTAAAACCATTTCCGGCACAGCTGCGAGGCCTTACTATCGGGTCATCCTTTGTGATAATACGCCGAACCGCTAAACAATCATTACAAAACAAAAATTTACTTCTAATTGTAGTCATTTTTGCTACGTACAACAAAGCCCAGACGTTTGTTTCATACACATAGCACACCTAGTACATAAAGCGTAATTAATAGACTTATTCCAAATAATTAGCCCTAACTCACTTGGACACCACGCTAGAACTAAAAGCCCTTCGCCTGCCGCCGGACGGAAGGGTTCGTAAAGATCACATAGATAACCTAGGAAAAGAACAGCCGGTATTAAGTGCAAGTATCCTAACATACACCTAGCAAATGATTCGTACCTAGAGTTGTTAGACGAGACCCAAGTACTCACTCGAGTGCTACGCACTCCCCTTCTCCGTTAAAGGCAAAGGGGAACTAGTATAGTGCATGATATACCTTAACTAATACAAATACATAGTATATAAGCTTCCTTCACAGCCTCGATCACGCGCATACCTGAAAGATATCACGAGTTAGCCACGACACCCTGTCCACTGCGATACCGCCACGGTAAGGCCCAAAGCAGATATGGAAATAGGGAACCCTATCGTAAAAATACCAGGAGACGGCAACTGCTTGTATCGCGCTATAGCCCACCAAATTATCGACTTGTATGGCCTAACCTTTGACCACCAACACATTCGACGAGACCTCGCACGCCAAGTTGAGGAAAACCAAAACGATCCACAAATGTACCTAGCGATCAGAAGTAACCTAGATAATTCAGCACAAAGCGAACAAATCAGGGACTACATTCTATCACAATACCAAGATGGCACATGGGGCGGCATAGACATACTTATAGCGGCAGCGGAATATTATAGTATTAACGTGAAAATCTTTCAAAAAGCCCCGCTACAAGAAACAGTATGTTTCTCCCCTAAGGCACCAAACGACGCCGCAGGTAGCATAGGTCTAATATTTACGGGGAACCACTTTGATTGCCTTGAAAATCACCTAGGAGTAATAAGTACAAGCACCACGCAAATGACCTTAGTCTAACTCTTGGAACTAGCACCCCTGAGGAGATACCAGATGAGTCCGGATACAGACTTGCCCGCCCCAGGCCACACCAAACAACAAAAAACAGGTAGTAAATGAAAACACAAACACTGCCACATGGAATGTTAGAGGCGCCGCAACGTTGACTAAAAAACGAGAGATCGACGAGTTTCTAGACGGAAAATCTATCCATATTGCCTGCCTACAGGAAACTCACTTAAAATCCGGGGCCTACGAATCTGGTCACTATACGTGGCACCTAAGCGGAAACAACAACAGAAGAGGCCAAGCTATTCTCATAAGAAAAAGCAGCGGCCTAAGGATGAACTGGACTAAAGCAAACACAAACAATATGGTTGCTTCAATAGATACAAGCAGTGGAGCCTCTCTATTCATTACTACAACGCACAGGTCCAATTCAACGTCATCAGCAGCAAACGACGCGACTCGGCTACTACAACTGACCAAGAACAAACCAAGGAACTCAACAACAATCATACTAGGTGACTTCAACGCCCACATAGGACTCACAGATACACACGAACTTCGCGATAAAAATCAAATAGGCAAAAATCTCTCACACTAAACAAGTAACGTAACGGGAAAATCTCCGATTGGACACATCATTCGGCCGGCGCAGCTGTAAACTGACTTGGACGTCGGGAAACAAAACATCGCAAATAGACCACATAATGACAGAAGCCAAAAACAACCAGATTTTTAATTACATCATTTATTTATTTATTTACAAATCAATTAAAACGGCGCGAGCCAATTACTTACATTAATTAATAAATGATGATATAATAACTACAATACAGAGAACAAAACTAATAATACAAATAATACAAATACAAAAGGTGAAAAAACAATCCCATCTGACCATAGAATCATATGGGGAAACCTGAAGCCCCTCACGTTAAATTCCAATAGGGACTCTACGAGACCTCCTATAAGACTAACCAGGGCCAACGTTGCGAACGAGTTTGACTACAAAACCCTTTACTACGAGACGCTTCAAAGTAGCTACCACCACTCGAAAAAAAAAATATAGCAAGAAACTTTATTATAGAGGAAACCAAAAAGAGCAGGAACGGCGAAAACTGAAAAGAGCCGCTACCGTGGGAAGTGATAACAAACGTCATGAAGATGGCGGCCAATAAGACTATGAAACATGAAAGAAGGCGAACTTCCATTATAAGCATCACCCTCAAGATATGGAGGCTAGAAATACACTTAAAGAGTGCCGGCGCCGTTTGCAAAAGATTAAAGCAACGGAAGACCTTAAAGTTGGTAGACCTATCTATACGTCGGAGGATTATTTATCTCATGATATGGACTACTACTCCAGCAACATATCTGACTGGCAGGACATGGCGAAAAACAAAGGAGACTTTATAAGAGCTGCTAGGGAGACCTATAAGATGGCAGAAACCGACAGCGAATCTGATGAGAAAACAGAACGACATACCAACAGGCAGGCACCAACCATACCCCAGGAAAGGCCGTCAGATGACACAAGAACACTCCCTTAGCGACATAGGATCTATTCGACCCACATTTAAGATCCACCTACTACACCCGACGCGGTTATGATTACTCACAAAAGGACCAACATTACACAGCGAACGTATTAAGATAGCTCTTGCAAAGCCAAACACTAACAAACCCCAAGATGGGTCAACTCAATAATCAACGAACACCATTTTTTACTAACGCTTATCCCTATCCTTAATAACAACCTTCTCCAAATCGGCGTCTGGCTGCATAGCCGGTCGACTACCATCCCGGAGCGTTAGCACAAAACCACGCTCCACAACCTCGTGCCCCCTGGTATGCCGGTTTGACCGGAGCAGGCTTGTCCTGGCTGGGTGCGGTACCTATGTTCATGTTCATGTTCATGTACTTAAATCTTAGCTGTAAATCATTGTATAAAATAAATATGTGTTGATTGTTATTATTGCATTCCTCAATGAAGCAACTAATTATCGCGATATTTGGTTTGGTGATAGTAAAGAATCCAGAGAGTGACATAGGCTACATTTTATTCAGAATCAACGCGAGCAAAGTCGCGGGCATACACTACAAATGTAAAATATGCATTGCTCGGTCGAGATTCGAGATTTGGTCGAGAGGCACAGGATTGAGATGGCTAGCATGAAACGAATGCGGCCTATATCCAGCAGTGGGAAGAAAACTGGCTGCAGATGATGATGATTATTAATGAGTTGTTTCCCAGTAAGCCATTGATGAAGCCGGTTTTCCAGGAGCATAGAGAAACGTTTAACTCTGTCTTGTGTGAGTTGGGCTAATTAGAGATTATAATCTGTGTCCCGTTACAACCAGTCGTTAGAAGGTTATCTAGCTTGTCCCGCCAAGCGGAGGGTTGTCAAACTTTCGCTTTTTCTGAGTTAACTAAGTTTTAATTGGAGTGGCCAAGTCTAGTTTCGAATGTATTGAAACCGATCCCTATATAATGCTACTTACCACAGTCCCATACTTACATTCTGTCACGCTGAGTCATATTTCCTAATGACTGAGGGTCGTGAGTCTCCTGCAGAACTAATTCGGTAGGTGAGTTCTTAGGCAGTTACTTACTTACATTATTTACATACTATTCTAACTTATTTAAACATTGATATAGAACCTAAATAAAAACATATTATTGATACTCTGACCTATTTCATATAGGTAGTTTCAGTGTCTAAAAATATTTGAAACCTATCGTTTAGTATAAAATTGTTTTCCTCGTATCTGTTATTAACCACATTGGCTCATCTCTATTGTATTGTATGAATATAAATATATACTTACATATACTGACTATATAAATCAATTGGGTATTACATGGGTATTATGTACTCACCTAAACGTGTTAAACTGAGTAGTACCTACCGTACTGAATATATAAATAAACCATGTTTTTCATGAGTGTTATGTACTTATCTAAGATACAGTATTACCTGTGATCGAGATTTCCCTTTTGTAATTTTCCGTTCGTTGGATGGTCCAGATATATCAAAATAAAATTAATAAATTCAAAAAGGCACAATGTTTGTAATTGCAGTTTAATGTGATTAACGGGCTGTACCCTTTTCTACCACATGGTTCAGTCTTCATACACCTATATAAGAACTGTACATCTATAATGCATAGTTACAGCTATAGGTAAAGTAAGTAGCCCTAGTATCAGAGTAGGAGGCAATTATCCTGCGCGGCGCGGGCTGCGCGCGCGCAGGCGAGTGATGCACGACACGAATAATAAACCGAACCGCTTCCGCCCGATAAGCTTCACATGCTACATCACTACGCATACCTAGACTGGTAGTAGTTTTCTAGAATTATACCTACGTCTATAATTTAATATTTGCCCATACAATCTGCCAAAAGTCTAAGTCAACAGTCAAAGTTATTTATTCATAAGAAATGTCTTACCTACAAGTCACTGGATATAGGTATATTTCTTTCAACTAACCTACCTAAATATTGGTAGTCGTCCTTGAGAACTCTAGTCTAATGCAGCTCCTGAACCAAACTATTCCCTCGATTGAAGAATACGATAGCGTAGAAGAACTAAATATCGATAATAGTATCGCTGAAACTAAGGGATATTACTTATTCAGACTATTTTGAGATGACTATGTATGATTTTCTATAGAATTTTCTAACGACGACGAAGTTTCATGTTTCTACTAGAGGGTATTCTTACATTACTTTTATTTATTATGCCTATACTGACGACTAAGATTTGCATAGAAACACAAGATTTTCTAGCTAGACGCTTATAGCCTTAATTCCTAGAACTATTATGTTAGTGTTATGAAACATAGTACGTAGAATCATGTAGATTTCTATGGACAATAGGACATGAGCAGTCTTACGCCTCGGAATAGCCATGTTATTACATTCATTACAGATGTTTTTTGTATGTACATATTGTGAGTTACATATGACATATCGTGTTACACAAAACATTTGTTCTACTCATGCGAACAATAACGTCAAGGTCGTCCGATTCTATCTATACTAATATTAAAAAGCTGAAGAGTTTGTTTGTTTGTTTGAACGTGCTAATCTCAGAAACTACTGGTGCGAATTGAAAAAATATTTTTGTGTTGAATAGACCATTTATCGAGGAAGGCTTTAGGCTATATGTAAAACATCACGCTGCAACTAATAGGAGCGAAGGAACAATAGGAAATTGCGTTGCGTGCGCTGCGAAAACGGTTCAAGTCGTGGGTAACACAGCTACAATTTATAAAGCTGAAGAGGTTGTTTGCATGAATAAATATGATGCCCAAAATAACTATTACACGCGTACAAAGTCGCAGGCACAGCTAGTCGTAAATAATGAGGCGTAACAAAAAAAATAAACTGACTGGACTGAGTTCTCAAAATTTTACTGAATGTTATTTTTTTTATTGTTATTTTCGTAATGATAAAGACCAACAGACAATGCTGTCGTTATCTTTGTTGGGATTTCAAATACATAACATAACTATATATTGGTCACTTTATTATTCTATCACGCCGCTATGGAGCGACCTACCATCATGTTTTTTGGAACGTATACTATGTACGTGTGGCTTTAAACTTAGCACAATTTACTTATTTATAAATACGCATCAAAGTATATCAATATCGGTAAACACACTTACATACATAATATACATATGTAATAGGTATGAGTACGTCAATCAATCACGCTGCAATGCAATTATACGAGTATCTCGCAGCAGCTTCCGTGCAGTTTCCAGCAACTGACAAGTTACGTTGTATTGATATCGTGAGTCAACGCCGGTCGTATCAAGTGCGAGTCTTCTAACGTGTTCGCTAGTGATACCGAGATAAATGTTAGCGTGCATTTTCCATACAATATGAAAAATAATTGAATAACTGAATAACAATATGAAAACGACACATAATAAATAAATATTTTCCGTACTTATACTAAAAATACACGCTCTAACAATTAGATCGGTCTTGAGTCGAATAGTATTCCAACAAAAGTTGCAATTAGTCACACAACAATGCGTAATAAGTAAATGGTATTTTTTCAATTCAATTACTTTATTACTTAGCTAATTACTTTATTAGCGTTTATTGTACGGACGGCAAAGCTTTGGAACACTTTACCAGAAGCTGTGTTTCCTGCGTACTACCAATCCAGCAGGGCAAGCACGGCACGGACTATTAGTCTTTCCACCATTTTTATCCACTTGGTGTATGGTGACAGGTGGATAAAATGGTGGAAAGACTTTTAGTCTTCATACCGTGCTTGCCCTGCAGGGGTCTTTAAATCTAGAGTTAATAGGTATCTTCTAGGTAAGCGTGTTACACCCTAGGCTGCAGCAATGCTTAACATCAGGAAGGCTGTTGTCAAACGTAAACCGATCCCACGTAAAAAAAAAATATATGTAAAATTTACATTTACTCCGTTTACGAGCGCTGCGAGGAAGCTATCATGTTGCAGAGATAGAGAGATGATAAACAATATTCTCGTGAGCCCGCACTGCTCTCAGTGATACGATCCACGCGACGTAAATGTAAAACTCAGACTCGCCACTCTGGCCATATCTCGCAGAGGCGTTTGACAGCCGATAGCCAATTCGCAGCCGCAGAGGAAACTGCCAGATAAGATACCACATGACTCACTTAGCTAGAAAAACCTTGTTTATTATTCCATATCTATTTCCAATATTGCTTCCAACTACGATAGTAGGGAGGGTTAGCATGTTTGAGTGTTTTATTCTTTTAACCCACTTTTTGCCAATGGCGGAGAATTTTCGAGTATTTTCAAATAATTATTTCAAATTCTGATAGACCGAAAGTCTATAAAAAGAGAAGCAATATGCGGCATATGTGTTTTATCAAGTTTATTATATTTATATTACGAGTATGTGCTTGTATTATTCGCATTGTCCGAAATAAAAACACATTTCTTAAAATCTGTGCTGTCTGAGAATGAGAACAAGTTACTCATAATCATGACAATGATTAATTTGTTTTTTTTTTCAGAATTAACAAACACTGCTGAGAATCGACCAACAAACAAAATATTGCCAAGTAGACAGAATCGAAAAATCCGATTTAAAAATATATATTTTAAAACTTGTGTAAGTATAAATCAGTAAAAACCACAGAACAGTTATCGATGCTAAGGACACAGTTCCGAAACCGTACTTTGTAACCTGACAGTAGAGCTTATAGGATTGGTCTAATCGCCATCTATTTAGTAATAGTGTATTTACCTCAGGAGCCCATTACGCTTACAGTGAGTTAAAACGTCATTAAAGCTGACTCATTAGCCTGTCACTGCATCGCTGGACAGCAAATGATGAATTCTCCGAAGGATATAGCTGAGTAATGATGGAAATTAATAGGAACTTTACCGCTTTCAATTGCGGAAGATATTGAGATTGTCGCGTAAAAACCTTTAGCGAGGGTTTTTACGGTTTAAAGCATCTGAAACCTTTGCTGTATTTTATTACTGTTAAGGATAAACTTAAGCATGACTACATCTCAAATGTAGACTACGATCTAGCATGCTTGCATAGAAAACACCAGATTCACTCCGACTGAAAGACCGATCGATTGTAGTTCAAGGGGAACAGAGAATTTGGCAAAGATTTCCACAGTTTGGCCGTGTGCTAAAAACATCAGTTTTAATTTTGTACTGATTTGTATACCTACTATTGTAACAAAGTCGTCTCTTAGGATTTTCCTCAATTTAAAAATATACGTAAAAGATAATTGTCTTGTTTTCTGATTTCAAAGTCATCTTATCGGTTTTCCTTATCGTGTTTTGATTTTCTTTCGATGTTCTAGAATATTGATAAGCTTGCGTTTATTTTCGGTTTATGACCGCTAGATATATACATATACATAGATAATTATCTATCTGTATTTCTATTTGTACATTGTCCATATGACGAAATTAAAAATCAAAGAATAGCACGACTAATCAAAGACGAACTACGTTTCGTCTGTAATTAATTAGACTTTTTAGAAATATTGATTTTTATTTACAATAATAAAATATAAAAAAACAAGAAGGAAGAAAAACTAAACATACTACTTCTAACTACTACAAAAAGGGGCACTTAGAAAATCTTTAGAAAAGCCTAAAGATAATCTAAGTGCTCCAGCCCATTACCAGAGGGCAGCGTGCCCAGCTTACTGGCCGCATTACCACGCTGGATGGCAATGCTGATACGAAATATTATTCTTAAATTTACTTACAAACTGTAAATTATATACGTAATTACACAACTTATGTCTATATTCAAATATTTAAACATAAAAATATATAATATGTTAGACTTATTCATTTATTTATTTACAAACAAATCTTTCCAGTTCAACACTCATAAGAAAAACTTCCTCAAGCCACAGTTAGTAGATATAGCTCCGAGTAGAATAATAATGCATGCCATTACTGCTAATGTAATGTTAGCCATATGTTTAGAATCAATTAGCCTAAACGGGTACTGCGTTGCACTTGCATTATTCTCGAATAGTACTTGTACTTATCTTGACTCATATTATGTGCTGTTGTTGCTGTCCAACCATAGTTGAGTTGATGATGGGTCTAATCTCGCTACAGTGCTCTTAAGGTCCATGCATCCAATTTATGTAAATATATCAGTGTGTATACTGTAAGTAAGTAAAGGTGTGGATTTATAAATTTGATAAATAGATTCTACATCTCTCTCGATGACCTTGATTGAATGCTTCTTACCTATTAATAAATAATACTAATAGTAGGTCTTTACCTATGAAATTGCCGTTTTTTTCTTACATTTTAATCTGTTTGTAACTTTTACGTACAGTTATATTTTTTCCAAATACAATTTTTATTGTATCAATCGTTGAATTATGTACCTTTTAGATAAAAAAATGTACCTATTACTAGTGCATATTACTTATAGGGAAGTCATTGATAACACCTCTTTCAATGTGTCGTCGGTTTCACTACTTTAACTAGATATATTTTTATCATATACTCTGTTTATGAGAAATTGATATACGCAGTGCATAGCTTTTTTTCCATCTAACTATAGTTATCAATTGCATCTAAATCTGTTCAGACATTTCCATACAAACATTTAAAAGTTTGTATGGAAATATCATTTTTCTCAATTTCGTCATACAAATCGGCAATTTCATAGGCAAAGACCTAATATAAGAGATTGTTATTTATCTCAAGTTGCTAGTGCCAAGTAGTTGTCAATTATAATATGGGCTAAATGGGTGGCATCAAAAACCCAAAAATGCAATTCTAAAGCGAGAATTCACAGCTTTTGTTCAGTTTTGTGCTGGCAATTTGTGCGGGCGGAACTTTATTAAAGAGGGTTCAACTTTATCAGTCGATAGAATGCGATACTCCATTTCCTAAAACGAAAGCAGATGCGGGTGATGTCAGTGGAATCAAAACATGTGGGAAAAATCTTATTCATTTTTGCAGAAGAAACAGAACGGTTCACAATTTCGTAAAAAAATATAATCTTCTTCTTCTTACCGAATGAGAGTGGCTAACTCTGGTGTCCAGAGTTTATCAAGCTGCCCTAAGGGCCTCTGACTTGGCTTAACGACTGCCGTACTAGACAAACAGCAAGGATCTACAATTTAACGTGTTATCCGACCTACAGAAGCGCCCAAAATGGAATACCACTTTTCGGTCACCCATCTAAGGATTGACCGCGTCGACCTTTGCTTTAATGCCAATGTAAAAGATAGAAGCCGATAACTGAGCATGATATTATTACCGTGACTGAGCAATGGTCGCTTCAAAAAAAATATGATGTTGTTGAGCTAAATTAATATAATATACGGAAGCTATTATGTAACTTTTGTAATGGTTTTGTGAAAATACAAACAGAATTCAGGGCAGAATTATATATTCACTACACTTCCTCAAATATGGTTTAGTATTTTGATTTGTATGAAAAACGTTAACCTTAGTGTTTCTCTTTGGTGAAAAATCATACTGTTTCGCAAAAGATTAGATATAATTACCTCAATTTTAAAGTTGGTAACCTGACTTACCTACTATAAATTATTCCTATTCATAAAGAAGTTAATGTTGCTGTTTTTTTTGTGATATAGAAGTTTAATTATTACATTAGCTTCATAAAGTTTGTCGGTCTTCAAGTCGAGAGTAAACCGGTTTCTTCTAGGCAAGCGCGCTAGATCGTAGATTACAACGTTGCTTAACATCAGGCAAGTTGTAGTCAAGCGTGAGACTATCTAATGTAAAAAAAAAAAAAAAGCAATATTACTTGTACACAATACTGTCGACCTCTTTTCCTGAAACTGTTTATATGTACAATATTGTATACCTAGTAGGTTCACCGATTAGTATTTTCCTGTTGGACTCAAATAACCTCTTTTCTACTGTTGTGTGATTTAATTTGTAATTTTTCCTTAGCTTGCGGATAAAATATTAGTGTAATATTTTAATTTATGTGTGTCGTTTTTATCTATCGGAGAGCATTGGCGGCCAGCCTGTAGAGATACCAACCTTAAATACGATATAAAAAGTTAACTGTGCTAATTCAGCCAACCAATATTGTTTGTCACTTATTAGTTGACCTCTCGTTACCACATTTAAGAAATTATTTAAAACATTTAACATTTATTTAATGTACGCACTTACATCTATATATATAAAACACAAAGGTGTAAAACTCAAACTGACTGATTGACTGACTGATATAGTGATCTATCAACGCACAGCCTAAACCACTGGACGGATTAGGCTGAAATTTGGAATGAAGGTAGATGTTATGACGTAGGCTTCCGCTAAGAAAGGATTTTTGGAAATGTCACTTTTAAAGGAGTGAAATGGATGGAGTGGAGGGGATGCAAGTTTTACTTCTTAATGCGAGCAAAGACGCGAGCACCCACTAGTATAATATAAGTATTTAGTTCACCATAAATTTAATAAAACTAGATTACACGACCAATTAAATTAGAACCAAAGACTGCGCAAGTGCGCAATATTCTCCAGATAACTATCATAAAATTCATCACCCAGAAATGCAATTATAATAAACACGGGGTCAGTTAACAGTTAATTTGTCTAACAATGGCCCAGAGTGGTAAACTCTAGTGTTTGGTTGCTAGTGTTGCTACATCATCGCGTCTCGTGCTTACACTGCTAGTTGGTCTAAAAAGAAACCAGTCCTGGTTTGTATTGCTTGCTGGGTCAAGTACAAAGTGTTACTTCTCAGCAAAGTTATTATATTCATCTAAAACGTTTAAAATATGAGACTCGACTCGTAACAAAATGGTTTCATTTTCTTTTATCGCGGCATTGTCAGGTAGAAAATTATTCTGACGCATGTAAAATGTGACACTACATTAGTTCTAAGAGTTATTACGAGTCAGTGGTACTGACGCAAAAACAAACGAGCTAATTATTTATGAAGGCTCATTTGAATAACAGCCTTTAGTGAGATATCTTGAGGCTTTTAAAATCGGAGGAGATTGACGATGTTTGCTCTTGAAATAGTTTCGCGACCTTGTCTCCATGACGAGTCTTCATATGTTTGTTCTTTTCTCAGATAAGTGAGAGAATGTCACCGTCAACCGCGTCAGACGTCGAGGTGGAATTTACGGTGCGGGACGAACTCACGACGTGTTGCGAATTCGGCAATTGTGCCGCGCAAAATAAGGGTATGAGAAAACAGGTTTGGTCGAAGCAACACCGGCGCTCGTAACCAGGTCGCGATGACACACGTCTAACGGTAACTTGATTTTTACACCGGCTGCACTCAGTACGTGATATACTTAGAGAAATATCGTAAACAAATGTACGGAAGTGGGCAGCCGTTGGACGCTGGTGTCACGCAAGGTCGTGGATCAACTACAGACAACGGACCTTAGATAACCACTTGACGTCAAACTGATAAAACAAAGAAGAATTTGTTATGCACGTTATTGTGGCTTTGTATAGCTAATTTACGTTCAAATAACTAGTTTGCGAGTGAAATAAATGTATGTGACAATTTATTGTACAACTTCTAGAGCAAGTTTACGGTTCCAAGCAATATGCAAGATGACGAAGATAACAGGTAAATTGCATATCCTTACCACTAAATGTGTGAGTAAGAATTTGTCAGCGAATACATAGGAAATCAATGATGTCAATTTCTCAGAAAACCTTTATGAATGAATTTTTGGAAGCAACGAAACCTATTGCATATTCATGCAGTGTCATCGAGTAGTAAAGCTGGTATTCGTTTTCGACCGATTATACAATATTGAACGATTCCAGTAACACAAGCCGTTATGCAAATTGGCTAACGTGCAAAAAACCTGTGTGACTCGATATCTGTCGGAGGAAGCGCATTTCGCAAAGTCCGTACTTTCTCCAGGATTGAGTTCAACGGGGAATGTAATGTATGACATTCAGTTTCACGGATAACATATTAATCTCCGCGATGTGATTGATAAGTGGAATGACCTATCTGGTCAGGTTGCAGTGGCGTCTGTAATCTGTCATGTAACCGTCGCGGCGTGTCGCAAGCTGCGCCCGCGCACATCTGCACAATAACATTATACATGCACGCAGACGAGGGCTTTCAATTGATATATTTTCAAAACCGGTCTGCGTTTTCATAACACGCTTCGGATGCTTGGAGCCTCGATCTCAATATAAATATGAAGTATCAGGAGTTTAAAGTCTGTTTCAAATTGAAGTATACCAGACGTTGTCTATTAAAAGTTTTGAGTCTTATTATGATAAATCGAGGAATTTACGTACCATTTCCTTAGTTACTTTTAACTAAAATGTAAAACAAGATTGAAGAAATTAGAAAGCATAGATAAGGCAGCTTGTAAAGCTGTAGACGGTGGAGTTGACAGGTAGTGTGCACGCTCATGCTAGCGTCGAGTGGTGCGGAGATAGCATCAGGCCGGCGCGTGCGTCGCTCGCTGGCCCACTTCAGCGGAGCGAAGGCCAGAAGTCAATTTGGGGCGAAGCCGCAGGCTGCGATGACTGCCAGGCGCCGTAGGTAAATGTCACGCGCACTGTCTCCGACGATTATGTTGCATAACGCATTCAATGAGGCAATTCGCGATAAAGGACTCGTGAAAGATGTTAAATTTGCAATATCAAAATCACACCCGCAGCGCTTATATACGGTATTTTGATTTTTGATTCCGGTAAAGTGGCGAGATATAAAGAAAAACAACCAGCAGCTTGACGGACAGATGTTGCAATATGATTGATTTATCCACTGAGCGCGTATTTGCACCAGCATTTCTAGCGGCATCATCGCGAGCCTAATATGAATTGATTGACACGCTTTTTATCCGGCTGGAGCTCGCGTGGCGTGTATTTTGGGCGTAATGGGCGCACTGACGTAAACCATTTCGGCGGACGTGGGAAGCGCCACAGAATCCTTGTGTTTGCAGAGAATAGTTTTATGGTACGTTAACAACGTTACGACATCTATGCATGCAAATTATAACGTGCATTCATTTCTGAAATCCACCCGATTTGCTCATTTACAAAACCTTGACTGAATGTGGAGTCGCATGTGCGAGCACAATAGAACCGGAATGTGTCAATTGCAAAATAAATGATACGAAAATCTCACGGTGCATGATTTCTTTCATTAAAGTCGCGATATTGTATATTATCAACAAAGGTCGTCTGAACGAAAACAAAAAGAACGTAGAGAGTCATTGTGTTAGAACAAAGCGTGTGAACAGCAAGTTGAAAGTGTGCGCCTGACAGCGGGAGAGGCGAGGAACCAGATATCTGGTGTGCCTAAATGATACTGTCATGTTACACAATACGGTTATGTTTGCCGATGGCAGATATTGATTGGCGAGAAACACTGAAGTGTCCTACATTGCAGACAGGCTGCAAGTGTTGAAGTTGTTACAAATGAGTTACGAAGGCGTCGCTATCGGGCTGTCTCGCGCCCCGCGACTTGTCGTCACTCAATATTGCGCTCGGGGCTGGCTGCTGCATTTATAGGAATTCATATCTGACTAATGTTTGAACGGTGGCTGAGATATATAATATACATAAGCCTAGAGCCTTTAGTTTTCCTGCTTTCCAAACAAACCTTAATATCTTTGTAGTGGAAACAACGAACAAAGAAGTTAAATGTAAAGTAGTACCTTTCTGAAATAAAGCCCCGTAATCTGCTAAATGCGCCACATCTGACGAGGTGGCGAGGTGAATGCTCATCGAGGGCCATTGGGCAGCGCCACTACAGCATTTGCATAATCCCAGCTTGCGGTGCCTCTGAATAGAATTGTACACTACGCGAGAGCTTCATTATGATGCTGATTCTTTTCGGCTGATGTTTATTTCAAAGGTGTTTTCGTTATGAAGCACTTCGTTAGCGTTGTTTTATTCCTTTCACTAACGACTACAACGAATTCATACTGTAAATAAACAAGAGCGAAATAAAAAGCTTTCATTTTCTTTCGTTAACTTCACTCTAAAACCCGCATTAAACTTCAAATTGTAAGAAAACAAAACATTCTGCCCGTTTAGAGGAGTAACAAACTCGTACGGAAAATGGGCGATCTTTGAAGTGCGGTACGCATCTAAATATAAAAGTAGGTTGATGTGTTTGTTTGAGTAGACCATGAGGAGATATTTATTTTCATTTGGCAGCGGACGAGGGGTTACCGTTTCACATCTGGTTCAAGACGGAATATTGTAACCCACATTGATCGTACATAGTATCTTTGATTCGTATCATTTCGTTTGTAAATGCACAAGGTACATTTATTCGCTCCGTCCTATATCCACATGATATTTGATTATAAATGTATTTAAAGTACAGATGGTGGGTTTAGTCAGCTGCAGTATTAGGCCATGTGAAAGTTCAAATGTGTGTATCATAGTAACAGTCAGAGGCGTCGAGTCAGAGCGGGATTGGCTCGGATCGGGCCCGAACTGGAGTAGTGGGACGGATTAGGACAACCGAGTCAATGGCCGGGTCACGTGGCTATTTGCGTACCACTCCTTTCCACGGACGCCCCTCTCTTCCGTTCCCTTGTTCAAACTACCCGCAATGGACTAATTTTGGTAACTAATTTGTGTAACGATCCGACGATAGAATCATTTGTTGAGTGTTTGTTTGCTACCGCGAAATAGCTTTGTATATTATGATGACTAACAACAATCATTTAACTTAAGCAACGAAAGGTTTTCTCAGTTTGTAGGGTTGACTATATCTTACCTGTATACGTATTTGTTTAGTTAACTTAGAACAAATAAACCAAAACAATCACCTCATCATCAAAATTTGAAATATCTCAAACGAATAAACAACTAAACTCGCTCGGCGATTCATAAACAACGAATTCAAGCTTCACGAGAATTTCAATTCTAAACACGGCTAACCCCAATTCCACTGAACTATGTCAAAGTTTATATTGGCTGGTATATTGTGAGAATTAGATGCTCAGCTATGATTAATTATGTAGTTTATGAAGCTGTGGTTATTAGGCAGCGCCCTTCAACCAGACAGACACTCCTGCGAACAAACGGTATTAAGTATATTTACTCTGTACTATCGCCTACATTAATATTACACAGACATTTTTTTTATTGAATTGGCCCTCAAAAAGTACTTACAATTTCTCTTAAATAATAACATTAATTGAAATTCAATAGAAAGAAGAATCACATCAAACACCAATTTTGAACTTCCGCACAATATTGTATGAAAATAATAATCGTATAACTGAATAAAAAAATAATTTTAATGCCCTATTCATTCACAAATATTTAATAAAAGAATGAACAGACGGAATAAAGAGGATTAATTTGGCCGTCTTATTAAAAAAAACAAGGAGTATATCTAATAAGTGGCTAAGTATTGTGGTACTGAAGTGTACATAAATGTATGGCTCGGTATGAACTTTCTGTAGTCACATACGAGTACATACATATACCTACATACATCTACAGAGGCTATAACGTTACACCATGCGTGTGTTTGAACGCCCCGCGCCTAAATGAGGGGTGACAGCTTGTATTTCGTGGTGGCTAGAGAGTAGAGACAGACCAACCTACTATAATAGGTATCAAATATACCTATACCAAGCAGTATAGAACGCATAGTCGAATGTGCATTATTGGTCTCATCGACGCTAAAGATGATTTATGTGGCGTCCCTACTACTTTTGGAACTAGCGGCCAGCCAATGCAAAATCTAATATGTATATTATTTTATCGGTATTAACTTTATTATGGATACAAGCAGAGATTTGGTATTTTTAACAATTTTCAAATTTACTATATCTGTCTTTTATGTTGATACTGTAAGTGTCATAGACAAATACGTAGAGGATGTAACTGTGCCAAAACCAAGTACAAATTGCCACCCATATTTGTTTTCGTCGCCAAAAGATACGACTACCTAATCTATAAATTGCAATACTAAGATTAGATAAGTTGTTTGCTATAGCAGATAAGACATGGCCCAATTTACATAGTCGTGCATATAATATTTGCGATGTTGCCGAAGAAATATGAAACCAACCTTCTTTATCGATTTCCTTAAGATTATGACTCAATATCTGGGTTAAGCCGAAACCCTCAAATAACTCGCCTCGTCTATTATATACATAACTAGTCTAATAGGCCACCTGTAGATAAAAGGGGTTGACGACCGCGAGACAAAGAACTCTTTCTAATATATCAGGTGCACGATAAAATGTAGCGTCGAGATAAAACAACGCTCAGAAATTATATCAGTCCTGATTTAAGTACGCGTGTTCGTAATATGGAACTATGAATAGCTCTCATCTGTAACCAGCGAACGTACAAATTCGGCTACTGGACCGCGCAGAAGTAACAGAGCAGAACCAGGCATTTGGCACATCATTAGACATCATAAATCTCTAGACAGATCGCAGCGTGATATCCGATATAATAATAGTGTGCAGAGCGAGTGATATGTCGCCATTCTATTGTAAGCTGATAGCTATATTAATCTCAAATTCTTGTTTACCAGGAAGCTTTCACTGCCTACAAGTGTCGGAGTACGTAATTAGTTGTGTCGTTAGTGCTGAGATCGCGAGAATACGCTCGCGCTCGATAAGGTATATTATTGTAAGCGAGGCTTAATAAGGCGTAGGACGGGTTTCTTTCCTGTCATTAATAGCTTGCTTTTGCATGCTGCTAGGCATCTGGCATACCCACACTTTATGGACAGATCATCGACGGCATGTCACTTCGACCACAACTCGTACCACACAATCATAGTAATTGCGGACTGGTTCACTTTAGCAAATTGTTTTCTGAAAAACGGTCTTTTAGATCTAGACGGTTGAGATTGAGCTCTTCCCGTTTGCTTCTTGCAGCCGCTATCCTTTAAAGGGATCGCCTTCTTGAATTTTCAAAGAGGTGAATAAATGATCCCATTTGGCGTAATGCATCCAGCGATACAAGGCTACAACCGACCACGAGATGCAAAATTTTGTATGGCGGATTTCTCGGAATCCGTATTCAATTTCAAAAGGAATTACTTTGAAGTGAATGCAGGAGCGGAGTCCACATTTTATTCAATAAGCTTAGATTGGAATACGAAAGTAGTGCGATAAAGTCAGCGGTGTCGGTGCGTAGGCAGGATACCTCGCAGTGTCCTGGCGAGCTGCGCCCGCGCACTCGCACCCGCCGCGGAATGTTGATACACTAGTCGACACTAGAACAATGGCCCTGCTAGCTGCTAGCTGCTAATGTCTAACTAGATCCTCTGTTTTATTATTGTTGGACGCGGCAGGTGAAATGGGAGCCCATGTTTTGGATATAGGAGAAGTCTTGATTAACAACGTGAATTAACTATAGGAAAATTTTATGGTTTTTCATTGGTCATTACTCAGAATAATGGACAAGATAGCTCATAACACGAAAGCTCACTCGAAAGCCTCTAAGCTTTCAAAATAGTAAGTACCTAAGCCAATACATTCGGCATAATCGAATTGTGATTGTTTCTCAATTAGCATATTGCCTCACTGATATAAAAATATGAATATTACAGTAACTACAGTGGGGCGTCGAACACTTTATATGGGCTTAACCGGAGAGTGGGCGGCCGACGGCCGTGAGCGTCGTCGGTTGCACGATTAGCGGCCTGCCTCGCCCGCCTTGCGACACTGCACCTACATAAATAATCGTCTATTATAATACAATCCGTGCCCTCAGCCCGCGATTATGATGTGCACCGGTGCAGCGCACTGCGCCAATTTCAAATCGACTCGGCAGTGAATTGACCCGATAAACGAGCAACACAAGTCATCTAGTTACATCGAGTTACATCATCCTTGCGTGAAATGCAAACGCAAGTCAACAGATAAAATGTTAGGATTGTGCCTTCTCGATAAAGTGTAGGTGGTGAGAATCGTAAAACGCGACGTGAATGACATGAAAACCTAGTAAGAGCAATTGGTCGCGATGCGTGGAGCGGTGGCGGCCGTCCCAGATTTGTGATAGCTGGTGGCAGTGTGCGTATTGTGCGACCCTCGGCGGGGTGAACGCTCTGCCCGGAGTCGTCGACACGGCTGCGATAATTACTGTCGCTGCGTCCCTGCTCCCTGCTCCCTGCATGCCCTCCGACACCGCTCTAACTCCGCTCCTCCGCTAAACTCGCTAATTGAAACACTTCTGCTCAAAAAGCCTTGACCATCTACGTCTCAGAAAGCGGTCTTACATTGTCATACATTATGCAACTGTTCGGGGAACAAACGGCCTAGAGAGTTTTTCTAATTCGCTCTACTCGGATCGATAAGTGCCAATGCCCAAAGGTTAACGACGTTTTAACTATTTAATAACGTGGTCGGTTTGACCTCATACAGTCCCAAGGTGGTGAGTTAAATATTAAGAGGATCGGAGGTATCCCCGAGGTGTTTACCTGGCGAATATACTGGCAGAAATAGAAAAGTATTTGGATGGCCGATTTGTGCTGTTCTGTTTACGTTAGGATGAATAATCCATTCCGTAACGTACGCACTCAAACACCTATTCATAATACATATAGGTCAAGCAACTTGGTCGAAAACGTCTTCTATAAGCTAAACATGACTCGTGTCCATTGTACCATTGAAGACAAATTGCTTGCACTTATAGCTCTTCACAGGCAGTAAAATTGATTCGAGTTATCATTTTATGGCTTGCGTCTGGACTGGAGTTACGTTAGATCATAAAATACTGGTTTGGTAAGTATCTACTTGCATGCCATTTACTTACATACCTAAATAAAGAAATCTACTATTTTATTGACAACTGGGATAGCAACAGGTGTAATCATTACAGGTTACTGTTGCCAGCCAGTTCTAATCACAGCAAAGCAGAAATAGTATTCGTAAACTCGATGATCATTTGATTTAGAGATCAGAATCAATCGCAGAAATAAATCTTCAAGCCTTGAACAAAACCCGAAACGATATCTTTAGCTTTCATCAATGCCACTCAGTAATGCTGGAATGGTTATTTAACTCACAATTAAAGTCTGTTCAGATTAATTGACTTCGTCTTGGACCCTTTTGTTGTCACATTCCAGTTTACGCAACGATTAGTCAGCTGTGAGTGTGACATGTATAAAATGCTGCTGGAAACAGATGGCGTGTCTTGAGAACTGCCTTTTGTAACAGTCTTGTGTGTCCGTTATTTACCTAGTTTTTCTGATAGAATGCGGCCGATTGTGCAGCGCCCTACCAGACACTTGTTTGTTAGTCATGTTCAGGAATTTATATGCCGGAATGACTTGACTTCCACCTACTCCTCTCGTTCACTCAGTCTGGTCAGGTTCGATAATAATTTCACAACGGGATCTTACGAACTCAGAAAATGGGCGGAGGCCGTAATTTATTCCTAATTTTCCATTCCATTCCGCGCTAGAAATCTCCACAATTCTCTAAAGGAAGTTGTAAATAGAGGCGGCACCGCGCCCGACGCCGGCCCGTGAACTGATTAATTATTATTGCCCCATCAAACAAAACCCTTCAAAGTGAACGACAAAGCGACCCAAATTGATTTCTGGCAATGATGTTTCCAAATTCAAATGCGTTTATGTTGATTAACGTTCCAGTTCCGCAATGGCGTGGACAATTAAAGCCGACATTATGGTTTTCAATCCATCCATCCAGCGGGCTCCAGGGCCAGCGCATTGTCTGCCTGCGATACAATGTAGATCGAATTGATTAGCGGCTGTTGTAAAATTACCAACACCACGATTCAGTGGGTAAGCGTAGTACTACTTGCTTAGATACACGTAGGTACGCAAACTACGCATGTTTTGTATCTGTATGTTACTCATCGATAGAACTTATGTTATTATTTTAGTTTAAACATTTCGATACAAAATAAATGTTATACGAAGCTCAAAAACAAACAGGGAAAAATAAACCAAACCATTATTCGTTATTCAAATATTTGCTCGCGCTTTTACGGGATACAACGTAGCGGATCCCTCTGCAGAAAGATCTGTCAAGGCGAGAGAGGGGCATCTCGAGTTGTAGCGAGCTATTTCGATGTTGATCCGAAGCCTGAGCGAGTGTAATGCCCACTCAGGGTAGGCCAGGGGTGAATAGAACTAAGATAACTAGAGGGCGACTAGATTTACAGATATTTTGGATACTTAATCTGGATGCAAACACTTTAGGTGACCTTAAGAGATTAAGGGGAAAATTTAATAGCTTTCTTTTGGCAAACTGGGGTCACTGATTTAAATTAGACCTATGCATCCCACGCACACATAAAATTCACACCTCTTAGCAACTATTGAACAACATAGGCAGCATACTTAGCATAGAGACCTAAGTAGATTGTTTATGGTAGGTCAAGAGTGACATACATAGATTTAATAATTCGGTATATTGGAATGTGCTACGTTTTAAGCATTTTCTAATGCAGTTGCTTCTACGTGTAAGACCCCTCAGTCGAGTCTGAATCCATACCCATGACGGAGCAAAAGGCGCATAGGGATAATGGAACTCGCGTCCGATGGGATTTAAAATAATAGGCCGTGAGACGGTCCGTCTCCGTTCACGTCAATGTGGCTGCTCGTTCCTAGCCAGCCAGCAACAAAAGACGCAGTGGACGCCACTTCATTGCGAAAACTATACAGGGTTACTGGTAACAAATGCATAACCTAATTGCCTTATAATTATAATATTTTTTAAAGGACATTATTAAGTATTTAGCCATGTAAATTAGTATAAGGAATATAGTTGTATAGTAGATATTCTAAGAAAAGTGCTATGCCCTACACTTCAAACAAGCAACAGGGTCACACAACTCAATCTTTTCTTAGAATTAGTTCTAAAACGTAGTATTGTATTTTGTACAGCATAAATAAATAGGTAAATAACCTTTTAAGATAACCTTTGCTCTGTATTGTCAGGTAATTAGGGCCAATATGAAATATTTATTTATGATTCTAGCCTGCATCGGCTAGATTAATATCTAAATAAATACTTCTTTCATGAGAATGCTGATAACTGACTGAAGATACATCTGGCTAACCTTATATTCTCGAAATGATATCTAAATGTAGAATACACAGAAATACATACTATACAAATGCGCATTGTTTATTGTCCTAAAATAACGGAATTTAGCCATAAGTTTCCCACGGATGCCTCACTACAAGAAGTAATTTTTAATATGAATGTTTACTATGAATCGTTAGTGAATCGGTCTAAAACTGAATACTATCGCAAACTAATAAAATCTAGTGACAATACTTCAAAAATAATGTGGAATGTCATTAATAAGGAGCGAGGTAAGAACAACGTGCCCCGTGTGGATTTCGTTGTCTTAGTCAAAAAACCTGACGGCACAAATTTTTGCTGCCAGCGTGCGATAGTCAACGCAATGAACTCGAGGTTCGTGAGTGCAGCCGCTGCGTGCGGGGCACCGCGCGCGGACGTACAGCGAGCACGCGCAGCCCTGCTCGCTGCACGCGCGCCGCCAGACCGCTCGCTGCGGCTGCGCAGGTTCACCGCGGACGAAGTGTACCGTATTGTTGTGGCTAAGATTCCCCCGAAGGTATCCACGGACGCATACGATTTGTCGATGAAGATAGTCAGAGCAGCTATTATCCCGTTGGCACCAATTCTAGCTGAACTGTACAATAACTGTCTGAGGGAGGGCATCTGTCCGAAAGAGCTCAAACTGAGCAAAGTGTCGCCCTTATTTAAAAGTAAAGGAAAACGCGAAGCCATGGATAATTACAGACCCGTATCGATTATCCCCGCAGTCGCGAAAATACTCGAAAATGGCCTTAGTTCTCGGCTAGTGGAGTTCCTGTCCGAAACCAACGCTCTGTCTGACCAGCAGTACGCATACCGCGAGGGATACTCAACCACGTCGCTGACTCGTGAAGTACTGCGGCGCGTCGTGAAGGCTCGTGATTCCTCGCCCAAACGACAGGTGGCGCTACTGTGCTGTGACCTCTCAAAGGCGTTCGACGTCGCTGACTGGTCAGTGCTCGCTGCCAAGCTGCAGCACTACGGCGTCAGCGGCGCGGCTCACGCCCTTCTGACAGGATTGTTGCAGGACAGGTCACAGGTAGTTGTTGGTAGCGGCGGTTCACTGAGATCTGACCCATTATGTACCACATTGGGTGTAGCCCAAGGATCGTCAGTCTCCAACGTATTATTTTCGTTGCTTCTAAATGATCTGCCGAGTGCTGTGACGTCAGCTGACGTCCTAATGTACGCTGATGACGTAGCAGCAATAGTGACATCACCTTCGGTAGACACACTAGAAAATAAGCTGAACGAAACAGCGTCCCAACTGATGCGGTGGTTTCACAGTAACGGGTTGGCTCTTAATCTCACCAAAACTCATTTCATCCAGTTTAGCCTGTCAGGCAGGTCATTGAGACCGCTGACGGTGCTGGTGGATGGAGTGAGTATTGAGGAGCGGAAGGAGACAACATTCTTAGGGTTCCAAATAGACCGCGGTCTAAAATGGGATGTCCACATAGGCGGTTTGTGTGCGAAGCTCGGGAGTGCTTGCTTCGCGCTGAGCAGGGTGGCGAGAGTGGTGCCGCGTGAGGTGGCGCGCTCGTGTTACTTCGCGACGGTTCACTCATTGCTACAGTACGGTACTGAGCTTTGGGGCCGAGCCGCGGACTGGAAGCGTGCCTTCATCTTCCAGAAGAGGGCAGTCAGATGCGTAGCTCGCGTTGCCTGGGATACTCCGGCTCGCTCACATTTCCAAGAGCTTGGTGTGATGACACTGCCGGCCATCTTGATCTACCAGGTGGCCGTGTACACGCGCGTGCACCTGGCCGAGTACACCGAGCTGGCCTCGAGGCACGACTACTGCACCCGCCACGGCCTCAAGCTCGCCAACGTGGCACGTAGCCTGCAGAAGTCGGCCAAGTTAACGCACGTCATGGGACCGACAGTATATAACAAGCTACCCAGCGAGATTACTGAGGCTATAAGCTTACAGAGTTTCAAGTTTAAATTGAAAAGGTGGCTTGTTGACCAAGCTTTCTATAATTTTGAAGAATTCATTCCCGTTTTTCGGTGATCTTAATCCTGACAATGTTATTGACGTGATATTGATGTTATTGTTATAGTATTGTTATTGCAGAATTATTATAGAAATAATAATTATTGTTTTAAGTACATACCTATTAATTGTATGATTGATTGTTTTATTAATCTAATTATTGACATTATATTTTGTTCAATTGTATAAGATGAAATTATACGTATGATACTTTTAAGTAAGTACTCGTAGTTTAAGATGTGACCTGTAATACCTATTATTATTAATAAATTGAACTTGAACTTGAACTTAACTTAAAATTGATACAGTTTTGAATATGTATAATTGAAAATATGACACAATCTGTTTATAAAGAGGATACACTTAAAAAGGAGTCCTTGCGTATCTTGTCTACGTTCGTAGCACGCAACCGCCGGGAAAATAAAGATTTTCTGGATATTATCCGTAATGTGTTGGTGATTGTGGGACGCCGGAGACGGAAACCTTTTTGGAGATAAGTAAGTTTAGAGGTAGAGCTGGTTTTTCAGAGAAATCTGAATATTTCAGACACTGGAAAATGCCTAAAATGGCTAGTTTTTCGGGCATTTATTGCTTGTAGTGGGGTAAGATTTTTTAGGGTGTTTAAAATCAAAACTATGTAGGTTTTTTGTAGAAAACCTGTGTTTTTATCTACTCTCCACAAGTCCACATGTCTCCTAATGGTCTTAGGCTATTGTAGTGAGTCTCATAACTTACTCTCTTGAAACTGCTAAGTTTAATCTCTAACAGATTACTGACAAGTCTTTAGTTCTACTAAACCCTCCAGCACGCACCATTAATCCCTAACATTTCCGTTTCAGGCCCAATTATTGGCAAACTCGGCGGTTGCTCGCTCTTTCCATTTGCCGCGTCACTCGTCACCATGCCATGCCATGGACGAGATACAACTACTCATCTAGCTTCTATCTAATGTCTATTAGTGGGGCGGGCCGATATTTAACCTTATTAATCCAGGATAATAAGTACCTACATGTTGTATAGATATGTTAATCCGAGCCGTATATCTGCTTTCATGTCCAATTTCAATAATATTGTTTGAGCATATTGAGCGAGAAGCACGTACAAACTTATTTACATCAATAAACCTGCCTCTTTATAACTTCACAGGTATGGGATACTGGAACACGAATATTTCATCCGCATAAATCGATCAGCTTTTGACAACTATCCGTCACAATACTACTAAGTCTGATGTCTATGCACGTCGCAATGCATTTTAACTGAACAAGTTTAGCAGAAGCCTTTCTGCCGCGACTGCAAGTCGAACAGCATGAATATCAGCGCACACACTGAACTGAACCACATTTTCAGCTGCCTGTAATACTTTTGCAACTACTAAAGTGGATAGTTTTTGTGCATTCCACTGTGGCTATTTCATGTTTTAGCTGTAAAAGTTCTATGGAGAAAACATTTTTTTGCTGAGGAAATACTTTGTAACGTTTGACCGTCAGGCATATATGACAAGTCGTCTGAAGCGATATACTCACAACCAATATTGTGATCGAAATTGATGAATGCTGGGACTGACTCTCAAACGAGGCTGCTGAAAAACATCACTCGATGCTAGTTACAATTTACTTACATGTTTTCTATGTCTAGGCGATTTCAAATAAAGTTTCACATTATTCTACCCTGGTTTCATTCCAACCATGTGTCAGCAGGACTCTATAAAATTAGCCTCCAGCGCAACAACCATCGATAAATATGCATATAAATTAATATCGCCTTGAATATTAATGCGGTAAACTAACTCCATAGCCACGATAGTATAACATAATCCTGTTCGCCCTTATTTGGAGTGTGTTTGCCTCAGCGGTCCCCTTTAATTTATTCTTCTCAGAAAGTTCCTTTTGGACTCGAGCGCGTCTGCGAGGAAAGTTTATCTTGCGTAAATATCTCGGCGGAAATATGAGATCGTGATATGGTCGCTTCCGCACTTCGTTCCTTAATAACATTGTTTGTTATGGAATCAATTTTTTTAGTCGGGTAGTGGCTTATCTTTGTAAATCAAGAGGTTAAGATAGGAAGGCTAGAGAACAGCTGATGTTCTCATCGGGCGTTTGGTTTATGTTTGCGTTACAAATAATTTCTTTATTAGAATTTGATAGATAGATATATAGATAATTCTTTAATGTCACACACATAAAACAAAATTTATATCATTACTTACATAAACTACTCTAGTGCTACAAGTGGCGGCCTTATTGCTAAAAGCAATCTCTTCCAGGCTTCTTTGGTTTACGAGAATATGTTTTTTTTGTGTAGGTACATACATTATTTTCTGTCTTGTTAGACCACGGCGCTCGATTATAACTAATTTATACTAATTTTGACAGTCAAATGTTTTTACTAATTTATAGTTTTGACTGCAATCATATATACCAATTGAATCTATTTTATAGCTATCCTATCCTATATTATTCGGAGTGTTAAGATCAGTGGTTAGGTGAGCCAGTGGCGCTACAGCGGTGGTCGCGAGAAGTGGCCACGTCTTGCATTGTGGCTGTTACACAACCGCGCGTGACCATGACATCAGTCTTCGACACTGCTTTACTGACCAGCGACTACGTGTCTTATAGACCTCTTATTGCGAATAAAACAATAGGTAGGTGGTAGGCACATATACCGCATCACACTTATGTTACAAAAGCCATAGTTTGTGTGTGATGTTGGATGTTCGTTTAATCCATAAATTATACGAAGTTCGTCGGCAAAAATAATCACTTGACATACATTACTCCTCACTTGACATATGTATATGAATGATACTGTTGGCTGCTCTTTTGTGGAGGTGGTTAAGTTTTGTTGTCAATGCGGTCGATGTATAAGGAACAGTTTATTTCGAAGGGATAAAGTTACGGGGATACGTTAAGGGTTACCTGATAGCAAGTAAGGCTATGGCCTAAGATGGAGCGTGCTTACCCGATAAGAACCGATTCACTCTCGCTTTGAAGATCGCTGGATCAATCATTCATTCTTTATTGTACACCAATAACAAGAGAATACAAGCATAAATAAATTTAGTTCATAGTATTGGGACAGAGGGCGGCCTTATCACTTAGAGTGATCTCTTCCAGGCAAACTAACCAGGAAAACAACGAAGTTAATTTGGAGTCTTTAGAATGTATTGTCAGTGTAAGCCAGCGACACTTTATCACCTCTTACGTTTTCAGTTTCATTAGAAACGTTTGCGTGCTAAATAAGTAAATACGCAGGTTCTAAACGGTTCCGTGGAATCAAACGAGAACAACTTGAATGGAATCCAACAAATAAACCGCGAATGAATCACAAACTCGTGATGACATCCTTCTTGAGTGCTTCTGCCGAATGTTGTGACTTCGCATAATACATAGGAAGAGCTGGTTTTTGAGTAAGATTAGTTCCAAAGAATTATGGATTGTGGTTTACTTATTGGCGTCAATTTGCTAGGTGCATATGCTTGAGTGCCTCTTATTTACTTTTGATTCATAAACTAGGCACATAAAAAAATCCATAATTATAAGTAAATTTAGTTAGCTACTGCATTCTATTTTGCCCATCTATATTAAAATACCAGTATATTGCGCAGAGTCAGGTAAAGTCTATAAGATTAGAAATAAAGATAAAATTTTAATCCACCTATTCCAGCTAAAGTATAAAATTAACTTTTTACCTTACTGTTCCGCCGCATAACGGACTTGAAGATTTTGCGGCTTCAAAGCAAAAAACAAAGTAAAAAGTAGACAAGGTTGGAATCAATACCCTTGTATTAACTCGGGTCTATATGCAGGTAGACGCGAGTTTTTGTTCATCTAACACAACACTAGTCAATCTACGATATAGGTAGAGATGACATGTAGCAGGAAGCTCTACAGCGGCAGAAAAAACAAAGTAGGTATGTACCTACTACCTGTTATATACCTACTACCTGTTATATACCTACTACCTGTTATATACCTACGACGATTCACGGTCTCTTGGAGTTAATAATAGCATCGGTCTTTACAACTCATAATATCAAGACAGTAATTGTATTCGATGAAAGCATACAAAAAGCTAATGTTAAAGAATACAGTTATGCAGTTGAATGCACGAATAGAATCTATAATGGCGTTCGTAACTAGAAATGTCATCTCATAAATGAGGATAGGCATAAAAACTGACGAAATTATAAATTGTGATTACGTTTTAGAAACCGAATTGATTTATCGAGTAGTTGATTACTAGAGAATTAATCTCAACCTTGTAGCGTATGTGAATAAGGGTGCCGGTAAAGTTATTAAAGACATATCTGTCACCGGTGGTGAAAAATAAGCTAAATCAATCATACATCGTATTACGACTACTGACGTAATCAAAATCCTATGAGTTATTAGTGTGTAACTAGTAACGATGTCAAAACAGAAGTGATAAGCTTATGTAATGGAGATATTTGGATGTTTGCTTGTGGCGACTGGCGACAGTAGCAAACAGTTCAAACAGCCTTATCGAAGACTAGCTCGAGTTAAAGCAATTGACCCTAATATCCGACGACATTATTATAGCCTGACGACGTTTGCTGGACCGTGTGACTTGAAATTATGTTGGACAAAACTTTGCGATTTACGGATTTGAAACATAAAATCTACCGTAAGCATGAACGGGATTAACCTTCAATGCCCTACGATTACAGGTAATATCGGTGAGAATTAAAAAGGTTTGTTTAAAGATGTGCAACAAATAAAATTTGGAAATACTAAAAAGTGGTTTCTAACGTCATGTGAATCGTAGTTATCTTCAAATCTTCATTTTAATTCATGCCTATAAAACGGAAAAACATTAAAGTAAGGTAAGGTAAGGTTAAAAACAAAGACCGTTTCGAATTGAAGAAACCTCACCAAGGCCGGCGATTACCAAAGATTGTGTGAACTTGCTTTTAGAGGGTTTTAATTACACGGCCAAATTCATTGTTTAGTATTTCACAGTCATGATCTTGTCAAATATACATTTTATTGCTGGTTGAGATGTGAGAGTTATTTGCCAGGTGAAACTGATTTTGATTCGGTCAAAGTTTCCTTCAGATTTGCTGGGAACAAAAAATCTTAAAATGCTGGTGAAAATAATTTAACCACAATGGACGATAGATCCATAAATACTTAGACTGTACGATGGCAGTAATTAAAAAAAAGGAAGTACCTACTGACCCAACTCAAAATAGCGAAAGAGAAAGGACCTAGGTACATATTAAAAAAAAACTAAATGATTGCTTAAGAGTCTAATTAAACTATGTAGAGTTGACTCTACGCGCGAGCATCAAGGTTTAAAATGTAGAATATATCCAATCTAAAAGATGCAATATGTCTAAGCTCCAAAAACCGTATAAAACTTATATTGTATCATCTTTCAGTCTGATTTATGCTTAGATTAGGAACACAATTCAATATTATTGACCCTTAAAAAAAGCGCGATATACTTGTATCTAAGTAAATAATAATAGATCTGACCGAAATGAAAAGGAAAAAAATACAGAGAAACTATATTGAATCAATTTAGATCGGACTCCCTGTTTAGTAAGTAAATAACCGGGAGTCATCCAACGGGCGAGATACAGCTATGATTTATACGTATAGAGATGAGACAGCGGAAGTGGCCGAGTGGTAGGTACCAGCGTTTATCGGGCACCAGCGTATCGCAGGAAACAGTGGTCGCGCCGCTCCACGACTCAATTACAAGATATCCCTTTACACAACTGGCAGCAGCACTTCTGCCTCGTATCACAGAATATACAAGATATTTGGTTAGGTTTTATCTGAATACTCGTATTGCAGTTCCAATTTTATCCACACGCATAGTTATCTGGTGCAGACTCTAAATTAAACCAGCTGCTTCGCCGCTTTGTGCGGTAATTATTGTGTTACTGTACTTGTATTGCTCTTTGTGGCTGCTGTTTGCGACAGCTTTTGTGTTTTGAATTCGATTAATGGCTCCAATAGAATAGTTATGTTTTGGATTTGTATGGTCTAGTGTTTCGAGTATTCTTTCTTTACATATGGACCCTACCACTCAAGCAAGGCATTGAAATAGGTTGTACGCATATGTTCTGTAAATGAGGACAAAATTTATTCAATAGATTATTGTTATTTTAATCAGTTGTAAGTGCCTAACAAAAATGTAGAAGCTAAAAAGAGAATTTTCGGCATATATAAAATTTACACTCCTAGAACAAGTTTAGAGTTCTTCTGAATAGTTTTGATATTTGCGGATGTTATATACAATATTTACTTTGCTTCTTGCTTACTAATTAGTTAGTTGGATAAGAACACGGACCAGACAAAAATGTTGAATAATAATTTTATCCATTTGCATTTTAGTATTTTTTTATTTGTTTTGTTTTTTTTTTATCTGGTTAGTTACGTCTTTATTATTTGTAAAGAATAACTTTAAGAAAGATGTAGAAAATTCAGGTCTGTACTACAAACATACATACATAAAACATTTAGGCAGAGGAGTAAATGTCTATAATACAGAGTTTAGGATTACCGGACAAAAGAAAAATAAGCTTAGTGAACTATGCGTGCCAGCTAGAGAACTATATGTAGACACTATAGATACTTAGAGCCTTAATGGACGTTAGTAACAGGTCGCAATGGGCGAGTAGAAGCGTCTAACACTAACGAGGGTCAGAGGCTCAGCGTTACGCTTACGTATACATATGATTTATAATAATCGTCGGTTAACATACCGGGAGCGGCGGCTGCCTGCTTATCGCCCGACCCGGCCCGGTTCTCCACCCCTGCCTACGTATGTACCACGTTCCACCTAATGATCATTCCAATACCTTATAACCCACGATTCTGATGCCTCCCAAATATCTGCAAATAGACGGGAACATGCTCAGATTTCCCAAACAAATCCCGTATTTATTTGGGCGCGGTGATTAACTTCCATGTCGTCGACCTTCAAGAAGGACGGCTACAATGACGGCTTCCTGGAATCGAAAGCGTAAAGTTGTCGACTTGTCTATTCCAGACGTATTCGAGGCAAAACAAACGGGTGGACGGGCGGTGATCGATTCAAGAATCGAGCGCCCGCTTTGTTACAGCTCCAGAATATATTTTACGTTGGAATTCTGATTCAGCCGGAAAGCGTTTAATGGAGTTATTAAATCGATCATTTATTGAATATTTTTACGTCGGCTTCGAGAAGTTTTTAAGGGTGATTACGAGAAGAGGCCTTAAAGTTTACGGCCGTTACGAATCGCAGTTATGATTACATGGTTATAATGCGATCATTAAAGTGAAGTATGATTGATATATAGTTGGCAGGCGACAATAACAACAAAGGCTTGATTTACAGCTGGAATTCGCACACAGGCGCAAGGGCCGCGTTATCACCCGCTGATTGATGCTTCCATAGCATGTGCGGTGGCACTGATACCGCGCTAATGAGCAGGATGTCGCATATTGTTTTATTACGATTTCATACACGAGTCCAATGAACTGTGCCACATACAAATAGTTAACGCAATTTACGAGAGCGTGATGAAATCGTTAATGTGGGGAGCCTTGAGGTTATTTTGATGTTGGAACG
The DNA here is from genome assembly GCA_927399415.1 of Macaria notata. Lineage (NCBI taxonomy): Eukaryota > Metazoa > Arthropoda > Insecta > Lepidoptera > Geometridae > Macaria > Macaria notata. Next base: position 7,138,696 of record OV656727.1, read on the forward strand.
CGTGGAATTAATATATTTTATTAGCAGTTGGTCTGAAGGGATTGGGAATGCGCGCCGAGCCGGATGGCCACTCCGCGAGACGTGCCGAGCTTCGCAAGCAGCTAACTCACATCAACATACAATCACTATTATTATTGTTCGCCTTGTCGCACAACTCGTCTGGGCTCCATCTGATATGCTGAGGCAAATGATGGGCGCCAATATTGTACATAGCCCGACTGACTAACTGGGATACCCTGTGTCAACATTCAGATTATAAATGTATGCTATTGCAATAATTTATGAATGGTTTTCCTAATTCTGACTCTTAGGTATTTTCTAATTTCATACATATATTGAAAGGAAATTATAAGAAGAAATTAGCAATTCTAATTCTCTCATTTCCTTGTTATTTCCATCGCCGGTTACTAATTCTCAATTTACACTTGATTTGTCCAATAGAGGATGCATGCAATATAAGGAGTCTAGATTACTAATGCGTGACTGCCGGCATATTATTCACTTGGCATCGTTTTTGGTAGACGAAGCCGCAGACGCAGGCGGGATGCGTAAGCGCAAGGCGTGGCCACCAGAGTTGATATGCAGTGACGTCACCCAGATGACCCATCCGTGCATCCTTCGTAACTCTGAATGCACTTTATTGTTACAGCATTATTTGGAGCATTGATCCTGCCTGATGAACTAATAAAATTCAGATGTTTGACACAGCGTCGGGTACGTAATAAAGTTTTGTTTTATGCGTTTGTTCCCCAAAATAAAATACTCGTAATGCCTGGTTGGTCATAAGTTGTTTTGATTACGACGGATGATGGAATGACTCATAACTGTGTCGATAGCAGAGTTTGCTTCACCATCAAACAAAATTAGAGGATGTCCTCGTATCGTATCGTACAACCAATAAAACTATATTCTATCATGTCACTCACATGTTTACGACGAAAACGTGTCTTCAGCTGACTCACTGTCTATTTCACAACACCGTACATCGGACAAGCCTAATAAGTCAAACACAGCATGATTTCCTAAAACCTTGGCTTCAAATCATCGAAGTGATAACATCGTTAATGAAAACTGACCTCTCTACGTCCGACCCAGATATTAATTACCACGTTGTGGCAACAAGTTGTTTTTCTGGAGCGATTCGATATCATCTATGAAAGCTTAGACGCATTGATAGATAAAGAACATATTATACTGGGCCACTGATTTATCAGCGAGTATTTACTGTTTTAATTAATTTGTATTGTATATCTACTGGTTGAAAAGAACTGTAACATAAACAAGTAGCCAAGATACATGTATTACATGTATTATTTATTATTTTTCTAATTATAATAGTATAAATCATCGTATATAGGCTCTTTGGGTTTTGGGTTTTAGGTGTATCTTAAGCATTTAAGATAATAAGATAAATTTACTGTGTCGCTGTTTTTTATTTGCGTTGAATAACTACATATTTTTCTAGGATTTTGAGTTTGGGATAAACTTTTGCTCGAATTCGTACGACTTGTCTTGCATCTATCTAAGTATCTACAATCTGATGCACTTGCTTAGAGACAAACGTAATAGACACTTATATTGAAGACCAATAGATAAGATAGTCTTTAATAATAAATAAATAAAAGTCATTTATTTCAGGCATATTCAACCTAGAACTTAATACTAATAGAACACTGTAATAGGGTTTACTGAAGTTGCTCTTAGGACTTGTCTAAATCGTCAAATGTCAACTGGTTACAAGTGGTCCAGTACGGTAAGTGGTCTATTGGCCAGTAATTACTGGCTCGGGGCTATGCAAGCAGAAACCTGGGATGCACGCAGAGAGATCCAACTGACGACGCCTACACTAGCCATCAATATTGTAGTTGGACTGGTAGGTATGTTTGCTCAGGTTTTATTTATTATAATCCTTAGATTAACCACAGACTGTATTGGGTAGGTATTGGTTATCTTGTCTGTGATATAAGAAATTGCAAGATGTGAAATTGTAATCTAATCGTAATTTATTCATGTTTAAATGTTTATGTCGCTGCAGTATCTTTACCCTAGAGTCTAGTCTTGTGTAGGCCTCAGACACATGCTTGTCAAACATACATTAGGTTGCTCTTATTATTGTCAGAGTTCCCAATCGGATTTTTTTTGCCAAACGTGTTACTGGGGTATTAGACGTCTCTCTTCTTAGTCGTGTCCCTCACTGCTGAGGATCGTGACTCTTTTTGATACTGTTGACTAGTTGTCGCCATCGGTTTCGTTATGTTGCTTGGTGCATTGCAACATTTATTGTCATCTCCAGCTCTTTAGTTATTTGGTCAGACCACCGTATGTGATTCCGGCCTCTCTATCTCTTTCCTTCAACTTTCCCGGTCACTATAAGGCGCTCCAAATTATTGGTTTCTCTGCGAGCAATGTGGCCGTATTAGACGTATAAGATATGATACGCTTGATTCAGTATCTTTTAAAAAGTTCATACGAGAAAAAACACTGAGCGAACCTATGTAAATGAGTAAAATAATGATGCATTACAAAATATAACAATAAGCTTGGCTATTATTCAAGCTGGTAACACACGGCACGTGTCGCTGGGCCCAGTGCCAAGTCCGTGGGGGATGACACATACCGATACCCACTTGCTATATGTATGCATTGTGCATCTATTATGTAAAAGAAAAATGTGTTTGTTCGTCTCTCTGTTCCTCTTTTACGCCAAAACGGAGCGATGAGTTGTCGTGATTTTTGGTATGGTGGTGCTATGAAGTCCTGGGAGTGACATGGACTAGTTCATTTTTCAATACCATGTGAGTGAATTCGTGGGTATCCACTACTAATGCTAGTTTGTTAGTTTGTTTTTTGACTGGCCTGTTAGCTTAGTTGGTAGTGGCTCTGCCTTCTAATCTAGAGGTCGCGGGTTCGATTCCCGCATGACACAAGTATATTTTATGTACTTGACAATTTATAATTACTTGTGTTGAGTCTGGTCGTTTGTATGTATAATAAGTATGTATTTACAAAAGAAAAGTATATAAGTATTATATCCGTTATTTAGTACTACCCACAACACAAGCGTTTGCTTAGTGTGGGCTAGATGGCGCTGTGTGCAATGTCCCGGAATATTTATTTATTTATTTATTTATTATTAGTTTCATGCTATTCCTGGAGTAGGTACAAACCGCAGAATAAGCTACAAATTGTATAGTATTATATACTTTATATATTTAATGTTAGAGCTTAAAACTTTACAGCATAAAATAATATACATAAACATATTTTTTAGAATGTATTTTTTACGGTTTCGTTTTTCCGAAAAGTTCAAAAGATTAAGAACAAAATTGATTACTTTTGTCATGTTTAAGCCAAGCCACCCTTATATGAAGGAATTTTCCAATCTTTTATAATATACATTCATTGCTATTATTAACTCTGTGTACATCCTATCTATGTAATGTATTTTATATCCCCATACAATTATATATATTTACTGGAACGCAGTCGTGCGAATTTATCCTGATTATGGCAATTTTATGCATTGTTTATATATTACTAGCTGTGCACGCGACTTCGTCCGCGGGGAATAGTTATTTTGGGCAACGTATTTATTTTTGCAAACTACCTCTTCAGTTTTATAAATTATACCCACGACTTGAACCGTTTTCGCAGCTCACGCAACGAAAGCCCTCAAAGATAAATAATTTTCCCCGATTTTTCCACATTTTATATGGTTTCTTCGCTCCCATTACTTGCAGCGTGATGTTATATAGCCTAAAGCCTTCCTCGATAAATGGTCTATACAACACAAAAATATTTTTTCAATTGGCACCAGTAGTTCCTGAGATTACCGCGTTCAAACAAACAAACAAACTCTTCAGCTTTATAATATTAGTATAGATATGTAACAATATCTGAGCAAATAAAAACACGCATTAACATATTATTATTAATAAATATGTATGTATGTATTATATTTACATCGACTGGATATTTGATTTATCAATTATGTATGTTTATTTATATAAAAAGCATGTGTCTGATGTGTACATTTTAAGTAAATCTTTTAAATAAATATGTATAAATATGTACAAGCAACGTTACATTTTCTAGTCATACTCAGAGTAATCACAATATACACAGATAATATAAAAATACATAGATAGAAAAATAAATAGAGTTACAATAAAGGTTCACTCGAAAGCAAAATACAACAATAAATGAACGAATGAATACTGTCTGCTCTTTGGCATAAATCTCTTGAAAAATTAACATAGACGTCGTTATTGTCACGGTAGAGTTACTAATGTATTTTCAGTGTCGTTCATTCTTTCACTAGTCGTTGCCCGTGGCTGTGAGCACTGTTCGTTTAAAGAGAACATTATAACATATTTTAAATTTTAAATTTGCATGTTACTTGCAATTTTTGGATCGTAAGTAGACATGTAAAGAACCATGTTGATCCGTCTCTCAGTTACGTCGTAAAAGAAGAATGAACAAACTAACAAACAAGCTATATTATTTCTATACCTGAGTTTTTCCAAGGTTTTTATTTCATATGTTATTTATTTATGAATGAAGTTTTCGGTCGGCTGCACACGTTACATTTCAACCCCTCCTCTGGCTGCCAATGTCGGGAGAAAGTAAAAGTTTTGCCTTTAACCATTCATTTTATTTGCTCTTCCACTTCAAAGCCAGTATGGGGCAGTTTTTGGTGAACAAAATAAGTACATGTTATTCATTCATTCTTTTGTTACAGAAAAAAATATTTTTTTTGCTAGATCGAGGTGATCTGACTAAAACTTTTTTTTTCTATTTTGTCTACAATTCTTTTGGCTTAAATTATACATAGGTACTTTAAGGTAAATTGTACTCCAACGCATTTCTAAGTAGTTAAAGAAAAACGCTTAATAAATGATTACAAAAACTTATATTTTGTCAAGAATTTCCACTTACAATTAATGTGAAATAATAAATATGTTTTATAAGGAACTGGTCTGTGGAAAATTGCCATAATTTGGCGTTACTTTGGCCTTGTCACGTTGTCGCCAGTCATTGCACATACGAGTATATTTCTTTTTACCGAAGTACATATGTATTCAATAAAACAAACATGCAAATAAATGAATCAGAAATCTGAATAATATACACAATGCAGATTATCAGCGAAATCATCATCATCGGTGTCCTATTTTAACTAAACAAACAAAATCAAGTTCTATTGTCTACCTAAATGTATTGACACTTGGTAATTACTCTTTTATAAAAAATGACCTTGTAATTCTACGACAACTATGCGCTATGGACTTTCTTCTTAGTCACGTAAAAAGTGGGGTTTTAACTTCCTAAAGCGTCAGTAGAATTTTATGAAGGTCGCTAAAATTATTCTGAGAAGTATTACTGTCAGGAACATTAAGTTCCAATAAATAAAACGTACCTACTTATTTAAATCAATGTGATAGGTTTTCTACTTAGGTACTTGTTTACATCCGCCTGTTCCAAAATACGTACTTACGAACAAGCAACATTACCAAAGCAATTATTTCTATCATCGATAAACTTACTTCACTCGATGACATGAACATCATCCTACTTGTACCATAGGTATCGCGTTGCAAGCCGCATCGTACTCAGGTTATGCGGTTCAAGTATTCAATTTCAAATGTTAAACCAAGGTCTCGATTCTAATGAGCTATTATAGCGTAAACCAGTGAATAGAAAGACCTTCGTTACAAATGTTACAATGAATCGGCCGCAGTAGCTGACGTACTGCCTATTATATTAATTTCAATGCTTCTACCGAAAAACATGACTTGGTAAAATTTGGAACTGTAAAAGAAATTAGACAAGTGGTGAGGTCACCTCATTACCTATTTGAATTTAAACTGTTTTTTAAATTATTGAATTTAGTATTTGAGGTAAAATTAGAGGCCGATAAAGTAAGCACTATCTCATCTTTTGATAATCAGAAAGTGAAAAAATTGCAGTAAGCACCTATGTAAGTAGTGAGTGAGAGTGAGTAGGCCGGGAACCAGAAACAAACCGCACTTCTAAAGCGGTCTTTCTGAAGTGCATAGCTAAATAAAACTAAATAATTTGAACTATTATTGCTAACATTTATTGTTTGGTTTGCGAAAGTAGAACCCCCTGCTTGACTCCCTCTACCTACCCGCAAACAACAATCAAGTGATCTTCAAAGCGAGAGTAAATCGGTTCTTACTGGGAAACCAAACCACGCTCCATCATAGACCATAATAATCGTTCTGATTCTAGGATTTTGGTTAGATTAAAAATGTGTTAAACAATAAATTCTCTAAAACAGCAAAAGTAAATAGGTCTCCCATTTCATTTTATAATATTTACGTCTCGCTTTGCACACGTCGCTGCAGGTTCACTAGATTTTCTACGTAGTTTTTTTAATTAGCATGCAAGGCTTGTCAAAGCTGGAAATAATTGAGAATGCTTGCCTCCGGGCCTAAGAGGGTTACCAGTTACAAGTAAATACAAACTAAACAATCTTGTTTGCAATAATACCTAAGGCTTACTAAATAAATAAATAGAAATAAAATGCTGATACGAAATTACATTTTAAACTTTTATTTTATGAGTAGAGATAAGGGTTTGTCTAGGTTTATGTGTCATGCATTATTGTTTCAATCAAAAACTCGGTTTGTTTAAAAGGAAAAGCCCGTACGGGTTTTTCTATCACTTTAGTACAATACTGTAGCTGTAGTTATACTGCTACAATACAGTGATAAAATTACCAACGATGCACAAAAAGACCTACATAAACACCTCAACCTGCAAATTGAATCTTCGCAACGGTGGCATAACCTTACGATCTACCTCAGTCAACAAAACTGTAATTCCTTGATAGTATACCTATATATCCTATAACCCCGTAGTACCCCCAGCGCTAGCGTGCATGGTTCTGTCACGCATGGCCCGCGGATGGATGGAGTGCGTTCGTGGTTACCGCCAGCTCTAATGAGAGCCCGCCTTGCACGAGATCTCGATATTTACTACCCGTCTCTATGGAATATGGAAATATTATTTCTGCGTAACTGATTCTCAAAGAAATTTCTTTTTCCATTTCGACGAGTAACGCAGCGCAGCGGCTAGTCGGCTAAGTACCTAAATACAATTTACAACTGAAAATACCTGCGAATTCTTTTTAACTAACATAGAAAAAAAAACATTTGAATTTTTAAAAGCCACTCTTTGTAAAATTATTTGCTTATTACAGGCTGGTGATAATAATAGAAATATAGAACAGACAACTATCATAGATGTAAAAATGGACAACAATTTTGATCTTATCTCGTCACCAATACCCATAAGATACTTTTCATCTTTTCTTCTCACTAGGATATGTTCACCACATCAGTAGGTAGATAGATGCATTAGTAAGTAAGTACCTATTCCACCTCAAACCAGGATCATTATTTAGTTCTCCGACTCCGTTCTCCTCGTATCTAAACTACGTGTAACTTGCCTCCGCGTCTAGCTTCAATGGTGCTCCATAATTCGACTCGAGGCTGCAGGAGAATTGTTATCAAGTACTTCCTCTACTAAGAATTGCAAACTACAAATCCTAGTAAAGTACGGTTAATGTGAGATGAGGGTTTTTTGGCTGTTTTATAACTGGCATCATTGACAGTATACACATAAGTACATGCAATAACATGAATTTGATTTATTTTATTCAACGAATGATTAAAATGAAGTTTTTGAATTTGAAACTCGAATTGCTGTTTTAAATCTATAGTCCTTTCGCTATATTTTCACATTTATACAGCACCTGACTGTGTGCCCAGAGCTGGATAACTTGTGGTCCTTCTATTCATGCCAAACAAATCTAAAAGCTTTTTTGACACGTCGAAAATATTTATATTTATAAGGGTTTTAATATTCTACCGTCACATGGCCCGCTTATTTGCTAGTGCTTCTGTAACTTTAATAGCCTTTAACTATAATAGTAGGGTAAAATCGTTCTACTTATCTGAAAGCATTATCAAAAATATGACTGCTCCCATTTCATGTGAATTTATATTTTCGACTAATACCTGGGAACAAATCGGTTCCATTTAAATCTAGACGGTCCCTAGGTTGCCTAGAATATTAAACAAAACGTTGGCATTCCCATAGGAAATGCTACGAGTTAATACAGTCTGATAGTTGTATTGTAAGTACTAAGTGAAGCAAAGTAATTGGACCTGGAGGTAGCACGTTTGGAACTGCTGGAGTTTTAATTAGTTTGAATCCGGTGTCCTGAGGTGGAAAACATTTTGGATACAGTGGCGGGAATTCATTTTAAACTTCGCATATATCTATACTACAGTTTTTCATATGCCATAGTTTTACATCCGATATACGAGTCGCAAACACTGGCGTCAAGGACCTTCGGTCATCCAAAGTTTTAATTCCGACCCAGAAGACTGAACGACTGAATTGTATGAATTCATTCTATCTGTATAGGTAAGCGTTTTTTTTATTAACCTATGCTGTCCCGCTCCTGGGCAAAGGTCTCCCCCAACTCCCTCCATGCGTCCCGGTCGAAGGCTTCCTCCCGCCAGGATATACTATCTTATGTGTGCGTTGATTCTATTATTGTTCTAGTAAGAATTGTCAAATTATTGTCTATTGCCACTCATTACTATGCCACTATCGTCTATGCTGTGGTGTTTTTTGTAGAATGTTCTGGATTCCACAAGGAAAACCATCCAAAGTTTTTATTTCATTTGTTGCGAAACCTTAATAAATCGGATTCTAAGTCCAACCATCCGATGTACTCGCGGGACTCCCAGCGGAGTTTTCCCAAGACCCACCCACAAACAGATACAAAACTTGAGTTCAGGTCAGATAAATTTGCCAGCCACTGGAGGCAGCACATCTGACACATGTACCTATGCCTTTAAGATTTAGTCTGCAGGGTGTATCACAAATTCGGGACGTTTTCACTTGGAAACGAAACGGCAACGAAAGACGTTTAAACAGATATATTTCGACCAATAACAGTCATCCACCAATCGTAGCAGTTCGTTTGTTGACGTTTTGTTTCCAAATGAAAACCGTCTGAATTTCTGAAATATCCTGCAGAAGTTTTTAGTTCCAGTTTATAAAACTGGAACTAAAAACTTCTGTTCGCATTTACCGTCGTGGATTGTACGATCAACTTGTGACCGGTGTAATTGCACCTCGGAGCCACGGAGACATTGTTTCAACTCCGCTCTGGGTATTAATTAGTTTGGATCCCTCTGAGAATAGCAGGGCAGGTGACTTAGTGCGACTATAGCTGGGATAGGAATGCTAGCCGGTAGAACTAGTCTGATCTGTTAAACATAAGCGTCTAATTTATGAAAAACTGTTTTTATCTATGTTTGCTATGTTATGTTGGTATCTATAGAATTATTAGTATGGTATGGGGTGGTTATTAACGTAGGTTGTACATATTTTATCCTTGACCCAAGAAAAGAGGGGAAAAATGTGTTACGGCGACAATTATTCGATTTCTCATACTATGTTTGTACGGCGAATAACTGTAGATATGCAATAGCTGTTTTTTTTTGCGAATTAACAATTGTAAATCCGAAATCAAAACACAGAAGTAGAAACACTTGTAACCTACTGGTAACCTTGTGCGCATTATATTAAAACCTAATGACGTGCCTGATCGAAAACATGGTTGGACATTCCAGCTAAGTACTGATATCTCGAGATTTGTATCTGCAAATTTACAGATTCCAGATTTAATCTTATATCTTATTATGATTAGTACCTAAACCAACGAGTGTTTCAATCAATCAATCAAATCAAATACTTATACTTTATTGTACACCAAATAAAAAGAACATATTATTTAACATAAAGGGGGAAGGTAACAAGGGACATTGGGCGACCTTATCACTAAAGTAATAAGGTTTCGTTACTTTCTAACTGATGACTAAAGAAAAATAATATATCGTGACAAGGAATGTTCAATCACTATAAATATTATCTTCTGAATACTGTAATGCGGTAACATTACAACCACAACACTACATTGTTCCTCTTCTATACTCTCGACTAATATTGTGTAAGTATTGAAATAACTTATGGTCAATGTCTGCTACCTCTTAGTCATAACGGAACAAATATCTGGGATGTTTTGTAAATGAATCACCAATGGTCGGTGCTGCCGGACCGCTCGCTGGATCGGATAAAATAAATACAAAAAGTGATAAAAATAATCGATGAATGGAGCTCTTATGTTTCGGTTTTAGGATTTACAACCGTAGGTGTATTGTAACGAGTAAGTGTGAGTAATGTCACAGGATAAAAATAATGAAGCTAGGTATCAGAGCTACAAATGCCACTCAACATAGGTATGTTGAGTGGCATTTGTAGCTCTGACAGGGATAACATAATCCAATACATAGGACAACGACAAATAGGTATTCTTGACAGAAATAAGTAATCTTAAGTATTTTATTTGCGGTATAAATAAAATACTTACAGTGATATTCCTCTTTTATTATTGACGTTTATTTATACATATTTTAATTTGTATTTAAAGCGCCTAACATTTCTTGAAACAAGATTTCCAACTTAGCCTTTCACCACAAAATCTACAAAGCCTGATCAGTTACTCAGAGCAAGTGAGTCTATAAGCATATTGCTACAATAAGTTTCTCTAGACTTCGTGGAAAGCCACAGCAATTCAATACTCCAGGAACATGGAAATCGATATTGTATTCCAGCACAGAATGGAATGTTCCAGAAATCCCTGCGATATTGTTTCGCTAGCTGCTCCACCGCAACAAATTCGTTAAGAGTTCTGACGGAAATAAACTTGCATTTGTAAAGTAGCTTGTTCAAAATATTAGTTGTACCTATTCGTATCTACAATGTAGCTCTGGCAGTCAGTATTACTCACTAAAAAATGAGAACAATCTTTGTTATTCCTTCGTTAATATGACTTAATAATGTACCTAAACTGTAAGCTGTTTATTATATGCTGGACACCGAAACGAACAGAACTTTTAACCATAAATTACAAATAATGTAGGTAAACAAAAACTATTTTTAGGGCATTGTACTACAAATAGCAGGTTAAAGTGCTGTAGCACAACCGCAATTTAACAAAAATGTTGTGGTATGGAGTAAAACAAGGTGAAGGTAACCGGAAATTTGATTTTTCGTTATCTCTTGGGGTCTGTGACATACTCGTATAGTTGCTAGTAACCCTATCCATGATGAACCTAGTAGTATGGCAACCCTGGCAGCACATGGGCAGTTTCCCACACTCCCTCTCTGGGAGTGTTGCCAAACTGCAACAGTTATCGTTCCTTCCTAACCCTAGCACTTTGGGACAGACGCTATTATGGCAGCTCTACCTACTTTACTTAGACTAGATGACTGAGCAAACGAAGCGATTACAGTGCATCTATCCTCATTAGTTGTATCGTATTCCTCATAACTGAAGATCATGACTCCCCCTCAGAATTTATTCATTAGTGGAACTTCCTTGGGCAACTATCTACTTGTAGTTACAAGTAAACAAGTTTTTATTCACGATGATTTTAAAAAAATCACGAAACAAGCATCTTAATTTTTATACACATTGGTTTAGAACTGGTATCGAATAGGAAAGCGCCATTATGACAACCGAGCACTTTTCATAACTACTACAATTTCTTATGTCATACTTAATCGTTTCTAAGTACTATACCTAACTATTTCATCAATTTGTGTCATATTCAAAACATCTAGTAAATTTTGATTATGAAACAAATAAATGTTGGCATTAAATATAGCATATAGCATTCAAGTTTTAGTTTGGGAACAATAAATGTGTAAAGTGTACTATTCGCAGAATTATCATGTACTATTTAAGTATGTATGTTGTCCACCCCAAGCTGATGTCGTCGCCTCGGATTAGCTGAGTTTGTTGGTTTGTTTTGGTGTTCGTTGTGTTTGGTGAGTTAGAAAATGCTCTATCTATTGTACAGTACAGACATGCTACAATGGTGTTCTCAACAATTTTATTAAAATGGAAGCCCTTTTTATACAAAACATGGTGATTTTGATAATGGATTCTCATATCATTTCCGAAATCAAATAAAAACAGTTTCTTTTTTTTTGAAGGTTTATTATAATTGTTACCTGGCTCCACACCTATTCTAATTTCAATATAAAAAAAAAGGATCCATGGTAGTATTACACCTGAATAGCAATTGCGCAGAACTTAGGTGGGTTTTTGATCGCCTTACAGACATCTGCCATGAAGTCTCCCTGTCTCTCCACACCGTTGAGAAAGACATACGGCACTTGAATTCCAGGAGTTTATTACCTCTGGGTCCTTTGGCACAGTTCCTTATAGGCTCTGGATTGATGCGCATGGCGCTTGAACACTGAAACAGAAGAATAGCGTAGAAAATTATTCCAGAACTACTACGATACTAACAACACTTTCTGTGTAATCTAATAGTCCAGCCAATGATGCCAGATTGGTTGCCTGGAAGAGAATGCTCTTAGCGATAAGGCCGCCAATTAAGACTCTTGCTTTAATTTCTATGTTTTTTTGTTTTTTTGTGTATGTATATAATATGTGGTGTTTTAATAAAGTATTTATCTATCTTTCTATCTATCACATGAATGCGTAGAAATTAATGGGTACAGCATATCATCAGGGTAGAGATGCTTATGTAGTTTCTACTATCTTCGTCCTTGGTGTGGCTGAACCTCAAAGGTTAGCTCTAGGTATTTTTTTTTACACATTTTAGCCAAGCATTAAATTTCGCTTGGTCGGTAAATCTCTAAAATAGATTTTGGAGTGAAGTACATGGATATTAGAATGGGACATGTTACGTTAATGAAATTTCTGTTTGTTAAATTACAACCGCACTGATAGTTTACTTCTGCCCTCACTTATCGCGAGGAATTCTTACAGGAATTGAACAACACTGCCCAGTACATGTTTCCCAGGAAGTCGATAGCACAAGCGTGGAGCTTGTTCCCGTAGCACTCTGCTGGGACGTTCTGGCATGTGAACTGGACGAGACCGTCGTGTTCCTTCATCTAGGACACGTTTACGGGATTTTAAGTTAAAAGTATCCAGTATTTGTAAGTTGTTTGCACAATTGAGTTAGAGACACTTATGATCTGGCCGAATATGTGGCATAATTTATTGTAAAAGCCAAGGATGATCAGTGACTATGTAACCATGTTTCTACAAACAGCATGCATATAACTTTTAATTCTGCAGATCTATATAAAATAGAAAATGAGGTTGGTGAGATACAATGTATAATTCATCTTATCTTACATATAATAAAGCTGAAGAGGGCAAAAATCTGAACATAGAAGATATTAGAGAAAAATTCGTTTGGCTGTACTTTAAATTAAATAATTAGGCTGTAATTTAAATCTACAACAGAACACGTTTTAGCAGTTTGTAGATTTTTGTCTGTTTGTTTAACAGATAAACAGACTAGTGGCCGCGGGCGTCCACTAGTTTTTACATAATTGTATAAAAAAATAAACATCTGGGTTGATTATTTTTGGATTCTCTACCAAACCATAGAATACGGAAATACTGCCATAGTCGTAGCACCAATATTGATGGCATTTCGAGGCATTCCTTTCTTATTTGAATAGTGAGTAAAATAAAATAATAGCGTAAATTACAAACCTCCGCCAATCCGTACGGATATACTTTGATATTCATGTAGGAGTTCGCCTGAGCTGCAAGCTGTCCAACTTGCGGCAGTCAGGGGTCATACTCTCGTAGTTTAACTGGATCTGGACTCGGTCCGTTGGTGCTGGGTTGTACTAGCAAAAAGATTATAATTAATCACTGACTTTATCTTAACTGGTATTGCATAACCTTATAATGCGTTTGCTTAGTGTGGGGCTAGATGGCGTTGTGTGCAATGTCCTGGAATATTTATTTATTTTTATTTAATGGCTCTGCTGATCTACGATTTTGCGAATTTCCATATAGCGTATGACAAACTTGCTTGGACACCAACAGTCACCAGCAGCCCTGTATTTGAGTGTAGTGTCACAAATTTTTCAATAAACAAATGTGTTATCAAGAGTATTTCTTACCTGTCCCAGTATATCTCCCTAATTGAAAGGCGTTAGATTGCTTCCTATATAGTTTGTGCTGTTGAGTAATAAGCCATCTGGATTGTCTGTGTCTGAAATATACAAAAATTATAACTAACCTATTGCATGGTACCTAATAAACCGGGTTTGGCATTTTAAATTATTAGGTAATAAAGATTATGTGACGTTAGATATATCGTTATTCTTTATAATAATTTATAAAAACATACACAAATTACCTACCTACAGATTATCTTAGTAATTTTAGACAATATCTGTGAGCTAAAAATTAAAAAAATATTTAAATTTTGCTTACCTCGATGATCACCACTTGATTGTAGGATTATCGACATTACACATACGAGCATTACACTTTTTCCAATCATTTTTATAATATTTAGCCTACTTAAACCTACAATAAATTGATATACTTACTTATTTGTAATTATAATAAACCAAATAAAAAAAACTAAAACTTTAAAAAATCTGTCCGCTACGAAGGCTAGCTTGGTTTTATTTGAAGTTTACAGTTCCATTTAGTTTATATATAGCTCCTCCTTATCGTTTTCAATAACGGCTACTTTTAAATTATTATTCCTGTTGTTTTTAGCAACAATGGAACTCACTAACTCAAAGTTTTTTTTGTTTTATTTGGTTTAAATATTGGTTTTGAAGATTCTTTTAAATGCGTTGTAGTTGGCAGAAGAGAATCCTATACTTAGCTCTATATTTTACAATCCAGGTAAATATTGGGTAAATAAGTATATATTAACCGTAAGTATTGATTTCCTGGGGGTGATATCCGGGTATTTACTTCTTTTAATGTCGTTATTATTGTGTAAGTGTTTGACTCACTGTATGATGGGGGTAAAATCTGGGTATTGACTTCCCTACGTGTTTGGGTAAAGGGTATTTAGTTCCGTAATTGACTTCGGTAATGGGTATTACTAATTTCTATGATAGGGATATCAAAAAGTAATAACTGGGTATTTATTTTTGTATGTATATGTTACAGTTACCCGTTTTCTCTAGTTAGAACTGGTTTTTACTAAAGGCCTTTGTTCGAACAAGAAATAACTAATGCTCAAAATTTTATATCAGTTAAAACTAGTTCTTACTAGACAACATATATATATATACATATATACAGCACTCATACATATGTACATAATACCACCTTTGTAAATACCTATATTTCGCAATGAATAAATGAATTTTGAATTTTGAACACGTGTTTTTCCTAAGCGAGTCAGTTAAAATTGTTCTTAGTGTTCATCGCACTTACCTACGTCGTTGAATTTTTTGATATCATTGAAGCAGCTCATGTGGTCGTTGTTCATGGTGGTCGGGATAGACTTAAAAATTAAACTTTACGAAAATATGCGAACACAACTTTACAAAGAGAAGAGAAAGACACCCGCTCTGGATCATTTTTGGAGCAAAGGTTAGCCATCGCGATTCAACGTGGCAACGCGGCGAGCGTAATGGGAACCTTTGCGCCGGGAGCGATCCGGGGTGGGCTCTTTGATTAATTTTTGTTTGTTTTATTTTACTTCATATTTTATTTTAGGTATATTATATATTTTAATATTATGTTTAGGACTTGTAAATATTAGTCAGTTACTTTATGTTTTATAAGTTATGAATAAATGTTTTGTTTCATTTATCAACACTTTACAAATAATAAATATTTTTCTCTCTATGTGCGAAACTTGTCAGCGTCAAAAGCTTTTTGCATAAAGAAGATCCCGATAAAAAAACAAATGTTTCCAAAACAGCAATATCTGTTTGTATGTAACGAAAAACAATTACAAGAAATACTATTATGTAGTGCATAAATATATATTTTTATACACTTTTATACAAATTTGGGTTATATTAGTTCATGTGATAATTTGATGAGAGTTTAGCTTATGCGCATAATAATATTTATACATAATTTGTACAAGTATCGATTAAATTAACCATTACAAATAAACTTTAAAACCTGTATCACATCTCTTAAAAATACCCAACTTAAATTAAACCCAATTTACGCGGGCGCAAGCCGCAGGAGGATTCTTGAAGGCATTGCAGACGTCTCTCATGAAGTTATCTCCGCTGTTCTCTACCCCATTAATGAGGATATGCGGCACGGAGTTGAAGTGGGCCTTCTTGCTTTCTATGCCGTAGTATTTCAGGAGGGCAACCCCGCGGGGCCCTCGCGCACAGGTTTTTATGGGAGTTGAATCTATGCCCATGGAGCGCGCGCACTAAAACAAAAATAGAGATGCATTGTTGTTATTTCTCTCAGTTATGATTCTAGTGTTTCTTTCTGCCAGAGTATAGATTTTTACTAAGATCTCTACTTATGACATACGCCAAATCACACCCCAGGGTTGTTACCAATATTGGTTTGATACAATTTTAAAGAAAGAAGCTAGGCTATTTAATGGCTAGCAACAAAATGAAAGATTGGCTCTGTACTTCTTGTACCCACTTCACTACACTCTGAGTTATAAAGCGACTTGAAAATTTTAGATATCAGTTTTATAACCTTCTTTTAAAGAGAAAGAGGGACCTTACCACGTCAGCAGCTGCATCATCAGACCCCTTCCCAGCTTGTGACTCATCCATCATGCAGGAGTTGTACAATATTGCCGTGGTTATGTTGCCCAGGTAGTCAATAGAACAGGCGTGCAGCATGTTCCCGTAGCACTCTGCTGGACCATGCTGGCATGTGAACTGGACGCGACCGTTGATCTCCTCTGTCTGAAAGGAGAGATATAGATAGATGTATAGACGTGTTATTGAAACACAAATATATAAGAAATAAAAAAAACTGCAACATATTATAAGGCCTAATAAAAAATACTCTAAAATGTGTGCACTAATTGGCGACCTTTTAGCGGCTGTAGTTTATTTTGAATATTTTAATATATGTAACATTATGAAGTAAAAATGTGTGAAGTAATAGCCTGTTTGTAACTTGTTGTATCATTTAACGATACAAAGATATTTTTATAAACAGAGAAAATAGCACCAGTAAAGCTAGAAATAATAGGTAGTTGTTAAATAATAGAATTCTTCATAAAGCTTCACTATTTCATGCGAGTAAACTTCACAATACTAAACAGTTGAAAAGTAACTATAACTACAACTATTAGCAAATCTCGCTTAGTTTTGTAAATGGCTAAAGTTTGTATTACGCCTGAAGGCGAAGGCCATAGGTTAATTCCACGGACTTTTTCAAAACAAAAGGGTTAAGCTTATAAATAATCGGAGTATTGAACTAATTTTACTACCTCAAAGTTAACCTTATCACAGTGTTTAATATACCTATTGGCACTCCGTTGCTAAAATGTTTAGAATACGTGGGATTTTGAGCAAGGCCGGGAACTCTCTCACAATAACATACTTAGGTACCTATATACATAACGCAACCGTAACTAATACTTGCATATACTCAACTGTATCCACGCGCAACAAAATTAATGGTTTTATACACGGCTCATAGTTTTTTTTTAATTTAATAAGAATGAGACATAAGGATGGAGTCCTTTACACAAACGACAATTTATTATCTTGCTTTCCTCAAAATATAGAAAAAATGCCTAATTTGATTGACACTAGGCACAACAAATAGTCATTGTTGCCTTATTACATCGAAGAATATCTAAGTATTATACAAACATTTCAAACTTCATTTTTAATTTTTCATGACTGATTCATTACATCTTTTCATGATTGTTACACGCGTTCGCACTCTTCAATAAATAATCATAACTTCTCTTTATGAGTTTTTGATTAAAACGTATCGAGAGAAGATAATTCGTAACGCCGCGGCGCGTGTAAAGGAATAACGGGCGTTACGTATATCTACGTACTCGCTACGTAAAGTAACGTCGTAGTTCACACGGTCGTAGCCGTTACGCGTGCTACGTTTCGTTACAGCTGATAAACAACCGTAAACTATAGGTATATAAAAATAGTCGTTAAAATTGATTAGTTCAATAAACGAGTGCACTAAATTAAAAAAGGTGTTTTAGTCACGTCATATAAAATTATAAACATGAATAGATATAATAAACAAACTAACTGGTTACTTGCTCATCATAATATTTTAAAGGTAGATTTAGTACTTACGTATTTTTATTTTTCAAAAATTTATTGGAATCATACTTTTATAGTTACATACACACAATACTTAATACATATGTACATACATTTAGTTTATGTGCTTAAAAACCTAATTAGCTTAAGTTATAAATTTAAACCGGTGTAGTGTACTAATCCGAGGACATGGTGTCTTCCGTGGAAGGACCTGGGCGCCCACCACGATGTATCTGCCCAAGAAAACTCCCCTAACGAATTAATTCTACCGGGGAGTCACTACCCTCAGTCATGACGACTCAAAGAGAGAGAAAGTATACTTATCATTATGCTCAACTAAGGATCATCCTAATCCAATTTTACCCAAACACATTGACGTTAGTTATATATTACACAAAGTATCCGAAGGACATGTAGAAAATTCCCTCAACGAATCGGGACTGCTATCACGCCCCCATTTTCTTTACTAAAACGGGTTTGCACTTGACCATAGTTTACCTGATGGTAAGCAAAGGCTATGGCCTAAGATGGAGCGTGCTTACCTGATGAGAACAGATTTTTGGGATTAAAGGTCGAACCAATACTTCTTTTTTTTATTAGTTGTAATACCTACTCACCTGTGCGTTTCCATAAGGATACACGCGAACATCCAAATGAGGTCCCAATTCCAGGACAGTTTGCTTAAACTCCTTGCTGTCGAACCGTCTGCAGTCAGGGCACAGGCATTCGTAGTATAGCTGGATGAGGACGCGCTCACTTTGAGGTGGGTTGTACTGCAAACAAAAAGATGGGAAGATGCATTTTAGACATATGTATATGTATGTATGTACATATAAGGTGGTGTAAGTAGCAACAATTAGTATAGGGCTAGAGGTTACTACACGGTTATGTTGTGTACAATGTCCCGAAATACTAAATTCCAGTGTAAAGAAGGTACTGCAAAGCTTCATGTGCCACAAAATAATGGTAGCTTTTGGTAACGGGTTTCTATAATTCTTTGCCCTTCAGCGATTGACGAAGTTTTTGTACATAGTAATGGTTTTTTACCCATATTTCCTAGTGTATTTGTATCACAATCTAAATATATAAACTCAAAGGTGACTGACAGACTGACTGATATAGTGATCTATCAACGCACAGCCCAAACCGCTGGACGGAGCGGGCTGAAATTTGGAATTAAGGTAGATGTTATGACGTAGGCAATGTAGGCATCCGCTAAGAAAGGATTTTTGGAAATGCCACTTTTAAAGGGGTGAAATAGGGGATGCAAGTTTTACTTCTTAATACGAGCGAAGCCGCGAGCACCCACTAGTTATATTACAAAGCCGAAAGTTTGCGAGTGTGTGTGTTCCTTCTTCACGTTCAAGCGGCTACACCGATTTGGATGCAATAGGCACGACAATAGATTAGATGCTGACAAACATTGATACTCTTTCTTCCGGAATAACGCAGGTAACGTTGCTGCTAAAGTATGTACAAATTGACCAGAAAAAAGTTAGTAAATTTGTCTTACCACATTCATTATGTCCCTAAGATTGAATGGTATTAGACCGCCCCCTCTTTGGTTCCTCATAGGCTGGTACAAGCCATTTGAATAGTCACTGTCCACAACGTAGTATCTATCTGAATAAAAATAAAACTCCCATTAGAATGAGTAACTCAAGCGTTTGCTTAGTAGGGGCAAGATGGCGCTGTGTAAAATCAATCAATCAATCAAAAATTCTTTATTGCACACCAATATAGCAAGAGAACACAAGTATAAAGAAAAAAATGTAAACCATAATATCGGGTCGGGACAGAGGGCGGCCTTATCACTTAGAGTGATCTCTTCCAGGCCTAGTTTGGAAAACAACGATAGGAATAACAGTAAAGCTGGCGTACCTACTAAAACCATATTCTGTGCTAAAACTAATACAACTTAATAATAATTTAACAAATAAAACAACTAAAAATCTAAAAACATGTAAAATGCCTACATTTACATCTATACAAACAGAGAAAGAAAAACAACACATAATAAACCTACTCAAAAAGAAGGAAAAAAAACCTGAGTCCACAAATTAGTCATGCATATAATAATTATGAACCAAGCTCTGAAAAATAGGAAGGGATTTGGCCTGCCTAATATGAAGTGGATAGCCTAAAATATCCCTGGATACATTTTTTTAAGGTACTCCTTATTTATTTACTCCTTAGCAAACAAAATTAATTTTCAAAAAACCTGCAATTTATGTGCCATAATTATCTATATTAATAGTACAACTTAATTACTTAGAAAAATATAATTAACTAGCATATGTCGCAATAATAAAGAGAATACTTACAATATTTTCAAATCAGTTCATTAGTGTCCTAATTGTCTACAAATATAATTACTACTGGTACTACTGACCAAACGTTTTATCTAATCTCTCAATTGCTAAATTACAGTTTGGAGTAGCATGGCAATTAATTGAATACTAAAAAAACATATATGACATGGCTTATGACTGCCTTATTATAGAAAACCGTCGGCTACAATTTAACATGTCATCCGACCCACTGGGGCGCCCAAAATGGTATGCCGCTTTTTGGTCATCCATTAAATTACTTAACATTGGTAACTAAAAAAGCTGGGCTACGGGTGCTTTATTCATAACTAGACATTACACATCTTAGACTACAGTGGTGCTTAACATCAGGCTGGCTGTAGTCAAACCAAGTTATAGGCAAAGCAGTCAAACGTAGGCCTGTTCCGTGTTAGAAAAAAAATCTGACGTTTGTTGGAGAGCTAGGGATTTGGGGTTAATGTCAAATTACGCCAGGTAAACTTAAGTATATGCGCGCACCCAACATAAGTCCAGATATAAAATACATACCTGATATACATATAAGTGTATCGTAATTTGTCCTTCATTATTTTATCCGATACATGTTTATAAACATAGTATAGGCACATAAATAGCGAGTTCATAGACTTGGCTTCCACTGATAACCTAAATGTTTGTAGAAGCACGTATATTATATACCTAATTGACGTAGACTACACATAAAAATGTAAATGGTTGTTGTTAAAAATATTGAATAGGTATGGTTTAATACTTATTGAATAGGAACTTTTTAAAACAACCATTTTTTTCAATGTCCTTAAATTTGTTGGTGAAACTCATTTACTCGTATCTAGAAACTTAGAAATCGCTTCGGTTAATTTTTGATTTTGCATATATATAATCCAAAAAAACGTATGAGTGGGTAGTTCGTTAACAATATTTCTTTGACAAAACCTTAACAAAATGTCACATATAAATGGTAGGAATAATGTGAAATAATTGGATAAGTAATATTTAATTTTGTTTTATCATTTTTCTATATGCAACCTAACAAAAAAATACTTTATGTACAATAACAAAATATAAAAACAAGGGAAGAAAAACTAAACATACTACTTCTAACTACTACATAAAAAGGGGGCACTTAGAAAATCTTTAGAATAAATAGCCTAAAGATAATCTAATTTTTATCTGTTTTTATCAGTGTATCTGATTTAGTAATATATTGCAATTTAGATCTTACTTAGTTTACTTACCTATACCTAAAGTATAGTCATACATTTATGCTAATACACGTAAAGGAATTCAGGGAAATAAAATTGCTGTATGACATATTGTTTATACGCAAGTTTTATCTTTTCACCTATCTACTGATTAGATAATCTTTTAGAATAAATCATTAAACAAAAATTAACAGCCAAAATGTAATACTTACCTCGGTTATCAGCACTTGATTGCAGAATTACTGCCACAAAGGAGATTAAAATTTTAATAAACATTATGTTAATATTTTATGTAAAATTTAGAGTAACTTTAAAAGAGACCACTCCGTTGGAAGGACTGCTTGCATTTAACGGTCACGGCTCCATTTAGATTACACATTATGTACTTTGCTATATACCTTGGCATGAAGTCAGTAAAGCAATAATATTGCTTTAATTTTTATCGCGAGCTACTAAACATTTAAACTTTATCAATTCAATAAGTATGACCCTACATAAATATAATATGTATTTCCTTATATAAATATTTTACTCAAATAGATTACGTTAGTTTATTTAGTCGCTAATTACTTGTAGTAATTTTGTTTTTTACACAAGTAACATAGTTACTGATTCGTTCCGTTCAAATCGAATTAGTTTTTCTTTCCCAGTATATTAGTGACGTGCTGTTACATATATTATGTTAAATATGGATATGTTTATTAATAGAATATATGTCATGCATGATAAAATAAAACAGTAGTTAATTTAAAACTTTAAATTAATTACAAAAAGTATAAATCTACCTATTTAGTCACAAATTGTTTCTTTACAACCTTACAAAGATTAAAGTCAATCTTCATCATCAGGGGCAGGGGTTGTAGCCAACACAGACTGGCAAACTTCCGGTGGGTTCTTGAAGGCAGCACATAAAATGACCTTCAAAGGTCTGGTTTCTCTCACTGGGTTGGTGTTTTTTGACACTCCATTGACGTACCACCATGGAACACGCCGTGGGTAATGGGTTTCCTTCGTTTTGACTCCATATTGCAAGTGTAACAGGAATCCGTTGTAGTCTTTGGCACAGGCTTTGATTTTCTCCGCATCCACGTTTAGTTCAGTACCGCACTGTAATAAGATAACATATGTACATATATAGTTTATTAAAATAAAAATTACTTCAACCATTTTCAAATGATACGTAACTTTACGGTTTAAATTCAAAAGGCGTTGTTAGCAACTTAGTTTTTTGTTGTATTTGCATACCTTAAAGCCTATAAATAATAATAATAAAGCATTAAATCCAGCAAATAAATGATAGTCATATGAATACTTTCATATTCGATCAAACCTGGTCCCATTTATTCTCAGATAGAACACAGATATATTAACCATAATAAAATAAGTATTTTTTTTTTATATATTTTGTGTTTTTGTATTTACCTTATCTGCTGCCTCATCATTAGATGTTGGTTGGGGATCAGGGTAGAAAGTCGCTTGCATAATACAGTTATTGAAAGGAATATACTTGGATGGTTCTTTCAGTGCATCGATGGCACACGCCTGGAGTCTGTTTCCATAGCACTCCCGTTCGCCGTGCTGGCACTTGATCGTCATTGTAGAGTCTGTCACCAGCATCTGAAAAGTAAGGAAGTTTTTTACAAGGATCTGTATATGTTGATATGATATTGTCGGAATGGAGTAAGTAAAGTAAGTGTTATGATCTTTTAGGCTTCCAAAAGACGTGTGTTGTATATTGTATACTGTGAATAATTGACGCGTAAATTTTATTTTTTGACTAGTAAATGATATGAGTTATGAGTTATAAATTTCGTATATGTATATGTATCTTATGTACATTATGTTTGTTTGTCTCTGGTCTATGACATAGGTAAGTGTTAAACAGAATTCAGTTTAATTGTTTCCCGAAAGACCACTTTATAATTAGGACAGACACCATGTCAGATGGAATTTCTAATTAAGTACTAGCAATTTTTTGGTTAATTTATTTCTTTCGTTTATCTTGTATGTGATGTGCATCAGATATCTGATATGAATAGGAATGAATCTGAATCTGAATTGTGGATCCACATTTCGGTTGTCTAGCAATTCCGCCAGCATATGCTTTACATGTACTCGTACATATATGGATGTAACTTTAACTAACTATCGTACAATCATTATTAAAACAGTAGCTTACATTTGCATTTCCATAAGGATATGTAGCTATATCGATATACGGTCCAAGATCTGCATAAGTGTTGTTCAGATCATCATAGGCTCTCACACTAAAGGGACACCAGGTTTCGTACAAAAACAAAAACTTCACTTTTTCAACTGAGTCCTGTAAACACACAAAATATTATCAAGTAGAAAGTAAAAACCTATTAACAATGATATTTAGACATCAAGTTTGCGAAAAATATTAAAGTTTATAGACTGCTCAAGCTCACAATTAATTGGCTGATTTCGATTTTGGAGCAAAATTTTGGTTGTAAATTGGAATAGCCAAAAAAAGTTTATTATTTACCACATCATTAGTTTGCAGTGTCGCATCAGTCAAGATACCTGAAACAAATGAAACTTAAAGCATCACATCACACCGAAATATTGTTAGGTACATAAAGCTTACGAAGATGGATTTTGGATCACACGACACAGGCTAACCTAGTATCAGATCTAGCGTACATAATATAATAGGTATCATTATCATTTTTTACTCATAACTGGTGTAATATCTGCACAAAAGTATGTGAATAATAAACAATTATTATTATTATCAAACATATTTAAAGCTTAAGAAACATTTAGAATTACAAAAACTTTGAAAAAACGGGAAAATATGCAGCGGGTAAAATAAACCTCAATTGATGGTATCATAATAATGGTGGACCATAATAATTAAACTTGAAAATCTTACCTTTAGCTTGTGTTGCATCGAATGCTAACAAAAGCATTAGCAGTAACATGATTGCAGTGTATCAGGACGTACGATTATACTAATCGACTTTACACTCACTTTATAACAATCGCTGCTTGATCTTTGATCTGTTTCATATTCAATTCGCTACAGAATTTAAAATATAAATATAATTAGATTTTATTTTACAGCAGTTACTTTCTAGATCCAGGTTACATGTAATTATGAGGCAAGTATTGTTGATTAATGAGTGATATCCGTGTCGTCTCAGTTTGTTCAAGTGCTCAATAATAGTGTACTTAAATTCGTGTTTGGCACATTTTGGCACTATTTATATGAAAAGAGCAGCTGAACTGCCAAATTGTTAGATGAGATTCGCTTTTGTCTTCCACTCATTTAGAGTTACTGGTATATTATAAGTACATATATCTTATTCTCACTCACTTTTAATGTTTTTTATTTTATTTAAAAAAAAGTGTTCTCTTAATTAATAAATTCCAAGATCTTGTCGTAGTTTTGCCTACTTCAAAGATGTCGAATATAATGCATCACCAGTAACGTACTCTTATCTCGTATGTACATAAATTACTTACATATTTACATACCTACCTACCTACCTAACTTTTGTAATTATCACTATGGGTAATCAATTTAACATACATATAACAAATACAATTTTGAACAGGATTGAAATATGCCAGCGTATGTGTTTATGGTATTTCTTTCCATTTTGTCCCAATAAAAAATTGGTATCCTAACATGGCAGGCTTGCAAATTATCACAAATAATAGACTGACTTTATTATAAACTCAAACAAAAAATTCTTAAACTTCAATCTTACCCTACAACAATAAACAACGAATAGTTATTATGTTATTTAACCTAGCTATAGCAGCATAGCATTTATATCAATAAAAGGAGAAAGCAAAAAGAACCACACCATAACATATATTGAATACTTTATTGTACACAACTAAATTAATCTTCATCACTCTCATTAGAACTAGATCTGCAAACTGGCGGTGGTCTCTTGATTTCACCACATATAGCTTCCATGAGCGTTTTTCTTCTGATTCTGAAAGGAATTTCAGATTCTTTCACATCATTAATGATCCAAAAAGGCACTCCTGGGTAGTCCATTTTTTCACTTTCTATACCATATTCGACTAGTAATAGGAAGCCACGGTAGTTCTTGGCGCAGGATTTTATCTCCGTCGTGGTGACGTTCAGTCGCAATCCACACTGAAATATTGAAAGGAATTTTGACGTTCTCTGTTCACAATGCTCAGGTTATGATATATATACAATCTAGCAATTTTGTAAGCATGTTCAAGCAGGAATTTTATCCCTCTCTTTATCTCAAATCTTATAAAACTTACACAGTCCCTTATAAACCTGTACCAGTATATATTTAAGGTTACGGTACTTTTGAAATTAATCACTTTTCAAAGAGAATAGTATAGTAAGTCTAAATTATGGAGTAATGTCTGATTCTGTTCCCCTCAGACTAACTTAGCGATCTTTAAAGCGAGAGTGGGAAGCACGCTTTACCTTAGATCGTAATTATAGCTTACTATCAGGCTAATTATAGACAAGTGCTAGTAAGTTTAGTTACCGCATCAGCTGAGGCATCGTTAGAGATCGTCCTTTTCTTGTAGCGCATCATGCAAGAGTTGAATGGAACGTATAGAAGAGGATCCATTAGTATGTCTATGGCACAAGCATGCAGTCTGTTCCCGTAGCACTCTCGCTCACCATGCTGGCAACTGATCGACAGTTCGGAGTGCTTCAGTGTTAACTGCGAAATTAAGAGAAAATCATAAGATTTAAATGTAAGGGGAAGACATTTTGAATGTTCATTGTTCATACATGAAGTAGAGTTTCATTATTTTAAGTTCATCAAGATTAAACAGTTGTACGGAAATTAGACCAACAGGCTAGCAGAAACTCCCTCAATATTGAAATCTTTGATTCGCGAATTTGTCGCAAAATATGCTTGTCTTTTAACATTTTGTCGAAGTTTAATTATCACGTCCGCACATAAGTCCTGTTAGATTTTATACTAACTTCTCCGTTTCCGAAGGGATTAGTTCTTAGCTCAATATAGGTGCCCAATTCTTTGACAATTTCTTCCAGTTCTGGGTATTTCCTTCGACTGTACGGACATCCTGTTTCATATATGAATTGAACTTTCACCTTTTCAATCGGGTCCTGAAAGAGGCATGCGATTATTTATTGTAGAAAGATAAAATTATATCACTATAAAAAGTTATACATATTTCCTGAAATTTGATAAGTTGCGAGTTGTGTTATTTTGTTTTACCTTTTACTTGAACACTTGAACGGTTGATTTTAATAGCAATATTACACTACAAAAAACGGCCAACAAAACAGTCAACATTTTTTAATTTACTTGCTGAATAATTAATAGTTATTATATTTACCGATATTTCCTTTTTGTAAGTTATTTTCTTAAACGTATCATCTTCTGGTAATTTGCTTGATTCCTGCAAAAAACATAAAGCGCATCTCGGATGTTTAGTAAATTAAATATTTATTCATTTTTTCCAATGAATAATAAATAATTGAATGTATCCTTACTAAGATGGTATCATTTGTATTCGGTGCTTTTTCCTCGAGGGCCAAATTTATTTCAGTAGTAATATAGTTAAGAGCTGTAGTAATATTTTCCTGAAATAAGAATAATCAAATTATTTTATTGAATCGGCTGAGTTAATTAACTGTGATGCAAATCTTAATATAATAGTAGATTCCTAATGTGATGACTAATGCATCTCTCTATCTTTTTTGAAATCATGTAATATTGGATTGTGTACATCATAAATAAATCGGTTTAAAATACGTCGTGGTAGGTAAAGAGAAGATCCTTCTTCTTTAAATGTGAGTGAATATACTTACTGATATGTTTGTACCATTTTCAATCTCAATATAGCTCGAATTACCACCTAATTCTGCAAAATAAATCAAAATTATTACACCATTAACTTTGGATTGTCAAAAAATAAACAGCGAACTCACAACTAGCAATCATATTTACCGTGTGTTTGCGCATATGCAAAGAGACATAGCACTAAAAGTAACATAATTACAGCGGTTCAGAACATAGTCTAATCAAGTTATTCATTGGACTAACACGCAGCGCCGCTGGTTTCATGGCCGTCTATTGAGTTTGACCTCCGAACTATTTTATGCGTATTTAAATTGCATCGACATCGGTAAACGCGTTTGGAATTACCACGAAAAAACCCGACGTAGTTTTGCCCCGCGATTCGATTTGAGTTGATGTGATGATAAGGAAAATATTTTAAAATTCAAAGGTCTCTTTATACAAAATCTGCGAACCAAATGGCAGACCGTTCACTATCCATTACTGCCCAGTAGATATTGGTTGCATGAAATGTACCCGTTGTTATGCATGTTTATCGTTATCCGATGTTTTAAGTTTGTATATGCCTTAAATTGATAAAAATGATTACTTAGATATCAGATACATCAGTTTAGGTTTAGGTTCCAAATAATCCCATAAAATAACAATACCTACATGGCAAAAAACTAAGTTCGCAACTCAGTTCACCCACCGTAAATAGTTGTGAGACCCCTGTTAATACCAAGACGTGTATTATTAATTTTATATTTAGTCCTAAAATAAGGAGCATTAAGTTATATAAGTTGTTGCGCAAGTATGTACCCTAACAACATCTAATAGTGACAATATCAATAATAAAAATATTTCACGTTTGTAAAGAATATTTTAAGAACTTTATTTTAATTTATTTTGTACACTCTGGCGGGGCAATCTTGAATTTAGCACAGAGTTGTTCCTTGATTGTCCTTCTGTCCTTTAAATCTCTTGCTATTCCATTTATTAACCAATACGGCACATATGTGTAAGAATGCTTTCTGCTTTCTATACCAGTGTTTATGAGAAGCTGGATACCCTGCACGGATTTAGCACAAGCTTTGATACTGGCAGAATCTACGTTCAGTTTCTGACCACACTGAAAATGAAGAGAAGCATATTTATTCAACTTCAATTTATAGTATTAATTTAAATAAAAGGTATTTTTGTTAATACAGACAAACATACATACACTCACTATAATACCATTTTGAGCCAATTGACTCGTTCCATGAATCACATTAAATTTTTAAAACAATACGTTAGGTATTGGAATATAATACCTATGTATGACCAATATGACACCTATGTATAGCGGCCGCGTCGCATCTGCTGTCTTTTACCCCCACGATGCCTCAGGCAATAAGTCCTTTAGGTTAGCATTAGTCATAGCATTTTTGTAATTATCTTTTTTTAATAACATCTATGTATGTGGTCAATGTCTTTTAAATAGGCGCAAGACATTCCTACAAATGGATAAAATCGGAGCGGAAAAGTCTTGCCGAGATATGAAATGTATAGTGAATCCATTGCAGTACTTCTCAAGCCAGCAGTCATATATAGGTATATGTACATATGTCGTTAATACACAAACTTTTTTGCGAGGATTCTCTTTTAATTCACGCAAATTCCGTTCTAATTAAGTAAATAAATAAATTTAATGTTAGTTTGAGTATTCTATTATTTATTTCATTTATTATCAAACATTAACCAAGTAAAGAAAAAGGTGGGAGTCATGTCGCATACGGCGGTCAAGGAATTGGCTGAATACTGGGAAGGATGGTACTCCACAGACAATGGCCTCAGCCTTAATTTTTGATTGATTGGTAGTAGCGTACACCTGTGCGCCCACCACAATGTATCTGCCCAAGAGAACTCCCTCGAATGAAGTTAATTCTGTGGGGAGCCATGACCTTCATGAGGAAATACAACTAAAGAGAAAAAGGTTGTACCGTATCTGCAGCCTCGTCAGTGCTGCCCAGACTAATCGTACAAGCGTTGAAGTCGACATATTTGGTAGGTTCTTTCAAAGCCTCTATGGCGCACGCATGAAGCATATTCCCATAACATTCTTTATCTCCGTGTTGGCAGTCTATTGTCACAGAGGTCCCGTTTAATATTATCTGTAATTAAATCATTATTAATTCATTGTTATTGTACATTCATTTTAAAAACATGTTGGTGGTTGCTATAGTTGGTTAGTGTTGTGTTAATATTTATCTTTAAAGACTTTCGAGTTTTGTCGGTATTTTTAAGGTATCAGTGGGGCCTTAGCCAACATGGGCCCTTTACCAATTAATTCTTAAAGAATAGTTTTTTTGTCTAGGTATTATTATGTTATATTGGAACGAGGAAATTGATAGAAGAGACACCCATGTTCCCCATTTCGTGCAATCAAGATGATGATGATGATGATGGGAAAAATATTATAAACAAGGGCTAATATATCTTATACTTACATGTGCATTGCCATAGGGGTAAGTTTTGATATCAAGGTATGGTGCTAAATCTTGGACCGCTGGGTTCAACCAATTTTTATACACATCTGCGCTAAACGGACACAGAGTTTCATACATGAACTCTAATCTTAATATCTGGTTTGTCGTATGAACCTGAAAAGCAGTAGAATAAAAATTACAAACATATTTTTTTATAGTTTTTATTAAAAAATACCGTATAAGTACCGCATTGAATTCATCAAAGTTGCTGGACGTGTCAGGGCAATATTTTAATGACATATCTGAAAATCAAAAAGTTGCGTAGCTCAAGGTACAAAAACATTAAAAAAACACTCAATTTATTAACCTAAACAATCTATAGAAAATACTGTCTTACCGTCTCCTAGCGATAAAGCAAATATTTGCAACAATATTAAAATAATCATTATATTGTTTTGTGTCTGTACAACTCAACGATTGCTAAAACTTATATTTTTTAATCATAATCTACATATTTATACCTTTTAGTTATCACTAACAATTCATAACAATATTATTTATGCCGCATTCTACATTCTCGTTACCTACATGGTTAAAAGTTGGCTATATGTTAATAATTATATCGTTATCAGTTGTTACTACTCGAGAATTGATAACAATGAATAAGCTGCAACGGAATTAGTTTTTTACTTCATTTTAATGCAATATTTTTATTTCTTTTTGTTTTTTTTTAGGTAGGTTTTTAGGTACAATAATAATACATAAAAACAAGTGAAGAAAACCTAAATATACTACTTCTAACTACAACATAAAAAAGGGGGACATTTAGGAAATCTTTAGAAATGCTTAAAGATAGTGCTCTAGCCCACTGCCAGAGGGCAGCGTGCCCAGCATACTATTAATTATGTGTTTTTATATTATGATTTTCACTTAATTTAATCGTTTTCTTTCAGTATGTTTGATGAGATAGAAATAGTTAAGACGCTTTAGGTACTATAATTATATGTGTATTAGACTGTATGTAATGAATCGGATAAGCCAACAATATGCAAAGTACACAGATAGTAGTAGATTGAGAAAGTTCCCAAGTTTCCTCTTGAATAGGGAGCATTAGTTCAATCCTACGAATTTATTGATGATATGGAAATGTAAACTGAGACAAAAAAGTAATTCAACGACATGATCAACCGCCGTTGCCGCGGTTGAGTCAGTTGTTAATGATGACTTTGTTGTTTGATAACGTTTGTTTAAAATTGAGCATAATATCATTTTTTTTGTGATATCAATCACACCTACACTAGATGGAGTATGAAATTTCTAAAAAATATAGCCTAGCCACAGACATAGGTTTGGTTCTTCAAAGGTATAAATACCTTTATTTTAAATTACAACTTTCGGTTTTTTTTCAGGGAGAACTTGATTTCTAATAGCCTACTCGTAATTTTTAAGCGCTCTTGACAACAAGAATTCCATTTGTATCTCACTTCAAATTTACAATTCGCGAGGGCAGTAGGCAGTCGATCAGTTACACATACAGTCATACAATACTCGCGTATCCCTTTCTTGTAGAAATGGTAAGCAAATTACCTACGCCCACTATTGAGTTCGAGATGGCTAATAGCGGAATCCTAAGCGACCACAGAAATCTAAATAAACAGGTACTAGAAGGGCCTTTAGTGCAATATTGTTCCGAAACCGCTGTCGCCAGAAATGAACTTAGAGGTCAAACACAACTACATGTACAACTATGTCCAAACGCAAATTCACGCACACAAATAAACTTACACACATATTCTTGCGCTATGATTGGTGTTCACACATTGATAAAAAGCGTGTACTGTAACTCACTACTACACTAGCAAAAAACACATGTACGCTAGTGCTTGACAAAATTAAAATGGGCTATATTTCGAATAATTTAACGTTTGATGTAATAAATTTATTATGATCTCTAAAAAATATAGTATTATAGAATAAAATCAGCAATTCAGAATATTCTATTTATGGCTTTTTACCCCCCTATATAACAACATTATCTATTAGATATAATTAAATTGGATTAAATTTATGTACTACTTTTGGAAAAAAAGGTAAAAAATATTTCAAAACAACTATTTTTCAAAAAATAAAACTATCGAGCAAAATATACGTAATCGTGTTTTGGCGTTTTTTATTGTCTTAACACTGATTCAAAATTATACGAACTAAAAAAAAATTGCTCTATCTTAAATACTTCTATTTTATTTGATTTTTATGAAATGTCGATTTTACATAGCACCCTGCGTTAATATTAAAATAAAAGAAGATGTTTACTTCTACACATAACAATACCATCGGGCTAATTAAATTCGAAACGCTAAGCCAACCGATGGATGCGCACTGTACTGTCTCATCCCTATTTCACGGCCACGATAATATCATCCATAGACTGTGGGAGCGGCCTCGTTGCGTGCGTGCGTATTGTATTACATTGCTTTTTACGCCTATGAACGGTTTGAGTATTGGTAAAGAAATGCAGCAATGGTTTTTTACGCAGTGTTTAATACGGTAAGAGTGTAAAACAGTGGTACCGGTTCACGTAATACTTAAATTCTTAAAAAAACATAGTATTTTTAGATATTTAAGACTTACCGGTGAACGGTAATCCTTTTATTTGTAAAATTACAGGTTTTTGATACACAATGAGTTCCACAATGAGAAATGCTGCAACACACCATTTTCAACAGTTGTTTCGCGTACTGCGTTCGGAGCTATACTAAATGTAAATTCGAGCTTGAAATAGCGCTGGTGGTCTGTGGACCCCCAGTGTGGCGACAAGGTCATGCGGTTATACGACTTCTAGTACCTTTTTATTTAGATTTCTGTGTAAGCGACCAACTGCGACCAAGCATTTGATAGCGTTCGGCTATTTCCAGGATCGTAACGAGTGTGTGCGAGAGAGATGAAATATGTAGAAGCATTTTTAACGCGACATTTATAAGGAGTTACACATCCATAGTGTTAATTATTCATAGCTTCACTCAGAATATGAATGGCGGATGCTAAAACGCTCAGAAGCAAGTCTGAACCAACCAAGTTTCAAAGTAACATGTTGAGCTAACAGAATATTATTAGTTCTGAAGAAAACTGAATAGAAAATGCACTGGGAATATGAAAGTTACGTTCTCGGAGCTGATTGTAATAGAATAATTCAATTATGGTGACTCGGAATCATATAGCATGGGCCTGGGACAATATCTGACGCTCCTTCGTTAGATAACCTATTTTTGACACAGTGGGTACGCAGAATTTTTGGATGTTTTAGGAAATAAAAACACTTGAAACCAACTAGAGAAGTGGGTTATTATTGAATTGACCTACTTATTTGCGCCTGTGCTTAGAATGAATTAAAGTAATTTGTTTATCTTTAGAAAATTTGGAAGGCATTATATCCAGTAAGTATGTATGTGATCATTCAATTAAGGTAAAACAATTTTTATTACAACAGTATGAAACGAAATAAGGCCAAGCTATTTTATCATTCATTACTTTTATATTAGAGGCTAAAAAATAATGAGTACAGCTGATTCCATAAATTGGCTACATGGTTAGGAGTAAAAACGACAGAAACAAAGTAAGTTCATGACAGTGGTGAACTCTAGTGAAAAAGGGTTCTCAAACCGCCCGAAGGGGGTATGACATTTTTTAAATATGTACTACTACGAATAATATTACTATCTAGTACTTCGACGAACAGAAAAACCCCAAAAACATTGAGCCAATTCATGCATATAGGGCAATAGTCCAGCGAACCATCCCGCTTGTTTGATGTACGCCCCCGATCCGTTTGAACAACTAGCGAGTTTTCATCTCGTGCTGATTTCTGATACTGGAGCATCCGGACACCTGACACTGATGAAAAACTCATCAATTCGAAAAACGTCAAAAACGTTGGCTTTATGAGTTACGGTTTTACAAAAGGTTTGTAACTTTTTTTTTACATTAAATAGGCTTACGTTTGACTATAGCCTGCCTGATGTTAAGCACCACTATAGTCAAAGATGTAGCACGCTTGCCTAGAAGAAACCTATTTACTGAGGGAGGGTAGATATATTTTTTACAAACTAGTGAATAAATATTTTAGCATTAGTGGGTTTCGTAACTATCTTTGTTTGTTTCTGAAGCAGGCGTGAAAGAGTCACAGCATAATATTGTCCAAAAATATCATCTGCAATGGAGTATCGTGTGAACTGCCAAACTGTGGAACTCCTTGCCGGATTCCCTATTTCCCTCGAACTATAATTTATCGGTCTTCAATTCGAGAGTGAATCGGTTTCTTCTGGGCTGGCGCGCTAGATCGTAGATTACAACGTTGCTTAACATCAGGCAAGTTGTGGTCAAGCGTGAGCCTATCTTGTTTTAAAAAAAATACCACATAGTACTGCCTTATTCAATATCTTACTTAATAAATGATCCTAATGAAAACTCAAAACGATACATTTGGCCAATTTAAAATCCAGCCAAACAATATTGGATGATGCGCACGAAGGATGCGCATTACAGAAAAGCTTTATTATTTTATGAAAAGATACTTAATAATAGGTTCTGTTGTACAATAGATGCTACACAGGATAGAAATATGTGAGAAGATGTCTGAAGGGCAGACGCGAGATGCACCATGCATTTATTAGACCGGTTTCATGTAAATTTTAACTTTATATCTTACAGGTTAAGAGTGTTAACGGTCTGAAATCGCCTGAAGTTTCTGAATTTCAAGCGCACAGTGGCTAGCCATTGTGGTTTTGTTACCTCACATATTACTTTCACAGACGCTGTTTCTTTATTGAAAGAAAATTCAATTTTACCACAAAGTAATCAATTTAGATATCCCAATGTTTCTTGTGGATGGTATTTCAGCTTTACTTATTCAATTTGGTTAGGTTCAGAATTCAGATATTGCGTATTGTGTTTTCTGAAATCTAAAAGGTTATTGCATTAATATTTTATTGTCTTAAGACACATAAATAGTAGAAACATTTGATAATAAATAAAAAAAATAATAAAATTTTTGTTAAAATTTGCCTATGTATTGAATTTTGCTAAGTGACTAGGTGAAAAAGGTTTTCAATTTCATCAATATCAAGAATATTTTTATTACTTAAGTGTTTTATGCCTACTCGTACTTCCTTAATACAACTACCAAAACATTAAATAAATCTCCATGTTTTCCACAAGGACTGTCGTCTTTATTTCCTAACGAGATTCCCGGACCAAGTCTGATTACATCCAGCTAATAACCCGATTTGCATCTACCTTAAACATTTCCGAAGCAACTCTTGAACGAATTGCTTTTACAACGCTTTTACAAACAAATTGGATGTACTAGAAGCAGACAGGCTGCATTTTCCGCTGAAAATTGAACTCTGAACGTGATCTATCGAAGTTCCCGTGAAGTCCACTTATTGCCGACGATAAGCATACAGCAGTTCTATCGGGCAAATAAAATCTTTGTGCGTTCCGTTTCAGGATGAGATTGCATATTTTATCGACTGCATCGTTGTACGAGGTTAGTGTACTAGGTACACAGCTATACATTATGAACCTGCACTTTTGTAGTATTATGTATTATTATACATTTTTAAAAGAAATCGCGTAACAGATTCTTTCGTAAAATAATTTAAAGCCTAAATAAATAAATCATTTCCTCAAATACTATACGTTCAATTTATTAAGGTCTTCACCCAATCGAACCGGCGTTCTAATTCCAACTACCAATACTTCCTCCTAGCAGAAAGAATCACGTCGTACTAAGAATCAGGCTTCAAAGTTTGTTGGTCCAAGTAAGCCTTCAAAAGGGGCTAGACGTTGAGGCAATCGAACAAGTTTAACTTAATAAAACGTCCAAGTTAAACTGTAGACTATCAAACTATTTTCCAGTCGAGGCTACTGCGGAATTCCAAGCACTCCTCGCTTCGTGTTTTACAAAGTTTTTTCATATCCGATTGTGATAAGTATCAGGAATAAGTGGACCTAAATACCAGTGAGTAGGTAAATATTTAACTTGGACAATTTACTTACGTGTACGGT
Organism: Macaria notata; assembly: GCA_927399415.1. Classification (NCBI taxonomy): domain Eukaryota; kingdom Metazoa; phylum Arthropoda; class Insecta; order Lepidoptera; family Geometridae; genus Macaria; species Macaria notata. The sequence continues at coordinate 7,174,716 of OV656727.1, forward strand.
GTAGTTACTGGTACTAATACAGTAAATAAATATTTATTTTAATTATTGATACTTGTACACATACAATGTTCCAACGCAATAACAAGTATTTTGGTACTACACCAAGGATATTTTTAGTCTAGATTAATGAAAATGCACGGAACGCTTTTTTATAATAACCACTAAGCAGTCATCGAAACCAGCTCGGAAAGCTGCAATGGCTCCCCCACGCCACGCATGTAAGGTAGTAAATTATCGTAGCACTACACGTGCCGACTCTCACGATGCCGTGAATTCATTAAAGTCTCATCGGAGGGTTTCCCTGCCCAAGTACCCACGTACTCTCTCAATTATTAACAGCAATGCCCCTCGTGAACGCACTACCTTCCAATGGAATCTACAAAAGACGACCCCTTCCCAGTACGGTTTGGGCCATACTCCCCAGAAGTCTACTTTTATTTTTAATCTCGAGGCTAAAATGAAAACTCCGTTCCGCTAATTTAATCCTGCGTTCAGGAAAAATACGACCAATCTTTTCCACTCACCATTTACCGACTGGCCTCGAAACCTTTTTTCAGTTGAAAATAGAATAGCCATATACAACACACGCTGCGAAAATAGTCTGCAAAATTGATATACACGTAAAATCTGAATAAAAATCAAGCCTGGATTTTTATTGAAGGTTCCCTTTTGGTACAGAATTGAGCCCAGAGAGGTTGAATTCCGATTTACAAATAAAGTATCAATCACCACTGATTGTATCTATGTTATTAAACCACATGAATTATTAAAACATTTCAATTATAGCATACTACTAACAACTTCTATTCTGAAATAGTGTTTCGACTTTGAAATATAAATATGTATAATGTTAATAACAATACAAAGCCACCCCTCAACTGAAATCAAATTGAAAACTGGCCATATCAACTTGTTAACACATAGTTCAATTTCAATATGTTACCGGAAAACTCGCTCGCTTTCATCCAGTTATTTTCAATCTTTTTATTTTAATTTTCGAATAGAGCTTCGTGAATGCATACTTCCATCTGGCCCCGTTTCGTTTAATTCTCGAAAATCTGAGTCAGGTCAAACAGACCCGGCTTTGTTTCCATCCAGTTATCGGTCTTCATTTATAACCCTTATCTATTGCACACAGAAGTGCCCGCCTTTGTTTCAGCTGCGCTGTTAAAATTCTGTTTACGTATTCAAATTAATTGAATGCACTTTCTAGACTTTCCAGCGTAGGTTTCGTTTAAAAGAGGGGTTTATAATACAGTTCATGTAAGGTTAGTACTTAAAAGAGGTTTGTTATTTCGCTTAATCATCTTGTAGTTCTTTATTTATTATAAATTAATTCTATATTCATGATTTTACGCATTAAAATAGCAGTTACAATGAACATACTGACAACTGTTCTGGGCATAAAAAAGGCTTGTACTTTCTATATATATTGTACATACTTAAATAAGGTAGGCCATATATAAGGGCCGAGTAATATGGGGTATATCGCAATGAAATATATCAAATATTGATTGTAATGTAACCACTAATTTGATAATCCCCATTGCAATTTCCACAAAAAAGTAAGTCTCGCACATTGAATCAACTAAACGGAAAATGCGCTTCAGCCTGCGGAGTAATGAGATTTATTTCCAATTAGAGCGGGCCCGATCGCGGCACCTAATGACATGATTTACATCCAGGGGCCGGCGGATCAAGGGACATGTCTGGCAGGGGTAAGTTGCATTTAAAAACTAAGAGCCGTGCATTTCCATCTTACGTGGTAATATGAAAAAAAAAGCAATTGTCTTGGCGTTTCGATGAAACTTGTACTGGCAATAAAATATCTCTTATGTATTTAATAGAAAAGTATTGAATCGATATCATTTACAGTTTCCGTAAAATCCACGGACAAACTAATACGTACCTACCTACTACACATACGAAATTTGGCAAATTTGTTTAGAATCCTAGATAGATGAATTTATTCAATAATAAGAAACAATATTGACACATATTAACACTAATAGAACTAAAAAAAGTATTTACATCTAAACTAAATTTAAACAATCTACATGTGGTATGGAACCAAGAACGCTGGCTGCATTCCCACGCTGGATTGCTATAGAAATCCTTTGCGCAAGGAACCAGCCAGCGTTCTTGTCTCTAGTGATGTCAATCAACATTTTTTTTTTTTGCCCCACGGACCAAAAGTTTCGAAGCCAAGCGGTACGAAAATATAATCAGTCGATAATGATGTATATTTTCGCCGCTTGGCTTCTAGATAGATCATCATACTCAAACTTGTGCAATTCAGACAATATCTTATACAAACAGATCATTGAAGATTCTGATTGAATTTTTGAATGGTTTAATAAACTTAAAGCCCACAGCCCCTAAATCCGTGCCCTCTGTGGCTTATTTACGCCCGCTGAAGTGGTAGGTAATGAAACTGAAACTGAGCTGCAGACATACCCTCCCCCCCTCGCTCGCAGGTGTCTTATCACTAGATTGATTAGACTTTCATTCATTCACTTCGCTGAGATTAAAGTAACTATTTTTGTCTGAACGAGAAAATTAATGATTGGTGGTGTCGAAGGAATAAGTAACTCTGAATTAATAATTATTAATATTACTTTCTTATTAAACTCTTGACCCCGCGCGTCTCAAAGGGTCATACCTGAAAATCAGCGCTGCAGAGCAATCTGCAGCATTAATGCTGAGGTATGACCTTTTTTGACGCACGGGATACATCAATGTAACGTAATATCACCTTTCTATTTTATCTGTTGTCAACTTTTGTATGTATATGTATATTGTTGTGTCCTGTGTGTCGAAATAAATGCTTTGAATTTGAATTTGAATAACAAACTTATAAAGACATCCGGGCTTTGCTTTGTTTTTAGATAAAAATAATCCTGTCACTCTCGGTACTCCATACTTATAGTACTCATATAAAAAATCTCGGTGATCCGTCGCTCCCCGAAAAGCGTACTTAACACACACATTCTTGCTTGTACAAATGTATAATTTTAATAATATTATAATGACATGGTGATGATAATTAAAATGAATTCCAAGTTACATATCTGCGTTTCCTAAAAATATAAATACATTTGCAAAGTCATTGCATGCGATTCGCAAACATTATATGAATGTTAGTTTAGCATAGAAACACAATAAACAAGAGATCGTGCAGCCCCTTGAGTAAGTATTATATCCTAACTTGTATCCAGATCACGTGCAAATAGAATGAGCTTTTCCAATCACTCCTATCCTTTATACCTATCTAATAGATGTTCTCATACTTCTTTAGATCGAATGAATATATTTTCGAAAAGTAATCTTTGATAAATAAGGAATTAGAAAAGGTTTTTATCATATAGACGCTTATTTTATTATTTTCTTTTAATACTTATAGAAGTATGCAACATTTATATTTTTAATGTTTCTATTTCAAATAGCGTTTTATGGAAATCAACTCCTTCAGATATTTACGACTTGCGAGTAGTATTATCATATATGTTTGGAGCTTACTCGTAGCTAAGGGCTAATTTATCCAATAGTGTGCGTACTTGTGTAAATATATTATACGTACAAAATAGGTACTAAAAGTACGTCTCGATAAAGCTGAAACTAAATAAAGGTTGGTTCCTGAACAAGATGTCCCATGATGCGATTGTCGTGAAATTTCCTCGGAATGTCTTCAATTTACCGCCAATCGTAAAAGTAGGTACAACCTACAGGTAAACTGATTTACATACGTAAAATCCCCTTGAAGTCAGCGCCGGCTTCCACTGATTACATTTTCAACATGAGAACAAAATTTACATGAAAAATGTGAAATGTAGCGTATTTTTTGCGAATAATAAACATGAAAATAACGAGCTATTTTTGGGATAGATACATTCATCTCAAGCTTGTGTTATTACGATGTAAGAGTTTTAGCAAAACATCCTTGCTTTTCATATTTCCTGCCTAAATATTTTTTTATTTTTTAATAGCAGCAAGTAATAATGTGCTTTTTGTTGTGTGTACTAAAATCAAAAGTTTTAGTTATTATGATGTAAACTGGAATGTTTCAAATTATAACAGGAATATAATTTTACTGCCCCTATCCCTTACTGTTCAAGGCGCTGCCTGCCACAAAAACCTCTTATCCCGATAGCATCTTCTATTTCCTGCCTTCTTCTCACCGATATTGATTTGAAAAATAAATAACAGTCTCATATCGATGCCGAAAGTTAGTAACGAACGGTGTTTATACGTAGCCCGATGAAATATGTATTACTTTCTTTTCTCTATTCTACGCGAGGGATCAGCAACATTTTCCCGTCAATTTACTGGTCGTAGCCGATATGAGGGCAATATATCTACCGTATCTGAAAGGGAAGCTGAGATTGCACTATTACACGAGTTTTTATAAGAGTAAACATACTTGGAGTAAACAGATTCCAGTCGGAGAAGCGATTTGCATCGGTATGACTGAAATTATCATTTTTATGCGCGACATTGCAGTTTGCGTAATTTTGTTATTGTATGAAAATGTTTTTCTTTTCCTCTACATTTGCAATAACTGAATTATGCATTGTGTTACGCTAGTTATTAGGGTATATCGATCAAACGAGTATAAAAAAACCTAAATATTATGTACACCACGCAAAGCAATAACATCACTGTAATATTATCTAGTGGAAGGCTGAAGCTTTTGTTACAATTAAGAAGGTATCTAGAGTAATGTCACAGCACAGTAACAGTTAGCAAGTAAGTGGCTTGGTTCAGTGTGACTTGTTTTCTCGCATAAATATTTTATATTTTTTAACAATGCAGGAGTAGCGAGCTTGGTAAGACGAGTTCATTTACCAAAAAAATAAATCCGCGGCGCGCCGCCGTTTGTTTCAGTGGAGAGATTTAGGCAGGAGCGGTACTTGTGTTACAAGCACTCGTATCTCCAGATATTGTCGGGAGCAGTTGAATTTTTCATGAGTTATCAAAGGCCCGAGGCCGGCGCACCGACACCTCGGCTCTAGAGACTGTCGCCTCGCCTCGTCTGCGAACAGAAAAAAAGTTGTGGTTTTATTACTATTTTCACCATTCCACCCCCTAGAAGGGTGTGACGCGAGAAAATATTTACGTAGCTCTGTATGAATCCACAACTCATGCTATAGATTTATACACAAGGTCGTTGAACCTCAATTTGTCACAATATGCGGCCTGAAACCGCCGGGCGCGTGGCTTATAAAACACCTGTACAAGGAATTAATGTTTGTTTTACGTGTGAAATTTGTTACGGAGGGAAGTCGTACCGCGCAGTTGGAGTTATTAGGCTTACTGAAGCAATTTTAAGGCTCAGTTAAATTATGATATGGCGCCGCAGATCGCAACCGACATCGATCTGTTACCTCCCCTGGGATTTAACGACTTCCCCGCGAAGCACAAATCATACGTTTCCCTAATTTGCTCACATCACTTTCGCGGGGAAGTTATTTCAATTTTCATTTGTGGTGAAGGTAACTTTGTAACACATGTTCGGGTTATTTTGTAATTTATCTATTTGAACACAAATTTTGAAATATGAGGAAGGGGTTGTAATAAGTTTTGTTGCTCATATCCTACGTATATAAGTACATGAAGTTTCTAGTTTGACGTTAATAGCGAAAAGTAGTCTGCAATTTCCAACCCTGTCAGTAGTTGGTTTCACTAGCACAGTACTCCATTCATTGATCTCGGCAGACAAGTCACAAGGGCACTTCCTCCGTCTGCGAGGTTAACGCCTGAGACCTTGGCGCGAGAGGCGCGACGTGTTGGAGCTCGCCCTTGCATCCAGCAGACAGGTCCCTGACCGCAGCCCGAGGCCGCAGCCCCCGAGTCAACACTCCCGCAATGTCGTAAGGTTATTTCACTAGGGTCGATCACCTTATGTAATTGGGAGCATCTGTTTCACAACGAGCACGTTTACAAGAGGGCTACAAACCTAAGGGTTATTGGATCTCGAAACGAGCTGGAGGTTAGCGCCTCGAGCGAATAATCGAGATTTTTAAATCTAGATTACAATGTACAGTAGATTTGATTAAACATCGCCATGAGCTTCAAAGTAGCAGATGGGATTGATAAGGAGTCATTAGCATTTCGTTTCACGAGTTGCTTGTTTTTGAGCATGTCAAATGTAACTTTTTATTGCGAAGCCATTAAAAGTCTGAACGTTGTTGGAGCGATTGGATGGGTTCGTTCGTCTCACAGGTATGTATAATAATAGGTAGGTATAAGATACTCGTACATAGAGTTGAAATCGACTGCAATGTTTGCTCTAAAGCTGAAATCGACCGAGTTACATTTTGATAATGACTTCGGCGATGCTTTTGTTGAACACCATTTGCAAATACGCGAGGGTTTCAGAGTTTTAATCTTGATGATGATTTCTGATCGTTAGATATAGAAGTAGGTAGAAATGGAGTATGAATTTACAATAATAAAATATAAAAACAAGTGAAGGAAAACTAAACATACTACTTCTAACTACTACAAAAAAGGGGCACTTAGAAAATCTTTAGAAAAGCCTAAAATCTAAGTGCTCCAGCCCACTACCAGAGGGCAGCGTGCCCAGCATGCTGGCCGCATTACCACGCTGGCAATGCTGATACGTTGAGCCAGAAAAAGGCCAGCATTTTGGTCACGCGTCGCGTCAACCAAGCGCTCCGAGAGGTTTTGGAAAAATTATGTATGATTATTTAATTATTATTAAAAAATATTATTATTAATTATTAGTATGAATTGAATATGAACTTAATTTGACCTTGTTTATACAAAGTATAAAAATAATTCTTAGAATACAAAAAAATAAAACCCGAAAACAGATTCTTTGAGGTAAAAGATAATATCGCCTCGATTGGCATATAAAATAAAATAGGTAATAATTTTCATTATACGTTAATAAAAAAAATTTTGTCTCGGCATCACATAGATTTTCAGCTAAGCCACTAAATCTGAACTGACCGTGACCTGGGTCTTGTGTCACAACATAGAGCCTTTTCAGAAGTGTGAACAAGATCTTTTATGCCTCACAAGTGATGAAAGGCCCGACAGCTCACATGAGATCAAAGACAAGACCTAGTTCCTACCTCTACTCTGCTTGCCGAGTAAACTGAATAAGATGTTTAGAAATGTATCATCTATGAGCACAGGTAACAGAAACCGCAAGGATTTTTCAAATAAGCTTTCAATAATTTTTATTTATATTCTGAAAAAAATATAATTTGAAGGTAATAGTCCGGTATACTTAATTTGTATTTAATTTATTTAAAAATATATGAATCATTTATGAACTCTTGTTTATGGAAGCATACTTACCTTATTTGACGCGGTAAGTATATAATGACAATAATATAGGTTTCTCCTGGGTGCTACAGCATTAGCCTAAATCGAAAAAAATAAAAATTGATAAATTTTAACAAATTATAGACAGTAAATTTAAGTATATGTCGCAAAAAAATAAGTAAATAGTATAAAAGTATACACATACCAATATGATGTCCGAAAATATAGCCGGAAAAACTTATTTAGTTGCTGATTTTCCACGGCAATAGCTCCGTATAATAGCTACATTACAGCGAGTATATAATGCGTGTGTCACGCGATCTATTAATACAACAAAAAACTTGTAATACTGAGGGTAATCTAGGAAAATTGGGTGACCACAATGGAACTTTTAATTTGTTGCTATATGCTATATAGTGGGAGTAAAAGCTTCGAAGGGTTTCCTTTATTGCAGGTAATTTTACTTATAAATAAAGTGCGTAGAATTTATATTATAGTAGGTGCTCTAATATAAAAATGTTATTTACGACTAGGTATATGTAGTGTATACGCAATGAGGGCAACCCAACTTAGGTGTACTTATTGTTAAAACTCTTCTGTTACAAATCAGCATAATATTTTATTCTCTGGACATTGATCCTAATTTTCTCGCACACAAGTTCTAGATAAATATTTATCTACACGCCACCCCTAGGCCGAGCATAACATAACAGTGGGGTAATAATTGAACATTGGCACTCAAGTATTCCGCTCAGACCAAAGAACCTAGAAACGATAATAAAAGGACAAACATTTGTACCCCACTTAAAAGTCCACGAGGGACCAGATAGCAAATTGGTTTCGTACAAGGTAAGCAGAAAATTATTCGCTTTGAAAGTAAAATACAAAAGATTTCTCACAAGAAACCTTTAGCCTTAGCTCTCTGGATAACGAAGCACTGGAAGGTAGCTGTGTAAAAAGCGTTCGCGATACAGCTTGGCTGTTACCATTTATTGTCTGTTGCCGTCTGCACAAAGCACCCTTACTTTGAACCAAAAGGCGTCTGGAGGCCAGATTAAAAGCAAGAACTAAAAGAATCCAGGGACGTTGAACCCCTTCTCTTGAATTTCAGATGGATAATTGTATAGATGGCACGACAGGTGCTAACGGACATTAGCTTTAGTTGGCTTTGTGAAGGCTTATAGAGGCAGGGTGTGATTGAACTTTAGGGAATGGCAATGAACGAAACCGTTGAAAGTATTAAAGTTTATGAAATTATCACTATGACTGTTCACGTTTCACTTTCTTTAGCTGGTTACAGTTGCCCAATCAATATTTCCTTTTATTAATGCCATCAAACTTTGTGTCACGCCGGAAAACCGTTTTGTAATTGAATTACCTACAGTTTGTATTTATTCAGACACTTGGTTACAAATACACGTTAGACCTGAACCAAACTAAAGAAGATGGTCGGTAAAATGCTTTCTATCAAGCACTTCCCACTGAGTTCTTCTAGATAGGTAATTGGCGAGAACGCTGGATGCTCGTGCGGAAACAAACTGCAGTCCGAGATAACGATATTATATTATTAGTAGACGCCTCACAGTCAACATGGTATTATTTAATAAGGCTTTTTTAAGTACTTATTTTTTCTGTAATAGTTAGAAGTAGTAAGTTTACTTTTCTCCCTTGTGTTTCTCTAACTATTGCTGTAAATAAATGCTTTATGCAGTTATAAGAATGTCGGTTCCAATTAATTACCTAGTTTAACGCGTCGAGGTGAGTTATGGGCTCCGAAGCAAGAAAGTACCATCCTAACAAGTCTGCAAGTAGGCAAGTCGGCGGTTACTTCACTACCACGGCGTCTTTACATTGAAAGGTTTATAGGCCGACAGGGCACACATACCTATTGATTGTGAATCTAAGATACGATTTCTTGGGCTGTATCTTGAATATGAGTCGTTGGATTATTCATTTTCTTAAAGCATAATCAAGCGATCATCGCTTGATTTCAACGCAATGCTTTGTCCAGTATTGTCTTATCTGATTCACAAACTAGATTTAAACTGAATTGGTAATTTGGGTGTCTAGAGATTATAAAGCCATTGCTGAGTTCCGAGGAACGTAATTAGGTGCCTAAGCTTCACGGCAATTAATTTACGTGGACGTCTTTGAATTGAAATGGAAAAAGAATGTTTGCTGAAAGAATCACTGGAAAATGTGCAGGCTAACGATTTGTGAAATATATTAAAAAGGCATTTTGTTTTTATTTTTTTAAACTTATTTTCAATAATTAACAAAATACTTGGTAAAAGCTAATTTACAGACGCAATAAAAAAACACTTTAAATCATTTAATAACGCTGTTTATTCTAGTTGTACAGACCATTTTCTACTTGTTTTAAAGATATCGATTTAGAACAAAATCGAGTTACAGTAGTTAAAATGATTAAGAGCTGTTGACATTTGTAGTTTTTTGACATGGCTTGATCGTTATTGGCTCTTCCCGCTCTTGTATAGTTTTGGTCTAGGTTGTAATAAAACCTAGTTTAGTTGAGTATTAAAACTGACCTGAGTATTTAGTCTACCTAAACATACATCCTAGCTATCTGTCTAGTTAATCCCAGCAGACAGAGTATCAAAGCCAACACGCTTCACTGGCTCTGGATTAGTGAGCTTGTAGGCAAACACGGTTGGCCTGAGCCACGAGCTAGCCAGCATACTGTGGCCAGTGGCGATATACTATACAATACATACATATATACAATACATGTATACTGTAGAATCCTAAAACTGCAAGGTTTTGCTTGTTAAGCACCAAAATCAATTGAGAAATTAAAAGTCAAAAATCTAACTAGGCTTCTAGTAGAAGCCTAGTTACAAAAACTGTTCCATTTCAGTATATGTAGGATGCTCCACCGTGGAGCAAAAAGACTGTCCACTAAAAAAACAAAGTAATGTTTAACGCAAATGAAACATAATAAGAACTGGATGTTATCAGACAAATTGATTCACACTTCATCAGGGAAATCGACTTGATTGATTATGTTATTTATTAGATGAATATTAAAAATATGGTCATAGGTCGAATACATACTCAATCGACGTGCAATAACCTTAATTTAATAATTATGTAGGTTATCTTACGATAGAACTATGTTACAATAAATGTACGGACATATGACCTAGCTCCCAAAAACCACCACATGAAAAACTTGTAAAAAACATCCAAATAAAGCAAAGATAATAAATTCAAAAAGGGCGATAAACCACGGCGCGAAAAAAGCTATTTGAAGACCTTGATCAGACCCTGACGTGATGTGAATATTGACACCGTAATACGGGTCACACCATTTATTAGGCGTAAAAATATGATTTAGGATATTTTGCTACGTGGACGAAAAATATTTGGTCGATTTTTAGACGAAGGGCGCTTTGACTCAACGTCCAATCAAACATTTCATAACTAAGAATTGGTTGTATCTAACTTCTTCTTTGTTGGAGACAAAGAAGTCTCTTTTAAATTTTAAGTATTTATGGTTTCTAAAGCTAAGATCAGTTATTATATCTATCAAGATAAGTGACGCACGCTAATTTCAACTCACCACAACGCAAAACAGTTGATTTGAGGAATTAACTAATCTTCAATGAAGATTTCTAAAAAACGTATTTAATAAAAGGATTTTCTCTTGTACAAGTTATTTCCTCCATCATGCAGTAAAGGTAGCTAAAGGCTTTGTGAAGTCAACAATTTATATTGAAATGGTTAGTGCAGTGCTTGCAACATATTGAACCTGTAATTCGTAGTTTACGATATCCTGGTAAAACCGCAGCATTTGAGAGAATAGTGATGTACTAGACACATGTGTAATGACAGCAAGGTAACTTATTAGGTTTTACAGATAAATAGTATTATATCCCATATGTTATGGTGAAAGTTAGGTTCACTGTTTAAGGTGACGTACCCGTTGTAAGTTATTGTGATATTTTAAGTGTGAATGTATAACTGTAGGTTACTGTTAATGAACTAATAAAAAAAAATGTTACGAGTACCCACGTTAATATGGGATAAAAAGCGGCATATCTGTTAATCCAAGAACCAATCTATCTTCATATCAAAGTTTCATACAAATCGGATAACTCGTTTAAGTTGATAGAATGAAAAATAAAAAAAAACTCTCATAAACTTTTGCTTTTGTAATATTAGTGGCATAGTGTCATTTTTTTAATTTCCTTCTTTGATGAAATGAGGCATAAAGAGTATTATGAGAATAGAAATATATTCTACAAATTTAAAATATTACAAAGTTTTTTGTGAAAAATGCTACAGAATTTCATAACTAGTAGGCTGTAGTCCCTGACTACAGAGTACATAATTAATTTATAGACGCAGGGACACCAAAACCATAGACTTAATCCACGTGCTACGCATATTCTTAATTCTTTTATACTTTAGTTGCTCTACTAGTGACTATACAAAACACAAGCTTTATCAACTTTTTTCCCCAAGCTCCCACATCAGTTATTCTTTGAAGCTTGGCGCATCACTTCACTACGTCCATCCATTGTTCGCTCCACCGCACATTTCCGGCCAGCTCAGACAATTTGCCTGCCGCTAGATTGCAGGATACTACCTTTTCGGATCACTACTCGTTTCTCTAGAACATGGGATACACGATTGAATAGACTGGTGTAGTCTTTTATTAGCGTTTTGTAAGTGTGGAACTAGTAAAGTTAGTAGAGACATCTAATCTTGAACGTGATGTTATGTTCTCACAAGTCATTATGGAAATCTTTTGCTTTTCCCAAAAGCTTTTCAAGTTATTTATTTTTTAGAATTTAAGAAATTGCATATTTATGATCAATAAAGGCATTGCAAAAATCAAGAAAATTGTATTTTAGTAGTAGATAGAAGTAGTATGTTTAGTTTTTCTTCCCTTGTTTTTATATTTTATTATTGTAAATAAATAAAATAGACACTGTAAATAAATAGCGAATTTTGTTTCCGGTTTCAGGCAGCTTATGGTGGCTAATCACCGGTCCTGACAGTCTAATGTAAAAAAATAATTTCAAGAGCAATTGAAATAAATAAATCTTTTTTAAATCATTAAACTATTTTTTTCCTAAAAAGAGTAAGCAACAATAGCGTTATTGGAAACTCCATAAATAAATCAAAATATTATCCCTCGGGTAGAAATTCATTTTAAAGCTATTCTTCGAAGAGGCGAGGTGAAAAATCCATCTCGGGAAAGTGGATAATCCTTCAAGCAAGCCACGTCTTCTTTGTATTGAAATATATTGCTGTTGGGGCAAGGATATGCTTTAGCTAGATGATCGATAGTCGCAACTACCAATATTGCCTTCAGAAAGTCTCTTTATGAGAAACCGTGCTTAATTTTTTGAAGCACTAAGTATAGTGTTTTTTTGTTATTTTTCTTTGCTTTACATTTATTTATTTATTTATTTACAGACACAAAAACAACTTACAAACTAAAACTTATTTTAAAATAGAAACTTTATCTTATATGTCAAACAATTTTAAATTTGAAAGTCTAAGTATTGTGTACATTATTAAAACTTGCTCGGTCTGCCCTATATGGGAAAATGTGCAACGAAATGTGAATGTAGTTACGATTTTATTTTATCCTATTGACCATGTTCTTTTAAAAGCTTTGAAAGTTTGGATTTTTATTCAAGACACGGGTAATATATATGTACATACGTACATTTACCAAGTCCATGAAACAATGCTCCAATAGTATCCTGTAACTTATCGTTTAAAATCGATTGTAATAAGAGACCACAACCTTAATCCCGTCAAATTCACCGACTCTGAAGACCTTTCGATGTTCTTGCTGCAAATCCGAGCATTCGCTACTAAGTCCCGGACATTTTTATGTCTTCCTCGGAATATTTACCTACGTTATTAAGTTATTGTAACGTCGAGTGCAAAGTTTGCTAAGGGAATTATGGGAATGGCAGTGGAAAGCGGATTTTGTAATAAGTTTCCGGAATAGATAGAAGAGTGCTTCCAACTAAGTGAATTATTTGTGTATGTTATGAATAGTAATTTGACGCTTTTGTGTTTGAACTTTAGACAGGACAAAGGTAAACAAAATATAATGCTATGTATAGTCATCTGTTTCAATCACGGTATCCAATATTCATTTTTGCATGCAATGCGATGGTCTGGGACAGGGCAAAACATAGCATTAGCAGTATTTTAGTAAAGCAAAGTTTAGCTACAACAAAAAACAGCCACATTACAATTGAGTACATTATATTTTTAGCTTCAAATACCTAATCTTCCAGCAGTAAGCAGCAAGTCACCCGTATTTCCTTTAAGACCTGTTAATACCAGCATACCTGGTACTATACCTCTACGTTAGTACATATGTACCTACTATTACGTCTATCCCGGAACTACGTGTGAATTACGTTCGCTGGTGGTTTAGTGGCTTTATTTATTTTTCTAGTGGGAAAGGTACGTGTTTTTAAAGTCTGCTTCGTGACTGGAGGGACTCGCCGGAGCTGTCGGCTAGAGTCGTGAAAAGGAAACACGTCGGCGATCCTTTTTAGTGTCGGCTTGGTGGCCTAAGTACCTGAGCTGTTTATAGGTTTTAGTATGAGAAAGGTGTTTGGGGCGACATACCTTCATAGGTAGTTACTTGGCATTCGATTATATTATCTTGATTACTTTATCTGCTTCTGTTTATATATATTTTCTATTTGTAACAGTTATAATAACTGTGTTTTAGGTAAAAATTATCCTAACATGTTAAATTGTAGGTACATGCTGTTTGTCTAGTGAGGCAGTCCTAAAGCCATGTCAGAGGCCCTTGGGGCGGCTTGTTTAACTCTCGATGAGTGAGTGAGATCTCAAGAGTTGGCCACTCTCATTCGATAAGAAGAAGAAGTAGGTAAAAAGAAAATAAAACGTCATTCTAAAATAATCAACTTTCTTATTAGATACATTTATGTATACATAAATATTAAATGTCCATTCTACTTGATAAGAAAAGACACTGTTTACTAAATTCGGGTTGTTCATAATAAACACATTAAATCAGTAAAAGGAATTTCACAGCTGTAAAAAACTTGATGCTTTTCCCCTTTTTTTTTTCAAAATATCCATACGCTTGTTTGTGTCTCCCCCAGAAGAGCCTCGATAACGATCGCTTTGAATGCGTCCTTACTTGATTGCATCGCATCACGGCGCTGCATCGCAAGGGGAAATGCATGGGGTTTTAGGATCTACCATGATAACCAACCATCATGGATTAGGTACCAAATATTCAGGCGGCACCTGGCCATAAAACCAAATATTAATAATAATTCAATACAAATTAATCCTTTGTGTATATACAGCAAACAATATTTTCAATTTAGAATTTCGTACTATATGCTACTAATTTACTAATGTATTTATGATCTTTAAATTTTATAATTACTTCAAATCAAATCAAATCAAAAATTCTTTATTGTACACCAATATAGCAAGAGAACACAAGTATAAAGAAAAAAAAAACCATAATATTGGGACAGAGGGCGGCCTTATCACTTAGAGTGATCTCTTCCAGGCAACCTAGTTTGGAAAACAACGATAGGAAAACAGTAAAGCTGGCGTACCTAATAAAACTAATACAACTTAATAATAATTTAACAAAAAGAACAACTAAAAACCTAAAAACATGTAAAATGCCTACATTTATATCTATTACAAACAGAGAAAGGAAAACAACACATAATAAACCTACTCAAAAAGAAGGCAAAAAAAAAAAAACACAAATTAGTCATGCGTATAATAATTATGAACCAAGCTCTGAAAAATAGGAAGGGATTTGGCCTGCCTAATATGAAGTGGCAGATCATTCCATAAGCGAATAGCTTGCATGGTGAAAGAAGAGTGGTAGACAAGGTTGGAATGGTTGAAGTCAGGGATACACAAGCGGAGGACACGGGAAGTTCGCAGGGAGTCGGTATGGGAAGCCGTGACATAAGAAAATCTTTCTTTTAGATAAAGCGGAGTGAAAGGATTGAAGAGGATTTTGTACAGAAGGGATAGGATATGAGCATTACGGCGAAAGCGGATAGGTAACCATTTGAGCTTTTTTCGAAATTCGGATATGTGGTCATATTTGCGCAAACCAAATATAAACCGTATGCAGAAATTTTGGAGGCGCTCGAGTTTGTCGAGCTGCTCATTGGTTACATCAAGGTAGCAAGCGTCAGCGTAATCTAATATTGGCAGAAGAAGAGATTGCACAAGGGCTAATTTAGTCGTGATAGGCAGAAAGTTACGGAGTCTCCGCAAAGAAGCAGAAGAGGCAAAAACTTTACGGCTCACTTCAGTTAGCTGAGGTGTCCACGTCCATTGGCTATCAATTACTTGTGTTTAGTCTGGTCGTTTCTATTTATAATAAGTATGTATTTACAAAAGAAAAGTATATAAGTATTATATCCGTTATCTAGTACCCACGACACAAGCGTTTGCTTAGTGTGGGGCTAGATGGCGCTGTGTGCAATGTCCCGGAATATTTTTTTTTTTTTATTTATTTAATACCTACTTACTAATTATACCGAAATGATAATGGGGTGTTATTATATTACCGGGCTTGGTAACATAGCAGTAGTGTTCCCAATCGACATAAGTAGGTAAGTATTAAGATATTTTTCTAGAACCTATCAAATCGAAACAGTTCCTGCATGGCGAAAAAGCAACTGTCAATTTTTCAGATCAGTTTAGGATTTATTTTGACCTTTGTTTACCAAAAACACATTACAGAAATTACAATCTTCTAGAATCAACCAATGGTGCATTGATAGTATAGGCCCCAGACAGGGAAGTGCACGGTTGTTCGCACAAATCAATTCGGTGTGCTCGGGTTGTCTCACCTCTTCTAGATGAGGGTAACGACAAGTCTAGACTTCGAGCTGTCTCTGCACCTTTACTGCATTCATTCTAGATGATAGAAGAACATTTTCAAAGATTTTTCTTTACCAATACGTATTTTTTGACATACCTATTAGCTGTAGTTGTATTTGCCCTTCCTTCCCCGATGAATCAAGTCTGCAGAGGAGTGAGGACCCTCTGTGATGAGGATTACGGCTTGCGGAAGAGGACAGTTGTCTTATCTAAGTTTTATTCTGTGTGTAAAGAATAAAAAACTGACCTAACTTGAGTTTATGAAATTATTAAAGGATGCATATAGGGTGTAGTTCTTTCTACAGTGCATCCTCTACTCATTAATTTAGAAAACTTGAATTGTTGTGCATTGGTTAATTGTTCAACATTTACATTCTTCACGAACCCCCCAAATTTCTATCAACATGATCCATCATAATCTCAAGCAATTCATTTGAAACAGACCAAATAGTTTCATTGTCGGATCCAAGATAGAGTCGATAAGGCGAATCCATCACGATAGTATCAGCAAACAAATGAAGGGACGCGAGGGCAAAGTGAGTGACCTGACCTCGTAGACTTTCATTGGAAGACTCCTAAAAATACAGTTATTTTTATGTAGCCTCAAATTAGGAACACAATATTCATGAAATAATCTACTGCAGTGACGGCTATATCGCTGAAAGTAAATTCTTCCTACTTCTATTGCCTACCTATATTGTATTTTTTATACTATTATTTCAGTGAATACACACGTTCAGTTATTGTCAAAGTAGCTTTTGTGTTAATCCAGGGTCTGATCTACCTCCATACCAAATTGCATCCAATTACGTTCAGCCGTTAAAGCGTAACAAACATACACACTCACGCACAACCTTTCACTTTTATAATATTAGTGTGATGTGATGTGATTAAAGTTGGTATTTACCTTCTTACAAATCATTGAGTAATAAAGAAAATTTTATATAATGTGTAACGTAACTAATGATATGACTTGTTTTTGCCAAATTACAAATGTTGCCAGTGCGTGCCCCGCAGCCCTCCAGGGTCAAACAGGCGGGATGTGTTGCCTAGCAACGGGAGGGATCGACGCGACGCCTCTCTGAGGGTACTCCGTCTACAGTATACAGTTATAGAATAGATAGTATTTTGTATGAAATGAGGAAATGCAAGTTATAGAATAAATGCTGTTTTGATATGAGATGTGGAAATGTAGACTTTTTTAACCTTCGCGGCTTCGTTATGTACGTACTACCTAACAGCTAATAAACAATTTTTTAATTTTGTTCAAATGTTATGAAGGTTAAGGATTTCAGTTCCTTCGTATTTGAAGTATATTATATTTCGATTGACTTGAGCACAATAAATTCAACTTTAATGAGGTATGCACAAGATCGACGCAGCACATACAAAGGGAGGCCTATACCCAGCAGTGGGATCCCACGGGCTGTGGATAATGATGATGATAATTAGCAAGATTGGCAAAACTGGCGTCTGATACGCAGCTTATTATGAGAATCTTTAAGTTTCGATTTTATTTACACACACAGTCTTAAAAAATCTTACGCACTACCCAAGGACTTTTATCTGCAAGGTTAGGCATTGTAAGACACGTCGTTGAACTAGCTTCGTCCTTCGGCCTCCATTCAAGTTGGTTTGAACTCTAGGCGTTCAAATAGGCAAGGGATTGAACTACGGATAAATAGGGCAGTCAACTATCACGTTGTGAATACAAATTGATTTGGATTTACTAAATTGATGATATTTTCGCGAATTTTTAATTAAAAAATTAAGTTATTAATTCATCGGAAATCACTATCATTAGGTACATAGTATAAAGCAGTCGCTTCACGCGTCTGTCTGTCTGTGTGTACTCGTAATATGTATGCTTAGATCTTTAAATCACTATCATTAGGTACATAGTATAAAGCAGTCGCTTCACGCGTCTGTCTGTCTGTGTGTACTCGTAATATGTATGCTTAGATCTTTAAATCACTATCATTAGGTACATAGTATAAAGCAGTCGCTTCACGCGTCTGTCTGTCTGTGTGTACTCGTAATATGTATGCTTAGATCTTTAAATCACTATCATTAGGTACATAGTATAAAGCAGTCGCTTCACGCGTCTGTCTGTCTGTGTGTACTCGTAATATGTATGCTTAGATCTTTAAATCACTATCATTAGGTACATAGTATAAAGCAGTCGCTTCACGCGTCTGTCTGTCTGTGTGTACTCGTAATATGTATGCTTAGATCTTTAAATCACTATCATTAAGTACATAGTATAAAGCAGTCGCTTCACGCGTCTGTCTGTCTGTGTGTACTCGTAATATGTATACTTAGATCTTTAAATCTACCCAACGGATTTTGATGCAGTTTTTTTAAAAGATATAGTGATTTAAGAGGAAGGTTTGTATGATAACATGAGTACTTACCTTATATACTTTAATCTCCAAAGCTAGGCATTGTAAGACACGTCATTGAGCTAGCTTCGTCCTTCGGCCTTCATTCAAGTTGGTTTGAACTCTAAGGCGTTCAAAAAGGCAGGAGAATGAACTATGGATAAGGCAGTCATCTTTGATTTGAATGGTTAAGTTGATGCTTTTTACGCATCTTTTAAATAATCAATAAATTCATTGGTAATTCTAACAATGAAAACCTACATTAATAATACCTATATCTATAATTCTACAGATAATAATATTAATATAGGTTTTTAATTGAATTAATTGAAATGTGTTAATGAAACATATCCAATATATTTAAGGTAATAAGTATTGTACCTACATTTGAAATTTTACGTGCTTTTTTTCTGAGCTGAGTAAAATTACGCAATATTTTTATGTGAAATAATACATAAGGCGTTCAAATAGGCAAGGGTTTTGAACCATGGATAAATAGGGCAGTCAATTATACTCATGGCGTGAAAACCAATTTATTTGGGTTTGCTAAATTTATGAGTTTTTTAGCGTTTTTTGAATGAAACTATGCTGACAATGAATTAAAATCATCTATTTAATATCGATTGTTGTGTAAATTTATTTTTTTGAAACATTAAACAAATGTTTAAATTTGTTTGACAAACTATCTGTACAGTATACAAGATTTTCGAATATTATTCGCAGTAAAAGCACCGAAGATAACACATACTACAAGTAAACGTACTGCAGGTGGCGCCCCCAAATAATTAACACTTTATACAAGGCAAGGTTGCTGTGCTGTATGCTCAGAATACAGTCTGTATTCTGAGGCTGTATGCTATATTGTAATCGTACTAGCCTTGCATAAATATAATCAAGAAAATAATAAAAAAAACTTTGTCGTAAAATACTAATTTTAACTATTACAAAACTATTTTTTAGTTGATCGAAATTATTTCTAGACATTTTCTTTTGTAACTAATTGCTGGACTGTATTCCTCAATACAAGAAAACATAACATGAAAACTTGTAATTGAGTTGGCATAGTACTAATACCAACAATGTTTTTATAAAAATGTTTCAAATTAAATTGTTTCAAAAAATCTAATTGCTTAGCAGAGCCATCTAGCGGGTTTGTATTGATTTACAAGAAGATTATTTAGCCATACTTAAAACAGCTATACGCATGGTCTATATGGTTCCAGGCTGACAATATAGATGTCGTCCCAAGAAACCACGCTTTTAACAATTCAAGATCTGTTAGCCTTGCTAACATTTTCAAATTGTATGTATTTTAGCGTATTTGCACGTTTCATGTTTTTAAACATTTTAATTTACATGTTTTTCCATAACTTTTACGTGCTCTCTACTTGTATTTATAATTTTCATCAATGGGGATTTTATTGCAAAAAGCTAATCAGGATTATGACTGTATAATTTAATTCAGCTGTCGTGTTCATGTTTATTTTATAAATGTTTTTTTTATGTACGGAAGGAATAATGTTGAGCTTTCAGCTATCACAAATTCATTTGCATTAGTTAGTACTTTAAAATAATGCAATCATATAATTGGGCCCATTTTGCAACTGACGAGGTGGCCGAGTGGTTAAGGCGTTGGACTGCTAATCCAATGTGCTCTGCACGCGTGGGTTCGAATCCCATCCTCGTCGATTGTTTTGCATCGGAATATAACATTTAACAACACATGAGATCATCACAGGTGTTATGTTTTGGGTTTATCTCATGTTTATGTTGTTTTTTGTGTAACGGAGCATAAATAACATCGTTCCTAGTTTTTATTTGGCATGTTTAAACATAATACTTTACTATTACTTACTACACTAGGTATTTCTATTATTATAGGTACCATAAATAAATATTCCGGGACATTGAACACATAGCAAATATACATAATAATTGTATATTTATGCTATATGGCCTTCACGTATAGAACGGTATATCCCATAGCTATGGGCAAACTTACACTTTCAGCCAGGTCTGACCAACAAGTTCCACCTTAATCAGGCGTTATCTTTGTAATCGCTGGCAAAAACAGATAGCGTTCGCGTACAGGTATCAACGCTATGAATTTATCTAGACCTGTTTTCTTTTATCTTATCGACCTATCGCGGCACTGGCACCCTTTATTTTACAAGTTATAGTCAGGCATTCATTGGGTGCGTCCCGAATTAGGTTCGTTTTACTAAAGTGTTGCCTAAAGTGAGATTTAGATTGTGTCTGTGATCTTTTGTTTTGAGGCTGTGTGAGGAAATGCTTTGTGATAAGAAGTGACGATTTTAACTGTGATTTTAGTGCAGTTTTTAAATTTAAGCATTATAAAATGTGAGTATGCTTTAATGCTATTGTAGTATAGATGCTATGGTGTTGTATTCAAGACAAGCGAAAACAATACTGTCGAATACGTATAATTTTTATACTTATGTATGTGATCAAGTACCCGCAAAAGTAGGTCAGTGGAAAATGGGTGGTTTGGAAACAAAAATGTACAGATATCAATCTCAATACTCTAAAATTTACGTTTTTTCTTTAAAAATAAATTATATCACTACATTTCGAAATCGTTCTGAGTGTTCATATATTAATGAGTCACAGTAAAGAACTAGTGATGTGAGTGAAGTGAGAAACATGTCGAAGCGCCTGATAAAATACTGAATTGGAGTGAATTGATTGATCAAGGGTTTAATATAAACCACGGCATGCGCTAATCTTGATCCAAGACCATTACATACTTAATAGGTACACCAATAGTCTCTTTAGGTAGCAGTATGTAAACGGATAGAAATTATAATTTTTACATAGCATAGTAAGAATTTAGACCATAAGGTCAAAGCGACACCCGGACTAACCACTACTTGGTGATTAAACAGTTTCTAAGTTGGAACGATAAAAAACGAATTGATGTTTTATTTTTAGTCAGAAGGCAGATAGATATGTCTAATATAAGAAAAACATATTCAGGGCACATTCTGGATATACATATAAGAATGAATGGGACTACCAATCATTCCAAACTATAATCCCATCCCATAGTCACCTAATTTGAGTGAATCACGTCGAGTACGTTTTATCTGTCGATTTAGTGTTATCATAACTAGAGCAGCGAGTGCTAACAATGAATTGGGCAACATTCTAATTCAGAATTGAATTGTATTTACCGCCGTGCCTTTGCTGATAAGGGTAACCTTAATATTAGCGATAAACAAATAGTTTAAGGGCTAAATCTGGGGCATGTAAACATTTAGGTTCGTACAATTTTTTTAGCATAAATGTTTTTAAATGTGAGAGTGAAAATCAAATAACCAAATTGCTTCTAAACCTTACAGCCTACAGATAAAGTAAAAACCAAACCAGGCTTCAGCTACATGACTATAACGAATGTAAATTATGTTCTTCTGTTAAATCTGTCACAATAAATGTTTTCTTTCTTTCTTTCTTAAATTCAAATTACGGCAAATATCCATAAATCTTACGTAGTATTGATTTTAACCGACGACCTTAGCTTAAAATACCTAATTCTTACCTTAATCTTGATCTAAGTTTTAACCTATAATTTATGAAGATCCTTATAATAGTCATATGAAACGTGAAGTCATGAACAATTAAACCTTTCTTAGCAGACCTAAAGAGGTGTATATTTATTGAGGTATGTGACAGTTTTCCAGGAAAAATAACCTTATCTGGTGCTCCTATCTTTAGTTTTCACATACCGTTTGTCACAAGTTTTACAAGTGTGTGAAGTTATTGAGTCACGGCTCACAATAATCTAAGATATAAACCGGATATGAAATTAGTAGGAACTGGCTACTTTCAATAATAAGTTTCAAAGAAACTAGACAAAGGAAATACTATGAAATAACCACTAATTCATATCACATGAGTCGCACAAGGATTTTCATTGCCGCGCCCAAGTTTTCCTGATAAAATAATACAACACATAATCATACATAAATACCGAGTATCATCAATATTACTTATCAGGATATCTACAAAGTTTTGGAATTGGAATCGTATTATTTTATAGTAGATTTCTTTCGAAAACCTTTCCAGAATCTTCATTTTTCTTAACTTTCATAGTACTTACCTACGTGCCTATTTTATTTGTTAGGCTGCTAATGCCAACTTGTTAAAACAGGTTAATTATTATCTAATGCATAGCTGATATACTCAGTTAAAATCTATTACATCAACTTCTAAAGTTTTGTCTAAGTTACCTAGTCATTAAAAGTCTATTTAATGCTTTTTCCCAGAAGCCATCATCATGTATTGGCTGCCCCTCCTCCTAGCGGTGGCCAGCACTGCGCGCGCGCAGCTCACAGCTCAGACCAGCGTCGCTCCAGAGCTGCGAGAATGTTACCTGGACCCTCTCCTGGTGAACAGGAATAACTTACCACCGACCACGGTGGCGGTGCTGATAGATATCATACGCAGCATTGAAGACAATCCCAATGTCAATATGGACTTGAGGCAACTTTCTGCAATTCTGCTTCATACGTAAGTTTCATTTTTTTTTTTTGACAATATTAAAAGTCAAAAATGTTCGCCTAAGACATGGTAAAAAAAATTAGACTAACGTCAAAAGTTGCTAGAATGCCCAACCGACCCCCGTTGTGGTTCTATGGAGCATTAAGTACAAACGAAATGGCAGTTTCCTATTAGATTTCTGTAATACCTAAGATGTCTATTAACGTTGTGTTACGTGACTCTGAGTGAAACCATAATTTATACTTTAAATTATTTAAAAATACTTAACTTATTAAAAATAAAGAATAAGAATCAAATAAATTTGTTGTCACATGAAACATAAAATAGACACACAATAAAAAACAAGAGTAGTACAATATAAGAAGTTATGTTGTTGTCAGTTCATGTCACAATCTGGCCCCAACTCAGCATATGCTGGATGTAAGCATCCAGCGCTGGATCCTCCTTTAGGGAATTTATTCCTTATTCAACTTGATTTTGTAGGCTATTTCGATATTCCATACAACACTTGATACAACACTTTACAATTCATTTCATCATTTAATTTCCAGGTACCGCCAAGACGGCATAGAGTACCACCAGCCCGAGGTGTCGCTGCAGCTGTCCTCCAACGTGCTGCCGTACGCGCCCACCTTCCACTCCTTCCACCGCCACCGCCTCGTGCTCAACTGGCTCATCCCCAGCAACCTGCAGACACTCACTAATGATACCCTGAGGGCGCCACTCAAGGTAAAGCTTTGGCCGTTACGATACAATCATTATCATCACATCAGCCTAATGAGACCCACTGCAGGGTAAAGGCCTCCTCCCTCTTACGCCAAAACTCCCTGTCTTGCGTTGTTCTTGCCCAGATATTATCTTTCTAACTTCTAATATACGATACAGTACAACAAGGCGTCTTAGAAATGGAAAGTTGTAGGTACTGGTGAGAAATATTTTTTTACACCTCATTAAATTCAATTGCAATGAATACCACGCGAAGAAAAAGAATGGGACTCCCCAGATCAAGACTAAAAATTCAGGTCATCTAGCCAATATACTCGACAAATAAAGTAGACAAATGAATCTAGACTCTTTCTGATAACGTTAAAAAATACTAAGTTTATTTGATAATGTTGTAATGCCATTATTAAAATTGATACTTTTATGCAATTCCAGTGCGCTCTGCACCACATGCTGTCGACGACAGTGGACGCCAGGGTCCGCGGAGACGAGGGAAGCTGCAACCAGCTGTCTCAGTACCGCGCGCTCAGGACCGCCCGCTCCATCAACGACGATGTGGAAATACTAGATGATAAACAATTGTAAGTGAAATAAATATAACTCTAATCTAATTATAACAGTAGTAAGTAAAACAGGCTCTTCCAATATCGAAAAACTCCAAGTATATCGAAATGTTTAATAGTTCAACTTCAACATCAAGTCTATCAACAGATAGTAATAAAGATGCTGTGTATTGAAGATTGAACATGTTAATAACTCTAAAACACTTTTAATTCCAGAAAATCTGCTAACAAGATGGGTAAAATGCGTCAATTTAACCCCAAAGATGAAGTTGAATACACCAACTATGGCAGTGCCAAGTCTGAGAAGCAACTGCTCGGAGACAGCACATGCCCATTACTTGGTGGAGTAGTATCCACTCCTTGGGGAGCTGTATCTGCTGGTAATCTTATCGCTGGAATAGCAGCAGGAGCTCAGCCGCAGCAAGTACCAGTTCTGTCGCTGGCCAAAGGGTCAGTTCTGAACTACAACAATGTACAACAGACTGTCTCGTCTATTTACCCTGCTACTTTGACTGGTAAGATCCATTTTAATCTTTAAGATGTTACTACTTACCTACTACATTTCATTTATGAGCAAAAAGACTTAACACCTACTGATAGATGTTACACCAGTGATTAATAAATCCATTTTGTAACGATCACTTACCCTTTTTCCAGGTGATATCGCGGAAGCGGTCCTCATCCAAGGAACCGATAGAGGAAGCACTTCAATCACAGTTGGTACTGCTGGTAACTGGAACAGCACTCAGGCCCACAGACACTACATGATCCACAGCCGCATAAACACCGAGATGACTGACCCTGAGATCCGCGGAGATATCGACGGATTCGTGCTCGGAAACTCCATTTCCAGTTTTTTGTCAACATCTAGTACTCTAAAACTTTCAACGCTCTTGGATATGTATTATTCGCCAAGGGTAAGAATTTTCGATTGTTATACAATAATACCTTAGCTGGCCTATTAGGTTTTATTTATTTTCCTAACCACCTGTACTGGCATTATCTTCTCAAAAAATGACACTTATTTCCAAAAATTAGTCCATACACGTTTCACAAAAAAAAATATGTGAAGTCCGTGTAGTATGTTTCCTTTACTGTTTTATATCGCTTGTCTTCTCCGCATTCACAACTTTATATTTAATGAAAACAAAACGACAATAACATAATAAAAATATTATTTGCCATGATTTTTTCAGAACGGTGTATTCAACGGGAACTTCAGAGCTTGCAACCGCCGCTCACTGAGCAACCAGTTCATCCAAACGAACACTCTAGCTAACGAGGCGTATGCATTCGCCGCCGCTTTGGATACGAACATGCCTCTACGAGGTACCATCATCGGAGGCCTGGAGACTCTGGTTACTAGCGCTGTTAACAACTTCCAGACTTATTCCTGTAAGCAAACAAAATTACTTAAACCATTTATTGAACAATACTGCTCAAGCTTAGCATCATGTAAATTTGAAATTAAAATGGAAAACTATCTTCGCAGTATGGACTTAATGGAGTTTTTTTTCCAGCCACCACCATGAATGAAATGAGCTGCTTCACCTCAGAGAGCACAAGCAACGATCACCGTACAAAGACGAACCTGTTCATTGCTCTCGACGCGTCATGGCAGTACACTGCAGTATACCCAGCCATCTCCTACCTTCTGGACGAAATCGAAGTCAGCAAATATGGTTCCAGTGTGACATTGCTCAATGCTTTCGATGGAAGTATCATCGTCAACACCACCTTCTCTATTGCTGAATTCCACACGAACTACACTTTGACTACCCATCAGAATAGTAAGTTTAGTTTTTGTAACAGTTTCACTTATTATATATATATTTTAACGCCAAAAAATGTTTTACGCCTAAATATCTGTCTTGTTCAAAGATCTTGGATTCAAAGTCTTTATCTTGTCTTGTTTGATTAAATTTATATATTTTTTTTTGTTTAGTGATGACTGGAGTGAACCTTCAGACGAGTTTGACAAACATCAGGGTGTTGATGCAAGAGCGGCTCCGGAACGAGGAGTTACAACACTACGTCGGTGGCAACTCCACAGTGCTGCTGTATTTGATCAACTCTGGCAACTTGCAGAACAACGAAGCTGTTTGGGAACAAGCCAGATTGTTAAACGACACTGTTCCTGGTAAGTTAGTATTGCTGCAACATTACTCATTGTTTTTTATATGAGAAAATAAAAAAGCCACTTTGCTGGCAACGACAGATAACAAAGAAATATTCTGAATTAAGTGTCATGCCATTATGTAATAACGGGTAAAGTGTGTTTATTTGTTTTGTGGTGTGGGTACGATACGAATAGACTACTTTTTGGCCCGAAACAATGCTAGGAAAGCGCGAGCATCTGCTTGATTAGTATATCTATAGAAAAGAAACAAACACAACTGAAGAGGGTCGAAAGTCTGAACATTAAAGTCTGATATTAAAAAAATAGATTTGGAAATACCTTACTTATTACCTTACTTCGAAATGATACCTAGTAGAAGACGTTCCAACAATTTCTATATTTTTTTCTGTTTGTCTGCTTTAGGTATGTAGCTTAGGTAGTATGAGGTCTTAGGAGTATCATAGATTACTTTTTATTCTGAAATAATGCGAGCGAAGCCGCATTCGTCCACTAGTAAATAATATTTATGCCATATTTCAGATTTGAGGCTCCTCTTTGCGACTGCCAACAACCAGTTCGACAACCTCTGGAACCTGGTCCGTGACATACACAACGACATCAAGACAATATCGCTGTCCACTGCCGGAACCAACGTCGATATTGTCATGGGACCTGTGCTAGAACGGATCCAACAAAGTAAGTTATTAATATCAAAAGTCTGTTATAAGAATTCCTTGAATCAGTATTAGTGTTAAGTTAATTGCTAGTTAACTGACTTCTTAAAATGAAGAAATTCTCAATTTGTTGGTATATTTATCAAATAAAAGTAAAACTAGTCGTGCGTCCCACCCAACCCAGTAGTGTACATATTAGGGAGTGTACCTACTTTTGTATTATGCGACACGAAGGAATGCCACACGTTTTCCTACCAGCAGCATCAAAACAATGACATCTCAATTTTCAATCCAGTCCGTTTGTAATCGCATAAACCAACTTAACTACCATGTTATGTTTACAAATAGCAAAATAGTAAATTAAACGTTTTTTGCAGCGGGCAGAAGAATCGTAAACCCTATCTGCGGAGCAGACTTCCGCAACGAAGGACAGTCTGGAACTAGGACATTCGACGACTTCGTCGAGCCTGGTTACATTAACTTCTACAGATTGAGTCCTAACTACTTCTTCGTTCATCACGAGAACAGGAGAGTGAGGATTACTCGCAGCAGCTCAGGAGTTGGCAGCCTGGTCATCTGCCATTCTAGAGTAGTTGAGCAGCCAAGGTATATAACTTCATGACGACACCGTATATATTTTACTAGTGGGTGCTCGCGGCTTCGCTCGCTTTAAGAAGTAAAACTTGCATCCCCTATTACACCCCTTTACAAGTGTAATTTCCAAAAATCCTTTCTTAGCGGATGCCTAAGCCATATCATCTACCTTCATTCCAAATTTCAGCTCAATCCGTCCAGTGGTTTTGGGCTGTGCATTGATAGATCACTATATCAGTCAGTCAGTCAGTCAGTCACCTTTGAGTTTTATATATTTAGATTTATGTTCGTATCGTTGTTCTTATCAAAAGACAAAGTAAATTTTAAAAAGAACGCAAAAATAATTCCTTATCCTATATTGAGCGAAAAGTATGAAATTATTTTCACCGCTCTTCGAACCGAACCGGGTTCTGAATCTGTATCAATTTGAAAACAAAAGAACATTGTTACCAAGCAATTGATACTTATATCTAATTTATTTTCAATTCATATCCAAAGCTATTTTTTTAACCCTATACTTGACATTCTGCACTTATATGCACATTAACTTTGGATTTTTTTATGCTAAATTTAAAAATTCAATTGTTATAATTGGAACTCAAACTGTCTTTGTAAACCTTTATTTACGCAAGAAAAAGAAAACTATATCTATCACGCTCATACACTGTCAGTGAGGAAAAAAATGGCGAGCCATCGGCCAGCGCCAGCGCAACGCTTGGTAAGTATCAAAAGTAATCTTTAGTAAATTTAGTTATATGTACCAAATCAATAAAATTATGTTTTCTGCAGACATTGAGCTTCAGTTTGGTAATATTATTTTTATGATTATATTTTTCGAACATATAGTAATTTACAGATTTAGTTGTGTGTGCATTTAAATGCACATTGCTTGGTTTATAATGAATGACTATATATTTGTTATGTATATTTAAATGCACATTGCCTGTTGCAGAGTAGATGACTAGATATATTTTGTGTATATTTAAATGCACATGGCCTTGTTCAATAAATTATTCGATAGCCTTTCTAGAAAGAAAAACATTCCTTAGCTTGTACTTAATATACTTGTTTCAGATAACTAGAGATCACAAAATTCTTGCTTTAGTACCTAGAAGTGGAGCTAACTCTGGTGAGGAATCGAGCGAATCTTCGGAAGATGAGTTCCAGATGTGTAGAGCTTATCAAGACGCCTCTGCCGACAGTTCCCCTGTACGATCAATAGCGTCTTCTGTTGAAAATTTAAACATCTCTGACAGCGAGGATTGTGAGTATCGAGAAGTTTTCGCTGTTGCTTCCGTCTATGAAGAACCGAGATTCAGACAGAATACCGTCGTCGATTCCGATAAAGAATTGAAGAAAAAGGGCAGGGGTGCATTTGCACAGGTCGTGTCTAACGAACACAATATCGCTGTAGTAAAGTGGTTTGACAACAAATTCGTGATGGCTGCAAGTACATACGTCGATGCCCACCCTGTACAAAACATATTGCGGTACAAGAAAGAAGAAAAGAAGAAAGGTCTAGTCACATGCCCAAATTTAATTAAGCACTATTATGCAAATATGGGTGGAGTCGATCTCGCTAACATGTTAGTCGCTTTATACCGCACAGATTTGAAAGGTCATCGTTGGTATTTGACGTTGTTTTCACAGATACTGGATATCTGCGTCAATAATGCGTGGTTAATGTATCCTCACGAGAACAGGAGTGATCGAAAAGTAATGCCACTCAAGAAGTTTCGATTTGCTTTATTTAGGCAACTGCGTTTATTTGAGAGAAGCTCTCCAACTCTACAATGTGATGATTTTCCCACATCTGTTAGGAAAATAAAAAAAGCAGTGGCGGAGAGGCTTGATGAAGCTACTCGTTATGACCTGACAGGGCATCTTCCCAGCAAAGGCAGGTGTAGAAACTGTACAAAACACCAAACCAATTTTTTTTGTGCCAAATGTATTGCCCGACTATGCATTGTTGAAGGCCGAAATTGCTTCAAGGATTTTCATACTCAGTAATATTTAAGTTATGCTTATTAGATAGTTATATAAGGTAATTTTGATCTCAGAGCATTTTGTGATAAATGTTAAGTTTTGTTATAAAAATATATGAATAGTTTATGCCCACATTAATCACTTTTCAACCAATCTCCCTTTAAGAAGATAGTTATTTGTTTACCTTATTTATCTTTTAAGTTGGTATAAAAAATAGAGGCTTTAATTGAGTATTTTTGAGGAGTAATTATGTTTTTTTTTAATGTTTTGTTTCTTACTTTTATTTAGTAATTAAATGGCAATGTGCATTTAAAGACACATTTTAATTTGTATCCCTTTAGTTGTGAGCTTGGCGGTGTGCACTGTAAGACACATAATATATCTTGAAAACTGAAATTCAGAGATTTTTTATTTTAATTTTCCTGAAATCCTTATAACCCAAGCAACGTAGGAAAGTAGCAAAATTATACATTTTTCGAGATAAAAGATTCTGCCAAGTATAGGGTTAACAAGTCTCCGTATTTCAGACGCAACTCAACCATCATCGGCATCGAAGAGAACGCAATCATCTGTGAGACGCTAGCCGCCAGCGGTAACGTTGAGATACGTCTGCAGAACGCCTGCGACGGCCACTGGACGATCAACACCTGCCCGCCTCTGTACCTGTCAGTGCAGTCCGACACAGGTGGCGCTGAGGCTACTTCTGCTGTTTGCACTGGTAACCGTATACTTCTACTTTGGTTGACCTTATACCTACTATAACTTGAAAATAGATAGATATATCTTTAATGCACACCAAACAATAATAAAAACTTAAAGAAACTAAAACTAATTTAATGTACATTGGGCGGCCTTATCGCCTTAAGCGATTTCTTCCTGGCAACCTTTGTAAAAATAATAGCCACTTTCTTGGACTGACTAAGTTTAGCCATGTAGTCTGCTGTTGAGAGTTTCCAACCGCTGAAAAGCACATATTTGCCTCTGGTGCTTCACTGAAGCGACTCCGTAATTTTCTACCCACTGCCACTAAAGTTTCACTCGCACAATCTCTCCTTCTTCCCATTCTTGATTATGCTGACGCCTGCTATCTCGACCTTCGTGAAGATCAACTAAATAAACTTGAGCGGCTCCAGAACTTCTGTATAAGATTTATAATTGGTCTACGCAAGTATGATCGCATCTCTCATTTTCGCCATAAGCTCAAGTGGCTTCCTATTCGCCTTCGACGGAATGCTCACATCCTCTCTCTAGTATACAACATTCTTTTTAATCCTACCTTCCCGCGTTATTTAAAACAGAGTCTTTGTTACGCACATGACCGTCACTCGCTTCACCTTCGATCGTCATTATAACCTTACTCTTGCCACTCCAAGGCACAACAAAGTGTCATACGGCAGTTCTTTTGCTATACAAGCTGTGCAATTGTGGAACGCTTTACCGTTAGACGTGAGGAAAGCGCCATCTTTAGATATATTCAAAAACAAAGTTTTTAAACTGTATTTATTTGTCCTCTCAAGTTGAATAGAAAGGAAGTAAGTATATGCTATTGTAGTTATCGTCATTTGACATATATTTATTTATTACTTATCATCAAATGTATTGAAGTATGTATTAGTGTATTTGTTTATTTTGCTATTTATGTATGTTTATTTTATGATACCTATGTATTTATGTAATTTCACATACATTTAAAACACCTCGTCTACCATTATACTTGCGTCTTATCCCTGCCAGATTGGTTGCCTGGAAGAGATCGCTTTTAGCGATAAGGTCGCCAGTTAAGACACTAGACTTAAGTTTTAATATTATTTTTGTAAATTTCTGTATTTTGCTGGTGTTTTAATAAAGTGTATATCTATCTATCTATCTCGGATGTATAAGCTAGCAAAGCCAGCACCAAACAAACAAATGACTGTATTCTTGAAATCACTAAAACCAATCACTAATTTTGTTTAAAAACTAACTAACTAACCTTTTATTCAATATATAAGCATGAATATTTTATCCATTATCGAAAATACTTATTTCACTATTAAGCGTTTGATTTGTATGATATTATGTCCCACAGCATTTATTTAATACCTACATCATTTTCTTTCCAGACAATGCATGCAGATTCCCCTACAACATCAGGTATCAAGTACAAATCGAAGATTTGGGCTGCTTTAGCGGCGCGGGAAGCTTTGGAGCAAGCATCTTATTTGTACTCTTTGCATTCATAGTTACTATAGTTCGACCTCTTTAGAGTTTGGTACATAAAGTACTTAATTAGTGCCTACCGATTAATTTAAGTTTTGTGTTATAATTGTACGTAAAGCTTTGGTTTCCTAGGAAAGCGGTGCCATCGTATAGCGACCGTAATACAGCGGTGAATGACGTCACTAAAACGTTGTAATGTAAACGAAATGGCGCGGTTTCCTGGAGAGCGGTAACTCGCACCGTAATTTACTTTAATTATTTTTGCGTCCGTAATATCACGGCCGCTATACGATGGCACCGCTTTCCTAGGAAACCAAAGCTTTAGCCGAATGACATTTTTAAATTAACAAAGTTTTAAAAACGCCGTACCACCTTTCTATTTTTTACATTTGAATTTAAGATGGATCATAGTGTGTTCTAGAAACATAAAAAATGATAGATATTTAGGTAAGTACATATTATGTAGATTAAAAATATGATTTATCGACCGCCACACGTGACAGGGTGACCTAATAAGTAAATCTAATCTTATTGCATTTTTACTGTTCATGTCGTTATCGTCTTATCAGTTACCTATCGAAGTGATTATTTCTGAAATAAAATGTAAGCGGCTAGTTGCGTTTGTACGAATAAGAATTATTTTATTTATACCTAATTAATAAAGATGTTATGTAAAATATTATGTAATGTATTAAATGTGCGCACATATTTTTTGAATAAAATTTATTATTAAGTATAAATAAGTACTGAGTATAATTTTTTAACCAGCCGGTTTCCCTAGGTAGGTCCAACAACAAGGTTTCTGTAAAATGCTATATTATCAGGTAGGTATATTATTATTAAATCATATAATACAGAGAACAAACATAATACCTAGTGATGTGTAGTCCTTGATTGAACTTGGTTGTCCTACCATGTTTCATCCAGACAATCTTTATTCTGTTTTTTTTAAGATCTATTGTACTTTATTTCATTGGGAGAAAAACACACCCATATATGGTTGACCTTGGGCTGGCCCAATGAATTCCAATAATGGAGGTTCCTGGTATATTATATTACTCTATGTATGTATGTACCCATCATTTTAAACTTTTTCGCGCTTTTTTGTACTCAATATGTTGCATGTTTCACTACTCGACATTAGAGGTCGCTAGCAGTACTTTTCGTTTTGCAGAGTCGTTTTGTTAATAATAATTTGACAGTGACGTTGACAAAAATTGAAATATATCAATCACTGTCAAACCAAAACTGCTGTTTTGTTGCGGACCAGTTATTCCGTAGAGGGAGTGTTATTCATACACAGTATCGTACATTCGCGAATGAACATGTTCATAATAACGTTCATTCTACACAGATAACAAATATACGGCTTAGTTCATTCATTCATAGAATCAATGAAAATATTTGTTATCTGTAGGTACTGCTATTTCCGTAGAAGTCGAAAAACTCGAATACTTGTCTCTAATTTGATTGAACGCTAATATTTTCTGTATTCTGGCAATATCCTTTTTCTTTGAAAAAATATAAAATTTTCTGTGTGTGAGTAGAAATTATGTCAATGTGTTTAGGTTTTTATCAATGTAGTAAACTGCGTGAAGCCATGGAATAAGTAATAGTTCGTTTGTTTTGGCTATTCTCACGCAGTACCAATCTGGCAAGAGCTAGTTATGTCCTGCCATCTGCAATAACCAATGTTTCTTTATCAACACCGGAGACGGCTCCAGTGTCCTGCCGCGCGGTCCAATCCTAACCCGCACATGTGCATTCTAGCCCTTTTTTTGTGCGCAGATAGTATTGTGACGTTTAGATTTAAGTATTGTTTTGTAAGTTAGTATTAGCGTAGCCATGTAGGCGAATAAACGTCCTTGGTTCTTATAAAAATGTTTCATTTTTGGAACCCCTTTATCTACCAGCTCAGCTGAGCCGTGCTTACCTGTCTAGCTATCGTACCTACTTACTTAAAAACAGGGGTCTAGATCTACTGGGAGCTTGTTTGCTTGTAGGAGTGTTTAAAATTTTCTTAATTTTTGTGTACGGATAGGACATCGTGTACATACACGATTTAGTTTTGGATTTATTTTGATTTGGATTTTGGTTACGCCATCTTTATTCGCAACGCAACTCGAACGCGTAGGTTAGGTTGATGTCTCTACCTAGTCTGCGCTGCGTTACAAAATCAATTTGGAACCTGATGCAGCGATATAATGAATGATAGGTAATACCAATTTATCCATGGTAATCCTTATGACGCGTTGTTAGATTTCGTGTGGTGCTAAAGTACCTACATAACTGCTGTATTGAGTTTGATATTCGGAGTACCTAGGTACATAAATGATACTTACCTACATTTAAAAACAGTAACTCATCTGTTTTTGTACATGACAAATAACTTATATAAAGATAAAATAAATAAAAATGTTTATTGGACACACAAATTCTTATAAAATAAAATACCTAAATCTAGTAGAAAACAAAATGGCCGAGGGTGTTATTCGAGGTTCAGCCAGACTTTTATTTTCTAGCGACACAATAGCACCTGACAACAAGGACACTTTATTGGCGCTTCAAGACAAACATCCGCATTCACCAACACCTCACTAATCAGGGGAACCAGAGGAGGAGTCCTTAGTGGTGACACCTGATGACGTTGCCACCGCTCTCAGCACGTTTCCTAGTGGGTCGGCAGGTGGGCTCGACGTTCTCACACCACACGATCTCTCAGTAGCACGCTGAAACACTGAAACTAGCACACGTCGATTAATGCAGATTGCGTTAGCATAAGTGATGTTTTTGTGCAAGTACTGCGTTTTATACAGAGTAAAAACTATTTGTGCTATTGTAACTATTTCTATCATTAATTAAAACACACAAAATTAAACTATACAATAAAAACTTAAACTACTTCTAAAACTAAAATACTACTAATATTTTAGTATAGATTAGCCTCATAGGATGCCATTTTTGCAAAAAAGTAAAAACCCCTAAAATGACGATTACTGCATTTTGAGTTATGAGGGCAGTATGTTGTAGTAGCTACCTACTGGAATCGGACCTACTAATAGTATACTTACATCCGAAAGTTTGTGAGAATGTAAGTATGGATGTTTGTTACCTACTCTTTCATGCTACGTTCTAGTATTACCTATTGAGAAAAAGTAGTTAAGATTTTTTACTTTACCTGTAAAGTTTGGACTCGTTTATTTGTATCTTTCCAAACTCTCAAACTCAGTTTTGGAATCAAACTTTATTATATACAATACAATACATTTATTCATAATTCCATTATTACATAAATACTAAAGGGCTGACCACCTAACAAATAGCTAAGTCTAGGAAATCCCTTTTGTTTGTGACCAAGTGACAGTTATATGGTAGGTACTGCTTAGGGAGATAACTAGACCTAGAATTCATCATTACTATTCGTTAGGTGGTCCCATTAGTAATTACTGGACCGGCGCGCCGATTCAGGAATGACAACGGAGAGACTTAGAGGTACATACCATTTATAGTAGGTATGTGTACAATTCTGTCAATATTACATGAAAACACAAACAAATTATCTAGAAAATATTTTCACGAACTTTGTGCCTTCCTCCTTTATCCGGGCTTAGGACCGGCATCATTAATGTTACAAATCACAAAAAGATTTTTTTAATCAATATTAGACATAATTAATACCAGATGATTTTATGCATAGATTTTCTATCATCTAGAATTAATTTTGCCATTTTTATAACGAATAAAAAAAATTAGGAATAAAAATATTAGTAAAAAAACTTTTGTGTATTAACATAAATTGAAGCGGAGTTACACAAATATTCATCCTTTCAGCTATATAGGTACAACCACACATTTGTCTGTTAGAAAATCATCATGCCATGCCATCACATACTTGAATCAAACTGAAAAATATTTACATTCATAAATTACACAATGCAATACACACTAAGAAAGGAAGAGTAGCAGTAAAGCAATAACTCGAGAAGCAGACACGAGCAACCCAACTTACATGTTTCACCATTTCTGACCGATACCCAAAGATAATGCTGAACGGCATGCTTGACCAATTACTTTCTCACACTGTCATGCAACTTCAATTTTCATAGGTAGGTACAATAAAAACAAGCGCAAATTGTTAAAAAGTAAAACCTTCAAAAGCAGACCACAAGCAACCTAATAAATATCTTATTTAAATTACTGGAATATGAGTGTACACACACCAACACATAAGCAAATCACCCTATCTATGGGGAACCAGGTAGGTATGTTTATTAATTACACATACATACCTGGTTCCTCTCAACAATTCTTATGTATAACTATGATAAGTAGTGTTGTAAAATATTATTTATTGAGATTTAATCATAAAAATAGATATCTAAAAATATAACTATTGGTTTATACAGGAATAATTCAAATTCAAATTCAAATTTTATTTATTGGGACAACTACATGATCCAGGGGTTAGTGATAAAAACTTAATGACTATTGTTAGTGTTTTAACCTAAGAGTGGAAAACTGACATGCTACAAATACATACTGCAGGGAGGCACTCCGCCCGGGCGACATAGAAAATAAATAAATTTACTATTTGAGCATCACCCTGATGAGGTGCCTCCGTACAGGTGCACATACATCTTCAGCGACAACTTTTAGGAGACTGTTGTGGCTCCCTCGCACTCTCCTCATCAATGATGCAACTTTCTTGCGAATAATAGCATGGAACCCGTCAGTATACGCTTGTGTGAACATTTCGGACGCGCTGCACCAGCGAGGGAGCCCTAACATTATCCTAAATATATTATTATATTGAACGCGTAGAGTGTCCAGCGATTTCTTGGTGTATGCCGTCCACAGGCCGCCCGTATACATTCCCTGACAGTACGCCTTAAAGAGCGTGACTTTAACTAGGTCTGTACAGCGGGCGAACCTACGAGCCAGCATATTACCGAACCGCCAGAGCTCTACGCTCCCTCTCTATATCTACATCATCTTTGAGGTCCTCGGTAAGATAGTGTCCAAGATATTTAAACTGTTTCACCCTGTTTACATTCAATCCATTTATAGTGATTGGGGGAACACTATCAGGGCACTTACCGGCGGCCTCGAAGACCATATATTCAGTCTTTTTACATTGTATACTAAACCATGTTTCGTGGCATACGCTTCACATACCTTAAGCATCTCTCTGATACCCCTTACTGTTGGGCTCAGCAGCACCATGTCATCAGCATAACTGATGTTATTGAAATTTACACCCCCAACCCTGCATCCGACACGCATGCTGCTAAGCTCAACAATAAGCTCGTTTACATAGAGGCTGAAAAGCTTCGGAGAGGCCAACCCTCCTTGCCTAACCCCGCATTCCAGCCGATATGCTTGCGAAACAGAGTTTGACCACTTGACATGATTTATCTGATTCGCATACCAGTATTTCAGTATATTGAGCATTTCTCCTGGTATACCACTGTCCCCCAGCTTCCCCCAAAGCACCCCATAGTCTACGAGCTCGAAGGCTTTGGAGAGGTCTAGGAAACAGGCGTATACAGGTGTCTTGCGATCAGTATAGTATTGGACAGCATACTTGAGACTCAAAATTGCGCTTT
Source organism: Macaria notata (assembly GCA_927399415.1). Taxonomy (NCBI): domain Eukaryota; kingdom Metazoa; phylum Arthropoda; class Insecta; order Lepidoptera; family Geometridae; genus Macaria; species Macaria notata. Next base: position 7,212,282 of record OV656727.1, read on the forward strand.
CAGTAGATAGTCCGGGCCTAAACCCGAACTGCGCGTCATGTAAATTTAAATACTTTTGCAAGCAAGAGTCAAGTAAGCTGTCCAACACCTTAGCGATCGTCGTAGCTAGCGACATCGGGCAATACTATATCGGGAAATAAGGTTGTGTGGACCGTGGTTGTCTAGATAGAAGCTGCCTTACAGCTTCTATCTGGGTCGTATAGCAGAACAATTCACAGGATTTTTCACGTTGGTCACAGCCTTAGGCTATGGATTTAAGTTATATTTGTTGTCCAATTTAGGTCTAAACACGAGTGTTATAGAAATAGCATTTCAAGCAGATACAGACAACAAACATACATACCCATTTTTTTTAATACCATCTCAATGATGTTTCACATTGAGATGGTTAGAATCATCATTCACAATTTCATGTCTTTAAAAGAATGAACGTGGTACGGTTTTTTGAATTTTTTATATGGTATACGTATACGTATTACCATAAACATAAAATCGGAAAATCTTTATTGCCATATAAAAAAAACCATATATTTGGTGCTGCCAGGTATAAAAATATTTTTTTTTATATGGTATCCCCACTTCCACTGCGTGAAAATAGCCCTTGGCATAATCTTTAGTAAAGCTCAAATCAAGCAACTTACTTTGTTGACAAATTCACGAGGATTTTCGTAAGCCGCAGGGTTTTTCAGGCCCAAGTATCGAAGACAACACGCATCGCAGCATCCAAGATCTTTACACGCTCTTATGGCTTTTTGGTCCATATTAAGTAAAATGTTTTTATTTACACAAAATAAAATTCACGTTTTGCTTCGCCGCAAATCTTTTTTTTTTTTTAATTGGCCATAACTTTGTATTGTGCCAGTTCTCAAGTAAAAACGAAGAAACTTCATATCCCCCAAAAAAGCACGCGAAATTAACTATTATTAAGTATTGAGTGATCAGAAAGCTTTACCTACATATATACAACCTAACAAATTAACTTAACACGTAACTACTATATTTACATTAAAAGGAAGGGAATAAGTTTACAATTTGAGGTCATTATCATTATTATAGGAAGAGAGAGAGAGTACAAAATATCTCTGATATTCACAATTACAGGCATAGTTGCTTTTGATTTGAAAGGAAATCTTTCTAATGATTGCAAGGCGCTCTTGGAGTCTGAAATAATCAATGTTTTTGGTAATTTTGCCAGCAAAATATATTCTAATGCTTTAATTATAGCGAAGCATTAACCAGTAAAAACAGACATTTCTTGTGGTAGTTTGATTTTTTGGATAATGTTGAATTCCCGGTGAAACACTCCAACTCCTACCATGTTATTAGCACCATGTTTCGATGCGTCACAATAAATATGATGCCAACCATCCCAGTTATCATGTATAATAGAATTGAAATTATTATTAGAGTTAATGTCACCTTTTTCTATATCTAGATCTACATGTATTTCCGGGCTTAAAATCAATGCTTCGTAGGGGACATTCTCAAAGAGTGGGAGTTTCGTAGAGCGATAAGTAGGAGCTGATAATGATGTAAACCTATTAGCACTATTGACAAGACATGGCACTGTTTTATGTACCCAATAAGGTGAAGTAGAAGAAAGATAAATCAACTGGGATAATTTAGGAATTAGTGGATGATTGCAAAATTGAAAGGCTCGGCAAAAGAATCGATCTGCCAAGAATTGGCGTCGGAAATTCAAAGGGGGTTCTGCGCACTCAACTTGAAGAGCATTAATAGGGCTGGATTTCATAGCACCAGCTATTATCCTGAGAGATTTATTTTGAATAGAATTAAATTTATTGATAACTGAAACTCTACAAGGTTCCAGGAGGAAACTTCCATAATCAAGAATGCTTCGGATAAGAGCATTATATGCCAATTTAAGGGAGAACGGATGGGCACCCCACCATACTCCTGCTAGACATCTTAGCATGTTAAGACGCTGTTCACACTTATATGAAACTAGTTCAGAATGAGGAATGCCAGAGAGTTTGGAGTCTAGAACTAGACCTAGGAATTTAGCTTCCTCTTTTTGGGGAATTAGCTTGCCATCATATTTGATGTTTAAAAAAGGGGGATTACGTAATCTAGTAAAAAGAACGGCAATGCCAATTAACTAACTAACTAACAGATAACTCTAAACCATGCCTATCTAGCCATGATTTAAGACTAATTAAAGATAGAGAAAGTTGGGTACACATATATTCAATTGAATTGTCAGAGCAATAGAACAGTAGATCGTCTGCATATTGAAGAACTTTAACTGAATCTAGTAAACAAAATTCTAAATCATATGTGTATATGCTATAAAGCAGAGGGCTTAATACAGACCCTTGTGGAAGGCCTTTCCAAAGAGTTCTGCATTCGTCTGATGAGTCGAGTCGGATTGTTCTGCCACTAAGAAGGTTGATGATAAAATTGGAAAGTATCAGTGGCACTTTAAATTTTTCTAGTTTAGTTTTCAGAACTGTAAGGAGAACATTGTCGTATGCTGATTTAATATCCAAAAATATACCAACCGTGGGTTTGTTGAGTGTGAGAGAAACACGAATATCAGTCACAAATATACTGATGCTATCCATGCAACTCTTTCCTCTCCTAAAACCGTACTGTGATTTTGCCAAAAGATTATTTGATTCAACGTACCATTCAAGCCTATTTTTAACCAGATGTTCAGCAATTTTGACTACAACATTAGACAATGCAATAGGTCGATACGAGGATACATCGGAAGGCTGTTTGTTGAAAACGAATGCAGTTGTGTATCAAAATACAGTCCTGACGAACCTTGTGGAACCTGTTTCTCATATCATGTTCAATACCAAGCACTGGGTATTCCAACAAGATTCGGCGCCAGCTCATGAGCGAAGAGCACACAAGACTGGCTGGCGGCGCGTAAAATCGACTTCATCCGGCACGAAGACTGGCCCTCCTCCAGTCCAGATTTGAATCCGTTAGATTACAAGATATGGCAACACTTGGAGGATAAGGCGTGCTCAAAGCCTCATCCCAATTTGGAGTCACTCAAGACATCCTTGATTAAGGCAGCCGCCGATATTGACATGGACCTCGTTCGTGCAGCGATAGACACTGGCCGCGCAGATTGAAGGCCTGTGTTCAAAATCACGGAGGTCATTTTGAATAAACTTTATTGTCATAAGAATCTATGTTTTGTTAAGATCATTTTGGTATATAAATGGTTACATAAAGAATAAAGTTGTTTTAATTATTTTATATCAATCATGTGACAGAATTTATGACCTGACTAGGTATTACTCTATGGCCGCCCCTCTCTGGGGGGTGGCAGAATAGATACAACGATCAACTTAATAATTCAATTATATGACAAATAAAACACATAAGTGTGACGTAAATTTAATTTATTTGTATATATACAAAACTAAACAGGAAAACAGATAATTTAACAAAAAACTTAGCACACCGTCCTTACTGTTGTAGGAGTCCGCGCAGTAGCGCACCAGGAGTGCGCGGAGTATGACTACTGGATGTCTCGCAGCACCCCCTCCAACCTCAGTTTGGCCACCGGCAACCTAAAGTAATAATAGATAATATTAGAGATCAGAAGTAGATTCAAGTGCTGCACCGTTAATTTGTTAGTTTTTGTTAAACAAACAAGACTACTCGTCCTTCTCAAACATCCAATCCGCTTGCTGGCCAATGCTCACGGATTAAAAGTTCAAAATGGAATATGTTACAAACATGTATATCAAGAAGATAATCAGTTTCACATCTACCCTATCAATCTTTAAGTAGAAGTGATTCTTACCAATAGCAGCTTCCACAGGACCAGGGTCCGTTTCTGCAACCAAGAATTTCAAACAACAAACCCGCTTCGGCCATTCCTCTTTCTACCTCCACTGTGTCCATCAGCAGCTCCTTTGCTGCACCAGGAGTACGCGCAGTAGCGCACCAGGAATGCGCGGAGTACGAGTACGAGGCCTGGATGTCTCGCAGCAATCCCTCCAACCTCAGTTGGGCCACCGGCAACCTGTAGTAAGAAGAGATAATATTAGAGATCAGAAGTAGATTTAAGTGCGGGCAGCAGCGCACCAGGAGTGCGCGCAGCAGCGCACCAGGAGTGCGCGCAGCAGCGCACCAGGAGTACGAGTACGAGTCCTGGATGTCTCGCAGCAACCCCTCCAACTTCAGTTTGGCCACCGGCAACCTGTAGTAAGAAAAGATAATATTAGAGATCAGAAGTAGATTTAAGTGCGGGCAGCAGCGCACCAGGAGCGCGCGCAGCAGCGCACCAGTAGCGCGCGCAGTAGCGCACCAGGAGTGCGCGCAGTAGCGCACCAGGAGTGCGCGGAGTACGAGTACGAGTCCTGGATGTCTCGCAGCAACCCCTATAACCTCAGTTTGGCCACCGGCAACCTGTAGTAAGAAAAGATAATATTAGAGATCAGAAGTAGATTTAAGTGCGGGCAGCAGCGCACCAGGAGTGCGCGCAGTAAAGCACCAGGAGTGCGCGCAGTGCGTAACAGTAGTGCGCGCAGTAGCGCACCAGGAGTGCGCGCAGTAGCGCACCAGGAGTGCGTGCAGTAGCGCACCAGGAGTGCGCGCAGTAGCGCACCAGGGGTGCACGGGGTACGAGTACGAGTCCTGGATGTCTCGCAGCAACCCCTCCAACCTCAGTTTGGCCACCGGCAACCTGTAGTAAGAAAAGATAATATTAGAGATCAGAAGTAGATTTAAGTGCGGGCAGCAGCGCACCAGGAGTGCGCGCAGCAGCGCACCAGGAGTACGAGTACGAGTCCTGGATGTCTCGCAGCAACCCCTCCAACCTCAGTTTGGCCACCGGCAACCTGTAGTAAAAAAAGATAATATTAGAGATCAGAAGAAGATTTAAGTGCGGGCAGCAGCGCACCAGGAGTGCGCGCAGCAGCGCACCAGGAGCGCGCGCAGCAGCGCACCAGGAGCGCGCGCAGCAGCGCACCAGGAGTGCGCGCAGCAGCGCACCAGTAGTGCGCGCAGTAGCGCACCAGGAGTGCGTGCAGTAGCGCACCAGAAGTGCGCGGAGTACAACTACGAGTCCTGGATGTCTCGCAGCAACTCCTATAACCTCAGTTTGGCCACCGGCAACCTGTAGTAAGAAAAGATAATATTAGAGATCAGAAGTAGATTTAAGTGCGGGCAGCAGCGCACCAGGAGTGCGCGCAGTAAAGCACCAGGAGTGCGCGCAGCAGCGTAACAGGAGTGCGCGCAGTAGCGCACCAGGAGTGCGCGCAGTAGCGCACCAGGAGTGCGCGCAGTAGCGCACCAGGGGTGCGCGGGGTACGAGTACGAGTCCTGGATGTCTCGCAGCAACCCCTCCAACCTCAGTTTGGCCACCGGCAACCTGTAGTAAGAAAAGATAATATTAGAGATCAGAAGTAGATTTAAGTGCGGGCAGTAGCGCACCAGTAGTGCGCGCAGAGGCGCACCAGGAGTGCGCGCAGTAGCGCACCAGGAGTCCGTGCAGTAGCGCACCAGGAGTGCGCGGAGTACGAGTACGAGTACTGGATGTTTCGCAGCACCCCCTCCAACCTCAGTTTGGCCACCGGCAACCTATAGTAATAAAAGATAATATTAGAGATCAGAAGTAGATTTAAGTGCATGCAGCAGCGCACAAGGAGTGCGCTTAGCAGCGCACCAGGAGTGCGCGCAGTAGCGCACCAGGAGTGCGCGCAGCAGCGCACCAGGAGTGCGCGCAGTAGCGCACCAGGAGTCCGCGCAATAGCGCACCAGGAGTGCGCGGAGTACGAGTACGAGTCCTGGATGTCTCGCAGCAACCCCTATAACCTCAGTTTGGCCACCGGCAACCTGTAGTAAGAAAAGATAATATAAGAGATCAGAAGTAGATTTAAGTGCGGGCAGCAGCGCACCAGGAGTGCGCGCAGTAAAGCACCAGGAGTGCGCGCAGCAGCGTAACAGTAGTGCGCGCAGTAGCGCACCAGGAGTGCGCGCAGTAGCGCACCAGGAGTGCGCGCAGTAGCGCACCAGGGGTGCGCGGGGTACGAGTACGAGTCCTGGATGTCTCGCAGCAACCCCTCCAACCTCAGTTTGGCCACCGGCAACCTGTAGTAAGAAAGGATAATATTAGAGATCAGAAGTAGATTTAAGTGCGGGCAGTAGCGCACCAGGAGTGCGCGCAGAGGCGCACCAGGAGTGCGCGCAGTAGCGCACAAGGAGTCCGCGCAGTAGCGCACCAGGAGTGCGCGGAGTACGAGTACGAGTCCTGGATGTCTCGCAGCACCCCCTCCAACCTCAGTTTGGCCACCGCCAACCTATAGTAATAAAAGATAATATTAGAGATCAGAAGTAGATTTAAGTGCATGCAGCAGCGCACCAGGAGTGCGCTTAGCAGCGCACCAGGAGTGCGCTTAGCAGCGCACCAGGAGTGCGGGCAGCAGCGCACCAGGAGTGCGGGCAGCAGCGCACCAGGAGTGCGCGCAGCAGCGCACCAAGAGTGCGCGCAGCAGCGCACCAGGAGTACGCGGAGTACGAGTACGAGTCCTGGATGTCTCGCAGCAACCCCTCAAACCTCAGTTTGGCCTCCGGCAACCTGTAGTAAGAAAAGATAATATTAGAGATCAGAAGTAGATTTAAGTGCTGCACCGTTAATTTGTTAGTTTTTGTTAAACAAACAAGACTACTCGTCCTTCTCAAACATCCAATCCGCTTGCTGGCCAATGCTCACGGATTAAAAGTTCAAAATGGAATATGTTACAAACATGTATATCAAGAAGATAATCAGTTTCACATCTTCCCTATCAATCTTTAAGTAGAAGTGATTCTTACCAATAGCAGCTTCCACAGGACCAGGGTCCGTTTCTGCAACCAAGAATTTCAAACAACAAACCCGCTTCGGCCATTCTTCTTTCTACTTCCACTGTGTCCATCAGCAGCTCCTTTGCTGCACCAGGAGTACGCGCAGCAGCGCACCAGGAGGGCGCGCAGCAGCGCACCAGGAGTGCGCGCAGCCACGAGTGGCCTTCGGCAACCTGTAGTAAGAAAAGATAATATAAGAGATCAGAAGTAGATTTAAGTGCGGGCAGCAGCGCACCAGGAGTGCGTGCAGCATCGCACCAGGAGTACGAGTACGAGTCCTGGATGTCTCGCAGCAACCCCTCCAACCTCAGTTCGGCCACCGGCAACCTGTAGTAAGAAAAGATAATATTAGGGATCAGAAGTAGATTTAAGTGCGGGCAGCAGCGCACCAGGAGTGCGGGCAGCAGCAAACCAGGAGTGCGCGCAGCAGCGCACTAAGAGTGCGCGCAGCAGCGCACCAGGAGTACGAGTACGAGTCCTGGATGTCTCGCAGCAACCCCTCAAACCTCAGTTTGGCCACCGGCAACCTGTAGTAAGAAAAGATAATATTAGAGATCAGAAGTAGATTTAAGTGCTGCACCGTTAATTTGTTAGTTTTTGTTAAACAAACAAGACTACTCGTCCTTCTCAAACATCCAATCCGCTTGCTGGCAAATGCTCACGGATTAAAAGTTCAAAATGGAATATGTTACAAACATGTATATCAAGAAGATAATCAGTTTCACATCTACCCTATAAATCTTTAAGTAGAAGTGATTCTAACCAATATTAGCTTCCACAGGACCAGGGTCCGTTTCTGCAACCAAGAATTTCAAACAACAAACCCGCTTCGGCCTTTCCTCTTTCTAGTCCTTTAGCAGCTCCTTTGCTGCATCAGGAGTACGCGCAGTAGCGCACCAGGAGTGCGCGCAGCAGCGCACCAGGAGTGCGCGCAGTAGCGCACCAGTAGCGCACCAGTAGCGCACCAGGAGTGGGCGCAGCCACAAGTGGCCTTCGGCAACCTGTAGTAAGAAAAGATAATATTAGAGATCAGAAGTAGATTTAAGTGCGGGCAGGAGCGCACCAGGAGTGCGCGCAGCAGCGCACCAGGAGTGCGCGCAGTAGCGCACCAGGAAAGCACGCAGTAGCGCACCAGGAGTGCGCGCAGCAGCGCACCAGGAGTGCGCGCAGTAGCGCACCAGGAGTGCGCGGAGTCCGAGTACGACGAGGTCTGGATGTCTCGCAGCAACCCCTCCAACCTCAGTTTTACCACCGGCAACCTGTAGTAAGAAAACATAATATTAGGGATCAGAAGTAGATTTAAGTGCTGCACCGTTAATTTGTTTGTTTTTGTTAAACAAACAAGACTACTCGTCCCTCTCAAACATCCAATCCGCTTGCTGGCCAATGCTCACGGATTTAAAGTTCAAAATGGAATATGTTACAAACATGTATATCAAGAAGATAATCAGTTTCACATCTACCCTATCAATCTTTAAGTAGAAGTGATTCTTACCAATATTAGCTTCCACAGGACCAGGGTCCGTTTCTGCAACCAAGAATTTCAAACAACAAACCCGCTTCGGCCATTCTTCTTTCTACTTCCACTGTGTCCATCAGCAGCTCCTTTGCTGCACCAGGAGTACGCGCAGCAGCGCACCAGGAGGGCTCGCAGCAGCGCACCAGAAGCGCACTAGGAGTGCGCGCAATAGCGCACCAGGAGTGCGCGCAGCAGCGCACCAGGAGTGCGCGCAGTAGCGCACCAGGAGTGCGCGGAGTACGAGTACGACGAGGCCTGGATGTCTCGCAGCAACCCCTCCAACCTCAGTTTTACCACCGGCAACCTGTAGTAAGAAAAGATAATATTAGAGATCAGAAGTAGATTTAAGTGCGGGCAGCAGCGCACCAGGAGTGCGCGCAGTAGCGCACCAGGAGTCCGCGCAGTAGCGCACCAGGAGTGCGCGGAGTACAAGTACGAGTCCTGGATGTCTCGCAGCAACCCCTCCAACCTCAGTTTGGCCACCGGCAACCTGTAGTAAGAAAAGATAATATTAGAGATCAGAAGTAGATTTAAGTGAGGGCAGCAGCGCACCAGGAGTGCGCGCAGTAGCGCACCAGGAGTGCGCGCAGTAGCGCACCAGAAGTGTGCGCAGTAGCGCACCAGGAGTGCGCGCAACAGCGCACCAGGAGTGCGCAGAGTACGAGTATGAGTCCTGGATGTCTCGCAGCAACCCCTCCAACCTCAGTTTGGCCACCGGCAACCTGTAGTAAGAAAAGATAATATAAGAGATCAGAAGTAGATTTAAGTGAGGGCAGCAGCGCACCAGGAGTGCGCGCAGTAACGCACCAGGAGTGCGCGCAAAAGCGCACCAGGAGTGCGCGCAGTAGCGCACCAGGAGTGCACGCAGCAGCGCACCAGTAGCAAACCAGGTGTGCGCGGAGTACGAGTACGAGTCCTGGATATCTCGCAGCAACCCCTCCAACCTCAGTTTGGCCACCGGCAACCTGTAGTAAGAAAAGATAATATTAGAGATCAGAAGTAGATTTAAGTGCGGGCAGCAGCGCACCAGGAGTGCGCGCAGTAGCGCACCAGGAGTGCGCGCAGCAGCGCACCAGGAGTGCGCGAGGTAGCGCACCAGGAGTGAGCGCAGTAAAGCACCAGGAGTGCGCGCAGTAGCGCACAAGGAGTGCGCGGAGTACGAGAACAAGTCCTGGATGTCTCGCAGCACCCCCTCCAACCTCAGTTTGGCCACCGGCAACCTGTAGTAAGAAAAGATAATATTAGAGATCAGAAGTAGATTTAAGTGCTGCACCGTTAATTTGTTTGTTTTTGTTAAACAAACAAGACTACTCGTCCCTCTCAAACATCCAATCCGCTTGCTGGCCAATGCTCACGGATTAAAAGTTCAAAATGGAATATGTTACAAACATGTATATCAAGAAGATAATCAGTTTCACATCTACCCTATCAATCTTTAAGTAAAAGTGATTCTTACCAATAGCAGCTTCCACAGGACCAGGGTCCGTTTCTGCAACCAAGAATTTCAAACAACAAACCCGCTTCGGCCATTCGTCTTTCTACTTCCACTGTGTCCATCAGCAGCTCCTTTGCTGCACCAGGAGTACGCGCAGCAGCGCACCAGGAGGGCGCGCAGCAGCGCACCAGGAGTGCGCGCAGTAGCGCACCAGTAGCGCACCAGGAGTGCGCGCAGTAGCGCACCAGTAGCGCACCAGGAGTGCGCGCAGCCACGAGTGGCCTTCGGCAACCTGTAGTAAGAAAAGATAATATTAGAGATCAGAAGTAGATTTAAGTGCGGGCAGGAGCGCACCAGGAGTGCGGGCAGGAGCGCACCAGGAGTGCGCGCAGCAGCGCACCAGGAGTGCGCACAGTAGCGCACCAGGAAAGCACGCAGTAGCGCACCAGGAGTGCGCGCAGCAGCGCACCAGGAGTGCGCGCAGTAGCGCACCAGGAGTGCGCGGAGTACGAGTACGACGAGGTCTGGATGTCTCGCAGCAACCACTCCAACCTCAGTTTTAACACCGGCAACCTGTAGTAAGAAAAGATAATATTAGAGATCAGAAGTAGATTTAAGTGCGGGCAGCAGCACACCAGGAGTGCGCGCAGCAGCGCACCAGGAGTACGAGTACGAGTCCTGGATGTCTCGCAGCAACCCCTCCAACCTCAGTTTGGCCACCGGCAACCTGTAATAAGAAAAGATAATATTAGGGATCAGAAGTAGATTTAAGTGCGGGCAGCAGCGCACCAGAAGTGCGGGCAGCAGCGCACCAGGAGTGCGCGCAGCAGCGCACCAAGAGTGCGCGCAGCAGCGCACCAGGAGTACGAGTACGAGTCCTGGATGTCTCGCTGCAACCCCTCAAACCTCAGTTTGGCCACCGGCAACCTGTAGTAAGAAAAGATAATATTAGAGATCAGATGTAGATTTAAGTGCTGCACCGTTAATTTGTTAGTTTTTGTTAAACAAACAAGACTACTCGTCCTTCTCAAACATCCAATCCGCTTGCTGCCCAATGCTCACGGATTAAAAGTTCAAAATGGAATATGTTACAAACATGTATATCAAGAAGATAATCAGTTTCACATCTACCCTATCAATCTTTAAGTAGAAGTGATTCTTACCAATAGCAGCTTCCACAGGACCAGGGTCCGTTTCTGCAACCAAGAATTTCAAACAACAAACCCGCTTCGGCCATTCCTCTTTCTACCTCCACTGTGTCCATCAGCAGCTCCTTTGCTGCACCAGGAGTACGCGCAGTAGCGCACCAGGAGTGCGCGGAATACGAGTACGAGGCCTGGATGTCTCGCAGCAACCCCTCCAATCTCAGTTTGGCCACCGGCAACCTGTAGTAAGAAAAGATAATATTAAAGATCAGAAGTAGATTTAAGTGCGGGCAGCAGCGCACCAGGAGTGCGCGCAGCAGCGCACCAGGAGTACGAGTACGAGTCCTGGATGTCTCGCAGCAACCCCTCCAACCTCAGTTTGGCCACCGGCAACCTGTAGTAAGAAAAGATAATATTAGAGATCAGAAGTAGATTTAAGTGCGGGCAGCAGCGCACCAGGAGTGCGCGCAGCAGCGCACCAGGAGTACGAGTACAAGTCCTGGATGTCTCGCAGCAACCCCTCCAACCTCAGTTTGGCCACCGGCAACCTGTAGTAAGAAAAGATAATATTAGGAATCAGAAGTAGATTTAAGTGCGGGCAGCAGCGCATCAGAAGTGCGGGCAGCAGCGCACCAGGAGTGCGCGCAGCAGCGCACCAAAAGTGCGCGCAGCAGCGCACCAGGAGTACGAGTACGAGTCCTGGATGTCTCGCAGCACCCCCTCCAACCTCAGTTTGGCCACCGGCAACCTGTAGTAAGAAAAGATAATATTAGAGATCAGAAGTAGATTTAAGTGCTGCACCGTTAATTTGTTTGTTTTTGTTAAACAAACAAGACTACTCGTCCCTCTCAAACATCCAATCCGCTTGCTGGCCAATGCTCACGGATTAAAAGTTCAAAATGGAATATGTTACAAACATGTATATCAAGAAGATAATCAGTTTCACATCTACCCTATCAATCTTTAAGTAAAAGTGATTCTTACCAATAGCAGCTTCCACAGGACCAGGGTCCGTTTCTGCAACCAAGAATTTCAAACAACAAACCCGCTTCGGCCATTCGTCTTTCTACTTCCACTGTGTCCATCAGCAGCTCCTTTGCTGCACCAGGAGTACGCGCAGCAGCGCACCAGGAAGGCGCGCAGCAGCGCACCAGGAGTGCGCGCAGTAGCGCACCAGTAGCGCACCAGGAGTGCGCGCAGTAGCGCACCAGGAGTGCGCGCAGCCACGAGTGGCCTTCGGCAACCTGTAGTAAGAAAAGATAATATTAGAGATCAGAAGTAGATTTAAGTGCGGGCAGGAGCGCACCAGGAGTGCGGGCAGGAGCGCACCAGGAGTGCGCGCAGCAGCGCACCAGGAGTGCGCACAGTAGCGCACCAGGAAAGCACGCAGTAGCGAACCAGGAGTGCGCGCAGCAGCGCACCAGGAGTGCGCGCAGTAGCGCACCAGGAGTGCGCGGAGTACGAGTACGACGAGGTCTGGATGTCTCGCAGCAACCACTCCAACCTCAGTTTTAACACCGGCAACCTGTAGTAAGAAAAGATAATATTAGAGATAAGAAGTAGATTTAAGTGCGGGCAGCAGCACACCAGGAGTGCGCGCAGCAGCGCACCAGGAGTACGAGTACGAGTCCTGGATGTCTCGCAGCAACCCCTCCAACCTCAGTTTGGCCACCGGCAACCTGTAATAAGAAAAGATAATATTAGGGATCAGAAGTAGATTTAAGTGCGGGCAGCAGCGCACCAGAAGTGCGGGCAGCAGCGCACCAGGAGTGCGCGCAGCAGCGCACCAAGAGTGCGCGCAGCAGCGCACCAGGAGTACGAGTACGAGTCCTGGATGTCTCGCAACAACCCCTCAAACCTTAGTTTGGCCACCGGCAACCTGTAGTAAGAAAAGATAATATTAGAGATCAGAAGTAGATTTAAGTGCTGCACCGTTAATTTGTTAGTTTTTGTTAAACAAACAAGACTACTCGTCCTTCTCAAACATCCAATCCGCTTGCTGGCCAATGCTCACGGATTAAAAGTTCAAAATGGAATATGTTACAAACATGTATATCAAGAAGATAATCAGTTTCACATCTTCCCTATCAATCTTTAAGTTGAAGTGATTCTTACCAATAGCAGCTTCCACAGGACCAGGGTCCGTTTCTGCAACCAAGAATTTCAAACAACAAATCCGCTTCGGCCATTCCTCTTTCTACCTCCACTGTGTCCATCAGCAGCTCCTTTGCTGCACCAGGAGTACGCGCAGTAGCGCAACAGGAGTGCGCGGAATACGAGTACGAGGCCTGGATGTCTCGCAGCAACCCCTCCAATCTCAGTTTGGCCACCGGCAACCTGTAGTAAGAAAAGATAATATTAAAGATCAGAAGTAGATTTAAGTGCGGGCAGCAGCGCACCAGGAGTGCGCGCAGCAGCGCACCAGGAGTGCGCGCAGCAGCGCACCAGGAGTACGAGTACGAGTCCTGGATGTCTCGCAGCAACCCCTCCAACCTCAGTTTGGCCACCGGCAACCTGTAGTAAGAAAAGATAATATTAGAGATCAGAAGTAGATTTAAGTGCGGGCAGCAGCGCACCAGGAGTGCGCGCAGCAGCGCACCAGGAGTACGAGTACGAGTCCTGGATGTCTCGCAGCAACCCCTCCAACCTCAGTTTGGCCACCGGCAACCTGTAGTAAGAAAAGATAATATTAGGAATCAGAAGTAGATTTAAGTGCGGGCAGCAGCGCACCAGAAGTGCGGGCAGCAGCGCACCAGGAGTGCGCGCAGCAGCGCACCAGGAGTGCGCGCAGCAGCGCACCAAAAGTGCGCGCAGCAGCGCACCAGGAGTACGAGTACGAGTCCTGGATGTCTCGCAGCACCCCCTCCAACCTCAGTTTGGCCACCGGCAACCTGTAGTAAGAAAAGATAATATTAGAGATCAGAAGTAGATTTAAGTGCTGCACCGTTAATTTGTTTGTTTTTGTTAAACAAACAAGACTACTCGTCCCTCTCAAACATCCAATCCGCTTGCTGGCCAATGCTCACGGATTAAAAGTTCAAAATGGAATATGTTACAAACATGTATATCAAGAAGATAATCAGTTTCACATCTACCCTATCAATCTTTAAGTAAAAGTGATTCTTACCAATAGCAGCTTCCACAGGACCAGGGTCCGTTTCTGCAACCAAGAATTTCAAACAACAAACCCGCTTCGGCCATTCGTCTTTCTACTTCCACTGTGTCCATCAGCAGCTCCTTTGCTGCACCAGGAGTACGCGCAGCAGCGCACCAGGAGGGCGCGCAGCAGCGCACCAGGAGTGCGCGCAGCAGCGCACCAGTAGCGCACCAGGAGTGCGCGCAGCCACGAGTGGCCTTCGGCAACCTGTAGTAAGAAAAGATAATATTAGAGATCAGAAGTAGATTTAAGTGCGGGCAGGAGCGCACCAGGAGTGCGGGCAGGAGCGCACCAGGAGTGCGCGCAGCAGCGCACCAGGAGTGCGCACAGTAGCGCACCAGGAAAGCACGCAGTAGCGCACCAGGAGTGCGCGCAGCAGCGCACCAGGAGTGCGCGCAGTAGCGCACCAGGAGTGCGCGGAGTACGAGTACGACGAGGTCTGGATGTCTCGCAGCAACCACTCCAACCTCAGTTTTAACACCGGCAACCTGTAGTAAGAAAAGATAATATTAGAGATCAGAAGTAGATTTAAGTGCGGGCAGCAGCACACCAGGAGTGCGCGCAGCAGCGCACCAGGAGTACGAGTACGAGTCCTGGATGTCTCGCAGCAACCCCTCCAACCTCAGTTTGGCCACCGGCAACCTGTAATAAGAAAAGATAATATTAGGGATCAGAAGTAGATTTAAGTGCGGGCAGCAGCGCACCAGAAGTGCGGGCAGCAGCGCACCAGGAGTGCGCGCAGCAGCGCACCAAGAGTGCGCGCAGCAGCGCACCAGGAGTACGAGTACGAGTCCTGAATGTCTCGCAGCAACCCCTCAAACCTCAGTTTGGCCTCCGGCAACCTGTAGTAAGAAAAGATAATATTAGAGATCAGAAGTAGATTTAAGTGCTGCACCGTTAATTTGTTAGTTTTTGTTAAACAAACAAGACTACTCGTCCTTCTCAAACATCCAATCCGCTTGCTGGCCAATGCTCACGGATTAAAAGTTCAAAATGGAATATGTTACAAACATGTATATCAAGAAGAAAATCAGTTTCACATCTTCCCTATCAATCTTTAAGTAGAAGTGATTCTTACCAATAGCAGCTTCCACAGGACCAGGGTCCGTTTCTGCAACCAAGAATTTCAAACAACAAACCCGCTTCGGCCATTCCTCTTTCTACTTCCACTGTGTCCATCAGCAGCTCCTTTGCTGCACCAGGAGTACGCGCAGCAGCGCACCAGGAGGGCGCGCAGCAGCGCACCAGTAGCGCACCAGGAGTGCGCGCAGCCACGAGTGGCCTTCGGCAACCTGTAGTAAGAAAAGATAATATTAGAGATCAGAAGTAGATTTAAGTGCGGGCAGCAGCGCATTAGGAGTGCGTGCAGCATCGCACCAGGAGTACGAGTACGAGTCCTGGATGTCTCGCAGCAACCCCTCCAACCTCAGTTCGGCCACCGGCAACCTGTAGTAAGAAAAGATAATATTAGGGATCAGAAGTAGATTTAAGTGCGGGCAGCAGCGCACCAGGAGTGCGGGCAGCAGCACACCAGGAGTGCTCGCAGCAGCGCACCAGGAGTGCGGGCAGCAGCACACCAGGAGTGCGCGCAGCAGCGCACCAAGAGTGCGCGCAGCAGCGCACCAAGAGTGCGCGCAGCAGCGCACCAAGAGTGCGCGCAGCAGCGCACCAGGAGTACGAGTACGAGTCCTGGATGTCTCGCAGCAACCCCTCAAACCTCAGTTTGGCCACCGGCAACCTGTAGTAAGAAAAGATAATATTAGAGATTAGAAGTAGATTTAAGTGCGGGAAGCAGCGCACCAGGAGTGCGCGCAGCAGCACACCAGGAGTGCGCGCAGCAGCGCACCAGTAGTGCGCGCAGCAACGCACCAGGAGTGCGCGCAGCAGCGCACCAGGAGTGCGCGCAGCAGCGCACCAGGAGTGCGCGCAGTAGCGCACCAGGAGTGCGCGGAGTACGAGTACGAGTCCTGGATGTCTCGCAGCACCCTCTCCAACCTCAGTTTGGCCACCGGCAACCTATAGTAATAAAAGATAATATTAGAGATCAGAAGTAGATTTAAGTGCTGCACCGTTAATTTGTTAGTTTTTGTTAAACAAACAAGACTACTCGTCCTTCTCAAACATCCAATCCGCTTGCTGGCCAATGCTCACGGATTAAAAGTTCAAAATGGAATATGTTACAAACATGTATATCAAGAAGATAATCAGTTTCACATCTACCCTATCAATCTTTAAGTAGAAGTGATTCTTACCAATAGCAGCTTCCACAGGACCAGGGTCCGTTTCTGCAACCAAGAATTTCAAACAACAAACCCGCTTCGGCCATTCCTCTTTCTACCTCCACTGTGTCCATCAGCAGCTCCTTTGCTGCACCAGGAGTACGCGCAGT
This sequence comes from Macaria notata, assembly GCA_927399415.1. Lineage (NCBI taxonomy): Eukaryota > Metazoa > Arthropoda > Insecta > Lepidoptera > Geometridae > Macaria > Macaria notata. The sequence continues at coordinate 7,228,761 of OV656727.1, forward strand.
AGCGCACCAGGAGTGCGCGGAATACGAGTACGAGGCCTGGATGTCTCGCAGCAACCCCTCCAATCTCAGTTTGGCCACCGGCAACCTGTAGTAAGAAAAGATAATATTAAAGATCAGAAGTAGATTTAAGTGCGGGCAGCAGCGCACCAGGAGTGCGCGCAGCAGCGCACCAGGAGTGCGCGCAGCAGCGCACCAGGAGTACGAGTACGAGTCCTGGATGTCTCGCAGCAACCCCTCCAACCTCAGTTTGGCCACCGGCAACCTGTAGTAAGAAAAGATAATATTAGAGATCAGAAGTAGATTTAAGTGCGGGCAGCAGCGCACCAGGAGTGCGCGCAGCAGCGCACCAGGAGTACGAGTCCTGGATGTCTCGCAGCAACCCCTCCAACCTCAGTTTGGCCACCGGCAACCTGTAGTAAGAAAAGATAATATTAGGAATCAGAAGTAGATTTAAGTGCGGGCAGCAGCGCACCAGAATTGCGGGCAGCAGCGCACCAGGAGTGCGCGCAGCAGCGCACCAAAAGTGCGCGCAGCAGCGCACCAGGAGTACGAGTACGAGTCCTGGATGTCTCGCAGCAACCCCTCAAACCTCAGTTTGGCCACCGGCAACCTGTAGTAAGAAAAGATAATATTAGAGATCAGAAGTAGATTAAAGTGCTGCACCGTTAATTTGTTAGTTTTTGTTAAACAAACAAGACTACTCGTCCTTCTCAAACATCCAATCCGCTTGCTGGCCAATGCTCACGGATTAAAAGTTCAAAATGGAATATGTTACAAACATGTATATCAAGAAGAAAATCAGTTTCACATCTACCCTATCAATCTTTAAGTAGAAGTGATTCTTACCAATAGCAGCTTCCACAGGACCAGGGTCCGTTTCTGCAACCAAGAATTTCAAACAACAAACCCGCTTCGGCCATTCCTCTTTCTACCTCCACTGTGTCCATCAGCAGCTCCTTTGCTGCACCAGGAGTACGCGCAGTAGCGCACCAGGAGTGCGCGGAATACGAGTACGAGGCCTGGATGTCTCGCAGCAACCCCTCCAATCTCAGTTTGGCCACCGGCAACCTGTAGTAAGATAAGATAATATTAAAGATCAGAAGTAGATTTAAGTGCGGGCAGCAGCGCACCAGGAGTGCGCGCAGCAGCGCACCAGGAGTACGAGTACGAGTCCTGGATGTCTCGCAGCAACCCCTCCAACCTCAGTTTGGCCACCGGCAACCTGTAGTAAGAAAAGATAATATTAGAGATCAGAAGTAGATTTAAGTGCGGGCAGCAGCGCACCAGGAGTGCGCGCAGCAGCGCACCAAGAGTGCGCGCAGCAGCGCACCAGTAGTGCGCGCAGTAGCGCACCAGGAGTGCGCGCAGTAGCGCACCAGGAGTGCGCGGAGTACGAGTACGAGTTCTGGATGTCTCGCAGCAACCCCTATAACCTCAGTTTGGCCAACGGCAACCTGTAGTAAGAAAAGATAATATTAGAGATCAGAAGTAGATTTAAGTGCGGGCAGCAGCGCACCAGGAGTGCGCGCAACAGCGCACCAGGAGTACGCGCAGCAGCGCACCAGGAGTACGAGTACGAGTCCTGGATGTCTCGCAGCAACCCCTCCAACCTCAGTTTGGCCACCGGCAACCTGTAGTAAGAAAAGATAATATTAGAGATCAGAAGTAGATTTGTGCGGGCAGCAGCGCACCAGGAGTGCGCGCAGCAGCGCACCAGGAGTGCGGGCAGCAGCGCACCAGGAGTGCGCGCAGCAGCGCACCAAGAGTGCGCGCAGCAGCGCACCAAGAGTGCGCGCAGCAGCGCACCAGGAGTACGCGGAGTACGAGTACGAGTCCTGGATGTCTCGCAGCAACCCCTCAAACCTCAGTTTGGCCACCGGCAACCTGTAGTAAGAAAAGATAATATTAGAGATCAGAAGTAGATTTAAAAGCTGCACCGTTAATTTGTTAGTTTTTGTTAAACAAACAAGACTACTCGTCCTTCTCAAACATCCAATCCGCTTGCTGGCCAATGCTCACGGATTAAAAGTTCAAAATGGAATATGTTACAAACATGTATATCAAGAAGATAATCAGTTTCACATCTTCCCTATCAATCTTTAAGTAGAAGTGATTCTTACCAATAGCAGCTTCCACAGGACCAGGGTCCGTTTCTGCAACCAAGAATTTCAAACAACAAACCCGCTTCGGCCATTCTTCTTTCTACTTCCACTGTGTCCATCAGCAGCTCCTTTGCTGCACCAGGAGAACGCGCAGCAGCGCACCAGGAGGGCGCGCAGCAGCGCACCAGTAGCGCACCAGGAGTGCGCGCAGCCACAAGTGGCCTTCGGCAACCTGTAGTAAGAAAAGATAATATTAGATATCAGAAGTAGATTTAAGTGCGGGCAGCAGCGCACCAGGAGTGCGCGCAGTAAAGCACCAGGAGTGCGCGCAGCAGCGCACCAGGAGTGCGCGCAGTAGCGCACCAGGAGTGCGCGCAGTAGCGCACAAGGAGTGCGCGCAGTAGCGCACCAGGAGTGCGCGGAGTACGAGTACGAGTCCTGGATGTCTCGCAGCAACCCCTCCAACCTGTTTGGCCACCGGCAAACTGTAGTAAGAAAAGATAATATTAGAGATCAGAAGTAGATTTAAGTGCTGCACCCTTAATTTGTTAGTTTTTGTTAAACAAACAAGACTACTCGTCCTCCTCAAACATCCAATCCGCTTGCTGGCCAATGCTCACGGATTAAAAGTTCAAAATGGAATATGTTACAAACATGTATATCAAGAAGATAATCAGTTTCACATCTACCATCTTTAAGTAGAAGTGATTCTTACCATTAGCAGCTTCCACAGGACCAGGGTCCGTTTCTGCAACCAAGAATTTCAAACAACAAACCCGCTTCGGCCATTCCTCTTTCTACCTCCACTGTGTCCATCAGCAGCTCCTTTGCTGCACCAGGAGTACGCGCAGCAGCGCACCAGGAGGGCGCGCAGCAGCGCACCAGGAGGGCGCGCAGCAGCGCACCAGGAGAGCGCGCAGCAGCGCACCAGGAGGGCGCGCAGCAGCGCACCAGGAGGGCGCGCAGCAGCGCACCAGGAGTGCGCGCAGTAGCGCACCAGTAGCGCACCAGGAGTGCGCGCAGCCACGAGTGGCCACCGGCAACCTGTAGTAAGAAAAGATAATATTAGAGATCAGAAGTAGATTTAAGTGCGGGCAGGAGCGCACCAGAAGTGCGCGCAGAAGTGCGCGCAGTAGCGCACCAGGAGTGCGCGGAGTACGAGTATGAGGCCTGGATGTCTCGCAGCGACCCCTCCAACCTCAGTTTGGCCACCTCCAACCTCAGTTTGGCCACCGGCAACCTGTAGTAAGGAAAGATAATATTAGAGATCAGAAGTAGATTTAAGTGCGCGCAGCAGCGCACCAGGAGTGCGCGCAGTAGCGCACCAGTAGTGCGCGCAGTAAAGCACCAGGAGTGCGCGCAGCAGCGCACCAGGAGTGCGCGCAGCAGCGCACCAGGAGTGCGCGCAGTAGCGCACCAGGAGTGCGCGCAGTAGCGCACCAGGGGTGCGCGGGGTACGAGTACGAGTCCTGGATGTCTCGCAGCAACCCCTCCAACCTCAGTTTGGCCACCGGCAACCTGTAGTAAGAAAAGAAAATATTAGAGATCAGAAGTAGATTTAAGTGCGGGCAGTAGCGCACCAGTAGTGCGCGCAGAGGCGCACCAGGAGTGCGCGCAGTAGCGCACCAGGAGTCCGCGCAGTAGCGCACCAGGAGTGCGCGGAGTACGAGTACGAGTCCTGGATGTCTCGCAGCACCCCCTCCAACCTCAGTTTGGCCACCGGCAACCTATAGTAATAAAAGATAATATTAGAGATCAGAAGTAGATTTAAGTGCATGCATTAGCGCACAAGGAGTGCGCTTAGCAGCGCACCAGGAGTGCGCGCAGTAGCGCACCAGGAGTCCGCGCAATAGCGCACCAGGAGTGCGCGGAGTACGAGTACGAGTCCTGGATGTCTCGCAGCAACCCCTATAACCTCAGTTTGGCCACCGGCAACCTGTAGTAAGAAAAGATAATATAAGAGATCAGAAGTAGATTTAAGTGCGGGCAGCAGCGCACCAGGAGTCCGCGCAGTAGCGCACCAGGAGTGCGCGGAGTACGAGTACGAGTCCTGGATGTCTCGCAGCACCCCCTCCAACCTCAGTTTGGCCACCGGCAACCTATAGTAATAAAAGATAATATTAGAGATCAGAAGTAGATTTAAGTGCATGCATTAGCGCACAAGGAGTGCGCTTAGCAGCGCACCAGGAGTGCGCGCAGTAGCGCACCAGGAGTCCGCGCAATAGCGCACCAGGAGTGCGCGGAGTACGAGTACGAGTCCTGGATGTCTCGCAGCAACCCCTCAAACCTCAGTTTGGCCACCGGCAACCTGTAGTAAGAAAATATAATATTAGAGATCAGAAGTAGATTTAAGTGCTGCACCGTTAATTTGTTAGTTTTTGTTAAACAAACAAGACTACTCGTCCTTCTCAAACATCCAATCCGCTTGCTGGCCAATGCTCACGGATTAAAAGTTCAAAATGGAATATGTTACAAACATGTATATCAAGAAGATAATCAGCTTCACATCTACCCTATCAATCTTTAAGTAGAAGTTATTCTTACCAAAAGCAGCTTCCACAGGACCAGGGTCCGTTTCTGCAACCAAGAATTTCAAACAACAAACCCGCTTCGGCCATTCCTCTTTCTACCTCCACTGTGTCCATCAGCAGCTCCTTTGCTGCACCAGGAGTACGCGCAGTAGCGCACCAGGAGTGCGCGGAATACGAGTACGAGGCCTGGATGTCTCGCAGCAACCCCTCCAATCTCAGTTTGGCCACCGGCAACCTGTAGTAAGATAAGATAATATTAAAGATCAGAAGTAGATTTAAGTGCGGGCAGCAGCGCACCAGGAGTGCGCGCAGCAGCGCACCAGGAGTACGAGTACGAGTCCTGGATGTCTCGCAGCAACCCCACCAACCTCAGTTTGGCCACCGGCAACCTGTAGTAAGAAAAGATAATATTAGAGATCAGAAGTAGATTTAAGTGCGGGCAGCAGCGCACCAGGAGTGCGCGCAGCAGCGCACCAGGAGTGCGCGCAGCAGCGCACCAGGAGTGCGCGCAGCAGCGCACCAGTAGTGCGCGCAGTAGCGCACCAGGAGTGCGCGCAGTAGCGCACCAGGAGTGCGCGGAGTACGAGTACGAGTCCTGGATGTCTCGCAGCAACCCCTATAACCTCAGTTTGGCCACCGGCAACCTGTAGTAAGAAAAGATAATATTAGAGATCAGAAGTAGATTTAAGTGCGGGCAGCAGCGCACCAGGAGTGCGCGCAACAGCGCACCAGGAGTACGCGCAGCAGCGCACTAGGAGTACGAGTACGAGTCCTGGATGTCTCGCAGCAACCCCTCCAACCTCAGTTTGGCCACCGGCAACCTGTAGTAAGAAAAGATAATATTAGGGATCAGAAGTAGATTTAAGTGCGGGCAGCAGCGCACCAGGAGTGCGGGCAGCAGCGCACCAGGAGTGCGCGCAGCAGCGCACCAGGAGTGCGCGCAGCAGCGCACCAGGAGTGCGCGCAGCAGCGCACCAGGAGTGCGCGCAGCAGCGCACCAGGAGTGCGCGCAGCAGCACACCAGGAGTACGAGTACGAGTCCTGGATGTCTCGCAGCAACCCCTCAAACCTCAGTTTGGCCACCGGCAACCTGTAGTAAGAAAAGATAATATTAGAGATCAGAAGTAGATTTAAGTGCTGCACCGTTAATTTGTTAGTTTTTGTTAAACAAACAAGACTACTCGTCCTTCTCAAACATCCAATCCGCTTGCTGGCCAATGCTCACGGATTAAAAGTTCAAAATGGAATATGTTACAAACATGTATATCAAGAAGATAATCAGTTTCACATCTACCCTATCAATCTTTAAGTAGAAGTGATTCTTACCAATATTAGCTTCCACGGGACCAGGGTCCGATTCTGCAACCAAGAATTTCAAACAACAAACCCGCTTCGGCCATTCCTCTTTCTACCTCCACTGTGTCCATCAGCAGCTCCTTTGCTGCACCAGGAGTACGCGCAGTAGCGCACCAGGAGTGCGCGGAGTACGAGTACGAGGCCTGGATGTCTCGCAGTAACACCTCCAACCTCAGTTTGGCCACCGGCAACCTGTAGTAAGAAAAGATAATATTAGAGATCAGAAGTAGATTTAAGTGCGGGCAGCAGCGCACCAGGAGTGCGCGCAGTAAAGCACCAGGAGTGCGCGCAGCAGCGTAACAATAGTGCGCGCAGTAGCGCACCAGGAGTGCGCGCAGTAGCGCACCAGGAGTGCGCGCAGTAGCGCACCAGGGGTGCGCGGGGTACGAGTACGAGTCCTGGATGTCTCGCAGCAACCCCTCCAACCTCAGTTTGGCCACCGGCAACCTGTAGTAAGAAAAGAAAATATTAGAGATCAGAAGTAGATTTAAGTGCGGGCAGTAGCGCACCAGTAGTGCGCGCAGAGGCGCACCAGGAGTGCGCGCAGTAGCGCACCTGGAGTCCGCGCAGTAGCGCACCAGGAGTGCGCGGAGTACGAGTACGAGTCCTGGATGTCTCGCAGCACCCCCTCCAACCTCAGTTTGGCCACCGGCAACCTATAGTAATAAAAGATAATATTAGAGATCAGAAGTAGATTTAAGTGCATGCATTAGCGCACAAGGAGTGCGCTTAGCAGCGCACCAGGAGTGCGCGCAGTAGCGCACCAGGAGTCCGCGCAATAGCGCACCAGGAGTGCGCAGAGTACGAGTACGAGTCCTGGATGTCTCGCAGCAACCCCTATAACCTCAGTTTGGCCACCGGCAACCTGTAGTAAGAAAAGATAATATAAGAGATCAGAAGTAGATTTAAGTGCGGGCAGCAGCGCACCAGGAGTGCGCGCAGTAAAGCACCAGGAGTGCGCGCAGCAGCGTAACAGTAGTGCGCGCAGTAGCGCACCAGGAGTGCGCGCAGTAGCGCACCAGGAGTGCGCGCAGTAGCGCACCAGGAGTGCGCGCAGTAGCGCACCAGGGGTGCGCGGGGTACGAGTACGAGTCCTGGATGTCTCGCAGCAACCCCTCCAACCTCAGTTTGGCCACCGGCAACCTGTAGTAAGAAAGGATAATATTAGAGATCAGAAGTAGATTTAAGTGCGGGCAGTAGCGCACCAGGAGTGCGCGCAGAGGCGCACCAGGAGTGCGCGCAGTAGCGCACAAGGAGTCCGCGCAGTAGCGCACCAGGAGTGCGCGGAGTACGAGTACGAGTCCTGGATGTCTCGCAGCTCCCCCTCCAACCTCAGTTTGGCCACCGGCAACCTGTAGTAAGAAAAGATAATATTAGAGATCAGAAGTAGATTTGTGCGGGCAGCAGCGCACCAGGAGTGCGCGCAGCAGCGCACCAGGAGTGCGGGCAGCAGCGCACCAGGAGTGCGCGCAGCAGCGCACCAAGAGTGCGCGCAGCAGCGCACCAGGAGTACGCGGAGTACGAGTACGAGTCCTGGATGTCTCGCAGCAACCCCTCAAACCTCAGTTTGGCCTCCGGCAACCTGTAGTAAGAAAAGATAATATTAGAGATCAGAAGTAGATTTAAGTGCTGCACCGTTAATTTGTTAGTTTTTGTTAAACAAACAAGACTACTCGTCTTTCTCAAACATCCAATCCGCTTGCTGGCCAATGCTCACGGATTAAAAGTTCAAAATGGAATATGTTACAAACATGTATATCAAGAAGATAATCAGTTTCACATCTTCCCTATCAATCTTTAAGTAGAAGTGATTCTTACCAATAGCAGCTTCCACAGGACCAGGGTCCGTTTCTGCAACCAAGAATTTCAAACAACAAACCCGCTTCGGCCATTCCTCTTTCTACCTCCACTGTGTCCATCAGCAGCTCCTTTGCTGCACCAGGAGTACGCGCAGTAGCGCACCAGGAGTGCGCGGAATACGAGTACGAGGCCTGGATGTCTCGCAGCAACCCCTCCAATCTCAGTTTGGCCACCGGCAACCTGTAGTAAGAAAAGATAATATTAAAGATCAGAAGTAGATTTAAGTGCGGGCAGCAGCGCACCAGGAGTGCGCGCAGCAGCGCACCAGGAGTGCGTGCAGCATCGCACCAGGAGTACGAGTACGAGTCCTGGATGTCTCGCAGCAACCCCTCCAACCTCAGTTCGGCCACCGGCAACCTGTAGTAAGAAAAGATAATATTAGGGATCAGAAGTAGATTTAAGTGCGGGCAGCAGCGCACCAGGAGTGCGGGCAGCAGCACACCAGGAGTGCTCGCAGCAGCGCACCAGGAGTGCGGGCAGCAGCACACCAGGAGTGCGCGCAGCAGCGCACCAAGAGTGCGCGCAGCAGCGCACCAAGAGTGCGCGCAGCAGCGCACCAGGAGTACGAGTACGAGTCCTGGATGTCTCGCAGCAACCCCTCAAACCTCAGTTTGGCCACCGGCAACCTGTAGTAAGAAAAGATAATATTAGAGATCAGAAGTAGATTTAAGTGCGGGAAGCAGCGCACCAGGAGTGCGCGCAGCAGCACACCAGGAGTGCGCGCAGCAGCGCACCAGGAGTGCGCGCAGCAGCGCACCAGTAGTGCGCGCAGCAGCGCACCAGGAGTGCGCGCAGCAGCGCACCAGGAGTGCGCGCAGCAGCGCACCAGGAGTGCGCGCAGTAGCGCACCAGGAGTGCGCGCAGTAGCGCACCAGGAGTGCGCGGAGTACGAGTACGAGTCCTGGATGTCTCGCAGCACCCTCTCCAACCTCAGTTTGGCCACCGGCAACCTGTAGTAAGAAAAGATAATATTAGAGATCAGAAGTAGATTTAAGTGCTGCACCGTTAATTTGTTAGTTTTTGTTAAACAAACAAGACTACTCGTCCTTCTCAAACATCCAATCCGCTTGCTGGCCAATGCTCACGGATTAAAAGTTCAAAATGGAATATGTTACAAACATGTATATCAAGAAGATAATCAGTTTCACATCTACCCTATCAATCTTTAAGTAGAAGTGATTCTTACCAATAGCAGCTTCCACAGGACCAGGGTCCGTTTCTGCAACCAAGAATTTCAAACAACAAACCCGCTTCGGCCATTCCTCTTTCTACCTCCACTGTGTCCATCAGCAGCTCCTTTGCTGCACCAGGAGTACGCGCAGTAGCGCACCAGGAGTGCGCGGAATACGAGTACGAGGCCTGGATGTCTCGCAGCAACCCCTCCAATCTCAGTTTGGCCACCGGCAACCTGTAGTAAGAAAAGATAATATTAAAGATCAGAAGTAGATTTAAGTGCGGGCAGCAGCGCACCAGGAGTGCGCGCAGCAGCGCACCAGGAGTACGAGTACGAGTCCTGGATGTCTCGCAGCAACCCCTCCAACCTCAGTTTGGCCACCGGCAACCTGTAGTAAGAAAAGATAATATTAGAGATCAGAAGTAGATTTAAGTGCGGGCAGCAGCGCACCAGGAGTGCGCGCAGCAGCGCACCAGGAGTACGAGTCCTGGATGTCTCGCAGCAACCCCTATAACCTCAGTTTGGCCACCGGCAACCTGTAGTAAGAAAAGATAATATAAGAGATCAGAAGTAGATTTAAGTGCGGGCAGCAGCGCACCAGGAGTGCGCGCAGTAAAGCACCAGGAGTGCGCGCAGCAGCGTAACAGTAGTGCGCGCAGTAGCGCACCAGGAGTGCGCGCAGTAGCGCACCAGGAGTGCGCGCAGTAGCGCACCAGGAGTGTGCGCGGGGTACGAGTACGAGTCCTGGATGTCTCGCAGCAACCCCTCCAACCTCAGTTTGGCCACCGGCAACCTGTAGTAAGAAAGGATAATATTAGAGATCAGAAGTAGATTTAAGTGCGGGCAGTAGCGCACCAGGAGTGCGCGCAGAGGCGCACCAGGAGTGCGCGCAGTAGCGCACAAGGAGTCCGCGCAGTAGCGCACCAGGAGTGCGCGGAGTACGAGTACGAGTCCTGGATGTCTCGCAGCTCCCCCTCCAACCTCAGTTTGGCCACCGGCAACCTGTAGTAAGAAAAGATAATATTAGAGATCAGAAGTAGATTTGTGCGGGCAGCAGCGCACCAGGAGTGCGCGCAGCAGCGCACCAGGAGTGCGGGCAGCAGCGCACCAGGAGTGCGCGCAGCAGCGCACCAAGAGTGCGCGCAGCAGCGCACCAGGAGTACGCGGAGTACGAGTACGAGTCCTGGATGTCTCGCAGCAACCCCTCAAACCTCAGTTTGGCCTCCGGCAACCTGTAGTAAGAAAAGATAATATTAGAGATCAGAAGTAGATTTAAGTGCTGCACCGTTAATTTGTTAGTTTTTGTTAAACAAACAAGACTACTCGTCTTTCTCAAACATCCAATCCGCTTGCTGGCCAATGCTCACGGATTAAAAGTTCAAAATGGAATATGTTACAAACATGTATATCAAGAAGATAATCAGTTTCACATCTTCCCTATCAATCTTTAAGTAGAAGTGATTCTTACCAATAGCAGCTTCCACAGGACCAGGGTCCGTTTCTGCAACCAAGAATTTCAAACAACAAACCCGCTTCGGCCATTCCTCTTTCTACCTCCACTGTGTCCATCAGCAGCTCCTTTGCTGCACCAGGAGTACGCGCAGTAGCGCACCAGGAGTGCGCGGAATACGAGTACGAGGCCTGGATGTCTCGCAGCAACCCCTCCAATCTCAGTTTGGCCACCGGCAACCTGTAGTAAGAAAAGATAATATTAAAGATCAGAAGTAGATTTAAGTGCGGGCAGCAGCGCACCAGGAGTGCGCGCAGCAGCGCACCAGGAGTGCGTGCAGCATCGCACCAGGAGTACGAGTACGAGTCCTGGATGTCTCGCAGCAACCCCTCCAACCTCAGTTCGGCCACCGGCAACCTGTAGTAAGAAAAGATAATATTAGGGATCAGAAGTAGATTTAAGTGCGGGCAGCAGCGCACCAGGAGTGCGGGCAGCAGCACACCAGGAGTGCTCGCAGCAGCGCACCAGGAGTGCGGGCAGCAGCACACCAGGAGTGCGCGCAGCAGCGCACCAAGAGTGCGCGCAGCAGCGCACCAAGAGTGCGCGCAGCAGCGCACCAGGAGTACGAGTACGAGTCCTGGATGTCTCGCAGCAACCCCTCAAACCTCAGTTTGGCCACCGGCAACCTGTAGTAAGAAAAGATAATATTAGAGATCAGAAGTAGATTTAAGTGCGGGAAGCAGCGCACCAGGAGTGCGCGCAGCAGCACACCAGGAGTGCGCGCAGCAGCGCACCAGGAGTGCGCGCAGCAGCGCACCAGTAGTGCGCGCAGCAGCGCACCAGGAGTGCGCGCAGCAGCGCACCAGGAGTGCGCGCAGCAGCGCACCAGGAGTGCGCGCAGTAGCGCACCAGGAGTGCGCGCAGTAGCGCACCAGGAGTGCGCGGAGTACGAGTACGAGTCCTGGATGTCTCGCAGCACCCTCTCCAACCTCAGTTTGGCCACCGGCAACCTGTAGTAAGAAAAGATAATATTAGAGATCAGAAGTAGATTTAAGTGCTGCACCGTTAATTTGTTAGTTTTTGTTAAACAAACAAGACTACTCGTCCTTCTCAAACATCCAATCCGCTTGCTGGCCAATGCTCACGGATTAAAAGTTCAAAATGGAATATGTTACAAACATGTATATCAAGAAGATAATCAGTTTCACATCTACCCTATCAATCTTTAAGTAGAAGTGATTCTTACCAATAGCAGCTTCCACAGGACCAGGGTCCGTTTCTGCAACCAAGAATTTCAAACAACAAACCCGCTTCGGCCATTCCTCTTTCTACCTCCACTGTGTCCATCAGCAGCTCCTTTGCTGCACCAGGAGTACGCGCAGTAGCGCACCAGGAGTGCGCGGAATACGAGTACGAGGCCTGGATGTCTCGCAGCAACCCCTCCAATCTCAGTTTGGCCACCGGCAACCTGTAGTAAGAAAAGATAATATTAAAGATCAGAAGTAGATTTAAGTGCGGGCAGCAGCGCACCAGGAGTGCGCGCAGCAGCGCACCAGGAGTACGAGTACGAGTCCTGGATGTCTCGCAGCAACCCCTCCAACCTCAGTTTGGCCACCGGCAACCTGTAGTAAGAAAAGATAATATTAGAGATCAGAAGTAGATTTAAGTGCGGGCAGCAGCGCACCAGGAGTGCGCGCAGCAGCGCACCAGGAGTACGAGTCCTGGATGTCTCGCAGCAACCCCTATAACCTCAGTTTGGCCACCGGCAACCTGTAGTAAGAAAAGATAATATAAGAGATCAGAAGTAGATTTAAGTGCGGGCAGCAGCGCACCAGGAGTGCGCGCAGTAAAGCACCAGGAGTGCGCGCAGCAGCGTAACAGTAGTGCGCGCAGTAGCGCACCAGGAGTGCGCGCAGTAGCGCACCAGGAGTGCGCGCAGTAGCGCACCAGGAGTGCGCGCAGTAGCGCACCAGGGGTGCGCGGGGTACGAGTACGAGTCCTGGATGTCTCGCAGCAACCCCTCCAACCTCAGTTTGGCCACCGGCAACCTGTAGTAAGAAAGGATAATATTAGAGATCAGAAGTAGATTTAAGTGCGGGCAGTAGCGCACCAGGAGTGCGCGCAGAGGCGCACCAGGAGTGCGCGCAGTAGCGCACAAGGAGTCCGCGCAGTCGCGCACCAGGAGTGCGCGGAGTACGAGTACGAGTCCTGGATATCTCGCAGCACCCCCTCCAACCTCAGTTTGGCCACCGGCAACCTGTAGTAAGAAAAGATAATATTAGAGATCAGAAGTAGATTTGTGCGGGCAGCAGCGCACCAGGAGTGCGCGCAGCAGCGCACCAGGAGTGCGGGCAGCAGCGCACCAGGAGTGCGCGCAGCAGCGCACCAAGAGTGCGCGCAGCAGCGCACCAGGAGTACGCGGAGTACGAGTACGAGTCCTGGATGTCTCGCAGCAACCCCTCAAACCTCAGTTTGGCCTCCGGCAACCTGTAGTAAGAAAAGATAATATTAGAGATCAGAAGTAGATTTAAGTGCTGCACCGTTAATTTGTTAGTTTTTGTTAAACAAACAAGACTACTCGTCTTTCTCAAACATCCAATCCGCTTGCTGGCCAATGCTCACGGATTAAAAGTTCAAAATGGAATATGTTACAAACATGTATATCAAGAAGATAATCAGTTTCACATCTTCCCTATCAATCTTTAAGTAGAAGTGATTCTTACCAATAGCAGCTTCCACAGGACCAGGGTCCGTTTCTGCAACCAAGAATTTCAAACAACAAACCCGCTTCGGCCATTCTTCTTTCTACTTCCACTGTGTCCATCAGCAGCTCCTTTGCTGCACCAGGAGTACGCGCAGCAGCGCACCAGGAGGGCGCGCAGCAGCGCACCAGTAGCGCACCAGGAGTGCGCGCAGCCACGAGTGGCCTTCGGCAACCTGTAGTAAGAAAAGATAATATTAGAGATCAGAAGTAGATTTAAGTGCGGGCAGCAGCGCACCAGGAGTGCGTGCAGCATCGCACCAGGAGTACGAGTACGAGTCCTGGATGTCTCGCAGCAACCCCTCCAACCTCAGTTCGGCCACCGGCAACCTGTAGTAAGAAAAGATAATATTAGGGATCAGAAGTAGATTTAAGTGCGGGCAGCAGCGCACCAGGAGTGCAGGCAGCAGCACACCAGGAGTGCTCGCAGCAGCGCACCAGGAGTGCGGGCAGCAGCACACCAGGAGTGCGCGCAGCAGCGCACCAAGAGTGCGCGCAGCAGCGCACCAAGAGTGCGCGCAGCAGCGCACCAGGAGTACGAGTACGAGTCCTGGATGTCTCGCAGCAACCCCTCAAACCTCAGTTTGGCCACCGGCAACCTGTAGTAAGAAAAGATAATATTAGAGATCAGAAGTAGATTTAAGTGCGGGAAGCAGCGCACCAGGAGTGCGCGCAGCAGCACACCAGGAGTGCGCGCAGCAGCGCACCAGGAGTGCGCGCAGCAGCGCACCAGTAGTGCGCGCAGCAGCGCACCAGGAGTGCGCGCAGCAGCGCACCAGGAGTGCGCGCAGCAGCGCACCAGGAGTGCGCGCAGTAGCGCACCAGGAGTGCGCGCAGTAGCGCACCAGGAGTGCGCGGAGTACGAGTACGAGTCCTGGATGTCTCGCAGCACCCTCTCCAACCTCAGTTTGGCCACCGGCAACCTGTAGTAAGAAAAGATAATATTAGAGATCAGAAGTAGATTTAAGTGCTGCACCGTTAATTTGTTAGTTTTTGTTAAACAAACAAGACTACTCGTCCTTCTCAAACATCCAATCCGCTTGCTGGCCAATGCTCACGGATTAAAAGTTCAAAATGGAATATGTTACAAACATGTATATCAAGAAGATAATCAGTTTCACATCTACCCTATCAATCTTTAAGTAGAAGTGATTCTTACCAATAGCAGCTTCCACAGGACCAGGGTCCGTTTCTGCAACCAAGAATTTCAAACAACAAACCCGCTTCGGCCATTCCTCTTTCTACCTCCACTGTGTCCATCAGCAGCTCCTTTGCTGCACCAGGAGTACGCGCAGTAGCGCACCAGGAGTGCGCGGAATACGAGTACGAGGCCTGGATGTCTCGCAGCAACCCCTCCAATCTCAGTTTGGCCACCGGCAACCTGTAGTAAGAAAAGATAATATTAAAGATCAGAAGTAGATTTAAGTGCGGGCAGCAGCGCACCAGGAGTGCGCGCAGCAGCGCACCAGGAGTGCGCGCAGCAGCGCACCAGGAGTACGAGTACGAGTCCTGGATGTCTCGCAGCAACCCCTCCAACCTCAGTTTGGCCACCGGCAACCTGTAGTAAGAAAAGATAATATTAGAGATCAGAAGTAGATTTAAGTGCGGGCAGCAGCGCACCAGGAGTGCGCGCAGCAGCGCACCAGGAGTACGAGTCCTGGATGTCTCGCAGCAACCCCTCCAACCTCAGTTTGGCCACCGGCAACCTGTAGTAAGAAAAGATAATATTAGGAATCAGAAGTAGATTTAAGTGCGGGCAGCAGCGCACCAGAATTGCGGGCAGCAGCGCACCAGGAGTGCGCGCAGCAGCGCATCAAAAGTGCGCGCAGCAGCGCACCAGGAGTACGAGTACGAGTCCTGGATGTCTCGCAGCAACCCCTCAAACCTCAGTTTGGCCACCGGCAACCTGTAGTAAGAAAAGATAATATTAGAGATCAGAAGTAGATTAAAGTGCTGCACCGTTAATTTGTTAGTTTTTGTTAAACAAACAAGACTACTCGTCCTTCTCAAACATCCAATCCGCTTGCTGGCCAATGCTCACGGATTAAAAGTTCAAAATGGAATATGTTACAAACATGTATATCAAGAAGATAATCAGTTTCACATCTACCCTATCAATCTTTAAGTAGAAGTGATTCTTACCAATAGCAGCTTCCACAGGACCAGGGTCCGTTTCTGCAACCAAGAATTTCAAACAACAAACCCGCTTCGGCCATTCCTCTTTCTACCTCCACTGTGTCCATCAGCAGCTCCTTTGCTGCACCAGGAGTACGCGCAGTAGCGCACCAGGAGTGCGCGGAATACGAGTACGAGGCCTGGATGTCTCGCAGCAACCCCTCCAATCTCAGTTTGGCCACCGGCAACCTGTAGTAAGATAAGATAATATTAAAGATCAGAAGTAGATTTAAGTGCGGGCAGCAGCGCACCAGGAGTGCGCGCAGCAGCGCACCAGGAGTACGAGTACGAGTCCTGGATGTCTCGCAGCAACCCCTCCAACCTCAGTTTGGCCACCGGCAACCTGTAGTAAGAAAAGATAATATTAGAGATCAGAAGTAGATTTAAGTGCGGGCAGCAGCGCACCAGGAGTGCGCGCAGCAGCGCACCAAGAGTGCGCGCAGCAGCGCACCAGTAGTGCGCGCAGTAGCGCACCAGGAGTGCGCGCAGTAGCGCACCAGGAGTGCGCGGAGTACGAGTACGAGTCCTGGATGTCTCGCAGCAACCCCTATAACCTCAGTTTGGCCACCGGCAACCTGTAGTAAGAAAAGATAATATTAGAGATCAGAAGTAGATTTAAGTGCGGGCAGCAGCGCACCAGGAGTGCGCGCAACAGCGCACCAGGAGTACGCGCAGCAGCGCACCAGGAGTACGAGTACGAGTCCTGGATGTCTCGCAGCAACCCCTCCAACCTCAGTTTGGCCACCGGCAACCTGTAGTAAGAAAAGATAATATTAGAGATCAGAAGTAGATTTGTGCGGGCAGCAGCGCACCAGGAGTGCGCGCAGCAGCGCACCAGGAGTGCGGGCAGCAGCGCACCAGGAGTGCGCGCAGCAGCGCACCAGGAGTGCGCGCAGCAGCGCACCAAGAGTGCGCGCAGCAGCGCACCAAGAGTGCGCGCAGCAGCGCACCAGGAGTACGCGGAGTACGAGTACGAGTCCTGGATGTCTCGCAGCAACCCCTCAAACCTCAGTTTGGCCACCGGCAACCTGTAGTAAGAAAAGATAATATTAGAGATCAGAAGTAGATTTAAGTGCTGCACCGTTAATTTGTTAGTTTTTGTTAAACAAACAAGACTACTCGTCCTTCTCAAACATCCAATCCGCTTGCTGGCCAATGCTCACGGATTAAAAGTTCAAAATGGAATATGTTACAAACATGTATATCAAGAAGATAATCAGTTTCACATCTTCCCTATCAATCTTTAAGTAGAAGTGATTCTTACCAATAGCAGCTTCCACAGGACCAGGGTCCGTTTCTGCAACCAAGAATTTCAAACAACAAACCCGCTTCGGCCATTCTTCTTTCTACTTCCACTGTGTCCATCAGCAGCTCCTTTGCTGCACCAGGAGAACGCGCAGCAGCGCACCAGGAGTGCGCGGAGTACGAGTACGAGTCCTGGATGTCTCGCAGCAACCCCTCCAACCTCAGTTTGGCCACCGGCAACTTGTAGTAAGAAAAGATAATATTAGAGATCAGAAGTAGATTTAAGTGCGGGCAGCAGCGCACCAGGAGCGCGCACAGTAGCGCACCAGGAGTGCGCACAGTAGCGCACCAGGAGTGCGCGCAGCAGCGCACCAGGAGTGCGCGCAGCAGCGCACCAGGAGTGCGCGCAGTAGCGCACCAGGAGTGCGCGCAGCAGCGCACCAGGAGTGCGCGCAGCAGCACAAGTCCTGGATGTCTCGCAGCTACCCCTCCAACCTCAGTTTGGCCACCGGCAACCTGTAGTAAGAAAAGATAATATAAGAGATCAGAAGTAGATTTAAGTGAGGGCAGCAGCGCACCAGGAGTGCGCGCAGTAACGCACCAGGAGTGCGCGCAAAAGCGCACCAGGAGTGCGCGCAGTAGCGCACCAGGAGTGCACGCAGCAGCGCACCAGTAGCAAACCAGGTGTGCGCGGAGTACGAGTACGAGTCCTGGATATCTCGCAGCAACCCCTCCAACCTCAGTTTGGCCACCGGCAACCTGTAGTAAGAAAAGATAATATTAGAGATCAGAAGTAGATTTAAGTGCGGGCAGCAGCGCACCAGGAGTGCGCGCAGTAGCGCACCAGGAGTGCGCGCAGCAGCGCACCAGGAGTGCGCGAGGTAGCGCACCAGGAGTGAGCGCAGTAAAGCACCAGGAGTGCGCGCAGTAGCGCACAAGGAGTGCGCGGAGTACGAGTACAAGTCCTGGATGTCTCGCAGCACCCCCTCCAACCTCAGTTTGGCCACCGGCAACCTGTAGTAAGAAAAGATAATATTAGAGATCAGAAGTAGATTTAAGTGCTGCACCGTTAATTTGTTAGTTTTTGTTAAACAAACAAGACTACTCGTCCTCCTCAAACATCCAATCCGCTTGCTGGCCAATGCTCACGGATTAAAAGTTCAAAATGGAATATGTTACAAACATGTATATCAAGAAGATAATCAGTTTCACATCTACCATCTTTAAGTAGATGTGATTCTTACCATTAGCAGCTTCCACAGGACCAGGGTCCGTTTCTGCAACCAAGAATTTCAAACAACAAACCCGCTTCGGCCATTCCTCTTTCTACCTCCACTGTGTCCATCAGCAGCTCCTTTGCTGCACCAGGAGTACGCGCAGCAGCGCACCAGGAGGGCGCGCAGCAATGCAACAGGAGGGCGCGCAGCAGCGCACCAGGAGGGCGCGCAGCAGCGCACCAGGAGTGCCCGCAGTAGCGCACCAGGAGTGCCCGCAGTAGCGCACCAGGAGTGCGCGCAGCCACGAGTGGCCACCGGCAACCTGTAGTAAGAAAAGATAATATTAGAGATCAGAAGTAGATTTAAGTGCGGGCAGCAGCGCACCAGGAGTGCACGCAGTAGCGCACCAGGAGTGCGCGGAGTACGAGTACGAGTCCTGGATGTCTCGCAGCAACCCCTCCAACCTCAGTTTGGCCACCGGCAACCTGTAGTAAGAAAAGATAATATTAGAGATCAGAAGTAGATTTAAGTGCGGGCACTAGCGCACCAGGAGTGCGCGCAGCAGCGCACCAGGAGTGCGCGCAGCAGCGCACCAGGAGTGCGCGAAGCAGCGCACCAGGAGTGCGCGCAGCAGCGCACCAGGAGTGCGTGGAGTACGAGTACGAGTCCTGGATGTCTCTCAGCAACCCCTCCAACCTCAGTTTGGCCACCGGCAACCTGTAGTAAGAAATGATAATATTAGAGATCAGAAGTAGATTTAAGTGCGGGCAGCAGCGCACCAGGAGTGCGCGCAGCAGCGCACCAGGAGTGCGCGCAGCAGCGCACCAGGAGTGCGCGCAGCAGCGCACCAGGAGTGCGCGCAGCAGCGCACCAGGAGTGCGCGCAGCAGCGCACCAGAAGTGCGCGCAGTAGCGCACCAGGAGTGCGCGGAGTACGAGTACGAGTCCTGGATGTCTCGCAGCAACCCCTCCAACCTCAGTTTGGCCACCGGCAACCTGTAGTAAGAAAAGATAATATTAGAGATCAGAAGTAGATTTAAGTGCGGGCAGCAGCGCACCAGGAGTGCGCGCAGTAGCGCACCAGGAGTGCGCGCAGCAGCGCACCAGGAGTGCGCGAGGTAGCGCACCAGGAGTGAGCGCAGTAAAGCACCAGGAGTGCGCGCAGTAGCGCACAAGGAGTGCGCGGAGTACGAGTACAAGTCCTGGATGTCTCGCAGCACCCCCTCCAACCTCAGTTTGGCCACCGGCAACCTGTAGTAAGAAAAGATAATATTAGAGATCAGAAGTAGATTTAAGTGCTGCACCGTTAATTTGTTAGTTTTTGTTAAACAAACAAGACTACTCGTCCTCCTCAAACATCCAATCCGCTTGCTGGCCAATGCTCACGGATTAAAAGTTCAAAATGGAATATGTTACAAACATGTATATCAAGAAGATAATCAGTTTCACATCTACCATCTTTAAGTAGATGTGATTCTTACCATTAGCAGCTTCCACAGGACCAGGGTCCGTTTCTGCAACCAAGAATTTCAAACAACAAACCCGCTTCGGCCATTCCTCTTTCTACCTCCACTGTGTCCAACAGCAGCTCCTTTGCTGCACCAGGAGTACGCGCAGCAGCGCACCAGGAGGGCGCGCAGCAATGCAACAGGAGGGCGCGCAGCAGCGCACCAGGAGGGCGCGCAGCAGCGCACCAGGAGTGCCCGCAGTAGCGCACCAGGAGTGCCCGCAGTAGCGCACCAGGAGTGCGCGCAGCCACGAGTGGCCACCGGCAACCTGTAGTAAGAAAAGATAATATTAGAGATCAGAAGTAGATTTAAGTGCGGGCAGCAGCGCACCAGGAGTGCACGCAGTAGCGCACCAGGAGTGCGCGGAGTACGAGTACGAGTCCTGGATGTCTCGCAGCAACCCCTCCAACCTCAGTTTGGCCACCGGCAACCTGTAGTAAGAAAAGATAATATTAGAGATCAGAAGTAGATTTAAGTGCGGGCACTAGCGCACCAGGAGTGCGCGCAGCAGCGCACCAGGAGTGCGCGCAGCAGCGCACCAGGAGTGCGCGAAGCAGCGCACCAGGAGTGCGCGCAGCAGCGCACCAGGAGTGCGCGCAGCAGCGCACCAGGAGTGCGCGCAGCAGCGCACCAGGAGTGCGCGCAGCAGCGCACCAGGAGTGCGTGGAGTACGAGTACGAGTCCTGGATGTCTCTCAGCAACCCCTCCAACCTCAGTTTGGCCACCGGCAACCTGTAGTAAGAAATGATAATATTAGAGATCAGAAGTAGATTTAAGTGCGGGCAGCAGCGCACCAGGAGTGCGCGCAGCAGCGCACCAGGAGTGCGCGCAGCAGCGCACCAGGAGTGCGCGCAGCAGCGCACCAGGAGTGCGCGCAGCAGCGCACCAGGAGTGCGCGCAGCAGCGCACCAGGAGTGCGCGCAGCAGCGCACCAGGAGTGCGCGCAGCAGCGCACCAGGAGTGCGCGCAGCAGCGCACCAGAAGTGCGCGCAGTAGCGCACCAGGAGTGCGCGGAGTACGAGTACGAGTCCTGGATGTCTCGCAGCAACCCCTCCAACCTCAGTTTGGCCACCGGCAACCTGTAGTAAGAAAAGATAATATTAGAGATCAGAACTAGATTTAAGTGCGGGCAGCAGCGCACCAGGAGTGCGCGCAGTAGCGCACCAGGAGTGCGCACAGCAGCGCACCAAGAGTGCGCGCAGTAGCGCACCAGGAGTACGCGCAGTGGCGCACCAGGAGTACGCGCAGTAGCGCACCAGGAGTGCGCGGAGTACGAGTACGAGCCCTGGATGTCTCGCAGCAACCCCTCAAACCTCAGTTAGCCACCGGCAACCTGTAGTAAGAAAAGATAATATTAGAGATCAGAAGTAGATTTAAGTGCTGCACCGTTAATTTGTTAGTTTTTGTTAAACAAACAAGACTACTCGTCTTTCTCAAACATCCAATCCGCTTGCTGGCCAATGCTCACGGATTAAAAGTTCAAAATGGAATATGTTACAAACATGTATATCAAGAAGATAATCAGTTTCACATCTACCCTATCAATCTTTAAGTAGAGGTGATTCTTACCAATAGCAGCTTTCACAGGACCAGGGTCCGTTTCTGCAACCAAGAATTTCAAACAACAAACCCGCTTCGGCCATTCCTCTTTCTACCTCCACTGTGTCCATCAGCAGCTCCTTTGCTGCACCAGGAGTACGCGCAGCAACGCACCTGGAGGGCGCGCAGCAGCGCACCAGGAGTGCGCGCAGTAGCGCACCAGTAGCGCACCAGGAGTGCGCGCAGCCACGAATGGCCACCGGCAACCTGTAGTAAGAAAAGATAATATTAGAGATCAGAAGTAGATTTAAGTGCGGGCAGCAGCGCACCAGGAGTGCACGCAGCAGCGCACCAGGAGTGCGCGCAGTAGCGCACCTGGAGTGCGCGGAGTACGAGTACGAGTCCTGGATGTCTCGCAGCAACCCCTCCAACCTCAGTTTGGCCACCGGCAACCTGTAGTAAGAAAAGATAATATTAGAGATCAGAAGTAGATTTAAGTGCTGCACCGTTAATTTGTTAGTTTTTGTTAAACAAACAAGACTACTCGTCCTTCTCAAACATCCAATCCGCTTGCTGGCCAATGCTCACGGATTAAAAGTTCAAAATGGAATATGTTACAAACATGTATATCAAGAAGATAATCAGTTTCACATCTACCCTATCAATCTTTAAGTAGAGGTGATTCTTACCAATAGCAGCTTCCACAGGACCAGGGTCCGTTTCTGCAACCAAGAATTTCAAACAACAAACCCGCTTCGGCCATTCCTCTTTCTACCTCCACTGTGTCCATCAGCAGCTCCTTTGCTGCACCAGGAGGGCGCGCAGCAGCGCACCAGGAGGGCGCGCAGCAGCGCACCAGGAGTGCGCGCAGTAGCGCACCAGGAGTGCGCGCAGCCACGAGTGGCCACCGGCAACCTGTAGTAAGAAAAGATAATATTAGAGATCAGAAGTAGATTTAAGTGCGGGCAGCGGGCAGCAGCGCACCAGGAGTGCACGCAGCAGCGCACCAGGAGTGCGCGCAGTAGCGCACCAGGAGTGCGCGGAGTACGAGTACGAGTCCTGGATGTCTCGCAGCAACCCCTCCAACCTCAGTTTGGCCACCGGCAACCTGTAGTAAGAAAAGATAATATTAGAGATCAGAAGTAGATTTAAGTGCGGGCAGTAGCGCACCAGGAGTGCGCACAGTAGCGCACCAGGAGTGCGCGCAACAGCGCACAAGGAGTGCGCGCAGTAGCGCACCAGGAGTGCGCGCAGTAGCGCACCAGAAGTGCGCGCAGTAGCGCACCAGGAGTGCGCGGAGTACGAGTCCTGGATGTCTCGCAGCAACCCCTTCAACCTCAGTTTGGCCACCGGCAACCTGTAGTAAGAAAAGATAATATTAGAGATCAGAAGTAGATTTAAGTGCGGGCAGCAGCGCACCAGGAGTGCGGGCAGCGGCGCACCAGGACTGCGCGCAGCAGCGCACCAGGAGTGCGCGCAGTAGCGCACCAGGGGTGCGCGCAGCAGCGCACCAGAGTGCGCGCAGCAGCGCACCAGGAGTGCGCGCAGCAGCGCACCAGGAGTGCGCGGAGTACGAGTACGAGTCCTGGATGTCTCGCAGCAACCCCTCCAAACTCAGTTTGGCCACCAGCAACCTGTAGTAAGAAAAGATAATATTAGAGATCAGAACTAGATTTAAGTGCGGGCAGCAGCGCACCAGGAGTGCGCGCAGTAGCGCACCAGGAGTGCGCGCAGTAGCGCACCAGGAGTGCGCGCAGCAGCGCACCAGGAGTGCGCGCAGTAGCGCACCAGGAGTACGCGCAGTAGCGCACCAGGAGTACGCGCAGTAGCGCACCAGAAGTGCGCGGAGTACGAGTTCGAGCCCTGGATTTCTCGCAGCAACCCCTCAAACCTCAGTTAGCCACCGGCAACCTGTAGTAAGAAAAGATAATATTAGAGATCAGAAGTAGATTTAAGTGCTGCACCGTTAATTTGTTAGTTTTTGTTAAACAAACAAGACTACTCGTCCTTCTCAAACATCCAATCCGCTTGCTGGCCAATGCTCACGGATTAAAAGTTCAAAATGGAATATGTTACAAACATGTATATCAAGAAGATAATCAGTTTCACATCTACCCTATCAATCTTTAAGTAGAGGTGATTCTTACCAATAGCAGCTTCCACAAGACCAGGGTCCGTTTCTGCAACCAAGAATTTCAAACAACAAACCCGCTTCGGCCATTCCTCTTTCTACCTCCACTGTGTCCATCAGCAGCTCCTTTGCTGCACCAGGAGTACGCGCAGCAACGCACCAGGAGGGCGCGCAGCAGCGCACCAGGAGTGCGCGCAGTAGCGCACCAGTAGCGCACCAGGAGTGCGCGCACCTACGAGTGGCCACCGGCAACCTGTAGTAAGAAAAGATAATATTAGAGATCAGAAGTAGATTTAAGTTCGGGCAGCAGCGCACCAGGAGTGCGCGCAGTAGCGCACCAGGAGTGCGCGCAGTAGCGCACCAGGAGTGCGCGCAGCAGCGCACCAGAAGCGCGCGCAGTAGCGCACCAGGAGTGCGCGCAGTAGCGCACTCCTGGTGCGCACCAGGAGTGCGCGGAGTACGAGTACGAGTCCTGGATGTCTCGCAGTAACCCCTCCAACCTCAGTTTGGCCACCGGCAACCTGTAGTAAGAAAAGATAATATTAGAGATCAGAAGTAGATTTAAGTGCGGGCAGCAGCGCACCAGGAGTGCGCACAGTAGCGCACCAGGAGTGCGCGCAGCAGCGCACAAGGAGTGCGCGCAGTAGAGCACCAGGAGTGCGCGCAGTAGCGCACCAGGAGTGCGCGGAGTACGAGTACGAGTCCTGGATGTCTCGCAGCAACCCCTTCAACCTCAGTTTGGCCACCGGCAACCTGTAGTAAGAAAAGATAATATTAGAGATCACAAGTAGATTTAAATGCGGGCAGCAGCGCACCAGGAGTGCGCGCAGCAGCGCACCAGGAGTGCGCGCAGCAGCGCACCAGGAGTGCGCGCAGCAGCGCACCAGGAGTGCGGCAAGCAGCGCACCAGGAGTGCGCGCAGCAGCGCACCAGGAGTGCGCGGAGTACGAGTACGAGTCCTGGATGTCTCGCAGCAACCCCTCCAACCTCAGTTTGACCACCGGCAACCTGTAGTAAGAAAAGATAATATTAGAGATCAGAAGTAGATTTAAGTGCGGGCAGCAGCGCACCAGGAGTGCGCACAGTAGCGCACCAGGAGTGCGCGCAGCAGCGCACAAGGAGTGCGCGCAGTAGCGCACCAAGAGTGCGCGCAGTAGCGCACCAGGAGTGCGCGGAGTACGAGTACGAGTCCTGGATGTCTCGCAGCAACCCCTTCAACCTCAGTTTGGCCACCGGCAACCTGTAGTAAGAAAAGATAATATTAGAGATCACAAGTAGATTTAAGATTTCGTAATATGTGTCCCTTTTGTTAATTTTACTGGGTTGCGATATCTCAAGTACCTAATCTTTAGCAAAAGTTTTACATTCGCTGGCTCGACCGACGCCCCACCGAAGCAGGTAAGCGCCTATCTTCATGTCCGCCAACGTTCCATCTCGCTCGCTCTCGCTCTGTGCATGTCTGGCATCCCTCTCACTCTCGCGACACACATCGCTGAACTGAACTTAGCAAATCTGTTGTTTGTTTACATCTTAGCAAATTATTTAACTATATTAATACTAACTAAAACTGCTCGTTTTTACTACTATGCCAATTATTATCATATGATAAGTGCCTATGCACTATTACCAGTCTGCTTTCATTTCATCACTTGTCCAACTCGCATACTAAACGTATTTGATTATCGCATTATATTTATTTCAGCCGTAACCTTCATTATTTTGTATTTTGTCTTCACTTTGTTTCTAGTTTCTACTAGGCTCAATGGATAACGAGGATAGTAATTTAATCAGTGTGTATTACCAGAATACTAGGGGGCTTCGTACTAAAATTAACGACTTCTATCGGGAATTGCGGCTTACCTCGTATGATGTAATAGTTCTCACGGAAACATGGTTGAATGATAATTTTGCGAGCTCAGAACTGATTGATGAGCGATATATAGTATGGCGACGTGACAGGGATTATACACTAACGAAGGAGACCAAGGGTGGAGGGGTGCTCATCGCCGTGCGCAGGGACATAGCAGCCGTGCTTCAACCACAATTCCAATCCACGGCAGAAGACCTCTGGGTGACCTTGTCGATCAAACAATCTCATACTAAGCGAGTCATCAAGCTTCACATTTGCGTTTTGTATTTAATAGCTCAAAATGTAGGGTTTTCATTTGCAGATCAGTTAAAGCATTTCCTATCTAAACTTAATACTGTTATGTTGACTAGTCCCGATGATAAGTACCTAGTAGTTGGTGACTTCAACTCGAGCTATATACAGTGGAGCCGCAGTATTGACTCATGTGTTATGGTTGCATCGGATGTCGCCCTCCCTGAAGGTAAGTTACTTTTGGATGATCTCAGTACATTAGGGCTGAGTCAGTACAATTGGGTGGTCAACCACCAGGGCCGCATATTGGACTATGTTCTATGCAATGATGATGTGCGCGTTGCGGAATGTGACCATGTTTTATCTAAAGTAGATGCATTTCATAAACCTATATTAATATCGCTTCAGTTTATCGACCTCCCGGCGTTGAAGCCCTTATCTCGCACTAAGTATTTATTCAACAAAGGTGACTATTCATCCATCAATGCTGAGCTTTTAAAGATTAATTGGGATGCTGAGTTTTCGTGGCGTAATATTGAAGATGCCGTATCCGTATTTTATATTCACTTAGATTCCCTTATTAAAATGTTTGTTCCTGCTAAATTAGTTCGAACCGCAGATTACCCCCCTTGGTATAGTATCGCATTAATTAAATCGCTGAAAGAAAAGTTTAAATATTTAAAGAAGCTACGTATCTATAACAATATTTCAGATCGTTTATCATATAATATACTGCGTGACCGTACTAAATTGTTGGAAAAAAATTGTTACCATAACTATATCTCGATTGTAGAAAATTCAATAGAAAAAAATCCTAAGTTCTTTTGGTCGTTTCTAAAGTCTCGTACTAAATCTGCTGGTATTCCTAGTTCTGTAAATTATCAAAGTCGTATTGTGTCTACTGGTGATGACATTTGTAACTCATTTGCGGCATACTTCCAGTCGACATTTTTGAGTGGATCGGGTTCGGTATCAAGCTCTCCGCTTGCTTCTCAAGTGGTCGATGCGTTACATCCAGGGTTGTCAGATACGTTCAGCATTTCGATGGTGAATATTGAAGCCTCGCTAATAGCGAAATTATTATTGCAGCTGGATCTCTCAAAGTCAGCGGGACCTGATAAAATAGGGCCTGTGTTTCTAAAAAATTGTGCAGATGCCATCTCATTGCCTATTTCCCTTCTTTTCAAAAAATCTTTGCTTGAATGTAATTTTCCCAATATATGGAAGTCAGCATTTATAACACCAATTCATAAAAAAGGTTCGCGGACTGATGTTGAGAATTATAGGCCGATATCTAAGCTATGCATCATAGCTAAGATATTCGAGCGAATAGTTTACAATCAAACTTACGGTGCCTTGAGGTGTGCTTTCCATCCATCTCAACACGGGTTTCTTAGGGCTAGATCTACAGTCTCCAACCTGGTGCTGCTGAATGACTACTTGACTAAAGCTATGGATAGGCGCTGTCAAGTGGACGTTATCTATACTGATTATAGTAAAGCATTTGACAGAATAGACCATAGTATACTTTTAATCAAGCTGCAGCGCATGGGAGTCTGTGGAGATCTGCTTCGGTGGTTTTCTTCGTATATAGACCGACGAACGCAGGCTGTAGTGGTCAGTAATTATGTTTCTAGCTGGGTTGAAATACCGAGTGGAGTACCCCAGGGTTCCCTGCTAGGACCTTTGCTTTTCTCTATATTTATTAACGACATCTCTTCCTGTTTTTTGAACTCTAAACTTCTTTGTTTCGCCGATGACATGAAAATATTTAAATCAATCGGGTCATTGAACGACGTGGATGACCTTCAGGCGGATCTACTGCGGCTTGACAGTTACTGTCTTATTAATAAGCTTGATCTCAATCCCGCTAAGTGTTCAGTAGTCACGTTCACCCGCAAATATAAAATTATTCTATCTGAATACCAACTTAAAAACCAACCACTAGCTAGAAATTCGAGTATCCGTGATCTGGGGGTAATCCATGACTCGAAACTACTATTTGATGAACACGTAGATAACATAGTAAAGAGAGCATCTAGGGCGCTAGGGTTCATGATGCGTAGCTCTGCTTCGTTTAAAAAAGCTAAAACATTTAAAATATTATACTGTACATTTGTTCGAAGCATACTCGAGTACGCGTCACAGGTGTGGAACCCTCTGTACGAAGAATACATATCTCGTATAGAAAATATTCAGAAGCGTTTTATGAAATACCTATGTTATCGAATTAAGGTGCCGTACAGATCAAAATATTATCTTAGTTTCTGCAATAAGTTTCATTTACTTCCTTTGGTAAATAGAAGAGAGATTGCTGATATAATATTCTTGTTAAAAATAGCAACTAACTTAGTTGATTGCCCCGAGCTTGTTGAGGAAATTAACTTAAACTGTACTACATTTCGAGGTCGCTTTAACCCTCTATTATATATTCCACCCAAACATGCCAACTATACCCAGAATGC
Source organism: Macaria notata (assembly GCA_927399415.1). Taxonomy (NCBI): domain Eukaryota; kingdom Metazoa; phylum Arthropoda; class Insecta; order Lepidoptera; family Geometridae; genus Macaria; species Macaria notata. The sequence goes on from OV656727.1 coordinate 7,256,375, forward strand.
ATTTCTGGTGAGAGCGAGTGTGAGTTACAATGCTGCTGACAAACGGTTGGGGCTGGATCCATACAGGTGTAGCTTGGCTTCGTTGAGGCGGCGGCTGAGCAGCGAGTTCTTTGTTTGATTTGTGTGTTTGTTGTTAATTATGAAATTGTATAGGTTTATTCTGTTTTAAGTAAGTTAAGTGTAGGTTTGTGAGTATTTGTGTTGTTGATGTAGGTGTAGTGTTTTTGTGTTCATAGTTTTATGTATATATATTGTGTTGTTACCCGTGTTGTCCTCTAATTGGATTTTTGTTTATATCACTATTTCCTATTGTGTGTCTGTGTCCGTTGGACAACTTGTAAATTAAATAAATAAATAAATAAATAAATAAATAAAGTGCGGGCAGCAGCGCACCAGGAGTGCGCGCAGCAGCGCACCAGGAGTGCGCACAGTAGCGCACCAGGAGTGCGCGCAGCAGCGCACAAGGAGTGCGCGCAGTAGCGCACCAGGAGTGCGCGGAGTACGAGTACGAGTCCTGGATGTCTCGCAGCAACCCCTCCAACCTCAGTTTGGCCACCGGCAACCTGTAGTAAGAAAAGATAATATTAGAGATCAGAAGTAGATTTAAGTGCGGGCAGCAGCGCACCAGGAGTGCGCGCAGCATGTATGTCTTTAATATGTTCTATTTCGAGTTAATTTATTAAGTGCTCACCTGCACTATGGTTGTTTTTAAATTAAACTATTATTGGAAAATGAGCGAAAATAATCACGACCGGCAGGATTCGAACCTGCGTATTTCTGCTACCTAGTGGTTAAGGCGTTCTGACGGTAGCAGAAATACGCAGGTTCGAATCCTGCCGGTCGTGATTATTTTCGCTCATTTTCCAATAATAGTTTAATGTTCTATTTCGTTAATAAATACATTTTCATTTTAATTTTTTCAGTAAGTGAACATAAACTTATAGGAATTATTATCATATCTAACATAATAATACCTTAGCCATAGTCATATGAATGTAGAGGTAAGATTATATAATTGAGCCAAATATGCATGTAAATTATATGTATTATCATTGAACTCAAACAAATAATTGGTTTTGACAATCAAATTGTTATCAATTAACAACTTCAAACAGGTAGCACGATCTGCATATTACTAACACTTAGGTAGAACCCAGGTATAATTACTTGAATACTGAGAGTCTGAAACTATTACTGAACATAAATGTAATATATAAGTAGTAGAGTTGATTTTGTAAATTTATAAACATTAATTTATATTGTATATAAATCAGAGGAATTAATAATAATTATTATTATTGATATTGGATATAAATCATAATAAATTTATTAATGTATTTATTTATTTCTAGTATTTTTGGGCCGTAGACGCGGCCCTGCGTGTTTTTAGGACTTGGGACTTGTCATTTTTTGTATAAGAAATAGTAAATGAATTAGTACTGTATTTAAAAAAAATGGCGCTAGAAATAGGGTAAACAGATAAACTGAGACTTTGAATGATCTTCATATGGATTTAGAAACGCAAACTAATCATCAAACTCGGTCGTATATATGTAAAAAAAACTCGTGTCCAACTGTTAAGGGCTGTAGATGATGATGATGAAGAATATATTCAAAATGTCTCGAAGTTGTAAAAAATCAGCGACTATCAAACGGAAATTAAAATTTTTGAGTGTTGCCACACGTAAAATCCAAGATGTTATCTCAATAAGTGGGTCAAGCGAAGGCGCATGTTCCGTAAGTTACAAAAGTGTGCAAATTTAACACATGCTAGAAAACCAAAGAAACGAACGGACGAAATATCATAAAAATGAAATTCTAACATTTATTTTCATACTTTTTGAGGTGATATCGCAATGGCTTAACTGCATCGATTCTGCTAGACCATCGCGTGGCACTTAAAGCTTTTAATTTTAAATCTGGCAAATGTTTGCAAATTATAGACCACCTTTTTGTGGATGATGAAAAGAAAACGTAAATTTCTTGTATTATATTAAAGAAATTTACAGTTTCGTGCGTAATATTTGCTGCATCGTTCACTACCAAATTAAGACTATGAGCCGAGCACGGAACGTAAAATGCGCGGTTATTGATGTCCAAAATTTTTTTTGTAGTCCATTGTATTTTCCACGCATATTAGAACCGTTATCATAGCCTTGACCGCGTAAGTTTGAATGTTGAGATTTAATTGTGAAAATAAATCTAAAACAAAATTTAATAGACCTTCACCTGTAGAGCTGGTGATCGGACAGAAACCAACAAAATTGAGTTGAACCAACAAAGTTGAAGCGTACTGTGTACATGAACATCTCGTGCGTCGTAGTGTGCGTGCCGAAAGTGTGTTAGTTTTAGTAAATGGTGACACCTGTTTTGTATCGAATAAAGAAAGAATTCGCCTCTAGTCACAGGGCGACAAGCATGGACTTCAAAGCTCGGTGTATCGCACGTATATTAAAATATATGTAGCTAGGTAGCCTAAGCACTAAAGATCGCAATTAAATTTATTAGTAAAATCTCGCGAAAATATAAAACTTGAATATGGACCACGTCTGCAAACAAATATCTACTATCTACGTATCATATCTAGATCTAAACAAAAGCACGTATCCTAAATGCAAGCCCAACAGCGCGCATCCAAACGAATACAAAGTCAAGAGAGCATGAAAAAGCAAGTCTGTATCCAATTGCACCCCCATCTCTACAGGGCTACTCCCACACTAGGACTTCTAGTACAGCTGCGTCGAGAACACGACCGATAAAACTATAATCACGATCGAATTACAGTAATCAAAGACACTAAATAAAGAGAGATGACCAGAAGGTAGCAAAATAAAATTATTCGTAAAAAAATGTTAGGTCATATGTAACTCTGTACACAATACTATCTCCAGACGCGACGCTACTCGACTTCTGTACGGATTAAATTAACAACAGCAGTTGAATAGTAGGTACTTAAATTGATGGATAGCGGTAGGTGCTTTGTTAGCGAGAATATTGGAGGGTGCAGCGATTCAAGATATTCGCAATCTATATGGAGTCTGTTTGATACAGGCTTTACCAACATTTTAAAACTACCTACGCAAGTCATTAAAAAACAGTTAAGAAAATTATATTACAAATAAGAATTAAACGAGGGTAGAAAACTACTATCTTCGATAAAAAAACATAACGTCGTGGGAGCAACGAGTCATTTCGGCGAACTACGTACTTACAATGTAACGAACGCTTAGTTATTTCACGTGAAAAACAACAGCCGAGCTACGTAGTAAAATATTTAATAACTCTCGCGGAAACTACGTAATTATTAGGAAATAAAATGGCTTGAAATCGAAACGAATTAACGATCAAATTGAATAAAACTAAAATCTTGTAAAATTGTAGGTACTCACATTTCTGTCGACAACAGGCGCTCCTACAGACTCCGGGCGCATGCTGGAGTCCAGTATTTCTGCGATGGACCGGTATGGCTGCTCAGGCACGTCGCTGGGGCCTCCGCCCCCGCGACTATTATCCTATGAATAATAAAAAAAAAACGTTAGCAAATTTGCAATCTACTTGTAACTAATCTTAAAAGTTGTGAAAACCGTAAAATTTAAAAATTTATAAATATTTCCAAGCAATATTGGTATTCTCTACATTTAGACATACCATATTTTTAAAAATTAAATTAAATACTCACAGGATGTAGTAGCGGCATCGATGCCGCAAAAACTTTCGGAAGTTTCAAACTGTCGAAGGAAAATTGGGCAGAGTTCCCTGCCGAAATGTATTTGCGTCGGCGGCTCTCGAACGAATGAGCTGAGTATCGAATCGATCGCGCGCCGTGAAGCCTTCCACCGACATCCAGTCGCAGAAAATGTGGCGGCGGACCAATCACTGAGCTAGAATACGCTTCGCCCACTTGCCGCTCACCTTGTGCCACTACAGAATTTAGTCAGATACCCTTTTAAAGTTATTTAAAACATAACAAATATGTTAATAATATATAAAAGATTAATCACATTTGTTTCTCTTATCTTTAATGTTTTTAGGTATCATATTAAACACCAAAAACAATAATTGAATTTGATTTGAATTTATGAGAAGATTTCCGGTTACGGTAAAAGACCGGAAATAATCTTGCAGGTAAATTCATATCCAATCTGATTTAATATAATACGAAGGTGAAACAGAACTATTATGGCAATAAATAGAAAAGTAAACTACCGAGTGTGTTAAAAAGTTTATTTAAAACTTGATATAATGTAAGCTATAAGTAGCGGTTTGATGGCGCATGCTCAAATCAGACGCTCAATTCATTGACTTACAACGCTGATTCTTTAAAACTATTCACAGGAAGTCCACAAACAAAGTGTTGATAATTTTATTTCTGTAGATTCTAAAACATATATAATTTCTGTATAAAAAAATACTTCATGCGTTATTTTTTTAATAATTATTCCTCGTTTTTTAGTATTTTGTAATCAGGCGTTGCTCTCTAAGGGGATAAAATAGGGCGCCATCTAGTTATGATGGGCCAAACTAATCGGACTTACAATTTAAACACAGTCATAAAATTAAAACTGCTAAAACGTGTTTTAGTATCGATTTAAAGTTTATCCAAACGCTTATTTTTTTCTAATATCTTCTATGTTCAGATTTTTAACTTCCTTTAGCTTGATTATATGTATAGATAGATTAAATAAGGTGAATAGTCCATAATTTTGGAACTGTACTCACGGCTACAAAATGCGATTTTTAGGTGTGTTCCTCCATGAACCACCGCCTCACCTCACCTCCTAACCAACGTGGCCTTCGTGGATCTCAAGATCACGTTAAGGACAAACACTACATATTTCTCCAGTTTCAGTTACAATGGATTTCCGCAAAGTAACGCCTGATTCAATATCAAATATTTTTATTTATATATTCTAGGCTCAGGAATGTTATTTATTTTTGTTAATTAGCTCAATTAGCTCCCCACCCACAATATCAGTAAAACTGATATAAAAATAGCTTTATTTAGTGCTTTGAACCAATTGTGATAATTGATTTCCAAATGTAGAACAAATGAATAAAATTCATAGTGAGATTACGAGTTTTATTGGAAAAAATAACCATACAGATTTATCAATTATTAGTATTATTAGAATAATAAACTTATTAATAACATGTAAAGGTCATCAAAAATAGCAACATTATTGATCAAAGGTACAAAGAGAACAACACAAGACTGACTTGCTTAGAAACTTAAATTAACAAGTAATTTATTATATATTTTTTGGTGTTCGCAGAGATAGTTAAGACGACACAAAACATTAATCGACTGATTATTATTTGATTTAGGTGATTCACAAAACTTAGTAACACTTCAGATATTTACGAAAACAAACTCTTACTTTGATGATAGCTTCAATCCTACCATTATTTCTAAAAGGCACTTTTTATTGTAATATGAACAGGCGGTATAGTGACATAAAGTCAGGTAAATATTAGGAAAGTCTGAAGGTCATTATGTGAATAATCTTATTGTAAATGATTTTCAAAATAGCTCTTTAACAATGCTGTTCAAATAAAGTGCTTTTAAAGATTTGCCATTGTTGTACTTGTAACCGAGAGTATAATGGCCAAAAGTCTAAATCATTTTGTTTTTTAAACTTCTAAGGGGATGGAAATCAAATATTAGGAAAGTCTGTAGAGCATTTTCCTCTGCAGCCTGTGCTGCAGCTCGCCCCGCCGTATCATGGTGTGAATGACCTTCAATATGGCTCGCTCTGGATACTTCTGTTTGAGGAAGTCCTGGATGATGGTCTGCTCCGACACTTGAGAGCCGACGGCGAAACGACGCTTTAACTGCTTCTCGACGCGGGACAGCATCTCGTGATCTTCTTCTGTGGTGAAACCTTCCGCACCTGGATGACAAATGTATACATAGTTTTAGAGATTGTTGCGAGAATTTAAGATTCTTTCAATCAGCAAGGGGTAGGTAGGCTTCTTGTTGATTGATTATAATATCTTTGCACTAGAAGTTATAATAATAATAATTTGTTTGTTATTTGTTTTTTTTTACACCTTAAGAGGCTCTCCTTGGAAGGTTGGTTTAAGGGCCAGATACAGAAGGCAGTGATCCTTGATACGGCGCGTATTGTCCGGAGGTTCCTTTCTTTGTAGCCTCTACCATCGGTTGCTTGGGTCCTGCCCCGTTGCCGGCGGCATCACTAGTTTTAAGTTTATTATGATATTTGGTTTTTTTTACATACATATATTGTAAAAAAATTAAACATAGTTGTAAATAAATGAATACGGAATAATTTGTTTATTATAGTAAATAAATAAAAATAATAATGTTTATTGGACACACAAATTCTTATAATACTAACACTTATTAATAATGTAATTTAAAATAGGGCATTTTAGATAACAAAAGATATGTCGAGTAGCTCCTACGCTGAGAGAAAGTGGTCTCTCGTGTTGTAGCAGCTGATTCCTTCAGGGAAACATTTTTTCAATAGGTTGGAAAACTCATCTTACAGAAACAAAGCTAATCAAAATTGAAATTAAAAAGAGAAATATTTAAAAAGAAAAATCTTAGCCTAATTTTGTGTATTGTGTGAGTGTGTGTGTGTATGTATTTTAATAAATTTTTTTGTTCAAGTATTACACCATTAAGAGTCAAATGTAAGGTATACAATTTTGGTGGAGGTGTACACTAGGCTTGCCTATGTCGTAAGTGCAACGTGTAAAATGGAATTAAATTAAAAATAATACTGCTATTATTTGCTTTAGCTTAAAATGAGCGACATGTTTAGCTCAATAAGTGAATAACACCACAATGACTTGCGTGTTTTACAATTTCTAAGCATTAAATATCTATTTTTTTTATCTGATTGTTTTGCAAGTCTCTTCTAACCGGTAACAGGTGGGGTGTGGCTGGGTAGAAACCAACCAAGCAATGGAAGCAAAAAATAAATAGTACCACCAACCACTATGTATTTTTTTGGTAAAAATATAAATAGTAGTAGTAATAGTTGCTGGCCTGTTAGCTTAGTTGGTAGTGGCTCTGCCTTCTGATTTAGAGGCTGCGGATTCGATTCCCGCTTGACACAAGTATTTATGAATTGTAAAAAATTATAATTACTTGTGTTGAGCCTGGTCGCTTCTATGTAGATTAAGTATGTATTTACAAAAAAAGTATATAAGTATTATATCCGTTATCAAGTAACCGCGACACAAGCGTTTGCTTAGTGTGGGGCTAGATGGCGCTGTGTGCTATGTCCCGGAATATTTATTTATTATTATTATAGTCCTCACCAGCGAGTGTACCAGTCATGGCAGCATCGAGTGTGGACACCTGGAAGAGCCTCAGCGCCTCCGTCACGTGCGCCTCCGACGCGAACGCCGCCAGAGACATCTTGGCCAGGGACTCCGAGATGCGGACTATGGCCTCTAGTTGTCTGTGAAATAATAGAGATAGGTTCCATGAAAATTGTAATTGTGAGCTATGACATCAAAGAAATGTTTATGTATTGTTAAAGCAAGGTAAACGTTTGAAGTTCAAAGTGGATGGAAGAACTACTTGTATGTTAGTACGTTTTCGTCAAACAAGTTATTCTAGGTTCCATTTATATCTATCTAGATATAATTGAGTCTGTCCTATTAATGGACACATCCTTCTTAGTCGTATTTCTCATAAACGAAGACTGTGACAGTCCTGTTTAAAATGCGTTTATGGCAGAACTAAGTGAGCAGAATAACGCTACAAAAATATTTATTTATTCACACGTATCTTGCCTTCAACCTTTTTGCTGCTGTCTCGGACAGTCTAGGTCCGCAGCGAGCTCGGCAGTACGCAGAGTACCGCTTGAGAAGTGTCAGAGGTAGCTCGCCCGCCTCCTTCGCTCGCTCGGTGGTGTCACCGCCCATGTGCACGGAGATTATGTGCTTGGCTAGCGTCTGGAAAATGTTGATGGGTAAATTTTATTTTATTTTATTTATTTTGGTATAGTCACAGACAATCAGTTATAAAAATATATACTAAACACTTTTAAGAATAATATTTAACCAAGAGTCCAATTACGTATACACAGCTTTGTTAAATGATAATAAACACTACATAATATTTGTTATAAACAATTTTAGTATATATACTACTACATAAATCGGAATAAAATAAGATTTAAGATTTCATTCATATACATCCTCCGAATGCCCTGCAAGCAGCGCCAAGTAACTGCTCCATCAATCAAGTAGTCGCTTAATTAATGAAACAATCACGCGACACCACCCACAAAACTTCTGAAAGATGCATATGAATCACAAAATATGTCTTTCAAATAGGTACATTGTAATTTATATATTGCTTCAACTTAACCCATATAAATTGGTTAAGTTCTAGTTCTAACAACACGAAATTAACGTGTTGTCAACAGGGATTAGTATCCATTTTATACAATGTTGAAAATGTATCTGAATTATCAAAGTCACAAATTAATATCAGCCAAATTTTCCTCATTCCCACTTGAGTTCACGCTCGTATCCAATCAGCACTTACAGAGAGGGATATTTATGTATATTTACACACAAATCAAGGAGTGTCTTTTGTAATTTTAATTTTAACAAACCATTCCTTAAATATTTACAATATACCTGTTCTGCATCTACTCATCCATTAATTGTACTTACCCATAGTTGGGCAAAGGTCTCTCTAATAGTGAAACTATATACACTTCCAGTGCAAGCGAGACGGCAAAACTTTTACTTGATGCAACAAAGATACATATACATACACAAGTCATTCCTAAAAAACTTACAATGTCACTATTATGGTTGTGCTCATCCCTTATACTGTCCGACTGGTGGACATATATTTCCCCCAATGGAGGAAATATATTGCAGTCACGTGCAACGTGAGCGTGAAGGTCATAACTTTTACTCGATGCAACAGAGATATCTATAACTTAAACTTCTATTGGAAAATGAGCGAAAATAATCACGACCGGTAGGATTCGAACCTGCGTATTTCTGCTACCGTCAGAACGCCTTAACCAACTAGGCTACGGTCTACTAACTGCCAGACGAGAAAATCCACACTCATTTCCAAACACTTCAGACTAAGCACAACAACACCTTATTAACTCACAATGTCCCTGGCCTGGTTGTGGTGGTCCTTGACGATGAAGATCATGTCGAAGCGCGACAGGATGGTGGGCATGAAGTCGATGTTGTCGTCCGTCTTCGTGTCGTCCCAGCGCCCGAACACGGAGTTGGCGGCCGCCAGCACCGCGCAGCGCGAGTTCAGCGTGGTGGTTATACCCGCCTGGGAGAGAATATAGAGGTATTATATAAAAGGTATAGTGTTTTTAGGGTTCTGTACCAAAAGGGTAAAACGGGACCCTATTACTAAGCCTCCGCTGTCTGTCTCCAGGCCATATCATAAACCGTGATAGCTAGAAAGCTGAAGTTTTCACAAATGATGTATATCCGTTGCCGCTATAACAACAAATACTAAAAATTAAAGAAAAAAATATTAAGGGGGTCCTCAGCTCAATGTTAAAAACGGTAACAGGTAGACGCTTCAAATTTTCATATAATATTTACTAGTATATTACCTTTCAAAATAAATAATTAAGTAGCAATAAAGTAAATATTAGAGGGGGCGCACAACAAACGTAATTTTTAAGCAAATTTACTCGATCTTAATAAACAGGTAGAAACTATGAACATTTGTAAGTAAATATTTAGATATGTGCAAACTATAAAAATAAATACCTATACAACACATAAAAACTCACAGACATGTAGTATACCTACCAGCTACCAGATACAAACGTAATTGTCTATTATAGATGAACCCTTCGTGCGCGAGTCCGACTCGCACTTGGCCGGTTTTTTACAAGTATGGTGATAGTAGAGCATTTACGGCCTCGTGTGAACAACTACAAGTAAGTTGTAGAGACTTTTCAAACAGCCCTAGGGGCCTCTGTAATACCTTAGCGATGGAGATGGTCTGCTGCTCTATGGCCGCGTGTATGGCGACGCAGTCGTCCTCCCGCATCTTGTCGAACTCGTCGATGCTATTCTGGTATCACACCGCCCTAGGGGCCTCTGTAATATAATACCTTAGCGATGGAGATGGTCTGCTGCTCCATGGCCTCGTTTATGGCGACGCGGTTGAACTCGTCGATGCACACCACGCCGCCGTCCGCCAGCACCATGGCCCGCCCTCCATCACGAAGTTGCGCTGCAAATAAATAAAAAGTATGAGTGTGGCCAACTCTGGTGTCAAAAATTTCTAGCCACCTGTAAGGCCTAAAGGATGGCTCAAAAACTATACGGCAATGAACTGCCGGAACCTACTATTAAACGTGTTATCGGAACTACGTAAGTGTCCAAGTGTAAATTCTATCTATTTGTCGGTCACTTGATTCAAATATAGTAATCATAATTATCATCGAATTATTTCATATTTCAGATTAAAATTTTTCAATATTGATGTGCCAATGTTATTATTTAGCAAATTAGAGTAATTACTATTTTAAAGTCCGTTGAAAGCTGTCTCAAAATGACTGAGGTGGGGCTATCTACTACCCAAAGATCAGTGGTCATTTTTAGGGTTCCGTACCTCAAAAGGAAAAAACGGAACCCTTATAGGATCACTTTGTTGTCCGTCTGTCCGTCCGTCCGTCCGTCTGTCAAGACCCTTTTTCTCAGGAACGCGTAGAGGTATGAAGCTGAAATTTATATCAATTACTCAGGTCTACTGTCCCTTGAAGCTGTGAAAAAATCAAACTTCTAAGCCAACGCAATCAAAAGATACAGCCATTTATGCCGCAAATTTTCGACACTTGCAAGGGAATCAAAACCTACAGGGTGCTTCCCGTGAACTCAGAATCTTGAAATTTGGTACGAAGCAACGTCTTATAGCATAGATAAAGGAAAAATTACGAAAACCATAAATTTTTAGTTACATCACAAAATATTTAACCTTGCAGGTTTGTACGGAACCCTCGGTGCGCGAGTCCGACTCGCACTTGGCCGGTTTTTTTACACGGATTAGGTCTACGTTTAACTACAGCTTGCTTGATGATAAGCACCACTGTAGTCTAAGATGAAGCATGCTCACCTCGAAGAAACCTATTTACTCTGTGCTAAAATCTAATAATACATCATCATCATCCACAGCCCTTGGGATCTCACTGCTAGGTATAGGCCTCCGTTTGCATGTGCCATCTGCGTCGATCTTGTGCAGACCTCATCCAGGTTGGACCCTCCGATGTCTTTTTTTATACATAATCTACTTAATTTCAAATCTAAGTGCTAAGATGATGATCACTCTCGCTCGCCTGGTCGCGTATAACGGAGGCGGTGAGTCCGGCGGCGCTGGAGCCCTTGCCCGAGGTGTACACTCTGATGGGAGCCACCTTCTCCACGAACTTGAGCAGCTGCGACTTGGCGGTGCCGGGGTCGCCCAGCAGCAGGATGTTCATGTCGCCGCGCCGCGTGAGACCGTCCGGAAGACGCTTGCGGGACCCTGGCGGTGGTAACAGATACATACTTACATACAAATAAAACTTTCAGAAGACTTGATAACCTTCTTTTTTTGAAGTCGGCTAAAAAACATTTAGAATTTAGAATACTTGAGAACCTCCTTTTTTGAAGCCTAACATAAGTTTGTATTCATTGTCATATAGACAATGCTATCTTTAAACAAACGAGTTTTTGAATGATTCGTTTCATTATTAGTAACGCCTGTGATGTCTTATTGTAATTCTTTTTGATATCAAAACTCTAAAGCAGACTGATTTTACTTTGGTATGGTAGTAGTATCCAAAAATTACATTAATAAAGTAAACTAAGTAATTTCTTGAGTAATATAATAGTATAAATAAAGTATGTTTTGATTTAAATTGAAAACCGCAAAAGTCATAACCTTATAGAAAATGTAATACCAGTAATGGCAATAGTACTGGCCTTCACTATTAGACTCTAAATTACTATAAGAGTTGGAAGCATAATCAAATTTAAAATAACATGTACCTCCAAACAGCAAGCAAGCGATAGCCTTCTTCATATCAGCGGCTCCGAACACACTGGGCGCTATGGACTTGCCGATCCTCTCGTAGATGTCTGGTGCGGCGGCCAGCCGGCGGAACTGCTCCTCCTCCTCGGCGGTGAAGGGGCTCAGCCCGCCGGTCACCCCCTCCTCCGCTGTGAGCCCCACAGCCCGTAGGTACGAGGAGCGGACACCTACTGAGCCTTTGTCGCGGTTTTAATATATATAATATTAACTAGTGGACGCTCGCGGCTTCGCTCGCATTATTTCAGGATAAAAAGTGGCCTTTGACACTCCTAAAAACTCATACCACGAACCGTAATAATCCGTTCAACGTTAAATAAACAGATATACAGACAAAAGTTTTAAGTACTACTGAATCGTGTTCTGTTATGGATTTAAAGTATACCCAAACCTTTTTTTTCCTAATATCTTTTATATTCACTTTATGACCCTCTTTAGCTTTATTATATGTTCTATTTCTTTTGCGTCGGATAGGTTTACATTTGACTAGGTAGGCATAATTTGCCTGATATGTATAGATTACTGTATTATAGTTCCCGTAAGGCACGATTAAATTTAGTTCGGTAGCGGGTCGGCGATTCAGTCTGGACGAGGCGGACAACCTCCTCCTGATGAAGGAACCCAGTGTTCCGACACATGTCGAGCTAACTTTCGACATTATTATTGACGTAAGTGCTAGCCGGTTATTACAACTCAATGTATAGATTAGTAGCCAGTACGTACCCCGATCTTAGCAATCTTCTTGATGGAGTAGATACCGAGCACGGTGACGCGCGAGCCGGGCGCCGCGCGCTCGCACAGCACGCGCTCGCAGTACACCGTCAGGTGGCGCGGCATCTCGCCCTGCGGGATGCTCTCCGGCGCCTCCTGCAGCTTCAGCACCTGCACGTTTAAAAAAAACTTTCAGAATAATTGATAACCTCATTTTCTTGAAGTCTTGAATCATTCAAATTCAAAATTGTTTTCAATAAAAAATTCAAATAAAGGATATTGAAAATTTATTGATCCAACAAGGATATAAATAAAATTTCAGTATAACAAACTCTGTCGCGTAACGTAATGCGTAACATGGACCGTTCCATTGCTCTTTGTACTGACGGCAGAGGGAGCAAAGCAATAGCTGAATGGTACGCACGGCTAGGTAAGCGAAGTGTAGGAAGACCTGTGCAACGGTGGCTGGATGATATTAGAATGTTAGAAGGAAACATCTGGGCAAGAACAGCACAAGACAGGGATTGGCGTAAGAGGGAGGAGGCCTATACCCTGCAGTGAGTCTCATTAAACTGATAATGATGATGACTGTAATATGTGTAGCCTATATACTAGGTGAGGGTAAATCAAACATTTTATTAGATTTGTCTATTTAGAAACATGACATTATAAAAAGGGGTAAATGAATGCTTGTTCTAAATAATTGCACATCCCACATATAAAAGTTAAAATTCTATTCTTCCTCTATGTTCAATGCAGTAATTAGAATAATTGATATTAATCATATCATATACAACTAGATATCTATCTATATATATATATATGTATATATAAAAATGAATTGCTGTTCGTTAGTCTCACTAAAACTCGAGAACAGCTGAACGGATTTATATTATCTTAGTCTTGAAATGTTCATGGAGGTCTAGGAAAGGTTTAAAAGGAAAAAAAAATTGAAATTAATTTATACAAAAGTTTAGGTCTTTTATTTATCAATTGAGGCAGTATGAAGTCTGCCGGGACAGCTAGTTAGATATATAATTAGTGTTACCTGGTAATCAATACATTTGCATTTGTCTGGAATGATGAAGTACGGGTCTAGAGGACATTTTGGCCGACCAGCTTGCTCTCTAAAAATATAAATTCATTTTTACAGTGGGAAAGAATTACTATTTATTACAAACACATTAATTCTGCTACAGAAGTTACTAACAAATGCTTTAAAATCAAATTATGATGATCTAAGTTCTTAATTTTAGTTAATTTTCCAAAAAATCTTGTAAGCATTGCACCACTGGACGGTATAATTGTGTACTTTCTTGTGTTTTGACTATATGTATAAAACTATTTTGACATAGTGTGACACGGACACAGCTAATTGCTGTTCGCCCATTCATCATCATCATCATCATCCACAGCCAGTTTTGTCCCACTGTTGGGTATAACCTCTCTTATATTGCCATTGGCTTTGATCTTTAGCCAGCCTCATCCCGGTTTGACTCGCGACAGATGTTATGTCGTCGACGCATCTTGCAGCTGGACACCCGATGTTACGGTAACCAGTCCTTGGCCACCTCTCGTTCACTGCTTTACTCCACCTGGCATCTACTTGTCTAGCCAAGTGACCCGCTCAACACCCAATAATCAAATAAATAAATGATTTTATTAAAGTATGTGTTACATTTTCGTGGCATGACATAGCCCTCTAGCCCAGGCTTGACGTGTAGGTTTGGAATAATATTCCGGCATGATCGGCATTGGATGGAGATTTTTGTAGCCTTTGCTTTGATTCCCGAGGCAGATATTACTATGCCTGGTATTTTCACCAGATGGGATACTATGTCTGACTGAAAACAATCAGTAAAAAAATTAAGCCTTTTGAATATGCATGTTAAGTGATAAATTAACTATATATAAAATAGGTACCTACTGAAAATTTATTGACATAAGTTGAACATGTACTCAAATACACAGTTTAGCAACATTTTTCATTGTATTCATAAAAATTTACCATTTAAAAATTGCATAAACTCAATCCCAGCTCAGTGGTTCTTAAGTCATACAATCTAGATGCTTTAAAATAAAAAAGAATACTTATAAGTCTTATATAAGATTTCTTCTGGGTGGTTGTCCTACATACCTATCCATTCACTTGGCAAGGTGCAATCAAACACAAGCCCAAAAAATATGTTATGTAAAAATACTTACTTTCAGTTCTCTTAAATTGGCCGCATGAGCATCAGATGAGAGCAACACTTGTATATCTTCCACTTAATCTTCACCTTCGGGACGAGGATCTGTCAGTTCATCTGCTAACTGTAACATACATACATTGGTAAGTAAAATATAAGCAACTGTATTTGCATGCTTAGTTTTTTACCAATTCACTTGGCTATGTTATAATGCTGATACAATGTTATAAAGAATCACTTAAGTGTACTTTTGGACAGTCAGGCATTTAACCAACAAATTTATCTGGACTAAAACTGTTGTTCAAGGCAGAACATACCCATAAAGGAGGTCATATAGTGATAACTTACCTCCTTGGCAGCCTCTTCTAATATTGGTAGGTGCTCGGTAGGTTTCTTATACAGTTTTTCAGCTACCACTTCATCAAAACTGGACAGATCTTCAATATTTATTTCCACCCAGTACTGTCCCAAGTTGTAATTTCGCTTCAGAGTGTCTCTGTAACATGTTGAAATATTTTATTATTCTTTGTGATATTTATGTTTTCTAGTGAGCGTGTCTAATAGATGACAAAGAATCTTGATATTACCTGTATTTATAATTGAAAATTCCAGTGTGAAACTGCCTCATAAACTCTTTAAACTTTTTCTTTACTGCTTGGAGGTTAGCTTTAACTTGGGACTCGTTTTCTTCAACACCAAAGTTATCAGAGAAGAAAATTCCTGGATCGTCAAAGCCTTCCATTGTTGTGTAATATAAATGCGGTATTTATATGAACTATTAGTAATAACTGTGAAATTTTATTCAGTTTAGTTTACGCTATACTCCCTCTACGAGTTTACGTTTCGGCGACGCGCATCATATATAAAAAAGTATATAAAAATAAAATTTACGTACATATATAAAAAAACTTAAAAAAGTACTCTGTGACGCGCATGAAATGAAATCAAAACAAATTCCGGACCAGTTATTCTGCTCGAAGAGTTATTCAATATTCATACAATCAGTATGTACATTCGCGAATGAACATGTTCATAATAACGTTCATTCTATACAGATAACAAATATACGGTTTAGTTCATTCATTCATAGAAACAATGAAAATATTTATTATCTGTACTACTATTTCCGTAGAAGTCGAAAACTCGAATACTTTTGTCTTTAATTTGATTGAACGCTAATATTTTCTTTATTCTGGCAATATAAGGGATATTGCCAGAATAAAGAAAATATTAGCGTTCAATCAAATTCTTTGAAAAAATATAAAATTTTCTTTGTGTGAGTAGAAATTCTGTCAATGTGTTTAGGTTTTTATCAATGTAGTAAACTGCGTGAAGCCATGGAATAAGTAATAGTACGTTTGTTTTGGCTATTCTCACGCAGTACCAATCTGGCAAGAGCTATCGTACCTACTTACTTACTTAAAAACAGGGGTTTAGATCTACTGGGAGCTTGTTTGCTTGTAGGAGTGTTTAAAATTTTCTTAATTTTTGTGTACGGATAGGACATCGTGTACATACACGATTTAGTTTTGGATTTATTTTGATTTGGATTTTGGTTACGCAATGTCGCCATCTTTATTCGCAACGCAACTCGAACGCGTAGGTTAGGTTGATGTCTCTACCTAGTCTGCGCTGCGTTACAAAATCAATTTGGAACCTGATGCAGCGATATAATGAATGATTAGGTAATACCAATTTATCCATTGTAATCCTTATGACGCGTTGTTAGATTTCGTGTGGTGCTAAAGTACCTACATAACTGCTGTATTGAGTTTGATATTCGGAGTACCTACCTAGGTACATAATTGATATCATCTCATCAGAAAATACCTATAACCTATTCCTCTTCAAATAACCTCAAAGAAAGGCAAGGATGGTGGCTAAACGATAAAAGTAGATAAAGCACTAGTAGGTACTTACAATTATTGTATGCTATGTTCAAGCAGAATGTGCTGATAATGATGACCACTTCTAACCCTTTTAATCAGTTCTTGCACTGTATGTAGCCAACATTGTCATCAAAAATGAGATCATTTACAATGTTATATGTTGTTAATTTTATAATTACTTGTGTTGAGTCTGGTCGTTTGTATGTATAATAAGTATGTATTTACAAAAGAAAAGTATATAAGTATTATATCCGTTGTCTAGTACCCACGACACAAGCGTTTGCTTAGTGTGGGGCTAGATGGCGCTGTGTGCAATGTCCCAGAATATTTATTTATTTATTTATATTTTCTTTTGCCAAAATCTAGGTATGTTCTACATAAATAACGTTGAGTCTAATAGATAGCTTCTACCTTCATGTACCTAGGTACATACATAGTTTGTCCACCAAAGCAGAGCAGAAAAACTAGGAAAAATAAACCAACTAGCATTGATGACAGGCAGAATTTTATTTGATAAACTCCTTATCTTGTTTAGGTAGTACCTTTTCTGTATTCTGAGGTACCTACCTACTTCAAATAAAACATTACTTATTTAGTAGGTACCTACCTACAGAATAATGTCACACTAAGGAAACTTGAAAATCCATGGAAGCCTGCTTTTGGTTACCTAACTGTGTCTCACCATCTATACCCAGGGCCCTGATTCTGTAAGGCCCAGGCTTGTCTTGCCATAAACGCGTGACGTCACACGACATCGTAACTTGTATCGTATCGTGGCACGGTAAGACACGGTTAAATGGTATTCTACATGCCATACGATAGGTTGTCTATGACACGTTACAATTACACGTGTTCGTCCAAAAATCTTCTTTCCGGTTTTTTCTATAAATTGCGGTTTTTGATGTGAGCGTTTATTTATTAATTAAAAGTTAATTAGGTCGAGAAAACCATAAAATAATACACAATTTCTTGATTGATTACAAAAATTCTAATAAAAAGCTACAAAATCACTTTTGCTTACTAAAATAAAACCTCTGAACTATGATTTTTCAACGAACAATTTACTCGTATTGTCAGTGTCAAATTGTAGAATTTGTTTTGTAAATATTAAATTAAATATCTGTAAATATTTTTCCTGTATTTATCTTCGCGTAAGTGTTTTGCAGAATGGATAGTATTTTACGCAGAAGGATAATTTGACTGGCGAAGCAATAGCCGCTCCCTCTCGTGCATGAGGTTTCGTGCGCCGGTCGTGGTGCTGGTGCTCCTGAATGGGAGGTCGACGCGCCTGCACCACCTTCAGGAACCACCGCATGTCGTCCCGGTGCTGTAGAAAAGCGCTGCCACGGCAATCATTTCACCACCAGCATCACCACGTCGAGCAACGCCGACCGTCACTGGAACGCCGCCGGCCAGAGCGACTCGAGGTGACTTCCCGGGTTCAGCGTGCCCTGGAGCCCTCATTAGAGAACAGTCTCGATGAGGCTTATTGATGAGTGTATAATAAAAATCTATTTAAGCAACAATAATATTCTGTTTTAGTCCCTTCAGTGCCTTGATTAAGATAATTAGTGTTAATAGGGCTCAAATTACCTTTCAGGTACATATAGGAATTGTAAAAATATTATTTGATAGACACAAATACAAGACAAAGTAATCAAAGAGCTTTGAAGCTAATAGTACCCACTACCCATAAAGACAAACTGATAATAAAATAGCCCAACCCCGTTCAAAGGGCCACCCGCCCTTGCAGGGATTGGCCGAGACCTGAAGCCATATCACTATGGTTTTTCAGGTATTCAGCCTAATAGCCCTGCTGGGCCGGAGCCACCTTTTGACGGCTGACTGGGCTGGGCTTGCAACAGCTAGGTGATGGGTCCAAATTGAATGATCATACATTTAACAACACCATTCACAATGAATCACTAATCGCTTTCTTATACCACATATAAGATTAAAAAATGTCATATGTTGAATATGAATAAACTTACAATTGAAGTAGGATAGGATACTTACTTATTTATTAGGATTAGTTAACCACAGGCCACACGATTCGAGATAATAAATATTAAGATTTTAAATTTTATATTAAGTTATAGATTTTAGAATATTTAGTTTTAATTTTAGCTACACCCTAATTCCCCTCTAAACAGGGCAAATGTAAATACCTACATTTATGCTAATAAAGGAATTGAAATAAAAAGCCTTGTTATTCTTAAAACCTTATAATACATGTAACATTATTTAACTACTATATCTCTATTATAACATTTCTGGTTACTTAATAGGTATTAAGTCAAATTACTTGACATTTTATTTTATTTACATAAGTTATATGACTCCTTCTAGGCCTCTTCCAGCCTATTCCACCTTGCCTCCAGTTCGGTGCAACTTTTTCTATATCTTTGTTCTACCTGTTTTCAGGTCTTCCTTGTTTTCCTAGTGCTCCTTTCCAGATACTTGCTCTTTTTGTCCATCTTTTATTTGGTAACCATGCAAGGTGCCCGGCCCATTTCTATTTCTGCTTTAGTCCATGTTGTAAAGCATCCACAATTTTTTTGTTTTCTTTCTCTTATCTGAACATCTTATTCTGTATTTGAGCTTGATTTTTGTTATATGTACTTCTTACCATGGAATGTTGGCATGTTTTTGTATCATTCGGCTGGTTGTTGCAAGTGAACTTACATTAGGTATATGTGCACAAGTATATTCTGTTTGTTTCTTTGTTGGTGTGGCATGCTTTCCTCCATGGCGGCCGGCCATACTGGAGGAGGTTGTGTGGAGATTTTACAATACATAACACTTCTTCCATAAATTTATTTGATGATTGCAGCTAGTATTTGAGGTTATGTATGGGTTTGTTATGTACATATTTTTTTGTTTTTTCTGGCCTTTTCACACTATTTTCACGGAAGGAGGCACAAAAAACACTATTTTCAGATGGATATTTGTCACTTCACAGGTTGCTTTATTGTTTTCAACAGGTTTTGTCCGTTCATCTTTTTGTTGCGTAGTAATTCGCCGTTTGCCGGTCGGCTTGTTGTTTTCGAAAATGCTTCGATTTTTTAGGTGTTTTCTATTGTAAAACAGGTTTTTAGACGATTTTATCCTCAATAAATGTTTAGTAGCACAAATTTTATTCGGAGATTGAAACTTATTGTTTACACAGACACAGAATACTAAGTAGTTACTATGGGTAATACCGTGTCTTGGCGTGTTACTTGCCCTCGCAGCGCAAGATAAGTTGACAGTTCAATTCCTTACGTCACTGTGGTTACGGAATCTGATATTGGCATAGCGAATACCATAAACGCGCGTAACACGCCTTTAACGTGTCTTGCCGTGTTACGATAGAGAAATGGCCTTACAGAATTAGGCCCCAGGCTTCGGTCATGGTCCACCTGGTTAGTTCTACCTACCTACTGATGTATGTTCCTGCCTGACTGAACATTCTCCAGCTCACCTCAACTTTCAAGAGAGATAATTCTGAGAACAATACTGGACTGATTATCAATTAAGTATATACATTTTTATTCAAGTATATACCTACCTATTACTTATTATTTATCTAATAAAGTGTTCTCATAAACTAATCTCTTAATATGGTTTGTCTTTTATAACCTAGGTATGTACCTAATTATATTTTCTAATAATCTTATAATTAATCAGTAAATAAGTGTAAGTACCTAACTATTTATATACCTACCTACACTTGTGGACTGTGCCCAGGCGAAGGTTTAAAACACAGAATGAATTTCCATAACTAGACTTTTTTTTAGAATCTGTAACTTCACAATAAAATTGGTAGGTACCTAGATAACCAACAATTAGATTGAAATTAAATTGATATGGTAATTGGTAGGTATTGATGATGTGATCTTTTGAATTTCTTGGCTTCTTCGAGGACTTTCCCTTTGCCTGGTCACATCGCCTGGAAAAAAAAGCATAAGTACCTAGTTAGATGCTGTATCAATTTTGGTTGAATTGTAAACCAAAGGATATCACAACATTTGTAGGTTACTATTACCTACCTAAGCTTAAATAATGCCTAGACATTTCCAAAGATGATTATTAAAATAACTGTAGGTCATTTATTTTTAGTTTTATTAAGTCATACCTAACTACCTATTTACTTAATTGTATGCCCAAGTAGGATTTATTAAATTCTTATGTTCCTACCTACCTTACCTACTTATCTTTTTATTTGCTATAAATACTGAATGCTAAGTATGGATAAGCTAGGTAAGTACCTACATATTGTACTTAGGTTAAGCCTAGTAATAGGTAAGTAATAGCTCTGAGCTTAAGTTATTAAATTATCATACAGGGCTTTGTGATTTCTTAGTAGGTAGGTAGTGCCTATCTATACCTACCTATGAGGTCAAATCTCTGATTAGAAGTTCACACTTAATACCTACTTATCTGAGTTTTAAGACATTGAGAGGAAATATAAATTCAAAAAACATTCATTTTACCAAGAAAGTATTAGGTACCTACATATCTATTGAGTATTATTCATTAATTAGTTAGT
Organism: Macaria notata; assembly: GCA_927399415.1. NCBI lineage: Eukaryota > Metazoa > Arthropoda > Insecta > Lepidoptera > Geometridae > Macaria > Macaria notata. The sequence goes on from OV656727.1 coordinate 7,277,750, forward strand.
TAGTAGTTAGTTATTAGTTAGTAGGTATTTAAGATGTGCCTGTAACAATGATCTTCTATATAAACTGAGGTATAATATAATTATAGATGCGTTATACCCCGTTCTGTGTGGCGAACTCAAACAAGGCTAAGTAACCTGTTTCGGCTCAGTCGCCTCGACTCGAAGCAACGCGCGGCGACGCACGTTGTCGGTGCGACTTTTTATCAGTAAAAAATATTCACAATGCCATCGTATGTGTTTAGAAAGTGCAATAATTACACTGGGACGAATGACAAAAGCAAGAAGGATATGTCGTTTCATTTTCGTACAACGTCTCTATTTGTAAAACCTCATTGGTCTGTAGTAATGTAATTTATATTATGGCGAATAAAAAAATTCTATTTCTAAAGCCATATACGACCGAAACAGGTTTTACTTATGCTGCCCTGATAAATCAAAATGCAGTTATCGACAAATGGCGGTTTTGAGAAAAACGCTGTTAACACATTTTGAGTGATCTAGACATAAATACCTACATGTTTTATAACTATGAAATTGTACCTACCTTAAAATCAAGCTTTCTATTGGTACCTATGCAAATTTATTAACTTTTCTGTATCATTAGGATAAAATGTGTTAGAAAATCATCATGCCATGCCATCAAATACTTGAATCAAACTGAAAAATATTCACATTCATAAATTACACAATGCAATACATACTAAGAAAGGAAGAGTAGCAGTAAAGCAATAACTTGAGAAGCAGACACGAGCAACCCAACTTACATGTTTCACCATTTCTGACCGATACCCAAAGATAATGCTGAACGGCATGCTTGACCAATTACTTTCTCACACTGTCATGCAACTTCAATTTTCATAGGTAGGTACAATAAAAACAAGCGCAAATTGTTAAAAAGTAAAACCTTCAAAAGCAGACCACAAGCAACCTAATAAATATCTTATTTAAATTACTGGAATATGAGTGTACACACACCAACACATAAGGGAACCAGGTAGGTAGGTATGTTTATTAATTACACATACATACCTGGTTCCTCTCAACAATTCTTATGTATAACTATGATAAGTAGTGTTGTAACATATTATTTATTGAGATTTAATCATAAAAATAGATATCTAAAAATATAACTATTGGTTTATACAGGAATAAGGTTGTGTGGACCGTGGTTGTGTAGACAGAAGCTGCCTTACAGCTTCTATCTGGGTCGTATAGCAGAACAATTCACAGGATTTTTTTACGTTGGTCACAGCCTTAGGCTATGGATTTAAGTTATATTTGTTGTCCAATTTAGGTCTACACACGAGTGTTAAAGATATAGGATTTCAAGCAGATACAGACAACATACATACCCATATTTTTTTTAAACCATCTCATCTCAATGTGAATCATCATTCAACAATTTCATGTCTTCAAAAAGAATGAACGTGGTACGGTTTTTTGAATTTTTTATATGGTATACGAATTACCATAAACATAAAATCGGAAAATCTTTATTGCCATATAAAAAAATCCATATATTTGGTGTTGGCTGTTGCCAGGTATAAAAATATTAATTTTTTTAATATGGTATCCCCACTTCCACTGCATGAAAATAGCCCTTGCCCCTTGCCGTTTTGTTGTTTGCGAAATTTTCTGCTGTTTTGTTTATTGTGTTGAAATTAGCAATAATTATCAGTGAAAATGTCCGGAGAAGATTGTGATGGCCTCGACCGTGGCGACTGCGATGGACAGAAGCCCGACAAAATGTTTACTTTGAAGAAATGGAACGCTGTTGCGATGTGGAGCTGGGATGTAGAATGCGACACTTGTGCTATCTGCCGCGTCCAAGTTATGGGTAAGCAGTAGTTATAGTTATGCTCTAAAGGTTCTTCAACATCATGTCCAACGCTTAGGTTTCACTCAAATGAGTTGTGACTCATGGATTAGCTCCTACAATCTTTTATCGTAAACCCCTTTTGTCCGACCATTTCAGCCTTGAAAATCCTGTATTAAACTTGACACAGAGGTAATAGTTGTATTATATGTAATCATTACCTGTTTATTACACTGGACCGCCAAAAATTTCACCATGAGATCATCTGGAGTGAAGCCTACACAAGTAAACACTATAATGCTCTTGTAATATTCTTAATACTACCTATATTTAAACATACCTAGTAAGACTGTTTATTTTGATGTTAGTTGTCCCTGTTATATATCAAAATGATATGTCTGTCATTATGTCATAATGAAGTAGGAAATAATCCATGTTTCTACCCAATTCACCTACTTGAGAAGTCTTTAGTTTTATTTAAGTAATGCAAAATGGGCTCAGTATTTGACGTTTGTATTTGTGACAGCACCCTTATTATGTATGCCACTATTATTATGGTCCCTGAGTGGTGCAACACAGGCAGCACACCAATGGTAGGTTTCAACTGAGGATAGTGACCACCTTAACTTTCTTACTTAAGACTTAAGCTGCACCCCCGAGCAGCTTAGCTGTGTTCCATTGCATGGTCCTTTTGAAGAGTTATCTTGATTAGATACATCATAATTGATGTCCAGGACCTTTCACAGAATAAACAGATACATAGAAAGCCATAATTATTAATTGACTAACAACCATCCCCTATTTAATATTATATAGGTAAAACTATAAGATGCAACTAGATGTTAAAAATACATATTATGAATCCTTAAAAAATTACATCAGTGTAGATACCTAATTTAATGTTAAAGTACTTATACTATTGTTTTGTTATACTTAACACTTTGCAATTTAAATTGATAAAATAATTTTATTAAATACACAATAAGTACACAAATTATGTACATTTAATCTTTGGCAAATATGTTTGTTAATTTTGCTCATTAGTATTCACAACCAATTAAAAAATTAGTTATACTTTTGTTTATGGTGTAGAAGTAATCAAACAATATTTCTGAAGATTAAGGCAAGACAAATTTGATTTCAATTCAAAACTAATGAAATCCAGATGCACAACACAAATTGCACTAGCCTTAGCATAATAAGTGATTCTTTGTCTGATATTATTTGTAAGAAAGACATGATTTGATGCATTCAGAGCAAGGTAACATCTTAAAATACTACAAGTCAATGTAAAAAGTAACACTTGTTTTACTTTATCCTTCAAAATTTTAAATAATACCCTTCAAATTGTGAATACAATTCATCTAACACCAACATAATAGAGATTCTAATGACAGTTGTAGTTTATGATCACATCAATTTTTTTTACAGAACTATGTATAAACATAATGTTCGGTTTTTTTTAAGTACAGTACAAATTTGAAAACAATGAGTGGAGAGTTCATAGATAGAGAGATATTCTGGGAATAAATAGGTACTTATAATACTGTATCTTATTGCTAACTTAGTTACTAATTAACTACATCTAAAGCTACTTATATCATATAATCTGAAACTTTAAGATATTTTTCGTAGCAACAATATCTGTTACTAGCCTAGATGTTATGATGTATTGGTTGAGAGAAAGTATCTCATTTCTTTGTCCAATATTTTTTCAGAACTAGCAACCATTTGGCATGGGTTTGATATTAGCTATAGCGCTCATTCTTCGTGACCTCGTACTTCCTCTGCCTGTCATTTTGTTTTCAATTTGTTCAAGACTCTTGCCTCGCGTTTCCGGTACGAATACAATAACAAAGAACAAACCTACGAAGCATATAGCACCAAACAACCAGAACGTCCCGGCGGGACCGATCCCGTCCAAAATGTTTTGAAACGTTTTCGTAACAGTGAATGTGCACAGCCAATTGAACGCGGTACAGATCGAAGCTGCATTGCCTCTTATCTTCGCGGGCAGTATCTCACCCATCATCAACCACGGTATCGGACCAAAGGCTAACGAAAAACCTAGTAAATATATCATAATACAGGTCAGAGGTAGCCATCCTAACGTCGATACATCGCGCTTCAGATCATGTTGTATGAAGAAAAATGAGCCTAAAATGGCAAGAGTTAAAGTCATCGTTACGGAAGATATGTAAAGTAATACTTTCCGGCCTGCTCTATCTATAACAGCTGTTGCTACGAAAGTTGACGCAAAGTTTACAATACCCACTATAATAGTTGACAGTTTTTCGTCCACTGCACTTCCTGACATCTCGAAAATATGGACAGTGTAAAATATAACAGCGTTGATACCGGATAATTGTTGGAAGGTCATCAAACCTAGTGAAATGAAGATGGCTTTCATATACTTCATGGTGAACAGCTCTCGTATGGAGGTTTCTGTTTTGGACTCTGCGTCTGATAGAGCGATATCTCGCATCTCGGCGTCAATCTGAGCATCCTTCCCTCGCAGCCACTGGAGAGCTGTACGGGCTTCTTCCTCTCTGCCTCGCGATATGAACCATCTAGGAGTTTCTGGTATCATCAACATTAGAATGAAGAAGGGCACAGGTAAAGCGGCTCCCAAGTACGCGAGCTCAGACCAGTTGAGATATTTGCCAGCAACATAGCAAATTAAGATGCCAATATTTCCGATGGCCGTCGGGAACAAGCCTAGCGTGCCTCGAACTTCCGGCTGGATGGTTTCTCCGAGGTACACAGGGAAGGCCAGGGAGCCGATGCCGACGCACAAGCCGCAGACCGCCCGCCCCGCCAGCACCAGGTGCACCACGCTCGCGCTCGCTATCATCATCCATCCAACAAAGAAAGGCGGGGCCAGTAAAAGTATAGTCCTTCTTCTTCCTATATAGTCCACCAGTGGGCCGCCGATTATACCGCCTGCGAGGGCAGCCAACGGCATGAGGCTCCCGATCCAACTAGCCTGTGGACAGAAATTTTATAAGATCACTTTAATTTCTAAGTGCCCCTTTTTGTAGTAGTTAGAAGTAGTATGTTTAGTTTTCCTTCACTTGTTTTTATATTTTATTGTTGTAAATAAAGACTATACCAGTATTTATAAGAATCCAAGTATGTGGTGATACTGCACAAAGCAGTTTAGTTATTTGAATTTAAATGATGCGCTCAGTTTTATAAAAACCTACCTGTTCTTTGCTGACTTCTAAAGTGCCCGTCTTTTCCATAGACACAAGGGCTGGAGACGTGTAGGCCGATGAGAAGCCGACGATCATAGACCCCAAGGAGACTGCTACTGCCGCTAACACCTGGAAGTGCGTGTTAAATATATACATTTCCATCAACAAAAACTATCACTTTTTACGAGTATAGAGGAGGACGTTAACGAAGGAACTTGGAGTATTAGTTTAAATATGTATTATTAGGTATATCAGTGCAAAAGCGATAGTGAATTTACGACACAGTGTTGTATTGCATTACCAATATTACATTACACTAAGTACATTACATAAAATGAAAAGGGCTATCAAACATCACGTATTCAGCCGTCTATACTAAGAATTCCGAGCTCGCTATAAGATATTATAAAAACTTGCTATTAGATACTTTAAGAATTTATAAAAACTTACTACTAAATAAGTACATCGTATCAGTTAGTCTATGACGCTATTTGCTGGAGGTGTGCGCGCCGACGCCGCTCGATTTCAATTAATTTATACAATCAGCTACTTTGATTGTACCCACTTACCGAGCCCCACAATAAATCAGTCTCCATGTTTCTTGATTCTTTAGAAACACGAAGATTTCGTTTATAGTAGAAATCGCAAATACTGATATGTCAAATATGTCCCTACTCCCTGCCCTATATATATCCACTCTATTAAAAGGCGTTACGGAAGTGCAAAGACTAATAGAAACCATTATATTCACATAAGTAACTACTTTATCTATGTTTTTGATACCTTTCAAAGTTTTCCCACAATGAATAATATATGTTTTGACATTGTTAATCAAATGCTTTTTTATATATTTTTGTTGTCTTGAAATATATATAATCCATTCTTGTTTCAGGTAAGTTTTGAATACCTTTGAAAAGATATTTTGAATAATATTTATTGAAACAATGATATGACGTTGGAGTTTAGCAAAGCAAATATGTAGCTGTAAAAAATCGTATATCACGTGCTCTATAAATTGAAAGTAATAATTAATTTGCCAATGTTGGAGTGGCATGTGTGCCTAATTGCTTATTTACGAGGAGGCTGAGTTAGCGACAATTCATGCTCTCTTATTAGACAATTTTAGATTTACTGTGGAAAAATAAAGTATACTTTCAAGATTTATTGAATTCCTTGCTTGAAAAACACGTGAGTATCGTTTGGCTAAAATTAAACTTGGAATTGAAGGCTTAATTAATAATAGGCATGCATTTTTGAGATTAGTAAACATTTAAATATGTTTGAGGATCAGTGTCAAATCACCAAACCTACCTGTGAGAATGTGTATTTGGGTTTCTCGTCGGAATCTCTCACTACGATACTGTAATGAGTATCGGCTCTCATTAGCACTTTCATTGTGATATTTTTATGATATTCCAGTCTTTATAAATAAATGTAAATCACTGCACATGTCCCAGCACTGCATGCACTAAGTTGCGGTGTCCGTGCACTGGCCGGTTCTCTAACATATAGCTACTGAAGAAATGACTGGTGCGCAACTCGACTGGCCATTTTATATGGACACAATTGACTGACGAAACCTGATTGCCTTTCGAGGCTGTAATATTCAAAACAAACTCCTGAAAACATTTGGGAGCGACTTGAGATATTACGTCTAAAACAGAAACTAACTAGTTACGAATTCGTTTATAAAATCCGACCGCATCAAAGCTTGCATTTACTATTTCTACTGTATCTATCTTTTTGAGATTTATCTCTTTTATTGGTTTCAAGAACTTGTAACAGGCTGAACAACACAATAAAGCCTAAGGTCTCGTAATTCAATAATTATCATATCCTTCATATTAAATGAGGTCGCTCGTTTGGCCTCTTTGCAATCATATTACCCACATAACGTTTTTATGCTCAGAAAATTATACTACACTGTCACGAATTTTACAAATACTTTAGTGTAACAAGTATGGTATCAGATGTATCATTAATCATTTGTGTCGCCCTTAAACGAGAGGCATTTGAGTCCTTAAGTCTCAATATCGTTTAGGAAGTTTTTATTTTACATATTTTTTTCGTAAGACTAAGCCAAGTAACTACTCTACAGAACTTCATCATAAACTTTTAAGACTAGGTAAGTTTTATACGATTTTCATTTGATTTGATTTACTTATATGATTGTAATCAAAAAATGTTATCGACATAGCCGTCTAAATATTTTGACCTTTGAAAAAATAAGAATGCATTTTTGAACAAATACATTTCAACTACGTAACTATAATTTGAAATTTACATAGATAGTTATAGAAACAGCATGACCGCTAGCCTGGGAATTCGGTAGTCATGTATCCATTGTTAAAATACATATAAACTGTAGGTATCTCTGTTAGGTATTCTACAGCAGCGGCTAACACCCTGTTTATACTATCTAATGTCTTTCATTTCATAAACATGTTTTATGATTGTATTCAGCATATGTGATTGCTTACAGTCACACCTCCAGTGCGACGTACTCAACATGTCTCTATACGTCATTTTATGTTGTTTACACTGGAGCTAACGATCAAACCGTTTTTTATATCACCTAGTTTTGTTTTTTAGGCTCTGCAGATTTTCCAAACTTGAACGCTTTAAGTCCCATTTCTTATTTTAAACTTTAATATAAACATCGGCTTGATTGTTGTCCAAATTTTGCACTTAGGAAAACTTCCTCTTAGGGGCCTCTACTAAATTCAATTAATCATTAAATTATTTGTTTACGATATCACCTAAATTATTGTTTGCAATAATTTAAGTATTACGGTTAAATCGTCCTTAATGTTATCTTTGTCCCACCCCGTCCTATTTAAAATGTAAATTTTCCTATGTGCATGACTCCCACTCCCTAAATCTGAGGTCATCAGGTACGCTTATTCTTAAGACTCCTACGGCCAGCACCTCTTTCTATAAAAATTCTTTCGCAGCAAGAGCTGTTCATTTGTGGAACGCCTTGCCTTTGTGTATCAAGCAAGCTCAGACTCTCGAGGCTTTCAAAACTCAGGTTAAAAACTGGTACCTAAACTCAATAGCTCAATAATCTGCTGTTGAATTCGTGTGTTTATAGTTGTCTCCTTTTGTCGTTATAGTATATGGGTATAATATGTATATGTGTTATATATTTATAGTTATTTGCACGTATATGTAATGTGTTATTTGTTATTGTATGTATATATATATATATATATTATTGAATATTTTTATTATTTGTATATATTTTCTCTTTTTGGACACCCCATCCTTTATATTTCTTTCGACTCCTGTCCATCCTACGGTTGCCTGGAAGAAATCGCTGTTAGCGATAAGGCCGCCAGTTGTGGCACTATTTTTTAAGTCTTCGTGTTTCTGTTTGTCTTTTTTTTGTCAATGTGTGTTACAATAAAGAGTTTATCTATCTATCTATCTATCTATCTATCTATCTTTGTCAATAAGATTTGGTCGGGAGGCGTAACACATACATACCTACACAGCATAATTTAAAAAAATATCATACATTGTCATAAGTATTTGCTACGGCCACCGTACTGTTTGGCGCGCTGAAGACAAGGCCTATGATCAGCAGTGGCTGAACACTGGCTGATATGATAATGATTGCTAAATAATTTAAAATAGTAATAGTAATTCGGGGACAATATTATTTTAGGATTGTATTTAGATTGTGACAGTTGTTTTAGTAATCAGCTGTTCATCTTGACATTTAGAACTAGATCTGACCATGAGCGTTTGATTTTTTTATAATAACTTGAGAACTGTTATATCAGAAGACTTCGCCCTACATTGTACTACATTTTGGCGAATTAATGATTTTATACTGTTATCGTATAAATTCAAAATGTTGATTGATCCCTTCACGGTTATTGGATAGCGATAGATAGAATTCAACAGTAAAGCAAAAGTACGAAACAATAAATGTTTGTGTATGGTGGTGGTCGTAAATAGTAATAGTGTAATATAATATTTTTAATAATTGGGTCAAAATCTCTTCATATTTAAAAGTACATTTTAGTATTAATGAGAGACTAAGGTTAACTTGTTTCCCAATTTATTTCATTAGCATAGTCATTATCAGAAATAAATAAAATAAGATATTGGCTAGTGAGTTTAAAAAGACATTTGTACTTCCGTATTACCTTTTTGCAATAATGCCTGCGAGCTTTTAACAACATTGAAAATGTTTGGTTTTTATTTCATCAGAATTTGCGTACCTACAAACTATAAGGAAACACTGTTTTTTTCTCATTACCGTCTTAATTTACCTAGAATATTTTACATTTTTTTTTATTGTAGTCCGCAAATGTGTATTCTCTCTCTTTGAGTCGTATTTCCTCATGACTGAGGGTCGTGACTCCCCCGCAGAATTAATTCGTTAGGGGAGTTTTCTTGGGCAGATACATCGTGGTGGGCGCCCAGGTCCTTCCACGGAAGACGCATGTCCTCGGATATTGTGGTCCTCAAACATGTCGGTTTCCTCACGATGTTTTCCTTCACCGCTAAGCGAGTGCAAATCTACACATAACTTGAAAAATACAAGTCATTGGTGTAGGGCGGATTCGAACCAGGGTACGTCTGGATGAAAAGCAGACACTGGAACCGCTGAGCCACACTCGCAAATGTGTATTACTTATATGTATATAAATGCAATACGTGATTATAGCATTTTTAATTACAATAATTGAGATAATAGGAGTAAAAAGTTAAAAGCCAATATATCGTAGGTAACTTATCTAAAAATAAAATAGTGTCTCCTGTGCTTTGCTAAAAAAATGTAGTTACACTCACAAAAAAATACAATCAACACTTGCACTATACCATTCATACAATCATTCACTTCTCAAAAACATACAATCCAAACAGCCATAACCATAACCTAACTTCATACAAGCATCCCGCTCTTTTACCTGTACAAATATTACCTCAAAGACCACCTGTTAGCTGTAAATTGTGTAATACTTATTGAAACTCTGCATAATGCACTAGTGAATGTATGTAATATACCTACCTACTGCAATTATTTCTATCCCATAAAACTAAATTGTAAATACTACTAACATTATGTATTGTTAAAAAACATGTAGTACATGAAAGCGCGTTAATCTGCTAGTAGAAAAACAAATGTAAGGATGCCCAAGATACAGGCTTAAGCCTAGTTTGGGGTCCACTATTATTGCACTCTGCGCGTGATATGTAAATTCAACATAACTTTATAGTTATAGTCACAAAAAAATATATTTTACTTCTCGTAATGACGAGTTGCAAGTATTTTTAAGCAGGCGTTAAAAAGCGCTTTGAAATCTTTCCATAATATGAATGAATATGGGATTATATAAAACCTAACTGCATAACGTGCATAAAAATGATTTCAGGATTCCTATGGATAAGCGTTTGGAGCATTTTTTATCTTCTTAAGTTTTTATTAGTTTAGTAGTTTCTTTAGTTTATACTCAGTTAAAAATTTAGCTAATATTTGTACTCAGTTAAAAATGTAGCTAAATATGTTTATGCGATAAAGTTGCATAGATATCCTAAGCATCATATTATACTTACATTGGTTAATTGATCGCCTAGTAGTTTATATGTTCTATTTAGTATAATTACCTACTGTCTGCGACTGTTGTAGTATTTGATTGGTCTGGTAGGATAGTAAGTTAAAGACCCAGTTCCATACGTATTAACACATCTGAAATATTCAATAATGACACTACCTTATAAATTATTATGTTGTGTTCCTGTATATTTATGTTAAATTTGTAAATAAATGATTAATTGACTACTTAGTTCGGTGCACGTTGTTTTTACATTACATTTCAATAATGTGATTATTTTAATCATGTACCGTGTTGTAGGTTAATTATAATTATTATTTGATCAGCTTTTTGCTCGAGAGGCTAACAAATTCACGAATGACTTCTAAAATAATATGTAATTTGAATTACACCTGTGCATTTACTAGTAGTACGTTTGTATGGTAGCTACTGTTTTTATAAAAAAACTAGTTTTATTATTCTGCTAGAATAATGAAAAGGCCCTACATGTAAAAAATAAAAGCACAAAAGTACAGTAAATTGTTTTATATTAAAAAAAATAACAATCAAATAAATATTAAACTCCGTAATATACGGAATCGTTTGACATTAAAATCTAATGATATAAATTATTTGAGTCGCTTACAATAAACATTTGGTCGAAAATAAGTACATAGGTACCTAAATTTTATTTCTTGTCATGATCAACCTTTAATTTGATTTACAGATCGTTATTATTATATAGAAATATATATTCTTATGCACACATCATGAGTTTACAAATATTAATTTTAATTTAATAGATATTTTCTCAAAATTTTCCAGTGAATACACAATGCTAAGTACATTCACAGAGTACAATGTTTATACATCAATGATTAATAAACTTCAATAACTACATAGATTATATCGTGGATCGTAAATCTACCAGATCCATAGTTGCAATCAAGGAACTATCGAAACATCAATCCATACGGGCGGAATGCTAGTGAAATATTTACGTCTAAAGGAACTATCTCTGTCAACCTTTTCTAACCACAACTAATTTACATTATATTTACATAAGAGAATCTATGGCTACATTCCCAATTCAGTCTTCAGTATACACTGAAAATTCAGCGCTTTTCAGATTCCGTTCTTGCACCTATTCGTAAATTCTGCTCATCGGAATGTCAGTTTATCTTTCTCTCTACAAATTAGCAAGGGTTTTGCATTCTTTTGTTGGTGCTGCTGGCAACTTTAGCACCGCGTGCGCTCTTGCGTGTAGTCAGCGACTTTTCAATTTCTTCCAAACTTTTGCCTCGGGTTTCAGGTACGAAGAAAATCACGAAGAACAATCCGATCAAACATATCACAGCAAACAACCACACGGTGCCATACATATTGATGGCAAGTATGATATTGTGGAATGTTTTTGTAACGAGGAATGTGCAGGTCCAGTTGAAAGCCGTGCACATGGATGCAGCAGTCCCTCTAATCCGTGACGGTAGGATTTCTCCCAACATGAGCCATGGAATCGGACCAAATCCAATAGAAAATCCTAGAACGTAGATCACGAGGCATGCGAGAGGAATCCAGCCGTAAGCTGTTACGTCGACTTTAACGGCATCTTTTACGTAATAATAGACACCCAGAGTCACGAGGGTGATCACCATAGCAACCGATGACATGTAGAGCAGCATCTTGCGTCCCAGGCGGTCGATGACTGCAGTCGCGATGAAAGTGGACACAAAGTTTACAATTCCGATTATGATACTAGATAAGTTGCTGTCGATGTTGCTTCCAGACTTTTCAAATATTTCTCCTGCATAAAATATCACAGCGTTGATGCCACTTAGTTGTTGGAACAGCATCAATCCCAGTGCGATCATGACGGCCGGAGCATATTTCATCGAAAATAGTGTCTTGAATGCGTTCTCGCGCTGTCTGTCGGCCTCAACCTGAGAGAGAGTGAGATCATGCATTTCCTTATCAATGTTTGTGTTCTTGCCTCGTAGCCATTGCAGAGCTTTTCGTGCGTCTTCAGCGCGGCCTTTGGTGATATACCATCTCGGGGTTTCGGGCGTCAAAAGCATTAGTAAGAAGAAGGGGACTGATAGGGCCGCTCCGAAAAATGCTAATTTGCTCCAGTCTAGTAAGCCTCCAACGAAGAATGACAACAGGATCCCAATGTTACCAAACGCCGTGGGCAGCAGACCCAGTGCTCCTCGAACTTCGGGTTGAATGGTTTCTCCGAGGTACACCGGGAAGGCCAGGGAACCGACGCCAACGCAAATGCCGCAGAAAACTCGTCCGGCGAATATGGCTATGACGTTTGGAGCATTGGCGATCAGCATCCACCCCATGAAGAAGGGTATAGCAGTGGCCATAATTGTCTTTTTTCTGCCGAGCAGTTCTATGAGCGGTCCCCCGGCGATGCCCCCTACTAGCGCAGCCAACGGCATCAGGCCACCGACCCATGTTTTCTGTAATTAAAATAAAATAAATTAGTATTTTAAAACTAATCTCATTCAATTAAATTTTTAAAATATCTAAAACTGTTTGAAAAGAATAGGTTAAGAGATAAATCGTTTCAAAAGTCGAGCTTATGCTGCGAAGCGGAATCATATTTTTTTATAAATTTCATAAAAATTACACAGCGGTAAATATCTAACACAGTAAACTGAATAAAAACCTACCTCTTCTTCAGTAATTTCCATGTATGTGCCGTTTATATTGCTCATGCTGAGGAGGGCTGTCGAAGTGTATCCAGATGAGAAACCGACGATCAGTGACCCCATGGACACAGCAAACGCTGACAGAATCTGTAACAAATAAATACCGAATTAAAGCACACAATTATTTACGTGTGCAATATGGTACAATCACCTGGTTGATAATTTTCATTTTCATTTGAGGAAAGGCTTATTCTATGCATATGAAAGCTTCACGTTTGCCGCAAACCTTTCCCGGAAAGTATTGAAGTTTTATAGCGGTGCCTCACCGTGTTATATACCCGCTCCTGTGTACTAAGCAATCATGGCTAGAACGCAAACCGCATCATAATCCATCGATTGCAACGACACAGCTCAACAAATATTTCAGAACTTACTTGCTCTTTCCATTTGATGCCCGATATAGGAACAAATATCTCAAAAGGTAAAATCATTTTAGAAATGAATGTTTTCTCAAATACTGTTCAACTTTCAATGCCACACTTCACTAATCCTTCGCAAATCACGAAACAACCGATTTATGATTGTGGTTATTTCCATGCATTTCTGTTGATTCTTATCGCACACGTGGGCGTTACTACCAGTAGCAATTTCGCGAACACAAATTGATTATGCCTAGGTATTTAGCGGGGGGGTTGTTTTCACTAGAATACATAAACAAATATTAATGTTTGGCAATCTTACCTGAGTCCAAAGGAATAGTCGTTGCGTAGTCGGTGCATATGGAGTGTCGCCATTGATGGAATAATCAGCTTTAACTTTTGCACTGTCCGTGCTCAGTTGTTTCACGAACGGAACAGAATTGCGCAGATTCTCATCCTTAGCGCTCTTGATTTCCATCTCCATCTTGTATTTGAACTCGTTCCCGAGACTGATCTGGCGCAACTGCTGGAAGTGGCGGCGAGTCTTCTCGAAGTCCTGCTCGTCCTCGCTGCTGCTCTCGGTTAAGATGGTCTCGGGGATGGGCGCGTAGTTGGGCGCGAGAGTGCCCTGCGAGCCGCACGAGGTGGCCAGCGACGTGCACGTGGTGGACGCCGAGAGGGTGGCCCGGGACGGCACGCGCGCGTACTTGGGCCCGCGGGAGCCCCGGTACAGCCTCTCTTCGTCGCCTTGTCCGCGACGAGATTGCTCGCTTCCACTCTGCAATAACGACAAATACACCGATCAATACACGATTACTTCCACAGTTTCTCGGGGTAGCTAAACAATTAGCGCCAATTACCTAAAAACCGACTGGTCACTCGCAACTGGACATACGATACTGGAGAGGTCGTTCGCAAACACACCCCATTTATTATATCCGCTATCTAATGTGCGTAGCTCAGTCGGGAAGATAAGAATTCTGAACTTAGGGAGTCGGAGGTCAGATCAAGAAAACATTATTGACCACACTCAGTCATACGGCCAGTGCATGTTTTTGATAACCTACTGGTGATACGGTAGCGCCTACCCTGACCCGCTCCACACATGTCTATAACCATGTAGCCACCTAGCCACACGACCTTCACGAGTTCTTTGTTCCTCCACAATAACTGGACTCCGGTCTCCGACTAACGAACTCCAGCCGCCATTCGACGCTGTTCTAGACGTTATCGGTGGATTGTCTGTTACTTGTAATGATGTTTATGAAATGTTATATATAAACAGTTTGTTCGGTAGTTCGTACCTGCTTCTGTGGTGGCGTTCGGATGTTGATCAATTTTGGAGAACATTCCTAATGTTTGCGCGCCTTAATTGTTTGTTAACATTGATATATACATATGTAGACCAGTTAGTTGTTTACCTCGGGCTCATTACTAAAAGTATTGTAACTTTTATTGTTTCTAATTTTATTTAAATTCATTGCAATTACTGTATGATTTTAAAATTTCCGTTTGTTGATCAAAATATGCCAAATCTTCCAATGAAATATGATTGATATCTGACATTGATAGCAACGTTTGAATTATTTTGAGATCAATCCAATACTAAAACATCTGAACCAAAAGTTTTAAAACGTTATGTACCGATTTTGCTCAAGTCGACCGATTCGCTTTATCGAATCATTTATGGTAGATAGCATGGTGTAATTGCCGGCTGTTTGTATTTATGTCTGTGTCGTAGCATTCATTGACCCAGCAGCTTTTGTCTAAGATCTTATTAATTTTTGAAATACTCCTCGATATATGTATTGTAAGCCAACTCGTATTTATAAATCTAATATCAATTTGTCACGTTTCCATACACATTTCATAGATAACATAGATACATTAAACAAACATATACAACAAATAATGAATACCTAAGTAATAGGTCAAGGGACATCTCTGTTAATTATTTACTTCACGGAATCGCAAACTTTTGTTTATTTCATCGATATGTTCATTTTATTTTCCTGCGCTAAGTAGATGCTACTATTTGGGTTTTCTGCAACCAAATATTTACTTTATCGAGAAATGTAAGTCACTCTGGTTTTTAAAACCAAAATCTCGCAAATAAAAAAATATGATGAACCCTCCGAATAAAAAAAGAGATGAAATCTAGGTATCGTTTATTCGTAGGCTGAACCATTTTAGGCCGTTACAAATGGCATAAACTCATAACACCCTTTTTTCTGTGTCGTAAGTTATAAAGAAAAGCTAAGTAGACCTTGAAAGCAATGTGTTCAGGGAAGGGTGAAGTGACAGAGACGTATGGAGGTGGCCGTCCGTCATGCATTGATGGTTATCGCTGTTTTCCTACCACCGCGCCTTGTGCACCGAAATAGTAACATTTATACTGGCCCACCTAGCATCTATTCTAACCTAAACTAGGGATATTCGGAACAAAACGTGGTAATTTAACTAAACAAAAGTTCAATGTTCATATTGCGCTAAGAAAATGCATCGTTGCTAATAAGAAGCGTTTGTTGGTTTTCATGTTAAAAGTTTGTCTTTATTATTTGGGTCTACAATATAGAGTTTTCTTTCTCTATGTATCTATCTATATATCTATTTTATCTAGGATCACTAAATACGCAGTCTCCGGAGCCGTAATTTTTTTTTACATTATCTGTTATGAAAATTTACTAATTAGGTAGTTAAAACATATTAGGCCAAAAAATAAATGTCTATAATGAGCCTAACTCAATTCATCAAGTATCAAGAGTCATCCTGACTACATAATTATATAATTGGTACGTAGATGATTCTCGTAGACCTATTTTGCGAATGCTACGAAGTAATTGTGCCTCTACGAAACTGCTACGCCATTCAAAAGACATCAACGCGTGCCCTCTACTGAAAAATATTTGGCACTAAATTATCAATATAGTTTTTTTTCTACGAATAACGATAGTTTGTTATACTAAATAACGGCCTGTATGGAATAAAATACATATCGTAGGCAATATTATAATTGTTATGTATTTTGCAAAATGAAACTGAAATGCCCCAAAAGACCGTTCCTTTACTACACATAAACATTCAAAGATTTAAGTTACTTTTTTCTACCTAATTTAATATCGTTACATAAGTATTTAACTAAGTTTTGTTCCATCAATACGAATTTTGCTTACATTTTGATACGATTATATTTGTATAAAAAACATGCTAATCTGAAATATTCCTTAACTATTACGTCTATTGCACATTAAATTCAAATTCAAATGTTTACCGTATTTCATAGAACATTATTTCTTATTCAGCTCTGTGTAAAGTTTGTTCTAGTGCTGCCATCTGTAAAAGTCTTGTGTACTAACTCGTACTACAATCGCGTGTATGATCCAGTTTTTGCCTTTTATGCAATTTCTCATAGATGTCGCCCTTACACAATACTCTTAGGATAAATTACTTCCAATAGTTTCATTATCATCCACCGCGGCGCTACTATCACATTTGTTGTTGGATTACTAACTGTGAGTAATAAATACATTATTGTGTCGCTTGAAGTATTAAATTGATACCCAATGTTTGAAATAAAATGTGTATGCAATAATATGACTTATTGAAAGCGTTGCTTGTTAATCAATTTCATTAGATTAATGGCATAATCAAATAACTTGTTTTTTATATATGTAATTAAATAATCAATTGCGTTTCACTTCGAATGCTGAACAATTTTTTTTAAATCGTAATTAATTAATGCTCTCGTACAAATTATTTGTATAAGGTCGTGTTTGACCCAATTTATTTGACTAGAAATATTATGATTAACATAGTTTAGCAAAGTATTGGCAACAATATGTGGTATTGGCCCCTGCAGGCGGCGACCTTGCAAGGCCGCCTGGGCCCGCGGCCGGCGCCCGCTACGCGACCAGTCTATGCCGGCTGATGTTTCGTAACATACTTCTAGTGTGAGCTAAACTGATATTTATGATATCGATGTTTTGGTTAATTGTAGCAGGCCAGCACAGGTTGCCAGGCAACCGGCATCGACCCCAGATGGGCGCCTGCGGGCGCTTGCCGGCCGCGCACCGTTTTCCGAATGGAAACTTCGCGAACTCCCGCCACAAACCTTCCCCTTTCCATTACAAAAAAAAATATACAAAACGACGGCGCACTACAATTGAGGCCAATGCGTATCGGGCGGCCACATTAACATGCTCATATCATTATACGAAAGGCGAAGTTAATTAACAAGTGTTCTAATAAAATAAGGCTTATATTATGTAGATGGTATCGTTGCTTCATCCACTTACCATTTCGGTGGAGAGCTGCTTGAGGTACCCAACGACCTTCCCCAAGGCGTTGGGGTTATTCTTATTAAAGCTCATGTTGGTGCTTTCACTGGAACGTGCCACTTAATAGTCTGTCAAGGGACGTGGAAATGGTAGTGTCTCTGTAGAACAACACTTGTAATGACGGTATGTTTCCCGAACTTGCAACTGCGTTTATACTCCAGGTTCGCGAGTGTTACCGGGCAGCGCACATCGCTCGGCCGGCGCCCGGCTAGCACCTACACTGCAGTTTTAGCCGCGACACCGATTTGACACACTTTTATCGTAAACGTGCCGTTTATTTGCGTTACTTTACTAAAAACCGCTAGCTAACGTTTCATACGATTCGATTTTGAAATTTCCCGCTGCTTCTTGCAAGGGTGCACAACATTCAACTTGTAATCTGCTCAACTGTGGAAATGTTGGCAGCGCGTACCGAAATGTTCAGAGCTCGAGTTATCTATTGAAACTTGCAGATGGCAGCGCCGAGTTTTATATAGTAAGGCCGGCTGCCACGGCGCCTGCCCCCCGCGCGCTCCGCCCGCCCCGCCGCCCGCTCTATCCGTGAACCTCTCTCCATGTGTGGGTGCTGAATTTTCCAGTGTGTGTGTGTTCAGCTCGCACACTACCACGCGCCTGTTTGCACCTGAATTACCTAGAATTAATTATATAAAGTTTCAATTTTAGCCGTCGTAAATTAATTATAGTCCTTCTATCACTTTTATCAATCGCGCTCAATTATTAATGTAAGAGTGAATTAATGGTTGGTAAAGTTATTTTAATACTCACGTAGCTATTTTCAAAATCTTCAGTATTAAATTCAAGAGCGAGATATTTTATTTTAATTCCAACGGAGGCGAATGTTTAACCTGCAACAAAAATGTGTGTCACAATACTTAAAAATGCAGATAACAATCCTAGGCACTCCACTTAAGAACATTACATTGTCTCGCTGAGTTTAATATACAATATTTTGAGCCACTTCAGAAAAATGACTACATAGCCAGTTTATTGTTATAGGTTCAAAAATAATTATTACTAAGATTATGGTATATATTCATGAATTTATTTAAAAAAATGTAGTCAGTAGTTAACATTTTATTTATGCGCCCCAAATAACAGTACAACTGACGTTTATAAAGAAAAACATCATGACGCCAGCACAAATGTTTGAGTAACAAACAGGTGTTATAGCATTTCATTCATCCAAGCACAATGCGTAAGCAGAGTAGAGTCGACACACCTCCAAATTATACCTAATTATTTTCCTATATATTTCATCAACCTGACGAAATATGTTTGAACGCATTGCAATAGCAATATCCATTAGCTCATCTCATGTACTCAGAGTATATGTCCAATAGCACGTATTCGAATGACTGTCTGATTTTATGGGAAGAAAAAACATACTTTGCTAAACCACATAATAGGAAATTATATACTTAGTGAACTATGTTTTTTGTTACACTGGAAGAGAGACGATTAGACACGGTACCTACTGACGGCAAGAATCACTTGTCCATTCCGAATACAGTGGTCATTGCCATGCCTAGGCGGGCTAGCACGGCAAGAAGACAATCGTTTTTCCACCATTTTTATACACCTAGCACCATACACCAGGTGGATAAAAATGGTACTTACTTACTAATATGGCGCTGCGACCCAAAGTCGATCCTGGCCTCCGACACAAAGAGTCGCTACTCCTCTCGGTTCTGCGCCATCTCCTGCCACTCGGTAGCATGGTGCTGTTCGAGATAAAAATGGTGGAAAAAACTATTCCCCGGCCGTGTTAGCCCTGCAAGTTTGAGTTACTCTCCCACACTTTTCAACCGACTTCAAAAAAGCAGGATACCAAGTTTCCTGAAAGTTTAATTTCTACTTGCACAACCAGGCATTTGACTATTGGACCTTTACATTTTATTACAAAAAAGAAAAACTAATGAATGCCAAAACTGGAATATGCCCACAAGACATCCTTACTACAAGATGTGAAAGTAATGTCTCAATGCCCAGTCATTGTCATTTCCTTTCAGTCTGCAATCCAATAGTTTCAGCATAACTTTGAAGAAAATTTTCAATGATGGTAAAAAATAACGACTGTTGGTGCAATTGTTTTCGTAATATTTATGGTAATCTTAGACACCTGACGGAGCAGTATGATATTTTAAGGAATCAACTATATTTAATGTAAATAAGACTAAAATATTAATCTGATCACAAATTATGTTGTTATTTTATTTTAAAAACGTAAATGTAAATATATTCTAGTATTAAAGCTGTAGAATTACAATAAACGTAAAAATAAACTATAACGAAATATATCAGCAAACCTGGCACTATTCTACCTTGCACCAGAGTTGCATAACCAACCAGCCAAAAAGTGTCCAATATGTATCAAAAGCAGTCGGTCCTATTTCCGCGGCTGCACTGTTATTGATAACGTTGCGACGTCAGCAGGCCCTTACGCGGCGGGGGTGTGTCATCCTTGACCGTATCTACGAGTGTACTATTGTATAAATATGGCTTCTATATCGTATACTATGGAGTACGCGTAAGATATGAAAAACTCTGCGTATGGGTAAAATCCTACCTAAACATATAGACATGATAAACATACAGTACTGGATGGAATGTGATCTTGAATGTGGTAAGTGCTGCCACCTATACCTTGTTAAGTTAATTTGCACGGACTCTGGTTGGTATGGGCATGTGACACACCCCCCAACGCTTGACAACTCGTTATTATTCCACGTGTACATTTTCCTCGCTTGTGTGAAATATGATTGTTTCTGATTTTTCCTTGTAGCTGAAAATCTAGCGTCATGGCCTTCAGTATAATTTTCTCTCTAATAATAAAAATAAAAGAAATATGTATTATAATAATTTGCTCTCTTCGATGAATGAATTGGGTCTCAAAGCTTTTTATATTTGCTTAACATGTATTGTATTAAAATGTGCACTTATTTTCTTTTATACATAGTTGTACAGATTTTGTGATTAATTTTGCTGTACAAAACACCTCAATAATAATTAAATTAAATAAATAATTTTGTAAAAACAGTCAAAATAGACGTTTTAAATTTTACGTAACATTTATTAAACTGAGTCATTAAAATATAGTCATATTCAAATAATTATATAGGAAAATTATTATGGTACAGGAAATAACTGCTATAAGGTAAAAATTTACTAACATGGAATGTCCCGTAATAATATTCCTGTTATTAATATTCAGGCACCCAATAACACCCGCCCACAAAATCTAGGTGCCTACCTACATATGTACTATGTATGTATATTTAGTTTGAGGTAAATCAATCAATCTCCATAATACAAGTGTGTGGTTTTGCGGCAAGATCAACGATATAGGTAGTAAGTTGAACCGACATCGGATGTTGTTTTAAGTAATCTACCTGTCATATGAAAGACGTCATTAACTGACAAACAATATTGACCAAGCTCTAACTTTTCACTCTGTAGTCTTTTGACTTTACATTATTGTGTATGGCCATCTTTAGAGCAAAGTCCGGATATATTGTGTGTATTATAGTAGTATACACGAGTACATGTTTTTCTAATTTCAAGGTTGCTTATTACGTCTATTGTTTTCGTAAAAATAACCCTAATAACAAGATTGAAAATGGCGCGAACTTCAAACGAATTTTATCGAATAATTTAATAAGCATAACACACCTTAATATTTATCACATACATATATTTAGATGCCGCTTTTATTGCTGACAAAAAGTTCTTGCAATAAATAAAAAATATGTATTTCTTTATATGTAAGTATATCGTTATCGCGCGTGTAATAAACTATGACTCTAGCTACGTTGCAGAATTTTACAAGAAAGGTTTTTTATCAGAGTGATTCATTAGATAGACGCTGCGAATTTTTCTGATTTGTTATCAGTATTGCCATATTTGGAACACATCTCAGAGATAAGGACGCGACGGTGTTTGGTGCAAGGAAAGTTCCAGACGGTTAGGAATGCCATAACCTGCGCTATCGTATAACTATTAGGAAGGGGAAACGTTGTATGTGTGCGGTGTGTTAACCTATGTTGCTTCTTAGCGATGAAACTAATTTAAACTATTTCAGCTGTATTTCATAAAGAAGTAGCTTAAATTTCGCTATTTAAGAAGCTAATCTGTTTCTTATGTATTGTTTTTTGGTATGGTTTAATTTGAACCAGGACGAATGAGCACCCAGGCTACTTTTTCACCAAATAAATGCAGGTGACACCACAAGGCTATGCAAGTTAGGCGCAGTACAGTATGAATGGGCGCGTGGCTCTCGTCACGTGCGCTCAGACAATACTTCGTTCCCGAAAGCTCCACACAGAGCCCCGCCTCCCGTGACGCACACACGCAAGCGTTCGTTGAGCTTTCGGCGCCGACGCGTCACACATAAACAAGCGTCATAGATGAATCACATTACAAAAAGTGGGACGTGGTTGCCCCACACTTACATCACACACGTGAAACGAGAAAAAAACGAGATCTTTAAATGTGTTTCGTGTATAGTAGTTGGAAATTTCGCGAGGAGTCATTGGTTATTTTCCAAGTTCAACGATCGCGAGTACTATTTACGAAATTACAGTTACGAATGGAAATGTTCGCTGTTTCAGTACATCTGATGTAAAAGTCATTTCGTTATGCTTGCACAACGAATTCATTCATTACTTATCGCATTAATGAACGAACATCATAAAATCATGGTAAAGGTTCAGTTCCCGTTACAATCGTTAGATTATATCACCGGCGGCGCTCCGTCGTGTGGCGACCACAGACGTGACTACACGCACGCACACATGCGACCACACACTTGTACAAACACATGCACATAAATCACAAAGTCAAAAATGTCAGTGGAATAGTACTGGCAAGCAATGGCTGCTCCCTATCTTCACTGAGGTTCTCGAATGTTCCTATGGCATGTGCGCCGCTGCGCTCGCCGCCGCTGCCGGCGACTAATCGCTGCGTTTCTAGTGCAAAAACATTAGTGGGCCTCGTCTCACATCCATCTCCTTTCAAATATAATGGTCAAATCCTCATCACCATTACCGTGTCGCCGTGTAATGCAATCGCACGGAAAGTTTATGCGTTTTTAAACCTTTCTTCACTGCGTCTCACCTGCAGATAACGAATTGTTAGCATAATCGTATGCAGACGCTAATGTGTCACGCGTCTCTACAAGTGGGAGTGTCTTATCTTATCAGCAATAAAAAGAGATAAATAGCCGATTAAAAATTTCCACCGCGATTCAAAGTTACAACACTATGTGCAAGGAAATAATATGGAAAGCTGGAGGTTTCATTTTATCTGTACTTAAGAGTAATGGCTGCCCGATGGACTGTTTATAGTAGTTGTATAGTCCAGTTAGCTACAGATATGATTACGATTTTATTTTCAGAATTCAATTCTATATTAATGCTACTCTGAATTTACTGTCAAAACGTTAAGTGCCTCGATTTAACTGTAAAATTTACTGGCTATAAAAATGATTCAATTTCAATTGAAATACCCAAAGCTTATTTGAAGGGGAAACTTGATTTGAATATCAACCCTTCGCTTGCACGCTGCAGCATTGTAGTCATACATTACATTGATATCCATTCCCCCTAGAATATTCCAGAGAGTTCTAATAAAAAATCGCTGAGTGCCGTCCTTGGTTAGTTCAGTCCTACCTGCAGCTGATGTTTCTAGGGCGGTCGATATCCATAACCTGCACCAAGCTATTAAGCATTCCCGGAGTTTTCTATTGTTGCATCAAGGTTCTAATCTCTTCATTATACGTATTGTTACGTATTATTACTAGCTTCCTTATAATTCTAATTAAGTCAACTTTTATTGACACAAAAAAGCTATAACGTTTCTACAATTATGATTGTATAAATTAGGTATCTTATAAAATAATTCTGAATGAGATTTCATAAATATCTTTAATACAATGTTTTTTTAAATTATATCTACCTAGTACATTTTCCTGTTATGACACTTTTATGTGAAAGTATATCCGTGTTAACAAAAATAAAGCATTTACGAATACCAGAAACGTGTTTACACTTTACAATGACTTTCCAAAGGTCGTCTTCAATATCAACTACTTACGTAGTTGTTGTTTATCCGCTTTTTGTGGTAATGGGGAACCCGATCACTACTTGTAAAGCCTTTATCCAATATTAAAACACTGATTAAAATCACCATGAGATTTACTATGTATGTACTCGTATGTACTATGCAGTTACATTAATCTGCAAAATGGCATTATTACTTCTACACCCAATCAATAAGAATTTCGAGAGATTCCGTCGCCACAGAAAACTGCTAGATGTCAGTATTGTTCCAATTTTACCCCTAATTGTTATAACGATAATGCTATTTGAAGTAGAAATACAAGTTAATAGTGGCGCTTAAATTCTTTCCCATCATTCAGTCCCATACATATGCAAAGCCTGTTGAAAGTCTGATCCCGGCTAGACCATCGACAGCTCATCTACAAGTTATTTTGTGCGAGTATGTGACGTAATTATACACGTATTTACATGGGCGATGACTCTGGTGGCTGGGAACTGGTTTTTGAGAGTGGCAAAGGCCGTCCTTGAGGGGCGTCAACATGGTCGCTGCAGCGAAGGTGAACTGTAGAACCGGAGCTTCCCCACAAGGTGACTTTTAAGGTATTTGCATAATTATGTGCAATCTAGCGTGTATGAGGTATGCATTATGAGGCTTTTATTTTTTTGTCGTCGCGTTGCCGAAATAAACCTACGCAGGAGACGAATCGAGAAGTAGTTTCTTATAATACATATTATATGTATGCTTCTTTCATATATTGTAAGTAATGTAAGTACTCTTTTAATCTTCGATCTCGTCCTCGATGGGAATCTCTTGCCCATTGTAGTCATTAAAATATTCTTTAGTGGCAAGTGTCAGTGCGCAATATGTATTGTTTGAACGGGTCTACCTACATTATCTCATTATGTGCATTGCCTTACAATTCACATGGGTGCGATTAGATATGCTATGGCGCAGTGGCCTCTCTTAAATCCCTTAAGAATGTTAACACATCTATTAATAGCTCGGGCTCGAACCAGCTCCTGGAATGTCTAGAAAAAGAAATACCGTACCGTGTGTGCGTCCATTTCTAGCGTCCCTAGCTTGTCTAGAATTCCTGACTAGTTGCTTCGCTTACTTGCTCTTGGCGCCATATAAATGCTCCGCCAATGGAGATACATCGCTCTTGCGGGTTGCTTGCGGTATTAATTGAGGCTGAAGTCTGAGACGTCGGGCTGAATTATGTAAAACCAAGATTGAGTGGAACGTGACTTTGTTGCAAACACGTCATTTGCATGGATTTATAATCCTCGAGTAAATTTCGGTGTTTTAGTGTGTTTAGTTTTTCTTAAAAATCAACCAAAAAAACCTTCTCTGTTTTCCATTCCGAAAATATTGTATCGCGGTCTTTGCAAACTAAATTAAATTTATCAACTTTCATGATACGAGTAGGTATATGGATTATATCGGGTACTATTCCAAGTCGACTATACACGTCTGCATCGAAGTGAGAGAAAGTTAATGCAGCAAATATCCAAGTGACACAGTGTTGGTAGTGCATAGACGCAGACCACGCGATATGGTCCGATGGCGACGCAGCGGTGGCGCCATCCGACGGAATGCTGGCACACGCACAAACCAGCATTACACATTCAGGCGTGTGGCATATTAACTAACGTCTAATTATGGCTTTGTATTAAATTTAACGAGAATTGATTCATTATATGATAGATTAGTCTTCATCCAGCTAGTCTTTAAATTGGATCAATGAGATCAACGTGAATTGATTAATTTATCGAAGTCTCAAAGAGAGCTTGTAGAGTCGAAGCGTCGCATTCTCTAAAAGTTTGCTCGCTTGCAATAAAGCAATGCTCCAATGTCGTGTTGATACATAGTCATGAGCTCAAGTTTCGTTGTGTGCGCGGGGCATTCTATATTGGTCGGCTCCGAATGCAAGGCTCCAATGGAAAAGTACTGAGAAAAAGTGGACGCTCCTTCGCAATTGAAGGTGTGCGCAACATTTTTTTTGTGGAAGCTTGAAATTTGGGCTCGTCTAAGTCTTCACTATTTAATTTATGTTAATTAACGCTGTCAAAAATTACTATGTATATTAATTGTATTTTTTTAAAACTTTACTTTTTAATTCGTATATGTATACCTATATATTACCCGTAATATTACCCGTAATATTACTTAGTTCATTTAAAAAATATAATAACAAACAACCATTTATAATTACAGAACAGTTTGGCACTACTGAGACGGGCCTGAACAAGACGCGTGTGAAACACTCGCATACATCTGCGTTTTGTAATGTTTATAGCTGACACGCACACAAGCAAGCGCTCTCAGACACAAATTTGTGCTTGTGTGAAAGCGTTCACAAGCCTAGTAAAGTAAGCTTAGCTTGCAAGACTTATGCGCACTAATTTTAATTAAATTATCGTTATGTTTTGTGCCTAAATTATATGCAAACATATTTAAACTAAGAAAAAAATCCTTTTTTGTATTAAATCCTAATCTCATTAAATTATAATAATGGATCTAATTTAATTAATTCCTTTATTAAATAATGACAAAGTAAACTCGATAATAGCTGAATCCTGCTTTCAGTTAATCGTTGTGCGACGCGTTGGTCAACATTTCCTTGTTTATAACTACACATAACTTATTTCCGTAACGGAAGCCACAGCGAACAATGGAAATGGTTGTGGAAATGCGTAAAGTTGTCCCATAGATATAGATATATAAATACATGCGAAAGTGGTAAATTACAGACGTCACACGCAGACGATCTTCGCAAACCCTGTTGGTGTTTACAAGATTGTTGTATTGCTAATCGATCGTTTAATATTCATGGCGTTGATTGAGTCATGTATCTGTATATTCTGTATGCTATAGACCCGCATGGTCGTGATTTTCACGCGCCTGCGGTGTGTCGGAAATATGCCGTCTATTTTAAGCATAAGTCTTTGGCAAATCTGTAATTTATTATTCTGTATGTAAGTAGTGTATGTGTTATAATTACTTGATTGTGTAGGTATTTGTTGTTGTAGTTAGGATTTTTTTTGTATGTATTTATAAATTCCTTATATTTGTTTTAGTACACCTCTGACCCTTTTCTTCTCAGCTAATCGTGTCCATCCAAAGGTTGCCTGGAAGAAATCGCTTAAGGCGATAAGGCCGCCCATATGTACGTCATCATAAATTTATCCTTTCATGTATTTCTTTCATGTTGGTGTGCAATAAAGACATATTATTATTATTTAAGACCAGCTCGTTAATCACCCCAAATACTAACTGCGGTTCAATCACACTTGGTTTTGTAATACTTGTTTGCAATGCTTGATTGATTGATTGATTAATTAATACTTTATTGGACACTCATATACAAAAACATAATACAAAACGGAAAAAAATATCTAATGCCACGAATTGCTTGTATTCGGTTTAGCTTGTTCTGTAGTCTGAAACTTAGCTTTGGAACAATTTTAGCCTACTTTCAGGAACTGATTACGCCTGCCATACTTACATGGTTTTGATAATGTTGGTTATCTGTTGATAGAATAAATGGGTTCTAAAAATACTACAATTTCACAAACAATCTTATGCGTTCTCTTTCTTCGCTTACGAGTATCAGTTTTGGCGTATAAACCCAATACAACCTGTAATCTAATTAATTCTTCATCTGAACACGTAGTTAGTTAAGCCATGCATGCGCTGTTATATAATTCCATGCATATAAATCTATATATGAGACATACGAGTCACGGAATCTAATGGTCGATTAATAATTTGCGTTGCAAATTGCATTAACATCTGCATCATTGCATAAGAGTCGTAATAAGTAGTAACATTGAAGCAGGCCGCGTGGTCTCGCCCACGCTTCCTTTGTTGATATTTATAAATGCCACCTTAAGGTGGAGTGGCCAGAGCAAATATGCAAAAATTACTAGAAATTAAGTAAAGTATAACTCTTGTTTTAAGTAATGTAACTTATAGCTCGCCTCTAAAAAAGCAAGCAAAGAAATGTGTCACGGTTTTGTAGTTTTCAATGAAAACACTTTTTGTATGGAAACATGATCTATTTTCGAGAAACTTATAAAGTTTTCTAAATATGAGCTTTTTTGTAAATCAAAATGTTAAGACATATGTAGTTTAACATTTAATCTTGATTAGTTGTTGAGTCTTATAAGTTTATAAGACTTACAAGACTTAGTACTTTAGTACTACGGAAATAAATTAACATATTTTTTTATGTAGAAATTGCGCTCGGGACTCCACACCTTAAATCTATATTTATGTTGGGCGAGAATTCGATGCAGAGCAAGATCAGTCACCTTAGTGGGCAATCTGGCACAAATAGACATCGACGGTTCTCGAGAGCACTTTCAACAAATACTGTGTACTTTCGTTATTCTTGGCACTAAAGATTCGCTTTCTGGAATCAGTACTTATGAGCTTCTAGTCTAGTCTATATTAGTTTAGTTCGTGTGGACTGCTAGATTATATTTGAGTTTAATAAAAAAGAAATATTCCTGGTCCCTGGACATCACAGCGCCACCTAGCCCCACACTAAGCAAACGCTTGTGTCGTGGGTACTAGATAAGTGATATAATACTTATATACCTTTCTTTACTTATCTTTTTTTATTTCTCTCATGGAGTTATTATTTCATAGTAGGTACTGCACTGTCTCAGTTTCAATTAACTCTACACATAGATTTTAGTTCTCCCAGACTGCAGTCTGCATCCAAACGGTGCGATTCATGTAAAGTTATTGGTGATACACATTCTGAAACGGTTCAACCAATTGTTATTACTGATATTTTATCAGTAATCATGTAAAGATAGTACAGTAGTAGTTAGGTACCTTATGAATATCAATCTGCTGCAGAAATTCATAATTCTAACACAAAGAACCAAAAGTTTTCTACAATCTCATAACATTTTCATATTTTTTTATACAGTAGATATTATTATATAAAATCCGATTTACTATAGTCACGTGGATTTCAGCATGTTATTATCTAATCGCATCAGTTCCATCATGATAACGCAAACTAATTGTTCTGATTAGCAATCGATTAGTATAAAGCCGATATAACCTCTAGAATATATACCTACCTATAGGTTTATATCAGCTAGGTTTAGGTAGATATGAGCTTATAGGTTGCTTGTGCAAATATAACTTCTGGTAACCTGTTGCTTAATCTGATGCATTATATAACAAACACACACCGTGTGCAAAAAATAAGTCAATAGGCATTGGTAACTATCAACTCTTGTAATTGTGCAAAACAGAAACGACAAACATCTAAATTTGTTTGCATACAGTCTCTTCCTGATACTTAAATTAAAGTCAAGGCTGGTACAAACAAAAAATAGTACTTCTACGGTGACTTTATATGATAATTTGCAAATATAATGTGTACTTAAACTTTTTATTACATAAATTATGCGGTACGTGATATAATTTAATAATAATTTTTTTTTTTCTTTTTGCTTATTTCTCCAGCTGAAGGTTGCCTGGAAGAGATCGCTTTCAGCGATATGGCCGCCGCTTGTGGCACTAGTTAAGGTGCAATTTGTTTTATGTACTGTTTTTTAATATGTGTCAACAATAAAGAGTTAATCTATCTATCTATCTAATTTAACTCATACGATGCCGACAAAAAATGCTTGCAAATTTTTCCTAGTAATTAAGTATTCATAAAAAAATATATGTTATTAAAGTCTAGTTTTTTGGGGTACATAATCACATTTAATTCCAAATTTACACTAAAAAACTAGAATTTAGTCCTCCATATTTAAGAAGTGAATACAATTTTTTGGCTCGTCTTTTGAACAAACATACAAGTTATTTTTACCTTACAATTTAAACATCCTTATACGAATCCTAAAGATCCTATTCTTGTAAATTTACCTGATGCTTCCAGCATGACATGTACCTATAAGCGCAAAAATATACCTCCACGTGGTAATCGTCGCAAATATGCATTGCTAATCAAATACCCTTACTTACTAATATTTGTAATGAGCCATTTTTCGCCGTTTAGTGTATGTATAGAGCAATTGAAATCTTTTATCACGATCACACTGGTCGTGCGTGTGTAACACCATTTACGAATATTGAATTAACACTACGTTAAAATTCGTGTTTTTGCAAAAACCCATTACAATCGGAACAGTTGTACCGAGAAATATATTGACTTGTGAATTGTCTAGACAACATATGTTTGCGGCGGTAATTATAGCATTGCCTTTTAAAGTCTCTTTAAAGCTGCATGAGATCATTTCGTTGACGAGCTTGTTCAAACAGTTTTTGCGTTGTCACATGCGTACTGAATACATTGTATCGCTTGCGGCTAATTAAAACGCAGCAGTAATAATTAACTGCACCGAAGCTTTGTAACTGGTTTCACCTACATCTAGATACACCTACTTATGCGCTTGAAACCAGGCTTCAGTACAAGCTTTTGTTTTTGTCGCAGATCAATAAATTCACATTTGCAAATTAGAAGGTCAACACGCTAAATTGAAAAGGTGTTGGCTACGCCTTGACGTGCGCGGGCGCAGGCGGCTGACGCGCGCTTTGATTGAATTTGATTGGGGGCAGTGCCACGCGATATTGTTATTTATTGAAATGTTACATTCGCTCAATTCGTCGCACCACACCCCCGGTGTTTATGTTTATTGAAGTGGACAATGCTTTCTTAGTAACCAGGCGCTATGCAGCAAATGCCATTTGCTTTACTTTCTTGTGAATCGAATCCATATCCAATTTACGTTTTTATGCAATTTCGCAGGAAAATCAGTCTGCTGGTGGTGTGTTATATCTGTAGATGATGAGCTATAGTGCATTATTATCATTATATGGAGCAATAAATCATAAATCGGTAAATATACGGGAAATCCGTCTGCTTCTTACACTGACGCATATCCAGTGAAAATATTACGTTTGGCACAGGGTTTATTTTCAGATGTTCTGGTAACTTCGCCGCTGGATGCGTAGGAGTGGATGCAATTTTCGCAAACACGTACCTACTGTAAATTAAACCCGTTTTAAGAAATGTATTACGCAGGAAAACGATTCAGAATTGTACAACATTTCCTTTATTATCCATACTGATTTTGAATTTAAATCGATCGATCGATGATGACGATCCGTACCGTACTATGTGGCACGTCGGAAAGGAGGCATAGGCCTCCTCTCTCTCGGTCTCCAGCCTGATATTTTATATCTTAGATCGTCATTAAATATTTAATGTAATGTTCGCTTGTACTTGCTTCTATCATGAGCTATCAAAATAAAATAAACATACATAACTAATTAAGATCAATGAGCATTGCAGAATGTGATGTTTAGTCTATCCGGCACTGTCAAATAAATTATGTATCGATATTTAATGCCATGTCATTGAATTCCTGTTCATTTATTAGAAAGTTTTGAAAGTGACAATTTTTGAGCACGTGATATGATCATACTAAACTTTGCTTAGATATATTATAATTTAGGTCACAGAATACATAATTTCAGGTTGGCAACATAGTTTGTATACAAGACAATTTGTAGTCCGCTTGTGCGAGCGTTGCTTCAGGCTTCAGTCTAGCATTTTATCAGCAAAATGCTAGACTGAAAAATAAATAATGTAAATTAAAAGTCTATGAAGAACAAAATAAGATTTAAACTGTACAACTAAAAGCTTGTTGTTGGGCAATATGGGTGTCAGTTGTAATTATTTTAATATAACTTAATATTCACAATTTCACGTTACTTTATTTTCACATTCATTTTACATCAGCCACAGAAATGTATAGCAGTATTTATTGGGCATGTCACATGTTTAATACATTGTATCATACCCGTACACACACACACACACAACCAACACCTACATATAACATAATGTTTGTCAAAGTACCCCACATGACGTAGAAAGTATTTAACATTGATGCATTCTAATATACTTAACAATACGTCTAATTTCTAAGCTAATGAAAAGTCCAAACATTTGCATTAATTAACAATTGAAAGTAAGAAAATTTTCATTATTGGCTATCTAGCTCTTTGTATTTAAGGACGAGCTCCCAAGAAGAGCGAGATGGCAATACATTTATTGCGACAAGATTCTCCAAATTCCCTCTATTTGAAAGCTTAGAACTCCGCTTGAGAGAATAAATTCAGTGTGGGAAAAAATATATGTTATTCTGTATAGTTTTTCAAAGAGATTGTAATTTTAGAAATTTCGATACTTTGTAACAAGAATCCAAAAAAAAATTTTCAAGTTAACCCTTGTTTTGTCATGTATTTCCCTGAGGCTCCGAAATGGGGAGAAATAATACATACCTTTCTTTGAAGGAAATGTGCTACACATCATTTTGCTATTTTTGGCACTTTAGGATTATCAAAATATTGGTTTTTCGATTTATTATGAATTGTTTTATAGCTTTTGCAACCTATTTTGAGCCGATAGACGCGTGGGCGTCGACGTTCATCAGTAGCTAGCTAACGTTCGTACGGGAAGCACGTGCCACTCCGCGCAGCTCCATGCTCCAGTTTTCGAAATATGAAACGACTCAAACTATTGCTCCAACTCGACAGTTTGTTTGAGCTAGTGTATGTATGGTAGTGCTGGGTTGGTTACGATTAAAACGATTTCTAGGTATATTTTTTTTATAAATTTGAAATATAGCAACAATACAAGTAGCAATTAGAAAAATTATATTATTAATTAAAAAAACAACGATACAATAAAAACATTTTTTTTGTGTAATAATGTATTTGAAATTTATTGAATATATATTCACCCATTGCAATAATAATAATAACATCTCAAATTCCAAAATAGAACAAATTTCAACATGATTTCGTTTTTAGAACCATTTTTTATTTCAAATTATATTAATACTTTATGTCTAAAAAATAAAACAAAATATTTCAATTTAAAATAACATAATATTATTACATCTTTCCAAAACCGTTTTTTATAGTGCAATCGATATTAGACTTTATGCCGCCGGTATAGAACCGCTCTACTTGTCAAAGCCTAACTAGTTTCAAATAACTATATTTCTAAACATGAGTTGTCGTTTTTCGTTCGTTCTAAACCAATTTTTTTGTAGTGCAATGGATATTAGACTCTATGTCTTCGGCATAGAACCGCTTTACCTGTCTAAGCCTAACCACTTTCAAGTAACTACATTTGTAAACATGCAAAAATAGACTTAAAACGTATTGACATAGAGCACACATTTGACATTTTTGTTCGTAATTGTAGTACGTTGTATTTGTAACCGAATGAATGGTTTGCATACAAGCGTTCGTTCATTTTCAAAGTATACTAGTTTTCAAAAGCGTTTGCATCTAAAACGGATAATATTACCGTGCGTTAGTAATAAAATAGCAATTAGTAATATATTAGATAGGTACTAAAAATATTTTAAAAGTTTGTACTTTTGCGCTAACATTTTTTGTTATGGTGATGGTGCTTTTCTAACCAACGGACATTTTAGTGCGAAATATGCCGAGGCGAAAGAAAAATAAAAAACACCAACAAAATCAAAATTGCGCAAGTCGTTATTTGAGCACATGGTGGCGGCGTGGTGGTGGATATAGGTAGGTACAAATCTACCTTTTTATTTTTATATTTTATCTTACTGCTGCGTAAGAATAATGACGTGTTATGCCCGATCCACAAATACAGTAACGAAACATAGGTAGGTACCTACACAGGGACAATAATAACTATTGGTAGTGCAGTAGGCGGCCTTATCGCCTTATTCGCCTATCGAATTCTACCAGGCAACCTTTGGATGGACATAAAGCGAGCTACATAAATACGTATTGGTCGTACCTACCTATATAGGTAGGTACTGAAATATGTGTATGTATTTATAATACCTAACCTATAATTATACGTAAATATAGTCGTAAAACTATCCTCAAAAAATATTATTATGGAACTACGAAAGTACTAGAAGTAACTATAGGTACCTACATACCTGACTTCAATTCGTTTGATCGTCCAGGATAACTTGATCTTTGCTACTAAAATAGCCCGACCCGCTTGCAGCTCTCAGAATCTGGCCGCTCTGTCGTCTCGCGGGCTCGTGGTTGGCTCGGTGAAAGGTCGTAGGTACCTAGTAGGTAGGTTACTAGCGCTAGCGCTATTATAAAATAGGTGGCGCTTACGCGTAATCAAAAACAAACTCTAAAAGAGTAGTAATCAAGAGTACTCTTTAGTTGTACTCTTGATTTACTTCAATCACAAAATAAATATAGGTACCTACTTACCTAGGTACATAAGTTGCATTAGGCCTTCTCGAGAGTCAATCTGCTGGCCCTTCCTGCATGGCATCTCTACCTAGGTCGGTAGGTACATAAAATAAAACCGTCCAAATGTTTTATTTTCACATCACGGATTTCGTAGAAACATAGTTAATTTACCTATAAATTACCTAAATATAACAATCAAACTTGTTAGGTATATTTTTTTACAGTATAACCTTTTTAGGGGTTCGTCCGTACCTCAAGTAAACCTAATAGACATCGATCTATCTAATAGAATTATTTTGTTGCCCCTCTGTTCTACCTGTTCTTTCTTGTTTGATCAAGTTTATTGCTTTCTAAGTACCTAGGTATCTGTACGTACCAACTGAAGTTCGTCTGTCCGTCGGTCTGTCACCAGGCGATATCCCATGTAGCGTGATAGCAAGACAGATGAAATTTTCACAGATGACGTATTTCTGTTGACGCTATAACAACAAATACTTACTAAAAAAATATATTTATTTTTTGCTTTAGTGTTATTAGGGTTCCGCGTTATTAATAATCAAATAATGGATTTTAGTATGTTTGTTGGTGCAAAACGATGTGTGCGAGTATAATTCAGTTCAGCAAAATTCAGTTGAAAATAAATTAATAATGTAATGTCTATTTCTATATTTTATTCCTATGAATTTTTTTATTAAAATTATAACCTAAACATTTGTTTTAATTACTGCAAAAAAATAAGATAGTAGTTATTTCATAATTATTATGTATTACTATTATTGTAATCAGGAGTCGTCGTGCGGGTAGTAATAACAATGATGTGAGCGACGGTGAAGTCGTGAACAATGTCACCAACAGCACCGATTGTAGCGTTCAAAATGAAACCGAAATATCCTCTTCGCTAGAAAATGGTGACGCTGACGATCAAACCAGGTGAGCAGATTTTTGCAGTAATTGCGTTAACAATTACAATACGTGTAACAATTTCTATGCGTTTTTTGACGTGACAACGTCTAGTAAAGCGACGGTGGAGTCGAAGACAATCTTACCAACTGCACCGATTTTAACATTCCTAACGAAAGTGAAAGAAGAGAGTCATCGTTAAAAGATGATGGCGATCAAACCAGGTGAGCCGATTTTTAAAAACTAAAACCGAAACGAATATCTGGACAATAATCGTCGAATCATATGGTGTGTGATGTCAACGATAATTGCGATTTAATTAATTAATTTAACGTTTTTTTATTATGATTATTGTTATCAGGAATCGTCGTATGAATAATGTGAGCGGCGGCGGAGTCGTGGACCATTTTACCAACAGCAACAACACACTGGTGTCGCAATTGACACCAGAAAAATCAACTGAAGTAGTAAATTTAATACATTCTGACGAATGTATTCGTGATTCATGTAATAGTCAAGAAAACACTGTAAATGAAACGCCCTCTCAATTCACTGTATTTATTAATAGTTTTGTTACATTTTTTAAGGTTGTAATATCTGCAATAAAAAAACAAAAGGAATTAAATAATATCAAGGAATTGCACGCAGATATTATGAACGCTGCAGATCATGCCTTTGGAAATCACTCGGCATGCAAAGACTATTACTGCTCGAAGGTTGGTCAAATGGAGATGATCGACAAAAACATATTGACCAACTCCATATGGCAAAAAATCAAGCTAATTGTAACTCAACTTGCTGCACACGCCAGGAGTCTTATTCAAGACGTTGACAGCAACGCAGTCGAAAGTTACCACAGCATAGTAGCAAAATTTGTTGGCGGAAAAAGAATTAACTTTTCACAGAGGTATCAATATAAAATGCGTTGCCATGTCGCGGCTCTTTCGTTTAATACGAAAAAACCCCTGAGCGTGTTGCACAAGTCGGTGTTAGGTAAAAGCCCATCAGGTAAGATTCACAAATTTGAAAGAAAGAGAATAACAAAGCGTCGCTCAGCAAAAAAATATTCAAAAAGAAATAGACAAACTTATCAAAACTCCACAAAACCGGACCATAATTATGGAGAACATTGCTCAAAACCCGATATTTCAGACGACATGATGAAGGAGTCAAAAATATTTTTTTTAGAAAACCTGCACAAAACTGAAGAAGAAAGAACAAAAATAGAAAGAGACACTATTTTACAGGGAGAATGCAGTGAATGGTTAGAATTTCGACGGAACCTTTTGACTGCATCTAATTTTGGCAAAGTCATTAAAAGAAGAAAAGACATCAGTTGTGCCAACCTAGTCAAAGAGCTTGTCTACAAAACTCCTTTGGACCATGTGAAGTCCATCAAACATGGCAGAGAAAATGAGTCAGTTGCAAAAACTCAACTCGAGAAGCAACTTGGCATTACCATAGATCCATGTGGTTTATTTATTGACAAGGATCTCCCGTTTTTGGGAGCAAGTCCAGACGGAATAATTGGAGATTCCACAATTTGTGAAATTAAATGTCCTTTAAGTGCACATAGAATTGGTTTAAACGAGGCCATTGAAAAGAAAAAAATAACATTTTATAAAAAAAATTCGAAAGGAGAACTGACAATCAATCAGGATCACTCTTGGTTTTACCAAATTCAAGGACAACTACACGTTACCAAAAAAACGAAATGTATATTTGCATTATGGTCCGGAGAAAACAACCCTATTCGTATAGAAACAATTTATAGAGATGATGATTTTTGGAAATCTAAAATGGAGTATCCCTTAGAGCTATTTTACAAAGAATGCATATTACCAGAGCTAATTGACCCTCGTCACACGCGAAAAATGCCTATAAGAGATCCGATACACATACAAGTAGCAATAGAATCGAAAAAAAAATTAAAAGAAGACAAAGAAAACTGTAAACGCAAATGGAACAAAAATTCTAACGATAATAATGGGCAAAAAGTTACGGTAATGGACGCATCGCAATCTTTTGAAGAATGGACGAAGAGTCCAATCTCTAAAAAACTGCGGCCAGAATTCGTTTCTCCCAATGACGAAGGCGATGGCGACAATGAGATGATGTACAATAACATTCAAAACTGTAGCCGTCAATTAGATTTTAACGAGTTTTAATACATGCGCATTATTACATAATCTTTTAAATGGGCTGATAAACTGTTTTGGTACATTTATTGTACTAGTTAATAATAATAATTAATAATGGAGAAATGTGTGTTTAATTTAAATATATAAAGGTACATAAGATATTAATAACACATTCGTATTTTTTTCGCCAGACCCATATAAATACGCCAGAGTAGTTCCTAGTAGATGCTTCGTCAAATTAGAACTAGCAAGCGGCGATCTCTAGAATTCTAGATTACTAGCGGCGCCCCGTGGTGTTTCCCGCGTTTCGTAGTTATAATATTAATGTAGGGTCTAAATATCTCCTTGCCAAATTTAATCCAAATCGGTTCAGCTGTTTGAGCACAAAGAACGGCCAACATACTTACACCCTCACAAACTTTCGTCTTTATAATATTACTGGGATGGGATTGTACGGAACCCTTCGTGCGCGAGTCCGAATCACACTTGGCCGGCTATTCAATAATTCTTCTGCTATTCGGGGTTCCCAGAGAATATATAACACTAATTAGCTGCGTTTCATTTGAAACTGTTTTCGTGTAGGTGCTTAACTCGTGCATAAGTATTTTTTTTATATTGAAGCGCCATATACCTACTTTCGCCGATTTTATACCAGGTAAGTAGGTAGGTATTACAAGTTACATACTACTGGATTAATAATTTAGTAGGTAAGTGCTTACTGATTTCAAACAACTGTAAACAAAGTACCTATAAAACTAGTTACCTACATATATGTAATATAAAGTTATAAGTAAAAAGGTAACTACCATATACCACGTATATTGAACCTACTTATCAATTACCTCTATCTGTATTGGTATGAAATAATAAATAGTTATAATAAGAACAAACAAGTAGCAATTTGAAAAATTATACCGACTTTTTTCAGTGACCATATAATACTGTACGAACTAATTTGACTCCCGTCTCAACACCCCGCGCCGCGTCCCGCGCGCGAGTCGCACCCTAGCCGATCCCCGGCGGGCGCGGCCGCGTCATGTTAGCACGTCCGTCCGCTACGCCTTGAACATGATTATGACCGGCTACGCCGTTTCTTATTTGAGCAATTGTCGTGTATATTGAGCGGCAAGTGCGGGGCCGGGTAGGCAATATCGGTCACGTGGTCTTTGGGAAGCGCCCCCTTAATTCGGGCAATTTTATGCATATTAAATTTGATTGAAATAATTCGTTTTCGACTAAGAACACAAACAAGTTTTATTTCATTTACAATTGACCACAACACAAATCGCATGAGAGTAGATAGAATGGTCAGTAATATTCAATCGTAAAATTACTGTATCATGTACATAGGTATCTCAATAAATCAAGTAAGTATTATAGGAAATATTTTACTCAAACACATTTAAAACAAAATATGAATGACCTCGACAACTATGAATTAAATGAAGTAGCAAAGGTAATTATATAATTACTGTATGGTAATGAAAGGGTAAGAAATAACTTGTTTCTGTCATGGCCTCATAATTGTACCTGCAGTTATATTTACTCTTAACTATAATAACTATCAATGGATCCACATTTAGCCGTTTGTCACTTACCTGTGAACAATGAATACGTGCATTGGGTTTTAAAATGCAATTGTTTCATTTCATTTATTTATTCTTGCACTTACATATAGTTTACAACATATAGATGGTAATAATGGTGAGGAATGTTTAGGTAAAAAACGATCTCCACAAGTACGCCTTAAGGGCTTGCAAGCAAAGTACTCAATTAAAATTGTTAATCTATTCTTCTATAGTTTATGTTTGCTTTACAGAAACCTGTATATCTCTTTATATTACAGGAAAATAGCCTTGGACTTTGGAAGTTTTTGTAGAAAAGTAGAGACAGTCATTTTTTTGTCGCAATAGGACTTTTCCATTCATGCGTAGACGGTGAATTTTCCTTGTATTTTTCCAGTCATATATTTTTCATTAATTCAAGTCGATACAACATTTAATTTAAAAAAATATTTATTAAAAAAACGTAGTAAAACACAGTCAGAATAAGAAACTTACACCACCTAAGATACTTGTATACTATCATTACCATCAGGCTGTATATGTCCACTTCTAGACATAGATGTCTTCTAGAGCTTAGTGAAGTTCTTTCACCAATCCAATCGATTTTGTTTTTATGAGATCGTCGCTACACTAATTTGTCAAAAAACTTCATTGCAAGGCGGCGAAGGCGGGTTATTATCATATAACTTTATCTACATACTCAGACAGTATGTATATAAAATCCAGCTTAAACACATATTCAGGGTTAGGCCAATGACTTCACCATCACACTTTATGGCGTATCTTTGATCGCAAATCAAATTCTTCTTGTCGGTCGTACACTGTGTATGTTGACTGCCTGTCGACGATTGAGATTAATTACCTTAATTATAGTGTAATTGGCAAGTTTACTGACACACATGTGACATGCATACGTCTGTGTACTAAGAACATTCTGGTTTTAGTCTGTATACGTACGTAAGGAAGAAGGTGATGATGATGATAAATCGCTGAAATTTTAACAGCAAACACTATATGTATATATGTACAGCTAAAGTGACAGTACCAAGATTTATTTAAGTTGACATATTGTATGATTACATACCTATTATTATGTTTGACATGATTTTAATAACAAAAATTTTCATTATTTTATTAATAAAACTAGACATATAAATTTTATAAAAGCTAAATGTTATAAATTCAATTTGACGAGATATTGTAATTTGTGTAGCATATTCTGTGATATTAGTACTTATACCTATGTATGTTGCAATTTTACATTATCAATAAAGATTCTTTATTCTTTTATACAAGACAAAAAATATCACTCAAAGCCTCGAACGCAGTATTAGTTATTTGTTGACGTAGAAGTCACATCACTCGAATTCTTAATACATTATTTTTGATAATCTCCTGGGCAAAGGTCTCCCCCAACTACTCTCGGCCGAGAGCCGCAGTCAGTCCGAAACTGGTTGAGATATCAATACATACTTACTAAATAAAAAAAACATTATTCCTAGTAACTGAACTACTAAAATATAATCTGACACGAGAGCCAGTAGACCCTGATCTACCGGTAAATTTTATTTATCATTGATTTCGTCAAAGATGGTCGTAAATTATTGCATATTTCAGGATTGTTTTTTTATAAATATTTTTGTTAAAGACGTAAGCAAGAACCTTGTGGCTGACGTAGGTACCTAACTGATCATGTGAGGTCTGCCAAGTTCGTGTTACCTTTACACATGCCCGTAAATAAGGCTATTAAATGATCTTGGCATAGTTTTACATATTCATTAGATGTATTTTCATAAATATGTTTAGTTTTCTTAATTTATTTCTTTCTTTGCATTTGGTTACAAGCAGCTTACACAAAACTTTTTATAGGCGGCACTAGTAAATGGATTATAACAAAATTTGTGGATATGGCCAAAAAAACTATGGCCAAGTGCAAACCCGTTAAAGTTATTAAAAATATATGCAAATATAATAGCTTCGTTATTCAATTAGGTGCATATTATGTTCTAAACCTTATTTTTTTATTAAACAGAAGCATGTATCTATTATTTCTTTATCTTTTATCTTAAAAATGTATTTTAGTATTTGGTTTATAAGAAGCTAAGTTCCCAGTAACCCGTTATAGTTACAATATTTAATGAAAAACCGAATTCTAATCACTTTCAGTACAATGAAAGAGAAACTCGTGTAAAGTCTATTTATGAATTAGTTTTCTAATAAAATAGTGATTTACAATAATTAGTGCTTTATGTGCGTCAACGGCTTGTAAATATGCCGTAGGTTTAGTAGTGAGGAAAGAAAATAAAATCTTACAGCAATACCTTATTATCCTCTTCTTACCTACTGAAGTTACAGGCTATTCTGTAACTTTAACTTATGTGTAGGTACAGAATTTTTGATAAATTAAAATTCAATCTCCTTGTTACTTTGTGCTGGTTTAAACAGCACAGTATCATAAACATCGTAATAACTGGGTAAATAAATATATCTATTACTTCAACTATTATTTCAGGTGTGAAATCTGAAATAATAAGTAGGTATAATGTAGTGTCATGCTAAGTTTTAACCGAAACGGAAATTAACCTATTAGCAAGCTTTAATTAATTGTATCATTGCACAAGTTTTGAAATAAATACTTACAGACCCTTCCTTCCACAGACGCGTGTCTCCGCTGCCAGGGCGAGAGCAAGAAGGACTCCTACGGCAAACAGGACTGCGTGGTGGTGTGGGGCGAGTGCAACCACAGCTTCCACTTCTGCTGCATGTCGCTGTGGGTGAAGCAGAACAACCGCTGCCCGCTCTGCCAGCAGGAGTGGTCCATACAACGCATGGGCAAATGAACATTCCGGGAGTATACTTACTTATTTTTTTATTATTGTACTATAAATATATAGTCTGGAATCTCTGATACACAATTAAGTTCCTTGTTGTAAGATAGGGATGATAAGAATAAATCGATTTACTTACTGTCTGTGTTCTTGATTATTTCTGCTGCATGTATCTGTGGGGAAGCAGAACAACCACTGCTCACTCAGCCAGCAAGAGTGGTCCAAACAACGCATGGGCAAATAAATTTACAATGATGGACATTCCGCTAGTATTCTTTACTTTTGTTCTATGTTAAGGAATCTCCAGTTCTCAATGAAGTTCCTTGTTGTATGATAGGGATGACAAGAATACATCGATTAATTTACTTTTCAATGTGTTTTTTTCTACCCTGTTGCTTGATATTATTATAGCTCTTAGATTTAGTATTTTAGAAAAGATAAATCTGACCAAGTTCTTATCGTGTTTGAAATAAGCATTATCCATCTCAGACCACACCACACGTTGGCTGTAGCCAAGTTAACTGTGGTTGAATTATAAAGAATCATAGAAATAATACTCTAAAAGAGCTTTCTTTTTTGTTTTGTTATGTAATTGTTACCGTTAAAGCAAACTTTTGATTTGACTAACAATATTTCAATAGTTGGAATAGTTTGGAATAGAAACCTCTCCAAGTAAGCCCTGTTGCTTCTTACTTCATTATTCATTCGGCTGCGACCGCAATATTTTACATTAAAGTGTATTGAATAATACATCCAACGATTCTACGTAAAGCCATAGAATAATTAGATTCTGCAGCACCATAATCCGAGATGAATTACATAATACAATACAGTCTATTGCTATAATAATTGATTGTTAAATAAGCCGCTTGTATCAAGATATGCCAATTAGCGGATATTTTTTTTATCGAAAACGTCGAACCGCTTGAATTGTGTGAATAGTTCAAGATTTTTACGTTTTTAGAACGTATATTCTACAACTAAGTAATAGAACTCTCCCGCGGTTTCACCAGCTTTATAGAAAACTAGTGGGTGCTCGCGGCTTCGCTCGCATTAAGAAGTGAAACTTGCATCTCCTATTTCACCCCTTTAAAAGCGGCGTTTCTAAAAATCCTCTCTTAGCGGATGCCTACATCATAACATCTACCTGCATGCCAAATTTCAGCTCGATCCGTCCAGTGGTTTGGGCTTTGCGTTGATAGATCACTATATCAGTCAGTCAGTCAGTCAATCAGTCAGTCACCTTTGAGTTCTATGTATTTAGATTCTGAGTGATTTTAACAAAGAAACCTTTCTTAATTAATATAGATACCTTACTTACCAGTTACGATGTTTCAGATCAAACTCCTTGGGATACGAGTAGTATTAGAGTTATAGTATAGATACAGCATTTAACATTAGCTAAGATAATATAGTTATAGTACCCTCATGTGTGCTAACGATGATTGCCCATTACGTATTATTAGCACGAGTATTTCAGTATTATAGATTGCTTTTAATAGTGGCTATTAATCATGGAAGCAAACATAGTTATTCACCGTTTATCGCATAGTTTACTTTGACGTGGCTAGGAAAGTTTATCAATTATGATTTTAGACCTGTACCTATATTGTTCCTGGAGATATCGTGATAGTGCGCAGTAAGTTAAGTGCTAAAATATAGTTTAAATAGAAAAATTAGTAAAGGAAAGTGTTGGTGCAGAGTTTTAAATGATTACATGTTTAGTGTCGACGCGGTCAGTCCTTAGATGGGTGACCAAAAGATGGTATTCCATTTCGGCGATTTTGTGGGTCAGGTGACTTGTGATTTGTAGGTCTTGGCTTCTTGCCATAACACTGTCTGTAGTCATTTGAAAACCTTCGACAGTTGAACTGGTGAATCTCATATGGTAAGAGAAAAAATATATTTATTTCTGTTCTATTTTTTCATAATTCATAAGTACTTATTAATAATCACAATTCTCGCTACGTCACTATGTAAAGAAATAAATCAACAAAGCATAAGTATTCAGGTAGATATCTGTATTAAGTTTTTATATCCAACAATATGCATTGACGCAATTCAAATTATTCCTGCGTTGTTGCTAAGACAATGAACTCGTTGCATTATAGGAACACCATAAAATATATACAGTAGATAAACTATAAAGCCACCCATATTGACACTAGATAAGTAGGCACTCTATTGTTTCGATTTGCTAACAGACTTTCCCTTTCTTGATAGATAAATAAACAATTACATTCATAACATGCAACTGAATATGTTGTTTTAATAAGCTAGCGAAGCGACCTGGCAAACGGCTGTTAGGT
The DNA here is from genome assembly GCA_927399415.1 of Macaria notata. Taxonomy (NCBI): domain Eukaryota; kingdom Metazoa; phylum Arthropoda; class Insecta; order Lepidoptera; family Geometridae; genus Macaria; species Macaria notata. The sequence goes on from OV656727.1 coordinate 7,321,779, forward strand.
TTTGTAATTTTCTTTATAATAAATATATATAAATATCTATCCATTTGCACAGAATACAGAAATATTACCATCAGTTATAAGGTATAAAACTTCAATCGTAACAAATATAGGAGAGGGAAAGTACCTCAACCCTATACTTTAGCTAAAACTTTTTAAAATAATATATTTAGCCAGAATCGTGAAGTGGGTAGTTGTATCGCAAGCCTTGAACCGTTCGACCGGCACTGAACTTTTAATTTCGTATGTGTCTGCCTAAACAGAAATATGAAATTTATCGCTTTTGTGTGATGCAATGAATGAAAGGTGGTATTAGCCTTCTCTATATGCTTTATATTTATTTATTAAAGCTGTAATACATAAAAATAATTTAAAGTTCTCAGTAATATGAAAAATGTTGTGATGTCATAATATAATTTCGTTTGTGATTAATTTGACAGCTCTTTTTATGCAATGTAAAGGAAAATCGAAAGCATGGCTCTATGGTTACATAAACGGCACAGTACATTTCCAACTATTAAAACCTATCGTAGGCAGTTGACATGCGTAGGTAGTAATTCATCATGATCGATATGTCCAATGTCAAATCAATAGGAATACTTTAATGAAGAATTGTTATGTAGGCAACGCATTTTCATCGACAAGTGACCTTTCTACATCGAGACTCGTTTCTGCCAATATACATTATACAATTATGCACACTGGGAGTGTACCTGTTTGAGCGCTTTTTGGGCTTGAATGAAAATAATAAAACCGGTAATGAGATCGAATAAGTGTGGCGAGCTCTAGTAGGTACCTATTGAAATTCGCTCTTCGCGGTTTTTAGCTTCTGATCGATATTTCTATACATATAAGTAAGACCCGTGTAACATTCAATTGTAGCTCTCTGATAGAGCTTCTTTTTGATCACCCATCAACTTATATACCGCTTTGTTAGTTGCTTTACTTTGACAAACTGGCCAACATAACCAACGACCTTCAGCCGCAGTCAATGCGTTTCGTAACTTGGTAAATATAGGCGCGCAATACGAAAACTATCTTCATAAATAAAATTATAAGTATCGGTGATTAATAGTAATATAATAAAACAATGGTATTTTATATTGGCGTGGAACCGACCGTGACTTCGTCGCACGAACCATGGCCTTATCATGGAGTCAACAACTTGGGCACGAAGCTGATAAGGAAGTGGGTATACTACTACAAAAATACATTAGCGAAAATATTCATCGCCTGCTCGCTAATCGGTGCAAAACCTTGGGTGACGTCTGGGCTCTTGATAATGATAGCCTACAACTACTAACGTTCAAGTGCAAACGCAGATTTGGAGATAGGGTTCTGGTGAGTTTCTTATCTCGCGCGTTTCGTATGCGTTGTGAATATAGGATATGTTTTATTTGTCGTCATAACAGGTTTTTGGACAATCTTAAGGTTTTAATATTAAAACTTTCGTGAGACATTTTATCAAAAGATTAACTAAAACGGTTTTCACTCACGTCTGCGTGTTGCCGCGGCCCAGGACGAACGTTCTGAAGATGGGTGTCATGACATCCGAAACGCGTAAACCATTTACGCGATTTACACGTGAGTGAAAACCGTTTTAGTTAATCTTTTAATCTTAAGGTTGAGTATGAGTAGTGCACAATTACTATGCATAATGATAACTAACTTGCAAGAAAGGTACTTTACTTAAAAGCCTACATTTTGATAAATTAAAACGTAGTGTTAATTTAAGAAAAAAAACTTACATTTGCATCTTCGTTGAATCTGTGTTCGACCACCGACTAATACGATACCCTAAAGCTGCATTGTATCTGTTTACATATTTGTTAGTTCAAACTAGTTCAAAGAAAGAAGAAAGAAAGAAAATTATTTATTGATAAATCGAGACTTAAATGTAGGCGTATAAACAAAAACATTTAAACGAATAATTAATAATCTACCTATATCTATGTATCTACGTTATACCCTCCTTCCAAAACCACCCGCCAAGACCTGCCCCCATCATAGAATAGACACACATACATACATACAAATCCATTCCACGACAATAACAAATCCCAGCAAACGATTTTAGAAGGTAGGTATAACGCTAATATAAAAAACAAAAGTTATTTTAAAATGGGTAGGCCATTGTAGTACAAAGGTGGAGAGTACGTAAAATTTTATGCAAAAGTCACATGACTTGGGTAAGCCAAGCCAGGTATAGATGAGTAAACAGAACAAACAGAATGACAATAATAAAATTATACCGCTATCTAATCTGCAGTTTCATCATCCGTAGGTGTGGTTTCTTATCAAAGCTACGCATAAGTTCACACGCCCCATTTATTGAAGTATCGCTTAATCTCTGCAAAGGCTCTTCATTCTATTAATAATAGGCATTAATTGATATTAATCGTAGTAATTACTCATATCTAAAAGAGTTAATAATAAAAAGGTGGAATGACAAGGCACTTGTATTATTATATATATTATTCACTTTATATTATTCACTATATACTATTCACTTTTGATGAGTAGGCAAGATACAAACACAAAAAAGGGGAGATATTTTACGATAAAGAGGTAGGATTATTGTGTGTTGCCAAGTAGGACATACTAGACTTCTTCAGTTTGATAAAAATGTATCAAATATGGAGATCACTGAACTTAGTAAATAGACCTAGGTATATGTATGTATAGTATACTCAAATGCCTTTCCGCTGAGACGAAGCAGAGCGAAACGGAATTTAGCTGAACATGGATTGACTCTAATCACAGTAATCACTATCCATCCAACCAAAATTACCGCTCCATTCCAGCACAACAGAGTAAACGCAATGACATTTCAAGCATTAGCTTAGCATATCTTAGACAAGTAGTTTATTTTGGTACGATTTAAGAATCGCATAAGATAAACGGTTATGAAAGCAGCAAAGCTACCAGGTGAAAATCCGCAATTCAATATAGTCTGGAAACTCATTAAAATGTAACATAGAAAATCTTCCGTGCCATCTAAATGAAACAGAACCGCGACCTGAACCTCCAGTCATATAATAAAGTCAAGAGAACTGCATGATTAATGACCTAGGCCACTCTACCCGGCCACGGTAATATTATACCCGGCCGGCGCCAGGCGGCTGGTTTCTATACCTAGATATTAGTGTTATCAGGTTATTATTCATATTATGTAGATAATAAGAACAGGTCTTTAGACGAATCTTGCAAGGGACAAAATTAATGTTCTAGAAGGTACCAATGTTTTTTTTAATATATCGTATCCAAATATGTGTTGCATTTAGAGGTAATTTTAAGAGATTAGATTTTTATCACATGTTATGCCTGATAGATATTATATACGATTGTAACCTATGTAATAAGTACTTACCAGTGGATACTTTTAAGTACTTAAGTGTATTCTTCATGCTGTAGTACCTACCTAATATTATCATATTTTTTGTTCGGTGGTAACTACCAGCAAACTATTCATGAAACAGCAAAATGTCAATTTATTATGTTCCTACTCAATCAAAAATAATATCACCATATTTAAATATATGAGTTTATCAGTTAGGTACTTTGAGGCATGGTTCACAGGGCGACCTTGTAACCAGACTTCCTGTTACAACGAGGCAATCCCAAACTTAAGTCATCATAACTTATTTTACTTAATTCTGTAGAATTTTACTTGTTTATTATCCTCTCAAAAATGCATGCTCAATGTTTTTGTTCTCTTTACAAATATGTGCAAACCCAAAATCATTTAGTTGTTTATTCTGCATGTCGATCTTACATCACGTACCGGTAGTGAGCTACATGACTTTTGAATGTTGGGCTTGTTTTTTTCTAAATAACATTTCAGAGAATAATGTCGTTTGCGAGTTCCTGGTTGCTGTTTGCGGTTAGAGCACGGCTCGGATAAGCTGTGGCATTTGAAGAGAACGCGTTTCGCCACACCCGGCCAGGCCCCCGTCGCCGACCAATCACAGCCCTCCACCGCAAACTGTAATCACTACTTTCGATGCATTAGGCTATAGACAGCCTTGGCTGGAAATAAACATTGCGTCAGGTAACGATTATTACTTACAAGCTCATATCTAATAACCTACTCAAAGGCTGTCATGATCTAAGCGTTCTCAAAAGTGCCGATTCAGGATAGGTGTGTCGTTTATTGCATCATGTGTTTTTGGTTGGAAATTACAGAAAAACAAGTTTATCAAAATTTCTTGTATCAAACCTAGCTATATCTACATAATATGCCTTATTCACCACGTTGAATAAGCATAATATCTATTTGTTACATGAGCAAAGATTTCATGTTGCAATGAAGTACATAACTCGTGTAACGGTTGTTTTGTAAATCGAATTCAAACAAAAATGTTCCAGAATCTCTATACGTTTCCCGGTGCGGGCGCAGTAGGATCACCATCAACTTGGCCGAAATGTAAACCTTGAAGAAACATTTACGAATATATTAATTTATGATAAAACAAATACAATCTCAGAAACTTATAAATAAATCTGTTTCGATAAAAGCTTTTCCAGGGTTCTTTCAAGTAGGTATTGGAAGAGTTCAAGGTAAATTTTGAATGAATGAACATCAAAATCAAATCAAATATACTTTATTGTACACCAAATAAAAAAGAACATAATTAACATAAAGGTGGAAGGTAACCAGGGACATTGGGCGACCTTATCACTAAAGTGATCTCTTCCAGGTAACATCATTTTATTTTATAAGTTAAGGTTAAGGGCTTTCTTTTGTTTCCTGCAATTATAAAGACAAAAGGTGGCGTCAGCTTTCGTGATACTGTTGAATAAATTGTAGTTAGTAATTAGGTATTATCAAGAAAATACTTAACAAAAGTAAAAAAAACTAATTATCTAATTTACAGCCAATTCTGTTTTGAAAATTAAATAGAAAAAAAGAACAAAAAAATATATAACTTCGTATAAAGCAATAAATAGTATTTGGATTAGTCTGCCAACCTGAAAGTGTTAAAAATAATAATACTAGTAGATACAATACCTACGTATGCAACCAAAACTTTTGCCAGATCATCACAGTAGAACCTCATGGATGACATGCTAGAGGAACACCTCGTAGGTAAGACTTCTTGGATAGTGTCAAGATCTTGACTGGCTTCATAGTGGCTGGCTTGAGAAGGCCCTCAATCAGGACTCATGGAGGAAGTTGGGGGAAACCCTTTGCCCAGGAGTGGGACAGTATTATGCTCTGTCCACGCAGTATACTTATTTCATTTTGACAGCTATACAAAGGTAGTACAAAAATAGTCTTCCTCTCAGCTGAAGTCTGGCCACTCTACATGTCTGTAACTTTCCGTTCGACAATGAATAATAAGGCAATGTTTATTAAACATCGTTTAAGTATCGAGGGGGGTTCACATCGACATTGTCTGCAATTTGAGACAGATCGAGAAGATTCTACGATACATGCAGAGATTGTACAATAGGTGTTTTATTGCTTTGCATTGACTGAATCAAATTGAGTGATACTTTGTTTAAAAGTATAATGTTCTTTAAATCTGCAAATTACTTTCTTGCATCAATACTTATATTAAATTAAACTTTTATTGGAAAATAAGCGAAAATAATCACGACCGGCAGGATTCGAACCTGCGTATTTCTGCTACCGTCAGAACGCCACTAGGCTACGGTCTACTAACTGCCAGGCGCGAAAATCCACACTCATTTCCATACACTTCAGACTGAGCGGCTGATGGCGCCTTATATTACTGGCTGATACTTATATTATTATCAGAGAAAATTCTATATTAGGTACATCTGCTTCAGTTGAACAAAAGAACAGCTTTTTATCACTACGCTGAAAAAAACAGTGTTACAAGATCAGTGAACCTCAGCAGTTTGATTTAGCCCGAAGAGTTGGCCAACATTAATTACCGCTGCTGGCTAATGAACCCTAATTAAACAGTTTGCGTGTCTGACACAAGCCTGATTGCAATCTTAGTGTTATTGCAGACCTAGGCTGGATAGAGTCATGTTTCAGAGTTATGCATCCTGCTATAAACGCTGGAATGTTACCTTCATTTGCTATTAAATACTACGTGCAGAAACGTTAAAAAAGAAGCAATAAACATCGTATATAATCTAATTTATACAGTATCTAACAAAACAGGTATTTAAGATCTATTCTCCAGTAAAGACTGAACAAACAATTTTTTACTTGTCGTTTTAGGTTGCGTTAAAAAACGCTAAAGAGGATAAGAGATGACATCAACGTTTGCTGAAATAATAGTGGCATATATTTTAAGGACTTGCAAATGCAATTAATACATGGCCACATTCGGAGTGAAGATGCCTACACAGTCCACATCACGTATGCGTTTTTGTTTGGTACAGAAATAACTGATCGAATTGCCAGCTATGCGATCAGACTATCACTTGGTACCCGTTCAAATTCCTACCGATACATCTAGACTTCTAATTATAATACCTGTGTAAATGCTGGTTGTCACGTAACTATCAGTTTTTTTACCCAAAAACCTAGTACACGTTCTAACGACCTTGCACAAACTAGCTAGGTTCCACTTATTAACATTCCAAGCGTTAGAATTTCCTGCTAGGTATAAAAAAGGTAGGTGTGTTCAAAAGTAATTTTTTAAGTAGACATTAAATTAAAAATATACACATAAATATTCATATGTGATACCAGTAAGCCAAAGAACAAAGAAAAACGTTGACTGTAATTTTAAAATGCAATTAAGTAACGAGTACCTACCCTGGTGTGAGTACTTTATAATTATTTCAATTATTGTTTAGTGTAGCTTTGAAATTGGCTTTTGGTTAAAAAAGTAAACAAATGAAACGCGTTTTCGATGCTAAAATTAAATTCTGATAATATACCTACATACTTACATGCATGTTTCTCCATATTGACGCTTAAAATAAGTACTTATTAAGTTCTGGGTTGAATATGCCTGAAATAAATGACTTATTTATTGTTTATAAAAATATTAATAATAAGTCTTTCGAATAAAAGGAATGGTCCGATACATAGGTACCCTAAATACTGGCATACAATTTAAAAGGTGTTCTAGTTGTTTAGGTTTTCAAAGTAAATAATTTTGCATTTTATATAGGTAAACGATTATGTAATATTCATTAATTATTAGATACCTATGCATGTTTTTTTACAAAATGGCTCGAATATTTTATAAAATACAAAGCATTGTATGTAATGTGTATGTACTAAGAGTAATTTTGCCGAGAATGCCTTTCCACTATACATCAAATATTATATAAATTTCTAACCACACACAAACACATCGAAAATAAAATATAAGGATCCACTCATACAAAGTCATATAATTATTGCTTGTTTACAAAGTATGGCACTCGGCTATTGAAGAGTAGGTACTTATATATGTACATAATTGCTATATGACACTTTCTACTAACACATGAGATCGCTCTAAGCTTTCCATGACGTCATTGCACTAGAATTTGCAATGCCTATTAGAAAACGTACGGAGGTTATAGTTATGTGAGCTAATAGTACCGGGAACTTAGTGGGGGTTTATGCAAATTCATGGCAGTTAATATGAAAAATACTGCAAACATTGTTTAAGTAATTATATCTTAGTGTGATTTAATTACCTACTACGAACATGAAGTACCTACTAGTTGAATTATAAAATATTTAAGCTTACATTTTTGAATAGATACGAAAAAGTATATATTGTAACTTAAAGTATAATAAACGTATATATATAAAGCCTCTTCTTCAGCTAGAAAATTGTAGCGCCTCAAACATTATTTTACTAATAACTTATGTAGTACAAATATATAGCAAAGGTTACATAGAAATAGCATATCATAATTAAACCAAATGCTTTTTTTGAGTCGTTACTTGATTTTATTGTCTATTCGCTTTACTGGTAGAGTATGCATATAGTATATTGTCTCCTATGGAATCAGTAAGGTGTTTATTACGTAACAGATTGACATGTTTATCTCGATTACCATAAACCAACACAAACAATGGTTTCGGGCCCTTGTAACAAAAGGCGAGGCCAGTGACGTGTTAATTGGAAAGTTGTTGCTGTTTCTTGCTCTACACTGAGAAAAATTTCTTGACTTACCTTCTGAGTTTTGCCTTCCAAAACCAATTCCTTCTCAAATTGGGCCTTTTCCTTCCACGATTTATCTTCTTAATTGGGGAAATAGCAAATTCCTACCGAAATTTGGAAGGTATTATTTTTTTACCATCTAATACGGTAGAACTGAAAGGAAGGATCTTTTTTGGAAGTATTTTATCTAGAAGGAATTTCCTTCAGTGCCAAATTCCTACTGAATAAAATGATTCCATCCAAATTTATCTTTTCAAAACAGTGGTAAATATTCAGTAGGAAAAATATAATCTGCATTCCACCGCAAACAAAAGGATAAGTCGGAAGGATCAGAAGTTTTTACCATTTAAACTGGATGGGCAAAATTTGGACGGAACGTAACGAAGAAAATCTTTCCGAATTAGATGACAATATCCTTCTTAATTGGTTGGCATTCTTAGGTAGGAAAGATAACGGAAGGAAAACATAGATTATCCTTCTGATTGCAAAATGACCGTCCAATGAAAATTAATATTTATCTTCATATCCAGTGGGAAGCAAAGTGGTACCACTATTCAATCAGAAACAAAAGGAATAGGCGGGCCTAATGGAAGGAAATACCTCCGAAATAAGATGTATTACATATGGACGGAATTTAACAAGAAATTTCCTTTCAAATTAGATTATAATTCCCAACTAAGGTAAATAAAAAAAAAACATTAGGTAAAGTATCGGAAGGAAAACACGGGTTAACCTTCCCACATTGAAGAATATTTACCCTCCAAACTGGTGGGAAATAAAGTGGCACTCTCTTCCACCAGAAACGAAAGGAATGGTCAAGCTTGTTGGAAGAAATTACCATCTCGATTAGATGTATCATATTTTGACGGAATAACACAAGAATACACCTCAAATTAGACAATAATATCCTTCTAAATCAAATTTAATAAATTTAGTAGGTAAAGTATCGAAAGGAAAACACGGGTTAACCTTCCCACGTTGAAGAATATTTACCCTCCAAACTGGTGGGAAATAAAGTGACACTCTCTTCCACCAGAAACGAAAGGAATGGTCAAGCTTGTTGGGAGAAATTACCATCTCGATCAGATGTATCATATTTTGACGGAATAACACAAGAAATACACCTCAAATTAGACAATAATATCCTTCTAAATCAAATTTAATAAATTTAGTAGGTAAAGTATCGGAAAGAAAACACGGGTTAACCTTCCCACATTGAAGAATATTTACCCTCCAAACTGGTGGGAAATAAAGTGGCACTCTCTTCCACCAGAAACGAAAGGAATGGTCAAGCTTGTTGGAAGAAATTACCATCTTGATTAGATGTATCATATTTTGACGGAATAACACAAGAAATACACCTCAAATTAGACAATAATATCCTTCTAAATCAAATTTAATAAATTTAGTAGGTAAAGTATCGGAAGGAAAACACGGGTTAATCTTCCCACATTGAAGAATATTTACCCTCCAAACTGGTGGAAAGTAAAGTGGCAATCTCTTCCACCACAAACGAAAGACCTGACCATTGTCAGGCTTGTTAGAAGGAATTACTATCCCGATTAGATGTATCTGGGCGCACGGTAGTGCGCCCGCCAAGACGAGCACAGCGCCAGCGGCCGTCGCGCGCACTACCTACCTTTTCTCGAAACATTTTGCCGTATTTTCGTACCCTCATAACTCGGGATACGATTATACTACATACATTTACCAAAATTTCAGGATATTGGACTTAACCAAAGTGTAGAATGTGTAAGCTTGTATACCTAGTTAGAAACTTGGCTCATCATGAGATCTGATTACTTTTTGATAGTGCGAACCTTGCTCTCGTCTTGGCAACCTTTTACATGAAATGGTTTTTGGTGGAATCATATTTTCACATACCTACCAATCAAATTAGACAACAATTAACATATTTACATAAGTAATGATTATCATTAAAAATGTAATGTATGCCTGTAAAATTATAAATAACAAAGAGTCCTCTGGATCGTGCTCAAATAGATAGACACCTGCTAATAAGTGATTTGTTAGGTATGTCTATGTAAGTATACATGGGCAATTTTGTAAAAAAAAAGTTTTGTACCAATAATGTAATTTTGCAGCATAATGTCAAAGTTACCACGTATATTATACCTAGATAAAATTAGTAGGTAGGTATAAAACTGATACTAATATAGGTATCTAAGTACTTATACGAAATGTTGAAACGATCGGAGCTATAAAAGTTGCTTACTCAGGTACCTACATCCTTTCAATATCAGAAAAGAGCTGATTACTATCAAACGGCTGAACCGATTTTGATAAAACATATAACTTTCACAAAGATAAAACAGATATAACAATTTATTGATAATTTGCAATAGGTAGGTAATTAAAATGTCAAGAAAATATTGATAGGTGCAATTATTATCAAAATTAATAATAATTTAGGTAAGTACTGTATAATAATATAATTATAATAATCCTGTTCTCATTTAACATATTTCCTACCATTTAGTTTATGTAGAACTTTTTGTGGATAGTAAAAAACTCGTCAATAGTTACCGAGGTAGGTACCTATAAAAAGTTTGTTAAACGAGCCACTTCTTCAGCTTTATTTTTTAACCCCGACGCAAAGAGGGGTAATATAAGTTTGACGTGTCTGTGTATCTGTGTACCTATGAGTTTACACATTTATTGGTATGACACGTTATCATTTTTAGTGTTGGTGATATCGGTTGGAAGGCAAAGAAACTCTAGGAACACTCTCCGGAAAGTAAAAGTACCTACCTACCACTAGTACCAATGGGTTAAAAATATAAACGCGTTCAAAATTAGAAGGATTAATAATGTTTCCTTCTAATATTCCTTCCAAAATTACGAAAGTAAAAGTACTTACCTAAAGTAACCTCTCATTTACCTACAAACGCGTTCAAAATTGGAAGGAAATAATTTCCTTCTGATGTTCCTTCCAAATTTTGTGATACCAGTTGTCATAAACTTTTTTTCTTTTTAGATATCTAATAACTATACTTACTAGTGTTTTCTTACAAACAGACAATCCAGTATTAAAATGAGTCAAACTGAAATAAATGATCAGATTATGTTGGTTTTATCAAGTACCTAGGTAATTGCTAATTAATTAAACAATTAATTCTAAAGAAAATCAAATCACTGAAGAAGAATTTGTACGAAATTCTGTTTTTATTCTTATTGCTTACCTACTTTTAATTCGTCTAGCAAATAAATGTTTTTTTCATATTGTTTAATTTTTGTTTCATACATTTTTGAATTAAACTAGGTACTTAACTATTTACTTATTAATTTATTGTGGATACAATTTATGTATGTTAACATCAAAAGATACGTACAAAATAATAAACTAAACTACATTTAGAGGTATATACTAAACTAGTAGTTCTCCGAACAGTAGACCTCATGAGACTCATATTTGAAGAACCATCTTTAAAAACATTACAATGGTACTTCAATATACCACTCGATATTTTTTCTCGTTTAGAGCTGGCATCACTCAGCCACTCGCGCTGGCGCGGCGCGGCGCGTTTTATATGCCTACGCGCCGGCGACGCCCGCGGCCCGGCGGCATATTATATCATAGACTTCCGCGCAGTACGCACGCAAGCGCGCTACTCTCGAGTCTTTGTAAAAATACCTCTACAATTCGTGAAAAGTGAATACCTAGAAGTGACAGTGAATTGCCTACCTATAACCATTGTGGTAAGTTTAATCTCCACACATTTTTTGCTATTTCTTTTGACAAAACCAACATTTTTGTATGGCTTGGGGTGCCACGGGGCACGTGGCACTGCCACATGCCCTCGTTGGCACTTGATTCTATTACTAAGAGTTAGATACCTATTATGTAGGTAAGTATGTTTATCTAGGTATATCTTACTAATATTATTTTAAAAACGAGCGTTGAATGTAGGTTACCTAATTAGTATTAATTAGGTAACCTATAATTAGTTAAGTAATTAGTATTCCTACGCAGACGCTCTATAAAAACTTTTTGTTACCTACCTAGTTTACTGAATACCTACCTACTATGTTTCTGTCTGTTTGAGTTAGGTTACCTTATCACGGCGAAACGAAAGATATTTAGAATTGGTATAGGTAAGTACCTGCCTACCTATCTGTAATTTTGCACGTGGATATTTTGATAATCGAATATGTGAGTACCTACATTAAGTACCTATAGGCTACCTAGGTACTTTTCATCCTGAGGCAAATTTGATATTGTTGGGGCGAGTAGGTACACATTTTTGTTTTCCCTTTTATAATAGGTACTTACTTAAAGAAAATAATGGGCCTGTTACCCATGTTAGAAAATGATATTACCTAGTCATTTTAGAGCAAATTGACGACCAATACCTAACTTGTGAAAATTAACATTTCAGTGTTGTTATGGCATCCCAACAAGATGCAGCAAGTGAGCTGATAACAGTGCTCCATAAACTTGGGGCAAATGAAAACATTGTATCCAGTTTCCTTGGTAAGTTACAGTACCTACCTACCTAATACTGCTAATACCTTGGTACCCTTTTTAATTAATATGTGAATAAATTTATTTTACATAAGCAGTAATAATAAAGATACAATACGAAGTCGTATTTGTACGACTTTTTTACATTTCTTTAATATTTGAAGTACGTAGTAATTGCCTTGTAATTGCAATCGCTTTTATTTCTGTCTTCGTCACAGTCATTTGTTGTACCGCTTGAGTTTGCTTTTGGTGTTCCGTCCTACAATGAGCCCTTACAGTTTCACTCTGTCCATCCATCCGTCCGTCCGTCGGTCCGTACACCCTATGGCTATTATCTTCTACAAATTATGGATATAAATTCATTAAATTTAGTACATTTATGTATCGCGTTTAGATATTATTTTTGGCATCTTAAAATAATAATAACGTTATATTTTAATTAGTATGATGAATAGATAGATTCTCTCGGCCACTTATTTTTTTAACCCCAGACGCAAAAGAGGGGTGTTATAAGCTCGACGTGTCTGTGTATCTGTATGTCTGTCTGTGGCATTGTAGCTCCCAAACGAATTGACCGATTTTGATCTAGTTTTTTTTTGTTTAATGGGTGAGCTGATCGAAAATGTTCTTAGCTATGTTTCATCAAAATCAGTTCAGCCGTTTGGAAGTTATCAGCTCTTTATTAGTTGATGAAAACGATTTACGCAACTTTAATAGGCCTTATCGATTCGATTTGTCGTATTTAGCGTGTTTGAAACATATTGTATACTTGTGGTAACCTAGACCTGATGCTGTTGCATCATCAGATACCTACTGCATCGTCAGGAGTTTGCAGGATATCTAACTCCTTACCAAATTACAGTAGATATGTCGTGTTTGGGCTCATTGTAACGGTCTCAATGAATAGGACATAAAAAGAAAGTGACATGTCATTTATGGCTGAGTAAACTCTCAATGTAGTGGACATTGAGAGTGTACTCAGCCACAATTTTGTCCGATGTTTTATAAGTTAAAAAAATTCTATTCGTTACCTAAGCAGTATCAAATGACTATGACAAAGACACAAACAAAAGCGACTGTAATTTCTTTTCGCCAGGAGGTCGGCCCCCAGACCTGGTTACTACAAAAGTTCATCACAACACAATCGCATGAATGGTTTCGGAAATGTACTTCATTTGTCCGTCTGTACTTATTATTGCACATGTTTTGCAGACTGCTGGTATACACCCTCGTCAAACGAAAATAAAAGATCTTAGTGCTACCAAAAGCTACGATAGTTCTCTAAAAACGGAGTGCAGTAGTTCGGAAAATACGGAGTGCAGAAGTTCGGAAAAAACGGAGTGCAGTAGTTCGGGAGAGACGGAGTGCAGTAGTAGTTCGGAAAAAAATACAGACAGCGCAGAAACAGCAAGCATTAGCGAAATAATAGATATATCTTTATTCAATGACGATAATTGCCGATTTTGTCGGGCTTATAAAAATGAAATCAAAACTATTTGCACTGAAGAAGTATCACTACTTAGAAACGAAAGTAATTATGTATCTGATTTGCAATTGCAAAATCCTAGTGAGACTGGTATAAAAGAAGAATCTCTTTGGAGACAAGTAGTTATTCAATGACGAAAAAACTGCTGCTTAGTGACGAAACAGCAAAGTTGCGTGCCGGTTCTACCTCCAAGCTTCAAAAAAGCACGCCACAAAAAATTAAAAGGGCCTCTTGTCACAGATCTTTGGGGGAGAGCACGGCAGAATATTGTCCACCGGGTATTTTTTCTTTAGTTTTTTATTATATTTTGTATGGATTTTGCTTATACTTGCTATTTTGATTAAATGATTTAATTATTTCCAGAATCTGACGAGGAAATAAAATGTCTACTCGACAATTTGCGGAACAATATACCAACACATGTTTCTGCTGAACTAATTCAGGAATGGACAGAAACTCATGATTATCGGATGAAAGAATTAAAAGAAACGAACGGAACACTTTGGGATTATTTTAAATCCTACAAAGCTCTCCCAGCTCCTAACATTGGCCCATCACTTGTAAGTGTAACGACATTGACGACAACAGCTTTAACACCATGAAACTGTACAGTAAAAAGTAAAATTTCTTATCTTTTATTTTAGATCAAAACGGACTTCAAACTTTTATTCCAAGAATCGGATCCAGCTTGCAAACTTCAGGATTTTATAATTTCCAAGAGGACTGAAATTATAAAATTAGCAAAGGAAGTGCAAAACAAATTGACTGCGCTTACGCAAAAAGAGAAAATTACAACGTTTCTCTCCTTGGCTGAAGGTAAGAACGTTATTCATAAGCCATCGGCACATTTGATAGGTACGAAAACGATAAAATGATCAAGCAGTTTTGTTCAACAAAGAAATTAAAATAAATGCAAATACTTAGTAATTAGTTAATTATTATTTTAGTTGTTGATTTTTATTATTATTTATGTTTTTAGGAAATAATATAAAAGATCAAACCACCGGATTGCTCCTGCTGTTGCCTTTTTTGTTCCCTGGAGTATATCAAGTAAATAAAAATTGGAAGCCCACAAAAAGTAATGTGCTCGATGCCTTCGTCTTCAAAGTTGACTCAGAAGCGGATGTTGAAGAGGGAATCGACAAATTGCGTTGTGTAACCCGTTCCACTAGCAGTTAATGAAGGTAGATTATTGCATTTTTTTTTTAAGTGAATTATCAATGATTTCACTTGGGGAAATTGAGACAAACAGTGGCCACAACTTAACATATTGTAAGATTTATTACTTTAACACCCTTTCTATTTTACGACTCATTTTATTATTTTTGAAGACGATTACGTAACAAATTACCTATTATCTATTGAAATGTCTAGAAAAATATACCTAGGTAAATAATTTAACAATCTGTTACCCACAAGTTAACTCATTCGAGTTACGCACTTACCTACTTATAACTACTATACGTACTAAACTTATTACTAACTTTTAACTTATACAATTGTAATATTAAAATCAACAATGTTAACTCCAAGATTAATTATTTATTACAAATAAATGTATCATGCAAAATCAAGCACTAAATTAAGATGAAATTATTGGGTGAAAATTATATTATTTACTCAATTGTTGTGACCCATTATATTGAAAATAACAATGATTTCCTTTCGTTCAAATAAAAGAAAACTGAACATTATAATATTTACCATGTTAGGATTATGTAATACATGATGCGATTCAATAAAATGAATTCCTTACAATGACGTACCACCAGTCATGAGGAGGCAATTTTGTCAGATTATTTGGTTTGACAAAAACTATACTGTCATACAATACATACTTTTTAAACTTCGTTTTACTTACACAATAAGCACAAACATGGGGATCAAAAAAATTAGTTTCTAAAGACAAACCCTCAAAAAATACTTCTTTCGAATTATTGTCATAATATATGTCCGATATTTGTATGAATTCTGGTTCACCACTGTTTTTCTCAATTTCCAACGCTAAGACGTGTTTAGGTTCATATCGTATACCGTATAGAAAGAGGTGGTCGCTATTATTATAATTTTGTTGACAATAGATGAATATTTCTTTTTTAAGCTTGATTTTGAAAGATGCGGTAAAAAACTGTTTAAAATTTGATGCCAATCCGCCTTAGTAACGAATCAGTTAATATTGTCATTTGTAATTTTTGGTTTAATATTTTGTAGAAATACAGTCAATCCTTTGAAAATTTCATTGTTTTTATTAATATGTCATTTATTTTCCACTTTAGGTCAGTTACGCAAAGATAGTAAAAATTACTTCATATTGCCTATGAATAAGGTAAATGACGAAGGCAGTTCTTGATGAAAATGTATTTGAGAAATTTTCTCCGATATATGAATTAACCACACCTACGACTGAGGGTATGTCAACATTTATTTCGATTCCAAAAGTTTCCTACATAATAAGTATCTACCTCTTATATAGAAGGTAAATACCGAGGGTAATTGTGTTATAACGTAGGTAATTTAAACATTTTCTTTCTAATTTTATTATGTTCTACCTAGGTACCTACGACAGAAGAAAAAGCGATGGGTATGCATAATGCTTCACTCGAGTACGTATTAATTTCAATGTACCGAGAGGAGCCCTTCGAACAATTCAGAGCACTGAGCATAATGCCTAGAGGTGGCTACCTCTAGGTATATTGTGATCACTGTTCACAACTTCAGTTAACTTCTGAATTGGAAGGATTTTTCCCACCGCATTTTCTTCTGTCGTAGGTGGGTAGTTCATAATTCGAAAGAAAATACCATGAATTACTTTCTAATTATACCTAATTACCTTTGATATTTACCCTCTAGATTAGGAGGATTACTTACCTAGTTTATAGATTAAGTTAGAAGGTAGAAAGCTTCTTGTTTGGAAGGAAAATGTTGATATACCTACTATGTATCTTCCTTCGTCGTAGGTTGGTAGTTCATAAATTAGAAGGAAAATTCTTGAATTACCTTCCCATATTTACTTTCAAGATTAGGGCGACTCCTGTGTCTAGGAAGGTAAAAATCTTCTAAATTTGAAGGTCAAGCACGATTTACCTACTGCATAATTCCTTCGTCGTAGGTAGGTATTTCACGAACAAGAAGGAAAATGCTCGAATTACCTTCCTATTACATTTAATTACCTTCGTTTATATACCTTCTAGATTAGGGCGACCACTGTGTATAGAAAGTTAAAAATCTTCAAAATTTGAAGGTCAAGCTCGATTTACCTACTGTATATTTCCTTCGTCGTAGGTAGGTATTTCACGAAATAGAAGGAAAATACTTGAATTACCTTCCTATTATATTTAATTACCATCTAGATTAGGGGGATCACTATGTAAAGGAAGGTAAAAAGCTTCTAAATAGGAATATTGCTTCGTGTATTTACCTTCTAGATTAGGGGAATCACTGGTATAGGAAGGTAAAAATCTTCAAAATTTGAAGGAATCACGATTTACCTACCGCATAATTCCTTCGTCGTAGGTAGGTATTTTATGAACTAGAAGGAAAATACTTGAATTACCTTCGCTTATTTACCTTCTAGATTAGGGCGACCACTGTGTATAAGAAGGTAAAAATCTTCAAAATTTGAAGGACAAGCACCATTTACCTACCGCATAATTCCTTCGTCGTAGGTAGGTATTTTATGAACTAGAAGGAAAATACATGAATTACCTTCCTATTCTATTAAATTACCTTCGTTTATTTACCTTCTAGATTAAGGGGATCACTGTATAGGAAGGTAAAAAGCTTTTAAATAGGAAGAACAAGCTCGATATACCTACCGCGTATTCCATCGTCGTAGGTAGGTATTTTATGAACTAAAAGGAAAATACTTGAATTAGCTTCCAATTATACTCAATTACCTTCGTTATTTTACCTTCTAAATTAGGGGGTCACTGTGTATACGAAGGTAAAAAGCTTCTAAATTGGAAGAACAAGTACGATTTGCCTACCGCATATTCCTTCGTCGAAGGTAGGTATTTTATAAATTAAAAGGAAAATACTTGAATAACCTTCTGAATATTTCCAATTAGGATTAGAAGGTCAGGACCAAATTTAAAAGGAAATTTAACCACATTAACCTTCTAAAACAATCCGTCCTTTTTATAACAGCAGGAAAAGAATGGAAGGTAAATATATTAGACGGAAATTGGGCTCGCTTACCTTCCAACATTTACCGTCCTTTCCAAAAATTACCGTCTATTTTGACTCAGCAGGAATTTCCGACCGAAATTTCGAAGGTAATTTATGATTTGTATAACCTACCAAATTAGAAGGCTGACTTGGTAGGACACTGTTTGGAAGGAAGTTATTATAGACGGTAAAATCCCATAATTTATTCCTTCCCAGTGGCAAGGTAAATTACCTGCTGAGTCAAAAGAGAAGGTTATTCCTTCCGTTTTTCGGAAGGTCTTTTTTCTCAGTGTATACGTCAACGGGAGGTGTGGCACGGGCGCATGCGCCGAGACACGGGCACTGCGGCGCGCGTGCGCCCGCGCATACACGCACAGCACATGCCCCCGATATAACCGGGGATTGACAGCTCTTGCCAAGGTTGCCAGTTAGTATTGTCAGCAATTTTGTCACGCCACTGTTATAGATTTTATACACTAAACGAATTCGTCATTATTAAAACGTTAAACCTACCTATCCTAAAACACTCTTTAAATAATGGACCTAATAAATTGTTTATTTTCCTACTGATGTAAAGCAATGCTTATAATTGCATGAGGAAGAGTATAAGACATACTAACCCAACAACTTACAAATTCTTATAAAAAAGGGACTCTACCATGGACATACATATGTATACATAATTTATTGATACAGGTACATACTAATTACAGGAAGATACGATGATATATAAAAACATCATGGTTCTAATAGTAAACATAGAGATTGTAAGTACGTATTCCCCTTCATTCAACTACGCATGTTTCAAATTTCATTGTAATCCTATAACAATCGATTCGACAAACCTCACACGGAAGTTTTTGCAACGGTAAATAAATTAGGAAAGCATATATGTTCATTGTATACACCGGACGAGCCGACGGCCCCGCTGCAGCCTTGCCGGTCCAAGATATTTGGAGTATTTTGGAGCCAGGGTCAGCAGAACAGCGCGGTGCTAAGTTAGACTTCTGTTTGTGTTTGAGTTGGCAATTTGAGCTGCGTTGCATATATGTACAGGACTATGTGTTAAAAGTGCATGCACGAAAGAATCTCACTATATGTACAAACTACTTACCGAAATATATATCTATTACCAGCAATATTAAAGCTTTCTTAATAAACCTGCGTGAAGACAATCTTTACCATTGATACTAAAAGTCTCCATTATAAATCTGCGTGAAGTTATTGCTCCCTTCACATGTATGTATGTAGGTACATACCATCTATTTATTTTTTAAATATCAGCCTAGGTACAGAAAATGTTGTATGTTACTACATACTTACAGCAACACGGTCTGCGGTCTGCCATAATTTCATAGTAATTATTTATCACTGGAAAACGTGATGATATTTTATTTTTAGGTACATTTATTAAGTTTATGGCACTATAAAAAAACAGCAATGGCTATTAATGTAGAGTAAGATAGATATACCGCTAAGAGGCTTAGAATACCTGTGTCCTACTAACTAACCCTGTACGAGTACAGCCACAATCCTTCGCAGTATTGCATCAGCTATATTACTTTACAGCTAATTTCAACTGTTATCGACACTATTATGTTGCGATAAAGGCACGTGCGATATAAGTAGTAATTTTCCTTTCACGTCTGAATCCTGATTGCTAAATCCTGTAAAATAAACAACCCCACACAACAATAAAAATGTCCAAAACAAAATATAATAATACTATAGGTTCAACACACGATTTTATTTGCATACAACAGATAGGTAGTGACTGGCCAAAGAGACCAAAAGCTAATTAATTTAGTCACAAGACTTCTGATATCGTAAAAATAGATGCGATTTGCTAGACACGCTTTTTTGATTTTCATTTCATCAGCTGTTTATATTCAAATTGTCCTTGAACGAGTGTTTGAGCCAGTTCCAACACACTTTTTGCAATTTCTAGTTTTCCGCGAGTGACGCGAGTGGGCGCTGGCGGCGTGTGATTGGTCGACTCAACCGAGCCTCCAGACCACGTCACTCCGATAACAAAACGCTGTATTGTATGGTATATAGCTAGGTAGGTATCACGCTGCCAGAACTCGTGACTCGCTTCATAATTACTATTCGTTTAAAACAATCAGCCATGACTAAAGCTGACTGAAGCCTACAAAAATACAGGCTGCCAAGATTTGTTTAACTCTTATTGTCGCAAAAGAGGCCAATATTTTTGCAGCAACAGTTGTTAAACTTATGCAACGGTGTCCTGACCTTTTCTCTTTGCAACTCAGCTAGCTATTTTTATCTTATACCTATTAGTTGGTAGGTATATTCTAATTGTGCATCCATATTTTTTTGTTGCTACATTAGTAAGAAGTTCTTATTTTGATGGCACAGCAATTTAGCTAGTAGCAATAGGTACGTGTCAATATAACGAAATGTTTATTCAAGACCTACGTTCACGTTATCTGTACGAATAGCGAACGTACCTCTGCGTAAGTGGAGACAACATCCGATTCGAGATATTGAATTTTATCACGTTTCTTCAGAAAAACGCACGTGGCAATAATTTAAGAACCGTATGCAGTTTTTCCGCCAACTTTCTTGCTTATAGCATTATGCGCAGTTTTAAGTGTTTTCTGAAAGAGTTACAAATGTTGCAAAGAGTTAGTTTTGAACTGGTTCCAATAAACAATGATGCACGGTTAGGCATAACTAGGTATATAGGTACGTGGTGAGGAACATGAAACTAAATGGCTGAGACAAAGTTTCCATGAAAACCCATCCAATAAATATCTACCAATTGTCGCGAAACAATTTAACCAATTGATGAAAATTACCTACCTACTCACTGGCAAGTAAGTACCTAACAGAGAAAATCCAGTGCATACTGAAGTAATACCACGCCTACTTTATAAGAAGCAGTTTGCGTGTAAATATGCCAACATATACGTGCCTCCAGAACAAGGGTCAATTGGATCAAAAAGTTGTTCAAAACATAAATGGTTTCAATTTACATCAGACATTTGATGATTTGCGTCATTTGGCGACATGGCGCCGTTGATACATGGAAATTCTTGCCCCTCAACATCCCGAAGGTCGGTGCTTCTTAGTTCTTTCCAATCACGCAACGCTCGCTAATTCTGCTGTGCTATAAAATGAACGTAAAACCTCCATAAAAGAAACGCGGAAAATTTCATACTTTGACCTGTAAAAACTGCATGACCACATCGCTGAAAATAGCCGAATGACAAACAATATTCGGCGGCCTAACTCTAAGCTAATAAATGTAAAGTAAACTGGCATGAGGTGCTGCGGTGATGGAGTCAAGTGTAGGTACAGACAGAAGTACCGATCACTTCATGACCTCCCACCCACACAAGCATGCACTGCACACAGACGCGCAGAAACAGAGGCGTGTTCGTATCCATGCACAAAAGTGCACGTTCTCATGACGCCGCACACAAGCATGTTCGCAAGTATGTGTGCTCAAACAATGCGATTCATTTGAAAAGGCGCCAGTAGAAACGTAAGCCAGTCACCTGACCGTCTCGACCACCCCCATGGAATCGAAACGTCATTACTGAACGCTGGAGAACACCAAACTCGACCTTATAGCGGCATAGGAAGCCTCAAAATGACACGCGACGCCAGCGTCCTCGCGCCTGCATCGAAAACTCGACGCGGAATGAAGATTTACCAGTTTAAGTTTAAAATGCCGTATCCTGAAGTCGTCGTTGCGATAGTCAACTTTGAGGATGTCATATAAATAAAGATATTGGCAAGTCAGTTCCGCACGCAGGTGGCGACGAGCTAACAAACAATTTTTTCAGCGAGAACCTTGAGGATTGGGACGAGTCGTGACGCTAGTGCCACTCCCAGATACAAAAGCAAAGCTACGATACCTACACTTATTTCAGTATGCTCGTAGGTAGCAGACAGACACGATATAAAGATATTAGCTACGAAATAAAGATAACGATAATTTTTACAACTGAAAATGGTGCAGTCAAATATTGTTACTTTATTCGATATTTTACCTTTAAGTATTTGTATTAAATAATTCAGCTTGTTTTTACTCTCCCTTTACTTATTAACTATTTAAGTAATTCACTAGATTCACCGAACCGAGCCTTTGTATCAGAAGACTCTATTCAGTTGCTAATTTTCACATAAATCATAGTTCATCATCAGCTTATAAAAGTACACATAAATACATAACGTTCGATTTATTGAACCTTTATTGAATTTAGATGTTTACACCTACAAAACATGCAACTCACCACACTTCAGTGCAGAGACACGATCAACACGATGTCATATATTTAGTTTAGAAGCCACATAAAGGATGTTCGTGTATAATTGCTAAGTGCGATGGCAAACTTCCCCGAACCGGACCATCCGAATAAAAGCGCTTGCAGGCGGTATCTTTAGTTATATCTAGTCGATAATTAGAGTTTATTACCCAGTCAGGGTCGGGTAACATCGCAACAATGAATGCAAACAATTCATGAAACTCTGTGGACTGAACGTCTGAACACAATAGTTGGAACATGATCTAGTTTACATTCAAAAACAGCCTAAATCATGTTAATCTAGCTTAAACCTGTTAGCAACTATGTAGTAGTAAAGTACATACAAAAAGCCGAGTTCTAGTTGAATTTTAATTAAGAAAATTGATTTTAATTACCTAGACGCTCTCAATCCATTTTACTGAACCCCCTTTCAGTATTTTTATTGCCTGGATTTTTTTCTCAAAGCTCTAACTTTTTACTACCCCATTCCTTGGCTCAAATCATAGACATTGTATAATGTCTATGGCTCAAATAAAGTTCACAAAGCTCTCTGATAATAATGCAAGCAAAATAAACTGCAAAATGAAACCTTGACCCCGACGTGATTTGAACACGCAACCTTCTGATCTGGAGTCAGACGCGCTACCGTTGCGCCACGGAGTCGATGTCAATTGCATCGAAATAGTAATATTTAATAAAAATTACAAAAATTAATTTAATTGTACAATACAAATCAGAGCATGTCTCTTTAATGAAGTCGGTTAGAAGTATCGTACACCCCATGATACTAAACTAACAATAATGCCTGTACAATAGATCCATACAATACTAGTTTTTCATTATCATGCAAAGTTTTCAATATTATGTTACATAAGCTAGATATTTATCATCAAGTAATAATTTTAATGAGTTTGCAACATAGTATTTTATCATTTTGAACCCAATGATATTCATAATAAAACCTCATTGTTCGATTCGAACCCCTCTTAGTGGACTCAATTCAAGTAAGTATGGGATAAAATTACTGATATACGTTTAATTTTATCATTGTTTAGTCTAAAATATAATATGATACGTTTATAACTACATTCTACTTCTTAAATTGCTTATTGCTACATTTCATTATGATTTTTTCCTACATCTTAATATAATATCTGTTCCTACTAAGTATTATTTTTATTTTAAAAGCTGGTGGCGTCATCTAGTTGAATTAATTGGTACTTCTTTATGTGGGGCTCAGGCATCGTTTTATGTTATTGTATCCACCAAATGAATATAATATTGTGTGGCGCGAGCGGATATTCTTTTATCTTGCTAAATTATTCATTAGGAAATATAAGTGATGGGTAAAATAGCTTGTAGTAACAAACTACAAAATTCGACATAGATTACGCAAGCCCCTGTGGCCTAATGGATAAGGCATCGGCCTCCTAAGCCGGGGATTGTGGGTTCGAGTCCCACCAGGGGTACTGAAACCATGTTTTTGTTAATTTTAATTTATTACTAGAGCATTAAACAATAATAAAATGAACACCAGAGACATTTCGAGAGTATCGTAAGTTTTTACAATCACTGCAGCTCCACGAAGTGGGAGGCATCTTAGACCCGTGTGCCGAATGTAGTAGCCGACTTGATTGGGAAACCGGCAATCATTATCTGGAAAAAACGTTCATAAATATCAAATAATAGTATATTATGCAACTAGTGAATAAAGGACGGATTTCAAGCGAGGGCCATAGATGAGTCACGAGCAAGTGAAGGATTCTAATGATTGATTCACGAGCGCAGCTAGTGATTCAACTGTTAGAATCCTGAACGACGCAAGTGATTCATGGCCCTCGATATAAATTCGTACCTACTTTATTCAGGAGTTGCATACTATACTTTATATTATACAATGACTACGAGAAAAGACATAATTTAAGCGGAAATAGAAATTTAATCATTAAATAAGAATTGTTACATTCATTGAAATGGACATTAAAATTAGAGCAATGACTGAAATGAAGCGTAATTTTCTTATTATTATCATTACGGTGGTCAACTTGTGAAACAATATTTATTTCTATAAAGGCAGCAAAGAACACAAAACAGTTTTTAATCTAATGCCAAACTCCTTGTCGCAAATATCGACCAATCAAATCTCGAGAATTTATTTGCACCAAAGAGTTTAATATTAGCGCAAGGAGTTTGGGTAAAGCTCTGATTTCCTAGGAAAGCGGTTCCGACATATAGCGGCCGTAATACAGCGGTGAATGATGTCACTAGAACGTTGTCTATGTAAACGAAATGTCGCGGTTTCCTAGAGAGCGGTAACTTGCACCGTAATTTACTTTAATTATTTTTGCGTCCGTAATATTAAAGCCGCTATATAAAGGCGCTGCTGTCCTAGGAAACCAAAGCTTAAGCATTTAAATAGAGACGGGATATATTTTTGTGTTCCAAATTCAAACTCCAAAATAGTGAATAAAAACAAAACAGTGAGTAAAAGGCCTTTTTATTCACTGTTTTGCGTGAATAAAATAAGCTTTTCAGAGTAGGTAGACAGGTACGCACGGTTCAGCTGAGCTGGTAGAAGCAGGGGTTCCAAAAATGAAACATTTTTATATGAACCAAGGACGTTTATTCGCCTACATGGCTACGCTAATACTAACTTACAAAACAATACTTAAAACTAAACTTAGTTACAATACTACCTGCGTACAAAAAAGGGACAGAGTGCACATGTGTGGGTCGGGAACCGACCGCGCGGCAGGACATTGGAGCCGTCTCCAGTGTTGATAAAAAAACATTGGTTATTGCAGATGGCAGGACATAACTCCTCCGTCCATAAGAATGAAATTTTACGATGATGAGTTAATCAGAGGAAAATTACATTAACATTTTTTTTAAATGTCCATTAAATAGATATCTGTGTTATAATGTGTTCCGTTTCAACAATTATAATCAAAAATCAGTTTCACATATTTGAATAGCAAAATGGGTTTTATACAATTTAACAGAATAATACAAATAATAGTTACACAGAACTAAAAGGTCATGAATAGAAATATTACACAATGACATGTATATAAACTAATATTTTTCCTTAATAGCTTTAGAAACAATAAAAATCATTTAAATCTGTCTACACAAAGTGTTACACCACATTTACAAAGAAAGACTATAAAAGATGACAGTAAAGTAAAACATTTAAATTAGAAATTAGTGAAAACGCACAGGGTTGTATCAAAATATAAAAAAACGAACTCAATTAAAATTGACTATAACATTGAGACAAAATATTTGATTCAAATCAATTAATGTGATATTCCATAGTTATACCTAATTGAAATGAATTATGTTTTAAAATGACATGATAATTAAGATGTGGCAAATTAAATATTTTTATGATTAATTCAGAAATTTAATATCTACTATAAATGGTATATGTGTTAACAGATAGCGGCGGGATTATAACATTATTTGTTACAACTTGTTATCAATTTCATAGTTTCACTTCGGTGGTTGCAATGTATAAATCAACTGATAAAAACTTAATTTTTTTGCATATGAAACATTGTTACCGCAAGAGTACTTATAATTTATTGGTATTACTTAAACGATTTTAATAGAATTACACATAAAGTAAAATTATACAAAGTTTTACATATAGGAATGTTTTACAAGTATGATGTTAGATGAATATGAGGTGACCTGTTATTATAAATAAAAGTTAGTACAATGTATATAAAATATTTCAATGCAAATGTAAAAATAATTAGAGCAAGTGGAGCAGTCTATAATTTATAAACAGGTTTGGGCAGATTTTACATTCAATTATAAGTTACTTGTTAGAAACTGCATTTCAACATTTTATGGGGCAATTTTATAGAACAATACATGATTGTTTTTACATGAATATGCAAATAAACACATAGGCAATGCAATTACGAAGAAAATTAAATAGTTAAACTAAATTTACATTTAAAATTTTAGAAAACGAACACAAAAACCTGTTATAATTGTCCATTGTCTGTTCTGCATTTTTTTTTCTCTTATGTAACGTTGTTTAATCACTCCAGTAACGTTATCACAAATACGTTTTTAAAGTACGGCACTGATTGGAATTTCACTGTTGTAGATTAAATATTTCACTAGTTTTAATTTAACGGCTTGCACAAACACTTTTATGTAGGGCAGTTTCAACCGCCACCAGAGCTGGAACTTATTTGATGTATCAGGAGACATCATGAAGGCGATAGGCAGAGTTACCTGCATCACTTTGAGGATAGGATTGGATAGGTTTTTGGAACATAAACTGTTTTACGTATGGGACAACCATCTAGTAATTGAAATGATCTCAACTTGACAGAAATACTGACATTATTAACTCAAAACAGTAGTATGTAACTAAATTGATACCTAACACACAAAATTACATTATACACATTATAACTTCACTAAGGTGGCTAGATTTTGTAGCCTCATCTAATGCTAGAGCTTAATTCTACTTAGCTAAGTCGCTATTGACTCCGCCGATTTCTAGTGCAGAGTGCAGCGACAACTTGTTAGCAAGCGATGCTTGTCTCACTCCCAAGTTACCTAGTCTAAACTTACATAAGTCACTATGCATCCCGCCGATTTTTGTGCAGTATGCAGTGACAACTTGTAAGCAAGCGATGCTTGTCTCACTCCCAAGTTCGTGGAATAGGTAGGAGGTCATGGGATTAGTGATGGGTACATGGTCACATGCCGTCGCAAACCCTCCATGAGTATAGCTGCCGGCGCCGTCCTCTGCTCCAACCTCGAACCAGTTTCTTCTACAGCTGCACACGCGTCCAGGAGTCGTATTTGTTTGGTTCGCGGATTCAGGTTCCAGAACTTCGTGACATACACCGGCTGATGATGTCACTAAAGAAGTCTGGACTTCCTTTTATCCGCACCGGCTGCGCCAGACAGGTACGCACGGTTCAGCTGAGCTGGTAGAAGCAGGGGTTCCAAAAATGAAACATTTTTATATGAACCAAGGACGTTTATTCGCCTACATGGCTACGCTAATACTAACTTACAAAACAATACTTAAAACTAAACTTAGTTACAATACTACCTGCGTACAAAAAAGGGACAGAGTGCACATGTGTGGGTCGGGAACCGACCGCGCGGCAGGACATTGGAGCCGTCTCCAGTGTTGATAAAAAAACATTGGTTATTGCAGATGGCAGGACATAACTAGGTATGGTATAAAGAATGTTTTATAAGCTGTTACGGTTACAGATAATATCCTCTCGACACAAGTTATACCACTCATACAAAATTAAAACAAATAACTTGTTTTAATTTTGTATGAGTGGTATAACTTGTGTCTAGAGTGCTCGGTAATAAGCTTTAAATTAATAAGGCTCCTATTGGTGATACATTTATTCCTTGATCAAACCTATCATAATGCAAATAGTGCAACCCTAAAATTTACAATAGAACATAATCTTAAATGTTATGTGACCACTATTTTCGACTAGCATCGCAACGGCGCCGTGGCTTAGTTGGTTAAAGCGCCTGTCTAGTAAACAGGAGATCACGAGTTCGAATCTCGTCGGGGCCTAGCTGATAATCGACTTCAGTATATCGTTTTGCAATTTTGTTCTTGATTTTTGTTTTGTTCTTCATTCTTATACAAGATCCATAAAAGTACATATACACGAATCAAACTATTATAATAAGTAACTTATATTTAAAATTATATATTTGTTTTAATTTAAACAACAACGGGTCATCGGTCATTACTACATTTTTACACAAATTCGAAATAAGGTGTTCAAAACTCAGTTCTTATCAATATTTTTCCTACTGTTTAGTTGTAAAACACTACAATTTTATGCCTTCACTATCAGAATTTTCTAACTTTCACTCGTCATGGAGCGACGGATCGTCGTGTTTTTAGTATGACGACATGTATTCCGTAAAATGAATTGGCTACTTCTAGTAATATAATACTTGATGAAAGCGATGATGATGATAAGCCTTTTATTTGTACCTAACTATCGATTCGGCCCGGTTCGCATGGTCACATGCATGATACATACATACAAACCTTAAACACTCTAGCTATTTGAATAAACCGCTTCAAAATCCGTTCTGCAATTTTAAAGATCTAAGCGCATACATACATACATGCGGACCGACGTGGCAATCAACTTTGCTTTATACCATGATGAGAAGATTTAGATGTTATTTCTTTAGTTTATTCCGAATGTCAACTTATATGATGTCGCTTAGTTCAAATTGCCTGTAGGCGCTCTATTGTAATACATAAATATAGTAATAAGTTATTATTATTGTACTATGTAATGTACCAGTGTTTTTATATCTTATAGGCCTCCTATAACGATGTCCATTGAATATACCACAATACTTACGCGCACACAAGTTTTCCGAGCTAAGCGCAGTGGCAACAAAGTGCACGGGAGGACAGAAGCTGTCAGACGGGCACGGCGTGGTGAGGTTGAAGGCGAGCGTGGCTCGCTCCGCTAGGGTCTGGCAGGAGTGGGAGCTGTCGGCGCCGCGCCAGAAACACACCATCAGCTGGCCCTGGCCATCGTTGCGGAACTGCAATATAAATAAATAAATATTCCGGGACATTGCACACAGCGCCATATATTTAATTTATATATTTAACATAGATTGGTTTTATTCTTCACAGAATAATCAAAATACCAAATTTTATTCGGTAACTAGTGGAAGCCCGCAGCTTCGCTCGCAACTGTTTTACGAATATCTTTTTTTTACACGAGATAGGCTCACGCTTGACTACAACTTGCCTGATGTTAACCAACATTGTAATCTTCTATGTAACTACAGATTTTTGACACCCTTTTAGCTTTGTTATATGTTATAGAAGAAATACATTACAAATAAAAAGCAAGGGAAACGAAATAATGATACGATATAGTGCGCCATCTAGCGGGAGTCAAGGACGAGGAGTATATTCTGTAGCTAACAAGAGTAGTGATAAATGGCGCTACTGTAGAATTACTAGTTCATGTTAAAAGTTTTAGTTTCATGATCATTCTAGATGTCAGCACTGTAGTATTGTTGGGTTCTATGAAAATATTTTATTGATGCTGAATAAATTTAGTACAAAATACGAAACTCTAGACTTGCTTGTAGGTATTTAGTTGAAAGGTTTTATTAATTTATTAGCTGCTCCACGTTGCTACCAGCTTTAATTTGTAACCCTATGTAATCCAGAGTAGGTATCTATATTCTACCTCCATACCATATTTCATCAAAAATCAGTTTACTCGTTCAGCGTTAAAAATTAAAAAACATGTACACACACATAAGCTTTTGATTTTAAAACATTATAGGGAAGTGGGAAATATTTTAAAAATTTCACTATCTACCTGAACTTGTATCAAACTCTGCTGTCTCAGGTAGAAGGGGTGTATTCTATACGCCATCTCTCTATTCGGCAAAACAAAGTCTTCAAACTCGACCTGCTCAAACGTGGTGTCGTTGAAAGGACACTGCGGCCCGAACAATCTTGTAGGGAGTGTGCTTTTTATCAGGTAGGTGTCTACTGCGTCTATTGCGTCCAGGACTGATGTTGATTGTGTCTGAAATAATACATAGATTTACTAGCTTCTTAGGTGAAATAATTGTAAAGTAATAAGATAGATAGATTTTCGGGACATATCACACAGCGACATCTAGCCCCATACCAACTAAGATAAATAGAAACCCAATTTGAATAAGTATAATTTAGTATTAGTTTATTCACATAGAAAATTAGGTACCACAGATACAACCACAAAAATAGAACCACAGTCACATGCTCATAGGTACATGCCATAACATCTGAATAGATTTAATTATTGTCTAAAGTTTATTTTACTCACAGTCAAGAACAGCTCCGAATAGTTCAAATACTCATTATTTATGTTCTTTCAAATCTTGGGCCAAATACGCGAAGTAAGCAGGTACTTATACATGAAAGTGCGAAGTCCTGAGCGAATTCATTAAGATCTCTTGTTATAAATATGATCTTAATAGAATACTGACTAAATACGTTGTGTTATTAATATATTTGTTTTACTTACAGTTAAAAACAGCTCCGAATAATCCAAATACTCATTGTTTATGTTCTGAAAGTCTGACAAATCCTGGGCCAAATACGCGAAGTACACATCAAAGTGCGAAGTCCTGAGCGAATTCATAAGATCTCTAGCTCTCTCTAGCTCGGTGGCTGAAGGTCTATCGCTGGGGCTGACTATAAGTACGACGGTGCTGGGTCCGGCGCTGGCTCGCGAGTCTATCTCGGCGAGGGACTTGTTGCGGGAGTGCTGGATCATTGCCGACATTATGTTGGGCAGGTTCATGCGGGTTGGCCCTGGAAATGTAATGTTTATACTTAGTTTGAATATGTGAAGTCAGCATAGAATGAACAAACAGAGAAGCAAGATTTGAGTTCATTAGAGAAATGTTTAAAGGCCTATGAACTAAGATATATTTTTGCGATTGCCGAAGAACGTGAAATCTAGCCTATCATTCATTTTGCCAGCTATATATGTTTTCTAAACTTAATCCAGCATTGTTGTAGGTACCTAAGCATCTTATTTTTTTACATGAAATAGGCTCACGCTTCCCTACAACTTGCCTGATGTTAAGCAACGTTATAATCTACGATCTAGCGCGCTTGCCTAGAAGAAACCGGCAAAGAAGAGGTTCTTTTCCGGGTAGTAACACATAAGAAGCCAATGACTATTAAGACCAACTTCTTGTACAGTAAATTAGCATGCCTAGATGTTTTACTATCATCAAGGGAGATGGTGCTTCACAGCATTATATACTACTCGAAGTATGCTTACATCCATCAGTGTAGTTGTGTAAGTGCGAGAAGGCGGCGGTGAGGTTGTGCTGCGGCGGCACAAGCCAGGCGCCCGTGGAGCCGTGCAGCAGGGAGACGGTGCTGCGCTGCAGGTCCACCTCCAGGGCTCCGCCTAGCCAGCTGGGAACATGGAGTTTCATCAGTTACTATCAGACCCCGCTAACTTTGTACCGCTTCGGACATCAAACTATTCACTCGTAGGAAAAAAGGTTGTTTTTACTATATTCCTGGAATTTTCGGTTTCGTATTTAATCAACTTTAAAAATTTCACATGGTTTCATAAGTAATTCGAAACTAAATTAGCGGTCCAGCCATTCAGTCATCTTTTAAAACGTAGTAGAAGAAGCCAGAACGAGAAAGAATACTTACCACTATTACTGTAAAAATGGATTTTTCATCCCACCATCTCGGAAAGAGTATTTTTACTCTTCAATATCTGAGTGCAAAAGCCGTTTTTATTCTCTAGAGGATAAAGTAAATTGAATTTAGAACATCGTGTGCACTAAGTTTTTGAATTAAAAAAATCATTAAACCTATTTACTGCTACCTCTATGGTGCCGAATATATATCATACAACTTTTTTTAAATTTGTTAAAAACTCAGACTCGGAACCTTCTTGGTGTTCTTTTTTTCAATTTGCTTTGTACGCGGGCATTTAGTCATTTCCTCGCTGAGGTGGAATGAAAAGTTACGTGTTGCACTCGAGTGCAAAGATTTTTCACCTCGTCCTCTTTTGATTCCCTCGCTAACGCTCAGGATTCTAATTTTGAATCACTCGCTGCGCTCGTGATTCAATTTTAGAATCCTTCGCTTGCTCGGTCATCAAAATTGAACACGCGGTTAAAAATCAACTTTGCACTCTTGTATAACAAATAACTATTGTATTACAATGAGGTTACATCATTGTATGATTAGGCATTTTTGCGCGTAAGTATTAGCGCCATATATGAGTAGTTATTGAGATATCATGATATCAATGCAAAATTGTAAATGATACTTACGACATAAACTGCGCGATTTCGTACCCTTTCCATGCCCCGTCGGTAGCCACCACGAGGTCCATCACTGGCGGGTTGTGGCTCACTTGGCAGTCCGTGCTGTGCTGGCGTAGGAGAGATGCTGGATTGAGGGATAAAGACGGTATATATGACACTTAGGTTCCAACACAACTGCATAATCGTAGAAATGCTCTGCTCCCATCACAAGGCTGAACAGTTTTTGTAATTTAATGTTGCATACTTTAAATTAATTAATTAACAACGAAATAAAACCGTAGGACACTAAAATTTATTCATGATATAAGATTAGTTAGCGTTCAATTAAATTATTTTATTCGTCTGTTTAGTTAAATTAAGCCAGGGTTGGTAGTCGAGAGTTGATTTGTTGAAGTATGCCTCTTTTTTAGCATTTGAAGCTAAAGCTATAGGTAAAGATTCGGCAATATTCGAAGTATAAAAATAAAGTTCACATCACTAATATAAATACTCCTTTTACTAATTATAGGTGGTTTTCTATCCGTACTAAAAATATTATTACCAAACAAATATTAACATTAAACTTACAGACATACGTAAAGAAGGCATCGACAGCTGCATTAGTGATCCTCTCCATCTCTTCCACCGGGATGTAGACAGTGATCTGTCTCAGAGACAGTACGTGCGCAAACCGAGACGTCTCAGAGAACAAATCCGTGGTATTGAACATGGTTGTGAACAACATGCGGCGGTTGCAGGCCTTTATTGTCGGGTCGAAGGAGACACCTGGGAAATGAAATATTCGTTGTTGTAAATATGAAACAATAAGATCGTACTTGTTTCTTTTACAATCAAACAAACGTTCTATCATAATGAAATAAATATTATCACCGGCCTTTATTGCGTAAGCAGGCAAATAGTGGTACATAGCGCCTGCTGGCCTTACTCAATCACAGCATAGTATAAAACAAAGTTTACCTACTCCCGCTGTTGGTTCCCTTATATGTTTTTTTATCAGCCAGTGTTTTAAAAGTAAGAGTTTTATATTCATATCATGTATAGTATGTGACCGTGTGAAACAGATCCAGGTCGCTGGATTTTTATAAAAATAAATTCATTTTTATTATCTTTTTAAACCAAAAATCTTTAAATAAATATTAACATTACCTTCATGAGAATAGTACATCTCTATAATCTGCGAGAGTCGCAGCGAGCGTCGCGCCGCCAGCCACCTGGGAACGTAGCTGGACAGGATCAGACCTGGAAGTACACAAACAAACCGCATTATACCGCGAGATGCCTAATTGGTTCTTGACTGAAAAATTGTATCATCAATGTAATGTAAAATGCGAATCAACAATGTCATGCTTATTAATTAAATCCTATGGTAGCTAATTAATTTCGCATGAAGGTAGATCAAATTCTGGATTTAAAAAACTTTCAGAAGACTTGATAACCTCCTTTTTTTAAGTCGGTTAAAAATAGGCTACTTTTTATCCCGCATTAACGCGAGTAACACCACATTTGAAATTTTATATTAAGTTTTTGATCTTAGAATATTTAGTTTTAATCTTAGCAACGCCCTAATTCCCCTCTGAACAGGGTAAATGTAAATAGGTACATTTAATGCTAATAAAGAAATTTGAAATTTGAAATGTGACTTACCATCGATGCCAGCCAGTATCTCTGCATCAGTGAAATGCCAGTCCACTATGGAGCTGTTCTGCGGGAAGATGTAGTGCAGGCGCGGCAGCAGGGTGTCGTTCCAGCGGTGGTTGGAACCCACCACCAGGCGCTGGGCCACGGAGCCCACGCGCGGGCCCTGGTTAACCACCACCTCGGAGAGGTCGCCTGAAACAGGATGTTAATAATGTTAATGATATTGAATCAGGCGATACTTTGCAGAAATCCATCGTAAATGAAACTCTGGAGAAATATGTAGTGTTTTTCCGTTTGCGACAGACTGCTAACAACAGACTTGATGGTTTCAAGTTTGTTGTTTGAAGTCTGTTAAGGAGCAGTCGCAGCGGACTTATTTACTTATTACGGTACTTATTTCTCCAGAGTTTCATTTTAATAATGTTAAAGCTTTATTACCTTGGGCGACTAACATTAAAAAGTAACACAGAACAGGACCTTCAAAGAATAAATATAGGTTAGAGCTATCGTTAAATTGTTACCGAACAGATATTCACTAGCTAAGTCTATTTGGAACCAAGCTAAGCTCATGCGTTTACAAAATGGGGTGCTAAGACTGCTGATCAATTATTGCGCAATTTCGGTGTCTTAGGCAATGAAGCCGGCTGTAATGTTGATATTATGTTGTATATTAGGTTAATTTCTGACAATTACATTACAGCTACTCGCGAGAGTAGTTCCTTACCAGCCAACGTAGCCACCCAGACATTTCCAATATCAACCGCCTCGACTTGCCTCTGACTGGTACCCAATGTCTCTATATCTTCAAACCAGTCCTGCTTAGCTTCCTCCATGAGTGGTTCAGCGACATCTTCCTTGAATATGTTTGCGTTGAGTATGTCTGTAAGAGTGACGCGCTGTGCCTCCACAGATGCTGCGACCGCCGCCATGACAGTGCCAGGGGATACGGTGCCCCATTCTGTCTGCACTACACCGTCTTCTATTGGACATCTGCTGTGTATTCTGGAAGACAAGAGTATAAAAGTCTAAATAAATAGCATTTTTTTCCATTATATGGGCTTGCGTTTGACTGCTCCACGCCACGTTTAATATAAAAATTGTACATCTATAGATGCGTTTTGTTAGATATCGGTGATAAGTCACATGGGCAAGAGCAATGGAGACTGTGTGTGAACATTTCGCCAGAAGCGCTAGTGTAGTAAAGGTTTAGGATCTATTTCTTAACAGTGATACAAACGAGTATTATTATTGGTACAATACATAGTATTCATAAACTGTTTTACATCCAGCTGTTGCTTCTTCGTGCAAACTCAATGTATTGATTAACCAATCAGCGCTCCAAGCGGCGATTACAGGAACTAACTACGTAATTTAAAAACTCCGAGTTTAAAAATGATACGTAGGTCAACGACATTAATAATACCTACATAGACCGGCCCTCTCAGTACTTTACCATCCAAAAATACAAATCGACATCTGTTAGATTTAAATGTTACGAAGTTCTAAGTAAACATCATAGCATAATTGTTAAAACAAGATAGGCAATACAAAAAGTCGCAAGAGAATACGAGAAAACAATATAAGCATTAATCAGTTGACACAATCGCGGCGAGCTTATTGTCATTGCAGAATAGGGATAACCATCCGGCAAAATTTGCCGAGACAGTTATCTTTTTGCCGGATGCAGTAACTGAATAAAAAACAACTTGAAAAATTGTTCAGTTTATTTTTTAATATTTATAACATTGCTATATCCACACATTTTGACACAGAAATGAACTAATATTACATTTGAAAACTTACGATACAACTATTATATAATACAACTATTATTAACTATACGCAGTCAGGTACGTACGTAGGTTTATAAATAAATATAAAGCTAATGTGAAAAAAAATATTCACCGTCATATCATTTTTATTATATTTATGGATCGCGTCGCATGCCAATGAACGTCTCGCCTCATTCGTGGCCGAACACAGAATGAAGTGCCAAGTGGAAGTGAGAGAATTCACTCAGTTTTTGTATGCTTAAACTTTGAGCTCTGCTAGGCCGGTCCATGTAGGTATTATTAATATCGTTGACGTAGGTAAATAGCATGGTGAAAAATAAAATTGTCACCGGACATTAGAACGAAAAGATAAATTTCATGACGAAATTGTAAAATGAATGTTCAAGAAAATATTTTCGGCATGACCTAGTTTCTGTCAATAAAATCCACATAAACATACATTTTATGCAAACTTCTTTCTTACGCAATATCAAGAAGAAATTGCATGAGAATAGTTCTTGTAAACCTGTAGAAATTTGCATATCGATGACATCTTGACCCCAATGGAATGAAAATAAAAATAAACGTGTAAAAGTGAAACAGGTTTAGACATAATTAAAAATAAAATAAAATAAATATTTCAGGACATTGCAAACAGCGCCATCCAGCCCCACACTAAGCAAACGCTTGTGTCGTGGGTACTAGATAACGGATATAATACTTATATACTTTTCTTTTGTAAATACATACTTATTATACATACAAACGACCAGACTCAACACAAGTAACTATATATTTTAAAATGCATAAATACTTGTGTCACGCGGGAATCGAACCCGCAACCCCCAGATTAGAAGGCAGAGCCACTACCAACTAAGCTAACAGGCCAGTCACCAATTAATTGTACCTACTTCTTTCCTATTTAAAAAATTCTTAGTCAAAAATATTTTTTATCTACCCGGGGATTTTTATGTTTTTAAAAACAAAATAAGATTAATTATTAAACGAGTAATTCTCTCTTCAGAAATGGATACACATTTCTCAAAATCCTGTAATTCCCAAAAAATAAAACTTGTACTAACTCCCTCGAAAATCACATACCTACTACAGGTCCAATTTCTGACTTCAATTTTCTACAGAAGTCTGTTTAAAAATCATTCTCTATTACTGAATAAAATTATTTCTAACCTACTATCGCTCGCCGTGGCCATATTCTGCGACTGCTCCGCGGACACCGGACACGCGGTGTTCTCATCCCCCCTCTCCCACTGCCGCACTCCCGAGCTGATCATCTTGTGAAGGAGGCACTTCTCCTCCAGGGTCAGGAGCTCGTCCACGTCGATCAGGTCCTGGCTGGGCAGGAACAGGTCCATGAGCAGCTTGTAGCGGTGGAACTGGAAGGCTGATGCTCGGTACGGGAGGACGATCTCGGTTTCAACTGCATTGGCGGAGGATTGCTCAATGCCGTCTAGCCGGAGACTGAAATATAAAGTAAAATTTTATTTTATAACAAATGCTCTGCTTTGTGCTGTGGTTAAAAAATCGTGATGCAGAAAGCAGTGACTTCCAGTGTAACATCTTTAATTTATATTAAATATGTTTTTCTTATAATTTGGATGAGAAGGAAAGTAAAAATAAGTACTTAATCAAAACAAATCAAAATTATGAAAATGAGGATTGTTTGAAAATTAGATAGGTAACAAAGTTTATTTGTCATTCATTAATTTATAACTCTGCTGTGAGTGATGTTTAGTCATGATGACTGGGTTTTATGTTTGCGATGATCAGTTACTTATGTAAACTTATCTCCTCACGATATTTTCAAGCAGACTTCTCAAAAGTAAGTTTACTTTCCAGCAAAGGCACGCCTTTGCCCTTCGACCACAACATAGCTTGAGTGCAAGTCACTTCATACCTGAAGCTAGTAGGCAACAATCTGACTATAAAGTGTTAAAACTGTAGTTATAATAGAGTAATAGTATTCTTTGGTTCTACCTTCTAAGCAAAGCAGTGGTAAGCATCCTCAGGTCGAGCTGCGAGCTGGCCTCGACCTTCTTGAGCAGAGAGAGGAACACGTCCATCCGCCGCGGCGCCTGCGGGTCCGGCCCGCCAGACCGGTAGCACGCCTGAAGGTGGGACGGGATACTCGGCAGTATCACGCATTCTGCAACTTTGTTTTGATTTGCCAAAAAACTTGATTACAAGATCTTTCGAGTCATCTCCCAGTGTATTTCTAATATAATATAATTATAATTTCGTCTTAGGAGCTTAGTAAGGTACACAAGCAATGTAACACATATTCGTTACTTCCATTTCATTAATGTTCGGTCATTGGTTTTAAATTCCATAACCAAAAAAAAGAAATGGGAACTTATTACTAGGTATAGAAATATACTATATGTCCGACCCCCAGACTATATCTTATAAATCGTGACAGCTACAGCGTTTGCAGTCTTTAATTGATGATAATTTCTAGTAAATACGGTAGCCATTAGATAGCAAGTAATCTAAACAATACAAGATGTATTACTGAAATAAACTCATTTGTATAGTGGACATAAAACACTCAGAAAACAAAATTGAGAGCTTTAAATTATATATTTTTTATTTTATCTACCGATTACTAATTTCTGTCAGTGAGTGCAAAAGACGACACTATCTTTTAAAAGCAGTAAGTGTTCAGCAATCCAAATAACAAGCCCTTACACAATGAATTAACAAATAATACTTACAAGTGATTAATCCGAGACAAATACTAAACAAGACACGACGCGTCATCATCATCTTCAGCTATTTCCAGTCACATTTCATTTTACCATTTCAGCAGAAATATAACACAAACCACAACAATGTGGTGTCTGCGTTAGGTGTGTTACAATATAGATCAGTTTGCAGTAGTAGATAAGATTAGATAGTGATTCATTGTTACTTGACGCCGATTTAGGTACTATCGAGAGATTAAGCTAAATATATATAAAAATATAATTAAATAAATATATGGATGGGTAATATTAAAAGCATGACCTGGATAAAGACATGATTTTTAGATCATGTACAAGTTAAGCATGTCTAAGTTATTATTAGGCTATTTAATAAAGAATACTGCTTTCACAACTTATCAAACATTTATGCAGAATTCTTATTCAATAGTCCTGAAATAACTATTTATTTATTATTATTAAATCATTATAAGTATGATTAGTTATTGAATTAGCAGATGAAATGCCTATAGATACTTAAACAAACTTAATAATAAAAAACAGGGATCTTAAAAATAAATTATTTTATTGACTGAGAACCAAGTTTAGTCATTCTAGCGCATTTAAGTCAAAATACACGCAAATATAGAAGAAGGAAATCGTCACAATCTTATACTAATCTATGGAACCACAATGTTTATGTATCATTCATTCATTATATACAGTATATATGTGTTGCCTAATTTATATACCAAGTGACAGTATTTCTATAATTAATTAAAAGTTTATATTTCTTGTAACTATGGAGTTATGTTGTACTAAATTATATTGTCTTTGTATTAATAGGTCCAGGTTTAAAACATAATACACTAGCAAATCCGGCGAACTCCGTTTCGCCCAGAGATGCCGCTGTATGTGAAAAATGATTTTCCCTGTTTTCCCGCTTTTCTGTTGAAATTTTCCCCGAATGTTCTTTGCTATAAACCTCACGGAGCCCGAGACCTTTCTAACGAATGCAATACCGTAGTAATCGGTTCGTGCATTCTGGAGTTATAGCGTCAGGAAGGAAAACCCGACTTATTTTTATATGGTAGATTAAAACAAACCACATATAGGTAGGTAGGTATATACGACAAGGCTATTTTGGCAAACAAGTGATCACATACTCAATGAAATGGTGATAAATAAGTCAGTGAAATAGTCTGACAAAATAACCTCATCTCCTGTCTTACAATAGGCTTTTATTCTACATGTTTCAATTTTCCTTCACTATTCTAATTATAATTGTAACTTTTGACAATGTTAAGAAGTGCTAATTATAAAAAAACTCAATTTCATTTACCCTGCTTGTGCAAAAATATTATTATTATGAAAAAAAAAACCACATTGTATCACAAATAAATACATACATCAAAGCACACAACACCTTGCTAAAACACCAAAGAAATCATATTTTACATGAGCCTAATTCTTAGTGAATCATTCAAAACTCTTTGATTATTGATTTTTAAAGAGTGTTTTGGTGCTAAAGCAAAGATTCATATAATGTACAGAAAGTATACCAAAGAATACTCTAACTAACATCTTTAAAATAGTCAAACCATGGTGATTTCTCACAACCTATAGAAATAATACTTGCATTACAAATACAGTAATTTTACTATGTGATGCTAAATTTGTTCTAAATACAAACCAAAGAAAAGAAACCATGCTGTGATTAATAAT
Source organism: Macaria notata (assembly GCA_927399415.1). Lineage (NCBI taxonomy): Eukaryota > Metazoa > Arthropoda > Insecta > Lepidoptera > Geometridae > Macaria > Macaria notata. The sequence goes on from OV656727.1 coordinate 7,361,980, forward strand.
TAATATTATAAAATACTTAATACTATTTTTGTTCATAATTCTTAGTAAATGTATGTAGCTGTTTGCGACAGCCGTATAAATATAATATTTACTACCAATCTCACATCTGATCATACAAAAATTTAATAACGCGTGAAGCCCATAGCACAGAGTTAAATATGCCATTCTGTAGTGTAGTACATATATTATGTACATAATGCTTGCCCGAAAATAAAGAAATATTATTAGATAAATGCCATTTTTACAAATGCTTCAGTCCAATTTTATTAAATCTCAAAAGCATAATTAACAAAGTTGATTAATTACTTCTCATGCTTTAAATAATTTCTTTGGTTTACTTATTTTATAGTATGTAATTAGTATAAAAGACAATCTTCAAAGTTAGAGTGAATCGGGTAAGCACACTCCATCTTAGGCGATAGCCTTTGCTTGCTATCAGGTAAACTATGGCCACAACAAACCCGCTACAGTAAAAAAAAATTTAGTAATCATTGAAATGTCCACTGGTTGTTTGTTGTTCAGTCATCAAATCACATAAGTTTTGTTCTCTAACTCACCTTATTAAAATGTCTGTATTATTAAGTAATATTATCGCAGTACCAACTTGGCAGGTTTTCCATCTATCTTTCTAGAAGAGCCATGTTTCAGTGTAAACTCTCTCTTGATGTATGCAAATAGAACATCAGTAATGAGGAATATTTGAGCAGTGGCGAAGGACAGGGTTACTCCAAAGAAGAAGTTGGCATTGGCTGACCCAGAATAGATCCAGAGGTGCCACACAGTTGGACCCAACGCTGAAGTGATGATGAAAGCACAGCCCACTATGAACTTCTGCTGCATGACTGCAAACAAAATTTATACTTGGTTAGTGATGGTTTAAATAACTTTCAATATAGTAGATGGTCTAGTCTATGTTTACTATTGTACTGTATTTTCCAAAAGTATCATAAAACTTGCAGCTCAGATTTATTTATTTTTTTTAATTTAAGAACCAATAAATGTACCTACATGAAAGCCACTGTAAAATTAATTATTTGGTTATAGATTAAGAATTATTTGGTATGGAAAATTAAACAAGGATTGACATTGGTAGTACTGATAATTATAGCAGTTAAAATAGTGTAAAAATATCAGATATATAGTCCAGGGTGCTTCTAATGTAGGTTAATAAGTACCTTCTAGGTAAGCACATTATACCCTAGGCCGCAGCAATGCATAACATCAGGCAGGCTGTAGACAAAGCAGTAAAACACAAATCTATCCTACATAAAAAAAGGAGTTTCCATTGATACTTACAAGCAAACAAATGTTTCCACATCGGCAGTAAGGCCAGATAGAATCCAACATCACCAACACAGGGATATGATCTGAATATAGTTGACAAGGCTATCAGCACTGTGGCGAGCAGCACTGGCTCTCTCTTAAATCTCAGTGTGAGCGGGACCACATACAGAGCCAGTGCATTGATTTGGAATGCACACACAAACAGCAGGCGGAAGTGCTCAAACATCTCTGTGAAGAAGTACCAGAACAGACCGATGTTGGGCTTCAGGTCGGGAACTGTTAATCTGGAGTATAAAAAACATATATTTACAACTTGATACACTTTAATTTAGGTGCTAAAATGCTTTACTTAACTACCTAATATAGAAGTCCTTAGGGCCTGATCTATTATAGATAAATGAGGTACTCAGTAGAATATGTCTTTTCATTAACAAATGCATTCATGTATAGCAATTTTTTTTTTAATTTGGACATTTTTGCTTATAAAGAAATTGAATTGAGTTGTCATATTAACATTTTAGTGGGTTAGTATTAGTACAATAAAACGAATAACATCTTATCAGATTAAGAATGTAGATAATGGTATACTCACATAAATCCATAAGTATTGTACACATAACTGTATGATCCATCCATTATGAATGCTGAAATGTATATCAGGAACCCCCAACTCAGTACAAATGCTAATAAGGTCTTGATGTAAGAGCATTTATTGCACCCTTGGTTTACATCTGCCAATAATATGGCTATTGGTACAATAAGTAGTACAGGATACAGTGCCTGGTGGGTTGCTAAAGCAATGAATACACATGCTATCAATCTGTAGCCATTGGAAGCACCCCACAGTGCTGCGGCAATCAACAGATTCTGAATCACAGTGGTCGTCATCCCAACGCAGTTCAAAACGGAATAGGGATTGAATAAATACACAGATAGAACATATTCTGCAGAATCATTTAGCTGTTTGTCATCCAATAGCATATCCTTCGACTCTTCTGATATCTCGTTCATCTGTTTTTCCTGTGAGCTTCTCAATATGCGTATAAAAGCTTTAGATGTTTTGTAGAGAAGGTGAGCAGTCAACAGGTCCAGCAACGTAAAGAGGAGCGGCAATAAGTACGGCACGTTTTTCATCAGGAAGTGGAAGAATACCAGCATTATAGGAGACTCGTGGAAAGAGTCTCCTTCGTAGGGGTTTATGCTCCGGTCATACAAGTAAACACCTTCGATTAACCTCTTCCAGGAGTTGAGTGGCGTCGCGATCTCAACCCGGTTAGACAGTGTTTGCCAATAATCTATGTGTATGAGCCAATATCTGACCACACCGGCAACAAAATACTTTAGTAAAGCTCCCATTTTTTTCGTCTAGTATATTTCTTTCACAAATAATAAGAAAAAAATCTATTACAAATTTTCACAATATCGCGTTGTTTTCAAATTTATTTTTTTCTCGTTCAGAATCACATCATCGATCAATGGCAGTGACACTGACAGTTTGTCATATCTACATTTTTTTTTAAATCAATGCCACATGCCACAGCTGTATATTGTGCAAAAATGCTGTGAGGTTTTTAGGTAGCGAAGTACAGTGAAGTCAAGAGTTATTCTACGTCTAAAGAATATTAGTACGCACCTGGCACACCTGGCTGGTACTATTCTGTGGTGGTCTGGTATTACTCTCTGGTAAGCACCGTTTACTTGATGAGCCACTTAGGTAATAGCATGAAGTTAGGGTAATAGTCACAGCATAGAGTAGAGTAATATAATGAGTCACAGTCTAGTCGTTTTATTAGGAACCTAGTTTAAACCTAGAAGTTTTATTTTGGCCTGGCACAATGGAGAATTTTTATATCTGTTGAATAGAATCTCAGACTATAGTAAGACAAGAAACGAATCGAGTAGGTACGATGGGCAGCACATATTATAATAAGTACTAGTGGACGCCAGCGGCTTCGCTCGCATTATTTTGAGATAAAAAGATTTAAAATGAACATAACTTTTTTATTTACGAATCGATTGAAATGAAATAAGCACTAAATGTTAAGTTAAAAATGCACCTACATGTTAGTGAAAACCGTAGACAAATCGGTTCAGCCGTTTTTTAGTCTATAACGAACAAACATACCGACAGACACACAGACAAACAGATTTTTTTGAATCATGTTTTTTGTTCTATTGCATCAATATAGATCCCTAAACATTTTTTTTTTCATTTTTTTCAATGTACAGACACCGACCGGTTACAGCTTTATTATAGGTAAGTATGTAAAGATTAGGTATATGTAAACTTAGGTTTACCCCACTGAACTATAACATATACGAGATTTAGCCCAAATTTCTATTTAATTTTGAGATTTGGTATTCCATTTTGGGCGCTTCCGTGGGTCGGATGACACGTTAAATTGTAGGTAGGGTGTTTGTTATAGTACGGCAGTCGCAGAGGCGCTTAGGGCGGCTTGATAAACTCTCGACACCAGAGTTGGCCACTCTCATTTGGTAAGAAGATCCCAATACCGGGTAATGCACAAAACGCCCCAAGGAGTTCTTTCACTTCTAGATCTTTCACCTTCATATCGACACGGTTATAAAATAAAACCACCAAAACCCTTTAAAGAAAATGTATTACTAAAATTATACCAATAGGTATCTCAATACACATGTACTTACAATAGTTATACAAATTCCACCACATCTTATCACAGAAGTTGGTAACCGACAGTTATAAAATTCTTAACTTATAAATGTACTTAAATCTATGTGCCAATGGGGAATATTTGATCGTAGGGTATTTTGAGGAAGATCTTGTTTGCGATGCGAATGCCGGATTTGTTCCAGTTGGCTTGAGCGTAGGGAAGGAGCTCTTTGTAGAGCACTCGCCAGTTCTCGTTCATAAAGCGCGTGCCAAGGTCGGCTGGAATAATAAATAATAAAATAATGATAAGTATACCGGGACATTGCACACAGCGCCATCTAGCTCCACACTGAGCAAACGCTTGTGCCGTGGGTACTAGATAACTGATATAATACTTATACATATACTTTTATTTTTTAAATACATACTCATTATACATATAAACAACCAGACTCAACACAAGTAAAATTACAAAGAAAGAAAAAGTTGCAATTAAAAAATAAAGCGCCTGTTTTGAATGCCCAGCCTACTAAATAAATGTTTAGAAATGCTGGATGCCCATATATACAAAACTACTGAACTGAAACGTAAAAAAAATGTCTATCAAAAACATTTGAACCTTGGCTTAACACACAGGCCAGGAAAATGACTTTCAGAAAAAAAATGCAAATATAGTGCTCATCTATACTGCTGAACTGAAAACAAGATGGACTATGTCGCTTTAGTAAAAAATATATGAATCGCTTGAAAATTATACATTTTCAAAAGTTCTGTTTGAATAATCCTAAATCTTGTGCAAATTTGTTTATGTTTTTTTTTGTATTTTTTTCATATTCATTCACAAAAAAAAACATTTATTTATAACTACAGATTTAAAAGACAATAGAATGTTTGCTGGTAAGTTGGAAAATACATTATCATGGGTCATGATAAAATCAAAATGTCGGTGCAAAAATAATAGGTACCTACAACAAACACAAATATTACAAAAATGCGAAAGAACATTTAATGCAAATAACATTCTGAGTTTTATTTTAATTTCTAACATATAGGTGTACCTACCTATACAGCAAGGTGTAGGTAAGTTTTGTGTAGGGTTTATATGTACATATTGTCTTAGTTCAGATTTCCAGAGAGAGTGCTTCAGTATGTTTGGCATTTTTTTCATACATAGTATTCACATTAGTTTAGTTGGGGCGGGATTGTGACACGAAACATGTCTATTGTTATATAGATATCTATTTGTAGTGTTCTGTTTTTCGTGAAGTTTCTAATCTCAATATACCTATGTATGTATTTTATTCTTCTTTATTAGTCGACTTCAAAAAAGGAGGTTATCAAGTCTTCTGAAAGTTGTTTTTTTTGGGTATGTTACGCGATTACTCCGGTACTTATGAACCGATTTCAATAAAAAAAATATTCGATGGGGATTGTTTCTGAGATGGTCCCATTTTTTTTCAGTGAATCGAGTACTGTTTGAAAAAATATCCAATAAACCAACAAATTGATTAAGTTAATGCAAACCAATTTTACATATATTTTCAAAACGACGACTCGGATTTTGATGCAATTTTCTGTGATGAGATGAGGTTTGATTGATGTATGTTTCTAGCTGTGTTACGATGACAAGTCCACTCACCAGGGGGTGCTGCTGTATACATTATATCTTCTAAATAACTAGCCCGATTTTGATGCAGTTTTTTTTATTAGGCTTAGATTTGTTCACCACAAGACTGTCTGCTATCTGCTTTCAGCGAATTCTCAAATATTTCGGACACATTGCTCGTAGGGACCCTGACAGTTTAGAAAAACTGATGGTAATTGGCAAAGTCGATGGGAGAAGATCACGCGGCCGCTCACCTACCCGCTGGTCTGACCTAGTTAAGACCCTTACAGGCTTGCCAATAACCCAAGCTCTCAAGACCGCGGAGGACAGGACATCATGGAGAAGCATAGTGCACCAAGTGATCAAGACTTCAAGCTAGACACGACCTTCAGCAATGAAGACAACGACTAAGAAGAAGATTTGTTCAGTAAAGTGACAGTAGTCTTGAAGTCGGTTTTTGATTGTTTTAATATCTTATAATGCTTTTTCTTTATAGTTACGTACTGAGTTCTCTGCTGTCGAGGTTGTCGTTGGACAGCTTGGAGACCATGTTCCCGACGTCAGGTCGCATGTAGAAGGACTCGATCCTCATGTAGGAGTCGGAGCCATTCTTCTCGGGCACGCCGTCCAGCTTCCACGTCCACACTAGGTCCGCTGCAACACCATGCAAATGTAAATTAGTATTTTTTTACACATACTTATTTGACTACTATAATAACAAACACAGTTAAGTCAGAAACAGAACTAAAACTTTATTGAGGACCCTCATTATAACATAAGAAAATGTAATTTATGATAATACACAACAACTACAACAATATTTATTTAATGAATAATTGTAGTAATAATGTGTAAGCCCGTTTTTTTCTTTGTTGTGTAACTTTAGTTCGCTTGGTTCTATTTATGAGACATTTAATGTTTTTATCTATGTACATATATGAATTGGTTGTTCGTAATTAAGTATAAAAGCCGTTAAGACACTTTAGGTTCGGACTTTCATACCTACGTAACTGAATCCCAGTTTGAATCGGGCCTACTTACTTTATCAAACCCAGAATAGATTAATAGTTTTCACGAGTATTTCGTTTGTTGATATTGATTTAAAATCTACGAAATCCGCCACAAAACCCACAAAAATATAAAATGAACAACATCCTTACACATAACAGTGCTGAAAGTGCCGGACGCGTTGAGTTTGAGCGCGTTATACTGCCCCTCTCCCTGGTAGTCCCCGCGCACGGCTATCCTGGGCGCCGTCAGGTCGATCTCGATGTGAAGGCGGTCGTCGTCTGCACGCACTCTGTGAAACAGGTTGATACTTTATAATTATATATACTTTTTTTCTGTATGTTTAAGTAAATTTTGTATATATATGTAAATACTCTCTCAGAAAATAAAATTTGTATTTTATTTAGACCCAGGAGAGTTCAAACAATGTTAGGTTAGTTAGAATAACACATAACAAAACAAAGAAACACGTTTAAAATCTAGTGCCACAAATGGCAGGCTTATAGGTGAATGTGATGCCTTCCAGGCAGATGTGAGTGTGTTTGTGTAGGTTTCATCTAGGCAAACGTGCTATTGTACACCTTAATTAAATTATATTCACAAAATTTCGCCTCCATAGCACCTAGTTTGATACCGTTTTCCCTGTGCTCTACAAATATTATTTTGTTTTGAAAGGTGTCATGACGTCAGTAGTTGACTAAAAAACCTAACATTGGTGTTTGCAACAATTTGTACCAACCTTGCGTCGTGGACGGTAGCTCCCTTCACTCCCTCCACGTAAATGTCCTTTAGATGCATTTTGGCGTAAATCTGAAATAAATGTACAGATATAGCGTTAATTTTTGTCTTGGATTGATTTTAGAATTGTGCTAATTCATTAATTATACAATGAAACTGAAACTCTGGAGAAATGTGTAGTGTTTTTCCGCTGCGACTGCTCCTTAACCGACATCAAACAACAGACTTGATGGTTTTTAGGCGTGTTCCTCCATATACCACCGCCACACCTCACCTCCTAACCAACGTGGCCTCCGTGGATCTCAAGATCTTACCAACACACAAAGCTTCAAGCAAGCTTCAAGACACAAGGTGCGGTGTTGGTAAGAACTTGAGATCCATGGATCCTTGCTATACAAGCAAGGTGTAAAAGCACGCAAACAAAGTGGTAAGTTGTTCTTGGATAATATACACTTCAATTCTTCCCCATCGCATAATAAGGTAAATCGTTGCGATTACGTAAGGCATTATGTTTTTAGCAGAACATAAAGTGTTTTAGACTACCAAACATTTTCATTAGCCGACTCCATAATTATCAAGCATGTAAAAAAACTAATTTACGACCATCAAAACAACCGGCAAGTTTTTATAGCTATGTTAAATAAACCACACATTAATTTATGTAGTAGTTTTTGTCCTTACTTAGTATTAAAAAGTTTTACGGATGCACGTTTTTGTCCAACTATTATAAAATTATTTAGCACCTGAATCTCAAAATTACTGCCGCCTATTTTTGGCGAAGCAAAAAGCCTTAGAAAAATAACATGTAATTATAGTATGTATAATGTATAGTTATAATTTCTTGAACAGAATGAATACATACCTACATCTTTGTATAATGTAAAAAAACGTGAGAGGCACCATTTGAAAAATAACACAAACAAGACTGAAAAAATGTGTCCATTTGATCTTTAATTATACGGTTTGCGTGGACGTTTACGTAGAGAAGATTTCCGTATGTAATTTTCCATGGGCACCCATAGTTAGAGGTCACGCTCCGTGGATTCATTTGCTTGATCTCTAGAAAACATCGCGAGATTATGTGTTTTGTAGCATTTGTTACAACAATGACACCATTGAATGTTACAACGATTAGGCAAATTTATAAAAAAATATTATCAAACTGAGACTGTTGCCTGCTTTCGAATAGCACACGTCTAATCAAAATTAAAGATTCGTCCGTATAAACATATACATTAACAATGTTAACCAGCACACGTGCTTAGAAGCTTAAATAATACTCAAATTGTGTTTAATACCAAATGTGTAGTTTTCATGTCAGCTTAATGTCAACCCGCGTGAGAAAATCCAAAAAGCCAGTTTTTATATCATAATATAGCTGTGTTTTTTTGCTCATATTTCTAAAACTGTTTTTGCTCTGCAAGACAAACAACCGGCGAAATGCCAACATGTTTTTTGATGAGGTAAAAAATTAGCAGGAAGTTTAATTTGATAAAATATGTATCAAATAAGTTTTTACGTTTAAATACCTAACAAATATAAATGTGAACACTCACATTTATATTTGTTATCTTACATATGACGTACCTACATACGTTATACGTAGTTATTACACACAACATACTTTATAGTACTTATTTCGCTTGAATATACTGGCTATAAAGTAAAAAGTTAGTAAATTTAAAGTTTTTTTTTATTTGCAGCAAACTTATCGTATAATTTACATGACTCTGTCTTTTGCTTTACTTGGAACTGTGTCGCAAAAGACAGGTTCTTCCAAGTGGTTTAGATGGTTAAAATAAATAAAACTAATACTATGGGCATCTTAAGAGAATAATAATAGAGGAATATGTTAAAATATAAAGTATATATCTGTATTCGAAAGAGGATTCGAAACATTTGGTGACAAATTTTCTTTGGCAAATAAATGATTTTGTATTTTGTATTTGATTTTGTATATATGGACATGTTTATCAGTATAAATATAATATGTAGATAATTATAGACAAAATTCTGAGTTTTGTCGAGGTGTTTTTACTGGTGGTTATGTACTTAGACACTTACATACATTGTATCTCATCGAAACAAGTTTATGGCATAAGCACATGCATGTAAAAGCAACTAAGGGCACTTCACTTGTTACGTAACGCAAGGGTCTTGAATCTTGACCTACTAAGTAAGTGTTATACATAAACTGACCCAAGCAAGTACTAAAGTTGATAAACTAGATGTTATTGTAAGGTACGGTTTCTCTTTTGAACTAGGAGAGAAGCCAAGGCAATCGAGCAGAATTAGCTAGGCCTAAGGATGTTTGAGTCATATATAGAAGTACATATATAAGTAAGTACATAATGTGATACTACACATTGCAAATCCATAAACGGGATTGTCTTAATTTATATTAATATATATGGTACATATTTTAAAACTGTGCAAGCGGGTCTAAGTGCTTAAGTTTAAAATAATGCCAACATTTTTAATAAGTAATGTTATTGCAATGAAATTGTTACATGTATGTAGGTACCTTATTATGCATCCAAGGATGGTTACTATAAGTACCTAACCTACCCACCTATAATATGTTTGTATAAATTAAATTTAATGGTTATAATATGCTATAAGATAATTTTACACGGGTACTTGTGTGTACCTATTGAAATTAAAGATAGTCTTTGGGTAACTCTGAGAATCAAACTGATAAAAATAATTTAACTATTGTATGCAAATATAATATGCTGGCAGAAAGTTTGTTTTGTTTTACCTTAAAATGAGTATAAAACAACAATAACAATATTTAGTTGTTATTTTAGTTTAGATAATGTGACTACAATGTCATGTTTTTAAGTTGTTTTCACAAAAGTAAGATTTCCGTCTACATTACTGAATGTATACTCGTAGAGATACGTTTTTGTTATGAACATATCATAGCTAACGTCAATTTACTCAAAACAAGACACGCCTGAGAACAAAATATAACCTATGTTATGTATATTATCTGCTATGAAAATATTATACTTATATAGGATTCCATATAAGTACTGGGTTACTCGTAACTATCACAAAATATAAGGTTTTTTCTACTCGAAAACAATGGACTAGCGAGTATTATTAATATTTGTCGAAAGATGTTTGAAAAAAATAAGTGAAGGCTTTAAATCTGTTTCGATACAATAATATTATGACTGCTTTTTCGGAATGTTATTGAACTACTTACCATTTGTGAAAAAAATGTAATCCGTCATTTTGATCCAGTGGCCATCTTATCACCCGAGAATACATATTAATAATAAATAAATAATATTATTTTAGTGTCTGTACTGAATGCGCGAGAGCTGATGAATTAGTTAATAGGAAGATGATAACGTTTGAGTTACAAGATTATTACCACGTTTGAAATAAAAACTACTTATATGAAACTGTTTTACTGATGTCAATGCGGTCAGACTTTGGATACCCTTCAGACATCAGAGCACCTTAAAGCGGTTTAAAACTCTACTCTCGACATGACATAAAAAGAAGAAGACTGTTCCATCTGGAGTCCATGGCTACTTAGTGAACTGGTGTTTATTTTTATTTTATTTATTTCGGCTTAACATTGGTAATAACATTAATACAATTATCTTACACTAGTATTTTTATATATAAACAAAATGTATTACCTATTAAAGCTAAGCACAGCATGCACAATTTTATTTTTATTACAATACATAAAGATAATGAAAATATATTTACAAACTAATCCTAGTTGAAAACAATAAGTAGAAAACATTGTTGTTTAGGAACTCAACAAGTCATGGATTTAAAACTACAGTACATTTAGCAAATATACAAGGAATTATCTGTTTTTATAAACAAAATAGTTTAGTTTTAGGTGTGGGCCTCACCGGCCCTCAGCGCAGAAGTCACATGCATTTTGAATTTGGATACAGATTCACAAAATATATCTAGGTCACTTGCATTACTGTGGTATCTATTGGCTAAATTAACCATTCTAGGCACTGGTGAACTTGGTTTCGGTCTACCTATATTACCTATCTATCTCCGAGATCACTCGTTGAGTAAAGACAAATAAGAATGCCACAAATGATGTCTATCATCCTAAACAATCTATCTCACCTGATTCCTCTTATATTCGACTTTGAGCTCTTTCTGCCGGTACGGGTCTATAGGCGGCACTCCCATGTCGTCTATCCCATTGACCATGGTCTGCATCCCGCTCTGGACTGCCTCCAGCATGCAATCATTGATGTCCACGGAGTTCCGGTCGCATACCTTTAGGTATTTTGCTGAAACGTAAAAATGCAATACAATACAACAAAAATAACATAATAAAAGGACTTAAACTATGGATGTATGTAAAATTATAGTTTTAAAAACATTATTATTTTTGTAAACTGTCTTATAGATAAAGATAAAGAATCTTTAATGAAACTAAATTTATTTAAAGTTGTAACATACCTACACACATATTATATATAAGTACTAATATCATAGAATATGCTACACAAATTACAATATATCGTCAAATTGATTTTTATTGCATTTATCTTTAATAAAATTTTACAAGGTACAACGAAGTGTGTATCTATCTAGTGGTTTACGAATCTACGATATACTAAAATTAGCTGTGTGCCTATTTTTGACCGACTTCAAAAGAGGAGTTAATCAAGTCTTCTGAAGCTTTTTTAACGTCTCTGTATTGAATTGGATAGAAGGACCAAGTATTAAAAGTCAAGAAATAAACCTCTATAAAAACTAAGAGGTTTCAATCACACGTGAAAATTAATAAAACGTGTGTATTCTTTACTTATTTTGTTATTGAGGTCGTTAGTTGTAGTAGTAAATTAGCTAGCATTTTACAATGACGAAGGTTTTTTATTTCTTGCTTTACTCGCTCGTATGTAAGATGACTTGTAAATAATTAGGTACTTATGCTAGATAAACTCCCCTAACGAATTAATTCTGCGAGGGAGCCACGACCCTCAGTCATGAGGAATACGACTCAAGAGAGGTGATAGACATTAGGTTTTAGAACAAAAAGCGCGAATAAATATTAGAGGACGTTCTATGATAATATTAGGTTAGGATGTACATATAATAATAATATTTTCCTTTTTCAATGAATTCTATCACAGTCATATAAGAGTACCTACCTATTACATATTAGTATATTTGATTGCTTCCAAGATAGAAGTAATTGTAGTGTGATTGTAATCAAGTATGGAGGAGGGCCACCTTAGGAAAAATGTTAAATCAGTAGTCAGCATTTTTGCTGAGCAATACCAGGAAAGAAAGCTAAGATATGAACACTATCTGAGTATATTTTTTATCCTTGACAGCCAGGCATTTGACCGGCAGATCACTTGAAACCACACCAGCTCAAGAAACACTGTAAATTAAAGTGGGGTAAATGTGTGTTGGAATGGAATTGGCTTTCAAACTATCATGCAAGGAAACACATCATCGTGTGCTTGGGGACAAGATTGACTTTGGTCTGACGAGGACCAGTAAGTACTCTAAATAATCGTGCTATAGACCAACCAAAGGTTAAAGCTGATCACCGAAATACTAGAACCAGACGGGAACAAGTATTTTCTATCTACAATCTACTATTGCTATAATATCGAATTCGCAGCCTCCCGCTCAAAAAGCAAAAATGCCCACTATGACAGAGTAGTCGTTATTATAAAAATCACAGGTGAACTTTCACCAACAAACATGAACAAGTCGATACGATAAAAAAATTAAATATTTTTTAAACTGGCAATGTAATTTATCGCGATGAAACGTACTAGGAGAAAATTAAGTTTGAACCAACAAAAAAATCCTATAAATGTTTTGCTGAGAAGTTTATATACACTATAAAAAATAAATACGTATCAAAACCAAATTTTAAAATGTATGTGACCAAAATATAATTCAAATTCACTTACTAATATCAAGGGCGCCATAGCAGGAAGCAAACAGCGCCACCAGGCATACAGCTCCAGTCACCGCACGAGACATTATTTAAAAAAAAAACAAAGTACTACCAAATAAATAGACTTATTTAAATACCGCAACACGACTAGTGCGAACTAGCTGGCGGCATCGTTTGTTCTCACACAAGCTCCACCGCTTTACTTGAACGCGGATTGCATAAAACTCGGCCCAATGTCACGTACTGGTTCTACGAATACGTAATATTCGGCCATAATCGTAAACTTTGATAATATCAAGCTCACACGATCATTGTGAATCTCAGCGGCCATTATTTGGGAAGGTGGAAGTGATCCGCCGATCATTATTTTAGCTTAACATCTAAGGACATCAGTACACATATACTTTTTAGGCGTTCTTATTAGATTTGCCGTGTGAGTCGTTTATATTGAGTTATCTGTGCTCACTTGAAACACATGTTTTGTAGGGCAAGATCATAATAAAAGGCTGACACATCAAAATCCCATTATCTTATCAATTTATTTAGTTAGCCTCTACCCAAAGAATTTTGTTGGAAGAACCTTCATATTAACATTGAGTCGAGCCCAAAATAATTTATTCTATTGTCGGATTACCGTGATAATGACCTTCTTGGAGATTTTCTTGGTCATTTTGTGTAGTTATGATTAACTGGTCAACAGTCTATCAACTTTACGCCTAATTTATACGAAGTTAGGGTTAGGGTTCTAGTCATACTGTAAAGGGTTTCTACATACATATTTTTAAAGTATATTTCTATTACTCCAATAAGATGACTTGAGTTATTCACTAATTGCTGAGCACTAAGGTTGTTTGAGTTATTTCAATTATTGTTAGTAGTGTATCTAACCTTAGCAAGTTACTGGCTTGGTACTCAACAATACGCTTATTAAATGTTAACTTACGTGTATACTGTGTATAGTCATGCCAGTTGCACCGTTTTCCAAAGTTAAACTCCCAAACTTTAAGCTGAAATAATAAGATACTATGTACTTTTTGGCAGTTGAAAAAATGCCTCATTCAAACCATACTTTTCAGACAAGATATGCCTTATTTCTTGGTAATTGTAGGATTATTAGCATAGAACAAAATATATAGCTTGTTATTAGCAGGTAATTATATATAATCACTTGTTCCTTTGTATGCAACTGTGTTTATTTTTACCGAGCTCCATTCTTCGAGTAAAATATACCAAAGGTAGAGCAGTCCAGTTAGCCTTCAAGTGCCCAGCGAGATTACCATCATTGGATGCGGTAAGTTGTAATAGATTATCTCATTATTCAATTTATACAATATATAATTTACACGTTTGCCTTGTCGACGTAAGTACATGACGTCTCTGGTGCTCCAATTTTATTGTTTGTTAATAAGTATTCGTTTAAAGTACTGTGTACTTCGTAAATAGTGGTTAAATCTATACATATAATAAAACTCAAGAGGGTTGAAAGTCTGAACATGTTTTTAACTAATATGGGTTTGCACTTGGCCATAAGTTGGCTGAAGTTTGTTTCACTCTCGCTTTGAAGATCGCTGGATTACAGTGCGTGGGGAACAGGGAGTCAGGCAGGGAGTTCCATCTAAGATATTTAAAAAAAATGTTACGTGATTCTTCGAATTGATAGCAGAATATGTTCCAACAATTTCTAGAAAATGTTGTCTGTTTTATTTCAATCTCATAATGCAAAGGCGCCTGAACGGAACATCCTAATTTTTGGAAGGAAGGTAGTATGAGGTTTTAGAAGTGTCAAGGTTACTTTTTAACTCAAAATAATGCGATCGAATCAAATCAAATCAAAAGTTTTTATTGAACTTAAATCTAACCTATTTAATATATAACCTATCGAAGCCGCGGGCGTCCACCATAGTAGATATATATGTATGTAGAAGAATTTATTTTCACTGCTTTATATTTCTTGTCCTAGGTTATGTAATAATAGATTAGTTAGTCCGACAAATAAGTCTAGTCCTAAGCTAAGCGTAAAGAAGTAACTTACATCTCGAAAATAAACATGTGCCTTTATAATATAAGTATAATTATTTAAATACGTAGTTTTTTATAAACCACGTATAATAATTCATTTAATGCATTCATACAGTTTTTAAACAAACAGGTAATTTTTCCTTTCTTCCTCATAAAGGTTATGCTGTAATAAGCATAGTTTCACGTGCAAAATGAACTTTAATTCTATTGTCATAAGAGTCTAGCCTTTAAATGCAACTGACGGAGGCTATCTCTGTTGCTTAGGTTTTTATAGATTCAGATTCAGATAGTCAAAACAGTCACGTTTTAGTAACAACTTCCAGGTTTTTGCAAATATTAAAACTCAAATTTATAAAAAGCGTGAGCTTTGTTGTGAGGTCAAATAATCAATTACTCATGACACTGAAAAATGCAGAATGTGGAATCCGACGACCTACTTATTACAAACTAAATAGAAATATAATAAAATGCATGATAAATAAACATGATTTAATTAATTATTGTCATTTATCTGAATGTGACACATCAATAAATAATGTATAATATGTGAAAGTGGCAGAGATATAGTTTTTTTTTACTTGAGGTAGACTCACGCTTGACTACAATTTGCCTGATGTTAAGCAACGTTATAAGTTACGAACAAACATTTACGGATAAGTAGAAGAATATTAAGTGTAATATACACTAATAATGTTTTTTTTTAATTCTTAATTCTATGTGTAGACCAAGTAGAATAAGGAAGATTCTGGCACATACTCGTCCATATATTCAATTCTATTTGAAAGGTAAATTTACACAATACCACCGAGTTTTGTAAACACAAAACAATGCCACTGCAACGAAAACAGCTTGAGGCTTACAACCAGTCAAGCAACTTGCTAGCTGTCGTAGTCTTTCTTAAAATAAACATATTTATATAAAATATATATTTCATACATACATAATATGTACACACTAGGTACATGAACGGACGGAGTCCCATACGGTGGTCTGACCAAGTAACGAAAGAGCTGGAGATACCTACCTATAAAATAAATGTTGCAATGCACCAGAACGCAACAAATGGCGACAACTTGTACACAAAATCTGAAGGAGTCAAGTTCCTCAGCATACGACTAAGAAGAAGAGTTTCATTTATTTTAAACACGAAATAGGCTTTCGTTTGACTATAGCCTGCCTGATGTTAAGCCCCACTATAGTCTAAGATGTGTCTTGCCTAGAAGAAATCTTTTTACTCTAGATTTTAAGACACCTGGGTTATAAGAAGAGGTACATGAAATATATTTAAGCTAGCAATACCATTTTTATGTTGCCTTTGGCCCTTTTGAACGTTGGAAAAATATAAAGGCACATAATCAAAAAATAACTGTACCATTAACTACTTCACGCGCGTCTTACTACTTCTAGAGAGAGGAAACGACTGAGCGCCTGAAAATAGACTCATAGCAATCCATTTACCGATTAAATAAATCCTATTAAAAACATAACAGCAAGCGGCGCTAATGCACAAATGATAGTTTGCTGCAATGTAGTTAAAAGGAAACTGATACCACAGAATTGACTAAATAACTTGTTAATCTTAATCTTAACAAATAATAATAATATATAAGGTAATATGGAAAACTTTTCTTCTCGGTCTACTGGAAAATCCCGATGAAATTTAATATACAGAAATGGCAATCGATCTATGTTGTATATTATATAACTAACATGTTTGAAAAATCCAATTATTTTTACATTATCCAAAGGCAAGCAAACCGGAACCTCTTTTAAACCAAAATACATATGTATTTTTAGTGCATAGGGTAGGTATAATTATGTAAGTCAGTAGATTGGTTTCTTCTAGGCAAACACGCTAGCATCAGGCGAGATATTTAAAAGCATGAGTCAAATTTGTTTTTAAAAACTCGATTATTATTTACTAGTGAGTGCTCAAGGATTCGCTCGCATTAAGAAGTAAAACTTGCATCCCTTATCCCCTTGATAAGTGGCATTTCCATAAATTCTTTCTTAGCAGATGCCTACGTCTTAAAATCTATCTACATGTCTAAATTTCAGCCTGATCGGTCCTGTAGTTTGGGCTATGCGATGATAGATCACTAATATCACTATGTCAGTCAGTCAGTCATTCCTTTGAGTTTTATATATTTAGAAGATATATCGCCAAAACAATACACAAATGAAAAGTACACCGTCTACCGTTGAGGCTCGCTTACTTCTACCAGCAGCTCTCTCGGTTTCTCTCCTAATACTTACGGGTAATTGTCAATCATTTGTAATTTATTAATAAGTAACGGTCCTCGCTTACGGTACATATTTTTAGGACATTATTCCATGTCATTAAATCTTTGTACAGAGTAAAAAAAACTACACAACACATACTTATACCTACATGAGTATTTAAAAGTTTTTTTTAGGAATTATTTTCATAAGTAGCCAGTAGGTTAAGAACTAAACATACCAAATTCATTATATCTTTTTTGACGTCCAAATTAAAATAGGCATCGCATTGCAATATTATTAACACAGCAAAAATACATAAAATGGAATTCCGAATCGTATCTAATAATTAATTATAATTAATCGTATCTTATATTATATACTTTAAGATTAATAATTTTTCAAAGAAGCTAGTATAACGCGAAATCAACGCCTACTTAGCAGCAAAATTGAGACCAAACACATAAATCTTATAATATTAAAGTTGCTTACAAATGTGTTGAAATTTATCATCAGATATTAATAAACATATATAAATAGATATCTAACGAAGAAAAATTATGCACACTCCAATTGCTTATAATTTACAGTTATTACGAGACCGTCGTAAAAATCATTGGCAGTGTTCATCACACGTCCAAACTAATCATCAACGTATCGTATCATAGTTGTAGGTCAGGAACTAAACATGAAGCGCCCGTAGAGTAATGAACTAAGCTGGTACCTATTCGTACCTACATATATTATGGCAAAATGTCAATGCGGTCAGCAATATAAGGCTATAAAGTGGCTTTTTATATGAGCGCTTCCGTGGGTCGTATTCATAATAATAGGTCTTTACCTATGAAATTGCTGTTTTTTTTTTACATTTTAATCTGTTTGTAAATTTTACGTACAGCTATATTTTTCCAAATGCAATTTTTATTGTGTCAATTGTTAAATTTTGTACCTTTTAGATAAAAAAATGTATTACTAGTGCATATTATTTATAGGGAAGTCATTGAAAACACCTCTTTCAATATGTCGTCGGTTTCACTACTTTAACTAGGTATATTTTTATCATATACTCTGTTTTTGAGAAATTGATATACGCAGTGCATAGCTTTTTTTCCATCTACTATAGTTATCAATTGCATCTAAATCTGTTCAGACATTTATTTTGGAAATATCCTTTTTCTTAATTTCGTCATAAAAATCGGCAATTTCATAGGACCTATAAATTATAGGTCATAGGACCTATAAATTGTAGGTCAGCAGTCATATCATACAAACATCGTCACAAAATCACTGAAAAGATTACTGATTGTAAATAAATTAAGAAATGTAACCCAAAATGTTGAAAAATTTAAGCACCATCGTTACAACCCATGTCATATAAGGGCCATAAAAATAAAGAAATCAAATGCACCATACTTATTTTATTTCAATGTCCCAAAAACAAAAATAAAATGGGCTGTCAAAACTAACTGTAAACTGAACGCAACGAGTTTTTTGGTTTTGTGTCAAACCCTCACTTTTGTAAGTGCTTAGGTATCCTGCGGGGCGTAAATTCGTTTCCAAAACGGAATAAAGCGGTACTAACCCTAAATCTGCAGACCTGAACCAGTACTAAGAGAGAACAAGACTGGTTCGACAGGTCTCGGGAACACAATTATTGAAGGCAATAAAACCTTCCGAAAGATAAACGCTCAAGAAGATGTGTACCTACAGTAAATGTGCAATTCAATGTCCAATACTCTGATATTACTGAGATTATGTTGTTTCGTCGTAAAATTAAATTATGAGAAATACTTTGATGAGAACCAGATATTGTGGGGCTATTTGGGATCAATTTCATTTCTACACTAATTCCGCCCCGTGGGGTTACACATATGCCGATGATTATGGTGGTTCTGTGGGTTGTTATCTCTGATATCGAAATTGAAGTAATTATATGTGAATTCAAATGACGTTTTGACGAGATAACAAACAAACCAACATACAAGAAATACAAACTTTTGTGTTGTAATATTGGTGAGCAAAAGAAAACTATGTACCTGTGTAGGTAATAAAGCCAAGAAAATCACACAGAATTATTGTACAGCAATTTCAGCCACTTCCTTCGTCCTATTGCATTCATCACACGTATATACATGTATCGTTGCGCCTTTTACCTTTGATTATGAGTAATCAAGACCCGTCCCGTTAACCGAGTCACATATTTGGTCAAACAATAAAACATTGTGTTGACTACGTAGCTATACGTACATACTCGTAGATACTACTTACTTCGTGCTATAGACCTACATGTCGTGTGTCCGTACTGGATACATACAGGGTTACTGATTTCTAATAAGTTCTAGTGAGTGTGGCTCGGCGGTTGCAGCATCTGCTTAACATTCTGACGCACCCGTGTTCGAATCCGGCTCTATGTACATATATGAATGATTTGTTTTTCAAGTTATGCGTGGATTTGCTCGACTAACAGTGAAAACTAAATATGTGTATTCCAAGGAATAGATCTGAGCGTACGATGTACTTTCCTACGATAATTTCACTAGTCAAACTTTTCTACGGGGGAGTTATGACCCTTAGTAAGGAGGAATACGAATGGAGGAGAAGGATTACTGATGTAACAATATACAAAAGCTCTTTTCTATGAATTTTGATGTGTTAAAAAAACTTAGCTATTTGTAATTTTTATTTTGGAAACATGACATTACAAATAAAATAAAATAACATAGGTAAGTACTAAATAATAATAAAAAAACATTTAGAAGAATTGCAAATCTTCTTTTTTTTGGTTTCGATATAAAATTTACTGGTAGCCCTGTATATTCCTTTAATTTGGCGGTCCCAACGAGATAGTGATCGACGACATTGACATAACGGTATCACGTACCGACTTAGCGAGATTAATGCGCCTTTGCTAATCTTCCGATTCACGCGCATGGTGGGTTAGCTCGTGTTCATTTGTTCATAATTCATCATCATCATCAGCCTGTTATAGTCCACTGCCGAGCATAGACCAATTTTCTCACGCCACTCGTCCCAGCCCTGAGTCACCTGCCCCCGTGATTTGATATGTTCTTAATCGTGGACTACGAGTATGTATATTTTTTAGTAAGCTTTGATATAAATATCATCATAAAATCGTTCTCAGTTATCGTACGAAAAGCAGTAAGAAAAATAATGTTTGATTTTCGAATGTAAAGTCTACGATCACAAGAAATTTTTTAATTGAAAAAAAACATGGATGTTCCTATTATTTTTCTATTCTGTGAAATTTAAAAAACTGGTATTATTTTTGATCAAAACATGATTTCAAAAATAATACCATAAAAGCTCCGCAAAGCAAAATTCCGCACCAACTTCACCAATCAGTACAAAGTAAGTACAAAACTCGCGGATTTTATTGCAGCATTTTTAAATGCTCCCAATGAAGCCCATAAATGAACCTTTAGTCGTGCCTTCGCCCTGAGCGAATTAAATGATTTAATGACTTGCTATAAGAATGTTGGCCCTACCACTTTATTTTCAAGAGATCATTGACCCGGTGTGGGTTCTTTTGCGTGGATTCGCACATGTCGATTTGTTATGCATTCGCAAAAAAAACTTAGATTTCCTGAACGCTAATGTGGATCGATCTTTCTGTCAGTTTTAAGAGGAAAACTGAAATATATCTGTGACATTTGCCTGCTTTAAAAACCCCTATCTTAATTCTCTGAAGTGTATGTTAATCCCCCTATTCGTTCACAGATTGACAATACCAGGTGGACAGGGCTGGATACTGTCACATAATTTTGTATTATCGCATATTGTAGGCATAGAGCAGCAGTAAATATTGTATTTGCATATAATAAAACTTTCCTCGGCGTTGAAGCTAACTTATAGATAGATAGATACACATAAATAGTTGATGCGAATAAATTAGGCTAAATAAATTATAATATTTGAGAAAAGAAAATTAATTACAGCCTAATTTGTTGGCACGACAATAATAATTCCATCACATAAAACCACCGTTCTGACCCTAATTACAATAAAAGTGATTGTGGTTCACTGATCTCCCAAACATCCTTTGTTATGGTGTCGTGTGAGCATCTATTCCGAGTGTCTTTTCGGGCGAGCACATGCAGAATGGTTGTCATATTTTATAAAGCTTAGCCTGAGCGAAATGTCAGCTCACAAAAGGAGAAAAAGCTCTGTTATCTTTCGAGCTTATTGAGAGCGTCAGTGTAATATTATAAAGGCGCGGTGGCAAGAGGCCGAAGCATTTTGCAAAGCGACTCCTTGCGGGCTGCACACTCACGCGCGTCGTGCGAACACTAACCCCTCGCTCCACTCAGTGAATGTATTAGAATTCGGCAAAAATGTTAATAAGGCTTCAATTATTGATTCTCTGGATAGGGCTGTTGTCGCCGGGATTCGGGAGTGTTTCTGATGATGACACTAAATACGGATTTTCGTCGAGAGATGGCGCCTTCTACACGGAGGATTCAGTTGTAATTACCGGTAAGTCATATGTTTGTTTACATTATTATTTTTATTTACAAACAAAGCTTTGTAAGTTATTCCAATACAAATATCAAATTGTAGGCTTAATCTTCAGTTAATTAGGAAACTTTCACAAATTCAGTGATAATAATACTCAAGAAAAGAAAGTCTACTTGTATAAAATTTGAATTTTAATTAATAACACAAAAATGTGTTACATTTATGACAAATTACAGCATGCCTGCTTGATGAATAAGCCTCGATATAAACTAAACAAAGCATTATTTACATTGGTGACCAAAGAAATGTCACGGCCGCCTCTAGTATTGTTTCGTGAGGTGTCCAGACAATGCACGCCACAAGTGGCTATGAGGTTTTGAGGCTAGAGAAAGTTAAAATTTGCAACTGAGATGTCCGGTCACGGCGAAAACTGCTGTCATAAATTACTATCGATACACTTTTTAGACGTAAATTAGATTAATTTAGCAATAAAACATTTCGAGTTCTGCGGAAACCTGTTATTTCGGACTCCGGTGCTCGGATGTGATCAGTATGACACATGGAGCTCTATGTTTTGGTCGGCCGAGGTCGCGAAGAGGACGGTCTGTGTACTTGTCGGATGGATCACGTGGGCTCGGGCCAGTACTCGGAATCAAAAAACTACGGGATCGATTCAATGCAAATCTGTGTACGCCCACATGTCCGCGTTGGAGCACATCAATCAAGGCATTGTCCCGACACGTTGCCGCTCGCTGCTTCGAACCACTTAAGTTTTTTGTGCAGCTTCGAGGACATTAATTAGATCGGTGAAGCGATATTGAAGCGGGATGACGCCCGTGACATTTCCTAGCATTAGAACGCTGAACCCGGAATCCCAAGAGAACAATCGATACCTAAAAGCGTACCGTAACCAATTAGATATTATCAAATTTTGATCGAGTGACATTACTATACTCCGTAGAATGTAAATGATGATCACAACAGTAGGCTTTGGTTTAATTTAATTTTAGAATAGTTTGAAGAGATCTGAAATATTTTAGTGAGATGCGGATAAAATAGTCTGAAGGAAAATGAAACAACCTGTCATTGGTATCAAGTTGAAGGTGGTGCGCAAGTTGGCATACCTCAGCAGTTATTTAAAACAGTGCATACACAAAGCGCAGCAACCAACTTTATTGCTTCTTGAAAGAACTTAAAGTCTACTTTGTGTTGCTAAAGTACAGAATTGTACTTTTTCATTTTGGATCTAGGAACCTTTAAAGGTTGTATTTTTTCATCAGCGTCTCTGGAAATCAAGTTTAATTATTTAGATTTCTGGTTTTCCAGTTCTGTGGATGTCAGGACTACTCGACACCTCTCGATAAGTGTTCAAGGCTGGATGCTTCTACATTTCTATCATCGTTTTTGATCTTCATTCCACTGGGAAATTAAAATGTAAATAAGTAGATAAAGATGTTTCTTTTACTAGTTTGCAAAGAGATTGAGCTGTAAAGTAACAAAGTTGCCGATACATAATATCCGCACACAGCTAGGTACAAGAATATTTAAAAATTTTTGAACAGTTCCTCTAGATTCATGATACCTCTATTTTTATTAATAAAGTTTAGTTTCCGGTTTCTTCAAGTAGATTATAGCATTGCTTAACATCAGGCAAGTTGTAGTCAAGCGTAAGCCCATATCATAAAAAAAAAGTAAACCGAATTTGTATTATTGCTAAAACTTATGTGAGGTATCGCGCGTGGTAGCCCATAAAATATAAGATAGATTGCAAAGATAAGCGCCGATTTAGGTCATACATTGATTTGGTATGCAGGGAGGGTCCTGATAAATTCCAACGAAAACATTTGGTAAATACCTAACCAAGGTCCCGTTATGCACAATCCGAAACAAATAACATGCAACGTTACGGCTTATTTATGTTGTACCCAACAATGTTTCCTGCTCGCCAATTGAATAATAATTTGGGCATATATTTTATTGGGAATTGACATACAAAAATAAAATTTTGGTGACCCATGAGCAGAGGATGAAAGCTTACTGTTTTTAGCCAGTGGCAAAAAAGTCTAAATTGTTCTGATTATATTTAAAAAAAAACAGTTAAGCAATCAAGCCAAAATTAAATCTCTCATAAAAAGATCGCAACAAGCAATAAATACATAATAATATCAAAACCATTAATACATTAATAGCTCAATGTGTTTAGCATATTAATCGTAATGGAGAGCCGACAAAAAGCAAAGGATAAAAATACTGATAAGATACCGCAAGCTAAAACTGGTTTTAGGAAACTGTATCACATACAAGTACAGGCATAAATTAGATAAAAAATATTAAATTACGGTGCTTACATACCTGTAAGGATATGCACAGTTATATTTGGCTTCAAATAATTATTTAATTGATTATAATTATTGATTGTTATTCCGGTATCAGTTTAGCTATATGAGCTTGATGTTTAGTCGAGAAATGCATATTTTTTAAAATTAAGCTGTAGGTAACGCTGCATCAAAATTATCATTCATCTCAGCTTCACTAGTTTCTAAACATGTTAACCTTTCATTTTCTCAGCACACGTGGGGCGACACAAGCGAGACATCCAGAACTCAACCCGCGATGCCAGACAGTTCATGTTCGTGAGACCACGACAGGTGGGTTCATCTCTACTGGAGCCGCTAACAGCAGTGAGGGGCAGCAGCAAGGCCACTCGATAAAGGAAATAATTAATCTGCGTTAAGATCATTGACAGCACAAATACCCCAACAAAGTCTCAATTAGCAACCCAACAAAATTTGCTCGACCATCTCACAAATGTCTCATTTCATCACACCATAAACGAACATAAACAAACGCAAATTAACGTTCCTTTTATGCTAAACAGGCCGTAAATGCGCCGCAGTCGAGAATAAATTGTAGCGAGATGGAAACTGGATCGACAACGCGACTGCGGAAAAAATAAAAGTGCAAAACAAACTCCACACCCTTGTCTATAAAATACCTTCCTCGAAGACGTCATTTATGTTTATTTGCAGTCTGATACGAAATTTAAATATCTTAGCTGTTTTACCAATTAAAAAGTTGCTTCTGAATGCAAATGTGGAGTGATGTGAGAAATAGAACATGATGGTTTCTTCCAGGTAGATGAAGGAGCTTTCGGTACAGAATGTTTCTCCACTGTGGGCAAGAAAGGGACTTGCAAGAGCTTCCGGGAATGCTACCCTCTAATTAAGGTGGCTGATTACACCGGCTGGGACGGGTGGGTGATGGGCCACTACGATACTTGCAGCTATATCAGCGCTGACAATATGGAGGTAAGAAATGTAACATAAGGTTTGGAACTTTATGACTTTCAAGGGAAGCAGATAGTACACCAATAGAAATAGAAATAATTCGTTCCCCGAATTTTTGAATGTTTTATAAGAAAAATATACAAACTTTGTAGGCCAGCTTTAGAAGCGCAATCATTTTAGTAAATTTTTAGACGTCCATGGAGTAAGTCCTTCAAATAACGTTATGTTTTCAAGGTGTTCGGAGTATGTTGCACGGAGCCAACAGACACTCCTCCACAACAAGAGCCGGATGTCCAGCGTTTAGGAATGATCCCACCTGTGGTGCCTCTGCAAGTTCCACCTATGCATTTCGGGTAAGACTTGGAATTACATCTTGTTCTATGAATTAATTATGTCATAACATGTATTTGTAACATGTATTTTATTTGTTCGGCTGGCTGATTTGCTTTGCGAATTTGTGAAACAGAAAAACAATTTGATTTTACTTTAACCTATTAACGAAAGCTCAGCGCCGGAGAAAGAACACGTTGAATCTGAATAATAATTTGATCAATGATCATAATACTTTAGGCT
Organism: Macaria notata; assembly: GCA_927399415.1. NCBI lineage: Eukaryota > Metazoa > Arthropoda > Insecta > Lepidoptera > Geometridae > Macaria > Macaria notata. The sequence goes on from OV656727.1 coordinate 7,387,743, forward strand.
TTTCTGATTAGTTCGTTTTCCCGGTAATGATATTTCATGACCAGAATAACAATAGTATCCCAATCTTTTTAACCGACTTAAAAAAGGAGGTTATCAAGTCTTCTGAAAGCTTTTTTTGTGGGTATGTTACGCGATTACTACATTATTTATGAACCAATTTAAAAAAAAATATACGATGGGGATTGTTTCTGAATCGGTCCCATATTTTTTTTTATCTTCAAGTTGTTCCATATTTTTGGTGTACTGTAAAGTACATATTGTATGATTGAATAACTCTATTGAATAAGAACTCTATTGAACAACTCTGCTAAACACTTGTATGTTCCAGTTTCCCCGGCAACTTCGCGACCAGTTTCTCCCGCCAGTGGGCTATGAACCACGGTATAGACACGCGCCAGATCCCCGCGAATTGGCCGCCAGCGATCCCTCCCCTGCCTACACACCCTCCCGACCACGCTGCGCCCACGCATCCGCCATCTTTGAGTGAGGACATTTATTGAAATTACTAAATAGTAAAAATGATCAGTACAGTAGCACTTTGCAATTTGAACTAAACTCAGAGTGATGCTGCAGTTGCTAATCATTAAAAATATATATTTTTTCTATCAGATAGGTACACTTTTATTTTGTCTCATTAGTGTGAATTAAAATAACAGTTTTTTTTCTGTGTGCTAATATATAATGTTTTTGATAATCAGTTGCCGGTGTGACCACAAAGCCTCCTGGTTCGAACGGCAAACCCACCACATGGGCGACGAGACCTCCTAGCACCACCAGACCCACTACTAAGCAGGTAAATATAAATCTATGGGCATCAATGCAAAAGCAAACTTTACTTGAACATCAGTTTTTTACATAAAAGGATTGATTTAATGCATAGAAAAAAACGGAACTTTATTCATTTTCCAGCTTTTTTATGGTACTTTTTGGAACAAGTATATTTTCTTTTTTTTTATTTCGACAGACTTGGCAGACGATAAAGCCCGCTCAACCAACCAAGCCCACGCAACCCGCGAAACCCGTGGTATCAGGCTGTGGAAAGAAAAATGGAGTCCAGGTATGATATCAGAAACGGTAATTCAGACCCACTCGGTAATGCAGGAGATAATTTTGCAAATTGCGATAAAATCTGTCGAGCCCCTCAGATGTAGGTATATGTATAGGTAGTAGGTATACATCGACGCCTACGGACCCAAATGCCAAGACCCAAAGTTGGATGACCTCTGGCAAATTAAAAAAGTGGGTCTGTTTTTCTGGGACAGTTTGTACAGATATTCCGAGTTAATGCCTCGTATTTGCACAATGTGCCTGTTTTACTTCAAGCCCCGCTAGTTTTTGGAAGCGAGTTAATTCATGCATGACTAATTATCGAGTAAGGATATGTGATTATTGACATTTTTACAGTTTAGTTTTGGATCCGAAACAAAGGGCACTACCGTCTATACATTATTACATAAATCTGTAAATTTCACAAAGTGACCGCAAGAATTAGCAGATATGGTCGTGTAGCATAAATTTTCAAATATTAATCGTACAGTTTCCATCTTACTCAGAATTAAATCGATAAATGATTATTCAGAAATAAGTACACGATCAATTGGTCCCATTTATTTGAGACCAAAACCTAAGAAAATGAGATCAAAAGCTGAGAAAAAACTAAACAAACACATTTTACTAAGCATCATTGATATAACTTTAAGTCAGCTTCAAAAAAGGAGGAGGTACTCAATTCGTCTGAATGTTTTATTATTTCATAAGTAAAGCAGTAAGTAATTACCAAACTATATGTTTATCTGTAATGTATACAGACATACGGCAGCACGTACGAGGTGCAAGACGAGGAGCGCATCGTGGGCGGTCAGAACGCGGAGCTGAACGAGTGGCCGTGGGCGGTGGCTCTGTTCAACGGCGGCCGACAGTTCTGCGGCGGCTCGCTCATCGACGACAGGCATGTGCTGTCTGCCGCGCATTGTGTTGCTCAGTAAGTACCTATTCGATACTTTAAAATTAAATGTTTTACTACAAAACAGTTGAGAGAAATTAGCAAGATATGATGAGTACGTGTCTGATAGAAAACATTATATACAGAGGACCGCCCACTACGGTTTCCAAAAAGATGCAATAGACGGTCTTGGCATAGGTAACCTAACCCTAGCACTATAGGGTGAATCTGATGGTTTGACTGACATGGCCATAAATTGCAGATATCGTCTAGGTCGTCATATTAGATACTCTGGAAGCTATGTCGTTGGCATCATGGAGTCATCTATTGCAGTTCAAAATTCTCGACAGAGTTCAGCACTAACATTCAAACTTGTTTCTATTAATGACTGTATGCATGTTACAGCATGACATCATGGGACGTGGCTCGTCTGACCGCCCGCCTCGGCGACCACAACATCAAGTCCAACACGGAGACTCAGCACGTCGAGAGGAAGATCAAACGAGTCGTCAGACACCGTGGTTTTGATATGCGCACTCTGGTAAGTGTATTTTTTAACATCTTAATATCGAGGCTTTAGAAGCCAATCCAAATTCTATTGTGTCTCATTCTTGTAGGTATTTACTTATAATACGAGTACGGATAGCACATTTTTGCTATAACAAATTAAATCAGCTACGTAACACTCCCTGCGTTACAAATACACAGATGATTCGATTTGCTCGACTTCTAATCTAACGCAGAAACTGAGAATCTGTATTTTTTTTAGCATATCTTAGGTCCCAACCAATTCTAGACTTAGATTGCTTTGATATGTAATCTACACCAGAGTTTTTTGTTATTTTTGAGTTTAATGAATTGCGGTGTATCTAAGTAATTACATCATTAATTTCCAGTACAACGATGTAGCCGTCTTGACCCTGGACCAGCCCGTGACATTCAGTAAAACTATCCGCCCTATCTGCCTGCCTGGAGGAGCCAGGGCATACGCCGGCATGATAGGCACGGTCGTCGGATGGGGGAGCTTGCGCGAGAGTGAGTATTAGACTGATGATGGTTTTACTAGATATACTTGGGAGTCCACTGGATTGTAGTTTATGAGAACAGAGCCAAATTTTCACAATATCGCCACGCGTATAAGCCAAAACAAGTTCAGGCCATATGATCATCTGGACAAGTGTACAAAAACAAAAATATTTGGTTAAATTAAATAATTTACGATTAAAAATAAAACGACAGCTGAAACAACATTAAAAGAAAAAGCAAAGTATAGTATAGAACCAAAAGACAAAAGTCTTCGTTTTCACGAGCGGATTTTCTTAACTGTACTTGCAAAACGTAGATGTGTGTGTGTGTGTGTGAGTGTATGTATCATATAAAGATGTGTACGATATTATAATGTTGCACTAAGTTCGTCACTAGATGCGTTTAAGAATCGTCCTGCAAACGAGCATAATTTTCTCGCTAAATACATTTCAGAATCGTCGTGCAAATGGCCTAAATATACATGGTATCATAAATCTACTCACGGTCTCCCCCAGGTGGTCCGCAGCCGTCGATCCTGCAGAAGGTGCAGATCCCAATCTGGACGAACGCGGAGTGCCGCCTCAAGTACGGCGCGGCGGCGCCCGGCGGCATCGTCGACCACATGATCTGCGCGGGCAAGGCGAGCATGGACTCCTGCAGTGTACGTTTATTCACATTTATTTTATTACTTGAATAAGAAAATTTTAATGATGCAAAGGAAGCCCACAAAATACGAATCAATTAATTCCATGTTCGAGGACAATGCATTACTGTTCCGGTATAAAAGCACAGAAAATACCTATTAACACAATGCTTAGGTAGTAGATAATGCTTCAATTAGGCACTTACCATGAACTTAACAAACAATACAAAACAAGCTTCCAAATCTTTTTTTATAATAATAAATAATGATATTCATTACTTACTTGTAATAGTCTTGATTACTTACGTAATGCTGTACATAATGTTCTATAATATTATAACTTTTTTTATATGATGTACCTAGGTACTTTTAACTTTAACTAGAGTATAGTTGTTCGTCATTATTAATCCCCACACACTAGTAGCATTCCATGACCTCTATATATTACAAGAATGTGCAAACACACCCTCGAGATAATAAAAGAACTAAACGCTTTACCTAAACTGACCTAACGGTCACTAACTGTTAAGTGAAAAATATATTTTTTCTATCTCACAGGGTGACAGCGGCGGTCCTCTGATGGTGAACGAAGGCGGCACCTGGAACCAGGTGGGGGTGGTGTCCTGGGGTATCGGCTGCGGCAAGGGTCAGTACCCGGGAGTGTACACGCGCGTCACTTCCTTCCTACCATGGATACAGAAGAACTCCAAGTAACTTGTTACTTGGAGCGACTTATCATTGACGAGATGGTACCGATTTCTTAGACATACTGTCTTTCCTTTGACTACATATGATATAAACGAATTATTGACGAGACGGTCCCGTTTACCTAGACATACTTTGTTTAGCACTGACTGCATATGAATAATTGAAGTGATAAGTCTTGTCTACTTCGTATAATTATTAATGTGCTAAGTAAACAGAATTTTTTACATATAAGTTTTGTACCATTTAAAAATTATGTTCATAAATCAGACGATTTTGTTGCTATTTTAAAAGCGATTTAGGTATTTAAAAATATTAAAATAAAGTGTAGGAAATCATTATTTTTCCATAAGATTCATAGAATTCTATAACATAGAAGATTCATAAATGCTCAATATCATTTTACTGTACCTTGAAGTCTCACAAAACTCTACTAAGTATAATAAGTATTTGAAAAATTCTTACAACAAAATCTCTACTTTTATTCTTGGAATAAATTGTAAATCAATTATTTTGAGAAAGACAACCGCATACATCTTGTTTTTCTTAATTGATTGATATTTGAGGAAATTGTGCCAATTTACTTTTAGTTTTGTGAATAAAAGTTATTAAAAATATTTCACATGTGTTATTATTTATTATTATTTTAAATTCATTTCATTAGACTAGGTTTAGTGTATTTTCTATAGTTACAAGCTCAATAAATTAAACTAGGTATGCTAAATATTAATAATACAATTACATCACTATTACAAACGCACAGCTCTCGGTCAGTCTTACAAAAAGCGAGTACTTGATTGTAAATTCATAATCACAAAATAAATTAGTTATACAATGTGTCAACATATTGAATACTACTTATTAAAAGGGATATATCTACCTACAACATTTGTCAAATGTCAAAATTGGATACGTGCAGTTGCTGGAGTATGTTACGAGCTGAAACAAAATAACGGTATCTTTATTGTGTGTCCAAAATAAAATATAGCAAAGATACTAATTTACTAACATTGTATTGTTGTGCATTTATTTAAATACTAGTGGACACCCGCGGCTTTGTTCGCATTATTTCAGGATGAAAAGTAGCCTATGACACTCCTAAGACCTCACACTACTTACATGCCAAAAATATTATAATCCGTTCAGCCGTTTTTGCGTGATGAGCGTTTATTTAAACAGAGAAACAGATAAACAGACAAAAATTCTAGAAATTGTTGGAACTTGTTCTGCTATCAATTCGAAGTATCTCCAAACGTTTTCAGTGTTCAGACTTTCAACCCTCTGAAATTTTATTATATTCATAGATTAGTTCTATTTCTAGTTATTTTACCCATTTCTACTAAAAATGTGCATCAAATTCCTACCTTGAAAGTAGCCGGTATCGTGCAGGTCGTCCGGCGCGGGCACGAAGGGCGGTTCCTTGTGGAGCAGCCCGTCCCAGTCCACCTCCTTGAAGAGCGGCATGTCCCTGACGGCGGCGGCGGCCGGCCGGGCCTCCGCCTCCGTCGTCAGCAGCGCCTCGATAGCACTCACTGCCGCCGGGGACAGCGCCTCCTCCTCCTCGGGCCATTCTATGTCTGAGGAGAAATACACTTGGTCTCTCAATTAGAAAGAAAGAAAGAAAGAAAAACATTTATTGTAGCAAATAATAATGAAACAAGTACAAACAAGAAATATATAAATTTAGAAATAAACCTATACTTAAAACTACTTAAATAAAATACATATTTGCCACAATACAACCCCAACTCAGCATAATGCTGGCTGCATAGCAACCAGCGCTGGTCTTCCGTTGGGGTTGGTGATGACGTCACGAACGCATACATGGAATTATTTTTAAACAGAAACAACAAAGACATACCTAGACAAGTTAATAAATACCAATAACAAATACAAATAAGATAGACGATGAAAAACAATTCTATTTTCAACAAAAGAGTACACAGTATCAACTATTTAATTTATATTACGGTTATATACATACAATATCTATATATATATATATATATATATACACAGTTAAATTTAGATAGCGCTGGTGTCATTGACTAATGAAGCTTCCCTTTTCTGGTGTTCCATAATAAATGTTTTGAGCCTTATTTTAAAACTATACATACTGCGCAGGTTCCTGATCGGCGGAGGGATGTTGTTCCAACACCTCGACGCCGCATAACGAAAGCTTCCCCTAAACGCTTGTGTGGCGTGTCTCTCAGTGAGCAGCGGAGCGGTGCACGAGCGAGGGCTGTGCGACTGCCGCGACGGCTTCCAACTTAGCTTCTCGTACAAGTAGGACGGCTCATGAAACTTTATCACTCCAAAAAGCAAGCATGCCAAGTGAAGCTTACGGCGATGCTGCATTCTGAGCAGAGCATGCTCGTTCAAAAACGGAGTCACGTGACCTCTCCGAGGTATTGTGAAACAAAAACGAGCACAAGCATTCTGCACCCTTTGCACCAATTTTTTGGTCTTGGCAAGGATGCGGGAGTGGAAGACAGTGTCCATGTAATTAAGCTTAGAAAGAACTAACGATTGTGTAAGTTGAACACGAAGAGCCGTCGAGAGGAATGGTCTCATGCGGTATAATATCTTAAGCCTATAGAAACATTCCTTTAGACAGTTGACCACATGTTTCTCGAAACGAAGATGGCTGTCCATAATAAGACCAAGGTTCTTGACTTCATGCACGCGCTCAACGGGTAAACCCATTAACATTACATTTTGCGAGGGTTTGAGACTGGCCAGTTGATGCCTGCTACCGAAAACGATATACTTTGTTTTGGCTGGATTTAGTAGTAGGCAATTTTTCGCTGACCATTCTGCTATATTGGCAAGATCTTCGTTGATTTTTCCTATAGCTATATCAATATCGCTAGGCTTGCATGACATATATATCTGGGTATCATCTGCATACTTATGATACTTGCTATGCTTAATACATGTAATTAAATCTGCTGAGTACATAATGAATAAGATTGGCCCCAAAATGGAACCTTGAGGTACTCCTCGGGTTACAGGTAGTTTGTCCGATAGCACAGTCGAGCCATCACTGCGAGTGATCTTAACGCGCTGATATCGACTACTCAGATAACTGTCAAACCAACGTAAGGCTGCGGAGTCAAACCCATAGTAACTGAGCTTAGATAGCAAGAGATTAGAGTTTAATGAATCAAAAGCTCTAGAAAAATCTAGAAGGACCAATATTGTGCACATACCCTTATCCTGAGCGCACAGAATGTTGTCGGTGACATCAAGCAGTGCGCTGGTGGTGCTGCGACCCCTCCTAAAGCCTGACTGAGCGGCTGGTAAGATGGCATTCTTTTCCAGAAAGTCAGTTAGCTGCAGACAGACCGCTTTCTCCGTAATTTTAGAAAGGCAAGGCAAAATACTGATAGGTCTAAGGTCTTTCAGATCTGTTGGCTGCTGAGTTTTAGGTAAGGGACGCACCACCGCCAGCTTCCAGATATCTGGGTATGTGCACGTATCTATTGATGAATTTACTATGCCAAGAATACTATCTATGCTATCAGGGAATGTTAATAATAACATATTGAGGCTAATAGCGTCGCAACCTTCAGCATTTGACTTTAGGCTACGAATTACATTTATGAGACAATCCAACCCTATATTATTAATGCTAAAAACTGCGCTACTGTACCTATGATGTTCAAAGAAAGTTAGCTGTGAAATTGATGTAAATTTGGAAGCTGAAATATTTAAAAAATAAACGTTTATAATGTTAGGGTCATTAAAACAATCCGGTAACGTATTTTCTATTTTAGGTATTAGATCTTTTTTAAGATTTTTCCAGAGTGACTTAGGGTCATGTAAGTTAGAATTAATGTTTTGCTTAAAATACGACTTCTTCTCTTCAAAAAGAGCTTTATTTACCGTAGTCTTTAAACTTTTATACAGTTGTTTCTTACTCTCTAAGCCAGTTTTATGATAATCAGCGGCAGCATCATCGCGCAGCCTCATCATCAGTTTGACTGTGTCTGTGATCCACGGATAAGAATACTGCTTTATTACAGTGGTTCGGATTGGGGCGTGGACATCAAACAAATATAAGACGGAATTATTAAAAAAATCTACCATCTGATTAGTATCGGTACATTGTGAAATCAAATTCCAGTTAATTGCCATCAAATCGTTTTTAAAATGATCTGAGTTAATATTTTTAATTGGTCTATATTGAATAACAGCAGGAGGCACTTTCAGCCGCTTGATATAAAACTCTGTGACCACAAGACAATGTCCCACAGACGTGCCTACATGCCGCAACTTGGTGTTTCTAGCACAAAGATCTGTACATATAACATCGATTAATGTCCCGCCAGTATTTGAAAAATGCGTTGGCTGAGAAACTATTTGGCTCAGCTCGAAACAGGAAAGAAAACGTATTAACTTTTTCGTTTTGTAATCATCTAAATCTAAGAAGTTTATATTAAAATCTCCAGCCAAAATTAAATGATCATAATTTTGAAGTGCACTTACACTATCCGTAATTGCGTCAAAGAAAATATCACAATTTACCCAATCAGGTCTATACGCCGTACCGATTGCCAACCGTTTACCGTTTATGTTTGCTAAAAGCCACATCTGCTCGACAACCGCATGCGCCGGATCAACCGGGTGCTGCCAGGGCCGCACCGCCACCCCCCGGCGCAAGTAAAAACCAACTCCTCCGCCGCGCGACTTACGACCGCGCGGCCTCGGAGTGTGCTTCAACCTGTAGCCGGGGATGACGGGAGCGATGCAGTCCTGCTTCTCCCGCAGCCAGGTTTCATTGACAGCGAGTATATCCACGCCACTGCTGGTTACTGCCGCTATGTATACATATATAACTTAAGTACATATTTAGAATATATCTTTGATTTTATAATAATAATCTGACATGTAATTCGAACAAATTATTAATAAAATGTGTATGTATCTGTTTATCTGATACTCTTAATTTATGACCTACATTTTTTAATTATAGATGTGAGTTTATCACAAGTTCATCTTTTCTGTAGAAACAGGAACATAGTTAAGATATGTATGTTACACGTGTGTGAATTTTAAGAAGGTATGTTTATTTTAATAGTTTTGTACTACTACTACTTATTTGAACGTATTATAGCCAATGAATAAGAAATATAATATGATGTTCTTGCTTAATTATTTCAAATATCAATCTAAATACGCACGTACGTGTTAAAATTAATATGACTAATCAATCTAACCAGATGGTTAGATATCAGCCATTAAATTAACCATAGTACCAGGCAGGTTGCTAATCTAGAAATTTAAAACAAATAACAAGCTGTACCTTCATATGCTATAAACATGGTAAGAGAATGAGTACTTACTCCTAGTGAGTATGTTGTTGAAGACAGCCTGCGGAGTCTCGTCGTTGAAGGGCGGCACCCCCGTCATGAACTCGTAGAGGCACACGCCTAGCGCCCACCAGTCCACGGGCGCGCCGTGACCCTGTCTGGAGAGAGATGCAAATTAAAGGCTTATATTTGACCTCCACTTTAGTTTTACACCTGCCAAGATGATTTATACTCTAATTTGAAGACTCCTGGTTAGCCATTCACAGGAATGAGTGTCTCGAATAAATGTTACTAATGTTAATACAATTATACAAGATTCGTAGCCATGGTTTTTCTTTCTTTCAAGCTATATTCCACATTTTCGGTTGTGAACTTGTAATGATTACTTGCACATACATTAATTTAGAAATATTCTTGGACTGTTACATCAACGGTGAAATATTCTGCCTAAAAGAACTATCCCTAGCGGATTTTATGGACGTCTTTCAATAATGAGAAACACATAGCAAAGGAAATACAAAAAATAAAAGATGGAAATTGATGTGGATCTTCACGCTTGGCAGTGAAACTACCGTAGACTGTAGGTTAAACGGTAAGAGCTAAGATAAATCCTATGGCCAACAATAAAATAATAAATCCTAATTGCAATATCTGTCTGTCTAAGTTACCTGAGCAGTAGTTCAGGCGCGAGGTAGTCGGGCGTGCCGAGTATCTTGTTGTCGGAGGCGAGGTTCCCGCGCCGCACGCTCTTGGGCGTGCGGTACGGAGTGTGCGCGCTCGCCAGCGGGGTCTTGCACAGGTCCGTGGGGGACTTGTTGCTGGAGTCACTCTGGGAATAATGATATAATATGATATATTTTAATATATTCTAGAGGCTTCGTAGTTTTGGGATAAATACATTTACTACCTCAAAATTCACGATAATGTGGATAATGTGTGGTAAGATTTGGAACGATCTACCCGCCGAGGTCTTTCCGCAGAGCTACAACATGGGGAGATTTAAAAAGTACATATTTTCTCAAACACCTTTCTAAGCTGACAAAGTGCTGCAATACTTCTGGAGTTGCAAGTTTCCTTAGGCGACGGTGACTGCTTACCATCAGGTAGACCGTCAACCATTTTTCCCCATTTATATTAAAAAAAAATGTGTCGCAAATGTGTCGCTCTTTTGCCAAGTAGCCTGAAGGATGAACCAGCATACTATTTATCAAAATTAGAACCTCGATAAAGCCACCTCCAGAAAACTAGACTCAGACTAGAGAACTACGAGAACTGAGACTCAGAATTCATTTGCCTGGGAGCTACAATATTACAAATAGACAATAGACATACAGGTACACACGGTCACAGATAAATCACACTTATTTTAACACCCCATACTTTGGTTGTTGGAAACTGCCATATGCTTTAAACATAGACTCACCCTGCTCATCCTTCTCGATGGAAATATTTCTAAGCTCGTAGAAATATGTTTGCTAAAGTTGAATGATTTCTCCTTCGCCCCCGAAGTGGAGAGGTCAACTGTGGGGAGATTGAACCTGGTTTCCTTCAACATCTTCTTGGTCTCCTGGCACTTGGTCTTGGCGTTGGAGACGGGCGTGGAGAATATTACGCCCACGTTGAAGTGGTGGCTGTCGTTTTGGGACACCCATCTGAAATATGGCAATATTTTATCACGTTTGTAGATAGAAACTATTTCTTTATTGACATTTTTTCATTCATCCATTTCATTATGTGCCAAGAATTATAGAACAGCTCAAAACATAAATAATTAAAAGAATATTTTAATTTCTTAAGCATGAAAATGTATAGAATTATGATCTTATTGTATGATGGTGTGTCTAGGCTAGACCAACTGTCCCTATATGTGTAATATGTAAATGTTTTTTTTTATCCTTGAGACAGACTAAAATCTCAATCAATCAATTCCAAAACAAAGAAGAAGTAAGGCTTCAATACCTATATATTTTTGTACCATATTACCGTTTCTTCAGCACTCCCTTGATGGGGTTCTTCCGCCGGTCGGGCGTGGGATGCAGCGCCATGCGTTTGGGCGTGTTCTGGCTGAGCTCCAGCGCCATGATCTCCTGCGTGAGGCCGCTGTGGTTCTGCTTGGACTCGGCCAGGCTGGTCACGCCGGTCGGAGTGTCGCCGTCACCGTCTAGTATGCGCTTTCTTTTCTTGGCTCTGAAACTGAAGGCGACAAACATTGTTAACTAGTGGACGCCCGCGGCTTCGCTCGCATTATTTTGAGATATTTTTATAGGCTTTTGCCTATGACACTTCTAAGACCTCATACTACCTAACCTACATACCAAAAATCATGATGATCCGTTCAGCCCTTTTTGCGTTATGAGTATTTAAATAAGCAGAAAAACAGAACCACAGAGAAACAGATAACCAAACAAAAAATTTAGAAATTGTTGGAATGTGTTCTATCAATTCAAACTATCTCCACTTTTTTTAAAATATCTTCAATGTTCAGAATTTCGTCCCTTTTCAGCTTTTGAAAATGTTAAAAATTAATAAATTGATTTTAATTTTAAGTGTGTTTGTAAAAGAGTGACCAATTCTGATGTCAGAGTACCTATCCAAACTATATTATAGCTTAATGACTGCTGTTGTATGACGACCTATATACCAACTATATCTAGAGTGCTGCTTGATTTTCCAGCTATCTGATGCTTCTCATTGTAATTCTAATATCTCTTACACAGTTTCGTCATTAATTTATTTGTTATCAACTATAATCAGTATATTACGTAAATACTCCCTTCAATAAATATTTTCTACAGACCTATACACCACAGACAGACCTTTCAGACTCACCAAATTTCATCCAGTTCAGTTTAAATGTTTACATATAAAGAACAAACAAACATGTACAAAAACATTAATCTTTATAATATCAGTGACATTATAATGTGTTACCTGGGTATCCTCTTCAATGAATGTCCTCTACAGAGCGGGGACACGGACTGATCATGTGTAGAATCAGACATGATGGCTGACTCCCCGATAGAAGATCCATTCTGGCTACTGATGTCTGTAGACTTGGTGCTGTGAGTGTTGTTACCGGTTGTGTTGGTTGTAGAGCTGGTCTTAGAGCTCTCGCATGTGTGGTACGAGCTTAGAGATGCTGAGCCAGAGTCTTGCGACTGAAAGTGTAGATAAGTCATAAGAAATTTGGGAAAAACTTTAATAGGCACGAAAGTTTTCCAGGATACTGCTTCCTTAATTTATTTCTGTGAATAACAAGATATGTTACATGATGAAAAACATGATTGCACATCCATCATTAAACTATAGTAGCAAGGAAATACTTCTGTATACTGTACTTAGATTCTGTTGTCAAAACTATAGATACTAAGAGTGGAGTATTATGTATTATACCATGAATAAATGGAGTGTATAATAGTGTATCATTTTGAATGATACTTACCACTTCTCTTGACAAGTTGATGCTCTCTGCACTCATGAAGGGATGGATCCCAGAGAGTTGTGAGTGATCTAATGTGGGGGAGTTCTCATACCCAGACCCAGCTTGGAATAAACCTTTGAGCTTACCTGAAACATACATAGTTTGGTCCATTTCAAATATGCAATACAAAAAATTGTTATAATTTCTTTTACTATGCAGATTATTTTACTAGAGTAATTTGAATATGACAATTTCATAATCTGCATGGAATAACTAACCAACAGCAAATAACTTTACTGAGTACATGGTAAATAGATAAAAGGGTTCATTGCTTTACAGTAGCAATGCTAAGCAGGCTGCAGTTAAACACATACTTAAACTTTGTGAAAAAAATAACTAACTACAGTGAGTGCAATGGCTGGTTAAAGTGAATTAGCATTTTATGAAGCCATTTGCTCACTCAACACTCAGTGCTACTAGAAAAAGTAAAATAGCAATAGAGTATCATACTATCTTTCATGACTTCAAGAAGGTTCTCACAAGCGTCAGCCGGCATAGAGCTGTGTGTGCTGTCTCCGCCCGAGCCGAAGGAGAGGTGGGAAGTGAGTGAGAGCAGCTGGCCTGGTGTCCGCATGTTCAGGCTCGGTGTGCAGTTCACAAAGTCTGATATTTCCAAATCTGTAAATAATTGACTTACATTGAATTATTAATCCCTATGAATACAGGTGTAAATAATTTTGTTTGTCGGTTAAATCAATTTTCCAGGAACATACATCAATGAAACAAATGTGGAACTCCCATGTTAAGACTTTTCTGGCCAAGCATCAACCATTATAATTATAATAATGGTTAAGACAAAGGGATTTAGGCTTGAATTAATGATAGATTAGTTAGTAAGTTTTCAAGTGAGTTTCAACCCAGACTAAGTGTTAATAACTATCATATTTTTATGGCAATATTTTGAGCTATTAGAAGTGTTTATGTGTTCTCAATCTTACCTCTATGAATATCAATTTTAGACAGTCCAAAGTCAGTAAGCTTCACATGTCCAGTTTTGGATATGAGCATATTATCAGGTTTGAGGTCTCTGTGCACTATGTGGTGTTTGTGCAAATAATCCAATGCTAATGTAACCTCAGCTATGTAAAATACTGCCATTGATTCTTCCATGAAGCCATAAACACTTAGTAATGACTTCAGATCTCCACCTACCATGTACTCCATTACCTGAAAATCATATTTTTTTCATTATAACCATATCTGTTTCTGGGAATTTGCATGGTAAAATTGTGGATCCCATATCCGGACCCATCAATTCATTTTGTCTTCTGGTAGTTGGCAGAGTGCTCACTTGGATTCAATATAAAAACTTAATTTCTGAAGTATGCTTAAAATTTAATTAGTAGGTAACTATTTGAAGGTCAGGTTTTGGAACATACAGGGTTATCTAAGTGTGAAATGCAAAACACTTAATAACCAGTCTTATCCTTTATCATATGTATGTATGTACAATTGTACATTATATACTTTAGGCAGTAACATGTTATTCACAATTGTTACTAAAACATACCAAGTAAACTGATGAAGTAGACTGCAGGGAATAGTACAAATGCACGCAGAATGGGCTTCTCGATAGTGCTAGCGCATTCCTTTCAGTGACTACTTGTGTCACCATGTTTTTATTGATCATGTCAGATTTCTTCATAACTTTGATGGCATACATGAGTTCCTTGTTGTTCTTCTTGTGTGCTAGAAACACTTTGCCAAAAGCACCACGACTGATTGGTTTAATGATTGTGAAATCATTTATATCAGGAGGCTGTAACCAAAACCATAAGATAAACAGATATCTTAGCAAATAACATACAAAACGTGGTAAAAACACATCACCTTTATAACAACATTGATGGCATTAATTTTCTCCAAAATAGTATGTCGAGTTTGGTTTTCATCTTCCTTAGACTCATTTGCAGCCATCTTTTAGTACGTATTTTTAATTATTCACGTTCTTACGTGACTCGTTATTATTTTTTAGAACCCAATTAAATACAAAACCATTTTTTCAAATCAAACGATAACAATGAAGTATTTTTTTTTTTTTTTTTTAATTGGCCATAACTTTGTATTGTGCCAGTTCTCAAGTAAAAAACAATGAAGTGTTACCATATTCCATAGTGACAGTGACGTCAGTGACCTTTGTATTTTTCTGTGGTTGTCAGCAGCTAATTTAATTATCACAATTTAAGAAGCAAGCGCCATGTTCTTTAAAAAAGGCACTTTGACATAATCAATCAAATCCTTTACCGACTTTAAAAATAAGAGGATCTCAACCATTCGACTAAATGTTTGAAACCATTAAATTGTATTTTTTAAAACAAATGGATAGTCTGCTCTTTGTAAAAATACGATAAATACTTGCTGGGAAGGAGAGCATATTATGGCATTATAAAGGGCCCAGCCAGTCTATTAATTTGCTTGGCTAACGTATCACCCGTAAAATCCACATTATAACTACCTACCTATTTAAAATCTAAAACTAAAAGCACCTATAACGTTATACACTACGACTAATACAACTAATAACATTAGGTAATAATAGGAAATTATGTATGTTATAACGTCACAATAAAAAACATAACCATAAAATTTAGTCACTGTCTCGGCAAGACGCTACACAATTAGTAAATGCTTGAACATACGCAGAACATACTAATGGCTGATGCGGATTTTCTTCGTAACATTTCATAATCTGTAAAATAATATTCAATGCTGAAATGCTTCGAACATCTCGCAATGTAATATCACATCTACCTACTTACTTTCTCACCTACTGTTTTTGCTCATACCATGTTACAGACCTATTATATTAGGTACCTATAACTTGTAAGTAAATATTTCAAAAGATTAGTCTGACCACAACTCTAGTACGCACACCAGTTTCATTAGACCTTTTTTTAAAGTTTACCTTGTTACGCCAGTCAAAACATGGTTTGATTTGCATAATTTTTTCCTGTGTTATTAATTTTGGCCCTTCATATTTTTCAGCGATTGCTTCTATTTCTTTTTCATACGCTGCCTCAACAATTTTATTAATCATTTGATGTTCTTTCTTTAAGTTTTCAATTCTTTGTGACCAATAATCTAGTTCTCCGTCTTCTGTTACTTCAGTGTTCTTTGTTTTATCCGCGAAAACTAAATCTCCGCCAGTATCCTGTTGTAACACAGGTAATACTTCTATCACTTATGTATCATGAATTCCTTTAACTACTTTTGACGAAGAGTGTCAGTCAGAAGTATGGCGCGCTAAATAGGTACGAATAGTCGTCGCCACATACTTTTAACCGCAAATTTGCAGTCAAAAGTACTATTGACTGATTTTGCTAGTCAACAGTACTTTTGACTGGTTAAGGGTTTTGACTGCAACATATATATTTTTTTGTAGGTATAAAGAATCCAATATCAGTTTGCCTTACAAACGAATTACATGATATTAAGGATTATCCCTTGGGTACGAAACGGATACCTACGGAAAGAATTTCTGACTTACAGGAGCTAGATCATCAAAGGCTATGATATTCTCATTTTCAATAGACTTGTTGGCCACCGCTATAGCGGATGTACTTAGTGCAAACGTATTATCAAAGCTTATGCGTCTTGTATCTTTACTTGTTATGATACCCATGTTTCCAAGTACATATATAAAAAAAATAATAGATTAAATTTTTACTAAACCTGCAATTTTAACATAATTTCATAATTTTGTAACTTTGACAACTTTAATGACTTTTGTCATCCTAATTTTCACATGTTTAATTTTTTTAAAATGTTATATGGTTCCATCCTCGAGAGGGATGTTTTAAAAAATCCTTGTATGGTTCCTAGCATGTTCTTAGCCTAGGTACGTTCTTAACAAAGACTAAAAATAATTTTATTCTGGACCAAGGATGTTTACGAATGTTTTTGTTCTGGACAACATATTTTGTGGCACGGAAAATTACAAAGCTCAGAATATTGAATATTTTGTTAATGTTGACATAAAAGTATTGTAGTAAACGTTCAAGATTATTAAAATGATTGTAAAAAGTATGTGCCTAAAATAAAAAAAAAATACAAATGACAATACTGAAATTGACATTGACTAAAGAGTTGGATATTGACAATGGATTTTGTTGATTTGATTGAGCATTGAGCATCTGTGCCATGGCTGAAAGAAAGGAAAGGAAAGCTGATAGATTATAGAAGATAAGCCAAAATACCTGACTAAAACAACAAATATTTTTCATATATTACTTGAATATTTTAAAGTAGTAAGAGACTGAATAGTACTTTGACACAGCTATCATGTGTATCTAAATTAGTTCCCTTACATTACAAACTAGCTTATTGTTGTACCTACTACTAATCTGGATTAAGTATTTGTTTATATCTGTAGTAAATCATGTCTCTATACGATGACGTTGATACCATTAAAGCTCGGAATACAGAAAAAGTGGCTGGTTGGTCTTCAGGTATCAAACTTCTTCAGTCTCAGTTGCAACTGAAAAAGGCGGCCGTAACACAACCTAAACGTGAAGCTGCACGACGAACAGCACAGGTAAACTAGCTTAAATCTTTCATATACTTGTTTTGTCACTAATTAATAAATGTACGACATTCAGCCTATCATGGGCAGAAGGTGCACAGTAGTGACCAGGGATATGGACATAGTATTCAAAATTAATAATATGTAAACATTCATTTTGATGTTGTAGTGTTTTGGAGATAGCGAAGCAAATACATTTTGAAGTGTAATAGTTACGTAGATAGTAGTAGAGAGCAACATGGACTAAATAAATTCAAACAAAATATTATCTGTCTATCTATCAGTACATAGCTAACACAGTGAATAAATATGAGAGTATACAATGCTATCAATTTGGTTTCATAATGTAATTAACACATTTTTCAGGTCCTAACTCCTGTTATAGATCTAAAAAGTAAAGTAAAAGAAGAAGATGAGTCAATCACCGGCAGCCCAAGCTTGCAAGCTAGTTCACTAACCACCTTCAATGTAGGAGACCTGGACTGGAATGTGGCCAATGAATATGACCCCATGTGGCCCAATGACTATGAAAAAGTTGCAAAAGGTAAACTTAGATAAGTAAACAACAAAATAAACTTTATAAAAAATATAAACATCTATACGCTATGCATTAAGTTACTGTCAGTTAAAGCATATGTGTGATGGTTAATTATTATAAAAAAATCTTATTTCATAAATACAGATTTCTAGGATACTATCCAGTCAATTTATCTGTAAATATTTCTGTTTTTTTTTTTAACATTTTCATGAAATATGTTTTCTTGTATTAATGACAATCAATAATTATATTTGTTGCAGAACTTCAGGCTAAGAGGTTAAATGAAAATGAAAGAGGAGATAGATCAGAGAGAAAACGAAAATCAAGGTTTGGTGAAGAGGAAGATGTTATACCTGAGAAAACTCTTATGCCGAGGGTAAAAATTATTATTCAAATATTTTACAACATACTAAGTGCACCACTGTATTATTTGATGAGTATTGCTTTGTACTATTGAAATAACACAATATTTATTTCAATGTATATAGTACATAAACATTATATATTTACAAGTCTTAAATATTGAAAAAAAATATTCTATTGAAATTGTATGGTCCTTATTTGAAAGTAAAGATCTAGACTACTTTAATCTATGTCAGTACTGTAGTGCCTGTAATCTTAAAAAAAAATACAGAAAAAAGACCCAAGATTGAATGTTTAAAGTAACAAAGAAAAATACTCTTGACTTAAAATTGTTTGTTCAATCATTATGTACACTAAACTGGTAAAAAAAATATGGAGCTTTTTATATTCCAGCCACCTGAGGAAGAAGAAGCAGAGGAGATCACAAAGCGAGCAGCAGGAGCTGCTATCGCGCCTCCTCCTTCACTCACGGCTGAGACACCATCTCTGCCTACGCCACCACCTTCCTTGGCGCAATCCACTGGGTTCTCCATCGGGGGATATGGTGCTAGTTCTATTGCTGCTAAGATTATGGCCAAATATGGGTTTAAGGTAAGTTTGTAAATTGAAATTTAATATATCTTCAACTTATGGTCTTATCAACTGAAAATAGGTAGCACCCTTCCGGGTGGCAGAAGCCTTATAAAATTAGTTCTGTGTAAAAATGTGTATTTTCCCAATCTATAACCAATAAACTAACATCATAAATGGGAAACTTGTTTTAGAGGATCCAGAAAAAGAAGGCTCAAAGTGACCTGTATTTGTTTTACTATACCTACAAAGATGTTACAAATCTTTGAATCAAATATATCAATTGGCAATACATATTGCTCTTAAATCTCAAAACTACTTATTACAAATTTTTTTTGGTAAACTTTAGCTGCAAATAAATGATGTTTCTGTTTTCTGATTGCAGGAAGGTCAAGGTTTGGGCAAGAAAGAGCAAGGAATGTCTGTGGCGCTCCAAGTGGAGAAAACTTCAAAGAGAGGAGGTCGGATTATTCATGAGAAAGATGGTAGTGTCATGCCACCTCCTGGGTTTGCCATGCCACCACCACCAGGACCAGGTAAAGAAAAGATCTAGAAAATATTATGTGATTAGTAATGAAAAGCTGTTTTTCTTGAGCGTAAAGACAAAGTTTGTTATACCAGAATTAATTAAAATGCTTAATATAAAAGAGTAATGACTGAATTGTTGAAACATTAATTACATAATATTTATGTGTTATTACAGATTCACCAAATGCAAATTGCGACTCTCCTCAATCAAGGCAAGAACCATCCATAACAGAAATAATGAAGTCTCCAAGCAAAGTAGTCTTGTTACGGGTAAAAAAACTATCAAATAATATGTTTTTTGTAAAAATTTTATAACTTAATTCAAAAGTGAGTTTATAAACTATTTTAATCTTTACAGAACATGGTTGGTCCAGGAGATGTGGATGAAGAACTAGAACCAGAAGTAAAGGATGAATGTAATACCAAATATGGCGACGTTATCAAAGTAGTGATATTTGAAATGCCTAATGTATCATCTGACGAAGCAGTCAGAATATTTGTCGAATTCAAACGCATTGAGAGTGCCATCAAAGCAGTAGTTGACCTAAACGGCAGGTTCTTTGGTGGAAGACAAGTAAAGGCTGGGTTCTATGATGTAGAAAAATTTGCTGCCCTTAAATTAACTGAATAAATAGTTATATACGCAATAATGTGTTTCTATTTATCGTAATGTGTTCACCAAATCCTATATTTTCCAACTATTGCGAAATAATGGCAAAAATGCCAAGTCGTGTACCTTCGCGATTATGGCGAAAATATTACTACCTATAAAAAACACGTATCTTACACTTAACTGTCAATGTCATTTCACGTAAACAAAAATGGGCTCGTGACTGTTATTTGTTGTAGTTTCTACAAAAAATAATTAAAAAACGAAAGAAATATTTTCTACAACAGTAACCTTATTAACCATATGCTTAACATGCATTTCGCTGATATTGCAAAGTAATCATTTCATACCGGTTTCATCAGTTGTAACCATCTTCATCGTTCCTGGAAATGCTTTTTGTAATCGTTCCCAGCTCCTGTTTTCAGTGAACTTATAAATAAAAATGGCATTTTATTCGTGTAACCGTTACAGGACCATTGTCCTTATACTATTAATTTTGATTATGTGGCAGTTCTTCCGCCTACTACCCCAGAAAGCTGCGACGGATTTAGCCGAGGTAAGCTGATTTATCTTATCCACTTCATACTTGAGATAAAAGTAAAACCCTGATTAGGTATTTGGCGCCTACGAAACAACTATGCGAGCTGTGGTGATTTTTAAATTATTAAATAATAATGACATATTCAGAAATCATAAAAACATTACAAGTTAGTAGAACAGTTCAGTTTGAATTACCTCCAGTTATAAAATGAAAGCAGGATTTTTCGCTATTGAAGGATAAAATCCATAAACCAACACCACTGCCTTTAACCATCAAACAGAATCACTGCACACATATATTTATTTGTTAACATCATTTACTTTGTTTATTACAGACTGATATTTTGGAATTGGAAGATGATAAGTACAATAAGCACAAGCAAGACAAAGTTAAAGTGAGAGTATACTATGAGGCTCTGTGTCCTGACTCTAAACATTTCTTCCTGAAGCACCTGACTCCAGTGACGGAGAAGTTATCAGACTTTCTAGAAGTAACTCTAGTTCCTTATGGCAAAGCTACTGTAAGTATTCTTAAATTGGCATAAATGTCTAGTCTCTTTTAATTTCTTTTATAAACTTATGCTGTAGCAAAGCGTAACATTAGACAGGCTGTAGCCAAACGTAAACCTATCCCAAGTAAAAAAAACATACTGTTAAAGTAACAATATTCCATTACTAATTAGTAAAACAGGGTTAATAGAATTGATTAGTCACACTCTTTATTAAGATTTATTTTTTACTGTAGTACTTAACAATGTTTTGTTTATGTTCATTATTTATTAACAGTGTAGAGTAGATGAAGTTTGTTTAAAATGGTTTAATTTTTATCTGCCTTACTATTTACATGTATTTTGTAAAAATCTGAATAAATTTAAATTAATTTAGTCTTCTTACTATTTGTACTGAGATTTTTGTTAAGAGACTTATAAAATAAAGCTATAAATTTCTTGTAGACAAGAACACTATATTATAGATTTTATTGTTGCTTAACATTAGAATAAAGAATGAAACACTAAGATGTTGCTATTTCAGTTTTGTGTTATTTACACTATTTATATATCATAAAGCTGGTATCAAAGGTGAATCAAAAATATAATAGTGACTTGCTATTTTTTTTTTTTGTTAAATAAAGACTTTTTATACCTATCTATTACAGACCAAAGAAGTAAATGGGCAGTATGAGTTCAAGTGCCAGCACGGGCCGGACGAGTGCTATGCCAACAAGATCCATGCCTGCTCCAATGATTATATCGGCAACATGACCACTTCTGTGAAGTTCACCAACTGTATGATAGAAGACAACATGGACCCTGATGGAGCATTGACAAGGGTAAGAAGTAGAATTAGTCTGTTTACACATTAGCAGCGACTCACACTGTTTCTCAAGTTAATCATGATTATAGTAGCATATATGGTGAACCCAGGGACTAATCCCTATATTTAATTTAATCCAAATTAAGTGAAAGCAGTTTGAGTGTGAAAAAACAAATACACTCATTCTGACTGCTCTGTTAGCTTAGTTGGTAGTGACTCTGCCTTCTAATCTAGGGGTTGCGGGTTTGTTTCCCGCATGAGACAAGTAATTATGAATACTAAAAATTGTAATTACTTGTGTTGAGTCTGGCCGTTTTTATATATAATAAGTATGTATTTACAAAAGAAAAGTATATAAGTATTATATCCGTTATCTAGTACCCACGACACAAGTGTTTGCTTAGTGTGGGGCTAGATGGCGTTGTGTGCAATGTCCCGGAATATTTATTTATTTATTGATATTTATGGCCTTTCGCCTTTATAAATATTTGCATGTGTAGGGAATGGGATAGTGTGGTATGATGTGATATTTACGAGTATGTGTCTTTTTAGTAGTGCCTACTATTTAACATACAATTTGTGGTAAATATAATGTAGTCAAAATTTAGTATATAAGCATTTCAATTATTCAGACAGATATGATTGAACTTCACACTCAAAATACATTTTATTTTGTTACAGTGTGCAAAGGAAATGAAAGTGGACCCAGACCCAATAAAGAACTGTGCATCCCACGAGCACGGATCATCTTTACTTAAGAAATATGGTGACGATACTCACATACTCAAACCTACATTTATACCTACTATAACTCTGAACAAATCTAAGGACAACCAAGCAGCCATCTTGAAAAACTTCCTCCTTGAAGTATGTAAACTCATTGACATGCCGTTGCCCCCACCATGCTTGTGACATAGTGTGCTTAAGAAACCTAATTTACACAATATATTGTAAACTTATGTATTACTACTACTATCTACTTGTCAGTAGGTAATAATGTTATTGCTGTGGCATGTTATGTTAACCCAATTTGAGGAGTCTTTTGTGATGTACTATAAAGTTTCAACATGTTTAAAAAGAACATGAAATGATGATGATTTGGTTAAAAAATTGTAACTACATATATGTACATATATGTATAAGTACACAGCTACAGAACATGTACAATCCTGTATCTATTATTAAGTACATATTTACATACTGATGTTTTATTTTTGAAATTAACCCATCTACATTAATTTTGTATTTAAGTATATATTTCATGTTATTCCTGTCACAACAATAGACTAAAGATAAAGACCCAAATCGATGTTTATTTAAAGTTCCAAATTGTATAAATTAAATTTAACAAAAGCATTCTGTCAATTTAGAATATGCTTGTATTGTAGTATACACACAATGTTTTAACCATGTATTTATAGTAAATAATATCAAGTATTGACAATGAAGGCTATTAGAAGTATTTTAGGATTATAATTAATCATGGAATTGTAAAAAGTGATCAAATATTGAATATCATACTATTAACTGTGTTTATAAGCTGTAGCTTAATCATTACAATATATATCTTTGTCTATGCTAGTGCATTCACATCACTAGCAAAATATAAGTACCTAATGCAAGTTAGGCAAAAAGGTGTATGTATAGGCCTTGATAAGATGAATAAACTTATTTCACAAAGTTCAAACTGGCGCATCAATAATATGATTTGCCGCATCTAAAAATACAGATTTGTAAAGACTCTGTCTGTAAGTTTAAATTGTACCTTTTGAACGCTAAAGTCACTTAAATTTTGGCAGCACTTGCGGGCCCTTTATACGACATCTATGTATAGTTGGCAAAAAAACTGGCTTATAAAATAATTGGACTTCAGAACAGGGTGTTTAAGGCCTGGCGTTCGAAAGATGACTAAACTACCTAACCATGATGACTTTACTCCTTGAAAGTAAAAGATGTTCCCGTCATGAGCTGTGACATCTTTTGATTTTTTTATGGTTGTGCTAAAAGTATTCATGAAATTTATAGGTTGTTTTATACAATGGATGGTTTTAATTAGTGTTATTTTGTTAGTCACACTGAGGACTATTATCTGCTATAAAAATAGCTCTTTGTTGATTTGCACATACATTATATTTCTGTAGTAAAATTGTTATAAAGTAGGTAACCTATAAATTATTAGGTCAGTCAACATTTTAATATATATAAAACACATGTATTTTATCAGTAACTGTATTTATAATTACTTATTTATTTAATAATAATTAACGGCCGCAACCAATTACATTAATAATTTCAATTACAAATACTTTACAATTACAATGTTTACAATCACTTAATTTAACAAATTAAAAAGTTGTCAAGAGAAAGAAAGACTATATACATATATTATGACTCGTAAGTACAAGAAAATAAAACTAGTAATTTGGGGCTGTCTATGATTACGTGTTTAAATGATGATGATGTATCAAGAAGCTATTTAAAAAACTATTTCTATAAGTATCTATGTTTATTCCTTACATAGGTACAGTCAAGAAGGCGTAAGCTGAGCTTTGCATTTGTGTGGGTGTACATAGATAGTGTAGGTGAGACAATCGGCTTCTCCATCGTGCGATAGCGCCATCTCACTCCCCCGCCCACCTGCCATACTTCACCCACACAAATGCAAAGCTCAGCTTACGCCTTCTTGACTGTACGTAATCCAATTTTTATTATGTAGGTATGTAAATACATACACAACATACACGACAACGAACACAACGACTTATTTTTCGATTTAAATTGTAGAGTTCAAGCAAGATAACTCTGCGCGCGGATAAAATTGGAACTAAAACGTTCTGATTGCAATTTGATCACCAATTCTAAGCATAAGTGCTGCTGCCAGTCGCGCGCAGAGTTATGTTGTACGGACTCTACCTATTTATTTTGTTATGACATGACATTTACTCCTCGCGACTCGTACATATTCGTCTCGTATTATGTATTAGTATTTTTGTACATTTAATTATTAATCAAACTAAATTAATAAGTGATTAGGTGATTCTCTAAAATTACCTATAATTATGTAAATGGCCTCCTCACATGTAGCAACTGTCCTAGAACATTAACCGCTAAAATAGGGTATATTAGTCATGTGAGGACACACCAGTAACCTTCCCGTAGGAAATACGTTCGCCGTAGCCGAAATCGGCTTGGAAAGCATCATCATCATCAGGTAATTCTCCTTTTCATCTAGTTTGAGCCATTTCCAAAATTATCGAATTAATGTTAAAATGAAACTAAAGACTAATCACTCGTTGTCTCTGTCTTATAAGTAACACATTAATTTTATATAACTGTCTAAAACATAACATAAAAGTCCAAATTATGTCAGATTTGTAATATTTTACTAAAACTTTTGATTTTATATGTATATCCTAACTTTTAGGCCAATATTCTTGCCAGTTGCAGCATTTAACTGAGATTTATTTTGAAGAGTTTATCTACTATTTACCCCTTTTGTAACATTTTAGTATTAGCATATCAAGTTTTTGATCAGTCTTACGAATTATTTACAATTCAAAATAACAATAACAAGTTCGTTGTGTAATTATTACTCGGTAACTTTTAATTCCTGCAAAAATCTATATGTGTACATAGTACATACCCCCGCCAATGAAGTAAATGAATAGTAACCATGTTCTCGGATTCACGCTTTTGATTGTCTGATTGT
Source organism: Macaria notata (assembly GCA_927399415.1). Classification (NCBI taxonomy): domain Eukaryota; kingdom Metazoa; phylum Arthropoda; class Insecta; order Lepidoptera; family Geometridae; genus Macaria; species Macaria notata. The sequence goes on from OV656727.1 coordinate 7,413,549, forward strand.
CTCAAATATACTTATTTACGAATACCTTTCCCAAACCTTTGTACATAAATATACCTATCATATTTTGTACTATATGACAAGCAAAAAATTCTAAAATATGACACTGGCGCTTCGTTTCCTTACGAGCGCATCTTTTTCGGGACAAAAGCTTCATCAAGACGATAACATAAAGTTAACCAAATTTAAATCGGTCTCATTTCTAACCGACTTCCAAAAAAGGAGGTTATCAAGTCTTCTGAAAGTTTTTTTTTGTAGTTCCTATATAACACAGAAGTACATAAATTAGTTTTCCTCATTTTTGAAGTGGATACCGCTGTAACGACTTGTATGTATATTAAACATAAGTAAGTACTTAAGAAATGTCTAACCTTTTTGTAACGGCAATAAAAATGGAATCCAATAAAAGTGCACATACACATGTTCCTTTTCTATTGTTATTTTACGTTTAAGATAAGTAGGTTTTATATAAGTTACAGTTTTACAATTCGTTGCCTAAAGCGAATAAGACTAAAATATAGATATACCTATATATGTATATGGGTAGTAAACACATTCATGATGTTATTAATTTCTGATGTTTCGCTAGCTAGTAAAAAAAAATAGTTTTTTATTTTTAACTAGCGGACGCCCGCGGCTTCCCTCGCATTATTTCAGGATAAAAAGTCTAAGACACTCCTAAGGCTTCATAATCCTTCATACCAAAAATCATGCTGATTTGTGTTGATAGATAGAATTACAATTTGAGGTATAAAGCATCAGCCTGTCAATTAGTTTTTGAGTTTTACTAAGGAACAGTTCGTATGGAAAGTACACTCGGGCTTAAATTTGTAGCTACGTAAAACTTACCCTAGTCTCTCGATGTCTACAAAAAATATATGAAAACACTATGTACGACTTTTTGGCTTAACACAGTGTACCAATAATTTAGCGACACAATACAAATGAGACACAATCTTTACCCTATTTTGTATTGATTTTGTTTACTGGGACAGTGACGTGATCTAGATTTGAGGTAAAGCCGAGGTACACTGGTAAGGGCTGGCGGGCTTCCAACGCAGTGACACCGACCTCGCGAGAGTAACGCTCCAAAAATGTACAAAGGTGCCTAGACTATTCCACCAAATGACATATTGTATTTATTTGTCGAAGTAAGGGGTAAGATGGGATTTAGTGTATTGTTACGTAACTCTATCGGTGTTTGGTTTTTACGAGCCTGTGATGTAGGTAATAGTTGTGCTTTGATATATGTCATAGTATCAATAGGTTGAATATTGTTAAGACGTATGATTAACTAGTGAATGCTCGCGGCTTCGCTCGCATTAAGAAGTAAAACTTGCATCCCCTATTTCACCCCTTTAAAAGCGGCTTTTCCAAAAATCCTTTCTTAGCGGATGCCTACGTCATAACATCTACCTGCATGACAAATTTCAGCCCGATCCGTCCAGTGGTTTGGGCTGTGCGTTGATAGATCACTATATCAGTCAGTCAGTCACCTTTGAGTTTTATATATTTAGATTTCGTCTTCACAATTTGCAGTTGGTAAGTACGAGTATATATGATAAAACTAACTCTATATAAAAACGACTTCTTAATGATTTCTTGTTGTAGTTCACTGAATGCCAGCAGACTTGTGGTAGGTTCTCATAAAATCTCAAAACTTAAGTAGCCCAATTAATTAAAAAGACAACAAAGGCTTTTAATTTGGGAACAGTCATGAAAGTGATGTTTTTATTGTTCGTCGTGACCCTCGGCGTCGCCCGTGGCTCGTGGGGCTAAAAACAGAAATGAATTGTGAGAATCTTTGCAAAACAATAGTTGGAATGGTGTACGGGAGAAAAAGCCGGATGCAAATGCTATTCATATTAATTAGCAAAGCGAGATGGGGCTTTTACGAAATTAGACCGTGATTTCAGCGAAGATTTATTGTTGTGTTTGAAATGCTTTCGGGGGCTAAGGTGGCCATTTAGACGCAGGCAAATTGGTACGATGCCGGAGTGGGTTTTAAATTGAATTGACTCGACACGTTTGTTTGCTTTGGGCGGCGACACACGCGACGGTTGGCTAATTTATTGGTATCGTCATCAATAAACAAAATTGGTACTTTAATTTAAGGTTTCAGAGTTTAGATGGATTTGATTACTTTTTACCGAGACGGCAATTTTCAACGGCATTGGTTTATTTTAGGCTTCATTTGTCAGCGTCCAAATAACGCCCCACATGGTTCAGCAGGCGCATCGTAGGTAATAGCGTATTGCATTTCAATTTTGACCATGAAATTGGAAGCGATAGGGACATGGAAGGGCTATCAGGACGTCGGCGAGCAGGAAGCTGATAGGGCCGTCATAGAGCGGCTTACGCACGGCAGTGCGCCGGCCGGCACCGCGGCCCGGGGCCGGCCCGGGGCCGGCCCGGCCGCCCGCTGCCGCTCGTTAAGCCAATGCACAAATCTAATGGATTTTTTATGTTCCACTGCAAAAGTACCAATATGAATAAAATTGAGAATGCACCTTGCCAAAAGGATTTTATTCGTGCGTTATAAATCAGATTTTATTTTTATCGTTCGCGTCAAAGCGACGATTGCAGATTGCTTTTAGCATTCAGTGAAGACTATTATTTATTTATCAAGCTCCCGTGTATTAAGAGATGTTATAGAAAATATTAAAGAAATGTATGAATTTTCTTCTGAACAAGATAATTATAAAAACATCGATGATCTACATATTAAGGTTCAGTCTTTGATCTCGATACAAGCAAAAACTTGTATGGAAGTTGATATGAAACAGGCGAAGTCACAATAACGAATACCTACTGGGAGCAAACGTAACCCGTAAAACATTCAAACATCTAGACATGGAGCGGAGCCGTGTACTCATTAAAACTTTCCTCGGGCTGGGCTGCACGTGTTTTTAATTTTTATCGAGAGCTCTCGTTAGCGGCGGAGAGCGGGCGCGGCGGGCGGCGGGCGCGGGCGCGGCCGCGGTCGTGGCCCACCGCTTTGATTGCGGTAATGACGTCTCTACTCTACTCTCTACCCACTCTGCCGCTCGCCACTTGTCTCTCCCATCTTCAAATCATTACGAGGATTCCTTCGCAAATTAATGACGCCCGTGTTTTAATTACGAGATGACGTAACATATTCATACGTGTGTGAGACTTGAGGATTCGCGCGGAATAGTTTCTGAGGTTTAATTTCCTAGACTACTTTGAAGGCTTTTTGATATGAAGTTACATGTTTTTACCTTCAGTTCTCAAGTTCTCCTTTAAAGATGATTAAAAGGATGTGTGGAAAGCATTCATATCAGCCGCTTTAGATAACGAGCAACCTATAAGTTTTTATTTATGCAATTCAAACTTGTTTCTAAAAACATCGTTGAAGTCTTTCATTAATCCGTAGCAACTCTACGGAGCTACGCGCGTAGCGGCTACGAAAATGCTCCCTCCGGCACTGGGATATCTCGGTACTTATAATTCCCACATATTTTTCTATTTATACATACAATTTTAGTACCTCAATTTAGAATCATAAATTGTACCTGTTAATAAAACGTAAGCTACACCCAGCATAATGATAGCGTCAGTAAAATAAATGAAGTCTCAAAAATGTCTAGAAATGCTGGAGTTGGCAGGAGGCTGGGTAGATAGATGAACAGTGCAGATGTATGCTGCAGCAGGGTAACAACAATCCTCTTATCCACGGTCAGCGGCGGCGCTGCGAGTGCAAGCCAGCACAAACAACTCTAATGGATTTTTCATGTCGATTGAACACACCGTTCAAATCCTATGCGTGGAAGATAATCGAAAAATTCATGGAGGTATTTGTTTCTAAATCGATTCTGCCGTATGGAAATTCAGTCTACCAATTATTATTCTAAAATTTCATTTAAAATATGTAGTTATTCGGCTGCAAATAAAAAAAACAATTAGTTATGTCAAATTACCACCAGGAAATCAATACTTATTTCTAGTTTTATAAACCAGTCACGTGCTACTCACCTGTTCCTACTTTTAAATAGGTATGTAGAGACTATTTATACCTACATTTTATCCATGTGGTGAAACCGAAGCGAGATTTTCTGCCAGTCTTCACCATTAATATTCATTAAAGCTGATATCGCCGGATCCTTATTGTAACCTCGGGATACGAACACGGCAAATTATGACATTAATTTCGTAATAATCATTGTATAGGACATAATAGCAGGAGCACAAAAACATAAGCTTTCCTTTGTTGAGCGCGAAACAATGAATGATTGTTGCGAAGTTAGGAAATGACTCGGGGAACCCTGACTGTCACTCACGAGTCACAAGTTTGGAAACTTCTGAAAAATGGTTTAGGATTTAAATATTTATGATTTCTTTCGTATTTTTAGCTTGCGTTTGCTCAAGAGGTCGTGAGAAGAATATAGAAGATTGTTGACCAATTATTATTATGTAAATAGTGTGTGTATCTACAGCGAGTACAGTGTAGCACCCTGGTCCGATATCAACCCCACATTCATTACTTATTCTTCAGGTTACGTGTAGATTTACATTCGCTAACGGTGAAGGAAAACATTATGAGAAAATCATCTATTTTGAGGACTACAACATCCGAAATATTTTATTTAATTTTATATTTTTTAGGGAAACTTGCAACTAACTTATATTTTATTAACACAAACATAGATAACTGAAGGTTATTTAAAAAAATCCATTTGTAGATAGTGAATACATACATATGTATGTAGATAATAAAAATAGTAAGAATATATGTTACGGTAAATGTGGATAATGCGGGAATTATGCATAATTACCAGTGCTCTTGGTAAAAGTGAGAAAAACATTCGAATTAATCACATTTACCGGTAATTATACATAATAACCATACCCCTTTGGTAAATGTAGAAAATAATGAAATCAAACATGGCAAAAAACAAAACAGGCAAAGGCACTGAACCAAAAACCGCACTGAATTATAATTTGTCGGTCTTCAAGGCGAAAGCAAACTGGTTTCTTCTAGGCAAGTGCGCTGGATGGTAGATTATAACGTTGTTAAACACCAGGCAAGTTGCAGTCAAGCGTGAGCCTATTTCATGTAAAAAAACTCTAGTAAAAATAAAATAAAATAAAAACTTTACCTTACTCTACTCTACTTTAATTTATTGTATGTTATTTTATTTTATTTTATGTTTTGCCACCAAACACAAAATAGAAGGTTTGAGCTCTTGATCCTCTACTCGTGCGATTTATTTATTTTATTTGTACAGGTAAACTATGGTCAAGTGCAAACCCGTTTAAGTTAAAAAAAAAAAAAAACATGTATTTATTCTCATAAACATAATATTGATTCTGATGTTTGATTTCATTATTTTGTACATTAACCAATAGGGTATGGTTATTATATATAATTACCGGTAAATGTGGATAATTCTCGACATTTACCGAGTGCGTTGGTAATTATGTATAATTCCCGGGAATTATGCATAATTCCCGATTATCTACATTTACCGTAACATATATATTAATAAATAAATAAATATATAGAGTCAAGGAATGGTAAAGAGCAGTATCTAAGAATATATGGATTCACTAGGCATTTATTAATTACCAACACCTGCATAAAACAAGCCTGTAATAACATTGTAGCATTGAACAAAAGGTCACGGTTTATAAATCCTTCAATTCGTAGTAGAACATTAGCCATTGTAGTTAATGATGTGTTGACAGTGTTTAATTGCTCGATGCACACATCATATCTAATGTATGATGTATGTACTTAGTATTTCCCACTCATCGCGTGATTGTGATCTTGCTGCACATGGAGTGCAGATTAGGAAACTATTTTAATATCTACGTTTGTTTAATTTTAAATTTTGCTCCTCGTTGTATACTTCTCATCTTGTCTGTTTGTTTATCTGCCTTCTTATACGTGCGTGACGCCACAGCCAGCCCTAACAGAACACCAGCGCTGGTGACTTCCACGCAACCAGCATTGTGCTGAGTTGGGGGTGTGTTGTGGCATGTTTTCTTTCTTTCTTTCTAATACTAAAAGAAAAATTTTTTTTGGAGTAAGTAATAGTTCTATATGCTATGTACCTATTATAGCACTAGATAATACAAAAAAGTTTTATTATTGTCCTATATGTTATGTACTCATATGTAAGTACTAAGATTTGTAACATATTTATATTTATTTTTGACCTGAAAAAAATATATTTATACTCTCAAGACAAATATATGTACCTACATATTTTTATACAACATCATATAAACGTTCCGTGAAAAAAGGTAACTAAGTGTTTTTATGTTAGCGGAAAATTTGAGATAAACGACTAACAAATTAATTCTAACAAAAATTTAACACCGACACATATATTCACGAAACCTTCTCTAGTTCCAAAACACTTCCACGAGTATATCTGCACATACTTAATCACCGCTCCAAAGTTTCCGCCTCATGATTACGCTTGCCACCGCAACAAGACTTAATGAACTAATTGTCACTAACTACGTAGTGATTAAGCCATTAGTGTTTTGTTCGTGTCATCAAGTAGAGTTGTCCTCAGGGTATGTAGTCAGGTATAAGTCTGTGCGAGAGACATGGCGGTGGATATCTGAGAGCGGCGCGGAGGCGCCATGATTGCTGCTACGCTGTGCGTGGGGCTGCTTCTGTTGGCGGCAGGGGACTGTGGGAAGGATAAACCCGTGAGTTTGACAGTTAATAAGAATCTCATTGTAATCGAATACTAGATTATCATAAGGGTTGGTAAGGTCTGTTTCTTATTTATTATTTTGTATATTGTCGAAATTTTTATGACTTTCAAGCTCTTACTTTTCTTTTTATGATTTCCTAACTTGCATGTGCAACTTGTGATATATTGAGTAGGATAGTGTCTAATATAGTTGAGTATTTATCTGTGACTACAATTTATCATTTTCTCTTCTCTAGGTGCCTATGTATTGGCTGTTTAATATAGGTGATTGAATCAATCATACAGACACGTTGTTAAAATTTTACATTGTCTATGTACACCTATACTTAGGTACCTATATTAGAAACCTTTCTAACAGCATGATAACAATCGAGCATTCCCGAAGCAAGTGTAGTGTTGTCAATTTGTCAGAGCCGGAGATGTAGTCATGAACCGGCCAGGCTTGCTTGATGGATGAGCACGCTGCCAGCGCCATTGCTCACTGTCGCCCGCGAATATCTAGAGACCAAGATATATTTGTAAGCGGAGAAAACTGGAACCAAAAGTTACAACTCTGCTTTATAAAGCTTCATGTATAGATCTTGAAGCCCTTATCAGACGTGCTGCCAAGAATCAAGAGTAGAATTATCTTGTGTGAATATCTAACTTTCATCTTTGCCGTGGCTTTCCATACTACGCAGATCTTGTAATAAAGCGAGTTTCTTGTTCGCAGACGGATATAGTCTAAGTATTTGTGCTCGAGTGCGTAATTGCTTTTCTATATGAGTTCTGATTTTATGCGGGTTCGAATACGTTACAAATTTGTTGGTTATAAAATAATGACGATATTAGTGAAATAAATCAATTGACATTTCAGTCTTTAAATGGTTATATCTCATAGATCTTGAATATTTTGAGATTGAAAACCATTGGTTGTTGATTAGATTTGGATTGTTTTGTCAAATCCTTAAACATTTATTTAGATTAGTCCAGTGTTTGTAGCTAAACTTCTAAAACGTAACCACCGTTCAAAGTCAAGTGCTCCCCATTACGCTGAATGACAATGGGAACCGACTCGTGCCATTTAAATGAATATTTAACGTTATGATACAAGTTGACGCAGATCGGGTCTCCGTGGAATCACGCCTTAATATTTTCTTTGAGAATGTTATATTATTTTTAATATTGAAGCGAGTTAGGAGGACACCCCTGGGGCTCGCTCACAAAGGGAGAGTGCGTGAGGAGCCGGGAGTGACGTATGTGATATATTCACTACAATGGGAAAATCATACACTAACCGGGAGAGTATTTGTTGGTTCGCTTGTCCCTAGTTCACGCCACATCAGAGTGTCAGATCATCAGCGTTAAACTTTGTAGAAGTTATTTCGGCAGTTTGAAAACTATACTTGCGACTTTTATATAAAATCATTTATTGCACAACATTTTGTACACGTCAGTAGCCTACATATATAGATTACAAGTTAATTTGGATTTTACAAAATTTAAATATGCTACAAATAAATGGAGTTACGATCATTGTTTTGTTTATCTCTAAATAGTGCAAAATAATCAATTTTTATTTTATCATGATTTATTTCTGAGGGATAATGCATGTAGGATTTCCAGAAGGCCCCGAAATTATATACAATCAAATTATTACCTAGTAGAGAAATAGAATACAGGTGAATCTGCGGACTTCAACTGATGTACAATAAAACAGGAAAATATGTACATAAAATGTATGATGCCACTTGACACGTGTACGGTATCAGAATATAGGTCTAATGAAGTCGAATTTCAAATTATGTTTCTCATCAGAGCAGGTACTTAGAAATACAGTTACATAAAACCTAATGATAAATTTATGTATGTAGTTTTGTGACTTTTTTTACACGAGATGGGCTCACGCTTGACTACAACTTGCATGATGTTAAGCAACGTTAATGTAATAACAATAATGTTAGCGTTGTCGTAAATGTCGTAATGGAATGTTTGCAATGTGATTGTATTCATGGACAAAAAAAATATAATATGGAATACTTGTAGTCACGTAAAATATAGGCTTTGTTTGTAATGTACATTGTTCATGTGATGGGACATCACTGCTCAATTTTTTCGATATGTTATGCAAATTGGTTTATACGTTCATTTGGTCTGTGAGCTGCTATCTAACCAAAACTTTAGACTTTTCGAATACATTAATATCTACCGCACTTCCTTTTTTCGGCTGCTTCTAGTTTAGGAGGTTTTGTGTGAGTAATTGATGAAATCTCAAGTGATAAATAGTGAAATCTAAAAACCGATAGCCCTAATATCTCACCGGTAACATAGAATTCAATCCAGATCAGTGCTTTTATGGTACTGTTTAGTGGACAAATATGTGGCAAACATCTGGTTCTTACGGTGGTGGTCTCCGTTTATGAGTACTGCAATTCTTCTTAAATTGCTACGTGCGCAGCTTCTGGGGTAGGCTCTAGCTTATTTGAAAGATTACCGGTTCTTAGCCCCGCTTAAGAGGACTACAACTATAAAACTATGCAAAACGATTTGTTTCAGGTGTTCAGCGAGGAAATCCAAGAAATAATCCAGACTGTTCACGACGCATGTGTCAGCAACACGGGGGTTTCTGAGGGTGAGAGCTCAAACAACATTTTATTAAGTATATTTTATTCCGCCTTTGTAGTACGTTAGCATGCGAATGACGCGAAACAATCGGCGCGGCTTAGCTTTGTGTTGTAGAACTACTGGGAGCGTAGAGGCGGCACTATTACAAACTATTTGAGGTATTTCTTTATTTAGTGGTTTATGAAGTGTTTTGACGCCGTCGCATGAGTCGTTTTATAAAAATATTAATATCCTTATTTCTAATTAGCCATTATTAGCTATTTCTTGTTTCTTTGGTAACAAAATGATTATCAAGTTGCAACAGTCAACAACATTTTAAATCCTTAATCATGACATAAATTTAACTCGACTTTAAAATTTATTTAGAAGCCACTTTAGTAGACACTTCTACATCATTCTATGTTCATCATTGTCTTGAAATACAATGTCTCATGTTTGTGTACATTAAAGAGTCTTTATTCTACTTGCCCCCAGAGGATATAACGAATTGCGAAAAGGGCATATTTAAGGAGGACACGAAATTGAAGTGCTATATGTTTTGCCTCCTCGAAGAGGCAAGCTTGGTGAGTTATATCTATCTATCTACCTTTGTTTGCTTCTCTCTCCACCTTGCAGACAACACGAAATTAGATACAAACAAACGTTTAATTTATTTTTAATTCTATTTGTTTGTTTTGAGTTAAAACCCGCGGAGGCCAAATTAATAACTCTTTTTACTGATCCATTAAATGAGATTTCTGTATAAAATTAATTTAAGTAAGTAGCAAAGTTTATACAGCTTGCTCGGCTATTTCTTTGCGTTGATTTAAAATCTGAGATCCTAATGGGATTTTAAAACTAAAGTTATGTTTTACCATTTTGTTTTTAAGGCTGATGAAGATGGTGTCGTAGACTACGAGATGTTGGTTAGTCTGATACCCGAGGAATACTACGACAGGACTTCTAAGATGATACTCGGGTGTAAACATCAAGGTAATTATGAAATAATAACGATTCATTTTATTTTATAGAATGCTATCTGCATAAAGCATGTTTCTTTACAAGTTGAGTACATACATTATGTCATATTTTAGCGGTGCAGAAGTGCAGTTTCCTATCTTTTTTTTATACCAAATAGGCTCACGCTTGACTAAAACTTGACTGATAACAAGTAACGCTTTTTAATTGCTAAGTTTTCGTAATATTATTCATGTAGTTTGACGAACTAGAAAGTGCAGCTTATGCGAAACATGCAATCTGCTACTTGGAAAAACGTTGTACATGCAGTTTGCTACTGGTAAGAAGATAATTGAATATAAATATGCGTCTGCACATGCAAAGAATGAAGATATTCAACACTTTCTCGTATTTTTGCAGACTCGCCGGACAAAGACAAATGTCAGAGTGCTTTTGATGTACACAAATGTTCTTATGAGACAGATCCAGACGTAAGTTATTTTAATACGATACTTTATGCCAAGCGTACAGATTTACGACATTTTACAGTTTGAACCCAATTTATATTGTTAGATATTAGAATTAAAAAGTTGTAGATGAGAATATTTACATATAATAAAGCTGAAGAGTGTAAAAAATCTGAACATACGAAAATCACAGATATTACAAAAGATATGGTTTGAGTATATTTTAAATCCATAACAGAACATGTTTCAGTTGTTTTTATAATTTTTGTCTTTCTGTTTGTATTTTTTTTTAACTATAACGGGTTTGCATTTTTTTTATTTAAACGCTCATAACGCAAAAATGGCTGAACGGATCTCTATGATTTTTGTATGTATGTAGTACGAGGTCTTAAAAGTGTCATAGGCTACTTTTTATCTCAAAATAATGCGAGCGAGGCCGCGGGCGTCCACTAGTAATGCATATGTCTCTTATCTCTATGTCTGGAAAACCAAGAAAAGATTATAACTTAAACCTGTAGTTAAACTAAATATTGAGTTTAAAATCTCCAAGTAGTATGTTCTGAAAGTTAGCGTTGACTTGGACTTCTTTACTAAACTTGTATAACGAGTTGCCTAACACATCAGATGCAAATCGCTTCGGAACTAGTTGAGGTCGTCAAACAAAAGCGGTTCAGATATCGACGTTCTCTGTGATGTCACTACTCAGTACGCTTTTATTTTACACACCTAAATTCAGATATCTCATGTTCTGAATTCTTATAAAATCAAATACAGTTAAAATTATAAATAAAATAAAAAATTACACGATACAAAAATAAAACACACACACAAACAGACCAAAGAACAAACGCTATTTCCCGCTCGCGGAAACAAAAGTGCCTAGTACACTGGCCGCGTTTCCTCGCTGAATTGCGATGGAATCGGAATAGAATACCAGACAATATATGTATTAATGATAATAGTGAGCGTAGCAATTAACAAAAAAAAACATAAGGCAGAAAAGAAAATGTTTGATTTCTCTCAGAGCTTTTCATTTACTACCAAAGTATAAACTTTATTAAGGTAAAGTCCCAGGGTACAGCTAGTAAGGAAACTATTTAATCATTATTTTGTATTGATATGACAAAATAGTCAAGTAATTATCTTATAAGAGCGCTCAAGTTCTGTCTTATTTTTTTTGTAAATGTATCGTAGCACTATGTGATGACTTCGAAATAGTTTTTTCTCTTCGGTCTAACAATTTCAGTTCTCTGTACTACAATTTCAAGGAGCTGTTATCATAATAGGTGATAATAACAATAACACCTTTGCCGTCTAGAAACTTATCTCCTCTTTTATTCATCGAGTTTCAAAGTCATAGTAATAGAAAGGCATCTGAATTTTAAGGAGTCCCTTGACTTTACAAGCAAAATTAATATTTGGAGAAATGATTTTTAAAAAGGGATCGAGTTTTACAATGCACTTCCTCACTACTTAAATGTTAGTAATGTTAAGAGCATTGCTAATATGTTTTTTCTTCTATTTTTTAATATCAATTACCAAGATAAAATAAGATGATTTGCCTAAGAAGTAAAAAAAACCACTGCACTTTGCTCATCAAACACTGCACTTTGCTCATCAAACGCTGCACTTTGCTCATCACTTTCATATGCATGAGCTCTATCTAGTTTTTTGTTCAAACATTGATAGATGTTTTGTTTTTTTAGAATGTAACATGTTTTATTTGTTACAGTTTTACTTCTTGATGTGAGCCGACAGAGCCGGTCGGGTCGACAGCTGACGAAGAGGGCCTACGACGTAGTTACTATTCAATTTATAACATTTCATCTACTTTTCAAATAAAAATCGAGGGTTTAATCAAGCGTTTTGCTCTATATATTCTGAGATTTATCATTTCATACCGAAAAGAAAATTAAACTCTCTTATTTTTACTACTTGGCGAAGAAAATATAAGGTGGGTACTTGTAAATAAAAACGTAATTTGGCGTTAGCCGCAGGGCTCCAGCCGTCTATTTTTTTTTAAGAAATCTCGTTCAAATTTATTCAGATCCTGAAAGAAGTATAATGCTAAGGAATTAATTTGGTTCAACAGAAATGAGTTTGCTCAGAGAAAAAATAAATGACTCGGAATGTTGAGAAACGTTATTGTGATCTTTGGCAAGAAATTGTGCAAAATTAAATTTAAAATGAGTTGCAGAAACAATTTTGGAAGCCCTTTTGAGGGGAGCCACTTACTAACCAATCATTTCCTTGAAATTGCAATTACAATTAATTTTACCACAATCAAAGGACTTATTAAGCTCTTTTTGTATTTTTATGGAATTTTGAAGTGTTCAGTGTTTTGTTTTTTGATTTTTGAAGTAGGTTCAATAAGATTTATTTGGTAAGATTATAAACTTAAAATCATCATATTTATGGATATCAAAAATAGTGTGTAGTGTAAATAGACGAGTCTAGAAAAAATATTTCTAAATAAAAAATAAATAAAACAGGTATGTATATTTAGAACATACATTATTTTTATGCTTCTATAAACAAATATAACCTGAACACAGAAATATAAACCGGAACAAAATAGCTGTAATAGTAGCTGGAAGAATCAGTTTGTAGCATCAACTTTTTTTAAATATTGTATATACCTAGTTACTTTTTCACACCTTCCGTAATCTAAAAAAGAAACAAGCCAACGATGTCACAAGAGACAACTCGAAGCAGGAAGTAACTCACAAACCTCAATTACAATAAAAGAGCACGTTATTTAACAGCAAAACGACATTCAAAAGACGGAAAAAGCGAGGGTCGGTACATCTGCACATAAAGAGGCAATTTGGAGATTGCCGGGGGCGCACCACGGAGAATTGTACTCAAATGTATTCAAAATTAAAAAATGAAGAAAATATTGCTTGGGAAATTCATTGCGGTAAAATAAACAAGAGTAGCTTGTTACTGTGCAGTGCGGAGCGGAGCACAGACTAGGGCAGACGACGCGCCGCGCCGGGCCGCTCGCCCGCTCGCCCGCGCCACTGCCGCCGTGCCTCAGCTCAACCGCCGCTACTTTGTATGCATGGCACCCTTCTTCGCCTTTTTTCAAATACAGTTTCTTACGGAGAAAGCAATTTAGATAACATTCCTTACAGCTGAAGTTTGGCCGCAACTGCTGTACTTTTCGCCAACGGTTCATAACATTAGTATTAGTCTATCATCTGTTTTAAAACATGAGTAAGTATAATTCAGCTATTTGAAAAGCTTTGTAAAAAATATTTTGTATTTTAAAATTGTTTTGCGATTTGGTTTTATGGGTACCCTTCCTCTCTTTCATGAAAACTTTCATCGTAATGTCAGCATATTCAAGTTATGAAAAGTATAGTGTAGTAAATTCTTGTCAGTGTTCTTATGAGGCGGGCATAGAGTGGCGTAAGAAGGCAAATATCACATTTTACTTATTATAGAGTTATTTAGTCTGGATTTTAATACATATCTCTGAATGGTAATCTTCTGGAAACAGAATCCTTGAATTTTTTTTTTATTTACCTAGAGTTGACTTCTTATAAGTAAAAATTTACTTACTTTTTGGTGATCAAAAGAATACTGAACCTTTGTCGGACCTACTAGCATGCAGGGTGCAGGCGGCGGATATCGCAATTTGGCGCAGCGGCGGCAACTACTCGCAGACTGCGGCGGCGGACGTGCGTTGCCTGCCGCCGCCGCAAACTAAACTAGCTCTACTACACACAGCTCACTTCGTACAATGGTGGAAACATTTTTTAAAATGTAAAACAAATAAATATTCGTGGACGCACGCATCACACGTAGCGTTATCTAGTTTGCCGCTGATGTATTATGAGATTTTCTAAGTAATTTATCATTTAATTACGTCTGTGGTGAAATTGACATATCGATGTAACAAGAAAATTAGTAGTAGTTAAATTTAAGAACTAACTTTGACTTATTAACAAACAATTAAAATTACCGTTTTTTTGTTCGATTGTTAACAGAGTTTTTAGCTAACTCGTAGATTTTAGCGATAAAGGCAATCCCTGTAGTACTACTTTATAATATAAGTGGTTTATTAATGTGTGTTTTACGTGAACGATAATTTGTATCTATCAAGAACACAAAGTAATACTAGTTTTAGTAGATAGACTATCTGTAGGCAGTCAGTGTGTAACGCGCACACTGTCCGGTAGAATAGCCCCGCGCTCGGGCTCGGCACAAATTGGTAACGAGATATTACGCCGTCACCACTTTTGTAGCTTTATTTCGGATTGTTAGAGGGTTCAATAATTATAAATTGGAGCAAATATTGTGCGATTTTGTATTTTTCATGAAGTAAAACATGCGCTATATTCTGTTACAGTCGGATAATAACATTTTTGAATGTCTTTCACTATATATTTCGACGGAGGTTATTAAAATCTTTGGGTAATTTCATAATTTAATTTAAGTAATTTAATCTAAGCATAATTTATTTTTATAAAAATACATTTATTAATACCGGTTCATAACATATTGTGTATTAGGTACAAGTTTCATAATCGTAAATTTTACATAACCTTATTTATGAAACTGTTAATCTATGTTTATTAATTGTCAGGGCTGAGTAACCTCAATATAATGATTCGATATGTAGATAGAGCTAGAAAAAATATAATAGAAAGTTATGATTGAATTTACTTACTTATAATTACCTATATGTTTTGTAAGTGGTTTTGAATATTAAAAATGATAGCCAATAATAATATTGTCAATAACTCTGTATGTATTTCCTAGTTGTCAATTTGAATGCTTGCGGAGACTACACCTAATTTATACCGAAACGGTTCACTATGCAGAATATTAATGTTGGGAGCCACAGATATTGATATGTATATACTCGAATATACGTAACTATTCTGACTATTCGGACTGCTCTGTTAGCTTAGTTGGTAGTGGCTCTGCCTTCTAATCTAGGGGTGCGGGTTCGATTCCCGCATGACACAAATAATTACGAACATTTAAATTTGTAATTATTTGTGTTGAGTCTGGTCGTTTCTATGTATAATAAGTATGTATTTACAAAAGAAAAGTATATATGTATTATATCCGTTATCTAGTATCCATGATACAAACGTAAGCTTAGTATGGGGCTAGATGGCGCTGTGTGATATGTCCTGAAATATTTATTTATTTATTATTTATTTATGATCTCCAATGTAAATGGAAATAGTGTGATATCTTTTACTTTACTAACACCACCACCATAAGTGAATGAAAACGGCGTACCTACTAAATCATATCCTAAATTAATTCTTGTATAATTTATTTAAATTAAATTACCAATAAGCAACTCTCACTTACATACAATTTACACAATTTACTCCATTGAAAAATATTTAAGTCTCTATTTAAGGCCAATTTTATAAAATCATCAAAAAAGCAAGACAGATAAACCGAAAAGATTTAACCAACTTTAATTCATTTGCAAGCAGTAGGTACCTGCGTAAACAGAAACGAAAGAAAAAAAAAAACTTTCAGATGACTTGATAACCTTCTTTTTTTGAAGTCGGTTAAAATACCTAAATAGATCTATTCTTTTTTTTCTGCCGGAGAATACATATTCGTTGAATGTAGCGCACAACTTACCTTTACCTTTTATGATACACTCTCACCATCTATTTCTGGTAATGTCTATGGTTGTAGCGGAAATAGTGGCGCAATGATTTCATAATCATTAACAAACAACTATGAATAACTAATTGTGATGAACTGAAAATGGGTAACACAGTGTGTAATTCTAAGCACGATAATTTGCCATTATCATGCTTAAAATTACATTTAATCCTATTTAATCACTTTGGTCAAAACATTAAAATGATATTTATAGAGATGAAAGATAGTGATTGTGTTTGTTTCTTCTTCACGTTTAAACGGTCTAAACGGTTGAATCCTGTAATAACACATAGGCTACTTTTTAACTCTAATCATGCAGGTAGCACCGCGGGCCACCGCTATGGAACTTAAAATATAGATATTTCTAAATTCATTAAACAGATTTTGCCATATTATAATAATTGAGGTAGTATAGGTACCAAATCTTAAACTACTACTATAATTACACTACATACATACATATTTACGCATTTACTACATTCTAATAAACATGTCTGATGGATTCGTATAATAAAAAGTGAAAGAACCTCGAGTCGGTTAAATAAATATAACCAACCATAAAAGGTTTCTTTAACATACGATTTCTAAAAGCTAAACTCCCTCCGCAAATCCCTGCACGGCTACACGGCTATAAACCCCAGACAAAGTTGGAATATCATAATAATGCAATAGAACAGAAACAATTATCAACATCGGAAGGTTAGTGAAACAAGCAATTATCTAAATAAATTGAGTTAGTCGGCGCTGCCTTGTCACGCCGCCCGCGGCCGCCTCAAAGGAAATGCGTTATGTCTTATAGGCAAGGCGACGGAAGCTGTTTTATATATTTTTAACCCTCTCCTCCACTTCAAATATTCCGGATTTCCATAAGACTACTTATAGGATTGTAAGTTTTTATAATTTGATAGATTCTTTACTCCCAACTCTGAAATATGAAGTCGCAAAAATGGAAATAAATTATTTATGAACTTTTTAGTGACAGCAGGCATGAAGTCGGTGTTAGATTTTTTTGAAATAAATTTCTATTCTATCTTTCTTGGTGTTTCTTTAGTTTAGAACTTACATGTTTGGAGAAGTGCATTGCAAGAAATATCACTAGCATTGTAATTTTTATGTATGTATAGGAATTTCTTATTTAATAATAAATCACTAGATATCTAAGCAGAATTAATTCTGTGACTGCAAATATGAATAAATCTGCTAATAGACTAATTACCGTTCAAATAACTGATATTAGATTATTCACCGTTCATTGTTATCATATAACGTGTATCACCTGACCTTTCCATAAAGCGCCGTCATCTTCCCACGTATTATAAGCAAGGTGTTGTTTCGGGCGCGCCGCAAAATGAATATTGATGGCTTCATGGGCCCAGGCCCGGAGATGATTCGCTGAAAAATTAGCTTCTTTCATCGTTTTATTGCCCCCGTATCGGGAAGCCACTGATGAAGACTAATACCGCCGCTAATTCGCTCCTGCCCGCTGATTTATTATCATTACCCACTTTTTGTTCGAGTTTTCATGGCAATTATGATGACATGTCCAAAAGCTATATTTAGATACCGTTGTATAGTATACGGTAATGGATTTTGTGTTTTGTGTAATAGTGGAAAACGATTGATCACGGACATACTCGTAACATGTATTTTATTGGCTACATTTAAAATAACATTTGGTTTTTCTTACAGTTTATTGTAAATGGCAGTGTTTCTTTTATTGACTACATTAAAAATAACATTTGATTTTTCTGTCAATTGTAAATAACAGTGTTTAATTCAGCTTAACAATTACAAAAAATAACGAATTTTGTATCATTAGCACTAGCATTAGCAGATTATCTTTAGGCTTTTCTAAAGATTTTCTAAGTGCCCCTTTTTTGTAGTAATTAGAAAGTAGTATGTTTAGTTTTTCTTCCCATGTTTTTATATTTTATTATTTTGTATATCAATTTAAACGTAACAAAAGAGAACAATTTTCATTTACAATCAATCTTAGAAAAAATAAAACGAAAAAAAGCCTGTCTTCGACAGTGAGAGCAAATCAGATTCTCCGTTAGTGATCAGAGTTGTCTATCGGCATGTATTATTCAGAAGCCAACAAGCATGTATATAAATATGCAGGCAACAAGCGTGTCGGCATGGACGCGTGTCATCTTGCCCGCTTGTCTGACCACAAGATACAATTTATATGCTAATCCCGCAAGATAGCGCCACTCGTACTACTCTGCCCGTCTGCTGCTCTACAGGGAAACGCATCGGCTTCTCTTACTTTGGAGGTCTACTAGGAACTTTTTCTTGATTGATGTAATATTGCTAGGGTGAATACATGTAATTTTTTTGGACAATCTCATGGTCTTTCTTGTACGTCACCTAAAAGCTTTTAAGCTAATGGCGTAATGAGTGTACTTGTTCAAAAGTTGAAATACAGAAACAAATTGATGTGCATGTAAATATAAGGTAGCCTTTAGAATGTCTAAAATGTATTAGCAAAGGCCAAAGCCACTGTTGCGGAATTACCAGCAAAATGTTATTATAATGGTTGTTTCATATAGTTTATAACAGCAAGTAACCCCCTGATAGCCTTTAAAATTACTTTTGCGGGAGGAATATTCATGGCATATAGGGACATTGGTAAATATGCATAGCGTCGATTTGCATGACTGATACGGCTAGCTTCACACGAGATTATTCAGCACTTTTATCCCACTCGGATAAACGAGTTTACCAGATTGCTGAATGATTGTACTTTTTTCATTTTACTGAAAAAGGCTCTTTTAACATCATACTTATTAACATATACTTAACAATTAATACAGAGTTTAAAAGTGTCTTCAAGGCAAGCGTGTTACATGTTACACTACAGCAGTGCATAACATCAGGCGGGTTGTAGTCAAACGTAAGCCTGTTTCGTGTGAAAAATAAAGATATATTTATATGCGGTTTATGGTTCATTGACACCCGTAAACCAGAGCATAGCTTATCAAAAAGTAATTAAAATACACACACATAATTAAAATATGTAATTTTCATTTCAATTTTACCTTCATCATACCTTCGCTTTGATAATTTCAACCGATTTACCTTAACAAATAAAATATATTTGACCTTCCCAAGCTATAAAAATCTTGTTTATTACATTGATTTAAATATTAATTCGACTTTTCTACAAAAACTTCTCCTAGTGATTCATGAGGCCCTTAGGGCGGTTGGATAAACTCTCGACACCAGAGTTGGCCACTCTCATTCGATGAGAAGAAGATGATGTGATCAATTTTTTATTTACATTTTTTTGGGCGATTAATGTTTATAATTATTAAAAGCAACAAATAACTAAAGAAATCAAGAGATATTCTGGATAATTTTCCTAGCAATAGTATATTAGGTATTTAAGTATAATAAGGTCAAGTTTAAAAGAAAGCTACGTGGCTCGACTAAAGTTAGTGATTGCATCTTCATTCTGAAGTCACCCGGCTTCCAAATATGTTCCCATCGAGCTACGAAAACTTTAGAATTGTAGATGTGGTAAATGTTTTTATTTGAAAAAAAAAAACTACTATAGGCATATCGTCATAGTTTAATGATTTCGTCATTTGCATCATTTGTATATGCATGACTAATACAAACTAATAAATATCTCTTATCTAAACAAATAAGTTGGTGAGACCGCGCATGCTATCAAGTTCACTAAGCTATTATAAAGAATAAGAAAATTTATGTACCTTAACAATTAACTTAAATAACATAATTGACTTATCTAACTAGGCATACTGCATATTATATATACCTGTGGGTTCTGCACTAGGAACCTCCTGTGTCGCAGAAACCACGGTTGATTTAATAACGAACTTGATGCAGATACGGATATAAATATGCTTATTTAAATTGTATGTCCTACAGAATTGTTGTATTTGTAGTTGCGAGCAAAATAAGTATAGTCAGTAAAATAGATGAATCATTTAAGCGCGTATTAAACTGTTATCCTCAATACAGAAAATCTCAGTACCTATCAGTTATTTCTTTTGAATGGAATTTGAAAATGAGAAGCGTAAAACCAATAATATTACTTCCAACTACTACGAGTACAAAACAAAAAAGCACTTAGAAAATCTTTGGGAAGCCAGTCAGCAGGGGCAGCATGTCCAGCATGATGTCCGCATTACCACGTTGATAACGTTAAACAAGTATTTAATATTTGTGTCATGTTAAATCCTTCGTACCTCTGGTGTCACGGGGCCGACCGCTGGCTAAGCCAGTTAGTGTCCACTTGGGTAAACACCGTCTCGTTAGAGACTGTGTGCTTTATTCAATTCAATTTGCTAACTTCACCGCCACTTATTGATACCACATACATACTTATATACCGGGTAACTGGTGTTCGAGCAACCTTGTAAAAGTGAGGGGTGAGGGGTAATAATGAACATAAATAAAATGTTTAACGGAAAAGTTTAAGAAGTAGTGTTGTAGAGGTTATTAAATTAATTTGGTTTAAATTCGTACTAATTAAATAATCGACTCAATGTAAGAAAATTAACACATTTTATTTAACAAAAAAAGTAACCCAATGCTACCTAAAATATAAACTACAATACTTACAATGTTCGTTGAATGCATTTTTATTAATTCACGTAAAAAAATCATTTGAAAAACTGCGACATAATTAACAAAAAAGTTTTTTTTAATTTTCCGAAATTCAAAATGTCATGTAAGATAAGGCTATAAACTTGATGCTTATTAGAATAGCTACAGATCGTACACTGCAACGTTACTTACTATCAAGCGACTTGTAGACAAGCGTGAGCATTTGATGCTTAAAAAAATATCTATCGGTGGGTTTTTAAGTAGCACTAGCTCTGTATAATAACATACTAACTTACTAAGTTACGTACACACCTTGTTTCTTTGTCCACTCTTAATTTGGGGGAGCGCGGGCGGAAGCAGGCGGTGATTCTATTTAGGAACTTCTTGATGCTTCTGCAAGATAGTGGGTCTTTTAGAAAACTCGGTGCATTAGCTGTGTTATTTGTTGAGTACAGGGTTACGACAAAAACAATAACTTTGGTTTTACGACAAATGTCAATAAATATTTTGTATTTGTATACCTACCTGCAAAATTAAAAAAAAAAAGTTTTTCATCCATTTTAATATACAGCGATGAACTTTATTTTTGGAACAGTGGATTTTCTTGTCAATTTCCAAAAGTCCTAGAACTAACTATCTACAAACAAATTCCATACCTATACCTACTTACGAAAATAATTTCCATTCAAAATATTAGTGTGACTGTGATGTGCTTAGATTCTTCCTTCTTACAGTAATTATTTTTCCAGTCTTCTTTCTTCTTCTTCCAAATGAGCCTATTAAAGTTTTCCACTATTTTTCCATATTTTGTCGCTCGACAAGCTGATCGTCGCTGGTTGCATCGCTAGATGTCGCGGTGTCCCGTGTAATCTACTCCGTGACTTGCAAGTGGAATGCGTGCTTTTATTACCCGGATCCAGGGGGAAGGGAGCTGAGGGAGGCTCAGGGTATAGATAGGTGCAGCATCGTATTTTTACTTAAGAGCATAGGAGTAAGGTGGTACAAGTTGTTGAGCTACACACGACGAAAGAATGTTCGTGTGAACTTTTTCTTCATTATCGATAGGTCAGCTCAAACGACCCGTACAAAATACCTTACGAGTATGAAGCAAGCAACCAATTGTCCAAATATCAAATGTTATGTTAATGTTGTCAAATCAAACCAATGAATGCTGACCAAGACCTTATATGAGTAGAAAAGTTTATTCAACTATGTTTCTACATTCTAATGTAAAACAATGCGCCAATCAAGTTTTAATACTGTTGTATCAAAAATCCTCACGAACGCTTGATGATTTTTATGTACAAATATTTTTACCCTATTGTTAAAAAATACTTACCAAATTTAATTAAGACCGAGATTAAGGCCATAGATTCAATAATAGCAGCATGTAACTGAGTGAGCAGCCCCACTTGCCTCCAGTCGTTAGTGAGGCATCGAGCGCGTTATTGGCGCACCGGTCGAAGCGAGCGCCGCGTGTGGAGCCGGGAGATATGTTGCTAGTGTTGGTTATTATTGAAATGTTTGACACTGGCTCGTTGTATTGAGTACAGATTCTTATCGTTTGAGAGTGGCCTCTGGTGTCGAGTTTATGTATTCACCCTAAGGGTCTCTGACATGGCTTAACGGCTGATGTGCTATTAAATACAACTGGAAACTACAGTTTAACCCAAAAATATACTAATCATAAATTTATAACTAACATAAATTATATAGCAATCGTGATTTGAGAATTAGCTCAATATCAGACAGAGACTGTACCAGCATTATATAGACTTTTACATATGTAAGGCAATAATAAACTTTGTGTAAATGTAGTTGGACAATCGTACGAATAATGTTGCAATAATATCCAGAAATTCTAAAAGTGAGAAGACTGCCAAAGAGAGGACGGAATAATCCCTGCGTTGAGACACTCATTAACTAGATACCGGAGCTAATCTTTTCTTTGAATGCACTCCGTCCGTACGGAATCAGTTGCACGAGCTAAAAAGATAGCTAAACTTTATGGAATAAAAAACTCTAGCCTATGTTCTGAAAGCATTTTCCATTTCACGATTCATTATCCGGCCGGCAAAGAGAATATTACGTTCATTGAGTAGAAAATTGTATGCGAAATCACGACGAAAGTCACGGTCCAGTATGGAGAAGTGAGAGTAATATATACCGGGTGTATGACGTTTTTTATGTTTCCGCTATAACGGAGGAAATAGATTACCAAAATTGCCGTGCCGACATTGTAGTGGCGGATTAATTTGGAGTCGCGATGCAGAGCCGTTTTAAAAACATGGCGCGTCCATAATGATGGCTTGATGAGAGGCCGCCTGCGCTGCAGCGCTCCCTGGCGCTGCCCGGCGCTCCCCGGGCTCCCCGGCCCGCCCCGTCTGCTCCCGTGCCACGTATTTACGTGATGAGAATCTACCCGGATATAAAGTTTTTAATCACGCGCTCCAACTTCCACAAACGCTTTTCAACTCCACATTTGAATTTAATTGATATTTGCGTGATCTTGTTTGTTGTGGAGATTTAAAGATCGAAACTTGGGTAATAACGTCCTCATAATGACACTCGAGAGAAAATATTGTAAAACTGCAAAGTTTTAATAGCTTTTATGCGTTGTTGACTCGCGAACGCGACACGAGATGAAGTTGTGGAGCGCTCGAAGTTGGAGCTCTGTTAACATGTTTGAGAGTGAAAATTAGAGGGTAAACACTAAACAGCGAGCATAGTCCGGCGATAACCACATACTAGCGGCGATTCCGAACTGCGATAGTTGAGGATGCTCTAACAAGGGAAGTGCGGCGGCCGATGGACAACGAGCAATCAGCACTCGCAGCGACTGTCTGCGAGTTTACACTGTGTTGCAATGGGATAAAGTTGTGTATGTGTAAACTGTGTATTACAAGGCGACGCACGTGTACTTATATTATGCGATGTACAGATTGGGACAACAAATTGTGTCTTTGCAGTCAAAAGAATATTTTGAATTACATTTTTGACAGTAATGATGATTGATTGATTACCTTAGTAGAATCATTCATAAGTCAGTATAACTATTTATTATGTTTTTGGCTGTTTTCGGACCAAACCCATAATTTTGCGGGAACATTTGAGAATTCTCAGCAAATTGAAACCCAAGTCACGGTGTCTGCGACACGCGCATCCGAAAAGCTTTTATTGACGAAACACGTATAATTTTAGTTTCCCTTGCAAAATTTCATACATAACTGCCGCACGAGTTGCGCGAGTTTTTCCAAAGTTTTCTTCTTTACTTATTTTGAGGACGGTCTGGAGGAGCGTCGAACTCCTAACTTGTGTTATTGAATTTAATGTACCCTCGGCGTACCTACTCTTAGCTGCCTGTCGATAGAATCACTTGCGCCTCTGACGTATTACCATCCGGGGATTTATCACTTACTTCGAAGCTTTTGGTGACTAAGTTTCTATGCAAAATATTGAAAGTTTGCTTGTAAATTTACTATTTAATGAACTTCCTTCTGAAAATAGATGCACATTGTAAGGCCAAGTTTTATTTAAGAGATAAATCAGTTGGTGTATTTGCGTGGGCTCCCGCCAGAGGTCGCGCTCGGCCAACATTTACATTCGCCGTCTCCGAGCCGAATGTTTGCGAGAAACAAGCTTTAATCACAGAGAACAGGTGGGAAGAACCCCGAGCACTTTTAATATTGGAATTTCTTATCAAATCCGCCGCCTCTCCGAGAAATAGTACAATAATATTTGTTTCTCCTCGCCAATTCTTCAAAGCTTTCTTACCTAGTGTCACGATTGGGAATTTAATAAGACATTTATCATGGGCACTGGAATAAAATACTCTGCAAGTATTTTGAAGTAAAAAAGTTTTAACACAACGCGACGTTAAGGTATTGAACATGTAGAACATGTGTTTATAAATCGCCGCGGCACTGGCGGTACATTGCTCAATGTTAGTCGACATTAGGTACTTTCGTTCGCTACAATTCCGACATTAGTCGGTACGTGTATAGGCACTTAGACGAGTAGGTACTCCCTACTAAGGCCACTGAAATGGCTGTGAATGCTTGCACGTTTTCAATTTTCCCGGAAATATTTCACTCTACGGGCTCTTAGCCTCTCTCCGCGAGGTCTCCGCAAGGTTCAAAACATACAAAATGAAATCAATTTTGTGGCTTTAGAACCTTCTAAACCTGTTTATACGAGTACACGGGAGCACAGAAAAATCCGGCGGAAATCTTTAAAATTTCCGTCAGCAGTGTTTGTTTCGTATCAATATCCGGATTAGGTCGAATCAAATTTGGTTTGTAGGATCAGGATTTATGCAGCGGTTCCAATTTCCTGCGACGACAGTGGAACCCCCGCCCCGCCGCACTCCGCGCGCCCGGCGCCCGTGGCCTGCTCGAGCTTCCTTCGCCGAGCGTAAAATGGAGCGCAGGCATTTGCATAGAGGCTCTCGAGGCGAGCGGACCGGCAAATTGTTGTCGCACTGATGACTCGATCAATACGCCATATCTGTCTTCCAGTCCCACTGCTTCCGCACTCCGCCGGTGGTCACCCAACTTCGACACTTCACTGATTACACCGCGCAGGGAACTACTCTGGCGTTCTAGTCTTCATATTGCTGCGTCTATTTGAATATGCATTACGTATACTACGGGATTTGCATTTTGCACCAAACATGTGGAAGAATATCAATATAAATATAGATGCTATAGGTAGAAATTACAAACATTTAATTAAATTGCAGATTAAAAACGCGGAGTTTATGTACATTATTAGGAGTACAAATTTCTGAGCGAAATAATCAGTCATAAACGAAAATAAACAAAACTCACATTCTGAATTCATATAAAATCCTTACGCTGTCTAAACGCATGAACCCCTGTCTTTCAAGTTACAGTAGTATGTAGGAAGCACTTTGTACGTGGGTTTGCTCTGCGACAAAAAGTCTCCAGTTATTTGCCAGAAATGTATCAACAATGCTTCGCTGAGACAACTCACGTATCGCGTGGTTCGTTACAGTTGTCGTTCGAGAGTGGAATACAGACCTCTCACAGATAACTTCCAAATCTTTTTTGTAAACCTACAAAGAACTGATTGTGTGTGTACCTATTCTATATCAAGTTTCATGTACAAAATTTTGTTTTTTTTTAGTAGTCACTCTAAAATGAATTGATTTGTATGAAATTTGAAAATTAGCTACATTAATCCCAAATTAGCGTAGGTACTTAAGTATAACACCGTGTAACTATGATAACGTAAAATTTTGTGCATTAAATTGCACGTTATTTTGAATGACATATGTGTATAGTTGTATCCACGTGGTTCTTCAAAAGAAAAACCTAAACATTCATGGCATCCGTATATCAATGGGCAACCAAAACATTATGCAGCTGTTGCCTAAACGAATTCCAAACTATCTCCAAAGCGATAATACCGCATAGTTGACGCGTCGAGTCAACTTTTTTTCGCCCAATAACCCCTGTACCCTGTAGGGATGAAGCCAGGGACGGAATCTGGTATCTTTTTTTAAAAGGGGGAATGTAATTCTAGAATGAAGCTAAATCGTGAGAAAAGTGACCAATCAAAGCTAGAGAAATTCGTATATTTTTAAGTAAGGTCGAATGATATTGACCAACTCAAACTGGCTGAAGAAGCATTAAGTAGACTGTATAAATATTTGTCGACTTAAACAAAAGATTCTTACTTACACTTATTTGAAATTTATAAATTAAAAAAGTTGGTATACTAACAGGTAGATATATTTTATTTTTACGACCTTTTACACATATTTAACATAGGATTTTATTTAGAAGGAACAGAAGATAGTCAAAGAAGTGAGTTATGTTATTTTCTTCATTCCGTATCGTTGCTTTATAATCTGTATATTTGATAGAAAAATATTTTCTCGTTTTTTTCATAACTGAGTACTATATATGTTACGGTAAATGTGGATAATGCGGGAATTATGCATTTTTCCCGGGAATTATGCATAATTACCAGTGCTCTTGGTAAAAGTGAGAAAAACATTCGAATTAATCACATTTACCGGTAATTATACATAATAACCATACCCCTTTGGTAAATGTAGAAAATAATGAAATCAAACATGGCAAAAAACAAAACAGGCAAGGCACTGAACCAAAAACCGCACTGAATTATAATTTGTCGGTCTTCAAGGCGAAAGCAAACTGGTTTCTTCTAGGCAAGTGCGCTGGATCGTAGATTATAACGTTGTTTAACACCAGGCAAGTTGCAGTCAAGTTTGAGCCTATTTCATGTAAAAAAACTGTAGTAAAAAATAAAATAAAATAAAATAAAATCTTTACTTTACTTTACTCTACTCTACTCTACTCTACTCTACTCTACTCTACTCTACTCTACTCTACTCTACTCTACTCTACTCTACTCTACTCTACTCTACTCTACTCTACTCTACTCTACTCTACTCTACTCTACTCTACTCTACTCTACTCTACTCTACTCTACTCTACTCTACTCTACTCTACTCTACTCTACTCTACTCTACTCTACTCTACTCTACTCTACTCTACTCTACTCTACTCTACTCTACTCTACTCTACTCTACTCTACTCTACTCTACTCTACTCTACTCTACTCTACTCTACTCTACTCTACTCTACTCTACTCTACTCTACTCTACTCTACTCTACTCTACTCTACTCTACTCTACTCTACTCTACTCTACTCTACTCTACTCTACTCTACTCTACTCTACTCTACTCTACTCTACTCTACTCTACTCTACTCTACTCTACTCTACTCTACTCTACTCTACTCTACTCTACTCTACTCTACTCTACTCTACTCTACTCTACTCTACTCTACTCTAATTTACTTTATTGTATGTTATTTTATTTTATGTTTTGCCACCAAACACCAAATAGAAGGTTTGAGCTCTTGATCCTCTACTCGTGCGATTTATTTATTTTATTTGTAGGTACATGTATTTATTCTCATAAACATATTGATTCTGATGTTTGATTTCATTATTTTGTACATTAACCAAAAGGGTATGGTAATTATATATAATTACCGGTAAATGTGGATAATTCTCAACATTTACCGAGTGCGTTGGTGATTATGTATAATTCCCGGGAATTATACATAATTCCCGATTATCTACATTTACCGTAACATATATATCTTTATTTTTTATGCAAACTCTTACCTTGATCCTTTTTCCCATGTATAGGGTAAAAGTTGAGTTGTCGTTGCGAGACGCGGCGAGGTCGGTTCCGGTTCGTTTAAGTTAGACTTCCATAACCTCACTGTTTGTCCGGACTCCGGACCCTCTTGTAATGTATGTATATATGTTGTACAGCGCTCAAGCTTGCGACCCGAATGTTCTTGCATTCAATACTGACGTATGGATAAAGCATTTACGGATACGTTTCAAAGTATCTGAATATTAAATATCAAATCAAATATGTTTATTCAACACAACTTAGCCTAGTTAAAAAGTTGATAACAGTAATTTGTATTATTATTTTATTCAAACAGCACCAATGTGTTGGTGAGAATTAATGTACCGTAAAAATTAAAACAAAAAGAAATGCATTTAGTAAGAACAGAAAAGATTGATTTGCCAGATTGTAAAAAAAAACACATAAAAATTAATAATATTTCCAGCGTTACCCAGATTAGTCTGTTGTATTATATTTTTAAGATTTTACGGTAAGGTCTTCAAATATAATGAGCGTAAAACTTGCAAACAAAACTACCTTTTCGGCAGTCTACAAAACATGATAATAGCCGCCCATTAAAGTAGAGAGCCGAATGGCTATTGTATACACTAGGCTATGATATTATATCTGATAGACTTCTCATCATTGCTTAAAAACTAACACAGATATGCGGAATAAATCCACGTTATCAATCAGTTATAAATGTCACGTGGTACGTCTGCTCTCTGCATGCTGATTAGTCTGTCCTTGTGACTAGGATTTTCTTATAATTTTGGTCGTCTTCATAATTATGCGTTTTGCAATGTGATTGATTGATTGATTGATGTTTTATTGGACACAAAAAAACATAATACACAAACAGAAAAGAAAATTAATTAAAACTAATGCCATTAATGGCGGCCTTATCGCTAAAAGCGATCTCTTCCAGGCAACCGTAGGATGGAGAGGAAAATATATAAAAAACAGACTAGACGGGGTGTACAATAACGATTACATGAAATTTGACTATAAAATCTGAAACAATAAACATAAATATTTAAAATTATAAACTATTCTAACCCATACTTACATCATGTATATTATACTACGTAATATATAAAAATATACTATGTGCTAATACTACAGAAATAACTACTAAAGTAAAAAAGTAAAAAAATAAGTAAGTGTGAAAGTGTATGGAGAAGTTAAAATTATCAATCTTAATTAGACAAGGAATAAAAACTACCAATATTCTATACACATTATGATGAATTTATTTTTAGCAGTCAGGCACCGGCTTAATACGTTTTGCTTTATTTGTAGCCAAAGTCATAATTTATTTGTGAACCTAAAAAACTTAAATACTTTTGTGACGACTAATATTTTATAACCCACTAGCTGATGCGCGCGACTTCGTCCGCGTGGAATAGTTATTACCATAAAAATGGTTCTAGTGAGTTAACCTTAAAACATAGACATATACTGTTGCGGATAATTTTCCCCGTTTTTTCGACATTTTCTATTGTTACTTAGCTCCTATTAGTTGCAGCGTGATGTTATATAGCCTAAAGCCTTCCTTGATAACTGGTCTATCCAACACAAAAATTTTTTTTTCAATTCGCACCAGTAGTTCCTGAGATTAGTGCGTTCAAACAAACAAACAAACAAACATACAAACAAACTCTTCAGCTTTATAATATTATTATAGTATATATAGTATAGATAATAATATAAATAGCAGCATAAGAGTTATATAGTCCACGCCACTAGGCGTCTACACGCTGAGAGGACGCCACTAGGCGTCTACACGCTGAGAGGACAAAAACGCAAATGTTTGTTGTCATAAACGCTGCGAGCTAAAATTGCTGGCTAAATATTTTAAATCGTAAAACCGCTATTCGCCGGAGTGACGTCGTGTTTGGGCTGCGGTCCTAAACAAATACAGGGGTTTAATGAGGCAGTGCGATGCGGCCGCCAGCCTGCGTGTACCTGCCCACTACCCGGTGACCACCACTGCACAGCGAATCAAACACGGATTTGTGGTTTGAGAGTTGAGAGATCATGGCGTATATTTACTTTTTTGGACAGTTATTTGATTTTATCGTTTTGGCGCTTCCTTGTGTTGTGATATGTAAGGGGGGTTCAACAAATACAGGATTTTAATGAGGTATGTACATAGGTACACTAGCCACTGACCATTTCTGTACAACGAATCACTGGATTTGTGGTTTGAGAGTTATCATGGTACTTTCACTTTTTTAGGTAGATATTATTCTGGCGCTTCCTTTTCTTATAATATGAGGCGTTGTTGGTCTTATGAAAATGGGGAATTGTCAGGGTTGAAAAATCTCAAAAGCTTTGATATTCTTACGAATTAATTCTTTACTTCGGAAATTAATTATCTCGAATTTTGAGGTCACATGTGCAGTGCATGGAAAAATGCCCATGCTTTCGATCTGAATATAACATGTGAATGTCTTTATACAAGACTATTTCAGAAGCGTCTTCAAAATGCTTAAAAATATCAGCTTATTATATGTACAAACCCCAATTGTTATACACTTAATTAGTTATATCAAACATAACGAACTTTTTTTGTCATTAAATACGTACCGTTAAATAGGTATCTGTGAAACTAATAAACAGAACAATTGTATGAAACAAATTATGAGTAGAAGTAGTGGAGCACAGACCGGAGCGGTAGCGGCCACTTAGAGCACAAGATGCCGCGAGCGCTACCAGTACTCACCGCGACCGCCGACATAGGCTTATAGAGGAGATAAAACATAGTAGGAAAAAAGCCTTTATATGTACGACTTTTCTAATTTTGGTTTTTGATCAAAAATCTAATTTGAGTAAAATAATTTGACAAAATATGCTAGTATGCTTTTTAGAAAGTTTAAGTAATGTAGAATATGTAAAATCAAAACCATTAATTACTAATTACCACGATAATATAATCACACACACTAACACGTCGATGTACAAATTGGTAAAATCATTGGCTCATAACAAATTATGGTGGGTGCATCGTAGCATGGTTTACGCTTTGTGCTACGCCTCGGCGTCGTAGCAAGACGTGCGTAGTTTTCCGTCATTTAAGGGAATATAATAATTTGCAGTAAGTTGTGTAGCCAATTTGTAGATGCCAGTAAAATAAAAAAATAATTTAAAAACAATGGTTTGAACCGCTCTATAAATGCTCCAGATGTCAGGCTTTCATTAAAATCTTTCGTTTCCGCGTTATATGGCCGGCGCCCTGAATACCAATGCACGACGGATTGCACAACTTTATATTAATTTACTTGAGAAGTTCCGATTGCTCGCTCTGATTTATTTGTATTCATTAACGGAGGTGAGATCTTATCTTAACGTTCAGATTGTTCTTGGAATTTTGCTATTAAAATGTTACTTTCGAATTGTTAATAAAAATAATTATGTAGGCTGCCATCCCACTAATGTGACAGAGGATTTATTTACGCATAATGATTTAGAAATACTGAAAAATGTGTACCAGAAACTAACTTATTAAAAAAACGCAATTGTTGAAACGTTCAGTCTTTATAACATTTTTATAAGGTATAAAAATACTTACTTTTCGTTCTCTATCCAATCTGCGCATGGTTTATTATAGTTTCTAAAGGACTCTACACTGTAACTAAGTGATCAAGGTGCCATATTTTAGCGCAGCAGTAATCGCGAAGAAGCCGAAGTGGGTGTAAATTTTCCTTGATTCCTGAGTAGGTTTCCAATCGGCGGCAGGTCAGGGAGTCAATGAACAGCGGTAAAGTGGTGCGGCGCTGATTAAAGCCTCGAGCAATCGCCCCGGAAAGTATTTATAGGTACACCTGTTCGTTAGCCGCGCGACTCCCGGCCAACTCCTTGATTAGGCGCTGCTTCCTCGCCGCAACAAATAAAAGAAGCCCGCACTGCAAGAATTCGCTGAAAAAGAACGCGGAATGCGCACGAAGGTGAAGCGAATTCTATTTTATTTCACATTTTTGATCTCCGGCTTTTGATCTAACAAACATTTTGTTTTTGCAACCTTGCAGGCGAGCTTTCTCCTTTCTTTGAGGTGCATGTTTTGTTTTTCAGGAAACTTTTGAAGCGTGATAATAAATTCTCGACCGATTTCTATGGGACTCCTTAAGTTATTTGGCGACTGAATTGAAATTAATGTTGAAAGTCGCTTCAACACCTATTGAGAATTTGCAATATTTTTTCAAGTCTGTGCAGTATTCCTGCGAGGTATCTGAGACGTGAATTTGCATTAAGCTTTGATTTCCTAGGAAAGCGGTGCCTTCATATAGCGGCCGTAATACAGCAGTGAATGACGTCACTAAAACGTTGTCTATGTAAACGAAATGGCGCGGTTTCCCGGAGAGCGGTAACTTGCACCGTAATTTACTTTAATTATTTTTGCGTCCGTAATATCACGGCCGCTATACGATGGCACCGCTTTCCTAGGAAACCAAAGCTTTATAGTCTATCCTACGTGGTATATAGGGTTGTCGAGTAGTTTTTGCATGTGAATGGGGGTCGAGGGTGCACGCGGTATTCCATGCACGAGAGAGGTGCGTGGAGCCATCGCCACGCCAGTCACGGCCGCTTTAATAACATCACGTTTGATACGCTTCTATTATTATATTTTCATCTTCGGAGCGTCCCATGACAGCGGCGGGGCTGCAGTGCGTTACAAATGGATCATCTTGGATGCATAGCGTCCAACTTCATTTTGAGGACTCTTCTAATTTAGTTGCAATGTCATGTTAAATTGGAATAAAGTAATCGAAAAAGAAAAAGAATTTCTTACATTTTAAGTAGTTGTGGTCTTAGTCAAAGAGAAGTGTTATATTTATTGAAAGTAAATTATACATACCTACATCTTAAGCATATACTGTTCGTTCGTCTTTATAGAGTCGGTAGTAAGTACTTACATACATTAAGTATAACAGAACAAAGCAAACATGCGCTTATTTATTTAAAAACTTTTGTGTGTGCAGTGTGTTGAAGCTGAAATCTATAAGCTGTCAATATGCGAGTTATACATCTACAAGTAAATACAATACACTTCTACATATCTACGCACAGGCCGTGACAAATTATTTCCGCCAGTAATTTTTGTATTGCGTTCGTCGCTCCATAGAGCAGGCGGGTCACGTCCACGAGAACTCGCTCTAGTTCTACCTTATACTTGTACCTGCAACTTTCTTACCCCTTACTCCCCGTAGCGCATTAACCAACCTCCGGGTATAACCATAGACATAGACTAGATAGACTGGTCAACGTTGACGGGCACTATTCGTGCGCGCGTAATCCTTTTGTTTACACTCACATTGATAAAGTTCATATTATAGATAAATTTTAAAATTAATCATATATAGTATGAGCATGTTCTTTTAAATTATCCATAGTATCATCAATGCGCAATGCTAAAATTAAGCAAAAAAACAAAACATAGTATATTGAAACCCCACTAAACTAGAAATAAAGAAGATATTAAAACTAAAAAATATTAAAATCAAACTCTTAGGTTATTAGGCACTTTTCTTTCTGTGGTGCTTCCTATATTAACTAACTATTTTTTTAAGAAACTGTTAAGGCCTGTCCAGGCTGTAATATGCCTATGGGTTTAACCCGCCAGACTCCATAAGCCTAATATTAAGTCGAGTAACGTTTATTCGTAATGATGTCTATGGAACATGTGCATCGTGAATTCTTTTGACTCGTTAGTATTTTTTATCGCACAGTGAAGTTCAATCTAAAATAATGTAAAGAATGCGAATTGATTTTATTCTAATTTTATTGTTTAGTTTATTGAAATACCTGATATATAAGACATAACGATTTTATAAAATTGTATCTATGTAAGTGCTAGGATTAAACTTACACTAGCATTATACCTAAATATTTTTATATAATAGAAAATCATATTTGAAAACTAAATAAGTGAATTTTATTTATTATCGATTTGTTAGTTCTACACGTTTATTTCTAAACACTTCAAAAAATAATGCAATATCAATACAATTTTAGCAACGCTTTGAACTTCCAATTCGTGGAAAACTTTTAAATACTTGGGGAAACTTTGAAATATGTACTTGCTGTTCTATGCGTATCTATTTTATGTATGTTAGAACCATTTTTTATTAGTATACTTTAAATCGCCTAACCTTCTACAAGTACGTACCTAAATACATGTGAAAGGTAAACAGGCCAAAACTTACATAACGAAATTCTTAAATGACTCTCAGTTAGGAATCTGGTATTTGCGCGGGATCGTATCTACATATCTACATAGGGAGCCGAAGGAATGTCGGGAGGACGCAAAAAAGCAATTTTTCAAGCTTCGAGAGTGGTTTCAATAACACGCCAACTGGTTACAGAACTATTGTGATGCGAGGTATATTACAGATACGATAATGTAAGGGGACAGATGGGCATATTGGGAAGCAGTCAGTCAGGCATGTATGGGTAGGATTACAACTTAGTTACTTTTAAAAAACACACGGTTATGTAGATAAATCTGGTTTATTTTTTTACTAAAATGTTTGGTTAGCGATAATTCAGATAATCCAGGCTAATAATATGTTTTTTTCTTTAGGTAGGTGAAGACGTAACTTGTAAGTTGTATATTTCGTTTGATGGTCTCGTATCTATTATTACCATTAGAGTCTTAGCTCTTATGGTAAATACAGTGTGAATTACAAGTTTATATACGTTAATATTTTTGTGATTGTACCAGTGTTTTTTGGCAAATAAAATATCTTTATCTTATCTTTAATTGGCTCTTAATGTATGGATAATAACATAAAAATTAGAATGTAGTGAATTTAAATGAATTTCAGTACATAATCCATTTGAACACAAATATCTATAGTTTGTGTCAAGTTGAGTGACCGTCATAGTGTAAAAATATACGCTAAAAGCCTTTCGCAGTTGTGCAACGATAAGAATAGATATATATTTCCATCGGCAAAGTTAGTGAGATTACGTTGAAATCTGATTCGGATTGACAGATATAATTTACACGCGATGTGTTTGTGGCGCAGCCCTCCACTGGAGGAGTCGGGCCGAGCACAGCCCTAGTCTAGCCTTATACATACTCGCAGTACCACAGGTAGTGCAGATTCATTCATTTCAGTATAAAAATATTAATGGAAAAAGAAATTGTTACTCATAATAGTAAGTTTCTAAGATTTTTACTAATTAAATATAAATACAATTTGAAAAATGAATTCCTCCGATACAATAAGTTACTAACAAACGACGTAGATGTTATGTCGATTTTCAGAAGCCTAATTTATAAAATAATTGACTTAGTTACTATATAAATATTTCGAAAAAGGATTATAGAACTATCTATTATAGTAAGTGCTCGTGGGTGCATGTCTCTCTTAGGTATGACTGGATATCTAGCGCAATAGTATCTGCCCGTAGCATATGCCATTTCCAGAAACCAATATACCTTCATACTGAAAATGCCGATTTATTATTCCATTTTCACGTTGATAAACAGATAAACAATTTTTTTTATTAATAATTTGTTAGAATTACATGTCATTACATTACAATTTGTTTTTATCCAAAACTAGCTGCTCTGCCCGGCTTCGCACGGTTACACGTTACATACTTAAAAACCGTCCACTTAAAACACTATCTGTTAAAAAAACCACATCAATCCCGTTGCGTAGTTTTGGAGATCGAAGAATGTAAGGGCCGCCCGTACACCGCCTGTATGTTATGGTATTAAAATTTTTTTTTGCTTCAAATTTTTCTCGCCGTAAAAACCATCCTTGAACTTCAACGAATATTTTAAAAAAAGAATTGGCCGAATCGGTCCAGGCGCTGTTGAGTTATGCGCTTACCAACACATTTTGCGATTCATTTTTATATATAAGATAATAAAAGATCAATAAAAATTTAAAATAATTCAATTCAATAATTAAACAATAATATACAATGTTGTCAAACATTACATTTGTCTCTCACAATGTGAAAGTGGAATAAACCACCAACCAACTTATAAGTTTTTTCATAGATTTATTTTTCTTGTTACTTTTTGTGTTGACACAACATAGCTTTAGCTATGTACCTGTCATCACGTACAGCGTAGCAAGTCTCACTCCGGCTGGCTCGGGAGGTTCGTTACGCTCGCTCCATTGGCTCCACGAGAGATGCTGGGGCTCTTCACCGAATATCACCCCAAATGTATTAAAATAAAAAGCATACCTTTTTCAACTCCTCCACGAGTAGGGACAACTTGGTAGTTTGCACCTTGGAGTGGATTGTGCGTGTTTTTTTACGGTGCGTGGGTAGATGATAACGGGGTTATGTGAACAAGTATATTTTGTTGCACTTGTAAAACACAAATTTCATTTATACTTTACTTTGATAAGTCTCTATTTATTTTGTTTATTTTCCTAAGCAAAATTACGTAGCCATAACATAAATAATCCAATCTAATCGTCTTTCAAATTGATCTACGGTCGATAGGCATAGCTTCTATCCATATTGATGTCTATAATGTAGCCGTCAGATATCGGGTGAAGGCGATAGCATCAGCGCTGATGTTTAGCTTTCCGTCACGTCACGTCAGCTAATTCTCATTTCCAACAAAAACGCCCGGAAATTGGATATAAGGATCTGCGTTCTCGGCGTCGGCTACGTGACGTTTGTCGAACACGTCACCGCACTATGTGGTAATTTCCGATCCCAGCTCGCGGAAAATTACTTTAGCCGCATGAAATTTCCGATGGCATAAAATAAAACCGTTAAAAAATCTCAGACAACAAGACAGCGCGAAATGTGTTTTTAAGAAATTCTGTACGGGAAAGCTCGTTGATTAAAATCGCTCGGTAGGTCGGGTCTAAACGTTTTCGTGGAAGTACGTGGTTGTTTTCGATCAACTACACGTTTATGTGGAATATTGTCTGGGAAATTAATGCGGAGGTAATAGATATTGCTTATAGTTAATTGTGGATAGCAATTAAATTACATCAAACGAGATAGTGTTGAAGCAACATGTTGAATTCGCAAATGAAAACTCATAAAGTTTATTTGTAGCGCGGCGGTGATAGATGTGACTCGCGGCAGTCAGCGAGGCTGCGAGCGACGAAACAACGTGTCAGCGTGTCGCGACGTGTCGCAGCGTGCCGTGCCGTGTCGCACACGTGTCGCCGCACCACGTCGATGAACACGTCGCGCTGCTAACGTGACAACAGGAAATAGTATTGCTTTATTTAATTTCGGCATCTGCCAATCCCCGTTCCGAACGATGTCTTTGTTTATATATTAAATTTCCCGATGACGAGCATTTCCATTTATTTTGCGGCTAATTAAACCGAGCCAATTCCACCCATGATTTTAGTTTTGAGTACAGTAGAGAAGTACTTTACTTGATGCAAGCAAAGCAAACAAGACATGTACGTCAAGTTTCCGAGTGAGCACAATTATCGTTGAC
The DNA here is from genome assembly GCA_927399415.1 of Macaria notata. Lineage (NCBI taxonomy): Eukaryota > Metazoa > Arthropoda > Insecta > Lepidoptera > Geometridae > Macaria > Macaria notata. The sequence continues at coordinate 7,451,119 of OV656727.1, forward strand.
TAAAACCACAGTGTGTGCGGACGCTATGATCACAGTATGTTAATTGCACGCGAGTATTCATGCGTCGCGCGAGGGTCAGCAGTGGTTGCTTTCATTGCATAATGCATAGACACATGTCCGTGGAAGAGCGGCGATGAGCCCCGACTGAGCAAAGGCAATACGACCGGCAGGGACACGGATGTTTGTCTACCTATTAATATTGCTGAAACAGAACAGGTTTCCCAGATTACCATAATTTGCTTCAATGCATTTGAATAATGAGAGCCGCGTTCCCTCCGAGAGTCTATTCGGCCTTTGAATACCTATCAAAGTTGCTCAGTTGTAAAACGTATTATCATTTGCGATGGAGAGATTAATCCGACATCCATCCATGCGCCCGTATCTAATAGTGGATTGGATTACGTCAGCAAAGCCTTTAAAACATTTTATTTGTAGTGAGGGATCCTATTTCATATGTGTTTTATTATACATAGGTATTTGATTCATATTTTTTGTGATGGTTTATAAATCGGTGTATGCTTTTTAGGAGCTAATGCATAAGCTCAGCGGAGTAAGTATAAAGTAGAATGGTTACTATTAATGGATATCATATGACACGCTGGAATATCAAAATTAATGTACTTACTTACTGATAAATACAGCAACTCAAATGAATAAATGTGTAGTTTACGTACCATCAGACTCGTGACGTATATAAATATATTATAAAATTTGATCAACTACATTTTTCCATAAATACTGGGTCTTATAGTAAAATTAAGGTTTCTCAAATTGACAAGATACCTTACGGTCCAGTTTGGGACCACAAGTTGTATGACACTTTCAATATAGTTTTGTGTAGATACATTTATAACGTCTGCGTCGCCGTCGCCGCGGGAAGGGTTATTGTGATATTGCAGCGTCTCATATTGCCAACGAGATTTATGTGCGGACGCCGTGGTCTGTGAGACACACAGGCACGAGCGTGGTCTGAGAGACCGATACATGACCAAGCTTGGCTGTGAGAACACGCAATGGGTTATCGCATGCTCTATGCAAAATTTATAAAAAAAGTCATTAACTCTGTTATATCGAGGTCTTAAACTACCGCAGAGGGGTTTTAATTAGTTTCACAACTATCATGTTATCAATATGTGAGCAATTTTTTACAAGAAAGCTCCAAAACATAAAAGTAAATACTAATAAATCTCACAGATATATATTGAATAAAAGTGAGGGTGGCTTTTATACTATGTCATCTTCGCTTCGTCGATAGGTGTGAGCGGCTGTCATAGGGGATTTTTCAGATTTACTTTTATGAGAATTTATTTGGTTTCCTTACTGTTAATATTCTAAAATAAATGTTGTATCTTCTTGATAAAAATATTTCTTTAGGCAGCAGAACAAGATGCATTTTTCTTCCACATAAGTACATATGATGAGCATAAGAAGTGTGTTTATTGTTAGTTTCATATCAATCAAGTTCGTGTGCTTCGGAAGATTGTCTCATACCTTAAAATTACGGTAAAACTATTTTTGAACGCCACAAATGTGCTTCGGAATGGTACTTAACATATTATTATTGCTTTTGTTCAGTTGGCAGCAAATACCGCTGTATAATTCAAACTAAAAACTCGATTTGAATTCTATGTAAACAAGTTTGTGGCTTTCCGAACATAGTCGCATAAAATCATAATAAGCGAACTTTGTCAATGGCATTGGAAACTGCACTTGTATAAAAACATAGGTGCCTTGTTTAAGCTCCTACGCTTCGTAGTCTCTAACTCCGAGGGTTTATAATGAATGCAAATAAGTACGACCAAATACTTAGTTTGGAGCTTTGGGGGATTCACAACTTTAAAATAAAATGTAGATTTCTATTTACTACGTACGTAAAATCTTGTTTTGCTTGCAATTAGTAACTTTATATTTAGTGGCTAGATAGAATAACGCCAATTTTTGTTGTTACGTTGCAATCAGGTTAATTTTTATGTTGTAAAACTTATCATGTTTGATTAGTTTTTTTTGTTGAAAATCTGAAAAACAATTTCTATGTGACTCTTCCCAGTAAACTAAGTCTTCTGCTCTCTTGCTGTCTGTTAGCAGGTCTAATGTCGCTTTGAATGGTAAAGGTAATCCCGGCTGAGTTGCGAGCGAGGTGGCGTGGTGGTCTACACCAGATTTATGCGACGTGTGTCTACCGAGGTGCAAGACTTATCTTACTGAGGTACTCTCTGAGAAGCATTTTGAGTACGCGCTGTAAATGAATGCGTGTAACGGTATAGATAAAAGTAAGTATTGTTAATTTACTTTAATCTATGTTTAAGTTACTTACTTATGTGTGTTAGTACTTTTAAACTGGTCCTCTTTTCAAATCAATTTTACTACTTACATTGTGTTTTTTTGTTGGCGATAACTGTGACATTGTGTACCTACATCACATTTTACATTTATACAACCTATAAGTAAAATTGGCCTAACGTGTATGCGAAATAAAATTGAAATTACATAAAACTGAGCCAACACTATAACTAGCAATTTTGCGAAGCACTTACCTTAGAGTGTGCGGAGGAATTGCATGATTTAATTCCAGCAGCCCCATTTCACCATCGTACGAGTAGGGGTTCGGCAAGGAGGCACCGTTATACAGTTGAGGTTCCAAAGACTCGCACCAAGCGCTTTGCTTCGACTTTCATCGTGCGAACAGCCAAACTGTGGAACTCCTTGCCCGAATCTCTATTCCCCTTGAACTATAATTTGTCGGTCTTTAAGTCGAGAGTAAACTGGTTTCTTCTAGGCAAGCGCGCTACATCGTAGACTATAACATTGCTTACCATCAGGCAAGTTGTAGTCAAGCGTAAGCCTATATCATGTAAAAAAAAAAAAAAAAAAAAAATTCAAGACTGCCTTAAAACGTACCGTTGCCTAAATAAATAAGTAAGCGACTGGTTATCAACACTCGTTGCGTCTGCGGCAGCGTTCAGCTAATGTTTATTCCCGGCATGGTGCTTATCTAGTTTTCTCAAACGGCTCTAAAATTGTCGGTCGCCGCAGGGTCGCCACTTACCCCCATATCTCTTCCAACCCGAGGTAAGCTCGCGCTAACTTTACTGATCACGAATTCTTATAGAAAACTTTTGAGTTTTAAATACAGAGATGGCGTGTTTTGTCGTATCGATGGTTGGTTAGATTAGAAGACGTACAGGCAGACATCCCTGGCTAGCGGCGGTGAACCCTTGCTCGGACCCGGCCGGAGCCGGCGGCGCACCCCTAAGCCCCGCAATAGATAGAACAGTGATAGAACATGCACCGCGCCGCCTCTATGAATAATTCATTAGTTTCAGTTGCCACTTTTGTTGGTATCGGTGGATTTTCAGCGCTTCACACCGTCAAAAATATGCGTTCAGGGGCTGGTTATTGTTAGAACTCTACTCTTTACAGGCTCGTTCATTTTAAATGTGTCGTGCGGTGAACGGCTTCTGTGAATTATTTAGAGAATTATGAATGTAACGCTTTGTGGAGTCCCGTTTTAGAAGCTTCTTTCAAAGTTTGAGCCTTTTCAAGACAGATGGTTGCCGGCGGTGTCTCGAGCTATGCTGTGAGATAAAGCGACGACGCAAAGTTTTGGGCTGCTTTTGGACATAAAGCTTTATGTTTGAGAAGCCTACATTTAAAAAGCTGGCTACAAGACGACAAGCTGTATTCATTGTACATCGTACAAGGTCCCGGGCAGCGCACAGCCGGCGGGTCTCTCCGCGCTTGCACCTCCTCCCTCGGAATCCCGTTATAATTTACGATCATCCCGAAAAATCCTGGGATTATTTTTATTCGATAACAATAAAGGTGCCGCCGAGGGTTACCTTTATTATCACTCAGAGCGGGACGACTCTTTTACAACTTTACACATGTTATAGGAACGCCGGAATGGGCGGCTGCCGTGTTTTATAGTTATGTCTGAACATATTTTATTTTGTTGCGGTTACCGATATGTCTGCTGGTGATCGTTGAACGACGCAAATATAAATGGTATGTGCGCGATTATTTTTATGTGATAGTCTACATAATTCAAAACTACTAGTTACTAGCTAGGGTTGGATGAACTACGGTAATTGCAATATAAGTAAAGTATATTAGTAACGAGCCTAATCATTACGCAACTCATGTCCGTTTATTATTTCACGTCCTCTACACAAGTACACATGATCCCTTAATTAACGTAATACTGTTTACCTGAAAAATTGATTAGCATAATAATAAGGTGCGGCGCGGCACGTTGTATCGGCCACGGCTGGGATTAGACGCTCCGGAAAGTGATCCGTTATAATTGTGAGGGCGGTGGACAGTGACGCCTGGGTACGCACAGATTAGCCCCTTCGATAAACAATAGCATTAGTATGCGAGGACGCGCTGACCGGCGCGGCGATCGGCCGCTGCGGATTAATTTGCCTTCTGGAAATTATGGAGGCTTGCGGAACGAGCGTCGTGTTATTGTTTTGGTTTCCGCCTGGTGTTCGCTCGCTGCTTCTGCCTCGGTTGCGTCTTTTTGTCTTTTTTGTGGAATGAGATCTGATTCCATTCATTTATGAGTTTCAATATTCCAATGGACGTTTTCGGTTAGATCCTTATTATGAATGGATGTGAAAAATTGCAAGTGGATTACTTACGTACTGTAATATCTACTTATTTACTTAAATACCAGTGATTTTTAGAGTATATTTAAAATAAACTAATGAAAAATAAGTCTTCGAGACAAGGTACAGCCTCGCCATGTTATTAAAACAATAACTAACCTCGGCACGCTCCCAATAAACTGATCCTTCCTTCCCACACGTAGAATTTTTCCCCAGCTCCTCTGTAAACTCACAAACTAAGTCGAAGGTCCTCTATTAGAGCGTACAAAGGGCAATAAGCGTTAATTTTATTTGTCCGCCGTGCCGTATCCGGTTCCGGTGGCACACGCCTACCGCTAAGTAATGAGGCTAATGTTACCAACTCTGCACTTGTCCCTGCCAATAAATTATCGCATTAAACCGACACGATAATTTCACCTTTAAGCCTTCACGTTAAGATTTATTTCAGGTTGCGCCGATTAGCGTGCGTGTACAATACAAGGGGTGATAGATTAATCATTAGTGGATGATTAGTGGTACTTACTCTACGTTACTACAGGGACAACACTAATATTAGGATTTTGGTACGTTATAGGCGATTACAGATACAATATGGCTTGATAGTAGAAGTTGAATGTGTTAAAATAAAACAACCTACTAGCATCAAACTCTAGTAAGAACTCTTTCAGGACTAACTTGATTATTTGTGCTATTGGCAAAATAAACGCGTACAGATTTTTTTTTTAGGAGACGTAAATGTATATATGTAACTTTATTATATGTATATATTGTTACTCATATACTTATTTATGATAAGTAGGCTCTTGTTTTACACTTAACCTCGAAGTAGACAACAATGTACTGAACTTATAATTCGTTTAATGCGGCCGAAGCCTGAACAGAGCTCGAGCGCAACAAACTTAAAGTCTTATAAATCAAAAGCTAATTTGGTCCAAGATTCGGGAATTTCGGAGTTTGGAAAACGTGCGTGCGGTAATGTGTTCTTTACATCAAAAACACATTTAAAAGAAGTTAGATTGGCTTACAGTTGGCTCGGCCAGCCTCGCTTGCTTTAATCTTACCAGATCTGACGTAGATTGTTTGTAGCAGTCTTGGACACGATCTAAATAATACGAAGAATTGTAAAGTTAAACGTATAAATCAAGACCATTATTGACCAGAATTTTAAAGTTAAACGTATTTAAATCAAGACCATTATTGATGTTTTCTTACTCAACTATTACGAATTTGTGAATTCGGGATGAGGCGATGTTTTAATCTAGCAGGATCGTTTTACTTAGTTACTTGATTTACTTTAAAATTTTTGCACATGGTATAGTAAAATATATAATGTTTTTAATGCTTATTATCCTCGATCGGGATCTTTCCTGGCACAGTGCGTTTCCATCGCTATTCAGCGAGGAAACGCGGCCAGTGTACTAGGCACACTTTCGGTTCCGCGCGCGGATAATAGCGTTTGTTCGTTAGTCTGTTTGTGTGTGTTTTATTATGTATTGTGTGAAATTGTGCCTTAATAATTAATTTGTATATATATAGTATTTGCCATATTGTGAATAGATTACATTATGAAGATCATTCAATCAATCAAATCACAAATGTGTTTCTACGCCTTCTAAGGGAATACATTGAGTTTGTAATTTATAAATCAAAACAAGGTGTTATTTAAAACAAGCTTTATTTAATCAATAACCTATTCCCTTATTCCGTATAGTTACAGTAGTTACGTAGGTGCTTACATTCTTACGAACATTTTCGCGGAGTTATTAACATTCAATATTTTTCTCATAAAAATGCACTCATTTGCTTTGGCTTACTGTTTAATATTTACAACATTTCTATCTATTTAGCTTACAATTAGCAATTTGGCAACATGTTAACGGTAACATTCACATACAATAATATACTATTTAAAAGGATATAATTGACAGAAGAAACTCGGAATGTATGATGAGAAATCTTTTCTGGGAGGACATGTATTGTAAATTATGAAATAATTGTAACTTAAAATTGGCATACAATAATTAATAATTTTATTGCCATTGTACGTATTATGACAAGAAGTTGATTACGTTTGCTTCTTTGCCAAAATTAAAATTATCAAATATTTGTTTTTTATAAAATTAAGTCATGTAGATAATTAACCAGTTTCTAAATACATACATGCATTTTCTAAATTTGGAACCATATTGAATAATAAATGTATCACAGCGAACATGAGGTTTACATAAGCCCAAAAATAATATTATTTTCTAATACGATGTTACAATTCATTCAGTCTTACTCTACCTACCTATCTACTTATTTAAATAAAATAAACTATGATAAGAGTGCACTTTATATTATTTTTAATATAGTATGTGCAGTTAATTTTCTATAACCAGTCACGATTCAGGAGAACATTTCGAATCAGTAATAATTTTTTGTTATGATTATGTATTTGCAGTTGAAAAAAGAAATACATTAATTGAGATACAATGTGTATATGTCATCCTTGGTTGTCACATTTGCTAGTGATGCTACACAGGGTTGAAAACTAATGTCTAACCCATAAAAGGCCAGCAACATATTTTCGCGGATTTCCAAAGTCGTTGAAGCAGTTGATTTAATATAATGATCGATTTTACCTTACATCCCTCTCTAAAGATTATGTGTTAGTAATCAGTATTCCTGCATGTACTCGTATGTACCTATATAAAATAATATGATTCAATGAAACTCTTACTGCAACTAATTAATGACTGGTCAACTGAATCGTGGTATAGTTCGAGGAACATCATAATACAATATATTCTATAGTGTCTATATGTATATGTAATGAATGTATAATTACCAACAACAGTTTAATTATGTATATCGTTTCTGATTATGAAAATGTAGCCTTTTTATATTAACTTAATGGCTCTATATCATCATCCATTTAATATAAATTTTATTCTAGTTTACCTGTTTTCAAGGACATTTAAATTCATAATTACTTTAACATTTGAATAGCAGATAACTGATCACTTGGTCATATAAGCTCTAAGCTCTGTATTAATTAAATACATTTTACTTGTATAATTAAAACAACAGCATGCGTTCGAAGTGAACACGTCTTCCGAAATCAATAATGCGTTGGTAAGTATTTAAACCATTCTGTATCTAAAACTTGTAAAAATAACATCACATGAGTAAATACGTATATGAAGAGATATTAACAATAAGGAATGGACAGTGAGTTTTGGATGGCAACTAATACAAACATGTGAAAATGATTCTAAAAATAAAATAGCGAAACTACTAAAATTAGCATCCATAAATGGCTTCTACTCCACATGGCCCCACCTGCGGACAGAAATATATTTTTGATTTACAAAAATATTCTGTGTATACCGTACACATGTTTTTAATTTATTTACATATTTATTTATGCAGGAGTTGCAAGCTATTATAATAACAGGTAACTAACCAAACAAAGTTTAACATTTATTTTACTTCAGGCGCGTTACAGAATTCCTGAGAACAAATAGAAATAAAAGCACGCGACCACTTTTATCTGGTAAAAGCGGCGACACAAGACGGGCTAGACTTTACTATCCGACCAATTAATTTAATTGGTATGAAATGAATGGTTACCTGTGACCTGCGAGGCTCCCCCCACCCAGTCGTGCTGCATCTTGCCTCCCCCCTCGTCCGTCTTCTGCTTGCCTTTGTCGATCTCGTTCAGGTTCGATTGGTATCTTGTCCCTATAAAAACAAATACATCTCTAACGTTACAACTCTCACAAAAATATTATAGGGAGCGAAACGACAAAGTGAACTGATCGCGTAAAGTAAAGGATTCAATATGGCAAGGGACGGGCCGAGGGCAGGCGGTCGGCTAACAGTTATTGAAAAGTTGCGCAATATTGTCGAGTGGTGGGGCAGCCGTAAATTCGTAATGGGCGCAAAAAATAAAACAGGACGAGCGCCGCCGCGCCGCGCCGCCATGCGCGCAAAAACAAACGCCGCCGAACTTACATCGGTGCCATCGCAAATGGATTTTTCAAGTTCATACGAGCTCGTCTATAATGAAGAAAATGAATTCAGAAAAATATCTGTTCCGCGCTGGCGGCGAAACTCAGTTCCCGCAACGAAGACTTCATATTTCTCGGTAACATCTTTACGAGGGTGCCTTTATTCGCTCATAGAGATTAAATTTGTCGTGTTTACAAAGCTTATTAAGAGTTTGGAACAAGAAAGGCGAACACTTGTCCGTAATAGGTTGTCGCACAAGATGTCGTCCGGCGATGTGTCCGGGAGAGGAACTTGCCAATAACGCGCGTAATGGCGCCCGCCCACCGACTTATGACATACTCGCACCAATTTTAATAAAATATGGTCGCCGCTCCTGCCTATTTATGGCCTGATGTTTATAATTCAGTCGTTCCGTAAACTCGATACATCATCATAGGGTAATATCGTGTAATGGGCTATTAAAACACTCAAGTTACACAATCGTACGGACTATAACATCTCCGAATTCGGACAACATAATCGTTTATGTACCACTCGGAACATTTGTTTACAGCTGAACGATTTGTTTATACTTTACGGTCGGCTATAACGTTCGAAGTCAGTTAACAAACTACAGTCTGGCGACAGGCAGATCGGGAGCTTTACGATCTATAAACAAATAACTGCCACTAATAATAACAGAACCGAAACAACCGAACAATGAAAACAACCGCTCTCGGGAACTCTCGTAAAGGTAATATTATCTCTTAATAAACGGAATCGTTGGTGTAAAAATGTTGTTGTGATGCATTTTATCGGCTCTGTATCGATATTAATGGAGTCGTTGGACCAGGGAATTTTGTTCGTATTTTAATCACTCGCGGGGTGTTTACACAACGGGAATATGCGCCGTCTACGTCAATATAATTAAGCGGTTTAATTAACATGAGATGAATGCATGTCCGAATTACTGATTTGTTCGGGACTTCATTTTACTAATTGTTTTGGGCTGTGACTTCTCCTTGTTTAGATTGTATTGGTTGGATAATTTATTTAGGTATTTTATTTGTTTAACCTTTATCCGAAGAAGGCGAGTCTCGTCTCGGTGGTCTTGAAGGAGGTGGAACAGTTACTGCGCGAGGGTCTGGCGTCGTAGTAGGCGGTGACGATGCTGGAAATAAACAGATGTTTATTAATATATTCCAAGTAAATACAGTTTTTCTACACCTTATACAATTAATAATTGGGATATAGAAATTGATAGTGTCGCGCCGCGACGATTCTCGAAGTTTCACGCTACCACTGGCCTACCTGCGCGTACACGTAAACAAGTTGTTTACCTCATTTTAATTGCGTTCCAGATTGTTCGACATTCATCATTGTTACGTGTAACACAAAAGAAACTAATTTGCATAACAATGGTTTTATAACCCTGTTTACATCAAGCGCTCACCTACCTAATTTGCATGACAAAGGATTTATGGTTGTGTTTTGATCCAAGTAATACAAAAGCATTCGAGAAGTTTCTTACCGATATATAAACGGGCGCAGCTCAGGCCAGTGGACAGTTTCAATCAAGCGATCGAAGCGAATAGTCAAGCGATACTGAAGCGATATTACGAGTGTGAAAGTGCTAAGTGAAGTACTGTGTAGTGAACGTGTGTGCTTAGTGTTTTTCGTAGTACTCTACGTACTTGTGTGTGAAAACATCGTCGAATTAAAGGCAATAAATTAAGGCATTCTGTTTTTCCTTAAAAACAGCCCCCTATCCCGTAACATTTGGTGTCAGAAGTGGGATAAGGAAGCAAAATGCCTCTCTTGCCTTTGGATGACGACTCGGTGCGCACCAGGAACCAACGTCGGGAAGAAGCTCGTCGGGCCGAGGAGCAGACGCGCCGCCGCGAGAGTATGGACAGCAGGCGTGATCTGCCTGGCGAGGAGATGGCAGAGCCTTCATCAGAGAACGCAACTGAGACTCCGGCTGCCCGCCCTGCTGCATCTACTCCTGTGGACTTGTCGATACTGATGAGCATGCTACAAACAATTCGGACAGAACAAACTCAACAGCTGGAAGAACAAGCAAGACGCCAGGAAGAACAAGCGAAACGCCAAGAGGAATTACTAAGCTTGTCGCAAGACGAACATGCGAGACGCTTAGAAGAAATACAGGAGCTGCTGGGAAAGGACCTGAAAAAGATAAACCTGAAGTTGGACCAACATGAAGAGAGGTTGAACGAGACAGAGCTGCAGATTGCAAACGTTCAACGGTCCCTTCAGGTAATTAAAACTGAAAAGGGATCAATCATTGCTGCTGCTCCAGTCTCAGCGTCCAGCGGCTTCAAGATCACCCCATTCGATGGGATGTCATCTTGGGCCGCTTACAAGATACAATTCGACGCCATAGTGAGAGCCAACGGCTGGAACGAAGAGCAAGCAATGACTGCGCTTACAGTGGGTCTTCGTGACCAGGCCTTGACAGTTCTGGAAGCTCTGGGCAAAGACGTCACCTATGACACTCTTATGGAGGCACTGGAGCGTCGGTATGGTGATGCGCACCTGGAACACGTATACCGTGCTCAACTGAAGGATCGTGTACAACGGCGCGAAGAGACCCTGCAGGAGTGGGCTCTTGAGGTTGAGAAGATGGTTCGCAAGGCCTACCAGTCCGCACCACAGCAAGTTGATACAGTTCTGGTGCAGGAGTTCATTAGTGGTATTCGTGACCCAGAGGTGAAATCCGCAGTAGCCCTTGGGCACCACCAGACCCTGAAAAACGCCCTGGCACATGCTCTGGAGGTCGAAGCCGTACGTAAGGACCATCGCTCTGTACGCATCAGGGAAATGAAAGAAACAACTACACCGACGTACTACAATAGAGGTGCTCCCAGGTGCTATAATTGCCACGAGAGGGGACATTTAAGTCGCAACTGCCCGAAGTTGAACAGGCCTCCAGAAGCACGGATAGAGCGTAATGTAGACCAGCAACAGGGAAACGAGTAAGTGCCAGGACCGAGGGGCAGGTGCTGGCCGGTTTTTATAAGGCCCCGAAAGTTTCGATTATATCGATCTCGCAAGCCAAGGATGGAAACAGTCTGATCATCAAGGGAGAAATTAATGGAATAATCTGCACGCTGACACTGGATACTGGAGCTTCGCGAACGGTGATCAACTCCCGACTTGCTAAACGGCTATTTCGAAACTTCAGGAACTGTAAGTCGATTAAACTAGTGACGGCAACCGGCCAGCACATACCCGTACGAGGCGAGCAGCTGGTTGAATTAAAGTTAGGTGAAAAAGTTTACAAACATGAAGTCGTAGTGGCTGACATCGTAGATGATTGCATTTTGGGACTGGATTTCTTGCGAGAACATTATTGTGAAATTGATTTGAACCAAGGAGTATTGAGATGTGGTTCTGAAGAAATCTTTATGGAAGGTGCCACTACAGGGAATGTCTACTGTACAAGAAAGATCAATCTACCACCAAGATCAGAAACCATCGTACCAGTGAAATTACCTCGGCGTATTGGAAATCACAGCCGATGCGTTCTCCTGGAACCAATCGATTACGAGAATCCTTGGATGATGGCACGGACTCTGGTGATGAACGGCAGTACCGCAGCAGTACGTGTGTTGAATCCAACTGACAAGGAACAGACAATGAAAGGGGGAACTTTGATGGGCACTTGCGACAATGTAGACTGGATGCGTAAATGTCAAGAAACACCAACAGATAACAAATGTCGACCAAATTTCGACGTATCAGCCCTTCTAGAAAGTTGTCGCAAAGACCTTTCTCACAAAGATCTGGAGATGGCTAAGAAGATGTTGCTGCGCTACGCTGATGTCTTTGCTTCGAGTGAAGGTGTTATCGGAAGAACTGGCTTAGTGAAACACACAATAAATACGGGAGTTGAACCACCGATACGTCAACGTCCAAGAAGAATACCAGTCGCCCGAGAGAAGGAGGTGGAGACCATGATAGAGGATATGATGAAGAATGGGGTCATAGAACCGTCGTCTAGCCCATGGTGTTCTCCTGTGGTTCTGGTGAAGAAGAAAGACGGCAGTATGCGGTTTTGTGTGGACTATCGACGACTCAATGATGTGACAAAGAAGGACAGTTATCCTCTCCCCAGGATTGACGACACGTTGGACACATTATCGGGAATGAAGTGGTTTTCGACCTTGGACTTGAAGAGTGGATACTGGCAAGTGGAAATAGATCCTAAGGATAAGGAAAAGACTGCTTTCTCCACGGGGAAAGGCCTGTGGCAGTTCAAGGTTATGCCATTTGGATTATGCAACGCACCAGCAACTTTCGAAAGATTAATGGAACTAGTCCTCACGGGACTAATTGGAGATGCTTGCCTGGTATATTTGGATGACATCATAATTGTCGGAAAGACTTTCGAAAACCATTTGGAAAATTTGGAACGAGTTCTGACTAAAATACGAGCAGCAAACCTTCAGTTAAATCCGAAAAAGTGTTCATTCTTTAAACGACAAGTGAGCTTCCTGGGTCATGTGATATCGGAAGCGGGTGTGCAGACGGATCCTGAGAAAACCATTGCCATTAAGAACTGGCCAAACCTGACAAAACTGAAGTAAGAGCATTTCTGGGCCTGTGTTCTTACTACCGGAGATTCGTCAAAAGCTTTGCTGACATTGCAAAGCCACTGCACAAATTGACGGAAGAAAAACGTGTCTTCTTATGGGACGACGACTGCGATGCTGCATTTCAAGAACTGAAGAAAAGACTTTGTGAAACACCAATTCTTGGATACCCAGACACAGAAAATGATTTTATTGTAGTCACGGACGCGAGCAATACTGGAATCGGTGGCGTGCTGTCTCAACGGAAAGGAGACCGAGAAGTAGTCATTGCTTACTCCAGTAAGTCCTTATCAAAATCGGAGAAGAACTACTGCGTTACAAGGAAGGAGCTTCTTGCAGTAGTTAAGACCTTGCAACATTTCAGCAAATACCTGCTTGGCCGGAAATTCCATCTAAGAACCGATCATGCAGCTCTAAAATGGCTACTACAATTTAAGAATCCTGAGGGTCAAGTGGCAAGATGGATTGAGCAGCTGCAAGAGTATGACTTCACGATGGAGCATCGAAGTGGTAAATCACATGGCAATGCGGACGCCCTGTCTAGGAGGCCATGTGATGATGATTGCAAACACTGTCTGAGACATGAGTCAAAGGAAACCGTACCACTTAGGATGCTAAGGACAGACCTCAGCGACGATTGGAAGGAGACCCTGCAGGCAGCTCAGCAAGAGGACGTCGACATCAAACCAATTCTGGACTGGATGGAATCCGGAAACACTAAGCCGATTTGGAGCGACATCGCAGGGATGAGCATAGTGACCAAGAGTTTATGGGCGCAATGGGACAGCCTCGTGCTCCATGAAGACGTATTGTGCCGAAGATGGGAAAACGCTCGTGGAAATCACTGCCATCTTCAAATGATTGTTCCTAAAGTGAAGGTGCCTGATATTTTGCTACTTTACCATGAAGGATACTCAGGAGGACATCTTGGGGTAAAAAGAACCCTGTTGAAAATACGGGAGCGATTTTACTGGATCAACTGCAGGGATGACGTGGAAGATTGGGTTAAGAAATGTACCAGTTGCGCGTCAGTGAAAGGCCCACATACTCGGAATAGAGGAGCATTGAAGCTTTACAACGTAGGAGCGCCATGGGAACGTATAGCGCTGGATGTCGCAGGACCTTTCCCTGTCTCTGAGAGTGGAAACAAGTACTTCCTGGTTGTCATGGATTACTTCACTAAGTGGCCTGAAGTCTTCGCTATCCCAAACCAAGAAGCCGCCACAATAGCCGATAAGCTGGTCCATGAGGTGTTCTGTCGTTTCGGAGTACCCCTAGAGATTCACAGCGACCAAGGTAGAAACTTCGAATCTCAACTCTTCCAAGAGACGTGTAAAGTAATGGGTACTCACAAAACTAGGACCACGTCTTACCACCCGCAGTCTGATGGAATGGTGGAGCGGTTTAATCAAACACTGGAGAGATATTTGGCTAAAGTGGTTGACAGCAAGCAGCGAGATTGGGACAAACACATTCAGCCATTTTTACTGTCATATCGGAGTGCAGTTCACGAAAGCACAAATGTGACTCCAGCTTTCGCGAATTTCGGGCGAGTTTACGACTGCCGGCGGATTTGATAACTGGTATCCCGCCGGACTCTCCACGTACCATGACAGAGTATGCGAGTGACCTTCGAAGCAAGATGAATGACATCTATGAACACATTCGAGAATCTGGCCGACAATCGTCCGAGAAAATGAAAACTCGATACGACCGAAAGCTGAACAACCCTGGATTTTCTGAAGGGTCCTTGGTGTGGCTACACAATCCCGTCCGCAGCAAGGGCAAGTCACCGAAATTGCAAGCTAAATGGGATGGACCGTATCGTGTGGTGACTAAGATAAACGACATCACATTCCGGATACAGAAGGGCCAGCGAGGCAGACCTAAGATCGTTCACGTGGACCGGCTGGCGAGATACCATGGAGACAATGGTGCTCGGGACGAGCACGTCTAAGGAGGGGGTAGTGTCGCGCCGCGACGATTTTCGAAGTTTCACGCTACCACTGGCCTACCTGCGCGTACACGTAAACAAGTTGTTTACCTCATTTTAATTGCATTCCAGATTGTTCGACATTCATCATTGTTACGTGTAACACAAAAGAAACTAATTTGCATAACAATGGTTTTATAACCCTGTTTACATCAAGCGCTCACCTACCTAATTTGCATGACAAAGGATTTATGGTTGTGTTTTGATCCAAGTAATACAAAAGCATTCGAGAAGTTTCTTACCGATATATAAACGGGCGCAGCTCAGGCCAGTGGACAGTTTCAATCAAGCGATCGAAGCGAATAGTCAAGCGATACTGAAGCGATATTACGAGTGTGAAAGTGCTAAGTGAAGTACTGTGTAGTGAACGTGTGTGCTTAGTGTTTTTCGTAGTACTCTACGTACTTGTGTGTGAAAACATCGTCGAATTAAAGGCAATAAATTAAGGCATTCTGTTTTTCCTTAAAAACAGCCCCCTATCCCGTAACAATATGTTACATATCAGAAGAACTTTAGCATTACCCAAAAATATGTACTCACATATATAAATAGATTTAATGTCTCTAATTTAGTTACTATTTATTGTAACTTTCATCATCACATCGCCAAACATTCATAAGCCATGCAAAATTCAACCTAACTCAATAAAACACATTCAATATTGCCAAGTACTCACTATACAAGCGTATCGTGCCATCTGACTCCCCTCGCGGGTTTTTAGCGACGCATTTATACGTGCCATAGTCCTCGTGATTAATGTTCCTTATTAGGAGTCTCATGTGGGTTTTGTAGGCTGGCACTCCCACGGTGTTCTCCATGTGGTACTTGGAGCTCTCATGGATCATGTGGCCATCATCCCTGGTCCAGTAGTTCAGGGAGGTGGGGTGAGCTTCCGTGAAGCATTCCAGAGTCACGTTGTAGTTGAGAGGCGCTCCGACCAGCTGGTGCGGGATCCAGAGCATTGGAGGAACTGAAATGGAAATATATATGGTGAGTCCATGTAAGATGACTTGAACTAGGTTACTTGTAAGCCTCAAAAATAATAAACAAATATACGAACTTTGGACAAAAACGTAGCGAGCCTACGCAAATTGCTACAGTCGTAGGCGTTATACGAGTACAATAATAGTACAATAGTATACATCTGTTTTCTTTCCATAAAAAAACTTTTTACTACGTTGTTTATTTCGAAGCTTATTTTGAAAATGTTTCGTTAAGAAGTTATCAATTACTGCTTTATAAAATATATTGTTATTCACCATTTCTCAGTGTTATAGTACTCACAGTCGACGCTAACTTTGACCCTCTTGGACACGGTGGGAGGCACGCCGTTGCTGGCGATGCACAGGTACGCTCCCATGTCCAGGCGAGATATCCGAGCCATTTCTAGCACTTCGCCTTCCCATTCCGTTACTGAAAATAAACAAGAAATTTACCTAAAGTTATAACAAAATAACACTGTTATGGCCAGTTAATGAAAATACCTAATCTCTCAGCCTGTCCTTTGAAAACCAATTTACAAGAAAAAAAATATTGCACAGCTATTAATTCACACAGCTTTGTAGAAAGTCGCAAAGCGTTCAAATCAAATTATGAAAAAAAGTTAATCGACACGCCGAAAAAAGAAAGTTTCGGAGAAGGGGTGGCAAAAAGTGACGGCAATTAGGGTGATCAGCGAATTGGGCTCACCGTGGTGTCCCTTGCTGATGGAGATTTTGGAGTTGTCGTCCCGTTTCCACTTGATGGTGGGCTTAGGCGATCCATTAGCGCGGCACGTCAGTGTCACGTTGGCGCCTTCCCGGACGATCACGTCGCTCGAGCTCAGCGAGTCGTCGATGGTCGGCGGGACTGCAAACAAACGTCACTGAGCGACTCGACACGACATCCGAATTACGATGCCGGATTTGTACGAATGGCAGGCAATCGACAGATGGCTAGACGAGGAGGCTACGCCTGTTGTCATACCCTAATGAATGGCGTCTATGCGGACATTCGACTTTCATCACCTCGTAGAAATATATTAAATAACACTAATGTTCTTTTTAACGAACCACGTTTGAACGACTTAGTCTAAATTTAGGCTTTAATATTTTATTGGATAAGTTGTAAATAAATAAGTTCAAATACATATGTCTTATTATTTTCACTTGTTAAAAAAATCCACGTAAAAAAACAAAGTGTCAGTGTTTTAAATAACTATTAGAATATCAAACTTTTATTGGAAAATGAGCGAAAATAATCACGACCGGCAATCCAATAAAAGTTTAATTTAAAACAACCATAGGTTAGCACTTAATAAATGAACTCATTATTAGAATATCGATAATAACTTCTAATAATTATGTGAACTTTGTATTTTTGTTATGTTGTAACCTGGTAGGTATGTAACGTCAGCGACACTACACGCGTATGTTCTTCTAAGAATTACATAGGCTTGTTTATTATTCAGAGAAAAGTTTCTCACAACATACCAACAACATGCAAATATCCGAACTGCGTCTTGGCGGTGACCGTGTTGATCTGACACATGTACCGTCCTCTGTCCTCTTCTCTGACGTCGGAGATGTGCAGGAACCAGGTGCGGTGCTTGTCGTGTGTGACGGACACGCGCGGGTTGCGCGTGATCACGTGGTTATGCACCGTCAGGATCGCGGACTGCTCGAAGTGCATCCACGCCACCTGCGAGGGAGAGGTGACGGTTGAATACTTTTATATACATATATTCTAGGCAAGCGCGCTAGATCTTAGATTATAACGTTGCTTAACATCAGGCAAGTTGTAGTCAAGCGCAAGCCAAAGAAAAGAAAGTGGTGTTAGTTACACCATTCATAACTCAAGAACGGATGAACGGATTTAGCTGAAAATTGGTGAGGAGGTAGCTTTGAACTAGGAGACGGACATAGAATACTTTTTATCCTGTTTTTTTTTTTAATCCAAAATCTGCTTATTTATTGCCTCTAAGGCGGAAGCAGAGTTAGCCGGGTCAGCTAGTAAGTATATGTTAAAATAAATAAAATGATCCTTTATTTGCCTTGTCTTGGATATACGATACGAACAGTAAGTAATAATTAACTGAATTTCAAAAGTTGGAACTGTTTTCTATATAGATAACTGTAACTATGATGTAGATTACGATATAACAATTGAAAAGTGCGTAGTCATGGCACCCAGAAACGCGTGGAGGCTTCCTCCGTTCCTAATTAATAATAGTACTAAGTGAAAAAAAAGAAAATCAATGAGATTTTATCGGGATGTAATGGTTTCTAAGAAAGAAAAATAAGTATGTTATTTAAATACGAGTATCTAAGACAACATTGTAATAAACAGGTAAACATTATCATTTTCATATAATTGAATTGAAAAACCAAATCAGGTATACTACTACAAACAGGTATACTACTTTAACTAATGAATTTACTATTTGACGGCGTCCAGCACTTCCCTAATTTAATTCCTAAGTATAGCGAGATGGCAGCGTTTCTAAAATGAAACCGTAAGTTTAGAGCAGTTGCTCATAAAGATAGAGGAAAATCTTCTCAGCACACAAAGGCTTCTTTTCACTGGAAGCAAAACGAAGTTTCAGATAAACTAAATTCAGCACTGCTAACTTTCATTGTGAAGTCGCAAAGTACTTCCCATGAGTGATAATTAATTTGCTTTCTTCTAGTTTTACCTGTAAACAAAATCCTAGTTGCAAACTCCTGGAACACCAGGAAATCACTTTTCCATAATAACTTGTCATGAAACTTTATAAGACAGTGTCGTCTATTTGATTAAATAAGTTGCAAACTAGTTTGACGACTAGGTTACAAGTTCCTAGTTCCTAGTATGTTTGCTCCTGCAATAATACGTATAACTTCATCTTATGTCGAGTTTGTACCTACATTAATGCTATAAACAAAAAGTTTCCTTTTCGCTTTATGGACTGAAATCAGATACTTGAGATGATCGAATGAGAACTCAGACCATTCTTAAAAGAAACAAACCTGGTTTGTAGAAATTTCATCCATTTCATAGTGCTTCATGAAGGTTTTTTTAGTAAAACGTTACAGCTGTGCTGTGATTCAAGGGTAATGGCTAATGTTTTCGAAAACTTAATTTGAGGCTTCGCGGAATAAACGAGAAAAATATAAGGGAATTTAGGGGGCGTGGCGAGCGCTTCAATGATTTCCAATTTCTCTCAATTGGACGAGTGACGTAACGGAAATTAAAGAAATGTCGCTTCTTTTCAAACACACTTTCATATTTGGGAAGACGGTAGCTAAGTAGGTATCTGTTTATGTATGTTTATGAAGGTTTTTGATTAAACGGTAATAATAGTAGGTAGTAATAAAGCAAACTAGGTAGGAGAGGCTAGATATTGTATCTAAAAATATTTATTTTATGAATAAGAACACATTAATAGCAAGTTCACAATTTCGCATCAAATAGGTAAAGAAACAACGAAACATGTAAGTATTGTAAGTGTCCAATTTTCATTTATTTACCAAATCAGTGACTACGACCGAGATATTTCTATCAATATTTACATTCTTAGCGATAACTGTTAAGCGATAGTACAAACAAAATAAACTATTCACTTCGAATGCTGTCGCACGACTGTGTAAATAAATGCTTGCTGTCGCGCGACTGTGCGACACAGTGTAATTGCGCGCCGCATCATTCCGCCCCGCTCCAATTTCCGGGGCATTAAGCGCTCAATAGTAGATTGTATCATAAGGGAGCAAAATAATATTTTTACGGCGAGGGCGCTTTTTTGAATCCAGAGCGAAGTGAGGGATTCTAGAGTAGAATCCCGAGCGTAGCGAGGGATTCTTTAGTAGAATCCTGAACGTAGCGAGGGATTCAAAGTACGTCGCCCGAGCCAAAAATATATTTTACGCCCGAGTGATTCACTCTACTTTTCATCACCCACTATGAGAAAATAAAAGGCGCCTCATATTTTATTGTAATATTGATATTTAATGAAACAGAGTAACAACTAAATTGAAATTAAGTAGTATCTAATAATAAAACAACTAAAAACTTAAATTTACATTTGAGACATTTTCACAATTTTGAAAATTAATTGTTATAGTTTTATTAGGAATAGAGATTGTTGTAGATTCAATTTTATTCTGCGTGTTTGAAATAATGTCAGAATGTGGCTCATTTTGAGGAAAATGTGACGGTGAATCTCTTTGTTTGGATGTAGATGGGCGCGGCGACAGTGGCATGGATGGATTAACTGAAGGTTGCAATTTAATGTTTTCCACGATGCGTTCACATGTTTTCGCCTTGTTCTCAATGGAATCTTCTATATATCCCTCTGCTACAGCACTCGACTTCCATCCTCCATGTCGCTTGAGAACAGTTAAGTCCGCTCCAGAATCTGCCAACAGGGTAGCAGAAGTGCGACGAAAACAATGTCCTGTATATAGCTTGATATCTGGTAACTTCAAATAAGTAGCGATTTCTTGTGGCATGTAAGAAATTTTATTTTTTCCCATAACTTGTTTGAAGCACTTGCCATTTTGATAACGGATGAAAAACCGATTGGTCTTTATATCAGCAGGACGCAGGTCCAGGTATTTCTGTACAATAGTTTTGTATTCTCCTCGGATTACGAAGGATCGGTCAATTTTTGTTTTTGTGTCTGTCAGCTTTACTAACAGTAAATTATCCGAGTGATTTTCGACATCATCAACAGTTATTTTTAAAAGTTCATTGCCACGACAAGCTCCATGTACTCCGAAAATTAAAGCCACCTGTAACAAAACCGAATGTGAATAAGACAAGTACCTATCTATCGAAGTACAGGTTACAATAAAATGCGCATTTTAAAACACTGGTTATACTTTACTAATCCACCATATATACATACATAGTTACTTACTTTTACGGCAAGAAAGATGTTGTCGGGTGCCTCATTAAGGAAAGTCTCCACGTTTTTGACTGAGAACACTTTGGATTTTTTAGGTTTAAATCCATCAGACATCCTCTTCAGATACGCTATTAATTTCGAATATGTGTCCAGTTTTACGTTGTTATTAGAACTGACTGTTGATTTTAGCATTGAGTAGGTACTCCAAAGTGTGGAAGGTTGTTTAGTTTTGGCTAAGTACTGGAAGTAGGCCAAAAACACAGATTCTGAAAAATTCTTGGCGCCTCTTGAATTTCTCCATTCAATAAAATTACCATAAGCTTTCATATATTTCTCCCGGGATTTTGCAGGTAGTAGATTATCCATCACATTTCTTGCGTCAGTTCTAATACTATCAGGAGTTAATTCTATACTTTCACTGTCACTTGAAGAACTCATTTTTCAAAACAAAATCATGAATTTCTATCAATCCGTGAAAATTGACGAAAACGCGGGCTATAGTTCGCGCGTTTTTAATTTTATTTCTTTTTTTTTTTTGTATTCAGCCGGCGCGCGGCGCTATATACTATGGGCCGTCGCACCAGCCAGTCTTTATTCAAACAATATTTGCGTTCGATTTCTTGGGCCCTGAACACAAGATGTTCCAAATTCAAAAAGTGCGCGGCAAAGATAATTGCGGCGCACTTATAAAGAGGATTAAAAACTCATTACTGCCCGCTAAAAGTTTCTTATAGAAAACACCACCTTTGGGTGCACTTAAAGGCGAACCAAGTCGTCTTTTTCGAATAGGTGGGATGAAAAATGCATTTTACACAGATTGTTATACTCACTCCCGCGATCCAGCCACTTTTACCGCCCTCGAATTATTTAATCCCATCAAAGGTTTACCGTTAGCGGCAACCCGGTCTGTCTTCAGTTAGATCGATATGAGCTCCCAAAATCGTAGATAAAATCAACCAGCTCCTTTAACATTTCAGAAGCTTGTACGACAATAATCTAACAAATAAGTAGTAAGTTACAAGAAATCATATTGTATCCAATTTGACCTTTGAATTCCTCAATGCTCATAATCAAAATAAAGAATGTCGAGTTAAGAGTGTAATAACTGATATCTAAACCTTTATCAGCATCTGTCATTTATCAATGCCATGCGTAAATTACTCGTCACGTGTATATTTCCGTCATGATGACGTCACTGCGCACGCGCATGGTAATTCCTTGCTTTAACGCTAGATGTCGCTGTACCATCAAGCTCGCAACCCTGAATCACGCAAATATTATAATTGTATATCCAGGTCACAATTTTGAGCTACGTTTCTTTGGCAAGACCTTACTTCATAGGATCATTTCTATAGTAAGCTCTTCCCAAAGACAGACTCAATACGAGAGCCTAGCCTAACCACGACGATGAGACGTGGCGCGGTGCCCTGAGCGTGAGGCGGGCGGTGGTAGTCTACCACCAGCCCTCGATGATCGTTCGCTCCCGCGAGGGAGAGTGGGGCACTGTCGCTATCTGAGTGGTTAGATTTTTAAACCCCTTTTAATTCATCAACTAAGGAAAGAGATCTAGTAAGGTTTCAAAGATTTTATAGTAATTTTTATTAAAACTTAAATATTTTCTAAAATCTATAACTAATCCTCGTAAGCGGAAGTACTATTAATTTCAATTAACAACAGGTGAACAACTGAAAGTAAAATCCCGGAAGTTCGACGAGCATCTATTATCTCATAATCCAGCTAAAAGTTTGAATCATGGCTAGTTTTTATCAAGATTGCGGGCAATATAGGGGAACTTGGCTAAAACTCGTGCCGGGTCACATCTTACCTATCTTAACTGATGCGGCTCTCCGCTGTCTAATTTATAATGGACTTGTGGAAACTTTGGCCATTTTATTATGCAATGGGACGGCAACCCCTCTAATGACGCCGACCGCCGACCTAACTTGTCGCCGTAACCTGGGGCTCACAGATATTAACCAAGCTTCCGAAAATTTCCTCAGATTTACATTAAAATACTTACATAATTTCTTGAGCGGGCTAAGTTTTCAACTGCCATTTTTCGTGAATAAGTTAGTAGAAGAATATTTGAAATATTTACTGTTCTGCCTAATGAGCTGTTTTTGAATGATGTAGACTTAAAACAAAACTAAGAAAATATGTATGGCTATCTACATACGTCAAGCCAGGACTGGTTACATAATAGCTCTAGCTGAGTTGTGGCTCACCGCAGATTAATATTGAATGTAAGACGAGGTGTAGAGCTTATGTCGCATAGCATAGATGTCACGAAGCAGGTAGAGGCGACACGGCCGAGACGCGGCGCGGCGAGGCTGTGACGGACGATGTAAATCTGATCTGCGTAATTGTGGCCGGCGTCTAATCTAATCACGGCAGTGTGTCCCTCTGCACCGCGCTGATTGAATTACGAGCCTCGGCCGCCGCCTCGACGCCGCCGTCGTCGCCGCGGACTTCTCTAACTACCGCTAACCGGTACGTACGACCCAACAACTCACCGACAAAACAGAAGCAAAACTTTTATTTGGAATCGATGCGGCAGTTACTGTCACGGACCGTAATGCTATGATTCAACCGCCTCCGCAAACTTCTACTTTGAACCACTTAAAACCGTTATAACTTAACCCGGAGCGATATTACCCGAAACTTCTCCTTCAAAATGAACAATTAAGATAAAATTAAATAGGAATCAAAATTTTATAAGCGGTTTGAAGATAAGCGTCGAGTGTTAAACTTGACGAAGTTCGCAAATAGCATCGTACGATTGAAAGTGAACTTTTCAGATTTGCAGTAACCGAGTTACGAGATCCACCGTCTGGGGAGTGCGCACTAAATATTTACCGTTTTAAAGATTACGAGAGTGTTTCATTTTTTTAATCTGGCGCAGTAATGAAGCTAGCGGAAGTGGCAGATGCAAATATAATATTCGTGATAGCGGACTGCAGCGGCTAACTAATTTGATTAGTCTGCGGATCCTAAACGAGTTTTACAGCGGTGCCGGCGGCGTCTGCGCCCGACACACCCCGCCTTTGATTTGAATTAATCAACCAGAAATTATTCAGGTAGATCTCTGGAAATATCTGTGATACTTACCTTATTCACACTTATTGTAATCAGCACTTATAAGCGATGTTTTGTTTGAAAAAGTTTAATTTAATAAGTGACCTCCTAAATTCATCTTATTAATAGGTAGCCAATCTCTGTTTCCACGGCTCACCGGCAAAGTTATAACGGGCCTATTAACTCGTTATCTTTTAACCACCTTTAATTTAGGCCCTTCTTTCTTTTTATCTTAATTGTTGAGGCATTAAGGAGGCAAAGTTGAAGCCGGGTGGTGGTGTGCGGGAGATGTTTGCGGCCCTCAGGACATGCCTCGAGGCGTCGTTTGATTTATAATGGACTGGTCGGAAAGTTCGCCCATTCTGCAGCACCGACCTCTTTAACGACGGACCCTATCGCTCCGGGACATGATTCCTAGACGTGTTTAATAATATTTCGACAGATTTCATTATGGAGCGCTTAACGTGCTCCATTAAACCCTGTAAACAACTTTATGCCGTCGACCGTTTTGTTCGAACGTATGTACATACTCGACCATAGATTTTCAGGGTATTTAAGCAAAAATAATAAAATTTAACTTACCTTTACATAAGTAAAGGTAAGTTATTAATTAACTGTATAATGTGAACGTGAGAGTGGACGTGCTCTGCGCTTCAGGCTCGTTTAGAGACCTACTACAGAGCACAACACATCACAAAATAAAATAGCACGATGTATTTTACAATGATTATGGCCATGTTATTCATCGAGAAGTCATTATGGTGCAATTTATGTAAAAAATCTTGTGTAATTCTTGTGTTAAAATAAAGATTGATTGATAGTAGAATGTAATTGTAGAAATGTAAGCAAAAACATATTGGTCAATCAAAACCATGATATTTTAAAAGTATTTTTTGGAAATATTTTGTCAATAAAACTATTCTTGTGTTCTTGTAAAAAAAAAACTGTTTATTTAGCCAAAACTTATGATTACGTATATTTCATTTTTTGTGTTTGGTACCTTGTTTTCTTTTGTAGTATTATGTACGTACATAGGGGAGATGAGCCCAGCGCTAAGTTACAATATGGGCTTGTGATGCCGGAAACAGATGAATCTTCGACGCACAACATAATATCCATACAACATTTAAACACATTTACAAATTAAAATTTTATAATACATTGTCGTGCTAATAGTTAAGATTTACGTTTAGAATGAGTAGCCACATATTTTTACTATTAAATGAACCACTAAGCAAAAAAGTTTTTAAATTAAAATAATGAGGACTTACTACAATCAATGTAAATTCCATAACAGTACAATACCATGGCCAAATATTCCAAGCTGTGGCCGTATAACAACACAACCTATGTTGTCCGTGTGTGATATTTGCTTATTGATATGTTTAATTGGTCATCATTATGAAAATTTATTGTTTGTTGACTAGAAATACGAGAGAAAGAGAGGGATGAAAATCCTTGGGAATAACCTGGAATAACAGTCAAAATAAGAATAACAAAAAAAATATAATAAAGACCTATATATACCTATACATCATTATCGACTGATCATATTTTCGTACCGCTTGGCTTCGAAACTTTTGGTCCGTGGGGTAAAAGCACGAAGTTTTTTATAAAAAAATTAAATAAAATGTTGATTGACATCACTAGAGACTAGAACGCTGGCTGGTTCCTTGCGCAAAGGATTTCTATAGCAATCCAGCGTGGGAATGCAGCCAGCGTTCTTGGTTCCATACCACATGTAGATTGTTTAAATTTAGTTTAGATGTAAATACTCTTTTTTAGTTCCATTAGTGTTAATATGTGTAAATATTGTTTCTTATTATTGAATAAAGACCTTTTTTCTATTTTTCAACTTTATCCAACTTCTTAGACAACTTCGAGGTTGATTCATAAAATAAAAGTGATGGTATTTTCTATTTTTATTTAACTGTTTATATAATACCAACTAAATAAGTAAGGACTTGAAAAGCACTTACTAGCAAAAGGTATTCACGGGCACATTCTCTCACGTTAAACCTTCAATGTACAGTAAACTGGCAGTGTGTTGACACACTAATGCAATGGCGTAGACAGAAATGAACATCTTGCACAAGACGGCTTAGCCTACTCCGGCTAAAAGCCCACTTAGAGATCTCTTCGACTGCGGATTTACGCGGAGGGCTCTCGAACTTTTCGCAAAATCTTCGACCGATAGGCGGCCGAGATATTTGGGGTTGATGTGGCTAATGCCGATCGAAAACATAAGCCCGCTCGCCGCGTGTGAAGGGGAAAAAGAGCCGTTCTAAATTAGAATTTTGCGATGGGATTCGTATAAGCACATTGTTTTTAATTAAAAGTGGAATCAGTGGCTGTGCGGGAACAGGATCATTAGGGCGTGCGCGCGGCGGCGCGGCAACTAGCGCTCTCGGCGCGCAGTCTTGGGCTCAGATTGGCGAGGCAGGCTCCGGGAGCCTCGACAAATATGCCAGAATTTAAACAGCCGGCGCTCGCATGCGGCGCGGGTGTAGCATTGCTGCGACTCGTTGTGGCATGTTATTGCAAACCCACATACGTGATACTGCCGACTATCTGACATTTCATGCCGATGAACAGGCTACGTGCACATCGAGCACACATTTCGGCGTACCTTTGGAACAAGAAATCTCAGAGCATTTGTGTCATGAATAATATTCTTTCGAAAGGAACTTCAAGTTTACGGGTTGCACACATTAGAGATAGAGTTCTGCTCAGCAGATTGAAGATACGAACATATTGTCATGTTTGTGGCATTTGATTTAGCTATCGTTTTTTGATTAAAACTTGTTTGATTTTGTTAATTAGGTAGTAATTAAATTTTAGCATATAATTAGATTATCGTAACAACAAAAAAATAACTTCACAAAACAATAATAATACATTTTTGTTTTAAAATACTTAACCTGCATTTTAAACAGAATATATTTTTCATCGTCTTATTCAAAAATAAAAGTTTACTTTAATATACGTATACATATATGTAGCTACTCTAAAAATTGTTTATCAATACAACGATGTCTGCCGATTCATCGCAATATTTCGCATGAGTCCATAATTCTAAATAAAAAATACGGTCGAAGAGGCAAATCTTTTTAACCGAGGCGGGAAACTAATGGCACAGGCGAGGCTTTCGGGAAAATCCGCTTCTTGTTGTCAATACAAGGCAACCGTGATGGCTCCCTCCGTTAAGCCTTTATTTCTGAAGAACACTATCTCCGCTTTTATTGAGCTCGTACTGGAGACAGCCTCAGACGTAAGTAAATGCAATAAAATGAGGAGAAAAACTCGGTCAAACGGAAATCGATGAAGTTTCCATCGATGTTTTCGTGGCTCCTCATTCGTTCACACGTCCTTGGTTACATAACACGTGTTAGTGTGTCCAATGTTTGTGTGACACTATCACACAAATAAACCTACGCCTGTCAGATAACTGATCAGATCTATTGAGATTAACGCAAACACAATTGGAAGTTTGGCTAATTCTACGTGCAGGACGTAAATTACCGTGGAGGTACGCGAGCACATTGATAGTTCGCCGGAATTTACATGACATTTGACGATTAGCTCCAACTAATGTACGTTTGTAGTGTGGGGTGCGGCGGGCGCCGGCCGAGGGGGTCCAAGAGCCAAATGAACCGGATCCCCCCGTGCGGTGAGGGCAGTTAGCCGAGGCGGCGTCACCTTGCGGCTTATCGGCCGTCCGGCGCCGCCCGACGCCGCCCGGCGCCCGCTTCACTCGTTTCCCAAATATATGGCTAATAAATTGGACTGCTAAACTACCGTCATCAACCTAACCTATAAGTACCTTTACAAACTTAGTTACATTTCGCTCGATCCTCAGTCTCTATAAATAACGAGACTCACAAGCCAAATGAGAAGCTACAACAAAGACCGCGTGCTGCGCATAAGTTGACTTTTCACAGGAAATATTATAGTTTTTAAACCTCCTCCGCTGCAGAGCGAGGTGAAAACTCGGCGTAACGGTCCTAAATCATATCTTCCTCCATTTATATGGACACTTTATTACGCCGCCGCGTTCTAAATCAAATGATAAAATGCTTCTTATTTTATGTTTCCTTTCGCCGTTGTACGCATATTGTCGCTCTCCTCCGCGCCATCTAGTGTGGAGCTAAGTGCTGAGCTTTTACATGCTTTATTTATTATCATTGTCTTGTTATTTAGCGCCGCTTACTTTGAAAAAAAAGGGTAAACGTGATTACGAAGCCAGATTTGGAAGAAAACGTATCACACGTAATTTACCTCCCGTATGAGAAACAAGTAGTCTTTTGCAGTTGAGTTTTTGTAGCTATTATGTAAGTACATAATGTTTATGGCAATATCTTGTTTAAGTTACGTAGGTACTATAGATAGATAACGCCATGGCAGCGGTACTTACTTTATAGGAGCCCAGGTTCTTGACGGAGCAGGCGAGGCGCACGGAGCGGCCGGCCGGCACCGTCACGTTCTGGATCACGTCCGTGAACTCCGGCTCCTCCACCACTGCAACAATGTTATTACTTTGTTACTTCTCTAGGCACGCTTTCATTATTATGGTAAGAGGTTTCCAATGCAGTTTTTTTTAGTGAATATAGTATAATCTTGTTATTCCTGTTGCATTTACTTTACGGTAGCTCATTAAATGTGATTATAATGCTCAGAATTCGACAAAACAACAAATAAAGTAAGTACCTAACTTTGATCGTAATGTAATCACTATTCATTGTCGCTAGACGCTTTACATATAGCAACAATAAAACACCTACAAGTACCGAGCTACCTAATTATTTATATTCCGGTCCTATTATGCTGGCGGCGAAGCATATTCCGAAGATATAAATTTAGATAAATTGGACCGATTCCTCTTCTTGCCCTTATCAAGCCGGCGAATATTTGCAGTTATGGGGACATTTTTGTGTCAGAAATACGATTTGTAATTCTCAAATTATCAAAGCAGAACGCTTTTAAACAAATTGAGTGGGCGATAAGGAATAATGTCGTCGTTTATCAAGCTCCAAGATAGATGGGAGAAGCTATGCTCTGCCCATTTTAAATGCGTTTGTCTTCGACTTGCCAAATTGGCGTGCTTTGTTTTCTTTCGGAGTCCTCTCTCACTTTTGTCGCGGAGATGGAATGAAAAGGCGGCTATCGATTGATTGTGAACGTAGTGTTTAGAAAAGCTCTAAAGCTGCATTTCGGCAGACACGAGGGTTATGGAGGGTAGGGAATGTAAACATTACACGAGTGAAGTGGCTGACGGAGCGAGGAAGGGAGTACTTTGCACACGTGCTCACGGGGCGAAGAAACAGTGGCTAATAATAATGTTTATTTTATTTTAAAAATTATAATACTTTTTAGTTTGTAAAACTTTACAAACAGTCTTAATTATCCTCTTATAGACAATTTAAACAAACCATTACAAGGTAAGTCCGTAGTACACGTGACTTTGCATACATTTCCGCGGCTACTGCCCTTCTGTGCAAAGGAGATAAAGTCTAGGTGGAGCTTGATGTGCGGCCTCTCCTCGCCCAGACTGTTTGTTGAATAAACTTGCGTAGTGGCAATAGTTCCTTCCCTTGTTTACGTATCACGCTCCGGCACAAAACTGCGAGAACACGGCTCTTTTGCACAGATTCTGCTGGTTTTTATTTACACTAAGCTAAGATGTACGTATTGAGAATAAGTTTAGTGAAATTACAGAGTTTTAGATGGCATTTGTTATATTGTATTAGTACTAACTTTTATTCTGTCATTACTATTACTCCGTATGATGAAGTTTTAATATGATTGACACGCATTTCAAGCATTTCTGTTAATTTGGTAAAATTAAAATAATCCCCAACATTCGTAACAACTCTTTTGTACTATTAAGCCGATTAAATTGGTATACTCCGACACTTCCCACTAGCGCAATGAAGCAATAAACAATAACACAATTCATTGGAAATTCATTTGCATGCCCACAAAGATATTACATGCGAATAAAATAAAATTACCAACGGTCGACCGGATAAAAACAATGACGAATAATTTTAACGGGACGTGTGCACTGTACGGTGTAGCTATACCTATATGTACTGTACATGTATTATATATTCTATATATTCACTGTTCCGGAGATCTGAAGGTGGCCACTGTGACGTATGTTTCGAGATTCGACAAACCCTACATAAACATAGATATTATTCTTCTACTCTTCTAGAGAAGGTGATGTTGTTAAATCATTCACTATTAGTCTATACTACATTCAATATTAGTCTATAATCTATAGTATGTCTACAAAGATACAAGCAGACAAATAAAACAAACAGTTGACTCCGTAGTCTGTGAACTCTTTGATTGCCATGAATCAACATTCCAATCAGACTGCCCATTTCCGGTCCTTATTTAGAGCGTTTAATCAAGGTGAGTAGTTCTCCGCACAAAAATACCTGTAAGTTTACGTACTGAGAGCTCGGAACGCGGGAATGCGGTTATAGAGGTATGTTTGTGAACTCAGCTAGGAGATACTCGAGTGAAGATGAAAGCTGGTTTGCTTGTTTGTTCATTCTGATCGTATTAGCTATAAGCAGCGCTCCATTTTCTGGCCGGGTGCTCTGACTCGGCGCTTGTAAACCTCGCATTGCCTCACACGCCCTATTAGCTATGTATGCGATTCTCTAACCGTGAATCTATCAATCGATTTAACACATGACTGTTACTGGAACAATCTATTAATAACCTCGAATAGTTTATAGGTCATTGTACCTACGCATACAGCTGATTTTGGGAAAATTGTTTGTGACGTGTATGCGCTTATTATTTTGGTAGGTACAATTTTAGCCAAACAGTTGTGGATTACTAAAATTATACAGCATATCGCTTGTTAAAACCAGAAAAAGAAATGCTATTTAATTTTGACAAATTATTATTCTTCTTGTTTGAGTTTTTGTACGTGTCCTTTACTTCCTCTAATAACGAGATGTGAGTCACAAATGAGCTACCTGTGACAGACACTGACAGGAGTCGAGAGACTGCGAGCTCGTATTTGTTTCAATAATGTCGTACATTAAAATTAACAAGGCATTCTGGCAATAATCTTGCTCCGCCGCGGCGCGGTTGCAAGGGTATTTTGGGGGTTAATTAAGAAACCGCAGACGGTGCGGGAAGTAAGTCCTTTGTCACCGATGGCAACACTCCATGGCTACATGCCCGTATTGCTTGTTACGCGTACATACTCTGCTAATTATAGTTTGTAGCTTATTTCTGTATTGACACGGCATCATTGAGTAAAAGAAAATAAATAATAAAATTATAACAGTAGGTATGCGTTCCAAGCTGAAAGGAGAGTTCTTTTATTTAAAAAAAACTTGTTCTTAAAAGGATATGCGTATTATTTTAAACCTGTAGTTATAGAAATTGTTGAACTTTCCTGTTTGTTTATTAATTTTCAATTAATTCAAACATTTCAAGCAAACACAAATAGTCATCAAAACAATTGTGTGTAATTGCAATTTAGCATCGAACAAGTCAAACGCTAGTGGCAATTTAAATAATTACGAGTACGTCCCGGATTGGGTTGACTAAATATTCCAAAACTAATAATGAATGGGTCCGCCGCCGGCGCGCCTAACTCGAGAATAATCTCTTATTAAAGCTGGCCCTTATGCAAATCAGGAGTGGTCACTCGGAAGTCATCAGGCGCGCCCACTCGGCGGACAAATAGGATTCACCTCCGCAATTAACATGTTTGAAGATACGTTCTCAACTAAATTGTCTAGAACAGAAAAATAATAGGCCTTAGAGTTGTGCTTGATGAATGCACGAGGGCTAAAAAGCTTTCCTCTGTCCTAAGAGGCAAGGAAGAGAGCGGGCGGCGGAGTGGCGGAGAGGCGGCGAGCGCCGACAGCGGAGCGCCACAAATTGACAGCGCCCGTGCCGCCAAATTGATTGCGGCCCGCAGACACCTCGTTATGATACCACTGACATGCCGCTGACAAATAACGTATCGTTCTACGAGCCTTTTGTTTAGCCCCTTCAAATCCCGCCCGTCCTCTCGCTCGTCATGAATTTCAACATTTTGTCCAGTTTTTGTTTCAAACTGCGTTAGCCACGTTTCATATATTTCCACTATGTGCATCGACATATACCTACATACGTGCTCAACATATAAAAGTTTTCAAACCAAAACTGGCAACAATATTTATTCAGTTTTTGCCCGAGTATGTGAACTGTTGTTGGCGGAGTTTGTAAAACTAATCAATTTACAGGGATGCCAATGTGAACTCTTATTCGATGTTTACCATCGTACAGTTGAAAGTTATGTGTTTTCAACTTTGGTAAAAAGAGTCCTGGAAAAACTCCAAATGCAACGAGAGTAATATTGCGTTCCACTCCGCTCACCACATGGGAACTGCCTCGGGTTGTTTTTGGAAACTAGCTAATGCAAATATCAGAATTCTCTACACAAATACGCATTGAATACATGTAAAATATGTTAGCTATAGCTAGTTAGCCTTTTTACAATTTAATTACAAACTTAAGCACATAATTTACAGTCAACTTACTTGGCCTCAAAACTTTATTATTTTTCACCACGTATGTAGCCAACAGTCCTCACCGGAAAGTTGTTAAAGAAGGGAATGTTAAGTTTATACGTCCCTTGTCACAGATGTTGTCCGTAATATTCTCATATACGATCAAATTCTTTTAAGAGATCCCCAAATAAAGAACATAGCGTCGGGTGTTTCGGTCTCGGACTTTCACTTATTTGTATGCTTCACCCTTCGCCGGCCGGGCACGTGACTATTCCAGATATATACGCCCTGAGTGAATACAGAAAATAGATATAAACTTACATACATATTATCTATTAGTGGACGGATTGTGGAAAATATATCAAGAACAGTTTGTTTTATTGTACCCGCCCCGAGACTTATTTCATATCAAATTGTTTATGATGCCAAGATGTTGGCTCGGTGTGTATTAAAGTATTCGATTTCTGTCACGTTTTTTTGATGAAGTGTCTTGTAAACATGGTCACGTACGAGACATTTATTGATTTAGGATTTACTTGTATACTTTAGATTTTTGATTGTTACATTTCAGTCTTAGTTATTGGTTAGAACAGAATGACTTCTAGTTTAGAGCTAAGCTATGTTTTTTTCTTTTTTTAGACTTCTTATTGATATTATTTATTGGTAGAAACCTATATTTTTTACGTGTGATAGGTTCACGTTTGACTGCAGCCTGCCTGTACTTAAAATCAGATAAGAATTTTAAAAAGATTTTTTAATACTAAACGGAATTAGACGACTTTGTTATTCATCTGCAACAAGCATACTCCACAAGGAGCTGTAAACACCACGATGTAATCATGTAATGTTGTCCTCTCTGCCAATATCGGTCGGGTCAGAGGGCGGTCTGGCCGGAAGGAGGAAGCAGATGTCCCCCGCCCGCGCCTTCCTGCTCCACCTGTCAACACTCTTGTCAACACTGACAGCTATAATCTGACCAGAGTGTCAGATATCATATGTACGGCGAGATGATTTTATCAACTAAGTACTTTTGACTTGTTATGCTTAGTAAAAAGTGAAGCGAAACATTTATATATATATATTTATGTTTTATGCTATTAATCCTAAATACTTGTGGTTTTGATCGTAAAAAATTACGTGACAAAAAATTACTGTTGTCATTTTCAGATTTCGAAAACACCGTTAAGCCGGCTTCTCACTGCGCGTGTTGACCCGCGCCACGCCGCGCCGGCACGCGCCTCGCGCAGTGTGAAGAGCTTGGCGCGGGCAGGCGCGGCGTGGCGCGACCTATCCGCTAAAAGTCGGTAACTTCAAAGGCGCGGCGCGGGCTCGCGCGTGTCGGCGCGGGCGCGCGCGGCGCGGCGCGGCGTGTACCTACCCAGACAGACGAACACGATTGAACTCGTTCATTTCATTTTGACTCGTCCTACGTTGAGGTACTGTGGTGAATATGGAGTGGCCGAATGAAACGATCGCCGAATTTTTAACTTTGTATGAAGGCGAACCCTCTCTGTGGAATTCGAAAAATGCGGAGCATAAAAACAAAAACGACCAGCATGATGCCTGGCTGCGAATTAAACAGAATTTAAAAGGTGGTACCATACCGTTACAAGAAATTAAAAAGAAAAGGGATTCTTTAATGGGAACCTATAGAAAATTAAGAAGTAAAGTTTGCCAATCAATAAAGTCTGGCAGCGGTGCTGATGAAATCTATAAGCCCGACTGGCCATTTTATAATGTGATGGCCCAATTTTTGAATGATGTGTATAATCCAAAGAAAACGAAGGATTCTGAGGTAAGTACTTTATTTACTTAAAAAATTAATAATTATTTTGCCAGGCAACCGCACCGTTTGTTATAAAATATTCTGCAAACTGGTCTCTTATATTCTTGGCGGAAAGAGGTGCTCTTCTTGGCCGATTTTGGAGTGGTAGTAGGGAAGCAACTCCATTTTGGTCATCACGCCAAGAACCGGGCTGAATCTCGCCATCATCATTTTCGGTATCAAAGGATCCAGGAGGGGTATATATAAGTCTAGACCTTTTAGACCGTCTCAAAAAATTGTGTAACAATGCACATGTCATCACAATATCAGTTACAATATCTGGTTGTAAAAGCATGGGTTTTCTTAGTACTCTAAACACCGCAGACATAATGCCAAAGACATTTTCAACAATCCTTCGAGCTCGTGAAAGGCGGTAATTAAACACGCGTTCTTTAGATCCCTTATTATGAGTTCCTGCGTATGGTTTCATCATATTTTCCGTTAGAGCAAATGCACTGTCTGCAACAAATACGTAAGGTAGAGGTGTTACTTTCAGCGGTAAGCAGTCTGGCGGTGGAAAACCCAATTCCTTTCTACAGATTTGTTTATATAAGTTGGTGTTTCTGTATACACCACCATCGCTTATTCGGCCCTGGCACCCACAATCCACAAAAATAAAATTGTAATCCGCGTCGACTAAAGCCATTAATACAACACTGAATGTTTTGTGATAGTTGATAAACTCAGATCCACTATGAATAGGACTTTGTATTAGCACATGTTTTCCGTCGATAGCTCCTAAGCAGTGAGGAAAATTCCAAATTCTGCGGAATCCTTTCTCTATCCTTAACCAGTCAGATGATGTCCGTGGCAGCTAAAACAAATAAAAATATTGTAAATTATCATGAATATTTCTTATTTTTAGGTCACTGACGACATAGAAGAAATAGAAGATAACCGTGATTTAGATGCCTCTGAAGATAGTAAACAGGATGATGAAGAATCAGTTCAATTTAAAAGACCAAAACCTCTTCCTAAAAAACGTGCTAAAAATATTGATATAGAAAATAAAATGAACGAAGCATACGACTATTTAAAACAAATGACTCAAAAACCCCAAATCCCGCAAGATGAATGTTCATTATACACACAATTATTGTGCAAAAAATTGAGAGGCTTACAAGAAAATACACGTGAAATAGCGATGTTGGAAATTGATAGATTGATTTTCAATCTGAAGCAAAAAGAACTATCGTCAAACCCACATGCACAAATACTAATCAACCCACCACAGCCCACGAATTTTGGACATTCCGGCAATCTCTACTATCAGCCATCCACATCCTACCATCCATATCCTTCTCCACAGCAATCCCCAAATTTTCGTCCA
Source organism: Macaria notata (assembly GCA_927399415.1). NCBI lineage: Eukaryota > Metazoa > Arthropoda > Insecta > Lepidoptera > Geometridae > Macaria > Macaria notata. The sequence continues at coordinate 7,486,937 of OV656727.1, forward strand.
TCGCCTTCTTCACAGCCATCCCCAACCTATCATCCATCGCCTTCTCCACAGCCATCCCCAACCTATCATCCATCGCCTTCTTCACAGCCATCCCCAAACTATCATCCATCGCCTTCTCCACAGCCATCCCCAACCTATCATCCATCGCCTTCTCCACAGCCATCCCCAACCTATCATCCATCGCCTTCTTCACAGCCATCCCCAAACTATCATCCAACGCCTTCTCCACAGCCATCCCCAACCTATCATTCATTATCTTCTCCACAGCCATCCCCAACCTATCATTCATTATCTTCTCCACAGCCATCCCCAACCTATCATTCATTATCTTCACCACAGCCATCCCCAAACTATCCATCTCCACAGCTGTCGCAAGTCGAAACATCAGCTTCGCAAAGTCTATTAAAAGAATTCTATGAAGAGGAGGGTAGTAATTTAGTTTAAATGGATGATGTCAATTTCTATTTGTTTACGATTTAAAAAAATAAATGCTTAATTCTACTACTTACTTTTATTTCTTGTGATAGTTCTTTTATCAATGCTTTACAAACGTCCGTGACACAACTTGAAACTGTTTGGATAGATACTTTGAAAAGATATGAAAGGCTTGTGTAACTATCTCCGGTTGCTAAAAATCTGAGAGCAATTGCAAACCGTTCTTGTACTGGAATACATTTTCTCATATGGGTATCTTGTTTTGCAATTATAGGGCCTATTTTATTCATTAGATATTCGTAATCTTCTGGTGACATTCTACAGAAGTTCTCAAATTTTCTGTTCGGTTCTTTAACAAAATCCGATAGCATATCTGATCCATTGTATCTGAAACAAAAATACAATAATTTTTACTAAATTTTCCGGCAGCAAAGTTTCATTTTAAAACGCGCCAAACTTACCAATAGATACCATCAAATATATTGATAGGATTCTTAAAAATTACGTACCTATGTAATTATCTTAAAATACAAACAATGATTACCTTGACCGGCTCTTATTGAACGTTGACATCCACCAGCGTCTCCTCTTCTTCTTTTTGTTAATTTTATTAAGTAAACGATATCCACAAAATAAGACAAAAACGGCTGATGCAACAGCCATGCCTTCTTCTTCAGTGGCATTGCTCCATGGCTGGAGGTGGCAATTCGACTCACAAGACATAGTGCGCTGCGCTAAACAGACTGAATCAAACTGAGGTGTAAAGCCAGAAGGCACGCGCCGCGACGCGCCGCACAAACGGGTGGCGCGGCGTGTCGCGTGGCGTGTTCTTGCGCGTGGAGCGGCGCGACGCGTAGTAGCACGCGTAGTGAGAAGCCACCTTTATATTCAAAACATGAAGATCTGTCACTCCTTTGCGAGACGAGAGAACAACTAGGTAATAACCAGATTTTTGGTTGTTTTAGTATATCAGATAATATTGCTTTCAAACACAATAATGTTTAATTCATTCTAAATGCAAAAAAAAATTAATTAAAATTTTAACTACACCTAAAATTTACATACAAAGCAAATAAGGATGATGGTAACCAGATCATGTTTACCAAGTCCTTAAGGTTAATCACTAATTGAACAACTGTTTGAGACTCACGGCAACACGGCATTCGCAGAGACTTATAAATTAAGCAGAGGTGACACGTACAAAACAAGTGTTTCAAGAAGGTCTTAATATAACGATCATAAACAAAATATTTATTTATTCATAAATAAGCCACTTTTTACAATTTTATTAAAATTATATTTATTCAATAATAAGAAACAATATTTAAACAAGATTATTGTTCAATATATATACATTCATTCATATAAATTTCCAAGACCATTTTATATTTTTTTACCATTATACAATTAAACATACCTTAAAGTTAGTAAACATACCATAATGTAGATAATACAACTATATATAATATCTACTATTTAAAAGTCTACTGTCCAATAACAGATTATCTTTAAAATGTGACTATAATACATAAGCAACAACTTTTGTTCTGGGATTTTAAGAAATTTGCAACATAGTGGCTTTAGTAAGAATAGTTTATTAAAAGTTGGGCAAAGTTAAGAGCTTTGAAAAAGTTTCCCTATTTTCTATAAATAAACTAGGAGCTATTTTAAGCCGAAAAGCAAGTGTCTTGGCACACTTCCATCCAGTCACTCACTTTGTCATGATTTTTAACTCTATTCTCCATTTAGAATAAAAGTTGAAACCCCAAAATGTATAGTAGATATGAAAAAGTAAAATCATACATACACATTTCATTTGCAGTAAAAACATGGTTTGATAACATTTTGTGTTTGTGTTAACAAGACCTGTGTGTAGTGTAATAGTATAGTTATTAGATCCTTGTATTATTGTAAAATGAAGAGAAGAAGCTAGTTATGCATGTCCTGTTTGTGCTTCCTCCGTGACGTAATTAAAGCGCGGCGGGTGGTAGAGCGGTGCGCCGCCGCCGCCACCGCCGCGGCCCGCGAGCCCCAGTCGAGGCCTATTAACACGCCTCCGCCGCCTATTAGCATTGTCTCCGAGAGGGCGATACTTATCTTTATTTAAATTCACTTCTTGGTAATTGGGTTGACGCGTCGACAACGTGATTTGCATTGATGAAAATTGGCCGGTGTACTCCCCACGAATAACTTATTCCGATGGCTTATTTGCTTAGATACCTTTCCGATTTGCTTTAGAGGAAGAAATACTTTTTAAATACAAAGAGAGAATTGAATGGCGGAATCACAATGAACAAGAAGCCGGCGTAGCGTCTACGAGTGTAGACAGGCGTAGACGTCTACGGCGTAGATGTTCCGCAGACAGCTACGAGCAAATCTTCAACAAACCAGAGAACATGCGCTAAGCCTGTTAAAAATTCATAGCTTTAGTTTAGAAGGCTGGCTCTGATGCGAGATTACGCTCGCATTTTATTTGCATAGGCAACTGTATAAATTAGTAGTCGCGGTTGTCACTTGTAGCATTTTGCTGGCACCCCACACGAGTGTAGTCAAAGAGGATGCGCTTGGTTATTTCTCATTACGGCACACGCGATAAAATCACACAGAGTCGTTGCATCATTAAAATCTTCTGGTGCGCGCATCTGTAAGCCTTTTGTGAAGGGAGAGCGCGCCGCTCTCGACGCCTTTCGCGTGTCATTTCGGGCACAATGCCGCGGCGGGGACGCGCAATTTTTGCTCTAACATACCAGCCAGTGACGCCCGACCGTGTGCTTTTTACCAACTTATCGGAGAATATTTCCTACGGATACCACGATATTATATTTTTACAGCTCTTTGGCTTCAGATTGTCATGTTATTAAGTTTCCAAGCTTGACACTTACTCTTTCATCGTAATGGGTATGATGTTTAATAATAATAAAGCGATGTTTGATTCTACAATTACAGATAACAAAATCAGTATTTAGAATTCGCAATGCCATGTCAACTAAGTGATTCTGCAAAGTGAATTCCTTGAAACTGTCCTGCAACAAACGTGAAACTACAAAACAGAATTATGGAAAGTCCGTTACTAACTATCTTGCTTGGAAACACCTTAAAACTAAGATAAAATTGAAATAAGAAAATCTGAATAAGATACAATCCGAGCGGTATTTATGAACATTGCTAAACGAGTTAAGCTAGTTAGATCTACATCCAGAGGGCAGTAAATGTTTGTTAGTATTAATGTTTTGCATATTATATAAATACGAAATTGTGATTGTTGGTTTGTTAGAACGTGAGTGAAGTCGCGGGCGTCCAGTAGTCACTTGTAGTTTAGCCTTGTGTCTATTTGTAGAATAATCATGCTTATACATAAAAGCGAAATTGTTTGTCTTGGTCTATTTGTTCTGCTTTCACGCAGCAACAGTGTGACAAATCATTGTAATTTTAGTACAATTGTAGTGAACTGGAATATAACAACATACTTAAGCTACTTTTTAATCCAACACAATGCGAGCAAAACTGCTAGAAATGCTACATACGAGTAATGTTTTTTCTAAGTCTCAGTAACATTTTTAATGAGGTATATTTTGCTTCGCTATAAGGTTCGGTTCAATATTTAACGTGTGCCACTTTGCATATTCACAAGCTTCCCGCGGTGGCCCGCTAGATACCGCTAGATGCCACTAGGTACCGCTAGATGTCGCTAGCGTCTTTCGCTGCTCACCTACCACGAGTACCGACATGGAATGGTAATGCTGCCCATTAAAGGTATGCTCAAGTTACGCAGCTCTCGCAAATACAGCAAATATGTCCTTCGCATTTTTGCGTAGCGTAGCGGAGGCAATAGGCTAACTGAGCTATGGCAATGCAGGCAGGTGTGGTCGTGATCAGAGGTATTCCATATTAGGTACTTCAAATATAATGTTAGCTTTATATAAAGAAGCTGTAGATAAATTAGGTGTTATATTTTTGTAAATATATATTTTCTCGTATATCGTTATTTTTTTCTGTTAACTTAAAATTTACAATAAAGTGGCTATTCTATATAAATACGAAATTTGTGGATACAAAACTAAATATAAAGTGCTCTTTTGTTTATCTTTTATATTTGATAATACATAGAGAACAATAGCATGATAACATATGATATATGATAAAAAGAAACTTGCAAAGTGAAGTTCGGTCAATATTTAATGAGTAAGTTTCATGCGAAGATATAATTAACATGGTAGTACTTTATGGTTACTAAGATGGCTTCCAAGTGAAGTTAGAAGGAATGGACTATAGTCAAATCAATCTCTAAAATACGTGCAATGTTGCCTGGTGGATAAATATACTACCATGTTAATTATATCTGAAGCATGAAATTTAAGAAATATAATTATATTTGAAAAAAAAATACACCACATGTACATAAATGAGAGTGCTGCCTAACGTAAAAGATCCATTAAAGGCACACGCGGCGCCGCATCGTGCGGTGCGCCGCTCCGGGTCGGCTACCGATTACCTATTACCTCATTTTAACTTTCAGCAGTGCCTTTACACGTTTTATCGGAAGCATTTATTTATATTGTACCTTATTTCTATGGGTGAACATCAATATATGTATTGAGTTGATGTTTAGAGTTTTTAAGATTAAATAAAATGTAGTAGGTAAGATTTTAGGACATTTTAATTAATTTAATGAAATGGATATTAAAATAGTTTTATGAATGAAATGATCAAACATGCCCAAAAATGAATAAACAAACAGTGAGCTGATTTTATTTAGTTTCGCGGAAACTCAAATATGTGCGGTTTTCATAGACGGGAGTTGGCGCGATGTAACATGACTTGACTGACTGAGCACTTTCTGCGGCTCCCCTCGGCCTCGTGTTTAGATACCTTTGATAAGCGCTACTTAAGTACGTGGCTATGTACGTTAGTGAGTGCAGTTACGTATTCTGTCGTCGGCAGCGGATCGTTATCTGTTTCCACTAAAGGAAACTGGCTTTCCTCGAAGAAACCGCCCGCCGGTTTGTGCGTCCCCCCTCCCCCCTTCGACTTCTCCTTTTTGCGTTATTTCATTTTTCTTTGATAACGTGCACCTGCTAGTTAGTGCTAGCCGCCCCGGGCCCTCAGTGCTCCGGAACGCAGCGCCGGACTCTCTCCTACTTATAAATTGTATCTTGTATTTCATCCCGCACGAGCCAGATAAACTCGCCTCCGCTGTTGTTATGAACGTATCTAAATAAAAATTTCACGTGTCGCAAGTTCCGCACAAACGACAGTTCCTGAAATACAGAGCACGAGGGTGGGCTATGAAGTTTAATGTTAGATGTCAGTACAAAGGATGGCGCTCGTAGCGACGCTAGAACACAGTTTCCTTGATACATTTGTATTCCTTACAGACAAGTAATCAATATCCGTTGAACATCGACAGCATGGCCACCGACGTCTTATGTGGACGCATTTTTTCTTTTAACCTACACTTTAGAGCTGTTACTCAAGAGTTTCTATTAATAAAATCTTTTTTGCAAAAAATATTTGCAAAGCGAACGAGCACGCCTACTAAAAAATGCTCGCAATCAATACCGGTATCCATTTACGTCGTCGATGCAAAATATAGGCACTGCGAGCAACAGCGGGACAATATGATATTCTTGTATCGCGAAAAAATAAAGCTGGTGCGCCGTCACGCGTGTGAAATAAAATAACAACGGCAACATGGCGCGGATGGAGCTTGATACATATTTGAATACATTACCGAACACGAAGACAATACTCGCGACACGCTATACTTATTCATAACGCCACCTCAGCGCTGTGAATGAATACGGAATATGATCGAGCATACGACCAGTCAATGAGTCGGAACATTCCGCATTATCCTCCTAATAACGCCACTCTTCTAAAATATTAAGAGAAGACGCGGAGAGTTTTCAAAGCACTGCAAGCTACTGGCGATCCGATGAAATCTCCGTTCGAAGTGACTTTATTGAATGTTTCGCGGTGCACGTCCTTTTCTATGAGTGAAAGCTTATTCACTGCTCGTCGGAGCGCACTTTATAATGAACATTTAATGCTTCAAGCCGGCCGAGTGGATAGCTCTGGCCAATAAATATAATCGTCATAATTGGAATCCGGCGGAATCGTTTCTATGTGATGGTATTTTGTTAAGTGGTTTATCTATAAATGTAGTAGTGTAATGTTGTATGTTTGCATGCAGTGTCACAGCCGGTGGCGCGCTGGCGGTGCCGCGGGAAGGCGTTCACACTTGGCTCGGGTTTCCTGTAAACACATCCATTGTGTCGCGACGTGTTGGCAACACTCTAGCACACAAGCTGCGAATCATTTTATTTGTTACGTTCGTTTTGCTACACGTGTTTAACCGGTTCACGTGCGAGTTAACACAACATTTAATTCACCTGCCGCATTACAATACATAACAACATTTTAGATTTACGAGTACGTTTCAAATGACAGATTTAGATATCGATTGTGTTGATTAGTACAATTATTATTTATTAGTATTTGATTACGAGTACGTACATGTTTGTAGTTTAGCTTGTTTTAGTTCATTTCTAGTTTTAGTATGGATTAATTTATTTCCAGTTTTTGTATAGTATATTTTTAGTAACTTAGTAAAAAGTATTAAATATACAATTGTTACATTAAAATGCTATAAAAGTGTTATTCTCAAACATTCGTCGTAGAATTGGTTGAACATAAACCAATTGGCAATCAACAAGTTCCCTAATATCGATTGAGAGTGAAGTGCCCTTGACAGTACAAGTGTGTCAATGGTTGGAGCTAAGCTGTGGAGATTAGTCAGGGCTGCCACCTTGCGCCTCTCGAGCCGAGGGCCCTTCGCCGCCCACTCAGTACAAACAATGCCAAATATGCAGAACATCATGACAACTTCTAGTATACGCTATTATCAAACAACCCTTTACAACACCTGAACCACTTTTGATGCTAACTTAGAATTAGAAACTATAAAAATAGCACCAAAAACTCATTATAGAACTAGATTAAATTAAAACAAACGTAGAAAGTGTAAAGATTCAAAAGTGTTACAAATTTATCCAGTACAAAGCCAGGCGAATAATTAGAAATGTTCAGAGGCAGCGGCCGCGAGTGATTGATGTAGTGGAAGCCGGTGCGAACCCTCCGCGGCGACAACTTAGAGACATTAACAATATTTAAATTGTAAATTGTTCCCTGCACTGAATACCTATTTCGCGGAAGTCAGCCCTTTACACAATCGCCTCGCAAACCCAACAAACTCATTTAAACATGCATATTATTTCGGTTAAGCCATGCTTAATTTTCTAGAATGCGATGAGATGCAAAATCGGTCTGCAGGTACCTACGAATTCTTACAGAACGTGGAGTTTTTCGAATACGAAAACATTCGTTTTAATGCGCATCCTGAAATGGAGTCTGAGGAAACTGAATTTGAGCCGGAGTAGCGTACGAATAAATGGAGCAAAAAGGCAACATCGGCGATAACAATAAGACTCGCAGATGGTCGACTATAACATGAATATAACAAACTAAAGAACGGTCTGATTGAATCATCCGCTGTTCTTTGTCATAAATCCGACAACGGGCGGCCGTCTAACAATGCGTCCTGAAATCGTTCCATTTCTCATTTTGTTACACTCCCCTTTAATCTCGCATCCGTAGGAAAGTGGATCAGAGTTGCAAAGGGCATTGCGATGCAGACGGTACTTGCAGACGCGCGCCTGATTAATCTATTGTGAAAATATCTATTAGCCCTCCCGTCTCCTTAGTTAACTGAACGAGCACAGAATAAAAATGGATGTTCCATCAAACGGATGATAGCAGTTTGATAGACGTGTTCTTGAAGTAGGTACTTTTAATTTTATATCAGTCATAATAATTAGTAGATTAAACTAAAATTAAAAGAAATAGACAACAAACACTTACAGCTGATCCAAAATTGAAACCAATCTAAACTAACTAGCGTATAAAAATAAACTAATATTCATACATAAGCATAGATGTACAGTAAGACAATTTAATATAGATACTTGGTTAAAAAAAATAAAATAACAAAACTCACAACCAGAACTCTACAAGCTATTAATATGAATAAAACCATATTAAAAAGTTTAAAATAGAAAAATAACGTACGATAGCCATAATAAATTACGAGCAAACCGCTTACGGGGCAAAGAAGTCGTAACAGGCTATAAAAACGCCATTGAGGACTCGAATGCGTAGTTAAACATTTACAAGTCTCATAAAAATCCGGACAAGTGTTTTCCCGACATAATGAAGGCAGATGGGCGGCCATTGGCCAAACAGTATTCCCAGCGCGGCCACTCGAGCGTGCCCCTGTCGCCGGCCAGAGCAAAAACCCAAGCTTTTATTTTGTCGGACTAATTTGCGGTTACTTTTCGACTGTTTACCCGTGACCTGCTCCAACCCCCCGGCCGTGCTGCGCTGTCTAAATTAGGGTAGCGTGCATCAAATACATAAACAATTAATTGCTACTGGCTAGGCGTCTGTGCTCTATACTCAATACGGAAAAGTGACAAACCGAGATAGCATTGTCTACACAGGCTAAAAACGTATAAAAATAGAAGTCTCTAGAGTAAGATACTTCAAAAATCAGTCCCATAAATAATGCTGAGCGGAAACAACATACGAATTCCACATAATTGTATAATTCCAGTAAGCGAGCGCAGAAAATCCGAGACAAGCGAGATTACAACCGTTAACCGACTGATCCCGGGACGGAAGAAAACAGAATGTCTCGCGACTTGGATAATGTTAAATTTATTGCAGTGCTAAAATGTTTACGGATATCGCGCGGAAACGAACCCGGAGGACGGCGGGCTCTACTCACCCTTGTAAACACGTTTTATTGGCTTTATAATATGTTTTACGCGTGACGTTTTACAAACGATCCACGACGAGCAGCGAATTATTTTTAAAGGCACGTACTTGTTCTAGCTCGATGCGGAACATAGAACTTTGGTAAACGTAGACCTAAATTTGAGAATCAAGTATAAGCAAAATAATTTTGAAAATTATTATTTTTTCCTCCCAGTGGCTCCTACAGACACATTGCTGTTACGTTTGAAACTCGTTCTCAAAGGCCAATCTTATTTAGTCTAATTCTTCCAAAAAAAATACACTATTGCATTATTTATTTATTTGTTCCCACTTTGTCCTTCATATTATATTGACAACGAAGAATCCAATGTTTTGCAGGCCGTGAGTGCTAATTTGCGAAATCTCGAAGCGAAATACTTTGGGTAGGGGTACTATGGGTAGTATGGACGGAGCTCGGAATGCGGCGCGAGGAACAATTGCACGCCGTAATAGCAGTCAACCGCTTGATGAAGGTCCACCCGGCTGCCTATGCTTGTATAGCTACGATACACGCAGCCACACTAGCATCGAGAATCATAGCGTAGTTATTGACTGCGAATAAAATCATAGATATTGACTATCTATAAAATCATTATTATTACAAACGTATACTTGAAATATTTAAAAAAAAAATACTACTGAACATTTCTAACTCTCAAAGGCGTGTATTGTGTTGCTAGTTTTCAAATGCCTGACTGCACAGCATAAATAATAATTTATATGGTAAAAAACAAGTAAAAGTTTGTGTCTAATAATTGAAACTTTTAAATTTCTTGAAAGTAAACACGCGTTGTAAAAACATCAAATCAATAAATAAAGCGAAAAATCCAAGTACACAATAATGTTTTACCTAAAATAACGCGTCACTCACCCTCAACCTCAGCATTATCAAAAATCTGTGAGATGTTTATATAAATGCAAAGCAGACCGGAAGCTTGTCAGATCGGCTCAGCGCAGATCGAATATGGATTTACAGTCGTCCCTACTTCGCTCGCTTCACATCACACCCTCCGAGTGCTGGCATATCGACGCGGTCGGACACCCGAAAAATAATCTCTCCTTTCTAATAAAACAACCGTAACAAATACTTGCACATTCCCCATTGCAGCGCCCTGAGATTTTATTGCACAAAGTTTTGCTTGTAGATATTCTTGCGCGTTTTTGTTGTAATCGTGTTATTCTTGCGTTTAAAGAGTGTTTACATTATGTGTGTAAGGACATTTAACGTCATTATTATAGAATACTTTTGAGGAAAATACTTTTATTCAATAATAAGAAACAATATTTACACATATTAACACTAATAGAACTAAAAAAGAGTATTTACATCTAAACTAAATTTAAACAATCTACATGTGGTATGGAGCCAAGAACGCTGGCTGCTTTCCCACGCTGGATTGCTTTAGAAATCCTTTGCGCAAGGAACCAGCCAGCGTTCTTGTCTCTAGTCTTTTGAGGTGGATATTTTACTAATATGTACGAAATGTTTTAGAGTGAAATATAATAACGTGTACCTACATAAATCACATACCGTCATTATAATGTTAAAGCTTTTTAGATATGTACGAGAGATTAATTAAAAAACATTAGCTACAGATTTAAAAAAGATACCATGAAAATCCAAATTAGAAAACATCTTTTGCGAGGGTAAAAAAATCAAATCCTATGCAAACATTTCTGGGGAAGCAAGATAAACGGCGGAAACCGCGGCGTCTTTAGTCGATTTCCTTATCGTCCGATTTTCGTATTAGTGTTCAATGGTGAACATTTCCTTTCAAATGTTGGGAGCTACCCTCCATGTTGGGAGCTACCCTCGTCCACGGCTGCGGCTGAATCCAATCGCAAGGATATTAAAACTTTCCGCCAGGCGGCGTCGTGCTCTCTTTTGTACCGAAAGTCAAGTCAGCTCCGCGCCTCATCTTAAAGACACACCAAACTAATTCTACTCCACGAACCTTCTTAAGTATTTACTACTAGAGGATGCACGCGAATTCACTCGCATTATTTCGGGATAAAAAGTACCTTCATCATCATCATCATCCACAGCCCTTAGGATCCCACTGCTGGGTATAGGCCTCCCTTTGCATGTGCCATCTGCGTCGATCTTGTGCAGACCTCATCCAGGTTGAACCCTCGACTATTAAAAGTAGCTTATGCCAGTTCAAAAACCTCATACTAAAAATCATGATCTGTTCAGCGGTTTTCGCATGATAAGCATTTAAATAAACAGACAAACAGTCAGAAATTCTAAAAACTGCTGAAACATGTTATCAACTCAAAGTATACCCCAAATTTTTTTTTTAATAATTTCAATGTTGATATTTTTGACCCTCTTCAGCTTTATTATATGTTTAGAAAAATCACAGGTGTATAATTGATTAAATTAGTCATATTAATTAATGTATGTAGCAAATAAATTAAAATACTTCAGCAACAGCTGACGATCTAATTTTAAGTTGGTTGATTTATTTCCCGACCGCAATTTACAATCACAATAATATTGTCTGAAACAATATTCTAAGATGGCTTTGAGCACACTTTGAGCAAAAAAAATTAGCTTATTAGGATACCACTTGTCTTCTTTTCTTTTTATACATTTTGTGTTGGCTCAGCGAAGCAAGGGTGCGTTTCTTATTCAGCCTGCAGCGCATAAATAATTAAGAAAAAATATTCAGTGCAGCATGGTTCCGACTTTGTTGAAATGTATTTGTACTAATTAGATTGCTTTTATCTCCTTGAATTTCTTAAAAATATGAACAAAATATACCTATCCTAATGCTACAACTTATAATGTCCCCTTTTTTAAATACATTTCAATAAAATAATGCAGTGAAATAATAACTACGAATAAAGGTAGCGCCGTGCCTTAGCACGACTATTTACTCTGTAAAATAGTTTCCTATGGTGATAAAGTACAAGTAGTGACAGTAAATGCGTTTTAAAATAAGTTGGGCCAATATTGGCAACGTTGCGGTCGAATGTAGGAGGCGGCGTGCGCATTATGTCGATAAAGTGAATTATTCGCCCCAAGCAGTGAATGCCTCTGGTCCAGTACTATCTCAAATCCAGACGTTGCACACATTAACTAGTTTTGTGAGAGCCAAGACTGCCTCTTAATTTGTATTCGGCCCTCGGCCGGCCCGGGAGAGCGGGCGGGTGCTCCTTCTGTAGCTTCAGAAACCAATTTGTATACCAGTAAGAAAATTAAAAACTTTCGGATGTTTTCCCATTTACCTTCTTAACGCAATAAAAGCTTTTAATCCGGAAGCATTCTGCGGAATCTTGAACAAGTTCTAAGTAGCTTATCTGAGCTGAGCTTTCGGGAGCAAGCGTTTGTTGCATGCCAAATGTTACTTGACTAATTCATTGAGTAGTTGGAGTAATTTCTTTAGTATGACCGCTATCTAACCTCACAAAGTAATTAGCCACAGAAAAAGAAGGTTATTGTTATGTACGTTACAAAAAGATGAGTATGTTATGGAAAGTATGTAAGTATGCATAGCTTTTAGTTCTTTTTTTGTATATTATAAAAGTTTACTTTCAATCAATCAAATGTTATTGTAATGATTTAAATATATGTGACACAAATTATTTGTAAGTCTGAAACTAAGTAGATTTCAATATCCTGCTATTGATAATATAAAAACCATATAAAACTCATGCAAGATAATAAACTTAAACCAATCACAAAGATAAAGACTTAACTGCAGTTCCCCACGCTATTACGCCGGCGACAATGTCCGAAGAAATTAACATTTATAACATACCGGAGCGCGAAGAATTTGTGAATTAAACGGAAAGTGACATTAAGACAGATGTTAAGAGCCGGAACAATAATTAAGAGGCTGTCGGTCTGAAACCGCGTCGTCGCTGGGATTTAATTAGTGAGGGAGCCGAGAGCCAGAACTACATTCACACTGATATCTACGGCTACAAAACTGTTCTACCTAGCGCTAGCCGCTAGCCGCTAGCTGCTGCCGTGGTCGGCGGCAAACAAATGACTGCCTATTAGTGGATCCATGTTACGGCGAAGAGATTTTGCTTCTTTGTACAATAAAATCTTTTGAATCAAATATGTTTTAAGTGTTTGTAACAAATATGACACAGTCATTCTATGTGTACATTAGAAACTTAAAGTTTAGTTATGACCACCTACGATGTGATACTATTCATAAAAACCCTTTTGTGTCACAGAAAGATATTTAAGTTTAAAATGCAACTTAACAAATAAAGATAAGGTTCGTGTGTTGTCTTATTAAAATGAGAAATATTTCACAAAAAGAGTCCGATTATACGACACGTCTGGGACTGCTGGCAAATCCGATTTCCCTATCTCCCCATATTTGTATTCGAAACCCGATCCATCTAATATTTCCTTCCAACTCCGCCGACGCTATCTGCGTTCTTTCCTGACACTGAATCTAATCGGAATAGATATTAAAACTTTCCTTACAACCGACTCCTGATATTTTATTATACAAATTATACGACGCGGGATATTCCTTATATCATTGCTTGCGTATTTTATACGACTCATATTGCGAACAGATACGCTTTCCTCGAAATGTATGTTTTTATGTTTACCTCTACATTACATTACGTAAGTCCTATTTATACCAAATATTGCTTCTGTTTTCCGAGAACATCTTAGGTAAGTTTCATGAATATGAAAAGTTATTGCGACATAAGAGAGTTAAAGTAAATTTCTGTAACCAACTTTATCCGATCATATGAGTGTAACTCTGTTGCTGATGGATGTTAACGGATTGACTCTATAATCGTAACTTGTCAGTAAAATGTGATACAAAGAGAGCACAAACAGGAGTCAGTTAGTTGATTAAACGCGGCGTCTTGCGTCGGAATGTGCGCCGGGCGCTGTGGCTGTGCGGTGGATCCGAGAATATTACGGTTACAGACTCGTCGGAGGCTGCGGCTCGGCTTTACGAGACTTTCAAAGAGGAAGCGATAAAAAGAAAAACGCTCCTTTGATTTCCTGATTTATGTTAAACAGAGCGTCCTTCGTAGAACTAGTGAGTAGTTTTCTGAGAGATATCGATCTAAACAAAAACTGATACTTGCCTAATGAAAATCTCTCATTCCTTTTTTATCTGTCTACTATTTAAAAACATGATTACTTCACGTACACGAACAATATATTTATTACATCGTATAATACGTCTCCTAAAAAAATTAAGAGATACTCGTAACTATATAATGTGCATTCTACGTGGAAGTCCTTATAAATCTTAAACTTTGCGTACATATATCGATAGCAAAACAAGAAGTGTCAATTCAGTTAATTAGAAGTGCACTAAAGAGTGTCCTGATTAGTGTAATGGTGCTCTCAATAGAAACACAAATTTGTCGACAACAACAGAAAGTTTGTAAGTGGCTGCGTCGGCTGGAGCTTTATCTAATTTATTTAACTGTTAGCGTTAGTGGGGCCGCATGAAAACAACACCCCCGTATGTTACTTCTCGTACGTGAGTCACAGTTTATATGGAGATAAGAAGTATGCACTTATGTACGTAAATAACTCATTTAAAGCTATCATTGCTACAAGCATCAAATATGATTTCCTATTTCACTAAGAAAAATTGAGAAGCACGGATGCCTTTGATCGCGTACTTACTCAGTCTTATTGTCCTTTGTAAAAAAGGCTTTTTCAATATAATATTAATACGAGTCCATAAACAGGAGACACAGAATGTTGGGACGTCTCACATTCTCATTTCAGAATCTGTTTTCGTCTTTGTTTTATTTAACAACAATTTGGACTTTTTGATGGAAACAGGACGACACAAAGAGGAGCCGCATGAATATCAATGAGGTGCACATAAAAGAGAGCCAAAAGAAACTATTTTAATCTAGACAAGGAGAAATATCACAAGTTATGTGTAGCGTGTGGAGTCGAGAGGAGCATAAAATATTTATCAAAGAGCTGGTCCGGGCTGCGTCCGGGTCCCGCGGGACGGGGGCGCTGCTTCAAGCCCCACTACTTAGCACCTTTGAATAACGATTTACTCTACGCCACCACAAACGTTGTGGAACACAGAGCAATAAACGCTTTGCAAATCAATCACTTTTTTACAAAAGTGACCTTTTTTTCAATTTTCGTTGGGGCATGATTAATTTTTGTAGTTAAAACATCAAAGCACTTTGTATTTAACGATTTTAATAACGTGTTTAATGTCGATTAACACATACCTATATCTACTCAAATACTTACAGCAATAAGAGAATTTGTGAGACACATGGTTCAGAACACGTGTACGTTTTTGTTTCAAATTAATGGTTGAGAGGAAAAACGATGCAACGTAGCGATCAATGGTCGCTACTTGCTTTGTATGTTTGGTCATGGGAGTCCCATGTTTCATCCTGTTCAAACATACTGTCACCACGGTGAGATAAATTATTCAATCTGTATTTTGATGGTGGATTGTGAGTATCAGACATCAGTGCAGTGTCGGTAACTATCCCGCCCTGATTAAACTCAACTCGAGTTATTGACAAAGAAGCGCCGTATTTCCAAGTGCAGGAGCAAGTTATTGTACGATGTTTCATCGTTAGTTCAATCGGTAGAGACGTTTACGTTCAGTTGGACACAATAATTTTGTAAACTTGAATGAAGAACGAACGTTGCTTGTCGTCTGCTGTAGAAACAACCAAGTTTCTTGACTCAGAACTGTTACCTATACCTACTATTGAGATACGTTGAGAATACCAAATTTGGAATCGACATTTTGTGTACCAATACCTAACAAGATGATTTTGAAACTAAAAATAGAAAACAGTAACTCAATAGGCAATGAAGAGTTTTAGAAATTCTGACCTGGTAAACATTTTATGCGAACTACAAGTAGGTATAATTAGCGAAAGTTTCTAAACGTAATCTTGCATCAACCATGTGCTCACACTTGAATAACATAAACATCAACATGTCGACGAATATCGTTTATTAAATATTGAATTTTTGAAAGTTGTTCTCAGACAGATGTGTATTGAGGTGTCGCCGGATAAGCAGCCGCCCTCGCCGGATCTACTTCCAACTTTTTAATTAGTTGAGCGACAATAATCGAGGAGTGAGCGCCGGCTCATCGCCTGCGCGACCTCACAAACTTCCACTCACTGTTTATTGATTCCAATTTATTTATTAAGTAATTATGGTCTGAAAATTATTTCTTGACAGACTTGCGGCTAAGATGAAAATAACATATCTTTTGATGAAAGACTGTGGAAAGGAATAGTAGTTTTGTATTTTTGCTTGAAATCACACAACGAGTCAAATGAAAGTATTAATATTATCATTCCAAAAACCATTGTCAGAAGGTGTGGTATGTGAATTACTCACTACAATAGCATTCACGAGACCAAATTCTTTATAAAACTTCAGTGTAATTAATGTCAGGCAGAGGCTGGATTTGCATCAGCAATTATTTTTCACCCAAAAAAATCAACGTCCACAAGTAAAAGTGAGAGTAGATTTGTGTTACGCTGGACACCGGTAATTGTTTCCCGAGCGCGCTGACGATTACATGAATTTATGCACGGCAGGCCGGCGGCGGCGGCGCTCCGCGAATGGATGCCCATTGGAAAGTCATCAGTTATGGAGGGCGCAGCGCCGCGCCATGTGGCCGCCAACAACGCCCTAAGTCATTTTTCCGCAGGCAATTTTCTAATATTTCAAAAACAATGCCTATCCGTTGCATGTTGACGTGAATCGACCAATAAGCTCTACATAGAATGTGAACTGGTAGCAGGTACAAAATAATTGGTAATTAGATTTGAATAATATAAATAATAGAAGCTCATGATCATGAAAATATGATCAACTTGTTGATAGCCGCGGAAATGCATCTGTTCCGCAACAAATGCTCGCGTTATATTGACGAGTGCACCCAACAAACCGCAGCCCAAACGTATGGAGCTATTACGGAAGAGCCATGCAACCACAGAAACTAAAAGGCTCCAATAAAAACGGTCAAAGCACTTCGCAGTGAGCTCAAATTTATGCAAATTGACTGAAATGTATTGATAGCACTTTGAAGCATTTTTCGTTTCGGAACGGAGTGCCTTTAGTATTGAAACGGTATTATTTACGTGGTTGTGCAAGTGTTTGACAACATATCGATAGCCAATAACGGTATATTAAACGTTTATTTAAACAAAAAAGTAGAATTTAAACAAAATAATTGTTTAAATCGAGGTGAATGTAGTCTTATATCAGTCTCACATCAAGGTCCAAGCGGCAACAAATCACCTCTCTCATATTATACAAGTTGAAACAACACTACCTCCCATAAAAAGTTATGCTCAATTTAGTTCCATCCAAGCCACTCATAGTTTAGGGAGCGGGTGCAGCATATTGCCAAAGAAAATTAATAAAATAGGGAAATGAAAACGACCACAATATAATGGAGTTTGAAATATAACCTAACCTAACCTTTCTGAAATAAATCGGCTTTGTTATTGCAGGGTATATAATATATATACCTATATTAGGTGAGATATTTGGTATGGTGTAGCATTTGAGATGATTCAATCAAAATTCATAAATGCAAGAACTTTGGAGTTGGCATATTTTTACTAATCAGTGAAATTAATAATTAACATAACTAGAAATAATTACGTTACAAGAACCTAATCTTATCGTGGTCACCCACATCGCATAAAATTTCAATTTTATAACTTATTATTTTCTAAAAGAGATAAAATACAAGTACAACAACTCCACACAAGCCAGCTCCTTAACGTGTGATGATGTTACTTATTGTTCCCCGACGTAAGCAGTTACAAACTCGCGCCATCTATTGTCACGTAATTAATGTTAATAAATTAATCTCCAGTAACGGGAGACAAATTAGACGCAGGCTGCTCGACTAACGACGGACTATTTGGATTAAATGGAGGGTTGATGTTTATGATTTACGCAGGCTGCGTAATTGTGGCGCCTGCCAGTCGAGCCTGCACGCCTCGCGCCTGCCGGCTCTACGCTGCGGCTGCAGACAGTGCTTTACACGGCTTACTCTAATTAGAGCGCTCATTTATTGACAGACTGTTGAAACGAATAACAGAAAACTAGGTTGTAACATTGCATAACTAGATCGCCCACCAATGTAGTGCGTTGATGGCATAAGAAAATAAGGAAACATGGTGGACTTCATCTGCGAATGACCGGGATGATGATGTAATAAAAGAGAGGCATATGCTCAGCAGGGGGCGATAATGAACCGATGATGATGATGATGATTATTAAACATTGCGTGCAGCATTTTGTATCGTTTTGCAATCCAATGGTTAAATAAAGTAAATCCGTGTAAATTTAATAATTTATATAAAAAACTGCATTTCCCTGAAATAAAATTATAGGAGGACGTCAAAATCAAGTTAACACGAAAGACAAAGGTATAAACTCACATTCTGCTGTATACGTACTTGAAGCAGCTACTGTCTCCATTGACGTCCTGTAAATGGCCAATTACTCATATGTCTGGATTACCGCACATCAAGTTTTCCTCTGGCCGCCGTCGACTGCAAATTGACACTATGATAACAGACGCGCTCTGATTGCAGCCGCCGTTACAGTCGCTTAATTATACCTATTTGGGTTATCAAGTGACCGCTAATTTTGCTGTTATTCAGGTTGCGTGTCGTCGTGTTACCTTCTTACTATAAGATGGAGATCAAGACTATTACAGTTCAGACAACATTGTGTGTGTGTCCGTTGTCGAGTCACGTGACAGCTCGGTACATCGTAACCTCCTAGCCCGGGTTTATATCCACGTTATTGCGTTTGGAACTAGTTACAGGTTTAACATTCCATAACTTTGTTATGATAGCCATAATAAAACAATGAGGCGGGCGTGCGACGATACTGCTTGTTGACTATTCATTAAAGCATCTCGCCGAAAGACAAACAAGCCTGTTATGTTATTAGATTTCCTGCATAGTTGAAGCGATTCAGATACACGTACATAATAACGTGGTTAATTAATTTGCAACATTGTTATACCTGAAGTTTGTTAATTAACGGTACAAAGTAGCTATTGAAATATTCACGAGGTCGGTACAGCGTTCCGATAAATCACTGAGAATAACCGAGAGCCGCTTCTATTTGGAGAGCGAGTGTACGAGGACGTATCGGAGTGGAGACACAGCTTGTTTGTCCTCCAACACTAATTAAAAAGTTTGTTCCTACAACTCCGGAGGAAGCGGAAACGAAGTAAGGCCAAAGTTTGTTTGATTCGGAAATATATTTAGTTGCCAATCTGCGAGTGCACTTTATAAAATAGAGAAAAACGTGAGAGGATAAGTTGATCGAGTCGCGGCGCGTAGGAGTCCCCGCCCTATGAATATGTATGCGGACACGACTGCGCGTAATGGGATCTGCACACGGGAGCAGATCCGGTTAGACCTGGCCACAATTAGGCTGCCACAGAAGTATACGTACCAGTACTTATCGAGCATCATTCGGCGCAATAATTGATAAAAAGTTGCTTTAGGTTCGACTTCATACATGTTAAACTGCAATTTTAGTGACTATGGGCTAAACCGAAAGTAAGTTAACATATTCAGGGGCGCACTCGCTGCGGCATAAATATGGGGTATGAACAAAGATTTGTGAATGAGGCTGGAGATGCGCGATAGCACAACGGCGGCATGAGCACGTGCGCGCCCGAGCCGCGCCGCCGAGCCGCGCGCCCTCTCGCGGCACCACACTGTTTACTCTAACGGTAACATTATGGCCGCATCAGCAATCATAATACCTCCATACGGCGGGTAACAATGGAAGCGATGTGAGGGAATTCCCCAGCTCTATAAACCGCTGACGATTTCAATTTAGGTTCTCTATTGAAACGACATCGTAAACCAACATTACAACCACTACGGTAAATAGTAAATCCGCGGTGAAAGGTTCCAACCAGTTTTATTACCGCATGTGTAGTGTGAGGCGACGCGGCAGATAGCGGCGGGCGCGGGCGCGCGCCGGCCGCCGCTAAGCCGCTAGGTACGCCCTAATAAATTGCGATTTAACTTGTCTCCCGGATAACGCCAACTTCTCCGCGTTCGTTCCGAGCCGACACTTTTTTCCGCCTCTTCATTTCCTATCTCTTACTTTTGTATTTTTCGTTCTCTCTTCGCCGAGATAAACAGGCGAGAAACGGTGAAAGGGGCTTTACAAATTCAAATTGAACTTATCACACAACTTTTTACATTTGTTTCTGGTCTCGAGTTCGAGGGAAAAGAGCGAAGAGGCATTTAATAGTACAATCTGGGGAAAGATTGATGATTTTGTATCACACCTCGCTCGGGGCGGCTGGGCCGGAGCGGCGCGGGCGACGCCGACACTCGACGTGCGTCTTATCTCGAATGGGATGCCGCTTTATCTCAAATTACATATTTTACTCGAGACGTTCTCGGAATCGCACACTTGTTTCGGCAGCCCTATTAGTGAAGAAATTCAAAGAAATTAGAATTAGGTATTTGTTTCTCGCGCGAATACAAACAGCGCATTGTCGTAATGGAAATAGGGCTGTAACAGCTTTGAGGCAAATACTTAAGAAGTAGCGCCGCGAATAAATGGGGTATAAAAGTATAATTTGGGGAGCACCGCAAAATGCAGGTTGCTCTCACGAGCAATCTCTAGTCATGAGTGTTGTCAGCGGCTGGCATTTAATAAGCGCGATGTGAAGGTAAACAGTACGGAGATAATGAAGCGAGGAGCCGCGTGCAGCAAACAGCGCTCCTTAATTCGGGCCATGTGGGCACATACCGCAGCATATTTATCCCATTATGCAGGCACGGGGCGGCCGCGATGCCAGTCACGTCGTCTGAAACGAATCGCATGTGACATTATTTGTGAAGATCGTGCTCTATCTTCGTCGGCGACATGGCCGGGACGTGGAGGGATTACTCACAAAGAAGTACGATTTCAACGGTGCGATAAAGAAAGCGAAAAGTTACTGGCTATATTCTCTGCGGAATAAACGCACGGTTACGCGTTCTCGTGTTTTTTCCAAATTTGATATCGATTTAGAGATAGGCTCTTCGGTTTGTTTTTTCGTTTACTTACTTTCCAGTTAAGTAAGCCAAGTGGTCTATTATTGGAAAAAGTGGTTGGACAAAAAGTTTAACGAATCGTTACTTTGTTTTACCAACAGAAAAATGTTCTTAGAGCATTTACTATAACTTCATTTACCAAAATCTATTATACAGTGAAGCAAGTATGCAAAGCTATCCAGGCCCCAGCCCGCTCGCGTCACCACGGACAGCCGAGAGGGTGCAATAACAAGTCACAGACTAGCGACACACCACATACCACGCTGCATACACGACAACAGTGTTATTACTGCACAGATGCATTGAATTAATTTGAATATCAAAACATTATTACTGTTCAATTCACTAGTATATATAATCTGTTACTTGGAATGTTGTCAGATAGACAGCGAGGCAATAACCCTACGGAAGACTTGATGTATAAAATTAATGTCGATGATCTATCCATCACGTTGCACACAATCATAGATAAAAAGCAACCGTGCAAGCAAAATATTATACATGCATACGATTATAATGACTTTACCCTTTCATACTCGCTAAAAATTACGAGTTAAAAAGCTGACAATATTAGACATATATAATATTTTTTATCTGGCAATAAATATTTTTTTATTTTCAAATTGCCGAAATAAACAAGATATTTGTAGAATAGGGATGAAATGATCTTATTTAATATTGGATGATTTCGCCTAAATTGTTCACAAATTATTTATACAAACTGATTCAATCAATTCACGACAAAAACATCCAGCTATTTTATACTAAACCCATAATAGTAATACTCAGCAGATGACACAGGCGTGAACAAAGTTGATTAATACAAGTTTCCGCGTGGGATACAGCGCAGAATAAAACTACACTAGTTATTACCGCGGATGTGCCTGTCAGCACAATATTAGAGGAAGCCGACGCATGCCCAAGGGATGCTGTTTTCGAAAGAACTATACACAACTAACAGTTGCAAAGATTACGTTTTTTTGATTATTTTTTAAAATATATTTTGATATCTTTTTGACTAAGTTAAGAACTTATTATCTTATCTTACGTGTAAGCTGGTAATTATTAAAAAATATTCTGTTATATATTTTATTAACCTACACTATACTATTCCACTTTAAGGCAAAGGTCTATATCTAATGAGGTCTGATACGTATTTAAGTTGACGTATACTTTGAGCGCTACTTTTGTAAAACCACGATCGTATATGTGCAGTACTATGTGCTAAAACTTCACCGTTCTCGACTTTCTATGCAAAATCAGAATTTACGTGACCACATTCGAGTAAGCTCAGTAGTCCAATATTTTTCCGAGTCCGGGATCGTTATCAAGAAGCTTAAACACTGACGTTTCGTGTGCTGCTTGCACACTCAGCACACCCAACAGACACCTTACTAAAAAACAAAGATGTGCCAAGTAATTTGACGTTACTGGTTTGTTACAGATGTTGTCAAAACATTGGTTTGTTAGCTTGTATTTTCCTCTAGAACGTTGTGGAATATCGTGAAATTTAGTATAGTGAAGGTTTAAAACATAGTCATTTATTTTTGTGTTGTAATACTAGACGATCATAAGTGTACCCACTTGAATTAAATAAAAAATATATATTAAATCACATAAGTTTATTTTATAACGATTCAACGGTAATAAGTCTATTGTATCCGCTACTGTTGAGCCAATTTATTAGGTCCCAATTGACATTTATAATTTTCTTATTTTTTTGACAAAATTGACGTGAATCTACGTAAATGTTAGGTGTCAAATAGGACCTTTTCAACCATAGTGTCTCTATATAAAACATAGAAACATCATATTCATATAGTCTCTCTATACAAAGAAACATCGTACAATAATGGCGACAATTAAAGAGGGTTGATGGTTAGCCACATTATACGAAAAGACGACTTTCTGTAAAACATAATTGAGGGAAAACTACAAGCACGAAGGGGAAGAGGAAGGTCTAAGTAAAGGGTGCCATGTCGTATAAGGAGGTCAAGGAATTGGCAGAACATTGGATAGGATGGCGCATTCTCCACAGGCAAGGGCCTCGCCTTTAAATTTGTGATGATGATGATAAAACCTAGATTGTCAGTTAGGCATCTCTCTGTTACAGTGTCCGGTGCTGCTTGGTATGCGGCGCTCGGGCGGCGCCTGGCTCGCGCCTCCGGCTACATTAGCCGGGCGGCGCTACCTACACCACGCACACGTGCCCACGTGGCCCGCATACAATGCTGCTCACATGTGAGTCTTCTACTAAATTAAGGAGCGGATAGTAATAAATACTAAAAAGTTTATTATATTACATGTCAAATTGTAATTAGAACCTAATTCATACAAATTATCGCATTCTGATGATGTTACTATGAATAGAAATCAAAACTATTACGCTATCCACACAGTATCCATTGAAAAACATCAACAAGTTCGATATGACCGTCAATGACGTGAACACGCACCAAAAAGCTAGCCCACTAAAAAAGGTTGCGAAGCTTTCATAACTATCAGCTCCATATTATAACACCACATAAACGGCCAAACATGATATATTGTTAGACAACATCGATAAAATGCAATGTGTATTGTCTGTCTGGGGTCGCAATTATGCCAAAATATCCATTCATTTTTCAGGCGGCTCGCGGCTCGGCGTGCCCAGCCATGCGTGATTTTGTTTCTGTGCGCTTGTTCAGTGTCTGTGCGTTTTACTGCGGTTATTCGAACGTTCCCAAAGCCATTTGTAGTGAAATAAAACAGTAACGATATTCGGTCGGCCCTCGCGGCTCCCGCTAATGTACGCCGTGTAATACCCAATCGGCCGTGTTTACCCAAATTGCCTTTATCGGCGTCAAATAATATTTGTGTGACGAGTCAATACGGCGGCGATTAATAGTGTTTGCAGCAAACGCGGGGACGTAAATCGATGTTCGCGGAACTCGAGTGCGATAAAAAGATTGCACGCTTCAATAGATTCAATAGAGCAGATCCCTAAGTCCCAAATTAAATCATGAAACATCTTTGCACCTGGCGGAGTCCCGGGAGGCGCGTTTGCCGCGTTTACTGACGATTCGCGTTCATTATTCTTCCTTTGATTTTTATTAAAACTACGTTTGTGCCGCGTTTTTCCTGTTTCGTTTTAGGGAGAGTTGTGATTTTTAAGGATTGATGTTTTGTCTTGCATCATAAGTCTATTTATAATTTGGAGTTGATTTGTTGGTAACGTACACAAATAAATCACAAATCTAAATCCAGTCGATCATTCCGCTTTGTAAACATTGAAGTAAATCCGATATAGATGCAAGTCAGTGAAGTAGAGTGTAAAGGATTTAGCGGCCATTCGTCGGAAGGGAAGGGAAGGCACTATCTCCATCTGTCCATCGGGTGCGAGAAAAAGCCGCGGCTTTACAGGACCGGGACAAATTCGTCCTGATTCAGTCACGTAGCGGTGAGATGGGCCTCTTAGCAGATTTGGTAAGCGTATGTTTAGATTTGGTCGAGCCGTTTATTGAATGGGATTGGAAGTAGTTGTTTATTTGAGAAGTTTCTTTTTCGTTTACGTTTCCGTTTTATAGCGTAGCGATGTTTTTGTCGTTAAAATTTTGCGTGCAAACATTTCCTGTTATAAAGTTTGTGCTATGTTCAGGTTGGAGTATAACTGCCTAACTAGGTATCGCTCGCCGCTTCGCTCGGTAGCCATCGCCCGAAGCGAGTTTTATACGAAGGCAGCTCACTATCACTCACTATATGAATATGTTAAATTATTTACATTATTTCATCCATGTTAATTCCTCTAACTGTTGATTTTTAAGTAGACTTTAATAACAAAACAAGCTAAATAACTTAATATTAAATAACATTCACAATTTCCATTGTTATGAAATTTTGTAGCTGCTACATTCTACAACCACGTAGACTTCGTAGACATGCTACGTAATAGCGTAGCATTGCTACAGTATATTTACGTTTATACTGATACCACAACGATAAAAACAAAGTGCATTTTTATATTTCGTCGTTTTTAATCTGATAGGGATGCAAGGGAAGAAAATGCACTTTTAAAAGTAAATTAAGATAATTGTCGTCTTAAATAAAGAAGATATACTATGTACTTCTTAACTATTTGCCGTCATTATGTTTTGTCATACCTGTGATGAAGCTTCCACGTCAAAATTAATCGCAAAAGAAATTGTTAGAAAATGTATATTATAACCTCTCTCGTCTCGTTTTTTTCCGTGGGTCGTCAGTCAAACCCCACGTAAACCGCATGAAAGTTTCGTCAGCCGCCGTACAAGCGGCTAATTAAGGAACATGAATCCATTTTGAATATTTTATGAATGAGCATTTCATATGTATGAGACGAGGCTACTATACGGATATTATTTGAATAATTTCATCTCTAATGAATTTGTTCTGTTGAGTTCATTTACACTTTAGTATTGGATGTTTGCTTCATTTATTGTTTCAACTAGTTGATTCCTTGAAAAAAATACATAAGTTCTATTTATTATGACGGCATGCAAAATCTCCATCTAATATAAGTTATAATAATAATAATTTTTAAATATTTTTAATTATTTTTACGTTTAGTTAAAAAACTGATGAATCATAGCTTTTCTATACTTTTACCACAACTTTTTCCCATGACTATAGTTTCCACCCATCACCGAGCACAAAGCACGGCAGCGAGCGAATTCACATGCGCGTTACATTGCGCGTATAATTGGCGCGCGCGAACACGTCATCAATCTCGTGCGTTCGATGAACGCGGACGAAACGCAAGTCATCGCGCCCCCGCCAGCCGAGGAATGTGCACTGTCGCGCCAAATTATATTGGACGATTATTCAAATTAGCCGAGCACAAAAGGAACAGCTGTGCCTTGCAGAACAATACAAGTATGCCGACGTTCACGTCATACTGTACATACATTAATTTGCTCGTTGAATACGTAGATATTACCTCTTTTAAGGATTAAGAGAAAATTGACAAAAAATACCTATTGATAGTAAATACAATAAGAATGGTTCCGGTAAGTCGATTGACAGTAATGACTGATGGCTGGGCGTAGTGTGCGAGTGACCGGCACTCAGCGCGCTCCGGCCGGCCCCGGCTCCAGCTCGCAGCATCCAGACAAATTGAATTTGCGCGAACGCCGGCGACGAGCCAGTTTGCGCTGCTAACTAGCTGCGACGTGAATGCCGCCACCCTTGTCTTCATATTATATCTCTGTAACCATTCCAATCCTGCTCTACATTTGCTATTCAAGAATCTGTCTTTTCTCATTACAGTCAAACAAAAAAAAAGGTAACAAAGGCACTCCGCATCTCGCTCACAATTAAATTAGTCGACAAAAGATAAAAATATATCAAAGAAAGTGAGTAGCAACCGCCTGTAAATTCCAATAATAAGCCATAGTTTTCAATCAAGATCCAGGGGGTGCTCGAGAGCGAGAGCCAGCATAAAGTTGCTATTAAGCAAGCGAGAGAAAACACATTTGTCTTGTCCGGGACCGTTAGCGTATATTACCCGGGCTGAGACATCGCCCGCTGCGTACTTTAACTCGCTTTCTCTACGTTAAAATGTGCGTTATTCATCGTTAGCTTGGAATTAGCTCACTGATAGTGAACACAAAAATAATATAAGACCGCTTATAGTCGTCGTCGTCGTTCGCACTTACGACACTGTTCTGGCAGCTTTTCAGTTCAGTTTGTCGTCGTTTATTGTGTCACCGTGGCTTATTAAAGCGTCTTTTCAAATAAAACAACAATTAAGTTCATTACAACATGAAGTGTCGATTTAATCGCTGAAACGGGGAAAACTTTCCTGTTTTGAGTGTCGCCCGTCCCCGCTAGTTATGACAACAAACTATATTAATGGCGCGTTCAGCATGTGGCGCCCCTTTATTAATGTCTGACCTCGCTCCCGGAACTAAACTGAACGTGTACCGGCTCACCTTAGGTTACTTGTTTTCATACTTACTTAATATTAATGAAGATTGTGTTCTTGCGAAAGCGAGAAGGTTAAACAGTTAACGTTTTATATGGACTTCATAATTAACCCACACCAACACTGTGTCACAACAAATTGTATATATAGCGGGGATATGACAGTAAAAACAATCAGATATTGTATGAATTTGTCCCACCTAGGTGACATTAGGCAGCAGACAGATTACTCCCGGCGGAGTAGGTCGGTACCCCGCATTAGACTGGCAACTCGGTACAGACAGAGTAAGTCCGCGGCGCCGCCGAGTCTGCTCACTTTTGTCCCCTCTAAATCTTATAGTAACACCGTGTCATAATGCACGCACGACACAAACATGTCTATGTGCGCCAAGCTTGTTAAGTGGTTTGGAAGAAAAACATCAGAAAAACTTTTTTATTGTCGTAAGCCATTTAAGGCATATTTCTTTTGTATAGGTGAGCGCCATTTGTACGTCGCGAACTCGAGCGTGTAATAATGAACTATCTCTTTGTGCCTGTATTCTTTCTTCAGCAGCGCGGGCTTTTTCATGGAGATGATTTATTTTGATCGCTTTACTGGTACAAGACAGATGTCTAAATTTAATAGAAATAACCAAGAATGCATACAAAGCGACAATATCAAAAAAGAAACAGAAATTTTGCAAGCAAGCACGCTTGCAAGCAGCTGACAACGTAAATCTTATCAATGTACCTAAGACATAACGAGCACAGACTTTTTCATGAACATGCTGCACGGAATCTACAAACAAAACAATACATGTTTTGTGGTCTTATGAGCGCCTCTTCGAAGTTTTACGGATACAAATTAGTAAAAGGGTACTTTGGTGTTTCCGGATAAGGGTTGTAGATAAAACTTTACGACTGTCAAATACTCGTAAAAGATCAACGCATAAAGAGGAGCTCTCGAATACCGCGGTTGACTTTCCTAAAATTCCGAACCCTTGCGATAAACTTATAAGTACTAATCGAAGAGCCAGTTTCAGTAACGTTTACGTAATTATGATGAACCTTTCAATATTATGATTTATTAATATTTAAGTGTCATATCAAGGCAGATCGATATTTTAATTACAACGCTTTCTTTATAATTTTAAAGAAAATTAACTATAGATGAGTAAGTAATCTTAGACAAAAAATTTAATTGCAATTAATTTATTAATTAATCAGTCGACTCTTAATTCATTAAATAATTTTTCATTTACTCTGTACTTACTACACTCACTACCCGGTACTGTCATTTTGAACTAAAAATGAATTCTTATGACTAAAAGGAGGTCCGTGAATTTATGAATGAAAATAGAGCTGATGAAAACAAAAGGGTACACTCTGCTCGAGCTCCAGCGGCGTACTGACTAGTGGCTGTCGCTTGCATAGCTCGGCCCGCGCCCTCCGCCCTTGCTTGCCTCTACCGACATTTTTTTGTGGGGACATCATAATAATAGCTCTGTATTACTTCAGGAGAAATTCCAAAAAGTTTATAACTCGAGATGAGTTTCGCGTTCCTTGTCATAAATAATAAAGCGGTCGTCTACAGCAACTCCGCACAGATTATAAGTGAAGTGATTTTTTCTACTTTCGAAATAATGTTGCTTAAATTTTCTTGTAAAAATTAGGGTTTCATTGACAGTGATTATTTTACATATAAATAATACTAAAATACCTTTTGCTTTTATGATTCTTAAAAACTCTTTCGTGAGTCGTACTTCTCAATAATTAATTATTTATTAAGGAATTATTAATTATTTTCTCATGCATTTGTTGAAAACAAAAACGTTTCAATTACGTGTAAAGAGATCACATCGCCAAGTTTTGTTCCGTCTGATAGCCATGTTTATCGTCCCGAAAGTTGCTATACAAGTTCTTTATCAACATAAACATCCTTCGCGGAGACGTCTAGAACAAAGAAGTACACCGTACATTACCAATCAATCTGATATCATAAATTTAGCTTAACGCTGAAACTACCTCGACGGCAGTCTACTACTCTATGCTGTCTACAGATTCTACTTAAGTTAATGGATAAGTTGCGAAGGCACCAAGTTTACTTTGTGTTTTCAGGTAGACGGACTTGTCTTGATCGAGAAGTTTTCTCCGTTAATTTGAACAAGACAGACTTTGTGAGACTGTCTGTCAGTAGCCAGTTATAGAACCGAGGTTACGTCCTTCCTTGATTGTTACATTGTTAGCTTTTAACTTGTGCGGAAGATCTTTTAACTTTACTGAGATGCGAGAGTTGCTGTTGCTTTATTGATTAAGATTAAGTTGATTTGAACTACTAATTTCATTGATTTCAAGATGTATTAAAAATGCAAAATATAAATTACACGTATTAAGTATTGATATTATTTTCATAACTCAAAGCCAAAGTAATAAAAAAAATATAGAAAGAAAATATAGCCCCAAAATCACCAATAAATAAAGCTTATGTTAAAAATATATAATAACAAAAGCAATAAAAAGCATAGACAGGAAAATTGAAACTTATTTTTTCTGTTACTGGCAAAGAATACTCAACAGAACAGAGCCCCTTTATTCCTGTGCGTGTCGTTCAACTGCGTAACAAATTATGTCTGTATTACAACTTATTTTCAAAAAGTAACTCGCCCAAACTTCCGCCGCCTGAAGAATTATGAAGATTAGCATAACAAAGTAAGCTGAAACTGTATTCACGGAATGCGTCGCCTTTTGCAACTCACAAATCTTGCCGTACTTACTTATTTTTTTCCTCTGAAATTAAAGAGTGTATTATGCGTTGTGAATTTGTTAATGTTTCCTGGGAATAATTCCAAACATAAGAATTAAAATCTATGATCGTATTTCTGAAAATAGAAATGAAAATATACGCAGAATAAGTGTAGTTCCTAAGACCCGCACGAAACGGTACGCTTTATTGTTCGTACCGCTAGGTTGTGGAACTCCCTGCCTGGCTCTCTGTTCCCCACGCACTATAATCCAGCGATCTTCAAAGCGAGAGTGAATCGGTTCTTATCGGGTAAGCACGCTCCATCTTAGGCCATAGCCTTACTTGCTATCAGGTAAACTATGGTCAAGTGCAAACCCGTTCAAGTTAAAAAAATAAAATAAAAAAATCTTTACAATCACTAATCAACTTATATCCTACCTCCTAATGTCTAATTTACACAAATATATTTTAGACAAAAAAAAACCTACAATTGTATCTATTTACTATATACAGAAAACGGCAATACGTGCGTTAGGGTGCATAATACAAATATTTTCAAAAAAAAACTAACTTCCGAAAGTAAAATTTCCGATCCATTATCCATATCCGTATAACTGCATATGATGGCAGATGGACTATAGTGGTTCTCGGTAGTTATCAATTATACTAATGGAGCTATTTTATTGAGCGCTTCACTGCTACTAGTGCAAGCACACTCGTATATTTTACCAACTTACGAATATGTTAAATTAACGGCAATAACGAAATTTCTGTACGACAAACATAATAATATCAAATTTGAACAGTTTTCATATACTTATACAAAAACTTTACAAGTAATATGGAGTAAAACAAATATTCAATAATATATAGGTACAAATTACATAACAATTTAAATACACTAATCTAAACAGGAGTATGTACATTTAACCTAAATTTAAGACATTCAATAAAATTTAATCTGTGTTGTTGATACTTATACGAGTACGATTTACTTAGAATGTAATGTAAACATGTTTTGAACATACACTAGTTTTTATCTTTTCAACCCCATGTACTTACATAAATGCTGCTAGGGAATATAAAAGTAAGAGAGGGTGTTTTGTAAAATTGATATATGTATTATTTATTATATATTTCTTTAGAACCCTTACACAAGCCAAATTACAAGGCCTGTCGAAATTATAGATGGCAATCTGAGAATGCCAAATAAGTACTTAAATACGTTCAAGAAATTTTCGGCATGAAAGTTTAATTAAGTATATATGTGAACTATATGTTTAACTAAAGTTTATGTTTCAATCAATCAGTTCCTTATTGACAAAAATATACATATGACACAAAAAATCTCAGTCTCTGGCTTTCGAACTAGAAAATTATCTTTCTCGGAAACCAGTTCCTTCTCTATTAAGGTTCACAAAATGACAATAAGACAGAGATAAGACTTACAATATGTTATGTTATATTTAGAATCCTAAAAAGAGTTTAGCTAAACTGTATGTGTACTTAAATTATATATCTTTGTATTTCTTTATATAAATTAACTGATATTCAACGTACGTACA
The DNA here is from genome assembly GCA_927399415.1 of Macaria notata. Lineage (NCBI taxonomy): Eukaryota > Metazoa > Arthropoda > Insecta > Lepidoptera > Geometridae > Macaria > Macaria notata. Next base: position 7,518,530 of record OV656727.1, read on the forward strand.
TATATGATAACGGCCAACGTCCTAAAGTAATTAAAGCCAACTCAATAACACGTCAGCCGCCCCGACGTCGCAAGTTCACATATTAAAAGTTAAAAAGTAGCCCTTACGAAGCTCGTACGTGTTCTTTGTCTCAAGTTAGCGCTCACCTATAAGGAAGTTCCCCTACACCAACTAATATTAGTCAATTAGGTATTCAGGGCGCGCGCGCTCGATGCGCCTAGCTCTGCCCCGCCGCCCCGCCTGCCGGCCCGACCTGCTTACTGCAATGCCAATTAAAACTGCTGTATTGACAAAGTTACGTAAACGTGTATTCAATCAGGTAATGTGATACGAGTAGATGTGACTTACAGATGACGGGTTATGTTCTTATATAGACATTATGTTATAACTTTATAAACTTTGGTGTTACTTTTCGTGACATAAACTTTAAAAAAAAATTGTCTATGAAAACATTTTTATTCGATTTGATATTAGAAAAAGAAACGACTGTGCTTTGAAGTCAAATCCATGTTGTTTCCCAAAAACAAAATAGATAAAAACAAACGATATGATATTCGTGCGTGAGCTACACATACGTACTCAGCGATAGTCTTCTCCCTTATCATATCCTAAGAGTTCTTTTTAGAACACTCTGGGGTGTTACGACTTTTATCGCAGGAAATCTCTCTGCTCTCTGCATAATTCATCGCTATGAAGTTGAAACCGAAGTCGTAAAAGAAATCGTTCTATGATTTCATGTCTTCGGCGGGGAAGTTCGTACTTGTCTTTCGCGAATCGATGGCCGCTTCGAGCCATGTTACCTACGAGAGTGTTCAGAGATTGCACTTCCACGCTGTCTGCCGTTGGGGTGGGGTGATCGTACATCTCTTATGAATACTTGATGATATATTTTTTTAAACTCTTTATAAACAAATGTGATCAAATTATGAATAAGATTTCACATTTAAGTTAAATGTTACTAGCATATCAAAACAGGAAGCAAAACTTTAGAATAAACTTGCAATAAACATTTCGTAATATCTGCAAATCCCTATTACATAAAAGGAAAGTTACAAAGTCCCGGCGAGCGCATTCAGGAAGCAGGAGACATCTTGGCTAATTTTATACCAGCTTCAAGACGTCGAGTCCTCTGCCATGAGTCGCGGCTAGTTATGACGCCGTGACTTTATTCGCAGACTACATTTTACTTTTTCCATGTTGTGAGCAGTCTAACTCCCGGAGACGGAAGCAGCCGCAAGAAATGCTTTAAAATACATTCCGAAAATTTCCCCTCAACAACGTTGCGATTCAAAGAAACAAACTTGTATTAAAGTAATTTAAATGGCGTCTTTGTTATTCTTTGGTCGAAGTTAGAAGTTATGCATTTTGTATTTGCGTAGAAGCCAGATAGGGAGAGCACGGGTCATCATCGATTTTTCAGATTGTGTGTTACTCGTACCTAGCTACTAATTTACAGCGAAGAAAATTGCTAGGTTGATAAAATGCTCCGTAAAATTCATGCAATCTCAACCACATTTTTCGTCAAATCATAATTTGATTATCTCGAGATAAAAATTATGGTAAAGAAAAAAGCATCCGTCCATTGAAACAAGCTGTTGCCAATATTAAATTCTTAAATCTTGGCCCTCCTGTCTTATTAATTTACCTTTTCTTTAATAAAACCGACTTCAAAACACAATGTTGGCCGCCTTCCGTATTGCAATATGTTATCAAAGAAAGCACATTTAATTTTGTTTTCGACAGACGAGAGTTTAGAATAGAATAGAATAGAATATATCTTTAATGTACACCATAAAACATAGAAATAACAATACAGGAAAAAGCTTAAATATATTAAAGTGATGCACATTGGGCGGCCTTATCGCCTTAGGCGATTTCTTCCAGGCAACCTTTTGTATGGACATTACTAAGAATTATAAAGAGGCGGTGTACTAAAAATATAATTAGATACATACATTAGTTAAAAGACCAATACATACTCAAAATATACATAAATAAATATATACATATTTCATACACATTACACAAAATATTCAGGAAATAAGCTACTATTTTTATATAAATAAAATACATAAATTAATGCTATAACAATGACAAATAATGGTGATACACTAACTTTTGGAATATACTCAGCGACTTGGCCTGCCTGATGGGCAGGGGCAACGTGTTCCACAAGAGGATCGCTTGGATGGTAAAGGATTGTTAGTTAGTTTAGTTTACAAAGATAGATACAGAAACTTAATAGATCCAACTTTTTAATGGATTTACTTAATTAATGTTGATCCGATGATAAATGATCAACAAAGCGGATTTCTTACAGATTTCGCACGATAAGGGTATTATAATATAAATAAAAGCGATATCCCCACAAAATGGACCGTGTGTCGGCTAATCCAGTAATAAATCATAATTTAGATGGAATAATCATCATAAAGCTGGGCGCTAGGAGCCGGCGCGGCGAGCGGCGGCGGTGGCGCGGTGGCGCGGACGGCGAGCGCTTCCATACATCACGCGCCGATTACATGTATCAAATAAACATTACGGCGGACTTGCCGTCTCATATTATACGGGGGAGCGCGGCCGTGCGGTTTTACCAATATCGATATCGCCTTTTTCGTCCACAAAATTGATTTACGATTGGATCTCGGCTCCAGCAATGTTTTTGTACGCCATAAACGAAACATTACGGAGGATTGACGAACAAAGCGATATTTTGATTAGACTATTCAGTGAAACACATGGGTACTGTTGGGTTTGATGTACAGGAAGTCAGTATCCTAGGTAACTGTGATTTCATTGAAATGTGACACACATCGTTTTTTGTGATCCACAACTTTGTCGTTGTCGTGATCAGCTACTTGAACCGTATTCCTATCTATTTTTGAGGTTTTCATTCCAAAATTGTATGCCAGATCTAAGGGCACTTTAAGCAAGTAGCATGTTGTTATGGTGCTTGCAACCTCGTTTGAAAACCAGCTAGTATAGCAATCTGCGATCACATTGTGGCTTGTGCATGTGCGGTAAGTCACTTCGACGATGTGGTCGTCAAATACTGAACTACGTAAAAAATATTTTAAAAATCATTATCAGGCATTTGGTACTCGTATTTATTTAAATTACTAACACGCAATTAAATAGTCTCTATTCTTACAAATCCTAAAGTCAAGCTATGTACAATATACAGCCTCAGCGACGCACTCGTAACAAAGATTCTAATTTACCATTATCCTTGACTGAGTGGGCATTCATGTTTATTTATTGGACGTCTCCAGAGGCACTAGTAGCCCCAAACCTTTAGATAAGGTATCGATCGTTGAAATTTAAAAATAAATGTACGCTCGAGGCTCGGGGCGAGAGCACCCCTACCTAATACTCGCAAATTAAAAGGCACGGTGGTCCCCTGCGAGTTGTATTTTGAGTCGGCAAAGATTTGCGGAGGGTCCCATTCTCCTCGGTCGACATGTTACAATCGATCATTAATTACGTTTACTCGCATTTACACGCCACATGTTACAGTGGCGAGCAAACCCTCGTTCCGTGTTGACGTCACACACTTGAGAGCTCGCAAGTCCGCGAGTGCGAGTGCCTGCTCCGGGTATTACTGCCGTCCACGCCTGCCTAAATCAATATGCTTATAAAGACGATGGGACGCACAATATTATACAAGTATTGTAGTGTATATCGCATGTACGATATGAACTCTAATCTTGTTTACATACTGGTTGGTTACTGAAATGCTTTTTATATGTATACATCGCCAATTATTTAGTATTAGAATGAGCAAAATTAGTTTTATTCTTAACTTCTGCTACGGCTATATTTCAAAGAGCAGTAAATGTCTGTCCCTAATTGAGCACATTTCATCGACGTTTGCTTCCAATTGTAGGAGTGGCGACTAATATGTTAAGTATGTAAGCATCCCGCTGGCTGTAAGCGGCAGGAGCTGCAGATAAGCATCAGCTGAGTGGCTCCCTCTATCGACACACGCTCAGCCTCGCTATTAATTTCTCCACTCTGTCACAAAGCTAACATAATGTGATTATATTTGCAAGTAAAATGGGAATAACACTATAATTTTATGCAGTCCTATTATCATGTCTGAGGAAAATCCTTGCGTGAACGTTGATGAACAATGTATGTTAGATATCGTGCCATAAAATGCGATGTAGCTGAGATATACCGGAGGAGCAGTTCGCTGGGCGTTTTGATTTGATTTTAAAAAGTTATTGAAATATTTAAAAAAAAATATGGAAGTAGTTTTCGTGCGCAAAAAAAATCCACTAGTTGTGGATAGACATTTTGAGAACTGACCATCTTATTTGTTACATTATCCATTAGGTACTTAGCAATGTAAGGTAGTTCCAATATAAATTTAAGTACTAGAATTTTTCTATGAGTACTCGCAAATCATAGTGCTTTTTAACATCAAGCCGATTACTATGTAGTAATTCGACGCACAATATGTTAATGAGCTCCTCTATGAAATTAAAATTACAATTTGCCTTTCTACAACCTGTACAAAAGGTGTTTGTTTTGGCAAAACATGTAATGTTTAGTCGGCTTGTACGCAATCAACAGACAGGCAGCCCTCACCTTATTTACATTCTTCACGACAGACCGTCAAAGTACCCAACACTCAGAGGCGAGGCGTAACTTTTGCTTCACCTTGACTTGCCAATAAGGAACACGTCCCTAAAAATGTAAAGTGAGGGGAGACGTTAATAAAAATTCCACGCTGAAACAACAAATTAAACGAAGCCGAGCCACTCGAAAAGCCATAAGTACTCATCTCAATTGCTACCGATAAGAAATCCAAGCCTCGACAATGTATTCCGAGCACGTTTCGGCTCACGGTTTTTTCTCGCTATGCTTCTGTGGCGATTAAAACGAATTGACTCTTAAATTCTTCACAACGAAACTCTGTAGGAGTTTTATTAAATCGAGTGTAGCCATTCCTGACATTACGCAAATGGCGGGTCCTCCCCTACATCTGTCGCAGGATGCACCCCTTAATAAGTGTTAACGCTCGCCGGCCGCGCACCACTCCGCACTCCGCCCGGCTTTGGCTAAATCTCTACAAATTCTTGATACAAATTAATGCCGCGGGAGGAGTGCGCGAATGTCTCTTGTAATTTCATTTGGTAATACGGCGCGCCCTCGCGAGCGACGGAAAACATTACAATACGTGAAATTCGCCCTACGTGCTTCATACTCGGCTACGGCTTTATTTCGCACAAACACAATGTGTTGCTTGCTGACGGAATTCTTATCTGGTGTCTTCATAACATTTTGGATTACGTGGGCGTACAAAAACCTTATTAGGGAAATGAAACAAATGTCGAATGTCATAATGAAAACTCGAAAGGATATAAGATAAAACAGAAAGAATACATACATATATACATTACGTAATTATGCAAACCAATATCTGAAAGAATACCATTTAGTAGGCTTATTTAATTCAAGCTATTAGTTTATTTGATTAATTGTCCTAATATCGACATATATCCACTGTCTAATAAACATAAAAAGCAGGATTATCAATAGCCCTCTCCATAGCTCGAACATTTCCAAATTAAGCGGTGGCCATAACTTACGTAACTACACTCACAGCAATAACATCATACAAATTGCGATTCATTTCTATTTTTCACACCATTAACTCCGAACAATAACACGGCAGCGGAACGGCGCGAGTAAAATAAACGGCGAGCGAAATAGTTCGGAACTGGTATCATCGTTGCAAATGTAAATGAACAATTAAAGCGCTCGCCGTGGCAGGACAATGATGATAATTATTTTAGTTCGCTGTCGGCGCGGGTGTCACCGGCCAGTGGGCCCGGCCGCCGCTGGAATGCTCCTCGGACCCCTGTTTTCGCCATTAAACAGCGACACTTCTGCTGTTCGTAAATTATTATCAGGCAGCGCTTTCATTACTCGCGGAGTAACAATGGAGCTCCGAATGTAGCCGTGATTCAACTTCGATTCGAATACTACTCCTCCACCTCTATTGTTCGCGGCCTCAAGTCGTGCCTCATATTAGGCCCGGAGGTGAAATTTTGATTAATTGGTTACAATGTTCTCAGTTGTCGTCGGGACCAATGAATGCCTTTCAAAGGGGTCTTAGAATTATTGCACCGGCCTAGTTTCTAATGCCGTTGCTAGTTCAACTTACACTGCACTGGAATTTAATAACGACTGCGCTGAACAATAGTGGATGTTCTCATGCAAAGACATTTTGGCTTCACAAAACGTAAGAAACGAAGTATTTTGTTAATTGCTTGCCCGAATCTCTATTCCCCTTGAACTATAATTTGTCGGTCTTCATGTCGAGAGTAAACCGGTTTCAACGTTGCTTAACAAGTAGTAGTAAAAAAAAAAGTTTTACCGAACGTCTTTTATTCTGAATTTCCAAAATTCGTGGAGTAAACATGATTATTATTGACTTGAAAATAGCTTTTTACTACTTATTAGGTCTTTACCTATGAAATTGCCGATTTGTATGACGAAATTGAGAAAATTAATATTTCCATACAAACATTAGAAATGTTTGTATGGAAATATCATTTTTCATATTTTTTTTGTCTGAACAGATTTAGATGCAATTGATAACTATAGTTAGATGGAAAAAAAAGCTATGCACTGCGCATATCAATTTCTCAAAAACAGAGTATATGATAAAAATATATCTAGTTAAAGTAGTGAAACCGACGACACATTGAAAGGGGTGTTTTCAATGACTTCCCTATAAGTAATATGCACTAGTAATACATTTTTTTTATCTAAAAGGTACATAATTCAACAATTGATACAATAAAAATTGTATTTGGAAAAAATATAGCTGTAAGTAAGAGTTACAAACAGATTAAAATGTAAGAAAAATACGGCAATTTCATAGGTACAGACCTATTATCTCTTTTATTATTTAGCATACTACTATACAGGGTTACAAATGCATAACCTTTCGTCAAAACTAACAACCTTCGTGCTGCAAGATATGAAAATTCACAAAAAATAAGCCAGCGCGGCGGTTCCAAATTAGACGTCAATCGGAAACATAACTAAATACCTATACCTATAAACAACCTACATTTCAAATCGTATTTTTTTAAGTTATTTCTTTTTGTGAACTAAAACCCTTCAAGGTAATGCGTTAGTTACCATTCACCCTGTATAAACGCACGATGGGTCTTCGTTATTTTTGTATGGTGATAGTATAGTATAGTGGTGGTGATAGTTATTTTTGTATGGCGCTGGAAGGACGCCGTGGAGTCAGATCTGCGCGAACTTCAAGTAGCTGACTGGCGGGAAGCGGCTCAAGACCGGGACCGGTGGCGATCTCTTGTATCGGAGGCCAAGACTCACTTCGGGTCGCTGCGCCAGCGGAGTAAGTAAATAAGTAAGTGATAGTATATGGCCCTAAAAGTGACATAGGCTACTTTCCAGATTATCCAGAAACAATGCGAGCCATCCACGGTTAATGATGCAATTATGAAGATTTACTTTATCAAGTACATTCCAATAACACATGTAGTAGCTAAGCAAGCGACTCCCGACCGCCCGACCGGCCGCCAAGGAATGTAAACCGCATGGATTGCAGTCCTAACACGAGGGCCATATGACACTGGTGGCCGAATATCTCGCTAATTAAATTTCATTGATTCAAAGCTCATTTGTGAAGTGGCCCGCGGCCGCGCCGGAACCTACATATCATACGGTCCGCATTCGACGCCGGTGGAATGCTTTCAACCCGCGTAATTCAGTTAAACGAGTAATTTATGACTAGCCAAATTACTGGCATCACTGTGTCTGGCTATCTGATGCACGCCCTCCGTGTAACGCGATTACGAGCCGCTGTAATGAATGCGGACAGGAATTTATCAGCATTTTAGATTTGTAAACTAAAATGCGGATTAAATTATGCGGATTGTAGTATGAGTTTGCAAATTGAACTGCGTTGACCACCGCTAGAATGTTGTGTTTATTAGTTTCACAGCAGACTGGATGCTGTAGGTAGTAGAGGTAGGTAGCTAGTAGTGTGAAATGTAAGCGCTATGACTTCATAATTTGGCCTTACGAATGACTTTACATCTCTCAGTTTTCTAATAACTATTTGTACTTACACACAACATGTGAGCGATTGTGTGTGACACAACTGTCGCTCAAGTGTCCATATAAATGCGCTCCTTTTACTGCGATCCTGGCTAGGGTCCATCCACGAATGGAGCCACTGACGCTATATTTTATACGAGTGGCTGCTTGTGGCTTCACTCGGCTTATCTATATATCTATAAAGCTAAAGAGGGTTAAAAATCTGCACATAGAAGATATTAGAAAAAATGTTTGAGTATACTTCAAATCGGTAATGAATATGTTTATCTGTAGCTCTGTTTATACGCTCATAACGCAAAAACGACTGGACGGATCATCATGATTTTGGTACGAGTACTTAGGTAGTATGAGGTTTTAGAAATGTCATAGGCTACTTTTTACCCTGAAAGAATGCGAGCGAAGCCGCGGGCGTCCACTAGTATTAGAAAAAAAAAGCAAATAATTGTGTCTGTAAATTATTTTGTGTACTCACTCGACCTCAAATTAACAGTTTATTTTCTACTAGCTGTGCTCGCGACATCGTCCGCGTGGAATAGTTTTTTGGACATCATATTATTACAACCTCTTTAGCTTTATAAATTATAGCTGTTACCCACGACTTGAACCGTTTTCGCAGCGCACGCAAAGCAATTATTCATCTTTGAAGCCCTCAAAGATGAATAATTTTGCCCGCTTTTTCCACATTTTCCATTGTTTCTTCGCTTCTATTAGTTACAGTGTGATGTTATATAGCCTAAAGCCTTCTTCGATAAATGGTCTATTCAACACAAAAAGATTTTTTCAATTCGGACCAGTAGTTCCTGAGATTAGCGCGTTCAAACAAACAAACAAACAAACTCTTCAGCTTTATAATATTATAGTATAGATAACGATACATGGCTCGGTTGTTTACACCACCGACAAATAAATAAATCTAAAACGGTTGCACCATTCAATATTAATCAATATACCTATAATAAAAAAATACCATTTTAGCGTATTATATCTTAAAATAACTTTAAGTAAGTATCTGTACTTTTTATAATTGGAATATACACGGTTAAAGGTAAGCTTTCAACAGCGGCTTTTGAAATTTCAAAAAATGTATTGTTTTTACAAAATTTAATCACTCCATGGTAAGATTTAACGAAAAACATTTTCTTATATTGAAAAAGTTGATACTTTTAAAGGTATCAAAGCCTAGCGCGGCTTTGATGCTTTAAAAGCATCACCTTTTTAATTTTTAATATTTTATTTTGTTATGTGTTAATTAACCCTATATGTGATTGCCTAAGGCCAACCTTGACTAGTTCTAGCATGATTTTGTTGTATTTTTTTTAATCTGATCTATCTTCTTCTGCACATATAATAAAGCAAAAGAAGGTCAAAAATCTAAACATATTCCAAAAAAATCTTTGATTATACTTCAAAATGATTACAGAATAATACGTTGCAGTAGTTTTTACATGGTTTGTCTTTTTTTATTTAAACGAGCATCACGCAAAAACGGCAAAACGGATCATATTTTTTGGTATGTACGAGTAGGTAGGTAGTATAAGGTCCTGGAAGTGCCATAGGCTACATTTTATTCCGAAATAATGCGAGCGAAGGCGTCCACTCGTAACTGAACATGTTAAAATTAGCAAATGACGTGTAAATAACAGCTTGAGATGTATTTATAACCTCTGTAGCATGTAAATACTTATTTAATCTGAGTCTCCAAGGATGAGCCAAATTTGACAAGTTTACATGGTTTGTTTTAGTTTTGAGGGAATAAATATGCGCTCTGAATAGCTTTTAGTACGAGTAGTATACACCGTGGTTCGACATTTTACTTTGAGACTTCAGCCTGGGCGCATAATTACTTTTTTTTTATCATTTGATTAGGTTTTTTTATTATAAAATACATTAAATAGTAGGGGAAAAAGTTTCGACCTATTTGAGGTTGTTTTGTTCCGATAAAACTGCTGTATTATTGTTAATTTAAAAGCTTATATGACCTCATAGGTCATGGACACTGATAAGCCAGGTTCATGACACTAGATTACAACTTATTATTTAAAACCGACCTACATACAGGAGTTAACTTACTCAATCCAAAGTCCCTCGTCAATGCGAGGTTCAATTAGTGATTTTTAATGAATTATAAAATCATTTTTCTACACTAATGTTGTAACATTCTACTTATGTTTCCAATACTTGACTTATAATTACTACTGTTATAGCACAGACAACAAAACACTCAATTTAAGCAATTTCACATGATGTTATAATATCCACATCGATATCGTAATAGCTCATTATAACATCGAAAAAGCGTGACCAACCTGATTGCAGGGCCAATCAGGTTGGTCGCGCTGCGCTCTCGTTGGTTAGATTTTAATGGCGGCAAAATCACTGTGACAATACACGTACGCGTGAATTTAATGTTTCGCAATGTGTTTTGTTTTTTAAATACAAATTAAAAGTTAAAAATGGATAGCGACGATGATATTTGTACGCATCCGGATATTCTAGAATTGGCAACATAAGTAACTCACAATCTTATGCCAGAAAAATCTAGAAAATTATATGAAAAATTAACTATTGTCAGCTCTTACTTTTGTTGTTTGATTAATTGCATTAGTGAAGATAAAGTAGTGTATGCAACTACATATAACACGGGTATTAAAACACGAGTGTGAGTTTATGAAACGAGCGCAGCGAGTTTCATAATAGTAACGAGTTCACTTCATTATATGACAGTTGCATAAACCACTATAATTGAACTTTGTTTACCGCTTTCATATCATAACGGAAACATACATGATGATATAATGCATACCTACCTATTTCCGTTTTTACTTTGTTTTTCTAACTTCTATTTTCTTACTACTTACACAATAATAGTGTTTTTATTATATATTTTGCAAAATATTTTAATTCCGATAATATTTTATGACACCTTCAAGTAAATTAGGTTTGTTAAATATAATACCTTAAAAAATAAAAAGTCCTCTCTAAAATAAATAAATAGGTGAAAGAACACAATACAAACTCAGAAAATACACAGATATATAATAAACAATACTATAGAAAATATCGGGTGTAAGACCTGTGATTCTGTACAAATAGTTACTTAAATATTGATTGACATCTCAAACATACAGGGCTATCTAAAAACCCCTAACAACCTCGCAGAACTAAATTTATTGTGGATTGATTGGATTGTGGCACGAAACGTGTACCTGTATCTTTATATGTTTATATTTTATTGTGTTCTGTATCTCTTGTTATTTCGTGTCCCAATAAATTGAATTTTACTTTTTTTTTTTTACTTTACTTTTAAATATATATCGTTCAGGTACACATTTATTTTGTAAGTTTTATTGTGAATTTGCGATAAAAACTGCTGTGCCCCACAAAAAATTCATCATCCCTTACGAAATTTATGGAGACGAGGACTTTTTACGATTTTCTAAACGTCTTGCATAACGATATTTGTCTTAGTTTGGTACTTGGTTACTATTATGAGAGGTATACATAAGCCTTTAAGCAGGAGGCCTAAATCAACAACTTTAATTCTACGCATTGAGAAAATTCGTGAAAATAATATAATATTAAGTAGTGGCTTCAGCCACCTACCAACGTACCAGTAAACTTGTATAAAATATTGACGCATAGTTCTGCAAAATTGTTTGTATTTTTCAAGTAGCCTTGTATTTAAGAAATCATGTCATAATCCCTTTTTATAATCGAAATTTAATACTGAAAATTCAATGCTGAAAAAATGGAATACACTAGGTAATAAGAGTATTATTTACAATCCATCCTGTAAAATCCACACAAATACTGTCAAAGGCACATATCATACTACCAGATACAATCCTTGATGTGTTCTCGATTATTTTTTTTCATACCTCTATTTTCATGTATACTTTAAAATTAAAATGGATACGTTTTTATGTAGAATGCCCTTGACTTTTGTTATCTCAACCATAAGCTATAAAAATAAAACAATACTAAAATGAGGTAAAAGCGATCCACATATACAATATACAATAAATTGATTATTATCAAGAAATAGGAGATTTTGTTGAGGAAATTAGGTTTTTTTGGTATGTCCTATATTTTCTGTCACCGTTTGTCAGATATTATTTGATAAATGTTAAAATCTAGTTAAAATGCATTTACTTGGCATATATCTCTATGTATTATGTATTAAGGCAAATAAAAATTCTTTTATCTTATCTTTTATCTTATCTTATCTCTGTAAACTGAAAGAAGAATAGTTCAAATAAATCTACCTTATTTGCTGTAAAACTAATCAATCTGATTTGTTTTTTTTTAACCACATAATTGCAATTGTATTAACCATGGAATCTTTATTCATAATTAATTGTATTTCTTACATGATAGATGCAGCGTACGTTTCACTTTTAAGTTGTAACAAGTCGAATCGAATATAATGTTTTAGTTTATAAAATCAGATAAATCCGCCAGTCATCATATATACTTTCTTTTTTTGGTTCTAAAGATCAATAGTCAAAAGTTTGAAACAGTTTTACAGATAACAATGTAAACCAACATTCAAAAAAATCTTGTTTGCAGAAACTAAATTAATTTTACATAAAAAATCCATGTAAATCACATTTTTTTTACCTATCGAGCCTACCGACGAATTTTTTTTCGATATTGCCACACCCTTACCATGATATTAGTACTATTATTGTAATTAGATCATGTGACAGACTCATCGTATAACTTGTTAATATATTATTTATGTATATCACAACGACTGGATAAGAGGAAGGATAAGAAGTATTTATATTGAATTATATATATATAAGTTCTTAATTTAACTGATAGAACCACTACTTTAGACTATATTGCAAGGAAACTTAATTCAGCCTTCATCTAAGTTAGTCTCTTCACGTTTTCACCTTCAAACGTCCAGAATATTAGATCGTTCAGCCAAAAAGAGAGCACAATACTCGTAATTCGTTATAAATGTATGTACATTTGGCGTAAAGAAGGTGTTGTTCTCTTTGGTCGCCGCCCACCGACGCAGAGGTCTCGCTATACGGAACGTTACGGATTCCGACGGAGAATATTTGCTCCCAAAGTATTTTTAATTTCCGACGAAATGTCTAAGTGAGAATCTTGCCGGTTTGTTATTAAAAACATTTGTTTGTTGTTATGGTTTTTATTGTTTTGTATTATGGAATGAACTTAAAGCATCTGGGCAATAATTTAATTTCAATTGCGGAAATAGGTACCTTTAGGCTCCAGTTAAAAACACATAATTTCGAGTAATAATATCAAAATGAAGTAAAATTAATTTAAAATTAAACGACAAAATCCTAAATATATGCACATATCAATCAGTCACTAAAAGTAGGCTGTATGAAAACTGTCTGTGTGTACCTATCTTTATAAATTCGTTAGCGAGATTTAATCTTTTTTTTCGTAGCTTTAAAAAGAAACATCAGTATCTCTTTAAAAACTAACGAACTGAATTAAAATACCAGATTACCGAGTATTTAGTAATAAAGTATTTGGGTACCATACATATGAGAATATTATTTATTGAGAATAGATTTATAAGTCATATAAAATGTACCATAATGATGTGGCCATCATCACGCCATATCCATAATCTTTGTATTGGTATGCATGTAGTCACGACAACCAAAGAGATGCGATTACCCACACATCCCTACCAAGGGAATTGTGGACTAATGCATAGCCATTTTAAATAGGTATGCAGAAACCCTAACCGATTAGAATTTGGAGGGTGATTGTTGAGGGGCTAACTGACCTGAATTGGTGAGAGTATTGTCTCCGAGCCCAGTGGAGGTGTCCACGTCTGCGTGTGCGTCGGCGGCCGCCGCGGCGAGCAGCGCGCAAGCCCAGGCGCAGCTGGCCACCACGAGGCGCGCGCATTGTCCCGCGCCCAGCGAGCGCTCGCCGTGTCTACCCATAGCACATCACCGAACGGTCCTCCTTTACACCAAGTCCTCAAAAGCGTTCCTGATAGCCTAGGTACAAGTATAATTTCAGATGGAGTCAAAATGAAAGTTTATAAAAAGTTGTGAAAGTGTCGAGCGCAACTCCCCGCGCGGGCTCCGGCAGCGAGTCGAGCGGGTGCGTCGGCGGCGGGTCGCACGGCACTGGCAGCGGGCGCGCGCTCGGCGCCGGGCCGCGGCCGGCCAGGAGGCGGCTGCGCGCGCACGCCGCCCTCCGCCAATCCCGGCGAGGGGGAGGGCCCGCGCGTAAGACGCACGGAAGTATATGCGGAGGCCTATGTACGGCCGATAGCGGACAGGTGGTTTCGCGGCGTAATTAGCCTCCTGATAACTTATTGCTACATAAATATGCTTAAACGCTGGACGATTAAGATAGCGCCCGGAACGGTGTCGAAGAGCGGTCCCGCCTCGAGCCATTACCTGCCTACCCGGCCGGCTCGCTCGTAATATTATGTACTTTCGAGGGAAACTTCAATATTCAGAGGAGCTTGCGGCAAAAAGGCTTTATGAAAGTCATCTTGCAAAGTCGCTTGCGAACAAAAAGGTCCAGCTGATTAGTGTAATATTAATACACCTGAGAATTAAACGGTTCTTTAGCTTCGTCTACTACTTTAATAAAATAAAAGGCATACCTACTAAGAGTTACTAAGTAGATAAGTACATTATTGAAGTAAATATAACTGAATGTTTTGCAATACTTACCTACGTTCGTACTGCAAACAGACCTAGACCTTCGGAATGCCTGTAGATACTTCCAGAATCCAGACACTACAAATATAATTACTACATTAAAAATTCAAATCTTCATATGACCAATATATAGATATGTCCATTTTTTCATACTGAGATACACCTAAGTATGAGCATTATTGCTCTTCTTAATAACAAATAATAGATTTGTAGTAGGTACATATTTTAAATCAGGTTCATCAGGATTTATGGTGTAGTGATAGAATTCGATATAAGCTAAGCCGCGGACATCCACTAGCATATTTTAAACTATAAAGTACCGTATTATAATAAAATCTATTCCTAACATTAAATCTAAATTTAAAATAAGTCAGTTGAGTTTTTTTTTAATAATTATACGTTTAAAATATCTTCTTACAAGTATTCGGCGAAATTAGTTATATTGCGATTAATAAATACTTATGCAAATATTATTAACTAGTTGTGCGACTTCGTCCGCGTGGAATAGTTATTTTGGGCATCATATTTATTTTTGCAAACAACCTCTTCTGACCCACGACTTGAACCGTTTTCACAGCGCACGCAACGGAAGCCCTCATTGATAAATAATTTTCCCCGTTTTTTCCACATTTTCCATTGTTTCTTCGCTCCTATTCGTTGCAGTGTGATGTAATATAGCCTAAAGCCTTCCCCGATAAATGGTCTATTCAACACAAAAAGATTTTTTTAATTCGGACTAGTAGTTCCTGATATTAGCGCGTTCAAACAAATAAACAAACAAACTCTTCAGCTTTATAATATTATAGTACATATAGTATAGATTAAAATACATTACCTACTTACGTCACTTCGCATAAAAAATAATGTTTGCGGAAATGTAAATCCCAGTGTTCATGGCTTTTATATTGCAATAAGATTTCCAGAAAGGCATAGAGTCAATTTTGTTTTAGTCAAGATCGTTTTATTTTTATCATTTTTTATAGTGGATATCTGTTTTACTGGTTTTTTAGATAATAAACATCTTATACAATGTTATTTGCACACTCATAAGACTTCCAAACAGATGTGTGGTTTTATACTTTTGAAATTCTAAAAATATTAAGCACCTCAACTTTCTGTTGATTTCAAGGTCAATTTAAATCAACTCTTTATAAGCATAATAATGTCAATTGGTTAACAATTTACTTTTGGACTGTTTAAAGGGAGTTTGGGTTTTTGGGTACGTTGAAGATATTGGGTGCTAAAACTTACCACGAATCTTAACCTATAACAATAGTTTCTTGTTTAAAACTAGGTGCATGGGTACTCATCTTTGCGAGCAAACTACTTAAAATATAAAATACTTTAAGCTTCAAATTTTAGAGGCTAAAACTTGTTTGTCTTGCCTATATACTGCTGACCAAAAATGACTTTCAAGGAAGCTCTAGGAACTAGGTACGGTCAGCATGTTTTAAAAAATCATAGTAGGTAGGTAACGAAAGTTCGTAAATGTATGAGTTCACTAGGCATCTATTCTATGCAATATTTTAAACTTATGCAATATTTATTACAAAATATTATAATTATTCCAGGAATAATAAATAAAAAAATCCTGTTTCCTGGTACTTTATTTGCCCGGACGTTTCACGTAATATAAAATTCCATCTGTCATAAAACCGATTTCATAACATAAATACCAACAGTTATGTTTTCTAAAAGTAGATTTATTTAGTTCAAATGTTTTATGAATTCATCAACTAATACCAACTAAATAACGGTTAGGTATATCAAATCAGTATAGCTACATAACTGGCAATATTTTCAGTTCACATAAAATAGCATAGGTAGGTACAACCAGGATAATGACCACTTCCATTACAACATTTATAACAGTCGCTCAATTTATTTCAGACATTTTGTAGGTTACTGGTAAACAACGCATACCTATTTAATAAACAGCTGTTCCGTAAAAAACGTAATGGAGAACAAAAGATTTTTTGTTGATTTTCCAAATGTCGCTGAAATTTTTTGTTGTTTTAAACATACTAAATTTTTAGATTCTGTAACTATACAAATACGATACTAAATAATAAAAAACACAGTTTAAAATTAGTGTTTAGTCCATAGAATAATATAATGTTTAGTCTCTTCACTGAATGTCATCTTTTTCAGGCAACCATAGGTAGAGAAAATGTCAAAAACCAAAAAAGGTAAAGATTTATAACTTGTTATGCTTTGCTAGAGCTTTATAAAGGTACCTACACATATTTTTCCCGTGGAAAATTTACACTTATGTTCATATATCCTAGTCACTCCCAGACTCCCAAAGAGTCTCCCGTTAATTTGTGGAGTGTGAGAGGGTAGTAAGGTAAATGCTTAACATCAGGCAGGCTGTAGGTGTACAGTAGTTAAATGCAAAACCTTTCCCACGTAAAAATATATTAAAAAGTCACTCAAAGTTTATAAAAAACATTGTAAAGCTAAATGGAACGCTCTGTCAATATACCTTTAATGAAAAATTGTAGGTACTATTGAAAAGTAATGTTTTCGATACAGGTTGGGAAAATCTTTAAAAAACTTACTAAAAACATCTCCGTTCCTGGTTCGTCATGGTCTGTAAATAACGAAAAAGTTTGTTTTTTCACTCTTCGTAAGCTATCAAAATCGAACAACTCTGCAAAAAGCTATAGGTTCATGTTCCTTGTTCAACTATATGCTCACAAGCAATGAGTGAACAATCAATCTTCCCGGTTTTCGTAACCTATACCTACCTATACAATTTGTATACCTCTTTGTGTTTGTTATATTTTCCATATCAAGTTTTTGGAGCTATGGACGTACATTAAATATTTATGATAAAAAGATATTAAACAGTATCAAAATTGGTGATCAAATGAATCGTCCGTAACCCGAAAATTTTAATTTAAAATCTATTAGTAGTAGGTACTCCACTACCTAATAGGCCAGTCTGTAATTTTTCCCCGCGAATGCCTATAAATCAGTTTATGATTTTTTTTTAAATGTTGCAAAAGAATCAATCGATCCTTAAAACATATTAAAAAAACATAGACAGGTATTTGTAAAATTTGTATGCTCATACAAATTTTACAAATACCTGTTATATGAGACAATTGGCCGGGTGACGCGGCGGCGGACCAAGATCATCAACGGCTTCAAGGTTTTTTCCAAAACCACCCGTCCAATAGTATGAATAAAACATCCAAGAATAAGCAAGTCCGAGACAAAGCCCGAGGCGCGAATTGCTTATTTAAAAGTTATCCTTTCAGAATTGATACGACTGTGGTCAACAAAAAGACTTTGTTTAGCAGTGAGCTCTGCTATGACTGACTGAATATAGCTGAACAAATGGAATAAAGGTAAGAAGCGTATTTAAAAAAAATCTTAGTATTGAAACGTCGACATTAAAAAAATTAAATGATGTCAATGCCAATGTCAAATCTATGCCAAATATGGATGTTTTGTAAATGTTGGATTAGGATAGGATTGAGATTACTATTTATTTATACGGTAATGGTTTAACAAAATAAGTAATAATCTATAGAAATAAGTTACCATGGATCAAAGTAATCGTACCAGAAGAAGTGATTTGGATATAGATAGTTTCCGCAATGACGAGCCTGGGTTCGACCGGGCTCGGATGAGGAGACAGTCGGGTGGCTTCGTGGACCTGGGAAATGAATCACAATATGGAACGGGTGGACATCAAGCATCCGGAGCCAACGAGATCTTTGCAGATATCCAGGTACGAAAGTAACATCGCACAAAATTAAATATTATAAAATACACTTATTTGTGTACTTGTTCTAACTACGGTCATCTTTTCTAGGGCGATGTTCCATGGTGGAAGTCTAACTTCTTCATATCACAGCCAGTTTTGTTCGGCACCTGGGATGGAGTGTTCACATCCTGCCTTATTAACATATTTGGTGTTATAGTATTTCTGCGGTCAGGCTGGATTATTGGCCAGGCTGGCTTAGTTAATGGAGTTTTTATAGTCATCTTTACAGGTAAAGTAGCCCAAACATAATACACTACTAACATTGTTAACATTTTCTATGATACCTTTGGTAATCAGTGATATTAAATGATGTGAAAGTAACAAAGTCTAGTTACTATAGTCTTTTACTTAACACAGGTACCTATTAGCACAATAGTGTTGTATACTTAAGCAGTACCTATATGGGACACCCCACATATCACGGAAGCATGTTGCTTGAAGTTTGTAGTTAAATGCTATCTACTTTAAAAAGTATGGCCTCTGTTTTTATTTTCCTCAAAAAGACTGCCACTCAAAGACTACACCAAACTTAAAATAATTTTCTATTGAATAATTTGATTAACAATTAGTTTTACAAAACAATATACTAACTGTATCAATGGTTGTTTAACACATCCAATAATTATAATTGACTATGAAAGTAAACTCTAATCTTACATGTTTTGTATGATTGTTTCAGTGTTTGTAGCTTTGATATCAGTATTATCAGCTGTTGGTATTTGTGAAAGATGCCGGATAGAGAGTGGAGGAGTGTACTTCTTGCTGGCTCACACCCTCGGCTCCCGGATGGGAGGTGCTCTCGGCATGGTCTACTGTTTTGGACAGGTATCTGTACTTGTTAACATCTAATAGATATGAGTCACCAACTTGTCTTAGCACTGTTTTATCAATTATGATGTCATCAACAAAAGTATGAATAGTGTTTGAATAATTCTTGACAATTCCTTATGTTGCTATTCATGTTACCAGTTTATCAAATTGTTTTAAATAGTTTCACACATATTATATTTTTTATTGGAAGATTTATCCTTACCCATTATGGTTGTTGGAGTCTTTTATTTTATTATTCATGTATAGCAAACAACATTTTCACATTCATTTTACACAGTCACATAATTTTATCCTGAATCTAACAGAGTATCTCAACTCTTACACAGCATTATGATGAACTAACTACAAATGAAATAATTGATGTATAAATATGCTTTTTTCAGGCTGTTGGATGTGCCTTAAATGTATTTGGTTTTGGTGAGTCCATGGCAAGCCTGGTCTCCACGGACAACACCTGGGCAGCGAGAGGGTTTGCTGTTGCCGCTGTCATTTTACTCGGCACTATCAATATTGCTGGAGTCAAGTGGGTGATTAAACTGCAATTTCTCTTGTTGCTGATAATATTGCTAGCAGCCCTTGACTTCTTTGTGGGATCTTTGACAACTACACCAAGTAAGTACCATGAGTTTAAGTGGTTAACATACATATTTGGTTGTCTGTATGAATGTGAAAAGTGAAACCTGATGGTGTTTGGAAATACAAAATTTAAGACAGACAAAAAAAGTCTTATAATTGTGCTTATGCATACATACATTAAATACTATTTTTACTGCATATTATCAACAATGGTATATGTATAGTAAGTCCATCATATTAAAAAATATAAAGACATTTTTTCTGTAGGATCTAATATAATACACTTGAACATACCAATAATTTATCATGCTTTTTGGTATAACAAAAATATAATGATTCTAAATCTACATCTTGCCCTGTTCCCAGAAAATTATAACCCAGGGTCTTCAAATCTAGAGTAAATAGGTTTCTTCTAGGCAAGCGTGCTACATCTTAGACTATAGTGGTGCTTAACATCAGGCAGGCTATAGTCAAACGTAAGCCTATTTAATGTAAAAAAAAAAAAAAAAAAACTAATAATCCTATTCCAGCCACTGACTTCAAAGGCTGGCTCGGAGGTACAATAGCCAACAACACATGGGCAGACTACCAGGACAACTACACCTGGTTCAAGTGCTTCGGGGTGTTCTTCCCGACCATCACCGGCATTCTAGCTGGTATCAACATGAGTGGGGACCTGAAAAACCCCTCTGCAAATATACCCAATGGATCTTTAGCTGCTATTAGCACTGGGTATGTTATTTTTATAATTCATAATGCTCACAATTGCAATTGACTGTTACAATATACTTGTTTAATGTGAATGTTTTGTCTGACCTTAACATACACAATTAATCTATACTAATATTATAAAGCTGAAGAGATTGTTTGTTTGAACACACTAATCTCAGGAACTACTGGTGCGAATTGAAAAAATATTTTTGTGTTGAATAGACCATTTATCAAGGAAAGCTTTAGGCTATATAACATCACGCTGCAACTAATAGGAGCGAAGAAACAGTGGAAAAAACGGGGAAAATTATTCATCTTTCAGGGCTTCCGTTGCGTGTGCTGCGAAAACGGTTCTAAATTCAAAGAATTAAGGCTAATTCTAAAATCAAAATAACTATTCTACGCAGATGAAGTCGCAGGCACAGCTAGTTCATTATAAAAGTTAATCTGTTTTATTACATTGTGATTTCAATGGGTTAGTAAATACAAAGTAAGGCAAACATTAACTAATACTCGTAGTAGTTAGACTGAATCAGTACACACAATGCAATATGAAGATTTGACCTTTAAAGTTGATAAAGAAAAGGAATAATCTAAGTGTTCTTATGTTTTCAGAACTTTCCTCTACCTAATGTTCATAATAACCCTGGCTGCAACAGTGACAAGAGAAGCTCTACTGACAAATTACTCCATAACTGCTGACATATCAGCACTGAGAGTGTTACTGCTTGCCGGTTTATATGTCAGTTCAATGAGCTCATGTCTCGGAGCTATGTATGGGACCCCCAGGGTGCTACAAAGTATTTCCAATGAGAAGGTCATACCTGGGTTAGAAGTTCTCGGACATGGCGTAAGTATTGTCAAATTAAAGATATAAAGAGTTTGGTGTTTAATAAAATTTTATGAACGATTAAAGATAGTTGTGTTTTAGTAGTTAATGCAACTGTCATATAATTAAGGGTATAAAAACACTCGTTACTATTATGAAACTCGCTGCGCTCGTTTCATAAACTCACACTCGTGTTTTAATACCCGTGTTATATGCAGTTGCATACACTACTTTATCTTCACTAATGCAATTAATCAAACAACAAAAGTAAAAGCTGACAATAGTTAATTTTTCATATAATTTTCTAGATTTTTCTGGCAAAAGATTGTGAGTTACTTTTGTTGCCAATTCTAGAATATCCGGAGGCGTACAAATACCATCGTCGCTATCCATTTTTAACTTTTAATTTGTATTTAAAAAACAAAACACATTGCGAAACATTAAATTCACGCGTACATGTATTGTCACAGTGATTTTGCCGCCATTAAAATCTAACCAACGAGAGTGCAGCGCGACCAACCTGATTGGCCCTGCAATCAGGTTGGTCACGCTTTTTCGATGTTATAATGAGCTATTACGATATCGATGTGGATATTATAACATCATGTGAAATTGCTTAAATTGAGTGTTTTGTTGTCAGTGCTATAACAGTAGTAATTATAAGTCAAGTATTGGAAACATAAGTAGAATGTTACAACATTAGTGTAGATAAAAATATTTACTTAACAGTTATTTGATAGCATGCTAGTGAAATTTAACGAGTTTTGCTTTATTTCAGTACCATTTTAGTAGAAATCAAATCATAAATCCATACATATTTTTGCAGACTTTCTATTCTGCACTCTCTTCATATTTTTACTCATTGTAGTTAGTTGCTCATAATTTACTACTGACTCAGTATTGTTTTTTTTTTGTGTATTCTATGTTAGTGATTCCACTGACAAAGAATAAAGCAGATTTCTAAGCCAAGAAGGAAATTGTACTACCTATGTCCATCAATTTATTTCCAGAGAGGACCGAACAAGGTGCCACTGTACTCCATGGTGGTCGTAGCCATAGTGACAGTAACATTCATCATCATCGGAGACATCAACAAGCTTGCCCCCATCGTCACCATGCCGTTCCTCATCACATATGCTAGCATTGATTACTCTTACTTTGCCCTCGCACAGACTTTTGATTTGCAACACAAACGCGAAATGAGGTATGGTTTTGTTTAACTTTTTGTTTGGATTTTTATAACCACTGCTCATCTAATTTATTGTTATTCCATCTCCATGTCCTTTTTAGAATTTTATTCTGATAGCTTATTGATTACCTAATTTATTTGTGTCACTTCAATAAGAAATCATCATTTCAAAATTAAATTAAAGTCTTAAATGGTGCTCATTACATTTTAAATGCAACCAAGCCAACATCTACCTTGATATAAGATTTGTCTAAACTTATGATTAAAGGCATTTCATATCGAAACAAACAATTTCATTTGACCCATAGGCATACACGAATATGCACAGAACATAATGAATTTGGTTGGCTAAATAGATAATATTTATTCCGCCGTATGTTTCAGGTTCCAAGGGCATTCCCAGCGAGAGAGCCAGGTGTACGGCGCCACGGGCAGTGATCTAGATCTTCTGTTTCCTGAGAGGATACGACACAAGAATGTTGGCGTGAGTGAAACTTTGATGATAATCGTTTCTTCCTAATTCCAATTATAACCGAACAATTAGGCAAAAAGACGCCGTTTAATTCTAAAGCTAAAGAAAAAATGTCTAAAGCACAAGCCTAAGAAAATTATTTCCACTATCAGTGTAGGTATTAATTAAGTATTGAAATGTATTATTGCGTTGAAGATTCCCTGTGCTTATCAGTGCATTAGCACTAGAATTGTTTAACGCTTTCAATTATATTCATTGTTTTGTTTATCTGTTTCGCTTATTCTTTTGATCCCCAATATTAACAGAACTAAATACTTTGATAAGATAATGTTATCAATACATGGTATCAATTTATCGTCACTGATAAAAACGGTAATAGTTCATCAATTGTGTTAGCATTTTTCCTGCTAAAATAAACAATTTATTTTCTACTAGCTTTTGCCCCCACACTTAATTATATCTACATGAAAACTTTCCTCATGAATCACGTTATGTAGTTTTAAACATCACAGCGTACATCAGGAGGACATTTAGGATCAAATCTTTAATACTGCTTGATTTAGACACTTTTTACTATCGTGAAATTATTGCTAATTTAATAACATTCCTTTTGAATATGTTTTTTTTTTACAAGGGATGGGTTTGCACTTGACCGTAATTATATGTATACAAAACGTGTTAGCAGGACTTCACCCCATCCCCTACCGAGCCGGCGGCGGTGGTGGCAAACGGCCGCGCGGGCACCGGCGACGCGCGCCGCCCCGCCGTCAGCGTGCACTCCAAGAACAAGAACTGGTACTCGCACCTCTGCAACCGGTGGCTGTCTCTGGCCGGGGTAAGTTTATCATTCAGCAATCAAGGAATCTAATCTATAAAATCTCTGCGACTGGTAATTGTCTTAAGCTGTCGTATTTCATTCGTCAGGTCGGGTTATGTGAAGGTCCGCCTAAGCTCACAGCAATCTAGCACTCTAAAATAAGAATTATCCATGCTGTTACGACACTATTATTATTCACAGTGCCTTTAGTCCCACTGCTGGGCTATCTATTTTCATGCTAGGTGTCTGGATTCTTTCTGCTGTTCTTGTGTAGATATGGTTTGTTCAGATATTGTCAAATATAACAGATATTGTCCCATAAACCCTTTGGCTGCAGAGTATATCGAGCTCGAAGAGCACAGTGCGAGTGTTATTCATTTTAGATTTTCATTAGACATCTCCGCATCCACTTCCCAGGGAACCTGTCTGTTCATTTTAACTACATAAACCAGAATCAAACACTTTTAACCTTTCTTAGTTATAATCGATTGGTCAAATTATTCGCCAGGTGGCAATAAAGCTGCTGCTGATGTTCCTGGTGAACTGGTACTACGCGCTGGGCTGCCTGGGCTGCCTGTGGCTGCTGTGGCTGTACATCGGCGCCGCCAACCCCGCCGTCAAGCCGGGCCGGGCCTCCGAGTTCCGCTTCTTCCACTGGCTCAAGATCGCCTTCTTGCAGATGATCGGGTGAGATTCTATTTCATTTATACCTATAGGTTTAAAGCAAAGCAAATTCAGGAAAAATTTCAACAGAAAAGCGGGAAAAAAGGGAAAAATCATTTTTCACATACAGTGCCATCTCTGATACATAGCATGTACTACAATCTGGTGGCGAAACGGAGTTCGCCGGGTTTGCTACTCTACTATATAAAAATAAGTCGGGTTTTCCTTCCTGGCGCTATAACTCCAAAACGCACGAACCGATTTCCACGGTTTTGCCTCATTCGTCTCAGGTATCAGGCTCAGTGAGGTTTATGAAAAAAAAACGTTATCGTTATAACTTTTTTATTTAAGAACCGATTGAAATGAAACAAACACTAAATGTTAAGTTGAAAATGCACCAACATGTTAGTGAAAACCGTAGACAAATCGTCTACGGTCTAGTCTATAACTAACAAATATACCGACAGACAAACATAATTATTTTTTCCATTATTTTCAATGAACAGACACCGACCGGTTGCAGTTTTATTATATGTACTATGATAATATCTGTACAAATCTTCAAAGTTATCTTAATAATAAATAAATCGTTTTTTTAAAGCTGAAGAGAAGAGATAAAGGAACAACACTTCTTCTTTTTAAAATTATCGATGAAGTTTCGCAGTCTAACAATCAATATAATATACATGCCTTACCAAAACTTAAAAGCCAACATTCATGTTTTCTTTTTTACAATCTAGGAAGCGGCCTCTAGAATACGAGCAGCTGGTGGTGACCCCGGTGCACGCCGACATATCCATGGAGGAGGAGCGACTCAACGATGACAACGAGGACTTCGCGTCGCGCCGCCGCTACCACCAGTCCACCGCCGTACAGAGCCATCTAGTGAGCGTCGACAGCTAACTTGTACTACGACTGCGTCTGTGTAAATACTAAATAAGTATGAACAAAGTCACTCTCGTGTGACATTCTCTAAGCTAGAAAGAAAGAAAACATTTATTGTGACAGATTTAAAAGAAAAACAAACACGAGTAAAAACATAAGCAAATACAAAATCTGCAACAACACAGCCCCAACTCAGCATAATGCTGGTTCTGTAGAAGCAATCAGCGCTGGTCTTCCGTTGGGGCTGGTAGTGACGTCACGCACGTACAAGAAGGAAGGCAATTACAAATATCTGTATAAATATTGGCTGGTTCACTCTTAGTTCAGCCTTTCTTGCTACGCCCATATTTTACAGTATATGTCAGTTTGGTGTTAGTTGGAGCCGCGCGTCATTAGGATAAGATTACCTTATTGATAGAGTACTAAACCCGTACTTATGCTTCATTATCAAACTTATTTGGAAATAAGAGATAACAAAATCTGTAAGCACTTAATCGTGGTAGATTTCGCAACAAAATAAAATAAATAAAATTTCCGGGACATTGCACACAGCGCCATCTAGCCCCGTACTAAGCAAACGCTTGTGTCGTAGGTACTACATAACGGATATAATACTTATATACTTATTTTTGTAAATACATACCTAAATACACAATACATAGAAACGACCAGACTCAACACAATTAATTATAGATTTTTAAAATTCATAATTACTTGTGCTATGCGGGAATCGAACCACTGTGTGACTTGGTCGTTGACTTGTACCCACTAACGTATAAAGAATGTTCAACGGCCAGTCATATAACATTAACTATAATAATAAAGAAATCGCAGTCGTGACTGCGACCTTAGACTTAGCACGACCTAGTCTAGATTTCATTACTCGTTGGAGATAAACAAGCAGCTCCATCGAGACTTGGTTAGTTTTTTACAGAACGTTTTTGGTGGGATACAGTTTAGAGCATGTCACATGAGACTTAAGTGTATTTATTGAATGGTGCTTTTAATGATTGCGTCGCGGAATAATTTGTGGATTTGTATAGAAATTACAAGTCCTAATTATCATTTTTGCTAGATTTTATTACGTTTGTTAATTGTAAACAGTTGTGTCACGCATTTACGTATAGTTTATGTTAAATGTAACGCGAAACAATGAAATATGCTAAATGTTAGTTGAACGACGATTTGAGTGAGTGTCAAGCAAATATTGCCCAATTTTTTAAGGCCGAGATTGTTTATTATTATTTAGTTATTCTTTTTTTAATTCTTTGACAATACCATAAGCTGATCAATGTTTTTGGATTCTAAAAATCCCAAACCTAATTCCCAGTGTAAATGATTCCAAAAATGTCTAATAGGTTAAATTTTCGTATAAAATTTGGAAAAACAATAATGTTATTGTTCCGAACCGAACTTCTTAGGGCGGCTTTCATTATTTCATAATTGGTTCCAATATTTTTATGAAAATTTGGCTACTTGATTATGCTTTATAAAAATATATTCCATTTTAAAGTAATGACTGAAAGTATTCTTAGTTGACACCTATTTATGGACGTGTAATTATGACTAATATTTTTTATTTTATTGAACAACTATTTTTATAGCGTTAAATGTAACTTATGATAAACATAGCACAATAATTTATTAAAGATTTTAAATAACAGCATAGTTTCTTTTGTACTTACTCTAATTAATTAACTAGCACATCAATAAAATAGTAAGAATTTGTATCTTTTGCTGAGGTAGTTAAAATAATAGTGATGAAGCATTTTAATGTAAGCAGTGATGAAATGCAAGATGAATAAATATTTTTACTAAATCTTATTTGCAGTTTTTTATTACCATGTAATATCAGTATAATTTTGTTTGTATCGTAATATGATGATATCGTCCCAGTCGTACCTGACGATGGCGACCCTGCGTGTCTTCCTGGCGTGTGCTCTAGTGGCAGGGAAATCCAAACTTCGTCTTGAAGACCCGGTCACTCGATGCGCAGTAGAGCTGGCCTAAGCTGTTATCTGGTAGTTGTAGGACGGTTTTGGATGGTTCTTACGAGCTTGGCGCTTCAAATCCAACTCGAGTAGATGAGCACACTCGAAATTTAAAAGTATTAATTAAAAAAATTATATCAATCCAGTTAATACCCTGTTATCAATGCAGGTTAGGATGTCAATTACTTACCTTAAGCTCAAGAGAAGATACTAGCTTTATTTAAGTTTACTCTAGATTAAATTCTATGAAAACAACCAATATAGTAGTAGATAAGTAGTCCATTTTAGGTCTTTCTGGTCTTCGCCTTACGCTGAATTCCTTTCTAATGTTTTTCCATCCCTCGAGACAGTTTTAGCTACCATAACTTAACACTTGTTATAAAAATAAATCTTCGACAGTGGTACAGTGGCTCAGAACAGAACAGGTTTGTAAGTACATAATATGTAGGTTTCAGCATTTACCTTTTAAACTCAAGCGTTCAAAAAGGTAATGTTCAGACCTATGTACCAGTATACCAGTATACGAACACCGGTGAAACGATGGATGATATAAGAAAGTTAGAAGGAAACATCTGGGCAAGAACAGCGCAAGACGGAGTATTGGCGTAAGAGGGAGGAGGCCTATACCCTGCAGTGGGTCTCATTAGGCTGACGATGACGATGTACCAGTGTAGACTAGGCACGTTACAAATAAAACTCATAAAATACCTATTCACTCGCTTTATTATAATGTATGCAGTAGTACTTAGGTAGGTACATAATTAAGCAATTGTCATGTTTTAGAAAATCTAATACTTAAACGCTTAATTAAGTTCTGGCCAAAAAGCCACCTTTATTATGTAGGTATAACATTAATGCTTTCAAATGATACAATCACCTATTGTAGACTATTTGGTCTTTACGCAACTTGTCTCAGCCATACAGTAATGTGGTTCACGTGAAGTGTCCCGAGGGCTTTTATATACAAAGTGCTGTATAATGCATGTAGCAAGTCTCACAAATTAAGAAATAAGAAACGAGCAATTGAATGTTATTTTTTTTATTTAATCAAAAATTACGTTTTAATTTTTGACGCATTTTTATTATTACTGAGGGTTATAATTCATTACAGGGAAGTTAAATGTTTTCACACAATAAGTTTTTTCATATAAACTAAGTTCGCAATCATGAGGCTGTATTGAGTCTTACTTACAGCATTGTTTGTATCCAAATACGCTCGGGCACAACACCTTATTATTTATTGACAAACTAGGCCATCTAGATTTACTAAAACATATGAGTTTGAACGAATCGAGCTATAGCGACGGTTTAAATTCTTAACCACTTACAACTAAGCAAATTTAAAGATTCTTTTTTTTAAACACGTGCGGTTTTGTCATTTACAAATGCATGCTGGAATGATGTTACTTAGCTGACATTAAAATGGCGGCCGGTAATAAAAAAATAAACTTAGCTTTTAATGTTGTAATTACTCGCATTATTACTCATAAATATAATAAATTAAATTAGGCCGGTTACAATAGCAAAAACGAATAAATAGATTTCTATCGTAGCTTATATTTTTTAAATCCCACCTATATTTGTCTATAATTTTAGATAAACCAAATATGAACTCTTTAATTTCGTTAAAAACTTTGTTTTGAACACGAATTACTCCTGGGCTCCTGGCCAAGATTCACACACTTATGTCGGTTTGCGTTTGATTCAATCACAAACTATTTGTTATATCAGCATTTAACATCGGATAGGAAACGACGTGGGAATAAGGACAAACCATTATTTAAATATTAAGCTTATCACATTTTTTCTAAGGTCTAACAGTAGGCATAAGTAGGTCCCATTGTACTTACGATTTATTAATTATTGAATTGGTAAGGTCCACAATTGATTTACTACAGCACGACTTATTGTGCCACAAACATTATTAGTACCTAGACGTTCGAATACAAATTACAGTTAAAATAATTGCTTCGAAAAATTGAAATGAAAACCAGTTCATCAGTATCTTTGACATTCTTTTTCACGCTTTCATCTGATTATCAACAGCAGTTAACAAACATCGTCTAAACATGGTGATCGGACTCCCGCGCTACGAGCCCTCTACGAATGCTACAAAATTACTAAAATTAGCTACGCTGAGCCAAGAGAATAACATGGCACTGCTACGCTCATAATCGTATTCATTCGGTTATCGTTTTCTTGTGAGTTTGTTTATAAGTCATTCATATTTTATTCAGGTACTAAAATCAGGACGGAAAAAAATTGCGTTAAATACTTGTAACACAAAATCTTGTAACTCAAAATGAACGTGCGTTAAAAACTGAATGACTGCGTTACGATAAAGCAAAACTTTACATCGATTGTTCGAGCTCCATGAAATTTAACTATTATATAATCATCTTCGAGTTATTTTTAGGCACATCCATTAAAATTAATAATGTAAGTGGCACTACAAGTAATGCAAGCTTTTACAATGCATGTGACTATGAGGTTTAATAAAAATACTAAGGTAGGTAGAAGTACCTCAAGTATCTATAAAGTTTAACCTACAAGAGTAACAATATTTTGTTATTACAATTCCAATAGAAAGATAGGTTTTCTAGGAAAATAATACAACAGATAGATAAGTTGTTCTATTTCAATATCAATTTTAAAATCTTATCTATTTAATTTGAATTTCAGGCAATGCTTACCCTGCTTTTTATTGAGAAACATGTCCAAAATCGTAAAATTGGTTCGAGAAAAGGGTTTCCTAATAAAATATGTAATACCCGGATAGGTACGACATTGTCATTATGTTCCACAAAGCAAGTGGCTAGGTATACATATTTACACAATACAATATTAGGCGCTCGGTACCTTCGCTTACAAATGGTGTTTTGGTACCTTTTAATTCTAGAGACTAGGTGGTACGAGTAGTAATACTTATTCATTGATGCAAACAGGAAAACTGAAAATTATCACAGTTTCTTTGTCAATTCTCGGTCTATATGTTATATTCTAATCGAAGGGAAACAATACGAACAATGTGAAGGAAATGTTTTTGGAGGCCATTGTCAAAATCAAGTGTTTGGTTTTCAAGAAATGGTGAAAAACGCACATGAATATTATGCGTCTTTACAACATTAATGCAGTTTTAGATCGGACGAAAAATATATTTGAACAAGTTCATATATTATATGAAACATTTGTCAGGTTTAACCAGCGTTAAGAATAGAGTTGTTGAATTTGAATTGTTAATAGAAGTTTGAAATTATATTTCAGGATATACATAAGGTGCATGTTAAGGTACCGAGTTAGTCCCTGGGGGCAGTGAGTGTTGGCCACCGACACGATCTCGGAACGATTAGTTTGGGATCATCAATTTAGCTTTTATATTTTTATAATTTGCATTATCAATTACTCTGTCCTGTTGTGCAAACATTCTAGGTAGCTTTTATTTTTCAGCGCAATCGATACATGAATGTAAGTATAAGTGTGTCTGACAAGAACAATAGGTACATGTTTTGTCTAATTTATTCTATAATAATAAATTTATATCTAACTTAGATATTTACTTATTTTTAAAATATTTACAACGTAATAACAATATATTAAATTCCTTTGGGATCTTTCAATTTAATAAAAATAAAGCACCTACTATGAAAATGTACATATTCAAGCAATTCTATAATTCAAATAATTAAGCGTAGGATTTCAAATGAACTACTTTACTTACGCACCTAAATAATTTTAAATTTCTTCGTAACCGAGTGGAAGTGACAGTCCATTATTATACCACAATACTGGCTCGTTGTATAATCTTATTCGATTTATTCAAGATTTAAGACACACTTCAACCTTTATCCTATTCAACTCATTACTTAAACTATGATTGCTTCTCTCCTTAAACAAAGCACCTATCTACCAGGAAAGTTTGTGATCGGACAGCGTTCGTGTCATTATATTGCTATTATTGTGCGGAGAAGGCCAGCGAGGAGATTTGCGAGGGTCCACCTCTTAAAATAACGAGACACTTTGAGCTCTCTTGACTTCATTCATATACGACACCTTCTCTCTAGTTTCGAGGCTTATCAGTAATATGGAAAGCAGCGTATCCTGGACGAGTCTGTCGGTATTCCGACATAGTGGAATGCGAGGTAAAGTCATCGAGCGTTTGTCTTTGCAAGTCGTCGGCAGCGGACTCGTGCGGGGCGGGCTGGGGCGGCGCGGCGGAGGTCAGACGTCGGGGCGCAGCAGGTGCAGGTCGACGGCCACGTCGCGGTGGTGCGCGCGCACCAGCCGCGGCGCGGGGGCCTCGCGCGCGCCCAGCAGCGCCGCGTCCTCCGCCACCGAGTCCCCGGAGCCGTAGCCGCGCTCCTCTGCCTCACCCTCCGCCTCACCCGTCTCGCCCTCGCACCACGAGCCGGAGCCCGAGCTGCCCTCCTGCGAGCACCCCGCGCCCGCCTCCGTCTCCACCTCCACCGAGCAGCTCGCGCACACCTCTGCAACCCCACGACACACTCGTACACAAACAACATACATATACCTACGTAGGTAGGTACTTCAATTTACGATTAGGTACTCATTTAGATTCGACTCCGGATTACGACATAATTAAGAGTCCGCTCTACAGTACATGCTAGGCGTGCTCAGATATCTGCAATGACGGCTTTAACAGTAGTGACTTTTGGAACACCACCTAGAATAACACTAATAAAGTAGTAATTTGAACGTTACTTGAATGTTCTAGTTTTACGACAACATCGATATGAATAAAGGATTGGGCTTGCCCATAATAAATAATATAGGTACATATGTGTGCTACGTACCTACTTTATAAATGTAAGTAAAAATTAAAATCGTAAATACAAAACATGCTGATGCAGTAACTACAAATATAAGGGTACATATGGGTATGAAAAGGCAGATTTTATTAGTGCCTTACCATTTTGTACATTCACTCGTAGAAATATTTACCTAATAAGATTTATCAGGTGTAATGTTTATGTATATCTAATTTCCAAGAGACAAGAATACTTTTATGGGGTGTTATATTTTGTATTTTTATATCATGTATTGCATGGCATTCCAGTCTATTTTTTGTAAGTATTATAGCCATTTTTTTTTATAAAACATTATTCTTCAAAATAACAACGATTTGACAACCATAATAAATTAAGTTATACCATAAAACATAACAGGCACGAGAAATATTGAAGAACATCGCCCAATAACGAGGAGCAAAATAATCATAAGGAAATCAGAAGAGGATCCTAAGTTATCTATCTAAGTACGACACTTTTATATGACAAAGACACACATTCATAGTCCAAATAGAGAGTCGTAGATCGGACAGGGGAGGGGGAGGGACACAAACAGAGGCGCTAGAGAGCCAGCTAGCTAGGTAGGTAGGTAGGTATATGTAGCATGCCACACATCGAATGGCGGGCGACTCACGCGGCCGGCGGCGGCGGTATACAACGGGGCTCTCCCCACTCGACCGTCAGAGAGAGGTAGATGATGAATAATCTTCATAAGATGCTGCAATTTTGTAATATGCGCATATTTATACCTAAGGCAACGATGTTCAATTGGTTAAATTAGCATTCACAACATTGACTAATGGCGATATGTTTGCGTGTGCATTGTGCATGATAGTGTTTGTGCAATCGCGAGTAGGTAATAGATATGTATGGTAATTAGTTATTTGTATAAATGATAGTATGTTTGATTTGAACAATTCTCCTGTCAGTGCAGCTGTGGAATGTAAGATGGTTAACATAATGCTAGCACAGTCCAATGCAGTGGAACTCTAGTTTCGACATTGTGTACGAAATAAGTGCTATTATTATTTGTAGCCAGTATGTAAAATTTATAACAGAGATTCTTTCTAGGTAAGTAAGTGTATGACTCAGTGGACTCGACTAACATTGTCATTGGCTCAGGGTTCTTTCTGACGGGCGCTAATTCAAAGCTTTATCTCTATAAGTATCTACTCGACCAAGTCACGAATACCACAAAGTTAAAGTTTATGTTAATTTGCCCCAATTCAAATAAGTTTTCTGTGGAATGTAGCAAACTTGATGAAGATTTCTGTGAATAGTTGGTTATGTTATCAAACTAAATCTTCAAGATTGGTTTATTTGTCAAGATGCGAGTGTGGAGGTTTGATCGGATGGCAGCAAGTGAGGTGTGGCTAGGTACCTGAGCTGTCAGTGATGAGGCGGGGCGGCGTGTCTTCCCGGTCGGTGGGCACTACTATCACTACTTCATCGTCCCTCGGGGACTCTCCGTTGCGGCTGCACGATGTTCTGCAAATTGAACGCGTTCCCTGATTAGCTTTACATTGACGGCTGACTCCTATTAACTGGAGCACAACGGCTGACTTGATGAGCTTTGCATAATTTAAGCCACAGTGATTTGCTTAATAATTTACGTAGTATTGTTCATAACACAATTCCAATTAAGTTTAAATCTGCAAACAGATTTTTATGATAAAGATTTGTAACCTTATTAAGAGAAAATCACTTGTGATTGGAATAAAAAACACATATAATAGATTTTTTCCTCTACGTCAAACTGTGACAGCCCTTAGGGCACTGAAAGAATTGCTTTCGTGAAATAAGAGCACAGCGAAATAAACAACGGCTCTTTAGCTTTTGGTCATTGAATTGAGGTTCATTAGAAGAAGATTTTAACCGCGGAAATCGGTATAGTCAAGAAAATGTAACAAAAATACATAAACAATGAATACCTAGTAAAGATAAACTATCCAGCTAATAAAAACCTGCAACCTCGTGAATAAAGACCTATAATTGATTATTACTAGTGATGTAGGTACTCACTTGACGATTACTTTCTTCTTCATGAAGCGCGTGCCGAGGTCAGAGAAGCCGCGGTTCATGGGGCGCTGGTGCGGCAGCGGCGGGGCGGAGGCGGGCGCGGGGGGCTCGTAGCCGCGCGACACGGGCGAGTTGGGCTCCGAGCACTGCTTGTCGACGAGCGCCGGCCGCGTCCGCCCGCGCAGCGCCAGCGTCACCTCACCGGCCCCGCTCGCGCCGCCGCCGCCCGCCGCGCCGCCGGCTATCCGCCGCACGCGCCTGTCCTCTTCGAATAACTCTATTAAATGATCCAACTTACTCTCAATATCATCTACCTGAAAATAAAAGTGCACGTTCTCATTCGTATGAAAGCGAAACTACAAGACCTCACGTAATGTACTCACTTGTCTTTCAATTTTAACTACTCTGGAAGCGAGGCTGATTTTGGATGCGTAGACGTCTTTAGCTTTCGACCCTTGCTTGCCGAGGATTTGATCTAACCTGCGACACACAATGAAATCCTGTATTGAATTTGTACTCCGGTTTATTTCACTCGAGGGAAACATACTCGTAAATGAAAAAAATATTTCAGGAAATTAATTTGCTGCGTATGAGAAAATGTCAGTAAACTGTTGCCGGAATTTACGTCGGAACAATACATCATTGTCGGCACACGTTCCCAAAACGTTGGAAATAAAAGCCCGCCAGCGCCCTGACATGGATCCTGTTCAAACTTTGAAACGGTTCACTTTTTAACTGGTTCGTTTTATTTCCTGCCTTCGAACAACAAACGCTCGAGCGGACGTCATCTATCTTGCTAATATAGTTAATGGCGCATTAGAGTCGCTCCGAGCTTTCCTCTGACATCTGTCTTACCTTTGCGAGCCAAATTGAGCCAAGTGGGAAAGTAATTAATAACAGTTTGTAGTCGGCGCGTTGCTCGGCAACGGACCGGCAACGCTGGCTGCCCAACTGCTCATCCATGTAACGACTAACTGGCACAATCCCTAATGAAACGTCGTTAAATCATAGGGCTTTGTTTACTATGCCTACTGAACAACCATTATGTAGAACATTACTTACTTTTGGAAACTACAATAATTAATCAACTTAATAATTCTATGGCTTTGGGCAAACAAAATGAATATGTTATATACCTACTATCATTCGTTACTTAAAATCTACTTCTATGGAATATTACAAAGTATATATATGTAAGTCTAAAGTCTATTATTAGAAGGAAAGCAATAACCACAGTAATTATTATGTCTATCGTATATAAATTTAATAACATGAAAATATCTTTCTAATTAGGGTGTTATTAAAAATATAAAAGCTGCACACATGCTGTACTGATAAAATAATGCGACAAACATCACGCTAAGCAAGTCTACATAGAGTAAAAATAGAACGTAAGCAAACCTGACATTGACCTGGTTAATACTTTGGACAATAATGCCTATCTACATTATTAAAATCGAAAAGCATTTCAAAACGGGCATTACATATTATATCATAGTGTGAAGTGGATCGATAGTCTACTTGGAGTCTAAGTGTCCGAGTCAGGGCACACGGCGGCGGCACATCGTCCTATACTGGGCAGCCGCTACTGCTAATATTCAGGTTTGCTTACTTTGTAAATGATATTGGACAATTAAACTGGAACAACGCTCAAAATATTTCAATTAAAACATGTGGTACTTATATTTTATGTATGCTTTGTCCACAACTTAAGCTTTTCATTATTTCCAATTTCAGCCACTAGAAAACCGTAAGTCGAAAATGGGGTATGTTTGCCCAAAAATTTAGATTTTATACATTACGGCATGATATGAGGTCATTGAAGAGAAACATAAGCTGTGTTCATTTAGACAGGCATCATTGCATGAAAACCAATGTTTCTGAATTACACGGCACCTACTGACCTACACCACCCTTACTTTCATCATGCAATCCGAAAGAAAGGAAAATAATCTATTTCTAAAATAAGAGTACATATGTATCACTAAAACAGCATGCATTTTAAGTATATATCAGAACTTGACGGCTTAATTAAGCCATGAATAAAAAACTAAACAATACTTTAACTATAATAATGAGGCAATGAAATTGTGGAATAACTATAAATCACAAGCGGAATTTTAACAAGGAATGTATTTCCATTCTCGATAAAAATGAAATAAGTTGTGATAAACATGACACCTACGGCTAACCTGCCTGAATAACGAATGCCTATTATGTTTTAGCACCTTTTACTAAGGACGTACCTACGTATAATGAAATCTATATTTGAGCATAGTGCTATTGGATGTACCGAGGAAGGGTGAGAAGTAATGGCGGATTTCAATTTGAACTTTCAGTATTATTATCGATGCTGGTAGTGAGACACAGTGCCACGGGTGGAACGAAATGGCGAATGAGTATGGTAGGATGGTACGCGGAGGAACGTGATGGTCGGGGGATGAAGGGCGGCGGTGGCAGGTGGCGGCGGGCTCGGCTCACCTGTACTGCAGGTTCTTGGTTCGGTTTAGCAGGTCTGCATGCCCCGAAGAGTATTGCTCTATGACGTCTTTCACGTCGTAAGGTTTCAACGCTTCTCTAAATCTCTTGCGTGCCACAAAATACTTGAGCTACACGAAAACAAAACAAATCCTGATCGCTCTTGTTATGTACGAGTACAATAGATAGACAGAATAAGTTAACTTGTTTGATAGGGGTTTCTTAAAGGCGCTGTGAAGTAGGAATGTATACATAATTTGAAATGCTGTTGTTGTTCACGTTTGTTTTGAGTCACTTATGCCTACAAGGTTAGCTTTTTAATGTAGGTATGCCTCACCTAAATTCTAAGAAATACCTACTATTTATATTCAACTTGAAACTGGACTAACAAAGGAGATGTCACATGGGCATACGTCGATGTTTTATTTCTAGATGGGTAGTACACTCTGCTGTAAGGTTGATGTAGGCATTTCAATGACCTAGGGCAGCCATGCGCTTACCTAGGTTTACCTAATTCATAATTTTCGCTAATGTAAGGAAGGTTCGTGTTGGATGCAGTTTGAGGAATCCTACACTTTGCAAATAAAGTTATTTATTTTCACTGAAAATTTCCTTTAAAAATATAAGTACCCTAAAAATAAAGTAATAGTGTTCAAAGTGTACATTAAAGAACTCTTTTCACAAGTGCACTCATCAGGTCTGTTGAATAATTTTATTGTAGTTAAAAATTATATTGAAGTTTTCAGTGTTTAGTTACTTCTAAATCGCTGAAATTTAGAGTCGTTACGATAATACTCATATGCATATATAAAATATAAATATTGCATAAATATGTCTATACATAATATAAAAATTACACGTTTATTCATATGATTTAAATATGATTAGTCAGACTTGCAAACAATATTAATTGATTCGTAATATATCTGATAATTAATTGCAGTAGAATGGTCCGTCAGCGATTTCGAAGCAGCCACGAAGGTATAGGTATACTTATAGTAGTAATGCATCATGTAGCAATGCAGTAGGTACTAACTACACACTAGGTAGAAGTAGGTAGGTATTAGATCGATGCCAACTCGGACTACAGACATGACAGACATAGGAGCAGTCCAGACAGAGTGGTGCAAGGTGTGGTGGTAGGCCGCTGGCCGCTGCAGTACCTAGTTTGGACGTTTTTGACGCGGCCCAGCAGGTCCACGTGGCCCGCGGAATATTGCTCAATTACGTCCTTGACGTCGTATGGCTTTAGCGCTTCTTTAAACTTACGCCGGGCCACAAAATACTTCATCTGTTAGAATTCCACAACACAGGTTACTTCATACATATTTGTACTATATCTATGAAAACTTTACGTAGCAGGCCTTCTGCTCCTAAATAAATTAGGCGATGTGGCTAAAAATTAAACGGCTCGCGTTCTTGGATCGACAATTGTTTGCAAAAACACAGGAAGTTAAATTAGAGACGGCTGAATAATTCAATGCTACACGGGCCAATTTTCAAGAGTGGATATTACGTAATGCAGATAAAAAGAAGCTGGCACCCGTTAGTCGTCAAATATTATAATTTAATCAAGATATTATTTATTGCCTCGGTCGCGGAACAGACTGTGATGGTAATTTGTTGCTAAATTTGCCTCATCTTTATTTTTACCACAATTTTTTGTTAATGTTATATTATATTTCTCTCCTATCTTTTTATTGAAAAAGCAACTACAAATTGTCTTAATTGAAAGCGTAGTGATAAAAGTCTGAGAGTACTGAATTGTTCTGAATGAGTAAATTGAGCTGAAGTGTTAAACTAAGTTGATTCTGAACACACCTATTCAAATGTTTGATAACTGTTTGTGTCCTACTTATGCTACATATCCAAAATTCTCATTAAATGTGAACATAAGAGTATACAGAGAGTGCGAGTACGTACCTTTCTTATGAATCGAATAGCAGCTTTGTGTCGAGGTGTCAAACTCACACAACGCGGCTCGTCGTCCTCGTCTGCAGGAAATAAAACATTCATTACTATTGTTGGCAGACAATTTATCATAGGCGGGACACCTCACAAATATTATTTCTGGCCAATATTATTTTAATTACTTATATCTAGCGAATCTAATTTGGCTGGTTTTTCAGAGACGTGTCAAGAAAAAGTCGTGACACTGGTTCCAAAATTATTTCTTGCTTGTAAAAAAATATTTCAAATAAAATAAAGAAAAACTCAACTTGTCTTTTTTACATATTTTTGTCAGATTGTGGCGTCGGATTAATTTTATCTAGTGAATGAATTTTCCGCTAGCTCGTTTTCCAGACACATTGAAAATTATGGTAATTTGATGCATATTTTTTTTTTTAATAAATATATTTTATTGTCACTTTATTAATCGTATTTTAAAGTCATTGTTTCATCAATTTTATTTTACGAGTACCTACCTATTATAGTATTCTTCTATTTGACAATGTGCTTTATTTTATCTTTTACATTAGAATGCGTAGTTTTAGACAAAAATATCAACGACTCGTGAAACTCGTTTAGTCCCATAAATTATAATCAAAAGAGGCTTCTCTTGTAGAATCTTCAAACGGATGATTTGAAGCTCTCACAACTCAAGAAGGTTTCTCTAAGTAGCGGCAATACGTGCTTTGCACAAAACACCGACAATTTCAGCTAACACACAGAGCTTATAATTTATATGAACAAGACACATACTAGACTACATAGTTTAATTTTCTGGTCAAACAATGATAGAACGCTAAGTAAAACGTATTTTGTTAGCTGTCATAAAAACAAAGCCTTACCTAAAACCTTTTACATCCCCATTCCTTTTTATGGTTCTACATTGTAAAACTAAACAATTTCTCGTACCTAACCGTCCTTACGATTCAATGTTTTTCTCAGAATGTCCTTTATTATACGTAGGTATCTTCAAGGGGACAGAAACATGTTGTTGATTAAATAAACAGAGACAGCGTTCAAGCGTACTCATACATTGAAACAATATCTTTATGACAACGGAATAAAAAAATGTCAGCAGCAAGATATTTACGAGAGGTTTAAATTGGAAGTAAGAAGATAGTACATTTATGAATGTTTCAAAGTGAGCGTGTTTATAAGTGAAGATGTTTAAAGGAATCATAAATTAGAAAACAGATTTAAGAAGACATCAAGTATGCATAAACAAATTTGCGTTGGCATAAATTAGACAGTTGGGAGGATGGATGCAGAGCAGCGCGGGCCGCGGGTCGTGCCGCCACACCACGCCGCGCGCTCGCTCGACGTGTGCCGACACGCGAGTATAGCTCCGTCTCCACGGTTGCTCCACATTTACATAAATCACTTTACAATTTAAAGACACGATCGTGCGCTTCGGATGTTAACCACACATCATTAAGCAGAACTAGATCGGTCTCAGTATCATATGCTTTATTTATACCAAATATTTACACTTTTTAATGTACCTTTTGTGGATAATTCGTAGCAGGTTTTGTTATAGTAAGTAGAAGCTATCCTATTAACTAGTTATATATTTAATAGTTTCTATGACAAACTTTTTCATGTAAGTTTTGAAATCAAATAGCTACTTGTGACATTAGCGTCCAATATTTGTATTCATTCATACAATAGAAGATATGGTATTGCACTAGGTATATATAGGTATTTCTAGTAATATTCAACTAAATACATTTGTACAACTAACAACATCCAATAGAATGTACAATACAACTAGGATAAACAGGTGTAGTTAGTAATTAAAACCTCTGAGCGGTTATAGCATTAAGAGCTGTCAGATTTAAAGTAAGTACACAGGTTGTGCACATACAGCACCAGATGAAATTCATTTACTGGCTGTAAAACTGAGACGATTTATAAAGCGCATCGTCAGCTGCACAACTATACAAGCAGTGGCCATTGTGGAGGTATTACGAAGCTTTGTAGGCACTTGTTTGCCTGAATTTAAATTAAAAACACATTAACAAGCTGAGTGGCTCTTTTGGATAGTTTCTGCGCCGGGAAACGTTAAAGTTGCAGCACATATTCAATGGCATTTTGTCATAATTAGGCCTCATAATACATACGTTGCTATGTATCTAGTCATGGATAGCTCTACCGCTTCGTCCACGTGGTAAACGCTTCACTTTGATATTTTCGCTTCAGTCAGCGATTGGCAAAGTCTAGACGTCGAACCATAAATGAATGACATACTGGCACAGAATATATAGTAGAATCTAGTTAAGTAGTAACATTTATTCGAACCAAGCTGTGTCGACTGACGACTTTTAATTGCTTGTTAGATATCTTCTATAACTGATTAGCAACTCTAGTTCTAAGTGTAACATACAGTGAAACTACACGCAGTCGGAAGAACGGTGTCACAAATGAAGCCGGTGGTCCTACGACACGTCAAAACACATTCACTAAACCTGTACACAAACTATCTAACATCATGGAAGTACACTACTCGAAGCGACAGTAAGAGCATGTCAGTGAACGATTTAGTTCTAATACGGAGAGGAAACTACAGTAGTCGTATACTGGCGACAGACACACCTACGCAAGGAGCCTTACCGTCGGAGTATCTCTTGGAGAGCGCCGAGTCGGGCTGGGAGTCCTCGGAGGGCGGCGCGCGGGCGGGCGGCGCGCGGCGCCCGGCGCCCGAGCCTGCACACACACCGAGTCAGCGCGAGCCAGCCGGGCCTACCCGCGCCGCCGACCCGACCCGACCCATTATTTACTACGACCTGCATTATCCGCACAACGCTACAAAACATCTCCTTACTTATTTATCTACGGTTTCACCACTTGCTATGTGTGTAATACACTCGTGAGATACACTTTTCATGGGTTTTGCGGCGTTTGTTTATTCTATATAAAGACGCTCGGAACCCGAGCTACTGCAATGATAAAAACTTGACAGCGGTTGTCTGGCAGCTAGCCGTAGTTTTTGTCACTGTTTACTGTGTTAAAACGGCACCATCTGGTATATTGGCTTACTCGTAGTCCATTTACATAATATTAGTTAAATAACTTGTTTTCAGCAGTACAGAGTTATTACTAAGCTTAAATAACTGACCTATACAATTAATAAACCACCCCTTTAGTACCTACCTATTTCAATTTCCGAAATATCTAAAAACAGATTGCTGTTTATAAGCAAACGTCAATCATCTTCATAAACAGTGTTGATGGCGTAATTGCATGATTTATTAGAAAAGTTTTCAAATCTTTAACGACATAATGTAAAACGTGACGAAATTTTAATTAAACCTTAGTAGCTTTGCATTCTATTTAGCAGGTTAAATCGCCTCAAAATGTCACCTAATGCAAACGAGCTTAAATAATATCACCTAAATGTGATTTTGTCGTAGCTTATGCTAAGCAGGATTCGTCTTTCATCTTATTTTATATTAGAGGGTGGTGGAAAACCTCTTCTGAGTGGAAAGGATTCTTTCATATTTTCTTTTATGAGCATGTTATTATACGAGTTCATGCGACACGCCGTAATTGCTATAAGATATAGAGGTATAGCATCGTAATTGGTAACGTTACCCTGGATTTATTATTATTTTATTTGTAAAAGGAAAACATCATGAATATTAATATTGAAGTACTCACAAGCCAGATAAAAATAACCTTGTTATTTTGCAAACCATTTGGCCAACAATATTCGTAGTTTCTTTTATTGAGAACCAAACAACATCACATGGCTTCAATCTTAAATTAAAAAATCTCAACCTTTCATATACCTAACATTAAGCGGCATCTGTCTTTGAGCTGACCTTCTGTGATGTATATTTTGATGAACCTTTGAAGTAAGCCTCGTCGCGAACCACACGATGAACAAAGTTTGATGCGGGCGCTCGTTGCTCGCCCTCGTACACAGCCTACTAATGAAAACTCAAAAGGATTCGCTTTATAGCTCAATGCCTAATGTCCATATCATCCTATAATTACATTTCGTTGTCGCTGGTAGCACTGTACATAAAATATGCAGTATTTATTCTACGCAGCGAAAATAGTCGGCAATAGATGCCGACACATCTTTATTCAACGAGGGCGTCCACGTCGGTCGAACAGAAAACACCACTCTGCAGTCGTAAATTTGATGATCGCGTAAAAAATAAAACTAGGTACCAAAAAACTGCGAAGAATTGTGCACGAGATTTATGCTATACAGTGAGGATTAACTTGAAAAAGTTGAAAGGATTATATTTAATTTTTTTTTTTTTTTAGCTACGCTCAATAGTAACACTACGAAAAACTCGAAAATTAGTAAAAAAAACAACTTTACTGAGACGTCTATCGTTTAAAAACTTTATGTATTTCGAAACTAAGTTTGTATTTAAACTGCTGTATTTTGAAGGCTGCTATGAAACAATATCTAAATAATGAGGCCAATGCAGCGGTTGCTTTTTAATGTCTCAGGCAAGCTGCGAACGATCGATTCATTCGGTATCTCTTTCTTGCCAGTACTAATACTTTTATGAATGAATTTCACATGCAAGAAATCGATTTCTGTTACAATGCCCAGTTTAATAACTGAAGTAGTAGCCGTTGCTGATCGAGTACCGCGTTCGTACTTATTTTGTAATTTAGGAATACGGTCAAGTGCCAGAGATAGAATATTAGCATGTCGATAACGCGATAGAGCTAGCGAACAGAGAACCCTTGTTCGTATCGAGGCGTGACGTGGCTTGTAACGATGATAGATATTAACGTGGAAGCAACAACGCAGGGGCCCTTCCACTTAAATTGGATAAACAAAAATGGCGAGTCCACAAAAGTGCTTTTCCTAGCGTAACAGAACGGAACGGAATGAATCAGACTGTGTTTTTATGACAGCAGAACTTGTTTACAAGCACCAAAGTTGTTTCATGTTTTTGTGATAACCATCGCCGGGGGTTATACCACTTTTATAACGATTATCCTTTCGAACGGCATAAACAAACCCATTTTGATGTTACTCGATAAGATATTGACATTTTTATAGAGGTCAATTGCCTTGGATTATTTGAATCCTAAAACAAAAATATGCGTGCTCTAGTACAACATTTTTCGGAAATAGTTGTTTACATAAAAAAAACAACATTATGTGCATATCTTAATGTAGTTGTAACGTAATGCGTTTTCATTTAATAAATACGAGTATGTAAGTACTTTGCCATCCCATGTACAAGATATTTTGTTTCAATGAACTTACTGAGTAACTGTAGACATTATTGTATTGTCTATAACTGTTTCAATATTAAATACAAATATTTTACAGATTCCTATGTACTATCTGGCATGCATAATAAAAAATGCAAAGCAGTGTGAAATCAGATACCTATTGATTGTTTAGATACGTAACCGAACTGAAAAGTCAAGCCTTGATTGAAGCCATTCCAATAACATGAGATCCTACAGTAGGTTGAACTTGAAGTCATGTGTCGCGCGACTATGATGCAAGATGAAGGCACCGGCGCGCTACCTCGGCACTCATACGCGGAAGCGATACCATTAGAAGCCACTTTGTCAAATAGAGATACGTGAAGCTTCTCACTGCAATAAATAGGTACTTTATAAGTATTTCGAAGCGATTTTTCAATCTACGCGGGTGCATTTTTATTTAAAAGTGAAAAAATAATAGAAAGAAGTAGAAATAGAACATTAGCATCGTGTCTGGAGCTAGAGAGGTAGCCGCCGCCGGAGGCTGCAAGGGTCCGGACGCAAGGCTACGTATCATATTCTCGCATTTCGTGTATTCACATATCTGGGAAAGTTTTCACTAATAATAAGAATCATAAGAAACGCAGCAGAAGTTTATCGACTGTAATTGTCATGCCATAGTGCC
Organism: Macaria notata; assembly: GCA_927399415.1. Lineage (NCBI taxonomy): Eukaryota > Metazoa > Arthropoda > Insecta > Lepidoptera > Geometridae > Macaria > Macaria notata. The sequence goes on from OV656727.1 coordinate 7,563,188, forward strand.
TTCTAAGAGATGAGAATAGAACCTTTAAAGCAGCTTTTCCAACAATGGAGTAGGCAACACGCACGGTCCCCTCTGGATGTATGATTATCTACGGAACAGGGTAATAAATATTACTCTCCATTCCCACAAATAGCAGTCAGGCGAGAGTCCCGCGGGTCGCGGAGTGCTCCACCGTGTCTATGGTGTAGTGGTACCTGGTCCGTGTGTTCAGTGCGGCGCGGCGCGACCGAGACAGTGCGGTGCAGTCGCGCGGCCGAGCTCGCGCGTGCAACCATGTGTGACACCGTTTGAGCGCGTATTCATTTGCGGTTTGTTATCGAAGCTATCTTGACAAACAGTTAATTTAGCCGAATTTTGTCTCGATTTTATTGGTTTGAATTAGTAAATAGACAACTGAACATAAGAATATAAGTATGTGCGAATGAAAACAATATGTAAAAAAAACAACATAGAAACGAATTTTGAATAGGTAATTTCGTGTACGTAAGTAAGCAATCGATAAGTGTAATTTTGCGTAGCTGCGTAGCCAGATTAGTAGAGTGGGAATCTGAGATTATCGTTTATCAGCTCGCCGCGAGGATTTAACTAGAGTATCGATGACGTAGTTGTGGTGGAGTGGAGTGGAGTAGTGCAGCGGGGCGGGCGGGGAGGTGGGCTCACCGAGGTTCTCTGCGCTGGCGTTGACGTCGTAGCGGTGCGCCGGCTTGCAGTGCGGCGCCGGCGAGTGCAGCGAGGAGCTCTTGTGGCGCCGGATCGTCGGCAGCCGCGACACAAAGGACGCATTGTTCTTGAACGACGCGCTCATCACTCGACTGTCAAATATACATAATGCTCGTCATTACCCTCGTCGAGCCACTCGTCGGCTATTTTACGATTCCGACTCGCGATTAAGTTACGAGTTGACTGACAGGGGGAAATTTACATTTGAATAAAACGGTTCGTGGAGCTTTTGAAGTGAGTTCCCGACTTTTTCGGGCTAAAGACGTTACACGATCGCAATTTAGGCTAAGTGGCACGTTTGTTCCGTTTCCGTTCGGGAGTAAGTACCTCGTCTGCGGGCTCGGCAAGGGGACCTGGTGTATCTTCCAGGTGGCCACGCTGATGGAGTGCTCGTCGGCCGCGTAGCAGCGCCACAGCGCCTGGATGAGCGTGGCCGCGGGCTGCCGCCGCCGGATCATGTGCTTCTGCCGCTGCTGCTGCTGCACCTTCAGCGCGAACCCCGAGCCGAGGATGCCCTGCACAACACACTCTAATGTAAATATCTACTTGAAATATTGAAAGGAAGGTATACAGAATTTGCGAATACCTACAAATAAAAATCGTAAATAAATTGACGTATTTACTCTTAATTACTCACTCGCACTCCTACAACAACACGATACTTCTATTTTCGTTAATATGATCGACGTTCGTTCCGCAAATCGGGTAGCAATAATAAGAGACCGATTAACAAATAAAGTGTGTGTAGTGGATCTCACCGCGGGGAGTGCGAAGAAAGAGATGCCGAGCAGCGCGCAGAAGGATGCGATGAACTTGCCCTGCCAGGTCTGTGGCACCATGTCGCCGTACCCCACCGTGCACAGCGTGATCTGCAACAAGCGCTCTGTAGTGCCCGCCGGAGCCCTACGCCACAGCCCAATCGATACTCACCACTCCCCACCACAAAGCTTCCGCGAAGTTTTTAAACTTTGTGTCGGCGACGTCTTTTTCTGCTAAATAAACCAGGAACGATGCGAATATCAGTCCTAGAAATCCTATGTACAGTGTGGTTATTAATTCCTGGAACAAAATAAATAAGTGTCAATTACTCCGTCGCGTCGCCTGTCTAGAGCTACCTACTCTACTACCTAGATATGGAGTTATCGATTTGTTATGTACAAGAGTTCTTATGCCACCAATGCTATAATAGATTAAGCATGCGTGACACTAATTAATTAAAGCAGGATAAAATTCCCAAATAAGTTGAATTTAATAACTCCCTTTTAATTTATCTCCTTATTTATGAATTTGTATTCGGTTAGCGGTTAAATGTAAACATGGCAAAAATTTTGATGGAATCAGAAAACCTGTATGAGCCGTCAACCCGCATCAGTGTGGTTTTATGTACCAAGACCTAGTATGATAGAGCTTATAATGGTATGGCCTAATAGCTCGATTTACTAAAGCTTTGCGGAACGATTAATTGTCTTTAGTTTGTTTTATGCATACTTTCATGCCGGTTCCATGCACATAATTAATCACACAGTGAACATTAAAACCTTACTTATATATTTATTATGAATCGTACATACATACATATATTATGTGTACGTAACTGTACCTACTTTTTAACAAAGCCTTTGCTAGGTAAATATTGTATCGGGGAGTGGAAATTGCGGCAGTGGACTTGGCTTTATTTGGTCTGCATTGTGATCATGCAAGTTTAACCTGAGCCGATTGTGAGTAGATATTGGGTTAGTGCGGTAGGTATATATGTAGGTAAGTAGGTACACACAGGTGGCCGCGGCCCCGGCGGAGGAAATTGCGGCCGGTCCCGCGAGGGCGCCGCTTACTCAGCATACCTGGCTCATGCAAAAGGGAACCGACAGTCGACCTGACGCCAGCTAACATAGCTTTTTCATCACACAAAAAGGTCAATTACGTGTATAACATTCGCTACTACCTCACGGTTCCTTTTTTTGCAACGTTTTTACAATCCCTTTCAAAAAGAGCTCAACTTATTCCAAAAATAACTGGAACTGATTTTTTTTGTTAACTGGGACAGTTTGAAATTGTCTTGAAATGAACACCCATTAAACAAAACAGATGAGAAAAATATCAATGACGGTCATCCGCCGTCAGATAATAATAGATAGCCCCATTATTGAGACTGATCAATCATTTCGTTTTCGAGATCCGAGACGTCTGATGGACTGAAATATATATATTTCACATCGAACAGATTCAGCTACCCGCACATTGTGCTATTTTATCGGCGGAGAGTGGGCTACGACATATTTGGCGGGTTGTTAGTCACCAGTTAGTCACCCGCCGCTGGCTCCGCGTGTCAATCTCACCACATGTACAATTTAAAAATAATATTTCTAGGAATCATGCACCAAAAATACACACACCTTTTGCCGGTTTAGTGATGAAAACATCAAGACGAATACTTAACGCAATCGTTAGGCTCGGTAAATAAAATTAGGTAAACTAGAATATAAATCAATCGGTGGCGGCCACCTGTTCTAATTTATTGTCAGTAGATGTAACGCGAAGTAGCGCCGCGCTGCTCTGGCGGCCCACCTACTTTTATGAACTACAATTACTTTAATTTAATCTTAGCTAGTACCTACGACTTACGTGATCCCATTCATAACCTACAATAGTGGTATATTAAGTAGTTAAATATGTGAAAGCCATCCTTTGTACTTATTTACTTTCTTTTGACCTTCATTTAAAATGATTGTGAAGAGCCAAGTAAAGAATTACATCACATACGCCATAAACACATTTAACTACTCACCTAACGCAGTACTAATAATTTCTTCACGATATCGTTTTATAACCAGAACGAATGGCGTTCGCACCAGCAAGTTGATTTTAGCAGTGTAGCTCGATGCCTATGTATAGGTACCTATTTTATAGATCAGTACAGCCTGTGTGGGCCGTAGTTATACCGCATTGGCTGGCGCTAGCTTTGCGTAGTGTGGTTAGATTACGTTTCCTTCCGATGCCTCCCTCGAGCTGCTAATGCAAATTTCTTGAAAAACGTCGTACTTCCGCCTCCCCCGCCCGCCCCCGCCGCACTTACGAGGATTTTATACGAACTGCGTGCTGAAGCTTAATTTCCCGTACTCATCTAATGATAACCATTTGTACGTGAAATTAGGTTTAGATAAATAAAACTCCGGTAAAAGTGTACGTGACGGAAACACGCACTTAAATTTGATGGGTGTTGAACTCATGCTAATTAGAAAAAATTGTATTTAGGATAGTAATTATCTTATCACTGATATACGAGTGCATATGTTTGATATCGTACGAGTGCGTATAGATATGCTTTTATGAACGCTATCGGTTCTTTTTTTATACAATATTGTAAGTGAAAGTACTTATATTAAATAGTAAATGAGTACAGTAGTACAAGATGGTGGCAGAGTGCCTAGTCCGTGTGTACCTGTCTGTGTGCGTAGACGACGGAGCCGAGCAGCTTCCAGGTGCCGCCGCGGCGGTCCATGCGCACCATGCGCAGGATCTGGAAGAAGCGCAGCCCGCGCAGCGCAGACGCGGCGAACACCTGCCCCGACGAGCCCATCGCCAGCACCACCAGCGACGCCAGGATCGTCGTCACATCTACACAACAACACGACACTTGGTATAAAATGGGTGCAAGCTTATGGGTACAAGCCTGAAATAAATGACTTATTTTATTTTATTTATTATTATTAACTCCTTACAAACAATAAATCAATTTATTGATAAAATGGCATAATACAGTTTTATTTTTTGGTATACATATTACACCACTTAATCTAGTCTTCTACAGTAAGTAGAATAGCACATATATTATTAATGAAGCAGTAGAACTAAATTCAGTTATCGAACAAAAGCTTCATTGGTTTGTATTTTAATTCGTTAAAAGACTGTTCAGTAAAGCATTTTAAACACTGTAGCAAGTATTTCAATACCGGCTATCACGTAATTAACTCGAAACGTGCCAAGCTTACTTGCGTCAAATTAATTACGTAAGTGATTGCCGGTATTCTACACAGTTTTAGTTGTAATTAATAAATTGGAAATTAGCTGTTGGGGTTGAACGCTGGCGGTGCTACGGTGTGGCTAAAGTATTGGAATGGCATGGAGCGGCCACCCCGAGCACAAGTCCAGCGGCTAGCGGTAGCGGCTGCATCGCATGCTTGTAGTCACGTGACGGCGCACGCCAGCAGGCGAGCTCTGACCGCACGCGGCCGGCGCTGCCAGCTCGCCTCGCCTAATCGCCTAATGATACCGTCCGAGGCCGGCCAAGCACAACACTCCGTCCTAATAACACTTAAATTAAATCCTCCAAGATTATCGCAGACGGGAAGTTAAAATTTCAATTTGGCACAATACCAAAGCCCTCATCAGTATTTCATACAAAAGAACACGTATAATTACAGACCGTCAGATAAAACAGACCTAATGAAACTCATTGTGCAACCGTATTACCTTTTATAATATTAAGATTGTCTATTATGCTTTCGATGAATCGCCAAAACGGTCGGTAATTGGTTTTGCATCGGTAATGTCGGTATTAAGTTTAATACCTACGGTCTGCAAACACGGCGCGCGGCATCGTTGGTCGAGCCAGTGCAAAGAAACGAAGCATTAATAATCCAGGGAGCTGAATAATTGCAGAAGGTCTGTTTTAGTGTCGTGGACATGCCGTGTGGCGACGCGCGGTCTCGGCGGTGCTCCCCGCGGCCGGCCGCGCTCCCCCGGGGCCCGCCGCGCTCCCTCGGGGGCCCGCCGCACGAACCTCTGCCCCACACACTAGGGCACGACAAAATGCGAAGGTCACAGTGGATTGCTCGCACCTCAAACAGGGTCAATTCGTCACGGTTTATGGTCGGTACGTGACTTTTACTTCAAATGTCGTAGCGCTTGACAATAGGAGACACGAAACCACCGCGTTATTTATTATTTGGCATTCTTCGTTTCCCTTAAATGAAGTTACGTCATTAAAACTTTTGGTCGCGCAAAACCTCTACTCGGCATGCTAATTCGTCGGTGAAAACAAAAAGGTTATGGATTGGCATTATCTTAGTAGGCCAAGGTTTCGCAGTTCGTACCTACTCATACCTATATACGGTTGAAATACGTGCTCTATTAATATAAACGGAGCAGAAAGGAATGAAAACAATTTTGCGCTGTTGTCAGTAGACTGCAATTTACGTAGCTACGGTAAAGAGTCACGAAACGTTTGTGACATTCATAACATGCGATGCAAAGTAGCCTGTTGCAATCGCTACGCTCCATTCAGATGCAATTTAGTTGAGAGCTCGGCGTGCTATTAATGCAGACCTCATGAGTTGGATGACACTGTTATCCGGTTTATGTATGTGAGCAGACAATCACGGGCTCTCTCACAAGTGTACCATTGTTACTAAGTTGAAGAAGAAGAATAATTCACTTGTCAAGTAACTAACTAAAATGACTGGACTCGAGGGAAATTACATACCTACTGTAAGGAGAAGACCCGTGGTATGGTACTGACATGAAAAAAATGTTCACTTAAAATAAATATGCTTACCTATGATGCAGAAGGGCCGCCTGAGGAATTTGAGGCGACCCATCGAGCCTTGGTATCGTGACCTGCATCCTGATGACCATAATCTGTGGGAAAAAGCAGTTTATAAGGACATTTACGTACAAGAGATGCTTTATAAATAACGTTGGCAATAAAAGGTTTATTTTGGTTCGTTCTCACCTTAAATCATTGAGATTTTAAAATTTTACAATTTATTTGTGGTATTACTTATGAGGTTACATGTATACAGATCTTGTGGATAAGTACAATCCTCAGACAATAACTGGACTAAGCGATTTTATTATAAACTAACTTAATTTTGTATGTATCAATTAATTAGAAACTGTATTTTTAAAATGAAATGAATAATTCAATTTAGGATGCTACTATACACTTTTGTCAAATAAGTTTTATTTAGTAGAGTAAGTACCAATTAACTTAAAAATACTTTTACATTGTACGGAAATACATTGAAAACCAGTATACATTTGTAGTTGACTGGCCTGTTAGCTTAGTTGGTAGTGGCTCTGCCTTCTAATCTAGGGGTTGCGGGTTCGATTCCCGCATGACACAAGTATTTATGCATTTTAAAATGTATAATTACTTGTGTCGAGTCTGGTCGTTTGTATGTATAATAAGTATGTATTTACAAAAGAAAAGTATATGAGTATTATATCCGTTATCTAGTACCCACGACATAAGCTTTTGCTTAGTGTGAGACTAGATGGCGCTGTGTGCAATGTCCCGAAATATTTATTAATTTATTTTTTTATTTTTACATTTCTAAATTTTACCGCATAAAAGCCAGTTTTACAAACACCTAACCAACACTATAAATTGCGAGTACATGTAGTACATACACTGAATAGTATATTAAAGATACTTTTAACTTGGCTTTAAAATGAACAGCATTCACTACGCGTTTTATTAGGACCCATAAAAGCAGCGCTATCCTAAACTATCATAGTTCCAGACTGTCTGACTGAATTTATGTAGGTACTTTAACAGTCTGCTGTGTTCCTAATCTTTGTCGAAGATTTTACAAAGGTCAATGTCTTCTTAATGTCTGAAAGTATAACATGAATAGCACATGTACTCGTATAGCACGGATACAAACAGTGAGCACACAACACAGTAAACTACTCACAAGAGAGTATTACCTAGAAAGTAGTGTACCGCAGCGAGCACTCAGCGGTGTACCGCCGTCACGCCTACACACTGTCTTATCCATTTCCGAACACTTATCCCGATTCATGTCGATCTATTTATCAATCAGCGCTGGTTACGATGAAGTGAGATAATCGGGATCCCCAGTAATTGCGTTCAGAAACATACCCGTGTCCAGTCGGCCGGCTAATCGAACTCCGGTTTTTGCGCGACTGAATAAAGGAACGCGCTGTGCCGTAAATGAATCCGCTCTGTAATTCCATCCCGAGTACTTTAGCAGGCTACATACTCGTAGGTCCAATGTACGGAACCCATAATGGCACGCGGGAGGGAATCTCCACAAGATTGGTCATAATCGTAACTGACCTCGGGTCACGTGTCCTTCGACACGTGCAGCGACCGACTAAAGTAACAAGAAACGAAATTGATATACGACTGTGACTTTTATGGGGTATATTGATTATTTTACAACACCATATTAAGTGACTAGGCGAGTGTGGCTCAGCGGTTCCAGTGTCTGCTTTTCATCCAGACGCACCCTGGTTTGAATCCGGCCCTACACCAATGACTTATATTTTCAAGTTAAGTGTGGATTTGCACTCGCTTAGCGGTGAAGGAAAACATCGTGAGGAAACCGACATGTTTGAGGACCACAATATCCGAGGACATGTGTCTTCCGTGGAAGGACCTGCACGCCTACCACGATGTATCTGCCCAAGAGAACTCCCCTAATGAATTAATTCTGCGGGGGAGTCACGACCCTCAGTCATGAGGAAATACGACTTAAGAGAGAGAGAGAGATTAAGCAAGCTATGTAATACTTCGTAAATAAATTCTGTAAGCTGTTCTGTGTATAAATAAATAAATAAAGTTCAAAAATACGTATGTATCTAAGACTCGCTTGAATTTATTCAAGAAATAATTTCGGCGCAGCGATGGAAGCGAGCGCTGTCTGATCTATCGACTCGAAAATAAATAAAGGAAAAATAATGGCCACTAGTCGGGTGGTGCGAGTGATCCGTCTTACCAGTGACGAATTACCTGCCGCCTCTACAAAGCTAATCTACTGCAATGTTTGTATCCTTACAAAAACAGACTACGGAACTGAACACTGAAACGTGTATGCACGCTTCAACCAGCGTGTTTATCATGCTAACACAACTTCTGACGCAGTCGACGTATGTGTAATTGCAACTATCATGGCGAGAATAACTTTACTATTTCAGTAAGATGAACACGTCTATTACTCTTGTAATGGAATAACTATTCGTTTGATGTATTCTCGAAGTGTGCCTGTATAAAAACTGGAGCCTCGTGGCGGGTGTAAAATGTAGTCCATTGTCACCATTGTCACCGTCGGCGGTCTACCGGCCATTGTTTTAATTTAATCGTATAACACACGGATCTGGGTCGCAACGACTCTCCGTCGTCGACGTGGCTTGCACGAACTCGCAGTTGACAGGCGACGTATATTTGTGGTCACAAGCGCTCTTGCGACTCGTTCGGAACTAGTGATCGTAAAAATCACATTATACGGGTCGTATCAACAAGGCAACTATTAATCAGACGAGTAGCCATAATAAAAGAAGTTTATTTGTTCCATCGGGTAATGGCGGCGGTTCGACTCAATATCGACGCTATAAGGGTTAAATTGCTTTTGTTCGAGCGGAGCCGATATGCGTTTCGTAGCGACGCTCGCTGATAGCGTTAGTTGCATTGTTCTACCTGTGCGGCGCGGCGGCGCGGCGGTAGGCGGTGCGGCGCGGGGTGCAGCGGGGTGCATTCGTAGCACAGCTACGCCGCTACGAATTAAATAAAGCGTCAGGAATAATATCCGTTAATTAAGCTCGACTATTCGACTAATTAATTGGGTTAATTACAGCTGTGATACGCGCCGGTCGGAGTTTAGCAAAGTTATTCCGAACGCGTCGGCTACACGTGTACCGAACTCACTTCATATGTACTAACCGTCAAACAATAATCCTCGCAAATGCCCGAATTAAATGTACTCGTACATAGGAAAGTATATTTGGTCTTTCAACAGTATTTGGCGGTGTATGTAGCTTTCAACTGTACGAGCTTTTATATTTCAGTTATTTGTATGGCAAGGCGTAGGTGTTCACAATATGTACTACATACGTACTCGTATGTCTCATTTTCTTTAAATGTTATGGTTTTTTTTTATTAAAATGCCCAACTTGCGTATCTGGTTTTTATCTGAAATATTATAAATGGAAAATAAAACGACAAAATCACCACACGCATTTTGACGAAAACACAGGCAGGATACTTTTAATCCGGGAATAAGTGACTGTTCCCGCGGGGAGGATTACAACACTCAAAAGGCATCGCCAAGTTTTTTTTCTTCGTCGATGTCAAAAGGGATTATACGTATTTTTTCCTATTCCGTGGTTAAGCGCGAGGTTAAATGTTGTCATACGATATCTTTAAGCTTTTTGTGTAGAAATCAAATAGGTATTTTATTGTAATTAGTATTAAATGCGTATATGTATACGCCTAATAATATCGCATATGTACAAAAGAGTTACCACGAGTACATGTCAATTAAAAGGTGAACTCTAAAAATAAAAATAACATAGATTGCAAATGTAACTTGTCAATATATAGATACCAAGTTAAAATTGCGATAATTGTACTCGTATGTTGTCAATGAATCTTTATAGTTTTATATTCAATGACGATCTTGTACTGTATATTTTATGAAACAAAACAAGACATGTAACTCTAGAAACAGATATATCCAAGCTAATTAATATATGTCCTTAACTTCGTAGAGGGTGCTACGATCGGATTACATGTCTACGAATAATGCTAATGTAGCGTAAAGAAATATTCACTTGCAACAAAAATAAACCGTAAAGTAAAGGAATAAAAGAGCCGCAGAAAAAAAAACCCTTATTGAAGGAACACAAAGCTTCAAACATAACGGACCATAACTTCGTAGAAGGTGCTACGCCACGGCTACGAAGCTACGCAGACTCAATGTATCGCGTAGAGGCGTCTACGAGTATTAAGTTTGTAGAGAGAAATAAAATAAGGTAAAGTTCTAACGTGGTAATAGGAGACTTTGGGAAACGAAAAAAATTCTAAACTATCTCTACAAATATTGTTTATTCATTTAAAGGCAAATAGGTAATAAATCGTTACCAAAAATAACTTTAAATCCATAACAGAAAACGGTGCAGCAGTTTTTAGTATTTTTGTCTGTTTATCTGTTTATTTCAACGCTCATAACGCAAAAACGACTGAACGGATCATCATGATTTTTGGTATGTATGTTCGAAATCTACTTTTTATCTCAAAATAATGCGAGCGAATTCGCGGGCGTCCACAAGTAATAAATAAATGTTTTAATAGTGTTATCACACCATATTAATATTATGGTGTTTATTTGATCGTAGGGCATTATGTAGTCACTACATAATGCTATACAAGGTGCAACAGAAGGGTGTGACAATACTAAAGAGTAAACATATATATCATGTAAGGAGTCATATACCAAAATATGAAAAATTAAATCGCATATATTTTTTACCATACAAAAATTAGATAATATTTTTCACTAGATTTCGTGGCAGCCCTAGCGAGTGACGAAACCGAAATAAGCACACATTCTTTCATCCCGTTCTAGCATTAGTTTTAACGCAACGTATTCTCTCTCTCTCGCGCTCTCAGAGAGACACCGCCACGCCGTGTCATTTGTCAATGAAAGAAAAGTCAATGAACGCTCAAAATGATAAGATGTAGGGTTGCAAGTCTTAAAGTTTTAATGAAAGTTCAACTTATGATTACTCGAAATCTATGACACTTAGAATATGTATATGTATTCACTACGATTAAATAACATTGCAGTGCATAGGTATGTTATATAATGTTACTAAAACTAGGTACTGACCGTAGCACGAACTCTATAGCGAACCAGATGACGACGACTGTCTCCATGTAGAAGAGGATGATGCCAGCGCGCGCCTCGTACTCCTCGATCGTGGAGAACACCGACAGCGCCAGGCACATGAACACCATCAGGAACCTGCCACAACACACCGTCTTACTGGCGTTATAGGAATATACGCACCATGGAAACTTATCATCGGTAAATAATAGCCTTAGAATAAGATCATTATAGATGATATAAGAATATCATCACCATCATCATCATCAAACTTATAGGCCCACTGCTGGGTACAGGCCTCACTGCCTCACTTTAGTACCAAAGATGCCAGTCCTATGCTCTTTGAGTTCAAAGTCTGATCGCAGAGCAGAAATAATTAATCGTTGCGCTCGCGCCAATGCAATTTATTCGTCAAAGAAGCCTTTAACAAACCCATTTCATTAATGGCACCATTCTGGGTTTTTTATTGGTGCATTATGTTACCAGCGCTAAGATTCCATAGTGAACATTGCAAGAAAGCTTAGAGTAACAGGTAGAATAGTACATTGAATGTTTATGCGATGATGGAATAAGTAAGCCAAGTGTTTTGAGAGACTGACGGTGTAACCTTAATGTTTATCTGGTGGCGATAGAATAATGACTGCCTACCATCAAGCAGCACGTTAGACAGAATGACTAGTGGTTTTAGTTTAGTAACTTTCCCTGAAGCCGTAAAACAAAAGTATTACAGCAAGTCATTAAACAATTTATGCTATAACGATGAGTAGCCCTGTACAACGCGCCATACAAGTATATTGTACGTTCTGCCGATGACAGTTTGTTCCGTATAAAAGAGCAGCACAATACGCGTATGTCATTAGCCGGTAACGTCTACGACTAAAAGCTTTCGTAACATCTCTCCCCAGGCAAATGAGCGCTAAATTGACAAATATGAAGCGCTGAATATTCACACCGAATTCTACCTTTAACACAATTTGCAATTTTAATATAAGGAAGAGACGTACAGATACAAAGTCTCGGCAACATAATTTCGACAGTAACGTATTGAAGACAATTCTCGTTCCTAATTGGGAAGTTTACCGGTAAATTTCAAATTTCAAATTTCAAATAAATGTTTCCAACTTCGAATATCTCTGCTTCAAAGGAAAACACGACGAGATCACAAACGTAATTTAATATCGCTCGCCGTATTTTGAAAGTTGTTGTATTAATAAATATAATTAATGCCGGATCAATATCCTCAGTTGTCGAGAGAGATGTCTATGCCCGGTGTTGTCGAGTCGCTAATTGTCTGTGTAGATGTTAGGTGATTAGGATTGAATAGAATAGCGAGTGATTGAAGTGAGATAATATGGTATGAGTATGTATGTATGTATGTCTTACACGAGCATATGATATAAGACGGCTTTCGCTCCCCTGGGCCGCTCCAGGAAGTTGTAGAACTTGGACTGCAGGCGGCGGTAGCGCGCGTCGCGTCGCGTGGCGCGGTAGCTGAGCGGCTTGCCGAGCAGCGACATCCGCGGCGTCGCCAGCCGGTCGCCGCCACTCTTGCACTCACTGCAACAACACGCCACCTGGCTAGCCCCGAGCTCACTCCTCCATTACCCTCCTACCTTCTGTATGCATGTGGAAACAATCGATCACTACCACTAACTCTACTAGATATGACTTAGAATAATCATAGGTAACTTTCGCGCGCGTATCTATCTATACAGTCGAAACTTGCCAGATTGGAGAAAACTTGTTATTGTGATTGAATACGCCACGAGCATATCGAGAAATATGAATAAAATGGTAATATAGGTTAATTTGAGCGTATTCGCGCTGTGTGGAGGCAGGCCCACGCTCTCTGGCGCTCGTTGGGAGCGCTATCCCACTGCGGGAATGTTGCCGGAAGCGCTATTGTTAGTTTTTTTATCTACTTCGTGATAGTCGCGTCTCGCTCTATCCATAATCCGTTGATGATCTATAAATTATATATCTATTAGTGAGTCCAAACTAAAATAACGACCCTGTTCCAAATTCAAGTAGATTAGTAGATTCTTTTGATCTCGAGTGCTATCCCATTGTTATGAAGTATGCGAGAGAGTACCAGAGTTAACATAAATAAATACAAATCATATTTGCGAAAACAGTAAGTATACATGAGTATTTTAAACGCGCAACTTCATTCGGCATTATCTCGTTTTGCGGCCCGTGACAGTTGAGTTTATCAACACGTCAGAGTTGCGATGAAATCGGAGCGATAAACTCGCCTCCTTGCCAATGGAGACGACCCAATCTACCACACCTAGTTTATGTGCAGAAAGTTTCTTCACCACCCTCGCATTTCCTTCTATTCTATTTCATTAGACCTAGTGGTCAGAACGATATGATATGTATGTAACAAAAAATATACAAGCAGTTTTTTTTACATACATTATACATATTGTAATGTTTGCTATTAGTAAGATGATTTCGTAAATGATCAGCGGCTGATCAATAATATTTACACTTTGTATTTTTAGGAAAACTTTGTCTGTCAATCATGTGGTTGCTAAATCAACCGATATATTAAGGTATTTTGATCGACCTATTATAACGTTAATGTAGTATATTACTCCAAGAAGGCAATTAAATCAGATAATAGATATTCAAGCACATCAGACCGTGAAATGAAACTTTAATATTTCCGCATCAAATGCAGATGCTTCTCTTTCATTTCAGTTGCAGATTTAATTTAGATAATGGCAAAGGCAAGATCCATCTGGGAGAAACTTGTTAGTAGATTTCTATCAATATCTTATCGGACTATTTGTATAAAAGAACTCTTAGTTAATGCGGTTGTACTACTTATGTACTTACTATTTCGTCGGTTGTACTACCTATGTACTTACTATTTGGTCGGTTGTACTACCTATGTACTTACTATTTCGTCGGTTGTACTACCTATGTACTTACTATTTGGTCGGTTGTACTACCTATGTACTACCTATGTACTTACTATTTCGTCGGTTGTACTACCTATGTACTTACTATTTGGTCGGTTGTACTACCTATGTACTTACTATTTCGTCGGTTGTACTACCTATGTACTTACTATTTCGTATCATACGAGCACCTTGGTATGTACCCGTTTCTTTACATTTCATAACATTACATATGTAAGTAGAAGTACATACATACATGTATTTTTTTTGTATTTTATCATTCTGATTCGCGACAGTTACGTAACTACTAATGATGAAGTAAAACCAACTAGAATGGACTAGTGGTGTACAGGTACAGTATTTTACTATAAACCAATTTCTACACACTAAAAATGAAACGCAAATAAAAAACAGCGAAATCACAAGCACGATAGGTCAAAGCTTATGCAGTGCTACTGTCACCCCTAAAGGTCAAAACATTTACATGTTTGAGTACCAACTAACTTAACTTTACAAACACTACAAAGTAAAAATAGCCGTTACATCGCATGTTGCGCATTAGTTAAGTCTGTAAAACAGTTTAGTTATTAAAACGTTTTCGTTGTCACTTCAGCGGTCTTTATTTCGGTGTAAAATTCTCTTTAAAACTCGTATGCGTTTAGGGTTCGATAAAAATCACTTTTTCAGGAAGTGATATTACCCGCAGTCGTAAAGAGCTTGTTTACACCGCGGCTCCTAAGTAAGAAACCGCTTTTGACACGTTACGACATCCCCAATGAAATATACATCGTTTCCCCCACGGAAGTGCGCACGGGAATGGCGCCGAGGATCTTATCATAATGATCTCAGCAAGTGACAGAAAACCAGTGTAATAAACCTTCATTATTGACAATACACAAGTTAATTTACAAGAGCCACCTCAATATCGAGCCGAGTTGTGCCCCGGGGCTGTAAGGTGAGCTGTCATCGAGATGAGCATAAGTTCATCTTTAATAATTCCCTTGGGTTGAATTTAATATGAAGTAAGCCGCAGCAGTTAATTGCTTGTCGAGAAAATTAGCCCTCAAGTACCTACATATAACGTGGTGCGCGACAATGTTTGTTCAGAGACGACTAAACTAGTTCCGATGTTCTCCTCTATCTATACATGCGCTTTATATAAAATGTTGTCTATGATATCGTAGAAGCCTTTTCTAAATATAGCTTCGCGGATAGGTAAGCATTTATACCTAAGTAAAATAAACATCTAGGGAGCAAAATCTCCTAGCCCGTAAATAGATAAAGTTTCTGATTCTTTCGTGTTGCAATCTCGGTACCTGCTGCGAAACTTATCCTTTGTGCAAGATGAGTTTTCTCATATTTACGTCGGCTTGTTATTATTTTTTCATACCAAAGAAATACAGTTTGTTGCCTTATGCGGTATCATACCTATACTGTGTTAAAAAAGATAATTAATCATACGAAAAAAAATTAAGACACGATTTAACGATATATCCATTCTATCTTCTCATCAAATCAAAGTTAAGTGAATTATTAATTTAAATATCTTGACATTAATTTAATAATTAATGGGAACTAATTTGGCTGATAATGTACCAGGATTAAACTACAAGTTAATAGCTAGAGCAGTGTTTGGTTACACGGACTAATTAAGGTACGTGTCATTATGTGTAACTAGAACACAATGTAGTACCTACGAACTTCACAAGCATGTATCCGCTAATTAGCGTGCCGCTACAGCTAACAACACCTACTTAGTTTTGCACGGCTGATATACAATCACTCGGAAATTTATCGAATAAATCTTCATGCGAGTAAGAGTGCTCGTAGCCTATCGAGAAGAGATAAATGCTAGAGCACGTATCATACTCGCGAACAGAGCAGCGTGGGCGGTACTAGCTAGATACGAACACCTGTAATAAAATACACACGACTCGGTGGTAGTAATGACCTCGGCTTCGTGTACCCTCTAGGGGCCAAATTTTAGGCCAATCTTTTGTTTATTACCCTATAAAATATCGCTGCTAGGATGGGTTCATATGGCGTATTTTTATGATCTTTGAACTGTACAAAAGCGGCTTAACAGGAATGGAAAGTGGAAAATTTTCTTTTGCAGAATTAAAAGCAGGTTAAATAAATCATTTCAATTTTCGGTTTTTATTAAGTTCATTGCATTAATGTATTATTTTGCATTGCATATTTAATACACTACTGTCTTAGCGAAAAATTTTGTACTTAACTTGTCAAAAGGCAAATTTATAGAGGTATTATGTTAAACGCTTAATAGCATACTACTGAGCATACTAGAAAGTATTTATTTCCAAAAGGTACCGACACAAAATGCAGGCTAAAAGATTACAAACAAATAACACTGTGACGCATAAGACTAAACCTGCAGTTCAATTATGTCCGTACTCAACATTCATGTTGGATTCTCAGAGCTTTTACATTATTTTTGATGAAAAATACAAAAATGCATATATGCTTATATGCATTTTTGCATGACAACAAATTAGTAGTATAAAATGCCTATGTACAAAGACGTTATTAAATATGTATTTTATTAACGTGTGGCGCACGACAAACTGTATTATTGCCTTAGTGGTGTATATACATAATGTCAAACAAAGGCAACTGCATAATTATGTGAAGGGTTATTGAAGTTACAAATTTATAAATTAGCAGTAATTAAAAAGGCAGACATTTGGTTTAATTCATAATATTTACTTCATTTTCTTTTAATGTTAGTTACTACGGAAAATATTTCAAAGATATTGTGAAATTAAAATGAAAACGAAACAAAAATCTGGTCTAGATATTAAGAAGTTTAAGTGATTATTAATTATACATAATTATATACCTCTATAGTATACATATGTGTTTATTTATTTTGATTAATTACATAGATTGTAAGTAAATCGTAGAGAATAAATTATAGTACATTTTAGTTAAAAAATGCAGTTTTCGCGGAAATGTACATAGGAATAATGCACTATCAGATAAGTAAGTATTCAATCTATTTAGGTATTCTAACTACTACTAGCGGAACATAATAACATTATTTGCTATTTGTTAATAACAAATCTGTTAAAAGTCTCTCTCTAAAGTCAAAACAAAACAAATGAAAAGGGAGCTTCTACACTGGTCTACAATAACGTAAGTATTATTAAAAAATAGTATATGATGTGTATTACCTATGACGTATAGCATCTTCATGTACCCGAACTCGCCTGGTCGTTTGCATTTTCACCTAAACATTTTATGCCAATAAATAAACGTAGCATTGTTCGCCGTCAACAAAAATGTTAATTTATTAGGACGAAACATCATTTTAAGGCTTTAAAGTATACAGATTTTCAGTTAAGAACTTGCAGAAAATTATTAGAAACAGTAAAATAGATAAGTACACGTACAAACAAGAAGGTAATATGCATAAAACTCGTAGAGAAGAATTGTTTATCCTTACTTGAAACTTATTTCGCACGCAAAGGCTTTGTTCGTTTATTATAGTTGTCCTTATTTATAGTGCCATGAAATGGTAGTAGAGAAAATACAGCCGCTCGAACCACACAACACATTTTCCTTTGTGAAATTGTGCTAGCCGGGGGTCAAACGTAAAAGGTCAAAAACAAACAGCTTGCACTCGTTTCAAACTGGTTTAAGCACGGAGCCCGCACAAAAATCGATGTGTTTAATAACTACGGTCGCATAAAAACGCTAGCAAATATTAAGATCCCGTAATTGATTGTTGTTGGAAAGTTAAGTTAGGGTAGGTAGGTGCTGGATGTTATGAATATGTATGTAGCAATCTGGCATGTTCGCGGCGGCGCATTGTCCGCGGTGGCCGCTTGGCGCCGTCATAAATTAATGTAATGCGAAAAATCACTCAAACCAACGCTACCACTACGTTTAATAGTTAAACTATCGATCCATATATAGAAGGGTACTTCGAGCGCCATTAAAACTCAAGTTATCAGTAGCAATTATGTACAGAGGCATACAAAGCTATACGATATCGAACAGGCATGCTGTTTATATTAATACTGTAATCAAATCGGACAATTAACACCGCTCCGCGGACACCTAGCCGAGAGGACACTACGATAACATCGTGCAAAATCGAAACATCAGCGTAAGTTACGTACCTTAAAATTCACAGGCAATCTAAACAACTGAAAACTGACATCCATAAATATTTACATTCCGGCGGAGGTTAGCGCTGACGGGCGCTGCGGGTGGCGCGGCTGGCGGGCGTCGCGCGGCCGGCGCGGCGCGTGGGCTGCGGGCCCCGGGCGCCGCCATACTGCGCTGCGCCGCCTGCCGCCGGGCGCCGACTGCCGCGCCGCGCCCGCCCGCCCCAGCGCCCGCCCGCCCGCCAGCCCGCCAGCCCGCCAGCCCGCGCTCCTCTAATTCTAATTGTTGGTCACCTTTCACTATATCCAGGTCATCGTACCTGCATTCCGATTGTTCGCTAAACGGAAGACCCGGATGGGATTTGCATATTTAATGTTGTGATTCAATCCATGCCGGGATTAGGCGCCTATCTACGCTCGCATAAAAAGTTACTAGCCCGTAACTTAAATAATTTATTTAGAGCGCGGCCCTATAACGAACCCTTAACGGGGATAAAATCGTTTTGTTTATATTAGCCGAAAACATAGACGTCATAGAGCAAACTTTTTTATTTTGGAGTCGAAGTTGGTACTCGAGGCGAACGTTTCATTATAATATTTGAAGTCGGCTGCAAACACGAGGAAGGCTGGCATTTCCCAGTGCACCCTTTACTAAGTTTGTGTAAAGGAACATGTAATAATGCGGAAAGGAAAACCCGATGGGAGCGCCGCTAATAGTATTGTTTGCGAGTTAAATTGAAAATGCAGGCTTGGACGGTGTTATTGCGTTAGTGAAGCTTGCCGTTTCAAATGTATCTGTTTCGTAGTCAGTGAAGCTTTCCTATCTTCTAGGCTAACACTACATATTCTTCGCGCAATGGATGTTTATTCCACATGTTGGTATCAAAAAGCGTAGCGTTTATGATTGAGCTCCCAAAATCAATTCACAGATTGTTTATCAATAGCAACAATAAATTATGTGATACCACTCTAAAACAAGTGTTCAAGGCTATGCTCAAATAAATCAAATATTTCAAGAACTTAAGTAAAAATCACTATAGATAGATTAATTTTTGTTTGCATTTTAGGAATTCCGAACTAACAAAATGTCATAAAAAACGAACGACCTCGAACACAAAGGTCTTTTTCTAAGATGCTGTCATTTTACGCCTTTTGTGTAACACGTACTTTGTAGGCCCATGTGTAGATTGTGTAGTGTAGGTGTCAACCCTTTCAACTCGGTCATATCTGCCCCCGATAGTTTGGCAGGCGTCGCAACTTTGCAACAGTTAGTCGGTGTTATCAAGAGGCTTATCAACTTACTGTCTCGGTTTAATAATGATGACGGTGCGGTATCTGCGATCTCGAGACCAATCAGCGTCACTATTCAATCCGCAAACTGCCTAATACTTATTATTCAATTTACATTTCAGCAGTGAGTGAAGAATTGAAAATATTTGACTTATTTATGATTGTTGTCGATGTGTTTAACTGTCGGTTTAAGTATTTTAACTGTGTTTGTTCCTCTTTGACGCACATCGCAGCAACAGTTTATTTTTTATTTTTTTTGTAATGGTAGTATAGGGTAGCTATGTGTAAGCTAATAAGAAACAAATTTTACCACACGATGAAAGTATAAATATTTATCTAACACGTAACAGTAAACTTTAGGACCCTGAAGACTTGGCCATCGATACTAGTAGGTACTCAGATCTACAGTAAGAAATTAAAAGAACCCGTCGTACAAAATAATTCGTGCACGCACCGACGACATATATGTAGCTATACTACATATTTGTAGGAGACACGACACTCTTTGTTACTAACGTCCAAGTTGGACTGTCCCATGTGAAGGTTGGTAATTTGTGTCCTGATGTTCTGACCTACCTATCTCTACTCGCATCAGCGTTCATCGATCACTTTATTTGATGGTCCTACGAATAATACGGTTCACTAAGTACACTAACCTACCTACATATATTATTCATACTTATTTCATAGAAAAAAGCTTTTACGGGCTGATTATTTTACGATTATTCCAGGTATAATATGTGTATTCGAAGTTTCCAAGGCGAAGCTTTTGTGATCAATGTTCACAAAATAAGCCTATTATGATCTCATTATCGAAAGCAGTGGAGTAATTCTCGAGTTTACCCATTGGAAGGCGGGTATAACTCGTAAGCTGCTTATTGATAAGTAGGCTTCGGCGAGTAAAGTATTTACTTCCCACACTTAGCTCAGAACGGCGTTAATAATGAGAGGCAAGCAATTGATCGCTATACTTATAAACGTATCAATATAACCCGGACTGGGCTAACATGGCATTAACACATTACGTATACGTGTTATGTTAGACATACGAGTACATATGTATGTATACGGGTAAACTTCAACCTACGTTTGTCTCTGACGATAAATAACTTCAATACGAATTTACATAAAATTCCCGAGTATATTTGAAGTGTTACTCCATAGTTGCCCCGCCCGTAGAGCGTGCGTAGGCACGTCAAGGAACTATCGCTGTGCTGTGACCCAGATACTGGAAACACTTCTTATCGCAATCTCGTATTGAATAAATCAATCGACGACATAATCCATCGCGCCGCTAGAACGGAATTGTTTATTGCTAACAGTCTTGTTAGCTACAATCGGATAGCTTGTGGGGCTAATTTTCGCTTTATATTTGTAAACAATATGGGCACATGGCTGATTGCGAACACGGCTACGGCGCGCGTGCCCTCTCGCCTTGCATAATGTGTTTGGAAACATGTTTTAATATTACTACGCACTTGTGCTTACGCAGTCTTTACATATTTAGACGTGGCTTCAATGCTACTGACGTCATATGCATTGTATAGATGCGGTAGTGGCGACGCGAAACGAGCATACGAAGATACAAAGTAGCTAAACTTTGGGAAATTGAAACTAAATGCAGATCCGTATGTATAAACTTATACCACTCTCTCTTGAGTCGTATCATGTATAGACGTAGGTAATCATGAATAAGGGTCGTGAGCCCTGCAGAATTAACGCGGGGTGCCATGTGAAATCGACATTTCATAAAAATCAAATAAAATAGAAGTACTTATAAAAGATAGAGCAAAATTTTTTTCAGTTTATATAATTTTGATTCAGTGATAAGACAAAAAACGCCAAAACATGATTACGTATACATTGCTCGATAGTTTTATTTTTTTAAAATAGTTGTTTTGTAATATTTTTCACCTTTTTTCTAAAAGAAGTACAGAAATTTAAACCAATTTAATTATATCTAAAAATAATGTTATTATTTAGAAGAGTAAAAAGCCATAAATAGAATATTCTGAATTGCTGATTTTATATGAATTTATTTCGTCAAAAACTGCTCAAATTGTGCAAAATTGTTTGCGTGTGGACAAGACTCGTCGGCCGGAGCTATGCGCGCGATGCTCGCCCTTGTTTTCATGTTGATACGGCGTGGAATTGCATGCGAAAAAGCAACTGTAGGCATTTTTCCAAGCGCAAAGCGTTTTCGGGTGAAATATCGTGGCCTTAATTTGTTAGAGGAATTCTCTTGGGCAGATACATCGTGGTGGGCGTCCAGGTTCTTCCACGGAAGACACATGTCCTCGGATATAATTATTGTGGTCCTCAAACATGTCGTATTCTCACGATGTTTTCCACCGCCGTTAATTTATACCTTAATAATTACAAAATAATTTAGTCGCATTTGACTTAAATCCTTTCGATGGACTTATCGAAATTCACTCATTTGGACGGTATTTTCCTTTATAGTCCAGTCAATAAAGCCCAAAACCCCCAACAAATTACTTAGGTACTCAGCCAAACTTTGAGAATTTGTTCAGAAGGGTAAAATAAGTGACCGTGTGAGTTTGCACCCTTGTGGGGTGTACGGAAAGGGTTGAAAAGGGGCGAAAAGTGTTTTTTATCAATAACATTGCCAAAAAAATTAGTTACTTTGTGCAAATTTGGAATTAAGTTCTTGTTACCGTTTTCTAACATGTATTAAATTTGCACACTTTTGCAACTTACGGAATATTGTTTATTAATAAAAAAAAAACATGATATTCGCTGATAACAGGGATAAAAATATTATTTAGGTGTCCGAGCCTTCGCTTGACCCACTTATTGAGATAACATCTTGGATTTTACGTGTGGCAACACTATTTTGCTCTATGGCGCCCATCCATGCGTTGAGTCATGTCGGCTCGACTCGGTGTCGATCGGCTCCCCCCTCCCGCACAACGCTCGCGCAGCGCCGGGCGGACTAACTTCCTCAGTACTCTCAAGCCAGCAAGATACTATGTACTTATAATGTTTGTTTCTCATGTTAGATAATATAATTTTAATTTGAATTTGTATTGCATGCTTAGAAATTAGGGTATTTTTGTTTGCTAGATTTAATATGTATGTTAGGTTCACTTTTAGAAGGAAATGTACGTCCGTATTAGTATTAGTACATTTTTAGTTTAGTGGACTTGTAACAATAAATAAAAAAAAATAACATTGTTAAATCTTAGTGGGTCAAACTCCGGCTGGAACCTAAATATACTTTTATTTATACGTTGCTATTTAGGTGTCCGAGCCTTCGCTTGACCCACTTATTAAGAAGTGTTTATTTTCTGCTGGCGCTGCGCTTGCGGGACGTACTGTGCGGAATAGAGCCAGGTGCGCTTAAATGCTGTGACGAACATTCCTGAATTAAACCTATAAAGTAATTTGGAATGTTAGTAATAATAAATAAATTTAAATTTTAAAGCTCATATTCATGTATTGTCGGGTAGGATAAGAAAAATTATAAACGTTATGCATAATCTAAAGGACGCGGCGTGCAAGGATACCCTGACCGGGGTATACTATGCGCTATGTCAGTCGCTGATAGTATATTGTATTACTTGCTGGGGCAGTGCAGGCAAAATCACTTGATACAAGCGGAAAGAGCACAAAGAGCGGTCTTAAAAACGATGCTTCGGAAACGTTACTGATACCCTACACATCACCTATATAAAAAAGCTAATGTACTAACCGTTCGTCAACTGTTCATATTACGGACTGCTCTTAAGGCTCATAGGTTGATGTTGTCTTTACCTGATTATGACTCGATAGCCAATCGCCGTGTGTACAGATTTCCCTGTCCTATTGTAAAAACCACATTTGCCCAGCGGTTTGGTGATTTTGTTTGTATATTGTATATAATCAAGCCATAAAGTGTTTTAACCTTAGAAACAAGAAATTAACAGACGCCAAAATAATCCTGAAATCTTGGCTGCCAAATTTATCTTACAGTGATACAGAGCACATACTGAATTATGCAACTCAATTTGGCATATATATATATATATATATATATATATATATATATATATATATATATGTTTTGTACATGGCTTGTGTACAATCTACATACGAGTAAGTATCTGTCTTGTGTGGTGTAAATATTTTTTTTTTTGTTAACCGGTAGCTGGTTGCTTCGGTAGAGGCTTCTAGCCTAGTGAAGCAATCGATAGATCTTTAATATGTAAACCTATTTCGTTAATAAATACATTTTCATTTTTTCAGTAAGTGAACATAAACTTATGGGAATTATTATCAAATCTAACATAATAATACCTTAGCCATAGTCATATGTATGTATAGGTAAGATTATATAATTGAGCCAAATATGCATGTAAATTATATGTATTATCATTAAACTTAGACAAATAATTGGTTTTGACAATCAAATTGTTATCAATTAACAACTTCAAACAGGTAGCATGATCTGCATATTACTAACACTTAGGTAGAACCCAGGTATAATTACTTGAATACTGAAAGAGTCGGAAACTAATTACTGAACATAAATGTAATTTTTAAGTAGTAAAGTTGATTTTGTATATTTATAAACATGAATTTATTTTGTATATTAATCATAATTAATAAAAGTAATGTATTTATGTAGGAGCGAGGAATTAATAATAATAATTATTATTTATATTGGATATAAATCATAATTAATTTATTAATGTATTTATTTATTTCTAGTATTTTTGGGCCGTGGACGCGGCCCTGCGTGATTTTAGGACTTGGGACTTGTTATTTTTTGTATAAGAAATAGTAAATGTATTAGTACTGTATTAAAAAATAATTGGCGCTAGAAATAGGGTAAACAGATAAAATGCGGTTAAAAGTGGACTGAGGATGATGATGATGTTAGATAAACTGTGACTTTGAATGATCTTGGTAGTCATATGCAACTAAATCTTCATATGGATTTAGAAACGCAAACTATCATCAAACTCGGTCGTATATATGTAAAAAAAACTCGTGTCCTACTGTTAAGGGCTGTAGATGATGATGATGAAAAATATATTCGAAATGTCTCGAAGTTGTAAAAAATCAGTGACTATCAAACGGAAATTAAAATTAAAATTTTTGAGTGTTGCCACACGTAAAATCCAAGATGTTATCTCAATAAGTGGGTCAAGCGAAGGCGCGGACACCTAAATAATATTTTTATCCCTGTTATCAGCGAATATCATGTTTTTTTTATTAATAAACAATGTTCCGTAAGTTGCAAAAGTGTGCAAATTTACCACATGCTAGAAAACCAAAGAAAGATTATAATTCTAAATTTGCAGCGAGTAACTAATTTTTTCACTCGTGTTATAACAATAATTATTGTTTTTTAATAATAAACAATGTTGCGTATGTTGCAAAAGTGTGCAAATTTGATACATGTTAGAAAACGGTAACAAGAACTTAATTCCAAATTTGCACAAAGTAACTAATTTTTTTCGCAATGTTATTAATAAAAAACGCTTTTCAACCCTTTCCGTACACCCCACAAGGGTGCAAACTCACACGATCATTTATTTTACCCTTCTGAACAAATTCTCAAAGTTTGGCTGAGTAACTAATTTGTTGGGGGTTTTGGGCTTTATTGACTGGACTATTACTATTTATTCATCGGTACTGTTCGCAAACATCGTTAAACGTATATTTTGAAGGTGAATTTTAGGAGCTTCTTTAGTAATACTCCTATTATTAGCATTGTATGATTCGGATCTACTACAAAGCCTCGTATCATGAAATCAACATCAAACATTATGTGGCTGTACATTTCCAGTGTGCATATTTTGTGTATAGGCTTTTATACATGCATGAATGTATATCGAAATGCATTTACCTACAGAGAATATTTCCACCACTTTTTATTTTATAGTTAGATCTGTAAAACATATCCATTATAATAACAAATAATTATCTACATCTTTTAATAATATGGCTATTGAGTATAATAACATTTCAAACAAAATGAAGTAATAAAAATACTCACAGTTGTGGAGGTCAGCGGCGTAATTCAATATAATTCCTCAATTGCTCCAAAATAAAACTGTACTGTACTATTATTGTAATGCATACAATACATACTTGATGATAATGTTGCCTAAACAGAACAAAATATGGGTAAAAATCCGAACATAATCGTAAATGAAACCGCAGAGTTACTTACTCTATAATATTTTATTCCTCACCCGTAAATAGGAATCAGTCTATTTACCAACAATTATTTGTTACACTTCCAGCAATCAAAGAATTCATTTAAATTTTTGCCACTAGGCTTTAAAATCCAATATTATGGGTTTTAGCCTAAATAATATAATAGAAAGATCTTTAACAAGACACTGCCAGAATTAAACTATATTACAAAATGGGTAAAATAAATGTATCTCCATTACTTGTTAACAAAATTCAAGAGTGATATTAAAAGAGTGAGGTCAATGAATACTAGGAATAACAATATATATTTACACAGCACAGTCATTATCCCCCCTTCTTCCACTTCTCGCCCGGGGTGTACTCAGTCATGGGCTTCCCGGAGATGCCGCAGGTCCCAATGCCCACTCTCCCAGACAGGTTGTCCGGAGAAGCAAATATACTCTTATTTCTTACTCCAGGCTTTTTGGCAGCTTTAGTGTGGAAATTAAGCCATTTATTCTTTTCAGTCTCCCTTTCTTCTTCAATTTGCTTAAATCTTTGTTGCTTTTTCTGTTTTTTCTTTTTGAGATATTCTCTGTTGTAGCCTTTTCCATGTCTGTATAAGATAAATCATATTAATCAAAACAACTTCACATTCACAAATATTGCATTGGATCACTATAAATAAAAATAATTAAACAGTTTATTGCTCTTTTTACAACTAATGTAAATACAACAATTTATTTTGAAGATTATACTAATAGAATTGTGCTATTTCAGATGCTGTGCTATAAAACAAGTAAATTTTATGACTGTTATGATTATTCAAAGCTTTTATAGTTGAGCTTATGAGAAATGTAATACAGAAATATGAATTATAGCATTATAATTGCTAATTTTATCATAGATTGAGTAATGGATTCAGGGACTCAACAGAAATAATTATATTAACACATACACACAAGTTTTTATGTGTTAACAGGCCATAAATTTTTTTAAACCTATATCAAGTATAACACAAACTGCAGAAAGTATACTTAACACAAACAGCAGAAAGACTTACTTGCTCTCATCTCCACTCAAGGGTCTCTTGACTCCTCCCCCGAGAGGCTTGATATCATCAATGGATACAACCTCAAGGGTTGTGTACCCATCAAACTTTACTTTCAGATTATCAGATGATACTTCTTCAATGAGTGCTTCATAAAACCTGAAATATATTTTTCTTTGTGAAATTCTTAAATATCTAAGAGTAAGGTAAATGTAAGGTAAGGAAAATCAAAATTTATTTTGTTTTTTGTTTACCATTGACAGGATATTTTGTTTCAATTTCTAAACGACCATGTGTGGAATCACCTAATTATGAGCATTAAGGTCATAGCACACTTAAACAACTCTGCTCCAACACCGCTCCCACCCAACACTGCCGTAACTGCTCGCAGTCCGCGCGGCGACAGCTAGCAGGCACCCAGCAGTCCACGCGGCGACAGCTAGCAGGCACCCAGCAGTCCACGCGGCGAAGGCTCGCACCGCGTCGCGCGCATCGCGCGCAGACTCCGCGCTGACGCGTGTGGCCAGCGAGGCATCAACTACCGAGCAGTCTGACAGCGGTAAGCTCGCTGACAGCGGGCTGTCTGCTAATTCATGATGCCAATGTAAAATATATCTAAAGAGCAATATTTAAAGACTATATTTGAATAATATTCTTTTTGCCGGGTGGGAGCAGAGTCGTTTAAGTGAGCTGTGACCTTTATTGTGTTTACTAATAAAATAATTTAAAGTAAAAAATACACACACAATTTTGAAATACAAAAAGGTAGATTATTAGTTGATTCAACACATGGTTCTAAATACAGTGTGATTGATAGACAGTATACTCCATAGTAGTTACTAGGTTTAGTGACAAATTCATCAAAACTAAATCAGATAACCGTCTTATAAGAATTTCAGTCTTTTGTTAATGTAAGTTGTGGAACCTACACATTATCATATTCTTTAAAATTCTTGTACATTAATGAAGCAGTTTTACAGACATGCACAATACAGGTTTTAATTTTATTTGTGACACAAATTTTTACTCTCTACATTCAACGAAAGATCTCTAACACATTTCATACACATAAAACAATAAGTTTACACATAAAATAAAACATGTCACTCTTAACTCCATGTTTTCAGAACATTTAGGCTTGTACCACACACACCAAACTGACTTACCAGCTTCTAGTAACTAATTTAAGTGTTTATTACATTGTACAGTTAGTTTTATTGGTATGCATAGTTTCATTGTCTTTGTGCAAGCAAACAAAAATGGCACCTGCATACAATAACATACAATCTTTGTATTGTGTATTATCAGGATGAGCTTTTTTGCTGCATTTGTGTACTAAGATGGACCAAAATAATACAAAAAAAAAGAGTAAAATATGGACTACACATTTACAAATTTTTTTTTTGGTTTGTTGGACCAATAAGTTTGTGTGAAATACAGGAATTTCGTTAGAAGTACTCACGCTCCATCAGCTCTCCATTTTGCTAAACATTTCTCTCCCACTTGCCATTTAGTGTATATTTTCTGTGATTCATATTGGCTGTCTTCTTCCGCCGCGAGCAGGGAAGCTGTAACATCATCATCATTACTAGAACTATGAATATTAGTCACTTTCTTTTCACCTTCTTGGGTTTTTATAAGATCTCGTGTTAACTCTATTACTTCTTCCAGATCCGATTTCAGCTTCAACAGTTCCTCATTTTCTGGATCAGTGAGCAATGCCGCCTCCACCTGAAATAGTCAATTAGTATTGTTTAAAACACACTATACAACTATAATAATGTACATTGTTATGCCTGGAAACCAAAAGAATCGCCTTGCTTACCTGATGTAACTGAAGCTTGTAATTCCTTAAATCTTCCGCCATTATGTATTTACTTATATTATAACTCAATTGGTTTGATATATTGAAGCACTATTTGTCTGCAAGACCAATATAAATGCTTGGAATTTTACACAATTTACTCGCTTTCCTGCAAGTTCTTGCAGCAATACGACGCCATTTGCAAATAAAATAAACTACATTGATTGACAGAATTTTAAGATGACAGTGACATAATTTATTTGAAGTGACTCCTAACTCCTAGAGGAGGTCTTAAATCTAATAGTGGCCAATAAAATATTTGGTAGAAATTATTTTGTATTGGCTGTGACTTTATTTGACTGATGTTAGCAAACATCGCTGTCAAATTAATATAATAGAAAAAGAAAAAAAATATTAGCGCCGCGTTGTTTACGTTGATTAGTTTTATTCAGTTTCATAATTTTGATAAGTCAATCTAAAAAAGAAAGTAATGAATTGAATTTATAACTGTTAATTAAGTACCGGCCATATATTGGCACCAAATAATACAGTTAATTTTAAGGTGTACTGGACAATATGCCTAGCCAATATGAAGAAGAACGTGTTTGGGATGCACCAGGGCACAGTCAATATGAGGTAAGGTTCCACAGTAGTCCTATAAATCCAATTACACCTGATTCTATGAAGAGTGGCATCTCTCTTCATAGTTACAGTACATACACATTACACTTTTCTTCATCAAATCAATATTTACATGCATCCTATAAGTAAAATAATATGAATCTCACAATGCAGGAAGCAGGCAGTGAAGATGTTATCGAGAATCCAGAAGAAGTACTGCTTGAATGTTTGGAGAAATTCAAAACCCCAGATTACATCATGGAACCTGGTATTTTTGGACAGCTGAAGCGGTATTTTCAAGCCGGCGGAAATCCAGAACAAGTGATTGAACAGCTGTCAATAAATTACAGTGCTGTGGCACAAATGGCCAACCTTCTAGCTGAGTGGCTCATTCTAGGAGGTCAGAATATCAATACACTAATATTAGTTAAGAAATATGTTTATCATGGGCCAAAACAATATTAGCACCTTTAACTTACTGTTTCTTAAAATGTCTGAAAAGAGTAGGCAAATATACCACAACACAGGCTTGATGTAATGGTATTTATGTAAAATAAGTGTAATCATTCATTTGGGTTTTTTGAAAATAATATTTGTCTGGAAACCACAATACATCTATGATTCTAATTATGATTTTGAGTTAGTTTACTTGTATTAAGGTATTACAAATTGTATTTTCTCATCTATTTTCAGGTGTTAAAGTGACTGAAGTACAGGCAATGGTTGAAAATCATCTTAAAGATATGATATTAAAGACTTTTGATCCTAAAAAGGCTGATACTATATTCACAGAAGAGGGTGAGGTATGTAAAAATCCAATTTCTTGCTATAACTGCTATAAGTAACATACCTATTTGTTTTATGTCCAATATCTAGTGTTGTCTGTGGGTGGAACCTGGGTGCTCACCACAATGTATCTGCCCAAGAGAACTCCCCCAACAAAATAATTCTGTGGGGAGTCACAACCTTTGAGAAAATTTGACTCAAAGAGAGAGAGATCTAGTGTTGTAAATTTTCCTATTTATATTATTTCAAATTATTATTTAAGCTTCTGTTTTAAATATATAATGTATGTTTCAGACCCCTGCTTGGTTGACAGAGATGATCGAGCACCCCACATGGAGATCACTCATATACAGATTAGCAGAGGAGTACCCTGACTGTCTCATGCTCAACTTTACTATAAAGGCAAGTAATACTGACTAACAACAAATGATTCAATGGAAAAAAACAATTTCAAGCCTTGGCACCTGAATTTACCATATTTTGAAAACTTTTGTACCAATTTTGATGAAGTTCATATAATTCCCTGAGTTAAAACATACTTATTAAATGATAGGTACTTATTAATTTTAAAGATATCTAATTAAGTTGCTACTTAAGGGAATAATTCATTTCTGAATTAATGTAATTGGTTGTTACCGTTTTAATTAAGTAAATAAATACTCATATCCTCCTCCAGCATGGTGTTTCACAATGAGTCGGATATGATCCGATCCGCTCGTAGTAAAAATGGTAGAAAATAAATACAATGGTAGAAATTTAAAATATAAGTTTTAAGGCTAATTTTACCATTTTTACTGTAGATTTCATATGAATAATTATAAATAGAAATAAATCAATGTATAATTATGTGTAAATCGGGTTAAATATCATGAAAAAACAAAATCGAATTTATCATCGACGGAAACGAATCCGCTAGCTTTTGGCTCACGGAACGGTACCGATTTTTCTGATGAATAAATTTGTTAAAAGATTCGTATGGAATCATTGTGATTTGGAAAAATCCTTTCCGTGCCAATTGATTTCCGTCTCAATCGAATCGGATCCGTATCCGACTCATTGTGAAACACACCGCAGGTCCTCTAAACAAAAAAGTAGTTGTAGTAGTTGTGGTTGTAACCACAACTAATACATTC
Organism: Macaria notata; assembly: GCA_927399415.1. Classification (NCBI taxonomy): domain Eukaryota; kingdom Metazoa; phylum Arthropoda; class Insecta; order Lepidoptera; family Geometridae; genus Macaria; species Macaria notata. The sequence goes on from OV656727.1 coordinate 7,594,416, forward strand.
GACAGCGCTTGGTGGCCAGCCATTAGAGTCAGACTGGCTGAGGAAGAGTGTCCAATAAACTTAAGAAGGGTGGTCGACAGCTACCTTCGAAATCGAAGAGTAAAAGTTCGATACTTAGGAGAGGAGTACGAAAAAAGTACGACCAAAGGCTGCGTGCAGGGGTCTGTCGGAGGTCCTATCCTGTGGAACCTGCTCCTGGATCCACTCCTCAAGACCCTGGAGAACAATGGAGACTATGCCCAGGGATTCGCCGATGATGTCACAATCGTGTTCAGCTCAGGAACAGCACTTGAAACAGAGCGAAAAGCAAATGCCACCCTCGAACTTGTTCGGGCGTGGGGAGTCCGGAACAAACTAAAATTCGCGCCACACAAAACAAAGGGTATGGTCATCACGCGCAAATTAGAGTACGACATCCCACGCCTGAGGATGGATGGGGTTGACATAGCCATGTGCAAAGAAATTAAGATGCTGGGACTGACAATAGATAGTAAGCTGACCTTTAATTCGCACGTCACGAATGTCTGCCGGAGAGCATTGTCTCTCTACAGACAGCTCTCACGAGCGGCAAAAGTGAGCTGGGGCCTTCAGCCTGAAATAATACGGACAATTTATACAGCCGTCGTGGAGCCCACAATCTTATATGCGGCAAGTGCTTGGGCACCAGCAGCAAGTAAGCTAAGAACGATAAAGGAGCTTAACTCTGTGCAGCGGGGCTTTGCCCTGAAAATAATAAAAGGGTACAAAACCGTGTCACAAAACTCGGCCCTATTGCTGGCAGGACTGCTTCCGCTGGATATAAGAATCCAAGAAGCAGCCCAGCTTTATGCAACAAAGAAAGGCTACTCCTACGAAGCAATAGGAGACCGAGAAATAGAGAGACCAATGCCATTTGGAGCCAACCCACACCCAGCACAGCAGACCCGACTCGAGTTCACCTGCGTGGAGAACGGAGCAGATATCGAACAGCACCTCGACAATGACCTGAACATTTACACAGATGGAAGTAGAATCCAAGGAAAAGTCGGGGCAGCACTCTCTATCTGGAAAGAAAGAACAGTAATAGGCACCAAAAAGCTAAAGTTAGACGAGAGGTGCACGGTCTTCCAAGCGGAGCTACTAGCGCTAGTGGAAGCTACAAATGAGGCGCTGAAGAGGAAAGTGAGTCGGTACGGCATTTTTTGCGACTCCCGCTCCGCGTTGGAGACGGTAGCCAATCCATCATCTCTCCATCCTCTCGCAATAAAAACCAAAAATAATATCGCGGAGCTTAAAAGTCAGGGCAAAATATTGAAACTATTTTGGGTAAAAGCTCACGTGGGGATGGAGGGAAATGAGAGGGCTGATGAGCTCGCGAAGGATGCGGCCCTGCGCCTTAGAGTAAGGCCCAAATACGACAGCTGCCCAGTGTCATATGCCAAGAGAGCTATCCGGACAGAGTCAATAGAGAAGTGGAACGCACGGTATCTAGCTGCTCCACAAGGCTCCACTACAAAGGTATTCTTCCCAGATGCAATAAAGGCGTACACAATCGTTAGGAAAATTAAATTAGATGGAAAATTAACCCAAATGCTAACGGGGCACGGCGGATTCTCCTTCTACTTACATCGGTTCAAGTGCAAGGAGAGTCCGTCATGCATCTGTGATCCCGATGTTCAAGAAAGTGCTCTGCATGTTATCACCGAGTGCCCAGTCTTCGGTAGGCTAAGATTCGATACTGAAATGGAACTAGATGAAGATATTAAGATAGACAATATATGTAACATAATAAATGATAAATACAAAAGACCTAAATTTTTAGAATATTGTAAAAAAGTAGTTATAATTGTAAACAATAGAAATAAGTAAACAACGGAACAACACTTCTGTATAATTAAGTTTATATTAGAAAGTGTCCAAAACAATGTTAGTCAGAAATTTAAGGAAAAATGTAAATAGTCAGTAAATTTAATTAAACAAGTAGGTTGTAAGAAAAATTGTAAAGTAGTTAGTAAGAAAGCGTAGATTAGGTTCCCCCATAAACAACCTGGGGAGTTAGAAGTATACATACAATAAAAAAAAAAAAAAAAAAAAACTAATACTATTAGTAAGGTATTGATATAATTTTATTAATAGCACCTATTTAACAACACAATGTATAATGTTCCAGCTTATATCAGATGCTGGTTTCCAAGGCGAGATCACTAGTATATCCACAGCAGCACAACAAATTGAAGTATTTTCAAGGGTGCTTAAATCTGCCATTGTGGGCTTCCTGCAAAGCTCTGATGACTGGCAGAATAGTGTGAATGAATGTGCGGTAAGTTATTATATTCCTGTATATAACAGACATTTCTAATGCATTGACCATGAAACTATTGACTTAAAGTAAGAACTCTTATTAACCTATCCCACGTAAAAAAAAAGTAAGATTACCCATTTAAATAATTAAGGCCCAGTTGTTGTTATTATATCTAGTACCTATGATACAATTAAGCTTAGCATGGGGCTAGATGGCGCAGTATGTCTTGAATGTTTTATTATTATTAAAGTTAATCTATACTAAAATATAATTGTTTGTTTGAACGCGCTAATCTCAGGAACTACTGGTGCGAATTGAAAAATTCTTTTTGTGTTGGATAGACCAGTTAGAAGGCTTTAGGCTATATAACATCACGCTGCAACTAAAAGTAGCGAAGAAACAATAGAAAATGTGGAAAAAACGGGGAAAATTATTCATCTTTGAGGGCTTCCGTTGCATGCACTGCGAAAACGGTTTAAAAAAATATAAAAAAAATGTGTATGAAACAATTATTCCTCTTGAAATAATCTAACAAAATGTCCGCAACAGTATATGTCTATGTTTTAAGGTTACCTCACTAGAACTGTTTTTATGGTAATAACTATTCCACGCGGACGAAGTCGCGCGCATCAGCTAGTTAGAGATAAGTTAATTATACATACATATCAGTTGAAAAGATTATTGGTATAGTAAGTAAGTATAACTAATTCAGCCATTAAAATAATATACAAACAAACAAATAGAACAGAATAGAGTCACTTTCAACCAGTCTCTTCAGATGTCTGCAATTGTTATGTTTCAGAAAATGGTGTGTCATGGAGCTCACACGTATGTGTACAGTCAGGTGATAGTGCACATCTTGGCGCAGGAGCCGCGCGGCGGGGCCATCATGAAGCGACTCAGCCAGGAGATCACACGATGCGCTCAGCAAAGGTAACTACTTCATTACCTTTTATAAGAATAGTTTGTGGTATTTGACTGTAAATGTTGCAATTTGAATGGATACAATAACTAACCTATTGTATGATATGTGTTTCAACTTAATAATGGTCTCGTTATACTTACTCATGTCACAGAATACATAATACAATGCTCATGTACACAATATCAATGATGGTTGTCAGTCAAACTTTCAAAACTCATTCAAATGTTCACTACTATCTAATCTGTTTCGAATCAAAGGGGATCATCAACTAAACAATGTTTAATATTAATGTTAAGTATGTATTTTTTTTTTATATATATATTTCTTTTTGATCATCCCATCCTTTATTTTTCTTTCGACTCCTATCCAAACTACGGTTCCCTAAAAGAAATCGCTTTGAGCGATAAGACCGCCAGTTGTGGCACTATTTTTAATTATTTTGTGTTTCTGTTTGTCTTTTTTTCTGTATGTGTGTTTCAATAAAGAGTTTTATCTATATATCTAATGTATGTATAGTTGTATATCGTTGTCTGAAGATATGAGTATGTATGAGTCACATGCTGAGTAACACTGTGTGCAGTGGCCACGACGTGACACCGATCACGCTGGCGCTGACGCCGGGCGAGGCGTGGCGTCACGCGCGCACGGCCCTGGCCGCCATGTTGTCTCGCGGCGCGCTCAACCCGGCCGACATCTCCGTGCTGTTCCGCGCCTACACGCAGCCCGAGCCGCCGCCCGTGCACCTCATTAGGATACCGCAGTTCTTAGGTACATATATTTAACTAGAGTTGCTTGTACTTAGGTAGGTACTATGTCAAAACTGTCAACATTTATTAAAGTTTGATAATTATATACAACTCCTTTCGATCGTCCTCGCGTCGCGTTCTTTATTACCAAGCGCCGTGGTATGGGGGCCATGAATTATATTTTCGAAATCTCCTCCATTTGTAGCTTCATGAAGCGGCTTAAAGATTATATTTCGTTGCACTGTAATTTGTCTCGAATGCTTAATGAATGTATTGCTCGCCATGCAGAGCTGCTGGTGGACGCGCTGTTCAAGCAGGGCAGCAAGCTGAACCCCGAGCACAAGTCCAAGTACATGTACCTGCTGGCGTACGCGGCCAGCGTCTGCTCCACCGGTACCGGCGCCGCCGCAAGACTTGTCAAGGTCAGTCGCATCGCAATGTTCACTCGTACAATTTGCCATGGTTAAAAAACTCATAATTCTTATGCACAGCCCTTTACAGCCCGCTGCTGGTTCGTCGCTAGAAATTTGTATCTATTACGAACTTTGATGCCGAGATTGAGAGACCCTGTAAGCTTGCTTAGCTGGCATATTTTCAGTGTAAAAAAGTAACTAAAGGAAGAATAAATCTAGGAAGAAATTATTTCGTTTATTTATTATTGTGGAAATTAACTGCACGTGCAGGATGAGCTGAAGCCCACAGTGCAGGCCATCGAGAAGGTGCACGCGGTGTGCTGCGCCTCGGCCGGCTCCAGCGACCTCATCGCGGAGCTGCCCACACTCTACCACTGCATCAGGTAACCTAATTATTCTACAACATCTATTCTCATCTATAAGTACCTATATATATTATGTTAGTACTTACTTACATTTGTTGCTTAAAACGTAAACAATTGTCAATTGCCTCTCGTTTAGACAAAGCAATTTTCGGTAAGCGTTAACGTATACTCTGTCGTGGAAGCCCAGATTTCGCATCTCATACCTAATTATATTCGTGTGTAATTAGAGGATTTTCTTCTACAGACCTACTTGCTTGTGGATGCTGTACCACCCTAATATTTAATAAAATTACCTACCTTTATTTTTTCTTGTTAAACCACTACTAAAATCGCTTCTCTATAAAACACCAAGTTTCTTATTATTAACATGCGCCGCCGCTTCGCGCCCGCCGTTACACGGGTGGAATAACAATTATACTACTCGAAGTAAAAGGCAGGGGAAGGGGGCAGGGGGGGAAGAGCGCGCGGTCGCGACGTAGAGAAACAAATTGCATGATAGCGCTTTGTGTCGTCACACAATACTTATTGAAATATCTAATTGGCTCATGAATTGTTTTAATTTTGGCTGTGAGATCGTCTAGTAGTATACGGACCCATTGTGTTTGTAATAACTCAAATTCTTTTGAGGTTCAGGAAAATACTCGACTAAGGGTACTCTATTTGTAGTTCGTAATTACTAAAAGGTTAAGGTTGAAAATAGATTAGAGATTATGATAATAAATCTGGACTAACATAGCTTTATAATAATGTTAAACTTTAATGAATTACCTACTTATAGAATTGTAAAACTTTCGCTCAATCATCTCCTTTATTTATTATACTGTCAAAGCATTGGTGTTCCCTTCCAAACCATCAATGTCATTTTATTGATAGTTTAGAGGTCAAAGGCCCCCAACCCGCCTATGACTGTAGATTTCAACCATTGTGGATAATCTCCCAGAAACACCAATTGATTGGATAGCAGGAGGGCTTTATTAAGCAAATTAACTCGTAAGTAAGTTAATGTTAACTGTAAGTTATTCAAGAGACAAGAGGACACGCGGCCTACTGTATGTCTTGTAAAGTAGGTAGGTAGAGTGTGACCTAATGATCAGCAAATGGTTCCAGCCTTTGTATAGCCAAAGAAAGATGACATTAATTTGTAACTGAAACTCTGGAGTAATATGTAGTGTTTTTCCGCTGCGACTGCTCCTTAACCGACATCAAACAACAAACTTGATGGTTTTTAGGTGTGTTCCTCCATATACCACCACCACACCTCACCTCCTAACCAACGTGGCCTCCGTGGATCTCAAGTTCCCAACACCGCACCTTGTGCCTTGAAGCTTTGCTGTTCTCTTTCGGCAAGATATTCTAGTCGTTCGTGTTGACTCTCCGAACGTCGGTCCGAAAGTCGTCTTTCGGACCGACGTTCGGAGAGTCAACACGAGTCCTGAGGATGCCTCGTGGAGAGGCGAAACACGTGTCGACTAGAATATCTTGCCGAAAGAGAACAGCAAAGCTTCAAGACACAAGGTGCGGTGTTGGGAAGATCTTGAGATCCACGGAGGCCACGTTGGTTAGGAGGTGAGGTGTGGTGGTGGTATATGGAGGAACACACCTAAAAACCATCAAGTTTGTTGTTTGATGTCGGTTAAGGAGCAGTCGCAGCGGAAAAACACTACATATTTCTCCAGAGTTTCAGTAACAATGGATTTCCGCAAAGTAACGCCTGATTCAATATCTTATTAATTTGTAAATTTTGTTAATGTATCCGTAGATAAAAAATATTATGTTCAGATATCACACTTTAGGTATTTCTCACGGTGATCTTCCGCATATGAGAAATAAGAGATGATCTTTCTCAAAGCGACATCTTCGCATAATTAATTCCCCATGGCTAGGTAGAATTCACGTACATAAGGTTTAAGAGAGTTCGTCTCTCTCTAAGTCACACTCCAGCCGGAGCCATTGTACTTTATTAAAGTTTAGCATTATGTGTATGATCTTTACACAATGGATTGTTATTGGGTATCCCAATAGGAAAAATAGTAGAATAAAATATGGTATTACTCATAAATAGAATGAAAATTATTATTTCACTTATGTAACATTGTAGCATATTATGTGATTCATATTCTGCAATAAGGTAAAGTTGAGTGTAACCCACCTAGTATATAAATCTTTGCATGAAAGGTTGGTAAATTTCCCGTAGTTAAGAGTTAAAATAGATATGTACATGCGTACAATATAATAAGTACATGATTTTTAGTACATATTTATAATATAACATTGTGTAAAAGTACTAATACAAACGCTTATTTTCGTAGACCACTTTCTTATTTATGAAAGCGATTTTAACATTACACAAAAATCGAGATCTGGTTATTAGAAAATGTTTTGTTGAATACAGGTTATTAACATCTCCAGATAGGTACATTTAAAATGGAACAGACTCACCGGATAACAGCATACGTTTTTCTTGCTCACCGGAACTATTGACAACACACACACTACAGACTCAAAAATAGAATTGAATTTATTCAAGTAAAGAAGTTAACTAATCAGCCTTGGAGCCTATGATGGACCCGAATTCACCGTTGCCGTAGATTTAAAATAAACTATCACTTGCGACTCTGAATTCCTTTTAGTTTTACGCACCGCTCCGAGTCCCAGTTCCCCCTTAAAATTAGCCTACACTCGCTTTTATAGTTATCCCTTCCACCCTACTTCCTTCATAGTCTGTCTTTCTCTAATCCTGGGGCCACACTGTCTGTCCAGTTAAGTGGATTTATTTGTAACTATAATTTATAGCCTGCGCATGTGCATGTTCTCCTGCGGATTCGCCTGTATGAATATTGGACACAAAACAAACTTACGTTTTATATATGTATTACTATTTTATCAGGTTATGCTGCCCAGGTCATCAGTATCTGTTAAAGTCGTAATGATTTACCAGCATACAACTTTCCATTCTCATATCTCCAATTTTATGAAAGCTCGCGTTGCTTAGAACATCAGGGACCATCATGACATACAAACATACCAACTTTCCCTCCTATACCATTAACATAGTAGATCTGTCATCGCAATATGTTTATATGTTTTGTTTATCGAAACGATTCTGTTATCGTAGTACTCGGGTTTCGTGGAATACGACCCTTTAATAGTGCCATAATTTCAGTTGTTTATGACATAGATGTGTTTGCTCGATGTAATTACTATGAAATACTGAGCAAGATTCGAACTTGCCGTTGTCATTGTTTGTCATAATCCTTATGGTCAAGATGATGATGATGAAAACATTAGATAGAAAGGTTTTCCGATAGTGATGAAATTGCTGCAATTATTTATCCGGTTAAAATGGTAAGCAAAGGTCGAACTTGCAGTTAAGTAAAGTTGAATATTTTCAAATGTCGATACGGATGAAATTGGCTTGATTTATTTGCTTGGAGCAAGACTCGAACTTGCTCTTAACGGCACAGTATTTAGTGTATTATTTCTCAGTTGTCGACGATAATGATGATGGTTTAGTCGGCCTAAAATAGACTGTTACAATGCTTTGCCTAGATTTCCCACTTATAAGTGAGTGATAAATAAATGAATAAATATTCCGGCTCGCCATCTAGTCCCACACTAAGCAAACGCTTGTCGTGGGTACTTGATGATTTTTGAGGGTGACTAAAGTATATGATTTTAGGTTCCCGGTGGTGGGCATGGGCGTGCTGGTGTGGGTGGAGTGCGTGGTGACGGAGCCCTCGTACTTCAAGCTGTGCACGGAGCACTGCCCCGTGCACCTGGCGCTGCTGGACGAGGTGGCGTCGTGCCACCCGCTGCTGCACCACCGCCTGCTGCGCCTGCTGGTGCAGCTCTTCGAGTCACCGCAGGACGAGCTCGAGATATTAGTGCAGGTCATATAAATAAAAAATATACTTGTCGTGATTGCTTTGTTCACCTATCACTACAGGATGTATCATGTGTTTATTGTGACCATCTCATATACGAACTGCTAGAACGAAACGAATGTTTGATTCCCGTAGGGTACAGTAACTTGTGCTCAATTAGAATCAGTAAGAACGTGTATATAATTGTCGCTAATTGATTTCACTTGCTTCAGAAGTCACATTAAGCCGTCCGCGTCGGTTCACAACATGGTGGTCAGGTACTTCCGGTACTCGACCACCCTGAACTGTGGCCATTTGCCTAAATGTGTATTTCGGCATTCTCGTTTGAGGGACATTTCTATTCTAGAACAGGTCTGATCCTCCTCGTCGCTTGTACTTGTGTCAGTTCCAGTGACCAGCCCCCTTAGACAAGAGGCGTATTTTAGTGAGCGTACTGACGCTCACTTATGGAATAGAAAGAGCAATGTATGGGATTGACATCGCGACGCACTCCGCGGGAGGAAATATTACGTCACTCCCATACATTGGCCTTTCTATTCCATAAGCGAGGGTTAGTACGCTCACTAAAATACGCCTCTTGTCTAAGGGGGCTGATGAACTAATGCTTGATTGTCCAACGTATAAAAAACTTGACATGTCAATTTGTTTAATAAATGTAAATGTGCTGGTTGTGGCAACAGTTGGAGCTGAAGAAGATGCTGCTGGAGCGCATGGTGAACCTGCTGTCGCGCGGCTGCGTGGTGCCCGTGCTGCGCTACGTCAAGCAGTGCTGGCAGCGCGGCGACACCGACATCTCGCTCATACGATACTTCATCACAGAGGTATACCTTCATCAATGAGTATAAGTTGCTGCTGGAGCGCATGGTGAACCTGCTGTCGCGCGGCTGCGTGGTGCCCGTGCTGCGCTACGTGAAGCAGTGCTGGCAACGCGGCGACACCGACATCTCGCTCATACGATACTTCATCACAGAGGTATACCTTCATCAATGAGTATAAGTTGCTGCTGGAGCGCATGGTGAACCTGCTGTCGCGCGGCTGCGTGGTGCCCGTGCTGCGCTACGTGAAGCAGTGCTGGCAACGCGGCGACACCGACATCTCGCTCATACGATACTTCATCACAGAGGTATACCTTCATCAATGAGTTAAGATGCTGCTGGAGCGCATGGTGAACCTGCTGTCGCGCGGCTGCGTGGTGCCCGTGCTGCGCTACGTGAAGCAGTGCTGGCAGCGCGGCGACACCGACATCTCGCTCATACGATACTTCATCACAAAGGTATACCTTCATCAATGAGTATTAGATGCTGCCGGAGCGTATGGTGAACCTGCTGTCGCGCGGCTGCGTGGTGCCAGTGCTGCACTACGTGAAGCAGTGCTGGCAGCGCGGCGACACCGACATCTCGCTCATACGATACATCATCACAGAGGTATACCTTCATCAATGAGTATAAGATGCTGCTGGAGCGCATGGTGAACCTGCTGTCGCGCGGCTGCGTGGTGCCCGTGCTGCGCTACGTGAAGCAGTGCTGGCAGCGCGGCGACACCGACATCTCGCTCATACGATACTTCATCACAGAGGTATACCTTCATCAATGAGTATAAGATGCTGCTGGAGCGCATGGTGAACCTGCTGTCGCGCGGCTGCGTGGTGCCCGTGCTGCGCTACGTGAAGCAGTGCTGGCAGCGCGGCGACACCGACATCTCGCTCATACGATACTTCATCACAGAGGTATACCTTCATCAATGAGTATAAGATGCTGCTGGAGCGCATGGTGAACCTGCTGTCGCGCGGCTGCGTGGTGCCCGTGCTGCGCTACGTGAAGCAGTGCTGGCAGCGCGGCGACACCGACATCTCGCTCATACGATACTTCATCACAGAGGTATACCTTCATCAATGAGTATAAGATGCTGCTGGAGCGCATGGTGAACCTGCTGTCGCGCGGCTGCGTGGTGCCCGTGCTGCGCTACGTGAAGCAGTGCTGGCAGCGCGGCGACACCGACATCTCGCTCATACGATACATCATCACAGAAATATACCTTCATCAATGAGTATAAGATGCTGTTGGAGCGCGGCTGCGCGAGTATACACATTACACAATAATGGGATACTTGTACGATTTATATATCCTTTTTCTGTTGTATAACGAAAATAAAGAAATTGTCAATAAAGTATACTAACAACATACATGATTATTTATAGTGTAGAAAAAGAAATGTTTAAATTCTAGACACTTTAGTACCACTGTAAATGCTGTCTTATCCAACTATTTTAAATAATTATTTTCCACACTAAGGCACTAAGCTCACTCTAGTAGTTTAGTATGACCAAATTAATAAGAGGGCAGAACTACTAAGATGATTATGTTATTTGAATCATTCTATTTACAGGTTTTGGATGCCATAGCGCCACCATACACGTCTGAATTCGTGCAACTGGTGTTACCCATGGTCGAGAATGAAGAAATAACAGGCACCATGAGAGCGGAAGGGGAAAACGACCCGGTGTCAGAATTTATTGGTAAGTTTTTATCTGTATTGCAAACAGATAAAGAGTATACAGCACATGGGATTTTTGTGTGTAATGTTTATATCCTAACATGCTTGTCTTGAACCTGAATAATAGAATAACAATTAATGTTAAATTAATCTATTTTATTTTCTTCTTTTTCAGTACATTGTAAAGCACACTATGTGGTGGTGTAAAACAAAAATCAAACGTAATAAGGTGAATTTAAGTAGAATATATTTATACAAATAAACTGAAAATATGACTGTCCTATTTCATGTTTTTTATTTATTATCATGCTCTGGCCGCCTTCCTTTCATGGTATCTCTTGAGCGCCTCATCGAACACTATACCAATGGTTCTCTTTTTCCAAATGTCTATTTTTGGCTTAATTTCCAGTTCAATCTTAGGTTCTTCTACTTTTTTAGGAGTAGTTTCTTTCTTTATTTCTTTTTCCGGTGTATCTGATTGTGTATTTATGTTGGTTTCTTTTTTAACTTCTTTCATTTCCACAGGCTTTTTCTCGGTGTCTTCATCACTGGACTCATCAATGGAAAAGTCTGAGTCTGCGTCAATGTTTTCTTCTTGTCTTTTCTTCTTCTTTGCAGATTTGATGTCATCAAGGTTTACTCTGTTGATCTCCTCATCAGAGTTCTCTATTTCTCCCTCAGATAAATGAGCTTTGTTTTCTGAAGATTTTCTTTTCCTGTAGTTTCTCTTCTTACTGGTTGCTTCTTTGTTCTCTTTCAACTCAGGTTCGTGTGCAGGTGCAGCTGCACTGGCATTTTCTTCTTTTGTAGGAAGTTCGATGTTTTCTTCTTTCTGAACTTTATCTGATCCCAATTTTTGTTCATACAAGTGTCTATAAAATCCACCTGCAAAGATATATTGAGATTAATTCAGGGAGTATATCACTATATGCGAATATTGAAATCCATAACTTAATTCATGTTATGGTATAGAAAAAGATATGTTCATTTATTTTAACTTACCCAGGTCCCTCTGCTTGGTGACATCTCCAATGTTCTCCAAGTATTCCTCTCGTTTTTCTCGCTCCTCCTCTTCTCGCATTTCTTGTAATTTCTTTTTGTATGCTGTAGTAACAAATACTTCTTTATCTTTGAACTCTTCTCCTTCCTTTTCACGTTCTTTCTGAATCTGCAATATAGAAGGTTATAGTTAATTACAGATATTGATCCTTCAAGGGGCCTCTCTGGACAAGAAAAGCACAAGACTGACACTAATGGTACCTAGGGATGGAGGCCTATACCAAGCAGTGGATCAACAAGAGCTGAAGAAGCTAGAATAGCTTGAATATACAGACAAATCAATCTTTACAACTATATTCACATTTATACAATAGCTAATTAATGAAGAAAGAATGGAATGTAAAAATGTTAGATGTCTATTCTCAAGCAACAAAAAAAAATTTCAAGGACCTTGTACATATTTCATATTAATAAACACTTTAGTTAAGTTTCAACTACAAAACAGTTTCAATAAACAAAGGGTTCCGCCATTACCTGTCTCTCTATACGACGCTCATTTTCAAGCTTTCTTTTATTTGCTGTTTTTAATAAGTTTTCAATATATTTTGGTTTGACTTCTCCTTTAATCTTCTTCTTTTCTTTATCTTTGGATCCAACCATCTCATCATAGATTTCATCATACTGGTATACAGTGGGATCTTCTGTGACTGCTTTTTCTTGGGTTATTTTTGCCTGTAGGAGTCCAATAAATTTATAATGTTAGGTAACATATTTGAAATTGGGGGAGGCTTTTGCTTAAGAGTGGAAATCAATAGGTTAACGGAATAAAGTAATATTATGTCAAATATGTACATATTTTATCTGTTGGGAGAAGCCAATCAATGAATAGATAGAAACAAGGTGATTAGGATTAATGTTATATAGGACATTAGTGTATGTAAGATCCTATCATAGTAAAATGGTAGGCTGAATAAGTTCTGGTGAAATTTTGATATTGGCAAATTGACACACTTATAACCTAATATTCTCTATATTGCTCTAGATTTTATTTATCTTAGTCCAGTCATTATAGTAAGTTCACCTCGGAATTCGAGATACCCAGCTGGTAAGTCTGTAAATAGTTATATATCGACATCCTAAAAGTTGTCTCAAAACCTACATATGGTAGGGTGTGCGCAACTATTAAATTTCAAGGTTCAAAGGTCACAAAAATCGGTTTTTTGTAAATATCTCATTCCCTATGGGTTTTTTGCTATTTGTATACCTAGTCAGGTCATAAATTCTGTCACATGTTTAATATGAAATAATTGAAACAACTTTATACTTTATGTAGGTAACCATTTATATACCAAAATGAACTTAACAGAACATAGATTCTTATGACAATAAAGTTTATTCAAAATGACCTCCGTGATTTTGAATACAGGCCTTCAATCTGCGCGGCCAGTCGTCTATCGCTGCACGAACGAGGTCCATGTCAATATCGGCGGCTGCCTTAATCAAGGATGTCTTGAGTGACTCCAAATTGGGATGAGGCTTTGAGCACGCCTTTTCCTCCAAGTGTTGCCATATCTTGTAATCTAACGGATTCAAATCTGGACTGGAGGAGGGCCAGTCTTCGTGCCGGATGAAGTCGATTTCACGCGCCGCCAGCCAGTCTTGTGTGCTCTTCGCTCTATGAGCTGGCGCCGAATCTTGTTGGAATACCCAGTGCTTGTTATTGAACATGATATGAGAAACAGGTTCCACAAGGTTCGTCAGGACTGTATTTTGATACACGACTGCATTCGTTTTTACACCTTTCTCACAAAAATGTACCTCTGTTAAGCCCCAATAAGAAACTCCCAACCATACCATGAGCGAGGGTGGAAAAAGACCTCGTTGGACACGCGGAATACGTTTGCTCGCTTCTTCACTACTGTGTGCGTACACCTTATCATTTTGTTTGTTGTAGCTCTCTTCTACGGTAACAATTTTTTCATCCGAAAAAAGAATTTCCCGATATTTTTTTCCCGCGTACCGCTTCAACAAAGCGCGGCATCTCTTCAGTCTCAGGTCCATTAAACGAGCATTCAAACGATGTCCTGTTTTTCTTCGATATGCCCGAAGCCCTAAGTCTTCATTTAACACCCTTTTCACCGTGGTTCTGCTTAACCCCATCTGAAGGGCCAACAGTTTCTGCTTACGTTTGGGATTTCTTTGAATTCGCGCCTTCACAGCTTTTATCACTGCTGGAGTCCTAACAGACCGAGGGCGACCACTTCTTGACCTGTCATCTACACTAGAGTCTTCGTTGTATCGTTTGATGGTACGATAAACGAATCTTTTAATTATATTCAAATTTTTCAGTATGTCAAAAATTTGAATTGGCGCGTAACCGCAACGATGCAATGCAATAACTGCAACACGGTCTTCTTTAAGCGTCCACTTCATATTTAAAAATGAGTAAAATTCTAAAAAGTATACATTTTTATTTTCATGGACAATTCGAAATTCGAATTCAATAAACTTTTTTGTGGCCAGCATTTTAAAAGAAAAGTTTTTACTGTGTGACAATACTTATGACCTAACTAGGTTTATGATCAATATTGTAGAATACAAAATTCTCTACAAATTTTGATATATATTTTTTTTAAGCGGTGAATTTTTTTCGAGGTATACGGCGGAGAGCGCGCGGTTTACAAAGGCATTACAGTTCCAAAATAATTGTTGAATTTGACGTATATTCAGACTACAGTAAGAACGTAGGAGGTCCAATGCTCCATAGGGAGCAGCAGAGAAGAACGAAGAAGATGTAGGTTTTGAGACAACTTTTAGGGTGTCAATATACAACTATTTATAGACTTACAGCTGCGTATCTCGAATTCCAAGATTCTTACCAAATTTAAGCTAAAATGACTGGACTATCTGGGGGCACGGCAGTGCCCCCGCCAAGTCGAGCGCGAAGCAAACTGCCGTACCATCCTTTTCTCGAACCGTTTCGCCGCATTTTCAGACCCCTATTTGAGAACCTCTGCTCTGGATAGGATTAAAACGCTAAAATTTTCGTCATCTAGAAATTCGTAATAACACACTTAAAATCCAGAATTTCAAGTTGGTAGATCAATTAGTTTCGAAGTTATGCTAATGCAAAGTTTCGTATTTTCGACACTGACTCACTCACTGATCATCAAAATAGAACTAGTACTTCCCATAGACCTAGAGAGCTGAAATTTGGTACAGAGGTAGATTTTAGCGCCCACATAAAGGGAAAATTATTAAAACAAGATTTATGGAAGATCTGGACTGCCTGGTGACCCTGATGAGAAAACGTAAGAGTACAGCCAAATTAGCGTTTTTATGAGAAATATGACAACGCAGTACATGCGACGTCAAAATGAGCGGGATGCGAGGCCGAAGGCCGAGTATCACCATCACTTTGGCCATCAGACCTTGGAGTACCATAAGGGATCTCGAAAACTATAAGAGATAGCGGGTTGGTACTTGAACTAAATATGATGAGAACTGGTGGTATGTATCGGATCTTACAAAATCATCATCATCCTCAGCCAACTTTCTACTGCATTCAATTTTCTATATTTATATATATAACTGTATTCTACTCAATAAATAAAACATATTAAATATATATATATTAGTCCACGTCCTGTCAAAAAGAAGTGAAATCCCACCAAAAACAATCTGTAAAAAAATTGCCAAGTCTCGATAGAGCTGCTTGTTTATCTCTAAAAAGTAATGAAATCTCTAGAATTAGTTAAGCCAAGTCTAAGGTTCCTTACTGCGATTTATTTATTATTATACTTAATTTTATGTGACTTGGCCGTTGACTTGTAAGTAGTAGATTATGATTAATTAAAGTTTAAGGGAAACATAGAAACAATAACCAGAGTTCTAACGAAAAATTAAGATAGATTAGAATCAAAAAAAATAGTTAAGTGGACTCTACATAATAGGCAAAAACTTTAAAAGATTTGAATAAATCTGCAAATAAATTAGTAAATAAACTTGTATCCACTAAACATGTAAAGAATGTTAAACAGCAAAGTCACATAAAATTAACTATAATAATAAATAAATTGCAGTAAGGAACCTTAGACTTGGCTTAACTAATTCTAGTGATTTCATTACTTTTTAGAGATAAACAAGCATCTCCATCGAGACTTGGCAAATTTTTTACAAAATGTTTTTGGTGGGATTTATTATGACACAAAATACAGAATATGTCCTTAAATTACAGAACATTTTAATACATATACATTTGAGACTAGTAGCTATGCAGAACATATTCTAAAAAATGTACACATTTTGGCCAAAGTATAAATTTAGAGGAAAAAAAAAGGCAGGTTTAAATTGGTAATTAGTGCTTTGCATTTAACACCATAGACCATTTCACTTCAATGTAGATAACATACAATTAAATGTATTTATTGCTTAAAGGTGGTTCACTAAGAGACTGTTGTATTGGTCACACATCATATTTTTTTATAAACACAGAATATTTTTGTATGAGGTCTGCAAGAATAAGGCTTTATATTGATGTTGATACAAGACTAGAGTGAAGGTGAGTCCATTTGGGTGTGAAAGATTTTAAATAAATTGATGTACTTGAAGAGTTTGCAGCAATATTCTAGTGATTTTAATTCGTTTTAATCAATTGTCATACGAGCGGACTTGTCATTCAAACCTATACTTAAAAGGGAATTTATAAAAGTTTTGTAAAGAAGACTACCTACCTGTCTGTTTATGTTATCACTAGGACGAAGTAGGACTGGTTTTTTCTTGGTTTCGTCATCTGATTCTGAATCATCTCCAAATACATTTCTCGAAGCTTGAAATGTAGGACCCTGTTTTCCTTTCTCAGGTAAGACTAAACCATATCTGCAAAAAAATAACAGCATTGTAATGAGATTGTAATACGTATTCATTTGACACTGTACTTCTTCATGTAATAAATAACTCACTTTTTGTTGGGCATATTACGATAGAGATTATTCAAATATTCTTTCTCAGAAAAATATTTTAAAGTACTTTTAATTTATATTTGCATTTAAAATACTTCTTTACATAGGTAGGTATGTATAGGTTGAAGTTGAAAGTTGAGACTGGAAGGAAAGGGCACAGATAACAAAATAAAACTGACCACAGACTAGTTAACGTTTTATTTTTCACTTCCGAAGAGGTGTCGTACATTCTCGCAGCTACATAAAGTACAACCAACATTTTGTATTATTACTTCCACTTACTGTGCAGTTTAAATCAAAATGTTGGTTGTACTTTTTGTAGCTAAGAGAATGTACGACACCTCTTCGGAACTCGGAAGTGATAAATATTTTTGTTGTACAATACAAAACGTAGTCAGAAAAAGGTAAAAAAGTTTTGTTTTGAATTTCATTCCATTCTCTTTGCACTCGCAGTTTCGTAGGGAGGGAATGTTTATTTCAATGATATTGACCACGAATAGGTACAGAATACAGATTGACACAGCTTATGGCTTGCATTGCATTGCAACTTCAATACCTAGAGGCAGTTTTATGAATTTATCATGGCAAAAAAAGTGAAAACTGATCAAATACCATCAACTCCTGACGAATTATATGTACAACTATATTGTGAAAGGAAATGTGCACATGATGAAGTAAGTTGAATTCTTTCACTTTTATTAGGTAGTGGCATTGCTAAGTACATATCTGATATCTATATTTTTTATACTATTTAGACAAGAATATAATATATAATCACTACAATTTACATATTGTACACGTATTTAACTTTCCAGGAAACAATACATAAGGCTAGACTTTCATGGGAGTCCCTTACCAATGCAAAAAAGAAACTATTTGAGAAAACCATTGAGAAGAAAAATTGTCTGATTTATGCACATGGGTTGAGTAAAAGTAAAATATATTTGAAAGAAAGGAAAATTAAAAAAGTTCACAGTGCAGACAAGGCAGAGGTGGATCAGAATATTCCAGTGCATACAGCCCGTTTAGTAGAAAATCCACTCGGAATAGAAAGTGAAGACAATAGAACAAATTTCGTTGAAACTCAGTAAGTACAAAAATCTGTCAAAGCTTCAACATCCTCATACAAGACAATTAATTTTGCTATAATTAAATTCCCTGTTTAAGTTGTGTTTTCTTCTAACCCCATAAGGTTAAATTTGGAACTCGACCTAACTAGCTGTATTTGTTATCAATATACCCTACATTATGTATTTTACTTATCATAATGTTGGCCGAATAAACAAAATAAATAAGGCCAAATAAATTCCCTATTTCAGTTATGTGTTTTCTCTTAACCCCCTTAGGTTACATTTGGAACTCGACCTAACTGTATTTGTTATCAATATACCCTACATTATGTATTTTACTTATCACAATGTTGGCCAAACAAACAGATTTTACATTAATTATATTGTTTCAGAGATGAATCAAAATTGGAGCCCTGCAATGAACCAGAAGAAGCTAGTATAGATGTGAACTCAAATCAATCAAATGTATTGTAAGTATACAAATACACATGAGTAGGTATGTGTACTTGCTACTCACACAAACATACTACTATTTAAAATTTAAATTATATTCCAAGTGCTGTTATAGTTTTGAGTTTTTCTAAATTTGGGAAACATTAAGTGGATTGTGTAGACACATGGTCATTGCTTTTCCGGTGGTATTTTGTACTGTGAAACTAATAATGTAATAGTAGCTTGTAATATGTTTTACAGAATTGAAGAAGAGCAGCAAGAAATACAGAGTACCACAAGCCACTATACAGACCCTGCAGAAATATTGGTGGAACCAGTGCCACCTACAGTCCGGTGAGTTACATTGTATTCATGCCACACTTATTACAAAGTAATTAATTAGTCAATGTTTTGTTGAATAACTAATTCATTCCTTAATAGAATGTAAGAGACTCCATTAATGAATTTATCTTAGAAAATAATAATAATTTTGTTCAATAGGCGCGGCATCGAACAAAGACGAATACCCTAACAAACTCTTGCTATGGTGCTGCTTAATCATTTGATATTAAGGGGCGCCATTTTGTGAGGCAGACCGTGGGACAAAATGGTCAGGAGGCGGCCTTTTTGACCAAAACATAGTTTTTATAATATTTTAAAGTGATCAACAGAGGTGGGAGGAGAGAATGACCGTATCGAAATACGGTACAGACGCAGGGCAAGGAACCCTCTCACCTCTCACTTTGTAGTAAGGGTATCGCCGCAGATATGGCAGAGTCTCATTAACGCAGGGTACGTGCACATCGACCTACAGCGGATCCGAGTCGCTGACCAGTCCCCCCTAGTCCAATGCTCGCGCTGCCTAGGGTTTGGACACGGAAAGAGATTCTGTCAAGATGCGGTCGACCTGTGCAGCCATTGCGGTGGGACGCACATGAAATTGGACTGCCCAGAGTTCCTCAGCCAGGTGCCCCCAACCTGTGTAAACTGTACAAAGGCAAAGATTGCAAAAAATGACCACAATGCCTTCAGCAACGAATGCCCGGTGAGGCGCAAGTGGGACTCACTTGCGAGATCCACCGTGGCGTATTGCTGAGGGCGTCCTGTATAAGGTCGTACAAGCCAACCTCCGTAAAAAAATACTAGCAACGAACGAGATCCTTCTTGAAGCCAAGAAACAAAAGGCGGCGGTGGTTCTCATCCAGGAACCCTATATTGGAGCAATCAGGAAAATGAAAACATACACAGGAACGAGGATTTATCAGAGCACGGAATTGGGAGAGGGGTTTGTGAGGGCAGCCATAGCAGTCACTGACCCTACGCTAGACGTTATCCCACACCCGCAACTCACCACCAACGATATCGCAGTGGTAGAGATCCGAACCGTGGCCTGGAAAATCACTCTAGTGTCCATCTACCTGGATGGCAGCCAACCCTTAGGGCCGTACCTGAATCGGATATCGCAGATCATTCAAAAATTTGGATCCAGGAAGGTGGTTATCGGAGGAGACGCCAATGCATGGAGCACATGGTGGGGCAGCTCACACACGAACTCCAGAGGTGAAGAGCTGCTGTCAACGCTAGACGAGCTGGGATTGCATATTTTGAATAATCCTCACTCTGCCCCGACTTTTGACACTATACGAGGAGGCATCAGGTACCAAAGCCACATAGACGTCACATTCTGCTCCGAAGACATGCTGAGTCTGGTGGAAGGCTGGAATGTCGAGGAGGGCATGACGAGCTCGGACCACAATGGCATAGTATTTAACATACAGTTACACAAATCACGAGGTACACAAATTGCACGTACGACAAGACTCTACAACACGAGGAAGGCCAATTGGATAAAGTTTCATGAGAAACTGGCCCAATTAAAATCGGACAACAACCTCCATCTCACGGATGTAGAGTCTACGAATAGCACAGAGCAAATAGATCAACTTATCAACATATACACACACACAATCACACAAGCATGTACACATTCAATACCGAAAAAGAACAACACTGACACAATTACTGTGCCATGGTGGACCGAGACACTGTCACTTCTAAAGAAAGAAGTCAGGACTAGGAGAGAGAGGATCAAGTGTGCGGCCCCAGTTCGAAGAGCCAGGGTAGTAAGCACTTACCTAGAGAAGAAGCTGGAGTACGAGCAAGAGGTGAGCAGAGCCATGACACAGTCCTGGAAGGACTTTTGTGGAAGACAGGATCGAGAGACCGTCTGGGACGGAATCTACAGGGTAATTAGTCGTACCAGGAGCAGAGAGGAAGACTTACCACTCAGGGATGGGAGCACAGTGTTAGACGCCAAAGGTTCTGCAAGGCTTCTGGCTGAGATCTTCTATCCGGAAGACCTCGAATCTGGCGACAACACCGAGCATCAAAACATCAGGTTACAGGCTGAATTGGTGAACAGTGGAGAGCAAGGTGGTCCCTGCGAGCCACCGTTTACGCATACCGAACTGATGACCGCATGCCACTCCTTCAACCCCAAGAAAGCGCCGGGATCCGATGGCTTCACCGTGGACATATGCCGAGAGACAATTAAGCATGATCCGGAATGGTTCCTGGCATGCTTAAACAAGTGTCTGGAACACGGCCATTTCCCCGAGGCATGGAAAGAAGCCACCGTGATCGCGCTGAGAAAACCTGGCAAAGACACCTACACTGCAGCTAAATCCTACAGGCCTATCGGACTTCTCCCAGTTCTGGGAAAAATCTTCGAGAAGATGTTGATCACACGGATTAAGTTTCACCTGCTACCTAGGATGAGTACTCACCAGTACGGCTTCATGCCCCAGCGCAGCACCGAAGACTCCCTCCATGCCCTGGTCAGACACATTTACGACCAGCTTGACAACAAGCAAATCGTGACTGTTGTCTCACTAGATATCGAGGGAGCATTCGACAGCGCTTGGTGGCCAGCCATTAGAGTCAGACTGGCTGAGGAAGAGTGTCCAATAAACTTAAGAAGGGTGGTCGACAGCTACCTTCGAAAGTCCGTCATGCATCTGTGATCCCGATGTTCAAGAAAGTGCTCTGCATGTTATCACCGAGTGCCCAGTCTTCGGTAGGCTAAGATTCGATACTGAAATGGAACTAGATGAAGATATTAAGATAGACAATATATGTAACATAATAAATGATAAATACAAAAGACCTAAATTTTTAGAATATTGTAAAAAAGTAGTTATAATTGTAAACAATAGAAATAAGTAAACAACGGAACACTTCTGTATAATTATATTAGAAAGTGTCCAAAACAATGTTAGTCAGATATT
This sequence comes from Macaria notata, assembly GCA_927399415.1. Taxonomy (NCBI): domain Eukaryota; kingdom Metazoa; phylum Arthropoda; class Insecta; order Lepidoptera; family Geometridae; genus Macaria; species Macaria notata. The sequence continues at coordinate 7,616,272 of OV656727.1, forward strand.
TAAGGAAAAATGTAAATAGTCAGTAAATTTAATTAAACAAGTAGGTTGTAAGAAAAATTGTAATGTAGTTAGTAAGAAAGCGTAGATTAGGTTCCCCCATAAACAACCTGAGGAGTTAGAAGTATACAAACAATAAAAAACAAAAAAAAAAAAAAAAAAGTGATCAACAAGACAAGTCTTTTCATATAAAACCAATCAGCTGTTTGTAACCAGTTTCGTAAGCTTTTTCAGGTATTTAGTTATATTTTTTTAAACAGGTTCAGTATCAGCAGTACATAGTGGTATAATATTGCTAGTAATTTATTATAATCTAATGATTTGTATTGAAGAATTAGAAGATGAAGTCCCGGCTGCTACTACTACTACTACTGCAGTAGTTGCAACTGGAACTTTGAGAGGCCATTGTTGAAATCAATTGCGACCACACAAACTTACATTTCGTAAAATATCTTTTCAGAACAGGCAAGGAGTTTTATGAAGTAGTGAAGAGTCCAGAAGATCCACAGTGGACAAAAGTGCCAGATACTGAAAAAAAACGCTATTATAGGGCAGTAACCACTATCAAACGGGACTATATAAAAAGTTACATGAAATATCTTGAAAGTTTACCTCAACAACAACTGTTTGACCATTATATGAAAACTCTACACTAAGAATGACAGGGTTTCATTTATGATAACCATAATAACTACATACCATATAGTACCTAGTTATTTATGAAATTAAAGAGTAATTAATAGATATAAGGATTTATTCAATATATGAATGTTGCTATACAACAGTGAATTATAACATTACGACTAATTTATCCTACAAACATTAACAAATCTGAATGAGACATAAGGGTTACAAACTGTGGAACAAGTGTACCAATAATATGATTGATTAATCAAAAAGCAAATGCATGAAAATCTCACCTAAAAGTAGCATTTTAAATATTGTAGTAAATTGATCAATTATACAAGCACAATTAGCGATATAATGTGAAATTATGTGCTACACAAACATCATCATGTTTCAAATATGATGTATGATTACTTATTCTAGTTTCAATATGTAATAATACTATGTAGTGGAGTGAGATATAGGGGTACACTTAGTGAAGAGCCAATTATTTACCACAGAGGAGGCCTAGTGCCATACCAGCTGCAAATGACGCCATGAAAATATGGCTCTCTGTGGCATGGTAATGATCATCCCCGCTGAAATTAGAATACCATTTTTTGGCTTTGATTTCTTTTTTCTTTATTAGTTCTTCAGCTTTGTCCAGTTTTCTATCCACAAATCGCTCCAGCTAAAATTAAAGAAAAATCATTAATTATAGCAATTCATAAAAAATAAGCTGTATTATAAGTGGTATTTATTTGTTAAATAATACACAGATTAAGTAAGCAAACCATAAAATCTTATCCAAAAATAAAAAAGTGAAAGTAGTTGAGGCAAAATCATGAATAAAGTTTCTAGAGTAATTCATCATCATTACAAGGTTCAGTTTAGGTGATTTTTATTTATAATGTACTCAGAAATTGTGGTTAAAAGGAACATAGCTGATATCCTTGTATGCAAGTCAAAGTCAATAACTCTGTTAGAATAAGAATTTATACCAGATAATAAACAATAAAGGAAGATGAAAATAACAAAGTTCACTCGCCTCTTTATCTATAAAGTATAATTGTTTATGAAGATGCAATGCCGAAAAGAAATCCACCAGTAAAGCCAGCTGAGTAATAGGAATTCGTTCGAATAAATAATAAAACCTGTAACAAAATAAACATGATATTTGTACGACTCATGTTCAATGAGCTTGTTTGAAAATATTCTTCTGTATCACCAACAATGTATAGGATATCAGCTACCCCCATAACAATAAATAATCTGTTAGTGTAGTTACATTGAACTTAAATCAATAGAGTTTATTTTGCATGACAATATACAAACAATAGCATGATGATGAAAGTATTGGGTTTTAATTATGCAATATTGATTAATGTAGAAAAAATATAGTACCTGTCTTACAGGTCATACATACTTTTTCACTCCAGTTGGGTCCTTTTCCAGTAGCTTCCTTCTCAATTTTGTCAGTCAATTTGTCAACTTTCTTGTTGATTTTGTCCCAATTTATATCAATGTAACCTTTTTGACTAGCAATGTGTAGAAGTATAACGCTGCCACCCAAACCAACAGCAGCAACCTTCCCAATTTTCATAGAAATAAATCCAGTAATCCTTAAAAAATGATAAATCTTAAAAATCTCATTAATCAAATCAATCTTTTGTTAAAAAATCTTAGTAAAATATATATCTCTATGTATGAGACATATCTGATGACCTCATAATAATAGGACAGTGATCTCATACAAAAGAATTTAACATAAAATTGCAGTAAAGAGATTTTAATAATGATTATCAATCAAGTCAAAGCCTAGTCACTGAACTGTACCTGAATATATAAATTCTCATTTTGTAGCCTTGCACACAATCTATTTAAATGCTAGCAAATATTTTTTTGTTAGTTCAATGTATTGCATTCTCTTACCATCCTGACGCAGTTCCTAATATTAGCTGCTTTGTTGCGGAAGTAGTCCCAATATCTGATATAGCTTTTTCGATAAAGTTCTTTGCATCATCGACTATCTTCTTTGCGTCTTCGCTTGGGTCCTCGTTTCTTGGTCTGGCCATTGTAAATTTAAATCACAATTTCTTAAATAGAAATATATTTCAAATTCCGTAGCAAATACGCAATGATTTTGATGAGAAATTGAAATCAAATCACAATCGAATGCAGAAATCACGAGCTGTCTATGAACAAAGGTAATTAATATGTCAGTGTCATAGGTTTTTTTCTTCAATCGGTTCAACCAGTAAAAAACAAATTACTATTTTTGCAATACTGAGTGTTTTGGTTGTACATTTCCGATTTACTAATCTTTACCTTCGTTTTGATTTTTTGGGGTTATATACCTATGTATTTAAATCAGTATTTATAAAATTGATTTGAACATTTTGAACTAAGGAATTAGAAATAAAAATTTATTTAAATTTAAATAGGAGAAAATCTATAAAAAAAACAGTGGCTCTTTCTTAGACGCCCTTTAGTCAAATTATAATATTATTCTGATATTTCTATTTTTAATTATTAAAGAGCTAATAAAAATAAAATGATAGTACTAAGTTCGAAACCGCATTTATACTGTCATTATTTGACTAAGCACCTGAAAACTTCTTCAATATTCAGAGCTAAGAGCAGTCTGAATCTCTGGGTGAGTAAAATACCACACACAGTGTAGGCAAATAATTTAATTACTAAAGACCTTAGAGAGTTACCTCACTATACTCTGTTGCATTTGCCTTCTTGTCACAAGAAATTATATTCAAAGCAGAGTTTACCTATCTTATCAAATTTAATCTGTCCTAGAGTGGAGTGGACATGTTTGAGAACCACAATATCTGAGGACAGTTGTCTTCTGTGAAAGGACCTGGGCACCCACCACAATGTATCTCTCCTAACAAATTTATTCTGCAGGGGAGTCACATCCCTCAGTCATGAGGAAATACAAATCAAAAGAGAGAGTAAAGTGCTTGACCCTTTTTGCAATCTTTAAACATCTAACTAAACATAATTTGTACTTACAGAATGAAGATATTAATACAGATATCAAAGTAATTATTGAGAAACACTGGCATGATGAAGTGTCATCAAAAACTAAAACAGGAGAAGAGAAAGTACATTATGTACTACCTATGTTCCCATATCCTTCGGGTAATTTACACATGGGACATGTCCGAGTTTATTCTATATCAGACACCTTAGCAAGATTTCAAAAACTCAATGGCAATAATGCTATACATCCCATAGGCTGGGATTCATTTGGACTACCAGCAGAAAATGCAGCTATAGAGCGCAACATTGCCCCACATGAGTGGACTCAATCTAATATCAGTTCTATGAAACAGCAGTTACTCCAGCTGGGATACAACTTTGATTGGGACAAAGAAGTATCAACATGTGATCCACAGTACTACAGGTGGACGCAATACATATTCTTAAAGCTATTTGAAAATGGGTTGGCATATCAAAGTAAGGTAAGTAATTGAAGCTAAAATCATATCATAGCTATAAATCAATCAGGTGATTAATGAAACTTGTAATATGGTTTGCAGGCTCAAGTAAATTGGGATCCAGTAGATCAAACAGTGCTAGCAGATGAACAAGTGGATGATATGGGCTGCTCTTGGAGATCTGGAGCCAAAGTGGAAAAGAAGTACCTCACACAATGGTTTATAAAAACTACAAAATATGCCAAACAGTTGTATGATGGACTCAACAGTGATAAGTTAGAAAATTGGAGAGATATTATCAACTTACAGAAACACTGGATCGGTGAATGTGATGGTATGGTGGTAACTTTCAAAATAAAGATCAATGAACAAGTTGTAGATCTCGATGTTTGGACATCAGAGCCTTATAAATTAATACATGGAAACTTTTTAACTATAAATACTAGTAATGCACTAATTCAAAAGCTTACTAATGAAGGGGACATACTGACAGCAATCAACCCCCTCAACAACACTAAGCTACCTGTGTATGTGACAGATCAAGTGGATTATCCTGAAGGAAGGGACACATACCTGGCATGCCCTCATGCCAATGAAAATGACAAAGAAATAGCTTCACATTTAAATATACCAGTCCAAGGTAATATAAGTAAAATTGATATATTAAGTGAAAATGAAAAAGCCATTAAAGTTGCAGAAGAGAAAGGAGGTTACTTTGTTAGTTCAAAGTTAAAAGACTGGCTTATATCACGGCAAAGGTACTGGGGCACCCCAATTCCAATAATCCACTGTAACAAATGTGGTGCTGTCCCGGTGCCCAGTGAGGAGCTCCCCGTGCAGCTGCCAACCATGAGTGATGCCACCGGAGGCATACACACACTAGGTAAAGTCCAGGATTGGGTAAACTGCAAGTGCCCTAAGTGCAAATCTGATGCTAAGAGAGAAACTGATACCATGGACACTTTTGTAGACTCATCCTGGTACTATTATAGGTTCTTAGATGCTCACAACGAAACTGCTCCATTTGACAGAAAATCTTTGGAAAATCATACACCAGTTGACATCTACATAGGTGGCAAAGAGCATGCAGTGCTGCATCTGTATTATGCTCGCTTCATGAGCTACTTCCTCCATTCCCTCGGATGGACGCCCACCGCAGAACCATTCAAGAAGCTCCTTGTGCAAGGAATGGTGATGGGTCAGTCATATAAATTAAAATCTTCCGGAAAATATCTCCCACCAGAAAAAGTAGAGAAAGTAGGGAAACAATACAAAGATAAAGAGAGTGGAGAGCCTGTTGTGGTGCAGTGGGAGAAGATGAGCAAGTCCAAGTATAATGGAGAGAACCCGGAGAGACTGCTCAGGGAGTATGGCTGTGACACCACACGCCTGCTCATACTGGCCGATGTACCTCCGGCAACGCCCAGGAAGTGGTCTGATGCTAGTTAGTATCTCTCTACATAATGTATTATTAGATGTAGTATTTATGTCACTAACATAATGATCTTTATTTACAGCTTTACCTGGCGTGTTGAACTGGCAACATCGGCTATGGATGACCGTTAGAGAATTTATAAAGATAAGAAATGATACTTCTATTCAGAAAACTCTCTCGGAAGAACAAATAAAGAACTGGGAAGACAAAATCAGGGAGGCGCGAAATTACTTCACAGCTACGGCAACTTTCCATTTCAAGTACTCACAGAAATTGAGTGTTGGGATATCTAGACTGCAGAGCCTGACGAGCACTTTACGAGTATGTATGTATATGTATTTATATTGACTTAAAACAAAGTAAAACATAAATATACTTGACCAGCACTAGCACAAATAAACAAATGTATAATTGGTATAAAACCCGGACCATATAAGCAATGGCCATTAATTGCATTTAACATTGCATTTAATTTTCTTGTGTCATGCAAACGTTGAAAAGGTAAATTATAATATTTTTCTTTTAAGAACAAGGTGCCTGCCGAGATCATCCGAGACAGCTCTGAGTTCGAGCGAGCCCTCGCAGCGCTGGTGATCATGCTGTCCCCGGTGGCGCCGCACTTCTGCTGCGAGCTGTGGGCGGGGCTGGCGGCCGCGCAGCGTGCCTCCGCCCCCGCCCTGCACTGGGAGCGCCCTGTGCTGCAACAGCACTGGCCCACCGTCGATGAAGACTTTAAACTGTCTGTTCAGTGCAAGGTGCGATCTCGGAACTTCGAACTATTAGATATTTGTAGATCATACTAGGTATATGTGTTCAATGCACTCAATATTCTTCTACTAGTCCTATACAATGTGTTAATTGATCACTCAATGTTGTATGCACCAGACAGGAGTGTACCTACCTGTGTAAAGTGTAAACTATTAAAGGGTTGATGATTAAAGCTTGAAATGCTGATAATATGTTGATCCATTGTCATTGCTGTGGTTAAACAGATTTTCTAAAGTTTTTAATCTCGATTAGAGTAGATAGGTATCCCTTAAAGACTCAAGATTTAACTAGCAAAAGAGAAAGAAAACACCACTTAGGTATGCTGAACCCGAATTCGTCTACCAAAACAAATACTTAATTAATTACTTATTATTATGAACTAGCTGACCCGGCGAACTTTGTTCCGCCTTAATGGCAATAAATAAGCAGTTTTTTTTAATTCAAACGGCAAATCGGTTGGGATCATCGGGATCCTCGGAATAAGAACTTCCTCACCTTTGAATTTTCCTATCATTATCGTAGCGTAAATTACATTGTTCATCAATTTTCTAACCACCAAACGCGTACCGTTGCACAGTTTTGGTTGGTTTATGTTTCGAAGCATAATTACTACGGAGCCAACCTTTAGGCGTAAATTGTGCGGTGGTAAGCCAGGCACGTCCAAAGAGTTTAAAATTCAATTGGATAGTTGGTGGCTTCATCTTCATTTATGACGCAGTCAATAGATTTGAATGAATGAATTGTTCCAATGATCTTATTTTGAATAATGTAGTTCAGGTCATATATATCTTTATTCTTAGCCGCTAAAATTGCTCGCACACTCAACCATTCATTATTTTTGTAGTTAGAAATAATGTTTGGAAATACATTGTTGATAAGTTCGTCTTTTGATGAGACAAAATTACAGAAATTATTCGGAAATGATATTAATCCGCTAAACAACCATTGTATTTTTGAGTATTTGCAAGAAAGTGGCGTGATTCTTGTGTTTCGCCACAAAGCAATAAATACAATGGCTCAAGTGTCAGAAACAACAAGTGCAATTTCGCTTAAAAAAAATGGGTTAAAAAGTATCTTATGTCCGTCTCCTGGCTCTAAGCTACCTCCCTACCAATTTTCACCCAAATCTGTTCTGCCGTTCTTGAGTTATAAGTGGTGTAACTAACACGACTTTCTTTTATATACCTATATATAGATTAATTACTTATTTTTATGTCAAGCTAAACGGGGAGAAGCCATCGGCAACCGAAACACAGTTATAAAATAGTTCGGATGCCTTTGGATTTTCATACAATGTTATGCCATAAGTATAATGCAAAATAAACAAATTTCATTTCATTTCAATTAACCGACTTTTTTTTATTTCTCCAGGTGGATGGAGCGGACCGTGCGGAGTTGAAGGTGTGCGCGCGCGAGCTGCCCCAGCTCGGCCACGAGAGGGCGCTGGCTGCCTTGCTGCGGCTGGACGCCGTCAGGAAGACCACGCGCAGCGGCGTCGCGCGCACGCACTACGAGCACTACCCCGACTGCAGAGCCATACTGCACATATACACAAAAAAAAACATTCAGCAGAAAAAAGCAGCACAAAACGTCACCAATTGATCAAACAATAATTTAATCCAATACATTTAAATAGGTACAAAACTATGCTACTTTTATTTATCTATTTCAGTAGGTACTTAGTAGACTAGATTTTTTTAATCTTATAATTTTGGTCATCTTGCATTCTTCGATTTCTTTCCGCGTGATATTTCGTCCCAGTAGCCTCTTAGATTCGCTGCGGAATCCTGGAAAGTTACAACAATAGTTCGTCAATCGTCAATCATCCAGAAACGTAATGATTATATTAATTTATTACACCGATATAATATACACATGACATGTATGTACTCGTAAGTGGTAAAGAGATTCAGCCTTTACGGAAATCCATTGCAGATGATTAGCTGTTTTATAGTTGTAGATGATTGTTCTTTGATATATTCTGATTACAGACTAGAAAGGCAGACAGTAAGTGTAAACGTTACGTACGTTAACATTTTATTATAATGTATGTGGGTAATAATTCAATTGAAGTACCTTTCTGGCTTCTCTCCACTCTAGGTTTCTCAGGCGGTTCAACCCCTTCAGATTTCTATCCAGGATTTTGAGGAATTCCCCGCGGGAAATCTTCGGAGTCTCGGTAGTGCCGTTTATTTCCATCGGCGCTTTTGTAGTTACCTGGAATAAATGCAGGCTCAAGATATTGCTGATCTTCTAATAATTATTGGGGTCGGCCCCCGATCTACCTGAATTGGTAGAATACATGTTTTACAGCTTTTTACCAATAAGACGTGTTACTTACACTGTCATCGACAAATTGAGCATTCACCAAGTCGGAAATTTGCGTGTACGCGCTTTTCGTGTCGTTAATTTGCTGTGAACAAACATAATAAAAATATAAACGCTTATCCATTTGTCTTAGGTGACAGCAAATAATACTATTACCCTTTTAAAAACGGTAACAAACATCGTGTCACAGCCGGAATAAATAAGAAAATAAGATAAAGAGAACAACCTTGATCATTTAGAACTTTTAGTAGCGTAGACTTAAAAAGCTATCAGATATAATTGTTTAAAAGCAGTATTGCAGTATGAAGTAGGTGGGTACCTGCACAATAAGGCTGAAAATAGTTCCAAAGAAGCCGAGTTTGGGCGCGACGGCGACACGTTTTCCTGACTTGATAGCTGCTTGCCTTGACTGGCGGTCGCTCTGGATCGCGTCGTCGGCCGTCGCCGGCTGCGGACAGAATGTATCACAATATCAGGCGCTTTCATACACAAATAACAACCTCTTGTTTTGAAAATAAATCATAAACAATCTTATGTTAAATTGTCTTTCCGCCTTCATAATTTCCATACGAGTGAACGCGTTTATTAAATTAAATATCGTCATCAGCCACACTTTATGTAGGTACATAGATACCTACATATCTATGTACTTACGTACCTACCGTGCAGGTGAAATAGCAGAGTGCTACTAGTCATTTATACTTATCGTGACCATATGAACTAAAATAAATGTACGCCAAGGCAACATTAATTACTAAGATAATAAAATATCTAAGTTTGACTCAAGAAACACTCAGTCTCAGAACGAAGAAGAACTTTAAAGTTTTATTAAAGTCAAACACAAATTTACAACATTTAGCTACGATTTTAAAACTACTAAAACCCTTGGCTGTCACACTAATATTGATTGTGTCTAAAACTTAGAAACTGCTTTGTTAATTTTACAAATTTGTCGTTTTGCGAGTGGTGGATTTAGCATTTTATGCCTAAATTTTGTGCCAAAACAAAAAATTTTATAAATATTTCTGGACATATCACACATCACGCCCTCTAGACCCATACTAAGGAAACGCTTGACCCATGGGTACTAGATAACGGATATAGGGCTAGTGACTCACTGGTTGCGCGGTGAAGTGCGGCGCGACGACTGCCACCACCAGCACCGCCAGCCACACCCTGCTCGCTGGCGCCATCTCTACACTGCTGCTAGATCTACAACAAACGCCCGTCTTTATCTTAACCTATACACTTATTACTTCTAGCCATCCACAAAGTTGGCTGAAAAAAATATAAGAATTCGACCTAAACTTATAAGTATTTTGTGGACAAACTAATTAAGAGTCAGTACGAGTAGGTATGTGACTAATCCAATTTGTTAATTGATTCTATATAAGGACCTAGTTATGGCGTTCCTGACATAATATCTTTGTCATACTGTACATAGAAATCGATATTATTTTTAAAATAGCTTTAGAATTTATATAATTTTCCTATGACTAGCTTACATCCCTAATCTCTGTAGTCCATAATTTGGTTTAACGTGGCGTTATTAATGTATTCCGCCAGTAAAGTCTCATATTGATGTCTTGTCGTCTACGAGTCACAGTGTTGAGAAACAAGTTAGCATGCAAGGTAACCCCAGCAAGGTCGGATGTTAATTCGTAAAGCGTGCGTAATTTGTAAACTTACGCAACCTTTCACCTTATCAATGACGGCGCGGATTCGGATGTAGACTTGAGGCCGTTTTGAGCATTTTTTTACTTTTGTGAGAGATTTATTTGTTTTCAAGCATACCTACATGCAATAATAGCAATTTCACCAAAACATACAACAAGTCATACTTAAAGCTAATACATCAATTCAATACACATAGCGAAACAAAACAATTTAAATACTTATTTACAAACTAGTGGACGCCCGCGGCTTCGCTCGAATTATTTTAGGATAAAAAGTATATGACACTCCTAAGACCTCATCATACTACCTACATATGTAGGTACCAAAAATCATGATGTTCAATTCAGCCGTTTTTGCGTTACGAGCGTCTAAATAAACAGATAAACAAACAAAAATTATAAAAATTGCTGAAACGTGTTTTACTATCGATTTAAAGTAGGTACATACATATACCCAAACATTTTTTTTTAAATATCTTCTATGTTCAGATTTTTTACCTTTATCAGCTTTATTTTATCTAAAGATAAGAACTAATATTATTTTTAATGTGGCTTTATATTTAATTAAAAGATCCCTGTATCCCGCTTTACCTCCCCAATCAATAACAGAGATGAGACTATAGGCGCATCCCTGATCGTCACCTTCCTCACTTTAAATTCATAGATGATGCAGATTAACAAAAAGATCTCAATTAGGTAGACCTACATCTAAATATTCTTCCCGATATAACTTTTGTTATAATGAAAGTTTTAGCGAAGGAGTACCTAAACTAGTAAATTTATCCAAACTTGTATTCGTATCTATCATCTAATTCTAGATGTTTGTTACCGTGTGAGTGAACTCCGCTGTGATCGCGCTCTGCAAGTATTTTCTCGCCTTTCCTTATATGCATCTATCACAGTAACATGTATAAGCAGGTACTATTACATACTAATACCTATGTAAGCGGAAAGCGAGTAAGCGCAAGAAGTGATTATGATTGTCTACCATTCACCCACAGCTACTCTCGAGAAGGAAAATAAGACACAGATACGTACATTATACTGGGTTAGGTACTAAGTAGTAATATTGGTACATATGCCAGTATTTTAAAGCGTAAAGTCTAGTTTTTTTGTATGTAGCAGTTGTTTGCGAATTTCCAAATTCAAAAAGTAAAATAGAATAGTTGTCGATCTTTAAGAACTTTATTGTTCTCGTATATCACAACTGCATCTACCATTAAAAAGTTTTACGTAACTGAGCAGTAACCCAGTATGATTAGTGTAGGTAGGTACAGGTAGGTAAGTCAGGGTATGTACCTACTTATGCGTGATTACTGTCACAAAAAACAGCGTTACAAGTTGATAGTGGTTGGTTACCGATCCACACGCAACCGCAACACACAGGTTATGAACTCGTGACATTAACTGGTTTGACTTATTTCCGCGGTTGTAAACTGTTGGGATATCATCTCCAACCAGCAAATAGACGGCTTTGGGTGGGGCGGATGGGATGGTTATAAACATTATGTACGTAGATGTTGAGACAAAGTAAAAATAAAGGATACTATAATCTATTTATTTCATAATGGGACAACAGGTTCCTACCCTTTATGCCTAAGCTTTTAGCTGCAGTTAATAAACATTAATTTCGAAAAATGTTAGGCTTGGGACCTCCTCATGGACTCATGGTTTTGTGAGTTGACGACTATTGCAAATAGCTATTGTGAACGAACACCCTACACTTCGTAATTTTAGTAACTTACGTGTAATCATATAAGCAGCCAGTTTAATTTGCCAATAGGATGTCTCATCCAAGGTCTAATCGCACAATCGTCTTCTGCGCATTCGGCGGTATTGCCATAGACGCTATGAGACATAAAACTTATACCTACCTACCTTTAAACCTAATCTATGTAAATACCTAAACGTATAATAAAGCTAAAAAGTGCCAAAAAATCTGTACCTATAGAAGATACTCAAAAAAATAATAATTTTGTATACACTTTAAATCGATTATAGTACACTTTTCAACTATTTTTGGTATTTTCGTCCGATTATTTAAACGCGCGTCTCGCGAAAACGTCTGAACGTATCATTATGATATTTGGTACGTAAGTGGTATGAGATCCTGGAAGTGCCATAGGCTACTTTTTATTCCGAAATATTGCGAGCGAAACCGCGGGCGTCCACTACTATGTAATAAATATGTAAGCTATGAAATGTGTCTTAGTCCTCGGTGGCCTAACTTGAAGTTGCAGCACTGACTGGTTCTGCAGCTATAGTGCAATGCATTACATTGTACAATACTCAACTATCAACTTTAACATTTAAATATGAAGTAATGCTTAATTTCGCACTTACGTACCCACATAATTGCGCATAGTTTTTAATATCGTTTGGTTTTTTTTAACTAAGAATGGGTTTGCGCTTGACCGTAATTCGCCCGATGGTGAGCAATCATTTTTACGATCTAGGATGGAACATTACATTAAGAAATTTTAATATTATAATTTAAATAGTAGACAAAGGCATTATTGTCTACCATATTAGGGAACCAGCCAACCATATATATATTCTTATTGTCTAGATAAGAAAACTTTAAAGCTACTCGAATAACTTCGTGACATAATATAATGAGTGCCGCTATGGTAGGTACTTGAACAAATGGCCAAGACCTTTGTATTCTTGAAATAAAATTAAAAATGTAATTATTGGCTAACTGTACTTACTTGGAATGACAAATAATTTTGTAACGTAATAAATTCAACACATAGGTAGTTATGTTATGGCTAGTCTACTGTGTAGTTAACAAATTACAATGTTTACCTTAATTTCCAGGCAGGTACTTTGTGAAACCCTATAAAAATGAAACTATTAATATAGGTAAATAGAATAAGTAAATGTGGCCATAATTTAGGAACTATTACATATTCATATTCAATAGATTTTAATAAGATCAAAAGCATTAGATATAATTAAGATATAAGTATATCTAGGAATAGATAGAGTCCAAATAACAACATATCGCTTAACATCAGGCACTTTTGACTCAAAAGACAAGTTAATGTAAATAAAAATATTTTGATGGATTGTGATCGCCGCCAATGAGGATAGAATATAATTGATCGCCGCACTGATGTTGTCGCCGAGCTTTGAAAACTTCAACAATCACAGGGTCACCGCACCGTTCATCAGAAACACTTTAACAAATAGTGGCAACAAATGAGTATCGGAGACGTCCAAGGTAAGAATTAATATTTGTGGTTGTTTTTTACCGCGAGTGTAAAGTGCAGTCGTGTGCAGTAGTGGCTGCGGGCGCACCGGCTTCGCGCGCAAAGCTGCCGAGGGTACTGGATGCGCGCGCAGCTCCGAACGGGGCGGCGGCCGGCGCCCACAACGGGGCCAAGGCCGGCGCGGGAGCGGATTGCGAAGTAAGTAGCTAGGTGGGTATTAGTTATGTCAGCTTGGACTTGCGTTCTACTTATGCAACGCTTGACCATTTAATGCAGTTCGATGGCCTGCTCATTATTGCTTATTAATAAAGCGATGCCTATTATAGTTCGGCGGTAATAGCCCCCAGTTTTCGTGGAACTATACTTACGATCGATAACTTAATGTGATTGGGCGTTTCGTGTTTGGAATGTGAGGTAAACTCGGCTTTCGTAACTACAAACTTGTCTGAAGAATTCACAACGTGTGGCTAAATGATAATCAACAAGACTTCAACTATGAACAAATACCAATAAAACAGAATATTCATGTAGCGCGACTCGTTTATTTGGCATCAAGTTTAAATTATTAACTTAAAATGTCTTAGTGATAGGTACGTACAAGAGATAGTTAATATTTTATGTCATAGTATAATAAATTAAAGTTATATTTACAACGAAAACTCTTATTATGGATATTTTAATGATTTATGCTTACAACCAACTCCCATTCATAATAAGTATTATATTTCATTTATTCATACATAAGATGGATGCTACTTTACACGGCTAAGCTAGACTTGAAGAAAATTATTTTTAATTTTATTTTAGTTAGTGTGGTTTCGACTAAAAATGTACGTCATGTGCTAGCTATATTATGTTTATATAGTCGTCTTGTTTGTTCATATCTCTCTTTACCCTTGAACTTCAATTACAAACAAGTCTATTATTATCTTTAGGCTCTTCTAAAGATTTTCTAAGCCTTCCTTTTTTATGTTGTAGTTAGAAGTAGTATGTTCCGTTTTTCTTCCCTTATTTTTATGTTTTATTATTGTAAATAAATATATGTTCTTACAACAAACAAGTCACATTAAAATTTTGGAAATGACACTTATAAAGGGGTGTAATAGGGGAAGCATGTTTTACTTCTTAATGCGAGCGAAGCCGCGAGCACCCACTAATCGTTTATGTTTCGTGGGAAATATTTTTTTGACAATCATTCTTAAGACGTCGTTGCTTAACTAATCACTACACAGTCTAAATCAAAGTTATCAAGCTGTTCCCCCTTTTATGCTTAGATATGCTTACATGCTCAAAACTACGTAAGGGGAAAATTCAAATTATATTGTCAAGATATACAATCAAAATATAATTCGAGCCCAAACGCAATCATTCGTCAATACTTTCAACACATGTTATGAATATTCTAAGAAAAATACAATCAATAAAAATACATAAGTCTATTTTCTTATAAGATAATAAACAGTCTCAACAAAACTAGATAAATTTAAATGTAATAACCGGCTAGCACTTACTTTAATAATTATGTCGTAAATCAGCTCGGCATGTTTCATGCTGTTGTTGTTTAAGTGCTACTCAGGTACAACAATTAAATTAAACCACGCCTTACGGGAACTATAGTACAGCGAAAACTAGATAAACCTTATAATATAAATGTAGAATACATTTGCAAACAATAAATGTGCTAATTATTGTCAATGAGATACCAAGGTGTACAGATAATTCTAAATATTGTGAGATTTACTCAGCCCACCTAAGTAATAAGATGCAATCTGCCAATGTAGAGATAATTCCATGAATTGCCAAATATAATTAAATACCTATTACATAGCTTTTGTAAAGCTTATTTAGATCGCTTTGAGATAGATATAAAACTGATGAAACATTCATTATATATATATATATGTATAATTTCTTGAAGATGTATACTTGACTGTGATGATGATGATGTTCAAGATTTGCCGTTAGTTGCTGGCGATTGTTGACGACAGATGTCGCTACAAAATAACAATGGAACAACTGCATTATGGTGTATAACTTGCTAAACACGATATAACCACTTGTGTATGTGTAGTTTTATAATCCCTGATTGCATACAACAGAGCACACAATGTGTTGAATAATATTATCATCATTATCATCATAGATACTACTCGTGTATAGAATTATTGCACACATTTAGTTATACAAACACATTGTGTGCTCTGTTGTATGCAATCAGGGATTATAAAACTACACATACACAAGTGGTTATATCGTGTTTAGCAAGTTATACACCATAATGCAGTTGTTCCATTGTTATTTTGTAGCGACATCTGTCGTCAACAATCGCCAGCAACTAACGGCAAATCTTGAACATCATCATCATCACAGTCAAGTATACATCTTCAAGAAATTATTCTCATGAAATATATCATAATTTCATCTGCCCTTTGGAAACTCTTGACACCAGGATTGGCCACTCCCATACAAACTTAATTTAGTGACTACAAACCATTGTCGCCAAGCGCTTAACGGTGCGTTCAAGTACCCTCGTTTGAGGGCCAGTTCAATTACATTCCAATACAGGCTTGCTCTACCTTAGGCCATAGTACCGCTCGTGCGAGACTAATACTCAAATATTACATATTCACGTACCGTGCATTATGGAGAACATTGGGAGAGAGAAGATGGAGAGAAGTAAACTGGTCTCGTCGGTGAGTGTCTGACGGTGACAGTGTTACGAGGTGAGCAGCTCCATCTTGCGGTACTTCTTGCGCAGCGTGGACACGGGGTCCTTGAAGAGCAGCGGGTCGAGGCGCAGCACGGAGCGCCGCAGCGGCATGTAGCCCCACGCCGCCGCGAACGTGTTCAGGCATGACTGCCGCTGCACGAAGTGCTCCGGGTCGCTCCACGCCGACCTAACAATAAACAAGGTAACTCCGTACAAATGTCGCGACGGATATGCTTCCAATTTTCTATGCATGTCTCATACAAATCTTGCTCGTGCTAGAACCCCGATAGCGAAAATAGCCAAATATCACCGATTAATTATAATTTCCGGCGATGCTTCTACCAACTTAAGACCAGCGGAAGTATTTTTAGCTCAGTTATTCTATAGTTTTGTAATTCGTAGACGTATTACAGAGTAGGTACTTTCAAAAACTCATTCGCACTAATACAAATTAAAAGGGCGGAATTTTGTGAGTGCGTTTGTATGGTTGGCACATAGCGTTACTTGTTATGTCCGGATCACTACACGAATTATGATTTGAACGTACCTGTGGTGCGCGGGCTTGTACCGGCGGCGCTGCGCCAGCTTGAGCGGCGGGCGGCGCGTGAGGTGCGCCGCGAGGCAGTTGAGCAGGATGTCCTCGCAGTTGGCGGCGCGGCGCACGGCGCGGCGCAGCGCGGGCGCGCCGGCCGCGTACTGCGCCAGCGTGCTGCGGTGCACCAGCGCCGCGCCCGCCAGCACCATGGAGTAGGCGGCGCCCCACTTGCTGGAGTAGCCCCAGGCGCCCTTGGCCTCGTCCCAGTAGTGGTGGCGCGCCGGGTAGCCCACGAGGCGCGACGGGAAGTGCCGCCACACGCGGAACGCGAAGTCGAGCTCCTCGGCCAGCAGCGGCGCGTCGCCGTCCAGCGAGAACACGGCCGCCGTGCGCACCGCCCACAGCGGCGCCCAGCGCGCAGACACGCCCTCGCTACGCACCACAGTATTAGCATTACTCACAATATACATACTTTAGCAAACGACCTATCTCTACTTTGGATTTAATAATGTCTAGGTTTAACAATATGATACGCTACGACACAAGCTATTGTTCATGCAATTAGCAAAAACAGCATATGTCGTCCTCAGACAGAAATCCAATTTCCATGAAGTCCAGCAGGATCACAAATTCGAAAAGCGCCAGTCGGTAAAACTATGTTAGTTTAGACGTATTTGACTGGCGTTTTGTTGCGAACTTTCTGAATTTGTGAGACACTCTCCAGTAGGGATACCTAGGGTAGCACGGTATGGGGGCTTATAGTTAATCCACCTGGAGTGTGGTTACAGGTGATCGGCTAAATACAGGTTACTCACCCTGGGTAGTGCGTAGTGGCGTCTATGACGAGCACGGGCAGCGGCTCGCGCGGGTCGCCGGCCGCGCGCGACAGCGACTGCAGCGCCGGCGCCGCGCGCTCGCTGTCCCACACCACCACCACCTGCACACACCGACATAACATCAACTAGTGGGCGCCCGCGGCTTCACTCGCATTATTTCGGAATAAAGACTTCATACTACCTACATACCAAAAATGACGTAACGACATGACGATCCGTTCAGGCGTTTTTGTGTGATGTTTCGTTTTAAGTATTTTATTTCTGTTTTTTTTGCAGTAAACACATGTGATTTTTTAAGTTTTTTAAGGTATTACTTTATTAACATAGACCTTACCTTCTCACAATACTGGCTGCTGGCGATGTTGGCGAGCAGCTTGTGCAGCGCGGGCGAGGTGGCCTGCACGTACAGCAGCGCCGTGTAGGCGGTGCCGGGCGAGGGCGGCGGCGCGGCGGGCTGTGCGGCCGGCGCGGCCAGCGGCGCCAGCGGGGGCGGTGGCGCGCGCGGGGCCGCCACCACGGGTGCCTCCAGCGGGTAGTGCGCGCGCGAGTCCCCGTACAGCGCCAGCGTGCCGAGCGCGCCCGGCGCCGCGTTCCAGATCAACGCTTCGCGCTGCCGCGACAGCTTGTGCGCCATCACGCGCTCCAGGATGATCTGCTCGTCAGAAGCCATCATATCTTTACTAACAAGAACTATAAATAGTGAGAATAATCAAGATAATAGAATAAGCCAATATTATTTACTCTGAACTGGACACAAATAATATATTACAAAACATACATATACCTAGTCAGGTCATAAGTATTGTCACACAGTAAAAACTTTTCTTTTAGAATGCTGGCCACAAAAAAGTTTATTGAATTCGAATTTCGAATTGTCCATGAAAATAAAACTGTATACTTTTTAGAATTTTACTCATTTTTAAATATGGAGTGGACGCTTAAAGAAGTCCGTGTTGCAGTTATTGCATTGCATCGTTGCGGTTACGCGCCAATTCAAATTTTTGACATACTGAAAAATTTGAATATAACCAAAAGATTCGTTTATCGTACCATCAAACGATACAATGAAGACTCTAGTGTAGATGACAGGTCAAGAAGTGGTCGCCCTCGGTCTGTTAGGACTCCAGAGTGATAAAAGCTGTGAAGGCGCGAATTCAAAGAAATCCCAAACGTAAGCAGAAACTGTTGGCCCTTCAGATGGGGTTAAGCAGAACCACGGTGAAAAGGGTGTTAAATGAAGACTTAGGGCTTCGGGCATATCGAAGAAAAACAGGACATCGTTTGAATGCTCGTCTAATGGACCTGAGACTGAAGAGATGCCGCGCTTTGTTGAAGCGGTACGCGGGAAAAAAATATCGGGAAAACCTTTTTTCGGATGAAAAAAATTTTACCGTAGAAGAGAGCTACAACAAACAAAATGATAAGGTGTACGCACACAGTAGTGAAGAAGCGAGCAAACGTATTCCGCGTGTCCAACGAGATCATTATCCATCCTCGCTCATGGTATGGTTGGGAGTTTCTTATTGGGGCTTAACAGAGGTACATTTTTAGTATTTTTGAGAAATCTATACAAGAAATTGTATGGCTACTATCCATACTTGTATCCCACTGCTTTTTTACAAGGCCAGTTGGGGTTTAACTCATTGAAGACTCGACGTGCTTTTGACCAACTAAAAACTTGTGCAAAAGTGCTGAGGAATGACATTGATTGCGCAGATCTGCATGATAGGCTACTGAATCTGTACGTCCCTGACAACTACCTTCGGCATCGAGATAATCGCAGGCATAAGTTGTTTTATTATGACCTACGCCGGACTGAAGCTCGGAAAAATAACCCAATATGCCGTGCCATGATTGGTTTCAACGCATTCCTTGATCAAAATCGTGACTGTAACATTTTTTGTGACAAATGGTCTACCATTCTTCAATTATTTTTATTTTTTTGTGAAACTAATTCTTATTCTTAATTTTTATATAATGTGATTGTAATCTTAATTAATGTAATTGGCTTTTGGCCGTTTTAATTAATAAATAAATAAATAATAAATAATTTTTGTGAGAAAGGTGTAAAAACGAATGCAGTTGTGTATCAAAATACAGTCCTGACGAACCTTGTGGAACCTGTTTCTCATATCATGTTCAATAACAAGCACTGGGTATTCCAACAAGATTCGGCGCCAGCTCATAGAGCGAAGATCACACAAGACTGGCTGGCGGCGCGTGAAATCGACTTCATCCGGCACAAAGACTGGCCCTCCTCCAGTCCTGATTTGAATCCGTTAGATTACAAGATATGGCAACACTTGGAGGAAAAGGCGTGCTCAAAGCCTCATCCCAATTTGGAGTCACTCAAGACATCCTCGATTAAGGCAGCCGCTGATATTGACATGGACCTCGTTCGTGCAGCGATAGACGACTGGCCGCGCAGATTGAAGGCCTGTATTCAAAATCACGGAGGTCATTTTGAATAAACTTTATTGTCATAAGAATCTATGTTTTGTTAAGTTTATTTTGGTATATAAATGGTTACATAAAGAATAAAGTTGTTTCAATTATTTTATATTAAACATAATGACAGAATTTATGACCTGACTAGGTACTTATCAGAAAATGCTAATGCCAATATTATTTACACTGAACTGGACACAAATAATATAGAATTACAACACATACAATATACATATATCAGAAAATGCCAATTTCTAGTTTCCATAATGAGCAGCACAAGTTACCTCAACAGTAGTGAAAACAATTTTCTCAATGGAGGAGAAGTACAGCTCCCACAGGAGCTGCGTCTGCTGTCGTAGCGCGAGGATACGCTCCGGAGGGACGGAGCGCACCAGCTCCGGGACCTGCGGGGACAAAGAATTTGTGTATGCTGTTTGTAAATTTTTGTTAACTATTTGTTAAAATTTTTGTTCTGTTTGTAATTTTACAAAATAGATGATGTAGGTACATACAAAGATGTCCTATCACTTCAAGATTTCAATATATGGTAGACAATATGAGATCTAAATAAATCAATTCATACTGACTTTCTTGTCCTAATTGTAATTCTTAAGGTTTTTTATGATTATTTTCTTCATCTAGGTTAATTTTATTTGTGTTTGTTTCAATTTGCCAGATTGAACCAATATGTGTTGTACAAATTTAGAATAGAATATAACTTTAATGTACACCATAAAACAACACCAGAAATTACAAAACATCGAGTGTAGTGTGTAGTGTTTAATGTAGCAAGCAGCACTCATAATTATTATTGATACTGAGCTAGATTTTATTTTATTCTGAGTGTAAGAAATAAAGTAATTATGTATGAGAGTGGCCAACTACAATTCTGACACCAACCTCTGACTTGGCTTTACAGCTGCTGGCTGACCCACCAAAAATAAATTATATTCTTCTTATAAAGATAAAAAAGATAAAGATAAAGAATCTTTATTGATAATGTAAAATTGTAACATACATAGGTATAAGTACTAATATCACAGAATATGCTACACAAATTACAATATCTCGTCAAATTGAATTTATAACATTAGGCTTTTATAAAATTTTAGAAGTTACATATGTCTAGTTTTATTAATAAAACAATGAAAATTTTGTTATTAAAATCATGTCAAACATAATAATAGGTATGTAATCATACAATATGTCAACTTAAATAAATCTTGGTACTGTCACTTTAGCTGTATAGGGGCTAAAATGACAATTTGGCATCACACTCCTTACTCAGTAGTTAATTACATAATTTCTAAGCAAGATTAGAATCAATTGGTAGTTGACTGTAGTCATTTTCAAAGTATTCTTTAAAACTGTATAGTGTCTGATCTAACAATAATTGTTTGACGCTATTGCAAAATTGCTGATCATTATTCAAAGACTGAATGTGTGCGGGGAGTTTATTGAACAGTTTCTCTCCCATTATAGTGGGTAGTTTCTTAGTCATACACAGCCTAGGCACAGTTGGTTTCAACAATACTCTGTTTATCTTGATTCTATTTGAGTTATAAGTCTTAAGTTTAAACAAATGTGGATTTCTTTTTACAAACTTTATAATCTCTAATATATATTGTGACACTGACGTCAAAATCTTCAACTCTTTGAAATGGTTTCTACAAGACTCTCTATATCTACCTCCCACAAGTACTCTTATTGCTCGTTTCTGCATTATTAACACTCTTTCAAAGTCTGTCGCATTGCCCCATATACTTATGCCGTATGAAAGTATAGAGTGTATGTATGAATAATAAGTTTCCTTTAGGTGCTCTGGGCTTGTTATTGGTTTCAACTGTTTTAATGCATAAACCCCTTTTGCCATTTTTTTACAAGTATTATTAATATGTTTTTTCCATGTTAAGGAGGGATCTAAATCGAATCCTAATAGCTTAACATGCTTTGCGTATATACATTCAGTTCCATTCTCTAATATTAATGGAGCTTCTTTAAAGTTTGGTGATACAGCATTGAAGGACATTATATTCGTTTTATCAGTATTCAGTTTCAGACCATTCACCATAAACCAGTTTTCTAACTCTTTTAAAGTTTTATTTATACATTTCTGAAGTTCTTCATGTGAGTCAGCGGTTATAATCACTGTCGTATCATCTGTGGTACGAATCACTAGTTCCAGTGTAAACTACAGTTACAAACTTTATCCACAATTAACGAAGCACTCGTGTTTACGTACCGCCAATACTACTGCCAACCTGTCTGCAGAATTAAAATTCGGAAAATCCTCACCAATGCAATCTTACACCAAAATTAAACACCTTATTGCACAGGTCTGCCTGTGCAATTGTTTATTTGTTCTTTAACTGTGAGAATGACAAATAACATTGATCTAATAAATTGCATTGATGAGGAAATTCTGATTGATAGTTTTAAAGCAGACACGGTGGCAGAATGTTCAAAATTAATAGGGGATCCTTCAGATCAGATAATCGTTTTAACACAAAACATAAGAAGCATTCGTAAAAATCTCGATACGTTCCTGGTATACCTAGCCAGACTTACCTTCCAACCTGACGTTATAATTTTGACAGAAACCTGGATTGACGATACTTTCGTTCAAATTGATATTCCGAACTATACCTGCCATCATTCGATTGTACTGAGAAATCAGAATGATGGCCTTGTGGTTTATATCAAACACGGACTTGACTTTACAATACAAGAGCCCCTGTTCACCGACGCAAATTGCCTGATTATTAAAATAAAAAACGAGCTTAGTGTTGTAGCTATATATCGCAGCCCGTCATACGAAAATACTGATGCTTTTATCAAGTCTCTCGAATATGTAATTAAGACCATCACCACAGAATCCAGTATTATATCTGGAGACATTAATATTGACATAAAACCTACCTCTAAAGATCGGAAGCGTCATGCTTACCTTGAACTAACTGCTCATTATGGTTATATTCCTGGTCACACTACAATCACACGGGATATTAGCCAGACATGCATCGACCACACATTGATTAAGACAAAAAATAACGCTCGAGTCATCATCTGTGACTCCGATTGCACGGACCATCATGCCGTCATTACATCTATAAAAAGCCAACACTGTAAACTTTATAGAGAGCCTAAACGTATCACAAAGATAGACTACAGTGGTGTGACAGCCACTCTAACAAATACAGACTGGGACTACTTCTTCAACCTTACCGATGTCAACACAGCAACTGACTACCTTATAGAACACATTGCGGAAGCTATGAAGTCGCATACAACCCTGAGAATAATTAGAAGCTCGAAACAAACTTTCAGACCCTGGATGAACAAATCACTTCTAAAGCTAGCTCGGCGCAAAGATTCCTTACATATGCAAGCCAAAAAATCACCTAACAACCTAATTTTGCAATCTAAGTACAAATACATACGAAATTCCTACAACGCTCTAATCAAAGCACAGAGATGTAAATACGAGACAAACCTAATTAATACACATAAAAATAACCCCAAAAAACTTTGGCACACCCTTAAAGACATTTGCAATATAAAAGCTACTAAATCAATTACTTCCGATCTTCTTAAAATCCGCCCCTCAGTCGCTGAATCACTTAACCTCTCAAATAACTTTTTTGTCTCTGTTGGCAGTGATCTCGCCAAATCAATTTTATCCAATCTCAATAAAACTGAAAAACAACTAGCTGACAAAGTCACATTAGAAAATTCTCCAGTGCAATCATTATTTCTATCACCAACAGATGCGTTTGAAGTAAGCAAAATCATCTCGGGACTCAAAAATAATTCTGCACCTGGACGCGATCTAATCTCCAATGAGATTTTAAAGAGCTCTCGTATAATTCTAGCCCCACTGATCGCTCACGTCTGCAATCTAAGTTTACTAAACGGAATAGTTCCGAACTGTTTTAAAATTGCTGACGTTACACCAATTCATAAATCAGGGTCTACTTCAATCGTCTCCAACTACCGCCCAATCTCATTGTTGCCTTCTTTGTCCAAGATCTTAGAAAAGGTTGTCAATAACCGGTTACTGAGCTTCTTGGAAAAGAACAACATACTATCGCAAAACCAGTTCGGCTTTAGGCGGAACAAATCTACGGAAGATGCTGTTCTGGCATTGGTAGAAAAAGTCACAAATCTACTAGATTTTACCAAAAAAATTCTCGGAATTTTCCTTGATTTGGCCAAGGCATTCGACACAGTGTCTTGGCAAATACTCATTAAAAAACTGGAGAACCTGGGTGTGCGAGGAACTGCCCTGGACTGGTTCCAATCTTATCTCAGTTATAGGAAACAAAGGATCCGTTTTTCTAACCAGTCTAGTGACTACGCTACTCTTTCGTTTGGCGTCCCACAAGGGAGTGTCCTTGGGCCTACCCTCTTTTTGGTTTATATCAACGATCTCTGCCAGTTAAAACTACCAAACATAGATATTTTCTGTTTCGCCGATGATACCTCTCTGATATGCAGCGGTAAGACCTGGAAAGAGGCCGTTGATGCTGCAAATCAAGGTCTGGTTCAAGTTGCCGGTTGGTTAAACTGTAACCTATTAACACTCAATACCAGCAAAACCAAATACATGACCTTTCAAATGACACAGCGTACACAACCGACAGGGATTACACTAAAACTGCACAGTTGTGGCAACCACTCTGACTCTTCATGTAGCTGTCCGAAGATAGAGCGTGTTAGCCACCTAAAATACTTAGGTCTGACCTTAGATTGCAATCTCACTTTTGAAAACCACACCAAAAGTTTAAGTACAAGACTTCGAAAAATGTTGCATATATTTAAAAGGTTGGGCGCTGTTGCCGATACTAAAACTATTCGAACAGTTTATATTGCACTCTGTCAGTCTATCTTGACATATTGTATTGTCTGTTGGGGTACTGTGGTCAAAACTCGACTAAAAAAAGTGGAAGTTGCTCAGCGTGCAATCTTAAAAGTGGCCCATAAAAAACCTTATAGATACCCAACTACTCAATTATATGAAGACACTAAATTTTTGACTGTCAGGCAACTTTACATAATGGCCGCTAGCCTACGTTTTCATAAAAAGGCCTTGTCTACTGTCAAAAAACCAGCTCGGACATCACGAATTTACACATGGCCACTTCCAAAAGCTAGAACTTGCCTAGCCAAACGCTGTTTTTCTTTTCAAGGACCATCTTTATACAGATATCTACATCAGAAACTTGATATTTTAAATACGACAAGACAAACCTGCAAAAAGAAAATCATCTCATGGCTATCTACACTAGACTACAAAGAAACTGAAAAGCTATGTAAAACCTAACGCTACGGGGCCTGCTTTCATAAATTGTCTATTAGGATCATGTACTCATATTAATAAATTTTATTTAAAAAACCTACTTAACCGCTTATGTATATATATATATATTTACTATGACAAATGTCCCATAAATTTATCATGTCTGTATATTACCATTTAATTTAATGTAAGTATATATGATTTAAGTAAACTTTAATCAACTCCAAATGTAAGTATAATGTAATACAATTTACTAGATAATTATCAAAATAAACATCGTAAGATAATGGTACACTACGATAACGTATATAGTATCGAGTCTTTCCCATCCCTAGAAGTCAACGCCAGGCCAGATTATCCCCCCCACGCATCCAGTCGTCCGAGTGAGCGGGCTGCCATTCACTGTCACCGCGCGGCGCGCCAGTCGCCTGCCGCCGCGCCGGCGCATGCCACGAGTTTATCAGCTCATTTTCAGCGCGCGAAACGCTTGCCGAAAATATGATCGGGTCGGGATGAATTACTTTTACATTATTATTAGTATATGTCCTCATATATTATACAAGGTGCGTGCGCAACATTAACTTGCAATACCACGCATGTTTACCGGACAATTTAGTTTTGAAATGCAGGCCCCAATCATAACACATTAGTATATAGTGTATAGGTACACACAATACGCATACCGCGTTATCATAGGATAGGTATACCCACAAAAAACAAAAATAAAATACCTTGGAAGGAACATAATGTAGACACTTGAAAAGATCTTAGAATTTGATGTACTTAATGTAATGTCATGAATTTTGTGCAGATGTGCTCTTATTTGTATTTGTTTTGAGATGTCTTGGATAATAAAACAAATTATCATAAATGTGTATATTATCTAAGCGATAGCTATATTTAAGTTATCTTGTTCTTTTTTTTATTTTTATTTTATTTCATACTATTCATGAATGGAAAGAGCCTACGTTGCACGACACAAGTCTCGACTTAGTGTGCAATGTAGTGCACCCCGTGCTTAATGTCTATGTAGTATTATTGTACTTATATTATATTAGTTAAATATTGTACTTATCCCACTTTAAGCAGGTAACCTACATAGCATTAAGATCTGTACCTAGTTATTAAGTGTAAATAAATGATTATTATTATTATTATTCTTATTATCTGCATACTGGATGACTTCTCCTTTAATTCCACTAAGGCATAAATCATTGAGAAATACCAGAAACAAGGTATTTCCCAATGACGATCCCTGCGGAATTCCTATATCTACTTTCCCTGGCGATGATTTATGACGTTGTTTGTCTATTTTCAGTTCGACAATTTGCTCTCTATCTTCAAGGAATGATTTTATAAGTCGGAGAGGTTTTCCAGTTATTCCGTAAGCTGAGAGCTTCACTATTACAAGGTCATGACTCACAGAGTCAAAAGCTTTTGATAAGTCTAGAAATATTGCAGCCACTTTTTTCTTATGTTCAAGGCCATCAATAATCGTTTCTACTAGCTTTTGAGCCGCAGACGTAGTCGAGTGATTTTTTCTATATGCGTATTGGGCATTGGTGATCAAATTATTCTGACTCATATGGCTCATAATATTGTCTGCCATCAGTGATTCTATAATTTTTGAGACTGTGGGTACTATTGTTATTGGTCTATAATTATTCACAGAAGTGGTTTCTCCCTTGCCTTTATATAATGGTGTGACTCTGTTCTTTTTTAGTGTTCTAGGATATTCATCCGACTGTAGAATATTGTTAATAAGGAAAGTTAGATGGTCCCCCAGACGCAAAATTTAACATATAGAAAAGATCCGGATATATCGAATATATCCATCGTCTCTGATCGGTCCATCTTTCTCTTAGCTATGTTCATTAGTTCAAGGGGAGTTACATACTTAAATTTAAAATTATCTGACGGAAAAGATCCCTGTATTTGTAGTAAACCCATTGCTTCTTGTATGTTTGGTGGGTTATTTGTCTTTAAGTTCTGACCAATTGAAATAAAATAATTATTTAAGTAATCTGCTATATTTTCTTTTCTTATTTTTATTTTGTTTTCGTCCAATAGATCCCATGTCCATTCTTTTATATCTTTATTTGTTTCTTCTTTAATTACATTCCACACCTCCTTTTTGGGGTTTTTCGCATTATTTATTCTACCCTCAATGTGTTTTTTCTTACTTTCATCTAAAAGTTTATTCTTTAACTTAGTTTTTATTTCTATTATATCCTGAGTGGATGTTACTTGTGGGTACTGTCTCTGAATCTGGTATAGGTCATGTATGTCTAATTGTAATTTTATTATATCTTCAGAGATCCAAGGACATTTTTGTCTGTTTCTTATACACCTTGTTTTGATTGGTAAATGCACATCCCTGTACCATATTAATTTATTAAAAAACTTTTCAAATGTGGAGCTGTCATACACACTAAAAAATGTGTCCCAGTCTGTAGCTAACATTGAGTTACATAACTCTTCTATTTGATAATTTTCACAAAAGCGCTTTTCAACATATAATAAATTTAGGTATGTGTTTCTTGGCAGTATTCAAGTATACTAATTGAGCATCATGGTCGGACCCAGTTGCTGTAGCAATGTGCTTAATGTTAATGTTACTTTCTGGTACATTAGTAACCACACAGTCAATTGATGATTTAGATCCTTTATCAAATCTAGTTGGAAAATTAACAGCATTTCTAAATTTATAGGTCTTTAGGATGTCATTTATTATTTTATTTTATTATTGCTGTCCGTTCTGAGGATTCCACCAGAAAATCAACATTCCAATCTCCCAAGAACAAAATTTTAGTATCAGTCATATCACACAATAAGTTAAACAGTCTATCCAGTACTTTAGTCATTTTTACAAAATTACCTGCCCCTGTCCTATACATACCTATGATTTTCAGTCCTTCAAGCTAATTTCTATACAACTTAATTCACAATGAAATTCATGACAAAGTTCATCTATTTTAGTACATTTATTATATTTTATCTTATTTTTTACAAATATGGACACCCCACCATGAATAAAATTTTGTCTCACATAGTAATTACCATGTTTGAAATCCTTAAAAGCTATATTTTCTACCTCACTATTATTCAACCATGTTTCAGAAAAAACCATTACATCAGGGCTGTATGATTCTGCAAGAACTTGTATTTTTGACATTTTATTCCTAATACACCTACAATTTAGATGCATTATTTTAAAATCTTTTTCTAACATATTACAGTTATTTTTTGTGACATTTGGCCTAAAAAATCATTTATAGTCAGTGATTGCTGCATACTTGTTTCCATATTTACTTGGTTTATTGAGATATTGGATGCAGACTGAGATTCAGTTTTTGTTAAGTATATCAGGTTATCTATTTGTTTCAATCTTAAAGTTATTCCAACATCAATATACTTCAAGAAATCAGGTGACAAGGATTTGCGTTTTGAGTACATATTTTTGGTATATGAATTTACATCAATTACCTTGACTCCCGGTGAGTGTGATGCCAATCCGTACATTTGGTCATTGATTGCATGCTTCATGCAATTGTCCTTATTACTAGATATATTACTGTACCTATATGGTAGTGTGGTCAATATCAAGTTAATATATATACTATCACAATGATAGATCAAAGATTTGATTATTGAGATGTCATATTTATATAAATGAGAAGTTATTACAACAATATCATCTCCTTTGCTCATTTTTGAGGTGTAATTTTTGATATTTTTGAGTACCTCGGTGATGGGTGCGTTTGGTTTACAGATAGTCAGGATGTTGTTGTATTTGTTTCCAGAATTGCTTCTTATGTAGTCAGCAACTGGCTGTCCAAAGTCATCGCAGAATATCAACATGTCATGTTTGTTTAGCCCCACCGATGGTTGTTGAGTAGGAAGCGAGTCAGGTACTGGTTGTGTCAATAAAGGTATAGTGAAGTGCACTAACCTGCAGCAGCAATCGTTCATCCGCCCATATGACAGCCCGGCGCCAGTCGATGCGCTCGTCGAAGGGCAGGCGCCAGCTGTTGCTGAGCAGCACGGGGATGCACCCGGCCGCCAGAGCCTCCAGGAAACGGTAAGAGCCTAGCCTCCGACCTCTTGCCACCAAGCAGAATGTTGAGTTTGCAAGCAGCTGCTCATAGTCAAATCTACAAAACAGCATACAAATCATATTATTATCATTTTACTAATAAATTTGCAAAAAACCAGAAAATCTAAATTTATCTGTATAAATTTGTACAGACTATATAAAACAATTTTGACACAGTGTGATATGGGCACATCACCATTGCTGATCAACCATTAATCAAATAAGTAAATTAAGTATTGTAAGTGGGCACATACAACATACAGTACCTTAGTCAAAAGGTACCAAAGAGCCAGCCCCACATTGAAGATCTGTATTATCTAGTATATAGTGAGGTTTAGTATGGATTTTTTTTTTAAATTATCTATTTTTTTTATGGTAATTTTAACATTTCACTAACAGACTTACTATGTTTCTAACAGCTGTAAATTAGAAGCTTACTTGTCATATTCCCTATTGTCTTCATCACACCTTTCATCTCGGAGGTCCTTCCAGGACTTTCCATGTCGACAAGTAGTGACCAAAATAAGTTTGTTGCCATCGTGCAAATGCCACAGTGAGTTCCTAGTCTCACTGCCAATGCCATGGACATATCTCTTGCCTTTGAAAGCCAGCAAATGGCGTTTGGGAGCCGGGAAAGGGTTGCCTGTAGCGGCGGGTGGGAGCCCACCCCTCTCTGGGTGTTCTTTGTGGAACAGGGGTAGAGACACATCAAATCCTTCCCGGAATATAGTTTCAGAAGCACTCGCTCTTGCCAATATAGCTTCTCCTGGTTCAAACCCTAGGGCATCTTCAGCGTAGTCAGGCCAAGTCCCAGCATACAAATTGAATATTAGATGATTTCTTCCATTTTTCCAATATGGTAACCGAGACAGATGAGATCCCACATCAGCAGCATGCTCCTGAGATAAAGGGTCTGCATCCAGAGTATCTATGGCTGGCACAAATAAACAAGCTTCATTTGGGTCCCTTGTTGCATATCTGGACTCTCTCAGAACTGATAACACCTTGCGGTATGATGTACTTACTGTCCCTTCACTCGGATAAATGTATATTTTAGGATCGCTGCTGCATTTAGAAAAATCAAAACAAGTTTCCATCCGGCATGGAATAGTGCTTGCAGTGGGTTGCCTTTGTTGAGCTGAAGGAGCTTCTTGCAGATCCTCCAGAGTAGCGAATGAAGGGAGCAGGTCACGGCGGGCTCCTTGGACCAGTTCAGATTTTAAATGGTAATTTCCAAAATAACAATAAATCAAAAAAGCACAAGTTAAAAACAAGAGCACAAAACGTTTTCTTGCTTGCATTGCAAGTCCAGTAGATTTAGGAAAAAATATAATTGACACGAGAGATAGAGCGTACTATGATGTACATGAATATATTAGCAAGAAAAACGACTTTTACAAAGTACCTACGTGTCGAAAACAAATCGATCAGATCTGCATTTTTGTTTGGCCTAAAGCAGTAAATTTTTTGAACACTGCTTTTCAACAAATAATATATGATTGAACAAATGTGAAATGTCAGAATAGTCTAAGTCAACAAAGATATTATATTTTATGTAAATAGATTATTTGTGATGTACATTTGGTTGGACATTGGATTAGATAGACAATGTATGTACCTACTATGGTAATATCGTGATTGTACACAAATTACTTTCAATAATTATTTCGGCTTTCTATTCTTTGTTCCCTCAGATAAAGGAACCAATAGATATAACCCTGATGACGTAACGTAATGGTAAGAATGAGATAGCGCGCTACAGTTTTCACAAGTGTAATGAAATGCACGATATTATATTTTTGTCCTTGTCACCGTGGCCGTTTTAGTTTGTTTGTCAAAAAGCAAGTTTGCCAAACATACCAACGTCTTAGTGGTGATTTTGAGATTTTACTGTATTTTGGAGTTTTGTAGGTGATGTGATAATTAATATAGTGTTGTGGTGTTTATGTGCAATGGTGGGTTGTAGTATTTTAGGCTGCAAAAGCCGTAGTGAGCGGAAAATTGAAGGAATTACATTTCACTCGTAAGTTCATTATTTAAGTAAAAATATGATGATATTGATGTTTATTTGTGAATAATTTCGTATTATAATGTATATTCAAACCATTTCTTAATCAGAAATATCGATTAAATACGGAATATTTACAAATAAACAAAACATAACCTTTAATTCTTAGAAGTTCAGTGTTGCACTGTTAAGAAACTTATTTACCTACCCAGATTCACATCAGAAAAAATAACATATTTATTTTACATTTTAGGTTTCCTGCTAGTGATGACACACTGAAAACTTTATGGGTGGATGTTACTGGACGTCAAAATTGGCAGCCTACTAAATATTCAAAAATTTGTTCAATTCACTTTGATGTGAATTCCTTTGAATATAAAAAGAAGAACGTCATATTAAAACCAAATTCAGCTCCAGTGAAACATATATTTGTAAGTAAAATTCATTATCCTTTTTTAATTATTTTAGCAGTTTATTGCAACATGTTGTGATCTAATACTTTGCCGGAGAGACTAATAAACTTCTGTTTAAGGACTGTTTCTGTATTCTGCAATCCCAATCAGTAATGTGAGCAGCAAATATAGCTGGATTAAAGGGCAATGTAGTCAGTGAAATTATTGGGCATACGAGTTTAGTAGGCCAATATCCCTGAATAAGCACAAAATTTTAACCTGAATGGTGTTAAAGACATCCGTTTAAATGCTGTAAGCAAATATATTATGTACATTTTATTAATTGTGTTCAAATGTTTTCAGTCTAAGAATCCAACGCAGTGTGGCAGAGATGAAGGGGCTAAAAGTTTTCATGATGCAGTCAGTGTTATGGTATGTACCTACATACCCATACTTCATAAATCATCTACATACAATTTATTGCTGTTAAATATTTTATAGATGATTTTTAAATAAAATATTTAACAGTAATAATTATATGACATATCTGTCAGACTATTGCATATAATATTTAATTTTGATTGGTTTTATTTAAGTCAGTGATAGAAGTTTGCATTATTTTTGTCATAAAATTACATTTAATGCCTTATTTTTTTCCATTTACAGCCAGGTACCAGCACTAGTCATGACCATGTACAAATGTCTGGAACCAAACGAACTAATGTTTTGCAAGAAGTCCAAAATATTCAAAATAAGAGGCAGCATTTGGTAAGTGTAATCTGTATAATATATCTCAGACATGTTCAGTTTTTTTAAGTAATACATATTGTACATATGACTGAAATGCAAATGCATACTATTGTCTTAACATACAATTATTGTCTTTTTTCAGATGTCACAACCTGTTTTGGAGCAGTCATCAACTCCTATAAAACATAAAAGCATACAAAAATTGTTCGAGCTTGAGAAGAAAAAATCAGCCAGTCGTCCTTTTGGCGGATTGCATTATCCATCTAAGGACGTGATCGAAATATGTTTATATGCTGAAAAAGTTCTAAGGCATATCCTCACAGTCAATGGTATTGCATATTTTAATAATAAAAATAACCTACCAAAGCTGATAGTTGAAATTTCGAAAAAGTTTATTTTTTCAAAAATTTTTGAGGAATTAAGTGAGCATATATTGGAACAAGATCCTCTTGAAAATCATTTGATTCTTTTAATCAGAGCCATTACGCTCAGATTTTTAGAAGTAAGAATCCATTTCTTACTAAAGAAAACATCTAGAAGAGATGAGAGAATTAGGAATTTTCATACAAAATTAGTTTTATTTAAAGGACAATAAAAAATTATAAAAATTATGTGTGAAGTTTTATTTAAATGCCGCCTTGAAATTTGTTCGAAAAGACTTCAGGGAGGTGATGCAGCACCTCTTTTTAGGCTCTTCCAAGCAGTCAGGGCAGCAATATGCTGGTAGTTGATACGGCTGCTGTAGGTATGCATAAAGTGGCCATTTTAAATATTATATATAATGATGAGAACAATATTTCCACTTCTAATTATCGCTCGTTTGCCTTCAGTAAATGCAAAGTTGTATTTATTGTACTAATAGATCATATTTAAAGTTGAATTGTCTCAAAGATAATATTATTAAATTTTGCCACCGAAAACTGGTAATTTTCCCAACATGGTCACACCGAAACAATATAGTGCTGTTTCATAGGCGGCCACGCTACGGTTATATCTATTGGTTCCTTTATCTGAGTTTGTTCCCTATGGTTTTCTATGGCGGTGAAATTTCGGACGCTGTCTGTAGTAAGCCATGTCGTCTTTCTGTTAATATATGTACCTACTTACTATGGTAATATCATGATTGTACATAAATTATCTTCAATAATAATTATTGCATATCTTGACCAAGCATACATAAATGTCAAAATGTAGGTATATAGTCTAATTGTCAACTAAGATATTATATTTTATGTAAATTATAAAACATAAAGTAACTGACTAATATTTACAAGTCCTTAACATAATATTAAAATATATAATACTTATACCTAAAATAAAATAAGTATGAAGTAAAATAAAACAAACAAAAATTAATCAAAGAGCCCACCCCGGATCGCTCCCGGCGCAAAGGTTCCCATTACGCTCGCCGCGTTGCCACGTTGAATCGCGATGGCTAACCTTTGCACCAAAAATGATCCAGAGCGGGTGTCTCCCGTCTTCTCGTTAATTCTTCGGCCTAACTCCCTGACGAAATCTTTAGCGTCACCACTCCAACTGCCCATGGTCTCTACGGCAACAGGAACAAAATGTTGGAGCGTTTCCAAGGCAGTATATTTCTGCTTTTTGCTTCTGCAGGCGTCCTCGGCAGCAGCTGACGGTGAGTGAATGGTACGACTCAGGTGACTGGCGGCAAAAGTGCAGACACAAGTTGCGTCCCAAATTAGGCACTTGCCGTTCTTCCAGGGCACCAGAGTCAGCCCGTCCGGTCTCTTGCCATCAGATCTGCTCAGCCCCACAGGCTCGAGGACACACGGGATATTTGCAGAATTGAGAGCTCTACGAACTATGTCGTTTAGAGCATGGTGCCGCGAGAATCTCCCTGAGCAACGTCGGCAACTCAATGCGTGATGGCCATCAGCTCCCACCATGGTGCCACAAGTGAATACGTGGGGTTCACACACCTTGCAGCCCAGGCGGAGAGCCACCGCCACACGCAGAGAGTTGTCGTCAAGAAAAGTGCCCAGGTGTGGAGACGGTAGTGCATGTAGCCAAGCACCGGACTCTGGTTGCGACACAGCTCGTAGTCTGGCTCTATCAACTTCCACAGCATCCTCCAACAACTGCTCATGGAAACGCTTCACACCAACATCATCCCATGCCCGCTGTACGTGCTTCGCTTCTGGACACAGTACGCCTGAGTTGAGGAACGACCAAGCTGACATAGCATTAGACAGTTCAGACACAAAAGGAATGTTTCCCAAGTCACTATTAGAACGTAAATGTAAATAGATTATTTGTGATGTACATTTGGTTGGACATTGGAAAGAAATTTAATATAAATTTAATTGGATTAGATAGACCTTATTTCCTCCGAGAGAATAGAGATAGACAAATAATGTATGTTTTACTCACGTTTTACTTGAGAACTGGCACAATACAAAGCTATGGCCATTAAAAAAAAAAAATGTATGTACCTACTATGGTAATATCGTGATTGTACACAAATTATCTTCAACTAGTTCGCACTTCGCGTTCTAGTCTTTATTCTCTATGGTTTTCTATGGCGGTGAAATTGCAGACGCTGTAGTTAAAGTAAGCCGTGTCGTCTTTCTGTCTAAGTGAAATTACTCTAATTCATTCAAGAATATTCTTAAATAAAAGTAAGTGCCCACCCATACATCCTGTAAATAGTATAAAAATGCATCGTAAAACCTATGAAATGATAAACTGGGTCTCCATCGTGTTCCATTTGGAACGGGATACAATACGTCAATTTTGTTAAGAATTGATGCTGTTAGTAATTTTCACGATTATGAAGCATTGTTTGACCTATTTTCATACTTATTATATATCTACCGATGTTGTTTAAACCACTTATGATTCAATGTATAACCTTAGATAATCTAGTATATAGGTATCTATAGTTAGTCAGCACTGCCTCTCACCCTGTGAAATCCAACGACCACAATAATCCGCCTGAAAAAGTCTGTATCTATATGTTTTCAAAACTACGCCCAGCCCCACAGAGGGCCCTAGTTATTGTTGATAGTATAATTGTTATTTGATACAGATGTCGTCCCGTGGAAGAGGCTATGGCGGGTACAGCGGGCGCAGCAACTACAGCGGCGGGCGAGGCGGGTACCGCGGCTCCTACCGCGGCAGCAGCACACGCGGCTCCTACGAGTCGCGCGGCCGCGGCGGGGGCTACTCCTCCTACAACAGTGACACTCGCTACACCACTGCCCCGCGCTACACCAACCGTGACCGCCCCGACGAATCCTACAAGAAACCATACAGATCGGTAATTATTTTAACTATTTTCTAGTTGTCTGCATTATTTAATATTCTTAAGATTATTAGAAGTAGATGGAAAGTAGATATACATACATAGAATAATAAAAAATATTTTATTAATTTATATACAGAAATAGGACTTTGTTTCTTGCTGTCATTTCATCATAACAATTTATAAAACCCTAAATAAGGAAGGTTTGCTAGAAGATTGTTTTTTTTACTATAGGATACATCTGCCAGCTACTCAAGCCGTGAGTATGGCGGTCGCTCTGGGTCCCCCGAGCGCAAAAGGATGAGAATGGAGGTTAGTATTGTTTCTAAATCCCTGTCTTTACTTTGTGCCATCATGTAGGATGAAAGGACTGCAGAACTCTTTCCTGCACATATAATGTCACAAAGGAAATAAGACATGAATATGGATGATCTACTTAGATATTGACAAAAACCTGATTATCATGAGTTTGGGGCAAAGTGTAGATATTTTCATACACAAATATAAGTGTTATAATTAAAGAAAGCCAGATTATACAACACTGTATCGGCAGACATTGAGATAAAACTTACATCTACATGATCCATTATCTTATTTGCAACTCTGCAATCCCTACCCCATATAGTTGCTGGAATTACTGGAATACCAGAATATTTTATAGATATCTCTCCCCATGACATCTGAACTGATGTTTATGTATGTCAGAAAGTCTAACAATATCAATGTTGAATTCCATGACTACCATTGAAATCATATTATTGTGAATGTATATTTATATGAAAGAATGAGGATAGAATCATGACATTCTGAGATTGAAAAGCAGCACTTGTGTCAAACCCAGAGTGGTTCACTTTCAACTAAGAATTTGGTTTAGTTTAATAACTTCAGATCAGGTAAAGGTGTGCTTGCAGCGTAAAGCAGAGCAAGCAGAGTCCATCTCTGAGTGGCCACTATCACACTATCTATCTGGCTATGATATATAATATATTGCTAAACATTTTACTATACAGCTATACTGGAATATGTAAATGAAAAGGCTCTTCTCCTTCAGCTGTATTTAAGCACAAGAGAAAAAATAAATGAATGATATCATTTGTGTTTTATAACCACACAGAAATTCTAAAATCAGCCAGCAGAAACTCCCATGAATATGTCTTTATTCAGTTTGAATCATAAAAACTAATGAAATCTCCTTCTTCCTCCTAAAAGAGGCGTCAAGAGCGATCATTATCAATAAACAATGAGAAAATCATTAAGTGTGCATCGGCACAGCACAAAACGAGGAGCACTCGTGCTGTGTATACTAACATGTCCCGTTAGTGAAGGACAAAGAAAGAACCATAGAGACTTGTGTACAGGGTTCGTCGAGCGATAGACGAAGCCACGATGGCGGCGGCCATTACGGGGGCTCGTACAGCGCCAGGCAAGAGAGTTACGGCGAGCGGAGGTCGTTCAGTGGCGAGGACAGGCGGCGCTCGCCGGCGCGCGACTCCTACCGCAAGTCCAGCGGCATGGGCCCGCCCGCGCCCCGCGACCACGCGCGCCCGCGCGCGCCGCGCCGCTCCTACCGCGGCCGAATGCTGCGCTCGCGCGCCTCCTACCGCGGCGCGCCGCGCTCGCGCGGGACCTTCGCCCCCCGCCGCTTCACAGACAGGTCGCTCGCCTTCACCAGGCCGTACAAAACTATCAAGAGAAGGTAATTACGACCCTTGACATTATTTAATACCTTAACGTAATCATTGTGTGATCTGGAACAGTCGTCCTGAGTCCTACTGTGACGTGAGAAGGCAGCGTCTGTTTGTCATGGGAGGAGGAGATGATTTGTGTGATATGATGGATTGTGGAGAGAAAACAAGACAAAAGCATCCTAGAACAACCCGTGCAACACATTATCCATGATACAGGTGAGGTAACTCATTACTTTGTATTTTGTTTAATGAACTTATTATTTTATCTCTTTGCAAATGTATATAATAGTGATTAATTACTGTTTTTCCAATTTAGCTCCATTAAATCAAAGGACGAGGCTTCATCGACTGAAGAGGAATGGGAAACTGATGAAAAGGAGGTGACCACTGAAGAAAAAAAGGAATTGAAAATCAAGGGAGAGGTATGAAATATTTTTGCTGAATAAATAAAAGAGGATGAAATGGTCTTCAGATGTATTAAATCCTTCTATTTTTTATCAACAGTCAACTTGGAAGATTTTTAATCACATTTTAATTTATTAAACTATTCTAATGAAAAATTTATAAACAATCAAACATGTAATGTGAAAAGTGTTGTTGTTGTGTATAGTGGTATGTGTGAGGAATAGTAAGTGAGTTCTGTGCAGGTGACTGCGGAGGCCTCCGAGCCCGAGGGGGAGGCGGACGCGGCCGAGGAGACCGACAAGGAGCCCGACGCGGCCTCGGACGCGCCGCCGCCGCGCGCGCGCACCTACGTGCACCTCGCCTGCGTGCACTGCAAGGAGAAACATGCTACTTTCGCCGTAAGCATCGCTACACTTTCTACAAATATTTATTTACTTATTTGATTAATGGGCGAGTAGCAAATTGATGTGCCCATATCACACTGTCAAAATTGTTTTATATAGTCCACACAAAGTTAAAAATTATACAGTCCACTGGTGCAATGATCACAAGTTAACAAGATAGTTTTTTGATATAGTTGAATGTTTCAATGAACATGTCATTTTGATGTTCAATGTGTTGTCGTTAGAGCTACGCGAAGCACCTGATGTCGATGAAGCACCGCGCGGCGATGAGCGGCGTGGCGCGGCGGCACAAGGCGGCGCTGCTGCGCATGCGCGTGGCGCAGCGCGGCGCGCAGCGCGAGCTGGAGGCGGCGGCGGGCGCGGCCGAGCTGGCGGCGCGCACCACGTTCTGCCTGGTGTGCCGCCTCAACCACCGCACCACGCGCCACGCGCACAACCTCACCGACACGCACCGCGCCATGAAGCGCTTCCTCATGCCCTTCTGCCGCACCTGCCGCCTCGCCTTCCGCTCGCCCATGATCTACGAGCACCACATCTGCTCCCTCGAACATCTTAAGGTACTTTATTATTCAAACTCTTCAACATTTGTTTTTTCGTTTTCTCTATTATACTTTCGCTAATTCATGAATAGCTAAAATATTATTTGACTTACCTATCAGTTGTTTAATAATTGATATTGTTTTATAACTGGGCTGGTTAAAATATCCAGAATATTATCTTAATACTTGGAAATTATAAAACATGCAAAGTTATGTTGAAGTAATACTTGTGTATGTAAACAGAGGAAGGCTGGCCAGGTGGTGCGTCGTGCCGCGAGCCCCAAGGTGGAGGCCAGCGGAGATGAGGGCATGGATGTAGACCTGGACAACTTCATGACTCTGGACTCGGTGGGAGATGTCGATGGTAATAACAGAAATACCCAAAAATGTTTTCTTTATTTTTCTTTCTTGAGTCGTATTTTCTTATTTTATTTGACTGAAGGTCGTGACTACCAGAAATAATTGTTTAGGGGAGTTCTCTTGGGCAGATACATCGCGGTGGGCGCCCAGGCCCTTCCATGAAAGACACATGTCCTATATTGCGGTCCTCAAACATGTCGATTTCCTCACGACGTTTTCCTTCACTTTAAGCGAGTGAAAATCCACACAACTTGAAAATACCAGTCATTGGTGTAGGGCTGAATTCGACCCAGGGTGCGTCTTGAAAAGCAGATACTAGAACCACTGAGCCACACTCATTTTATATATGATATATTTCTCTATTTATAATTGTGCATGTTACACTTTCAGAAGTAGAAGATGATGATTCTGGCGGAGAGAAGAAAGATGAAGCTGCCCCTAAGAAGGCTAAAGTTGAAATTAACATCGGAAGTGAGCACATAAAAAAATTGGAGGTATGACATGTGCTATGTTGATATGATTATTACAAAGTTGAGGTTTTACTAATTGGAACAGATGAGAAGTTGATGATTTATTGTATGAACACATGTATATGTCGCAGTGTGCTGGTTGAATCTGCTATTCGATTGAATGACTAGCGCTTTCATATAATGACAACATTGAATTGAATGACTAAAAGCAACTCGTGAAGTCGTTGAATGTAATGTCCAACGTCTTGTCTGAACGTCATTTAGTGAAGTCGTTGAATGTTATATAGCCGACTTTGTAATGTTTTATTGCCACCAAAACCATAATAGGTTAGTATTTTTTTTATAACCACCCAAAACTACAACATTTGAGATGTGTATAACGTGGCGCGGTGCAGGTGTACTGGTGCGAGCTGTGCCGCGTGTACCTGCCGCGCGCGGAGGCGGCGGCCGAGCAGGCGGAGGCGCTGCGCCGCCACTGCCGCCTGCGCATCCACCTGGGCCGCTACGTGCAGCACCGCGACACGCGCACGCTGCGCAAGCAGGCCGAGCGCATCCACCGCCAGCTGCACCAGCAGAAAGGTACACCTCACCACTATTTCATTACAAAACGAAATGACTAACAAAAAAATACCAGTGTGAGACTACTTTATTAGCGTACTTTTCCCTTATGTATGGATTTCATAAATTCGGAAACTTCACTCTTAGGATAGCCCAAATTATCCTGTCAAATATTCCATGCTACTTGGATTAGATTCATGTCCTGGCTGTGAGATTCAATGAATCGTTCGTCAAAAAACCATATTTTTTAACCAACTTTCATTTTTTTACGAATTCTAAAGTTGATGAACTGCGCAATATGATGGTAGTGACAGTATGAGACAATTTTCTGGAGCATTCATGTGTGAATCTATGATGTGTTAGATTTTCATAGGAATACCGATAAGGTGCTCATTTCTGTGTATTGCCATCACCCGTTAATCCACTGATTTTCTGTGTCTGTGAGTACAGTTTCATAAAACGATTTATTTCTACAGAAGAAGAGAAAGAAGCTGCGGCCACTGAAAGTGCTGAAAAGGCGGCTGAAGAGAAAAAAGAGAACGGCACTGAACAGAACAAGAAACTCGAAAATGGAACTGATGCTTCCGCTTCCGGTACAGTTGTTTCATCACTCAATATTAAATGAGTATGTCCATACTTAAAATGCACTATCAATAAGATTATTTATTAGACAAAAAATGTGGTAGGTTTACTTAAACAGTACTGTTTATACCATTTTCAGTGGCCCAAAGTACTAAGAGGGTTTAAATTAAAATGAACATAACTTGAGTGGCATTTATTGTGTTTTATAGGCAATGACGACAAGTTGTGGGCTGATGTTGACAAAGACATCGGCGAGTTCCTGCGCGAGGTGGACCCGCAGGGCAACGAGGGCAGCGACGACGAAGAAGATCATAGCAGGTAAGCACCTTGTACACAATACCGATATTTATATCAAACAAATGGGTGCTCGCGGCTTCGATCGCATTAAGGAGTAAAACTTGCATCCCCTATTTCACCCCTTTAGAAGTGGCATTTCCAAAAATCCTTTCTTAGCGGATGCTACGTCATAACATCTACCTGTATGCCACGTTTCAGCCCGATCCGTCCAGTGGTTTGGGCTGTGTGTTGATAGAACACTGTATCAGTCAGTCAGTCACCTTTGAGTTTTATATATTTAGATTTTCATTAAAAAAACAATTGCAGACTGGCCTCTCTTACATTCCCAAGTTTTGACCCTTATTACATACATTTTTCTGAAACATTATGTACTTTTGTTGACAGGTTCGATAAGTTCCGCAAGAGCGACAAAAAGACCAAGAACGGCGACGGTGATGGTGAGGAGACCGAGGCAGCCGCGACGGACGCCGCCGCCGAACCTAACAACACGGACATCAACACACCTGCCTAGACTAGCTATATTTACCTATGTTTAGTGTGTTGCGTTTGACAACATAGTAGTTATAGTTTGGGACTACAATAACATGATAGGTATAATAGTA
Source organism: Macaria notata (assembly GCA_927399415.1). NCBI lineage: Eukaryota > Metazoa > Arthropoda > Insecta > Lepidoptera > Geometridae > Macaria > Macaria notata. Next base: position 7,657,999 of record OV656727.1, read on the forward strand.
TATTACATACCTAGGGCAGAAATAAGGAAGGTCTCAGATCACATGTAATTGTCGTCCGAGGCGGAGCCGAGGTCGACAAACATGTGATCTGAGGCTTCCTTATTTACTGCCCGCGGTGTGTATACAATTTTTCTCATCGACGAAGCCGAAAAGCGACAACTTCGTCCCGCGTAGGGGGACGAAAGTTGTCACTTTCGGCCCGGAGGTGAGAAAAATTTATTGTTAGTATTTCATATATTACTCCCTTGATGTATGTTTGCTAGTTAGATATGGTATATGTATGATACGATTATACATTTTGGTGTCAAGTATAATTATAATTTGAGCTAAAGATTACTTTTAGTATTGGTAATTATTGAGTTTTTTAATGAATAGTTTTGAGAGTTGTATGAACTACCTAGTGTGGGGTACCTAGATATACCGTAGGCTGACAAAAACAATAGCTTTGACTTTGCTGGTGCAACGAATTCGATGCTATATTCGTCTAGATGCTTAGATTGACTTCGTATTGTCGGTACACGTTTTGTGAGTACCTAGTTGTAGCACCACAATTTGATGAACTAATTGCCAGTATATTTTGCTAAGTTGGAAGTATAAATTACAGATTGTGTACTTTTAACTATATTAATAAATAATTAATTTACTCAGGTTTATATTGAGTTTAACCTGTTATCTCCTGCTGTATATGCGAGTAAGCTTTATATTATCCATGTACATATGTGTGAGTAAGCCACATGGCTCTGAATTAAACAATTTCCAAGTTTTCAACCTGTGTTACTTACACAAATGCTTACGGTCTTATTTATAAACCCATATTATTGTTTTAGATAAGGTTGTCATTACCTTCGCTTTTAAAACTATTAAAGTGAAAGGACAAAACACTTATTTCTGAACAGGTGATACTATGGGTTAATAAAATAGGACCATAAATATATCAATGAAGCAATAAATTTGATAAAGTAAGTACATACATGTTAGTTTCAAATTAGTTACGCCCCCCCGCTCTATCCTACGTTTTTCCACATAGAAATTAGATGACTGATTTTATGTGAGATAAGATAGGTAAAATTTAATTGATTACCTTATATTGTAGGTAAGGTTAGAATAGCATTATTTGTTGCTTACATACCTACCTATAATACATACCTTAATAGTTTATACCATGCTCCAGAAAATATTTTTCAATTGTTAGTATCATATAAATAAGGGCAGGAAAATCAGTCGTCACAAAAATTTCATTTGTTCATTTATCGCCTTGAATAAATTCCAAAATGATTTTGGCCAATTTACTTTATATCCTATGAAATAAAGTTAATTTTTGTCTAAATATGAATCATTTGTCACCGAAAATAAAATTATTTTGGACTGCATTTTTTCTAACTAGGTACTAGTGTTTTTTTTTCTTGAGAGTAATATGGACATACCTTGGGCAACTTGGACCACCCTCTTCCCATTTGAAAGAAAAAAATAGACATCCTCGATTTTTAATACTAGATAGGGTAAACCGTATAATTGCCCACCATAGAGTGATTGCCCATTTTAAGCAAAATGCCGTTTTTACACTACTTCTGTCTACTTAGTTCAAATATTACTCAATAGATGGTATTACGAGTATTTTGGTAGTATTTTGAAAGAAGATACTGGCAACTTTCTGAAGAAAAAAAATTGTAATGGCGGATTAGAAAACAACAGGTGCGCGTATCATGCAAAAAAGTAAGTTTCTTGTGCTTTTTCTTAAGGATTGCTTTTTTATTTAACTTCAATAATAGTGCATTTCTTGTTTTTAAACGATTGTATTTAGTACACGAGCTATAAGAAGCTTTAAAGTATATTACCTATTAGTCATAATGACGCTACCTTTTCTTGTTGATTGTTAAAAGGGGGTGGTAATTACTGTATGGGAATTTGGGTCATTCACAGTTATTGCCATACCAATTTTAGTGTTTGTCCAGTGACAATAGGTATAGCTATTGCCCGGACAATAACTATTTTCCGAATGTTTTAATATTTTTCTGACTTTCTGAGTTACCTACTAGCAATTTTTTTTCTTACAGAATGCCAAAAATACCAAAGGTAAAATATTTTGCAGAAAATCTTGAGCCAGCTCTTGCTAAACTTAATGATAATGAGGAATCCCTATCAGTCCGACAAATAGCGGAAAGATATGGCGTCCCAAGAAGTACTCTGAGATATCACCATGATCACCCTGGCCACAAAACCAGTTTGGGACCACCGCCTGTCTTAACTCCGAATGAAGAATTATCTCTCGAAGATTGGGTTATAACATCAGCTCGAAGAGGATTTCCAAAAAATAAACTTGACTTTTTGGATAGCGTTCAAAAGTTTCTTGGAGAGAATCCGAGACCTAACCCGTTTACGAATAATAGGCCTGGGCCTGGATGGCTTAAGGCTTTTCTAAAGAGACATCCTAAGCTGAGCTATAGAACTTCCGTAGGAGTGACAAAAGCTAGTTCTTGCGTTTCAGAAAAAGATATAAGAGGGTGGTTTAACGAAATACAGCAGTATGCTGAACAAAACGGACTGGCCGAAGTTCTTAACCAACCCAACAGAGTCTTCAACGCAGACAAGACCAATTTTCAAAATTCCAAAACTTCGAAGAATGAAATCATCTTTTGAGAATATCTAGCTTATCCTGAAACCCCAGTACGTAAGGGAAAGCGCCAAACAGAGAGACAGCCTTTTGCTATTACATCTGATAAATTCAAACTGGCTTTACAAAATAAACAGTTAGCTAAAGAAACTCAATTCAAAGAAAAAGAACAAAAAAAGAATCGAAGAAAATTGAAAAAAGTAAGAAACAGAATGTAAAAGTTCAGAGTAAAGGCAAAATGAAAACCCTAACTGAAGAAAAAAGGCAGAAAAAAACTCAAATTGGATGCCAAATACCAGAGACTGATATTCTCGATTCAGAGTCTACAAAAGAAAATGAAATTACTGCGATATTCCAAAATGAAAACAAAACAGAGACTCAATATTCAAGTAAAACTAAGGAAGAGACTGTGATCAATCACAAAATAGAAGGAACCAGCGAAGTCATACCAGCGACAAAGACAATTACCATTTTAAAGCAGGTTGTTATAAAGGCTGATGTCTGTTTAGTATGCAAGCAAGTAATCTTAAAAAACAAAATAGAATGCAGTGGGTGCCATAAATCATTTCATATGAGATGTGTCCCTAAAATCCACCAAAAGAATATCCCTGATGATGCAGATATGATGCTTTTTTTGTGCCATTTTTGTTACCAAACTAGTGACAATACTGATTCAGATGAAACATTATCCGATTGCGAAGATTTGTACAGAGATATCCAAAACGTAAGAAAAATCTAGCATTTTAGTTTTCATACATCAAAATGTTACTATGTAGGTGTATAGGATAAAGGTATTGTTTAATATTTTAAGATTAAAGATAAATAAATGTTAAAAAGTAACAAAGATGTTTGTTTTTACTCACATTTTATAGAATTAAAATGTGTTAAAGATAAATTAAGAGGCGGTCAATAACTGTACCTAATGCATGGCCATTACTGTGTCAGCCGGGCAATAACTGTCGTTTTTGATGTTTTGTATATTTATATAGAAGAAGAACACGTACAATACTGGCAACTATTGAAAACAGAAGAGGGAAGATGGTTGGCCACCTTATACGACATGACGAATTTATAAGAAACATCATGGAAGGAAAATTGGAAGCCCGAAGAGGAAGAGGAAGGCCGAGAAGATCATACATGGACCAAATAAAAGAAAAGGCGGGTGTCATGTCGTATAAGGAGGTCAAGGAATTGGCAGAAGACCGGGAAGGATGGCGCATACTCCACAGACAAGGGCCCGGCCCTTAAATTTATGATGATGATGATGTATATTTATATATTTTATAATTAAATGTGCAACGTTATTAATTAAAATCACTACAGTCAACCTGGGTAACTTAAGCTTTTAATAAAACATTGGCCCACTTAATCACTTTTCACTGTTTTATTTTTCTTTTAATTTTTAGGAACGCATCGTAACCTTTATTTTTAATAGAGTATATTAGAATTTGTTTTCGAACGAAATCCATCGAAATAGCTGTCACTGTCAAATCATATTTTTTTACTATTCCGTTTTCAATTTCAAGCGGCAAGCTTATTCATAAAAGTTGCGGTAAAAAGGTGTCTCAAGTGATTTCCACATAAGTTCTACAGTGGTAAGTTATGTTTCATAATAAAGAATGAACGATTTTCATGAACTGAGATGAAAAAACTTGGTAGTTTTGTCCATATTTAATCAGTATTCGCTAATTTTCTAGGGTCCCAATAAAGTTGAAGCAAATCGGGGTAACTTTGGCCCGGGTCAAAGATACCCAAATAGCTAGCATTTATGTTTAAAAGTTGCCAATTTCTATTTTAGATCATAAATATGCCGAGAAAAAGACCTTGTCCAGCTCCGGGTACCCGGAAATATGGTAAAAAAACTCGTTACACTGAGGAAGACCTCCAAACAGCGATTAATGACATAAAAAATTGCAAAATGTCTCAGAGAAATGCCTCTGCTCATTATGGTATTCCTAGGAGTACACTGAAGTATAAGCTAAAAGAAAAGCATACTAAAGCTGTTGGAAAACCACCCATCCTTTCAGAGGACGAAGAAAAATGTATAGTGGCACATATAATAGCATTGTCTGACCTAGGAATCCCCATCGGAATGCAAGACGTCAGAGTAATAGTCAAGAAGTATTTGGACGATAATAAGAGGCACATCAAAATTTTTAAAAATAATTTTCCTGGGTGGGAATGGGGCAAACTGTTCTTAGAGCGTCAAACGTGCTTGAAACAAAAAGTGGCACATAATATAAGTAGGAAAAGAGCTCAAGTCAACCAAGAAATTATTGAAAAATTTTACGAAAACTTGTCTGTTGAACTTGAAAATGTGCCACCCAGTAATATTTTCAATTTCGATGAAACCGGTTTTCACGATGTACCTAAAAAGCAAAAACATTTATTTCGACGACAATGCAGAAATCCTGAAATTATTAGAAACTCCACCAAGTCTTGTTACACTGTTATGTTTTGCGGTAACGCTGAGGGAGAGTTTGTGCCACCCTATATAATATACAAAGGAAAACAAAAGTGGTCCAACTGGTTGATGGGAGCTCCGCGTGGAACTCGGATGGCGGTAACACCATCAGGATGGATAGATGCTGCAACTTTCGATGACTGGTTCGAACAACAGCTGCTGCCTGTTTTAAAAAAAAAGGAAGGGAAGAAAGTGGTCATAGGGGACAATTTAAGCTCTCACATTACTGCCAAATGTCTGCAACTTTGTGCACAAAATGATGTTAAATTCATCTGCTTAATACCCAACTCAACCCACCTCCTGCAACCGTTAGATGTCGCGTATTTCAGTGCCCTTAAAAACGACTGGCGCAAAGTTTTAGGAGAGTGGCGAAACACCAAGAGGGGTAAAATTGTAAACGTTTTACCAAAACCTGTGTTTGCGACACTTCTGGCCAGAACTCTAGAAGCGGGTAAAGAAAACGCTGCTCAGAACATAATTGCAGGTTTTCGGGCCTGCGGAATTGTTCCTTTGGAGCGTGAAGTTGTCCTTGCAAAGCTCAAAGATTACTCAAAGCCTATGGAAGAAATTCGTGAATCTGTTGGAGATAATTTCATAAAATATATATCGGAAATTCGAGATAGCGACCTACAAATACAGCAGTACAGAAAGTTTCAAATACCTGTAGTAGCAGGAACGAGTGTGTCTTTGGAGCAGGTTGAAGAATATTACAAAGAAAGAGAAAAGAGTAAAGTGAACAAAAAAAACAAGAACCAAAAAGGATTGAATCCAGAGTCTATTGCGATCAAAAAAAGGGGGCGCCCCTTAGGATCCAAGAATAAGTCCAAAACTGAGGACAGATCAACCTCATCAACAATTGCAGGCCCCTCTCACCAGCAGTCGTCACCGCTGTTGATTGAAAGTTTTGCCACCGACACTCCAGCCTATGAAGTTGAGGCTTCCAATGTACCATCAGTTTCCCCATTGCCGGCAGCAAACTTCTTAATCGCTACTGAAATTCCGTCACCAATAAACGAAGATATAGAAATCGGCTATGAAATATTAACAGATGAAGTCGTAGGAGATTATGAAGTTAGTGAAGGAGTTTTACAGAAGGTGAAAAATAATGAAAAAGATGATTTAAAAAAAATGAAAACAACTTCAGAAACGGGCGATGTTGGACAGGTAAACAAAAGTATAGGATATTGCGTAGTAAAATACGAAGACTGTCTCTTTGCAGGAAGAATCATTAAAGAGGTTGAGGAAAAAGTGAAAGTTTCGGTGATGCAGAAAACTTTTGATGGGTGGAAATGGCCTTCTAAGGTTGAAATAATAACATGTCACGTAAAAAACATAATCAGTCGTTTAGATGACCATAAAGTGACAAAAAAAGGCAACTCTTATGCTTTTGATGACCAATTGTTGTACATGGAATGGGGAGAATAAGCCTAAGTTTTAGTTTCTATTTCTGGGGTAGCAATAGTTTCAATAAGGTTATATAAGTACATTTATAGTTATTTTGATATGTTCTTATTGTAAAATAGTAACTTAAATACTTTATAAGCTTAACTATATTCCAAAATGTGAGTTCCTAAAATATAAGCAGATGTTTATGAGTGCAGTTTTATTTTCTCCTACTGGTAACATTAGCTTGGTACTATTTTAAGGGTAACAGCTGTCTAACTAAGCAATGCATATTTTTAATCTGTAAAAATAGGGTTAAAGTTCCCAGAGCGCTCTACAGATTCATAAATCTACAAAAATGTTCACCCAATCCATGTGTTTACAAAGTTACCCTAGTCTTCGTATAACTTTGGCCCGCCAAACTTTTGGTCTCTTTGGGGCATTTAGTTAATCAAATTGAAAAATAGCATCTAAATTCGTGTTTGTCAGGTGAAAAACCCATCAGAAACATATTGATGCAGACCTCTTTGGGAATAAAATGATATTAAAGGAGTAGAAAAACCTATCAAACTGGGGCAAAGTTACCCAGGTTGACTGTACCGATTCTTATGATAATATATTAAACTAACAATAAAAAAAACAACTAAAGAAATAACTATAAAAATACAAGAATTATCATGAAATTACTTGAATCAGTCTCTTACGCGGGCAATCACTATACGGTTTACCCTATAATAAAATTTTCCATCACTATAGTGTGGTGACTAATGTTAGCTCCACTCACTTGGTCAATATCGTTTCAAATCAATATATATAATTAGTTTTTATATTGTAATTTCTTTGGTGTGCATTAAAGACATATCTTATACCTAATATTCTAATAGTCTCTAAATCCCTGGCCAAAGGTTTAACAAATCTAAGGCTAACTTTAAATGCATTATATAATATACTATGCAGTTAGAAATGATACAAAACACATGAGAGTTTTATGTTATATTCACAATAAATCACTTCTTAGACTTAGGTTCCTTAGCAGCTGTAGGAGCCTTGGTCACATCATCAGGGTTTTCTGCAGCATCCTTCAATCTCTTGGCACGGATACCAACAAGCTTGGCGAGGGAACGGGCCTGGAAATAACAAATATTTATTTTAGTGTCATGAATTGATGTGCAAGTTTTATAACTTTCATTTATACAGTGGTAAGGCTAATACTTTCTTCCGAGTTCATCGCCATATTTAAGTTTCTTTAGTGGGGAAAATTGTGTTTTAAGTCAATGCCTTATATCAAAATGGATCTACAGGCGAGTCATGATTAAATAACCCAATATGAATTGTTGAATCACAAAACAATGTAGGTCTATCATATTTGAATGGTTGTTATAATATTGTAATCATGGCAATTTTTTAACCCGTGCCTTAACCAGCTGGTATAGTAGGTACTATAGTGTAGTAGTACTATATCATTTAGGTACAGATAAGTCAGTATTATCTTGATCTTTGGTTGGCCATAAGTAGACTATAGCACATGCAAGATGTCTAATGGTTAAATAGTCTATATTTTTGTATTGGCAGTGATCTGCGTGTTAATCCAGTGTATTTGAAATGTCTACTTACTCCTCTAAGGTATTGGTAAGCCTTGAAGTCCTTCTCTTCGTCAGTAATGGCCCTGGCGATGGACTTGGGAGCTGGTTGTTGGACAGGCATCAGAGGTCCACGCAGTTGAACGGCCAACTTACGCTCCTCTTCATTGGCTTCACCCTTCAGTACCTGCAAGATGTAAGAAAAATTGGTTGTATACTGAGACTCATTCATGTGTCAAATTAATAAACCATAGAATAGGGATGGAATATGTATGTCAAAATTATCAATACATCATGGAGCATTAGTGTACTCTTATCTATCAGAAGCATTATTCATTTCATTTTATAGATTTGTATATTACAACATATCGTTTTTTTTAAGGAGATAACTTTTTGTACTTAAAATAACTACTGTGATTTGGTGATAAGTTTGCAGACTCCAATCAATGCAGCACATAATATGATGCTGCAATATTTTTTAAGATACCATACAAAAACAGTATGTTGTATGCAATACATTGAAAAACAAATTAATGAGGCATAGGGAAGTTTTTGAAATTTCCAAAAACTAAGACATGGCACATTCAATTGTAGGCCCAAGTTGGGGTGAAATTTTTTTTTGGGTAAATACCATTGTAAATTATTTATTTCTTAAAATAACTTACCTTCTTGCCCTTAGGGAATAGAATGAGGCGAGCTCTGTATTCCTTCAGTCTTTGAACATTGATCTGTAAGGACTCTACAGATTTGTTGCGTCTGCGAGGGTCCACAGCAATGCCAATAGTTCTGGCGAAAGCCGGGCTCAGTCCAGATGCCTAAAACAAAACAACTTTTATTAGTCTTGATCATAATATTGGGCAGCTTATATTCTTTTGTTAGGAATTTAATAAGCTAGTGTGGCTCAGCGGTTCCAGTGTCTTCTTTTCATCCAGACACATCCTGGTTCAAATCCAGCCCTACACCAATGACATGCATTTTCAATTTGTGTGTGGATTTGCACTCGCTTAACAGTGAAGGAAACCGACATGTTTGAGGACTACAATATCAGTGGACATGGTGTCTTCCATGGAAGGACCTGGGCACCCACCATGTTGTATCTGCCCAAGAGAACTCCCCTAACAAATATATTCTGCAGGGGGGTCACAAACCTCAGACATGAGGAAATAAGACTCACTGAGAGAGAGAGTGAGAGAAAGGAATATTTACTTGTGAGAAATGATGAAAATTCAATCTGGAAACCAACAGGTATTATAATTACACTTTGAGAACTTGACTAAGTAATTCATATACTTATTAAATTAAATTATACCTTTAGGTACCTATATACAAAATATAATGCAAATTAAAGCTAAACTTCAATTACTTAAATGTTTTTAAACACCTCAGACCTCACAAGTAAGAAATGGGTAGGAAGTTCTATCAACAAATAAGTATGATTAGAAAAACAGTACAACATTGCGGAGTTAGTGTATTAAAATTAACATATTAGGATTCAGAAGACTGCAAAGGACATATAATGGCATTTGCAGTGCATTACTAGCATTAACAGATTGTAAGGTTATAGTAAAATCTAAGAACAACATGTAAGATGATCTATTAGGTTACTTTACAATTACCAATAACAATGCGTGACATGAAAGAACATCCCTATTTTGGTGATGATTCTGTATAATTAATGAAAGTTTCGAGTGAAAGAAAAACACTTACTCTGATTTCACGAAGAGTGAATCCACGACCGGCACGCACTTTAGTGTGATAGCGCACTGTGGGGCACCGAACTACTGGGCGCAGAGGTCCGGCAGCGGGACGAGGAGCGATAGCCTTGGCTTTCTTGATCCTGTTCTGTTTCCTGCGGTGTCTGCGTGCAGGTTGGTTAAACCAAGTCTTGACAAATCTTTGCCAATCCTTATGGAAATGGCCATTAGGAATCATATTATTCCCTTTCCCCATGATTATTTCGCTGCAGCTTTACCTACAAAATTAAATTGATATCAACATCCAAAGTACGACACGATACCAGCCGTCGTCACAACACAATCAAGTTCTATAAGATTGAGAGAATAAAATCAGATTTAATTAAAAACACTAACCGATGCAAGCAAAATTCACTCCAAAAAGAAACAATGGAGGTTGACACTTGACAGCTATAACTTTTGGCATGATGCTGTCATTGTCAAATGTTGTTGACAACATTCTGACAACTTTACCAATTTGGACTAGCTATATTGATTAGAGACATCATCATCATCCATAGCCATTGGTATCCCACTGCCAGGTATATAGGTCTCCCTTTGCATGTGCCAGCCATCTATGTCGATTTGTATGAAGGCTGCCACGGGTGGCTACCTGAACAGTATATTGTACTACCAGCTATCTCTTTTTTCCATGGCGGCTACAAAAGAGGTACATAATTTTATTACAATATTTTTATAGGGATTTTCAGTAAGTACATATTTGCCTTAGTTTTAATATTTATATGGACAAGAGGAGGCACTCTGTTGTATGGTCTTCGCTGACGATAATGTATTCGTTGAGAAGGAAGGGCAGATCAAAATAGCAAGAGAAATTGAGACACGTATGCTTTGAATATCTGGGTATATAGTCAAAGCACGTAGGTACCTATGTGATCAGTCGAACCAAAACGGTCTGTGACTAGCGGTTCTTCCAAATTTAATCCGATTTAATAAGATGGTTTATCCCTGAGAGGAAAAGTATGGGCCTGATGGTAAGCGGCAGGATAGGATAGGATCTAACATCGAAATATATTAATTAGGTACTCTATGATCTAACTATAATTATTACTATTATACTACACCCTAGAAATATGAATTGTAAAACAAGGATACCCTAAAGCGCGTACTCGCTTCGCCCGTACATATACTAAAATTGGAACCTTAGAGCGCGAGATGTGATAGCGGAAAAATACGAGTGATAAAGTACAATAAAATCGAGAAACATACTGTGCCGACCCCACATAGTTGGATAGGGTAAGAAAGGAGAATAAATTATATTAATTATTAGTGTATTATTTGGATACAATTAAATATCATTTTTCATAAATTTATTCATAGATATCTAGCGCGAATGTACAAAATTGAATTTGAGAGTGTATGGGACGCTTTACTTCGCCATCTTTGTTTTTCTAATGTTGGTACTTCTGCGACTTCAACTGACCATGCGCCATCTTAGCTTTTGTTAAACGTCATCTTTTCCTTTGGTGAGCAAGGTGTTTTCACGTGAGGTTGTGTGTTCCCTGTGAAATAGGTCACACAATCCTCAGAATTTCGTGAAATATACGTGTAAAATAAAAAAAAAAAACATAAAATACACAAAAATCCAAAAAAATAGTAAAATAATAAAAAACAAACGGGAATCACTTGATTTTAAGTTAGTGTACGTAAGCGTGCAACGTGGTCTGAGGAATGCGATAGTCATTGTAAAGAGAAAGTGAAGTTGTCTTTGCCTTCGTTTAAGCTAATGTCTATATAAAACTGCTGCATCAAATATATCAAGATGAATAATTCTGGTCCACCGAATTATCCTATGGCATCCCTCTACGTCGGAGATTTACACTCCGATATTACCGAAGCCATGTTGTTTGAAAAATTTTCAACTGCTGGCCCGGTACTATCAATTCGAGTTTGTCGCGATATGATAACTCGTAGATCCCTCGGCTACGCTTATGTTAATTTTCAGCAGCCTGCCGATGGTAAGTAAATAATATTTTCTTACAATATGTTTCGTCTTGGTCCCCATATCTAATTTTAACTGCATGTTTCACAATTCCATTGACAGCTTAAATAATTTTGTTTGTCCCATATGGATATCCTTTGAGGTTACGAAATAACGGCATATCTAATTATTCCAATCTATCGAATAATTCACTATTGCATTAATTACTTAACAGGTTGTAATCACTTTAACTACTTGAATGTAGATTGCGCAAGTACCTACTTACTAAGAATTATTGAAACTTGCTTACAGAAATTTACGAAGTCAATTGAGTAATGTTTGATAAAATTTGTTGTTACATGGTTATAAATATTATTACAATTTATTAATATATTTTTGTATTTGTTATAGCTGAAAGAGCTCTAGACACTATGAATTTTGACATGATCAAAGGAAGACCAATTAGAATCATGTGGTCCCAGCGAGACCCTTCTCTGCGCAAGTCTGGTGTGGGAAATGTTTTCATCAAGAACTTGGATAAGACCATTGATAACAAAGCCATGTATGACACCTTCTCTGCTTTTGGAAACATTCTTAGTTGCAAAGTGGCTCAAGATGAAACTGGAGCCTCGAAGGGATATGGATTTGTTCATTTCGAAACTGAAGAAGCAGCAAATAAGTCCATTGAAAAAGTCAATGGAATGCTTCTCAACGGCAAAAAAGTTTACGTTGGCAGATTCATCCCTCGTAAGGAACGCGAAAAGGAACTCGGAGAGAAGGCAAAACTTTTCACCAATGTGTATGTGAAGAACTTTGGTGAAGATTTGGCTGATGAAATGCTAAAAGATATGTTTGAGAAATATGGACGTATCACCAGCCACAAAGTGATGTATAAGGATGATGGTAGCTCCAGAGGATTTGGGTTTGTGGCATTTGAAGATCCTGATGCAGCTGAGAGGGCTTGCATGGAATTGAATGGAAAGGAGCTGGTTGAAGGCAAGCCATTGTATGTTGGACGCGCTCAAAAGAAAGCTGAGCGTCAAAAAGAACTAAAACGCAAGTTTGAACAACTGAAATCAGAACGCCTTACCCGCTACCAAGGTGTCAACTTGTATGTCAAGAACTTGGATGATACTATTGATGATGAACGTTTGCGTAAAGAGTTTGCTCCATTTGGCACCATCACTTCTGCTAAGGTAATGATAATATGCTCTAAAATCTGTAATTGTGTGAAATACTTATTTTACAGAAAATCAATATGTTTATGGTGATCAAGTATAGACATAGAGTAATGATAGGCAAGCCTGTCAACAATAAAGAATGCAGGTGGTGAGCAATGCACCACTCCAGTCATAAAATGTTTATCGCTGACTTGCAACAAAACTAGTAGTAGAAAACCACTAGTAGTTTTGAGAGAGATGATCTTATGGAATTAGCAGTGAAAAAGCAAAATGCCATGTCATAATATAAATTGGATTTGTTATTGTCAAAATTATTCCTTTTGTTTTATGATGCCCAATATGATTATTATTTTTATAGTGATGTGCAGTGGTCTCAGGTTGCCAAAAGATTTTAAAGCTCTCAGTAAACAAGAAATAGTTCCTAATGTTGTTTAAATATGTAGTATTCACTACTTTCTCCAGAAATTATTTATTTATTTATTTGAATAATGGGCGAGCAGCAAATTGCTGATGTGCCCATATCACACTGTGTCAAAATTGTTTTATTTAGTCCACAGAAAGATAAAAAATTAAACAGTCCACTGGTGCAACGATCACAAGTTAACAAGAGATTTTTTGGTTTTACTTAACCAGTCATCAAGCCGGTTCTTAAAGTTGTTTACAGATGTTGCACTGACCACCTCTTTTGGCAACCTGTTCCAGTTATGAACCACTGTTGCTGAGTATGTGGTGACCTGTGTTAGTTTTGGCAGAGCATCGCTTGATTGTCTGGTTGTGTCCCCTGCTATGATCACAACGATTAGTCTGTATAAACCAATTTGATGTATCCGGGAGGTTGTATAGTCCATTCAAAAGTTTAAAAGTCTATAAGGTCTCCACGTAGTCGCCTTTCTTCAAGAGTGGTAAGACGCAAGATTTCCAGCCTTTGCTCATAGGTTTTTCGGCGTAAGGCTAACGGCATCCTGGTCGCTCTTCTTTGGACACTTTCAAGGAGATTAATGTCCTTCCGAAAATATGGGCTCCAGACTTGGAACCCATACTTTAATGTGTGTGGCCTGATGTAGGTCTTGTATATCTTTATGAATAGGTCAATAGTCATAGTAGGGAATGATTTCCGGATTACATATATAAAAGAATTAGCCTTCTTAACAATTATATTGATGTGATCTACCCATTTAAGATCTTCTGAGATGGTAACCCCCAAGTCTTTCTGTTGTTTAACTGCAGCTATGGCATTCCCATCTAGGCTGTAACCTACGCAGGGATTGTTCCTTCTCAAATGAAGCACACTACACTTGGAGGCATTTAGTTTGATAAACCAGTCTCTGGTCCAGTCTTGTATCCGTTCAAGATCTTGCTGTAGGTGTCCTGATCTGATGAGAGGGTTAGCGAAGAGTTTCCCGTCGTCAGCAAAGAACGCTGTATGACACTCTATGAGCTCAACAAGGTCAGTTATGAAGAGTCCAAACAGCAAGGGCGCCAACACTGAGCCTTGAGGAACGCCACTAAACACCTGTCTGCACTGCGACAAGTGGTCTCCGACTCGAACTTGAAATGTTCTACCTAACAAATAGTTTTTTATCCATGTTAAGAGTTTCCCCCTTACACCAAAGTGATCCAGTTTTGCTAATAGTCGTTGGTGCGGGAATTATGATTATATATGAGTATGTTTATTAATTCTATGTCTCATTTTAGGTCATGCTTGAAGATGGACGCAGCAAAGGCTTTGGATTTGTCTGTTTCTCTTCTCCTGAGGAAGCTACTAAAGCTGTAACTGAAATGAACGGCCGCATTGTTGGTACCAAGCCACTGTATGTGGCCCTCGCACAGCGTAAGGAAGATCGTAAGGCTCACCTTACGTCTCAATACATGCAGAGAATGGCCAGTGTACGTATGCAGCAGATGGGACAAATCTTCCAACCGGGAGGTGCTGGTGGCTATTTTGTGCCAACTATTCCACCTGCCCAACGCTTCTATGGTCCCGCACAGATGACTCAGATAAGACCATCCCCACGCTGGACAGCACAGCCTCCTGTCAGGCCTAGCTCGCAGACTGCTGGTTCTGGCTATCCCAACATGCAGGCCACCTTCCGCCCCGCACCTCGCGCTCCAGCCCAAGCAGCAATGCGCACATCACTTGGTGCTAGACCCATTACTGGACAGCAAGGAGTTGCCGCTGCTGCATCTATTCGTGCACCACTTGTCACCCAAAGTGGACGCCCAGCGGGATACAAGTACACTGCCAACATGCGCAACCCGCCTGCTCCTCAGCCTGCTGTACACATTCAAGGACAAGAACCACTCACTGCCACCATGCTGGCCACGGCTCCTCTTCAAGAACAGAAACAAATGCTTGGAGAACGTCTCTTCCCACTCATTCAGAGAATGCACCCAGACTTGGCCGGGAAAATTACTGGAATGCTTTTGGAAATTGATAATTCTGAGCTTCTGCACATGTTAGAGCATGGAGAGTCTTTGAAAGCCAAAGTTGACGAAGCTGTTGCTGTACTTCAGGCCCACCAAGCCAAGCAACAAGCTACTAAAAAGGAATAACAGTATCACACCTAAGTTGCTCACTCAATAATGTGATCAACTTTATTTTCAAGAAAGTGTATCTTGATAATTTTTATGCTTTGAACACCATAAGGAATAGTTATAATATGATCCCGCTTATAAAAATATATAAATAAAAATTGAAAAATATAAAAGTGGACTGCACTCCTAAATAATTATAATATTACATTTATATCAAAGGAGTGTAAATCTGCAAACAAAAATAACGAAACTGTTAAGAAGAGTTGTACACTCTTGACTCTTTGACTTTTACATTGACTAGAAGTTTGTTTTATGTTTATCATTTAATACATTTCTGTCCGTATCTCAGAAAATGGAGGTGGCTTTTTGTTCTTGACTTTTTTTCCATGATCAGTTGCATCTAATGTTCGTACCTTGGATTGTAAACTTGGTCCCAAATGTAACTGATTAATTCCTTTATAATTTGTTAAAATATATTCTGTGGAATATTCTGAATAACATAGCGTTTTATTTTTCCTTACCAACTGCCTAGGTAGGTATATTAAATTACATACATAAGCGATATATAAGGCTAATAGATAGTTTATGTAATTTCATAGCGAACTAAGCAGAAGTTTTATATTGTTTTGTCCCTGTAAGTCTGCATGTTATACAGGAAATGATCAATGATCATCCCTCTCGCATATCGCGTGGGGGCGCCACAAGTAATATATTTTTCAGTAGGTATAGGTATATATGACTTCCTTTCATGACTATTGCATAGATATGAGTGGTAGGTATATAGATAGATATGAATATATACCTAACTAGGTAGGTAGGTACCTACCTACTGTTTTTACTGATGATAAGTTCCATCTAGACATTTTGGTCACCATGACTTCTGATCAAAACTAAATAAATCTCTAGCTGTAGAGTAACAACTTTTTATTAGCCTAGCCTCTTAATGGAATGACAAAATAGGATACCTAGTAATAATACTACGCCCTAATTCCCCTCTCAACAGTGTAAATGTAAATACATTTATGCTAATAAAGGAATTGAATCGAATAAGTATGTAGATAGGGTTTGGGAGTGCCATTTAAAATATTTAGTGAAACTAATTTACAAAAATATGGGATATAATGATAGTATGTACTGATGTTCTTGTATTACGGAAACACGCCTGATACCGCAAGTGTAGGTACCTACATATTTATTAAGTGGCATTTGCCTTACGTAAGTTTGAAGATGCATAGAGCTATGACTCTTTAGTTAGAGACTAGGTAACTATAGCCAGAATCATCTGATTTATGGAATCGCTACAATGGATGATGACACACAGATAAGCAACATACCTACCCAATCATTTTGCAACAACAAAATTAAAGTAGATAGGTACCTATATCACTTCACTACTGCTATGTAGTTCCTGTTCTTATACACTTATGACTATACATCATAGGAAATGGGTAAATAAATAAACTTGTGATATTTACACTAAAGCTATTTTTATGTGATAAAAACACTTTACATTTTGTGAAAATAAAAGAAAATAATCTGTTTTCTATAAAACATAAGTTACAGGGAAAACAAGACCAATAATGTTATTGTAGCACTAGACCAATTTTATTAGGAGTCATGCTGGGGCATCGCCAATTGTACAAATAATATTGCAAATTGCCATCACCTATACCAAATTTCAATGGCTCTAAAAATTCCTTATTGTCCATCAAATCCAATGCATTGAATACATCAAATCCTGAATTTTTGGCAGTAATTAAGCCATCTAGCATGAGGTCAATCCAAGGAGTTTTAGTAGAAACATTGTAAAATGAGTAAGCAGCTTTCAGTGTCTTGTGCACAGGATGGTAGACCACGGTAGATGGCAGGGTGTAATAGCTTACAAAGTCAGTTATTGCGCCATCCGAAGACTCCACCACAAAGCTGTCTATTATTCCACCTTGAGGCAAAAACCAATGCTTGAAATCATCTTCAGAAAAGATTGGAGCCAAGTCAAACTTTCTCAGGTAGTTATTCAATAGTCTGACAACATTTGGACCATCTCCTACTTCCATTTTCCGAAATCCTGGTGTTTTAGGGGCATCTGGAAGTTTAAACAGCTTCAAAGTTCTTTGCATGGTCATATTTCTCGACAAATGACTGAATTTTATATCTATCAATTTTTTGGGATTCAAAGATCTGTGCCAATATCTGCAAGTGGCAATAGGTTTAGGTAGCACGATGCCAGCAGTATAAACACCTTGGAATATACCAGTCAAATTAACCCTTCGAGTTATTTCTCTGATCAACACTGGAGCTACTCGTTTGGCTCTCAGTTTTTTATGAACACACAGAAAATTGATCTCAACCACTGTCTGTTCATGCTCATAGATCCGCAGCTGAGCTGGAATAGCAGATATGAACCCGACTAATCTACCAGACTTCACTACACGCACCCCACAATGCCACTCTTTTCTCCATCCGGGGGGCTGAAGTGCCCATTTCAGGAACTCTGTCTGATAGTCAAAACGAAACATACAGTCATCATCTTCAACATAATTCTCATTAAGAAGTATGTAAAGCTCCTTCAAAACTAATGGATCATTCAAATTCAATGTATCCCATTGGAAGCCATCAGGTAATGTGTAAGGCTCGGATCTGATTTCATCTGGAGTCTTAGGTAATTCGATGGGTTCATTGCACATAATCTTCTCATCCATCTTTGGAACAGGTTGGGTAGACCAAAATTGGTATGATTTGTGTAGCGCTTCTTCAGTTGTTTTAGCTGGTTTGTGTTGTAAATTGAGGACTTCCATAGCCATTTTCAAGTCTTTTAGAGATAGATTAGAAGGAACATCAGTGGAATTAGGCACCGCAACTACTCCGTCAGGTGTGGCTGGTATACTATGGTCGCCATCACCGCCGCCCCGTTTCTTCTTGTTTTTCGATTTCTTTTTATTATTATCGTCATTTTCATTTTGGTATTCGTTAGACGATGAAGCTTTGGAATCATCCATGGTGGTTTTTCAATCAAAACTTGAAAATTATTTCTAGAACAGACCTTTGATATTCCTACAAATCCACAGACAGGCAGGGATTAAGTTAAGTCCATAGACAAATTAAACTATTTTCATAGCTAGGCTAGGGGAAGGAAAGGAGGGAGCAAGGGTTAGAATATGTAACTGTCTATGATTGTAGTAGAAAAGCCAGTAAAAACTGTAAGAAATACAACGGTTCCGAGGTATAACATTTCTCGTTTCTATAGGTAATATATATCTCGTTTTTCTGACGATTACTCTGTTGAGCTGGCTATATCTGAATATACATTAATATAATAATTTATGCTTTTGGTCGTACAATTGTCTACCCCATTTTATCCTCTCATCATTGTCTATGGGTGAACACAGTGTTCCTGTTCTATGAATTTTATGTGGTTGGACTGAGAAAGAAGGAACAACGAACGAAAATCATTAATTGGTAAAATATTAATACCTATGTTAAAATTTGAAGTTACAATATTTTTATAGTTATTGTTAGGAAAAAAAAAACAATTTTTTTAAGATGACGATCTCTGTTTATTTGTATTGAGTTCATTAAATCGTAACAAAAAATCTTATTACAGACACGAAGCAGCTAGCTATACACATTATTTTGGTGGGTGAAAGCTATTGAACTAACTTACCTCTCGGAATGTTTAAACTTTAGAATTTCTCTTGCTTACGCGTCAATATACGTTTCAAGATTTCAGGTAAGTGTATATATGTAGATATTTCGTAGCCCTGATTGTAACATCTATAATAATTTCTTCACCGGTTGGTTCGATTAGATCTGCGCGATGTACCTATGTATGTAACAATATTTTTTTACTAGGAATAGTGATAGAGCATTAGTTGTGTACTAGCTGCATTCCGCTATATTACTCACGATAATGTAAGATTATAAGTCACCTCTGTTTTAATATAGTCTTATATATCTCCACTCTAAATTTCATCGAATTAGTTCAGCTGTATGAGTGGTTAAGCAAACATATACACTCAAACGTTTCATTATAATATGAGTGTGATAATTGCAATAATAAAGTGTAGCAGATTCACTGATTGTGTAATAAGTTGTATTAATTTATTCAAGTATAGGGTTTACTGTAAGTAAAAGTAATCAGTTTAATTGTATTATTTGTGATGTTTGGTGAGGTGCAAGATTAGTGTCAGCACTGAAATTAAGAAGACTCCATGGCAGTTGTCAACAACATAGCCATATCAATTTCTGATATAAGAGAGCTAACTGTCCTTTAATTATTCAGATTCATCCATGATTCCCTTCTTCTCATTGTAAATTCAATTATATTAATTGTACATGTCATACACAAGTTGTAAAAAGCTCAAACATTAATGACCCTATTGTGGCTTCGCTTGTACAAATAATCTACACATGTAATAAAGCTGAAGAGGGTCAAAAATCTAAATGTAGAAGATATTAGAAAAAATGTATACCTTAATCTATAACAGAAAACGTTTCAGCAATTTTTAGAATTTTTGTCTGTTTATTTAAACACTTATACTTAACATAAAAATGGCTGAATGGATCGTCAAGATTTTTGGTATTTAATGTAGGTAGTATAAGGTCTTAGAATGTCATACTAGGCTACTTTTTATCACAAAATAATGTGCGCGAAGCCACTAGCGTCCACTTATAGTGATTGATATACATGAAATCCTTACAAACATAATATAACAGTTGATGAATATTACAGAATGTCAGACAAGGAACAAGTAATCCAGGCCCTTAGAGCCACACTAATATCTGTGAAAGGAGCACTGACTATCAAACAATGTAACAGTAAGTATCTTTGTTTTTATATTGATATAAACAGAACAATCACGATAACAGGCATGCATGCTGCCAATTTGTGGTACTCTTTGCCAAAATAGGTATTTGCTTTGAATTATAATTTATTGGCCTTTAAGTAGAGAGTGAATCAGTGTCTTCTAGTCTTTGTGCCGCAATTTACCTATTTATTATCTAATATATTATTTGTTATTTTCTAGGAGACTACAAAGAACTGCAAGGGGAATGGATCCCATTCAAAAGGCTTGGGTATCCAACACTAGACAAACTTTTCCTTGATGTACCCGGGTTCAAAGTGACTCATACAAATGGCGAGTGTTACGTGGACGCCATTGCTACCCAGGAGACGCAGCACATCGCATCTATGGTTGCTAAGCAAAAAACAGCTAAGAAATCTGTGAAATATCCAGTAAGTGTTTCTCTATAAAGGTCGGCAAAAACTGTTCTGCAGCTTGCAGCTGCGGCATTAGGCTGTGGCGGTGATCTAGTGCTGGATATGGGGCTGTACATACTTTTGTGTTCCGGCTGTCAAACGCGTCTAAACAGTATTTCTGGAACAATATGTTAACATCTAGTAATGTAACATGCATTTTAATAAATAAATAAATATATCAGGAAAAGTACAAAACTAACGCTTGTATGTTTGATAATTTATAAAGATCATTTATGATTTCTGATTTTTAACTGCACAGATAATTAGTTTATTAAAATTGATCATTTTTCTTTTTCTTAATAATCTAATATGTTCATATATTTTTATTATAAAATATTCAGTGTGGTGGTATTACTATGATTTTCAGAGTCGATTCCCGAAGAGCCAAGGTTCCTGGCGTAAACCCACATCATACACGCCTAACTATCACAATCAGTACTCTAACCAGTATTACCGCGCTCGAGGCGACTCCACGCCCTACAACAACAACTACAAGGTACAATCTACATTATTTTATTCTCATACATATAAATATCTATGTCATAAAATTCATATCTCTATTCAGTGGCAGCTTTTCCTATAGTTTACGGCAATACAGTAAAAATCTTTTTTTTGGAGTCTATAGCAAATTAATAACTGATCAGTATACTGTATTCCTACTGTACTTGCTGATTCCAGAGATAATGTAAACAAGTGTGTTTTCAGAGTGTTAAATACAATTACAAAAGCAATGAGCCTCCGAAGCCAGCGCCGGCGCGCCAGCTCCAGCCCCCGCGCCATCCCGCTCAGAACAACTCTAGAGAAGACCGCAGGGAATATACTCACAACTCGAAAAATAAGAATACGACACCAGCAGCTCCCCTGGCTCAGCAGGACGCAGGAGCGCATACAGATGAGGTACCTATTATCTATCTTTATTTATTTATAGATACATATAATAAAACTCAAAGGGTCGAAAGTCTAAACATTGAAGATATTAAAAAAAAAACATGTTTGGAGATACTTCAAATTGATAGCAGAACATGTTCAAACAATTTCTAGAAATTTTAAGAGTTTATCTGCGTCTCCGTTTGTCCGTTTTTTTAAACGCTAGTCACGTAAAATCGTCCGGACGTATCATCATGATTTTTGGTATGTAGGTAGTATGACGTCTTAGGAGTGTCATAGGCTACTTTTTATCTTGAAATAATGCAGAAGATGCAGCGGGCGTCCACTAGTTCAATATAAAATTTAATTTTATGCAGGTATATGGATATTGGCATACTTGTGGGGGTAGTTATTCATAAATAATAATTAACACTGCAAATGCTGTGACTGAAATTATAATAATATAAAAATACTTATCTCAACAAAGTTGTCTATGAATTATCTTATGTAAAAATATAAATGTGTAGCACAAAGCAGCGAGCCGTGTGAGCAGCACGGACAGCCACCCTAAGGCGCGTCCGAGCGGCAAGGTGTCCGCCTCGCAGCGCCTGTCCAACCTGCGCGACCGCCTCAGCACCGTGGACTGCATCCCGCTGCACATGCCCAACGCATCCAACGATACGTGTCTCGTAAGCATATTTATTTCTTATAGTTTTTGACAGACCCAATCATTTATAAGATAGTAATATAACTTTAAGAGTAAGCCAACATAAACCTTACTTCAGTCAACTTGTTGAATGTAATAGTTTAATTATTCCCCTTCGTTCTACACCTTAAAATTCAATGCATATATAAGCATTGCAGTATAATCATTAGATTAACTAAAACGGTTTTCACTCACGTGTAAATCGCGTAAATGGTTTACGCGTTTCGGATGTTATGCGCTTAAGAATGAAACGTAAGAAACTCGAATGTGGTTTACAGTTCTTAGTGAAGTGCCGCGATGCGGGAGTGTTTCCAAAGTTTATGTATGTTAAACCGATAAAGTGTTTTCGAGATTACGAGCAGTTCTTTTACGTAACAAATATGAAACTGCTTCGGAAAGTGATAGCAGAGAAACGACGTTTCCTTATGTGCGTGAATACAAAAGTGTACCAACTACATCTCCAACTATCACAGGAATTGACGGAGGACCTCTGGAACTGGTTAGATGCGATGTCTTATCTCAGAACATACAATACCGGGTTGAATATCGAAAAGAAACAAAGCAGTAAGTTATTGAAATTGATACGAGTGCAGAACTACCCTCAATATTTTGATAATAAATGTGAGGCGGACAATAATAATAAAAAAATACTGTTATCAATTTATCAACGTTTCAATTATATAACGATATGCAAAATGTTTTAACCCGAGGTCTGAATTATGCCCCAGCACCGAGGAATATTCCTGTCGAAAATGTAATTACTAGTATTGAGGATGCGATTTGTCGAAATAAAATTCCACACAATGACGCGGAGTGTATGAGACAGGATATCGCTTCAATCTTGCGTAATTCTAAGCCTCCTAAGAGCAATCTCTCGAAAAGGGAGTGTTTAGCACTAAAGAATTTACGCGACAATGTTGATATTTTGGTGTTGCCAGCTGATAAAGGAAATGCGACGGTGGTTGTCGGTACTAATGCATATGAAAGCAAAATAACTGAATTGGTCAGTGATGAAACTACCTACAAGAAAGTCAATTATGATCCTACAGCTAGGGTGACCACAAAAGTAGTGAAGTTGTTGCAGAATAATGCGGATATCGACTTGCTAGCCCGACTTCGCCCGTATAATCCTACTTCGCCTAAAATTTATGGTCTGCCGAAAATCCATAAGCCTAACTGGCCTTTACGTCCCATTGTTAGTCAGATTGATTCGCCTACCTACAAGCTATCCAGACATTTGGTGACAGTTTTATCCCCTTTTACAGGAAAGAGTGATAGCTTTGTAAAAGATTCCCAACATTTTGTGCAACTTCTGGATAGCGTTCAAATTCACCCCACAGAAGTCATGGTGAGTTTTGATGTTGCCTCATTATTCACAAATGTTCCGGTTGATGAGTCTATACAGCTAATAGACACTCTAATCCATAACTCAACAGTTCCTAATGAGTACTTAGAATGGGTGGAATTGTGTCTGAAAAGCGGGTATTTTATGTGGAGACGGGAATTTTATTTGCAATTGGACGGAGTGGCATTGGGTTCTCCTATAGCGCCAGTAGTGGCCAACATTTTTATGGAATGGTGGGAGTCGAGGGCGTTGAGCACAGCTGAGGTGAAGCCGCGCTATTGGTGGAGGTATGTGGACGACATTTTTGCGATTATCGACAAAGGCGCGCTAGAATTATTTACAAAGCATCTCAATGAAGTACATCCAAAGATTGCGATTACCGTGGAACAGGAGAAAGAGGGAGCGCTTCCATTTTTGGATGTACATGTGTTTCGGAATTCAGACGGCACTTTGTCACGTACTGTATATCGTAAACCGACACACACAGATCGATATTTAAATGCTAGTTCACACCACCATCCAGCACACTTGTCCTCAGTACCGAGATCCTTAATCAACCGTGCTTTGAGATTGTGTGATCCTCAGTATGTGGAGAAGGAGTTAGAGCACGTGAGGAAGGTACTAGAGGATAATGGCTATACATGGAGACAATGTTGGCGGAGCGCACATTCGAGTGAACGTAAGCGGATCCCAACTGTTGAAAGAGCTTCAGCATATCTGCCGTTCGTAAGAGGAGTAACGGACAAAATCGGATACCTTTTACGACGGAAATATAGTATCAGGACGTTTTTCCGTTCTCCGGGGCAAATAAGACAGTTGCTGCGTTCACCCAAGGATAGAGACCACCTAAATGTACCAGGCGTGTATAGAGTCCCGTGTGATTGTGGCAAGAGTTACATAGGGGAGACTCGCCGCAACATTACCACAAGACTGTCCGAGCATATTAGGAGTTTCAGGGACGGGGACACGGCCAGATCAGCAATAGCGGAACATGCGCGGCTCTCGGATGTACAGCATTACATTCGGTTTGATCAAGCTTCTGTGCTGGCGAGAGAGAAGTCTTTTATTCCACGGAAAGTACGAGAGGCTATAGAGATCAACCGCCACCCGAATTTCAACCGAGACCGTGGATGGGCGCTTCTTCCGGCGTGGGTCCCAGCTCTTAATACGATGACGAAGAGAAGGATCATTGGAGCTTTGGATCAAGATACGGTCAGTTTTGTGTGCGCCGGTACATCAGTCGATGGTGCTGTCTCTGATGAAGCAGTGGAGCGACCCGAGGACGAAGCGGCCGGGAGTAGTAACATCGTCTCGCCTCCACCCCCACCACCACAGGCCCCCGCGCCCGTGTCCCGGCGGGCCGCTCGCGCGGCGGCGCGCAGTCTGCGTGTTGCCGCGGCCCAGGACGAACGTTCTGAAGATGGGTGTCATAACATCCGAAACGCGTAAACCATTTACGCGATTTACACGTGAGTGAAAACCGTTTTAGTTAATCTTTTGATAAAATGTCTCACGAAAGTTTTAATATTAAAAGTATAATCATTGCCATCTCTGATCGATGTAATCGTCAATAAAGTGTATTTTTGTAGCAGTAAACGGGATTACTTAAGTATAATAATATAATGGTTATATTATATAGCTGTCGGTCGTTCGAACAATGTATAGTATAAGTCCTGCTAGATTCTGTCAATGCTCTCCGTGATTAACTATAGCGAGGAATATTGTTCTGCAAGATCAGCTAATTCGGAGTTATGTTGTTAGTTATGTGTAATCTAGAGTTACACATAACACACTTACCAAGAAGGTACCTAATTTACTTGCTAAGCGTGATAAGACGACAGTTAAACATACAATGAAAAGGTAAGCGTGTTATACCCACTAGGCTGCAGTAATGCTTAACATTAGGCGGGTTAATAAGTGTGGTCGTGTGGTGTGGTCGCAGCGGGGCGCGGTGGCACACGTAGCGCCGGCGCTGCAGCTGGAGCCGCCACCCGACACCTGCTCCTCCGTGCTGAAGCTGGAGTGGACGTGCCGCAAGCTGGGCCTGCAGCCGCCGGTCTACAAGGTGCACAACCTACACTCCAAGGGCCAGGGGCCCGGCAGCTACTGCAGCGTCAAGGTCACTGTTACTCTTATACTTACTTACATTATACTATTATTCTGTTATATCACCTACCATCGTGTAATAACCACAACTACATCTTGCTATAATATATTTTTTTAATGATTCTTGGAATGTCTTTTCTCTTAAAGAATATCTATATACCTATTTGATTCGAACAAGGAAAAAGGACTGGGTGTAGGTTTCAAAAGGTGAAGTTGACGAATATTCTGTAGAGGCTTATTCAATTGGTACAGACTGGCTGTAGTATGTGATGTTCAGAAGTGCCGCCGAATTGTTTCGTTTGGCAATCAACAGATTAAAGCATGACGAGCTGACTGCAGAGCTTCACTAGTCGGAGGCGCACTTTTAGAGGAAGTAGTTATGCGATGCATGTGCGTTGCAGGTGGGCACGACGTACAGCGCGTCGTCGTACCCCGCGTCGTCGCCGTCCGAGGAGCTGGCGCGCGAGCTGGCGGCCGCCAAGCTGCTGGCGGCGGTGGAGAGCGCGGAGGGCGGCGGCGTGCCCACCTCGGCGCCGCACGTGGCGCTCGACCACCTGGCCGACCTGGTGGCCGAGTGCGACGCCGGCCTCTGGGCCACCACCGTGCCGCACATGTACAGGTCAGACATACTCACTCATGTGCTCGTTGTACACGGTCACTCGCTAACAACTCTATAAACTCGGCTTAATTGCCAGAACACATGACTGGTTTGATTCCCATTTAAGTCACAAAACAATTCCTTTCATACTATCGACGATAAGATCTTTGATGGCATCTATTTTATATAGTATTCTCACACTGGTTTTGTTTAGATGTGAATATTTTCATTCAGCGAAATTCAGATATAAACCGTTAAGAATATTAACTTAAAAAATATTGTCTTCATGACCTACTATTAATGCATGGTATCCAAGACATGGAAACAAACGTTTTTTTATTCCCAGACAAAAGTACGGCGAGAACTTGCCCAGCAACTGGCAAGAGCTGGTGGAGAGTTGCCCGCGGATCATCAAGGACCGGCTCGTCAACGGCCTGTTCGTGCTGCTGCCCAACAAGGAAGTGAGTATGGCACGCTACTTAGGTATAGAATGATCATTTAGACTACTGTGATCACCATAAATTTTTCGTCAAATTTGCAATATTTATTTGTTAGGCACACACGACACACAGAAAATACATATATGATGTACAGCAAAACACTTAGAGGAACTGATCTATTCTGTGCATCACACACACACGTGCACAACACGATTGTAAACAGATGCAAAGTTGAGTAAGTTAAATTAAATTGAAACAACTTAAAAAATATTATATTAATACTACGTATGTATGGGATTGCAGAAAATTATTAATTATCATTGTATAAATCAGACACTGCCTATATATACTGAACCAATCACCCCCGCTTGCCTAGTTTAGCTCGGCTCAACCAGAGAACCACATGACAATGTCCATAGCCACGGGAAATATGTTAGACTTAATCCAAAAAAAAAATGGTTAAAACCAGGTTTTTTTTTGTTAAAACCAGGTTTAATAAATGTGACTTTATATACATTTTATATTTTTATCTACACTAATGTTGTAACATTCTACTTATGTTTCCAATACTTGACTTATAATTACTACTGTTATAGCACAGACAACAAAACACTCAATTTAAGCAATTTCACATGATGGTATAATATCCACATCGATATCGTAATAGCTCATTATAACATCGGTAAAGCGCGACCAACCTGATTGCAGGGCCAATCAGGTTGGTCGCGCTTTAGAGATAGTTAGATTTTAATGGCGGCAAAATTACTGTGACAATACACGTACGCGTGAATTTAATGTTTCGCAATGTGTTTTGTTTTTTAAATACAAATTAAATGTTAAAAATGGATAGCGACGATGATATTTGTACGCCTCCGGATATTCTAGAATTGGCAACAAAAGTAACTCACAATCTTTTGCCAGAAAAATCTAGAAAATTGTATGAAAAGTAAGATAAAGTAGTGTATGCAACTGCATAAACTACTATTATGGCATTCTTTTCGCCGCCCTTTATAAAATGTAATGTATGTAATAAAATGTATGTCTTCGATAAAACGTCATCGTATTGTGTTATTTCCGCTCCGGTAGCTGTTCTTTATTTGTCGGTATATTTCAAAGGAATATTTTAGACATTGCACACGTACAGAGCACGTACATATACTCGTATGTACACATTTATCTTCTAAGCGAGAGTGAATCGGTTCTTACTGGGTAAGCGCATTCCATCCTAGAACGTAATGATTGCTTACCATCAGGCGAATTACGGTCAAGTGCAAAACCATTCCTTGTAAAAAAGTGTATGTAGGTATAGATGACTCATACTGCAACGACGCGGCTGTGAGTATGCTTCTTGTGAGCGATAGTTGTCTGAAATATTAATGAGGGCGAGATCTATTATTTTTTATTACACAATATTAATCGATGTGTAGAGCCTCGGATTTATTCGATATTTTTTTTTTTTTGGTCTGCGGCACCTTTGTAAGAATAAAAACGTAACTTTACCTCTACAACTTCGTGCCCGACCCGCCTGCGGGGTGACAGATGAAGGGAGAGACGAGGTAGCGCGTCATTCTAGCTGACGGCTACACGGAGATACGGATAAATCTCGCGATAAATCGTAACAACCTATATTTGTGAATAAGATTACCAAATATACCAATATAGCACGCTCCATCTTAGGCCATAGCCTTTGCTTGCTATCAGGTAAACTATGGCCAAGTGCAAACCCGTTCAAGTTAATATATATATATATATATAGGTATACAATCATACCAAATATACGAATAAATAACAAGGTTAAAATTAAACCTAGTTTCATCATCTATAATTTATATTGTTAGTAATAGCAGACAAAGTAATAAAAGAAAATATTTATCTGTTATAGAATATGTATAATATTATAAATCAATTTCCATGTCACTTTCATATTCACTCTCTCGTTCAAAAAATTTGCACACTTCAAAAACAACGTTCTTTGTCTGTCGAGAAATCGCCCGTCTCATCCTAAGATTGTTATATCGTGTGTATCGATCCCAAAGAAATATAGATTTGACAACACGTGTTGCCGCTTCGACTGTGCGGCCGCGACTGTCATAATATTGGCGTCGTCGTGGGTCGTCTGCCAGTCCCCAAGGGGGAGCTGGTAGGTCCTCAGCGAGCTTGCGCTCTTTAGAGGGGCTGGGCGCCGGGGCACGCTGACCCCGGGGAAGTTCACGCACACACACGACGAGTCGCTCTGTCCGGCGGCGCACCAGCTATGGTCGGCGTTGTTGGACGCGTCGACGCCGAGTCGCTCAGCCCGCGCGGCGTACCAGCAGCGGCGGCGTTGCTCCACGTGGACGACGTCGAGTCGCCAGTCCGCGGGGCGCACCAGCAGCGGCGGCGTTGCTCGAAGTGGTGTGGTGATGTGTGGCGATGTGCCTGTCGCTGCGGCGCTTTCCTATAACGCCGGGACGACAGGCTGTAGTTCCTGGAGTGATGCAGGCGCGTCGACCTCCCGCTCGGGAGCAGCAGCACGCGGCGCACGCACCCTCACGGGAGGGAGCGGCCTGCAACGTGACGGACGACTAGTGCGCGCGACGACTCAACGGGAACCATATAATATTGGCGTGCAGTTACACGACTTACACGCGTTGCCCTTCCCCGCTTACCCACCCGCTACCCGCAGACATCTTAAGTACCTCGTCCCTGCCTTTCGATTTTACACCACGTACATTTTGGTAGGAAATATGTAATGAACTATCCATAATGAGTTTATAATTATAACATAAGTGGCATGCATAGTAATGAAGTATAATTATTGATTAAATTATTTTAACTTGGAAATACGTTCGACGTCACGAATATGGTTGAATTCCGAATCATCAGTTTTTCTCATGTACCTATATTCTGCCATTCCGCACCCAAACATATTTATAGTTCTTTTCCTTCGCAGCTTGACGAGCGGCAGCGTGCAGGGCTTTGTCACGGTAATATTATCATATATTACCGTGGCTTTGTTGTGAGCGGATAAATGTTCGGCGACGTATATAGGTTTCTTTTCTCCTTTGATGCCTAGGTGAGACGTGTTTAACTTGCTGCCGGAGTGAGATTTATAGCAGCAGGTAGAACACTGTCACGTACTCTGGGCGAGTTAAATTGAACTATGATGGATCTAGGTCTAGAGCTTGAAGCATGCATCTTCGCATCACGCGTGCAGTTCAGTACGTTCTCGTCCTTAGCGCAGCCCACCGACTGACACAGCTGGCTGGTGATACTGTTAAGATTTTCAGCCTTGCTCTCGGGAGCACACATATTATATGATACATTAGTGTTCAAAGCGTAACAGACGTATGGTGTCCCCAGGAGTGGAGCGCGGGCCCGCCGGCGGCGCCGGGCGACGAGCTGGACGGCGAGCTACCGCCGCTGCAGTTCCCGCAGGAGCAGTACTGGAACGTGCACGTCACCGTAGCCACCTCGCCCGTCGAGATCTGGCTGCGCATACGAGACGACAACTACGACGTACGTATACATTATATATATATATATATATTTATATATATGTAAAATGTTTAAAAAATGTAGAGAATATCTACATTTTTTAAACATTTTACAGTTCGCGCAAAACTTTATGAGCTCTCGGAACACGCACGCTAGTGGCTGCGCAGTACGCATATTATAGGTATCCGAGGGACGGGACAGGGCGTCGGGGAGGGCACCGGCCCCCGCGCCCCGCGCCGTATCACCGCTCGCGTCCCGTGTCTTAGTGTGAGTGCTACGTTCGTACACAACACTTGCGCGCGTTGTAGACGAAAGTACAGTCGAGTGCAACAATTAATTTTCATTGCTATTGTAAATTTTTGTTAATGTTATTGTTAAGTATTGTCACCGTTATATTGTATTTGTTTGTTCTATTACTGTGGTTTCTTACTGTTATCGAACTTTTTGGTTTAATTAAATATGTTAAATACGCTTCTTCAGATGAATATATCCTTTCTACTAGCCGGGAAGAAATGTATATGGAAGGTGTAGCTCCGTTATAAATAAATAAATGCAATTAAAGTTTTTAATTTACTTAAACAAATACCTACCTGTTTGATCTAATATCTTACTGCACGTAAAAAATACTTTTTGATAGGCATAAATGTACTATGTTTTTTTTTAATCTTACAATAATGATTGTGCGCTCAACTGTACCATGCGCGGTTACGTACTCGGGCCTAACTTCAGAGGGCTCATAAAGTTTTGCGCGAACTGTACACCATTCATTTTTCAAGCTTCCTACTCAAAAATACAGCTGTTTTACAAGTGTAGGCGGTTGTTTACACGCATGACACACTCATCACTACACACACTAGTGCGTGCTCGCGGCTTCGCTCGCATAAGGAAGTAAAACTTGCATCCACTATTTCAACCCTTTAAAAGTGACATTTCCAAAAATCTTTTCTTAGCGGATGCCTACGTCATAACATCTACCTTAATACCATATTTTAGGCGCTATGAAAAACTCTCCCATAAATGCTATGCAAGTAAAATGTGGCGAGCCTCCTTTACATTTGCGTAGACAATACCTGGCTGACCGCTTTTTTACAAGGATCATCCAGAATTTGAATCACTCCCTCTTCTTCTCTCTTGAAAAACTACACAGCCTCATATACTTAAACCAAAGAAATTCAAGACATATCCCTCCAATTATTCATTGCTTTTCCAAATATTGGTATTCCCTTCACCCAGCTGTAACCCAATTCTCTAGCAATCCTCTATTTCTCACAAATTATAAAGCTTTTATTTTCCGGCCTTCAATTTTATTAGATTTTGGAATTAATAAAGATTCAGTGGAACCAGATAAAATGTTTCTCTACCTCATTGAGAGTTCTTGGGAAGACTGGATATTGCTATTTACTGATGCCTCTAAATACAATGATAACTGTGATATTGGTGTTGCTATCTGGATTCCCAAATACAACATAATCTTGAGTCAAAAATGCCCTTCGGTATCTTCAGTTTTCACAGGAGAAGCTACTGCTATTTTGGAGGCTATCACATTTGTGATTTCCCATAAAATTAATAAAACCCTTATTCTCTCTGACTCCCAAAGCTGCCTACAAGCTATAATTTCTAACCCCTTCCGATCTAAAACAAGATTCCCAACTATCCTCCAGATAAAAGAAAAACTTTTTGAATGTCATTCCTTGGGCCTACAAGTAACACTAGCCTGGATTCCAGGCCATGTTGGTATATCCGGCAATGAAACTGCTGATGCTTGTGCTAAGCAGGCTTCATATCTGGGCAACACAGACCATTACCAAATCTTTAGTCATGACCTCGCCTCTTCATGTAGATCTCAACTCTTTCATTCCTGTCAAAATATCTGGGAAGACAACTCTTCTACAACAGGTAAATTTTACAAACAGATACAACAAATGATACCTATTAGGCCATGGTTCTCCAAATTTAAAAAAGTAAATAAACAAGCCACTTCCACAATATGTCGCCTACGGTTGGGTCATGCTTGTACCCCTGTCTTTCTCTCCAAAATCAGAGTTCGTGACCACTCATTATGTGAATTTGGTTTAGAGGAAGGATCTACCGATCATATTTTCTTTAGCTGTCCAAGGTTGTGCTGCTCATTGTATGATAAAATCCCAGATGCTGTCCCGCGTCCTTGTAACTTCTCCAATCTTCTTCCCCTTGTATATTCTCCTTTTGTATATATATTGTATAATTTTATTGTCTCTAATAAAATTAAATTGTAACATGCTTGTATATATTGTGATGTTGCTTTTGTGTGTGTTGTGTTGTTCCAGGTTAAGGATTAACCCTCAAATAAGCTCAATAAATTTCAAATAAGTTAATAATTCCGCACCGACCAACTGATTAGCGCCATGTTAATTATTTTTACCGGCTAACAAAATAAGCATTTGTTTCTCTTGTGACGTGACATTGGCGAAATTGCGGCAAAGCCGAAGAGGCCATTAAAAAAAAAAACCTTAATGCCAAATTTCAGCCCGATCCGACCAGTGGTTTGGGCTGTGTGTTGATAGATCTTTATGTCAGTCAGTCACCTTTGAGTTTTATATATTTAGATTATATTTATACATTATATATGGTATATACATACGTATAAACATTGTCTACACATTACACCATACTTATTCCAAGATTCTCAACAAAAAAGCAATCTTTGCAGTATACGTATTTGTTTATAATAAATACATCGTACTTTTTAATTGGACCTATGTTGATCTATGCTATGAAGACTTAATACAACTATCATTTTCATTGGGTATCAAAATTAGCGTTTCTATATGTTTCGATTGGCTTACTGTGTATATGTGTTCAAGTTTCCTTACAATATTGTTCGTAAGTTTCCTTACGATATTTTTTGTCGTCCCCTACTCAGGGAGCGCTGAAGGTGCTGCTGGACAAGATGAACGAGTACTACGAAGAGCACGGGACGAGCGTCGACCGAGCCATGGTCGTCAAGGATAGGTGGTGAGTCACGTGGCTGGCTGTCACATACTATATACTAAAGATATAGATAAAGATAACTTTATTTAGCAAAAATGTAGGTACTTATACTACCTTGTTCCGTACACTCCACACTAGGATGTAATTTACCTGTATTGTGCTATAATTAGGTATATTATGTCAGTAAAGTACAGATATACTTATCTATGTTTATTATAAAAAAAACAAATTGCCTCTTACAAATCAATGTTCTGAAAATCTACGAACAAGCCAACCATCACACTTAATTGAGACAACAAATTACGTAAATTCCTTGGACTCTGACACGCGAGACACCCTGACACCCAAACTCTATCTTGTGTACATATACGAATAAACTATATCTAAGTACATTGGGCGGCCTCGTCGTATAAAGCGATCTCTTCCAGGCAACTTCAGCAAAAAGACTGAGACGAGGCAAACAAAAATGCTTATAAATTTCTTCTTCCAATAAAAAACAAAGTATTATAAAAAGAAATACAGAAATAATTGAGTGTATATGTGTGTAGGTACGCCGTGAAGCTGGAGGAGGACGGCTGGCTGCGCGCCAAGGTGCTCGACGTGCACGAGGACTCCGTGACGGCCTTCCTCGGCGACCACGGCGAGGAGGACGAGGTGCCGCTCCACTGCGTGCGCCTGCTCGAGCCGCAGTTCCGCACCCTGCCCGCGCAGGTACCTAGCTTCATAACCATGGCGAGGAGGACGAGGTGCCGCTCCACTGCGTGCGCGTGCTGGAGCCGCAGTTCCGCACCCTGCCCGCGCAGGTACCTAGCTTCATAACCACGGCGAGGAGGACGAGGTGCCGCTCCACTGCGTGCGCCTGCTCGAGCCGCAGTTCCGCACCCTGCCCGCGCAGGTACCTAGCTTCATAACCACGGCGAGAAGGACGAGGTGCCGCTCCACTGCGTGCGCCTGCTCGAGCCGCAGTTCCGCACCCTGCCCGCGCAGGTACATAGCTTCATAACCACGGCGAGGAGGACGAGGTTCCGCTCCACTGCGTGCGCGTGCTGAAGCCGCAGTTCCGCACCCTGCCCGCGCAGGCCTTCATAACTTCACTTGCAGGGTACTCACGAGCGCTACAACTTGAAGGAACCTATGTGGGCAAGTATGAGAACGTGTGATGATTTTAGTGTGCACCGGCCGACAGCCAACAGAAAAGTGAATTACCGCCGGTCGACTGCCACAGCGGTGCATTCCAGCACTTATTTAATTCAGCGCCATCGATTAGCGCTTGCGTTCCGAAATTACTACGATTCCGTCGAAAACCATCACATTTTTTTTATATGAAAGAATGCAGTACCTTATTAATCACTCGCTGCACATATTTCAAGTCTAAACATGTGCCGGTTTACATTCGATGCCCGTCTCAGTCTGAGGCGGTGCGATGGTCGCTTAGAGCTTTATAGATATGTATTTTAAAGCGAGGTCGTGGTGCAGGGCATCCTGTGCCGGCTGGAGGGCGCGGAGGAGCTGGCGGCGCACCCGCGCGGCGCGCAGCTGGTGGCGCAGCGCCTGCAGAACGAGGTGCTGGTGGCGGCGCCCGGCGCGCGCGCAGACCCGCTCGAGCAGTCCGTGCCGCTGGAGCTTTACAACACCAGCACCTCCAAGGACGTCAACCTCAACAAGGAGATCGTCGAGGACTTCTGCATCGCCGCCGCCTTCGTCATCACCAAGGAGCCCTGCGAGGTACGCTCCACAACTAAACAACCATATGTGTACGAATTCAATCCGAGCATATATTCAATTATGTACTTTTAAAGAGTATTATGGTTAGTTATCATTACAATTTTTTACACTTTTTACCATCATTCTTATACAAATTGGACGAACCAGATTATGACCATGTGAGTCGGAGCTCGAATTAAGTAATTCATAAACAGTACAGTAGTGTAGTTTTACATTAAAACAACAATTTCAAACACACCCATGTATGCAATTATTAGTTACTTTATCGAGACACACAAATATTTTTTAGTACCATAATTGTAACTACATGTTCGCAAATGAGTGTGTGTTGATGTGAGTGGTGGCGCGCAGGTGCAGGTGAGCTGCGTGCTGGACGAGGGCGGCGTGTGGGTAACGCGCGCGGGCGGCGCGGACACGGTGCGCGCGGCGCTGCGCATGCTGACGGCGGGCCAGTACCGGCGCCCGCTGCCCCCCGCGCCGCCCGCGCCCTCGCCCGCCGACACCGCGCTCTACATCGTGCGCACGCTCGCCGGGGACTGGTACGTATGGCTCCCCGCTGCTTAACGTCTGCCGCAGCGAAACAACATTACTATTATGTATGTGTGTGGCAGGGTGCGCTGCAGCATCATCAGCGGGCTGGACGGCGAGGGCACGGTGCGCACACAGCTGGTGGACAGCGGGCTCATCCTGCGCGCGCCGCTCTCCTCGCTGGTGCCGCTGCAAACCTTCTCGCCCGCACTCAACCGCTTCCCGCCGCAGGTACCGCCCTCCACCATACCATACGGAGCCAGGCCTCTCAGATGCTGTGGCAGGGCATATGTTGCAGGCGATTCGTCTTGTGATTTCTCGCAGTATGCTTTATCTCGTGTGGGTTTTATTCATACAGCTCGCTGCATCTTAAACAACTGTTTGCGCTACAATCGCGGGAGACCTTCAAATTTAACGTTTTTGGAAATGTGTCTAATTTTGAATTTATCATACCCTACCTCCTACTCTATTACCCTACTCCTCCTCTGTGGCCCCCCTAGTCATTATCCGTTATCACATTAAATTTGTTATAAAGTCCACTGGGTTTAAAAAAAAAATGCAATACGGAACTGCGCGAAAACAGTCGCGTTCCCGCACCTATAGTGTCGCTAGTGAGATGCATGTGTGTAAGCGCGGGTGTGTGTGCAGGCCGTGCTCGTGCAGCTGGGCGCGGCGGCGCGCGCGGCCCCCAGCATGGCGCCGCGGCTGCGCGAGCTGCTGCTGGGCGCCAGCGTGCTGTGCCGCGCGCTGCCGCCGCCCGCGGGCGCGCCGCCCTCCACGCAGCACGTGGAGCTGTTCGTGCGCACCGGCCCGCAGAACATCCTCGCCTCCGTCAACAACGCCATCCTGGTCGAGTACGACTACCTGCGGCCGTGAGTATCTGCTACCCGCCTTCACTTCCGCCTTATAGATCATATCGAGATTAAATTGGAAATGTGTGAGTCATGACCTTGTAATAGTGAAGCTCTCAGCTTACGGAATAACTGGAAAACCTCTCCGACTTATAAAATCATTCCTTGAAGATAGAGAGCAAATTGTCGAAGTGAAAATAGACAAACAACGTCATAAATCATCACCAGGTAAAGTAGATATAGGAATTCCGCAGGGATCGTCATTGGGAAATACCTGGTTTCTGGTATTTCTCAATGATTTATGCCTTAGGCTGGAGTTCACCAAATGTGCCTAAACCGACGATTACTAAATCGGCCAGTTAAAATATAACTACCGTTTAAACTAAGGTTTAAATATTTACTGTTCACCACTCAAAATTAATCCACAGTTAGAAAACTGCGAGATTACCAACCGCACGAAGTTCACTTCAGAGCAAGCAGGTAAAAGTTTTTGAACGTTATTATGCGAGTCAATAACGAAGACAGTCGTCCCGGCATACTTGTATGTTTTATGACTGCTATTGAACTTGGACGCGTAAACTAATAGACTGCCAAATTAGAAAGAGCGTTATACGTAACCGGGGAGCTTTAAAAGCATGATTTTTCGATTTGGCCTGGTAATTTGTTCCATTTTTATGTCATTGACAAATGTCAATATTTTTCATGTGTTGATTTGTCTTGATCGTGGTGGTTATTTTCGTTTGTATTTTGTGTTAATTTTTATTTTTTGAGTTGAAGAAAAAATTAAATAATCAGAATTGTTCAAGAAAGTGCTGCAAAAGAGGGAGCTATTAGGATTGCCGTTCTAGAAGAGCAATTCCATCAAGAGAAATTAAAAACACAAAAACTTTTGACTGAATACCATCAGTCAGTTCAGTCTTTATTTATGAATTTATTTTTAATTTTTTGTCAGTAGTGCACTTATCGTATTTTTTTTCTAGATTAAATATTGTTAATACATTAAATAATTTTAATTCTATTTTGTAAATACTACACAAAATATTATTTACCAATATTTGAAGAAGCATATATTTTTTCTGAATTAAATTAAAAGTATTAGAGTAATGGTCAAATCTTTTTAATTTCAATCAATATTAAAATAAGCAAGAAAATGTAGAAATAATTAATAATTAGGTGTACTTAGCAAATAACTCAAGAATATAATAAACAATTTTGACTCGAGATTGCCAAAATAAATGTCAAATGTAACGTAACCACAGACTACTATAGAGCGTAACTGAGAGTTAAACGAGGTATTGGAGCTCAGTTAAGATAATCTCGCAGTTAAAGCACTTAAACGCCGGTTACGTTGTGGTGAACACTAAAAAATGTTTAAACTACATTTAAACTGTTAAACTGGCGGTTAAAAGTTTGGTGAACTCCACCCTTAGTGGAATTAAAGGAGAAGTCATCCAGTATGCAGATGATACGACAGTGATTATTTATAACCGCTAACTCACATGAAGAACTTCAGAAATGTATAAATAAAACTTTAAAAGAGTTAGAAAACTGGTTTATGGTGAATGGTCTGAAACTGAATACTGATAAAACGAATATAATGTCCTTCAATGCTGTATCACCAAACTTTAAAGAAGCTCCATTAATATTAGAGAATGGAACTGAATATATATACGCAAAGCATGTTAAGCTATTAGGATTCGATTTAGATCCCTCTTTTACATGGAAAGAACATATTAATAATACTTGTAAAAAAATGGCAAAAGGGGTTTATGCATTAAAACAGTTGAAACCAATAACAAGCCCAGAGCACCTAAAGGAAACTTATTATTCATACATACACTCTATACTTTCATACGGCATAAGTATATGGGGCAATGCGACAGACTTTGAAAGAGTGTTAATAATGCAGAAACGAGCAATAAGAGTACTTGTGGGAGGTAGATATAGAGAGTCTTGTAGAAACCATTTCAAAGAGTTGAAGATTTTGACGTCAGTGTCGCAATATATATTAGAGATTATAAAGTTTGTAAAAAGAAATCCACATTTGTTTAAACTTAAGACTTATAACTCAAATAGAACCAAGATAAACAGAGTATTGTTGAAACCAACTGTGCCTAGGCTGTGTATGACTAAGAAACTACCCACTATAATGGGAGAGAAACTGTTCAATAAACTCCCCGCACACATTCAGTCTTTGAATAATGATCAGCAATTTTGCAATAGCGTCAAACAATTATTGTTAGATCAGACACTATACAGTTTTAAAGAATACTTTGAAAATGACTACAGTCAACTACCAATTGATTCTAATCTTGCTTAGAAATTATGTAATTAACTACTAGGTAAGGAGTGTGATGCCAAATTGTCATTTTAGCCCCTATACATACTATATAGTGACAGTACCAAGATTTATTTAAGTTGACATATTGTATGATTACATACCTATTATTATGTTTGACATGATTTTAATTACAAAAAATTTCATTATTTTATTAATAAAACTAGACATATGTAACTTCTAAAATTTAATAAAATCTAAATGTTATAAATTCAATTTGACGAGATATTGTAATTTGTGTAGCATATTCTGTGATATTAGTACTTATACCTACCTATGTATGTTACAATTTTACATTATCAATAAAGATTCTTTATCTTTATCTTTAATGTTTATTATGATAAGGCCGCCGCTTGTGGCCCCAGTTTGTCAGTTTAACGATGTTTTTGTTATCACTGTTTACAAATTTATGTCGTATGAGTGAGTTAATCGTACAAGTGGCGCCGGTGTTGCAGCGGTAAGAAGAAGGAGGAGGAGGAGGTGAACGCCATGAACCCCGTGGAGGCGCTGGCCAAGAGGAAGGAGCGCATCTACCGCAGCGCCAGCTCGGGGGGCGCGGGCGACGTGGCGGCCTCCCCCGGGACCGGGGGCGGAGCCCTGCCGCCGCCGCCGCTGCCCGCGCTAGGAGCCTGGTTCGACGTCAATGTCGCCATGGCTGCAAACCCATGGAACTTTGTGGTGCGTAATGCTATCACTATTATAGCCACACTCGTGAACCAAGTCGCTCTTCGTAATCTATCCGCGTGGAAGTAATCTTGAGTCAAGTTGAGAAAATCTCGTGCAAGAATACGGGTGTTAGTGTGATTGTATAGAAGGTTGGTGTGCGCGCGCAGGTGCAGCCGCACGGCAGCCGCAGCGCGCTGGCGGCCATGATGGCGAGCCTGCAGAGCGAGTGCCCCAAGCTGGCGAAGGCGGACGCGCCCTCCAACCCCGTCAGCGGCGAGCTGTACACCGTCTACTACGACAAATACGCCTCCTGGTACCGGTCAGTACTACACTTGTTTATATGTATCATGTGTATGACCATGTATTTACAAAAAAAGTATACCTATCAGTAGTCAAAATTTGGTTTATATGTGGTAACACACAACGACATTAATAATACCTAAATGGACCGGCCCTCTCAGTACTTTACCATCCAAAAATATAAGTCGACATCTGTTAGATTTACATGTTACGAAGTTCTAAGTAAACATCGTAGCATAATTGTTAAAACGAGATAGGCAATACAAAAAGTCGCAAGAGAAAACGAGAAAACAATACAAACGTCTATCAGTTGAAGTTGCTATTGTCATTGCAGAATAGGGATAACCGTCCGGCAAAATTTGCCGAGATAGTTATCTTTTTGCAGGATGCAGTAACTAAATAAAAACAACTTGAAAAACTGTTCAGTTTATTTTTTAATATTTATAACATTGCTATATCAACACAGTTTTAATGACACAGAAGTGAACTAATATTACATTTGAAAACTTATGATACAACTATTTACATAATATTGTTACGTATGCGCAATTATATGTTTTGTAGGGTAGTTGTAAGTTGCGCTGTGATCGCCGCTCGGGCGATACAATAAATAAGTTCAACGCTAACTGGTGTTTGATTCGCACGCCCGACGTAGATGTAACACTGGCGACGAGGCGAACCAAAATGCAGTCGGGCATTTTTGGTGTGTTGGACTCATTCGACCATACTGTCAACGAGTGGTCGACATACCGGTGCCGGCTATCGCAGTTTTTTATTGCGAACAATCTTAATGAAGATAGTGACAAGGCCAGCACGCGTCGCAAGGCAATCACATTGAGCGCCTTGAATGAAGGTTCCTTCAGGCTAGCGAGGGACTTAGCGCTGCCAAAGGACGTGGCAGAGCTTAATTTTGAAGCCGTGCTAAAACTATTTGATGATCACTTCACGCCGAAGCGCTGCGGATTTGCGGAGCGTCACCGTTTCTACTCGTCAGCGCAAAACCTGGGAGAAAGCCAC
This sequence comes from Macaria notata, assembly GCA_927399415.1. NCBI lineage: Eukaryota > Metazoa > Arthropoda > Insecta > Lepidoptera > Geometridae > Macaria > Macaria notata. The sequence continues at coordinate 7,698,616 of OV656727.1, forward strand.
CAGCAGTGGGCCGCAAGGATCAGAGGCCTGGCCGCTCACTGTGGTTTCGCAAGTATGGAAGAAGCTCTGCTCGACCGCTTCGTGATGGGAATGTCCCCGGGACCCGAGCGGGACATGCTGTTTGCCAAGGACATCCAGGAGCTCACCCTCAGCAAGGCGGTTCAGCTGGCAGAAAGTGTGCGGTGCGCTCGCGAGGGAGCCGCGGCAGCGCCCCTCGGGCCGAGCTCGGCCACCATGTCGCAAGCCCCTCGGCAGCAGGATGGCGTTTTTAACGTGCTTAAAGAAAGCGGAAAGTGTCGTGTATGCGGTTATAGTAACCACAAAAGTGGCGAATGTAGGTTCAAAGCTTACAAATGTAAAAAGTGCGGCCGCGTGGGCCATTTACGTAAAATGTGTGCGTTTAATTCGCGGGTGAAGCGCGTTGAGGCATCGCAGGAAGAAGGTGAGGTGGATGTTGGCGATGATGGTGAGTCATTCGATAATATTCGGTGCTCGGGAGACAGTCCAATGACGGATTTTGTCGATGTTGACGGAGTGTGTTTCGAGTTCGAGGTCGATAGTGGCTCCCCAATCAATTCAGTTCCAACCATTTATTTTCTTTTTGACAGATCTAATTGTCAGTAATAGTGTTGTGACCAAGTGATTATAGTGGACACGATATCGATTCATTTCGATATGTGATCAACGAAATAGCTGCAGAACATGGTCATGGGGTTCTTAGACTTCCACCCTATTATTGTCAATACAATGCCATTGAATTAATATAGGCTCAAGTAAAAGAACACGCTGCTCGAAATAACACAAAACCCCCATTCATGGCAAACAAAATGCTTGTGTGGAAGGAACTGCGGAAAACTGGCAAAATGTAATTTAAAAAACACAAGAAACTACAAAGGCAGAGTGGGATAAACACGTGCGATAAATAATACGAATCAACAATTAATTATAAATGTCGGCGATAGCTCGAGTGACAGCGACGATGAATCCGATTTTGTTTTTTTTTTTTTTTTACGTGTGATAGGTTTACGTTTGACTACAGCCTGCCTGATGTTAAGCATTGCTGCAGCCTAGGGTGTAACACGTTTACCTAGAAGATACCTATTAACTCTAGATTTGAAAACCCCATTAATAAATAAATAAAAATAAAAGTCACAATAATTGTTCCATATCATTTCATACCAATCTATATTTATACTACATTAGAATGCTACATTATACCAGTATAAAAAAGGGTTACTAAACAATATATCGATATCTCAATCGCAACATCACTATGTTGATAGCCATAGGACGTAAAATTTTAAAAACGTTTATTTCATGTAATTTATAAAAAAAACTACTTCTCTTATGGACTCAATTTGTTAAAGATGATTATTATACGGGATCAAGGAGCAAACTTAGGCAGTTGCCATATTTTTAAAACCTCGCATTGCAAAAGTGAACTTTTGCGTAATAGTCCAGTCAATAAAGCCCAAAACCCCCAACAAATTAGTTACTCAGCCAAACTTTGAGAATTTGTTCAGAAGGGTAAAATAAGTGACCGTGTGAGTTTGCACCCTTGTGGGGTGTACGGAAAGGGTTAAAAAGGGGTGAAAAGTGTTTTTTATCAATAACATTGCCAAAAAAATTAGTTACTTTGTGCAAATTTGGAATTAAGTTCTTGTTACCGTTTCCTAACATGTATCAAATTTGCACACTTTTGCAACATACGGAACATTGTTTATTATTAAAAAACAATAATTATTGTTATAACACGAGTGAAAAAATTAGTTACTCGCTGCAAATTTAGAATTATGATCTTTCTTTGGATATCTAGCATGTGTTAAATTTGCACACTTTTGCAACTTACGGAACATTGTTTATTAATAAAAAAAACATGATATTAGCTAATAACAGGGATAAAAATATTATTTAGGTGTCCGCGCCTTCGCTTGACCCACTTATTGAGATAACATCTTGGATTTTACGTGTGGCAACACTCAAAATTTTTATTTTTAATTTCCGTTTGATAGTCACTGATTTTTTACAACTTTGAGACATTTCGAATATATTTTTATTTATATATTATCATCTACAGCCCTTAACAGTAGGACACGAGTTTTTTTACATATATACGACCGAGTTTGATGATAGTTTGCGTTTCTAAATCCATATGAAGATTAAGTTGCATACGACTACCAAGATCATTCAAAGTCACAGTTTATCTAACATCATCATCATCCTCAGTCCACTTTTAACCGCATTTTATCTGTTTACCCTATTTCTAGCGCCAATTTTTTTTTGATACAGTACTAATACATTTACTATTTCTTATACAAAAAATAACAAGTCCCAAGTCCTAAAAACACGCAGGGCCGCGTCCACGGCCCAAAAATACTAGAAATAAATAAATACATTAATAAATTAATTATGATTTATATCCAATATAAATAATAATTATTATTATTCATTCCTCGCTCCTACATAAATACATTACTTTTAATTATTATGATTTATATACAAAATAAATTCATGTTTAAAAATTTATAAATTCAACTCTACTACTTAAAAATTACATTTATGTTCAGTAATTAGTTTCCGACTCATTTAGTATTCAAGAAATTATACTTGGGTTCTACCTAAGTGCTAGTAATATGCAGATCGTGCTACCTGTTTGAAGTTGTTAATTGATAACAATTTGATCGTCGTACCCAATTATTTATCAAAACCAATTATTTGTTTAAGTTCAATGATAATACATATAATTTACATGCATATTTGGCTCAATTATATAATCTTACCTATACATACATATGACTCATATGACTATGGCTAAGGTATTATTATGTTAGATATGATAATAATTCCCATAAGTTTATGTTCACTTACTGAAAAAATGAAAATGTATTTATTAACGAAATAGGTTTACATATTAAAGATCTATCGATTGCTTCACTAGGCTAGAAGCCTTTACCGAAGCAACCAGCTACCGGTTAACAAAAAATATTTATTTACGCCATACAAGACAGATACTTACTCGTATGGAGATTGTACACAAGCCATGTACAAAACATATACAGTCGTTGTCAACTAATTAGGGACATGCAAGATAGTGAAGAACAATAACCGGTTATGTACATACAAATATAAAACCCTATTGATTTCTCAGTAACTATTATTTGCATAATTTGGTCCGATTATTATGCTTTAAATGGCTGTAAATAAAAGAATAAATAAATAGAAAAAGTATTTAATATCAAAGGTTGAATATGTATTCAATTTTAAGGTGTAATTCTGTAGCTGGACATTTAATTAAGGACAGTAAACTATAATGAAAAATAAAGTTAAACAAAACTAATAATCTGCAGTATTATAATATCTTTAACAGCTCCATTTTATTACGTGTAAAATCAGTACCCAGTAGCAAAACCTTTGTTAGTAATTACCGCTTGACACCGATGTGGCATAGACATTATCAGTTTCTGGCATGTTTCGACAGGAATGTTTGCCCATGCCTCACAAAAAGCTTCATTAAGTTCATCTAAAGTTGTGGTACGATAAGTGGCTACTTTTTTCTTGATTTCGTGCCAAAGGTGCTCGATTGGGTTAAGGTCCGGGCTATTTGCTGGCCAATCTAGCACCGATACTGACTGACTGGTAAGAAACGACTTGACTGAACGGGCGGTATGTTTTGGGTCGTTATCATGCTGAAACGTCCATATAATAGGGAGATGCTCCTCAGCATAGGGAAGCATCGTTTCCTCCAATATTGCCTTGTATTGATGTTGGTCTAAGTTACCCTGAACTTTCCTCACAGGTCCCACTCCACGTCCAGAAAATGAACCCCACATTTTAATGTTTTCACCTGCTTTTTTGTGAATCTTGGATTCATTTCCGCTTTACTGGACGCCGTACGTATTGCCTTCCATCTGAAGAAATCAAATTAACCTTGGTCTCGTCAGAGAATAATACATATTACCATTGGGCGTAGGTCCAATGTCCATATTTACGTGCAAACGCCAAACGAGCATTTCTATGTTCTTTGTTCAACAACGGTACTTTGCGAGCCACTCTTCCGAACAACCCTGCTTCTACCAGACGTCGTCGAACGGTCCTCGCTGAGACACCAGCTCTTTCGTCTGTCCCAAACACTTCGTGTTTAATTAAAATAGAGCCTAAAAACGGATCTCTCTTAGCTAACCTGGTTATCATTCTATCTTCTTGCGGAGTTGTTTTTCTCGATCTTTTTGTTCTGGGCACATTTAAATCTGTGTTATTGCGTCTGACATGTTGCACTGCATTGTATACCATAGTATACCCCGGTCAGGGTATCCTTGCACGCCGCGTCCTTTAGATTATGCATAACGTTTATAATTTTTCTTATCCTACCCGACAATACATGAATATGAGCTTTAAAATTTAAATTTATTTATTATTACTAACATTCCAAATTACTTTATAGGTTTTATTCAGGAATGTTCGTCACAGCATTTAAGCGCACCTGGCTCTATTCCGCACAGTACGTCCCGCAAGCGCAGCGCCAGCAGAAAATAAACACTTCTCAATAAGTGGGTCAAGCAAAGGCTCGGACACCTAAATAGCAACGTATAAATAAAAGTATATTTAGGTTCCAGCCGGAGTTTGACCCACTAAGATTTAACAATCTTATTTTTATATTATTGTATTTATTGTTACAAGTCCACTAAACTAAAAATGTACTAATACGGACGTACATTTCCTTCTAACAGTGATCCTAACATACATATTAAATCTAGCAAACAAAAATACCCTAATTTCTAAGCATGCAATACAAATTCAAATAAAAATTATATTATCTAACATGAGAAACAAACATTATAAGTACATAGTATTTTGCTGGCTTGAGAGTACTGAGGAAGTTAGTCCGCCCGGCGCTGCGCGAGCGATGTGCGGGAGGGGGGAGCCGATCGACACCGAGTCGAGCCGACATGACTCGACGCATGGAGGGGCGCCATAGAGCAAAATAGTGTTGACACACGTAAAATCCAACATGTTATCTCAATAAGTGGGTCAAGCGAAGGCGCGGACACCTAAATAATATTTTTATCCCTGTTATCAGCTAATATCATGTTTTTTTTTATTAATAAACAATGTTCCGAAAGTAGCAAAAGTGTGCAAATTTAACACATGCTAGAAAACCAAAGAAAGATCATAATTCTAAATTTGCAGCGAGTAACTAATTTTTTCACTCGTGTTATAACAATAATTATTGTTTTTAATAATAAACAATGTTCCGTATGTTGCAAAATTGTGCAAATTTGATACATGTTAGAAAACGGTAACAAGAACTTAATTCCAAATTTGCACAAAGTAACTAATTTTTTTGGCAATGTTATTGATAAAAAACACTTTTCACCCCTTTTTAACCCTTTCCGTACACCCCACAAGGGTGCAAACTCACACGGTCACTTATTTTACCCTTCTGAACAAATTCTCAAAGTTTGGCTGAGTAACTAATTTGTTGGGGGTTTTGGTCTTTATTGACTGGACTATAACATGATGCAGTTACGTTCTATTGCTGCTGTCAAATAGAAAATAAACGGTTGGATCCACTATAGTTGTAAATTTTTTGACTTAGGCTCAAAATAAATAACGATAAATCGTGCATAAATCAGTACTAACGCGTGAAATGTGATGCCTGAAGCTTTATGATGTATTTTACTGCTACTTCTACACTTTCGGAAAGCACAAGAAGGCATTTTTATTATATTTTTGGATCGCGTCGCAGTGTCAACGAACGTCTCGCCTCATTCGCGGCCACAGAATGAAGTGCCAAGTGAGAGACGTCTCTCAGTTTTTGTAAAAAGTACACGCTTGAACTTTGTGCTCGCCTAGGCCGGTCCATTTAGGTATTATTGATGTCATTGGTAACACAGCCGACAAGTATCGATATTACTAGATAGAGACAAAGAAAATATTAGTGATACCAAACTGGTTAGAAACTAGTAAAACCTACTTGCATAAAATTTTTATGTCGACACCTAGTTATCACTGTCAATAAATGTTGAAACAAATCAAGCAACGATTTGTAAAGGAGGTCGCGCGCCTAATAATCATAAAGCCGGCTACTTCCACTCTGCTGCATACAATACTTCCATTGTGATGAAGTGTGTTACAGTTGTGTTTGTCTTATATTTTTAACCGACTTCAAAAGAAGGAGGTTATCAAGTCTTCTGAAACTTGTTTTTGTATGAGTAAGTGATCATGTTTGTGTGTCAGCGTAACGGTGGCGGGCTGCGTGTCGGCGGACATGGTGTCGGTTTACTTCTGCGACTACGGCGACCTGGCGCTGTTCGCGACGCGCCAGCTGCGGCCCGTGCCCGCCGCCGCGCCGCTCGCGCGGTCTCTGCCGCCGCAGGCCTTGAAGGCACGCCTCTACGGTAACTATCACCACTCTATCTGCCCGAGCTCACCCACTCGTTCCATATCTAACATTATTATATTGAAGTACTCTGATCATCTTTTTTTAGCGAAAAGTATTTTTTTCTTTGTTTTTCAATTGCACACGTTGATATTCGTGTGGCAAAAGGCACTGACCTCCATTACTACAAGTACGCTGGACTGGCTGTACCATACAAAATGACAGCTCTTTTTTGTGCCGATTTGTAGCGCCTCCCTTGAGTGTACTGAGAACTAAATTTGACATTTATTCAAGGATTTTAATCCGCCTTATTATCTCAGGATTTCTCTGTTTTGTTTTGTGAACTAGATTTTATACGAATAGAAGCCTTATGTTTCTACAGTTAAAGTTCATTTTCTATAAATGTTAAATCGGGGGTGAAATCGGTCAAAAATGAGAGACATAGTAAGCAGGCTGTTTGTCCTGCTTCAGCAGCTTGCCAGTTTAAAAAATAATCTGTGAGAAACGTCACTGTCAACTAAGGGTTCGAAATATTTATCAATAAATAATATTATTTAATTTTATTTATTATAAATTTTACTCGACACAACGAACACGACCTACTACAAAATTCTCAATTGTTTGTAGTCTACATTTTAATCCAACATCTTTTTATACTCCAAATTCCCTCCGTTTGTAAAAAAAATGCTATCCCAATTCCTGCCGTGGTAAGAAAAAATAGTAATTGATTAGTAGCTATTAGTGCTGATAAAAAGTAGCCAAGTCGTATGTTCTTATGCCATGGTTTCACATTAAAAAATTATATGTAATACGATTCCTGAGTACTACGTTTGTTAAATATCGGTGGACCGGGGGTCGCGACTTTACTAACGCTTAACTTTTTAAGGTTGACTTTTATTAAAAGTGAAATAGGTTTGCGGTTAACTACAGCTTACTTGGTGCTGCAACCTTGGGTGTAACACGCTTACCTAGAATATTCCTATAAATCTAGATTTGCAGACCCGTGGATTACACTTATTATTTTTATTTTATTTTTCATTTAGTTCAGTACATATAAAATAACATTTTTTTTGTAATACGTGATCTGGAAATTCGTGATTATTTACTTCAGCATACATTTTGTTTAGGACATGGATTTTTGTAATAGGACAATTATTTTTTGCGAATTTCCATATTTTGTAGTTATTGAGAAACTTAAGGATTTCATAGGAATAAACTGAAATCAGTGAACACGTTCATATTTGTATTTTTAAATCTTGTGATAAGCGTTACAAGATTATTAGGTTATTCAATTGATTAAAGGACACAACAAAATTTCTCTTTTATGTCGGTAACTATCATAAGTTATAAATTAAAGTGGCTTTTGTAAGTAAGTTTGTTGGTGCTTGTTACTTAAAGCGTCAATAGAGCTAGGGATCATGATTGCCAAGATGCAGGTAAAATAGGACCCCAAAAGAGACTGCTCCAGATTTGGCAGGAAGATGAATTGAAATATCCTGATTATATAACGGTTTGTTTTTAATTACAGATTTCCAAAAGACTCTTCCCTAAAACTGTGGCTTAAAGAGATGAAACTTGTTGATCAGACCAACAAAAATGATCATCTTTGTACGAACATTTCACAGATAACCGTTTCATCAAACACGAAACACGTACTACTTTGAAAAGAGGCAGCATCCCTACAATATTTAGCATGGATTTTTTATATGTGGGTAGTATGACGTCAAGTGTCATACATAGGCTTTATATCCCAAAATAATGCGAGCAAAGCCGCGGGCATCAACTAGTTATTGTATATATTTTTAATAATGTTGTTTTTTAGCCAAATCATTCATCGTTTTATTGGTAGCATCCCTAAAGTTTTTCAAAGTACTTAATAGCTATGTTCATCACAAATCATGCAGGACCTTTAGTAATAGTATTTATTTGTTGTCCGTTAACAGTGTTAGTCGACAATATATATAAAATATTAAAAAGGATAGACACGTACCTACGACGACACACATTTAAGCTAAAAGTAGATTTTTGTCGATATAATTTGTTACATTGTCCCTAGTATTAGTTCCGTGGACGTTCACTAGCGTTGTCCGCGCCAAGATGGCGAAAATCAAATAGGCACAAAACGATGCGGCGTACAGCCGGTCCAGCGTACCTACTTGTAGTAATGGAGGTCAGTGGGCAAGAGGTATATAGACAATAATTGTCTATATAATTATTAGATAAGTAATACTTTATTTATTTGCACAGTATTAACAAATGCATAACGAATAGTTTTTTCCTCTTTAGGTGTACCTAATTATTGAAATGTTACGTTGATAACGTCGTAATTCGGTGGTTTCAGACGTGTGGCCGCTGCACCAGGACTGGACGGTGGAGGACTGCGTGCGCTTCCAGGAGTTGTGCGTGGAGCAGCAGTTCGTGGCGGTGTGCAAGGACATCGGGCGGGACCCGCTGAACCCCAGCGAGCCGCTCGTCACGCTGGACCTGGTGGACACCTCCACGGACGAGGACCTGTACCTCAACCAGCAGCTGGTGGCGGAGGGCCGCGCGCGCCTCGGCTCCGCCTCCTCCGCCGCCGCCAACTAACGCGAGCTCTGCGAACATTGTTACGATGCAGGGGCGACGATCGATATATAGCTGTAAGCTAATTAGCATTTTTAATTGAGATTAAGGCTGACGCGTGTGTCAACAATGACTGCCGACTTTCCCAGTGTCGCATGTAACGTCCCGCCCGCGTCGCCCTCGGCGCCAGTCATGCCACCAAGAGAAAATGTTAATATTTATCAAATAAATAATTATACCATTTTCTATTCTAAGGTTCGTGACCTGGTACGACGCTGACCTCTATATTATATGTACATATCTCCAGTTTGATCGCATGATTGCAAAAAATATTATTTTTCTAAAATTACATTCCAGTTACTATTATTCAAAGCCTCAATATTTTTGCAAAATTCTAACTTGTACACTTCGATGATGATTACTTCAACCGATGCTCTGTTCTCAATAAACGGTCGTAAGTAAGTTCATGTATATAGTTTTATGAGTGCCTACAACTCATTGAAATAATGTGTCGTAACGTAGTTTATATCAATAACATTGTTTAGGTATGATGCATGTAGGCGACCCCCTGTTGATGCACACTGCGAAAATGATTGTTTTGTTATTTTAGTCATGTTTAGATCTTGTTAATTTTTAAGGGTTTAAGTCAAAAATACTCTAAATATTTGTTATAAAGACATTACTGTGAGATAGATATCAATTATGATTTGAAACATGACTTTTCCATTATTGTACCTACGTAAAATGAACATAGTAAGTATTAGTATGGGTATAGAGTGGTTCCAGAATCTTTACTTCGCGGATGTGTTATCATGTTGTTTGTTGGTTCGCTATAGACCCACTCAATGCCGTCCAGTTATTAGTTATATTGCTTATTTTTGTTGATCTTTAATCAAGTTTATGCTAGACAACCCTCAATGTTCATTTTACGTATGCAGCTTAATTATACCTGTATTAAAAATATAGTTCTTACAAATCATTCATAAAAAGTTGGCTTGTTTTTGTTAATAATTATAGGTACAGACAGACTTTCATAATCATATTATTATCATGATTATACGATATTATATGAGATCACAAAAATCTAAATAAACAGGTACTAGAAGTCGCATAACCGCATGACCTTGTCGCCACGCGATATTAATATAAGTATAACGTGAACCGAATAACTGATACCACTGTTTTACAATCTTACCGTATTAAACACTACGTAAAAAACCATTGCTGCATTTCTTTACCGATATTCAAACCTTTCATTGGCGTAAAAAGCAATCTATATATATAAAATTCAAAGATGACTGACTGACTGACTGATATAGTGATCTATGAACACACAGCCCAAACCACTGGACGGATTGGGCTGAAATTTTGAATGAAGATAGATTTTAAGATGTAGGCATCCACTAAGAAAGGATCTTTGGAAATACCAATTTTAAAGGGGTGAAATGGGGGATGCAAGTTTTACTTCTTAATGCGAGCGAAGCCGCGAGCACCCACTAGTGTAATATAAGACTACGATAATGTCGCACGCAACGAGGCCGCTTCTAGTAGTGATGGGACAGTGCGCGTCCATCAGACGGCATGGCGTTTCAAATTTCATTAGTCCGATGGTATTGTTATACGTGTACATGTAAACATCTTTTATTATAATATTAAAATACTACATTTAATTCTGTGTCTATTTAGTGAATTAACCATAGTTTATAATCTGTTATTTTAGTTTCCCAAAAGATCCCAATATAAAAGATAAATGGATATCTGTGACGAATATATAGATCCCTGTGTAAGTATGTATATACTATAGCCACACATGATCCATCACAACACATACTATATTCATACATGTATCTTAAATAACATAATTATTAATATAAATCTCACGAAAGTTTTATATGAAAATATAATAATTATCTACGTTAAACGTCAATTTATTCGAAATATAGACCATTTTCAATTTTGTCAAGCACTAGCGTATATGGGTTTTTTGCTAGTGTAGTGGTGAGTTACAGTACACGCTTTTTATCAATGTGTGAACACCAATCATAGCGCAAGAATTTGTGTGCGTGAATTTGCGTTTGGACATACCTAGTTGTATATGTAGTTGTGATTGACCTCTAAGAAATTTTTGGCGACAGCGGTTTCGGAACAATATTGGTCTAAAGGCCCTTCTAGTACCTGTTTAATTAGATTTCTGTGTATGAGATACACAAGCACATTTTAATGTCTATGATAAGTTTTTTAACCTGGAATATTTAAGTTTGGTTCCATTACAAAACTATAATAACATTAAATACCAAAATTGTAAGCTCACCATTATACTTGCAGGAGGATTGTAATCACATTGTAACAGTATTTATTACACCTTGATTTATATAAAAGGTGTTCTTCCAAATATTGTAGGTAATAAAATGATTACTGTGTATTTGATATTTTTATTTTCACATATTCCAAGACCATACATACATAGATACTTTGTTGTGAGAACATTTCATCACTCTTTTAATCAAAATTTTCAGATAAATTAGTAAGTAACTAAAAATTTATTTTTTTGAGACAGCAATTATTTGAGGGATTGCCCTGAGCATATTATTGTATCAGGTTTATAAATATAATTGTCAAAATAAAAGGTAAGGAAAAGAGACTAGTTTTTTAAAGATTTATTTATAATGGTCTTATTAATTAAATAGTTATAATTACATCTAGAGTGATGCCACATGGTTTTACTCATGGAAAAATAGTACTTCTGAACTTTAATATTAATTCCCCTATTTGTATTCTTAAACATGTTTGGTACAACAACAGAAGTCAAACAGCAAACCTTACTGGATGTAAGAGGTTAAACCATGGCATATCTATGAATATGAATACTTATCACACATAAATTAAAAACTATTTTCGAAGCTCTTCGGAAGAGATTCCATATTTCTTCTTCAATGCATCAATTTCTTCTTGTTTCTTCTCAATATCAACACCTTTGAATGCCTTGTTAGATCTGTAGTACAAGACTACCAAGTACCTGTTGCACACATTGAATCCAGATAAATGATCACAAGCATTTTTAGCATCAAATATATCTTCATAAACAACAAATGCTGTGCCTCTTGTTTCTGGTGTGTTACCTCTGGAATGAACAACAATTTTATAGAGTACATATAATTTTCTTTATAAACAAAAATATGTTAAATTAAAGTTATTGTTAAATAAAACAATTGCAACTTGACAGTATCAATAAAGATTCTTTACCTTTGATAAATTAACATTTCTGACTCTGTAGGTTCCTAAACCTACAACAAACAACCTACTTACAAGAAAGAAAGCAAAGCGTAGGCCAAACTGTTTTATTAGATAGATCACAACTATTACTGATTGTCGTGCTAGGGATATCTTTTTAGAATCACATATATTTAAAAATACCTAAGAACTTTGTCTACTCTTCACTATAACATCTAACTCTGTAATACACAACATTAAGTTATCCACAAGAATTATACCCATTTTATACTTACACACGAATTTGACGTATGGCTCCATATTTTCCAAATATGTCGTACATTTCCTCTGCTGATATTTTGTATGGCAAATTTCTTATGTACAATATTCTGTTTACTTCAGGTGGAAGTCTAACCTGCAAATAAGGATTTCAAGTTTCTATAGAACTATAAAATATATTCATACAAACACCTCATCAGATCAGAATAAGATTCATAAAAACACTCGGGATTGAGAGGATAAAAAGTTACCAGTAAGTTAGAAATATTCTGTGTGAAAAAATAATGGATTTACTTCCTTATTAATTACCTACTATAAACAATTCAATGGGCTATATGGGTTAAACTATCACTTCTTCAACTCTTTCATCATACAAATTAGTATACCTTTTAACAGGTCAATGTTGGCGCTCCATACGAGTGAGCAGTTTTTCTAGCCGGCGGAGCAAAGTTTAACAAGGGAGTCACAAACCAATCACAAGTTATGATAAATTTAGTATAACACCAACAACCTAGTAAGACCAGATTTCGCAATTTAAAACTTACGTTTGCACGCCTCTGGAGAGCTAATGCCATGACGTCTGTTAATGGTTTGGGTTTGTTTATATATTACTACAGCAAGAATTAATTGAAACCAATTTCAACGCTTGAAAATTATATTGAGAATAAGGAACAAGACAACAAAAAAACGCGTTGCTTGCTACACTACAGGCTACTTACTTTTGATTTGATTGAACTGGAACATGAAAATACGAATTTAGTTGTACGGCCCAAAGAAGTTAATAATGATGATGTACGGCCATTGATCTCCATCAGTACAAGTACGCACTGATGGAGATCAATGTATACGGCCCATACCATAGACAAATAGCTCATAGAGTACTATTGTGTTGATGCACAGCCAAACGTTTCAGGCCAAAATTGTTTGAAACCTCTTAATTTTGACCTCTTTTTGTTTTGGCTGTACATTACTTATAATGACACTATTCGTCTACACTACCTACGTTCTTTCATTTTGTTTGTACATAGCAATAAGCATCCGATAGTATGTCGGAGGCTTAATAAGTTGCGACGCAAGCAGCTGAATATAAAGCCAACTCTTTTGAAATTTACTTTTAGGTTGCGGACGGGGTTGTCTAAAATCTTCAAGTAAAGATGATGATGATCACTAAATCGTAGCATGGTTGCGTAGAGAAACTTAAACTCCTCTACAGTATACTTCACCCTAGAAATTAAACAATAAATTATGATGAAAGATTATATATAATTTTTAAAAAGGCAAGATGAGAAGTATATCAATATGTTGTATATGTATGGTAAATTTTACTCCTCATGCAGAGCTAGACTAAAGGAATAACTTAGGTAAAAATACAATGAAATATTATCATTAAATTTAATATTTGCATAACTTAAACAAAATTCTTCTTATAAACCAATCTCATATTTACTAAGTATTTCTGCAAATAGTATTACAATAAACATAAAGCTTCTGTTGAACATGCTTGTTGTATAACTGCATACAGGCTTACTGGTAAGGTAAACTAGCTTCCTCTTAGGGATTTATTGATAACAAGTCTTTTGCCATGGCTCACACAGTTCATATTTTTCAATGCATTCTATGAGCCATCCAATGGGCAGTGCTTTCAGATGCTGCATATTGTACATTGGCTCATACAAATCTTTGAAAATAATGTAGTGAGAACAGTTTACTAGCTTCCCTCCTTTCTTAGCATGATATGGGATCCGCTTTTCTTCTTCTGGTATCAATTCTGGGTTTGGAGCTCTTCGTAGAAATACCCCTCCAGCGTCAGTAATCAGTTTAGTTAATATAGCTTTAGTGACAACAATTTGTTTTGATATCTCATACTTGGTGTTGAAATTGTGAAAGTAAAAGTGGCAGCCATTAAATATGCCTGGTAGTTGCTTGTATTTGTTGTAGCGAGAGTTTTTCGGGCCTTGATATGTTGTTGAACCTACTCCAGTGACTTCATAGCTTTCAAAAGATTCAAGCTTGTCTTCGTTTGATTTCATCACCCACTGAGTTGATAAAATCCAAACTGAACTGACAATACCTTGCAGAACATCCAAGCTTGATGTGCAGACACCATTGTCTTCCACATCAACAATCATATGGGTCACTTTCTTAGAAAATTTTGGCTCAATATGTAAGTTGGGGTGACTTTTGACAAGCGATTTGAGCTTGTTTAATGTGGTACGGTATTCAGTAACACAGTACACTCTTATATCTTCTGTGTCGAGTTCGGAGTACAATGCTGTCATATGATTTATGTTCACAGTCTGTGTTTGAATAATATTATCAGTAGCTGCAAGTAGGATATTTTTAAAATCTGCAGAGGCTAGTTGAAAAGGAGTTTCTCCCTTGCAGTTGCGAGCATTGATGTCAGCTCCATTTTGCACTAACAACTCTGCTATATCTTTATGGTTATAGCGAATAGCCTCATGCAAAGGTGTCTCATTATCCTGACCAGGAACATCAATGAGTGTACTGTACTGTAACAGGAGTCTCACCAAGTCCAATCGGCCATTTTGAACTGCTTCATGCAGTGGAGTCCATCCAGCATTGTCTTTTGTGTTGGTGTTAGCACCTTGGTCAAGTAATTCTGTTATTTTGTCTAGCTTACCACGTCTACAGTAAATATGAAGCATAGTTTCGCCTTTATAATTCTTTTTCTCTAAGCTTTTGTTGATTCTACTTACAGAAGACAATAAAGATTGGTTCATATTCGATCTATTGTTTTCTGTCTTAATTTTGTTGGTTTTATCTGATAAAACTGCCTTTTTAGTACTTGGTCCGGGGTCTAGTTGAGCTTTAGTGGCATTTTCAACTGTTTTCTTAGATGTTTTTGGCTTAGAAGCATTTCCCGACTTGATGCTCGTTCGCTTCGTGGCAGTTTGTGTTTCTTCTGTTTTATAACATTCCAACATCTTGTCCAGTTCTTTGACGGAATCTATGTACGATTCGAGACGATCGGCATTGTAAATAGAACAGCCTTCAAGATTAATTTCGCAGATGGGGCAAAATTTTTGTGTAGCAAAATGCTCTGCGCAAATAATGTGAAAACATTTACTTAGAGTAACAGGATTACGACAAAGCTGAAAGCAAACACCACACGTACAGTCTTTTATCACGGCTTCTAAAGCTCGCAGATAATTTTGGCGATCCGCTACAGACATTTTTCTAGTTAATTTTGTTTTTCATTCATTAAACTAGGTACCTACTTCGGTAATTTCAGAAAACTTGCTTAATGCTTTGCTTTCTATTCGAGCGGGAAGGATAACATTTTATGAAAATGTCGTTTTTGACAGTGACATGACTTCTACTTGGTATATGACCTAAATTTTAGACTTATGTATCCATTCCTTTTTTATAATTAAACACATCAAAATCATCCTCAGCCATCTTTCGTGGAAGCAACAAAATACATCACCATTATATTATATTTATTATGATACAAATACAAATTTTCGATGAGTAGGTATAATATTTCAGAACATAGGAGTAGCACACAGCGCCATTTAGCCCCATATTAAACTAAGCTTACGCTTGTATGTACCTACCTACATACTTACGCATAATATTAAATGATGATAAGTCGCAAGTAAAACAAAGTAGGAGGCAAAATCGTAAAGTAATAAACACTTTAATTTCGCATTAAAATAACATTTATTTTTGTATTTGATCCGTGATGGAGAGGCGGCGGCGCACGCGCTGGCGCTGCAGCACGAGCCCGCTCACACACAGCAGCAGCAGCAACACCACAGCCACGCCGCACATCGCGAACACACCCCCTCGCAGTCTGCCATCACCTGAGTAAATATCTTAAACTATGTGGGGGCAAGAATCAAGTTTAAGTTTAACTCTTCTAGTCGTCTCCTGAATATAAGCTTAGAGAATACTTACATAACTTAGTTATATGTGTTCTCTAAGAATATAAGGAAGAAGGTTATCGGTATTAACGTTATTCCATCGGTATGTTTGTGGAAATTGGACTATTCCACTTCTTTGGGATTAAACCCATATCCCAATATTTTTTTCGTTGCAATTTTTATGTTTCTTAGCATCAAAGAGCGGCATCGAAAATACCTCTGTTTTGCGTTTTGCTGGCATTAGGCCCCCTCTTAAGGTTAACTCACTAGAACCGTTTTTATGGTAATAACTATTCCACGCGGACGAAGTCGCGCGCACCAGCTAGTAATAAATATACAGGGCTAGTTGTATATGCACAACTAAGTATATATGGATTGCTTTAGTAGGTACCTACATACTACACACCCTTTTTCTCTTCGATCTACAAATAAATTAACACTCGCACATCCAACATTCAAAAAAGAAATCTTTTTATGGCTCATCATTAGATGAATAGACTGTACAAGCTGTTACTTTATGGAATTCTTTGCCTATCAACATTCAAAAGGCTCAGACAATTGATTCCTTTAAAAAACGAGTAAAGGAATTTTATCTCGCTTCCCTTCAGTGAAAATTGCTGCTATTATTACTACTACTATCACCTTTAAATATTCTGTTGTGTATTATATGTATTTGTATATGTCGTAGGATAATTCGATACTTCGAATCTTCGCGGAAATCCTAGGGGTTTTGCGAAAACGCGGATAATTAGACATACCTAGGCGAAAAATTATCAAATCTTACTGGACAAAGTCAGGATTTTTGCCCCACCACTTGCACTACAACAGGACTTGGCTCCTCCTCGCTTCGCTCGTCGTCGCATGTGCGTGGTAGAAAGCAACCTAACGAACCTAATCTACCTTCTGTCACAGACAAGTGACTTCGAGTCCAACACTAGCACTACAACGGGACAGATAATTTTTCGCCTATGTCTAATTATCCGCGTTTTCGCAAAACCCCTAGGATTTCCTCGAAGATTCGAAGTATCCAATTATCCTACGACATATATAAACATTAATTTTATTATATTAAGTATGTGTATTGCGTATTTATATGTATATATATATATATATATATATATATATATATATATATATATACGCATACGCATTAGTAAAATTCCTTTTTGTTGTACACCACATTCTTCTTTTTGCTTATTTCTCTCCAGCTGAAGGTTGCCTGGAAGAGATCGCTTTCAGCGATAAGGCCGCCGCTTGTGGCACTAGTTACGGTGCAATTTGTTCTATGTACTGTTTTTAATATGTGTCAACAATAAAGAGTTAATCTATCTATCTACATAATATGTCAAAGTAACATTTTTTTTCTATGACTTTTGAAAAAAAAAATTGTGTATCGTAATATAATATGGTACATTATCGTCACAAAAAGTTACGCTTACCTAGGATTTTAATGGCCTTGATAATAATTGGCACTATACTACCTTACCCTTTGCTAAAGCCAGTTGTTCACTTTGCTCAACCTTCTTATAAAGATTGGATAATTCCGGTAAATATTGCAGCCAAAACTTTACTTCCTTTGTAAAGTCATTTCGACCAGCACTTTCATCGTCATTTATGTCGAAAATGTGAGCATCTCCAGCCTTATATCTTTCCCAGATAATATCGTTTTCAGGAGATCTGAAAAAGACAAATTTAGTCATTAGTCAAACTATTTCTCACGATGTTAGGTTCTTTTACCGAGTGAAACATAGGATACTACGTAGTGGTATACCTACAAGAATAAAGCAACATTAGAGTAAAATCGGAATAATTTTATATAAGTAGGTGCACACTGCAGATACCTATAGGTAGGTTTAGATACCAAGTTAACGCTGGGACTTACTACATACCTACTATTAACTCTCTTATATTTTTTTAAGTCTTTATTATAACATAACTTAAAGAACTAGTACTCACCCGTATTTTATAAAATTAGCAATGTATCGGCGAAATTTGCCAGAGATACTCCTCTCATTATTTGTAGGCGGTCTTCTTGCTACCTGAAGAATGAGGGAATCTCCAAGTAACGATATCAGATCCGATCCGTGAACTGCACCTGTAATAAGTACTCAATGAGAGATCCTTTGTTAGAACTTTGGACCTTTCTGCGGTCAAACCTACATATACCTACGTACATATTACGTACATAAATAATTTGAACATGTGACTTGAACTGGATAGCAATTGTAGGTAAGTACCTACCTATATATACTTACCTACCTGCTATCTAGTTAGGTAGGTACATGGAAGAACCGAAACTTATTGCATCTTATGTACGTAAGTACGTACGAGTATAGTTATAGATGCAATTTTTCATTATCATCACAGGTTATATGAAATTCATCTCAATCAGAGTTTCGACGCCCATCTTAAGCAAATGCTTGAGTTATAGGAAACCAATGAGATAGAATATCATTGTAGGAAACTAGCTAGATAACGCATAACGTATTTGTAAAAACAAACCGGCTCAACACAAACAATAAAAAAAAAACATTTTGAATGTTACCGGAGGCGTTGAGCGGCCTCCCCTGCAGGTCCATGGTGGCTGGCTGCGAATACCGGTACACGTAGAGGCGCGCCACCCGCCGGGCGAGCCGCGCCGCCAGCAGCGCGCCCGCCGCGCCCCACCGCGCCGAGCTCTCGATTCTAGCCACCAGCTCCAACGCAAACTTGGCGTCATCTGTACCTCGCGGCTTCTCCTTCCAGTACTCCCAGCGCACAGCTCTAACCAACTACAATAACAGGGTTTCAATATTAACGCTTCTAACATAAATTTGCAGATAATGACAAACTACAGCTGATAAAAGTTGTTAGTGAGTATGAGAGAGTAACACCTTATTTATAGTTTCGGTTGTTCGTTAGATAATAGTAAGAACCGAAAAAACTAAATATGGTTATAAAAACGAGGACACACCAGTTCCGATGGATGCAGATTGAGCATTTTCAAAATATCTGGTATCGATTTACTGTTTACATAATCAGTCACGTACGAAGCGTTCCATTTCATTAATTCCGAGAAACTTTCATCTGTAACCAATAATGATCTTTTTAACCTTGGCTGGTAGTTTCCCTGGCAGGCAATAATATATCGGCAGGTATGCAGCATGTAGCTGTATAGTAGGTACGTATACCAACCATTGTAGTCGAGTGCCTCAAGGTCGGTGGTCCCCAATAGTAGGTCAACATGCATGGTAGACTGCTCCGTGCTAGACAACGCCGCGAGTAATGATGTAGGCAAGTACTGCTCGCCACCCGGGAGATAGTTCTCAGGCACAGGTTGCATTAATTTGGACCATTTGCTGTTCTGGAACACAAACGAATACATTTATTCGCATTTTTATACAAGTGTGTTGCTTGCAAAGACAACCTATTTACTTCACTTTGCCAGACGACCTAAGCAGGTAGATAATTAAATGCCTACTATAACGTAACGTCAGAAACGGTAAACATGTAGACGTAGATATAAAATTAAAATTGACTTACTGAAAATATTGATACAATATCAGAGAGTGATCTTGCTCGCAGGCAATGTAATATTTCGGAAGATTCTTTATTGTTACATCCTAAAGCCATAGCCATGTCCCTGCTAGCATTTTCTACCTTCATTGCGTTAGATATGTCGTAATCTAACTGTTTCCATATTTCCCGCGGTGACATAATAATAGCTCTCTGAAAAAGACCTGAAAAGATATTTACGTAGCATGAAAATGGTTGACTTATTTGTTTAAAGTCTTCACGACTATACGGGCGTATACCTACTCACCGTTAGCGCGAGGGGAAGCGAGGTGATGTAAAACACTATCAGCTCCCGCAGAATGGCCGAGGACAGTTATCATGTTGGGATCACCGCCGAAAGCTGCAATATTCTCTCGAACCCATAGAAAAGCTAGGTACTGGTCTAGTAAAGCTAGATTGCCGCGAGCTGCGACAGATCTCAGGTTGAAGAAGCTTAACATGTGCAGCCTGTAGGCGACAGTAACCACCACAATGCCCTCGGCAGCTAGATCCTGGCACGGGAGAGATAGAGCTCCTCGGCTCCAAGACTCACTGTAAAGGATTATCACGACGGGGAGTGGAGTGTCATCCGATTGCTGTCTGGAAAACAAAGGGTATCTACAATATCTACATATGCGGTGGTTGTCTAGGAAACAAATATTTAGCATTTAGTTCCTAATGAGTACTTAGAATAGGTGGAATTGTGTCTGAAAAGCGGGTATTTTATGTGGAGACGGGAATTTTATTTGCAATTGGACGGAGTGGCAATGGGTTCTCCTATAGCGCCAGTAGTGGCCAACATTTTTATGGAATGGTGGGAGTCGAGGGTGTTGAGCACAGCTGAGGTGAAGCCGCGCTATTGGTGGAGGTATGTGGACGACATTTTTGCGATTATCGACAAAGGCGCGCTAGAATTATTAAAAAAAGCATCTCAATGAAGTTCATCCAAAGATTGCGATTACCGTGGAACAGGAGAAAGAGGGAGCGCTTCCATTTTTGGATGTATATGTGTTTCGGAATTCGGACGGCACTTTTTCACGTACTGTATATCGTAAACCGACACATACAGATCGATATTTAAATGCTAGTTCACACCACCATCCAGCACACTTGTCCTCAGTACCGAGACCCTTAATCAACCGTGCTTTGAGATTGTGTGATCCTCAGTATGTGGAGAAGGAGTTAGAGCACGTGAGGAAGGTACTAGAGGATAATGGCTATACATGGAGACAATGTTGGCGGAGCGCACATTCGAGTGAACGTAAGCGGATTCCAACTGTTGAAAGAGCTTCAGCATATCTGCCGTTCGTAAGAGGAGTAACGGACAAAATCGGATACCTTTTACGACGGAAATATGATATCAGGACGTTTTTCCGTTCTCCGGGGCAAATAAGACAGTTGCTGCGTTCACCCAAGGATAGAGACCACCTAAATGTACCAGGCGTGTATAGAGTCCCGTGTGATTGTGGCAAGAGTTACATAGGGGAGACTCGCCGCAACATTACCACAAGACTGTCCGAGCATATTAGGAGTTTCAGGGACGGAGACACGGCCAGATCAGCAATAGCGGAACATGCGCGGCTCTCGGATGTACAGCATTACATTCGGTTTGATCAAGCTTCTGTGCTGGCGAGAGAGAAGTCTTTTATTCCACGGAAAGTACGAGAGGCTATAGAGATCAACCGCCACCCGAATTTCAACCGAGACCGTGGATGGGCGCTTCCTCCGGCGTGGGTCCCAGCTCTTAATACGATGACGAAGAGAAGGATCATTGGAGCTTTGGATCAAGATACGGTCAGTTTTGTGTGCGCCGGTACATCAGTCGATGGTGCTGTCTCTGATGAAGCAGTGGAGCGACCCGAGGACGAAGCGGCCGGGAGTAGTAACATCGTCTCGCCTCCACCCCCACTACCACAGGCCCCCGCGCCCGTGTCCCGGCGGGCCGCTCGCGCGGCGGCGCGCAGTCTGCGTGTTGCCGCGGCCCAGAACGAACGTTCTGAAGATGGATGTCATAACATCCGAAATGCGTAAACGATTTACGCGATTTACACGTGAGTGAAAACCGTTTAGTTAATCTTTTGATAAATATTTAGCAACAAAAAATTATATACTACTTATGTCGATCATATACATAAGCATCTAAAATAAAATTTTGTCTTACCCGTGGAGTCCAAATATTTACGAAAAGACAGTCTTCGCTAAAATTGCTATCAGTCCGATCATCTACAAAAGGGCAATGTGGTGGTACGCGATGTGCCTGTAATGTTCGCCGCCAGCCACTGTGCCTTTCCGGTGCCTTCAAATAAAAAAACACGCATCAGTCACAATTCGCAATAAAAATATGAATAATATATGTAAGAATATCGCAATATAATGTTTTATATAGTTTATCATAAAACTACATAATGTGCCTTATAATTATATTTTTAAGGGTATTATTAAGTAATTAGCCATGTAACTAAATAAGTATAAGAAAAATAGTGTTTTTGTACCTAGATATTGTAAGAAATGTGCTATGCCCTAAACTTCAAACAAGTAGCAGGGTCAAACAATTAATTTTTTTTTAGAATTAATTCTAAAATGTAATTTTGTATTGTGTAGAGCATAAATAAATTAACAAAGCAATATCAATATTTAATAAGGCACGAATAACAAATTCATACGAACCGAGAATCTGTATCTTCCGATTGGAGGATTAGCGTATGGAATCCCATAATATATCTCAACTGGGACTAGAGACCTTTCCGAATAAACTTTCGTCTGAAAAATTGGATTACCAGTCAGAGCAGTAAAGGCAAAATACAAACACAGACTACAATACGTAAATAAAATGTAAAATACAAACTCACCCCAATGACTCGTCCTTGAGGCAAATTGACTGAAGGCTCTTGAGGAATGGTGCTGGGAAAGCGGCTTATGACTAAAAGATATAAAGTAACACTTTTCGCATTATCCATACCCCTGGACTTTAGTTCGATATAAACTTATTAACTGCCCGTATGACGTGAAAACTAATTTTAACAAGAGCAAGAACTATCGGCAAAGGCAGACGTGCAATGAAACTGTTCTGAACTGCTCATGTGCCATACATTCCATGTCGAGATCGCCACAACAGAAATTAGATGATACAATGATTACGCCGCGGCCCGTGACGGGGGCACCACCGTGACGATAGCATGGCTAAACGTATTGTTCTTATTTCACCAACGGCTTTGTCCCTGTAGCACATAAAATGCGGGGAAATTTTAAATACCTCATTATGTATGTAATATACCATGTGTGTAAATTAATTAAACATGTAGTTTTAGTAGAAACGCAATATTTTTATTTTTATTTCGACAACAATGAACCTATGAAGTAGATAAATCGAAGTTACAGGTAAACGTAGAACGCGCAATTTACACATTACTAAACAATAAAATTGATACATTGGTTTGACATGATAACAATAGTAGGTAGGTAGATGAGGTTATTTGACAGTGCTATATGCAATATCGAGTTTTTTCAACAAAATTTTGTAATAGTAATGAACAGGTTGGTTGTTGGCAAACCCTATGGTAGCCAGCATGAGTCCGTAACCCAACAATATGGAGAGCAACTTGTGTCTCGACAGCCACTGTCGAAGTCCTCCTGAAACAGTCGCCAAGGGAAGAGTTGAACAAACGTGTTAATAAGTATAGCACCTAAGTAAAACATCATGACGACGCCCCTAAACTAACCATTTCTGTTGACGCTATTTCCTGTAGGAAACCTCATGGAAGCAGGTTGCTTGGCGTACACCAGCATGTAGCGAACTCTGACCAGATCACAATTGGTGACGATGTACTGCTGGGAGACGGCGGTGTCGGGCGTCGCCGGCGCGAACAGCTTCTTCTTGTCATCCTCAAACATACCATCACCTGGGAAAATGTAAGTAAGTACTAAAGTAAATCACCATTTAATATCATACTTATATCAGAATACCTACCTGTGCCTATAATGTTTCCTAAGCTATATCTACACTATATATTTAGCAGGTGATTCTTTGGCATCTTTCATATAAATGATAAAGATTTTCATCGGCAATGCAGACGCAGCCCCAGTCGGTAGTTAAGCTGTCTAGCAGCAGGCTCACGGTCAGCTCCGACGAGAGGTCTCAAGTCAATATTATGTGTCATAAAGCCGTTGCTACCTCCGTGGTGGTTGGGGCGCTGGTAGTTGATCCCCTCGGGCGCGTCGATGACCTCGCACATGGCGACGCAGGACAGGTGTCCGCCGATGCAGGAGGAGCCCCAGCCGAACCCGCCGTGGCTGTAGGGCAGGCTCACACTCAGCTCGGGCGAGAGGTACACGCCGTTGCCCAGCATCGTGTTCTACGCACAAAACAACAGAACGAAGAAAATCTTTTATTTCTGTCCACATTGATTACGTACAAAAATCCCTAAGTACCTGTGCGTAAAAATTGCTATTGGAAATCATAAAAAGATATATACATATGTTATTATACTCCTACCTTTGTCAGATGTTGCTGCAACCCAAAGTTCAAGATGGTGTAGAAATTCTCCAAACGGTTTCCGTGATAGGCGTAGAAAACTTGATGATTCTTGGCCAGCTCTTTCCACTTGCCCTCAGCAGCTGACTTATAAGAGCTGACCACTTGGAAGATGCACTGAGGCTTGGGAGCAACCGTCGTGGGATGAGCCATCGACAGTATGCTGTCGTGCTGGAGGAAATAAATACCTATACTTATTCCATTCAAGTCACACGTAAAAAAATGTTGGCGGATGTTTTACGAACTCCGATCAGTACAGACAGACAGTAGTACTTATAAGTACTTACATAACCAAGTATTTTGAATACAAATCAATTAGTCAAGTGACCGAGAGAGACCTGTCGAATAAGCGGCGAGGAACAAAAATTAAATAATAAAATATGTAAAATTGTCGTATACATTATGTATGCGCGTTAGGTATTCGTTGATCCTAATAGGTACATATTTTGCCGTAGAGTTTGTACGTAGTCGTCATTAATTTTATCTAATATTAGAATTAAATTAAATTTATCTACTTAAATAAATCTGACATTGTTTGTTTGTAAATGACATTATGTACACATTTTTATGTTTTTATCTTTAATTCTTTCGTTAATAATTAGTATTAAGTTATATAAATGATTACTGTATTATATGACGTACCTATTGTAGCGCAATGTTATAAGGTCAATAAATATCTTTGAATCTTTGAATTAAAATACCTATAAAATATAATACATACCGCTTCTATTGGTACGGTTTTTAGGGAGGGCTCCTTAAGTCTGACGAGAACGTAAAATAATAGATCGATAATATCGCCAATGTTAGGCAAGTTCTCCAAGTTGTCGAGCTGATGAAGCACCAGATCCAAAGCCGGTACATCTGTTATCACGCTTAGCTGAAAATAGTTTACACATTTTTAACACGTTCGAGAAAATAGGCCACAGTTTCGCTTGTGCTGATGTCACTCCAAGTGGCTTGAATAAAAAATATAGGAACATTTCAGAGGTCTTTCGAGTAGTTCCAAAATATCTGACAACAGAGTTCGTCATACTTGTAAGAACTTACTTACCTACCTGCCTACTGTACACTCGCTCGCTAAACCTTTGAATATTCAATCAAAAATCAACAAATGGTATTTTGCGTAAGCGCTAAACTAACGCTCTCCCGCAGTTTAGAATACCTATTGAATACCTCTTGAGTCGTATTTCCTCATGACTGAGGGTCGTGACTCCCCCGCAGAATTAATTCTCTCTTAGGCAGATACATCGTGGTGGGCGCCCAGGTCCTTCCAAGGAAGACACATGTCCTCGGGCTCGGATATTGAGGTCCTCAAACATGTCGGTTTTCTCACGATGTTTTCCTTCACCGTGAAGCGAGTGTAAATCACATAACTTGAAATACAAGTCATTGGCGTAGGGCTGGATTCGAACCAGGGTGCGTCTGGATAAAAACAGATACTGGAACCGCTGAGCCACACTCGCTTACCTTTAATAGATATGTATTTTGTATACCTATAGAAAGAATCTCGTTGAAGCCAGTCATTGGATCCAATGCATCTACGACTTTTTTGTTTTATCACATACGAAACGCATACCTAAATACGTGATAGATATCTTTAAAGATATTACTTTTATTTATTTTATCATGTACTAGCTGTGCTCGCGACTTCGTCCGCGTGGAATATTTATTTTGTGCATCATATTTATTTTCAGCAAACAGTCTTCAGCTTTATAAATTATAGCTGTTACCTGTTACCCACGATTTGAGCCGTTTTCTCCACATTTTCCATTGTTTCTTCGCTCATATTAGGTAGTTGCAGCGTGATGTTATATAGCCTAAAGCCTTCCTCGATAAATGGTCTATTCAACACAAAAAGAATTTTTCAATTCGCACCAGTAGGTTCCTGAGATTAGCGCGTTCAAACAAACAAACAAATTTTTCAGCTTTATAATATTAGTATAGATTTATGTATTACCTACACACAAAAAACGTCGCCAATTTTCAGGTAGGTAGTTTCCACTTAAAAGTGTAAGATTTTTTTATTAATTAAGTACTTACCTACATTGTAAGTATACTAGATGGCTATGGCACTAATCTACTTACTATATTTATATTACTAAGCTCGATAATTCAATTTAATGTTCACACTAACCAGCTCATCCATATCTTTAATGCCACATTTCATGAACGCTGGCGGGAACGGCCTCAGGCAGCTTTCGTGTCGGAAACTTAAAGCTGCCGCTACAAATAAGCTCCATTTTATATCCGCAGCTTTGAAATCTTTTTCTAGCACCAATCTGAGTCAGAAAAACACGTGTTATGCTAGGCTAATATACAATTTACGAAGACTCCAAAAATAATATTACTTATATGAATAAGGGCACCGGATCAAATTAGCGTAAATAAGAAAAAATATGCGCGCATAGGGCAGTACGCTTTTATAACAAGTAGAAACAGAATATATGTATAAAGATATAATATTTTAATTTAAAACCTTAGATGGACCGCCTTCTTCTCGAGGGAATCTAGCTTAGCTTGATTATTGTCGGATAAAGTTTCAGATGCAGAAGCTAAGTTACAGTTTGTTGCGGTATCAGACAGCGCTTCAGGTTCTCCATCCATACTAATTTATCAAAAACTGTATTTATAATCACAAAAAATTGTTAAATATTCGTCATAATTTTGGAAAATAAACAAACGTCACTAAATTCATCCTGACACCAAATCATAACATCAGCCAGGATTTTATCATATCCATCTTTGAAGGTTTTATACACGGTATGCTTGGTTGAGAGATTTTTTAGGTTTTATTTTACAAAATCCGTGTACAAAAACCAAATTCAAATAAAGTATTTTTTTTAAGAAAAAAAAGTGTCTTATCTGTGGTTTCCCTAAAATTCCCACCACTCACAGCCATGAAGTTAGAGTTCTACCTCTAACTTCATGCTCACAGCCAACACTTCCTTTTTGTCCTTGCCTGGCTGTCATGTGTCAGTAGAATAGCTAGTGCTGCCATGTTATAATATTAAAATCTATAATATTTATTTTTAAGTCTGTTATGAATAAGTTAAGTTTAACTATGGATTAAAATAATAGCATTAAATATACGCAAATATTGTACGATAAAATATGTGAGAAAAGTAATGATCTAAATTTGGTTCGACTACACAGAATTTTAACAACAGAGATTAAGGTTCATACTTTACTAGCCCAATCATCCTAGTAATCAATCTTTAGTTTAAACAAAATATGAAAATTTCTTTCAGATATCAGAAATAAATAGAATCCGTAAAGGGTGTTGTAATGATATTAAGATGAGACACCAAAAGTCCGCAGGTAGACACCGCTTCATGGTGGAAGTGCCGAAGTATCGAACGCAGCGCTTTGCTTCAACGTTTATTGTAAGGACGGCAAAGCTTTCGAACACTTTACCAGAAGCTGTGTTTCCTGCGAACTACAAT
Organism: Macaria notata; assembly: GCA_927399415.1. NCBI lineage: Eukaryota > Metazoa > Arthropoda > Insecta > Lepidoptera > Geometridae > Macaria > Macaria notata. Next base: position 7,726,441 of record OV656727.1, read on the forward strand.
CCAGGGGTTTTCAAATCTAGAGTTAATGGGTATCTTCTAGGTAAACGTGTTACACCCTAGGCTGCAGCGATGCTTAACGTCAGGCAGGCTGTAGTCAAACGTAAACCTATCACACGTAAAAAAAAGTTAGCATTTAAGTCATTTGAAATAATATAACATGGCAACTTTTTTCACCTCGTTAAAAATTATAAAATAAAAATGGCGCTTATGTTGTGTTGAGTACCTGTAAACACACGTATTGCTTTGTTGTACTCGAGTGAATGTGTTTAGGAATATTGAACAAAGTGCATTATATGGATTTTAGTGTTAATACAAAGTGGACTAATGAGTTTATTGACTGATGTCTGCCGTGGCTCCCACTATCCCCGGTTTGTGTTAACTTTGTTAAAGTTTCCAGGAATTATGTTAGGCCTATACACGCTAAATACTAGGCAAACCTTGAATTACGCTTACTATATATTTAATGTTAATAAAGCTGTAATCAGGTGTAGAGCTAAGTAATTAATTAAATTAAATATGTTTTGAAGACGACCTATTTTCTCTCTGACATTGGTCCGCGTGACGCGTTGTTGGTAATTATTGGAAGGAATGTACATTCAGCAGATAGGTAGTTTGCTGATGAAGCAGTTGTTGTATGTGTTATGTACTAATTACTGCTACTGTTTAAGATTGAAAATTATTTTAAGCTGTAAATACATTTTATACAAATTAGAAGTGCATTTACTATAAAATGCATTTGCTCTATAACAATTTTGCCACCCATTAATATACTAATTCAAGTGTAGATTTAGGCGCAATTCATTTATGTTGAATAAAACATAATGAAATTATTGCTTAGAAGTACCATTATCTAATCTTGGATAGAAACTGATGTGGGACACATTGTTGGAGTTGTTGTTGATGATGAAGGGTTTATTTACCAAAAATGATGATGAAAGGTTTATTTACCAAAAATGTTTTAAAGACTGTTGTGTGTTTGTTACCAGACTATTTCTACACTTTCAGACTATTTTTATATATGTGTTTTTATTTTTATTTTATTTTTTATTTTTTCTGTTCAAAATTATTGCAATTTTCACAGATGATCTATTTTGTTGGCTGCAACAAGAAAAAGTTAAGAAAAGCAGTAGGAAATATGTTATAGTCACTCCCATAAAAGTATCTCTGTGTACAACATTAAACATTTCATTTCTATAATGTAATGAATGATATTTAACTCTCCATGTGCATATCTGACTCACACTGATCTACTTATTTTAATTGCAATATTGCATTTTAAGCAATTCTTAACTGTGTTATTGAATACCATACAAATAAAACAGTTTACAATTTTACACATTTTTTTTCCATATATTGTAATTTGTAATATAATATTATAATACATCATCCATCATATATATGTAGTGTAATGAGTTGCCCTTAGTTTGTATTCATCATTAAATATTGTAATAAGAAAGTGGCAACTTTTGAGCTGGAATTTTGAACCACCCAGAGGTCTCTGACATGGTTCAATGACAAACAGCAAGGACCAACAATATAATGTGTCATCTATACTTATAATAAAGCTGAAGATGGTCAAAAATCTGAAAATAGAAGATATTAGAAAAATTATTGTTTAGGTATACTTTAAATCCATAACAGGACATGTTTCAGCACAGTTTATTTGTTTACCACCCATAACACAAAAAACTCTGGATGGATCATCATGATTTTTGGTATGTAAGTACTTAGGTAGTATGAGGTTTCAGAAGTGTCATACACTACTTTTTATCTCATAATAACGCAAGTAAAGCCACATGCATCCACTTATAATAAATATAATATAAAATTATTGACTTTCTACACTAAAACTGAATTATAAAACTTTTTGTTTATTTCTTCTCCTACAGGGGTTGACCCAACAAAGGATATACAGAAACGCCGTGCCGCCAGTGTTGGGTGAGTGTTATCTTATTTACAATTTAAGTAGCAATTTTACATACAGATCATATTTACTTACTAGATAACTTATCTCAAAAACCTATCAGGCTGAATTATGGCTGAGTGCACTCTCTGTACCCAATCATAAATTGATATTATTAAGTAGCAATAAATTTCATGAAGTAAAAAATGGTTCAATCAATCAATATAGCTTTATTATACACCAGAAAACAAGAATACAATAGTTATTTGTTATACAAGAGTGCAAAGTTGCTTTTTAACCGCATGTTCAATTTTGATGACCGAGCAAGTGAAGGATTCTAAAATTGAATCATGAGTGCAGCGAGTGATTCAAAATTAGAATCCTGAGTGTTAGCGAGGGAATCAAAAGAGTATGAGGTGAAAAATCTTTGCACTCGAGTGCAACACGTAACTTTTCATTCCACCTCAGCGAGGAAATGACTAAATGCCCGCGTACAAAGCAAATTGTAAAAAAGAACACCAAGAAGGTTCCAAGTCTGAGTTATTAACAAATTTAAAAAAAGTTGTATGATATATTTGGCACCATAGAGGTAGCAAGCAGTAAATAGGTTTAATTATTTTTTAATTCAAAAACTTAGTGCACACGATGTTCTAAATTCAATTTACTTTATCCTCTAGAGAATAAAAACGGCTTTTGAACTCAGATATTGAAGAGTAAAAATACTCTTTCCGAGATGGTGGGATGAAAAATAATTTACAGAAATATTACTTGACCTTGGGCTTATTGGCATTTAGGCATGGTTACTTTTTTATATCCTATTATTTGAGACTTTCATAGGACATAATATCTATATATGTAGTTTATATGCAAATAAAAACAAGCTCTATAAAATTGCTGAACTGATTTTTGATTAAACATAGCTAGCAGTCCTAATCAACTCACCTAATAAATACAAGAACTAGATCATCATCATGCCACAGACAAATACACAGATCTGTAGAAAATATTAAGATAAGATAAAAGTAATTCTCAATGTATTTGTCACAGGTCAGATGAAGACGACGCAAGTGGTGGAAAATACACAAGGATGGAGGAGGACAATATTCAAGACAAAGAGAGATTTGCAAGGTTTGTTTCTTTATAACTGTTTGAAATAGTATTGATAACACTTGCTTCTGTTGCTGCCAGATTATAGTCTATGTCTATTTTTTATTTTATTGTAAACTAGTGGACGCCTGCGGCTTCACTCGCGAATTTTCAGGATAAAATGTTGCCTATGACACTCCTAAGACCTCATACTAGGTACCTATGTACCAAAAATGATGATGATCTGTTTAGCCGTTTTTGCATGATAAGCTTTTAAATAAACTGAGATACAGATGACCAAATTTCTAAAGTTTTTTTAGCTATCAATTTAAAGTATCTTCAATATTCAGACTTGACACTCTTCAGCTTTATAGTATAGATATGTACATACCTGGATGCATTAAGCAATGTGTATATAAAAGTAACAGCAGTAGCAAAAACTACTGATTGGTAAATGCAGGTGAAGGCCACCACTGTATCACATTAATATCTTTTATGCATTTATACTTAGATCTCGTATTTTCCCACATGCCACAATGTGTTGTTAATAAATTAAACCTAAAATTGATGAACTATACAGGGTTAAGTACTTATTATAAAACAAGTTTGGATTCGATTTGTGATATAGGTAAGTATAAAACACATGAAAAATGTGTCAGTTGTTAAGCCATGTCAGAGGCCCTTCAGGCGGCTTGATAAACTCTCGATTTGGCCACTCTCATTCAATAAGAAGAAGACCAGAATAATATAGAGACCTTAGATTATATGCTTTATACCCAAAACATAAACAATATTTAATATCACCACAACATTTCAAGTTTGTATACAAAAATATGTTAAATATTCAGTAATCTTACAAAGTAGGCAGCATCCTCTTTATTAGTCTATAACAAACTTTTTTCAATATTATAAGCAGCTAAACTTTATCAATAGGAAATCTTGATCATTGTATAACATTGTTTTGACTATGATTGAAATCAATTTAACTTCAGTAACTTGTTAGGTTCCCATCTCATACAATGACATTGAGTTAGCTGTGAATTAGGTGTAATGATTGAAAACGTGTCTTATCAAACAGGCGCCGCGCGCTTTCCTTTAATAAAATGCATAATGATCTTTAGACCAAGTTTTTACGATAATTTTATGGATCTTTTCTTTTCCAAAAATGTGTATTGGTATGATCACATTGAAGTTTGTAGTAAAATACCCAAGTTAAATGTTTGGTATGATTTTGAACTTTTAATGTACCTACAGTTTATCCCGCGCGTAATTTTATGCATCTCAAGTATGTTTCTGTATGAAAAATAAATTAAAGAAAAAAATCTCTACAAATTTGACCAATATCCAGATCCCGCAAAGTACGTGAACGTTTTATTTAACTTTCTTTAGTAACTTATTGTATTTGTAACTGTGTGCAGCCGTGAGAACCACTGCGAGATCGAGCGGCGCCGGAGGAACAAGATGACGGCGTATATCACGGAGCTGTCCGACATGGTGCCAACATGCTCCGCGCTGGCGCGCAAGCCGGACAAGCTTACCATACTGCGTATGGCTGTGGCTCATATGAAAGCCTTGAGAGGTAAACAATTACATATTTTAAATCTTCAGCTCCTCCTATCGAGCAATTCATTTGTTACATGTTATGTGTACATTTCCACAAAACAATCTATTTGGACAGGCTACCATTAATTTTGTGGAGAGATCATTCATATTGAAATTCGCAATGTTTTTTTTTTTTTGACATGATATTGGCTTACGCTTGACTACAACTTGCCTGATGGTAAGCAACGTTATAGTCTACGATCTAGCGCGCTTGCCTAGAAGAAACCGGTTTACTCTCGACTTGAAGACCGACAAATTGTAGTTCAAGGGGAATAGAGATTCGGGCAAAGAGTTCCACAGTTGGGCTGTTCGCACGATGAAAGTCGAAGCAAAACGCTTGGTGCGAGTCTTTGGAACCTCAACTGTATAACGGTGCCTCCTTGCCGAACCTCTACTCGTACGATGGTGAAATGGGGCTGCAGGAATTAAATTATGCAATTCCTCCGCACACTCTCCGAAATGCAACCTGTAAAAAACCGAAAGACTGGCGGTGCCTTAAGCTTGGATTTCCTAGGAAAGCGGTTCCGACATATAGCGGCCGTAATACAGCGGTGAATGAACGTTGTCTATGTAAACGTAATGGCGCGGTTTCCTAGAAAGCGTTAACTTGCACCGTAATTTACTTTAATTATTTTTGCGTCCGTAATATTACAGCCGCTATATGAAGGCACCGCTGTCCTAGGAAACCAAAGCTTTACGGTGACCTTACGGCGGTGCTCAAGGCTTTGTAATTTTGAGCTACAGATTGAGTCTTTCGCAATGATTTTTTTTGCCCGCTTCTCAATTAACTCTAACGCCTCAAGCGGGTACTTGGCAGAACCATCCCAAAGGTGCGAACAATACTCCATACACGACCGAACTTGCGCTTGATGCAAGGTCAGCAGCAGAGTGAAGTATCGTCGCACCTTGGAGAGGATACCCAGCTTCTTGGTTGCGAGTTGAGCTTTAGACTCAATATAGGAGCCAAAGTTGAGGGTCGGAGTCAAAGTGACACCTAGCAACTCTAGATGGTCGGTGATGGGCACGGTTACATTTCGGAAAGAAGACGCCATTACAAATGGCCTCCTCTTCGCAGAGAAAAGACACGCTTGTGTTTTTGAGGCATTAAACTTGACCAGATTGGCATCGCCCCAATCGGAGACTGCCGTGAGGGAAAAGTTTAAGCGCTCAATCATGGCTTCCCTGCAAGACTGGATCTCGGCCGCACTAGCTCTAGCGGTGGACATATAGCTTTCTACAACAGTGCTGTCGTCTGCATACCCAAAAATACCAGGCTTCAACAGATCATTAATATGTAGCAAAAAAAGCGTTGCAGAAAGCACTGATCCCTGGGGTACTCCGGCATTAATCGCCATTAGATCAGACGAGCAGCCATCAACGACTACCCGGATAGATCTATCCCTCAAGAAATCCTATATCCACACGCAAAAACCAGCAGGCAGACCAAACGATGAAAGCTTGCTGATTAGGCCGTCATGCCAAACCCTGTCGAAGGCTTTAGAAATATCTAGAGAAACTGCCAGGGCTTCCCCGTATATCTCAATATCCTCACTCCAGATGTGTGTGGGGTACACTAAGAGATCCCCAGTGGACCGGTTCCGGCGGAAACCATACTGCCGGTCAATTGAACAATGTTATTTCTCGTTAGCAATATCTAGACACGTGGTGGCATATCAAGTCAACAAAACTGGCTAGCCGCACTGTGTGTAGTTTTTTTTATTAGACTGGCTATGTTTTGCTTTGTTTCCAGGTACAGGCAACACGTCCACTGACGGCACGTACAAGCCATCGTTCCTGACGGACCAGGAGCTGAAGCACCTCATCCTGGAGGCGGCCGACGGGTTCCTGTTCGTCGTCAGCTGCGACACCGGCCGCGTCATCTACGTCAGCGATAGCATAGCGCCAGTACTTAACTACTCGCAGGTACGTCTTAAATAATTATATAGGACACTAACTGTGGCACAGTAAGGCCCGTCATACACAATTCTATGAAAAATGTATACTCAAGTACTTATATAAGTATCAAAGTGACTCTTTGTTTATACTTGTATGAAAAGCTTTGTATTTGAATTGTGGCAGGCACTAGTAGACTAAAATCTTGAAATATCTAACAAAATTTGTAGGCTTCTGTTTGTAAGGCTAATATGCTTGGAAACCATCTTTTGATTATCTATACTTTCCTGACCTTATGAGTCCAACACTAAACTTAATATTATAATTTACTTGGCTACGCCATGAGATAAAACACAGTTGCGTCTTATTTATATCAGACTTAACTAAAATTAATTCATTTTAAACTTAGATATTGTGCGCAGTTTGTATGGTTGTTTTCTGTGACTTCACAACTTAATAGTCATAACTAGATAACACTCAGATGTAAAAAGTAACAAGTTTACAAGACACAGGTAAATAATCTGAGTCAATCACGCTAATATTACACTGAGACGAAGGTATGTGCGCATGTTTGTTACAGATAAATCATAAATATTGTAATAAATAATTATGTATGTAGATAAAAACTGTGCAGAAATATGTAGTGTTGTTCTGCTGCGACTGCTCCTCCACGGCTTCAAACAACAAACTTGTTTGTTTTTAGGTCTATTCCTAATGTAAATAAAAGTTCAATATGTTAACTAAACGTGCGTTCTGGGACCGCGGTAGCACGCTGACTCGCGGTCCAAGAACGCACTTTCGAAAGATGGTGTCATTACATCCGAAACGCGTAAATAACACACGCGAATTACACGTGAGTGAAAACCGTATTGATAAAATGTCTCACGAAAGTTTTAATATTAAATAAAATTTATAATAAATATATTGTATGTGTGTGTGTGTGCAGGGTGAGTGGTACTCGTCGTGCCTGTACGACCAGGTGCACCCTGACGATGTGGAGAAGGTGCGCGAGCAGCTCAGCACGCAGGAGCCGCAGAACACGGGCCGCATCCTCGACCTCAAGACTGGCACCGTCAAGAAGGAGGGCCACCAATGTGAGCCTCTAACACTTTGCCACGCCTCGTTCAATCTGCGCCAGTGTCGTTTTATAGATCCGACATTATCTATTGACTAGACCGAGATCACGGGGTCAGCATGGTGTTTCACAGATTCGGAACGTTTCCGCTCGGCAACGAAACACCAATCAAAAACGTCAAAACTTACTTATTTTCACCAATAACAGCCCACCACCAATTGTAGAAGTCACAAGGAGTTCTACTATTGGCGTTTCGTTTTAGAGCGGATACGTTCCGAATTTGTGAAACATCCTGCAGGTCCCTTGGATTCTGTCCCGGTATTGGAACTGTACGATAGTCTCTAGCACGCGATCACGTGGTCTGATGTAGACGATTCTGTTCTGGTATCTGTTTCTAATACCGGGATAGTCTATTCACTGGATCATGGCATCAGAAAATGACACTGGAGTAGACACTTTCAGCTGGCCTGTGACACAAGTGCTTGCAATTCTCGCATTTCTGGCCTTCCCTCCTGGCTTTGGCAGTTATTTGTATTTTATTTGGTTTGTGTGTAAAGATCAGGTATGGCGGTTATTTTAGTTTTGATTACTGTTGCTATCGGCCAGACAATTACAATACAACTCATTATGTGTACATATTAAACTGTGTTTATATGTACTACAAGTACCTATTAATTCGAATAAGTTTTACAAAGAGCTTGCCTATAGAAAACCAGTCTTATTTACAGCGGTCAGTATAAAATATGCTTGAGCTAATACACAAACGCCTCTATCATTGTATTGAGACAGTGATGTTAAGTAACTGTGTGTGTTGTTTGCGCAGCGTCGATGCGGCAGGTGATGGGGTCGCGGCGCGGGTTCATCTGCCGCATGCGCGTGGGCGGCGCGGCGGAGGGCGCGCACCTCGGCCGCCTGCGCGCGCGCAACTCGCTCGGGCCCTCGCACGACGGACACAACTACGCCGTCGTGCACTGCACCGGCTACATCAAGAACTGGCCGCCCACAGGTAGAGTATGGTCGCTACACATACACCACACATCGCACTATACACACACAGCACCTCAATAAACATATTTTTCTTTCATTGTATGTACAAATTGCATTATGCAATTATGTGTAAAATCTAAATTACCGAATACTATCTTATTCATGCCTAAACAGGCCTATCGAAGCGCAAAGGCCTACCTAAATCTTAATTATTTGTTTTTCTTATTCTTTTGTGACTACATGAAAAGAATATGCTTGTATTCGCGTTATATAACTGTAGATAGCATTATGTTCAGTTCAGTGTGAACATAGTTTTACCTATGTTGGGATGTCAGACTTGTTTCCAGGCATGCAGATGGAGCGGCCGGCGGACGACGAGCTGCACGCCTCGCACTGCTGCCTCGTCGCCATCGGACGCCTGCAGGTGTGTACCACACTCACTATCATAAACATTACATTCATAAAGATCAGCTTTTGTGTTATAAAGTAAAACAAAATGTTGAATGTAGTAGTATATTTTCCTTCTCTTTTAAAAAAGGTATTGAACATTTTGTTATACTTTCATTAACTTTATCGGTTAAGGAAGACAGGGCACATACCTAGAAGATGCAGATTCTACTCCTTCCGGTCTACGACTATTTTCGTCATTTCCAATTATGTTTATAAGTATATATTATTGCGGGTTCAGCACATAGTCAAAATAACCTATCTTGCATTGTTGCTGTCTACACAGTTATACCATTTCAGTTGTAGCCAGTTTCTATGTGTCACTTGCCTCGCACATTATGTTAACTGGCCACTACGTGTGTGTGCTGGCTCTCGGTTAATACTTCCCCCATCTTCCCCACCCACCAAAACAAAGGAAACAAAAAACTGTATTTATGTACGTTGACATAAAGTTGTTATGACTAAATGATTATTAATGCTTACGAGCTGCAGGTGACGTCGACCCCCAACGCGGCGGAGTCTGCGCTGTGCGCGGGCGGCGCGGAGTTCGTGTCGCGCCACTCGGCGGAGGGCCGCTTCACGTTCGCGGACCAGCGCGCCGCGCAGGTGGTGGGGCACGCGCCCGCCGACCTGCTCGGCAAGCTCGCCTACGAGTTCTACCACCCCGAGGACCAGCAGCACATGCGCGATAACTTCGAACAAGGTATGTATGTATGCACTTGTACTATGTTCTTGTTAATGACCCAAGAAGCGTAGAAAATATAGTGGCACTTGTAATATGTTCTTGTTAGTGAAACTGATCACAAGAATAAAAATAAATCTATGATAAGGTTTCATTTCACTTTAAAATGCGACAACATGCGTGATTATGTACAAGTGTTCAAAGAGTTAACAAATTAGTTTCATAACTTCCTCTTCATCTTTCTTTATGTACCAGTGGCAACCTGCCGAAAGTGTTCAAAGTAAAATAAATGCAGATTATTTATTAATCTCGAATTAAGAGTCATGTCAAGTCTATTCCATAGCTATACTAAATTTAATGAATTTCTTATCAATAAAGATTGTTTGTGAAGAAGGTTCAAATACGGAGAATTGTATTAGTAATAACGTTTATTCTAGTGTTGAAACTGAAGGGGCAGATCATATCGCTGATGTACCGGTTTCGGACCAAGAGCAGAGAGTGGGTGTGGCTGCGGACCTCCGCCTTCGCCTTCCTCAACCCATACAACGACGACGTGGAATACATCGTGTGCACCAACACGCTAGCCAAGTGAGAACTAACATTTATATTTGTAGCGTTAGTATTCATTGTGTGAATCTATTATTATTTTCTAATAACACAAGTACAAGGAAACGGAGTGAATAAGAGTCATCTTTTATAAAATATTTCATGATAAAACACAAAGTGTCGGCAAATGTCTAAACTACTCTTTGACATCAGTATTAAAAAGTTAATAAGTTTCGTCTTACATTTATAAAGTATAGACTCTTTTGCTTGGAATGTCTGATTTCCTATTCTCCTACTCAGTTTTTTTTCCCATATGTTATTTTTATAATATTTTTGTGTTGTTTAATATTTTTGTTGTTGTTGTTTATTATTTTAATACGTGTTTTTCGCCTATTTGCTAACGTGTGTGTGTGTGGGCAGCCGGTCGCTGGGCGGCGCGGCGGGCGGCGGCGAGGCGGCGCCCGAGGAGAGCTACGACTACCACCTGCGGCACCGCGACGTGTACGCGCAGCAGCAACAGCAGCAGCAGGCGCCGCTGCACCACCACCACGCGCCGCCAGGTACGCACAGCTGGAGGAAGTGGAGGCTCATAGCTCCGAGATCCACATACCCTGCTGCTGATATAGTATATTTACTCATGTGTTATATCCCTGTGTTGCAGGCGTGGGCGGCGCGGCGGGCGCGCGGTCCCCGGGCGAGGCGGGCGGCGTGGCGCCGCCCTACGCGCCGCACTACCCGGCCGAGTACTCGCCGCACCGGCCCGCGCACACCTCGCCCAACACCACCTGGACCACGCTGCGCCCGGTAACTACACACATACCTGCTGCTCATTAAACTTATACATATATCACATATACTTTCTTTTACTTTGCGTTTGATGATGAAGCAACATTCGTACGAATACTAACGTGTCTATAATTGAATGGATCTAGCTGGCTCCTGTCTTATTTAAGAGATGCGTAAGAATGATGATGTACAGTGATGATTGAATATCCAATGTTATCAGAGCGGCGGCGCCGGCGGAGAGAGCTACGCGTACAGCGGCGAGGCGGGCGGCGGCGCGGCGCCGGTGGCGGTGGCGGGCGCGGCCGAGGGCTCCCCCGCGCGCTCCCCGCCCGCGCCGCCCTACCTGCCGCCCGCGCACTACCACCACAACCACCACCCGCATCCCACGCACGGTAACTATTTACCTGCCTTACTTACATTACATACAAAATTAGTAACTACCTTTTCTACACTAACTCTTGGACATTGTTTTTGACGTACTAAAACGGTCCTAAAATGGTTATGCGTTTGTCTACAATCCTTTACTAAAATACTTGATAAAAACATTGTTCGCCTATTCCTACCAACAGTAAATAAAACAAAAGGATGTTATAAGTTTAATTTGTTCGGTTTGTCTGTATGTTGTACAGTAGACTTGTGTTATAGAGTTGTGGTATGTGTTGCAGCCGGCATGTGGTCGTGGCAGGGCGGCGCGGCGGCGGGAGTCGCGGCGGGCGCGGAGGGGGCGCACGCTCCGCACGAGCTCTCCGACATGCTGCAGATCCTGGACCAGAGCGGCACCAACACCTTCGAGGACCTCAACATCAACATGTTCAACGCTAACTTCGAATAGCGGCGCGCCGCCCAGCCCGCCCAGGCCCGCCCCGCGCTTAACTATTTACTTTTGATAATTTTAAAATTATTATGATAAAGACGTAAAGTTCTAATAGTGAAGCGAATGTAACGGTATGCCGTCGAGTGTATGCCTGTGTATAAAGCTTGATTCGGTTGTATGTACCAAAAATGTTTTGTGTTACAGATCTTATTTACAGTAACCTCGATCTAAACAGATCATTGATTGAGACCACATTCAGGGTATGCCTTTATTTCCGTAAAAATATGTGTCGAAGATTGATTTGACGTGTTCATTCTGTTACCAGTTTACTATCACTTCGTACAGTTTCTTAGCAAACTGCGAATTCTCCCCGATTTTTTAAAGATTGTTGTCCCACAAACATACAAACATATCCAACCACTATATTTTTGGATTGATAATAATTATTTGGTGCTGAAGTATGTACATCTAACTGTACACTGTAGTTGATGATTCTTGGTAATCACGAAAATAATACATAATTGGCAGTTGTTCATTGAACCCCCATTTTCTCATTTCTCTGTGTCCATTATAACTACCTACACTACACAATCTTTGAAACTTGATTGTTTGGGTTTATTAATGAATAGGTTTATATAATTAAGTTGTGAGTACATCTTGTACTAAATATATTTGATATTCTGTACTGTGTGTATGGTTTGATAGTTGTTATTTTTGTTAAGTACTTATTACGATAGACATAATGGATTTATTGTTAATCGAAGGCCCACTGTCATATTCAAATTAATAGAATTTATATTCTCGAGAAATAATTCCAAACCATTGCTTAAGTTCGGTTAGTTATCGTAAAATAATTTAGATTAATTTTTACTCTATTTTAGACAATTGAGAAGTTACATTATTATTTACCATAAATAAATTAAGTAAAGCATTTACGAATACTTTCGTATATTGATTTTTATTTTTTTGGTTAAATAAGAGTATCTGAATTTTGTAAAATGAAATTTTCATTAAATATAAAGGATACGAACCCATTGTTTAGTTTTTTTCCTTCTGATCCACGGAAGCGCCTGAAATGGAATGTCACTTATTGGTCACCCGTCCAAGGGCATTTATTCTTCTTTTTTGTCCTATAAAGACATAATAGCGTCAAAAAATTCACTAAATTTAAATGTATACAATTTTTATAAGCTAGACACATCGAGAAAAGAGAGATTAATAAAATGAATACTTTTTAGAATCAAATAAACAAAAGAGCAGGCTAAAATTCCGCTTCTTGATTTTTTATGAAAATCAAATAATAAATTACATCATCCGGTAAGAAAACAAGCAATACAAAATAATATACTGGCAAGTAAAGCATGTACACAACTTCTTTAGCCCGCTTATTTTTGAGAAAAGCTCTAATTTCAAGCAACTTGCATCGTTGCGGTTTTAAATAGAGTTTTTATAAGATTTTATATAACCTGAAATTGCATAATTCATGTACATAAGCATTAGTTTGATTGTCACAAAAGCCTTTTATTTTGTAACATTTTTTCATTATGTTGGTATTCATCATGGAAGTAATATATAGGGAAATATTACTGCTGATCCAATATGAGCAGAGCGAGGCGAAGTATGAAAGGCAGTTGTCTTTTTCTAACTAGGGTGGCAATAAATTATATCATTAGGATATACCAATTTATATTCTTACCAAATCGGGAGCAGTCTCTTTTGCGGTCCTATTTTACCTGCATCTTGCCAGTCATGATGATCCTTAGCTCTATTGACGCGTTAAGTAACAAACACCAACAAACTTACTTACAAATTAAAATGCACTTTAGTTTGTAACTTATAATAGTATCGATTCGGTTAATTGACATGGAGGCAATGTGATCAAAATCATAAACATTTTGCAGCAATTACAATATTTATTTACAAGTTCACATTTAAATTTCATGTAGGTAGTTGCCTATATCCTATATTTTTTACACTATCGTTTTCCTTGTGTTTCAAATTCTAACTGAAACGAGTGATGGTTTAAACTATGTACACCAATATAAAGCAAACTGTATACAATACTAAGGAATCGTATGTGAAACCATGCTATAAGAATATATGACTTGGCTACTTTTTATCAGCACTACTACTAATAGCTACAAATCAATTACTAAATTTTTCTCACCACGGCAGGAATTGGGATAGCGTCTTTTTTTAACAAACGGTGAGAATTTCGAGTATTAAAAGATTTTGGATCAAAGTGTAGACTGCAAAATTTGGAGAATTCTGTAATAGGTCGTGTAATATTTAAGTTCTTTTGCCAATTTATTTTGATGTTTTCATTTTTAGGAAAACTGAAAAAATATCATACTGCACAAATTATTTCAAGCACGAGAAAATATGGTCACCTTAGTCCCAATAATGTAATCTTACTTAAACTTTAGCATACCTGTAGAAGGATATATTGCAACCACTATAAGATTCATTTCTGCATCCCGGAACACTAAAGGTTCTTACCATTTTGTTATTTTTACAATAAAATACATTTATATTATTTTTACAAATTACATATGAAATTATTTATTTCCCGCCATCTTTTGTCATATAATGTCATCATAATTTAATGTTGCTTGTGGGTATAAATAATATAATATTAATTGGTTACTTATTTTATTTTGTATTAATTTCACAAATTAATTCAGATTTCTATGTGTCAAGTAAGATTTATAATAAATAAAATTAAATAATATTATTTATTGCTAAATATTTCAAAACTTAAGTTGACAGTGACATTTATCACACATTATTTTTTAAACTGGCAAGCTGTTGAAGCAAGACAACAGCCTTCTCCTCAGATAAAGGAACCAATAGATATAACCCTGATGACGTAACGTAATGGTAAGAATGAGATAGCGCGCTACAGTTTTCACAAGTGTAATGAAATGCACGATATTATTTTTTTGTCCTTGTCACCGTGGCCGTTTTAGTTTGTTTGTCAAAAAGCAAGTTTGCCAAACATACCAACGTCTTAGTGGTGATTTTGAGATTTTACTGTATTTTGGAGTTTTGTAGGTGATGTGATAATTAATATAGTGTTGTGGTGTTTATGTGCAATGGTGGGTTGTAGTATTTTAGGCTGCAAAAGCCGTAGTGAGCGGAAAATTGAAGGAATTACATTTCACTCGTAAGTTCATTATTTAAGTAAAAATATGATGATATTGATGTTTATTTGTGAATAATTTCGTATTATAATGTATATTCAAACCATTTCTTAATCAGAAATATCGATTAAATACGGAATATTTACAAATAAACAAAACATAACCTTTAATTCTTAGAAGTTCAGTGTTGCACTGTTAAGAAACTTATTTACCTACCCAGATTCACATCAGAAAAAATAACATATTTATTTTACATTTTAGGTTTCCTGCTAGTGATGATACACTGAAAACTTTATGGGTGGATGTTACTGGACGTCAAAATTGGCAGCCTACTAAATATTCAAAAATTTGTTCAATTCACTTTGATGTGAATTCCTTTGAATATAAAAAGAAGAACGTCATATTAAAACCAAATTCAGCTCCAGTGAAACATATATTTGTAAGTAAAATTCATTATCATTTTTTAATTATTTTAGCAGTTTATTGCAACATGTTGTGATCTAATACTTTGCCGGAGAGACTAATAAACTTCTGTTTAAGGACTGTTTCTGTATTCTGCAATCCCAATCAGTAATGTGAGCAGCAAATATAGCTGGATTAAAGGGCAATGTAGTCAGTGAAATTATTGGGCATACGAGTTTAGTAGGCCAATATCCCTGAATAAGCACAAAATTTTAACCTGAATGGTGTTAAAGACATCCGTTTAAATGCTGTAAGCAAATATATTATGTACATTTTATTAATTGTGTTCAAATGTTTTCAGTCTAAGAATCCAACGCAGTGTGGCAGAGATGAAGGGGCTAAAAGTTTTCATGATGCAGTCAGTGTTATGGTATGTACCTACATACCCATACTTCATAAATCATCTACATACAATTTATTGCTGGTAAATATTTTATAGATGATTTTTAAATAAAATATTTAACAGTAATAATTATATGACATATCTGTCAGACTATTGCATATAATATTTAATTTTGATTGGTTTTATTGAAGTCAGTGATAGAAGTTTGCATTATTTTTGTCATAAAATTACATTTAATGCCTTATTTTTTTCCATTTACAGCCAGGTACCAGCACTAGTCATGACCATGTACAAATGTCTGGAACCAAACGAACTAATGTTTTGCAAGAAGTCCAAAATATTCAAAATAAGAGGCAGCATTTGGTAAGTGTAATCTGTATAATATATCTCAGACATGTTCAGTTTTTTTAAGTAATACATATTGTACATATGACTGAAATGCAAATGCATACTATTGTCTTAACATACAATTATTGTCTTTTTTCAGATGTCACAACCTGTTTTGGAGCAGTCATCAACTCCTATAAAACATAAAAGCATACAAAAATTGTTCGAGCTTGAGAAGAAAAAATCAGCCAGTCGCCTAAAAAAATTACGTGCTGTGCGTGAACGAGAGAGAGAGAAGAAGAGATAAGAGATTTTGGCGGATTGCATTATCCATCTAAGGACGTGATCGAAATATGTTTATATGCTGAAAAAGTTCTAAGGCATATCCTCACAGTCAATGGTATTGCATATTTTAATAATAAAAATAACCTACCAAAGCTGATAGTTGAAATTTCGAAAAAGTTTATTTTTTCAAAAATTTTTGAGGAATTAAGTGAGCATTTATTGGAACAAGATCCTCTTGAAAATCATTTGATTCTTTTAATCAGAGCCATTACGCTTAGATTTTTAGAAGTAAGAATCCATTTCTTACTAAAGAAAACATCTAGAAGAGATGAGAGAATTAGGAATTTTCATACAAAATTAGTTTTATTTAAAGGACAATAAAAAATTATAAAAATTATGTGTGAAGTTTTATTTAAATGCCGCCTTGAAATTTGTTCGAAAAGACTTCAGGGAGGTGAAGCAGCACCTCTTTTTAGGCTCTTCCAAGCAGTCAGGGCAGCAATATGCTGGTAGTTGATACGGCTGCTGTAGGTATGCATAAAGTGGCCATTTTAAATATTATATATAATGATGAGAACAATATTTCCACTTCTAATTATCGCTCGTTTGCCTTCAGTAAATGCAAAGTTGTATTTATTGTACTAATAGATCATATTTTAAGTTGAATTGTCTCAAAGATAATATTATTAAATTTTGCCACCGAAAACTGGTAATTTTCCCAACATGGTCACACCGAAACAATATAGTGCTGTTTCATAGGCGGCCACGCTACGGTTATATCTATTGGTTCCTTTATCTGAGGCCTTCTCTATATGCCTTTCATTTTTGACCGATTTCACCCCCGATTTACCATTTATAGAAAATGAACTTTAAGTGTAAGAGTATAAGGTTTCTATTCATATAAAATTTATTTCACAAAACCAAATAGAGAACAATCCAGAGGGAAAGAGAAGGATGATATAAAAAATCCTTGGTATTCATAGACTCGGATGGGCGGGGCGGCATTTAGCAAACTAAGCGATATTTTTAAAGACCGTAAAATGCCTCAATGCTTGAAGACACGACTCTACAACCAATGTGTTCTGCCCACAATGACGTATGCTGCCGAAACATGGACGCTCACCAAGGAAACCATCGAAAAGATGAGAGTCGCACAAAGAGCAATGGAACGGTCCATGTTAGGCATTACGTTACGCAACAGGGTTCGTAATACTGAGATCCGAAAACGTACGAAGGTGGAAGACGTCGGGTCTCGTATTACGAAACTCAAGTGGCGATGGGCTGGACACTTGGCGAGACGTACAAGACGGCAGATGGAGCAAAGCAATAACTGAATGGTACCCACGGCTAGGTAAGCGAAGTGTAGGAAGACCTGTGCAACGGTGGCTGGATGATGTAAGAAAGTTAGAAGGAAACATCTGGGCAAGAACAGCGCAAGACAGGGAGTATTGGCGTAAGAGGGTGGAGGCCTATGCCCTGCAGTGGGTCCCATTAGGCTGATGATGATGATGATTCATAGACTAAAAAGCATTGTCAAGTCTTCTAGAAAAAAAAATCCTACACAAAATTTGTAAAACAAATGAAAATAGTTCAGAAGATTTCACGACTAAAACCCTCAAACTTATTTTATTACTGAATAAAATCCGATGATCTATTCTTTAATAAATCACCAAACAATGTTTACGTAAATCTTTCATTAGCAAATAAAAATGTTATAGTACCAAAGCAAGAGGAAACAAAAAGCAGCTGTTTCTGTAAACACATTGTCAATGTCATGTCAATGATATTGATATCTTGTCAGGATCTTTTGGTTTTCTGGTCTGGATCTAAATAAATAAATAATAAAACCATTAAGAAAAGTTGAAGTTGATTTAATATAATAAGGTTTAATTTTTCTTTACTTAAAATATTTGTTGGTGAACAGTTCTGGTATTCATGTAGTGATACACAGCTTAAAATATGACGAGATCGGGAAAGACTGCGCAAGAATTTATTCGGGACTCTTTTTCGCCCATAATAGCTGTGATGTGCAGCCCCAAAGTGGAAAATGTCGTCGCCAAAAACAATCTCACATTTACAGAGTTATTGCAACCATTTACAACTATGGAGTGGGAAGGTAACGTCGGCAGATTTGTACCTGATCATATCAAATCTTTAAATTATCCAGTAAGCTTACAGACTGCACAATGAAGAAACACAACAACTTACTCCTATATTTAATCTTTAAAAAACTCAAATTGCAGGTGATTAAGTTTGTCAATATTATTTCTAGGTCAATTTCGTGAACCAGGAGGAAGTGTATGTACAGTAAAAAACTGGAGAGTTATTGTTAGAGATGTAAATTGGAAGCCACTGCAGCCAACTGAGGCGAGAAGACAACTTAACAATGCTGTCTTGCACAACTACAGCGATAAAACTGTTGCCTTTGAAGCAGGTATACATATATTCTGTATTATTTTATAATTTCCAGTACATACAGTATAATGTTCTGTATTATTTTATAGTGTACAGTAGGTAAGTATTTACTTACTACCTATATTAATAAATAAATATAATATCAAGTTTTCCAATTGAAAAGCCTAATTTAAATGTCTTATATATTATTTTTAAAATAATTTACGAATTATTAGCACTGTTGCTATCATATGTCTAATATTTAGCAAACTGACTACAATTGTGCTAAAATTATCTTAACTACCTTTACCAACCAGTGCAGTGCAGTACTAGAATATTTATAATTGTTTTTGAATGATGTTTTAGGAAGCCGGAAGTTTGATATTCCACAGTGTACTCACTGGTTTGATGCCTGGAGAGAGACTTACCTGGAGGTGCAGTTTCCATCCGACCATGAGTTCACCAAGCACTTTCTGTCCTGTGTCATTGTTGGAGTAGCACATGATGAAAATGTCATTGACAGCTTCAACTCCTTGAACCAGCAGTATGCTCAGCTGCAAAACATTGCACTCCCTCTTCCCAAATGGTTCAACAGTGGAGTGCTCAAGTCATATCTCCTGATTCATGATGCTTCTGTCATTTCTAGGGAGAAGTATGTGTTTATTATCTAGTTATGGAGTTATATATCTTATTCTAATTTCATTATTTTGTCTGTAGATTGCACCCCCTATGGGTAGGAGTATAGTGTTCCATTTTGTAATATTTTAACCATTTTAATTACTTACATACATTCCACAATAAATATACTTTGATTTGATTTGCATACATTAAATTGAATGTAATTATTTTCAGAGCTGATGTAACATTTGAAACATTGAAGCAGACATTTGGTGCAAGCAACTGCTTTATATTATCAATCAACTCAAAAAGTGCATCTGACACAATTTTGCCTGATTATTGGGCTCCTTTTGTTAAGACATCATCTGAGAGTAATGTGAGTATAATTTTAAACCAGATACAATACATATATAATGTGCTAACACTATCTTGACAGAAATGTATGTAAGTATAATTTAAAACCAGATGCAATGTCCAAACCGCTTGGCTACGGCCTACTAATTGCCAGGCGCAAAAATAAAACCGTTTGAATCCTGCCAGTCATGATTATTTTCACACTTTGAAACAACCATAGTGCAAGCTTGTTTTTTATGCAATGTATTTTATGCCTAGACTATCATGGAAGTTTTTTTTATTCTTATAGTACCTATAGTGTTTTTCTCATGAATTTAAGTATGTTTTATGTATCAGAATGAGATGTCATCATCAGTTCCTCAAGCCACATCTCCTGCAGAACCTCACACAGTATTCACTCCAATAACACCTGCATCAGGTAAATAATTGAATTTTTATTTAATTTATGGAAACATCTCAAAATTATTGCTCAAACATACTTCTGTTACACTGGATTGCAGGAACATCTTTAAATATTAAAATCACATTAAACTTTGTGACAACAATGATTAGCACATTAAAACTAGGTGCCATGTGCCTATGGAATTTAATTAAGATGTTTTAGCAAGTGCTAGCTAATGAAAGCACAAGTTTCTATTCTTAATAACATTTTATATATTAATATTATAGTGTTAATATTTGCAGGAGAAGATGTTCTAGGCCTGACATCCTCGGTTCAGGCAGATAACTCCCATCCACTCACATCCCCTGACAATGATACTTATGACAATGCAAACAGCTTACAGGTAACTTCTACTATATATTTCATCCAATGTTTTCTTATTGCAATTTAAAACTAGATTATAATCAGATGAGGCTGTGTAACAAACAGTAACTAAAGTAGAGTAGCAGAGGATAATTTCTACTTGCCCTTCTTTGCTTGCTGTAAGATTAAGTACTGGAATTTGTATATTTATTATAGTTAAGATCTCTGTACCTACCCATAAATGTATATATTAAATGTATACAATACAATACAAAAACGTTTATTGGGTTCAAAAATACTTACATCTAGGTTCACTATATTAAAATATACAAAAACAAGAGTAATTTCTTATAATAGTGTGTTGTTGTATATTAAATGTATATATTAAATGAATATACAATGTTTATTGGTTCCAGACTCATTCATTTTCTGGAAGCGCTGAGAGTGTGAGTGTAATGAGCAGAGTATTAGACCTGTCCACTGAAGTTCACGGCATATGCCTCAACATGAACGACATTGACGACATTAAGAAGTTCCTACAAGATTATTCACAAAAAGCTCTACTGCCGTATCTGGAGAAACAGATAGCTCAGCTGTCAGAAGTGGTAAGATTTTATTAATGTAAAAGTTTGGTTTAAAAATGATAGATAGATAAAACTCTTTATTGAAAACACAGAAAAAACAAAAAGAAACACAAGAGACTTAAAAATAGTGCGGCCTTATCGCTAACTGCGATTTCTTCCAGGCAACCGTACGATGTAGAGAAGTTGATATCAAAATAAAGGACGGGCTAAATGCTATTTTTAAAATTTCTTGTGTATGTGAAATGATCTTGTTTATAGGTTGCAAATAGGAAAGGAGTGAGTCGGTCATTCTTCACCGCTATCGCGACTAAGCGATGGTTCGGGGCTGGCAAAGCAGGCAACACTCCCAACAACACAGTCACGTATGTTTATTTTTGTATTTACCTTCACATTGATTATATATGGCCATGTGTTGTTATGTGAACAGATGTTAAACCATATTTTTGAAAACGCAAACATACTTCTTTATATCTTCTGCTACCATGACTAATGCACATGATATGCAATATTTAAGTACAAAAACTTTATAAACTTATCTGTTAAACGAGTTCTATATGTCAATGTGATGAATAACATTTTCTATTATGTTTATGTTAGATCACCTGAACCACATTAATCTATTTTTAGTTTATAGGCATAACTACTTTGTTTAACTTCTAGAAATGGAAAAGACCACATCAATTTTTCTAGTTGTTTACGAAGTTGTTATGGATTGTAGGTATACGTCGGACTGCCCCGAGCTGCAGCTGCGCCGGCTGGGCGACCTGTGGTTCATGACGGGTCAGTGGGCGCGCGCCTTCGACGCCTACCACGCCGCCAAGCGCGAGTTCTACGCAGACAGCGCCTTCCTCTTCTACGCCGGCGCGCTCGAGATGGCGGCCGTCAGCGCCTTCATGGCCGGCGACGCCAGCAAGAAGACGCACGGATACATGGAGGAGAGCATCGTCACATACCTCAACACCTGCAGGTGGGCTCAATGCAATACTGCAGACGCATGCATCGCACTCTCGGGCCTTTGATCGCGATTCAGAGGTGGGTACCACTCGCCCTCCCCGGGGTCGAGTGGTACCATTGAAAAGGTTTTTCTGGGTCAAAAAAAAGAAAGGTTTAATGCAATACTGATAGCGTCTCGGTTGTATACGGATGTTATATGTAGATACGCCAGCAGCATTACTATGAGCGGCATTTTAATCATCAAATTATAAGGCGCAGCAATAAATATTCAGGTTCATTTTTGTGATGTATACCTGTACCAAAAAAATTTGAAATGGAACTAAATTCTTAATTTTTTTTTACACTCATGATAGTCATTTATAATATACCTACATATGTTGTCATAATTTATACTGAAACAAAAGTTTATTACCAATGACTTTATTTTCGTGTCCATATCTGTGTAATTCAAGTAAAGGACAAATATATTGAACAAGCACTATTTGTGCACCCGCCATATTTTCCTTCCGTTGTTGATTGTGTGGTCCAGGATGGTGCAGTACGCGGTGCGCGCGACGCTGCTGTCGGCGGTGTGCCTGCGCGGCGCGGGCCAGCCCGGCGAGGCGGCGCGGCAGCTCATCCGCATGACGGCGGAGGACAGTGACCTGCGCTCCGGCATGCTGCTGGAGCAGGCGGCGCTGTGCTTCCTGGCCGGCCCGCCCCCACCGCGCGCCGCGCCGCGCAAGTACGCCTTCCACATGGTGCTCGCCGGGCACCGCTTCTCCAAGGCCGGCCAGAAGAAGCACGCCTACCGCTGCTACCTGCAGGCTTATCAGGTCACTACGACCAAATACACTATTTCTATTATGTTTTCTACTCGTAGTTAGGGATAGTAAGCGTTAACTGGTTATATTATTAGCTACTTGTGTATGTTGAATTTCTTTTAGTCTTAAGTGTGCAATTTCGTTATCGTAGATTATTATTTTGGAAATATTTATCATGTAACTTAGGTCCACATCTAAAGCAAAGAGATGCAAGCGTGTGTTTAAATTAGTATAGCTTGTTTTTAGAAGCTTCAGTTTGTTTTGTGTACTTGTCAATAAATACGTGTGTGTCTGTGTGTAGGTGTATTCGGAGAGCGGGTGGCGGCTGGCGACGGAGCACGTGCAGTTCGCGCTGGGGCGGCTGGCGGGCGCACTGCGGCGCGGCGCGGACGCGCTGCACTGGCTGCGCGCGCCGCTCGCGCCCGCGCCCGCCGCCGCGCGCCGCGCCACGCAGCACCACGCCTTCCTGCGCGAGTACATGCTGGCGCACCAGGTACACATCTGCATGCATGTAGGTTTAAGCAGGGTGAGGGCACTGTACTAAAGTCCCGTGAGGCATGATATAACTAAGGGAGGAATTTGTAATAGTTTGTGCGTAGAAGTTACTACACCTCCCTGCTTTACTAACTCCGTTTTCCCTATTGTAAACTAGCGACCTTCAAATCGACAATGAACCGTTTCTTATTGGGCAAAAATCCTTGCTTGAATGTAATTTTCCCAAAATATGGAAGTCAGCTTATATAACACCGATTCATACAAAAGGTTCGCGGACTGATGTCGAGAATTATAGGCCGATATCTAAGCTATGCATCATGGCTAAGATATTCGAGCGAATAGTTTACAATCAGACTTACGGTGCCTTGAGGTGTGCTTTCCATCCATCTCAACATGGGTTTCTTAGGGCTAGATCTACAGTCTCCAACCTGGTGCTACTGAATGACTACTTGACTAAAGCTATGGATAGGCGCTGTCAAGTGGACGTTATCTATACTGATTATAGTAAAGCATTTGACAGAATAGACCATAGTAAACTTTTAATCAAGCTGCAGCTCATGGGAGTCTCTGGAGATCTGCTTCGGTGGTTTTCTTCGTATATAGACCGAAGAACGCAGGCTATAGTGGTCAGTAATTATGTTTCTAGCTGGGTTGAAATACCGAGTGGAGTACCCCAGGGTTCCATGCTAGGACCCTTGCTTTTTTCTATATTTATTAACGACATCTCGTCCTGTTTTTTGAACTCTAAACTTTTCTGTTTCGCCGATGACATGAAAATATTTAAATCAATCGGGTCATTGAATGACGTGGATGACCTTCAGGCGGATCTACTGCGGCTTAACAAATTACTGTCTTATTAATAAGCTTGATCTCAATCCCGCTAAGTGTTCAGTAGTCACGTTCACCCGCAAATATAAAATTATTCTATCTGAATACAAACTTAAAAACCAACCACTAGCTAGAAATTCGAGTATCCGTGATCTGGGGGTAATCCATGACTCGAAACTATTATTTGATGATCACGTAGATAACATAGTAAAGAGAGCATCTAGGGCGCTAGGGTTTATGACGCGTAGCTCTGCTTCTTTTAAAAAAGCTAAAACATTTAAAATATTATACTGTACATTTGTTCGAAGCATACTCGAGTACGCGTCACAGGTGTGGAACCCTCTGTACGATGAATACATATCTCGTATAGAAAATATTCAGAAGCGTTTTATGAAATACCTATGTTATCGAATTAAGGTGCCGTACAGATCAAAAAATTATCTTAGTTTCTGCAATAAGTTTCATTTACTTCCTTTGGTAAAAAGAAGAGAGATCGCAGATATAATATTTTTGTTAAAAATAGTAACTAACTTAGTTGATTGCCCCGAGCTTGTCGAGGAAATTAACTTAAACTGTACTCCATTTCGAGGTCGCTATAATCCTCTATTATATATTCCACCCAAACATGCCATCTATACCCAGAATGCATTTCTGGTGAGAGCGAGTGTGAGTTACAATGCTGCTGATAAACGGTTGGGGCTGGATCCATTCGGGTCTAGCTTGGCTTCGTTGAGGCGGCGGCTGAGCAGCGAGTTCTTTGTTTGATTTGTGTGTTATTGTTGTTAGTATGAAATTGTATAGTTTTAATCTGTTTTAAGTAAGTTAAGTGTAGGTTTTTCAGTATTTGTATTGTTGATGTAGGTGTAGTGTTTTTGTGTTCATAGTTTATGTATGTACCTAGTCAGCTCATAAATTCTGTCACATGTTTAATATAAAATAATTGAAACCACTTTATTCTTTATGTAACCATTTATATACCAAAATGAACTTAACAAAACATAGATTCTTATGACAATAAAGTTTATTCAAAATAACCTCCGTGATTTTGAATACAGGCCTTCAATCTGCGCGGCCAGTCGTCTATCGCTGCACGAACGAGGTCCATTTCAATATCGGCGGCTGCCTTAATCAAGGATGTCTTGAGTGACTCCAAATTGGGATGAGGCTTTGAGCACGCCTTTTCCTCCAAGTGTTGCCATATCTTGTAATCTAACGGATTCAAATCTGGACTGGAGGAGGGCCAGTCTTCGTGCCGGATGAAGTCGATTTCACGCGCCGCCAGCCAGTCTTGTGTGCTCTTCGCTCTATGAGCTGGCGCCGAATCTTGTTGGAATACCCAGTGCTTGTTATTGAACATGATATGAGAAACAGGTTCCACAAGGTTCGTCAGGACTGTATTTTGATACACAACTGCATTCGTTTTTACACCTTTCTCACAAAAATGTACCTCTGTTAAGCCCCAATAAGAAACTCCCAACCATACCATGAGCGAGGATGGAAAATAACCTCGTTGGAAACGCGGTATACGTTTGCTCGCTTCTTCACTACTGTGTGCGTACACCTTATCATTTTGTTTGTTGTAGCTCTCATCTACGGTAAAAATTTTGTCATCCGAAAAAACAATTTCCCGATATTTTTTTCCCGCGTACCGCTTCAACAAAGCGCGGCATCTCTTCAGTTTCAGGTCCATTAGACGAGCATTCAAACGATGTCCTGTTTTTCTTCGATATGCCCGAAGCCCTAAGTCTTCATTTAACACCCTTTTCACCGTGGTTCTGCTTAACCCCATCTGAAGGGCCAACAGTTTCTGCTTACGTTTGGGATTTCTTTAAATTCGCGCCTTCACAGCTTCTATCACTGCTGGAGTCCTAACAGACCGAGGGCGACCACTTCTTGACCTGTCATCTACACTAGAGTCTTCATTGTATAGTTTGATGGTACGATAAACGAATCTTTTGGTTAAATTCAAATTTTTCAGTATGTCAAAAATTTGAATTGGCGCGTAACCGCAACGATGCAATGCAATAACTGCAACACGGTCTTCTTTAAGCGTCTACTCCATATTTAAAAATGAGTAAAATTCTAAAAAGTATACATTTTTGTTTTCATGAACAATTCGAAATTCGAATTTAATAAACTTTTTTGTGGCCAGCATTCTAAAAGAAAAGTTTTTACTGTGTGACAATACTTATGACCTGACTAGGTATATTGTGGTGTTACCCGTGTTTTCCTTTAATTGGATTTTTGTTTATATTATTATTATTTGCTATTGTGTGTCTGTGTCCGTTGGACAACTTGTAAATTAAATAAATAAACACGCAAATATGATAAATAACAAAACCGCGTTAGTTTAAAAAAACATACTGCAGCGCTACGGTTATAAATATATAAATAGGTACATATATACATAGATATAATATGTTTCAGGACATATCACACAGCGTCATCTAGCCCTAAACTTAGTAAGGCATTGTACACGTGCATAATTCCACAGCAATGGATCGAGAAGTCGGAGGAGCCCCGCGAGCGAGCGCAGCTGGCGGTGCTGCCGCTGCCGCTGGTGGAGCGGCGCGACACGGGCGTGCTGTGCGCGGGCGCCGCGCCGCTGTCGGCGCCGGGCCGCGTGCCCGCCTCCTCGCTGGCGCTGGCGGCGCCGCCCGCGCCCGCCGACCAGCGCGTGTGGGCGCGCCTCGAGGAGATGCTGCTGCAGGTATGTGCCACGCGACGATACTTACTAAACTAAATCCTTACTGTGTTTTTGATGTGTGTTTCAATGAGTTTTTAATAATATTTTTTCATTTTGTGCTGGTTTGATTTTGTAATGAAACGATACATTACTTAAAAGGTCTTGGCAAAGCTGAAATGATCTTCCTAAATTGTACGTGTTTCAAGTATATATATGTATTTTTTCGTAGGTGGCGCAAGGCTCCGTGCCGATGATATTCAAGCCCTCCGTGGACCTGTACACCGCCGCCACGGACTGCGACCCCATTGTGCCGCAGGGAGGTGAGATGTGGCTTTATACACAACTTTATTGTTACAACATCATTATAATTGAACTTCATATTTATGTAATTTCAATGCTACAAGTAATCTAAATGTTTGAGTACAAATTTTTAAATTTTATTTAATATGTTACAGAACCGATCCAAATATCCATAACGCTGTGGAACCCGCTGAACATCCCCATAGTGGTGAAGGAGCTGGAGCTTCTGTGGCGGTTCACGGGGGCGGAGGACCCCGCCAGCGCTGAGAGCCCCGCCGAGCAGGGACCAATCAGCAACGAGCCAGCGCTGGCGGGCGGAGCTCCGCTGCAGCACGCACCAATCGTCGGCCAGAAGATAGCCGCGCTCACGCTAGAGGGAGACACGAAGAAGGCTGTCACGTTCATGCTGACGCCGCTGCGGGTCGGACAGCTTGTTGTACACGGGATGGCTTATAAGTTAGTCAACTCCTTCTTTCTTAGCCACTAATTGTGAGCTGCATATTTCCGAATGTCACCAACCCAAGTTATAAGTTGGTGAATCTTAGTAAATTTTCATGTCACATTAATGCGCTCTACTAGGTAATAAGTAGTACTACAAATTAAGAGATAAGACTTAGGGATACAAGTAGTATTTTCGCTATGTTTTAATTAGTAAATGTTAGCTCTAGTTAGTAACTTGTTTTGTGGACTTGTCAATAAATAAATCCGAGCCATCTTGTCCAGGTTGGTGAATGTGGGTGAAGACGGTAATGACGGCATCACAATCAGCGGCAAGGCAGAGCTGCTGAGCGGCGAGCGGGGCTCCGACCGGCGCCTGCACGTCACCGTCATACCTGAGGCACCGTGCTTGCAGGTAACACGTCAAGCGAATCTATCATATTTATCTTTTGTCTAACAAGACCTCCTTTCTCGTTTTTTCTTTCACGTTGTTATGAGGCGACGAATCGTCGTTATCTTTGGTATAGTTTTAGTATACAGCCCTGGGCTTAATATAGGGTACTTTTGTCCTGTAACAACGCGCATCCACTGTATTGTATATTTCGTGAAAAAACGTATTTATGTGTGTGTTACAGATGACGTTCTCCGAGACGAGCGAGGCGGCGGTGTGCGGCGAGCTGCGCACGCTGGACGTGGAGCTGAGCAACGCGGGCCCCGCGCCGCTGCGGCGCCTGCTCGTGGCCGTGTCGCACCCCGCCTGCCTGGAGCTGGAGGCGCCCGCCGCGCCCCCCTACCTGCGCCTCTACCGCGACAAGTATCAGCCGCCGCCGCACAACACCGGTACGCGCCTCGCTGCCAGCTGGAACACTGCATTTTACTTGATCTCAGATTCAGCTCAGATCGATCAATGTTTTATTAGGAGTTTGTTACAGCATTAATCTACCAATTAGGAGAAGATTTCTTGTGAGGTCCAATTAGTTAGGGAACCAACATGTTAGGGAAATTGATGTCTTTTTAAAAAAACTGTTTAAACTAAAATACGAAATATATTCTAATACACATAGGTAGCTATAGCTTTGTGTGTGGTTGCAGACGAGCGCGCGGCCCGCGCGGCGGCGTGGCGGCAGGCGGCGGCTTTGCACGCGGTGCGCGTGGAGTGCGCGGGCGGCGGCACGCGCGCCACGCTGCGCCTGCGCGCCTCCCGCGCCGCGCCCCGCCTGCACCTCCTGGCCTACTACGAGACGGGGCTGCCCGCGCGCCCTTACCGCCTGCTGCGACATGTCTTCCAGTTCAACGTCTCGGTGTGTACTCGTTGGTGTCGTGTGCGATCGTTTCGATTCACTTAATATGTTGGATGTCGCCTAAACGATATATTCGGTATGGATAATATTTAATGTTACAGGAAGCGGTGGAGGTGTCGGTCACGCCGCGACGAAATCTAACCAAATCGAACGGAGAAGTTCTAGAGAACATGACGCTAGCTGTGGAAGTGAAGAACGTGTGCGAGCAGCGACACGAGATGCAGGTGCAGCTCGTGGAGGCGTCGCTGCTGAGCCGCCAGTGGGCGCTGCACGCGCTGGTGGCGGGCGGCCGCGGGGAGGAGCCCCTGCAGCCCCGGGAGAGGCTACATTTTATACTCAAAGCGAAAAGGATAGTCGACTCGCTACCCGACGAAGCGGTTCATCGTTCTAGTATCGCAATCTCCGAAACGAACGCGCGGAAGGCTGCGGCTGAACTGGCACCTTTCGACGAATTCGTGTCAGATGGACCGCCTAGTTTCCCGGAGACGAATGACGCCCTCGATGTAGTGACGCGAGAGTCGCGCGGCTCGGCCGGCCTCATCGAGTCCATGTTCGTGGTGCGCTGGAAGGTGACGGAGCGCGCGACCGGGCGCGCGGCGCTCGGCCAGCAGAGCGTGTGGCTGGACTGCTTCTCGCGGCCGCGCGCCGGCGCCGCGCCGCGCGCCGCCGCCGAGCTCGTGGCGCTGCTCGACGACACCGACACCAAGCCTGACTACGAAGACAACAATAAAGCTAAGAACGATAACGTGGTCATATTGGGCTTGGAACACACCAGTGAGATCAGTCACGATTTCAAAAGGCGCAAGCTGTGCCTGGTGCCGATCACGTTGAACATAGTCAACTGCTACGGTGTACCTGTGAACGTTTTCATCGACATGTCCAAACAGAAAAACAGGCGAGTATTCATAAGTATTACCTATTTCATTTGTTGTGATCGAATAGTATCGCAGGTGACCTGTGACTGATGTTGTGCGTGTCCGGCAGGGAAGGCGGCGCGGCGCTGGGCTGGGCGGGCGCGCTGGCGGGCGCGGAGGGCGGCGCGGCGGGCGTGCGCGTGCGTCTGGCGCGCTTCGAGGCGCGGCGCGTGGCGGTGCGCGCCGTGTGCGCCGCGCCCGGCACCTACCTGCTGGGCGCCGCCTTCTCCGTCACCACGTGGGCGGACGCGGCCGACGAGCGCCTCGCGCACGTCGCCACCAACACCTCGCTGCTGGTGGTGCAGCCCGCCTGAGCCTGCTTACAACCACTTGTTGTTACCAACTACTATGCTATTACAAATTAATGTATTCGACTAATGTAATACACAGTCATATCGGCTATAGCCTTAGCTTCTTCGCATGTGTCGGTTATTGACTAAATTTTTCAAGAGAATATTTTGTTGAATCCTAAAAAGGCTATACCTATTATAATGCTTGCCTACAATTAGCCTTCAGTGTGCAATATGGTCATCAATCTCCACGGAGTTGACTCTAAATGTATAAAAATCTAAATATTTAATAATCCATAATGTATTAATTATGTATAATCTATAATGGCTACTACTTAAAGCTGGAACTGGTCAAACATGATTTCCGCATTATAAGTGACGTAAATTGTAGCCGCTATAAATATATGAATATTGTATTTTTAAAATCACTTAAATCTTTTGCAACTCTGTCTGCCAAACTACGCTTGAATAGTAAAATATTGAAACTTATTACAATGTTCAAGTAACAACAACTGCATAGTTATGTATATATATAGAGAAATCGATTTATTTTATGGCTTGTTTTATATCTTTCTATAAATTTTGCGCCGGATTATCCAGCAGCAATGTAAATAGTTTTAGTAGGAGTGGAAATAATGTATTTTACAAGAGTTCCATTTATGCATATTTATTGTATATTATATGGTAAGTCTACCCAAACTTTAGTTAAAAATTGATAATAATTATTGCATTTGTTTAACAAATAAATGTGTTTTATTCAGTTTGGATTTTTGAAATTTAGTCGTACTTTTTTATTCAGGATAAATTTGTTGGCCATCACTTGCAATAACTTAAAAGCTTAGTTTACAGCTAATTCATGAAATCTGTATAATGTGTATGGGGCATAACTAGATTGGCATGATTTTAGTACAGGACTTATCTATGTGGCTTTTATTTTCGTATGCTTAAATGAACGGGCATGTGGCAGACATGCCGTCAAACTGGTTGTCCTTTATTTTCTGCTTAAACTTAGGACTAAAGCAATTGTCTGTCTTTATTTCTTTTAGGCATCCTAAACTAAATATTGCGATTTCCAATCAAACCGACAATCACAAGGCGAAATTTGGAGTGTGAGTGTATTCTTCATACTCAAACGGATGAACCGATTTATATGAATTTGGTATGGAGGTAGATTAGATTAGCATGTGCAGATTGTTTGCAGTCAGCACATGCTGAGTTGGGGCCGGCTTGTGACAAGAAATGTGTATGTGCAAAATGTGTTTATCTTTTTATTTTTCTTAATGTGTTAACTGTGCTAGTACTTAATTTCTTGTTTCAAAATAAATAAATTTTCATTTCATCCTGGTTAAACACATAAGCTACTTTATAGCCTGGGTAACACCATGGGGCGCTGGTAGTGGATGTCATAATTTAATTCTACCTATAATATTAAATTCCATCAATAATAGAGATAAGTATAGTAGACACAAGAAGTATATACTGGTGAATGCCTGTGGCTTTGTTTCGTGATAAAAAGGCTATGGCACTCTAGGGAACATATACATTATACTATCTTCATACCAACCAAATATCATGATGATCCGTCGATCTTTTGCCTCGTGGATGTGGAACAAAGAGAACAACAAACCACGAACCACAGACTACTAAGGATACCATGAAGTTAAAGGTAGAATGGAGAAAACACTCCTAATACCTACTTGATTCAAATACCTACGCATTGCTATCCCACTCTAAGTGGTGGGAAGTCTCTCTCTCTAGTGTGGGGTTCGGTATTTTTATATAAATACTCAAAACTCCCAAAACTGGGTAAATTAACCTATAAAGTTTAAAGTTCATCTATCATCAAATTGTTATTTATATGAGTTTCTGGTGTTTGCAGTTTAAAAAGGAATGTAATATAAATTGTTAAAGTATAATATACTTTAACAATTAATATTATATTATATAAAACCGGCCAAGTGCGAGTCGGACTCGCGCACCGAGGGTTCCGTACAAACCTGCAAGGTTTACAAAGTTCGTTCATTACGACAATCGAGTCATAACTATGGTATTTTTATTGCAAAATGAAAAAAAAATATATATTTTGTGATGTAACTAAAAATTTATGGTTTTCGTAATTTTTCCTTTATCTATGCTATAAGACGTTGCTTCGTACCAAATTTCAAGATTCTGAGTTCACGGGAAGCACCCTGTAGGTTTTGATTCCCTTGCAAGTGTCGAAAATTTGCGGCATAAATGGCTGTATCTTTTGATTGCGTTGGCTTAGAAGTTTGATTTTTTCACAGCTTCAAGGGACAGTAGACCTGAGTAATTGATATAAATTTCAGCTTCATACCTCTACGCGTTTCTGAGAAAAAGGGTCTTGACAGACGGACGGACGGACGGACAGACGGACAACAAAGTGATCCTATAAGGGTTCCGTTTTTTCCTTTTGAGGTACGGAACCCTAAAAAGCAGAAAATACAAACGGAACACATATGTTATGAAGACAATATATACCAGTAGCAAATTCTTATTATAAAATGTTACAACAAATAATTGAAAATCATTACGAAAACAATTACTAAAGTGTATGTTGCAATTGAAGTAAATCAAAAGATTACCAAATATTTTGGGAGTTTCTTCATGTGGCAACACTTGATCTATCCGCCATCAAACAATGCTGTCAATTGAACTGTCATGGCAGAAAAACAACAAAAACATTCGTCGACTCGCGCTTTTGAACCTAAAAACTAAGCTTAAAAGCCTTTAAAAGGTATGAAAAAGGGTGCAACGATGAATTGTGTGTGGTTGTGGAAGCGAGTGATATCCAAGAACACACATATATTACACACGTAAGTCCTTAAATTGGATTTTTATAAACACTAAGTCTATGGACCGATTTCATGAAAATATCTGGAAAACATTATGATTACTAGTGTGATTTGGCCTTTAACTAGTCTAAATTAGCATGTTAAATGATTTCTAATTGATGTAACACATATATTTAATGTTTTATCAAAGTTATGAATAAATCGTAAAAATGGAGTACAGTGACCATAAAATATTTTTTGCGGATATCTCTCGTAGGTATAATGAATGCCATGTTCACTAAATCACAAAGCACTTATATTTTTTATTAGATATAGGTACTCTGTTAACCTGTTAGATAACAAAATAATTGAATTTTAAAAAATATACTTGAAATATGTTATTGTATTGACTCTTTTTAATGTCATAACATGTTGTGCTATTATTATTCCTATTATAAAACTGTGCTCTGCTTTCAGATTTCCAAGAACAATATACTTACAAAGAACTTTGTGGATTGCAGTTATACCATTGAAATTAAAGTTTTTTGAAAGTGCTTGGATATGTAGCCTACACTTTAAAGCATCTGATTATGACTTACCAAGTAAGAGATTGAAGGCAACGGCTGTGCCATACTACAGTGAAAATGGGACCGACGAATATAATGTTTCGTGTGAATTTATGTATAAGTTATTTTCTGTAAATAATTTGTAGATTATGTATTGTTAGATGCTGGCTTCCTCGTACTTTGAATAGTAAAACGGAACATGTCCCTCAACTGTGTTATTTATTTATTTTATTCTTTCTCTTAAACATTTTAGAACATTTTTTTAACTAGCTAATGTAAACTGATATAAATCCAAATAACGTCATAGATTGGACCACGAATGTTCAAAGATAATAATCATAGTACCCAGATAAAGCAAATGAATTTTTTTTCCTCTACTAATTTTCGGGCAGTTTGCTTTAGTTCTAATGGTTTTGCTATACTATAGGTACTATTGTTAGGCAGAACAAATCATTCATCAGTCATTTGTTTTTATCATAAATCAGATCAATCTAGAAAAGATATATGTACAAAAAATAATACAGTTAGCTATTTGGTTTCATTGTCATTAAGATTAATTTATGATGTGTCCTGCTTTTATGCATACATGTTGGGTCACCCTATTAGAAAGAGACTTCCCACCACTTAGAGTGGGATAGCAATGCGTAGGTATTTGAATCAAGTAGGTATTAGCGCCGCTCACTCCATTCTACCTCTAACTTCATGAAGGATACTAACGTAAAAAAAACGAACAAACCATATTTCAATTGTCTATGCTTATATATGTTATCTGTGTTAAAATTTCATTTTTATTATGATGGCCCCTCTGGTGAGCAATTGCCACATAAAAAAATATTATTATTTACAAAATAAAATCAGCGTAAAAGCGCTTTTTTATTTTTGGAATGATACGCTAACATCCATACAAAAATGGCTAGTTTTAATTAAATTTAAATAGGCAGCATTTATAATTGAATTTGCTTACGTATTGGCTTACTATGATCTCCGTGCTAGCTGATACTAAAGAAACAAATGATACAAAAAACTAACGCATACATGTAGTTTAAATTTCATATAGGTACATAACACAAACTTTAATTACCAAGAAGAAAAACCAAGACGTGTAGAAAATATTGCCGTGCCACTTGTAATACTTTTATTTAATTTATTTGTCATTTTCCTGACCAGTTTCGAGATATAATACCGGACCACTTTGTTTGTTTGTTTTGGCGGGCGCATTACCTTTTATTTTGGAGTCACTAAAAAGTCCACGCTCGGTATTTATGTTTCGTGTGGTTCAGTTACTATTTTAGATTACCTGTTTAAGTAATTACAGGTATTTGTGAAACACATGAAAACGAATCTTGCGTATAATACATTTATAAACAGTACAAAAGTTCCGAAAAATGTTTTTTTTACATGGCTTACAGCGCTTTTTCGCTTTAATTAAAGTCAGTTGGCAGTACTGGAAAAGGAGTGGTTGTAATTTTTAGAACGAAATACTTTTGTAGAGGTGGGCGTCCATCTTGAAATTTTACTGGACATAAAGCCGGTTTATAAAAGTGAATTTTGTAGTTTTAGTTTAACGTTAATCGTTAATTTTTAATAAGTTTCACGTATGCTGGAACTACGTTTATAACGTTTAGCTTAGGGTCAACTGCAGTAATGTTTTAGGTATGAATGTCTACTGAAGCATTTGATCATTTGGCTAGTAATGGCGTGCGTTTTTCTCTTGGAAGACACTTTCATATATTATTTCATGTCGTCAGGTCCTATGAATAGTAACATATCGTGATTGTGAATTATAATCCAATAATTATGGTCGTTCTGGAAACCGCGGTTGTGCCCATCACATCAGTTTTTAGATGATGTGCAGTAGTGAGCTGGATGTCGTTTTTAGGTTATACATCACTAGGTACTGTAATTGAATAGTGACTCGTAATCCTACGATTCGTCTCGTTTGGCCGATTGTGCAGTGATCTGAACTACAATGTGTGCGATTGTGTGATATGAAATCAAAGTGACACGCTAATTTTTATTACAGTATCATTACTCAAGACATACGCGATTTCCGGAAAGACTATCGCTGATAAATCATTTGGCTTGCGGAGACGTAGTACGATGGCAGTACCTAGTAGAGCTCGGGTATATGCCGACGTGAATTCACAAAACCCGAGAGAGTACTGGGACTATGAGAGCTATGTGGTGGACTGGGGCAACCAGGAGGACTACCAGCTGGTACGCAAGCTCGGCCGAGGAAAATACAGTGAAGTATTTGAGGCAATCAATATTACAAATAATGAGAAGTGTGTAGTCAAAATATTAAAGGTGAGTTTTTCATTATTTATAGAATAATGTGAATGCTGATTATCAATACATTATTAAATTTCTAATATGTACTAAAATCCTATTTTAGCCTGTTAAAAAGAAGAAGATTAAAAGAGAAATAAAAATATTAGAAAACTTAAGAGGAGGCACAAATATAATAACATTACAAGCAGTAGTCAAAGACCCTGTATCACGCACTCCAGCCCTCATATTCGAACATGTGAATAACACAGACTTTAAGCAACTATATCAAACTCTGTCAGATTATGATATAAGGTAAGATTTATGTTTTTTAATTAATTTAGGACATTAGTACAGGTGTTACACGGCATGACTGTGAAATACTCAACTTATTGTTAAATAGCTCTTAAGTTGATTTCTACACTTAATATGGTTATCTAGAAGTTATGTTTAAATGGCCTACTCACTATAATCCATCTTACTTAGAAACCTGAAAAAACTAGACTAGGTTTACAAGTAAGATTAGAAATGTGTGAAAACCTTATAGTTGCTCAATCCTATGAGTAGATTTATTAAAAAAACTATCTGGGTTCATTTACCTATTATAATTAGTAAAATAGATCTCTAGAGGTATTTCTGGGTTATAATGTAAACTGATTATTTTGAAGAAAATATTATGTTAAATGATATTATGTGTATAATTTCAGATATTATTTGTATGAACTTTTGAAGGCATTAGATTATTGCCACAGTATGGGCATAATGCACAGAGATGTGAAACCACACAATGTGATGATTGATCATGATCACAGAAAGCTACGCCTCATTGACTGGGGTCTAGCTGAGTTCTACCATCCAGGACAAGATTACAATGTCCGAGTTGCATCTAGATACTTTAAGGTGAGTCAAGTTCACATCTTTAGATGCTTTCAAAGGTTTACTGTATCAAAATAAAAACAATTAGCTAGCTTCTATATTTTGCCAATATAGGTACCAAATGCACTTAATATTTTGTTTAATTTATTTAGTTTAATAATGTATGTAATCCAATTACAGGGTCCTGAGTTGCTGGTGGACTATCAAATGTATGATTACTCCCTGGACATGTGGTCACTAGGATGCATGTTAGCATCTATGATTTTCCGCAAAGAGCCATTCTTCCATGGCCACGACAATTATGATCAACTTGTGAGGATTGCTAAAGTGCTGGGCACTGAAGAGCTATTTGAGTATTTGGACAAATACCATATAGAGTTAGATCCCCGATTTAATGATATACTTGGAAGGTAAGGTGACAATGAAAGAATAAGAAAGGTTAATAATTAGTTGTTTTTACTAGTGAAGTACTTTTAGTAACATACCTATTTTTTGTAGACATTCTCGTAAACGATGGGAGCGATTTGTGCATTCTGAAAACCAGCACCTGGTTTCACCTGAGGCACTGGATTTCCTTGATCGTCTGCTGCGTTATGACCACTATGAACGCTACACTGCTCGTGAAGCTATGGATCATCCATACTTTTGTAAGTATACAATATCATACCTACTTTAGCTTAGTTATCGATCTTGTCACATTTGCACGCCAGCCATTGGTTGAATGTATTGACCGTCAAATTGCATAAATATGTACCTATCATCTTGTAACCTACATTCTTAAGCAAATAAATAATTAATATAATTTTTTTTTTTTACTAAGTATACATTTATTTACAATAATAAAATATAATATAATAAAATAAAAACAAGTGAAGGAAAACTAAACATACTACTTCTAACTAATAACCACTTACATTGTATCTCAGTTAATTGAATTGAGCTATATAATCATGTAATATCATTGAACAATCAATTTGATTATTTGGGTACCAGAGTAACTTTTTCATAGTCAAAACTAAATCAAATTAGTTAATTCTTATGAAAACTTGGATTCCATAAATATATAGACATAAATATTATAAAACACATGTTGCAACAGTAGTATATCTCATTTCAATCATTTTTCATTTCAATATCTCTACTACTACTAAACTCATTTCGGTGAAACTCACTGTTCTCTAAGTTAAAAGTAAACTTTTTATACAACTGTTATAGGGGTTCAAAAAGTTACTTGTTTAAATGTTTGGTGTCCTATTCATATAATTTCATAACAACTGTAATTGCAAAGTACTTAATACTAAAAACTAAGATGTATCTCAAATTGTAAGTATCAAAACAAAGAGCTTACCAAACACATCAGTTTTGAAGTTATAACAAAAAATATGTTTTATTACAAAAAGTTCACTGAAAACTAACAATCAATGATTGAGACTGCTTTTTCATAAAACTACATATTTCGATGCCAGAGGCTGTTGTATAAATTTTCATATAGCTGTCTGGTCTCACTTACCAGTAGCCATTTTTAAAAGATAAACCAATTATGTAATTGCCTGGCACCCAACTACAACCTACTGAACCTATTCTGATGAACTGCTCTGCTCTCTCTAAGTTGAAACATACCTAATCTGATACAAAAACCATATCAATATCACAATCACATATTTTGGAAAATCTGTGGACATACATAGTATACCCAAACCAAATTTGGTATCACATACATAAATGTCCAATTGCTAACCTCCTTTTTTTTGAAGAATTTTGATTGTTGGCATGCCATCAGGGACTTAATAAAATAAGTAATTTAGTAAAATATATTTGTATTGGTATTCCAGATCCGATTGTGAAGGAGCAAGGCCGCATGGTGTCTTCAAACTCACCAACTCCGAATGCATTGCAAGGACCAATAAACAAAGCTGAATAGTTGAACTGTCGAGTTGAGTACTCTTTGTAATGCTATATATTGAGTATATACATGTGAAAGATTCCCGAGGACTAACTGCCACCATGTCTCATGGTTGTTGGTGTAAATATACATAGCAAGACAGTGAGGACACCACCGCGCCACTGCAGTTCACTCCTGATTGGTTCCGCTGTTTTCAAATTGAATATTATTTGGAAAGACAATATAATTTAGTGTTTAAATAATAGTAAATCTTGTTTATTCATTGTTTTGAAAGTGTTTTATCTCTGGCATAGTCTGTCATCAACTGGAAGTGCTGACTTACTCGATCCTGAGTAACTGATGGTGGGTGGGTTATGAATTTTCCAAATACCGTTTTTGTACATGAAATTCGATATACAAGATGATAAAGAAAAAACCATGGAATTTCATTGCACTTGATCTTTTGCATTTATTAACCTATGGTATTGATATTGTAATTACTTGTATAATATGATATTGATAACACCTGCATACCATTTGCAAATACTGGTTAGCAGCTTTTTGTTGGTACTCTACGCAATTAAAATTTTGTATTTATGTAATAGAAGTAAAATGTAGATATGTGTGATATAAATACAAAATTTTAACATGATTAATTAATCGTTTTCTTTTACATATTTTATTAGAAAGGAGACCAGTAATTTTAATTATTCTAGACAAATGTCGAATTAAAATATTGTTTCTATTACCTACTAGTATATTTTTAAGTTATGTTAGCTGTCTTTATGATATAGTATACCTAGCTAAATCAATTATCTTCTTTTGGAAGGTAAGCCTCATGAGTTAATTTATTTTTAGTGTGATAACTCCAAGTTGTTGCATACAATTTTCTTAATAAACAATACTAACTTTGCCTGGAAGTGTCTTGGATTTTTTATGTATAATTATTTTTAAAACCTCATTACAATATTTTTAAGGTAGGTTTGTAGGTGTTAAAATAGGTAATGATTAACATTATTATAGAATTCCTTTTACATTTATGAGAAGGATCTTAAAGGTTAGGCAAATAATAAGTAGGTAAATCTACGTGAGTTAGGTATCAGATATTGCTGAGGGTACTTCGCTTGTTTGTGGGGGTTTTCCTCATTTTTCAAAGTAATGACAAGTCTTTGACTGAGCTTTTACTGTGTTGCTGAGGGTGCTTCCAGGCTTTGTTATACCATGCCCATTATAGTTTTGTAGGTCCTGTATGCTTCAAGGTATAATTTGAAGCATGGGAGATAAGGATGAAACTGACACTCCTATTTTAAACTCCTGACAAGAAAGATGGGTGTTATAAATTAGACATGGCTATCATCTGTACGAGGTGCCGTGGCTCCCGAACACATTGACCGATATTGCTCTTTTTTATTGAAATGTGAAAAGGATCTTAGCAATCATCACAATCGGTTCAGCCATTCCACAATAAAAAATATTAAATCAAAGTTCAAGGACATATTTAACATAGGACAGATTTGATTTCTCGTATTCTCCGAGTTAGTACCTACGTACATGTGTGGACTGTATCATCAGGAATTATATATTACACAAATGTGTCGCATTTTTTTGGGTTTGTAGGTAATGGTCTCGCGGAGTAGGATTTGAAAAACCTGATCCCACCAAAAACATTCTGTAAAAAAATTGTCAAGTCTCGATAGAGCTGCTTGTTTATCTCTAAAAAGTAATGAAATCTCTAGAATTAGTTAAGCCAAG
This sequence comes from Macaria notata, assembly GCA_927399415.1. Taxonomy (NCBI): domain Eukaryota; kingdom Metazoa; phylum Arthropoda; class Insecta; order Lepidoptera; family Geometridae; genus Macaria; species Macaria notata. The sequence continues at coordinate 7,766,662 of OV656727.1, forward strand.
TCTAAGGTTCCTTACTGCGAGTCACATAAAATTAACTATAATAATAAATAAATCGCAGTAAGGAACCTTAGACTTGGCTTAACTAATTCTAGAGATTTCATTACTTTTTAGAGATAAACAAGCAGCTCTATCGAGACTTGGCAAATTTTATACAGAATGTTTTTGGTGGGATATCACTTCTTTTTGACAGGACGTGGAATAATATATATATATATTTAATATTTTTTGTTTATTGAGTAGAATACAGTTATATATATAAATATAGAAAATTGAATGCAGTAGAAAGTTGGCTGAGGATGATGATGATTTTGTAAGACCCGATACATACCACCAGTTCTCATCATATTTAGTTCAAGTACCAACCCGCTATCTCTTATAGTTTTCGAGATCCCTTATGGTACTCCAAGGTCTGATGGCCAAAGTGATGGTGATACTCGGCCTTCGGCCTCGCATCCCGCTCATTTTGACGTCGCATGTACTGCGTTGTTATATTTCTTATAAAAACGCTAATTTGGCTGTACTCTTACGTTTTCTCATCAGGGTCACAAGGTAGTCCAGATCTTCCATAAATCTTGTTTTGATAATTTTTCCTTTATGTGGGCGCTAAAATCTACCTCTGTACCAAATTTCAGCTCTCTAGGTGTATGGGAAGTACTATTTCTATTTTGATGATCAGTGAGTGAGTCAGTGTCGAAAATGCGAAACTTTGCATTAGCATAACTTCGGAACTAATTGATCTACCAACTTGAAATTCTGGATTTCAAGTGTGTTATTACGAATTTCTAGATGACGAAAATTTTAGCGTTTTAATCCTATCCAGAGGTTCTCAAATAGGGGGCTGAAAATGCGGCGAAATGGTTCCAGTAAAGGATGGTACGGCAGTTTGCTCCGCGCTCGACTTGGCGGGGGCACTGCCGTGCCCCCAGATCATTAGGTATACATCTAAGACCACATGACACAGCTTCTGTACCTAGCGACATTAAGTGTAGTACTGAGGCATAATTCAGTTCAAAGTGTGGAAGGAAATATCTGAAGATCTTTTATTCTGAATCTTATATTATTATTTATTTCACATTACACTATGACCTAGTTGTGGTTGCTGGACAGTGGAAGGTGTAATTATAATTTCTCTGATAAAGATGGCATACATAATTTTATTTATATCACAATCCTCAAATGTATTGTATTAAATTAAACTTTTATTGGAAAATGAGCGAAAATAATCACGACCGGCAGGATTCGAACCTGCGTATTTCTGCTACCGTCAGAACGCCTTAACCACTAGGCTACGGTCTACTAACTGCCAGGCGCGAAAATCCACACTCATTTCCATACACTTCAGACTGAGCGGCTGATGTATTGTATTGTATTATATAAAACTATTGTATAATGCTTTGTATATGTGGTGATGATGTGTTCATCTCAGAGTAATTCCTGCTGCAGCTGTAGCAAAGGCTTTCATTGATAAACGGAAACAATGTGTCTTCTCTGTCGCTGTTACCATGAGTGGAGTTCCCATGAGAGACATTTCTTGAAAATATTGTAGCTTCCAATGCTGATAGGTTATTGTTCAATGTGCTGAGGCGACTCTGAAATACCAACAAATTAATATCAAATAATTTGAAAACCAAAAGGAGCTGCAAAGAACATTCAATAGATTTCAATCAACTAAATATATGTAGTAAGTATGCACCCATCATGACTGGGTTTTATACTATAAATAACAGTGTTAAGCTTATGTATGTATTTATTTATTCTTTAATATGTATTTATTTATACAGTTTTAAACTAGAAGTTTTGTACTTCTTGATTTCCTTTTATGATACAGAATTATTTAACATATTTTTAAAAAGGTACATATAAAATTCAAATACTTGGTATATCCACCTCACAAACAGCACATTTATTAAGATCCTTGTTATCATCTCCTGTTCCAATTTTATCAGCAGTCTTACATATAGCTGAAATTGTTGACTGGAAGTTATCCTGTAACTCAGTCACAAAAGAATTTATTGCTGTTTGTAAACTGTTAGGGCTGAGTTTCTTGCAGGATACGGGCGCAAGGCCCCTCAGCCTTATGTAATTATCCAACTCTTCTTCACTGATATCTTTCATGGGCCGTAGTATTTTAACATTGTGGTCACGAGTATCAATGAAACCCTGGAACAGACAAAGTATTTGTCAGGCATATAGGCACTTATCAAGGTAACCGGCCAGAAGTCATGATAGTGAATTAGTGTGTGCCGCGGTGCTGGTGCTGGCTTCTGATGTATCTATATTAGGTACCTAATTTACAGATTGAAATAAATAGCATGTTCAGCATAATATATGCATAAAAGTAGTAATCAAATCAATTAGCTTACAATATCACTTTCCACTTGAGATCCCCTTCCAATGGCCAGGTTTGACAGCAGGTTGACTGCCAGGGTGCTTGTTGTTTCAGCGGTGAATACATATTTACACTCCAACAACAGTGCAAATCGTATAAACAAATTTCTTTTAACTTTATTCAGAAAATCATTACAGGCTGTAGCAGGCATGCTTTTCATAATTGTCTGGAATTCTTCATTATATTCTGTGGTTCCTATTGTAGATAGGTTCAAATCTCTTTGTAAGTAGTTAGATATATGACTAACATACAGAGAAAAACCATATCTCTCACACTCTTTCTTTAATTTATCAGTTACATTGTTATCACCATCTGTAACAAATTAGTAATAGGACTAGGTAAATTATCTAATAAAAAAGATAAATTACTACAGAATGTCATAATTCATAGATTTATGTACATGCTGCAGATTTATCAGCTGGGAGAGAGAAGTTTGTGTAGGTTATAAAAATAATGAACCAGTCAAGCAATTTCAATGCATAATTTCAATCTAGTAAGGTAATAATATAGTTTTATAAGGTATAATTATTTAACCTGTTTGCATATACTGTAAATATCATCGCATATGTATAATGATGCATTCACCTTACCTGATAAATGTAGGAAAATTGGATTGATTCTCAATTTTTTGTGAATGTCCATTGATATCCCATGGTGAACCAAGTCAAGTAGTACAGTAGATCCAGGCCCTCCAGATAAACATACCATTACGCTTTCATTTTTAGATAAAATTTTGTTTTTTCCAATACATGCTCGAAATTTGTGATTGGTACTCGTTAGAAAACATTTATCACAATAAAGATCTTTTTTTCTTAGTATTAATGTACTGTAGGAATCACATTTATTGCACTTCATGTTCGTATAAATTAATATTATTAACTTTACATAATTGAATATAAATTAGGTACAGTCAAGAAGGCGTAAGCTGAGCTTTGCATTTGTGTGAGTGATCACCAAAAGTACACTCAGACAATAAAAGTGAAGTATGGCAGGTGGGCGGGGGAGTGAGATGGCGCTATCGCACGATGGAGAAGCCGGTTGTCTCACCTACACTATCTATGTACACCCACACAAATGCAAAGCTCAGCTTACGCCTTCTTGACTGTACCTACCTAGTGCAAATTTACATGGGCACGTACATGAAGATAAAGGCACGTACCATGAAGTTAGAAGTAGAATGGAGAAAACACCCCTAATACCTACTTGATTCAAATACCTACGCATTGCTATCCCACTCTAAGTGGTGGGAAGTCTCTTTCTAGTGTCGTGTTCGGTATTTTTATATAAATACTCAAAACTCCCAAAACTGGGTAAATTAACCTATAAAGTTTAAAGTTCATCTATCATCAAATTGTTATTTATATGAGTTTCTGGTGTTTGCAGTTTAAAAAGGAATATAATATAAATTGTTAAAGTATAATTTACTTTAACAATTAATATTATATTATTTAAAAGCAGAAAATACAAACGGAACACATATGTTATGAAGACAATATATACCAGTAGCAAACTCTTATTATAAAATGTTACAACAAATAATTGAAAATCATTACGAAAACAATTACTATAGTGTATGTTGCAATTGAAGTAAATCAAAAGATTACCAAATATTTTGGGAGTTTCTTCATGTGGCAACACTTGATCTATCCGCCATCAAACAATGCTGTCAATTGAACTGTCATGGCAGAAAAACAACAAAAACATTCGTCGACTCGCGCTTTTGAACCTAAAAACTAAGCTTAAAAGCCTTTAAAAGGTATGAAAAAGGGTGCAACGATGAATTGTGTGTGGTTGTGGAAGCGAGTGATATCCAAGAACACACATATATTACACACGTAAGTCCTATAATTGGATTTTTATAAACACTAAGTCTATCGACCGATTTCATGAAAATATCTGGAAAACATTATGATTACTAGTGTTATTTGGCCTTTAACTAGTCTAAATTAGCATGTTAAATGATTTCTAATTGATGTAACACATATATTTAATGTTTTATCAAAGTTATGAATAAATCGTAAAAATGGAGTACAGTGACCATAAAATATTTTTTGCGGATATCTCTCGTAGGTATAATGAATGCCATGTTCACTAAATCACAAAGCACTTATATTTTTTATTAGATATAGGTACTCTGTTAACCTGTTAGATAACAAAATAATTGAATCTCTATATTAAAAAATATACTTGAAAATATGTTTTTGTATTGACTCTTTTTAATGTCATAACATGTTGTGCTATTATTATTCCTATTGTAAAACTGTGCTCTGCTTTCAGATTTCCCAAGAACAATATACCTACTTACAAAGAACTTTGTGGATTGCAGTTATACCATTGAAATTAAAGTTTTTTGAAAGTGCTTGGATATATAGCCTACACTTTAAAGCATCTGATTATGACTTACCAAGTAAGAGATTGAAGGCAACGGCTGAGCCATACTACAGTGAAAATGGGACCGACGAATATAATGTATCGTGTGAATTTATGAATTAGTTATTTTCTGTAAATAATTTGTAGATTATGTATTGTTAGATGCTGGCTTCCTCATACTTTGAATAGTAAAACGGAACATGTCCCTCAACTGTGTTATTTATTTATTTTATTCTTTCTCTTAAACATTTTAGAAGTTAACTAGCTAATGTAAACGGATATAAATCCAAATAACGTCGTAGATTGGACCACGAATGTTCAAAGATAATAATCATAGTACCCAGATAAAGCAAATGAATTTTTTTTGCTCTACTAATTTTCTGGCAGTTTGCTTTAGTTCTAATGGTTTTGCTATACTATAGGTACTATTGTTAGGCAGAACGAAGTTCGCAGGGTCATTTGTTTGAACATGAACATGAACATAGGTACCGCACCCAGCCAGGACAAGCCTGCTCCGGTCAAACCGGCATACCGGGGGGCACGAGGTTGTGGAGCGTGGTTTTGTGCTAACGCTCCGGGATGGTAGTCGACCGGCTATGCAGCCAGACGCCGATTTGGAGAAGGTTGTTATTAAGGATAGGGATAAGCGTTAGTAAAAAATGGTGTTCGTTGATTATTGAGTTGACCCATCTTGGGGTTTGTTAGTGTTTGGCTTTGCAAGCACTATCTTAATACGTTCGCTGTGTAATGTTGGTACTATTGTGTGTAATCATAACCACGTCGGGTGTAGTAGGTGGATCTTAAATGTGGGTCGAATAGATCCTATGTCGCTAAGGGATTGTTCTTGTGTCATCTGACGGCCTTTCCTGGGGTATGGTTGGTGCCTGCCTGTTGGTATGTCGTTCTGTTTCCTCATCAGATTCGCTGTCGGTTTCTGCCATCTTATAGATCTCCCTGGCAGCTCTTATAAAGTCTCCTTTGTTTTTCGCCATGTCCTGCCAGTCAGATGTTTTCCTGGGGTCCATATCATGAGATAAAGAATCCTTCCACGTATAGTTAGGTCTACCAACTTTAAGATCTTCCGTTGCTTCGATCTCTTGCAAACGGCGCCGGCACTCTTTAAGTGTATTTCTAGCCTCTATATCTTGAGGGTGATGCTTATAATGGAACTTCGCCTTCTGTAGGTTTGTAATTGCCTCTTCTCTAGCCTTAGAGTACCTTCTTTCATGTTTGATAGTCTTATTGGCCGCCATCTTTATGACGTTTGTTATCACTTCCCACGATAGCGGCTCTTTTCGGTTTTCGCCGTTCCTGCTCTTTTTGGTTTCCTCTAATAAAGTTTCTTGGTTTTTTTTTTTTTTTTTTTTTGTTTGGAGGTCTCGTAGAGTCCCTATTGGAGTTTCACGTGAGGGCAGGGCGACCTAACTTTGAACAAAAACGCGCCACGCTATCAAAATACGTTCGCAGCGCAGCGTACGTTCGTAACCTACGCGCAAGCCAAATTGGTATTTAACGTTTCGATTTACGGTTCATATTTCACTGCATACAGTTCGAGTCTCTCAAAGTTATCATGGTTGCCATTAGGAATGTAGATTTAGTACAATAATAAAATTGTATTATTTTAGTGTTTATACTTAATCATCAGTGAATTATATTTCGATAAATTAATACTTTATCAGTAATTATTTTTTATGTGTTATTATAACAAAGTATGTATTAACAATTTTTTTTTTCTAAAATGTTTACTAAATTAATCCTGTTTTTCTCGAATTCAACTATAAATTGCTTATTTAAGTAGCTAGATATTAGATATTAGACTATTGATAAAATACAAACAAATTTTTCATACTTTGGGGAGTGATGTGCCGTTTGACCCACGACTGTCGATCGTACTTTACTGTGCCCTCCGCTCGCTGCGTGTTCGGAACAGGGAGATAGGTTTCTGTTGTATTATTTATTCTGTGGTGAGGGGCTTCAGGTTTCCCCATATGATTCTATGGTCAGATAGGATTGTTTTTTCACCTTTGATGTAATTAAAAATCTGGTTGTTTTTGGCATCTGTCATTATATGGTATATTTGCGATGTTTTGTTTCCCAACGTCCAAGTCAGTTTACAGCTGCGCCGGCCGAATGATGTGTCCAATCGGAGATTTTCCCGTTTCGTTACTTGTTTGGTGTGGGAGATTTTTGCCTCTTTGATTTTTATCGCGAAGTTCATGTGTATCTGTGAGTCCTATGTGGGCGTTGAAGTCACCTAGTATGATTGTTATTGAGTTTCTTGGTTTGTTCTTGGTCAGTTGTAGTAGCCGAGTCGCGTCGTTTGCTGCTGGTGACGTTGAATTGGACCTGTGCGTTGTGGTAATGAATAGAGAGGCTCCACTGCTTGTATCTATTGAAGCAACCATATTGTTTGTGTTTGCTTTAGTCCAGTTCAGCCTTAGGCCGCTGCTTTTTCTTATGAGAATAGCTTGGCCTCTTCTGTTGTTGTTTCCGCTTAGGTGCCACGTATAGTGACTAGATTCGTAGGTCCCGGATTTGAAGTGAGTTTCCTGTAGGCAGGCAATATGGATAGATTTTCCGTCTAGAAACTCGTCAATCTCTCGTTTTTTAGTCAACGTTGCGGCGCCTCTAACATTCCATGTGGCAATGTTTATGTTTTCATTTACTACCTGTTTTTGTTGTTTGGTGTGGCCTGGGGCGGGCAAGTCTGTATCCGGACTCATCTGGTATTCTCCTCTGGGGTGCTGGTTCCAAGACTAAGGTCATTTTGCGTGGTGCTTGTACTTATTACTCCTAGGTGGTTTTCAAAGCAATCAAAGTGGTTCCCCGTAATTATTAGACCTATGCTATATATCGTCGAATGTGTTGGTGGTCAAAGGTTAGGCCATACAAGTCGTTAATTTGGTGGGCTATAAGCGCGATACAAGCAGTTGCCGTCTCCTGGTATTTTTACGATAGGGTCCCTATTTCCATATCGGCTTTGTGCCTTACCGTGGCGGTATCGCAGAGGACGGGTTGTCGTGGCTAGCTCGTGATATCTTTCAGGTATGCGCGTGCTTGAGGCTGTGAAGGAAGCTTATATACTATGTATTACTTAACTGGTATATCATGCACTATACTAGTTCCCTTTTGTCTTTAACGGAAAAGGGGAGTAAGTAGCACTCGAGTGAGTACTTGGGTCTCGTCTAACAACTCTAAGTACTTGCACTTAATACCTGCTGTTTATTTGGAATAAGTCTATTAATTACGCTTTATGTACTAGTGTGTTATGTGTATAAAACAAACGTCTGGGCTCTATTGTAAGGAGAAAAAATGACTACAATTAGAAGCAGATTTTGAGCTATGTTTAACAAAGGATGACCCACCCGACAATAGAGTCTCCCAGCTTTGGCGGAAATTAGCAGATGATTTTAAGAAGGGTTTTTTTGGTTGTATTGTTAATGGTCTGATTTATTGCTTAGTTTTACGACTCGGTATTTGTTTTGGGAATGGATAGCGTAATATTTCACGCGCCTTTTTAAAATCTTAAGTTATTGTCCAAAGGGGCCTGCAGATGTGTGTAGTTTTTACTCGTATTTAGGCTTTTGTGTTTGCCTTGGGAAAGTAGATTGTCTGTGTTTTCGCATACGTTACGAGTAATTACGTCCATGGTATGAGATCGCGTAATCTAGTATACCCTTGTAAATTTAGCAGGTTTTTACTGCAGTTTGTGTAAATATGTATTTTGAAATCGGATAAGCTAGTTACGCGTAGGTTTGATCTATAAGTAACCGATGTGACCGTACGGTGTTGGTTGCTGGTATGGGCTGCTTGAAAACAGACTTGTCCCTCGTGGCAGACGTCTAGACAATATCCTAGGATATTGAGGAAGGAGAGACCGAAGAAAAGGGGTTTAGACCACGTGTGGCTAATATGGAACAAGCTCACCGCGTTTTCCTTTTGTTGGAGTGGGTTTCCCCGCGCTGGGCGCTGGTACCGGTGGCCTCTGATGACGGGTCACGTACACTGGTTGTCACTCACTGATACATGTAAAGATTATAAACACGCGTTGCACGGCACTTGATTATAGTCACTTTTCGCGGGGCCAGGGAATTGATTTGCTCGCAGCCATTGCGCTAGCCGCTGGCAGATGTTGTGCCTATTGTTTACTGGATCAATTGTATTGACGAGGCTCTATTGACCGTTCCCGAAAGCGACCGCTCGTCACGGCGTCCAAGACAAGACCGAAGTTCGCAGGGTCATTTGTTTTTATCATAAATCAGATCAATCTAGAAAAGATATATGAACAAAAAATAATACAGTTAGCTATTTGGTTTCATTGTCATTAAGATTAATTTATGATGTGTCCTGCTTTTATGCATACATGTTGGGTCACCCTATTAGAAAGAGACTTCCCACCACTTAGAGTGGGATAGCAATGCGTAGGTATTTGATTTAAGTAGGTATTAGCGCCGCTCACTCCATTCTACCTCTAACTTCATGGCACGTACCTATTTATTGTTTTGACAGCTGACATTGACTGTTAAAATCATGTTTTTTTTTCAAAAGATTTGATCGCCACACAATAAACAAGATCTTCCCCAATACAATAATTCGGCGGGGGAGTCACGGCTCTTCGGTTTCCATAACGGCCGAAATGTCATGTCTCAATAATATATTACCTAATTGCTATTTTTTTTGGAAAATTGTATGTGTGAATAAATAAATAATAGGGAATACATAAGACTCACTAATCCATATTACAAAATTTTGTATGGATGTTTGTTTTATAACTTTTTCACGCTCAGCTTTATTATTATTCCATGCGCTCAAAAGCTTGAACAAATTTGAATGAGACTTTATAACTCTGCCCTGGATGTTATCACATGGTGCCGATACTATACTGTCCAAGTGAGTCTGACACACACACATAAGTTAGAAGTACCATTTATCTGGGCAATGGGCAAAAAAATACGTTCCTATAGTATTTTTTTGTTCTTATAAATACAACAATAACATTCAACTTAATTCTTTCAATAAAACTCGTAAAATACATTCTCAAAATTTAATCAGTTCAGTAAAAATATTTGAAAATAGGTAGGTATTCTGTACTTTCAAATTAGACCTTGTTGAAGGCAGCAATATCAATACTCTGGACCTGTAATAAATGAAATAAATTATTTTAACAGTTGGAAATACTTTCAGTGGGATATTTAGAATTTCTGTTGAATTATTTCAGTAGAAAGCTATACTAAGACATTAATTAAGCATAGTAATCTGCATAAAATAAATAAATTAGCTCTTATTTCGGACTCAAAGTCTGAAATAAATGACATTTATTTTATTTTTATTTATAAGTAGATCTCTGTAGAGACCACTCGTTCAGGACATTTTCTAAATAACATGTTTTTAATCCCTAAACATACATTCAGACACAAATTACAACTTACTAAGTCTTCAATTTTCTCGATTTCCTCAGTTAGCCAGTCAATAGAAACCTTATCATCTTCAACAACGCAGGAAATTTGAAGCTTTTGGATACCATAAGCTAAAGGCACAAGTTTGGCAGCTCCCCAGAGTAAGCCATCAGTTTCAATCTTTCTCACAGCCTCTTCCATGGCTTTCATGTCTGTTTCATCATCCCATGGCTTCACATCCAAAATTATATTTGACTTTGCAATAAGGACTGGCTCTGTAAAATAAAATATATGAATTGCACAATACTGTAACTAATAGGTAAAGTATTGTTAAGTTATGCAGGTAATGAGTAATATAATAACTGATGAATAACAATTCAGTTCCAAAAAATGGCTGACTGTTGTCTAAGGCTTCTTAAAACATCATACCAAAGATTGCCACTTGAAAGGTACAAGTCAATTCAGAAGTTATTTTCATCTCATGTTGCACTAACAAATGCTACTATTGCAGTACACTCATGGTAGCAGCAAAACAAAACAAAAACTTGAGGTAAAAGTGTATGATCGTTTACTTTTAGCTTTCTTTGCATTGTAAGCTGCAAGGCGCTCTTCGCGTATTCTAGCTGCTTCGGCACTCTCTTCTTCATCATCTGAACCAAACAAGTCAACTCCATCATCATCATCATCAGCAGGAGCGGGAGCAGCTGCAGCCTGTAAATAGTCAGATGCAAACTGTAAGTAATATAAAAGATTCTTAGAACACAACATACACACAAGTTGTTGTTTGTTAAAAGTGACATTTACCTCATATTATTAATAGACACACAAGATCTATAAAATTCAACAGGTTTCCTAGATGACACATAATTTTGTTGATTGTCAAAAATTGTTCCCTAGGCTTCTTAATAATTAAAAAACCAAAAGCATAATCTAAGTTCTCATTCTTGAATTTCAGCAAAATTAACAAATAGTAATTAATTTTGATACATAAGGCTAGTAATGCTTGTGGCTTTGCTCCCCTCTGAATGGATAAAAAGTGGTCTATATCAGCAGAATAATTATCAGTTGCTTTGTTGTGATAACATGTGAAGTACAAAGAGACCAATAAACACATTTTGACATTTATAAAATGGTAAGATTTTTTCCACAATAAAGTATAAGTAGTTTCAAAGATTATGAACCATTTCCTGATATTTAGTATAATAAAAAAGAGTCAGCCCTAATTGACATCAATGCAACTTACTTTTGGTGCTTCAGTTTTGGCCCTGCCTCCCGAGGACTCGAGAGTCTCAACGCGAGCCTGCAGACTGATGACCAGGTTGCGAAGGTCATCAATAGCTTTCTTCAAGGTACCATTTTCCTTCTCCAAGCTGTTTATTTTACTTGTCAGCTCAGTGTTGGGTACTCCCGCCAACGTTGCCACACTATCCATCTGTAAAGTGATATTTAAATTTCATTTCATTTGTTTAATACTTGTGTAATTAGATTTTTTTATGAATATTTATAAAAAAAACAAACTATCTACAAAAAATAAGTTACAAGGCATCATACAAGCACTACATAAATACAACTGTGGCAGTGAGATGATAATATATAATATGCAACAAGCAGTAATTCCAATAACACTATCTAACTAAAGCATCACATACAGTATGTATGAGTGTCTCTATGCCAGCATACAAGTACATACATACAACACATAGTGTGAATGGTATAAAATAATAAGTTACTCACACATTCTAGAGAGTTTTTAATGTGTTGCCTAGCCTTTGCAACTTCACTGGCCAGAGATGACTTTGCCACTGTAAGTGGGGACACATGGACCTACAACAGTAAAGACTTTACTAACAACTTTTATTATTTGTAAGGACTTGTGATATTGCCCACGAGAGAATCATATTTTGTGATACTTATAATTGTTGTTTTCTAATTTTAATTACATCGGTTTGTATGGAATTTAATAACATGAGTATTTAAATTATTAGGTACCCACATACCTTGTTAAGAGACTCATAGTAATTCTTTTCAGCCTCTGTGTAGAGGGGCTTGTCCAACCAAACTTTTTCGTGGATGAGAGTAGACATTTCCTGAAAGTTTCAATAAACTTATTTAGAACATTTTGAAGTCGATTTGGAATCTTCGCTACATTAATGAACTGAATTGTTAAACCAATTGATCGATATGGCAAAGCAATGGCTTGTTAGAAACATACTATATAGGTACATTCTCACAGATATGGTAAGAAAAGTTAGCTTTTGAAACTTTCTTGTTTCATCCAGATTGGAATTTAGGTTAGAAATATCTTAAACTAACTCTATGGGCACAATTAAATTATACAAGGCATTTCGGCGTAGGTTATTGAAAGTTTAAAACGATAATTATTTCAACTAATCTCACTTACTTATTTATGAAGTTTATTAAATTTGCCACGAAAGAATTCCCGCACTGACGGTTTTCGGTGGGCAGTAGAAAGGAAAGATAAAAAAACAGAGTGCGGCGTTGTCAGATCAGATGTCAAATTACTTGCCAAGCGCAGGATAGCCAACATTACAAAATTTATTCAACAAAAATCCAGCTTAATTCCACGTAGCTTCGTTCGGATATAGTTTTGAATGATTTTGAGAATATAAAATAATCATTTTTTTTCTAGAAGGAATTACAGAAAAATGTTACCTACGATACAAAAAAATAAGCATGCATATATTCGTTCCATATAATTTGTGCTAACTATTGTGTATTATAACGAATAATGTATTTTTGTACGTATAGCAGAGCTGTACTAAATCATTCAAAATCAACGGATTATGCAGTGGAACGTATAGATATAGTAAAAGTATAGATATAGTAGTAACTACTGCATATATCTGTACTTTTTGGTTCCACTGCATAATATAATAATGGATATCTATACATAGGTATTAGATTTGCAACGATTTTTTTTATACCTAGATTATGTACGTTTTACCTGATTACGATAATGCAAAAAGGAGGGTTATGATTTTTACAGCATCATATTCGTGATCAGGGACAAATAAATTTAACAAGTATTATAATAATAATAATTTATTTATTTAGCGCTTAAAAACTAGTTACATATGTTAATTCTATATAGTATACTTAAAAATATTTAACATGGTTTACGAGATAGGTTACATTGGTACAACATAGTAAACACTGGGTGCACTACATTCCACACTAAGTCCGAGACTTGTGTCGTGAAATGTAGGCTCTTTCCGTTAGATTTAAATTTAAAGACGGCACGTAATTATAAGCTATAATTTTTAAAATAATAAACTAAAGTAAAAGCTGAGATAAGTATACCTGCACGGCTATTCTATAAAACATACCTACTTGCATACGTACATAAAGTCGCTCAGATATGTACAATAAGTTAAAGGTAAGTAATATATTATATTATTATATTATTATTTATACATTGAATAGACAGATTTAAAAATAGAAGGAATGAATGTCTATTACAAGTGGCGCCGCCATTTTTATGACTAATTTTATTATTGGTAAAGAAAAAAAATTAAAGATGTAAGTTACATGTCTACACTTTATGTAAGTCCATCCATATACAGAGTTATTATCAGTAAGTAACGCGTAGCCTTGAAAGGGTGGCTTTAAGTTAAGAGGTATGTAGGTACATCAAAATCAAAACTTTTGGAAACATACAAATTCAATTCAATTCCTTTATTAGCATAAATGTATTTACATTTACCCTGTTAAGAGGGGAATTAGGGCATAGCTAAAATCAAAACTAAATATTTTAAAATCCATAACTTAATACTTACAAGTACCTAAGTAGTTACCGGTAAGGTTATTGTACAGTGGTAGGTATACATACCTATCTACTCAAAGAAAGGCCATACATCCAAGTACCTAACACAGCAAACTGCAAAAACAACTTTAATTAGGGGAAACAAATTTGTTTTACTCTTAATAATTTTATTTTGACAAACGCATTTCAATAATAGTACAGTGGACAGTCTTTTCCAATGAATAGGGTTGCACTTAATCATAATTCGGTTGATGGTAAGCAATCAGCATGGTCTAGTCATAGTATTGAACAAGAGAAAAGTGTTGGTAGGTTAGTAACTAAGTGTAAGTCTAGACATGGCGGTTTTAATAAACCTGTAACACATCGTACGAAGGCCCAATAAGGGAAATTGCATAAAGTTGGCCAATCACATCTCGTCAGGTCGCTGATTTTGTAACGGCTGCCGGCCGTGCGGACTGTGGCCGCCGGACGGGGCCGGGTACTGGTCGGACGCCGGCGACACCGCCTCGGGCCATGCCGCGCGACGCCGCGCACCGCCCGCCCGCGCCGCTCGCTAAACTCTCTCATAGATTCGTAACTCGTACCTCCCATCTGTATTACCAGTAATCAAGATTCAATTCATTCTTCGTTGATTTGTAGACAATATTATTTTAAACCAAATATAAAAAAAAAATACATACAAGAACAGATAGATCTTAAGATCGAATGGTTTTTAACGTCTATCTACTAAAGGCATCCTTAATTCAACTTTTACAGATCCATACAAGACGGAGGCCCTATCCCCAGGCCGGGGATGGGTCTCGCAGGCAGGAGTAGGGCTTGCAGCATGCGCGCGGAAGATAAATTGGTCGTTTTGGTGCGTGTTGGAGAGGCGCGGGCGGCGCGCGGGGAGAGGGGCGCGGCGCCGGGCGCGGAGGCTGCTGCGCTCAGAGCACCTGCGCCCGCGCTCCGTAGCGCCGTCCGCCGCGTGCTCGAGTCCCGCGCGTCGCCCGACCGCGTCTCGGCGCCGCGTCGCCCTCGGTACGTACCGGCGCGTCGGGGTCGGCCGGCAGCGCGCCCGCCACTGCGCCGCCGCCCGCGCCGCCTGCTGCCGCGCTCGGCGCAGCCGCCCGGCCGGTTTTGTAATTTCGCCGGGCGGGCCGTGACGTCACGATACTAGTTTGACGTGAGTGCGTGACGGGCTGCAGGACGGCCGCGCCGCGCCGCCCCCGACCTTCCTACCAGTGCGATGACGTGCTCGTCTCCTGCGCGGCCAGCGCCACCCCGCTCTCAGCCAGCGAGCCCGCCGTGCCCGCCGCTGGCTCCTCATCTCTTCACCGTCATTCCATCGACGGTTCTGTTTACGTTTGGAAACTTGTTTGTTTTTGAGTCTTACTCAACTAGACTGCTCTCAGTAACTCGGTAATATTTTCGAAGGCTAATGAGATTGAAAGCTTTTATTACATTATTGCCTATTTTCGTTACATTACAAGGACCCATTATATTATTGAGCTTTTTAATGAGTATTCCTCCAGCTTTTCCATCTTATACACTCTTGCGATGTTTATATACGCATTTATATACAATTTCTAGGTATTTACTTATCTTCCTAGCTCATATGAACGATTCTTTTCTCCGTGTGAGTCAATAACGCGCTCGGATCTCGTGCCTTGGTGCTGTGCTTGTGGTCCGCCAGCAGCATGTGTGTGTGTGTGGTGTGTCCGCGCTAGCACGCACACACCCGCCCAGCGCCGCGGCAGAGCCTTCTTGTAATTTTATTTTTCCTCCTTCAGTGCATCGAGCCATGGACATAACTAAGACGATTATACTGACATATTCGTGTTTATCTAATAAGCTCGAAATGATTTCTATTTCTCTTTACTTTACAATAAGATCATTTTAGACCATTTCGAAGCTAAATGATTATTGTCTAGACTATCTACGGATGCATATTGACATCTCGAATAATGAAATATCATTAATTAAATCTTAAAGATGATATACATACATATCTTATTGGAAGCTTATTGTTTTTTTTACGTCAATTGGGAAATTGAAGTATTCTAGTAGGTACCTAGTGCCTAGTTGTTTCAGTTCCCTGCTGTATAACTGGGTGTATGTATTTATTTTCTCGGAAGATTCAATACAGGCTGTACTCAAACAAGGAGCATAGCTTTAAATCGTGAAATTCCTAAATGCACACATGGACAGGGTATCGGAGAAGTCTTGGCGGAGTTATAAATTGACTTCTCTGTCGCGAGGCAGCGTCAGGCATAAGGCTGTCCCTTTCACTCGGCCGAGATCGCCGCGCAGCCTCCGTGCCAGCCTCGCTCGGTACCGCTTCTGAAGCATTCAATGCATTTTCTTTTTTTGCTTTTTAGGCTTCTTCAAAAAAGGAAAGTCTATCGTTGATGTGAACTGATGTACATTGGCCTCGTCCTTTGGCTTTTTTCATCCTACAATACAAAGTCTACGCTGGCGCAGTTTTTGAAACAAATATGTATATCGGTAAAACGTTTCTTCAGAAAAGGGATACGACATAATTGTATGTGCAAAGTAGACAGGTTTAACAAGTAGCCAGGAAGTTGGTATACTTACTCTATTTTCGTTGATTGTTACTATAGTATATTATTATTAAATTAAACATATTTTATCTGCGGCTAAAAAGTTAGTTAATATTATGTGTGTAGCAATTTGAATAAACGTGAAGTCGTGTGCGCACGAAGAGTCTAATCTTCTCAAAAGTACTCTTAAACTCTCACTCAGATTCGCATTTGGTCCTATTTTTTTTTACTTTTAAAAGGGATTCATTGCTGAGTTTTTTTTAATGTAGGTATATTCCACCGAGGATCGATGATGTGGATTCTCGTGCAATGTTTTGTTGTGTGTAGTAAAATATGATTGAACATAGTGTTGTGTTGCAGCAGGCAGTGCGCGGAGTTGAATGGTTGTTTATTGACAAGTTTGGCAGGCACGTGGGCACAATAGTTACCAGTTTGTACCGTTGGGTGGTGCGCTGGAGCAGGGGCTGCCGGACGGGTCGGGCCGCTTCTCGCCGATCAGGTGGCACTTGATACTCGTTCTTTTCTAACTGGACTCGGATCAGCTGTTGCCGGCGCCCTTGGGCTCTTGTATTCGTGTGCCGTACTCGCGTGCTCTACTCAATGAACTCACTTTTCCCGTTTAGATGCTTAGTTTTGCGTCATACATTCTTTTTACCTACTATTTGTCTAGTTGTATCAGGTATTACCCAAGCGAACTGGTATGGTTCTCCAACTCATCTGTTATCCTTTTAAACTTTCAATATATTTTTGTCAGACGTCGGGCATTGTTGGTTAGATTTGTTTTGATGGGTACTTACTTTATATATAAGTTATTGTTATAGATCTTTGTGAAATACTGGCCGTGCATAAGTTGTTTAATTTAAAAAATCACGTCAAAGCACTGGTTCGATAGCCACCCGTAGCATGCGTTGTTGCTTTGTCGGTCATATTCAACATTGTAGCTTACAAACCGATTTTCAGGATTTGAAGTCACGAAAGTGTAAAGCGGGGTGCTCCTGATTGGAGCCTCCGCCACAGGAAGACGTCGCCGTTCGCACCGAAGCGCTGCGCGATGTCGGCCCCGTCCCCACCGGCGGCGGGCGCGTCGCCGCCGCGCTCGCCCGCGCCCGCGCACGTGCTGGCCACCATGACGCCGGTGCAGCCCGCGCACGACTACTACCCGCACAAGGTGGAGATGGACTCGGACGACGGCTACCCGCCGGACGCGCACTCGTACCGCCACTCCCCGCACCAGCTGGCCGCCTACGCTACCGACGGCAAGGTGCCCCCGCAGCCCGAGGTCTACGACCAGGGCATGGATTCCATCGACGAGAAAACGCCCATAGATCTCATCTACGAGGACGATAAGCAGACCGTCATCTACACGACGACGCCGGACCAGAAGCGCGTGGAGATGATCAGCGGGCAGCTGGATGACGGACAGCTGGTGGACGGTGGCGTGTCCGTCGTGGTGGGCGCGCCCGGACAGCCCACCGTGCTGGTGCTGGCCGACCACGTGGTGGACGAGCTGGGCCAGGTCATCACCACCATCCCCAGGTGAGTGAGGCGCGCACGCAGGTGCTCGCATCTTCAAACTGACACTAAATTACACCCTGACTTTTTATATGCTTACATGTTTCATACGACGGCGTTCACAAACAGAGTTTAGATACGTAGGTAGGTACATAATATATCGCTTCGTATTTTATTGCCTCGGGTTTGTGAGATGATATGGAAATATCTCGCTGCCACTGTTGCCAGGTGTTCGCTATTCGTTAGTGGGAAATTCCATCTCGGCGGTCGGCGGCCGGTGTGTCGAAATCGTATGACACTGATTAAAATAAAAATGTACCTTATTCAAAATTTATAGAGGTATGTCGCAAACGACGCGAGTATCGGATACTGGTAGGTATTCGCCGATAATTTGTTTTGATGATGTTTTTCATTCAAACCTACTAACGTAATTATTATTTAAATGCTAAGTCACTCGGTATCAAGATCATAATTGCCGTTTTAATGGAATGTATAAAGACGTCTAACGACCGCGGAGTCGGAGCGACCTCGAGTAATTAATTCATTTGCGTGTTGGCACCTCGTAGACTCGAAAATTTGTTTAGGTGGTTAGAAACAATCGGAGTGTTTGTTAGGTCTCGAGCGAGCAGTACGAGGAGGTCCAGCGCGGCCGTAACGGTTGTGCCGGGAGCGAGCGCGTGTGGGCGGAGCGACGCGCTCACCTTGAACTTGCCGCTCCCGGCCGCCCGGTCTAGCCAGCGGACGTACCAACCGCCTCCGATCTTCGAGCACACGATAGTGACGCCGATCGAAGCCGCGCCATCACCACATTGGCACACAACTTCCCAAAAGCAATAACGACACGTTTGCTCAAATGTTAGAATGAGTAACGACATGCAAGAGCACGGCCGAGTATCGTAACCGCGATAAAAAGCCAGCAGTCGCGTGCGTCCGCGTGTCATTCATACAGCATGACGTTGATGCGTTCTAAGTACGCGGCGAGCATGTGTAGTGAGATTAGTTACGTCTATTTGCTGCCAGACGGGTTCTGTAGACGGATTAGTGTGTTTGTAAAGCTGTTGTTCGTACTCTGAAATACGCGGTCAAGGCGGTTATCTTAAATCGTAACGGGATACTTTTAATATGAATTATTGAATGCACTTCTACATATACACGATACAATGCACACAATATAGTATAATACGATATAAATAATGAACACGCGTTACGATATACTTGAAACTTAAAAGTCCGACAACGACTTGAGATAATCTTGAATTTGGAGATTTTACTTTAATGCTTTTAACACATATGCATATTCATTACATATACACTAGTCTTAGGTGTCAGCCGGTATACCGGTTGTCTATTTATTAAAAATCTGATGTGGCTAGTAAATGTAGCATATTCGAATCAGAATATACTTATGTAAAATCTACGAGAGCGAATCTAAATAGAAAGCATTTAACAAACGTAATAAAAATTACATTCCCTATATATATTTACAAGCTTACATATTTAAGAGTACATTGTATGCAAGATTAGATAAGTTTTAGTACTTTTAGGAAGTATCCAGCCAGCTACAATATTTACATAGTAGGTATAGGTATCTAAGTACCTACGTATATGAGTACTTTGTAAACATGTGAGTACATATCTCTACATTTTATTAGATAATTTGATAGTATCATGCCGTTGACCCTTACCAAATAAACCAGGTTCAATTAAAAGTTCCGTTTGAGTACTTAAGAAAATATTAATTTACTCTTAGCTGGTACGTTTTATTACAAAGTGGTAGCATTACTGCAATGCAACGCAAAACCACCTCAGCACTAAACTAGGCGATAATAAGCATTTATGTATATTTCTTGGGAGAGAAATATTCAGATAACATAACATTATACTAATTTATGCAAGAATTTTCTATCTTTACGTCGATGTGAATAAAATCATTACTGGCGTTTGAATACTGATTTGTTTCGGGATTAGCTCGAAGAGTATTTTTAGTATCACGGGCAAGAGCATTCGAATGAGCGTGTTCTTGGTGAGCTCGGAGAGGGGCTCTCGATATGGACTGGTGAGTGATAAAAACTCGGGGAATCGTTTAGGACGCGGCGGAGCCTGCGCCCGCGCAGCACCCGCCGCGCCTCATAGCCTTTAATGATCACTTTTTGTTCTCCCTCGGTACACGCCAAAGGCGGGCCGCGGATTTAAATACATCACGATCATTATTACCATACTTGGATTCAATAAAAACAATAGCTTCAATAAGCGTAGACATAGACCGATACCAAGATTGTAAACAAAAAAATTGTGCGGTTTTTGTCAATAGTGTATCTTATCGATCGTGGAGATTTAGTGTCATCATATGACTTTTTCGAAATAAAATATTCAATCAAATATTTATAACGATGTTATTGTGCAATTGTGTAGCGAAAATAGTGCTTACGTTACTAAAGTATATTTTAGATGAATTACCCGCCGGCGCTCGTGTCCGGCGGCGCGGGCGGCTGGGCGCGCCCCCCCCCCCCCGCGCCGCGCCCCGCCAGCCTTGTTTTATAGCGAGTGTGTCCGCCGGCCCTCCAGATGAGCGCCGCAGCCTCGCCTTCTCGCCCCAATCATTATTTTATGTAATTATTTGGCTGGTGAACTGCTTTTTTTGGAAACATAACAGTTATGTACACTTTTTATCGGGCGGCACTCGTTTTGCTTCATTTCATGTGAGATGTCATATATTTTGAAACTTTGTGATCGGTTGCTGCGTAAAAAAATTGTTGCATCCTCGAATTTTGTTTTTGGACACAATTTAAATTATCATCATTATTATCCTTATCCTGTGTCTACTTACTGTTTTATATGCTCCAATGCGTCACAAAGCACGGTCGCTAGACTCCCTAGCCTGCCTAAACCAATGTATTCTCTTTGTTCTATGTACATATGTATATTATTAAAATTTTAATAAAATAAGCCCCTTATGGTATGCTGTACCATTTGCATAAAGCTCAGAACCTATCTGCATAACTCAAGATTAGGTATAAGCGATTCCGTATCGTTTACCAATTCAATGTTTCTGTTTTTGTTCTGCTCCGTAGCAGTAAAACGGATGGTTAAAATGAAAATAATGTGTTATTGTTTATTGGGTAACATGTATCTTATTTGTATTGGTGCAGTAAAGGTGTAAGTATTACGTAAGCAGCGTGGTGGCGAGAGGAGTCAACAAACCCGCGAGCCGCGCGAGGCATCACTTCTCTCAGCAAAAGACATCAACGCGCGCGCGGCTGCAGGCGCGTAGCCCCGCTACTCCTTGCCGCTACGGCTCAGGATTGACTTTCTTTGTTTCTTATTGCAAAGGTCACAATAACATTTCACCCAATTCAATTTTTTTTGACTTTACAAGTTTTTGGTAAAAGTTGAGTGCTATAATAGTTCTATAGTACACGCACCAATTCCAATTAATATGTATATTTTTTATTAATATAAAATTTAAATCTTGTTTTTCATAACTGATAATCGATATAGACGCAGCAGACGTTTAATCTAAATGCAATAAAAATATACATATGTTTAAGTATTAGAATGAAATATACAGCACAACATTTTAAAACATAAATATAGGTACGTTTTACTATCTCGCTTTAAAACTCAGTTGATTGGTAGTAAAACTATTGTGTAGCTAATATTATGGTGGGATTCCTCAATACACGTACCTACTTATGATACGATGGGTAACTGTTTACATCTTTGCGCTTCTAGTTTCGAATCGTTTTAATTAAATTAAGTTTGAGTGTATTTGTTTATAAAAAGATATATTTGATCAAAAACAAATGTGAACACTGACCACGATCAAGAATAGTTTTACAATACATCCTAAAATGAAAGTTGAAGAAAGTTTGATAAACTCAGTTTGCGTTGGTTCCAGCTTCTAAGGCAGGAACAGTCCTTTGCCTACTTAGTGGCAAAGTCAATAGTCCCGGCAAGTGTAAACTAAAAGTTCAACGTGTCCTTTAAAAATTAACGATCATCCTTTCTACCTGACGCCGGTGTCCGAGCGCAAATAAAAACTTAATAAAAAAAACGGTTTCTCCGCGTAAAGGGTTCACTTCCCATCACGCGGAGGTTGAAGGTACTCACGCACACACACACAGGACAGCACACACATGCCTTCAATCGGTATATAACTTTAGGCACCGAAGGGCCAGTCCGAAGAAATCTCTGCGGGATATAAAATTTCTTAACGGCGAAATCATTGTATGGATACGACTGTTGTGCTCATTTTTTGGTATATGTATTTTATATTTACTTACTGCCGTTTGAATCACAGTTTATGTTTTTTTTTTATAATAACTTGCACACAATTTTTAGAATCTTACAAAATTGTATGATATCACAACTTGACATTTTCAACTCCCTATTTCAAAGTGATCAGCTTATAGATTAGTAACTAGAAATTTTAGGTTATCATTATCTTTTTAGTGACCTATTTATAAATAAATATAAACAACTGCCGTTCCGGAAAAAAGGTGTGAAATTCTGCATTTTTAAAGCTTTTAATAATCATTCTCGCTTTTAATTTTTCTTTGCTTGGTACACGTTGGCAATGAATTTTCAAATTAGGTGTTACGTTATTTCCGTATCTGAATAATTTAGGTTTATTTCAGATAAGAAAAAACAGAGAATATTTATAAAACTGTAAAGCAAGGTGGGTTGTTGGATGTTATTTACCTGAACTACAGAAATACCTTTTATTGATTTGTTATTGGCGAATTGTTCCGCATATTTTATCGTTCCATTGATGTTTTCCTGAATCATTTTGAGGCTTTTATACTTACTTATATACATAGATGGAAAAAATACGTTACATTATCTTGTGAATCATACATGGTTATTCTCTATATGTATTACGAGTATCAAGTCCTAAGTGTGCACACAATATAAGAAGAAACTCAAAAGATTTTTTAATAATTGGGTCGTATCCTTCCCTACCTAAATGTTTAACATTTCGTCTTTTTGGTTTCCCGCAACCACAATCTTACGACGACGAATCCATTAAGTAAGGAGTTTTATTTCCTTTCATCAAAGTTCAAAATGACTCGTCAAATATGCTCTAAGGACACCGACCGTTCGATTAAAAACATTTTCTACGGTACGTGAATATAGGACTGAAAATGAAAGTGCGTTATTTAAAATTTAAGAATATCTCTCTTATGCAACTTTTTTGCTGTTATCGGGGAAACCTTTGAATGAGATCTTATAATGTTATAGAAGGGTTTCTTGTCTTTATTTATTGGGCGAATAAAAATAAGACAAAGCAGCCTACACAAATACGAATATGACCGTGCTTTACCCAATTTAACATGATTTGTATGGATAGAGTTCTGTGGCGACATTTTAGAGTCGACTTAGATAGATATGCGCAGGTCTTAAAAAACATGTATGTATTTTTTTATTCTTCAATTTGAGTCAAAGTAAGATTTGGCTATCTCGTTCCATGTATTGCTTAAACGTGATAAGACTTGTAATTAATAAACGTTTCTAAGTTTTTATAAGTTTTCTGTATTTTTAAGTCATTTTTGTATATACTTATGGTATGTGTGTAAAAATTAGTTAGTTAAATTTGTAAATAAATAAATAGAATTGCT
This sequence comes from Macaria notata, assembly GCA_927399415.1. NCBI lineage: Eukaryota > Metazoa > Arthropoda > Insecta > Lepidoptera > Geometridae > Macaria > Macaria notata. The sequence goes on from OV656727.1 coordinate 7,790,274, forward strand.
ATACAATATAACTAACGTTTCTTATAATATTATATACTTTAAACGTATTTTTAAAGCTCTGGTACAGACATCAAAGCTGCGTGTGCCTCGGCCTCCCGCTGTGATGGGTTGTTAGGTATATTAAGTATTTTTTGCTATTTGCTTATATGTCAATTCACAATCTAACAATGTTATTTTCGTGATATACATAGTTATATTACATTTACTTTTCTTAGCCAGTGTTTATCCCTTTCCTATACTGAATGAATTATTGAATAATGATAGCAACATACGTAAGTCTGTGATATATCACATATCCAACACGGAATAGTAGTACCACCGAAAATATGAGATAATAAAACGGTAATGTGCACATAAACTGCCAATTAAAGTTTACTTAGATATTCTCAAGGAGATGAAGGAAGACGTCAGTTGTGACGTCTTTTTTCTAAGTATTTTAATCGCTTACACCACTCATTCTATAAATGTTTCAAAATAATTTACTTTGCATAGATAGGTATCTTCAATCATTGGGTCGTAAAGTCGAAGAAACAGTTTACTCATCTCACCTTGCTAGTGTGTGTTGTTACATACAAAATATATGCGTGTGTGTGTGAGAGAAGATAAATATATCAGCTCAGATGTAGGTATGTATGTATATTGTAGCTTATTAGTGTGATAAAGACAGTGAATATGGCATCGATCTGTGCGACAGAGAGGAACGTCAACAAGGCTAGCTTTGCCTTATATGTATATGAATGTACGTTTTTATTAACTCGATTCGTTATACGGTCTGCTATTATAATAATATACGACTACATTGCATAGTTATGGTCTCAATTCAGCGCAACTCAAGATTATTATTTACCTACAAAATACAAAAAACAAGAACACTGGAACTCAAACAAAACATGCGGTTTTTATTGAGAAAAAGTTTGAATCGTTGCTATGGTCAACTTTATGCTCAAGTATATTTTAGTTTTAGACTTTGTTTTGTTCACTTAACCAAATTACGCACTCATATTTTTTTACATCGTTCAGCTTGTTTGTCAGCTAAGTATGTAGGTATATTAATAACAAGTAGCTTTTACTTGTCGCAACAAATCCTAAAAACAACAAGGGCTTAATTAGTTTCGTAAAATAATAGACACTTAATTAAGCTTCCCGGGCGTACCTAAGAAGTTTGTTTAGTCACCAAATCAAATCAAATATTCTTTATTGTACACCAATACAGCAAGAGAACACAAGTATAAAGAAAAAAAAATGTAAACCATAATATTGGGACAGCGGGCGGCCTTATCACTTAGAGTGATCTCTTCCAGGCAACCTAGTTTGGAAAACAACGATAGGAAAACAGTAAAGCTGGCGTACCTACTAAAACTAATACAACTTAATAATAATTTAACAAATAGAACAACTAAAAACATGTAATATGCCTACAGTTACATCTATACGAACAGAGAAAGGAAAACAACACATAATAAACCTACTCAAAAAGAAGGAAAAAGAAACCTGAGTCCACAAATTAGTCATGCATATAATAATTATGAACCAAGCTCTGAAAAATAGGAAGGGATTTGGCCTGCCTAATATGAAGTGGCAGGTCATTCCATAAGCGAATAGCTTGCATGGTGAAAGAAGAGTGGTAGACAAGGTTGGAATGGTTGAAGTCAGGGATACACAAGCGGAGGACACGGGAAGTTCGCAGGGAGCCGGAATGGGAAGCCGTGACAAAAGAAAATCTTTCTTTTAGATAAAGCGGAGTGGAAGGATTGAAGACGATTTTGTACAGAAGGGATAGGATATGAGCATTACGGCGAAAGCGGATAGGTAACCATTTGAGCTTTTTTCGAAATTCGGATATGTGGTCATATTTGCGCAAACCAAATATAAACCGTATGCATTTTGGAGGCGCTCGAGTTTATCGAGCTGCTCATTGGTTACATCAAGGTAGCAAGCGACAGCGTAATCTAATATTGGCAGAAGAAGAGATTGCACAAGTCACCTTTATTATATTCATAGTTTTATCAATCGAGATGAGTTTGCACTAGCTAGACCATAATTCTCCTAAATATCATTATGGTCTGGAACTGAGCCAAGTTACTAAGTATTATAATTAATAAAACAATCAAATGGAAAACCGCAACATAGCTGTTTGTATTATTGTAAATATACTATGAGCAAAGAAACTAGATAGACAGAAAATAGTTGATAAAGAGGACGTTGGTATGAATTCAAAACATTATGGAATCAACATCGGCGCTCAGTCGGCTGTTTTCTCAAATAAACGAGCCTGCCAGCCTGTAGTATATAATATACAAGGTATACCTCACCTAGACATGGTTTTATTTCCTGTTTCACAAGCCTGGCGCAACTTGAACTGTAAATTGTCCACAATTCATTATCTGATGTCGATTCATAATTATTGGTCTGATATCTATTTTACATTGTGTTCGGTGGTTGACGTAAAATATTCCTTATCTTAATACTTGGAATTCGATAAATTCCGCTGATAAAGTGTGATAATGATGAAATAAGGCGCGAAGTTAAGTTACAAATTGCCTGTAGATGACATAAACGAACATATTCATTCAAATATTGGCAGAAACATTCCAATGCAACACGCTCTCGTATTTTCACAACTTAATAGTATCGACACGAGACTCACTGCATAGTTTATTTCAGATGAATATATCTATGTTCTTCTTGAAAAAAAAAACTGATACACATATATCTGAAAACACTTTTACTTCCAAAAATACACTGAACCAATAAATTGTATCAATTTTGTCGTAAACAAAGTCATAAAAAGTTGTCAATATGGACTCGAAGGTTGCTTTGCTGCATATATTGTCAGAGACAAATTGGCTTGCTTTACGAGTTTATTTTAAAACATCTCAATGTTTTATGTGGTCGATATTAGGGTTCCTTGCTGGATATTTATGTTATTTCCTAAATGTTATGTGAGAATAATGTTTATGTCTTGCTCCAACTGTGCTGTACGCTTGAACACTAACTATAAAAAATTCCTCCAGCTTGTCATAAAAGCAAAAGTTGGTGTGAGATAAGTTAACATAGTTCCTAGATGAAGTTTTGGAGCAAGCAGCAACCTTAACGCCATCTGTAGCGGTGGCGAGGACCACTCGCATGACACTTTGTGGACAAGGGCGCACCTCTCACTCACGCACCACACACCAATGATTTTTAAATAACGAAATTATTGCATGGGATTGCTACAGATACTGGTATCTTACCTTCAAAATTCATTGTAAATACCTACACCATTTGATAATCGGATTACTTGCTAAGTGGAATACGTTCATAGTTTGCATTTTAGTAAAATTTATGCATATGTACCTTTTAATGAAATATTTGCGTTGTATTGTGATAAGTAGTAGCCGCGTGGAATGTACAGTTCCTATCCGTTACCCAAACAAAGAGTTGAAGTGTGAAGCCTAGAACACAAAGCGAAAGGCTTTGTACTTAAAATAGTCAATTATCTTGTTGAGTAGGTACAATACCTACGGCGCTAGTTGTACTTATCTCGGCGAAGTACAATAATTACGCTCCACTTAATTGAGAGTAACGGGAGTTAACTGCAAAATAAATAATATTCTCATATTTATGTGCTATTATTTACTGCGGCATTTATGCTGGATTTCCATTTGTCAAAATCGTTTTGACTTAATTTAAATATGCACCTATCGTGGACCGTGGACAACATAAATGTCGCAAAATCAAAATAATAAATCCAAAGTACCTACTAAAATACTTTTTGAAAAATGTTTTGACATCTAGACTTTACCTACATGAAAACTTCCATCAGCTTTGCTTTGGTTCGAGTTGTAAATGTAAGCGATTGTTTCTTGTGTCTCGCGCGTCCTTTTTTGTGCTCCATACAGTTTAATTGCGCCTGTTCATGCAGGCCCCATGCTGGACGCAATGTTTGGGCCCGAGTTTTTGCCGCTCTTGACGTTTAAAAGATAAAACCTCTTATCTTTTGAATTGAATGCGATCTATGGAAGTTGTCTTCGATCATTAAGCGAATACTTGGCGTGCATTAAAAAAGAAAGCCTCAAGGAGCAATATGGAGGTTTTTTTAGGTCTCGCAGTGGGTTCCGAGCGAGCCTTCGGCGGACATACAAGGCGCGCGCTCCGCCACGTCCGCCGCTTGGCGATGTAAATGATCCGCTTGAATAATGTATCCCATTCGCGGCTGCCACTTCTACCAACCGCGTATATGGCGCACTCGCGCAGCCACCACCGTTACACTAACTGCTCCCGCTTGCTCATCTTCACAAAAAATACATTTTTACAATACGCCTATACTCGCAATCTGCCCAATGATCAGAATGTCACGTCAAAACGACTTGGTTAAGAGTGTAGCATCAGTGTTAATAACAAGCTGAATATAGGTACTTAATTTTCCACAAGTTTATTTTATAATTTTATTCTTTACCAATGTAGATTGAACTAGGTAAACAATGAGACTAGGTATAATATATTTTTCGGTTATGTACATATATTTCACTTGTTACTTCTTATTTTTATTTTGAGACTGGTATACCTAATATTAGTTATACGTAACATTTGAGTTCATGGTCTCTCTCGCACAAGTGGCTTCATCCGTTGTTTTGTTTTGTGGTTTGTGTGCACATGATTGTTCTTCCGCCTTTTGTGTCTGTAATTTTAAGCAAATATGTTCTGTAAAGACAACGTAAAGCTATAATTAATGTGATTTCGTATGAGTATAGATAAGTTATAATTATGAATTTTCTATTACTAGACATGTATATCTACTAGTGTTATGCAACGTAAGATGACATATAATGATAACTGGGGATGTTCAATAATGATATCAGTTCCTTTTACGTCTCAGTATAAAGTGATTTATAAATGATATCTCAGCTATTTGTCTATCCTTTCAGCCATTGTCCGTGGCTGGTTGATAAATCGATCCATTTATCTACGATTGTATAGAGAAATACAGGTTGAACTTTCGATTCACTTTCGATTACGCATGACCAAAAACACAAGCGTAGTTACATAACGCAGCCTCGTCCGTGTGGACCGAGGAGCTAACACTCGCTACCAGGATGCATCACAATCAAAAAGCACTCGCTACTTTTTGTACCTACTGGTATTAAGTAACAGAGAAGTTTATCTAAGAGTTCCTGATGCAACTTAGTGTGACTAATAAAATGCAACATTGCAAGAAATAAGTACATACATGAAACACAAACGTTTCTAACAGTGACGCAATTTGGAATCTGGCATATGTGTATAGATGTTTCAGTTCGAAATATATCAAGTCATTGAGATATCATAGAGAGAACTTGTTTAGAAGGAAACCTGCACAAATTTAGGAGCAAATAGATGCCCTAGACGGGCTAGCACACGACACTAACGCTACGTTGGCACAGCTAGACACTCTGGCCAAGTTAGCTATGCGACCGACAGTGAGCCCTATGGCCTGGCAATAGGGGCGAGAGTGGAGTGTGTTGTCAGGTTGTCAGCTAGTAAGGCCCGCGAGCGGGTCACGACTGAGGCGCACGCGCGTTCGTGACCTTGCGCGCGCGCCTAGCAGAGGTCACACTGTTGTGTTGATGCGCCCGCGCCGCACCACGCTTTCCAAAGTTCAAGCGCGCCTGAAACGACCGCCTCGGCCGGCTACCGCATCTACCACTAAACAAACTGCAAAGTAATATCTTGAATTAGCACCAACTTGGTAAACAAGCTCGATTATGCTTCGCTGAGAAGACGTTGTCTGCAAACTAACATCACGCGATGACTAACCTCTTTTACCAGCAATATAAACTATGTGATTATGTTCGATTAAATTTCTATGAATTTCTGACGACAAAAATCTATTTATTTATGATTTTCAGACCAGCTCATTCATCTTACAAAATATCTCAAAATTAAAAAAAATATATATTTTCAGTCTTAAGATGGGTATAGGAGATAATACATTAATCAAACAGGTGTATCTCAGGTTCATTAGTTCATTCAACCCGGAGGTCATATTACGGATAGAGTAATAAAATAAAAGTATATAAGTTATTATAAATGTCGCATTAATAAAAAGGAGGTTTATGATTATAGCCAGGCGACGAAATGGTTTCAGCAGCGTATATAATTAATAAAATCATAGATTTAAGTCGTCATTATCACAAGGGTATAAAATTTTTATAGTCCGCTGTGTAAAGCTAAAGATTCTATTTATGCGGATAAATACATGGAAGAAAAGTAATGGAGGAATGAGAAACTTTGCCTTAACAGGGCTCGTTGCGTGCTTTAGCGGACTTTCTCCGCGGGGCTCTCTCTCGGTGTGGCTGCACCCTGTAATGTGCAGTTAGGTATTTCCAATTTACTTTCTGAATTCACTCAATACTGAACGTATATTTTGGGGTGATTATTATGTCTCATGGAATCTTCTGGACTGCTAACTTTTTGATTACGAAGCATCTCAGTTTGAAGTTGAACACTGAGACGGTAGATGAAAAAGCTTTGATGTTGACGAGCGTTCCTTACACAGGCCGTAATAATGAGTATCTTAAAAGGCTTTGTAGTCATTATAACACAACGAATGTGCTTTATTTAACGTAAATCAACAATTAGTATCTACGAACACGCGTTGTAAACAAACATAAAGTTTTATAACCCACAATCAGTACCTATTACAAATTACAATATTCGTAAGATATCATTTAGACCTTATCAGATGATTCTATATTACTCGCTGACTTCATATTATGCTAATCATTTCATTATTACATAAATTTGATTGACGATTAAGGTAAAGATCAAGGGCATTACTATCGTGAAATATAATTCGTTTTAGTATGCTAATATTGTGTTAGCATATCTACTGAAATCGAACAGGAAAAATAGTGGTAAAACTTCTAATACATACCTATACCAAATATTTTTTAAATGTTTTAGTTGAATCTAGCTAATTTTATGTGCTTACTGTGTATGGTATCTGTTAAAACACTTACGAGGTCTTGTTATCTGATAGAACTGATGGCATTATATTAAGTAAGTAATCTAATAGGTATTAATGCGCATTAGCAGAAATCATAAAATTTCTAGCAGTACCTAATAAAAAATGCCTAGAAATTGATATTTTTATTCTTATCAAACCTAGTATTATAATGTGGCCACGAGTTTTATAAGTTGCTTACTATCTACACTATCTAGGTACCAATAGCATTTTTACACCGTCTGGAAGTTAAATAATAATACCTAAAAATCACATTCTTATGCGAAGAAATTTAATGAATGATATGTGTTCGGTTCGTTATTTTAACAAAAACTGTTCCATGGCGTGTGATTGATGAATGGTTTGTTGAGAGCCTGCGCAAAAAATGCAACGTAATTAGACCTCGGGCAAATTTAAGAATGACGTAATATTGTTACAAGCACTGGGTAAAATCGGTTAAAAATAATAACATATTTCCAAATGAAATACATAATCATATCGTCGACACAATAAGCAATTATTGTTTATGATATTTTGGCCCATTCGATACGCAAAAAGTTAGCACATTGTCTGTAAATAAGGAAAAAATAAAATGTAAGCAACGTGGGAAGGCTCTTACGATGCGTTCAATGTGTGCTAACTGCTCAGTGATCACCTCGCGCTGAGGAAGTTCTTCGAGCGAGACATAGATGTCGCTACTTGTGCCGTTTGTAACAAGATGTTTCCTAAATTTATTTTGATTGTATGTATGATTATTTATTATAGATAAATAATATGTATTATTCACAAGTACATAGCTGGTTATTTATCTAGATAAGTTTTTCTCATGAAATTATAGGCTTTACTGATGCATTACGTAGATGATAATAATACGTATACCTAAGCAGTTGATGTATTTATAAATTATCCTTCTCAGTGATTAAAAGCTTCCATAGGATTGTAATTACAGCCAATCGACTATATCTCACTAAAATTCTTGGATATCATAAATTAATATAAACTGAAACCTAAAAAAACTAATCAAATCCGATGCGTCGATGATGCGTACAAGTCGTCTGCGAGAAAAACTTTTATGGGGATAATGGATTCTAGCAAAATCTTGTCATTTCCTTAGCATAATGAAAAATATTAAGAAGCCCGCTAAGTATAATTGGGGGCTGAGCAGCAAAGTGGTCGGTTTATGCGGCCACATAATTACGTATAATAGGCGAGTTTTGCAACGCGCGCGTACTCTGAATCTTTAACTCGGGTCCGCTGAGAAAGAACTTCGGAAACACAAGCCAATTATGGATAAGGTGTATATTATGCGATTAACTTTAATATTATGTGCCGTTCCGTTATTAATGGTAAATAAAATACATGTCATCGTTGGCTATGTTTAAAAAATATTAATTCATTATTGCTACTAATCTGAACCAACAACTTAATGTCGCAGTCAAAACCTTTACTAAGCTACAAGTAGCATGCATGCACTGTCATTTTTTGTATTAAAAATTAAAGTAGGTAGTTTCTATATTTTATATCAAAGTTTGTAGGTTCTTACATATATTTAATGCTCACGATTGTTGATTTCTCAACGATCACTGATGTTGAATGAATGACAGCATTCAGGGTAACGAGATGGCGCGTCCCATCTCTTCGTCTGTTTTTGTGTCCACGAGAGATAACATTTTAAAACAATAGTGGACGTGGTCAGCATTCTTACCGCTTCGCAGCGACAGTCTTGTCTTCCGCCAATCACTTCTCTGATTTATAATAATAACACTCGAGCTGTATAAAGGGGAAACCCGGGAAACAGAAACATCTCGTCCTGGTGACAACACACTATTATAAGAAAATACTCTTGTTTTTGTATGTATTAATATAGTGTACCTAGATGTAAGTATTTTTGAACCCAATAAACTGTATTGTATTGTATTGTATACCTAAAGGTAGTGCTTTATAACATAAAAAGTAATAACAAACTTAGGCAAGGAAATAAGGCACATGTATGGTAAATCTCTACAGATGGCGCTGTGTAGTTCCCAAAATGTTTACAAGATGGCGCCAATCGTCTCGATTTAAGCCTGCTTCATTAATATGAACTAAAGAAGTGACAACGCGTTTCTACAAATACATGTACAAATGTAGGTACTTATAAGAATAACATTGTTATAAATTTAATTTTGAGTCCCATTAACCGCATAAGATCTGTCTTTTGTAATTTTTCGGCTTTAGACATACCATCAAAAAGCATCTAGTAACGAAATAAATAGCAGCACTTAGTGCTTTTTTAATTGAAAACTAATGCGAGTGCATACAATGTATTTCGGAAAAGATTCAGGTGTTTTACTACGTAAATTTACATACGAGCTTATTTTCATGAGCTTTATTTTTTCATACAAACACCACAACATTTGTAAAATAAAAGAGCTAACATTTTATAATAGTATCAAGTAGATAGGTACATACAAAGTTTATTGACAGCATAATTCAACGGCAATTGAAATGGGCAAAGGGGGCTATTGCAGTAAGCTGTGCTTTACGCCTTGCCGGTTATCATATCCATCGCGTTATTGACCTTAATCTGTACAATTTATGGGCATTCAGCGCACACAGCTGTAACACTCTTATTGACAATCGTATTTGAGCTACGGGATAGGTTTTCTTTGCTTCCATGCAGATCTCATTTTATTCTACAAATCAACAGTTTGAAATCAATTGCAGTAAGAATATTTTTATTACATGTTCAGAAATGTTTTGCTTTGGTTGACGCGACGCATGTCCAAAATGCTGGCTTTTTTCTGGCTCAACGTGTCAGCATTGCCATCCAGCGTGGTAATGCGGCCAGTATGCTGGGCACGCTGCCCTAGTGGGCTGGAGCACTTAGATGATCTTTAGGCTTTTCTAAAGATTTTCTAAGTGCCCCTTTTTTGTAGTAGTTAGATGTAGTATGTTTAGTTTTTCTTCCCTTGTTTTTATATTTTATTATTGTAAATAAAGATTTGTCATCTTTTTTAGACAAATTTAGATTGTGAAAATATGCCCAGCGATCAAAACATATGTGTACATTCGAATGATTTACTGTGAGCGAGTTACTAAAGGTATACTATACATCGCTTTGGCTTTGTATTTGTTCGTTAATAATTATGATAAGCAGAAAAAAGAATGGAAAAATAATACATAAATAATAATATATTGGTGACTCGATCAGTAGTAGGTACATATATAGTCCAGTTAGTAGAAACAGTCAGTTCAGTGTTGAAGTCGAACTCAAACCCGGGTCGTTTTATTTTTATATGCAGCAATCGTAATGTTTTTAGGGTTCCGTACCTCAAAAGGAAAAAACGGAACCCTTATAGGATCACTTTGTTGTCCGTCTGTCCGTCCGTCCGTCCGTCTGTCAAGACCCTTTTTCTCAGGAACGCGTAGAGGTATGAAGCTGAAATTTATATCAATTACTCAAGTCTACTGTCCCTTGAAGCTGTGAAAAAATCAAACTTCTAAGCCAACGCAATCAAAAGATACAGCCATTTATGCCGCAAATTTTCGACACTTGCAAGGGAATCAAAACCTACAGGGTGCTTCCCGTGAACTCAGAATCTTGAAATTTGGTACGAAGCAACGTCTTATAGCATAGATAAAGGAAAAATTACGAAAACCATAAATTTTACGGAACCCTCGGTGCGCGAGACCGACTCGCACTTGGCCGGTTTTTTTTTGGTAATTTTCCTCATATGTATATGCATACCTTAAATACCTACTTATCTGCCAGAATAAAATTTTTAGTGACACTAAATTGAAAATTATGCAATAATTTACAACTGACCGTAACTTATAAACGTAAAAATGAAGTATGCTAATAAAATAATCATAAAAGACTTTTGTTGTCAGCATAAATTTTGTTTTTTTTTAAATCAAAACATTGCAAAATGGAATAAGTAGTTTTTTCATGGCTAATATACAGATTCAACTGTTTAATAAACATACTTATCTACACATATTATGATAACAATAGTACAAACTTGTTTGGTTAAACTAATATATAGCTAACCACCAAAAGCAACAGCTGCTTTTCTGTATTTCATTGTCCCTACTATACGAGTATATTTAGTAGCTATGCACGTATAGTCGAGAATTATCTGGTGCGATTGTAGTGCAGCGTACTTTGTTACGATAAGAGCGTCGCAGCGAGAGCCTGCGCCCGCGCCGCCTGCGCTGCCAAAGTAATGTCCGTTGTAAAGAAGGGCTTAAAGAGAAGTAATGCGACAGTCGACTTAGTGCCTCCCGCAATATTCTGGATTATTTAAGAAGTTTTCTCGAGGGCGATCGTGTTTCAAGCCTTGTTTTTAAATAAATACGGCTTCGGCATTTCCTTATCATGTTTATGTCAACAAAACGGCAGTCACGCGAATGCGGGTATAAAATAAAAATAAGTATCAAACGAAGGTAGCGGCCAGACCTTGACTAAATTTACTTCGGTTAAAGGTTTGATCCATTTCAATCATGCCGTTTATTTTCTGGCGAATCAGTAATACTCAGACCGACTGAACAACAACCATGACGCAGATTACATTGTAGATGATGACATTGTTTGTTTACGAAATGCCTGTAAGGAAAAGTCGGAGTCAAATAATTAGGTTTCAGAGAAATTGAAATGAGTTATCTAAGGATCTACTTTTAAATAAATAAGGAACCTCAATAATATCAGTATGTAGCATTCAGGCCGTATTAGGATTCATATAGCTTAATGGCTAGCCAAATTGTTAAGTAGGAGCCTATATACAGCATGCACATATTGTACATAATAGCTATAAGTTAAATGCAATACAGTTGAAGCAGTGAGCGCAGATCGGTAGTGCAGTCACGTCCCCATTGTTCGGAGGCGGCTGATAAAAACTTCACGGAGAACTAATAATTAGTTTCAGGATCCAGAGAGCGAACAACAAGGAGCTTAATTAACGCTCTTAATTTCAACGCACTTGGACAATTTGTATTCCGTTGCAGCACAATTAACACAGACATATTTCCATATATTACATAAAAAAAATGGATATTTGAAGAATATATTTGTAATGAATAGAATTTGTTATTTCTATGTTTTAATATTAAATCTTACCTAATTACCTTACCCTAATCGATAAAATGAATTTAAATGCAAGAATGATTGTTAATATAAGGTTTAGGTTTTGAGCTCACTCAAAAACTCTCTTCCGATTCTCAAACGTATCCCGCGTGGTGCCCGTGTCTCGGTGTCCCAATGTTTGGCTTCTGCTATTAGGAACGTTATTTCTAGGAACACTAAGCTCGCTTGGGAACATCTCCTGTCTTTTCCCTTCTGCGTACTTCACGTAACATTCGATCCTACCTCCAAAAAGTCCCTTACCCAACGGGTAAAGGACAATTGCGTAAAGTACGCTGCATGGAAAGAGAACCCTTCAGACCTAGCTCATATTATTCCGCCTAACACGCGGAATAATCAAAATTCTAAATTCACTGGCGATTTGGCTACAACCCGTTTAGTAGAAAACAAAATTAGTGACGGTGATATTAAAGGCGCCGCACGAGTCTTGTTCTCCAGCGATACCATAGCCCCACACTCACCCGATACGGTCCAGTCACTCCGTGACAAACATCCACCTTCCACAGCGGATCTCCACCTGCCTGATCCACCGGACTCTGATGTTGACTTTGACGTGTCCACCCAACAGGTCGCTACTGCCGTTTCATCTTTCCAAAGTGGTTCAGCTGGAGGTCTTGACGGCCTTACACCCCAGCACCTAAAAGATCTTCTATCTTTTAGTTCTGGTGGGGTATGCGAAACTCTTTTGAAGGATCTAACTGCATTAGTTCAACTCATGTTGTTTGGACGGGTTAGTGACAACATCACCGAAATTTTGTATGGTGCCAATTTGTGCGCCCTTTTGAAAAAGGACGGTGGCATCAGGCCTATAGCGGTCGGGACCACATACCGTCGCCTCGCGGCCAAGGTAGGTTGCAGGAAGGAGGTTGTTCCTTTGAGCAATCTTTTTCAACCACTGCAGCTTGGTTTTGGTTCGCGAGGCGGGTGTGAGGCCGCCGTCCACTCTCTTCGGACTTTTCTTCACCAAAATTGTGGAGATGTGTTGCTGAAGGTGGATGTCAAAAACGCTTTCAATTCGGTAGACAGTGGAGCGTTGTTGACCCAAGTGAAAGACAAAATTCCCGACCTTTATAATTTCCTTTGGCAATGCTACGGTAAGTCATCGAAATTGGTTTACAAAAACTATGTTATGGACTCTTCAGTTGGTTGTCAACAAGGTGACCCTCTTGGACCGGCCATTTTTAGCCTGGCCATACATCCCATAATTCAACGTCTCAAGTCCAAACTTAATGTTTGGTACTTGGATGACGGAACTTTGGGAGGAGACGTGAACACCGTCCTCGATGATTTCAAAATTTTGGTAGACGAATTTCGTCATGTTGGTCTCGAATTAAATTCAAAAAAGTGCGAACTATTTGTTTGCGATTCATGTTCGGACAAGGATTCAGTCATATCTAAATTCAATGATTTGGCACCGGGTATTTCTATTCTAGACAAAAGTTCACTTCGCCTCCTCGGTTCACCAATTCTAGATGAGTCGTTTTCTCCTTTCGTAGAGGACAAAATTCAAAATTTCAGGGACACTCTAGGCCGTTTGCTCAAAATTAACGCCCATATGGCGTTTACTATTATCAAATATTGTTTGTTTGTTCCAAAATTCACCTACTATTTACGATGTTGTCCATTGTGGCAACACAATGGGCTCCTTTCGAGCTTAGACAACATCGTAAAGGACACACTAGTTTCGGTTTTGAATGTGGACATGGATGACAGGACATGGTCGCAAGCTTCCCTACCTGTACGGTTAGGAGGTTTGGGTGTCCGCAAAATTTCAAGTGTTGCTTTACCAGCATTTTTGGCTTCTGTCCACGGTACTTACGAATTGGTCCAAAAAATCCTCGCACCCGCTTTAGGCCCGTCTGGCGTAGTTGTAGTTGCGCATACGGACGAAGCTAAAAATGCTTGGCGCCTGGCCTGTCCAAACACCGATTTTCCTACAACACCTCGTTCCCAGAGACTGTGGGATCGGCCGATCAGCGAACTAGCACGGAAATCACTTCTCGATACGTGTACTAGTTTCGCGGATCGCGCCCGCATCCTTGCGGTCAGTGTGTGGGAATCCGGTCTTTGGCTGCAGGCCATGCCCTCTTTTAATACAGGTAACCTTTTAGATCCGACAGCTTTTCGACTCGCGGTTAGCCTGCGCTTGGGTGCGAGGAGCTGTGAACCGCATCGCTGCCAGTGTGGTACTGATGTCGACCAGCTCGGGCACCACGGCCTCTCATGTTCGAGGAGTGCTGGTAGAATTAGCCGCCACGCTAGTCTGAACGACATCATTCGCCGGGCTTTTTCCACTGCCAATGTTGCAGCTATGCTCGAACCGAGCGGCCTAGCACGTGACGATGGAAAAAGACCTGACGGTATGACCCTTGTGCCCTGGAAGTTGGGTCGGCCCCTTGTGTGGGACGCAACTTGCGTCGACACATTGGCGCCGTCTCATCTGTCTATGACACGGTGTCGGGCGGGAGCGGCGGCTATTATTGCCGAGCATCACAAGAGACGCAAATATGCTAACCTCGGCCGAGGTTACATCTTTGAGCCTTTTGGAGTCGAGACTTTGGGGCCGTGGGGTCCGGGAGCCCATACTATTTTCCAAAACCTCTCGGAGCGCTTGGTTGACGCGACGCATGACCAAAATGCTGGCCTTTTTCTGGCTCAACGTATCAGCATTGCCATCCAGCGTGGTAATGCGGCCAGCATGCTGGGCACGCTGCCCTCTGGTAGTGGGCTGGAGCACTTAGATTATCTTTAGGCTTTTCTAAAGATTTTCTAAGTGCCCCTTTTTGTAGTAGTTAGAAGTAGTATGTTTAGTTTTCCTTCACTTGTTTTTATATTTTATTATTGTAAATAAAGTATATAGAATGATTGTTTGATATGTATACGAGATTTAGAAACACATATCAAATATTTGCTTGAGATTATCCAAACTAGTTCTCTAATTAAGTTTGATATAAATTTAGACGCATTTTTTCCATACCAAACTAAGTTTATTTGACACGTCACAACAAATCATAATCATATATTTTTCTTTTTCAGGTAAAGTTCGTTGCAATGAGGGATAAGTTTTCCATTATTTAAAGTTTTCTATTTTCTACAAGCACTGGGTAAGCCAAACTTCCTATTCTACTAAAATCACATAGTTAATGCATACATGGACCTTATATACGAGTCAGCTGAAAAATAATTCACTGTTATTGGGATAGTAATCGTTTAAACGTCAGTTATAATTTGTATGATATTTCAGTAGTGAAATATTATATAAATTATAAGTGCCGTAGCACTAACACACACAAATATCAAACGTAACTGTCTTAAAATACCTTTAACCGTAGAAATAATAGTATTTCTGTGCTTTTATCGTTATCATCTACAATGGCATTAATTTATCATACGAGTGAAACCGTGGGCTACGGCCTGTAGTCCACATAAAGTGTCGTCGAGATAAACAACAGTTCCAGCCACAGTAACAACATTAGTACCGATTTATTGTTACTAACTATTAAGCTTTATTTATTACTAACAACTCATACCTACTCGGTGTCTAGCTGTTTAATGGAACCTTTATGTGAACAATCAATTAGTCCCTTATCTTTATCACAGTGGCCAGATAAAAAAGCCATGGTCTTATCAGAAATTATTTTCGAAAAAGATTTTTCGATCATTAAAATTCTAATCGGAAAAAATCAAGGATCATGAAAGTTGAATTTACATTTCGCGCACGACTTTGTTTCCAATTGTGATTCGTAGTGGGAGGTGCCATTTGTAATGTCGAAGTGCATGCACATGAGCATGTCTCGTACTAAGCCTATCGACGCTGAGATAGGTCACAGCAAACACGCGAGAAATCCTACACTTATCTTCGTACGTTTATATGTACACCGGCTCCAAGCTTAACCTTTTCGCTTTCTTCACTCGAGCACACATTCAATGTAATAGACGCCATTCATCGCCATCGACTCGTCCGACTGAAAAACGAACGTGATTCGGTTGTTAAGTCCAACTAAACTGACCACTTAGATGGCTCATTATATAAATTTATTCTATTCGATAGTGATTCGATACGATTGCAAGTCGCTCATTGGCCGACGTTTGATTAATGTTCGTCGTGCCGTGGAGAATTTTTAAGTGACCGCAGTTTTGGCACTCCAGTGTTTGAATGCAATGCTTTGATGAGATCGTAGGCGACAATTGATTTTATATGCAAATGTTCTGCAATAGAAGCGGCGAGATCGGCCGTCGCTGTCAGTGCCTCAGCCCGCCCGGAATAATTGCGTGACTAAATCCCGCCGCAGCCTCTATATCTGACTCGCAATTCATTCGCGTCGCACCAGCGCTGTTATTAATGAGCCGATATATTAGAAACGAATTCGTTTTGGGTCAATAAGTAACGCTCTCGATATAAATCTTAAAAAGCCATGTTCAGTATCCTTGAATAACCGTGTTGAACTGTCACGGTAGGTACCTATAGCGTCGCGCAATGTTTTCGTATGTTGTTACATTCCGGTGCGGCGCTTCACAACAAAAATAATTAGCTTAGCGTAATAAATAAGATATTTTTATGGCACGGTATTTCTACCAGACAATATCTCGCCGTCCGAAGTTTAAATCAAGTTCAATTAAGCGGCGACCAGTAAATTGTTTTTATGAATTTCCCCATTGACAGCTAGCAATAGCTACGAGGTGTACATAATAGTCGTAATTCACAGATCGTAACTTACAGCGAACACTAACTACCACGAATGGTTTCCGTGTGGTGTCCAAGATAAGCTGCTTGACCGTGCCGGGTCACCATAAATATAGCTGCGTGCCAGCGCCTGGGTCCCGTTGCACTCGGTATTGATTGCCCTTGTGCTTCATTAATGATTGTCTTGCTGTTAGCTCTCCACATACTTGCGTACAACACTAACGCTGGGTAGCTAGTGTGGATAACCGAGTGCCGTCTTGAGTGTCTTGTTTGAAGCTTCTAATCATTCTTAGATATGGAGGTAGCTAGGTAGGTAAAATTACATACACAGGAAAATGACAATTATGAAGTCAGCTAAATACATAAATGAGTCGACATTTAATTATAAAGACCACAGAGTTAATCAAAATGTAGATAGGCATTCCCATTTACTTTATGGTTTTATTTGAGCTGCTATAAAAGTTTGGTGGTAGGTTTGGTTTGGTGCTCTACGTGGCAAGAGGCGTCTTAATTATAGTGGACCTGGGCAGCAATATTATCGTTTTATTTAAATCCCAAGCTTACATCTTATTTAAGCCAACGTGGATGCTAATTATGGTAGAGTATAATACCTACATCTCAAATTACTTCTCCAGAAGTTTTATCACTCTCTCACGATCGAAGTTTCTAACGGCCATCACAATTTTTTTAATTAGCTTCCAAAATAGAGCCCCCATAAATTTTATAGCAACATGGAGGTGTAATGTAGAGTCGACGGCAACGTGCGCCCGCGCCGCCGCGCCGCTCCGCCGCCGGCGTTCATTTGGATATTACATTTTTACGATAGTGTTTATGATTGATTAATCAGTGAGTCCAAAACTGATCGCTTCCGTGCTTATTCATCCGATTGCAAAACAATGTTTGGATAGATGCTGCAACGTTAATAACTTTAATGAAGAAATTAAATGTGTAGATATTTGTTACCAACCTAGTTAATGATAAAAGCTAAAATAATTGGTTATAACAAAAAATGTTTTAAATTTCATAGTATTCTATAGTATAGTATACGTGAGAGTGCTTTATAAGTTACCATACTACTGGGGTAAGTGAAGAGAATTGAAGTACAGAGGATTGTGAGAGATAAATGAGCACATAATGACTCACAATCAATCAGAAGAATTACTATCTTTCAAGTTTCAAGTGAGGTTAGGCGGCTGTGCTGCTAAATATATCCGATACTGATTCGTAGATAATTGTACTTACAGCACGATTCGAACTTTCACAATGCAACTGTCATGCGTGTAGGTTACTTGTAAATAATTGAGTTCAAACATTACTCGCAAGATAAAGATCTCAGAGTGTACAATACAAGCGTGAGTTTGAATGTTCGTGCCCGCAATGGCAGCGAGCGGCTACCGACGCAGTCGAAGTTGAAAGTAAACGGACACATCAATCTGATGATTGTAGTTTATATCAGCAGAATAGACTAGTGTTGTCACACATCACGGTTGCTATCACTCGTACCTACTTAACAGTAAGTAACTGTACAACACGAGCCACAATCTAAATGTATGATTTTTTGGAACGGTAACGGCATCTATCAACTATCGCGGGATTTTTATGGGTTACGATAAACACTGAAATGACGAGATGTAAAAACGTCGGGCCTCGACGGCACAATTTAACGTCCCCGTTTTCTAAGAAACCTTAGATGGTTGATACACGGCAAATGTTAGGCATCAAGCGATATGCCCTCTACAATTTTCTTTGACCCTGAACGTACATTCCGTGGACAAAAATTATACGGTGGAGTACATGTTCATATCACTCGGAGATCAGACCGTATAATATTGCAATAGCCATTACGGCCACACCGTAGCATCTTCAAAGTGGCTCGTAAACGCGTTACTCGGCTACTAGAAATGTGATTTAGCGGTACTGAGAAACACACGATGCCTATCTGCAGATGAATGAGCGACTGTCGCCGTGGAAATGTAGTGTCACCGTCACACTTGTTTCTGGTTAAGGTGTTCTGCTAACTTATCTCTCAATCGCATCCCCGTAACTGGTCATTGCGCTCGTAAATTTCAGAACTGCCCACCTCCGCGCGAGGAAACACTTTCGCAACGCGCTAGCGCACTGTAGCGCTTTGTTACAAGTGTGTAGTTTTAAACATAAAACTTATCTCTGAGTAGGAATCGGAACCATCATAATACATGGTCGCAATTGTTTACTCAGAGTCCAGTTAACGTAACACAATAAATTCTTTATACTACTCGGTCTTAATATCACATACAGATAGTAAACATTCAATAAATCGCAAAATAAAACCTAGAGTAATGCTTTAATTATAATGATTTTAATTGGTTGTGGCGAGAGTGACATTCGAGGCTGTCAGATTTAAGTCGTACTCAAGGTGACAGTCTCCCTCGCGTCGGACCAAAATGGCGTCTGAGCTGGCATTTAAATGCCATGCATTTTTAAATTCATGCGACGTACGCAATTAACAGTTGGAGTTCGATTACTTTGTCATAAACGAGCGCGTGGTTCTCAGCCGCGGCCGTTACGGAGCTGCTTGCGAATTCATGCCACTATTAGAGGGGAAATTAACTTTATGATTTCTCTGGATATGGAAAACATTAGCAACAAAGTTTACGAGAATTATATGTGCATTCTTTGCGAATAATATTATTATCCTTAAGCAGCGCAGGTCTACATTAAATAGTTCTTTGGAATATATGCTCAGTGTACATTAATTTACTTTAGTAATAAAATAAATTCACAACGATCAAAGGGTTCGATTCGGTTCGATAAGTATTGCAAAGTCACTCGCTTGCCCAACTGAACCGAGCGAATAATATTGTCTGTTGTCTGTCATTTAGGCCATTTATATTTTACTGACAAGCTACAACATTGTTGTTAACAGAAACCTAATTGCATTAATTCAACATCAGTCAGTCGGGACCCACTCACAGTTACATGCCTTTGTACTTTACCCTCGACAGTCGACAGTAAAACCTAAATGTTACTTAGCTTTTTATACATTCTAAAATTACACAATGCTTTATATTTACATATATATATATAAAGCATAGAGCGAGTATTTATTCTTTAGGCTTTATTGTCTTATCTATCATTAATGTAAAAAGAGAAAATAGTAAGGCAACTTTATAACTAAGTTAACGTAAAATGGTAATATGATACACTGTCACCTTATTTGCTATACAAGGAATTGTGTTAATAATTCAGTGTTGCCATGATAGGACAGGTATCGAGCCGGAAGCTACCATAAATGTGTGAGTATTATCGTATCATTGGCAACATTTTACTCAATTACACCAAAGCCGTTGTTTATCTAACGTCTTATATACTCCATACACGTGGAAGTCAATAATAACTGTTTAAACTTGATTCTAATAGCATATGTAGAGCTTAGATTATATTATATAACCTTGAATGTCAAACGAAGTATGTTTTATTATCATTAAGGACCATGTAAAATTTAAAATATTTTGTAAAATCTTATATATGCTAAATTAATTTATAAAATAATCTGTAGGTAGTAGTATATTTCACTTTGAGTGTTGAGTGCCCGAAAAAGATAACAGTAACATACCTTCCAGAATCTTATCTTTCAAAGTTCGCAAATGGTTATTAAGTATTTGAAGACCATATTAATATAAGTTACAATTTATCCGTCCGAGGTTGTTTAATAATCTGAAGGCTTATTTGTGCGTCATTATAAAATACTCACTTCCTGTCAATAAATAGCTGTTATCAATAAACATTACCGTACATCTCTGTGACTAATTCGAAAAGAATTTCTTGCCTATTTATTATAAGTGCTTGAGTCACCAATTAGTTTCCATATAAAGTGAGTGCAATTTATTTAGTATTTTACAAATTCGATTGGCGCTACGGCCAGCATTAATAGCGGAGACTTACAACGCTGACGTGTGCCATTTATTAGGACGCAAACAAGTATGTACTCGCATATACTACATATGTACAAGTAGGTATGTGTGTGGATGGAACAACTCAGTACTCGTGTGCACATATAGTACTTCGTATGTCGGTTGACAAGAGGATACACCGTGGTTTCACATGCACTATAAAAAGTTATAGCCTATATGTAAAAGTTGCTCGAGTCTATTCCACTTGTGAATCAAATTCTTCTTAATTAGTTAAAACCGTTTTTTAGTTATTTGGACGGATGCATAGGCATGGAATATTTTGAATTAGCCCAGCCAACCCATAAATAAAAGTTATCACAAAAATTACACATAACGCCCCAGAGAGAAATCTGTAGGACTTATCACTTCACATCATTCACAATTAGAATATAATTAAAGAGTAATACTGATAGAACATTTCAGACATCTATTCTTTTATATTCATCTACGTAGGTCTCCGTATGTAGATTGTTCGTAAGTAGAGGTATTGTTAAGTTTGGCAAAATATGTTGAGCTGACAACATCCACTAGTTCTGTTAAAGAAGCAACATAAGAAGAAAATTTTCTTTATCTTCTTCTAATGGTCAAAATCAAGAAAAGGTATGACTACAATATCTTCTTTGATAAGACAAAATGGCGTTCTATCACCAAAGTAAACTAGCGTTGGCTTGGACTGGATGGTTTTTACAAAGATTGTAATAAGCGCTCTTATTATTGGATCAGTAAAGATGCTTGTCACATATTGGATTCAGCTTGTAGATGTGTACGTAGTACGCATTATCAAAGCCCTGGTGTTGAGTTGACGTAGTTCACGCAGCGGTAGGAGGGCCGCGAGCGCCGCGACACATCCTGTCCCCGACAATCAATTTATCCACAATCCATAATCACGAGCAATTAATTTTTTCTCGAGGCAGTTAATAGGAGTGCGCTTTCATCAGTTATTTTCTCGATAAGGGTCAAATTGAGCCGCCCGCGGCCTATCTCAACAAACGAGCAGTTTCGACCACTCGATGTATTAACGTTTTTATTGTTATTCTACCGCTTGCATTATCTTATTACCAAGGATTTCTACCTGTAATCATGTGGAGATCATTTAGTTTTTTTGTGACAAATACAGTTCATGGTACATTTACATGACTGTGTTTAAATTTGAGTATTATTCGTATAAGTACCCAATTATGAAATAGTCAAGTGTATGCGAGTAAAATCTGCTAAGAAACAGTTGTTCGAATAAGCATATTCTATTCCATTATGAAGGCACTAGGAAGAGCCGCTGAACAATAGCCCGTGACCATTTGACCCGAGTATGACGTCGACGGTACAAAGGGGCTTTTTTGATAAATCGTCGAAAAGAAACAAAGGGCGCATAAATTTATCGGCGGCGGGCGCTTATCATGATCCAACTTTCTCCGAGAGAAGGTCCCGGCGGCTGCAGCATCACACGTGCACTTGTGCACCCGCCGCTGCCTCCAGTACTGGCTAGCAGAGCTTGCAATGTATTACCACTTATTCATTGACTATCATTTACATCTGCTTAGAATAACGTGAGCCAGTATAACAGTTCAAAAGAACGGTAGAGTTACGAGTAAAACACAAATCTTTTAAAAACCAATTGATGAACTGTAATACCGTTGAGTATCGAATGAGAAATTTGTTTTCTATAAATTGGTGTTAAGCTTAATTTCGAATATCCGTTACTGGGAACACCACGAATATTTCACAGGCCCGACTGTTCTGCACATTAATAATACAAACACAAGCATACCTGCGCGGTACCCACATCCATTCATCGCGTGATGAATAGCCACCTTTCGCACCATTCAAAAGGGAAGGTACTGTGCGCATCTATCCACTGTCTTTACAACTATTCAAAATCAAAGGGGTCGCATTTTAAACGGCACATTCGTAAACAAAGATTCCGATGACCACCGATGACCAGTACGTCGCAACCGACTGACCAGTGTGAGAAGCATCGGTCATCGCTTTGTGTCTATTTGACCCTTCCTTTGTCCCTCTACTGACGACGCTTTATTATATCTGAAAGGGGTTGAGAGAATGATATTTCGGTACATGTAGCGATTATTTATTTTTTGCGCTTTCAAAACGGTCAGTCGAGGTGGGAAAGATAAAAAAATGCTGTCTGCAAAACTTCCCATGCGTTTATTTTTCCACCTATAATTACGTGCAGTGGGCATGGAGTGGAGATATTTTCGTGCGCGCCAGACGTGAAGGGCTTGCACAAGAACTGTTCGGGCGTTTCGGAGAACACCAATGTGATAAATCGGACCCTCCAATTATTGTTACATTCGGTACGAAAGTACTGCCCATACTTATAGCGGTTATTGGCCAAAATCGGTACCTGGGTTCTGCGCTCTTTACGAAAATCATGTTATGTTCGCTCTTTCACAAACTTCATTTTGCTGTTTTCCTCATCAATGGAATATAAATTGCTAAAGTAGTTTGAATTAAATTTGATGATAATTTTCTTTTTTCATCTTGTAAATGAGTCCTTGCGTTTTACTTTACTGTTGAGTGATACATAAACCACATCACTTTGATTTTATTAAGTATATACGTAAATACAATATATGTATGTTAGAGTAATAAATAATTAATTTACATAATCTAATAAACAGCAGTATAATGTAATTGTACTGTGTATCTACATAAGTTCTGTTAACGAATGTGTATGATGTCTGGTAATTATTCTAAGTCCATGGGAAAGTGATTTTATGAAATAAGTGTGTAGATTGTGTACAAGTTGGAGTCGGTCCACAACTCATTATTGTTCCTATCCACAGTTAATATCGCTCTTTTAGGAAATGGTATTGGACAGGCCATTAGCGATTTGTTTGAATAGTCAGTATATTTGACTACTTGAACTTAACATTATGTGGCGATCAATCTGAGAGCAAGCGTGGGCGCGCCGATCCACACTGCCCGATACTCGTAAATATAAAACATAATTTTGTAATTATGTAAAACGGTAAAAAAACATCGACACTTAAATCGTTCGCTATGTGTAACGCGCCATAAATTAGTGGCCGTTATAATAAAAATCCGAGACGGCAAAATGTTTAAAGCTATTTTGGTTCCAATCAATTGACGTAAGTGTTCTACTTTTATCATTCAATTAAGCTTATATGATGTGGTTGTTAGATACACTAAGGCAATATTTTATTCGTGACAGGTATATATCAAGCGCTATAAGAATTGGAAAAGCATTATAAATTGATAAGCTATGCGTTTGGTTTTGACCTATTTTATAACAATTTACTACATCCGTTACAGCCAATGAGTCGAAAGTATCTTGTTAGAATTAAATGCTGATAGACTAGATTCTTAGTGGAGAATTAATTAATGGAGCTCATTCAAAGCTCTGTGCAGCTAGTTTTCAATTTTTTTAATTTGACTTAGCAGGCTATAGACGCACCAGAGTACAGTGTAGCCTACAGTCTATGCACAGACTCCGTCCAACGAAGCAGGGAGGTACTCGCGAGTGACGCAATGGGCTTGCTTCCGCGTCCGTCTCCACGCCTCCCGATTCGCCTCAATTTTGAATTCTAATTACCTCTACAGCATTTTTATGTTTCCTCTAGGCTATTATTTTAATTAATTTCGATGTGCGCCTAAACTTTTCTCACGCTGTTTTATTGTAATTAAATATTAGGTGTTCGCATTATCTCTATGTTGATATTTCCGAACTGAGTATGCATAAAGATGTTTTAACGATTTGTATATCTATACGGCGGTTAGTTTAACGTTAATGATATTATGGCATTGAGATATATTCATATATGTATAGTATCTTGCAAGTGTAAATGAACAAAATGTACTAGACCGCGTTGAAGTCTTTTGTTCGTGAGATTACAGATACATTTATTTTCTTTATATTTTGAGCGTTAAACGTACGATTCTTCTTGAATTCAATTTAATATTACACCTATAAAGTAAACGTCTTTTAAACTTCGTTGAAATTCTGAAAGATATTAAGCTATTGATGGCACAAAAACTGTGCTATTGTTCGCGTGACCTGTGTGCAAATAAGGGACAGTGGCGGTTCCCTGCATGTGATCTTATGAACCCTTCATGCAGTGGTGGTGAGTAGGAAGAGAGCGATGTCACCCTTCTCCGAGGCGAGCGAGCGGCGGGCGCGGCGCGGCGCGCGGCCAGCAGTAGCGAGCCGCGCCGCGCCCGGACCGCACCGCGCTCCGCCGAGCACTGAGCCGAGCCCGCTCCTGCAACCCCTACGACGCCGGACCTCGCATTGTGCTCGCCTGACCCCTATTGGCCGAGCCCGACTGACCGGTACCTGACCGCGTCATGCAAAACGCCCTCGGACGTTGAAGCGGGGTTGCCCACTTGCCCCCACCGCGACCAGTTTTCGACTCGTTCCACAGGTATTTTTGATTATTGTTATGACCCGTTCATCTTGACCACGGTCCGAGCGACTTATTGAATCACTTTGATAGCATCGTGCCTCGTAATCAACCTGATGCGGCGCCCGAACACATGTGATTAATTCAGTCGATACTCTGATACCAGGTTACTTTAGTCATAACCCGTTTGATGACTTTAGTGGCACCCAAATAAGTATTGAAAGTCACACCATAGTTCATAAGTTAATCAAGTTAGGTACTAAAATAATAAACCATGCACATATTTAATTTTGAATTTCAGACACTACAATCTTTTCATTACTGAAAAAGCGATAAACTCTGTAAATTGTATTATTTATTTTTTCTTTATTTGAAATTTAATAACCTACAGACTAAATTTATGCCCGATGTCATTATTTTTTTTGGAGTTTTTTAGTTTACTTATGTTTTAACAAAGATGTGATTTAATTCTTTGCAGGTTAGCTAATGATTGTTTGTTGCTAGTTTCAACTTATAACGCATATTATCCAATTTTAGAGTGGAATAATTGTAAAAACTTAACTACTCTAGTCACCAAATGTATTCATATAAATAATAAACTAGATTAAAAAAAATACAATATTACGTACAATGTGATACAAAAAGTTAATTGATAATCACAGCTCAAAGGAACAAAAACGTTTAGATACATAGTACGATAGTGTATAAATTAGCTATTTGGTATCTCGGTTATAGTAGATAATTAGGTGGTAATATCGCGGCTACATATTTCCGGGTCTGGCGCGCGGCTGTAGTGTGTAGGTACGCGTATCTACTCCTCACAGATTTATAGCGAGATTGACCGTGAGACCTCGGCCGTAGCCGTTTTTGCCTAATGCGTTATTTATTAAAATTTAATCATAAAACAACTCAAGCTGATTTTATAAACCGACTTCGTGTCAAAACTAAAAACATAACGCATAAAATACAAACTTCTATTGATAGATTCATGCATATTTATGAAAATACAGTGTTCAATATATTTGTTTATTCACGACGGAGACCTCAATTTTGCTAATTACAGTATCAGGTGCCGGTAAAAATACGAAGGCTACTCGTAAACGCAACAAGTTGTAGCTTACATTGCAAACTGAGCAGATATTACGAAGCCAGCTAAGCCTATATTAGCATTCGAATCGCTTAATAAATACGATAATAAAAAACAATAATACTTTTAATACTTTTAATTTAACTAAATGTATTAAGTAAATTAAAAAAAAATACGAGTAATTCCAATATTCTTCTAATATCAATTGAATAAACTTTATATGTATTTATATTTGTTGGTAATGTTTTGAAAATAAAATCAGGCTTACAGGCCATGAAGGCAAGTGAACGAAACCAATGTAGGTAGGTATAAAAGCAACGTAATCTAACATCCATGTTTTTTTAGAAACTCAGTACCCGGCCTGGATCTATACTTGCTGCCAATTTCGATAGAAATATTGCAGATACTTTATAAAAATATGTGTTCTCGTTGTTTAGTTGGGGACGACAATGATAAATTATTAAATTAGGGGTTTTCACTTGAATTGCTATAAATAAAAAGTTAATTTTATATATTTTTAACACACACCACGGCGATTACAGATGAGAGCAAATCTTCATTCATGTGTATCTTTAATAGCGTCAATCAAAGTTGTGCGTCAGAATGTCACGTAGCTAGAGACCAAAAGAGCCGCTAAAGTGCCAGATGCTTGGAGGCTCCGACCCCATGTACCACGACATACATTAGAATAGTATTTTCGAACGTCAAATATTGGTTTTGGCGGCGGTCGTTGGGTACACAATATATGTTTATTTCTCTAAAACATCGGCGTGCGCTCACATTTTTGTTAAGACAATAATTGATTTTTTATTTACTTCATGAGTGTTGCCGTAGCGAGACATCGGCAAACACTATCGGCGACATTTTCTCACGGAGCGCGCTCGTCCACTATCCGTTATATTTTTCTTGCAGAAAAGCTTTCAAGTCGAATAATGTGGTCGGAGCCGGAGCGCACACCCGCCCGCGCGCCGCCACTCGTGTGTCACACGTCAGATCAAATACACCAGATTAAACTAAAACTAATGTACATTGGACTCGAAGCTTTTCACAATCACCGGTGTGGGCAATAAATAAAGCTTCGGCAAAGAACGGGAGCAATTAATATGGGCGCGGCCGTCTCGCGTGAAAGTAGCAGGCGCGGGCGCATGTGAGTATGTGTAGCGTCTCACGAAGTATGTACACGTCAGGGTAGCCTCTATGCACTGCTTTATAAATACCAGATCACGAACACACATGTTGTCATCTGTACGATACAGAGAATATATATCGTAAATTATATCTATGCAGGAAGTCATTATTAATGTTGGCACAAGGCTAAATGCCTAAACTTAAATCGGTACAAATATAATCCGAGTGACCTAATGTTTAAAGAGAATATACCTATATACAGATACCTATGATCGTACAAGTATACAAAGAAACATTTATCTTACTAAATTGCGCTTAATAAAGAATAAATCAAAATCTTGTATCGTAATCACAGGCTTGGTTGTAGTAGAACATAAATGCCTCATAGGTGTACAATTACTTCCACATCCAATTATGTGGAGCCGAACTTATATTCGGCTGACCTAGTTCGGGGTAAGTTTTGCGATAGTGCCTCCTACACGCGCGGACGACATGTCGATATTGCATGCGAGATTTGAATATGGCCACATCGGGCACTGGCGGCTAACAGACTGTATGCTAATACTGGCCCGCGGCGGCGCGACCACCCTCCTGCGACGACATTGTGCGTGCTCATTGCCTTCTATAACTACAAAGCATACATGTGTTATAACATTTTACACTCATAACTTTTATAAATTCATAATTTTTACCTAACTTGTACGCTTGTTTTCACAGGACAGCTCAGTTAAACAACAACACCTTTAAAAGTCACTATGTTTTATACGTAGGTAAATTTTGATGATCATGATTTCATGCAGCAAGCGATACGCAAGATGAAATACAATAGTATCGGTCAATTTATCAATCACTACCATTTAGGGAGTACATACGAAAAGGGTATAAAGCTTCCAAGACGATGCAATTATGTGGGTGTCCATTGTGTTACTACGTAGTCGTAGTTTTTGTGATTATTTGACGCATTCCCGACAATGCCCACGCAATTTACTGCTTATGTTACTTACTTTCTGTTTTTTTTTCGAAGAAAATTATAGAGGACTGTCATCAAACTCAACAATCAAGAATTAATAAGTTGTAATTCAATAGATTTGTAGGATTGAAATAACTTTAACTAAAACTGTATATACACACATAAAATTATTAAAATATGGTAAATTTGAATTGTCGTTAAATGTGGCTGACGCTTTGGCTGACGCTTGGAAAATCTCTTACTTTTCGTTTTACTTATTGCTGACATTGACACACATATTGACATAATCCCAGATAGACGGTAGTGAAGCCACAAGGTACCACACACTGGAAGACGACGGCTAGTGATACGAGTGTGGCTACGGGCTACGCCGTAGATCATAATCGGACGCGTATTTATTGGTGAGCGCGCTTTCTAAAGCCTGCGCCCGCGCCGACCGCCATGCAAAGCTGGCTAACGCTCACCACTCACGGCATACCAAGTGACACGCGATGTGCTTTATTACAGGCCACAACTATCAACATTATTATTCCCTCTCACAATGTGAATAAACGGGCAGGTGAATCGCAGATTTATTGGTGCCGCTCGGATTTACGAATCCAGTTTTACCATAATTGTTAAATATTGTTAAAATATTCCACATTTAGTCAAATGTCGTTTAATCACTTTAGAGTCACAAATTAAATGTTAATAAGTATTGATGAATTCACATTTGTGCCAGTCTGAATATGTAATAGTTTTATCCAAAATAAATCGCCGGGAGAATGCATGAATTTAGGGTTCCAAGTACACCTAACATTGAAATGATATAGGTACTCGTGTCATAAATGAAGTATGTGTAACCGTTAATCTCAAAGTATAGATTAGTTTAATCTCTCAGATGAAACCTCCGCTATAACGGAGTGGAATGTAAAATTTATTGCGTTCTTTTACTAAATGACTTTCAATTCCGAAACACGACACGTCGGCTTAAAGCCAAAGCGATCACATGTTAAAACGTTTTATGTCTTCAGCTCTAGTTAAATAAAAGCTTGATAATAAATGTTACGGCACATTGACAAGAAGTGTAGTAAATAAGTATATATATAGACATGTTTTATTATACTTCTTGCTAAATTAATTACAGAAAAACTTTATATATTCTACTGGTCCATAATGAATACTAAGCATATGTTTTACTTTGTGGAAAGATAAGCCTGTTTTGAAATGTCATTTTAGGTACAAATATAATAACCTTGATTGTAAGCAAATTAGGTGATCGTTGACTACAAATTGGGGAACCTACTCATGAATTCGCGCCATAATAACAATGAGTTTAAACTAATAATAATCGTAATTATTAGCAATGAAAGCATTTTAAGCACCCATCAAAGTAGTTAGACGAGTACGTTTTGATACTTGTGATTCATAATTGTAATCACGTTTCCGAATGGAGGGAATTCCGTTTTTACTATTATAGATTTGCAAACCTTAAAAGAGAAGGAGTTGGTTTCCGAGACACAGATAATTTTCTAGTTTGGAAGCCAGAGACTTCAAAATGTCTTGTCTCATATGTATATTTTTGTCAATAAAAAATATATTGTTTGATTGATGGATAGATCAACAAAGTAATTTGTTTGATTTCGTGAACTGAAAATGAGTAAAAAAAGTAAAATTATTAATTATTAATTTTTGGTGCTTGTCAAATACACATAGGAAGATTTGGGTTACTCTAACAATTTGAAATCTTCTTGTAGCGTAAAAGTAAATGTAATTTTTCATTCAAAATATAATAGCACAAAGAAAAAAAAGCAGGCATCATCATTTCATTATCTTCTTTCATTTTCTTTGAAATTTCAAAGAAATTGAAACAATGATTCCTTTTAAATATGTAGTAGAGTGTTCGCAAGTATCAATACGTGTAAGTCGGTGTAGCGGCGCAGTAAGGGCTGGCCCGGGGCCGTACCTGCGGAGAGCGTGTGAAGTCCGGCCGAGCGGTGGCAGGGCGCCGGGGCAAGCGGGGGGCCGCAACAAAGCATATTCAAATGCGCCCCTGGACGCACCGCGCATCAATGTACACCACCCTATGACCATATTATTTCTAACGTGCAAAGATAATGGCTCATCGGGCCGATTCTTAATTTTTTTCGCTTTCTTACAAACTACCCTTTATTATGGTCCGCAACGCTTTAGGGTTTTTGTGCAACCGTCGTATTTGTCATTAGGGCGAGCTATAAATTAATTGTTATTTGCCAGTTCAAACTACGAGCGTATAGAATTTTGTAGAAATATCGATTCAATTAAAATTTATTTTTATTGAAGCTATATGACCTAAATAGGTCTTAAATATTACAAAATTGAGGCAAACATCCCTATTTTTTTTTAGAGAATTTACTAAACTCACTCTCACACGCTCTAATTTCTTTTTTGTTTTATATGGCTAGTTATTAACACCACATGACTTCTCTAGTTTCCCACATCGTATTCGGATGCTTAATCTGTCCACGTTGCGCGGTTGACGGTGACCAACAATAACAAATAATGAATTATCGTTGCGTTTCCTAACCGGTACTTAGACACCTTACCCTGCAATTTGGCCGAGAGAGCCCTTTGTCCCGCAACCTGCCCGCTGTGATCGGATCCTGTAATTTAGCGGTGGCTCTGCGCTCTCCTCTGCGGTCTCGCAGGTGTTTATTACCCTGACGTAAGCTCCTATAATATTGGGAATATGCGACAGGATGCGTCACTTAAGATGTTATTTGCATGATCGCTTGGCTACTAAGAAAAATTAAGTGCACTTTAGTGGCGTCTCTAGTCTTTATAGCATTGCATGAATTTGAGAATGAGGTTTTGTCATTTGTTTCAGTTGTTTTAATTTATTAAAGATCAATAAAAAGTTTAAGTTTGCTCCATTAATTTATCGAAAGTTTTTACTTGTCATAAGGACTTAAAAGGTACTTCGCAATGCAGTCTAAATGCATGTAGTTGTTTTTAAACTCATTTAATTTTATTTGTAAGTGCTATAAGTTTTTGTGCCAAAAGCTCGAGCAGACTATTAATTTATTCGTATGCCAGATGTACGTATAAGTCGATGGCGCATCTGAATTGTGTTCGTTCATTTCACACGGTGAGCGTTGCACTGACCATTGTCTCGTCACTCACAAAAAGAAAATCGCGAAGCATTTATTGTGCGCAACCCTTTCTTTGCGCAGTGTCCGTGAGCGTCGCCGGCACGGTATCTCACCGGCGCGGCGCACAATGCGCTGACGGGGACCTTCTTTGTTTCGCAGCATCATAGGGTCCCGTCGACAATTTATGCTCGCCTGTCATAACAGAATAAACTCACGCATTGTGAATCAATATAATGATTTCATCTATACACACCTTTGTTTCTGGGTGTTGGTCTTACGTAACGTATTAGGATATGACATTAAGAGGTAGCGCGTAAGTGGATACTTTTAGCTGAGACAATGGCCACTCATTTATATTGTGCCAATATGATAAAGCGTCCGGTTTGATTTGAATGCCGCCGCCGTGGTTTCTCGCCATTCAATACTCGACAATTATTAGGCCATTACTCAGTGAAAAGATCAACACTTGATTAAGTCGTACACGAATAAATAAAATATGGCATAATCTGTTTGTATTGATTTAGTGAGTAACATATATGTTGCTCGCAAACATTTTAAAGTCCATCTCGAACGTTGCATGTTTACACTCAATACTATAATTTCATAATTCAAGCGTTTAAATGCATAGCTTTTCGTGAGCGTACGCAAAAAAGCGCAGCGGCTCGCTGGAACGCCGATTACGGTCCTTAAAATAACATCGTACGTTTAAGTTAATGACAGACACACCGACAAAATGCAATTTAATTGCATATACAAAGAGTTTTGGTGAAAAATTATCATGCAGTATGGTATGACGGCGCAGCTCTCCCACGGCTGGAGAGGAAGCTTACAGTTTTGAGCAACATAAAAATTAGCCACATTAGTGCGGTAATATATAGAATGTTTTGAACAATCATCTTCTTGTCGGTATCATTTTTTGGATGATGTAATAATACATATACTGAAGAGGTATTTAAAAATTCTGGAACAAGTTTTAAGTATTCACGAAAAAGTTTCAAATTTACCGTTTCGATTGATCCACTGTTTTATTTATAGTAAAAAGTTGATCTACAAATTAGATTAAAGATTTATTTCTAGTTCATTGTTAGCATTTTTCTTCCAGCTTCAGTGACTAGCAAGCAGACGTGCTGCTTGGAGAGCTGGGGCAGTGTCAGGGTAGAGGCAGTGGGCAGGACGATAAATTTCCGCGTCTACTCGCTAGTTACTCGCCAATAATTGATGGCTCGTATTTGCATAATTGTGCCCGCCAAGTGTCCGTATCTACATAAAATTGCGTCTTTTCATGACTCCTCTATATTTAACTATGATGGAAATAGCTCCAATCTGACGTTTTCTCAACTAGGTACCCATCCTAATTAATATTTATTTCTAATAAAAATCGGCTTCGACTTAATGTCGAAATTATTCTAATGCTTCTATTAGAATCTTGTATTCTAATGAGATCGCTTCAACTAAATCAGTGTTTTAATTTGTGGCTGTAAATTTGAGCATATTGATATATGTAGGTAAATTTTCTACTAACATTGGTAAATAATTCGTACGAGTTTACGTCGATGATTTCATACAATATTATGAGAAGTTAGAATATGTAGATTTACTTCCTAGCGGATAGTGAGTATAATTTAATAATTAACTTATCTTATAAAATGTATTTCCGATAGTAATATCCGTAACTAGTTCATGGGAACTGCTTCAAAGTTCATCGTCACTTCTCGTAATGAGCTCCACTTGAATCCAATTACAAATTTATTCTAATTAGGAAACTAATGTCTAATCAGAGTTTGAATATATTGTCAACATATTTATGTAAAGAGCGATCATCAATATAACGCTATATTTTGTTGATTCAATGATTACTATTTTACATATTTGTGGAAGAGACTCAGCGATAGGTTTAACGGTATGTAATGTAGGGTACACCGTTATAGATACAAGATAAGGTGAGCCCTAGATGAATATTTATAAAGGAACGATAGAGACATAATTTCGTAAATGAATATCCATTAAATAGCACTATTTTGCAAAAGGGCTCGCAGCAAGCAAATGCCTTCAAGAAAATTCATATTTTGATCGGAATATATTAGTTAGTGCCTACTTATGTAGGCGAGTTTGTAAGTGTTCAATAAACACACACTTGCAAAGGATAAATATTAAAGGATTATACAAGCATTAGTGAGTCGATAACATATTTTATTACGAGTGTCAGATACCTATAGTGAGGTGCACGACTTCATATAAAGTGGTACACGTAATTGCTTCAGCACAACTAGTAACAGATTAGGTTTGTGTTCAATGACATCATAAACACGACATACGGCAAATGAGAACGGAAGACAGAAAAAGCGTAGCAGAAAACAATTTTATAACAGCGACATTTCCGTTGGATACGATTGGAGATAATTTGTAATCTCGAGAGCTGTGCAAGTGTGCGCGGTTAATATAATTAGATTCCGAGTGGACCTGCTCGATAAAAACGGTCATGAGTCGGCGGCTACTGCGCTGCGCGACGACTAGGCCCTCCACTGGATTCACAGCCAATGCTACATTTATGCCTTGACTCGAAAATAAGCACTCATTCACTGCTTATTGTCCTCGGAGTGGTCAGTGTAGAGTGTAGCAGTTTGCTCTGAATGCCATAACGAATCGATAAATATACCCAACATATAACCAAATATACAGCAATGTTTGAACTATGAGTCAATATAATTTGAGTATTGTCAATATGTGGTTATAACAGGCCAGTCATAATCCATGTAGTAATAATCCATTCTTATCGGAAAAATATGCACCTCTTTAAAATATTGTGATTGAATTCCTCTGAAATGAATGCATTATTCGTAAAAGTTAACGTAGGCAGTTCAGTAATGGATAGCGCCGAGGCAGTGTCCGTCTACTCGTGTACTACACTAAAGATAAATGGTTTTGTACATTCTGTTTCTGACCACCTTTAGCATTTACGGGGTTTACTTGAGCTTTTACCTGTACACATTAATTTCCTGTCAGCATTTGTTTTGCTAATAGCATGACCTAGGGACTGTTCTAATGAGAAACCATTAAAAAGAATATAAAAATGTGTAGTTATTATAAATTTGGGAACAGAAGGCAGAGATTTAGGGAATGAAGTCATTTGATTGATGTGCTGGTGCAGTGGCTGGCGGTGGTGCGCCCCGGGCGCTGGGCGCTGGACGCCGGGCTCCGCGCACGCCGCGCCGCTCGGTGCGCTGGGAGCCGGGTAACGGTCTGGAGGTTGATTTATCGCAGACATCCACCGAACCTATCCGATTTGCATTTAGATAGCGAGGCGGGACGCGGGCGGGGGCGGGGGCGGCCGTCCCACGACACCGGCCTTACTCTATCCGACGTAAATTAACTATAAAATTATCCCCGCAAAAAATGAACTCCGCGTCCCAATAATGAGAGATTTAATCGTCCAATCATTGGACCCTTTTCAGTTAACAACGTCCACGCCGTGACTTCCAATCGACAGTACTGTTTAATAATTAACATGATGTGTGCTCGTTATCGTGTCTTTCATTTCTTCTGGAAATTTGTCGGCGCATGACTCGACTGCTTCATGAATTTAAATAAGAAATGATTTATAATCATGTCATAATATTAATAAGTAGTTGTAAATAAGTGACAATGCATTACCTCGCAATAGTACTTTTATGAAGAAGATTCACTTGACTTCGTGATTTTTTTAAATTAACA
The DNA here is from genome assembly GCA_927399415.1 of Macaria notata. Taxonomy (NCBI): domain Eukaryota; kingdom Metazoa; phylum Arthropoda; class Insecta; order Lepidoptera; family Geometridae; genus Macaria; species Macaria notata. The sequence goes on from OV656727.1 coordinate 7,825,361, forward strand.
ACATAACAATCCTTTTCGTATGGTTTTAGTACTGTGTGAGTTGTAATAGTTAAAATTCATGTAAGAATATTTTTTTATTTAGTTAAATAAACTGCAAAAACGAATATTCTAAATGCATAACAACATTTGAATGCTTTGGTAATGTTATACATAAATTATGGCATAATCATTAAATTAATACAATAATCCTAGTTGTGGAACATACAGGCACTAAAATGTAAGCGTTGCAAATGGCGGCGCAGCGAAGTACTGTACTCGTAGGTATGTGCGTTGCAAACGTAACGTTAGTCAAGAGAACGTTTAATCTTTCCGTCAGGCAGATGTTATCCGAGCCAGTGAAGCCTCTCCGAGGCGTAAAAGGAAGAAGCATACGCCCCTAATTGCGATATATCCGCGAGTATCTCCGACAGTATGTAAATAGGCGTCCGCGGTAATTAAAGCTTATCGCCGCCGCTGCCATCGGACGCCGCTGATTGCTTCGTAAAATGATTGACATGCTATTTCAACGGCGTACCGATAATGAAAACGTCCTGTGGGTTTAATTCATATTTTATTTATTGTTGACAATCACTATTTGCACGGGATAATTGATCGCGTTCTCACAATTGTCAGGCGGCTGACGAGTCGTTTGCAATTTTTTTTAAGATGGCCCCGTATGCGCAGGCGCCGCTACCTGTCCGCCCTGTCCGGCCGCTCACTGCTCTCGCTACTTCGCAACTACTTTTGTGTTTTTTACTAGAGAATTCCTGATAAATTATCTTAATACGACAAATATTTGCATTCGTTTTACAAAGCTTATTGACTTGTCTATTGGCGTAAGTATTTCTTAATCGCTCCGCACACTCGGACGTTGTTAGAACGGTTTTTAGTTTACAGGCAATTGATGCTATTTGGATAGCGGTAAACGCAGGATTGACTCTCCGGAGGTTAAATGAAGGAGATTTTTGTAAAAAGACATGACTAGACAATATTAGAATAACTATTAATAAATACAAGTTTTCTTGTGTACATAATAAATTACATAAATGTAATAGATATCAATTTTATGGCAAGTCGCAGTTCCATTTCTGAGTCAGTTTCCAATAGAGTTCGCGATGTTTAAGGAATAATGGCTTCGCGGTTTAATGATCGTCGCAGAAATTGAACATAATCGCACATAAATCACGCTATATGGATGGGTGACATCCACAACCTGTTGGATGCGGCGCGCACAATGCTCGCCGGCCGCGCATTGTGGCGACGCGGAGACACCGAGCTAATTTATATCTTCATGCTCGTTAACGACACCCGAATCCATAAAAATCTATTACGAATTAAAAATCTTATTAGTTGATTTCAAAAGAACTACAAAAACATTTATGAGGCCGTTCGGACGTTTTTTACTGCTACAATATTTATAGACATATTTCTTTGTTCAGAAATCCGTTCAGAGTGTATCCAGTTTAGCACACAATTGAAGGTATTATCATTTCCATTGAAACGTGGCTGCTATAATCAGCGGATACGAGTCGCTCAAGCCAAACATGACTTATCTACTGACAGCGTTGCACTGCATTCAAACTACTTTTTATATAGGTTTCGTTAAAATTATATCGTACCTACATATACAATCCCACCGCTAGCGGTTCAGTTTACACCTATGTCTTTGTAATCTCGTGGACTTCGTTTCAGATTTATAAGAATCGGTTTATTCTGTTAGCTATTAAGTAATGGTCGCTGGATGAACATGGACCACACACGAGGATTCAAATTAGAAAAGTCTGACAAAACGGAAATGATGCATGGATGGTGGCGCGGCTGCGTCCGCCGCTGCGGCGCTGCGGCGCTGCGTCGCCCCGCGGGCGAGCCCCTGAGCTCGTAACTCTTCTAATAAGATACTTAACGCGAGATTAACTAGTGCTCACGCGGCTCACTTCCATTTCTATATTTCATTTTGATTTGTGATGAAACCAAAACATTTGTGTTGTATCGAATTTTCTCCACTAAGAAGATTAGCGTTATATTTTTCCGTCTGTCGCTTCATGCTCTTTATTTTATTTATGTAAGCCATTCGAGCTTTTTAAACTTGACATATATTAAAGCTTGATATAGACTTTACAACGGATATTTACATTTGTTTATTATTAGTGGTCGTTAGAGATAATTTGTTTCGTAAATGATTGAGTACCAGTAAAGTTTTTCTGTTATTATCCAGCTATGAAGTTCATTACCTACGCGTAGTTAATTATTTTACGGACATTCTAGAGTAGGTCACCATCTTTTTAAACATTGTATAAATTTAAGCGTTCATGTAACCAACTGTTCACGGTCAAATTAGTGTAGTGTAAAAAGTTATAGTCTGTTCGCTTAAATAAATAAAAAAGAAAACAACAGTAAATATAGACAAAACAAGGGTACATATGTAGGTATTCTATAAACTGCTGTGAACTTGATTATAAAGTAAAATTATGAACTGATTTTTACTAAAATATCATTTTTAAGAATATAAATCTGAGGTGTCTATCGCTGTCAAATAGAGATTTCTAAAAATCATAAATGTCTAAGTGAATATCGTGGCTTTTATGGATACGCAATGCTGTAGTATTCTATTCAGGTTATCATCTGCTGGACTTTTGCCCGCTAGTGAGTACCTTATTGCTTGGCATTAGAGTCCATATTTTGAGTGTTTCGTCCACTTAGAAATGTTAGGACTCACCGTTTGAAAGCACGAGTGGCGCTGTATGGCATGACACAAAGGACAATCCTCATAAAGTTGTGTTCATTGAGTACGAGTAGGTACGCGTCACTCAGTGGTGTCACTCAACGGTCACACAACGGTCTTATACATGTAAAAAATATGAATACGGATTTCACACAATTTTTTGTACCATAACTTTAACACCCTTGATTGAATTTGATTGCGATATTGTAAGAACTAGTGATGGTCGAGTACAGAATTTATAAGATACTCGTAATAATGGAGTTAAAAGAATAAATTATTTACAGAGTAGTTAATGCATGTGAATAAAATAGACGGAACCACGAACCAGCGCCAGCGCAGCCGTTGTCGCCCGTTGAATGTCGATGGATACCTAATTGAAACCTTGCGCTCGGGGTATAATTATTCTCGACCATAAAATTTCCAGATTACTCGAGAGCTACTAGTTACTGGACAGGAGACATGACTTATTTAGTGCCCATGTTGCGTTTCCATCTTTAATCTGCGTGGGCGCATATTTCTGAGAAAACATTTCTTGTGGAGCGTACATAATGCTGCCGAGAAAACAGAAGTAATAATGGCGGCCATACTCGTACGTCCAGCAAGTCCGTAAATGAATCATCGCATATGCGTTCCTCGTCAGAGCGCAAAAAGAGGTTTGTCGAAAATGCTCCCGTGGCTTAGTTGGTCGCTCTGCCCCGCTGGATGCACTCATCCCTTATTTATTTATACTGGTATGAAGAATGTTCATTTTTTGTGGAGCCATAACAGCGTGCATCCAGGCCGCTCGCGATCCGAACTGCGAATTCCTTAATTGACAAAATGCAGTGACGCTGCATTCCGTTTCGAATCGTTAACGATAATGTGGGAATACAAAACGAAATAGATAATGGATGTGCAGGTACTTTACTATCCATTACACATTGTCGTACGATTACTGACAATAAACTTTATTGCTCAGTATAGAAGTACATTTCAACTCATAAATATATCAATGATAGTCTAGTTCAGGTGTAGGCTTTCACGTTTCTAAAATATTTAATATACAGTTTTCTAATGCACTGTAGATAAGAAGGTAATTTAATATGTTTTGGCAAATTACAATATTATTGCATTTAGCTAGTTACAAACTTTCTTTCTGAGAGAGATGCTTGAAATATTACAGATACAATTTATATACCTTGCACGACAGTGTGCGCTCGATTATGAGTCGTTAGAAGGTAGTTTCTCTTATCAGCGATGATAAAACATGCGTATATGGGCCGCTCCCCGCACTTTCCCTCCCGAGCCACCTGCCGCCGGCCCTCGGCCAGTTTCCTCGCTAATGCGTCATTCAGTATATGCCGCAATGCAACTCCGACCATTATGGATACGTATCTGCGTGAGGTTATTGCATGTGAGACGGGTTAAATAGCTCTACGAGAAAGTTTCCCGCGTAGAACCGAGTAAATTCATAGCACTGATCGATTGCGTCTCGCTTATTTCTACCTAAGTATATGAGAAGAGGTTCACTACTGATTATTTGGTTATCTGTAGGAGTGTATTTAATGAAGAGATTAGTAGCTCTGCGTGGCAACGGCCGCGACGGGCGGCGGCGGGGCGGGCGGAGCACGCAACCCTGCGCGACGTGCGTGCCGCTCCGTTACGACACCTACACCAAATTTTTCCACATGCCCGAGCAGGAGATAAGCGGAGAGCGACGCCGACGTGTTATTTATTAACGAACCGAATGATCGATAGTTGGACGCGTCACCGGACGTGGACGAGCGCCGCCTTTCGAAACTAGCCGCCGTCCACCGATCACTTCGCCGTACTCTTTGGACCTCCGATAAATCTATCCCGCGATGTCTTCGGCTCGACGGAGCACGAAATGCATATTCTAAGAATAACGTGCCTTTAACAGAGCTTTCACTCGTGCATCTCATTTCATATGTAACGAAGGCGCTGTTCTTGTCATGCTCGATATCGAGTCTGCAAATGAAGTTTATTAATCTGTTGCAACAGTATTAACTACTTAGGTAACGTTCTTATTTCGTGACATTGTCGTCAAGGTATGTACACAATCCGCCTGAGAAACGGTCGTGCATGGAACGGCCGTGGCGAATGTGTTTGTTTGTCGAGGCGTCCTCCAACCCTTGCGCGGATCCATCCGTTCCGCTCTAGCATACGTCACGTCTGCTCGTGACAGCTGCGAGATACTTTCTAATCGCTCCATTCAATTCTTCAGCAAACAAACACAAGGAGTGCGCGACTTGCGAAACTTTAAATGCCTCGAACAATTGACAGCAAAGAAAAGAACAATCAATTAATGATTATTTATAGACGTGTCGCTCGATTAATTCGATGTCGCGTCGCGTCGCGTCGCGTCGCACTCGATTGCGCAGTTGTACCCTTCTCATTATTATTTAGTCAGCCGATATCAACAGGTATGATTCTCGAATAGCGTTAGATATCGGCGCGGCATCGATGTAAACAAACTCGTATGTTTACATGTATCGGTCGGAGGCGAGCGCGATAGGAAACGGTTGGAAATTCGAGGTTCAGGTGCGCAGGGCAGGTTAGACCAGTCCCGGTGGCCTCGCAAGGACCCCAGCCAGCAAACCTGTTAGATTCGTTGCACGATTTTTACGTGCGCACCTACCGGAATCTCATTGACGTGGTGCGCCGCCGCCCGGCGCCCGGCGCCCGCGCGCCTTCCACTTAACTCGTCAAATGACTCACGCTACGCCTGGTTAAATGCCAGAAGCTGGCTTTTCCAGTTCTCTGATCCAATTCGCACATTCTATGCTCGATTGACACTAGAGCGACATTTTAGGACGCCTTATGTAATTCATGATTAGCTATGCATATAAACAGTTCTTTTTTGCAACTTGAAACTGGTTTAGGCCGTGAATACATTTGACAGACATGATAAAAAATTAAAACTCTATGTGTTGAGACTTTGAAACTGCATTGAGTTATTTGATTAGGACCGCAGTCTTAGCTAATGTTGGTCCAGTATCTAATTTATGATTGATTGCATATGTCATTAGATAGGTAATTAGTGGAAGTTGTAACTAATTGATTGGTGACGTAATTTGTAAGACGGTCAAATGTGAGTAGTGAGTAAAGTAGCATGGTATTTGAACACAAATACTAGGTATGTACCTATAGCTGTAGGTAGATGTTCCTCCGAGTATTACACTATGAGTAGCACGGCGAATAATGGCGAGATATCACACATGACCAGGAACAGGAATCAGGTAGAACTACGATCCGGTCAAACCTGTCCAACGCGTGCTTCCAACATTTTTTATTTATTTGTCTGCACCGTCGGATACCGCTGGGCGTGACGTCACACGACCTAAACTAGTTAGCGAGGGAGCAGGGATTTGCCTCGTATCCTTCCGGTTGTGCGAGTGGCTCGGACCAGTTGTACAGCAGGTCGGTGCAGCCCGGCCAGCAGCGCGGAGCTGCCCAGCTCGGCCTGTCTCCGCTACCAGTTTCACTCTCGCGCCGGACACCCGCTCCGCTGACTCACCTCACTGCCGCAACAATTAGCGAGCGGAGCGTCACAATGCGCGATGACCGTATGTTTGTACCATCAGAGGTCAGTATCCGTACCGAAATGGTCACGCCTAATAACTGGTTCGTACGCCGTAGTAGACTCGTACGTAAAACTCGGTTTGGAGTACCTGTATTTTACAGTAGGTACGTTTATACGAAAACGAGACGGATCGGTCGAGAACATGTTGCGTACTTATATAATTATAGGATGATTCGAAATATACTTAGATACATATCAGATATGCCGTTCGGTTGTTTTTGTAACAGTGGAGCAGTAGGTAGAGCCGGCGGCAGTGCTCAGCAACTCGAATGGTAGCTTTCCATTTTCATCGGAAGATAATGTTCTGTATATGATTATGTGTTTGTATGTTTTTGAAGATATCTATACATAATAGGTGCGCTAGTTTTTGTGTGTTATTTAGTCAGTAAGTTTAGTATAGCAGTGTGTGATGTGTGACGTTGTGTGCGTTGTTGCAGACGGCGCAAGGAGGTGATGGAGGTGGGCGGCGAGCCGTGGCGCGCGTACTACGCGGGCGGGGAGCACCCCCTGAGCGCCGCCACCTCGGCCGTGCTGGGCGTGGAGGAGCAGTCCCTCGTCACCGAGTACTACAAGCTGCCGCCGCTGGCGCAGGACGCGCACCTCACGCTGCACAAGGATGCCAAGCTGCTTGATGTCTGGCCGTGAGTATACGCACACACGACTTCTCATTACTCTAATGTTTGGTCTAGGATGCTTAGCACGTAAATATAAGATACATAAATAGAAAATAAATTAGATAAGTAATATTTCTAAGTTTTTTTAACGAAACTGAGACTAGCTTGGTTGGCTTGTAATATATACTCAAGATTCTCAATTTGATAATGAAGACATATGTAAAGTTTTGTCTCTGAAAGTATTGATGAAATATGGATAGAACTGATAAATGTTTTGTAGCTGCTGGACAGTATGTAGGTAAGCTTTTAGACCTAGACCTAGACGAATAGCTATGTTATTTAGTTGAACGTTTAGATTGCAATATTAGGTACTTACGTATACATCGATTTCCATTCCAATTTACACTCTGTTAGAAAATAATAAAAAGTGGTACTTATCTGCCTATCACAAATATCTATATATATAAAACTCAAAGGTGACTGACTGACTGATTGACTGACTGACTGATAAAGTGATCTATCAACACACAGCCCAAACCACTGGACGGATTGGGCTGAAATTTGGAATGAAGGTAGATTTTAAGATGTAGGCATCCGCTAAGAAAGGATTTTTGGAAGTGCCACTTTTAAAGGGGTGAAATAGGGGATGCAAGTTCTTATTCTAAATGCGAGCGAAGCCGCGAGCACCCACTCGTTTTACATAAGCTATAATTATCAAATCCATTTAATAACAAATGAAATTACTTGAATAGTGTAAGTCTGCTGATCGCTATACTTAATAGGTTCATAAATTAAATTAATATTTAAAAGAGTTAAAAACATACATTCAACGATATTTATTTAAATTAAATAAGCATTCAATACAATCTTGCCAAATTTATAAAAAATATAATTAGCCAATATATCTGCTAGAAACATTGTTATGCGAATATAATCGAATATGCAAATACGTTCTCAAATATCGATAGCTAACAATCAAGTGGAATCAGTAAATGATCGCGGAAAATAAATCGTCGATTCTCACGGCCGTAGATCAAATCGAACATTCGTGTATCGGAACAATTATCATTATAAACAGTTTTGAGGCACGGTGAATACGGAATGAATCCGCGTAAAATTTATATGCAAACTATGGTAATGCGTGATCTTTTTGTAGTGAAGTTGTTTAAGATTTGCGAGTAAGGGCTCTGTTTGAGCGAGTCTCACGGACGAGCACGCAGAGACAAGCGCCGCGTGGCTTCCGGCCCCGGTGCAAGAATAACAAATAATAAAAATGTTAATGTTCCACTCAATAAATCATAAGCACTCATTTGAATACCTTTGCCGGGATTAACGAAATATCAGTTCGCGGCACCCTCGTCCCTGCGAGCAAGGAGCGCCGATATTTGCATATTTCTGCCATATGATCACCGCGCAAAAAATGTCTCTTACAATGCAAGAAAATTAACTATCTGGCTCTAAAAACTTTATGCTGTCTATTTTTTGATAAAAAATTAGTTAGACGTTGTAAATAGGTATGTAGGTACACAAATATCTTATAACGTATATAATATATGGTAACGAAAATTATTTACCTATTCAATGTACATAAGTATAACATTATTACATAAAAGAAATCCTACTTATATTTTACTTTTCTGTGAAATAGAAGAGAATGTCTCTACATTTATCATTTTTCAAAAAACAGGAATTGAATTCGTTTCGTGGCGTTGATAAGGTCGGCGCATTCAACGTGTTCCCATAGAAACGTGACCCCGATCAAATTATGCTCGCTCTTTCAAGGAGCTTGTTAACAGCATCCTTCAATGGCGGCGCAAAAATGAGCAAACGCCGTGTCTCATTCTCTACAGGCAGTGCATAATGTTAACTTGACCCCATACAAACCATTTCAACTTTATGAATGTTTTATTATACACTTTAAATGCTAGTTACGGAGGAAACTCGTTTATATCCATGAAAATGTAAATTTTTAGATTCTATTAAAGTGCGGACAATGGTATTGTTGTATTGTGCTTTATATATTTCCTAAAATGGTGGTCTTGTATACGGCTGAATAGAATCGTGTAGGTACCGTAGTAGAAATGGAAAACAGCCACCTACGGGTGTCGCCTCACACGTCGCCAGGGCGCAGGCGCGGGCGCGGTGGAGTGCCCGCGGTCGCGCTGCAAGCTCTGCCTTGTACCGCGGTGCATCACATTTGCTCGTCATGCTCGTCACCGTTTACGGCACTGCATTAATACAAATAATGACAATAGACGGATGTGGCTGGAAGCGGCTCACATTGACAAGGCCGCCCAGCGCAGCACGCGGCCCACGCGGCCGGTTCGGCGCGCCGCTATTGCTCATTCATACATTCAAAATTATAACGAACACTCGAGCGCGCCCGCACCCATCACCGAGTTCTGTCTCGGGTGTGTTTGTATGCTAATCGCTCAGCGCCAGTGCATCGTCAGGTTTGAACGCTGTATTTGTTGTCTAAATCGCTCGTATTATTTGAATTGAATGCTCGATAGATGTAGAAATGAACTAGTTCCGTCTGTATTCCTCGGAGATCCGTGGACGTAGGCGTGAAAGTGTTTCGTAAACGCATTGCGTTGTGCGCGGGCGCGGCGCGGATATCTCCCGGCTAGGTACTCGTGCCTATAGGTAGAGCGGCGGGAGCGGCAGTAAATGGAAACTGCGGCTATAACCATTAATAAGTTGTCGGAGGCTGTCGAATGCTAACGCTGAGATTAGCATAGAAACGCGCGGCGGGATGCCTCGGGGAGGGCCGCGCCCTCTTGACCCTGTCACTGTTCGCACTTGCCGCACTAACGGGAACTCTCTCCGCGCCAACCCACCTCACTACTTTACGACCTAATGATAGAAATTATCTGGATATTTCATTACTCTATGGGCACGCAAGCTCTTATACCCTTTCTAAGAGGTTAACATACGGATGTTTGCCTTACCGTGTAAACTTAATGTAGGCACCAGCAGAAAAAGTCTATATAGGAGATATTTCTATATTGTAACGTTAATAATTTATTATGAGCAAAACAAGGACGAATTGTCGAATATATAATATTGGAATATGCGCCGTTGGTGTCGCGGTAGATTAATAAAAACTCAGGGAGCTGGAACCGTGTGACCCATTTAAAACTGAAACCGGTTTCCTCTTGAAGATACACCGGTATTGTTAATAGCAGAACAGTTAAAACCATTCAACTCCCTTAGAAACACCCGACCCTCTTACGAAGATAATGCGTAAAAAATACAGTTACATCGTTATGTCCCCGGTGGCGGTGGTCATCACGCAGCCAAATATCAAATCGGGGCTTGACCATTCATGACTGACCACCCCTTCCCTTGACTACAAGAACGTTTCCCATTGAAACGGTCGAATAAAGACACTCAATAAACCCGACCAGCGTCCTCGCATTACAGCGGACAGTTTCCTTACTGATATTATTACCGAACGACACTTAGGTTTAGGGAATAGCCTAACGGGAAATTAATCACTTAGCGATAGCGGAACGTAATCAAACGACCAATTTTTAATGACATAGACAAATGGCAAAAGCGTTTTCAATTAAAGTATTTGTTAATGTATTAGTTCCGTGAGAAAAGCAGCAATAAACCTACATTTAGTCGGATGATATATTCAAATAGAATGGAATTGCGTTCGCATCCGTCGCAGCGCCTCTCATTCCGCGGCTCTATAGATTCTTATCAAACATACTCGAATAGATACTATAAGTACTGTCGCCGCTTCGGATCTTGTGCCCGATAGTAGATTCACCCTTATCGAGTGTCGCGCTACAAGGGGTTTCGTGGAAAAATACGATTAATTGTTTATTTGTGATCGTTATTCTATAAGCACTGTGAAGGATCATAAAAAATTATATAAATGTCAAAGTAGACTTTGTTTTTAGTCCGGTCAAAATAGACATTGAAGGTTACATTAATTCGCACCTTGCTAAAAATTGGCATAAATGTTGGGAATTTTTTTAGAGCTCCGTAAATTGAAAGACGAAAGCGAATTCGGTTGGTGATTACAGCTTGTGGAGTAGAGTACTTTCTTTGAAAACGTCAGCACAATCAACGTATATTATAATTGACGCATATTATGAAGAAATCATCTTTTTCAACATTTTGCATCGCTGTATCTCCGAAATGGTGATTCTTAGGAAAAAAAGTGTATGAACAATTTTTATAGATAATTGCATGATAAATATTTTTTTCTCACATACATTTATTATAAAACTTACCGTTTAGGTGGAAAACTCAAAAAACCGATTTTTGCAACCTTTGACCTTGAATATTTTTTTTCCACACTTCGGATCGATGTGGATAATTGACGAATTGTGTATAATAGGGTTCCCAACATTCATGCCAATTTTTAGCAAGATGCGAATTAATGTAACCATACCCCTATTTTTGATGCTAACTTGACCGGACTATTTACAAATCAAAGAATCTTAGAATATCGTATTCTAGAACATTTTGCAGCAATTATTTTCATTTGGTAAATTTGGTGTTATGTCAGGTTTTTTTATAAATACATGCGAATGTAAAGTTACAGCTAGCCATCGAATACTCTACGTACCAATATTGAATTTTAAATTATGATATGGAGAGTCATTTTGACAACTTTCATATTTTACAAAAATATCTTATAAAACCTAGCATTAATTTCAATGGCAGGTACGTGTATTCGGAGGGGTGCGCGCGCCCCATGCTCTATATTGTCGAAATCTCATCATGTGTGAAAGGGTGTTAAGTAAACATTGCAAATAATTATAATGGCAATTGCATCTCTCAGTCGCAGCGATGCAGCTTCGATAAGGAATCATACATTTGCATGTAAGATGTAACAACAGCCGCGAAGGAAGGTGATTATTCCTATCCTTTATTGCAGCCAGTGTGATGGTAATGTGCTGCAACATGACACTGATATCAGATTAGGAACTTGGGTTCTTTGAATGCGGCTACCTGACTACATTTCACTGACGGTTACTTCAAATATTCCACGCTCTACAGCTACTTTAATGTTTTGGATGCGCTCACATTCATATACATTATCACAAAACGCTGATACGATATTTAAACGTGACTAAATAGTTATGATTCTGTATGTATGTATGTGTATGTATATTCGTTATTCAAGAAGCTCTTGGCTACATTGCAAATGTCCGATCTCAGTGAAGAGATGTACGGTAGATAATATGTCAAAGGGCTAAGCGAAGTGGTTTTCCTTGCAAATAAGATGGCTATCTATATTTTAATTTCGAGATATTCTTGCCGTTTGAGTTAAAGCTTGGGAATTTTTATGTAGATAGTTTAGCAAGAAATAGAAATCAGGATAGGTATGGCGTGTGATCTGAATGTAAGACAGCTGTCAGCGGGAAGGTATTGTACGGGGCCTGCAGACGCCGACAATGAGCGACAAGCAAACATGGCATTGTGTCGGGAGCGCATGAATAACGATGTGTGCGCCACCTCGCCGCCTCGCTGCCGCGCCGCCGGCGCATCACCCCGGGATTAGCTTTCAATGCAATTTACATATTGAGTCAAACGACGCAATTTTCTTTCTTATTGATGTCGACCTTTGACTGCAATGAAATATAACTCGAGATGTTGATTCTGCGATTCCGATTGCACGATATTTTAACGATTTTATTTTTGTTCGTATGCGGGAGAACGCAGTTGTAAGCCGATATTCATTGAGATGCGCTAAAACGTTATCGATAAAGACGTTTTCACACTTATTGTGTTCCTCAATCTGATGAATAACTCTCATGCGGCGGTCGAGGAGAGAATATCAATCGGGCGATGCGCGCGCGCAGCTCGCGGTAGGTCGCGAGTTTCTACCAATTCGGACGCATGAAATAGTGCCGCTACAGCCTCTTATCTAAAATAAACATCGCTGCGCCAATGAAACATGCCTTCAATTATCATAAATCGGCTTGCACTGACATCGCCGGCGAGGGCCGCGCCCGCCGCCCGCCGCCCGCTCGTCGCCACCCGGCGCGCACCGACACATGCAGCATACCTACTACATGTAGCTGCTAATAGATATACCTACACTGTTTTAATTTGTATTAGCTTATATTAGCTTCAAAATACTTCAAGTAGTAGCGCGGTCACTTTTAAAAACATGTGAACCGGTTGAAAATATAAGTAATTTTTTTACTAATGCCTTGCAATTTTTTTAATATATTTGGTTATGAAAAGGTACAACGATATTCTTTTACCTACTCAAACAATTAGTATAACACACATATTCGCAAAGATGAAATGAAATTGTTCTACTTCAGTATTTACACAAAGAGAAGTTTTGTTTGTACGCATCATACAACATTATACCTATAATTAGGTACCTACCTACTACAGTTTAGCTCATATCTATACTAATATTATAAAGAGATATTATGAAGAGTTTGTTTGTTTGTTTGAACGCGCTTATCTCAGGAACTACTGGTGCGAATTGAAAAATTATTTTTGCGTTGAATAGACCATTTATCGAGGAGGCTTTAGGCTATATAGGTAACATTACGCTGCAACTAATAGGAGCGAAGAAATAATGGAAAATGTGGAAAAAACGGGGAAAATTATTCATCTTTGAGAGATTCCGTTGCGTGCGCTGCGCAAACGGTTCAAGATATCAAAAAAATATGTATGAAATAATTATTTCTCTTGAAATGTACTAACAAAATGTCCGCAACAGTATATGTCTATCTTTTAAAGTTAACTAACTAGAACCGTTTTATGGTAATAACTACTCAACGCGGACGAAGTCGCTGGCACAGCTAGTTAAATATAAACTCTTAGTAAGCAAATTCAGCCAACGGAAATGCAATGTATTTAGCACACAATATCACAAAATAGTAAAAATGTAGCAAACAAGAAAAAAATCCACACTCCACAAGATTTGCTACGAGTAGTAGCACTTCGTAGCAAAAAGTAATAAGAAGTGGGCACTATGGATAGCCTAAATTTTTAAACTTACTATTATAGTATTACATATTTGTAGGAAATTAAAAAAAAATAAGATCTTGTAAAAAATTTAAAGTACATACCTACTAAATTTTTGCAGCCTTTTGTTAATTTGGGAGAGTAGACAGCTATAAAGTAATCACTATTAAGTAAAGCACTATTAGCACACTAGTGTTTATGTAACTAATGATACTTGTAAATTATCTTTGTTTCAGATTCACCTATTTTTATTTGTGTATTGATATATATTTACTTATGGAATAATCGTCTTTACATTCATTTCATCTCTTTTCTTTTCAAATTAGGTAGCTTTATGCGCAATCTATAAATAAGATACAACAAAGTACAGACAGATTTCCACAGATGGCGCTTTAATAAACTAAACAAGATAACTCTCAACTCAACTCAACAAATTCATTTATGGACATATGTAGTGCCGTATGTTATAGTACACAATAATGCAGGTCCAAAATAGAATATGCAAAAATTATACATAATAACAGTTCTAGTGTTATAAAAGTTATCATACCTATATTTGCAATTTTAAAATCTTAAGGCGAATAGTCAATGTTTCTTCATGTGTGCCTAAGTCGTATTAGAAATTAAATTCTTGGAAACTACATTGTGGCACGATTACTATGATAATCAAATGTATATGTAGGAAAATAATATGTCAATAAGTAGAGTATAGCGCGTAGAGCGAGAATGGCAGCGCAAGCGGCGCGCGCGCAGGGCGCTCAGCGAGTGAGTGCGCGCGCGCCGAGTGCCAATCACGTGCGTCTCCCCTCCGCAGGGCCGGCACCGCGCTGAAGGCGGCCAATGGCGCGCACGGGGCGGAGCTGGGCGAGCTGTCGGGCCTGCTCCACGCGGGGCTCGTGAAGCGCGAGCCCGAGGACCTGAGCCGCAAGGTGGTCGACGAGCCCGAGCCGCACGCGCTCAAGCCGCCGCGACACAAGGTGCGTCACACGTCCGCACGCCGCCGCCGCGCGCGCACGCACTCACACACTACCGTACCGGTCACTCATGTTTATTTTCCCGCGGTTAGCGTACGATGCGCCGAGCACGGCGCTCGCCTCGCACTAGCCGCGCCCGCCCGCGCCCCCTCGGCTGGCCTGCGCCCGCCCGGTGCTCTCTAGCCTCTCTGGACTGCCCTGACTGTTTGTTCTGTGAGCGTGTTCCCGTCGAACATATCTAGTGTACGTGAAGCAGTGAACTGTGCAGACGCGGCATGTACGCGTCGACGTTGCGAAGCGGACAGTTGTCGTGGGAGAGCGCGTGTAACAGGCGCGTGTGTCCGCAGGTGGCGGTGGGAGAGCCCGGCGAGGCGACGTCGCCGTCCCCGGTCCCGTCGCGGGCCTCCTCGGCCGGCTCGCTGCTGCCCGACGCCGCCATGTACGCGGCGCAGATGTTCGCGCCCCCGGGCACCCCCAGTCCCACCCCGTACGCGGACCAGTACTCGAGGCAGCCCGCGCCCTTCGGCGGAGAGCCCTACTACCGGGAGTACTTCGTGGGCGACGGCTACCAGCAGAGGGCGGCGCCGCCCTACGGGGACGCCGAGCCAGCCTCGGCTTCAGCTTTCAGCGATCGATACGGGACCCCTCGCTACCACAGCAAGAGCGTGATCGCCGCGGCAGGGCTCACGGTGGACTTACCCTCGCCCGACAGTGGGATCGGCGCTGATGCCGTCACTCCTCGAGATCACACCGCCGTGCAGCAGGTCGGTGTAGCACCTGGGCGCGGGCGGGCGGGCTTCCATCCTCACTTGAATTCATTTACACACCACATATCACACTACACGACACTACTTTATTTGATTTATTTTGATACCTATGTATTATGGTAATAGCGGCATTACATTGACAGACGAGCAGGAATCCCTCCGTCGTAGCTAGGTACATTGATACAACATGGGTTTCCAAGAGTGCGCGGTGCTCGCAGCTGCTACTCTTGCAGCTCACTGCTCTACATACCTGAAGCCCTCCCGCGCTCTTACTGCATATTACTAGCATTCTATATTTCTATATTTTGTTTAGTGTAAGGCTGCGCATGATTACTGTGAAGTTCATACTTAAATATTTAATATGTGTTTATCGGTATATTAGCTTCCACATTTTTTATGAACTTAAGGTCATCACGTACAACCTATTTTGTGTTTTATCTCTAGTATATAAAATATTTATAAGGATAACATATAGCTTTTATACGCGAGCCTCTAATCACCTATAATATCTCTATAATAGCATGAAATATAATTAGAAGCATGTGATGATTTAATTCAATGAGTCATTGTTTTGTTTATTGTTATTTTAAAAATCTTTAAATAACGTAAGCAGGAAGTAAGCCTTCTCAAGTCTTCGTAAGTCTCTCAGCCACTAAGTAAACCATCAAGCCAGCGAGGCGCGACGGATCGTGTAGGTTTTTGTAGCGCTCGTTACCAAGACGAATCTTATTAGAATAGTATTAAGACAACAAGCCAGCCGTAATTACTAGGTTCCACTAATTGCACTTCCATTGATGTGCAGACAATGGCGTCGCCACGCGAGACCTTCGCGCTGATATACGGCCGACACCACGCATTCGACTGTTTATGAGTTTGCATACTAAAATGACAAATTACGCGACTGACGTGGCCGTAATTGAGCCCAGAGCGACATAAATGTGTCTGAAGGACTGCAGCCAAGTCCGGGGTGTGGCAATCACGAACAATGTAACAGGACCCTACCTGCGCCTGCGACTGCCCACCGAACTGATCTAGATTGGACATTTAATAATTCGCCTTTTGTTATCTTGACGTAAAGGAACACTGACTGACACCAAATAAATTTAACACAACGCGGTTCGGCTACTGGGTTCTGTTGCTTAGACTTATAGGAAACGTTGACAATATAGGACAGAGAGATAAAGAATCTTATTGGACGTTCTATTATAGAGAATGGCTGACTTCTCTATACAGACTGTTAGAGATAATATTACCTTATAACATATTATTTGGAGTAGATGGAGTCTCTGATTCTTATCAAACCTAAGCGACTCACGGTAGTTGGGACGCCGTGACGCAATTACAATGATATTTTAATGTAAAACCATTACCATAAATTAGTTGGCAATAGACATAATTAGTCTTAATTTATGGCATATTTCGAAATAAAATATCTCTTTACAGTTTTGTTTTTACCATTTTTGATAGAAATAAACAATCGTGTTTACTCAAAGTTGAGACACATGATGTAAATAATATAAATACATTAATAAGTATGTATGGCAAGGTACCAAGCACCATATTGACGTGATCCTGTTGTCGTAAACAACTCCTCATGTAAATGTGCTCAGTATTGAGTGATCAGTGACCACGACGCTTGAACTTGGTACCTTTGAATATTTAAAGAGCTTCTGCTTAAAATATCCGGAAGTCAGTCTTAAAATGTTAAACTCAAAAACATTCGAATCGGGATGTTTGCAAATTGGAATGATTTACATAATTATGATACACGTGTTTTTAATTTGTAAATTGTTCTAGATTTAAAACGATAACTCTTCAAATAAGCCTCAAACAAGTGTATAAAGGCAAAAATATGTCTGTTGAGATTAATAAAAGCAATATATGAAAGAAATACTTATCAGACTCGTTTCATAAATGCTTAGTTATTAAAAAAACACTGAATACAACCCTTTATTACTATGCTATAATTAAAAAAAATGGTGAAAAGCTTTGGTGAAGTTTTGGTGAACAAGTCTTGGTAACGGCAAACCGATCATTATATCAACAAAGTAAACAAAACAATTTTCCTAGTAAAGACTAGGACTAGACTAAAGACTAGGTAATATGTATAGCAGGAAGTAGAATCATATACCTACGTAAGAAAGCTTATGTATATGATTCTACTTCCTGCTATACATATTTTGGTTTGCAATTGATATGTGCATGCATTTTATTATATAGCTTTCCTCTTTATTTTGTTTTTTGGCTTGTTTGACTGCTAGGAAATATCACTATTCAATACTGCCATGCATAATAAGTATATTAAAATACTGCTTTTGCTAGTAATATAAGTATTCGTTTTAAAATAGGTTCAACAGATTTTTATTAATTTGTTTAAACATTTTATTTCAACACTCAAGCATGTGTGTTCATCCACTATTTTTTCTCTTTCTGATATATTTGCTACTTCGGTTGTTTACAATTTTATCTTGAGTAAACCGTTGGTTTACTCTTCTCTCTTATGTATTGTACTATTTATGATGCCATAACCGATTTTATCTACACTAATGTTGTAACATTCTACTTATGTTTCCAATACTTGACTAATAATTACTACTGTTATAGCACAGACAACAAAACACTCAATTTAGGCAATTTCACATGATGTTATAATATCCACATCGATATCGTAATAGCTCATTATAACATCGAAAAAGCGTGACCAACCTGATTGCAGGGCCAATCAGGTTGGTCGCGCTGCGCTCTCGTTGGTTAGATTTTAATGGCGGCAAAATCACTGTGACAATACACGTACGCGTGAATGTAATGTTTCGCAATGTGTTTTGTTTTTTAAATATAAATTAAAAGTTAAAAATGGATAGCGACGATGATATTTGTACGCCTCCGGATATTCTAGAATTGGCAACAAAAGTAACTCACAATCTTTTGCCAGAAAAATCTAGAAAATTATATGAAAAATTAACTATTGTCAGCTTTTACTCTTGTTGTTTGATTAATTGCATTAGTGAAGATAAAGTATAGTGTATGCAATTGCATATAACACGGGTATTAAAACACTCGTTACTATTATGAAACTCGCAGCGCTCGTTTCATAAACTCACACTCGGGTTTTAATACCCTTCATTATATGACAGTTGCATAAACTACTATTATGTACTTGGAAGAGCGAAAATAAACACGACCGGCAGCATGCATCTTTTTAAAAACAATAATTTACTGATTCGATTATTTTCGTTTATTTCCAAATAAGTACGAGTATATTCTTATACTTCAATCTTAGTATTTAAGTGCTTAACATATACAAAAAAACATGGTATAGGTACTAAGTGTTGTTTTGTCCTGCAGTCATTTGACTACACGGTAATCTGCCAACAACCGGGCAGCGTCGGCGAGGATGGTCGAGGCACCCCGTCTGCGCACCACTCGCCTGCGCAGGCGCCACGCACGCGCCCCTGGCACGACTTCGGACGACAGAACGATGCCGACAAGATACAAATACCTAAACTGTAAGTAACTCATACATACACGCACTAACACATTTATTTATGAACTTATTAAACATACTAAGTATACAGCAACTTGTGAAAACAACGCTAGAAACCAAAATCCAACTTACAAAATAACTAAAACTATGATTACCTAAACTAAAGTAACAATACCTTTATATACATAGGTATTTAACAAAATATATTCAAAAATAATACATTCTTAGATGGTTTCTGTTTGTCTGATGCAAAATTTTATCTGAAAAGATTCATATGTGAGTAGTTTATCTATAAATTGATTCTGCGAGGAGTCAGAATCTTTGGAAATTAGGAAAACCAAAATATCTTTCACATAGCATTTTAAACTTGACATTCTGTTTATGCACAGATTTATGCATTTTTATATTGAGTTGTGTTTTGGTTGTATGTTTTTGTGAGTAAATCTACTCCAGGCTATTTATAAGCAGGCATGTCAAAACTTAGATCATTGACACGTGTGTACTCGATAGTAACAAGATACGAACCCAATCAATCATGTAACCTCAGAGCTTACTAGCGGACCCATACGTATTGCATCATCGGAACATGCTTAATTGCATCCCACTCCCGAAGATAATAATGAAAATGATGTTTATAATCTTATCAAAAATTATAACATCTCACTTTCCAGGAAAATGTTATTAAGAATAGGGTTTTTTTATGAGAGAAATATATACATCGTCTTCTACTCAGAAATTATTAAATTTCGTTATATTTGTTAAAAAATTAACACATTTTAACTCTAGTACATCAATTACCTTTCATTCGAACGTGCATATTTACACTTCTTGTTGCCGGTAATTTCTATATTTGCATCGCGTACTTACCTCTACATAATCTCTTTCGTTAAATGCTAGTTGTTTTTTAGCCGTTGATTATTTATAGCTGTTATATGGCTGATCAAATTGCATGATCTGCATTTGAGCAATAAATTTGATCATGTTGTTGCCTATTCGCTATTCGCAAGTCAATTAGCGAATCAATTCGAACACTGTTCTAAGTTTCTGCTCTGGAATTGGCATGCCGCAGCTATTCTAGTAATAAACCGTTGTAAACCGAATACAGTTAATTTAGTTTTGATTATCAGATAATTTTCAAGCAGAATTTATTAGAGGAAACATAAATAGGAAAATTAGATAAGTAACCATTTTTTTTCATGTATAGACCAAGTAAAGGAGAAGGCGGGTGTCATGTTGTATAAGGAGGTCAAGGAATTGGCATAAGATTGGGAAAGACGGCGTGTGCTCCACAGACAAGGGCCTCGCCCATAGAGTAATATAATATACCAGGGGCACTTAAATTTGTGATGATGACCTATTTTTTAAATTCTTTGACAGATTAACATAATCTCGTGCCTACATACAATCGATTAAGTACGCGTCGATTAGGTAAATATAAGAAAAGTAGTAGGTACCGAACACCGGAACACTTTCAGAACAGTTAGCACAATGAAGGAGGGCCAAGTAACTGTGAACTCAAGCCAAACAAAGCGTCGCTATGAATAGATAGCATAAATAGTAAGCAATTTGATTAAACCTTTTCCTCGCTTGTAAATAATTTGTTGGTGTGAGGAGCGGCCAAGTGTGTTGACTCTCCACTTTGCACCTCCCGACGCGGCTATATTACGGGGCCCTTTCTAGGAAAAAGCTTTTTGTACTTAATGTTTGGACACACGCAATGCTGTTGGAGCACATATAAAACTATTAAATGCTATTTGACGGTACGCCCGCGAGGTAACTAATCTTTCCTAAAACGCATTCCTCTCATACAAAAGACTTCAACGCGTGCACATTTTATAAATCTATTCATATGAGTGATTACCGGAATAAACGATGACTTAACATACATATTTATTACATGAAATAATGCAACATAAACAACTTTATAAAGAATTATTATTTTCAAGATTTCAAATTGCATATTTCCACTGCAATGTAGCATGAACAAAAAATACGCAAGTCACTACTCGCACATTATGGAACTTCATAATTAGCTATGTTTTTGAATTTGTTTTTCCTGTTGGCACACAAAAACAGCAGGTCGTAAAGTAGTGTGTAAGTAGTATGTACTATCGAGTTAACATGCTTGTATTGGCTGGCTGGTTGTACTCTGCCGCGGCCGTTACAACGCACTTCTTCAAAAGGTGCTAACTCGGGTTTCGTGATCTCTGAATACGCCGTAAAAGTGGACGTAAATTAGTAATTTCCTAAACAGACAACTTAATTGCGGTCTAAAAAGCTAATATCCCTTAATTATTTGACTAAATAGTTAGTCGGAAACTAATTGGTTCGGCGCAGTAATATTCTGATTGCTGATTATTGTCGATTCCAGGCTAGCCACTTAAATAGAAACGTTTTAATGAATTTCGCAACCTCAGATTGTTTTACCTTTAGTCTAGATACGATAACTGTAAGTAGCTTAATGTATTGTTACAAATCGTAGAGGTAAGCTAGATTTACAACATTAACTAGCTGATCCTGCGACTTCGCGTGGAATAATTATTTTGGGCATTAATTCTTTTATACATATTTATTTGAAATCTTGAATAGTTTTCGCAGTGCACGCAATGGAAGCCCTCAAAGATGAATATATTTCCCCGTTTTTTCCACATTTTCCATTGTTTCTTCTCTCCTATTAGTTGCAGCGTGATGTTATATAGCCTAAAGCCTTCCTCGATAACTGGTCTATCCAACATAAAAAGAATTTTTCAATTCGCACCAGTAGTTCCTGTGATTAGCGCGTTCAAACAAACAAACAAACTCTTTTGCTTTATAATATTAGTATAGATTTAATGTATGTATATTTTTTGCAAGCTGAATTGGACCCGTGGATGCGAAGTAAGTTGAAATGGAGCTCAGCACTCGTGATGTTATACAGTTTTCGTGTTCGTAAGTTACTGCAAAAGTGTATACATGTCATAAGAGAATATATCTATTACAAAGTCTACTTTTTGCTTCGTTTTCATACGGCAAATTGGAAACTAAGCAGTGATTTATTTATCAAGAGCAAATTAGGTATAAATTACAGCATATATAAATAATGATACACAACCATGAATCCCAAATGTAACGGCATGGGTGAGACTAAGTAAGTGATTACATTGGTAGGATTGGTCTGTTGGCGCGCAGTGCGCAGGCGTGCAGTGCGCAGGCGCGCAGCGACGCCGCCGGAAGCCCCCGTCGACATGATAAGTGCATTAGCATTATTATCTCGATAATTACTCGCTTGCATTTGGCCCGAATAGCTCGGTCGCTTCCACTGTCTTAAATTACCTTCGATGGCGATACGAGCTCGTTGACGCCGATAGCAGCCCTCCTGCTGCCTGCTCCGTCGCCCCGTCGCTCCGTCGCTCGATTGTTTGTACTACTACTTACCGGCCAGTTGAGCCCCGCGCTGTGTTTGCTCGCCGACACACTCAAACTCGCCGCAGGAATGAGCTCTTAAAAGGCAAAACTTAATCAACCGGCTCGTGTGTACTTCTGATTATCGAAGATGTTTTCCTTTCGTATCGAATACGATAGGATTACGGTAATTTGATCGACGCTGTCGAAATAATTGTACGACATTTTGTTTTTAAACATTTTTCCTTGAAATTGTGCAAAGTTAAAGTGGTCGTAAAGTCGGGCTGGAAAAGAAACCGTATATTTGTAATGTATCTTTAATTTACAAGTTCATTATCAGCGTTTATAAGCTCGCGGGCGATATTGCAGCAATGCTTCAGGATTGCGGTACACGCGAGCCTAACATCTGTCCGCTTTAAGCTAAATGAATGTTCACTTAGAGCGACATTCCGATACCTCGGTAAAGAATTAAAGAGATATTTTTACTTCACGACTCGATTAGCCGGAGCCACAGACGGTATTTATCTAACTTAATATATAGTCCGTTAACCTCTTATCGTGTTTTGTGCTGTTGAGCACGACGCTATTCTCAAAATTGTACGCTAACGTTATAAAATTGCGGGTTAGAACGTATGTGAGGTGCGTGTAAGTAGCGTGTGGAGTGTAGAGGCTGTGCTGCTTCCTGTGATGGCAGGCTGGATTGCAGCGCGGAGTGAGGGCGGCTGCGTGCTGCAGCCGCGCCGGCCACGCTGCAATCTGCGCCCGCCATTACCGCTCTAAGCGTTCTCATTACCCGCGCCGACTCTAACGTGCTATCCGCCCCCATGTATTAAAAGATAACATCTTTTAATTTCAATGAAGTTCCGGTAAACCTACTTCACTTTAATCCGAAACGGGTAAATTGCTTTCCTATAGCGTCATAGAAGAATAATGGAGATTTATAGGTTTCTTTAATATTTTCCATACGCGGTTGATCAGAGACCTGATATTAATATACTTGTATTTACGACGTTGTTATACAAATACTCGTTGAGTATGGGAGTATTGAGTTTGAGTCATTCAATCAATGGTGGAATTTCCAGGACCGAGCAAATTTTCTCGATTACAGAGAAACGCGGGTTTTCACCTTCTCACACTTATTTTATTATCTTCCGCTTGATAGATACCTGTCAATCATCTATAATAAGAAGTTTTTTCATCAGTAGCATAAAAATAGAGTAAAGCAATTATGAATGTCTAAAACTCACACTTTTTCAGCGTAGCATACATATAAGTAATGTAACTCGTTGTTTACTGCTTTGGTGAAAAATATTGGCACTGTTTGCCATTTCTTTGTTTCATTGCAGCATTTATATTCTATTTTGGAGTAGAGGGTAAAGACATAAAGGGTATGGCGCGGGTATTTATGCGCATCTAATTTGTGTGTGGAGCCCCGCGAACTCGCGAGCCCCGCGGAGCGGCGTGCCGACGCGCCGACACTTTTTGCCGCCACCACTTTGTTGTCGCAGCAATCCGAGCCTTTTTGCGCACTCATCAATTTCCGCGCCTCGCCGATTGATTTATTCATGAAAGGCGAGGCTCTCTCTTGTACTCAGGAAGTGCTTTTTTCGGCTGCCCTACCACGAAAATTTGTAATGAGGCCGATCCGAGAACAATGTGTTATTTATCACCGAATACGGAGAAACCATGTATAGTGCATGACGCGGCAGCGCTCACGCTGTCACAGTTTTAATTATATTTCGCGAAGATTTAGAAAGTACGTTCATGTCTAAATGTATAAGTAACTAAGCTTACCATTCCTAGAAATTAGTAAACAAAGGGAAAAGATTATCAAAATGACAATACAAAGCAAGTCGCAAATGTAAATTGTGGTCGGAATCACTTAGAGAGCATCAGATAGGCGCGCGCCGCTGCGACCGATCCGTCACTGTCCGACCGCGTTTGCATTACACGGCCTTTATCTTAGCGGGCTCGGTTTAAATCGCGAAACATCAGCGACTCTGTTCACCAAATTGTTTTCAATAAGCCGAGTAATGGCGCAACCGCAGCGCGGAATCGACACAAACTACTTCGCCGACATTCCAGAAGGAAAGGATTAAATATTTCATAACGATTTATGGCTTTTTATCTAGTTACATAAGTTAATGCGGGCACAATAGAGTGAGCCGATAATGACGTCGCCGGGCGGGTGCGCGCGCGGGCGTGCCGTGGGCCGAGGCAGCGCGGCGCGCGAGTCGCGCTAACGGCGCGAGCCACGCGATACCGCCTGAATTAGCGGGCTTTTCCTTCCGTCACTCTGATCATCAAGAAATCGCGAGAAAACCTACTTTTTCATTGCGTACTATAAACTGGATCTGCTCGCCTTTATGTAACTCTGTTGACAAGCTTTACCGGCGGTGCAATTAAGATTTCCACTTTTTGCACGCTTTTATTGCTTCACTTCATGGAAACTTTATTGTCAAGAACGTGTATCCGTAGATAAGTATCTCGGAGAAGAAATCGCACTCTTTCAAAATGTTTCTGAAACCAGATGTTATTGCGGTTTTTATATTCTAAACGGCCGTTTTACGTCTCGCCTACTGCGCTACCGCGCGATACGGGGCTCGTAGCGTTTATCTGGGATCTAAAGCATGTGGATGTGACGAGGCAGTTTGTACAGCGGAGGAATGTTGCAGGTTCTCGCAGTACGGGTTCAAGTACCACCTGGAGACGGCCAGCAGCAGCTCGCAGCGGCGCGAGGACGACCGCATCACCTACATCAACAAGGGGCAGTTCTACGGCATCACGCTCGAGTACTTGCACGACCCCGACAAGCCGCTCAAGAACCAAACTGTCAAGGTAACTCATAGATATACTTATACCTTAACTTATCCCACGTATATCATACCCGTCACTCACCCAAATTTTAAAGATTGTATAGAATCTTAGCTCACTCATTTATTTTTTCTGGCATTTGCTTGCGAGGGGGGTTGTTGTAGGGGGGGGGGGGGTGTTTTAGCAGTGTTTTACTGTTCGAACTCAAAGATCACAATTTATGTAGTCGAAAGTGCTTGGAAACTATAAGTCCATCTGATTCAAATACATTACTCGTAGATAAACTAAGGCCCTAGAGTTCGTCTATCTCACCGGTCACATAATTTATAAAAAAATACTACAAAATGTATAGTTTTAATATTATTGTTAAACCACTTTACATATAATGCAACTGAATCCAACTGAAATATTGTTAAGTAGCGCCTGTAACATTACTCTAGAATATGTTTTAACGACTTTACGAATTACTATTTCTACCCGATTACTACCACCTAAAGCAATAAGTAACTACGTGCTAAGCCTCTTTTACAGGGCTTATAATATTTCCAATAGTATAATTAATATTTTAATGTCCACAACTTCTAGTTTATATCATCGTATCTAAGGCCTTAACATATATTAAAGTTCAGTAAGTGGTAAATAAGGACTCTATACAACCATGTTCTATCATGTCATGCATAAATTGGTGTATGTGAATTAGATTTGAGCAATGTTATGTATGTAGGTGATTATGATTGAGTCGAAAGTGTCGTCGGCGGCCGCGGCCGGATGTTTGCTTCTAGTGGTTGTTAGAAAGCTGCCGCCGCGGCCGGCGAGGGCGCAGGGAATCGTAAACCAACCTCCATCCATCCGACCTCTCAATTTATCCGCAAAGCGCTACTATAAAAATAAAATGTACAAAATTATTGCTGCCGTGAGGAAACGTAATCGATACTGTTTCAATATTTATTAGCGGAATGTAAAGCGTGTAAATTTATTGGGTAACGCCCACGTCATCGCACACTCGTCGCCTCACACTCTCCGCCGATCAAAAGTTGGATACCTACTTTAATGAACAACCGAAGAACATAATTAATCTTACAAAATTAAAGAGATCGTAGAAAATATAATCAAAAGATGTAAATTGGCGAATGGTAACAAACAATCATCTTTGGCTTTACCTTGCCTTGACGACGTAAAAGGAGATACGGAAACAACCGCTGATTTACGACAAAAATACTTTAATCTTTTCATAACAGTCTTAAAAAATCCTTCCTAAATGTATGATACTGCTAATATCAGGTAACAAAAATAAAATATTTTTGTCGAATTCATTTTATTTCTACGTAATGTGACAATAAAAAATATAGAGCTGAAGTGTTGGTTTACGACATTTTTATCGACATGTTTACGGTCTCCCAATCAATATGACCAGACCAATTTTACAATCACATTTAATATTGTGATATTATAAAATAGAAATAAAGATTGCAACGATTCAAAATAAGTATTGTCATAAAATTGCGTGTGATAAGTATGCGGCATTCAAACTGAAGTGGTGAACGCGTTGATGTCTTTTGTATGACGCGTCGACTGGTTACTGTTTGTCAGCTTTATAAGTAAGCTACATTTACAAAAATACATACCTGAATTGGTTGTGTTACACTGTGTCGTAAAATGTTCGCTAGTGAAAAGCAAATAACAATTGCCTAATTTTACTGAAGGGTCGGTTCAAGGAGCCCGAGTACAAGGAAATTCATAGTTAATAGTTTTATACCTATCTTAACCGGTTTTTATAACATGAAATCTTCAACACACGCACAAATTCATTATCATCGTCCAATCAGAATTTCCTTACAAAAGACATCAACGCGATTTAGTAGATTTATAGAGTGTAGACTTCTATGTAGTATGCATGTGTTTAAAAAGTTTGCATGTAAAATAGATTTATAGACATGTAACTTCGAAATATGTAGTAATATCAAAACTTTTCCCCTATGCATATAACATAGACAAATACATCACACATGGTATATTTTGCACTCGCAACAAATAGAACCCTCATTATAAAAGCAAAGTGAAGAAGAACCACTTTGTACTCAACTTAGTTCCAACATAATCTATGGAATGTTAAAATAAAATGGCGTGTCTTAAACACGTAAACACAAAGTCATAGTCAGAAGCAGCAAGTTGCAAAATAACATAATGATGGTATACGGCGTGTACATGGTGTTTTTATTTGTGAGCCGATGCGTCGGGAGCTGCGCGCTCACGCGAGCCCCGGGCTCTTCTAGGGCTGCCAACGAACAATATAACGACTTGGTGAGTTATATAATGGTAGACTTCTAATTTAAATAAAATAAACATTGCCAAAAGTACCGATAAATCATTATCTACTTTATTACACCGTTATAGCTGGCCGCTTCAATGTAATCATCGTTTATCGCATGTGGTAACTCTGTACCGGAGTACACATCGCCATGCCGCAGCCCTGCGCCGGCGCAGCTCGGCGAGCAGGCGACCGCAGGCATCCAGGCTCGGTTACAGCGCTCCCGGTTACCGCATCTTGCTCACCTTCCATGTATTCACTTTCATCATATTTTTTTAATCGCGGTTAAGCACCTCGAATTACAAAACAAAAATTGTCGGACTCGAGTAACTCGATAACGTATCGATTGGTTTAACATGACGCGTAAATAATTCCCATTCTCCATATAATTAAATGTTTGTAATAAACGTTTTCTCGTGATTAAATTCGTAAGCATCTACAGTTCAATTAAATTTGAAGTAGGCACTTATGATGATAAAAAACCTGCGCTCGACAACAATGAAACACTAGTCGGTAATAAATACCATTATAGTGTGGGAAACAACACAAGAACAAAAGATGAAGTTGCACCGAGACCACGTGCGCGGGGAAATCGGAAATCCCCGCGATGTGGTTTCCTGACACTTCCCGAGAAAACGGTTCTATAATTTACGTTTGACACGATAACTACACAATGAAATTACGCCACTATCTCAACAAATTACTGGGTATTCTTGAAAAACGAGAAAATCCACTTTCGGTTCATCTGGTTGATCAGGTTTAGGTAGTTTAATTATTTATTGTTGTAGTGTTTATAGTAGTACCATGTATTGTTATGATTTTAATTTGTATCGCAATGAATTAGTTCCACATTATATGAACCTACCGTCGTATTAAGCCACCCGTAACGATACAGCTATGGAATATTATCATAAAATGATAATTTAAAAACACAGGGTTGGCATAATGCTGTTTAGTGTTTTTGAACGTAGCTAACATATTCAAACACGGCTTTATCTTAATTCAATGAGCTAAGATCGGAATAATCAGAGATACAATGAGACGCTGGAAATGATTATTAGCGGGTGCCTGGTGCGAGTGGGCCGCGGTGGATACAATAGTGCGTCCGGAGAGGCGCGCGCTTATCGCGGCGCGATCCACCGCGCATTGTATGCCCGCACCCGATAATTAAGACGACGCTTTTGACATTCGCCATATAGGAACACAATGACCGCCCCGGGAGCAGCGCCGGCCTCGGATAATATCGTCCCTTAAACAATAACCGCTCGCATTATGATAAAACAATTTCAATGCGGCAAACATCGTGTTTTCTTAACGAGAATTCCATTATGTTTCGGACCGAGGAACAAAAAGCAGCCGAGATTCCGATGTGTATATAAGTCCATGCTCGCCGAGAATGGACGAAACCGCCACCGATACCGCCGATATCTACTTTAATAACATGAGAAAATATTGGAACAACACTTCCCAATAGTGTCTATTATTTTTGTAGGTACACGTGCAATTATTGACGTGCGAACGACTAATCGATTTTCCCATGGATATTTTTTGTCGAAAATGTATACATATTGATTAAACATACTTACTATTTAGTAACGATATTTATTCTATAAACGAGCAAAAAATTTATAACCATCCTGAGCAATTTTCGCCATCAACCGTAGCTGAAATATTTTGTTCACACGCGAGCGAGGCCAAATTTGCATGTGGAGTTTCGCGTGTCAGAGAGCTGTTAGGATCTCGTAAGAAATATTCGGCACCGAGTGAAATGGCCGGCGATATGAATGTTCGGCGGATTGTAATTACGGCGGCTCCGCCCCTGTTTCGGCGGAGGCTGCGAGTGCCAGATAGCATCGCCGCCCTCGCTTCCGCGCCGCCGCAGCCTCCAGCCGGGAACAACGTCGCCTAATTAAACACCGCACCTTCCAACTACAACGCATTGCAAGCACGATTGAAATATCTCTCCCGCGTTCGCACGGAAACACCGCATTTGCATTAAAATGGTTTTGACAAATTACATCTTAAAATGTTTATGAAAAGACGCTGCAATACTTAAATAGATTAAACATACACTTGGATGGGTTCATATTTTTTCAAGAGAGTATGACAAGAGTTCGATCAATCACGGCGGCCGGCGGCCATTAATCACCGGTGTAGTGTCGCGTCACTTCAAGGGTTGCAGTGAGTAGTACACGCCGCGTCGCCCGAACGTACTCCCTTACTATGATGTCTTTTTAAATTAATAATGCATATTTATATACGTATGTGAACCTATCTTCATTAATCACACCGACTTTGCTGTATCATATTGTATTTTATTTTTAGTACAAACTGGTGCTATAATTTTGATTACACGATTTTTATATTTATTTTGCTTACAATTTTATACTCCAAAGTATTTGCTTAATTATGCTAACGACTCTAGGTTTCGTATTTCAATCTAATAAAAATCGAAGTGCTTTCTTACGATTAGTCACTATGAGGTATACTTGCATACCTACACAAGTACCTCTGCATAGATATCGAGATCGTCGCGTGTCGTGGAAGCGCACCCACTCATTCAGATCATTTTTTATTGAACTTTTTGCAGTAATACTGACATCATTGTGTTCACTTTCGTAGCAACGGAAACTCGCGTAACGAGACACGTCGCCTCTTTTTATTTTGTTCTTGTAATATTTTGCGATTTTAATGATTGCTCCAGTTCGCCTTTTTAAGGTAATGGTTAATGATGCCTTTTACACTGAACGTATTACGCTTGATGAGGGATTATAACGGTCGGCGCGCGCGCACCTTTCCAGCGGCGGTGAAGGGCTGTCATACGAGACAAGCCGTCGAATATTTCTCACACAGGGCGATCTCGCGTAATTAAATTTTCATATTCAGACGCACGAAAACCATTTCACAAGTATTGCGAACAAAAAATGCACGATTTGCATTCTTGATGTTTGTCGGTTGCGAATCTCAAGTTGCCAATCACGGCAATCAATCATGTGTTGAGATGTCTCAATTAAGCTTGCACCCTCGTCGCTGTGTGCTCCCCCTCCCGACCCCTCCCCGCCTCTACAAGTCCTGTCACACCAGAAAAACGCTAATGATTATAAATTGCAAAATTATACAACAGAATGGTCTTAGTAACGGTATTCTGTTTAATGACTTGGGATCGATCTTTTTTCAATCACGCTAAGATAAACAATTGTATTTCTTAGACCACAGAAAAGGTGTAGAAAGGATGTAGACAATGCCCTTGAATAGGAGTGATATGTGGTTATGTTCCCCGTCCACTTTCAGAGTGATGTCATCAAGGCTTACATTTATCAACCGCAGCCTCAACTTGACGTAATGTTCTTTTTCTGGCTTTTCTTATTTTTTGAAAATATAATTTATGTGACTTTAATCTTGATAATATTGCATTTTCGTTTTGTGCAATAAGTAATTTAAGAATAATCTATTTTCCAAGACAGCTTTATTTTATTGTAATTTACATGTTCAGACCGATCTTAATGTGGATAGGTAGTTAAAATTTAAATGTAACCAATATTGTTGTATAAATAAAATATAAATATGTTCACAATAAGTTTGTATTAACCTCACCCTGGGTCGCAAATACTTATCCCATAGATAGGTATAATTATAACCGCTGCGTCCTATGAAACCTTATATGTAAACGGTCCATGCCATCTTTATCGCCTCTCGGACTTATTACAATGGTTTCAAAATAAATACTGCGACCAAAAAGGCAAGCAAGTAACTGGCATGGAAGCTAATTATAATAAAAGAAACAAATAGACACATGATCGTGCTCCGCCACTACTCGCCACGGTGCCGCGGGTGGTACTACTGGATCCATGCAAAAATGTTTATGTTCGCTTTTAATGACAAAAAACATTCAAAGTTTTGTAAATATGTCCGAGCGTAAAAAGTTTATTTCAAGTACATTAGTCAGCCTATGCCTTTAAATCGTCTTTGTTTTCTGAATTGTCTAAATAATACTTTTATGTAAAACCGGAATAGATTTGTTTGATATCTGTGCGTTATAATAATATAGCTCAAATCAGTAGTCACTATAGGTTGTGCAGAAACAATCTGTTGGTAGTGTTCCCGATGCGAAGCTAGTCAGGTCGCGTCGCTCCACTGAGCATGAATTTTCCACGTTCGATTTCAGGCTGGCGTAACGCCGTTGTAACGATTACGTTTTTCAAATATTACGTACTATTCGGTAATACGCACGTAACGCCTGAAAATGCGTAACGCGTAATTGACTCCTGCAATCGACCGAGAACGAGAATGTGCTCATTTACCGTAATTGATGTAATATCAAATAATAATCAGCTTGAATTCGTTACATACAAATTTAGGTATATAAGAAAGCTTATTAAAGTCATGCTTCTATAAAACCTAAAATCGGTAGTAGGACTTAGCGAGAGCATAAAATAATGCGTACCGTTAACTTGATATTGTTTCATTGGACACCAAATAAAGCTAGCCGATCGCAACAAAGAGAACCAGAAACAATAGAAAGTGATTATTTTTATCTATCTAGGATAACGGCTTTCTCTTGCAAAAGCCTAGCTAAAGCTGGACGCATTGCGCAACGGAGTCCGTCATTGTGTCGATATTGGAGCTGTCACAGCGCGCGCGTATTTAGTGTCACTCGTCGATAGCATCGGCCGCCGGCGCGGATCAGCCAGCATTATGCAACGCCGGCGCAGCTGCTGCCTCTAGCTGACCACAGCTCCAACGAGCCGGCAACTATACCACTCATACTAAATTCACAAGTGGAATAAAAACATCGTGAACACAGGGAAAATGTTACAGTGTTTTTAAGAATTTATCAGTATTAAGTTCTGGTGAAAAAAGAAATTAGCAACCTCAATCAATAATTTGGTAACATTAACGTTACACCGACTCCCAAAAAGATGTGCTCCGTATTTGGGTACCGATAATTGCGTAATTAAATCTGATTATGCAAGAGGGCTCTCGTATGATTGAAGCGTGCGCAGCGGTAGGTAGGTAATACTTAAGCCGCGGTGCCTCCCGAGCCCTGCACTCTACAATCTGACATTTCCTTTCGACATTTGAAGCAGATTAGTGTTACGAGACTGGGGAAGTTAATCCGACGCGGGACGGGTCGCGGGAATTGCTCCGGTTTAATCCAGATTTAGCGGTCACCGAACACGCGCAACGGTTATTGCTATCCAACACTAATTTTTATCATACAAAGTTAATTCTTTGCATAAAACATTAGTACAGCGTAGTGCAGTAGGAAGAGTTTATTTATTTTGCGTTAGTGCTACATTCGTATAACGAAACGTATAACATATCATAGACAGGTCATGTATGTCGATGTAACGATTTCACGCACGAATAGCTCCATCGTGGAGTATCGGAACTAATTCGCCGCTACGTGCTTAATATTCAATTACAGTCGTGCACCGGATGCGAGCCGCCAGGGCGGGCAATTTGTCCGGCGGCGGAAGCTGCGCATCTCTAGCAATGTACCCGCGCAGCCTGCGGCCGCCTGCGCCCGACTGCGCCGCTCCCGCCCGCATGACACTTCACATGACGCTTTCAAATAATTCATACTAAGCAAATTCTAGCTTCAATAGCTTATATAGTACGTCTTCTTAAATTTTTCCATCGATACAAAGACCGCAAGAACAAGCCTGCCTACATAAAATGCACAAACGAGATAGAGATCTGCATATTGAAAATGAATAACGACTTTCTGCGCACTAAACGCATATGCGCTTTGCTTCTTATCACTTTGTTTACGAGACAAAAATGGTCGTTGATATATTTCACATCAGGTGAAATAAATACGGACACGAAGGCGACCAAGCAGCAGTTACACCCACAGTTCCGCTCAGAATTTATGTCGAAATAGACATTCACCGAGGAGAATACTCCGGCAAATAAGCTAGGCGTTAAAACAACCGGCACGGACAACTAGCGCACTTAACAAACAGACGTATCCGTATCAGATATAGCGTATCGAGAAGGCAGGACATTACTTCTGCGCTATCGATAAAGCTCAACGGTGAGCGAGATAGTTCTGCCACGCAGTGAACATAAATAATTGTCATAAAACAGATAGCGGGTGATGGATGGGCGCGGCCAACGAGGAAGCGTAGGCAAGAGCAGGGGTGATGGACGGGCGCGGCCAACGAGGAAGCGTAGGCAAGAGCAGGCAATGAGCAGGACGATGTCAGGCTGGGCCTGCTGCACGGCACCCAACATATCTGCTAAATTGTTACTATTGACACGATATTGTTTCCTACCTCATCTTGTCTATACAACCATTGGTATTCGTTAATGATAGGGTCGCCCGTCCAGCTCGACGGTACATAGTACAAGTGCGTAACACTGGGTCGAGCCGTAAACAGGTAATTGATACGATTATGTTTTAACGACGCCATTATCTCAGAATTTATAGTAAACAATAAGATCGATACACGGCGGCGGACTCGCCGACAACAACGCAGTCAAAATGAAAAATAGGTGACGATATAGCAGTAAAGTGCGTACATGTTCAAGCACTGTTCTTAATGGTGCTATTAATCTTAATTTCCAAGTAATATTCTCGGAGGTAATTTCATAAAATGCCTTATACGCACCCGGATGGTGCTTTAGTACCTCTACCTTCGATGATAAAACAGCGAACATTTCTGAAAATGGGGTTGAG
Organism: Macaria notata; assembly: GCA_927399415.1. Taxonomy (NCBI): domain Eukaryota; kingdom Metazoa; phylum Arthropoda; class Insecta; order Lepidoptera; family Geometridae; genus Macaria; species Macaria notata. The sequence goes on from OV656727.1 coordinate 7,859,629, forward strand.
GCGGTCGATATTTATTTGCAGGATATTAGATGAATGTGTAGATCAAGTTCAGAATATTTTCTTAAAATATGTTTACTTGATCCAAACAAAATAACTGCAAATATATTACTTTTACAATTCACAGTATCCACATGTCTGTAATTTATCAAGTTAGTAATCGCTCGTCTACTAAAAAGATCAAAATGACACAGCGTGTTTCGTATAGATTAATGAGTATTCACCTAGCTGTCACACTCAAATTTAAGATACCGATCACGAGATTGCGCAGCCGAACACATGCGATATAAATAATATGCAATTGGTTATTTATTCAAATAGAGTGACGAAATGAATGCAGAGTGGTTGTCTGTTGGAAGGCTCCGAGCTGTGCGCGGCGGCGTGCGTGTGTCACACGCCGAGAGAAAGCGTGCTTAATCAGATAACTCAGATTGTCAACCCAAGCGAGCTCCTGAAATCGGGTCGAATGTCGATACACACGATTAATTAATGGACGGCCAGAAAAGTCGGAGCCAACTGGTTCACGTGGCCAAAACCGAACGCGCCTTGTCAAACACGCAATTGGGAAACAACGCTTCGCAAAAAAAATGTTCAGAGCCTATATATCTGAAAACTGTATCGGAATTTTTAATTTATCTTATTGCAAAACAATAGTCATAATTACAACCAATAAAGTTATTCCGTTTACAATGTAATCTAGTTAAATATATATCACGTTAATAAATAAACTATTCATATTGCTAATGAAATCAAAATAGAGCCTGTCTTTGATAAATCGTAGAAATGAAACGTTTAAGATTGCCCGTTATTACAATGTATCTTTGTCAAGCAACAATGGCCAACATTGTTCAGTGCCAATTGCGGCTGCAAAATAGATACTAAATTACGTAAACCATTACTAGGCGGAGCTCTAAATTAGCTGGCAAGTGTTTATGAATCATTAGCTCAATACAATAAAGTAAGGCTGCTGCTTGAAACCATTACCCGTAATAAATTGCAAAACGCAACAGTCTTTATCTTTTCAGAACACAAAATAAAAGACTATCGACATAAACCTTCTTTTTAATTCGTTTACGTACCGTTTGGTTCAACGTTGTGAGCCATCGGCGCGATGTTATAGCTAATTCTGTTTTACTGTTACCAATGCATTATGTATTTCGACTAACACTTTGGGCGCGGTGAATTCTAATAAAGTAGTAAATGTTTATATTTATTTATATTATAAAAAATATTCGACTGGTTATAGGTAGATGCACCGTTACATAGCTATACATGGGTCGTGTATTAGTATGCGCGGCTCCGTTGGACTCAGTCGCGATCTCAGGAGAAAGCCCGCGTCCCGCTTGTAGGTACATACAAATGCTCAGCTATTAGCGGACACACCAGCAAACGCATCCATTCACAGTAAAACTGTATCTTTATCGTCGCCAGATACACTGTAACCGAAGTCCTCTCGATGTATATTTGATGGCGGTGCGGCGTAATTGGCCGATTCAGACACCGAATGTATTCCTACCTCATCTCATTCCGGCTTATCGTTCGATGCATATTCATGATTTTATAATGACGTCTAACTCTGGAGTTAAGTTGTAAGTAATTATTTGCGTTATGTCCAGTTATAAAGCCACTCCTTGAAGAGTCGTAACCGAGAGACAACCCTTGCTTAACAGCTCGAGAGATTATTGAACCAGCTTTCGATCGATAGAAAGGTAACGATTGCGGTCGCTACCTCGTTTATAGCTCCGCTAATAATCGTGTGCATTTATTTGGCTTAGATTGTTATGACGTGTGAGGTATGTTTGTGCGTGTGACGTATGTCGCTGCACGCGGAAGCCCCGGCGAGCCCGCGTGGCGACGGAGCCATCAATCTGTAGCGTCGATCGCAGGTGCTTTCTCGTCGTTAGCCCTACATGGCGCGCTGCCACCACGCCTCGCGTAAACCACTTCTTTTTCATTGCATTTTCTACTCGTCAATAGAAATCGTCCTAACAGCATATTTCACTTTTTTCTTCGTACGGATACTGTCGAAAGATTTCACGCGACGTTTCAAATCCCTTTAAATGCGTATGAAATTAAGATGGCTGCAGTAACGACGTAATCGCGCTCGTTAAACGTAATAGCGGAGTAATGCGTGCCGGTGCACGCCGGTAATCGCGTTTTGCGTATTCGCAAAATGCTCACGGCATTCACTACCTACGTACTTTCGCCATTAAAACTCAGTAGGTAATAAATAACGTGGAAACATAGCTCTCCGATGTCAGGTGCGTCTAATGGCCACCCTCTGTGTCAATATATACTGCTCCATGACTGGCATGGCTGCCATGGACATGAGGTATCTTCTGGCCTTGTGCAGAATATGTATACTTCGTTGAAGCAAGTTCATATTACAGAATACTTGGCCATTATTGTGATGCCAAATTTTACTGGCAGTGATATTTTACCGAATGTGTAAGAAATGTGTAGAAGGAATTTTTGCTGTATGTTATTGAATATTTATACACCGAGTTGAATAATAAATCATTAATTAATTTAGTAATAATTTAAAAACGTTTAAAGAGAAATGAAAGTTAATGATGTTGTTGTTTCAGAGCGTGGTCATGCTGATGTTCAGAGAAGAAAAGTCACCAGAAGATGAGATCAAGGCGTGGCAGTTCTGGCACGGCAGACAACATTCTGTCAAACAAAGAATATTAGACGCCGGTAAGTATTTTCAATTGTTCTTCTTCATCTTATCTTGTAAGCTGAAATGCAGGCACTCGGTGAATCCTGAGGATGTTATCTGAAATGCTGTATTACAGTTAGGTATAGATAAAATTTGCGCTTAAGAGGGAATAAGACATAAATGGAGGTGGAAAGTAAGTACAGCGTGTACACGATATTTATAGCGTAAAAACACAGTCGTGCTCGAGGCGACACAGAAACATGGAGGCTCCGTTGCGTGCGGCGGTCGGCGGCGAAGGGCGGGCGGCGGTAGCGCGCACGCAGGCTCTAATTACCGCGCTGCGGGCGCAGGAGACGCACCGACCTCCGCGCGTCATTATATCTCGTTAGGATATTTGCATAAATATCGCGCTCCGTCCGCGCCACCCCGCGCCACCCTCCACCCCGCCGCCTAGCTCTCGCCCGCTACAAATAAACAACGCTGCTCCTCCACATTACACTGCTCGTAATGACACATTCCGACACTTACCAGATTCAAGATACGCGTTAAGTAACCGATGCGCCGCCGCGGCTCCTATCCAAGTTTCACCGCCGCGATATAATAAAGATATCCAAGATGACGTGCTCTCTGAACTCGAGGGCGCACTAACAGGAAATCGTTAAAGCTCGTGAGAAACTTCCATCCTAGAGTCCACCTGTCCCGGTGAGCACATATTGCGATATGTCCAGGATTTAACCGCGGAGACATTAATGCACGCGTGTTGTCTGAAAACCGTAGAACAGAAATAATGTAGCTTACAATATACTCGCGCATGGACATAATTACTACGATGATATCGGCCGCGCGCACATTAGCATGTTAATTGCACGATGAGCGGCTTGCGCCCGCGCAGCGCACTCACTTCACTAGTCTGCTCCGAGCATGGGAAATATTCAACACTATTTTGTAAAGATCATATCGTAATTAATTCTATCTTATACAAGTTAAAAGTAAAGCTATTCTGCTAAACTTCCTTATCGAGACAGATATTTAAACATATTAAGTATTAAATCGTAACAAAAACGTTGGGTAATTATCGAAACATTAAAATTTTTATTTAGGTGTGTTTATTGGAGGCGTTGCGTCATCGACGGAATGTTCGCTTATTAATGTAGAGTCGGAGTAAACAGCGCTGATATATGACACTTTACACATTCTAACATTACAGCATTTGTAGTGAGTGACGCCGCGCGCGGTCACGAGCGAGCCTTATAAATTAAATCTCAAGGAAAATAAAAACGTGGAAGCCATTAATTCGCGCGCCGGGCCAAGTTTAATGTCAAGGTTTCTTAGCTTATCTCGATGTTAGTTAAGTTTTATTTTAACATCGTTAAGCGTTATTATGTGGAATTAACTAATGTACGTTTGGTACGTTTTCATCGTAAAAACTCTAGAATTATGATCTGTTTTAGCGATTACTTACTCGTAGCTACTTTAAATTCACATACATGTAAGGGATAGGGGACTATGAAATTACACAATAAAGTTATTTTGGTGCAAGTAGATGCAGTGTAGAAAGGTACGTTCAGCATGCACATACGAACGTCGCGTCGGGCGTCAAGGGCGACACCCGACACCTGCGGCGGCGCGCGGCGCGGCGTGCGAGCGCGGGAGGGGTCGCAACGCACCGCGCCTCCGTACAATGCCTGCTCCGGTTACCTTCACATCTCCCCGTGCTATCACGTGTCCGCCGCTGCCCGCTGCCGGCCAGAGGCGCTCGCTGCAGCTAACATCCCCGCTGTACCTTCATTTCTTTTGACAGTTTCGCCTGTACCACGCGTCACTGACTCGACAGATTAAATTTAAATACTCATTTGTTTTGATTATATTAAAATCTCCAGATACAATCGGAGGATAACGCTATTTAAGCGTCCGCGAAGCATCTCACATATGCCATAATCAGAAATATTGATCGATGAAGAGTCGAGCGAAACCGACGATGTATAAATTAAACATGCAATAAAAACATGACAGGATTTTATATTCGGATACGTTTTAAATTTTGATTTATTTTCCTGTAAACGGTAGAGTTGTAAAAAGTGCCATCGGGCAAGTCCGTTAGTTTGTGTTGTGTTGGAGCCGAGCTAGTCACGTGGCAGTGTGCGGCGGGTGCGGCGGGTGCGAGGCGGCGAGGCGGCGGGAGTACGAGTGGGTGGATTTATTAGTAGCTGGAGGGTGGGCGAGCTCGTAAATTGGCGAGAAGCTGTTAAGACAATAAGCGGCGGAGGGCGCGCGTCCCGCCGCATAAACCCGTCACCGGCCGGCGCGGGCGCAGGCCGCCCGCCGCGTACCCTGCGCCCACGCATCGCACACAACACACCAACCAACTCTACTGCTAATGCCTCACTTCCCATTTGTATAGTATTGCAAATACCTTCAAATAAATCTTAAAATCTCTGAGATTATGTTTTATGCAAATTAAAACAGTAAACGTATACAGAGACGGCCGAAATCAAATATATTCGTACACGTTTCGTCCTTTAGACTTCCGGTAGAGAATATGAAAATAACTTTGTTTATTTATTAAACGATAACATTTTAAGTGATGCGGAAACTTCAAAAACTGTATTAAGTAGACCGATCAGAAGGTGAATAAATTAGTCGAGCACTCGTTTATTACGTGAGTGAAGTTTCGCCGCTCACGAGCTCGCTAATTACCGCCTATAAACTCCAACCTAGGAAGGGCAAGCGGTGGACACATTGCAATCGTCGTTCAATCGATACAATCGCCCGATTATTCACGCCCAGCCAATAAATTTTCGTCCGCGATGACGTATTGTGCGTTGATATCTTAATCGAAATCTGCGGCGCATAGCTGCACCGAGCCTGAGCAGATTAATGAGGATTTGTGCCCCGTTCCAGACACGAAGAACAGCATCGGCCTCGCCGGCTGCATCGAGGAGGTGTCTCACAACGCCATCGCCGTCTACTGGAATCCGCTCGAGAGCGCTGCCAAGGTGAGCATACACCCCATACTATCAATACCCGATACAATATATGCATACATTGTATAAGTAGCCTCCATCTCCATTACTAAACACAGTTACAGAGATAGTTTTCAGACTAATTTCTTGAAAAATGATGGGAGTGGAACCCTATTAGGATATGAGCAGCGTATGCATCAATAATTTGAATGCCCTAGGCCACTCAGTATCCTGGAAGTTAATAAGTGGCTGGCCGCTGTAATTGGAGTAATGCGTCTTTCTGTCAGTGCTAAACGCACCAGGTAACGACATGCCTCAGCGATGCAAAAATATGTGCATATTTAAGACAACACATTAATGGGCAGACAAAGAACATACCTACTATTTCTTATACAAAATTAAAAGTCTGATCATGATTTTATTACGTTTATTAAAGCGTAATTAAATTGAACCCCGCTACCATATTTGACTTCGGTAAATGGAACAAAAAATTGCAAATTGTGCATCGTAGCGTTCCTTCGCGGCGCGGGAGCGGCCGAACCCGCGCACCACGGCTTTATTCAGTATTCCGTAATAAATGGCTTTGTTTAATTGCGAACCTCACATTATACAGGAGCTATCAGCCATCACAAAAACGATATTTCATTGATAATGCTATTTATTTGCGGAGGCTTGTTAATATTCATCAAACGATTAAAAGTCGGCGTGAAGTAGCCTCCATTCTATGACAGTATATGCAAAGCGAGTCAAGGGAGCAATTACGTTTAACGACGCCTACATCGAATCACAATTCGGGGCGTATCGTTAAATTGATAGTGGAAATTAAACTTACAGTTTTAATTTAAACCGTTTCAAATACACGCGGCTGTTTTATTTTATAGCCACGGAACGGCCAGCTACTGGTTATCGATATCCGTAATTATTTATTGTTGGAGTGAAACCGTAGCGGATGCGAGTTGTTTCGCGACAGATAATATGCGTAGGGACAGTGATCGGTGGTGCTCGGTGGTCAGTAAAAACGCGAGGTGGTCATTTGCATAGACCGCGGTAATGAGCCACCAGCCGCCCAGAGTGGCCGCCGATCTAAACGCGCCCTTACGGCGGCGGGCCGGGTCGCGCTGCCCCGGCGCATACTGCCTTCTACCACTGCAGCCGCATATTAGATTGGAAACATGTAGTCGTGCGTGCATACTCCCGACGTATCCCTGGCGCCTGTCGCTGCGGTCAGGATGTGCAGGTAGTCTATTTTAAAGTCTTTATGCTAATCTAATGTCTGTCCTTTTTTCAGATAAACATCGCCGTGCAATGTCTAAGTACGGACTTCAGCAGCCAAAAGGGTGTGAAGGTTGGTACTTTTTTTATTTTTACTTTTGATATACTAGATCAAAATGATTTAATTAAATAAATAACCAATTCGTTTCTATGGAATTCAGGTAACTTATAATGGAATCTGTGGACGATTTGAATTAGTAAGTTATTTACCACAACAACAACACGTTAGAGTCCAATCAATGCATATTGTAGTTAATAAAAGCCCATAAAATATACTAGCAGATAGTAATGAATACCTGTCGAAGCTGTACTTGTTGAGCTGAGGAACACTGCAGCCATCATCGCAAATTAACATAACTAAATGATATTTAAATATGGTTACGCGCAGCGAAACCATTAAGAAACAAAATAAATATCATAGTAGGTATAAACATGCTGAGCGCTTTAAACTCATGCACGTCATACGATATCGTTGTAAATTTGCTCAAGAATAGACGTGAGTCAGGTGATAAATATAAACTGTAAATGTGATGATAAGCCAGTGTTTACTGGGAAACGTAAATGAAGCTGAAATTATTTTGTATGTAAATGTGGGTAATGATAGTTGACGCAAAGGCAAGGGTTCAGTAACCGCGCCGTTGCGGCGCGCGCCACGAGCTCCGGCGGGCAGGGAAAACTTAGCGGACTTTCCACGCTCATCTAAATAAAGAGGCGTCGTCTCTATTTGTGCTAGCTAGTCGTCGACTTGCATCAGGACTGGCACTAGATCAGATAGAGGAGGATCAGTAATGACAAGTAGCCTGCGAGTGTAGAGTGCGTGTAGCGCTGAGGGCGGGTGTGCCGTGAGGAGGGCGCAGGCCTGGCAGGCTGGCCCGCTCTCAGTCTCTCCATTACTTATCGCCGCGACCTCGAGCGATCGCAATTAAGACGTTTTAACGCGATTCGATTCAGACACGTGCAATTTTTTTCCTTCTTCGTGAATTTATCGCAATCATTCCTTATGAATGTTTATTAAAACCGTTTTTTGTTATAATTCAGAGACGAGCGTAGAGTACAGGCGTGAAATCGATTGCCTTGAAATGGTTGATTTTGTCGGTAAATCCACATATGTAGACGTATACGATCTCTATATGGATGCGGAAATAGCGTGATCTATGTAATTGTCCAATTAGACCTAGCTTTTTCCCAAGTTTAGCCAAATTATTGAAATTTGGATAAACTGAAGATGACCTAGTTGAATGGAGAGGTGAATGAAATCATAGAATAGAAAGTACCGTTTTAAGTTTATGGTTGTAAAGTGAAATATTCAAAGTCGTACAGATAACTAAATACATTTGTATCCTCATCACACAAGGATAATACTGACTAAAATATGTTAACCGATACTTAATTTAATTAAATTGCCCACCTAATCTTCTTGTCACAATAAATAAGCTCTATCATATAACATACAAAAACATACTAGTTTTTTTTTATTTAATCGTAATCGTTAGTGTATATTCAATAAATATTGTTCCAGGGTCTTCCTCTACACATTCAAATCGACACATTCGAGGACCCCCGGGACACGCAGGTGTACCACAGAGGGTACTGCCAAATAAAGGTCTTCTGCGATAAGGTGAGTCTCTAATAACGCGTTTCGTCTGCAATTGGGAAAATAAATGATGAACTATTATCATTTATAAGTACTTCATTTTCTCCTAATAAATTTATTGCAATGAGAAATCTTATTTATTGAAGGGTGCTGAAAGAAAAACCAGGGACGAAGAGAGACGAGCGGCCAAGAGGAAAATGTCAGCCACAAACCGGAAAAAGCTGGACGAGATCTACCATCCTGTGACGGAGCGCAGCGAGTTCTACACCATGGCCGACCTCGGCAAGCCACCCGTGCTGTTCAGCCCGGCCGAGGACATCGACAAGCTGGCCGGCATGGACATCCAGGGCTTCTACGGACACGACGAGGCGGCGCTGGCCGAGGCGCACCTCAAGGGCGCTTCGCCCTTCCTCCTGCACACCGCCAAACCGCAGGCCCCCGCGCTCAAGTTCCACAACCACTTCCCGCCCGACGCGCCCGCGTGAGTACACACCATTGTATACAATTTATCGCCGGTAATTTGAGCGGATCGTGGAACAAGTAATTAATAAGTTTACGGCAGACATAAATATTTACATTGCCAATTAGTTATGATATCGTGCGGCGCACCTCTACCTCATTTTCATCGTTCTTTATGGTGTTGACCCGCGGCAGCGTGTTACACTTGAACCCAACAAATTAAAGAGACGCCGAGACTGTTTTGCATGAACATTGTGCGACGATGATTAGATTTTGGCTGCTAAAGTAACTATTATGTTCTCGCAAAGATACAAATACCAAAATTTGTTTAAAAGGATATATGATAAGGAGCAATAGAAAGTTGTGTTCATATGACATGGCAATGTATTTATAGCAGGCTGTATTTGTGTTGCAGGTACCGCGACGTAGGCGGGCTGTCCCCGTACAGCGACCGCAAGGACTCGCTGGAGCTGGAGGGCGCGGGCGGCAAGCGCGCGCGCGCCGGCACGCCGCCGCTGTCGGAGCGCGTCATGCTGTACGTGCGCCAGGACTCCGAGGACGTGTACACGGCGCTGCACGTGGTGCCGCCCACTACCAGCGGCCTGCTGCACGCCGTGAGTACCGCGCGCAACGCGACACGTGTCCGATATATTGACCTATAATACTAAACGAACGGAATCGAGACGCTTCGTCCGGCGCGGGCGACGAGGCCGCCGCCCGCGCAGTAACCGAGGTGGCGCTTCATAACCCCGTCTAATAAACGCACAGATCATCATAACCGCATGTCGTAATTAACCCCGCGAGCTACCGCGCGACTCGACTCTCCTTGCGAAACCACTGCACCGGTTACAGAACCTTCAGTTCCGATAGACGAGACGTCTCGGTTGCAAACGGCAGAAAGCCCATTGTAATTGTTTCTTTTTGCTTATTTTCAGATTGAGAATAAGTACAAAATTTCAAGTTCGGCAATTAATAACCTTTATCGAAAGAACAAGAAAGGGTAAGTGGTTTTCATTGGCCTCAGTTAGTTGAGTTAGGGCTCCAACCGGCCGCCTCGCACTAAGGAGCACCCGCTTGTTCAAGGGCGCGCCACTAACTTACGCAACGCTTGCTCGGGCTGCGGCCCGGCCAGTCATGTAATCTCACCCCTTAATCAATACGAGCACCTTAACGGACCCCGTTAACAATATTTGCATCTCGCCAAACACTAGCACTACATTAATATTATCGTGCACTTAACAAATGGATTCCAGTTAAATATACTTACTTACATAATGAATGAATGTTGTATCGTAACCCCTGTGCAGTAATGACGTTGCGTGCAGTAGGTATATCTCGGCTAGGCCCCGTGCTCGAGCACCGCAGCGCACACGGCCAACTAACACGTGACTGCGTTCATTCCAGGATTACGGCCAAAATTGATGATGAGATGTTGGCATACTACTGCAACGAGGACCTGTTCCTGCTGGAGGTGCGGCCGGCGGGAGACAACGGCGAGGAGCGCCTCTACGACATCACCTTCGTGGAGCTGCCCGTGGAGCACTAGCGCTCCGCCCCCGGCAGTGTTGTGCACGGACTATTCGCCTCGGGGCGCCCCGCGTGCACCTAGTTATACCTTCTTAAACATTCCCCTTGCACTCAAAAACGGGATAAGGTTGTCTTAAATACGTCGATCTCAGATTGAAATTTACTTATAAGCGTTTCATCATCATAAAATGAATGTCACAAATCGCTCCGGTCCGGAAAGACCTCGTGTAAATATTGTATGTTAGTGCCTTATGTATGAATCACTGTGTATTGCGGAGTCGGGCCGGCGGAGGCAGGCCACAGCGCTGGCTGTGGAGCCGCTCGACAAGTGCCATTCCCTATCGGATATCACTCTAGGGGCGTTACTTAACGTTTCCAACAGGTACCTTTTTATCTTGCCATGATGATAAAGTAAGAAATTCTTGTCAAATATTTAGATTTTAAACCTACACGGAAAGAAACATGAAGTGCCTTTATCATAATAATTATGTTATTAATTCTTAGATGTGTAAGCGAGTTAAGTCACAATAAATGCCATCCAATTTGTTAAGTTTTATCGTAGTGAGCATAGTTGCTGTACGCGTAAGGTCGCTCAATTCATTCATTAAGTGAAGTTAAATTTAGTTTTAGGAGCCGCTCGCCGTCCGCTGCTTCCTAGCTCATCTAAATATTTATTATTCCATTTAAATGGGAATATCGTTTCATTTCCATATTGTTTATGGACTGTAATTTACATAATGTAAAATTTTATTATTTTTCTTGTAAATCGATTCGGATCACTCGGAAATAAACATATTAAATATTCGCGCATAATTAAATGGTAAAAGATTAATAGCAGGCAACGGAGGCAACGGACTACCAATAATATTTTCAAATGAGCATCACAATTTTGCATAACGTGCGGTTTTATATAGTATCATTTAGCATAGTCATTCTAAATAGTCACAAGTCATCCATCCGAGCAACATCACGTGATCATCGAGGGAAGCGGTTTGAGTATTAATTATAAGTTTATAGATAGTAAAAATATTGTTATTGCAAATAATTTGTATGTGTAGAATATTTTCAGGCCATGACAGCTTAGCATCTCCTTAGCGTATGAAAAGTATTCGTGTCCAAGACTTATTTATATTTAAGGATTCATGTGAATAGAGCCACAGTTGGAAAGATATGAATGTTATATTTTCATTCGGCAAGATTTGATTTATAAATTGTTTTATTCTAACCGATATTGAGATGTAAAATAATTTTTTATTCGATTCGTGGGGAGTAATAATAGTGATGAATGTTTTCCACCGATTTATTGTCAAAATTCGGGAGCGAGTAGTGGTGGAGCCAGCAGAGGTCCGGCGGCACGCGGCGCCCCCCCACCCCCGGGGCCCGCGCGGCCGGACGCAGTAACTGCCATATTATGACATAGTATATTAGACGTAGGTTCGTGTACTTAGCTGTAGAATCTCAAACATGGTTCGTGTTACGTGTGACTCGCTGATAAGCATCGAATTATATTATTTAGAGTTATGTTATTAATTATGTATTTTATACAATATTATTTTGTTCGTTTCTATAGCTGCGATAGAAGTCGCGACCCGCGTCGCGCGCACTTTTCTTCCATTGTTCGACCTGAGTACACTCGTTAATGAATCTCCACTCCTCGATATATTGTTCTATTTAGATATGTACTTATTATATTTGTAAGCGTGTCGACTTCCATTGCTCAAAGACCGGAGCTCGCGAGCGTAGAGGGTCTCTAACGTTACATGTCAATATGACATAGGTACCGTGTCGTGTATGTAATCATATTTATTTATCTACTTATGAAATAAATTGTGCAGCTTTAATATTTACTTACAATGATGTTAGATCGTGATTCAGAATCTCGTCATAAGTCACAAATGTCAGTAGCAATAAATACGTAAATCAGTTTAGACTAAGTAGCGGTATGCGCGAGCGCAGGGCGCGCGGCGGCGTCGTCAGTGCAATGTGAGAATACAGAGAATGTGACGTGAGTTTTTCGTGAAACAAGTCTCTCCTTCATGGTAACATATCTGTGAGCGATTGATTGAAATGTTCAAAGGTGTTGTTTCAAGAAAAACATTACAGGAAGATTCATTACTCGGTGCCATAATCTCTTACTTAAACTGAAATGTAATGTAAAACATTGAATCACAATAACAAGCATGCCGGCACCGACTAGTGGATGTAGTAGCAGGTCGGGCGCTGCGCTGGGGGCGATGTGTCCGCCCGCCGCCCTGCCAGCGCGCCGCCCGCCCCGCCAGCGCGCCGCCCGCCCCGCCAGCGCGCCGCCCTGCGCCCGCGACACTACACTAGTTAAACTACACCCGAAAGTGGTAGCACACTTTCGTTTTAAAAATACTTAAGTTAATTCGAATAGATGTTACGTTATTCTTTTATAAAAAATATTTGTAAGTTGTCATAAAATATTAATATAATTATTTTTATCAAAGTTTATAATCTAAATAAAAATGTTTTTCTTCAAAACGTAATGATTGTTTGTTTCACTATAATATTATTCGGATAAATGTATGCTAACATACTATAAGTTATTCATAAGACAGTGTTTTTAAAACCATTTAGTAACATTAAATCAATTTATTTCCTTCTTAGAACATACAATTTTATAATATTTACAAACTACAATTAGAAAGCTTTTAAGTTTACGAAAGCGAATAGAGAGAGATAACTAGATATTTAGTTGATTCAGAAAAAAACCATTATTCTGTTTTTGAATTTTAACTCTGATTTCACTATTAAATGTCACGCATACGTATATTCACAGTTTCATATTCAAGCAAGTAAGGTTGTTTAAAATAATGTACTCTTATGTCTAGACAGAATATATAAGTTATTCGGACTCACATAACTTTACATAGAGCAGTGTGAAGCGAGACAGACAGGACATCTAACTGGAAGATCAGTCATTTTACACTTCGCATGTACACTGGATACCACACCAATTGTCAGCTTTCAATATTTTTAAAACAGCTACATTTATTGAGTAAAATCAAAATTATATGTAATGTGTAAAATTTAAAAATGCAGTTCGATTCTTTCGCTAATTCATACAGATTGCAAATTCGTATAATTGTTGGATTTTACATATTTCCATCATTGCGTTTTTGTGAATTACTGCGAGATTTGAATTATTTGTTGGTAATGTAACGAAATATATCGAAACCTTATAATTAGTTCAGAGTAATTACAAATTAATCTATTCATCATTATTAGCGTAACTTTCACAATCGATTATTATACATTAAACTAAGTAAAATGGTATCATTAAACAAATAGTTACCATTAAAAGCTTCCCATGTTTAACAGGCACTTAGTGTGAATACAAATTAAATATATTATTTATTTTGAGACGTAAGTACATAAATGTATATCACGTCGATTGATTTCAAAAACACACAAAAAGCTTTACCATGCAGAGCTAATCTGTAAGTTGATTTATTGAATAATACTTGTTACTTATTTCTAATTTTCATTTATTATAATAATAATACCGAACTCATCAGAAAATATTTGGCAATTTTCGTTTATCTTAGCTACTTGAAGAAACAGAATATGATTACTATCTAGCTTCAATATCATACTAGCATGTACACATGCTTACAGCTTATCGCAAGCGACATCCACATAATACTGGAATTTACTCGGAGAAATATGAATAACATGCTAAGTATCATTAATCTAAAACACCAAGACGTATTCTAAACGTTACATAAGTATGTTTGCCATCTTGCTAATTTATAAGAGCTCCGGAGGATAAACGTAAGTATATTGTTTGAGTCACGAGCCAAGGTCACGTATAATGGCTCAAAATTATTCTCAGTTACAGCTCCCACGCAGGTGATTAAGATAATGTAAATTCTGCGAAAAAAATGGCCATAAACTAAACTCTGACCTTTATATTTCGATGCTAATTTCTGAATCTGTTTGCTATTTTTAATGAGGGTTCCTGGTGCTGGATTGAAGGTTGAAGGATTTACGATATACCTTTAATGGGGTATCCACTTTGGTGAGCACGATAATAAAACATCGAAGTGCTATGCTCTAAAATGGCAAAGATCCGTTTTAAATAATTCTAATCATTCTATCACGCTGATAAATCTATTACACAAATATATATTTGTTTTTAGACAAGTACATACAATATTGTTATTCTAAATATGCACTTGAAGTTTGGTTGGAATCTAGCGTTTATTTTTAAAGGCTAAGGCTGTAATAAATGTGGTGTCACTCTCCGTCATACAAGCAAGGTCGAGGTCAGAAATTTGCTTTATGTATAATTGATAGGTACATGTAATAATTAATAATTTATTCTATTCAATTGTATTCAAAGCAAGGCGTTCAATCAAATAGTAAATAAATAATGAAATTGCACAGCATGCCTGTGACATGTGCCATAGATATCTATAGGTTTTGTAAATTGACTTGTAAATTATTTGGCTATCACTTAAATTGGTTACACCAAAAAAGTGGGAAAATTTGCAATATACCATCACGTTTATAAAAAAAACATCACAAAAGACAGGCTAAGTAGACATTTGTCTTCTCACACTGTTTTTTATGGTCCTTTTACCTACCTCTTTTTGATGATTTATATTTAGGTCCATCTGTGTTTATGCCTCGTTTGACACTTTCCCCAAATAGGACAAGCACCAAACCAAAAAAAAAACTGTTGACGAAAAATGTTAAAGAGACAATAGATTAGAAGCGAGAGCATCAAACCTGTGAAGCTGTGTGGTTCAGATCTGTATATTGAACCGTTCCCCCTGGGAGCAGTTCGCGAACGACTGCTATTGTATGAGGGGCGAGGATTGGCTGTCGCTGAAGTCCAGCGTGTAGTACATGTCGGTGGTGTCGAGGTGCGGGGGCGAGGGCGCCGGGGCTCGCTTGTCGGCCAGCCAGTGGTGCGCCGGCCCGGGGGCTGCAGCCCGGGACAGCCGCGACAGCAGGCGGGAGTACGTCTTGTTCACCCGACAGTGACATGCTGTCACCTGCAACACATCGAAAACGTCACAATAACTAAGAGAGATATGCTAGCTTGGAGTTAGAAGTACCCATGACAAATCAAATCGAAGAAAGGAATATAGAGAAACTGGTTATAAATTGACCCCGTTATTATTATATTTCCTTCAGGTGTTAATCTTACTACAGACAGAATTTTATATTGTTAAGCTTCGATCTCAAAATACAGAAAAAACACTTTAATGTAGACTCTAAGTACGTAATGTAGACTCTAAGTACGTAATGTAGACTCTAAGTACGTAATGTAGACTCTAAGTACGTAATGTTAGCAGGAAAATTCTATACAAAAACTTTAAGCCTCTAGCAATATAAAAGACATGTTTGTATGGTCCAGGAAAAACCAAAATTTTCCTGCTCAATATACCTAAGTGTAGGCGGTGTACAGTACAAGCTTAAATTAAGTTAATTTCTGCATCTAAGAATAAAACGATTTCGACTATTTTCTTGAAAATTGTAGTATTTTCTTCCCTTAGACTTACTCGTCTAGATTTTAGGACTATCAGCGAACAAAAGAGTGGGTATTGACAGTACTGAGCAAACGACTCCACAGCCGAAATTCATCCAGCCATCATATGAGAGTGACCAACTTAACTACTACTATATTGTACCAGACTCTATTCCTATATCACTCAGTCCAAGAGTATAGCATCTGTAGGTAAGAAGCGCTGGTAGCTCAGCTTGCGGAGTCAACTGCATGCGAGTTCCAATGTTAAGCAATCGTCATCAATCTTTGGATGAGGAAACAAAAAGTGTCAAAGTTTTGGGTGCTTCCGAGGATCGAATGACACGGTAAATTGTAGGTTTTGGCTGTCTGTCATAGTACGGCTGTCGTCAAGTCGTGTCAGAGGCCCTTAGGGCGGTTTGAAGACTCAGACACCAGAGTTGGCCACGCTCAAGACACTTTACTTTTAAATCAAAAAAAGGAGGTTATCAAGTTTTAGTATTTTTGTTTGAGTGTACGTACCACGACCCCCACGATGGCGATGGCGGCGCCGAGCGTACCGGCCGCGATGTACACGTTGTGCAGGCGGTCGTGGTACAGGCCCAGCGGCAGGTGCACCTCGCGCACCGACCCGCCGCCCACCCCGCCTTCCAGCCCCGACTCGCTCATCACCGGCTCCAGGATGAAGTCCTCTGGAACATGGAATAGTAGATAATGAGACTCAATACACAGAGCAAGTTGAATCTACTAGTTAGTGCTCGTCTCAGTACAAAAGCTACTCTTATCAGACCACGGCGATGTTACCTGAGACACATCACATAATCGCCATATTCAAGTAAAAAAGACAGTGCGTCTTAAAAGATGATTCAATAGATCTATCATAAGTATACGATTTTTTATGAAAGTATAAAATTTTGAGGAAAGATGAACAGCAAACATCTCTATATTAGTGGCTTTGGTTTTATCCTAGTTGTACGTGTAATTTTTTGTCATTTTCTCTCTCCATACATATGAATATAATCATTGTGGGGGACGAGTGGCGTAAAAGAAGAGAGGCCTATGCTCAGCAGTGGGCGATAACAGGCTGATGATGATGAATTATAGTGAAATGTTTGTTGCGTTACCTTCGCACAGTTTGCCGGTGTAGCCAGGGCGGCACGAGCAGTAGAACGAGTCGATGTCGCTCCAGCAGGTGCCGCCGTGCGCGCACGGGTTGTTGTCACACGCCTGGAAGCACACACATTGCACTATTTAAGGAACATTCTAGAAACTTCAAAGCTGCTATCGTCTGGTGACGCAGTAATGGGGTCAATCGTTAGGCAACCAGCTTCATAGTCCTTTAAAACTTACTTAGTAGATGTATTGTGCGAGGAAGCAATGGTTTTCACCGCCATTTATAGATGTCACTAAACTAGGTAATATATTCAGATTTAACAGCGAACAAACAAATTTACTCACAGACCTTTATATGCATAAATGTGAGTAAATAATTGATTCGAAGCTTGATAAGCGAAGTGAAGGAAGATCTGTGCAACGGTGGCTGGATGATATAAGAAAGTTAGAAGGAAACATCTGAGCAAGAACAGTGCAAGACAGGGAGTATTGGCGTAAGAGGGAGGAGGCCTATACCCTGCAGTGGGTCTCATTAGGCTGATGATGATGATGAGAATAGATTGGAACATATAGATACGTACAGATCTGGTGGGTATGTGGCACTCGTCCCCCACGTAGCCGCGCGGGCACTCGCACGAGTAGCTGTTCCCGTGGTCCACGCAGTAGCGGCGCGCGGGGCACGGGCTGGGCGAGCACAGGTCCACCTGCCATCATCATTACCCTATTTTATAGTGTGTTTTTACAGTGAGATAGTCTCACGCTTGACTACTATTCGATAGTGTTAAGCAACAGTAAATGTAGCGCGTAAGCACATGTGCACCTGTAGGAAACATGAGGCTACTTCAAATGCTAATTCAAGTTACAGTTTAAAAAAACACATTAGTGTTTTTTCCAAGATAGGTTGACGCTTAACTACAGCTTGCCTAAGCAACAGTCATTCTAGCGCGCTTGCCTACCATAAACCGATTCACCAATTTGAAGAACGATAAACGATAAAGGTAGGTACCTACTTATTATGCATAACCTTTTAAGGGTGTTCTACCACTTTTAGAAAAACACACTGAAAACAGTCATTGTAATATGTATTTATAATGACCTATCCCCTTATGGGCCGAGTGCCAAAAATATGTAGGCCATTCCAGTCCAAACATTTTGCCGCTGTGACTTTCAGAAGTTCTTACGCAACGCAATACTTACAATACTTATATACGATAAAAGCTACATTAGACGATTTTTGACGTATTTGGCAGATATTAATAGGCACGACCACTTGCGCAAAGAGAGAGGATTTCAAAATATTAGGTATACAGATTTTTATAAATGGCGTTAAAATAATATTACGTTCTAACTATGAAATATAAAATTACTTTAGTTAGACTACTAATATTATACAGGTTTTTTAATGGCGTTAATATAAATATTTCGTACCAATTAAATATGTACAAACGAAATAACATTCGACTACTTGATTATACTTTGCAACATCGTATAGCTTTTAATACACTTATCGCAAAGTTTGTGGTATGTCTACTGTCTTTCAGCAAACAAAAAAGCTAGAAAACGTATGTGTGTAGTAGTGACCTTGAGCTGGCACGTGTTCCCGGTGTACCCGCGGCCGCAGGAGCACGTGAAGCCCCCGACGCGGTCCGTGCAAGTGCCGCCGTTGGCGCACGGAGACGACATGCACTCGTTGTACTCCAGCTCACACTGCTTGCCTGTGTAACCTGCGATATATGTATATATTTGTTATCTATCTATATATACATAGGTACGTATTATAAAGCTGAAGAGGGTCAAAAATCTGTACATAGGTAGAAGATATTAGAAAAAAAATTAGGTAAGTATACTTTAAAGTTTATTATATCTGTGTCTCTGTTTATTTAAACGCTCATAGCGCAAAAACGGCTGAACGAATCATATTGCTTTTGATATACTACTACTACTAATAATAATAAATTACCAGCAGAAATTCGCAATTGTGAAGATTTATGAGTTTTAAAAAGGAACTTAATAAATATCTGGCAGCCAAGGCATACTATTCTTTGAAAATGTTTGTAAATAATATATAGTGATAATGATTAATCAATTTATTCTATATTTTGCGTTATTCTGATGTCTATCTTTGAGCCAAATGTTATATTTTGAAATGTTTTTAGTATTTGTAATGTAGTTAAGAAATAAGTTGACAATGCAATTATAATGTTATGGTGACATCCTTACATAATATCTATATTTTTAATTTAATTTCCATTCTGTAGTTTGTAAGTTGCACGCCCTGTGGGTAGGAGTACCTATAGCGTTCTATTATATAATTATGTTACCAACTGTATTTACCTATATTCCGCAATAAATATATTTTGATTTTGATTTTTGACTACTTTTTATCCTGAAGTAATGAAAGCGAAGCCGAGGGCGTCCACTACTACAAATTAAAAGTAAATTAATATTACGGGACTTTTTCTCATATCGCCATCTAGCACCATAATAAGCATACAAAAGTTTGGTATTGTGTAAACAAGTATCTCTTCTATTAATCTATGGTGTATGCTTTGGTGAAATAGCATGTAACTACAGTGAAACTTGGTTAAGTGGGACCTGGATAAGTGAGAAACCTCCATAACTGGAACTCATGCTGAGGTCCCAACACTTTGGCACTGAATTACCTCTGTTAGTGGGACGAGGTAAGCCTCTATATCTGGGATTTGTTCTTTCGATTTATCATCATAGTTACATCAATAACTGAGACAGCGAGTAAATTTTATATGCATAAACCTCTGTAACTGAGATAACATTTTTTGATTACTCATTCTTATTCTACCCACAAATTCCACACGTAATTCCAAGTACGTAAGTAATTTTGAGCTTCAATTACCTTCAGTTTTAGTTTCGCTTTACTATCATACAGATGTTTATTTGAAAAATGCCAAAACGATATTTACACCTGTACCTACCTATATCAGAATTAATATGAAATTATAAATGAATAATTGTAAAATGACGAGATATAATGTTATTACCAATTTTTGTGACATTTAGTAGTGCTTAAGTTGGAATATCAATTTATCAATAAATGATTATCTATCTATCTATCTAAGACACTGGGTAAGTGGAATACCTCTATAAGTGAAACGACATTGCAGGTCTCTTGATGTCTCACTTAACCAGGTTTCACTGTACAATAAATAAATAAATTGAAATACGGTACAAACTTGACAGATTATAACAATTAATCTATTACGTATTTACTAGCAACTTCATTACATCTACAGTTTCTACAGGCAAGAAACTCATAAATTAAATAAATAAAATAATAAATAAATATTCCGGGACATTGCACACAGCGCCATCTAGCCCCACACTAAGCTAACGCTTGTATCGTGGGTACTAGATAACGGATATAATTAAACTTAAAACTCTTACAACTTACTCTGAGTAGTTTCGAATAACTTCGAAATATCTCAGGCAATCGCTTGCCGATGAAGTGATTTTAAATTCGCAAATAACAATTTTATTTTGTTTAATGAGTAGGTATATCAACGTAATAATTATTTATGTTTACGCTATAATTTCAGAGAGCATGTCACGGTAAACGCCGAGCCGAGTCAAGTGAAGCGCTATTGTGTATATATATGTACCTATTGGGGTATGTCTTTATGTTTATGTTTATTATGATAATGAAGAGATTGCTTTCAGCAATAAGGCCGCCACTTGTGGCACTAGGGTAGTTTATGAATGTAATGTTATCAGGTAATTTAATTTTTATATGTGTGTGACAATAAACCATTATACAATAATATCAGGCTGTTTATTGATGTCTTTAATAAAGGTTCTCTATCTTCGGTAAAATTGAATTTGAATAAGTTATTTAAATACTAGTTAATGTTTTTTGTATTATATTTTTGTGTAGGTATGTCTATTTTAAAGTGGTAGTAGGTTTTATTTTTGTCACTAATGTTAAGTTAGCTAGGTTTATTGTTTAAGGAAGCGTACATATCGTTATATATTTGTGTATTTAGTTATAAGTTTTAATTATAGTACAATTCTGTTGACGAACTAAATAAAAAAAAAAAACTATCTATCTATCTACTGGCAATATCTTTTCTCGAAACGCCCCGTTCCTTTTTGAACCACTTAAGTTTGGTAAACTTATTTTATTTCACGTCTAATGTTATTCTTTACATCCATCAGCACGTCTAGGAAAAAATACACGCATATTTTTAGTGTGGCTGAAAGCACTCATGTGTGTAGGCACGCCCGAACCCTTCAGGCTGACGTATCCAGCATAAAGGGCGCTCACAGCCGTCCTTACACGCCTTCACCTTCTACAGGCTACAGGTATACTAGACAAGTATAGGTATAAACTTGAACGTAGCTTCCATAGTTAGGTACGCCTGATAAAGCATGTTAATCAACTTGGGGCTTATTCAGTAGCCAGGGCCCGGTGAACGAGCCTCGATCCAAATTCTGGCTGAGATAGCCCTGTTAACGCACGAGCGGCCACGCTCGCTCAGAATACAAAATAGCCGTAACAAAGGCCTTCAAATAATACACCAGCAAAATAACGCCAACTTTAATCGAAATATTATTTTATTACGCTCGGGCCTTGACTGCATTAATTATAACCATGATATTTTAATTAAGATCCAATCGATTGCGAGGCCGTATTGCAGCAAAATATAGCTATTTTCCAGACCCATTAAGCCAAGTTTGGTTATCAACGAGAACCTAATGTCGGTTATAATTCAAATAAAAAAGTTCTAAACGAAATAACTGGCATAAATTAATCAAACGCCTACTTTCCCACAATTAGAATACTTTAAAACTGGAGTTTGGCAATTTATAATAAGTTAGCGCAAAAGAATTGCAAAAGATTTTCCTTCAGGAAACTTAGGCATTAGCAAAGTTATTTGCGAGCTTCCAAATGTTTTAATCGGTTTTATGTTTCGCTCGGATACATTTATTTTCATTTATAGCCGGGTCCCGGGGAGCGGGTGCGAGTGCCCGCGGGTCCTCAGCGGCAGACAGCGGCCACTCTCCAGACGCAAAGTTTCAAATTCCTTATGGTGAAACACAATCCGCCCCAGAGGGCTGTTTGTTTGCATCCGTTCCAAATTCGTTCCCAACTGTCGGGAAAACAAGGCACTTGATTAATTCGCCGCGATTTATTCCAACATCGGGAAAACCCTTCTTTCCTTTGTATTTCCGAAGTGTCTACCTATTTCTTTAATGCAAAAAAGAAATGAGCTAAGGCCGGCGCGCTACATCTAAATTGGAAATTTATCGTATTGAGAGAAAAAAATCTTTTGTTGAGGCTGGAATAAATTGTCCGTTTTCGAAGACTATATTACTCTCACTTTATTTATGACAAACGAGCAATAGGTCGAATAAACACGCGACTCGACGCTACCATATCGGCCGCATTTTTCTACGAATGCATTTATGCCTATCTGTTGGAATAATCAGTGCGCCATAAACGTAGGTAAGTCACATTTACAAAGTTATAAATATGGAAGGTAAACATCTAGATGGGTCGGCGGGTATAGCAAACGGCTCCCCATTCAGTTATGCAGATGTAGGCAGGAACGTTATATCGAAGTTAAATCATAAATAAGCATCATAACAGCTGAACATTAGCATATCTCAGGCGATAAGGGCGCGTCCCACTGGCCACGTAGCCACGGCGCGGCGCCGACGTCGCTCCGCCGCCCGCCGCCCGCCGCAGGCAACCTTCCAACTTCGCCTTATATAAATCACCTACAGAAATACCCGCGCCCCAAACATTTGCAAACAAGATTAAGCATTATTGAATTGACTAAGTTCGGACGATTTATTATGTAGACACCTTTACTGGCGCAGTGCTAACTTCAAACAAGGCTTAATTATTGATAGACCTTGGTTAGGTATTTGCATGCGCCTGCCTGCAGACTTGCCTACCTAATTCCTTAACCTTTTTTTTTTTTTTTTTTTTGTTACCCAGGAAAACCTATTAGAGGTACCACCCAAAAAACCCCGGGGAGGGCGGGTGGTTATGTGGGAGTCTCCGCCCCACTCTATAAGGGCGGCATACCCACTAAAAACCTGGGGTGTTCCATCTCCGCATCGTTGGTCCAGGGCCACGAGAGCGCGATGCATACATCCGCAGCCCTGGTGATGCTGGCCCGGTAACGGGCCCCGCCTCGGGGAGCTTCAGCTCAACCCTCAATGGACGACGTGTCAGAACACGGGACACGTCATGCATCCTGTGGGGACTCATTCCAGGGCAACAGGTTCCCCGACCTGCCACCCAGAGCCCCCAGGAGTCAGGCAGTCGCACGCCAAAGCGACCGCCCTTCTCCAATGCGCCCTCTGCGCACGGAGTTCGGTTCCCGTGTCGCCGCTACTCGGCCGGTACACCGAACTCCTCTCGCCTCTCGGCGACCACCTCGGGTGCTCTTAAAGAGCACCCAGCTCCACCTACACCGCGAGGTGCGGCGAGCTCTTCGCCTCGGGCCCTACAACCAGCCCTCTCGAAGGGGAGGTATAGGCGAGGGCCCCCACTCGATCGAACGTTTGGACACAGGCTAGCAAGATCCACCGGAAGGTGGAAGTTACTAACCTGTGGACGGGGTGCACCAGGTTTCCCCAACTAACCCCAAATCCCCATATGGAGAGATGAAATTAGTTGGGCTTACCCAACGTGAAGGTAGTCCGATCATCGCACCCCTAATTCCTTAACCTTACCTGTGTAGTTTCAACATCTAAATTACAAATACGAGTAAGTTACATAGTATATTTGTGAGATGTTTCAATTTATTTTTAGGAAATTATTGGTGCAATTAATGTATTCGTAAAAAATATCGTAGTAGTAACCTTAGTTGTAATACGAACTAGTATCAAGATCTGCAATATGATTACCTACCTACAAATAGAGTTTAGTAGTACACAAAGAAGTCGCTTGTCTCTTCCTCATTACTAGCAGGACAGGTACCATAGCCGAAAGTTTTTAGCTCGTAATATTTAAACTCGACTCATTTATTCACTCATTCTTCTTCTGATAATGCTCTACAAGAATAAGGCCGCCCAAGTTGTATGAATTTATAAGTTTTTTTATATCTATCTATCTAATGGAAATCAGCCGTTACCACAGCGAACGCATCCATATTTTATGCCATACAATCTTCTACGCTGTCTTCAATCCATTCATTCTATGTATTCAAACATAAAGTAAATCACTCACCAGGTTGACAGAAGCAGCGGTACTCTCCTTCCACGTCGGAGTCGACCTGTTCGATGCAGATGCCCTTGACGCATGGGTTGGAGTTGCAGGCGCCGCCCGTAATGGAAAGCTCGCACTGCGCGCCCGCCCAGCCCTCGGCGCACGCGCAGTGGAACGTGCTCGACCCGTTCAGGGCCATCGTCATGCACGACCCACCGTTCATGCACGGGGACGAGTAGCACGGGTCCATCTCACAGTTCGTGCCCGATATGCCTGTTTCAATAGTTTTTTTTATGATATTATCTTTATTTACAATAATAATAAAAACAAAGGAAGAAAAACTTAACATACTAGTTCTAACTACAACATAAAAATAATTAGTTAAATCTAAGTAAGTACCAACTGTGTTGTCTTTGGCAAATTAAACTATTCGTATATTTTATGAAACCCCGAATTGGGATGAAAAATAATATAATATCTATCTGCTAATCTAGATATACGAGTATAATGCATATGCATAAAATATGTTTAATCCAAACCGGGTTTACCATTTAAGGACGAGCTCCCAAGAAGAGCGAGATGGCAATACATTTATTGCGACAAGATTCTCCAAATTCCCTCTATTTGAAAGCTTAGAACTCCGCTTGAGAGAATAAATTCACTGTGGAAAAAAATATATGTTATTCTGTATAGTTTTTCAAAGAGATTGTAATTTTAGAAATTTCGATACTTTGTAACATGAATCCAAAAAAATATTTTTAAGTTAACCCTTGTTTTGTCATGTATTTCTCTGAGGCTCCGAAATGGGGAGAAATAATACATACCTTTCTTTGAAGGAAATGTGCTACACATCATTTTGCTATTTTTGGCACTTTAGGATTATCAAAATATTGGTTTTTCGATTTATTATGAATTGTTTTATAGCTTTTGCAACCTATTTTGAGCCGATAGACGCGTGGGCGTCGACGTTCATCAGTAGCTAGCTAACGTTCGTACGGGAAGCACGTGCCACTCCGCGCAGCTCCATGCTCCAGTTTTCGAAATATGAAACGACTCAAACTATTGCTCCAACTCGACACTCGACAGTTTGTTTGAGCTACTGCTAGTGTATGGTAGTGCTGGGTTGGTTACGAATAAAACGATTTCTAGATTTTTTTTTTTTATAAATTTGAAATATAGCAACAATACAAGTAGCAATTAGAAAAATCATATTATTAATTAAAAAAAAACAACAATACAATAAAAACATTTTTTTTTGTGTAATAATGTATTTGAAATTTATTGAATATATATTCACCCATTGCAATAATAATAATAATAACATCTCAAATTCCAAAATAAAACAAATTTCAACATGATTTCGTTTTTAGAACCATTTTTTATTTCAATAATACCTTATGTCTAAAAAATAAAAAAAAATATTTCAATTTAAAATAACATAATATTATTACATCTTTCCAAAACCGTTTTTATAGTGCAATCGATATTAGACTTTATGCCGCCGGTAAAGAACAGCTCTACGTGTCAAAGCCTAACTAGTTTCAAATAACTATATTTCTAAACATGAGTTGGCGTTTTTCGTTCGTTATAAACCCATTTTTTTGTAGTGCAATGGATATTAGACTCTATGTCTTCGGCATAGAACCGCTTTACCTGTCTAAGCCAAACCACTTTCAAGTAACTACATTTGTAAACATGCAAAAATAGACTTAAAACGTATTGACATAGAGCACACATTTGACATTTTTGTTCGTAATTGTAGTACGTTTTATTTGTAACCGAATGAATGGTTTGCATACAAGCGTTCGTTCATTTTCAGAGTAACTAGTTTTCAAAAGCGTTTGCATCTAAAACGGATAATATTACCGTGCGTTAGTAATAAAATAGCAATTAGTAATATATTAGATACTAAAAATATTTTAAAAGTTTGTACTTTTGCACTAACATTTTTTGTTATGGTGATGGTGCTTTTCTAACCAACGGACATTTTAGTGCGAAATATGCCGAGGCGAAAGAAAAATAAAAAACACCAACAAAATCAAAATTGCGCAAGTCGTCATTTGAGCACATGGTGGCGGCGTGGTGGTGGATATAGGTACAAATCTACCTTTTTATTTTTATATTTTACCTTACTGCTGCGTGAATAATGACGTGTTATGCCCGATCCACAAATACAGTAACTAAACATAGGTAGGTACCTACACAGGGACAATAATAACTATTGGTAGTGCAGTAGGCGGCCTTATCGCCTTATTCGCCTATCGAATTCTACCAGGCAACCTTTGGATGGACATAAAGCGAGCTACATATACGTATTGGTCGTACCTATATAGGTAGGTACTGAAATATGTGTATGTATTTATAATACCTAACCTATAATAATACGTAAATATAGTCGTAAAACTATCCTCAAAAAATATTATTATGGAACTACGAAAGTACTAGAAGTAACTATAGGTACCTACCTGACTTCAATTCGTTTGATCGTCCAGGATAACTTGATCTTTGCTACTAAAATAGCCCGACCCGCTTGCAGCTCTCAGAATCTGGCCGCTCTATCGTCTCGCGGGCTCGTGGTTGGCTCGGTGAAAGGTCGTAGGTACCTAGTAGGTAGGTTATTAGCGCTAGCGCTATTATAAAATAGGTGGCGCTTACGCGTAATCAAAAACAAACTCTAAAAGAGTAGTAAATCAAGAGTACCTACTCTTTAGTTGTACTCTTGATTTACTTCAATCACAAAATAAATATAGGTACCTACATACCTAGGTACATAAGTTGCATTAGGCCTTCTCGAGTGTCAATCTGCTGGCCCTTCCTGCATGGCATCTCTACCTAGGTCGGTAGGTAGGTACATAAAATAAAACCGTCCAAATGTTTTATTTTCACATCACGGATTTCGTAGAAACATAGTTAATTTACCTATAAATTACCTAAATATAACAATCAAACTTGTTAGGTATATTTTTTTACATTATAACCTTTTTAGGGGTTCGTCCGTACCTCAAGTAAACCTAATAGACATCGATCTATCTAATAGAATTATTTTGTTGCCCCTCTGTTCTACCTGTTCTTTCTTGTTTGATCAAGTTTATTGCTTTCTAAGTACCTAGGTATCTGTACGTACCAACTGAAGTTCGTCTGTCCGTCTGTCTGTCACCAGGCGATATCCCATGTAGCGTGATAGCAAGACAGATGAAATTTTCACAGATTACGTATTTCTGTTGACGCTATAACAACAAATACTTACTAAAAAATATATTTATTTTTTGCTTTAGTGTTATTAGGGTTCCGCGTTATTAATAATGAAATAATGGATTTTAGTATGTTTGTTTGTGCAAAACGATGTGTGCGAGTATAATTCAGTTCAGCAGAATTCAGTTGAAAATAAATTAATAATGTAATGTCTATTTCTATATTTTATACCTATGATTTTTTTAAATTAAAATTATAACCTAAACATTTGTTTTAATTACTGCAAAAAAATAAGATAGTAGTTATTTCATAATTATTATGTATTACTATTATTGTAATCAGGAGTCGTCGTGCGGGTAGTAATAATAATGATGTGAGCGACGGTGAAGTCGTGAACAATGTCACCAACAGCACCGATTGTAGCGTTCAATTTATAGAGATGATGATTTTTGGAAATCCAAAATGGAGTATCCCTTAGAGCTATTTTACAAAGAATGCATATTACCAGAGCTAATTGACCCTCGTCACACGCGAAAAATGCCTATAAGAGATCCGATACACATACAAGTAGCAATAGAATCGAAAAAAAATTAAAAGAAGACAAAGAAAACTGTAAACGCAAATGGAACAAAAATTCTAACGATAATAATGGGCAAAAAGTTACGGTAATGGACGCATCGCAATCTTTTGAAGAATGGACGAAGAGTCCAATCTCCAAAAAACTGCGGCCAGAATTCATTTCTCCCAATGACGAAGGCGATGGCGACAATGAGATGATGTACAATAACATTCAAAACTGTAGCCGTCAATTAGATTTTAACGAGTTTTAATACATGCGCATTATTACATAATCTTTTAAATGGGCTGATAAACTGTTTTGGTACATTTATTGTACTAGTAAATAATTATAATTAATAATGGAGAAATGTGTGTTTAATTTAAATATATAAAGGTACATAAGATATTAATAACACATTCGTATTTTTTTCGCCAGACCCATATAAATACGCCAGAGTAGTTCCTAGTAGATGCTTCGTCAAATAAGAACTCGCAAGCGGCGATCTCTAGAATTCTAGATTACTAGCGGCGCCCCGTGGTGTTTCTCGCGTTTCGTAGTTATAATATTAATGTAGGGTCTAAATATCTCCTTGCCAAATTTAATCCAAATCGGTTCAGCTGTTTGAGCACAAAGAACGGCCAACATACTTACACCCTCACAAACTTTTGTCTTTATAATATTACTGGGATGGGATTGTATGGAACCCTTCGTGCGCGAGTCCGAATCACACTTGGCCTTATAATTAATTTCTAAGCCACAATAATTCTTCTGCTATTCGGGGTTCCCAGAGAATATATAACACTAATTAGCTGCGTTTCATTTGAAACTGTTTTCGTGTAGGTGCCTAACTCGTGCATAAGTATTTTTTTTTATATTGAAGCGCCATATACTTTCGCCGATTTTATACCAGGTAAGTAGGTATTACAAGTTACATACTACTGGATTAAAAATTTAGTAGGTAAGTGCTTACTGATTTCAAACAACTGTAAACAAAGTACCTATATAACTAGTTACCTACATATATGTAATATAAAGTTATAAGTAAATTAATAAATACCGCTAAGGTAACTACCATATACCACGTATATTGAACCTACTTATCAATTACCTCTATCTGTATTGGTATGAAATATTAAATAGTTATAATAACAACAAACAAGTAGCAAATTGAACGAAGAAAAATTATACCGACTTTTTTCAGTGACCATATAAAACTGTACGAACTAATTTGACTCCCTTCTCAACAACACGCGCCGCGTCCCGCGCGCGAGTCGCACCCTAGCCGATCCCCGGCCGGCGCGGCCGCGCGGCGCGGCCCCGTCATGTTAGCACGTCCGTCCGCTACGCCTTGAACATGATTATGACCGGCTACGCCGTTTCTTATTTGAGCAATTGTCGTGTGTATTGAGCGGCAAGTGCGGGGCCGGGTAGGCAATATCGGTCACGTGGTCTTTGGGAAGCGCCCCCTTAAGCGAAAACAGGGATCCAACACAAGTAGTATAGATACCTACTCACAATCTCACAGGCCTAACTTCTGTTCAGTAAACCATGATACATTTTTATTATATTTAGAACGCTAAATATCCTAAGTGACCCTATAGATATATCTGTAGAGGAAAAATAATAATTTAATTTTCATCCTGACTGATACAATATTTAATGGAAAAAGTAACGATAAGAAACGTCTACTCTAATTTCGCTCAGAAGTTATTAGAATGGAAAACTTAATCAACCGCGAGGAAATCAGAATAATTTTCCCACAAACAGTTTTCAGCGAAGAATGGCTTTACATAGGTACTATAGGTATTTATTTGACCTTTCGATACTAATTTTAAGTTGAACAAGCCACCATTGGTCGGCCGTCTGCGAAACTTTGTTAACTCAGTCGAACGTGATTCCATTACGTTTCGGGAGTTCGTTTCATGTTCTGCTTTATTTTCTTAAACCGAACCATTCGGCTTTGAAAAGGGGTCTTATTTTCATTCATGCGGTTGTAGATATAAGCTATAAATAACATGCTTACGAGACTTATTATAATTTACGAATATCACTTATGCTACTGTTGATCTATTGCGCCGCCGTCCCGGAAAACAGAAAATACTGGAAATAGAGACAAACAACGGACCTCTTTTACGGCCTTATCTACTTTCTGGCTGGCTTAAGCGGATTCCGCATCGAGCAATATGGGGTTTCCTCTGCCGAATAAAATGAGCTTATGGCCCGTAAGATCGATAAGGCAATATGCACACACACTACTCTCTACGGTCTACGATACTGCGCGAGCATCTACAACGCTAGTTTATTTCAAAATACACTGCAGGATATAACAACTACTTGATTATTAGGGTCACGATGAAACAAAAAGTTCGATTAGAAATAAACTCCTTTCTATTTATAATTACATTGGCAGATACATACATACAAAAATACGTACACACGTTTCAGACTGTAACTCGTCTCTTAGAAGCTTACTGCCTAGCTTCACTCGCTTGGTAAATAAGTAGTAAAGTTTCTGGTAATAATATTGCTCGCCATACCATATATTAGGTATTACCATGGTAATAAATATATAGTACAGACGTATAACAACACAAGACACTCATTCGTGTATATTGCATACTGACTATCCGCTATCACTGGCAAATAAATTTGCCTGCATAATCTTGGCGGAGGAAAATTATGCTTAAATAAGCCTTATTGGCTTAATTAAGCAGCCTATTTAGGAAATATTTACCTAAAAAGGAAGTCACTTACACGCTGGATAAAATTACTCTTACATAATTTTCAACACGTAGATAACGATCGAGTTATTAAGAGAACGCAAATTGCTTCAATTATGCTCTCAAAATGTATTGAGAGCGGGCCTTTAATGTACATGTAACAGATAAAAGCGAAATACACGCGCCAGTAAATCTGGCAGAGATACAAATCGAAAATCTCGATTTCGCATGAATTTTTGAAGGCATGCAAAACGTCGGCTTGCGTAATGCCGCCCGCGTGCGCCGCTCGTTGCGTCACATCGATGCTTAATTGACCAAAAAAATACAATTTATCGCACGATCTCTATTAAATTAAATCGCTTTTTCAACAAGTTTCTTTCGAATTCGCCATAAAAAGGCTCGTAATTTTTAACTGCTTTCTCCGATTGGATTTAATGAATCAGATAAATGACATTACGAGTATCCGTAGTTCAGTAGGGATAAGACAAATGTTCTTTAGATACGGTTATATTGATAGATGGAGAGCCATTAATTATTAAGAGCTCGGAGAAGATCTCATCGCTTCTCGATACCCGCTGCCTAAAATACTAATTACAAGCGTTAATAATTAAAGAGACGTTTTCATTAAAATTTGTTTCTCTGATGTCAATTCTAATCAAAGGCAAACAAATGTTACGCAAACAACAGACAAGAAACAAGGACACCCACGATGGAAACAAAAAAAAAGGAAACAAAAGAAACGTCGATCCAGCCTGCTACTTTGTAGAGCAAACGAGACACATTTTTCATTTCAATTTTGAAGCAATTTGTCAGGTCTGTACGCGGCGGTAAGCTTTCATAGAGAGTGGCTGCATTACCCTAATGCACATACATATATGTATGTATGGACGCGTTGGTCGTGACAAACACATCGGGCTCTCGGAGACGCGGTGATGGATGACGCTCGTCCTCGCGCCGCTCCTATTAAATCATGCACGCCGAGGGATGCCCACTCAAGGAGAGAGCATTGCCTACAATACATCCTAATAAAAGAAGGACAATAGCATTTTTCTTCATGTTGTTTGAAAACTCTATGAACTCAGACTTGGAGCGCATTAAAAGAATACGTTACAGTTTTTGTGTATCTCAAATTGCCACAATATTCCAATTTCCAACGTATTCGCACACTAAGATACTTTGTTTTAACAATTGGTAGTGAATCATTGGTTCCCTAAAGCACCATTATAGTCGAAGGTGGTTCATTCCTATTGCTTTTATTAGAATGGAAGTAAGTAACGGGAAAGGTTTATTTATACTGACTGTACTGACAACATACAGTTGTCGTTTTAAAACGGTCGCCGTAGCTGAAAATGGCTAGGAGGATTAGGATAGTCTTATGGACACTGAACTATAAAAGATCCCAAAAGCTAAGAATATAACAAACCTGTGATGACGTCAATCATTCAGTCGAATAGTTTGTTGACGTCACATCCCGCTGGAAGGGCCATTGGGAATCAAAAACGTCCCAACGAGCGGATTGATGAACTAGATTGGAGGGACGGAATCAGCCTATCGATCTACATTCTAGCCTATCGAGCTTTCATCGAATAGTTTTGTTTTTCAAAAGGTTCTAGGCGATTGATTAATTGCCAAATCGGGAATATTCTGTTAAATCAGAAATATGTACCTTATTTGTTAGGATTTAAGTAGATGCTATTGGTATTGAAAACAGTGATGGTTTGCTATCTTAATAAGGGTAAAGACAATTTGTTTGAATGTGTATAGAAACGATTCATTGGTCGTGTAAATGTGATTATTCGGGTCGCATAAGAATACTAATATGTACACACATTAACTTGTAACGTGTTTTTTTGGTTAAATAGGAGCATTTTATGACTTTATTAATGGTTAGAAATATATGGAATGACGCTGCTACATTCCTTTTTTAAACAAACATATTTTTTTCACCCTAAGAGCTACTCTAGACTCTATTTTCCGGAGCAGTGGCTCACAATCACACAATATGACTATCCGGCAAGCTAGTAAACTGTTGCGTTGTGGTCAATTAAAAAGCGTCTCGAATGATAGACCTACAAACTTATCCACCGGTAGGCCCTGTTAAGTTGGCGTACTGATTTAGATAAACACATGAAAAACAGGGACTTCTGGAATTAAAGAAACGAAAGACGAATACATTTGCCTAGCTGTTGGATTGTGACAATCTCATCAGTCAAAGTTAGTTATGATCTTTTTGAGACGAGTGATGTGCAAGTAAATCTGTATATCTATTGTGCTGTGGTGGTTTTTTCCCGAAATCTTGCTTCACAGGACCTTTTTGGTACCTAGTGCAAGTTTTTAGGGTTACCTCACGTACCTGGTACTTGACTGCACCTGGAAAACTGTGTACCCAATGAATGTACGTAATAAACCAAGTATTTTTTGGTGAATAAAAAGATTGAATTTAAAAAAACAATAATTTAGTTAAAATACCTAACCTCAAATAGATGAACTCACCATAAGGACACACGCAGGAGTAGTTGAGCGCGCTGGGTGACGAGGTGAGGTCCACACACACTCCGTTGTTGAGGCACGGCGAGGGGATGCAGACGTCCCGCTCCTCGCACCGGGAGCCGGTGTACCCTCCGCAGCACTGGCACTCGTACCCTTCCTGGGTGATCAGGGATCATTCAGTAAGAACTTATTTTTTCTTAAAGATCTGATTCTGTCCATGTTAAAATATGGACAGAATCGGATCATTACGTAAGAAAAGAAATATAAATCACCTTGTTATGTATTAACAAGGTAATTTCTATTTATGTTATTTCTTTATATAAGTTTTTCTGCAAGGTTTTGATTAGTGAGACTCACATTAGAGATAAGATACAAATGTGTGCAGATTGCTTTTGTAGGTAACTGGAATCATTTTAAAATATTATTCACGGAAGTATCTAATTAAACGCTTCAATTTTAATACAGATATAAATTATGTCCCGTGACCAATCCAGACATAGTTGCGTTTTCATAACAAATATATACAATGCCGTGACCAATCCAGACATAGTTGCGTTTTCATAACAAATCTATACAATGCCGACCTACTACATATTTACATTATGATACCGATACATTCAAATACTAAAAAACAAGTATGTAATTGTAAAACGACAATGAATGTAGCCACAGTTTCATACCCAGCGCGTTAAATTATGTTTAACTCCTCCATCCAAAGTCGTAAATATAACCCACCGGCACCACAACGGTACACAACATTAATGCCTTAATAAAAGCTCTAACCGTCCGCTTGTTTGTTCTGAGGGACCAGAGTTAACGACGCTCTTTAAAAACAAGGAGCTTATTGTGCTCAGTGTTTTACGTAATAAACTTCTATATTTTGCACGATGATCCGCATTTTTAGCCACTAAACCGATCTATGATTGCACAGTTTATTTTCTTTATCATTTTAAATGTAAACAAAGCAGGGTTGTATCTTTGATGTCGAATCTTAGACAGACTTAGTCGATAGTACTGGATGGGTGAGTCTCGTTTGTGATGTTCAATTCTACTCACCATAGACACGTTTGTATAGCAGATGCCTTTTCCCGAGCAGTCTTGAGACTCCCCGCAGCTGTCCGACTTGACAGTCACTTTCAGCCGAACACATTGCGATTTCCAGTTTTCAGACACAACTACGAGAACAAATAAAACGTAATCAATTCTTTGCAAAATAGTATTTACGAAAACAATGAAAATAAAACGTGACCGAGGCATACCTGTTATTGAGGTTAATTTGTAATAATGAGCACGCCAGCGCGTTCTACCGCGGACTGCGGCATTCATATAGTAAGGAGAGAATTCCCGGCATAGCTATTGTGCGATGACGGTGGAATAAAATCGTCGCCGTCGGATTTCCACCCTCGTTTCAATAGCTGAGCAGAGAATTCTCACTTCACCTGTTTATGACCATAATTCACGCGAGCAATAAAGGCTGTAATAGAGTGTACGACAAAACGATTCTTTAGTCACCTATTAGTAAATTGACTCCCTCGGTGAGGTCTTTCTCGTAAAGCGTGAATATTTTGGCGCCGCGGTCGTCGAGTGGCGTGATGTCGAGTAGCGTGCCCTCCGAGTCGTCGCAGTGCTCGTGCCCCTGCCGCGTCACCTGGTACACGGCGGGCTGCAGCAGCGTGTGGTGCTCTCTGCACAACACAACTAGCATTAACTCAACACAAACACACCGCTCGTGTCTAATTTAAACAAAACAAACGCGCTACGGAAACACTCCGGAAATGTAACAAAACAACAGTAACTCTACGCCCGCTGCTCTCTCTAGGGATGCAAATACGGGCGCACCTTTCCGCTTAACGAGGACCTATTCGTGACACACGAATCAAATAACACACACATATTGGTTCATAGTTCCGAATGTTTATTTACCTAGTTGCCGTTTGTCTGAATCGTAGGGCGAGCCGACGAAAAAGATTGCCTTTGTTCGCTTTCGGAATGATATTGCGTCCGAACACGCGACCTCGGACGAGCCAAGTTTCAGAGTGGCATGTTTGCTCGGCTTATCTGTGTATTTCGACGCTAACTTATCCTAGCGCCGGCGGATAAGCCGAGCGTGAGTATAAAACGTGGCTCGTGTGAACCGACGGAGTGTGGAGCGTGAAAGCTGGTGTCTATTTATGCGGCAAATGCGAAATACAGATGTTCCGGTCAGTGCGTCGGGAGATCGATAGTGTTCATCCTAGCGGCATACGTGTCGCGGCCCGGCCAAGGCTGCATAATAATATTGCGGGTGATGTACGTACCTATCGGTGTGGTTGGCTGGCGGGGCTGGCGGGGCGGGCGCGGGCGCGTGCGTGCCGTTCTTGGGCTCGAAGGTGTCGAGAAGCAGCGAGTCTGCGATGCGCACGATGAGGATGTCCCCGCTCTGGATGTCGGCGGTGGCCTCCCAGGACACGATGACGGGAGGACACTCCTCCTCGGCCGGCGCGCCTCCCGCGCACTCCTCCGCCATCTACACCACAAAGCACGATATATTACACTTTGCGGAGGCTAGAGAACTATTGTGTAAGCTAATTGCTATTTCATCCCCATGCTGCGTCCTCTTATTAGCGATCAATGTTGGTTATAAAGAAGTTATCTTACTCAACGTAGTTACTATAACACCTACGATGGGGACATATTATCAATTTTATCTGCTCTACTTTCGTACACTTAATAACATGAGATGGTAAATTAGGTAAGTTTACCTTTATATTTTTCAACCCTCATTAAATTTAATAGTGGCATATTAAGTGGCAAGGATCGGATGACAATAAAATGAGATCCAACAATTGTATACGTATGAAATTTTCAGCACAAGAGTGTTAAGTGAAACCGGTTCCGAACATAAAAGCCTGTAACGAGAGCCCAACTCTCTGCTATAATTCTCATCGTTATTGCGAAATAAAGTTAATAAAGACGAGCATTTTCATATTTCCCAAGGGGAAAATATGAAACCATTTAGACTGGCTGGAGATACCCGAAAAGGAAATAAAATTCATTCCATACGAGGGTCGGTCTTTGAAAGCTTTCATTGAGAACACATCCATCCAGCCTCGGAGCGGATGCAATCTGAAAGCAATACTGAGCGCAATCATATTTTTAAAAGAAACCCGACCGACCTTTTCTCCGCAAAAATAATGAATAGGAAGAACTCAACCGCTCGTGCAAAAAAACGTTCCCCTTATTTCTCCTTCAGTTTGCCTCCACTAAGACGATTTATGGTTTATGTATTTGACCTCGCAGTGCTCGCTACTTTCGCGGTGGAACTTGTACGAACGAGAGTATTATGCGCGGCATAAGGGCGCGGAACAAA
Organism: Macaria notata; assembly: GCA_927399415.1. Classification (NCBI taxonomy): domain Eukaryota; kingdom Metazoa; phylum Arthropoda; class Insecta; order Lepidoptera; family Geometridae; genus Macaria; species Macaria notata. Next base: position 7,896,218 of record OV656727.1, read on the forward strand.
ACACATTCTATAAAGTGATCGAGCTCATCAAGCTTAATGCGTTTATGTCCTGAACATAACACTTGGGTAAGATTTACTCGCTTGTTGAATAAGATGCGTAACCGATTCAAATAATTATGTTGTAACATTTTTAAAGTAGGATCATTTATACTTTGATTCGTGATTTTAAACGAAAACCAACACAATATCTATACTTAATATATAATATCTATACTTCATACTTATACCAACGAAAGATCAGCTCTGGATGCTTGCATCCAGCAAATACTGAGTTAGGGCCGGATTGTGACATGAAACTTCCTATTTGTGCTCTTGTTTTTTATTGTGTGTCTATTTAATGTTTCATGTGACAATAGATTTATTTTATTATTTTATTCTTAATATTATAAAGCTGAAGAGTTTGTTTGATTGTTTGTTTGTTTGAACGCGCTAATCTCAGGAACTACTGGTGCGAATTGAAAAATTATTTTTGTGTTGAATAGACCATTTATCAAGGAAGGCTTTATAACATCACGCTGCAACTTATAGGAGCGAAGAAACAATGGAAAATGTGGAAAAAACGGGCAAAATTATTCATATTTAAGGGCTTCCGTTGCGTGTGCTGCGAAAACGTTTCAAAATTCAAACAATTAATGCCCAAAATAACTATTCCACGCGGACGAATTCGCAGGCACAGCTAGTGTGATATATTGACGTAGGTACAATGGTGTACCTACATCGCTATACGAGGAATATAAAAGAATTTTATATACTTCTCGTTTCCACATTTGTATTTTTCTTATTTGTTGAATATTCGATAGAAAATAAATCGAAGAATCGAGGCTTTTTGAAACGAAATACCAATTGCCAATAACGATAAATATTATCCCCCGACATCGAAAATCAATTTAAGAAGCGACATGTTTGTGTGCCGTCACAACAATAACAGATATAAATTACATACCCTTGTCAAAAGCTTATTCATAAGTCTAATGGATACTGAAATATTGAGTACAACTAAAGTGTGTTCGTCATATTTCGACAGATTCTAGCAATGGAAGGAACACTCTCGGGAAAATGGAGTGTCAGTTATCTGTCACTCGTGTGACATTGTATAAAAGCAGCTACGATAAACTCACTTGCCTGTCACAAGCATATCAGCACAAGTTTTGCTAGAGCTTTCGTCTCGTGTCAATACTAACTTAGCTTACTTAAATATGTAAGGAGTTAGCGATGTACCGTTAAACTTCGAGCGTCACACAAGGTTACTTTGAGAGACAAGAGCGGTCCGAAAAAGAACAAGTTCAATATTTATCTGGATCACGAAGTTTGGCTCGCGTTGTTCGCAAAAGCTTCTTGGCAATAATACCCGCTTATGCCAGAAACTTTCGAGAAAAAAGGCATTGCGAGCACGATAATGACGCAAACAAGAGAAATCTGCAACGGAATCTGGGCTACTAATGTATGTAATGTAGCCGACATGCTATAGATTTTCTTAATGGATGGATTATTTTATTCACAAACTCCGTCCAAGTGGCTGAAAAGCTATTTCGTGCATATATTACTTTACCCAAATCGCTTAGGTAATGCTAGATGTACCCAGGTAAAATTAGATATAGGACATATCCTAGCTTTATTCGTTATAAAGAGAATGTTTTGAATGCTTACCGTGACGGGTAGTACGAGCTCATGCGTCTCATTCCCGCGCCAAACGCGCGACTCGCGCGGCAGCACGGGCAGGTCGCAGTCTAGGGCCACGAGGCGCTCCTGTAGCGGCGGGGCGTGCGCGCCGCCACTAGAGCTGTTGTTTAACCTCTGCCGTCTTGCACTTTTCACTATTCCTTTTGTGGTCGCCTGCGCTGTAGTAGTTGAATGGCGCTCGGTGGTCGTAGGGCTCTCGGTTGCCTCGAACGCTTTTGTTGTTTTAAAGCTTCTCTTTGTAGTCTGAGATACAGTCGTCAGCGCCACTGTGCTCTCTAATGGCTTTGTGCTCGGCTTTAAAGTGGTAGTGGGCGCTTGGGAACTGGATACGGCTTTAATCTGGTCTTTAGCTTGAGCTATCTCGCAGACACCGGCGCCGACTAATGACAGGATTAACGCCAGCGCCATTAGCGAGAAGTGCGGAGCTGGCAGGGGTACACGCATACTGCTGTGATTTGCACACATGGCTGCGGGTAAGATGGATGTAGGGGTATTTGGCACTGCTTGCTGACTATTGCTCCTGTTGATATAACAATGAAGACAATACAATTAGATTTCCGTATATATTTACATGCCATTTTATGTGTAAAGCTTTAGCTACTGTACGAGTACCAGTATTTACGTAGCAAAGTATATATTATATATTTTTTATAATATAGATCATTACTTAAAAATTAAATAATCTAAGCTATACATAAGTAATATACTAAATATTCGAAAAGTGTTTGGTATTAAAATTTCAATTTTTGAAACACGATAGCTATAACAAATTTGAAAAGTTTTAATTGAGGTACTTGTAACGGTATCTACTTATAACTACACAATATAAGCCTCCCTGAAAGATCGCTATAACATGAATGGTACGGCACTAACATAACTAAATCAGAAGTACGTTCAGGTCAAACATAATCCTAACAATACATAAAGAGCCAGGCCGTCGATAAGGCAGTCTAAACATAGAAAGGACGAAAGCTCGGAAAACAAACAAAACATTCTAAATATGTATCCGGCCAAAAGCATTATTATGTTATTGGGAGCAAGTGGGCCCGGGGCAGGGTCGCCGGTGCGGTATAAGAGCGGACACCTCTCCGTGGAAACACCTATAATTGGACAACCTGTGTAGAGCACTCGCCCTGAGTGGCGACCCTCTCCCATCGAGTGCTGCTCGGCCCTCCGCCACGATAGCTTATTTCCATTTGAAATATTTGATAAAGTAACGTTGTTTTATCTTGAGCTCCGACAAGGGTTCTCCCTAATGAATAATAATATATGCGATCTTCTGATATTTTTATCTTACCAACACCAACCTTATGTGCGGTTCGTAGAGAGGTAATAAAATAAGAGTGCCCGCGGAACTATACAATTCAAACCACTAACATTAAACCGTGTTATGAAAAATTAGACCTAGAAAAATTAGATTATTAAGATTTGATAATGATGTGAAAAAAATTAGTCCTTTTTAGGATTAAATGCTTATCAAGTCTTTCACAACACGTATTTTTTTACTGGATTAAAGTACTATTTGTGGATATAATAGAAACATAAAGCTTTCTATGTCATTCAGTTGGAATTATGTCCAGCTAATGGTGTGAATGCAAATAGCAAGGACTCCTGGCGTCTGGCAGTCTCACTGGTTGTACTCATTTAAGTACTTTGCGGGCCGTATGTAACTATGCTATCTACACGGTATACGTGCATGAACAATTGTGATTATATATGAACATTCAAGTAACTATTATATACTTAGTTCATAGTAAAACTTATTGATCACTATACGTAATTACTAACTATTGGTATGTACTAAGTAGGTATATCTAAGCAAAGTTCATCTTTAAATATAGAGAAACAAGAATTACAAACTTCAGCGAGAGAAATTATGAAACGGTTCTAGTGTAATCTACTAACTAGATCATAATGTAACTAATTAATTATATTGTAACACCTACGTTACAATAGATAAAGTACTTACGTAATATTGCGGAGAAATGTCAAACTTTTCTGCGTGGGAGCTGTGCAAATAGTTCACAACAAAGGTAAACAGTCTAATCCCAACTGACACTCGCACTCCGATAGAAATGATGATTGTAACTCAATCTTCCCTTCATTTTACTAAAACGATCGTACGGGCACCAGACCGCGCCGCCAACGCAGCCAAGAGAGGAGTATATCAAAAGTTCAGTGAGAGGTTAAAAAGATGTAAAACAATTAATAAATGAGCGTTATATGCAATGTTTTGTCGTGTGGTGCAGGGTGCGCAGGGCGGGCGGGCGAGCGCGCCGCAGCTTCCGCGATACTGAGGGCGCGAGGGCGGCCGCCCGCCCCCGTCCCCGCGCCGCCGCGCACCCTCCTCGCGCTTCTATCTTTACTTAATTTTCTCCACGGCTGTAACGTCAACGATTTCTTTAACGTGACGGGACTAGAAGTTACGAGCCATCCTATTTCGTGTGGATCTGCGTTTCGGCAATAACTATGATCCCAGTTTTGCGAAATATTTAAGTGCTAGAATAATATTCCAGCAAGCGAGCGTGTCCCGCCGGCTGCTCGTGTAAACATCTAGTATAAGGCCGCCCCTCCGCAGCGCCTGCCTACCGCCAGATATTTATTGCATTACATTCCGAAGGAATCCTCGATATCACGATCCAATAACATTTTCTGGATTGAAAATATTTTTCTTCTCGTAGCTGATCGCGAAAAAAGCTTGATTTATATTTTCAGCCATTTCAGACAAATTCTCAATAAAAATCACCATCAATCGTAACAAAACTTCTTATATCTCACGTTTCTTGGAAACAAAGTAGCTACACGTACATATTTCTACAAATTCGTTTAGTTATGTTATTTTCCACCAAACAACCCCAAGTGGTGAAGTTTAGCATGTCGTTAAGTTGTATCCTAGTTTTACGAACATTCCCCGCGTTCCTACAAATATGAGGTTTCGTGAGCGCACGGAAAACGTTTTTCGATAAGTTTGCTCTAACTTTATTTCATATTCACTTTGCCAATGTTGGCAGATGGCGCGCCTCCGGAAATGTATTCATTAGCAAGGCGAACGTTTAGCTACGGCGGAGTAATAGCGAGTTAGGATAAACACGACAAAATGTTATTAAGCGCATATATGTACAACATAGCTACCTACGTGTGTATATTCTCCGTAAGCTGTACGTAATTCCACGCGGCCTAAAATAAATTAGCATGCGAATAAATTAACATACCTACTCGTAACGTCCCTTTCATTAAGCTATATTGTAAATTAATAACTTTATTCTAAGTACGTACAACAAAATTAGGAGCTTATTAACATTTGAATTTATGCACGTATATTAAATTTAAAGACACCACTGCGTGAAACATGAGCTGCCAACTAATTTTATGTTTTGTTACTATATAATATGAGATATTTAAGTGTATTATGGTTGTGATTTAAGCGCAAATTGAATAATGAAGACGAAAATACAAAGGAAGAAACTTGTCATCATAGGTAAATTAGTAACTCATAAGCCAATCGCTATTCTGTCAATTCACTCAGCCACGCCTCTCGTATTCACGTACTGGCAATAATAACTTTCTTACATAGGTTTATCGAGACGTAACAATTAAGGGGCGAAATTAACGACCCCATCAACTATGGAAGCACGTATCTAATCCATTACAGGGTTAATCACGGCCGCAATGAAAAGCCAAACGTAGATGGATTTACTCGTATATGTTCGGGCCCTTTGCGCTCTATCTGCGAGGTAATTATAGTTCTCCGGATCGCACTAATGAGGTCTAATTAATTAGAGAGTGAGCGTTGTCGGAGTCTTTGCTCATCGAATTACTAACAAGGGCAGGCAGAGCGAGAATGATTGATGACGATCGATTTTAAAACGCGATAATGATAAGTCTCCGAGCTTTCGCCCCTACAAGCATGTCATCCATCAAGTTCCACGTAAACTAAGTGCTTAGTGAATTTAATTTGTTTTTAGTATACATATATATCAATCAATCAATCAATCAATATAACTTTATTGTACACCAGAAAACAAAATACTAAAACAATTTACAATAAAATTACTTAACCTAGGTACATTGGGCGGCCTTATCGCGTAGAGCGATCTCTTCCAGGCTGTATTGACTTTAGAAAGTTTTATCCGCGAACCAAGAAAATCAATATTCAGTCTGTACAGTTTTATGTACATATGTAGGGTTGCGTTTGACTACAGCCCGCCTAATGTTATGCATTTCTTTAGTGTAGGGTGTAACACACTAACTTAGAAGGTACCCAACTAGGTAAATCCCTGGATAGTTTATTCAAGGATGATGTTTAAAGTTGTTTTAGTTTTTGAAAGTTTTGTATTGTCAAGTATAGGTACTTCAAATACAAATCATATATTGATAACACCACAAATTACAATCGTTTTTTTATTTTTTAGAAAGTAAACTAAAATGTTTGGTTCGGTCACACACACCTAGGTACATACCTACATTAAAATAATATTTTTTCAGCTGATTGTTACTTAGAAGTTCCAAGCTAAGCTTTAAATGAGTTTCCTAAGTCGTTGAGCTAATTGGCATATTTGCGGCTGAAAAGATTTGGCGCTGAACTTTAAAAATATTGTGTGCTTGTGAAATGAGAATAAATATTTGCATAGGTCTATACTTTAGTTTCAGTTATGTTTTTAAATTTTCAGGAATGGGTATCGTATTATTAATAATAATAATAATAAAAACGTTTATTTGCAAAATTACATGGGAATATACATACAATAACTTAGAACTATACTAGGCAACTAATTAGTGTGCTAAACAAGATATATTATTGAATGTTGGAGATTTATGTCCATTCACACTAGGTATTCCTGTGTTGTGAAAGGAATTTTTGCTACACAATTTATTTTTTTACTATTGTCTTTTCAGTTTGTAAAAACCACTACCGACAATATTTTTTTAATAAAATATATTATGCATTCGAGGGATTACTATGGTTAAAAGCATGTCGAACAACAAGTTTCTTTTAAAAAATACTATGATACATCTATATTTCCTTGTACGTAGCTGTTGCGTATGCCCAACATAAATATGTTTTTTCTTCTTTAAGCCTTAAAAACTAGCGAACAAATCCAAATGAAATTATCCAATTTCATAATAAATCAACGGATGCATTTTCTGAAAAGCTTTCAGAGCCGCAAGTTTTTGTTACGTAAGTAGTGGAGTGAGGCTGTATCTGCGCTAGTCGAACCTTGGCGGCGAGCCAGGCGCTGACTGGACCCACACACATAGTAGGTATATTAGAGGATAGGCTATGCTAATATTTTTTCGAAAAAAAAAACAATTTTTTTTCCTCACTAACCAACCAGAAAATAAAAAAGTTATAGTTTGCATAGCGAAATATCATCAACCATGGTTGAAACTCTGTTGGCTTCTTTTATTCCATGCTAGTAATATCGATCCTATACCAGTTTGGTTCAAATTCGACCCGTCAGACATTTCAAGAGCCTATATAAGTACTAAAGTTATGTGTAGGGGAAAGGGGGGTAAACACGAACGCGGGGTAATCCCGAACCCAATAGTTTTAATGTGTTAGAAAGAGGTAGCCGTATATCACTCGCCGGTAACTCAGAGATCACGCCACCACCAGTGCCAGTCAACGACACGGGAGACGCGGACGCACGTACTTTTCAAGGTATGTCAATTTGAATATTTTCAATGTTTTCGATGTAATTTTTTGATAAATTGAACTTGGTGTAGCTTTATTTCTATTGCGAATAGTTATTTAACCTTTACATAGTGGAAAACTTACATACTAACCATTCAAATGACAGTGACGCATATGGTAAAAGTTATATAACCTAAAATATTTTTTCCTTTTTATTTTTTTCGACCCGGTGGGGTAAAGTCGAACGCTTCATGTCGGGTTATCTCGAACGTTCGGCATTACCCCTCTCTCCTTTTTTGTTAGTTCCCTGTTAATATATTTTTTCCAACTACCCACTGGCCAATAGGGTATAGTGTTTTCCAGTCTATGTTGATTTCTTTGTGGCACTAAATTATGTTGTCGGGTGATTTTAATAATACTAAACATCAAATAAATTGTTTCAGATGCCCCGTAATTATAAAAGAAAAACCGAAACTAAATACAGTTTAGAGGATCTCAAAAAGGTTTTAGTCGATGTTCAAACCAAGAAACTCAGCTTTGGCAGAGCAGCAAATACTTATAATGTTCTTTATGTGATAGATGTCGTTAGTAATGTTAGTACGTGATTACCCCACTTGGTTTTGTTTTTTGGTCATTTTGTTTTATTTTATAAAAATAATAATAATGTTGATTAGTAATACGCAGTAAACTGATATTGTTCCTAGCAGGTCTTATTCTATCTTTTATATAGCACACTCTATAATAATACTAGTGCATGCTCGCGGCTTCGCTCTCATTAAGAAGTAAATCTTGCATCCCTTATGTCACCCCTTTAAAAGAGGCATTTCCAAAAATCCTTTCTTAGCGGATGCTTACGTCATAACATCTACCTTCATTCCAAATTTCAGCCCGATCCGCCCAGTGGTTTGGACTGTGCTTTGATAGATCACTTTGTTAGTCAGTCAGCCTTTTAGTTTTATATATTTAGATTTAAAGTAACTAAAATATTGTGAGGAAATTAAAATTAGATTAAATTTAATTTAATATAAAACACATAGAGAAATAATCGTAACTAATTAAAAACTAAACCTTATAATAAACTTAAAAATACTATAAATTAACAACTATATAAACTAGAATATATACAACCTTACAAATAATATACTAAACTCAAGTCGGAATCTGCGGGCAAGGTGCCTAAAATGCTGGCGGCGTTACCTCGCTGAATTGCCAAACTTATGCGTTGACCGAGGTAAGCTCCAGCTCTCGGAGCATTTGTTCTGTCAACCAGCCGCTTCGACAGATCTTTATTTAACGCTGTGCGTTGGGACCCCAAGGCCCCAAAGTTTCTAACCCAAAAGGCTAAAATATGTATCCCTCGCCGAGGCATACATATTTCCGCCTTTTAAGGTTTTCTGCGTGTGCAGCTGCTGAACCGGCCTTTCTAGAAGTACGCGGCAAGTGCGACGCAGCGAGCGTGTCCACGCAGGTAGCGTACCACACCAACGGCCTACCGCGACTCCACGGAATTAACGTCATTCCATCAGGTCTATTACCATCATCACGTGCGATACCGTTCGGCTCAAGTATGGCCGGCACGTTAACGGAGGTAAGAGCCCTGCGGATGACGTCGTTTATGGAGGCATGGCGGGACTGGCGGCCGGCACTGCGGCGACAAGACAGCCCATGGTGTCCTTCTCGGTCCACCGCGGCGCCACACTGGCACTGGTGGGGCTCATTGGTGGCGGCGCCTATTCGTAGGCTGATGGACAGAGCGAAAGTGGAGTTGTCGAGGAGGGTGCCGATGTTTGATGAAGGAAGGGCTTGCAACCAGTACCCGGACTCAGGTGCAGCTGAGGCCAGAAGACGAGCGCGTTCAGAAACCGAACAACTATTGTGTATTAAATTGGTTTGTACTAATTTTAAAATGGGTTCATCCCAGCTCTTTTGAATATAGTTTTTATCTGGGAGGTCCTGTGAACAAATAGTTTGCCAACTACTAATGGCCTCAGTAAGCGAGTCTATTTCTGTGTCGCTTCGTGAATTAAGTAAAATTTTTGACAACAATGGTCTAATACTATGAGCTGACGACAAAAAAGCAGGGAGAGACACACTGGTCACCGTTCTAATTCCCAGACCCCCAAACCGGATGGGCAGAGTAGCCTGACTCCAGGAACGGTCAGAGATCTGACTGAAGATCTGAGGACTTTAACCAGTGTGCTCTTCAATATATCATCTAAAGGTCCAAGAAGGTCTGCATATTTCCAGAGTGGACAGCACCTTAACACATAAGTTAATTTTGGGACAAACAGGCAAAAACGAATAATTTGGTAACTAGGCCATGTGGGAATGAATTGACATGAGCTTATCAGATGATACTCAAAATTTGTTTTTTTGTTCTGATAGAAATGATTTAAATCCATTATCAAATATAGGGGCACCTAGGAGACGAAATGTCTCACTAGAGAGGACTTTTATATTGGGAGCTAAACTATCAAAATTTCGGGTCAATGTGTCTCTAGAAATTGGATCAGTCGTTTGGGAAAAAAAAGTTCGCATTTAGAAAAATTAAATTCTAAACCAATTGTTTTAAACTTTTCTACAATAATCCTTAAATCATTTAAAACTGATACTGAATCTCTTGCGATGGTGCCATCATCCAAGTACCAGACATTAAATTTAGACGTTAGAGAGGTAATAATCGGATGAATGGCGAGGCTGAAAATGGCTTAAAATTAGAAGTCTTATAATTTTTTTCATGACATTAGTTAATATAATTAGATACTAACTTAAGTAAGTATGTCAATGGTTGACTGAATCAGGGCCCGCTGGAATGATTCGATGACTTTATGCAATGATCGTACGACATACGGTACGACCGAACCGATTTAACTAATTTACCAAATTTAACATCTTCATACCAAATTTAAATCGCTTTAGCGGATATTATAATAGACTTTCTATTCAAACTTTTCTTCTCTTTTTTAGGCCTACCTACGTTTACTTTACTTTTTACATACCTATAAGTACCCGTTTAGGAGATGATTTTGGGGACAAAATATCCTATATTCTTCCCCGGGTCAGTACAACAAAACATGTAATTACATAAAAAATAACAGCTCAACATAATACAAGGGCCAGACTGAAAGTTTTTAGAATGGACCACATAGAAACATTATTTAAATAAAAAAAGTTTAAATTCTGAAAATATAACTATTTATCTCTAATATTGGGTGTATAATTTATTCATATGTCATTTGTTTTAAAATAAGGTGCCAAATTGAAATTAGGACGTCAGCATGAATAAAATCAGCAGGCCTAGACAAGTTCCAAACATACCGGAGCTAAGCACTTCCGAACGCGCCGGGCGCTGAATCCCCAACACCATCGCTGGCGCTCCCATCGCTAGCAAACGTCCCATTACGCCTGTGTACGCTACATCTCTTCTACAGGTGCTCACTTGAGAACGAACGATGGAATTTACTTTCATTTCTACATTCAACAGTCAACGTCACTTTTAACTTTGGCATTTCAAAAGACAAATCGAAACAATCCTCTTTACTATCATTAAAACAATGATACCAAATAGTAAATTATAATACATTTTGTGTAACATATTCTCACAGATACGAAATTGTCATTTATTGTAGCAAATAATACAAAATTATGCTTTTAACACAAAAAACAAAGGCATACCTTGCTAAGATAATAAATACCAGAGTCATACCTATATGTTGGGCAATAAAAATTATGTTACTTATAAGTATTTATTATTAAGATAAGAATATGTTGATGAAACTCTGGAGATTTTTTTTGTGTTTCACCATACTGCAGCGCCACATCTCTACTCCTAACCAAAGTCTTTGGTTGAAACGATTTGTCTACGGTATTCACTAACATATAGGATTATAGATGCATTTTTAACTCAACATTTAGTGTCTATTTCATTTCAATCGGTTCGTAAATAAAAAAGTTATGTTCATTTTAAAGCTTTTTACCTCAAAATAATGCGAGCGAAGCCGCGAGCGTCCACTAGTAAGATATAAGCAATACATATCAAGCGCCGAATATTACTGTTGAGTTATTGTCGAATAAAACCGAGCGAGCAGCCGAGCGACCTGGCAACGTCGCAGTTGTGGACGCCAAATACGCGAGTGTATAGTCAGGATATCCTCTAGATATACACATACAGTGTGGATATATACGCGCTAAAGCAGCGCCACACCAGCGCTGAGATTTTTTCGGGAACTTTTCAATATTTTATTGCAGCCATTTTAACGTTTTTTCGCTTCCCTCTATATTTTTACTACGGCTAACTAGGATCAATAGGACCTAAGTGCAACCGAGAAACAAAGTGGCGTCCGGTATACGGAAGCCAAAAGCAGGTGGACGCCAGTTTAAATGCACTTTTGCCTTCAGAAGACGCACATTTGTTTGCGGGATAAATATACAATAACTTCCTCTTAAATATAAAAAAAATATTATTATTACATAATTTAATTAATTAACTCGCACAGAACCTAAGGGCTCGAAGATACGACCCAAGGCTAAAGAGGAAGGTCGTGGTAGCCAGCGACTGACATTGGGCTCCACCAGACAATACGCTCCTTGACTGGTTTTAAAATCCATTTCATATTTTTATTTAGGGGTTAAGAAATTAAGGGGTTAAGAAATATTTTTAAATTCTGGTACATATTTTCGGAAAAATATCAAATTAAAAATACTATATTTAAATAGTTCGCCAAAACGCTACTTTGTCAATATGGCGCTGCAATCGAATCGGTGACGTCACTAACCTGTATTGAGATCTGTGGCACATATCATCCACATACAATACGCAAACAAATGACGAAAGTGCGATTGAATTTAGTGATTAATGTGCTACAATATTAGTTACAAATTGTGTGCAGTTCCAAAATGTACAAATACGTCAATAAAAACTCCGAACAAACTATTTCTAAGTGTTCAAAAGAATGTCCAAGTGCACCGAAAGTGGCTGCAACTTTCTCGGAGGGATATCAATGACATAGGGAATAGTACAAATATTTTCTTTTATGAAGACTATTTCGATGTACATAAGTAAACGTAATATTGATAGGTACTTTTGAAATCCTTTATTACACTTAGAATGTTAATCTTTTTTATGGATTTGAGGTTATAATATGTACCTATATGTTGTTTGCAAAATGTCTCACTTAAATCACTTCGAACATTTCTATTCATTTCTATTCCGCTGTTTTGCATAATATTATTTAAAAATTGTAGCTACATACAGTCTTATGATTTCAATAAGCATTGCACTAAAGGTTCCAGACCAACTTGTTTGTTTTTTACAGATGGAAAATGACATGGTTAATTACTATCAGTAAAAAAAGCGTTTATCATCATTTCACTTCCTTATGATAGAATTTAAGTTACCATTTAGATGTTATTACTTTGCTGTTTATAAATTTTTTAGCTCCGCAGCATAGTAATCGTAATTATTTTTGAAATATAATCCGACCATGATTGCGTCTACTTGGGGCAGGTTTCTGCTGTCTATTTTTACAAAATCGTGGTTCATGGTAAAAGTTCTTGATGGAATTTGTAAAATTTCGCTAACAAATCACACAAAATAATGAAATCTTATCAAATATGTTTCGAAATATAATAATACACATGTAGGCAAACAATGTTGACAAGCTAGTGACGTCATTATAAACTCGACCAATCAGGAGCGTTTTGTGTCACGTGACAAGCGTTTAAAAATATGCATTTTAATTTATGGATTTTTTAATATATTAATTATTATTTTCAACTAACGGTAATAAATAACCACTTTTAAACTCATATTATATACGGATGTCAGCAATTGCCACTTTATTTTTCGCATTGTCAAAGAGCCTATTGAATATAAGGAGATGCATTTAATGGAGTGCACACTTTACAACAACAATTGCACAGACCACATCTGCTTATAGTAATACTGATTGTAGGTAGAAAATAATAATAATTATGTAACTCATCTATTTATATTATTTTATAAATAAATAGGTACCTATTCCGGGACATTGCACACAGCGCCATCTAGCCCCGCACTAAGCAAACGCTTGTGTTGTTGAAGCACTATCAATTTAAAACTGCATCAAAATTCGTTGTGTAGTTTTATAGACCTAAGTATGCATACAGACGCGGGAGCGACTTTGCATTATACTATGTAGTGACTAGTGATTCAGCAAACCATTCACTTAAACTAGTTTATTATACGTAAAGGACCTCTTGGATCACAAGTGTAACGTTGCTTACCATCAGACAAGCTGTGGTCAAGTGTGAATCTGTCAAGTTTTGAAAGCTTAAGAATTTATACATCTAGATGACATCTAGATGTCAAAGGATTTAGTTGATTTTGATGAAGTTGGACAGAAAAATCATTGGCTACGTTGATTGTCGATAGTTTAAAATATTATTTTCTTGAAAGCCTATAAGAAAACTGCTTACTTAGTTTTATAATAAATAAAAGTTCTAAATGTTGTATTCGAGTTTTTTATTTATGAGAAAATAATTCAATTTACAAAACAAGTTTTTCTAAGCATGTATTACAGAATAAAAGTACATAACATCACATTTTGAAAATAATTGACACATATTGCATGCAGCCTTAACATGATATGGTTTTAGTCTTCCTTCTTATCGAATGAGAGTGGCCAACTCTGGTTTCGAGAGTTTTCAAACCGCCCTAAGGGCCTCTGACATGGCTCAACGACTGCCGTACTAGACAAACAACCGGGACCTACAATTTAACGTGTCATCCCACCCACGGAAGCGCCAAAAATGAAATGCCACTTTTCGGTCACCCATCCAAATACTGACTGCGTCGACCTTATGGTTTTAGTAAATGTTTAGATATAAGTACATAATAAACTATAAGTTCTATTCAACTTGTACATAATAACTATCACATATAACTTATCTAGCAGTAATATGTAGGTAAGTACGTATAAAGAAGGAACATTTTGATGAATATAATATAAACCACTTATAATAAATTGTGATGCTTTCCATCAGATCATAGTTAACTAGATTGCTTCTAAAAGAATGCACCAATCAAAGAAGCCCAAAATGACATAAATTTACACCAATATTATCGCCCTATCGGGCTTCTTTGATTGGCAGATATTTATTGTTCTTATCTATTATTTTATTCTACAATTGAACATAGATATTTAACAATAAAGAGTAAATAATTTTTTTAACCAACTTCAAAAAGCGGATGTTATCAAGTCTTCTGAAAGTTTTTAATTTTGACATATTTCCGCTATGAGAATGTCTTTTCTGACTGTTTCCGGAGGCGCCGGTTCAAACCCCACCAACTCAAATCTTTTTGCACATTTTAAATTTTCTTATAAATCCTATAATAATAGCTGATATCACCCTCAGCTTGTGACTCAGAAGGCACATTGTCTTCTTGTACAAGTTGGTATTTTTCCTTGTATATAGTGGGGAAGAATGTATCACATTCAAAGGTTTTCTTGATCTCTGTCAAGTATATTTTGTCACAGTTCTGATGTTCCATTGCTGCCTGAAAAATAGATAAAATATGTTTTATTATTATATTATACTAGCTGTGCCAGCGACTTCCAAACGGTTCTAGTGAGTTAATCTTAAAAGATAGACATATACTGTTGCAGACATTTTGTTAGATCATTTCAAGAGGAATAAGAATTTTTCAATTCGCACCAGTAGTTCCTGAGATTAGCGCGTTCAAACAAACAAACTCTTCGGCTTTATAATATTAGTATAGATAGTTCCTATGATAGCTTAGTATGGGGCTAGATGGCGCTGTGTGATATGAAAAATCTAGTTCTTAATAATTTTCTCAGTGTAATGTAATTTGTTATTAAATAATTGTGTATGGACAAAAGTCTAAGATAAATTAAATTTATTTTAGATTTATTACATACTTAGATATCAAATTGATATCTAAGTATGTAAAATATTAGATATCAAATTGATTTGAAATACAGGAAAAAAATGTAGGCAAATTGGTAAATTGATAAATTAATTACTAACTTTACTGTTTATATGAACATGTATATGGGTAATAAATTACACCTGAAGTATTTCTGTGGGAAAAAGCCAGCTGTGGATGATGATGATGATGAAGTATTTCTTGTAGGTACATCAAGGAATTTGTTCACAGCAACATTCCCTCAAGCAACACTGTGATCAAAGGCAGAGCAAACCTGAATTGCTTAGTATGTATTCTTAGGTCCCAAATTTAAAAAAAAAATTATCATCATCCACTACCGGTTTCATCCCACTGCTGGGTATAGGCCTCTCTCATAATAAACCATTAGAATATTATCTATACATATAATAAAGCTGTAACAGGACGGTGTCTGTACATTGAAGATAATTGAATAAAATGAAGTTTAGGGGTCTTCATTGATGCAAAACAACACGAAAATCATGTTTAAAAAAAAACTGTTTGTCAGTCGGTATGTTTGTTCGTTATAGACTCGAAATCAGCTAAACCGTTTTGTTTACGGTTTTCACTAACATGTTGGTGCATTTAACTTAACATTGTTTATTTCATTTCAATCGGTTCATAAACAAAAAAGTTTTTTTTTTTTCTTAATCTTTATTTATTAAAAGGAGTTTTGTCATACATTGACGATGTCACTTCCGTACGGCTAGTAGCTAGTACTTACTTCTATGGACGAACATGGGAATATTATAATCACAAATGCGAACTCACATCATATCACAAATTATAACTGCCAGGATCAAACCAAGTTTCTGACACAATAGTTATACCTATGTATCTTTTCTTGATAAAGAAGAGTTTCAAATTCAGCTCGCTTCGGGCGGATGCTTTGTGCATTCCATTGTATTACATTCAATTTGCAGTTTGTGTGGCTGCAATCCATAGTTGCTGAATGAGGTTACAGCCAGGCTTATCCGCCATAATAATATATTGCCACACAAACGAAAGTACTCCTTCAAACAAGATCCCAACACAGCTTTTGATCTTATCCTCCCACGACACGTTTGCTTCCAATAACTTGTCTTTCAGTTTCTTAAATAGTACTTGCCAAGATACTTGCTCTTTCTTTTCTCGGTTGGGTATCCTGCTGTCGTCACCGGGCTCCGAAGAAGATTCACAGTATATAATCATCCTCTTTCTCTTTCGTTGTTCTTTCTTTCTTTTTTTCTCCGCTTTACGCCCTTCACTTTCTTTTTTACGTGTATTGCTTCCCTCTTTTACTACGTTGGCATAGGAGGTCGCGGCGACTGTAGGGGCTAGCACAGCGAACGGCGAGGCGGCGCGCGGTGTAGTACCGAGGCGAGTCAACGGCCGCGCTGTCGGCAAGCGCGGGAGGCGCGTGAGGTCTAATGTAGGAGTAGGTGGTGGCGGTACATAAAACGACTGTGCCCTTTTGTACGAGCAGTTGTTCTCACTCATAATGTTACGTATGTTTCTCTCTTTTAGGTATACCGGACAAATTTTAGCCATTGCCATATGTCGACCCGTGCAGTTATTACAGCGGAATTCCGTCGTCTCGCAATTGGCATGAGATTTGGAGCACTTTGGGCACATTACTTTCAGTGACGGGCACAATTTTCTTGTGTGTCCAAAACGCCAGCATTGACTACATTGCGTTACTGGATACCTGTAACTAGTGACTATAGATTGAACGTCATAAATGTTGATATACTGCGGTAGTGATTGCCCTTCAAAACATATACGAACAGACTCACCCAGCTCCCAGCGGCCGTCAAGAGTATTTCTGCGTTTTAGTCGTTTAACAGGTATAATGGCTTGTTCCGACGATAAGGCACTCATAATTTCCTCTTCGGTTAAGTCTATATCTACATTTTTAATAACACCATAGGAGTAGTATACCTCCATCGTCTTTCTTGCCTTGATGACGTCTGTGTTGAACACTTTTGATTGGCACAGAATATTTGCACTTTCCTCATTTTCAAACCGAACCAACACTTTGTAAGGATTAACATATTTAACTTGATTTATGTTAGAGATACCTTCATTTTTAAACATTTTGGCTAAACCAAACTGCTTAGGTTGTACCTATCTCAGTTGAAGTCAAACTGATTTCGTAGCCTTCGTTCCTGTCTGCATCACGCTTTGTAATTTTTGTTTTTCGTTTTGCTGTCACCGTCTTCCATGAATTTTCTTCTGAGCTGTTGCTGCTGACTCCTTTTCTCTTTACTGACGCACTTCTTTCGTAGTTCGCGTCCAACAAACAAGTCGCCCTTACATCCTCACTGCTGATAGTCATGTCGCTTTCTTCGGCCGCGGGGTCGAGCGCAGGCTGCATGTCGGAGCGTGCGCCGCCCGCGGGGGGCACAAGTCTGTACTTGTTCGAACTTGTTTTCGCTTGATTATACTGAGCGATGCGAGAGGGAGTTTTGACGCGTCTGGCAACGGCGAGTGTCCGCGCGCGAATGAACAAAAAAGTTAATGTTCATTTTAAACCAAGTGGTCATCGATATCCGCTGCCCACAGCCATTTTAAAGATTCGTATTTGTAAATATATTAACTAGATGGCGCTGTATTATCTTAAAATAATGCAAGCGAAGCTGCGGGCGTCCACTAGTAAATATATAACTTACCTTATAAATAGAATATCCTCCTATAACCCAAGTAGCTTCTATATCTGGTCTACCGTCTATGTAGCTGATAGCTTCGTCCAGGTTTGATAGTACAATTACTCCTTCGGGCACCTGCAATTTAAATAGAACATTTTTATATGTAACTAAACGGTTTTCACTCAAGGTTCAAGGCTAGCCAAGTTTAATCTTGAAACCAGTAATTATGCCATTGTACTCAGCATATCGGTTAGGTATATTTTTATAACAATATGTAATCAAAACCGTAATTACAATATCTACTTAAGCTCAATAAACTTACATTATCACAGTTTTTTTTTTACATGGGTTAGGTTTACGTTTGACTACAGCCTGCCTGATGTCAAGCAATAAAATTTTATAAGCATATGATATCTGTTGATGAAAATGTTTCTTTTGTTAGGCAAATGTAGCTAGTTAAAGATATGTGTGGCGACTATTTTTCAAATGATATTCAAAGTTTGAGGTGAAGGAAAACATTATAAAATAATAATAAATATTTCAGGACATATCACACAGCGCCATCTAGCCTCACACTAAGCTTTCACTTGTATCATAGGTACTAGATAGGTAGGTAGTACGGATATAATACATTTATACACTTACTTTAAAATACAATACAATATAACTTTATTATGCACACCAAAAATAAATTCCAATATGAAATGAGCTTAAACTATAAAAGAATGCACAACTGGGCGGCCTTATCACCTTGAGTGATCTCTTCCAGGCAACCTTAGCAAGAAAACGGTGACAGAAATCAGTTTGGTCGGTGGCGTACAAATAAATACAATACTTAAAAAAAAAATTAAACCTATAACTAAACAGAGAAAATAAAAGAAAATCAAACTAATTTACATGTTACAAATAATAATAAATTAATAAACTATGAACACACACATTTAACACCAATAAACGCGATTGATAGTTTACAACGTAGAGATGTAATAGCTGTATACCATACTCTGGAAAATCGACAGAGATTTAGCCTGCCTGATATTTAAAGGCAGTTCGTTCCAGAGTAAGAGAGCTTTAATTGTGAAGGAGGATTGATAGAACAGATTGGAGTGGTTGAATTTAGGATATTGTAACGTATTGTATTGTATTGTTTGTACTTTTCTTTTGTAAATACATATTTATTATACATAGAAAGGAGCAGACTCTGTAGTTATGAGGTAATCAATTGTGTTTGAGGATCACAAAATTATCAAATCAAATAGGAAATAAAACTACATTTCATTCTTATAATATTCTAAATATGAAGGTTTTCTTTACTTTAGCTACCATCTGAGTTATTATATCTTTTCGGAACATACACCAACTAAAAAACTCTTGTTATGATAATAACAGAAGGTTTACTTACATTTGGTAGGTACAAGCAAGAGAAGGTGCTAACTTGCAATTGGTGGGAAAAAAACCTCAACAAACCCAGTCTATGAGACATGTTCTATGAAAAACTCAATTAACAATAAATAAATATACCTATATTTAATAATATTTATTTTTCATTTTCATTTTTCATAAAATTATTGCTTGTTGTGGAAGCGCATCGCGCACAATGCCTACTTGCTTCATTATCACTACACCGCTATGTATCCCGGTTATTTATTTTCAAATGTATTTTGAAAAATGTATAAGCTGTTTCTAAAGCTTGTATAAAAATATTAGATGACGAGTTTCTACCCTCAATATCAAAGTTAATTTGATTTGTTTACATTAAGATAGCTGAAAGTGTTTTATTAGAGTTCAATACTCCAAAACAATACATAAGTAATACTTATGACATGCTCTGTTAGGATTTCTTAGATGTACCTACACTAGCATAGTTACCCAATTGTAAATATTTTATAGTGAAATAAAGATGTTTGAAAACTGAAACTGAGTCTATAAAAGTTATCAGTAAGTAAAGTAATTAGTCTATAAAAATTAATGTATACATACTTACATTAGGTTTGACAGTGTCAGCGTGCCTAGTCAGTACAATATTAACTCGGCCAGCCAGGGGCCTGTATTTAGTCGGGATACAGTCCCATGTCACTCTGCCCATGATCACTGCATTCTTTTTATTGCTGTCGGACACATCGGATGTCATGCGACTGAAGTATGCCATTTCTTTCCTGGAAAATTCATGAAAGGATTTATATTAAATTTAGTTGTAACAACCGGCTAGCACTTACGTGAATAATTATGTCAAAAAATTAGCTCGACAAGTATCAAATACTAAATTTAATCATGCCTTACAGGAACAATAAATACAAGAATTATATTAGTTTTATGGTATTTGAATATCTCTTTTTAAGTGTGAATGGCCCTTTGGGCAGCTTGATAAACTCTAGACACCAGAGTTGGCCACTCTTATTCGATAAAAATAATTATGAATTCTATAAAGTTTCAAGATTGCCAGTGCACTATACAGTACCTATGTTTCTCAGTCTAAAAGTAAAGTTTAAGTTAAGTAAAGATTAACTTTTAGACTGAGATATCCCTATTTAAATCATTTAAGGCTTGCTTATAATTCATATACTTACTATTCATTCATTTATGCATAAATTTATTTTAAAACATCTCAATTCATGAGAATAAAATAGATTTCTATACCAACACTACTGTGACACCAGAGTTGGCCAATCTCATATAAACTTTTTTTTTATATAAAGTGGCAAAAAGGCAGATGATCTGCCTGATGGTGAGCAGTCATCGTCACCTATGGACACTTGCAACTCCAGAGGTGCTGCAGGACTTTGCCAGCTTAGAGAGGTGTTTGAGAGGTTTTATTACCAACAAAAGAAATAGAGACATAAATAAAGTTTTTATGGCTGTCTCAATTACAAAAGAAACAGAAAGATATAGTTTTCATGAATGTCTTTAATGTACAATGGCAGTATTGAAAGTGATTGAATAATTTATTTTGTTATTATATTATTAGTATTCTCCATATTTAACTTGTTTATGATATTTCTAATATCATAAGCAATATGTCAAGACTAGAATGATCAAGAACATAATTTAAAAGTAAGTTCAAATGACTAACTTAACTATATCACTATATGTACTTATTACAGGATAACTTAAAATTTAAGACCATAAATTGTTGTACCTACCAAATAACACTTAATAAAATACCTACTTACAAAACAAAGAGAAGGTAAAGCTATAGTTCCTATGTAGTTAACATAATATCATAAAACACAATTTCTAGAAAATCACAAGGAAGTATCAAAGCATATCTAATAAAGTAAGTGGGTTACAATGAAATAGCAGAAAGTTACATCATGATTTGTGGTTCTGAGGCGTCGTCGTGGGTCGTCTGCCAGTCCCCAAGGGGGAGCTGGTAGGTCCTCAGCGAGCTTGCGCTCTTTAGAGGGGCTGGGCGCCGGGGTACGCTGACCCCGGGGAAGTTCACGCACACACACGACGAGTCGCTCTGTCCGGCGGCGCACCAGCGACGGTCGGCGTTGTTCGACGCGTCGACGCCGAGTCGCTCAGTCCGCGCGGCGTACCAGCAGCGGCGGCGTTGCTCCACGTGGACGACGTCGAGTCGCCAGTCCGCGGGGCGCACCAGCAGCGGCGGCGTTGCTCGAAGTGGTGTGGTGATGTGTGGCGATGTGCCGATGGCGATGTGCCTGTCGCTGCGGCGCTTTCCTATAACGCCGGGACGACAGGCTGTAGTTCCTGGAGTGATGCAGGCGCGTCGACCTCCCGCTCGGGAGCAGCAGCACGCGGCGCACGCACCCTCACGGGAGGGAGCGGCCTGCAACGTGACGGACGACTAGTGCGCGCGACGACTCAACGGGAACTGTCGGTTCTGAGGCATTTCAATCTAATTTGATATGTTGTTAGAAGTTAGATAACTAAGTACTCTATTCTTATCAAGTTGCTATGTTAAAATAGAAGTTGTTATGCTTATCACTGGTTAGTTCCTTTATTATTAGCTAAGATAAGAAATATTGGGATAAAGTTAGAGTAAGTAAACTATATTTTATAAATTAGGCGAAATGTATGATTTTGTTCTACCTATATGCATTTAACATGAGTGTTAGGTATGAAAATTCATTCACATAAACATTAATTGAACTAACATATTTTTTATTGTACTTACCTACTTAAATTATCAAAGTTTTTAGCGGCAAAATAATTCAGTTTGAGGTTATGTTTATTGTTTTATAAACTAGCTTTCTTCAATGAAAACTAATGAGGTAGTAGACCAAAAAGGTTGATAACTTACTTGAGTCTCCAAGGCAGAGTTCCATTGATTCCAATACCCATATTTTCACAAGCAGCAGCAATTAAATTGAGTTTTACTTTGGACATCTTTTGCAACGATATTAATGAGTAAGAAATTAAAATATAACTATACCTAGTCTGGTTAATTTTTATCACAGGGAGATACGCTTTATTAATTAAACAAAATAATAAAGGAATGAAATGAAATGTCTAGCCACTTAGCGACACAAACAAAATTAGAATTACAAAAACATGAAATGAAAAATGAATGGTGTTGCTGATATATTCATATCACTTTAGGGATTACTGATCTTGGGTCGGATTCATGGATTACAATCTGGCCAACTATGATACACTAATATTTCACGGTGAACTAATCTCTGTAGTGACCTTGTTCTTCCTCCGAGGTAGTGACCATCCAACATAAGTTGGATATCAACATTCGGATTAGTTTAGTTCGTATTCACTCGTAAAGCGGATTCGGGAATAGGAGTAAAAATGATGCCGTTCATAACATGAAAGAGTGAGACGGCTTCATTTAGGTGTCGATGTCAATATCGAGATCGCTGTGCCTTACCATAGCGGGCAGTTAAATCATGATATAGAGTCTTTTGTTAATATATTTAAGGTGCAAATTGTACTAGCAAAACACCGTATTTCAGTGGTACGTTTTTAAAATATATTCGTAGGTAAGTACAAACTCTTTTACTAGTATTTCAATACATTTACGCAATGTGTAAATGTATACAATTATCACAATTTTAATCCAGAATTTAGTGCAGCGTATTGTTTTTAAGATAAGATTAAACATAGATATTATTATTGATATTTAAGTATTCCAAATGAATACTGTACCTAAAGTACTTAGGTACCTAATTATTTATGGCAATAACCTAACCTACCTATTAAAGAAATGCATGAGAAATGGTACCAGAAAAAGTAACTTCCGCTGTCCTTTTTTAATTTATACATTCTGATTTTTAATACGGTGATCATCATAATATTAGATAAACCAACCAACTGTAAAAACTTAACGACATAAAGAACAATGGCCACCAATATCAATATTAAACAATTCGGTACGCACATTAAACTACCTACTACAAGCTCAGAGCAACACAGATTCGATTGATCAGTGTTCCAGTTGACTAGTGATACTGATACGTTTGATATTTGTTATTAGTGACAGATTTGTTAACGATGATATTACTGATCCAAACATATTAGTTTAAATATTATAATATTACCAAACGAATACATTAGTATCATTTAATCTCTGGAATTATTAGTATTAACCCATCTTTATACGCATACCCGAGGTAACAGGATTCAGAGTCGCCCGCGCGGTCGCGGTTGATAGGAACTACTGTTCTGTGGCTGCAGGGTTGGATTTAGGTATCTATGTTGAAAAAGATAGTACAAAAAAATGAAAAGGATGGTATTTTACCAAAAATTATAGTACACTTTCATTATTTTTAATTTAACTTATTTTGTAGTCATTAAATTCAACACCAGGTATGGCAAAATTTACTCCTCTTCTAAGTTTATCAGTTCTTGAATATTATAACTTATTTTTTGGGATGCATACTCCCGATCTATCGTCATTATCATGACTATCACTGCCACTGTCCATAAATCCATGATTAAAACACTAAAAACATATAATTCTACACAAATATACACAAGCAATTGTTGTCTCTCTGTGATTGAATTTCGAATGGAATTGAAGGAACGAGATTAGTGGAATAGAGAGAAGGGCTCAACTTTCCAAAGCCGCCACCCGCGTTGGAGGTCCACAATTTTTTAAGAAGTAGATAATATTTAGAAAAGGCTACACGTTAAATATTTAAGTGCGGAGACGCTTAGTTTACGAGATATTAATTTTTTAAAATCGAAAAATAATCCTTCGTTTTGACAGTTTCTTGACACTATGACGGCCATTAGCGTTTCGTTTTACGGACTGCTATTACATACAAGCGTGCGACTTATCAAACTATTATATTTATTTGCTAATGTGTATGTAATGTTTAGTTTTTGTCACAATTACGTATATATTGATGAAAAATACATATAATACGTAATTTTATTTATTATTTGATCGCAAATTTTTACGTAGTTATAATATTTTGTGTGTAACTTGTAACTTGATGAACGAAACGTGACGCCATTGTTTTTTTTTAGTATTGGCGTTACACTCTTCGCGTATTTGCCAGTGTCAAGTAATTTTCTTTCTTCTTCGATGCATGCTTGAGGTTAGGTTAGAATAGAAGGGGATGGCGGGGTCGAGTGAGCGAGCGTAGCGGGTTGGGGTGTACTTTACGGGACGCTAAACCTAACCTAACCTGTTGTAGTGCAAGTGTTGGACTCGAAGTCACTTGTCTGTGTCAGAAGGTAGATTAGGTTCGTTAGGTTGCTTTCTACCACGCACATGCGACGACGAGCGAAGCGAGGAGGAGCCAAGTCCTGTTGTAGTGCTAGTGTTGGACTCGAAGTCACTTGTCTGTGTCAGAAGGTAGATTAGGTTCGTTAGGTTGCTTTCTACCACGCACATGCGACGACGAGCGAAGCGAGGAGGAGCCAAGTCCTGTTGTAGTGCTAGTGTTGGACTCGAAGTCACTTGTCTGTGTCAGAAGGTAGATTAGGTTCGTTAGGTTGCTTTCTACCACGCACATGCGACGACGAGCGAAGCGAGGAGGAGCCAAGTCCTGTTGTAGTGCAAGTGTTGGACTCGAAGTTACTTGTCTGTGACAGAAGGTAGATTAGGTTCGTTAGGTTGCTTTCTACCACGCACATGCGACGACGAGCGAAGCGAGGAGGAGCCAAGTCCTGTTGTAGTGCAAGTGTTGGGTTAGGTAGTTAAGTACCCCATAGTGAAATCGTAGTACTTAACCTCAAAATACAAAAATGGTCATATCTCGAAAACTATTGATCTCCGCACCCCCCCCTTTTAGGGGAGGGCTTACCCACTCCCCCCCTCCCTCCCCCCTCCCCCCAACCCCCCCCCTTGAATGGCGGCTTTGGAAAGTTTAACCGAGAGAAGTGTACTGCGGAGGATAATCGGGGAATCCCCGACCATTGGCACAGAAAACATCGCAAGATCAGAATTCACGCACGATCGAAATATTTATAATAACGTAAAACAAAGCATTCGGGAAAAACTTTAAATTATAGTATTTTAGCGTACTATCCTTTGATGTGGATAGTATATAGTACAAAGGGCGAAATTATGGTACAAATACTATAATTATAGTACAAAATCCAACCCTGTGTGGCTGGGACACGCGCGCTCGCAGAGCTGTTGACACGCTTACTGCGCGTGATGAAGGAAGTAGTGATGGGGCAATTTATACCGATTATACGTTTCGATAAATGGAAGATTTTTATGTCGAGTCTTACCAATATTACTTATTTAAATATTCTTATGGCGTGGATTAGTATGTATGTAAAATTTTTCAGATAATTTGTACATGAATAGGTACATCAATTTTTGGTAGTCCAATTTTTTGATGTAACTTATGTAGGTTAGTTTTGGGACGTGTACTATAAGCATATCTTAGTGCCTTATTTTGGACTAGTTGAAGCTTGTTAATGTTAGTTTTGCATGTACTATGCCATACAGGACAAGCATATGTGAAACATGGTCTTACCAGGGTGAGGTACGTTCTTAATTTTGTGTGGCAACTTAGACAAGATTTTTTATTTAGAATGGGACTCAATGCGTTAAGCGCTTTCATACCTTTTAGTTGAAGTTTAGCCGTGTTAGCTGACCAATTAAGTTTGGAGTCTAGCGTCACACCGAGATACTTCAAGGAACGACTCCAAGGTACATTATATCCATCTATATTTAAAGTTCTAGCAGGTAAAGTTCTTTTTCTGGTAAAGAGGATTGCTTCGGTTTTAGATGCGTTTATTTTAAGTTTCCAATTTTTTAAATATGATAATAGCTTGTCTATCGATAGCTGCAAGCGTCCTATTATTAAATCGATATCTGTGGATGACGTATAGCAGGTAGTGTCGTCTGCGAAACAGGCAACACTGGTTCTAGTTTGGACAGGAATGTCATTAAGAAACAACAAAAATAGGTAGGGGCCCAGGATTGAACCTTGGGGCACGCCGGCAGGAACATTTTTTGGTGAAGAGAAAATATTATTGATGTGGACCGAATAACTACGATTTGCCAAATATGACTGTATTAGCTTGACTAGATTGATGGGAAGGTTCAGTTTTAGCAGCTTGTGCAGCAGCCCCAAGTGCCAAACTGTGTCGAAGGCTTTTTCGATGTCAAGGAGGTACATGCCAGTTGACTTATTAAGATTTAGATTGTATGACACAGATTCGGCAACTCGGGCAAGCTGCTGAACTGTTGAATGGCCTTGTCTAAACCCAAATTGCTCCTCAATTAGTAGCTCGTGGGAGACGCGGATTAGACGGCTGTAGATAATTTTTTCAAATAATTTACCCAGGCTGGCCAACAAACTAATCGGCCGGTACGAGCTAGGGTCTAGAGCATTTTTACCTGGCTTGTGGATGGCAATAACTTTTGCGTTTTTCCACAGTAGCGGGAAGTAATTAAGCTGCAGACAGCCATTGAAGATCTTGGTTAGCTTAACAATACACTTCTGGGGTAGGTTTTTGATAAGATGGTTAGAGATATCATCTGGACCCGGCGCTTTGCGTGGTTTTAAACTTTTGATGCATTTGACAACTTCATTTGGCCTGACCAGGTTTAGTGGGCATGACGTACAGTCAGTTGTGTTTAGCATAGACACAGTTTTTTCGATAGCAGGCAGTTCGTCACTATACCAGCTATGGGTAAGAAGCATGTTATTTTGAAAAGCATCAGCTAGCACATTGCACTGTTCTTGTTGACTAGTGGTTAGCGAGCCATCATTGCGATTAAGTGCTGGCAGTGAAGTAGAACTAGAAGAACGCAGGGTTTTAGCAAGTCGCCATATATCATTGCTGGGGTTTTCAACTTTTTTAAGCTTTTTAACCCAAGCGAGATCGTGGTTAAGTTTTAATGCTTTACTAATTTGAAGCTTTAGATAAATAACATGCTTAATTAGGAGTTTTCTTGTGTGACGATCCTTCTCATTTGCGAGAAATTACTTTCCAGATATTGTTTTGGAATGATCTTAATACCTATTAAAATGCTTATGATAAGATGGTCACCATTTGCTAACCCCAATGTGATAGTATTACCTAAGTAGATAGTAAATTTTGTCTTGTTTTTGTTTATGAGTATTGAGTAAATGTAAATAAGTAGGTACATGATATACAATACTTACATTTCTATTTCAAAAATGAAAGCAGAAATACTAACATAATTAGTCATTTAACCAAATCAGACCACTAATTAAAACAAATTGTTATTCACAAACATAGCTGAAACCTAATTAGCAATTAATCATCATAACCGAAATATATTGCTGTGTCGGTTTAGGTGACGTATGAATTTTAATAACTTTTCAGTTTCAATACAGGTATTTATGTACTTTTAACGCTCTGTGAATATTTTTTTAATGAATTGTAAAATTCTGTGAGATTCACACAAGAGAGTACTTATTCTAGGTAACGTAGGTAAAGAAAGGTAGGTATATTCACAATGTACGTGCACTTCACAGAAGCTCGGGGTGAAAAGGTTGAATAGCAGAGCAAATACCGTAAAGCGATAAAAAGAAAAACCACTGAATCGGTTTCTCTTGCATAATTCATAAGTTCATCTCATTTTCCACTGAGAGAGAATCTATCGTGAACTTTAAGAGATGCATTTGGATTGGATTTGAATATTTTTCATCTCGAATACGGGATTTATGCCGTGAAAAATATACTCATTTCAACCTCTCAAGCAAGATATTTTCGTTCAAGACGCTTCGATTGCTATGATACATTGTTTGTGCCAACATGAAGGAGTAAATTTTAAATCTAGTCATTCTCACTTCTCATAAAAATACTTTATGGGTTAAAAATACTAATATATGTGACTGAATCTGAAAGAAATCTCATCAAAAGAGACGCGATACGCAAGAGAACAATGATGACGAAGCACATTAGGATAACCGCATGTTATATCTTATAGGTAGGTACATATTGTTTTTTTTTTTCACTTTTGTTCCACTGCTGGTATAGGGCCTTTACAATTTCTTAAACAATAAATGAATCCTGTTGATATTTCCTTTGAAGTGTTAACTGCTAAAATGTGAGAGTAAAACGAGTGTCGAATATATAATATTGTAGTTTATTCACTTACTACCAATTCATAATGTATACTATTATTGTAACACCTTACTAATATAATACATAACGACTAAACTAAGACATTTCCTGCCCTTATTGCCTAATAGCTACCAATAATACTAGTTCAGTAAAATGTCCTTTCAATTAAAATGTATATGTGATGGCAACTTTTAAAGGTAGAATATGTATGGGTAATATCGTAATATCACAAAAATGTATTTTAAAACATAATATAAGGAGGACCGATAAAACTAATTGATCATAAAACATCTTCAAGACATGAAAACAAGTAAGTATATGATATTTTCGGCTCTATAGTTTTTTTCCTACCAATCACAAAACATTCAAATTATTTATAAACCAGGGGTTAATTAAAAAAGGAGTAAAAAACAAAAGTATACAGTCTGTTAAAACATGCAAAAAACAATGTTTTCTAAATAGATTCTTACAGTAAAATTTACCCACACATGGAACCTTTTTGCTCGAGAATATAAATACATTTGTTTTATATAACAATAAAATAATGTACTACTTTCTACAGAGCTAATCAGTGTAGGTCTTACCAAAACACTACTCAGGAAATGATATTTATTTGTAAATTTCAAACATTATCGATATAATAACTTTTAGTTTAAAGTGGAAGAAGCAGAATATAACCAAACCAAATGAAACGGAATAAATTGCCACATTACTAGAGAAATGAATTGTGAAATGAATTGAATCGACACGCGCAACATACCCGAAAAGTAGTCTTGATCAGCAGGATTCAGTCTCATTCTGTGACTATTTTGGATTGTGACCACATAACCTAGCTGAAAGGTAATTGGCGTAAATAGCAAAAAACTTATTGATCAATTGATCAGTGAGCGTTTGGTTGTCGCGGCGATCACACGTCTAAGTTACCTTCCGCTCCGCATTCGTCACCCGTCAAACTAGATAGTGATGGGCTAGGGTGCTATCGATACTTTATCGATAGTTCACCTTAGTCCAACATGGACAAATTCCTAATCCGACCCGAGTCCGGAACTGGCGGTACTGCCAGCAGGACTAGCAAGGGAGAGAAAAGACCAAGGGAGAATACTACTCCACCTGACCAGAGGAAGCAATCGAAGAAGTTCCTGGCTAATCCTGAAGGTAGATACAAGATGATGCCTACCTCAAACAGTTTTGAGGGCCTCCCAGTGGATGATGAGGAAAGTGTAGAAACGGAACCGTACCAACTAGCCACTAAGAAGAAGTTGGCTGGTAGCACGCCTCCAATTGTCATCGAGCTTCTAGGGGCTTGGAACCTAGAAAAACTCAGAGACACTATAAAGAAGCACGTGAAAGAGGACTTCCACATGCAATATAAAGGAAGAATGTTGGTAAGAGTGCAATGCTATTCAGCTAGAAGCCATCAACTGCTAAAAGATGCGCTCGTAAAGGAAAACGTGTCTTTTCATACTTTCACAAGGAAGGACGAAAAATTTCCCAAGGCGGTTATCAAAGGACTACCAAAATTTGTCCAGCCCAGCATGTGTGAGGAATTAGCAAGCTTGGGATTCCCAGGTGCCATCATATCTGAACTAAAGACCATTCATCAGTCTGAATGCCCTCCGGTGGTTGTGCAATTGCCAAGCGGCACAAATATGACAAAGTTTAAGCAGATCCGCTACTTGTCAAGCTGCGTCGTAGACGTACAGAAATACAAGCCCAATAGGAAACCGGGTACACAATGCTTCAGGTGTCAGGGTTTTGGACACGCATCCCGGAATTGTAACCGTCAGGCGCGCTGTGTCAAGTGTGCGCAAGAGCATCCAACTTGGGAGTGTCCTAAAAAGGATCGTGAAGCACCGGCCCGCTGCTGCAACTGCCAGGAAGAGCACCCTGCAAACTACACCCAATGCAGTGAACGCTTAAAATACTTGGAGCGTATAAAAACCAAGCGTGAAACTACGTGTTTGGCCATCAATTCCGGGAATTCACAAGCAATATTGAGTGGACGAAGTTCGTGGGCCCAAATTGCTGCTACGAAGAAGAAACCTCAGGATATTCAGCCCCACACAGCTGCCGCTCAATTGTCTATCGCCAGAGCAACGGTTCAACTTGATCGTGGATCGCTGCCGAAAAGAACACCATCAGATTCTCCAGCCGTAACATACTCCCAGAAGAAACCTGCTATTGACGCGGAAACAAGTGAAATGCTAGAAATCCTAAAGATGTTACAGTCCATTAAGCAGGAATTCAAACAATGTAAAACTGTCATGGAAAAAGTTATTCTTATAGTGACACATATGGGTCACTATGTGTAGTAACCAAGAATTGCGCCTATTTTACTGGAACGCGAATGGCGTACACAAAAAGCAACAGGAGCTGGCCGATCTCGCAGTAAGTAAGCTTAGGGCCGATATCATTGCACTCAACGAAACTAGAATCACTAACCGTCTCAATCTTAAAATTCCTGGGTTTGCTTGTTACCGCATGGACAAGCGCAGTGATGGCTCTGGCCAGGGTGTAGCCATATTGGTACGTTCTGACTTAGCTCACAATGTACTCCCCTCACCTAAAACACGGAAACTTGAAGCTGTAGGCGTCTCACTGAATCTTAACTCTAATAACAATCTTATTATTTATTCGATTTACCAATCTCCAAATTCTCCACTCATCACTACTGACATCGATCAGATAATGGCTACGGGTGTCAAAGTTATTGCAATGGGCGATCTGAACTCGAAGCATCCCTTGTGGTCACCGAGTCATCCTAACAAGCATGGATTAACCCTCTATGATCACATGACTAAAAATGATTTTACGATTCATGCTCCACAGAAAGTAACTCTTGTCCCTTATCGTGCTGGTGACATGCCATCTATTCCGGACTTACTGTTAACTAAAAATGTATTTTCCCTGGAATCTATCACAACTATCTCAGCCTTGTCTTCTAATCACTTACCAGTCCTTGCTACTTTTAAAATGAAATTTCAACGTCATCCCATAACCAAATTTAACTACGCTAAAGCTGACTGGAATAAATTTCGACAGCATCTAAATAATAACACTTTTCTTACCTCCGAAACATTCCTTACGGCATCCGCAATAGATAACACAGTTTCCCAGCTCCAGAAAAACATACTTGATGCTAGGGATTCAAGTGTACCTATCAGCAAGTTGCGGCCATGGTCCATCTGCTCTTTGCCTAGGCGTATCCAAAGGCTCATCAGGCTAAAAAATAAACTACGTAGGTACGCTTCTATAGAAACACGCCCCCTAGTACGCAAAATATTGAACCATCGTTCCTACAACCTAAAAATAGAAATCGCAACCTCTATCAAGCAGTACAATGATATTATGTGGCATCAGAAGTTACAAAGAGTCGACAACCCCGGGAAAGATCTATGGCGACTTGCCAGATCGCTCCGCTCAGATGCTTCAACTACTATACCCTCTTTGAAAACGGATGACAATTCGCTTACTACTACTGAAAGTGAACAATGCCAAGCACTAGCCAAGAGTTTCCTGAACAACATGCTCTTGACTAATGATTGGCCAAGCGATATTTCATCAAGCGTTTTCGACTCTGTAGGCAACATTCTGGAACAGGCCTCTAGCCCTGACCATTCCATGCTCGTCCGTCCCTGGAAAGTCAAAAAAGCTATTCTGAGTTTAAAACCACGTAAAGCACCTGGTCCTGATGAAATTACAAATGTAGTAATAAAAAATATTCCCCAAAAGTGCGTAGTGCAATTAACAAAACTTTTCAATGCATGTATAACTCTTAGCTACTTCCCCTCACCATGGAAAGTGGCTAAAGTTATAG
Organism: Macaria notata; assembly: GCA_927399415.1. Taxonomy (NCBI): domain Eukaryota; kingdom Metazoa; phylum Arthropoda; class Insecta; order Lepidoptera; family Geometridae; genus Macaria; species Macaria notata. The sequence goes on from OV656727.1 coordinate 7,928,401, forward strand.
CCATTCACAAACCAGGAAAGGACTTCTCCTATCCAGTATCATACCGTCCCATCAGTCTATTGCCCTGTTTGGGGAAATTGTTCGAAAAAATTCTTTATAAACGGCTACTCCAGGCATCAAGCCACCTTTTAATTGAAGAACAATTTGGATTTCGCCAAGGGCATTCCACTGTCCAACAGTTGGCAAGAGTCGCTGAAACGGTCTCCCACAACCTTAACCTGAAAAATTCTACTGGAATGTTCCTTCTAGACGTCGAAAAACCTTTTGACAGCGTTTGGCATAAGGCCCTCATTTATAAACTTTATTCTCTAGGCCTACCCACTTCTGTAATAAAAATGACCTACTCTTATCTCTCTGAACGAAGTTTTCGCGTCCACATTAAAAGCAGTAAATCTGTCCTTTTTCCAGTGCCTGCTGGAGTCCCGCAAGGCTCAATATTAGGCCCATACCTATTTCTCCTCTATTTGAATGACATTCCAGTTCAAATTCGCACCAAGCTAGCGTGTTTCGCCGATGATACCGAGTGTATGACGTCATCGCCAGATGTTGACATAGTTATATCACGGTTACAACTAGCCATTGACTTGCTAATTGAGTACTTTAATAGATGGAAGCTCAAAATTAACGGGTCTAAAACGGAAGCGATTCTCTTTACCCGCCAAAGATCCTTGCCTACGCGCGTGCTCAATATTAATGGTCACAGTGTCAGTTGGAGTAGATCAGTTAAGTATTTAGGTACTGTTCTAGACAACAAGCTCAACTGGACAGAAAATACAAACAAAACACAAAAGGTATTAAAGCCTTAAATGCCTTGAGCCCCGTGCTGAACAGGAGATCCAACCTCAGCTGCCACACTAAATTGCAGATCTACTGCACTCTGGTCCGCCCGTGCATTACTTACGCTTGTCCAGTCTGGAGCGGTACATGCGTAACCAACTTAAATAAACTGCAGGTGTTACAGAACAAAGCGCTTAAAATCGCATATAATACCCCATTTCGTACTAACCTGTTGCACATAACAATTGGCCTTCCACGTATTGATGTATATATTTATAAACTTTCCGAAAAGTTTTATCTTTATACTAACCCCCAAAGTAAAAACAAACTAATAAACTCACTTTGCACAACCCGTGTCACTAACTTAAATTTTATCGATACTTATTGTCGATACAAACTTCCCCACCATATCTTTCTGAGTCACAGACTTGAGTGCAAAGATTAGGCCGTGCCCATTGCATGAGCGCGCGCGATCTGCGGGTCGTTCCGCCGCGCGAGTCGCCCCGCAGGTTTACCAGTGGGTATCGGACCGCGGCGGCTATCGCGGCGGGCGGCTGCGGCACGCGCTCGCTTATGCATAAAACCACGCAGCGTTCTGTCGGCTCCTGCTGCCTACGCCTACGTCACAGCATGACTCGACCGAGTCACATTCATAGTTGTTGAAGTAAATATTTTTCTACCCGCAAATTGTATTTGTTAAAAATGTTTAGCTGTAATCAAAGCAAACATAAAGATTACATGATTTTAATAGTAAAATACGTCAAGGAAGCTATGATTATTGTTTGTTAAAATTTATGATAAAAGTTTTGTATGACCATAGTGTTAAAAAAAACAGTTTATATTTTGTTGTAACTGTTAGGATATAATATGTACACTGACATTGTTACTTAAGGTGAATCTTATAATAATAAAGAAATTTTGAAATTGAAATTGAATTTATTGATCAAAGTCTCTTGAAGCTTTTTAATCCTACCCATTATTTTCCCACGCCTGTAATACCAATAAAATCTTATTGCCGCTTAAAAAAAAAACAAATAAGAAATTTCCAATCACTTGACCTTGTTTTTACTATCTATATTATTCCGCCTTTTACAAAATCAACTTCTTCTTCGTGAGAGTGGCCAACTCTGGTGTCGTGATATTTCAAAGTGCCCCAAGCACCAAAAGAAGCAAGAAATTACAAACAATTCATGATTAAATGTAGTTTTTTGGTAAGACCGCGCCACTACAACTGTACTACATAGCCTCGACCTCGTTTTTAGCTACCGACACACTTACTGCCACCGACACGCCTGAGTCGTTTTTGATGTACGCCTGCAAGGAAAATATTTGTTAACAATGATAAGATATAACAACAATTAATTATAACTATTGAGTTAGTATTCAAGCACAGCACAAGAACTAATAAATAGTCTTTTCACAATTTTTATCTACTTGGTTTATGGTGTCAGGTGGATAAAATGGTGGAAAGACTTTTAATCCCTATCTGCCATCTTTGTCTACGACATGGTAAAGTATAAAAAGATTAAGTAAGATCGTCATTTGTTTCGCCTCTTGAACTAGAGCAGATAACAGATAAAATACATTCGTAGTAACTATACATAGTAGTAACTTTCATTGGCGACGCAATCATCTGCCGGATGTTTCACAAATTCGAAAAGATTTCACTCAAAAGTGAAACGCCGATCATAGAAGTTCTTCCAAATATATAATAGGTAGATCGTTGGTAAATTTGGACGTCTTTGATTAGCTCTTATTTTCAAGTGGAAACTTTCCAAATTTGTATAACACCTATCTGGTTCACTTTATCAATAACTTTGCTCTGTGGATGCGTCCTATATATACTTTTATGTTAGCTAATTAATATCACAACTCACATCTTGCATAGTGACATGGTCGTACACTTCATACGAGATGGGCACGTGCGTGGCGGCGACGAGGTGCGCGTGCGACTGCGGCGCCATCTTGTCGGGGTGGCAGCGCAGGCGGTGCGAGCGCAGCGTGGACGCGTACGCGAACCGCTCGTCGCACCACTTGCATGTGAGGGGCTTGTCACCCGTGTGTGTGTACATGTGGACCTGTAATAAATAGTCATGTTGTATACAATCTCAATTGTGTATGAATCATGTTGCAGGCTACGGCGTATGATTTTGGCGTTAGAGGTGCTAATAAATACGTATCTCAAAAAATTATTATGTTATCTAATAAAATAAAATGTACGTGTATAAATTTGAACTTTGTGTCGACTATATAAAACAATTTTGGCACAGTGTGTTATGGGCACATCAGCAATTTGAAGAAGCTTCACTTATTCGCTGCTTGAATAGTGCAAGTTTGAAATGATAAATGTCTGTCTCAAAACCATAAACTATTTAGTGTGGAGTAGTTACAATAAAGAACGACGGTTAGCGATTGGTTAACCACCACTAACCTATGAAATAGTACAATATGTTACTTCTTACAGTGTGTCATCTAATACATTGCAAGAAATGAGTTTAAGTAAAGGAAGAAAGAAAATATTATTTATGGCAGATTTATCAGAGAAACAAACACAAGTAAGAACATAATAAACAAACACAAAATCTGCCCCAACTCAGCATAATGCTGGTAAGTCAAGCCCGAGCCTATCTTACTTAAAAGCAATAGATGACTAACTTTGAGCGTCTGCCGTCGCTTGAAGGCCTTGTTGCAGTAGGAGCAGACGTGGCGGCACTTCTCCTCGTGCACGAGCAGGTGCTTGCGCAGCGTGCGGCGGCTGTTGAGCACGCGCCGGCAGATGTAGCACTCGTACGACGTGTCCGCGTGCGTGTCCATGTGCGTCTTCAGGTTCGAGTACGTCTTGAAACTGGAGACAGTAGTGATGAAATGTAATATTATCAGACACTTTAGTACCAACTTTTAATCTTGATCTAGGCTTTACATATCAAGATTAACAGAACACATTTACAGAAATGTAGAGGCCAATTTCCACTAAAACCCGATTGTAAAATAACTCAGAATTGTAACTAAGTAAGACCTAAGAGAGAAATTGACAGTGTCATTGTTTACTAACATAATCCAAGTGTAGAAAATAGCGTGCAAGTGTCCACGGCGACAGGAAGATTTAAAATTAAGATAGACTATAGAGCTCGCTACAGACATTTGATTTCAGAATTCATCATCAGCCTGCACACAGCATATACGCTCATGCAGAAACCATCAACATCAGCAGCTATATGATAATGATTTGGGCATAAGTAGTTCTTGTACTCATGTACCCTTCAAGATATACCGAGCACATAATATAATACTCACGGCTTGTTACACTTCCTGCAGACGAAGGGCTTGTCGTCGCTGTGTATGGCACGGTGCTGGCGCAGCTCGCCGCCCGTGCCGCACGCGTAGCCGCACAGGTCGCACACGTAGCTCTTTATCTTGTCGTGCACTACGCGCTTGTGGGACGCCGCCGACGAACGGGTCGTGAATCTGGAATAAAAAAAAGAAAAAACACATTTAGTATGACAGATTTACACTTGGATAGTCATTGTACGTACACACATACACATATTGAGGTAATTTTATAAAGAGGGGGAATACTACAGACGCAACTTCATAATCTTTTTGATGTTTGGCACTGAGCGAATCGGGAATTTAAACAACTTGCACGACTATACAAAGGCACGGTGAGTTAATCAACATTTCGATAGCTCTAAAAAAGTTATAAGTACCTACTCAAGCACTTTTATTATTGTTGTGATAACATACGACGAAATTAACTTCCAAGATTTATGTATTTGTTTCAATAAAAAAAATTGCAGTACCTACTACTTATATGTTGTAAATACTTACTTGAGATTACAAACGTCGCAATGGTATATTTTTCTGTCTTCTATAGGAATGTGAGATCTCTCGTGGCTCTTCAGTGCGTCTTTCGTAGTAAACACCTTCTCACAAGATTCACACGTGTACTGGCGCTCAGATTTAGGCACATGTCTCATTTTATGCTTAATTAGGGCAGACTCGGATTTCGTTATTCTGGGACATTTATCACAACTGAAAGACAAAACATATTTTATAAATTAAGAGGCACAATCCAAAAGAGTAATACTTACTTTGTTTTAACTAAAATTGTAATAAGTAAAATATGAAAAGGGTGGTAAAATTATATTTAGCCATCTTCTTGGGTGAATACTTTGAGATTAGAGAGAACTTTTTGGATTATACAAATACCTAAATAGGCAAGCAGACTTAATGTTAGGATGACGACTAGTGATACCGAGAGTACCGATGTATAGCAACTGCTGTCTTTAACATAAGTCAAACGACAAGCTGAAAAAATTACCAATTATTATACTCACGCCAAAACATTAGGGTTCTTGTGATCCTGTACGTGCTTATACATAACAGACTTGGATTTGAGTGTGATACCGCAGGAGCACTGCACCACCGGCAGAGTTCTGTGCTTCTCCTGGCAGTGCCGCGTCAAACTGTACCAACTAGAGCATTCCTTCGCACACACTTGGCATATAAACCTGGAAGAATTAAAGTCAATTACATCTAAATATATAAAACTCAAAGGTAACTAACTGACTTAATTTAGTTGTAATAACCACTTAACCGTAGTAACGCTAGCACTTACGTCAAAAATTACGTCGAAAAATTAGCTCGACAAGTTTCGGAAAACTGAGTTTTCCATCATCAGGAGGACGAGTCAGCACGCGCGTCCCGGTTGGCCGCCTCGTCCAGACTGGTTCGCCGACCCGCTGCCGCACCCCCGCGCCTCTGCGCCCGCTCCGCTCTCGCAGCCGCTCGCGCACCGCGACGGGTGAGGATAGGCGATCAAGGCGCCACCGGAGGATCGTGTATTTCTTCCTCATCGCTTGAGAGCCGTTGCACCAAGATATTGGGGTCCGCGCATCTATTGCTTTTTCTATTGCTTCCCGAACTTTCCTCGGTACTAGGAACTTCTCCTTGGCCAAGACCGACACCTTATCGAAACGTAGGAAGTGGTTCACCCCTTCAGCATGTTCTGCCAAAGCGGATTTAACAGTCACTTTTTCTAACACACCGTATGTGTTCCGCCACCCTCGTAGAAATATTGCGGCGGGTTTCTCCGATGTAACTCATACCACAGTCGCAAGGTATACCTTGGGCATGTAACGGCTCACGATAAACACCTGGGGCATGTAACGGCTCGCTGTCTTTAGGTGATCGCAATAGTTGCCTCAGACGACTAGGTGGACGAAAGATGGTTTTCAAATTATATTTCCTTTTAAGGAAAATACCAATCTTGTCCGTCACGCCTTTGACAAACGGCAAGTAAATCGGAGCCCGATCTACTCCAACCGGTTTCTTGCGATCTGATCCTGTCGCCAAGCGCAAACAATTTCGCCAACTGTATCCATTCTTCTCCAGTGCTCGTCTAACATGATCCAACTCTGCATGTATATACTGTGGGTGACACAGACTTAGAGCACGGTTTATCAGGGATCTAGGAACAGATGCGAGTTGCGAAGGATGGTGATGTGACTCAGCACTTAAATATCTGTCCGTGTGCGTCGGCTTTCTGTACACTGCGTGAGACAATGTACCATCCTGTTCCCGCCGGACGCTCACATCAAGAAAAGGCAGTAAGTATTCCTTCTTTTTCATGCTCCACCGTGAACTGTATCTTCGGGTGTATAGCATTCAGGTGTACTGTAAACTGCGCTAGATCATCTTTGGTAATTTTTGACGTAAGTGCTAGCCGGTTATTACAACTAAATTAAATCATGCCTTACGGGAACTATAATACAGTGATAACTGACTTGACTGATATAGTGATCTATCAACGCACAGCCCAAACCACTGGACGGATTGTGCTGAAATTTGGCATGCAGGTAGATGTAATGACGTAGGCATCAGCTAAGAAAGGATTTTTGGAAATGACAGTTTTAATGGGGTGAAATAGGAGATGCAAGTTTTACTGAGAGTGAAGCCTCGAGCACCCACTAGTACAAGAATAATTCGTTTTTTCAACCACTCTAATATTATAAAGAATGTATAATTGTTACTTCTTCAAACTCAAATGATTAGGAGATTTAGATAAAATTTGTGTGGTTTAGTACATAGTCTACTAAGAGGCTACTATTATATAAAATAGCTACAATTTTGTACCTAGTGGGGCCTATAGTCAGACAGATTTATACCCATGTAGAGGTTGATGTGATCTATTCTATGATGAGTTGTTTTAACGCAAAATCAAAAGTACAGGTGGTGTATGTTCACAAGCTTTCGATCATATAGCAATAAGTACTGGATTTTAACTCTTTGTTATTCTTAGAAAACCAACAACTATGCTAGTTCAACTAGTGAGCTGTGATAGTAAGCAAACCCACAGTTCCTACATAGTACATACCTAACAAAATTTTTGATATTCATATTAGCATATTTATTGTTGTCATCTTTTTGTTCCGGGTCTGCTTTCTCATCTTCACTATCAACTATATTGTTCAACTTTTTGCTCTCCAGTTTGTGATCAGCAACATGCTTGTATAGAATACTCTTAGACCTGATTTCAAATCCACACAAACATATTACAACAGGCTCGGTTGTGTGCTCATCTGCATAGTGGTCTTGTAAAGTGGTCCAGCTCTTCATTTTTTCAGAACAGAATATGCAGTCAAATCTGTAAAGCAGATATTTGGAAGTTAAAGAATAGAATAAATTTATGATTGTAAGTTAGTAAAAGGAAAATTAAAATGGGATTGGGCGGTCACGTAGTTCGTATGCGCCCCGAACACTGGGCTGGGTTAGTGACACAGTGGGAACCTTGAGGGCGACGTGGTAGAGGAAGGCCCAAGACCTACTGGCGTCAGGATCTCGACCAGTTATGGGGTGCCTAGCGTGAGGCTTTCGACCGGGACACATAGAAGGAGTTGTGGGAGACCTTTGCCCAGAAGTGGGACAGTATAGGTTCACAATAAAAAAGTGAGTAAAAGTAAAACCAATATTTGGGTAACCAGCACTAGAGCTTCATGCTACTGTGACTGTGGTATACATCAATGATGTCAGATGTTTTTAAGGTGAACGCTTTCAACATTAGAATTCACTTATATCATAGAAATTAACTTTACAAACTTAGCCTAATGCATTTAATGTGGATTTATTTAATCCACAAACCTTAATCATTTCATTTTATCTGTTTTTCTCAATCCATATATCATAAATATTCTTGGAAAGTTTACTAACTATATAGGGTTAACTATACAGTTAGTATAATGTGTAATATGTAATGTACGTACACGACACGTAAGTTTTTGGTTAAATAAACAAATTATTATTATAGTTAGACAGGGTTAAATGTTTACTTACGACACTATATCTTTCACTTTGAAATTAGGTGATTTTAAAATTTCATTCAACTTTTCTTTATCTGTTTTAGTTGCAACTATTGGTTTCAATTTTTTCCTTTTTATTTGTTTCAGTGTGGCGATGGCAACATTGTCTAAGTAGTCTTCATCATCATCATCATTGTGGTGCCCGTCGTCATATAGATTTATGTCTTCCAGAATTTGATGATTGTTAAGAGCAGCTGAAAATAATGGCATACTTTGGAATGTTGATATATCATATTTGATAAGTTTTATGGATTCTTCTTCTTCTTATCAAATGAGAGTGGCCAACTCTGGTGTCGAGAGTTACAGAGTTAGTTTTATGGATTTATTATGTATGATTCCATTAATAGAAAGATACAAGTGTTTGATCATTGAGGCTTTATCCACCAAACCTAAAGTAAGCAATACATGAAATATTCACTAATGATAATACAATAAGATGCAAACATACCATGGTGAGTAAGTATTTTTACTTGTGTATTCTACAGATATATTCCTAGTATATAAAAATACTTACAAACTATATCTTCAGCTGTCATTTCATCTTTCACCTGCAAATAAAAGTAAAATAAATCTCTAAATCAGTGTTTTAGCACTAAACAACAAATTTATAGAAGATATATATAATCATGTAAAAAAATATTTTGTGTTGTGTATTTATTTTATGCTGTATTAAAATTGTACTAAAATAAAGGTGTCCCATTTGAGTTCCAGTTCCATTTCAGTACAGGCAAAATTAAAATAACAAAAACAAATATGGCTAGTAGTATAGCTTAGGCAAAATATAAGCTTTTATAAGATCCAAATTGCTTTTATGGTTGTCAAAATATTGTAAAGCCTAATTTGAACTGTAACTTACCTCAGATTTTATAGCTGAAGTGGCCAAACCAACAGGTGCTGCATCTTGTTCTTCAGATTTAATTTGTAACCCTCCCAGATCATCTACACATATTTTTTTTAATGTATCCTGTATTTTGTAGCATTCCAACATAAAAAGGTGGAAAGTAACCAATTTTTCTTCACAGTTTACACATATTTTTGAGGGAAGTGCATCATTATCAGTAATCTGAAAATAATATAATGTTTACAAAATGAAAGTTTACTAAAACTTCTCTATCTGTATGGATATTCTTATGTCTTAAGAGATTGTCATTGAAGACACTTAGGTAATAGTGAACTGAACATGTGTTCAGTATATTGTATGTTAAAGATGCATTAACATATTTGTATCCTACAAATATTATCATCATTATTTTACTAGTGCATTGTTACTAGCAAAATACTAAAATTGTTGACGCAGTTTGTGTTTACAAAATTATATAAGCATAAAATCTTAGACTTCAGGGTGCTATCCCCTAGATGTAAAAGAAAATGCAGTGTATCATATAATACTAAAGTAAACACACATTACATTGCAAGTAAACATAAATTTGATATCAACTGTTCTGCAAGGCACAACGACAGATACTTACGAAAATTTGTAAGAAATCTTGAATCATTTTAAGAACGCTTTTGTTACTATCATCCAAGACATCTTTTGAGAATTCATCTTTTGAAGCACACAATCTACACAAATCTTTCATAGCCATTTTGTCTGTAAGATTGTTTAAAATCTTTATGTTATTGGTGCCTAGTGGCTAGTAACTGGCTTTAAATACAGTGTTAATAACTTGGTAGTCATAATAACATTATTTGTTGAGATTTTCCTCGATTTTCTATCAATAAATAAAAAATAAAAATTCACCAAGCTTAGATTTTTTTTTTTCAACTAAAAACATCAGTATTTCAGAAACCTAGACTTTGACTTTGACATAATATTGGCAATTAACTTTTTTTTAATTCTTAAATGTATGTATGTGTGTGGCCATCAAATCGTACACCGTGCTTTGGTGCTATCCTTGCCGTAGTTACCTTTGGTGGTACAAATTGTTATTGTAACGTGTTCAAATATTGGTCTTCTTTTCTGTTGTCGAGTAATTAAAAAAAATTGTTTGTGGTCATTTTGGTTCGGAAGCTAGATTGTAATCTATTTTGTTACAGAAATCCTGAAATAATGGCTTTATTGTGGAAAAACAGACCTCTGTGTTCATTATTAGTGTGAAGAAACGTTGTGTAATTCAGTGGTTGTAATAGTACAATCCCTTCGTACCATATTTCGAAAACCGCCAAAGCGTCAATCAACAATGGAGCCCAACTGAAATTCCCACAAAGATGGAAATTCATTCAGAGTACGTTGAGACCGGTGCTTCGGCATTATCTTACGATAATGTTAGTTTTTGTAAGAATGAAGATAGCGGATATCACACTTTCACGCCGGGATCACTCGAGAGAGCTGAAATATCCAGTGATTTTCTGGACCACTCTGTCATCACAAGCCAAGGTATCACAGGCATTACTGGTCAAATACAGATCGGCTACTTTCAAGTCACCCCTGATATTAACATTCACTTGGGCCGGCGATACACCCATTCAACAGGAAATAATGATAGCCTGTCAGAGACGCCGCCATACAGACGCGGGTTCAAACGGCCGCATTCATCCACTGTTGAGAAGTCGGACAGCGGCTCAGTTGCGACACCAACCAGCTTTATTGCAGGGAAAATAAAAAGTCTTGATGTCAATGAAAATAAAGAGAACGACATACTATCTCCTGTGAGTTCCCAATGCTCAGAAATATTAAAGAAGCACCTCTTTCAACATGATTTTGATCCAATATTAGCATATCCAATTACTCCAGTAAAGAAAAATTGCAAACGAAGTCCCTGTCGTAAGTCAGGCAAGAGGTCTCAATTTGTTATTCACTCATTGTCTTGTGACTCCAAGGGGCTGCAGCATAAAGAGGGTCACAGAGCCTCCTGCAAAGCTGTTAGAACTATTAATTTCTGGCCGGAGCAAAAAGTAGACATCATTAAAAAGCTGTACCATGAAGCTGGAACTGTGCCCCCTGTCATGCAGATTTTAAGTTACTTATCTAATAATGATATCCACAACTTCTGTTCAGTCAGTGAAGATTGGGCAAACATTTGGAAATCTATCAGTGATAAGAACAGCAAAAAGAAAGAATTTGAAGAGTATATTAAAACCATAAAAGAAAATCAGGAGAATAGAGACAAAGGCATAACTCCTAAAGCAGCTCATATCAAACCAGCAAGACATTTCAGGGAAATCCAAAATGAAATTCATCAAGATAACTCACTGAAAGCCACACCAGGAGCCAGTCCTCCAGTGTCCCCTAAAACCAACCGATTCAGGACATTTACCAAGGTTAGTTACAAAACATATCTGGCTAAGGCTTGTTCAGTTAAAACTATGGCTTTTCGTGAGATGTGATAACTTTTAGGCACAGCCAGTCATGATCTCTTATTCCCACTTTATACTTGAATGTTAAATGTTTTATGTTAACAACCATTGCAATAATATGTAGAAGATATAATTGTGTTATTCTAATGTTACACACTTTTATTTTTCAGTCTGCCTCATTGGATTCCCGCTGCCAGATGCCCTGTGTGCGTTGCTGCCTGCCTGCTAAAGTAAACAATGATCCTTCTGGAGAGGTGTGGGTAGATTGCACGAGCAAATCATGCCTGTTTCAATTTTGCAAATTCTGTAAATGTCCTCGGCACTCTGGTAAGTTCTGCTTTCAGTATGATCTTAATGCCCCGAGTCCCTCTAAACGCAAGAAGACTCAATATGCTGTTGGTACTAAAAAAAGTAGAAGGAACTTGATGCGGCTATAAACTTGTACATCAAAGTTTTAATACCAGTGTTAGTTTTAAGTTACTGTACTGCATTCCGTTTCCAAAGATTCTTACATTTTTGGAGCTAAAGGCTTATACTTTGAGATTAAGAGGAGGTCCTCTAGATGCAGTGCCATTATTAGTTTATTACCTCTAGTTAGGAACCAAAATTGTCTAGTGTACAAGCTACCTACCTCAAAAATTGTATTAAAGCAAATAAAGTAGGTACAGCTAGAATTTAATCTAAGGTGTGCTGTCCAAATGACATTTTACAATAATGTGTATTGAAATTAATGTGTGTGATGAATTGATTATAACTACACCAGTGTTTTAAATCTCATGACATAAGAATTTTTTTAAATATCTCTCTTTGCCATAGTTTTATTGATTATCTAAATAGACTGAATTATTAGGCCATCATGACAAAGTCTGTGTTAATTTTTAGTGTTGTAAATATTTTGTAAGTTACGATAAGATTGCATTTTATTTTAACTGAGAGTCAGGTACCTAGTTAATTTCGTCTTTTTATATTTTCTATAAATACTCTTGTGACTATTGTGTTTGGTAAAGTTTCTGAATGTAGAGTCTGTGACATTATGATGTTCTAATCTTCAACTATAATTGTAAACATATAGTCAAGTGAATTTTACAAGATATTGCTATCCAAGGCTTTCTGAATTTTAAGCCTATCATAAATAAATATAAAGACATCTTTAGTATTCTTCAAAACAATAATAAAATCTATTATAGTCAGAGTAACAAGAAATAGAAAGTTATGTTCCAATATTTTTCTCTATATTCTGATCTTTATTATTTAATAATATGCCATGACATATAAAAACAAGCCTAACATAAGGTGACATTGCCTTGTCTAAGACTGTATAATTTACATCACTAATAAGTAACAAGTACATGCTGTAATTTAGATGTTTTAAATATTTATTATGGCCATATTTGGAACCGTTGGGAATCTACTGGATTATCTAGCTGCTGCTAGGCCAGTGAAGGAATATTATATAAAATTAAATATGTGAAAGTCCACACATATCTTAAAAAAATTCATTATTCAACTTCTCTTGCATAATTATATACTTCATTTTGAGACAACTTGATCATAATGTGAATTCACAGGTAAATAACTGAATTTTTGCTCAGAGTACATATGAACAAAACATGCAAAGGTTTTTAATTTTAGCACTTTTATAAAGTCTTACTAAAGTATCTACAAGAATAATTACATGTGTCAAATATAAAATCTCGAATAATCCCAATAGGTACCTATTCCTTCTACAAATAATACTCAAGTTTTATGTTTTAAACCTGTAGTCTGTAAATATTTATGTCTTTTGCATATAAATCTCCATTATAGTGCTCATGAATTTATTTCTTGGAGCTTTTAACAATAGTAATTAAGTACCCCTAGTCGTCATTTTAATTTTACTTATCCATGTGTCACAATGATGATGTTTTTTATCTGACTCTTATAATTCCCTCTTGAATTTCTTAATTTTTATTAATGTTAAGTTACTTGAAGGCAATTCCTTTAGTATTTTTATGTAATTCTATAGTTATAATTGGCCACAATTTGATGTTAGGGCACTTAAGCTGCTACATTGATCTGACTATTTTTATACACCTACTTATTCGAATATAATACTTACTTATTAGGATACAGGTTGTGTTTTTATTAATGGTGCCTTATTGTATAGACTATTTTATAACATTAGACAATAATAAATGGCCGACATAAAAATAACAATTTAAGTGTTTTAAAACATACCAGAATTATATTTAATTGGATATACATATTAACTGATGTAGCAGCCTGCACTTATTAAACTGAATTCCGATTATTAATAACTTTAATTCTCTTTTAATATTAAAGAATTTTTCGATGTAAATATATAAAAATGGGACCAATACTAATAATTTTAATAATGTGCTCAATTTCAAAATAAGATTGCCTTAATATGTACATTATTTCATTTAAGTTTTTCGATGAGTATGAGGATCACAGGATATTAAAACCTCATGTATTGGAGTAGTATAAGGTCTCTACCATCAATCTTTTAAAACCTGGCGATAAGATTTTGTGAGTGGAATATGTATTACAAAACATCTGAATGTCATTGCTCTATAATGCTATCTACGTCATATACGATGCTTTTTGGTGGCGATAAATGTTTTTCTTCATTTGATACTCGGTTTAACATCTAAAATCCCCGACTGCTAATTATTTTTGGCTTAATTGAAGACATTCAAGTATAGAAACCAAAAGAAATATATTGTATTGTATGGAAGTGACATACATTACATAATCCACACGTAAGATTCTGCCCATTAACTTGAGCCAATATGTATTATAAATGTTGACGATTTTATTGTTTGTTTAATGCGAACGGTATTTATAATTGTATTCCATGAAAAGCTTAAAAAGCTTTGTTTTAAATTAGTTTTAGTAATAAAAGTTTTGATTCCAATGTATATTTCTTTTGTCTTATATAAATGTTCATGGTAACAAGGTATGAAATAATAGGATCAAATCCAGTATTAAAAATATTTTATTATACATTTATGGGTAATATTTACAAAATAGAGAATTCTTATTAAACTAGATGTTGATAGACACGTAATATAAAAAAGCGTCTTATCATATTTTTTCTTACATTCGTAATTTGGTCCACCAATTAGTGTAATGTGAAATCTCGAATGACTTTTCGTACAAACTGTTGTTCACTCTATAAGTACTTACTCAAAATAAGAAAAGTTAAGTATGAAATATTGTTATAGCTAGGTATTTATTTTCTCAGTTTATTAGATGTACCTATACAACCATTTGCATGAAAGGTATATAGTCCAAGCTGCTGCACTCAAGAAACAAAATGATTGAGCAGATGCATTTTCATTTAAAAATCTTAGAATATAATTTGATGAATAAATTTATTCATTGTAGGCTGAAGTGGGTATAATAATTTTTTGAACTTCAGTATAAAGTTAGCATGAGTAGCAATATCGAAACCCAGCTGAAATTATTCGTCAAAAATTAATAGAAAATAGCAAACTATCCTTCAATGAGGCTCTGTCGCTATGGAAAACGCGAATTTTAGCTATAAATCCATATCACTCAAACTTTCGTCTTAGTTTGCTTTTATAACCCATCCATATGCTTCACAAACACGTCCAACATACCATTCTACACATTACAATAGAGTACACAGTAATTGCAACTCTCCTGTGGTTAGTAGAATTCACTGTTGGACATTGATAAGTCAAACACATGGACAGGGCATTAGCACAATATTTTACATTAAAATAAATAGTTAAATTGTAACATCTTTGATGAGTATGTAATTCCATAGATTTGAGAGTTGACTAAAGTCCGGTGGTTTACATGTGTTCACTCATAGTCCTCTGGTTGCAGTAAATCAGCCGAGACCCATCACGTACTTTGGTATCTGATACGCCACTTGAGGTATTTGCTTCAGCATTGAGAGCCTGGAAAGACAACACGTCTATAGAACTCGTTACATACGTCATATATTTATCAAATAATCGTTTCATATTTTATAATACCCATTGACGTGTTGAGTAGGATGCAAGACTGATATTAAGCATCGCGATTGGCCATCCCAGAAATAGAGATGCTGATGTTTTAATTCAACACTCAGATTGAGAGTACTTTTTGATAAATACAACTTGACTTTTTAAGGCTTTTCGGGCAATTTGATAGTTGTCGATACGATACCAGAGTTCGTTACACTTAAACGAACTTATATGTATTTTTTTATATTATTTTTAAACTTACATTAGATAGGCTCACGCTTGACTACAACTTGCCTGATAAAAATAAAAATAAATTTAAATAAATAATAATTTTCCTGGATGGCACCTGAATAAACGTAGAAAGTTTATATCCCGTGGGAACTTATCATTTTTGATAATCTGATAAAGATATGTTTGTTTGAACAAAGAAAAAACGTTCTAGCATTGAAAAAAGCTTTTGTCATATATGTATGTTAAAACGCACCAAATCTTTCCACCTTAGTATAACAGGAACCACAACCAGATTAAAAGCTGTGCAGAGTAAGTTTCTATTTTCTTATAAATAGCTTACCTATATCTATGTACATATTTACAACTGTTACACTATATTTTACAGATAGGTAAAGGTGTACCGTACCAACCTGATAGGACCGTGTCGGAAATCTGTAAGTATGCCACCACCTTTATACTTGCTGTACAGAAGGCTCATCTCTGTTAAGAAAATAATTGTTAGATAATACATGATACATTAAAGGTACCTACAAGAAAGAAAATGAAAAAAGTAAGTACGCTATTTTTTGCTATATATTTACTTTGACAACAAAAAAACCCTGCACCCAAATTGCAACCAGATTATATTGCATATAGTTTAAAGCTTTTACTATTTGTTCAAAGACTTATTTTTTTTATATTACAGCAGCATTTTAGTACTCAAAGCATTTGCACTTTAGCAGAATTACTTCTAAATTTATTCTAAAACTCCTATGAATATTCACTGATTCAATTAATTACTACTTTTATTCGTAACAAAGGGCGAAATAAATGTAGGTATAGTTGTAGTCATCAACTCATGCTCGTTAGGTACGTTATTTTTATATTTTTTGCAGTTAGTACACAATGGCATTATGTTTGACAATATGGCAGCAGTATGGCTCTACATCTTATGGTAAGCATTATTTTGTTTTAATTGTAAGCATTCCAATTAACGATAGTATTCATTTTATGGTAAGCACTGTTCCGTTAACCGTAAACATGCATGCAATTAGTAGTACCTATGCAACAGCAAGCTCCTATATTCTAATATTACAAGCTTTCGATAGAGTATTTATGAAGCTAAACATCCGTTTGATAAGGTCAATGAATCGCATCGGACATGACACAGCTGTCGACTGGTGAGACATCTTTCCTCGGTCAATTACAGCTTGTTAACGTTATCAAGGGAAGAAAAATTGACGTGGGAATACTTTATAGCTATGCGAGCCTCAGATAAACTATCCCTAATATAGGTACGTTTATCGTAAATGATTCTTCATAAGTATAATTTCTACAAGCTGACACTAGATTTATTTTTATTTTAGCCAGAAATAATTATTGTAGAATGGATTGAAAATCTATAAGGAAACAGAATTGACTACATGAATAAAAGTGCTTATTTTTGAATTTTGGTTAATTTTGGGCATGCATGGTTAGTTTGATTTTTAGTATCTTTTTTATCTTTTTGTTCATGGTTGATTGGCTAGTTTCATGCAACTTACGAGGCAGACAGTCCGTTGTAGAGCCACGCGCGCCATGTTTGCGGCGTGGGGGCGGAGCCGTCGATGCGAGCCTCGATGTGCCCGCAGAGGGCGCGGCGGTCGTGCGACCGGCCCGAGCGCGCGTCGCAGATCAGCCGCTTGCGACACTCGCCGTCGCAGGTCCCGCGGCGGGGACTGTTCTTCCAGTAGTGTCTGGAAAACAAGGTTTATGAAACGAATGAAAATAAATTTCCATCCGAACTAAACTACAAGTAGGTACATTCTAATTTACAGTTCAAACGTCTGCCATGGCATTTCTTTTAGGTGAAATTAGACAATGAATATATTCAAATTCTATGACCATATATACTCGAGGTCGACTAGTCTCCGAAACTTCAATCACTTGGGAGTATCGTGGTGGGAGAAGGAAGGGTCTTCTGGTTACACAAGGAGACAGTGGTTCACAATTTTCAAAGTAAAGAAGAGAAATTACTTGAAGAACAGCTTGTACCAGATCGGGTAAGTAAGTAATAATTAGTAGAAGATAAGAAGTTTACTAAATAAAAAGTAAAAGATGAGAAACAAAACTCACTTGAAGTATAAGTTAAAGACGTCCTCTTTAAACGTCATGTCGTCGATAAACTTGTCCCAGTCCTGCGGCCGTAGAGCTGGCATCAGGTAGGACGAGCGGGCCGAGTAGAGCTTGTACCAGATCGGGTACCCGTACAGGTTGGCCTCCTTCAGGTTCATTATCCATGTCTCGTGGTCCACCACTTGCTAAAAAACAAAAAGAAACTGTATAAAACTGTTTATAATAGATGTAAGTACCTACATACCTAGACTGCTGCTGGTAATAAGCGGGTGGCAGTACTGCAGTTCAGCCTTCGGCCTCACCGCAGTACTTGCTCCGTCGATATTAAAAACGTTTGATCTAAATCTTACGGAAATTCGTAAAAACGTTAGATGTTAAACCACAGAAAAAGTTCGTCGACCCGATGACAACATCACCACAGTCTACAATGCATGTAAAAATAGTAATAACAAAATAATTAAGATACGCACTTTAGTAAACAAAAGACGAGAACCAAGTTCTCCGAGTGTTATGGAAAATATTCATTGTTATTGATATTCAAGATTAAATTTTAGCGTACCTAATTAAAGGAGACTTGTGTGAAAAGCTTTTCTAATACTATTTTATGCTGCTGTTGAAACCTGTTTCTAAAATTTATTCATTGCTAGTGGAGTCAATGGGCAAATATTTTAAATCGGCAGCAATCCTTGATGAATAAATTATCTAGTTGACTAATTAGCAAACTTACTCGAGTCGTCGCTTCATGGTCGCCATCTACATAGTATATCCGATATCCAAGATTCAAATCATAATACGGTGATACTGATGGCCCCACGTACGCTATACTCGTTGCTCTACCTGCAAAATATAACCAAATAATTATACACAGATTGTATTATAGATTATTGTAATGCTAAAATTACAATGCTAACGGCATGCTGTATACAATTGCTATCATTATGCTATTACTGAGTCCAAACCACATGTATGATTCGCTTCACTCACCAAGGTCATTATGGTCGTAGAATACTTCGAACTCATCGAAATGCGTGTGTCCAAAGAACTGTGCGGTGATTGTGGCCTCGTATCGGTTGATAATGGCGTAGTAGTTCCTGCTCCACACTTTGAGGCAGTCGGAGTGTCCGGGTGGGATGTGACCGATAATGTGAACCTTCTCACCGCTGAACTCTGCAGACTGCAGCTCGTAGATTAGCCATTGGAGCTCGGTGGCTGGGTCTGTGCTGTTCATTAGCAACCACCTGTAAAGAAACAAAACATGTTTTTAAATCCAGTTATGACTGTAATGAAAATTTGAAAAGTGCCGTAGTGTTAAAGTTAGTTACAAAATAGACTACAGAACATGCGGGTTTGTATATAGTTTAGATACAACAAGCAATTGGTATATCGGTTGAAGATAAGACATCCGGCCGTTGTTTAGCGAAGGTATTCGAATAATACCAGTCCGTATATTCGCGGAACCGGCATCGCTATCATTGGAAAATGTCTTACTTATACCAGCTACAGTGGAACCGCTAATTAAATGCATGGCATGCAATCAACCATTCAAGATCGTTCTAGGTACCATGATTAATCGACGACAATCACAGATGCAGTTATTCTTGTAACCAATAACGGCAAGGTTGTATGTAGAGCAGAAAAAGTGATACGCTATTTAAGTTTTTCTGGAAGTTTTTATGAAAGAGACATAAGGTTTTCCAGCATCGTTAACGTTCACTAGTTAGTCATTACGTTGTAATAGATCTTAGTTGTTTACTTTATTCATTTAATCACTGTTTATTGCAAGGGTCAAAGATTGAGCAATGTCTGCCAAGTAAACTGTTGACCGGCGGAATACTAACGACATCGTAAACCGGAAGAATTAACCATCATTAATGGATCTTAGAACACGGACTACATACTGAGTAGATAGGGCCACTCTTCGTAATTATTCGTTGTGGACGTTGGTGAAATGACGGAAAACTTATCGCCAAAAAGTTGAAAATGTTAATGTTATTTATCATATTCGACTGGACGACGTTTCACCACTAATTCGCCTAAAATTACATCCGCACAAGCAATGGTGCGGTGTTAAAGGTGGGACATGCCTGTACTGAATGGCATTGGCTCTCAAAGGAGAATGCTGGCGTAAGATGCTTGTAGACAAAATTTTCATTTGAATACTATCCGGCTTTTGTTGATGAAGATAATAATTTTCTTTGTTGTTTTTTTTTTAAACTGACCAGTTCTTATTGTTGCAGTAGTTCATGTTGAGCGAGATGATGCGGAAGCCCGGCCGCACGAGCACGGAGTAGAAGGCCCCGCGGCGCACGGTGTGGGACACCCCGGCCGGGAGCCAGCGCCGCCACTGCGCGTCCAGCTCGTCGTACAGCCACGCGATGTTCAGGTCCGGGGACGAGATGTAGGGGGGAGGGAAGCTGGAACATGGACAAGATTGAGATAAGTAAGTATACTTTAGTCTTTCGCGCCTGGCAGTTAGTAGACCGTAGCCTAGTTGGTTAAGGCGTTCTGGACGGTGATCAGAAATACGCAGGGTCGAATCCTGCCGGTCGTGATTAATTCGCTTTTTTTATTAGGTATGTAACGTTACTCTCGAAGACCAGTCTTGGGCAGCAATCATGGTGTTCGAGTGAAATAAGCAATAATTTCTGTATGTCTGTATGTCCGTTGCATGTGTATGTAGTTTATAAATCCTTGTCAGAACTATGCTTAAACAGACTGAGTAAAAGTTTCAGAAAGTTCTCACGAAAGTAATTTTTATACAATGTATCCATTCAGTTACCACAAAATTACCTTAGACTCAAACTTTGCTACAGTGTAATGTGGTTTGAGAAATTCAATTTTCTACCAACATGAGATTGCGCTTTTTGACGAAATTATGAAATTTTGAAAGCACACACTTACATTATAGTATGACACTTCGCAAAACTACCGGCCTTGAGTTATGCGACCATTAGGTAGGTATGTAGGTATACATTTGTGCTTGTTTACAAATTACACGTTTACAGTTGCCTTAAATATCTTACGCGACTGTTACAGCCTTACTGTCTCTTTAGGAGCCGACTGTATACGAATGGGCACGATTTGAATCTTTATTGCGCCGCATAATGACATAATGACGATGATAGAGTAGGACAGTTGAACGCCTCCAAAAAGTACAATGCGCTAACCACGTTTGAACTCGTTTTGTTATTGTGGTTCTCAATAAGTGTGAACTGTCAAATTACCTACCTGTTGACTGGCGACGACTCGTGGTTACCGAGCGCTGGGAAAATTGGAACGCCAGGGAACATGTCCGACATTTGAGCGACCGTCTCTTGAAGAACTTTCAAGTTTTCTTCTTTCGTCTGGTTCCAGACATCATGCGGGGGCAGGTCTCCTGTCCACAGGATGTAATCGATATCCTGAAATCACAATATTTAATTCATTAGATTTTTAACAAATCGTATGTACTTATTCTAATAATGTGACATATTGTAGCTAATCTTTCAATCTATTACGGAACAAAAGAAAGTCGAGTTTGATGAATTTATTACATACCGCGTGTGTATCCGCAATGTGCTTCAGCATATGATCGATGGTCCGTTTGGGGGTGTCACACTTGCGGTAGTCACCCCAGCGCCCCGCCCCACCGCCGGGCGTCAAGGCGGGCCCACTCGAGGCCCGGCAGCAGAGGGGCTCGTTGCATTCGGCATTTGCACCTGAAATATTTAAATAGCAAGTTATATCCGCGAATCGCTAAAATGAGATAATGGATAACGGCTAACGACTGTCTTGAAAAATCTTTAGGAAATCAAAAGGTTACCTTCCGCGTAATAAGGATCAAAATGCGTGTCAGATATCTGTAGCACTTTGAACGTGGGTGCTTTATCGATGGGGGCAGCTAGTTCCTGTACCGCGGGCTTGGGTACAGGAGGGAAAGCCACTTCCCACTCGTGGTAGGGATTGTAAACGTCACCACATGCGTCTCCAATGACAAAACTGCAGATCTCATCGGGACCAATAGTGATTCTTTTCAGTACATACACAACTTCACTCTGAAACATAGTAAATAACAAACAAATAAACATGTCATCTATTTCCGCAAGTATTACATTGATTATTCACGTTTCGGTCTATTTCTTACCCCAAACAGTCTAGTGATACCTTCGCAAACTCTCGCCGATTGAATTTTCAAAGATACGCAGAACTGGTAGATCATCTTGTTGATCTCTTCGTTACTTTTACCGAGTCGTATGTAATGTTGTAAAAGTCCTGCTCCGGCTTTGCAAGCTGTACAAGACACTTTGGACATAACTGAATGTTCCACTTCATAGTAAACTTGTTTCAAGTTCAGTAGCTTCAGGGCTTTTTCTACGAAGATTGGCAGGTTGCTGCTTTTATCGCTGTCCCAGAGGAGGCGAGAGTAGTTTCGTTTCAAGGCTGTCATGTGCGCGATGAAATCGGTCTCGTTCGCCGACGGCGGCAGTTTGTGAGTGAAATTCGAGGGTACGAAGAAAGGTTCTTCGTTTCGTGGCGTTAATGTCCAATTCCAAGTATCCATCGGCGGCTTCCATCTTATCACAGGCTTATTTTGTCTCTGTCTACCGGTTTGTTGGAGAAATATAGGGTTACCTGAAAATATAGGTACAGTTTATTAAAAAACAGTTTTACTATACAAAACAATTAAAATAATATCTATTCGTTCTAATGTCCACTTACCTGATATCGTAATGATTGCCGTGATTAGGACCAGAACTTGGGAGAGCCATGGTATTCTTATAATCATAACTGGGAAGTAGAAGAGGAAGGGTTCTGTAACAAATAGAAAACATTGGTCATAAATCGTGGTATTAATGTCTCCAAGACTGGACGATCAAGTATGATTAGATTTTTACTTCATGAACGTGAAAGTATACACCATAAAAAATCTCTCATATACGAGCATACTCGTAAAGGAAAATCTATAAATGTCGCTTAACTTGCTAGATGTCTATAAAATTATCCCATAAAGCCATATTTGTTATGCATGAGAGTGAGTAAGTACAGGAAGAAATTGTAGTGAAAGTGGGTCAGCGGATGATCCAAACATGACCTATTTATGCACTTCGGGTATTACCATAAAAATATGTCTTGTACTAAATTACAAAACTCGTAAAGTCCGACTCGAATTAAGTTCATTATGTCAGTAATAGCCCGGGGGCTCAAACCAATATGGAGAGATGCATCAGACAGACTCCATCTTTTACGTAATAAATGCGAACGTTTTGTTGTGTGGTTATGTCCATTTGGATAGCAGTTTCTCTTTGCTTTATAATTGTCAAAAGGAGAAAGGGTGTTTGGCTAAGCCTGGGTGCTTCATGTATTTTAAAAGATTTATGCCGCTCCGTTTCAGAGTGAAAGTCATGAATAACTTTCTTAGAATTTATCAGGAGTCATGCAAAATGACGTGCCAATTTTAATTCATTAGGCTCAGATGTCATGATGATTTATGTAGGTAATAGCATCAAATCATATCACAATTTAAATATGGGTGATAATGTATGATACATTAGTATAGCTATCGAAATCTTATGTTTTATTTTGTGAGCGCTTGTTTGTGTCTCTTCTCGTCGAACTTTAACTGAGTTGATCAAATTGTTGATTATGTCATTCGAGGCGTTGTTTTTCGAAACGTTTTGGTCAAAAACAGTGAACGCAAGATAGGTATTATGTGAGTGTGTGAGTCAGCGGATTTTACAGAGTTGGCAGCACACGGACGTGGGGTCGGCACTTTCTCCTCGCTTCATTGACTTTGTTGGAAAGTGAGTGCAGCGCACGCTGCGCTCGCCGCCCATTGTGCGCCGCACTGTAGTGCTGTTGCTTAACACACTGTTATACTATCAGAACATATATCTGTTATACGATGTGCTATAATAACCTGTACCCAAAACAGTATCTCGTGCTCGTGCAACGCTGTTTGCCGACTGGTCTAATATCGAGCTTAACTAATGATCTCAAGTTCAATGTCGGAATGTAAAGTTCAAATATGTAATAGAAGCTGATCAAACACTTTTTAGGAGTTCTGTATGATAATATTTGTATAGCAATTCGATATTACTAATTGATGTCTCTCAATAGGTTTTTTTAGAGTTGAAAGCGTGCTTTGTCAGCAGATCTGTAAGACTGACTTAGTGATTGCAGAGCAAAGAACATTAGCTGTATAGGTGTAACCGTAACATAACAATTGGCTTACACCACAGCACGTTAAATTACGAAAATTAGAGCTCACATTGTTGTGGCTTCATGAACGCAATGTGCCCGACGTGCTACGTTTTAAATATGAAAGAAAATGTACTTCCAAATGATATAAGTATAACTCAATCGCATTTTTACATGTTTCTTTATGTATACATAGGAAAAGGAAACTAGTATATCGCACTTATTTTACGATATGTGTGGCACATATTTGACAAAACATGTTATAAAAGCGCCGGCAACGACAGGTATTTTACTATCACATGTTTTTGAATATTCATTCCATCTTTTATTATGCATCTATTGAAATTGTAACAATGAAATCAAACAAAATGAATATAATGGTGTATGCCTTGCTTAGATTGATTCAGTGCTCTATTGAACTTTTTGAATGGATAAATTCTAATCAAACAAATATTATCATTATATGTATAGGTATATATGTTGCACGCATGCGCGAGTTTATATGTTTACTCTATGTACCACCTACTCATAATACTGTAATATTCAATTATTAATACAAAGCAACACATAATTCTTCGATCTAGGAGGCTGACCGTGACTCTTTATTCAACCGTAAATTTATTGTTATTCTAACAGCCTCATTGCGAATGCATCTACGTTATTTGTTCTTGTGAATAAATCGTAATCTTATCCAATTAAAATTGGATAAGATTACGATTCGTTGTATTAAATTTAAGATGTAGACTTGAAGATGTTTGAATAATTGAAGTTAATCGTATTGGACCCCCATACATTGTGTTTTATGGTTTTTCTAGACTCTATAACAATTATCAACACTCGAAAGAATTCTATACCTATTTATTTTCTTATTTAATGCATGTTATCAGGCTACGCATGATTATAATATATCTTACGCAATGTGTTTGTTTGTTAAATATCGATTTCTATTCGTGTTTCCTCCGATCCAGATACCGCGGAAGGCAGTTTTCGCAAAAACCAGTTTTCTTGCCAATATGGATGCTGAGAGAGAGGCCTTTTACAAGAGTTGGGTGTATCAACATCATACATGGTTACAATACACGTAACGGATTACATTTTATTACGATGCTCTTAGATTTTCTGTTCTCATCACATTGATTAAAAAAATACTAAAGCCAAATTATTATCCTCATAATTCTTAATCATTTAAATTTGTATTTAAAAAAAAAATTCTTAATCATTTATTTGCCGAATATAGGTTTTACAGAGTTGTTTAAAAATACGATATCGACTACATTCTCACCTATAGGGCAGGCAAATTGGTTTTACAAAGTGTCTTGGTCGTGACATCTGTCAAATTACTTTTGTGACAAAACCCTTTAATAAAATTAATAAACATTCTTGGACATTACACATAGCTTAGCACATGTCTGCGAATAAAAAAAAATTAAGTTTAGAAATTGGTCATCATGCTTTCATATTACGTTTCATTTTACGTATGTACGTGCTATTAGTATATTAGAGCTATGCAGAGCTATTAGAATACATGATTTTCTCTCAGCTAATACTTCGTCATCATCATCTTTAGCCCTTTTTGCACTGATGGGTCTTATCCTTGGCGCCACAGATTGCATTTGTGCCTTTTTCAATCAGAAAACGGACAAAAATCAATGGACTGTTTATTATTTAATAATTAGTTACTTAGGTAGCAGTAATCCTGTACGATGATGCTTGGCAAGTCTGCCGCTACCCGTGTCCGGTGGCAAGGAAGGTGGTGACAGTCACTCCGATACATTAGAATGTTTACTTGCGCAACGCTTACGTCGCGTCGAGATTTACTAACGCATAATTACATACATTTTATTTGGCGACTGTCTACATTGTTATTTTAAATGTTTGTTTGTTTTTGAATCGTCAACACAGTGTGGTGTTAGATTATTTTTGCTAAGGGCTACCAAACCATCACTAAGCACTGTTCATAAACTAGTTTATCTACACTAATGTTGTAACATTCTACTTATGTTTCCAATACTTGACTTATAATTACTACTGTTATAGCACAGACAACAAAACACTCAATTTAAGCAATTTCACATGATTTTATAATATCCACATCGATATCGTAATAGCTCATTATAACATCGAAAAAGCGTGACCAACCTGATTGCAGGGCCAATCAGGTTGGTCACTGACTGACTGACACAAAATCACTGTGACAATACACGTACGCGTGAATTAAATGTTTCGCAATGTGTTTTGTTTTTTAAATACAAATTATAAGTTAAAAATGGATAGCGACGATGATATTTGTACGCCTCCGGATATTCTAGAATTGGCAACAAAAGTAACTCACAATCTTTTGGCAGAAAAATCTAGAAAATTATATGAAAAATTAACTACATATTGTCAGCTTTTACTCTTGTTGTTTGATTAATTGCATTAGTGAAGATAAAGTAGTGTATGCAACTGCATATAACACGGGTATTAAAACACGAGTGTGAGTTTATGAAACGAGCGCAGCGAGTTTCATAAACTCACGTGTTTTACTTCATTATGTGACAGTTGCATAAACTACTATAAGAAATGTGCGATAATAATCATGTTCTTTAGGATTCCACGGCTGGGCGTGATTTTTTGCTCATTTCCGGTCAGTCAATCTCATGGTGTTCTTTGTTTTACTTTTTTGTGATGTACTGATAAATATTATGATATGATGGGTCTTTGTAATAACCGGTATTCGGTATATTATAGATTGGTTTGTTACCAATAAATAGTTTCTCTAATTCGCTGTTTTATATTACAGCAAAAGTTCACCAAAAGTCACCGGTTTATGGTGGAAGTTCCAAAGACTCGCACGAAACGCTTTGATTCTACCTTCACAGTAAGGACAGCGAGACTTTGGAACTCTCTGCTTGGAGCCCTGTTCCCAGAAAATTATAACCCAGGGGTTTTCAAATCTAGAGTAAATAGGTATCTTCTAGGCAAGCGTGCTACATCTTAGACTATAGTGGTGCTTAACATCAGGCAGGCTATAGTCAAACGTAAGCCTATTTAATGTTAAAAAAAAAAGTTGTGTTTTGGGTGGTTTTGGTATGAACTATTTGGCTCTAGGCTTTGATTCCCTTTATATACCATTAGGATTATTATACCTTATCATTCAATACTAAGCAATACTATCATTAAAAACAAATAAAAAGTTAATGGAAAACTACAGATAACCTACTTGGACAAGCTAATCAAAACACTATGCCTGTATTTATTTCGAAATATTGAATGAAGGTTTTTTACACCTGTTACACCTATTGGGGGCAGGATTAGATTTATTATCAGATACTTGAAGTGTTCATTAATACTTTTATTACAAAAAGTGCTTGAGGGTGCAGGTGCAATACCTATAATAGACATTATATTTGACAATTTAATGTTCATTTGCATTCTAAGCCCTACATTCGTTAGGCGGGCTGATGTGATGATAGCTAGGTATTTCACATTTATAATATCTACTGTTCATTCTAAAACATGAAATAAGTGTCCAACTATTGGACAGCTACCTACTTATAATTACAATTCAAAGAATAGTTAAAACAGTATTTATTCTATTAAATGGTGAAAGTATCTATCTATTTACCATACCGCACTAGATGGTAAGTTATGATATAGTGTAAGGGTGACCCTTGCTCACGAAGAGGATGAGTGGGATCACTGAAATGATTTTTCTTGAAACCAATATTTGTATTCATTTGCTAAACGATCTTGCTTTCTATACAACTGAACAGCTTTAGTTCCAGTCCACCTTTTACTTTCTAGAGGCCACTCGTTCCTCATCCCGAATCCCTTTTGTGAAACTTTCGTTTGGTTCATCGAACTTCATACTTTCACCTATTGTGCGCAACATACTCGTACTCTACGGAATGCATTTCAAATTCATTTGTTAGCGCCTCCCACATGGTGGTAATCCGTAATATATAACGCCTATTGTATAAGGACATTCCCCTTTCAAGCTTACATGTTTGATTACTAGTGGATGCCCGCGGCTTTGACTGCGTATAGTGTTGAGATAAAAGATGGCTGTCACTCAATAAATAGATACCTACTACCAAAATACTAACTATCACTATAGTCTGTTGGACCGTAGTGGTGTAACATAGGAACAGACAAACAAACTAACAAAGACATTTTACTGTCATGTAATGATATGGTATTTTTTCTTTTTATCATTGAAAAATCTATAAACTGAATTATGCGTGCAGCAGATATTGGGTATTTTATACCTATATGCTAGAAGGATGTCTGTTTTAGCACCTTTGTGTACGCCTACAAGTTACAAGGAACCCTGTATAACAGCACAGAATACATGATATCAGTTAGCTCCTTTAGAATTTTAGTATCGTTGTGGTATCGTTTTGCTAAGTTGAAAGGCTAATTTTGATCCGTTGGCATCATTACATAGATAGTTAAATTTGCATATTACAAATCATTATTTACATTTAGGTACATATTAATATGGTAAAATGTTAAATAGACATCTAAGACTTTATGTTTAGTTTTGTATTTTATACAGTGTCACTGAAAATTGACGCTAAACTTTTTAAGGACTAAGAATTAACAATACAGACATATGCCGCGTATTAAAAAGTTATAGAATGTACTCCAAGTCATTTATTCCAGTATAATCATAACAGAAACACCTGTGTTTGTCAAAGAATGAAATATGTATTATCATAGACTTTATTTAAAGATCAAAAATATAACTTGCTTATATAGTAACAGAAGCAGTCACGTGAGCGTCACGCATGGTCAAGTGCACTGAACAAGTGACTTGGACAATTGAACAAGCAATAACTGCATTAGATTAATAGCTCAGTGCTATGCTACTGCTTTCCCGTTACAGTGCTGATTAAACTGGAATTGATATACTGGTGACATATTCTTTTACATATTTTTCATCCCTCTCTTATTATTATATTATCTCCATGCATATCCTGGACAATAAAAGTGACATTTGCATCTATTTATATCTATCTATTTATCTAAACATAATACATATAATTAAGCTGAAGAAGGTCTAACTAAAATCTATACATTTAACTAAGATCTGTATATTTAAAAAAAATGCGTATAATTTAAATCAATAGCAGAACACTTTTCACCGATTTTTAGACCATTTGTCTGTTTGTCTGTATATTTAAACGCCCATCACACAAAAACGGCTGAACGGATCGTCATGATTTTTTGTTGGCGTCTACTAGTTTAATGTAAAAAAAATTAAGGCATTTTTCACAAATGTGACTCCCAAGTCGAAATTTTCATTTCATTTTATTTAAAGAGCATTAAAACTTAAAACATCGTTAATGGTATTATTGTCTTTATTTCGCCTAATGATAATGTCTTGTTTGAAACAAACAAAACCCAAGCTTGCTTGTGATAATGTTGTTAGTGACAATGTTAATTATTTTCAATCCTGCAATAATAAGCGATGTGACGATATCGCATCGTATCGACTATAGATGGCAAGCTGTATATACTCGTACGCATCGAGCAACTGAGTAAAATCAGCAAAGTTATCATTTATTAGTCTTAATGCAAACGTTAATATGCGGGGTTGAGGTCACGGCGGACAGTCATTGGTCGTGCTAAGATTTTTCTCATTTGATATTCAACGTCTGAGTGGCTGCGGCCTGCTATCTATAGAGCGTATTAATAGTGCAACCGGCCTGGACGCCGGGAAACTCGACAGATAAAATGTAAGTGATAATCAACCATTATTCAATCAAGAAAAAACAATAGTGAGAACACTGTTTTTGAGACAAGAAACGCGATTATCGAGATACGGGGAGAAAACATGTAGGTATCTGCAATAACAGCGTGTAACGGGAAATGTAGTTTTTTAATCAAGATACAACAATGCTTCCACTTTCGCATGCTCACTCCCCACCCGTGCTTGAGGAAAACACTACAATAACAATCCACAGAGCATTTACACACACTCACTTCTATGTTTCTGACACTAAATTAAACATTTTTGCGCACTTTTGTCCTGTATTTTGTTAAGCTAATTAGTTAATAAAATTGCCTGCGTGTGACTTATCATGACAAATACGGTGTTAAAAATATTAAGAACTGGATAAATTTCATTTTAAAACATCTTTTAAATATTAAATCAGCTGTTATAACAATGTCATAAAGACACTAAATATGCAATATTTATTTTAATTAAAACGAAACTTTTTTACCCATCTTACCTATAACCGTTACTATCTCCAACAACAACAATTTATTTTAGAGTCAAATTAATAACTATTGTTAATTAGGCGTTAATCAGTCACTTATATAAATGAAACGCTTCTTGACCTGAGAGGCCCCACCGCTCTGATAAAAAGCCTGACCTCTACTGGCCATCTCATACGACTATTTACGACATTAACTCGATCGTGCGTCGTATGCTCTAAATAATCACTACTAGTTTGTTTTGAAATAGGATAATCGATTAGATAATTTCATATCAATAGTCCAATTAATAAGACGATCTCATTGAGGACGCTCCAATTTTGAGAGATCAATTGAATTAAATATTTTAATGGATTTTGTTACATATATAAATTAATTTTAAATCAAGTTCAGTAGATTTGTTTTAATTTGATATGAAATCAAAATTGTAATCTGGTTCTACGCCTATAAATCTAGTAAGTACTTGCCTACTTTTTTTAGTACCTATGCGAATGTTAGATGCATTAGTTACGTTATCTGTAGGTACAGAAATCGCAACGCATGTATATTTATTTATCTAAAATTACTGACAGCCTTGCAGATAGAATTAGTTCCCTTTTACCAAGGTAACTTTATCTTTTTAAGGTAGACTAGTCAGTATTTCAAATTCGCAGTATGCAGTTAGGTAAGATTTACTAACCTACGCTACGGGTTTTAAATAACTTTGACTGTTGATTTTGAAGATAACATTGCATAGATTGATGTTGTGCCATATGAAGTATGATTAACACTTGCTTTTATTGACACTTTTATTGATATTTAAATCAAGAATAGAATAAAAAGTATTGATACATGTATTTACGAACCCACGTCAAAAAGTTCCAATTATTTTACACGGCATTGATTAGAAAATGTACAGTTGTTGAATTTTTTTCTTAGAGCGAGATTTTATATCGAAACCACTCAATAATTTCTGAGTGTATTACGAAGATGTTTAAACTGGCAGTGTAGGGTATGAAGTGATAGTAGAAACATTAAATAGATGTTACTTCCGCAAATGCAAAACAAGGCATGTTGTTATTGAACAAGGGCAATTATTTTATACGTTTATCTGCACTATAATGTATAGATATAGGTACTAAACCTACTAGTAAAACACGCGATGTGAAAATAAACAAAGAAGGCAAAAATCTGCGTCACAGAATTGGCAGGGATTATTCCGGTTCTTGGTTCTTTATCCTCGACAGATCACTTCCGGCTTGTAATACTAAGGATAAAGGAATAGCAAAGGACTATAATTTTAATACAAAATCCACCGGCCTACTTTGTACTTTAGATATTTGATATATAAAAAATTATTTTTGTTGTGTAAAGCATGGTATCGGTTAACCTTTGTTTAATCTTCATTATGCCAAACAAACGGAATGTGGTGCATATATTTTTATTATATTTTCAGCTTCTTATAGACATGACTGCAGATGAAATAAATAAATTATGTCTTGAATCATTTCATTCTCTCTAAGGCCTTATTCTGGTCGCGACCAATATTATACAAGCCTCAGTTGCATCAGAGCCCTGGAGCCCCCGGTATAGTATGGAGACCTCACAATGCATACAAGTGTTCATATTATCTCCTCTGACCTCTGGCACACTTTCTTCTAGCCATCAGTCGCCATGTCGTAACACTTTTCGTATTGTTACATTATCATATAATTTTATAATACGGGCTCCAATCAATCTTGATTGAAATAAACGCCTCGATTATTTGTGAAAAGATTCGTTAACAGCAGTGATTCGGCTATTGAGCACAATTCCGGTTTATTCGTCGCTCTATAAATGCGAAAGTTACTCACACCCCAGCTTCGATTCAAAATGTCCTTACTCAGTGGACAATGAATTCAAATAGCTTCTAACAGCTTCGCGTTTGGGTGAAATACTCTTGCGTGAATAATTCATGTTGTATGAAATAAAATCCAGCCGACTCTATTTGTATGCGATGCCAGTGTTGGTAAAGGTTCACGTTGCTTTGCGATTCTGTCCGCATCGAAATTCGCCGTTAGCCTACTTCAGTTTGTCAGAAAGAAAGTAGTCGCAATCGTTGTTTGGTAGTTCGCTGGGGCGATGACATGACATGATTTAATATCATACCGAATCGATAAATCTGGTTTTAAAAAATGAAAGTTTTTACAGAATTATCTAAAGCATTTGGATAATTTTATTATCTTATGATTAAATGGTTAAGTCCATTGTTATTAAAGAACAAACATACGTATAGTGAATGCGCTAAGCACAGTCTCAAATTGAAAATATTTGCGTGACGCATCGCATGTGGTTTCTCCAGATATCGCAGTCGCTTGGTGGTTTTGACTAGCTACGATCTGAGATTAATTGAAAAGATAAATGTAAGTTTCTCTTTTAGTTTATTTCTTGATATGTTTTATTTAGTTTCCGCAAACTCCCTAAAAACCGACACAGGCTAGAAATTTAACTTGAAATCATAATGAAAAGCATTGTTTAGGCATACTGTTATAATTAGATCAGTAAAGTAAGTAGATTCAATAGTTTGATTACTTTTATATGGTCTCTAATATATGTGTAAACAGGGAGGCAATACACCGGTAACTAGAGTCAATTTTCTTTTTACAACACGTCTATAGAGTCATGATATATTGCCAGTTTCCAAAGAAACTAACTGTTTTCATAATATCGTGGCGGGAAAGTCGGTCCCTAGCCAATCGCAAAGGCTCTTACATCAAGCAGGTTTGTTTGAGGAAAACCAATTCCTTCCATTTTTCTGTTTGATAGAATGAGCAGAAACTAGATAATGGGAACTGTAAATTAATTTTTGAAACTTGATAAAATACTCCTCTTAGCAAAATTTATATAGCCGGCCACACACACCAGTACTGAAAGCTGATAAAACATTGGAAGCTTATCTTTGTTTCATATCTTTGATCAGTATTAGTGGCTGCAAAGTCGTAGAGTTCCAAAGGTCTGGAGAGCCTTGACCGAATTCAAACAGGTTGCCAATATTTACCCACTTTGGTAAAGCGCCTGCGTTAATTGAAGAATCACTGCTTGTGATGAAATTGCATGTGTAAGATCAGTCGTTTTGTGGACTACTTGCTTATACAATTTAGTAAACAAAAAGTATTTGTATACATACTTTGGTCGTTAATTTGTTTTTGTTCTATATTTTACATAGTTACATAGGTACTATGTGCCACCTTGCAAATCAAATTCACATTTCACTTTTTTAATATTCATAATAAACGATTTGCGCGTCTGCGTGCCAGTTAGGGGCAAATTTTAGCATCTAAAATTGATACAAATACGCGGACAAAATAACAGTCCGCAGCTTGGCCGCCTACCTACTAGACCCATCGTTGCTATGGGAAGTGGAACATCTGACACTGTGACCTACACAGGCTTTCCTCGAGGTTCGGATTACAAAATAATTGCGGTATCTGACTGGAAGGTGCTAACTTTGCGCCTATCACGAAAGAGAAGGGTCGTCTTTACAAGTTAATTGACGATTTCTAAAGTGAAATGTCCCTTTCTCGTTGAAAAGGTAACTGAAATCGCGTTAAAAATTAAAATGTGAAACCGGTACAGTCGACTCACCTAAAATAGAAGCGTCAGTTCCTCATGGAGCGGGGCCAGTCCAGATCGAAGAGTGCGCGCCGATCAGCGAGCGATAAACATTTCACTCGTTACGTGCTGAACAAGCAAAAACTCCGCATTCACATACTAATTAATTTTCGAGAGAAATTGCGCGATGTACTGTAAAACGCGCATGCAGATAGGCGTATGTTAGAGCACTGAGGTATCGGAATGACAGCTCGTCGCAGCGGCGAGGAGGTGGGCGAGCGAGCACAACCGCACGCGGCGCGCGCAGTGAGAGTTGTGCCTTCCGCGGGTCGCGTGCTGCCGCAAGGGCACGGGCCGGGATGCGGGTGCACGGTGCACGGCCAGCGCGCGCTGCACCGCGCCAGCACGCGCACGCCGCGCCGCGACATGCTGCGGGACACATGCACGTAGGTTCTACCTACTAGTTGGTAAAGTTTTCGTGGTGAGTGCTGAATGCTCGATTATCAATTCTATAAACTGCCAAATAATTAGGCCATAACATCTGAGATAAATTTATGCGGTAATTTTTAACAAGGTTTCAGAATTCATGTGACCATTTAATATTTTTTAAGTTCTTGTGTCTGTTGAGTAAGTTAGCCGATTAGTTTTCAAGTCGCAAGTTTTTAGGTTTCAGTAGAGCGTTAAGAGGCTTTTCGCGTAAAAGTTGTATTATAAATTCTGTGGTGAAAGCTCACTTATACTTATATCATTTAGTTTTTATAAACTTGTGAATTCTAGGTAAGTAGTATGTACCTACTTCTGCAATTCTTCTGATTTAAAATTATTATACTGGATAGTATGCGTGTCCATTAATACGATCATGTACCTACAATTGTACACTATACAGGTATCTCACTAGCTCCAAGAGTTCAATCATCAGACCAAGATTTATAGATATTCGTGAAACAAATGAACATAATTTTAAGATTCAATAAAACATTGTTAATTCATGCTAACTCCGCTAAGAGGGTAATGTGCTAGCAAGGAACAGCTGTTCGTTCAGTTGCATGCAAACATAAAACCGTTCCACGAGTCACTCTTCACTGAGCACGGACCTTCGTGGCGCGTTCCATACACCACCAACCCCTATACCGATCCTTCTCTCACACACTTACTTTGTATGCTACTTCTCTTTCTATAGCGAGGTAAGGGGTGCTGGTACAGTTGTTACTGACGTTGTCCCAGGCAACCAGTGAGTGACACCACACCGCCTTCGCAGTGACCTGACGTGCCCGATAGCTTCCACTCGACAATACCGTAGATTAGTGTTACGTTTAGTGCATCACTTTATTAAGATAGAAAATTGGTGAGTCCAGTGCAATTAAACACTCATAAAAAGTTTGTGGCTTAAGGAACTCTAAAAGTTTTAAAACAATTTAAAAAAATTAAACCACACGTGTTTCTAATACCAATGCTATCGGCGGAAATATCTTTCAATTGTAATTATGTTAGGAATTACATTTAATCAGTTTACAATAATAACTCTAATTATTTTCAAAGTTGATAAAGCTCTTAATAAACGCGACAAACATGCGGCAACTATTTTAACGATGCTTATAAGCAGCTGTTTTTCGAGTATTTAGAAAAATAGACAATACTTTAAAATATCACATCTAATGCTTATCAATCCTGAAATATTCAGTGTTCAACACTATATGTAACTACACGTGTTCCTTACGTAACACGTTAGGTACAATTTCAAAGCTTTCGTAACCGGGGCGAGAGCTTTCAAGGTCGCTGTCTGAAGCTAAATAACCTAATTCTGCTTTAAATCTTTTTTTAAATTAGGCTAAGCAAAGCTTTTTTACTTTGCTTTCTATCTAAGTACCTACAACTAATACCTACTCTATATCTCAATTCCCATTTAATTGCTTTTAGTCACTCTTAGCGTATGTACTTAGGTTCTGAAAACGTCAAAAGTTAAAGTATTTTTTTTTAATTAGAAAAATAATAATACCTACTGTGCTATTAGTTATAGAACCTATACTATTACAAAAATATTTAAAAAATCTAATTAAAGAACGTAACTATAATTTGGCAGCAGACAACTTTTTAAGTAACGGCATAAATTAAATTTGTTAATTGGTGGATATTACATAGTAAAAACATTAAAAACGTAAAATATTACTTTTTAACAAAAGGCTATTTTTGCAATATTTAAAAGGAAATTATTTGAATTTTTAATTAGAAAATGCTATTATGATTTAAAATCCTTTTTTGAAGATGATATAAGTAACTTATGATATTCGTTATTTTGTATATAAATGCTGGCAAATAATTTGAACAATATGAATGTGTATATAGTTACGTGTATTAAATTAATTTTATTATGATTTAAATGTTAGTTTAAGTTTCATTATTGCATGTTCGGAAGAGCAAAACTGTTGTGACTAAGTATAGAAGATATTGTAACACCATTAGATATACTGTACAGCTTGCAATAAATATATTACTTTACTTTACTTTTACTTTGCTATATTAGTCGCAACTGCTTAAGTTACATTAAAAGGGCTCGTAAGTGTAATATCGTTTACCAAGTTAATTAAGCTGAAAACTGGTAGGGTTGTATCGTATAACCATTTGAATACATCGTCATGGATTACTTACATTAGTTTCACACGTGACTGCTTCCGAAATTCTATCGCCACCTGGTGGTGCTTCTCAAACAAGCCATCGTCTCAGAATAACAAAGTGGCGTATTTGTTTTAAGCATTCAATATACATACTTTATAATTCAACATATCGATGAGTAAGTTATAGAATAGAAGTTGTTTCGTGACGGGAGACTTATTTAGATCTTTCATGATATCGCTTTTTCAGGCAAACGACTTCAAAAATCTAGATACATCTAAAATTCTGTTGTACTTATTGATTTTGAACCATTCTCTTTCTTTTCAGGTTTTCCAGAATGCCTAATTGAATAAATAAATATATATTTTGTGATGTTGCGAAGGCATAATGACTCTTTCCGATAGTATATTTGAAGATCATTTACCGACTACGAGTAGACAAGATGTCTCTACCAATTTGGATTCGCTCTACTGCTCACATTTATGGTCTAATAGCGACCTACGAAATGCGATTATTACTGCACCAAATAAACATGGGAAAATGACAAAATACTGTAACACATGTAAGGCCAAAGTGAGAAAATATGAACTGAAACCACTCAACAACTTTTCTCCCGAAAGCCATTCCACTCCGAACGGGAAACACGAGACGGACACGGAGGAGACCGCGTTGGATGAACTACAAGACAACTCCATCAACGACAGCTGCGAAGCGATTCGAACTTACAACAGCTATGCTAGAGACCTGAACGCGATGAACTCGTCGGACAAACACATTCCCTCCATATCACGACAAGTAGACAATAGTTTTCGACATAAATTCTTTTCGTATGAAACACAACATGAGCGGTCCAGCGAGCGAAGACTGAGAAAAACTCTCAAAGGAATGGGATGCATCGTAAACTTTAGTTTGACTGAAAGTCCTGTGAAGAAACGTACTCAAATACAGGCCTGCTCAATAAGTGTAATGATCATAGCTATAGTAGTCATAAGTTTTGTTTTAGTCAACTTTACTTCTCCTCATTTTATACATGCGACAAATGCCAGTGTTACGAACGTAGTGCCAACCGCGAATGATGCGAACCAGACATCGGCAGCAATAACTAACGTTTACACAGATTTACCCGAAGCCACAGAGCTAGACACGACGGAAACGATCACATCTCCCGATCCTATCACCACCTTGAGCACTGAAAGTAGCTCGGAGACTTTATCCAGTTCAATATCTAAAGTAAGAAAAAATATTAGAACCTATCCTAGACACTACAAGCTGCACAGTAGCTCTAAACCTAAAGACATTAACAATAGAGAAGTGTCGCAAAAATTTTGTTCGTGCCAAAAAAATGAGATTTGTATGTTAGACGAGGAGAGTGGCACTTCCGTGTGCCGAATCGCGGTAGATGAAGACGACCCCACAGGTATGTTGACGCACAAAAAAATTACTTATTTCTAATGCATTAATTTAAAACTTAATTTCATAAAATGTCTTAATTGAAATAAAAGAAAATGTATGTTATTTTTTGTCGTAAAGGTTGTGGCGGCCTCTGTGCCCTGGAGACGGAAGCGTGCCAGCTGGTGGACAAGGCCCGCGGAGTGCGAGTGTGTCGCCTGCTGGTAGCTGCCACCTGCGCGCCGCACGAGTGGCGCTGTCGGAACGGGCTGTGTGTGCCGCTGGAGGCTCGCTGCGATGGGGAGGTGCAATGCTACGACCGCTCCGATGAAATGCACTGTGGTGAGTGTGTTGTGATGTTAGATAAGTTTTTTGACTAGGTATGTCGAATACAGTATGTCGCGAGATGGGTCGACGACATCGTCAAAGTCGAGGGTCCAACCTGGATGAGGTCTGCACAAGATCGACGCAGATGGCACATACAAAGGGAGGCCTATACCCAGCAGTGGGATCCCAAGGGCTGTGGATGATGATGATGTCGAATACTGGTAGATGCGACCAGAACG
The DNA here is from genome assembly GCA_927399415.1 of Macaria notata. Classification (NCBI taxonomy): domain Eukaryota; kingdom Metazoa; phylum Arthropoda; class Insecta; order Lepidoptera; family Geometridae; genus Macaria; species Macaria notata. The sequence goes on from OV656727.1 coordinate 7,966,657, forward strand.
CTACACAAGTGGCGTTGCCGGACCGGATTGTATGCATTTTTTTGGTAAACGTATGGACCTAATATTTTAGGTTCCTTGCATTACTTTAGTTTTTTATTTTAGGATGAGACAGGTATGCTTGTAGGTCAGGGGTGCCTCTAACAAGGACAAGAGTAGATTGCTCCTATAATTAATATTCGTCAACTCCCTTAGTATTTGTAGCTGTTAGAGATATGTTTGGAATGCACACCTACACAATTCTGCATTGTATAGGTTAGGTAGCTATCCAATAAAACCTCTAGATACAATTATATTGTATCTTTTGTTTACTTAGTTATCCTTGTATTTGTAAGCAAATCGATAAAATGAAGGAGAAAGTTAAATGCCATTGGCAATAGTTCAAGTGGGCTAACAAACTGGTTCGTCGTTGTATAATAAGCTCGTATCAATATCTAGGACCGGAAATGCGTCTGACCCAATGCCGGTGCTAATCAAGGACTTTTTATTTGGGGACGGGCAGGTTACCTAGTTGTTATGACCAGTTTAAAAAAAACTAATTAGTCGTTTTTGTTTTCAGATTGTGACTTAACCAAAGAGTTCCGATGTGGACAGTCTATTTCCTGTTTCTCCAATACGAAGTTGTGCGACGGTAGAGTCGACTGCTGGGATGGATTTGATGAACTCAACTGCACTGCAGGTAGGTACCATTACATACCTTACATCATCATCAGCATCATCTTATCAGCCTGTGTCCACCGACTATGACTGTAGGACTACTATGAGTATAGGCCTCCTCTCCAACGCGCCATACCTCACATTTACCTAAGTAATTAAAGAAATGGTTGTTTCTATTAGCCATATTCCCAATTATATGGGGTCACTTCCAGTCCATATCCTCATCATCATCATCATCCACAGCCTTCTCTATCCCACTGCTGGGCATAGGCCTCTCTTTGAATGTGCCAGCTGCGTCGATCGATCCAGTCCATATGATTTGGCATAATACTGGTTAGCTAAGAGCGACTGCCATCAAGCCTTCGCAAACCTACAAGGATAACCAATGTTCAGTAGATAACACTGGGTGTCAGATCACATAGTTTGGAGGCTGACTTTTATATAACCACAGTTAAAAGCGGTCATGTAGCTAAACAAGAATTGTTTCTAATACCTAGAGTGCTTTTATGTACGAAAAAATATAACAAAGATAGATATGTAGAGATAGATTGTATCCGAAATCATAAAGAAGGGCTTATATTTTAACAATGTTGACATACAAAATGAGTCGTGCTTACCGTTCAGTGGGTAGCTCACGAAACTGGGTTATGAATGTGCTCACTCGACCTAACGGGGCTTCCTATAGCGAACTTCTTGTCTCGACAAAAACCGCGCAAATACAAAAATATGTTGTAATAAATGATACGGTATTAAATAATAATGGATTTATGAATAACTAGTGGGTGTTCGCGGCTTCGCTCGCATTAAGAAGCAAAATTTGCATCCCCTATTTCACCCCTTTAAAAGTGGCATTTCCAAAAATCCTCTTTTAGCGGATGCCCACGTCATAACATCTACCTTCATTCCAAATTTCAGCCCAGTCCAGTCCAGTGGTTTGGGCTGTGCGTTGATAGATCACTATATCAGTCAGTCAATCAGTCAGTCACTTTTGAGTTTTATATATATAGATAGATTATGTTGGTCTAGGTACTGGCGTTACAGAACTCTCTACAGAATAAACTATATTAATATTTAGTAGAGCTCTATATTCCTAGATGCCTAAAGTCATGGGCTACTTAGTTACAACTTAACTTAGCGTCCTACTTTTCCCTTACCATATGAGACTAGCTAACACACACTATTATTGAAAAAATCGAAAGTGTCTATCGCAGGTGTTCGTCTGTGTGTTTATTGATTCCGTTGATCGACCCAGTTCGTAATTAAAAGGTTACGTAGGTACTTACGTTCAATGTGTTTGCAAATACGCTTTCATTTTTTATGCTACTGCAACTGTTATTGATCTATCAACTACAGAAATTGATTTATCTCCTAATTTTCGAAATTAATGGTGATGGATTAAAAGGCTAGTTATCTAAATAATAGAAAAATAATGCATTCACCACAATTAGTACCCAAAGTACCCAAGAGAACTCTCCTAACAAATCAATGTTACGGGGTAGTTATGGCCATTGATTATTGATATCAATTATTGATATCAACTATGTACTTTAACTTATACATATGCTGTCATTATTACTTTACTTGTCTACTTGTATGTTGTTCATTATTTTTAAAGATGTGGTTATTTTCACAAAAAAAAATTAAACTCTCAGTATCCACAATAAGTGTTGAGTACGGACTTAATTGAACTGTAGGTTTAATCTTATGCGTCACAGTGTTATTTGTTTGTAATCTTTTTACTGCATTTTGTGTCTTTAACTTTTGTAAATAAATAAATAAAATACGATTCAAGAATAAAAGTTTTCTATATCTATACAGAATGTCCCCGAGAGCAGTTCACGTGTACTGACGGCGAGTGCATAGTGTCGATGCGGTTCTGCGACGGACTGGCCGACTGCGGTGATCGCAGCGACGAGCCCGACGGCTGCGACGGAGCGTGCAGCGCGCACGAGCTCCGCTGCGCTAACCATCGCTGCGTCTCGCGAGCACTACTCTGTGATGGCATTGACCACTGTGGAGATGACACCGATGAAGTAAACTGTCCACAAACTGACGTGATGCAAAAGTAATAAGAATGTTTGGAAAAAAACTGCTTTTTATTTTATTATATGTAGTTAAGAACTTGTGATGAGCAATGTAGTTCAATACAGAAATAGTAACAGTCATATTGCCGCTGTGCTATTCATCGCTGAGTCTCGCGAACTCCGCTCTATGATGGCATTGACTACTGCATAGATAACACCGATGAATGCACACTCTGACTTGATACAATAATAAAAATATCTATAATGCTATAGGTATGAGTTTCTTTGTGTTGTTTTAGCTAGACGACATCAAGAAGATTGAAGATAACAATAATTAAGTCAAGTTGAACAAGTAATTATCATTTGAGAAGGTTTATGCCATGGAAGTAATATATAGGGAAATATTACTGCTGATACAATATGAGCAGAGCGAGGCGAAGTATGAAAGGCAGTTGTCTTTTTCTAACTAGGGTGACAATAAATTATATAATTAGGATATACCAATTCTAGACACGGCGTCCACAAGCACTTAAGTCATTTTTTGCTCAAAATGCTAAAAACTCACAGGGGTCTCCTTTTTGCATTTTCTTTCCAAGGGAATAAGCACTTAAGTCCAATAGCCTTAAAACGCATGGAGACAGTCTTACGCACCAAACAACTTATATTTTTGAAACACTTCGAGCGCCGGTCTATAACACTTATGTCAACTTAAGTGGTTTTGTCCGGACAATGTTAACTATTGTTTTGACTTTCAGCGTCTGACTTAAGTTGTTTGGTTCATAAGATTCTCAAGTACCCTCCATTTTTTAGAACTGTAATGCATACTTAATTAAGAATGCTACACAAAATATATGTGAAGTGTTCTCTGGAAGACGGTGAGTTATGACGCACTATTTCAAATTTTACAATTTGTGGTGTGGTCGTGTTAGACGATAAAATTGTATGTGATTATTTAAATATTATAAATTACCAGCATTATGGAATCAAGGGGAAAAAAATGCTGAAACTGGTTCTTAATACTAGTAAGTACTAACTTTTTTAAAAATTAATGCATGGAAATCTATCATTACACATTCACAATACATACATATCTTAAGTAAAATTACTATCATTATTTAATTTTATTTTAAAATTTACACAAAGAAATTAAGAATACAATTATATCTGTCAATTCAAGATCTTTTCGTAAATTATTAAATTACATATTGTACTTGTAGTTTGATGACAACATTTGAGTGGAACACGTTTAAAGAAGTAATCTATGTATCTACGCTCAGTTATGCTTTCTTAAGGTGAGAATTTTATAAACTATATTGCTTTGTTTATTATTTCAGGTGATCAAGATACTACAGGAACTATGATGCAACCAAGTACACCTGGGATGCAGATATCAATTTCTTCCGTTGAGCCAAATAACGAACCTGATGATATTCATATTGACTATTCATCAATCAGCCCCAGTCTGATTACAGAAGAAATCGCTGTTCCTGGTAGTTTTCCAGCTGATGAAACTTTGTTCATCGATCCTGGACCCAGCACATCTGGGCTGCAAATGACTACGAACAAAACAACAAGTGACTTTTTAAGTGATGACTCTGTGACTGACCCAACATTCTCTATGCCTGGTAAAGCAAATACAATGCCAAGTTATAATTCTCCCACAGATGATGAAGAACTGCCACCATCTCCACCACAGCGATCAGTACCTACACAGTCGAAAAAGAAAACGAGAAAATAAAGTTAAGCATAATCTGGGTATCCCATATGTAACGGCTTCAGGAAAAACTGTACAAGGACGAAAAATCCAAGATTTACACAATTGTCGAAATAAATGCCGAGAAAAGATAAGTATTCAGCAACGTGCTCTAATTCACAAAGAATTCTGGAATCTTGGGTCATACGATTTAAGGACGGCCTTTGTGTCATCTCTTATCACTGTTCAGGAAAAACAGACAGAGCGGCGTCGTGTCGCGGATCCTGAACGAGCAGTTGGTAAGATCGAGCAGTAAAAAAATTACTGTTTACGGAATGAAGCAAGTGGACTTTAAGGACTTTGCAAGTTTATTGAAAGGACCGCTAATAGCTCGAAAAACAGACACCGCAAACAATGTCTTCTTGTTCTTCTTCTTTTATTTATTTATTTCATAAATGGCATGATGTGAAATGGCTCTGCTACGAAACAGAGTTTGGCTTAATCAAATTTAAAAACTCACTGGTGAGGGACGATGAATTTAAAGTAGTCAACTTTAAAAGAAATACAAGAACCGGCACTGCAGAAAATGTGATTGTATCACCTATCACGACTGATCCAGTGCCAATAAGTGTAGAAAAAAGAGGGACATAATTTCACTTTTACCTCTTGTACCGGAATGCTTTCATAATTTTTATCACAGTCTAGTCACCACTGCAGACGTTCGGAACTTCGATCCTGATTTACAAAACTTTGAAGACAGTGACTTTTAATTGCTTGGTATAAGTTATCACTCATAAATATGTTAAAATAATTATTACCTAACAACACACATATGTGTACGAAACACACAAGTCACTAACTTAGCTTCCTATTAAGATTAAACTTAGACGGCCAAATACACTTAAGTCACGTTATATTATGTATTAATTAACATAGGGCCATAAGATTTTTTTGGTGTGTAATTAGTAACTAAATAAAAAATAAAAATGTATAAAAAACTTCCACTCAGTATTTTTTTTTATACCAGTAAGTAAAAACTTCACCCTGAAAACTTTTTATTTTACTCGATTGCTGACTTAAGTGCTTATGGGTTTCGGGTCTAGAATTCATCTTCTTACCAAATCGGGAGCAGTCTCTTTTGCGGTCCTATTTTACCTGCATCTTGCCAGTCATGATGATCCTTAGCTCTATTGACGCGTTAAGTAACAAACACCAACAAACTTACTTACAAATTAAAATGCACTTTAGTTTGTAACTTATAATAGTATCGATTCGGTTAATTGACAGGGAGGCAATGTGATCAAAATCATAAACATTTTGCAGCAATTACAATATTTATTTACAAGTTCACATTTGAATTGCATGTAGGTAGTTGCCTATATCCTATATTTTTAACACTATCGTTTTCCTTGTGTTTCAAATTCTAACTGAAACGAGTGATTGTTTAAACTATGTACACCAATATAAAGCAAACTGTATACAATACTAAGGAATCGTATGTGAAACCATGGTATAAGAATATATGACTTGGCTACTTTTTAACACTACTACTACTAATAGCTACAAATCAATTACAAAATTTTTCTCACCACGGCAGGAATTGGGATAGCGCCTTTTTTTAACAAACGGAGAGAATTTGGAGTATTAAAAGATTTTGGATCAAAGTGTAGACTGCAAACTTTGGAGAATTTATTTTGATGTTTTCATTTTTAGGAAAACTGAAAAAATATCATATTGCACAAATTATTTCAAGCACGAGAAAATATGGTCACCTTAGTCCCTATAATGTAATCTTACTTAAACTTTAGCATACCTGTAGAAATATATATTGCAACCACTATAAGATTCATTTCTGCATCCCGGAACACTACAAGTTCTTACCATTTTGTTATTTTTACAATAAAATACATTTAAATTATTGTTACAAATTACATATGAAATTATTATTTTCCCGCAATCTTTTGTCATATAATGTCATCATAATTTAATGTTGCTTGTGTGAAAAATAATATAATATTAATTGGTTACTTAATTTATTTTGTGTTAATTTCACAAATTAATTCAGATTTCTATGTGTCAAGTAAGATTTATAATAAATAAAATTAAATAATATTATTTATTGCTAAATATTTCAAAACTTAAGTTGACAGTGTCATTTATCACACATTATTTTTTAAACTGGCAAGCTGTTGAAGCAAGACAGCAGCCTTCTCTATATGCCTTTCATTTTTGACCGATTTCCCCCCGATTTACCATTTATAGAAAATGAACTTTAAGTGTAAGAACATAAGGTTTCTATTCATATAAAATTTATTTCACAAAACCAAAGAGAGAACAATCCAGAGGGAAAGAGAGGGATGATATAAAAAATCCTTGGTTTATGCCCAAATGTAGGTTCTAGGAGCTGATGATGAAGTCACAGATTTTTTCCTTATATAAAAACAAGACTTATCGCGCTTAATTGGAATTGATTTGAATGAATTTACGGAGTTCTCGGGTTTTTGTATTTCCCGGGACACAAAAGTTCTCGTTTTTACATCCGCTTCTCATAGGACTTAAAACCAGAGACAAAATTTTGTAATATGGGACTTCCGGTTTATCCGGATTCAATTTCCTCCGAGGGATTAATCGATGACATTGACACCTAAATACCTAATTTCAGTATTTTTACTGGCAATAGTCACGGCTTAATATTGCCAGTTGCAAATTTCTTATCGTATATCTACGAGTTGTATGAAAATAGTTTATTTTTTATTTAATATCTAATATCCATTGATTTCCATACTGATGGAAATCAATGCTAATATCCCATATTATTTTATACCAAAACCAAAAAAGCGTATAATATTATGACGGTGTCACTTAATGAACAGATACAAACATACTATGTGTGAGAAAGACAAAATATGCACGAACGCTCATTATAATTTATAACAGCAAACTGACTAGGTCTTATTATTAACTTAGTTTGATTTACTGACTGAAACGCATAACAAACAATAATTTCGCCAAAAAACAAATGCCGAGTGGAACGCTTGTTACTCGCGGTTTTCCGTAGGTAGGTATACATACGTATTGACTGCACGATTGTTAGACGCGTACCATGTTACATTACACCCCGTAATGTTGTTCAATATAACTCAATAATAAAATTATTAAACAATATAATTCAACTCAGCTTATCAATTGTGAGTACATAATATAAATTGGAGCAAAAATAATTCCATTCTCTTCACACTCATACAATATTACAATTTTAGAACTTATTTACCTACTTGAATAAAATTGCCACCTTATTGTAAGAATACCACATAATAGTTTTAATGTATGTTTTATGCTATGTTACATTAAATAAAAAATCTGGCGTCATCTTTTAGCTACATACCTACATACGTAACTAAAATAAACGTCTTGCGACTGTGTTCTATTTACTTCTTTTTTACATTGCTCATGTCATGGCAACACCCCCAATTTTTTTAAAAAGGGTAATAGTATTCTTTGCCCCCAATTGTCGACGATGCGATGCTCTCGTTTAGCTTCTCTTTGCTTTTCTTTCTCGAAAATCGAGTGCAACTTTCTCCCGTGTAAATGAGATTGCTTTATTATTTACGTTTGCACTTATAAATTCAATTAAATTTAATAATCTACTATGGCGGATAGTGATGACGAATATGATCGGAAGCGACGTGACAAGTTCCGTGGTGAGAGAACTGCTGAAGGCAGTAGCTACAGAAGTAGCGATCGCCGCGAAGAAAGAAGCAGAGGCCGTGAGGACTGGTCTGAGAGGTATACTAGAATCTTCACATCTATCTAAACGCTTCAAACCACATCCTAATATTGCTTTTGCTTACTCTTACAGATTCCAACCTCAACCACCTGAACCTAAAAATCCACCACCCTATTATGCTCCCAAACCCACCAAACGCCTTCTAGCAGTGGTCTGCAGGTACTTTATTTCATGAGCTTATTATCTTCTGAGTACTTTTTTTTATTGCATAATCATCATAGTCTCCCTTCATAGGGATTATACCATGACCTAAAAAAATACACATATACTGTTGTAGGTAAGTATGTGCAACTTCTCTTATCAAGTTAAATGAGGGTGCTACTGCGCTGAGTTCTTACTGGAATGATGTAGCATTGTATTTATAGTATTGGAAGGATGTATTTGTTAGAATATATTATTATAGAGCTGTATTGAGAAATACTTTAACCTCTAGGTCTCGTGGTGGGAGATCAGGACCTGACTACAGGGATTACCGTGGAGGAGGCAGTGCCAGCCGCGGCTACTCTCCGGTACGAGGGGAAGGACCACCAACCAAGCGCATCCGACCAGACTGGCCTTTAGATGACAGAAGATACGGAGGGATGCCTCATGACACATACGGGTCATATGGATGGGCCCATGATCATTTTGGACCACATCCAGCACACCAAGGCTATGGACAGCCCATGCCACCCATCCCAGCAAGGTTGGTCTCGGAATTATTTAGATTATCTCTATATGTTATCTCAGATCTCTTCTGCCTTATCAATGACATGTTCTATCTGGGAACTGATTAAATTGTAGTGATTGATAAACATGTAGCTGTGTTAGTCATGCCTTTTAATATTGATGATGTTTTATTACTTAATTGGCTGTTGAGAAGATATTATGTTAGATTGTTTACTGTTTTGCAACCTGTCTAACTTGACCTTTATTTTTTGTGTATGAAGCTATTATGATCCCAGGGACAGTGGCCCCGCTGGCCCGGTGGACGGGCCCCCCTCTATGATGTCCTTCAAGGCATTCCTGGCGGCACAAGATGACTCCATCACAGTAGATGATGCCATTGTCAAGTACAATGAATACAAGCTGGAGTTCAGGAGGCAACAACTCAATGAGTTTTTCGTTGCACATAAAGATGAAGAATGGTACGTAACAATTATTAATCTTCTTGCACTCAATGTTAAAGTTGTAAAAGAAAGCCAGTTTCTTTTAAAAAGCATCAAATTTAAATGATATGACATAATAGTCAGTCTCTTGAAGCATAAAAAGAATTCATTATAATTATGATTGCTTACTCATCAAGTAATATGCTAGTAGTAAAAAATTCTAAGCATTGCATTTATTCTTGATTTGACGAGACAATATTCTCAATTATGGGCAAAAAAATTCAGGCCACCAGTTGTGCTTAGAATTTTTCACTCATACTCTCCAAATCTTAACAATAAACTTTTTTCCCTACAGTCTACAGCGTAATCGTGCGGAAACGCCGGACATCGTAAAGAAACATTTTCTGAAAATTATACAAATGATTAAAATGAATGTGTGTAGCTAGCTTACCTCGCGTTGACCAGTAGCGCGCAATGCTACAGGTTTCGTACTGATAGGGGTAGGGTTTCATTTTCCACAAGAGTGGAACAGGTGAGACTGAAGTATTTTTTTAAGTATATATGCCATTTTAGTTACTGTAACTTGATGTTTGCCATACTGCATTCTGGATTATGATAAAAGGTGGTTCATTTACTTTCTTAATCTCTTTTGAAGACCAGTTTTCTATTGTATTTTTCTTTGCTACAATTGGAAAGAACAAACATTTTTGCATTTGCAACTTGTTTATTAGAATCAAAATTAGTACTAACATCCTTTATTAGCAATTTGTATTTTAATTTATATAATTTCGCTAAATGTACTAACAAATATACCATATTAACTTTGTCTATAAAAACCATAGGTTTATTGAAAACTGGTCTATATGATCAACACTGCATCTTGAGTATGTAATTTGGTTGTAAACTCCTACGAAGAAAGAGAACTGACATTCTTTCTATTTCTTACCATTAGGTTCAAGATCAAGTATCATCCAGAAGAGTCTGTGAAACGAAAGGAGGAGCAATTTGGTGCACTTAAGGTAAGGTCTAAAAAGAGTAATAACATGAACATTTCTTAAATGGATTCTATCCATGTAAAAGTAATAGTTATCTGAACACCTTTGCTAGACAAATTTTGAAATCCTTCAACCATCTTACTCATGTTTGGTTAATATTTTGTACTTCTCTTGACTGCAGGGCAAGCACGGCATGTGAACTAAAAGTCTTTCCGCCATTTTATCCACCTGTCACCTGTCAGTCACCATACACCAAGTGGATAAAAGTGGTGGAAAGACTATTAGTCCTCGTGCCGTGCTTGCCCTGCTGGTTGACATAACAAATTTTACTAAGTTATACAAAGATGTTTTACTCAGTCAAATTTACAAATTTTAGGCTCTAATTCAAACTAACACTTAAATGTAAAAGTTGAGAAAATAAAAGTAATAATTGAAAGGCTAAACAGGACTCGCTGAAGAACAAATGTTAAATAATTCACTTCTGTAATCTCCAGACGCGTCTGAACGTATTCCTGGAGTTGCTAGAAGGTGGTGAGCTGGACAAAGTGACAGTGGATGTGGACAAGTCGGAGAAACTGATCCGCTTGCTGGACACTGTAGTCATCAAGCTGGAGGGAGGCACCGAAGAGGACCTGAAGGAGCTCGACGAGCCAGCGCCGGTCGAGAATAATAAGGACAAAGCTGGTAAACAATGCATTGATAACAGTCTCATTATGCAGGTATAAGATCTTCAGCATATGGAAATACTACATCTAAGAGGTTTCCAGAGTTTGCCGACAATTTAAAATATCTAGCAGATAGCTCAAAACAAGGAGCTATTATGGGCACATGCATATATCATTCTGATATGTAGTACAGATACAATGCAAATTAATGCAAGTCTTGTTTGTTAAACAACGTCAATTAATGTGAGTTTCGACCGTTATTAACAATAGTATGGCAAACAATTCTACAGTAATTTGACCACCATAATTCTTAACTGGAGGTGTCAGTTATTGAGCTCTATTGCATTACAATATTATTAAAGCCTTTGTATGTTCCAGATAAAATTGACCCTGACAAGCCCATTGTCATAGAAGACGACACGGTCAAAGTAAAAGAAGAGAAAGAAGATTCTAAGGAGAAGGTTTGTTGTTGCTCTCTTTTAGCTCCTCCGCTTCAGGTAGCAGCATCCTTCTCACATCTATCGGGGCGTAATATTTCCAGCTGATGGCACTAACACATGTGTATGGCACTAGTCTCGTCGTCTCTGTCCCGTGTTGATTGTGTTGTGCTTATGTTCAGGATAAAAAGGCTGACTCTCCAAAGCCGTCGGCACCTCTGACGATGGACATCGACCCAAGTTTGCGTCAATTGCAGGAACAAGCTAAGTTGTTTTCGCGGTTCAACGCCAACGGGACCGAGGCGGAGCCGGAGCCCGAGCCCGAGCCCGAGAAAGAACCTCGTAAGTATATATATTTTTGATTGACTATTTCGTATTGGCGTTTTACTGAATCTCCAACCCAGATTTTTATCAAACGTAATATATACAGTTCGAATTATATTCAGCTTTCGTTAGATTTGAAAAGGAAGAGCACAGCAATGTACAAACTAATTGTCTATGCCTCTTATTGATAAACTAGCTGTGCGCGCGACTTCGTCCGCGTGGAATAGTTATTTTGAGCATCGTATTTATTTTTGCTAACTACCTCTTCAGCTTTATAAATTATAGCAGTTACACACGACTTGAACCGTTTTCGCAGCTCACGCAACGGAATCCCTCAAAGACGAATAATTTACCCCGTTTTTTCCACATTTTCCATTGTTTCTTCACTCCTATTAGTTGCAGCAAGATGTAATATAGCCTAAAGCCTTCCTCAATAAATGGTCTATTCAACACAAAAATATTTTTTCAATTTGCACCAGTAGTTCCTGAGATTAGCGCGTTCAAACAAACAAACTCTTCAGCTTAATAATAATAGTACCTATAAACTTTTTTTTTAATGAAATTGATAACAATTAAGTTAGCTTAAATCAGCTCAAAATAAACATACTAGGCTTACAGATTACAACAATATGATGTATCAAATTTCAAAAAGACTATATTCTATATTCCACCCTCCAGCGCCGCCCGGCTCGTCTTCAAGTTCGTCGTCGTCGAGTTCATCCTCATCCAGTTCCGAAGACGAGGAAGAAGGCAAGACTTCGCGGCGGAAGTCCAAGTCCAAATCCAAGACTCCGGACAAGTCGCCCAAAGTCAAGGAAGAACCAGCTGAAAAGGGAGAAGTTAATGACACGGAGAAGGAGAAAGAAAAAGCTGAAGATAAACCAGCAGAGCCTGTTGTTGAGAAAAAAGAACCGCGAGCGCTGCATAAAACTACCTCCATATTTTTGAGGAATTTGGCGCCAACTATTACCAAAGCCGAAGTTGAAGCTGTAAGTACTTGTATATTATTTATCCTATTGTGGCAGTTACTATTAATTATAAGTATGTACCTAAAATACTGTTTAGTTGACAAAATAAATATAACTAAATTTTGTTCCTTGTGTGTTGTTCACGGGCGAATCGATTTATATGAAATTTGGTATGGAGGTAGTTAAACCTTAGATGAATTTATATCCTTGATTAACGCGGGTGAAATAGTGGGGCGCTAGTACGCAATAATTTCAAATCCGAGGTTTGGTCTATCTAATTTTCAATTTCTCCAAATCTTCATGTTTCTTACTCACTCACACAGACTCTGAAATTCTTGATTTGTATCAGATGTGCAAGCGCTACGGCGGGTTCCTGCGCGTGGCGCTGGCGGACCCGCTGCCCGAGCGGCGCTGGTTCCGCCGCGGCTGGGTCACCTTCCGCCGCGAGGTCAACATCAAAGACATCTGCTGGAACCTTAATAATATACGGGTAAGTAGTATAAGGGCTTGCCTAAAAAAACTAGACGAAAAAGTATCGACGAGAGACAGCCAATGAAGGAAAACCAAAAAATTACCTCTCCAACATTTTGAAGTCCTGTAATGGGTTTTTTCCCCCAGCAATAAAATTCTGGCGTAAAGAATTAGCTCGCTTACTTGCTATGCACAGAAGCATTTTGTTGGTAAAATGAAAAACAAAAACACATAAGTAATTATTTTAAGATGAGATAAAGATAAAGGTTTTAACATGAGTCTTTAAAAAAATGTAGCATGGAGAAATCATAAATATAGTATGTAGCAATGGATAAATCAAACAAAGTTACTTTAATTGTTTCAGTTTTATTTCCAGTAGGACCCAATTTTTTTATTCTATGAGTTATTTACTAGTGTTGCACACGCTATTTTAAGTACAAAATAATCTAACTTAGTACATCTATATGTTTCCAGCTGCGCGAATGCGAGCTGGGTGCGATAGTGAACCGCGACCTGCAACGGCGCATCCGGCCCGTGTCGGGCGTGACGCTGGAGCGGCCCGTGCTGCGCGCCGACGCGCGCCTCGCCGCGCGCCTCGCGCACCTGCTCGACGCGCGCACCAAGCTGTGGCACGAGCAGGGCAGCCAGGACGACAAGGAAGACACGCACCAACAGAGTGATGTGAGTATAATGACAATAATTACTGGTATTTATGGTATACATATCTATGTAGGTACACTTATATTATAGTAGGCCACTTGTGCCCTACTATATAATAGTATGGCAGTCATTAACAAAGAAATTAAGAAACATTTATTGTGACAGATTTTATAAACAAAATACAGTAAAAAGCCATGTCAGAAGCCCCTAGGGTGGTTTGAGACACTGTCATACATCTTACTTAAATTACCATAAGGTAAAAATATGTTGGTTCGGACTAGAAAGAGCTTACATACATTTCCTGCGTATCTAAAAGGTAACTATAGCAAAATTCATCCAAAGTAGAAGGATTTGACATCACTATAAATTAAAAAATAAAATTATAAATAAATAGTCCGGGACATTGCACACATCGATCGCCACCTAGCCCACACTAAGCAAACCACATTCCATCATCATAATTAACTGCTAAGACAATCAAAAGTTTGATAGTGAAATACAGCAAACAGCTAAACATATTTTCTCTTGATTTTGCAGAACTTCAGCCTAAACTCCGCCAACCCGGTACTGCACAAGATCACCGAGCATTTAATCGAGGAGGCTTCCACAGAGGAAGAAGAACTTCTAGGCCTCGAGGCATCTTCCGAGAACACAGCATCAGAGCAACCAGACCCAGAACTGATGCGTGTGTTGGACCGCCTCGTGCTGTATCTCAGGATAGTGCATTCCGTGGACTATTACAATCACTGTGAATATCCGTATGAAGATGAGATGCCCAACCGGTGCGGGATTATGCACGCGCGCTCCGGACCTCCGCCTAATAAGGTATATATTGTTTTTATAACTTGTTTCATACATAATTTATTTATTCATACATGTACACATACAATTTTCCTAAAAAAATAATTGCTTTCAGTCATAAAATTCAAACCAATGTAACTATCAATTTCTTAGAAATTTTAGGATAGAATATTACTTTAATATTCAGCAAAAGACATAGAAATTACACAATAAAAATAGACTTAAATATAATAAAGTGCTGCACATTGAGCGGCCTTATCGCCTTAGGCGATTCCTTCCAGGCACCTTTTGGATGGACATTACTTAGACCTGTAAACAAAATTTGTTAAAATTTTGTCATTGAAAAAGAGACAATATAACTTATTACAAACGACAAATTAGTCAAGTGGACTGAAATTAGCGTCAAGTTTCTTTGAAAACATGCAGAATACTTTAAGTCCTTAAATTTTCTATTTCTATTATAGCCAGGTCAACAAGAAGTACAAGACTACATCAAGACATTCGAGGGCAAAATGTCCGCCTTCCTGCAAGATGTCAAACCACTCACTGACGAGGAGTTGCAGAAACTTGGAATCAAGGTAAGTCAATCGTACAATCTCGATGTCTTCCAATTTTCCCTTTCTTGGTAAGTGCGATCTTCAACTTCACCATAGCTGTTCATAAGCTGCAGTCGAACGCCAATATAAAGTTCAAAATATATCATATTGATCATAACAATGTACTAAAACCTAACTTTGATTAAAATTGAGCTGAGCTAGAATTTGGGATTTACAAATCTATTAAAAAGCATAAAACATTGAAATCTATGCAAGATGTTTCGTTTTTTAACGACTTAAAAAAAAGAAGTTTCTCAAGTATTCTAAAAGATTTTTATTTTAGTAATTGTACTGTATTGTGTAATCTAAAGTGACTTGTAAAACTTAAAATTTTCCTAAATTGTATATTTCGTGTTTTGTAGGACCCAGAAGTAGAGGTAGAGAAGTTCATTCAAGCGAACACACAAGAGCTGGCCAAGGACAAGTGGCTGTGCCCACTCAGCGGCAAGAAGTTCAAGGGACCCGACTTCATTAGGAAACATATCTTCAACAAACACGGGGAAAAGGTATGTGGGCAAATTTTTAACCGATTTCAAAAAAAGGAGGTTCAGATGTAATTTATTCGCATGTAAAATCGGTACAGTAGATCTTAATTAATATAAAGTTTCACCATAATAACCTCACATAAGGTACGCAAATATAATATTTTTCGTGGTAAACATGATATCTACTAGCTGTTTTGTCCAGAAACTCGGAAGGTTATCAAGTCTTCTGAAAGTTTTTTTTTGTGGGCATGTTTGATTATTTTTGTAAAGAACTTCCTGAATTGTTAATCTTGTAGGTAGACTGTAATATGGATTATCATGAAGGGAACTGTGGTCCAGCATAAGCTTAACCGATATAAAAATTGTATTGTCTGTGTAAAGATGTTTTCAAAGAAATATACGATGTGAGCACACTAGTTCATTAATTTATAATACACGAAAACATGAGTATTTTTCAAGGCGAGATATTATTTTGGAATGGAATAATATGTAAAGCCAGGTATAGTCGTTAGCTGTGATGTGGATTATCTTGGCCGTGCAAGTAACTAGAAGTATTCTATGTTACAGTTTAATTTTAGATTCTGTACATGACTTGAACGTAAGCAACTGATAAATTTTAAATAACAAGTTAGTACTCCAAATATTATTGGCAGTAATACAAAATGAAGTTCACATAAAGTAATCAAATTATGAATGAATTACGAAATACTGTATAAACAAGAATAATAATGTACTTCCAATTCTTTTGATCTGAATTCTATGTGATGTTTTATGTGAGTTGCTCTACATTCCCACGGCATAGTTTCTTAGACATTGACCACTGCGTGTGTGAACTTGATAAGTAATTTGAACCATTAACTATTGTAATGTGTTGTCCATTCAAATACAGACTTAGTTACGGCAAATCGTAGTGACCGTCGAACTAAAACGGATAAAGATTAAATATATAAAGTTAAATGACAAAGGACAGTTTCATTTGCAATTTAGTCATTACAAATGCTTGAAAATTAAAAAAAAATAGTCGCTCTCCCAATACAAAAATTAAATAGAAATAGTAACTAATCGGAAGTCTTGAAATACTCAGTAAAGAAATTTAAAACAAGACCCAGTAATTTGTAGTAAAATGTACGTATAGTTTACACAATGATCTGTATACTACTTTGGCTTTAGAAAACACAGGCAGTATACACTTTTATCGCTATAAGCGTAATTTTAGCTGGTAGTCAAAAATAGACCCTCTTTTTAGGGTTCCGTACCTCAAAAGGAAAAAACGGAACCCTTATAGGATCACTTTGTTGTCCGTCTGTCCGTCCGTCCGTCCGTCTGTCAAGACCCTTTTTCTCAGGAACGCGTAGAGGTATGAAGCTGAAATTTATATCAATTACTCAGGTCTACTGTCCCTTGAAGCTGTGAAAAAATCAAACTTCTAAGCCAACGCAATCAAAAGATACAGCCATTTATGCCGCAAATTTTCGACACTTGCAAGGGAATCAAAACCTACAGGGTGCTTCCCGTGAACTCAGAATCTTGAAATTTGGTACGAAGCAACGTCTTATAGCATAGATAAAGGAAAAATTACGAAAACCATAAATTTTTAGTTACATCACAAAATACTTTGTAAACCTTGCAGGTTTGTACGGAACCCTCGGTGCGCGAGTCCGACTCGCACTTGGCCGGTTTTTTTAAACTACTCCAGTCAAAAGACAAAGTACAATAAGTGTTATTTGCCCAACAGGTGGACGAAGTGCGTCGCGAGGTGGCGTACTTCAACGCGTACGTGCGCGACGTGCGCCGCCCGCAGCAGCCCGAGCCGGCCGCGCGCGGCCCGCCCGCGCAGCACCACCAGCCGCCCGCGCCGCCAGCGTGAGTAGCAACACCATCTTTTACTTTTTATTCCAGAGTGTTTTAAGTGCATCCTAACACAGTTTAAATATTGCAAGCGTCCGCAACAGACCGTTAACTTCGATTCTTTAAGCTCTCCACCACCCTTAGAACGGTAAAAGTTCTAAGCACAACAGGGGTTGCTTCCTTTTTATTGAAAAAACTTGATGACTGAAAACCGAAATTTGAATAAATTCTTTATGGACCAAATCAATTTATTTTTATTTAGCATACATCTCAAAACACACCATGCATCTAAGTCATAAGTAAACCTGTATAAGTTGTTAGAATATTGCCTCCTTTAAAATAATCTCAAATAAGCTTAGTAGTATCAATTAATTTTTTATCATAAAACAAATTGATTCCCATTGCCTCGGTTACCCCACCTGACCTTCCTGCGCAGTAAAAAAACGAAGAACCATTATTCATTCTACCTTAGACAATTTATTACCACAAAATACAGTCGTATCGGATCGCTAATGTCCCAGGTTCGTCGCTTTAATGAGATCATAGCTCTAGTTTCGATTCGAATATTATAAATCACCATTTTCACGAAACGAGTCTGACAGTAATGTTTCTGAAAGTACCAGACGCTTTTGTAGTCACGAAATAAAGCGGTAAAGAGGTATATCGTGTGCAAGTCAGCGCGGTGACTAACTTGAAGCCATTGCACGCTACATTACTGGCAAGTCCTAGATTTCTAGGAGATAGTGCTTTAACGAAGCATTGACTAGTACAACACTTCTCTTTATTCAATGATATCATGCATACATTGAATTTTGAACTACCAATTTAATCCTTGCAAACACAAATTTCTTTGACTCATTAATTATTCCAATATGACACATTAATACATGAACTGACAAATAAACGAAAACTACTGCACACCCTATTAGTTTCTAGATCAACAACAAACATCATGTAATCTAACATTACAACAGAATTTTAAATTTACTTAGGTCAATACTAATACATAGTTTAGATAGGCCTTCTTTGTTCCACTCTTCCTTCTCTCGCATCTTCTTCATCAAGACAATTCCAGCTAACAAAATAAAAAATCATTATAATAATAGGTTGGGGGAGACCTTTTCCCAGGAGTGGGACAGTATAGGTTAAAAAAGTACTTATATTTTGTGGCAGTAGAAATAAAGGCTACTTGTTTCCAGGTACGGCGGCGGAGCGGGCGGCGGCGGGCCGGGCGCTAGCCGCGGCTGGGCGGCGTGGGGCGGCTGGGCCCCGCCCGCGCCCTACGCACCGCGGCACCCGCGCTTCACACGCCCAAGGTAAACCATCACCATCTGAACATTGGCATGCTTGCACCTGATTTCACATACAAAACTACCTATTGCCTTGTTTGCAACTTATCTAAACCGATCTGAATTTATTTATTAGAAGTTGTTTTTATTTACACATCGAACAGTACAGATCTCATTATCCAGACAGGTCGCTTTACTCTTTTTAATAAAATAAAAGTTTTGAATGTGAAATTGGGTTAACTTCAGCAAAGTTGAACTTTAAACATAATTATTTTTATTTCAGTTATAAACATTGTCAAAATGTAATATAAAAAGGCTTTTGAAATGTATTCATTATAGTTCAACTTTACTGAACTTCCGTCAGGTCTTATCGGATGTGCAATTTTGATATAAACATGTGTCTAGTAATTTACAGGCATATATTTATTATCTAATGTAAAATCATTCACGAATCCCTTTTTACTTAAAAACTCGTCTTGATACTATAACATTAAATAACATTGGTGGACATTTTTGGTTTCAAATAATTCCTATGACACAACTTTTATATACTCTAACTTCAAGCCATTTGCCTAAGTTTTGTGTTTCTATGCAAAAGGACAGCAAAATAATAATGAGGCGGTGTAAATTCTAGTTGTGTTGTTCCACTAATATTGCATGTCAAAGATCTGCTAAGACCTGTCTACACCTAACAAGTATTTTCTATAGTCGTACAAAAATAATAATCATGTGCATTATTTACATTGCACATATCTTATTTTTAATGTTTGATTATAATGTTTGCGCCAACTATAGAAAATGTTTTGCTTGTTAATTTTAAAAAATGCATGGGTTTTTTGTGTTCTTTGTTTACGCTTTTTTGCGGTTCGACTCTCGTTCAATACGTAAATAACAATCCTCATACAGATACAGATGTTTATTGATAAATTATGAAAATTTACATGTCAAATTAAATAATCACATTATTCATACAACCGCACGTACACATATTACAACATTACAAGTAGTGACAAAATTATACATATGTGTACGAGTATTAATCGTATCAATCAATTTTTGTATCAATGATTGGTATCATTGATACAAAAATTGATTGATTGATCGGCGGTAAACATATCATCTAAATGGTGGCTTATCTTATAGTAAGCTTTATTTGCTATAGACTTCTATCGGTGATACATACAAAGCATTTCACGTATCTTTTTTTCATTCAATACATATATTATTGGGAATTCACACCTATGATCGTGTTCGCGATTATGTCATAATACTCTTAGTATAAGTACAGAAGTTTTTTGTTGGACTTTCCGTTACAATATGACCCGGGTCTTTCCGTATTTTTTAACAATAGGTATTCATAATTTAAAATAGTGCTTCATTGAATCCACGATATCTGAGTAATTATCGTGATCAAGATTGGATGTACATTTGGTGTTTCGTTATTTTTTAAACAATTATGTTAGATCATTGACTTTGCTTTTATGCTAAAAAAACGATGAACACTAATTGCATATTTTTCGTTTCAAGTTTTACAAATATTTTTTCATTGCCTTATTTTGTTTATTATTCATGACCCATACGGTCAAATAGTGGCTTATTTTGCCTGCAGAATAACAACTAGAAATGACGTCATATCCAGGACAAATGCTTATGTCAGTGCAACAAACCATTGTTTCATTTACCATTTAATGAAGTTTATATTACGCCGCAGTCTCACAATGTTCTGACGAGCATTGTCGTTGAATTTAAATATCACTACACGAACATTACATGTCATGGGTATTATATTTGCATCAAAAACTGCATAATAAGTCGGGGTGACCTATGCTAAGGCAGTTTGAATGTGACTGACTTTCTGTATATTTTTTGCATGACCTTAACATTTGATTTATCGATACGCCTTTAAGTTATTTGTTAAAGCCAGATTAATACTTCCATCTGCTTCAAATGGGTTAGCCTTTAAATTTGATATTTTTCGATTTATAAAAGCTTGATTGTCATTACTATGCGTGGGATGTATCGGGAAACTTGGTTTTTGAGTAAAAAGGAAATGATTTGCAGGGAAAATGTGGATCGGTCGCGGCCTATTATTGCATACAACGATCTTGACTTCCCGGACAGTGGTGACATATTCTAACTCTGTGTGACAGACTCATGACAGTAAGATACGCTAGAGCGGGCGCCGCAAAGTAGTTGTAAGCATTCCGTTACGCGATACTGCCACCTAGATAAGTACATAATTATTTACAGTTTATATGGTACACTTAACGATATCAGCGAGTACATTATTTTTTATATAAACATGTTTTTTGGACTCGTGATCACACAATGGGCTTGTAAAAAACTTAATGTCTGAGTTGATACTTTACAATAATTGTAAAAAGTGGCCACACATGTATTTTGACAACATCTTAATTTTATATTGTGTAGCATTTTACATAAAACAACTCGCTTCAATTTTTAAGTAACTAACATTTACATCTCAAAAAATTGTTAAGTACAATACTATGATTTTTTGGCTTGGGTACTTTATGTCTACTTTATCAAAAGATATGAATTTGATATGATTGATACCCAAAATCATGGTGAATTGGCATGGCGGTGTTTCCTGCTATTATGTATTTAATAAAATATTTCACACAATTATTAAATCAAAACCAAATTACATTATGTAAATTTGTATTCAGTATCATTTAATATTCATTGTATTTTCTTGACAATAATTTATTATACATATTGTATGTTCGTTTTTAATAAACTGTCTAAATACCTGAATAATCTAAATGTTTTCTTATTTCTCCTGCGCTAGTCCGTATCCATTGTACATATGTACTTAGTTTATAAAAAAAGATTAGGTAGTACTCCCGGGAAGCTGAGATTTTGCACTGATTTAAGTAAATGCCTATCGATTCTGTGCATCATAAATCTAAATGCTCGTTGAATTAAAAAACGTCCTATAATATTGAAATAAAGACAGATAGTAAAAGAGCTAAATAAAAATGTGTTGTACAGAATCGTAGCAGTAGCACTGAGTGTGTGTGTGTGTGTTGTGTTGCGAGTGAGTGTGAGCTGCTAATCCAGCGTGTGGTTATTGTTAAAGGGGCGGCGGCGCAGAGTTCCGCCCTGTCATACACTACCGCGACCTGGACGCCCCGCGTGAGCCCGACGAGTTCATATAGCGCCGCGCGCGCAGCCCCGCACCGACATGTACACTATACATCACGTACTCGTACATAGCGCCAATCACACCACTCTCTCACACTCTTCGACACTCTCGAATACAAAACTATACGCCACGCGTGTGAAACCAGTAGATGATAGCGACTAATACAGTGTAATTTGGACTAGTTAAGATAATGAAGTTCTTTTAGTATATAGACTAAATTAGTACGGAAATGTATTTTAGAAATATACGATGATGAAATGCAATTGGCGTTTGTTACTCGACGTTTGATTTATATGTCGTTAGAAGTACTTAGTTATTGTTTATAAGTAATAATAGGAGTGGCAGATGATTCTAATTTATTGTGAATAACGATCACGGATGATACTAAGTTATTCTGCGGTGTGCGGTGCGACGGCGGCTGCACGACGTCTGCGACACAAGTTCCGTGACCGAAGACTATCTATTTATCGCGTTTATTTCCCTAAACCGATTTTTGGTCTTATTAGCTCTGTAAATAAACAAATATGACAAACTAAGGGTATTTCCAAATGCCAAAAGTTAACATTTAATTTAACCTTTGTCTGCCCGTAATGTTGGTGGGAGTGTCTGAATTACAATCGTAATTGTCACCGTGACATGCTGCATGAGTACTCACTCTAACTTACAATCTAGAAATTATTTATACGAGGAACTATACTCTATTAAATCATGTTGTATAAAAAACTATGACGATAGAAGCCTAAACAATAACATACTTCCTGATAAATACGAGTTGAACCCAAATTAGCAGAACTGCGAGGCGATAATATAAACCGCACATAAGGATGCTGACCTAACATCGTGAAGACCTTTCTAAATAGTTTACAATGTAGATTTAATCGACCTTCTCCTTGAAAGGTTCGTCGAATTCTTTACAGAGATGAGGAGGAAAATACGTTTGAATAATAATATTCATAAGTGTTCTCTTTAATATGCATAAGAAAATAAAATCTCGTGTGGACAAAACAAAAAACTATAAAGTTAAATAACCGTCACATAAATACGTAATATGACGTCTCGGCCTGTTCTATACGAGGCAGGCCTTTAAACCTTGACCTCTAAATAGTTACCGGCGTCGGTCAAACGTTTCGTTTCTTCGGAAACACTTCAGCATCCACTTACAAAGAAATAGTACTAAGCACGACTCTTCCATCTCGCCATAAGCGGGCTTTCGATTACGCTCTTGGTATTTTTCTAGCCGTTAAAGTCAATATCAAGTTCATGACTTATCCATTTACTTGTAATGTTATGATGATCTTCACAGACAAGGAATGGAATGCTGCAGTTATGGGTTTGTATATCAGAGTTAGATCTTCAGAGTGCTCATGTGATGAGTGCATGCGTGGGAGGAAAGGTATCTACTGGTTGTAGTTATAGATATACTCACCCGGATCTTCGTTATGCCTCTGTAGTTGGCCTTAGTGCTTGCATTTAGATAAGTTAACTTACTCTATGTATGCGTATGATTTTTACAGGACTGTATGTTGATTGTTTATCTAGTCTACTGTAACGTGAAAGTAAGTATGGTTTAAATTAAAGGGTTGTTTATTTGGATAAAATAGATCGTCAGTCGTCACAAATGTCTCAAAATAGGCAATAATGAATAAAGCAACTGCCTGGATTGCCTAATAGCGTTGTAAAAAAAATATAATAGTATTGTCCTACAAAAATAATAGCTGGAGCAAAAAATATGCGTATTTAAAAATGACTATTACGCCAATTCTCTATAGGTACTAAAATTCAATTAGTATTTTCCCCGCATTGCAAAGCAATTAATAAAATCAACCGGAGCCAGAGGGCAGCTTCGATGTCGGCGTGTTTTCCCGCGCCCCAGAGCACGATACTTTATGAATTAAGCCGTATGAGTAATACATATTTTGGAGCCACTTGTGGCAATTACAATGCGCCGCAGAGCGCTGCCAGTAATGAACTCGGGGAACAATACCGGCTACCTACGCGAATACAACCTGCGATTCTTAGTTCGCAGTAAACGCCGACTGGTTTTTTGCTGGAAATATAAATGGGTGCCTATTTGTGTATTGCTTTATAAAAGCGAGCGACTGAGGAAGATTAGCATTGTAGTTAGGAAGCTTCACGACGATGGAGCTCACGTGTGCCTTAGTTTTATTGATTGCGGGGATCGCCACCGCAAGCCCTTACGGAGGGTACGGCATCAAAGGAGGAGCTGCGGTCAAAGGTCAGTACCACCTATAACCTTGGTATATTTATTACAAAATTATTAAACGCAAAAAAAATAATTAAAAGCCATTATGATAATTGCGCAGATTTACAGTGTTTACTTTATTCGTTTTTGTTATTAGAGGGCATTTTTATCACGCTTTTATTCTACTAAACTTTTTTGCGATATATGTAGTTAACATTCAATATAGAAAACGTTTTGAATCTTAGTTAAAAGATAGACTGAATTTAAGCGATAGTTGTTAATTTAACCGTGTTTTCACTAGCGGACGCACGTGCTGTGGCGGGAGCTTACGCTGGCGCTGGTAGTGTGCCAGTGAGCATCCCTAGTGGTGCGAGCTACTCTGGAAGCTTCTCCCAGTCTTCATCTTCGAGCTCTTCGTCCGCTAGCTCCAGCTCGAGTTCATTCAGCTACAGTGGCGCGGGAGCCCACGGTGGCGCCCTCCCTACTGGAGCTGGGTGCGGATCGGGCTCCTGCAACAGCGGTGGTGCCGGGGCACAAGGATCCGCAGCAGCAGGGTCACAAGCATACGGCGCAGCTAGTGCGGGATCATTAGCAGGAGGATATGGAGGCAAAGCACCCGCGGGAAGTTACGGTCACAAATATGGAACCGGTCAGTCACAAGATAGTGGTGCGCAAGACTGTGGTTCTGGAGGATGCCAGGGATCTAATACAAATACCTTAAATGGGAATGGTTCTGGCTACGGTTCACATTCTGGTAGTGATGCTAAAGCCGCTGCATCAGCTGGAATTGGAAATTCCGCCGGTCCCGATTGTGGTGGCTCTGATTGTAAAAATACTCCCCAAGGTGACAAGTGTGATTCGGGAAAGTGTGATCCCAATGATAAATGTACATCTGGTGACTGCGATAATACGTCTCCAACACAAGGCTCGAATGGATGTTCGTCTGGGAAATGTGGACAGAACCAAGATACCGCTGGGGGATCTTCTATTGATAACGAAAATAACGACATTAAAGTCCACGCAAATGGAAACTCGAAACCTGGTTACGGCGCGTCGGGCACTGGTTGCACCAATGGAAATTGTGATCCAGCTCCTTCCGTCGCTTCGGCTACACCTGGCTACAATAAACCTGCCCTGGACTTAACTGCACCTAAACTAGAACCTGCATGCTCTGGCTCAAATTGTAATTTAGCGCCATCTGGATATGACTCCTCTGCTCAAAGTAAAGCTCCTTATCTCTCGTCATCGTATCAAAACGGAAATCAACTAAGCTCAGCTAGTTATGGAGGCTCTAAATCCACTTACAGTCAGGGTTCATCGCCTTCTTATTCGTCAACTAAACCATCTGGAACAGGTTGCGTACCTGGAACACCAGGATGTGGCATAACATCGCCAAATAGCGTATCTAGTGATTGCACTTCCGGTAATTGTAATCCCAATCCTACCGCGCCCGGATATAATGGACAGCCGGAAAATCAACCTTCCTATTCTAATGAAAATCTCCCATCCACTAATCCTTCAATCCCTGGTTGCTCTCCAGGAACTCCTGGCTGCTCTCCATCGCCGTCGACTGGATTCCCACATAGCCCAAGTTGCGCTTCTGGAAATTGTAGTCCTCATTCCTCTGTACCTTCTGGGTTAAAACCCGGCTATTCACAGGGTGGATCACCATCATACGCTAACCCTGCGACTCCCGCATGTATTCCTGGTACACCTGGATGTATCACAAGCCCTACAGCTAGTGCGCCTTCAGGTTACGGTAGTTCATCAGGCAGTACATCGAGCTATTCGCTATCATACTCACCTGCGAGTCCTTCAGGTCCAGGCTGCTCACCTGGTTCACCAGGCTGCCCAGCACCAACATCTCCAGGTGCCACTGGATGTGCCTCAGGAAAGTGTGGTCCTTCTTCCTATTCAACATCAGGTGGCTATGGTGCAATACCCAGCTATAAACCAACTTACTCTCAAGAGGGATCAGCGCCATCTTTTCCTTTAAAACCTTCAGAAGCCGGATGTGCACCTGGTACTCCAGGTTGCGGTTCTGGTCCCACTTCTAGTGGTTCCTTTGGATGTGCTTCCGGACAATGCAGTCCAAAACCCTCTGTATCGGGGTATCACAGTTATTCGAATAAGCCTGGCTATCACGGAAGTTCATTCAACGATCAGGTTAAACCTTTTGTACCACCGTGTTCTCCTGGCAGTCCAGGTTGCGGCAGCATTACTCCGTCAGGACCATCTGATTGCATATCTGGCAATTGTGGTGGTAAACCTGTAATAACAGGTTATGGTGCTTCAACAAACTATAATAAACCTAATTCTCAAGGAAATGTTCCGTCATTCTCGACAGGACCAGCCTGTAGTCCTGGTTCTCCAGGCTGTGTACCTCCTCCTTCATCCAATGAGCTCTCAACTCCTGGCGCTAAGCCTGGTTACTCCCCATTACTCCCACCACCCAAACCTTCAGAGCCAGCTTGTGCTCCTGGTACTCCTGGCTGCCCACTTCCCTTAGGTCCCAGCGGACAAGCAGGATGTGCGTCAGGATACTGTGATGAATTTCCTCCGATTGGAGGGGAAAATGTTAAAATCAATTCCCAAGGAAGTTTGCCTTCATTTATTCCTTTAAAACCTTCTGAACCGGGATGTGCGCCTGGCACTCCGGGCTGTTCTTCAGTGCCATCGATAAGTCCTTCTGGATGCCCATCAGGCAATTGTGGAGCGATACCTTCATCTCCTGGTTGCGCACCAGGTTCCCCAGGATGTCTTGGAAAGCCTTCTGGTCCTGGTTATGGCGCAGCGATACCTATACCTCCTCGTTGTGCCCCAGGATCCCCTGGCTGCTCTCCAATACCGCCACTGGGCCCTTCTGAATGCCCATCAGGCAATTGCGGAGCGATACCTTCACCTCCTGGTTGCACACCAGGTTCCCCGGGATGTCTTGGAAAGCCTTCTGGTCCTGGCTATGGCGCAGCGATACCTATACCTCCTCGTTGTGTACCAGGATCCCCTGGCTGTTCTCCGATACCATCTCTAAATCCTTCTGGATGCCCATCGGGCAATTGTGGAGCTATACCTTTACCTTCAGGTTGTGCGCCAGGCACCCCAGGATGTCCTGGAAATCCTTCTGGTCCTGCATATGGCGCAGCTGGTATTGGATCACCTATCCATCAAGCTGGTTATGGAAGCCATAGCACAGGTGCATATCACAAACCTTCCCCTCCTACTCCCTATACCCCTGGGCTCTCCCAATTCCCGCCAGGTTATAGCAACAGTCCTACAATCCCACATGCAGCTGGCAGCGGCGCTACAGCAGGAGCAAGTGGTCATGATGACAAAAAAGATAAACCCGCATACACAGGAGGTTTTGGTGGTCCCGCCGGGCTTCTGAAACCAAATGAGTTTGAAGCCAGCCCAGCGTCTGGTTACTCAAACAAGCCAACAGCGCCAACATCTGGTCCAGCGCCAGTCAAGCCCAATTGTGCTTCAGGACTCTGTGATGCCCAACCATCTGCCTCTCATACGCACAGCGGATCAGCTTCAGGCGATAATGCCACAGCTGGCGCATCCGCCAGTGCAAAGGCAGTGGCCTACTCCGGTGGATTCGGAGGCCCTCCCGGATTTTTGAAACCATATGATGACGGTAAAATAGACTTGAAAAATCTGCCCGGGAAACAGCATGCTGGTTCTGCTCTGGATTTAGGCCAGGGTGGTGCTGGAAGTGGTACATCATACTCGAATGGAGGTTCACTAGCAGGTGCAGGCGCAGGGGCAGTCGCTCAAGCGAACGCGGCAGCAGTTAGTTCTACGGGAGCTGCTGGCGGCTATAACCACGGCGGTTACAGCCACAGCGGGTACAGCCACGGCCATGAGGGTGGTGGCGGGTACAGCCACGGTCATGAGGGTGGTGGCGGGTACAGCCACGGCCACGAGGGTGGTGGCGGGTACAGCCACGGCCACGAGGGTGGTGGCGGGTACAGCCACGGCCACGAGGGTGGTGGCGGGTACAGCCACGGCCACGAGGGTGGTGGCGGGTACAGCCACGGCCACGAGGGTGGTGGCGGTTGCGGAGGCGGGTGCGGCGGCAGTGGCAGCGGCAGTGGCGGTTACGGAGCATCGCTAGCTCTTTCTAAAGCTGGAGCTTCAGATGGGTCCAGCGACGGGTTACCTTCGGCGGGTGCAGCTGCTAAGAGTGTTGCCAGCGCGACGAGCGGCGCGAGGGCCTTCGAGAGCAGCTACGCAAGCAGCTCAGCATCCGCTCACGCAGGAGCTGCTGTCAAAGGAGGTCAGTCTTAGAAATAAGCTATTGTTTATTTACGTGGGGATATACATTTTTATTTATTTGTCTAGCTAGTTAAAAAAGTAACTGATGGTTGACATTTAGAACGGTTAAGGATGAGCTTAGTCACTACATAAAATAAACAATGTCGACTCCCGCTGTCTGGCCCCTTATTTGTTAGATCTCTAAAACTATGCAACGGCTTAATTTAGTTGTAATGTTTCAAGAGGAAGATTGTTTATGTATACGTTTTTATTATGTAATGCAAATATGACCGTGCGAAACCGGGCGAGATCGCTAGTAAATTAATCGATTTAAATTCGTCGGCGCGAAGTTATGAATATATTTTTATTACAATCGTGATTTTCATGTGCCATATTAAGAAACATATTTTCCGAATTTACAGTGTCTGTATTTTCTTTTCAGGTTATGGGAGGCGATAATCACAAACGCTCTAGGTATAAGTGTAAAACGCAAGACTTATTATTGAATATGATTTAAAAAAATATAAATTCATAGTAATATAAGGACAATTCATGTGATACTTACTCACATAAGAACACTCATGTGTGTGTTAGTATGTTATGTAATCTTATTGTAAGTAAATATTTTTTCTATGTAAAAGTTGTTGTTTAATTTTATATTAAAGTTTAATATAGGTTCTTATAAAAACCTTAGGTAGGTAGCTATAACATTTTACATTATCTTAAATTATCTAACTTGGAATAAAAAATATCTATGTATGTGTTAATCCAGAGCCTAATTTCCGTACCAAATTGCATCCAAACCAGTTCATTCGATTAAGTCTAAAGCTTGTACAATAATGCAGACTTATGTATGTACTCACAAACTTTGTTTTTTTAATATTGATGTCATCACAAAAAGTATCTACATCTTTTGCAAAACTTGTCAATGACACGGATATAAAACTATTGAGTTTATATGTAATGATGGTATAATATTTAAAATTTATCCTTTACACATACGAAAATAACTTAAAAGCAGGTAAATAATCAAAGCTTGAAAGCATTGTTTTAAACTGAAACCTAGATCAAAGAGTTATGTGGCTGTGATATTTTGTATTTAAGGTGTCATGTTTGTCGTTTTACTGTGAACTTCGGTAGGCTGTGTTTGACTGTATATTGCACAATTTGGTGATCGGAACATAATGACCTCAAAAGATAGATGATTAGTTAATTGCAAATGTTAGCTTTTAATGAAGTGTGAATTTACAAGACGAATTTTTTTAAAACAAATAAAAAATTCAAATTTTATGTTTAGATCTAAATAATTTAAGAGCATTTCTTCCGACGACTAACCTGACAGCTTAAAAAAACCATGCATAATAAAAAGGTGGTATTTACTACTAGGCGCTTCCGTGTGTCCTAGTGTATGGGCCTTGAGGCGGTTACAGATATTTCGACAACATCCGCTCCCATACGAACTTAATTGTCCTTTGAATTAATTAGTCTTTACAGGTCTTCATGAAAATTGTCTTTAAAATATGTGCTGTCTCTTGCGGCTAGGCCGATAGTCTACAGACGTACCGACATGTTTGTGTAAGTACTTATACCACATTATGTATTACTTATTGTTAGTACATTAAAATACTTAAGTACATGTGCTGCATAGGTCGATTGTCAGTTGAAGATAAATCGCCTTTGTAGGTAAGTGGTCTATAGAAATAAGGTAAGTCGAGACTAGATTTTGTTTATTTATATTAGGTAAGTACTTGAGTACAGTTCTTTACTTTTCTTTCATATTTATCCCCGATTACAGTTGTTTGAAAATAATGTTACAAACTCGACGTGCCTGTGTACCTATCTATGTCAGTCTATTGTATCGTAGCTATTAAAAATCTGTACTCTTTTTGAACTAACTTTTTCATTTAAATGTGAGCGTGAAGTGACTGTTCTTAGCACAAAAGATGCTGCCAAATAAAGTGCTCCTACTGCATTTTAAAATTGAATACATATGTAGGTACATATTTATAAAAATAAAATGTACTTAACAAATGCCTAAACAAATAAATAACACATCTTTTAGAAATATAGTTCCTTATTAAACGACATAAATTATATCATAATAGTCTACATTATTACGAGTAAATTGTAATGATTACGTTATTTACCTCAGCTGGCCTTGTAAGGAGTGGTTGTGCTTAGATAATAAATCAGCAAGTATCGGTGATCCAATCATCGGTCTAACATCCATTGTTCACGACCTGGCTTGTACAGAGTTACTACTCACCAACACATGTCATTAGGGCAGATGGAGCAAAGAAATAACTGGGTATACAGTACACACGCCTCGTTAAAGCATAATGTAGGATGACCTGTGCATCGGTGGCTGGATGATATTAGAAAATGTGAAGGAGAAATCTGGACAAGAACAGCGCAAGATAGGGATTATTGGCATAAAGAAGATTATTATGACCTGATGATGATGAATATATTACCTTTTATTTGTGGCTTCAGTACATGTAAACCAACTTACACAACTTTTTATATACCTAACTGAGATTGTATGTCGTTTTGAACAAGATTATTGATAACATGTCTTATATAATTAATTAATAGAGAATACAAAACACTACGCTATAAGTATTAGAAAATTCGTGAATTGTATATGAAGAAGCAATTTTCGCGATGTTTCAAAACTCACATATCTGTTTAATATTTGTTTGAAGTACCAAAGCCACCTTTATAAGATTATGCGTTAGATACCAGTAGCTCTGTATACGAACATCGCGGATGTTAATATAAATTATTCATAAACAAACATAGCAGCTGTGTACTGAGAAGGTTGCCGGGGTTACTTAGGTGTCGGCAACTAAGTAGCGTTTCTTTTCGGATGAGCTCATTGTCTCGCCGATGCTTGTACCTAATGAAAAACTTATGTATCATTTGTTTATTATTTGCTACACATATTTAAACTAGATCTAAACTATGTTTAGGAAGAAAGTTTGAAATTCAGAAAGCTCCGAGTAATCCAAACAAAGAAATTAAATTATATCTACTTATAAATCAATAAAGTGTTTTTGATTCGATTCGAAGTTAAATTAATTTTCAAAACCAGAATGAATTATGTATTTCTAGGCGATTGCGTTACAGTTACATTGTTGCAGGCTGTAGTTAAACGTAAATCCTACCTATACTACCTAGCTAGGTTAAAAAAACTATCAAGTAAAGTAGGTAGTAAAATTCATCTAATTAATGCATATGGAGAAACGAAATAGGTAATCTGCAGTCCGAGGAGCCAAGCAAGAATTTTGTTTTATGCATTGAACGTAATATCTGGTGGTAATTATATCCATAACATATGAATGTCCTTCAGCCATTACATTTCCTTCATACCATAGGTGGGTCCATAGTTATTGATACGTTCATAAATTGCTCAACAGAAGGCAGCTAAAGTATACAATTACAATGTCCTTAAACATCGTACTTATGAAAGAATTGTCATCTTCGTAACATAGTATGTTTACGATACGACGCTTGTGTACACTCCCTTCCTCGTTATATGGTGTTTTGAAACAATATAGTACTTAAATTTATCATTTAACGTCAATATGGTTGTCGATATAGATAGGTAATGTACGTAGATAGGTAATTTATACACCTATAAGCTTACAGAAGCCCTGTTAAGGCTATTCAATGATCAGTTACCAAATGTCAATATAATAAATATAAATTTCTACATTCCCAACATAATACCAACTACATCATATTTTAAAGAAATATTCGACGAAGCTTGGAGGATGGTGACCGTAATTACAGATTTCACGGTTACTTCGCGAATTGATTTTTGATTTGCAATCAGTTGATGATAACATGTAAATGGTAGGAAATTTAAACCAGTTTTATACGAGATATATCACATGAATAACAACATCTGATCAGCCACTCATCACGTCACCTAAATCACAATAATATAATATGCACATACGTTGGTACTTAAAAAAACTAGGAGAGTAAATCGATATTCTTCTTATCGAATGAAAGTGGCTTATAATTTAACGTGTCATCCGCCCCACGGAAGCGCCCAAAATGGAATGCCGCTTGCCTATAAAGTTCAAGTAAACTCTCTTCTCAATCTGCTGCTAATTACTTGCACATTACAAAGTTCATTCAGTTATTTAAGGCTAATGACATATACTTATTTCACTTACTACCCAGAATTTTGGAGACCTTTGCGAATTGCATCAATTTCTCTCAAAATAAGTATAATTATGTCCACCTTAAGAGCCTGCAACCAGACGAATAAATTAAATTTGGCACCCATTTGTATGCGTCTTCGATTTGTAGTGTACAGTAAGTAGGTAGGTACGAATACCATGCACATGCTTGCATTGCCAGATAATCTATACTATATATAATAAAGCTGAAGAGGGCCAATAATCTGAATATAGACGATATAAGAAAAATAATATATTTTGGGGAATCTCTGAATCCATAAAAGAACACGTTTCAGCAGACCCCGTTTTTTTTTCCGAGCCTAGATTTGAAGATTGCATAGACATATTGATTCTCTATTCTATGCGTTTGCACAATTGCATTTGCATGCACTGTCCATAGTCTAAAATGTCTAAACACCCGAAAACAAACATTACGTGGTTTTTCTAGGCATTAAAACATTACGTGCAGTCTGGGTCTAGGCATTGCAATGTCGTCTAAGATTTGTGTATCCTAATTATTGGATATGTGAAATTGACTGGCTCAAGTTGTTTGCTTTAGCTTCATCATCATTATCATCAGCCTAATGAGACCTACTGCAGGGTATAGGCCTCCTCCCTCTTATGCCAATACTCCCTGGCTTGCGCTGTTCTTGCCCAGATGTTTCCTGTGAATGAAGAAAACATGATGAAGGAAACATCTGGGCTTAATCTTAGACGTACGATTTTGTTTTAGTACATATGCATAAAAGTTAAAGTTAAATCATAATATAAATCAGCATCTATGACAAATGTTTCCTTGTGTTGGGTACCCATTCGAGTCATTTTCATCGCACTTATATACAAGCTGGAAAACTCTAAACTTTACGTTATGTAACACACATTAACGGTATAAACTTTTGTTTTCATCATTGTCAAAAAGCTTCTTCTATTAACATTTAGAATGAATAATGAGGGTAAGAAGATTAGCATAGTAAAGAAGCTGTATGTCATCACAAACCACACACGCGCTTGACTCTTGACCTGCGCTGGACACGACCACTTTCCGACCTCATCCATTAGCGGACACTTAGACAGTAATACGATTTCATTATTAATCGAATAACGACCATCGAATGTTATAGAATTGGTCAGTTTATTGCTTAAATATTTTCCTAATGATTCGTAGCACTTAAACACTGACTATCAATCTATTAGTAGGTACCCTCTAGCTTTAGAATGTCTGTCTGTACAGTCCAGCGCCTACAACGCCAACTACTATATTGACCATAAAACATGTGCTATTGTGAATATGACTATTAAAATATAGATTTACACACACATATACTCTAAGTAACCTTCGTAAGTAGGTTAGGGCCTGAACATATCTGATAAGATTCGTTTCTCACAAGTATGAATGTGTAATAGCCATCTTAGTCATTATTTGCAGACCTAAAGAGTTGTAAGAATACAGGCACGGCTAAACAAACTTTCTTATCTATGCCATACTCAGTCTATATTCCGTTCGCATGTGATTCTCGTATTGAGCAACATTTCGCAAAACGCCTGCAGAAGCGACAATAGCGTGACAAGCGGCGAAGACAAATACCACCTTGTTATCTTATGAATAATGCCGATTATGTTGGGTAAACACGCGCACACGCGGTCGAGTGCATTTTTCACCAAACTTTATCATATACAGGGTGTATAAACTATGCAGCGGCCATTGTATCCCCCGCGGCGACATGGAAAAATGAGAGAAAGCTCAATTCGAGCTTTATTCGATGCGCCAACGATTCATTATTCCTGTGCGATCAGATAATAAAGTAGGCAATGTTTACTCGCGTGTATTGAACAATAAATCATCGGTTATGTAAGAGTTACATCAATCTGTCCCTTTGCCGGTCTGCCAAAAATTCTTAATGAAACACAAATGAAAAATGGGAATAAAAAATCACAGGCTGATATTTTTAAGCGAGGAGTTATGTGTTTTCTCGTCTTGCATCAATACCATGCTCGTGATGCAACAGTCGATAAATCGTGTACCCGAAATCCATTGTTTTCGATCTCTCATCACCTCAAAGGCTACTTTAGTATTCATAGTTTCAGTTAAATTCTGGGGCATTAGCATAGTTACGAATTGCCGGGTAGTGTTTGTGTTCAATGCATGTGATTGACAACAGCCTGTGCGGCGGTGTGGCGGCGGGCGGCGCACGACTCACCTAGATGTCGCACCTATTGTCCGAGCCGTCCACTGGGTGAGCCACTACCACCACATTACCTCATACTTTCAATATTGGATTACGAGAATTTTACTTCAAGGCCCTCTTTTAGGAGCAAATAGAGGAGGTATAAATGTAAAGACGAGCAACAATGACACGCAGTTCTGGTTCGGCAACTCGTGCGAAAATGAATGCGTCTCTCGCGCTCCTGGTGTGCTGTGTCGTCGGTACGTGAAGTGAAATTATATGTATGTAGAATCAGTGCGTCGGATGTATCACTTTGATCATATTTATTTATTTTTGTAGGTAGTGCCGTAGGGTACAACGTGCGGAGGGAGGCGCCCTACAATATCGGACCGAATGACCCGTATGCTGTCGCAGTGAGCCCTAACTACAGCCAGGAACCCTCGCAGCGGCTGTTCTGGGGCACCCAGGGAACAAACCAGGTCGGCGGAACTGGATTATGGGCAACATTGACGAACAAGTTTCCTTTCCTAGGAAACATGTTCGGTCGCATGGAGCTGTCGCCTGAATATGGTGTCCCGAACCAGTACGACGTTCCTCAGCAGTTCAGTGGCTCCAACCAGTACGCGCAGCCTCAGTTCGCCCCAAACCGATATGAATTGTCCCAGCAATACGGTGCTCCAGCATACCAGCAGCCCCAGTTCAACCAAGTCCCCCAGTACAACCAGGTGCCCCAGTTCTACCAGCAGGCGCCTCAGCAGCAGTTCGTGCAGCGTTTCGCCCCCTCAGGGCGCGATGTTGGCTTCACTGATGATGCCGTGATAGTGACCCCTCCATTCGTCCCCATCGCCCAGCCCGCTCCCGTACCCGCCCCTGCCCCCGCGCCCGTGGCCCCCGCGCCCGCTCCTCAGCCCAGTCCTGGATACAGTTACGATAAGCCTCAATTCAGGCTAGAGTACCCTCATAAATAAATCCGCTATTAGAACTATATTTATGATACGACTAGCGAGTGCCTGACAAATGGTTTCCGGCTAAAGCCAATCTTAACTTACTACCCTTGCGTTTAAAGCTGTGTCTATTATAAGAATAATTTTACATTGCCAGGATAATTGCCACTTCCATGACTTAAACGGGTATTTATTATAATGAATGTCGTAGTGCAATATGCGTAGAGGCTCTCTAGGTAGTATTACCTATAAAACTTATTTTTAAATAACACATGTGTCTACATTCGTCAAGTTTTTTTCGTATTTATGAAAATAAATATTAAATAATTGGAAATTTTAGTCTTATGATACCAAATTCGAATGTTTAGATTTTTAGTGAAAATAAATGTTTTACAATGACGAAATATTGCCTTTAAAATATTACCTCTTACCAATTCATGTACCTATGTGGAAACAGTGATTTTATATTATATATTTTTATGTACCAAGTATACAATAAATAGTTTATTTTATTGTGTCTTGGGATATTCAAGACAGTATAAACTACCTAAGAAAATGCTTAAAGTTATTAGGTAGGTACTAGACAAGATTAAATAAAAACATTTTATACTTTTTAGATAAAATTTAGCAAATCACCTAGTTCTTAATCAATGTAAGTATTATGTTTTTCAGTCATTCCTATAGCTGCTATAATTAAGACCTAAATAGATTAATTTATATGTAAGCTTTCATTTTCTAAAACTCATGACGAAATTTGATGACCCATCTTCATTGAGTAAGTATTTAATTTGTGGAAAATTTAAATAAGCAACTTTATTACAGGTGGCTTACTACAAGGATCCCTGTTTTCTATAGATTACAATACAATAGCGATACATAAAAATCGAGGATAGGTAAATAGAGTTTATTTAGGCAAGAGAAAGAAATTTGGAGTAGGCTTTTACCGCCACAGGCGGACCTTGTACCGATGGAGGTTCACTAACAAACTAATCTAATTAAGAATAATAATTAACATACTAACACCACTAACAAAAATATTGAAACTTTGTTTGATTTACGGTTAAGGATAATAAAAGCTTTTTATTTTATATATTATTATACTACAAGGAACCTTGTTTCCTATAGATTACAATACAATAGCCTAAAAATCGAGGATAGATAGATTTTATATAGGCAAGACCGAACGTGTGTATGTACCTATTTCGAGTAAACCGCATAAGATTTTTAAAACCATGATGAAGATGCAAGTATAACGTAATTTTACAACATTAGCTCTGTGATTAATAACTAAAAGCCTGTTCTAAAATAAAAAAAAAACAGACAAATGAATAATTACATACTACGTATTTGGTCTAAAAATTAATTGATATCAAATAATACTATAACGTCGATAATAAATAAAAATATTATATATTCATTTCCCTGGAAGATCTGGGTGCCTACCACGATGTATCTGCCCAAGAGTACTCCCCTAACGAATTAATTCCCGCAGGGAAGTCACGACCCTTAGTAACTAGGAAATACGACTCAAAGAAGATAATCTACCTTTACTGAGTTAAAAATGTTTTTACTGAAAAGCTTGACTCTCTGTAGAGTTGACAAATCAAGTATTATACTATTAGCAATAATAAACTATAAACACAAGGGAAGAAAAACTAAACATACTACTTCTAACTACTACAAAACAAGGGCACTTAGAAAATCTTTAGAAAAGCCTAAAGATAATCTAAGTGCTCCAGCCCACTACCAGAGGGCAGCGTGCCCAGCATACTGGCCGCATTACTACGCTGGATAGCAATGCTGATACGTTGAGCCAGAAAATGGCCAGCATTTTGGTCATGCGTCGCGTGAACCAAGCGTTCCGAGAGGTTTTGGAAATTAGTATGGGCTCCCGGACCCCACGGCCCCAAAGTCTCGACTCCAAAAGGCTATATTATACTATTAGTAATGCTTAAAACTATTTACGTAATATTTGTTTGTCCGATAATATTTCTTCTGGTATCAAAGAATATTTTGATTTGCTACGAACGCTACGCCTATAGGAAAATGCTAATAATGTGAGTTGATATCAATTGCTCTAATATTTAACCAAAACTACACTAGCAACACTTTTTGATTCGATTCAGACTAGAATATAAGATATTATTATCAAATTCAAACATTATCTAATTGTGAGAACGCGTTGAAGTCTTTTATCAAATTGTCAAAAGAGTCAGAGCAAAAGACTTCAACGTGTTTTGACTAGAGTATTGTTATTAATTTACATTGGCTATCTCGTTTTACCATGATTTAATATAGCCCACATGAAGTGAATTAATGCAGCGCCCGTAGCTCAGCTAGCGGGCAATTGTTGACGCGGTCAGCCCTTGGACTTGGACTTGGATACCAAATTTTACTAAACTCACTCAAGTCGTGCAAAGAGCGTATATGAGCAACATATACACTCATTATTTTCACGAAAGAGAACTTTTGCGTTAGTTGATATATTAGGCATATTAATTGGTTTTTGAATTAACTTAGGAACTGATTTATGTATATGAAAAGTATTATTTTTAAGCTACAACATACATATACATAATTGTATATCAGTACTATGAAGAGCTCGAAGGTTTTCCTATACGATTACCAATATTAAGCAATTGTCTATGCAGCCAGTATTAGGATGGGTGGCTATATAGTGGTATTTGATTTTGAATGCTTCCGTGGATAAGATGACAAGTTAAACAGTAGGTCGTGGTAGTTGTCATAGTATGGCAGTCGTTAAGCCATGTCCGAGGCCCTTAGAGCGGTTTGACAACTCTCGATATCCGAGTTGGTAACTTGCATGAGAACTTATATACTATATTTACTATTTATTTCCATATTTTAAAGTAAAACCAAACAAATCAATATGAATTCTTTATTACACAAAATGCTTAGCTTATGTAAGTATTAAACTTTTCAATAAATATGATCTTCCGGCAGTTGCACAACGAATGCGCGGGCGCAGACTTCACCGGCTTCTTAGATTTCAGTGGTGCTTATTAACAACAAGCAGGTTGTAGTAAACTGAAAACCTATATTGCATAAAAAAATGAAGCACTGGTGCAACTGGTGGAAAATATTGTTTCTGGGCATAACGGCCGGCACCTTAATAAACTATTCTATCTATTTAATGAGCTCCTCGGCTGCTTTAGGGCTTCCTGAAAGAGAACACAAATATAATTAGAAATTAATTTGGGTTAAGACTTTAACGCGCTACATTGATTTTTTTATTATTCAATGTTAATTTTACTGTATTTTTCTAAATAAATTTTGTATATATGTAAATATTAATAAACTATCTGATCACAGGTGAATATTATTTGGGTTAACAAAACGTAAAATTGTAAAGAGGTGATATTGTGAGAGTATGCATTGTCCGCAAGACACGAAGCTAGTTTTTTAACTAGGATAGCCAGCGAGTGCTATTAAGCTAACAACCAAGTGGCACATTCCAGTGTTGTCTTGTAGAGATAAAGCTAATTTTATCTTCATGTGGCCATAGTCACTATTTACAGAGCAACTAAGTTAAGCAAATTAACTAACTAACTTTATTATTATTATTTATAACTGAAACAAATTACGCGAGAAAAAAGTAAGCTATTCTATTAATACTCGTACAAGTTTCTTCTAACTAATTCCCATAAGTTATTGTACAAAATTATTGTGTTGAAACCACCCTCAAAAAGTTTTTCGAAGGTTACCATAACCCTGTATACATATGTAGAAATTCACAAACTAGCACAATAAAAGAAAATGATACGTGATCGGGTTGATGTCTTTTACACTACAAAAACACCAGAGCAAAAGACTTCAACGCGCTACATTGAATTTTCCAACACAGCAAACTTATATTAAAGCTATCCACCAGTTTACCTTCTTTTAAACACATGTTGAAGGCCTGGCTTATCGAGCAAGCCTTTTACGACTTTGATTTGTTCAAACTTAAAATATGATGGTAATTAATATATGTATGTACATATATTTGACATTAAATTGTTTTCTGTTATTATATTTTTTTACTATAGACGTTTTTCGAGTACATTGTACTTGTTTATTGTATTTTTAAAAATATTTTTGACATGTTTTTCTCTCTCTAAGCGAGTGTGGCTCAGCGGTTCCAGTGTCTGCTTTTCATCCAGACGCACCCTGGTTCGAATCCGCCCTACACCAATGACTTGTATTTTCAAGTTATGTGTAGATTTGCACTCGCTTAGCGGTGAAGGAAAACATCGTGAGGAAACCGACATGTTTGAGGACCACAATATCCGAGGACATGCGTCTTCCGTGGAAGGACCTGGGCGCCCACCACGATGTATCTGCCCAAGAAAACTCCCCTAACGAATTAATTCTGCGGGGGAGTCACGACCCTCAGTCATGAGGAAATACGACTCAAAAGAGAAGAGAGAGAGAGACAGCAATGTGATGTTTAAATAGTAAATTGATCTTGTATATTTATTTCTATTGAATGTATACTGAAATTAATGAACATGAACATTATATGTAAATAATATGAGGTATTTTATGAATAAATGAATATTTTGATTATGATTATGATTATCAAGTTTAGTTTAGTTTTTAATTTCTGGATAGATTTATTAAAGGTTCATAATAAATATCGGTTTCAGGGCTACATATTGCAAGCATTTATTCTATACCAATATAAATTATTTATATTACAAGTAAGTTAATTTGATCACTTTTTATTTTCTGAAATACATCGTACTTGTATGTATTCAGAATTATTTCAGATGCGCATAATAAATTTACCTACTTACCTGGCTTTTTTAAATATATGTATTGGTTTGTCCCTCACTATTGTCTTTTTATTTTATGACTATTCAGTTTTTATTCTCAAATTTTTAATATTGCGTTTATTAGTTTCTTAACATTTTTTTTACATATGTGTTGAATGAAGGTTACCTCGCCGAGTGATCACGGAGAGTCCTCCAGGCTCCGTGAGAGGTCAGGCGGCGGCCCTTGCCTAGACGCACGTGCGCGCTGTCGTCTGAAATGGAAATAGATAGGTAATGGGTAAAAAAAATAAGATAGAAAGATAGATAGAAAATTCTTTATTGTAACACACGATAAAATTAAAAGGAAAGAAGAAAAAAAACTTATACTAGTGCCACAAGTGGCGGCCTTATTGCTAAAAGCAATCTCTTCCAGGCAACCATTGGATGGAAAGGAATAAATAAGAGATCAGAGGACGTGGTATACAATAATATAAACAAAGAAGAAAAGATTAGATTAAAAATACATACTACAAACCTACTTAATAAACTATACATATAAATCATACACCCTAATACATATAATAACAATATACCAAAAATAATATAAATTAATACATATTGTTAATAAATACTGATTGAGTATACACTATACACATACATAGATGATGATAGCAAAGGAACTACAAAGATCTCACTGTAATGATGACAAATACCATATTTTTACTTGAGTCTTGAAGCTTTCTATGGACGGAGCTTTTTTGATAGCAAGAGGTAAAGCATTCCAGAGGCAAACAGCCTGCGCGGTGAAAGACTTGCTATACAGCGTTTTCTTACATACCGGATACTTTAGAGTATATCTGTGTGACGATCGAAGAGCAAGGGAGTGAGTAGAATGAATATAGTTGAATCGGGAAACTAAGTAGTGAGGGGACGCAGGATTGAACAGGATATTGTAAACAAGGGAGAGGATGTGAGTATTCCGGCGAAGGCGAATGGGCAGCCACTTAAGCTTTGAGCGAAAATATGATATATGATCAAATTTACGAAGTCCGAAAATGAATCTGATGCAATAATTTTGTAGTCTTTCAAGCTTGTTCAGCTGATCTTCCCGAAGATCGAGATAGCAGGCGTCCGCATAGTCAAGTAAAGGGAGAAGCAGAGACTGAGCAAGCGCAACTTTGGTGGCAGTGGGTAAAAAGTTCCGGAGACGTCTCAATGAGGCACCGGACGCAAATATTCTTGAGCTTACTGACGTCAGGTGAGCATCCCAACTCAACGTACGGTCCATTATCAAACCAAGGTTTTTGACAGTATCACTGAATGGTATAACAATACCCTCAAACACAACTGAAGGAATTACCGACCAGTCAACGCGAGAAACCATGTGTGAAGTGCCAATAACAATGACTTGTGTTTTTGCAGGGTTTACTTTCAATCCATAGGATTTACTCCATGCAGAGATTTGACACAGATCATCGTTAATGGCTGCGACAGCTGAATCAAGAGCGCCAATTGGAGCTTGAGCGTAGATTTGTAAATCGTCAGCATATAGGTGGTAGGAAGAAGAGAGTCGATTAGATATAGAATTAATGAAAATAGCAAATAGAAGAGGAGATAGCACGCCGCCCTGGGGGACTCCTGCGGTTGTGTTGCACCAAGAAGAAAAATAATCTCCAAGGCGAACCCTTTGCCGGCGACCCACCAGGTAACTACGAAACCAATCAATCACCGATGGAGATATGTTGATTGAGCGTAACAATGCTAGCAGGATATCAAAATTAACAGTATTAAATGCGTTACTGAAGTCTAGCAGCGCTAGAACAGTAAGCTTACCGTTATCCATACCCTCGCGAATATCATCAGTGATCTTTAAAAGTGCAGACACAGTGCTATGCCCAGGACGAAAACCGGATTGGAAAGGATTGAGCAGATTGTGTCGGTTTAGGAAGAAACTGAGTTGTCGATGGACAAGCCGCTCAAGGACTTTGGAGAGAAAAGGAAGAATGGAGATGGGGCGGTATTCAGAAAAAGACTTAGGATTTGGTTTCTTTGGGAGAGGGATCACCTGAGCCTCCTTCCAGATTGCAGGAAAATCGGAGTTGGATATGGAATTATTAAGGATAATACACAAAACAGGCAGGATGATGTCAAGGATGGGCAATAACATGTTCCGACTAATAGAGTCACTACCGACCGCGCTGGAGGAGATTGATTGTATGCTCTTCTCAACATCACATGCGGTAAAAGGATTGAAAACAAAGGGAGAAAAGTTAAAGTTAGGATTGACAGAGAGATTATTGATAGTAGAGATTTTATCTTCATCCGACATAGCGGAGGAAGAAGAAAAGTGAAGGTTTAACGAATTAATATCAATGTTATTAGAAGTACAATTTTGTTTGGGTTTTCCAATACCAAGAGTATTTAAAAATTTCCAAACCTTGGCAGGGTCTTTATCATTAACAGATTTATGAATATGACGGCGTATAGCATCCCTACACACCACATTGCAGCGATTACGAGCTTTAACATATTTATCATGGTTGACTTCAGTAGCATTCATCTTATACCGGGTCTTAGCAACAGCTTTTTTGTGCATAAGAACTCTAATTTCGTCAGTGAGCCAAGGAGCCGGTAGATGTTTAAGTTTGATAGCACGTAATGGCGCATGCTTATCATACAGTTGAGTTATAATTGAATTGAAAATGCTCACCTGATCATCAACCGTTTGAGCATCAAGGACAGGGGACCAGTCAATTTTAGAAGCATCATGTAGTAATGCTTGACGATCCATACCACTAAAGTTGCGCTGAAGAATGATTTGAGGCTTAGATTTGGGGGGGCGAATTTTGTAGGAGAGAAAAATTAAATCATGATAAGAGAAATCGCTAGTGCTGTACTGACCATGCGTTGCTACATGGTCTAGAGAACTCACCAACATTAAATCTAGTAAAGAAGGAGTGCAATGGGGAAAATGGTGAGTAGCACTAAGAGGGAGAATGTGTAAAATAAGTTAGTTCATTGTTATCAGGTTTTGATGTGCCTCAGTTGTACATCATTGGTCAGTAATTTATCTTCCACACTGGTTTTAAAAATATTTTTATCTATCATACAAATATCACTCCTTGTTCGAAGTGTACGAATAATACTAATGGCAAATACATAACATGTCCTTGTCCCATTCGACCTACGGCTACAATTTATTAATACTTATGAATTTTACATTTTCAAACTCTGTATCTGCAATAAGATTTGAGAAATCATTCATCAACTTGAAATCTATTCATGATGTTTGGTAAATATTAAATTTCTGTTTTGCTATATCTACTGATAGGGTTACAAACCAAGTTTAATTGGAGTAAGTACTTAATTGTAATGTGAGAATAATTTCTTCAGGTAGGCACTTCGATGCACTTTAGTGCAGTTTTGAATGTCAATTGACATAGAAATATATATTACCAGTATGGTAATTTACATGAAACATTATTTACACATATTAACACTAATAGAACTAAAAAAGAGTATTTACATCTAAACTAAATTTAAACAATCTACATGTGGTATGG
The DNA here is from genome assembly GCA_927399415.1 of Macaria notata. Lineage (NCBI taxonomy): Eukaryota > Metazoa > Arthropoda > Insecta > Lepidoptera > Geometridae > Macaria > Macaria notata. The sequence continues at coordinate 8,010,690 of OV656727.1, forward strand.
AACCAAGAACGCTGGCTGCATTCCCACGCTGGATTGCTATAGAAATCCTTTGCGCAAGGAACCAGCCAGCGTTCTTGTCTCTAGTGATGTCAATCAACATTTTTTTTTTTTATAAAAGACTTAGTGCTTTTACCCCACGGACCAAAAGTTTCGAAGCCAAGCGGTACGAAAATATAATACTTGAAATTGTTTTTTAAAGTAGGTACTTAAATATTTCTTTTAAACCGGATTGCTAATAAAGTTTTAACTGTACTTTGTACTCGATACACTTTAATGTGAAGGCAAAGTTATCGGACATTAGCAATGTACACGCCATTCGCTAATCATACCAATCATATCGAACTGACACAAAAAGCTCCCAACAGCAATCTAATAATGAATACATGTTTACTTCTAATTAGCTATTTAACTATGTACTTGCACCAAAACAATGCAAAATTTGAATCCTTGGAAATAATTGATTAAATGTGGCATAAAGTGTTCTTCAGTAAACTGTGTTATTCCCTGAAAAAACTGGGTTTTCAGTTTTACATAATACCTTCTTTCCATAAAACATATCAATTAATGAACCTATGTAGTTATAATTTTTGAATCTAGTTAATCGAAGTCGATCTTATGCACAACAGCCATAAAACATTTTAGGCATAATAACTACCTACGTGTTACTTTAAGGCCATTAAATTCACTCTACATTCTTCAATCGGTCGGAATCTCATCGATCATTTTTTGTTCTGTTCAGTGGCGGTCGAAGCTTCGGGAATGCGAAACCGTTATCTGACGAGACAGACTAGAAAGGCTTTTAAGCTTGCTATGAACGTTTGGTCGATGCTCTACTTTACTTGTTGTATAGGCGGTGAGAATTAAAAATGAATGGAAATGTATTACAAACCTACATACATGAATTTATATTTGCAGTATTAAAATGACCAGCAAGTTGATTTGATAAAATAATTTCGTATTAACATGGCTTTGTATTATCTGGGTTATTAGCTCACAGAATCACAATACCACGAGAAATGCGAAACTATATGATTCAGATTTGAAATTCTATGAATTGGTTTTGAAACAGATCTTGGTTTCAGTAGCTATCCTAGTATAAATAATTTCAGAACTCGTGAATTAATTAATTAGGTTTAATGGAATTATTTTTACTTTATTTTATTTATTAGTAGAATTTGTAAGCAGTTGTTCCTACGTGCAGTCTTTTCATGTTTTTAGAGCATAAAGACAGCTTCCAAGCATAGTTCACTGCGTTTTATGTTATAGCTACAGATACCGCACGTAAGTTATGTTTAAACCGTTATATTTATTTATACAATGCATCTCTGGCATTGAGCTTACACTTGTATAAATATGTATTTTGAAAAGACAAGTTAAACTATTAGGTAGAATATAGCTCTACTGTTACCAAATAATGGAAAAGGTGCCTATATCTTGTATATAAATTTATTATGAATCTGATAAGAGCTAGGATTACATTAATAGTTAAAAAACCGGCCAAGTGCGAGTCGGACTCGCGCACCGAGGGTTCCGTACAAACCTGCAAGGTTTACAAAGTATTTTGTGATGTAACTAAAAATTTATGGTTTTCGTAATTTTTCCTTTATCTATGCTATAAGACGTTGCTTCGTACCAAATTTCAAGATTCTGAGTTCACGGGAAGCACCCTGTAGGTTTTGATTCCCTTGCAAGTGTCGAAAATTTGCGGCATAAATGGCTGTATCTTTTGATTGCGTTGGCTTAGAAGTTTGATTTTTTCACAGCTTCAAGGGACAGTAGACCTGAGTAATTGATATAAATTTCAGCTTCATACCTCTACGCGTTCCTGAGAAAAAGGGTCTTGACAGACGGACGGACGGACGGACAGACGGACAACAAAGTGATCCTATAAGGGTTCCGTTTTTTCCTTTTGAGGTACGGAACCCTAAAAAAGGGTGTAAATGAACTACACATGTAGTGTAGGGATACATAAAATTCGAACTCTGTTTTACGTTTGTTACGATGCAGATTGTATTGTTTAACTAGGCATATGTAGAAATTGTTGTCATGTATAATGGCAGCTAAGTAAATATGATATCAATTCTATATCTTCTGGCATACCAGCATCGTTAACTGAATAGGGTCATATCTGAATACAAGTTAAAATGATGACCTCTTCTTTAGAAAATCTTGACTGACGGCTCAAGGATTTCCGTAATGAAAAATCCTTCTAATTTTGCGTAAATGATACAATGCTGAGTTAACGAATAGCCTTAATTTATAAGTACAAAGCCTTTTGAGGGTAAGTTCATGTAAGTAGGTATCTATAAATATACAAGGATGTAATTTGTTAAATTTTTATGTTGTAGTTTGTTTTTAATAAAATATCTTTCTTTCTGTAAAAATATTTCATTACGTTTTACAGCAACATTACTCAAATAACTACTAAAATTGATTTCTTACTGTAGGTACATACGCAGAGTGTTGTAATTGACATAATACTTGGAGACAGCTGTACTAATACGTATTGAGAACCATATATTTCGAGCAATACTCTGAAATGTTATTTTTTTACCGATGAATAAAATAAGATATTATACCTAATTGTGCTTTATTTTTATATTAGTCGGAAATTCTGTATCCTATATTTATATAAACATTAAAAATGTGTTTACAAACTTACCATGTAGCCCGGCGTAGTGTGGCGAGCGCGCCTCCCGGCGGTTCACGTAGGGGTAGGGGTCCAGCGACCTGCGCAGGCGCCGCAGCGGCACCGGCTCCGACTCGTGCCCGTCCGAGTCGATGACGTAGTACGAGCGGGGCACGTAGTACTGGCCTGCTGGAAGTAGCAACAATCATTCCTCACCAAAAGACAAAAAAGTTTAGTTAAAAAAAAATGTGGTTGAATAGAGACCTAACTCTATTCAACCACATTTTTTTTCGTAATCAATATAAATTGGTTGCCTTCATTCAGTACATGAACGTTAAATGGTAGGTCCCGGCTGTTACTTCCCGAATCGTTAAACCATAGATGGATGAAGCAACCCACTCGTGTGCCTTACAGGAACGGTCTTAGATAAAATGTACAAGATCTACCGTATAAGGCTATGCAATTACTTGCTAAGCTATGCTATCTATACCTTTGATTATTTACAAATACAAATAATCAAAGTGCTATACATACCTACGCATTGATTTTTAATTATTTTAGTTTAGTATTATATTACATACTTACCAACTAGAATCAACTTCAAATTCAAGAAGATTCTAGTCTAAGAATGTGCTAAAGGATATTCAAATGTACCTATGCTGTATGAAAAGGCTAATTTTATCATTAGGTAAATATTTTAAATCGAATTCTAATAAAATTTATTTTAAAATATAAAAACAAGGGAAGAAAAACTAAACATACTACTTCTAACTACTACAAAACAGGGGGACCTTGGAAAATCATTAGAAAAGCCTAAAGATAATGTAAGTGCTCCAGCCCACTACCAGAGGGAATAATTCTAATTGTTTTTAATTCTAAACTAAAAAATGAATTTTTATTTTATGAACGATGATACTCTGTAATGTGTAAATTATTGTTTAATTTAATTTTATCAGACGTTCTTTGTCCTGTTACCGTCTGTTCTCAATAGCGGCACCTTGGAGCACAAAATGATGTCGCCAAGCACCTAACGGTCTCCTGACGACTTCCTCTCTAACTAGTGCTACCTACAACCAACGTTAGGCACTAACACTTACTTACATCAGTCAATATCAGGCAGATGTTTATTAAACATATACTGGCGAGAGCTTGGAATTATTTTATTTTGATAACTGATGGAATGTATAAAATGCTTCATCAAACTATTCTGTACTATGCGTAAAAAATGCATGTTTGTCTGTGAGTGCTATTAACACATAGTGTTAACTAGGTACACGTGCTGGATATTTGTCTGTGTACATAAATACATGGATACACCCCTGCGATACATAAAAATAAATAAATAAATATTTCAGGACATATCACACAGCGCCATCTAGCCCCATACTAAGCTTTCGCTTGTATCATGGGTGCTAGATAACGGATATAATACATATATACGGAAAAAAGCTGGAATAATCGCTGGCGCCGCTAGTTGTCGACATTATAACCACTTAATATTGTTCCAAGAATGTTGGTAAGTTTTAAGTAGAATTCCTATTTACAGCCAGTCTAGCACATCCTCTTTCTCATGGGTCTACACTACATAGAATGCAAAATGTGCATAAAGCTGTATGCACACAATGGTCCACTGAATCCACAATGAGACCTCATGAATGCAGCCGTCACTTGCCAACCTGCCTTTAAGTACTTATTTATTTAGAGCCATGGCAGGTTCCGTTGCATATGCATGAGTGTATGCACAACTTATTTAACGAAGCCCATGGTCCAAGTAGAAGATATTAAGTTTTCGGTGAAACGAATTGGAATTTCTTAAACGTTTTCGTATATTGCATGGCATGATAAAATTTAAGGTCAGGTATGACTTACACAAACTTTGTAAAGTCCGAAGAAAATATGCCTCGTACCCTGTTATTATCGTAAATTTAATTTATAAAAGCTCGTCGAAACTGAAGATGGACGATAAGGTAGAGATTTTTAAAAGGATAGGTATACTTACATTTTTATTTTAAACGTCTGTTTTCTTGCTTTTGTTATTTGGATTCTACAGTTGTGTCTTCCAAAAAGGGCTAGGAGGATTTCGGTTGTAATGTATGAACAGTAGCAATAAATAGCATAGTACTCAAATGTATTTCAAAATCTACCAAGTCTAGGTATATCTATCTACGTACCATGATATAATATTCATTAGAAGTATATATTTTAACCACAAATTACTCACGTCTCTATCAAAAGTTTAAAACAAAAGTTTAAAAAAAATTACCTTCGTATGTTTAGGTGTTCGCAGTCACGATATCGTGAGATCGGGGCAAAAAACTTGCCGGTAATTTGTTACAACTAATGATGATCTCAACTTGACTCATCTTCCTCGGGTTGATTACCTACCTTGCATATTTTTCCTGGTATGACGATGTAAGTACCTACTTAATTTGCTCTTAACTCCCGTCTAAATGTGGATATTAGTAATTCTAAATACTTATTAATGAATTGTTAATTTTAATATATACGATCGTCCCTATGTCTATTGAAATTAGATAGATAGATAGATAAATACTTTATTAAAACACCACACATGAAAAAATACAAAAAAAACATACAAATTAGAATCAGCGTCTTAATTGGCGGCCTTATCGCTAAGAGCGATCTCTTCCAGGCAACCAATCTGGCAGGGATATATTCTTCAAACGAAATGAGTAGGACGAGGTGTTTCAGATATTAAATAAAATAATGAAAAATAGAACAAATGTTGATACTTGTTATATGTGAATAAACATAAACAAATATAACAGTAATTAATAATGAGTTAATTTATTAAGTGCTAACCTGCACTATGGTTGTTTTAAATTAAATTTTTATTAATCAGCCGCTCAGTCTGAAGTGTATGGAAATGAGTGTGGATTTTCGCGCCTAGCAGTTAGTAGACCGTAGCCTAGTGGTTAAGGCGTTCTGACGGTCATTTTCCAATAAAAGTTTAGTAATTAATAAGTTAACTCTTACTTACGTTACTGTAATAGATAAGTGCGTACAATGTTAGAATGTATGCTGTTGTTTATCTTATCCATGTTCCCATTTTTAGTTTGGCTAAGTATCGGTCCGATAGGCTAAGCTAACTCAGCAAATCTAAAGTAGGTACATAAAATACGCTAATGCATTTGCTATCTACTCAAGTACAAAGTGTAATCTTTATGTTACAGCGTACAAGAGTAATTTTACACGAGCACGTTCCACAAGTTATGTTACTCATTATGTTTTTGCAAAAACGACCATAGAGTCGCCGGGAGTCATTATCTTGGAGGACGGATCGGACTATGTACCTACAGACAAACGACTCAGAAAAGGAAAACGTCTCGTATTGAGCGGCAAAAAGTCAGGGCACTAACCTGCGTAAGCGGCGGTGACCATCACGGTTAGGAGGAGTAAAGTTGCAGTCTGCATGGTGACGTGCTCTCTCGACTAAGGTTACGATCGAACTGGTTGCCACTCGCCTATACAACCTTTTATAAAGCCTTTACTTAGAGACTTCTAGCGCATCGCACCGCTATAACGGTCTCGGCAAAAAGACGTCGCCTCTTGAATGAGAACTTCAAATTACATATTGTTCCCACAAAAAGTGCAGATGAGATGAAAGTAGAGCTACTTTTTAGGAAACTTAGATCGATTGGTTTTCATTGTACTTTGTACTCGTAGGTATAGTAAAATGTTGTTTGCTGTTTTGCATGCTTTGTAGAGCAACTAAAATTGGTTCTAGAATCTAGATATTTGTTGTAAACAGCTTCGGTATTACCATTACCAATTAATTACTATATGCAGTTTTTAATCGTGATTAGGTACTATAACACTCGTAGTTTTTTCCTATTACATTTAACACCTACGTATTTTCCTAAAATCATTAGTTGTGTCGAAAAATATTCGATATCACCTAATTTTTATGGGGGATAATAAGAAAAACATAGAATTATATTATTACAAAATTTATTTTGAAATAAAAATAACATCAAGCTTTATAAATTGACATCCTTGTGAAAATTATAGAATAATTTATGAGCACAATTTCACATTGGGAAGAATAATTTCATTACCTACTTCACATTAAAGTACATCAACAATGATCGTGGATACCCTCGTCATATACGAACTAGTAAAATATTCATTTTCAATGAAAATTTTAGAGCGACAGAACAAGAAATAGAACAGAATAAAACAGCTAAAAGAATGTTCAGTAAGACTTACACGTACAGTTAAGGAAGTATTAAAATATAGAGCGTATAAAAATAATTTCATCTGTTTCGGAGCTCGTAATTAAAAATAAGAGCGTAATAAAATCTGAAATGCAAAATAAAATGGAATTTCAACTTTTACAAAGTACGGCAGTAAACACCTGTGCTTTATAATAACCCTTATCAATATATTAATATAAACCACGTTACAGCCTAGACGTCCGTTTTACATTTTAGTAGATATTATACAACCCTGTATCCACTATGTTTCGCGCGACCACAATTCATTAAAACAACAGTCATGATAAATACTTGTCACATAGTGCTTGATATTGTTGAGGACAGACAACATCGACCCACAACACAACGACAGCTCGCCCCAAGTCAGTCTGATACGTTTGTGCTACCAGCGGTACATAGTCTGTTAAATAATAGTGGAAAGACTCGGTTACGATCGAGGATGACGACAACCTAAAAGTACGTACGATTTTGACTCTGAAAACTGTTATAAAAACACGTGAGAGTTTGTGAAAACGACGTTTCTTGCTTAATTTTCCCATCAAATATTGAATAAAATATGAGTAGTAGTAGAATCTCAGGTGTTGTTACAAGAGTGCGAGTATGCTTTATGTGAAGGTAGGGTTCACTTCGCCTTGGCGGCGGCGGCGGCGCGCTGGCGGAGCGTCTTGTTGGTGTTCTGGTCCACCTCCGGCAGGTCCGAGTCGTCCACCACCGGCGCTTTCTTCACTGTGAGGAGAAGGTACACTTTAGTACTTGTATTTAAAAAAGGGTGATAATGTAAATTAATATCATAACAATTTATACAACAGAGGTTTTCATTATGTGAAACATAACATATATACATAGATCAATCAATACTTTAAAACAAAAACAAATTATCATAGTTAATCTACAGTAAGGAGAAATGTGGTTCAATAAAAAATTAGAATAGTTGTTACCTTTTTCTTTCTTGGGCTTTTCTTTTTTCTCCTTCTTGGTCTTGATCTGAGCCTGCGCGCGCGCCTCTTGTCTCTGCTTCATCGCTTCAGAGATGAAGTTAAACATCAGGTATACCTGCAGATCACACAAAGATTTAATCAATTTGTTTTAGTCGATAAAAATGATGATGAAATGATACTATTTTTAACAAAATTAATAGCTTTATATATGGGTACACTATTTTCATATTATTTTATGACAATGATTCAACCTTGTTCTAAATAACTGCAACTATGCATTAGATAAGTTGTAAGTAAACTAATTATGACATAGATTATGGACTGGCTAGAGTGAATCAATTCGGTTAAATTTGCACTTTACTTTAGAAAAACCAAAGGCACGTAGAGTTTATCAGTATTTAGTATAGTAGTATACCGATAATGAAATCTAATTATGATAATTACATACGTAATAGTAATTTAAGTGAAGACCGTCAAGTATAGAGGCGACCCAAACTAAGTGCAACGGATGCATCTGGTGCCTCAGTGTAAGTAAACCTAGTTTTATATTGTTGTAATACCATTTTCTTTTATCTATAGGTGAGTAGTGTTGTACCTGGAAGGCGACGATGATGGCGAGCGCGGCGGCGCGCACGGGCAGCGGCGCGGCGCCGGCCAGCCCGAAGTAGAAGGTGAGCACGGCCAGCACCAGCGAGCACAGACGCACGCCCACGAACACGGACGCGTTCATGATGCCCAGCACTGCAACACACACACATGTGTTATGTTACGTCACACACACACACACATATCAAAACAATAGATAGGTATTTATTAAGAACAGCTTTCATTGTATCATTAGTAGATCTGTAAAAACAGTACCTATTATTAAGAGTCTGTCTGACCGCATGCACATGACTGCAACATACCGACAATGGTTGGCTATTGCCACGTAATCTGTATTTGTACAAAATTTAATTTAATATTTTAACTTGTTTTATACCTTTATATTGTATTTTTGTGTGTTAACCTTTCTATGGACCCTGTTGTCTGAAATAAAGACCTATCATTAGGTACTTCAGTCTCATATAACAAGTACCTAATCAAAAAATCAAGAAAATTGCTTACTGGATTCACTTTATATGTCAAAAACTTTATCATTAATGTTATGAGGACGAAATCGACTCTGTTCAAAAGCTATCACTTTCAGAGATGTATTGAGACACAGAAGATAATAGGCAGACTAGACAAATTAATATTATTTTATTGACGAAACTGAAAAGAGGGCTGAAAAGCAGTTAATTTAAATTGCACTCTGTCAGTTACAAATAGTGAAAGTTACAAGTCTCACTTCTTGATTCATGCAAATGGCTGAAAAAGTGAAAGGACATAATATCGAAAATACTCGTATCACGACAAGTATTGAAAGTAAAACGAATACTATAACGTTTGGTAGTGACGGCAAACTATCAAGAAAGTACATATGTATGGAATAAATAAAAAAAAATGTATGAAAATAGCAGAGCTTTTTAATAATTTAATTTGGAATGAAAAGAAGCCTTTACTACATGCCTATACGATGAATGTATTTTTACAGATAAAATTGGCTGACAATTTGTTTGTTAAAAGTTTAAGTTAAACAACCATAGTGCGAGTTTACCACTTTATAAAATAACTTATAATTTGTATGTATTTAACAAGTTTTACATATTTGTATTTTACTAGTTAGCAATAATCGTGTGGTACTTATAAATATCTACACCCAGTAAGTATACACTATATATGTATATCTATAAACTAGTGGGCGCTCGCGGCTTCGCTCGCATTAAGAAGAAAAACTTGCATCCCCTATTTCAGCCCTTTAAAAGTGGCATTTCCAAAAATCCTTTTTAGCTGATACCTACGTCATAACATCTACCTTTATTCCAAATTTTAGCCCAATCCGTCCAGTGGTTTGGGCTGTGTGTTGATACTGTTGATAGATCACTATATCAGTCAGTCAGTCAGTCAGTCAGTCAGTCACCTTTGAGTTTTATATAGTTTCTTTCAGATTTCAATGTATGTTTCATAGGCCAATGATTATGATGTGAGTAGGTAGTTCTACCTTTGTCAATGAAGTCCTCCCGCTCGCCGCGCAGGATGCTGTTGAGGCGGTTGCTGTGCGCCACGAACTCGGCCAGGGAGTGCAGCACGATCAGGCACACGCCCACGCGGTGGAACCTGAAAGAGTATACATATAAAAAAAAACTGGGACATTGCACACATCGCCATCTAGTCCCACACTAAGCAAACGCTTGGGTCGTAGGTAATAGATAACGGATATAATACAGTAATAGCATTTATATACCAATAGTTCTTATGGTTTATAACCTTTGGCACGTAAAGAGTGACCCTAGTCGTAAAAAGGTAGGCGTTACAAATTTAGATGTGTAAGTCAAGTGGCATACCATGTGCCATAACTGCCTATCCTGATCTCTGTATGATGGTAAGTAAATCAAAAGTTGTTGTTTTAACATAGTTCAGTTAATCGATTGATAGGAGAAAGTAAAGAAAGGATTGTATACTGAAGAACTTTCATTTTTAAGTAAGGAAAATTAAGTTTTATTTTCCTACGTTATCTTCGGCAATTCAAGCGTTAGAGAATGGTATATTGATTATTCATAGAGAAAAATCTTGTTTTCCTTAGACGCGATTTTATTATCGACAGTTTAACATATATTACACATGTTTTCATTATTTCTATGAACGCTAGTCGTTAATTCTGCCCGCACTAGAGTAGGTGTTCTAGTGTTCAGCTCCTAATAATAACCGTGGCTAATCTCACTTCAATGCGAAATGTACGTCGATGGTACCTCAGTCTGCAGAGAGCTTACGTAATGACACGATTTCAATTTGTTTGTACAGGTAATATGTATTACAGATATATTTTACGGCAAAATGGAATCAGGATATTTGTATATCATATTTTTAGGTTGTTTTATGAAAAGAATAATAAAAATCTTTCACATCATAGGCATCAAGAACATATTCAAAGCAAATTTTTTTTTATAAAAGATGATGACTGTTTTGCTCTTATTAGAAGCTCAAACCTTATTGGATAGTTTGGTTTTTAGTGTTAATACAAAGTGGACTAATGAGTTTAATGAGTTTATTTATTGACTAGCCTGTTAGCTTAGTTGGTAGTGGCTCTGCCTGCTAATCTAGAGGTCGCGGGTTCGATTCCCGCATGACAGAAGTAATTATGTCCTTTAAAATGTTATAATTACTTGTGTTGAGTCTGGTCGTTTGTATGTATAATAAGTATGTATTTACAAAAGAAAAGTATATAAGTATTATATCCGTTATCTAGTACCCACGACACAAGCGTTTGCTTAGTGTGGGGCTAGATGGCGCTGTGTGCAATGTCCCAGAATATTTATTATTTATTATTATGTATTGACTGATGTCTGCCATGGCTCCCACTATCCCCGGTTTGTGTTAACTTTGCTAGTTTCCAGGAATTATGTATACCTACACGCCTAAACACTAAGTACTAGCCGAACCTTGAATTACGCTTACTATACTTTTTTTTGCTGAATGTTTAAATTGGAAACTTAATACTTACTGAGTTGGGGCCGGATCGTGGCACGAAACATGTACTTGTATATATCTTTATATTTTATTGTTGTGTTCTGTATCTCTTGTTGTTTTGTGTCCCAATAAATTGATTTTATTCTTATTCTTAATAGATTTTGAGAATTCAAGCAATACCTGTCATATATGTACTTAATTCATAGTAATATATGTATGCACTCACTTAAAAGCATAAGAAGCAGCAACGAACGCGAAGCCGACGATGGCCTGCTTAATGCGTCCGGACCACTCGTCCTTCTTGATCCTCTGGAAGTAGAGCTCGGGGATGGCGTGGATCCAGTACGCGGCCTGCACCACCCACCACAGCTTGAGGAGGAAGCTCATCGGGTGGGTGGGGTAGCCTGCGGGACAGAGGGCTGGTGTAAATAAGGTCTTGAATAAAATGATCTGCTCAGTGGACAAGTTTTTTAATTCAACTTACTAAATTATACATTTTGGCTTGTATATTGACATTTATTAGTAAATGATTTGTATTTGTAAATTCATTGGCTTGGTGCAAACAGGATACCATAATATGCATTCTCTGCCCCTGTGACAAATGTGGCAGAATCGCTAGACCTACCAGCCTACCTATTATATGTTTGGTTAAATATGCTGTGCTTACATACTACCCTAAAAAGCTGTGATTTACTTCAAAAAGGACATCTGCATTTCATTATTGTTTTAATATTAAAACTTTCGTGAGACATTTTATCAAAAGATTAACTAAAACGGTTCTTTTCATTATTGTTGTTCATCAAATAAAAACAAGACAAAAATTTGCCTTACATTACTAACAGAACATACATTTCATGCGAATTTTATCATACCTTTTAAAGAAATGAATTTCAATTACTGATAAACCTATGACTTTTGCCATTTCTTTATTCATCAAAATACTATTCAAAGTTTTTTACAATACACAAAGAGATTTTGTATATTTATGGTCTTTCTTTCCCATTCAAGGTGAAAACCTTGAATGTGAAAGAAAGACCTAATGAAATGTTAAAAGCATACCATTCATATTGACATTACCATTTACAGAATAACCTTGCAGCTTTGTGATATGGTAAATTGTAAAACTGGCTTTAATTAAACAGTTTTGTGTACATTTTATCAACAAATCATGGTTGGTTTTATATTAACCAAGTGTCCTTGATATACCTATTGAATTAAACTTTCATGATATACATATTTAATCTTTATTGGTTATTATTATTGAATACTGGTGGACGCCCGCGGCTTCGTTCACATTAATTTAGGATAACAAGCCTATGACACTCCTAAGACCTCATACTACCTACACACCAAAAATCATAATGATCAAACTGAGAGTATGAGAGTCAAACTGAGACACAGATAAACAGTAAAAAACTCTAGAAATTATTGGAATGTGTTCTGCTATTAACTCGAAGTATCTCCAATATTTTTTTAAATATCTTCGATGTTCAGACTTTCGATCTCTTCAGCTTTATTATTTGTTTAGAATATTTAATCTTCATTGGTTATTTTTATCAAATATTATTGATGAAAACACTTAAGCAGAAACAAGTGAGATCTTTTTGTAAAAAATTATCTCCAGAGAAAATAAGCTGTAAAAAATATATATTTGAGATTTATGTATTTTTTAATCACTAAATAAGCATTCTTTATTATATAGAGATGAAATAGTGCAGTTAAGATAAGTGTTAACACTTTACTACTGCAGATGTAAATATTCAACAACATCTAAGAGTTGTTTATGTAACTTCTTGTTACAAAAAAATGTAAACATAATGATTAGGTCTGTCATAATGTAGATCAAGAGATTTAGATAAGAATGGAATTGTTAAGTACATATTTTTAAGTTTTGTTGATAAGTAGCAGTCAGAGAAGATTAATAAATAAAATTATCTCGCCCTATGAGTTGTATTTCCTCATGACTGAGGGTTGTGACTCCTCTGCAGAATTCATTCATTAGGGGAGTTCTTTTGGGCAGATACATAAATAAAATTATTATACATGATATATTCAATTTATACCCACATATCCACAAAACACTTGTTATAACTGAGATATTTTATTTCGATTTGTAGGGATGAACTGCATTAATATATACATTTCAAAGAAATTTATATTATTGATAAATCAAGACATACATATTTGTATTTCATGGTCATATAGGCTTGAAGTAAATTCTCATATATGTAAATAAGTGTCTAAAGCATTTTTCATCTAAATTATTTTTCATTTTGCTAATACACCAACTAACAACTTGACCATATCTTGCCTGATGCTAAACTATTACATTATGTAAGTACTTAGTTATTTATCTAAGTAGGGCTTAGTATGGGGCTAGAGGGTGCTGTGTGATATATCCTGAAAAGTTTATTTATTTATCTTCATAAAACTAGAAAATATATAAGTGACATACCTTCCCAGAGCTTGGTAATGTTAGCCACAAATCCTTCCCGGATGATAGCGTCTCCGCCCCACACAGCAGTCAACAGGTGGAACACAACCAGCTGGCCCGACTCATTCAGAGCACTCAATCTAGACTTGGATAGGTGGAACTTCTTTGATATTTTCTGAAAGAGAAAATCATTTGTGAGAAAATCTTTTTGCAATGTCTACTAAACAATTGTAAATATGGATATTAAAAAAAGTTATTTATATGGCCAAAGTGATATATCTAAAGTTGAATTACAATTTCCAGCGATTGATTTGCATACTATGATACAATGTTGCAGTAATCTAGTTTGAACTAGTTTCTAAATGAAATGTAGTTAGTGTACTAGAATTATAAATGATAATTGGACAATATGATATGTGTATCCATTTTTTAAATTAGAAAGGTCAGATTACAGCTTTATGTTCTAAGAATAATGGGAAAAAAATATCTTACATCCAAGAAGTACTCCTGCAATATGGCATGCATTACAATGCACACCAGAGAGTAGAAGAACACTGCACAAGCATCCTTCCAGCCAGCTTCGTACGTGAAGGGCTCTCCTTTAGGTTCCTCTCTGCTGGGCTCACTTCCAGACACATTGTGGTGCAGACTGATGAATATAGTGGCAATTGGACTTGTCGCCTGCAATACAACAACGCCGTACGTTATCACACGAGCTACATTCACAAGATATACACCATAACAAGGCAGTATAGTCGGCATACGTGGCACTCTATCCATACGCACCTGGACCATCAGTCCGACCAAGAAAACCATAACAACACATGACACAATATCGGCATGATTCTGAATTACGAATTCATGACTGAAAATAGGTGGGCTTTTGTTAGGTTTCCTTCCAATTGCAGGCTTTACACCCATCTTTCCCGGCTATAACCTGTACGTAAAAAAAATGCGATGAATTAGTACTAATATAATTTGTAGGCGAGTCTTATCAATTAAAAGGCATAAGTTAATATATTTTTCTGCAGTAAACAACATAATTAACCTTACTTACCACAAAACAGATGAAACTTAGTTAGCCAGATAAAAATATTTCTGACAAGAATTCAATCGACGTGACACTTTCACTTGCTACGCGGTGAAACGTCAACGTCGTTTGTTGATTACGGAAGTTGTGTTGGCACTTGATTAGTCAAAATAGAATACTATATATATGTAAATATGACATATATTTATAAACGCTATTTAAATAACATTTTTATTAAGTTTTAAGAATTTTATATACATTTTCATGTAATTAATATTAAACTTTATATAATAATAATTATAGGTTCGGTTTTGACCACTTTGTTTACTACCATAGACTAAAATCTCACTTTTTATATACTTTTTTCTTCATGATTCGGGTCGCCGTTTAAAAACAATTAAATATACATAAATGTGAGTACGTCAGTGTCCCGGTGATGGAATGGAAGATGGAACAGGAAGACGTTATTTATTTCTGCGGCAGTGGTCATCTCGCTTGGGTTCAAACATCGCAATTTTTATTTTCTAGTGGGCTTTAGCAGCGAAGCCTAGCCTTTTTTAAGTCCACGTGACTATAGAAATAGGTACAATACAGTCAGCATGAGTCAATCGCAATATGATTTTACAGTCAATTCCAATATGATTTTGTAAGCGTGCCATGGGTTAATAATAAGACTGGTTAGCTACTCCTGGGATTTGAAAAATGGTACTAGTTACTTATTGTACCTTTCTACATAGTCAAAGGCTTGTCAACGTGTCCAGCGAGAAATAAAAAAACTGATTCTATTTATAAATAAACATTTATTACGAATATGCAAATACAATTTCAATATAATTTTATCATAAAACTATTCATAATTTTTCATACTAAAGTAAAGCGCAATAAATAAACTGATTTCTGTTTACCTGAAATACTGTTTGTTATAAACATACCACTCGTACATATGTATATACTTATATCTTTATTTAAGATGGAATTATGTAAAAATCGTCAATTAAATTGAAGTTATAATCTCAAAAAAAAAATCTTTCTATAAAAATAGACACTTATTTTAGTAGAACCATAGCAACATTTTGCCTTAAAATTATGTAGTAAACTCAAAAAATAAAGTTATCTGACAACAGTAAAATGAAAATATAAACACTCCTCACAGTAACTCCACAGCCATGGTTTTTAGTTTACTAAAGTAAAAATAATCAGTAAATAACTACTACAGCATATTTGGTCTGTGTGAGTGTAATTAGAATATTGATAGTAATAGTTTTTAATTCACGCCTATTTTTCTTTCATTAAATATTTATTTTCGTTATTTTTTTTAATATTTGGCAACACATATTGTTGCTTACTTGTGATACATTTAGTCAATATAATACTAAACCCTAATTTCAGTGATTTAAATAATTTCGATTATAAATCCTACTCACTATAAATGGCCATAAAATTATTCTATCGTTCGTCAACAATCAAGGTGATTGGACGAAGAACTTTGAAACATAATCTACAGAGATTATCTTATTAATTACCTACATTGTTAACTTTTTTTATCAACATTGCAGTCAAAGTTTTTTACATAGGTTTGACTAGACTGCATAACAAATTACTAGCTAATGATTTCAGCTTTTTTACTAAAGCAGCGTGTGATCTGAGAGCTTAAATATAAAGAAAACTTGATCAAATCAACTTGACGATGTATTAGTTTAATTTCACATTGCAAATGTAACAAGGATTTTTCACTGAAGTTTGTTCATCCTCTGGGCGATTAAAATTGATCATACAAAAACGTTCCTGCAAATAAGAGCAGGCTATTATGCTGCATTTTAGTAAATGACAACATAACAGGTGTCTTTGATTAGCAGGTTCATTTTACCACCCAGGCTGCAAAAATCACTTAAACGCATTATAGAGATCATTTACCACTGGGTCTAGAAATCCTAGTATAAATCATAACGAGTTGATTTGACCATGTTTTACTAAGAAAATATAATTTATTTAGATGACATTTTCGGAGTCGATCTCTCCCTGTTCCACCGTCATGTACATGCCCTCCTCCTCATACGTGGAGTCGTGCTTGGCCAGGATACGGAGCAGCGGGCGGAGCTTCATCCACCATTGCGTTTTCGGTATTCTTTGACTGGAATAATTAACAAATTATTGCAAACACAATTAGTAAGAATACACAAAAGTAATTATAAAAATATATAACGTGGAGAAAAATAAAGGAACCAAGCTATGAGTAGTTAATAGGTTATAGGCTAGGTTTATCTCTTAAGGTGGACTTCAGCAGCTAAATTTCCATATAACATGTGTATTGTTTAGACTCTAAAAAAAACTAGAACTAAAAGTTAAGCACAGCCTGCGTGATTTTAGTACTTCGGTGGGTTTAAAACTTTCTTGGGATCTCGTGTCTAGAAAACCAGTCCATGTTTCATTCATAATGAAGCCAAAAAAAGCTTTACAAAAATTATGAAATTACTATGGAAAAAAATGCAAGATGTCTGCCACTAAAACTTCATATAGTGCATAATTATACCAACTGCAGACAATGTACAATGACTGACAATGAACAATGTACAATGAATGACAGTTTCGAAGCATAATGAAATTGACGTTTCTGAAAAAAGGAGATGAAAGAAGGCAGATCTATTCCATAGAGACCATAGAATGGCCATTTACTTAGTGTAAGCAAAATATATGAGTACTATCAAAACAAAAAAAAAATGTAACGGTGGTTTTAATAAAAACAAAGATATACTTAAGTATTTTGATTTACTATATAGCTATAAAAAATCACTTGTAATTTGGAAGATAAAAGTTTTTACATATTAATTATCAACATTAAGTACAAGATAATCGAAAATCATCAATCATATTGCAAAAAGAAACTAAATTTTGTATTATTATTTACATACTTGTAATTACTAAATTTATGTAAATGATGTAGTAGTAATACTCAGAAAAATCTAGAAAACAAATTATAAAACATGTTTCTTTTTCTCTTTCTCTGTATTAAAAAACGATTTGTTTTATTCTTACGTAAGTAGTTATTATTAATATTTATTAAATTTAATTATTAATTACACGTAAAACTACTTTTTATTCTATTATATTTCACAATCATTTTTCCGTTCTTTATCTAGACTATTATTATTCTATGGTCAAATGTAATATTTGCATATTTTGAATTTAGAACGCCTATATAGATGCGTTTAGCATGAAGCTATTATCGATTAGTAGCGAGCTGGCAACGTCGCATTTGTTTATTACAGAAAGAAAAGTATTGAGACTACTAAAGAGAAAATGGGGCGTTGCCAGCTCGTGTCAGGTAGTGGGAGAGAGACATATTTCCATGAATATTGTTGCATGATGGCGAATTGAAGTTTGTATTTGGATTTGTGGTTCGGTATATCAGAATAATTTCTAGGCAACGATATTATGAGAAATTTATTTTGAAGTTTAGTACTGCGAGTTTTGCGTAAAATAATGTAAATGGTTGCGGAAATGAAATTTAACGAGATGAGATGAAATGAAATAAAGTAAAATAGAAATAAATAAATTTAATTGAATTGATTTTTTAGACAAACGGGAATCATTATGGGAAAGTAACACATTTTTGAAAAATCTTGGATCGGTTACCGTCCTCTATGCAAAAAATACAAGAAAAAGAAATTAATGTAGTGAAATTTCAGCATTATCATTATCACAAATTTAAGGGAGAGAGCCCTGGTCTGTGCAACATGCGCCATCTCTCCCGATCTTCTGCCAATTCCTTAATCTCCTTATACGATATTACGCCTGATTTCTCCTTTACTTGGTCCATAGATAATGAAAAAAAAAATGTTTGGAGTTACTTAGAAATGATAACAGAACACGTTTCAATAATTTCTAGAATTTGCCTGTTTATCTGTTTATATAAACACCCATAATTAAAAAACGGCTAGACGGATTTCGAAGGAAATTTCACAAACGTGTAGAGAAAATTTTTGGTCAGGTTACAGGTTAATAAAAATTACCAAAACACCATTACTTATTTTTCTTTTATTTTAAAAAAATATTTAAAAAAATATGTGATTCGCTGACTACTCACTAGAGGACGTAGTATGAATCCCTAGAATATAAAAAGTCACAAAAATTTTCGCTTGCGTTACAGTGTTCCAATGTGGTTAGCTATCTCGACATTGCAGGCTTCAACTTGCAAATAGCGAATTCAAACGCAAGCAACGTCGCGGGTACAGTTAGTTTACAATAATAATGTTTCCATTTTCTATCTAGAGAATTCTATGTTCATTATAATTTAAATTTCGAATTTAGAATGCTTCGATCGCATGAGCTGACAACGTTGCATTCGAATGTAAAACTAAGATTAGGGATGAACGAAATGCAATAAAGTAACGATATAATTAGTATCGTTTCGATGTTTTTTGTAAATTTTGATATTGATATTTTTATTCAAAAATATTTATTTATCGGTATGATGTCCAAGAAAATATTCGTCCCAATAAATAAACAATTTTTAATTATTTATTAATCAAACCGATACTTATCTGATACATATAAAAACAATCTCTTTGATTTTTGTGCTAAACTGTAAGCTGACTTCTGGTTGTTCGGTAGCTACTGTAATATTTAAGGCAGATATAAACATAATACAATTGATTTGAATGATGTCGGCACATAAAAATTTTTCGTTTTAAGGATTTTATTTATTTTAAAAGTTATCATTGTTTATTGGTCTGAAAAAATATCGAGTTTTATCCCGTTTTAATATATTAAATGTAGTACAGAGAACAGCAGAGTATTCAATATCGTTGAAAAATATCGATGTGTCGATTTTTTTCTACAAGTCTAACAAAGATGTAGAATAATATGCGACGCTGCCAGATTTCACATTTTCATTTTTTTCAATAATATTTATAAAAGTTCAATTGGTCAATGTCTAGGCAAGCCCGCTAGAACGTAGATTATAACGTTGCTTAACATCAGGCAAGTTGTAGTCAAGCGTGAGCTTATATCATATATAAAAAAATATATAGCTGTAATTTCTTTTTCTACGAGTCGTATTTCCTCATGACTGAGGGTCGTGACTCCCCCGCAGAATTAATTCATTAGGGGAGGTCTCTTGTGCAGATACATTGTGGTGGGCGCCCAGGTCCTTCCACGGAAGACTCATATCTTCGGATAGTGTGGTCCTCAAACATGTAGGTTTCCTCACGATGTTTTCCTTCACCGTAAAGCCAGTGCAAATCCACATAAAACTTGAAAAACCAAGGATTGGTTTAGGGCTGGATTCGAACCAGGGTACGTCAGGGCGAAAAGCAGACGTTTAAACCGCCGAGCCACACTCGGTTTCGCTATTATTTAAGATTGTATTAAATTTGCGATTAACTGTTGAGAAAGATGAGTAATATATGTATGTATATTTCGACGCAGGCTGTTGCTGGCTGAGAGACTCAATGCGGGTGTCATTATCATCCAACCTAGGTACTTATGTATATACCTAGTCAGGTCATAAGTATTTTCACACAGTAAAAACTTTTCTTTTAGAATGCTGGCCACAAAAAAGTTTATTGAATTCGAATTTCGAATTGTTCATGAAAATAAAAATGTATACTTTTTAGAATTTTACTCATTTTTAAATATGGAGTGGACGCCTAAAGAAGACCGCGTTGCAGTTATTGCATTGCATCGTTGCGGTTACGCGCCAATTCAAATTTTTGACATACTGAAAAATTTGAATATAACCAAAAGATTCGTTTATCGTACCATCAAACGATACAATGAAGACTCTAGTGTAGATGACAGGTCAAGAAGTGGTCGCCCTCGGTCTGTTAGGACTCCAGCAGTGATAAAAGCTGTGAAGGCGCGAATTCAAAGAAATCCCAAACGTAAGCAGAAACTGTTGGCCCTTCAGATGGGGTTAAGCAGAACCATGGTGAAAAGGGTGTTAAATGAAGACGTAGGGTTTCGGGCATATCGTAGAAAAACAGGACATCGTTTGAATCCTCGTCTAATGGACCTGAGACTGAAGAGATGCCGCGCTTTGTTGAAGCGGTACGCGGGAAAAAAATATTGGGAAATTCTTTTTTCGGATGAAAAAATTTTTACCGTTGAAGAGAGCTACAACAAACAAAATGATAAGGTGTACGCACACAGTAGTGAAGAAGCGAGCAAACGTATTCCGCGTGTCCAACGAGGTCATTTTCTATCCTCGCTCATGGTATGGTTGGGAGTTTCTTCTTGGGGCTTAACAGAAGTACATTTTTGTGAGAAAGGTGTAAAAACGAATGCAGTTGTGTATCAAAATACAGTCCTGACGAACCTTGTGGAACCTGTTTCTCATATCATGTTCAATAACAAGCACTGGGTATTCCAACAAGATTCGGCGCCAGCTCATAGAGCGAAGAGCACACAAGACTGGCTGGCGGCGCGTGAAATAGACTTCATCCGGCACGAAGACTGGCCCTCCTCCAGTCCACATTTGAATCCGTTAGATTACAAGATATGGCAACACTTGGAAGAAAAGGCGAGCTCAAAGCCTCATACAAAATTGGAGTCACTCAAGACATCCTTGATTAAGGCAGCCGCCGATATTGACATGGACCTCGTTCGTGCAGCGATAGACGACTGGCCGCGCAGATTGAAGGCCTGTGTTCAAAATCACGGAGGTCATTTTGAATAAACTTTATTGTCATAAGAATCTATGTTTTGTTAAGTTCATTTTGGTATATAAATGGTTACATAAAGAATAAAGTTGTTTCAATTATTTTATATTAAACATGTGACAGAATTTATGACCTGACTAGGTATACTGGGACACATATTGACCGATGTAATGAAAGATGACTTGGACATGGAACGAGAGAGAAGGAACCTGTCCATCAGATGTAACATGCTCGCGCGCCGATTCGCATAATGTTCTGACGAAGTGAAGTGACGAAGCTTGTTGTATGTGCTTATACACGTGCCAGCTCTGGACGGAGTATACCAGAAGTTCCTACCATACCATAAAGGTGCAATATAATGACGCATTTCGCATCCTTATGAGAAAGCCCAGATATTGCAGCGCGTCGGGCATGTTAACTGATGCACGGGTTCCTGACTTCTTTGCGGTTATTCGATCCCGTATTGCTTCCCAGAAGGAAGCAAAGGAAGCGATCGAATAATAGTATACTGCAGTGCCTGTCCGAAGATTTGTACAGTCCCATTTATCGGTCCTGGATCCCTGTACACCAGAGTAAAAACCGCAAATGATGTGTTATATTATTCTATTTATTGTATCTAGTTTAAGTTTTATCAGCATTTTGTAATGTGAATTTTATATGGGTTTATTGCCTGAAATAAAGACATTATTATTATTATATATAGATTTACGCACCCAGCCAAGCTGTAAATACATCATCGGTTACTAAAGTGTGTGTACAGCTATAACTCTAAACGTTATATCTGTCTGCTATAACTTAAGCTTTTATTTAACAGATTTAGAAATAAATATTATTTGACACACATAAATTGTTTGAATACTGCCTAAAAATAAAAAAAATCACTGGACGTAAACTCAGTGCGTCATTGTTTAAAATTCAATCAACTAATACTATGTTTTGCAAGTCTCAGATGCTGTTCTTCCATTCTCCATTATAATACCAAATCTTATCGAAATCAACCTGACGTTCAGCGTTCAATAACAGATTGACAGAAATATTTAAGCAACGGTTTATCCGGACAGTATTTAGATGGGTGACCGAATTTTAAATTCATACATCGGACGCCAAACAGTTCTTTTTACATTTGATATCGCAATTAACATGGTAACAATTTTGGACCATACATAAAGTAAAATTGACCATTTTACAAATAAATGAAATTTTTAAAGCAAATATTACTTATTATCCACGAAAATAATGTCTTGGAAAAATACAAAGAGGTTAGATTTATACGTACATATTTTATTAATTCTAGTTGTCAACCCAAGGAAGTCTTGTTACTCAGATTCATAATGTAAATTAGGAAAAATCCAAAGAGGTTAGTTGATACATATTAAATTTATTTCAGATGACAACCCAAGGAGGTTTTGTTACTCATTTTCCATTTTGTACCCTATGTAGCTGGAAGGATTCTTTATACATAATGTACTGTATCTTGAGCTGGCCAAATTAAGCAATAAATGGCAATGAGTTTGGGCTCTAAAAATTTATAAAAAATCAAAGATCTCGTGACTGACTAGACATTCAGCAATGTAATCACTATGGTTTTGTAGATATTTAACAAAAAACATGTTTTTGTGTAAAGTGGCGCCATCTAGCGCCCATGGAATGCGAATCGTGTTAGGCAACTGCCCCTTACTAGAATATCAATAAGCAGTACCTACTGAGTTGTTTATTGTCATTTTGGATTTAGTTTCATAACTATACCGCAAAAAAAAATATTTTTGTTTTTTTCAAAAAAACCTCGCTTTTTGCTGTTGTTGGTATTGTTATATTTTTATAATGGCAAGCACCAAAGTACTCACGCCAAATCTTTAACCTACATATATGCCAGCAGTTCATAAACTTAACCGCCATCTTGTTTCATTATCTACAAAATACCCACATTAAAATACAAATTACTCACGCAAAGTTAGTCTGTGCCTTGAGATCTTCTAGCGGCGTGAACTTGTACTGGCGCTTGACGACGCCGAGCAAGCACGCGGTGTCTGCGGAGCTGGCGGGGCCCTTCTGGATGGCCTCTACCAGCCAGTGCAGGCACTTGGCCGCCATCTTGGTACCCATGTTACGGTCGAAGGGTGTAGGAGAACCTCCTTGCTGCATGTGACCTGGAATAATGTTTATGATAGTAAAATTAAAGAGCTAACTAACATAAGAATTACATTACATTTTTAGTGTAAATCGAATTGTTTAGCAATATGCATTATGCATGTCTGATAAAAAGGTATAGTCTCAACCTAGTTGAAAAAGTTCTTGCCTATTCTAGTTCTCTGTGTCTTATTTCAAGACTATATAGCAAGTTAAAAAGTGACAGTTATATATGCACACTAATAAAGAGACAGTAGGAACCCTCAGCATTAAAATCTTTAAAAAATTATTGACACAATGGTTAATTTACTTATTAGAGAGCGAAAATACCACAGATAGATATATTTAAAATTTTGATCGTTTTTCTTCTTGACGCGATAATAAGCAACTTACCAAGCACATTAGACCTAGCGGTGAACAGCCCCTTGCCCTCCTCCGAGTACAGGCGGTATATGAACTCCGTGTTGTAGTTATCGTTGGCCTTCTCGTTGCGCAGGATGAGGCCCCTCTGGATGCCGCCCGTCATCTTGGAGGCCATGTGGTACACGTCCTGCTGCAGGTCCTTGATGGAGAACTTCTCTTCGTAGATGTAGGCCGCGTCTGCGCCGCCGGCGAGACCTACAATAGATGGTTATGTTGGTTTATTTTCGTTCATTATAGGTAATTAAAAGTTGTATGAGCGGGGAATTGAGAAATTAGTCATATTAGCTAACTTCAAACATGAAGGATGTTCTTAATTCGACTGAATGTTTTTAATGGTTTAAATTTGCAATGCAATATGAAAAGTTTATGATTTTAAAGGAACTAATTCAAAATAGTCAAAATTATGTTATAGCATTTTTTTTTACCTAATTTCAATATGATACTATACTAACCAGCCAAGGTAGCTAGATATCCGCAGTAGCCTCCCATGGTTTCAATGACGAACACTCGGCGCTTTGTACCCTAGAAAGTTTACAGAAAATAATAATTATAAGAGCATACTGAAAGTTAAAATCGCTAGTCAGGTCTAGGTTTATAAGGAATAAATTTTATTTATGTATTTAATTTATTGCGAATTTCGATTCGTATTCTAAATCCGAGTAAATATATCAATATCTAAATGCTTTTTTCACAGGCAAATTGCATTTACACGAAGGTCAATTTTTGCAAATTTTTTAATTTTATGTTTTGTGTAGTTCAAATGTATATTTTCATAATTAGTGTACGTAGATGTTTCAATAAATTATTTAACTTGCTACTTGCTATTGGATGAGGCAGAACTAAGCAACAAGTAAACATGGCACATACCTGAGCAGACTGTCGGATGCGGTCGCAGATCTCCGTGATCTCGTTGAGCGCGGTGTCGGCGCCGAGAGAGAAGTCGGTACCAGGCACGTTGTTGCTGATGGTGGAGGGAACTACCACCAGGGGCAGGCAGAACTCGGGGAACTGGCCGCGCGCGTCGTACAACTCCAGCCCGGCTTGGTAGGCCTGCGGAACAAGGCATACACGTTAGTGGGTATAAGACAACGACCAAGTCACACAACATTAACTATAATAATAAAGAAATCGCAGCAACGAACCGTAGACTTGGCACGACCTTGTCTAGATTTCATTATATTTTAAATTAAACAAGTAGCTCCATCGAGATTAGCTGGTTTTTTACAGAATGTTTTTGTGTGGGATAAATATTCCGGGACATTGCACTCAGCGCCATCTAGTCCCACACTAAGCAAACGCTTGTATCGTGGGTACTAGATAACGGATATAATACTTATATACTTTTCTTTTGTAAATATGTACATACATATATACTTATCATACATAGAAACGACCAGACTTAACACAAATAACATTTTTTATGATTACTTGTGTCATGCGGGAATCGAACCCGCAATCCTAGATTAGAAGGCAGAGTCACTACCAACTAAGCTTTCAGCTATAAGCTAGCTAGTTCATAGTTGGTAAGTTGAGATTTAGGATAGTTAGTAAGAATAAGAAGGAAAAAAAGGCTTGCTATGATCTACAGCAGTAATTGAACATTGTCATTGCGTTATCTGTTCTGTTCAAATAGATAAATTGACATGATTTTCAAATTATCCTTTTGTTGAATCCCAGATCATAACAATTACCGATACCTACTATCTTTATTCTTTATGGTGAATTAAAATTATATTACACCACATAGTTCAGATGTAACTTTATATTAACTTCATCAAAGACATCATAACATTACAAATATAAAAAGCAAAAGTTTATTTGTTCCGCTTTCACGCCGTAGCGAAGCGACGAATTATCATGTATTTATTTGTATGTAAATAGTATAGACCCGAGGACGAAGCGGCCGGGAGTAGTAACATCGTCTCGCCTCCACCCCCACCACCACAGGCCCCCGCGCCCGTGTCCCGGCGGGCCGCTCGCGCGGCGGCGCGCAGTCTGCGTGTTGCCGCGGCCCAGGACGAACGTCCTGAAGATGGGTGTCATAACATCCGAAACGCGTAAACCATTTACGCGATTTACACGTGAGTGAAAACCGTTTTAGTTAATCTTTTGATAAAATGTCTCACGAAAGTTTTAATATTAAAATAGTATAGAGTTCTGAGAATAACATAAAACTTTTTTTTTCAATGTTATCGAAAAAGAGAAAAAGCAACAAATTTATCTCGAAAATTAAAGAAAAACTTGTTTTATGAATACTTATGCGAGAAAAAATTGAGAAAAAAAGTTCTACTCTACCTCGAACCCTCCAATGATGAGCAGCCCCTGTATGTTGAACTGCTTGATGCGCGCCGCGATCTCTCCCTTCTTGTCCCCGGGCAGGGTGCGCTTGGTGCCGAGGAAGGCGCCGCCCTGGGCCACCCAGCCCGTCACGTCAGACCTGGCATATAGGAATTCATTAATTAAACAGGGATAGATATCGTGTTCTTATAATGCACTAGTGGGTGCTCGCGACTTCGCTCGCGTTAAGAAGTAAAACTTGCATCTCCTATTTCACCTCTTTCAAAGTGGAATTTCCAAAATTCCTTTCTTAGCGGATGCCTACGTCGTAACATCTACCTTCATTCTAAATTTCAGCCCAATCCGTCCAATGGTTTGGGCTGTGTGTTGATAGATCACTATATCAGTCAGTCAGTTAGTCACCTTGAGTTTTATATATATATGTATACTAGTAGGCGCTCGCGGCTTCGCTCGCATTAAGAAGTAAAACTTGCATCTCCTATTTCACCTCTTTAAAAGTGGCATTTCCAATAATCCTTTCTTAGCGGATGCCTACGTCGCGTCGTAACATCTCCCTTCATTCCAAATTTCAGCCCAATCCGTTCAGTGGTTTGGGCTGTGCGATGATAGATCACTTTATCAGTCAGTCAGCTTTGAGTTTTATATATAAAGATGTTTTTTTACAATAAACAGTCGGGCATTTAACCATCGTCACCAAAAGTGTGACAACCGCATAAGGGACTCTGGTTCAAGATGGAGCATACCTGTAATGGAATGCCATTGTTTCTACGAATCTTAAGTTAACATCTCGTGATGCGATGACGTGATCTGTGATCTTACATGGTTTTGAGATTTCTGATAATATAAGGCTTTGTGTTTTAATTTTGATGATATGATAGTGAACAATACAAACCTGTCGCAACTCGTCACTCTTGTCATCAGTCTACCTTCATTGTGAGATTATAATTTCAAATGCAGCTAGTCACTGTTATGTGGTACAATTAATTTTAATATTAAAACTTTCGTGAGACATTTTATAACTTACGCGATTTACACGTGAGTGGTACAAGTAATGTTTGTAATGCTGCCAGAAAACATCAGTACTTGAACACTGCTGTTTGATGGAAGAATGACTACTCTCTCTTTGAGCCGTATTACCTCAAGACTGAGGGTCGTGATTCCCCCGCAGAATTCATTCGTTAGGGGAGTTATCTTGGGCAGATACATCGTGGTGGGCGCCCAAGTCCTTCCACGGAAGACACGTCATGTCCTCGGAAATTGTGGTCCTCAAACATGTCGGTTTCCTCACCTTATGTTTTTCTTCACCGTTAAGCAAGTGCCAAAACTTGAAATTATAAGTCATTGGTGTAGGGCCGGATTCGAACCAGGGTGCGTCTGGATGATAAGCAGACACTAGAACCGCTGAGCCACACTCGCATTTGAATGACTAAATGGTATATTTATTTAGGAATTGCATGTGTTTCCTCACCAGTCCATCTTGACGATGTTGCCACTGATGAACCCCTCCATGCCGTCGTGTATGCCGAGCACGGTATCCCCGCGGTAGATGCAGTTGCGCACGAAGGAGCGCACGGCCGCGTTCATGCCGCACGCCGGCGCGCCCACGTGCATCACGGCTAGTGTGTAACCCTCCTAAAACACAAAATATCCAGTAGCACGGTGTTATATATATGTTCAAGACTGCTCTGTTAGCTTAGTTGGTAGTGGCTCTGCCTTCGAATCTAGGGGCGCGGGTTCGATTTCCGCATAACACAAGTAATTATGAATATTAAAATTTGTAATTAGGTACTCGTGCTAAGTCTAGTCGTTTATATGTTTAATAAGTATGTATTTACAAAATAAAGTATATATGTATTATATCCGCTATCTAGTCCCCATGATACAAGCGTAAGCTTAGTATGGGGTTAGATGGCGCTGTGTGATATGTCCTGACACATTTGATTATTATTTATTTATTAATGTACTAATCACATAATCGGTTCGATTATCAGTTTTAATTCAAGCGCTACCGAATTATGTACATTGATTGTTCGAAGGTGTTGCATAAATCTCTACTATAAACTATACGTATTTATTTACAAAAGAAAAGTATATACGTATTATATCCGTTATCTAGTACCCACGACACAAGCGTTTGCTTAGTGTGGGGCTAGATGGCGCTGTGTGCAATGTAAAAAATAAACGAACAGAAACATATCTGCCTCAAACTGTCTCGTTCAAGCTTTGAGACAGATCTATAATTCAAATGAACACTGATATGCTTTAGATATATTATTTAAAACTCCTTTTGTGCTAGGAAAAGCCCCAAGACTTAGAGAAAAAAGAAGATTTACAGTTACTTACCGAGGGTTTGCCATCGGCGTCAAAAGCTCCCTTGGGCGGCTTCAAGCGCGTGAGCATCTTGTATGTCTCGAGGTTGCGCGCGAAACTGCGCCCGCGCAGCTGCACCGCCAGGTCCCAGTTCTTGTCAGCCATAGCCTGGAAGAGGGTAATTAAGTAATGTTATTTGACTGGAATGTCTTGGATGAATTGGAATGTCAATAGATGTCATAAAATGAGTAAATTAAAGTTGTACGCATAAGTTATAATGTCATGGTGAATCATTTACGTGTACGTAACACCATTTTTTAAACGTGCTGTACGATCGTGTAAATATATTTAAAAAATGACAACTGGATGTTTCCATGTGCCAGTTAACACGTAAAATTTTAGGTTCTAGTTTTTTAATCATTTACGAAGCTACGGTTCTAAGACCCTCAATGTGATAGTTTAGAGTTAGCCACCGTAATACAAATTACCTACTTACCTATCTCTGAATATTATTTTTAATATACGTGCATTATGTCATAGAAAGTATGTTATTTATAGATGTAAATCAAATCAGTGCACGTAGGTATGTATATGCTAGTTGAACCTGTGATTGAACTAAGCTTGGCCCAGTACCGCGACCAAAGTCACGTAAGCATACTGTCTACGTGATCGCAGTCATAGTCGGGTAAGAAAGTAAACGCACCGTTAACTTTTGGGTCGATACGGTTAAGTTGGTTTTTTTTTAATATACCTACCAAGAAATCACAATAACATACATAAAATACATACAGGCTGGTGATGATGAAATTAAATAATTCTGAATTCTTCGCATGCACGAATGCAGTATTGACGTAAAACCTAAAGAAGATACGTATTTCTAAGTCTTTCGCTATTTTACTCACTTACTAGTCGGTCACTAAACCTATAGTCTAGAACAGGAAAAATTTACCTACCACCAGTTCTATTGCACATTACTTACTGTGATAACAAAATATGGGCGTAAAGCAAATGAAAATATATTTACTAACGAAATAAGTTTACATGTTAAAGGCATATATACCTATATATATCTATCGATTGCTTCACTAGGCTAGAAGCCTGTACCGAAGCAATCAGTTGCCAGTTGACAAAAAATATTTATTTACGCCACACAAGACAGATACTTATGTAGATTATAGACAAAACATGTACAGAAAATTTACATATATGACACATTAAGTTACATAATTCAGTATGTGCTCTGTATCACTGTAAGATAAATTTTGCAGCCAAGATTTCAGGATTATTTTAGGGTCTGTTAGTTTCTTATGTCTAAGGTTACAAAATTTGATGACCTGACTAAGTAAATCTACATAACTCTTTACCTGAGCCACAGCCTTGGTCCTCCTCACGCACTCCATGAGCGGCAGACGCACGGCCTGGTTCCCGTCCAGGGTCACCACGCAGGGCTCCGTGTCCGGGGTGGCTTCCATCAGCGCCATGACGGCCTCCGCGCCCATGCGGCATCCCTAGAAACGTGGCTGACACACGTGACTACAATGAAGGTGACTTTTAGAAGTGGTGACGATATTATGTAAGATTGTCTGGACCAAATTATTTAACTACTGAGCGGTGGAAAGTAATTTTATAACACTTCATTTTAACTGATAAGGCTTGTTCCCTCAGAACTGAACCTAAGTATTCTTTCATAATTTCTTGGCAATATTGATTTTGTTATTTTCAAATTATTCCTTTACCTAATGGTGCTGTCACATTTTCTCTTTAACGTGCTGTTATCAAAATAATACTCGTAAAATATAAGTAATTTAATGCCCATTTGCACAAGGCTCTTAAACACATTTAGCCACTTAGTAATTTTGTCAATAAATGCGTTTAAACTTTTTTGTGGAAGCGGGCCTAAGTAACCAAATGGTCAGTGTTCTTACCAAGATCCTGTCAAAGGCCGAGGGTGACCCTCCTCGCTGCACGTGACCCAGCACAGTGATGCGAGTGTCCTGCTGCAGGTTGTCCACCACCACCTTCTTCACCAGCTCGGCGGTGATCGGCTTACCTTCGCGGTCGATGGCGCCTTCAGCTACGATGATGATGTTCAGACGCTGACCGGACTTCCTTTCCTACATTTAAGATATACTTTTGTTAGATCATTTTTACTTTTTTAGAAATAAATGGTTTGACGATTTACAGGCTGACTTGTAAACCTTATCTAATTCTTAACTTATAATCTTTTTTTGGGCAAGCGAGCTACATATACCTATCTTGGATTTTACCGCGGCTTTCTATCAGGCGCAATCAAACGTAAGCCCATTTCATGTATGATAAATAACATCTACTAGTTTTCAAAACTATCCACATCCGAAAAAAAAACATAAATAATACTCAAATTCCTAAGTTTATAAGTGGTTAAGGCGATTCATATGGGCATCTTAAGCATTTACCTACATTTAAGGAATAGGCTACTCATTATACTTATCTCGAAATAAAAACTGAGCAACGGTTGTGAAACGCATGAATCACGTAAACTGTCAACAGATTTTTTGTTCGATTCGCATATAAGTGGAATATCTTAGCATTGCAAAATGGGAACATTAAACAGCAGTATCTAACTGAACTAACTAGACTTCTAAACTGAAGGTCGTCCACCTTTAGGTATTGAGATAGCATTCAATGTAAGCGTTATTTCTGTTATCGTGAGGTTATCGAGACATGTTATGACTGAGACCAAATGTGTAATGAACTAGAAAGAGATTTTTTTTGATTTGTTTCCAAGCACTTAAATATACTTAAAATTTTATAAAATAATTATCTACACAAAGCTACACTTTTTCTCCTTTTTATCGGAAAACAATCTGTAAAACAGCAAATCTTTAACATTGATAAGTATGTAGGTAAAGTTAAGTGAACCAGTATTCAAATATATTTACGAAGCTTGATGGGAGATCTCGAATTTTAATAGATTTCTTATTAATTACGCGAACATGTTAGTCACTTATGAATGAATTGCACAGAGTCGAAGAACGTTAACAGACAAGACAGTTAGAGGTGATATTTATAAAAGTTGCTATAAGAAACTTTTTGATAAGCTTTAACTGGAGTGATGTGCAGAGATTAGGAGTTATAGGTATTAAATTTAAGGTGTAAAGAGTTAAGCATATAACAACACACAATCAAAAGCGAATAAAACGTACAGACAGAATAGTTATTAAGATAATTGTAGTTAACAGCTGCTCCATCAATTACAATTCAGACAATTTGAATAATGTCCGAATACAATTATAAGCAATCAACATTCTGCAAAGTTATTGACACTGTCGCGTATCAATTGAGATGCTGTCTTTGGAGTTTTAAACAAAGCTTTTTTATATAATACGGTATAGGTAAGCATAGGTTCAAATACCATATTTTGTACCTCTGCTAGCGTTGTCTGCAAGAAAGGCATAAAATATAAACCGTAAAGAAATAAGCCGCGGTATTCGCGCGTCATAAGTAAACATATAAAGCATGAATTCCGAATAATCAAATAAAGATTGTGTGTTATAGAACTGCAGTGCCACTCAATCAAGCCTGCGTACCTGTGCCAATCTTTTGCAAAGCTTTTCGACCCAATTATTGGGAACAGGGTCCTCGGGAATGAACACTTGGTCTGCCTCGCTCGCCAGAGCGGCCACCAAGGCCAGGTAACTGTAACAAGCCGCCATCATGCCATGGACCCGCCGACGGAAGCGATGGAAAGGGAAGACGGGGAACCATATACGGGTATCAAAATTGAAGCCTGTTTCATTGGAACATGATTGCGAGAGTTTTTGTTGTTCTCATTATTCTTCTTTCTATATACCTACTTATATGATGATTTTATTGAATTCATGAGAGAACGTAATGTTAGTAAGTAGACTAGAGCGAAATCATGATTGAAATTTATGAAGAAACCAATATAATATGTAGGTAACTAACTGAAAACTGAGTTGAAATTCTAGGAATTACTGAAAAATGTAATTAGTTACGATTTAAGAAGTTGTTTAGAATTGTTGGCTTCAATTTTGTTGATTGAATAGCATGCACCGTTATAACCGTCTTCCCTTTTTCAGGTCTGAGGTATGACACAACAATTTGGTACAAGTTTAGAGTAACGCAAGGGACGCCAATAGAGTTTGCCAATTACTACATGGATGGGAAGTAAAGAAGTGATCCTGCTCCCACATTGAAAGTAAAAAATAAATCCTTGCCTCGGCTATTTTCGTACACAACTTATGTTCCCAATTGGGGGGCGCTGGGTCTTCGCAAATAAAACTATACGTAGCGTCCGTACATAGGGCGGTGTACACTGCAAGAAAACTAACATGGAAACTTGAGTCGAGGATAAAAACATGGAAAGGTGATCTAGCATTCAACATAGGGCAACATAAAACAAACGGGTTGACAGAAAGGCTTGCCTGTTCTAACTTATCACACAGTTTCACGCTCCAATCAACTGAAGGGGGTGCTTCAGGGATAAATACAAAGTCCGCTTCAGATGCCAGAGCGGTGACCACGGCCAGATATCTGAACGAGCAAACATCTGTTACTTTGTGTACTCAACACACACTTGGCATGCATCCATTTCAACCTGTTTCATATGGATATTATTATATTTACACATTGGCAGAAACCAGTTTCTTTACGTTATAGCGCCTGGGCAATTTGTCTCACGCAGTTTTCTTAGTAATTAACATAGATACGAAATTAACTTCAAAATGTGGGTGAAATTGCAGGATTCCATATGTCTAGGCAAAATCTATTAAACAAATTCATATAAAAAATAGCAGCATATAGGTATAACATAGTAAAGATCTTTTTGCTACCAGAGCCTGCCACTGGAAGCTGTTACAATTTAATATTGCATTAAAAGGTAAGAAAAACTTTCAATAAAACTTTATAGTTACGAATAAAAAAAAAACAGGAAACAATACAGAAAATAATCAAGTGTCAATATGAGTCAAACTTGCATGGTACATTATCAGAAAAAAGATAAAGTCAGCAAAATAGCCAAGCCATTTTTATAATATTTCAAAAATAAACCTATTATAGATAGATAGATAGATTTAACACACACACACAGAAAAAAATATGAAAATAAACACTAACGACTTAAAAAATAGCGCCACAACTGGCGTCCTTATCGCTAACAGTGATTCACTAAATGTAGTCAGAAGATTTAATACTGAACATTGAAATGTGTGCAACCAAGATCTTTACTATTTTTTTTCTTTACCCCATACACAATGGGAAACATGGTATACAATTAAACAACAGTTCCTTACCCACAATGCCTTCCCATGACCTCCATAATGAATGTCCTCTGATGGGAGTAGGCTGTGCTCACAATGGCATCAATAGCTTCAATAATACGGTGCAGAGCTGAGTCTGTGCCTATTGTCATGTCTGTGCCACAGAAGTCATTGTCAATGGATCCCACCTGGAAATTATTCAGTTTTGTAAAACTAGCTGTAACTTGATAAGTTAGAAGATAGTTACAGGGTATTAAGCAATAAAACTTGTTTTTATTATATTAACTATTAACTTACATACTTCCACTACTTATTTGTTGTTATTATTTAAATCCACTATGTAGTTTAAAAAATAAATAACTTAAAGCTCTCAGAATCCAACATGAGTGTTGAGTACAGACTTAATTGAACTGTAGGTTTAGTCACAACTACATCACAATTGCTATTAGTCTTTAAGCCTACAATTTGTGTCTGTAGCTTTTGGACAGAAATATATAAGTAATAGAATATTATGTCCTATAGGAACTCCTATACAATTAAACTAAAATTATTTTAATTTTGTTTGTATCAAAAATTTACTCAAATCTTTGAAAATATAAAATTTGATTTTATTACTTTTATGATTTATTTATTCTATGTTTGGAAATAATTGCACAATCATTTATGTATGGTAAAAGGAACCCAGAAATTGTGGTGTAAGAGCTTTAAAGGACACCTTATGCAGGTCAAATTGATGAGCAACTGTATGATGAAAGGGCCTGAAATAATTCACTATTTAATGAAAATAAGATCTTTTTATGAAGCTTTAGACCAGAGAAGCTTTAGCAAATAAATAAACTACAGTATCTTGAGTTTTTAGTGATAAAAAAAGAAACACACTTCCACTTAAAATCCACTTTTTCAGTATTCATTTTAGTCAATCTTTTCTTAGAAAATTTACAAAAATCATGCATTTATTTAAGTGATGATAATCTGAATAGATTATACATACCATTCCAGCAATATGCAGAAACTTGTACTTCTCCCTCTGATCCTTGGTAATTTTGTTGTTCTCAAGCAACTCATCAAGTAGGGCGGACCACTCCTGTCGGAACAGGTTGGCTCCAGTGAGAGACCCATCACCTCCAATCACCACTATGTTGGTGATACCACGGGTCACCAGGTTGTAGGCAGCCTTCAATCTACCTTCCTTTTTCCTATCATGGAAAACATACAAAAGAATAGTCAAAAAACATTGTTATAAATTGAGTAGGTATATATTGTTTGGTAAACAAAATTCATTATTGTAATTTATCAAATAGATTTGTAATGTTATTGCACATAGAATAAGGGAGATATGTTATTGTTTACATAAAAAACATATTACATGTTACTTACATAAAGTCCATGCATCTTGCAGAACCAATAATGGTACCTCCTTTATGGATGATAGAGCTGACTGAGGACCAGTTTGCTTCCTCGATGTTGTCGCCGCCGTCCACCATACCCTGGTAACCCTCGCGGATGAAGTAAACCTTACATCCAAGATAAATACCCATTCGCACCACCGAACGCACGGCGGCGTTCATACCCTGGGAGTCTCCTCCACTTGTAAACACAGCCAGGCCCTTCCCTTTGTGGGAACCACGACCGATAAACTTCTGGGTGCCCTCCATCCTCGAGGTTCACAAATCCCCGACACCTAATAAACAATTTAGGTACACTGTTTATCGCTGATATTATGTAACAAAACACAAGAAATCAACCACAAATCGGAACTAATCTTGACATTCAAGGTTACATCAGGCAGCTCATTTCAGGAAAGATTATCTACGTACCTAAATAAATATTTTTAAAATCTGAAATTTAATTCAAATCTTGAACTCTCCAAGGTGACCTTTGCTTTGCAAACAACTTTGCAATGACAAAGTTGACAATCAAATGACATGAAGCAAAAAATGACATTGACATTGTAATGTACTAAGTTACAAAAACTCGTTTATTCGATTTGGATCCGAAGCTTCTTCGAGTTGAATCAAACATAAATTCCACTCGCATAGGTCTCCTCTAATCATCATTTTGCTTGATTTGTTTTGCAAGTAGCAACCAATAACAAGCAAATCAAGTTAAAAAAAAAACACGCTAGTAAATAAGTTCAGTGTTCACGTATTTTCCTTGATTTCTAATCTAATTTGTTTTATTTAATATTAACTAGTAAGTTTCCAATTAATCCCGACGTAGTATAAATACTTGTACACATTAAATATATCCGAAACATTTTTCAGTGTATTTCCGTGACTACCATTCTTGAAATTCAGTGACCAACAAGCATCAAAATGTCTGCTGATTCTGATATGGAATATTCGGACAACGATGGAGACGACTATGACTACTACGGGGAACAGGATGACTGTGATATGGAGACGATCGATCGCACCAAATCTGATCCGGAATATTTTCTGTACTCCTGCCTAAAGGTCGAGGAAGTCGAGAAGTTGCTAAACGAATCCATCGAACTGCTCAGCAATAGCCTTCAGATCACGCCTTCTCTAGCCAAGGTTTGTTTTGATTCATTTCAAGACATACTTTTAATAAACTTACCTGTATCCAGTGGTTGACCATGATAATATACTGATGTGTTGTAATTCTAGGTCACCCTGCATGCATATGAATGGAATGCTCAGGAAATAATCAATAAATATAGAGAAAATGCAAATGAAGTGTTAGTATACAGCCATGTTAAACCTGGAGTGCCTTCAGTACATGCTACATCGAGCCGCAGCAGCTGTGGTGTGTGTGCCAGCACTCCGCCCCTCACCAAGTACAGTGCCTTGGCCTGCGGACATTACTTCTGCAATGACTGCTGGGCCATGCATTTTGAAGTACAAATTATGCGAGGTAACTTATTTGCTTGTCATTTGCATGTAGCAAGGTCACAAGGTTGTTGGCAACATATTTACATGACATTGGGATTATATTTCCTAGAAGGTTAATGACCATCCAATTAATATGATTGTTGAATTATATCTGATAAACTGTATGAAGTAGGTCTATAAATAAGGAAGGTAGGTAGGTATACTTAGAAATATTACAAAAAAATATTAAGAATAGCTGTTTTAGTAATAATAATATGTAAGTTCATTGACTGATTAAAATATATATTCTATTGCTCTATTATGAATAAGAAAATATACAAATTACCTACTAACTCATATGTATCTATTTCAATTTATGTAGCAGATCCTTTTACAAACTCTTTTATGTCACTCGTGTATACATTTAAGTTTTATTCTATTCTATAAATAGAATATAACTTTAATGTACACCATAAAACAGAGAAATATTTAAATAGATAAATATACTTTATGTATGATATATTTTTTATGTAGGATAGGTTTACATTTGACTACATCCTGCCTGATGTTAAGCATTGCTGCAGCCTAGGGTGTAACATGCTTACCTAGAAGATACCTATTTACGCTAGATTTGGAGACCCCTGGTTCAGAAAATATAATGTTACGATTATGAATATAATTCAAATACAGGACTAACTAGTATCTTTTTATACTTGACATGGTCTAATTTATGTATGTATCTATTTACCATACAAGAACTTTCATATTGCAGGAGTATCAAACAGCATTCAGTGTATGGCGCAGGATTGTGAAGTGATAGCTCCGGAAGATTTTGTTTTATCTCATGTCACTAAGCCCAACATGCGGGAGAGATACCAACAGTTCATGTTCAAAGACCATGTGAAGTCTCATCCTCAGCTCAGATTTTGCCCTGGCCCTAACTGTCAGGTAAAATGATAAACATTTCTTAACTTCTTTAATTAGTTGTGTTATCATCAGATAGTGCAATTTTATACCAATAGTGATTAATAAGTTACTGCAGTTGATTTGGTTTTGCAATACAGTTGTAGTGAAACTTGGAGTTGATCTTATAAATTGATTGATTGATTGGTCAGGATATTTCTAGTCCTGCTAATTGCAAACCAGTTAATGATAGCGGTATTTAAAAAAAAACGTATTTCTCTTATCTATTCTTCTATACTAATATTATAAAGCTGAAGAGTTTGTTTGTTTGTTTGAACACGTTAATCTCAGGAACTACTGGTGCAAATTGAAAAATTATTTTTGTGTTGAATTGACCATTTATTGAGGAAGGCTTTAGGCTATATAACATCACGCTGCAACTAATAAGAGCGAAGAAACAATGGAAAATGTGGAAAAACGAGGAAAATTATTCATCTTTGTGGGCTGCCGTTGCGTGAGCTGCAAAAACGGTTCAAGTCGTGGGTAACAGCTATATAACTATTCCACGCGGACGAAGTCGCGCGCACAGCTAGTATTGTGATACAAGAGCTGAGAAAACCTGTACCTGAATATTTTGTAAGAATGTATAATACATACATTACAATTATGACAAGAAATCATAGTGTTGCATTATGCATAAAATTATTTATTTATTTGTAATGTTTATGATGTTACTAAATTCTTATTTATTTCTTTCTTTCTTTCAAGAAAGTAATTGGTAGCTCAAATCAAATCAATTGTTTTTTATTGACAAAAAATACTTAGTTTGATACATACATTGGGAACACAGTTTTCCAGGTACAGTCTAGTATCAGTTATTGAATCCAAAATTCAGTTTCAATAAATTTTATGTCACCCGTATCTATTATATCAGTCAGGGACAGACCTTTACCATATCATTTATAAAATTGTTCCAGTGGTTGTTCCGAGCCTGGACCCGCGAGGGCGCGCGGCGCGTGGAGTGCCGCGGCTGCGAGCTCATCACGTGCTTCTCGTGCGGCGCCCCGCACCACGCCCCCACTGACTGCACCACCATCCGCCGCTGGCTCACCAAGTGCGCTGATGACTCGGAGACTGCTAACTATATTAGCGCTCATACTAAGGTACATAATATTAAACTAATAGGGTAAATTAAACATTAAAGTGATTGTACAGTACTTGTGACAAAATGTTATTACAAATATTTATAATATAAACGTCTTTCAAGTTCAAAACTTAACATTAAACTACTGGAGTCAATTGTAAGTCTTATTTTTCATTAATATAGGAAAAGAAAACAAGTAAAACCTTAGTTTATCCAAAACTCATACATACAGAGGCACACTAAACATAAAACAGTTTTTTTTAACTTATGCGGATTTGCACTTGGCTATAGTTTATTGTAATAAAGGTAAAAAACAAGACACATACTTATGTACAAAATAATATAAACATTTAAAGGAAGATGAAATGTATGATTCTATCATAATCTAGATCATAATGACTGCATAATACCTAGGTAACACTAATTATGACAGGTAACTGAATACAAGGAAAGAGCCTCAATTTATATCAATCAATTCCAATTGCAGGACTGCCCAAAATGCCAGATTTGCATAGAGAAGAATGGTGGCTGCAACCACATGCAGTGTGGTGCTTGCCGACACGACTTCTGCTGGGTGTGCCTCGGGGACTGGAAGAGCCACGGCTCTGAGTACTACGAGTGCAGCCGCTACAAGGAGGACCCCAACTTGACCTCCGATAGTCAGCATGCTCAAGTAAGTTACATATAGTTAAAAACAAAAAAGAGTTGTAGTCTAGTAAGGCTATCTTGCTTTTTTTTAAACTAATTTTTTTACAAGCGACTTAAGCTACAGGCTAGGAGAGGCAATCTCATGTGATAATGATGGTGACCAAAAGGTGGCATTTCATTTTGAATGCTTTTGTTGGTCTCATAACATTTTAAATTGTAGGTCCTGTCCTGGCAGTTTGTCATAGTATGGCACTTGTTAAGCCATGTCAGAGACCCCTAAGGTGGTTTGAAAACCACCCTCATTCAGACTTACTTTATTCACTTTATCTCTATGGTTGGCTTGCTTAGTCTCTGTACATTGCTGTTTTGTGATTGTTTTACGAATAGTATTTAAAATTATGTTACAGGCTCGTGAAGCGTTGAAAAAGTACTTGCACTATTACGAAAGATGGGAAAATCATGCTAGATCTCTGAAGTTGGAAGAACAAACATTAGCTAATTTGAAGAGTCGCATAAATGATAAGGTATAATTTTATTTCTTTCAATGAAAATGTCCTGAGTTATAATGTAAATGTAATAGGCCCTTAATTGTATTTAATGAGGTATGTTTTAACTTACAGAACAGTGAGTTTCATGAAAATCATTATCAAAATACGAGTATTTTAGTATTTTTTTAGAAACTTGAAAAATAGAATTTGTTTTTACTTATACTACTAGTGGATGCCCACTGCTTCTCGCATTGCTTCACACCAAAAATCATGATGATCCATTCACCCGTTTTCGAGTAATCCACACACAAATAAACTTTAATTGGAAAATGAGCGAAAATAATCACGACCGGCAGGATTCGAACCTGCGTATTTCTGATCACCGTCCAGAACGCCTTAACCAACTAGGCTACAGTCTACTAACTGCCAGGCGCGAAAATCCACACTCATTTCCAAACACTTCAGACAAAGCGCATTTTCCAATTAAAGTTAAACAACCATAGTGCGGGTTGAGCACTTGATAAAATAACTCGAACACAAATAAACAAAAATTCTGAAAACTGTGTTCTATTGTGTTATAACTTCTTAACTTATCCAGGTTATGGCCGGTGCTGGCACCTGGATCGACTGGCAGTACCTGTGGGACGCGGCGAGACTGCTGAAGCGTTGTAGATACACTCTGCAGTACACCTACCCGTTTGCTTATTACATGGATGTTGGGCCTCGGAAAGAGCTGTTTGAATATCAGCAGGTAAATAAATATTGTACTAGAGGTGCCTTGTGATGATACATATGTTAATCCGGGATAAAATATTGTATTAAACCAAAAGCTGATTTATATCAAAGAGAATTGATTTATCTGTGTTAAATTTTTTGAATCGAAAATTAGGAGGAACAAAAGCAAAAAAAAACTATTTTTGGTTTAAAATCATCAATTTAAAACTTGGAAATTCAATTCAATCTTTGTTATTGATATATAATGTATTCAATCTTTTTGAAGATATTTTACTAATGGAATAATATAAATTTACAGGCTCAGCTTGAAGCGGAAATAGAGAATTTGTCGTGGAAGGTGGAGAGAGCCGAGACCACCGACAGAGGTGATTTAGAGAATCAAATGGACATTGCGGAGAAAAGACGAACAACATTGCTGAAGGATTTCCTAGAATTTCATACCAGCATTGCCTCTAGCAGTAAAGTTTAAAGTGAACCTCAAGCGCATTTTTATCATAAATTATCACAAATATGTCAGCACATTTTTGTAATACATGTGAATGCTAGAATCCTTTTGTTCTGCCAAAGTATATTTATCGTCATTAATAAATACTGCAATAATTTAGTTGTAAATCTTACTATGTGGTTTTATTTTGCATACCTACCTTTAGATTTTCAGATATACATGTACTTGTTAAACAGATACTCCTACCCAGGTGGAGTACTTAATTAGACAGAAACTTTCTACATTCAGTTTTGTATTCTGTGAATTAGGTTACAGTGAAATTTACTGGGTACATATTTTGTAATAGCACAGGCAAAATTCTAGTAAAACAAAATGAGAGACTTCGTTTGTAAATTGTAATATTGTAGGTCTCTGAGAGAAAATAATAAACTTGGTCGTTCACACTTTCACACTCCCTGTACGCCCGAGCTCGCATTGCCGGTGCACTTTTGTGTGTCCAGATATATGTAGTTGATGAAGATGATGATTTTTCATTTGCCCGATTCGATTATATTAGTTCATCTCTACGTACCTAACAAACAAAAAAACCTATCATATTGTTTATGGTATTTTATTTAATTTAGCTTGTCCTTCCTCCGAGATTCATGACCATCTCGGAGGAAGGCTTGTCCTTCCTCCGAGATGACCATGGATTGTTTATGGTATATTTTAAAGTGTTGCCAGTAATTGAAGTATTCCCTAATTTGTAACTAATTAATAATTTTTTTTCATTGCACAGCTGTTTTTTTTATGTGGTTAAAATTGAATAACGAAATAGCATAAACTTTACAAGATTGACACGTTTATATTAAATTATTAATTTAAATACCCCGTACACAAACGACAACAAACAGTTCACTACACTAAGCCCACACTACCAGAAACAAAAGAATGGACGGTGCATTAGCTGTTAGTCGATGCTCCATTCTCTTTCTTGTTGTAGATAAAGTGTTGTCTGTTTGCCAATCATGTGTATGGGACATAACAACAAATTGTTTTATTTTATTTAAATCTTGGGTATACTAATAAGCTGTAGTACCATATTTGCTGCGTGCACAGGATAACGCAATCTTGTGGGAGAACGTAAACATATTTCTGGCAGCCCTGCACAAGACATTAGTCGCCAAAATGGCGACGACGAATGATTCGAAGGCGCCCTTGCGCCAAGTAAAAAGAGTACAGTTTGGGATATTATCGCCAGATGAAATCGTAAGTGTGTTGTTCTGTTAGAGTTAAACAACGTTTATAAAATAAATGTATAAAATTCGCCCACCTAGGCCTGTAAATGGAATGTTGTGTATGAAAAAGTAACACGCACTTGTGCTCCGTGTGTTTCCCCAGTTTGTTATCTCTCGAGCTAGTTGTCCTTCTCCGAATCTGCGATATGGGCAGTAAACATATACATAATAAATGTTTTATTTGTAATCTGCTCATTATTTTGAAAATGATCTTGTACATCCTTGTATATAATGTAAATCTGAAATGAGGATATGAGTGTGATGCTATGTTATATTTTAGCGACGTATGTCAGTTACGGAGGGGGGCATCCGCTACCCCGAGACCATGGAAGGCGGAAGGCCCAAGCTGGGCGGTCTCATGGACCCGCGGCAGGGCGTCATCGACAGAAGCTCCAGATGTCAGACTTGCGCTGGCAACATGACTGAATGCCCCGGCCACTTTGGACACATTGACTTAGCAAAACCAGTATTCCACATTGGTTTCATAACAAAAACTATAAAGATCCTCAGATGTGTCTGTTTCTACTGTTCAAAGTTGTTAGTCAGTCCGGTAAGTACCAAAATAATGTCTAATTTCAGCTGTATCAGCAATCCATCTTCATATTCTAGAAATCAACTTACAATCCATCTTCATATTCTAGAAATCAACTTACAATCCATCTTCATATTTTAGAAATCAACTTACAATCCATCTTCATATTCTAGAAATCAACTTACAATCCATCTTCATATTCTAGAAATCAACTTACAATCCATCTTCATATTCTAGAAATCAACTTACAATCCATATTCATATTCTAGAAATCAACTTACAATCCATATTCATATTCTAGAAATCAACTTACACATCTATTTTCAGACAAATCCAAAGATAAAGGAAGTGGTCATGAAATCTAAAGGGCAGCCTCGTAAAAGATTGACATATGTCTATGACCTTTGCAAAGGTAAAAACATTTGTGAGGGTGGTGAAGACATGGATATTGGGAAGGAGGGAGAAGAGCCAAAGAAGGGCTCAGGACATGGAGGTTGTGGACACTACCAGCCTTCCATCCGACGGCAGGGCTTGGACTTGACAGCAGAATGGAAACATGCCAATGAGGACACACAAGAAAAGAAAATCATCATCACAGCTGAAAGGGTGTGGGAAATATTGAAACATATCACAGGTACCTAAATAATGAAAGTAGTCCATTTATTATTACTCAAAAGTAATATATATGATTAACTGTAAACAATACCACCGATTTACAGTAGGTAACTTTACTACTTATAAAATTTCTTCATTATCAATGAATGAGACTTGTTTAATCATACCTAATCTGATAGAATAGAATCATAAGAATGTTGCTTAAACTCCTAGAAATCCATGAACTAGCTATGTCCATTCCAACACACATTTTATATATTTGGAAGTTCAAATTACTCTTGACATCATACTTACTCCGATTTTATATAATTCTGACTTGTCTTATACATATAAGTCAAATTTTTAAACTTATAATAACAAACTTCTTCAGTATAAGGATTTAGTGCAGTTCAAAGAGAATATAATG
The DNA here is from genome assembly GCA_927399415.1 of Macaria notata. Classification (NCBI taxonomy): domain Eukaryota; kingdom Metazoa; phylum Arthropoda; class Insecta; order Lepidoptera; family Geometridae; genus Macaria; species Macaria notata. Next base: position 8,054,613 of record OV656727.1, read on the forward strand.
TAAGCAACATTATTGCGTTAATTATTTCAGATGAGGAATCATTCATACTGGGTATGGATCCAAAGTTTGCCCGACCTGATTGGATGATAGTCACAGTCCTCCCAGTGCCGCCTCTCTCTGTCCGACCAGCTGTTGTCATGTTTGGTTCAGCCAAGAATCAGGATGACTTGACTCACAAGCTGGCAGACATTATAAAATCAAACAATGAGTTAATGAGAAATGAACAGTCGGGAGCAGCAGCTCATGTGCTGGCTGAGAATATCAGAATGCTGCAGTTCCATGTTGCTACGTTTGTGGACAATGACATGCCTGGCATGCCCAAGTAAGTAATTAATATCTGTCTTTTACTGCTGGCCGTAGCTAGCAAATAATAACAGAAAATTTATTTGTATTCAATGGCAAGTAGCCATAGTACTTGCCATTGTATGAATATGTAAATTTTGTATTATAATAAACTATACAGCAGTTGCAAAGTTTTTTTTAATTTTTCATGTAATATAATTATGTAAATGTAAAACTTTCGTGAGACATTTTATCAAAAGATTAACTAAACGGTTTTCACTCACGTGTAGATCACGTAAATTGTTTACGCGTTTCGGATGTTATGACATCCATCTTCATAACGTTCGTTCTGGGCCGCGACAGCACGCAGACTGCGCGCCACCGTGCGAGCGGCCCGCCGGGACACGGGCGCGGGGGCCTGTGGTGGCGGGGGTGGAGGCGAGACGATGTTACTACTCCCGGCCGCTTCGTCCTCGGGTCGCTCCACTGCTTCATCAGAGACAGCATCATCGACTGATGTACCGGCGCACACAAAACTGATCGTATCTTGATCCAAAGCTCCAATGATCCTTCTCTTCGTCATCGTATTAAGAGCTGGGACCCACGCCGGAGGAAGCGCCCATCCACGGTCTCGGTTGAAATTCGGGTGGCGGTTGATCTCTATAGCCTCTCGTACCTTCCGTGGAATAAAAGACTTCTCTCTCGCCAGCACAGAAGCTTGATCAAACCGAATGTAATGCTGTACATCCGAGAGCCGCGCATGTTCCGCTATAGCTGATCTGGCCGTGTCTCCGTCCCTGAAACTCCTAATATGCTCGGACAGTCTTGTGGTAATGTTGCGGCGAGTCTCCCCTATGTAACTCTTGCCACAATCACACGGGACTCTATACATACGATCAGTTTTGTGTGCGCCGGTACATCAGTCGATGATGCTGTCTCTGATGAAGTAGTGGAGCGACCCGAGGACGAAGCGACCGGGAGTAGTAACATCGTCTCGCCTCCACCCCCGCCACCACAGGCCCCCGCGCCCGTGTCCCGGCGGGCCGCTCGCGCGGCGGCGCGCAGTCTGCGTGCTGTCGCGGCCCAGAACGAACGTTCTGAAGATGGATGTCATAACATCCGAAACGCGTAAACAATTTACGTGATCTACACGTGAGTGAAAACCGTTTAGTTATTCTTATGTAAATGTATTTTTGTTAATTCAATATCAATTATATAAGTTATATGAATTCTTTAGCTTTATGATTTTATCTGTTCTTAAGTTTGACTAACATTTGTGTTATTTATTTTACAGAGCCATGCAAAAATCAGGAAAACCTCTCAAAGCTATCAAGGCTCGTCTAAAAGGAAAGGAAGGTAGAATTCGAGGTAACCTCATGGGAAAACGTGTTGACTTCTCAGCACGTACCGTCATCACGCCCGATCCTAACTTACGTATTGACCAAGTAGGAGTTCCTCGGTCTATTGCACAAAACTTAACATTCCCAGAGTTAGTCACGCCATTCAATATTGACAGAATGCAGGAGCTTGTCAGAAGAGGTAACGCCCAGTATCCTGGCGCAAAATATATCGTTCGCGAGAATGGTGAAAGAATTGATCTGAGGTTCCATCCCAAGCCTTCAGATCTACATTTACAATATGGGTATAAGGTGGAGCGTCACTTGCGAGATGACGATCTGGTCATCTTCAACCGACAGCCAACACTTCACAAGATGAGTATGATGGGCCACAGGGTGAAGGTTCTCCCATGGTCTACATTCCGTATGAACCTGAGTTGCACATCTCCTTATAACGCTGATTTTGACGGCGACGAAATGAACTTACACGTGCCACAATCTATGGAGACGCGTGCCGAAGTAGAAAACATTCACATCACCCCTCGGCAAATTATTACACCCCAAGCAAACAAACCCGTCATGGGTATTGTACAAGACACACTGACCGCAGTTAGAAAAATGACAAAACGCGATGTGTTCCTTACCAAAGAACAAGTGATGAACCTTCTCATGTTCTTACCAACTTGGGATGGTAAAATTCCCCAACCCTGCATTTTGAAACCGCAACCACTTTGGACTGGTAAACAAATATTCACTCTGATCATTCCGGGACACGTAAACATGATTCGAACTCATTCCACTCATCCTGATGAGGAAGATGACGGCCCCTACAAATGGATATCGCCCGGAGACACTAAAGTCGTCGTCGAGCATGGAGAATTGCTTATGGGCATTCTGTGTAAGAAATCGCTTGGTGCTTCAGCTGGTTCTCTGCTGCATATTTGCATGTTGGAGTTGGGCCACGAAACTGCTGGTCGATTCTATGGTAACATCCAGACTGTGATCAACAATTGGCTACTACTCGAGGGTCACTCGATCGGTATTGGTGACACTATTGCCGATCCCCAGACGTACCAGGAAATTCAGCGCGCCATCGTGAAAGCTAAAGACGACGTGATAGAGGTCATCCAGAAAGCTCACAACATGGAACTTGAGCCTACTCCTGGTAACACCCTCAGGCAGACTTTCGAAAATCAGGTAAATCGTATTCTCAACGACGCTCGTGACAAAACTGGTGGTTCAGCCAAGAAATCTCTCACTGAGTACAACAATCTAAAGGCTATGGTGGTCGCCGGTTCCAAGGGATCCAACATTAATATCTCTCAGGTTATTGCCTGTGTGGGCCAACAGAACGTTGAAGGTAAACGAATTCCGTTCGGTTTTCGCAAACGCACACTTCCGCACTTCATCAAAGACGATTACGGTCCTGAATCGAGAGGCTTCGTAGAAAACTCGTATCTTGCCGGTCTGACCCCATCGGAGTTCTATTTCCACGCTATGGGAGGTCGTGAGGGTCTTATCGATACTGCTGTAAAGACTGCCGAAACCGGATACATCCAGCGTCGTTTGATAAAGGCTATGGAGTCTGTAATGGTCCACTACGACGGCACCGTCCGTAATTCAGTCGGACAACTTATCCAGTTGAGATATGGTGAGGACGGCTTAGCTGGAGAAACTGTAGAGTTCCAGAATCTACCCACGGTCAAGCTTTCGAACAAAGCTTTCGAGAAGAAATTCAAGTTTGATCCATCAAACGAGAGATACCTGAAGAGGATCTTCAACGAAGATATAATCAAAGAACTGACAGAATCTGGTTACGTGATTGCTGACCTGGAAAGTGAATGGGATCAGCTATCACGAGACCGTGAAGTTTTACGTCAAATCTTCCCCAGTGGTGAATCCAAGGTCGTACTTCCGTGCAACTTCAAGAGAATGATCTGGAATGCACAGAAAACATTCCACATTAACAAGAGAATGCCAACTGATTTAAGTCCAATCAAAGTGATTCAGGGCGTCAAAGATCTTCTGAAGAAATGTGTAATTGTGGCGGGAGAAGATCGTTTGTCCAAGCAGGCTAACGAGAACGCGACATTGCTCTTCCAGTGCTTAGTACGTTCAACGCTGTGCACGAAATTCGTGTCCGAAGAATACAGATTATCCGGTGAAGCGTTCGAATGGTTGATTGGAGAAATCGAAGCTCGTTTCCAACAGGCGCAGGTGAATCCAGGGGAAATGGTAGGTGCGCTGGCTGCCCAGTCGCTTGGAGAACCCGCTACTCAGATGACACTGAACACTTTCCATTTTGCTGGTGTGTCCTCGAAGAACGTAACTCTCGGTGTGCCGCGTTTGAAGGAAATCATCAACATTTCGAAGAAACCCAAAGCTCCATCTCTAACTGTGTTCTTGACGGGTGGTGCTGCCAGAGACGCCGAAAAAGCAAAGAATGTCCTTTGTCGATTGGAACATACAACCTTACGTAAAGTGACCGCAAACACCGCTATTTACTACGACCCTGACCCACAAAATACTGTCATTGCCGAAGATCAAGAGTTCGTCAATGTTTACTATGAGATGCCTGACTTCGACCCGACTAAGATTTCTCCGTGGCTGTTGCGTATCGAGCTCGACCGCAAGAGGATGACAGATAAGAAACTGACTATGGAACAGATCGCGGAAAAGATAAACGCTGGTTTCGGAGATGACTTGAACTGCATCTTCAACGACGACAACGCAGAGAAACTTGTGCTGCGTATCAGAATTATGAACAACGAGGAAAGCAAGTTCCAGGATAACGACGAAGAGACCGTTGACAAGATGGAAGACGACATGTTCTTGAGATGTATTGAAGCCAACATGTTATCTGACATGACGCTGCAGGGTATCGAGGCTATCGCGAAAGTATACATGCATTTACCACAGACTGAAGCTAAGAAGCGTATCATAATCACTGAGCAAGGAGAGTTTAAGGCTATAGCCGAGTGGCTGCTGGAAACTGACGGTACTTCCCTCATGAAGGTACTGTCTGAGCGAGACGTGGACCCCATCAGGACATTCAGTAACGACATTTGCGAGATCTTCGCTGTGCTCGGTATTGAAGCTGTGCGTAAATCAGTGGAGAAAGAAATGAACGCTGTATTGCAGTTCTACGGTCTGTACGTGAACTACCGACATCTGGCTTTGCTTTGTGATGTCATGACAGCCAAGGGTCATCTTATGGCTATCACTCGTCACGGTATCAACAGGCAGGACACCGGCGCGCTGATGAGATGTTCCTTCGAAGAAACTGTGGACGTGCTGCTGGACGCCGCCAGCCACGCGGAAGTAGACCCCATGAGGGGAGTGTCTGAGAACATCATAATGGGACAACTGCCCAGAATGGGAACTGGTAAGTTACACCCTAGTATAGTAAATGACTGGCCTTCACATTTCTTTATAAAATATCAAGTCAACGCAGAACAGCACTTCTATCTAAGAAATGTGACATACACTCTGATACTGTATGAAACTGAGAGTGCTATGTTTGCTTTCTAAAAAAACTAGAAAACTTTACACCAGTATATTGCTCGAAGAACATACAATAAATACCAAATTACTTTTTAGGTTGCTTCGACTTGCTCCTAGACGCTGAGAAATGTAAGAACGGCATGGAAATGGGCGGCCTCGGCGTTGGAATGGGCGTCGGCGGAGGAATGTACTTCGGCGTGGGAACCCCGTCTATGACCCCGCTCATGACTCCGTGGTCTACGCAGAACACTCCCGGATACAGCAGCAGTGTCTGGTCGCCTGGCCAAGGTAATATAATAAATAAATAAATAAATATTCCAGGACATTGCACACATCGCCATCTAGCCCCACACTAAGCAAACGCTTGTGTCATGGGTACTAGATAACGGATATAATACATATTATATACTTTTCTTTTTAAAATAATATTTGTCGGAAACCAAGATGTTTGTCTTTATTTAGCTTATTCATTACGTAAATACAACTCTTAATTTTCGTTGATTGAATTGCAGTAAGCATATAGAGACAAAAGTGAAAGAAATAATTACTATTTAACTAATTGGTTACACTGCAATAGTTGAATAGGAACGGTTACCATTATAGCTCTGTTCACCCATAACTAACAATTTTATTCTAATGAATAAAATGTATTAAAGTCAAGTATGTATTTAATTTCAGTGGGCAGCAGCATGACTCCCGGCGGGCCGTCGTTCTCGCCGTCTGGTGCGTCGGATGCTTCCGGCCTGTCCCCGGCCTACAGCGCGTGGTCCCCGCAGCCCGGATCTCCTGGCTCCCCCGGGCCCCCGATGTCTCCGTACGCCTCCCCCGCCGGTGCGTCTCCATCCTACTCCCCGACCAGCCCAGTATACGCGCCCGCTTCCCCCAGTCTCACTCCCACATCGCCACACTACTCCCCCACAAGCCCTTCATATTCGCCCACGTCACCCAACTACTCCCCTACATCTCCGATTTACTCCCCGACGTCACCGAGCTACTCCCCGACCTCGCCTGGCTATTCGCCCACTTCTCCCGCTTACTCGCCCACTTCGCCCAGCTATTCCCCGACATCGCCGAATTACTCCCCGACCAGTCCCTCGTACTCGCCCACGTCGCCGAGTTACTCGCCCACATCCCCGAGGTACTCGCCTACTAGTCCGTCATACTCGCCGACTAGTCCGTCGTACTCGCCCACAAGTTCAGCGTACTCACCGACTTCCCCCGGCTACTCGCCCTCGTCGCCGAGCTACTCGCCGACCAGTCCAGTGTACAGCCCGGCTTCGCCCAGCTACTCTCCTTCGTCACCGAATTACACTCCTACATCGCCGGCGTACTCTCCCACCAGTCCGTCGTACTCCCCGACTTCGCCCGCGTATTCGCCGACGTCCCCAAGTTATTTGCCGTCGTCGCCCAAATACTCCCCAACGTCGCCTAACTACTCCCCCACATCTCCGTCGGTGGCGGGTGGTAGCCCCACCTACTCCCCGACCAGCCCGCAGTACTCTCCGCCAAGTCCCCAGTACTCCCCGACGAGCCCAGCCTACTCCCCCTCGTCCCCGCAGCACCCGGGCAGTACTCGCTACTCGCCGTCCTCTCCGAACTACTCTCCCTCTTCCCCGAACTACTCCCCGTCGTCGCCCGGCTACTCGCCCATGTCGTCCACCAAGTACTCCCCGACGTCGCCCACATACACGCCTACTTCCCCCAACTACTCCCCGTCTTCCCCAGCGTACTCCCCGTCCTCCTCAGCCGGACCATCTACCTACTCCCCCACATCCCCGACCTACTCCCCGACTTCTCCTCAATACGATGAAGGTGACGATTAAACTCTACAATATTGACCTGCATTTAGCTTTCCATGTAGGATATTTATCATTTAAATGTATTTTTGGTAAAACCATAAACATGTTACTATGAAGTTGGCGTTCTTAATCAATTTATTTTCTTACTTCGTTTAATTTTCCATGTTATTATCTCCTAGTTAGTAATATAGGATAAGTATCTGATTATTAGATTATATAACTACTAAGCATTTTTAATTATACATTTGGCCATTGAAAACCTAAAATGAAATTGATAAAAAAAATCTAAGAATAGGTAAGCATATAAAACTAAGGTCAAAATAAGTACACAAAAAATACAAAAATGGCGTGATCTCTGCCGCGCCCCATAAAAAGTAATTCATAGAATAAGTTACTACCTATGTATGTTGAATTTAAAATTCACTTATGTCTGTGTCTAATATAAGGTGAAATGGTAAATAAATTTTGAGTATGTAAATACCACTTCAATCTTTTATTTTGCCCAAACGCAGGAGGGATATTAGGTAAACATAGTTATTGGCGGGGGCACTGCCGTGCACCCAGATCTACTATATTAGATGATGATAGGTTTGCAAAATAAACAGCAAATTTTACATTACACTTTAATTAATTTTATTCTTAACATGATTACAAAATACAAACTTACAGCTACCTATTGTGCTTTATAACATCGAACACAGCCATTTTAGATACTATACATTACGTTTATCGACTAATTTCTATGGAATGAGATGACATAGCAAAACAATTCGATGTTAAAGCTCCTCAAGTAATGAAGTGACTCGCGTGTCGGTGAGACCGTTACAATATCATTTACCCACAATTTGACTAAACTTACATATCCTATTAGTTTTTTGGAAGAAAATACATGACATGGAAGCCATTATTACCCGACACTAAGTACCGGGGAGTTATTTTCCCCGGTATATCTCGATGATGCGGTCCTGATCCACGTACTCGAAGATATGAGGCGCGTCCATCAGGATGCCGACCGTCCCCGCCGTCGTCACTATGAAGAAAATATACAGCTGGAGTCTGTCGATCACCATCGCCACGTACTTCCAGTCTTCACGTGTCTGGAACATTAATTTTATGCGAATCACTTGATACAACTACAACAAGAAGAGAATCAATGTGTACTGTCGATGTTTTGTACCTGGATGTATAAATCTTCATTCCTCAAATGCTCAGCGATGAACTCTACAGCTTCAGTAGCTTTGGCAGCTTCTGGAGATAAGAGCACGGAGTCTGAGCTCTCAGACTCCCTCCGCTCGCCGCCCAGCCCCAGCCCGCCGAGGGCTCCGAGCCCGCCCAGCGCACCCACCTCGCCCCCGCCCTGTGTCCGGTTGATCTTGCAGTTCGGGTGGTGCAGATCCGACAGCTCCATAGCCTCCATTTTGCTTTGTTTCGCGCCAATTGCACTGTCAATGAAACTAATATCAAAAACGACGGATAATGGTAAAGGAATCGAATGAATGTTTACAAGACTACCTGATGTGTTTCGGGAGCTCGTGCGGTGCGGCGGCGTGCGGCGGGCCGCTCATGCCAGGCATCTCCATCATCCAGCGCAAGCGCGTCTTGCGAGGCCGACGCATCAGTAGCATGGCCGGCAAGTAGTGCAGGAACACGCTGCGGATCCACAGCGGCATCCTGCGCGGAACAATGGACCGGTAAACAATGGCTCAATTAACGCGGCCTTCGCCTTTACATCGCGGATCGAGATAACTTACCTGTGCGTTCTTGGCCCTCTGAAATTCCAGTTGATGATAATCACAGTGACGAGGATACTGACAGTGTTCATAATGAAAGTGAAGAGGAGGTACTTGGCTATGAGCGGTAACACGAGCGAGGTCGGAGGCAAAATCTTCGATACCAACAGCAGAAACACAACCAGTGACAGCAAAATGCTGATACCCAGTGTCACCTGAAACCAAAAGGTTTAATTTGACATCTGCAAATAACAATGATTTTGTGTAAAAGGAATAAATGTATTTGTTTGTTACCTTTTCACCAGCTTCGGCGGGCAGGTAGAAGACCAAGACGCAAAGGAATGAAATGAGCACAGTAGGCAGGATCAAATTGACAGTGTAAAACAGAGTTTTCCTCCTTATAATGATGTAAAACGTGATATCAGTCTCAGTGGGATGGTTTCCTTCATAGATGTTCAAGTAAGCTGGTACTTCGATAATGTCCCAGGTACCGGATTTCCAGTAATCTGAGAGATCTACAAAGTTCTTGTTGTTGTACAGAGCAAGCGATACTTGGTCGCCGTTGAACGTCCAAGAGCCAAATTTCATGATGCAAGTTTGCTGGTCGAATGGGAAATACGTCACGTCTATGGTGCAGGAACTCTGGAAACAAGATGTTAAAGTTAGTAATTTCACTAACTTAAATAAATCATACATACATATTTGCTGAAAATTTTCGTACCTGGTAGATGGCGGGTGGTACCCAGAGAACTTCGCCATTTGGATAGATTAGGACGTTAGATTTGTATCGGACCTCGTAGTTACCGTCAGCGCTGAAACAGACATTCCAATAAGAGCTCATCGTATTTACATTACAGGAAATACTAACTTGATATCGATATGCTTACTTGTTGAAGAGCACGATATCTGGCTTCCAGACCTTATCAGGAGGCAGTCGGAGCACTCCAATGCCTCCGTAATCGGCCTCATCCCACATAAGCTGGTAGTCCATCCATACAAGTCGCAGCCATACGTTCGATTTCATGATCTGGTTCTTTTCGTTCTGCAATAAAAAGGCGAAATTTGTTAAAGAAGCATAAACAACATCAGTATTTATCGTATATCCTATCTATGGTACGAGTACTTATCAATTTCATGGTGGACATCATGTACATATCTATGTACATGATGAGATTAACCATATGATAAATTCAACTGATTTGGGCTATCACTGGGGCTAGAGGTCGACATTATTCAGTTTAGTATATGGGCACAAGATCCAGAACTACAAGTATGGGCGCTTTGTGAAATATCCCGGAATATAAATTAAACAGTGACATCAAAATGAACGTACAACATTGATAAGTTGCACGAAGGCGAGTCCGAAGCGCACGTCGACCTTCTGCGTCATGTTCTGTACGGGCCGGATGAGCTTGTTGTACCCACGGAACAGGTCGCGGACCAGGCGCTCCTCGTCTTCTGAACACCATCCTGAAAACCAGCAAGGCATTAAAATTAAGTCATAGTCATAGTTATTTATTTACGAAAAAATATATAGGACACAGTTACACAAACAAGATGTGGAAAGTGAACACTGAACAACAACCCTGATAGGGTGTTCAAACATGTTTAAGTGAGAAGCGGCCCGATTCATATATCATTAAATAGATTCCTCGTTTAAAAAAGTCGATGGCTGATGATGATGATGATGGGTCGCTTGCATTAGCCAGAAGTTGATTGTATGCCAGCTTCGCTCGCGTTAACCAGCTGATTCATAGATTGAATGCCCGCGGCGTCGCTCGCGTTGAATCGGAATAAAGTATGGCATGTGTAGCCAGGAACCATGTACTACCTCCATATCAAATACCATTGTGACTTCTCGCTTGTTCTGACGGACAAGCAATACTACAAACTAATAAAAAGGTATCGTATCAGCTTTTTTTAATATAGGAGTATATATAGTATTTGATACAAATGTTAAAAGGTGACTTCATAACGAGCATTATTGTAACTAAATTTGCGAGTAGATACCAGCAGTTTAATTGTAATCAACTTAATGTAACCGCATGTCTACTATGCATATATTATTTGCGAATCCATGTTTGGTTTATTCAGCGAAACGGAAGGTTTGTCCTTCGTATCCGACATAATATACCTGCTAGTGCTAACCCTAATCTGAGATGCGAAAGATGCTGCGGCGCGTCAGATCAATAAAATGAGCAAGAAAGATAAACTGACCGAAAACATACGTTCAAAGGTTCATTCACATGTCTTCTTTTTTAGAGCAAATTTAAAAGTTTTTTTTATAAAATGGAGTTTGTTAATTCCGGTTACGAGTCAAAGCTTCAGGTAGCGCGTTGAAGTCTAATCTACGAATAATTTGATGCTACGACGTAGCAAAGCGCGCGTTTATCTCTTCCAGCTTTTTACAATTATTATTCATCTATTTAATTTTGTTTTCTTATTCGTATGTTGATGAAATTTGGAGGAGTGGAGATGGGACGTTGCCGTTTCCGAAGGAACATGGCTTTAAATTGAAAGTCGGCAAAGATCAAGTCTTGGTGTATGTCTGAGATGTGTGTTATATATTTATTGTAAGGTATGTATAATGGTTGTGTATTAATTTACCTGAATAAAGGACGGTGCAGAGTGCGAGTGTGAGGAGACAGGCGCGGGTCCCGGCCGACATGGCGGGCGGGCGGGCACTGCCGCACGCAGCCGCCCCCGCCCTGGCGTCCCGCGCGCCTGCACTCCCGCCCAAACCCGCATTTATACCCGGCTGATACTACTGGTTTATTGACTTTGCAAAACGGTACTAATACTACATTTTATCTTTTTATTTTAAACTAGTGAGTGCTCGCGGCATCGCTCATATTAAGAAGTAAAACTTGCCCAAACCACTGGACGGATCGGGCTGAAATTTGGCAGTCATGACGTAGGCATCCACTAAGAAGATTTTTGGAAATACCACTTTTAAAGGGGTGAATTCTCCTTGTCAGTCAGTTAGTCACCTTTGCGTTTTATACATATATATTTAGATTTGAAGAAAACTAAACATTGTGTATTTTCTCCTCTATACTTATATATAGTAGGTATGTATTTTATCTTGAGGATGATTTGTCATAAAACCTTTGACTTACATAGCTTATGCAAAACAATGTAGGAAATGTGTCTTTTTTGTAGGCAATTGAAATGACTAATCTTGGAAGCGAAACCATGAAATGTTTTCATGATGTAATCCGATTTAAATTTAGTAAAGGCTAAATCTATCAAATTTGTAGCATAGAATTCATAAATAAATATCCCAGGGTCCACAAAACGCCCCTAGCTCCATGCTAAGCAAACAAACGCATTAAGTAATTATTAAAGGGAAAAAATAAAAAAAACATTACCTAATTAATTATTATTACTCGTTAAACTGTTTTTCTAGTACGGCAGTCGTTAAGCCATGTCAGAGGCCCTTAAGGCGGCTTGATTAACTCTCGACACCAGTGTTGGGCCAATCTCATTTGATAAAAAGAAGAAGAAGTAATAACCTCCTTTTAACCTTCTTGTAACACCCGCATTTGAAACATTTACATCCCTACGTACATCCTCCTGTACCATTTCATCCCCTAATGATTATTGTGTTTTAAAACCATGGTGGTTGGAGAGTTCATGGTAGGCCCCCTGGTTCGTAGCAGGCTCAGCCTCGTGCAGCCACAGGATGTCAACGTACAATCCCGCTGATTTATTGTCACTACCTCCGTGCAATTTTTATTTAGTCCTTACTTACTGTCTTATCTTGATAAGCTAGGGATAAATAAAGCCGGCTTGTATCTGTTGTTCTGTATATTTATTGTACTGTAGTCTTTGAATTAAATGATTTATTGCCTATTTTAATGCAGGTTTTTAAATAAGACTAATTTAGTGAATATAGTTAGGGAGAGTAGTATTTTCGTGGTGACTTATTTACCCTTGCATTTGCTTTTTTGTAAAATGTATGTATCTAATACAATGTTGTTAAAGGCATCTTGTTAAAGGTATGTATGTACCTACTTACAAATATTTATCGTCATTCTAAAAGTCTTTATGGGCTGTATGTATAGGTATATCAGGTAGGTATATAGGTACTTACTGACCCTTTATGTATGTTTCTATAAAAAAACCTAAATTACAATGGCTATTTTCCCATCTCTTTATGTTCGCACATTCTCTAAGCAGAGTTCCAAAATATCTAATAATAAGGTTTTCCCTCGGAAGCACACCATGATGTGGCTTTAGTTTTTAAATTACTTTTGTATTACATGTACGAGGCGGGTCTGTCGGCGCGGCTGGTGGGCGCATGCGCGCCACCCACGGGAGAGCATCGATTGTCTCCGGGATGCCGCTCCCGACACCGCCGTGTAATATAGGTCAGGAATGTGCACAATTTACCACTCACTTAACCACCCTATACCCCGCCTGCACCCTTCCAGCCCTGACCACCTGACAAGAGGAAAATAAAACATGCGCTCGTTTCATTCGTTTATATTTAATAAACAAAGTTACAGTTCAGAGATTAACCCTAACAATTGAACATATCTCAAGGACATCTGATTGTCCCGATGCGGGCGCGCGGAGGCCGCCCGCGGTCCCGCAGGCCCGCGCGCGCCGCCCGCAGCCCGACAACACAACCGCTAACGACTGGTTGAAGACAGATTAAATAACGATAAAGTAATACTTACAATAACATCGCCGGGCAATAATAACAGTCGATCCGCAACTTCCTTAATAGACCGCCTGCGATTATTGGCACCTCGGAGAGGGGAAACATGGGAGGAGCTGAGCGGGGTACGCGGCGTTAGCGAGGTACCCGCGCATTCGTTCGCCAAGAGACGTTTCCCCTCTGGGAGGCTTACAATGTCTTGCCGAAATGATAAGTTACAAACCGAAGTACCCGTTAGTACGGTTAACATGACGTAGTCTCGATTAGAAATGAACGTTGAGATGAGTGTGTGTGGGTGTGGCAGACGAGCGGTGTAAATTGCCGGTCGAGGTGCTTGCAGGTGCCGCGTGCCGGCGGTGCTCCCTGCTTGCTGCGACGTGCTGACGCAAACGTGACGCGCACGCCGCTATGCACTTATAGTTTTAATTGCCATTTTACGTTTGTCACAATTAAAACTATGTATCGCTCAACAATGTATAAAATCCGGTAGAGATTTAATGTAGAAGAAAATTTAAGCTAATATTATTTTCAGCTTATGAATTTTTGTAACCATATCGAAAGAAGTACAAATTTGATACTATTACATAATTTAATTAATTATTATTTGTATAAGTCGTTCCGAAAGTCCCAGGTATGACTTTATTAAAATAATATTTCGTTTAACTACAAGTTTTAACGAACGTTTTATTAAGCTATAGCCATGGATATTTACCATTATAACAATATCGACCCGTTCACAACGAGGCATATCACAACCTGTACCAATTGAATCAACATTGTTTGTAAAGTTCTATACTAGCTACTGACACAAATACATCCGAAAATAAACTTAGGGTCATAACCACGATTCATGGAATCGAACAAGAAGGAAACGAAGGGCACTTAACCGCCCAAAGTCTATCTGTACAATAGATTTCAAGAGTCGAAGAAGTTCTAACAAAGTTTAATTTAAATGCGAATCAGGTCGTTCAACGGTATGAAGGAAGACGTTTTTGTGCTACAATTTCAATATTTTACCGGCGGCCTCTAGTCTGCCAGCGCAGCGCGGCCGAGCGTGCGAGCGCGCGAGCGAGCGAGCCCGGCCCGCGCCGTAGGAACCGCTCATCGTTACATATTACGTGTTTGTGATACTTCTGAAGGGGTCGTCGATTATATCCTTTGAGTGAAACGTACGTCTTTGTAATTTCGGAAGAGACAGTCGCCGAGGTGGTGAGAGGAGTCAAGGATATCGAAGGATAGGCAGTCATCGGTTGAGCGTAGGGGGATGGCAGTCAGCGGTTACTTATGTCTAGAGGGGGGCGCGGGCGGCGAGGCAAGCGGCGGCAACTTCCAGGCGCCGCGGCGTCAGCGCCCGCGCCGGTCGCACATCACAACTTAACAAGTATTCGCGGTATCACAGAACGTTACGCAGGCGCAGCCGCAAGCGGGCGGCTCGCTACGACACCATGATGTGTGGCGCGGACAGCAGCACGGCTAGCGTGGCGACGATTGTGAACAGGGTAAAGATAATAAGGCACAGTCTGTCCACGACCATGGCGGCGAACTTCCAGTCGCGCGAAATGTCCGCATCTTCGTCATCTTTGCGCATCTGTGGACAAAGAATCAGTTAGAATAGTCTGTACTCATATCGATGTACTGTGACTGAAACTGAAAGATCACGTGTTGCTTACCTGATCTGTGATGACTCGGAGCTCTTTGAGTATGAGCGAGAGCTCGTAGTCGACACCGAAACAGCTGTGCGCTGCGCCGAGCCCCGCGCCATTCCCCTCGCCCTCCCTGCAACAACACACTCTGTAGTGACCGCCGGCCCAGGACGCTACACTACGGGTGGAGCCAGGATCGAGGGGAGCTACTGGACTAATGCTGCTGGCTGATATAATGCACACAAGTCATACACCCGAAATAGACAGTAGAGAGTTGAAAGAATGACTCTAATGATATGATGTCTTTAAGCTGTTAAGGTCGGGTTGACTGCGGATCGATCGAGGCTGGGGAGAATATTGTAACCGTGCTATTTACGGCGAGTAGTGTTCGTGTAGATCGTCGAGGGACCTGTAGTATCGACAGCAGGGGGGCTGCTGCGATTGCGCGTGCCGGAAGTCGTCGTCGATATCTAGCACGTTAGCCAGGAGTGACTTGGAGGATCGTTCGCGTAGCTCCAGGTCGGGCGGCGGCGGCGCGCGCGCCGGCGGCGGCGTGGTGGCCGGGCCGGGCCGCGACATGCGCAGCACCCACGGCAGCCAGTACAGGAACACGCAACGAATCTGTGCAACAACATACACCGTTACACAACCCCCCTCACACGATACCACTCTACACAGGTATACCTGGCTTGAACTTACCCAGTCACTCATTTCGTGCGTGTCTGCGTGCCGGTGGTGGTAGTTCAAGATAAGTATTGTAGAAACGACGGACGAGGCCACCATAAACATGATGCAGTTAAAGTATGTGCCCAATAATGGCACTGCATCCGACGTCGCCGGCATCGTCTCCGCCACCATGTTCAGAAACACTGTCAACGACAGCAGGATTGTGACGCCTGAGGAGGAGAAACACTTATTAGTTCATTCAATGGGGTTTAGCAAGGAATTATTAATTAAAAGGATTTTGTTTCGTACCTAATGATAATTTTTCACCAGAATCAGGCGGTAAGGTGAAGCCCAGAAGCGCCATGGAGGCAATCAATACGCAGGGCACGATCAAATTGAAGAAGTAGTAGAGCGTTTTCCGACGGATGACAACCGCGAATGTGATGTCAATGTAAGGTTCCGGGCAGCAGTTGTAGTAGATCTCATTCCGCTTGCCAGGCACTCCTAAACAAGAAAGACATCTTTAGCAAAACAAGTCCTCAAACATAATTAAACTCAAAGATGAAAAGCTATTAAGATTACCTATTAGTTCCCATTCTCCGTTGGTTACAAAACTGCTAATATCTCCACCGCCTTCGTCTTGTAACTGAAGATCCAGCTGTCAAAGGAAAGTAACAATTTAAAGCACTGTTCCAATATTCCAACAGTTTCACAGTTTATGAGAGTGTATGGTACTGACTTGATAACCATCATAAGTCCAGCTGCCGAACTTCATTTCGCAGCGCTGGTCATCGAAGGGGAACCAGGTGATGTCGATCTTGCAGGTGCTCTTGAAGATGCCGGGAGGTACGTACAGACATGAGCCGTTGTTTCTGACCACCACGTTTGTTGGATATGTGCTGTCGAAGCCTTCGTCCGCGCTGGTGAGGAAAATGGTAATTTATGGCATTTACAGATATATTTATCTCAACTTATTTAGTAGAAAAAACTTTGAAAAAAAAAATAGAGATAAAATCAGTGAAAGTAGAATGATTATTATTGAAAGTTTAACTGAGTGTATAACCGTTATAAACAACCTTATTTGCGAATATAAGTTCTCAGAAGCTCAAATAAGTAATTATATTGAACTAGTAGGTGCTCGCGGCTTCGCTCGCATTAAGAAGTAAAACTTGCATCCCCTATTTCACCCCTTTAAAAGTAGCATTTCCAAATATCCTTTCTTAGCGGATACCTACGTCATAACATCTACCTTTATTCCAAATTTCAGCCCAATCCGTCCAGTGGTTTGGGCTGTGCGTTGATAGATCACTATATCAGTCAGTCAGTCACCTTTGGGTTTGATATATATAGATTATAAACTGACCTGTTGTACATGAGGACATCTGGTTTCCATATCCTGTGAGGCGGTACTCTCAAGTCTTTGACTCCACCAAAATCTGAAGTGTTCCATCTCAAGTTCATATCATTCCATTCCTGGGGAAGATGTTGGATATGAATATACAGTTTGTTTTATCTAATACATTTTACTAAAATGGAAATGGTATGCGATTACTTACTAATTTAAGCCAGATGTTTGTTATTAGTAGCTGATTTTTCTCGTCCTGGAAAAAAAGAGTTTAGTAAGTAACTTTGTTTCATCAGAAAAAGACATCGGAATAATTACTAAACGTAATTAGTACCTGATGTTATACTCTAAAATCCATAATTTCAAAGGTTAAAAATATTTTTAGATAAAAAAAAATTAACCGTTGATTCCATTCAATTGATGAATATACTCATCAAAATTACATTACTACTCTCGTACAGTTCATAGATTTTTACAGAATAATTCAAATTCTTTGCAGGTTAGTTCAACGCCCCAACTTTTATGACCTTGACGGGGCACCTGTCTAGTCTGGAAAACATCAGAAGAAAAGCAACCGACGAGCCATCACTGAACGCCGTCGTCTGCCATATAAATGAACGTGTAGTCTGGAAAACATCAGAAGAAAAGCAACCGACGAGCCATCACTGAACGCCGTCGTCTGCCATATAAATGAACGTGTAGTCTGGAAAACATCAGAAGAAAAGCAACCGACGAGCCATCACTGAACGCCGTCGTCTGCCATATAAATGAACGTGTAGTCTGGAAAACATCAGAAGAAAAGCAACCGACGAGCCATCACTGAACGCCGTCGTCTGCTATATAAATGAACGTGTTTGGTTGGGGCTTGGGGTTGGTGCAGAACTGGACATAACCCAATATACATACATCGCAGGACCTATAATTTTCCCTCCACATAAGAGTCACAGTTAAATTAGGATCGCATCACCCGTGCTGTCACAGGTTAAAATAGTCTCGTCTATGACGGAAAATGAACAGAGACTCACCAACCGTTTTTCTTCAACTTTTATCGTACGAATTGCCAAACTGAACTGTTAAACCTTGAATCTCTATTTCCTTTGAACTATAATTAGTCGGTCTTTATGTCGAGATTAAACAGGATCTAGGCAAGCGCTTGCTTAACATCAGTCGAGTTGAAGTAAACCTGAGCTATTTACATACCTCTGCGTGAGCCTATCAAGGGTAAAAAGATGACAGCTGTCAAGATGAAATAATACACGAAGAGAGACTAGGTACGTACTACGTCAATGATCTGCATCAGCGTGAGGCCGAAGGAGAGCTGCAGCGGGTCGCTCTCGTTGACCACGGGCCGCTCCAGCACGTTGTAGTGGTCCAGTAGGTGGTGCAGCAGCCGCTTTTCGTGGTACCCGCCGCTTGCTCCTGCACACGATTTAATAGAGGTTTTCTTACGGTTATAATACGGTATGGGTGCAAAAGATTGGCTTACAAAAGATAGATTTCGTTTATTGCTCCAAAAACATAATTATTACACTATACACAAATGTACCATAAACACCGCTCTAGGCGAACCTGTGTCGTGTATGATTGCCTTCTCGTTCCAGACATTACTTGCAACAATAAAGGTTCTGCCTACTATAAAGCGAATTGTGGATAAGTGCCAACCCGTTTTAATTGAAAAAATGTGATTCTTGCTTATCGAAGATGTCTAAATTGGTATCGTTGGTCTTTGATTAAATGATTGTTGGGTCAGTGTTTTAACACAAAAATGGCGAGGTACGTAGGTACGATTACAAAATCAAATCAATATGCATGCTCAGTTGTTGCAACTTTATTACAGTTGAACGAACATATTTTGCCTTTATTGTAAGCAATTAATTTACGATTTAATTTAATGTTTGAATAAATAATTGAAACCTTTATATTGTATTTAAAATAACATCCCCCAAGAAGCTCTCTAAACAAGCTTTGAAAATCTAGATACATGTGGAAGACAAAGAAAGCTGCTTTATTCTAGACTATGTGGTGATGTGAAGATCTTCAGTGTAATTTATTTGATTTGCGTGTTAACGCATAAATTTATAATTTTATTTTATTTTAAGTGCATTATGCTGACTCACGATATCAATGGTAATAAATTTATTGATACTTTCTTTACCTTCGTAACTTATCTTCAATTTTATTTTGTAAAACTTCCTCTAATCACAGTAACAGATATATTTTTTAAGTTTAACGCTTCAGAAAAAACAAATATTTATGTACTCTAAACTAGCTATTGTGTAATCATGTATTTACAGTATTCGCAGAAGATCCTTCTCATCATAATTACGAAATTTCGCGAGTAAATCACCTATGATACGACATGTATAACAGAATGTGATACGAGTAATATACCTTTGATGTAAACTACGGTTACTAATCGTCATAACCACTGTAATTAATATACACATCACTTAACACAACATATACATACTTAATATACATATGTATGTATGTGGTATAATATAATACTCCGGTTTAATTATTCAATGTATGTATTCATATCCACTAGTTATCAATTAGCAAGTATGGTTGATTTGAAAAATAATGTTAGTTAATTAGATAGTTATGTGTCCATTGTGGTTGGCGTTCTTTATTGAATTTTCTAAAATTATTCGTGTATTTGTTAATTGTTTTAAAATTTTGCAAATATGACCCTTTTACAATAAAAAATAAAATTAATGATGATTTACACTCCCGATCATATTAAAGGAGTCGAAAAAAATAGTGATGCAGTACAGTAATGAGAAATCAATGCATTACATGTAACGAAATTTGTAATATCATAAAGCCTTTGTAAGTCATATGGTTACGAGGCACAATAATTAATACTTAACTTTTCTTAGTTTTTGAAACTCCTTATGTAAATGTTTTTATGGCTACTGTGATTAAGTGTCTTAATTATTTTTGCCATAACTTTTTAGATAACCATCTAAACTAAAATCTGATTTTCTAGACAAATCACGTAGAGAGAGCGTATCACTACTATAATTGTGACCATAGGGGTCTAGCTGTATCTATAGGTATTTACGAAAAGAATATGACCTTTGTAGTTCCACAATAATCACTCTAAGCCATAGGATACCTATGGGATAGCTGCAGCGGAAAGTAACTAACTGTCACAAAGAATCGAAAAATTAAAACAAAATTACGATACACTGATTTTCGTTACATTTTTTACACAATTTATTAACTGAAAACGACATTGAGTTTGCTTACATGGTTTAGTTTAGCGTAAAATCTGTACATGCACCAAGAATTATAGACACAAATACACAAAACGAATAGTTAACAAATAAAAAAAATGTTATTGCCTCGAATAAAGTTACGAAACCCTATAATTGTTTATTAAATACGAAAGATTTTAAAGTTGGCAAAAAAGTGGTGATATGATTTAAAACAATAATTAGCATATGATTTAATTGAAACTATGGATATTGGTATAAATCACTAGCTCTTTGTATCCAGGTATTCCCTGCATTTATGTATGTGTGATCAGCAATGCGTAACTATGAGTGTAATACAAGATTTATGTCTGTATTCTGTATGTCTACATGGAGGAACGTATTGGGTGTAACATAAATAGTATGTTTTGAAGAGAAGAGAGTCGTCATGCACTATCACAATTATATAAAGGAAAAGGAACTGATGAACTTAGTTAGACAAAAGATTGCTACAGTATTTGAGAGTTGTTCTTTGTGTACAGTGTGTATGTGTATGTGCTCACCCCCCGGCCACAGCAGGCCCAGCAGTAGCAGCAGCAGGCCGCGGGCCCGGCCGCCCATGTCAGCGGCGCTCGGGCGCTGGGCGCGCCGCCGCCCCGCGCGCCGCCATGCCCTCACACCGACCCCCGCCCCCCGAGCGTGGCCTCACTCTATCCCGATCTATCGAACACGATCCCTATCGAATTCGATTCTTGTGCGGTTTTCATAAATCGAACTGCTCAGGAGCTCTCGGCGACGGCCTCGGGAGCCGTCCTCTGCTCTCGCATCCCCGACGCACCGCGGGTTGAGTGCACGAGTCACGACGTGTGGCAGAGCATTGTTGTTCAGCGGAGGGCGGCCGACCGTGGGGCAGCGGAGCCGCCGGTGTGCGGACTGGCGCACGGCCGCGCCGCCGCCGCCCATTCACGCCGCGCGCGCCGCCCGCCCCCGCGCGCCCGCCTGCCCCAGACCCGACCGCCCTTACCTACTCAAAATTTACATTTATTCGTAACATCATGGACGTAATTAACTTTGTTATGGCCTGATAAATATAAATTAGAGCCGCTCATTTACTCCATAGATCGGTATTATGAATTTTTAGAGCTTTTATAATTTTGGCTAATTTTATGTGTCCGCAGCAAATATTAATCACCTATTTATTAATACATCCATTGTTTTTATGGAACTATCAGTTTATCAGTAAGCGAGACCATATGAGAGAGACGTGTCTTTTAAGCATGTTTAAACATAAACATACATTACGCATAAGCTTTGAAGTTGCAAATTCGTCTCATATCATGTCAGCATATGTGGAAGGTGTGCCGGCGTTGAAGTGAGCGCGACTAACAAAAGCGCATTTGGTGATGATGTGTTGTCGGGAGTTGTCGGCTAACGATCAAAGATTGGAGTGTTGTGGTGTGTCGCGGAGGCTGCGGAGGGATGCAGGCGCGGGCGGGGTGCGGGCGCGGGGGCGGCGCGCGATCAATGAGGCCCGCCCCGCGCGCCCCGCGCCGCCAGCTACTAGGGCTGCCCCCTAGTCGCATGTAACTTACTGATAAGTCCTTCTTTTCCAAGAGCGAATAACAATTAGCCTGGTTTAGCTATTGTTTTTAGTAATTCCTTCAATTACAATTTGTAACATAACTTCTTTGACTTTGAAGCATGATTAAACTTGACTTCTTGAGCTTATTGCTCTTTATTTTTATTTCACCCGTATTAAAAGCTCAGATGACAAGGTCGATGGTATTCATCGACACAATCTTCTTCTTATTGTATGTAAATGACTAATTTCGATCTCGAGAGTTTTTGAACCACCTCTAAGACCTTTGGCATGGTTTAACGATTGCAGTACTATGCCAAACGTTCACCTACAATTTGAAGTGTCAGTATGATGCAATAATAACCTTATAAATGACTCACAAGAGACGATGTAAACCAGTGGCAGCCCTACTCCGAGAGATCGCTACACTACCAAACTCACTACTCCAGCCATAACTTTGAAATATCGGTTGATGTTCCTTTTGAAACCATGATATGCGATATTGAGAGCAGTTCTCTAACTCTCCCCCTGGAGAATACCTAACCTATTCATGGAGAACGTTTCCTTTTTTACCAGCCGCAGTTTTATTTATACGGAATTTGTGGCTGTTTTTTTGCCTTGTTCCTTCAGAAGGATACGTTATTGTCAGCCTTTTTATGCTTATTAATTCTTTTAGTATGCGTAATTTATATCGTTTACTTATAACTTTGGCAATGTATTATGTTCGTTGTTAAATAAAGACTATGAATTTCAGTTAAATTTTGAAATTAAAAATATTATACACAAAGTGAATTGATATTGCTAGTTCCAACAAGCGAAGCTCCATTTAAATTTGTTTTATTGTAATAATACACTTTCTAGTAAGCATTATATGATAAATGTGCTTAATGATTATCTAAACACAAATTGAATTCCAAAATCGTCTATCCAATTTCTTTAACGTTGATTCTAATTAAGATTCAACGTTAAATAAAATAGACAAGCAATTTCCGAAGAATTAACTATGGCTAGGTCGCTGGGCAACGAGGCGTGTCCGTGCTTAATGTAACGCCTGAAAATGAAGGGTGTTGGTCATTATCGCAGGTAATTCACGCGCCAGCCGCCGCCACAATGGAATGCCTCGACATAGGGATAACTACCCGCGGGTATGGATAGTGGGAGTTTCAAACAGCATATATATGTAGAGATAGGTACGTGGGGTAGTCTTGGAATCTGTGTCGGTATATTAGTTTTTTTTGACGCACGCATTGACAGCTTTAATGCTATACAGCGCAAGAGGATTGCTTCTTTTATGTCCAGAGTTGACATTTGTAAAAACAGTATTATTAAGAGTCTGTCTGACCGCATGCACATGACTGCAACATACCGGCAATGGTTGGATATTGTCACGTAATCTGTATTTCTACATAATTCAATTTATGCTTTTATATTGTACCTTTGTGTGTGAACCTTTCTATGGACCCTGCTGTCTGAAATAAAGACCTATTATTATTTATTTCCTTCACAGACTCTCGGGCCTTACGCCCGGTATTTTTAAGGCATCAGTGGGGACGTAGCCAACACTGAGAGGCCTTTTACAATACTTTACTTAAAATTAAGTACAAAATTACGGAAAGAGGATGTTAGGTATATAAAATAACTATTGCAGAAATGGTATTAATGTTACAGGCTATTGTGTTGAGTTGTTCATTGACTTAATTCTATTATTATTCACAGATTCTCGGGCCTTACGCCCGGTATTTTTAAGGCATCAGTGGGGCCGTAGCCAACACTGAGAGGCCTTTTACAATATTATACTTAAAATTAAGTAAAAAATACAGATAGAGGATGTTAGGTATATAAAGTAACTATTGCAGACATGGTATTAATGTTACAGGCTATTGTGTTGAGTTGTTCATTGACTTAATTAAACTGGTCTATTGTACGAGGAACGGCACCCGCCAGTTATGCCTCATTCATAAAAAATATAACGGGTGATGACTTGCCACTCACTAAATGGGCCCTCCACAGAAGGCAGCCTAAGATGACGCCGGAAGGGCAACATTGGTGTGAGTGGCTTAGGGTGTCGAGAGGTGTGCTGCGCGTTCTCTGAGCGGTACTAGCGGCGTTATGCCCTTTAACACTTCTACCCTGGAGCTTAGGTACTTAGCTCTTGCGTCTTCCACTCCCGGACGGCCAATCAAGGCAAGCCGGGAGGCAGGGGGTCTCATTTAGCCCCCAGGGAATCGGGGTCCGCGGTGACGCCACTCACCGACGACTCGCCATAAAGTCGCCCCTGCGGTAAATTATTATTATTATTATGGCTGTTGTTTACTATTCTGCATTATCACTATAAAGTGAATATGCTTAATACTCGCGAAATGTAGTTTACAAAGTATTCAAGGCCTGGTAAATAGATAGGTATTAATTTGATTTTCATACCTATCAAAATTAATTTCCATTTCAGATTTCTTGGAGCTGTCTGACCTGATTGATTGGCTACGGATTACCTGGCTGCTTGCTTAATAAATGGCATCATCGGGACCACGGCGTTGCAGAAAGTAAGTGCAATTAGTCATCAACATACGATCTGAAAACGTCTAGTTAGTCGGAGTTGTTCCTTTCTTGAACATACATTCCGTGAACTTTGCTTCTCCTGCCTAACCCCAGCGCTGGATGCTATCGGTTAACAGGCGAGCAGAACACGGCAGGCAATTAATTCTGAACGGGCGAAGGAATGGAACAAAGCCATTCTCAGAGTTCACGATCTAGTTCCAAGTCTTTATTGGGCATTGGATATGTTCAGTAAATGGCAAATGTTCTCTAGACTAGGAAGTTTACGAAACTCGGAGAAAGCGGCCAAGGAGTAGGGTAGAGTATTGAATAGCGCACGAACAAAAGCGGTTCATTTGCTGGAAACTGGGCGAAATAATGACCGCCATATACCCGAGTCAAATGTCAAAAGTAAAGGTTAAAAGTTACGAGTGCATAGGCGCAGCTCTATTGCATGAGCTCTCACTAGGTGCTGAGGATTTGTCACTTTGTTGCTTGAGAGCAACACTAATGGGTCCTTTATGTATCCTACCTATGTATGAAACCTACTTCACACATCACAACTGTGATTTTCATCGCTTTAATAATTTATTATGTGTGGTGGTGAAACTATACCTAATAATGCACCAGTCAATCAATTCGCCATGTTGTAAACTTTTAATTTCATTGGAAAGTGGACGGGTGCAACGATTCACACCGCTGATCAATAAATTGACTCGATCAAGCTCTTCTAAATTATTATCTTTATGCAAAGTCCAGTAACGTTCACAAAGAGAGATCTGATTGGCGAGTGTTTATTACAACGTTGTGCATTCTGTCTTGTAATATTTAATCGGAACCAGCTGTAGCGAACCCACCGCGAAATTATTGTAATCGCAACGGCAGATTTCGCCGTCCGCTTTAAATAAAAAAGATTAGATTGCCCGGAGAGAAAATTGCTACAAAGTTTTATTCCTCTTTATATATCTTTGGAATGTTTAATTTTTTATATTAAAACGAAAAACATTTGGTTACCATGAGCGGCAGCCGAGAGCGGGTAACTTTTTGTTTAACTTCTAAAAAAATGTATCTACCCATCTTCGTACCTTGGGCCCTTTAAGGTTTCTGTATAGCTACTTGCTATAGCACTGTCCTTGATTACGACGTTTATAAACCCTTTACATCGATGATTTTACGAGCGAGACAAATTGAGCATGATAAAAGTCCAAAATACCTACATATTTGGTACGCCAATCATTACGTCCTAAATGGTGTCGGTAGCGAGTTTGAAGCTAATAAATATTGGAAAATAACGCAACCACATCTTGTACCGTTGCTTATAAAAGTGAAGTAAGTAACCGTGTTTTAAAAAAGCTTGTTCCTTTATATTGTTTTTCCTTGCAGTAACGGACAACATTATCGGCCAGCATGCCTTCTGAAGGTTTGCCGGTTATCGGTATTTCTTTTTACAGTATCACTGGTAAAGCGGTTTCCGTCACCCATAAAACATAAGGATTTATAAGGGGAAACGTGGGCTGGTTGTCGTAGGAAGATATGATTTGCTGGATTTTAATACAAGTTTTGTCTTATTTTTATCAGTATTATATATATAAAAAACATATGAGCTTTAAAATAAAAACCGTTATTGCTATGTAAGATTCTATGAATAACAATTAATTGGTTCGACTTTGACTCTGACCACATGCAGATCGACAACGATGCACCAGAAAAAACAGTAGTAAATAGATATTTAGTTAATATACATGTTTTACAGTTCCCTTTGTTAAAATTATAATGGTAACATCATGATCTGCCAACTCACCCCAGCCTCCCCTGTGACAACATTAATTATAATTGCAAGAATGAAATAAATCAAAGATTGCAACGCACAAGCTTGTTGCGCACTTGCACCTTGCAATTATTTATTATCTGATATGTGAAAAACAATTAAGTATACATATATTTATCTTAACTGTCAATAAACATAGGTATGTACCTACATGAATTGCTGCCAACAATAGGTGTTAAGTTTGGCTTAGTTTAATTTAGGTTACTAAGTCAGTAGGTACCGAATTCGTAATGTGGTTGAGACACGAAAGGTACTGAAACAATGTTACGTGTAGCGTTGTTGTAAAATTGCAACAAAAGTTTGAATGCAGGTTGTTCGAGTGCATTGCCTTGCAGTAAAGATAGAGGCGAGTAACAGATGGCTGCCCGATGGTCAGCGGTATCGCCCACTCGGTCACTATAAACTTCTTACTAACATGCAATACAGGGTTGCTGGTGACTATAATTCGGCCGTTCAGAGAATGCGTTCCTGACAACTGTCAGTTAGTCACGACTAGTGATGGGCACAACATAACACTGAGTTCGTTACCGTTCCTCCAAAATGAACCGCCGCGTTATTTTTAAGATTATTTTCGGAAATAAATTGGCGGAATCATTTAAAATTAATATTTTAGTACTTTAAGTGGAAACCAAAAAAGGGTCATATTAATATAATAAAATTGTTTTATTTATTCTTTGTTACAAAGTTACAATCTGTATTTCTATGCAATAAAGTAAATTTAATTGAATGTGCGTACAGAAAATCAGACTCCGATTCGCTTGAGGAGGTGGTGTCTTCATCAACATCTTCGCCTACATGTATAACATTCTTAAAAAGAAAAACAAAACGTGTTATTTTATAAAGAATAACTGTTTACGATACTATTATTGCCTGTTATTGTTAGCACAGCACTACAAATATAAAGCGCTGACATAACCTTGTAATAGCGCAGTTAAGATTTAGAAAAATATTGTTTACCAAGTTATTTGACACTCAGTTTGGCACAAAATTATAACATTAATTGATTATTGATATAATAATGTTGTTTTAATGCTCATCAATTGTTAAAACGGTAAACAACCAGCAACAATATTTTTATCGTAACTGCAACGCCATTACAAAGTTACGTCGTCAATTCAATCGCGACGTGTCAGGAACGCATTCTCTGAACGGCCGTACTATAATGAAAAGCTAAGAAATTGAGGACTTTTTTTTAATTAATACGGATTTGCACTTGGCCATAGTTTGCCTGATGGTAAGCAAAGGCTATGGCCTAAGATGGAGCGTGCTGAACAGATAAGAACCGATTAATATGAAAAATACTGTATCCCCATTCTCCATATTGATTATTAATTTAATTAACTTGCATGTGATAATCTGTTTATTTCGCAAAGGTTATAAAACTATTTTTTTGTATATATATGAAGATGAACCACCCTAACAGGACTGCTTTTGTTGCCAGTTGTCTCAGTTTATCACAGTCAGCAAAAACGTCTAAAGATCCGCACAAACATCGGCCAAATTAGTCTTATAGGTCTGGTACTAACAATATACAACCGACTGAGCAAAATGATCAAATTCGTCAGTGAATTTTATGATAAACTTTGTGATACATTTTATACATGAGTAACGTACTGGACAGGAAAGGTAGATAAATCTGGTGTGTTTCTATGTTAATAAACTGATTATTACATTTAAAATGTAAAAAAACATGTTTTCTTTCGTTTAATAAATAATATTTTCACATATTTATGTATTTTACTATCCTAATGAACCAAAAACAGTCGGTAACGAACAGGATTCAAATGAATGCCTACTGTTAGAAAATTGATAATTTCTCACAAAAAAACGATTTTACAAGAAAACTTTTAAGATTTTCAGAAAAAAGAATTATAAGAGATCATTCATATGAAATATCAAAGGATATTCTGCCAAAAAAAAATGAAGCAAAATTTTTAAGCAGTGTTACAACTTTTGACGTTCTTGCCCCAATACTTAAAAAATGAATGTACCTAATACTATGAAAGGTACAATCTATACTTCTATATCTATAGTAATATTATAAAGCTGATGAGTTTGTTTGTTTGAACGCGCTTATCTCAGGAACTACTGGTGCTAATTGAAAAAATCTTTTTGTGTTGAATAGACCATTTATCGAGGAAGGCTATATAACATCACGTTGCAACTAATAGGAGCGAAGAAACAATGGAAAATATGAAAAAAATGGGGAAAATTATTCATCTTTGAGGGCTTCCGTTGCGTGCGCTGCGAAAACGGATCAAGATATGAAAAAAATGTGTATGAAAGAATTATTTCTCTTGAAATGATCTAACAAAATGTCCGCAACAGTATACCTACCAAACTCAAAAAAAAGTCTATCTTTTAAGGTTAACGCACTAGAACCGTTTTTATGGTAATAACTATTCCACGCGGACGAAGTCGCGAGCACCAGCTAATGTTTTAATAAAGAAATTAATAAGATTGATTCAAAATTTACAATGCGCGTTGTGTATTATAGTAAAGTTTATTGAGTATTTCCCTTCGACTTTCTTCCCCAGAAAGTGGTAAAACGCTGAGTAGTGAATCGGCAGGCGTCAGTGGGTCGCGCGGACAGGCGCCTGCAAGTTGCGCATTACACGGCGCTCGCTGCAACCGACCATTAGTGCATTCCCGCACATTCACATGGTACTGCAATGGACAGACCTTGTCAATAGTTACTCCTTACTAAATTCGACAAATATGAAGGAAGCTACATTCAGTTCTCAAAAAAAAAAAGTAAGTAATAAAATGCTCGCTAGAGGCCACTGATTGCCCTAAACCCAAATAATAATAATAAATCAATATAAATTGTCGATATAAAGATAAAAATAATTTAATTGCCCTAACACATGGTGTCAATATAATATGGATTTATCATCAAATAGGAATATTAATTTAAGAACATTTAAAAACAATTTTTCTTTTGGGGTCCTATCTACTGCTTTAGGATTCCCTGTGTGATTTAGGATGATTGTATTACATTGACTATTCATACAAACATTATTTATTGACATTATATATCTTAATTAATATATAATATAATGTAGTTCTCTGTTTTGTGCACGCCACCTCTTAGCAACAAATCGCTTTTCCATAAACAAAATCAACACCTATAAACGGTATTAAAAGACGGTTTACCAAAAAGCATGTCGGTTGTTGCAGCAGTTTATTTCTTTATTTCAAACAGGAGCGTTTAGGCCAGTCTCTTAGCGCTATGTCGATGGTCCCGCCGATGATTACTTCATAGCGAAACCGACCATTGAAACTGTTACACTTTTTCGCAGCCTGGCGAAATTTCCCTACAAAGTTTTCGCGTGATTTAGTATGAACATAATGATGCTATTGTAACATCCAATTGTGTGTGTAATTTGTATTTTCCTTTTATAGTAAACCTTCGTACTCTGTTGAGTTTAGGTTAGCATGTTTTGTAAAAATTTATGCTACTATACCGTTCCTCTACTTTTGCATACACACATTAATATTACTGTTAGATAGAAAATATAATACCAGCACTTACTAAGCTAAGTATGACAAGAAATCATAAAACACGCAAAAATGCCCGCAATATCTGGACATTCGGGCATGCCGCGCACCGTTTTATAAACATCGTAAATCTCGTCTGACAGAAGGTCCCTCGATTAACATATTCTTCTTCAAACAAGCCGCTCCTTATTTGAACTAAGCGAAAGCATTTTGCACAAATCAAGGATTTGATGTTTAAACAACTTGGAGACTTCGAGACTTTAGTTAAAATAAGCTTTGCTTAAAGCTCCGTGGAAACACGTGGGCCACGATGTGCCTACGCATAAGATGGCTTCAGAGGAGGCGCGGTTATCTCGGTGCTCCCGACCTCTTTGAAAATGCTAATGACAGTGTCAACATACCTATTATACCTATCTTGTGCACGTTCGTTTGCAGTTTTGTTTTCACAGACAACAACATGGCTACCCAACTCGAATGTGGTGTAAGAAACTCTACATTGTTGTATGTATAGTTGCTGTTAGTATTTTGGTTAGACATCACTTGTTATAGTTAAACCATTCAAGTGCGTGATGGACTTATGTCGATTCATTCTGTTTAGACTTGTAAGGCTTACTTGAGTGAATTGATTAAATAGTAGCAAGTCAAGTATAGTTTTACCCAAGCTATGTGACAAACAAATCAGGATCGCAAAAAGCAATTTTGCACAACAATCTTTTGTAAAAATGTTCATACAAAGAAGTCATTAAAATTAACTCCATCTCGATTTCTTTGAGCCTTTCATATTGCCCACTCAGGTATCCGCATTTTTGCGATATCGCCGGCCATGGCCGGGGCGCCGGGGCTGCCCTGGTCATACTGATTACTTATTAATGACTGCGGAGCGCCCGCGCCACCCTGCCCGACCCAGACCTATGATAAATCGAGCTAAAACAAATTGAATCATCGATCTTCAAAGAAAGAAATGCTGAGACTAAATTTGAAAACGAAAAGTGATTTTAATGACTTTTATTTCAGCGTCAGAAAATATTCAGATGAAAGAATAAAATTTAAAATGTAGAAGATAAGTCCATACATAGACTTGCAGTACGGCTCATGTGACCAAACTAGGTGTAAGGCTGTGCCTTTATATGTAGTCCTTTCTTAGGTATGAGCTTACGTATTTTGCGCCGTAAAAGCAAGGATATAATAAATACATATTCACATATTTTATGATTGATAACGTACCCGACTACCTTAGATAGTTTTCCAATAATCCGTAGGTCGCTTCTAGTCGGTTCGACACTATAAAAACAGATTTAATAGGCGCTATCGATAACTTATCCGCAGATACAGTTATAAACTTACATCATTAAACCACGAGACAAGAACAGCTATGCATACTGGCTGGGACCGGTTTTTCCGGATGAAATTTGGACGTCTTCCGATCACCGTAAGTTCAAGAGCTTACAAATATGAATGAGGCTATAAATAAAACAAAAGCATAACTCGCATACTTACCTTCTACCTGTACCGCGTACGTACTGAACGAGAAAAGAAAGTTATGCCTTCCGCTTTGATGGTAAAATTCCAGCTTTGGTAGCCATAAATTTATTAAATTTGTTGGAGAATAAGATACTTGCGTGAAACTTCTCCATCAATTGTTATCTCAGTTTCAGAATTATGTGTTCCTGGATTACTATATATTTTTATAATTGGCTATCAGTTTCAGGCTATTTACATGCCTGAGATATTATTAACGACTTATTTTTAAACTTACAGATTTATGACCACCAAGACAAAACATTTTACATACTTTTAGAAAATTACACCAATATACAAGAACGTATATTTACGTGCTCTACCAAAATGTGTTAAAAAAGGCCTTACTTTAGTGTTTATACGACTGAGTGCTCAAAGTTCCCATACTAAATACACGTAGCAAAAAAAGTGTACTAATGCTCGGTAATTAAATCAGAAAGGCGTGGTTTTGCTGACTTTATGAGCACGAATGAGCATTATTCTTGGTTTGGTGAAGCTCTTTTACGAGTTCAGAGCTTAATTACCTGCAAAAATATTCACCATTTTGTAGATAAAGCCTAAGTTATCTTACTTAACCTATTTATGCATACTTGGAGTACACTAGAAGGTGTTGATGATTATAAAGATAGTTGTAATATAACATATATTTTTATGAAATTATGTATAATGTATGTACGCACTATCTTAGAATGGAATCCAGATAGGATAAGTAATCTACAATCATAATCTGACATGCGCTTGCTTTTGTACTTCGTCATAAGGAAATAACCAAAATATCTACTACTAAACTTGGTAAGTATTCCTAACTAGTATCAACAAATTGTTTTTCAATAACGAGAACGTACCGTTCGCGGCAAGATGTGCATCTAATAAACGTAATGTTACCTCGTCTGACCGGCCGCCATTATCCGCCGCAAAAACTTTCATCAACCAAATTGATACTCAATCAGATACAAAAAATATTTAACGCCAACTTTAAAAAACTAATTGGCTCGTAATATACTGCCCAGGCCTAGATTCTGTTATCTGCAATCGTTTTTAATTAGAAGCCATCAAAGAAAATGTTACAGTTTAACGTATGTCGTAAAGAGAAATCAATGTCCGCATTGCTGTGTTTTAAAATAAACGATCGCGGCAATAAATTAGTGTAGTTTGCCGAGGTGTGTGGCTAATTGGGGGCCGTGCGAAATTAGGCACCTACGTAGAATATGCTATGCCAGTAATATTTCATGAGCCGTACCCAAGCGGCTGGCATGTGAGCCTTTGAGGCCGGCACGAGGCAGGTCCGCGCCATGCCGGGAAACGGGGTAGACCTCTAGCCTGCTAAGGTACACGACGTTCGTCTCGCAGCGATTTTCATTAACCTGAAATGAGAAAAATGCAGCTGCCGGCGAATTCATTCCTCGTTTGCAGCCGCGCCGCTAAATGAGCTTTGAATATTAGGAATTGTAGAGGTGAAATGAAAACTATTTAGTGTCGGGAATCGAAACTAACGTTTTATATAATTTTAGACATTTCTTATTATATTATATTTTCTTTTCGTCTGATAATTTATGAATTATAATTATAATTTGTTGTAAATTACTGAGGTTCATACGTCGTGATTGCATATGGAATTCTTAGCGCCTATGTAGTCGTTATTTAAATGCATTGAGGTCACTTATAAATTTATTCGAGATAAATTCACTGATGGATCTACATTCCATTGACAAAGAAAAATAGGCATAATGACTTCATTAGCTATGTGCTCATATTCTGAGAAAGTATTCGATATATTGCGGTCAGTAGCGGGTTTGCTTAGAATGTATGTGGATTCTAGGCTTTATGAGACGCAAAATCTGGCATGCGTAGGCATGTCTAGAATGCACGAGCAAACATGTTGGACGCGATTTGGAACGAAGCCGTATAGTTAACTTGCTAGGCTTACCTAACCACGCAAGGCAAATTCATTAGCATTTATTTATATTTTATGGTCAATATATTGAGCTAATTAGTTACATGCAGCTATCAATTTCGAGCTCTTTTTCTCATTTGAATAGAGCGTCTCATGTAAATGTAAAAGCGGCTCAAAATCTTAATTCATTTCTCTAGAAAATATATGCGCACGGCAGTAAAAAGGCAAATTTAATTACGCCGAGTCACCGCCAATCTAATAAATATAATAGTTTGGTGTAGCGTGCTTTCAGATATCTGAATACAATGATTGAAAGCTTTCATAACGTGGCGCTTTGTTTTATTTTGATGCTAGTGGAAGGTCTTTGTTTTATTACGAGAATTAGCACTTAGAGCGTTTGAATAATTGAATTAGCGGTTGATTGTGTGTCTGACAAGGAGCGTGGCAGCGAACTTATCGGCCGTGTTATCTGGCCGGAGAGAATTACCAATTACTTTCACTGTCTTTCAGTTCATCAAAACTCCTACTTCGGTGGCGAGAAGACGCCGGTACCTGCCTGGTATGGTACTAAGGGAAAGTTCCTGTTGTGTGATGGTGTACGCCTATGTCTCGCAACTACTTACGATATTCATGCTTTAGTACAGGTACCGATGTATATATGTATGTTATAATGTAAAACCACCTGTGGATTTTCTTTGCTCGCGAAGCCCCTAAAAATCTTACATCATCCGACGCAAGTTACCATTGAAATTCTAATTGAATTAGAACCGTTATGTTTGCAAAGTGACAGCGTAACTTCAGTAAAGTGAGTGCGGTCGTGACGGTAACAAATGTGATAAAAAGAATCGGAAAAGCGGCGGTACTTTCCTCGGCTGAATGATATAGAAATGTGAAACTTTCTTGTGGATCGAACGCGGTGTCAAGTGCGATTATAGAGGTTGCTCGGCTCGGCAGGGCCGGCGGGCGGTGAGAGCGGCCCGGTTGCGACCGGTCGGCCCCACTCGGCGCGCGCGCACATGCCGCCTCGCGCCGCCGACGTCGCGACGCGCGCTGGCGCTACACGTTCCACGAGCTACAATCTATACGCTTACAATTTATACGGAAAATCGCGAAACCCACGCACTCCGGACTGCAATGTTTTGAACTTTGATAAGTGCCGCGGGATGTTATCGGTGGTTGTGGGTTGTATTTGATTCGTGGCTGGAGACTGTGCTTTTTACGAGACTGGTAAGCATTCTTCTGTTTATTTATTTTTAATATTTTTGTGGCTTGAAACTTGCATCTTGCACGTAGCGCTCGCGCGCATGGAATACTAGAGGACGTGTGGGCGCGCTCCTAGACGGCCCCGTGTGTGGGGCTCGTCCTGCCTCGCTCCCAGACGGGCCCGTGTATGGAGCGCGTCCTGCCTCGCTCCCTAGTTCGCTCCTGGCGGCGCCATCCTGATTTTCATTTCAGCGCCCGCCCTCGCCGCTAAACACCGCGGGCGTGTTTGACAAAAGCTGATTGAATACCAATATCTTTATTTTATACTTGCGGAAAATGATTTTTTACGCAATTATTTTTTTAGTAGCTACTTATATTTTATTTACATTCATAGATCTACTTTTTCCCCATACTTATAGTTATTATGCTCATAATAATATTTAATATTATTCTTTTCATAAAAAAAATCATTTTTAAAGCAGGAGATGTTTTCATCTTTTATTTTTTTTTGCATGTGATAGAATGAAATCTATTGAAAAATTTGTTGAAAAATATAGCAAAAGGTGTGACTAGTAAATATTTGTATTACGTTCGTGTTTGTTCTCGTAGTTGCTCGTTGTTATTGTGTCTCTGCCCGTAGAGCGATCATCGCTACATCTCGAACACTAATATTTTAGTAACAATAGAAGTCTCACACAACAAATTGCTACATTTATCGACTGACCAATCGCATTTGCATGAATAGAAGAGAAAGCAGATATGCCGAAAATATTGAAAGCTTTTTCATAGCTATCTCAATTCGTACTCAAAAATAAAACGAAATAATCGTATTGTTATTGTAGAAAGTTACCTTTGTTTTAGATGTTCGTAAATGGCCAATCAAAAATTATAGAGAACCTGTTCTTAGCGTTTACTTGTTTCTTGCTTTTTGTTTCGGTAATCGTCCGTAACGAAGAATAAGGTAACTCAACTGACTATAACAAACATTTACAAATTTACAAGAATAGTAATGACGGAAAATTCCACCAGTATCGAATTACACGTCGATATTAATTAATGTTAGGTTTTGCAGACGCATTCCAAACGGTGCGTCTAAAGAGATAAAAAAGAATAAATAAAATAAAATAAAAGATTTTATTTCCGTATATAACATCCCAATTTCAAACAGAGTTTTTTACATTTGTGTTAGTTAATTTGTTTAAGATTTACTTTATTCAATTATTGGTTAGCTGAGTTGTGTCTTTCATGGTATTAGGTCCGCCTGTGGCGAGAAAAGCCTCCTCCAATTTTCCTTCTGGTTGTAGCTGTCCAATATCAGTGGTAATAGCAAGTCTAAAGAGATAGAGGTAAAAAAACCTGGACCACAGACATAATTTGGTGTTTGATTACGAGCAAGAAACTATAAAGCGGTTATAAGCCTCAATCGAACTGGATTCTGAGCATTATTTTGTGGAAGTGACATTAAACCACGTAGATGTCTCACCGAGACATTAAATTTCAGTGATAAATAAGTATTTTAGATATATGTACATCGAAACAAAAAGAGCACAAAGTTTGTGCTTGATTCTTATTCTAAAAAAACTCGCGTGATAAAGGTCAAATACGAACATCGCGCAAAAGGTTTGAAATCTCTGGATATTGCATTAGTGTGCACCTGTATTAGAAGGAGCAGTAAAGTTTGTAGAAGATCGATTAGGTAGTTAGAAGTCTGGGAGAGATTGTCTATGGATGTAGTCAAGCTTATTGGTCGATCGGCTAGGCACGGACGAACAGGATATTCACCTCGGAGATGCGGTCTCGGCCGCGAATCTGATGTCATGCTGAATGTTGGCGACAACCTTTATGCACCACTCCACAGATTCCTGCATTTTGATAAAAACCACCAGTTGACCGTGACCATATGCATCAACTTCATCAATTTCTGCACGATTAATTTATAAAGAATATATTAAAAAATTCCAAAACCAATTTTGAAATTCGACGCTGCCGTTAAAATGTCATATTATCATAAAAAATAAAGCCATATATTATCACAAGAATAGGTAATTATCGTAACATAATCGTCTTCTTTTATTAATTTTTAGATGACAACCTACTCGTGTTTTTTGTGCGTGGGCTGATTTTAATAGTTTTAGGAAGACGTGCCATTTCTACTTTAATATAAAGAATTCATTCATACAAAAAAATATAGCTTTTTTATAATTTGGTACATCCGTGGGCGAAATTAAATCGAATGGGAACCTGTAGCGATCGGTTCTCGTTTTGCATCTGACCAAAACAGCTCATTCACCTTTGGATTTTAAATAATTTGCACATTATATGGTGGCTATTAAAAGAAGCCATTTAATTTCATTCGTTGGTCTCTTTTATATCTTCAATAAAGTTAATCAATAAGTTGTTAAAATCTTTAGTTAGATCTTTTTAAACATTTTGTATGCATACATAAAATATATTTTGTCACAATATCCTATGCATACATGACATGTAACGCAGAGTCTACAATTTGAACAACATGATGGGATTCCGTAAAATATATTGTAGGATTTCTCTATATTTGTTTTTGCTTACAAATACTTGGGCATTCTTTTCTTCGCCAACATTAAGGCGAGTCTAAATATAACTTCCTTTTCGGCTATCTGCGGATCAGGTAGGGGAGTGCGGAGCGTTTGTTACGCCTCTCGTCCACCGTTTTTGGCGACACGTATCTAGATAATGTCTAGACCAGTCGCCTTTAGCGGGCCGATGCCGCTCAAAGAGAAGATTTTATCAAACTTATTTCAATTTCGTGCGAGATAAGCGCGGGGGCGCTGTGTTCACAAACACGGACCACTTCAGGTTATGAGAATATTTTAATGATGATATCGTATATTTTTCTTTTGAAGCATGTAATAGATATGCGCAGATGCATCAGTGAGGTAATAACAGTGTATTTGTACAGTTCCCGAATGATATCGGTATAGTTTGTTTTTGTTTTGATCTTGATTAATATTACAACCTTTAACAGAGAGATAGAGAGATATATTAACGGCAGAGGATGATATTAACATCAGTTAAGATAATGTTTTAATTTCAACGTTGAAGTATCAAAATATCTGTAGGAGAATGGTATTCGTGAATATTATTGTTAAGTCTCGAAGGTTTACCGCGATACATGTAAATGTCGCGTGCCGATGGAGTCATAGGTGCGAGAGCCAATAAACAAATTGCAAAATAACTTGAATACGGTGCTTTTAAATTACATAACGGATTTTCATTCGGCAATGTGTTATTGGCTTTAGGCGTAATATTGATTGTGCGCAACTGTGTATTTTGTTTTATCTGTGGTACCACAGTTTGCGACCGTCGTGATTATTTGTTATCTTGTAAGTAGGTATATAGAATATGATTTTTTTCAATAACCGAACAACTTCGCTAATCTGCGGAAGCCGACAAGTTACTGTTATTAAAAGTTTCGTGATAAACCTCTGTGATATATTTTACTTGTAAAACTTAGTTTTCCGTATCCGTGTTCGTTGAACGGCAGCCATATTGGGCTAGAATGTTTGGCATTGCCCCGCATTAGCACGAACTAGCGCAATAAATAAATTCGTGCAATGAATCGGTATCAGTGCACGTTCCGCCTGCTATTGCATGATCACAGGGCCTCACTAAGGGTTCATATTTTGGGGCTTGATGGAGCTCATATAATGATATTAAAAAAATGTGTTAATGGTCAGCAGACATAAAAATTGTTGGCAACAAACGCTCTAAACCACGTCAAATTTCAACAAACGACATAGTTGAACAAATGAATCCAAGACATCAATAAAGTAAGTTGTTGTTCTTAATACGGTTATTGTGAATCTATATCGGAGGTTTGCAGTTTAAATACCTAATCGGGACTCCATTTTTACAAAAAAATGAGTGAAATTGAGTAAATCGGATATAATTTTTCGTGGAAATACTATTTATGTTAAACTTTTGATAACAAAAGTACTCTTTTCCTATTAAAAAAGTGTATGTCTTGCCCGAATCTCTATTCCTCTTGAACTTTTGTCGGTCTTCAAGCCGAGAGTAAACCGGTTTCTTTTAAGCAAGCGGGCTAGATCGTAGATTATAACATTGTTTAACATCAGGCAAGTTGTAGTCAAGCGTAAGCATATCTCATGTAAAACAAAGGATTTGCCTAAAAGCAAGCCCTGAGTGCGTCCTCCCATGCTATCCATATTGCATTTCACAAGCCGGGATCCTCTAATTAGATGAATGGCCGCGATTGCAAGTGTTGCTAATAAATATATTGCGTAGTGTTCTTTGACTTCTGTACCGTTTGTTTTACGGTGGAAAGGTCAGGCCTTTTTGCAGCTAATTACAGCACACAAGCAATTCCAGAATATTTGTTTAGGTATCTGAAACTTTTGCTATTGTTTCGTTTGTAACTGAAATTACTGTAGTCGCTCAAAGTCGATGAAACATGTACCTAAGTGACTTTTTCTATTATTTTAATGAAACTCCATAGTTTCTTGTTCAAGCAGGTTGTAGGTGTTAAGGAATAGCTTCTGACTTAGTCATTGTTTACGAAAGCCTTTGTTAATTTCAGCGCGATTGTATGATAATGAGGCTGCAGTGATAACAAGGTTTGCATGCCCGATAATGGCTGATAAGTAGTACATTTACCTGCACGGTTGACTGCAAGTCGAATGTTGCCTACGACCTTGATTTTATAAGCATCGCTGACCCTCATATTCGAGGAAATTTATCTCGTTACTGGCTACGATCATATACGGTGTGAAACGGTACAATATGTTAAACACCATGTTCTTTAGGAAACGAATACCGGATTTTGTACCGGCATTTTTAATTTGGGCGTGATAATGGCGTTACATACTTGCATTATTTTGCATATTTTGGTTTTGGCTTTAATTTTGCAGTTTGTTACGGTGTCAATAACCCAATTACTGTGTAAGGACTTTCAAACATAAAGTTATTTCTATTATAGTATGGTAACATTTGTAAGCTTAACTAAGTTTAGATTACGCTTAGTTTCAAAAGTGATATTAGGTGGAAACCGATGCTTGTCTATTAATAATTTCATAGAGTAGCTGGTGGTCGTGACACTAAACCGTTGTCATCGCCAGCAGGCTGTGAACAGCGCCACTTACCAGCGACTGTTATTAAACATCACCCACTTGCGCAGACACTGTGGCCGCTGTCGATTTGTTTTTAAAAAGTAATTAGGTTCGCCAAATCCTCCGTCGGCGCGGTGGGTCGGCCGCGTCGAAAACATGAATATTATGAATATTCATAATAACATTAGGACATGATCATGAATGGGTTTGTTAGCCAGGTAGGCGTAAAATATTGGATCGTAACGGTATTACCATACCGCACCGATGACGGATAAGGTTTCGATGCTTATATTAGAAGAATAGACAGTTATCATTTTCGGACCTCTTCAAATACGTAGCAGCATCTTCAGTTATGTAGGTTACGGTGTAGAGATTAAATT
Source organism: Macaria notata (assembly GCA_927399415.1). Classification (NCBI taxonomy): domain Eukaryota; kingdom Metazoa; phylum Arthropoda; class Insecta; order Lepidoptera; family Geometridae; genus Macaria; species Macaria notata. The sequence goes on from OV656727.1 coordinate 8,094,325, forward strand.
ATGAGATATCTTGAACAATACCATATGTGATGCAGCAATCTTTCTTTGTTTACCCGACAACAACACGAAAATGCAGACTATAGCTGAACGTAGGTAGGTATGTATCTCGCGTCCTCATTTGATTATATCTCGGAAACCGAAGTCACGTACGGGTTTGGTGTAAAGGTACCGACACAATCAGTAACTCTGAGTGAAAGATAAATCTGCGTTTACGTGAACGTAAATACTTACTTAAGCTTGACCTATGCAAATGCTGTTTAGATTAATACTTTAAATCATAGGTACGTATTTATTGGAACGAATAACTTTAGCTAACTTTAATACTGGTTAAGTTAAAGCCTAAATGGTTTTAGTTAGGTACAATATTTTTTAGAACCGTTTGGATGAGCTGTAAATTTCCAAGAAATCCATCCCTAATCGGATCGTGGAAGCAATCATCGGTGAAAATTGCGAAGCCGTGAGAATGAGCGGCCCTTCCGAACGGGACCCGGGAGTAACGGGCCCTCCGCCCGGGGCGCTATGCTAATGCACAGCCTCCGCGAGGCCCGCGCTGCGCCCGCGCCGCTCCGGTGCTACTGACCCACATCTCGCCCAATGATGCGACTCTTTGTGGTCAACGCGTTCCCAAACACGCTCGTTACACTTTCGACCGATCAACGAAAGTTTCAATCGTGACAGAGATGTAGGTGTCCGTGTACGCTCGACCATTAAAGAGTGATGGTTATTGGAGTATTTATTTATCATGATTGGACGTTTCGACGGCCATTAACTCGGCTAAAATGAACTGTTTGATCGGACGTTTTGCCAGATGCTATTTGTTAACGTATTATTAAGTTGTTTATTTAGAAAACGAGACTCGTTTCATTTATTTGTCCAGGGTTCTGAGTGTGCGCTCGAAACCATTATCAGTAAATGTATATGTATAACGGAGAGCGAGGCTTCCGCTGTTAGCTCATCTCTACGTTCAAGTGCAGCGCGGTGGCGGTGAAAGAGAGAGGCCTCACGCCGCACAGTGCTTGCGTGCCGGCCGCCGCGCGCGCAACTCCATTGCATTCCATTACGCAAGCTTATGAATATTTTTTTGCCTACAGATACGATAAACGGCGAGATTTAATCTGCGCGAGCGCGCGATAGCCGCGGCATGGCGACGGACACGGCCGGGGAGGAGTTCGTCACCATCGTTCCGGTCGGAGAGGGCCGACCTCCAGTGAAGGATCCCTCGTTTGTCACCGTGCTGACCGTGGGGGCCGCGGCAGGAGCCGCTGAGGTCGTGGTGCGGAGACCGCGCGGGGAACGCCTCGGACTTGGCCTTAAGTTTGAAGGAGGATCTGCAGCAGCCGAGAAAGTGAGAAGACTCTTAGTACAGTCATGTGCGGAAGATAGTCCTGCTGCAAACGCGAATGCACCTTGGGGACATCTTATACCGGGAGATGAAATATTAGCCATCGACGGAGTATCGGTATCGGAGTTGACGAGAATCGACTGCGTTCGGAGACTCAAAGACTCGGACGAGTCTCTTACACTTCTAGTGCGACATTTTGAATCAGAGACCGAACAAGCTAATAAAATGTCCGATTCAGGTAACACGCCTGCTACTGTAGTAGGCAAACAAGAGATAATTAGACCAACAACACTACCGCCTCCAGTTCCACCCAGAAAACTTGGGAAGAAAAATTCTTTTAAGGATAAGTCTTCGTTGTTGACGGTCGGGGAACAAACGATTAATGAAGGTGGTCAACAAATTGACTTAGAAAGTTTGATTACTGGAAAACACAATGGAGCATTAACAAAATTGTCTAGAAAATCTTCATTTGATAGCCATTTACTTCGACAAAACAAAGAGAGTATTGCTTATCTGAAAAAAGGATCACCTGAAGAAGTGAGGCGCCTGGTTCGCCGCCTCTCCGATGGAAAAGCCATGCCACCAGAAGCGGAAGTTTACATAGATCTTTTATCTTCAGAATGGGAGCGTTGTCTCCTTCTAGCCGATGCCGAGTCAGACGATACCGGCAGCTCGATATCAACAGTCGTAGACAGATTGGGATCGATGGCTAGCTCGGTAGAGAATAGTATTCCATCGACGCCGATTATGCAGCAAAAAACGATCGATATACAAAAAGTTCTCAATTGTATAGAAAATATTGACACGGATATTTTGAGAGACATGACTACGAAAAGATCTCTACATAGACAAGTGGAAGCGAAATCAGCCGATAAGATCACAAATACAACAAACAACGGCTCGAGCATGAGTTCAACATTCAGTTCTCTCACCACAGAAGAAATCGTGCAATCAAAGAAGCTCGCTCCAAATGATACAAACAATAACAGCACAGTTATTTCTAATACATTATTCGATCAAATCACAAACGAGAAAACTCTAAAAAACAACGATAGGAAAGCAGACGAAATTACTGAAAAACCTAAGCCCATGCCGAGGAGTACGAAGGTGGAACGTTCTGCCAGCGAACGCAAGCCGAGACCCATCCCTATTCCTGAGACGCCTCCGCCGCCCGTGCCCGAATCATTATTGACACCGACAAAAAAGAATTGTATCGAAACTTGGCTGCAACGATCCGAAGCCGAGATGAATAATAATAAGACGATTGAGAAATTAGAGGACGGCTCGATGCCGGAGGTGCTACCGCGACTAATCGATTTCGTGCCTAAACCTCAATTCAAGGAGAGTGTCCAAGAAGCACCTCTGACGCGACCCACGGCCCCCCCGCCCCCGCCGCCCGCCGAGACCCGCGAGGACGGCTCCGGCGCCTCCCTCGACACCATCGGAGAGATGGACGAGACCAGCGACGTCACCGACAATGCGTGAGTAACTTACACAGCACACTCCTTCATTGCACTAACAACAACCTAACTTTCAGTTAACCCATATAGCAACGTTTCATTTATATCATCGTCGAGACAGTTTCATGTATTGGTTAATGAAGTTAAGGGCGAAGTATCATTATATCGTTAGAGCGCTATTAAGAGATCATGAATACCTTCATTTGCGAACAATAACCTTTTGTCGCGAGTCGAATGCACCATCAAATGATTAGTTTCGCATATTTGTCATCGGATTTATGCGGTTGTCGGCATAACGGATAAATTCAGCCATAAAACTATCTAAAACCTGTTACTTCGATGATCAGAACTGATATAACTTTTTAATGCCAAAAATTATACATTTCTTTGACTTTGCATAATTTTATTATATCCTGCTAGAGCTTTCGTAATTATGGTATGATAGAGTAGATGCATAATTTATGAGTTACATTTTAAGACTAGGCGAGCTCGGTGAAGCAATCGAGCACATGTTTTCATTCTATTAACTGTCCGAGCCCATAAAGATGATTGAAGTCCACTAACAAGTTTACTTAGTGGAGTGCACAGTTACCTTACATCTATTTTTGTAGGCGATTACTGGAAAAGCATTAGCGAGCGGTGAGTCGACGAGCTACGAACTAATTTCTTGTCGCGTCTTCCCTCGCTTTCCACTAATTATACATACCGTAGTGAGCAAAGCGGTTGCCAGGTCGATGCTTTTATGACTTGCCACCCTAAACTGTATAGTCGCCGGGTGAGAGGCTCGCCACTAAAAGTCTTGCTCGCTTTCGGGTAACTGCCTTTTCCTAAATGAATGGGTCAGTTTACCACCCGGGTTTGCGGCATGTGAACTAGAAAAAGTTGATAAAATAATATTGAATATGTTAGTTACAATATACATGTAAATAGTACACATTTTTCATATTTTCAATAATATCGCTTAAAATTTTCCCCGAAAGAAATATGCCGATAGCGGGTCATCACAAAAACATTGTATTCAGCAGAGTCAGTCGTCGATGAAGGAAAGCAAGGAAAGCTAATTTCCCCGCGGGAAGTACCTAACCATCGCGAGCAAACATCCATTCCGAGTGACGACGGCTTGACGTTACAAATTAACCTTTCCACGGAACTTGCTCGACAATTTCACGTTTTCTCAAATTCGCTCGACATTTTCGCGATATCAAGTACCTAGTCGATTGTGCCATACTTTGATAGATGTTCCATTGTATGCTGTGAGGAAGCTGTATTGTTTATTGACAGTTTCTCCGTTTTCCTGACCCGGAGACAATATCTCATTGTCATAGTGACACCCATTTCTACTCTTGTGCTCGTATTTCCGCATCTGCATTACTGCAACCACACAGACCTAAGTACCTACTCGTAAAATTGTATGACGTACTTACCTGGAGCATCTGAAAGTTAAATGATAGTAAAATAATATGGGTTTACTTAAATATATGTAGTTAGAACTCTACATACAGGATTACAAATGACTGACACACAGAACTTTAGGTTGACTTTTATACATTACGTTCTTTTTAATACTTTTGTCCTTTACTAGCACCTTTTTTTCTAATAATTGGCTGTATGATATTTTAATTAATTGATCGCTCAATTAACATTGATACAAGGAATAACTGATGATTGGTATAGTCGCTTATAAAAGCCTGGACGTATGTATCATTTAACAGTTTTGCATTCGTTACATTATAACCCTGTACTTTAACAATAAAATATTGTATCGTACGTACTTTATCATACTCGTTGCTTACACTAATTTTACAAACTGAGTTCCATAGTGTTGGTTACGTAGATGCCCAGCACCGGCCTAGTATCGATCGATAAGGCCACTTGAAACGATACCAGATTTTTATCAGTGCATTTTGCGCTCTGAATAACTGAATAAAGGCCAGCAGGTTAGTCAGGTTGGTAATAAATAAAGGCAAGTTAACGATGCGCTTCCATTGTTCGCGGCGGCTGAAGGAGCGTCGCGTGCGTGGGTACATCACTACCTCACCACACCCGCATTGCCGCGCAGCGCTGATTACTTTAATTACCAATTTCAGTTTTTATAGCGCCATCCAATCTCAGCTGATAGTTTCGACATTCCACAGATTGTAAGACAAATTAACAGCTTTTAAAACTAACAAAGTCGTCCACTTATCTCGGCGGTTACACAAATTGCGTGAGAGTTTTTAATAACACGTTTGTTTTGTTCAAAAATTTGTTTACATAACTCGTAAAACTGTTCCGCGGCGTTTCTCGGCGAGATAGTATAACTTCATTGTTTTGTACGCAAACAATACTTTTACCAGTTGCACAGGAATAACGGCCGTAGACAAAGAAAATAATATTTTATTCGGAACGGCGACACACATGGCGAGTTTTCTCTATTTTCATGCAAACTAGCGGGTAACAATAGCGGGGTGCTTCGGGGGGCGGGGGTGCGGGGCGCGGGGCGAGTAACTCGAGCCCTCGCCCTGCCACTGCACTCTGGGAATGCACACAGCCAGCCCATTATGTCGACATATAATACCTACCTACATATATACTAATGCATCGACGAAAGCTCTATCATGCATAGTGCATGGAACAACGTACTCGAGACCCGTTACTGTAACCTTGCCTTGTATGCTCTTGAACGTACTACATCAATGCTTTAAGATTCAAACTCAACCTCACACTCAAATGTAAGGTTTTACATAATATTAGGTTTGGGCTGTGCGTTGATAGATCACTATATCAGTCAGTCAATCAGTAAGTCAGTCACCTTTGAGTTTTATATATAATTATAGATCTTGGCAGTACACACAACATATTTTACTTGTAGGCAGATAATGTAGATAGATGTGTCTGTTATAGAGTTCCATATACCAGTAAATATATTATACCTATATATTATATTATATTATATTTAAATTGGTTATCGCAATACCGAAGTGTTATTTCGATAATAATACAGACATTATTAATCATCACTAATTACATGCGTTTTATATATAAATGTACGCACACTGTTGACTGCTATTGAAAACTTGAGGCCTTCACCCAAATTGAAGTACCTAATCATCTTTTTGCTGATCATTGGTATCGAGATATTTAATTAAATGAATTAGTGAGAAATTTGCTCACAAATTTGTTCAATACCAATTTGATGAGATTCGATACTTTATAATTTGTCAATTCTTCAAGCTTTGTTGATTCATACATTTTTACCAACTGTAAAAAGGAGAAATCACTAAATATAGAAGTGTACTGTTGGGTTTTAACAGTAGTATTTTGATGCAATTGAGGGTAGTTATGAATTGCAAGAGCCGACTGGAAGTCTGCGCGTCGCAGACCCGGGAGTAGCGAAACTCGCGCCGTGCGCGGTGGTTGTGTCCGTGACAAACCAGCAATGTACCGTGTCCGTGACACCCAATACTTCAGAGTCCGTGACTCCGTGAGTCCGTGACCGAAAACACCAGGAATTCATATCGAAGAGGAGCAGGCGCAGCACCAATCACGGAGGCTATCCCCGGAGAAGCAGCGTCGTGGATGAAAGGTTGGTGAATGCCTTTTATGATTGCCCTCTTTGCATCAATTCTGTTACGCCAAAATCAACACCCCATACAGTCCACTTAGTATCGAACATGTACAATATACATATACCTATATTTTTTAATATTTTCTTTTATATTCTACTAGCTGTGTTCGCGACTTCGTCCGCGTAGAATAGTTATTTTGGGCATTCATTCTTTCATACATATTTTTTTGATATCTTGAACCGCACTTTTTCGCAGCGCATGCAACGGAAGCCCTCAAAGATGAATAATTTTCCCCTTTTTTCCAAATTTTCCATTGTTTCTTTGCTTTTATTATGTAGTTGCAGCGTGATGTTATATAGCCTAATGCTTTCCTCGATAAATGGTCTATTCAACACAAAACAATTTTTCTATTCGCACCAGTAGTTCCTGAGATTAGCGCGTTCAAACAAACAAACAAACAAACAAACTCTTCAGCTTTATAATATTGGTATAGATTTCTACAAAGTTAAAAAACGTAGCTCAAAATGAAACACGTGCTCAAGGAGCTAGTCCAACATTGGAAACGGTTCGATATAAGTTTAATACAAGCGCAATACTTTGAAGTTGAAGATGTATTTCCTGGCAGATGTTGCGAACTTGTATCTGAGCACCTTGCACGCCTTTGCACTTCCTCTTCGAATTCAATGTAAGTTGATAAAGAAACAATGCGTGCTGTATATGTTTTTTCCTTTTGTTTTTCTATAAAATCGCTGATAAATGGATAAAAAGGTGACCGCTGCTGGCTTGAGTCCACTGATGGTCAATATAACATAATGATGTTGCAAATAATGTTGCATTTCCCAACGTAAATGATATATTTTGCTGTTAAATGTATCATTTTTTTACAGAAAAATTAAAATTTCTCTGTATTTGAAATTAATTAGGTAATTGATAGCCAATGAAAAAGATGTGGAGTAATAATTACAAAATCGACATAATTATATACACCCACGAAAGATGCCCACATGACATTATTTGTGTGATGAAAACTACTACTATTTGTGACTTTTTTGATGAGTTGTATAAAATATATTAAATAGTACATTGACATAAGATCATGAAATATCTAGTGTATAGTCGTCGATAAGTAATGTTTTACTGTGGGGAGTATCAAATAGATGTATATAAATCTTTTGTTTTTTTTCAATACAATGTCACATATACCTCTACATATGTATACTCAAATTGAAAGTACTCGATACACTTAAAACTAACTTATCAACAAGTTTTATCAAACGATCTCGCGCATGAATACCGCTTAGGTATAACAACAATAAAATAAAATCGCAATCAGAAGCCTGCAAAACTAAATGAGTAGGTACCTATATGTATATTGTATGTCTACACATGACACATATGACATGTAATCAGTTACACAATCGGTATTTTAATGAAAGATATTTGTAATGGGAGCCCAAAGCAGTGATGGAGCATGAAATAGAAAGTCAATTGTAGCTATCATCAGCGCAGCCACTCGATGACGCGCGTTCTTCAATCAGCCTTAAGGACGAGCTCCCAAGAAGAGCGAGATGGCAATACATTTATTGCGACAAGATTCTCCAAATTCCCTCTATTTGAAAGCTTAGAACTCCGCTTGAGAGAATAAATTCACTGTGGGAAAAAATATATGTTATTCTGTATAGTTTTTCAAAGAGATTGTAATTTTAGAAATTTCGATACTTTGTAACAAGAATCCAAAAAAAATTTTTAGAAAAAATTAGAACTAGCAAGCGGCGATCTCTAGAATTCTAGATTACTAGCGGCGCCCCGTGGTGTTTCCCGCGTTTCGTAGTTATAATATTAATGTAGGGTCTAAATATCTCCTTGCCAAATTTAATCCAAATCGGTTCAGCTGTTTGAGCACAAAGAACGGCCAACATACTTACACCCTCACAAACTTTCGTCTTTATAATATTACTGGGATGGGATTGTACGGAACCCTTCGTGCGCGAGTCCGAATCACACTTGGCCGGCTATTCAATAATTCTTCTGCTATTCGGGGTTCCCAGAGAATATATAACACTAATTAGCTGCGTTTCATTTGAAACTGTTTTCGTGTAGGTGCTTAACTCGTGCATAAGTATTTTTTTTTATATTGAAGCGCCATATACCTACTTTCGCCGATTTTATACCAGGTAAGTAGGTAGGTATTACAAGTTACATACTACTGGATTAATAATTTAGTAGGTAAGTGCTTACTGATTTCAAACAACTGTAAACAAAGTACCTATAAAACTAGTTACCTACATATATGTAATATAAAGTTATAAGTAAAAAGGTAACTACCATATACCACGTATATTGAACCTACTTATCAATTACCTCTATCTGTATTGGTATGAAATAATAAATAGTTATAATAAGAACAAACAAGTAGCAATTTGAAAAATTATACCGACTTTTTTCAGTGACCATATAATACTGTACGAACTAATTTGACTCCCGTCTCAACACCCCGCGCCGCGTCCCGCGCGCGAGTCGCACCCTAGCCGATCCCCGGCGGGCGCGGCCGCGTCATGTTAGCACGTCCGTCCGCTACGCCTTGAACATGATTATGACCGGCTACGCCGTTTCTTATTTGAGCAATTGTCGTGTATATTGAGCGGCAAGTGCGGGGCCGGGTAGGCAATATCGGTCACGTGGTCTTTGGGAAGCGCCCCCTTAAATTGATATCACGCTGAACACCACTCGCTGGAAGAATGCGCTTGATAAATAAGATTTGACATATTTTTGCATACATTGGCACAATCGATTAATTGATTCGAGTCAAAATTTCGATAGTATCAAATTACTGATAGAAATTTGCTTATATTCAAAATCAAATATGAATTCAACTATGTAAGTACCTATATACAATGAAGATTACATTCTGATTCTATAGAATGCAAAAAATAATATAGAACACATTTCTCTCAGACGGAGAATTTGTTTCGTTGTCCCTGTTTGGCTAAGAACAACAGTCGCTACTCGTTAGAAATATTTAACAATAGTGTTTTTGGGAGTTTGCATATTGTCTCTCTAAAAAACTAAAAAAATAAGGAAAATACGTTGGTTTTGTTTTAGTAAATTATTTTTTAATTCATTACCTACACATATGAAATGATCAGACCTTGATAGGTAGATTAATAGAGATGAGTATTTCAACTCAGCTATCTAGTAACAATACAAAACATACTTTTATATAGTAGTATAGGTATGTTATCTATACTAATATTATAAAGCTGAAGAGTTTGTTTGTTTGTTTGAACGCGCTAATCTCAGGAACTACTGGTGCGAATTGAAAAATTATTTTTGTGTTGGATAGACCAGTTATCAAGGAAGGCTTCAGGCAATATAACATCACGCTGCAACTAATAGGAGCGAAGAATTAAAGAAAATGTGGAAAAAACGGGGAAAATTATTCATCTTTGAGGGCTTCCGTTGCGTGCGCTGCGAAAACGGTTCAAGATATCAAAAAAATGTGTATGAAAGAATTATTTCTCTTGAAATAATCTAACAAAATGTCCGCAACAGTATATAATAATAATAATAATATGTCTTTATTGCACACCAACATGAAAGAAATACATGAAAGGATAAATTTATGATGACGTACATATGGGCGGCCTTATCGCCTTAAGCGATTTCTTCCAGGCAACCTTTGGATGGACACGATTAGCTGAGAAGAAAAGGGTCAGAGGTGTACTAAAACAAATATAAGGAATTTATAAATACATACAAAAAAAAACCTAACTACAACAACAAATACCTACACAATCAAGTAATTATAACACATACACTACTTACATACAGAATTATAAATTACAGATTTGCCAAAGTTAAAAAAATGGTGGAAAATTTGATTTTGAAAAATTAATAAGGATTTAGACTTACGTATAGAAAGAGGCAAAGCATTCCATAAGGCTACAGCATGTACTGCAAACGACTTATGAAAGTACATATTAGCCTGAGTAGAGGAAGATGATGGAAATGACAGAAGGAGAGATCGACTAGGACGTAAGGAGACAGAATGTGTGGGAGTCACAAAACTGAAATATTCTTTCAAGTAATGAGGGGTGACAGGATGGAAGAGAATTTTGTAGAGAAAGGAAAGAACATGAGTATTGCGGCGAAAGCGAATCGGTAACCATTTGAGCTCCTTGCGTGACTCTGAAATACGATCATATATATATATCATATATGTATATGTCTATGTTTTAAGGTTAACTCACTAGAACCGTTTTTATGGTAATAACTATTCCACGCGGACGAAGTCGCGCGCATCAGCTAGTTTATGATAAACATTGTAAATAGCTTTCCAAGTCAAGTGGCTTGATAAGAAGAGGCGAGCTCTTGAGTATCACTGTATAATTTATATGCGCTATTTGCAATAGACGACCCATCGTTTGTGATAATTAAAGCAATTGAATGGACATTACAATCATTGTGTTGTTTATTAAATGAGCTCGCCAATGAAATGATATTTTTTATTATTAATTGATTATTGTTTATAATTTTGCCCTTTGAAATAAGATTATGAATGCATGGTACGCCCCTTTTTGCCGTGTTAATTTTAATCATTCTTACGTAAAATAGAAGTATCTCGATTAATAAGGTAGTAAATATACTGACGAGTTTTTTCTCTGCTATCAAGATTTGTCAAATGCCATTTGCAAAATGCTAGAAGGATAAGAACTTGACTGATAAATTATAAATAATAATAATAATAAATAAATAAATAAATATTTCAGGACATATCACACAGCGCCATCTAGCCCCACACTAAGCAAACGCTTGTGTCGTGGGTACTAGATAACGGATATAATACTTATATACTTTTCTTTTGTAAATACATACTTATTATACATACAAACGACCAGACTCAACACAAGTAATTATAACATTTTTAAAGTACATAAATACTTGTGTCATGCGGGAATCGAACCCGCGACCTCTAGATTAGAAGGCAGAGCCACTACCAACTAAGCTAACAGGCCAGTCACATGATTTTGATTACTTATCTGTTTCCATCATAGTTGACAATATAAATGTTGCATATTGTGAAAATGTGTTTCCCTTCGTAGTTACATAGCGAATTATGGAGCTTAGTGGCTCCTGTGAAACTGTAGACTCTGTACCTACTCTCTATCTACTTACCTATAAATCTTGTATTAATCATGGACTAAAATTAACCTAAAGAGGTTATAGAATGCTCAATTCTAGAACATTGAAGTCTTGGAATTTTGTTTTTATCCAACCGCGCAACGCAAATGAGGTTAACGTATTTAGTTTCAATGTTTGTTGTTATAACACTTACAATTTAGCCACTCTGAGCTACCCATATTTGGGAAATTTGTACACTATTCAGAATTCTCTATCGATGTACTAAAATACAACAAGTTTCTGTATAGCCAAAGATCTCGATCAGGGAAGTACAGATATATATTATTGAGAATAAATAAGATTACATGAATTGGCTGATAGGCAGTAGATGTGCCATTTGATGATATTTTATCTAGACACAGCCACACATGAATGCATGTTCTCACACAATTCCAAAACATGGTTGGATAGACTGTTTAATTTATAAATTATTGTTTTGATGTAGACTCAAGTTGAACATTAAAATGAATCATATATTTCGTTCTCATGGCCATTCTTATGTACCATAATAATGACTCTAAGCAGGTGACATCATGCTGATTTCATATCAAAGTAAACGGTATGCGATATGGCAAATGACAAGTTTTTTGAAGATTGATTAACATCGCTTGACACGACGGACAATTTACCGACGCGTGTTTTTGTTTGGTTGATATATTACTAAATGGTGCCTCGTCCTCATTACAAGCGGATGCTTGTCTGAATTAGAGATGCCGAATGTCCATTAGGTTTTGGTTTGTTTTGACTCTTTTTCATGAAATGCGTTGAGAACAAATTTTGGGTACAACTCAATTATTTTTAATTTAAAGTCTTTAATCTAGCCCAAACTATTTTTTTTATTATGTCCGATTCAAAAAATAATTTATTCATCGTACGATTGTAAAAAAAAAATTGCATACCTTCTCACTAAATATAAGATAGATAGATAGATTAACTCTTTATTGTTGACACAATATAGTAAAAAAAGTACATAAGACAAATTGTATTTAAACTAGTGCCACAAGCGGCGGCCTTATCGCTGAAAGCGATCTCTTCCAGGCAACCTTCGAGAGAAATAAGCAAAAAGAAAAAAAGCTATGAGCTATAAGCTTAATAGGTTATCATTGAATTTAAAAAGTGCTATTTTATTTGTTAAGGAATTAAATCCCAAATAACTGATTCCTACATGACTGCAGATATTTAAGGTTGCGCAGATAAATCAGTAGCTTAAGCCTGACCTCCCATACGGCGAGCTGCATCCATTACCGCATTGCAGCTCAAACTGTCCAACTATGTAGGTATGCCATATACAATGCTTCGTATGTATTTGGTAAACACTCTAATCTAATACAGTGAGTGTGTCATAAATAATACGTTCTTAAGAATTGTTGTCAACAATGTTTTAGATCTAGGGAAAAGGTAAACAAATCTTATCTAAAGTATAGCGCATGCATTTCATCATGTAAATATTGAATGAAATTCACTAAAAATCTACATTTGCAGGATGATTTAGAAATGTAATTCAAAAATTGATATTCAGTCAGAAATGAACACAAGAAATAACATATTTAAGTGAGAACAAAAGAAGTAGGTCCAAATACCACGGTAAGAGTTTTACGACAAAATCTAGAAAGGAGAAAATCGCAATGTTCCGTGAAAAAGAATCTTGGTAGTAATGGTTAGGAGACGGCAATGAGATAGTACGATTTTATGGCCACTAATCATAAACATGCTAGCAGTTAGGTTTAGTAGGCCATGATTGGCGTGATAGACCTCTGCTATAAAGCGGTGCTAAACATTTTATACTCACAGTAGTTGCACGGACCATCTTAAACATATTTTGTAAACGACTCGTTGTAAATATTTTGATGTAAAATATCGCTAGAACACGCCTAGTCACGTTAAATGTGACTTTCTAAATTGCTAGGTTTCTTTACTTCAATTTTAACATTATTTACAGCTATAGAAAACGCTTTTCGTAGCGATGTAGCTTTATTTTCTCCCAAGGTTTTATCGATGGTTATTTACCCAGTGTTAATGATCCACATCAATTATGTTCAGTAATGAATCAGCAATGAGTATCAGGTAACGCACTCAAGAGATACTTCCCGAGCTTTCGATCCGTCTTCGTAACGGATAGCTCTAATCGCTTTAATGATCGTCTGCGGTACAATACACAATATTGACTTGTCCCAGAATGCGGTCGAGAGTGGTTGCATATAATAATCCATTATTAGACCGCAGTTTCGCTTTATTTCGAAGTGCAAGTCATATTAGACCGCCATTACGGGGTCGCTCTCGCGTGGATGCGGTCTGTGTACACTGTACACTCTGACTGGACTAACGGCCCATCTCGTGTGTTATGTATTCACAAGCCGTATGGACATGTAACACTTATTAGAGGCGAATGTTGGCCACTGTTTCGCGACGCCACCAGTCTGCGGCCTAATGGTTAGTGCTCATTTCGCAAACGACCGTATTGTCCGTATATGTTCCAGTGACTTTTTATGAATCGTTCGATTTTATTTCTTGTTTTGACATCAGTTAAGTAACTTATCGCCCGAAACGTATGAAATCAATCAAATATGCTGTAATCGAATAGATTGATCGGTTTGAAAACGATTTGCAACTATGCAAATTGTATCGGCTTTCAGCTAAGTTTTGTTTGTTGCGGAGAACGGCTGATAAACGATTTCTATGTTATCATTTATTGATTATTTGTTGTATGTATGTGTCAGTGGACGAATGAGCCTTATAATGCGAGATAAGCGCAGTCGATTGTCAGTGTTATCTGGTAGAAGTAGGCTGCGTGTGCGCCGCGACCGCTAACGGGACCGGCGCCGGCCGCACTGATTGGCCCTGCAACTCTCAGATGTTGTCTCTGCAATCCAATACATCTAATACTGTTATTAAATTTATGTTTGTATCTCTCCATACTTTCTCTCGTGTATGATGATAATCACCGGCATCGATCACGGCGGACCTATCGAGATTCTTATTCTTATCCGCTTAACATATTTCAACACCTACGTTAAAAGCAACTTTATGGTTTTGCAATCAATGCAGTAGATTGAATTAGACGTGAGATAGATATTTAGACGATAAGTAGTGAGTAATACTTTATTTATGGAAGTATGTATCATGATTAATTAAAGTATTATGATAAACCACAGTTTTTTTTTACATTAAATAGGCTTACGTTTGACTATAGCCTGCCTGATGTTAAGCACCACTATAGTCTAAGATGTAGCACGCTTGCCTAGAAGAAACCTATTTACTCTAGATTTGAAGACCCCTGGGTTATAATATATAGATATAGGTACCTATATTTTATTACAGCATTATCAAAATGCCTACATAAAACTTCATTAACTGAGAAAGAGTAGCCATGTCTTCTACCTACATAAACTTAGAGGCGACTTTATAAAGGTATCTCGGCATCATCTTGTCGTGGCTAAATAGTATATTCAGTGCCATTAACTTAACAAGAGAGAAGGCAAACACGAGAGCACTAGTAAATATAAGAACCTAATTAGAAACGAATTCCTCGCCACAAAGTTGCATTAACATTAACCGACTTAACAATATTTTCACAAGTCGTAGGCGTATTTATACATGAATGAAATTAAACTTGGCAATGCGGTTGTGGATGTCAGCGAATTCTTTCCCTACTTTTTACTCGTATTAACTAAATGGCGTGGAGTCGTTGAAATATTTGGAATTCCGATGTTGAATGGCGGAAGCGGTGAGTGTGGTGCCTTGATCTTGTTCAATTATGCTACCCTACATATCGCGGAGGTAGAGCACGCGTGTATGTGTGTCTGTGTGAATGTAGGAAACGTCGCGCGGTGACGTGTGGTGACAATAGCACGTTCGACCCTGTTCGCACGCTCGTCCCACTCTCCATTTATCGACTTGTTTGCTCCCTTTATAAGCCATTTAGATATTTTAGCAAACGTTTCAGTATTGCCCGAAATAGCCATTCTAAAATTGTCTACTCGAGACTGTTTTAGCAGCGGGTCTCACAGCGGAATATTATATTAGTACGGACCCACTTTAATCGCACGTTTGCAGTGTCGGGCCAATAAAAATCAATACAAATGACTAATAATTAACAAGAAGCAATAAATCTATTGAAATTAAAGGTTAACAACTTTGGTATTTAGATCAATAGTGATATTTTAAAAGACTAATTCGGTATAAATTTCAATCAGGAAACAGATAACAGATGCACAATTAGCAAATCGTATTTTGCTACCAAAATGAATACAAATCAGATTAGTCTTACCCTTAGGCGAAGGAAATATTATTTTGCACAAAGATGACACACTTACAAACAAGTTGTATCGCAGCTCAGAACACTCTCTTTATTATTTATGATCTGAGAACAAAATGAAGTATCCAATTAGCGCATGACTGATGTTGTAAACGTGTTTTGCAAAAGAAATAAACCGAATCACTTTACGGCATTATCATAAACGAAAGCTATCCAATCGCTAACGGTGGGAAAACAACGAACTGAGTTGAGCTATCAAAATGCCATTGCAATGGTGACTTTTCTCCGAGGTGCCAGTTGAACTCTAGCCAGTACACACGCAGGTAGGTGTGGCACAGGCTTGTCGGAATCTAGGCCCTTTTTTTAAATACCTATACCTTATTTGTTGCGAGATATTTAGATCGTAGATTTATTTGGATGTAAGTGAAAACAGTTTCGTCACGTCTTGGTAATTGCTTCTTCTAGTACAACATAGATTAGTTATGATTACTTACTAATTACATAATATGTTCACTGATGGTGCTTATGTAGATAAACAAAAATTTTAACAAAATCATAAATTTTTTCAACTCTCAACTTATTGGTTGCCTCATGTTATTTAGAATCGTCTAAAATATGCTCATAATTTACAGGTAAAATAGAATTGCAATAAAGTTTCAGAGTACACAGTGAATAAATATTAGACAGACATGATTAAAAATGTGAGAGTACATGCCCTCCAGTCGACTTTGCAGCAGACCTCTGAAGCGCATTTACCCCGACCAAGGATTTCAATTTCTATTGAGGAACCATACAGCCTTCTTTATAAAAAATATTAATTTCTAGAGGAGTCCAGTATAAGAATACTCGCATTTGTTAATCCAGAGTCTGAAGTAGTCAAATACTAGATTCCAAAAAAAACTGTCTAACCTTTTTAGCATGAACAAATGATATTCATCTCCGCAAAAAATAATGATCACTTTCTTCTATTTTTGTTGATGTCTTGTAAATCTATGGATACATATTTTAATAGTGGTACATCATGATCAGTCTTCAGCTATGTTGATCTACGATTAAAACCCTTATCGATTTTGTGTCATGTGATCCATTTTAGCTTCAAATTGGGAGATGGAGTTGCGATAAAGGCTGTTCAAAACATTGAGCTATAATGTACTTACGTAAGTACATTATAGCTCAATGGTTCAAAATGAATTTAAATTTGAATCAATCAGCTGATACCTAAATAATTGCTAGAGACATTTTGCTGACTCAAGTATGATGACAAAGCTTTTAATGATATAAGGTCCTGTCCAAAACGACATTAGAGATGGTGACCGAAAATTGATTAAAAAAATGTGTTTTGGTTCAATTGAATTACGCATGTAAATTATATAGATTTATCAGTTGGTTTTCTGTAAACTGAGTTGACCGCACCTTACTCATATTTGTACTGGAGGGCTACATACTGCTTTTCATTTGTAAGCATGTTAGTCTAATGATAAATGAATCATAAATAATTAATCTATGTTAATCTATGTGTACATAGGTTACTTTTATCCCGGATGCCGGATTTGCTTTTAGTGACTCAGCGTGGCTCGACCAGTGGACATATTAAACATTTTGCCTAACTGCTAGTAGCAACAGCGTCTCTCTGGCTGTTTCATAGTATAATTTATAATTTTTTATATAAATTGTTGCAACCTCAAAAAACGTATCTTCAAAGCAGGATTCTTCCGCTTTCACGCACTTCAAGCAATACTACAAGCTAGCATATCATTACAGCACATTCCTACCTATACACTACGTATAGGTACTTATATCAACACAAGCATTATAAAGGTCTAGCCGTTGTTGAGTTCCATCGAAGTGCTGACGAAGCCTCACTAACGGTCGGCTCGCGGCAAAGCCTGATCCCTCTCGGCAGCCACTTGAAGCCACGATCGCCCTTTGCTAACCTTTTACATACTCGTCGAGAGGACAGCCTGAGTTGATATTGTCCGCCTAGATTTAGATGTTCAAGTGATAGGCTTTGAGTACAAAATACAAAAATACAAAATACAAAATCATTTATTTTTTTTTAAAGATATTTTTCACAAAATGTTATTGGTATTTAACAAGATATACATATCTAACTACAAATCTTTCATGTGCTCGTTATTGTACACCCCGTCTAGTCTTTTTTATATATTTTCCTCTCCATCCTACGGTTGCCTGGAAGAGATCGCTCTTAGCGATAAGGCCGCCATTTGTGGCATTAGTTTTAATTATTTGTTTTTCCGTTGTGTATTATGTTTTTATGTGTGTCCAATAAAGCATCAATCTATCTATCTATCTTATGCAAACAAATCAAGAAGTTCTAAGCTAATGATTACTTAGAAATCATCTATATGATCTAAAACAGGCACAAAGAAGTTGTTATTAAAGGAAAGAAGGAGACGGCCGGTCTAGTTTACAACTTTACATACAAGATATACAAGAAAATGATTTGACGCTCGTTTGTACAGCTGTGGGCCTATTTTGACATGATGTTTGTAAATAAAACATCTTCACTGACAGGTTTACGGCTCGCAAAAAATACATTTACCCACAGTCACACACTCTATTCTTGAAGCTAAACTAGCCCCGTAATAAGGGTTGGTGCTCGAATAATGATTATCATCGCCTCGTTCCAAGCAATTATAGCACCATATTAGGAAAGTGGTAAGTAGGTTCTCGGGCGGATTGTCGCAGACACGGTCATCTTGTAAAAATAGTTTTCTCACAAGCGACATTCGTTGGTGTGCATTCTCGAGGCTTTTGTGTTTGTGTCGCTCGGAACGCGGCCGGTTACTTGCAGCTTTGACCTTAGCTAATGTGACGAACGAAGCAGGCAGAAGTCGGTGCGACATTATGTGCATTAAATACCGGTTTAGCTAAAGAAGGTTTAGGTGATCGAGTGGCTCGATGTGAGAATGTAACTCGATAATAACGTGAAGGCTTTCCGGTGAGTGGTCCGGAGGCTGCGCGCGCGCACCGTCGCGAGACTCGCGGGGTGGGGGGCCCGCGCAGGGGGGAGGTAGTGCAGGGGGGAGGTAGTGCAGCGGGGAGTCACGACGTGGTTTGCCTAGACTAGCTTTGCTTGGACTCGTTGCCTTTCTCGACACAGCCTTTTCACTTCTAAGGAATTCGCTCTCGTATGTTCGAATGGGAGCGTAATGGATCGTTGTTCTTTAGTACTGAGAATTTTATCCTTATTACAAGATATTTTAGTATATTATTATATTTTATTAATATGTGTAAATATTGTTTCTTATTATTTTAATAAATCCCCTTTTATTATATTTCATATTTTGAAATTAATATTACATATTTAACTAACATAACTTGTATTGAAAAAATAAACAGTTTTGTTGTGAGTACGTTTGTGCAGTTTGTAATGCATACCTACACCTATGGTTACATAAATCGCTCCATTAACAAAGCAAACAATCTTCACAACGATAATTTCCACGGTTCAACAACGAAGGTCGCGCGAGTGATCAGTGCTCTTGTTTCGAGCCGCGTCAGGTATTCAACTCTCAGACCCTGACATTTACATGGAGCCTGCCGATGACCTGTTTTCGAACATATCTCGCTGTCAAAATACGCTTTTGAATAAATTCCAATAGTTGGTGAAATACCGCCAATTAGAATGGTAGTTTGTGAACTCATTGCTAATTGGTTTCGTATTGGCTAGTTCCAGAGCGCACTAATTATAATTGTAAGTGTTGTTTTGCATGCAACTCTGTGTGTACCATGGCTTTAGGAGGAAGTGATTCGATTCTGTGGAATTGTGTAATGGACGTATTGGCATGCCCCGTGTTGAGGTTAGGTTCTATTATTTCAGCCAGTGTATTGTGCTAAAAGTGATAAGCTTCATTAGCGTATTGCACAAAGTGATTACTTACGAGTATATTTTTTCATGAACCGTTTGATGTTTTATTTCTGCTCATTATTGACTACCACATAAAATGGTAGGTACGTACGGTACGTCTAAGTACCGTATTGTAACTTTTGTACGACAAAGGCAAGCATCTGACCATCTAACTTCATCTTTCCTACGATAACAGAATATCCGACGTACCGTTTTCTTACCACACCTTAATGTTCGTGTGAATGAATTTTGTGGTATAAGCAATTTTCAGTAAACTATTTAGGTTTGTTAGCAGTCAGTGATTTGTGAAGACATGTACCGTTTAAAGTGAAGAGGCAATTCAACTAATTAGGTACAAATCGTTAGTAACCGTTTAACGAGCTCTCTTGTCTCTTGTAAAGTTTATTGATATTGTAAATGTGAAGGCATCATCATACTTAAGTATGTAACTGTTTGAGGTAACTGTAGACTGGCAGAGTAAAGGCCTTATTTCTTTTTATCTCGTTAGTGCTAGACTTCAGAATATATTTTATAGTTGACTTTAACTAACCATTCAAAATGACAGAGAAAATGGGGATGGGTAAATACACAGCTACGTATATCGTTCGTTTTCCCATTATGCACGGTGTTTGCATGTACATAGCGTAGCTCTGTTCTGTTAACCCATTGGAAAACATTTGATTACATTGCATGCGATTGCAAAGCTTTACACTGAATTCAGCACGTAGCGAAGCAAAAACATTGCCATTTATTTTTCCTAGAACGTCGCCTGATAAATGTAAAAGCTCGTTGTTCCAATTTGTTACGAGTTCATAACTCACGTTCAGCTATCGAAACATTATAAGTTCTAACATTTAAGTTATGGTAAAACATTTCTCATAACTTGGCATTTCAATAGCTAGTTCTTGGAATTAAGCTGTTAACTTTGACATGGGTAGCCATAACATTGATTGTGAAGCTGTAATAGGTGTGTTTAATGTAAACAGTGGCACTGGAGGAAGTTTAATGGTAGGTTGTCGAGCCAAGACCTCTACCACTGGCTCGCGAAAGGACTGCCCTTCGATACCAATACTGTCGGTCAAAACGAGTTTGTATAACGTCGAAACTGTAAACAACTGTGAATGTAAAACATGTGACTTGTCTTTTTACATAGAAAAATGTGAGATATTTCGCAATATCCATAATTAGCAATCGAGCTATGCGTGTTTCATAAGTTCGACATACCGGAGTAGGGGCTAAAGTAAAAACGCAGCTTAGCGAGCAGTTAGTGCGGTGGAGGCGCCCGCTGCCCACTAATTGTTGCTATTACACAAATTGGTCACTTATTCTGAATTGGCATAAATCACTACCCTGAGCCCGGACCCTGCCATTGCGACGCGAGCACCGCGCAAGTACAAGCGCGCTCACTTGTTTTGTAAATAAAGAAACACATTTCACATGAGCATGACTTGCTGTAGTTTTTTTTTTCGTCGCAGCGCTACTGGTCTTTGTTTGCTAACCTTGAAGATCTTTGTCGCGACTACGAGCTTCGCTTTTATCGAGCCTTAAATCGCCGACTGTATGCTCGGATACAATGCTCTTAGTTCAAATTCTTATTTCTCTTGTTACAGGAAACCTGTAACGACAACTGAAACGAAAGACAGAAAATCTTCATTTGAAAGAAACTTCTGGGAAGGTATGTTATTTATATTTTTAAGAACATTTGCAAATGAAGTATATATAAGTAGATACGATTAGTGTACATAAATAATGGCTTTATTTATATATCGAAGTACTTGCACGGCCGTTAGTGGGTAAGTAGGTTGCTTAATTAGTATGACAAGCTGATGCCAAGTTATTTTGGCTCGAGTCCAAAACCATCTTTTCCATTTACCTGCACCACTAGGCATTTATGCTTCTGCCAACTTATAAACGAAATCGTAACGATAGGAGGCTTTACAATACACATACTAGCTTATAAATTATAAGTACCTACTTTCTTTATGGCCTTGGTGGAAAACTTTTGCAAGCACACTGTAAATAAATTAACTGAAATTAAAGACATACAATTTTGCCGAGTGCATGTTCTAAACATGATAGACATAATAGACCCAGGCGGTTTTTTTACTTTGTTATAATTTACTTTTTATGTTATAACCTAGGCTATAAACGGGTTAAGGAAAAGTTTACACAAACACCTATCTCCGAAGGATAGCTATGTAAATGTATGTACAAGTTTCTATTGGTTTCGTTCCTAATAAGGTTCTAACACAGCACAACAAGTAAAGGTTTGCTATAATGTTTTACAAAGGCGCTTGTAGTTTTTCTTGTTCTTATTGATATTGAGAAAAAAAATGTGGGCTTAACGGATACGATAATCAATTTAAAACATTAAATTTAAAATCAAACATGAATATCCATACTCATTTTTGTTAACTTTTATAGTTATAAGGTTTAGAAGATATTATATTGCGCTTTGCAGCTTTCTGCGGTTTCGGCAATAAAATTAAATCATAATAGCTAAAATAGCCTTTAGATATGCATTAGGCATAAGATATGTTGTAAGTTTCCAAATTTGCAACACGCTCTAAACTCGTTTCGCGTCATTTAAACATAACTATTCGTTGCTTAATCCAGTTTATGTAAATTTCTTTATTGACAAAGTTTTTGAACTTTAGAGAAATTCTTGTTGTGGTCATCTTTTTAGCATTCATTTATTCAGAGCCAGTTTTTTATACCATAAGGACAAATGAAACTATGGGAACTAAGCTTTTTTTATGTTACACCTTTTCTATCACAGGTTTATTCAATAAATATTTGCATGATAAAAGATTGTGATGTGAAAAAGGTGTGAATCCGAACTTATAGTAATTTTGACACAACTTTCGTATGCTAAATATTTTTTGCAACTCTCGCCAAAATAAACAAAAACGCTTAGAGGCTTTTTATGAAGAATTTATGTAGTTTCAGAATGTTTTTTCTAATCCGTCTACTAAAAAAGATAAAAATAATTGAAAACACGAAAATCCTTGCATGCTCCGGCAATGAAAGTGCACCTTGCGCCTGCTCCACACCTGCCCATTCCTTGCAAATGGCGTAACGCTCGCAAAGCTTGGACCACATTGCGAGAATTACGTAAATACGAATTATATCATTTGCGAAAACACAGATGTCGTTTCAGAGAACAATCAACCTAGGAACAACTGTTGCCCATTGAAAATATTGAGCCTACCTGTCAAGTAACTTTATATGCACTTGAATATTTTAGTAACTTCTTATGAAATTGATAAATATTTTAATCTTTATTTTTTGGCTATGTCACAATGAAAAGGTATTCAGATTTATTTATCATTTGTTTTTGAAAAGTTCATTTTTCCACATACTAAAATACACAGTACACAATACTAAAATACACAGTAGTTTTATTTATAATCTAGCCCATGTTTAGTTGGGCAACAACAATAAAGAGATACATTTTAGACAAAAATGATTTTCTTTTTCATTTAATTTAGACCTTTATTCATTTAAATAATGTGGACTTGCCTTAAACAAAAACCGCCTTGGATCGAAAAAAACAAGTGTTTTTTTTATAAAGATAGTAGGTCGTTGTTTTGTAGATAAAATTAAACTCGCTCGTTTTTCGCTTTGTTTAGCTGAAAAAAGGATGCAACAACAACTTTGGCTTGGAATAGACTTGCTTTTAAGATTTGTCAGAATTTTTATGTCTATTTATGAGTTGCACTTCAAACTGCACATTTTTGATATTTATTGTTAAGTTATGTTTTTATTATATAAGGAATCAAACCAAATAAGCTTGCAATGATGATGCAACGCAGGAATTCATAACAAGTGCCCGCAAAGCCTTTTAAAGGGGTCATGTGATACGTTAAAAAACACGCACGTGCACTCTAGTCAGATCGAATGACGCCGAAATAGTCGGAGGATAAAATTGCATTGTGCAGGCAGCGATGCACTAAACACCTAAGGAATAGATACTATATCGGTTCTTATCGGGTAAGCACGCTCTATCTTAGGCAATAGCCTTTGCTTGCTATCAAGCAAACTATGGCCAAGTGCAAACCCGTTAAAGATAAAAAAAAATTGCGCAAAATCAAAAGTAAAATCTTTCATTGATTGAGAGATTTAAAATTAATATAATCGTTTCGATTACACTACTACTTTACAAAAACCTGAACATACGGTCGTCATCTAAGGTTTTTGGTACAATGATTCGATCCATCTTTAGATGCAAGTACTCAAATTCTGATAGTATCACTCACATGTATAACAAAAAAATTTTGGTCAATTTGAAAATTCCGTATCCGCTTTGGTTTATTTGTAAAATCTTTATACTTATACAAGTCGTCGGATCATGTCATATAAACAGTTACACCGCTCACGTAGAGTTACGTAAAAAGGTGAGTCAAAGGATTTTTTCGTAATTGTAAACAAAGTGTGACTGCGCTGAGGATACGAATAGGTATATGGATGTGGTTTCTGAAACTCGAACGCATTGTTAGTCATCATGGCCAGGAGTTCCGAACTAAATAGTAAGTTCGACCAGTTATTAATTTTTAAATCATGTACCTATTTTGCTTATCAAATTATTTAATTTGTATGGAATTCAAAAGTGATCACCTATAAAAAACTATGTACCTTGATACATACTTAAATGCTCCCTGTGATTGCAATTACATGTTGATAGTTGAAATTGTTAAGGGGATTTTATAGTTTGTCGTACTCGTAATAAAACCTGCATCGATTATATCTAGAAGCGTCTTCGAGCATTTCAGCAGGATTAAGTAACTAGTTCCGTAATAAAACGCGCTTTCAAGCGAATTCCCGCGATGAAAGTAATGTTGGCTGGAATCTGGCCGCGGTCGTAAAGCGCGACCTGCGCCCGCGCAGCTTGCATTGTTCCCCGGCCGACGCACACCGGGCCGGCTACAAACAATCACCTTCACACTCAAACTTATTGCCAATACTCCACACATAACTTAGATTCGTTACGCACAAATCAATCGCAAAGCTCCAACCCATTATATTTTATTCGACATAAAAAATATTTCAAGGAACCATTAAAAGCTTTTCAATTCTGATTCGGGCGCAATTAAACTTCTTTCGCGTTGGAAGTTTCGGCATTTCCTCCCGTGAAGCGACAAAAAGAGTTATTCACGACGGTTTTCGTTCCTCGTGCTCGAGATCACAGAGTTAAAGTCGTTATTCAGTGAGTTGTTGGGCGAAAACAGTCGCAACGTTTAGCGGATTCCTCGAGTCGCAGCGTTCAACTTGACCGCTCGCATACCGACACAAAAGTATTTTTTTATTGCCACCACCTATATATATAGTAGGCATATATATGTATGAGTGTGAGCAGAGGGGCTGTAGTTCATTCACAGTACCGGCCACTCTCTAAAAAACTAGTCGGTTTACTTATCACCTTAACTTATTGTTTTTGTACTTCAAAAGCTCATACTACATCTTATACTTATGCAGTTATGAACGAGTTGAGTAATATAAATTACGTTGTAAGAATGAACGAGATTAATTAAGTTCAAACAAAATGATTCCGGTGATAGCGATCAGCAATAATCTTTAATAATATTCACCAATATCTATCGGCATTAAGAGGCTTAATAAATGTTGACCACCCGACCTTTGCCGCTGTAAATGTTGCGTCTGTGGTCGTCTTGTTTTGTTCAAATTACGTAATACATGTCACTGGAGAAAGTTAATTTAGTTTTGAAAGTGAAATCTATTGCACTTTCTTTCACTTATCCATTTCATAGTTTCGCCGTTCGATCAATGAAAGAAGCCATCGATCTCTAAAAGTCAGATATCTTGTTTTCCGAAACCCGCTCGTCATGGTTCCCACCAGCGAGGGCGAGGTTACCGGTGTCATCTGCTCGATCGACGCACCGTGGACTGACAGCTCGCTTCGTGCGGAGATTCTTTCAGGGCACTTGCTTTAAATTGCATTCCTCGAGCTATAGCTTGTATAGGCGAGAGTGGGTGTACAGAGGCTAGGCATTACTGGAGGGTGTAATAAAAGGACGGGAATGTAAAAAAATGTGCAAACAACTCTGCAAACACGTCGGAGCGGTTTAAAGGCCGCGTCCGGATTGCGAGGGGCGGGCGGAGGCAGCATTCCAGCCCGCCGCCGCCCCCCGCGCGCGCCCTGCACTAGCGCGCCGCCTGGCTCATCCTGCTCCGTGGTCGCACCACACATTTTTAACTGAAGGAAATTAAAAATAAGTCTATTCTGTTTAGTCAGAAGAATATAAAATATTTTCAAATACAAAACCCATTTTGTTTTGCATAATGTTATCAACTGTAAAGTAGTAAAAATATAGTTTGTAAGTATGTAGCTTGAACTGTATATATGTCTTTAACTATCTAGACATTATAAAAAATATCAACATTTGTTGAAGTTTGTTTGACCACTGATGCAATTGTGAAGTAAAATGTTCACAGCGCTATTAAAAAAAAACTATGTAGTATTGTAATTACTTTGCTTAGAATTTGTGAACACATTTTTCAAAGTTCACTGCTCTTTGCCTTATAACAGAAAATACAGAATCACGTTTAGTCGGGACATCCGATACCTGACCTAAGTCACCGCGAGGCGAGTATTCCTGTAGATGTGGTATAATATATCGGAAGTCGGTTGGAGACCCTGACACGGGTGCGCGGGCGCCGTCTGCCCGCTCAGGGTCGCCGCCCTCATGCGCTCGCCGCTAAAAATAGCTCGCGGAGCCGAGCACCGCCTGTGCTTTGTTTAATAGCATCCAACTTAGCTTAAAATCTCTGCTCTGTTTTGAAGAGTTTTCTCGTATCGATGATGGTAAGTGGCACACGGGTCGCAGGGCGGCATGCGGCAGGCCGGTCGCCGTGGCCTTCAGCGGCGGGGACCGCGGAGCGTCGCGTGCGCAGCGTCCCTGAGCCGGAGCAACGCCCCCGCCAAGGGCGGCGACGCTGCAAATTTGTGCAAGTCCACCGCTCGCCAGTGCATCGCGCCCCGCCGCGGGCTCCGCGCGCCGTCGCTCCTCTCGCGCACGCCGCACGCCGCTCGCCGCACGCGCTCCGACCACGCACCCGCCCTATGAAAAATAACTGTTATTTCGGTCGTTAATGGACACGTTCCGCATTCTTAACCCGATCCTCGTTCTGTCCGTATCGTTGTCTCGACGCCGGATATGCGAGTGCGAAACTTTTTGTTGTTCGTGAAATGTGCACGCAAAAAAATGATTCATTCTGAAACGGCTCGTTCTCATTGTGCGCCGAACTCATAATGAAAGTAAACATTTTCAGAATGAACAGGATCCGGAAACTGGTTTCATAAATGAAAGTGTTGTGTAACGATTTGGATCAAATGACCGTTGGCTCTGGAGCCGAGTTAAATCTTCACGATAATGGAGATGAGGAAATATTCGCGACTATCGTCGCTTCACGGTTAGTATAGTTTTTCTAATGGGATAGCGCATCTAATGTTATGCTTATCATGAGACTCTACATTAGCATTAGATTCGGTTTTCTAACGACTCGGATACCTTTTGTAGTAGAAGTATTGCGGGTCTGCGGTCATCATTTGTTGTGGTAAAATTATTAGATGCCAGCAATTTCAGAGCATGATTGGATCGTATTGAGACAATGGTGTGCAGCATGTTCCCAGCGTCATGTCATGTCGGTCGCTACATGTTGTCCACCTCTTGCATGTAGGCAATACCTCCCAGCAAGGCAGCCAGTTCAGTTTGCTTCCTAGTATGTGGCCTCCATTTAAGAACCCGTTCTCATCCCAGCGGTTTTGTGCTTGCGACGATTTTATGCGGTTTGCACACCGATGCACTTTTAAGCTCGGAATCTTTTTAATGTGGTCACTTAACGCCGCTGTAATTATTCTTTTTTAATGTGGCTTGTGGCTGAGCTTGCTTTTTTTCTAGGCCTCACTGTTATTCCAACAAAATGCTCGGACAGGAATTCTGTTTCTTGGAAGTTGTGGTTTTATGCAACAAACATTGGAAAGACTGAAATCGGTAACTATTTGTAGATATGCATTGCTTTTATTATTAATTTTGTGATCAGCGAATAACATGTATGTATATTGTGAATCAGTTCAATGAAAACCAATCTTTGCATTACAATTTATCATCTTAAAATGTATTTTCATTTTTTATAATTATCACCTATACGTGTAAATTCAGATAGATACATAATGAACTTGTATGTAAGCTTAAACATTTAATATCGCTGAGTACACAATTTTGTAAGAAGCGTGAAAATCTGCCCACAGGCAAGCTCTTAATAGGATTATATACGTGTCAGTAATATGTCGGGATTATGAGATTTGCTACGAATGCTGGACCTAGTTACGACATTAAGTCCAGCAATTTTTCTTATTTAATTACGATCTATTTACCACTACCAGGGTGGATGTTTAAATACGTATGTTAAATCTATATGTGATAAATGCAATTTATGTTCAAATACATATATTTTTATTTTAAACTACTGGACGCCCTCGGCTTCGCTCGCTTTATTTTGTAATAAAAAGTAGTTTATGACACTTCTAAGATCTCATACTACCTACATACCAAAAAACATGATCATTCGTTCAGCCGTTTTTTCATTATGGCGTTTAAATAGACAGATAAACAGAGAAAATTTCTAAACACTGCTGAAACTTGTTCGGTTATGGATTTAAAGTATACCCCAACATTTTTTTTTATAACGTCTTCTATGTTTAGATTTTTGACCCTCTACAGCTTTATTATATGTATAGATATGAATACATACAAATACTCATGCACAAAAACAAACAAATTTTATTCTCAGTTTAATCATATCAAATACGAGAATAATTAATGATTGCAATGCTCAATATTGCTGCGTTTACGACACATGATACATCCGATAAAATTTGCGAATGCGTAAATATTTTGTAATTGTGAAACATTTTTACTCGATTTGCATATTTTTCGTGTAATTGAATTTGGTTTCTATGTATTCATGCAGGCATATTTTATGCAAAAAGGAAGATTTTATTCGAAATGCCTAGTTTCAAAGGCCATATAAAGAGCGATAAAGAAAATGCTGAAACAATTTCCGTTTGATGAAAATGAAAGAATGTGGTTATAGTTAGATCATTCTTAGCTATACATACTTTGCTTGTAACTCACTATTTACATCTATGAAGTATCTGTTTAGCATAGTTTTAGCATCATGATGTGACAATAGCAGATGACTGTTTCGTCTACACACAAATAAAGGTAAATTATCTCATTCATACTAACAATCTTGTAATGAAGTCATACAGAAAGTATGTAAGAATACAAATAGTATATTGCCTTTATATATTTATGGCTTTTGTGTAATATGACGCTTTCAGTTGTTTAGCGATAGTTACTATGCTCCTATTTAGTAGGTACCGTATGCTAAGAATATAGATTATCGTATATTACTGTGTAATAAATTATTAATTTTATTATAAAATCTCAAACAATTATATAAATACATATAAACGACCTTGCGTTAAATAGATAATATTCAGCTGTTTTCTTTAATATTGAAAACAAATATTTCCATAAGAACAAAATACAGAAAGTAAAACCGAGTACATATAGTGAGAAATTATACTTTTGCTATGACGCAGTTTAATATGTTGTCTGTTTTGTGAATTAATTTGAAGTAGAGTTTCTCTTGGACCTGAGGTTTACGCAACTGAATAAATCGATTGTCTTTGTTCTAATTTGTGATGAAATATTGTTGGAATCGGTAGCGTATTCTAGAGCCATGTGTAATTTAATCGATTAATGTGGTCAGTTAAGATTTGTAATCGAATCACAATAAAAAGAGGACATTCTTAGTATGTAATGGTAATAAGTATCTCAACCTTGCGATCTTCAAAGCGAGAGTGAATCGGTTCTTACTGGGTAAGCACGTTCCATCCTAGACCCTAATGATTGCTTACCATCAGGCTAATTACGCTCAAGTGCAAACCCATTTATTGTAAAAAAAAACAATTCGAAAGACAACCCGATATGTACAACTTTAACTAATATCTACTTAGAATTAACTTAGAATTGATTCCATTTTAATAATGATAAATTTTTCTCACAAATTATGTATAGCAATTATGACAAGAAATCATAGTGTTACATGATAATAATAATTATTTATTTGTTTTGTAATATTTATGATTTTAATAAATATTTCTTTCTTTCTTTCTTGAATAAATTCTGTGTAAAATTTGTTTGTAACGAAAATATTTTATTAAAAAAGCATTAACGTTGTTTGAAAAATAATAAGTTGATATATATTAGAAAACGTTTTTTTATAAACTACGCCAAGACATTTAATAAAATAAAATATTTTATGCCACGAAAAATGTCTGCTTTCTTTGATACGCCTCTGGCCGGAAAACCTTTCAAGTTGCTTGTGCCAGCTGAAATTCAGCGCCACCTGACTAAACAGCAGAGCTTGCTACTAGTACCAAACCAGTCATAATACCTTCACTAACCGTACATATAAAATGGTTTTTATTAAAAATATAAATAAATATTTAGTTCCATAAAATATGTTTTGATCGATAGGATA
This sequence comes from Macaria notata, assembly GCA_927399415.1. Lineage (NCBI taxonomy): Eukaryota > Metazoa > Arthropoda > Insecta > Lepidoptera > Geometridae > Macaria > Macaria notata. The sequence goes on from OV656727.1 coordinate 8,124,554, forward strand.
AAAAGTACATTATGTACACTAAGAATATAATAGTAGTGGATACTCAAAGTTACAGTGTTGTTAAAATTCACCATTTCCGATGTTTGCACCCAATACAGGAAGAGAGAGAAGGTATTTTTCTGTTTTAAGTATCTCTTACACGTGTTTGGATAGTACTGTTTTACTTTATCTTCAACTGGGTGTAAACCTTATGTTTACGAGTGGTTTTGTGAGTGTTTTATTATAGATGCTTCTATAAAGTGGATGTTTCGATTCGGTCTTGATTAGATCCAAGTGATAATATTATTAATGTATATTTTTTCTACTGTTTTATCACATATAGATCAACTTTATTGTAGGTATTTTTCATAGATACCAAAACTTAATATATTAGCGAAGCGTCGACTAAATTGAGTTGACTGCATAAATTGTTGCTGCCATTTAAATTTTAAAGTGCATTTTGCGCTTTTAGCATAGCAATCTAATTAAAAACTCAATTAACAGTCTATCTGTTATTCCATAAATTTATATTGAATATATTTTACTAGACAACATTTAATTTCTGCATCAGAATTGGTTATGAGAATATGTGCCAATATTCTATGACATTGAGTAAGTAGGCTTTGATGGAAAAAGGATGACGCATCATCTTGGCTCATGTATGTTGGCCAATATATATAAAGTTGGTCAACTGAGGTAATAGGACACCAGTGATTCATAGGACTCGTTCGTGGCGGCGACATATCTTGATCTTTGTTTGATTTTCATCGCTAAACTAACCCGCAGGCACGTACGAACTCACATGTATTAAAGCAGTTATTACGTTCTATTACGACGATTACACAATGTAGTAAATTATACGTATTTTATTATACTTACTCTTCTCTTGTCCTTTTTAGTTATGGTGTCATAGCTGTCGCCTCGTTGGCGTAGGCCTCCCCCAGTTTCATCCATGTTTTGCGGTTCCTTGCTAACCTCGTCCATTCTATTCCATGTCTCTGGTAGAATATGTCTTCCCACCTTCTATGTGGTCGTCCTCTTTTCCGCTTGTCCGATCTTGGTATACATTCCACTACCTTCCTTGTCCAACGGTCATGGTTCATCCTATATACATGGCCAGCCCAGTTCCATTTCAGATTTCTAATTGTTTTGATTATGTCTCTTAGTTTGGTTTTCTTCCTGATGCATTTGTTCGGGAGTTTGTCAGATAGTTTTATGCCTAGCATACTCCTCTCCATCTTTGTCTGGCATACCCTGAGCTTGTTTTCGTCTTCTTTTCTCAGAGCCCAAGTCTGGCATCCGTATATGAGGCTCGGTAGTATTGCAACTTCATACAGTCTTCTCTTTATGCTTAAATGTATTGTTTTGTTTTTCATAATTTCCTTGAAGCTCCAGTATTTTTTCCACGCAATTCCAATTCTTCTATTGATTTCTTTTTCGGTGAGGTCGTCAAAAGCTACGGATTGTCCTAAGTAGACATATTCGTCAACATATTCGATCGTTTCTTGTTCTACTGTAACTATTTCTTTCTCTGCATTCGTCATTATTTTGGTCTTGGAAGCATTCAGTGATAGTCCTACTTTATTGCTTTCCCTTGCTATATCTTGTAGCATATTTTGTAGGGTATTTGCAGTATCAGCAAAAACTGCAATGTCATCGGCGAATCTCAAATGACTAAGATACTCTCCATTTATATTAATTCCTGTGTTAGTCCAGTGTATATTTCTAAAAATCATCTCGAGTACAGCACAAAAAATTTTTGGGGATAGTGGATCTCCTTGTCTAACGCCTTTTTCAATTTGAAAGTCTTCACTATCTCTTTCCATTCTTATTTTCGATGAACTTTTCGAATAGATGTTCTTCAGGATGAGTATGTATTCTTCTTCTACTCCCTGCTGCTTGAGAGCTTCCCAAATTGCATTATATTCCAGGGAATCGAACGCCTTTGTAAAATCAATGAATCCTATGTATATTGTCTTATTGTATTCTTTACACCTGTTGACTATCGTAGCTACAACCTGGATGTGATCTATGGTTGAGTAGTTTTTCCGGAATCCAGCCTGTTCCGGTGGTTGGTTTTCGTCTAGTGTGGTTGTTATGCGGTTTAATAATATTTTTGAAAATATTTTATAAATATTTGACATTAGGCTAATTGGCCTATAATTTTCTAGTTGACTTCGGTCTCCTTTTTTATGTAACAGTATAGTTGTAGATTTGCTCCACTCTTCCGGTGTGCTGCCCTTCCTTAGTACGTTGTCAAATATAGTCTTTAATGGTAAGAGTAGTGGGTCCATAAGTGATTTTAACAATTCATTAGTAATTTTATCATCTCCGGGAGCTTTGTCGTCTTTTTGTGTCCGTATTGCCTGAATGATTTCGCTGTCCAATATCTCAGGTAATGTCACTTCATTTGTCTTTTCTTCTAGATTATTAATGTCACAGGTGCAGGATGTCATATTGCATTCATTATTCGCTAGGTTAGATGTCAAAATACATGCATTATTTACTATATTAGATGTCCGGTTACATGTCAAATCTATGTAATTACTATCTATATCTTGGCGGTTTATATTATATTCTGAGACTGTTGGTGTAGTGCTCATTGTCAGATCATTTGGCCTGCCACTTGCATATAGTTCTTCGTAAAATCTTCTTGCTTCTTCGAGTATATTTGGTCTCTTGTTTATTGTTTTCTGAAACTTTGTTTTTACATTTGCTGTCCACTCTTTTTTCTTATTCAATTCTTTGAATGCCTTCTTCACTGCGCCATTGTTTTTTATGTGTCTTTCATATACTTCCTGTCTATATTGTTTTGAATCTCTGGTTATCTGTCTATTAATCTCTTTACTAAGTCTTGTGATTTCTTTCCGAACCTGTTTTGATTTAGGTGCTTTGTATAACGTTTTTCTCTCTTCTAATAAAGCCTCCGTCTCTTTGTTTTTTTTCTTTCTTTTTTGCGGCATTGGTACTGAAACATCTTGTATAAATGTTGATACTTCTTGTTGTAGGTTTTTGTATTGAGCGTGTATGTCTTCACCTTTATTCACAGCTGCGCGAAATTTCTGGTTCAAGCTTTCTTTTGCTATTTCTGTGAGTTCTGGTACTATACGTAGGCCCATCGTTGTTTTCTTAAAATTTCTTCTCTTCTTCTTGATATTTAGCTTACATCTGACCATCAAGTGATCTGTCGAAAAGTTTGGTCGTATCACGTCAAAGCCTTTTATTTGGTTGGGTTTGGTGGTGAGTATGTAATCAATTTCGTTAGAGTGTTTTTGATTTGGTGTCTTCCAGGTCCATTTTCTTGTTTTCTTTCGATTGTACATTGTATTAGTAATTTTTAAATTATTTTCCAAGGCAAATTGTACCAGTCTTTTCCCATGTAGACTTCTGTTACCTCTTGAAAATTTCCCGAAAACGATATCTTCCCCTCTTTGCATTTTTCCGACTTGGGCATTGAAGTCTCCCATTATAATTAGATGGCTTGTGCCCGAGGAAGCTATTGCTTGGTCCACCAGTTTATAAAATTCTTCCAATTCTTCATTTGTAGTCTTTTTCGTCTCAGTCGGTGCATAGACTTGTATTATGTTCAATGTGTTCGAGTTATCTAGCTGTACCTCTAGTAAGGCCACTCGATCAGAGTAGGTTTCAAATCTGATTATATTTTTTTTCATGACTTTCTTTATAAGGAAGCCTACTCCACGTTGGCTTTTGGTTGCATGACTGTGAAAAAGAATAAAATCTGGGTACTCTTCTATGATTTCTCTTTGTCTTCTTACTTCGCACATGCCTAGTATGTCCCATTTAATATTGTCCAAACCATTTATTAATTCTGTCAATCTAGCTTCTGTTAATAGTGTCCTAACATTTAAATTTGCTATATGAATTGTATTTTCTGCATTTCTGGGGGGTTGTTGGTCTTTCTCCTCCACGGTGACCAGCCGGCTTGGAGGAGCAGAGAAATCGCACAACAACACGACATTTAAAACAATAATAACATCAAATAAATCTAGTACTTATAAAAAAACCCAAAATGTGTAAATTTATATATCCGAGTGCAAGAATGTAAAATGAATTTAAAATAGCTGAATAAATGGCTTTTTTACTTTTACTTTTACTTTTACTTACTCTAGATTTATTTCCTAGCTCGCCTTTCTTTTTCATGCCAGTGATTTTAACACATCACTGTCGTAACTGGATAATTGTTTTAGTTACATGTACTTACTTTACTTACTTAAGATATAATAATATTTTTACTGTGGTAGACGAGTAATAAGTGACTTTATTACTACAAATACAAATACAAAATCGTTTATTTGACGTAAATATTGTACAATAACATGTGAATCCTCTGACCTCGGGTAGCCGTAAGACTTTGTTACGAGGCCAGAGACTACGAACTGATAGCGTTGCCAAATTTTGATAAGCATGTAACAAAATGAAATCATATACCATTTAAGTTAATGCCAATTATTTGTAGATATTGGTTATTAAGTGTTGTTTGTTTTGAATTTCAGATCGCATCAACAAGAGCGATACAGAAGACAAGAGCCTGTCCAATGACGAGACGCCGCTGCCCTCGTGCCCGCGGCAGCCACCCGACGGAGTGGAGACGCCCAGCGATGTAGTGGAGAAGATCCCCGACCCTCCCTCCAGGCTGCCCCCGCTTCACTTCCTACGACCGGGACCACGGTACTCTTACACCTCGAGGTCACAAGATGCACGCAGTGAAGCCAGCGTCAAAGACAAAATTGCCATGTTCTCAAATGACCACACAGTCTCGACAGATCGCATCGACAAGTGTGGCACTCTCCCCACTCGCAATGCAATCAACACGAGAAAAAGCTCAACTGTCTATAATTACACTGAAGCATCATCTCTAGATCGTCGTTTGACAAAGTCACAAGACAACCTTGATGAGCTCCCACGATACAATAAAAAACCTATTGAGAGTAGGCCGGAAGTATCAGGAGGATTTGCGAACACGACGGTTTCCTCTAATTATGGAGTCACTAAAATGAATAGGCCTTTACATCCTGATAATAAGCCCCTCTTCTACGGAAGTACCAACGTCTTGACTTCCAGTGTAGAGTCGTCTCTCAGTCAACCAGCGGTGTACCACATGAGAAGCACCAGTGACGACAGTGGCAGCAAAAATATATCGAAACATAAGTCAAATCTAGAGCAACTCATTGAACAAAGAAAGAAATCTATGTCAAAGTTGAGAGGATTGGTAATACCAGAGATACAAGGTCCGGTTGTGGGATTACCCGAAATAAAGGTGAAAGATAATGTTTCAAAAACATTCCAATTAAAATCGAGTGATATGAAGATAAATACTAGTAAAGAAAATAATGTTAAGCCTGTAATTATAAATGAAACGAAATGGAAGACCAATTTCTCAAACAATCTTCCGAAATATTCACCAGCTTTCAAAAGAAAATCATTACAAGTATATACACCAACTTCAATGTCTAAAGAATCGACGCCAGAGAGAACGTTTACCGAGAGAATAGAAACACTCAACAAAATGAACAATAAATCCATTCTCAACAAGAACTCCAGACCTTTAGATTTGAATGATACCCCGAGGCAGTTATCTACATCAATACTGCCTTCAAAAGGCTATTTATTAAATACTACCTACATGACTAAGAAAGAGTTCAACAACAATATAAACAGTGCTCGTGACTATAAAAACTTGGATATAAAAATTTGCACCGTGACTGACATCGTAGATAGTGACAATGACTCAGCGATGAGCTCTACCCAGTCAAGCTATCGATCTTCAGCGTCGTCTCCGATGCACACATTGGATACTATCGAATCTGATAGCTCGCGGCTTTCACCAAGGATATCAAATTACACGTATTCTATCGTCAAATCAGAGATACCTTCTAAAACACCTACTGAAAAGAGCTACGAGGACTACATCAAGCGCAGCGTGTGTCGCTCTATGTCTTCGGATACGAATGTGTCGCTTAGTTCGTCAGCCGGATCGGCAGCCACATCTGGATCTCAGGCGAGTTGCAGCTCGCTTGAAAGCTCTGTCGCTGACTCCGATAAGAGAAAAGTTTCCAAAACATCTAATGTTGACACGTTGAACCGAAGAAACATTTTGGCGTCGGCAAAGTGCAGAAGCGGTAGAGATGTTAATCTCACATCGCCTGTGATTGAAACGAAGTTCTCGCACGAGTCTTGCGACAGGTCTCCGAGTCCAGTACTGAAAGCGTCTGAACGCCTTTCTACGCTCACGCCATCGGTGAGCGCTGTGTCGAATAAAGGTGAAAACAGACGGCGCAATAAGATAATAGCTGAAACCGATTCAGACAGCGATAGCGACGTTAACATTCGCCAGAGGAAGACTGACTTCAAAAACTCGAGATTAAAACGCAATTCTAGCTCTTCGAACAAGAATAAACAAAACGAAAATACTTCCGAGAGCCCTAAAGCCGAAGATGCACCTAGGGTGATTTCCGAAAAGATTATAAAAGAAATTAAGAAAGCCGGTCTCGAAAACTTCACTACCACCAAGGGACCGCGTTTGTTAGAGAAACATAGCTTTGGCGTCATCAAAATTGACAACATCACCTCGACTAAAGAGGAAAAGAGTCTGAAAAATAACTCTACGACAAAAGTAATAGAGAGTAAAGTCTGTGATATACAATATAAAGAAATTCCATCACCAAAAGTGGCACCCAAGGCACCCAAGAATGGTGTCACGGAAACTATCCATCCAGAAATGAATGGCAATACGAAGCAGGACGCTAAGGTTTCTACGCAGACCATCCGACTGAGGAGAGGAGCGGGCACCGGCGTGGGTGTTATTCTAGCTGGCGGTATCGACTGTGAAGCTAAAGACGTTACGGTACGTAATAGCCTATTCGATGTTACAGCTTTTAATTATCGTAAACTGCGAGTAACGGGTGTATTTTTAACTCCAGGTCCATCGAGTGCTAGCGGACAGCGTCGCGGCCCGAGCTGGACTGAAGCGAGGTGTGAAAGTTCGCAGTATTAACGGTTGCGCCATGACTGGATTGACCCACGCACAATCTGTTACTATTTTAAAGGTGTGTTGCATATATTTGCCTAGATTTAGTTCTAGATTTGTTGTAAAAGTACCATATAAACACTACTATGTACCTATGTATACTTAGATAACTAGTTTCATAAATGGAACTAATGTATTTGTGATCTCATATTATAAATTCCTATAGTATCTAAAGTGCTAAAGATAACTAATCAACATTATTTGTCATTTCAGGAACAACGATCTGAAGTGGTTATCGAAATAGAAAATGAATCGACTGAGAATGCAATTGCAAATAGGAGCGGCTCTGACAAAGGTAAATTACCAATATACTAAAACTAAGTTATTCATTAGAGTAAAGCTAATTCCGTAGAAGTAGTTTTACGATTATAGTTTTGCGTTGGGAACAGATCTAATTCACATAAAATTTCATATAAGGTATCATGGCCGTCCGTTCGCTTTAGGATAATGGTCTAAGCATTGTTAACACAAGGAGCTTATTTTAATGGATATTGAACAATATTGTTCGCTTAATTTAATGTTCCTGCCTAAATGCAAATGGACTGAAACTTAAATTTTGTGTTCAGCACATTTGAATACTCAATAGAATTGCATGTCTAATTGTGTTGTTGTGTTGTGTGTCCTATTGCCAAAGATATTACAAATTTTCTTAAATCACCTCACTATGAATAATGAATCTTAACATAATATAAAAAAATTACAAATGTGTTATTTTGTCAGTCAGGAAATTATTTTTATAAAATAAAACAAAAAATCCAGTTCAGTTAATGCATGCTCCAACTTTAACCCCAGTTTCATTTTATTATTTATCAGGTTTAAAAAATACGCACACATAGTCATAGTTATTTATTTGCGAATTGTAAAGTACACAGTTACACACGCACTAATGTCTACCTTTTCTTTTATGTAAATTATTCACTATTTTCAAACGCCTGTTGTAACATTTTCCAGCGGAGTCGAAGTCCCGCGAGGCTGCAGCGAGCGCGGGCAGTAAGTCTGGCTCCGTGGTGACCGTGATGGTGGAGAAGGCGGGCGGAGGCGCCGGGCTCGGCTTCGGGCTTGACGGCGGACGAGACTCGCCCCGGGGAGACTGCCCGCTCACCATCAAGAAGTTATTCGCAGGTATGGACACAATGTTATGATTATATCTCTAGGAATTCATTAGATTTGATAGCTAATTCTACTTTTCTAATAATACATTTCATTATTCGTTATTGATTTGTAGTTTGTCTTTTTTAGGCTTCTAAAACTGTGGTAAATTAAAATCCTCACCCAAAGCCACATACCACATGCACAGACCTTGTGGTCTCCATAATAATTTAAACAAAAATCTTCCACAATCAAACATGATAAAATATTTTTGATAATAGAAACATTTAAATTCAGTCTACGCACTTATACTATAAAGAAGCATGCCAAAATAAATTTAATATTAGGAATTAATGGTTTATTTTTACATTGCAAGTTTAGTGTACACCATATAGCAAAAGTGAATCATATTTGCAAGGACATTGACACCTTGTCGGCTTAGCAAAGGAACCAGTTTGTTATCCTTATTGCGACGTAACACATTCTACAGCCTCTATTTCCTTATTTGCATTTACTTTTGAAGGTACATATACCGTTTATCAAGATCTTTATATGATTTTTTTCAAGATTTTGCAACTATACATGGGATATGGCCTTACTCAAATACATTTTGATAATACATTACTACATCAGATTTATAAAATTTATTCAGATTTATAATAATAAAAAGATTATCAAAATGCAAAAAAAGTTCTTCAAAACTACTATGATCTAAAGCAGCAATGCTTTAGATCATAGTAGTTACAATACACAACAATAGACAAGGTATATATATACTTTATTTTGCCCCCTATGTCACAATGTATTCTTTTACTCTTGTTATTTATCTATTTTGAAGTCAAACAAAATAAATATTCATTGAATGCTTTGCTAATAATTTTAACAATTTTTTCCAGGAGGTGCGGCAGCGCAAAGCGGGTTGGTTCTAGTCGGAGCTGAGCTTCTATCTGCAGGTGGCCAGTCCATGGAAGGGTTCACCAGGACACAAGCCTGGGCCGCCCTCAAGTCACTGCCAGCGGGACCTGTGGCCCTCGTACTAAGGAACCCTAAGGAAACCTGAGACACACGCACTATTGTAAGACCTTACACATGATACTGTCAAAGGACAACTTACCACATCCGTAGTGTGATTATATGAAACAGCTAGGAATTAATGTAAAATGCTGCAACTGTTTTGTAACATGAGAAGAGTTCAAGTATTCAGTGCAAATTTTGAGGAGATCCAAGTGACTTATTACTAGGTTTTTTGAGAACAGAAATGTTTTTATTCTGTGGCAATGATACAAATGTTTACATAATGTAGTTTTTCACAGAATAAAAATAGCAAATGGTGCGTTAGTAATTGCTAGTTGTAGTAACTATTTGTAAATATTTTTTTTATTTTAATATTAATAATAGGTCTAGAAATACGAGGAATTTTCTAACCATTTATAGCCACTCATTTATATTATTGACTCTCATTTATTTAAATACGGTATGATAAAAGATTTCTATGTTTTATTGTGTAAAATTATAACTTTTAAAATGTTCATGTGAAATCTCAATTTATACTAATTCGACCTTAATTCTAATTTGGTTTTTTAATTTTTGAAATGTCTAGTTAATTTCCATAACTTAAAATTTACAAATATACAAATGTTTGTTATCTATAAAGACTGCTGTATTACGTATGCTACTTGTTAACATTGTTAAGTTATTCATTTGAAAGTAATCATTATTTTTATTAATTAACTAGTCTGAAAGTGAAAGTTGCGATGGAGTGAGTTCATATCTTTGACTCAGTTGTTATGGCACTGGAGCAAGTATTATCTGCTCTGTCTTACCAAAAAGAATGGCAAAAATCACAATAGGTTGCATAAAATATTAATACGAAATCATTTTATTCAACTCAAGAAAATTGTGTATTTTTGTTCGCAAAATCTTTTTCGGTAAGCAGATTGTGTTTTGTCGCATAATAAGTTGAAGTTTCTTTGAGAGGTAAAGAAAGATGTCAGAATATTTATTGCGATAAGATGCACAATAATATTTATTTTTGAGGAAGCTAGTGTAGCCTATCGAAACTGCGTGCCATTATTTAGGTCAGGTATACTGTTGGGAACATCGCGCACTTAATTTATGTAAGGGTTTCTATTTAGCCTGTATATTTTATAGCAAGACTTAAGTCGGTTCAAGTTTGTAATGTTATTGGGAATAGGAATTACAGCTGATCTTGTCCTGTCTATAAAATTACATGTTCTGTAGCAGTAAACCTACAATGATTTTAGTTTTTAAGATACATGTTGGACACTAAACATTATATGGATTGTATACTAAAACATGCTTAAAAAGCGAAGTTGTTTATCAATATCAAGATCTGTAACTGGCAGAGGCTAATATCAAACACCCAAATCATAGAGACAATATAAACATGACACCCGTAGATATTGATTCCTTTTTAGTACTGATAACAGGTTTCGAAGAGACAATGAACATTGCTATTCCATTTACAAGTCAGTATTTTTACTTGGAATAACAATAATATAATATATGTTCAAATCCGCTAAGAATAATGGGAACTTACAAATCATACAAAAACTATTTTACTGTTTATTTTCTCTGAAGTAAGTTAGTCAAGCTGTGTAGATTATAAGTAATTTATCGGAACAGAAACATCGAAATATAACTTAGTCCTATCAGAACATAACATATTTGCTTGCCACGCCTTTTAAAAGCCTGATCTTACCATTATTGTATAACTTGAAAAGTATGTAAATAAATCTAACATTTTATCTGACTATTTTTATAAGTTGTTTTGAAATATATTTATAACAGTAGTTATTATATTATGTTACTCCTTTTTAGATGTACCTTACCTACGAAATGGTTACAAAATATTATACGCCTTAAAATATTGATTGTGATTTTATTTTTCTATCCTTAAAATATACCTGTCTGTTGGCATAATGATCTTCCATTTACAATATTTATAAACTTGGTATTTTAAAATTCACGAGATGTAATTTTTATGTAGAATTTGTGACAATAAAACCACTTTTTTCTTAGTATAATAATATAATATATTGTGTAAGAAATATAATTCACTTATTTTACAAAAATGCAAAAATAAATCTTTACAATATGTACTTACTTTTTTTTAATAAGTCCTTGGTTTAGGCATTGCGTTAGTCGCTTTATATTAAAATTATAGTATGTACACTAAGGTAAACTATAAAACTTATTGTAACTTATTCTTTAGAAAAAACTATTAGGTATAGGAAAAAGCTACACATGTTGCAGGTTGCTATTATCATATAATCATATGATACTACACTTAACTTAATGTTAAGCAAACAATTGTGTTTATGGTATTTTTGGTTAAAATTGCCAATTACTACATTAAAAAGAAATATCTATAGAGTCAATACATATTTCATAAATTTTCTTTTAGTATAATCTTGTCTGTTACAAGAATAGTATAAATGTTTTATATTATATAAAAATAAGTTACTATTCTAAAACTAAGTTACAAGAATATATGTTAATATTATCTTTAATATTAAGTATATTATTGTGCTATTTAGCTTTCAATTTCATTATCACAGTCAATTTATCGAGTCACCTCGACTGGATGCGACTTCCTTGGACTTGGTTACAAATTTTTAGTACAAAATATATTTTATTTTATATACTTTACTTATTAAATGCTAGTAAAATAAACAAGCTACATATTTTACACATTTGAAGTGCTATATTTTATGTTTGTATCACTTCTATAGTTGAAATATGACGCCATTAAATAACTGTTTTTAATATTTATTTGTAAGATGCACACATTTATTCACTGGTGGATTTTTTACATATCGACATGTAGACAATCAATGCGTTAAATTTGTTTGTTTTTTTGTTTCAGCTTACCATTTTTTTATGGCCAGATAATTCCAGTTGGTATTAAAATCGTATTTATTGTAAATGAAACCAATCTGTTGAATAATAATTAGGTACATATTTTTTTTATCAAAACTAGATATTTGAACTTTTTGATTGGTCTTTAAAATGTCTAGTAATGATGATTGCTATAACAGGAGAAGGCCGTCAGCATACTGCTGCGTCCCCAGTCCTAAACTATAGCAAACAGTGCGTTTTAACATAATTTTATCAATCATATGCGTCTCGTACAATGTAGGTATATAATATTGTGTAGAATGTATATGCAACTACCAAAGATTAGCTCAAGTTCCATAAAAATGCTACCATCCTCTTTTTTATCAACACACCCTTTCAGCTAGTGTGCTGGGACGCTTTACTCAAGGAAATATTGCGAGCTTGTTAATAGCGATATGACAGCGGTTTATGCATATTGCAAACTATACCGCGACGTGCACTGTAAATCTTGTTAGATTTTGCTATGGTAACACTTTATAGTCAGTAAGAAGATACTTATAGCAATACTTTATAGTTTAAAACTGAGCAAGTGTCAGTGTTCTGTTTCAACGCTTAATTAAGTTTTGAACCAAATATTAATAGCATGTTTAGTTTCATTCTTGTATAAAAATATTGTGCAATCATAATTTTTTGCTTTCTTATGCCTTCTAATAGATAAGTTACTATAGCTACTTCTAAAGTGTAGAGTAAGTGTCAGTGTAGAGCGCCTGGTGCGGGCAGACTATTTGCTTTAAAGTATTTACGCAATTATTAATTTATTTAAGCGTAATTTTTGAATCAAATATTAATATCAGTAGCTTGTTTGTGTAGTTTTAGCTGCAGTGACATTACGATATTTGCACTTTCAATCTTGTACAAAATAATATACAATCATCAAAATTTCTTACAAGAAATTCTAATGCTACTTTTACAGCGTAGAGTAAGTGTCAGTGTCGAGCGCCTGGTGCGTGTCCCCGCAGCAGGCGCAGGGCAGTCAGCGCGCGGGCGCACGCCGTGCCACCCGCAGCAGCACGGGCCCAGCCCGCACGTCCTTGAACAGGCGGATGGCCTCGCCGTGCGTCAGACCGGCCGTGCCGCGACCGTTCACGGAGACTATCTCGTCACCTGGAATGGGAAAACAGGACCTTTAACATTAAGAAGATATGATTTTTATATTTTCTGTTTTATATTTATTTATAGATTAAAACAATATTTCAACGAGTGGAATCTACTCATGCCACATGTATAATGAGTTAACCATCTTATATATGTTATTTTCTAAAATCTATGTTTTATTGGAATTGTAAATATTTGTTTGAATTGTTTGCCAATTACCATCTAACGAACTCGACTGTTAAATAGATCTAATTGATTCACTACGTCGACCTTTTATAACAAACGTTACTGAACTTTTGACAAGGGTGGTCTAATTTACCTTCGTGCAATTAACTTCGTTACGTGTTCGGAGTAAAACTGCAGTAGGTCGTAACACTAAACGGTTTTTATGACCTAAAGGCAGGTGTATGTCATATGAGAGGGGTATTACGGGCAGCTGACGGGCAACCGTCGCCGAGGAATGCATTGCACCTTTCAGTAAACGTAAAACTTTATTATTCAGAGCTTTCGAGCTTTTACGAGAAACATAATAATTTTGAAAGAATTAGTTATGGTACTCTGGACGCTGTCATAAAATTTGAATATCCTTGCCAGTTTATCTAGAGCATTTCTTATGGATTATAATTTAAAAATGAAATACCTTCTCTAAGTACAGACTCCGCCGCTTGTCCATTATTGAATATAGTTTTAACGAAAATGCCCATGTCTCCTCGAGGTGAATCTTTACCGCCAACGATGCTGAATCCAAGTCCCTTCCCTCCAGCTGACTTTGTGAATCGAACCTGAAAAGTAGAAAAGAAAATCTTTGAGTTCTGAAATCAAATTTCTGGAAAAAAATAAATCTGATAGTAATAAAAAATTACCTCAAATGAATGAGAGTCCCTTGGTTCTGAAACTGGAGGTCTTTTACCATTCAGCTGTATAGTAGGTGGCGGCGCTGTAGGAGGCCTTGCTGATCTAGGAGTAGAGCTGACCCTGAGTTCTGCCACTCCATTCCTTATTTGGTTCACTGAATCATGTCTTGATTGCACTCTAGGCAGTTTGTAAGGTTCCTCCCACAACCTTTGCGCCGCTTCTGGAGGAAGTCTGCTATAACCATTTCTATACGGAATGTCTATTTCTACGTTTTCACTATAAGGCCGCCGATTTCTGGTTTCGGGAATGTTTTTTCGTCTTTCGGGGACGTATTTATAGTCTACTACATCTCGACTTTCGTCGTCCTGTTGAATGAGAGGTGCGCGATCTCGAGTAACTTGACCATTTTTGTTGTTTCGGTAAACATTTGGTGAGCTGCATCTTCTTCGTAACAAGGTTGCTGATGATTGCCTAGGTGGTGAAGGAGATGGTTGTTGGCGGACAGCTGTTGGGCTCGGGACGTAGAATGTGGACGGTTGCTGTGGAGGCGGAGCAAGAACATCGTGAGCTGATAGAGCTCGTCTTCGTAGTCCACCGCCTAGTTTCCCCAGCGCTCGCAGAATGTCTGGGGCACCACTTGTGACTCTGAGAGATGCCGTCGTGTAGACCTTGCCTCTATGTCTGAACGACAGTTTGGACGGAGGTGGCGGCGAGCACTGCGCGGGAGGTCGAGGCGGTGATGGAGAGCATCTGACTGGACTTGGCTCTCGGTTGCCGGACCCAGGTCGGAGCCGGGAGCACCGCCGACGTAGTTTCCGCCACCTTTGTGACAGATTTGCGTTCCAGCCTTCTTCTGAAATAGTAAAAATATTCATGTTACATTTTGTTCTAAAAACCCATACTGGATAGTATTTACAGACGTCAAGGATATCGTAGAATTGGTACCTATCTGTTAATTGAAAACGTATGGTTGTCCTTATACGTATGTGAGACGTGTTTGCTTAGTTTTATATACGTCTGATAAATAAGGAAATGAGAATTTACGTAAGTAGTCAAAATAATAAGGATGAATGCATTCCTAAGGAAAAATGAGTACCTACATGTATGTGAGTACCTACATGTATGTGAGTACCTACATGTATGTGAGTACCTACATGTATGTGAGTACCTACATGTATGTGAGTACCTACATGTATGTGAGTACCTACATGTATGTGAGTACATACATGTATGTGAGTACCTACATGTATGTGAGTACCTACATGTATGTGAGTACCTACATGTATGTGAGTACCTACATGTATGTGAGTACCTACATGTATGTGAGTACCTACATGTATGTGAGTACCTACATGTATGTGAGTACCTACATGTATGTGAGTACCTACATGTATGTGAGTACCTACATGTATGTGAGTACCTACATGTATGTGAGTACCTACATGTATGTCAATTCAATTACGACCATTCTTATACTTACGTAGGTTAAGAATGTTTACAAGTCATGTTAAAGGAAATTGGAACAGTCAATTACTTAGTACATAGTTTCAATTTATTTTACAGCATGCCATAGCAATCCTTATTGATCTCGACAGTTAAGTTAACTAGCATACGAATATAAATTGGGAAGACTTTAAATTAGCCGTATTCCATCTTAGGCCATAGCCTTACTTGCTATCAGGTAAACTATGGTCAAGTGCAAACCCGTTCAAGTTAAAAAAATAAAATAAAAAAATCCTAGTATTTGAGTCTGCTCAAATCAAATCTAATAAACTTTATTTTACACCAAATAAAAAAGAACATATTTAACATAAAGGTGGAAGGTAACCAGGGACATTGGGCGACCTTATCACTAAAGTGATCTCTTCCAGCTGCTTTTATTTTTTATACAGAATATTAGAATTTTCTTAGTTTTTGATATTTTTGACTTTCAAACTTCAAAAAGATATTGTATACCAATTTGGAAATGCAGGTGTAAAGGCAATTTAAGTTGCATTCTGTGTAACAATTCTCAAAAGTTTAACAATTGTTACATCGCGTTCTTTTCGGAGCAAAGCTTTGCAGTCATTTTGATCACCTTGTAACAATGTTTTTTTAGTTACCTTTTTTATTAGTATCAGCATCAGAAGCATAGTCATGCGGTCGCGGCGGCTGCGCGGGCGGCGAGGCGGGCGCGGCGAAGCTGTGTCGCAGCGGAGTCATGCGCAGCAGGCGAGGCCGGTCGCCACCGCCGGCGCGACCCCATGCTGGAGCGCCCATGGTAGCTGGAACATGGTCAGGAGAGAAATAAGCACCTTCCAATATAAAAGAGGTGACTTAGTAGTCACCTTCAAGTAGCTGACTGGCAAGGAGCGGAGTAAGGCCGGGACCGGTGGCGATCTCTTGTATCGGAGGCCAAGACACACTTTGGGTCGCTGCGCCAGCGGAGTAAGTAAGTAATATAAAAAGTCAACATTTTTTTGCAATTAAAACAAGTTTGCACTTGACCATAGTTTGCCCGATGGCAAGCAATAGCTATGGTCTAAGTTTATTTATTTGTCTGTTGTTTGTAAGACCTGGTTTCTATACTAGATGAAATCTGTGTTTGCTAAAGTTTAAACTCTTTATCTTTGTTATCTATGTATTAAACTAGGATCTAGTTGGGTCCACTTGGACTGTGTACTCCGGTCTGGACTTGACTATTGTTATTTGCCCGCGAAACCTGTCCTTGCCGTGACGGAGGGACACCGTGGTAGATTTTGGTCAGCAGTGGAGTCTCATCAGTTGCGCCCGATGTAATATACTTGTTTGTGTTGTATTATGTTACTATAAAACATTTCCGAGTCCTTAATATCACTGTCCGTATCACAACGATCACAGCACAGTAATTTTCACAAGCATAACAGTTTATTAACTAGCAGTAATAAGACAGTGAAGTTATTGAGTTCAATGACGCAGTCGTATGATAATAAACTGTGATGGTTAATTCATGAAAGCTACTCGTACGAAGCAAACAGAAACGAGGTTAATTGTTCAGATAGTGCGTGGATCAACTCAAGAGATGAAACGCATCTTTGTTTACTAAGTATATGCCTGGAGTAAGTGCGTATCTTATAAATTCCAAGCACATTTTATTTGAATAATTTTCCTTTTTTACAAGGAATATTTAATTCACAAGTCTTAATACATTCACTCCACTAAAGATTTCACTTCTAAATTATTCAAAATCTTAATTCAAGTATTTTTTTTTATATTTTTTACTATGCTATATTTATTTCATAGATTTTATATCTAAAGAAATCCATAAGCTCTTGCTGTTAAGAAGTACCATGTAGTAGTAATATTCATTAAGTTAATTATATGATAATTTAGTTAAATATAAAATAACCAGGCATTTAGTGCTATGTTGCTTGAAAACTGGAAGTCACAACACAGGAATGGACCTAGTGTGATATTCTGGTTGCCTATTAGTGTATATAGTAATCCATAAAGCCTAGTGCTTTATGGATTACTATATACACTTTATGTTATCCTTTTTATTCAACTTAACTGTACAACCCTTTTGAAAGCTCAAATAAACGTTTTTTATGTTATGTTTATTGTATTTTTGATTGCTTCCAACCCTGTATAAAACGTACACAAATAGCAGTTACGAAGCTAATGTCTGTTCGTTAGGATATTGAACTCATATAAAGTCCTACGAATGCAAATGAAACGAGACCCAATCAATGCTGGGCCAGACGTCTCGACGTCTGCAATAACAGTTACAGACTTGCAGACTCGCAAACATTACTAAATTAAATCTAGTGCACTTGTTCGGTATATAATACGTTTTTAGAATCGGTTTTGATTAGTTTCGGCTTTCAGAACTAGGTACTTTGAAAAGATAAAGTAAAAGTTAAATAGTCGATAAGCGATGGAATATGACGCTACGAGTTATACTTATGAGTAAGTTATCGTGGGAAAAATACATTGATGCTTACAAACAAATTTGTTGGTTCTGTCTGTGTGGAGATAGGTGGATGTGGATGGAGGACTTTTCATGTGATGAAAATGTCTTCACGTGGTTTTATTATGATATGTGGTTACTTAAAATAAAACCACTATTTTGGAAAATTTATTTTAATTTACAGTATTCAAGCGTACCTATATTTGTGTGGTTTGGGAATGTAATTTGTATAGAATAGGTACTTATACATTTCACTAAATGGTAAGTATGTTTACTTTAAACTGACCAACCTAGAGTTATTAACCTCAAGCATCACGCACCGCTAAATATAGTACCACTTGAGCTTATTAGAAGATGGATGTTATAATTAGAAGTGACTTTATAACCACTTAGATGGGAGAGCCTGCAACGTGAGAGCTACCGACAATAATGACCAAGTAAAGGCAGCTTTACACTCGCCAATAATGATTCAGTTACAGAGTTATCTCCGTGCTAGACTAATTTGCTAAACTTTTCACGAAAGAAGCTAATTGCTAAAATATTAACAATTGGTAGAATAACAACAAATCAAATCAAACTATCAAAATACGACTGCGCACTAAAGGTGCCAAAAGTGATTTGATGTAACTGACTGCAACAGGGTTGTAAGAAAATTAACCAAAATACATCAATACTGAAATGTATGAGTGTAAACTATGCGTACCCATTGTTCGTGTGTATGTCATATAAGCAACGTATAGCTAGGCTAATCTAGGCCAGGCACATGTCTACAATCAATTTCACTTCAGACGCTAAAGTGTCAAATCAAAAGCTGCTACAGATTTCTCTTTCAGACTAGATTATTTTTAAGTTTGCTAATTGTCTTTTTTAATTACTTTGTTGGACATTGAGTTATTGTTTTAGGCTCAGTCCTCATTTGATTCACTAGGTATAATATGCACATAAATTCACAATTTAATGAGAAGGATGATCATAACATGCCTACTCATACTTTGTACAAGAATTTGTCGGTTATTAACGACTTGCAGATTAATCGTTTTGCATCTTTCCTTTTCATTACACAAGGTCTAAGAACATGATGTCATTGAATTGATTGCATAGTGAACTGCAAATAAAATCTATACTTTAACCTTTAAAGCATTTCTTACAAGTAAATTAAAACAAAAAACGCCATTTCCAGATCGTACCGAGAAAGATGGCCAATCTTCGTCAAGCGCACTACTTTTATTTGCGAAGTCAATATTCTCACCAATTGATAAGTAAGAATCTATTTATAGACTTGCAAGTGACTTTGAGGTTTGTAGGCTATGTACACACAAAATATGTAGATTCTAAATATACATACATAATCCTAAAATAGACAGTACAGACAAATAAACACCCACATTGTTTCTTCGTAGGTATTGCGTTAGTAATAATGTATTGCAATATAGGTTACAAAAACAAGTCTCATGCTCGATAGAACCACGAAAACCGCATTACAAAAGGTAAAACGATTATTTTGTTTGTTGTACAAAGTTGTTGTTTGTTACAAATTGTACTGCACTTTAACACCCAATACTGCTGAGTCACAAAGAGCAAATCATGCAGATCGATTAATTTAAATAGCTAAGCTGTATGCATGCACTAATTGCATCATAAAAGTACTACGCAGTTATTTAACTTTACAAGAGTTGGCTGTTCATGTGATTTATTGTTACTAAGACTATACTAGCTGAATAATATTGACATAATTTCCAAATCTTATGCAAACCAATTTTGGTACAACTAATGTCAATGTGATAAACATTAAGTAGTTGGTCTAGAATAGGCAGAGTGATATTCTAGCTTCTTACGTGACAACATAATATAACTAGATACTCGTTATCACGAATTTCGTGTCCTGCCCCATTCATAATCGTGACTCTCGTTTGATTGTTGACTTTACGCACAACTTCATATAGGCCAACAGTAAAGCACATTAGGTAACATTACCGTCACAGTTTTCTTTCTAAGTAAGTCTGTAATAAGGTTAAAATATATTTCAAACATTAAAACAACAAAATTAAAATGCAAGCATACAACCTAGCTCATTGGCAATAAACCTATTTAGAACGATAAATTATTGATAGTTACGATGTTCTATCCAAAACAAAAACCATTTAGGAAACATAAAATACAAGATATTCAGAACAGTCACCATTTTAAGCCAAATTAATATTCATAGCACTAAACCAGTCTGGTTGAAGCTTACGTACTGGATTTGGTCGCTGCGTGGGCCATGGTGGCCGATGGACTACGTCCGGTCACCGAAGCCCTTGTACGACTATGGCTAGCTCTGACCTAGATCGAAGAAGACGTTGTGGAGGAATTTATTAACGTTACGACTTTGCTACTTCGTTGCTACAAGCTTAGAACATTCAGGTCCTATAAAGAACGTACTGTTCCACTTTTGTTTCTTTTTACCGCAAACTACGTTACGCGTAACTGGTATCGATGCTACAAAAGTATCATACCCGAGAAGATATTGCGAACGTTTCAATCTATGTTATCTCACCCTTTAAATTACAGCTATTAGACTAATCTCGGAGTTGAATACTCGATTCACCACACAACAGTTCCCCGGTTCAATTGTAGCGTGGCTAAAAATAGTAATGATGCCTCTCAATAGACTGGGTAATTTACAGACAGTGAAAGTTTAACTGTTCCTCTCTAAGCTATACAAGTATGCTTTTTTCATTTAGATGCCACACGAATTAATTGTTTGTGTCTTATTTCTCAACGTACTCGTGAATTCTTTCTAAAAAAAATTAGGATATTTGAAGTGTGTTATTTTAATTATATCCTTATGAGTATGCAGCAATCGGTGCGTGTCCGAATGCGCCGGCGCAGGTACCAGAACCGGCCCGGATATCCGCTAAAGCAGACTTGCTTACTCCTCGTTCATACTAAGTGGCTGTGAAACAAATTAGTTTTACCCGCCTGCATGCTACTGTGCTCTCATGTTGTCGTTTTTCTGGTGACATTGGGTTCAATTTGCTCTGCCAAAGAGGCTATTCTCCAGTACGTATTTACAATTCTTATCAGCGCTTTTCTTCGAGCGTGTAATGGATTTTCCTCGAACGTTTAAATTTTGTGCGTAGGCTTGTAATGTGACGTTGTGAATTGCCCAAGCGTAGCCGCGCTCGGGCCATATGTTTCTTCAATGTCATGACATGTACTTGTACCTGTAATGGTTGGTTACTGGTACTTTACAAGCAGCTTTGTTTGTACAGCGTTAGGCATTCTAATTTATGGGTATGTATTATAGCTAAGTATGCCTCATCGTTCAATTTACCTATATATTACGTATAATTTTAACATGTTTTAAAACTAACTTGCTAAAACTTGTCATATACGCGGCTTAGAGGAAATTCACACTTATGTATAACAACTTTGATTACATCAATGTTAGTTCCATACACATAGCACAACCTGCAGCCCCACTAATCAATACAACCCCATTTGCTGACGTCCGGTGATCATCAAGGATACATTATGGCTGACATTATTTCCCCCAAACTGACCGAAGCAGATTAATGAATCCTCGGGGATTGTCCTCCCATTGGCGAGTAATTAAATTCTCGAAGGACAACCCATGGACAATCTTTATGGCCAATAGTCTATGGTACAAAACAAGGGGAGTTACACATTATTTGCCGATAAATTGCTTGTGTATCTAATGAATATTGTCGATACTCGTAAATTTTAGGTAATGTTATTGGTTTCAGGTCATCAATTATGCACAAGTAATGACTAGTTTTTAGTTTTAGGTGGTTTATTTTACAGTAGTGGTTTTTGTGAATCGCAAATTTGCAATGCAACATATATACTAATATATACTAGTACATTTAAAAAATCGTAAACTTACTCATATACTTGATTTTGCAATCATTTAAATTATTTGGCAATCGACTAAAAACACTAAGAATGTAAGGTCAAGAGAGTTTATTAAAATAATAAATAAGATTAAAGTAATCATCAAATTATTTTGCAGCTGAACAAATTCGAATTGGTCCAAATTATCCAAACATTAAATCTAGCAGTTGTCGGAAACTGGCAATAATTCGCTGGGCAGTACCGTTGCGGCCGAATTCGGCCTGACTGCTGGTCGATGATCTTCCGGTGCCGCTGGACAACGCCACTCCATGCAGGTATAAACAATAACTTAACTAATTACAAACCTTATATACACACTATTGAGGCGAAAATCAAAACATTTACTAAAATCACATTTAGATATATTTTCTTTTGTTGTAGTTAGACGTAGTAAATATGTTTAGACATTGTCTAAAAATTGAAGAAAGTGGTAAGGGAAAGGGCGTACCTAACCCATACTAACCGTATAGGTAAACGTGGATGGCAAAGATGGTGCATGTGATGCAGATATTGCACGATATGTCTACATGCGGGTTAGATCATTGCTGTTGCTAGTTGCAGCATTGCAAGTCTAAATTCTGATTATTATCTTGAAGTAATTTGTATGAAAAATATCTGTGAACACGTTGACTGGTTGTATCTTCTTTATCGCCGCATTTAAGGTACTAGAGGAACAGATCTAGATACTGCAGTGAACAGATTGTGTAAAGAATGCGTATGAAATTTGGTGTCTGGGTTATATTATCTTTGCCACACACCTACGGATGGGAACGACAACTTACACTTAGGCACCTCGTAAACGGAACGGATGTGCAAAGACATCAACTTGTTAGCAACGGTACTGATGCAAGAACTAAACAGGTATGTGTTACAATGAAGAAAGTAACTTGTGTTTTGTGTGACACTAAATATAAAAATAGAAGCTAAAGTTCCTGAACATTAACCATGCAACTAAGAAATCTATTGGATCAGAAAGCCAATCCACGTAAAGAAGGCCACAATGATGGTTAGATTTTCTTTAGATTTCTAAATACGAAACGTATAGTAATGTTTTAATGTGTATATGTCTTAGCCTCAAATAAAAAAAGATAAGGCCATGTCATGCCCTTATGGAGGCTTGACAAACTCTCGACATCAGAGATGGTCACTCTTATTCGATAAGAAGAAGAAGCCTCAAATACATATGTATATTAAATGCAACAAAATATGTGTTAAGTCAGAAGTGCTTAGAGAAACTATACTCCCCCCGTTCTACATTTGACATATTGAGTGTACTCCCACGCTTTTCTAACAAACTAACGCGTACATTTTTTACCTTCTGATAAACAACTCGTTAGACAACAATGGATGGAGATTATATGAATGCTTTAAATAGCGACTGTCTTCGAACTGTTTGATCATATTGTAGCCTGATGGTGATCAAAGATTATGTCGACTCGAGTAATAGTAGAGGCGTTACAATGACATTCAGATATATATAGAGTTTAGTAAGTAATTGTGATGATGGAGAATTATGTATATTATTTTTACTTCTCACTCGAAAAACTTGCAAAACTGGAACTGCACTGTAAAATACACAAAAAATGTTAGTTAAAAATATGTTCTAAACAATTTGAGCATATGGAAACCATAAGCTCTATCTGATTTAAATCCAATATGGCCATGTTTTGCTCTACATCCACTGCAATTTTGTAACACATGTGCCCCAAAACGTTGTTATCTGAAATGGATATCAAAGCTAGAAAAGGGGCCGTGCAGTATTGTTAGCCAGCGGCCCTTTGAACTCAAGTGGGCTCGTAATAAAAGCTGGTCGCCATTAATTGTTCATTCTACAGCATTTCAAGTGGCTCCACATTCAAAGGACTTTTGGAGCAAAAACTCCATTAAACCGTATTTGTTTTTTATAAAACGACACACATGCTGAATAACAAGGTGGATTTACGTATTCTAAACTAATTATGTATTGCTAATAAGTTTACATTACTAACTTTTGTTCCGTTTAAAACTGAAAACACTGGTTTTTCTAGTAAATTAGCAATGTATTGCAATCTTCCCTATTGTTTTATGATAAGGCTTAGCGTGCTACAAACACTCGGTTTTACGAGAAACTATGCTCCTAACCAATTTCCTAGCATTGAAAAGTCACCGGGCCATTATATACTGCATATTGTTTATAGTAAATTTACGAGGCATATAATATAACGGGTCCGGGCCGCGGTCGCCCACACTTATTAACTAAACTCAGATTTATGCGTAACTTGGAGAGCGATAGTGGCACAATAGGGCCCGTGGAATGTGACCCACGGCGTGTTTGCTTATAAACTATAGCCGTGACTCGCGTATTAGCATATCACTAGCATTCAATTTCGTTTCTACCAATTCATTACCAGTCAATGATAAGGAATTTCGAGGCGTATTAACGAAGTCTTTTCAACGTCTGCGTTAAATGTTCACGTTAAATTTTAAGTTATTTAGTCAGTGTTTCTCTTTAAAAGTGGCACAAACGATGATGTTGGTATTGTAACAGACATTCGTTTACAATGCAAGTGTCTATAAATATTTTTCTCATAACGTTGTTCGTAATTTATGTGAACAAGTAGGTCGAACGGTATAGAGATTGCAGATCTCTTCATAATAACATTGTTTACTATTGAATTAAGAAACTGTTGCTCTAGATCTGAACCCATCGAATGGATCTGGGAAATTGCATCGCTCTTCCTATTATGTTGCCGTTTCTTTATTATAAGTTTCTCAGGGTTCTTCAGTAAGTATCTTCAGAAATCTAAGTGAACTTGTTGTTGTTTGTTCAAAATGTTGTTTATTTCGGTAAAAGATGCTAACAATCGGTTAGATTATAAACAATTTAGGTATTAATTGCACTGTTATCGTAACTTTAATACTTAATGGCTCTTTAACTGTAGCTTATCTTGTAAGACTACCTAGTGTGATTATTGTTTATGTAAGCGCAGACAATGCGCTGAAGATGAAATACCCAACTAATAAATAAGTGGTTTATTAGAAACTATGAAATCGTCTTGTGAACATTAGGTAATATAATCCATGGAGGGAACAATAGGCACAGTAAATCCGAAACCACAGGCCAAGGAATGATGTCATACTTATGGTCGCTTGTTTCTTATTCATTGCTACCTACTTTATGTATAAGTAGGTATACCGTTGACCGCTGTAAGTTTGCTTCACAATAAACGATTGTTTTAACGTAACTATTAACAGTAAGCAGCATTAAAATCAAGTGTTTTTTATTGAAAACAATTAAGCTTCTCTTTCACAGTTCCACACTACATACATCACGTGCTTATTTCTATGTACCTAATCCTTGAGTTAAGAGAAAGTTATGATGAAAGTACCATATTAATCATTTTCTTGTGGCCAAATAACCTACCTATATAGAGCATGTCATTTTACACGCACCAAACTTATTTTCCTCAACAACTAGAAACTGTTTTTGCGATGGATTGCACGGATGCGATGATAAATGAGTGGTGATAATCGCAAATTTCTCACGAACGACGTATGTGGAACGCACCGCGCGAGGTAAAAGCTCACTTCATGAAAGTGGCCGGTCTACACGGTTCTTCGTAAGTACTTGAAATTATTTAATGTTGAGGGTAATTATTTTATACAAACTTAAGGATATGTAGGTTGTATAATTTATGTCGTCAAATTGGACTTGAATTTGATTTGTTTGCAATTCACCAAGCAACAGAATGCAACCTATGGCGAAAACTAGTCAACAGAATCAGAAGGAGCCACGACCCTCAGCAGAGGTGAGGCATACGACTAAGAAGAAAGAGATATATTGTGTGATTATATTTTTTTTATTCGAAGTGTTTTTATTTTCTAACAAGTACATTTTACCTTAAGAATTTTATAGTAAGTACATGATTAATGATAGAGAAATAAATGGACAGCTGGCGCCTTGACTAACCGCGCTTGATATCTTCTGTGGTTTTACAGAGTTTGAAACAACATGACCATGATACGTATTGCTTTTGGATGTTGGTACCTACATACATTTTCTATTCGATTTTCTGTTAAACATTATAGTTCTGTACCTAATGAATTATGATATATTTATTTAGTTGCATACAGTTCCTGTTTCCTTCTTCTTCTTATCGAATGAGAGCACCCAACTCTAGTGTTGAGAGTTTATCAAGCCGCCCTGACTTGGCTTAACTAATATAGATACATATTGGCGAATATTTCTGAAAATTATGCATCAACTTAACTTATCATCAATTATGTTTGTCATTTTCCAGTTACTCTGTATACGTACAAAACACAAACAAGCTTGCATTTTGAAAAGCTCACGCAATGTTGCAATTTGTAAAGGGCTTAAAATTTGCAAGTCAACTGCAGTTAAAACATTCTTGGCGTCAATTTGGACAAATTAATATAGAAAGTCTGTCACCGAAATAATGAATACAAGGTCAGGTTTAAAATGCGTTTTTTTGTAGATCTATCTATTTTCGTAAGTAAATGATTTCAAAAGGACTTGTACTTGAGTTATTACTAGTTCTAGTAGGTACATACATTACATGTTACCCTTCCTTAAATTAGGCATTTAAAATTTTAATAATATATTTTATTGTGACTTTATTTGTCTTCATTTTTAGCTTTAGTTTTTAATCCACAAAATAAATAAATCGCCGCAATTCGTGACGTTAAAAAACAACTTAGGATATACTTTATTATAACAAGAAAAGACAATACCTACGTCTAATTGCCTATAATAAAATTAGATACCTGTATAGTACATGGGTCGTGTTAGTACTACGCATTATGTAGCGTGGGAGATCCGGAACAGAAAAGTGTGAAGAACTTATGTACCTATGTATTCATGCCTTTAGAGCCGGCTTCCTGGTGCCTACGCACCTTTGTAGCTAGTGATGAACTCAATAGCCCTAGTAGTAGAGCATTTGAGCTTAAACATGGGCAATAAAATACTAATTGAGAGTATAGCAAGGCATAATTAACGTCTTCAAATTAAGACTTGTGCCCACTAAAAAAATATGACGACCAACCGAAAACTTACGTACTTATATGATAAACTTAGGTTTAAAGATAAAATTGAGCCTTACGTGTAAACTTTATTATATAAAATAACTAGTATTAAAACATTTCGAGTGCGTAATACCATACCATTTGAGCCAAAACTGGTAAAACAGAAGCAAGCTTGCATGACATTTAAATCTTTTGAAAATGCCTGCTTTCTTAAATAATAATATAATTTTTACATATTTTAATGACGTAATAAATATCACTGCAAGAGTAAGATTCTTTACATAATAGGTTTCATTTGTATGTATTAATGAAAGTAGCGAAACTTTGTACAATGTAATACGACGCAATGAAACCACATAAGATTGTAAAAATATATGTTAACTGTACCTAAAAATAAATAAGAGGTTTTATAATATAAACTTCCACTAAGTTCCACTAAGTTTGTAGAAAATAGCTGAAATATTCTAATTTTGTCCTATTCATAAAATTAATCTACATATGAAGGTACCTATCTATAAAAACGGTGTAGGAAAATCAGCGCCCTAAAATTATTCGACACGTTTAGTTTCACATTTCGAATAATGCAAACCCCTTCAAATAACAGAAGTGTGAAGCACAGTCAGCCGCTCTGAGGAAAATATGGAATTCTGCTAGATCAGGATGCGAGTCCAAATAGTTATTGCTTAACTTTTATAACAGTTTATCGTAGAGTGATTTGAAAACTCTGACATCAGAGATGGCCACTCTCATACGATATTATTTATTTTTATAATAGAAGAGATCTCAGATACAAATGGAGCCAGAAGGAACCTTTATTTTATTTGATTGCAGTTACGAAGCTACGATAGTTAGGTTGCCAAAAAGGTTAGAGAGGAGTTGCCTTTCATGAAGTATAGATCAAGGACTTTACTTTGAGCCAACAATCAGTGAATTGTTTCCTATTTAATAAAATTATACGTTTTATTTGTTGAAAGTATTTTGATTTTGATATTCGATAACAAGTGCATTGTGAAATGATATAGTCCTTATCTTTACTAGTTAAATAGAAGAAAAAAGTATCGTGACTTATCTTGGATAATATAATTTTTATTTCTAAATACATATTTGAGCAATAATATAGTAGTAGGTAGTTAATTTTATCGACAAAATTATTTAACAGAACAGTCAAATAATTCCATGATTTTATTATCGATAAAACCAACACAGCTATAAAAATATGGAACGGATTATTTAATTTGTAGGTTTATTGATATTTTACACCTTATTGTATTTAGAAGTCGCTAAATGCAGCCTACACAGGTTATCCATAATAGGTGCTTGGATTGACTCTTCGATAATGAGACCAGTTTCCGTATTAGGACAGCAAGAGATCCAAAAAGACCACCGACATTAAACATCACCATCGCAAGTTCGATCAAAATCGTACAGGTGAACAACCAAAACTTGCCACGCCATCGGCCATTGTTAACATTTTATCCGTTTTTAACTGCGGCTGTAACGGTTTTTTACGATTGCATTTTTAATTTCGCACGCCGCAAACTCCGGCTAAACAATTTGGACGGATTAATCCATTCGGGAATTTCTGCGACAATACGTTTAATAACAATATGAGTAATCGTCTAATGGATTGGTGTTGATGCAAGTCACAATAGGACCGCAACGTGCATACGGTATAGGTAATAAACGGGGGTGTGGGATGAATGCACGCGCTGACGATACTTACAAACACCATGATCGTGCACGGTTTGTTAAAATAGACTCTATTAATGCTTATTAAGGGTTGTTTAGGAGCATGCGGCAGGTTGGTGCGTTTGTCTGCTGGAGTGTGGCAAGCGAGGGTTCAAGGTATGAGGGGACGTAGCGCCGTCGAATGTCGTTCTGATGCTTTTTCTGCAAACATTGTTATTCGAACGTTTATCAGTTTCCAGCTGGCTGCTTCCCCTTTGGTATTGGAAATTGGTATCCTACACTTAAAAACGATAAAAGAACTTGTTTTAAAGACGAAAATATACCTAACCTAACTCTTGTTGACATAAAACCTAAATACATAAAAATAACATACTCGCTAAAATAATTACGTTTGAGTTAATGTTAAATGCTGTTAAAAATAACATATTTTCCTGAATTATAACAACGCATCTTAACAAAGGCTAAGTTAGTGATAAGTGTTTGTATAATAAATTTATACAATAAGTGTCGTGCATATTAATATCGTAATACTAACGTAGTGCTTTATGTGAATTACCTCCATTAATTAACATACGTAAATAGTGCAAACAATAGACATATTTTAAAATAAAACCGTTAATTTAAAAACAATAATAGCTTATCTTGTTGACACACTTACCTCACAGACTTAATTCATCCGAGTCATTAACGAACTTCTTGAGAGACGTTAATTCAAATATCACGGGCATGCCATCGATTAAAGTTGGTAAAAGTCACAAGGATCACTTAAATAATGCACTTGATTGAAGTAAGTATCGATCGTGACGTAACGAATGCACACTCGATCATGAGCCGACGGCGGCGCGGCGCGGCACGTACGTCTCCGCTCGACGACGAATTAATACTACCATAACCTCAAATTTAAGCGCGCCGCTCGAGAAATTGTTTATGCTGTCCGTACACCCATAAATGGGGTACAGTTGTGAAGAGGAAAGAAATACACCATAACTATACAATGGACAAAGACGGAGCATTGTCAAAGGTGTCTGATGGGGGAGCTGAGTGCAACAGCATAAGTACCTACGATAGATATCCTAGTAATATCATCAACCTTTGTTAACGATCAATACACAAACATTATCGTATAAGGTTTTGAAGGAATTCAATATTACGAAACCAAAGTTAGTCATTCTATTGAAAGTAGCAGTTGGCGCGAAACACCGGCCAACAAATCTAAATGTAAACATTGATAAGATATCCGCACCTAAACAAATGTTACCGAAACTTCTTGTTATCACTGCGATAGCTCTTGAACTTTCAAATACGTATAATACTTTCAAGTAAAAATAAATAAAAATTATAGTGAAATATGATAAGGACAGTGTAATGCTGGTTGCCGGTATTGTGCAAATCGTTACTCGTAGAATCAATCTTGACAAAAGTATCACTAGCATGTAACACATGAACATGAGACAGGTTGAAAAAAAACCGTCTGCGGCAACATGCAGTTACCTGCGTCTCCCTCGGGTCCCATTCCCATCCTATAGAAACCATTCAACCGTGAGGAATGAATGATTTTAAACAGCCGCAAACAAGTACCTGCTTTAAATTCTTCCCACTTGGAAATCTCTGCCTTTTACCTTATTGTTTGATGTTTTTAGAGCAAACCTTGAGGATAAGGAGTACTGTTTGTCTTTCGAAGGCGTAGATTTTGAGGCTGGATGAATTACATCATTGTTGAGTTTTAGGATATTAGGTGGCATTGTTTTCATATGATGAAGGTGAAGGTAGGGCAGTGGGAGAGCCCACATATTATGTCGCCTCTGAGGCGTCTGCAAGGCTGGTGCCGTCTGGTCTGGGACCATTATAATGAAGTTATCGTCGACATAACTTTCTTAATCAGACTTTGTTTACCAGTATGAGGGAATATTAATAGTGTTATGTCTGCAAAGTTGTGCTAACCGAACATAAGTTGCTGAGACACGACCAATGACAAATTTTAGATAAATACAAGGATTATCCAATCTGTGAAAAGTGCGACTTACGGTGTTCCAAGAATGTTTAAGTAAAGACAATGGCTTCTAATCTCTTAAATCTGGGAATCAAACAGCAGTGTTTATTATACGTATATCTGAATAGGTTTTAAGTAAAAGGGATTCATCGATAGCCCTTCTTAAATTATCAGATAACATTTGCCGATCGCCTTGACCCGACTGAACTGAACTGTGAAGGCATTTGTCAAGTTATAAGGCGAAGTAGGGTTGCCAACATGATATATATTTTTTTAAGTTTTTCCACCTCAGGATTTAAATCGAGTGAGTATTTAAAGGAAATTCGACATGGATTAGTCAGGTTGGTAGGTATATAGAAGACACTATTCACCAAACATTTATCAATTAAACGATCCATTTTTATATGTCACATATGCATACAACGTGCGCACGTACTATTTTTTTTTCAATTTACATCTATTTATTTCAACTAAACCAAAAAAAATATTTACTACAAACAATTTATAAGTACAAAATGTTGAGTGATATTTCTGTACTTATAGCTAGGACCACAATATAGACTAATAAATATTTATCTTCGTCCATGACCACAGACGATAACCAGACTTTGAACTAAAAACAAAATAAACACGAGTAGATAGGTAAATCCAGTTAAAACCCACAGGTTAGCGTGGAACCCCCGGTTACGACCGTGCGCCATGTTTCCTGCGCACACGCAGCCAGCACGCGCACGACTCCCCAATGCGTGTCGTAAAATGACGTTACGTTTGATAAACAGGACGATGTCTTTATTAATAAATCTGAGCTTTTAGATTGTAACAACACATCTGTAAAAACTTGTAGATTTCCTGCATGAAGTTTCTGTTAGAACATAAATCATTTAAGAAGACAACAGCATACTGCACAAGCACCATTTCAGTAAATATTTCTCCATTTCCAATGTAAAAAGTGCAGATAGCAAGCTAAGTATGTAGCGTAGCCACTATGTTAACCCAATTTTTAAGGCACATGTAAGATCCCAAACTAATCTTTAAACATCAAAGCAGTGACCAGCTGAACTAGTAGGTACTTTGATGGCAACACGCTGTATAATATTGCGGCTACGACTCACGATTGGTGGGTGTGGTGTGGGCACACGGTTTATTTTCTTTGAACCCTTTTCAAGCGGTTGAGACTTGAGTTTACACCTCATCAATATGGGTTTATTCATCCCAGTTTTTGTTTTATTAATAGGTACGAGTATGACTTGTAATGAGTTCGAATAATGACCGGATTAAAGGAAAATACTTCAGTATTCTGAGGGTAAACCTTCGAAGACAATAGAGCCTTTGAAAATATGATGGTAAGTAATGTAATTGAATAAAAAATACAAATACAAAAAAAAACATTTATTTTCCAAAGAAATTTTGTCCCAAAATGTTTCGAATCCTCTGACCTCGTGGTAGCCGTAGGCTGTGTTACGAGGCCAGAGTCATCTCCCAGTATGTTTCTAATTTAATAAGAATATGCAATAGAATATAATATAACGTACTGTTTTAGCTCAGTTTTCAGAATGTTGACAAAAATCTTACTTAGGACATCCTCATAATAACCCTTATAATAATGCGTGTAGTGTTTATCAAAAATATCCAAAACAGTATCCGTCTATATCTTCTACGAACTACAACAGCCTCAAAACTGAACTCTTTCTATTTATGAAGATATTTTTTTCCAAGGATCTTATAATAATAATATGTCTTTATTGCACACAACTCTACTGCACTTTCTTATGAATATTCAATTAATAGTCAATTTCAAAATCATATAACCTATATAAATGTGTACCTATGTATAAAACGACTATTAACATTATTTTAAAGGTAAGTGAGTGCCGAGTAGAACTATAGAGAGTAGAGGTACCTTAGGCAAATGTATCACATACGTGAGAGTCACACAATTGAACTAATCTGACTGCGACTGAATTTCACATTATTCAGTTTGAATGTGTGCATGTCTAGACCGGAGGGCTGAAGGCATTATTATGAGTTGTAATGGAAATGTTGGAAATGCACGCTCATAATTCGAACAGAAAATTATTAAATAATGAACTTTAAAAAAGGTTTTTTGATTTTTCGTTGTCAGATTAATAATAATAAATAAATAAATACGTATATATAAATATAAATACGTTGTTGTATCATTTCATAATGATAGAATTAATGTGTATAAATACATAATCCAATACAAACTGCGTTCCCACAATTAACAGGCGAACTCATCTGAGTTCACCGTGGTGTTTCAATGAAGCAAGTAGGTACTTACAAAGTACACACACGTTTCTAGAGAAACCACAGTAAACAATGTTCAAAAGCTGTAGTGTGATTTATCGAGCTTTATTCAGCATAGTAGGACGGCAAGAAAAACCTGGACCCTTTGAAACTCTTGAAAGACAACACTTGCCAGCCTCTTGTGGCGGAACAAAAGATAGCCATTCGAACATCAACAAACATCTTTTGAGAAGTTACACAGAAAAAATATTTGTAGCTATTCGGTACTCTGTGGAAGTTCTGAGAATTTTCGTAAGCCGCTGCTCTTTGAGTTTCAACGCTCTTCATTGGTTTTGTTAAAAATTATGTTAAGAGATTATTTAATTTGTAAGATAATAAGTACACACATATGGATTATCAGCACTTAGATTATATTTTGGTTTTTCTCAAGATTTTCTAAGTGCCCGTTTTTTGTAGTAGGTAGTTAGAAGTAATATGTTTCCCTTGTTTTTATATTTTACTAGCTGTGCCAGCGACTTCGTCCGCATGCAATAGTTATTACCATGAAAACGGTTCTAGTGAGTTATATATAGAATCTTAAAAGATAGACATATACTGTTGCAGACATTTTGTTAGGTACATAGTTTCAAGAGAATTTATTCTCTTGCACCCATATTTTTTTGATATCTTGAACCGTTTCCCAGCACACGCAACGGAAGCCCTCAAAGATGAATAATTTTCCCCGTTTTTTTTCACATTTACCATTGTTTCTTCGCTCATATTAGTTGCAGCGTGATGTTATATAGTCAAAAGCCTTTCTCGATAAATGGTCTATCCAACACAAAAATAATTTTTCAATTCGCACCAGTAGTTTCTGAGATTAGCGCGTTCAAACAAACACACAAACTCTTCAGCTTTATAATATTAGTATAGATTATTGTAAATAAACTTATACATAATCCATGTATGTAGTTTAATTGAAATATGTGCCTTTAATCTATATATTAGTAAACTGTGAGTTTAGATAATTTTAAAATATAATTATGTACAATGCGAGACGATATATTTTGTAAACTGGTTAGATAAAATAGTCATAATAACCTAGCCTAGTAAATGATAATTACTCAGAAGTTTAATTCAAATCATCGTTTCGGTAAGTAATCTAATGAATTTATCTATGTACATATTTAGGCATTCAAATGTAACAGACGAGGTGCGCCGGAGTTGCCAAGGTCAGTCTTTGTTGAATATCGACCTTTGCAGAGTTCACCTACACTTGCCGAACTAAAGAGCAATATGTATGATCTAATGTCAAATGCTTTTTGCTGCTTTTTTATGTCTGTTAGTTTTTAGAGCCAATAAGAAGAAACGCGAAATGATTTTTGTGGTCGGCTGTAATTTTACTAAGGGTACTGTAAAATTAATATTGCTTTCAATTTGACAAAATAAACGATGGTAACTAAGTTCACGTTGGACAAATTAAATACTTCTTTTGTCTTTAAATCTAGCGCAACCAAGGAACTTGCAACTTCCAGGTAGGTAATAGTATCTGCTCCTCACTTCCTTCATTATTAAACTAAAAAATATTGCAAAGTTCTTTAGGAGTTTTCCCAAAGTTATCGCAAGCATACTTCCTGCATTAACTTTTAACAGCTCGTTTTGCTACAGTTTTTGAAGCAATTTAGGAAACAACTGGGAACAGATTGCGGTCCCACGGTCATGCGATTGAATGCAAATGTCCACAATCACTGGACCAGATCTGCATGATATCAGCTCCTTGGTCCGCCTGTCCGGTTCTAAGCGCCAAATTAGTGTACTTACAAGGCGCATGACTCAGGCTAAGTGCTCCTTATTTAATTAGTACATGAATTTATAGAAGATAAGTATGTATGGACTTGTTTTGCGAAATAAAAAAGTATTTATTACTGAAAGAAATGAATATTCTATACTTTTTTTGCTAGTAATTAAAGAAGATACAATTCGTAGTATTTCGTAGAAATTAAACAAAAAAAAACAGATATGTACCTATATATATTTTTAGTGGGAAAGCTACAAAGAAGAGTAATTTAGAGATTTCGATTTAAATATTCTAGTTTGTTCCTAGGAGTAAATAATGCACAAATAACAAAATCCGTAGCTAACGAAAAGTCGTTACTGTAAACCTAATTTAAGGCAGGCTTTTAACCCTTTACCGCATGGATTTTTAGATTTGGCTCAAATTAATTTATATGATTCTATAGCCTAATAGGTAGGTACCCCAGAAAAAAAATATTTTTTTTTGACTATTAGAAACCGAAATAATTGACTCGAAACCCAAAATCTCATATTTGATACAACATGCAGTCGTGGGTACCGATGTATACGGTGGCATATATGATACAACATGCAGTTAAGGTAGTTTTCGTGTAAAGTATATATATATTTATATTTAATCAAGATGTTATTATTTTTTAAATAAAAAAGATTCATATTTTACAGGTTTATTTAATGCAAAACGGTATGAAAATCTTTAAAACAATTACGTTCTTTGTTTAAACAAAAAAAACATTCACATTTACTACAGTAAATGTAAGATAGGCGTGAACAATTTTTGCATCTCTGCCGTTTGTCTCCCCAGTTAGGCCAATGTCCAATAGCGTCGTATACTACTTCTTGCGGAGGCAGTTCAATACGTCGTTTCCTTTTATTTATGATGGCATGTTCTAGAGCAGGGCGCCCTCGGCCTCGGGTAGTTGGAGTAAAAACTCCTGCCGTTTCCCGCATCAAAACATCAGCTATGTAGAGTTTAAAATCTAACTTGCATGTCGGGTGCCTGAAAATAAATAAAAAAACTAAATACCTACATGAGCTCCAAACGTTTAGCAGCAGTAGGTAGTTAAGTAAGAAAACAAAAAAACATATTTTTTTACATGGGATGTACCCACGAAGTAAAATCTTCCCAATAATGCATGTAGTTTCATATCTGACCAAGCACTGGCACAAACTCTAATGCATGAAGTATCATATTTGAAAAACGTATGCACACCGTACTGCATAGAGTATCATTTCAGATACAAAGTTCTAGTCCAGTTTTCGTCAAGAAGTATTTGAAATAACTTACATGTTTTTCCGTAAAGCTTCTTGGTATTCATTTTACTCACTAGAAAAACACAAAAATAATTTTAGCTAGAGTCAAAATCAAGGAAAAATTGTGTTTTCAATCGACAAACCGCACTTACTGTCAGAAATGCCGGATCGAAATGTTTGGTGACAGAAATAACAAACCACAGACAAGATAGAGACCTGCTTATATTTTTTTGTTGTTCGGATACTATCATAGTCTAGATATCCTCCATAGACACGTTGTACAGAAGGCTCAAAAATTATTTATCTGTGAAAACTCGTAGTGTATCATATTTGATACCGTATGCGGTAAAGGGTTAACGCACCATGCTCTACTAGAGTTTTCCATTAGTGACTTGTACTAAACGGTGCCTGACTCATATTTAACCTAAGCTGGACAAAAAGATACATACGCAATATATGTACTTAAGTTTAGTCTAAACTTACTAAACTTGACTTAACTAAATTTGGTAGTGTCAATAAATAAATAAGTTTATTTTTGACTAAAAAGTTTGCTAATATTAGAAACGAGATAAAAAGCACGTGCGGCTGCATTGAATCAGTATCTTCAGTAAAGTGAGAGTTTGAAACTTTCAGAATAAAATTCATTGAAAGTTGAATTTATAAACACGAAACGGAATAGAGTCCTATCATTTCAAATTGTTTATTGTGTAACATTTGAATAATTATAGTGTTTACCTTTGTGGAGGTGCTTATTTCGCTGTCTTACTACTTTAATTTGTTGTCATGAAACTGTTATGTATGAATGGTATTTCTATTGTTAACTCTAACGGGAGCATTCTGTGAGAATCACATTGGACAAGTTATTTAAGTATTTGTGAAAGAATTTTGATCCCACAGGTTTACCGTTGGCTCTCTAATGATTTAATTTACAAGTTTTAATTTGCTTTAGCTACACATTTAACTCGTGAGAAGCGTTTGTGAGTAGATATTTGTTAAAATTCTAGATAATTTAGTCTGTTATTGCTAGATTTTAATTTGTCGACGGCTACAACCGACCAACTTGTGTAAAGTGTTACATAAATTACGCATACTAATCCGTAATACCTTGATTAAATATTGTGTTTATTGAATATTAACTTTAAAACGCAACCTTTTATCAATCTTGACAAAATATGGTGTATGTCCTTGACAAAATATAAGTAATTTCTAAAGGCATTGATTTCTGATTATTATTCCATGAATGGACATCCATTTAGTAAGTTGATACAGCCAGCATCGGTCCTATTATCAATATTGTACTGCCACAGTTGGGTGTCATCGTCGACGGACAAATAATTTTACAATATTTCATTAGTTTTCCAAAAGTGAACAAAATGAACGAAAATTTTATGATGTATCACTAACTACTATAGATATACTATAGATCTGAAAGTTTGTGCGTGTGTATGTTTGTTACTTCTTCCCGCTCAAATGGCTGAACCGATTTGGTTGATATTTGTTATACCCGCATAACAAATATCAACCAAATTTAAGTTTAGAGTCTGGATTAACACATAAGCTACTTTTTATTCTTGTATAAACGCGGGTATCACCGCAGGTGCTGATAGTTTTCTCTAATATTTAACTGGTAATTTTCCCAAACAAAAATTTTCACATTCGTGATCCGAACACCCGCATCCAATTCTGCATTATTTACGTGTTTAGTTCTCATGCAAATAACGGTAAGCTGTCAGGCGAGTGCGCAGGCGCCGTCGACTGGAACCAAGTGGTTCCCATCGTACCACTAGCTGGAACACAATATTGTTATGTGCCGACTCGTCTCATACGTAGATCTTGTTACTTGACACTACTTGTCACGTAGGCACCTGTGTTTAGATATCTACATCCTCACACAACTACATACATACACCGCTATCCATATATATGTGTATTATGTAAACAGACGTCTCTTATATCTATGTATATGTTTATACAATACATATGGGTATAATAGTTATATGCTTACATTCAATAGTTTTTAAGCAACCAAGACTAGATAGAATGTGGATCTAGTCTGAAAAAAGTGTCTAAAACAGCTTACACAAAGGCGGGAAGTCTTTTACAGTTGTAGTCCGTAAAACAAATCATATTTTATCATAAAAGTAGTGTAGGTACCTATGCCTCATAATAAATACTTCCAGTTATTAGGATATTATGTTCCTACTGTACTATATTGCATATTATGATCTCATATTTTACTTTATTATCCGTTGTACCTATACTGACTTGTTCTACCATGAGTTCGTTAAACGGAGTAATTAAAAATGAAAATATTGACCTACAATAAGAGATTTCCCAAATCAAACAAATTAAAACCGTAGCAAGCCGTTTCTGATCGACAGATCTAGCTGCCACGAGTTTGATGGTTATCACAATCGGACATTTACAGAGAGTAAATTTTAAAACTACTAAGAGAGGCATAATTTTGTAAACATTTTGTTGTTTGTAAAAAACATGCGTTTGATGAATAATTACTATTGTAAATGTGTTTTATGGTGAGCCTTCAGACTAAGTTACAAAAAATTTTTAACCAAGTGTGAGGGTAAGTCTATTCACAGATTTAATCAGACTCCTTTAGAGTCTAGTTGTCATAAAACATCAAAATACTTTTTATGAGTTTAATCCTGACACAAAAATAGATAGCAAGGCAGCAATGCTGATGGCAGGCCTAATCATCATGTCAACCGACTCACTTTCACTCCGACCCCGCACATCTAGGCCGGACGTAGTTTCTGGACCATAAAGGATGTTGCTAGCCATTGTTCTTTCATACTGAGGCTGTGTTGCGCTCATATCTTACGTAAACATTTTATCCGTTTCGGTGAGGTGGTCTTAGAAGTATAAACACACACATGACGAGAG
This sequence comes from Macaria notata, assembly GCA_927399415.1. Taxonomy (NCBI): domain Eukaryota; kingdom Metazoa; phylum Arthropoda; class Insecta; order Lepidoptera; family Geometridae; genus Macaria; species Macaria notata. The sequence continues at coordinate 8,163,284 of OV656727.1, forward strand.
ATGTTTATAAGTCAAACTAGTAAATGCTGTCGGTTTTGACCGCGTTGCGTCAGGATAAGAAGTAGTCTATGTCACCCAACTATACATAAATCGTTAGATATGGATATCTATGCCAAGACGAATGATAAAGGTTTGTTTCTTAGGATAAAGTATATTATTTTATCCGCCATTTCAATAAAAATTGTAACAATTGTGGATTAGAGAAATAAAACTATTTCTCTAATCCACAATTGTTGCCGTGCCTTATAGCATTTTGAAGTCGTTAAGCCATGTCAGAGGCCCTTAGGGCAGCTTGATAAACTCTCGACACCAGAGTTGGCCACTCTCATTCGATAAGAAGAATAAGAAGATAGCATTTAGAAAATCTGAAGACATGGATTCTTCTCTGAAAGGATCTGTAGGCGCCCACCCCTATGTATCTGTCTTAGAGAACGTCCCAATAAATTATTTCTGCGTTCACGATCTTCATTCATTAGCAATCCGATTCAAAAAGGTTTCAAATTCATTTAATTATTTATTTATATTGACGATGTGTCAATCCCGGTAAAATTTTATCACGTTGCTTGACATAAACTTGACTGAGTCATAGTGCGGCTCCATACCTACAGAATATAAAGTTATCAAATTGAGTCATCCATGTGGTCAGTCTTAGGGACGCCATGGTAAGAAGATTCATTTATATTTCCAATTAATTGCTATTGTTTTATAAGTAAATTCAATATTGTGATCCTATAATCCTCGTGATTTTATTCAAGTGATTCATATACCTATGTAAAATTTATGTAATGTTTGTTGTAATCTATACTAATATTATAAAGCTGAAGAGTTTGTTTGTTTGAACGCGCTAATCTCAGGAACTACTTATGCAAATTTATCGAGGAAGGCTTTAGGCTATATAACATCACGCTGCAACTAATAGGAGCGAAGAAACAATGGAAAATGTGGAAAAAACGGGGAAAATTATTCATCTTTGAGAGCGTCCGTTGCGAGCGCTGTGAAAACGGTTCAGGATTTTAAAAAATATGTATGAAAGAATTATTTCTCTTGAAATGGACTAACAAAATATCTGCAATAGTATATGTCTATCTTTTAAGATTAACTCACTAGAACCGTTTTTATGGAAATAACTATTCCACGCGGACGAAGTCGCTGGCACAGCTAGTTTTGTATAATTAGGTAAGTAATTTAGCACCCAAAACGTTTTATTTTGTACTTAGACTATCTCTTATTTATTATTTAGACATAATTTTGAATTTAAATATAATGGTTGTAAATAATTATACGTACTTGTAAAATAATTTCTAGCTGCTAATTTACACTGCCTCATTTTTATACTAGTTTTTGTGAAATACTTTTATTACAGAGGTTTAATGTCAAATTGATTGAAAAAATAATAAAAACGAAATGTTATCTACTGTCTAATTATTCTAACTTAATTAGTTGCGCTAGTATTTATCTAAAAAAATTGTTTGAAAGTTGGAAAAATTATGGCTATCTCCTCATTATTCTCATACCATCTTGCTTTCATCTCCCAAGCAGGTATACATTTTACCTTTTACATGCCTTATACCATATTATTATTCTGCCTTATATTCAACGATTGTCATGCCATCTAACTGTTGTAAGTGGAACTTAACAGCACGTTTAAGTTACATCTAAGCTACGTTTAAGTTTTCCATTCAGCTTCAGTTAACGTTTCATAGATGGCGCTGTATAGTTCGACTAGTCGGCCACAGATGGCGCTATATCTGTTTTAAGGCTCCAGTAGCGGTTCAGAGCTAGCAAGCGAGCTTTTTCCTCCCACGTAGACACACCATAGCTTCCTGGACGAGCGTATCGTGAGTTGTTTTACATTGCGGCGCGAGTTTGCGTTGCTGTGTAATAAGGAAGGAGCAGAGAAGCAATGTATTGGATGTGTTTTGGTGTTGTAGTGAAGTAGTGAGGTGGCGTGAGAGCGCGGGACCGGCAGCGGGCAGCCTCTGGCTCGGTGGCCGCCGGGCGCCGGCAGTCGAGTCGGCTCGCCTACAGTGGCAGGTGGCACGCCGTCCCGCCGACACAACAACTTGCGCTCGCGGAAACAACCTTTTGTTTATAACACTTGTTGTCTTTCCTCGTGCCAACAACTCTAATAAGTGAGTCTTAAAATACCCTAAAGTTATGTAAAAGTGAACAAATCAAAAGTGTGGTGAAGTGCTTAAGAAATACCGGCTTTGACAGTCATGTCGTCAAGTACAATTTAAGTGCAAAAATCGTCTTAGTTTGCCTGACAATGCACCAAACAACCGTACGAGCTGTATTGTTGTGAAACTTTCCGATACTGGTTTTTTGATAAACTCACCGAGTAAGTAGCTTCATCCAAAATTACCTACTTGTAAGTTGTTGATATTTTAAGTTGTCTGCATGTAAGTTTAAGCTATTTATAAATGCGGTTATTAGAGATGAAAGGTATCTGTCGCCTGCGTTTTCAAACTTGTTGAGAGGATCATAATTTAAATTTAACTACACATGTGTGATACTTCCAATAAGAAGCGTGACATTAAAATAATTTATGGTGCGTGCCGTATGTTGCGTGACGCTAATTGGTCGCGCATCGGATTATGATTCTTATGGGAGTAGAGGAGTAAATGATGATGGGGTGTATGGAGTGACAGAGTGAGTGTAGTGTTAGTTGTGTATTGTTGAGTGTGGGATCGGCGTAGTGGAGCATGCTGAGTGGCGGCGCGAGTTGAATGCCCGCCGCGGCCGCGGTCGCACATCCAAACACCGCACTTGACCACCTCACTTACACTCCGTTCAACTTAACTCTGCACGCGACTGGTGGCAGCACTTCTGCTACGTCAACCTCTTCAATACCATACTTTTACCAGAATGTTTTAGTTTTTATTTCACCCACACGCATAATTATTGTACTCGGACTCTACCTCACAGTAATAATCTCATTTGTTTCTTAGCGGAACTGATTTGATATTCCGCCGGCTCGCGCACTTTGGAGTTTTCACATTAAAAACTTCTTTTGGTCATAATAAACAACCCGTTCATGGGAATGCTTCCAAAGCCTTTGGGCTGTGAACATATTATCGAGATTTATAATGACTGCAATAGATTCGATTGATTTATTTGCCCCACACAACCACTAAATAGAGTAAGTTAATAAAATATTACTCGGTGTTCCTTTGAGGTATCGTTAGGAATTCTAGTTTTCCTTTACTCTTGACTTTCCAATATCGTTTCTGACATTTTATTTTTTCTTTCCCGCTATTTATGCATATTTTATGTCCAATATTCTGAATTTAAGGACGTCCTTACCCGATCCCCGAACACCTGTACCTGCGTTATTTTTCTCACAAGAAATTCAAAGGGTTAAATCTCGGATTGGAATCCTTTTGGTAAAATACGGTCTCTAGGGAAGCTCTACATCTTCGCAGCTCCATCATTGTAGGTGGCTAAACTTGTGATGCCTGCTTATAAGAAGGTATTTCTTAGTAAGAATCGGATTTGATGCGATATTTTTTATATTTAGGTACCCCATTATTTTTTCTGAATATATATATTATTTATATTACAACTAGTAGATGATACAGGATGTAATTATATCTGTGTAGGTACCTACTTGTATATACTCTTTATAACCTTCTGAAAGAACAATAGACAAAAAGGAATGTTTACGCTTTTCATGTTTAAACTTCGCATACCTATAGGTACAAAGCGAGTGAGACATCAAAGTGTAAATTAGCACGTTTCGATTTATCAACTATACCAATACTAAAAGCAAAAATATACATATTTATTACTCAACCATTTCTCATATGTCTAGTCTACACTTTCTATTGGTATCCTAAAAATGTACTAAATCCAATGAGGTTTTACAAATAGAGACAAAGAGTTTTACAAATAGAGACGTTACACCCATTAAAATCGCCCTAGCGCGTGGCGAAATTATGCTATAGCTATTTAGGTAGTATATACGCAGCGTTGTTTACATCATTCAGGAAAGTAAAAGTGGTCAGAGATATATAAAGCCCCGTTGTGAGAAAGAGATAAACGTATGTTTACAGCTACGTAAGCCGTCAATCGTGAATTCGAGTCGCTATTTGTCTCTTTCGTGGAGATGGCTAAGTGGCAACGCGTCACTGGTTGATTTATAGTAATATTAAATGTTTGTATTTTCATTTTAAAAGGATAAACAATAATTACAAATGAAACGACACATCCTTCTTGCTTTTGGCACTCGTCCCAGTGTAATTATTGCACTTTCTAAACACATACGATGGCATTGTGAATATTTTTTACTGATAAAAAGTCGCGCCGTCAACGTGCGTCGCCGCGCGTTGCTTCGAGGCGACTGAGCCGAATCATGCTACGTAGCCTGATTTGAGTTCGCTACACAGAACGGGGTATTAACGCATCTACCTCAGTTTATATAGAATATCATTGACAAAATCCATATATCAGCCAAGCAAGACTCTATCGTATCAAATAAATTACAGTTGATATAGAGCTAGATAGAAAATAAATATGTAAATAGGTTCGTAGTATATCTCTCAGAAAAAATGTTTTATTAGACTGTCTAGAACAGCTAACGAAATTAACTTTGCTTCAATCTGTAATAGTATATAAATTCATTTTAAAAGATAAGTGCTCTGCAAAATGGACGTCAAGGTCTATTTTCTAGCCGCTTGAATAAACTAAGGACCTATGAAGGACAAATCTCGGGTGGCAATTGAAAAATGGGCATAATTTATAAAAACTGTTCAGTGGTTTTATTTCCAGTTCAATGGGTAAAGGTTAAATATGCAGATCCTTGGAATACAGTAGTTTTAACATCAGAAAAAAAATATCTTACATAATTGTGGATAAACATTTCAATAGTTTTAAAACAAAATACAATTCGTTCAAAATTCAAACAACGATATCCATCTTGAGTCGTATTTTCTCGTGACTGAGGGTCGTGACTCCCCCGCAGAATTAATTCGTTATGGGAATTCTTATGGGCAGATACATCGTGGTGGGCGCACAGGTCCTTCCACGGAAGACATATGTTTTGGGTATGGTGGTCCTGAAAAATGTCGGTTTCCTCACAATGTTTTCCTTCATCGTTAAGCGAGTGCAAATCCACACTTAAATGATTAAATTTATTAATTACTTGTAAAAGCACTAAGTCTTTTATAAAAAAAATAAATAAAATGTTGATTGACATCACTAGAGACAAGAACGCTGGCTGGTTCCTTGCGCAAAGGATTTCTATAGCAATCCAGCGTGGGAATGCAGCCAGCGTTCTTGGTGCCATACCACATGTAGATTGTTTAAATTTAGTTTAGATGTCAATACTCTTTTTTAGTTCTATTAGTGTTAATATGTGTAAATATTGTTTCTTATTATTGTAAGTGGTTATAATATAATTTTAGTGTAGACTTTAAGCAAATGACAATTGGATTAGAATTATCAAACAGCAGTACAAACTTCCAACAAATTGATCTCCCAATTCAGGGAGCACACAAACGTTCTGCAAATTCATAATAATGCGAAAATCGGTAGGATCCGGCGATACCTCTCGAGAGGGTCAAGAGTCCTCTTGTCCCCGATAGAGATTTGTAAGTCGCGGTCCTCTCGGGGCCCCACTTGAGATACCTAGAGGCTCCGGCCTTGGGACGTTGTACAGGGATCTTGAATGATCGTGAAATGGACTGACCAGTAATGATTGATTTGAAGAGAATCAATTTTTTTTTTATATTGATCTCTATCCATCTTTTATCAGGAAACTGAATCTTTATACTCAGTATTTACGATTTAGACTCATTTGATCAAAGCGTAATTAATGATGGTAAAAAAATTGGAGGATAATTTTACGTCTTCTGAAAAACTTTGCGACTATTGCACGAGTTATGTATATGAAAACTAACAATAAAAATCTAAGAAAAATCCGAGCTAGTCAATAACCAATTCCGATTAAAGTACTTATGGGTAATATTAGTAAGTAGGTAAATGTAGACCGAAGGCCCAGCGACTTCCCGGGCATTCACTTCATTAAGATTTTATGGGCTTTAATTCTAAGGAACGATGATTAGATGATTACCTTAATGGTACATCCGCTAGACTCGATACAGGCTCACCAATACATATTTATTATAAAAACTTTAAAAGATCCATACTTTAATTTATTTTTATTAGGAGTTAGACCAGCAACGCAAAATAAGATTTCCTTACCAAAAAAATAACTCTTAAAATAAAAAATTAAATTGCGACCTTACTAAGGCTCGCACTCAACATTATTGTTTTTTAATGAAATAGTTTATTATACAACATTTAGTTATTAAAGATAACATTATTAACGTGAGGAGGCCTGCGACCGGGACGCATGCAGGGAGTTGGGGGAGACCTTTGCCCAGGAATGGGACAGTATAGGTTAACAAAAAAAAAACAAATTAACACATGTATTCATTTGAAGACGAAGGAAATACAGGATTTTTTTCAATTTATTTTAAAGATAAACTTGATCAACATAAACACTACAAGATCTGCCAACTAAAATCTCTACATATTTTCAGAGATAAAATCTGTCACTCATTCATTTATCGTGGTCTTTCCGTTCGTCCATAGTAGTGTTAAGCCATGTGTATTATCGAGTGTTCCACATACCATAATAATTGGCATGACAATACAATAGCGTTCGTGGAAAACATTCCTCATCACGCCGGTGTGTTTACCAAACAAAACGACAATGTGAAACTGTTTCGCTGTTGACAAAGCTCGAGGAATATGCATCATAAATCAGAGCTAAGTGACATGTGTCTATATTTGTTACACTTCATACATACAAATAAGCGTCTTATAAGTATACAATGTCGAAAGCTGGCTATTTTCTATATGCGATGATAAGGTTCTATGTTTTGTTAATAAGCATCTATGTAAGTACCTACATCTCTATTCGTTAAGATTATTTAGATGATTCGCTAGTTGATACCTAGTAGGTATCCATAATTTCGTCCTAAATATCGGTTAGAAAAATAAGCAACAGTACATTTTCATCAATTGCACCTCATTTAATAAATAGATTCCTTTCCAAGTAAGTACATCGATAAGTTTTACTATTGAGCTTTGATTCTCATTAAATCAGCTTTTCGCACGAGCCCAGCAAGTACTCGACCGGTTGCTTAATTTATTCATATCATGTACCTAGTCACCAATCAAAAGTTTCTCAAATCTTTTTACGAGTAGGTATGTGCTATATACGTAAGCTTAGATTGGTTCAAGGGCAACGTACAATACATTATATAAGTATACACAATGATACATTTAACAGATATAAGGGTATGTCATGGGCACTCACTCATACTATTGTGTATTTATACCTACAACTATATTCCTATGTACAAACATATATATTATGTATGTACATAGGTATAGTCGTACGGACACTGACATGAATATTCGCGGGCAGTGGCGCGACGCAGTGAACGCGTGGACAATAGAACCTTTGTTGCACAATGCCCATTTCCGATTACCAGATTGAATCGGCTCCGTCAAAGCGCCCCCGTCAATGATCGTGCGCGCAGATCCGGACAGACCGACGGACACCAGTCGTCTGTGTGAATATTTACGAATTTTTAGGGATGGTTGTACACACCATACAATTTCAAGGACTTAGGAATAGAACATCCCTTACGTTTAGTTTAAGCCTTATTTTGATTTGTTTTCAAATATGATAATTAGGCAAAGATTGCTCAATTGATGCAAATCCGTAACCAGTAAACTCCGTACACACGTAGCCCTTCAAATGCAAAAGCAACTTCGACCTAGTATACAACATATCGAGTTTGAAAATTAGTTATTCTGCTACTCCTATGTTGCGTAACTAGAACGGGATCCAACTAGACCACTGACCGTACGCCAAGTCCTATCTGGACATCGTGGAGCTGTTTGCGGCCACAAACTTCGCTGGAAATCGAACTAAGAACTAATATAGCACCATCGATTGCTCTTCGAGAAGTGGTGTTTCAAGAATTTCCACTCAAAGTTTGGTTGTTATTTAATTTAACCTCTCGTTATGCGGGCGGCTGGGTAACGCGCAGTCTGCGAAACGAGACGCTTGTCGAGCCCATTGTTGCGGAAATTTAGACGAATTCGTGATCATCACGTTTCATTAAGGCGTGTTTAGCGCAAAAGGAGCGCAGCTTTTAATTCACAAAGCGGGTGCGGTGCGAACATAAAACAAAGTTTACGAGGGCTCTTCGTTAGTTGCTCACTCATACAAGATCGGGGAGTTCGGCGCGGGAACGAGCGCTGATAGAATTGCGAAGCGCCAGCACAGTATGTTAATCGAGATTCATTCTACCCTCCGTCTTTATTATACTTTGCTTGAACTATATATGCGCCCTGAAACTTTATGCCGGCTTAATTAAGCTAGACGCTTTCATAGCAAGGTTTAAATGAAACTTTAATGCGAATGTTACGTTCAAATAAGTAAATATCTAACTAAGTTCTACCGTATCATCAAAGTTATGGAAACAATCTGATAATAAAAGATGCAAGTGAAAGTTTAGCATTAAAAGTTGAACTTATCCACAGTAATCCACAAACCCGTTAGCAAGCCAGTGAAGCCTCCGAAATGAGGGTATCGTATAGTGTAAAATGATTGCAAAAAGACCGCGGTTCGCCACAACAGCTCCGCGCGGGATCCTGCTCTGAGAATCCTAACTGCAGTTTTTAATTAACGCTCGCTTTTATTGCGTCACAAAAAATAACGACGCACAGTGTCCTCGTTCATATGGTTTCTGAGCTTGCGAGAGGAAGCTGCCATACTTCACGAGACCTAATACTTTTACGACGTGTATCAAACCATGTACTAAAGCTTATTAGCGAGCACCTACCCTTCTTCTATCGCGAGCTATTTAATTACGTTCTGACATTCTCGGAATATTATAATATCGAGTGGTTTGGATCGGGCAAAAAGTCTGATAGATGAAAGTTTAATAACGGCCGAGGCGTTGACCCTTTCCGGCTAATGCATATAGATCGGTTCGGATAAGTAGACAACAATAATGACAGTATAATTACAGTGCTCTATAATAAACAATACAATGAACTAGCGAGCTTAATTCCCAGGCTAGCGAGAGAAAAAATGTTAAACTGTAGGCGGGGCTGAAGGCTCGAGAGGTGAGCCTGCGCTCGGCCGCGGCCTCGGGCTACCTGCTGTAATTTGAGACCAACAAATTACTCATAATAATAAATGTAGCCTACTAATTTCGAAAAACAAAACAACTTAAACTTCTCCGGAGTCGACGAGCGCCGAACTTGGGATATTATCTATGAGTCAGAAGTTAAAATACCCGAAGCTTTTTGCGGTTCGCTTGATAAATTCTCTTCTCTCCGTTGGGTATTGTTTGACGAATAAGGATAAATTTTACTGAGAAATTTTTCGCGCAAGTATGCTTGTATTTTCTCTCTAATGTTCGCATTTGAATTTTGATTGTATGTCAAGCAGTCGTACTACGTATAACGTAATAGCAAAGGTAAGAACGTAATACGTTCATATTTTATTCTTTATTATTAGTAGTTTTATTTTGACATTAAACAGTACATCAAGCGGTAATTAACTTATTCGAAGGCGCACACGTTCAAGTGATTCGAGAAAAATAACATCAACACAATTATTCTTAAACACGAACTGCAAAATAAAACACCCTTTAAAATCCAAATGAAGCCAAAACGGTGCGATATCAGTTCCGCATTTTCCTGTCAGGTGTCGATAGTCGTATCTCGGCAGTAAGCTTTATCGAGGCAAATCGCTTAGCGCAGGTTTATCGGCGAAGCGCGAAAAGTGCACCATGGCTTGGTCGTGTTTACGACGGCCGCTGTATGGCCTCTGATCACTTTGCTCCCTTTACGGAGCTTGTCAACTAAAGACGTATATATGTAGCTTCGATCGGTTGGCGTAGTCGAGTAGAAATCGGTGTGTAAAATTTTCTGGGTCCTAACAGTAGCAAGCCCTGAAGTATATACATATACGAGTATACTTACCTCACTGTCTTACGCTAAGAGATAATAAGTTGATCCCTTGGATTAACAAAAAAAAATCATTTAAAAAAAAAGTCATTTTACTAAAAACCATATTCACTGTCAATGATTAATAGGTATGACACAAATTGAATACTGTAATCATCCGTGCCGCCATAGGGTATCTACCAATGTGCTGTGCATGATCTAGCGCTAAGATTACCTTAGATTTTGTAAGATAATTTTTTTCATACGTTTCATGACCTTCTAGTCCGTAGTTAGTCTATTAGATGACATAAGTCTGTAGGTCTGAAGGTGCCTTACGACGTGTTTTTACCACACGTAGCTGTTCCAGAGTACATATGCTACTCACGAGTGCTGCGTGCGAGTTATTACCGAATAAAATTCGAGTTGGGCCATTTGACTTAATAGGAAAGCGTGTAACGGATCCCGTTCAATTTCGTAATTGTATACAGTAATAACAAAGTAACTTCGTGCCTTAAATCGCCTTTGGTAAGAACATTTCTATCTAATTGGCAGTTTGTTGGCCAAGGAAATAAGATATTAAAACATTTTAGGAATTTAAACTTGGACTATTTAACTGTCCACTGAACTTTTCCTGACATGCATGTCAGTATGTGACACAAGAGTTAATTCATCACTTGTAGTGTTTCTAAACATGACTTCCAGGTAGTATAGTACTTTCATACTACAAATAAGTACTATCTGTTAACATTAGATTAAGTACTATAAATTCTTAAACAAAGTGTTAGTGTTGTCCAAACTAGGTTACCTGGAGATATCACTTTAGTGATAAGGTCGCCCAATGTCCCTGGTTACCTTCCACCTTTATGTTAAATATGTTCTTTTTTATTTGGTGTACAATAAAGTATATTTGAATTGAATTGAAATCTTACTAGATATTTGCAAGAAGAATACAATGAAGAAATACTAAACCTAAGTATTTCAAAGTCTGTAACAGCTAAAACAAACTTTCATACAAATTAAATAAACTAATTCCATCCCATATTTATTTTCTCACATCTACAAAGAACTCCGTTAACAAGTACAGCCTACTTTATATATTATGTTCACAAAATAGTTGTAATGATACAATAAAATTTATCTCTATTTTGTTTTGAGAAAAGTTTTGAACATCAAAGACGTAGCTAGGACACAGAATGTATTGTTATTCACAGAACGTAGACATAGTTTGAGCGTCATTAAATACAGCCGATACAAAGCCATTCATATTGCGACCCGTTCCCAAATATTCACATTCGGTTTGTCAAACGGCTATGTACACGAGATTTAAATAAAATAATTGCTCATTCTCTTTGTTCCCTGTTTCCTTTGCGTTCATTATTTTGCGTAGCATGTCGAGTTATCCACATGTAATGTAAACTTGTATTTTCGTTCCAGTTCACTATTAAATCCATTAAGTGACTTTATTTACTCTACTGTCGATTTGTGAAGATATACTGTATGTCTATAAACAGTCGAGCCTTTATAAAATGCGTGGTTTATGCGTATCTATTGACTGGGAACGTGTTTATTTAAAGTGCTTGTCGTAAACTTTATAGCGGGAAGACACGTGCTATACATACAAGAGAAGAATGAAGTGTACATATATGAAGATTGAAGATATATTGTAATTTCGTAAATGTAGGAATAAATGTTTAGTTATTCACAATCAATGGTCATAAAATTTAGAATGAATAGGTAATCTTGGTGAAAAAATGAAGACAGTGATATTGGATTTCATAACCCTTAAGACGACATCGAACTGACAGAAGATCAGAACAAACGCTTGAAGACGAGGCCCTCAGTAAGAACATATTAGCCACGGCCAATGATTGTGGAAACGTTTTTATGATTCGTCTTCCTATCGAATGAGAGTGGCCAACTCTGGTGTCGAGAGTTCTTATATTGACAACTTCTAATTCTTAATTCCGGATTCGTCATCGAGAAAACATTTCTTAACAGACTAAAACGCTGAGATTACATAGAGTGTACTGTGTATAGTGTGTAAAAAATAAAATAAAAAAATAAGTTACGACACTAAACATTTGATGACAGACTAGGTACCTAAATAAACAAGCTCGTAAATTCCACATTTAATATTGAAAAAAATAATTTTGACACAAAACAGAACGCTACCTTAAAAGGGGCCATAGCTCGTAATATGTAATTAAATTTGATTAAAGAATTTATGCACTCATACATAAGTAAGTAAGTAGTTTAAGTTTGTCAGATGAACTTGTATAAAATCAAATTTTGACAAAGTAAAGCGTATTCGTCTTCTTCAAGTGAATGTTTCATATAACATATGAAATTATAGTAGTGGTTATGCTAGAGGAGCCAGCGCGGGCGTCGCGATCATCAGTATGCGCACGCGACGCGTGACGGCATGCGTCGGCGTCCGCTCGCACAGTCTGTGGTCATACCGACATCTACTACGTAATTGGTGACTATCAAATCTATTTGCTTGTGTTTATAAGGCTATTCGAATTTGGAATGAATGACTCGTGTTGACGCTTTCTTTGTGTGAGATAAGTTAAACACGATCTATTGGGCAGCCACTTAGTCTGATAGCTTGGATATGGGTGTGGATTTTCGCGCCTGTTTGCCTGTGACACTTAAAATTTTGGGTGATGATGTCATGTATGTCGTTGGTAAATCAGAGCCCCCTAGATCTTGAAAAATCTCTAACATAGTTAACAAGTCATAACGGACTTAAAAAATACATCACTTTAGAGGTGAGAACCAATCGTCTAAAATTACTAGTCGAGATGAAAAAACATTCCATAGAAACTCGCTACGGAAGCCAGTAGTTTGTAGTGAGACCACATCATTATCACAGTTATCGGATCCTACCTCAAATATGATAGCACAGCATTAATAATAGATTTCTTTTTTTTAGAACTTCTCAGATCGTCTACTAATATGATGAACGTATAATAAAATAGATGAATTTATCTAAGACCCCGTGAGAACAAAGATATACATTGTGCCTCAAAGACCTACCCATTGAATAATTCTCTCTGCTTTAAAACTTTAAAACTTAGAGAAATGCAGACAGAATTCTATAATATCTCGTACTTACATCAAAGAGAACTCTTTCTCAGAATTTATGTCCAATGGAAGTGTTTCCTTTGTCTTATAAAACCATTCTTAGAAAGTTTTCCTAACTCGTTCGTTATTCGCTACAACTGACTAAAATGTGAACTAGGTACAAAAACCAACAGCAAGATTGTAAAGCCATTATTTAGCCGTTTCCATTTTCGTTTTTCCAATAACGTCGCATCACTTGAATGCACATGGGAAATTGCGAATACGTGAGAATGTGAGTGATTATTTGTGAAATGGCTTTTGCGGTGCCAGAACCGCTGCATCCAACAGTGCTCGACATTCGTTGAGTGTAGATTATATCTCGCAAGCTCCGGGGAAACAAAAGGTAAAATTGCAAAAGATTGGAAGTAGTTTCGGGCGTACCTATTCGCTAGTCGACGCGGGCGGTCGCGGGCGACGCGGCGCGGCGCGGCGCGGTGCGAGGCGCGAGCGGGCGCAGCCACGATGTCAATCGCAACTCCTCTTTTTGCTTCCTGCTTCGTGAGACAATGGAGGGAAAATGTTTTCTACGTGTGGGGACGGAGGGGTGTGTGGGGTCAATAGCGGGAGCACTAATCTCTGTCGGGATCGCTCGGATTAATGGCTCGTATTGCCGTGCCGTTGTTTGTTTCACAGTTCTCGGTTTGTCTACTTGTTACAAGTTTCTTGATACGGTGGCGCGACACGCTTCCTTTCACGGCACAGGTGTTTGTTGTTTGTTTTGTTGTTTACGTACCGGATGGCTGATGGCTAATTACGAATTCTCACATAGACAAGAAGACACCGTAGTAAATTGGAATGACATATAGGTATACTCATTACTCTTGTACTAATTAGAGTTTGGGTAAAAGAAAATGTACGCTTTATCCTCAGTTATTACAACTTTATAAGCGTAAATATTTGCAACAGCATTTTTCCAAAACCACAAAATTTTCCGCTTTTCATATTTTCAAATAGCTGCCATTAAAATTAACCCACATTTTGTGGAGATTTGTGTCGTTCATTCCACGGCGACGTTTTTATACAATGAAAATGAAAAGGCATCAGGCAGGCGGAGTGCTCTTGACCGAGTCGAGCGGACGCGACAGCCACCTGGATTTATCCTGCAGTGAAAGTTTCCACCAAGGGGAAAACATGAAAACCTTTTTTTAGCTGCCGCTATTGCTCCGGAAATATTAAATCATTTTACTAAGAGAGGTATAAGTTTGTCTTTGATGCCGCTCTCGGTTTTCAATTAATGTTAATTGAATTGTTAATTGTTACGTTTAATATAGATCTGAAGAAAAGTATTTTGGTTGGAATTGGAACTTGCTTTTTCGTCGACTAATTTTACCAGAGTCAATATTTTGGGGAGCGAATACTCAAAATCTACTTACCTATACTGAAATTCAGAACTACAATTTCGGCAAAACTTTGATTATGCACGGGGAACTATTTTGGAAACTGAAGCTCTTTTGATAGCGTCCGAAAAAGCCGAATCAAATACGCCTATTACGGGGAGCGCTGCTACTAATTAAAATAAAATTGTTGAAACACAGCTCACGGCGCGCTCCGTCCGGCTAACTTTTAACGAGGATATATTTGGTTTCGAACAACCCTTTGGTGATTTTAGCATTGAGACTGGCTGCAAATAACTCCGTAATTGACTTAAAACAACTTCTGGCTTTTGGTGGCGAACTACGGGCGCCCTGGCCAGGACACGGGGGATACCTGCGGCTGTTACCAGGATTACACTCCCTACTACTTCATTGTTATGCACCGGGATAACTAGCCAACTTGTAACTGCACTTACCTTGATTAATGGATTCTTGGGCACTGTTTCCTGAGTGGATGATAACAGACAACGGTTTTATAGCTAGCGCTGACTGACATGCTGACGTTTGGGAATTGTTGCAGGTTAATTAATCTCTTTTAAATGTAATGATGCAATCCTTTTGTAAAGCCCCATATTCTGAATTACTAGAGGGTTAAAGCTTTATAAATAATATAAATACATGACTAATTTTTTGGACAAATTAGCTAACTTATTTAACTACGTAGGTAAAATAACTCATAGAATGATTAGTTTCCATCTATTATAAGCGGGTGTGGCTCAGCGGTTCCAGTGTCTGCTTTTCATCCAGACGCACCCTGGTTCGAATCCGCCCTACACCAATGACTTGTATTTTCAAGTTATGTGTGGATTTGCACTCGCTTAATGGTGAAGGAAAACATCGTGAGGAAACCGACATGTTTGAGGACCACAATATCCGAGGACATGCGTCTTCCGTGGAAGGACCTGGGCGCCCACCACGATGTATCTGCCTAAGAAAACTCCCCTAACGAATTAATTCTGCGGGGGAGTCACGACCCTCAGTCATGAGGAAATACGACTCAAAGAGAGAGATTATAAAGCCATCCTCTCGTTTCAGGTAGTGCGTGCGGGCGGTGCGCGCGGCACGATGATGGACTGCCTGTGCCCCGCGCCGCGTACGCTGGCCTGCCGCCTCGTGCTGCTGGACGAGCGGGAGCTGCTGCATGAGATACAGGTACCTCCTCCCCCTCCTCGCGTCATGTTCCTCATTACTTAGGGTAGTGACTCCCCCGCAGATTCTAGCCCGCCGTTCTTCTGAGAGATATATATTAGTAGTATAATCCAAGATCGAACGGTAAAAGATGCAGATCATTATTAATTTGGACTGCTTGTGCCCTGCGCCTCGCACACTAGCCTGCCGCCTCTATCAAATTATTATTTGTTAACATCTGAGCAACGACATCTCTCCACTCTTTCTACGTAAAGTCATTAGTTCCGAGATGAGCTGCTGTGAAAACATTATACTAGTCTATTTTGGATCTTATAACGTTAAAACTCCAGGGACGTGCTAAAATGTTAAAAGCTATCCCGGACCACACAGAGACATATCAAAGTATTTCTAGTCTCAACTAAACACGAGAAGTAATGGATTTTCTAAAGGCAACCTTGCGGCGGCGGACGCGTCCCGACGGGCTCTGATGGCATTTTTCAATTTTCCCTGTATGTATGAAACAACGCGTAGATTTGTTCGTATCTCTCGACCCCTCACTCTAGAAGTGCAGCTATTCCGAGGCGAATTATTTGAAGTACACCTGAGGGGCTCACGGAAGGTCTTTTATATGCGGAATACGGGTCTAAGGTGCGGACGATGAATTCACTGAATCGTACGTCGGCTGTATGAATATTAAATTCCATTTTGTCCACATTGTCGCTGCACGGAGAATGTGAGAGTGAATCGCAGCTTAGAGCCTGTCGATTCTACTTATTGTGTTTATTTATACGCATTGTTGGCATTCAGAAGCCTTGTGAAGCTATTGTTATCTTTGATACGAACAATAAAATAATTCAAAATTCTATTTCAATGCTTATTATCTATTCCGAGAAAACCATGTGTTTTTTTACAATGAGGCCATTTATACCTTGATTTGTGGACCAAATTAAATGGTAGCTTAACGATCAGGAAATGACATCAGAATTCCAGTAACGTAACAAGTTGAAGAAACTTGAGTATTATCTGCAGAGATTTAAATAGGGCAGAAAGAATCCTGTCACGCAAAGGTAAAGATAGCAAAAGTACTTGGAAATAAATGAACCGCGGGCCTTTGAGTCAGATTTCACTCCAGCGGCATTCCCCAGTTACTGCTTCGGATCTGTATTATCTTACAAACTTTCAGTTACCCGAATCACATAAGACGGCTTAGACGGATTCCATTCCGACACACCGAGATAATACTTTCATAAGTCTGCGTCATAACCGTAAACAACAGAAGAATTTATGGCAGATATGCCTTTGTTCAGGCTGCGCGGGCCTCCAAACTTGTTCATCAAACAAATTCTGAAGATATATGGGGCTAGAATGGTCCAATTTGGGTAAAGTGGATGCGACACGAGTTCGACGTTTCTCGCGGAATTGTATGGATATTTTAGATAAATCACCGGCCTCCACAGCTATT
The DNA here is from genome assembly GCA_927399415.1 of Macaria notata. Lineage (NCBI taxonomy): Eukaryota > Metazoa > Arthropoda > Insecta > Lepidoptera > Geometridae > Macaria > Macaria notata. The sequence continues at coordinate 8,180,354 of OV656727.1, forward strand.
TCCCTATCTGCAAGGGGACATTTGTCTTGAACGAATCTTACAATCGGAAACTTTTCCCTTTTGTGAAATATCCATTGATTTCTATTAGTTTGAGCTTGTCAGGTTGTATTGACAAGGGTGGAAGATAAAGTTGATGCAAGTTTTTCTTAATTCGGAGGAAAAACACAATCTACTTTTTGCTTTTACATAGCATAGTAGAATAAATTTAATTTTATTTTGTGTCTTTTATAAAATATGGTCTGTATTATAAGCAAATCAGTTAAAATAATTCTCATGTATCGCTAACTACCGACTTGTAAAATCATTGGTTTCATTTCATGGAATGTCTGAGACCATAATTGATTGTGCTGAGTCTGAGCTTGCGTTGATTATAGAAAATTATGGGTGGAGTCGTTCACCCAGCTCTTTCAAATTACCTTCAAACACGAGAAGGCAATAAGATAAATCGGAGGTTTGAATCTCTATATTATCTACGGAGACTTGGGTGTCAGAATTTCAATTAATTCGTAGCAATTGTATCTGTAACATATGTACTATGTAGCTTAGATATCATTCAAAACGGAAGCTAACAATGTTCGTTTGCAAGCAATTTATTAGTAAAATAAAGGTGAATAAAAAACGTGCGACCGTTCCTTCTTTGTTTCTGAGACTCCATTTTTTGGCTTTTTAACTAACAAAATATTACACATCGCATTACTAACCAATAGTATTCTCAAAGATTAGTGATGGTCAGCAATTTACCGCTCTGTTGATCTAATTCGCCGAGTTTAAACAATGAGCGATGATGCCATTGATTTCCTAACACTTGATTGTAGTTGCAACATTGCAACAGAACTGCGAAGACAAAACACGAAATATGAATTCTGTAGATTTTTCTGAAACCAATGTTTGGGCAACATAATGAATTTGATGATAAAATTGTATCTTACAATAATCATGTTTCGATTTTGATCTAAGTCTATCTGAACACATAAATGTCGATCAATTTTGTAAACATGAAATTTAAGTAGGTACCTAACAAAAATGAAAAAATATATTTGTTTACATTTTCGTAATTTAATCACAAAAAGAAATTATACCAGCCAAATGTAATAAACAGTCGACTTACAAAAACACCTCGACTTCATAGCTTGATAATTTTCATATTCCGCTGTAAAACGCAGAACAATCCAGCAAATTAATTACAACAAAACCCAGTCGGCTCCCAGCTCCAACCGCCGTATTGTTTAAGTAGGTATCTCTGTGTGTAACGGCTCTATTCTCACCCATAAACTATAACGCAGTCTTTATTATATCGTAAACATACCTATAAAATATCGCTATAGTTATTGTGTTAGAGCACGCAAGTTTATTAATAACCTGTGAACATGAATCTTGTCATCCAATTCTTACGCTGGTACATGTTTAACCGACTTTAAAAAAGAGGAAGGTTTTCAATTTGTTTGTTGTTATTTTGATTTCCAAAGCAGTCTCTTTCTCTTAAGGAAAGTGGAATTAATTGGAACTGTGTCTGATTGGTCTCCACTTTTCTCGGCGAGAATTTTTAAATGATTCATATATGTACGTGTGAAAATTAACCATTGTATTTGTAAGTCACTATATTTAGTCGACGAAACAAAAAGTTGTTTAAAACGAGCGTACAATCGTTATTTAATTATTCAGGGCCAATAAAACAGCGATGTCACAGGTAGACAGTAACTAGATAAACAGAATGTTTTCCAATTGGTATTGTACTGTGTCCGCCGCCGGGCTCGCGTGCCCCGGGCTGGGATGTACTCGTACCTACATGGTCCTCATATACGAGGCTCGGATTTTCAAATCGTTTGTTATTTTTCGAGTTCCCTGTGCGAGTTGGAACGCCACGGGGAGCAAACGCGCTCTGTTATTAAATCATTTATTATTCAGACCAACGAACTGTTTCGCAATTTTCCCACAAGCTGGATGCTTCCACCGAAACGTGGTTGCGATGCTTTGGGGCTCTAAAACCACCGCATTATACATGACAAATGATTTCAGGAATCAGTACTGATGTTTAAATTAATGATAATTATTTTGTGGTGACTCGGTAAGGTTGTAAAAGTATACGTTATAAAGAAAATTCAATTCTATAAATGAACTTAGTATATGGCTATAAATAAATAAATTAATTATTTCATGACTATTATTCTTCTTAGTGGTTGACCGTACTGTATCTCAATTCTACGGTAACGTCTGCTTATAACTACAATGAATGACAAATTTTATTTTGTGACGCCGACGACGCAGTTTTAGTCGCTTCTTGTTCTTCCTTTAATTACCCTCACATCTCTGGAGTCAAATATTGTGTCACTACTCACCTATTTACTCGAACTCGTCGTAATTATTTGACTATAGTTGGTTAGTGTACGACAACCGCCGTAATTTGCGGTTTAATTAAATTACTCTATTTGCATCTCGTATGTTTGTGCTCATTGAAAATTATTATTTAATAATGCCGCGTGCTTCGTTGATTAAAATTTGATTATCGAAAATAGTCAATAGAGTCGCTCAGTCGTTGATTAAAGCAATAAATAGATTAATTTGTGTTAGCCGCCAGAAAATCTCTATGAAATTGGTAATTAGTTAGTAAATATAACATATGAGTTTATCTATATTTTATTTATTTATCCAAGTTGTTAATTTGTCCGCTATCCAATATAATAATAATCAATAATGTCAGAACGAATCTGAACTTAACCATGAACTACTTGTAATTAACTTAACAAAATTCAAGAAATTATTAAAAAAAATAAAACAGAAGTGAGTGTGCGGTGTACACGCACGCAACTTCCATGTCCGAGACGATACTTCACAAAACAAAGAGCTCAACATAAATCTTGAAACTAAAGACTACAATCCCAATGAAATATCTCGCTTCGAAGCGAAAAGACAAGGCGTGAGAGTTGTCTGCTAGACAAAGACAATATAATCCCGAGATTATCCTATACTTTGTTTTTACTACATATTTGATCGACTTACCGAATGTTCTTGGCGAAACAATCAGCATAATTCTATCACTTTTTCTTAGTACACAAATGTGTCAAGAAAATAATCCAAATATATATAAAAAAAGAAATAATTAGTAATGCGCGCTTCGCGTTTATCCAAAACTAGCGGACATTACTTTAATTTCAGTAAAAAAATATAAAATTCGGTTTAGCCGTTTGATAAAAATAAGAAAGGGACACGCACTCACATTCGTCCTTGTCTAAATAGTATAAGTAGGATAAGGTTGTATACGACAGATACATTTCACCTTTATGAGGTGTCTACTGTATAAGAAATCATTGCTGCAACCAAAGCAGTTTCCTGCAAAGCCCTCATTATGTTGCCAGTATGATATCGGCTACTCCTGGCTGCTACTGGTTCTCCCGCCCATCGCGTGCGAGTTAGCCTAATTGTGGAAATCGCATCGAGAAATGCTAATTAGACTTGTACTGAATTATGCTCAGTTCCGTGGGAGATTTTGCTGCAAGCTGCAATTTTGTTTGAAATGATATCGATTTAATCTTTTGAGTTTCATTTTAAATGGAACATATTTTTCATTTCTTTCCATGTAGTTTGTGGTTCAAACGTGAAAGTAAGTAAGCTGCTCAAAGAAATCGGCAATGCATTTTATAACAAGAGTAAAAATACAAATGCAAAATAATGTTTCAACTATGACGATGCTTAACATACTAGATTAGTTCATTTATCGTTATAAATTTGGAGCTAAGTTTTTAAGTGTAACCTTGCTAAGAAAGATAAACCAATAAACCCCACCCACGGTAAGAACCAAGAATGTCCTAGAAACCAAGTACCTGTCGCAGTAAACTATGCACACATAGTTATTTTGCTTTAATTAATCTATGGTATCTTATATACTTTTATAAAAATATAAAAGAAAACACCTAATACCAGTGATAAAACTAATATAATAAGTAAGCAATACTACAAAATATACTACTAAAATATTCGCGAATCAAATGAACTTAGATACAAGAAGGTAATAAGATGTTATAATGTAGACGCAGACAATATCGTTAGTATATGATCATGTTTTGATATACAAGTTGTCTTGTAACATAATACATAATTGTACCTTAATGGGTATCAAACTAACAAGGTACATATATCATGAAGAAAATAAAATAGGTATACAAAGATAATGAGTAACAGTTTTTTTTTATTGTGTGAATACTTCTAACTCCCCAGGCGGTTTATGGGGGAACCTAATCTACGCTTTCTTACTAACTACTTTACAATTTTTCTTACAACCTTTAACAGAAAATCTTTAAAAAGCTTTAGGATTTTTCTATCATGTATGCAATAACGTATAGGGATGAATAACTGCGCAAACGACGGAGCGCCCGCAGCTCAGCTAACGGAGGCAATCGCATGCGATTATCAATGTTAAGCAAAGGTCGACGCTGTCAGTCCATGGATGGGTGACCGAAAAGTGGCATTCCATTTGGGCGCTACCGTGGGTTGGGCAACCCGGTAAATTGTAGATCCCGGCTGTGTTTGTCCAGTACAGCAGTCGTTACGTTATGTCAGAGACCCTTAGGGCGGCTTGATAAACTCTCGACACCAGAGTTGGCCACCCTCATTCGATAAAAAGAAGATTTTGCAAATTGGCCGAGAACGAACAACCCTTATCGTTTGTTTCAATGTAATAAATCAAACCAATCAATCAATCAAAAATTCTTTATTGTACACCAATATAGCAAGAGAACACAAGTATAAAGAAAAAAAAAACCATAATATTGGGACAGAGGGCGGCCTTATCACTTAGAGTGATCTCTTCCAGGTTCTTTTCTCTTCTTTCTTTTCCTTCTTCTTAAAGTCATATATCATAATATTTATACACAATGTTAACCTTTGAATAGGCCAGTATAGAAACCACATTAATTCAAAAAATCTAGTGATTCAGATAAAATAAACACAGAACGTATCCACAAAGTCTCTGGTGAAATATATTTTCATTCAATAACTTTACTGAATAAATATAAGTACTTACAATATTTGATTTGGTCGTATTCATATCGCAATATAAGTTCATGGAATTATAAATATGTGTGCTCACTGAATAATATTTTACCTCGTGTATTCTCGTAGGTAAGTTATTTGATTTTTGTGTATATTTTACGATGTCGAATGTGGTGATACACATTAAATCAGGAAAGTTGCATATTGTATTACATATCAATTAAACTTAATGTAAAAAATAAACGGTTGTAAGAAAGAAACATAATTTTCCATTTCCAGCCATCCATCTATACATTATTTATGTAAAGAAAACTATACTTTTCTTTAACTCAAAGTCACCCGCGCAATAAATGTCAACGAGCTGCGTCATCTGTAGTCTGTGCAGAAACATAACCTCAAAATATAAAAATAGCATCGTCACATTCAAGTCACAAAAATAATACTAAATTTCAATTAAAAACCTTTATTAGAAACAGACACCGAATTTGTAACATTAAATGTCGTTTCTTTTACAGGTGCGTAAAGTTTACTTTGTAATAGAAGACTCTTGTAATTACTGTTTATCAAATGATCATGTAAGTAAACCTAACAAGAAATCTTTTCTTTTACTGAGAAACTCAATTGTGTTTCATTGACGGTGTCGTCATACTATTAGGAAACATTATATTTATAATAAAGCTGAAGAGGGTGTAATAGTAGTTTATGCAACTGTCATATAATTAAGGGTATTAAAACACGAGTGTGAGTTTATGAAACGAGCGCAGCGAGTTTCATAATAGTAACGAGTGTTTTATTACCCGTGTTATATGCAGTTGCATACACTACTTTATCTTCACTAATGCATTGATAATTTATTAAATTAAATTCTCGCGTACGTGTATTGTCACAGTGATTTTGCCGCCATTAAAATCTAACCAACGAGAGTGCAGCGCGACCAACCTGATTGGCCCTGCAATCAGGTTGGTCATGCTTTTTCGATGTTATAATGAGCTATTACGATATCGATGTGGATATTATAACATCATGTGAAATTGCTTAAATTGAGTGTTTTGTTGTCTGTGCTATAACAGTAGTAATTATAAGTCAAGTATTGGAAACATAAGTAGAATGTTACAAATTAGCGTAGATAAAAAAATATAAGAGATACTTCGAATCGATAGCAGAACACGCTACAACAATTTCTAGAAATTTTGTCTGTCTAATTGTCTCTGTTTATTTTAACGCTCATCCCGCACAAACGGCTGAACAGATCATCATGATTTTGCCATGTACGTAGTACGAGGCTTTAGGAGTGTCATAGGCTACTTCTTATCCTGAAATAAAGCTAGCGAAGCCGCGGGCATCCACTAGTTACACTAGTATCTCATACAAATAATATGTTTTGATTTGTCTAACATACACAAAGCATACAAAACATAAGCAAGTTAGTTTGTTGATATGTTTGTTCCTTCTACCCACTTTAGCAAACAGAACAGCGATCTCTGTATCACGTATCACTATAATTATACGCTATGCTGAACTGTGTTATCCTGCACGTGACCAAATAACTATAAATATAGATCAATTTCAGACTAATTTTGGAAATACATAAAAAAACTATTTATTCGACCAAATGTCATAGAGGGCCGTGGGGGACATTTGGAAATAGTTGCAAAAATCCAAGATGGCGTCGTCAAAATGGCGGCCGATTTTCAAAATGGCCGCAGGGGGCTGATACATTAGAGATAGGTACTGGTAAAAAAACACGACGAAAGCCGAGCGAAATAGTTGAAAATGTCTATCGATAATAATTAATTAATAAATATTATATACCTATTCACTCATAAAGCTGCTCATCTGAAATGGAATCGGGCAGGACACATATATAGAATGTCACTAGATCGCTGGGCAAAAATCTTCTCGACTTGGGTGCCAAATGTTACCAGACCTAGAGTAAGACCTAGGAAAAGGTGGAAAGAAGACCTCGATTAGTTCGATAAGGACTAGACCAAAGATCAGGCTGTCTGGAAAAAGAGAATCCTCCCTTCTCTTTTTCCAGACAGCCTCTCTTCGGCTTTCTTCTCGTCTCTTCTTCGGCATTGCCCAGCAGTGGGATCAAACAGGCTAGTAATAATACCTATTGATGTTATAAATATTCTTATTTTTATTTTCAGGATAATAACACAGGCCAAGCTCTGCTGGATGTGGTCTTCCGGCATTTGGATCTCCTGGAGACAGCCTACTTCGGCCTCAGATACGTCGATCAAGATAGTCAGACGGTAAGAAAACTTAATTGGTTAAATTAAAGAAAACATTACTAAAACTCAACTTTTCTTTTTTCTTACGTGGGATAGGTTTACGTTTGACTACAGCCTGCCTGATGTGAAGCATTGCTGCAGCCTAGGATGTAACACGCTTACCGAGAAAATACCTATAAACTCTAGATTTGAAGACCCTAATCCTACTATAGTTTATGCATTCATTAAATGAAAGAAATGGATTTTAATGAAGAAATAAGTGTGTAACATTATTAAAATTAATTTCTACGATTGATGAATGATAAATTAAGCGAAAGTTGTGGGGTGCTATAAAATCGAACGTTTAAGATATTGGAAAGTTGACGCCTTTTAGATTTTAAAGTCACAACTTGGGTAAAAGTGCAGTTGCAACTGACCAGCGATATCAGGGATTTATGAAAGGATTTTGCCAATAGACGGCAGTTACATCTTGTCATAGGTACCTAATCATAAATTTGTAACGATACAGTCGCAGACTATAACCTACGTTAAAGAAAGATAAGTTGATCATTATAAAATTTGTCATTTTATACGCAGTCAATATTATCATTTCAATAAATAAATTTAGACTTTGATGCCAAAAACTGATTAGCTTATTATTTGCGTGCTGCATCTTACACTGCAGCGGAGTTTAAAATCAAGAGGGATGCAGTCAAACCACCAAACATAATAATGTAAAACATAAGCATATTCCGTATTTTTTTTTCCCGATTTTCATTTAAAAATATTTGTTAATTCACGTTTTCAAACAAGATGATTAACATATAATTTTTCCCCCAGCACTGGCTAGACGCGGGCAAGCGTCTCCGACGCCAGCTCCGCGGCTCCGACACTCACACCTTCTACTTCGGAGTCAAGTTCTACGCGGCGGACCCTTGCAAGCTACTGGAGGAAATTACCCGGTAATTGCACGCTGCCTTCAATTAATTAAGATAGCCAATTGAGTATTGATTGATAAGGACAAGAGCGAGGTGATTAGTTAATGGGTTAGTGTTTTAGAGTGCAGATTTAAGCTGTTTCATTGATTATATTAAATTACATCTCATGTAGCAACAATAACAAAACATCAAAAAAGCAGAACTTTTACCAAAAAATTTTTTAGGCCTAAAAATTTATTTTTGTTTTAATTTAATAATTCGCAATCAAAATAATTTAATCTTGAAGCCAATGACTTTTACAATCTTGTTATGAATTGCCTTCACACCGATATTATCATATCAGGCGCGACCCGCGACCCGCTCTGCAAGCGCGCCACGCCCGTTACCTGTACTCAAAAAATGCTGATTTAATCCTGATCTGCCTCAATTTTAATAACGTGTAATGTTGAGAGCGTTCTCGTTTTGGCTTCGGTAGACGTTTTCAATAAAATTTTATTACAAAGTTTCGCATTAAGCTTCAACTTGGTATGGGACTTCCGCAATGTTGACGATTTTTATTTGCGTTCCGTTATATTCTCGTGAATGAACTGCGATGTAGAAAGCAGCAAGCTTTCTGTTAAGACGCAAATGCTAAATGCGAAGTAATGTTTGCAAGCCTCTATTACACCTAACTGTTAATATAAAAGTGCCACAAACAGCGGACTGAGTATTTAGACCACACATTTTAATTTCCACAGTGGAAAAACCAAATACGCAAGTCAGTCACTCGTACGATATAAAATTATAATGAGTGCCAACAGAACCACTGACTGCATGTGAAAATCAAATTAATGGTTGACCATTAACAAATAGGCGAAGCGATATTTATTAAATGTGGTTTTCCGTCAAAGCGTTGCCGAATGTTTACGTGAGCGTGTGTGAACTAACGATACACGTATGGTGAACTTTTATACCATCACTCATATAGTGAGAACGTTAATTCGGAGTTGTGGTGAGCGGCCATAAAACGCATCTGTGCTGTGATGTACGGGCTCAAATCAAGTAGCGAATCAGCGTGCGCTGTCTGTCTGCTCGAATGTGGACTAAGTAGAGTTATGGTTTTGTGTGGTTACATATAAGTTATTACTTCTTTATAGTATGAAGTTTTTATAACATAGCACATCATATACTTTTAGTCCTTTGTCTGTTCCATCTGTAATGTCACCACGTCATACTTTTGTTAAAATTAAATCAAAATAATATAATGTATGTACAGCAGCTATCCTTGCTATTAAATTTGCATTTTGCAGCCCTTTCGCTGTAAGAGCTCCAGTATAAGGACACGTTGCCATAGCAACATAGCACTGAGAAATTATGATATTAGCAGCAACGAAAGGCCACTAACAAAATTCCCACACATTAAGAGATAAAGGAAACAGATAGAGGGACACATAATTACATTAAAGCAGCCTCTCTTGCGATAGTACGTAGTCATCCATTAAGAAATGTTATGTCATGGGAACCGGCTGCACGTAATGGGAGCGACACTTTCCGTGACAAATAATGAACTCTTGTTTATAACTCCACAAACTGCGACGTAATCATATACTGGCGTCTAGGTACCTCTCTATCCAGCGTAACATCGCAGACCTCGCTTCCGCGTCGTATGATATGTGGTGATATTCATCTTTTTCCTTTATTTCGAACTGTTAAAAATTTCATGATCGTAAACGTGGAGTAGAGTAAGAAAACAACGCAGAGTAGTGCTCTCGCAGTAAAACCTGCGGGCTCGTAAACTGGCGCTGATGAAGTGTATAGCACTCCCCTCCCTCACTCCTGTCAATGCAAAAACACTCGCCTGAGAGCACATGATACATTTAAATTGGATTGCCTACAAAACAGCCCCTCCTTTCTATTCATTTAACAGGAATTCGTTAATGTTATTTCTTCCGTCTGATGAAACCCTCAAAATGTACGCTTTGAAAAAGTTATGAAACTTTATTTTCCCCAAAGTATTTGGTACTTGTTTAACTTTTCAACAATGACCACGTTAAAGCCGGATTTTTGTAAAGTTTCCGTTTATTTTTAATTTTATTTTATTCCCTTCGGTTGTGTAAGGGGGCTGTTTTATTAAAATTTCGTTACGAGGGTGTCGTGCTAGGCCCCATGACCGGAGGCGCCATCTCCACGAAAACGACTTCTTTTAGCGAGAAAACTGTTCCATGGAAACCTTTACCTAGATGGACTTTTAATATTTAATTTTTTCTTAAAAGCTTTCTGTTTTTTAATAATTGAGCATTGGGATTTTAAGCTGTTATCGTGATATAGAGAGATTAGTTCATCTTAATGATAGAGTAAAGAACACAATGGGATCGTAAAAAATAATGATGAACGAATGAAATAGGTAGATTCAACAAATTGCAGGGTTATGTTATGTACTCGTACCATAATTTATAACTTTCTACATTAAATAATTCCCAAATGTAACAATTCCGGTGTCTACATATCTATAATCTCATACAATAAAGTGTCATATGTACAACAATAGTATATTATGGCTAAGTACTACTAAAACTAATCATAATTAATGGTTATTTTATTCATCACACGTACTAACACTATTTGCCATCCAGCGTGGTAATGCAGCCAGGCACGCTACCTTCTGGCAGTGGGCTGGGTCACTAAATCTTTAGGCTTTTCTAAAGATTTTCTAAGTGCTCCCCCTTTTATGTTGTAGTTAGAAGTAGTATATTTAGTTTTCTTCCCTTGTTTTTAAGTATTATTATTGTAAATAAAGTACCTATATTTCCTAACACTAAACTAAATAGGTAATATCCTCATAATATAGTCGCAGACTAATATTCACTTGTAATAAAGTCATGTCATAATGGTCACGTGCGCAGGTACCAGGTGTTCCTGCAGCTGAAGCAGGACGTGGTGCGCGGCCGCCTGCCCGTCGGGTTCGAGCTCGCTGCTGAGCTGGCGGCTTTCGTACTGCAGTGTAAGTGTAGCTTTGTTACTTGCCAATTTATTATATTACTAGCTGACCCGGGCGAACTCTGTTCCGCCGTAGAGGCAATAAACAAGTAGATTTTGGATTTTATTCATTTCAATTAAAATAACGGGAAAATGAGCATTTTATGTCCGTCTCCTGGTTCTAAGCTTTATAATAGTCAATAATAGTAATTTGTTGTACTAGCTTAGTCACACACAACAGAACACTTTCTCTCTCTCACACACACACACGCACACACACATACACACACACGCACACACACACTCACACACACACACAAGTGTGTGTTATATAAAACATATAGTTATTAACATCCATCCTGTAATAAAATATTGTTAAATACATATTCCTTAAATAAATTAAAAATACTATTAAGTTATATAAATAATTAATGAAAATTAAAAAAATTAAAAATCTTTATTGAATTTATAAACATAACGTTTTTTTTGTATTTCATAAAAATATGCAAGGTTAAGAGAACTTATTATGTTTAATAAATCTTAATGTTTGTTATGTTTTTATGTAAATGTTACCATTTCTTAGTTAATTTTTTGGCATTCTGTTTATTTGTGTGTTGATTACAAGCAGGGAGAAGCCATCGGCTCCCGAGACACAGTGGAAACTAGTTCGGGAGGCTTTGGATTCCAATATTTTTTTGTAAAACGAAATTATGCAAAATAAACAAATTTTATTTATTTATATTTAAAAGCTACCTCCCCATCAATTTTCAGCTAAATCCGTTCAGCCGTTCTTAAGTTATAAATGGTGTAACTAACACCACTTTCTTTTATTATGTATTTGTGCAATTTTATAGTGGATACTTACTTACTTACAAATAAAGAAAGGCTCTCGTTTTCCGTATTGATAGTAAGAGAGCGTGATTAGATAAATTGTACAATCTGTAATATAATAATAATAATAATAATAAAAATGTTTATTGGACACACAAATTCTCATAATACTAACACTTATAAATAATGTAATTTAAAATAGGGCATTTTAGACAACAAAAGATATGTCGAGCATGTCATATCATGTGTTATTTAACATCTTAGCTGAATACCGCAGGAAAACAGGTACAAATCCTGCCCAGTCGTAACTTTTTCGCTGATCCCGAACTTAGTACAAAAAAATTAATGCTACTTTTATGCTACACATACATACGTAAGTAAATACGCGAGTAAATTTTACTCAACAAAGTTTTACAAATTTAAAGTTTATTAAACACGAACTAAGTACCTAAACAAGTATGTACATGGAATAAATAAACGAGCGAACAAAGTAACCTAAAAAAAGAAACAAAGTTCTCCTATTCAAACCATGGCGAACGAAACTTATCGACGTAGCGAAAACGAATAACATGAAAACGCCAGCAAAATCATATTTGCAAAACGGTAATATTCACATAGGAAAACATCACACCGAACAACTTTCAATATCACACAACTTGAACCTTCTAAATGTACTTACGCGATACGATAACTCTGTGACGTAGACAAGATACTTTACAATGAGCCATCTAATTACTACTGTCTTTGCTTCTGATCTTGTACAAGGGTTAGTCAATAAAATTCATCAATAAACAATCAATACATTTTATTAATAGTACTTATTAAAGAAAATGTAAGTAAGTAATTTAAACGTCATCATCATCGTCGTCGTTTCTCATCGCATACCGCAAAGACTGAAATTCGATTATAGATCTTTGCACCAACCTTCAGTTTTAAATAAATTGTTTACGATTTTTTTCATATCACTTACTATGACAAAAGTCTGATTAGATGCATAATGAAAGTGGAAAGTAACCAAGATTTAACTGTGGGTTTTTTCCCTCACTAGATCCATTATGACAATGATCTTGTCACTAGATTCTAGTGGGAACGATATTTAATTTGTCAATAACCTTATCAGGAGTCTACAGGTTCTGATACTGTTGATAACGTAGGTACGTTAAAGAGAACGACTGCACGGGCTTGTAGCCCATATAGCAACGCAAGTCGAAGAAACAAGTTTAATCCCTCGCTCTTTGGAACATACGTGCTTACTCCATGTAAACATTGCAGTTAGAGTTTCTCAATACATTGCTGTGGAGTTGACGGAAAGCCATTGACATGTGAGAAGTTTATTAGCTAAGCAATATACTCACATTTGACTAATCAAAACTTTGCGAATAAGAAATAAGTGCACATTGCAGTTCTTTCGTATAGAATAATGTAAAATCAAACCCTATTCAACTTTTATATATATTACCAACTCCAAAAAAACCGGTCTAAAATGATTCATCACATAATATCTATAGATATTTATACATAATTTATGTAAGGAGAAGTGGTTATTTTAAATAAAAAAATCATGAGTTTTTGTACGTTTATGCTTTAACGTGTCCAGTCTGAGATATAACCTAGTTGTGTAAATTAGCTTAGATCAAGTTTCAAAGACATCAAGGTATACTAGATACTTACTTGAGATGCTTAGGACTTGAACATGATACCTAAGAATATATTATTTATTACATCTTGATAGCATATCATATAAATAGCTTTACAATATTTTTGCGTCTATTTTTGTCCTATTATTACGTAAGTACATAGTTACATACATCTGATTTTATAAAATGAAAATAGCAAACTCAATACTACGCCTCAGGGTAGGGACTGGGTTGCGAACTTTTATAAAGCCTTTGTGAAATGTGATATCTAACTACAGACAACAATCGTGCTCTTTTCGGCGCTATAGTGAGGATTACGGAAGCTTAGTGTAAAAATGTATAGTCCAAGGATTAATAAAATAGAGATGTAGCAAAATATTTGCATGTATTTTTGCAGGTTTTTCAGCCATGTAACAGTTAGAACACATTTTTGCCACCCACGATTTACACTTTATTTCGTAACAGTTTCATTTAGATACCTACAAGAGGACAAATAAAGTAACTGATGGAGCTTAAAAATCAATATTCTATTCAAATTTACACAAAAATTGAAAAATTTAAAGCTAACGCGTGAGGCGGCATACACAATGATTTCCAATTTTGGCCCGCGTATAACATAGCTAAACATTTTTATTGCATTTTTCGCAGAATCGAATTTATTTGGTCTTTTGTGCCACGCTCGGAATAAATTTAACAATTCACCCATCTACATGGTACCTAGATGTCAGTTCTGTTATCTGTACTAGTCCATTTGAAGATAGCTAAACTAGTGAGCAGTTTTCTCAGCGTCTTCCTTTCTTGTCCATTCAATTGCTCCGCAGCATTGAATGCTATTGAATGGAGTTCAATGCCGGGACTAATAGTTAGAACTATTCTTCTCTGAATTTCAGCAAACGAGGAGCCGGGGCGGGCTATCTCGCCACAAGCACACTAAAATTTATCAGACATTCCACTCTGGTAGGTTTGCTCGTTCTCATAAAACGTCTACTTGGCTTAACTGGTATTCGTTATCAACTAGCCAAGTTAGGTTCATCAAATGAAAGCTCGGAGAAAATGAAAATAAAAAGGGCGATTCCACTTTTTTCATCTACTGAAGAAAATAAAATTCTCCTACGCAACCATGAATGTATTTTTATTAAGTCCACATCTACGCAATATTTTATAACATTATTCCTAATTAATTTTTAATTTACGCATAGCAACATTCATTTCAGAGAAACAAGATAATTAAAGCCCCTGCCTTTGAAGTAACGAAGTTAATCTATTACACGCCCGAGTTAATTATTAATTTTCACTAACTATGAATTTTACCTGAGTAGTTCTCTTAAACTAAGGAATTGTTTTAAGTATAAAGTACGAGCGTTGTAAAAACTTAGGTACTAGCACGCGTTGATTTTCTGTAGAGGTTTTGCGAGGTTAATAGGTTACTAATTGAAAATTTCATTTTTAATCATTTCAAATTTATAAAAACCAAAAACAAAATGATGGACAAATCAAACAAGTCAACGTCTCAAATCACACGAGTGCCGTAGCATGCATTCACGATCAAACACGAGCGAACATGTATGTATGTACCTAATCTGGCTACTTAGCATTTACATTAGCCGGCAGGTTGGCTCGGGAGGTGCCGAGACGGTGTGATATCGATGCGTTATTCAAGAGGCAAATGAGCCATCAGTGGCAAGCGTCGTTTGCATCTAATCTTGCTCCATCAGCTACTCTCGGCCCATCTCTCTCGGGAGTCGTACATACGCGCGACAGGCTTGCTGCCACTTAATTTTCTAGTTTCCGGCGTGTTTTGTACTGATGATATGCATTGCCTCAGACCTTTTTTGTTTTGTGTTCTAATGAACTATTTTTAAAATACCTACATTTTATGCATGTTTCGTTATTTTAAACTTCGAATACTCCATCACTCGAAATGACAAACCGCCATGTTAATAAACGTGTCATATTCATAATGCGCCACATTTTGTCGAGCATGCTCCGAAAATGGACATGAAAATGCCGAGGTTACCCTCTCGCATTTGGTTTACGACCCTGGTTAGAGCTTTACGACAAAAAACGCGCGTCTATGCCTCGATGAAACAATTACCTGCTACAGTGAAATATTCGCGTTTTCCCGCTCTTTAGCACCCGAAATTATCCGGCGGTCCCTTTCACCGTTTTATGAGCGGTATCAACATTCACATTTTTTTTCCCAAAATACTTTTAGTAGTTAGATACGAGTAACTTTGTATTCTCGGTTCTTTTTGAAACGTTTTCCTCAAACCTATGATGTAGACCTTTCATCCTTTGATAGGTATCTACAGCAATATCTATTCAAGTCTCGTTTCATGGAAAGGCGATAAAATAATGCGAGGAATCCTTCTGTGGAAGTGAGTAGTATGGGAGTAGCAAAAAAGTGTTCTCGAAATCGGTTCAGAGTAAGTGAACGGATGGACATCCACTATTAATCACGACCGGTTCTATTTTTGGTCGGGAGTAGATTCCCGGTTGGAAACTAGTAGGATCCTTCGCAACAAGCTAACAGACCCGTTGCTTACATAAATCAACAGTACGAGCATTTACAGGCGCCATGCCAGATCTTTCAGATGAAACCTAAGTGAATCACTGAGAACATAGCTGACTGACATGAATGATGGTTTCATAGCCAAGAAATGGTATGCATATGGAAATAATTCACTGAATAAACATTATACCGAGAATGAGTAGCATGTGGTATCTAGAGTTTATGGGCAATAAATTTTAGTCTTAAGCAGTCGTGTCATTGCAGCATGTGAGCCAAAATACATAAAGACAAAACAACTACAAGACAATTGGATTTAAAAAGCATACCAAAAATACTGTGTAATTAAGATTGTACACTCGAAGCTCAATAAACCGCTCTGTAAACAGCCAGCCTCGATATCTGGTTCGTATCTTTCCGCCAGTGATCTACAACACACTGCTTGTACCTTTGATGTGTCACATTCTCCATAAACATGTATTTCACGCTCCCATATCCAAGTACCCACATTCCACTTCATGATAAATATGAAAATTATGTCTTCATTTGCGGAAACGGGAAAACTGATCTAATCAAATCTTTCCCATTACTCTTTAACAAAAACTTACTGTTTAAGATAAGACAAGCATTTAGTAAAAGTATCAGTTAAACAAACATGTTATACAAAATTAAACTTCGAATATAAAATCCAAAGTGGCCTATAGTTCCTAGTAAGAAGTTATTTCGAAACGGAGCTATTTGTAGTGTAGATATTTTTTATATTAGTAAATCTCTTTGTGCTTCCCTAGGGATGATGGGACACTTCAAAAGAACTCGTCAACTTATTTTAAATATAATCTGATGTACGAGTAACGTCTCTTCTCGATTTTACCTTCAAATTAGCTGCGTTTTCTAGTTAGTGGGCAATATAATTTTATGTTATCGTTTTTAATTTCATAAAACCTTGGCTGGTTTTGAAGATGAAATAGTGAGATTATCAATTCTTAAAAAACTTATACAGCCTTGATGTTTATAAATATAGTATAAAGAAAACATATCAAAAACTATTTCAGGCTAGGTTTTTTTAGTAGATAAAAAAACTATTACAGGCTAGGTTAATTCAGTAGATAAATCAAAACATTGTTCAACAATTAAAGGCGAGATTTGCTTATCCCGGTGACTCCAGAATGGGATCAATAAACTCTTCAAGTTACGATTTAAAAAAAACAAGCACATGTGTCCGGTAAATACGCCTAGGCGTGTGAAATTTTCAGCGAACTCATCTAACCTCGGACTAGCTGTAGGAATATGTATAAAAAGTGTTATCTATACATATATTTATTTATTTATTTATTTATTAGGCACACAACACAATACACAGAAAATACATGATTAACAACAAAACACATAAAAGGTAATGATCTATTCTGTGCATCAAACACATGTGTGCACAACATGATTATAAACAGTGACAAAGTTCAGTAAGTTAACTAAACTAAACTAAAACAATTAAAATAATTCATATATAACAATACTTATGGAAGTTACAGTTAATTGATAATATTAAACAAAATTATAAAAAAAAAAATATATATATATAAAAACATGGCTAAGGTACAACAGGAATTTGTGTAGCAATCAAAACAAAACAATGTGAAATACAACATTATTATTATATTAAAACACCTTATATAAATTATTTCTAAAAGAACTGAGACTAATTCCGAATATGTCTAGATCTTCATCATTGTTATCTGAGGCGTTACAACTCTCAAGCTATAGCAGCTATCTACAAGTTTGCGAGTACCAGATGTTGCGATTTCCTAGAAAAAAAGATACACGGGAAAAGAGAGTCAGGCTTGTTCACTAGGCCACACTATACATAGTTTTTCAAAGCCACCCAATGTGGAGATACATCATTCCCTTCGGGTGGTAAAAGAAACTTCACAATGTTACCGTAAATAGACAAACAGAATGTAGGACAACAATTTCTCTCTAAACTCTCGAAATACTTGTTCTTTGAAAGGGTTTCTTGAGAAATTATAACAAGACCTCAATTTTGCAATCAACGTGCAAATACTTTGCGTATAAACGCCCTTTGTGTTTACTTTGAGAGGCACGGGGTGTTTGTTTAGGATATGAGCCTTACGTTCACGTAAAAGGAGTTAATTGAGCCAATTTAAAAGTTGACGTTCCGTAACATGATAACTGGGTATTTATTTTATCAACTGTAAGACTCTCGCCTTAAATATGTAAGCATTTTGGTCTCGAGAGCGTTTCTAAACTCAGCATTTCGTCCAAAAATGGAGCATACGAGTACGTTCCCGCGCGTTCCCGGTTTATTTCTATACCGTTTGAAGTGCCATCAACTAAATGACTTTACCGAGACAAAACGTTCCCCGTGTGTCGTTCTTCAGCTTTATGGCCGCATCTCATTTTTACTGCGCTTTGTTTAAGCAATTTTCGTTTAGCTACTTTTGATCGTCGCCGTGAACCTCTCGTAAACTGTTCAATAACATCGCCACATATTTTACGTATCCTCTATGAGGAGATATAGCGAACGGGAGCACATATTGTTGTTTATTTCATTCTGCGGGAATATTTAACGTCGTCTGCTAAGAGATATGCGGGTTTCCTTTTAGTCCTATTCCCCGCCCGGTAGATATGTCAGTTGTACATTGCGAGATATGGTTTTTGTTTTAAAAAGTGTTGTTGGTGGTGGGAATTAGGGCGGGTTTTTGCTTGTTTTTGCGATATGAATGTTGTTTGTGCAGCTGAGCTGGGCGACTACGACCCGCGGCGGCACGCGGCCGGGTACGTGGGGGAGTTCCGCCTGCTCGCGCACCAGACGCCCGAGCTGGAGACGCGCGCTGCGGAGATACATCGCACTCTCACGTAAGTACTAATACAATACTCACCAATGTACCTGCTAAATAAATACACCACAGTACTAGCACAATAAATTTTATGAACGCAAAATGTAACTACATCTATAAAGAATTTGCAACTGACAAAGTTTACAAGAAATCTACAAAGTAACTTGTGAACGGAGCACTAAACAAGTTGCAAAAGTGTAAAAGCTTGAGACATCTAGTCATATCTCACAGCTTTCTTTCACGCCTCCATAAAACTGAGAGTGGGTAACAAACTGTTTCTCGCAGTACACTACTTCGCGATACAAGAAAACTTTTGTGCACGAGATACTTGCGAGAGTCGAGGTCTGCACAAAGCGAGTTTCTGAAGATTAAGATTTCAGAAGGAGCAGTTTCGCGCTAAGAGCGTCGCCTTCTGCCCGGAAATTAAACTTCGTCGCCTTTCTCGCCTAATTGAATGAATTTTTAACTGTGAAAAGATGCAGTCTGGCCGCGCAGGCGTCACAAAGCCGCAATTACATGTAAATTAAGTGTACCTACGGAGTGGCGAGCCGAGGATCACTGCGCGCCAACTTATTCATCGTGGCTCGGCTTTTTGTCGCCCCCCGCATACAAGCTGCCTTTAATTACGGCTAACAGTATAATTGACTCTTCCACTCGTGTGCCTTTTGTTGCAGGGGCATCTCGCCCGCGCAAGCCGAGCTCAGCTACCTCGATAAGGCGAAATGGCTCGACATGTACGGCGTGGACTTACACCCCGTTTTGGTATGCGTCTCGCCTACTAACTGTTATTATTCTGGGAATGTTGAATAAATAATTGCTAACAAGGGAATGAATTGTAGGGCGAAGACAGCGTGGAGTACTTCCTGGGCCTGGCGCCGAGCGGGCTGCTGCTGCTGCGCGGCAAGCACACGGTGGCCAACTACTACTGGCCGCGCGTCTCCAAGCTCTACTACAAGGGGCGATACTTCATGCTCCGCGTGGCAGACAAGGACGTAAGAACAACTTTGCCTGGCAATAACTCGTACAACAGATACGGATCTCGACAAACGAGGAAAGCTCCCAAATAAATAAACATAAAAATGGTGCGCACCTCTTGACCCGGTTCCCGGATCGCTGCGGCTGATAGCGGCAAGCTGAATAGTGGTGCAAGATGGACTCCACCTTGCGCCGCTTCCTTGAAAGACATTCGCAGGCAGGCAATTACAGATAAGTCGCATAGCACTGAGCGCAGTATTTACAGCGCTGTGGGGCGGCGATAACCGCCCGCCCGCCCGCGGGACGCGCCGCGCCTGCTCGCTTCTAGTTTGCCGTATTTGCCAAAGCTTTTACACATTAAAAACCTAATGAATAGCTTAGAATTTCCATACATATTACATACTTACATAAAATATTCTACACAATAGCCACAACCTTTTTACTTTACATAAATAGCTTGACAAAACATCCCGAAACAACATTACGGCAAAATCTACAATTTCAATTTATAGCCAAAAATATATATTATGTGGGTTGGCATGTTTTTCTTACGCTTGTACTCGAGATTTGTAAAAACTTAATATAACTATACGTTATGAGTATTTCTTAAATTTGGAGTACGTAGGTAATTAAACTTTACTAATGTACTTAGATTTAGCGTAAAAAGTAACGGCAAGGAAGGTTTAATATAGAAACTTATAAGTATTTTCCGCAACATGAAAATAAAAGAAACAGTAATGTTTACCTATTTATATCACATAATGTATACTACTGTTATTTAATATTAGGGTGTGTGTCACAATATCAACAATAGTCTTAACAGAGGCACATAGAAGAAAAACTTATGCCATTGATTTGTATGTTATTTTTTTGTTTTTGTAATATCTTGTTTCACTATTTATTTTTATTCATTTTGTCCAGAACGAGACCTGCACCTACGGGTTCGAGTCCCCGTCCCGCGCGGCGTGCCGGCATCTGTGGCGGTGCTGCACGGAGCATCACTCCTTCTTCCGACTGCAGCAGTCAGCGCCAGCATCTGCTGATATCTTCGCCATCGGCACCAGGCTGAGGAACAGGTACCGACTATTCCGTTATCTAGTATCCACGACACAAGCGTTTGCTTAGTGTGGGGCTAGATGGCGCTGTGTGCAATGCCCCGGAATATTTATCCGTCATTTTTTTATGAAGATTTATGAAAGAGATACTTTCTAGATTATATCTTTGAACACTGTAACGCTTAACGTCACGCGAACTGTAATAGGCAAAGTTTATGTAAAATTTGTATGTACATATCTAGTCAGTATGTGGGTTCTAATCTAAATACTTAAACATTTACAATTTGCTATGAAAATATTGTGTTAATGAACATCTTTCATTTCTAAATGGGTTATTTACGAGTTCACAGAAATCATCAAAATAATGTTTTGGAAACCTTTTCAAGTGGGTACGTTAATTAATTTCCCCGCGGAAAAGATATAATTTACAGGGCAATATATTGCGTTACACACGTAAAGGTGATATATAGCGAACATAGGTTATGTTTATGTATTCAGGGTTCCTGGTAACAAACTCTATTCATTTTATAAGAAGGAATGAAGTTTTTCTATGGAACAGCTTTTTTGATGATCTTTTTCGTGAATTTCCAAAAGTCATAGAACAAAAGTGGATTCTTTGTACCAAAACCGCCGTTTAAAGTCTGTGTGTTAGTCTCCGCTAATTTAACATAACCCTGTATATTCGTTGTTCATTTTATGGGAAGGGTGCTCGTCACACACTTGCTTTATAATTTTCAAAGGCCGCTTTTGATATCATATAACTTAAGCCTGTTGTCGGGTATAAATCCTAGAGCTTGGCGCAAAGAGCACCGTAAATATCCCGCGCACCAACTTCATAAGCCTGGCAGCTCTAGGATACTAGTAATAGACTCATCACTATATAGTTTACTTTTACTAGTAGTATACGGTATCTGCGTTAATCTTGGATATACAGGCCAGGGTGTGATAGGGTATAAACTATCTTCATATCAGATCGACAACAAATTTACAAACTTCGCCTTTTTCGTATTGGTATTAGTCATTATCAAATGTGTGCAGGCCAATCAACATTCAAATCTAAGCTATGATGAATCAATAAGTTTGATAGCTAACAGTCATGTGTTCTGGAGTCAAATTTGTCGTCATTTATTGCCTGAATAAGATGTCTATTAGTTCTGATGCCTTTGTCCTGGATCTTACCAGTCTTGGCACCCGTGATGCTTGATTTACATGCTCCGCCATTTGTTTGTGTTGTCCGCAGCCTTATTTACAAATACTATCAGTTCTCTGTATGGAATAATGCTGCGTTCACATTGAGTCATGCGTAATATTTCCATAAGCACGCAACGCACGTCCGCCATAGTTTTGGTTTGGCCATTTCCAACGTCTTCGGTAGAGGTTCACACGCAAATTGAATCGGAGAGGCAGTTTCGTTCGAGTTTAATTTCAGGCGTGACAATGCGACTTACAGATCTAATCTGCTAGTCATGACTGGATCATGATTCGTTTTCGTTATTGTCCGAATCGACCTTCGGACGGATCATTTGGTTGCGTAGGCTTTGTTTAAGATATGTCCATTCACAAATCAAGATATGATTGATTTGTAGAATTTAATAGTAGGAGGCAAAGGACATTTTTGCAAAGGCCACTCGAATGTGTACACTTTTACACACGCTTTTAAGATGCATAAATGATAGGTACCTGTATTCTAGCTTTAAAGGCAAAGTGAGCTTCACATTGATATCAGTGGTTATCGATAACAGCCATGTGTCGCGATATAGAACAGTGAAGACATTGGTAGGTAGTCATTGCAAGCTGAAGATTAAAAAACTTAAAACCAAGTCCATTGAAATGTTTGGCATAAGTTACCATTAAATTTGTATGTTTATATAACCATTTGTATTTGTATATATATTTGTATATATATTTTGTATAGTATATATATTTGTGTGTTGTTCTGTCAGCAGCGGCCGCGCGGCGCGTCCCCGGCCGCCGCCCACGTTCACGCGCACGCCCTCGCGCCGCATGGGCCGGCACCACTCGCACGCCTCGCTGCATGACGGTATGTATATCGGTAAGTCAGCCTTCATGTCATTGTACCCGTTTTATAAATCCTTCAATATACATTGTTGTGATTTGTTCAAAATCCGAAGGTCTATGTGTCTACCAACCCACAATTAGTCGTCGTGATGGATTAGCTTATACTATCTACTTATCTAAGAAATGTACTCGACACACAAAACGTGTGATGATTAGTATAATATGATGATAATGATGATGTATATTTTTGCAGTTCCAAAACTAGAAGACTTGAGAATAAAAGACTGCCTCCCAGAAATGAAACAACCTACCTCAGTGCATCGACCTAACTCGTAAGTATAATTTATTCTTGACACAACAACTCAACCAAAACAAACAACTTGGATATTTTAATTTTAATAACCTAACCTTTCTTTACTCTTGGCTGCTTCTAAGTATGGTAGGTCTTCCTTTTTAAATTTCAGGTGTGTCAGTAACCTATATTTTGTTACTCCCCCAGTATAAGCGGTGAGATGCTGGGCCACGAAGCAGCCCCCACCAGCGGCGTTGGCGGGTCGCCCCGCTCCACACGCTCGGCGCCAGCGCGGCGCGGCCTCTACTCCGCGTCACCCACTGCCACCAGACCGCCGCCCGCGCCCAGACACCGGTCAGCTTCTGTTGACTCACAGAGCTCGAATGACTCACGGTCTAATCGCAAGTAAGTGAAAAATAAATAATTGATTGGGTAGCAATCACAGCGTTCCCATATGGATTTTATACAGCAGGGATGTTCATTTAGGACCCACTTCAATTCAAATACATTCTCCAACTTAGGTCACATTGTGGCTTGGTGATAAAATTACCACCTGTCCACAAACATAGATTGATTGTCAGATACTTGGATGAAGCCTGTATAGGTAGGTGCTGATATAAAAGTTCCTTACGTCCACTTAACAAAATCATCATATCCATATAAAAGTAAGCAAATTCCCTTCTCCTCCACAGACACAAGCACCGGTCAAGGCGGCAGCAGTCTGACGCGGAGAGCGAGATGTCCCGCGGCTCCGGGCGCTCCGGGCGCAGGCACCGGCGGCACCGCTCCCGCCACAAGCACGAGTCGGGCACCGAGCGGGACGACTCACAGCCAGACACCAAGTAAGTGTTCCACAGAATACTACTACCTACTTTCAGAATGGTTATTATATGAAGTGTAATTAGAGGTGTTATCAATAAATAATTTGTATTTGTACAATCTACTTTGAATAAAGTAAAGCAGTAAGGGTTAAATGAAATACTACACAGTACACATACATTTTCCGGTTTACCCCCAATAAGGATGCTTTTAAATAATTTTCCTATTTTTACAGAGAATACGAGCTAGTGGACTCGGAAATGCAGTGGAAAGAAGTGCTACGTCAAACGTCTAGTGGAAGCCACGTTCAGGTAAAAATTGATTTTCAATAACTTCAAACTGTAGATTCAGAATCCCTTGACTCAAAGCCATGGTATTTCTCGTTCACAGGTGGCGAGCGTTAGGCGTTCTCAAATGGAACCTGAAGTTGGTACACATCGATCTTCACACCGACACAGGAGACACAAGAAGCATCGGTAACTACAACGTAAACACTCAATTTCTAGAAACATTACACTATTAGTACAAATTATAATAAAACTCTTCCTCTCCAGGTCACGTTCTCGGTCACCAAATGAAAAGAGCAAATGGCTGCCAACAGAACTAAAACAACATCTGGAGTTCTCTCTAGTCGACACAACTGGAATGACTGAGGAGCAACTTAAAGAGATCCCCTACACTGTTGTCCAGACCAGCCAAGCAAGACAAGCGAAGATCAGGAATTCTTCAAAACATAAGCAGTATGTTGATGTCTTTTAAATGACCTTGAACTATTAGAAACAAATAATCATGATACTCTCTCTGTTTCTTTACAGTACTGAACATGATTCAATAGCGAGACGAGAGAAGAGTTCTTCGTCACATAACAGCAAGCATGATGTACATCAGGGGTCGCTCAGGTCTAGTTCCAGTACACTCAGCACGCATAGGACTAATCATGAGAAACATGGCCGGTAATATAGACATTTTAATTGTACCTAAATAAAATATTTATAAGATATCCATTGTATGCATCTGGAAAACATATGACATAGATAATAACGAAGAAATATAAACTACTTTACTTACTGACAGTTGAATTCTGTTTCAGACGCGTCTACCCCAGTTACGAAGACCCAAGCGCACGGATAGGAGAAGACTATCTGACCAATAACGGGTACAAGGGAAACGTGACGCCCGTGTCCAACAACAACAACCCATACAGTCCTGTGACAAATAGCAACAGCAACAGTTCCAGTGGAGAGCTGATCTCAGGCAGCGCACGAGTCTCGCACGAACATACTGACTCGGGGCTGGGAGCTGACCAGGATTACGCGTATTCTTCTGAGAGGTTGGTTTCGTATAGGTACTTACTAAAACTTGTATGTTTTTGTTTATATTTAAAATCGGAAGTAAAGCCTCAAATATGCAAATGCGAAAGATGAAAGTCATAATCGTAGAAGATAGTCAAGACGTCATTCATTTTCCTATGTTATTAGAAAACATCGTCAGCTGAAAATATGTCTCTAATGAGCCTTACGGTGAAATGTTTATCAACACACTTACAGTAGATGTGTTTTACCCAGGTCGAGCGACAGTGCCAAGGTGACGGCGAGCGGTTCAGCAGCTGCTGTGAGTAGGCCGTGGACAGCTGGCGGGGGGACGCGGGCGTGGGGTCTGGGCCGCGGGCGGCCGCCGGCGGCGCCGAGGATCTCCGGCTCGCAGCGCTCCCTGGTGTCAGTGGCCAGCGACAGCGCCGCCGCGCGCCGCCCGCGGGAGCCACTCACCACGCGCCACTACGCGCAGGATTCTGGCTTTTCTCTTTTCGTGAGTGGGCGCTTCGCTTGTTAACATACTTCCGCCGCCGGCCCTCGGTAAGCCAACTCCAAAGTGTAAGCGACTACGGGCTGCAACTGTCAATGTGGCTAAAAGCTCCTTACTACGATGTGTCAGATTGCTGGCTGGCCAGTACTATGAATAATTCCTGAATATAGAGCTCCTGTAACTAATGTGTACACAAAAATACAAGTATATGTAACTCCTTTGAATTGTACCTAGAAAAGACTAATGTAGGTACACTACACCTATTGTGAATTATCAAAAATACTAATATAATATGTTTTTTTTATTGAAACAGAATTGCTAAAAAAATAAAGAGAAGTAATTATGAGATTATTAAAAGCCTCAATCGGGCCAGTGTTAATCAGAAATAAAGGTTTAAGTACCCTTATGTTTTGACCTAAAATAGCAAGAATGAAGAAAATACAGATAAAGGAAAAACCTTAGAACAAAGAAGTAAATAATTAACAACGATGTTCTTTCGTATTTAATTAATGGGACTAGCAATTTGTAGTCCTCTTCTAAAACTGTTTCCTGTATTTACTCTCCGATTGCAATTATCATGAAAGAGGCTGGTTTAAAACGTGAAAAATTCTGGCGGAGTTAAATAGGCTTACGAGGGTCGGCGAGTAATCCGCAGTCTGTTTCCGCCGCTAACTGTACAGTACAGGCTACAGGCTGCTACACTACGATACACACTTTATTTTATGTAAGACATTTTACTTATTGTACCAGAGATTCCTACAACGATACCTCTACAAAATTGATGAGCTGATTTTGCATTATGCATCAAACATTAACCAAATCTATCGTTACGTAGATCTGCATTTTCATTCCTTATAGTTTACGTCTATCTGGGGAAGCAAATTTCAATAAACCGGGTGTAGAGACTTTCTGAAACTTTACTCTGCTTCAGCCCCATAAATTTGCAAAGTGCTACAGTGGTGCGTTTACGACGGTCCCTGTTCTAATATCGTGTTGAAGATACGACGAAACGATGGAATCTTATTTGATGCGTTATCTTAATTTTATTACCACTTTAGTACGTTGTAACGGCGCGTACTGCGTCGGGATTTCTCGTTTCATGTGCTGTTTGATATGATGTCGCTAGCGCGGCTCGGTGTGCACAGGTAGTTTGAGCGTGTGAATGTTGGGATACGCAGAGACATGCTAGCAACAACAACATAGTGGCGGGCGACGGCGGCTCGCTGGCGCGGCGGCACGCTCGGCCGGCGCGCGACCACAACGCCAACCTGGCGCGCGCGCACTCCCGCCTCGCGCACGCGCCGCACAGGCAGGACAACACCCTCGACATTATCCTAAAACCTCTCATAGAAAGCACGCAGTAAGTATGCTCCCGACGCCGGCAGCGGCACGACCGTGTCGCCTCGCATCCCGTAGAGGAATGATTGCACGCACCCTTGGTTTGTCTTGTTGTTCGTTGTGTTGTCTCTTGTTTGTGCATGCGGTGGTGGTAGTTAGTGGTTATAGATAAGTTCGCTAACACTGGTTCACTAACATGTTGTGTTTTGTTTTGTTTCTAGATTATGCATAATCTTTCACAGCTCAATAAATGTGTCAGTGTAGTCAAGTATTATAGCTCCCTTATAGATTTGAGATCCATTTATTGAGTGGTGGAGACTGTGCAATATTGTTATGATTTGTTTGTGTTTTATCCCGTTTTATATAACTACTTTTGTGTTAATTTTACTGATTGTATGTGTTTTAACTTCGTGTGTTGCATTTTAGTGTTAACATGAATATATCAACAGTAATATGTTGCTACACTTGCGAGTGATTTACTCAGAATCTGCCTTATTTTTTATGTAATATGTTATATGTCTTAGATTGACAGTACTTGTGTGTATCCCAGGCTGCCGAGCCACTGAATGCAGAGGCCACATGTGGCGGAGAGCCCGCCACATCTGCCACATCTGCCGCACAGAAACCGTCGACGGCTGAAATGAGTACTGAATTATGAAAATAAGAATAAATTGTTAGCATTTTTTATAATCAGCTAGTTGCTAATTCCTGTGTATTTTTGTACAGTACTATCTATCACACTCAACATGTTTTATTCTCAATGTTTTGTGCGTAAATTATTGTGTGTTCGTAATATTTGAGGTCGTTAAAATAGAATGCGGTTTCGCATTCTTTTATGTAACACGCATAAATATCAGAAATATATTTATAATCTAAATATATCCTTCTATGATTATTTTTTTTTGTAAATAAATAATCAATTGTAAATAATTTTCATTAAATCAATTTTTTTACCAATATGATATTTCATTGTGCCAAAGAGCTATTTCAAGTTTGGGTTATGAAACACGTTTAGCTACGAATTTTTAATTCCAATGTACGATGCATTTATATAAATTACTAGTAGGTACTTAAATACTACATAAGTTAAAATAACGGTACTGTATACATGACAATTATTTTGGCAACATCTGCTTAAATCTTTGGCAGACATAGGAGGTGTAACCAATTCAATAAATTTGTATATACAGTTACACTTACTACGCGCGTCTTTTGGCAGCCGCAGTATGGACCCGGCGGACGGTGGTCCCGTGTGTGACTCGCCCTGAAGGAGCTCTAAATGTTTCTAAACGCGTCGCATATTAAATAAATAATAAATAAAAGACATTTATTTCAGACTTAACCCATAGTTACTCAAACTAATTTGGACACTGTAAAGGCCAATATTAAAGATGTGACTTCGTAAGTGTAGACCGTATATACATATTTTATTAAATATGTCCTTATGTTACTCTGCAAAATGATACCTATGTTAGTAATTCAATCAGTACTGCCTACGGGTACCTATTGAATATGTTTTTTTTACCAATACTTATCAACCATTAAAATTTTGTACAGCTGTTATGTAGTTTAGATTCTTCTCAATACTCTAGTTCTAATTATAATATTAAGGTGTAGATTTTGAAGCAATTTCTTTACGTGTTATTAAATAATGTAAATAAAAAGGTGGATACAGTTTTACTCAAATTTTTAATTATCTATTAAATGTATTTTGTTTATGTCTTGTTTCTTATTGTTTATATCTCGACTATAATCTTTATATACGTTGTGCACAGTTCATAATTAGCCAATATTTATGGCAAATTTAATGTTTTCTGAATAATTCAGTGGCAATGTTGTTTTTACAATATATAACAAGTTTCATTCACGTAAATGGTTTTATAATGTGACAACTATATGCTACATAACATTATGCGATTTAATATCAATGAAAACTATGTTCTCATGTAATCAAATTAATTGATAACTAATATCGTAATTTAAACAGATCAAGTCGTGTGATACAGTATTTTTTTGTAAAGTGTGTTTTATCAACATGAAAATATTCCAATCAAATTATTTATAACGAACGAACGTACTTGTATGTCTCATAAATCACATCACCACATGATAATGATTTCATGAACTTGCCGCTACTTAATATAAAATAAAAAGAAAAATTAGTTATGATCAACACAAACTTATATGACGGCTGTTGATTAAAATTACTTACAAACGAAAGCAAGACTGAAATGATTTCAATTTTCCCATTTCAATGTATGTAGTATTCAAAATCCATTTTGTAACAAATTTTCAGAATTGTTTCGATTGTTCACATTAAATACGATCTTTTACAAAATTATATTGAGTTTTAATACTTTAGAGACCCCGATATATTTACGCACGATAGACTAGAATATTATTTAAGCCTATCTCTTTGATTTAATGTTCATTTCCTAGGGCAATATGTCAAGCCAGCGTTAAACGTAATCGCAGATTTAATATAATATGCAATGAACCATAGCCATAAAATAAAACAATTCACGTTATCATAAAATCCTTTTGCTGAAATGGCTGAAATGGCTGAACTGCTGTGGTCTTCACTACGGGCGGAAATCTCATTTCTCTAAGGATATTGATATATTTAAAGGCACTGTATATTTTTAAGTTGGTAAGTATGAAATAAATAATTGACGAACATATATTTAAAACATTATTAAGTCACTAGAAATAAAACGATAAAAAATATTTGTTACTTGTAACTTTACGACGCCAAATACAAAAGATTCACATTGAAACATCTGTGCTATAGTATCCCTTAATAAAACACAGGCAAGACGTGTGTATGTGTGTGTTTTTCGATTATATTCTGTAGTTTGAGCACAAGGGATCTTATAAGCATACATCTTACAAACTTATCTTACACGTTATAATATTAGAAGAAAAGTTATCTACTATCTAATAACACTGTCACAAAGTTGTTTTATAAGTAAGAAGTTAAATAGACACAGACAACAGCAGCACATCATAGTATTTGCATAAAACCTATAAATTCTATTATTATCAATCGATCGATTATCCGAAAGAGTTCCCCGTTATTAATTAAGCCTTTCTGTCTCAGATATCGGCTCCAACCGCCATTACCACTAATGAGGATCAGTCGCTCGGAGCCGGAAACCAGGCTCACTTTTAATGTAATGGTTCTAATATACTTTTCACTTGGTATTGTTGGGAGAAATGTGGCGATTGTATTTTTAAAAGTCATGAAAAATACTTAAATTGCAATTGTATGAAAAGATACATCAAGCTCTTAAATTGTTTATGTGTACTTGTTATTGTCGTTGAACGGATTTTCAGAATAATTTTAAATTGTAACTATAGTACATAATATTCTACATGTACACGTGCAGTCTACATAACACAAAACAATCAATACAAACTACTCCAACCCCACAACTTTACTATTAGAGTCAAGCATAAAATAATGGCGAGGCCGGCCGATATATCATGATAGAAGCATAACTGTTTTCCCTTTCGGGAAAACGAAATAAAGTTTCCGGTTAATTGAGTGAACGTGACACACGGTCCCAATTTGGCATAGAGGTGAAAGACAAAATGCTCGCTCCACGGTCCATCAGAGCTCCGATGTCCACTACACGGCGGAGGGTGAAAACTCATTACCAGTATTTAATGAAAGGGTGCCCGGGGCGTGTATGATTACTGGTTAATTGAAAGGCGGGAAGTCAGAGGGCGGCTAGACAAAGCTGCTCTATTTATCGGACATGGCTTTACAATTTCCGATAATTTGTATACTCGCGCTTAATAAATTCCACCGAAAATGTCACGGCTTTTACTCTGATTAATGGGAGGCTGCATTTGACGTACGCAACGATATTGTTTCAGCTCCTATTTAATATAATGTAGACGGGATAGGTAACTCCGTCTCTAATCACGCTGAGTGCTTGTCGCCATATATTAAGTTCATTGCGAGGGTTTACAGTATTCAAAGCTTCACACAGGATTTCGAGGAATGAGCTCTTACACTAGAATTTATTTGTACGCACTCTCTGCCAGTAACATGAGAGAGGCGACACGTGTTGGCGAAACAAATATGTTGCTGATCAGAGTTTCTACTATTTTGTTTTCTATTACTCGATGTAAATATGAAACTTTCAATGTTAAACAGGTTTAATATTTAAACGATTTTTAGTTTTCACATCTCAGATTGTGCAAGTTATTTGCACATTTAAATAATCTTGATGTTTATTTGTTCTTATAATAATACTTACCTTTTATGATCTACCTAGATACCATACTAGGAAATTTCTACATATGTAATTCTAAATTATCTTGGTAGAGATTACGTATATCCAGTTGATATCTCTGTATAGATACGTTCAGGTATACAATTGCACCCCATTCGTCGCATAGAGCAATTAGCCTTTGATATACTCTCGACGCAAAATCATATTTAGCGCGGCGTTTTCTCTGTTGAAGCCAATTTGGGCGCCAATATTGAAATGGGAACGAAATTTATCTTTGCACGTGTTCGATACATACTTCTATAGGATTGGTTTTTGACAAACTAATACTTAATAATGAATTTCAATGCATACCTGTACAACTACACTTTAGACATAAGAATAGAATGAAAATTACGTAAGTAAATTCAAACTCAAATAAAAGAACCGCTATGGGCCAAAGTGGAACGAAGAAAAGTACAGAAGGAGTTTTTAAATATCGCAAAAACACTGTACAAAGTATCGCAAAGCAAATGCTAAGAGTGAAAAGAAATTAAAGTAATGTAAACACGAAAAGTTTGCTTTCGAGTTGAGGCAACTCAAGCCGGAAGCGCAGTCGAACTCAACTGCCTGGAAAAATTAATTCGAAGCCGCCGCGGCGGGCGGGCGGGCTCCTCGGCGCCGCCCTACGCTTTCAAGATCATTTTCGCTCTTCATAAACGAAATAAACAGACTTAAAAATATCAAGCCCGTAGGTGTTCCTTTGTGAGAGTACCTCTGTAATCGTTCCGCTGAAACTATACGCGTATCTGCTGAAAATGTTTCGCTCTCGAGTTTTAATGAGAAAATCTGGTCGAGTCGTACCTACAAGGCGAGCCGCAGTCGAACGTCGAAATTGCATATTCATATTATTCATTGAAAACATGTATTGTAGCGTAGCGCGCGTGTGTGTGGGGGGCGACGCGTGGTGCAGTCACCGGCAATTAGCACCCTGACAATGACATTCAAAACGTGTGCAAATAGAGCAGGCGACGAGCGACGCGGCGCGCGCTTTGTGCTCCGTGAAACGTATCAATATGTTACACATCTACCGCTACATCTATGGATAAGCCGAAAATATGGGCGCAGGACGAGCCCAATCATCTGCGCTGTGTTTTTTCAAACGAAGTGGATGCGGAAAATCGTACAGCAAACCGAACGCGCTATGGTGAAGAGCTGCAATAGAAAAATTGCCATAAAAGTACTCGTATGCTCGTATTCAGTGCTACAATCTTCTCTGCTCTTCAAATATTTTTGTTGAACAATATTCTAAACAAATACAAGTGGTAGAAACTAGATTCACGTAAGTGGTTCCTCCTATCCAAACTCCTTTCTATTCAAATACTACACTACTCGTATACACTTTATTAGCGATAATAAAACACCTATAAACCACTTCGACATTGTCAGATAGCACAGTCTGAAATCAGGTAAATGTTGTTAATACGTATGCACTAACATTACTTTGTTGTGTAAGCGCTGTCGTGCGAAATTTAATCACAATTCCTAGTTAGCTAAACTAATTAAACGCTGCATTAGGTATAAGGACTTAAGTGTGTACCTATACGTGTAAATACGTTCCAACTCGTGTCTTTGTAACATATATACCTAACATATTATACTAGTATCTATATAGTATACGTAACGTAGATAGTACGTGAAGAGATAACATCTTTTGTGTACGTTTCAAGTATTTCCAGTCTGCTAAATACGAATTTTATTTATGTAAACTGTTCGGGAAAACGAAAGAAATCTTACAAAGTAAGTAAACTAAGCGTGGGTTGAGACTAACAAAACTGAATCGGTTTAATTTTAATAAAAGAGGATTTAAAAATATTCTTTGTTTAAAATAGTCAATTCAAGTCACACACAAAAATCAATTCAAAATTAGACCCAATCTGAAGTTAATCTTTCGTAATCGTACCCACACTCCAAAATTCACAGACAAAAAATGTTCTAATCGGCCTCTAAACCGCAGGGCCATTTGAATAAACTGTCAAACGTTATGTCCAAGAGCAAGTCTAGCCAATCACAGCGTAACAATAGCCATTGAAATTGCTCAGTGGAGCGGGACGCCCTCGTAGCTTAACCACAGGACAACTCCGAAACGTGTTCCTGATATTATTGTGGAAGCTAAAGAGATTTCTATGTACAGTAATTTATATCTAAATAGAACTTAAAGTGTGATAAAATAAGTATATTAAGTAATTTTATTCGACCCTGTTGCTTATCGCTACATATAATAGAGTCTGTCCCTATTGTGTCTGTATGTATGTATGTATGTATGTATATGCTTAGATCTGTAAAACTACACAACGGATTTTAGTTCAGTTTTTTTAGTAGACAGAGTAATTCAAGAGGAAGGTATATATATAAAAACGCGCGCAAAGCCGCGGGCGAAAGCTAGTTTTATATAATTAGCGCCCGGGTGCTGGTTCAACTGCCCAAGTTTAGAGGTTTAATACGTTAGGGACACTCTTGAGTTTTTTTTCAGCTGCATCTTCATTGTAAGAGTTCCTATATCTTGTCCATAACTTTATGTACTCGCATGAACCTTGATGTTTTTAATAAACACACCCCAAAACCGTTTATAAAATAATGTAACGGCACGTAGTCTAAGCGTTTAAAAACTTGGTTGTTTTCCTTCAAATTTTTCCCCCTAAAGCTGAAGGCAAATTAAATTTCAAGGAAAGTACCTAAATCAAAAATCAATAATACACCGCGAGGAGTGCTAAAATTTTAATCCAATTACCAGCAGCCTCCCCTTCCTTGTGAAATATTGTGCTATCAAAATTTATTCTACAATAAATTAATCCGTTACACTTCCTAAGTATAAATAAAATGTAAGAAGATTAAATTCTGAATTCTACACCGGAGAACGAAATGGCGAACAGACAGATGGACTGATTAATTAATTAGGAATGATACGAAACTTATCTCATAATTATGTTATTAATTAATTCTAGTTTAAATCAAGTACTAAGAAATCTAGTTTATAGGTTTTGAAAAACATGTTTTCAATTTCAATTCAGTAGATCCTCGTGTAGATCCTGAAAAATAAATTGTTACTCAAAGACAAAACAATTTACTAAATATACAAGCCCTATCTTAAGCTGAAGTTGAAACTAAATTAAATTAATACCACGTTAGGTACCTGCTAAGCTTGCTTACAATCTTAGTAATATCGCCAGGCATTTACAGCAGTTAAGCTTCGTGGGGAAACCTCTTAAAGTCAGCTATACAATGTGTTGAACACAGATATTGATGTTAATAGATGACACCTCATGGTCTCTTTACGTGAACTACATGAAAAAGGTAAAAGTATGAAATTATAATAAAATTATATAATTTCTAGAAAATCTCATGTTTTGGTTTGAGATGATATGAGACTTGAACATGAATATTTTCATGATAAAAACTCGGAACTGTCAATCAAAGATCCTCAAAATGGTTTTACCAATTGGGACAAACATACATTTCTTCTTGTGCTACGTTACTATGATTGATCAAGTTAGGTTATACGAACATAATCTGTTATCTTGTTACCATGCCACAAGCGTTGAATGCCCCGGGATATTTTTTATACATAATATATCACCTTTGAGTACACATGTTGAAGTGAGGGTTCCATCTATTCAGCTCAAAGTCGATGTAAGCACCTAATGTCTTGGAGAGGTATTCCGTGACGACGTGGTTCCTGAGACCGGTGATGGCCTTTGTCAATGGCAACAGCTATCTACAACACGGCTTGTTACAGTTTTACACAAACCATGTGTCTTCTTCTTATTGAATGTGAGTGGCCAACTTTAGTGTCGAGTGTTTATCAAGCCACACCAAGAGCCTCTGACATGACTTAACGACTGCCGTAATACAACAAACCATGTGTAAATGTGAGGAAATCTTCATGTATGACATAATGGGGTATTTATGGGTCTACTTCATTGTTTGTGTTTTTTTGTACCTGATAATAAATCTACATTTTAGGTGACAGCGATGGTCATATCACATATTCCAGTACTTTGTGGTATCATGAACTTGTGCAACATATTAAAGCAAAGTGGCAAACAACCGCGGCTTTCCCCTAAAAATCATACTTCTATATACACATATATTATATACTAGCTGTCCCTGCGACTTCGTCCGCGTGGAATGGTTATTTTGGGCATTAATTGTTTGAATTTGGAACCGTTTTCGCAGCACACGCAACGGAAGCCCTCGAAGATGAATAATATTTTCTTACAGTAATATCTCAATGTATTCGTTTTTGAACTGTTTGTAAGTTATTCTTACTCGGCGCAAATCAAGATTTAAATTTAGTCATTATAGGCAGGTGCTCCACTTCAATCCTATAAAGACAAAGTTGTCAGACAGGAAAGCTCTCGATTCAGAAAGCTCGTCATCACAGGAAGTCCGTGGTACATATTATTTCGGCAACTAAATACACTTGTTACTTTATTATCTATCTGGCAAGTTAGTAAAGAGCTTTATGCATCATAGAAGGATTAGGCATGGACAAAGTTTGTGAGTTGTAATATGTATACTACAGCTATATACATTTATAGGTAAGTACTTTCTAAATAAGTACTAAGTTTCTTTTTAAGTCTAATTTATGTGGTATTTTTTTATTTATTACAATAATGATATCGCACTGTGGTGTGTAATCTTCAAGACATCTCTGTAAATGCGATCTGTCAACTGATTCACGGAAGCACCCAGATGCGCAATTGCCATGTGTGTCAAATTTATGAGATTATCCTATTTCTGATTAAATCTTTACCTACAATCAACACAAACGATCACATATTATCAACAATTGATCAAAATATTTGTACCGCGAAGAGACAATTCCTAACCGAGAACAATCTAAATAATCACCATTTAAATTCCAATAATCTTTAACGATCTGACCGTTGCCGCCGCTTTATTTAATTAAAAACTCAATCCAGAGAAATTAAGTTGAAAACAAAATACATTTTCCTTTTTCGCTGATTGGAAAATTTTCTTTCACTCGATTATATTTAATTGGTCGGTCGTAAATCTTTCTATTGTTTTGGTCCCGGATTATATTATACGTAACTAGTAAAATTGTCACGTATAAATGGCAGGTAGAGAGTTGTACCTTCATATCGGGGCGTAATCTTAATTTATTGGAGTACGAGTATTAGGATTAGGATATATACAGAGTAAATGATAACTTATTCCGATAACTTATAGCAAAAGAGGAAGAACCATTTTAACGTAGGTTTGTATTTTGAAGTCACTTTATTTAGTAATTTTTATTAATTGTTTCCTGCTTCTCCCACCTAAACAATGCCAATATCAGATAATGATATACAACAAGATCATAAGCAAAAATCGGCAATTATATTTTAGTCTCAAACTAATTGACTTAAATTAAGTGATAATGATGATGATAATGATATCTTTGGATTTTAAACTGTATTTTTAAATACCTTAACGAAAAAATAAATATAAAGCCATTATGAACCTTTCCGATTTTTTTAGGTTCATCGAAATCTGAGAGATTATTTTAATAATCATTGTAGGTACTTTTACGCAAGAAAGGTCTCAGTTATTTGACAAAAACTTCAGTTTAAATTAATTACTACAGAAAACATTTAGTTTACTACTAAATTTAAAATAAAAGTAAGCTAATTGAAATCTAAACTACTTTTTCAAAGAAATAAATAGATTACTATTGTTTTCAAATTGTAATAGGTGATTAGTCCCACTGTATGTATGTATAGATATAAGTATGCCCATGCGTGTTAACGTGTTCACCTCATGCGACTGAGTATATCAAAGCCTGTAAGGTGATTAAGGGCTTCAGTGGGAATGACGTTTGATTTAGCTTTGTGACACACACACACACTTTATTCTCATAGACAATGTATTTGGAAGACTTCTAAATATTAATCTATCCTACATATGATCCGTTCCATCAGTCATTGAAGTTTTAGGTTTATAAGCACGGAATACTTCACCAATCATATAATAATTATTATGATCTGTCTATCTAGGGAATATTAAATAAAATAAAAAAACAAACAAATGTCAAAATTATATCAATCCCTAAATCAATACCTAATGTAAGTCAATCAATACCTTTTGAATTAAATAAAATCAATCGTATAAACACAAGATGCTTGTCGTATTTTCTTGCTATAATAGGGGATCTATCAGGTGAGCTTGCTGTTTGTAGCACACACACTCTCGCAGCTGCAGCGCCGTCAGCCTCCCAACCTGACCCCTGGCTCTTTGACGACAAATGCGAAATGTCAAAGGTATTATACCCGACATAAGTACCTAGACTTTACTAAGTACGTCTGTACGACTTAGACAACTTGCTACTTCTATTAAGTAGCTAACTTTAGTTGACTTGCTCGTGGAACTTGATTGTTTAGTGGTAAAGTTTTGTGAAAATATTGTGTGTAATTTTCATACATGAACAACTGAGCAAGACAATAATTTATACATAAATCAGTTTAAGCGAAGGTCGCTGTGTTGTGGCATTATATGTAAGTTTTTTTTATATGTTCGCCGTTTAATAATAAGTTAATCTTTCTATTTAATTGTTACATGCAATACAACAGCACCTACCCAAGACGCCACTCACTAAAAATAACAAAACTTCGGAAACAAATCAGCTGCCAAATTCATTTTATCCCACTTTTAATAAAACATCTTCACACCCCACTTCACCTAGTCAAAAATTAAATTCGCATCCCCCGATATCTGACAAATCTCTATGGCAAGGATACGCTAACACAATCACCGGCCAACGAGCGTATCGAGTAACTTTATTACAATTTCCTTGTTTCGGCTGTAACAAGGAGGGCCGGAACCCGGCGTCTAATAGTATCTGTTGTGTTATTAATGTCCTTATACGGATCTCCAATTATATCGGCAACCCAGCCCAATAAAGGAGACAATTGTTTGCCATCACACTAACTGAATTGATATAGTTTCATTACCGCGCCCGTGTTATGATTATCTTGCTCTGTATTTATGTTATGGGGGAATTAAA
This sequence comes from Macaria notata, assembly GCA_927399415.1. Taxonomy (NCBI): domain Eukaryota; kingdom Metazoa; phylum Arthropoda; class Insecta; order Lepidoptera; family Geometridae; genus Macaria; species Macaria notata. The sequence continues at coordinate 8,218,868 of OV656727.1, forward strand.
TCGAGTTACGTAGTAAATAAGCCTTGTTTGTTCATAGTTTTAGATTTTAGTTTTTAAAAACGAGACTAAATAACACTAAGACATTTGTCATTTTTTATGCATTAAAAAAATAAGTAAATCGAGAAACTTTAACTCAAATTAACTTTAATCGGTTAAAAAAACATAAAACTAACAGATGTGCTTTTATACAAAAAAAATAACAACAATATTATCTTGCATTATTCGTAAGAAAAAAAAAGAATTATAATCAAATTTTTATTTATTAGGTACCTATTTGTTCTTTGGTTTAGCAGATAGCAGAAAATCTGACTTGCAGTAAGATATTTGTAGACCAAGATTATTTTACTAAATGCGTACTTTGTAATATTCCTTAAGTATACCCCAAGGAATATTTAAGTTCGTAGATTACAAGGTTCAAAAGAATATTAATGTTATCTCTAGAAATAGTCAACAAAAACTTTTATTGTTTTGTCTGTTGACGAATATTGTAGTGAATATTATATTCGTAGATAGACAGCTAAGTTTGTGCTATTACATTTAATACCAACTGCTAATGTAATAAAAATACAATGAGCTCTTGTTTCTAGATAATATACATATGATATACATACATCTACATTAAAAGGAAAATATCAAACATATTATTATTTCAATATTACTAAAGGTTAGAGCTCTTTGGAAATAAAAATCACTCAGATAGATTATCGTACAGTAAGTAAAGCAACAAAAATCGATTTCAGAATCTTCTGGCTCTTTACCTTATCCCACTATATGAGATCGGCACAGCATGTTCCATAGTGCCATTCTATTTTGGGCGCTTCCGTGGGTCAAATGACACGTTAAATTGTAGGTCCCAGCTGTTTGTTTAGTACGGCAGTCGTTAAGCCATTTCAGTGGCACTTATAGCGGTTTGATTAACTCTCAACACCAGAGTTGGCCACTCTCATTCGATAAGAAGAAGAAGAAGCATGTTCCTCTCTTCCATTTCATTCTGTCACTCGTCATCTCCGCATTCACTCCTCTCGCACACATATCCTCATTCACACAGTTCCATGTCTTTTAAGGACGTCCTCTAACCACTTTGCCACTTACCATCAGGCCCATACTCTCCAAGTAAATTTCATTATAAATATTTTAATTTCATAAATTTAAACAGGCACGCACTACTGGTCTAGTCATTTAAAACAATAAAAATACAGTTACAAAAACGAAAGTAGCTAATATTTCAAGTGAGTGAATCAGAAAGCTAACAGAGCGTCGGTCGTCGGCCGTCGAGCGTCGGGCGTCGTAGCGCGTCTGAAGCGGCGTGTATCTAACAAAGTCGTCTGCAATTTGTCTCGCTGCCTCCGGCGACTGTGATTGAAATTCTTACCGCTCCTTCAGGCATAGCAGCGACGTGACTACACGACGATAGCTCCCACCTATCACTATTAGTCTCTCCGGGACCCTTGCTCTGCTTCTCGGCGTGTTCCCGACGAATGTCCAGATATAAATATATCATATCTCTGTCGCATTTCCACCTGCACGGATAGATTGAACGTAGATACATATCCTGAGTTTTATGTTCCATCCATAAAATACGTATACCATCTCCGAAATATGGGTAAATAAACAGTGGTATTTGAAAACTTCACCGAAACCAACGGCTTCGCCCTCTCATAAACAGGAAAGCGTATCGGATGCACCTAATACAGGAAGAACACGATATAACAATCGCTTCTGTTTGCCAATTTGTATTAGCCCGCAGAACAAAGCGAACTTTCGAACTGGCCAAACAGTAATAAATAATTTACAAAAGCGGTCATGTGAGAGAGGAGGTCTTCGGTGGGGGTGGCAATGCGGTGGTCAGGTATTTGAATTGCTAATGACTTCGGTCGAATAACTTGGCGGGAACCGTTAACTGGTTTTGGAGACACTGGATACGATGCCGCGTGGGTTCAGCTCATATAAGCAGACTCGTTCGCGGAATCGACTTTGAACTATAATAGACTGACCGTAGCGTTTCCATTTTTTCAGGGATCTTCAAATCCAGAGTAAAAAGATTAAAGGTAAAGAGAGACTAGGCAAGCGTGCAACATCTTAGATAACAGCAGTGCTTAAAATCAGACGGCTGTAGTATGCTATTATGTATGTATGTATTTATATATGATTGTTATATTTGTTTATGTTTATTCATATATAAGTAGTATAAACCTTTGTTCTATTTTTCATTATTTTTTTTAATATCTGAATCACCTCGTCCTACTCATTTCGTTTAAAGAATATATCCCTGCCAGATTGGTTGCCTGGAAAAGATCGCTCTTAGCGATAAGGCCGCCAATTAAGACGCTGATTCTAATATGTATGTTTTTTTGTATTGTTTCATTTGTGGTGTTTTAATAAAGCATTTATCTATCTATCAATTGGATGCCTTTGGGCTTTGGTGTAGTATCCAACAAATTAAAAGCGTGTACAATCCATGCTTTGTTCGGAACTTGTTTTCTATTAATAATGTTTTAATCTTTGTATTTATATTTCTTAGATATCTATAGGCAAGGGCTGGCGGGACTATGTCTATGGCCCGCGGCACCTAGTGTGAACAACTTCTGCCCGCTAATTTATGCATAGAGTTGCATTTAAGCCTCTGGCCACAGATCTCATCTCCTTTGCCTTGAAACCGATCATCAGAATTAGCCTTTCTAGATAGAAATGCAAATCCTATTGAGTATCAGTTTTCATAATTACAGTTCTTAAAAAAGCAATTATATGATACTATAAGATAATTTATTTTCAATCCCTGCGGATTGTATCGTATATAATGGTATAGGTATCGTAGAGCTATTCAATGTAACTTTCACATTAAAACTTATCTTTAAGCTAAAAGTTAAACTTCAAAACACTCTACCGGAAGCTGTTCTTGCGAACGTGCAGCAATGTTTAACATCAGGCGGGCTGTAGTCAAACGCGTTCCTATTACACGATTTAAAATGCTTCTTCTAATACAAAAAAAGGCTTAGTGTAATTAATTAAAAATGGCCCACGCCCAATATATAATAATGTATATAATTAGAATCGGAGAAGCCTTTTCGACACAAAAAGATTGGTGTATACGTCCTCTGGCTAATACCAGTCATACTCTCCAGTATATTAAACCACAGTAACAGTGTAGAACCATCCCTCTATACATTTTCCAGGCAGCTAGGTGTAATTAATTACAAATAGCTACGCTGGCCCGCGCCCAGTCTGGCGGCGTGTCCGCTGCCAATTTATTGGCCAGTACGTAAGCTGTAGCGACGGACTACCTGACATGTACAAATGATGGCTCTCACTAGAAAATATTAAACAAATCAAGTTTATGATATTTTAATTGCTCTGTGGCGATCGTCGCGCCACTTCAAAACATATAGACCCACGCACATGAGCGGAAAGGGGGCGCGGGGATAACACCGCGCTTCTATATCACGCAGGACATGCGGTCGCGCACAAGAGAGTCGGTCCGAGACCTTCACCGAAGCTCCCCGCTCCCTCGCCACGCCAACGCACTCGCGGAAATGTTTATCGTAGCTTTCTAAGCTAATATAAGTCTTTAAGTCTTATATAATAATGGAGACGTTTTGTGTTGTGTACCTAGTGAATAAAAGAATGTTGTGACTATACCTACCAATGACTTTCATTATACACCGCAAGGCGTCCCAAAATGGTGACCCCGGTGCAAAAACTTTCCGTGTTCAGTGCGAGACTATGTTACTTATCAAGTGCTTCAGTTACCTACGACAACACAGTGCTTAAAATCGCAATAAACATCGGCGCACTTAGTAACTCATACTGCGTCAAACCGCCGATAACATAGGCGTCATAACGCTGCAATGCAAGCAACGCGTCGCGTCTACAAGTGGGCATAGCGCGGCAAACATCAATCAAAGCGCGCCGCCAGGAAAAACACGCAACGCAACGTACAAAGCGCGCCGCCTCACCCGTGGCCTCACAAACCGCGCTCAGCAACTAACTACCTACGAGCTACGTGGCTACGCCATCACGGTAATATTACCGTGACACCATGTTGCTCGGTAGCAACGTCGCCCGCGCCTAGCAAGCACCAATCCATGTGGTTTCACCCTGTTGCTATGCGGTAGCGAATCAACCACGCTCAGTTCAAGGCCAACCACGCGGAGTATACGAAACGACGAGATCTGCGAGCATCCTCGCCGAACCCGCTTCAACCGATCTCAGTAGCAGAGCCAGGAGATGGAAACACCTCCGTCACTCCCTTCGTGCCAGCACATGAGTATACCTACAGACATTTGGTGAGCGAACTTTAGTATTAGCTAAATACCTACTCGTTCAAAAATTTCGTCAACATAATAGTTACAGTGCATACCTACCTAAAACATTAGAACTCGAAACAAGTGAAGTGAATTTTCGTTGTTACCTTAGTTCTAATTATTTATAGGATGTATCTACGTACTTATAAAATTTCTTTGTGCTTATGTATTATAGATTACGTTAAGAATTTGTGATACTCTCAACTTACCTAGGCAGTCTAGGCACCCATTTACGTGAGCTAATCATGTATTTATAAACACGTTCACGGCGGCCGGATTTTACCTACTTATTTTAATCCATTGCGCACCGCCCGCCGTCCGATTATTGTATTTTTTTTTGGTTAACTCACTCACTGTCGGTTAACTTATTTTATGTACTGGTTAACATTTATTATAATAATTTTTATGTTTAAATTGATTTTTGTTTTCTCTTGTATTTGTTTTATAATAATGTAAATAATTATAGATATTAAGTACAACCGTTATTTTTTAGTACTGATTATAATTTGTTATTTATTATTCCGGTACTGAAAGCGGTTGTTACTTTCGGTTCGTGTGACGTATATATCTATATACTTACTGACATACCTATTCCTTATCTCTTTCGACTTCTCCCTTTCCGCAACTCAACATGACGGCGGAACAGAATAATAAGTTAACTCAACTTGCTCGCCTAGTCGAGGTACTTACAAATTGCGTAGATGCCCTCAGCGCGAGATCAGCAAGGTCAGAGAGGTCAAGTTCAGCTTCGCACCTGTGCTGGTTTCATTGTACCTACGGACATGAGGCACGTAAATGCACGAAACCGTGCTCGTGGAAGTCGGAAAAACTCACTGCACGATCAGTAGTCGCGGCGACTGATCATTCAGATATAACAAGCCGCCGGTTATTCGCTGTCGATAAAACGACGTGTTACCAATTTCTCATCGATACCGGCAGCGACATCTGTTGCTACCCGAGAAAATTATGCAAGGGTCGCGCGATACAAGCAACCGGCTATCAACTAGCTGCGGCTAACGGCAGCTCAATAAAGACATACGGGACTATCTCGTTACACCTGAATTTAGGCCTGCGTCGAGATTTTCACTGGCATTTTATCATCGCTGACGTAGATACGCCAATAATAGGTGCGGATTTCTTAAGTCATTACAACTTACTACCTGACCTTCGAAACAAGAGAATTATCGATGGAAACACCAAACTATCTACCCAAGCATCGATTGCCAATGTGAGCCAAGTCAGTGTAAGATCCGTGTCTGCTCAATCGACCTCACTTTACTCGAATCTTCTATTGGAGTTTCCTGACCTCACGCGACCTCCAGGTCTACCACGACAAGTGAAACACAATACGGTACATCACATCATCACGACCGATGGACCTCCAGTTTCCTCCCGCCCACGTCGCCTGGCCCCTCAGAAACTAGCTGCAGCTAAAAAGGAATTTGAAGACATGGTCACTTGTGGAACCGCTCGACCATCTGACAGTCCTTGGGCATCACCGCTACACATGGCTAAAAAGGGTCAGGAAGGATGGCGACCTTGTGGAGACTACCGCGCTCTGAACGCTCGTACTGTTCCAGACCGGTATCCCGTCAGGCACATCGCCGATTTTACGCACAACATCTCTGGTTCTACAGTATTCAGCACCATTGACCTGGTCAAAGCATTCCAGCAGGTGCCAGTACACCAACCAGACATTTGCAAGACTGCCATCACCACACCGTTCGGGCTATACGAGTTTCCGTTCATGACTTTCGGCTTACGAAATGCTGGACAAACTTTTCAACGTTTCATGGACGAAGTCGTGAGGGGACTCGACTTCTGCTATACGTACATTGACGACATAATTGTATTCTCACGGTCACACCAGGAGCACAAGGAACATCTACGCACCTTATTCCAACGCCTGGCAGACTACGGCGTCGTAGTGAACGCATCCAAGTGCGTTTTCGGTGCCGAAGAAGTAACATTCTTAGGGTACTCCATCAACAAAGATGGAACTCGCCCTCCAACAGAAAGGATTGAAGCGTTGCGGAGCTATCCCTTACCTAAAACAGTGCAAGGTCTTCGCCGCTTCCTCGGCATGATTAACTTTTATCGCCGGTTCCTCCCAAAAGCAGCAGAAACACAAGCGCCACTCATCAACGTCTTAGCCTCATCCAAACTCAAAGGTGCTAAACCAGTGCCCTGGACGCCAGAACTTGAATTGGCATTCCAAAGGTGTAAAGACGCCCTGGTGAGCGTGACTCTGCTTGCTCACCCAAACAGTGACGCGCCATTAGGTCTGTTTACAGACGCGTCATCAACTTACGTGGGAGCTTGCCTACAACAAAAGGTGTCTAATCATTGGCAACCATTGGCATTTTTCAGCAAGAAACTAACAGATAAACAAAGCCAATGGCCCGCCTACTATCGCGAACTCCTTGGAGTATACGAAAGTGTACAGCACTTCCGACATATTCTTGAGGCACAACACGCGACAATCTACACCGACCACAAGCCTCTCATATATGCTTTCAGCCAAAAACGAGAGAAGCTCCCACCAATACAACTGAACCAACTTAGCTTCATCAGTCAATTCACGACGGATGTCAAGCATGTTAAAGGTGTTGACAATGTTGTCGCCGACACCATGTCACGAGTTGAACAAATTTCACTCGGTGACGATTTCGCTTCGCTCGCTCGAGCACAAGCAGAGGACGATGACCTCGAAAACATTCGCAACAACTTCTCTTTAAAACTAGTGCCTACATTAGTTCCCGGGTCCGATATCACCATTCTTTGCGATGACACGACCGGGAAACCACGGCCATACTTGCCACCGCAACATCGTCGTGCAGCCTTTGATCGACTTCACAATTTGAGTCACCCTGGGGTGCGTGCAACTACGCGCCTTGTGGCTGATCGCTACGTATGGCCCGGCATTAAAAAAGACTGTCGCAACTGGTCACGCGAGTGCCTCGCATGCCAGAAATGCAAAGTCACACGACATGTATCAGCCCCGCTCGCTGATTTTCCTACTCCATCTGGACGATTCAAACACGTCCATCTGGATATCATAGGACCACTTCCGTCCTCCAACGGTTACACTTATTGTCTTACAGCAATTGACCGTTTTACAAGATGGCCAGAGGCTTGGCCAATGACAAATATAACAGCCGAAGAAGTTGCTGACCAATTTCTTCACGGTTGGATTGCTCGTTTTGGCGTCCCCACCACCGTCACTACTGACCAAGGACGTCAATTCGAATCCACGTTATTCAACAAACTAATGGATCTAGGAGCTACCAGAAGAGCGAGAACAACTAGCTACCACCCACAGGCTAACGGTATGGTGGAACGCTTCCACCGGCATCTCAAGGCCGCTATCATGTGTCATTCACAATCCTGGCACAAAGCTTTACCGCTCGTTCTTCTCGGCATCAGATCAGCACTTAAAGAGGATCTACGCTGTTCCTCTGCAGACCTTGTATACGGTGAACCACTACGCTTACCGGGCGAGCTCCTGGTACCTAGTGGCACACCACAGCATACAAGCGATGACTTCATGGCCCGGCTACAGAGCACAATGGCCAAAGTACGTCCAGCACCGGCGTCCCGACACACGGAGCCCAAAACTTTTGTATTCAATAATTTGAGCGACGCTTCACACATCTTCTTACGAGATGACACGGTACGCCGCGCACTTCAACCCCCTTACACAGGGCCCTATAAAGTTCTTAATCGCACAGACAAGACACTCACTATTCAAATGCCTGGTAGGAGCGTTCAAGTTAGCATCGACAGAACTAAGCCAGCTTACATAGCTCCTCAAATGGAACCAACATCGAGTCAAACGGCGCCAACGTCTATTCCTGCATCCACTGCAGACAGATCGGTACAGCCAAACGCAGCACTGCCAGTTCCTAGCACTACTTTTTCGCCAGGACCAACACCTAGATCACAACCACAATCACCCAATCCCTTACCTACCGACCCTCCAGCTAAATACGTCACCCGATCCGGACGTCGCGTCCGCTTTAAGCTTCCGGTGGATGTGTAATGTTTTTTTTGTAATTATGTATACACCTTAAGGTCGGTTAATGTAAGTTCAGTTTTAAGTTTTTGATTTGTTAAAGCTCGGTTTACCTTTCTCCGTGGGGGGGTGGTGTGGCGATCGTCGCGCCACTTCAAAACATATAGACCCACGCACATGAGCGGAAAGGGGGCGCGGGGATAACACCGCGCTTCTATATCACGCAGGACATGCGGTCGCGCACAAGAGAGTCGGTCCGAGACCTTCACCGAAGCTCCCCGCTCCCTCGCCACGCCAACGCACTCGCGGAAATGTTTATCGTAGCTTTCTAAGCTAATATAAGTCTTTAAGTCTTATATAATAATGGAGACGTTTTGTGTTGTGTACCTAGTGAATAAAAGAATGTTGTGACTATACCTACCAATGACTTTCATTATACACCGCAAGGCGTCCCAAAGCTCAAATAATATAAAGAAATCGATTTTATAACCAACACTGAATTACTAAGCTCTTGGCCGATTTAATAAAAAAAAATGGTTACAACAACATGGAATTGTACGTTTGTGTGTATTAAAAATATTAAATGCCTATAATCATTATGGTAGATACAAATGCCACCACCATGATAAGGTGGTTAATGGCCTATTGATTTTCAATTATATCCTCAGTCTTCCACTTTAAAGATAAATAATACCGGCGGGCGGTAGTCGTGGGTGTGACTCGACCTGATGAAGCAACTTTAAATTCTTACGAAACGTGTCGAATATTGAAGACGTATTGTGTAAGAGTAGACCGTATACACATCATTCAATAAATAACAATTAGTAATTAATCTAAATCACTCAAACGCTTTCTACATTCACACAAAACTGTCCACTTACAAATTTTATCACCAAAGTACAAACTGAAGTGACCCTAAAGAGGCTCCATAACCGTCCTTTTAGTTTTTCAACAGCCTCATAAATTAAGCTAATGTTACACCACATTAGATAACGAACTCTGTAAATAGCTAGAGTTTAGTAGTTATCCTCACTAATTTGCGGATACACGGCTATAAAGGACATACCTAATGTTAGTCATTGATTTCTTTGGACGTCAAAACAAAGTCGTTGAATCAATGTTATCCATCAAATTTAATAGATATAGTGATAGTCATTTACAGCTTTTGCGATAAGCGTGCATCACTACCTACCCATAAATACGTTCATGGAGCACATCATCATTAGTAATTTTCAGTTAATTTTTGATTAACTGTAACGCAAACACCATAATATAAACTAATATCTAAATAAAAATATCCATATAAATGATTATCCTCATTGTTAAAACAAATAAGACAACTAAATTAATTAATTACCCCACCTTTCCTTAATCAAATAGTTGTCAACTCTTCCACCACTCAGTCATTATAGTAGCTAGTCTTCAATCACGCAAGCGGACTGTGTCTATTGGAATTGAAGCTGTTACCTAAATTAATCCCAGGTTCCATTAACTACCAAGTGCAGTTTGATTTCAATTAGACAGAATCAACATTGGGCAGAGCGCTCTCATTCATTTTGTACCTGCCAGCCGGACAGGTCAGGTAGTTGCTAGAAAAAAGCCAATTAGTACTCCTTGTTTGGATTCCATTACGCAGCCTAAAGAGTAACACAATTTTTTTAGTGGGGTGGTAGTAATTATGTTGAGTGTTGAAAGTGCCTACTTCTTTATATACTTATCTATATGTATATCAAAGTCCTCATATGTATATCACAGTATCCCAAATCCATAATTTGATTAATACGAAAATGTATGTTAAAAAATTGTTTTTTTACATATATATTCGTCGTATTGCATAGATTTGCGTTTTGCCTACAGGTATTACGAGTTTGTTTTATTGTTGAATTTACAAGAAATATTGAAGAGTGTTTCTTTGATTTCAAAATATCCTTCAAATTCAAATACGCTGATCTTGTGATTTCTTGAATTTAATCATTTACGGGTAATAGTATAGTCGTGGTTATCTAGTATGTCTCACAACGCTATCTTGTCCATGTAAGGCCCAATACCCACCGGCCTAGTCCTATTACGGTGGTAATGTTATGACGTTAGGCGTACCTGAATGGTTCATTAGCGATAAGGCGGAGGCAGATGGAGCTCTAGATTCAGTTTAATTGTCTGTGTCTGCGCCGCTCCGTGGATTAAGCGGCCACGTTACGAATACAAGAGGTTTATTTTACCGCTTGTTTCCAATTATTTCTTCCACCTTAATCTCATTTTACCGGCAGCTGAGCAAAACAATTTGGGAACGTTAGAAGCTCTAGGAATTGTCGGATGTTATTGTTATGGCATTCCGATAATGTTTTCGTTTCCGACCCTTATATCTCATGACGACGTGGTTCAGCAATAATAACGTTTTGTCGATTAATGTTGGTTCGATAGCCGTTTGGGTGAAATAACTAAATGGCTCGAAGTTGCCATGGTCTCTAGGTCGATGTTCGCCGTAATTTTTTTTATTATAAAACGTATTTTTATCAATTTTCGACACACCTTGGTCAGGCATGCAACGTTATGAACATTTCTGAGCTTACTTTATCTAAATTGAGTATCCAGATCAACTCCTTTTTCCCTCAAGCTCTCTGAAATTCTAACACTTCTTTTATTTGTACGAAACACAAAGGGCCTACCTACGCTCGTAGTCACCGAAATGAGCGTTTTGTCACGGAAACGCAATACGGAGGGCCTAATAGCGGTGCCAATATCCAAACCTAAATGAGCATCAACAAATTCCTTCCTCGCATTTTTACTGGAACATGTTTATTTAACTTAATCTTCCGCAGCACTCCCACTTCAGTTTCGTACTTCAGTATGTTTACTCTCTCAGATCGCGGCATAAAAATACTTGCTCAGCTAGAGCTTAGATTAATTGAACTCGACAGAAAAGCGGAAGTTGGAGATCCTTGACAGATTGCGTAGGGGAAGATCCCTCATTTACTATTATACCTCTATGCTCCTTTGTAGACGTCGAATGTTGTGATATAAAAACAGCCTTCGTATAAAATGAAGCAGTGAACCGCTAGACCGTAATGAGTTTACTTTATTTGTATCTAAAGCAATCTCTGTAAGCGAATGCGAACAAATAAACAACGAAATTGCGAGTGCACTGATACTACAATAAAGTTGTGAGAATATAAAGTAGTATTCAGGAGTTAAAGTAGACAGTAATAACGGCATTTAGCGAGCAGCTGCGAGGTGCAGAGCAAGTGACGTCAGCCTGCCGAGAAACTTATTGCAACTTGTTTACCCGCAGTCTTGCCGCCCTTTGTTCTGCTTCAACTTCGCAGACGCCCGCGGACGTACACTCCCTATAAATACAATTTACATTCATTACTCCCTCAAGCTAGCGCAGAATAATAGCCAACATAATAGGCATCAGTCTGCCGCTACTCCAGAAATAGCAAAATCCTTCCGACCCATTTATATAGCCGCGTAAATCTTTCGCGATAAATCCCACCTTGCTCTCACGTGCTATCGCATACATCGCGTTATGGGGTGCACTAAAAACCTTACCCACTTTAAGGGAATTATATCGATAGTAAAAGTACACATTTAGCCCGTGAAGAAAATTGGCCATAAAAAACTGTTCAAGCGACATTGTAATCGAGAGAGAACTGCGAATACCATAAACCTCGGACTGCAGACACTCGCATGAAACTTTACGGCATACGCTTAATACGAGCTCAAGCGTTTTGATGAAATTAAATTCCCGACATAACAACATACAGTACGCTAAGCACTCATTTTGATGCCAGTGCTATGACAACGCATAACATATTAAAAATAACGCTCTCCGGTTTTTATAAGGCTTCTCGTTAAATCCCAGGATTCATCTTTTATAAAATATATTACGGTTCAAACATGCTAAATTATAACGTACTCGTGGATGAAAGCCGTATTATCTTTATTCTTATTTTTATGCCTGTAAAACGTCAGTGTTTTGAAAGCGCAAGTGAAACTATAAATGGGAGTTAGGAATAATTTATGGGCTCCAATAAAGCTAAATCAATCGCACCGGGTAGAGGGCCCGTCGCCCTCATCGCTCGTCTCTCGCCAGAATGTGGCGACCCTCACTGGACTCGCTCGTATTTACCAACGCGTCCGCAAACCTACGATATATTGCTTGTGCAATCTCAGGACTTGCACTGTGTTACAGTGTTTAGGAATGCTTAAAATTTCGAAAATTCAAATGAAATAGTATGCGTGTGTGTCCATGTTCCATTTTCACACTCTTAAAATATGTGCTAATACTTACCACATTGTGCCAAATGGTTTCCTATATTAAGAATCTCAATTTTAGAGAGACCTAAAATTTGCCATTTCGAAGAAATTTATAGCTCGTAACTCGTAACCGCTGCGGTTCCAATATTACGAGAGCTACATTTAGTTAGATTGAATTTGAAGCCTATATCGAGAACTATATTAATAAATCTAGTTGAAGTAATAAGGGGCCGACACAAACAGCCCCATTGGATCGGAGCTAAGCCGGGCGGGCCGCGCGCCGCACCACGCCGCGTCCATCGCAAAAATATTATGAGTGAGTAAATCTCGGTGGAAGCACATTTCGGGGCTCCGGAGAGCGGCGGATATCGACTTAATGAAGGAGCACTCCGCCATCGGCCGATGCGGCTGACTATTTAACAGGATGGCGGCTATTTACGCAGATTAACCCCAGGGAGCTGACCGAAGACGTAATTTTTCATTAAAAACTCCATTAAGTCCGGAAACTTTATTAATTAAAGTTTCCGAGCGTATTTATCTAGTCGAATGGGATAATAATGGACTAATATCATAAATTTTGATACGGATCAGGTGAAGTTTCAGATGATGTTATCTTTATGCGAATACATGGTGGCTGCTGGGTCAGTTATTGTTTCGCTATGCTTTTGTATGAGAGAGACAATCACAGAGCCGGTAAAAGTAAGATACATTTAAGTTATAGCAATTCTCATTTTCACATTTTTTCATCTAAATGATAAGGAGATAATTACACAAAATTATTGTTAGTTTATCAATCTGCGGCGGTGACAGCACCTGCTAGTGGAGGGTGAAGGTGCTGTCGTTTGTGGTGGAGCGCGTGGTTGATAGGCCCATCAGGCCGCATCAAGGCCCGAGTTAATCAAACGAGCCCGCTCCATTGCCCTAACATATTGCCCTCATTGACACGGACCATCCCGGCGGGAAGCCAACTTTCAACGCACGACTATTGTACTTGTCACCAGTAATGAATCGGTGGGAGTGGCGTTTAATGAACCGAATTGGTCCTTAGCGTCTTGTGCTCAATAATAGCAACATTTCTGATAAATAAAGGAACCATAGAAATGATTACCAGAAAGCATCCGTTTCTATGGTTCCTTTTAAACACCTTTTTTGCTAAGCAAACTGGTGAAAGCGAACATTATGGTCTAGGATATAGCTTACCTACCCCGTAAGAACGTATTAAGTCTCGCTTTGAATACCGGTAGGTTATATTTCGCGGCGAACAGAGAGTCACGTAATATAATTATTACGTTATAGATATTAACTCAATTCAGTAAGACAAAAAGAACAAAATTTTATATCCTCGCAGAATATAACCTTGCGATCTTCAAAGCGAGAGTGAATCGGTTCTTACTGGGTAAGCACGTTCCATCCTAGACCGATGATTGCTTTCCATCAGGCGAATTACGGCCAAGTGCAAAACCATTTCTTGTAAAAAAAAAAATACTACATTATCCCTAGTATAAACCTAAAAGTTTAAAAAGTCTTGTTTTTGATGAACATGAGAGATATGTTCTGAATAATATTAATCAATCTGTTTCTGCCCTAAATAATTCAAAACCACTTGTGAACTTTAACGAAATATAAATCATAAAATCAGATATTTTATTCAAAACGTTCATCTCTGCCTCATATTTGTTTATGTCACAGAGAAACATTAAATGAAACGTGTTGTTAACAGGCGTCGTGTTCATTTACAAACAATGTTACAGTTTCAGTATAATGTAACATTTTAGTTGATAGTCATTTGACATTTAATAATAATATTTGTGGATGAAAACATAGTCGGTTTATTACCAAAGATGGGGTATGTGTGTGACTTTTATTGCTGTTATTGCATAATATCATCATGTAATATTCACTGTTTTTCATTTTTAATATATTTTATCTACACTAATGTTGTAACATTCTACTTATGTTTCCAATACTTGACTTATAATAATAGTACTGTTATAGCACAGACAACAAAACACTCAATTTAAGCAATTTCACATGATGTTATAATATCCACATCGATATCGTAATAGCTCATTATAACATCGAAAAAGCGTGACCAACCTGATTGCAGGGCCAATCAGGTTGGTCGCGCTGCACTCTCGTTGGTTAGATTTTAATGGCGGCAAAATCACTGTGACAATACACGTACGCGTGAATTTAATGTTTCGCAATGTGTTTTGTTTTTTAAATACAAATTAAAAGTTAAAAATGGATAGCGACGATGATATTTGTACGCCTCCGGATATTCTAGAATTGGCAACAAAAGTAACTCACAATCTTTTGCCAGAAAAATCTAGAAAATTATATGAAAAATTAACTATTGTCAGCTTTTACTCTTGTTGTTTGATTAATTGCATTAGTGAAGATAGAGTAGTCTATGCAACTGCATATAACACGGGTATTAAAACACGAGTGTGAGTTTATGAAACGAGCGCAGCGAGTTTCATAATAGTAACGAGTCTTCATTATATGACAGTTGCATAAACTACTATTTTAATTGAATTACAAAAAAATATTTAATTATTCACAATATGTCAAACATTAAATATGTATATGGCAATTTTACAAACATTTAAATTTGTATTAAATTCTCATTTGTCGGAATATGAAGATTAACTTAATTTTAATTTATTTCTTTAAACTGAAGTTTCTTAATATCTAAGTTTGTCAAGATATATTGTAGGTGTGCCAAATATACAGGCTGCATATACATACCTATATAACATACATTTATATTTACATGTTCATAGCTATAACACTTTATATAGAACTTCATTAATTATTTATTTTCTCATAGAGGTTAATTATACAGGCCGTGGAATAGAACTCGCTCTAACAAAATAAATGATAATATGATAGTCTAGAGCAAACACACTTTATTTTCACATACAACAATAAAGCCTTATTTTAGCAAAGTTTTTACAATATTGCCATAATAAGAGTTGTTTATGTTTCATTTCGGAATGTTTTAAAAACTATACGTGAACATAAATTTCTAGAATATAATTATATTTGAAGATGTAAGTGAAAAAATATTTCATCATACGAGTACACATTTGAAATTCATAATTAAAGAAAACTTTTATATTAATATTTTGCGTATTTAAAGGATATATCATGAACAATAAAATATTATTGCACTAACCTATGCCACTATACACCGAATGAGTTAAAACTTACTTATCTGCGTATAAAAGTCCATTCATTATTAACAAAAGTTAATTTCCACCCAAAACTCTGTTACCATAAAACGCCAAATAAATGTGGGCGCCCAAATTGAGAGAACCATGTTTATGGACATTACCAATTACATCTGTAATTATATCAAACGCGGCGTATTTCTCGGCAATTATATACGGTTCAGTAGGCTAACGATAAAATGAGTGTTAAAGATCAAAGCGCCAACGTATTTAGGAATGGTAATTTGATTCGATTTGATTACGAAATGAAATGCAAAGCAAAATGGAACCAGACATTCGCCGAACAGAGAATATTGTTTAAACAAACATTATAATAGTCTAGAAGACTAGATCGCTAGGAATTTACATACGTTATTGCGAAAATACCGAGCTAAGTAGACATTCCGAAAACTAGAACAAACCCATGATCTAACTATATTTTGGCAGCTTGAATTTTCTTCGTGAATACACTAACCAAATTCAATTGGATCGAATTGCGCACTCAACATGAAGCAACTCAGTGACTCGGCTATATGCTATTATTGGTCAAATAAAACCTCATGCATAAAATTACGTACACAACCTTATAACGTAAACAAAGGGCCCGCCGTTATCTATTATTCGAACGACTGAATGACTTCGAGAGCATTAAACTAGATTACGAGAATCACCGGAAATACTTCAGTATGAAAAAAAGGAAATATATTTTGGGGCTTATCGCGGCGTGAGGCGGGCTTGTGGGGAGATAGCACTCGCAAATTAATTCCGGTAGCGGTCTTTGATCTCAGTGGTATTGTTGGCTCGTTGAACAAATAAGCAAGGCTCTAGGTTCAGACTCCTTCGTCCTGCCTCCCCGGGGAGCACGAACTGACGACGGCAGTCGTTTAAAGCTATTACGCTCACAGCTCTAAAACCGGAATGGAACATGTTATGAGGGTTGAGTTATGTTACTGTTGACCCTCTGTGGCAAGAAATTTTAGTCCAAATATGTTCATACATTTTCCAGCGTAAAATAAGTGAGAAATAACAAAGCCGTGGTGCTCGGTTTTCAGCGTGAGGATTTTCTGTTAAAGCTACATCAAAGTAATGTAATCCTGGAGAGTCAAGAGTTGGGGAGTAAACTTGGTTTAAAATATATTAACACGAGTGCTACGCCGCCCCGGCTGGATATACTACGAGCTACGGAGCTACGGGCTACGCGCGTGCTACGCTGCTACGAGCATCGGGTGTTCTATTCCACAGAGGACGTAGTTATTTTCGCGTCGTCTACACTCCGGTACTGAACTCTTTGCGTAATGAGCCCAGCAATTTAGAATAAACTGCTGGGAACATTACACTGGAGAATGCATTCATTTAACAAACTTTTAAAATATATGTGATAGTAGGGAAGAAATAAATTACTTCTTTCTAAAATTTCGAAACTTGCTTATATAGCTGGGCTAGTAAATAGCCTTCTTAGTATCTAAAGCAAAATCTAATTTAATTTCCATTTTGCCGCAATAAAATCCAACAACTTCAAGGCCCGTCGAATAACTTCCCCAGCCTTCCAAGAAAAGCGATCTCAGCTACCCAGCAAAGGATAGTATTTAGGTAAATCTTTATCGCGGGAGAAAAGACGCGAATAAAGAATAACAAAGTATGTGAGGCGGCGGGATAAGCCGGGATACGCAGCATTCAATGCACGGTATCTAGCGGGGAGAGATCGCGCTGACCACAGATTAGGTAACAGGGTGTTATGGGACTTCTTATAACGCACGACTGGATATAGGAAATATAATACTACTAGTGGCACCGTGCGATGTTACTCGCGTAAATGTGGGATAAAATTAATAAATCATCATTGTGATAATATTGAGTCAGAATAATCTAACTCTGCTTAAAATACCATTCACTCGTTTGAGTAGGTATCATAAATTAACAAAATGACACACTCATAAATATCTAACACCGCCAATTTCATTAAAAGTGCAATAAACGCCAGAAATCGTCGAGTGTAAACAAACAACGCACGAAGCTAAGAAAAATGTAGACATTCCATTCTATGAGAATGGAATGTCTACATTTTTCTTAGCTTACCTACCCCCTTTGCCGACGCGCAATTTTTATTGAATCATTTGTTTGTTTCTATTTGTCCCAGTTATTGCTTCGCTATCATAACACACTGCCAAGCTAGCACAATTTTAGATTCCGTTGCCAAAATGTTTTATTTTAGCTAACTCAGATATGGCGTCTACCAACCACCAACTATATTTATACTACATTTTATTTAATCCAATACAAGCAAAAACTTATTATTAACGGTTCAATAAAAGTTGATATTACTTAGAATAACAAACAGAGCAGCGTCGTCGAATAGACTACTTAATGTAATAATAAAGAAATTCTAATTAAAACTTCGCTCCGTAAGTTAGAAAGTTAAGCTCCGTGTAACTTGTTTGAATTGCAAAATTCTCAGCATGCGAGCGGAGACGTGACGCTCATATCGGGGAGACAAGCTCGGGCTGAGAGAAAACGATATAAAATCCTTTGAGAAACGATCCCGCAACGAGACACGGCCACGTGCTCCCAACCCACCACACTCGGCGCCTGTATTACAGACACATCTCGAGATAACGAACTAAACCCACTAAAAGAACTGTAAAAGAAGATTTTCTAAATCTCTGCAATAGCAGTCGTATCGAATGCGATCCTATTTGGGTAATACGTAATGGAGAGAAGTTCGCCGCCAGGCAGGCGCGCTCCGAACGAGAATGCGTGCTCATTCCGGCCTATTTGCCAGATATCGGCCGACGGATGAGGCTGGACGATACGGACGTGATCCCGCATTTCATTTACTGCTCCTCATGAAATATGAATTGGCAGTGGCATCAGGTAAACAGTAAACACCTATCGACCATTGTGCGGGTATCGTCTCAACGTCACGGACGAGAGAAGCGAGCTCGAAATAACTGTTGATATTTTTTGTCGGTGATGTGTGTTCAGGTGCAGAGAGCCCTTTGTTTGGTTCATAATCTGATAATAATTGAGTTCAATTCTCCGTTATTATACGCGTCCCGAGTGAGTCTTTTGTCCCGCGCTCCGGCGCCCTCGCTGTATTTCCATAGTGATCACATTATAACTTTATTGTGTTGTTGTCGGAACTTGCTTCTCGAGTATGTCTGAAATGCTAAATATCATAAAGTTTCCGGCATTGTATCCACCTGTGTCGAGACACTGCATTATTGTAACCATTAGAACTTGCGGGATCGGACTCCAAAAGACTTTGCATTATATATTTGGCGAGAATATAACCGTATAAATAAATAAAATACATATTTGATGGATAAATAAGTTCATGTATGTCTAGGAAAAACACGTACCTCTTCATAGCTTAGAAATATTTGATCTACTAATTAATGGTTATGGTTGTGTTATTGGTGTTTGTCCGTTTTTAATTAAATATATAAATAATTAATTAAAAATATCAATAATGTATTACAATTTCATACTTATAAGAACTGAAACATTTTTAACATCAAGATGACAACGTTGAATGGAAAGAGGGTCGATTGCCGCCGTAGTGAGCGTAAAATAGTCTCTTCTGACGGAAACGGAAGTACGCCATTGCCGACTGGGATCGAATACCGTACAGCCTTCTCAGCGAGGTAAGGTTTAAGTATTTTATTTCACTATCAACATAAATAAAAGATCATATACAAATCTGTCTGTGATACAACTTGGGTTAGCAGTATGGGAGGAAGCCAAAAAACTCAATGGGAAAGTCTCAACGAACTCAAAGGAAACACTAAGAATATTTCTATGAGGTACTAGACTGTTTTTAATGAATCTATGAGAAGGGGACGAGGTCTGATTGAAGTATAGGTATATTAATATTTTTGCAATTGACTGTTATTTTTAATAGTTCAAATTCAAATTCAAAATTAATTTATTCAGAATAAGTGTAACAATAATTCTTAATTACTACCTAACATACTGGGTGAGGGCACACCCGTGCTATGTTAGCTAGTCCCTTCCAGTGATCTTGATTACATTAATACACGTAGGAACAAGTAAAAAATTAATTTTTGAATGTCAAAAGATATTTGTCAAAATAATTTTAAACATGATTATGTCTTAAAAATGTCCTTAATAGTCTTAATAATATTATATAGTTATCTAGTATTTACATTAATATTTAGCAATTTCAATTAGTTCTAAATTTACGTTTATATTTACATTTTAGTCCATTTGTAATTATGTTTTTGGTGTTTTGAATTTACATAATATAGAATACAAATATTAATTCATGAAATTATCACTATTTAAATTACGTCATTATTCATTATTATAGTCATTATTTAATTGAAAATGTCAATCAAATTCAAATTCAAATTCAAAGCATTTATTTGGACACACAGGACACAACAATATATACATACAAAAGTTAACAACAGATAGAATAGAAAGGTATTACGTTACAATCAATGAAATCAACATAATGTAACTCTATGTAGGTATATTACTATGTATATGAGATTATTTTAAAATACGGCGATACTTTTAAAAGGTAGACGCACTTATTTATTTTCGAAACTTAACTTTTTTTGATCTTACCCTTTGCATTGAACATAACAAAAATAAAAGTAGCAACTTCTCTCAATTCAATCCAATGATTCTAAAACTTTTACACCCTTCTGAAGCAAGAAAAACCATGAAAAGTTGTACCGAAATATTCGTAGAAGCCGGCCGGCGTTTCAAATGTTGACTTCTCGACCTTTCTGTTTTTGATATTCAACAACTAGTTGGTATCCACTGCTTCACCTGCATTCTGAGTATCAGAACAATTAAATTCGTCCAAAAATGAAAAACTCTAGAGTACGTTCAGATTATACAACTGAGGAGTGCCTAACAAATGGAATGATAACCTCGCTTGTTAATTATTAATGTCATTTATGATTTTATATATATTTTGCCACTGAAATAAAAAGCTGCCTAGCTTGCTAGACTAGGAGACCCTATACTTCAACCATTTCGAAATAGTGCGTCGCTCGTTACATGTAAAAGAGTAGGTAAATAAATAAATAATATTCCGGGACATTGCACACAGCATGCGGGAATACTAGATAACGGATATAATACTTATATACTTTTTTTTTTGTAAATACATACTTAATAGACATAGAAACGACCAGACTCAACACAAGTAATTATAAATTTTAGTTCATAAATACTTGTGTCATGCGGGAATCGAACCCATAATAATAATATAAGTAATTGTGTAATAATATAATCGGACTAACAAACCGACTTTACATTTTCTATCAACGTATGATTTCTAGACACACAGTTGACGGTCCATTGGCGATGGGGCTTGTTCGTCATGCGTTCAATTTACTCGCTTCCTTTGATGCATATTTTAGCAAGTTTCATGGGTGTGCGGCTCGAGGTACGAACATTGAAATTTTACCTTAATTAAAATGGCTCGCTTCAATGCAGGGTGTCACTTATCCACCGACGGCTTTTCACTATCACCATTGTAGGATCAGAGAGCACTCAGTATTAATTTGTGGGGTCTGTTGCAGTCAAAGAATGTGTGAGTTTATAAAAAATGCCTGGTTTCATTTTGCTGTGTGCCATTTTTTAAGTGTTCGAACAGTTTTTGACTATAATTATGGTTTGGAATAAGCTTGGCAGTGATTTTTCCCCAAATAAACCACAATAGATTAAAATCGAATACAGACTTAATGCAAATATATGTAAAGCCTTTGAGTTATAAAAATTTAGTCTCTATTTTAATATCACCTGTCTCTCATTATTAAAAAAAATGTTTGGCATATCTAGTCCATTAGCCAAAGCTCGCAGAAGGGGCCGTAAGAGGATCACGGAATTGGTTTATACTCAAGATAAGACGATGAAATTCTCCTGCAAACTTAATGGACGCTTTTAAAACATACATTTTTGCATGGAAATAAATATATTTTCATCTATTTGCGTAGAAAAACAAGGAAGTGGAGCGTTGTCAATTTATTTTTCGGACATATTTAATTTCTGTTTAGTAATTTAAAGATGAATATGTTTTTACTTATTATTAAAACACGTTAAATAAGTTAAATATTTAGTGGTTTGTAAATCAAATAATTAATTTATAACGTATAGACACAGTGTCGATTTTTAAAGCGTTACCTATAGGAGTCAATGAAATATAATAAATGATTGTTCTACTCAATTAAGTAATTAATAACCATATAATCCAAATATACCTACCAACACTTTATTTTATAGAGAACAATCCCTGTGAGAATAATATCTGTTTGGTGTGTGAATGTAATATTAGCCAGGTTTTAGGCTGTTGATGTGCTACATAAATAAAACAAAGTTTGGCTCAGTAAAGATCGTGTGAATCAGGCTTCCTCTGATTTCCCTGGAGCCTGCAGACCACTATTGGTGCTTCATACGGGTACATATTACCTACTTATTCTGTACCGGGCCCATCGCCTGACGAGCACTTTTCTATCGTGCGGAAAGCATTCAAACTCCCCAAGGAGAAATGCTGGAAGATAGGTACTTTTTGTAAACAGTCTTGGATTCAAGACTACTATAAAAAACGTAAGGAAATAATTATAACAAGTTGTTATTTAATAAGTATCTATTTTATTTAAAATCTAAAATGATTAATATAACCTTCCAAAAACTTTCTCAAATGTACAAAAAAAAAGAAAATTCACGTTTTCTTAGCAAACACAAACACACTGGAAACTCAAACTAACCAAAAATAGCATTCAGGAGAACACCCACTACTACATTTTGAAAGCCCGTTCAAACTTCAAAGAGCTCGTATTTAATGAAGACGCCACGCAATAAAGTTTGTAACGACAGGTGTGGGGAACACACGACGGATTCATTTCCAATTGTGTGCTATACACATTATATACACCTAGACATATGGTGAGGTATTATGCTCGTTGTGTGTGTGAGTGTGTGTGATATACCACGCGTGGGTGTGTGCGTGGGGACAGAATCAACCAGCAAATCTATGTTTGAAGTCAATGACATCACAACTATTAGATGTCTCAGGGTGGCATAAAAATATTAGATAGTACAAGAGTAAAACATGTGAAATTCAGGCTTATAAAATGAATATAGGGTTGCTATACTGATTAGAGTGGTTTTAATACATCAATACAAAATATGTTTATTCTCAACTTTTTGAAGTTAAGTAAACGATCAAGAATAACATAAAGTTTCTTGGTTAAGCCGTTGAGAAAAGTTGTTGTCATTGTATTCTAGTTACTCTGTACTTATTCAGTTTTAAATGAGCAAGTCACAAGTATAATTTGAGGCAGGTAGATACTAAAAAAACATTTTCATGAGTCTGTGGGTTAATTTACCAGTATGTAGAGCATAGCCAGTGCGCTCGCCGCGATGACAATTTATATGGCCACCCTTTGTCGTGTGAAATTCAGAGCTCCGAATTTCAATACACCTCCCTTGCATTCACCGACCATATATCGTCTGTTTTGATGACGGAAACATGCCTCGAAATATATGTTACGTCCAGTTTAAATTAATTTTAATGGAACTCGAACCAACGTCAAGTTTTAACGAAAAGCTTTTTCGTGGAATGACGGGTAAACTAATAAATGATTTCGACTGAAATTCTTTTTTATGTGAATATAAATTGCCAAAAAATGCCTTTGAGTTTACTGATGTTTAATTAAAACAACTCGATCAAGCTTGTAACACTCTTTTATTTAAATTCAAATAGATCATTTTTATATGTATTGTGTAATTGTACTTACCAACGTCACCTTTTCTTAATAAGATTGCAAGTCAATAAAATAAGTCAATAATAAATGTTTACGCACAAAATTTTACCCTTAAGTTTTATAAATATTTTTTTATATTTCTTTTCTTTTGCGTAGTTAACACTCAAGCCTTCATAAGGATGTGGTCTCACTTACCAGTATTACTGACAAGTGCGGTTCCCGAGCTACAAAACACTTCACTTATTGGAAAATCGGAGCTGAAGCTAAGAAAATTCAATAATATGGGAGCAGAGGGGTCGATGGTAGATGGTGTACGGGCATACGAGCGTGATGAACGATGTATTTTGTTTAACTAGGTACATAACACTTAAACTTACTTAAACTTATCTTTACTGTTTCGGTAAATTGTTTAGTAGAATGAATTTAAGAATGAAAAAAAATAACTAAACAAATTATATGTAGTCAATTAAACACAAATTTATATTTTTTGTATGTAAATTCTGATTGACAATATAACGTCATTTAACTATTTTTAATTAATTAAGTACGAAATATTTACTCGTAGCTTACTATTCTTAGTATCGTAGCAACTTGTTTAAACATACTTTTAATAATTAATTTAATTACGTATATTTTCTATCGAAAAGTTAACGCAATGAACTGAAAATTAACATTTAATTATCAATTGACATTTAAGCATATTTGTTATAAAGTTCTACCTAAATTTGAAAAATGTAATTATTTATTTATATTGGACGTGTAAATAGGCTTTAATAATAATAAATGAATATGAATATGAAAACAAATGTTATTGCTTCTAAAATTTACTAGTATTTTTACTACTCCATTTACCAAAAAAACCAACCTGTCCATATACCGTATTTTAGAATCGCTCGTATGTCGAACCCCTAACAGGCCGGCTTCCGACGCGTCACTTATTGCAAGTTATTTGAAAGCCGTCTGCGGTCACCGCTTGGCCATAAGAGGCTTCGCGTTATTTACGACCTCCTATATGACGCTTCGACAAGGATAGCTATGTCCATGCGAAGCTTGTTCGGTAAAGCGGGGGTTTAATAAAAAAGAGGGCTATTATGGAGTTGTTCTTATTTGTCTATAGAATAGTTGAAAAGGGTTTAATATTGTTTTTTGTCATAGGAATGGTGAAGAAAGAGTAGGTACTTACAGACTTAAGTATGAAATTTCAGCTTTGGAAAATTAAAAATATAAAGGTGCGCAAGTTACACCACGCCAATGGATTAAAAATATGTATGTTATTCTAATGTTATAATAATGTGTGTTATCTTGTTTATCGTTAATATATATGTTATTCTCGTATGCCAGACTAACCTCTCTCCCTGACAAATTTCATTCAATTTAAGTATATGAAGTGACAGTAGGTACCTAGATTTAAAATTATTTAAGTTGACATATTATTGTATGATTACATACCTATTATTATGTTTGACATGATTTTAATAACAAAAATTTCATTATGTTATTAAAAAAATTGACATTGTAATTTCTAAAATTTTATTAAAACTACTTAATTGTTATAAATTCAATTTGACGAGATATTGTAATTTGTGTAGCATATTTTATGATATTAGTACTTATACCTATGTTACAACTTTACATTATCAATAAAGATTCTTTATCTTTATCAAAAGCGTAAAAACGTACAACGTACGTTCTTTTTATTGTACAAACTTTCGAACTTAATCTTTACAAACTATTTGTCGTATAAAAAAACACTTAGATTAATTATATTAGGTATGTAATATTTTCCCCCTATTTTATCACCCCTTTGCACGAAAGCACTCGCTATATTTACCCTGAACATAAAAATACATACACACCCATCTCTGCTTTCGAATACGCTGAAGAGCTTTGTGTGATCTCATTTTATGGTTGGATTTAAACTTAAGCATCTGCAAGTGCAGATGCTATCTTGATGCAGAAGAAAAAGGATTTTACGAGATGATACTTGAATATCTTTTTACGCTTGGATGATAACTTATTACAGAAAATAAAAAAAAATAATGCAAATAACTAAAATTGAAGTACCTAGCTATTTAAAATAACTGCAGATAGTTTTTAATCTCCACTGTAAGGTACTGTACATAAATAAGATTAAAAATTTATTTAAATATTGATAACCAAGCATTATAAACAAACTAAACTTTAATAAATATTGCACAACGTTAGGTAAGATTGCTTTAAGGATGTTCAATTGACAACAAGGTAAAAATCGCCAAAAACAAGCCATAAGTGGGTTAAATGATATGACTTTTAATCTCCACAGAGAGATATTTATTGTACATAAATAAGATTACAAATTTATGTAATTATTGATAACAAAGCATTATTAATAAAAAAAACTTTTATTATTAATTTTAACCCATTTTTAGGGTCCAAACTGTCAAAGTAATATTGTATTAGGCACATACGATTTAAACCACTTCATTAATAACGCGATATCTGAAATTATCATTTTTACTATATCAATGAAAACGAATCCCTGGAAGACCGCGACAAATCGCGTGTAAAATAAGTGGTCTATGCTCAATTGATAGCTATTATAGAGCTGATGATGATGATAATGGACACGACGTAACAAAGAAAACATTTAGAGTGAAAAATTAAACTTTTATTGGAAAATGAGCGAAAATAATCATGACCGGCAGGATTCGAACCTGCGTATTTCTGCTACCGTCAGAACGCCTTAACCACTAGGCTACGGTCTACTAACTGCCAGGCGCGAAAATCCACACTCATTTCCATACACTTCAGACTGAGCGGCTGATGGCGCCACTTGTTTTATTTAGAGTGAAATTAAGAAGCTGTCCTTTTTTTAATTTAGTTAAAAAGTGTCAGGCGTAGGTAAATAAATTCTACATAATATACAGTTGTGTACCTACAATACATTGTAGTTGGCATATGTAAATGTGACACAAACGCGTTCACACTGTGCGTCCAAATCACATTAGTACTCATTGAGAGCGAGTGTTCGGGACACGGACAAACTGATGTTTAATGTCTGCTTCATCACATCATGCGATTGCAATTTCATTTGGAAATCATAAAAAATAATGTTTCTACAAAATTTTCTTATTTTTGGATGACTTCAAAAAAAGAGGATCACGATTCAACTTAATGTTTTGAGTATACCTATATATACACTCGCTTATTCCGCTAATTAATGAGCCAACTTTGATCTTTTTTTATGATAGTCTTTGAGGAGACGACTATTATTCGCAAGACAAATTACCTATTCTGTAATTAATAATCTGCCTTATAAAGCTGTCAGCAAAAGGTACTCAAAAATAATCTCTTCAAAAGGACAGACTTTTTTGGGGCAGACTTGTTCCTAAGTATTAGAGCGAAACATAAGAATATTTAGAAACCTTTAGGCTCCAATAAGCCTTTAAAGCACCTCACTTACTAGGCATCCTGATCACAGACACAGTGAATTAATTACATTGATATTACTTGACCTATATATAACTCATCAAATTATTAATGAAATGTTTATCTGACGAAGATTTATAAGAGTGTATTTTTATTGTATGTCTTTCACACTAAAACTTCAGAACCGTATGAAATTTGGCCAGATGATATCTCAGAGCTTTTGTTACTTATACATAGCATACTTTTCATCACCGGGGGTAAATTCATAAAAAAGCATAAGCTATTGTACTGGTGTAAAACCGTCTGCACAACAATCAGATGAATCATGAACAAATGCAACTCTATTACGTACAAAAAAAAAGAAAAACAAACGTACTTTTCCCGAATATGTTGTAAAGCGCGAGTCCGAATATTTACAAATTGTTCCGCGATGCGCCTGCCAGCGGATTTGGTGCGCGAACTCGGCTGAACATTGTAAAAGCTGACGGGCGGCCATTAGCGCTCGCTAATTACCGGCCCGCTCCACCGTACTCACTGCCACTTAATCTGTGTCTACAGAGGCTTAGCATTTGCTCCGGCCATTTACATTATATTTACCTAACAGTTTTTACAAGTGGCAGACTGTAGCTTTCTTCGCATTGTGATGGCAGTAAATTTTTAGACTATACTACCTCCAACACCATTTTCAGGATGTTTCTTGAATTACATCATACAAACAAACATACATACATACATACATACATAAATATAGTCAACTTAGATTAAATTTATTACGAGTACATTAATAACAATCTATCATATTGATTTATTAGCTGTTATTATTTATGACTTTACGTTGTTTCGTAGTATGATGTGTGTAAGTTTCATGTCAAGCAGTGGCAGTCTTTTATTGTTTGCGACTTGTTTTCGAAATGTGAATCATACTATGAATCCAGTTTGAATCATCGTGCTAAAGCCACAGGCAATCCGCGCTCGCCGCTTCCAGCCAGCATTGGGAACCTCGTAACTGCTTCGACAAATAACGATGCCACGGCAATACTTGCAGCAACAACATCCTACCTATAGACCATTTATTGTTGCGAAAAAATCCGATACATTGTATGTCTTAAAAATACACAATTTGATCAATTGTAGACAGGCCGGTAGGCCCAGCAAGACGACCACGATGAGACACCAATATTTACTCAATTTCATTTTCGTACGTGCATTTATGTACATATGTACGTATACGTTCTTTGGTATATTTTTACTGTTTGTCAATGTTTATAATAAATCCTATGTCTAAGCTGGACTGAACCTATTTGCAATTTTCAGCAAATTGATCCGCAGTGAATGGGAGCAAGAAACATCTTTAAGTTGTTGATAAATATTTAAGTTGCGTATTGGTATTTTTATATAGGATTATTCGTTGCTAGAAGGAAGAAGCCCACGAAAGAAAATTCTTACATTTTGTACACATCTATTATGAAAGCGCGTTGTTGGTAAATCTTTTTTTTCGCACTGATTTTTGAATAGGAAGATGTCTTTGTGGGAAAATTAAAAAACATAAATGTGTTTTAACGGTAGAACAGCAATAATGTTACAAGTTATTTTGTCTACTAAATACATAGTTAGTTACCTATACATATTCGGTTGTTCATTTATTTATGATTTTGTATGGAGAACATCTATATAATTAGACGTTTCGAAGTATTTGTGTCTACGACTTGCTGCGCTAGGCAATCCTGATACTAACAGCGCTAACAGGCTGTTGTTTGCTTGCACCTTTGTGGTATCTATCTCCTTTACGTAACGGTATTAATGTGGCTTAGTTTTTGGAGGATTTTTCTCAATGCCTGGAGTTTTGTTGACAATAACACAGACTTGAAATTATATAATTATCGACATGAGTATCTTAAAGAAACTTTGTAATGTAGGCAATAATTTCATATAAATACCATTATGTCTATCATTATTTCATTATGTCTAATCATAATAAACCTGGTATATAAATTCCAAAGGTATTTACTATGTGGCTTTGTTTACGCCTAAATTAGGGGTAAACATGTTTTGTTATGTGGGATAGGTTAACTTTTGACTACAGCCTGCCTGGTTAACAACGTAGCTACATGGTTAGCATATCATGAAAGAGTCAGTAGTCAAATGCAAACCTAATGTGTTAAAATCTCTCTATTGTATCTATGAACGAATCTGTAACATGCAAACTCTACAGAATAAAAAAAAGCAATGAAATACATATAATGTAGATACGACATACTTAACAATAAAGCATTTTATCTATCTACACAAAGAGACGGCCCCAACAAACTGATAACTTGGCTTCTGGGAGCATTTAACAAAAACCATCTCTGAAGCCATTTGAAACGATGCCACATTTCAGACGCTCCAATGACAAAGAACCACTTATGTGTAGACAGAAGCCTAATTTCAGCCACTTGAACTGTCTAGAGTTGCGTCTCGTTGATTTACAAGTTTCAAGTCTCATGTATGAGCCATTGCGTCGGCTTTATTGCTCTTTGTGAAAATACTTGTTTGTTTGGATATTCTGTTTTTATAAAGCTCTGTAAAAGCAAACGATTTTGTTTGTTCCAGTTTTATAGATAAAAATGAGTTGGTTCCATTTCTATATTCAAAATGACGATGATCTGATGCAACGTAAAAGAAATACAGATAGGCCAAGAAACCAACTAACAATTTCACGTTTACTTTCAAATTAAAATTATACTTTCACCCTGTCAATTAAACGAACGGGAAATGAAAGCAACAAATACAAAATGTATTCGAATAAATTACAATAAGGAAACTTTTAATAAAATATGAAATCGGAAAGTCGCGCTCGGAAACCGCCGCCGGGTTGAAAATCTACAAAGTTATTATTTTTCCGTCAGCTTAAGAAAGTCACAGCAAGTTGCATCTCAGTTTACACAATCGTAAAGTTTAAATTGCTTATTCGTTTCGTGTCCGGAATCATAATTACTTCGAGCAGTTGGAACTTACAATAAGGAGTGTTTTGCTGTTCACTTCATAGCTGAAATGTAAACAATTAGCGATTTCACGAAAGTTTCAAACAATACCTAACTTGGTTATATTTTTATACGGGAAGTTCATTGGCTTTGGTTACGTATATACAAGGTATCTGATAACTATGGCAGTTGTTTATCTATACATATAATAAAGCTGTTGAGGATCGAAAGTCTGAAAATTGAACATATGCAAAAAAAAATGATTGGAAATACTTCGAATTGATAGAAAAACACGTTCCACGTATGTGTAACTGTGTCTCTGTTTGTCTATTTATTTGAACGCTCATTCTGCAAAAACTTTGAGCAGATAGTCATAATTTTATGGTTTGTATTTGGTATGTAGGTAGTATGAGGTCTAAGCAGTGAAAGGATAAGCAATTTTCGTCCTTAAATGATGCAAGCAAAGCCGCGGGGGTCCTCTAAAGTTTGAGAAAAATATATTTTACTTTAGTAACCAAAAATCCTGTAAATGATGTAAATATATCCTGCAGTTGGATTTAAATATATCATATACAAAAACCAAGCCAACTTCACGATCAAAACCTCAAACCAGTTTTCCTATTCATGATCCGGTCAATTCTGAGCACTCATGAATAAAGGATAAAATATATTCCGTATTCTAAGTTGTAACTATGATCTATTGAATTCAATGATGGACATTTATCGAGCCACAAACGGGCGCTTTCGGCCAACTAGCATAAAGAGGTCCTGACGGCTGTGACTGAGAGCCTGCGATTTAAGCCAGCATCTGGCCTTCCGAAGATAGATTCCCTTTTATTAGAGAAAGTTTTATGTTTACTTGACGCCTGTATTTATTTGTAATAAATATATAGCAAAATAAGCAGCTTATGATTTCTGTAGTTGTAAGAAATATATTTTTGCAGAAACGTTACACTTTTATTGGAACTGCTTTACAAACTAAACAATTTGGGGAAATAAATATATGTATATAACTAGTGGACACCCCTGGGCTTCGCTCGCATTATGTTGTGATATAAAGTAGCCTATGAAACTTTTAAAACTTCGTACTACCTACATATAAAAATCATGATGGTCAGTTCAGCCGTTTTTGCGTTATGAACGTTTAAATAAACAGACAAACGCTCATAATCCCTCTATCAATATAGTAAAACATCTAAAACACAAGCACTAAAAATGCTCTAGTACCTAAACGCCTCAAAGCCTAAAAGGTCAAAAGAAATTATATGATAAAAGGCAATTAAATCACCACACAAGCTCAATTTTCTAAGGCAGGCGGGCGTCCGGCGAGGGCGGGAGGCGCCCTGCGGCGCCCAATCAACCGCAAAGGAAATTAAGCCGTTGAATTTATTAAGGGATACTGAGAAATAATAATCCCCGGTAATAATATCCACCTCCGATAACAGTTAATTTATGTGTTATACGAGTATTGGCTGCTAATAACTCGGGCCAAGTTTCAACTGGTACAATCCAAACAAACGGGTAATCAAACTTCATTGGTAAGGCTTCTACCCTATTTATGAAAACACTAGTTGAGTCCTACAGTTTAACCCACTTTGATTAATTACTTTTATAGTAATTTTATGATTATGATAGATAGAAGATAGAACCCTATGTACTTTTTCGTAAGGAACGGTTTAACATTTACCAAAATATTACAAGGTGCTCGTAAAGATAAGCGCAAAATAACCAACATTTAAAACATTTGACATTGCTGGCTTTTGATTAAAGTATTATTAATTTCAAATCTAAATTATTATTCCGATTTCGTCTTAGTTTATTATTTGTAAGGTTGCATATATGTATTTTAGATAATATAGTTGTTATTTTAGTTGATATTGTTTTTATACAATAAAGAATTTATAATTATGAAAAAGAAATACTAAATGAACTAATTTAAATTAACAAAAAAAAACATTCATTTCCTTGTTGAACATCCCGTATAACTACACGGCAAAAGGTAGACAGAGAAAAGATTTCCTATAAATAGGATACATCGTATTTTTTGCCGAGCTCCGGGCAGACGGCCATCAATAACGGACAGAAACACAAACTGTTACCTCTCGTAATTGGGTAAGTAACTAATTACCTAATCTCGTAATGCGGCGGAGTAGTTTGCCGCTCTGGTTACTCAATTAGGTATTTATTTACTCCTAGCTACAAGTAACCGTTCTGGCTATTTATCACGTTGTTGTTCCAAAAGTTCTCTGGAAAGAGTTTTCGCAGTGGACCCCCGTGTCGTCCCTCAAGATTGATGGCCTTTCTACTTACCAGAACGTACCTTCATTTCTGCGTCGGCATTCATTCTTCCTCACTCGCCCATTGTTCTCATTAATGTTGTGAGTTTTACAATTCTCGTTAGGAACCTTCTTTTCACAGAGGCGCAATGTCAACTAATTAACTTTAATTCGCAATTGGATTAATTCAGGATGGTTTCTGAAAAGAATATCCTGTTTAATCAGCGTTAACTTTAAATGGGCCTCGGTTGATTAAATGGCTACGACTTTTAAAAATGGTGCAGGTGTAATCTCTAAAGTTGAGTTGAATCGTTTTGGAACTTTCAAAACGGTATATCATAGATCATTTTGCTTTATCAAAGAATCCGCACCGAAACACACTACAATGGACAGTTTGATTTGTGAGAGCGCCTACGATACAGGTCTCGAACCTAGTGTAGGGCTCGCGTAATCATTTAGGAACGTTTCACTCACTGCAGTTAATAGTCATTTACTTACCTACTTAAAATAAGTTAATAGAATTAAGGTTATATTTGTAAAATGGTAATAAATAAATTTGGTATTTGTATTGTACTTTACCATTCTACCTGATAGATATTTGCAGGCGGCATGAATAAATCAAGCAGAGTGAGGCGTGAAAGAGTCTCAAAGGAAATGCAAGCACCTACAAAGCTTAAAATTGACGGCTCTGTCTGCTCGCCGGTAACCAGAAACTTCGATGGTTAGAGTTAGATCAGTTTAATGCGGTGAAACTCACAACACCTCGTCTGGTTTAGAATCTAATATTTATAATATAGGTAACTTGATCAAAGCGCGCGTCGGATAATTTAGCAACAAATAAAAAAAATGTAGCGTAGATCTTAAAAACAACAACTCCACCGTATTATTTCGCAACCATTACAGAAGTGTATATCGTGCAGTTGCCAAACACAAGGTAGTCGCAGTACATGGAACAAACTTGGAAATCACTCGCCCCTTCGAAGGCTCATTCAAGCCACGTACTCTGGCTTTCATTCAAATGGACGTGTTGAGTTTTTGCTGCAATTCGTGTACTTTGTCACAAAGTGGAAACCTATAAACCTCTTCCTTCTGCTGCTGGGTAAAGAGTGCTGAGAACGGAAAAAGTTTCAGACCACTTTACACAGACGAGTGACCTATGAATTATCAGGATTCGCCATGCTAAATATACCTAATTTAGGTAATTTGACATACTGATATACATACATAATATTCTTTGCAATTAATATTGATAAAGCAGCAGCCAATTTTCCTAAGTTTAAAAAAATATAATCATAATACAGACTAAAAGATTTTTTTTATTTACATATCATTTTAATAACAAAATAAGCTGACTTTTCCAATTAATCTATGCCACTTCTAATTTGTTAATTTATTATTATGCACAGTCATAAATCAGTATTACAACGGCACGATAAATATGAAAAAATATGTTTGCTATCAAGTACGGGCTCAGAATGACATCAGCAATGTATCTAATAAAATATGGGTCGAACGTGCTAACATTCCCTCTTACACAAATTATTTATTTATTCAAACAATTCTATTCAGTATCGAGAACTTTGGATAAAAAATAATATAATGATGTTTTTCACAAATATAAAATGTATAATTTATTTTCAAAAAACCTCTCAACGACTTTAAAATGAATTTTAACTGTTTAAACAGTCATAACTCCAAAAATTACCGCACCACGCGCTCGCTAAATCTTTTGTTTACAAACCGCAATGAGAATAAATCAAAGAGTTGCTTTTACTAAAATGAAATATCATAAAAGCTGGGGCATTAACACATTCACTTGTGAAATTACGTAATGGAGTGAGCACACTCAGGTGACACAGTTTACATACAGCCTTAATTTCATGTGTATAGTGTCTTGACAATCCTGCGCTCGGTACAAAGCTGGCTTTATTAATTTAATTGCCGCGGGGCGAGCTCTCGTGGTTCCAATGTAACTGCGTAGTAACACGGAAAATGTATAACATACAGTATTGTATCTTCATATAAATTAGACAATTTGTTAGAATTGTCCATGTTCTTAAAGTGTGCATATACTAATTACCAAATAAAATCTTAATGCCGCGAAAAAATGACAAGAATGCCAATGGTGTGTCGTGTGCGGGACACCATCTTTCATAAATATAGCAGCTAATTATTTTATTAGTGTAATAGTACATTGTTACCCTAGGGGTGAAAGTAACTTATTTAGTCCCGAGACGGGGTTTGGCGCCCGAACGCAGTGAGGGTGCCAATAGTTCGAGGGACTAAATAAGTCTTTAACCCGAGGTAAACACTGTGCTTTTCATTACAAATACGAGGAAAGTAAAAATAAAAACATACACACAAAACAACACAAAAAGAAAAGTGTAATTATTAATGTATTTTACCACCCAAATCAAAACAAAGATACCTCAAATCGTATGATGATTTTCCACTACCGCTTTAGCATCTTCTTTTATAAAATCAGTCGTTAAATTTATATTAAAATCAGATGAACTCATTTTATAGGTACAAAACCTCTGCTATACGTATTGTGCCGTAGAACCTCTTTGAATGTAGGTGTAAGAACTATTTGGTTAAATGTAGGTATAAGAACTCTTTTGTTTTTGTAAAGAAGTTAGTAGAGTTCAAGATAACTCTGCGCGCGGATAAAATTGGAACTAAAATGTTCTGATTGCAATTTG
The DNA here is from genome assembly GCA_927399415.1 of Macaria notata. Classification (NCBI taxonomy): domain Eukaryota; kingdom Metazoa; phylum Arthropoda; class Insecta; order Lepidoptera; family Geometridae; genus Macaria; species Macaria notata. The sequence continues at coordinate 8,253,750 of OV656727.1, forward strand.
CTTCAGAGGCCAGTTCTTGGCATAAGTGCTGCTGCCAGTCGCGCGCAGAGTTTTTACATGTTAATTTGACAGCTGTCAGTTGAAAGTGATTCTCCCTAGGGATGAAAAGTATTACTTTCAATCCGCTCCTCAGGCAACTTCAGACCTACTTTCAGAGTATGAGTAATGAAAAAGTATTAGTATACGAGTTTTAACATTATCACCACAATGACGACGCTTATTATAATTTCACGACGAGCGCAGAGTTAAAATACTGTACGCAATACCTTAGCTATGCTCGTACACACGTATTGTACGTTTATTATACAGTCGAGAATTACCTTCCTATCCTCAAGGGGTCGGCCATCATAATGAATCCCTTTTTTCATTCCGCGCCGGGTTTCCGTTGTCACCTTTCATTCCAGCATAATGACGCCCGGGACAGCCGATATCGAAGGTTTGTTTACTTTGCAAGTTAGCGCTGAACAATGCTTTTGTTAATTAGGGACATGTTTGCACGCGTGATTTTGAATTAACTAATCTAATAGCTTTACATGAAATATTATTTGTTTTACCTTATTACTTATACATAAAGTAGTAGTACCAGTTTATTTAAAGGTTCCGTGGCTATGAAATTAAAATCACCTAAACGTGAGTCAGTCACGTTAAGCGATATCAATATTGTGTGTGCAGGAAAGCGTCGCGAAATCGGTTCAGAAACTCTTCTAAATTTTCATTAAAACCGATCAAAAATGCCATTTAAATCATGTTCTTAAATAGCATACGGTCTCGGAGCAAATATGAAATGTTATTGCTCGTCTTTATAGTCCCTGAAATGCAAATCGAATATATTTTCGCATGGAAAAATGTTTGCGTGTGGGAAGTCTGAAATAAGCTTAGCGGAAAGTACGAAATTGGCTTGGATCTGTCGATGTTATTTAATGTAGCGTACCCCGGAGCCTGTTTGTCGACTGGAAAATATTTATTACAGTTTACCTCAACTACAATATTTTCATCTGTTTTCTTTGTAGGTAAATGGACCAGAGTCGCAGGGAGAGGATTCAATTAAGTAGCTTCAGTCCGATATGACTCAGATTGTTTTTGTTCCGCGCTGTTTTCTTTGTGCCAGTTACAGACCGCTCCAGTATTAAGACATTCGGAGACCACTTGTTGAAAACTATCATGTGATATATTATATATTTTGTTTTTCATTTATGAGATCATTACGGTCTAAGATGGAGCGCGCTTACACAGTAAGAACCGATTCACTCTCACTTTAAAGTTCGCAATATTATTTTGTGTTTGGATTTGCGATATTGAGAAAAAAATAACAATGTATATAAATAGTATTGTAAACTTTTGGTATGAGCAGCAAAGATAACAAAGTAAAAAAATAGAGAAATCAATATTTATTTATTTATCGAACTTTACATATAATAACACTTTATTTCATCTTCAACTTCACAAGAGAGACAATACACATAATTAAATACAGATGATTAATTTTAGACCACGGATAATTAATAATCCACCTTCAAACATATTAGTAAGGTAGCAACTGTAAATATCTACACATACAAACAAACATTCACTGATATTATTCAGACCGTATAGGTATTTATTACAAGCGCATAGCCAGGTTTAATTAATCAATACGTTAGATGCGTATTGTAATCATAATAATTGGTTCAAAGCAAATCCGATACCGTTATGTTACTTGATATTCTGTTACCGCTGTATTATGTTACGTGGATGAAATAATTATTGCTACGGAGCAAAAACGTTATATATGAAATATGTTTTAAATCATATTTTTGTCGTAACTTCCAGCGAGGTCGAGAACTCACTGCAAAGCATAAGTCACATCCCTTAAGCTTTGATTTCCTAGGAAAGCGGTACCGACATATAGCGGCCGTAATACAGCGGTGAATGAACGTTGTCTATGTGAACGAAATGGCGCAGTTTCCTAGAGAGCGGTAACTTGCACCGTAATTTACTTTAAATATTTTTGCGTCGGTAATATTACGGCCGCTATATAAAGCCACCGCTGTCCTAGGAAACCAAAGCTTTACTCTCTATTCTACATCTCTTGCCTGGGTTGAAGGTAAACTTAAATCTTATAAATCATCTAGCCACCACTGATGGTAGATAAAGCACAACCATAATAGAGTGGAAATCGCGTCGTTTGGACAAATGTATGACTTTATATAACACTAAAAAAACTTTCAGAAGACTTGAAAACCCCTTTTTTTTGAAGTTGGTAAAAAGCAAGAAATAGCAACACGAGACAGCGAGTAACGATCAATCAGATAGAAAACTAAACCCTTGTACTTTCTAGCTACAAGTCAGGATATAAATTCACACGTTATTGTACAATATTTACGTCAAATAAATGAATTTTGTAATTTGTTTTTGTAAATTGAAAATCCTAGCATACCACAGCTCTGCTAAAATAATAACTGTAAATAATTAATCGACTGTATCTTCTATATATATAAAACTTAAAGATGACTGACTGATTGACTGACTGATTTAGTGATCTATCAACGCACAACCCAAACCACTGGACGGATTGGGCTGAAATTTGGAATGAAGGTTATAACGTAGGTATTTGAGATGTTATAACGTAGGTATTTGCTAAGAAAGGATTTTTAGAAATGCCACTATTAAAGGGGTGAAAAAGGGGATGCAAGTTTTACTTCTTAATGCGAGCGAAGCCGCGGGCGCCCACTAGTTCAAAACAAATACTGTTTATTATGCACGTGGCATCAAATAACAGCTATTGGAGCCGCACGAGGTGATCCTGCGGCTAATAACGTACGCCTAGAGTGCCAATATTCACTTGTCTCTTAGGGCTGACCAAATATCCATTTAGTTAACTTATAACTTGCACTTTTTTTACGTGGGATAGGTTTACGTTTGACTACAGCCTGCCTGATGTTAAGCATTGCTGCAGCCTAGGGTGTAACACGCTTACCTAGAAGATACATATTAACTCTAACATTTGAGTTAACTTCATTAAATTTACTTAATCTCTCTCATTTTATGATCATATTCAAATTTTAATAGGATTATATTTAAAATTTTCTTTTGAAAAACTTATCATGAATGTAGAAGCCCACATGGATCTGCATTTGAACCCGTCTTAGTAGATAAATTACTTATGAATTCCTTTTAGTCTTTATGTACATAGTTAGACCAATTTTTACTTAATTGGTTCAACTTATCATTGGAAAGTAACTTTTTAGTTTAAGGCTTCCAGAATTGACATTTAAAATTTCTTGTAATCCATATGTGTCACCCCTGACGTCATATATGACGCGATGTTTCCCCGTTGTTTGCATGAAGCTCTGCAGAGCGCCGCAAATACAAATATTTTACATCTCCGCGAGAAGTTTGTCAACAACCATGCCGAAATGCAAATATAATGATACCTATACGTACCTAGCTACTTTATATTAATATCTATGGTACTGAAAATTGCATTTTATTTACACACTAGTGGGTGCTCGTGGCTTTGCTCGCATTAAGAAGTAAAACTTGCATGCCTTATTTCACCGCTTTAAAAGTGGCATTTCCAAAAATCCTTTCTTAGCGGATGCCTACATCATAACATCTACCTTCATTCCCAATTTCATCCCAATCCATCCAGTGGTTTGGGCTGCGCGTTGATAGATCACTATATCAGTCAGTCACCTTTGAGTTTTATACATTTAGATATCAAGTAGGTGATATTACGATTACGAGAACTATGAAATTATTGCACCGGCCCAATAATTATGTTACATCTATCGAATGTGTTAAAGTTGAAACGCACAAAGTTGTGACTTCTGTAAACTTTTGTATTTGCTTCTCTCTTTGAGTCGTATTTCCTCATGACTGCAGAACTACTTCGTTAGGGGAGTTCTCTTGGGCAGATACATCGTGGTGGGCGCCCAGGTCCTTCCGCGGAAGACACATGTCCTCGGATATTGTGGTCCCTCAAACATGTCGGTTTCCTCACGATGTTTTCCTTCACCGTTAAGCGAGTGCAAATCCACACATAACTTGAAAATACAAGTCATTGGTGTAGGGCCGGATTCGAACCAGGGTGTGTCTGGTTGAAAAGCAGACACTGGAACCGCTGAGCCACACTCGCTTGTGATTTTGTATTTGCTTCACAAACATCTAAAATTACATAATTCGAATTATGAACTCATGATGCAGTCGACTGCCATAATACGAGTATTACAAATTTCTGTAATAAGGTCACATGCACTCGTCAACACAATCTCAGGTGCAGAAATACTTGAAGCTGCAAGTAGGTTAAGTTAGTATTCGAGACCTCGTCTAATTTCGCTCTACCCTCACTTTGTTTTGCCTTACGTCCCACAGTAGGTAATTCCGTTGAATATAAATGAACTTTCGCCTGTTCTATGAATAACATTTGCTAAGAGCGCAATTTACATTTTGCTTAACGCCATTGTTGTATGGGTATTGTGTTCTAATCGCCGACATTTTTTAGGTTCGATAAATGTGCGCGATTTAAGGGGCCCTCGTGTGACTCGCGCCAGTTCCACCGTTTTATTTACGTCACCACACAGCTTTTTTAGAGAATTCGCTGAGTCAAGAATGAAAATTGCCTGTCTGAGTAATGCTCTCTTTTATTAACTGGAGAAAAGATGGTGTCCCTTGACGAAATGATACTTTTAAGATTACCTTGCTGATTATTCTATGTACCTATCATAACAATGAGAAATAAGTAAAGCCTAAGAGCTTATACTACGTGGCTCTATGTACAATCTTTGGCTAAAAAGTTCAATGTAAAAAGACACCACCATAAGGATAAACCGAAGTTGGGCCCCATTAAATCCGTAACTCCGTAAAAGCCTCCGTGACGCAGTGAGATACTTTCGAGTTATAAGTTTTAATGATCTCTCGACTCGGTCTCAGCATCATCACCTGCATGGAAATGACGAGTTTCCCGAAACCCGCCTAATTGAAAGTTTATAGGAGACCTTTTCAAATATTTTTTGTGAATTCCATTCAAAGGCGGCATACGAATTTCTTTTCAAGACGCCAAGACGAAGTTAAAATATTTCTCTCTCGAGGATAAATTAATTTTGTTTTTAACGCTCTGTCTTTTCAAGAAGCGATAGAAGCCCCGTTTTAAGAATATACTTGCGTACATTTACAAAGCTACCTAAAGCTAAAGCAATTAAAATACACGCTCGGAACAAACCTCATTTGAATTTCCTTCAAAGTTTTTTTTTGTAATTTATATACAATTCTTATTGCTTTACAGTTTTTGTTGAGACTGAGTAGCTAATTACGTACAGTTTGGCCGAAACAGATACAATATTATAAATACTGCGCTAGACTGACTGCAAAGTAAACTTCATCGGTATATATTATTTTATTGATTTACATAATACCAAATAACTATAATTAAAACGCATTATTTGTTGCGAGCCAGTGAATGCAAACTCGAACAGACAACATGCATAATAAAATGTAAACACATATAGATCCTGCTATATTTCCATTTTCATCATTACATTACTCAGATAGATATGTAAAAATTCAGTGAACTGCACGCACTATTCTGTTATTCATCCAAATAAATTATTACCGGAACAGAATATGTACAGACTGTAGGTACTTACAGTTATTTTATGATCGAATCCCTGTGTCGTATCGACATATATGGAAATATTGGTATTCGGCAGTCGTAGATCAAGCAAAGTGAAAATCTGATATCAAGTGTCAATGTGGTCAAACAAACAAATATTTTAGAAAAAAATATATATAAATAATATTTCTTGCTAAAAAACATCACAGAAAACGTAATCGCAGCATAAGGGTAGCAACCTCTTTGTTTCATTCTTCAACATTCTTTGTAAACATTAGCTAAGTGTTCTATTATATGATAGTTTAGCGCTATACATCGCGTAGCTTTGCGGTTGAACAAACAAGTAGCGTTCCGCTTTATCAATTCAATAAACACATCAATAATGTAATGAATTTGTTGGTAAGTTGTAGCAGCAACGAGAGTTATTGTTATTCGACTTCATGAATAATTCACGTGGGAAAGGTTGCCGACCGCGAGCAACTGTAACAACCTAACAACCCTGGCTTCAACATAAAAACTTTGCCGCTTTTAATCAAATCAACCAACTTAGGAAATTAATAGGAAATACCTTTTGTGGAAAAATTGCAATGCAACCGCACATCTTATGGGATTTCTGAAAATGTAAAAATGTGGTGTGAACTTACGCACGAATGGAACTTTGAAATATTTTACACAATATTATTATATTTTCCAGTAAAAATTGTTTTCTTAAGTATTTCAGATATCGTAACCATTTTGTTTGAGCAAAAAAGCCACGATCGGTTTTGATTATAAGAATAGGGAAAATAAATATTATATTATTTATAAATTGGTACCGCCGGCACCCAAAGAAAGTAGTTGAAAAATTATGTTTATGGCAATAGTAAAAATGATAATATTACAAATAAAAACAAGCTAAGTTAGCTAATAACTCAAAGCTCAAGTTTGCTTGCAAACGTCGTGTCCATATTTAAGCTAGAGACATAAGGAACTTAGGTCGCAACAAAGACATTGAATACCTGCCCTAAGCCGCTCTTTGAACTAGACAATATTGCTCTGCACAAAGCATTGCTAATTCTTGGACAGACACTTCAGTTACCTCTAGGAACCCTGGGACTTTGTGTAAATTTTATAGGGATGGAACGTAGAAACTAAATTTGATTGAAACTATAAGTATATATTAAAGCTGAAGAGGGTTGAAATCTGAACATATGTAGAAGATATTAGAAAAAAACTGTGTGGCCAAAACAAAACACGTTTCAGCAGTTATTGTATGTTTATCTGATTATTTAAACGCTCAAACGCAAAAACGGCTGGACGGATCATCATGATTTTTGGCATGTAGGTAGTAAGAGGTCTTAGAAGTATCATAGGCTTTTTATCTCAAAATAATGCGAACAAAGCCGCGGGCCTCCTCTAGTAGTAAATATTACAAGGCTTTTCGCTCCCATATATGTAATGTCTTGAATATGCTGAGTTTCGAAAATCTACTTAAGTAGATTTAAAATTTTACTTGTCTTGTCATTGGACACAATAAAAAATACAACGCTGCGATGTGCACTCACATGTAGTAGTATTTACACACTATTATGTTTAGATGGCGTTGAATTCAACAAATTGCTGTTGTGATACCAATATAAAATATGAGTTATTTTGTCAAGTGGTATAGCCGCACTATGGTTGTTTTAACTTAAACTTTCGCATTCTGCCGGTCGTGATTATTTTCGCTCATTTGTCAATAAAAGTTTAAGTTAATATAAAACTTATAAATATGCACATTACACATTAAACAAGGTTTATCATAGACTTCTAGCATTTTTTGCAAAAAAAATGCATGATAAATGCAGTTATAATCAATTTCAATAATCAGATAGGTATAATTCCTATCTTTCCTGGGTCTTTGTCCCTTTCGGCATGTTTTTAAAATAACGTTCAGGTCTATTGTTGAGATAATGGACGGGTGGCCATAACAATTGTCGTTTCAGATATTTTTTACGTCTCTCTTTATTGATTTTATGAATGGGCTTGATTTTGGTTCATTAAAATGAGTAGGTATTTCATACGGGATAATTTAAAGAAAATACATTCCACTACATTAGCACATACGTAATTAACTTATTTACTATTAGGTGGGCTATTCATTAAATGTCGAAGTATACGATCATATGTAGGAGGGGTAAGATACGAATCTTAATCTTAGCTTTTAAATTAGAATCTCAGACACAATAATCTTTACTACAAAAACAACTACTCAAGTAGGTAAACAAAATCCTCAACCAACTTTAGAAATGCTACATACATTTTAAAACAAAAGCTAAGATAAAACCATAGCACTCGATTTCGCACCGACTTCATATTTAGCAGAATTCCCTAATCAGGACCACTAATCACCCCACCTAGGCCCTTAAAGGTGAAATACGGTTCTCGCGCCTTGATAAACTAGTTACCACAACCACCGGCGATAGTTTCGTTTCACAACTAGCGCTATATAGCGCTGGAGCTAGTAATTGGAGATCCCAGAGCCGGTATAAAGTGAAAACTCAACTGGCTGCATTGTGATCATAAGCAATAGACGCCTCATTGACAAATCTGCGACAAACATTGACTTAAACTCTAATTTATTCACGTGTTCATCGGTTCATACAATGCTGCTGGTCTGTTGCACTATGAATCCTATAAGAGAACTTTTAAGACACACTATAACAACTCACTATAATTGGTAAGAAATCAACCAGATTCACTATTTTCGGACACGTCAAGCTCGAGGAGGACATCATTTTTGGACTATTAACTGGTTTGTCATTAGGTTTGCTAATTAGTTATACGCGCACCACAGCTATTTTGACTATGAACAAATAACGCGTGAAATTTTCGGATTATTAACTATATTCTACAGGTTAAGCACAACTGAAATGTAAGATACAGGTTTTATACAAACCAATCTATTTCGTTTCGATATCATACCAGGTGGAATTATTCGTATACGAATAACAAATACAAGAAACCGTTCCGTAAAAAGATTTACGAAACGGTTTGTTGTATTTCTTGTTTATTATATACTGACTGTACAGTCAGTCACTTGACCACTGGGTCTTGAGGCGATATCCGAACAAGCAAACACTGTGGCCCAAGCCAAAGCATGCCTATACAGGGTTAGTAAAGGAAAGATTGATAGTTAGGAGTCCCCAGATAACTTTATCTTAGACAGGTGGATAGCGCAGGGTAGCCCATTGTAACCATATCTCAGTGGAGGGTAGATAACTCCGACGTACACACAAGGGTACCGTGATGCTGGCTCACTTCACTTTTAATGAAATACCTGTGATAAATTCAAAAGTTGTTTGTTCGCTTTGTTTGCTCAGCGAATGATTCGGGGCTTCTTCTAACGATGCTGCTAAAGGGTGAGGACGGACACTGGCTTAATTAAACTGAAGCCGGTATTAGGAATGTACATATTTTATTAGGAATAACAGAAGAGTAATATTTGTCGTTTTATGGCTCTGTTATACTACGAGTATTTACTCGAATGTAAGCTTTGCTTCTATATACATTTTCAAGCGTCTTTTGAAGTCACTAATTGCAACAAACTAAACAAACGATGCATATTAAATTTAGCTTCAGATTACGATGATTACTTCGGAATTGCTTTATATTACATTGAATTTTTGAAATATTTGGATGATTTTTAAATCCTTTTCATTTTCTAATTAGACCTTGATGTTAAATTCTACTATTAAAATTTTCGTGATACATTTGTAGAACGAACGGTCTGACGATGGATGTCATTACATCCGAAACGCGTAAACAACATACGCGAATCACACGTGAGTAAAAACCGTTTTGGTTACATATTAGTTAAATTCTAACACAATTATGCATCATCAAATCAATGCATTCAATATAGACTGTGAAACACTAAGGAGCTACCTAAGTAGATACCTATTACTGCCCGAGGCTTAGATATCCTAACATTAGTTAACATAGAGCAGCTAAATCGATGCCGTGCCCGGAAACATAGTACAGAAATGAAGAGATCTATAATTTTCGTGCTGGTAAATTTTGAAATGATACGAAAACATTGTAAGTAACAATCAAAGCTCTTAATTCTCTAGCTCTTATTGGGAATATGGCTGAAAGTTACAACAAATAAAACAAGTCAAGGTAATATGGTTAAAAGGTATAAATAAACTGTACACTTTAAGTTACTTGTTTGAATGGCCAATACCGACGTCTTGGAATGTTACGTTCTTTAAAAGTACAGTAAAAAATTACAATAGTTGTTAAAGTGTCAATTAAATATATTGATATAAAAAAGAAAGAGTAAATTGAAGAGATTTATATTTAAGGTTATTTTCTGTTTTGTAATTTCTATTTTTTAATGTGTACATTAAAGCAATATTCTATGCTAAAGAAAATAATAACTAGGTTAGATGTACACTATCGAAAGATGTATACCGAATGAAGCATAAATGTGAACACTAAGTATGTATATAAGTTTTTTTTTTATAAAATTTTGGGTTAAGATCAGTCTATCACTATTGTATGTACTAGGTCATAACGATAACTCTACGTCTATCTGGGTTTGCCGGGATTTCCACGAAGCTAGATAACTATAGGTACTTCAAAGCAAACAGCGTTAGTCATGTTTCAGGTACTTGCTAGTAACGGCTATTTAATGTAGAAGGAAGTATTTAAATATTACACTATCTACAGGTATGTTAAGATGTTTGAGTTAGATTTTTGGTTTAAAAAATAATCTTACATAGAGATGTGTTTATTTAGGAACTTATCCACTCATATATGAGATACCTAAGATAAATGAGTGGAAAAGTCCCAAATTCAACTTAGTATTCGGACTTATTTCAAAGATTATCTCAATGATTCAATGTATGAGTATGAGTACCCGGTTTATAGCCCGGTAAATATAAAATTACTACACAAACATATACATATAGGTAGGAGGTTTGAAAAGTTTCCTTATATAACTATAATATATGACTCTATTGTAGCGCATTGCTTCGATGAAACCATCTAATCAGATACAAGAACATCCACTTAAAATAAATGAAAATCGTTCAAGAAACGCGTCAGTACAAGAATGGCGACAAAATCGCCAAGACTCCAGTCTGTTCCAACAAGACAACATTATCACGACTCGAACAGATCCAAATTGGCTAGATAACCCTCCGAGACTAAGCAAACCCAATATCTGAAACATGTAATATCGCCGTCAAACGAGTCCATTGCGAGCCCTCGGGGAGGTGGAGAATCATTTCACAAAGGACATGCATTGTACATACAAACAAACACGAAGGTGCGGGTACTAGACCCCTACTATTAGTGGTAATTAAGGCGATTGGTTTCAAAAAATTGTTGTTGTTTCTCATCAATTCTCATATACGTGTTTGCAGTTAATAAGTCTAGTTTACTGGTAGATTGTTTTAAAGTACGTATACTATTACACTAGTTTTGTTCAAATATAGTGATGATCTCTTATTGGAACAAGCTAGTATTTTTAGCTAAGAAAACTGAGGGTTTTATCGTATCTATCATATTTTTTAAAAATATGTCAGCCAAATCACATCTTAAACTTCTACATCAATTCACGTCTTATGCTATAGTGGTGAAGTAAAAAAATTAGAATAGCATTGTATCAAACTTATATTTCTTTTTTATTATCTCAAAGGTCGAAATAAACCCCTTAGTAAGGTGCAGCAGTAAGTAGGTACATGAGCTGGCCAGTAGCCGCCGCGTGGGCAGACTACGTGCCCAGAATCTGCCAAATACAGCCATACTACGAACTCTTGGTGAAAATTAGATAACCACCAACAACTATACACAAGAAACTGTATCTTATCCCCTAAACATAAGACTCGTTATCGAAGTACGCTAGTATTATATTGTAAGGTGTTTAGAACATGTAGAGGTATGACACCGGAGCGCCCAGCTTGGACCGTCGCCGGCCGCTCTACGAGATTAGTTTCCACTCTCTTTGCCTTTTCACGGTGGACGATAAGCATCGCCACAGGAAGTTTGTGGCAGGCGGGAATGAGCAATCAATGCTTGTGGAGTTGTAGACTACTCGACGGTGTGGGACGGACCTTGCGAAGTCTCAAGAATTTGGTAGAAGGAGAATGTCTAGAGAAAGACATTCGATTGCTGAATTTTGTGAAAAACCGTTTTTTTTTAAAACAGGAGATATGTTTGTTATGATTGGTTTGTTGCATTATGTGTAAATATATCTCCGTTAAATAGAAATAATTAACATGGATAAGCATCTCCAGACTTTAAATAAAACTTACATAGTTTATTTCCCTTTACATCTGCAACTTAATAAAATCCCCATTATAAAATAAGTTAATGCACTCTGCATGTCAGATGCGTAAACTCAATGCAGTCTGAAGGGAAAGGTAATTAAATTTGCACAATACTTTGAGCGTTCCCCCCGAAGTAACGAAATTAGCCTATGTGGTGATGTCACAAAGGAATTAATACAACTTGATAACGTGGTTTAAGTTTGCTCAGCTTTAATGTAATTATGATAATAGATAAGACTTGTAAATGAACTGCACATTGCAGTTTGAATTGCAGCTCCTTTAAAAACATTCCTGAAAAGCAAATAAATGACTCCAGAAAAATATCGAGATCCAAATTATGGGCGCATAACGATCACATTTCGAAATGAAAAAACTCAGTTCCAGAAGCCAGAGATAATGAAAAGGAATACAGCAAGGACAGACTGCACGAGAGGTTTTTTTTTTATCTAAACTTGAACCATGTCCCGGCGTTCAATGGAAGTTGGGATTCAAAGCAATGCGCTCATTATTGGAAAAGTGCACTTGATAAATTCAATCTTGTAACTGAAACTTGAGACAGGAACAAATATTTGAATAGAGGTTTGCGTTTCCTTCGCAATTTGTCTCGCTTCGCTAGTAAAACGAAACGGGTGTTCCAGCGACTTGTATCGAGCGCTTGTTTGGAAATGAATGTTTAAATTCTGTGTTGCTGTGTAAATATTAAGTTGGTATTTTGTTTTTGTTTTTGTTACATGATCTTTTATGTTTTAAATACATAACAACGAATTTCTTAAAACGTTTTATTTTAAAAGCGTTTGTTTTAGCTTACTAAATGAAAATACAAGGTAGTGATTTGCATACAATAAGGCAGGCAAACAGTACATTCTTAAAAAAATCGGTTCGATACGATAAAATTCAGTCGAATTGAGAACCTCTCCTTGCTTACAAGTCAATTGTAGAAATGGTGATTAAATACCAGACTTTAAAGCAGAGTGGTAAAAAAGAAAGAAAAAAAAACAAATCAAAAAAATAATCTACAGTTTAGAGGCGTGTCTGCAAACATTCGTGCGATATTCATGACGGTGGAGGCGTTTAGAGCGATTCTTGTAACGAACAGGATGACTTATTCATGTCCTGAAGGTAGACGCAATAAGATCCAAGACTGGTACCGTATAATAAACGAGACAATAACGAACAGCCTGTTTCCATCGACGACGGTGGCTGATATCGATAATTGTCAACAATTATTATGCTCCTACATATTTATCATAGTCTCGCAGGTACCGAATATAAATAATTGTGTTTACACTGCCTAACTAATATTAAGAGTAAATAGGTTTCTTCTAGGCAAGCGTGCTACATCTTAGGCTATAGTGGTGCTTAACATCAGGCAAGCTAATGTCAAACGTTAGCCTATTTCGTGTTAAAAAAAAAACGTGCATATTTTTTAAGATGTCAAAGAAAGAGTATATATGTTTATTCTTTGCAAGCATGCTACATCTTCGACTTTACCGTCGCTTCCCATCAGGCGTATTTAGGTATATAATAATACAATGAATAAAAAAACATGGTCCCTTCTTAAATCTGTCCACGTATTGCTTAGTTCATTGGGACTAGATTTAGTGAATATATTGGTGTACTTACCTATCTGTGTATTTGTTTCATTTATTGAGCAAAATATCAACTCTAATTTACTTTCATGTTTCAAGCTTTATCGTGAAGTTCTAACTCTGAACTATTTTTCATAAAAGTTGTAAAAAAATACATTGTCATGAAGAGCGTTCTTCAATTTCATGTAATTTTCGTACAAGTCTAAGAAATACCATCAGCGTTGAAACTATGCAATTTATTTCAGGATAAAAATGCATCTAATGTCACTGCTGACGTGCAAAAAATTGCGCTGTAATTTTTCTTGTTGCGACGGAATAACAAACACTAGGTTTTGTAAAGCAATAGAATTTATATTTTTAATTTTATAGTTTCAGTAAAAAATACATTATAATAATAACATTAACAAACAACGATTTCGTGATAGAGCATTAGAGACGCGTAACTTGCTAGTTTTGCCAATTGAGACTTTTATTATATAACAAAAAACTTCACCTATTTTTCAATGAGTGTCAAAAAGTTCAAAATATACTTACAATTTTTTTATAGTTTTGCTTTGCGTGTTCATAGTTTCTGTACTTCGTCTGTCTGTTGTATAGGTATGTAGATGTGCCAGACATTGTTCGGAGTTTCCTTCCCATATACGTCCAAACAAGTCTTCATGAGAGGCGCGCAGATCTGTAAGCCAATAAGGAAACTAGTGTAAAAGTAATTTTATTTCAAAACTTAATACATACCCATACAATCATTATTGAAACTCTGCCTTATACTTTAGTTTTGAATCTGAACAAACTTACTTGTATGTACGTAATTTTACTTACAACAAAGTATTCAAGTCGCCTACATATTTGGCTATTTCGATATCCACATGGTGTGAAATAAGTAGGTATACTTTACTTACTTTCCCATAAAACCCCACGGACCAAGCTCCCAAGTTCACGCCCAGGTTTGCGTTGGTGGCGCAATGATTTATGATGATGTCTGTATTCACCTGAAACAATGGAGCTAACTTTTATACTTTCCTTCAGAAGTTAAAGTTAGCTAAGTTTTTGGAGATTCCATAATTCATAAAAAAATACTCATTTGAATTTGGTCAGACATAAAAGCATCAAGGATAGATATTTTTAGGGTTCCGTACCTCAAAAGGAAAAAACGGAACCCTTATAGGATCACTTTGTTGTCCGTCTGTCCGTCCGTCCGTCCGTCTGTCAAGACCCTTTTTCTCAGGAACGCGTAGAGGTATGAAGCTGAAATTTATATCAATTACTCAGGTCTACTGTCCCTTGAAGCTGTGAAAAAATCAAACTTCTAAGCCAACGCAATCAAAAGATACAGCCATTTATGCCGCAAATTTTCGACACTTGCAAGGGAATCAAAACCTACAGGGTGCTTCCCGTGAACTCAGAATCTTGAAATTTGGTACGAAGCAACGTCTTATAGCATAGATAAAGGAAAAATTACGAAAACCATAAATTTTTAGTTACATCACAAATTTTTTTTTTTTTAATAATCTTAAACTTACTACCCATTTCCTCATAAACGCGTAGAGGTATTAAATTGAAATTCATACCAAATACTCAGGTCTATAATACCTTTAAGCTGTAGCAAAATCAAACTTCTATGTCAACGCAATCAAAAGAAACAGCAATTTAAGCTGCATATTTTGAAACTCGCAAGTACTTGCAAGGGAATCAAAACCTAAAGGGTACTTCCAGTCGACCTTGAATCTTGAAATTTGGCATGAAGCAACGTTTTATACCACACATAAAGGAAAAATTCCGAAAACCTTAAATTTTTAGTTACATTACAAAATATATATTTTGTAAACCTTGCAGGTTTGTACGGAACCCTCGGTGCGCGAGTCCGACTCGCACTTGGCCGGTTTTTTTTTAATGTAATTAAAGATTCTCGCGCGATTAAGCGAACTCTCTCTTAGAGTCGTATTTCCTCATGACTGAGCATCGTGACTCCCACGCACGCTTACATCGTTGGGGGAGTGCTCGTGTTAATATAGGGTTTAAACTATGCCCATGCCAAGTTTCATTTAAACCGATTCATCCAAAAAAATAACCTACCTACGTAAATATACGTTATGCCTTAATAAAATTACAAAGATTACAAACACATACAGAAATAGGTTTATCTTCCAACTCAAACCGCGTGGGCTTGTCCGGTGGCGCTCGTATTGGTAAAACGCGCCATCTAGTGTTCGAAACATAATGCTCGCTCAGGTACAGTGGAAACATACCGCTTAGGCCAGGAATTGGGTTTGGATCATACCTTATGTACAGCGGCTGAAACAATGCATCATTTACTAACACAGGTAGATTGTAGACCTGCTTTACTACAGGATATCAACTGAGCTGAAAGGGGCCTATATATTATGTAAACAAAAGTGACTCCTACTCAAAACGACGTGATAATTGTAATAGTTTGGTCACTCTCGTTGGAACTTGATTTTTTACTCAAAAGAACCATAAAAACAAATGAATTTTCCCTGAAATTAGGTATACATTCCTATTCCTTGACTTTATAAAAAAACATTTCCACATAATTTTTATTTCGCAAGACATCAGTAGAAACATACATCTAAAAATATATAAACGTAATCAATCTTAGCACACGTGCTCATACTGCTCATGTCATAGACTTGTCGTTAATAAATTATTTATCATAGTACAATTCTTACTATATTACATACATACAAATCCAGTCCAATATAATAGATAACCTTCTTTTATTGCAAACTAAGCTTACTATTATCAATATTGCTAGGATACACCTACTCAGACAACCTAAGCCTGTCGGCTAGGTCATGCCTGTTTGCGAGCAAATAGATACCTCGGTCGAGGCTGACCAATGGTCTATCAGTCCCTTACTAAGGTATACTCGTATCATGCTCGTAAGTCGGGGTAACATATGTCATTACACATATTAGACTCCTTGTTATTTCCAAGTTCACTGTGACATTACAATAAGCAGTTTAAGACGAAATTTGGGTTTGCGAACTGTATACTTTACGTTTAGTTGAGATTCGCCATTAGCTGCATTGCCATTGTATCTTATATTAAAAAAAAAACAAGAGGCTGACAGGTTAGCGAATCTATCTGTTACAGCTGGCCAGGAGTTTGTCATACAGCCCAATTTTAATGAATTATTGTATCGTTTCAAAACAATCTGTTGGTCAGCTTTCAATGAATATTTCGACGAGAGGAGTAGAGAGAAAGGCATTTGGTACAGAGTGCTACAATGTCAGCCGCCTCCTGTACCTTGGTTTATTACCCCTGAAGTTAGCAGAAATTTAAATGTGTTGGGTAATAGATTGCGATCCGGACACTTTCCATCAAGGAGTTATTATTATTATATATATTATATAGAGGCGCACCTTATAAAGCGAGCCGAGTCGCCGCTGTGCGAAACTTGCGGAGTCAGAGAGGACGTGTATCACTTGTTGATGGAATGTGCCCGGAATGCAAACGTCAGAAAATCTATTTTTTCCAAATATAATTTGTGTCAATACGATGTGGGCGTATTCACGCACATCCTAGCGGCTCCCGCGTCTGAAGGCGCGCTCATGATGTACGACATGTTTGCGAGGTTGTAACCGCTTTATTGTGGCTACAGCTTCGTAATGCGTTGTGGATCATGATCGCGCCCATTTGTTTGTACTATAATTGTGTTATTATTATTTGTGTTCATACTTATTTGATTTAGAGTTTATAAATCTTTAAAATTGTTAAGATGTGATGTATGATATTGGTTAAGGTATGATGGGACTGACATGCCAGTGTTGGCCAAAGCCCCAGTAAATAAAATTATGATTAAAAAAAAACTGATATTTTAAAACTCGGTCAGATATAAAATTATCTGATTGCTGATTGGTCTATTCCTATGAGCATTCGTTAGATCTAGATTGGTCCTCACAGGGCTATTATGTTGTATTGCATGTTCGACGAAACTGTTTGCTCAGACGCTAGATACAATAGAAGTCTTTGGTTTGTTCTGTCTATGGAGAAACCCTATTGACGCGAATGGGATTTTCGTCCCTGACAAAATGTATAGTTCTTTTATACCAAGATTACATTTTATCCGTCCCCGGCAATTTTGTTTTCATAATGTATTGAATCTGCGGGTCCAGAAAGGTGGTGTTGCAGCATATTGAAGGCTTTCCTTTGTTTATTCAGGTGATCTTAGATATGTTGTTGATTAGCCAGTTTGATTGATTGATTGATTGATAAATTCTTTATTAAAACACCACATACATAAAAAAACAATACAAAAAAACATAGAAAATAAAATTTGCGTTTTAATTGGCGGCCTTATCGCTAAGAGCGGTTTGTCTCATTAATATGAAAAAAGAAAACGTATTGTATAATTGTAAACGTTATTTATAAGTGACACAAGCTACGAGTTAAAAAAACTCAACTGTTAAATTACTTTTGAAAACAATGTCTATTTGACTCAATTTAAGCGGTTTGCTAATTGCTCCTTGTCTTATTTGTACCTATACGAAAAAATAATAAATTTGCTATAAATTAGCTACATTTCTATGATGATGCTAAAACCCTTGCTAATCTCGTAAAATTGTCTACAACCATACCTACATGAAAAACACACAAACTTACCTTTTTACCTACAGACGAGGACAGCGTCAATAGAAACTCCTGATTATACTTTAGTACCTCACCCGTCCTGTCACAGTAATCTGCGCTGGTGATAACAAACGTACTTCGTTCACAGGGACTGATGTTTGGCAACAATATGACTGAGCAGCCATCCATCAGCTCTTGGGAGTAGCTGATCTCGTTTGAAGATATGCGACCTCCGAGTAAAACCCCCACCTTGCCTTCGATTGGTGGGTCTGATGCTAAAATGATAGATAAAATTTAGAGTTGTTGTCATGCCATTAAATTAGACTAGCCACAGCTTAAGCGTTCACATTTTAAACGCCCTTATTTGCTTAAAAAACTATATTGAGTTATAGAAGAGTTTGTTAAAGTTAAGCGACAGCCTACGCAGTCCTTCTGTGGATGGGCATCAAAGCAGCGACATTCATAGTGCATAACTCGACTTTTATTTATTACAGAAGTTGTTGTTGTTGCGAATTCATGTCACTTCCAATAGGTTGACAATGTTGTCCTTACTCTTTTTAAACTAAGGTCCATTTGTTTTTTTCCTTCACAGCGCAATCATATCGTGATTTTTAAATCGTCCTCCTTGAAAAGTTATCCTAACATAGTATAGACAAAACCACAGGCATAGATTAATTACATATATTAATCTCATAAGAAACACAAACCTGGAACATGTGGAGCCAACACGGATATTTTATCACCGAAATGTATGTGTCCGGTGGACTGAGTCACAAATGTGGGTGAGTTCAGGTTCTTAGTCATGTTGCGGTACCTTGCCAGCATCAAGTCGCCTTTCTTCATTTGTTCCAGAAATTTGTTTAATTTATACTGTAACATACAAACCAATCGAGATAAGTTTTGATTTATATGTAGGTAGGTACCTTATTGTAGGTGAGATCTGGTGGCAGTTGCTCTATGTAAAAACGGTTACTCTGCCAAATTAAGTGGACCGGAAGCCGACTAGATAAATTAGGAACATGATTAAGAAGAACAACTTGCTCTTTTTCATTTATTTACAACAGTCATTAAATTCAAACAAGGGGAAAAATACATACTACTTCTAACTATTATATAATAAGACAACACTTAGTAAATGTTTAAGTGCTTGTAGTAGTAGTGGCTGTAGTCAAACGTAAACCTATCCCATGTAAAAAAGGGCGTCTGTCCACTATCAGCAAGCTGCGTGCCCAGCATACTGGCGGCATTACCACACTGGATGGTAATGCTGATGCGTTGAGTCAGAAAAAGGCCAGTATTTTGGTCATGCAACTATGGTATACAACTATATTGGTATATATATTTATATACTATTAGGTTTTTAGTAGTAAATAAAAATCCTCACCTCTTCCAATTTGGTAGCTTCAAACCAGTTCCCCACCCGGACCCGGTTGCTGTATACAATCCCCTTGTCTTCTTCTTCCTTTAATTCTATTTCGCTGAACATCTTGATTTACTATTAAATCTATCTTTTAAAACAATTATCTCAAAATGAATTCTCTTCGTATATTTCTTCGCTATGCAATCGATAAATAAAAACAAATAATGACACAAGTTCAATATGTATGTCAATTTGACACCAAATAAATAAATCAGTAAATCTAAAGAGGCTTTTTAAGTATTTTTGAGGTTTGGTGATAGTTTCTCGATTGAGTTGGACCTTTTTAAAAAGGGTAATAGTATTCTTTGGTTGGACCTCAGCATGACCTCACGAAAAATAGCCGTGATTACCTTTATCACTACGATTTCAGTTTATTTAAATATAAAACATCAAATAGACTCTATATGGTACATTTTTAACAAAGATAAATTCTCCAAACGTAAATTACTTAAATAGATATTCTCGAAACCGTGTCAAATAGACCCTCACCCACATCCTGCCCCGAAAAATATACAAAGGTAATTTACGTGGCCCGATTAATGCAAAATGCTCAAACACTTATGAAGCAAGCCACATTACTTCCGTAATGATAGGTATTATACCGCAAACGAGCCTTGTAAAACCATTTCGCTCGAGGAGAGGGCACCGGAATTCACCGCACAAAGCCGAAGAATTCCCCTCTACAGTGTAAACAGAATATCTTGTGAGCGCAGCCTAACTGCTAAGACGCTTAAATTCGGTGTTTATGCCATATAATTTACGACAAAGTAACAGATACAAATATTACTTAGTGAACGCCTATAAACTGTAAAGTTTAACAGAGACCCTTCAAGTAACAATGTTGTATTCATGACCGCCGTGGAGAGCCATTTGTTTTAAGGTTATTGTAATAGTATAGAAAGCTACTCGACTATTAGTTTAAATTAGGTACCAATCAAATGAAAACATAGTACTATTGAAATATTTAATGGCAATACAATAAATAACTATTAATTTCTAACAAACAAAAGAACCTAAAAAACATTTATAAAATTGACAAAATGTGTAATTTTCGAGTAATTTGCCTAAAATCATGATAACATGCTAAAATCAATCTTATCTTTGTTCCTCAGTCTTTAGATTTGGTTTCAATATCGCTCACTAGCGAAAAAACGTTTTCAGCTGTGTACCTCTGATGTATGTCGATGTAATTACGACAGGTTACTCCACATTCCTGAAAAACATAATCTTATCTTTTAAAACAACATAAAAAATACTTCCTTTAATAGTAAGTTACTATTGTTCGTAGCTTTTCGTAGTAAAATTCGTAGAGCTCGTAACAAGCACTGCTACGAAAGCTACGCAACTTGCTAAGTAAATAAGTACATAGTGAGAAATTATAGAATGCACGTACTCTACTAAGATTCGATAGTTTATTTAATGTTAATGGATTAAATTTGCAAAGTTTTTAAAAACTTAATCATATCCTCGCAAATAAGAGGTCTAGTTAATCTAGACATTTCTGAGGTACATAAATAGAGATACTGTAGGTTTATATATGAGTTTACCGGCCCAAAAAATGTTATCATCCATGACTGATTCATCACGCACAGACTTTTATCCGCCACACAGTTCTTCAAAACTAGCTTAGCGTTGGTCTGAAACAATTCAAAAGTACTTATAAATTATTTAAAAAAAACAACTCTTTTTACAATACTGGTTTTACACTACACTGGTAATAATGCATAGGTATGAAATCTATAGATTTATTGAGCAATAGGTTAAGTCTGATTAAGTTTATTTCTAGGTATACGATTTTATTATAACGTATTATTTTATGATATTAAAAAAACATGGCAATGGTAAAAATAAATCAGTAAAACTGAAAGTATGTTAGTTGGTTCTAGTTTTAAACTGCAATGGAGCAACGAATCACCGTGAATATTGGTAAAATAATATATTACTACCCGGTACAATGCAAACGAAGAGTCGAGCATCCTCTAGTAGTAAATAAGTACCTGTACAGCACTGCCCAAGCCTTCCAGACGGTTTCGCGGCAGGAGAGGCATGGTGGTCCAGCGACAGTTGCTGTCCTTGATAGAGCTCAGGCGGATGGGCATCCGGTCTGCCGGCCCCGGGACGCCTTCCGGGGTGTAGCGGACGTACAGAGGCGCGGCCTAAAGAGAAACAAAATTAATAAATAAATATTTCAGGACATACCTATCACATAGCGCCATCTAGCTCCACACTAAGCTTAAGTTTGTATCATGGCTACTAGATAACGGACATAATACATATATACTCTTCTTTTGTAAATGCATACATAGGTACTCATTATATATAGGTATAGAAATGACAAGACTCAACACAAGTAATTACAAATTTTAATATTCCTAATTACTTGTGTTATGCGGGCACCGCACCCCTATATTTGAAGGCAGCGCCATTACCAACTGAGCTAACAGAGCAGTCAAATAATGTATATGGTAGTATAGCAAGACTTAACAACTAACAAATACTATTTATTTATTTATTTATTGTAGTTACATGCTGTACTTACAGACTATTTCACCAAAACATACAACATGGATTAGTAGAGATACTTCACAAATATACATTATTATTAATGTTTTAGCAAAGGAATAACAAATTCGCTTACATAATTTAAGCACGCATTATAAAATACTCTGTAATTTGAACAAAATTATGATGGTGGTAAGTGGCAGAGTAGGTAGAGGTCGCCCTAGAAAGACTTGGTTGAATTGTGTGAATGAGGATATGTGTGCGAGAGGAGGAATGCGGAGATGACGAGTGACAGAATGAAATGGAAGAGAGGACCACACATAGCGAGTTAAGTTAAAGAG
Organism: Macaria notata; assembly: GCA_927399415.1. Classification (NCBI taxonomy): domain Eukaryota; kingdom Metazoa; phylum Arthropoda; class Insecta; order Lepidoptera; family Geometridae; genus Macaria; species Macaria notata. Next base: position 8,276,078 of record OV656727.1, read on the forward strand.
AAAAATGGGCGAGGCCTCGAAGACTCGAAAACTAATAAAATAATTATTTACATGTACCTTATTAAATGACAGTCATTGTAAGCAAGCATGACCTCTAACAAGATTTAAGGTAATGCCTCTTGAAAGCCAGCCGCATACTACATTTTATACAGAAACTAAACGTAAATTTGTTCGGATATCTTTAATTTTATGTCCAAATCAACTCTACTGCAGGTTTTAGTCTTAAATAAATAAAAGATGTATGTGTGATAATATCTGGCCCATGAATGCATCCTAAGTACATAATTTTAATTAAATAGTACCTACGTTGAATAACACTAGAGTTGAGACCGGAATTAATCTTTCACAATGAGAGAGTTAACGTGCTTAAGTTACGTAGTTAAAACTTAAGCACTAATTCACACTAAAGTTTTTATTTGCTAACTCATATAGAAGTAATGTAAATAGCATCATGGGCAAATTATAAACGTGCGTTTTCCACAATCGAAAAAAAGAGGGTTTTAAACCTAAACCTCTTTGGAACAAATTTGAAGTGGTTTTGATAAAGTACTACTAACATAAAATATTTCTAGAAGAGATCAAAGTGAATTAGGGTGCGTTAACAAAACCTGGACTTTATTACCTATCATAAGTTTAGGTTGGGTCGTCGCCAAGACATTTTTTATTATTTTAAGAAAGGCCATCCAGTGACTAATATTGTCTGGCCACGCTAGCTTATTTAAGTCTATTTCATTGCTCATTTTGAGATCTATTCGTCTAGGCAATATCACTTATATTTTATACAAACGTGAGATATTTATACCATACTATTATATAGGTATAATAGGAAAATGTAGTTGTTGCTTTTAGTTCCATTTTCATACCGTAACGAAGCGACGTTGTCATAGTAAACGGTACTAGGAGTTGCATAGGCTACTTTAGGTCCCGTCACAAGGCGAGTGAAACCGCGGCCATATACTAGTAATAAATGAAAAAACTAAACAATATTGTGATGGCAAAACAGGTCCAAATAGCCATGTCACTGGCGTTAAACGAATCTCACGTATTTTGATTACGATTAACCGTGTCGAACAAATTGCAGTATATTTTGTTCAGACTTACGTGTGGCTCCACGGTAGTGCTAATGTGACTATTGATTTTATGTAATATTGGTATTATTTTTTTTAGCCTTACATTAGGGTCTCCATAATTTTCAGCTCTCAGAAGAAACTCATCGCCGTAGTTCATCTTTACGCCGCGTAGTGATTCATCTTCAGTGCTGGAAAACAAATGTCGGTTATTTATAAAATACAGTTCCTTTACTTTTAACTTAACGTGACCAAGACCAAAAGGATGACATGCGTCTTCGAGCCTGCGGACGCAATTACGATTACTTGGGAATTGGGATAGGTAGTTACTTAAAAAGAAATATAATTTCTTAAAAACATTTGAAAAATACGTGTAGGTATTCCAGTCTGGTCATATTTAGGTAATCTTAACGTAAAAAGAAAGAGTAAAGTACCAAATTACCAGATTAACCTAGAATAGGCACTTTTTTAAGCAAGAATGAGAATATTTAAAAAAAACTGGATGGTGTACAAAAATTGGAAACAAACTCCAGTATAAGTTTATTCAATTCCCGTCTCTTCAACCAAAGTATCTTGCACATTCCTACGTAAGTACAATACTAAGCCCACCACCAATTAGTCGAAAAATAAGATATGATCGCACAGATCATCCATGGAGAATTTCATAATTGCCATCAAACTCAACAATATACATAATTCGAGTTATCACTTGAATTCAATAGACAGTAATTAGCTAAATCCTAAGCCGTATTAATAAGAGCTCAGCGGTGCGTAACTAGCTTAGTTCTATTCACGATTTCCGCATAAATGATGAGTTATTGTCATTTTGGATTACCTTTGCGCATAGCTAGGTTCACATTATAAGCATGTGCGCAGGTACATAGTTAGATACATATAGAGCCTTATTACAAAATGTAGTTTAATTATTATTAGTCCAGAACTTTCAAATTACTAAGTCCGTTTTTATTGCTAGAAATTTGGCTGTCTACTGTCATAATTATTAAACTGTCACCTCGTCTCCAACACGCCAAACAGTATGGTTTTCACCTTGTCTAAGCTAAAGTACTTCTCATTTTTAGGACCTTCGCGCTTGTGGTCTTCCTCTGGATCAGTTACTAATTCTCAGATAACACTCAGCTACTGTTCTGCACCATCTATTGCCATCCCTGCGTACTAAACCCCTGTCGATTTGTATCCAAACGTAGTCAACTTTGTTTAGGTAATAAAATTTGTGTTACTACATATATTATTATTACTTTAAGTGGAAAGATATGGGTGCCCACCAAGATGTAAATATCTAACCTAGAGAACACCCCTAACGAATTACTTCTGTGGAGGTCACGACACTCAGTCATGAGGAAATACTACTCAGAGAAAGAGAGACCTATTATTATTACTAAAAGAAGTAATGTACGTACTTAAGTATAACAAAGGTGTTCCGGCAGCAAGGAGTGGTGATGGGAGACAGGGTCATGAGGCAGCCATCATTGATGTTCTGCATGTAGTCCACCTGTCTCTCGGAGACCAGGCTGGATAGAGCCAGCCCGTACTGCTGCTTGCCTCCAGGACCAGCTGATTTTGCTGGAAGAAGGAATAAATATGTCAGTAGATATATCAGACTCTTAAATCACACCATATTCATGTTTGTTAGTATGTTTAGGGTTTCACGATACAACGAACGATGGATTATAGTGATTTTTGATATGATAAATGCAAGTAAGTTTCTGAGAGCGTCATGGGCTATTTTTTATCCCGAAACAAGCCTCGTACAGGTACAATTACAATATTAATAAATATTATCATTCATTTTTCTCTTTCAATTTTAATCCAAAAGCTAACTTAGTTTTATAATTACAGGGCAAAGTTTCGCACAACTAAAGATTAAAATAGGTATAAGATACTGAAACGATTATTTATTTACTAGGCATAACTCATAACGCCATCTCACGGCAGTAACATGTATCAGAATCCACGTTTTTTTGCGCTGAAAATGGTGAAAATCTTTTGTCCATCTCGTTATATAAACAAAAATACAAACCAGGCATATCTGGTGCGACGACTTGGACGTTGTATCCGTACAAAATGAATTTGCCGCTGATCGCTAGAGGTCTCTGAAAAATAGTTATGTTATGAACTGTAGAAGCAATCATTCTAATTCCATTTATTTTGTATATGCTTGGGTATTTTAGCAAAATTCTGAATTGCAAGATGCTAAGTAAATCTGAAAAAGTTTGATAAGTAAATCTTTTTTTTTTCAAATCAGTAGGTACCTAATCAATTATTAAATTCTCTCACCTCTTTCAGTAAATTGCTGAATAAGTTTCTAGATCTCTGCAAAAGAAGTTCCTTGCGATCTCGCCGACGCAAAAAAACTTTGAATTCGTACTGAAAAAAATGTTCAGATAAAAATATTGACACGTGGTACACAGGTAGGCAAATTGATCTCGAGAACAACAGATACCGGAACATATTAGCCACCAACCCTTTCGATTCTTATTCCGCGATCTGTTTTCAACGTGCATATTGATTTTGATTCAGCACTTACATACCTACCTATAGAAGTCCTTTTGAAAGAATGCGTCAAAAATCATCTACGATAGGTACAATGATGACAAAAGCCTACGATAAAGTCTCACATAAAATACTTGTTAAGGACCTGTCAGATATTGGTATAAGAGGCAAACCATTAAACTGGCTAAGATCATACTTAGAAAACAGGATTCAGTTAGTCCAAATAGAACATCAATGCCCAGACACTAATCGGAGATGAAAACAATCAATCATTCAATCCCCCAAGGCAGCGTCCTAGGATATGTGCTCTTCCTTATTTACATTAACAAGTTGCCCAAATTATTACATACACATTGCACACTATATGCAGATGACATCTCTCTCATATTCAAATGCTCTCCAAGTACCAACTCTCAAATACATGTTAATATTATAAAAACTTTATCAACTATAAAATCATGGCTATCATATCGAAACTTAGAAATAAACACACAAAAAAGTAAACTAATCCGATACATACCACACCAAAGGAAACCTATCGACCTAAAAATATTATCAATGACTCTAGAAATTGATGAAATAAAGAAATGACGATTCCTCGGAGTCAATATAGATACTAACATGAACTGGAAAGAACACATAGCAATACTAAAAACTAAAATGTCTCAATTCACCTATGCCCTCTCCATACTTAAAATCAGCATATTACGCCTATGCTTTTGCCTGGCTACGCTACGGCGTAATATTGTGGGGAAACAGCACCGACCGCGACGTTCAACAGTTATTCATTATGCAAAAAAAATGTATTCGAATAATAGTAAACATCAATATCAGTACCAGCTGCAGATCACACTTCAAAGAAAGAAAAATCCTAACATTGCCCTGTATTTACTTATATTAAAATGCTGTCTTCGTCGTAAGTTTAAGATTTTAAATTTTATATTAAGTTTTAGATTTTAGAATATTTAGTTTAAATTTTAGCAACGCCCTAATTCCCCTCGTAACAGGGTAAATGTAAATACATTTATGTATGCTAATAAAGAAATTTGAACTTGAACTTTGAATGAGTACTCCCCACTGACCTCCATTACTCCGTTTTAAAATACAGATCTTAAAAAATAAATAGGTACAATGATAAAAATGCTACGCGTCTACGGCGTAGTCTGCGAGTCTGGCTGTCTCTTTTTCTCATGAGCTACAAAACTGGGATCTACGGAGCTTGTAGGTATAAAAACTTTCTCGCTACATACCTACCCTTAATTTTAGAAATAACGATTGATGTGTACCTACAATTTTTAATTAGAAACGAATCCTGGATATTTCGACATTACCTACGCGTTTTACGTCCGCGGCGATTGCGATTGTTCGCGGGTGCCGCGCCGCTTGCGGCACCGCAGCCGCGGTGGGTTCCACCCGCGCGCTCTGCGATCAAAGTCCGGCGAAGGTCCTTCCTGCGATAATCAACCGCCAGGTTTGCAGGCGATAATCGGCGGCGGCGCCCAAAAATCCGGCTTCGTTAGTTTTGAAAATAAAACGTGATTTCGCTACCGCGGCGGGTGCGGGAAAAAACCGCTCCGTGAGTCCTCAGCGTAATAGGTACTTAATTATAACTTACTTCATTTTTCAATCTCTCTTCGCTCCAATTACCAATAAGAACTGAATTATTGTAGGTCATTTTACATATAAAACTATTAAAATGCTCGTTGTTCACGAACACAAACGAATTGCGAATAAAAAAGCAAGATAAGATATAAAATACTTTTTTAAAAGGGTAATAGGGTAATAGTATTCTTTGATAAAATAGTCCTTTGCAAGGATTTTTATTTCATCACTCTCTTTCCCTCAGGATTGATCTCTCTTTTGTTTTATGAACTAGATTTTATACGAATAGAAACCTTATGTTGTTACTCTTAAAGTTTATTTTCTATAAATGTTAAATCGGGGGTGGAATCGGTCAAAAATGAGAGGCATATATAGAGCCATGAAGTTAAAGAGAGCAGTCTGTTGTCTTGCTTCAACAGCTTGCCAGTTTAAAAAATAATCTGTGATAAATGTCACTGTCAACTTAAGTTTTGAAATATTTAGCATAAATAATATTATTTCATTTTATTTATTAAAAATCTTACTCGACACAAAGAAATCTGAATTAATTTGTGAAATGGACCCTAAATAGAATAAGTAACAAATTAATATTATACTATATTTCACACAAGCAACATTAAATTATGATGACATTATATGACAAAAGGTGGCGGGAAAATAATAATTTCATTTATTTATGAACTAAATTAATGATAAACAATACATATGTGCCAGGAGCATAAGGCAAGGCGACATTTTCTTATCTGCGTACGCAATGGAATCTGCATATGCAGATAAGATACTATTCACATAGTATCACGTTCAACACGAAGCATTAAGTATATAAGATGTTAGTCTTAATAAGAACACATTCATTCACATACATATTGATAATATACAAGTCACAATATACTTTGATACGTCCCAAGATGTAAGTGTTTAAATTATCCCATCACCCTTGCCGCACCGGCAAAGTGGTGACCCCGACGTGATCAATATATTTCTATACATTCTTTATACCAGTGTTTGAATTATTCTTATCATCCTTGCCACGCCGGCAAATATACACATATATACACTAATAAAACTAAAACTAGAATAAAACAAATGAAATAAATAAATAATAAATCTAACACAAGTTCATTTGTAACTAATTTAAATGTATTTTATTGTAAAAATAACAAAATGTTAAGAACTTGTAGTGTTCCGGGATGCAGAAGTGAATCTTATAGTGGCTGCAATATCAGGGGGCACGGCAGTGCCCCCGCCAAGTCGAGCGCGAAGCAATAACTGCCGTACCACCCTTTTCTCGAACCGTTTCGCCGCATTTTCAGCCCCCTATTTGAGAACCTCTTGATAGGACTAAAACGCTAAAATTTTCGTCATCTAGAAATTCGTAATAACACACTTGAAATCCAGAATTTCAAGTTGGTAGATCAATTAGTTCCGAAGTTATGCTAATGCAAAGTTTCGCATTTTCGACACTGACTCACTCACTCACTGATCATCAAAATAGAACTAGTACTTCCCATAGACCTAGAGAGCTGAAATTTGGTACAGAGGTAGATTTTAGCGCCCACATAATGGAGAAACTATCAAAACAAGATTTATGGAAGATCTGGACTAATGACCCTGATGAGAAATCGTAAGAGTACAGCCAAACTATTAGCGTTTTTACGAGAAATATGACAACGCAGTACATGCGACGTCAAAGTGAGCGTGATGCGAGGCCGAAGGCCGAGTATCACCATCACTTTGGCCATCAGACCTTAGAGTACCATAAGGGATCTCGAAAACTATAAGAGATAGCGGGTTGGTGCTTGAACTAAATATGATGAGAACTGGTGGTATGTATCGGATCTTACAAAATCATCATCATCCTCAGCCAACTTTCTACTGCATTCAATTTTCTATATACAGTCACGTAAAATTAACTATAATAATAAATAAATCATGATCATCAATAAAAATGAATATACTATCAAAATAAAAATGGCAAAAGAACTTAATTATAACACGTTACATACTCGTTTAGGTTAGTACATGAAACACAAGGTAAAGGATTATAATGGTGTACATAGTTTAAACCATCACTCGTTTTAGTTAGAATATGAAACACAAGGAAAATGATTGTGTAAAAAAAATACTTATAGGATATAGGCAACTACCTATATGCAATTCAAAATCAAATCAAATCAAATTTATTTATTAAACAAAAGCAGTTACAAACCTTAAGCTAACTTAATTGTATATTAAACCTATTTACATTAACTTGTTCTGGTGAGCCCTGCACTGGGTACGAAACCTGTATCGCAGGCGCCCACTTCAAGATGCGCTTACTAAAAAGTGGTGCGAACCTTTTGATTTTATCAAATTATAATTCACATTATCACAAAACGTACATTAGAGTAAATTTAGTTTAAAGTTCCAGCTATGTTCTTTAAATAATTCTACAGCAAGACACTTAATGTGTGAGTGTGTGTCTGTGTGTGTGTGTGTGTGTGTGTGTGTGTGTGTGTGGGTGTGTGTGTGTGAGAGAGAGAGAGAGATTGAGAGAGCATGTATGTGTTTACCTGGTGTGAGCGTGTGTGTGCGGGTATTGTAGGCTAAGAGTTCCTACTTTATTATTTTAAGAAGTTCTTCTGTTTCCTTATATGTTAGATGCTGTAAAAACGTTTTTAAAATTATCTTGCATTCTCTGTATGATTTCGATATTATGTCACATTTATTGTCTATTCTGTTATAAATATATGGGAATCTAAAATTGGGCATGCGTTGAGCGAATACCGTTCTAACAGCAGGCAATTCGGCACGTAGAGGTCTTTTCTTAGAGAGTCTGTTAGAGATATAGATGTTTTTGTTTCTGTGCACTAAGAGCGTCACTTTTTGAATGTATATTTGGCGTACTGTAAGAATGCCTGTGTTGGCGTATAGGTCGCACGTCGGGTATCGGTAGGGTCTTTTAAACATAACTTTTAGTACAGCTCGTTGTGCCCTCTCCAATAATTCAAATAAGAACTTGTAAATAAATATTGTAATTACTGCAAAATGTTTATGATTTTGATTACATTGCCTCCTTGTCAATTAACATTGCGACATTTCTGCTGGCGTACCACAGGGTGGCGTGCTATCACCTCTTCTTTTTTCCCTTTTCATTAATTCTATATCTAATAACCTCTCTTCTCTCTATCACCTCTATGCAGACGATTTACAAATATATACTCAATAAACTTTGGAAAATCTTGATGTGGCCATTACAACAATAAATGGTGACCTACAGCGTATTGGTGACTGGAGTCGCATGTTTGGTCTAACTATTAATCCAAGTAAGACACAGGCTATAATAATCGGAAGTACACAACTTATTTCAAAAATTAATTGGTCACGCATCCCGCAAATCTTGTTTGATGGCGTCCCAATTCAAATAAGTGACACTGTAAAAAATTTAGGCATAATGGTTGACAGTCAGCTCTCATGGATATCACAGCTCAATGAGGTCAGTCGAAAGGTCTTTGCATCCTCTGCAGCTATTAGGCGTTTGCGTAATTTTCTTCCGATTTCAACCAAAACTGCGCTTGTTCAGTCTCTGCTACATCCTATTTTAGATTACGCTGACGCTTGTTATCCTGACCTAACCGAAGAGCAGCTCGATAAGCTCGAGCGTCTCCAAAATTTCTTTATTAGGTTCATATTTGGCTTGCGTAAATATGACCACATTTCTGAATTTCGCAAAAAGCTCAAATGGTTACCTATCCGTCTTCGTCGTAATACTCACCTGCTGTCCCTCCTCAACAAAGTCCTATTTATTCCTTCCACTCCTTTATACTTAAAGGAACGTTTCTCCTTTGTGAGTGAAACTCACTCTTCATCCCTTCGTCTTTCACGTACTCTCATCCTACAATATCCTAAACTCAACCACTCCAATCTGTTCTATCAATCCTCCTTCACAATTAAAGCTCTCTTACTCTGGAACGACCTGCCTTTAAATATCAGGCAGGCTAAATCTCTGTCGATTTTCCAGAGTATGGTATACAGCTATTACATCTCTACTTTGTAAACTATCAATCGCGTTTATTGGTGTTAAATGTGTGTGTTCATAGTTTATTAATTTATTATTATTTGTAACATGTAAATTAGTTTGATTTTCTTTTACTTTCTCTATTTAGTTATAGGTTTAATTTTGTTTAAATTTTATTTTTATTTTTTAAGTATTGTATTTATTTGTACGCCACCGACCAAACTGATTTCTGTCACCGTTTTCTTGCTAAGGTTGCCTGGAAGAGATCACTCAAGGTGATAAGGCCGCCCACTTGTGCATTCTTTTATAGTTTAAGCATCTCATATTGTAATTTATTTTTGGTGTGCATAATAAAGTAATATTGTTGTTGTTAACCGAATCGATACTATTATAAGTTACAAACTAAAGTGCATTTTGATTTGTAAGTAAGTTTGTTGGTGTTTGTTACTTAACGCGTCAATAGAGCTAGGGATAATCATGACTGGCAAGATGCAGGTAAAATAGGATCCCAAAAGAGACTGCTCCAGATGTGGTAAGAAGATGAATTGATATATCCTAATTAGGTATATAATTTATTGTCACCTAGTTAGAAAAAGACAACAGCCTGACATACATGCGCCTCACTTTGCTCGTAATTGGATCAGCAGTCATAATTCCAGTACTAAGTATATAATATTATTTCCATAGTCCTTTGAAATAATGATCCAAAAATACGTTTTGACTTTACCGTTATAATTTCAAACTTGATTTGCTTGCCGTCATTGAATAGTGAAATTATGGCCGCATATAGTACACGTACCTACTATTGTACCTACTAATTATTAAAAACCGGCTTTTTAAAATTAAATTTTCTACTTATTAAATAGGTACTTTAGTCATTTTCCGAATGCCAGAAGAAGCCAGAGAAATGTTGAAGTTGAAGTCATTTTCTGAGCCAGATACCTAGACGATAGAATCGCTTTTGCCAGGCAGGTGAAATTACATACAAGATTGTATGAATATTTATTTTAGGAGAAAGTGTATTTTCTTTACATCTATTGATGATGACAGGTGGAGCACTGGCGCAAGGCAGTTACCGAGTGGTGCCCGCCCACGGACTAGTCGCCGGAACGTCGATGCTAGTTGGGTCGAAGACATAGGTAACATCCGTCGCAGGTCAAACCTGGACGAGGCTGGCGCAAGGTTGAAGTCAATGACATATTGAGAGAGAGACCTATACCCAGCAGATGAAACCGGTTATAGATGATGATGATAAATATATTTTAATATTTAGCGATATGGCATTATTGGCTTTAGGCGTGTCTAAATAAAAAAGTGTACTAATGCGTGCCAATTAAGAATAGGATCGCGTTTGCTGCCAACTTCACACAATAACTGTCAAAATAGTACTGCCAGCAAAAAAAGTGCATAATATTTTTATTATTATTCATATTGTGCAATAATTTATTGTTCATAGATTAAGATTAAAATTAATAAGGTAATATTAATAATTATTGTATGATAATTTTATTCATTTAAAAACACTATTATTGAATTTTATTAATGAATAATATTTAAAAATTAAATCTATAGGTATGAACATATATTACATAGTTAATGCTACTAATATTATTTTATGTAATGTTTATTCTTTCAAATCCTACTCATTTATAATTAACTAGTAGCGCTACACGGTTTCACCCACGTTAATCCAGGATTAAAAGTTTAATCCGGGATAAAAAGTACCCCATGTTTGTCAGGGTGAATGTAGGATTCCAATGTTGAAAGAATTTTTCAAATCGGTCCAGTAGTTTCGGAGCCTATTCAATTCAAACAAACAAACAAACAAATAATCAAATCTTTCCTCTTTATAATATTAGTGTAAAAAAAAATATTTTACATTTTACGCCAAATCTACATCAGATTTGGCGTAAAATGTATAAGATTTGCCAAAAAAACGTACCTACATTAAAGATTCAAACGGAATAAAATTTATGTAATTATTTTTTTGCACACCATACACTTTGGGTATTAAGTTGGCGCGTATTGCTGAACAAAATGGCGTCTTGACAGTTCTATTCTTATTTGGATCGTCAAAGTTTGGCACTCATGTTTGGCACGCATTTTTTTATTTTTTTTAATTGGTTTGGCACGCATAGTAGGTCTATTTGGTTTTGACAGTGACGTAGGTATTTAAATCTCTTCGAGTGACATTTTTAATGATATTGTAATAATTAATTTTTCTTTACACTAATTTGTTTTGTGTAGCTAATTAGCTGCTTAAATAAATCTTTCTTCCTTATTATTTGATACCGGACTCGCACGCTTCGCTTTGCAGTGGAATTCTCTCTCGATTTGTACTGTTATTTTATTCGGAAACTCCAACGTCATGATTCTAACATGGACTTTTATTTACCTCGTGTCCATAACATTATGCCAGTGCCGGATATTATCTTCAGTGGACAAGGCCTACCAAACAGGTGTGAAAGCATACAAGGATGAAAGATGGACAGAATGTATAACACGCTTTGAAGAAGCTCTGTATCTTTATAAACTCTACAAATCCACTATTGTAAACTGTAGAACAAAATGTAACTCTGAGAACCTCGAAACAGAAATTAAAGAACCTATCGGAGATTTGAAAGCTTATGAAATATTTTTCAATAGGAAGGCATGCTTATTGAAGTGCAAAGACAATGGATTTGATGAATTAAATTTATCAAGCAACATACAAGATACAGTTCTGTTTGGCATGCAGACAAGGAAACCTTATGAGTATCTGCATATCTGCTATTTCCAAATGAATTTGATGCCAAAGGCAGCTTCTTCAGTGTACACCTATTTAGTAGCTAACCCAGATGATGAGAAAATGCAACAGAATCTACAGTATTACATACAGCAACCAGAAGTTGATGCAAAAGATTTGACCGACTTTCTAAGTGATGACTATCAAGTGCTATACAAAATAGGCCTGAATGCATACCACAAACAAAATTGGGCTGATGCACTAGCCAATATGGAAGAGGTGCTGACTGACTATTTCACTGCAGAAAACAGTTGCAGGGCTGAATGTGAACACCAACCAGAACAAGAGTGGTCTCCGGAAATTTCTATTACAATTTCCAATAACATAGCGGCTCTTCTGCATTGCCAGCAACAATGTCAAGATAAGCTGAAAACCCTTCATTACAATTCTGGAGTGGAATTTGTTGCAGATGTACTTAACTACATACAAATATGTTATTTCCGCATGGATCGGGTCCAGGATGCTGCGAGAGCTGCTGCAAGTTATCTACTGCTGTTACCTGATGATGAAGACATGTTGGTCAATAAAGACATTTATAGCAGAATGGTTGCCGATGAAGCATTTACTGAGAGATCTGATGTAACTTACTATTTCAAACGAGACAAGTATGAAAAGAAACTTATACAGTTATTTCATTCAGGAAATAGTAAAGACATATCTGATAATACTGTCTAAAAGTCTCTTGGTTTTTTTTTAATGTCTCAATAGTAAGAGACTATATTTTTTTCTGATTTATTTTAGAATAAGTACTTATTTGCCAAGTGCCTATTGTGGTAATTTTTATACAAAGTTTTGCATTTATTTTGTATACCTACTAATTTTTATTAAAAACTACTTATAAGACTAACTTGTGCCATTATGATAATTTTAAGAAAATTGGCTAATATTATACCAAAGATATTTTTGATGACCTATTAAAATGTTATATACATGATGTTGATCTTTATTTTTGCTATTATCAATTTATGTCAAATGTTATCTTCAGTTCCTTCTGAAATATTGTTAAACAGTACTTTATTACCAATTAATTTTATTTTGATTATATTATGGTATTTATGAATATATATGTATATGCACAGTAATTAATCTGTACTAGCAGAATGACTTTGTAATAAACATTGTTTACAATAATGAAAAGTATATTCTAGTACCAGTAGGTACTTACATAGATACAAGCAACAAGACTGTAATTTTTCGAGGCCTAATGCAGATCAATAAGGGATTGATGATGATGTTATCAACTATGTACATCATATTATTTATTTGGAATGATGTAGGTTCCTACTGTGATTAAAAGTTTATCTTATGTCATATAGTAAGTTCACATGTTTAACCCTTGACCCTTGTTCAAAGATATCTCATTTATAATAGCCAATGTTTCCCCTCTACCTACCTAGGGAATTTTATGCTAGGTAGGTACATAGGTACTTGAAATAGAAAACAGTGCCTAGCGCTGCGAAAGCCGGTTGCTAAGGCAGCGGGGGTGGTGCAAAGTTCGTTTCTAGATGACGCTACTAGCTAGTCTCAATCTGTCTCAATATAATAATATGACGTCACAAAAAATGTTACCACGCACAATAAAATATAATATAAATATGATTGAAACCGATTAGATGTATCAAGCATAGAATATTTTCGATAATTCACGAGATCTCAGTAACATTTTGAAAAATTATCCTTAAATCAGCGCTCGGTGAAATCTAAAGTGAAAAACAAACCATGTCAGTGGGATACCCTGTGTAGATTACGTTAGCTCGGTATTTTTGATAAAATCCAGAAATATAATTATTTTGTGCCACGGGTAGATACACTACACTAGCGTCCATTTCACTTTCGTCGTGTTAAAATATATGAGAATTCAACATGGTATGGTATGTCGTTTTTATAGAAATTATCGGACATATTTCATTACTGGCAATACTAGTATTTTTTACTATGGCGACATTGTCATCGGATATATTCCGCAAGAGGGCGTTTCTCCGATTGCCTTGCTTTGCTGTCAACAAAATAGATCCGTGTTTTTCGTGATGAAATTAAAGTGATTTTTGCTGCGTAAGTTGATATTTGCCATAAAAACAGCTCTTTCTATGCTTCAAGATAATTTGTAAAGTGTATGTAATATGTCAACTACCAATGGCATTTCTCTATGTTTTGACGTCACTAGAATTTACCGATCTCGCCGTCCTTGACAAGAAGCTATTCGGTTTGTAAGCTAGGTAGGTACTGTGATATTTCAATGTACTGTTTTTGTCTTTCTCTTTCGTGTTTTGCTTTCAATGGACCTACTTCTAATTTGCTTTTTACAAGTTAGTCTACACGTGCAGATCCATACTCAACCATGTACTAAGGAAGGGGGGAGGGGGGACAAGGATCCCCCTACCCCTCTGGGGGTTGGATTTTGAATCAGGGGTTTAAAAATTGTATGTACCTGTAACATTTCCTTCTGTAGGTTGTTTAGTAGGTAAACACCTGGACCTGACATTTACCTCTACAGAGGTCGATGGCTCGCTTCGCTTGCCACCTCCCCCCTTCACTATGTTCGGTCTCGTACCGCTTGCTCTTACTCAGGACTTCTGGCTCCGCACATAGGAATAACACCTAGTAGTAGAAACCACAAGACTAGGTGGAGTTGGGGTGCTCTATATCAGATCTGCCACTCTAATCTATTCAAGTGGGTCTCCATGTGTTTACTAAACAACCCACAAAGTCAATGTTACAGGTCAGTACCAAAATTTTTGGTACCCTGAATCAAAACCCCAGAAGGAGCCAGGGGGACCCTTGTCCACCTCCCCCTCCTTGTACATGCTTGGGTCTGTACCTATATGTCTATAGACTAATTTGTGTAATGCAGATTGGAAGTAGGTATTGTGATATTCATTGAAAGGCAAATTGGAAGTAGGTAAGTATTGTGAAGCCCATTGAAAGGGAATCACAGGAAAGAGAAGACAAAAACAGTACACTTTGACCCCACCCCCTTCCTTAGTACATGACTGGACCTGTAGACCACAGGAGCTTCTGAAGGGAGCCCACCTGTGGCCTGACTTGAGTAGACTATTGGGTCACTATGAGAGGGTGATCTGAAACAGAGCATCTTGACTCAAAGTTGTACAAGACCTGTAGTAAATAACCTTTAAATTGTGTAATGGCTTTAACTTAAAAAATACTCATCTCTGGTGAGGGGGATAAATAGGTTGATCCCTGTCAACCCTTCTATTCCCCTACATTTGGGGCCCCTAACTCAGACAATATCTGTTTCAGAATTATGCTCTGTACTAAAATATAGAATATTGGAGAATAGTAATTTCAACTTATATGGTATTGCCTCTGTACTGACTTACCTATTCTGTATACATATATAACTATTTATTTAATTCATTGTTAATTACCTATCTAAATTAAGTATCAAAAGTATAGTTAGAGAGTTTTACACCTATTAGCATTCAAAATTTATTTATTCACTTAGAATATGGTTCATACAAAGATGACCTTAAAAATAAATGTTTGTTCAGCATATCCTTGCCAGGGAGGGGTGTGAACAAAATTAAAAAAATAAAATTAAAAGTTATTTATTTCATAAATTCTTACTTAGGTACATTTAGTTGTTCATTAATTATATTTACAATTCATGCTTTCACGTACCTCGGTAGGCCTCGAACTAAGAACTTATAAACTAATAATATTTACTTAGTTTTAGTTACAATTAGTTCATTGACAAGTAATTATTGAGGTAACTTACCAAAAAATACAATAAAAACCAATTTACTGATAAATTTGATTGATCTCATGATTTCAGGATGATTAATTGATCTTAAAAATGGACATCACGGCAGAGAAGCTGAGTATAAAGAATCTCCTCTTCACAAGAGCCACTCCAGTGCATGAGATACCAGCTAATATATCCACAGAAGGCCGTAAAATATATCCATGTACAGACTGTGGGGACAAGTAAGTTATTTTTTTACTTCTATATCTATACGGCAAAGCTTTGGAACACTTTACCAGAAGCTGTGTTTCCTGCTAACTACAATCCAGGGGTTTTCAAATCTAGAGTTAATAGGTATCTTCTAGGTAAATGTGTTACACCCTAGGCTGCAGCAATGCTTAACATCAGGCAGGCTGTAGTCAAACATGAACCTATCCCACGTAAAAAATATATAATAAAGCTGAAGAGGGTTGAAAGTCTGAACTTTGAAGATATACAAAAAATGTTTAGATAACTACTTCGAGTTGATAGGAAAACACATTCCAACAATTTCCATTTTTTTTCCTGTTTATTTAAACGTTCATCATGCAAAAATTACTGAACGAATCATCATTCATCATCTACAAATCAGATCATCAAGTACAGATTGTCATAGGCTACTTTTGTCCTAAAATAATGAGAGAGAAACTGTGTGTGTCCACTAGTTCCTATAAATTACCATATAACATACTCTACTTACTTACTCTACTCTACTTATGTACTTACTTTGTTAACTATGTAAAATATAGGTTTGTAATTCATCCTCCTTTCTAGGTTTTTATTGTGTTCTAAAGGGCCTTGCCTCTTTGTAGTCCATTACCATTCTTTACTCTTCTATATGTTTATTTTACAACAAATAAGTATTCTAAAAGTAGGTACAGTCAAGAAGGCGTAAGCTGAGCTTTGCATTTGTGTGGGTGTACATAGATAGTGTAGGTGAGACAACCGGCTTAGAGCGCGGCGCCACCTTAGTTTGGTTTAAACCGGTTTTTACTGTTTTTTGTCAACCGGCTTACAGTGCGGCGCCATCTCACTCCCCCGCCCACCTGCCATACTTCACCTCTTGTACTGATAGCACCATTACGTGTTTCATTTTAAATATTAAAACAAAATAAAAGTCAAAAAAATATAAATTCAATACGTAGCGAAAAAAACGTATCAATGAATATGGATACAATAATGAGGTTAGCGAAAGAAAAAAAATGAAACTATCACTATAGAAGAATGGAAATATGTATGTGACCACGCAATAAAAGAAGGAAAAAAAGTTTCATGGATACGACGCCGCTGTTGATATAATAATGTAACGATTCATTATTAACACAAACGACACATAAGACGAGAACGAAAATTAAAACGATTGTTATAAGGAAAATTATGACGGTGCAATTTCCGCTGTAAAAGAATTGGTAATATATTTTTTATTTGTGAATTTTATATTAAAAAATATAAATTACATTTGTTTTAGGATTTTATTGTCTGAGTGTACTTTTGGTGATCACTCACACAAATGCAAAGCTCAGCTTAGACCTCGCGGCCTGTATATGCTGCAATACAAGGAAAGCTTTACTTCAGAATTGTATTTTAACTGATTTCAATAAGGGGGGGGGGGGGGGGGTATGAATTCTTCCAAAGTTTATTTCATATCTAAATATGATTGGAAACAGTCACCAATAAAGCACATTAGAATTTAGGATTGAACATGACTGAAGCAAAATTTAACACACCTTTACCTATATGTTTGTATTTTAATTTATGTGTGTTATTTTAAAATAAAATGAACCCTACTTCAAATTAATTAACTATTTTAATACTATGCTATTTAAGAAAAATAGTATCAAAGGGTCATCATGTTGCTGTCAATCCAAAATAGCTGTTACTTACCTAACATTTAAGTTGTAATATTATATAATTTACCTGATTGTACCCACAACCCACTACAGGAAATTGACATCCTTGATAAAATGGCTTCAAGCCAAACATTTATAACTAATTGTGGAGTATAAAAAATATATGAGTTAATTTATTAAGTGCTAAACCTGCACTATGGTTGTTTTAAATTAATCTTTTATTGGAAAATGAGCGAAAATAATCACGACCGGCAGGATGTGTCATATCAGGTGTCCATAGTACATCGATATGAGTGCTTGTCAGACATATTCTGACAGCACAAGTGGCGCCATCAGCCGCTTAGGACTTATTCACTGGAATTCTAAATTAATATAGGTTCAACAAATAAAATATTTCAAATGAAAAAAATACCACTCATACATTTTCTTTCTGTTAAATTAATTTTAACATAAAAACCTCTGTTATCAGCCTGAATTATGGGGTGGGTACCCTCATAATTTTTGCTGCATTGAGTGCTCTTAACCGTAAACATCAGGGTACAACAAATAACAAATCTCAATCTAGTTTTTTTTTGTTGATAGGTGTGTTAACCGGAAGTGTTCTTATCTATGGTTCATCAAAATCAGTTTAGCCCATATCAGCTCTGGTTTGTGTATTACCTACCTACTTACCTAATTGGTGTTATATTTTTGTTCCAGGTTCTTATTTGAGAGCAGCTATGAAGATCACGTCAATCGCAAATCTGTATTGATCACTTATATGTGTCGGCACTGCATTGCATCCAAAATCTTCTACAACCGTTGCAAGTTGCTGCAGCACATCCGATCTCATCCGTTCAAGACTGCAACAATAAACGTGAACGACTTGAAAGTGGAACCAGTTCCACTTGGACTATACAAGCTGCCGGCCGGCCAAAAGACAGTCGTTCGTGTACAAGCAGTAGATACCCAAAAGAAACCGCAAACAATTTGCTATGAATGTAAGAAACTTTTACCTAACGTAGGCGGTACATACAAAGATCGATCGGCACACTTGATGCAATTTTCAAATGAAACTTTCTCTTGCCCAGTGTGCCTGTTCACGTTACCTACCATATGCGCGATGCGTGCACATTTACGTTTCCATCTAAAATTCCCTCCTTATTACTGTCCAGAGTGCGGAACAAACATCGGAAACAAGAATGTCAACTATCCTTTCAACCACGACTGCGAGGGGTTTAAAATGATGAGAGCGACGGCGAGAGTCAAATGTGTCGTGGAACATTGCCACCTGCTCCACCCCAACGAATCTAAGGAACACATGAAAGATAGACACGTCAAAAGAGTATTCAAATGCCCCAAATGTGTAGTAGCGTGTTTCAATGAAGTCACAATGCAAAATCATTTGAAAACCCATCATGCTTTTGATTTGCATGCAAAGGCGTTGGTATTTTTCCAATGCGAGCTGTGCCCAGGTAGGTTGGTGCTTCAAAACCACATAGATAACCATCTACGAACTCATGGCAACACCAGCGTGTTTCCTTGCTGGTCTTGCGGCCAGGTGTTCAAGGAGGTTTTCGCTTTAGTAGATCATCACATGAAAAAACATGATCAAATGTCTGATGCCGTGAAAACAATGTTTCATTCAATCGTGAATGATTCCGAAAATCAACAAGGCAAAGCTAAACGCATATACAAGGTGATTAAACGATGTGATCAGTGTAAAAGGAATTTCACCTATAAATGCAAATACAACGAAATACCTGTGTTGCCAAACGAATGTCCTTACAAGTGCACGTCTAAAATGCAAACTAACACTTCGTCTGATAGCAATAAAGATCATATTGTATCATGTAATCATATTGTATGCTACTTATGCCATGACAAGGTGCCTTACAACTGGCCTGATATCAGAAAACATTACTCCGCGGCTCATAAAGAACATCGCTGTGTGGATCTCAAGGTGGTAGTAGACAGAATGGATATGGCGAAGTACATGCCGCGTGATAAAAAGAGAATCTCTAAGCAAACCAAGAAGAATAGGAAGCGTCAAATTAGGCAAGTAAGCGCAAATGACCAAACTACAGCCGAGGTAATTCCACACTTTGCTAACCAATGTGGCATATGTGGCCACCGCAATGTTGATGTAAATGCTTTAGAGGACCATCTCAAGACCCACCGAGATCCATGCATGGCGTATCAATGCTTAGAATGCGGAAAAAGTTTTGTTGTGAAGCCATCGTTTTCCAAACACCTGATGCTGGCGCATGGCATAGACGACGTGGAAGAATATATAAGTAGCAAGGAGTGCTACAATGAAAACGCTTTAGAGAAGCAACAGACGAGCGACTTGCCGACGACACCGCCCAAAGAGAACCAATGCACAATTTGTATGGATCAGTTTGATAACGCTGAAGATCTGGAAAAGCATTTCAGAGTGCATGGGATGGCGTTCCTACTAAAAAATACGTCTAACAACAAGGAACAGACATCCAAATTATTGCAGTCACCCACCTAAATCGAATAGACTGTAAAATACTAAAGCATCACGTACCTATTCAGGATTACTGCTAACTTCTTTGGAACAACAGTTCAACTATTTTGATAATTTGCTATAAAAATCGTTTTCAAGCATTTCGTTGCAGGTCGTCGAACTACTTGCATGAACAACTAAATACCTACCTAATAGAAATTGTTGATTTGCATAATATGCAAGTCATATCTAGGAGGTTGCTTACTTAGATAAATTAGGAACCAGTAATCCAGTATTAAAAAGCGAGTGTGGCTCAGCGGTTCCAGTGTCTGCTTTTCATCCAGACGCACCCTGGTTCGAATCCGCCCTACACCAATGACTTGTATTTTCAAGTTATGTGTGGATTTGCACTCGCTTAACGGTGAAGGAAAACATCGTGAGGAAACCGACATGTTTGAGGACCACAATATCCGAGGACATGTGTCTTCCGTGGAAGGACCTGGGCGCCCACCACGATGTATCTGCCCAAGAAAACTCCCCTAACGAATTAATTCTGCGGGGGAGTCACGACCCTCAGTCATGAGGAAATACGACTCAAAGAGAGAATCCAGTATGGTATTTAAGATTTACCTTTATCTATACTTACCTTTGCCTAGTGAGGTAAATAACATTTTTTTTTGTATAATTACGATGTATTTTGTATATTGTTATAGACTGTAAGTGCTTTGCCCTCAAACTTTTGTGGAAATAGTAATTAATAGGCGCGGTTATATCATTTAATTAATTGACGGGCTAAAAGTAAGCTGAGTAGAAGAAAGCTTAGTATATCAATATCTAATAAGCTTACAACATTGAATATACTATCTAAGTATTTACCTAATCATTGACTGAGTAGGTATTTAATTTTTTTAACAAGAAATAAGCTTACGTTGGATAATTAGTATTTTGTAATGTTATAAAAATAGCTTTTAATAAGTTTGGTAAAATAGGTAGGTAATAATAACCTACATATTTGTGTTCATTATTAGGTATTGATTTTATTATACTATTAAAATGCAAACCAAAATCTGTTTCTGTTTTTATTACCTATACCCATAGAAGTATAACAAACCCTATAGGTATCTACCTACTTAGGACCTATTTAGATAAGAATAAATATGAGAACCATGCCAATAAATATCCCAGTCAAGTGAAGCTGAACTTGAAGGGGATAGGGGATCGCAGCACTATAATAATTATTTTATGAAAAGGTTAATGAGTCTTTAGATTGGTACTTACTCAAAGCTGGTTCCTCCTTTTCGCTTCAAAGACGCTAAGGATAATCGTCGGGCATTTGTTTAAATGTTTAGGTTTATTATAAGTAGGTAGGTATTCAGTTTTGATAAGATTTCATAATATTCAGGGAATTTGTTATGTATTCATATATTGTTATACAGTAAAGACAAGTAGGTAGTTGGCATATGCATGGTTTCGGACGATAGTTGGCAAACTGTCAGGGCTGCGGTTGTATGCTTAACGTTCTCGGAGCCTCAACTAGCGATGCGGAGGAGGAACACCCCAGGTGTTTTGTTTAGTGGGTATGCTTAGCTTAGGGTTCGGTTAGGATAATGCGACTTCCGTATAGTCACGGTAAATCCCTGCCGGGATTGGATGGAAAAGTTTAAAATATTTTCCTGCGATAAAAATAAGTAGGTAAGTATTTCGGGACAAAACGATAATCATATGAATTCTCAAAATGAAAATATACTCAGATAGGTATAGGTACATAACATGCCTCTCACAGAAAAATATAGGTAGGTAATAACTTTGACTGAGATGCCCCTAAAAATACCAAAGGCAAAAATATATAACGACGAGAAGTCTACAAATTAAGAACAAGAAATAGACTATGAAATAAAGAAAGAAAATTTAGCAAACATTATGTCAAATGAAAATATCAGAAACCAATTTCTGCAATACTGTTTAAAAATATGTAAAAAAGTTATAAAACGGAATAAATAGATAGATAAGAAAACGTTAAGTACATATATACAATATATATGTATATCAACAAAATTAAACAAGTCTACAAAGAAGATATTCATGTACTTTCTGCACACTCGAGCAATACAGAACGTATCGCCGAGTTGCGTGTATGGATCTAGCTATGTCAATAAAAACACCAGCTCTAGCCAACTCAATACAAATACTATTCATGACAAACTGCTCAACGTCATTTAACAGCATTTTTCACCAATAATGCATCAACTATTTGACCATTCAGCCCCTGATTCAATTACTGTTTCCGAGCTACACGAAACCATAATTATGAAGCAAATTGCGAGTAATTTTTTGAAAATTCGAATGCGGGCCTATCTGAAAACGCATTCACAAAATTAACTGTCCCATTTACGAGGAAAGAGACAAAAACTCCATAAAGTTATACTTTTTAGCCACGTGTAATCTTATATCGTTATTATCCTGTAAATAATTTTCCAATTAAGATGCGGTCTGGTTACAGAACATTATTTATTGAGTTGTTCTCAACGAGTCCTTTCATTTGATCCCATGTTGTAGAAGCGCATTATTAATTATTTTGCCATCTTGGATGATCTGCCATATTGGTTTTAGAATGACGTTACGTACCTTATCGTACATTGTCATCCAAACTAAACGTGTATACAAAATCTCAGCTCAATCGGTTGAAGATATCTAAGTACCTACTTTAAAATTAGTTCCGAGATTCCGCCCGAACAAACAAACATACCTATACTGACAATGTTACAATAATTAAATAAATATTCCGAGACAGTGCACACAGCGCCATCTAGCCCCACACTAAGCAAACGCTTGTGTCCTGGGTACTAGATAACGGATACAATATTATATTTTTCCTTTGTAAGTACAGACTTATTATACATACAAACGACCAGACTCAACACAAGTACTTAATTATGCATTTTAAAATTCGTAAATACTTGTGTCGTGCGGGGATCAAACCCGCAACCCCTAGATTAGAAGGCAGAACCACTATCAACTAAGCTTACAGACCAGTCAAGACAACGACATGACATCACAATGAAATGGCCCTTGGGACTGAAGGATTTGATTATTTTTTGTAAATACATGCCTATGTAATAGCACATGTAATGGTAAATTAAGAGTGTGAATTTATGTATAAGTTATTTTCTGTAAATAATTTGTAGATTATGTACCTATAGTTAGATGCTGGTTTCTTCGTACTTTGAATAGAAAAACTAAACATGTTACTCAACTGTGTTTTTTCTTTATTCTTTCCCTTATAAATTTTAGGAGTTAATTAGCTAATGCAAAACAAAACAAAAAATTAAGCTTCCATTCGGTAGTTTTCATAAAAAAATACAGAATTATATTTTTAATACTATATTATTTTTGACATTTCTCTTTGTACATTTATTATGGTGTAAACTGATATAAATATAAATCCAAATAACGTCATAGATTGGACCCCGACACAATATTCAAAGATAATAATCATAGTACCCAGATAAAGAAAAAAAAATTCTTTGCTCTACTATTTTTCGGGCTGTTAGCTTTTGTTCTAATGGTTTTTTTTACGTGGGATAGGTTTACGTTTGACTACAACCTACCTAATGTTAAGCATTTCTGCAGCCTAGGATGTAACACGCTTATATCTATTTACTCTAGATTTTTGTTTTGCTATACTATACCTACTATTGTAAGGCGGAACGAAGTTTGCCGGGTTAGCTATTTTATCATAAAAATCAGATTTATCTAGGAAAGATATACAAAAATACAGTTAGCTATTATGGTTTCATTGTCATTACGATTAATTTATGATGCGTCCTGCTTTTAGGCATACATGTTGGGTCACCCTAATAGAAAGAGACTTCCCACCACTTAGAGTGGGATAGCAATGCGTAGGTATTTGAATTAAGTAGGTATTAGGAGTGTTTTCTCCTTTTCTACCTTTATCTTCATGGTCTCCTTAAAAAAATATCATGTTTTGTTTTGCTAATGCTTGTTTCGAGTAAATTAGGCCGTACATTTGAATATCTACTTAACAATCAATGGTCGTACATAGGTTCAATGTAACAATTAGTTCCTAGAAAATTTTTATGGAGTTTGTTTTTCTGATATGAAATAAATATTTTTCTCTCGTAATTTAGCAAAATTCGTGAACAATGCATTTGTCCGTGAACATATCTAACGCGTTACAGCAACTAGAAAGCGTTAAAGCTTCAGTTGATCAAAGCGATGACCCAAAATTAAAGGTGAGATATTATACAATCTAATCTAGTTGGCATAGGAAAAGGCTTTACTCAGTGATTACTCATGTGTTGGAACTCCCATGGTTCTGTCAGGAACATTTAATATGATCCCTAATATTTCTAAGTTAAACTTAGTCTAGTACTTAATATAGCTGTAATGTAAAACGGTAAAATGTATAAGTGTAACCACAGCCTTCATGTTTGTTGTCAAAAGTTCTCTCCACTTTCAGTTTTAAGATTGTAATAATAAGTACCTATTGAATATACTTTTTAAAAGAGTATTTAGATTTAGAAACTTAGTTGTCTCTATATTAGTGGTAGGTAAAATATATATGTGTGCAACAAATGGTACTTACATATTTTATATTTGGAAATAACCGCACTGCATATAAAAGTAAACTGCTACCAGAATTTGAATTAGCATTTATATCCAAGTAAAATTGATACTCCTCCTGCTTTGTATTGTAGTTTTTACAATGCATTCCTTTGTTGATGGCTATTGTAGAAAAAATACAAGATGAATCTTGAATATTATCAGCCAAAACATACAAACCTTATGCATCTACTTAATCTTATCTGTAATGAGTCATGAAATAACAGGATAAGCAAGTTTGTACAATTGTTTGTTATTGGTATGTTAAAATTAATGTCTGTTCCAGGCTTCCACCAATGATGACCTGACAATGTTGATAAATTTGCTAGAAAGCCCTATTCTGAAGAGTATAGCAACACTGCAAGATTCAGTGGAGATGTTGGCTACTCAAGTATCTCACCATCCTTCCATCCTTCCAGGGGACTTTGATATCACTCCTGCAGGTAAGGAGGTGTTTTTTTAAGTGGCATGTAAGTCAGGCATATGATCTCCTGGTCATCTGAAGCAACATCCATAAAGTAACTGAGCTGAGATTCAGGTGGGACACACCTGTTATTTTAACTTAGTGGATCCCTCCATCTTTGCATGCCACATTTGAGGATAAATATGAGTTTGAGTTGCCTATGGTACTATCAGCATCCTAAACTATCATATCACAAATCATGATGATCTCTTGCTGTGGCATAAAAGTAGAAGAAACAGACCAATATAGTTTAATATATTTATGTATTTAATTTTGAGGAATCCACATATGAAATTACATTGTGCAGAAAAACTTTGTGCATGCTTCTAGAAGCCTATGTAGATAATTTTACTTACAATTTAATCAAATCACTCAGTCGTTAAGATGTCAGAGGCCCTTAGGGCTTGATAAACTCTCGACACCAGAGTTTAAGAAGATTTCCTCCGTTTCATATACATACAGCTCATATTGTTAATTTCCTATTATTGAAGAAGTCAGTTATAAAATACATATTTCCTGATCTCCAGGTGACCTAGCACTGCAAGCTAGAAATCTGTACGACAACAATGAAGGAGAGGAGGAGCAGCGAGTGCCGCAGGTGTCTCCGCCGGCCAGCCTGGAGTTTGGCTCCGGATCAGACAATGACCACCTGCCAGGACTCACCCTGGACAGCGGACTGGATTCTGACATGTCTCCTAAAGGGGTTAGTGTTTTTTTTACACTAGATGTAATTTTTTTTACACTAGATGTAATTTGACTGAAAGTAAGCATTGACAGTAATTGCAAACAAATATGATATCACATTCCGAGAACTGAATGGACAAACATATTACCCAGAATTTGATTTAAGTAGTCTGTAATCAAATGTCATGGTTGTAAAAGATCCATTGAGAAAGTATAATTTGTTTCTTTTACATATAACAACAAGGCTTAATAACTTTTAAGTTCACCTGAAGTGACACCATGGCCAAAGGTAATGTAATACAATGAACAGTAAATGAGTTATTATTTTAAATGTTTCCAGACCCATGGCTTGCTAGAGCTAAGACGCGACGACTCCCTCGCGACCACCTCCCACAACATTGTAGCTGGAGACTGGGCACAGGTTGAAATCATCAACCTAGTCAATGATGGTACAGGATTAGGATTTGGTAAGTTTTTGTAGTACCCATGATACAAGCGTTTGTTCTGTGTGGGGCTAGATGGCGCTGATATGTCTTGAAATATGTATTAATTATTTATTTTTAAATATCATACAATTTCTACATATCATATATCTCTTGTGTAATGATATTTAAGGTAATGAATACAAAGCTTTGTCTTGGTAAATTATAATTTCATGTTTGTGTAAGGTTCAGTAGTGCAACTCTTATGTACCTATACATACCTATACAATACCAGTTGTATAGTAAGACTCAAAAACTAAGAAAGAGTGATGATTTATACATCTAAGAAGTTTTGTACTGTAACAGTTTGTATGACATTCTGCACAGGGCCAGCAAAAATGCAAATTTAATCTTGGCTCCTAACTAATGTACAAGAATGCAAAAAATAAGTGAAAATAACTTCTGACCAATATAACAGTTGATTGAGTGTTTTTTGTACATCACCACAATTAAGAAATATTAACCCAGTCTTGGGTATTTCTAGGTCAATGCACAGAACACAAAAGCCTCAGGGTCAATGATTTGCTTTTAATCTTTGACCAACAATTTATCATTAGTACTAGAATGGGCTGGAATCTGACACCATTGTGTGGCTAGGGCTTGAATAGCATTTGTATATGTCAATAAACAAACAAAGGAGGACAAGTTTACTAACAAACATGCATCTGAATTTCGTTTGATGTCTTGCTTATACATTTAACAGTCAGGAAATTAACCATCCGGTCGTCTGAAGAGACACAGTCTATGCTGAAGTACACTTGTCTTGCAATGAAAGTGGCTCCTAAATGTGGCTGCCGCAACATACCGCCAAGTGTGTGACGGTGGGTTTATTAACAAGCTGTATGAAATCCACGTCGCTAAGGACAGGCTCAAATGGAATAACATCATTATCAGCATCATCATCACAAATTTAAGGGCGAGGCCTTTGTCTGTGGAGCATGCGCCGGCCTTCCCAATCTTCTGCTAATTCCTTGACCTCCTTATACGACATGACGCCTGCTTTTTCCATTACCTGGTCCATATATGACCTCATCGGCGATCCTCTTCCTCTTCGTGCTTCCAAAAAGAAGAACGTCATAAAGGACTAATATCCCATGGGATTTACGACCCTTAGGAATGAGGACTACGCAAGAAGGAAGAGGCTTTATTAACAATATTACTATTCCAGGAATTATTGGTGCGCGTACTAGTGGTGTGATCGTGAAGACGATCCTGGCCGGCGGAGTGGCGGACAGAGACGGACGCCTCAAGTCCGGGGACCTCATCCTGCAGATTGGTGATGTGAGTATTGTGATAATATGCAGCAATATCGATTCGTTGGTCCTATTTTTATCTGTACTAAAAAAAACAAGTCAAACAATAATGAATAAAAGCATTACTTGTGTCGAGTCTGGTCGTTTCTATGTATAATAAGTATGATTTTACAAAAGAAAAGTATATGAGTATTATATCCGTTATCTCTTACCCGCGACACAAGCGTTTACTTTGTGTGGGCTAGGTGGCGCTGTGTGCAATGTCCCGGATTATTTATTTTAAGGTTAAATAATAAATTTAACCTTACTGCTCTACTCACTCAAATTTATAAAAAGAATTGATTGTTTAGTTTAAACACACACTACAATCTTCAATCACAACCCATTTAAGTATGACCACCTTTACGAGTTCCAATTGAAATGCTTATAATTACAAAACTCAACTTTGTGTGTTGACATTATGTATTTTTTGTTCTTTATGCATTCAGTTCATACAGACAGACATAGATCCCGTGGTAGTGCGCTTACAATTTACAACGGACTAGGCTAATATACGTATTTTGATATCTATTATTGTTATCATTACCATACAACAAACTGTAATATTCACTAAAAATATGAACATTGTTTATTTCAGGTTAGCCTGATGGAGATGGGTTCGGAGCAGGTGGCGGGCGTGCTGCGCGCGTCGGGCTCCCGCGTGCGCCTCGTGGTGGCGCGCGGCGCCGAGCCCGCGGCGGCGGCCGGGCCTGCGCCCCTCGTGCCTGCTAGGTAATACCATAAATACATAATACTGTAGTTTTTTTAACGACTGCGTCTCTTGAAGCGAAATCTTTGAAATTTTATTTGTATTGTGTGTGCCATAAGACGAGGAAGCAGCAAGTGTAGAAAAAACTAAGCTTGCCAAATACAGATGTATGTAGATGTGTTGACTGAAATTTTATATGACCAACCGAAATTGACCTGGATTGCTTCGAGAAAAGGATGGATGGTACAGCCCGTTCCGCTTTTTTGCTCGATTTGGCGAGATAAGATGTTGCGTGGTGAAGTTTAATCTTCTACTTCTGGAAGTCTCGGCAGTTACTCGTATTTCTATGTAGCTATTGCATGTATTTGTCTTATATGCCTTGAGTAGCAATAAAACTATAATATTCTAAACAGGCTGCTGTCGGAGCCGGAGGCGCTGGACCGCTACCTGGCGGAGGCGGGCTGCGAGCAGGTGTTCCACACGCAGGCGCTCCACACGCAGGCGCCCGCCACCAGGTTCCTGTTCGACCACCCTGCCACGCCGCCGCCCGACTCCGGTAACTTCCTTCACTATATCACCACTAGAATATACTTTACAAGAAGTTGATCTATCTCTATAGTTATCGCGTAAAAGTTTGGCGGTCACGCGTCCACAAGTCAAATACAGATCATTAATTGATAACACCACAAATTGCACGTCATATCTATTCCTATATCTAGTCATACCAACGTAGAATTTCAGAAATTTATATATTTACTAGCTGACCCGGCCACGCGTTGCTGTGGCTAAAGTTTTTGTTATATTACATTATAGTAAAGCGTCAACAACACGTGGTAATTATGCTGTTAAAATGTAGGTTATATGACACGTTCGTAGATTTACCATAGCAGCGCCATCTATTGATCACTTACTCAACCCAGTCGAAAGGTATCGACATCTGTTAGAATCATTTGGAGTTAACAGATAATTGCGACTGTCAAATAATAACAGACAAATAATTATTAGCAATAAATTAAAATTGCGACTATAATTTGAGATTTAAACTATCCTATCTCTCAAGTTGGATCGAACTGCACATGGTGTGCGAATTTTATTATAATCGGTTAAGTGGTTTAGGAGTCCATTGAGGACAAACATTGTGACACGAGATTTATATATATTAAGATATATCCATCTCTGTTGTACCTACCGCATTAAAATTGGCCTCCACGACTGCACAGGTTATGACAATGAGCGTTTCAGCTGTACGTTTACATGGGAACTATTCGGGCACAATGAAAACAGGAGTGTACTTGTCTCACAGGCGCGTTAACGACCGAGATTCGCCACGTATGATGAAGGGCTTATAGCTATTCTTAAGAATTTTCGTCATTTTGTCTATTGACAAATCAAATTAAAATTCCGTACTTCACACACAATCGTATTAAAAATATATTTTTGTATCTCTTTTGCAGATGCGGAGTCTCCGGAAGTTGATAGATTCACTGTGCAGCTAAAGAAAGATGAAAACGGCCTCGGCATTACAATAGCAGGTAAATACAACTTACACGAAGTAGGTAATAGAAGATTTCTAGTTGTAAAGTAAAATTTTATTGTATAACATGAACAATATATAACAAATGCTCTGCCTTTTGCTGTAGTTAAGAAACCATTTGTGATTATATACATAGCTTACAATATATAATATGTGGTAACCCAATCCTAAAACGTACATTTTCCGTGGAAGAGTCTGGGCGCCGACCACGATGTACTTGCCCAAAAGAATTTTCCCAATGTATTCATTCTTCGCGAGTATCGCAACCCTCGGTCATGGGGAACGACTACAATTCATAAGGACTGGTTTAGATTGAGACAATATAAAACCGCTAATCAAAACTCCTTTCCAGGTTACGTGTGCGAGAAAGAGGAGCTATCCGGCATATTCGTGAAGTCCGTGACGGCGGGCAGCGCGGCGGCGGTGAGCGGCCGCGTGCGCGTCAACGACCGCATCGTGGCGGTGGACGGCGCCTCGCTGGCCGGCCGCTCCAACCAGCGCGCCGTCGACGCGCTCAAGCAGAGCGGGAACGTAGTCACGCTGGAACTAGAGAGGTAAAGAAAGAAAGAAAGAAAACATTTATTGTGACAGATTTAACAGAAGAACACACATGAGTAAAAACATAATAAACAAACATAATATCTGCCACAACACAGCCCCAACTCAGCATAATGCTGGTTGTATAGAAGCAACCAGCGCTGGTCTTCCGTTGGGGCTGGCTGTGACGTGTTAGGTACATAACATGTGTGAAGTTGGTGGTTCAATGGTGTTCTTATTTCAGGTTACAACCATTTGTGCCAGGAGCAAAAGGTGACGTCAACTTCTTATCTTCATATGCAGATAGATCGCATATGCAGATAGAAGATGTCACCTTTTGCTCCTGGCACAAATGGTTTTAACCATTAATTTCATACATGTCATCATCGTCACAGACTAGTATAACAAGTGTTAATCGACTGTAAAAATATTGAAAATGTTTCCGTCGAATATCTTCTCAAATTTCCATACAAAGTCATCACTCATCATCGGAAATAGTCTACCGGAAAATCCTCCGAAAATCAATTGTAATATCAGCCGAGAATCCATAAAAATACTAGTTTTAAAATAAGTTTCTCAAATAATTGTTGTATATCCAGTAGAACTTCTATTTGAATTTCCATTAGAAAATTTCTGTAAGTGAGAACGCAAGCGTACTCACAAACCAGACTGGATCATGGAATTCGTAAAACATTTTACAGGTGGCCTAAAGTGACGTTTTGCCAAATGCATGAATAACTGGCCTTCTAAAGTGGAACTGGATGATCTGACATCTACATCTGTTAAGTACCCATACGTATACCCCACTTCGCATCAAAATTCTCATAGCGGCTGACCCTTAGTTTGGTAAAATGTCTGCTTCTAGTTCCGATGATCGCGGGTTCGATTCCCGCGCAACACAAGTATCTAGCCATATTCATTTTTTAAATTATTTGAGTCGTCTCACATAAAGTTCTAATACCATGTTCTTACAACATCCTCCGGCATCCAGATACCTCCGCGGGCCCAAGTTCGAGCAGCTGCAGCAGGCGATAGCGGCGGGCGAGTCTGCGGCCGCCGCGCCCGCGCACAACCCCTTCCTGCACATGCACCGCCCTGACCCTACGCACGCCGCCGACATACAGATGATCACCATACAGAATTCGTGAGTACTCTTAACCACTTGTGGCTCTTTAACCACTCGCGCGCCCGGGTGACTATGCTTACCTAAAAATTTGGCGTTAACTGTCCAGGTTATACCAACCTTGGCGATTTAGACACTTCAAACGTATTTTTATCTATGATAATATTGTAGAAGTTCATGAATGCTCCACAAGATGGATTTGTACTGAAATAACGCGTCTTTTGGTAGCACAACAACACGCCTAGCAAAATTAAGGTTAGAAACGTGAGCTTTTGATGTGCCAAGAAAGTAATATATCCTTTATTATATCCAATCCATCCAATTATCCATCCAATGCATATCTGTAATATATGAAGAATGGTTGACAAGACTGTTATATGTGGCATTAGAACTTTTTTCCATTCTGTATGTCTTATTAAATATGTTCTATATTATGTATGTTCTGTGTCTGTACAAGTAGTTGTTTGTGTCATTATATTTTCTCGGATTTGGAAATAATTCTTAAGAAAGTTTTTTTTGCGTTAAATACGTAGGACGTTATCATGTGTTTTTTGGGCGGTGCGGTGGTAAGATTTGGTCTTCTAGTGTCCTTTTTAAAGACAAGTCTGCTTGTCTCATACCAGGCTAGACAGTGCGGCTACAGAGGAGCCAGCGTCAGTGTCCCCCCCGCGCTCCCCGCCCGCGCCGGCCGCGCGCCCGCATCCTGCCTTCGAGATGCCGCGCACCCACGAACAGAAGGCGGCTATCAGGAAGAAGTGGCAGGGTATATTGGGTGAGACATTTTGGGATTGATTTCTTTTTTTAGATCGTGCAAGATAAACTGGGAAATACTTGAAATATTGAGTAAAATATATACGTACCTAATGTAATGAAACAGGCATAGTTTCTGTCAAAGTGAAACTGTGTTGGTTCAGCCAGTAAATATTTGTGTAATCGTCACAAACAACGCCAATTATGTCCGGTAGGTATACTTTTAATTAAATAGATATTTCTGTTCTTATTAAATTAAACCTTTTTTTATGTGGGGAAATCCGGAACGGACACCTACCTACACACAGCATCGGGGGCTTTTTGTAGGTAGTGTCGGGCTCCAACCGACTAAAACCCCACTGCGTCCATTCGCTGTGTGTCGTGGTTGCAGGCACAATTTCTTACTCGACTACAACCACGACAAATGATTAAATTCAACCTGAGTTAACTTACAGTCCCTCTCTCTTGAGTCGTATTTCCTCATGACTGAGGAACTAGCAGAACTAATTCGTTAGGGGAGTTCTCTTGGGCAGATACATCGTGGTGAGCGCCCAAGTCCTCCCACGAACGTCAGATTGTCACAATATTTTCTAATCATTACATGTATTTGCAGGCGACGAGGTAGAGATCGTGGTGGGCGTGGTGGTGCGTGGCGGCGGCGGGCTGGGCATCTCTCTGGAGGGCACCGTGGACGTGGAGGGCGGGCGGGAGGTGCGCCCGCACCACTACGTGCGCTCCGTGCTGCCCGAGGGACCCGTGGGGCGCGCCGCCGTGCACCGCCCGGGGGACGAGCTGCTGGGTAACTATTACTACAACATACAGATATGCTCTTTGGACATCTTCAGAGACGTACATAAAGGCGAAAAAATGAATATGCTTCGTCGACCAGTGGCGAGTAGAACGAGAT
The DNA here is from genome assembly GCA_927399415.1 of Macaria notata. NCBI lineage: Eukaryota > Metazoa > Arthropoda > Insecta > Lepidoptera > Geometridae > Macaria > Macaria notata. The sequence continues at coordinate 8,309,188 of OV656727.1, forward strand.
GAGATCCCTAATTACAAGACGTGTGCTACGACCGCCCTGTGCAGCCTGCACTGAGTGATTTAAATTAACTGCTTGTGTGATAAAATTTCGCCAAATATTGATAATTTTTACATATTCCTGTACAATGTGTACACGTCAGTGAGCGTGCACCATTACGTGCTTTCCGCGTTTTTGGACAAGTAGGAAGTGTATCCTAAGATGATTTTCTAGCCAATACGACTAGATCCTAACAAAAAATAATGATATTTCAGAGGTGAACGGTCACCGTCTGCTGGGCATGAACCACCTCGAGGTGGTGTCGATCCTGAAGGAGCTGTCGAGCGAGGTGTGCATGGTGTGCGCGCGGCCGCGCCCGCAGCCCGCGCTCGACCTGGCGCCGCCGCCGCCCACACTCGTCAAGGTGGGTCACGTACTGGGCATGGGCCTCCTGCACTGTACATGTACATACATACATCCAAACAAAAAAAAACTAAGTAAAAAGTGTCTCGAGTGGAAGCTGTCAAACTCATGAAGCTACAGTTGAATGAAAGCCACAATCTGCCTTGCCAGGTGGTCATAGTAAGTTCGAATGAGAGTGGACAACTCTGGTGTCGAGTTTTCAAACCTCACTTAAGGCTTGCACAGCTTAACGACTGTCGCACTGTGACTGACAGCCGGGACCTATAATTTAACGCCACGTTATGATATAAAATTAAGCGCCCTTTTTCTAAGAACCGACTCAGTGTTGGTTTGAAGGTCACTAAAAGTTTTCAGTAATATTCAGCTCAGTTTTAACCTAAAAGTATGTCAGAAAAATTAAAACATTAGCAACGTTTTGGCCATTTTCGAAGCAAATGTTTAAAAAAATATGGACTAAAAGAAACTAACTGTGCATTTTTGTATATTGACTTCATGCCAAGTGTAATAATTAATTAATGCTTTCATAATTACTTTAAAAAAATTCCTCGTACATATTCCTACTAACAGACACGTGACATTTTGTTAATTCATCAAATCTCGATTATGATGTTGCTTAACATCAGGCAAGTTGTAGTCAAGCGTAAGCCTATTTCTTGTTAAAAAAAAAATGTTTGGCAATTTAGTATTTCATTCAATGTAACATTCCTTAGCATATTATAATCCTTTTAATCTATTCATCAAAATTACTTTATTCAAGGATTAACCATCTCTGTCAAGATAATTATATAAAGCGTTATTGATCCATTAATTTATATTATCTTTCAAGAAGTAAGAATGTCCCAAAAATAGAATCAAAACAAACATCGTATGATGTTTGAGGAATGCGATTGATCAAGATTATCGATTATATCAATCAGGTGTGCAGTAAACATTGCAAAAATTACTGTAATCTATATACATATTTTGTTAATTCAGAACCATCACGTGTCACCAAACAATTTAGACCCAAACATTAGAGATAAAATATGGAATGTACCTATCATCCTTCCTTCACGTGATATTTTACGTCAAATGTGTAAATAGTATTTGGAGACAGCATTCAAAATTATAGTGAAATATAAAATGCAATTGATATTATAAACCACAGTTCTTCTTTCTTTTACCAAAATTGTTCACGACATTTGTACATATTATTCAATAAACTGGGATTTACAACCACAAGTGACGTTTCTTGCGTTCGACTTGCCTACACTGGAAGCATCCTAACCCCAGCCTACAAGTCTTTTCCGCCTGTTAGAATAGCACCTTTCCAATTTATTAACATTAATATTTATAAAAAAATACATGTTTCCAGGCGAAGTCAGACGGCAGTCTGGCCGGTGCCGGCGCAGAGGAGGGCGGTTCGTTGTCCGCCGGCGGGAAGGTACGCTCGCGCAGCCTGGAACCACTTACGGGGCTCGCCATGTGGTCCTCGGAACCACAGATTATAGGTAACTCATTATTTACATATGAAAACAATAATATCTATTTCTTAAAAAAAAAGAAAACAAACTCAACCGATCCAAAATTAAAGGAAGACTCATGCGACCAAAAATAATACTCTACACATATTTGATCAACGTTACAGCACGCCTCAATTCTAACGTGTCATATCCTTATACATATATTTTTAAATCACATATCGAGCTAAAATTACAAGGAATTCGAACAGTCAATACTTGATCGGTGTTTTTTGTCTCTTTATCCGTTTTCGTATCTATGAGTGAGAAAGATAAACTGATCGATCACAATCACATGATGATCACTTTTGGTTGTAGTGATGGTAATTTTATGTGTAAGAAAGACGGTAAATAAAAATATGGTTAACTTTTTTTGAAACACTGCTATTAGTAAAACCATAGACTAAGTATACTCAAGTAGACCAGCAATTCCAATACATTAGAGCGTACAACGCAAAAAGCTTGGAATTACGTATTATTCGTAGATGGCGCTGCTAAATAGCCCGGGAATATATATTCCGGACTAGAAACCAACAAAAAAAAATGTTATTGTGTTATTTAAGCCTAAAAGTCCCATAGTATTTTTTTAATATGTCATATTGGTCTAAATCGATTGTATTTTTTTGGATAATAAATTTCAAGTTTAGTAAAATTATCACAGGCTATTGAGAGATGGCGTTGCTGTCGAATGAAAGATAGCATTCGAATTATCGCATCCATAATACGCTAGATGACGCATAAAACAAAATTACCGTTAATAATAAATATTTTTGATGACATTGACAGCTCATACTATTATTATTTTATTCGTTGGCTTTGACAATTAAAATAAGAGAGGAATGTAAGTAAATAAATAAATGCTTGACTTTATGAAATCTGAATGAAATAATACCAAGTTTGGTTCAAACTTTTTAACAAAAAAAGGTATATTTTTTTAGACCATATGTAATTTATCATAGTGAATGTACCTACGCTACGGGTTAAAAAAACTCGTTAAAAAAATATGCCTAAACCTATTTTAGCTACTTAGATGATAATCATGAGAGGGGAAATTAGCTAGACCTAAATATAAAAAGAAAATTATATTTTCTTAACAGCCTAAAATAAGTCTACATCTTTTTAGCATCTAAATGATCACGGTTAGTCCTTTTCCTCGAAATGGTTTTGCATTTACTATGTTAGCAAAAAATTGGGCATTGCTGTTTGTAAAAATAATAGGCAACCAGAGATTGATGGGTGGGTACTAAATAACTTGGTTATTAGGTATAGGGTAGGAAAGACACTTAGATGTAGGTACAGTTTACAGGAAACTGTAAAAGCGGGGTAATACAATAACACATAACATTATAGAATTATCATTTATTTTTTAAAATCTTCAATTTTGGGTGGCCTATTTTGTTTTCGGACATTTTTGTTTTATCTTTAGGGTCAGGTCGGGAACAGTGACTCGGATTTTTTCAGATGCTGAAATTATGATGAAAAAGTTAAGCTACGATCTGAAATTCACACAAAACATATTTTGGTTTGGCCTTTGGTTATTATTATTTCTCCCCACATTATCACTTTTCTAATAAGGCAAATATAAAAGGTGTCAGATTATGTTTTTTGAAAATTGGGAAATGAGCCACTGTGTACCGGTACTGGTCTACAGTGACTCGACCCTGCAGTACACAGTGACTCTAATAGTACACAGTGACTCGGCCAATATATTATTCAATTAAAACTATGATTTTTAATCAGTTAAATGTATTTATTTAATCCGATAATCTTCTCTTTAGACTAGTATTTATTTACGTCAGTCATACATACCTCCTGGCAGTATCACCTACTTAAAATCACCACAAAACTACGACGATCTCACACGCAACACAATTTTCATATCCAGCCAGTGTTGCCAGAAAGAAAAGCTCATTCCGCGCTAACTGACCTCAAAAAATGCGCTAGATTTGCATAATTATTATATTTAAAAATATTAGGTAGATAACGCACTAATGTGCTAAAAGCATAACGACAAGAAAAGCGAACTTTATTTTGTAGGTATTTCTTGTTGATTTTCTTTTTGTGCTCTGATTTCGCAAAATTTTAACGATAACATAATTTTCAACCAACTACAAATTTTCGATTTAGCATGTCGTAATTAGCATAAATAACTACTATGAAAAAAAAAGTTCGGAATGTGTTTTGCGCTCTAAACTATCCCAAAAAGAACCAGATTTAGCGGAAAGCGCTAAAATGGCAGCACTGTATATTTCAATCAAATAAAACGCACATCGCCAAGACATCAGTCCACGACACGAACGAAAAACGAATAGGTAAGAGCGGCAACGTCTCACAAAGAATATAGGTGCACGAGCTGGCAACGTGTCATTATAAACATCTAAGTCCCGAATATTGTTTAATAGCGCCATCTAACAATTTTGCACTGTACTGCAACGAGGCAAGATTCTCTCTTTAACCAACACTTACCAAATTAATTTTATATAATGTCTCCATTGCATACTAGTAGTGACAGCTAGTGATCTATATTGGAACTAACAATCGGCGAACGCTCTAATGTATTGGAATTGCTGGTCTACTTGAGTATACTTAGTCTATGGTAAAACTATACTTCTATTGCTTTTATAAAACTATTCTATTGCAGACCCCGTGATATAATACAAGCGCAGATGTTTCTAATGCTGCAAAAGATTGTCACTGAGGTGTACGGGGTGTCTTTATATTATCTTATATTAAAAGCTGCAATTCTTGTTTGAGGCTGGCTAAAGATCGGAGCCAATGGCATACTATGAGAGAGGCCTACACCCAGCAGTGGGACAAAACCAAAAAATGATAATGATGATGATGAATCTTGTTTAAAGTCAAACCACTAGACTAAACACATGCAATTCACATTCAGAATTGTTTTAATGAACACCATTCTTTCCCTATTCCAGAGCTAGTAAAGGGCGAGCGTGGTCTCGGCTTCTCTATCCTGGACTACCAGGACCCGCTCCGTCCCGCGCACACGCTGGTGGTGATCAGGTCCCTGGTGCCGGGCGGAGTGGCGCAGCAGGACGGACGACTCATACCAGGGGATAGACTGCTGTTTGTCAATGACCAGGTAAATGTACATGTCAAAGTGGTCAAGTGTCCAAGTCAACATGGTCAAATGTCCAAGTCAAAGTAGCTAAGTATTCAGCTTAAAGTATCCAAGTGTCAAAGTCAGAACGTTTATTTGTCAATGACAAGGTAACATGTCAAGGTCACAGTGTTCATTGTAATAGGCCGGTCAAACCGTTTACTGAGTTACCGTGGTTTCTCAATCATATGCTGTATACTTTACTGTCGTTTTGGCTCCTCTATGCACTTTCAATTTTCTGAAGTTTACTGCTGAAAATGTTTTATAAAGTTGTGTTTAAGTATGATCACATGGACATGGCAATATAAATGTAAATTCAAATTCAAAACATTTATTCACAGAACATAGGATACATAAAGATGGTAACAGGTATTACAGAGCGCTACGTTCTTACCCATAGGGTGTGCAAATATGTACATTAAGTAAAGTGTAAATCCCACTCTTTCTATATTAATTTTCTTTTGATGAGTTGTACTGCACAATCGATCTTCTATATCTAAAAACGCCTTTCTAATTTCCAGAACCTCGAGAACGCCAGCCTAGAGCAGGCCGTAGCAGCCCTGAAGGGCGCAGCTCGCGGCGTGGTGCGCATCGGCGTGGCCAAGCCCCTCCCCCTGGCGGACGCGCCGCCCCCGCTCCCCAGCACCGCGCCGCCGCCGCCGCAGCGCGCCCACTCTAACCCGGCCACGCCTTAATGTTATACAAGTATGTTAACTTTATGAGCCCTCTGAAAACAAGAAAACTTACACTTTATAAACCCGCTGAAGAAAATGGACAGTTTTTGGTGCAGTATCCCTGGTCACCTTTTGTAGTATAGTGAAACTCGATAACTAAGAAATATTAAGCAGGGTTTGTGCGTTTGCCCGGCGCCGTAATATTTTTTTCAATATTTTATATCAAGCTACTATTCTAAAATAATAAAATGTGACAATGCGATGTAGTTTGCTAACGGTTAATATAAACGGTTGTATTTGTAATAACCGATTGAACAATAAATACTGAAAAATAAATCAACTGTTGGGCCGCGTAAACGCATGATACCCACTCAAGAAGTTTTCTAGAAACGAGCTCTTGAGTTTGGATACTTACTGAGAATGAGATATCTGTAATTATCCCTGAACCTATCGTTAGTTATGAGTCCTGCTATATAACAGTTTGTATGAAATAACGGGACGCTACACATCAACAGAAAGCTGTTTTTTTCATGCTTTTATCTACTCTCTGAGGGCTCACAAAGGTTCGCTAATATAGTAACAAGCATACCATAACTGCCATGTTGATAATATACTACTTCCTACTTGTTGAATTTGACGAGTGCAATTGATCTGCATTATGCCGATAAGTGTTTTAAATTAACAAAACATTAAGACAAGATATTAAAATTGACTAAAGATATTAATGCATTATTTGCTAATAAGTATATTACCATTTTTTGTAGAATATTGAAGTTTTTTTTATGTAAAACATTGGACACAATTAACAACTCGACAGCCTATTTTTATTGTTATCAATATTGTAGCTATAGTATTTGACATTTGTTACAAAATAGATTCAATAGTACAGGATCCCTGGTACACTTTTTTATTAATTAGATAGGTTCACGCTTGACTACAACTTGCCTGATGTTAAGCAACGTTGTAATCTACGATCTAGCGCGCTTGCCTAGAAGAAACCGGTTTACTCTCGACTTGAAGACCGACAAATTATAGTTCAAGGGGAATAGAGATATTATTATATTATTAAATCAGCTTAATAGTAATAAACGATGGAAAGTGTACCAAGGATCCTGTACTAAAACTTTGACTTTGCGCGTTATCAGATTATGGAATTACTATTCATTCGAGGATTTTTAGCTTTTACTAAAAAAATCGAAACTTATTAATAATTGAAATGTGACCCAACAATATTAGATTAAAGCTCTTTTTTCATTATAAAATTATATTGTGATTTCCATTTGTAAGTAATTAAGAAAACAAGTATTATTGCATTCCACTTTGACTAATACAAGTATTTATACTTTTGTACTTAGTTGGACTTCTCAAAACTATTTATTTATATTGATCAACATTTTAGTATAAAATATATTTTTAAGTATTTGACATTATTATTTCTTTTTTTTAGATATAAGTTTTAATTTAGGATAAGCAAATGTGAATTTACTAGAATCAACTCGTTGAATGTACTTAAAATTATATCATTCCAATGTATTGAGTTAAGTATTCTTTAAATAAATTTTACCTAAAGTTAAGCACTGTTTTATAGTCTTCCATTTTATTACTTTCAAATTCGGAACGTTTCGGCTCGGAAACGAAACGCCAATCGTAGAACTCCTTGTAACTTCTATGATTGGTGGATGACTGTTATTGGTTAAATGAGGTCAGTTTTGACGTCTTTGATTGGCGTTTCGTTTCCGAGTGGAAACTTTCTGAATTTGTGAAACACCTGCCAACCTAGTGTCGCGAGTTTTAAACGGCCTTAGGAAACTATAGCGTGCCCTTACATACATTATATACTATTAAGTACAACCTGGATCAACAGAAAGACATGTCAATCAAGTAACTATGCTAAAAATATGTAATCAAGTTACCGGATTGATTATATTTCATAGGTTTATTGACGAGCAACAAGACCCACCCATCTAACGATTAAGCCCTAGATTTGATCTATAAAATTTAAATAAAACACTTTCTTTTAGAAAAACAATATATTTTGTAACAAAAATATTATGCATCTATATTAAACCTTTTCGTAAAGTATTAAAAATCACATTGATTCCGTTGCACTAGTCCCTAGTTGAGCAATAATCACTAATTACAATAAAATTAGAAAATAATTTAGTTTGTGTTTGTCCCTTACCCTAAGTAACGCTTATTTCTAGATCACTCTTTGTAAAAGTCTTCTATGATGTCTTTGTACTTCTCGTAAACTACGTTCCTCTTGATTTTCAACGTTGGTCCTGGAATCATAATTTAAGAAGTTAGTAAAAGTGACAACCTACGTTCACAGTATGAGCGAATGCTGTTTTACGTATTTCCCACTTCGTATTTCTAGTGGCCAATGTGTAAACTTGATTATTTTAAATCATTTGTCAAATTTAAACTCTTGCTTCGTCTAAAAAAGCGGTATACCTTGACTATCTGCTTTTGCACAGATTTGTTAATAATTTTCTAACTATAATTTAAATAGCCTTGGTTTTTGTTCATCATTTGAAAGTAAGTCCTTACCTAGTTCTCCTGTGGGTACGGAGAAATCAGCAGGTAGGATGGTAAACTTCTGTATTTTCTGCGCGTTGGAGATAGCTTGCTTGTTCGCGCGCATAATGCCCGCCTCGATCGCTTTGTGGACCTGCAAGATAATAGACAGAATGTTAAAACGGTCACATCACTGTTCTCAATTTTCTAAGAAATACGTGTATACAACTCTACTTTCGTATAAAATGAGAGTCCCAAATAGAATTGAAAGCAACTGGCTCGTCGTCATTTTTGCTTCGTGTTCTAAGGGCCGTGATTTACTCCTTGGCCCATTCTTTAATGCACAATATTTTGTCATTGGACTATATCATCAGCAGCGCGCAGAGCATAACATAACTAGGTGCATGGACTCGAGAGTACCATGAATCTGGTCTAACCTTTGCTTAGAGCAGCAAAGTGTGCCTGGCTTTTTGCCTTCTATTTTCCGGTCATAATCTTTCTGACTCTGTTTGCATAAGGTATCAAAATTGACATAGGCTTCTGACTTCAAATTTTCTGGATATTGTTATCTTTTCAAGACTCAACTAGTCTGTAAAGGAGTTTTTTGAATATTCTAGTAGTGGAAATAAACCGGCTATGGTACAACTAAACCGCAAGAAATTCAAGTAAATCCTTACCGCAGCATCCTTGGTGTTGACGATCTGGCTGACCGTGGTGGCGCTGCTGCCGAGGCTGGCCACCCACAGCCGCGTCTCGTGCTCCAGCTCGTCCAGCGGCTCGCCCGTTTCAGAGTTTACTTTACTCTGGAATTTATGAACACGACTTGTAAATGTGACAATTACTAGTTGAAAATGGAAGAGATGAAATTTTCCAATAAATTTTCGAAGATTAACTCATGTAAGCTATAGATCTGTACCTAAATACCATGTGTAGTCATGCTTGTAGAGTACTAGTTGTTTAGCTACCATCGCTCGCAATTAGTAAACCTATAAAAATCACACTATGCCATTAAAGTGAAAACTTGGTGGCTAAGATGGCATTGTATATATAGGTACATATCAATCAATCAATCAATATAACTTTATTGTACACCAGAAAACAAAATACAGAAACAATTTATAGTAAAATTACTTAACCTAGGTACATTGGGCGGCCTTATCGCGTAGAGCGATCTCTTCCAGGCATATATTCTTAGCCTTACTTGCTATCAGGTAAACTATGGTCAAGTGCAAAGCCGTTCAAGTTAATATATATATGGGGACAGATTAGACCCTGGATCAGTACATATGCCACGATTTTATAATAGTGGCGGGTAACAACGCGGCGGCGCTAATAAAGTAATAGCATATAGAAAATTGGATAAATATGTAATTACCTCCCTTGCACATAAAGCTTTAAGTGACCGACCTTTAGAAGCAAGCATACAAACGCTCACCTTCAGAGTGAGGAGTATAGAGAGGAATTTCCGCTTGTCTCCAATGAGCACGGCGTACCCGACATGCAAGAGCTCGGCTTGCACCGCCTGCTCGATCAGAACCGGGGCTATGTTCTCTCCACCCGCCGTGATCAACAACTCCTGGGAACGAGATAATGTCTAGTTAGTATAGTTGCAAAGAAGCTTATGCTTGTAAGGCGCTAGATGGCGCTGTGCGAAATGTACAAATACAAGTACAAAATTATTTATTCACTGAAACTATTACATAAAACCTGTTCCGGAATATTTATGTTTAGTTGCTTTGCTGGTGATAAATGGTGTGAAAGACAGCGATAGATTGACAGTTATAAAACATGTAATAAAGGAATAAAGGTCCACAGTTTTTTTTGTGGAAACTAATTTTATGTTTCTGTAGTGATGTAACATACATTTTCACTGAAATCTGTATCGATCACAACTGAAATCTCGTCGGAGACTTTTTCGGAGGTTTTGTACAGAGCACGCTTACTATTTTAAATACTCTTGTAAATTGTGGAATTCCAATATTTTCTCCACCTACATATAAGTCTAGCTTACAAAGCTTTGCTCGTGAAATCGTAGTTAGACCACTTTAACAATCTATCTCAATACATAACGTACACAAACTTTAAACCCACCTTTATCCTACCAGTAATATACAGCAAGTTATTACTGTCCACGCGGCCGATGTCTCCGGAATGCAGCCATCCTTCCGCATCAATCGCCTCGTTAGTCTTGGCCTCATCGTTGAGGTACCCCATGAAGACATGGCGGCCTCGCATCATGATTTCGCCGGGACCATTAGGGCTCATGGAACCGCCGAACGCTGTCTCTGTGCCTTCGAGGAGCTCGCCTGATGAGTCTAGGGAGAATCTGGAAAAGATGAAGATACATTTAATGACTTATTTGGTAACAGATTCCATAGTTTTTTTATGAGTCAAGAATCAGCGTTTTTGGATAGTAGATTGCTTAACACCAGGCGAGTTGTAGTCAATTGTGACCTTATTTGCATTTAAAAAATAGTTGAATTTTACATGCTGGAAAACCATAAATAATTATAGGTACCTATCTATATAACGATGGACCGCGAAATCTTTATAGTATTTTTGTGTAGAAGGATCTAGGTGGACGCTCATCGCCATGTAATTCTGGATGGCGACACAACCTTTTATTAAAGCAGGATCCTTATTACGAGGAATTTGTGATACTGCGTCAGTTATTCATAATGTCTAGAGATCTACTTACTTGGGGTATACGCTCAGAGTATGCGCTCCGGATGCCTCACTCATTCCAAACGCATCTACAATAGGTATGTCTAGCGAGAGGAAGAATTTCTTAACATCCGCTGACAGTGGCGCCGCGGCCGTCACGAACGTCGTACATTTGTCCAAACCAAGGGATTCGTGGACTTTGCCGAAGATCATGCTCTTTGCCAATTTGTAGCCCAGAGAGTTCCCGGATTGCCTGAAAATTGACAAGCCATGATTAGAATATTACAAGTTCATCGTTATACAGGTTCTACAACAGATTTTCTGTTCTGTGGGGTCACCGGTAGGTACCCTAACTTGTGGAAATCGTTTAATAGTGACTCTAGAACATAAATAGTTCCCAGAAACTGTATTTGTGTATGTATGAAAAATTGTTTTTATATAACATTATTTAGGTACATAAATATATTCATACCTAAAACTAACATCGTGTCTTTTCGACAGCGTCATTGAGTAAAGTATTGAAATCGACATTTTAGACATTTCAAATTACACCTATTATATGTAAGTATGTGAAATATTGCATAATCATGTACTAGTTCATAAAAATAGTCAATATAGTAATTCTATACTTTACGCTAAATACAAAGTTGAGCATGCCTTGTGTGTGTACATAAGTAATTTTTGTTTGCTGCGTTTTTCATTTTATTTCCGTCATCGAAATTCATGCTATGGAAGTAGATATTACATTGTATACTCAATAAAACACAACAAGGTCAATAGCCATTTTCCGTGCACGTGTACTAAAATCAATTATGCTTGCATCCAATAACGCATAAGAAATGCATATAAATAACCTTGCCCCGTATGTGTGTCGGCCGATAGGTTATTTACCTTTGAAGTTGCTCTATATTTGTTTTGGCTTGCGAGCTGATCTCATAAAGCATTAGCATTCCATTTGGCAGCTCACGAATGCATGTTTGAAATAGATAAATGCATGAATAAATATTCAATATAATATTGGCTAATGTATTCTGTTTTAACTGAACTTTTTATGACACTAGGTAACGTTAACGTGCTAATAGCATTTATTCTTTCAAATTCAAATTTCTTTATTAGCATACTTAAATGTATTTACATTTACCCTGTTAAGAGGGGAATTAGGGCGTTGCTAAAATTAAATTGTTATTTGGTGCTATTTTAAAAAAAAACTGTATAGTCTTGAGATTTGATCCTTCGTTACTAAAATATAAGCAAAGCAAGGTGTGATCGTAAGTGACATTATCTACGAGATCCTTTATTTCTTTATCATTTTAAATTTTTGGTTTAAATTGATTTATATATCCAGCACCTTCTCATTACATAGTTCTAATATTAACTGTATCGTTTACCTACCTAGTAAATACTATAATACTAACTCTAAGACTTACCTAGAGTTAATATGACCTATTTTACTAATTATAATAATGCCTATATAAACAAACCATGCATGTGCTTTTTATATGACGTGCATTCTATTTGTAGTTCTACTTCAAACCTTGAACAAATCGATCTAGACCACATGCTGTTTTCAGGAAAAATATGTGTAGATATATAGGTTTACTAAATAGTTTTATGGTTATTCATTTTACTTTACATTCCATATTTCGTACTTAGTATCAATATCGTATTTACCTACTAAATATAGCTACAAAGTTTAGGTAACAACATAGTGTGTAATCGAAATTTCAGTAGTTTAGAAGCCATGTTTCCTGTTAGAGGCATTTCTTATTGTTATACAATTGCTTATGGACCACATTATTGTTATAATAGTTAAAGTAATTAATAAATTAATGACCAAATCTGTTGATTGTTCACTATTATTATTAGCACCTCTTTACCATGGCCTAAATTACTGAAATCAATACATTTTCTACAAGGAGATTCTACCATACATGGGAGCATGCTGAAAACGGGTTCATTCACGAAAGCCACGTACCAAAACTCGACGAGCTCAAGTAAAGTGAAGTCTATGGGAAGCCCGTACATTGACGACGAGAGAGAACTGGGTTCGAGATAAAACAATGTTTAAATATTTTTATTATATACAAGGTGTAACAGAAGGGTGTAACAATATTAAAGAGTATACATATATATCATGTAAGGAGTCATATACCAAAATATGAAAAATTAAATCGCATATATTTTTTACCATACAAAAATTAGATAATATTTTTCACTTGATTTCGTGGCAGCCCTAGCGAGTGATCACTGACCGAACGAAACCGAAATAAGCACACATTCTTTCATCCCGTTCTAGCATTAGTTTTAACGCAACGTATTCTCTCTCTCTCGTGCTCTCAGAGATACACCGCCGCGCCGTGTCATTTGATAGCGTCAAAAGTCAATGAACGCTCAAAATGATAAGATGTAGAGTTGCAAGTCTCAAAGTTTTAATAAAAGTTTAACTTATGATTACTCGAAATCTATGACACTTAGAATTCTGTAACCTAGTGGGCTGTATTCTATATATACATAGGTATGTATAGTATAAGTATTGTCACACCCTGTATAAGTAAATATTACGGGACATTGCACACATCGCCATCTAGCCCCACACTAAGCAAACGCTTGTATCGTGGGTACTAGCTAACGGATATAATACTTATATACTTACTTTACTTTTGTAAATACATACTTATTATACATACAAACGACCAGACTCACAACACAAGTAATTATATTTTTTAAATGCATATATACTTGTGTCACGCGGAAATCGAACCCAAAACCCCTAGATTAGAAGGCAGAGCCACTACCAACTAAACTAACAGGTCAGTCCTTATTATCATAATCAACATCATTTACATACTGGATGGCTCTTGATTTGACCTCTACGTTATAAAGTGCAAGGCTGAGAAGCGACAGTTACTGATTATAGAGATACTAGACTGTAGGTAATAAGAAAATCCACTGCCTATATATTATTTCAATTTGTCTTGAGTTTATTTTGTGCAGATATTAAAAATATATTCACAAAAGTTTGGGCAATAACAACGTCCAAACTTATAATTTATCTAAGAACATAAAGCCGAAAAATATCCTTAATTTTCCTTGCTTATCGTAACACAGCATTAACGAAACACCAGAAAATAGTGTTCTTAGTTATCTCTTTAGTTAAAACTTTAGTTTAAACTCTACTGCCTGCCAAACTTCATATAAACTTTAACACAAACTGTGAAGGTAGTAAAAGTTTTCACCGCCTGCTATTAATTAGCATACTCGGTTGGTTTGTTTGGCCCCATTCTTGTCAGAACTGATGGTATGCTTTCAAATTAACGACTTAGAACGAGAGTTGGATGCCAATTAGCAATATTGGTTATTCAAGAATTGTTGGTTTGATTCTGATTTAATTTTCATCTACTCATAAGAGAAATGTTTTTTTTTTAACATTTTACCATTTTATATTAAAATGGAACTAACATTTAATGTATTGCTCATTAGCCATCATTTTGAGACGTTTATTTTTAATTTTTAAAACACTTACAGGCATTATTTTGATACAAAGTCAGCCCTGAGCCATTCCAATAACCAATAACGTTAAAGAATTCAGCCAATTGAGTTGTGACCTCAGATACCGTAATACACATGTTCTTTTTACGTTATGTTATAAATATAACATATAGTTCATAGTACGAGTACATACCCCTTAATCCGAGCCATATGGTGGTTTAGCCCCTGTTCCCTCGCCCACTTCGCCATGGCCTTCTTTACAGCACCATTTTTCGAGCCCACGGCCACGATCTTCTCGTACATCTTCTCCCATACTCGAGGCACTCCAAGGAATCTGTGGACAAATAAATAAAATTAATAAATAAAAAAATCAAGCATGATAAATACGAAAAATTCTGATGAAATTTTTGGAGAAATATGTCGTGTTGTCGCAGCGGAACAACACCATACATTCCTCCAAAATTTTCACATGCAATGGATTACTGCAAAGTAACGCCTGATTCAATATCTTATCCAAGATGATTCTATTATGCATGTTAATATCGTTCCTACATTATTATTTTTTATCGTTAAGTTTGAAACATATCCTGCTCAGTTACCGGACTTCAACAAACATTAAGTATTAAGTTAAGTGATATCCTGTTGTGCGAAAAGTTCGTGCTAATCCAGTATTAAAGTAAGCTGTGTTTATCTAGAATCTAATCTAGCTCCATAACAAGATTGATCTAGATTAACTGAGCTGTAAAAGTGCAAAGAACAAAAACGTGATAAGTAGAAAAAATGTCACCTCTATATTATTAGTATCAGGTTTACTCAACGATATTTTAAAGAAAAACAGGTATTTCTTTCAAGGAAATACTGCCAATGTTTGAAATTGCAATTAGCAGTGTTTCCTTGAAAATGGACTTTACGTTAATGCCACATTTATCTGTTTATTTTTCGGAAATCGACATGAGCCTAATAATCACTTTTTCTTATAACGATTACGTCAATTCGTTTTATAATGATGAAGACCCATGCAATTATCTCACTATCAGCTGAAGAATCCACGTGGAACGTAATTCTTTTGTTAAAAAATATTTTGCGTTCAAGAAATTATTTTCATAACATAAAGTCGTACTGAAATTACTTGCACTTGTTAACTATAGTAACGTTTCTATGAAAAAAAAGTATTAGCGTCATTATTATCAGCATAAAGTGAAAAATCACATCACCTGCGTAAGTCATCAAAAATTTACGAAATAAACCCGTGTTAGTAGCATGTATTACGTTGGTAACAGGTCAATGTCAGTACCAAATATACCTACCTACTAAAACTGTTTAAAACCTACAAATGACAATTGACATTAGAAACGGAACTGAGCCAAAAAAATATTGCACGAGGTGGTGAACCACCACCATCGCAGTTGAGTTAGTGGACGGGGTTTAATCCTTTACCAACTGACACCAAGCATTCAGCTATTTCCTGCATCGTAATCGTGAGCATGCTTTGTGTGCAAATGGTGAACGGCAGAGAGAAGTATTAACAATTCGTAGTAAAAAAAAGTTATAAAGCAAAAAAAAAAATTGTAAATATTAGCTCTTATTTTTGCTTAAAACTTCTTTAATTTTTAATGTAGGGCTAAAAGTTATATCAACATATTTGTAGGCAAAACAATTTGCTTCAAATTATGTCTTTACAATTTTTTTGCAAGACACAGTTTCCAAGATATTGCGAAAAAAGTGTTTCCACCCCTTTTTCCAAGATGGCGGCCGGGGGACAAGGGTGGCGATCCCACAAACTTGAAGTTACGCTTCTATTGACCGAAACATGTTCCAAAAATAAAATTGCGTTCTCTAAAAAATGCAAAGCTCATATTGTACATTTGAATGGACTATAGTAGGTATAGAACTCACCTCGTGGGTCGAACTTCCTTGAGAGTTTCCACAAGGCTGCCCTTGAAAGCGTCGGGCTGCGCGAAGAAAACTACTACCCCATTCGAGAGTGTTGTATAAATATCCACTACCTGGAAATTAGAAAGAAAATGGTTTTGAATTTTATGTGATTATCAGTTTTCTTTTTAGGTGTCAGGATCGACACTCTGTAAAGTTTGAATAAAAAAATTATAAAACAAGTTTGTTAGCACGTAACAAACAAAAACGTTGCTTAAACATACGTACCTATAATACACATATTTACAATGTTTCCTTTTATTCGTTTATTTAAAAATAATGATAGCTCGTTGTTTTGATTAAGTGGTCGATAAATTTCCGAATATTTTGATTCATTTATTGGTTGGTTTTGTAGTATTGATTACCTTTACCTTACAAATAGTATTAGGTTTAACCTATGAAATTGCCGATTTGTATGACGAAATTGAGTAATGTTTGTATGGAAATGTCTGAACAGATTTAGATGCAATTGATAACTATAATTAGAAGGAAAAAAAGCTATGCACTGCGTATATCAATTTCTCAAAAACAGAGTATATGATAAAAATATACTTAGTTAAAGTAGTGAAACCGACGACACATTGAAAGAGGTGTTTTCAATGACTTCCCTATAAGTAATATTCACTAGTAATAGATTTTTTTTTATCTAAAAGGTACATAATTCAACAATTGATACAATAAAAATTGTATTTGGAAAAATATAGCTGTACGTAAAAGTTGCAAACAGATTAACATGTAAGAAAAAAACGGCAATTTCATAGCTAAAGACCTATTATTATATCCGTTTCTATGTCAAAATATTATTTTTAATGAAGACGTATGAGTGTGTTGATAGCGAAATAGGAAAAAATAATTAATAGAAGGATTGCGTCAATGTCCGCATAATTTGTGTCTACTTTTGTTATGAATAATATATTTATTGAAAAAAAACTTTCAAAACAAATTTTACTAATTAAAAATAAAAACTTAACTAACTTATAAACTAAAACTTATAATAAACTTAAAACACCTATAAAAAAAGTATATCTGTAGGCAACGTTCCCAGCATGCTGGCGGCATTGCCACGTTGGATGGCAATGCTTATCCTTTGCGCCAAGAATAAAAAAAAAAAGTAGGTTGAATAACCCGAGTATACATGTAATTAAGATCGAGTATTTACAATCGGTTGTCACCTGAGCACACAGCTGATATCGTATCACGTACCTATACCTATGTCTGGCTAATAATACAGGGTTATTTGGTCTAACGGACGACTTTACTTAACTTAAGTAGCATTTTATTTTATTTTCTAACTGAAACGGCTTTACACTTGGCCATAGTTTGCCTGATGGTAAGCAAAGACTATGGCCTGAGATGGAGCCTGCTTACCCGATAAGAACCGATTCACTCTCGCTTTGAAGATCGCTGAATTGTAGTGTGTGGGAGAGAGTCAGAGAGAGAGAGCTGGCAAAGAGTTTCAGAGCTTTCGAAAATATTTTTTTTTTAAACCTTTGAAAAAATGCTTGATAAAAATCTGCTACATAAATAAACTCAGTATCTATATCTGATCACCTGATCTAATGCAGTTAGTTTCTTTCCAGCATATGGTCGACATAAAAGTAGGCACTAGGTACCTACATATTATGTCCAATTTCGACCCCAATGACGCTTCTAGCGGTTAAATGTATACCTATCTACTAATAAATTAGAACCGAATGCTATTTCCCTGAATTTCTAAGCATTAGCAAATAGTAACAAAGTTTAACTTTCTATTGGAAAATAAACGAAAAAAATAATTTTGTAGATCGTCGCCTAGCGGTTAAGGCGTTCCGGCTGGTAATCAGAAATACGCATGTTCGAATCCTGACAGTCATGATTATTTTCTGATGTTAAGCAACGTTATAATCTACGATCTAGCGCGATAATATAGAGCAAACATTAAACTCTTCAATTTTATCTTTAACTGTGGACTATATATTTGACTATCAAAACTTTTTGTATTTATATTGATTATGTTTAACCTAAAGAAAGAACTAACAAAATATCTTAGAAAACTTTCGTATGATGAGACAGAAAAACTAATAGTTGTTATTAAATAAAAAAAATATATAGCACTTGACAAAATAGTTTATAATAACAAAGTTGTTGTTACCGTAGGTAACTTGATTGGTTGCGATTCTTTAGCAGTTTTCATTATGATCACTAACTCTGTAATACAGAAATTGTTGCGTCACTATAGCCATTTCCATCACGGATGTTTCTTTATCAAGTGTCAGACTAATTAGTAACAAAATGTGTGATCTAATTTAATTTCCTTTGAATTAATAATTACAGACAAGTGATTCATTAATATACTGTAAAATATACCTATATATCTGTATTTTTATAGGTAGTTTTGATATGAATTGTAGTATTTGTTAAAATTGTTACCTATTTTATGTTTAGTTTTAGTTGTCAAATGATCTAAATTATTAAAAAATGGGAAAATGTTATTGTATCGTATTTATATATCCTTCATCAGTAAGTAAGTAAATTCATAGTGTCCAATTCTCGTGTCGAGAGATTTCTTAGGCCCTGACGGCTACTTTATGGTTAGTCCGCCATTCCACCTCAGCGCAACCCCCCGACAGCGTGCGTCAATATATCAGTTATTGTGGATTTATAATATACTTTATTATAATATTTATAAGCAAGTGTGGCTCAGCGGTTCCAGTGTCTGCTTTTCATCCACACGTACCCTGGTTGGAATCCGGCCCTACACCAATGACTAGTATTTTCAAGTTATGTGTGGATTTGCACTCGCTTAACGGTGAAGGAAAATATCGTGAGGAAACCGACATATTTAATGACCACAATATCCGAGGACATGTGTCTTCCGTGGAAGGACCTGGGCGCCCACCACGATGTATCTGCCCAAGAAAACTCCCCTAACGAATTAATTCTGCGGGGGAGTCCAGATCCTCAGTCATGAGGAAATACGAGTCAAGAGAGAATATACTTCCTAGATCCATATTATATCATGTTCTCATCCATACCTGAGCAGCAACGTGGCTGAGAGGCAGGAAGGAGACCAGTCGATCCTGTGTCGGCTGCAGATCCTTCACCCGCTCGCCGATGGTGAAGGCGTCCCATGTCAGACTGTCATGGGATAGCATCACCGCCTTGGGAGGGCCCACTGTTCCTGACTGTAACAAATAGGTGGAAGTTAATGTGTGGACTTTGGCTGGACTTAATTTTTCGACGATATTTAGAATTTGTATTTCGGTTCGGGCTCGCCGCAGTAAGGTGGATAGTGGTGTTATCGAAAATAATATATCCCATTTCTACCATGACATAGTAATGTTGATGTCATGAAGACATTACTATACTAACACAGTAAGCAGTTCTTGGATTCTAATTATTTAACTCTGAACTAAATTTGCCAAAACGTATGTCTCCGCGTAAGAGGCCTATTTCTAGAAAATGTTTGAAGATTGTATCGTATATGCATATACCTATAACAAATATTGTGTGTGTATCTTATTTTTATCGAGTCAAATTGTGACTAATAAATTAATTTGACACATACATATATAATGTTTGACATATTGTGAATAAATACTAGTTATACATATATTTATACTTACAGTATAGACTAATGTGCAGCATTCATTGACGGATATACTTTTGAGGACGTTGTTGAGTTGTGTGTCTGGTTCCTTTGCGCCTAATTCCATAAGTTGATCCCACTGAAAAAAAAATAACAGTTTAGTTTAGTATTACTTATAAATTATTTTCAACGCAATTTATCTTATACTGTATGATCAAATTTCCGTACAATTTAACATGAACCAATTGATTAATCATTTAGTAGAAAAAATAATATCAGCACTTGTTTGAAAATTTTGATTGTGGACATTGTAATGAGTTTCTATAGATACTAACATTTTAATGGGTTTATTATATTCCTGTCTGTATTATATACATTGCCGGGTTTTTGCATACCTACTTTGCTGTTGCCTAACACCAACGCAATTAATTTTCTATGAAAGATAAGTTTTTATTGTAGACGATATTTCAGTAGTAATTGGGCTGCATAATCATGAGATGTATCAGATAAAACTACTTTATAGCAGATACTATACGTACTATTTTTTTATATGCAGTTGTTGTTATATTGCTTATCAGTTAAATAGCTTCAGTTATTTATGAAAAGGCTTCTAATATGCTAGAGGTGCACACAAAATGATAGATAGTGGAACTCCCCATGACAGATTTTGTTTCGTAGTTTTTCTATAACTCATTCTGTACGTACGAGTGAGTCAAAAAAGCATCTGACGGACCGCCGGAGCATGCTATTTAACGTGTTATCCAACCTATGGAAGCAACCTGATGTATATGTCACAATGTATTTGTAATTTTAGAGTAACGTTAACAAAATTGTTCGAGAATTACATTAAAAATAATAGTAAAAAAGAACTGATGACAGATGGAGTAAGGCAATTACAGAGTGGTGGCCTGAACTGTAAGGTGAGGAGTGGGTCGTCCGGTCGCGAGATGGGTCGACGACATCGTCAAAGTCGAGGGTCCAACCTGGATGAGGTCTGCACAAGATCGACGCAGATAGCACATACAAAGGGAGGCCTATACCCAGCAGTGGGATCCTAAGGGCTGTGGATGATGATAGTAAAAAAGTTAGTTTTATTTATATATTTAGTTTTATACTTACACTGTAAACACCCGGTATAGAAGTATCGACGGTGCCTTCCCATTGCACGAGAGCCTTCAGTGCCGGCAGCTTGTCCCTCACTGAGAGTATCTTATCAAGCTGCTTCTTATCCTGGACAGCGCAGATGTTGGCTCGAGAGGACAGCAGGCAGTGGTAGCACGCGTCGGTGGAGTTGGTGGTGTAGATTCCTGCGGCGTAACCTCTGTGGGGAGAATTGATGGATTATTTATTTATTTATTTACTAACTGTGCCAGCGACTTCGTCCGCGTGGAATAGTTATTTTGGGCATCATATTTATTTTTGCAAACAACCTCTTCAGCTTTACAAATTATAGCTGTTACCCACGACTTGAACCGTTTTCGCAGCGCACGCAACGGAAGCCCTCAAAGATGAATAATTTTCCCCGTTTTTTCCACATTTTCCATTGTTTCTTCCCTCCTATTAGTTGCAGCGTGATTTTATATTATAGCCACAAATGCTATAGCATTATTGTAGTAGTTGGCTTAAAGTACGTGTTGGCTTAAGTTGTTAGTAGGTACATAAGTAAACGAAACAAATCTATACTAATATTATAAAGTTTGTTTGTTTGAACGCGCTAATCTCAGGAACTACTGGTGCGAATTGAAAAAATATATTTGTGTTGGATAGACCAATTATCGAGGAAGTCTTTAGGCTATATAACATCACGCTGCAACTAATAGGAGCGAAGAAACAATAGAAAATGTGGGAAAAACGGGGAAAATTATTCATCTTTGAGGGCTTCCGTTGCGTGCGCAGCGAAAACGGTTCAAGATATCAAAAAAAAATGTGTATGAAAGAATTATTCCTCTTGAAATGATCTAACAAAATGTCCGCAACAGTATATGTCTATTTTTTAAGGTTAACTCACTAGAACCGTTTTTATGGTAATAACTATTCCACGCGGACGAAGTCGCGCGCAACAGGTAGTAAGTGATAAGTAGATATAGTATATAGACATTTACCATACAGATAACGATAGAAGAACGGGTAACTCTTTCTAGAGTAACTAAGTTAAAGACTGATAATTTTCCTGATAAAACTAGGTTTAATAAATATATACATATATTGCATAGAAATTTTAGCATCTCATATACGAGTACATCTGGACTCTGATATTGCATGTTTGTTGCAACTACATTGCATTGCAAACATAACACCTAGGCACGTAAACTCACCAAACGATCGGGTCAAAGTTATCTGTTTTCCTTAAGCTAATGTATGGGGAAAACAAGTTACGAAACATAATACAAAGGTACCTTTAATGAGTCTAATTATAGCACTAGATAAAATTGCGCTATTGTAGATGATAAGTGGCTATTCTACGTCAGTTCTTTGCAGGTAAATCAGATTGAATGATAGCGGCTAATTTATTAAAAGACGGAAAAAATTGTCTTAATCCTACAGAATTTATCAGTAATTGTCTAATGGTATAAATAAATAGTATGGAACAAGAACCCAGAGTGAATATGTGGAGATTTATGTCTGATTCAAGCAACAAAATATAAGGTAACCTGTTAAGTTACCTATTCTGATATAAGTATATTCTTCCATAGAGATTATGCAATTCCTCTTTTTTTCTCTATTGCTTGTACACTAATGTCATTGATTTTAAACCATTTTTAAACCATATGGTTTAAGTTTGTGATTTCTAACCTCCATTCCAAGCATTATAACTGGCAAAAGATCTAGTCTCAAACATGTCCTTGCCAAATTTATTAACAAATTACTTTGAAAAAAGGTGTTATCAATTCATCGGAGCAAAGAATACTATTACCCTTTTATTGCATACAAACATGCAATAAAAGGGTAATAGACTTTCTTTCTTGCATACAAACATGCAATAAAAGGGTAATAGTATTCTTTGCTCCATTCTGACAATTCGCCGAAATGGTCATTCACGATTTTTAATTGAGTACAGCAGCAGGGAGAGATGGCGGGACATCGTGAGGCGAGCTACATTTGCCACCCAGAACAAACTACATGAACTACATGTTGACCACGACCACTCTGCCAAGAGTGTTACGACTGAGTAGAAGAAGAATTGAGTAGGTACTTTTCCATTAAGTATTTTGTTAATTTTTCAATAAGTGCATAGCCCTACGATATTTTACAGCAATGTAACGAGAACGCAATCTCTGTGTTTATGATTGCTATCTCACTAAAGCTTGTGATAAGATAGACACTGATAGTAATGACGCTAAAGTACTACTTTTTGATATTTTATAAGGGGGGAGGGGGGTGTTACTAATATACAATGTTTACGAGAGCTGTAAAACAATTTAAAATCGATTAGGTAATTTTATGGTTTGTTATTTAAAATTATAGGTACGTTCTTACTTTATTAATTTCGTTTTTTTTTTTGGTTTTCCTTGATTGGACTAGATTAGAATGTATTCTCTCTCTCTCTCTTCAAGTCGTATTTCCTCATGACTGAGGGTCGTGGCTCCCCGCAGAGTAATTCATTAGGGGAGTTTTCTTGGGCAGATACATCGTGGTGGGCGCCCAGCTCCTTCCACGGAAGACGCCTGAATGAGAATGTATTCATGTCTCGTAATTAAAGCATTTTATTAAACAACTGGTTTAAATAAGTTTAACTGGTTTGAGTAAGTATTAACCTCTATCAAATTACAATACACGTTACGTGTAGAACGAGTTCTGAGTTTGTTTTAACTTATGTTTGACAAGTCCAATGTTCAAGAAGAAATCGTTTGTAAATTCGTCAGACAGTACTAGGTGCGCTATACCTATTCAAAATCTTTAATTAGTGATTATTTAATGCGTCATAGACATAGACATTGTGTGGTCACGGTCAACACAAACGTGACATGAGCCAATGTTTTATAATACACACTACAAACAACACACTACAAATATATATGTACCTACTAGTATATATTTAACTTCGCTTAGTAAGCCTAAGTACCCTATGTAGTCTCAGGACTATACTATCACCGTCACAGAAAATCAAGATGATCCTTAGCACCGATATGATCCATATTCAGTTAATAGAAGGTCGAGTAAAACTACTAATATATTTTTATTTTATAAAATAAAAATACTCGTACTTTTACTCGATCGAGAGGTCCACTTCTGATTTTGTAAGTTTACTCCACCGTCATAAGGTCAAGTAATTAATAAAGTCAGATCTACATGAATTTCGAGTTGTTTGCTGGTGTGATCGGGACCAGGGGTGATCTCTTGCTGTCGGCCAAGATGAGTGAGGCCCTTAGGGTGACTTGGTAAACTCTAGTGTCGACACCAGAGATGGCCACTCTCAATCGTTAAGAAGAAGAAGCGAGATAACTATGTCGATGGCATAGTTTATTTATTATAACTTACCCAGCATGTATAGCAGCTAAATCAGCAATGAACCATTGTTCCGAGTTGAACCCCATAATGCAGACCGAGTGGTATCTTTCTAAGCCAATTTTGATGAATGCCTTCGCTATTGTTCGTACTTTGTCCTGGTATTGTCTGAAAAAATACGATTTGTTACAAATATTGTAAAAAATATATTGTAATGAATATTCCAAAAGATCTCGTTTTCATGTTTAGTAAATTCAACAATAAAATCTCGCACTCATTTCTTATTTATTTTGCAGCCAGAAATGTGTGAAGGTAAGCAAAATATCATTATTCAAGGTTTTTTACGAGAACAGGTTTGCACTTGACCACAGATTGCCTGTTGTCAAGCAAAAGGTTTTACAAAACCATTTAAGGTACAAAAATGTGATGTTTTTTGCGTAATGTTTTAAATATAACGTACTTGTAAGTGATTTTGTGCCATTTTCCATCAGCTTTCTTGGTAGCTAAGGCTGTGGCGTCGGGATACCTGGCCACGGTCCTAGATAAGAGGCCGGGAACTGAGATCGGAGGTTCTGCTGCAATGCCCCTGGAGGCTATACGGAGTTTCACATGGTCTCCAGGCTTGTATGATACGTAGGAGTCTGCTGGTATAACTTGGTCTGGACCTGCAATACATGTAAAAAAGTTTTTATCATGCAAATAAGTGGCAGCTACGATTTTTGTCGTCATTATAAAAGAGGGTATTGATCTGCCCTGTGTGTTATGGGATACTTTTAGAATTTGATGAATTTGACTACTAAGTATGTAATGCTTATCATAAGTGATCTTAACGTTTAACGGTTGTCCACGAATGACTCGGAAAAACAAAGGTTTTTTAACTTAAGAAAAAAACTGTAAATACCTACATAAAATATTGTTTGAATTATTTTACGATACGATAGGCACGTGAATGATATCAACAAGACAATAGAATATTTTACTACCTCTTGATAAAATTATATTCTTTATAGATCAGCTTAGTTTTATTAGTTCTTAACAAATGAGTCACAATTTTAGTAGATTCGCTTTAGATAATTTCATAATTTTTGGTAACATAATTTAGATCAATATTTTTTATTTTATATGTATGTTGTAAGTTAACCTTTGAAACGGAAGAAAATAGAATAAAAAGGACTTTTTAAATAACCTGCCATTGACATTGGTATTCAGATTCTTGCGATAGTGCCAAATGCCTTAACATGCTATGTTACGATTTACTTTATGACAATGCTAATATATTATATTTATATTTTATTACAGGACATAACACACCACCACATAACGGGATACCACCATCATTATAGTTCCCTAGTAGTCTGCAAAATGAACAGTACAAGGAAGGATATGGCCCCGAGTCTCCGGCGTCCCTTAAATGGGACAGGGGTGCTAAGAATCCCCGGAGGAGGACTTAATAAAAGGAGAAAGATAAGAATAGCGACATGGAATGGAGAAATATACGGGAATGGACGAGTATTGCCAGCGTAGAAGAACTTTTTCACTTGGCACAAGATAGGGACAAGTTCGCTGAGCTGACGGCCAAACTCCATTAAGGAGAGGCACTGGAAGAAGAAGAAGAAGACATAGCACACAGCGCCATCTAGCCCCATACTTAGCTTACGCTTGTATCATGGGTACTAGATAACGGATATAATAAATATATACTTTTATTTTGTAAATACATACTAATTATACATAGAAACGACCAGACGCAACACAAGTAATTACAAATTTTAAATATTCATAATTACTTGTGTTATGCGAGAATTGAACCCGCACCCCTAGATTAGAAGGCAGAGCCACTACCAACTAACCCAACAGAGCAGACATATGTTGTATACGAATGTTAAGAATACGCTCTTTATTTACAATATATCCTTATAAGGATGGAAGAAAAACTAAACATACTACTTCTAACTACAACAAAAAAGGGGCACTTAAAAAAGCCTATAGCTATTCTAAGTGCTCCAGCCCACTGCCAGAGGGCAGTGAATGTTCTATAAACTATCCAAAGATCTAAGGAAACGTATAATGTACTGTATCTATATAAGGCATTATTTACGTATGTACATATTGTTTCATTATTGATTAAAAGCGTTTTCATATTATTTAATTCTTCTCCCTATCTATAGAAGGATAAAGAGACTAAGTACATACCTACTTTATAATTCGTTAAATAAATTGTTAGCTATTGCGAAATTAATTTGGTTCTTTTATAAAATTTTAGCACGGACATGCCTAAACTTAAACAATGGCAGGAAGTCTAGCGAGCAAACTTTAAAGGTAAAGGATGTTTAGATTAATTATCTAAGATAATTCTTATTCATATTTTTAAAGTTTAAGAAAAATCACTTTATATTTGTAAGTAAAACCAAAAATGTAAGACATATGTTTGATGGAAATGATATATTAAACAACAAAATTAATTAATAAACACACTTTAAATATAAAATATATAAATATTATAAAATTTTATAAATTTTAACATAGTTAATGTCTCCTATCAGTTTTCACGTGCCCTAACTTTACCACTATTGAGTTTTTCCAATAGATACTGAACGCTCTACCTTCGACCACATTGTCCCTATTTCTCTGCGGGTTTCATTTCCGCGATCTGTCGATCTAATTATCGATAGTCAAGCTTGACTGACACAATATTATTGACTCTGGATAGTCAACCACCACCACCACAACAATTCACCACCAAGTATACCTGATGCGATACTCGTAAAGTAAGCGACAATTTATATGTGTATGCATCATCATCAGCCTAATGAGACCCACTGCTGGGTATAAGCCTCCTCCCTCTTACGCCAATACTCCCTGTCTTGCGCTGTTCTTACCCAGATTTTTCCTTCCAACTTTCTAATATCATCCAGCCACCGTTCCGCAGGTTATCCGCCACTTCGCTTACGCGGATACCACTCAGATATTACTTTACTCCATGTACCGACAGTACGTCTCGCCAAGTGCCCAGCCCATCGCTCTGCAAGGCAAGCACGGCATAGGAGCTAATAGCTATTCCACCATTTTTATCCACCTGTCACCAACTAAAACTCCCTACGCCTTGCTTGCCCTACAGAAGCATACGTATACTGATTTATATTCTATAGAACAGAGTTGTTATATTATTTATTTCCTAAAAAAAAGATTTCTCTTTTGAATTGAAAATAAGTATAGGTATAAAATAAACAATCTGACCGTAGCAACTAAAGGGTATGCAGGGGCATTGATATTATAACTGTTTATCTACTTAGTAAATAGTAACAAGGCATTAAACGATAATATTATTACAACGATTAATGCAGGTTATGACTGCTATGCAGCTATGCGCGATGATTTTCAATTTAGTTTGCATCTTACTTATAATAAAGCTGAAGAGGGTCAAAAATCGTTTTTAAACATTTGTCTAGCGTGATATTACGAGATTTGCCAAACCCAAAATCTAACCAATTACCTGTTACCTATATAATTAGAGAAAAGAGGAAGCTCTTGTTATGTTACTACAATAACCTCATCAATAATTTTATACAGAACTCACTTTGATCACATTAATGCAAATAAATATTCTGGCCATTTTATTAATAGACATGAGTAAGAATATCACTCAATGAAGATAAAAATTGCCATTTACTTGTAGATTTACTTCACACAGCTGTAAATATTATATATATAATATCTATATTCGTCTGTAATCTAATCGATTTTCTCTAATTCGACCAGTGATCGATCATACGCACTATAAAGCTATGTACCCATTTAATAAATAACAACATATTGTCTGGACGAGGCGGCCAACCGGGACGCGCGTGCTGACTCGTCCTCCTGATGATGGAAACCTCAGTTTTCCGAAACTTGTCAAGCTAATTTTTCGACGTAATTATTGACGTAAGTGCCGGTTATTACAACTAAATTCAATAACAACAATTTTGTCAGTAATTCAAAATTGAATGAAGCTAAGATTCTAGGACTCTACGATATAGAATAACTAACTATCGTTCTTGTAGTCCTAATCTGAATATTGATTTGTAATATTTTTCAAAAAGTTTAAGTATCTTATAGGTAAGTAATTTATATTTTTGTATACATAATCATAGTTATTTATTTACGAATTGTAAAGTACATAGTTACAAAAACAAGACGTGGAAAGTAAACACTGAACAATAACCCTGATAGGGTGTGCATTGCAAATATGTTTAAGTGAGAAACAGGGAACAGCCAAACTGTGGAACTCCTTGCCCGAATCCCTAGTCCCCTTGAACTATATATTGTCAGTCATCAAGTCGAGAGTAAACCGGTTTCTTCTAGGCAAGCGCGCTAGATCGTAGATTATAATGTTGCTTAACATCAGGCAAGTTGTAGTCAAGCGTGAGCCTATATCATGTAAAAAAAGCGGCCTTATCCTACACTGTAAATATTCTGTTCATCTATGCGATAATATATAAAAAACGTGACAAAGTAACGTGAATAATTATAATATACGTAGATACGAACTTAGTAACAGCTGACTATATTTACACACAATGGAATCCATCAAAACCTCGTCGTTACTATTATTATGTAAAGTCTTATTAATGCCATATTTGGGGGCAAGAAACATGTGTCTTTTTAATATGTTTTTTTATACTCTAGAAAGGATCGCGAACTTTAAAACCACATTTAAAGGCAATTTGTATATTATGTAGGCAGATTAAATTGTGATAGTTTGAATATCGTCTATCATTAGGTAATAAAACAATAACTGAATGGTTAAGTTTATTGGTCAACAAACCTAAAATAAATGACCTTTATTATTATTTATTTATATTAGAAAATTTAGGAAGCACCTGAGCAAGAACAGCGCAGGACAGGGATTATTATTGGCGTAAGAGGGAGGAGGCCTATGCCCTGCCGTGAGTCTCATTAAGCTGATCACTAAGTTAACATTAATATCAATAACGCTCGAAAAACCAGGTATTGCTTTATACAGCGGTTATTTAACTATAATGCTGTGTGTTTTATGTGTCTGTAATAACACCTAAATTAAATTAATTATGATAGTGATATCGCGAAAGGTACTTTTAGTCCACGTAAAAAAAGATATTCGTCACGAGAGTCCTAAAAGAAAGTAAAAGTATAAGAAGAAGTTAAAGAGCTCTAAATATGAATTCTTACTCACCATTCATATTTTTGTTTTCGTGGTGATTCACGCCATTCACGCCGTTGGCCACATGCATTTTGACTTTCACTATTTCTTCTCCGTTTTCTACGATCACCATCGAATTGTCCTGAAAATGAACAAATTAAGATTAATTACAAATGTATTAAGCATATGTATAACTGTTTAAAAAATATTAAATATGTACAAATAAAAAGAAAATAAAAAGAAGTAAGAGCAAACATCTGAAAATCCTCCTAAAAACTTTTTATTATCTAAACCTTCTTTATTATTAAATTTACATAAAAAAATGTATCCACGTCCACGTATCTTTGTCTAAATTTCTGATTCTATTTAGGTATATAAGCCAGGTGTTCATTACATTATATTATAATATATAGTTAATTTCTTAATCTCCGTCAGCATGTTATCGCTTTAATAAATACCGTTAATATAATTTTACATAATCCTTTTGAAATTTAATATTTTTGAATGCATTTCTACAGCATTATATCTTGCTTGAACAAAGAAAAAATGCATTTGGCTGCATAACTATAAATAATATTATTTTAGTTCGAGGATTATAGGCATTTTATAGTACATTCTAGATACACTTCCTGGAGCTAAGGTGCTAATGAAGGTGGTATTATCGATAGGTACTACATTAAACCAAGATCCATAAATATAAAAGTGCAAGCTGCATCTACGCTATCAATCAATCAGGATTACTTAATATAATAAAATCCTCAATATAATAAAATCCTCCGTCATTATGTAATTTACCACTTAGTGTTTTTTGATCCATTAAATCCTTTTATCTGTGGAAGGATCATTTACTTCGATAATGAATAAGACATATTTATAATCGCGGGATTTCTAATCTAATAGCAACTTGTTGTTATGTGCGCAATTGTTTTACATTGTCTACATATGTATAGTTAGGTAATAATATTTAGTCAAAACAACTTACAAAACACATAGGGAAATAAAAGTAACTTATTAAAAACTACACCTTATAATAAACTGAAAAATACTATAAACTAACAACTAAGTATATAAACTAAAATATATACAACCTTACAAATAATATACTAAATTTAAATCGGAATCTGCGGGCAAGGTGCCTAAAATGCCTGAATGGTAATAATATTAATTGTATAAAAAGATTTTTTACTGTTATTTATTTATGCTGATAAGAAATGATAGAGATTCTAATAAGATAAAATATTTGGGCATATTCTCATCAGTTGGAATAGCAGGTGTTTTATAAATGGTAGGCAGAGTGGTGTTTTTAAATTTATGTTGTGGCTAGACGACATAAAGAAGTTTGGAAGCTATACTTGGGCAAGAAAATCGTCAATTGGCCAATTGGCGTATGAATACAAAAGCACAAAATATATGTAAGTACCTAAGTGGGGAAGCTTATATGCCTATAAGCGAGTGCGGGTTAGCGGTTCCAGTGTTTGCTTTTCATCCAGACGCACCCTGGTTCAAATCTGGCCCTACACCAATGTCTTGTATTTTCAAGTTATGTGAGGATTTGCACTCGCTTAACGGTGAAGGAAAACATAGCGAGAAAACCGACATGTTTGAGGACCACAATATCTGAGGAGTTGTGTTTTCCGTGGAAGGACCTGGTCGCCCACCACGATGTATGTGCCCAAGAGAACTCCTCTAACGAATTAATTCTGCGGGGGAGTCACGACCCTCAGTCATAAGGAAATAAGACTCACAGAGAGAGACAGAAGCTTATATGATACGCCCTGCAGTGAACCTTACAAGAGGTTGTCGTTGAGTCATATTATAGGTTCACTACCCAGTACCTGCTACATTGTTCATGTCAAAGTTATTTTTGTACGTTAGTACCTAAGTGGTACAAAGACACGACCTTCAGACGGCGTTGTACTACCTAATCACATGAAGGTTTTGTTAAATAATTAAAATTGAATTTAAATTAGAAACATTCCGTACCCGAAACGATTCATCAAAAGCGCTTCATTA
Source organism: Macaria notata (assembly GCA_927399415.1). Lineage (NCBI taxonomy): Eukaryota > Metazoa > Arthropoda > Insecta > Lepidoptera > Geometridae > Macaria > Macaria notata. The sequence continues at coordinate 8,340,668 of OV656727.1, forward strand.
TTTTTGAGATGTGAATTTAGTGTGCATTTTTATTTCATTATTTGATCTCGTGGGTCGGATGACACGTTAAATTGTAGGTCCCGGCTGTTTGTCTAGTGCGGCAGTCGTTAAACCAAGTCAGAGACCCTTAGGGCGGCTTGATAAACTCTCGACACCATAGTTGGCCACTCTTATTCGATAAGAAGAAGAAGTGTCTTTTAGCCAGATAAGTGTGTAATTAGTACATGTCTTGATTATTATACCTGTTCAGCGTTCATGGATATAACAACACTTGCCTTTATTACTTGTGATTTTTGTGAGGCTTGTACAAGGACTTGAGAATGTCACGTGTAGGCAATTGGGTATAGATAGGTATATAATATATGAATAACTTTGTCCACTCTACCCAATAAGGTGCTTTTTGTTACCGAATTGTGTACCAATTAAAACGTTAAAATTTAAGTATTTTTATGGTAGATTTATATTTTGTTGGACATGACGATATTAGAATACGCAACGGATTAGCACTCCATAAAATAGTGCCCAATCCCTGATTCAATATCACTATTCAATGCGCACAATGCAATCGACCCTTTTTGTACAGTCATATTAATTGCGCTGATGCCAAGTGTTTAAAATACAATTACAAATACAAGCAACTATACCTAAGTATAGTAATAGATAAAAATGTCTAAATATAATATTTATTTATACACGGTTACTTAAAAGTCAATGATTTCCTAACGTTATCGTGTTTTTTGAAGATAATAATATCGTGAATTTTATTACTTTTTTACGGTCAGCTAATATGAGGTAATAAATATATAAAAAGTTTGGACCTGATGGAAACGTTACTTTATAATTTTGCAAGGCCTAAAAGAATCACTCCTACCATTAATGGTGTTATTATTAGTGGCGTAAAAAGTCGCCTGTGTATTAGTCCAAGATCTAATCTACCTCCATACCACATTTCATTCAAATTGGTTCAGCCATTTGAGAGTAAAGAATTAACAAACATACTCACGTACAAACTTGCGCCCCTATATGTAACTAGTGGGCGCCCGCGGCTTCGCTCGCAATATTTCAGAATAAAAATCCTTTGACACTCCTAAGACCTCATACTATCTACATACCAAAAAATATGATGATCCGTTCAGCCGTTTTTGCGTGATGAATAATAAGCAGACAATCAGATACACAGACAAACAAAATGTCTGGAAATTATTCGAACGTGTCCTGCTATCAAGTCGAAATCTCCAATTTTTTTTTTATATTTTTTAAATGTTCTTCTACTTTCGACCCTCTTTAGGTTTATTATATGTATGAGATATAGGTAGATATAACTAGATAGATATTAGTGAGATATACATACAGTTACATAATATTATATTTATTAAAATAAGCACTATTGTTTGTCACAAATGAAATGTTTAACACCGGAGTGTGATGAAGAGGTCATAGAGTTCACGATAACATATACCTTATCGTTTTCTTGCATGGCTACATCGTTGTATACATGTGTTTCATTAAATAAATATATATGTATTTTTGTTATCTATAATTTCCAGACTTCAGCAGTAACTACCTAGTTCTTGCTGAAAATCTGTATGGAATCAATCCTGTATGGATGAAAGATTGGTAAGCGGTAGTAGATAGGAACATAAACGTTCATGATTTCCAAAAGGTTTTGAAAATAAATTTATAAAGTGCCTAGATTAAAATTACTCGTTTTTTGTCGCAATAATTTTACGTTTTCCTCTGGACTTATCAGTAGTGGATAATAATAGGAAGTCTGCTATTATGGTAAATAGCAGTAAACAAAAACTATCTTGACGTCTTGGCAAGAAAAACTTAGCATAGAAAAAATAAAATAAAGTACAATAAGCTGTGTACACATATTTTGGAATTAAAACAAAAAAAAAATTCAAAACCTTTAAATGTATATTCAGAACACATTCTGTTTTGTGTGCCATTATAAAATAAATAAATAAATAACTTTTGAGTCGTTTCTAGTATTATTTAGGTACTTTACTTTGTAGTTACAAATAAAAGGTCAAAAATCGATTTATAACGTAGACAACGAAGATGAAGAAGAAACCAATTATCTATATACTTAGTTTATATAATACAGTGTAAACTCTTTATAACGAAACTCAAGGGACGCATTTTTTGTCGTTATAGAGAGTTATCGTTATATGGAGTGAATAAAAAAACGCCATGTTAACAGTTTCAAAGTAGGTTTACGACTGATAATACGATAGGTACCCAGTATGCTTGGTCGAAAAAAATCACAACTGAGAAAACAATGCGTCATACTTTTTTCTGTTCCGTGGTCATACTGCACGTGTTCAAGGCAATTAAAGATAACAAAACAAAAGCTAGACCGACCTCGGATGTTTCGGAGCTTCAAAGTCTTTTGTTACCTTATAACATAACATAAACAATGATACCGATAATAAATATTTACTGTCTAAAAATATGAACACATTTCTTCGTAATTCTTCGTAATAGAGAATGGCGTATTGCTATAAAGAGTGTTTCAATATGTGGGTTTTAACGCAAACCAACCAAGTTGGGCTCACTTCAACGATATAGGGAGTATATCGTTATAAAGGATTACGTTATAAAGAGTTTACACTGTATTTGGTAGCAATGTACGGATTATATTAATATTTGGAATGGAGATAGATTAACGCATAGATAAGGTAACAGTAACACATACTTATATTTCTGAATGAATGAATCGATTAGGTACTAGGTAGGACTTTCGCGATAAAAAGCAATTTTTTATCATTAAGGCATGTGTCATAATATCACGCCATTTCTGATAGTATACTACATAACTAATAAAAATAGAAGAGTGTTAAAAATGAGTAAGTAAATAAGAATTTACCCATCTATACCTAAATTTATGTATTTTAATTCAATTTATTTTTTTAAGAGCTTCACACCATCATGACTTTGAATTGAATTCTAATAGCCCCATAAAACACTAAAGAATAAATTTAAATATGATGTGATTAAAAAGGTAAACGCTCAAAGGTAATGCGTGATCATAATAATATATGGTTATTTAATACCAATAGGTAAATTATAGCCCAGGGGTCTTCAAATCGGTTTCTTCCGGGCAAGCGGGCTACATCTTAGACTACAGTGGTCCTTAACATCAGGCAGGCTCTAGTCAAACGAAAGCCTATTTCATGTTAAAAAAGGTAAGTACTAACATGAAAAAGTACTGAATCGATTTTGAGGAATATTGATCTTCATAAAAAAAAATGATAGGCCTATTTCTTTTAAATCGGCTCATTAAGGGCCAGTGCTACATTTTAACTGCAAAGGAGTGAATTTAAGTATCAATTATGTATTTGCTTTTTAACTTTTGTACTTGTATGCAAAAATCTTGCTAAATGCGTAAGATCAAGTCACAGATGGCAGAATTGCGTGTAGTAGTAAATTATCTGCTTAGCAAGTGCATTTAACTAAGTAGGTAGACCCTATTATCTATAATTAATATAATAATTAAAGTAACGCGATGGATATTTGTGATTATAATTTAGATTGTTACTTGCTTAGAGCAGACACTCATCTGAGTTTAAATAAATAATCTTTTTGAGGCGCTTGAGCGCCTTCAAAATTTCTGCATAAGATTCATATTTGGCTTACGCAAATATGATCACGTTTCCCACTTTCGTGTTAAGCTCAAGTGGCTGCCCATTCGCCTTCGTCGGAATGCTCATATACTTTCTTTGCTCTATAATATACTCTTTAATCCCTCCTCTCCGCGCTACCTAAGAGAGCGTTTTTGCTACGCTCGTGATTGTCACTCCCTCAACTTGCGGTCATCAGCGAACCTCACACTCTCGACTCCGAGACACAAGAAAGTCTCCTATGGTAGTTCTTTCTCTGTGCACGCCGTCAAACTGTGGAACGCTTTGCCGCTAGATATTAGGAAAGCACCGTCACTAGATGTCTTCAAAAACAATGTTAAGAAATTGTATTTATCTTCTTTGGTTCTGACTTAAATTGCTGTATATGTTTTTATTTTGTCTCTTGTATTAATATGTATGTATTGTTATGTATGTATGTATATTAATATTATTGTAGTATTTGTTTGTGTTTATAAGTAGTATAAACTATTAGATCTTTTTTTTTTTTTTTTTTTTTCTTTTCATTTAATATGTATCTTAAACACCTCGTCCTACTTATTTTGTAAATATATCCCTGCCAGATTGGTTGCCTGGAAGAGATCGCTCTTAGCGATAAGGCCGCCAATTAAAACGCACATTTTATTTTTTCTATGTTGTTTTTGTATTGTTTTTTTATGTATGTGGTGTTTTAATAAAGAATTTATCTATCTTTTTTACTAATACATGAAAAATATGCTGATATAAAGATAACATGAGAGTCGAGAAAACAGATCCAGTGTACAAACATTAGTAATTTGCCTTATTTGTCAACATAGTAACGTAGCGTAAACGTAGTAGTAAAGTAGGTATACGTCGCCAATACATGACAATTACGTGTGGACCTACCTAGGTATCACAAATTTTATGTAGGTATAGCATATTCCTAAAATGATATTTCATATTTTTTGCCTTATCATTCGTTTGATACAGCTCTATACTCGTATTTAAGGTGTGGCTATCTTACCATTGCACCAATTTCCACTAAAAATATTATTGGTAGGCATAAGTACTTAAGTGTGCCTAATTTGGACTCCTCAAATTAAATTAGTCACCTTACTTCTAGTCCAATTTACACCCAGGAAAAACAGGTCTCTATTAAGAAATAATAATAAACCGGAACTAAAATTTTTAAGTGCTATTCGACCCACGGAATCGTCCAGATGTTAATGTTATCGGTCACCTATTCAAGGCCAGCCCATGTCCACCGTTATTTAATATTGATAGTTACAGATAATATCATTTTAGTAGAACTACAGCCGGGGACACTTCGCACACGATTTGGCAAAACTAAAAAGTAGAGCCTATATAATACGTCATGACAGGTAGAGATTTTCACTTACCGCGTAACGATGGTCACAAAACCTGATTTCTCACACAATCTTTTGTAGGGCACAAATGAAACTGGATAAGTATGAGGCCTTAAGCGATATTACAGCATTTTACTAACAAACTGGTTAAACCACTCGTGCAATATCCGAAGTTCGACCCGGGTAAGGTCGTTACAGGAAAACACGACCGCGACGGCACGAGTTCCGGAGCCAACTGGCGTCTTGCCCTGTGGCGTGATTCTACGTCGAAAGACTAAAGTTCAATTCTCTAATCGCAAATTTTGTAAACATGGTAAAAATGGAATAATAAAATAGCGTTTTGAGGCGAGCGCGGGTCCGCCGAGTAACGGTCAGGCGGTGATGCAGACGTGTAATAAGGTGGTTAGAAAGTATTGTCACGTACCGTGGCCAGCGTGGGCTCCTCCATGGTGCTAGTGGCTCTCAGAGTGTAGTGTGTGGAGCACGTGGAAGCGGGTGGGTCGTGGCAGGCGTCCGGACACAGACACTCGACTGATCGCGTGTTTACCCGCTCTCTCTGTATTTCAGCGCGTCAGATAAACGCCGGCTTCGCGACTTGTCTAATCAGGGACTATTGGCTTATTACTTTATTTGAATGTTATTCCATACAATAAATACGTCAAGCCGTATCTTATCGCCGGAAAGTTACGTACCTGCGATTGCGTTCTCGGTAGAATGTGAGCCATGGGTTAGTCAATCAATATTGACTGCTTACAAATTTTAAGAAACCAAAATTTTATTTTTCATTTATGCCTTAAGTACATGAATCTTTTTTCATTAAGATATTTACTATAGTGATTAGTAGGTAGCTAGTTTCATTCAAATATAGGTAAGTAGTTACATTTCATCAATTTTATTAGGTAAATATTTGTTGTCAGAATTAAAATCGTCCTGAGCCCTTCTAGTCCAGAAGGTATAAAAAGTATGTAGAAACTTATAAAGTTTCTAAACAGTAAGTAGAATAGTTTACAATAGGTACCTATATGTCCATTGCTGAACCAGATTTTTTTGACGAAACTTTACTTTCACTGAGTTCACAAAGTTTATTGACCACTATCGTAAAGTATTTATGTATTGATAGTATTGGGAACTCTCTAGTGCTAAATTCTACTTAGCAATCTTAAAAATTAAATTAAAAATTCTTGGTATCCTTTACTTCAAATAATATCTAAATACCTAGTTAGCAGAAAGCAAAATTGACGGACTCGCTTGTGATGTGTATGATCAGATTATAAGCTCCTGATGAAAATCGCATAGCAAACATTATTGTAACGCTTGTTGTCTAATATCTTTCATAAATGATAAAACTTGCGGTTACAATTAGTGTAGGCTTTTAAGAAATTTACATTTAAGTCATTTTTTTACGTTACAACTAGGTACTATAATAAAATTGTTATGCTCGTTACAAACTAGGGCCGTCGCCATTCTATAGTCATTTAATTACAACATAATCTATGTTTATAGGTACCATATCCTAGCAACTTTCTCTACGTTAGTAGGTATTTAATACTTTACAGAGGATGTTACATTCATCTTGTTAGAGAGGTACTCATAAGTTGTAAATAACTAAAAAAGAACAGCTGGAAGTATGTACATAACTTGAGGAAATCGAAAAAATACATAAACCTAGATTCACAAAATATGATGCGGTACTAATACAAAATCTCTCTTCAATATAATAATAGTAGTTTATGCAACTGTCATATAATTAAGGGTATTCAAACACAAGTGTGTGATTATGAAACGAGCGCAGCGAGTTTCATAATAGTAACGAGTGTTTTAATACCCGTGTTATATGCAGTTGCATACACTACTTTATCTTCACTAATGCATTGATAATTTATTAAATTAAATTCACGCGTACGTGTATTGTCACAGTGATTTTGCCGCCATTAAAATCTAACCAACGAGAGTGCAGCGATTGCGGCCAGCTGATTAGCCCTGCAATCAGGTTGGTCACGCTTTTTCGATGTTATAATGCGCTATTACGATATCGATGTGGATATTATAACATCATGTGAAATGGCTTAAATTAAGTGTTTTGTTGTCTGTGCTATAACAGTAGTAATTATAAGTCAAGTATTGGAAACATAAGTAGAATGTTACAACATTAGTGTAGATAAAAACATTTTACATACATAATCTACCTAGCTCTTCCTTATTTCATGAAGCTTGGCAACACAAAGGTTTTTTTTATTTTCGTCACTACCGTTTGTATATCTGCCAACACAGATTCTTATAGAATTTGTAGAAATCGACAGATGGGTATAGTCAAGTTATTTTGTGATCTTCCGTACAAATTTTATTATAAATTATCACCATTCATGTATCGAAATAAATATTTCTGCTGGAATAATATATGACAGCATTGTGACAGTGTCTCATTTATTTTTTGTATAGTAACTTTTGAGACTTTTTAACTAGCAACACCACACATCGGCCATGTTTTCTTTCCACAACAACATCACGTCACGTCGAAAAGTAAACGTCAGTAAAAAATATTAAAATCTTTCCGATATATCCATCAAAATTACACACAGTTAGTTTTGCTGCATTGTGTGGTATTTAAATGTTAAGATGAATCGCAGTGAAGGCTTGGTGCAACGAAGAAACGTCATAAAGGACTCCTCCACCGATGGAGGATTGAAGGAAAACCATGAAAACGACGATAAGAAAAATGATAAAAGTTATGATGACGGCGATTCCAAGGAAACAAGGCTCACTCTCATGGAAGAAGTGCTCCTCTTGGGGCTGAAAGATAAGGAGGTAATTCGATAGCAAACCTGTATCGAGTTGCGAAATTATGCTAAAACGATCGTGACTAGTTCTCATCTTACATGCGATGTTTCAGGGTTACACTTCGTTTTGGAATGATTGTATATCCAGTGGCCTGCGAGGATGCATTCTCATTGAACTAGGGCTCCGGGGCCGCGTAGAGTTGGAGCGAGCTGGCATGCGAAGAAAAGGACTTCTTTCCAGAAAGGTTATATTAAAATCAGGTGAGTACATTTTATGTGTAAAACTGTACTCTATTAGTAGGTAGATAATCAAACTGATAACTCCAACTTAATTAGCAATGCTGATAATAAATTGATATGTAGGTGAAACATCCGGAAATGTCTTTAGTTTGCTAAGTGGTAATGTTTACCTAATAGATAAAAAGCTTTTATAACTTTCTCTTTATAAAAATGGTTATGAAAGTCTCACAATGTTTATTGTCTCTTGAAATGTACATTGGCATACCATTATTTGTTGTTTACAGATACACCAACTGGTGATGTTTTACTAGATGAGGCTTTGAAACACATGAAAGATACTGACCCTCCTGAGACTGTTCAAAGTTGGATAGAATATTTGAGTGGTATGTATCTGTACTTTCAGATGTTTGTATTGTCAAGATGTGAATCTTGACCATACTGAACCATCTAATCTTAGTAGCTCTAGATATATTTAGTAAGAATGAACTGTGAAAGATCATTTTTCTATATTATTGTTTATTTGTATAGTTTACTACAAATTTATGATGACCAATAAACTTGGAATGACTGGGCTAGTCTGACTCCTCAGAAAAAAAGGTTATTAGTTCAACTTTAATGTGATATTGTCAAAATTGGATAAAATTTGAATATCTAAGGCTATCAAATATGTGTGGTATGATTGTATGTATGTATGTACATACATAGATTTCTTGGAAACCATGAGAAATATTGTGCTATTTGTATCAGTTGATAGTAGACTAGCTGTGCCAGCGACTTCGTCCGCATGGAATAGTTATCACCATAAAAACGGTTTTAGTGAGTTAATCTTAAAAGATAAAAGATAGATATACCTGTTGCAGACATTTTGTTAGATCATTTTAAGACGAATAATTCTTTGATACATATTTTTTTGATATCATGAACCGATTTCGCAGCGCACGCAACAGAAGCTCTCAAAGATCTAATTTTCTCCATTTTTTTTACATTTTCCATTGTTTCTTCGCTTCTATAAGTTGCAGCGTGATGTTATATAGCCTAAAGCCTTCCTCGATAAATGGTCTATTCAACACAAAAAGAATTTTTAAATTCGCACCAGTAGTTCCTGAGATTAGAGTGTTCAAACAAACAAACAAACTTCAGCTCTATTATATTAGTATAGATGTAACAACTTATGTTCCAAACTTAAGGAAAAGTGTAAGTTTTAACTAACATTTTAACGCAAGTGGTTATTCATTGGCATATTGATAGAAAATCAATTACTAATCGCTGCATATTATCAACAAAATCTTATATATTTTATATTACTTAGTTGTAAATTTTTTCCCTAAAATTTTCAGGTGAAACTTGGAATCCCATGAAACTGAAATATCAACTGAAGAATGTCCGTGAAAGACTTGCCAAGAACCTCGTAGAAAAAGGTGTACTCACAACTGAGAAACAGAACTTCCTATTATTTGATATGACCACACACCCCCTGACAGACAATGTTGTTAAATGCAGATTAGTTAAGAAGGTAAGTTATCTATTTATATTGTATCCAAGTCTTGTATGGCAAGAATAGTAACAACTTGAGTACCATGATTCTGTGCAGGGGCTATTATGTAATCTTACTAGTGGCTGTGCAAACCTCAGGATCAAATACTACCTCCATACCAAACATTGTTGTGATTTTTTGCTTCGTAACAGTGTAAAGGGGAAAAAAATGACTTAAGCTGATATGTTTTAGTATGACTAATGTCATTCTGTTGTAATTTACTAATTTCCAATGTTTAGACAAAACACAGTTTGATGGGAATCACAATCCCCATTATTGTGGAATACAGCCTAAAGAGAGAAGAGTTTTAATCATATTATAATCACTAATGGCCTATGTAATTGTTTTTTATTACCAATTTTATTATTTTAAGATTTTACTAAAGAGAATAAGAACTGCTCTGAACCTTATCAGATATTATGCATACTAAATATTTCTGAAATGACTTTCATTATCCACACGTTTGAACAGCTGGTGTTTAACTATAAACAACTTGACTGAATTGAATTGATAGCTCCTTATTTATGTCGAAACTTCTAATAGGAGTATATAGTATCATATTGAAACCATTAGCCCATTGTTAGATATTGGAGTGCATCATAAATCATGAACTGTTAAATTTGTATTTTATATTCAAGACACTTACATACACATACTTTTATCTTGTTTACTTTTACCCAACCAATAGTCCGAGCTCAATGCTTACTTGTTTTTTAAATAACAGCAACTTGATATGAGAATACCAATGTTTTGTCTTTATATCACAATAACTACCAAATACATGAATAATTTGCATGCCATTTAAATATGATGACACTTAATTTCACCCCAGGGTTTGAACAATTAATATTATTTATTTATTTTATTATTACTTAAATAAATAATAAGGTAAATAGTAGTTCTTTTGTATATGTATGCTTTTATTCTTGATCAGGTTGGATACATTGTTATGACGTCATTCGTTTATCATTGGCCTTACCTAGTCATGCAATTAGTACCATTGGTTACACATTTTAGGAATGTTATTTATCGGCACAGTTGCGTAAAATTTGCAATTGCAATAAAAAGGTGAAAAGGGTAAAATTCTATGACTGTTTTTTTAAATGTTTATTGGCTTTTTATCCACCACCTTGAACAATGAAGGCCTTCCGCACTGCTCACCAAGAAAATCCAAATATTGTTAAATATGACATTGGTAGTGATTAAAATCTTAGCTCAACAATAGTACAATTACTGCTCTATTAGCTTAGTTGGTAGTGGCTCTGCCTTCTAATCTAGGGGTGCTGCTTCGATTACCGCGTGACGCAAGTAATTATGAATATTAATTTTTTTAATTACTTGTGTCTGGTCATTTCTATGTATAATTTATATTTCTTTTAGAAATAATTTATTTAAGGTGTTTTAATATAATAATAATAATAATAATAATAATAATAATAATGTTGTATTTCACATTGTTTTGTTTTGATTGCTACACAAATTCCTGTTGTACCTTAGCCGTGTTTTTATATATATATATATTTTTATAATTTTGTTTAATATTATCAATTAACTGTAACTTCCATAAGTATTGTTATATATGAATTATTTTAATTGTTTTAGTTTAGTTTAGTTAACTTACTGAACTTTGTCACTGTTTATAATCATGTTGTGCACACATGTGTTTGATGCACAGAATAGATTTTACATTACCTTTTATGTGTTTTGTTGTTAATCATGTATTTTCTGTGTATTGTGTTGTGTGCCTAATAAATAAATAAATAAATAAATATGTATTTACAAAAAAAGGTATATACTTATGTATTTTATCCCTTGTCTAGTACCCACGATACAAGCGTAAGCTTAGTATGGGGCTAGATGGCGCTGTGTGATATGTCCTGAAATATTTATTTATTTTTGTATACTATTTCCGGTAGGTTCATTTTTGAAACAGATTGGTGTGTGCATTGCAGGTGCAGGAGGCGGCGCTGCGGCGCTCCGTGACGGACGTGGCGCACGCCGACAAGCGGTCGCTGGCGCTGCTGATGCTGGCGCACTCGGCCGACGTGCTGGAGAACGCGTTCGCGCCGCTGTCGGACGAGGACTACGAGCTGGCCACGCGGCGCGTGCGCGCGCTGCTGGATCTGGACTTCGAGGCCGAGGCCATGCGCCCCGACGCCTGCGACATCATGTGGGCCGTTTTCGCCGCCTTCACCAAATAGCACCGCCTGCTCCCCCGGAGCCGCCCGCACCGGTAACTCCCCCTCTCGTCCCGTGAATTTATATATGGTCTACTCTTACTACTACTTACTCTTGCGAGTAAACTGTGACATATAAAACGTGTTGTCGAATTCGAAATGTAATATTACCGTGGAGCACTCTTACTGCGATATTGATAGAACTTGTACAAAAATCATGATAATAGCATTCCCGTATCGTGTCGATTACATCAGTATTATCATTTTGGTTTTGTTTCTGTTCCACTAGTGTTTTGCATTTCATATTATCTGGGGTTTTTATTATTACAAAAAAAACTAGTTAAGTCTTGTGTGTAGAAGATAAATAATTAAATACTACCTATATGTTACGCGTATGTGGAGAAAGTAAATCGTTTTATCTTTGATTTTAATATTAAATATTTAGATTTTAAAATGTAGCTAAATTATGATAATGTATGGCACAAAATCAACATTATAATGTGTCTTAAATTTAAAATATTACCTATTTTAATTTTGTAAGCTTGTACAACGAATCCAAGTTGTATAAAACTATGTTTAGTCTGACGAATGGTGCATAGATTTTATTGGATAAATAAATTATGTGAACTAAAACTGATTCAACGGAATTTTATTAATCTCATTGTACATAGAAATTTTAATATACATGAACAGGGACTGCAGATATATGATCATAGTTATTGCTATGGTAGAATCCTATGATAACGAATTCTCGTAATCAGGACATCCGTTCGCCGCAATAGCTGACAGAAACTTAATACTCGTGCAGTGGCAAAATTGTACGTTAATTTATCTTGATAGGCTTTGTACTCCGCTCGTAAAACATACCGCTGGTATTCAGAAATACGTATTGTACTCACGATTGCATATTTTACTGCAGTTGTAAAATAAACAGTGGTTTGTAGCATTGAGTCACATGCAGCGATGCCCTGTACATTTTATGCCTTTGAGTTTTTTTTATGTGACAGAGTTTTCTTTAACTCTCTTTCTGAGTTAGGTGAGACCAAATATTGCCCCAATCTTCATAAAAAAACCTTTTGACATCAACTATGCCCACAAACTAGTGTGGACTCACCACTTTACCTTAAATTTGAAACAAAAAGTGATTGATTAAACAGTGTTTTGTGTGTTTTCTCTCTTTATAAAAATACTAGTGAGTGCTCGCGGCTTCGCTCGCATTAAGAAGTAAAATCCCCTATTTCACCCCTTTAAAAGTGGCATTTACTAAAATCCTTTCTTAGCGGATGCCTACGTCATAACATCTACCTTTATTCCAAATTTCAGCCCAATCCGTCCAGTGGTTTGGGCTGTGCGATGATAGATCACTATATCAGTCAATCAATCAGTCAGTCACCTTTGAGTTTTATATATATTATAGACTAGGAATTGTAAAGTAACAAAATATTGATAAAGTTAACCACTCATTGGTTCCAGTTTATAAATGAGACAGTTAATAGATAAGACAGTTAAATAGAATCGAAAATGTGTCTGAATTTAGAGCATTAGCTCTAAATTTTGACACACACACATTTTCGATTCTATTTGTGTGTTTCTGCTTTTATAATGTAACATGGTTTTGGTGTATAAATCCTGCATCACTTTATTTTCTATCAAGTTGTACAAGCTTATACATTTTAGTATACTATGGTAGCTCTAGAATATATCTCAAGACTTCTTGCTTTGTAAATTGTCTGTATATGTATGATATTTAATAAGGATAGCAAAATTATTTGTATTCTAAGTATTCTATTTACATTTTATACCTATACGAGTATGTACCTTAATTATTAATAGGCTTTCAATGTTTATGTGTGTTTGGGCATGCTACATAGAAAATATATAGTATAATTACTTAGGTCTCGAAACAGAGAATTTAGTGTTTATGTATCTGCCTATCTCTGTTTAATACGTGCAATATTGTGACCGCTACAAATATAAATGTCCTCACCTACTTTTTATGGACAAATTGACGAATAATTATTTTTATCTACACTAATGTTGTAACATTCTACTTATGTTTCCAGTACTTGACTTATAATTACTACTGTTATAGCGCAGACAACAAAACACTCAATTTAAGCAATTTCACATGATGGTATAATATCCACATCGATATCGTAATATCTCATTATAACAATCAGGTTGGTCGCGTTTTATTGATGCGCGCAGCTGCGCTCTCATTGGTTAGATTTTAATGGCGGCAAAATCACTGTGACAATACAAATAAACTATTGTCAGCTTTTACTCTTGTTGTTTAATTAATTGCATTAGTGAAGATAAAGTAGTGTATGCAGCCGAATATAACACGGGTATTAAAACACTTGTTACTATTATGAAACTCGCTGCGCTCGTTTCATAAACTCACACTCGTGTTTTAATACCCTTCGATCATTATATGACAGTTGCATAAACTACTATTTTGTTTTTGTGTGTAGCATGCTAAAACATTTGGATATCTGCGATTGTACATACATTGCTTAAATCGTGCTAAATTATAAACTAAACATCATTAGGAGTGATAATACCTATCACTTATTTGCAGTAAAATTGCCATAAAGTGCATGTTATTAGTACTTACTAACATACCTACAATGATATCAGTGCCTGGTAAATAGATCATGTATAGTTTATTTATATATTTTGTATAGCAAAATACAGAATTGTTTTCAGTTTAAAAATTATTTTGGTTAGTGCAGTGTCACAATTATCTTGGAAAATGTGAAATGTCCTTTTTGATTTTTGGTTATGAAAACTGTTCAGTGTAATTTCACGCAGACTTAATTTGTTTATTAGGCACTAAATAACATCAAAATTGAGCTAATTTATGTTTGGGTGAAAATTCGTGGAAAGAAATAAATATTTTTAAAGACAGAAAACAGTCTAGTGATAGTCAATGCGAGAGAGCCGGTTCTTATCTCTCTATTGTATTTTTTTCGGTCTGATGTTATGTAATCAAGTGAAAACCCATTTAAAATTAAAAAAGGTAGCAAATACTTACTCGAAAATTGTATAAATTTTGCAGTCGTAGGTATTTAAGACAGAACTTCGATCCAATAACTTAGTTCAGACGATGATTGGATATATTGATATTTTTTTTAAATAATAAATAAATATCCTGGGACATTGCACACAGCGCCATCTAGCCCCACACTAAGCAAACGCTTGTGTCGTGGGTACTAGATAACGGATATAATACTTATATACTTTTCTTTTGTAAATACATACTTATTATACATACCTACAAACGACCAGACTCAACACAAGTAATTATAAATTTTTAAAGTGCATAAATACTTGTGTCATGCGGGAATCGAACCCGCTATATATATATATATAAAATCTGTGTTATTAGTTATACGAGTGCGTTTGAACCTAGGTCCCGGTCGCGGTTAAAGAATAATTTGCCGTCATTCATGCACTTACAACTTTACTAGGCGAGTGTGACAGCAAGATACTGGTGTAACGTACAACATTCTAAGAATTCCGCGACTTTAACTTTATAAAAAAATACTTTCAGAAAACTTGATAACCTCCTTTTTTTGGAAGTCGGCTAATAACACTATATTGAGGTATAAGTATGTACTTATCTGATACATGTGATTTTTTGATGGTATGAGTTATGGAATAAAAAGGGTGTTAGATAATTGATTGGAAAAACTTTTAATTTGTTACGTTCATTTGAAGCTGTGAAAAAGTCGTCCGGTTCAAATATTTTCAATCGTCCTTATTTTTAAAGTTTTTAAACCATTGTTGCCTTATTAAAAACACATTCGCTGCTCACTTGGCCCTAGTTTGTCAATTTCTTCTCAAAAGTGTAGATACTGATTTTCTTAATTCGTTCAAAGAAAGCTGATTAGAACTCTGTCTATTGGGCATAATTGGTATTACATGTTCACGTTGATGAGTATATTTCATTGACACCTAAACTCCGCCATAATCTTTTCTAAAAACCTATACATGCTTCATAATTTGTTGCACTAATTTGTATGTCATATTATAACTATGTTCATGTTTTTATACATGTTAACAATGTATGTGTTGTAACATAACATTTTATATGTCTCTAATTTAGACCGCAAGACCCAGTTCAATCAGGAACATGTGTGTAGTAAATATTTATTTTTATATACAAGTTAATAAATGATAAATGTATCTATTTATTCACGATAAATATGTTAAAAGAATTCCTTTCTTTTAGTCGTTAAATTACTTAAGGTAAATCGTTAACTGGTTTATGTAAAAAAAAAACATTTGGATTCATTTTGTACATAAGATATCAAGTTCGGTTTGTAAATATCTGATTTCAGAAGCCTGGTCCGCAAATAGTTTGAAAAAATTGTATAAATGTCCGTTAATTCCATGTATGATACACGCTATGTTATCGAAGTTATTCAAATATATTCACTAGACATGTAGTTTTATTTTTATTTATTGCTATATACATATAGTTCTACTGCAACTGCAACTTGGAGGGACAGACAAAGAATAAGGTATGCCACATTGTTCTATTTCACAATTGCATACCTTCTATCTTTTGAGATAGTCATAGCATATATCTTTGATCTGTAGCGGCGACAGTGTTAGTTTAGTAAACAAGTATTTAATGTCATTGTCTTTGAAGGTACTTAAAAAGGTATTTCATCGGTTTTTTTTTTGAGAGCCTGTTTCATTTCGATACAGGCTTGTTTCTCCTGACCACCGGGTTGCTAATACGAGGGTCGATTCAGGTGACATAGGTACTAAGAGCTAACTGTCAACAATTAGGCTTCAGTCGTTGAGGTTTATTAATCTGCTTAACATGTCTTAGATTATGTTATTTATTTCGTATTATATATTTAGTGTCTTATAGCTTTTTTACTCGCTTAACGGTGAAGGAAAACGTCGCGAGGAAACCGACATGATTAAGGACCACAATATTCGAGGACCTGTATTTTCCGTGGAAGGACCTGGGCACCCGCCACGATGTATCTGCTCGAGTGAACTCCCCTAACGAATTAATTCTGCGGGGGAGACACGACCCTCAGTCATGAGTACTCATGAGGAAGTACGACTCAAGAGAGAAACTTTTCAAACCCCTGTAGTAGAAATAAATCAAACAAAACATCACGTTACCATATCATTTTATTTAAAAAATCTCACATTTCACACAGTGGATAGGTAAGTCTTATATCTCTTCGTAACTACCATTATAACGATTCAGTTCACATCACTTGCAATTATCAATTATATCACATCTACGACAATAAGACCGTGTGTGGAGGCAGAAGCTTAAAATTCATTCAAAATGCACATATTTGAAACATTTCATTACCTTTTCTTTGATTTTGGAATGATGTAACATAATGAACTCAAAACGAATATATTTTCGAAGACTAACAATGCTTTATATGTGTATGTAAAGAGACTTTAAATGAATTTTAACCTTTTCAATCTCATTTGAACCTCACATTTTACAGAGTAAATGCATTCATTTCTGTGCCATTACTTGTATATCATAGTATTTAAAGTGATTAAGTAGGTAATTATAACCTTACGCTTAAGAAATTTGCGAAGAATTAAGAGCGACATTCTATTTTTAACAAGTTTTCAGGGGCTATTTAATACACGGTATTTTATAAGCCTTTTGATTGTTAATAATTTTTAAACGGCGCCACTGGCGACAGCGTAAGAAAATTATTTATTATTCGTAATTTTGAATTACATGATAACAGGATAAATAAAGATTCTCATGATAAATTAAAAATATAACCAAAACTGACATTAAAAAAAAACAGGACTGGAAATAACTTGAATTTGTAAATGCTTATTTCGTTGACAGCGTGATTATAATTTATGTCCCTGCCAAGTTTAATAACAAGCCCTTCAATTAACTGCCTGGTACATAATGGTTATCTTTTAATTTCTGTATTATCTCATCAGTATATTATGTAACTGTTCTATCTATGTACATGTAAAATAATATGGCTGAATATACATAACAGAATATATATATTTTAATGTTAAAACTTTCGTGAGATATTTTATCAATATATTAACTAAACGGTTTTCAGTTGCGTGTAAATCGCGTAAGTTGTTTACGCGTTTCGGATGTTATGTTATGAAACGCGTAAACAACTTACGCGATTTACACGCGAGTGAAAACCGTTTAGTTAATATATTGAGAATATATATTCATCAGCTTGTTAGTGAGGCAGTAAATTGAACGGCTAACGTACCCGGCTCTGACTGCAACATGGAATGACTGTTTTATAGTATTGGAGTGACAAATCTGTAAAGGTTATTATTAAATCTAGGAAATATTAATATTCTATTATTCTACATTTATTATTGTGGGGAGAGGATACTGGAATATTTACAGAAGAAACGATTCACATATACTTATTAAATCACTAAAGTACCGTCATATTACATTACGCGTATGTTTAATAAATACTCAGGAAAAGACCTATTTCTGCACACTACTGTTTTACATCGTGGCACCAAACGGTGTGATTTCATTTGGTAAAATAAGGTCAGATGAAGTAGGAACTTATCCTATTTAAGAACATGTTTAATTGTAGGTATATACATAAAAATTAGGTGTTAAAATTAAGATACACAACAACTGACAACCTCCTTTTTGAATTTTACATAACCTCTTATGGCTTTTGAAGTTGCATTTGGTTTTGATTCTTTGACCACATTTAATTTTACGAAAAAATAGCATACTATTTTTATGAAATAAATTATGAATAAAATTTTATAAATTAAATTCAAGCAGATACTCCTTATCCATCTCTTAATGCCGAATATTATCATTATTATTTACTTAATTATAAAGTTTTCAATCACGCACATTGAGAAAATAATATACCTATGATGTTTAAAAAAGTGAAAGCTGTGCGTTATTTCCAAACCTAACCCTGACCTCAGTAATAAGGCACAAGAGGTCAAATGCAAAGGTCAATAAAATTATTGTAAAACTTAACATAGCCTGCGAGTTTAACCCCTAACAACATAATACGAGTATGTACAAATTAAATTAAACCAGTTTTATGACTAATAATAAATAATTACTTAACTAACGTACGCTGTCTAAGCTCTGAATGGCAGATCTATGATTCTTTGACCTTATAAAGAGGCCATTTTGGAAAATTATACCATATTTTATTAGGTCTTACTTTTTTATAAAACGAGTTTATTATCTGAATGACGACAGTTTTTTTTCAATGTAAGTTTGATGCTCGCATTTAAGATTTTCCATGTAAAACTATTTTCACTAGGATCTTTGATTTTTATAAATGTAAGACCGAGCATTGTTCCTGAAAAGCATCGACAGCAAATGCTTCATAAAATTCGATTTAAATTGGTTGAACAATACCCACAAAATTCATTACAATTTACAATTCATAGAATAACATACCACGTGTAATATACAGATATACATACCTACTTAAATATTAAAATTGGTGTTCTTGCGTGACATTAACAAGTCACAGATTAAAATACTTAGATCTTAGTCTAAAACGAGAATGGAAGTGAAAGTTGTATGACTTGTGGAAAGTAATTCTAGGAGAGTGTGATGTCTTTAATGCTGAGTACTGACGCATCGACTAGGGTATAAAATGCATCGTTATAGAACAGACGGCTGAATACTCACATCGAGGCAACTCTGGGACAGTTTTTTCCTTTTTATTTATTGCTGATCTAATATAAATTAAAAGACGATCCAGTTACATGCCTCGTCGTAAACAATAATTGTTTATTGAGTTCTCGACGGTAAAGACCAGTCATAGGACGTGCATTTACTCATTTTTCCATCTCTTACTTTATAATAATTTATTACAATGTACTAAGTAGGCAAAGTAAAATAATTCGAGAAATATACAAATTTCTAAAGAAACACGTGTGCACGGAACATACTAATAAATGATTTTTATTACGTGTTTGAACATTTCTGTGGTAAATTTATCTTGTCTAAATTACGGTTATTACTGCGCAAATTGTCTCGAATCGATAGTGGCGAACTAGATTTTTTTGAACGTATTTGGTTTTGTTCAATAAAATAGGAGTAGTTCGCCCAATCAATTCACACATTCATCCAAGTTTGTATCCGAAAATTCGAGTGATTTTTTTCGTTCTATAACCCTAATATTCATGCTATGAAACAGGTCAACGCTTTATAAAGATTTCTTTATGCTGGGTAAACAGCTAACTTCCCACTTAATTATGAGCTAAAAGACCACACAGTCGTATTTTAGCTCATAATTATTAGCTTTAGCCGTTTCCCGTCTCTTTTAGCACGGGAACTAGGTTCGACAAATCACTCAAACTTTTATCATTATCTTGTGAGCGTGTATATATACACATCTATATATAAATACAGCAGGGGGCGCTGGCGGCAGGTCGCTGTCGTCACCACGCCTCCGTGTACCTGATGTCGAACTCCTGGAGCTGGGGCAGGCGCTGACGCAGCATCTTGAACGTCTCCTCGGATAACTTGGTGCTGTTCAGGTTCAGGCGTCGCAGGTTTGATAAGCCTGGAAATAAAACAATAATTTTATTAGAATTGGCGAGCTCTAGCATAACGAATTCCCTAATCGCCGCTCTCACTGATATAGTTTAATGTCTGTAGTAACTATTATGAAGAATCAGTAAGAAATATCCTCCAAAATCATAACTTATGTCGTAGTAATACCTATCTGACACTATACAGGTTTAATAAAAAAATGGGGTTCGGCAAATGTTCTAATTACTAGAAGCAATCTCCAGACAATTGTAAGATTTTACATTAAAAAAAAACGAATATACTAACCTGTGAGTGCCTCAATGCCCTTGTCAGAGACGGGTGTCTCGCAGAGGTTGAGGACCTGTAGGCGCGGCAGGTGCTCCGCTATCAGCTGCAAGCCGCTGTCGCCGAACTTTGTGGCCCACAGGTTCAGGTAGCGGAGGGACGGCAACTGCAATCAAATGAAAATAGGCTGTTAAGTTATTGTTAAGCGTCATCTTAACGTTTAGTAGCGCCTCTATATTATCAAAACTTTTTGGTTTTGATTTGAGACCCGTAAATATATCCCTCTCTCTTGCAAATTGATTCTGCCATTTGATTTTGCCGAAGGAAAAAAATATCCATGGTAAAAACCATATGTGGCTTAACCGCTACAACTATTACACAGCCGGGATCTGTATTCTCTCCTGTGTACCTACATAATTTTCCCTCTTAGCAGTTGTGAAGTTCGTGGCTTGGTTGAGGATTTAATCTCCAAATATTCGTTAGTCCTACGTTATCAGTATAAGTTACCTTGATGAGATGGTGTGCACACTCGCTGGTGACGCTGGTAAAGGCCAGGGACAGACACTCCAGGTTGCCGAGAGCTCCTGCTTCTAACAATGCGGCCACATCTTCGTCGGTCGCTCGCACGGGCAGTGCCAGACGTTTCGGACCTCCTTCCGATTGCTGTGGGAAGAGACATTCATTTGAATCACTGTCACTGAGTTACTATAGCGACTCATAAAGGAAAAGTGGTAGTTGCCATATCTAATGAATAAGTTTGGTTTCATTATTGCTAGTTCCATAGTTTTACAATGCCACTTTTGATTTGAATCATTTGCGGTATCTCTAACTATTGTCAAATGATTTACAAATTAGGAATCGGTCTTTTAAATCACTTTGTTATACTAGATTACGTGATCACTTTTTAATATTTGTAATACGCGAATTACTTAGGTACCTAATGATTCTTTTGGTTACTCTCAGTCTTGGACCACCGAGATACAGGCCCAGGCCTAGTTCGGGGTTCACAAGAAACTCACATTAACATTAATCAAGTAATTAATATAAATATCTTTCCTTTCTCTATTGTAATACGTAATATTTAGTAATACGCTAATATTTTTGTGATTGTACCAGTGTTTTTGGCAAATAAAATATATTTTAAAAATATCTTTAAATAGGTATATATCCAGGTTAAATAAATATATGGCGTGCTTTTAGGAAGTTTTAGGTAATATTCTTGATAACCCGGAACTCATAAAAACATAATTTGCCATGGTAAATTTGGCTTTGATCCCGCATCAAAAAGACGAACATGACAAAGCCAGTTTGTCATGTCCTTAGTAAAAAAATAACAGGAAAAATCAGAAATCCTCTTCCAAAAGCAGAATGCACAGCCAGTTTGCTATGTACCTACTTAGTAAAAAATAACAAGAAAAGCATTTAGCAGAATGCACTCACCAATCGTTCCAGCTTCTTCTGCCTCTCGCACAGTTCCCTGTAGTACTTCTGCCCCAGCTCCGTGCTCTCCAGCGCAGAGATGACCTCCAGCTGCGCCTGCTCTCCGTCCGTAATCTCCCACTCCAGCATCAGGCAGAGCGCTTCTATAGCTGCCGGCTGGAAGGTTTGTGAAAATTAAAATAAAATGTTTAAAAGTAAATCTTTTTGTAATTAAATTAGGGGTGCCAAGCGCGTTTATTGCGTTGTGATGCGCTTGGTATTCGTGTCTATGCTTCAAGCTACTGCTTAAAATATGTGAAGCAGTGGAATTACTAGAAATTATTTAAAATAATTTGGATATATATATACTTATAAAGTATATTTTCACTGTAGGCACGTATAGGTAGGCATTTGATCACTATTTCACCAGAAGCGACACCCGCACAAACAGCACTGTAGCTGAAGGTGGAGTATCTATGCCTATGTACTCTAAATAAAATTGGTTCCCAAAATTAAGGGTGTTGCTGTTAGGCGCTTGGTGGCAGTTTTTGCATTTGACATATTTACAAACTTGTGGACGCTTGCGGCTTCGTTTGCAATATTTTGACACAAAAACCTACCTATGACACTTCTAAGACCTCATGCCACCTACATACTAAAAATCATGATGATCCGTTCAGCCGTTTTTGCATTATAAGAGTTTCACACAAACAAAAATTCTAAAAACTTCCTAAATGTTTTCTGTTATAGATTTAAAGTATGTATATCCAAACCACTTTTTTTTTCTAACATCTTCCATGTTTAAATTATTGACCCTCTTCTGCTTTACATATTATATGTTTGGAAGATGTAACAATAAGTACCCAACCGAGTACTCGCACTCGAATCAGTAGTAAAAATAGTACTTACATTTTCAGTTAAAGCGACTAGAATGAAATCCGGGAGCTGTTTACTAATACTTTGCAGGAAACTTTTCCTCTTACAGCAGCACTTGAGTAAGCTATCCATCTGTAAAAAACACAATGCATTAGTTTTTGTCAAACCTATTTTAGAACATAACAAGGTTTGCAGGAAGCGTCATCTGAGCTGGTAGAAGGCTCATTAAACCAATCCAAACGCACATTTGCCAAATACGTCTACGACAGACGTACGACAGTAACACACATACAAAGCGATATTTATGTACCTACATAGTTTTTTATGCATACCTGTTATTATACGAATTAGCGTGACATATACATACCTACATAGGTATATATGTATAATGTGTACTAAATAATCAGCTGTCACTGTACACGCAAAATAGAATCGAGCCAAGGATTTTCATTTCATCCCTCTCTTTCTCGAGCATACTAAACTAGTTATAACGGACTAGCTGATTAGGTGTCTCTGGGTTACATTATCTTCGTTAGCAGGTAACAAATAGCTGCTCCTTAAAATCTAGAATTCTGTGTCGGCGCAAAAAGTAGCTATCAAATCTGTTCCGGCTGGGTGAGTATTCTAGGTAATCTGATCAATACGAGCCATTGTTGTTTATGCCTCGTAAATATCTTTGACACGATGACACTGCATTTGCGTCATTTGGAAAGTCCCGTAATCGTGCTATTTACCTATTGCCAGAGTTAACTTTCCTGTATTTTTGACCCAGCTCGCTATACCAGCGGTTTTTGCTAAAATTTATGACGTAGGTACATTACGTTCCTGAATAAAACATATTTACCTATATATGTATGTATCATGTTGTTGGACGGTGTAGGTAAATGCTTAATTAGGTTGTTAATGAAGTTGGATATTGAATAGAATGGGAGCTGGGAATGCCACTTCTATAAAGCTGTAGGCAGTAGTATAACGCATTTGTAATCTTATCAAATTTTAATAAGTTGAATTGAAAAGTTTTACATTTTCTGTAAATTTGTGAATACGTACGTAAATTTCCATATTTCCTAACAATAGTTACCTAGAATAAGTAGGTTTTTAGTTATGCTGTAGATTAGTGTAATGTCATTTAAAATAATTCAGTTGCAAATAGTAGTTTAAACATTTGTAGGAATTATGAGATTAGATCCTATGATATACTACTTAATAATAATCATCTATTACAAGTCACAATTATTGTCCAATTGTAGATTTATTAGTTTCCTAACAGATTCAGATTCTTTTATTGTCATATTTCATTACAAGTGGTTTACAAAATAATAAATAGTTCATAACGACGCGTCAAGTTGGTTATACATTTATACTACACTACATTCAATAATTAATAATTTTACACATAAGTAATAATTCTAAAAATAAAACAGCTGTAAAGGGGCTTTGTCAAAAATGGTAAGTACGTGATGTAGCTAATGTTATTGATTAATAGCTAAATAAGAACCAATGTAACTAATGCAGTGTATCAATACTAAAAAACTGTTTACACTCTTACTTTTCACTTTTCGATGTATGAAGACACGAGACGAAAGATATACATATAAGTAATGTACAGTACGCTATTAGGTGTAAGCAAAATTTGTAAGGACACTGGCTCGCATATAGCCATTGTCTCTTGCTACGCCCCAATACCTCGGGGCACATGTAATAATTTTTGGGCAAGTATAAATAAATCTAAATACGTATATACTTAAAACTCAAAAGATATAATGATAGATCACTATATCAGTCAGTCAGACTGATATACTGATCTATCAACGCACAGCCCAAATCACTGGACGGATTGGGCTGAAATTTGGAGTGAAATAGGTAAGATGTTATGACGTAGGTATCCACTAAGGAAGGATTTTTGGAAATGCCACTTTTAAAGGGGTGAAATAGGGGATGCAAGTTTTACTTCTTAATGGGAGCGAAGCCGCGAGCACTCACTAGTACATATACATGTACTAGTGAGTGCTCGCGATATATCGCTGATAATATTACACAGCACGAGAGATGCCTCGATAAATGACAGACGTACGAGAAGAGAGAATGACAGTTGTTCGTACCATAGTCCCCCACAGGTCGCAGAGGTGCCGGTGAGGCAGGGCCAGGGCGGGGCTGGAGGGCGCGGCAGCCAGCAGCCAGGACGGCGGGTACAGGCGGGCTGCGCGCGCCGCCGCCACGCACGAGTGAGCCGCGCATCTGAGGAAACAGAATATGTTTAGGTCTCCTTCGACAATCTACGAACATTATGTGTAATCTAGGATATAACGTTCTTACCTACCCTGCAAGAACTGGTAAATTTCCACTTTGTAGATCGCTAGATTTTAGTATCAGGAACCAGGGAGTCAGGTAGGAAGTTCTTTAACTTTACAGTACCTACACACAATAAAAGTACCTATGTACTCGTAGAAGCCAAATACTTTATGCGGGTTTTAAGTACCTACATAACCTAAAAAGCTCTAAAACAAACTACACTTTAATAATAACAAACATTTAGATATTTTAGATTATTACTATAACAGGTAGGTATAACCTACCTAATTGTACATTATATACAAATATATAGCATTATTATGTTACCTAGTATCTGCCGCGAGAGCCGCCAGCACGCGCGCGAGGCGGGCCGCCACCCGCGGGCAGCCCAGTGCGCCTGCGCTCAGTGGCACCGGCTGCAGCACGGCGCCTACTATTACTAACCAGTCTTCGTATTCACACCTGGAGAACAAAAGATTATTAAATTTAATCTATATCTACATATACTTATCTAAATATATAAAACTCAAAGGTAACTGACTGACTGATATAGTGATCTATCAACGCACAGCCCAAACCACTGGACGGATTGGGCTGAAATTTGGTGTGAAGGTACATGTAATGACGTAGGCATCTGCTAAGAAAGGATTTTTGGAAATGCCACTTTTAAAGGGGTGAAATAGGGGATGCAAGTTTTACTATTATGAAGTAAGTAAGTGAGCGAAGCCGCGAGCACCCACTAATGTATAATAAAGCCAAAATGGGTCGTAAGTCTGTACATAGAAGAAATTCGAAAAAAATGTTTGGGTATACTTTACTTTAGATCGATAACAGAAGACCTTTCAGCAGTTTTTTAGATTTTTTGTCTGATTATCTGTTTATTTAAATGCTCATCACGCAAGAATGGCAGAACGGATTATCATGATTTTTGGCATGTAGGTAAAATGAGGTCCTACGAGTGTCATATGCTACTTTTTATCTCGAAATAATGTAAACGAAGCCGCGGGCGTCCGTAGTAAAAATATAGTATTTGATACCAGTGAGATTAGAGAAAATCTAAGAAACGATATATTTATATGGATATGTCGTGTGTCCTAATTGTCAAAAAAGTGACACACTTTCTGGTCTACTCTTCGTCTTAATGCTTGAGATAAAATACAATACAATAGAATAAAAAAAACAATTTTGGGCATCTGCATACAATGATACTTTGTTCGCACTCACTGACTGGTTAACAAAAGATCAGTTTCCAATTTTCAGGATAACAAATAAGCTGAGTAATCGATAAGGAGACCAAGAAAATAAGCACCATAAAATTTGCATATTTACAAGTTCCAACAAAAATGAAATTTGACATATGCGTTGATGTTTTTTGTACTGCGGTTTCCAGAAACTACGGTCAAAAGAGTTCAACGCGGGCGCAGTTTTCCTGCAGCGATATTCTTTCTTTCTTCATGTTTTTACGTTAAGATTCGATTTAAACGACATTGTTGTAAATATGCTACTGTTGTGAAAGATTTATTTATTTACCAATTTGTAATTGAAACATAAACAAAAGAAAAATT
This sequence comes from Macaria notata, assembly GCA_927399415.1. Lineage (NCBI taxonomy): Eukaryota > Metazoa > Arthropoda > Insecta > Lepidoptera > Geometridae > Macaria > Macaria notata. Next base: position 8,367,332 of record OV656727.1, read on the forward strand.
TAACCGACTTTATTGCTTTAGCACCTTTTTTATTTAAACATTATCCTAAACGACTTAACTGATTTCCAAGAAACTGTTCCTTAACTGTTCCTTAAATTGGAACATACTGAATCTGATCTGATGGATCAATTTATGAAGAAGTGGGTCAAATACAGATCACAGACTAGCTGATAAACAATCCTTACGCATAGTGTTATTTTTATTTTACCACTTACATGTGTTCTAATATATCAGCAAAGCACAGCACTTCCTCCTCGCTATCCGAGCAGACGTGCGGCGAGGGGGAGTCCCGGTAGTGGTCGTCGAGCGCCGCCAGCGCCACCGCGGCCAGGTTGGGCGCGGCGCGCGGGTGCGGGCACTTGGCACGGTTGCCGTGCGTCACTTCCACAAACCGACGGACTAAGGCTGCGCCGGAGTTGTGCGCGCTTACTGCACTGGGGAACATATAATAAAATAATATAGAAAACCGTTTATTCGGTATTTTTAGATAGATAGATGCGATAGATTAATGCCTTATTGGACACACAAATAAAATATAACACAATACAAACAAGAGATAATTTAAATCTTGTGCCACAAATGGCGGCGTTTCGCGGAAAGCGATCTCTTCCAGACATTCTTATGATGGAGAGGAAATAGAGAATACTAGACGGGGTGTACAATAAAGAGCACATAAAATTTAACTATTAAAACTTAAACAACTTTAAATAACAATAAACTACTTAACACGTTGAACGCTTAGAAAAAAATGACATTTTACTCCAAAAAAAATTTAATGTCATTTTAATAATAATGATGTTATGTGTACAGAAAACAATTATTAGTGAAATTAAAAATATAGTTTTTGAGATATTGGCTAAAAATTACATGAGGGCACCGGTGACCCCCACGGCGCTCAAAAGCAGAAATGTGAATATACGTTACAGCGCGCCACGCCGCCCACCCCGCCGGTCACCCCACGCTCCAGTCAGTCGCAGGCGCTTGCGTAGAAAGGTTGCGTTCTGTTTATTTTTCGGTAGCGTTAGCGAGTTTCGTTCGAGTTTTGTTCCGTAATTCATTCCAATGGAATATATAGTATAGGTAGGCGAGATACCTACGTGATTTTTGTGAATTTCAAATGGATTTTGCAGACTTTGATTTTTCGCAAGAAGACTTGCAAGAAATCGCTGCCTTGGAATATAATGAACTTCAATTATCATTCAGCAATGTCAGTAGTGACGAAGGGTCTGAAAATCTGCATGTACCGAAGAGAAGAAGACTTATGGTTATCAATTCTGAAAGTGATAATGACTCGGTAGAAAGTTTTGTCGCACGAAACATACCTACTTCTTCAAACACGTACTCAAAATGGAAGAACCCTACTGGACGCTCGGCTCGAGTAATACCCTTCACCGAGCCCACAGGTATGAAGTTCCCTTTTTCAAGAGACTTTTGCCAAGCTGATCCTGAGGATTTTTACACTTTGTTAGTTGATGATCACTTGTTTCAAATAATTGCCGAAGAAACGAACTTGTTCGCTACCCAAAGCCGTGAAGATAATGTCTATAAGCCGTGTTCTCGCTCACATTTATGGCATCCAACGGACATGTATGAAATAAAGCGTTTTTTTGGACTAATATTATTCATGGGTCTGGTAAAACTGCCATCAATTAGCGATTACTGGAGTACAGATGACATGATGGCACAAACGTTTCCCCGAACAGTGATGACAAGGAATAGATTTGAATTACTTTTGCAGTACTTACACTTTGCCGACAATGACAACATAAACCCGAATGATCGTATTGGAAAGATCAGATATCTTGTAAATCTATTAAATGATAGATTCAAAACCTACTATGCGCCCAAAGAAGAAGTATGTGTCGACGAAAGTATGATTCCTTTTAGAGGTCGAGTTGCATTTCGACAATATAATAAATCAAAGAGACACAAATACGGTATAAAACTGTTTAAAGTTTGTACAAATCCTGGATATACTATAAAAATACAGGTATACAGCGGAAAAAATCTTGATACTGAGAATAACACCCCCACGAAGATAGTATTATCCCTGTGTCACGAACTCCTCAATAAAGGCCACACCATTGCCACCGACAACTGGTACACAAGTTTAGGACTAGCATACGAATTACTAAAGAACAATACACATTTTTTGGGGACTGTTAGAAAAAACAGACGAAACTTGCCCAAAAAAGTAGTCGAAACCAAACTAAAGCGAGGTGAATTTGTCGCACAAGAGAACGATGATGGCATTACAGTATTAAAATGGAAGGATAAAAGGGACGTTTTAATGCTGTCGACAAAACACACGGACACATTTACTCGTCTGAATATCAAAGGCAAGAATGTGCGAAAACCCACAATGGTCATTGATTACAACAAATGTAAAGCTTCTGTCGACATGAGTGACCAGATGACATCATATTCAACCCCTCTGAGAAAGACTGTCAAATGGTACAGGAAATTGGCCATAGAATTGCTCCTGAATACATCAGTGGTAAATGCGCTGATAATGTATAAAGAAACCACAAAGAAAAATATTTCAATAGTGGATTATAGAAAACGGCTTGTTCGGTATCTAACTAATTCAAGGAATCCAGAACCAGAAAGAGATTATTTGAGAAATGAATTACGTCCAAAACGACGTAAACATGAACTGATCAAAAAGACGGGACCAGTTCAAAAAACCAGACGATTCTGTGTTGCCTGTTACAAGAAGAATGTAGAGATGTTCTCGAGAAAAGATGCAAAAAATAAGACACGCAAAGTACCTACCTATTGTTCACAATGTGATGGTCAACCGCACTATTGCCTACCGTGTTTTAATAGGGAGCATCGACAGTAAGCAATCCGAATAAATGTTTGACTTGACATGTAACTGTTTATTTTTGTTTGTGATTTTCTATTTTTATTGTTTTGTGTCAGAGATGTCGTCACAACTAAGATGTGTTCATGGATAATTTTTTTTTTCTGTTCTAAAATCTTTTAGTTCCTAATATAAGGCCTATTATAATTTCTTTATTTAACTAATTCATTTAAAAAACATATTTTGAACATAAGAATAAACTTTTTAAAAAATAAAAGGCTTTTATACAAATTTCAAGAAATTTCTAAGTTCCATTCACAGAATCTGTGTCCTGCTTGGTATATTTCCTCTTGAGCGCCGCGCCGGTCACTTCCGATGCACAAATTAAAGGTAACTGTGCCCGGTGGCGTAGAAAAATGTCTTGAAAATAGGTCTGACTTGAGGTCACAGGTGCCCCCCATGGCTTAATGAAGTACACAGGTAGAGGTCATATATGGCCCCCATGGCGTTCTACGTGTTAAATCCATAAGTAGGTACATATTATATTTCGGAATAATTAGAAATTAACATTTACATGGTAAGGTATAGTAATAAAAGATGTACATTGTAAATTGTGCTATGAACTAGGGCTTATAGGTAACTATAAAATAACAGACGAACACTGGACGACAAACTAGGTCAGCACCTGTGTGATGCTGTCCAGTTGTTCCTATTTAGGTAACAACATAGCTAGAAATATTGATATTAATATTCGGTTAGGATGTCGGTTTTTAGGTATGAGGAAAGCTCGCTTGAGATAGAATGTAAATTTCGTTCTATAATAAACCAACATTGTTCAACAGCCACATGTGAAATACAACAAGAAAGACATTCATTCATTCAAAATGTAAGAGCGATGTTCTTATATGTGGAGTATGCGCCATTCTCTTCTATTTTCGGCCAATTCCTTAACCTCCTCATGACATGACCCTTGCCTTCTCTTTGATTTGACCGATATATGCTCTTCTCGGCCTTCCACTTCCTCTTCGTGCCTCTGGCTTCCCCACGACAATGGTTTTCATAAAGTTGTCAATCAATCAATCAATATAACTTTATTGTACACCAGAAAACAAAATACAGAAACAAGTTATAGTAAAATTACTTAACCTAGGTACATTGGGCGGCCTTATCGCGTAGAGCGATCTCTTCCAGGCAACCTTAGTAAAGATCGCTAGGAAAGAAACATGTAAAAGTCGGTGGCGTACAAACAACAACATAACAGATACCTTAAGAAACAAACATACTAAACACTAAATTATTGCTAAGAATACACATAAAAAAAAAAAAAAACAAACAAACAACTAACAATGTAAGCAAAGGGAAAATAAATACATTGTCTCATAAAAAAGAATAAATATATCACTCAATTAAATATAGGATAGCAAATCATACCTTGGATAAATAGATGATTTCCTTCCTTTTGTGTGATTTCCTTCAATGTATATATTTCCTTTAAATATCAATAATATGTAGTTTTGTGTGTAAGTACGTATGTTTGTATATTGTTTACTTTGAATGTTATATCTGTTACTGTGTTTTATTTTTAAATTATTTAATATTGTGTTAAGTACGCCAGCTTTACGGATTTCCTCTAGTGTTGTCCAAACTAGGTTACCTGGAAGAGATCACTTTAGTGATAAGGTCGCCCAATGTCCCTGGTTACCTTCCACCTTTATGTTAAATATGTTCTTCTTTATTTGGTGTACAATAAAGTATATTTGATTTGATTTGATTTGATAAATAGTAATTATATACCAAACCCTGGAAAACTGAAAGAGAAGTTGTCATGTCGTATAAGGTGGCCAAAAATCTTACCTGACATACAATTTAAAATCTTGTAATGTGAGTAAGAATTGTGTTCATTTTCAAGAAATAGTGTGATATTTGGGCCATATTTATAAGCAGTTCCTGCTTAACTTACTACTTGAATAGGAAAGTAGGTATGTTGAATACATTTTAAACGAATATTCAAAGTTTTTTTTTTTTTTACTTACATATCATGTAATCCAAACAGGTGTTTTTAAAACAAATTTATGTTAACCTAAGTAGGTAAATAATATTGTTTACTACCAATCTGTTTATTATGCACTTTAAATTAAACACTTGCATGAGAATACACAGCTTACATCTAAATTTGATTGAAATTTAAGTGAAAATAGGCTTTATTTCCAAAGCATAAAGTACACATATCATGGCTTGTATAAAACTGCTGGTGTATTTTCAACAGAAATTGTTTGACGTCGAAAGCTGTGACGTCAATGTATTGAACCCGAGCTGACTTTGGTTCAAAGAACGCACAAAAATTTACTAGTTTTACTACTACTGAGAAGCAGAAACTTAATGATAAAGTTATTTCCTTTTAAATGACTTGTCTATGCAGTCTACATAACACTAACCAACAGTATATGTAAAATTAAGAAAAACTCATTAGCTTAAGTAGCTTAACTAGAAGCAATTCAAACCTTAATTTATATGTCTTTATTATCCATGTAAACTACTGAATGATATTTTGTCACTGTGTTTAAGAAAGCATTACCTATGTAGGTTCATATTTTTTAGTTTACTAAAACTGCATACCTACCTATTCTATTGTTACATAAATAACTTTCTGATATTCTGATACGACATTTTTGTGGCCAAATCACGTTCTATAAAAGAATCTAACCGCATGAATCATAAAAGAGAATAGGCCCTATAATATAAATGAGGTTACGATTTCCCAACATAAGTGCCCTTTTGACGAAGCCCTTAATAGCATATGATACAATTGGCATAATTTAGTTGGTAATTTAGATAAATCGCCGGAAATTAGTCTAGCGTCCTTCACACAGATGTATCATGTGACCATGTTGGAATAATCGAATCAATTTTAATGACCCTATTAGCATGGCGATTATAAATACAGGGCAAGACCCTTCGAGATTAATGTAGGTATTTTAGGTACCTATATGTGCTAACTGTTAATTAATTAATAAAGTAACCTCTTTTAAATATTTCAGAGTAAAATAAGAACTCATTAGCTTGTAATCAATAGCAAAAACCTTGACTAATTTTAATATTTGTTGCCCCATATTATTACTGCTAGCTTAATTCCAGTAATGTTCCAGTACAATATCTTTCCACCTGGAGTTTTTAGCAGTAGCGTAGGCGCGTCTGATACTTCAGGTGATGGTGCTCAAACGCCTCACTATCCAATATAAAATAAAGTACCTAATTGAAACATGTCCGGATAGAAGATGTTTTTTACATACTTCTTAGTAAGTACTAAGTACATATATGTATTTGTCATTACCTAATATAATCTCTCACTAGACGCCTCCCGTTGGGTGCTCTCGCGAAGTCCACATTCCGGGTGAGGACACGTCTCACAGGCGGAGCGAGCGCGGGCAGCGGCGCGGCGCGCGGCCGCCGCCGGCACATCCTGGCCAGCAGGGCACATAGCTCACTCGTCGCGCATCGCTCCGCTAGCAGCGGCGCCGCTACGCTTGTGGCGTTCTCCGCCCACTCCTCCCACTCTGGACTGTCCTTATCCTAAAAAAGAGAGTCTTTTTTATTATTAAAGTACGAGTATATAAGTTTTGTATCCGTTATCTAGTACCCTCGACACAAGCGTTTGCTTTGCTTGCTTGGTGTGGCGTGTGGGGCTAGTTGGCGTTGTGTGCAATGTCCCGGTATATTTATGTATTATTATTTCATTATTATTCAATTAATTTATATCACTGATTGCAGGTATTGTCACAGTTATATGGCTAAAGGTGTACCGGCCGTGCACTATGTATTGTTTTGTTATTATTATGTCAAATGATCAGCAGATCGACTATGTTAGATGCATGGAGAAAGTATCTTGTTTACCCAGCTTACTCCGTAAGGAAGTGGCTATAATGAGTAACTTATGGTAAATATCCCATTTCGTACAAAACCAAACCTCATTGACATTCGTCATTGAGGCTACAAGCTGTGCCTAAAAATATATATGCACTTGTAAAGCAATCAGCTTACTGTCGTAACCAGCAACAATCAAAGCCGTATAACGTGATGTAACGTCTATCAACCGTATAAATCAAAACAATGCAGAGACTGAACTACAAAGGGCGGAATAATCTGACTGTATTGACGTCAGCGAGTCTGATTTCGCAAATTAATTTACATGCTACTCCACGCTTTATCAAAGTGTAATTCAAACGCAAACACCACGTGTCGGGCGAATGCTACCGATAACAAATAACAACTCATAATATTTCTATGAATGGTTTATTTAAACACTGCGATTGTAAAGTACTGAGATAGCATGCGTTTTTTAGACATATATATTTGCCAATTAATGGATATCATAAATACGCGCGTGGAAAATCCCATAGAGCAGGACATGGGCAGCGTTATTCCCTGTTATCGGGAAATAGCATACAGGAAGAAACTATCATTAGAGGAATATGCCAACATACTGGCATGAAACAACAATGCAGTAGTAAATAGGTGATTATATTATTATTGTCATTAACCGTCTACAAGTTGGTTTGTTTTTTAAGCAATTAGAATTTTTAGTCTTGCTATTTTGTACTGTATGTATATTTATATTTTATTTACTTACGATACGACGTATGAAAAAAGTATGTGAAATGTACGTACATACATATGTGTCTTCTATTCGTATTAAAATATATCCTTTAAGGATTAATGGATGTTTTGTTTTGATGTCCAATGTTTTGGAATATTCATTCATTTATTTTTAAGGCTAGAAGGCTGTCAACATGCCAATGATTGCCATTTCTGAAATGTGTTGCTCTCTAACGAGTATCTAAGTACATAAAATTAATATTTTACAGTAAATCCTACATAGATCAATATCTACAAAGAATATGTGTGTGAACACAGTCAATCAAGTCTCAACAACTACTACAAACATCGTCTCGTAAGTCCGTATTAAAATGAGAACATCACGAATTGATTAGGATAGTTTATAATGTCCTCTTTTGAAAGTGGAAAATTTTCGTCGTTATAACGAATAATAAATAAGAGTAAAGTGTGATGGACTTGACCTGTTTATATTTTATACTTAGTTTAATATATATATATATATATATACATCATTATCGACTGATTATATTTTCGTACCGCTTGGCTTCGAAACTTTTGGTCCGTGGGGAAAAAGCACGAAGTCTTTTATAAAAAAATTAAATAAAATGTTGATTGACATCACTAGAGACAAGAACGCTGGCTGGTTCCTTGCGCAAAGGATTTCTATAGCAATCCAGCGTGGGAATGCAGCCAGCGTTCTTGGTTCCATCCATACCACATGTAGATTGTTTAAATTTAGTTTAGATGTAAATACTCTTTTTTAGTTCTATTAGTGTTAATATGTGTAAATATTGTTTCTTATTATTTTGTCATTGTATTGTATAGACACAAAAATATGACATTTCATTTACATATTTTATTGGAAAACAAATACGTAATATGTACCTATATCTATTAATAATTGTTTAATATATTATTTCTTTCTTATTTTTTAAGATCTTAGGAGCCACGGAGGCCACTTTGGTTAGGAGGAGAGGCGTGGCGGTGGTATATGGAGGAACACACCCAAAAGCCTCTAAGTTTGTTGTTTGAAGTCGGTTAAGGAGCAGTGGCAGCGGAATAACACTATATATATTTCCTCCAGAGTTTCATTAACAACAGATTTCCGCAAAGTTACGCCTGATTAAATATCTTAAGAAGATACATATTCAACTGGGCCTAGATTTTACTTAATTCGTATTACCAACTCTTTTCTGCCAAGGGCTCTTGTTAGAGGGTTTAGAAGTAATTTTTAAACCATACACGACTACACCGTGATTTAGGTAGAATTCAGTAATTTTATTTATTTATGAGATTTTTTTATTAAGTAAGCAACTTGTACGTACCTCCGATAACAAATCAGTGAGTATCTCCAGAGGGGTCCTAGTCACGCTCTCATCTTGTAATGGGGTCGTCATCACAAAATCCACCATGTTCTGCGAATATGAAAAAAATATATTAAAATCTAAATGAATTTATCCCAGGATAATATATACTGACATATATGTACCTACATATTTACTTGATCAATAATAATCTACAAATGGAGGTTTTATTTCATCAACATTTTGTACCTATAATGTATATTTTATGTGATAGTTTTGGTATACGGCGGTAACAGTGAATCTATTCACTCTCGCTTTGAAGATAAGCCGTAAGGTGGCCAGTCTTTCGGTTTTTTACAGGTTGCATTTCGGAGAGTGTGCGGAGGAATTGCATAATTTAATTCCTGCAGCCCCATGTCACCATCGTACGAGTAGGGGTTCGGCAAGGAGGCACCGTTATACAGTTGAGGTTCCAAAGACTCGCACCAAGCGCTTTGCTTCGACTTTCATCGTGAGAACAGCCCAACTGTGGAACTCCTTGCCCGAATCTCTATTCCCCTTGAACTATAATTTGTCGGTCTTCATGTCGAGAGTAAACCGGTTTCTTCTAGGCAAGCGCGCTACATCGTAGACTATAACGTTGCTAACCACAAGTTGTAGTCAAGCGTAAGCCTATATCATGTAAAAAAAAGAGATCTTTCATGACATAAAATCATTAATTGACCATTACTACTCATTAAATCGCCACGAGGCTGGAGCGTCGTTTAATGAATATTAAATAAACATTTATTTAACATATACCTTCAGTTCCTTGAGCACAACTTCCTTCCTCACAGTCTTAGTCATAAAGTTGCGGTATCTAATGATGTTTCTCTGAAAATAATATATAGTCATTAGGAATTGTTTGTTTTGAAACTGTGTATTACTAAGTATTTTGTTTTTTTTTTGTGTACACTCACTTTCCAAATAATAGAGTGATACCATTGGTCCCTGGTGTACGCGTCGTTAGCCTGCAATTAAATTTATCCTTATTAGTTACTGAATCTGAATAGCGATTGGACGGAAAATAATTAACGATTTTTAATATCAAATTTGAGTTTATATACTATGTACTAGTTATCACGTCATTTATAATTTAAGATAATTAATCATTATGTTTTATCAAACAAGAATGTAATGAATTATTTAATTATTATGTATCAATTTGTGCAAACCATGAATTAATGTTTTTGGAAATAAATAATTTTTATCTTTTTTTATCTTATCTTATTTGCATTTTCAGGGCGAAAAAAATGCAATGTAAAACATAACTACATGCTTGTATTTGTCCAGTTTACAGGTAAATTTACATATGTATTTTCTTTATTAAAACTGTTCAAGATGGATTTCTGTCATTGCTAACTTAAATGTTGACGTTTAAAAAGATATGCGAATTAAACAATAGTACATTGTTCACCGAGAGAAGAAACACCTACGATGAAAATAAAAAACTAAAATATCGAACAAAATATGCGGGGAGAAAACGCATCTAAGCGGGAGAGAAAAGTGTATGAAAATCCATTCTCTCCCGCTCAGATGCGTTTTCTCCCCGCATATTTGATCGATATGCAATGACGTACTTTCTACCGTAAATTTGATACAGTATCAAGGTACTTTCCGAGCAGGTGGGTTATAAAAAATATTTCTACTTAATACAGACGTATTGGAATTAATTTGAAATGTAGGTAATTATAATAAAATTATTTATTAAAATGAGTAAATACATTTATGTATAATCTATAGTATATAATCTATATATAGGCAAGTGACATCTTACATTGAGCTATAAGCAAGTATGGCTCGGCGGTTTCAGTATCTGCTTTTCATCCAGACGCACCCTGGTTCGAATCCGGCCCTCCAATGACTTGTAGTGTGGATTTGCACTCGCTTAACGATGACGGAAACATCGTAATGAAACCAACATGTTTAAGGACCACAATATCCTTGTGTCTTCCGTGGAAGGATGTGGGCGCCCACCACGATGTATCTGCCCAAGACGACTCCCCTAACAAATTAATTCTGCAGAGGAGTCACGACCCTCAGTCACGACTCAGTCACGAGGAAATACGACACAAAGAGAGAGAGAGAGAGAGACTACAGTGGTTATCATCAGAAAGGCTGTTTTCTGGATTCACTCCTGATTCTTTTACAACTTCTTCTGAGAATGGCCAACTCTAGAGTATATCAAGCCGCCCTAAGGGCCTCTGGCCTTTTACAACTAAGTATCATTGTTAACAGTATTATACCTGCAGCAGCAACGAGCCGTGTGGCATGACTATCCGTAAGCAGTACTTCCTGGCGGGGTCCCAGCGAGATATGCAGTAAACCTCCTGCATGCAGCTGTAGGATAGTGGCTGCTCTAACAGGCCGGACGGCTGGAAGAAAATTAACAAAAAAAAAATTAACTTTACAATTAATAATGGTTCTTAAAGTAAGAACAAATAATTGTGATTTTTGTTTAACAAAATAGGTGTCGAGTCGGCCCGCGAGATGCATTCACATAGGGATAATAGGTGTCGGTGCCCAAGCGCACCGAATAAAATAACTTCTAATAAGTCGTAAGCCTACCTAAGGTGTGAGGGTTCTATACCGGGGTTACCGGCAGTGATGGTCAATAAAAACTCGCGTGTGAGATTAATGAATTATGGAATTTTATTCCCCAACAACTAACGCGTCCACTCAGACCACCAGTGCGCAGCAACTGGGGTGTCGCGTCATACATCACGCACACATACACAAAATGCATTCGTCATCATTCACACTTACAATTGTGTCCCTACATAGGCATAGAAAGAAAAGAAGCATTATTGATTTTGTAATGTATTAATGATAATGTATTTCTCTTCTCACATACTTATTTATCAAACTGAAATAAAAATAAGCAAGAACAGACATTCTGAATAAACATAGTAGGTACTTTTTCTAGCTATAAATAAGTACATGTTTGGGAACACATTCTGTTTTGTGTTCCATTATAAATAAATAAATAATCAGTATAATATGGGCGTGTTCCATCAAACGACGATGCGATGATTATTATCGAGCATAAAAATAGACTATCTTTTTAATAATGCCACAACTAATATGACTCCGGTGTTTTAGTGCTACGTGCTAGAAAGATAACTAATCCTAGAGAGCAGTGTGTTTTGTGTTCGCCAATCTAGATCAGACAAAACTGCGTATTTCGTGTTATCTGGGCAGGTATGTATGTATGTGAGTGTGGCTCAGCGGTTCCAGTGTCTGCTTTTCACCCAGACGCACCCTGGTTCTTACCTTTTTTTAAAAAGATACAACTAAACAATATAGCAATGTATTACTACAGACAATTGTAACACTCTATGCGTTGTTCACTATTTTCTGACTTGTTCTTGAAAAATATTACAAAACCTACATCTTCAAACTCTCACCTCTGAACCGATCTCCACCGTACATGCGATCACACGCATTCGTTTGTACAAAAAAAAATCTAGGACTCATTTAGTGCCTACAACCGACATACAGAGTGGTGTTATCGTTCTATGCCACGCGTAGGAACAGGCCGGGAACAATAACCTAATATCGATTGCCTAACCCAAATAGCACTCAATTGATAGAAGGGCGTGTCTCATCGCTTAATCGTCGTTAACGCAATGGGCTTAACTGTCGAGCGTAAATACTGGCGCTTGTGGTGTAAGCTTACAGTAAATATTTATGTGGACCAGTGTTTTGAAAAAAGTTATAAAGTAATAGAACTCATTATTAATAGAGTAATGATACTTAAGTACATACCAGATAATTAAGACAAAGCGAGCAAGTCGCTCTCATGCAAGATTACAAGACAAAAATAAAGCGTGGTTGATAGAACACATCAAACTTCAAATGTAAATTGAATGTTTTTGTTATCTTATTGTCTCTTCACACTTTTAACCACCTCATTAATTTAATAGTTTAATTAACAAAGTGTTAAAATTGGGGCACAATACAGTTAAAAATATGAGTAACCAGCAATCAGTGCTAATTAGGTTTATCGTAGCCTTTAACATGAGAGCGCCCCACAGACGGCCACCTAATTATTTCCCGAGCTGTTTCATTAGCCCATTTAAATAGCTACAACAATACAATAAAATAAACTGCGATAAGTGTCAGAATAATTACTGATAAGTGGTAACGCTTACGTCAAAGTGAATCGAGTAAAACGCGTTAGTGGATAGAGAGGTTGGGACGGAGAACTATATTTTTTTATCAATTATTGTTCGACGGCTGAAATTAGGTCAGTGAAAGAGTGGAGTTGAGTATTGGAGGTCTCGGGGGGTGTTGGAAGTCTGAGGGGGTGGCGTACGTGTGTGAGAGACGGTGCAATGCCCCGCGCGACCCGCCGCGGGACTCTGACGTCACTCCTACAGCCGTACTCTGCACTGCTCATTTCGCATACAAAACTGAGGCTTTGCAACAGTGATCCGTATGGAAACGTAGCAGGGTTTGTTTTTATTTTATGGTGACGTTTTAAAGAGATGCGAGTACAGGCCCGCTCTCATCCTGCCCTGCCCGGCCGCCCGGCTTGACCTGGCTTTCTCTTCCGTATTGCATACCCCTGTCTTGTTTGTCTTCTTAGCTCATCGATTGATTCATTTTTGCTACAGACTTGTTTTGTTTTTACTTGTTTGTTTTCATTGTTTAACTTGCAGTGTAATCATGATCTAAAATAACGGTAACATCATTGTTATGCATTGTTTCAATTTATTGCCAATTTGGACATTCAAAACAATTATAATTATTGGAATATCATCTATACATAAGGTTTTATTTTAATCGGGATTTTCCCATGTCCATTATTATAGTTTATTCATATCAAACGACTATTCAAAGAATTTCGATTGCCTTCAGCCCCATTGTTGCAATAAAATGTATAAAGCCACAAGATTTATTTATGAGGGAAAACCATTGGATAAAATCTCATTAGGTTCATAGGTTACTGTACATTTGTTAATTATAATAGAATAGGTACCTATACAACATACTTATATAGCAACTAAAATGTTCCAACGACGAACGGTAGCGACTGTCTACATTAAACAACATTTTAAATGAGTGGCATTGACGTCAATCTTTTATTAGTATTTATCATTAGCTATTTACGTAATTTAATTAATTATGAAAACTGTTTTTTGTTATCAGCGAGCATTGATTTGAAATATTTAGACATTAAGATTTAAAAATAGAAGAAGATACTCTTATTTTTAATAGTGTTTGGGTGGATAGGGATTATGGGATCTATTTAGTCATAAATATAACTGAGCACTAGTAAAAACACTACAAAAACATCAGTAACACTTCATAGCTTTAATAAATTGTTAAGAACCTTACATTAACAATAATTTAGTGTCCTGAAAAGTTAATAAATAAAGCGATAGCGAGACGTAAAAGTACGGGTATGAGTGATTGTTATGAGATTTATGTACGTCACAACCAACCTTTTTAATACTTGTCGTACCTTCGTGGTAATGATAAGTACACGAGGAAGTTGGTTCTTTCTTTGTAAGTACAGTGTTTTTTTATCCATAAAATGCTAATCATTCTTTGTTAACGACTGCAGTGAATAAATGACTGGTTTACTTAAAACCAAGGCCGGAGTACGTCAGATAAGTAGGTGTTAACTAGTTTTTTGTAAGTTTTATTGATCTAGTAGTAAATGATGACCTTCGCTGTGAGCTGTTTTGGCGCCCCGTTAATGATCATCTATTTCGAGTTCAGTTTTTAATTAATTCTGTATAAAAATTAGTCGATATGTCTTCAAAAAAAAAACAAATGGCAAAAAAATAATTTAAAAATTGAATAATTAACTTTTATATTAGAATTTTTTAGTTAAACTACAGGTTAGAAACTTATTAAAAAATACTATCTGTTAACGCTACGCTACATATAGGTATGTACAATAGTTTATATAGTTTTGTCAAAATTAATAAAAAACTGAAATCCCAGCTGAAATATAATACCGTGCTACCTTTACTAACGAGCCGAGAAAAAGTAATTTGTTAAAGGTAATTAAACCGAAGTACTGTGTGCATATTCTTAATTTTGTACGCGGTCTTTAAAACGACAAGAATGTGGAATTTCCGTGTCACAAGATTTGATACTTTATTGACAATTTGACATTTCAAAGAAATCTTCGTTGCCTGACTGTACAATGATTAATTTATGTTTTTATTTGGAAATAAAAATATATATTTATTATACACCATACCCTACCTATAACCGCAAATTCATTTGGTTGTTTCATTTTTATTTTATATGAAGTGCAGTGCTTCTTTTCAATCAGCTATCTTTTCAAAACCTTGAAAATGGTTATATTTATATGAGTTTCTATTGTATTCTTTCTATTCAACAGGTCCTCGTATCTCCTAATTCCACCCAATCACAGCTCACACAAGTAGGTCATATATATCATTGAGGACGGGCCGCGTCACAGAGTCTCAAATGTTTAGACTATGCAGCCGACCTCTGACATTAGCGCACTGCGGCCGTCTACTCCCCCGATGCAGATAAAGATCCAGATTTATGTACTAGATACTATACTCGATATATCGTAGTAGAATTCATTTTAAAACAAATTTCTAAAGAACCTACAATCCATTACCGTAATCTTGAAATGTGCTTTCCCCTCTAATCATGCCACGATACATTCTCAAACTAAATAAACTTATTTCATTTTTTAATCGGTGCACTGACCTACGAGTCAAAGATATACTATATATTATAGATAATTACTATATACATATTATATAATCTAATGCCCAAATGAACCCATTATAGAGGCGGCATTCCCGCGCTGGATGGCTAGAGAGACTTGTTCACTAGATATTATATAGCCTTTACTCAATGGCATGAATACTGTGACTAGTGTAGACTAGGCTTTACATAATTGCTTGTTTTGAAAATAGAACTCAGTAGCGTAAGTTACATGGCAACATGCTAACTAATAGATTTTCTTGTAGTATTCATGAGGGTAGTTTTATTTTATATCATTTAACAGTTGCCGTGTTGTCGGCATCTCTGTGTCATCAGTAATATGTAGCTTGTGAAAACTTTTTTTTACTTTATATATATATATTGAAAATAGATGAAGCACTCTTAGAGCCTACATACATACATATATGCATACATATATGTACTTACATATAAAATCATGCACACCTCAAGATATCATTATTTACCTATTTATTTTAAAGTAAATAAATGTAGGCATACCAAACATCTAAACTGCAGTTAGTAAGTACCTCAAGTCAATGTCATCATCAGCCTGATCCTAAGCTGTATACAACAACTAAAGTTTGACTTTTAACAAATTGAGGAATAAGCATTAATAACGGACTGCATGTTCGCTATGACAGACACTTAATTACTTAGAAAGAAACTTAAACCAATTTCTCTATTATCTAGTTTATCTACTCTTATTATCATAAAATTTCATAATCACAAGTAGGTAGTTGGTTTCCTCAACAGCATCCGTTTTAATCCGACGACAATTATCTTTCGGTAACTCTGAATGAATCAATTCGACGATGAGAAAACCCCGAGAGCAAAATTGGTTTCGCATGCAATACTTCCCTATAACTGGACTTTACACAGATCTTTATATTATACCATTGCTGAGATGTATATAATTTTCTTCATGTAATTACTGAACAACGACGTGTTTTAGTTTTTATGAGAGTGTACCTTCATACGTATAGTAATATATATGAGTTGCTTTATTTTTAAGAAAGGAAGGTACGGTATATTGCACGTAAAAATAATGATGATTTCTTAATGGAATTTTATATGCTCTTTATTTGGGTGTGTTTTAATATAATATGGTCATCTCGAGGTTAAAGGATTCGAAAGATTTTGCGACAACGCTTTTTGGCAAATAAATAATTTTGTATCTCTGTAGCAAATAATACTTACTTTTTAGTAGGTATTAATGTAACCAACATAATTGAGAGAATCTACACGAACAAATCTTCTTAGTAATAGCTTTTGCGGTAAAATCTGAAGGCAATTCAAGTACCTACAGCACTTGTACCTTCAATACCTTAATACCTATAAGGCTAAAGATGTCTGTTGTTCTGTTGCCAAAATCGAATGTTTTCCAGTTCTTGACGTCATTGCCATATTGCTTCGTACACCAAACTCCGGGCAACGTAAACATTTGTGTTTTCTTATTGTCAGACAATATTGCTTGGCTATTGGTTTTGAGGGACACGATTGCTTATGTAATTTTTGTTTAATTACATATTTTGACGGACTCAGTGACGTACGGGTTTCGTCGTGGCGTAATGTGTTTTTTGAATTATGCTTCGTTTTACGACTCACTGACCAAATCAAATTCAGTATAATTTATAAACATACGGCAGTAACTTTACGTCACTGATTCATCAAACGAATTAATTACATTACATTATTGGTCTGACTTTTATGTTTACGCGAATGTAATTTGCAATCTTGTAAAGAAAATCCGAGTACATAATGATAATAAAATAATAGTAATATAGTTTGGTGTTCGGCTTTATAGTACGAGTATTAAGAGGATATATATTTCCGTATCAATTGGCGAGCGGAAAGTAATCTGGCAGTTGTTTAATTTTAGTCATTACGTGCACGATAACCTTACACCCAATGCTTTTCTATCTCCGGCCTCACGCAAGTCAGGGTTAAGATAATTCACTCTTTAAATAGTCCTTACTACAAAAACAATAGAGCATCAATGTCGAGTCGAGTACGTTGTAGGTAGTGTGCCATAAATGTCTTCATTACCCAAGAGACATCTCATCACGCTAAATAAATCATCGGTATATATTGGATACAAAATCACGCGACGTATTTGTATGCTGACAGGTTCAACAGGTAAAATTATTGTGACAGTGTTTAAGAAAACAGATACATATGTGATGCGAAATGTGTTACATACCTGCTTTCTTTAACACAAATTAATATGCCACGGTAAAGGAATTAAAACGTTCTCACCGGGATGTGATCTTCAGGTCAATATAGCAATGATGCTCACGCTATTTATCTTGCGTGGACTGTAGCAAGGACTCTCCGAGTAACTTGGTCTGTGTGTCATAAAGTATTCTTGATCATGGACGAACAATGCAAATGCGAATATAGGGAGCTCTATAAAGAGCGTAAAGTATCTGGGAACGACCGCCGGTACCTACGTGGCACAAATAGATATCGCACTCAAACACGTGAGACAAGTCAGACAAGCAATCATATTATATCAAACAAGACACTATTTAGTAAACTTATCTTATCAATTATCTGCCTTAATTATAATAACAGCCCCACGGGAAACGGAATCGTGAAAACAACTGGAGTGCCGTGAAAATATACAGAAGGCAATGCAAAAAGTTAACGACATTTTTATGATAGCGCCTGTATGTGAGTGCTATTTTTATATCCGCGTTTCTTATTTATTTACGTGAACTACTTTCATCGTCTCGTATTGTGTAAACTGATTTCGTTCATGAGGTTAGAAGTACTGATTTTGCACCTGCATTCAAATGCATACCATGCCTACCTAATAAAGTATGAATAAGTTACATACTAACTGAACTAAAACAGAAACTCGCACCAAGCGCTTTACTTCGACTTTCATCGTGCGAACAGCCAAACTGTGGAACTCCTTGCTCGAATCTCTATTCCCCTTGAACTATAATTTGTCGGTCTTCAAGTCGAGAGTAAACCGGTTTCTTCTAGGCAAGCGCGCTAGATCGTAGACTATAACGTTGCTTACCATCAGGCAAGTTGTAGTCAAGCGTAAGCCTATATAATGTAAAAAAAACTGAAAACTAAGTGGGTAAAGCTTACAAACTACGCAAAATTAAATAAACCATTAATCATTTTATTAAACTGTCATTGACGAATTAGGTAGGTACTCATTTATTGAAACACAGGACAATTAACATTAAAATATTAATTAGCGCGCAATATTTATCGTGTGGTCAGAGATGCGGACAATGTAAATATTGTTATTTTATTTTTTACTGACAGAGGAAGCTAGTTTCCTATAGTTAAGTACATCAGTATACAGTTACCTAGAATATTATGTTATTATAGCAGCTTTTGTAGTCTAATAGTCTATTGTTTTTCTTTAAGTCACCCGTGTAGTTTTCTGTAGTGTTTAACTGTGTAACGTATAGGATAACATGTTATGTTAGTTGCATTTTTCCATCGTGCGTGTCATAATATACTTTAATTTAAATTAAGTTAGTATCTATCGATTCAGTATTTTTTTTAAATATAATGTACATTAATATTATATGCCTAATGAAATTGATCTTATGGAGAATCTATATTAAAAGATAAACACATCTAAAACTACATTTATTTGTGAAAAATATATGACTTCAAAAACAAAAGCAGGTACTTTCAGTGTAAAGTACCTGCTTTTGTTTTTGAAGTCATATATTTTTCACATGCAACATTTTAACCTCCGATACAAATATGTTACTGATGTCATCAAAACACTCTTACGTTAAACTTGAATAAAATTTCTTTTCCATTACTCATACCTGGATGAGTAATACACAGTTTTGACGTATTTTTATATTTATTCAGATGCCAAGAAGATTGCAGGCTTATTTCATGTACGTATCTATTTAAAATTACGGCATAATATTGGTATTCGATTAAGGCGAAGTGAAAATACTCGCACTCCGTTGTTACATCTGGATTGTGGCCAAGAGATAAAATCATAGACGCGAGAAACAAGGAGCAACAACAGTTATGTATTAACCTATCGCAACATGTTGTAGAGAAACTGGCGTCTTATTGAGAAACACACGTAATATCTTCAGATGGAATATGTCACAGACACGCCCTCGTACCTACGTAAAGCTATTTCAGTAATACTGCAAAATAGCCCGGCTATCAGGAAAATGCGCTGATATTTATATTATTAAACATTTCCATTGAATCATGATACAATTGGCCGTAGGGTTTTGGATAGGACGAGAATAAACCGTTCATATTGTAGAAAGGTGAATTAAAAAGGCCTTATAATATTTGATTCGGCTTCACTTCATAATTTTTATAAAAGAGTAAGCCCAAGCCGAGAACCTCAAACGGCATATACCTATATATTCAAAACTCGATTGCGTTTATATGTTTGTGCCGTTTGCGGTGGACACATTGGGGCCGTGGGGTCCAGCTGCGTTGGATTTGTATCGGGACCTTGCCAAGCGTTTGGTGGAAGTGACAGGTCTCCAGAATGATGGCTGCTTTGGCTACTTTGCTCAAAAGGTGAGCATTGCTATACAACGCGGAAATGCCGCCAGCATTTTGGGGACCTTTCCTTCTACTACAGGCATTTTAGATTAAGTATTTTAGTTTTAGAAGTAGTTTAAGTTTTTATTGTATAGTTTAATTTTGTGTTTTAAAGAGTAAACTGTTATAACTCTCAAAAGATTTCAGATCTAAAGACATCCGTTTTGTCTTGGTGACTGTATTTATTGTAAGGAGCAGTTGTAATCGAGGTATTCCTAATCTAAATTGCAATATTTTAGTGTCAGTTTCTATTGACCATTCTTACACAGACCGTACTGCCACTTTTTCAAGGTGTTATAGTCACGTACTTTTAGTTAGTTAGTCAGCCGAGCTAAGAACATCATTTACAATTTTCTATAATTATATATGTCATACCTTTAAAATAATATTGAGCATCTTAGCATATTCCAAAAACTTTGCAAAATACATTCAAATGCCTACACAATTTTGTTACAGATTAAATCTATTCAAACTAATTACGCTATTCAGTTTGTAAGTTCAAAAACCTTTGGTGAAAAATAGTAAATACTAAAGTTCTTTCGTCCTTTGGTATGAGGTCAAAGCCCTTAGGGTTTGAAACAGCTGCACATTCGCAAAGTGACGTAAGTAACTCGGCGAGAGAACGTCAAAACAAAAGTAAGCTCATGTTGGCAACTTTAACTGAAGCTTAGTGTGAACTTCACCGAACCGTATGAGTTACAAAAAAGGCTCTTCGAAGCACATTGTTTGAAATTCGTAGCAAAGAAACAAAAATATGACGTTTAAAACCACATTTTACAATAAAAGTAAGATATGTACATGATTATAATAAGTTTTAGTTAATTATACGAAAACATTTAAAAGAAGAAACCATCATATCATATGAAATCATTTTATTTCTTTAGTCATTTATAGATTTATTTTGTATAAAGTAATTGCGAGGAATCAAAAAAGCGCATTTAAATTTCAAACGCAAACATCATCAAAAGTTATGATCGATTTAAAAATATCAATAAAGGATGCTAAGTAGGAAATCGTTGATTTTTGCGAAAATAATCAAAAAACAATACGTCACATAAATTGGCTTCGATGAGTACGTCCGGCTGTTATCAAGCGATATTTTTAATTCGTGACGAGTTTTTAGTATTGTAGAATAATGATAATGACAAAAATATGATTAATTCATTCGAAATTTAAGAGCGATGCTCGTGTCTGTGGAGTATGCGCCATGCAGTAAAAATATGATGATGAATCTTTAATTCAGTGTTTCAAATATGGTGAGCTATGTACATAGTAAAGTATACAAATATATCATCAGTGGTCCCGGCTGTTTGTCTAGTTCGTCTGTCGTCAAGCCATGTCAGAGGCCTTCAGGCCGGCTTGATAAACTCTCAACACCAGAGTTGGCCACTCTCGTTCGATAAGAAGAAGAAGTGGACACTATTTTTGGTTTTTGCCTAGGTTTTATTATAGTGAGCTGCGTAGCCACATAAGAAGGTACAAACAAAAACAAACAAGCCAACCAATTCGCTTTCGCTTTTGTACACATGATCTCTCGCTCACAATATTGGCAAGTTGAGAAAGGCAAAGGTTGTTTTACGTAATAACCGAGAGACTCACCCCTAGTATATAATATACATAGTATATTTAATAATAATAATTTATTTATTTGCACTTAAAAAACTAGTTACATATGTATACTTAAAAATATTTAATGGTTTACGAGATAGGTTACATTCGTACATAGATATCAAACACTGGGTGTACTACATTCCGCACTAAGTCCGAGACTTGTGTCGTGGAATGTAGGCTCTTTTTCTTTTATATATGCAATTATCGTACACGATATCAGCACGGATTACCTCACACTATCATTCGGACCTGCCCCCGGCAAAATGTAAACAAAACACTCATTAGATATGAATTTTAAATGTACTAAATTATAATTAGATTATTTACGTATTTCATATTTGGCAATACCTAGCGCATGACACATGCTTGGCCCAATATTTGACCAAGTTTGGGACACGGGGAAATTTACGTTCGTGGCGTCGAAAACGAGAGTGGTTTTTAATTACACGTTAGGATGTGACTTTCGTTGTTGTAACGACAAATTTTGTGAAAAATAAAATGTGTTCATCCCGTGCGATTAAAGAGGCTTTACATTTCTAGATCTAAGGATCACACTATACTCTGCTATAATAAAATATAAAAACAAGTGAAGGAAAACTAAACATACTACTTCTAACTACTACAAAAAGGGGCACTTAGAAAATCTTTAGAAAAGCCTAAAGATAATCTAAGTGCTCCAGCCCACTACCAGAGGGCAGCGTACCCAGCATGCTGGCCGCATTACCACGCTGGATGGCAATGCTGATACGTTGAGCCAGAAAAAGGCCAGCATTTTGGTCACGCGTCGCGTCAACCAAGCGCTCCGAGAGGTTTTGGAATATAGTATGGGCTCCCGGACCCCACGGCCCCAAAGTCTCGACTCCAAAAGGCTCAAAGATGTAACCTCGGCCGAGGTTAGCATATTTGCGTCTCTTGTGATGCTCGGCAATAATAGCTAATAGCTAATACTCTGCTTGGTATAAATATGCTAATTGCTAATAATGCTTGGTAGTATTATTGAGTAATTTAATGAGAAAACTGACTACACATACTTTTTTTTAACAAGATAGGCTCACCCTTGACTACAGCTCGCCTGATGTTAAGCAACGTTGTAATCTACGATCTAGCGCGCTTGCCTAGAAGAAACTGATTCACTCTCGACTTGAAGACCGTTAAATTATAGTTCGAGGGGAATAGGCAATCCAGCAAGGAGTAGGAACATATACAACAATTCATAGTCGCAATATACAATTGTAATGGTAAACTATACTCCTAGAGTAACTATTTGTATAGGACTGAGGTACTTAGGTCCCAACTCATATTGTTTACTCGTCACTTACACTAATTGGTAGGTTCGATGAGTTAACGAGGAAGAGAGACAGCTGGTCCGATGTAAACATTCTGTCAGAGCGGTCAGACAGTTCAAACACCCATATGGCAAGATATTAGATATAGGTACATATCTCACTATGCCCCGACAACCTTGAGAGGTGCTTATAATTAAAGTATCTTTACTTCTATGATATCTACTGTTCATTCAGACGCATCCTAGTTCAAATCCGGCCCTACACCAATGACTTGTATTTTCAAGGTATGTGTGCACTCGCTTAACGGTGAAGGAAAACATCGAGAGGAAACTGACATGTTTGAGTACCACAATATCCGAGGACACATGTCTTCAGTGGAAGGACCTCGGCGTCCACGACGATGTATCAGCCCAAGAAAACTCCCCTGACAAATTAATTTTCGGGGGAGTCACGACCCTCAGTCATGAGGAATACGACTCAAGAGAGACTTCTATGATAAATGTCTTGATTATAATGAAGGTAATAAATGTGTTATTAACAAGCAGTCCCACGCGATGCTACTCGCGTTTATGCGAGTCAAAATAAGCATGTTACAATTAATTCACACAAACTATTATTTCCTTTCCGTAACATGTGCGTGTCAGTATCATTAGCGAAACGATAATGTTATTTTATCGTAAAGTAAAATATTAAAATTTGATATTATTTTTATTGCGAGTGGTTGGTGGATCCGGTTCCTTTACCTTAGAATTAACCAATTAGATTTTATTGATTGATTACAACTTTGATAGTGTTATCTAATTATCTTTCAAGCTTAGATACTATATCTAGATCACATGTCATAGATCTGAGTGAGATATTTTTATAACAAGGTTACGTCCATCTAGACCGCCGGCCGTAGACTATAGGAATTGGCAATTAACCTTATTTAGTAAAAGGTCGCTGGTAGTTTGCTATTGGATCGAATTACACATGCACTTTGCTAAATTTTATAACTTTGTGACGTCAAACAATCATGTAAACATGTGTAGATAGTATTTTTGAACGGTTGCTTAGATTCTTTGGGTGATTAAATTTACATGAATATTACTTAATTTTGTATCGAACTCTTCAAAGAATACCTAATATTTTTTGAGTTCATTTCATCTGCTTTAATTTACCAGTAATATACTATCCATTCCTAAGTAGGTATCGCTGTCAGTTTAAATGATGCCACTAAATTTAAGCAAGTGAAAACCTATAGATAAGAATTTGGAAGAAAACCTAGATTAGATTTTTTTATGTGCTTGGAGAGACGAGATTTATGTTCAGCAGTAGGTCTAAAGACGCTGATGATTAATGGACTATTCAACTCACCGTTTTCGACACAATATGATACTCCTGCAGACAGAGCACATGCGTCTCCCAGCGCCTCAGGAACTTGGCAGCCAGGATCTTGTCCACGACCGTCCTGGTGTGCTGGAAGCAGCAGACTCTTAGGGCTCCCTCCGTGGCCAGCTTGTACCGCGGCCCGGGGGGTGGCATTGGCCCGGCGGAGCTGGACTCCACGCCACCGCTATCTGCGCAGCATTCTGGACTTGAACCCTGGGTGATTAAAACAGGATAATAAATCAACTGTCTCTTATGAAGATATGTTTTAAGTTTTACTTTACGTTTAATGATAGACTGAGTAGTAACTATTGGTAGCGAGGGCAAAATTGGTGTTGCGATATCAGAAAACAGACAAGGGATTGATAATAAGTACTGAAAGTGCACAGATTTTTTTTCCGCTGCTTGAAACACTATATTTTGAATCCACTGCTTTTGCAATTGTTATCGTAAATTGAAAAATGTACACACACCATAACCATAACAAATTGATTCACTCGTCGACTGCAACGTTCGAACGTCGTGTAAAATTATAAACGCAAGATATTGCAGCCACGAGCTGCTGACTGCGGATATGCGATGTAGGCAGGTACGTATTTATCTAATCTATCGGCAGTATTAGTAAACACAGCACTTGACTCGCCTGTGCGTGCCCATTGAGTCTTTCCCAAAGAATATAAGGTTGTGGATTGCACTCTGATATAGCCCCATACAATGATTCATCAATGAACACATGCAACCTTTGCAGATAAGCTCGCGTGTCTGATATTAAATGCGTACTTAAAATATATAAATACATAAAATAGCAAGGTCACGTCGAAAAGAAACTATAAAAATGCCATTTCCTTTACGTAAACAATTCCTTAAACGCTTCATTGATTGAAAAAATCGCGTTGAAACGAAATAAAATGGCTTTAATTTATTCCGCTGTGATCGTAGCTGCCGCGTAACACAAAGGCAGGCGTTTCTTTATCAAAACCTTGCATATTGACCTTGCGCATTTTAAAAACCAAATCACATCAAAGCCCAATTGAAATCAAATGCGGCTATTTAAGGACTGTGGCCTGTACAGGTATAATTTACAAAATATGATATTGACGTCATTCGCGTCCTTGTGGCTCGCTCACGAGCGCGACTCAGCAATACTCGCAGTACATGTATGTGGAATGTAAATAGATTCATTAGATAACTGTTACCGATATCATTATGTAAATTGCAATTGTTTATGTTTTTTGATGGAATAAAGAGGAGAGAAAAACGAGTTGTTTTAAACTTGTTTCCATATAGTAAACAACTACATATTTTAGTTCAAGCGCTCGTCTTTATAATTCCGAAATTATTTTGGCGGCACCTAAGGTACATAGGTTTGGCGGTACCTAGCTACCTTACCTATGTTGTGTCTAGGTATTATTTGTTACAGTATGATTTTATTTGTAAAAATATGTAAGTTTCCTGTACTAAATCATATGAATTATGTACAAATAATATAATTAATAATTCTTGTGTCACTAACGTAAAAATATTTTTTTTTCTAAAAAAAAAATTATTGCTCTCCAGAATTTGTTGAACTATAAGTTCATAAGTCGGTCATTGGTAAGAGAACAAACATGTCAGTTAAAATCTAGTTAATACCAATTGGAACCAAGAATCAATTAGAGACCATTTAGGACACAATCAAGGCAGACGAATTAGATTGACGTCAAGACAGTTGTTTGTGGTCAATTTAAATGCCTGGTTTTTGATAAAATGGTTTTTTTACCAATGTTTGTGTAGAATTAAATTGCTTGTAGTCACGTTTAAGGCACATATCTTGTTAAGATCTTATTAATATATTGTATGTATTGAAGATTATTTCTGTGAATATTAAAAAGGCTGTGAAAATTTTCTTTTTCTTATTCTGTGAAAATTAAAAAAATCATTAAATTATTCTATTAGATTGGCCATACAATGAGTGACCAATCTAAGTTGCCAGCATATTAGAAATTGGCCACGGATTCCGACTCAGCCTTAGTGTATTATTCAGAAGTTATTTTATTAAAATATTTATACAATCCATAAAAAATAAGATATAAGATAACAAATAAAAACATACATGCAAATTAACAGCTTCCTCCATTCCGAATGTAAGTTAATTAATCAAATTTGACGCGGAAAACGGCACGTCCAATATACCAGCCTGTAAACGTTAAACTGTGATTAAAGTAATTAGGTACAAACCTCAGTCTGTTCCAACTCCTTACTAGTTACTATACCCGTAACATAAAAACATCACAGGATAATGTTATTATTGTATCGTTAGTAAATCCACACGGGAAAACCTAGAATTCGGGAAAAATAAACAAACTATATTCCTATATATCTAAATACGTCACCGGCTAAATTTAAAATTATCAAACATAGATAGGTACGTACTAACATTATAAAAAATTCGGGTTTTACCCGTGGAATATAAGCATGTAACTGTTTTATACTCTCCAATATACCTACTTGTTAAATTTTGAAAAAAAATAATACTTAGTATGATTTGAAAATCGCACCCCTTAAGTAAAACTTATGGCTAAACAGATGAAAAGTAATTTTGTGTGAGTGTTCGACAGGTTACAGATTCATCAAATCGGCAAATGATAGATAGATAGATAAATAGATAAAACTCTTTATTGTAACACACATTGAAAATAAAAAAGACAAACAGAAACACAAAAGTTTAAAAAAAAAATAGTGCCACAACTGGCGGCCTTATCGCTAATAGCGATTTCATCCAGGCAACTGAATGAAGTGCCTCTGAGTCACCTATCTCAAATAGTACTTACTAATCGCGTAGACAGTAAGTAGAAGTCAATAGTCAGAAAGTTAGTAAGTCAATCGCATGCGGATACCTCCGCTTGTACTTATCTACAGTCACTTCTAAAGTCTAGTCTAGACCAGATCAAGTTTTTCCTCTAGTACTTTCCGCAATCTCGGACGTCCGCCAGTCCAGCCCGATTGTTATCTTATCTGGTGCAGTGGAGATGTGGGACGGCCGGTTTCGACTGCGGCGGAGCTACCTCTGGCTCTAACTACGTGTACCTTGTATTGGTGTTACTATTTGATGCATGGAGTGAAATTTGATTTTATCCATGTTTTGACGAAAAGTTTCAATTAAGTTATTTATTGTTTACTTGCCCACAGCACTTACAGTCTCCCAAAGCGTACTGTGGTATAACTATTGTGTCAGAAACTTGGTTTGATCCTGGCAGTTATAATTTGTGATATGATGTGAGTTCGCATTTGTGATTATAATATTCCCATGTTCGTCCATAGAAGTAAGAACTAGCTACTAGCCGTACAGGAGTGACTCGTCAATGTATGACAAAACTCCTTTTAATAAATAAAGAATAAAAAAAAAAGCGTACTGTGGGCCTTTAATACATTGACAGGAATAAGAAGGTAAAAGCTGAACATTCTACTTATGTTTACTAGAAAATAAAAAAAGTTTTAGAAGTAGGGCAGCATGTTCTGCGTGTTGGCTGCATTACCACTTTGAATGGCAATGCCAGAAAAAAACCTGCAATTTACTTGGTTAATTGTTCCTGTTAAGTACTCGACCATTTGTTAACTTTTTTTCTAACGTATTTATGAGTAAATATAATTAAAACCGCGATGTCAGTGCAGTGGTAGGGTACTGGGCTCGACCCGACCTACTTCGGGGGCGCTGGTCCGTGACGTCACGCCGCATTTGGGTCACGGATCGGAACTACGTCAGCCTCTCAAGGAGCCGGGCTACACCCCTCCGGTCGAGCCTCCGCTGCAGTAACTGATTTATTCACTTCTTGAGTTTCTAAGCTTCTGCATCATGGAATTTTAATGTTAATCCTTTATTCCAATCATCATCAGCGGTGCCATCTCATATTATTAAACGTTAAATTATCAGCTATCCCAACATTTTATGTCAATATATCAGATTCCATAAGTATTACGGAATTAAAATGAAAACTCTTATTTGCCGACTGCTGTAAAAGTAGATATTTGTAATATTCGATTAAGTACAAATATCTACTTTTTCAACAAATAATATTATCAGCTCGAAATCTTTCCTTCCCTTCATTTTAAGGTTTGCGTGGTTTAAAATGTTATGAACATCATACAATAAAATACCAGACATTCAGTAAAATTTGTGTTTGAACTATATTTTTTACTCTACTGAAATTGATCAGTCAGAATCAGAAAAGTAAGATACAGCGAACGTAAACGACAATCTCAACTCTCACACTTTACAATTGGCACAAAATTAATATCGTAATCACACCGGATTTTGTGCCTAGCCATAACATCTACTTCTTCATAACAGTAGTAACAGCAGGAAGAATGAGTCAATAGGCCTACTTTACCAACGAAAGTCGGACGTTGACTAATGCAAGTGAATCACAGTGTATTTTATAACTGCTCCTATTCAAAGAACAAACTAACTCGTAGATACGAGTGTGACATCTTGTTGTACGTAATATAGTCAATTGCATCAACTACTCAAGATATTCAGGCACTAAAGACAGTTTAAGAATGAATGTGTATGTATATATCTTTGACTTTGACTTTGTAAATCAAACACACCTAAATGATATGACAAACTATTTAGAACGGAAATAAATAGGATCTCTGTCTTTCAGTCGTATTACCTCATGACTGAGGGTCGTGACTCCCCCGCAGATAAATTCGTTAGGGGGAGTTCTCTGGGGCAGATACATACATCGTGGTGGGCGTCCAGGTCCTTCCACGGAAGACACATGTCTTCGGATATTGTGTTCCTCAAACATGTCGGTTTCCTCACGATGTTTTTCTTCACCGCTAAGCGAGTGCGAATCCACACATAACTTGAAAATACTTTGGTGTAGGGCCGGATTCAAACCAGGGTCCGTCTGGATGAAAAGCAGACACTGAAACTGCTAATCCACATTCGCTTTTTAAAATCAACGCTAGTACTACTCAGATGTTCACGCACTAACAGTTTAAGAATGAATGTAGATACATATATAGGTAATATGTCGGTAGGTACATATGTATTTATCTATGTTAATTAATAATACCTAAACTAAATGATATGACAAACTATTCATAACGGAAATAGATAGGATAAACGTGATGCATGAGTGGTTAAATTTATTTGTATTGGATTAGTCAGTTTTATTCAAAATCACGTGTGTAATAAATTTTATATATTTAATATATTTAATATTTTATATTAACATGTAAAACGCTTACACTTGGATTATATTAAAAGGATGCTGTGATTATGACAGACGCATTATGAAGCATAGGAAGTTATTCAAAATTCAGAATGACAGTTGACGTCGATCTATCAATTCTAAGATGAATCACAATAATGTCTCCGCTGCTTTATATGAAAAGCTGGTTACAAAATATATGTTAGAAAGTTAACAATTACCAAGTAGAGTGAAACGCCCGGCGTGAGTAATCGCGAAATCTTGACGTTGTTCGTGAATTGCATAATCGATGCGCATACGCAAGAGCTTAAATAAAAAGCCCCAACACCATTATTTAGCAGAACGTTAAGCAGCTTTCGTGCGGGATTGAGGTCATCGTTAAGTAGCTTTATTTGATGAATGGCAACAAACGACGCCATACCTAACAAATGCCTCACTATGGTGAAAAAACGACTCCATGTGTTTTCGATTAAATTTGCCAAAATTATCTATTTGATTAGTCACCACGCTAGATCTTAGACAGTAAAGTTTAAGTAACTTTAAAGTTAACCTATGTGCGAGTGTGTGTGTATGTGTTGAGCGTGTTTAAATCTAGTGTGATACTATCTTGGATTTAAAAAAAACCAGGCCTATTACTGGATGCTGACCAGACAGAATTGGACATATTAACAGAGAACAGATTGTGTACAGGATAAAATGTAATAGCATAATTAGGCATCTGTGTGATATAATAACTGTGATGGTACTAAATCCACTCATTCATGAATTTGTACCTGTTATCACGGTGAATGAGGAAAGTACATACACGCTTAAACTACATAATTGGTAACAAGCTTAGTGCTTACCTGCTGTTGAATTCCATTTTTACATTAAATTTGACTAATTTTAGATTTTAATGAACAGGGTACAGTTTATTAACACTTTGTACCTAAGTCGATGTAAGTTATATAATTGACATAGAAATATAAATGACAACTCATACTAACCGATTAAAATAATTAATTAATGATGTTCAGCTACATAACTAGATAGAATGTTCAAAGCAAACACATCAAAACCTGTACCTTAAACCTTTTTACGGTAATTCGGCTACCCATTTAGATAGGTGTGCACAACGATAATATTGACCGATACAGGCCTAACATAACCGTGATAACACAACACATAACCATGACGTGCAAATGTACAGAACGACTTCACAAGCACTTCGCTATTCAGTCTATTTCTATTTGTATACCATTACCGTGGTCCTCATTAGTATGGTATATAACATGTTTGTCTAATATTGGAACAGTTTATAAAGAAATCTTCCACTGGAAGCAGAATGGACGAGTTTGCGACTGGCTCGATTCGTATTAGCATATTAGGTTTGAGATATTCTCACAAAGGTCTATCCATCACTGAATGTGCGTAGGGAGATGGCAGATAATGCCTCCAGATTTTGTAATCCCAGAAGGATTTGGATCAGGGATCGTCGATTCACATGTCAAACTTTAGATTAAGAGATGAATATTGTGGGATTTGATGATTTCCAAAAACAAAAAACGAGCGTGCTCCTCCGTCTTTCATATAACCCCTTCCATCAGATGAGATATAGTGAAATGCTGATCAACCTCACCATTTATCATAATGGTAAAAATGAATATTTGTTATTGACGCTCAAACAACAGAACTACTTAGGTAGTACTTAATTTCGTTAAAATTGGGCAGATCGAAATAACATATAAGCACATAGTCTATGATAATCCAAGATTAACGCAGATCCCAACGCGTGATACCAGTTCCCATACCATTATAGTTATCAAAACAAATTTGTGTTTATTGATTTATTTGTTCTGTTTCCAAAGAAGTGACGAATTCTCGTGAGTTTTGATAAAAGGACCACAGTCTCATACACTGAGTGGAAGGATATGTGTGCAGAGCACGCTGCGGCCGCATGCCTCCTGACGCCAGCAGCAGTGCAGATGTTATCAGCTCGCGCGTCACGCCAGCCAGGGTCTCGCCCCAGGGCGGCTGAAGGTTCTGATATACGGATATATGCCGCTTTCTTTCTTTGGAATGTTCTTTGTAACTGTGCAGTGCTGGGTTTTTAAAGACATTTTCTCGTGATTTTTTGGGTCACTGTCCTAACATTACCTACTATTGAAATTCCTCATGATGTAGCTGTAGCTGTAGCTGGCACGTCAGTAGAATATGCAAGAGCGCCTAACTACGTTAACTACACGTCAAAATTTACATGTTTGATTGAAGAGTAGAAAATATATTCTAATTAATTAAAACTAGCGTTCACCACCCGCGTAAACATAACGAATACTAAAAAATAATGATCTCAATGTAAAATAGATTAATAATAGATAATATAAGAAAATATTGTACACATACATACTAGTTTAAGTTTAAGATTTTAAATTTTATATTAAGTTTTAGATTTTAGATTATTTAGTTTTAATTTTAGCAACGCCCTTATTCCCCTCGTAACAGGGTAAATGTAAATACATTTATGTATGCTAATAAAGAAATTTGAATTAGCCTCAAAAATTTTAACAAGTGTATAATAGTTGCGATAAATCACGCCTAACTCAAACAGACAAATGCCAAGTGCGCGAAAAAATATTATTCTACCGCAAACATTTAGCATTTCAAATAGCTTCGGTGAACAGACAAATCTATGTGTTTGATATCCAGATCCGACGGCCATCGACGCATCTGTGACGTCAATAAACTTGATTTGTTCTAATACAATAGAATTCAGCGGCGACATCAGTAAATGTCATTTCCAGCGTAAAATTATTATGCCCCAAGTAAGATAGCGGAGTGGCTTTTAGGCGCGGTGGGGGGTAATTTTATTTCAGGGTGAATGATACATTTATGACGTACGTACATTTTGATACAGATATTTTATGAGCATATTTATATTATGTTCACACAACGATATTGAGATATTGACAGCATTAGGTCTCAAAAGGCCTGCTGACAGTATATAATTAATATGTTATGTTTATGTACAATTTTGTTGCGTTTATAAGGCTTTGGACACTCCGTGAAAAATTCTGATGTATGAATTAAAAAAACTGATAACATAAGACAAACAACAAGGTAACAGCTGATGTTGCCAGTTGATTGGGTTTATTTTACGATCTGCGACTTCAGATTGCGGTGAATTAAACCGCAGAAATGAAATTGTATCCTGCAAGTGATCTTACATCTCCATATCATCTGTCAGATAGAAACGGTGTGTTTAGTCTTATAAACACGAGAGCATACATAAGTATATTTACTCAATGATTAGATATTAAACTAAGTAAACTATTGGTGAAGCTGTGAGAAAGGTGTCACATTCGGTGTAGCTACTTGTACTATAATGCACGGTTGTCTGCTGTTGTCTTTATAACCGACTTCAAAAAAAGGAGTTTATCTAATCTTCTGAAGGTTTTTTTTGAGAG
Source organism: Macaria notata (assembly GCA_927399415.1). Lineage (NCBI taxonomy): Eukaryota > Metazoa > Arthropoda > Insecta > Lepidoptera > Geometridae > Macaria > Macaria notata. The sequence goes on from OV656727.1 coordinate 8,400,287, forward strand.
ATGAAATGCCTTTAGAAAACAACACAAAATAAGTGTATACTTATTCTTATTGTTGTTTACTTGTTTATAAAACTAGTGCCTAAAGAGACCAAGAATGAGGATAGACTTTCAATACACATGCTTGTTCTTACAACAATACCGATCCAGTTTCTCAGAAATACTACGAATCTATCAAATAACGCAAATATATTGCGTCTATTTTCACTGTTGAATCGTTAATAACCGATTAATGTTAATGCTTTTATTGATCATAATTTACGGGCTTAAAAATATGTATGGACTATGGATGTATTGTGCTTGACACCTACGTATATGAATTTCCTGAATAGGTGCGACTAAAATCAAAACGTCGCATCGCATTTAAGTTTATCACGGTGGGCGGCGGCAGACTAAGTACGTCAGAGGTATTGTTGTAATGCATTACTTGTTTATTATGTTTTTGACGTGTGGGTAGTTTCATATTTGCGCGCAGCTTTGCTTCTTCTCTACAAGGTTTGTTTATTTGATCAGGCCAGATTAGAGCCGAGCTCGACTAGTATTTTAAAGATGTCGGTCGTTACCGTGGATTTGATTAGATTATGGATGTAGCTACAAATAATACCTACATTGTCTTCTTAGCGTCTGATTGACTTCACTTCATCATGGTATGTATTTATGTGAAGCGGTTCAAAACTACACCATGTATACGTAGCTGCCCTTTGCCCTTCCTGCTATTTATTTTCAATTTAAGACTAAAATGGGGGTATGACAACATGAATCTGTATGAATATTTACTTACAAAATATTCAGCGGAGCTCTGGTCTGCGAGCGAGGGTGAGAGCAGGCAGCCGGGCGAGGGCGGCGCGGTGGCGGCGGGCGGCGGCGGCGCCAGCGACAGCAGCTCGCCCGCCGACGCAGACATGGTGCCGGCGGCGGCCAGGCTGCGCAGCCGGTCCGCCAGGTCGGTGTGTCCGGCGGCGCGCGCGCGCACCACGCCGCTGTTCTTCTCGTCGCCGCCGCCCAGGTTGTTGATGATCCTGGGCCGGCGCAGCTTGCGCGAGGCGGCGCGCCACCTCCGCAGCCGACACGCCGCATTGTTCAGCACCTCGTCGGTGTCCCTCCGCGTCACCTCCTCGTCCGACTGCGTCACCTCCGAGTCCACCTGCTCGTCTATGAACGGCAGCTGCACCTCCAGCGGTGACGGCTCCCCGTTCCCGCTGGGAGTGCTCAGGAAGTCGCGGAGGGCGTAAGCTAATCTTTGGTCATTGTTCAGCCCCTGGGGAGGAGGCTCGGTAACGTTGCCGGCCTCCACGTACGGCCTCTCGGAGTTCCTGCGCTGCTCCAGGTTGGAAGCATTATTCTCGTTCGAGTTGAGATCTACGTTTATATCTTGGCTACACGAGGGCATCCTGAAAACTTTGCAGCTGAAGAAATTCATCTACATACAGTTTGAGATCGCATCGGCGAAGCGATCGAATCTTTATTATTTTATGGTCAAGCACGAATATATTCCGACCATGGCGGTCCCCGAAACGTATTTCAATGTCGCTAGCGAACTGCACATTTTTATCAGTAACGCGGTGATACACTATCAACGGCTAAAAAGCATCTGTTTGAACTCTTTATATCTAATCGATGATATCGAGAAGCACATCCGAGTCGATACGTTAGCTCACTGTACCGCGCGAGAAACACTCTGAATAGCAGGAGTTACACAAATATATCATGATCGAAATCGCGCTAACGGCTCTCCAGATTTATTACGAACTGCATTCGCAGTCGGCCTCGAATTACACGAGCTGTGTGCGCAAACCGAGCGGGGCACTACACTGGCCGCCGCTATCATCTGCTATACATATACGACGAGAACGATCCTACTTCTTGTTTGTATTGACGTACGTGCGGCTTGCGCAAAGCGCCTACTTGCGCCGGTGCTGCCGCGCGGCCGCACCGGGAACTAGCGCGGGCCTGCCAGCGCCATCTGGCGAGACTGACACAATGTCAATAGCATGAGTCAAATGTGACTGCTGGCTCAATGTTTGTGGTTGCGATATCAAGTTTACTCAGACGACACATGTACATACGTTTCGTTAGATGGCATCAAAGTAAATAAAGTAATCGCTTTACATTTATGAGTAGGTATAAAATATATAATGCAAAGCGTTTACTTTATTTACTTTGGTCTTAGGTCATGAAATGAATGGGTTCAAGCTTAGCTGTATTTAGATTCGATTTCTTTTTCATGTTAAATTCTACAAAGCAATAAATGTTGCAGTTTGCTATTTAATTTTTGATATATTAGGTATTTTATTAAGTACCTAGCATATACTGTAGTTAGTCAATATGGATGGATAATTAGTATCGCTTTAAGCAGACTGATTGTCGTTTATTCACTTTGTACTTGTTTTCTAACTTTAGACAAACTTCTAAAATAATTAATATGATAAGGCATAACAATGCTAAAGCCGGCTTCTCACTGCGCGTGTTGACCCGCGCCACGCCGCGCCGGCACGCGCCTCGCGCAGTGTGAAGAGCTTGGCGCGGGCAGGCGCGGCGTGGCGCGACCTATCCGCTAAAAGTCGGTAACTTCAAAGGCGCGGCGCGGGCTCGCGCGTGTCGGCGCGGGCGCGCGCGGCGCGGCGCGGCGTGTACCTACCCAGACAGACGAACACGATTGAACTCGTTCATTTCATTTTGACTCGTCCTACGTTGAGGTACTGTGGTGAATATGGAGTGGCCGAATGAAACGATCGCCGAATTTTTAACTTTGTATGAAGGCGAACCCTCTCTGTGGAATTCGAAAAATGCGGAGCATAAAAACAAAAACGACCAGCATGATGCCTGGCTGCGAATTAAACAGAATTTAAAAGGTGGTACCATACCGTTACAAGAAATTAAAAAGAAAAGGGATTCTTTAATGGGAACCTATAGAAAATTAAGAAGTAAAGTTTGCCAATCAATAAAGTCTGGCAGCGGTGCTGATGAAATCTATAAGCCCGACTGGCCATTTTATAATGTGATGGCCCAATTTTTGAATGATGTGTATAATCCAAAGAAAACGAAGGATTCTGAGGTAAGTACTTTATTTACTTAAAAAATTAATAATTATTTTGCCAGGCAACCGCACCGTTTGTTATAAAATATTCTGCAAACTGGTCTCTTATATTCTTGGCGGAAAGAGGTGCTCTTCTTGGCCGATTTTGGAGTGGTAGTAGGGAAGCAACTCCATTTTGGTCATCACGCCAAGAACCGGGCTGAATCTCGCCATCATCATTTTCGGTATCAAAGGATCCAGGAGGGGTATATATAAGTCTAGACCTTTTAGACCGTCTCAAAAAATTGTGTAACAATGCACATGTCATCACAATATCAGTTACAATATCTGGTTGTAAAAGCATGGGTTTTCTTAGTACTCTAAACACCGCAGACATAATGCCAAAGACATTTTCAACAATCCTTCGAGCTCGTGAAAGGCGGTAATTAAACACGCGTTCTTTAGATCCCTTATTATGAGTTCCTGCGTATGGTTTCATCATATTTTCCGTTAGAGCAAATGCACTGTCTGCAACAAATACGTAAGGTAGAGGTGTTACTTTCAGCGGTAAGCAGTCTGGCGGTGGAAAACCCAATTCCTTTCTACAGATTTGTTTATATAAGTTGGTGTTTCTGTATACACCACCATCGCTTATTCGGCCCTGGCACCCACAATCCACAAAAATAAAATTGTAATCCGCGTCGACTAAAGCCATTAATACAACACTGAATGTTTTGTGATAGTTGATAAACTCAGATCCACTATGAATAGGACTTTGTATTAGCACATGTTTTCCGTCGATAGCTCCTAAGCAGTGAGGAAAATTCCAAATTCTGCGGAATCCTTTCTCTATCCTTAACCAGTCAGATGATGTCCGTGGCAGCTAAAACAAATAAAAATATTGTAAATTATCATGAATATTTCTTATTTTTAGGTCACTGACGACATAGAAGAAATAGAAGATAACCGTGATTTAGATGCCTCTGAAGATAGTAAACAGGATGATGAAGAATCAGTTCAATTTAAAAGACCAAAACCTCTTCCTAAAAAACGTGCTAAAAATATTGATATAGAAAATAAAATGAACGAAGCATACGACTATTTAAAACAAATGACTCAAAAACCCCAAATCCCGCAAGATGAATGTTCATTATACACACAATTATTGTGCAAAAAATTGAGAGGCTTACAAGAAAATACACGTGAAATAGCGATGTTGGAAATTGATAGATTGATTTTCAATCTGAAGCAAAAAGAACTATCGTCAAACCCACATGCACAAATACTAATCAACCCACCACAGCCCACGAATTTTGGACATTCCGGCAATCTCTACTATCAGCCATCCACATCCTACCATCCATATCCTTCTCCACAGCAATCCCCAAATTTTCGTCCATCGCCTTCTTCACAGCCATCCCCAACCTATCATCCATCGCCTTCTCCACAGCCATCCCCAACCTATCATCCATCGCCTTCTTCACAGCCATCCCCAAACTATCATCCATCGCCTTCTCCACAGCCATCCCCAACCTATCATCCATCGCCTTCTCCACAGCCATCCCCAACCTATCATCCATCGCCTTCTTCACAGCCATCCCCAAACTATCATCCAACGCCTTCTCCACAGCCATCCCCAACCTATCATTCATTATCTTCTCCACAGCCATCCCCAACCTATCATTCATTATCTTCTCCACAGCCATCCCCAACCTATCATTCATTATCTTCACCACAGCCATCCCCAAACTATCCATCTCCACAGCTGTCGCAAGTCGAAACATCAGCTTCGCAAAGTCTATTAAAAGAATTCTATGAAGAGGAGGGTAGTAATTTAGTTTAAATGGATGATGTCAATTTCTATTTGTTTACGATTTAAAAAAATAAATGCTTAATTCTACTACTTACTTTTATTTCTTGTGATAGTTCTTTTATCAATGCTTTACAAACGTCCGTGACACAACTTGAAACTGTTTGGATAGATACTTTGAAAAGATATGAAAGGCTTGTGTAACTATCTCCGGTTGCTAAAAATCTGAGAGCAATTGCAAACCGTTCTTGTACTGGAATACATTTTCTCATATGGGTATCTTGTTTTGCAATTATAGGGCCTATTTTATTCATTAGATATTCGTAATCTTCTGGTGACATTCTACAGAAGTTCTCAAATTTTCTGTTCGGTTCTTTAACAAAATCCGATAGCATATCTGATCCATTGTATCTGAAACAAAAATACAATAATTTTTACTAAATTTTCCGGCAGCAAAGTTTCATTTTAAAACGCGCCAAACTTACCAATAGATACCATCAAATATATTGATAGGATTCTTAAAAATTACGTACCTATGTAATTATCTTAAAATACAAACAATGATTACCTTGACCGGCTCTTATTGAACGTTGACATCCACCAGCGTCTCCTCTTCTTCTTTTTGTTAATTTTATTAAGTAAACGATATCCACAAAATAAGACAAAAACGGCTGATGCAACAGCCATGCCTTCTTCTTCAGTGGCATTGCTCCATGGCTGGAGGTGGCAATTCGACTCACAAGACATAGTGCGCTGCGCTAAACAGACTGAATCAAACTGAGGTGTAAAGCCAGAAGGCACGCGCCGCGACGCGCCGCACAAACGGGTGGCGCGGCGTGTCGCGTGGCGTGTTCTTGCGCGTGGAGCGGCGCGACGCGTAGTAGCACGCGTAGTGAGAAGCCACCTTAACATACCTACCTAGATAATCTGTCATCTTAGAATATAAAATACCTCTTCCATTTTCTAAATGTCACCACATTGCGTAAGTACCTAAACATTCAATAAGTTTAGTCTAAACACGTTTATTTCACCATGAATGACCAAGTGTGAATAAAATATTCATCTAATGCTCTATTTCCGGACAGACCGGTGCTAATCATAGGTCAGGGCGAGATAAAATTGTGTTACTCATAAAATGATGGCAGAAATTACAACATTTTCGATCCAACAAGGGATTAGTAAACATTGTCGATGATTGCAACAATTTGTCACCATAGATGATCGCGCGCATTACACCATGAAGGCTGCAGTCGTTAGGGGAATACCATAATGCAGAGGACACATTTAATACATCGGTCATCACCTCGATCTAAATCCAGTGGTCAATTTGTCTGATTTGTTTGACAGTCGATCAGTAGAAGAGACGGCGTGGAGAGGTCGAGATGTGCTTGTGGCTTCTGACAGCTTGCTTCGGGCTGATGCCCACGAACCAGGTGCAGCAGGTGATCTATGTGGCTTCTGTTCCGGCGCCGATACTGGTTCCGACTACGGCAGCGACGACCACCACGACTACTGCAAGGCCAGCTAATGTGACCATGCCACCAACCGGACCTCCGACAAATGCCACAGTTGCACCACCAGGACCTCCAACTGCTCCTCCAACTGTCGCACCAACCGCAGCACCTACTGCGGCCCCAACAGCAGCACCTACTGCGGCCCCAACCGTAGCACCAACTGCTGCCCCAACAGCTTCACCCACAGCAACCACAGGTGCATCACTATCCTTGGTACTTTGTAACGACCCTGATGTAGTATGTGTAATTAATCCTGATGAAACCCTCCGCACAGGCTCCCTCCCGATCGATCCCCGTCTCGGCACCACTCCATCATCGTCAGCTGCCTACCAACTCCCAATAACGGGGTACAGTGCCCAAGTACCTTCATATGACACTGCCGTGAAGTTCCCTCGACAGAAAAGAGACGTCCAAAACATGGGTGTGAAAGACTTCATCATGCAGAATGTGAATATGAGCCATAGTATAAGAAAGCGTCAAGCAGCGGCGTGTACTTGCGTGGCGGCCGGGACTTGCAAGACGACGACTACTACGAACTATGGCGCTGGTATGATAGACATTCGGATTGTGACACCGGTAAGATTATTTTAGTTGCACTTTGACTTGTTAGTAGCTTAGGTATGTATAAAGCTCTTGAATGTTTGCATGAAACAAGATCCGACATACCCTGAGAGATTGCTTTTAGCTTTTTATCTACAATAAATAGTTTATGTACCTGCGTAGAACACGAATAAACGACTTGTTTGACTTTTTCAGTACAGTTCATCGTCCACACTACATTTTTTATTTGATTTGAAACGAATAATACAATATTATCTTAGATTTAAATATACAATTACTTATTTTTCTTAAAAATTATATATTTATCTTTACTCTGCCTGCTACCAGGCTACACAATGTCCAACGGGGCAAGTATACTGCTGCCCCGCGGCTGCGACGGCGACGGTTGCTTGCGGCAAGGTGCAGACGGTGCCCACCACTGGAGTCACTCCCACGGGTGGACAGGCTAACTTTGGGGAATTTCCTTGGCAGGTAATATAATATTATGTACAGGGTTCCTGTTTAATTGCATTCCTTGTTACTGAAACTCTTAATTTCCTCGTAGTAATGTTGACGGTGTTTTTAGGATTTAAGTTCATTTATGTATCCCAGACAAAAATAATGTAAAAATATTGTTCTAAAATATCCCTGTATTATAAAGTGTTACAGTCGTGTTTATGAAATTTCAGGCCATCATACTAACAAAACAGAACGATTATTTGGCCGGCGGTGTGTTGATCGACAGCTTGAATGTATTGACAGTCACACATCGACTTGTTAATTATGTGTAAGTATTAAAAATAAATTATCACTTGTCTAGTATTAAACCCCACCTTCACATGAGTGCTGAGAAATTTTATAAATATCCAAAGTTTCACGTACCTACTTAACAATATATATAACTTATTACTTAAGTGGTCATAAAATTTATTTAAAATGGTCAAAAATCAACTTCATTTGCCACTAAAAAGTTAAAAAATAATTAACTTTAATTTTTGCGACTTCAAAATTCTGAATTGGGAATTAAGAATCTAAGTATTAAGTTATTGAAACTTACAATCGTACAAGTAGGTATTCTTATTGAAATCCGTAATATTTGTTGTCGGTGATTTCCAGAAGACTTTACAATCTTCTTTTTTTGAAGTCGGTTTAAAAGGCCCTACATTGTTTTATCGTTACAGATAACCAATAAAAAATAAAGCTGAAAACACATAATAATATTTCAGGGTGTCAGGAACAGCTCCAAACGTGAAAGTTCGTCTGGGGGAGTGGGACGCAGCGGGTACATATGAACCTATCCCTTTCCAAGAATACAATGTGGCTAAGGTAAAACTTCTTTTAAATACGACTATCTTAAGGGAGAGAATGTACTCGTATTGCACAAAATAAAGTAGAAACACCAAATTGCGCCTTTAATGCTATTTATATAACAAACATGTGGATTATGAGCTTTCTGTTTTTTCTCTTCTTCTTGACCTTTGAACAATTTTTATCGAATTTTCCCAAGTTGATAGATTAGTAGTTTCTACTAGAATCTACTAGAAACTAGGTACTTATCTGTCAACTTACGAAAATACTATTATACTAAATGATATTTAAATATTAAGTAAGACTATCGCAATAAGAAAAGTGTAGTCACTAGCCAATATTGCAGGAAACAGTTTTGCCAGAATAAATTAAATCCATGATCAATTTCCAGGTGTTCACCCATCCATCCTACAACCCGAATACCCTGCAGTACGACATCACAGTGCTGCGGCTGGCGACGGCAGTGCCCTTCACGCCGGCCACAGGCGCCGCCGCCACCATCAACAGGGCCTGCTTGCCACCCTCGGCTACTACTGTCTATAATGGACAAATGTAATGTACCTTCTTCTTATCTTATGGAAGTAACTCTGATGTCGAGAATTTTCATACTGCCCTAAGAGCTTTTGACATTGCAACAATTTAATAAAAGTGTCATCTAAACCACGAAAGCACGCAAACGGAAAGACAACTTTTTGTTTATCCATCTAAAAACTCAGCTAGCTGAGTTACGGGCGTTTTATTCTGTAATGTATGCAGGTTATGTATCACTATTGTATAGTATTGTTATATACCAGCGATGCTTAAAATGGAGTAGACTGTATTATTGCGTTAAAAATAGATAACATTGCACATAACCTTTTTCTTTCCACTAGGTGCACGGTAGCAGGCTGGGGTAAGAACATGTTCGGCGTGACCGGCCAGTACCAGCAGATTTTAAAGCGAGTGGTTGTACCTATCGTTGCCCCAGCCACTTGCCAGACGCAGCTGCAGACAGCCAGACTTGGAACCAGCTATGTGTTGGATACAACCTCGTTCGTCTGCGCGGGAGGGGTCGCTAATGCTGATTCTTGCACGGTGAGTTTATCTCACTTCACATAATGTTAGGTAAGGAGTAAATTTTGGTGAGTGAGAAGTTCTCAGTGAGAATGGGTCTGTTTTCAATCTGACGTAAGTACTTTAGTCCGATTTCAGATATGAGTAGAGATTTACACCTGCTTAGACTTAAACTTCGAGAGAAAACTGATAAGTCGTGAGGTAATAGCGAACCTCACTTACCTCAGTGATAAGGAAATAAATATTGCTTCCTTACCAAACGACACTCACTTATAAGTGGTAGGTCATACATATTTGTTACTTATTGTCGACTACAAGTATTTATCTAATATCTCTATTTCAGGGGGACGGTGGGTCAGGGCTGGTATGTTCCGTGAACGGTTCCTGGGTGGTGGTAGGGCTGGTGTCGTGGGGTCTCGGCTGCGCGAGCGCAAACGTACCCGCTGCATACGTCAATGTGGCCGCGCTGCTGCCGTGGATACAGACGCAAGTCGCTTCAGCTTAGATATATTGTTATGTATTCTTACCTATTATATTATTTAAAAATATGCTGACTGTATCTTTACTTATAGATTTTATCAAAACGTTGCCTATTTTGCACATTGACTTTGATTTCTTTCAAGTCTTATTACTAACGTTGTACCTACCTACCGTATCTGCGATTTGTTAGCCTACGTTTTGTGTAGGTATGTATGTACATCGATATTAGGCTCTTTATGGCTTTTTCTGAACGCTAAAACGAACTAGTTAGAAGATCTAGGGTAAGAAATACAAAACATTTGATACTTGAAGCTTAACACAATAATTTATTAATTTAACAATTTATACAAATAGCCATGTAAACATTATAAAACTACGATAGTACTAACAACATAAAACGATGCTTATCAATACAGGAGACATGGCGTTCTAAACGCATCAACGCAAATCATCAACGATTAACTTTAACGTAACAGAAACCCGTGACGAAGGATAGCTTTAAAAATAATTTGCTTGAAACAAAAACCATATAATGTGTAGATATTATTAGTGGATTGGAATATAAAAATGAATTAAAAATCACAATATAAAATATCAAAAGGTGAATCAGAAAATAGATACGAATGCTTCATAGATAACAACAGAAATTGGGAATCTACTTTCGTTCTATACAAATAGAATCAACATGAAAACGCACATTACGAGATACGTTACTAACTCAAGCTAATCCTAACCAAATGATAATTTGTCGTCACGGGTATGACATACATAACTAGTATATACCTAACTACTTACAGCTAAGTATAATTACATAGCGTTTGGGACGTACTCTAATATTGCAGCGGAAGTTACCGCGTCGGACGATACCGTTCTCAAGGCAATGACAAGGGACTATATTTCCAAAGAAGTTTTTAATACAATCCTAACCATTTTTCTTACATAAGTTCATATCATCATCATCATCTTGTGTCTATGGATGTGAATCGAGTATCGGCACCATAAATTGATACGTATCAATTTGTGGTGTTGATACGCGATTTATTGCACACGCGTTTGAAGATAGGTAGAGAACGCATGAAGCAATCCATAAACTAAGTTTTCAAGTAACAAAATATTAAATTTATCTTCGTTAGCGATCATATACGGAATTTCCAATGACTATGATATTATTATAATTTACAGAAAGCAGCATGTCGAAGTGTTCTAATGACGTCAATGGGAATTTTACCATTCTTATATCTCTGAACGTGATCTGTCAAGTCCCTTGTCTCAACTATCCATTTAATCTTCATCAGGTTTTTCTTGCTTCACAACTGTTTCAGCTTCCTCAGCCGGAGTCTCCACTTTAGCTTTAGCTGGTGGTGGTGGAGAGGATACTTCTATATACTCATCATTGCGCTCTTCTTTTATTTCTTGCTTTACTTCTGCTTCTGTTGGACGTGTTTCTGAGGCTGGTTCAGGTGGCGCTAGTGCTGCCCAGGCGGATGCAGCGCCGCGCGCGTACGCTTCATAAAACGCTCTCTGTGCTATCTCAGCTTCTTCTAAATGTACAAACGCGTGGTTATCCAGCTCTGCTCTGAAGAAGAATTTGAGTGAGCAGCGGCCGCAGTCGTAAGGGCGAGGGGCTGACGCGTGCTCAGGTAGATGGCGCTGTAGGCCGGCGGCTGAAGTGAACACAGCAGAGCACAGGTAGCACGTGAATGCGCCTATGCCAGCGAATGTGTGCTCTATTAGATGCGCCTGGAAACCAATAAAAATGGAATTTAGAAATATGGTAGACCTATTTAAAATTTGCATGGGACGATTATAAAAGGCGAATAATAGAAGTGAAAGAATACTGACGGTTTCATCAATATACATATGCAACTATCTACTGTAGAACTATACTCGTAGAGAAAACAAAAAATGTACCTGTAGCCTTGTAGGCGAGCCTAGAGCACGGCGACACAGGCGACAATCGTGGTCTTGTGGTGGCGGGGCGCGTGGAGCGGCGTGACGCGCGTAACACGCTGCACATGCGCGTGCGCCGCCACCCGCACCCGCACCCTCGCCTTCACCCAGAGCACGAAGGCACAGTGCACATCTAGAATACAAACACCGAACATTTATTATGTTGTTTATTTTTTTATGAACCCGGTATGTTTGAATGGTTTGTTACTATCAAAATTGTCGTAGTATTTTTTAAAGGACAGTAATTTGTCGAGGTAAAAAATACGTTGCCATTTGCAATGGACATTTTCCATGAAACATAAGCGATAGATTTTTTTTATTTTCATTTGTGAGATTTGAAGCTTGCAGTCCACCAATAATCAATTCACAAAAAAAATATGTAAGAGACAGAAGGTATCTAGTAAGTTAAAAGATAAGTTACTAGTAAGTTACAATATAAATTTATTTAGTTATTTATTTATTTGTAAGTAAGATTAATCAAAAGCGATCGTCTCGTCACTAATGAGTACCCTGAAGAGGAACTGACCTTTGTTCATCATCAGCGGGTCTGAGATGGAACCGGGCGTGGAGCCTGGCCTCGGGCTCGGAGGCAAGCGTCTGTCGACAGACCACGCAGGGCGCGGGCAGCGCGGGGTGGTGGCGCGCCATGTGCGCCAGGAACGACTCCTCGGAGACCAGCCGCGCGCGGCAGCGGGCACATGTGTCGCCGCAAATCACCTGGGGTGAAAGAGAAGGTTATAGCCACACCAAAAAATTCAAACACCTTGCGATTGAATTAGATGACATGTGAATCAAGCGTTAGATTACGATACTCGGAACAATAAACAAATAGTAAAAAAGGGCCTTATTTGAGTCCAAGGCATATGTACATAATTGACATAGTGCAAACTTGGCAAAATGAAATCAAAATCTAATTTATTTATTTCCATTTGAGTGGCATGCTAGATGACTTGTAAACCCAAAGTAGTTCAGAGGTAAAAAAAGGTATTTAATCTTACCTTGCAATGAGTGAGTTTGTGCTCAGCCAGAACTGCAGCAGATGGAAGCACTTCATCACAGATGAGGCACTTATGCCTGGCAGTGGCCGCGCCCGAGTGCGCGCGAGTATGCGCCTCCAACTCCGCTCGGCTCCTAGCTCTCTCCCCACAATACGCGCACTGTAGAGCTACTGATCCATTCTTCCGCCTCCGCTCGTCGCTGACAGTCGTGCCACCGGTCTCGGCGCCACCCGTGCAAGGCGAGCAAGCACCGTCAGCTTCTGTGCCGTTGTTGTTCTCGGTGCGTTTCGGTCGAGGTAGCTCACCGTTCAGTACCTGAAGAGTGTAGTTGTGAAATAAGTACCTACGGTTCGGTAAGAAATATCAAGTATATATTTCTTACATATATTCACGGTCCACAAAATGGGAAACACTCTAACATAGTACCAATAGTACACCATCATGGTCAATAGTGTGATAGTAAAATTGTATTAATTTATTTAGTGCAGTACAATAGTGGCAATTATTCATACCTGGTGTGGTACGGCATGATGGACCTGCATATGCCTTTCAAGCAAGTACTGCACGGCGAATGCTTCCGTGCAGGCGGGCACGGGGCAGCGGTAGGCGCGCGGACGCAGGCGCGGGCCGGCCAGCAGCGCTCCACACGAGCAGCGCGCGCCACCGTGCGCCGCTCGCACGTGGGCCACACCCTCTGCCTCCGTCCGCAGCGCACCCGCTGCACTCCCGCACCCACGACACACCCACACCTTATTCTCGCCGCTGTGCGCCACTGCGAAATGGACCTGGAAATATCCAAACATTAAATAAGTATTCAGCCACTATAAATAAATTAAGAAAGAAAATGAAAAAATATCTTTATAATGTGTTTACCTGTATAGCAACCTTCGAGTCAAAGATCTCCTTGCACAAAGAGCAACGATAAAGGTGATGAGCGTGAAGATCCAGCAAATGCTTTTGTAGGTCATCAGGCGCTGGGAAGCTCCTCGCACAGCTGTGGCAGGAGTACTCGCAGGAGACGGCAAGGTAATGTGCCGTGAGATGTCTCTCCGCCGCGGCTGCGTCCGCGAACGTTGCTCCGCAGTGCACGCAAGGTGCTGGACTGGTTCGCGTTAGTTCTCCCCCTTCTTCAAGATGCCCTTTCAGATGCGCCCGGAAAGCTTCAAAGTCCGGGAGAGCCGCATCACATTGGTTACAAAGTAAAGTGTTTGGAGATAGAGTAATCTGTGGTGTTCCAGAACCAGAGCGTGGCCTTTTGCTTGGAGGAGGTAAATCGTCAGAAGCTCTCCGGCTGAGATCTGTGGGAACTGGCTGGTCGATGCCAGGTGGCAGGGGCCCTTCTCCGTTGAGTAGTGCGGAGTGTGCTGCGCGGACGTGCAGCTGGAGCTGTTCCATGCTGGTGAAGGTGTCGCGGGTGCAGTACATGCAGGCCAGCAGGGTGGGGGGTGGCTGCGAGGCCACGCGCCGGGGGGGAGTCAGGGCCGCTCCATCCACGCCGTGAGCTGTCGCCATGTGGGCCTGCAATTAATTATATAATTATAGCATTATAAAATCTACGTAACCAAGTGCACATTGATTAAAAATGTTATCACAGTATTTACTGGGTTATTAAAATTGTACTTGGGTCTCATTTGATTGTTAATTTCGTTACAACCACGGCATTGCAATCATAAATGTACCTAAGTGCCGTCCATGCACGGCAAAGTCATGAGGACACTTAAAATTTTGATACTAGTTTATATAACTAGCTACTATAAGTATTATCACTACCATTTTACATTAGCTGGTCCAATTTCCACTAATCAATTGAATTACCTGCAGAAGGTCAGGTCTCCTGAAAGCCTCTCCACAGCGCAGGCACCGCAGCGCCCTTCTGCGGTCCGGCTCGCGCCCCTCCCTCTCCCGCTTGTGTCCCTGCATGTGCGATGTGAGCGCAGCTGCCGTGTTGTACCCTCGGTTGCACACCGTGCACTGGAACGGCTTCTGGTTGTCATGAGTCTTCATGTGGATCTTTAGATGGTCACTGGGAATTGACAAAAGAATCGGTTAACCTTACCGTCATTTTTTTTTTAACTAGAATGAGTTTGCTTTGGGCCATAGTTTGCCTGATAGTAAGCAAAGGCTATGGCTTAAGTTAAGGATGGAGCGTGATTACCCGATAAGAACCGATTCACTCTCGATTTGAAGATCGCGGGATTAAAAATGTATCTGATGATTATCCGTTCCAACCTTACTTTGAATTTGATTTTGCCGAAGATTACGGATGAGTCAATCACATAGCCAATGTACCCAATTTTAGCATTGGATGTCTTGAACAGTTACTACATACGAAAAAACCACTTGCATAGTTATGTAAAACTAAGTGGATAACTTTACTTTGAAACTTTCTTGATTTCGACGAGGACGATGACTACTGTAGGAAGTTTTTGTATTTCAATAACATCATTTCGCTTGATATTTAATGCTGACTAAAACGATTGCTGAGACTATTTAGACTACGGTGGTATAAGTATAAGAAAAAGAAGCTATTCAATTTCAAAGGCTTATGGCGTTACCTAACTGGATTAACAAACAACCAAGCAAGCCAAGCGATGACACATTCTTACAAGAACCCACTAAGAATTCAAATTGAGATAAATTGTCAGCGTGGTCAGAGCCGACGATTTGTCATATGGGACATAAGTAACCCACATAAAAGCCCGGCCAAATAGAACCAACAAAAAGGCTTTTGAAGCGAACTACAGAATGGAGGTGTTCGCCCAAACACCTCCGCTAATGGCGCTCGCCGCGCCGGTTTAGGTACGGGCCATTATTTTATTTTTGTGAGACCCTCGACGCCATTTGTCAGCGCATCATCTCTTTTCACTCGAGCGTTTCGTTCGACCGACAAATTGCGTGGAATTAGTCAAGTGGCCGCGTAGAGGTGACGAAAAAGGTGACGCGTCTCTTAGGCCGAGGCGAGCTTTTGTCCCGTGCCTTGCGGTGATCAATCTCACGGGGCATTGTCCTGCGCACCTCATCCACAAACCATACAGCACGCCAGCTCGGCTCTAATGGCCTGGGATTAGGAACATTAGCATAGTCATTATGCTGCGGGACTGAGGTACCGTAAGTAGATACCACTTGTAACGTAACAAAAGCACCAGTAAGGTTTAAGCTGGTGTTAAGTTTGGAGGCGGTATGGTGTAGGCATCGACATAATACAGTTAAAATAAAGACTGCCAAGCAATCCTCTTAAAAATAATAAGTCCACAGTTAAATTAGCACAATTAGGTAGAACACGGGTACTGAATAGAGTGTGAGTGTGTTCTTGTCAGATTTTTTGTTCCCCTTGAACTATAATTGATTTGTTTTCTAATAGAGAGATACTCGTAATTGTTATTCTAGCCAAACGTGCTAGACCGCAAGCTGCAACGTCACTTAGCATCAGACAAGTTATAAAGAACACTCTCTCCGTGTGAAGTGAGAATCCATATACTTGTCATTTTTAAAATGTCGTAGTTTACCAGAATATCAATCGACAGACTTCGTGTTGCTGATGTGTGTACCTAAAGCATATTATTACCTCCTAGAGAAGGCAGACTCGCAGTGAGCACAGCGGTACTTGCGGTCGCCAGTGTGAAGCTTGACGTGCCGGTCTCGAGAGCGCTTGTGCTTGAACAGACGCGAGCAGAACTCGCAGCGGAACGGCATCTGGTCGGAGTGAGTCTGCAACAAATGCGGCTGATAATGCTGGGGATAAACAAGAATAAATACGGGATAGTACGGGTGTGAGGGAGAAATCTTTGAGTCACTTCGAAGTTCGTTGGGAATAAATACTATTGTGTATGGGAGAAATCTTTTAGTCACTTCGAATTTCGTTGGTGATGTTTTTCACAATTGCGCATAATATAGCCTTTGTTTTTATTCAAACCTTTTTCATGCCGTAGGAGATGATTATGATTTTTTATGGCTAATGTTTAATCCCGAAACCATTTCGATGATATCTGTACAGATAATAATAGAACCTGTTATGATTTACTTTTGTGATCTATCTACGTACGATAAATTTCTACACTGCTAAAGTATAAAGCCATAGCGATATCAACTTATTACAAAGAAAAATGCGTTAACAAAATAACTGTATATATCATATCTAGCCTGAGCCCACGTAGGAATTCAATCTATTGCATGACGATTAAAATGTCTTAGTTGGAATGATTGAAACGGAATAACTCCGGGTGCATTGCTCATAAAAACATCGTGAGAACCGTCCCTGGACAATAGCGAGCTGGCGAGCGGCGTGAGCACCTCATACCGCTAAATCATCTGTAGAAAAACTAGAGTCCACGCGAGATCACTCTACGATCGGACAAAAGGAGAACTAATAAATCTCTATTTGAAAAATATGTTCTAAGGTTTTTTGTTATAATCTGGCACCATTTCCTAAATTGAAACAAACTTGTACAAAAAAAAACATATGGATATCACTATGATCATTTTGGAGAAATCCGTGAACTAATATATACAGATACAAACACATATTCACAAAATGTGGCACACGCAAGGCACATGTATTTTAAAGCTTGTCACTCTTACAATATCACACTTACACTTACATACCGATCAAAACCTTTTTAGACGAAGTAAAAATTAGGTATAATTACAATACAAGGATACAATCTTAGAATAGTCAAGAACTTCAAGGAGGTAAAAGTGCTGCTGCTACTGGCAACTTACTTTGCGCGACTCTATCAGTAGTCCGTCGTGACTCTCCTCTACAGATATCATAAAGCTCCAAGACACGGCTCCCAATAGCGATCGATAGCTTCCGATAAATTAATTGTTCAGACCAATCTATAAATCATCTACAAAATACCACGACAGTAATTTCGTAGTTAACAATCTTCATAATGCAATTATGGGACGGGTAATGACTCAATTCTAGTTGGATCGGAGTAGGTTTGTCGATGGAGGTTTGATAGCATGTATTGTTGAGCAATGAGTTTAGATCGAAGGAGGATAACATACCGCTCGGGAGCTGTGGTTTATCTGTAGTGGAGCATCTGATCGGTAATGTTCAGTGGATACTACAGGAACAATTGATTTAGTAACGTTTAGGACTCTACTGGTAGTTAGAATAAGGTTTAATCTATTATGGTAAGCAGCCATTTCAGGTTGCAACAAAAAAGGTTGCACGGATTCATATTTATAGAAATCAAATCAAAATCATTTATTGTCTATTAACAGGGTTGCTGGGTAAGTAACGCATAACCTCTCAAGAATTTTTTTTGCGAATTTCCAAAAGTTGTAGAATAAAAGTTTTAATACTTATACAACCTAATCTTCTAGAAATCGCCTAAGGCGATAAGGCCACCCAATGTGCATTAGATTAGTTTTTTTTTAATTTCTTTTATTATGTAATTTTTTGGTGTGCTTTAAAGAAATATCTTATCTTATCTTATCTTATCTTCTTAATCAACAGGCAGCGTACTCAAAATGCTGCCTGCATTGCCCCGTTGGAAAGCTAGACTAACCTTTTGGCAAAGTATATGCCAGCACTTTGGTAACGCCTCTTCACCCTGAATATTAATTATGTGATCAATGAATATTATTAACAAGTTATTCATATGGTTTTGATAACATTCTGGTTAACATGACAATCAGGCCATGTTATGTAAGCCTATTTAGATCAGTCACTTGACCCATAACTAGTTTTTGCCAATATTTTGCAGTATTTATTGGATTGCTTAACTTTATTAAGAATACACGCAAGATTTTATCTGCAAAAGAATGTCAAAATTCTCACGTGTGTAATTTATTTGTTCTGCATCGAAGAAATAATCAGACCCATTTCCAGTTTCAACATGAAATAATTTGGTCGCAAACAATTACGCTTCTTCAAGATTATCTGCTCCGAAAACTATTATTCTCTCACGTATTATGTCCGTTCAAAAAAGGAGCTAAGTATCCAGTAAGTGTAAGAATTATTCATGAGCGAGCATAATGAGGATGTTAATGTTGGTTTTAAATGAATAGTGTAGAGATAATGAGTGGTATCCGCGTCGGCCTTCGCACCAGCGACTGCCAGGCTGGTCCTGGCACAATACAACTCCCAAAATGACAGAGACTTCACGCTTTTACTAATTGACCACCTCGGCGACGTTCATTCATTCAGCCGCTAAACAAACGTTCAGAATGATTGACTTCGCTTCCACACTCTTTAGGCAATATGTTAATCGTTCTCCGAAACAAATGACTTTACATTTTTGGACGTAGCTCGGTAAATGTTTAGGAATTAGTTATTGATTTGTTTGTTAAGAAAATTTTCATATCTTGGAGCTCTATGCAGATTATTTAAATATAGATCAGCTATTAATCTTTTATTTGGTTTAATGCGGCAAAGATTTTCAATAACCCAGTGTGGTGATTTCGCAGAAAATATTGATACTATTCGTATCTACACTTATCATAAACTCGATAGTAAATTGAAGTAACTCTGACAAAAACAATCTAGAATCAGTGTTGAATTAATTACCTATCACCTTGTTCGCGATTAGAAGACAAGCACGAACCGCCTCTGGCCGCGACTGCTCACATAAACATAGCGGCGCGGCATGTTTACTCCACCCGCTTAATTGGAGCAATCGGACCAAAGACAGGATTAATAAATTTGGCTCAACCCGAGCCATAAATACACTCCTCATTCCCACTCGAATAGCGCCCAAGTTTCGATAAGAACGAGTTAGGTAACGGTCCAAGTTTTTGTCAAACATTTTATAATTTCTCAATTTTAGCAATATGTTACTTTACATTGATTACAAAAAGTTTTTATGGAAGGCAGCGATTTACACACATTGAAAGTCCCACTGCGAATGTTAATAGATAATACTGATTAACGAGCTCCCTGTAGTGGTGTATTTTGCAAAATATTGATTCTTGTCATCGTGGTTCGTGCGAGAATTCAATAAGCTCGCGCCAGCTCGCCGCGGGGGCTCGGCGCTGGGTGCGCGGAGCCCGGGCCGGCCGCGGAGCCCCCGCCGGCCGCGCAGCCCCCGCCGCGACGCACACTGCTTATGGTGAATGGACACGCGAGCCCCATCGGACTTTATCATATTAGAAACCACGACAAACACCGTGAGAGCGGCGGACATAATGGTCCTAATGGTCATACGTTTCCAGGTACGCTTACCATGAAACATTCTAAAACGAGTTTAAGGTGAACGTGATAGCCAATAAAAGCTCCGAAATGGGCAGCGGGCGAGTGGTGAGACTTTCCCAGGTGCTCAGACCGCCAGGTGGCGCGGGTCAAGCACTGGCCGCTGCTCCCGCTCGCTTTCCTTCTGACTCACGTGTGTTATTGCACTGATTATTACGAATTCATACAGTGTCCGTGCCGAGATATGCTCTCTGGTAGCCGCAATAAAAGCCAGCATTATTAGGCTCGCAGACATTCCGACTTGGTGCCGGTCGTTATGCAAAAAGGTTGCCTCCTTGATAACGTGATGAATAATCTTAATATTCCTGCTGAGACCACTTCCCCGAAACAGTAGCTTGAGCCGTTGGTGCTCGGACTGATAGGTAATAAAGATGAACATCTAAATGTGGAAAATGACCCAAAACAACTATTTTAAAAAGATTACATTCGGAATGTAAACAAGCCACCCAGTCAACATAGTTAAAACAGTTTATATTAAAACTTGGTGGGTCAAGCGTGGCAAGAACCACTTTATCCAGCTTTAAAAATACAGAGAATACAGACATATTTGTACTTAGACTAGACTGTAGGCTTACAATCAAAAAGCTATTACTCTATGCAACATTGCTCAGAATAAATATCTAAAGAGCACATCTAGGTAGCTGCAGCTGCACCGGGGTGAATAGTGGCTACAAGGTGAAATTGCGCGGAGTCTGTAATTGATTTATTTCTATAATGATCTGATTTCTCAAGCGAGCGGCGGAATGATAAAAGAGCTAGGCAAGGCTAGGGAGTTGTTATCGCAGGCCTATTTCCGGCCGTCACCGCGCGAGTGAGACGCGACGCGATCACCGCCCGATACATTTGTCGGCACACCCGCAATCCGCACGCCCGCGCCGCGCGATGCGCGTGCATAGATCCATATCGACGCTCAACGGGGCCTGCAATTGCCAGTAACTATCGATGATCTGCTGAATAACTTACTGGCCGAGATTACCACGAATATGATGCTTTTAATTTAGAGACAACGAGGTGACGATATCGTTGCGGTGACTAGGTACGTGACGATGTATATCCCGGGCTAGGTGTGGCGGCTGCGGGCGGTTGGCGGCAGCATGCAAAGTGACGTTTCTATTTGTCGTATCGCGCTAGATCTGTCGCGGCGTGTGTCGTAATCTGTGCGCGGCGGCACAAAGGAGCGGAGACGTACGGCCGCTGTAATGGGCCGCACGTCACACTGCAAGCCGCGATGCATATCTACGCACCGGCTCTGTAAATGGACCGTTTTGGGTATCTACTTGCTAATGAAGCCCCCGGACTGCACGGCCAAACTGGACTGTGAATTTCATAGATATGACGACCATAACAGCCTTATTGTTTATGCAGTTAGCCAAGTCGCTTTATGGAAATGAGGAGACAGTGGTCCTATTATTCTGGACGACCGCTGGACTACTTCAACTTGTGTAAGGTTCTTGATGGCCTGCGATGGGATGATTGTTATCTTATTGTTTGTTGTGGGCTGGGGAAAATTGCAACGTTTATGGCTACAATGTAGATCGTAAATATGCCCAAATGCAGAACACCAACGCAAGAGATTCCGATCTCGATTTCTACCGTCTATCTTTTGCAAGTACGTCCTTTTTGCGTAGCAGGATAACAGGACCCTTGGTAAGTAGAAGAGATAGCACCGGTTGTGCCTTCATGGAATACAGCAATGTGGTAAGATGCCCGATAGAACGTATAATAATGCCCATATTTCTTTATGGGCAAAATCGTGGAGATTTCTTGTCTCTGAATAGGCACTGATTGGATGAAATACAACAGCTTTCGGTTCATATGAATAATAAACAATCTTTCAAATTCAAATGAACCTACAGTGTAGCGCAAAGTCCAGAATCCAGATATGTTGTATTGTATCATCTAAAGTGAATATGAGTGAGCGAGAATTTTATTAACACATAAAGAGTTAACTTAATGGGTAGTATCGTAAAGACGCAGAAAGATAGTAAACTTGTTTACCAATGTTGTTTGATTGTTTCAAAAGACCGATCCGGTGCCGTCGTTGACGTATAGGTATTTCACAAGAAATATGAAGACAGACGTTTCAAGTTATGTTATCGATGACTCTTATAGGATGGCAAAGGGGGCAGGCTATAGTCATTTACTTGTTCATGTTTCTTGAGGTAGGACAGTCTGGGAAAGGCCTTGTCGCAGAACTGGCACTGGTAGGGGGTGTGCTCGGTGGCCCCGAGCGTGAAGGGCGGGTCCCCGTCGCCGTCGGCCGCGTCGACGGACGGGGTGGAGCCCGGCGACGGGGAGGGCTCCGGCGTCGACGACGGCCAGGAGCTACCCGCCGCGCTGCCCACGCTGCCCAGCGCCTCTGCGGACAAATGTCACTTTGAAATATTTACATGGTAGCAGGAAGTAGGTATAGACGAGAAGCACAAACTCGGGCTGAGTGGCGTGCCTTGGGAGAGGTCTATGTCCAGAAATGGACGACTGTAGGCCGATGAAGATGATGAAATATTTTCAAACGAACATTAATTGTTAAATTGATCAGGTTAGTTAATTATTATTCATTCATCAGAATCATCACAATTCATCAGCCGAAAAGTCTGGGAATGATGATGGTATATGTACACAAGTATACCACTGCTGCGTACAGGCTTCTCTGCCATCAGCATCCACGTTGTAAGTGTTACTTAATGCATAATATTTATGTCGTTAGCATAGTAAATTATTAATTGAATTATTATATGTGTAATACGTACGTGTTTTGGTAGGGTAAGTATACGTGTAAGGTAAGGGTGCTCAAATAACTTAAATTTAAGGGTTTATGTGCACTTATTTTTATATCGATTTTTTACACTTTAATTTTGTTCTTACTTTTGTTATATTTCGTGTTTAGTATTATTTTATATGAATTCAATTTTTTAAAGCTATGTGTCAATCTAATCCAAATCTAATAAGCTTCATGGCGTTTAAATCAAAGTATAATTTCTAACAATCAATTAAAATAAAAAGACACGATACAGGCAATTACTTTAATAAGCAACTACCCCGCTCTCATCACGTTTTAATCCCTCTCAACAACTTCCGTCAGAAGTCCCGTAAAAAGCGAATCAAACGTCTGTCACCTATATTAAAGTCCTCAAAACCGTTTATCATCATAAAATTGCAGCCTATCATGCTGTTGGCGCAATAAATGACAATTCAGTGGCATTGCACGCGTTCTGAAGCATATTAGAGATGTCGGGCATATCTCTTGGTAGTGTAAAGCCGTCATAAATATCGGTAAGGCCCCATATTTCGGCGTTAGCGGTCGTATTTCTTCGGTAGCACCTCGAGTGGCGTGAAATATAAACAAATTGAATGGGCTCCATGACGAGCGCATCAACGCAAATGATGACTAATGTAGGAGCTCGCCACCTCGGGACGGGAATAGGAGAATTATTTTATTGCGATTTCAAAATGTGCGACTATAATTTCAAATTACGTCGTCGAGTATAAATTGCAGTCTTATTACGGTGTTGATATACTCGGCGTCTTATTGGATTCAGAACTTTCTTACAAAGCAAGCATAATTTAGTACCTAATAGGAAACTATCATTTATTTGACTCTTGATTGCGTCTATGTTTTTACTTATTTGAAAATTTTGAATATTATTTGTAGCAAATTTTAACAAAATTAAACGTGGGCTTTCCTACTTTAAACATTAAAACTTTCTTATTAGATTTATAAGATATTTAGAGATAAATATAAAAGTCTGTTACTCAATATCATATCTCTTAACAACAGAAAGAACAAAACGAACCTAATTAATAAAGCTATTTAGTACCTATCTACATTTTAGTTAATTAGGTAGTACCACCACTCACATCAAAATAGAGCACTTTATAGGTGTGTTGTTTTTATTCCCTCACAGTAGATATATTAAGAACTATACATTTCAATCTGGCTTGCTCACCCCGAACGTGGGTAACGACCCTAAATAAATACATTTGTTTAAAAGTTGCGAATCTAAACCGAATTTTGAGCTCAATGTTTGGTGTCGTAATAGTCATAATAATTTATTTTAGAGAAGCCAAGCGGCGAAAATATACATCATTATCGACTGATTATATTTTCGTACCGCTTGGCTTCGAAACTTTTGGTCCGTGGGATAAGAGCACTAAATCTTTTATAAAAAAATTAAATAAATGTTGATTGACATCACTAGAGACAAGAACGCTGGCTGGTTCCTTGCGCAAAGGATTTCTATAGCAATCCAGCGTGGGAATGCAGCCAGCGTTCTTGGTTCCATCCATACCACATGTAGATTGTTTAAATTTAGTTTAGATGTAAATACTCTTTTTTAGTTCTATTAGTGTTAATATGTGTAAATATTGTTTCTTATTATTGAATAAATTTGTTTCTTTTCGAGCAAATAATAATGAAAATTTGATGATATATTACACACGCTAACAATATAATAACATCACCTACAATTTAACATGTTATCCAATGAACAGAAGCACCCAAACATAAAATACGAAATTTTAGTCTCGTTATAAAATAGAAAACATCGTAGTGTTGTTTTTATTCCCTCACAGTAGATTTAATAAGAACTATTTATCTCAATCAGTCCGCCCGCCCCGGACGCGGGTAACGACCCTAAGTAATGGCTGAAGTAATGACATTTGCGAATACACGCGGAAATTGAATGCACAATCTTGTGGCAATAACACATTTAATGTTACGGACAGCTACGGTGGCGTTTCTTGTACTTGTAAACCTATTTAGGAGAGAAGAGTTAATGTTATCTAACTAGTTAGCTGCACCTTTGACTAAAACAAGGGTTTGCTAATTAAATTATTCTAGGGCCCAATTAAATTAAATACATCAGATCGATATATAACTGCATTCAAATCCGCACGGAGAAACGCAAGAAATTCTAGCGAAACAGCAATATTGTGTATTAGTGCATGACTAAAGAAATACGTATTAAATATAGGTAATATATATAATATTGACCATAGAATAAACTTCGTGTTACGTTATTTATCGGATTTTAATCAGATCATTTTGAAAAGAGCGCTTAGAGGAAGCCCTAGATGCATATATTGATATAATTATGGAACTATCGCATTTACATTATTTTATTAATAAAACTAGACATTGAATCTTGTAAAATTTTATTGAAGCTAAATGTAATAAATTCAATTTGACGAGATATTGTTATTTGTGTAGCATATTCTATGATATTAATACTTATGTATGTATGTATGTATGTTTGTACAACTTTACAGTATCAATAAATATACTTTATCTTTATCTTTTATCATGACAAGGAGGTGTTAGGTACTATCACAGGTTCTATGGAGTATACCTATTATTATGTTTGACATGATTTTAATAACAAAAATTTTCATTATTTTATTAATAAAACTAGACATATGTAACTTCTAAAATTTTATAAAAGCTAAATGTAATAAATTCAATTTGAAGAGATATTGTAATTTGTACTTATATATGTATATTACAACTTTACATTATCAATAAAGATTCTTTATCTTTTATCATGTCAAGGAGGTGTTAGGTTCTATCACAGGTTCTATGGAGTATAATAATTTGGCTGAAGACCAAACGAATTGGAACTTACTTCACAAGTAAGGCCAGCTCTATTTAGACGAAGACGTAGAAACAAGAAAAAAAATACTCGCCTACAGCTACACTGGAGCGAGGTTTTAGTGGCCACTTCAACAAGGCAGGCTATTAAATCCCACTTACGAACTAATCCTGTTAACTTGCTAAAAGAACTGAATCTTATGGAAGCATAGTGGGTTGAGCGAGTGTGGCTCAGCGGTTCCAGTGTCTGCTTTTCATCCAGACGCACCCTGGTTCGAATCCGCCCTACACCAATGACTTGTATTTTCAAGTTATGTGTGGATTTGCACTCGCTTAACGGTGAAGAAAAACATCGTGAGGAAACCGACATGTTTGAGGACCACAATATCCGAGGACATGCGTCTTCCGTGGAAGGACCTGGGCGCCCACCACGATGTATCTGCCTAAGAAAACTCCCCTAACGAATTAATTCTGCGGGGGAGTCACGACCCTCAGTCATGAGGAAATACGACTCAAAGAGAGAGTGGGTTGAGTTGTTGTCAAGAGTAAAAATTAACAGTGTTTAACAGCTGAATACGTAATTAGATTACCAAGACATGGTGTTACTAAGGTTTTTGTTACATAGTTTTTCAAAGGGAATGACAAATTTCATTGGCAGTTCCTCTACAGTAGATTAATAAGCCTGATTGCCAAGGGTAAAACCACTTAAGATGCAGTTTATTGATGTGAAATTTGACATCTGACTACCCTTTCAAATTATCCATACTTAGTACGTTTTTAATTATTATTATAAAGGTACGCTATGATATTATAGCCTGTTAAAGAAAACTAACGGGACTCATCAAGTCAGGAAGCTACTAAAATTCACAGCTAACCATATGCCCGAGGTGTTCGAAGCATTAGCAAAATAGCGGATAGTCAGTTTTCCATGTATAGCTGGTACAGCTAAGATAGCGATTGGCGTTGATTGCCGAGGCGCCGGTCGAGGTGTCTCAGACAATTAGGAAGTGAGCTTCCGCCGCCCACCGCCGGCGGCGCCACCGGCCTCACCCGACGAATTGCCTGCAATCGCTGCTAATTACGACGAACCTAACGCACTTGTTTATCGCTCCGGCGCGGTAATGGTGCATGGCTTGACTTGACCGGTTGACTTCATGATGGTGCATAGAATACAGAAAACGGTAGGTACGAGTAGTCGACCTATACAACCGCTATACTATGTAGTGACTCTCTTTAAACCTTGGCTCAAACGCAGAAATAAATAAATAAATAAATATTTCGGGACATTGCACACAGCGCCATCTAGCCCCACACTAAGCAAACGCTTGTGTCGTGGGTACTAGATAACGGATATAATACTTATATACTTTTCTTTTGTAAATACATACTTATTATACATACAAACGACCAGACTCAACACAAGTAATTATACATTTTTAAAGTACATAAATACTTGTGTCATGCGGGAATCGAACCCGCGACCTCTAGATTATTTATTTATTTATTTATTTATTTACAAATTAATTAAAACGGCGCGAGCCAATTACATTAATTAATAAATTATGATACAATAACTACAATACAGAGAACTAATAATTAGAAGGCTAGATTAGAAGGCAGAGCCACAACCAACTAAGCTAACAGGCCAGTCAATACAGCATGGTTCTTACACCCCCAAGACGTAGAAATACTTCTTAGCTATGTTTCTCAATTTCAGCTCCTCCGAATTGGTTACAGAATATCTACCAGATTTTAACTCAATTAATTAATTTACTTTGTCTATATGATCCTTCTGGAATGGATGTGTATGTATGTATTTATATATGTATATATGTTTATATATGTATGTATGTGTGTCTATTCTATGATGGGGCCAGGTCTTGACGGATGGTTTTGGAAGGTGGGTATAACGTAGATACATAGATATAGGTAGATTATTAATTATTCGTTTAAATGTTTTTGTTTATACGCCTACATTTAAGTCTCAATTTATTAATAAATAATTATCTTTCCTTATTTCTTTCTTTCTTTTACTTAAAAAGGTAGAGGTACGTCTGTCTGTGCCATGGTAATTTCGAACGGAATTTTAACGATTTTATTGATAGGTAAGTAAATTGAAAATGTTCAATACTTACCATTTGCCCCAAATAACAGACAGGATGAAAAATCTTGACACTAGAGTTCACGACTCTCACACGATGGTACTACCGGTGTTCATATAATTATAATATATCATCGCAAAGTGATTGCGTCATTACAGGCTATTTCCTTAACTTGCGTTACAAATCACACATTAAATTCAAAGCATTTACATTACACCTTCGATACGATAATCTATGACTGCTATAAATGAGAAAAGGAAAATCGCCACGTCATTATGCATTTATTAACGGGGTGATTATAAATAACGAGCGATTAAATTAACAGGACCTATCTATCTACGCCTATCTTCATAATTATATCAGTGATTTTGAGGGTGATAACATTGAAAGATGCGTATCGTGGAAATGCCGAGGAAGTAGTGTATGGGAAATTTAGAGAAAATGAAAGTTTGTTTATACTAAACGATTTCTTCAAAAAAATAGACTATAATTTGACCTGAATTAGGGTATTTTTTTTTAAATAACAATACCTAATATGATGTTATAAAAAACGAAAAAGAAGTTACTTACGCTATTGTAAGCGAGTGTGGCTCAGCGGTTCTAGTGTCTGGATTTCATTCATACGCACCCGGTTCGAATCCAGCCCTACACCAATGACTTGAATTTTCAAGTTATGTATGTGTAGATTTGCACTCGTTTAACGGTAAAGGAAAACATTGTGAGGAAACCGACATGTTTGAGGACCACAGTATCCGAGGACATGTGTCTTCCGTGGAAGGACCTGGGTGCCCTCCACGATGCAACAGCCCAAGAGAACTCCCCCAACGAATTAATTCTGCGGGAAAGTCACGACCCTCAGTCATGAGGAAATATGACTCAAGAGAGAGAGAGAGATTTAGACCAAAATACGAATCTATGCGAAATTCCGTATGTAAATGTTCGTTTGGATGTATGTAAATATGTAATAATATGGAAGACATTTCAGAACCTATAGGTGATATCTTTAAATTTAAATAATTATTTTATGCGTCAAGTTAGTTTGGCATTCTATGTGACGAATAAGGGACCAGTGCCAGTTTCGTGAAAGTTTTTAGAGATTATTATCAAATACAGGTGCCCCGGAAACGAAGTGGGTTTAATTTTACTAAATTGATAAATTTTGCATTATTTTACTACTAACTCGTCAAACGCGATACTATAAGCAACATTGTAGTGTGACCTTATGAGACACACTTTGCTAAGTAAATAAAATGTAAATAACATGTAAGCTATTTTAAATTATCACAATAAGATTTAAATCAACTAGAATTATAGTTTTACAGAAAATACAGATCAACTAACCAAATTTATACATTTTTAATTAGTTATTTTTAAAAAAATAAAGTATACGAAATATTAAATTCCTACCGCGATTTTATTTTATGTAGATATTGTTGTCATCGTTGTATAAAATAAATAAATGTATCTCGTTTTACCTGTACAAAATTTATACGTGTTATTAGTCTATCGTTGCATCAATTTTACCTTATTTGTATATTACCTATGTGTGTCTTTGCAAGTTATCGTATACGTAAAAAGAAAATCAAATTATGTTTTAATAAGTTTGTAAAGTATGAATATGAAAACCGGCCAATTATGCAATTTACAGAATAATCCGCAGATATTGAAACAGCATACAAAACATACATATTTTAAAATCCGTACAAAAAATTATTTAAATCAAGGCAACACTATAAAAAATAATATAGATTTTGTATTAAAAGGGCGCTCGGTTTAAAGTTTTTTACAAAATGGTCATAAGTGTATTTAAATTATGAAATAAGTACCTAGACAGGAAATTTACATTTTTGACTTGTCCGAGTAAACTTGAATTTAACAAGCACAAAGAGACAGGTGTAAGGTTCAATATAATATGATAATAGGTAGGTATATCATTCTTAAAATATATTGGCAAAAATATGCAAAACTGAACGACAAGTAGCCCACAAATACTAAAAAACAAAAATATATCAAAGTGCATAACTGATTGTAGTATTTAGGTAACTGTTGTAGTACTCACTCTAAAATTTAACCAATTAGCTAATATATTTTTTTCGTCCTTATGGTAATGTTATCTTTACTCGCAGCCTAAAATATCAAAGCTAATTCATAGAAATATAGCTAGTAAGAAAACAACATATTATAATAAGAATAAGATAACATATAATATAGAAATCCGTAAGACAGTAGGTAGGTACCTATATTAGATAGTACCAGTCCATTTCCCATATATGTAAATTGCAAATCGGAAGATTTAGGTACTACGGATTTGTGGTATGTATATCTCCCTCCATCTCCAACAGATTGCAGTAAAAAATATTCCAGTCTATTATCTCGCTCGTGAAACCTGAAAATCTGCAATATTCTACAAATCTGACTAACCTTTTATCTCCTCGGAAGAAACTTCGTGGTTCTCTTTATTGGCTTGTATCTTCTCTATGAGGTGCTCGAGTCTGCTGCTGTTGCCTTTGAATAGCATGATCATGTCCGCGGCTCGCCAGTAGCTGCCGGCAGGACGGTGGCAAGAGGCAGGGATGCTCGCACAAGTAGCACGGGGATGAATAGGAAAGTAGTCGCGTAAATAGAGCCAGGGAGCTCAGACAGGCTCGCGCGCGCGCCGCCACAGCCTTCCGCACTTTGACACCGCTCCGCTACTCGCAGGTGCATCAATACCAGTTTATTTCGGATTTTTTTGCGTGTACATTTATTGCGCGTGCGAATTAATGCGCGACGCGTGTCCGACAGGTGGCGGTAATTGACGGGGCGCCCGTCGCGGGCTGCGCTCGCTTCACGCTTATTATTTTGGTCGGGTTAATTAGCGAGTGTTGCGGCAGGTGAGTGTGGCTGGTCGTGCAGAGGTGCGCCGAGCCCGGCGAGTGCGGCGCGACTGGCGGTGGGCGGCCGGCACCTCGGCACCCAGCCGCCGCGCCAGGCCCCGCCCACAGCGCTCACCGCCTCCCACCTGCACCCACTCACTAACTAGCGCTCCACTACACTGCCATATTGCACCGACCGACATTGAAGCAGTGACTAGTGAGGTATATATCGCTAGTCAATGTAGTTGTAAAATCAACGAGTTCAGTTCAGTTTAAATTTTTAGTAGGTATAAGTATAAGGTACAACTTTTGATAAGTAACTTTGCACGTTAACGTTACTAAGCATTAATGATGTAAGAAGTGACTAATTTAGTCTATGTGAAACAATGACTTTTTAGTTAACTCTCAGATTAGAAGAGATTTTTATTATTTAGCAAGGCCCTTAGATCGTAAGCAAAATATTTACGTAACATTTGAAATCAATCACTTTATTTTCGTTCTCACTCGTTACTAAATCACGCATGACATGTCTAATGGAGCAAAAACTGAGAATAAGATACCCATCGCGAGGCAGAATGTGCATCCCTCGAGTAATCAGCGGTGAATTACCTCGCGCCTCATTCGCGTGTCAGCTCCGGTGATATACGCGAATATTATCGGGGAAATGAATCGAATGACAGACGGATGACGCTAAAAGCTTGTCAAACCGTCGCGTCGTGGAAATGTCCGTGAAAATGCCGCGGTGCTCCCCGTCCCACCCAGGGGCGTGGGCGCGGCCAATGGGCGCCGCCGCCCCCCGCACCACGCACCCCGCGCCGCCAGAGCCTCTTCTAACAATGCAGCACTCGACACCTTTGATCCGACTGCTCTTTTTCTATTTTACAAATAGTGCCTGCCTGGTTAACGTTGTCATAATTCTGTACGCTCCGCTAGTTCGGCACAGACTCGTTATTTCTTTTTGTTTCTCTTCATTCAACCATTCCGAATGGAGACTTCTTTTAGGTGAGTTATGAAACGACATCGTTTTTGTAATGGCCTACGTCTGAATTAGACGGTTTATAAAATGATTTAGCGGAGTGAGTGCGGTCACCCGGCGTCCGGCGATGGTTCCCCGGACGCCGATAGAGCCGCGACGCTCCTTTTAGTTGTGAATAAATTAGCGGATTACTACAACGACACCGGCTGTAATTCAGAGGATAAACTCCAAAATATCTGCATGAAAACGTTCCCATGAGAACTGAATCTCGACACAACGAGAAATGAGATGTAATGACGTAATATCTTTATTCGTTCCTCACGAATAAAATTTGTATCACTTGAAGATTTACTCAAGTTTAAAAGTCCGTCGATAAGTAAGATTGTTTTACTCACTTGTAGAAGCTGTAGGTATTTAGTCTGAGTTGTCGCATCCAACAGTCGCCCCAGCATCGCAATTTGGAAAATTAATGATCATTAAACATTCAGCATCTCACCGGGATTGACATCGAGTTGTCGGGTGCCTCTGTTCCGATACAAAAGGGTTAGCGTTAATACTTGATGGCGAGGCGCCTCGTGACGGGCCCGATTACTCTGTCACTGGGCTCAGCAAGCCCTGAATAAAGTATTACGAAAAAGTGCTTCTTATCTCCGACGCAGCGCTGTCCGCATGATGAGGGTCAAAGTGCTTTTCTATATAAAACAAAGCAAAAACTGCCACTGGAAATGTCATCGTCGTGTCATGATTTGGGTTATGAAACTGAAAATTTTATGGAAAAAACGTCAAATGCCTGGGCTCTGAGCGTTAATATTTTTAAAGCTTTGCCCGGATTTAGAGCTATTTTGGAAGGCGGGTACAACGTTTGCTAAATGGAAGTGCTGTATTTTTGAAATGTGATGGAAAAAGAATTAAAAAAAATATGATAATAAAATTTGATACTACATTGCAACTGTAAAAAAAAGACTATCGAAACATACTTATTTATGGCAAATGACAAAGGTACTCTCTATATGTGGTAAATGACAGACAGGCTAGATTTAAACAGTTACATCCAATCAATAAGGTACAATATACCTAATCACTACAAAATCAATTCCGCAATGTAACCCTCATTCCCAATAGCTGTAACATTAGTGTTGCAGCCACTCCCGCGTCCCCAATTTGCCCTCGCTCTCCCTTGAATCATATATGAGACATCCTGACTTCTAAAACAAAGACGCCTAATGTTAACCCTTCCGATCATCTCCGATATACGAACAGATGAATGCTGGATTATTCAAACGAATGGAAATAGAATGTGGTCTGCAAGGGGAATCAAGCTACTGAGTTTGATTATTTTTGCGCTAGTGTTTTGCGTTGTTTCGTTATCATCATCATCAGCCTTATGAGACCCACTGCAGGGTATAGGCCTCCTCCTCCCCCTTGCCTCCTATTGTGTTCTTTATTCTACCAATGATAAATTTAGATACTATCAAAAATGTTCTTCCTTATTTGTATAGTAGCTACGCTATGATATGATTCATTACATAACAAGCTAATTTGTTATATAGTACAGTACATACATACAAATGTATAACTACATCTTAGAACTTAAAAAATCACAGCAAACGGATTAAGTACC
The DNA here is from genome assembly GCA_927399415.1 of Macaria notata. Taxonomy (NCBI): domain Eukaryota; kingdom Metazoa; phylum Arthropoda; class Insecta; order Lepidoptera; family Geometridae; genus Macaria; species Macaria notata. The sequence goes on from OV656727.1 coordinate 8,433,292, forward strand.
TAATCATACTTAAGTAATTCCGTTTCCAAAAACATTCAAAATACGAGTATCCAAATCCACCCATTATGCACCTTTAAAACCACAATCTAATCTGTTTAGAATGGTTGTAAGAACTGTTTTTACACGTGAGAGCCAACATTTGTTTCCGCTATACAAGCTAAGGTTGCGTTGTCAACAAACACCCTGGCGTTTTTTTGCGTCCCTACCTGGGTCCCTCGGGACAGGTCGGGACGACACACGTCTGTTCCCTTCCTAATAAATCAACCAAACACGCGTTATTACTCAATCTCGTGGATTAGATGATGTGAGGTTTAAAAACGCTGATGTATTTATTTTGAGGCCATTTGTGAATAGATAAGTTGTAGATGCGGTAAGAGGAACTGCAAGCCTACAATACAGGACCCGACTGGATACCTATTGCAGGTTCTACTAATTCTGAAACTACATAGATTTAAGTATTTCATGTTTTTTTATTATAATTATTTATTTATGAATTTGTGAGATATTTAAAAACGTAAAGTACTTCACTTCCCACTCATCTTCATCAGGCTGAAAAATCAAACCTTATGAGTTAGATTGGATAACCTGTTTTAATTGAGTAACTACATCACCATCGTCAAATACTTTCCACAACCTCATCTCACCATAACCAATAGAGAATCGTGACCTTTCCCCACATTAACCTGCCATAAGAGCGTAAAATGAAGGCCACAGAGGCCACACAAGACAAACAAATCGATGGGGGTGCCGTTTTTGTCCGATCGCGCCGTGATATCGCGACACGGGGTGGTCTACACCCTTACTTACCCACACCCTTTGGTCATGGTGCTAGGATTACAATAGATAAACGAAGACCAGTAAAAAATATGTACCTTAATTAGAAACTTTGTACTGAATTTCAGTATTGACTATACCATTTTATCATGTACTCGAGCTATTTATCCCTGCAAATAAAAGGAGTTAAATGCATATTTACACTTTTTTTTCTTTAGTAGGTAACTATTTGTTTTAGTTAAAAGTCTAGTTCTAAGTGTGATAAGAAATAAATGAACCCAAGTTTTACAAAACCACATCTTCATTACACGTTCCGCGGCTAACTTTGGTCCATGATAACAACCTCACGCGGTCCAGATTCCTACACGGCCACGTAAATCTACGTAAAAAACACTACTACACGAAATGTGACCGCTTTTAAGATATCATCATCCAACCCGTGTAAACTCATATTAAGTTAAACGATTATGGGCCACTTCGCGGCGTTTCACCCTCGGCAACTATAATCGTTTTAGTCGAAACGGGAAAATGTTATTACGGGGAATAGTTTCGTGGGAAATCGAGTCGGAAACAATCCAGTTAGCGGTGAAATGGAAGACATTTTGGCAGTTTATAAGACCAAAAAGGAGGTGGTATTTGCTGGAGCGTCGTGTTATAGCTAGACAGATAAGAGACAGCCTGCTAGTGTCAAATCAGGCGGGTTAGGGGTAAGATACGCGACATCACGTATAGCGGAGATGGTATCCCAGACGCGAGCGGCGGCTCACACGAAATGGGTCAATTAAGACGTGGGAGTGGGGCCATACGTGACCGTAACGCCTGATCCGCGGCTTGATGCCGACAGATACCACGGTGCTACGTTTCACGCCTCTCAGTGCCTTACTATCTCTAATGCTCGCGACTAGCGTCACGACCAAAACTATCTTGTACTCATATCACAGCGCACATTGTATGAGACATCCCTCCTGCTAACATTGCTTTTAAAATCAACAAATAAACCGCCAATAAATTAAACAGTCCATTAGCAAAGTCATTGTCTGAATAAGACAGGGCGTGATCTTCAAATCGCTTCCACATTTAACAAACAATAGATTTAATAGCTCTGGGGAGTTTCCTTCTTATTTATTGTTATTTTTGTCCGTGATCGGTGATCACCCTTGTTTGCCGATATCAGGCGAAGTAGGTATTGGTTTTTGTGGTGGTTTGGTCCGTGGGAAATAGTGCATCAAGAGTGGAGCGGTAAGGCGTGCGGAGAGCGGAACGAAGCGAGAGCCATGGCTTGCTTGGTGACACTTCCGCGACACCGCGCCTACCGACACCGGGGTCGCACAGCCGACACCATGCCAGGTGACCATGGCTTCATGAACATTAAATGAAATGAGATGATCACGAGTTATTAGAGTATTTGGTAGGCAATTAGCAAAAATTCAACCGCTTGCCTTGTCACTTCTCTCTTGAGTCGTATTTCTTCATGACTCCCCCGCAGAATTCATTCGTTAGGGGAGTTCTCTTGGGTAGATACATCGTGGTGGGCACCCAGGTCTTTCCACGGCAGACATACATAGGTATGTCCTCGGATATTGTGGTACTCAAACATGTCGGTTTCCTCACGAGGCCTTCCTTCACCGCTAAGTGACTGCAAATCCACACTTCACTTGAAAATACAAGTCATTGGTGTATTGATTCGAACCAGGGTGCGTCTGGATGAAAAGCAGACAACGGCGTTGTCACTTATATTAATCTAAAAATTTAAGAAAATTTATATTTTCCTTTGGTTGAAACTTATGTAATTTGATACAAAATGAGGGAATAATATTAGCAGCTTCCAAACCTATTTATTACTCTATTACCTATTTTATGGTCGTATCTGAACGTTCCCCAAAAAAAAGTTATTTTAACCAATCTGAGTGTACAACATTAAATTTCATTGTCCTCGAAGATAGACAGTTTATTGTCACAACAGCATAAATATCTGCGACAATCACCACAAAGGCCCGGCCGTGGCTGGTCGTGATCTGCGATTGGGAGCGCGTCACGCATTTTTTACCACTTGGTGAGTTATGGTATATTAGTGCCGTGACCCTGGACTCAACACGCTTGGTGTTGGCTATTGAAGTCGCTGTCACTAACATTCAAGTTGGAACAATCACTCTTAGAAAGCTGGATTGAGGAGATATTTCAATTTGTGTAGCATATTCTATGATATAAGTATGTACTTATACACGTATGATGCAACTTCAACACACAGTACAATAAAGACGTACAGTACAATAAAGATTCTTTATCTTATCTTTTAATTACAATGGAAATATTTTTTTACTTTGAAGCAAATCAAATTGAGCAATACGAAAGCAAACACGAGTGATTAGGTACGTATCTATCTGTGTTTTTCAGTTCTTATGATAGGTATGGAATTTTCAGTTTGCATTTTTACATACGCACGCATTTTTTATAATACTGCGTGTTGGCTAAATTCTCAGCATCAAATTATTATTTGGGCGGCTTGATAACTCTCGACACCAGAGTTGGCCACTCGATAAGAAGAAGAAGACGCGTCAAGTTTATCACAAATATTACAGTAACATAACCCTTCTTGCTACTTCAATATTGGGCTGTCTCAACTAACCACAATTATAACCAGACCAGCGTGAACCGATCCACTGACTTGAGAAGCAAATCTCAAGCAATCGGCACGTAGTTCTGCAGGTGAGAGCCACCTGCGCGTGCGCTGCACGCTCCACCACCGATACTCAACACCTATCGATTAGGAACCGATTAACGAATCGACTAGATCGGACAGGTGTCTATCGAGCTGTGGATGAAGATATTATCGCCGCTGACATAATAGACAATTTTATCACTTAAGTATTCACTTAGCTCCCTTGTAGATAAATTAGGTAGGAATATATATGAACCCTCCTTATAAGTGTCCTTCTAAGTGCTCGAGAATAAGCTAAGTTAACCTACTTAGCTTATTAAACCTAAAATACATCGAAGCGCACTTGAATTGAGTATTTAATATGATAGTGTGATTACCGAAGGAATTGAGTTCTTTTAGCTTTTAAATTAATACATGCTTTTTGTGACCCTCTGCAGTACAAAATGCCATCTTAATGTTAATCTGCATAACAAACAAAGCCAAAAGGCGTCTTAGACAAAGCCCGAGGTTCTAACACCGAACCTCGAACTTGAGTATTTGTCTTAAGACAGGTTTTAATACTCGAGACTTGAAATTTGGCTATTGTCTAAGACGTTTCCTATATTTGCATGATAATAGGAGTAGACCCTTCAGAACGCTCGCGCTGGCCGGAAGACTGGCCCTCTCAAACTGGGGGCAGTGGTCCGTGCGTGGTGCGTCCGGACACCGTCGGAACTCCGCGTTACTCTCGAGATGGACTTCCGCCTCTTTACTGGAGGCTTGGTATGGTTGTATTTGATGATTCACTATATGAATCTCGGTATACTTTGTCAGCTACATACAACTAAGCTAAACTACGCTAACCAACTTTGGTGTTGAGCTGTCAAACCGGGCTAGGAGCTACTGTGACATACTTAGTTTAACAACTGTCATATGTATGTACATTGTGCATATTATGTACGTAAAAAATCCAGCAAAGAAAACTAGTCTAATCTGGTAAAGTATCAGAAACTTATCAAATCACGCCTGTTGTGTAGGCCCATCAAAATAAATACAATAATGTTACGAATACTTGATAGATTGCGTTAATTTACTGGTGAATTGGTAACAAGTAGATCAAGTACTCAGTTTATTACAGTACCTGTGTCACAGCCTGTGCTAGCTAAGCATCCTATTCCCAACTCATTCTCAGCCGGTCACTACACCGTCAAATTTATTTATCGCAACAAAGTATCCATTACCCAGTCGGCATTAGAGCCCCTGATTTATAGCTCGACTGACAATTTGTTTGCGCCCGTAAAGTAGACTCAAACAGGGTACTTGAGAGTGTAATGGGGTTAGGCCTCTTAGTTAGTGCGGTGATAATGTCTATGCCAAGGTTTGCCTAATTGCGATCACAAGGTTGAGGACTAGTCAGGTTATTAAATAATTTCTAAGAACTAGATTGCACTATTAAATTATGCTTAAGCTAGAGGGCGTTTGGTACATGACCAGAAGAAACATATTTGTCAAATGATTATACTGTGTGATACTTAAATTTGCCTACCTAATATCTACATGCCATATTGTCTTAAATTGTATTTCAGAAAATATAGCAATTTTGTGAAACCACATTGCAAAAGCATGTTTTGGATAAATATTGTACAGATGTATCTAAATGTAAACCGACAAATAGCTTACAAGGAAAATCTAGTCTTGTGACTAAATACTAGTAATTAATTCCGTGATCATGACGCAAACTTCAAACTAATCCGCAGTGGAGCGAGCAAACATGGACAAACAATAACATAAGAGAGGGGCTGAATCGGCAGGAAATGCCAACCTCGAGCCAACACGCACAATAGCGAATATTCAACAAAGGCCTTGCGTGCCGACTAGTTTAGTAAACAGACATCTCCAGATACCTTCTCATCTAATAGCAATAGCACACGTTCTTACACAAACAACCTTCTAACTAATGAGGCATTCGTAACAGCCTCGCTTCATGAAATCGCTACGATTACAAATGCCCAAAAAACACCGACTCAAAATACTCAATTTAACACCATCCATTTAGTTGATAGTTCGAAAAAGTGCGGAAGTCGCTTTGATTGCCACACAGAGTGTGTAATAGCCGTGCCGATGGGATTACCTCAAATTGTTCTTGAGACGTTTTAATACGGGGGTGAAAAGACATTAGTTGCGCACGAGTCGAACTCGCCTCTACAACATCACCTGCCCGTACAGCACCTGGCGCCAAATTTGTGGTCACTGCCGAATCCGTATCGATTATAATGCAGCTTTATTTCTTTACTTCTGCCGAATCAATTTAAGTGGCCAAAATAAAGACACTTTATTTGGCAATCAACCTTTTTGTAAATATTTTTGCGTTTATTTAGCTCTTAACTGATTCTCAAGCTGACAAGCTTTTGAACTTTCAACTGCGTTCCGAGTAAAAAAGTTTTGACCGCATGAGTCACACTAATTTCGTCTCGTCTAATCAGAGATGTTATCATTTGGAACCAGTTGCTGGGTCCCGAGAACTCACTTCATTACACCTGTCATCAACTGTAAAATATTAATGTTTGGGAGACTACGCGTCTGAGTGACTAACATGCGGTCACATGTTGCACAATATGTTCTTATGTTATGTGGGGTTAGCCAAAAAAATATTGGGATCAAGTTAGTACCTATTCGTTTTATGTATATAAATGACAGAACATAACCATACGAATAAAGTCACATTGCCTTTATTCGTAAGGTCTCAAAGTTAGTAATATTTTTATTATTTTAAAATGCACTTGCCGCAAAAAGAAGTGGTAATTGTAAGATTTTTTGTACACGTTGTAAACGTACAGCTCGGATTGTCTCATGATTTTCCTTAAAAAAATTGATCATGCAAATTCCTAACATAAATGTAGAGTGGCCTAACTGAATCACAGCGAAATATATTTTAGCTCGTATGCAGATTAACAGCAAAATAAGCACTAAATTAAGTACTAGATACCAAATAAGCAGCATGTGTATGTTACGCTGAATAATAAGAACTTCGGTACTTTCACTGATCCTGGTCATCCAAAAGTTAACCAAATGTTGACAGTAGCCCATAGGAACAAATGACTCAATCTAAGTGAGAAAATTTATCTATTATATACAATAGTCATATAAATTCGATACAGTTCATAAGCAAACCGACTGTCTTTCCAGCCTTAGGTTCACTCTATAGCTATCATCTTTGTAGTTTTTAATCGGCTTACATTTAACGATAGCTCATCTGATCTGGTTGACGCATATCATGGGTGCGACAGTATACAATCAGTTACCTGCGAATGTTACAACTTCAGTCAGTCTGCAAAGTTTTAAATGGTCCCTGAAACGTTGGCTCATCGAGCAATCTTTCTATACCTTCGAGGAATTCATTCCAATGTTAATTTAAATGCATTGTTTTTTATATTGTTATACTTAATAAATTTTGTTATTTTGACGTGTATTATTAAGTTATATGAATAAATGAACTTTGAACTTTGATTTTAAGCACGGTAACAGTTTAAGACGAAAAAGAAATCTTACTATATTTTGATCATCAACCAAATTTCGATAGCATCTCATACAAATGACTCAATCCACTGGTCGTGGTAATGTCGGTGGTAATCTCCACCACAATGAGCTGCTGATGAGCAATCATGACGTGAATGCGCTGATTTTACACCGGAGCTGCGGAGAGGAAACGTGACTTAGGCGTTTGGTGTCGCCACACTACTGGGTTACTTGACATGCCTATGCCATCTCCAACATGCAACTATTACGGTTTTCACTCACGTCTAATTTCGTGTGTGTTATATGTGTGTTGTATTGTATGTATGTTTGCCCGTGTCCCGGGCGGGTCGTTCTCACGAGCGACGGCGCTCTGCCGCAGTCCCAGAACGTATGTTCTGACGATATACCCGAAACGCGTAAATAACAAACGCGAAATCAGACTTGAGTGAAACCCGTTATAGTTGCATTTTGATAAGAAAGTGTCACTATAGTTTTAATAATACGTCACCTTGATTTGAGAGCATACTATGACAATTATTCTCTGGGATTTGATTTTCGTAAGCAGCCGTGGCTATTTACCATTAGATAGATTCTCTCTCTCACTGAGTTTTTTTTTCCATAAAAAACAGTAGAGTAATGCAGTAATTAGATGTTCACTCATATTTTAGGTTCAAAACTGACTTTAAGTCGAAAATGCTAATAATCTATACTAATACTAATATTATAAAGCTGAAGAGTTTGTTTGTATGTTTGTTTGAAAGCGCTAATCTCAGGAACTACTGGTGCGAATTGCAAAAATCTTTTTGTATTGAATAGACCATTTATCAAGGAAGGCTTTAGGCTATATAACATCACGCTGCAACTTAATAGGATCGAAGAAACAATGGAAAATGTGGAAATAACGAAGAAAATTATTCATCTTTGAGGGTTTCCGTTTGCAAAAATAAATATGATTCCCAAATTAACTATTCCACGCGGACGAAGTCGCGCGCAGAGCTAGTGTTGAAATATACGAGTAAAACGTACATTTATGGTCATAATTAGCCGTCTTATCGCTAAAAGCTACTTGTTCAGGACAACTGTATTATTTTTATGAGTTAATTTATTAAGTGCTAACCTGCACTATGGTTGTTTGTTTATGTATACGCAGGTTCGAATCCTGCCGGTCGTGATTATTTTCGCTCATTTTCCAATAAAAGTTTAATTTGTATTATTTTTATTTAAATTTTCATAACCATTGTATCGTGATGAATCCTTTCTCTTTTAATACCCAAATTCGGTCCTAAATCTGTTTCAATTATTATCTAGTAACCCTGTACATAGCAAAGCAATGCCATAATGTGTTCCCATAAAATCGACAGATTACCACTTCATTTATGTCGTTGCGGCACACCATTAACACGTGAAGGTAACTACAGTACAACAACGTTTACATGGACTACATTATTATGTAGTAAATGTAAAATATTCAATCATTGGCACTTTCTTTCAAACTTTTGGAACCCCGCTAAAATTTTAAGATTAAAAATGTTTTTGAAATAATAGTGCCATATCTAAGCCATGTTAATATACCTACCATTTCACTGCTTTTAGGATTTTTTCAGAGATATAGTAAGTTTTAAAAAGCCATGATTTGTCATAATTTGATTTTCTTTGTAACGTACCAAGGGTTGTATTATGTATTCTGTGCAAAGGCACGCGTGTCCGTTTTCTTTAAATTGTATGTAAATGCGTAATGAGATGTAATGAATTACCTTGGTAAAAAGATAAAAGTAGGTACATTAGCGTTTTACCGATATCCAATATAATAAATCATCAAGGTCACGTCTAAACTACATGCTGACGTCACACCCGTGGAATCATGCTGATTGAGCAATGAGCATGCGGGGTGGTCGCCGTGACTTCATTTCACGGGATTTAATACCCATTACCGACCACCAGTAGCTGCGTATAGCTTGATTAACAAATTAAAATGATTGTTAAAAGATTTGAAGTGGCATACGATATTTATTGTCTTTGTAAAACTTTTTTCTAACATTGTAAGAGTAACAATGCTGTAAGTGAATAAACTTTTTGAGTTAGCGCAGATTTATGAGTCTGAACTCAATAAAATATAATCTCGAGTGATTTAATATTTGGCTAGGTGGGTAGGTAGAGATTTGATATTTAATGTACCGGTAGTCACGGTATTCTTGTACTTTTCATACATCAATCATCCTTCCTATATCTGCTCTAACTACATATTGTTACTGCTGATAGTCAATCAATCAATCAATCAATCAATCAGTTCTTTATTGACAAAAATATACACAAGACACAAAATGTTTCAAGTCTCTGGCTTCCGAACTAGAAAATTATCTGTGTCTCGGAAACCAGCTCCTTCTCTATTAAGGATCACAAAATGTCAATAAGACAGAGATAAGACTTACAATTAAAAAGTTTATAATAGCGTGATGACAAAACATTGTAAAAATAAATAATAGTGTGATAAAAATTATTGTAAAATATTTTAAAAACATGAATTAAACAATCTGTACACCAAACTCATCAGACTAAGCAAACATAATCATGACCATCACGGTTAGTAATTTGTTAATTGCGATGGTAATGAAGATCGCTATTTTAATATGATGCTAGCTGCGCTTCAGGGCTTTACCTGCGCATAAAAATACTGTTAACTATTTTTATAATAAAAAAACAAAATTTAAATAAAATTGATCATTATATCGTTTTTTTTTCTTCTTCTTCTTATGGTGCCTCTCCAACTAGTGAAGGCTGGCAGTCAGCTCTGCATACTTTATTTTGTTCATTGCCAAGCGAAAGCGTTTTTTTTTGTCGAGATATAAAACAGGGAGATAACACTCAAAGCATGTTTGTAGGTATTTGTGTGCAATAAATCAACGCATATTTTATTTATGAAACAATACTACAAACATCATCATCATCAGCCTTTTTGTCATTTAAAAAAAAACATGTTTATGCTTTTTATGTACGAAGATTGAGAAACAGAGTTTGGAGAAGTTTAGTATACATATATGAATATCTAAAAATATAAATCACTAGGCGGGCACCTGCGGCACGAGTGAAACACTTAGTGCAGGGCTCGCAAATATATTATACGTACACGAACATATACATATGTACATCAAACCTTTTAGTATAATAAGTTTATTATCTCTATGTGTATATGGTTATATTGTAATCTCTTATTAGCTGATAAACTAATTTGAATCGAATTGACTAATATAAAGCTAAAATACACTCTAAATTTGTTAACTAATCCTTGTACATTGCACGATCCTCTGAACTATTATGCCTAGCAGCAGTAGGGTGGAGCGCTGGGCGCGGACACCCATCTCTGCACCCAAGCGAGCGAGGGCGGGCCGGCGCCGCCCAACGCGCACGCCCCCTGACCTTTGTACTTTAAATACGAACACTATCGATTCTAAGTCTTGGCTAAATGTAGCCTAGGTAATCTTAATTCTAAATGTAAGTAATGATCTAAGTTTAGAGTATTTCTGATCCTTGATAACTTTAAATACTTTATATTGGTAATATACCTACTATCAATTCTTGATCTTGGTTAAATAATATGATTTAGATAACGTAATTTTAACAATAAACTAAGTGAGCAGCTGATGTTTTTATTGACCGTGGCTCGTTGTAGGTAGTGTTGTATATTATCATTGAATAAAGAAATCAAAGTACCTATATGAAGTTGTCAATCTAGGGGCCTCTCTGGACAAGAAAGACACAAGAAGAAGCCCATAGCAGAAGTTCGACGAGGACATGACTTCATGAAATGTAAGGTGATATAAAATATATATATCTACCAAATTTGTATGTACACAACTATACCGCTAGTTTTAATGTTGTACTTGTATGTAAATTATTGAATTGTATTATGTTTATATTAATCATTTTAATGATATAAATAATTATTTTTTATATATTTTTTTATTAATTTATTTGTATTGTCTGTCTTGTGATGTGTATCAAATATCTGATATGAATAAATGACTATGAATACAATGACTATAGGACTGACAACGATGATGATGATGATGAAAGTAAATATGATAAATCCTTGGTTGGGTGGTAATTAAAAGGAAAAATAAACTTACATAGGGATTGATTCCGTGAGTAATTTTCACAAAATTAAATTATTGAGCGCGTTGATGTCTTTTCTAAGAGGCAAAAAACGATAAATTGGTTTGGCTCATATCAATTATATTCAAACCAATATTTTTATACTTACCACATAATACATACATAAAATTAGCTCTGTATAATTTGTTTGCCTATTTCGAGTCCCAAAGAAAACAGAATACAATAAATACTTATACGAAACAACATGTGTCGTACATATCCACCCAAAGAAGAGAAAACTTCCAAAATGAAACCCCAAACACACGCACGCCTCTCTCGTAGCGGAGGCGGCTGCGAGTTGATTCTTTAATTTTCCGTTAGATGTCAGTACAAAGATACAAGTTACAAAACTTGCGCGCCAATAAGAACCCGCACCCTTATTTCGAGTTGTTCATTCATGTCCACAGAGCGCGCTACTTGTAGTATGTGTTTGTTTTAATTTTATTGTAGTAAATAAATATCTGATAAATTCAAAAACCTTTGTTTTATACTCTAGAATAGTAACAAAAAGTGGATAAAGTTGATCGGTACGGAAAAAGTATTTTTGTATAATGTTTTACGTTTAACTAGCTATCTCTCTATTATCTAACTACAAGGATAAGTGATAATTTGGTCAAAAAATTATGACGCTTACCTATCACAATATGCGTAACACAAGATTTAATAGTATAAAAAAAGAAATAAAGTAAAATATTCGTGGTTATGGTGGTCTCATAAATCAAATTAAAATAAATAAATAAAATAATAATTAATTGCAAAGTTTGTATGGAATCAAAAAAAATGTAGGGAACCATCTTTTCAATTTCATGAACAGCGATAAATGAGTCTTGTCTTGTCTTGTATGGCCAGAAAAACCTTTTAAAACCCCTTTTTAAAAAAGGTATTCTTAGAGAAAAAAGAAAGTTCGGATCGAAAGTGATAGTTCAATAACTTACGGATCTATTCTAGTAAGTATGTAGTAATGTGATTTTTCCAACTGCCCGTATTACAACGTTTGAGAATGAATGCAAGTACCCAATCACTTATCCCAATTTAAACGAAGGATGTGAATTATAAATTCCGCCCAGCAATGTGTTGGAGCAATAAAGATAAAGCAATACAATTTAAATAAACCGATTTTGATCTGGCTTCAGCTAGAAAGGGCGGGATTCGCCGGTAGTTGCTTGCGGCGGCAAACATGAAGGTAGGATTGGCACAAGATAAATTTTCACGCGAGTTATAGCAGCACTGATGCACTTCTAAATCATATCTCGGTCAAAAACTTTTAGTTCCAATTTCCACCACGCGCTGAGTTATCTTAAAAGAGCTGCAGGGCAATCGCGCTAATATAAGACAACATGGAACGTTAGTGGTCCAGTTTTGGTTACGCTACGGTTACGCTCCAACTCTGTATCAACTTTGCTTAAATCGGTATTGCGCTAAGGTTCAAACTCCAGCCGCAGTTAAACCGAAGCATAAACACTCCCATGTCTCGACCGTTACTAGTGATGTAATCTTTTGTAGCAAACATGAAGCTATATTATGCTAATAGCAGGTTATTTTTAGTATTATCTGTGCAAAACAGAGGAAAAGTATATTAATGTCAAAACTACGCCGGAAGTAAATAAACAAATATAACCTTTCTGAAGTTTGTTATAAAATACTCTCAAGTGTTTTAGTGACAAAACTGTGCGCCGCGCCTCCAGTGCGGTGTAAGGGAAGTGTTCTCTGTGAGCTACATACTCGTATGTCATGTATCATGCTATTCTTGCTGTAGCTTGAGGAGTGTAATGCAACTTTCTCTCTACTAAAATACAAATATAACAAGTAAATATGAGGTTATGAATACACAAGACATACAATCTTTTTCATTGCACACAACGCCTAGATATTACCTTGGTTTCAACATCCAAACCATCAGCTAGGTATTAGTTGGTAAGATTCCTTCGTCAGCCTATATCGTTTGATAAAGCTTGCGTCGGTCATATCAAAAGCTCCAGACACTTGCACTTCTATTTTATTGTTTGCTTGGGCTCGTGCAACACATAATATAGGTAGGTAGGTATTCACTTCATGATATAGGTCCAATAAATCCACTTAAGCGTTTATATTTACGAGATTTTTCAGTAAAATTATTATAAGAATGACTAACGTTTCAGCAACGTTCCATTATCGATCCAAAAAAGTCGTGTTGTAGTAACTGAAGCAGACACGTTAGTTTGACAGCGTGAACGTTTCAGTTACGATCCATAAACGGTTGAACTTTGGTCCGAACTGTTAGCGCGATACGAAATTTGACTAACGTATCAGGTTCAGTTACGATCCAATTGCGCTTCGTTTGTGTTTTATTAGCGCGATTGCCCTGCTGTAGTGATAGCATCGCAGTGTCTTTGCCACCGCCGCCGCCGCCTCACATCAAAGCTGATAACACTGCGCTCATCATTCATTTCATCTGCGAATGCCTAGTTTGGCCACATCTTTAGATAACTTTTCATTTGGATAGAACATAGTAATGCCGCCTTGCCAAGCTATCGGAACTTATATCGGTGATTTTTATGACTGTAAGTACTTATTTGCTCAGTTAATTACCCAACTATAATATATGAATTCGTCTATGATTACCAAAGGTATTGAAATTTAATTTATTGAATTGATTTATTTGCACTTAACAACTAGTTTCATATGTTAATTCTATATGAAAATGTTTACGGGATAGGTTACATTGGTACAACATATTAAACACAGGGTGTACTACATTCCACACTTAGTCCGAGACTCGTGTCGTATTTTAATTTTCAGTATAATTTCAAGTGATTGTAATTTGCTGTACAGTATCGTAAGCCAATGTTTTTGGCAAATCTTTTGAACACTTAAAGGTATAGCTTGCTTGCCTTAAACTACTGAAATAAAAAAAGATCATCAGACAGAATCTCATGTAAATACTACTGAATCAATTATAAAGTTATCGTAGTTCAGTCTGACGATATTCTCTGTTCTTGTCTGACATATATGTTTATGTACATATGTATATTAAATATACTTACATACCTAGTAGATTCTACAAGTTAGTTATAAGATAAGATAATCATTTAGGTATGCATCAATAGAAATACCCAACTTATGAACTAAAAGTTAACAGTTACTATGCTAATGTCTCGTCTTTAGCCATGTATTCTATTATTTAGTACTCGTAATTCTTTACAATACTCTAACAAGATTGAGGTCAATTCACAACCCAGTACCAATCTATCTAAATAAGTAGGTCTCATCTAATTTCCCACGACAACGACACTGTCTTATTCCCAAAGACATTGTTTAGCTCCACAACCCCGCGGGGAAGGCACCGGCCATTACCGACTGCTGTGACCACTCAAGCAAAATTCCATTGGAAAACTTCAGTAGATGTTCCGGTAAAATACTTGAGATACACTAAAGACGAGATCATTGGCAGCACTTACTAACTCCGTGATATATTTGGATATCAGCCCCCATGGTTAAGAAGTCAGTTTTGGTAAGCATACTAGCGAATACTATTAGTATAGAAAGACAATAACAAGGTAACAATGCGCTCCGTGGAGCATAAAGTTATGTCAATACATTACATAGTCTTTCTATTTATATTAGGATACGATATGCATAAGTTAGTATGTTTATCAAAATTTGCCTCTTGTCTACGAAGGCCACCATTACTTCCCTTTTTTGGTTACAATTTCAGCCGCAAGTAGAGTTATTGCCCGCCTGTCTGGCAATCAAACAAAGCACCGCACGCAAACTGATCGCCAGTGAAGTTGAAAATCGATGCTTGTCATAATTTCACGGTGCTGATGCTAGCATCTGTCTCGAATGGTACTGTTTTGTTAATCACGATTCATACTTGCGTAATAGTTCCAAGGAGATATTTGAAGGGCCAGCTATGTATCTTAGTATATATGTACATATATCTGTACACACCATTTGTTTAGCCATGGCTATA
The DNA here is from genome assembly GCA_927399415.1 of Macaria notata. Lineage (NCBI taxonomy): Eukaryota > Metazoa > Arthropoda > Insecta > Lepidoptera > Geometridae > Macaria > Macaria notata. Next base: position 8,448,321 of record OV656727.1, read on the forward strand.
ATTTACAGGCCGTAACCACACTACTAGAAATGTATGTAGTATAATTCTAAACACCACCGTTTAAACAGTCTAGATGGAAAACTAGTGATACTATGATTAGCCACTTAATGAAAGTTTTTTTATTGCTCAAAACCGTTACTCCTTTAGTAAAAATGAAACAAATTATACGAAACAAACATAAGCTTTCAAAAAATACTTGTTTCTTTAGATTTCTTATACAAGACCGCAAAAAACTATCAACTTCCTCACCAAAGCTTTTAACACCCAAGTTGATCAAAACTAACCGACCCAATTCGCAAGCTCTGCGTTAACTTAAAATTGTCTATCTGAAACTTTGGCCCGTATTTGGAGAGAGATCTCTGTCCATGCATAGTAAAGTGCATCTGAGCCAAGTGGCGACGCAATATCGGCGTCGGGTCTCCCGAGGGACCGGCGGGATTAGCTTCTTGACTGGACACTAGAAGCACCTGGATCATAACGTACGTATAAGGAATTAGCTGGTTCTTGATCGTTCTAGTTGGTAATCGTAGGCGTACGATTAATCTATTGAAAGATTTGATATTGGTGCCGATTAAAGTCTCTTGGCTTTGTATCCTTTTTATTTAGACCCAAGGCCAGGTGGGTTATTTAGATCAGGTGGAAAAGTCTTGCAGAAAAAATTAGGAAGTGGACTGGTGATATGGTTGTCCATGCATCGTTCTCGAAGGACCGGCTGGATTAGCTTCTTGAATAGGCACTAGAAGCACCTGGATCATAACGAACGTATAAAGAATTAGCTGGTTCTGGATTGTTCTGGTTGATAGGCGTTCTAGAACAAATCGGTTTCTTATTTTGGTGCTGTTTAAACTTTGTTTAGTGGCTTTTTGAATTAACGTTTATTTTTAAATTATTGAGAAATTAATACAATTTGAATTATCATACTTACGCCATATACGTTGTTAGGTAGGTAAAATTACGTTAAAAACTATTTTATTCGATTTTTTTAATACAACATATTTGTGATGTATATTGCAGCTATAGGTTTGTATATGAATAACTTAAAGTTAACAATATCATTAAAGTACAAAATGAGCTTAGTTACTAAGCAAACGCAAGAATAAAGTCTAAACTATATAATAATAATAAAATCATTTATTGACACAAATAACATTTTAAAATATACAATAGTTGTAGCCTGTAATATAATCTTATAAAATATGTGTAAAGTACATTTTATTTGTGCAATGAATTGGACCGGTTCTTCTGAACTAAGCAAGAATGCTTGTGTCTCAGGAGAACCGCACCCCCAGGTGAGTTTACAATAGGTGTGCTAGTTAGGCTTCATCCATAATCTAAAAGTATCAAAGTTAACATTAAATTTTTTATCTATTATTATCAGTCTGTTAATTATATAAATATGTATAGATATATATGTATGTACTTATATTAATATTTTTATTAATTTTGTTAAAAGTACCTTTGTAAGTGCGTACGTGTGTGTGTGTGTGTGTGTGTGTGTGTGTGTGTATGTGTGTGTGTGTAGTGTTTGTGTATGCGTGTAGGTATAAGTGTACATCAAATCTATGAAGGGTCTGAACATACGAGTATACCAGCATCAATGAAGATGTGGTGTGGTGACAAACCCATAAAAGGTAGGTCAGGTAGCATCACTGGATTTCTAACTATAGTGTTATTTAGGTACACATAGAAGTTCTTCTGTTTCTTTGTATGACATATTTTTAAGAAATTTCGTAATTTCTGTCTTTAAGGCATGAGTATTTAATTTTCTTATTTCAATTTTCTTTGATATTTTGTTGTAGATAAACCCTCCTAAGAAGCAACTGAAACCTTTGATAAAACTTGTATTAAATTTAGTACATTTTAGGACAATATCTTTACGTCGTTTATCAACTTCAGGTAGACGAAGGCAAGTCTTATGTGTGACCAAAATTAACTTCAGGATAAATAGTTGTCTTACAGTAAGTAAATCAGTCTTTTTGTAAAGTTCTACAGTAGGGAATCTAAAAGGAAGAAAATTGCTTACTTTCAGAATAGCCCGTTGTGCTTTTTCTATTTGTATTATATTGGTTTTTGCTGCACCACCCCAACTTTCTATGCAGTAAGTGATTAGTGACTGGCAGAGTGCAAAATATGTAATTTTAAGTGTTTTTATATCAGCCACATGGCGTATATTTTTAAACACAGCAATTAGTTTTCGCACTCTGCCAGTCAAACTCTGAACATGAGATTTAAACTTCAAATGTCTGTCGATTATAACTCCCAGATATTTTAAACTTTCCATCCTTTCCAAACTGTTGCAACTACAACTGTTATTTGGGCACTTGTTGATGTCAAAACTAGTGTGTGCAAAGATTTTTAAGGTGGTAGGAGGTTGCGTCCGTTTACTGATAGAAAAAGCAATCATCTTGGTTTTGTCAGTATTGAGACTGAGTAAATTTCTGTTTAGCCACTGGATCACAGTATTAAAACCTTCTTGTGCTGTTTTGAAAATCTCAACCCAATTTCCTTTCATTCTAAAAATAAGCGCGGTGTCATCGGCGAAAGTAATAATGTTGCCATTTTCTAGTTTTAGGTTACATAAATCGTTTATGTAAGTGAGGAATAATGTAGGTCCTAATATGCTCCCCTGAGGCACACCATATTTTACATTTTCTGGTTCACTTATTTCATCAATAAGTCGAACACACTGTTTCCGGTCATCGAGATAATTTTTGAAAAGTTGTAATTGGGTACCTCTTATACCTAGTATTTCTAGCTTTTTTATTAGAATTTGAGCACTAACTGTGTCAAAAGCTTTAGCGATATCTAGGAATATAGCTAGACATTTTTCTCCAGAATCTAGACCTATTGCAACGTGTTCAGTTAGTTTGCTTACTGCTTCAGCTGTGGATCTTTTCTTTCGAAAGCCATACTGGTTTTGTGAGAGAAGGCCACACTTTTCTAAGTAATTTGTTAACCTGGTATTTATGACACGTTCTAGTTCTACAATGTATGTTATCCCAACTAACTTCCCAACACCTTTTTTTTTTTTTTTTTTTGACCCAGGAAAACCTTTTAAAAGTACCACTCGACCCCGGGGAGGGCGAGTGGTTATGTGGGAGTCTCCGCCAGAAGGCCGGCATACCCACTAAAAACCTGGGGTGTTCCACCTCTGCATCGCGATCAGGGCCCCGAGAGTGCGATGCATGCGTCCGCAGCCCTGGCGATGCTGGCCCGGAATCAGGCCCCGTCTCGGGGAGCTTTTGCTCGACCATCTAATGGACGACGTGTCGGAACACGGGACACGTCGTGCATCCTGTGGGGACACAGTCCTAAGGGCAACAGGTTCCCCGACCTGCCGCCCGGAGTCCCCTTTACGGAGGTCGGCGGTCGTGCGCCAAGCGCCGCCCTCCAACGCGCCTCCTGCGCAGGGAGTTAGGCTCCGCAAACCTCTCCCGCGCGCGCTCCGCCTCCTCCTTCAGTGCGAGAACTTCTTCGCAGAAGTCTCGCACCGCGTCCCAACCAACGTCACTCTCGGCCATCGCTTTCGCAACGGCCGGGAGCGACAGCCTCCGGTCTATGGCAGCCACAAGCCGCGCCCTCTGTTCCTCCCACGCCGAGCACTCCGCGAGGGTGTGCTCCGCCGTGTCCTCCGGGTCCCCGCAATGGTGACAGGCTGGTGTCTCCTCCCTCTGCACAACCCCGAACAGGAATCGGCCAAAACAGCCATGGCCTGTCAGGAGCTGCGTGACATGGAAGGAGAGAGACCCGTGCTGCCTCGTCAACCACTGCACGAGGACAGGGCGGATTGCCTCCACCGTCCGCACACCCGCGGTAGGCTCTTCGAGCCGCCGCTGCCACCTTTCGATGGCATCGTCCCGGGCTTGCTGCCGTAAGCGCCGCACCTCCACGGGCAGGGGGTACTCACCTCGCTGCTTGGCTGCCGCTAGCACCCGGTATATCCGGGCCATCATTTCGGCGTCTATGTCCCATGGGACAGAGCCTGCCAACGCGCAGGCCGCCTCGTAGGAGACGGTCCTGTAGGCTCTTGCCGCCCTGATGGCCATGAGCCGCTGTGGCCGCCGAAGAAGCCGAATATTTTCGGTTTTCAGGGCCTCCGCCCATATGGGTGACCCGTACAGCGCCATCGAGCGTACCACCCCTGTATAACTTCCCAACACCTAGTCCACACCAGCTAACAAAAACCCCGCATCTGTTTAATGATTCACGGACCGTCAAAATGATGAGTCTCTAATCTTATAGCAGACAAAGAAGCCTCACACGTTCCGGAGTCGCAAGGCTATCCGTGCATAGGTAAGAAGGCTGCTGCGTCGCGTAAGGATTGACTCCCAGGAGTGAGTCGGCGTCTTGAGAAATTGCCGCGAGACCTGCTCTGACGGGCTTCATCGCAACAATTTGGCCTCAGGAATTTGTTTAATAAATGTACTTTCTGCTTTCATAGACATCAACGTTGTTCTAGTTTTCTGGTTTAGTGTTTGTAGAACGTACACAAATTAGCGTTGAGTTTAATTCGACCAGGCTTATTTTTACCAAATTTTGATATTCTGAAGATATCTATTGGACAAAATATGCACAAAAAAACAGCTTTTATATATAAGTTAACACATTAATTAAGTACAGCCCGTTTCTTTTCCTATTCTGATTAAAATTCAATTAACAGTGTTGAGTAGGAGGTTTGTGTTGCCAAGTCAGACGTCCCCGGGCCGCCCGATCCCGCCTATTCTGTATTATCTTCCGACGATCTCCAAGTGTCGAGCCCTGAATGCCCGGGACCCATTCACACACGCAATTCAACACAGAAACAATGAGCGTACCCTTTGCCGCTGCCGGGTGAAAGACTACAAAACTCGAAAAAAACAACTTCATATTGTGCGTACTTCTTGGGAACCCTTTATTACCGGCGAGGGCAATCGAATGCTTAAAACATTGCAATCGAATATGTGGCGGTAGTTGCGGGTGAATGCCGGCGGCACAATGCCGGCCGGCCCCGGTAGGTGTCGTGTGTCGGCCGTCGCCCACGCGGCCTCCAACCACCACCGAGCGCCACCGACATACGATATCGCCTTTTTATTTCATAATTTCTACACAATGGAATGCCTGCAAAGGCGTAGGGTGAAGACAATGCGCCCGGAGGTAAAACCGTTCGGAAACCCTTTATATTCAATTCATTGTCTCAAAATAAAATCGGGTGCAAATTAAAATAAGTATTGAAGCTATTGAAGACTCCCGGCCGCTGTCGCTCAGTCGAGGCTTTCATCGACCGGTCGCGTATTCAAATCTAGTAGCCCTAAAAAATATTGTCGGGAAACATATAGGGAGTGAACCCAGAGGTAAGGAACCTGATTTTTGTTGTTGAGTAAAATGAATAGAAAGGGAATAGTCGGCATTCCTCTGTAACAAATTGTTAGTTCATCCAATGCGCACACTTAATGAGATAAGAGTCGAAAACAACTCGTCAGCGACCGCTAATAAATTGTGGTGGGCTTATCGAGATTGGCGATCCTGTGTAATATGTGTGTATGGGTAATCAGATGTGAGCCTTCCAACTTTTAATTCCCCGAGTATCTGGCGGGGGTGGGAGGGGAGGCAGGGTCCGGCGCCGACGCCGATATCGCATATAAAAAGGTTGCGGATCGCTCGCTCCTCCATCCGGCGATTGGCTAGGCGGCGCCCGCCGCTCCCGGGGGCCCTATACGAGAAGCGAAATGGGCCCCAGAACACCCATAAGAGAGCGACCCCGCCCGCCACGGCCGAATAATTAGGGCTCTTTGTTTAGATAGCGGCAATTTTATTTGGGAGAGAGCGGGCGCTTGGGACGTCTTCGGCCATTCCGACCGCGCCTGATATTAATAAGAAACGTGTGTGCCGCTGCTAACGGCCCCAACACTATGAACATATCCAGTCATTTTTTGAGAAAATATTATCATTGTTATACTGAACTACCGGCACCCAGATCAACACTTGTTCCTTTTTGGTACACGAAGTATTATGAACTACGTAAGAGAAAATATTCGCACGCAAAATAAATCAAATCCCTTCCGTCATTTTTCTTATTGAAACCAAAAGTTGGCGGAAGCGCGGATTACAAAGACCGCAAGTTCATAGCAAAGAAAGGGGAGCGCCGACAGTCACCAAGCAATATCGCATAAATAATGCAGCCTACAGAATTGGGATTTTGATTTGTTTTCTTGAAAACTTTCGCCAATCTTTATTTATAGGAAATTGGCGTTTGAACACAAAAGCTCTACTTGGACCAAGTTTGTGGAGTTTAACCTGTTTGTTCAGGTGGAAGATTTAATCACCTGAAATATTTTCTCAAAAAAACATAACAGTAAAATTTTAATAAATCAATGAATCAGGCTGTATGCATATATTTGAACCACTGGGAGTAATCCATACAAAGATGTATACATATTCTATATACTATACATAACAATGAACCCAAGCATAGACACAAACAGTCAGATAGTACCCCAAGACACAACAGAAGAACACAAGTTAGTATTTTCAGAAAAGAATAAGTCCGTTGAATCATGTAACGGTGTGAGCGCTGCATATTGAAAGGCAGATAGCACGGTGTCGGCGGCGAGCGCGGTCCCGCGCGGCCGGCTTTGTCTCGTCCCCACAAACTTGCCATAAATGTTAATATGGGATCTTCTCACATTTGAATATCTATTTCTTCGCGAGGCCGGTTCGTTAACGCGGCCTTGAATTTTAAATTTTATCGCCGCACGGGGAGCGCCGCAGATGAGGTGCGCCTACGTGCGAGCCAAATAACTGAGGGCAACTTCTTTTTGTTTGTTTTATTTTTCGAGCTAAGAAAACACAGGTAAAAAATATACGCTTACATATTTCTTGGGTGAAGACATGTATAATCTAAAAAGTAATATGCGACAGGTTTGAAGTTTTAATTGTTTTTAAAGTCATCATAAATTCATATTCATAAGAAAATACATAATTTTACATTTTCGACAGGCAATCAATCCAAGCGATCAAATAGCCTAATAGATAGATAGATTAACTCTTTATTGTTGACACATATTAAAAAACAGTACATAAAACAAATTGTATCTAAACTAGTGCCACAAGCGGCGGCCTTATTGCTAAAAGCGATCTCTTCCAGGCAACCTTCGGCTGGAGAGAAATAAGCAAAAAGAAAAAAAAGAAGAATGTGGTGTACAACAAAAAGGAAATAAGAAATGTTACTAATATATTATATATATATACATATAAATACACAATACACATATTTAATATAATAAAATAGATGTTTATATACAAATACATATAATAACATTTACTTGTTTTTTAAAGGAATCAATTGTCTGAGCCCTTTGAATGTTAATAATTCTCTTCTTTCATAATAGTATCTACAAATGTGCTCATGGCGGCATTGTTCGAATAATACGAAAGCACTAATTAAGCAATCGTAACAGTTAATTAAAGTTGGATGAACCGCCACTGGATACAAGTACCTATCATGCTGGCACCTTGCTTTAATTACTAATTTCCTTGTTTGTCTGAACATGTCTCGTTTGTGTCTGGAAGCGACATGCTTGTCTGCTTGTAGAGCCTTGTTACACCTCCGGACAGAACTACTAAACAGTTTTACTGGTGACGAACGTATAATCTTTTAAGGGTGGCTTTAGTACCTGAAGACTTCTTTTGTTCACAGACTAAAGAAAATTCACGACAAATCTGCTGTTCTATACAAAAACTTGAAATACAATTGAACAAAAATATGAAAAACTGTTTTTTATTCGTCGACTTCCATACCACTATAGATTTTAAGAATAGGTACAAGTAACATACAAATTATTGGGACTATCTGTAACACTTTTTGATCTGTGTTTATTTGGATTTTATATATATTTTTATATTGATTTAATTATAAGTATATTAACTAAAAATATACACCAGAATACAATAAAAAATATGAATTTGAGGTAATCGAAATATCTAAGTCGAAAAAAAATCAATACAAGATAATTATGTTAAACGATAATTAATTTAACTTTTTAAAGAGTTTTTTAGAAGCAGCCCGAGAAACTATATAGTACCAATTAAATACTGCAACATTAACGTACCACACTAAAATCTCCCAACCCAGCCCAGCGCAGGTATGAAGGCCAGTTTCGTCCCATCGTCCATTAGTTTACCGATTTAGCTCGAGCGTTGGTCGCGATCCGAAAGTTTGGAGCATTTTAATCCCCCTCCCCCTGTCTGACCCTCAATTATTGAAAATGCACTGCTGTCCGCACCCTGCCCCGCCTGCACCGAGCCACATCGCAAATGCACATTTTAAAATCGAACTGATTGCAAAGTCGTGTCACTGATCGCGGCTAAAAGTCGCCTGTCGCTTTGTTTTAACTGAAAATTGGCTTTATTGGCTGGTCATAACTCCTCAGATCAGTTTGTCAATCGGAGGAATATTGTTGTTGTACATTCACATCGTATATTCTTTGGGAAAGAAGGTACCTAAATGCCATGTACCAAAAGAATCACACAGTTCAAATGCTTTTAAGAGTAAAATGTGTTGATCCAGAGACTAAAGTTTGTTAAATCGTATTGCTACGGTAAACACACTTTCATTGTTCATAAAAAATCGAACAACTAATATATATCAATCTGATTAAAATCTACACGACATATAAAAATATGTTTCTATTTAATCATAAAATCGCTTTTTAGTTCAAATTACTACATGCTCGTTTTGATATCGAGCCATATTTAGGTATGTACAAACAAATCATTTACCGAACCTACTCATAAGAGCACAATCTGAATGCAAATGCAGGAGAATCCGTAAAACACAACCTCCTCCCGCCCTGTGCATAAGTGACGAACGATGTAAACAATTTCACTCGTCCGTTTTAATTGTAACTTTGAAATTTCACGCCCGGTAATGCAACTCAATGCCTACGAATTTTCAGGAGAATGATTCTGCGAATGCATTTGGACTTATGCATATTATGAATCAACACAATAGTATAAATCCTATTTGAAAATAACAAAATAATATGAATAAAGTCTTTTTGAAAATGTATCTGTGAAAATCCTGAAACTAACTTTATAGTGGACGGAATGAGTTAAATAAGCTTTAAGTATTGCATTATGTGAAACATATTTTACATATGTCCATCAAACCAAACGGCCAACATCATGTAAATATCATAATTTCGGCAATAAATGTTACTTTGAAAATAATTTAAATTATTTATGTTTACGTAGTAATCAGAACATGCTATATAAAAGACTCACCTTCCACACACTTTAGTTTACGCTACAACATAATTTCAATTGGTCGGTAAGGGCAGCTCTACAGATACAGCGTCGCTAGTGGCTCCCCGGACGGTCGGAGCGAGTTCGGTTCCGCAAACTGCGTTGCCGTGCCGCCGGTTTAGTGTCGCCTGGAGGAAAACTACGATTCCTCCGAGTTGAATATCTGCTCCTCAACTTTATGTTCATTTTATCTTTCCGGCTGTATTGCGAGCCGGGACTTCACCAAGGACCCTCCAGGGCTCCGTTAACGCCGCGGCGGCCCTACCACCTCCGACTTACAACACTTTTTTATACTTTCCACTATTCAAATATTAACAAGAGTGTTCTTTTGCGCCGCCGTCGTTTAATTTTTACTATATTTTTTAAGAAATGTAACTTTTTATGTTATTGTGATAAAATGTAATGAGTACTTGAGTAGGTCGTAGGTTTAAACCCATTTTTTTATTGGAAACTGATTTAAATTAATATTTACCCGAATCGAAGCTGTCCATGCTCTCTGTTTTGACATCTCCGACATCTGAAAATAAAATATGAGTATAAATAAAATTACTTGAAATATGTTAAGGTCTCTATGGAATAGAAATTGATCTACTTATAAATTTTCAATGAGAATCTGGTACACTGATGTCCTTATTGTCTATAGTCAAGTCATTATGTTACTTAAGTTCATAATTCTTACGCGTAAAATCAGACCATGCGGGTCTGATTTTACGCGTGAGAATCGTCCATGAAAATCAAACCAGCCATAAAACACTATCACACCCTTTCTATAAAAAAAACAGTAACGATATCAAAAAGTTTGTAAAAGTTTCGGGGCCCCTTTCTTGCAGGGACACCGCACCAAGTTGGCGAAGCCCTAGGGCTGGGCTCTCGCCCCGAGGCGCGGCCGGGCTGCGGTCAGACACTCTAATCCACTTGCGACCCCTACCTTGCACTCCCACACTTTTCCACCCGTTTTAAATTCGAATAGGTGATCCAGTTTAAACTTTTAGTCTAATTTAGTAGTTCCGAACTCCTTTCAAATATTTAGGCGGGGTAAAACACTTTCTGTGTAGCGCCTAATTTACACCATTTGGCGCTTATCGGTAGGCTTGCTCAATTATAGATTTTAATGATGCTATACTTATTTTGGGAGTGCTAAGAAAGAAAGAAAAGAAAGAAAGAAAAACATTTATTGTAGCAAATAATAATGAAATAAGTACAAACAAGAAATATATAAATTTAAAAATAAACCTATACTTAAAACTACTTAAATAAAATACATATTTGCCACAATACAACCCCAACTCAGCATAATGCTGGCTGCATAGCAACCAGCGCTGGTCTTCCGTTGGGGTTGGTGATGACGTCACGCACGCATACATGGAATTATTTTTAAACAGAAACAACAAAGACATACCTAGACAAGTTAATAAATACCAATAACAAATACAAATAAGATGGACGATGAAAAACAATTCTATTTTCAACAAAAGAGTACGCAGTATCAACTATTTAATATATATTACGGTTATATACATACAATATATATATATATATACACAGTTCAATTTAGATAGCGCTGGTGTCATTGACTAATGAAGCTTCCCTTTTCTGGTGTTCCAAAATAAATACACATATATAATAAGACTTTTCCACCTTCACTTTATTGTGACCTCGTCTCCGATGGTGTGATGTGTAACTCATTTGAATAAAAATCCCCGAATGCTTCAAAACGCGCGTGGTGTTAATCGACATGAAACACTACATTTGTTAGTAAGTTCCTAGGAGAGCGGCTAACTCCAATGACAAGAATTTCCAAATTGGCCTGAGAGATTTTGTAATGGTTTAACCACTACTTTTTCTTCTTATCAAAAGAGAGTGGCCAACTATGGTGTCGAGAGTTTATCAAGCTACCCGAAGGGCCTCTGACATGGCTTAACGACTGCCGTACTAGACAAACAGCTTAACGACTGTGTCAAATATTCGATGCTCCTACAATTTTATGTCATTTTCGAGCTTGACATAATAATATTGATGAAAAAAATTGCATACTTACCTATATACTGTATAGCTAAAGTTTTACATACACTACACATATGTTCTGCTTCTACAAACATCTATCCAGCTATATTTGACAAGGCAGCAGTAACGAGAGCCCTGCATGCCTCCACATCCCAGCAGTGCCAGTCCCAAGGGGCTTCGTTATCCGACGCCGCTACCTATGCAATTTTACTCATATCTATCTATATCTACGTGCGGAGTAGGTATAGAGATTTGATTTGATTACGTGCATTTTAGTACAGAATTAAAAGGGATTGATTGGAGTGTAGTTAATCTGATTTTTTTTTCGTTATGTCGGGTCACGGGTATTCTATTATTTATGTGTAGGTATATCGAGGGATATTTTGTATTTGGTATGGTGAAAATGTGTGTATAAGATTAAAATATATTAATTTAGTATAATAATCAATTTAAATAAAATTCGACTATTTTGAATCATTTTGATTCTTTATCCGCATAATAATTATATTTACTGCTCTCATTTAAACATGGAGATGTCTAATGTCCATACTAAATCTTTACTTTACGGTAAAAAAAAACTAGAAGTCCGTTATTTCAGAAATAATGCACATAAACCTGAAACACATCTGCTACATTCGCACAGCCTTCTAGGCACCCTTGGAGTCCTGTTTTCGCAGGACTTGGTTACCGACGCGACTCTGTCTCCTCTAGAGCACGCGTATGCACTGTGAATTCTAGAGTACGATACGATAAAGTTTATTTAAGAATTGTTCACATATGTATAAATTTACAAAATATCATACCTGAGTAGGTATATAACTTTGGCGTTGGCAAACAAAAATTCCAGTTAGGACAAGTACCTATATTTGAATATTATGTGAATAGCTTATATGCAGATACATAAAACGTACCGATCTTAACTAATTCTAAAAAGTTACTCAAGTTTACGCATGTGTAGAATATATTCTCGTAGGTTTTACATTACATTACATAATATATTCATACTTTTTATTTTTAGAGAGAGACGTATTTAATTTGTAAATCCACATTTAGACTTAATAACTACAAACACTATCCAAAAACCTTACAAACTATAAATAATCTGCCATCTCCGTCCAGGTATCACCAGGACATAGATATTAAATACATCCCGGAGCGTCAGAGGCGCGGCGGAGGCGCTAAGGCCTCCGTAGATTTCCCCCGGGGCCACGTTAATTTTCTGCCGCCTTGAGCATACTGCCCTCCCGAGACGCGCTACCTTTCAGAGCGAAGGTGTTATTCCAACGGACTGATGCCGATATGCCCCCCTCGAGGCACTTTTTTCACCGGATAAAATAACAACACGTACTGTAACTAACAGCTACCGAGAACAGGGAATTAGCTGCTTTTTAAATTTGCAGACGCCAAGTTTTTCTTTGGATTGCGCTTTCTGCGGTTTTGTTTTACGTTTTATTGTTACGAAAACTGTGTGGGGAATGAAAAGGTCGGCTGAAGAACTAAATTATGATTAGATTTCTTTCAGTTTATTTATGTGCTTCACCACATCTATACTAATATTATAAAGCTGAAGAGTTTGTTTGTTTGAACGCGCTAATCTCAGGAACTACTGGTGCCAATTGAAAAAATATTTTTGTGTTGGATAGACCATTTATTGAGGAAGGCTTTAGGCTATATAACATCACGCTGCAACTAATATGAGCGAAGAATCAATGGAAAGTGTAACAAAACGGGCAAAATTATTCATCCTTGTGGGTTTCCGTTGCGTGTGCTGCGAAAACGGTTCAATATATCAAAAAATGTGTGTAAAAGAATTATTTCTCTTGAAATGATCTAACAAAATGTCCGCAACAGTATATGTCTATCTTTTTAGGTTAACTCACTAGAACCGTTTTCATGGTAATAACTATTCCACGCGGACGAAGTCGCGGGCACCAGCTAGTCTTCATAATAAATAGAAACAGATAATCGAAAACTCATAACAACCACACCTAGTTCATCAGTTTACATTGTTATTCCGACACGTGTAAAACAGTGTCGATGGAAAGAAAAGTTTTTTAGAGCATAATATAATAAAATTTGAGTTCACGAGCAAATCCAATAAAATAAAAATTGAACTGGATAGCGTTTTCATTTCATTATTTACTCGTAACAACACACATCGGTGATATAATGTTTTAGCAAAAATGTGTATGAAAAATTTTGTACATAAATAACACTTTGTTTGATATAGAAATTAATATTAAGGTAGGTATGTTAGTCGAACTGTTGGAAAACTGGCTCTATAAATTAAATTGAAGAAAACTCTATTCAATTCAACGTTTTTATGTGAAAAATCTGAAAATAGGAGATGAAAAAAATGTTTGGGTATACTTATATCCATAAAAGAACACGTTTCAGCAGTTTTTAGATTTTTTGTCTGTTTTTCTGTTTATATTATTTTTATCTGTTTATTTCACACAACAACGGCTGAACGGATTTTCGTGATTGTTAGTATGTAGGTAGTGTGAGATCTTGGAAATTTCATAGGTTACTTTTATCCTGAAATAATTCTAGGGAAGCCGCGGGTGGCAACTAGTAGACTATACTTACTACTCACATTAACCTAATTTTATTAAATTTTAATATAAATTAATCAAATATGAATTTTTGTATCATGCCCGTTTCCTGTAAAATAACTACTCTAGGAGAGTAAGTAAGACCTAGTACTCCTGAAAGTCTGCAGTTAAGTCTAGATGGGCGTGATTAGCATCACTCTTAGGGACCTAGACTGATTGCCACCGCGCTCTGGGACCTAGCTGTATAACCTAAACCAATGTACGTAAAAACTAACTTAAGTAAAAATTATTCCTTAGCCATTATGCTTCATTTGTATTTCTTTTCCATTTCACCTGTATTGTAAATACTAAAGTTGAAGATTATAAATTTTAGGATCTAATATGTCACAAGCCATGTATGACGAGTTTACAATTTTGAAAAAATATTTTCATACATTTTTGAATTTTAATACTAAAACTTTAGTACGTGGTATAATTACATTGTGTAAGAATATTAAATAATAAAATAATAATAAAACTCATGTTTTGTTAAGATAACTGGACTAAGCTAACTTCACCAATTTTTAGAGAAAAAAAGAAACCGTTTAGTAACCTTTCACGAAAGTTTCAACTCAAATGACATTACAAAGGGATACATAAATGTAGCGACCTATATACTTATGATCTTAAGGGAAAGGAAAACGTGGAAGTTAGACAACAATCAATATAAAACAGACTACGTAGTTACAATAAATACAGCTATAAATACCGGGTTACTGCAAACTAGCGGTTTGTAAAGTGGCTTCAGTCAACTGATTAAAAACAAAGCAACTAGTTCTATGAATGTCTGATAAATCTGCTAAAAAAGAAAAAAAACTTTCAGAAGAATTGATAACCTCCTTTTTTGAATTCGGTTAAAAATACAAAAAAGTCTATTTGTAAACATTTCGAAATATTTAACTCTTAAAATCCAACAGCTGATTTTATCAACTAATTTCTTTATAATTATCTTATTTCTCACGATGGTTGGACTGATCTTGCAATTTCTACGTGATATTTTGAAAACCTTCCTTTGATTATGGACAAGTGCCTAATCAAAGTGATCTTCAAATATTGTGACGATTATCTAGAAAATATTTTTGCACTAGTTCTAAATGCCCTTGTATGTAGGTGGATGGATATAATAAGTGTAAGACGGTGTGTGTGTGTATGTTTGTGTGTGCGGGTGCTCCCGTGGGAGCTGAGGAAGTGTGGCCGGGACGCCACCTGGGACCGGAGACTTGGCCGGGGTTGCCATGTTAGGATTGTCGAGAATGGTAGGTAGAAAGTAGGTACGTCATAATCAGAACATTATTAAAATTTTTGATTACATCTTTGTTATTAGGTAATGGTAAGTTAATGAATACTGTTCGAATAAAGCAATATTTAATTTCTTTCATTCTATTTTTTTAATCTATTTTTTTCAGCTCTCTGTTTGTTCAGGTGATACTTAATTACTTATTGAAAATATTTTTTGTATTTAAACAACCTATCCGTCACAGAAGGTTAGCATAATATTACACGACAAAAATATATCCTTACAACTCAGTTTTTATTAAGTAAATGAAACTTCGGAGATATAATGTAGTGTTTTGCCGCTGCCGCTGCTGCTGTAGTGTCGCAGCATTTTCGCAAAGTAACGCCTGATTCAATATCTTTTTTATTATGTCTTAAACCCGTACATGTACAGAAACTGTCGGGTACTGTAAACACAATTGGTGGTTGAGTGTGTGCGTGAGGGCATTCCCCGGGGAGAGTGAAGAAGTTCTGGAGCGACGCCACCTGGGACCGGGCTGGAGCAGGAGGAGACGGGACCACACAGGGTTAATAATATTTTACAAAAAAGAATATTTTTTTTTGTAATTGTATTCCATCTTCCCAATCGTTATAATCCCACTATAATATTATAAAGGCAAAAGTTTGTGTGAGAGTGCGTATGTCGGATACTTCTTCACACTCAAACCGCAGAACTGATTTGGGTGAAATGTGATGCGGAGATGGATTTAACTTTCTATTACCATATGAAGTGCTTTTTATTTTGGAATAACGCGAGTAACCTGTGGCAGTGGGAAGCCACTGAGAACCAAATAAAACGTAAATAAGTATTTTTATTCCACTTAGTAGGAAGTTCCTACCAAGATAAGTTATGTTTGCATTTTTTTATTTTTTCTAGAGAAAAATATTTTTTTCACTATTGTTTGTTTTCGGTAAGTTCGGTAACCCGGTATAATAAGTGAATATAGCTCCAAGGTACTTCTAATATGTTTATTCTTAGAAATGAGGACTTGTCCTGTTAATTTGGTTAGTATTAAGAATTAACATTTTGAATGTTGATGGCACACTTTCATGAAAATATAGAGAGAATTTAGTCATTTAGGTGCTACCTATGTACGTACTCGGAGATTTTGTATCACAAATGGTTGTTTTTTATTAGTTTTTGTGTTTGACCATGAAAGACAATCAAATCTTTCACGCTTAATATTGGTACCTTACATAATATTGGTGTTATATGATTTGATTTAAAATTCCTTGTACCTATTGTTTAGCCTTTCATACTATATCGCGCGTTTCTACATACTTACTACATCGTTACTTCTTAAAGTAACGATGTAAAGATCGATGTATGTACAAACGATCTTCAGTCATTCTTAAAAACCTGAAGATATTCTAACATCTACAAGCACATGGATATGAGAAGAGCAGTCAAACATTCATTTGACGGACTGCTGCCAACTACAATATCTGGCCGGATTAAAATCCAATCCCGGGAGTGAGGAGCGAACACTTTTAGTAATTAAGTTGCATTGAAACAACGGGCCGGGGTCCCTGGCGGCCGCTGATAATATCTAAATGCCTAATGGCTGCTGGGCCCGTGACGAATGTATCGGCCTGGCGCGCCCGGCCCCCACCTCGCAGGCGACGCCCGCTCCTCCACTATGTGATAATTCCAAACGCTGCGGCCGCGCCACCTGGGAGCAACCAGGGACGGACTACATTTTTCATCCTACTTTATTCTTAAAGTTTTCGCTTGTTTGCTATAAACATACTCGTTGCTGCGATACATTCTTACTTAGCTAGCTTGAGACGATGCGCAGACTATAACAACAAGACTAGAAGCCCAAATATTGACAATAACAGCGCCAAATATTCAAACAACGTGTTACCAAAACCGCTGGCATACACAAAGCAGCATAGTAACCCGATTGTTGGGTCCAAGTTCGACAACAATTCAGCATTGTTGGCGGCGGCTGGCGGCGCCGCACCGGCCGGCATTCCGGCACCCGTGGCCTTCGCCGGCGTCGGTGGGCATTGTCGGGCATTACCGGCCTCACGGGCCTCGCCGGCCGATGGCATTTAATTACCCACGTGCCGGAGCGAGCCAGAGTGCGACCGACGCGACATCCCCCGCATTCTTCCCCGTCTAATTTGACAGAATAACTTACAAATGTTCCACCCTATTGAGATATTTTGTGGTGGATCAACTCGAACTTTAATTAATAGGATGCTTTGGTGAAGAATTGGTTGTCCGTGTCCGTGAGGGCAGCTTGCTTAATTATTTTTGATCGACAGATGACTTTCATATATTTAGTAAAGGATGGCATGTGTAATTACGACGCGACGGTGCATTAAACTGGAGACGTTTTCGTGTTGCTCTAAATTGTGGTTTAACTGTGTGCAGCAAAACTTTTCTACAAAACAGAGTAAGTATACTTTATGAGATAGTTGTCTGAATACAGCGTGTAGTACGGAGTGCGCCCCCTGGCGTGGTTCCCCGGGGAGCAGGCCGCGCGCCTAACTTCAGCCCCGCGCCCCCCGCCCGCCCCCGCTGAGAATACATTTGCGCAGCACTCGCGGCGGCCGACACAGCGACTGCGACAACCACACTCGCGCAATGGGAAAAATTACTCATTTTCCCTCCATGTTACCTCGCGAGAGACAATGGATAACTACATTTCGCAGGCGCCTAGGTTGGTAATTTTGGTACTAAGCACGCGACGTATGGCTTCCGTTCGCAGACAATGCATAATTCACTGAGATGCTGGGTGTCCTCCTCGAGCTTTATTTCTTTCTACATACTTGTAAAGTGTCCACCTTTATCTGCCGATTGTTTAGCTAACTTCAGCCACTATCTCCTGACAATGGACTCCTCGCTTCACGACCACAATTTACAAAGATAAAGCGACACTCGCGAGGTAAGCACGCACTCAACCGCCAACTAAATCACAAAATTTTACAACCGCCAGTTATTCTCATAAAGATTTCGTTACGACTAGGCGACATAAAATCCAAATTATCTGGGTGGCATAAAATTAAAACGTCAAGTCTGCGAGATGGGCCACTGTTTTAAAAAGTTTCAGAGTCATGAAAGATAAAGCGGTATGGCGGCGGTCGATGATGGGCCAGAGCGGACGATTTATTTATAATCTCGGGTGCAGAATTGGCTACGAATTAGCATGTAAATATTTGAAGTCCAAGGAGCCGGGCGGAGATTTATCGCGAACGGCGGGAGATAAGCGAGGACAGGGTCGTAAAGCAAGGGGCGGCGCGGCCGGCAGCGGCGGGCAGCACCGCGCCGAGCTGTAAAACGCGCGTTAAACCGCAGTAAAACGCATCGGCGCGCGTGAGCCGCGCGACTCCGCGCCGGTCCAACACTCGCCTCCTTATGAATTTCAATGAAGACGTAACGACACCGAACTGGGGCTATCACCAGTGTTAAGTAGTGAGATTAACTAAACCACCTCTTACTTTTCGCCCATTAAAAAGTTCAGCCGGGAATTTTAATTTATTATTCTGTTTTGATGGTAGGTATGAATATTACTTGACAAAGATTTATAGCAGGGTTGAAATATTGCGGTTTTAATCTTGAGCAGAACTTGTGCAGAGTGTTACAGAGTACAGAGACAAAATATATTTTTCTATAGAACTTACCCGCCATTTCTTCTGCTTCTGCATCTGACGCCTTCGCATTGTCAGCATCTTCATCTTCTGGTTCTAAAATAAGATAAAAACACCAAAAAATAAGAAAATTTATAACTTCATTCAAGTACACAAATAGTTTTCAAATACATAGTTATCTTATTTATCTAATGATACTAAAAACAATACAGAAAGACCTACGACCTAGTGACGATTTTCAAAAATCTAAACGAAAAACCACAAGTAAGCACCTAAACACAGTATTTCCAATTGTTGTTTACAAGGTTACATTTTACATAGTATACAATGATACAATAACTCGCTGTACGGTATATTATACTATAGTATAATATCCAAAATACCCGCATACATTTATTAGCCCCGATCACCGATGGCGTCGCCCCGCGTGTATTTAATCAAGCACGGTGGTATTTATATTCTAACTGGCGCATTGGGTCTGGGCTATTGACCACGCGAGAGACTTTTCCATAAACAATGCAATATAAAGACACCTATTTATTTCTAACCTTTTTATTGGAAATGAGCAAAAATAGTGTGGGTAACAAAAATACACTTGACAAAATAACACACCTATATTTTCTCTCAAATTATTGAAGTCAATTCTTCTTCTTATCAAAAGTACAATTTAATGTGTCATCCGATCTAGGAAAGCACCCAACATGGAATGCAAGTACTGACCGCGTCAACATTTGCCCTCCGCTTAGAACTACGAACGCTGTAAATTTACCAAATGAAGAGCCTGTGTTTTTTGGCTTGAAAGTTCACACTATAAAGAGACATCTATTGGGTGCAATGTCCTTGAGCTAATCTGACAATTAATGGTCCAAATACTAGTGGCGCTGCATCTGACATATACTAAGTGCAGGGTGCGAACGGAGCCGCATGCATAAATTAGTGCTATGCCACAACCGCGACTAAATCAATTTTCAGTGGCCACGCTTTGGTAGTGATTAGCGGGGGAAGATAAACTGATAGCTTGTTGTAATTGATGGTCAATGGTGGGCCTATGGAATCTTTTGTAATTTACTTTTAAAAAAGTCGATTTCTTCTCATCATGGCGTTGTAAAATAAAGCTGGTTCAGCTAATAAGTCATATTTCTCATATCTGAAATCGTGACCAACAACAACAAACAAAAATCCATGAGTTTAGCTAATCTACCCTTATGACTGCCAGGTACAATAAGTAATTGAAGTTTATTTTTTATTTATTTCACCGGTTTCTTCTAGGCAAGCGCGCTAGATCGTATATTACAACGTTGCTTAACATCAGGCAAGTTGTAGTCAAGCGTGAGTCTATCTAATGTAAAAAAAAAATATCGACAAAATCTGAAAACAATTTTGAACTAAAGCAATTAAAAAATCATTTATATCGTTATATGACCTAAACTGTTCCAATGAAATTTACTATATTTACGAAGGATAAATACAGACAGAATTATTTTACGAGTGGAACGAATCGTAAATAGGTTTTTTTTTCCACGGCTGAACTTAGCATTTGATGCCAAACTCTACACTGTACGAAAGAGGCTTGAGCATCACAGACACAGGTCGCGCGGCGACAGAGCATGTCGCAGTGCAGCACCCACTAGCCACCGTCATACGTTATCAGCTGCCGTGTGTCAGTGTCAGGCGACACTCGTCAGCAAACAATTTCGAATTGTCAACAGCACAGCGGAGTAGAGATAAGGCAGAGGTACAGGTTTGGCTAATTTGTATATGTATCGAGCCAGCCAAAACTCACCGCACGCGAGAATGCGTGTTTCGGCAGGATTTTTTGTTTCTTTAAGATTTTCTCTATTGTACATAATATATAATGAAGTAACCAAAAAATTGCGATGTATACCTATACTATAATATTATAAAGCTGAAGAGTTTGTTTGTTTGTTTGATTGAACGCGCTAATCTCAGGAACTACTGGTGCAAAATTAAAATTTATTTTTGTGTTGAATAGACCATTTATCAAGGAAGGCTTTAAGCTAAAGAACATCACGCTGCAACTGATAGGAGCGAAGAAACAATGGAAAATGTGGAAAAACGGGGAAAATTATTCATCTTTGAGGGCTTTCATTAAGTGCGCTGCGAAAACGGTTCAAGTCGTGGGTAACAGCTATAATTTATAAAGCTGAAGAGGTTGTTTGCAAAAAATAAGTATGATGCCCAAAATAACTATTCCACGAGGATGAAGTCGCGGGCACAGCTAGAAAATTAATAAACTCATTTCCCAAATCCATGCACCCAAAGCAATATAAATCGCAACATAACCTACGAACCGTGTTACAAAGTACCTAACCGAGATTTTTAAACAGGGAACTGATGTAACATTAGCCAAACGGGGTTAGCTGATATAGACGCATATCGACTGTAGAATATGTGAAGCCTTCTCTCTGTGAGTCGTATTTCCTCATGACTGAGGGTCGTGACTCCCCCGCAGAATTAATTCGTTAGGGGAGTTCTCTTGGGCAGATACATCGTGGTGGGCGCCCAAGTCCTGAAGTGAAGCCTTATAAAAAAAATAAAAATAGATAATAAAAAAATACACGTAAACTATGTCTCTGTTCATATTTACTCCGCAAGCAAGCAGTCAGTGCCATGCTCTTCGTCGCTGCCCGGACTCAGGCCATATGGATGGAATGGACAGTTTTCAGCCGGAAATGTCGGCGAGACCTCTTTATTGTCGGGTTATTGCCATTTCAGTGGCAATTTGCCGGTGATTTGCCACTACGCTGCAAGTCTATGAATCGACATTATATGCAATAGATTAATTTGATAGCTTACAACTTTTGCATTTATGCAATAGAGTAGCACGTTATAAATAACAAGTTGGATGGAATGAGGCTGAATCACGTATGTACGTTTGTTCGTGGTTTACGTATGAAAGAGTCATAGACTGAGTTTGTTTTGTACCCACTCGTTACTGATTCAAATTTACAAGAATTCTTATATTAATATAAATTTTATCAAGGATAAGCATGGAAATGCATATGGTAATGCATATGAGCTATACTGAAAGAAGCTCATTGTACATTGAGTAGGTATGTTTTGTACCTACTTGTTATCTACTGGTGTGAATTTTTAGATATTTTAAGATTAATTTCCATGCATGGACGAGCATGTTAAAACAATTAATTGACTATTAATATACATTATAAATTAATACTTACCATCAAAGTTGGTGTCGACATTCTGTTCTTTGTCATGATCGTTTGACTCCTCGTCCCCTTGACCCTCATCATCATCATCATCATCATCCTGGGGCCACTCCTCGGGGTCGTCTCTTGCTTCTGGATCTTTGCTCACTTCTCCACCAGAACCTCGGTCTTCGGGCCATTCCTCTTCCTCGGCTGTGCATAAGAAAATAACACTTTATCAAAACATTAACGATATATAGATATTTAATATTAACGAAACATAAAATGAATACACGTTTCATATACCTATACTTTCATTAAAATGGTACATGTAGGTACATCCAATTATACATACACATAGTTATTATTATTAAAATGAGGTTTTTGCGAGAGTGCACTTAACCTTTTTCCTTCTTTCTTTATTTTTAAAACTGTGGGTCACCGCTAGTTTTTATGCAGGTAAAGATACTTCTCAGGTAGATAAGGATTCGGGATATTAAAAGAAAGGTTCTATGACTTATTTCTACTGAAAAGCAACATGTGCTACACAAGACGCATAGTAATAAGTCATAGAACCTTTCTTTTAATATCCCGAATCCTTATCGGTTGACCCAGTATCTGAAAGTAGTGAATCCCCTTCCTAATAATATCACGTTTATGATAATCTTATTGTGCGCTTCTATTTGGGAAATAGCTAAAGGTGGGTATAATGGTCACAGTGAAATAAATAAAATCTGTTGAGTCGAGTAACAACTTCCACTGAAGATAGCCTTTTCTTGCCTTTTACAGTATAATGTTATTTTGTCTTACAATTTCGTACGCGGTACCATCTAAGTACTTTGTATTGAACTTGACAGAAAAAAAAAATTCAGGCAGATTTAGGACATCTCCTTCTTAAAGTCGGTTAATATATTTCTTTATGTAGAGTATGTTTTCATAACATCGATCGAGAGTAGCAAATATCAAAATTTGCTGTCCACATATAAGTTACTAAAAGCGCCCGCTCTCTCTCACGAAACATTAGTAATATACTGCCCGTAAATATCACATTGTATAGTATGTGAGCTCTAGAGGTCGAGAGTTTACAAATCTCAAACCTGCGTCGTTTAAAGTCGTTTTAAAAATCTTTACATCACAATTAAACTAAATGGTTTTAACTAGTAGTTGATAAAAAGCAAAGAAAGCTTGACATATTATCAGAAAAGTATTTTTTTTGTGATAGTTACTGTATTTTAATTCTAACCTTTTCATGGCTCCACCTCATCAACTACGATACTTCTATTACAAAACAAATACCAAACAAAAAGCTTGGAACGCGACTTTAATACTGGCAAATGAAATCTAATTAGGATAATGTAAGTGTAGCGTGGACATGCGCGGCGGTAGGTGCGCACCCAGCGGGCTTGAAATCACGGGCTCGTTAATTAGACTGCCCACTTACTGGGAAATAATACTTGCCACTACTGTATAGGTTGGTATACATATGCACACCCATGTGTAAACCTTCCGCACACAATAAAATATTTTAGTAAGTGATATTGTTGTTTCTTTAGTTCTTGTGTTCACCGCGTTCGCATGATGTGCAAAGTACCTATTTAATTGATGTTATAGAATTTTTCAACATTGCAATTAACACTCAAAAAGTTTTAAGTTATCATTTTGAGTGTACTGTCTGTTTTTTTCTGTTTCTGTATCACTTAAAACTTTTCACCATACTGACTGTAGTAGACAACATTATGATACAATACAAATGCCTCAATACTAGGTACATATTAGCGGGTAAGTCAACACGGCCAATCCAATTTAAAATAAAGGATGTCGCTACGAAAAGAACAAGTATGAATCGCTTTGCATTATTTTTATTATTATTTATTTTTTACTACTAAAACAATACATGCCTACCTAAACAAGAATAAATAAGTAGTTAACCAGTGTCACAGTCGCATTTAATTTTATGAAATCTGCAGCTAAAAATAATCACGGAACTCTGGATAGGGTTTCCATCAGGAATATATCCATGTTGCTCTTCATTGGTATTACAAAATAGTAGATTATGCATTAAGGGGATAAAGCAGTCTCGGGCGATATTTTGAACCCCAAGGACGAGGGATCCTAGGGTTAACTCACGAGCGAGCGAGAGAGTTAAAGCTAGAATCCCGAGGCCGAGGGGTTCAAAAACGCCCGAGACAAATACACTGCTTTATCCCCAAAATGCATACTCTACTTTTATAAACACTGCGAGGCAATAAAACATAATACAACTAAACAGAAAGTACTTACTTTAAAAAAATCCGCTATTTTGTTACGAAATAACACAAAGATTTGCAGTATAGCGCCTTTTCGTTCTGTTTGGTTTTTTTTTGTAGTGGCAAATTCTTCTTCATGCATGTTTCTATGAAAAGTTTTCATTCTAATTTTGAATAAATTCTTCTTGGTGTAGGGCTCTATGAAAAGTTTATATTCTAATTTTGACGTTTGGTCATGGATTGCAAGGAGCTCATATATTCAATGTTGATTGCATTCCAAATTCAAATGTCATTATTCCCTAGGGGATTATGAAATTCAGTACATTTATAATGACCCGGCTAGACCATAGGACACAAATGACTTGCTTTAAGTTGAGTTTGCATGACACATAATATGCCATTGACGAGCAGGTGCTATATAAACACTACATACGTATATAAATATGTTAACTAAACGGTTTTCACTCACGTGTAATTCGCGTATGTTGTTTACGCGTTTCGGATGTTTTGACATCCATCCACACATCATTACTACATATATTATATACCTAAACACGTACATATAAGTAGGTAAGTAGTTGTCCAGTGTCAGTAGAGGCAGTAATTCAAGTGGCATTGCTAATTAGGCGAGGGCGCGGGTGTCGTGATTGCGCCCCGTACGGCCGCGCCCAGCACCAACACACTATTGTGTGGTATAGTGATTTGTGGGGACTATTTTTAGATTTTTTATGTGTGGTTCAAGTTTGAAAGACTGCCTCGTAGTTTTTTCAGACTTGCGGCCATGGAAATACTTCTAAAAGAGACAGACATGTACCAAAAAGGTGACCGAGAAAATGAACATCTTTCTAAAATGTCATGTACTAAAAAGCATCACACACATTACAAACCAAATTCCTTTGGCTTTGTTCTTCGAATCAGTTCCATCTATTATGACAATGGTGAAAGATTGTGGATCTCAGGTTGCAGCAATGCTTATAATTTTATTAAAACGCAAAGGTACTCGAATGTATACAAATAAAACTCAAAGGTGACTGTCTGGCTGACTGATTGATATAGTGATCTATCAACGCACAGCGCAAACCACTGGACGGATTGGGCTGAAATTTGGAATAAAGATAGATGTTATGACGTAGGCATCCGCTAAGAAAGGATTTTTGGAAAAGCCGCTTTTAAAGGGGTAAAATAGGGGATGCAAGTTTTACTTCTTAATGCGAGCGAAGCCGCGCGCATCCACTAGTCTAATAATAAAACAAATGAGGTGTCTTTACCGCTCCTACTTACCTGTCTTGACATCTGTATTTATACAATATGAAATAGATATACATATCAATAATTACATATTTAGATTGACCAATACCATTTAGGACTACTATGCCCGTGGGAGTTGGCCGGGCCTATGCTCAGGAGAGTTCCTCTGTCGAATCATCAAAGCAGGCCGGAGGCTAAATCCCAGCATTGTGATGGAATCTAGCGTCCCATAGGAAATGTAATAAATATATAAGTATAGCTAGATAGCTACCTCATTTCAAATGTGTATATAGTTTTATAACTAGTGGACGCTCGCGGCTTCTCTCGCATGATTTCAGAATAACAAGTAGCCTATGACACTCCTAAGACCTTACATAAAACAGCCGTTTTTGCTTAATGAGAGTTTGATTAACAGAGAACCAGATAAAATATCTGGAAAATGTTGGAATGTGTTCTAATATCAATTCTAAGTATCCCCAAACATTTTTTTAAATATCTTTATGTTTAGAGTTTCGACCCCCTTCAGCTTAATTATATGTATAGTCACGTATAGTATAGATACACCAATTTTGTAATCGCTACGCTAGTGCTACGAGACATAGTAATTAGATCGTGGCGTAGGCGTGCTACGACGCGAAAAAATAACAATCATGCAAAAAATAGCAGTTGATTGTGTACTTGGAATATTCTATTCTTTGTTTATGTACATGCAAGGAATACTACAGACTGTTCCCGTCTAGCAATGAGTGTCCCGGGACGAATTGCAACCACACCACCGCACCAGTTCCCATTATTGATTGAAAAAAATAATCATTGTAAGGTAGGTTCACTGTCTAAAGTAACATGGCCATTGTAAATTGATCACTTATGTTAATTATATATGTATATCTGTATGTTAGTGTTAAAAAAAACATGCACTGCGTCTGTGAAGAGTGATCATTATAACTCACTTGCTACGAACGTCCCGAGACGCATTGCCACCACACCATCGCACCAAAACAAAAGCAATTCAAATTTTATAATATCTATTTAAAATGTACAATACTAACATTACCAAGATACCATAAAATCTCATTCCCTCAAATTTTGAACAAATCTTGTTTTTACAGTTTCCATCATCTTCCTGAACTACGTACGGTACGTCCTAGCTGTTTGTCATAGTACGGTAGTCGTTAAATCATATCACAGACCTTTAGAGCAATTTGAAAACTGTGAAATCAGAGTTAGCCAGTCCCGTACGAATTTACTTTCTATGTATTGCGTCTATATTGACTGGCCTGTTAGCTTAGTTGGTAGTGGCTCTGCCTTCTAATCTAGGGGTTGCGGGTTCGATTCCCGCGTTGACACAAGTATTTATGCATTTTAAAAAATATGTTTAATTGCTTGCGTTGAGTCTGGTCGTTTGTATGTATTATAAGTATGTATTTACAAAAGAAAAGTATATAAGTATTATATCCGTTATCTAGTACTCACGACACAAGCGTTAGCTTATTGTGGGGCTAGATGGCGCTGTGTGCAATGTCCCAGAATATTTATTTTAAAAAAAATGGAGAGCGATCCTCACATCATAACTCCCTTGCTACGAGCGTTTCGGGACGCATTGCCACCACACCACTGCAATTCAATTTTTACACTGACCATATCGTCCTCGTAAAATATCTAAAACTGCAGATAGGTTCCGTTAATGGCGAGTTTAAAATGTGCGGTGTTACTACTGCTGCATGTCTGGGGAATCGATTCGAGATTTGCTGTTTTAATCTGTTTTGATGTCGCATTTTGAACTTTCTTACCAAGAGAATAATTATGTTCGCTACCGAAAGTGTAGCACCGAACGTATACTACACTATTTTATTAATACATTGTAAGTAATTAACTGTAATAATCCTAACCTTGTATAGCTAGAGTCCGTAAGATCATACGCGTCAGAAAACACTTTCCATCAGATGTCTTGAATGCCTCTTTACCTCTATAAGTACTACAAAAAAAAACGAGAAAATTTCCCAGCTTTCCTGACCCCAAATGCATGGAGCCCTGAACCAGAAGACGCAATATTTCAATAACGATTAGCCTTAAAACCGTTAATCCGGTTTATGTTATCCAATCTAGCGCAGAATACCACCTCGGTGGGTGTTTCATCGTTACCAATATCGCGCTGGAAACGAGCAGTATTCTCACAGACAAAGTAGCCTGGAGACATCTAACTATTTATCTTCTTCTTTTCACTTCAGAGGTCTGCCCAAGTCGCCACCGCTTCCTGATTTTTTCGTTTTATCCTTTTTTTATCCAGTCGGTGCTCGCGGTTTCGGTTATCGGGTGCTTATTGCTTACGTTTTAATATCTACCTGCATGACAAATTTTAGCCCGATCCGTCCAGTGGTTTAGGCTGTGCGTTGATAGATCACTATGTCAGTCGGTCAGTCACCTTTGAGTTATATATATATATATATATATATATATATATATATATATATATATATATATATTGAGATCACCTTATAGAATTTATATTATCTATATCTAGCATACTAGGAAAGCGGAGCTTTGCATAGTAGTCATTAGTGTACAATTGTACATATGTACGTCTGCTTTTCTTCGCCAATTAAAAAGTAAGTAGCTAGTAATTTTTTTATTTTATTTTGAGTAACAGGAATTAACATCGCTGGGCGTCACTAGTCTTCTATTTCTAGCTATCAACAGTATCATGCAGCACAAAAAGGAACCAGTCTGACCAGTCGCTGGCAACGGGTCTATCAGCATTCAGATGAATCAAGTGACATTTGTAACAGAAAACAATGCGGATTTAATTGACACATGCTTATCGGATCTCTTTTTCTTATACCAAGGAGTTTATTAGGCGTGTTGTCTTTGAGTATTCCTGAGGCAGCTCTAAACGCTGTCGGTAATAACTTTGATTAAGGACCACGCGGGCCAACACGCAGAGGAATAATAACGCTAACCCCATCTCGGGCAAGTCATTGTAGTTCTGTGTATCCTTGGAAACTGTAATTTTAATGTGTTCGGAGGCGTTAGTACTGGTAAGTGTACATTCCAGTGCTTTAGCTTTTCAATCTACGCTGTTTAACAATTACTTAGTCATTTGCGTACTTAACTTTATCAAAATACTACGAAATTTTGCGAAAATTAAGGCAAACGGCTACAGGCAAAAATGGCGTTTGTATTTCGCTTGTGTCAAATATCAGGTAATAGGTATGTAGTTATGTACAATAACAATACGGTCCGATGAATTACAACAGACTTATAAAACTGAACCTTAATAAGATTTCCTATGAGTTAAGTAGGAAAATACATATATTTAGATACTTATAATTGCCGTAAGTCTTATAACATAATATCTTTACTGTTGTACGATTATGATTCTGGTTTATATGTAAGTAGGAGTAGTATGGAAGAGATTGCTTTTAGCAATAAGGCCGCCACTTGTGGCACGAGAATGAGTATATTTTTTGTTATTTCTTTGTAATTAACTATTATAGTGTGTTGCAATAAAGAGTTTTCTATTCTAAGTACATAAAATTATTATTTTCAGTTAATGAAGGCTATTTTTATTTTGAATTATTTTTTCTTATCACTACCTACAACCCATTGTCAGTGGATCATTGAAAGTTCCTGTACTCTCTCTACGTATAGGTATGGTACAGCGGCGGCGGCCGGCAGGGAATAGAGGAGGCGGTCTCCAAGGCGCGCGGGTCCAAGCCTTCAGGACGGCACATCGTTAACTAATGTACTTGTGCTAATACAATATGGATGGCGACAAAACGCTGCCCAGATACACGTGCTGACCTATATACATACTGAGATTATATGTGTCTTTGATTCGTTTCACAAAGAATTTAGTGATTTGAACATCTGATGGCAGTCGCTCTGTGTAACTGTAAGCCCAGTAATCTGCCAAATCTGGTTTATCGAACGTGAACGGAGATATCCGTTACATGTACTTATTGAAATTGTATGTTTATATTACTGAACAATTATGATACTACAAATAGTAAGCAATAAAACGATAAATGTCCGAGATCAAGTTTCTATTTGCGAAGTTGACTGTTCTGTTAGCTTTCTGTCAACTCAGACAAAAATTACTCTTAACATGCTGCTTAACTGCTATGATTGAGGACCATACAACTTGGTAGTCTACTCTAATCTTACTTGTAAAGTATCATTGTAAACGCCATCCTCGTAACAATAGCAGCACAGCTTCACCTTTAACCCCAACTCGGCCCATAAGTTAACTGATCTTTAACGTCAAGCCAAATAAAACGTGACTGCTACCCTCAAAACACTCCAATTGCTATTTTGTCTCCCCACCTATCAATTAAAAGTCGAACGTCTCAGAGCGTTACTCCCGAGTCTCGTGTTCGAGGGGAGTGGGGGAGTGGAGGGGATGGGTTAGACTCGAGGGAGCAGGCGGCACGCGGCAGCCGGGCCAGTTCCCCGGGGACCGCCGTGGGAGGCGGGCGAGAGCTCCTGTGGGAACCTGCCTCCTCTACCCTTCTCGCCAAGGACGCCACTGCTGTGATATTTTTAAGCACTGTTGTGGGTAGGAAATGAGAATTACTGGTTAATTGTAAGCTAATATTATTGTTGTAATCGACATGTAAGTAGTTAATAAAATATTTATGTAGTTAAGACTAATCAATTTGCTTCAATTAAAAACACTGCAGTAATCTACTGTGTGTATAATACGACTGCAGCGCAACCAACATACCTACTACCAATGTACTTTCCACTCAAAAACATACAATTACGATTTGTGGGTAGGCAAATCATTCTTAATTCAGACTCCATGTACATCAAAACAAAGACGTATAAATCATTACGCATTCAGAAGTACAATAATATGTCAAAAGCGTCAAAATAATCACAATATTCAGCAATCCTATAGCTAAAATGATGAATAAGCTACAGAACCTTTCCAGAGAGCAAGAATCATGCCTACCGCCTTATTACGAATGTTGCGCCTGAAAAACTCATGAGTGATTTATAGCAGCCGATTGGGAATAAAGAAAATTTATCATCACTCACCAAACCACGTTATTTTATAAAGGTCTCGCGTAAAATAATACAGTGCTCTATCTGTGTTATTATCTGCAGAACGGAACGGATATGTCACAAGTAAATGATTCACGCGGATATTATTCAGCTGATGAATGAAATAAAAAGAATGGTACCAATGTTTTTCAATGGCTTCACGTCATTGGAAAGAAAAATAAAGACATACAAAATTCTCAAATATGAATCTATACTTACATTTAATTAAGATATGAAATGTCGTACAAGGTCAAAAATATGGCAGAAGACAAATAATTGTAGTGCCAGCTCCACCGAGAAGAGTAAACTTCTTACACACAAAGAAATATGAATAAGTATATGATAGAGATTGGATTACCATTCGATACATAACTATCTGTGCCAAATCAAAGCCCAAACGACCTCAAACAGTTTCTGAATCCTCAAAAAACCTCAACCGCGCCGTCAAACAAATTGCATCGATTAAGCACCGTCGTATCTGCGAGAGGTCAACATCAACATAAAACTGTTATGATATGCCTTTAGCGTATTTCCCAGCGGCGCCAGGGGGAGCGGGGCAGGGGTGCCACCACGGAGCCACCCAGGGGTGCCCAGGGGAAATTTGCCGTCGCCTCTCCACGGACCTTCCACAAGTTTTATGGACGCAACACCCAGGGCTAGCGCTCCAGCGAGTGCTTTCGTACCGAATCTAGATTATAGAACTTAAATTTTCAGTGCCCGAGAGATTGGCTTATCTTGTTTATTTATCGGCGGGGGATTATGTTAGTGGTCGGGAGAATTTTAGAGTGGATTGGTTTTCTAGTTAAAGTGGGTTTGAGTTTGTTGGAAAAGAAGTCTTTGTATTCTGATTGTAAAAAGTGCAAGAAAATTGTTACAGTTTTGAGCGATTCGATCTCAGGTGATGGCTAATAAGTAGTAAATACGAATATGGCAAGAAGCATGGGCTATGTTACTTAAAAAAAGCTTTACTTAAAGCACGATACAATTAGAAGCCGGTCTAGTCTAAGAACAGTTCTTTATCCAAATTAACTTTATGGGCAAGACTGGTAAAATTGCATTAACTAACAGATATTGATCGAATATGTACATACATTATGGGGGCCGGCTATTTATAGTATATAATGTAGGTATATGATAAAAGTACTTTTATCAAATTAAGCTTATTAATTAATAATTAAATTTCAAATGTAAAGTAAGCAAGGCAGCCCTGCATACACCGCGCCCTGCTCCCGTAGGGCCATCAACTTCTTATCGTTACACATAACAGTACCTCCTGTAACGAGAACACCATACACTCACGTTCATTTAGCAGATTTTTTAAATAAACGCCATGGTTTTATTAAATAAAAGGTTGTAAAAACAATGGTGGTACTGGTGGTATGCTCTGTTCAAAGAATACTATTACCCTCTTTGGCTCTGTTATTTGAGAAACGTGAAAAATAAATATTTTTTCCTCATTTCAAAATTATTTATCTTATATATAATATATGTCAAATGATTAGCTTATAGACGAGTTCTTAGTTCTGAAGTAGCCAAAGATTTTCCCAACCAGGCCACGCCAGACATTCAACAAAAAAATATGAATTCAGCTTCGCTCGAATCTCGGTTTTAGTTGATCTTTTACATTATTTATTTATTTATTTCATTTACTTATGTACTAACAGCTTAAGCCAACACGTACATTAAGCCAACTATTACAATAATGCTAAAGCATTTGGGTAGAACATATACCCATAACACATTATACACTTTTATTAAAGTGACATCGTATCTCTTTGAATAAGCATGTAAAATATACAGTAAAAGAAATATCTAAAAACACCAACAACGATCGCTTACGCGCATGACTAGTGTAATCACCAGACACACGCGTCCAACAAAAAGTTGACGTACAAATCCAAATTGACTTAACCCTCTTCAAATGGCTTACAAAGCGTCGGTCCAGAGCTTTTACCCCGCATAAAACATTCATACATATTGTGATCTTCACACCTCACCCCCACGTTGCAATATATTTCTATCGAAAGGCAGTATTTATATAAAATTAAACCTATTTAATTTGCTAATAAAAATTAGTAATCGTACCGTATGAAAACGCTTGTAAATTTACAAAAACATAACTAGTAAGTATGATGACACTGCAAGTAATATGCCTCTACGATTTAACGTCAAGGTTTTTGAGGATGACTAAGATTACATTTTCACGTAAATTCTTCAGTGTTTTTAATTTTTAACTCCATCTATGTGTCCGTTGGTTGATGGTTTGTGGTAATGTAACGTCAAAACAAGTAAATATTGCCTTGCGCGAGTACCATGGTGATCACATTTTTGTACTAAGCTTCTTGATCAGAGCATGTAAAGTAAAAAAGTAAAAAAAGTAAAAAGTTATTTATTTCATAAATTCTTACTAATAGGTACATGTAGTTGTTCATTAATTATATTTACAATTCATGCTTTCACGTACCTCGGTAGGCCTCTGGGTCCTGCACTAGGTCTGCTTGCACAGCCTGTATAGCAGGACCTCAGATTACTTCCCTCAGGACTGTATTATAAGTGCGTTTTGAACATTTTTATACACACAAGCAATCTTTAGCCGAAAACTATAACATACATTTGTATGAGTATAATTCACTTACTTTTACACAAACTTTGCTTAAAACTAAAAAGTACAACATGTATGTTTTTACAATGACCACTAATTTGGACAGTAATTTTAGTCTGTCTGTTATGTCTTCAGATAGTAACTTTGATAGGATCAAAATGTTGAGGTAAGTAATCTATTCATATACGCTGAAGACGGTGCAAATCCTGAACATTGGAGATAATTAAAAAAAAATGTTTGGAGATACTTCGATTTGATAGCAGAACACGTTCCAACAATTTCTAGACGTTTTGTTGGTCTATCTGTTTCTCTGTGTCTCTATTTGTCTGTTTATTTAAACACTCATCACGCTAAAATGGAGTAACGGATCATCATGATTTTTGGTATCTCTTTTTATCATGAAATAATGCTAGCGAAGCTGCGGGCGTCTATTAGTTAGTAATATTTTTTTGGTATAATTAATTAACTTTTATCTTAAAAAATCATACTAGACAACCATACGCATCGAGTGAAGCCCTCTTCAACCGCACCAGGTAGATGTCAGAGTAAACAATTCAAGATACGGCAATTCGCTTTTATTGCCTACTTGGGACCGAGAAGGATTAACATTTTCACTGAATGTAAAATTTTAATTCCTCCGCATGAGGGCCGAGTGGCGAAATTGACGTGTTATTGGACCCTGCGGAGAGGCCTTCGGACAGAACTCGCGTAATGCTGGATGGAATCAAAGGCAGAGATATTATTTTTCATTTTTTCAACTTACATGTGCTTATTTTAGGCGATTGAAAGGGTTATTACAATAATGTGAGTTATTGATTTAAATTACAAATCCATATAATATAAAACTCAAAGGTGACTGACTGACTGATATAGTGATCTATAAACGCAAAGCCCAAACCACTGGAAGGATTGGGCTGAAATTTGGAATGAAGGTAGATGCTATGACGTAGGCATCCGCTAAAAAGGATTTCTGGAAATGCCACTTTTAAAAGGGGTGAAAAAGGAATTCAAGTTTCACTTCTTAATGCGAGCAAAGCCGCACTGAATAAAGTAAGATCACCAATACATCAATCTCTACACATTATCGTAAATAGTTTCAAAGCAGTCTTTGATATTCATTTGTTTCCAGGAATCTCTTCGCCATTGTTTTATTGTTTTTGTTACGAGTTTTTCAGACTTATGTTGAAAACAGAAACACTCGTATTCTAAACATATAGGTACAAGTAAGTATACCTATAGACAGCGTAGCAGCTGAGCTAGGATTGCATTAGGTCCGTCGCCAGGGAGTAGCATGCTGCACCCACGGGGCGCATTATGAGAGTACTGGAGTCGCATGCTACACGACTAACCTTATGGAAGCTACTGAAAAAAACACTGAGACTGTAAACTCTAGCTTTGGTGACAGAAAATGTTGTAAAAAAATCATGCCTTTGATCTAAGAATGATAAAATAAGGGATATTGTGCAGGTTACTAGCTGTCAAAATAACATTAATGACCAACTATGAATGTATTTTCTTTCAGACCGACAAATACTCAACACTTATAGGCAATTAAGGCTGAAAAAACAATTTACTACCTTTAAAACATCATCTCTATATTTATTCAAATGTTCTGAAATTATACAGCTATTTAGATACACAAGCTAGCTTAAACTACCTGAAGAGAGACTGAAGTGTTTATGTTGAAAGGGAGCTTTCAAAAGAATACAGTTTTTTTTTTTAAGAAGGAATGGGTTTGCACTTGGTCGTAATTCGCCTGATGGTATGCAAACATTACGGTCTAGGATGGAGCGTGTTTACCCAATAAGAGCCGATTCACTCTCCCTTTGAAAATCGCAAGGTTATATTCTGCAGGGAACAGGGCGTCAGAGAGGGAGTTCCACAATTTAGCAATAAAAAAAGACATCTGAATCCAATAGTCGTCTACTGGCTAGATCGATGGGAAGGTCCTAAACTTGCAACATTACTGTCGGTCTACAATGCAGTTGCACCTCAGCTTCCATTATCTCTAAGTATTTGAATTTATGTGTACCTACTGCCCCTCTACTCTCTACGTGCTTGCTTTCGGGGTGATCGTGGTGGCACATTTGTTATTTTTGTTACTGTTTTGACTGAATTTTACAAAGGTATCGTATATATTTTTAAAATAAAAGCTTAAAGCGTGTGACGAGCATTGAAAACGTCTGATAGATAGGATTCCCTGAGTTTCCAGCAGCTAGTATTCTTCGTAGGGGCAGTTCGTTTATGACTATATGTATGTATGACATGTTTATAGCGATGTGTTGATGTGATTGTGTGTTTGTTTGTGTGTTAGCTAGTGTATATATGTGGAAGGATTTGAGTACCTACCATCAAACAATAAAGCTGGGGTTACAATCTCTTCACCTAGAAGAATTGGATTGGGATTTATAATTATTTGACAGAATGTCTAAGTGAGCATGATGAATTATGGAGTTATAAAGGAACATATTACGTTAACTATGACACCACACGGAGAAATTCCTCCGTGTCCTTTAAGTTCAACGTAATCATGTTAAATAGAGCTGACCTTACTGACCTTACCTGTGAAGTAAGTTCCAATTCTTTATTCTTATACTCCATAGAAACTAAGACCTCCTTGACATGTTAAAAGATAAAGAATCTTCATTGATACTGTAAAGTTGTATATTAATACTTATATTATGTATATAATATAAGTATTAATATACATACATACATAATATAAGCATTAATATACACAAATAACAATATCTCGTCAAATTGAATTTATTATGTACATTTAGCTTTAATAAAATTGTACAAGGATAAATGACTAGTTTTTTTAACAAAATAATGTAAACGCGATAGTTCCATAATTTTATCAATATATGCATCTAGGCCTTCCTCTAAGCGCTCTTTTCAAAATGATCTGATTAAAATCCGATAAATAACGTAACACGAAGTTTATTCTATGGCCTATATTTCATATATTTATATATATGTATGTATGTTTCAATATTCATTGTCACAGAATAGATTATATCTAGTAGTTATTGTGTTTTCCAATGTAATGTCCATGTTGAGTTTCAATTATAATAACATAGCATCAATATGTAAGCGTGGTAAATTCCAAACAATAGATACAGTTAGGGGCAACGAAAACGCACCAACAGTACCTACCTATGTAATCGTGTAGGTACAACATTACAATGGCCAGTCAGCGCTAGTCTATGAAAGCCTAGCAGTTTAGTCAGACTGTATGTGCACCTAGGTACTATCTACTAAGCCATAACATAGGTGACAGATGGATCGTAAGTAAGTTTGTAAAATGGCTCCTGTGCGCGCCAAACCGCGGGCGCTGCGACCGCGACGCTGATAAACCGGCGATATTAGCGCGGGACGCAGCGCGTCGCAACGCGTCCGTCAGCTGTCTGCCCAATGCACGCTGAATTTCGCTGATCGCACATTTATCTACGCTTAACAGGGAGCTATCGTGTTGGATAAACCTATCGTAAAGTATGTTGGTGTCTGTGAAATATTTGCAGTTGTCTACAATGCTTAGTTGACTAAAAAGTGTAGTTGGCACACCTTTGAAAACAAACATTACTTATATAACTATCAGCTTTTATGTATTACTGTGTTGTTATTGAAGTCATGCAAAGGTCGCTGCAGTTGATCTAGAGAATCGGATTAGTATAACCACAGTATAACTAAGAATAGAAAGAGATATTATAACCGAATAAGAAGTCAGTTAGCAAAAAAAATTACAGGTATGAAAGTATAAGTGATTTAGATTTCATTTGAAGGAACAGGATATTCTTAAAAAGAAATACTGTATAACTGTAGAAAAATGCATTTGAGAACAGTGTACTATATTTATAAACAGTAGCAGAAACCATTTTATTTTGAGCCCGTTTCAGTTTTAGTTATCAATCTACCCCCGAAACTAAATTCTAAATTAAAATTTCTTCCTCTAGCCTTAACGAATATTCTTCAATGGAGCAACCTTTCAGCCTTTTGAAACATATTAGACAACTTTTCTCTATATCAATAAATATCTTCTTGTCTATTTGTTCAGTAGGTAAAACTCACCCAAAATCCGATCTAAAGTCTCGATTTTACAAATGAATCAAAAACTGAACT
Organism: Macaria notata; assembly: GCA_927399415.1. NCBI lineage: Eukaryota > Metazoa > Arthropoda > Insecta > Lepidoptera > Geometridae > Macaria > Macaria notata. Next base: position 8,485,510 of record OV656727.1, read on the forward strand.
CACGTTTTAGGGACCTCGGCTTCGCTTGTTTCCTTCGCGACATCTTCAGCACACTTATACGTCCAAACTTCACAATAACAGAAACATGTTCTTCCACGTTGAAGTTTCTCGAAAGTTTCTCGTAAAAGTAGGGTGAGCGTGGCGAAGCAGCACGCGTGACTCGCCGCGGGCCACCCCGCGGTAACTGAAGATTGGCGCCCAACAAGTGGCAAACTGTTGTTACAGCGCGCAAACTCGTGTATCCATATAACTTTGGCTGTTTGTTTTATTCAATCAAAATTTCAGGTAAGTACCTTACTACTTACTTTATACCTGTAAAGTACCTACTCACTGAAATTTAAAGCATAGTACTATTATACACGTAATATTAAATAAATGATCATTAAAAGGTCCGGTAAGTTATTTTCTGAATCAAGTGCATAAGTAATTTAAATGACTTTTCTAGAACGAATTTTGTTTGAATTACATGTCTATTATAGACGAGAATTTGTATATACTTGCTGTCGCTGTTAATTTGAATTAATATACCCTTGCCTTCAAATATGAACGCCATAACCATCAATTAAATAAAATGAGTGCGATTAAAAATAGTCCAATATTCATATGAATATTGGACTATTTTTTTTCGGCAGTATTTTTAATTTATTGAAATACTAAATTTACATTTAGTATTTCAATAAATTAAAAATACTGCCGACAATAGAATATAAATTGAACTCACTTACTACAATGATGGAACACAATTTTTAATTTCTGTTGGAGCTGAGTACAAAGTCGCGCATAAGTCATTAAATAAAGTAAACGTCAACGTCAAAATAATATTTATGTCACACTCACTGTCATCAAAATTTTCAGTAGAATTTCATGAAAAGTTTAAAACACAAAATCTTACAAAAATACATTTGGTTTCATTAATTAAATGGTTGTTTTAATTGTGTAACGGGATAATGGATCTTCCATATGAGGTAAGAATTCGATTGTAAATAACGGTTCATCTTGTTTAACAGTTCTTACAGATCTAGTTATTTATTTCCTAGTTCGACAGGCTTTTCCTTTGTGTTTAATTTTTTTCACGTGATTGATCAATCATTGGAGTTATTTTTATCCGATAAACTTATTTCTGATAAACACTGACGAAATCGTATCAATATTTACCTACCTACTTACGTAGAATGTAAATAGAAGTAACATATAGAAAAACTTATCTCAGACAACAAAGGAACACTGAAGAGTAACATTTTTTTTTGTATTCCAGGTTTTAGTTATTATTTTCAAATATTTGCCCGAGGGAGACAGGAAAGCGGCCAGTGAAACTTGCCAGTCCTGGTACATAGCTGCTAATGATCATGCATTCCTCAAAAACAAAGTTGCAATGTTCTATAGATCCCCCTTGAATGATGTTGAAACATCCCCATTGAATATATTTGATAACTCAACTGTTATATACTACAACTATTTCTTCAATGAAGTGGAAATATCCAATAAAGTGAATTATTTCTGGGACAAAATGGGGGAGCACATCAAAAGTCTAACACTAAAGAGCTGTGATGTTTGCGAAAAAGTATTCACGTATATCTTACAAAACTGTACAAATTTAGAATCATTGAACATATTAGGCTGTAAGGATTTATTTATGTCTGGAAGACTCTTAGAAGGAAAAACTGAAGGCCTTTTTAAGTACAACTTGAAAAATTTGAAAGCTCTAAGTTTAGCTGACAACCAATACCTCACAGATGCTCTCTTTAGCAGATTTGTGGCAGCATCTCCCGCTTTAGAGGAGTTGAATTTATCTGCCTGCTCACTACAATTTCACATGGGATTAGTGAAGAAATTTTACCCAAGTGGGGTAGACATGTTTCAAAATCCATCTGAAAGTGTGTTGACATTTAGTTTTGTACAAAAAGTGATTGAATCTAGAGCAGAGAGCATCAAGCACCTCACACTGTCACACACACTAATAGACGGGTCAAACCTCAAGATATTATCAGAAACACAGAATCTAAAGTTGGACTCTCTGGCCCTGCACTGCTGTGACCAGCTCACCAATGTGGGACTACTCGCTTTAACTTCTCATCAGACATCATTAAAGTCATTAAACTTGGGCTTGTGCAATAGAGTTACAGACCAATCTCTTGTATATATTTGCCGAGATCTAGTCAACTTAGAACAACTCAATATACAAAGGTGCAGAGCAGTCACCAATTTAGGTGTTGTGGAATTACAGAAGTTAAAGAAGCTAAAGTCATTGAATATCTCACAGTGTGAAAATATTACCAAAGAGGGTTTGGAAAATGGCATTTGTGCAGAAGGAAACAAAATCTTAGAAGAGTTGGATGTTCATTCACTCAATCTAGATCAAAGTGCAGTGATAATGTTGTCAGAAAGACTTCCAAACTTGCGTTTGCTCAACCTGAGTTACTGCTTCAATGCCGTTACTGATACGTCAATCCAAACAATTTTTAAGAATCAAGTATTTCTAAAGGTGTTAAGAATGAGCCACTGTGACAAGGTATCAGACGCTGGTCTTACTGGCATGGGGAAGGCAGAAGACAATGAACCTGAATCTAGTCAAGAATTGCCTTCATTTGATGATGCTGCAGGTAGTTTTAGAATACATCTAGGGTCTAGAGCTGAAGAAGAAATAGTCCGTGACGCGCGGCGGAAACATGACGTCATGTTAATGTGTGAAAAACTCTCCACTGAAACATTTTCTGGCTACTCTTTAGCACGACTTAAATGCCTCCGAGAACTAGACATTAGCAACTGCAACAGAATAACAGATGTAAGCTTAACTTACGCATTTAACTTGAAAGAGCTCATTGAACTCAATTTGAGTCGATGCCAGCAAATAACCTTCAAAGGGATGGAGTATTTGGTTAAAAACTGCCCAACTATTGAGAATATGAACCTCACAGACTGTTACAATTTGAAAGATGAGGCTGTTCAAACAGTTGTCCAAGGATTGCAGAGGCTGACACATCTTCAATTAAAGGTAAGAAATTCATAATACTACACAGCTTAGTGGAAAACAGGCTTAGGCGAATTATAGTCAAGTGCTTATACATTCCTTGTAAAAAAAACATCAACAATCATCTCAAGTTTTTTTATCAGCAAATATGAAAAGTAGATAACTAGAGAAAAAAACAGTTTCTATTTTATGTAACATCTAGAAAGTAAGTAATGTTGATTGCCAAACTAAATGGGTGTATAAGGAAAAGCGCTGGACGATAATAGTTTGCAAACAGATAACAGCATCAATTATCATTATGATGGAACTATAATGAATGTTAGTATGGCGATGTTGCCAATTTTTCCATAGATATTACATAATACATTCTCAATTTGTCTGATAAGAAATATTTCTAGATAATAAAAAACACCATACCAGAATGTTACATTCTACATCAAGTATTACAATTTTATAACTGTGAAAGAAAAACAGACACACTAATCATTGTTTTTGTAAAGTTATTCCGATGTAGGTACTACTTATTCTAAAATTTCTCATTACATCCACTTTCCAGGGTTGCAACCAGCTAACAGACAAGACTATAGAGGCGGTGTCATCACACTGTCAGAAGCTGAAGTTCCTGGATGTGCAGGGGTGCCGGAGCATCAGTCCCGAGCTGGCCTGCACCATCAACCTTCCCACTCTGCACACCGTCCTGATGACCAAGCCTGGACCTTACATCACTGAAGGTGTCAAGGATAGGAAACCAGCTGCTGCATTTTTGCCAGCTCTGATGAGAAAATTGAGATTACATTAAAAAGGTATTTTTTATTGAGTGTGATATATTAGGTTTGAAACAAGATAACAACGTATAAACAGGATTCTATGTAATCTTGAAACTCGAACAATCAGATTAAATATTATGATTATATTTTGATATTATAAGTTAGAAAGTGATTCAGGGCAGGCCCAGTCACATAGGCTTTTGTATTTCATAAACATAAGATTTAAAAGATGCCTCAAAATAATTGTATGTATTGTTAAGCTTTTTAAGCTAACTTGGTTGTTTCCTTGAGATTTGGTGGATTGTTATCATTTTTACCGAGTATTATTTGATTATTCATAGTATTTAGTCTGTTATGTTTGGTTTTTAGAATAGACTGGCAGGTAATTTACGCATTATCAGTATATTTACTAAAAGATACTTGCAGCTTCACTCGCATTGGTTTCATATAAAAAGTAAACTAGACGTTTTTGTCAGGATTACCTATATAGAATTTTAGAATTTATTTCTTACCTAAAAGATAACTTAATTAACAGTTTTAAATTATATACTGCCACCATGCTAAAAAACCCGATCTGTTACTGTGCTGCATAGTGAAAAACTAAACGAATATCGTTTTGCTTTTACAATATAATATTATGATGAAATGATTTGGATTAGAACACTCTCTCTGTGTTAGCTCTAGACGACCTCTTGAAAATATCTAAAACAAAATTATACTACTTACTTGTTTTTTACCTGTGCAATTACCTCTAATTAGCTTATTTTATAAAGGTTCATAAAAATTTGCGAAAGTTGTACCTGCTTACGTCTTTCTGTATCCAAACGTATCTGCAAGGTCAAGAGAATGCAATAATATGACCTCAGTTGAAAGTATGCCCATAAACAGGTGTCCCACCCACTATTTACTTGAAACTTCCTGTATTTACTGACCTTTTTATAAAGTTAAACTTTTTATTCTATTGGTCTAAATAATCTACGTCGATTCCTGGCTTGTTTTACTGTGTATACTTTATTTTTTACGTGGGATAGGTTTACGTTTAACTATAGCCTGCCTGATGTTAAGTATTGCTGCAGCCTAGGGTATAATACACTTACCTAGAAGATACCTATTAACTCTATATTTGAAGACCCCTAGATTGTAGTTCGCAGGAAACAGCTCCTGGCAAAGTGTTCCAAAGCTTTGCCGTCCGTACAATTAACGTAGAGGCAAAGCGCTATCAATAAGTAACCTTAGAATAAAGGCAGCTTTAGTACAAAACCAATATTGGTACATTTACGAAACTATATAATGTACCAACTCGGAAAATCATATTCATTTGAAATCAGTTAATCATTACTAATCAAACTATTAGACATTTTGGCATTTTTTTATTATATTTTGTTATAATTAATAACTATATTTGTAAGATCTCCTCATTCCTTATGTGGTAATTAGTGTGACTGTGATAACATAATTATTATTTATATAATCATGGCAGAATGATATCAGTACAAAGTGCTAACCATACATAAATAAAATAAAGTTTAAAATAATATTTGTTAGTTTTTTTATCAAATGTTAGATTTATTTTTTGCACATTACTACTACTAATTACTAGATACTTACAATATTAAATTTAGTATGATATCCTAGAATAGAATCCCTGATTTATTATTTACAGTCTGGTCGCGGGGCAGGAAGATTTTCCTAGTGTGACCGGAAAATGGATACAGAAGCGCCCGTAGTTTAGCTGGCGGAGGCATGCCCTTGCGATTACCGATGTCAAGCAACCATTAACGCGGTCAGTTCTTGGATGGATGACCAAAAAGTGGCATTCCATTTTGGGCGTTTCCGGTCGGATGGCTCGTTAAATTGTCGGTATCGGTCATAGTACGGCAGCCATTGAGCCATGTCAGAGACCCTTAGGGCGCTTTGATAAATAGGGAAAAATAGTAGCAGACTTCGTTGTATAGTGTTGTGCTTAATAGGTACTAACTTTGAGTAGGTACCTACATACCTCAACTTAAGTCGGGCTTGGAAAATTAGTAATCTTATCTCAGTATTGGTGCTTAATCTATCATTGAAGTATAAATGTATAAGGCGTGGAATATAGAAAAAAAACAAATTCAAATTTACAATATTTATTACATCAAATTTAAACATAACTTAGGTATACATATACGACATATATTTCTCCTTACATAAATCTTACTAAACTTTGTTCATAAATGATGTATGATATATTACAATGGTCTTACAAGAACTAATTAAATGGTAAATAATAGTAGGTACATAGATACATGTTGTGTGTTGTATTTATGATACAAAAGTAGAATATTATACAATCTGTAGAAATATGCTTGGTGTTTATGAATAAGGATTAAATGTATTTCTCTGTCTGGAAACTTGGAAAAATAGTAATTTTAGTGCAGCTTTTTGTTTGCTTATAAATAGATGTTAGATAGAACACTATTTATTTCTCAAATCTACGAATTTCGTTTACCCATCAATAAACTAAAAAATAGCATAACTTTTAAACATTAATTTTAAACAGTTTAATAGCAATTTATTTTAATGAAACAACACAAACGGAAGAAAAACTCTACAACTCTTTTATAAACCAGCTGAAAATATTTTTTATTAACTGTCTGTCGAAGAGTTATGTTATTTGTATTATTCTCAGCTTGCACCTTTAATTATTAATTACATACGACATACTATGACATAAAAATCTACAGTAAAGTCTGACAAAATGCATTTAATACCCAGGTTCACTAAAACGATACTTTAAAAATAAAATTTGATAAAAGAGGATAAAGTTTAGGTAAACTCAATTACTTGAATAACATACATAATTATTTTCAGTTAATTATAATGCTCAATCAAAACTTTACTTAAATCTATAAAATTCTTATCCACCCAGTAAAATAAAAAGCCATAATAGAATGGTATTAGGTTTACAATAACCACGCAACTCCATTACTGTTGCTCACAAGAAAGTACAAATATACCCAGTTAACCCAATTTCCCAATAAATGAACTCATAATTTGTTTCAAAACCGACCAATTGATTCGATATTTTGTGATATTATGTATTGTGTTAATTCTAGCATTGGACATTTGTATATTTAAGGCACCAAAGCAGTTTCATTGAGAGCATTAGCACTTCGTTACTTTTAAATTGATTCCTTCATCTAACATTCTACTGAGAATATAATCACGTCAATGTAGAACATAAAACGAAAAAGTAGTAGTCAATTTTACACAGTTCTCTGAATACACCCCATATTTACAAACAAACATATTTTCGAAAAAAAAAAACAAACAATCCTTGGTAAAGCAATAGAATTTCTATACTATACACAACATAACATGTTTTTCATAAAGCTAAGAAGCATGTACAATTTACACTGTAAATACATTATGCTAACACTACCTACACCGAGACACTATGAGTCCGTATTATTGTGTTACGTCACAGAATCACTTTGAGCCGCGTCTCTTCTTGTGGTAACGTTTTTTACGTTTTCCTCATGGTTTGAGAATGTACGCGGGTGAGTGCACCTGCGGCGTGTTGAGAGTAGTGTTAGCGGGAGAAGGTGCGACGCTGTCCTGAGAGTTGTCGCACTCCAGGTCGGGCATGGATATATCCTCAAAGTCTGGAATATTCCCTGTATACGAGATAAGCTGATTCCCCTCCACTGAAATTTGCCCAAAACATCGTTAAATTAACTGATTTTTCAAGAACTTTGTCTAATCTCAAACGATTATTTAGACCGTCTTGCTTTAAACCTTAATTAGCGATTAGAAGGTAAGTTGATTAGTGTTCTGTCTCTTTCGTTCGTTTACAAAACTGTCAATATGGGAAAGAGACAATACACTAATCAAGTCAGACAAGACGGTGAATGTTACAATTATACCAGTGGCATATCGTGGGACGAGGCTTTTCAGAGCCACCAGATAAATTAGCATTATATTTGAAAAATATATTTATACAATTACTATGTTTAGACATTCATTTTAGTTGTAATTAAGATGGGCCGTTTCATTAAGTTACTATGGTCTTCGTATTGTACTTTTTCAATTCCATTTTAAATCCAATTTATTTTGTAAATGGATCAGTTTGTAACTATTATCAATTGAGCAATTGTGTTCAAACATCTGGTGGCCTGCAATAGTATCTTTACTTTATTTTAAATCGATTAAAATTATAACCATAAAATTGTTAATCTCTATAATAGTTCCAACCATTTATTTTCTTTTTGACAGATCTAATTGTCAGTAATAGTGTTGTGACCAAGTGATTATAGTGGACACGATATTGATTCATTTCGATATGTGATCAACGAAATAGCTGCAGAACATGGTCATGGGGTTCTTAGACTTCCACCCTATTATTGTCAATACAATGCCATTGAATTAATATAGGCTCAAGTAAAATGACACGCTGCTCGAAATAACACAAAACCCCCATTCATGGCAAACAAATTGCTTGATTTATTAAAAAATGCATGTGTGGAAGTAACTGCGGAAAACTGGCAAAATGTAATTAAAAAAACACAAGAAACTACAAAGGCAGAGTGGGATAAACACGTGCGATAAATAATACGAATCAACAATTAATTATAAATGTCGGCGATAGCTCGAGTGACAGCGACGATGAATCCGATTTTGATTAATAAATAAATAAAAATAAAAGTCACAATAATTGTTCCATATCATTTCATACCAATCTATATTTATACTACATTAGAATGCTACATTATACCAGTATAAAAATGGTTACTAAACAATATATCGATATCTCAATCGTAACATCACTATGTTGATAGCCATAGAACGTAAAATTTTAAAAACGTTTGTTATTTCATTTAATTTATAAAAAAACTACTACTCTTATGGACTCAATTTGTTAAAGATGATTATTATACGGGATCAAGAAGCAAACTTAGGCAGTTGCCATATTTTTAAAACCTCGCATTGCAAAAGTGAACTTTTGCGTAACATGGTGCAGTTACGTTCTATTGCTGCTGTCAAATAGAAAATAAACGGTTGGATCCACTATAGTACCTAAACGATCCTAAATTTATAACGATATGACAATGACAAAATTCGTAACATTAAATATTTTAAAAATAGTTTTCATCTAAACATGCAAGTTCTAAGCAATACTCTTACTTAACTTACCTACTACGACCTACATTTAATTACTTATAAATAATAATTGAGAGCAAATAAATGGATACACTAAAATTAACAAGGTTACTGGTCCTAAAAAGATACATCAGTAAGGTCGTCATTTCATATTTTTACGACAGTGTTTTTTTTATCTTGCCATTGATAACAGTACATTTAACTATTATATCATGCCCATCACATTATAAGTACGTATAATTTTGACGATATAGTTTTATAGGAAATCATAAAACTTCATATCACGGTTAGTAAACTTCCACTATGTTTGTATCTTTCAAAGACCCCAGTCTCAAATAAAGTACAACCTAAAATACGCAACAATATAATAAAAGCTGTTCTAATTCAACGAAAATAACAAAATACATAATATTTATATCGCTATCGATTATAACGCAAACTTCAACAAAACAAAAATATTTATAAACATAACAAAATCAGTTTCATAAAATGCATCCTATAAAAGCTTTCAATCTTTCAACAAACCAACCCCAAAATGTGTGTTTTTACTTGCGCAAAGCCTAAAAACTACAATTTAAATATCATAACTCTTCTATTTTTTAAATCACATCCCAAAATGATTTGCATAACTTATCCGTTCTTTTTCTTTTGAGATGAAACAAAGTAAAGAACGGGGAGACGGATAAAAAAAACTACATCTTTATCTGTGTCTTGAAAGGCAATGTATCTACTTGTGTAAAGTTTCTCATAGTCAATTGAAGTTCATACATATTCAAAACAATTGCCTTCAATTTGCTTCACTGGTTTTAATACAGTTTATATGTAGAAGTCAGTTAAACAATCTTATTTACATTTACTAGTACATACTAGTTAAGAGAATATTTAATATGAAACGAGAAACTTTACTTTTCAATGCCAATCCGCTGAAATCTTTTTCTGTGATCGCAAATCTTTGAAAAAATACTGTTGCAATGAGTTAAAACCTACTTTAATAGCAAATCTTAAAAAAAACTGTTGCAACGAGTTGAATCCTTGTAGATGTAAAATCCAGAACTCTAAACGATTTTATAGATAGTATACAATAAAAAAAAAGATTTCAGCGGTGACACTAGGTACTAAAGATTACCGTAGGAAACTCTACCAGCTAAGCGTATAATTGGTCAAACTGCATACAAAAACTATGGCTAAATACCATCATCATCACTAAACAGCTGTTGCTGCTTATCGTTGGTCGCGCCTGTCTTCCCGCCCCTCTGCTTCTTGCCCTTGCCTTTCATTAACAAGAAAATATAGCTTTAGAATATTTTTATACATAGACTATGTATTCTTTTGGTTTGTCAATATAAAAACTCCACCAATCAAATAATTCGGGTGTCATGATTCAAAATATGGTATAAATGATAACTTTTAATATAATTGACCACTAAATTGTATCTAAATATGCATTAATTACCAACCTGCAAGTAACAATATTTGGTACACGATTTGTACTACTATTCCTATACTTGGTTGAAATACTTTGTTTTAAATTCGTGAATTTACTTATATAATCTACTATTTTTCACATGTAAATGTGTTAAAATATATAATTAATTTATAGAAATACATATATAGGTAAAGAAGGTCCCATGGAACAGTCATTTTATGGTGCGCTAATTAGGCGGCTCCCAGCTAGTCAGTGCCCCTCACTGTAATCCCCATGCCGTTGTTTTAATACCAACTATGGTGAAACAGGCACAGAAGTGAGGCCCACCGACTGGCTGTGGCCCAGGCCACACAAACAATTTTTCTTTATTTACCACAACTCTAATCCAACACGCAATGTCTAAAAACTCCAATCGGATCCCCATTACGATAGTTCCCAGTTTCGCGTAATCCGACTGTAGTAAACCCTATTTTACATTACCAATACTACTTTGTTCCTTGTTTATTTTATTTTATAATTTTTTCATGTTAAAGTTTGATTCTGAAAATACGTAACAAAAAAAAAAAAGAAAAAAAGAAAAAAATGTTCAGCTCACGTGCCTTTTTCGAAATAAATGTCTATATATAAAATAATATACTTATTTTTCCGTACAAATTTTCCTTATTTATAATTATATATTACATACATTATTATTTATACATTATAAACATACACTTCGATATATTTTATATACACATTTTCCTCCTGAATTTCCTATGTATTTTTGTAAACTGTACATTTATTTATAAACAACATAGCCTGCCCTCCACAACACAGGTTATCCTAGTGTGGAGTGCAGTGAACACATTGTTATAGTTCATAAGTGTTTGATTTAAATAAATTATTATTATTATTATTATTCATTGTAGATAATATTTAAACCGTTAATCTTAGAGATATATTTCGGAAATGTAATTTACTTATAATAGATTTAGAAACAATATTCTAACTACTTTATATAAATCTACCATGCCCTTAGACTATATATTTTAAAACCTTTTGGGTTTAATTGTGCAAAACGAAACGTATGCACCGTTTGAGTTTAAAACTTACATAAGTATCTAACGCTTACTCTAAACATATTTACTAACGTTTACATTTTCATGTACAATTTTAGGACATTTAAAACTTTGCGTATGATAATAAAGAGTTATTGAAACTATCAGAAAAATCTATAAAAATATAGGTATGATAAAACACAGATTTAGTCATAACGACTTGGAGCAATGGATACTTTTTCGAGAAATCTCTTTAATTATTTATAAAAATTCTTATAGATTTTTTCGTTAGTTGCGAGTAACCGTTTACTTATGTTTAACTTGAAACGCTAAATCAAACCAAGCAGATATTTAGTTCTGTCTTAAAAGTTGTCTAAAACAAGTACGTTTATATGCACCCTACATTTTGTAATATTTGTAAATCTGTTAGTGCGCATAATATTGCGACAGATACAAGTTTACCGTACGCCATATTTATGACTACAACAGCACCAACTTGGTCTGACTTAGAAATTCAAACATAAAATGAAATCTCCACATAATCCCCAACGAATGTCAACCATTTTGTTGAAACAGGAAATAATCAACCTGAAATCATGCCACTGACGCATTATTCATAGGTCGACCATGCGGTCTTCCGAGCAAACATATAATTTACACTCCTCTCTCAATTCTTTTTCAATCCAATACTCAAACAAATACATATGTTTTTTTTTAAATATTTTTGGCCACAGATCGACCGCATGATTTGATAAACAAAATATCGACGCAACGAAATTTTGCAACAAAAATAGAGATCGTATACTTGAGTCCCCTCCGCCCAGAAGTAAAGACTAATGCAACAATAGCAGCGGCAGATATCCACACTTTGCAAGGAATTCTTCGCTTCTGGGCGCACAACGTGATTACTTCACACCAACACAAGGATATGGTAATTCCTATTGATATAATATCGTAGTATCGCAGCCGCCGAGGCAGATTAACATTAACTCTTTACCAAACGATCCATTAATTGTGGACATGATGTTACATCTTGACGGGATCGGCCACCGGTTACTTTGACGGTGACGCTTCGGTGTTACCCATCAGCCAATCAAAATCAATCATCGGATACTGTTTGGTCGTATCTACAATTAACATAAACGTGAAAATAACTGGGTGATGATGCGACATGGTGAGGTTACCTGACAGCGTGAGTCATGACGTGATACTTTACACAGCTCGAGTTATAGGTAGCTGATCGATTGGAAGTCGGTATAAGTGCTGCATTTAACTATGCAAAACGATAATTAATATATTTCCGAAGACAATTTTTGCAATTCGATATTGTACTCGAATCGAAACTCTGGTGAGGCCAAAACATTTATGCTAATACATGAAAATGTACTTCACATTGGACACCTTGTAGTTTGAAGACAATTTTCTTTCTCGTCCATAAAATATGTAAGCTGGTCTGAATATAATTTTACAGATTCGATTCAGCAGCATTTATCTACTGTTCTTTTAGTACAATAGATACATTGACCAGCGTCAATCGTGTGTATAGATTGGTGTATTACGACAGTAATTTATTCAAAATCAAGCTCTAGTATACGGAACAGTTGTATACCTACTAACTTAGACACTACACAACCCAGTACTTCGGAAATACTAGTACAACAAAAGAGCATAGTTAAACCTAAAACCAGATGGTTGTTAGAACCTTAACGTTACCGAAGACAATATTTTTGGGAGGTATAAAATAAATACTATAATACTGTCACTCGAAGCATGCAAGAGTAGGTATTGTTATAGCAACTTACCGCTGCCTGTCGCTTTCGAGGTTCTCTCATCTACTGCGTTGTTGAAGGATAGACCATAGAACGGATCGTCGGCACCGAAAAGCTGGAACCATAATTTTTTAACCATGAAAATTATATCGACGTCTTGACGATATCGACGAATGTTTGAGCCTTTTCTAATTGGTAGCGATTCTTAAGAAGGAAAATTGACATTTGAAAAGAAATCCGCCAGTCCCTAAATTGATATATTTTGATTTTATGGCAGTATATTTTAACTTGGTTGCAGTAACAGTATTAATGTCCAAGGGTTAATTGGCCGTGAAGTTTCCACGCGAAAACTTACCCAGTTTTCAAGTGTAAACTTTACGACGACTTAAGAATCGCTACGAAATGCCTTTTAGTAAACTTTTGAGTGCGTGTTAACCTTAAAAACAAATCAGTCTTTCACGTTTATAAGCGTTAGACTGCCAGTTGTTTTCTAGTTTAAACGTTAGCGAAACAGCGGATATCTCATCGAACCAAAGACAAATAAATTGATGATAAAGAGAACAGATAAAGTGGCCTCCAAATATATTCCAAATGATAAATTGCCATTTTTTTAATGCTGCGAAGGAACACCTAATACAAAAAAATATTGACCTAAATAGTAATGATAGGTCGGTAACTAAAAGGTATGCTTTGGCATTAAGCCAACAGTCATTTGGTATGATGAGATATCACTGCAATATTAGTTAACGGGAATGATAAGCAAAAAGCTGCAATGATCTTCAACTATTTCAAATAATTTAATGTTAGTAACTGCCTATTTGTTATTGAGCAAATAATTAGTTTATTGCATCTTAATTTGAACAACAAGTTCTTGCAATTAAGAATCCATAAACAATGGTGGAAATGGTTCTGTTGCTGTGACCAAAATAATGATTTGATACTCGAGAGCTTTCACACTATTTACTTGATTAATTAATAAGTTATATGTATGTACAGTACAATCTAAAGAAAAAAATATACCAACATTAAAAAAAAACTAATCATGTACATATTCAAAATTTCCATATGGATTTTAATGCTATTTATTTCATTAATGCAATGCTATTTCATTAATGAAGACAAAATAATGATAATATTTCGACGCCATTTTTCACCAAGAGGTCTGATTATCACAGATTATTTTTAATCTATTTGTTTCGTCATAACCTAGAGGTATATATGTACATTGCAGTGTGAATGCTCAAAAAATAAATAATACACTAAAAAAACTATCCAAAGATATCCCACTAGAACATTAATATGTAGCGTCAAAGATAATTCAATATGACTAAATATCTATCAATGAGAAGCATATTCAATATTCGTCATCCGTAAAGACCTGCCAATAAGATTGTATTATTACATAATCGTTTGTTGATTGGTGTTGTAATGCGAAGGACAGCGTGGGTCCTAGTCTGGAGTCACCACTCTATGGACAAGACAGAAGTCACACTGATTTATTCGAGAATTATGTACCGAATGGATTGTGCATATGAAATGTGAAGCGGGGATATATTAGTTATGTCAACAGCTCTTTGGTACTTTTATTGGAAACGAGATAAAATAATCACGAACGGCAGGATTCGAACCTGCGTCCGTCAGAACGCCTTGACCGCTAGGCTACTAACTGCCAGGCGCGGAAATCCACACTTCAGACTGAGCGACAAATTTTTGTTCTTACTCTTTTTTGTTCTTAACAGTAAGGCCAAGCCTTAACAGGCGTGGTCGGAGGCTGCAGGAAGAGGAATGAGACGGTCTCTCAAGCGACACTCCCGTGACATATTATATGATGATTGGCGACTGATTTACTTTGTGAGTGTGGTGCCTAGACAGGCGGACACCACAAAGTACCTGCTCAACCACCACGAAAAGTAAATAGTATGTTTTCAAGGTCTAACTGTTTGTAACATCTTTCTGATACAAAAATCAGTCCAACAGCTAGTAGAAATAATTAAACGCGAGCAAATAATAAAGGGCAAGTAATTAAGGTGCAGTGGAGTGGGCCTATTGCACACTTTTGCAAATTATGCTACAGTTTGTAAGAAAAATCACTTTATAAAACCAAGTTCTTAATAATACCTACCTTTCATTATTAGTACACTAAAACTGTTTTGAGAAAACCGTTTAGGTACTGTACTTTTCAGCCCCATTAGACAAGAGGCGTATTTTAGTAAGCGTACCTACTGACGCTCACTTATGGAATATGGAATAGAAAGACCGATGTATGGGAGTGACGTAATATTATTACCGCCCCGCGGAGCGCGTCGCGATGTTAATCCATTAAAAACAGGAAAAATAATCGTTTCGTTCAATCACCGACACCAGGAAGAAGTACGCTCACTAAAATATGCCTCTTGTCTAAGGAGGCTACTTACGTTGGTTACTTACGTCATACTTTTTAAACTACTATTTTAAAGTACACGACATGCCCTTGTCTCTAAATACCTATCAATGTTTTTGAACCCCTAACGAAGCTTCGGCTTCAAGTAATAAATTCTATTCCACCCCACCGAGCGACCTTGATAAAATCTATACACAGGACAACAAAACAACGATATCTGAAGGGTAATTCATGTCAGATGCAGTAAGGAAAAAGGTCGCCTTTCAACCACAACTGTTGCATAACAATAACTAGTTAACGACTCAAATAGGCATAAACGTAAGCTATAAAAATTGGAGTAGGTTGTTGACTATGATACGAATTGAAGGCTGGCACAACTTAGATAGGTACCTGTATCATATCGGTAATCACCGGCCATTGGGCGACGAAAACATTTTATCAATAAACACAACAAACCGGTACGCGTGTGTGCAATAAAACCGGTCTGTTTACGTAGGTATAGTAGATGTGTGAGTGAGTGGAGCACTCGGCCCAGCACGCGCCATCTCCGCGATACCCACGTTGGGTGCAACGTGACCCGCGCAAGGCTGCCAACTTTACAAACCCAATCGCAACTGTGTTTACAATAGCCGCGCTATCTATGTGTGCGTGAACTAGACTTATGAACGCGTTCACGTTGTATCATAATGGCCAATTTGATCAATATTGTATTATAGCACATCACAATTTGGATATTGGAAGCGATATATACTTGTAACAAATTAGTAATTTAAATGCTTGTTTATATTGTAAATTGCAATCAGACAGGTACCAAGACCGACAAAATTGATGAGATAAATTGTAATCATATAAGGTACCTACCGAAACAGACAAAATTGATCAAACTCATACATTATAAAATACATACAAAACCGCGATAGACAGTTAGTTAGCAACTATATATAACGATCATTTAATAAGGATAGTACATATAACACACCTCAGAACTGAGTTAGTAACATTACACTCGGCGAACAAAAACAAATCGATAACAATGTGGTTAATGTATGGGAAATAAATGATAATATTAAATTGTACATACCCCCATTAATGTATTAGGGTCTAGGGCATATGAGTCGCTCCTCAGAAGCTCCCGCAGTGACTCCAAGTCAGTTTGCATCGCGTCCAAATGGTCGTCAATATCACCCCTGAAATACAGATAATACAAATATTAATAAAAACCATAACAATATTAAATTCACTTAAAAGTGGAATCCTTCAAACCATCGTTATTTAAATTAGACAATTGCAGCTAATAAACATAATAATGCATATATGTGATATTAGATACATAAGCATAATATTTATATTACATAATACAATAATAAAAATGCATATGAATCACTAAACTAGAAGCATTTACGTCAAAAGTTATACCTACAAGCGAAGTTAATAACTGGTTTGTATATTATGTATAAATTGCATATAATTATGTGTATATATAATTACATAAAGCATATACATCTATGTATAATTATCTTCGCCTGTAGGTAACCAAACCCGCATAATGTGAGTGAAAGCCTTAAATGAATTATTTAATACAGTTCCAATATAGATACTTATTGAAATCAAAGACTATTATACTCTGAACATAAATAACAAACATTAATTCAGATTTGTGTTTGTTACAGCCACATCGAGTTTTGCAAGTCAAATAAACATCCAGATCTGGAGTGATATATATAATCATAAAACATAAAAACAATTTTGAATTCACGGACAAAACCATGAATGTGAGTATTCCTATTCAAGTATAACAAAGACTTCATTTTCAATAAATATTTATAGTAGGCCGCTTTTGCTTATTCTGCATAGTTTTACACATACTTGTTCTGGTTTGTTCCAAAGTAGGATGAAAAGTCCTCAAGATTTTTTCCGATGTTATCTCTTCTATTCCTGAATTTGAAATTTATCCAAATTAAACACACAATAGATATATAATAATAGTTACATAAGGTCCAAGCTTGGCACTGTGTTGGATCCATCGGAAGCAGGAAATATCTGCTGGGCTCTTTGTTTGTTTTTTGATAAAGATATTTAATCACAGATAAATAAGTAAAGATTTATATTATATTTCATAATGATGGTGATATGGAGAAATATAAAAAATAAAACAGTAAATAGGAAAAAACGTAAAAGAATGCAATACCTAGACTGAAACCGGCCAACATTGTTGTTGGTGTTGAGTGTTGCGACGGGCATGTTGTTCCAGTCAAAGTCATCTTGCAGCTCAGTTTTGATATCAGCCAAGTTCAAAGTAGGCATGACATTGTTGGTTTCCTTGGTTTTCTTAGTCTTCCTGTTGCAAGCCCTAGGCATATCTGGCTTTTCAACTTTGATATTGATGCCTCCAAGCAATTTGTCCTTAGTGGCACCCATAGGATCACCGGTAAGTTCATTCAAGACATTATTTAGGTCTTCAGAGTTGGTCATCCCCGCGTCGCTCACAGAGTCATCACTCGCGAAGATTTCAGCGGGCAACTTCAAGTCTGCTGAGGGATTCAGAGTGTGGTAGTTGGAGGGTGACAGCAGTGGCCTCGTCTGGGCTTTAGGGGATCGCGTCTTTGGCTTAGATGTGGATGGCTGAACAAGAGTGTCCAACAGAGGGTTGACACTAGGGTTACTCAAAGGCGACGACTCCGTTATTTCAGTAGGCGATACAGCCATATTTACTAGAGGTGAGCCATTGATACGTGAAACTGGATACATCAATCTGGCAGCACCACCTGTGATAATGAATTTTAATTACTATTACTGAAGTTGGGAAACAGAAACACCTGGTCTGATATTAACCTTGGCTTGATGCCAATCAAAAATGAATCATTACAGTAAGTAAATAAGTGTTGTACTTGCCTGTGTCAGCGTCATCACCATCTTCCATGGTGACATGGTACTGTTCTGAGGACCGGTCTGCAGGGCTGTGGCTGTTGGACATATTTCCAGCCACTGGCACTTCTACAGTGATAAAGTCAGTAGGCACCATTGAGTCTTGAGACATCTCACCGTGTAGAATATCATCATGGGCCAGCTCATGAATGGTTGGTCCATCCTCCTACAAAGAAGAATTAATAATTAATTCAATAAATGTATGTCAGTACACAATTTTTAGTGTCAAGAATAGCAAGAAGTTATTTTTATAGTATATACCAAGTTATCTTCATTGAGGTCCTCCATCAAAGTGTCCTTGTCAAGTTTGATATTCTTGAACCGGCCGGGGTATGTGCCGTCTCCTGAGTTGTGAGCTGCATTGTTGATCATTAATTGGTATGGCCTTTTAACACCCACATTATTGCCGTTAGGGTTGCCCGCTCTGCTTGGTTGTACAAGGGACATGAGGAATTGTATGAGCTGCAAACAGTATACATATTGATAGTTTCTACTAAAATTATGAGATAATAAGTGTGATTTGAAAAGCTTCACATAAATTTAAACTCAATTTCTAATAAATCTCCTGCACTTACTGTACTTCATAAAAAGTTATTGTTTGAGTATGTTTACTAGCTTATATATCTTTTCAGTTTATCTGAAAGCTAAACAAATAAAAGAATATCTGATAAATGTGTGTTATGTGTTGCAGGGGATTAATTAGAAAATAGAGATGAAACTTCATATTTTACAGATATCAGGCAATTTGTGCAAGTAATCAATAATTTCATAACATAGAAGTCAATCAGCTGATATTCAAAAATATAACCAGAATAGTTGCCATACCTTCTGTAAAATAAAGTCATTGGCAAAATCTGTAAGCAACAAAATTGAAGGATACTGACGTTATTGACAATCTGCTGCTGCTTGATATGCTTCTGCCGCAGAATCGCCACCTCTCGCCATAAAGCCTCATTCTCTTGTTTCATGGCACTAAACTTGGCATCCAAACTCTCCTGCTTTCCCTTCATCGACTTTACATCGGCCAAAACTTTGTTCATCAGTTCTGGTTTCAGAAGTATTTTCTCTCCACTCTCATTGCTAGCGACTATGGACTTTGGATTGGCTATTTTTCTTTTTATGTGTTCTAATAGGTATGCATGGCCCTTCATGAAACATGGATGTGAGAATTCAATCTCGTCTTTCTCATACCTTAGGCCTCCATTCTCAACAGAAGTGATTTTATGAAAGCCATACATGTTGAGTTGTCTGATAAAGCTTGCCATGTTGTTGTGTTTGTAGTACAGAGGCAGGAGCTCTCTGGAAAATTCTGCCTGATTCTTTATTACAAAAGTCTTCCCACCCTAAAATGTACACAAAATATAAGTTTCGCCTATACATAGTTTATATTTATTATAAGTAGGTTAACTGTATCATGTAGCTGTAGCTAATCTTAACAAATTTATTATGATAGCAGCACCTAAAGTGAAAGCTTACATTGGTAAACAAATATCAATTCAATTTACCTATTGCTAAAGAACAGTTTTAATTTGTCTAGTTAAATACCAAGGCAAGGCTAGGGTTGCCCGCTACTGCATTCAACAGCGCCTCTCAAAATTTTCCATACCCAAACATTAAGTGACATCATAACAGCTGTTCTCAATATCCTCATTCATAGTCATGACACCCAAAAAAACTTAGCTTATTCACCAAATATAGGTTTGCAGACCCTAATATTCATATGGAGTCCGAGAGCGTGGTAGAAAACGTGACTTGTATCTATTTATTTATCAAGTTTCACTGGCCTGACAACTTGCGACATAATATAGGTTGTTTTCGTAATTACTTTCTATTCTTAAGCTCTACTTAAATATCTAGTGTTGAGCTACCTAAAATTCAGTGAAACGGCACGGCATTTACAATAAAATCATAAAAAATATGATATAAAATAAACAAAAACACTTACGGTACTCCATGATATCAAATGATTTGTCTCCGAATCGTTCACTAATTTCCACAGTTTCCCCAGAAATGCAGGGACACTAGCCCCAATTTCCACTACTGACCGCATTTTTATAATAAGTTTTGTATTAAAACAACAATTTACCGCGATTTTATTTCTCAACTGAGCTTAATCAATGTAAATTGTAATAAAATAGCACACAGTCAAGACTCCGTATTTCAATACGCCATTTTAACTTTTTTTTTTATGCACACATCCAAATAACGCACACAATGACAATATAATTTGACAGCAAACGTCAATATTCACGCACACAGCCAAATCATTGCAATTTTTTACAGCCAACATACGAAAAAACATGCGTTCATAAAAATGTACTAGATTATTGGACGCCTTTCTCAACATCACCAGCATATTGGCACACGACACATGTGGATCAAGAGAAAACAATAACTATTTAGGCATAAGGTACCTAACTTATTTGTTTCTTAAAAAGAAAATTTCTATGATCAGTTTAAAAAGTCTTCTTCTACACAAATTCTAAGCAGATTTGCTACATGTCTCGGAGGAAGAACAAGCCTGGAGACATAGTAATAAGTTGAAGTGTGGCGCACTATCGGAACCTCTCTATTTAATGAATGTTTTTAGTGTGCTAAAAAGAGACAACTATATACTATCTGTTCGGCCCTTTACGTTAGTGAAGCCGGTTTTTGTAGCTCGAGTAACCAATTTGGATACTAGCTGTGGATTTGGATTTTTGGCGAATATTCCGTGAATCTTTGGAATATTTGGTTAAATGAGTTTGTTTGAGAAGTGTTTTCTACTGAAGAACAAATGGCGTGCGTTGCCTATGGCTGTAAGAGCCATGCTTCGAAGAAAAGTGACGAAATCCAGAGCTTGTCATTTCACAGGTTAGAGTTTTTTATCATTTTCCACAAAACAATACAAAACTGAATCAAAATATTAAAATATAACAAATTTCTACTCTTTTAGAACCTCATTTTGGAGGAAAACAATTAAATTTTGCCATTATATGTTAAAAATACGCAAAAGTTTGGTTTATAGTGTTGTGCACAATTGTTCTGAATTCGGTTAAAATCGGGTCTCGGTTTTGCCAATAGTAGTACTTTATTCGAACAATTATTTCAACATAGTATTGATCAGTGGAATATTGATAATCATAGAAATCTACTCAGAAAAGCCATAGCCGAGACATACTTAAAAACGAAAATTCATTATATGACTAAGCAACTTATACAACCACAAGATAAAGTACGTAATTTTTTAAATAAAACTGTATTGTTTAAGGGTCAGTAAATAAAAACCTACAAAAGTTATCTGAGTTATTTTATTTATTTCGAACTACACAACCCTTTTCCAGGTTTTCTCAACTAGTTCTAACTATGCCTAAAAGATCGATTTTGAAAACATGTTACAATTACGTCACTTTAATATGGTTTAGTTAGCGAAACTACTAGAATAATCGTTAACGTGACAGAACAGAATGTATGTTTCGGTTCGGTTTCGGTTTTTTATTTCGTACGTCGTAGGCACATCACTAAATTGAGGTATTAAAAAACGGCTACACTGTCATTTGAAGGTGATCTATATAGTAACTAGTTATCTCTTTCTTCCGCGTTGGTGCGCACATAAGTCGAAAGAGTGCAGACATACAGAACACGTTCAATTTATTACTATGACTCCAGGCTTGTTCTTCCTCCGAGCTACATGTGGACAAGCCTTTATTTATGCCAGTCACATCCTTAAAGTCCGTCGAATTTCAATTTAATGTTACTGTCAATGTCAATAAGTCCACATTTGGCGAATCGAATACTTGTAAACTAGACTGATTCTATGGAATTTTAATTTTATTTTCTCCGTCTTCGCTAATCGCTTCGATCCGTGTCGCTGTCGCGTGTTGTGTTCACATCGCATGACACGACTTTGCGCTAGCTCGGAGATACTGGATACCACAGTTTATTCAAGTTCTTCTCAAAGCCGCAATGGAGGTATGTAAAAAGCATATTCATCTTCAAATTAGTTATCTAAAAAAACTTTTAATTCAACATCCACATTTCAGATTGAGATCCTCAACGCCGCCGGGTCAAAACCTGTAGGCAAAGTCCAGGTGACCGCAGCAGCTACAGTAAAAGATGTAAAAGACAAAATACACAAGAACCTGAAGAAATCTTTATATCCTGACCGGCAAGCTATTAAATTGGAGGCGAAAGGAAAAGCACTTAACGACGACGATTCGTTGAAAAGCCTTAATGTTGAAAGTGGATCCAAACTGTACCTGAAAGATTTGGGTCCTCAAATATCATGGAAGAATGTGTTCTTAGCTGAATATGCAGGACCATTTTTTGTGTATTTATGGGTATATCAGAGGCCTTGGTTCTTGTACGGTGCTCAGACATCATCACCAGGACATGTTGCTACGTAAGTACTTAGTTTATTTTATGCTTATTTTGATATGCAACCCAATAGCATGCAAATGACAGTGCATTGCTACCTATTTTTACGTAATGAGGTTTTAACATGCAATGGAAGCTACCAAACTAATTTCCTGAAACTTTCTCTCCCACAGCGTGGCTGCAGTTTGTTGGTCTGTGCACTATGCTAAGCGTATCTTTGAGACCATGTTTGTGCACCGGTTCTCTCACGGTACCATGCCGTTGAGGAACCTGTTCAAGAACTGCTCATACTACTGGCTGTTCACCCTGTATGTGGCCTACCACGTCAACCACCCCCTGTACACTCCCCCCTGCAATGCATACTTCTATGTTGGACTTGCTGGATTCGCGGTAAGTAAACATATAGAGTATAGGTGTAACGGAGGCTCCATCAGAACTTTGGTTTAAGCAGCTGACTGCCAAGTATTACTAAGTTGTCTTATAATCTCTACACTTCAATCTAATATTTAATTATACAACTAAATGATCATGTCATGTCGTATAAGGAGGTCAAGGAATTGGCAGAAGATCAACACACACAAGGGCCTACAGACAAGGGCCTTGCCCTTGAATTTGTGACGATGATGATCTATATGATAGCTCACATAACTGAGTAACTATAGAGTGAAAAAGCCATTGAGCATTAGCCGACATAATGAGTCTTTTTGTTGGTCACTTAAAAACTGTTTACATCATCACTAGTTAATGATTAGTGAGTAGGTAGATAGTTTATTTCTAGTAGCAAATTTTGATATGAAACAAAGTCAGCTAGACTGCTTTTAAAATCTACTATATAAAAAGATTTTTAGGGTTTTCCTTCCTGATGCTATAACTTCAAACCGCACAAACCGATTTCCACAGTTTTGCATTCGTTGGAAAGGTCTCGGGCTCTGTGAGGTTTATAAAAGCAAAAAACAAGGTGGCGAAACTGAGTTCACTGGGGTTGCTAGTATGATATAGATATTAAAATCTAGCAGCACCATATGGTGATGGCCACATTGCATTACAAAAGGTAGCCTGATTGCTTAATCTTTTTTTTTATTTCCATGGTAAATTTTATTGTAATCAGTTTAGCTGTTGCATTTGAAGAAGTAATAAACATACATATTTATTTATTTACAGACACAAAAACAACTTACTAACTAATACTTATAATAAAATACAAACTTGACCTTATATGTGCATCAATTTTAAATTTGTAAGTCTAACTATTGTGTACAACTTTCTTTACAATATAATGTTATACTCTTAAAGTTTATAGAGAACATAACTATTATTATGTTTAATGATACATACATATATACTTTTAATTTTATGATATTAGTGAGTTGTCTTTGGTAGATGTATACAGAGATAAACAATTTACTGTGAGGTCCACTTGCACAACAATTTTTAAAAACACATTTAGTGTTAAAATTACCTAATAAAAATGTCTCAAAGTGTCAATTGTTTTGCAGATGGGCTTGAGTAAGTAATAAATAACTTTTATTTGTTGTAGAAATAATTAATGTGAATTCAAAGTAATTACAATTGAATACCTAGGCAGCGTCTGATGTAATGACCTCTACATTTCACCTTGTTCTTTTAATAGGTGAACACTTTAATAACTTTAAAGTTTGAGTTTTGCACATATTTAGTACTTCACTTTACTTGTTACTATAAGTCATTAACATTACTTGAATAATGAATTGAACCTTGAAATATTACAATTTTAAGTACAAATTAATTACTTAAACATATTAAAAAAACTTGTATGAGTATCAGTTATATATTTAGTAGTAACCTGCAAGAAAACCCTTTTATTGGTAAAACATTGAGTTGTACTCATCATACTAATTTATTGTGGTTTTGGTTGTGACTTAATGCCTTATAACCTTTTATAGTAATTATTTATTTAACTGCTTACTGGCAAGGTGATTGGCCTTGGGGAATCAAAGTCCATGAATGACTTGTATGTAGGTGCTGTGAAGATTTTTAATGAATAACATACTTGCTGCGCTCTGTGGTTTTTCTCATGGTAATCCGGGTTAAAATGTAGTCTTGTGTTTATTGAAATTGATAGTTTTTTAAATGGCATGATTTATAAGTGTCGCAGCTTGCAACATTTTTAGTAATTATTAGGTTTTTCTTTTAGATAGCCGAACTCAATATTAGTTAATTCAATTAACCGTCCAGTATTAACAAAATGCATTTAAATTAATATTATTCAGAAGTTCAAAAGCAAACAAGAGTTTAAGGTGAATCTTAAGATTCATCATCATCATTTTAATGACACCCACTGCAGGGTATAGGCCTCCTCCCTCTTACGCCAATACTCCCTGATTTGAAGTGTATTTCTCAAGTAATTTTGTTGTTTAATAAATAATTTGTCTCGAAAATGCCATTAAATAAAAAAGTAATACAAAAAGTTTCTCCATTAAATTCCCAGCTATGCGAGCTCGGCAACTTCAGCGTCCACATACTACTGAAGAACCTGCGCCCCCCGGGCACGAAGGTGCGCAAGGTGCCGGTGCCAGATGGCAACCCCCTCACTCAGCTCTTCAACTTCGTGTCCTGCCCCAACTACACGTACGAGTTTGGCGCCTGGTTCTTCTTCACTGTCATGACTAAATGTGCTCCAGGTAAATATTTGTTAACATGAGCATGCCGGATTCGCCCGTGTTTTGTTAAGATAAAAAGTAATGTATAATTTATTCTATACAACCTCCATAGGGATGATCTAGGTATGAGAGAGTATTAACCTACTACACAATTTTGTCTGTATGATAGTAGGTATGACTTTCTTGTATATATGTTACGGTAAATGTGGATAATCGGTAATTATGCATAATTCCCAACGCACACGGTAAATGTAGTGAATTATCCATATTTACCGGTAATTATATATAATTACCATACCCCTTTGGTAAATGTAGAAAATAATGAAAGCAAACATCAGAATCAATATGTTTATTAAAATAAATACATGTACAAATAAAATAAATAAATCGCACGAGTAGAGGATCAAGAGCTCAAACCTTCTGTTTGGTTGGCAAAACATAAAAAAAAATGAAATTGAAAATGAAAATGAAAATGAAAATGAAAATGAAAATGAAAATGAAAATGAAAATGAAAATGAAAATGAAAATGAAAATGAAAATGAAAATGAAAATGAAAATGAAAATGAAAATGAAAATGAAAATGAAAATGAAAATGAAAATGAAAATGAAAATGAAAATGAAAATGAAAATGAAAATGAAAATGAATATGAATATGAATATGAAAATGAAAATGAAAATGAAAATGAAAATGAAAATGAAAATGAAAATGAAAATGAAAATGAAAATGAAAATGAAAATGAAAATGAAAATGAAAATGAAAACGAAAACGAAAACGAAAACGAAAATGAAAATGAAACATATTTTATTTTTTACTGGAGTTTTTTTTCATGAAGATAAACAACGTTGTATTCTACGATCCAGCGCACTTGCCTAGAAGAAACCAGTTTGCTTTCGCCTTGAAGACCAACAAATTATAATTCAGTGCGGTGCCTCCTTGCCTGTTTTGTTTTTTGCCATGTTTGATTTCATTATTTACTACATTTACCAAAGGGGTATGGTTATTATGTATAATTACCGGTAAATGTGATTAATTCGAATGTTTTTCTCACTTTTACCGAGAGTACTGGTAATTATGCATAATTCCCGCATTATCCACATTTACCGCAACATATATACGACATAGAATCGTATGTTTATTGTTTATTTAACTTTTTAATTACTTTAGTGAATATTCGCTTCGCTCTGGCGCGCTTTGCTCTGGAATGAAATAATACCTATGTGATTTTAGGAACCATTCTTAAACTCTTTTACAGTTTCTTCGTTAAATTAGTCAAATCAAATTATATTTATTGCGGAATATAATGTAGGTTAAAATATTAAGTACATAATGGAACGCTATACTCCTACCCATAGAGGGTGCAATCTACAGACAAAAGAATGAAAATTAAATTAAAATATGGATATTATGTAAGTATGTCACTGTAACATTGTGTTCGTATTTTCAACGTATTAAACATAATTCAGTTTTTTACGAACTCTAAAAAGATAAATTTTAAAAAATCTCTTTAAAAAATAAATCATTTCAAATCAGCATAACTGAACAAAAAAGTGGCAATAATTGTATTAGAAGCTTCACAATGATACGTTTAACTCTTTTCATCATGAACTATGGCACCGGCGCGAGTAATTATCATAAGTCCGCTGCTTGGTAGTCATTTATTTATATGAATGCAGCGTCGGTGGATTCCGTGAGTCGTCAAACTGGATTTTAAAACAAACTTTTACGATTTCAAAGAAAGTTAATCAAAAAGCGTATAATTACGGTTTATGTGTTACCTTTTTTTTAATCCATGTTATGAATGTTTATGGCTTCTGTGATAATAAATATGTATTTGCGATTATGTTATCACAATATATTTTTGTAGTCGCATAACGCATTGAAGGAACCGGTAGCCTTCAGTCGCGTCTTTTATTATCGGTTGATATTATGTAATAATATAAGTACTAATCATGAACCCAAACATATAGAAAATAGCAAATGTTTGCATTTATACACTATGTTACGTAAGTCATACACATTACATAAACACACCATTCCAAATAGCCCAGCAATAAAAAAATACTTATTTGATTAGTACATATAAAAAAACATAAAGCAAATCGTGGATAGGAATAGGTAGGTATCATTCTATTAACATAAATTTAAGGTATGATATTATATATGTAAGACAATTAAATTTAATCAAATTACGCCAACTTTGCCTCGCACAGTTCTATTCTATTAAGGGGGGATACCACAGACAATAGGAAAAGAATGGACATGAAATACCTACGAAAAAAACGTGCATACCTAACGTGAGCCTGGCACAAAGATGGCGGCTTGCCGTAGGGATGCGCGCATGATAATATCGATAGTTGAATTGCACGGTGTTTGCAGAATTGAAAATTGTCGAAAATGAGTTTCGGTTACATTTCTTCAGTTTTATTTACGTGGAAATGCGACCTATAAAAACGCACACGCTCAGTGACATTTTATTTATGGCAGGGCACGTGGATACTGTACTGATGCCACTGCAATTTAATGAACATCCTCTTTATTCTGTACTTGTACATGTTCATAATAAAACGAATTTTACTATGGTATGTTTATCCCATTAATTACTCCCAGTTTCCACCGCTGCGATCACGAATAAAAACTGCAGCCTTGTGATAGCCGTGTACCTATATCTTACCTGTGGGCGTAGTATGCGACCGAAATTGGAATTAAGATTGAGTTTCGTGCGGACTGCCACTTACTGCGGCTCGTGCCGGGGCATATGTATAGGAGCCTTGAGTATCACTATTACTGATCAGCATACCACGCCTTCAATACCAACACGGTCTTTAAGTAATTAGTTACCAAAGAAAAGAATAAATAAATAGGTACTTACTAAATACAGATTTTTTTCTCGTTTTGCAGAGTATACTTAATTTTATTAATTACTTAATACTTTATTTATACAACTTGGCACGATCATTCATAATAAAACGAAAATTACCATTTCACACAGGTTTATTAAAAACTATAATAGTTGTAAAACTGTAAAATTTGTATTTTTTAAATACAAAGGATATGTTTCAAATCGTGTTTCAAATAAGACCATGTTGAGCCCTCAATGACAGTCATTTTCAAGTTGTAAATAAAAATACAAATATACACATTAATCAACTATGAGCATGTTGAACCCTCAATCACAGTCATTTTCAAGTTCTAAAAATACAAACTATATACAAATATAGGTACACAATAATCAAATAAGAGCATATCGGACCCTAATAAAATTGCCAGTAATTTACTCATTTCGGAATAATATGATTTTGTTAAAGTAATTGCGAAACGAAATCTTTTCTGTGGTTTTCTTACCATAGTATTTAAACCTCAGATCCATGTAAGTTTGGACTATAGATTTAATAAGTAAAAGTCTGTGGGTCGTGTCATGTTCGGAATTCGATTTCAACAAATTGGATTCATCAAAATGTTCCATGAAAAATCGAAATGCATGCAGATAATACTGTTCAGACCGAAGCTGCTTTTGAAAAATACCTTTAAGGATTTTTTCAATTTTAATCAGAATATTCGTCACGTCTTTTGACGGGTAAACCAATCCACCCCTATTTTTCAGAGTTATTAAGCTTTTTTGTGCATCTCCAAATAACAAATTTGCGCAAATATCACATTTTACAGAGCGAGCCAACTTTCTAGATATGAAACCGGCAATATAAGTAACTACGCTTTCGGAGTAGTTGGGTAAGTTATTGTACATGCAGTGTATAAATTCTTCGAACAACTCACTATCATCCTCTGGCAATTCAACAAATGAATTCCTTTCTGTTAGTTCGTTTATGGCCGTGACTGGGTTTGTCTTACTAGAGCAGGTTAATATGTTAATTTGCTCTAGAGGAACGCAGTTGCCAATGCCCGCATCCCTAATTTCAGCTCTTATTAACAATCTTTTAAAAGCGGCCCTAAATTGAACCGCATTAGGGTTATTATTAAAGCCACCTCGAGCTCGGATGGCAGAAAAAAACAACTCGAGGTGGTCCTGGCTGACCTTGTACAGTGGCAGGTACTGTAAAAGTTTGGTACCGGCAATCAAATATTTATACAGTTGAATTGCACTGATCATGTCCACAATAAGTCCTACAAAGCCTGTTCTTCTTCTGGAATCGACGAGTTTCTGCCCAGATGGCAGTATCAGATTCTGAAGGTAGGTTGTGGCACCTTCGAATAAAGCTTCTACCAGACCAACATTTCCCGAAAATATAGCCTTTTTCCACCCCGGTGGTCTAATTGATCGGCTGTTTAAGACATCAAAAACGCTGTTTATTAACCTAATGAAGTTAATTGTGCCTTCACCTCCTTGAAATTCCGGGATTTTTAAATCAGCACAATGCTCCAAGGCATCTGCCACCGAGTCGCTAAGAAGCTGCGTGGCAAGTCGTACCTTCATTTTTTGTTTTTGATATTGTATGTGGGCCTTTGTTAATTTTGTGGCCATGTGCAGTCCTGCGGCTTCCTGCAAATTTAGTAGATGTTCCAGGTAGATGTAATCTATTTTCCTGCCATGCATATCGTAAAACACCCTCAATTCACCGAAAGCATTTCGGACTAGTTTGATAGCATGACAGGGATCAATAAAAGCGTGTATGATGCTGTTACTGTAAGTAAATGTTACCTGGCCTGAATTGAAATCACAGCCTAATGCTGAAAACATGCTTAAATTTGCAGCTGGACCATCGCAGGTCAAGCTCACAACTTTGACGCCGACTTCTTCACATTTATGGATGCATGTTTTAACTAGTACTGCTTTTTGTTCCCCAGACAAAGCCGTTATGAAAAAGTATCCCACAGGTAACTTCCAACTACCGTTTATACAGGTCAGCAGTAACACAAGACACTCATTGGCTACTTCTAATGAGTCCATATCGCAATCAATCCCAACGTTAACTCGTCCATAATAGGTTTTAGTTTGAGGATCCCAGCAAAGAGACTTTCTAATAGCCATTTCATCCAAAACCATAGCACATATCACTGGCATTTCACTTGTTTGAACTTTGTGTTTCAAAGCATTAAAAGCCTCTGTACAAAACCCAGGTTCAGCGTTTACATTCTGATACCACCTACTTAAAGTTCTTGGATGTGGCAAACAGGAACTGTACGTACGACGAACAAAGTTATAGGCCTTTGGAGATAAAAAGTGGAGTGTCAGTGCAAATTTTCGAATTTCTTCGCTGTATTGTCTTTCCAAAGGCATTCCTACCGATTTCGCAATTTGCCTTTTTAGAAAATCTTTGGGGCCTGCGCACTGCTCCAACACAGCCGCATGATCATCATTCACATAATTATTGTCTTTTAAATCTTTCATTACAGTTTTAAAATCTGCTATTTTCTTACTCTGTCTTCTCACTTTTTCATTTAATCTTTTTATTTTTTTTTTCTGATTTTCACATTTTAATTTTAATTTTTGAATAATTTCAAGCGCTTTTTCCTGAAACAAAAAAAAAAACACATTGACTTCTAGTTTTTTGCAACTTCGTACAAGTTTTTTGGCCTAAATTATTTTAAATTACCAGTTATGCTGCCCGCAGTACCTATAGTAACATAAAATAGAAGACTTACATCTGAATAGCTAGAAGTGCTGCAGATAGGCTCCTCTTCCAGTGCTTTGTGAGAAACAAACTGATGTTCCTGGCATTTATTCAATTGCGCTGGTAACTGTAAAGCAATATAACAATAATTTTTAATATTGAGTGTGTTTGTTTTCAAAAATCAAGATTGTATAATATGAAGTACGATACTTAACATTGTAAAAAGGATACTTACATCTGAATAGCTAGAAGTGCTGCAGATAGGCTCCCCTTCCAGTGCTTTGTGAGAAACAAATTGATGTTCCTGGCATTCATTAAATTGGGCTGGTAACTGTAAAGCAAAATAACAATAATTTTTAATATTGAGTGTGTTTGTTATTATTTGCGCTGGTATCTACACAAAAAAAACCTTATATGTTTAATAATATTTACATTGCCAATTTAATCACTAACACATGCACACATTTGTATAACTTGCATTTTAACACAGGTACATTTATCTATTTTGTTCTATGTACATTTAAATCTGAAACTTTTTATCAGTATTTCAACAATATAGAATTACTGCTGCTGACATGATTCTCGTCCCTTGTCATCAACTGGTTTAGTTCGATTACTTTGTCAGTAAGTAGGTAAACACTATAAACTTATCTGGTCTATTTTCAAAACTTACCAACAACTCACTTGAAGGTAAAGCATCATCGCGCAGTCTTGTTACATTTAAAGTTCGGTTCAAACATTTGTCTTCAAAATGCAGGGAACAAATAAAAATATGTTTGGTTGTAGTATTCAAATTTTCAATACCAAGTATATCCAGCCACTGTTCTTTTCTTTCTTTACATGTTGGCAATCTAAAATCAAATAAAAGAAATCGAGTTTAGATAATATTCACCTGTCGCTAAGTTATCGATACATTGAAAATGCCGTACCGCAACTCTATTTACTATGACGAATGATTTTCTTAAATAATCGCCTAATATTATTAGTAAAACAGTAAATGAATAGAGAAAAGCACGTTTATCTTTATAAACTTTCCCACAAACAGCAAAATATTTTAAAATAATAGAAAAGACAAGATATTTTGAATGAATTCGTTTACTTACCTGTGCAACGTTATTTTGGGATGTTTTGTGTTGCTTTTCATGCGGCAGCCTAACACACTGCACCTACCCATAATAAATGCAGTATTTTGCAAGTTCACACACTATAAACAAGCACAATTTTCGCTTAATATCACTAAATTTTCTTCAAAACTCTGTAATAAACAAGTTACGATGACAACTGATGTACTTGTTGTTGGCTGTGATAAAACATGGCGACCGGCCGCAGTGATACATTTTGTGACGTCATCAGCCATTGATAAAACTACTGTTGTGCTCTTTTACATTATGATTGCCCTCATAAGATAAAAAGAGATGCCGATATGTCAGTAACTACTGTTTGTTATGCCGAGTCCTTTCTTTCTTCTTTAGTCTGAGGGGGATACGAAGCGAATGACGTTTGAGCGTTTCGCGGCGACACACGCGCCATCTATCGAAAATATCGTGCGTTAGCTCGTACGAGTGCGCTAGTCGTAGTAACCTTTAACTAATCTGTGGCGCTAGCTCGATTGCAGAGTAGTGAAAAACAGAGAGCACACCATTTACTTCTAAAGTATGTTTATTTGTTGGAATAGACATGAATTCGTTAAAAACATTTTCTTTATATTATTAGTATAGATTATTATAAGTTTTGCAAAGGAATAGGAAAAAAGAAAATAATGTAAATTCCTATGAAAATTTCCACATAATCACAAAAAAACATACTTTGTAAAATTATTTTTAAATTTATTTTAAATAAATGAGAGGTAAAAATAATGCGAATTTATATTATTATGGATGTAATTGAAAAAAAAAACGATTTGAATTCTTACTTGTTACAATGTTAATTCATAGCCACAAATAACTGAATGATAAATAAATAAAAAAACTACATCACGTGGGCAATTTATTAAATTAACAAGTTATTACGTCGTACATTTTTATAATTTTGTTTTCTTAGCTTCTAAAACAATTGGCTCTGCTTTTCGTTTTTTTTCCTGTTTTTCATTTTTCGCCTTGATTGCGTCTGTTATATATTTTGGGTCCCTAATAGGCATTTTTCTTGGGAACCTAGGATCTATTAGCTCCGGAAGTAAGCAATCTAAATAAAAATCTTTTAGTTTTTTTTCCATTTTTTTGGACCAAAACAGGTCATCTCTTTCAATGATTTCCGTTTTAACTGGAAAATTTTCGCCTGACCAAATTGCAAAAAGGCATCTCTTTTTTCTTGTGACATGTAGCTGTCCTTGCACTTGATAGTACCATTGATGTTCTTGGTTTATTTTAAGATTTCCATCGCAATCTTTTTTATAAAATTTTATCTTTTTATTATCGACCGCTGCCTCTAAACCGAAATTAAACGAAGTTTTAGGGCATTTTATTTCCACTAAAATTCCTTCGTCGGTTATTCCATCCGGTGATGCTCCAAAATATGGAACATCCGGATCAATGTACAATCCACATGGTAATATTTTAACATCTTCTTGTGCCGATAATTGCTCCAGTGCCAACCTTTCACTATCTTTTCCGTGTTTAATTGATGGAACATGTTCGATGGACCTTTTGTACAAAATATCCTTAACAATATTTTGACATCTTGTGTCTAATCGTCTTTTTATAACGCGCCCAAAATTAGACGCAGTTAATATATTACGACGTAATTCCAGCTACTCGCTAGATCCACTTAGTAGAACAGTTTCCCGAGCTATTCTTTCTCTTTCTTCGAGACTCTTTTGCAAATTTTGCAAAAACGCTTCTTTTGACTTTAACATCATGTCTTCATCTATATCTGGTCTACTACAGTCTTCTCCATAATTTCTGGAATCATATTTTTCAAAATTTATCTTTTTCTTTATGTGCCTTTTGGCAGACTTTAATTTTTTGGCTTTCCATTCTTCATATTTGCTTATATTATTTCGTGGACTTCGACCTACGATTGATTTATGAAGAACTGATAACGGTTTTCGGGTGTTGAACGAAATTGCGGCAGAATTGCAACGCAGCTTATATTGATATTTTTGGCTGAAGTTTATTCTTTTGCCACCAACAAATTTGGCTACGATACTATGATATCTCTCCACAGAATTACTGTCTACGTCCTTGATAAGGCTTCGAGAATGGGCTGCCAGTTGACCAATTATTAATTTTATTCGAAGCCAAATGCTGTTGGAAAACAAGTCTACATCAATATTTTTGTCGTCTTCATTTTTTAAACAATAATAGTTTTTGCATTTGCTGTGTCGACCAAACGCATGTTCGGCAGCATTTGTGATGTCTTGATGGAGACTTGATACGTTTCCAGTTTCTTTGTTGGTTTTTATTGCTTGAACAACCACTTTTCTCATAGACAAAATCCTTTTTTTCGTAATATAATTTCTAAATTTTATTGGAAATTTTGTGTCTGTGGTGATAGCCACTAATTTGTTACAAAAATTTCTGAGCAGATGGTTTCGGCATTCCACTTTCTCAACCGTGAAGTTGTCATATGGTCTCGCTTGGAGTATTTTTGAGTAGGTGTTTGCGTCGCCATCTGAGATTAATCTTCCATAGATTAAGTTATGCATCTCTAAGCTCCTTTTAAAACCCTCCACTAATATTTCTGACTCCATTCCAGTAGATGGACCTGAAAATAATTATAAACAATAATACAAAACCCATAATATTATTGTCATAAAAAGAGAAATGAGAGACCTCCTACGGTGGCAGTAAGATAAAACAGGTTAAGAATGTTATGAAATGAACGTCCAATTAGTATAATAAGAAAATTTATGTATGTACATATCTAAAAACTATAAATGAGTACATTTTATACAACAATTAATGATACCTAACATACCTGTAGAGAAGAGGAACTAAAAATAGAAATCAACAAAGAAATAAGTAAACCTATTCTTAGTTATTAAAAAAGTTACATAAAACAAATATGATACATGTCTCCGAACAAATCCTTATATAAACAAATAATTTAAAAAATGCCTGAAATATTACTCTCAAGAATTGCTATAACCACTGAGATTGGACAGCTACAATCAGAAGGAAAATTGGAGGAGGCTTTTCCCGCCACAAGCGGACCTAACACCATGAAAGACACAACTCAACTAACCAATAATTTAATAAAAGTAAATCTTAAACAAATTAACTAACACAAATGTAAATACTCTGTTTGAAATTCGGATGTTAAGGAACTAAAAGCTTTTTTATTTTATTTCTTAACATACCTGTATAATTTTTGTAACAAACATGATCTTTCGTCTCTACTCCTTTACTTTGTGACACCGCACAAAAATGGCAATATTTATTTTTGATTCCTAAAAATAATATTTTATTTGTTCTTCTCCCAATAATGGCAGCGGCTCCGGACAGCGAAGAATAGTTTTTTTTTGTAGGATCTTTTGCCATAACATCCATCTGCAATAACGTCAATAACCGGAATTCCGTCAGAGTTGACCCTCCCTTCTTTGACTGCCATATCATGCTCTTCTTTAGCTGCTTCGCCCAAAGATTTCTTTAGTTCTTCTTCCCATTTCTTGTTTACAAGGTCCATTTTTGTGGTATATAATTTATCGCTCATAGGAGCGAGACCAATAGCACAAGTTAATTCTTTCAATTGCGAATGTCCACAACCAATGGTTATAGAACCAGCAACTGCGCTGGTGTTGATATCCATTTCATCTCTGGGATTATCAGTTGCTATAATGAAGGTCATATTGCACATCATGCATTTTAATTTAAGTTTGGAAATAAGGCCAACACGAACTTCTGACACAATTTTTACTGGTGTTAAGCCACAATTTAGAGGACCGTGAGCAGATATTTCTTGAAGCTTTTCAAAAAATTGTGTTACATGAGTAATCCGTCTACCAACTTGTTTTTCTTCGCATATTTCACTGTAACAATGTAGATAATAGAGTGTGCAAAGTTATCATAAGTGCAGTTGGAACCATTGAAATTACGATCAGCTGCATAATTATATAAATAACTTTTATACAACTTCATTAAAATATTTGAAACCACCAAATCGATTTTTGACGACTACTTGGACAACACATGATTAAAAAATACACACGGTTTGTGAAATATAGCATATTTGTTTTTATGTTCTTTGTTTTGTACAGTTACAATTAATGTAGGTTTACATAATATACATATTTATGTTTATTGCAACCTCATTGTAAGTCAATCGGAACATGTGTACATCGTTAATATGCCAACTCACCTTGTACTTTCTGGCACTACACTGAATTCTACATTATTTATTATATCTGTGCCCGAAAAACTTAGGTCGTCAATATTTGACTCCATATTGACATCTGATTTTTCAGAATCTCTCACCTCACTGAAACCATATAAATAAAATTAGTTTCATTTAATAACCGGTAAAACAAATATTTTTAGTGATTCATTAGTTTTTAATACGACGTTATCTTTATAAATAACATGAATAAAAAATGGTCTGATATGCTTAATATCATAAGCGTGTCAGACCATAATTGATATATGAATGATAATTTAGACATAATATACAAATCTGCGTAAAATCAATAAATAAACTTAAAAAAATGATAAAAAAAGATAATGAAAGATGAAGTGTTGTAGTAAACTAACTAAACGAGTAGTTTTGAGTTAACCCAAAATTAAAATTTCTGTTGTTTACTTACCCCGTACTATCGGACAATACATTGACTGAATTATCATTTGCGGTCTCTGTACTTGCACTACTCTGTGCATTAGTGTTTGCCGACTCAGTCGTATTTGCTTTTTTGGAGTTTATCACTTGCCTAGAAATATATAAATTACGATGAGTATGGCAAATAATGTAAACTAGCAGCACCCCGCGGTTTCACCCGCGTTAATTCTGGATTAAAATAGCTCATATTTATTCATCAGAAATAATGTAGGATTTCAATGGCAAAAGAATTTTTAAATCGACACAAAGACACGAAACAAATAAAAATCATCCTCTTTATAATATTATTACTGTAGATTAGTAAAATGCAGGCTATTATTAGCAGCTTCCCAACAAAAAATACCTTACATATCAAAATAAGTAACCTAACAATGGAACTTACCACATTCTCCCAGCATTTTTGCGATACTGTCTTTTTGTTTTACCACTTCGGTAATATTTATTCCTTTTACTACCCATCCGTCACTGTTATATAGTCTCTTAAACACAAAATAATCGATTTTAAATATTATTAACACCACTGACTGTTGTCACCTCACGATAAACCACAGACTGTCGAAGTGCCTGATTATTTATACATAGCAAACGTTGTATCTGCAATACTAAATATTGGTAGGCGTTTACTAAAAAAAAACGATTTATCTCTACAATAGTATTGTTGTATCTAAAACGAAGAAGGGCGGTACTTTCGAATTCATAATACGAATATCTTTGATCAAACATATTTTCTCTTAAACTTATATTTGCAGACTTATGGAAGAAAAATGTTTTGCTTTGTTGTTATTTCCTAATATTTTTTTTAACGTTCTATTAATTTAGTTTAGAATTCAAATAAAGGGGGCACCTTGTTAAAGAACTGAATAAACCTAAAAAAAATGTTTTAACACTTAGAATCATGTCAGGTCAACGTTCTAGTGATCAGAACTACATGAAATTTAGACTGTTCTCTTCGTATGGCGCCTTAATTAGTTGTAATAGTCAACATAAATAATTGTTTAGTCTTTTTTCCCTTTAATTGCTTCCTCTGTCTATAAATGTTGCAGCAATTTTATTGACTCGGTAGTTGCTCGCATTATTATTATAAACTAGTGGACGCCCGCGGCAACGCTCGTATTAACTCCTAAGACCTCATACTAACTGCGTATAAAAATCATGATGATTCGTTCAGCCGTTCTTGCGTTATAAGCGTTTAAATAAACAGACAAACAGAGACTCACATAAACAGATAACATTTCGATAAATTGTTGGAACATGCTCTGCTATCAATTCGGAGTATCTCCAAACATATATTTTTTAATATCTTCTATGTTCAGACTTTAGTTGTACTGTCCAGGATCGGACTATCTTCAAGCATCTTAGTCTGTTCAGCCATTTATGAGTACAGATCAGCCAAACATAAACTTACACAATTACTCCCAAACATTCACCTCAACGATACATAATGTGATTCAATGCTTAATTTTATATCAGCCCATTATCGCCCACTGCTGGGCACAGGCCTCTCTTCTAGTACTGAATATTAATGTCTCTATTTGTACATTTTCAGCGGGTCTATTCGCCGCGGCCGGTTTCTACCAGATGGCGGTGTGGGCGCTCGGCAAGCACCGCAACTACAAGAAGGAATTCCCCGACTACCCCAAAGGACGCAAAGCCATCCTGCCTTTCGTGCTCTAAGTATCTCACACAGTTTTCTATATCAATCCAATGTTCTACTGGTCTATGAGTTGTGCACTGAAATTGACATATATTTGAAAGGTATTGTACTAGAAATATCAAGAAAAAACTTTCATATACCTGTAAGGTTGAGTTTACGAACAGATCTACTGCTCTAGTTTTGAATATAAAATTTCTTTGTTGTTTTTAATATCCCGTCTACATGCTGGTTAACAGTCGTTCTAGGGAAAACCCCGCCATAGCGGCTTGTTGGTAAATCATTGTCGGTTAAAATAAGTATGCCAAAATTATAATGCCTTGGACAATGTCCGAGATAAAGATTATTAATAAAAAAATACAAAGAGAGTTCCATAACATTATTTGAATGTCAGTTAATACATCGTTTCTTTTCATATTGTTGGTACAAGTGGCAATAGAAGATCTTTTTGCGAAGCATGTAGACGGTCTCAAATATGACTTTCAGTGCATCCATAATGCTATGAATATACATTTCCGAAAGTTCTGCTTTTCTCGATTTAAACACGTAAAATATGTTTTAAAATATACTTTTCTCTTTAGTTTAAAAAAGCTTAAATTATGATTCACTTTCAGTAAACTCTTTTTTCATAATTAGTTAAAATTGCCAATTACTTAGATTAAAGGATAGTGTGCTAGTAAGCAACTGGTCTCCTATTTTTTTATTGATTCTTATTTCTGTACTATTCAAGTATACATTTTTACATCAGTTCCTTTCAACATTATTACAGTTCTAATCTTTGAAAAAGCACAATATGGGATCATATCGATCTTCCAAATGGATTTACTTTTTAGTACCAAATATACAGGATATCAATTCATAAAAAAATACCTCACAAAATGAAGCAATATTATAAAAGTTAGCATAGTTCGGGTTATGGTTATTATTTATTGTGGGCATGAATGTATGAGGGTTTAAATAGAAATGCAATTATATAAAATTATGAATTAATAATTAATATGAATTAAGTAAATGTATTTGATTATCAAGAGATATCACAGTAAGTTTCAAAGCTGCGGGCAATATAATTTTAAGGCCATGTTTCCATTTAACATTAGGCGTTTATGTTTTTAATAAAAGTTTTTTATAATATACTTCTTTTATTGTATTAAATATCAACTTTCAGTACAAATGACTAACAAGATTATTGATTATTATATTATACTGATTTCACCATTCAGAAAATGTCTCCCTTCAGAAAGTGCATCCAAAGATTTTAAAACGACGAAACCGAGAAAAAAAACAACACTTTCAACAACATAATTATTTATTAATTAACAATATTCATAATAAGATAACAATTATAACCATGATATAATAATTAATACTAAAGAGAAACATAGCTTATTAAAGCTATTTTGAACACCTTGCTGGATAATAGGACCGTATAGTTTTTCGTCATAATGCTAAGACTAGTCAGCAATTTAAAATAGGTCAATTTATGAACACAACATTCAAATACGTTACAATTGATTTATTTCAAATTGCAAGTTACATTTCGCCGTGAAAATTTAGTTCTAAGAAGTGTTACCTACCTAAAAAAAACACTTACAAGTTTGCCAACCATCTTGGGCGGGCGGCCTTGTTTTCTTATGAGAAATAACTCCATATCATAACATAGTTCACGGTGTTACTTGTTCAGATGGTGCTTTAGGTGACCAGCCCCCTTAGACAAGAGGCGTATTCAGTGAGCGTACTGACGCATACTTATGGAATAGAAAGACCAATGTATGGGAGTTATGTATTCCCCCCCGCGGAGCGCATCGTGATGTCACTCCCATACATTGGTCTTTCTACTCTATAAGTATGCGCTGATACGACATGATTGATGCCAACTCTCATTATTATTGTAAGTAATAAGTTTGTTGTAATTCTCTATGTTAATATATGATATCTATCTATCGATGGTCAAATGCCATAAAAAATTGAAGCTATTGTTCCTATTTGATCTCATCCGGGGACACAGGTGGGTCAGGTGAACCTTCCACGTCTGTGTCTTCTCCTTCCGTGTCGTCTATGCAGCGCACTTTGCCGAGTAGACGCTCGTTTTCTTCCTTCAGCGCGCAAATTATCTCTTGCCTTTCCTGGAAGTAAAGAAATTAGTAAGCAAATACCATTAAGTACATTAAAGTGAAATTAAGTGTTTCGATTGTTGGTTTCTTGATATATTTTATCTTTAATGCCGGAGCGAGGTGTCATAGTGTTTTTTTATATGTAGTAGTAGTAGCTAATATCATACTCAGTACTCTCTAAAAAATAATAGTAGTTTATGCAACTGTCATATAATTAAGGGTATTAAAACACGAGTGTGAGTTTATGAAACGAGCGCAGCGAGTTTCATAATAGTAACGAGTACAAATATCATCGTCGCTATCCATTTTTAACTTTTAATTTGTATTTAAAAAACAAAACACATTGCGAAACATTAAATTCACGCGTACGTGTATTGTCACAGTGATTTTGCCGCCATTAAAATCTAACCAACGAGAGTGCAGCGCGACCAACCTGATTGGCCCTGCAATCAGGTTGGTCACGCTTTTTCGATGTTATAATGAGCTATTACGATATCGATGTGGATATTATAACATCATGTAAAATTGCTTAAATTGAGTGTTTTGTTGTCTGTGCTATAACAGTAGTAATTATAAGTCAAGTATTGGAAACATAAGTAGAAAGTTACAACATTAGTGTAGATAAACATTGTTTATTCAAGCCCACGTCAACGCTACGCACACAATTATGTCATCGTACTATTTGACGTCATAAAATTGTGCTTGCTAGAAAAATGAACGCCATCGACCTCATAAAATTAAGAGATTCCCTTAAATGCAATAATAGTAGTGTTTGGAAAAGTAAAAGGAACCATCATCAATTAGTTAAATCAATGTTTAGTCCTTCTCACTCGTATACAAAGCTATCATTATTTCGAAGACATATGTCATCCGTTGCTTGTTAAGAGAACTCAACTATTGCAAATTCTGCGGGAGAGTCACGTCGCTCAGTCATGAGAAAATACGACTCAAGGAGGAGGACAATGCTATCAATATTAGAAACACAAAAAATGACGCCCTGATCACTCCTTGATTAAATTTTATAAGTTAAGTATAGTTAAGTAAAGTCCGTAGTTACCTCAATCTTCTGCTTGAACTTCTCGTCCAGTTTCTCCCTGTCTTCTGTGACATGTTTCAGTTTAGCCCTCGCAGTGGCTGGCGGTATGTATCGAGCAGACAGACCCAGGATAGACTCCATTTGGAAGCACCGGGTGCGGGTCGACTTTAACTCGGTTCGGAGATTGTTGATCTCGGTTAGTAGGGTGCAGTTCTCCTGGGAAAGAAAGGTGTATTAATGAATGCCATCAAAAATATTATTATGTAAAATGTTTGCAAGATGAGACTAGTTATATATAACTCGGCTAGTTTATATATCAGAAACTTCACTTTCATCGCGATAATTCAAATTGATTTATTGAATGTGTTGAAATAGTAGTTATAGGTACAAATAGGAAATATTCTTGTTAAGCTATTCTTTTTTAAACATGTTATTGCTTTCGCTTGACCACGTGTTTGACTTGCCTGGCGTTAAGCAACATTGTGGCCTACAATCTAGAGCGCATGCCTAGAATAAACCAATTAACTTTTGATCGATAAATCCACGCTTTTCCTATGGAAACCCTTAAATAGGCAGTCAACAACAAATTGTTTATTGTGTCAAACAACAACACAAAGACAGTTTCAGACATCAAACGTATCTAATCTAACTCCATTTGTTATGACTAAACTCATAATCTGGCAGACTTCACGGATTTGTGCAATGCCAATAAAATCCGCCTCGGCTCCGACATGGAGGTTCGACGAACTGACATTTTAATTGCTTGGTCTCGAAATTTATTTCCGGGCACTATTTTGTAAGATTAAAGTGTAATAATATAGTGATTTGTTGATTATTTCAGCTATTGACCCTAATAGCTTAGACTACAAGCTGCAAGTCAAAGTTGCTATTGCGGTAATTGATTCG
This sequence comes from Macaria notata, assembly GCA_927399415.1. Classification (NCBI taxonomy): domain Eukaryota; kingdom Metazoa; phylum Arthropoda; class Insecta; order Lepidoptera; family Geometridae; genus Macaria; species Macaria notata. The sequence goes on from OV656727.1 coordinate 8,527,951, forward strand.
CCGATTGATTTCATTTAATTAATTTTACATTATTTACTCATTGTCATTACGCCGTCTTGGGAAAGACATAATATTATAAATAGACATTTACTCTTGTTTTGGTTATTTCGTATTATATTAGGCCGCCATCATATACATTGTCCCATTTGTAACTAAAGATTTATTTTTAAACTATACGTCACGTGCGATCGACCGATGATGTCATAAGGAAAACTGCTACAAACGCATCACGCATTACATATTTACCTACCAAATTTGGTATGTAGTGGGTTTTAATAATACATACAGTTAACACTAAAGAGCCTTAGCAAAGAGGACCTGCTTTTATTCTTTGGGTGGTGGCTAGATTACTGGGATATGTAAAAAAAACTCCAGCTGCCTTAGACGACTAGGTAGATTTAACTGATAATTTGGAAAATATAACGGTTCTCTATACATTTCGTGAATTTCCAAAAGTCTTATGACAAACATTTTTGTACATGATGCCTTTTCAACATCACTTACATAAATGATGACGTTGATAATCTCAATCACACACGTACAGAAATAAATTATTGACTCATTAATTTATTCCCGTGTTAGTATTACTATAACCAAATGTCTTACATCCATAATCCTGTTGATATCGCTCTTGGACCCGCCCAGGGCCTTCGCCAGCTGTTTCTTAAGTCCAGCCACCTGCTTCTCCAGGTGGTCCCTCTGCCGGTTAAACTCACGAATGGCCTCGTCTTCAGCCACGCGACTTCGCACGAAGTCAATGTCTTCTACGTATTTGTGGAACAGTTCCTGTGAAAATATCATCTAGGTTGTTAAACAGAAATGTAAAGCTACTGAACAAATTATCATTAATATGAAATTGGGACCTTTAAGGTGTCTAAATTTGATAGTATTACTTAAGGTGATGAGACAGAGGATTCACATATAAACATAAACGGCACATCTAATTGTGATAAATATATACGTCGTTAAATGCATGTAGTTACTATGTAGCGTGCATGGCTTATGAAAAAAAAAATATCACAATTCGTATGACGTAGGTGTTTTCAGATTTGTCACAGAACCGAAAACATGTTTCCAAACGCCCGTTCAACCTCGCTTTTCCAATCATTTCTCCAGCGTATTGCAACAACACAGTTCGAAATACTCGTGCCAAAATATCATGATCGATTGTCATAACTCACTCACCTTAACATTCAGTCGCAGTTTCATTGGGTCTTGGAAGTTTGCTGTCATGTTGTGCAAATCTATTTTGATTTTCTTCAGAGTACCTTTCAAGAGGAGCATTCGACTAGCTTCGTTTAGATAGTCCTTTTTAGCCGATTGGAGTTTTTCGTTCAGCTGACTGATTGTAAGTTCTGTAACGTATTGATAGTATCGTGTTATTATCTTGTAAATTAAATGTCTAACCAATTATTTCATAGGAAAAGGATTCGCCATGTGACGAACAAAAAACAATGTCTTCATAAATAAGCTTCTGCCGTAAAAATAACATTGTTAAGTACATGCAAATGGTAGGTATTTCGCGGCCACAAAACTATTCGCTACATAAGTAAAATATACCTATTATAAAAAAAATTATAACAATCGACAATGGAATAATGCAAAATCAATGTCTAAATTCTACTTATGGATATGCTAATAAAATCCTTATGCAATTACGCTACATGTTCATGTACAGACTACACGTAACGGAGGTGTGAAAATTAAAATATCGGCGCTAAAAATTGATCGTGACATCTAAACTAAACCTACAGCTACAGGAAAAAAATGACAACTGATGAATTACCGCGGAAGGCTCGTTTTTTCAATAAACTCTCCAGAGACACCTCCAATTCGAGGATGCGTATCTTTTTCGCTTTGATATCGCGCTCTAACGGGTCTATCTGTAGAATACCATAAACAATAAAATTAGGCATCGGTAATATTCAGCTGTAACTTTTTTCTGTGTTATGAAACAACACACAAGCGTTATAAGATGTACCTACTACTACATTCTTAATGCTTTTTTAAAGAAGATCTCTCATTCGCTGATATTTATTTAAATGGCAATATCTTAGATCGCTCGAGTGGTTTCCAAACTAACTACCAGTGCCTACGAGATTTTGTGTTAAGACATTTTCGTTGACTATCGTACCTAGGTCATGTTTAATGTTTAAAAGCTTCATTTCTTCGTTCTCCATATCGTCTATCTGAACCTTCAACTCCGCAATCATTTGCATTTTGGGCTCAATCTATTCGAAATTCAATATCTTATCGTCAATTTGATATTATTTTACACTGGCATATAAATTCGAGACTATCTAATCTAAAATGTAACTAACTTACCTGATTCTTTAGTTCTGTTATTTTGAAGTTGAGCACAAACTTGTATTTTTCCAACTCTTGCTTTTTCCTCTTCAATTCATAAATTCGCTTCTCTTTATCCTGAATTGTGTTGTCTCTTTCGGCGATTTCCTTTTTCAAGTCCGCGACGTCTTTTTCTAGAGTTGCTATTACCTTTTGGAATTGTTTGTGTTCAACTGGAAATGAGTTGTTAAAATTTATATATCTGTAAAAATGTGATCATAATAGGCAGATCAAAATGACATAATTTTGTGACTTCATGATTGGGTGGTTCTTTTCTCGATAACTTTTCGCCATGGAAGTAGCATTGTTGCTTTAGTTATTATATACTGTACCTACCTTTAAGCTGCATAATTTGATGTTTGAACTCGTCGATATCTTTATGAGCCGTGATGAGTTTCTTCTTCATAAGTCCCGTTTCTCCCTTAAGCCTTACATTGGCATCCTTTTCTTCCTTTAGTTGGGCTTCGTACGATGTTTTTATTTCTATGATCTCACGGTCAGCATCATCTTCAATGGAGGATTTGATTGTTTCGTGTTCTCTTTTTTCTAAGTCTGCTTGCTCTTGTAACTATAAATTAAAAGTACCTAATATATTATACTTTAATTCCCATAAAAGATAAAACTGTTTGTTGCTTTTGTTGTAGTTCTAAAACTATAAAATGTTGGTAATGCCAGTACTCAAAACAATTTTTTATTACCTCTTGCAAAACCACATCTTTTTCTTCTAACTTCGATTCATACATCTCGGTGACATCTCTTAGCGCCTTACGTTTGCTGTCGGCCAGGTCTTCAAGCTGTTCTTCGTATTCTGTCCTCATTCTCGCAGTTTTATCTTCAAGGCTCTGAAATATCATTTTTTTTATTCTTTATTTTGAAAAGGGTTTAATTTCATTTTAATTTACATTATACAGGGTTAAAGTAACGTATGCAAGGGAACTAATTCAGATCTTTAGTAGTAAATGATTATCAACAACTTTTGTTCCAAGGCTTTTAGGTAAGTACTAATACACAAAAATATCAATTCACTATGTTTTTTTTTTCAGATTAGTAAACTTTTGATGGCGACTCTTTTTTGTACTAAAAAACAATTTTTTTCGATGATTTCTTTACAACAAATGTCGTTGGGTTTACGTAATATTGACTTCCTTTAAAATTGTGTCAGTTATAAGTAGCCCTGTATATGAATGGTGTGATTCAACATACCTGATATCTATGATATTCGCCAATCAGCTTGATATTAAAGTCAGCCTCCAGCGACTGCAGCGTCCTCTCGTGGCCAGATCTCAGTTTTTGAATATCTTGTTGTATCATTCCGATTTCGTGTGTATGTTCGTTTTCCATCGTCTGTAAAGAGAAACGAAATTTTTAGAAACTGTTTAAAGATCGGCAATCGCACGCAACAAATATGGATCTCAATGTTAATTATCGCAATACGATAATACACTCTTAGCTTATTAGTTCTTATACGTATTTTTATGTAAAAGTGGCACAAATAAAATCATTATCAATATCAGTTAGGTAAATTTAATCAATTAACAAAATAAAATGTATATTTACTAAATATAAGTAGGTATCAGATAGATATATAGATTTAGACTTTTTTTACTTAAATGTGTTACCTCATTTTTCTCCTTGAGCTCTTCAATAGCGGCACAATATCCTTCGTGAACTTCTTTCAGTTTCTCAGCTTGAGTCGCCTCTGCTTGACGTAGTTGATAAGTATGCTCAGTCTCCAATTCACTCATTCTCGTACTCAGCAACTGGAATATAAACAAAGAATTAAATCCAGGTCAAGATATAATAACGTGACATTAGTATTAAAATAAATCCAGCTGTGCCAACAAACCCATAAAATTACAAAAATAATTTCATACTTACGTTAATGTTGTTGATTTTCTCTTGCAAATCTTTCTTGCTAATTAATATTTCCTTAGCGTACGCGAAGTCTTTATCCAGAGCTATGGCTCTTCCGTCAGCGTTGGTGAGTCGCCACAGGCAGATAGATGCGTCTTCTGCCACTGAGACTAAAGTTTGATCATCGTATGCTAAAGCTATGCAGGATACCGGCGTGTTATGCATATGAAACTCATTATAGATAGCTTTATCGAGTAAAGGAAGCTGAACAGCCGTAACACCGCCTTCTCCACCAGTTATAAACAGCATCATATCAGATCTTGATAGCACAATAGTGTTCAAGGCACATCCGATCAGTGGCAGATTCCTTCTGATAGTGTTCGATCCTATTTCTTTCACCTCCCCGTCGGTTCCGACCGCAAACGTTGTTTTTCCGATACTGCAATTAAATTTGACCTTTGCTTATCGTGTGGTTTCTTATCTATGTAAATATATGAATACAATGTAGGTAGAGTGACCTGTTGACCGCGCAGCCGGCGAACTGATTGCTCTTCAAGATGACCTCGCCGACCCTCTGGCCCGAAGACATGCTCCACTCGTAGACAGCTCCCTCAGTGCCGCATGACACCAGGGTCAGATCATTCGCTGCCCATGCAAGGCAAGTTATCTGAACAACGATAATGATATACCTATTATTAAAACCAGCGCATATGCAAGGTAAATGAAATGCGCTAAAGTAAAGCCTAAATGGAATGGTGTGATGTTTTTACTAGATTGTGCGCGGACCAGACATAATAAGTGCAGAAACCACAGAGGAAGATATAAAAATGTTAAGACATCTATTTTCTTAGGTATTTTTTATAACCTTGTTGCTATAGTTTCAATATATAAATTATCCAATTATATAACTTTTTTCTTACCCGTCCATTATGGCCTTTCAAATTGAACACATTTTGGAAAGACACCGACGAGAAAACTTGTATCACTTGACCATTGACAGCAGCAAACAGATGTCCGTTGGTACTGAACTTGGCTTGCTTACAGTTCCTTATTGGAAACTCCCGCATGACCTCAAAGTCATCGATGAGCACCACCAAAAAACGCAGCTTGTCGGAAAATCCCACTATGGCAAAAAGTCCTACAAAAACACGATAATATGAGTATACACCCAGATTTATGTATTGTAAATATGCATACAAACCTTCAATCATACCTTCGTCAAACACCTATCGCTTTTTTTGTAGAATCATACTTCATATCATTATGCAAATTTACTGATAACTAATACACCACAACCTTTCAATGTAAGTTTGCTACGTTAAACAAAACAACATTATTAAGTTAATTGGATTTTCGGGCTTTAAAAAATTGCGAAATAAATTCACTTCACTATACATTTTAAAGAACTTATTTTTTCGTTAAATTTTAATGTCGTGAAACAAAAGTTGTTGGTTTTGACTTATCAATGTATTAATTAAGATCGACGCAGCTGGCACATTCAAAGAGAGTCCTATGTCCAGCAGTAGGATAGAGAAGGCTGTAGATGATGATATAAATTCAAATTCATTTATATGATGATACAAAAATACAGGAACATTCGCCACAAGTTTACCTTTCGGTGTGCAGCTAAAGTAGGCATACTCATACTCACATCATTATTACTACATACCTCTATGTATATGATAGACAAAACTGAATGATGAATGTATTATAGCACCCTTGAAGGTTGTGTGCTATTTACCAATATTCTTATAATTGCATTAACCTGTGGGATGCAACGACACGCAATGTATCTCCTCCTGGTACAGCTTTATCATCTCGACATCGTCAGTCATGTAGTTCCAGATCCGTATGCTCTTGTCCTGTTCCCCCGCGGTCATGAATATCGGCTTCCACGCACACATCGATATGGCGATGATCTTCCCGTAGTGCATCGCTGGACCGAGCTCCGTGAACTTTATTTCTGGGTTCTAGAAATCATATAAACTTCCAATTGTAACAACAACACACAATTACACAACACAATCTGTTACAATTTAACAGATAAAGATTGAATTCATTTAATATATCTATCCTAATTAATCCGTAAGAACTGGCACCATTAAAAACATTGCAACGCAAATTAATTACAATTGTTCACAATTTTCTTTTTTTATATTGGGTACTGCTATTTGTAAGAGCAACTGAAAAAAAATCTTTGTAAATTTGTAAGGCACCAACAACAAATATTTCAATAAAATGATAGATCCTTTATTCCCAACACTGAATTTTGAAGTCGCCAGAATGAAAATAATTTATTTTTTAACTTTTTAGTGACAGTAGACTAGAAGTCGTTTTATTGGTTTTTAAGTTTTCACTGCGTAAGTCAGTAAATACAATCTATGGTTTTGAAGAAAGTTATCATCATCATCAGCCCGTTATCAAGCATAATTTAAATCTCTCTTCTAGTACCCTCATATCTACTCTTGTAAGGTTAACAATATTTCAATTCTTATTTACCTGCAGCATATGCACTCCGAACAGCTTGACATAGTACAACTGCTTCCTCAGCGTAGTGATGAGCAAGGTTTCCTGGTTGGGGTCGATAGTGATGTGCTGGATGGCGTCCAGCTCCGACCACGTAGGGTACTCTCGCGTGTGCCTTGATGAAAAGATTGGGTTCAAATATACAGTGTTTGCAAAACTTTATGACTGTCTGGAAATGAGCTGTAAGGTTGATCTTTGTTGCGTTCAGTAGAGCAAGTCTAAAATTGCGATATGCCGCCGATAAAAAAACAGTTCAATTAAGAATCTCTTCTTTTGAAGTCGGCTAATAATTAAGGTTTAGAAGGTTTGAAATGTCTCATAAATTTATGTAATTTTATAGACTCCAAAATGGTTCAATTTCGGCTTAAAACAAGCATTTAATCCTAAGATCGACGGTAACTTATCAAGTTCAGGGAGTTTATAATAATGATATATTTTTTAACTCAACCGTTCACTCACTTGTATGAATGCTTGCATATTCTGAAGAGGTTGCGTTTTCTCCAATGATGTAGCGTTTCTTTCTCAAACATGTGAACGTAACCAGGACCGCAGGAGAAAGCAAATCCTGTAATAATAAAGTATTTTAAATTATATATTTTACGGCCTATCATTGAGCTGAATAAAATTCTCATGGCTGGCCTGTAATAAGTACTTAAAGAAGAATCAATTAAAAACTTACAGAAAAATATTAAAGATCTTTAAATATTTCAAAAATAAAGTATGGGGCAAAACTTAGTTACCTTTAGGAAAGTTGGTAAAGAACCTGACAGGGTAGCTTTCCTCGGACAAGGTCGATTCTTCCGCGAGATCTAGCTTGCTGGTAGCGCTCCCTTTGTCGCCCTCTGCCGCAGCTTCTTGACTATTTGTACAGTACATTATAAAATATTAATGATTAAAATAGATCAATATTTAGAATACTTAGAAAGAAAAATGCAAAATTTGACTTTACATTTGGGTCTTAATGTTACGTGCTATAAATCATTTTCGGATTTTAAAAAACCAGTCGCCAGAATTCTAGGAACTCGTATTGTTTTGCAAAATTATGGAAAATTTCGAGCCTCTCATCTCTGTATTCGTCACATAAGTAGTTGGTAGTCAGGGTAAAGGGCAAGGCTTACAAATATAGCTATTCTATTGGCATGTGCGCGTTAATTTACACAGCTACAGCACAAGGAGGCGGAAGTAGCACGACTGTATTACGCAACTTACTCTTGCTCGACCTTCTTTAGCGACATCTCCACTACTTCTGTCGCTTTGAACACGCAGTTCTGGCGGATTTCTCCATTTTCCACCATCATTATTATCCCGTTGTCGGTCCCGAACATGATACGGTCCGGAGTCAGCCACATGCAAGCTGTTATGTTGAGCTAAACCAAACAATACTAGTTAGCACATATACAGATCACCTACGAAAGTTACATACTACAGCAATTGAAAAATTTGCAATCCAGGATGATGTTAATCGTAGATTGAAGTAGGTAGACTATAAAAATGGTCGTAACCATCCAGAACGCAATTTAAAATTTATGAATGCTCCTAAATGATGCACCTAAAGCCACATGATATATTATGAGTTAATTTATTAAGTGCTAACCTGCACTATGGTTGTTTTAAATTAAACTTTTATTGGAAAATGAGCGAAAATAATCACGACCGGCAGGATTCGAACCTGCGTATTTCTGCTACCGTCAGAACGCCTTAACCACTAGGCTACGGTCTACTAACTGCCAGGCGCGAAAATCCACACCCATTTCCATACACTTCAGACTGAGCGGCTGATGGCACCACTTGTGCTGTCAGAATATGTCTAACAAGCACTCATATCGATGTACTATGGACACCTGATATGACGAGAAATGGGCCTTTCGCGTTTTAATTATGAGTTAATTTATTAAGTGCTAACCTGCACTATGGTTGTTTTAAATTAAACGGTAACAGTTTCTGACGGTAGCAGAAATACGCAGGTTCGAATCCTGCCGGTCGTGATTATTTTCGCTCATTTTCCAATAAAAGTTTAACATGATATATTGCTCTTGTTATTTTTTTGTAGTTACTGGTCCATGAAAATCTATTGTAAGTAGGTGGCTGTTGGGTTTTATGGCAATCGAAATTTTGTTAGGTATCTTATTTTATATAAGAACTATCTCAATCGTATTTTGTAAAGTTCTTACATTTTCAGCCTTACACCAGCCCCACTGTCGCCAAACTGTCTCCGCCACGTTCATGATGCGAAATGTGGCAGGACCTGTTATCACGATCAACGTTGCATCCGTAGGGTTGCATTGTACCTACAAAATTCCGCAAGACAGTACTGAGTAAGTGAGCACTGATCTCTAATAAACTAAATACATACAACAAGCAAAGTGTTTTCCGAGTATACTTACAGAGTCCACATAACCCTGGCCACCTGGATTCTGAGCTTTCGCATGACTTTCTACCTTCCCTTTGTCCCAGTTATAATAATACAGGTACCAGTCCGGTTCCCCAGTCACAGCGACTATATACTTGGAGTCAAACGTGAACTGAACGCAAGCAAACTCCCGCGCAGTAGAGTTCTCAAACGGAACCGTCAAGATTTTTCGTCGCTTGTAAGTTGTCAGGTCATAGATTGTTATGATAGGCTTCTGGCCTTCCTCGGCGATTTCGTTCAGGGCTAGCCATCGTCTGAAATAACCTTCTATTTAGTATAATAAAAAACTCATACAAATTAATAAAATATCTCAGGCTCACCGATTTGGAGCCAGTACCAATGATTTGATAGGTTTGTGCTTGTCCTGAAGCCGGATAAACTTCTGTTTCTTCTGAAGATGGTTGTGTATAACAATGACTCCTCCAGCTGGGTACAGAATCTCGGACTCCGACAGATAGTGGGCATTGAACCTAAACAGAACTCTAGGTCAAGAATGAAAGGAAAAGATCAATCAAGGCAGCGCTGAGCGGGAGTGCTCGGGACTCCGTATTAAATCATTCAACTCCATTTAGCGCTAACTAATGTTCTTTGCTAATATATTGTGATCGACTAGCTATTGTTCGCCAACCTTGAAGTAAATGAGTAGCAATACCTAACTTAAATAGTGAATAATTAGCAATTTAATTGGCTAAGGCATAAACTTTCAAATCTATTTTCGATACTCACTGTATGTCCGTCCGGAGGCCATAAAATATCCGCGCCTGTATATTGGGAGGTGTAGCCACTGCCATAACTATTTTTTTCTCTGTAAATAAGATCTTAAAATAACTAATATGATATCATAAAGAAACGTTTTCTGTAAACTACGCACGAACGGCCAAGCGAAGTCTTTTAAATTGAGTGACGTTGTCTACTTGCAGTCAATGTTGCTATGGATACGTTTGCTGACCTATTTTCTTTGAAATAGGTTTATTGGCTAGAAACTAGGTTGCAAGATGATTGACTGTCTTGTTTTCGGACGGTGTTTGTAAAGGTGACACTCTGTTACCCGTTTTATTTCTAATGCCTAAGATCCCCATAGTCAGTCATATTTTGCGAATCTACTCTAAGCAGTCAGCTAGAAATGGCCAAGAGTCGTGCCATTTAGCCACGCTACCTGATTGCTGCTCAATGCCGTCTGTAGAGCAGCATCCTCTCTGCAATGTCTGAGATAACTCCTTGCTTCCGGCTCGTCCACACGCGCTCGCTCATATTTAGTCATATGCGCTTGTACCTGGGTATTACACGCAACTGATTCCTTGTATGAGGAATGTCCTTGGATCAAGGAATTTGTTCTCTCGTACGTAATCTCGTGAATCTCGTGTAATGTGTATGAGTAAATCTATGATGATGATCTATGATGATTATTATCATTTGACCTGTATTTCATTTTTAATAAATATCTGTATCTCTATAATATGTTTTGTGTGCTTTACCAAGTGAGTCTTCTTATGTAGGTTAGGATATATAAGTAGATTTTAGAACAAAATTATTAACTGGAGTAAAATTGAAATACTTCGATGTATACGAATTTGAACGTACATTACTTTGTTTAGAGGTCATTCATTCAGCGTAGGCAGTTACTTTGAATTATACATAATTTCGTATGGATAATATTCAAAGAAAACAAAACGATTAAATCGATGTTAACTGCTGAACTTCAAATTCTCGATTAAGTAGGTAGGTAGATATATTGAAATTATAATCCGACCTAGTCTAATTTTCGATCTAATGAATCCTAGATTTCCCATTCACCCAACACTGCTAATTTCTCGGTCCGATTTCGTGCCTTACTTTTATTTGCTTGCAAATTTGAAAGCTAGACTTTCTTTCTGGTACAGGTATTACACAATGTAGTGTGACTTCTCTCGAAGTCGATTAAGTAGATGAAAATAGTCATCATCTTTCCTCGCTTCTGCAGATGTATGTTGTCAAGAATCAATGTATGTAACCCAAAAACCGTAGATATTACAGATTATAAGTAGTTACAATCTCTTTATGTGCCTCTGTTTAGAATATAATATATGATTTAAATAGAATTACTCACTAACGCAGAAAAAACCGGCCAAGTGCGAGTCGGACTCGCGCACCGAGGGTTCCGTAAAATATGCAGCTTAAATTGCTGTTTCTTTTGATTGCGTTGACATAGAAGTTTGATTTTGCTACAGCTTAAAGGTATTATAGACCTGAGTATTTGGTATGAATTTCAATTTAATACCTCTACGCGTTTATGAGGAAATGGGTAGTAAGTTTAAGATTATTAAAAAAAAAAATTGTGATGTAACTAAAAATTTATGGTTTTCGTAATTTTTCCTTTATCTATGCTATAAGACGTTGCTTCGTACCAAATTTCAAGATTCTGAGTTCACGGGAAGCACCCTGTAGGTTTTGATTCCCTTGCAAGTGTCGAAAATTTGCGGCATAAATGGCTGTATCTTTTGATTGCGTTGGCTTAGAAGTTTGATTTTTTCACAGCTTCGAAGGAAGACAGTAGACCTGAGTAATTGATATAAATTTCAGCTTCATACCTCTACGCGTTCCTGAGAAAAAGGGTCTTGACAGACGGACGGACGGACGGACAGACGGACAACAAAGTGATCCTATAAGGGTTCCGTTTTTTCCTTTTGAGGTACGGAACCCTAAAAACGCAAAAAAAATCTCAATATTGTCCATCTCTTAAATTTTTAGAAGATGATTTAACTAATGATGGTATCAGTTATGTATATCGATCAGGTGTCTTAACACAATGAATACAGAACAATGCAGCTGTGAACTCCATCGAGACAAGATAACATGTGTTTATCTAACAAGTGGCCCAGTCAATGGATTGGCGATAGCTGACACAATGACAGCATGTCGTAATGCTCAGAAAATAATCTTCTAATTGAGGGTAAGTGCTGGACATCCTGTGATCTGTGATGCCTTTCTTTGCCCTCGCTGGTGTAATTGTACAATGCATTTTGTATTCTGACTTTAATGGTTGTAAATGCATAATAAAGTTGACATTTATGCAGTTATGCATACATAATTAGGCCTGGAGTTATATAAGGAAATTACTTACCTAACTACCACTAAAGATAATTTACTATAGAATCGTACTCGTATCTATAGTTTGTGATTTATTTAAAAAAAAATGAATTGTGTATCGGTTTACAAGGCAGTGTGTTCTGAGTGTTGAGTTCTACCGATCTCTTCTATGGTACGGGCTAGATTGTAGACGGCAATGCAACTTTTCTCTAGTACTAGCAAAAAATAGTACTTATAAAATTATTTTTTCCACAGATTTTATTTTACTATTGTTATTTTCCATTTAGGATTTCTAGGGCCGAAATCAATTCTAAACAAATATATATCACTTCTTTCTCGTATCAATCAATTAAGCATTTTATCACAACCTATCAATACGGCTTGTGATTCAACAAAGGCAAGGCTGTCGAATTTTCCAGTGAGATTACACTGCTTTGGAGAATTCGTGCCGAGAAATGAAATGAACTTTTTCTACCTATCTTATTAATGAGGTAGACTGTACCTACCCTTTGTTTAAAGTAGGTATTATAAAAACAAAAGCAGACAGTGACTAAGTAAGACCCTTTGTTTTTGTTGTAAGCACAGGAGCTAAACTAACCCACATTAACATATTAAGTAGGTATAAGTTATTAAATTAGAACATAAAGAAATGAAAATAATTGAACGCTGTATTAAGTGCAAGATGAAATAAATACGACACATATTAAGTAAAGATAAAGTTGTTTTATTAAGCCTTATAGTTTGTTTCAGTGTCTTTCTCAAAATCTACATTGTCATCTTCTTTTATAGGATCTTTTATAAGAAGGAGCCTTTATTTGGACGTTGTTTTGATCGAATACTGTTAAGAGATCCAATCACTCTAATTAGGTAAAATATGCTATAGTTCTTGAGTTAGATATAATCAGTCACTAAAAAAATTAGATAAGGTATTATTAGCGACTTTCTTTCTAGTTAGGTATATAGAAACTTTGTAACAGCACGTTATCATAAAAGTTGAACACTTCAAAGGCAAGTTACAAGGGTATCGTTAATATTTGGTTTGAATCGATCGATACCTACAGCAGGCGGATCGGGTCGGGTCACTCCATTAGTGTTGGTATTTTGGTGGCTTTTATCCTCCTGTGGTAATGCTGACTCACGAACCAATTTTAGTGCCTATATAACTAATATATTTACAGATCTTTAGGGCAGTACCTACTTCTGTATTCTTTGCATAAGGCAAGTTACGGAATGAATACAATAATTACCAACAACTTGCCATATAGGGCCTTGCCAAAATTGGCGAAATAAACTCCTAATTTTATTTATACTCCATCCCAGATCGACTAAAGTTCCAAACCGAAACATATTTTGTAATCATTAATTGAGTATTGTTGTTATTCAAGATCCCATCTTGAATCTCTCAAGGAAAATGCGAACTTATATTTCCATAGGTACCTACATAATTACATTTTATGGTAAGTATATATATTATTAGGTAGTTATACGAGAATCATTGCATCTATAAGAAGTAGGTATCGTAGAAATATAGAATGCATCACCAAGGTTACTTAATAAAACATAGTAAATAGTTATAATGTGAATAATTGTTTTGCGGAATTTGTCCTCAACTCAAAACAAAGCGAATTTCAAGAATTTAATATGTCACGCCTATTTATTTACATTAGATCTGGCACAGAGCCGAGTAGTGTGTACATTTTCTTTAAAGTCATGATTCCTTAATGAAAACATACCTAATATATGTACAGTTTATGATAAGATATAGTATCCATCTAAAATAATATTGCCTGAGAAAGTTTTTTTCTCTGGACTTCTGTGGAAAACCAGAACTGAACATATTTTATTCGACAAATTTTATTAAAAAAATACATGGAAATTGCTCTTTAATGAAAGAAAAGATATTTTTATCAAACTAATTCACGGTTATCTTATTATTAGGTAGGTACTTCATGTTAACTTTTTAATACATTTTCCCATCACGACCTTCGTCCACAATGTGACGATGTGTCGGTATCAAAGTACGAGTGGATACACAATGCCGTCATCTTTGTAAATAAAGGCTACTTTTTACAATAAAATAAATATGCAATATTCTATAGGTGGGCCGGGTGTTATGCTTATGAAATATCATTTCCTGTTGTTGCAAACATCTCAAGTGTCAAATAACATTGAAGTGCATTTCCGAGTTGCAATGTAAAATAATATCAAAATAATGACTTATTGTATGTGTAGGTATATAGCTGCATTTTCAAAATATCTATAAAGTTTTAATTCTGATTGAATCTAGACAACTAAAAAATATTACGTGCCTTCTTCTTTCTTCTTTCTTAGCCTTTAAGGAGTCCATTTCTGAACATAGGCCTCTCCTATTTTTCTCCATAACTCGCGATCTGCTGCTCTAGCCATCCAGTTGTGACCCGCGTGCTTCCGGATGTCATCAACCCATCGTAACGGTGGGCGGCCTCGTGGTCTCCTGTCTGCCCATGGTCTCCACACTACTAGTCTTCGTGTCCATCGGTGACAGTCCATTCGAGCAATATGGCCAGCCCATCTCCACTTTCTTCCCGTTATGACTTCTACTACGTCTTTTAGTCCCGCAGATACCGCAGATACACTGCGCCTGATCGAAAAAAGACGCCAAATGAATAGTGACGTAAATGCTGATCAAAAGGAACTATCGCAATTGCATAAGGAAATCCGAAATAAAATCCGCAAAGATCTGCAAGAGCATAACGAGAAAATCATCCAAGACGCTATAGAACGGAACAAAAGTCGTAGGTCTCTGAAACTTCAGCTATCTACCGGTAAAAAAGCTATTTTCAAGTTACAGAGAGAAGATGGCACTGTCACATCAAATCGGGATGAATTACTGAACATTGCTCACCGATACTACGAGAACCTCTACAAAAGCAAGGTTACAAACCCAGCCATCGCAGTGGAACAACACAGTTCGCGAAGGCCACCTGTGCTCAATGTAGGGTCTGAAGATCTGCCAGATGTTACGCCGGATGAAGTCTGTTTGGCCCTACGGCAACTCAAAAACCGAAAATCTCCTGGTGAAGATGGCATTATTCCTGAAATCCTGAAAACACCTTCTAAGAAATTGCAACTAGCACTAGCAATGCTTTTCACAAAGTGTTTAATAGAAACAAAGGTGCCTGAAGACTGGAATAATGCCGTTATTACACTACTACACAAAAAAGGAGATATAAAGAAGTTGGACAACTACAGACCAATAAGCCTCCTATCTCATGTGTACAAGTTGTTCACACGAGTAATAGTCAACAGACTGAAGAATAAGCTTGACTCATATCAGCCACGGGAACAGGCAGGATTCAGATCCGGATACAGTACCTGCGACCATCTACAAGCTGTAAAAACCTTAATCGAGAAGTGTCATGAGTACCAGAAGCCGATTATGGTGACATTTGTAGATTATGAGAAAGCTTTTGACTCAGTTGAGGCTTGGGCTGTGGAAAACTCGTTAGTGGAGAGTAGAGTTGATGAGCGTTACATAAAGATGGTTAAGTATCTCCAGGAAAATGCAACCGCATGTGTCAACCTGCATGAAAAAACTCGAAAGTTTAAGTTATCTAGAGGAGTCAGACAGGGTGACACAATTTCTCCAAAACTCTTTACCGCGACTTTAGAAGGCGTCTTTAAGAAGCTAAATTGGGAAGAGAAAGGTATCGAGATAGAAGGAGAGCGGCTCACAAATTTGAGGTTCGCCGATGATCTGGTGTTATTCTCAGATAATGTCCCTGATATGTTGTCTATGATTCAAGACCTGAAGACAGAATCTGGAAAAGTAGGGTTGAAAATGAATATATCGAAGACCAAAATTATGACTAATATACCAGGCGTGGATAGATACCATATGCCTGTGGAATTGGTGACGAGCTACATCTACTTGGGACACAGAATAACACTAGGTTTAGGAAATCAGACTGCAGAGGTAGAAAGGCGTATATCCCAAGCCTGGGCAGCATTCGGCGCAAACAACCAAATACTTCGCAACAAGAAGCTGTCTATTAAACTGAAGGCCAAGGTATTCGAAGAATGTATCACGCCGGTCTTCACGTACGGTGCTGAAACTATGACTCTCACAGAACGATCAGCTGAGAAACTTAGAGTCGCGCAACGTGCCATGGAAAGAGCTATGCTCGGAATCACCTTGCGCGATAGAAGGAGAAACGAGTGGATACGGCGAAAAACGGGACTAAAAGACGCAGTGTATCTGCGGTAAGTTTTTGTGTACTTGCCTGCACGTTTACCGGAGTGACGGAGCTTAAAGTAGTGTTTAAGCATTCAACCAGTCTCTGACACATATCATCTACTGAGTGTTCGACCATTTCATCAGCATTCAAACTGGAGTCAAGGCGTTCTTTGATGTAGTCCTGATTATGGCGTATGATTTCTTTTTTGACATGGTTTGGTGTTGGTCTCTTAGTTATCAGATTTCGCCTATCTTTCCTAATATCAAAGTAGCATTCTGCTCTTACCAGCCTGTGATCGCTACCTGTGTCGAATTTGTTTAACACACTCACATCCGAGATTACGCACTTCCTGTCTGTGGGAGTTGTTGTTGGGGAGTAAGGGGAGAAGGGGAGTAAGGGGAGAACGGAAACAACACCTATCCGACCCAAACGCCAACCCCCCCTGCACGCGCCATGTTGTTCGTATAAGAATAGCTGGCGGCGGTGGCAGAGTCACCGTGGTACTCCCTGCTAGACAACGAAAGGGGCAATGGCGACCGAGCCGTGGCGGTATAACCACACGCCCAACATGACACTTAGTTGGAAGAGGCTACATCAGCCTAGGGAGCTAAATCCTTCCTGAAATGCATGACCACCAATCCGTCGTGGCTGGCGTGGTGGATTAGGCTACAATCCCTCCTACAAAAAATGACAGACGAAAATCAAAATCGACCCCGAGTTCCCAGCGCTTCGTCTCTCCCCGGTCCGAGCAGTGGCCGGGTGACATGGGGCAGGGGTGCGACAAGGAATCACTGGGAGTTGACTCACTGCCGTACAAAACTATATATTGCAACATACAACATCCAGACAATGGCGGAACCCGCTGATCTACACAAGTTGGAAATTGAGTTAGAGAAGATCAAATGGGATATAGTTGGCCTCTGCGAGGTAAGACGACCAGGAGAAGAGGTAACCATACTTCAATCAGGACATGTACTTTATCATAGAGAAGGCACCATACTGGGACAAGGTGGAATGGGATTCATGGTCAACAGGAAGTTGAAATCCCGGATTACTGAAGTCAACAGTTTGTCTGATAGAGTAATTTATATAAAGTTGAAGCTGTCCAATATGTACGAACTGAAAATTATCCAAGCGCACTCACCTACAACAGATCATTCAGACGAGGAAGTAGAAAATTTCTATGACGACATCTCTAATATCCTTGACAATATCAAGACCCGGTATACCCTACTTATGGGAGATTTCAATGGGCGAGTCGGAATGAAATTGAGTGATACAGAGACAAGCATTGGTCAGTATGGCCTGGGCATAAGAAACAAGAGAGGACAGACGTTACTTGATTTCCTCCAACAAAGGCGTTTATATGCCATGAACACATTCTTTTCCAAGAAACCCCAGCATAAATGGACTTGGAAGCACCCGAATGGCCGGAACAAAAACGAATATGATTACATTATTACGTGCCTTACATACTATAAAATCGAATAACAAGTTTAATAAGCAAAGCAGCATGCATCACGAATTCAGTCTTGATAAATAACGGGGAAAGTTCCCAGCATTTTCCTTCCAGGCGAGTGAACACGATCGGCCGCGGTGGAGTGCATTCGCCATGCAGCCGTGGTCACTACATTCACAACACAGCATTGCAGTGACCGCTCTGCAGTACAGCCAGTGATAACGCCCGGTCTCTACCGCGCCACTCTTACCACCAGTCAGCCCCAAGCTACCGCGCCGCGCCGCCGCGTCGCTCCACACCGCAAAACAAACGCAATTATCTCCCGCGATAAATTCACTATCAAACCGTGATAACGCCGCAGTGATAAAGATAACGTTCGACGCCTGTGTACCATACCTATTATGTAAAAGTGAGTTTCCCAAAGGATTGATCATGGCTGCGACGGCGGCTCGCAAGAGTTCCATCCACGACTACCCTGAGCATCTGAATCCTTTCCACGAGGATGACAATCACAACAGGATTCGGTTCTGGACGCTGGGGAAGAAGCTGACCAGGTCTAACAGCATCACGAACCTCAAAAATTCATGGTAAGTTCCTCAAGCTAATCATATACCTAACGAGAGTTCTTCATTCTTCATATCTCTCTCTATTAGTCTATGCATGCATATGAACAGTTAAGCATAGGATAATTAGGTTACTGGCCCATCATCATGATTCATTGATTTTCAAAGATTTCGGTCAATGATTTCACTGAGTAATTTCACCCTGAAGTGGTAATTAGACACCTGGCGCTATGTTAGCGGTTTTCTGAGGAGGTTAGTGGAGGCAAATAATACAGCAATAATTTAGCGTAGCTTATAAATACTAGGTTTTAGTGTTTAAAGAATCAAGGTACAAAAGGTGATAAATTTAGATATGCTGTAATGTTTGTTCTGTGTGGTCATCTTTGCGTGCTTTAGAATAATGATGCGAATCCATTTTTATTATTTTCGGAATGTTTATCGATGCTCATTGGCAATTCTATAAGAGCATCGCATACATAAATATGTAAGTACTTACGTATGTATAATATGATAAGGTGATGTAGATGATGTGGTTTACGCCGAACCATTAAATGCGGGAAAATTAAAAAACTTCTCTTATTTTCGGGAACTCCATAACGTCGTAATCAATTGTATCTTTAAAAGGCTCGTCTTAGCATAATGCAGTATTTTTGCTAGAAAATTTTCGACACCAAGCCGCAACTTTCATAAGATTTTTTTTATTAGTTACTTTGATAGGGTAGGGATATCTATCGCACATTGTTAGGTAGGTAGGGCAGTGCCAATACCAAATATTGTGCTATACGCTATCTCCATCGTAAAAGTGTTATTTACATGGCTCTAGGACTAACCTTGAGCGGTTAAATTCTCGTTCAAAACGACCCAATTTTCCGGAAAATCTTGAAAATCTTGTGTGGTTTTTATAGACATTGTTCTCTTTTTAATGATACTTATTATAAAGTGTTGTTCTTTATTATGCAGTGAATCATTGAACACAAAGAGCTGAGTTTTAGTGGTTTAGGTAGTTTCTGTTTACGCAACAGTGACGTTGGTTGCAAGTGCTTCTGCCCCGATTACGCGTGATTTGAGTTTTCTTTATCAAAGGGAAAAATGGGTTAATCTTTGTTATATCTTCATTAAATTAATAAAGAGTATCTGTTATTAATAGGGAATATAATTTGTGTACAAGGTCGTTTTAGCATAACTTCAACTATATAGGTAATCCGCGCGAAACGTTTTGGGTAAGGTTGTCTATATTATGTTAAAAGTAAAGCAACGGTCTTATATCAGCTGTTCGGTACAAAAAAAAACCTATTTCCCGGATGAAATGTGTGATGGAGTAATTTTTGACGCGAATTTCCAAGTCCTAGAGCAAACGCTTTTGGTTTTGATATTCTTCTTCTTATCCAATGAGAGTGGCCAACTCTGGCGTCGAGAGTTTATCAAGCCGCCCTAAGAGCTTCTGACATGGCTTAACGATTGCCGTTATATATATACAAACAGCCGATATATGTATGTACATATCTGTACCTGTACTTACCTAACTCTGTATTACGAATATTTCGGACACTAAAATAAAACCTATAGTAGGTATATACTGTGATACTGCTGTTAACTAATAAGTGTATAAGTATAATATCCGTTATCTCGTACCCACGACACAAGCGTTTGCTTAGTGTAGGACTAGATGGCGATGTGTGCAATGTCCCGGAATATTTATTTAACTTTTATTTAGGCTTTATGTACCGATGTAGGACTTCGATAGAGGAAAGAACCGGTTTATGTATAGATCGTTGTGGTCTGAGTAACGTAGGTACATGTATCGTCACCGAGTATTTATAGACTTGAACTCACTATTGTCACTTGGTTTGTGGTTATTTGCATAATTATATCGCTAGCTTGAGACAATACTTGATACTTGACTTTAACTGTTCTAGTTAGACATTTAATTAGGGTATTATCTTGTGTTTGAGTCCTCTACCTCATTAATAACTATGTGACAGTCTCGTGACTTCTACATAGAATTAATTCGTTGCAGTATATTTGGGCAGTTGAATATCAGGCAAGTGGTAGTCAAGCGTAAGCCTATATCATGTAAAATATATGTATATATCACGATGGACTTCTCGGATTTAGTTAATATTATTATGGTTTCGTTTTTCATGTGAGTAATAAGTAAATGAATGGCCTCACACTGACTCCCTGCTCTTGTATGGGACGCAACTTGCGTCGATACACTAGCTCCTTCTCGCCTCAGTGGAACAGTACAAGCGGCAGGAGCCGCGGCGGACGCAGCAGAAGAAGCCAAGCGGCGAAAATATACATCATTATCGACTGATTATATTTTCGTACCGCTTGGCTTCGAAACTTTTGGTCCGTGGGGTAAAAGCACGAAGTCTTTTATAAAAAAATTAAATAAAATGTTGATTGACATCACTAGAGACAAGAACGCTGGCTGGTTCCTTGGTTCATTTCTATAGCAATCCAGCGTGGGAATGCAGCCAGCGTTCTTGGCTCCATACCACATGTAGATTGTTTAAATTTAGTTTAGATGTAAATACTCTTTTTTAGTTCTATTAGTGTTAATATGTGTAAATATTATTTTTTATTATTTTAATAAAAGTAAATGAATGTATTGAATGTAATAACGGCAATATATGTATATTAATAACGCTATAGCGAATGGTGAAATGGTTTCAGAAATTTCATCAATGAAATTGTGAATATGTGTAAAACAGAAGTGAAAGAAAACAAAAACTTTTAGTTTCCAAATCCACGACAATTATTTGTAACAATTCAACGCACCTTACAAATTTAGACACGCTCTCTGTCCACAATTATGATTAGTCTAAGAGATACTCGATTGAAAACAACAGTGGATCTAAATGTCTAAATTTCCTTAGAACATTGCGCAAGAATTTACATAACACGTTTATCGAACTAACTTCTAAGCAATAAAATTTAGTTTAGTCATTATTTGTATTGCAGTTAGGCAAAGTCATATCTGAAAAGTCTGTAACATTTCGTAAATAGGCGTTAGAAAGTATATTTTGTTACGCAAAGTAGGTGCTAGACTGCCAGTTAATATCTTGTATAACTAGTAGTGACCGGCGGTTTCGCTCATTGTTAAATAAGTGAGAAAAAATGTACGCTATACCTTCATACCTCAAAATAATCCTCGCTTGAATAATCAACTTTATAGTGCCTGTCTGCATACCTCTCTAAGCTATACTTACTGTGTTACTTGTGATGTTTTCACTTTATTATCAAAAAAAAATATTGACAATGCCTCTCATAAAATCATTTTACCAAAGTTTAAAATAGTACATAACACTACTTCTACTTCGTCTTTGCAAGTGTTCATTTTATTCGCGACAGTGCTATACCTTTATATGGTATGAAAAAATAAATAACCATCAATGGCAATTTGCTTTATCATATAGAAAACAAAAGGGGTTTATTTTACCTTCATGTAATGTTATGAATAATCCAGTATAACATAAAGGTACATATACTTTCAGTACCGTCTTGCCACGGTAATTCTATTACCGTGGTCTTGCATCGTCATAAAGCAAACAAAGTGATGCGTTTAATCTGGCTCGCAGCCAACTCGATTCGAGTCGGCTTTAAACTTCTTTTTCTTGTTCTCATATTCGACTATTTTCGTAAACATGTTACCTAATTTAATTGGATTTAAACAGATATGGATAAGATTTGTAAACACTATCTGATAAAGACAAAAATAAAGTAGGTTTTATTACAATTTGTTTGATTCGTCATTCATAAAAAACCGGCCAAGTGCGAGTCGGACTCGCGCACCGAGGGTTCCGTACAAACCTGCAAGGTTAAATATTTTGTGATGTAACTAAAAATTTATGGTTTTCGTAATTTTTCCTTTATCTATGCTATAAGACGTTGCTTCGTACCAAATTTCAAGATTCTGAGTTCACGGGAAGCACCCTGTAGGTTTTGATTCCCTTGCAAGTGTCGAAAATTTGCGGCATAAATGGCTGTATCTTTTGATTGCGTTGGCTTAGAAGTTTGATTTTTTCACAGCTTCAAGGGACAGTAGACCTGAGTAATTGATATAAATTTCAGCTTCATACCTCTACGCGTTCCTGAGAAAAAGGGTCTTGACAGACGGACGGACGGACGGACAGACGGACAACAAAGTGATCCTATAAGGGTTCCGTTTTTTCCTTTTGAGGTACGGAACCCTAAAAATCGAGCTGTAACTAAAATGCTTTGTTATTTCTTTTGTAGCCATTTTGTCTAATTCCAAGAAAATATTATTTTATTAAATTCACACAACTCTACCATGCAACCTTATTTTGCAGCTCTTCATGCAGCTGAATAACATTTTAAAGGGGATTTGAGTAAAAAATAATAGTTAAAGCAAGAAACGATCACGATAGCGGATTTTTTATACTACTACGTTCTATTATTATTATTTCTTCTTTACTCTTGAGTCGTATTTCCTCATGACTGAGGGTCGTTATTCCCCCGCAGAATTAATTCGTTAGGGGAGTTCTCTTGGGCAGATACATCGTGGTGGGCGCCCAGGTCCTTCCAAGGAAGACATGTTCTCGGATATTGTGATCTTCCAACATGTCGGTTTCCTCACGATGTTTTCCTTCGGTGAACGCAAATCTACACTTAACTTGAAAGTGCAAGTCGTTGCTGTAGGGCCAAATTCGAACCAGGGTGCGTCTTGATGAAAAGCGGACACTGGAACCGCTGAGCCACTTCCACCTATTTCTTTTTATATCTTTTTCTTTACTACTGCGTGAATAAAATGGGAAGGTGCATATAGTTTTTTGATATATAGCTATATTATTATATATCTAGTACCTATACTCAGATTGTAGGTACACTTACAACTACAACTTGTAAGTGTACAAACATTATATAAATTCTAAAATGCACATGTATAATATGTCATAAAGAATACTTAAATGGTTCTCAATATAATGTACATTACCTACTTATTTTGTACCTATTCCTTAATGAGTAATAGAAATAAAGGATTTTTTATTCTTATTTTATTTTATTTACCTATACTCAGATTACCCGTATGCATTAATCGTTGTTATCACGCAATATACTCGCATCTCGACCTACTAACCTTCATAATGGCTAGAAGCATGCTCGACAATTACTATCATTGGCCTCTGCATTGAAACACAATATGTGCTGCAAATTAATTAGCTTCTTGAATTATAGCTCTTTGCAACTTGTCTTGAGTATAGGTAGTAATAGAGAAGGTTAACGATATTGGAATTATTATGTGCTGGAATAAGTAAAAAATATATGTTGTTGTATATATTTCAGATTACATAGTTGTTAATATTATTTTTGGAATAAGTAATTACTACCAAATTTGGACCTAGCTGACCGTGGAAATATGGTAGAGTAAAGCTGTGGACTAAAAATATTGCGTACTTTTCTAATTTTGTGAAAAACTCAAGGGAAACTCCACGAACTCTAAAAAAACTAAAATTTTGTGCATCAAGAACTTTTTCTTAATAAATCACTATGAGACTATGTTTTTAGACTACCAACATTAGTTTTCTATATTCTGTGGTTTCTAGCCGTTTATAGTTTATAGTTTTTAGCCGCGTTTTCTGCGCACTACAATCTCGGGGTTTTCGAATCTAGGATATAGGACCAGGGGCATAGAATACAGACCAGGGGTAAACCAAATAATATCTCCGTATGCTGTAGTTACGAGTAACGTTAAAAAGCATATAATTATGTACCTAATAACTTAACAGCGAGACTATGGAACTGTCTACCAGCTGGAGCCCTGTTTCAAGAAATTTATAACCCAGGGGCTTGAAATCTAGAGTAAATAGGTTTCTTCTAGGCAAGCGCGCTACATCTAGACTACAGTGGTGCTTAACATCAGGCATGCTGTAGCCAAACGTAAGCCTATTTCGTGATGAAAAAAAAACCTATTTACGTGAAGACCTATGTACGTTAATACGGTGAACACAGTGAAATATGTTAAATATACAAATGTACATAGAGTATACAAATAGGAACTAAGGTCACCCAGTTTCGGTCACATTTTATCGAAGGACATGATGTTAAATCTATATGCGAAGGATTATGAGGCAGAATACCTTCTGTTATCTCTTATCAGTGACAAAGTAAAGTGTAGCGTTTTTTTTACTACAAACATGTGATCGTATGATCTACTGTTGAATGTTGTTACCAAATGGGTGAATTTTATATTGAAAACTATCAAAATAGTTATTAAGTAGTTTGTTCGCGTTTGCTTCCTGTTTCAAAAGTATTTTAGGGAAAAGAATTAATAGTTAAATATAGAGAAATACTCAAAAAAATTAAATAATTGGATTTTAGAATTTCGATACGATTTTCCTATAATTTCCCTTCCAAGTACTCATATATTTTCCTTATATGCTTTTGCCATGTTGGTCACGTTTATATACATTTATATACTAGGCTTTACCACGCCTTGTGACTAAAGTAAGCGCTAAGTTACTACCTGTGGAATTTGTGTAGGCTTGTCCAAAGTTGAAAATTAAGTCCAATACGAGATCTGATGATTACTTAAATGATCTTGTCTTGGTAACATTTGCGCTAAGATGAGATTTGTTGTGGTAATTAGGTCACAAGCACTATCAAAAAGGAAAAAATAGAAAAATCCATCATAAGACTGCGGAGACTGGTCAAATAATTTATTCTTCAACTCATGTTTACATGTAGGTACCTAACAGTGCAGTCTTTGGAAATAAACAAAGTATAAAGACTTAATAATCGTAGTGTTAATTAAACACTAACCAGTATTCTAAGAGCATTATCATTTCAATACAACGGGTTATACTATACGATATCTAAGAACAAGATAATACTGATATGAAAACAATGACTGACTCTTTGATTCGATAAAGTGTTATTAAAAAACGCTTAACTGTTCTATAACAGTACGTTGTGATACAAAAGAACTACGAGTATATGGTGTGATCACTGTTGAATGTTTATTTATTAGTTACAGAGAGCTAAAGAAGAAAGAAAATCAAACTTACTTCTTCTGATTTATAACTATTTGCTTGTAGCTTGGTGAGATTATCTTCGATCTTAAATGTATTTTATTTGAACCTTCTGCCCGCCACCGTACCCTCCAATATTTTTTGGATGGTCGGATTTTTTTATTCGCTATATAATAAATAAGTACATACATAACATAGACGTCACTGGAGCACAGGGCCTGCAAATGCTGATCAAGTAGTAGGTACCTAAGCAACATTGGCGTTCAAAAGAAA
Source organism: Macaria notata (assembly GCA_927399415.1). NCBI lineage: Eukaryota > Metazoa > Arthropoda > Insecta > Lepidoptera > Geometridae > Macaria > Macaria notata. The sequence goes on from OV656727.1 coordinate 8,553,660, forward strand.
TCAACCAAAAAACCTAAATCCCTTTAAACCACAACACTAATAACATTCACAACCGGATTCATGTATTTGCAGAGTCAGTTTAAATGCAATTAATCATTATCGTCGATAACAATGCAATTACCGACTTATGTTTATGGTCTGACGTCATAGGTACAAGGAACAGAGGGTTCAAGAACAGGTCAGGCAAATCTCAGCTTATCTAAACGACCTAGGAGATTTAATGTCACCGTTAAGTACTTTAGTACTAACTGGAATTGACTTTATTTTCTGCTTTTTTAATGAAATCAGTCTGTGTCCACAGATTTAAGGCGAATGTAGGTACATAGGTACATTGTACATATTGGTGTAAATTTTAAATTGTTATTTGAGCTATGATATTCCAAGCGATATGCAAGTTCGTATAAAAGTGACTGTTCGCATAAACTCTGGTGTCGATAGTTTTTAAAACAATAGCTTCTAGATCTTGTAAGCGATAGCTCTTTGTTTCGTTCACATTTCTGTTTTAAAAGTAAATTAGCACTAAGGTACCTAGAGTAAAGTTCTCTGGCTAAAAATAAAAGTATAGGAACTTAAAAAAGCGCTTGGCGCTTGGGATCGCAAAAAGTTTTGCCAACTGACCTCCGAACTTCATTACGAAGATGGCACCCGACGATGATGATGATGATAGGAACCTAAGCTGCTATATAGCGATGCAATGCGATTCTAAGAGAGAAAATATATCGCCAAGAAAAAAACAGGTACCTACACCAATTACTTAGAGAATACCAAAACATAGTCAGGATTGTGGTTTTTCCGGACTAAAAGTTTTCACCTTGGGGCGCTTATTCAACTCTAATAACCTTGTTGCGTCTCTACAGAATGTTTATGAAATGTAACTAATAACTATCGGAACGAGAAACACATGATTCTTTGTTATGTTAGCGACATTAAACCGGTGGAATGGATTTCTTTAGTGCGTCGTTAAAAGAGAAGGGAGGACGTTTGTTAGACATTAAACTAAGAACTCAGACCTAGAGCTAGTGAATAGATTGTGTATCGTAATAATTGATAATTATCTGCCTACTCAAACAAGTATGTATATTGGAAATTAATGAAATTCTGTAGCTAATTGCATGCATTTATCTTCCTACATGTCCTACATAGTGCCTAAATCAACTCAAGGATCTGTTAACAAAGATTTTAATTACAATTTCATTTTGCAACAAAACTAAAACCTATTCGGCTTCTCTCTCTTGAGTCGTATTTCCTCATGACTGAGGGTCGTGACTCCTCCGCATAATTTGTTAGTAATCGACTTAGTTTGACAAAATAGAAGGATAATTAATTAATTCAAGTGTTTTTATTATTTTACTATTATTTGTTTGAGCCAGAAAGTATCTTACTGGAAGCTAAAACTTTTCTCGCTAGAATCCCCGAATAACTTATAAGTATTCCCTACCCGCTTGCTGCACTGTAGCTACAAAACGTACCACAAAAAACGAGACTTTCAGAATCTTTGGCAACAAAAAGTACCACGGGCGGGAGCTGCTTACATTTGCTTTTCCTGCTCTTTCTAACGGTTCTAGAGCAAACATATTATCGCTATCCTTATCTACTTGAAATCGTTCATTCAATTCTACGTCAACTGACTCAATTTCTTACTTTATCTGTACCGAAATAAATTTCGAAACGTCACCGCCGCGCCACGATAAAAAATGTTGTTTTATTTCGTGCTTATAAATAAATATTTTTGTACTATACCACACGTTTTTTATTTTTTGTTAGATGCTAAATATATTTGGAAACATATTAGGAACTTAAAAAACATAGGTCATTTCCCAAATATTGTAATTATTGAATATTTCCTACCTATAGGTCTGATTTTGGTTGTTTTTTCGGTAAAACCGGACTAGGAACTAAAAGGGACAATGAAATTTAATAAATTTTACATCAAAAGAAGCGTTAATTCAATAGCATTTAAAATAATTATATAAATGGTGCACAAGTGGCCTGGTCGAGCCACAATTGCCGTTTTTGTGAACGGCGCGCGCGGGCCCTGTTTGTTCTAGGGCATCGAATCCAAAAAACTCGCATGAGTTGAGTGCAGCAAGCGGCTACTAGACCTACACTTATTATTATTATTAAAAAGTGCCCATGACCTCTATACAGGTACATAGAACCCAGACTTATGGGACATAAACTGGCTAACAAAGACCAATCAAAACTGTTCCATTCAAATCTATACAATACAGTCGTTTCTAATTGCTTTTGAATGGGGCTGTTACCATCGTCTTGACTATTGATATCCGTTATAAAACATACTTACTGACCAACGATATAACAGCCGATAGAAGACTCATAATAGCCAAAATCCCTCACACCATATCAATCCATTTAATTTTATTTAGTTCAACAACAGCATCTTACTTACTCAACTACACTAACAAAACACAACACATACAAAAATTTGCCTGGAAGAAATCGCCTATAAGGCGATAAGGCCGCCCAATGTGCAGCACTTATATTTATGTCTATTTTCTATTGTGTAATTTCTGTCTTTTGGTGTACCTACATTAAAGTGATATTCTATTCTATTCTACACGCAAAATCGTGTCGTTCAAAACTGAATGCCGGCTATAAATTATTGACGGATCAATTTAGGCACATGGTAGATATATATAGGTAGGTCGCTGCATTCAAAAACATACCTTCGAATAACAGAAATTACTGATCTGAAACTTTTCTAGAACATTGCTAAAATAGGGTGCCAATATTAAATATGTATGTGAGAAAGCATCAGATACTTTCACGCTTATATACTTTTACCGCAGCTGAAATCGACTTCATCATCATCTTACTTGTCCGTGCAAAAACATACATGAAAATGTACCTATCCCTCGCGTGAGCAACGAGCGCGAAAACTAAATAAAACTAAAACTGGGAAACTAAACGTTAGATACAACGTTGTAGACTGCTCTGTTAGCTTAGTAGGTAGTGGCTTTGCCTTCTAATCTAGGGGTGCGGGTTCGATTCCCGCATAATACAAGTACATTATGCATATTAAAATTAGAAGATAATTACTTGTGTTGAGTCTGATTGTTTCTATGTATAATAATTATGTATTTACAAAAGAAAAGTATACATGTATGATATCCGTTATCTAGAGCCCATGATACAAGCGTAAGCTTAGTGTGGGACTAGATGGCGCTGTGTGATATGTCCTGAAATATTTATTTTTATTTAATGTTAGACGTTTTTCTGTGTATTGTCTTTGATTATATCACAAAGACCGGTGTGCGATACGACCACGCGGTCAGTGCACAGGGTGACCGGATAAGTGGATCAATTGCAGCACTAAAGATACTTACAATGCTATATTTACGCCTAAAGTTGGTTCGAAGAATACCCACGTCCTTGATGTTTATTGAGATTGAGGGTGCTTTATAACTTAGGTGGGAAGCAAATTTTGACTGAAATATTTTGAAGCTGCTTATATAAAAAGATAAAAATAAAACTATACAATATAAGTGGTTTAGTGAGGAAGCCTTCGAACGGGACGTATGGGCGGAGTTGGGAGAGATCTTTGCCCAGGAGAGGGACAGCAAAGGTTAATAAAAAAAATATAGAAGTTTACAAGTAGACAGCTAATACCTAATCGCCATTTTTTCGATTTAGATATTGGATAGTGTCGTGGCCAATCTTATGATAAAGATTCCAATATGGCCGGGATCCTTAGAGAAGTATAACCCAGGATTGCAGAAAGGAATGAGCTGGCCGAGTTCGTAATGTGTTTGGCTCACTCTTTAAATCTTGTAGGTGTTCATTCTGCCTCATCATGTCAGGAAGCTATTAACCAATTTGGTTTGATTAAAAAAATATATTGCTTTTTTGTTGGCTAATAAGATGATGAAGAAAAGGTAGCTTTAGTCGTGAATTACTGTCCCCGTACGAGACTATTAGATAGACAATTTCTTCAACAATTTTTATAATTATTTATCTACGTCCATTTCAGCTTTTGTGCTCAAATGTATCTATATACCTACATACCTATATATATAGGTGATGATAATAGGTATGGCCGTCAATATGGTGATAGATGAGCTTGTGGAAAAACAACTAGGTACTTCTATAAAACGTAGAATTCTTCATGGAAAATTACTTAATCAGTCTTACGTTACGTATTCACAACTTTCACTCACGTGTAATTCGCGTATGTTGTTTACACATTTCGTTTCGATTGAGATCATACATTCTTGTTTTTCTCTTTTCCAGGGCGTTCCGGTCGTTTATGAAGAAAGACAAGAAGAAGCAGGAGAAGTCGAGCAGCCAAGTCAATGGTGATCCGAGCCCCATCGTCTACAGACGAGCCTTGCAATGTAACTAACTAGCTTACTAACTAAGATATATAAAGCTGATATAACTGATATAGCTGATATATACAGCTGATAGCTGATAACTTATATATGTAGCTCTACGACACCAATTGGATCCTGGCCTACGATATACCTACGTGGACATTACACATTGCAACTCTGCGCCATTTTCTGCCAAACTAAGGCCTGCAGTCTGTACGGCGGTTCTTAGGAAGTCCAGCCTCCCATTTTTTCCACGTGGCCGATTCAGCGAAGAAAGACCTACTTACTTACTAAAAGCTTTGGCCCCTGTTATATTTATTTACTTATTTATTTAAACGTATGGGCGAGCAGCATTTTGCTGACAAGCATTTAACAAGATGTCAAAATTGTTATTAATAGCCTACCTACATACTTAAAGCTTACCTAATATTATTTTAATTAATATACTGACGCTTATAACGTAAAGCAATATTACAGCTAACAATCCAATCAAGGGTGTTTACCTAGAAGAAACCCTTTTCTAATGATAATAAATAGCCACTCCTTGTCGGAGTGTCATTATCAGACAGTAACTAGAAATAATAAATTCCTTATATACTAATGAAAACTGTTATACAAAATTCCTTAATGAATGACCTATGCAAATACCCAGTAATGTAAATTTTATCAATCAGCAAGGTTACATAAATACGTATAGAAAGTCACGTATCGAAAATACTAAACGTACCTATTAAAATTTTACTATTGTATTCTGCACGCATTATAAACTTGACGGTTTACTTTCATTTTATTATAATCGCATGATTAATGAGTATAATTAAATTTACTTTTATATAAAGTTAGCTAGTTAAGTTAGTACCTACTTATGTATTTCGATTTACTAAAAATATATAACAGGTAGGTACACATATGTACTTACATGCTGGTATTAGCAGTATTTCGAAAATATGTTTTAGTACCTCAATCAAACCTAGATTGATGGTCAGCTGTTGTGTAAGGATTGTAAAAATACTAGACTAATAAGTGTATCTCCATCTTCTATACACATAGGTAATAAAGCTGAAGAGGGTCATAAGTCTGAACTATGAAGACATTTAATAAAAAAATAAATAAAAAAAACAGAACACGTTACAACAATTTATATAATTTAAACTGTTTATTTAAACGCTCATAACGCAAAAAAAGATCGGATCATCATGATTTTTGGTGTGTACCTAGGTATAGTATTTATTTTAACATAGATATAATACAAATCAGTTTAATAAAAAAATGAATAAATAATGAATACATAAACTTCGTCTTAATAAAAATTAGTGTGCTGACTGCTGTCTTACTATGAAATTTGTGTGATTTGAAGTGTAATACTAACTTACTGCCTTTGCTTAGTATGATGATACTAACTACTGCAATATTATATCCTTCCAGACTCGTCGGGCAGCCGCAGCACGATAGCGTCCCCGGAGCGGTACGTGTACGGGGGGTCAGTGACCCCGCTGCCGCGCTCCAGGTTCCAGGAGCGCCTGCGCAGCTCCAGCGCTTATGATGCCAGCTCACTCAGGTAACTTACAAAAACAACTTCCTCAGAGAGTAGCTAAGAGAAAGACAGAGAGTGAGTCGATAGTGGAGTGTGCAAATCACCCTAAACACCTCTGTAATGGCGTAACGACTCCTGTAATATACCTACCTACTATAGTAAACTACCGGGTTCCACATACACGTACATGTACACGCATAAACGTCCTATATACGGTATACACGTATTATCCGACCCACGGAAGCGTCAAAATGAAGTAAAAAAACAACTATGTAAAGGCACCAACATCTATACTGAAGGTGGAAAGCACAAAGTGGTAGTGGAAAGTCATTTTCTTTACAAATTTAGTACCTACCTAAGTATCCTATAACCTATACCAATGATTAATTACATTGTCCAAAATTGACTACGTTGGAACCATTTATAACTTGGTCAGAAGCAAAGAAAAATTGGCCTTAGCGTGCGCGGCCAAACAACTTTATCGATCACTTTACGTTAGATATTCTCGTGACACGGTTTCAAAAGCTATGGCTACTACGTGGTAGCCTATTTGTTTATCACTTTTAAAGTGTTCGTATTTTTTGGGCCACCGAAATACAGGCCTGGCCTAGTTAGAGGTCCGTCGGAAGCGCACATATTCTTGTTCAGTAGTATCTACCTATATAAAATTTATAAGATCTAATTTGTTGTCTTAGTTGTTGGCCTCCTAGTTAAAACTCAAGCTCATAAAATCAATAAAACAGTTGTTTTAAACATCTCGACTCAACATTCAAAAAGAAAACTTAATTTGAACGTGCTTACGGCACACATTAACAAAGGCTAGGGAACAACTATGTCACTATTCATTTTTTTGGCGACTGCGCCAAGGCATGGAAATTCCATTAGCTTCTCTGTTTCATAACACATGTGCCTTTAAATACATGATAGTTTTGTTTACATGCTTTAAAACCTTATGGCTATCTCATCATCGTGGCAGGTTGTAAAATGGTGACATCATTAATTTTCATATTCGAAGACGTTTCCTTATGGAGCGCTCGTGGGTTATTATCTGCCTACACTAGACTGTTATGTAATGAAATAGAGATTTAGTGTAGCCTAGACCTAGACATTCTAAAGGGTTATTATGTAATAGTTTGTAGGATCTATAAACGAGTAAACATATTTACTTTTTTATATAGATACTAGCTGTGCCTGCGACTTCGTCCGCGTGGAATAGTTATTTTGGGCATTAATTGTTTGAATTTTGAACCGTTTTCGCTGCACACGCAACGGGAGCCCTCAAAGATGAATAATTTTCCCCGTTTTTTCCACATTTTCCATTGTTTCTTCGCTGTTATAAGTTTCAGCGTGATGTTATATAGCCTAAAGCCTTTCTTGATAAATGGTCTATTCAACACAAAAATAATTTTTCAATTCGGACCAGGAGTTCCTGAGATTAGCGCGTTCAAACAAACAAACAAACTCTTCAGCTTTATTATATTAGTATAGATTTAGTATACATAGATTCGTGTTTGACTACATCCCGCCTGATGCATATATTATGCATTGCTACAGCTAAGCCTAATAAAATAACACAATAATGGACTATTGAAGCGTCTATAATACTATACCCAAACAAACGTAAGGAATTACTGTTTCAATAATAAGTGAGACCATTCATTAAATCGTAAAAATGCCTTCCACTATTTTACCGCGTATTCTGGAATAACTTAGGTACTACACGATTTGCATTTACAAGATTTACCTATATGTTGATTTCGTAGAAAATTTTATACGTATTTTTGGTTTCATTACATTGACCTAGATTGCTTAAGAATTAATATCTTTCCAAAATCATTTTTTATTGTAAATGCTATCATCAACTTATCGAATGAGAGTGGCCAACTCTGGTGTCGAGTTCATAAAGCCGCCCTAAGGGCCTCTGACATGGCTTAACGACTGCCGTACTAGACAAACAGCAGAGAATTTCTACAACTGTAAATGTTATCTACCTATATCGTTACATATAGACATGTGTCTAATTTAACCGAGTACTCGAAGAGGAAGGTAATGCACACTATTGATCATGGTGTACAGTAGTACACATATCGTATGATCAGGAAGAACGCAGTTTACCTACCTAACTGCGAGTTCCGGTAAACTATGCTGTATAGCTAATTTGTCGCAAAGCAGTATGAACCGGTACGAACGTCTTTACATCGTGTTTACTATTATGGTTTAATACTTATTTTTTTTTCGCAAATGATAGATATAATTCACTCAATATTATCGGTACTAAATTAGATTTGTGGTGCAAAATAGGTTAAAAAAAATAGATTTGAAAATTACAGTAACGTCCTAGTTATTAAGCATTGTAGAACAAGTATTATGACTATTTGAAAACCCCAATCTTTTAAAAAATGGTGATACCTCAGGAATTACCTTCAAATCCTAGTTTAAGATCACTAATATGATCTTTAATCACCCCTGAGGCGCTTTCAAAACTTGCAATAACAGATATCGTTGTAATCATAGATACTCGTACTTACGAAAATAATTTAAGTTCATCGTCAAGTATATTTATATACTTACATATATTGCTTCTTATGACTACTAGCAGCATACATAGGTGTGGTGTGTTTATCTGCTCCATACAAGATAATGTTCAGATTATTTTAGTAACGCTGACGTATCAGTGATTTAACGCATGATCTAATATTTACCCACGCGAATATTTTAAAGGAAATTTGCCAAGGTATACATACATGTGCTACCTACATACTTCACGCTTAATAATGATTATAAAATATGCACTTGTATTTTCGGACTATCGGTGTTCTTACTGTATGTCAAGATAGAAAAGAGGCCTCGGTATAGAAGATACATCCTGATAAAGATAAGATAAAGATAAAGATATTTATTTGCCAAAAAACACTGGTACAATCACAAAAATATTAACGTATTACTAAATTATATTAATTACTTAATTAATGTTAATGTGAGTTTCTTGTGAACCCCGAACTAGGCCTGGGCCTGTATCTCGGTGGTCCAAGATTGAGAGTAACCAAAAGAATCATTACCTAAGTCATTCGCGTATTACAATATTAAAAAGTGATCACGTAATCTAATATAACAAAGTGATTTAATAGACCTATTCCTAATTTGTACAAATGACTCCATTTCATTAATAACTCTACTGATTTATGCATTTATGGATGATGATGTTAGTGTTTTCCGCTTTCGATAATAATCTCTCTCCCATGAATTAAACCGTACTATCAAAGTACTCAAACGATATACCATACATATTATGTGTTATTGTTATTGTCGTATAAGGATATTTCTGGTATTTCCAACTATCAATATGTTAACTTAACGGTTTTCACTCACGTCTAATTCGCGTATGTTGTTTACGCGTATCGGATGTAATGACATCCATCTTCAGAACGCACGTTCTGGGGCCGCGGCAGCACGCAGACTGTTTAGTTAACATATTGATAAAATGTCTCACGAAAGTTTAATATTAAAATTTCTAACTACCGATATTTATAGAAAAGCTAAACAAAGACCTTATAAAGCCCTTTTTTAAACCAATCCACCTTGTGTATTCCAGCACGACGCCCCGCATGGCTCGCAGTGAGATCACCGGCTCGCGTCTCAGCGTGACCAGCACCAACCCCTTCGATGAAGACGAGCCTGTGCCCCCGGTGCGAGCTGCCAGACGTAAGAAGAAGCGCGCGCCCCCGCCGCCACCGCAAGGCAGCCCGTCTACGTCCGCCGCTGCTGATATATCGGTGAGGTTTCATTGTAATAATAGATATTATATTTATTTTAGCTACACACACATCAATATGTGATAATAGACTAAATGCACAAAACGTCCTAATGGATGTTACGGTATGTGCGTACAGAACCATTCGACCCCATGTAAACAAGAATTAGGGTGAACAGGGTACAATAGACGGCGGAGTTTGAAATTGAAATTTGAAAAAAATCGAAAATATCAGATATCTACTCATTGTCACTCTTCGAATTAAATTAAAAGGAATCATAAAAACGCCGACGAGCAAATTAGGAAATCTAGGGACAGGCATGGTTCAGCTACTCAAAACGAAAGCAGATAATTCGTTGTTTTAAAATCTACTAGTTAAAATATTAAAAAATTTAATATGTGAGAGAAACCTTCTCATTGTTTGTACTGCTCATTTTCCAGGTTGGCAGCGAAACTTCCACATTGCATATAAGCGAATGCGAAGATCAAAACACGACCAAAGACAGTGATAAAGATTTAGACGTTACCTTACCTCCTATTGAGCTGCAAATCGTTGAAGATGACGATGCCAATAGTAACGTAAAGGAAGGTAGTAGTCCAGTCACTAATGAGAGTCGTGTTGAAACTATTACGGTAACAACTCAAGTGCACAACGGGGAGATAAAGGATGAAGACAAAAGAACTGAGGATACTAAAGAGAACAGTTTGAAAGAAAGCGGCTCGCAAGAAGACATTTTGACCTCCGTATCATTCCCTAAAGTAGACATCCGTAAGTACAGAAGAAACTCCAGCGTCAATGAAGATGATATAAAACTGCGGCGCGGGAACCTTGAAGACTTCCACACACTTAACAACAAGCGAAGCAAGAGCTTGAACAATAACTTAGACACAACATACGTCACCTACGACATCAACTTAAACGAGAACATCGCAGATATAGACACGAATGGCAACGAAGAACCACAAAAAGTAATCTGCAAATACGACGAGACAGCTCGGAAGCAAAGCATCGACACAATCACCATATCTAGTACTGAGAAAGAGTTTATGGAAATCGACAAAGCGACGAGAGAACTTGAAAGGGAGATAAGTAAGCTGAACTCTGCTTTGAATGAAGATGACATCCCGAGCGCAGACGATCGACTCTCCGTAGAGGAGATAAAGAGAAGATTTGACAAAGGCGCGTCGTCACCTAACCCAATACCAAAGCCCAGGCGAAGTCATTACGGTGGTTCCAATTCACCTTAACTTTAAGTTAGAGAGAATTCATACTGCTAGAGTTGTATCCAATGAAGATTTTGTGAAGGTACAAATCGTATTTAAATTTGAAAAGAATAATATATTTCATGGAAAGAGTATTTAGGTAATTGGATCTCGTTAAATTAACGTAGGGGAATTATTATAATAACGCAAATTATATCCTAAAGTAAATTCATATCGAACAAACCTCTTGAGTGCCTTCAAATAAAATGAGCGAGTACTATATTCTGTTGTAATTTTTTAAGGAAATAGAGAGAAATATTTTAAGAAATTGTGATAATTATATTTATAACATAACATTTACGCATAATATTCGTATATTGCTTTTGCCCCACTTACAAAGCTTTGTAGCATAATTCCATGGGAGTTTCATATATTTAGTAGTTTTATAGTCTGATTGCGGAACAGGAAGAATTTTTAATCACGGTGCAATTGACTCCAAAAATCTTCGTGTTACGCGATTGGACTTTAGTAGTTATTTATTCATATTTAGCTGCTAAGCTATTTGTTGAGTCATTAAAATTTTATAAACGTTTCAACTATTAGCAAGTAATTTGCGGTTAGTTGTAAAACGAGCGTTTCAAATTACTTGTCGATGTCGTAGTTATTTATGTAAAAAAGATTCCTAAATTTTCCTATTTAAAAAACTTGTAACTTTGGGATTAGATAGCATTTCTTAGGTCAGTCATTGTTGTTCAATAAATTATTATTTTATTATGTGTTTTTCAACATTTATTGTACCCAAATATATATATTCATTGAATTCGTTTGTAACCAGCCGCTAGTACATTAACATGGAGGCAATCTAGAGATCCTTTAACTTTTAAAATAAATGTAATTTTTTGTTGCTATGTGGCCATTATAGTGCCGAAATAGCTTAACATTATGTATTACAAATAATTTTCTAATCAATCAAGTTGGTACCTTCTTCTTCTTCTTATCAAATGAGAGTGGCCAACTCTGGTGTCGAGAGTTTTCAAACCACCCTAAGGGCCTCTGACATGGCTTAACGACTGCCGTACTAGACAATAAGTTGGTCCCAACTCTTACACCTATAAATGTAGAGACTAACAAACAAACACGAGAAATGTGTAAAATATAGTATAATAGTTACATAAACGTAAGTAAATAAATCAGTATCTTACATCTAATCTCTATCTACGTGACTTACATGTTGCTTATTCTATTTTTCTTGTATTGTATGAATCTGGGTAGATTCGATACTGCGGTGCTGACGAGGACTTTGTACTCTTTAGGAAGTTTCTTTTGTTGTCTTGCCTGGAATAAATAACAAGAGGTTAGTTCTAAACGAAATCACCACTAATATAGCTCCACGACAACTAATCCTTAAATTTGATTTATTAAAATTTGAAAATTGATTAAACTAATAATTATTATTATTCTAATCAGACTCATTGGGAAGTTTAAGAACTATGGGAACTATACCTATATGAAAGATCAGCAACATTCCATGGATGCATTTTTCTTTCTTAAAATAGGCCAAATGTTAGCTACTACAAGAATTTACTGGACAGTTCGTCTATTTATATATATTTTTACTCCATTGCACATGTACATACAACTATATTGTATTGATGCCAGATTTTAACATATCAAAAAAACCAATTTAATCGGAAAGGGGGAAAAAACTCTGGTGCAAGAACTTAACAACAAACCAATGAGAGCTACCATTATTTGACATTTCAAACCTTACGATCCCGTAGCGATCTTAGCGGCAAATTGGTGAGGTTTGCTTAGTTTGAGAACATTTGGACCTCACGGTACATTCATTTCATTTATTCTTTTGCGAACATGGGTAGGTATTTACAAGATTTTAAATATAAAAGTCTGACCAAATAACTAAAGAGCTGGAGATTCTAATAAATGTTGCAATGCACCAAGCAACAGAACGAAACCGATGGCGACAACTAGTCAACAGTATCAGAAGGAGTCACGATCCTCAGCAGTGAGGGACACGACTAAGAAGAGAAGAGAAATATAAAAATAAATTTAAAAAGTGCTCCATATTCCGTCTACAAGACGTGCAAAATTTGTTAGCACTAGCGCCTCTAGCGATAATCTTACACGCGGTAGCCCTCATTGTACAAAACATTTACCTTATTCTTCAATATAGGCGACAACATCTGCAACTTCTCGACCAGTTTAACTTTAACCGCCATTTCATCAGTTTCATCTTCTGAGTACAGATCTACTAAAGTATCCACCGCCTCTGCTAGAACCCAGACATCATTCTCCTTGTGTGCTTGTTCCAGTATAAACTCTGTGATGGTACATATCACCGTGGAGGTTGTATCATTCAGACTGTTCACTAACAGTAGAGCAAGGAGGCCGGTCATTCGAATGAGGTTGGAACGTATCTCCGGCACTTGACATTCTCTTATACCAGCCAACATTATCTGGAATAAATAATAATAAATAAATAAATATTTCTGGACATATGACACAGCGCCACCTAGCCCCATACTAAGCTTACGCTTGTATCATGGGTACTAGATAACGGATATAATACATATATACTTTTATTTTGTAAATACATACTTATTATACATAGAAACGACCAGACTCAACACAAGTAATTACAAATTTTAGTATGTATTCATAATTACTTGTGTAATGCGGGAATCGAACCCGCACCCCTAGATAAGAAGGCAGAGCCCACTACCAACGAAGCTAACGGAGCAGTCAGAATGATGTGTTTGTATTAAGATAAAGTGTGAGTTAGGTATGTTGGCTGATACATGTTACATGAGACGTGTGGTGAATCATTGTGAACATTTTTACATGTTTCTGTATAAATTGCTAATAAAATGTTATTTTAGATGTATTCATAAAATAATTAATATAAGGTACTGCACTGAATTTTGAACCGTTTTGGCAGCGCACGCAACAGAAGCCCTCAAAGATGAATAATTTTGCCCGTTTTTTCCACTTTTTCCATTATTTCTTCGCTCCTATTAGTTGCAGCATGATGTTATGTAGCCTAAAGCCTTCCTCAATAAACGGTGTATCCAACAAAAAAAAGAACTTTCCGTTTCGCACCAGTCGTTCTTGAGATTAGCGCGTTCAATCAAACAAACATACAAACAAACAAACAAACTCTTCAGCTTTATAATATTAGTATAGATTAGAAATATACAATGAATTACCCCATACCTCAATATCCGACAGAGCCAGATCACTAAACAGGTTACAATCGGTGGTGTTGCCATTCTCTCTAAACTTGATCTTGTCTAACGCAGCTCTCATAACAGCCGTAGCAGATTCCAGTAGATGTACGTTTTCCGAGGTCTGTTTGAACACCAGTTTCCCTCCTTCCACCCATACCTTGTATACTCCGTTAACTCCGCCCAGGTTTTCGATAGGGAGGGTGGCTAGCATGTTGTTTATGCATAGTAGGGCTCTGGTTTGTAGACTGTTGAGCCTGGAAATAAAATTAATCACATTTTAGACAAGTGAGTCGATGTAGTTATTACTCATGTGTTTATATTGTAAAATAAAACAATGATTAAACAAAAGCAATGGCATAAATGGTGCTTAAAGGACTTTTGCACCCACACAAACACCCAGGTGTAAGTGATATTCAGTCCCAAATTCAAGATTTCCTTGACTTTCATAATCACGTCTTAAAACTATCGCCAGCTTATGATAGGAATATAGGTACTCGTAAAAAAAAGGCGCAAGGAGCGCCTCTGGCACAATATAGCGCAATTCCCAAAGTTAAACCAGTTGTTTAACTTTGGAAATTGCGGTATATTGCGGTTGCAGTTTTTGTATGTTCATATTCATATTCATTTATTTTTGTAAAGCCTATTTATACGTCGAATAAAAAAGGGTGACCATTGTCTGAATCAGTACTTCATAAATAAGAATTATATACATTACCATTACCTCTTATAAATAAGCTGTGACCCCTCATACTCCTTCAATATGAGCAGCACATTCTGTGCCGGCACCTGAGTACGAGCCCACACCTTCTCAAACAGCTCCAGAGACACCAGAGCCTCCATCACATGTGCTGGCAGCCTGTCTTCAGCCAGGAGTGATTGTTCTCCTTCCAACTGACATGTCTCATCATCCATCTCATCACTTTCAGAGTCGTTCGCGTCTTCTGTATCACCATCTGAAAATGTTATAGATAGCGAAAAGTAAAGACACACTAAAATCCAGCGATCTTCAAAGCCAGAGGGAATTGGTTCCAATCGGGTAAACAAACTCCATCATAGGCCTTTGCTTACCATCAGGCAAACTATGGCCAAGTGCAAACCTATATTAGTTTAAAAAAAGGTAGGCTTCTTACTTGAGAAGTTTATTGAGATGTCAAAATAAGGTTTAAGTGTGTACCTACATGCATGTTAATATTTTTAAAGAGTTAAAATGATCATGAGGATATTATGATATGATTTCAAGATCTTGACATAAAAAGCAGTACGCAAAAGTAATTCACAATACTTTTATAGCATAGAAAATCTTTGCCATTATAAAAATGAAGCTCTTGAAGTTTATGGTTAGCATTATTATTTACATTGATTACATAATATTTAAATAGGTACACTGGTGCCATTTGTGATGACAGCCTTCTTATAATTGTAATTGTGTTTTAATGTTATTTTAATTAGTAGTAAGATTTTTTACTAAAATTCTATCAATGATTGATGAGACATGATTGATGCCAACTCTTATTATTATTGTGATAAGTTTGTTGTAATTATCTAGGTTAATAAATGATATCTATTTATCAACTTCCTTACATTAGAATATAATAAAAAATATTGCAAATTACAAAAAGTTAACAAGACTAATGTACTCTATGAACAAGGAACATAATTACCTTCACAAGAGCAGATGTTAGCAAGAATCTCCACAGCACTCTGCTGAGCATCCAGCATCTGTGTCACCGACTTGATTTGCTTGTCTAACACCTGTGCCTCCTGCCCTTTAATCTGAGGCACCTTCCCCGCTGCATTTACTAAGGGAATATTACTGGATAGTTGACTGCAGGCCAGTCTGTGATCTATGGCCAATGTTGTAGCCAATATAGTAATGATCTGGTGTATTACATTAGCAGGCAAAGTGGCTATGTTGCCTCCACAAGTATTTATTATAACACCCGCCGATAATGTCTTGATTAGCAAGATTGAAGGGTCATTGCCCTCTAAGGATAGCAGTCTCTCTAACTGGCTCTCAGAATTGGTTTTTATTTTCTGCATAGCGGCCGGATTGTCCTCGACAACAACAAATAAGCATTGCAATACAGCTGTTACAATGTCACTGGTAGATGCAGACTCATCATAAGTCAGGAATTTTGGCAGAATGTCCAGTATTCTAGTTTGCCCGAGATATTTTACTGCTAATTCTGGAAATAAGATTATTTACACATTTATACATATAATTTCCTCAAAACATGCTATTCCAATAACATGAAAAATTGCATAAGTGAGCAAATAAGTACTACTTGATAATAAAAGTTTTTTTTTGTCCAAAATAGTGTAATCACTTGTGCTTAGAGTGTGGGTTGGTATAGACCAGGTTTTTTTTAACAAAAAAAAACATTTTTTCTTAAGATCCCTCTATCTTAGATACAAATTCAGATTTGTTTACTAAATCAACAATGATGAAAATTGGTGTTTACCTGAACTTTCACAGAGATTCAGCAACATATGAATGCACTGAATCAATGTATCAATGTCTTCTTGGTTTGATTTTGAGGTAGGGTCTGGTGTCCATGATTCTGCATGCTGAAATTGACATATAGATAGTATTTAGTACCATAAACAGTTATATTTATTAAATCATGAACAATGTTCTATAGCAAATTGGTTTAGTATGGGGCTAGATGGTGCTGTGTGAAATATAAAATTTATTTAGTATTTGCCAGAAATCTTTTCCAGAATATCTTGTTTTTTTTTTCATTTATCCTAGGCTACTTCAAATAGAATAATTTTGTAGATGAACTCATATGATATATCAAAATAAATTGCAGTTTTAAATATTGAGAAATTCCTGTTGTTTCATTTATTTATTTATTTATTTATTTATAACGGTACACATAACAGAATGAGTTCATATATAAGCCAAATACACATTCAAAACTGGTTTTGAACCAGAACAAATTCCTGAAAAATATATAATAAACAAATTCAGACATATATACGTAACTACAATGTCCTCACCTCATGGAAGTAGCAAGTCAGTGGAGTCATGACATCCTGGTCCATCATGGAGTCACACACTTCCATCTTCACAGTTGAGAGGTTCCGGAGCATGCCTGATGCTGCATTCCTCACAGAACTGGCAGCATCCAGCAGAAGTGGTGCAGCAACCTTCACTAGCCCTCGCTCAATGATCTGCTCGATATTTTCTGGGCTTTCTATGAGTAATGCCATAGTCTGAAGCCCACAGTACTTCTCTTCTACATCAGCAGCCTGAAAATGCAAATTTCAAAAGGTTTGTAACAAAATTATATGTTTAGAACTGCATGATGTTAATAACTATTGACTTTACCAATTTAAAAATGTATTGCAACATTCTTTAATAGTAGAGGGAAGCAAAGAAACATAGGTTCAGTAAGGGTACAATATTTTGATGTGTTTACAATAATACTTAAGTTGCTTACCACCCTGGTCCCTACATTTATCACGGGAAAATACTAATAATTTTATTGTACTATAAATGATCACAAATACTTTATAATTCATGTTTAAAGTGTAGAAAATCAGTAGACTAACCTGCAACTGGTCCAGTACTGTCTGTATAGCATTTTCTTTACTGTCTACTGGAAGTTCTTCTTCCTGATTACTGGTGTCCACCGGCACATTTTTCTTAACTTTAGCTTTACTTTTACGTACTTTCCCCATGTTTTTCACAAAATACGATTTATTTCTACAACTCTAACCTCAAAAACGTGCGGACCAATTATTCATACACAGTATCGTACATTCGCGAATGAACATGTTCATAAAAACGTTCATTCTGTTCATTCTATACGGATAACAAATATATGGTTTAGTTCATTCATTCATAAAAACAACGACAATATTTATTATCTGTACTACTATTTCCGTAGAAGTCGAAAACTCGAATACTTGTCTTTAATTTGATTGGACGCTAATATTTTCTGAATTCTGGCAATATCCCTTTTCTTTGAAAAAAATATAAAATTTTCTGTGTGTGAGTAGAAATTCTGTCAATGTGTTTAGGTTTTTATCAATGTAGTAAACTGCGTGAAGCCATGGAATAAGTAATAGTTTGTTTGTTTTGGCTATTCTCACGCAGTACCAATCTGGCAAGAGCTATCGTACCTACTTACTTACTTAAAAACAGGGGTCTAGATCTACTGGGAGCTTGTTTGCTTGTAGGAGTGTTTAAAATTTTCTTAATTTTTGTGTACGGATAGGACATCGTGTACATACACGATTTAGTTTTGGATTTATTTTGATTTGGTTATTCGCAACTCGAACGCGTATAATAGGTTAGGTTGGCTGCGTTACAAAATCAATTTGGAACCTGATGCAGCGATATAATGAATGATAGGTAATACCAATTTATCCATGGTAATCCTTATGACGCGTTGTTAGATTTCGTGTGGTGCTAAAGTACATAACTGCTGTATTGAGTTTGATATTCGGAGTACATAGGAATACCTATTCCTCTTCAAATAGGTACCTAACCTCAAAGAAAGGCAAGGATGGTGGCTAAACGATAAAAGTAGATATAGCACTGGTAGGTACTTACAATTACAATGTTCAAGCAGAATGTGCTGATAATGATGACCACTTCTAACCTCAGTTCTTGCACTGTATGTAGCCAACATTGTCATCAAGAAAGAGATCATTTACAATGTTATATTTTCTTTTGCCAAAATCTAGGTAGGTATGTTCTACATAAATAACGTTGAGTCTAATAGTTAGCTTCTACCTTCATGTACCTAGGTACATACATAGTTTGTACACCAAAGCAGAGCAGAAAAACTAGGAAAAATAAACCAACTAGCATTGATGACAGGCACAATTTTATTTGATAAAGTCCTTATCTTGTTAAGGTAGTACCTTTTCTGTATTCTGAGGTACCCACCTACTTCAAATAAAACATTACTTATTTAGTAGGTACCTATGTACATTCAGAATAATGTCACACTAAGGAAACTTGAAAATCCATGGAAGCCTGCTTCTGGTTACCTAACTGTGTCTCACCATCTATACCCAGGCTTCGGTCGTGGTCCACCTGCTTAGTTCTACATACCTACTGATGTACCTATGTTCCTGCCTGACTGAACATTCTCCAGCTCACCTCAACTTTCAAGAGAGTTAATTCTGAGAACAATACTGGACTGATTATGTATTAAGTATATACATTTCTATTTAAGTATATACTCACCTACCTATTACTTATTTATCTAATAAAGTGTTCTCATAAACTAATCTCTTAATATTGTTTGTTTTTTATAACCTGTGTACCTAATTATAATTTTCTAATAATCTTTTAATTAATCAGTAAATAAGTACCTAACTATTTATATGCCTACCTACAGTTGTGGACTGTGCCCTGCCCAGGGGTAGGTTAAACACAGAATGAATTTCCATACTTAACTAGACTTTTTTTCAGAATCTGTAACTCACAATAAAATAGGTAGGTACCTAGATAACCAACAATTGGATTGAAATTAAATTGATATGGTAATTGGTAGGTATTGATGATGTGATCTTTTGAATTTCTTGGCTTCTTCGAGAACTTTCCCTTTGCCTGGTCACATCGCCTGAAAAAAAGCATAGGTAGTTAGATGCTGTATAAATTTTGGTTGAATTGTAAACCAAGGGATATCGCAACAGTTGTAGGTTACTATTACCTAGTAGGTACCTACCTAAGCTTAAATAATACCTAGACATTTCCAAAGATGATGATGATAGATTCAAATAACTGTAGGTGATTTATTTTTAGTTTTATTTAGTCATACCTACTTATTTAATTGTATGCCCAAGTAGGATTTATGTAGTATTTATTCTTCTTAATATGTTCCTACCTACCTACTTATCTTTTTATTTGCTATAAATACTGAATGCTAAGTACGGATAAGCTAGGTAAGTACCTACATAGTATTGTACTTAGGTTAAGCCTAGTAGGTAATAACTCTGAGCTTAAGTTATTAAATTATCATATAGGGCTTTGTGATTTCTTAGTAGGTAGGTAGTGCCTATCTATACCTACATATGAAGTCAAATCTCTGATTAAAAGTTCACACTTAATACCTTCTTATCTGAGTTGACATTGAAAGGATATATAAATTCAAAAAATATTCATTTTACCAAGAAAGTATTAGGTATACCTATCTATTGAGTATTATTCATTAATGTAGATGTGCATGTAACAATGATCTTGTATATAAACTGAGGTACTTATAATATAATTATAGATGCGTTATTCCCCGTTCTGTGTGGCGAACTCAAATAAGGCTAAGTAACCTCGACTCGAAGCAAAGCGCGGCGACGCACGTTGTCGGCGCGACTTTTTATCAGTAAAAAATATTCACAATGCCATCGTATGTGTTTAGAAAGTGCAATAATTACACTGGGACCAATGCCAAAAGCAAGAAGGATGTGTCGTTTCATTTTCGTATAACATCTCTATTTGTAAAACCTCATTGGCCTGTAATGTAAATTATATTATGGCGAATAAAAAAATTCTATTTCTAAAGCCATATACGACCGAAACAGGTTTTACTTATGCTGCCCTGATAAATCAAAATGCAGTAGGTAATCGACAATAACTGTCGATTAATTATTAAATGGCGGTTTTGAGAAAAACGCGGTTAACACATTTTGAGTGATCTAGACATCAAATACCTACATGTTTTATAACTGTACCTACCTTAAAATCAAGAAAAAAATACAAGCTTTCAAACTCAAACTCAATTTATTGATAACAAAATATAGTTACATGTCAATTTGATGATTAAATAATTTTCTTATTTAGGCATATGTCTATAATAAATTACATTATTTACATAATTTTTTAATTTACTATTGGTACCTATTCAAATTTATTAGGTACCTACCTACCTTTTCTGTATCATTAGGATAAAATGCTTAGTACCTAGGTAGGTACCTACTGCATTTCAGTCTAACGTTTGATCTAGCGAGCATTACAAGATTGCTAAGACCAAGTGCAGCATATGAGTCGAATACTGAGTTATAGCCTAGCATGTGTTTGATACTGCGTTTTTTGTTAGGTAGTATCGTTACCTATATTTTGGATGCAATAAATAAGTAATAAGCTGATCTTAGGCTGTTTGTTGGGTGGCTGAGAAAAAAAAATATTTTTAGACGAAATTGTTTTGAAATTTTAATAATACTCTTAATATCCAAATCTATACCTACATTTAAAAAAACCGTAACTCATCGGTTTTTGTACATGGCAAATAATTTATACAGAGATAAAATCAAAATAAATAAATAAAAATGTTAATTGGACACACAACTTCTTATAAAATAAAATACCTAAATCTAGTAGAAAACAAAATGGCCAAGGGCCGCTACAAGCCAAACATCTGCATTCACCAAGACTTCACTACTCAGGGAAACCAGAGGAGGAGTCCTTTGTGGTGACACCTGATGACGTTGCTACCGCTCTCAGCACATTCCCTAGTGGGTCGGCAGGTGGGCTTGATGGTCTCACACCACATGATCTCTCAGTAGCACGCTGAACTTAGCAATTTTACTAACTATGTCCTTACTTAGTGCCCAGGTCTGGCAGCCGTACAGGAGAGTCGGGAGGATGGTATTGTCCATGAGACGCTTCTTAAGATGTACTGGGACTCGACTTTTAAATACATCTTTATTAGCCCAATATTTCTTCCAAGCTGTCGCTATTCTTCTGTCTACTTCTTTGGTGGTGGTATACTGAAAGGATTGTATTTGACCAAGGTAGATATTCCTGTACATACCAAGGTAGATATGTTTCTTTTTACTGGTGTTAGTTCTCCGTTAGTCATAACCTTTGTTTTGCTGAAGTTCATATGTAAGCCAATTTTCCTGCTCTCCTGGTCGAGTGGTCCTACTCTGCAAGGACTCATGTGTTTCGGCCAGGATCACGATGTCGTACATTCGATGATACATTCTTCGAATACCTTGGCCTTCAGTTTAACAGACAGCTTCTTGTTGCGAAGTATTTGGTTGTTTGCGCCGAATGCTGACCAGGCTTGGGATATACGCCTTTCTACCTCTGCAGTCTGATTTCCTAGACCTAGTGTTATTTTGTGTCCCAAGTACCAAGTCCACAGCCATATGGTAATTATCCACGCCCTGGTATATTAGTCATACTTAATTTTGGTCTTCGAGATAATTTTCAACGCTACTTTTTTAGATTCTGTCTTCAGGAATTAAATTAAATCATAGACAACATTATATATTTTATTACCATCTATTCACCATTTCATGTCTTCAAAAAAAATGAACGTAGTACGGTTTTTTGAATTTTTTATATGGTATACGTATGCGTAATACCATGAACAAAATACAAAAAATCATCTATTGCCATATAAAAAAATCCATATATTTGGTGTTGCCAGGTATAAAAATATTATTTTTTAAATATGGTATCCCCACTTTTACTGTCTGAAAATAGCTCTTGCCAAAAACGTGACCAACAGAGATAGAAAACGTAACTAACTGTCACTGTCAATGTTTCTTTGACATAGACATTCACATTCAAAATTACGTTTATTTCATCATCGTGATTAAGGCGGGAACACGTTTAAATACATTAGGATACATAGAGCGGGAAACGCAAAACTCCCAAAAGCAAGGTTGTAACCATTGAATTATATTATTACAAGCGTACGTAATATCTCAATGGTTGTAACGCTGGAAGATTACCTATGTGGCTAAAATGAAAACCGCAACACATTGTACACACACAACATTACTAAAATTACAATGTGTATTACGTAAATAGGTACCTATGTAGGTATGTGTAATATGTATTATATTTTTTGTACGTAGTCACGATTAGGTACCATTTGAACAGTAAAGCAGCAGCTTATAAGAAAGAAATATAGGACAGAACAAAATTACTACTTATAGAAAATTGATTTTGTTTCAATTAGTCACTAGTTTTTTTTAATTATACGAGTGGCACTTTTAAGTGGCATCTGCAGTACTTAGTTGGTGCCAAGTTAAAGTTGATTGATTGGACCGGCAGGGGGTGTATCGGGTGGGTGGCCAGGCGACAGCTTATGCCTCCACAAACAAAAACGAGATGACTCACTAAATACCAACCTCATTAACATTCCAGGAATAACTTCCATCTATAAGTAATTGTTTCCCATAAATGTTTCTGGTAGCAGGATCTTTCTGTGAAATAGGCTTAAGAGCTTTATAATAATAAATAGCATAAGAAGAGATTTATAATTATAGGCTTGCTCGCTGCTTTATCGTGGTAACTGATAATTATATGAAGAAGATATAGGTAAGTGCGTTACTTATGTAATTAGCAGGAAAATACGGATTACGGAATAGGTTATTTTTGTGAATTATGTACCTGTACGAGCTTAGTCTATAGTTAATGGCTGTTCGTTACTTAATCCCGGTATTACAAAAAGACCTAAGACTTAGGTAGGTACTTACGACACTTACCTACTTGGGAGTCCAAAAAATACGAGTTAGAAAATGGGTAGGAACTTAGAGAATACATAACTAAAGTAGTTATGTATTCTCTAAGGGTAGGAAGAATAGGATGCTAAAAGTAGGTAGGTATAATTGTACCTATACAGTAATAAAAGCAGGATTGAAAAGCAAATTAGATTAAAAAGTTTCCTACTCAAGATAAAACAGTGCTCAACCATTGTTGATCTACTCGGTAGGATGTAAACTTTTGTGGATAGATCTTGTTCAAACACTAAAGGGGAGGGAGTGAATTGAAAGCGCAAACAATGGCCCGCCAAAGTGGCGCCACCAACTTGGCTGAATTGCATAGAATTTCTCCCTCGACTATTGTAGGTACCTACATACCTATTAGCAGATATTCACTTATAAGTGTAGTGTAGGTAGTGGCGAGGTGTTTGTGAATATGCAGACCAACATCCTTGATGCAGAACTATACTTAATAGAATCAATGGAACTATCGAAACACACCTTTAGATAATGATGAATTAAATAATAATAACCATATTGAATAGGTTTCTAAACAAAGTAAAATATAAACAAATAATAACGTTTCAAGGGGCGGCCTTAACGCCTTAAGCTATTTTTTCCAGGCATCAAATGGGTTACTAAAATAAAAAAATATCATTTATTTGTAACATGCATAAAACAACTTGACTTCTACGTGGTAACAATTTACAGATAACGAAGTGCCTAGTTACCTAACTTTTGCCTATTAGGTATACATATTTTTCATACTTATCAATAAGTATAAAAATCTATTTGGAATATTTAATCAATATTATGAGCTCGTGTTTACCTATAAGCAAACTCGACTAGCTATACCAACCTATCAAGTTAATGTCTAGATTAATTTCCGCTTATACCTACCCATTAAAGCAACATAAATTGAAGAATCAGCATGTCACATGTCGCCAAAAGAAGCCGATGGAATAAAATATTCAATAGGTTTATCTTAATCTGCAATATTTCATTCAGGTTTTGTATTTTATTTTCTTACATAAATGTTTTAGAATTAAAGCGTAGCTAATAAAAGGTTTGGGCGCGAGGTAGAGCGGCGTCTTTGAGCGTCGGCCGAGCTTCATTTACATATGTTTCAAAATCTGACCGCGGGACGAGTTGTCGACTCCGGAGCGCTAGTGATGTCCTGACGCAGCCACCTGTCGACACGTTTATATTTTTTTTACATAAATATTATACATAATGTACTAAATCACCTTCTTAGATAGGGATGTACATTGTACATATACATGTAGGTATGATGATGTGTTCCCAATTCGGCAAAGGTGAACATTATATTTTTCTTACTCACTCAGTTGAAAAGTTTGATTTATAAATCTTATTATTAAGTGTAGTTATAAAACTGACTGGCCTGTTAGCTTAGTTGGTAGTGGCTCTGCCTTCTAATCTGGGGGTTGCGGGTTCGATTCCCGCGTGACACAAGTATTTATGCATTTTAAAATATATAGTTACTTGTGTTGAGTCTGGTCGTTTGTATGTATAATAAGTATGTATTTACAAAAGAAAAGTATATAATTATTATATCCGTTATCTAGTACCCACGACACAAACGTTTGCTTAGTGTGGGGCTAGATGGCGCTGTGTGCAATGTCCTGAAATATTTATATATTTATTTTTAACTAAAGAAGTAGGTAGGTACATATAAAGCAAACATGCATACTAAATAAAAAAATAATATGATTAGGAGTCGCTGTGCACGCGGGCCTTAGCTTCTAAATAATAATTGGCAAAACACCGAAGTTAACTTCAGGAGCGAACAGACTTCACTACTCGAAGTGCAGCGAAGCGGCCGCGGCGCCCGGTAGCTTCGCCGGCTTTCTTCATAAATCAAAAAGTTGTTTTTGTGTCTTATCGGCGGATAATCGGCGGCGGCTACTGAGCTACATCCCTCCCCCCTCAACACCACACGTCTCCCCCCCGCGGCCCTATCGAGCCTTCGAACAGACATTAACTTTTTGTCGGATTTTTACGTGAATTAAACTTAACGAACCGATATGATTAAGCTAGAGATATTTCGGCTCCCAGATACCCGCTAAATGGAAACTATTAAAGGATTTTAAAGCAACCGATAATGGTTAGTGTAGCCATTAGATAAATTTCTGTGGTTGTCTACTTAATAGGATAGCCATGAGTATGTGGGTTGGTATGCGTCTGCCGTTAGCCACGTCCCACAAATGTCTGCTGCATTAGATAGATATTAGAAGTTCTATTTAGGTAAAATGAAGATTAACGTGTTTTTTTATATTCTGATTGCTTTGAAAACGGTTGGCTAGTGCAACGTAAGTGTCAGGTCGTTTTTTTATCACTCATCACTGTAACTTACTGTACCTAAAGTCCAAATTTGCGTGTGTCGTTGTTTGTTCCTAATTCACGTTCGAACGGTTGAACCTATTGGGATAAAATTTGATTTCGATATCGGTAAATAAGCCGTTGAAGCTACTTTGTACCTTGAGCAGATAACATTACAGCCCACTCATGAAAAGAAAATCAAGAAAAACATATTCAGTAGCCACAAGGGCCGGCCTTATCGCTAAAAACAATATCAAGTACCGTACCTAGTCTAGATTGTCTGAAAGGATTAGCACATTCATTTTGACCAACCCGCGCGCATCGACGCATTCTGGCGTGTAATTAAAAGTGCATTAGATCATTATGCACGGGCAAGTGCACATCGGCGGCGGCGAGCATGGTCGTGTCAGCACATCCACTCCGGCCTAATTGCACCCCCGCGGCGTGATGGATGGCCCTCCTCTCCTCCCCGCGCCCCGCAACACCCCCACGAGGGTTGCTCTGGCCCGTTCCCAGAAATTCCATTATCATCGCTTTGCCTCGGTCGCTCGGTCGCTCCATTTGACGTTGACGTCGCCGCTAACAACCCCCGCTTTGTATTGGACACGGCGATTTCAGGAATTTATGAAAGTGGAATTGGTTTGGAATTAATTAGATTTAAGGAGCCCGGTTTACTTTTTAATGGGTCGGGCTTTTGTTGCGTTGGCGGTTTCATTTTAATCTGGGTTGTTATATTTAGATTGGATCTTGACCATATTGATACAATTGATATTTTTCTAAAAATATGATGAGTACTTTTTATTTAGTCACTAATTAAAGTGTGATTAAAGTAAGATTTATCGGGCACCGTAATATAGTGGATATAATATATATGTATGTATCTAATTGATCCTTGTCTAATCCTACAAGGAATAAAAACTTTAAGAAAAGTAATTTGCAAAACTAATTGCTATTCTAATACTAACTTAATCAAAATATTTATCGTAATAATTTTCTTCGACGTTATTGTAATTTTTATATTGAATTTATGTATAATTGTATGAGTGTGCCGGCGATGAGACACTTGCCGACGACTCGTAATTGTCATTTTAATGCTTTCTGTTTTATGGTCACAGATACAACAAAGACTTCTATAGGATTCCATGATTTATACGCGCAATAAAGAAATATTTTATGGCAGGCCTTAAATATAAACTATAAAACAAGTATAGTCATCAACAATAACTCCATCTTCACGGTATCAGTGCGTTCGACAGAAAGCTTTCCGACTCGAGTAGGATGTATAATATCCCGACACAGAGTTAGAATAGAAAGCTAGAAAGGCCCGCCTTGCCTCGCGTGTTTCACGAACATAGGAATCTTATCGTGTTCCCCACTAAAACGTAATAAAAGGGTGTCTAAAGAGTATTGATTACGAGGCTGTCGACAAAAATCCACCCTTTTCCGGCTGATCGAATACAGCGGAAGCGAAAAAAGATCAATATTTGGACAGAAATGATTAGGGAGAGCGCACGACCGGACGCAAAAGCGCACTGGCGCTAATAAATGTAAGAACAGGATGCGATTTTCAACGGAATCATGTTAACTGGCGCGTTCTCAGCGATCTCTTGTCACAACAATGAGCAGTTTTTTGGTTCAATGCAATGGATTGGATCGGATATCGAGCCCCGAGGCTGAATGCCGATCCGACAGTTCGCATTCAATTGGTAGCGTACTTCCTTCGCTAAATCCGATCCTTTCCTCATTCATCACGATTCGATTAAGTTTGGAAACGTGACCTCTACCCATACCCCTGTATATGTATATTGTATACCAACATGTACACATACATCTTCTTATGTCTCATGTGTCAGGTTGAGGAGGTGGAATGAAAGTTCAACAAATCACATTGGACTTACAAAATACTGAAACGATGAACCACATCTGTGGTAGAACACTCAAATACGATAGCAATTTCCTATCAAGTTGTAGGTAAATTCAATTACACTTGAAGGCTTCTTGAGGGTTTGCTTTCCCTCCCCGTGGAGAGGTCGGCCGAGCGCGCGGAGGTTCCGACGAGAACTCAATCAACTTACGTAAACCACGCAGGATATAGTCTTTACCAGAGCATCCTGTTTACGTCTCGAACACTGTTTATTTTAGCTCCTAAATAAGAGCCACGGTAGCGCTCCATTAATTTATCTATCCACTCTGGACAGCCTCTTGAATCTTATAAAAATTTCATTGCCCCGTTCAGTAAACACGGCGTAAGAAAACATATGCCCTCTTATATTTTACCGCGATTATTTTTTTATTTACCCACTATAATTCCGTCGGAGTTTACACTGGACTGATAATAATTCTCTCTTTATTTATTTTGAGGCAATGGTTCCGGCTTATTTACACGAGGTGATAGATAAAGGGCGATAGCGGAGCGGCGCTCTTGTCATTACAAAGACAAGTAAACAAATATAGAAATCCTGCTCTTGAGACGGCTGTGTAACACCGGGGGTAACTTCGATAACGCAACAAGGAGACACTGACATTAATTTTAATAATCTCTTTGAAACAACAATGTGTGATCAAACATCAGAGTCCGTATGCGGAAGATACGGAGCGTAACATAAGGAACGAGATTAAAACACGACGTCGGGTAATGTTTTTCTTAGATAGATCAAAGCACAGGCTAATGTCGTGATCTAGGGAGGAAGTAGCCGTAGCGATCTTGGCACTGCGCCTATATCATCCGAAAAGTAGTTTAATTTCGTAGCTCTGACTTTGAGTAATGCGCGTCGGACCTGCGCAGACATAGGTTTACAAAAAGTAAGTAAGTACATGAATTACTAGGTGAAATAAAAGTAGGTACAACATACATATTACATATATATTTTATCGACAGGTGAACAATACATTGACATGTTTCATGAACAAGTGAGGAGATTCTTAGTAAAAGTAAATATGTACATACTATACTATGTAGTAAAGTAAAAGTAAAAAGTTATTTATTTCATTAATTCTTACTAATAGGTACATTTAGTTGTTCATTAATTATATTTACAATTCATGCTTTCACGTACCTACCTCGGTAGGCCTCTGGGTCCTGCACTAGGTCTGCTTGCACAGCCTGTATAGCAGAACCTCAGATTATTTCCCTCAGGACTGTGTTATAAGTGCGTTATGGTACTAGTAACAAGGTATAAAGGTGTGCCTGAGCCTGAGCATAACTGCTTGTTACTTTGAATACCTACTTACAACATATAATCTTTTCCGATAAACTCATTAGAAAATTCATAGAAAGTGGTTTGTTACCGACTCCGGCGCAAGAAAGCTGCCTGTATACAGAATCAAACCTGTAATTTGAATATGGAAGTCAGCGGCCATTCCGTTGATTGTCCGACGGCAAGCCTTTAAATCAGTCGTGTGGAAACATTGTGGAAACTAGCTCCCCAAAAACCTTTCTCGATCGTTTATAAGTGAGCTTTAACAATAAAGTTTTCGCCAGCTATGAGCAGTTATTATGATAATCATAATGTCCAGCCAGCGCGATAAAAGTGCCAAAATTTCATGGAGTAAGAATTGCTTGCTTAGATGGCGTTGAGAATTGTATGTCAGTTTCTTTTAAAATTCGCTTAATTTTAGGCCCATTTTATGCGTTTAGATATCTATGCATGCAATTTTAGGTTTACCTTCGTACTAGACACTAATAAATCAAAAACCTTACATGGAATGGATCAAATTATTTTTCTTCGTAGGTAGTAAGTACTAGCTGATGCGTGCGACTTCGTCCGCGTGGAATAGTTATTACCATAAAAACGGTTCTAGTGAGTTAACCTTAAAACATAAACATATACTGTTGTGGACATTTTGTTAGATTATTTCAAGAGAAATAATTCTTTCATACACATTTTTTTGATATCTTGAACCGTTTTCGCAGCGCATGCAACGGAAGCCCTCAAAGATGAATAATTTTTCCCGTTTTTTCCACATTTTCTATTGTTTCTTCGCTCTTATTAGTTGCAGCGTGATGTTATATAGCCTAAAGCCTTCCTTGATAACTAGTCTATCCAACACAAAAATAATTTTTCAATTCGCACTAGTAGTTCCTGAGATTAGCGCGTTCAAACAAACAAACAAACTCTTCAGCTTTATAATATTATATATAGTATAGATTAGATAATACTAGGTACGCGGAGTAAAATATCCATGTCCAGAGAAAACGACAAAAAACTACTAAAGATATTAAATAAAAATAAAATTTCGAACGCAGACAAGAATATTGAATACACAGAACTGTTATTATGAAGATCAAGGACGGCGAAGTCAAATTGTTTAAGAGACGATATATCTTCGGAGCGGAGAATAAAACGGGCCCGAGATCATCTGTCACCGAACCAGTGTTTGTCTATTCTTATTGCTAAGAGCATGTTCTGAGAATGTCGGATATAGCGCTTCCGAGTAACACTTGTATCGGATGCCACGATGGTGTAGGGTTCACACTAAACATATCACTCTCAAATCTATATACATATATAAAACTCAAAGGTGACTGACTGATATAGTATATCTATCAAGTAATATCTATCAACGCACAGCCCAAACCACTGGACGGATTGGGCTGAAATTTGGAATGAAGGTAGATGTTATAACGTAAGCATCCGCTAAGAAAGGATTTTTGGAAATACCATTTTTAAAGGGGTGAAATAGGTGATGCAAAATTTACTTCTTAATTCGAGCGAATCCGCGAGCACCCAATAGTCGTTTTATAAATCGCGTATAGGTTATCAAGCCGGTAAACATGTTGGTGAGCTTAGCCATAAGCCATATTTTTTAACTTCAATGTTCAGACTTTCGACTCTCTTCAGCTTTATTAGGTAGTTATATTTACATTATTTACTATACATCCTATATGTGATGAGTTCCTAATTTACTGAATATCGATTTCTTTCCGTTATCCTATCACAAATGTGTATACTCGTAGCAAGACAATTTTGTTTAGTTCAATATCAAATTTTGTTGAATTTATTTCTTTAAAAACAAGCAACATTAAGAACCTATAAATTTACATAGGGTACGGTGGGGCAAAGATCCGCAGTGGGAAATGATCCGCACGGTCAATTTAAAATGATCGCTTAATATTGTCGTGGTTTTAGACACATTTTTATGCTGGCAACATTGATAGAAGACGACTCACAAAAGTTACATGGCGTCCGACCGGCACAACAAAAACAATGAGGTTAGAATTCTTTTTACTTGTTTTGATGTAATAATTCGTAGGTCATCTTCAGTTGAAAATGTAATTTACTATACGCTTTGCTTACTGTTTTACTGGTTCAATTCCATAATTCAGGTTTTGAAAGGCGATCTATGAACAATAATTTGGCCAAATGCGCATTTCTTGTTTTTAGGTTAGTTTGTGATTACAAAATGACAAAATGGGGCAGAGGTCCGCATTTTGCATGGGGCAATGGTCCGCGCGCGGACGTTTGCCCCAAGATTTGTATTCATTGTTCTAATTTTTGTTTTTACGTTATAGAAACTACAAACGCAAAACTAATGTGAAGCCGTTCACACCAGAACTGTACTTGCAGGCCCAATTTTAAATTGACCGTGCGGATCATTTCCCACTGCGGATCTTTGCCCCACCGTACCCGTACCGGATTATGAATGGGGATCAGTCGTTTCGAGTATAAAGGAGCCAAAAAAAACTAGCACGACCCGAAATGTTTATTCAGTCAGTGAACTGGAATGGTTTTACTCATAACTGTGAATAAATAAACTGAATAAAGTTAATTTTTCCGTGTATTTCATTTCAATGGGGCAAAGATCCGCAGCTGCGGACAATTGCCCCGAATCTGCGGACGTTTACCCCAAACAGTGGGGCAAAGGTCCGCAAAGGCAAGGTTGTCTACCTTTCCTTTTTTTTCCGAAATGGTGCTTATTTCGCTAGTAATAAAATGGTATATTGTAGCACATAAATTAAGATTTCCAGTGAAGCCAAAACCTGCAGGACCTTTTACTTATTGGGTGAGAAAAAAGGTTGAAACCTAAAATTGCGGATCTTTGCCCCACCCTACCCTACCTATTAAATAAAATCTATATTGATTTTTTTGTGTTAATTTAATTAGATAGAGTACAGTACAGTGCAATTAGTCTGTGTGTAATGCAATAATTAGAAACAGAAGCACGTGACAACCCTCACTTGGCATTTATTTATATTTGTTCTGTAATCTGATGGCAACCGCCACGACTAGAATAACAGTCTTTAATCGTCAATCCTTTTGTTGTGCAGGAGACGAGTTTAAAACCACACAATATAATTACCACGCACTTCCTTCTGATAACAATCTCGGTCGTGAACTTAAATATACATTTATCTGTAAAGAACATCAGCCGGCGCTGAATACGGACTTTCTTTACGTATTTTATTCCAAGAGTTTTCATTAACCATGATAAAAGTAACAATATTTTACCTAGTTTTAAATAAGAAAATATTGTACTACTTTAAAATTGAAGTTTTCTCTAATTATTTTTAAGTTTAGCTACGCCCGAATTCCCTCGTAAATGTAAATTTTATTTTTTGTCTATAAAGGATTTGAAATTGAGGTGTACTGAATCACCTATTATTTTTTTCTTCACAAACACTTAAATCGTCTAGCTAATATGACGAGTGTTAACATCATCACGTGTTAAATGAATTATGAGAACAGCTTGTTGACATATTAAGTGTCTTCTCAGATGGAATGGAGTTCTGTTCTTATAATCACAATAATTCAGCCGAGCTTTATCCAAACAGTTTTGTTTAATATTATTATTAAGCTCCAATCTTTCTCACGGTCTATTTGGGAAAGATCGCTCTAAATATCCGGCCGTTGTAAATCTTTTACCAAGAAGTCCAACAACCTAATTGAAAACGATGCCTTTGGCGTTTTCTTCATAGGTACAAATAGGTTTGGGATAACTGCGGTTCATTTCTATTCCTTCGGCTGACATTTAATTTGGATTAACTTACGGTTCAGTTCATAGAGATTAGAGATCATCTGTATTTTAACATCGATTCCGTTTTTCAATTTGAGATTTCGACAAATAAATACAATAGCTTCTCAGTAAGGGTGAGTCACAGCTAAGGGCGAATTTAAGAAAAATAACAATGAAAGAATATATGAAAGTTATTCCGATTCATGCCATTATGCCAAGTTCGGAGTCTTGTTGAGAGGCATCACATTGTGAGGAGCTTCACTTGTGTGCTGGGAGGCTGCGTTTGGGACCAGGGATTTAATGAAACATGGATGTGACATGCAAATTTTATATAAAGACTTGATCTGAAGTGAGTTTCGTTAAAAGAAATCATTTAAAGGACATCATCTCAAGTCTTATTCTACCCAAATCTGCCAAGCAAAAATGTTGCCAAAGAATTGTTCAAGTCAATTTCATCATAATCGATTTTAAATGCTTTTTTTACCTTATAGTAGGATTGTTGTACCAGTCTCAAACCAGCTAAGGATAGATTTTCACTTTAGAGTGTTGATGTTTGACATAGTTTCGATGTTTAATGTCAGATTATTTTTTATTATATACGTTGTTATCTGAAAGCTAAGATTAAAAAAGAAAAACACCTAAATACTTTTAGTTTTTTTTTTATCACGCCGAGAATATGTGAAACTGGAATGTACCCAACTTTGACCATCATGCCCCAGTTGTTGACAGGTTTTGTACCATAAGTTGACCGATTGTTAAAACTAAGTAAATTAGGGCTAGGACATGAGAAGTATAATAAATGAGTAAAATAAATATACCCTGATTTATAAAGGACAATGTAAAAAACAAAGATACGAGTATTTTATAATTATCTTTATTCATTAACAATCCAATTGGATACAAAATACAATTAGGTACACATTTTAAATACTTAACGTTAATAAGTCAGTGTTATATAATTCTTGCAATCAGATCCATGGAAGATATTTGGTCATCTCTGCAACTTTATACGATCCTCTAGTATTTATTGATACTGGAGCATTTATTTTCTCGACTATACTATCATTAGTATACCAAATTTTGTCTTCTTTATCTGGCCATTTAAATGTATTTGGAGCTGACAGCACCATCGTACTGACTTCTTTATTATCATTGTCGATGCTTTTGACAATACCAGGAAAATACTCTCCCTCATATTTAACTATGACATATGATCCTTCCTCTATTTCATCCTGTGATGTAATGTTTTTGCTAACCTTGACCAAAGGTAAGTCATCCTCTTCTGAATCTGATTCTATCCTATTCTTGACTCGTTTTATAATTCGTTTTGGTTTAGATTTCTCAATTTTGTTTAACTCTAGCATCTTCTTCTTTTCTTCTTTCTTATTGTTTTTTTCTTCTCGTGCCAATTTCCTATTTTCTTTTTCTTCTTGTTCCTTATTTTTTTCTTTCCAGTATTGCATCCACTCTACTGACGTCACCGCATCAGGCAGTCGTTTTCTAGTAAACTTTTTCTTGCAGCCTTTTTTAAGTGGTGATTCTGTTGGCCAAACTAAAGAAGATGCAAAAGCAGGGCTAACTGTCTTTGATCCAGGTGTGGTTGGTTTTAAAGAGTTTGCAGATTTAGTGGGCGTCCTTTCGAGGTCAGTCGGTATTTTGGGTGAGCCTGGGTGCTGTGGATCAATATTAATTTCTGGAGATTTTGGTGCTGATTCTTTTAAATTATTTGAGGTTTGTTGTTCCTCAGATGATCCAAGCTCTGCTTCATCAGATTTACAAGTAGTGAGAATTACTTCATCACATTTTCCAAATTCCGCCAGTAAAGTTGGACTTGGTAACTCGACAGTTTGTTGACCTTCAAAGAAATTCGGAATTTCAGGCAAAATATCCCCAAGCAGAGCAGGCGTTGTGCATTCATTTTCAGATTTGTCGTCTTGTGTGTCTGCCGCGGATTCTTGTCCAATTAGCATCTGATTTGGGTTGGGTGAGCTGCAAGTATCAGTGACACTTTGATGAATTTTGCGCCAGACATAAAAAAGCTCTTTCGCCGATTCATCTCCTGTCCAGGATCCGTTATTTGGAACAGCACGAAATTCCACAACTCTATTTCGAGACATTAAGGATTCAAAGTACAGTAAATGCTCTGTGCTTATTTCGGTTGGCTTATCAACAATTGCGTGTCTGCTAGAATGATTCATACATTTGGTATAGTCGATGGCATTAGCATCAAATGGAAACAAGCCACATTTGCGAAATCCATTTTTGATGATTTCTTCAGTAGCAGCAACCATAGCAGACTTCAAAAGAGGTGCAAATTGAGCTCTAGTAACAACTCGGTTTCCTGTATCTACTTTCCAATTCTGAACAATTTTTTTCCATGAATGTTTTAGTGGACGAAACACAGAGACGTCGGCAGGTTGTATTATATGCGTAGCATTGGGATGAAGTGCATACAAAATAATTTGATTTTCAATGCACAGCTGACTCACTTCATATGTAATATGTGATTTGTGCCCGTCGATTAATAAAAGCACGGGAAATTTCACATTTGCGCTTCGTAAAGCTGGCAGCAATGAATTGCCTATGTACCCGTAGAATACCCGTGATGTCATCCATCCTTTAGGGGACTTACCGAGGCACCAATTTTCAGGAACATTTCTTGCAATTTCTGCAGGTATCCTTTCATAAGGGTAAATAACCAATACGGGCATTATTATGCCGGAAGCAGTAAAAGTCCCTAATACTGTTATGCTTTCTTTTTCTTTGTCTCTGATTTCATAAAGGTTTTCCATGCCTCTCGGCCCTAATACTATACCTGAGGAAGGACACACCTGGAATCCCGATTCGTCAGCATTCAAAATCCTGTGAGGATCATCTAGAATATCCTGTGCGTTTTCAGACTTTAAGAACTCTTCTAATTCTGAATGCCATTTTCTAATCCCTTCTTCGGTTACTCTACTTCTTGCTGAGTTTATAGCTTCTGCATGTCGCTGTGCAATATCAGGATTTCTCTTCATGAAATTGTCGAACCATTTCCGTCCAGGAATTCCATCCTTAAATGGAGTTGGCCGATTATCTGTTTTTATTATTTTGGTGACTGTTTCTATCAATTGTTCTTTTCTAATAGGGATTCCCTTTTTAGCATTAGCATTTATCCAGCGACTTAGCAATTGTTCTTCATGAGGTGTTAGTATTGTTGGTGGGCCCATTTTTCTTCGTATCGGATGTCTCATTTTTAATTTATTTATCATCGTTGAATGGGGAATTTTATATTTACGGCATGTCTCTCTAATTTTATTACCTGCATTTATTTCATTAATAGCTTCAAAAACATCATCCTCAGTATATTGAAAGAATTTCTTTTTCGGTGGCATTTTTATTCTAAAACAAGTAAAAAACTGGTCAATTATTGGAGCATTTATTCGTAGATATGTTGTACTAGTGTCAAACCACTGGTCAACTAAGGGAAACATCTTGATTTACACCTTAAACATGAAGGTGTGTCACTAAATATATCAAAGCTATGAAAAACCTTTAAAAACAGACAGGCGAGAAAAAAAAACCCTAGAGGCCAATCGTTGACCAACTGGTCATTCTAAGGAACCTCAGTATAAATCTTGCCTGTAGTTAACCAGTTAATAAACTCGAGGGATATAGTAGTTAGACCTAAAATTACTTTAAAATCACCTAAATAAACATAAAATAATTACGACAAACAGTAATTACAATGAAATTCATTCAAAAACGATGTAAATTAAAATAAAATTGTCTTACCAGTCGACGCGCGTTCCTTATAACAATGGCGGCCGCAAAGCAAATGACACTGACAAGCGAAAGTAAAACGATGGTATACGCTATATAGTTTGTCTCATTCCAACGACAATGTGATTGGTTGGTCTGTATTAGTTGACATAACAGTTTAGCCAACATAATACAAACAAATAGTGGCGGGAAATCTTAATAATGATACTCAAAGCCCCGAGTGGTCAACAACTGGTGCCTGGTCAACTATAGGCACGACCATCCTATTAGATAATTAAACTTCTATTCAACACACTAAATAAAGTACATCATAGTCCCAGTCAAATATTCAAATCTAACATGACAAAATCAAAGAATCTTTGGTTCCTAGCCTTAGAGTATACATAACTAAAGTATGTACTTGTACTCTACTTTAGTTATGTATACCTACCTACTCTAAGTTCCTAGCAGACAGCAGACACAAGTCGCTTCCACAATACTCGTTCGATGGTAGAGACGGCGGGCAGTCGGCGAGATCAAAGCTGGGCGCGGGTCGACGCACGCGGCTCTCGATCGTCCCTCCCCCCACCTGCCCCGCTACACAACAACAACCTTCGAGTCATGCTTGGAACACGTAGATATGGCAACTAAATCTCAGATCAGCAGGGCAATCGCGCTAATATAAGACAACATCGAACGTTAGTGGTCCAGTTATGGTTACGCTACGGTTACGCTTCAACTCTGTAACAACTTTGCTTAAATCGGTATCGCGCTAAGGTTCAAACTCCAGCAGCAGTTAAACCGAAGCATAAACACTCCCATGTCTCGACCGTTACTAGTGATGTAATCTTTTGTAGCAAACATGAAGCTATATCATGCAAATAGCAGGTTATTTTTAGTATTATCTGTGCAAAACAGACGAAAAGTATATCAATGTCAAAACTACGCCGGAAGTAAATAAACAAATATAACCTTTCTGAAGTTTGTTATAAAATACTCTCAAGTGTTTTAGTGACAAAACTGTTATGCAATTAAACCAAATGCGTTACAGCTGTGGCCCACATCACTTGAAATACTTACCACTTCAAATACCTTGAAATTTGAGTCTATTAAAGTGGTTTAATTTTGAATCAGTGGACTCGTTCATACGGTGCTCTGTGTTGGTCGGTTGTATTGTAGCTGACTTGCTCCAGATTTTATTGTGTATAGTGAAAAAGTTTAAGCGCTGATAATGAAAGAATATCGTACATACATAATCGTTTGTGGAAGGCCACGATAACCTCGCTCTAAAAGAATCAAGTCCAAGGAAACTCGAGCAGTCTCAGCTAGGTTGTGGCGATAGTTCACCGAAACTCATATCTGAAGGACCTGCGAGCACAGGAAAGAAATAAGCCAGGTATTTACAACTTCTAAGATGTGAAAAAATCTGAGTACTAACTCATAGTTTTATTTAAACTTTGGAATTCGAAAAATTTATTATCATATTTATTTCAGGTGTGGAATAACTTGGTAGTGCAAAAATTTGTTGGAAGAAAGATTCAGATTATAACTGGCGGTGGAAGCAGTGGACTGGGTTGGCAAAATTAAAGACATGGACATTGGGCCCCCTACATAATGTGAGGCAAGATCATGTTGCTTGGAATGATATAGTAAGTATCACTAGTTTATAAATATGTAAGATTAATATTTCCAAAGTATTGATGTATTAATATTTGTACGATATTTTATTTATAATGCTTTAGATTAGTAATGTAATAGTAAATGTGGTAGGCGAACAGCAACATTGAGTATAACATTATGAAAAAGCTCATTCAGAAACAATGTAATTCAGCCTTCATCCAGCGTGGGGAAGAAACTGATTACAATTAGTGAAATGCATAACATTACATTAATGTACGGTCTGAAAGTAATGTATAAATGTCCTTTTATATCATACATTTCACTCGGATTACTGTCATATTTTTGGTGTACCTATTCAACATAATTAATACAAAATTTTAACTTATTATTTCAGTTTGATGCTCCCGCTCTATACTGATGTCCCTGAGCAACACAGCATCATCCCCACCACCAACCATCAGTTCACACTTAGAACTAGCACCGCCTGCATCCTCCATGCCATGCAGGTAGTGGCATCAGATGTGCGAGAGGAAGTCAGAGAACAAACCAAACTCACTATTCACCAAGTGTATGCATGTATTACATCCATGTGTACCCATCACAGGACCTGCATGAACACAATGTAAGATATGAACCTATTGTTAGTTAAGTTTTGCCTGTTTAATTTTGAAGTAAATCCTTCAAGTTGTTATAATCCTGTTGGCTGATGATATTATCAATATGCTGGATATATCACATAACATTGCAAATCCCAGCAAGCAAGCAATGGGAAGGTGAAACTAATTATCTTCCTATTCTTTTGCATTACCCAAGTCATTACAGAAACAAGCTGTCATACTTCCACAATGTTTGTCTGCTTACTACCAAAAGACTTCATTATGTGTTAACTTACCATGCATGGCCAATGAAATGATATTTACTTTTGTTTCAGTATTTCCAGACACCAACCCCACAAAATGGCGCCACCGTGAAGCAGGAATAATTAAATTAAAATATATTAACATTATTGTAAGCTTTTTGTTTTACTTACTAATGTTATTGCTATCTTTCTAGTAAACTATGTTTGTATTTCTAAGCTAACAATAATATGTTATCTACATGAATTCCACAAAGATATAAACTTGTTCTTTAATTCGTATGATGCTTGCTATCTTTGTAAAGTACATATTTATGTCAAAATTTGTTACAAATTCAATGATGTTTATGTATCTACAATCTATTTAAAATTTGATTGTATTTAGTTTTAATAAGACTTAAAGTTAAGTGTTAATTTTACTAAAATTGTGTAATGGGCTTATTGTATAGGAGGCAGCATCTACATTTATTTATAAAAAGGTCAATTAATAAAATTGTTTATAACTAATGTTGAGACACTGTGTTATGGGTTTTTATTCACATATTGCATCAAGTTCCTATTCATACACTTACCTATATAAAGTTGGCAAACCTAATTGAGAGCCTATGTAAACTAAAAACTAGGTACCTAAGTAAGTACATATAAATAAAAATATATTTAAATATTTTTAATATTTAATTTATTGAATAAGATTACTTGTATGTTGCTTTAGTTTAGAGATATATCATCTTGTTGACAAGTCAAATAAATATTCCATCAAATAGGCTATGGTAAATGAAAGCTGTAATGACTGGCTCCGTGCGACTTCACCCCAGCTCCAGCTGGGTGAGGGTAGTGGCCGGCCCGGCTGCTCCCGCCCGGTGCCAGCCACGCCGCTGCTCCGGCGCCGCGCCTCCAGTGCGGTGTAAGGGAAGTGTTCTCTGTGAGCTACATACTCGTATGTCATGTATCATGCTATTCTTGCTGTAGCTTGAGGAGTGTAATGCAACTTTCTCTCTACTAAAATACAAATATATCAAGTAAATATGAGGTTATGAATACACAAGACATACAATCGTTTTCATTGCACACAACGCCTAGATATTACCTTGGTTTCAACATCCAAACCATCAGCTAGGTATTAGTTGGTAAGATTCCTTCGTCAGCCTATA
The DNA here is from genome assembly GCA_927399415.1 of Macaria notata. NCBI lineage: Eukaryota > Metazoa > Arthropoda > Insecta > Lepidoptera > Geometridae > Macaria > Macaria notata. The sequence continues at coordinate 8,593,845 of OV656727.1, forward strand.
TCGTTTGATAAAGCTTGCGTCGGTCATATCAAAAGCTCCAGACACTTGCACTTCTATTTTATTGTTTGCTTGGGCTCGTGCAACACATAATATAGGTAGGTAGGTATTCACTTCATGATATAGGTCCAATAAATCCACTTAAGCGTTTATATTTACGAGATTTTTCAGTAAAATTATTATAAGAATGACTAACGTTTCAGCAACGTTCCATTATCGATCTAAAAAAGTCGTGTTGTAGTAACTGAAGCAGACACGTTAGTTTGACAGCGTGAACGTTTCAGTTACGATCCATAAACGGTTGAACTTTGGTCCGAACTGTTAGCGCGATACGAAATTTGACTAACGTATCAGGTTCAGTTACGATCCAATTGCGCTTCGTTTGTGTTTTATTAGCGCGATTGCCCTGCAGGGTCTTACGAGAAACGTAGGTATATCAATGTGATAATAATAAATACTTAATAAAAATAATACAATAATAATAATAAAATTAATAAATTAGTAATGAATGTAATAGTATATCTAGCAGATACAACTATAACTATTAATAATAATAAATAAATATTTCGGGACATTGCACACAGCGCCATCTAGCCCCATACTAAGCTTACGCTTGTATCCTGGGTACTAGATAACGGATATAATACTTAAATACTTTTCTTTTGTTTGTAAATACATACTTATTAAGTATACATACAAACGACCAGACTCAACACAAGTAATTATACATTTTAAAGTTCATAAATACTCACTGTATTATAGTTCCCGTAAGGCATGATTTAATGTAGTTGTTGTGTTTATTCATAAATACTAGTAAGTATCATGCGGGAATCGAACCCGCAACCCCTAGATTAGAAGGCAGAGCCACTACCAACTAAGCTAACAGGCCAGTCAATACCCTTTTAGAAAATATGAAATTTCAAGATATTGACCCAGTTTCACCTTCCACCTTCAACAATTCATAGCAAACTGAGATACCTACCGCGTATTAAAATGGACAAGTCTCAGGAACACTAAAGAATGGGTTATATAGAGAAAATTTAATTATATTTTATCAACTAGCTGTGCCTGCGACTTGGTCCGCGTGGAATAGTTATTTTGGATTAATGGTTTGAATTTTGAACCGTTTTCGCAGCACACGCAACGGAAGCTCTCAAAGATGAATAATTTTCCCAGTTTTTTTCCACATTTTCCATTGTTTCTTCGCTCCTATAAGTTGCAGCGTGATGTTATATAGCCTAAAGCCTTCCTTGATAAATGGTCTATTCAACACAAAAAGAAATTTTCAATTCGCACCAGGAGTTCCTGAGATTAGCGCGTTCAAACAAACAAACAAACAAATTTTCAGCTTTATTATATTAGTATAGATTATGTTTAGTTAGGGCAATCGGGCATAAAATATGGTTGTTGTAAGTATGAAATTTATGTACCTACTTGCACTCACAATCAATATAAAGTTAGTAATAAAAAGTTAAGTAGACATAGAAAAAGTTACAATACTCAGAGAGAAGAAGCATAACCATTAGTTACTTCCATTATTTTTTACCAGTCCGGACAAAACAAAACTATTCTTTGTTGTCAGTTCTACATTTCGTATTTTCTCATTGTTAGGCCTCAATTCGTTTGTCCGACTTCCGATGGCGGAGCCCTATCCGCACTCGGCCGCAAAATAACGCCCAAACAAAACCAACCATCTTAGAACCGGTTGTTGTTTACTGACGAACACTGTTTAATGTCCATAAATTGCGCCGGCGAATATCACTCGCTTTATACTCTTCTGCGAAATGCGAAACGTGATCTTTCCGTATTTTATTCAATGGCTTTGATACTGCATTTTTGTTGTATTACTTTTGAGAATGAATCTTGTTGCTATCGTTACTCGACCATATTATGGCTACAGAGTTTGTTTTGATTGTAGAAGCTTGATGAAGCGGGATAGGCGCAGATATCCTTGAGTGGAGTTATTTAATTATAGCGTAGTGCCGGCGTATAGGGTATGGCTCGCAGTGATGTAATGTAATGAAACGTGGTGTTCGCAGGCGCCGGTGTCCGTACTCAGTCCGTAGTACGTATGTGTAACGCAACGGGTTGAATTAATTAGTAGTGCAGCGGGCGGCGGGCGGCGAACGCGCCACTCACTGTCTTTTATAACATAATTTGCACTTCGCGCGGCGAGATCAAAGCCGAGGCCGTCCACCGGCGGCGCCTTTGATCACGGCGGGCCTTTGACTGCCGCCGCCTCCGCTGGCCACGCCTCGAAATAGTCAATTTGTCGCCGCTTTTTTTAAAGTTGTATGACGAGAATAGAGTAGCGGCCTGAAACAGTAACATTAAATTGAATAATTAACCGTGAAAATTGAAACGAAAGCTGTTACTGTCTCAATTATGTTCCTTTATGACAGACGGTTTGTTGTGGTGAAATAAGTGTTCAATGAAATTCTTGTACAAATGACTACAAAGAGGACACGATCGTTCAACAAAATGACCTAAGGTATAAAATAGGTAATAATAGTAATACCTTACCTATAAAATAGGTACTTACTTATATTAAATAAAAAAAAACGTTCTAGAGATGAAATAAGGTCACCGACCACAGGACCACGGCACATTATCTGCGCTTTGATTGTGGCATATTTTTTTTGCAAAATGTGGGTGTGTCGTTTTAGATAAGTTTCAATAAAAAAGTTTCACGGAAATTTACGTTAAAATGTTAACACGAATATTGAATTATCATTTGCTTCCTTTCATCACGATTAACACTCAAACGATACAATGAAAACCAATCAATGTACCTATCCAATGATAATAAAATATTACTCAATGGAATCCATTAGCCATATTGCAAATAATATTTTATCAATGAAAGATAGCGGATTCGATAGTTACCTATTATACAAGTTAGAGCTCTTACTTATCGCGATCTATCGATGTGAGTAGTGTTAGGTCAGGGATTTAGGCACTAGGTACATTAATGTCTACAGCAAAGGTAGGTTGATGAATTAATTTATGATGTTTTTAATAGACTAGATTTGTGATATTTGACTAGAGTAGGTAAGTATGTGGCGTTAAAGGCTACATGTGAGCAGTCAAATTAGAATTATTCATTAGGTAAATCAGACCTTTTTCGTGTACCTAAGTAAGTAGGTACTTACACAGAAATTGCTTGCTTTTCTCCTGTAGTCGCCTCGGAGAATAATTGACAGAAAAAGATTAAATTACATCAATAAGTCAATAAGATATACAGTTGCCAACACCTCATGACGATGTTATATTCCCTTCACACACCAGACAGGCATCATTCAAAACAAAATCAAAGTGAGACTACACAACACATGCTCCCGCGCAGCTGAACGCAGCTCTTCAGCTGTTCATCACAGAAACATAAATATCCGAATTCAAATGTTATTATTGAATGTAATTAACGCGCGTGTAGCGAGCGAAGCCGGGCGGCACATCAAAGGCTCCGAGATGGGTATCACGCCAGCCCGCCGCGGGCGCAGCCTGAGATGTACATTTTTTTGTACACTTTTTAACAGCTAGCAGCCGTACCTACGTTTCCTCGTTCACAAATAGCGAGGTGAGTTAGGAATCATGTGTGAAAATTTGGGAATTGAAAAAGTATTGCAGTGTAAAATACACTGTATACCATTATTTTCACGGCAATGCTGTTAAGGCTTTATTGCGTACCGTATGCTTACCTGGTGTATCAATTTGTTTAGACGTCTAATACCTACATAAATTCAAGTATGCATTGTATAACCATTCAAGTATGCATTGTATTTCTTCTTCCTATTTTAGACTACGCTGACGCCTGCCATCTAGATCTTCGGGAGGATCAGCTAGATAAGCTTGAGCGCCTTCAAAATTTCTGCATAAGATTCATATTTGGCTTACGCAAATATGATCACGTTTCCCACTTTCGTGTTAAGCTCAAGTGGCTGCCCATTCGCCTTCGTCGGAATGCTCATATACTTTCTTTGCTCTATAATATACTCTTTAATCCCTCCTCTCCGCGCTACCTAAGAGAGCGTTTTTGCTACGCTCGTGATTGTCACTCCCTCAACTTGCGGTCATCAGCGAACCTCACACTCTCGACTCCGAGACACAATAAAGTCTCCTATGGTAGTTCTTTCTCTGTGCACGCCGTCAAACTGTGGAACGCTTTGCCGCTAGATATTAGGAAAGCACCGTCACTAGATGTCTTCAAAAACAATGTTAAGAAATTGTATTTATCTTCTTTGGTTCTGACTTAAATTGCTGTATATGTTTTTATTTTGTCTCTTGTATTAATATGTATGTATTGTTATGTATGTATGTATATTAATATTATTGTAGTATTTGTTTGTGTTTATAAGTAGTATAAACTATTAGATCTTTTTTTTTTTTTCTTTTCATTTAATATGTATCTTAAACACCTCGTCCTACTTATTTTGAAAATATATCCCTGCCAGATTGGTTGCCTGGAAGAGATCGCTCTTAGCGATAAGGCCGCCAATTAAAACGCACATTTTATTTTTTCTATGTTGTTTTTGTATTGTTTTTTTTATGTATGTGGTGTTTTAATAAAGAATTTATCTATCTATCTATAACCGGTTTTATCAATGTGTTTGACTGTAATTTAAACTGCTGCAAATGAATTGTCTGCCAAATTTCATCTCTCCTAAATAACTCCGCCGCTTAATAATGTGCACTCGAAATTAATTCCACCAAAACAGTACACCATTAAGTGAAATAAAAGCTTTTCAACCGACGACGCCGAAGTTTTGAGATAAATGCAGCAGGAAGTACTGCAAAAGCCCTTTTTGCAACATTATCTCGAGATTGGCAAATGATGGCACGTGACGCAACATCTGGCGGCTCTTTTGATGTTCTCTTTGTAAAATGGATTGGCCGGCGGCAGAGTTGTCGCCTGTGAAGTCGCCGACCAGAGCGCGCCGACAGAGGGCCAGCGGTAGCACAAAGGTATTGATATCGTTTAAATCCCTTTGATTGTCGCCGATGCGTTCATCCCCTACGGATCGGGAACAAAGGCGAAGTTTCATGAGAGCTTTCATCTATTTCATCAAAACATATTATTATGCACGTACGTTTATGTTTTTTGTTTTAGATGAAATTTACATAATATTGTATGAATTATATGGAAGAAGGAAGAGCTTGATCGTTATTAAGTTTTATTAGAGAGTGCATAGAGCGGTAATCACACCTCCCAGCTATTAAGGCGAGCTCAGTTTTTACTTCGACACGGGAGGAACTGGTTCCGAAGTAGGTGAATGTGCACTGGGCTGCCAGCTTTGCAACTAAATAACCCATAGTCAAGTAACTCTACTGTGGGATTTTATGACAAAGTAGTGAAACCAGAATTTAAATGCCAAAAAGAAAATAAGAGTTGTAATATATCTACTGACTAATTCAGTAAGTTTTTTACACACTTATATTTTCTTTCTGTCTTTCAATTAATAACTAACATGTTTCGAGCAGAAGAAATGCAAACCCAAGTAAACCACCTAAGAAAAATTTCAGTAGGTTTAAAAAGATTATCTAAGCAGATAATGTGTCTACGTCACTACGGGACTAACTACCATAGTGAGTTTCAAAACATCCATTAAGCAAGTGAGTTACTTACTCACCATTAACACTTACTCGACATCCTACTTAAGTTCCCCGAAACTTTATGCTTTTACCTGTTACTACGGCAACATTAAACTTGGCAGCACTCGGTAAGTTTCCGAGGCGAAAGAAACGCTTCGTGTTCGGATAAGGGATACAATAATCGTAGGTTATTACCGCTTTGAAGCACCGCCGGACGATAATGATCGCGTTTACAGCGCCCGGGGCCCCGGGGGCCTCTGCTGACTGCTGGGCTTACAGCTAGAGGCCTGGGGCCTTCAGGGATAGGCCTGGATGTGTTACTACTTGTAAAAAAAAGGTTTACACAAACTAGTTTATATTTATTTTGTATCTACAGAGTATCATTAAATGTAGCCTTTTGCCTTTTGACGTACCTATACGAAACAATGAGCTTCAATTCAACATACCTTATTTTATGAAATGTGTGACGTACCCATAAAATGTCTGATATATAATATGAAAATACCTAGGTACGTGCAAGATTCGAAATATTGGACAAGGTATCAAGATGGTTCTGAAGTATTTTCGGTCCCTTAAATGTAGCCCCGTCACTGAGAGCGGCCCTGGCTACTCAAATGAAAGCAAATTGTTACCCAAACAGCAAAACTTAAACTTTTAATGTGTAGTAACAAACATTACCTATACGTTAATGAAGCATAGGTAATATCTAGGTTCAAGGTACTAGGGTAAAGGGTGAGTTGTCCGAAGGAAGGAATGTAAATGAATACAGGCATCGAAAAGCTGCAGCGTGCAGGTCAGTAACAAAACTATTAGACACAACGTCTTCGGGTCTTTTCTTTTTAAAGAACAAGCTATGTCTTAGATAACTATCTCTTGGTGTACGAGGCGTACCCAAAATATTGTAATCCCTTCAATATCTGCAATGACCTATTAATTCCATGGAATGCAACAAAACAGCTTTATTTATTTTTATTTAAAGGAAAACATTATTAGATTGTAGGAGCGTGGTGAAAATACGTGAGTGGGCAATGCCCACGCGGCCACCAGAGCCGCCGGCCGCAGCGCCGCGCCGGGCAAGCCGCGCTCTGGCCGCGTGCCAGCCGGCTAAATAGCAGAAATAACGCCACTATCAACATTCCAGGTCACTTCGTAAGATTATCTTTTTATTACAAGATCGTACACAAAGATTTGATCCGCTTATGGGTTGTATAAATAAACATAACGCCGGCGAAGGAGCAGTTAAGACGCGGATCGCCCGTTATGCCACATTTGTTTGGAAATTCCAGTGAAACTTACTTTTCACATTCCAGCCAGAATTTGATACGAGATAAGTTGATGGGCGTTGTGTAAGCGTATGAATGAAGTTTATGAATTGGGTAAGTTGATTGTACTTATTACACATAGGTATGATGATGAGATTTTGGTTGGAGTAAATTTAGGTACCTACTCGTTTGTTGGCTTTTAATAAAAAGGTCATGACTATAATGTAAACAAATTCAACCACGCATCCTTTTATTCATTCTCAACCAATTGACCTCTCTCTCCAAATAAGAATTGCTTGCTATTTTCGCGGAGGACGGACGACGGACCACAAAAAGTGCCGTAAAACGTAGCTGGCTGCCGAATCGAATCTACGAATTTGTCTAAGATAGCATTCATCATTTCTGTCTACCGTGAGATGCGAAACGAATGGAACTTGCATTCGGAAAGTCGGCTTCACCTTTACTTTGCCCACCGACACGTATCTTGTTCGATGAGGGTGGCCAATCAATTTGACCGGCGTCGGACGTGAATTTACTGTTTTATAATTTCCTTTGAGGCTTTTACCATAAAAGAGATATAATGTGTCGGTGCGTTTTATTGAATATCGAGTGCCAGGGTTTATCGATGGGTGATATTGAAGAACTGGCCATCGACACTATTTCGTGGAAGGCAGCCACCCACGTCGACCTGCGCCCGCGCAGGCCGCGCGAGCCTCCCGTCCGCCAAGCGTGCTCATTCTCTTATGACATCATCTGGGATTAACTCCACAGAAACATATTAGACACATTCCGACCGAGCAACATCTAAAACAAAATAACACCGACCTTAACATAGAAAATGTGGATATTTATTTGACTAGCACGAATCGAGTAAACAAAATTACCTCAAGGCGCATTGTTAGGGTTACGCACGCACGATACGTGTGCTATTTTTCGGTGTCGACGAGTTTTCTTTATTGCTCCCATAAAACTTGCATAAAACATTGTTTGTTGTAAGTCAGTTTTGGAATACGACCTCATCTCGGTCGGCGATTACTCGCCTACAATAAACCTAACACGAAGAGGCTGTAAAATTCTAATTCGAAGCGGCTGGAAGTCGCCGGCCGGCTGTCCGGGTGTCCGGGTGGCGTGGCCGGCCGGCACCCTGCCCGGACACACTCGCACCCTCGCCATTAGAAAGATTCCGAGCGTCCACTGGGCCGAGCCCAGGACCACTACCTTCTTAGAACGCCAACAATACATTTATAGGCACAATAAGACCCATTTACAAGCCGATTTCTAAAGAAGCGCCCAGCTTTTTTGACTTTACGCAAAAGGGCAGTTACGATTTAACCTGCGACAATCTTCCTATTTCGATCTCGACTTTGTTCCAAGATTATAATTTAAAACCGAATGAGGGCGATTAGAGGGAATTAAAGTTTTCACGGTAGAGTTCCCATAGTGACTACCAGGTACCTATCTGGCTTCTATAATCTTTTTTGTAATCGCTGAGTCAGGGTCGTCGACCGCGCGGAGGCTGGCATTGCCAACGTAGCGGATGCGCGGCACCTTTCTCTCTATTACTGCCTTGCCCTGTAGGTATTTACTACTAAAGTTTCTTGGCCAAGTAAAAGTTACTTCGCGGACGGATGGCACGCTGAGATTTGATAGCGGCGCTAGCTAATGATACAGGCAGTACGCCGCTATAAACAATAGGTAATTCAGTCAATATGCTGATTTTGTGTCGGCATGGGAACGCTCAAATGCATTAATGCGTAATGAATAATTGCCGTCATCATCATTAGCAGTCTGCGGCCGTCCGGGGCCTGACATACATAAACCTCGTTAGATTTATGCTTCATCGGGTAGTTTCCTTGCAAGGAGCAGAGTTGAAGTTATAAATCTTTTGACTGACAACTATCACGATATGATCACTTGCCATTCACCAAATTATAATAGTACCTAACAGTTGTTTTACTTTTAACACTAGAAAGAACTCGTAACACAGTGACCATACTTATGAAGAAAATAGGAAAACCTATCAAAATATTTTACTGGAAACTATTTTATAGATGCCTATGTACCTACCATATTTATTTAAACATTAAATTACTCTAGTATAGTGACCACATATTTTTTGTTAATAAGGACATTTCTAGACATGTACTTTTAAAGGTAATCTAGGTATTTATGATACGTAAAATGATCGACCTACATACATAGGTAGGTACTCACGAGTCAGCAAAGCATTAACTAAGTCCCATTAACTACCTACCTAATTAAAGTATCGACATTATTCAAATAATATATTAGTGCTGTGTTATTACAATGTCAAAGGTAAATTTGAATCTGCGAATCTATTGCATACCTATCAAAATGCGTAAGTGTTTAAAAAATACATCGTGCACAAAATTCTATTAATCGTGGGGTGACAATAAAATTATTGTTTTTGTTTACTATACGCGCTATGAAATCACGCACAGGGTAGAGTAGAGTAGTGTAGATAGAGCGAGTGCGTCTCGTCTCGTATTTTGAATGAAAAGTACCCAAACATCAATGCCGCCGCCCGTACGGCACGCCACGCTGCGGCCGAGCCGGGAGACGGGCGCCACACCGCGCCGAGCCGCGCCCCTCCCTTCGCTTCACCCTTCCCTTCATCCATCAGTCAGTCAGCGGACGCCGCGCGAGCAGGACGCACGCTCCTTCCCACCCACGACTGCGGTTCACGCGCCCAACTGGGTCACACTTTACGCACAAACAACAGTCAGCCGGACCCGCTGAATATAGTGTTGTGATCGATTGCAGTGTTGTGCCTTTATTGTTTTACGTGACCTTACAAACTTGCGGCTCTTTTGAAGTGTACGGGATGCGTGCGTGAGCGCAGCGCATGACGTGCTACGAAACATTGAGAGCTCCGGCACCGGCCGCGGCCGCCCCCATGGCGCACCACTTCGTCAAGTGGTGGCGCAACAAGTTTAGAAATGGATACAAGAAGTTCAGCGGTAAGTTATTTCGAAACGATACCTCACACAAGTACTCAAAATAAACTAGAAAGCCTCCAAAACACTCGACTGTCGGTTGACAACTCACAATCTGTTGGCAGCGGAAACAAAACAAACGCACATGCTATGGAATGTTGTTTTTAAAACGTTTATAAGTTGTCTTACCAAAGTTCAGCAAACACAATAGAGGCTTTATGTTTTTGTTATGAATAAAAGTAATTTAGGTAAGGAAACAGTACACTCCAGTACAACAAAACAACTCCCTCAAGAGTTGTAATAGTGTGGAGAATGCTGGCAATTTAGTATAGGTAGACTTTTACCCGCGGTTGCTATGGGTAACCTTACAAATTATTAGGCACTAAATAGCCTACATAATATTACTGCAAGATTGTTACAACTATTTAACTACGCCGTCTAGTCGTTATATAATTTCACTGAGTTGAAAAGGATTTCTCGAAAATAAGTAATAAAATATCAGAAAAAATAAATCTCATTCATATCATTGTAATGAAAGTCACATTTTATCAAAACATACGATAGCTAGTAGAATTGCTACTAACACAAAGATTTCAAATCTATAATGGAACTGCAAAGCCATAGAAAACTAACAACAAGCACTTGCTGATAAAACGCACATAAAGCTATTATTTTGAGCAAATATCAAAGATACCGACCGACGTTATTTTAGTAAAATTATCATAGATATTAGAATACATTCCGATAACTTTATTTCACAATTAAAACCTTTTGATCTGGCCGCTGATTTGAACGCTGCCCATTTCAAATACCTGTTTCGAGATACCTAAATGGATAGGTAGTACGTACGTATATACCGAGCTTATGAGATTTTATGATCTCAGTCGGCTGTTATCAAAAGTCGGTGAGATGAAACGGGCGGCCCGCCACCGCCGCGCCGGCTGGCGGCGTCGGCCCGGCCTCGACCGCGCTAACGACAAAAACAAAAAAGCTTTAATAATAAAAAAATGAGCTGAATCCCCATTAGCTCTCAGTTTAACTCAGATGAATTGCACAAATGTTGTGCTGGATGATTACGAGAAACTTTCTACAGTAATATAAGTGCTGATTTCTATTCTTGATTATAGGTACATACCTACATATCGTATAGTACGTGAGTAACATAGTGAGTTGTAAAGAAACATCAAAGAGAAATTCCTAGACTCGGCACATAATAATAAAGCAAAAATATTGGACAATACCTACAATGTAATTTATATTCTTTAACGTTACTTGTAAACGAAGTATTACAAAATCACAGAAATATTATTATTTTGAAGATTTTTACTTCTTCTAATAAGGGGTTGACGAGTGCTTCACGAAAAATATCCTTTGGTGTAAGATGGTCTATCATTCAAGTTTTATTTGTCAAACAAATTAAGTTGGTATTTATCATTGAAATAATTCAGTAATGTTTCAAAACATTGATAGAATTTAATTCATAATGTCATGGAAGTCTATTTCCCCTATATCTTGTTGAAAATCTTCGCGCAGCACACCATACCTACATCTTTGGAATGAAACCAATTCACAGTTCACACATTGATTTCTCGTCATGACTCGTAACAAGCAGCGCTGTTGATTCCAATATGAGAGTATTAACAGTCTGTTCCTATAACTTCAAAGCATACTAATATCACTTTGATCTCGTTCTATTTAATGATGAAATAACGAATGTTGAACACTTCAATTTACAAGGCGGCTTCATTTTTAACTCATGTGAGCTAGGCACGCATTTAAATCTGTGAAGCGGAGTTTGTTAATCAAGTTTTTGATGGAAATGGAACTACGCCGCTCATTTGATCTACTTCAAAGGGAGCGTTTGAAGCACGTCGAGTTGCCGCCGAAGCGGAGACAATGATACCTTTTATTTAATATCAAAGGAAAAACACCGCCCCTTGGATTTATGTTTCTCTTAGGGTTCCTTTGATGATTTAACTTTAAATTCTGCACAGCTTTCAACTACGCCATGATACAAATATAAATACTTTTATTTGCTTTTAAAATAACAAAAAAAAACGGTAAAATACAATGAATTCTTTATCAGTCAAAAGCTTTGCTAATAAAAAAGCAAAGGCAAGGCATCGTCTTCTTAGTACGTGTGTTATGTAAGTAAAACCACAGGTAATACAACACTTACTAACGATAAATAGTAAATTAAAACGCTGGAATGTAGTTGCGATGTGACTCCTGACGCGGCCGTGAATGTAACATTATAGTCGAGGTACGATAATAACATACAAGCATACATAAATCTACGAAACGCTATTGCGGTAACGATTAGAGAAACAACTCACGGCATAATCTGTGGAAACGTCATTTGTGGAGTTATTCATAAGTCTTGGGTCGACATAAGCCGTATAAATCACATAGACGAGGCGAAGTCAACTTTACAATAAATACGTATAGTGGAACGGTAATCCTCGAAGCTATTACGAAATTTAGATTACGGTATCTGAAATCTAAAGTTGATATTATATTCTGTTTTGTGTCTAGGAAGGAATTAAGTACCTAAGTACTAAACAAATATTTTATTGCTCCCTAAATACCATCTCAAAATTGAATCATAAATCATTGTTTATAATTTAACAGGCACCCACATGAGTAACTATTCCAAAAAAATATATTCAACGGCAATATTTTATAGCGAATGTCATTTAACGATCAGCATGATAATATTTTAAGCAAAAAGGAAACGGAACCAATAAAACATTTTCCATACTTGCATAAAAAACACTCAAACTTTGTGCTCACCTTCGTGTCTCTTGTCGTGTCTCGTAGTCTGGTTTGAGTTATGTTTATATGTTTACGTCAGTATCCTCAATTTTCATAATGTCATGGACACCCTACGACTTACAATAACTCTCAATTTAGTGTTTGAGTGATAAACCAAATAAGCAGATCATTTATATCAAGCATTTATCTCTTATGGTCCAAGGTTTCAAGAATTCATGGTCGCCCCAGTAATAAACGAAAATTATTTTAAAATCTTCTCATAGGGCTTCAAGAAAGTGCCACAAAATACAAAAGTGTCGTTACCGTTTCGTTTGGCGGAGATATCGGCAGATGCAATGGTGCGAGGCCGGGCATAGTAATTTCATAAGGGCAGATGTACGTCGCGCCCGCGCCCCTGCCGCCTTCCTGGAACCGAGCGCCGCGCCGTGTCGCTTGCATCTCGCCCGTCGGCCGCGGCGATTCACAAAAACTTTTTGAGCTTCGCCGACAAAATAGTTGGGCTTGGTTTCATTCGGCCGGTCCACGTTCACCGTATTTCTACCGCCATTGTGCATGCTTGTTATTATTTATATTATCTCCATCGCAGTCATTACAATAACCGAAATAGCGTGAAATACGCGCATAATGGTATGAGATTTCAATAGTAATATGTACCTGCGAGGTTTCTTTCCTTGGGTGATTTTCGGGTTGAATTATAGCTTGTTCACAATTTGCCCGCAGCCACGCAGTTGCTGAAACAAAAGTTTCTTTTTTGTTATCTGGGCGTTACACCAGTCGTTTTAACCTTTTTTAAAAACAACAAAAAAGTCAGTGTTTATGAGCACAGAAGCACATTTTTTGGGAACGGGTTTCAGCGATGTGTTATCTTTCTGAGTAGTTAGCAAATGTTCTGACAACTATCTATCTTTACATTATATATGTACGTAGGTACCAGGAACTGTTACTAACTGGTGGAGATAGTAAAAAAACAGATGTTCTTTCCATATAAAAAAATGGCCAGAAAACATTATGTACCTACAGCTCATAGTAAAATTGTTCCAAAATTCAAGTTAGCCGCAAAACCACAATAATCCCTAATGTGAACGTCTTTTGTTTCCACTGTTCAGGCAGATTGAAAGCCGTTTAGCAATAAAACACTAAAAATATAGCCAATATGAAAATATGTACATATAGGTAATAAAATAAATCATGTTAACCTTTCCAGTGGGCACGGAGAGCGAGCGCACGGACACGGAGGAGCTGGTGTGTCGCGCGGCGTCCCAGTGCTCCGCCCCGCCAGACCTGCTCCCCAGCGAGGCGCGGGCCATGCTGCAGACGCCCCCGCCGCAGCCCCGCCCGAAGGAGCCCGAGCGCAAGCCAACACCCGACACCGTGCCAAGGGATGACGACAAACCTAGACTTAGGTTTGAGGTAGGTCAAACATTACATGCCATTTTATCAGTATTTATATTGCCAGATTTTGGAATGGGCTTCCTATTTTGCTACAAGGATCCCAGTTTCCAGTCTGTACCTCTTTTCGTGCTGATACGATCAGTGAAAACTTCTATACCTACTTTCCTTGAACTACTATTAAAATTTCTGGAAATTCTTTGAGGGTGTGTAAAAGACACTTAGGTACCCGGTCCCTAAAGAAGTCCCTAATGAGCAAACTGAAAATAACCAAAGGTTTAGTGAATTCATTGGATGATTAGGTATCTACTCATAAAATAAAATATTTTCAACATGTACCGAAAGGTTCTAAAGACAGCAAATGAGACATAAGAGTACGAGAAAGTTCTTTGAAAGAACTACAAGTCGTGACTTCTGATCTATATCAATACGTGTAACTTACCGGCATAGGTTTAGCCAAGAATTCATCTCCTTAAATGGTACAGACACAATTCTAGCGAAAACAGTATACTATAGACGGACACGTATCACGATAAAATCATATTTCTGCGAATCATGGAGAAATTTTACGATTCACAAAACCCGTTAAATCTCCAACCCAGTTTACCCAGTCATTTTGTAAAATTTTAAGACACAATGATTGTACTCACGACAATGTTTTACGCTATGGCTAGTACTCAAATATCTGTCCTTCCAGTGGTTCCTTATCCAGTAATCCCATTATAATAGCTCTGATTAGACCTAATTCTCGCTGCGGAATTCAGCAGCAGCCCGGTTTGTCATGCAACGATGATTGATCACGTTTTACGACTCATTACTCTCCCTCGCGTCCCCTCCGTCTATCCGAGTACTATAGGTACTATAAACAGCACTCACATCTTATACCCATCCATCTCTCAAATCCCCTAATTGAATTTAGCCATAAAAACGCACGACTTCTCGTGATCTGTAACAAAGTTGTTTTATGAATGTGTTGCTCGAGACAAGAGAGACGTTATTGTGCATTCGCAGATAATGAACGCTCATCTATCTGTAGTCGGTACCTCACGTACCCACATACGCCGCCGCAATGCGAGCGGCTCCACTTTGCTTCATATCTTGTGATCGTAAAGGCGTTGCTAGTTTCCTTTTAAAGCTTGCGATAAGGAGGACGCCCGCCGCGCCGCCTCGTCCGGCGCCTCGGATATTTCCTATACCTACCTATCTACATAACTCGCATACCCACTATTCTCGACCGTAACCCCATAACAATATGCTATAAAGAACTCTTAACTGCCGCGAGAATCACCTCGTTGGAGGAAAGCCAAAATCGTTAAGCTCTGTATTAGTCATTCGGTTTCTATAACATGGATTGGGATTGCTCCGTCTCTGGGATAGTCGATACGCAATCTGTATCCATAATGTCCATATCATTAGTGGACGAGGTCGTTTCATCTGCCGGAACTTGGGAAATAAACTTGCGATAATGGCAAATGATACGAGTAGGTAATTTAAGGATAGCGGCCAGATAACGGTCCATTCATATATTTTATGCATCCGTTTATCGAAATCGATTGGCATTCGCTCCTATAATAGTCTGTTATTGGCCAGTTGGGCAGTAACAAACCGACGGATGGGGGTCATTGTTTTATGGTCCAGTGCACGATGGCGTCGTTCCCTTCCTATTGCGACATTAACTGCGAATGTTTCGGTTGATTTATAGATACTCAGATAGCGGGCCGTTAAAATGTAGCGAGCGAGCACTATTTTTAGACGGAGGTGGTTTAATGCAGTCTTTTCTCTTTATAGGAGCTGACTTGTGACGTCGAGTTGCAGCATCCAGAACCTTCCAAGCAGCAACCGCTGCAGTTCTCTTTTACGCTTTATGATCTGGATGGCCACGGCCGCATGACCAAGGATGTAAGTACCACAGCATTGAAAGTTATTACATTTGAATCTATTTTGTACGAGTAATCTGCCCGAACCGTTCCTAATGTTCACTCTCTATTTCAGGACATAGCGGGTATTGTTTCGACGATATACGAGTCGATTGGGAAGTCAGTCACGGTACCGCACTACGGATCAAAAACTATACAAGTGCGATTGACAGTAGTACCGGATGATGGGAAGTCGCGGAGTCAAAGGGAGCGTAGAGAGACGCGGCGCAGACGGCGGCGAGAGAGCGCGGCTGCGGTGGCGCCGCTGATTGATTGTGGCGAGCAGTCGGACGATGAACAACGTGACCGACTGTCGGCAGATGACGATGCTTCTTCCAAGTCGTCGTGCTCGGGCGAGCGGCGCCCCGCCCCGCGCCCCGCCGCCTGCGCGCACCCGCGCCCGCACCGCCACCCGCGCCGGGAGCCGCGCGAGCGGAAACACAGCAAGAAGCGCTCTGGCAGCCTGCAGAGACGGGAACTCCTAGAAATCATTCAGGCCAACATGGAGAAAAACCATTTGAGCTTTCAAGCTTCAAGGTATGTAACCCAATATGCCACACTTATGTACATTACTGAACTAGATTTCATCTTTTTATTTCATTTCAATTTTGTCCACCTAAGGCCTGCTAGAGCCGACGTGAATTTCGTGTATTAACCATGTCTTTGCTTGTATTGCAGAAAGCCCTGCGATCCAGTTGTCTACGAAGAGGAACGGGAGACCGTCCACAAGTATCAGAAGATCAGAAACAGATCGCACACGATCAGCGAGAAACCGGCAAATGCATTCCAGAAGTTGAAAACCGAGAATGTCGGGAACGGGTATTTGGACCTGGCGAGTGGGGGTGACTCGCACCTGTGTCGGTACGATCGGTACTTGCACGCGGTGATCTGTTCGTCAGCTCGCCACGCCAATACTGGGTACCATCAGAAGCAGACGCAGCCGCCGCGACCGAAGGACGCGCGTCAAGTCCCGCACCATCACGCGCGCTCACGCTCACACGACGTGCCGGCGCCGAACCAAGCGCCGCAGCAACCACGAGTGCTGCAGATCATATTCTTATAGAACTTGAGAAAGGACACCGGCCGCAGCCGTGTCCTTTCCGACGAGTGTGCGTCAACTGTGAGTTACCAAGTGCTGTATTGAGTGTATTGACACTATCCTGAAGTATTGGAGCAGAGTGAAAGTGTAAACTGTAGTAGCGTTAGTCAGTAATCAGTATTTATTTGAGCTGCGGTGTATTCTTACACGCGACAGAAAATTCCATGACACGAAAGTAGGTAGAATAAGTTAGGTTCTTAAAATTAAATTATTGATGACGATGCAGTTGTGTTTGGGGCTGAATTTTATGAACATAGATGTAGTAACTATTATAAATTACAGTGTAGTCGCTGCTCAAGTATTAACCTAAGGCCTATGTATTTGAAAGCTGTTGTATTTGATTACCTAAATGTAAATTCTATGTTTGTATGTAATGTACCTACTTAATGTTAGATGTCTGTGTAAAGTGCCTTTACAAGAAATGTCTATGCCTGATAATACTAGTTATTGTACTATATCATGTTTCTATACATTTCCGTTGAGCAGTTTCAAGTTTCAGAGTATGGTGATTATTAAATCGCAGCGAATTTAGGTCCATATAGACTACGGTGTGTTTCACAATGAGTCGGATACGGATCCGATTCGATTGAGACGGAAATCAATCAGCATGGAAAGGATGTTTTCAAATCACAATGATTCCATTCGATTCATTTGTCAAAATTATTTAACAGAAAAATCGGAAACGTTCCCTGAGCCAAAAGCTAGCGGATTCGTTTCCGTCGATGATAAGTCCAATTTTGTTTTTCATGATATTAGACCCGATTTACACTTAATTATATATTCATTTATTTTTTTATATAATTATTCATATGAAATCTACAGTAAAAATGGTAAAATTAGTCTTAATATAGATTTTTTAAATTTTTACCAATTTTAATACGAGCGGTTCGATCATGTCCGACTCATTGTGAAACACCATGCTGATGAATATATGTATGTAAATCAATTATTTAATTATTAAGGAGTTTCGGCCTTGCGTTTACTTTAGTTTTACTTCAACTTGGTCGATGTTAATGTAAAACGATTCAGCAGCTTAATGTTAACCAAGATATTGGCCATAACAAATTGATTAATTATTAATATAAAATGAAAAATAGAATATAAAAAGACTAAAGATTGAATAACGGATCTGTAAACTGCTGATAAAGTGAATGCTCAGTAGGTAGTGTACTTTCGTAGACTCATTTTGGAGTTGTCAGACTGATTTTAGATATAAGTGTTGATGTATGTACTCGTAGGTGCTGGAGACGATAGTTTAACCTTGTTATCCTTATTTGAAGTCTGTAATTACAGTTGACATAAAATACTTACATAGTTGACTGTTTAAACTATGGTATAAATTAATCTTTCGGCTAATTTTGGTGCCTAATGACAAGTATTCTTCGTAAAATATTTCGGTACCTTTTTGTAGCGCTTGTTAATGAAATTATTTTGATACAATTGTAATTCTCAAAACAGTCTCAATCAAATGAAAATGTCTTCTTTTATTACATTACCAATATCAGTATTCTTTATTTAATAAGCTTAATTAATCGAATCTCTAAATAAATCTGTAATCTACCTCTTATTTGCTTTCATAGCGTATTGATAACTTATTTTGACAATGAAATTCTTAGTTGTAATAATTATTGTAAGGTAATTTTGTGATAATTTGTTAAATGGATGGCGGTAATTTTGTAAGTGTGAATCGAAACGAATTAGCGGGTATGAAAGGAAAAATTGAGTAAACATTGTATCGCATTTCGAGATGCGAATTGAAAATATTTGTACTTAAATAAGACATACATGCCTGCTGATCGTTTCGACGTTGATGTACAGTATAGATTTGTACAAAGTGCTCGATCTTGTCAAACATATTTATTGTCGAATATAACCATGAGATGAATATCACTGTCTCTTTCTTTCACCTCCCGATGATCCTCAAAGAGTATGTTTGCCACGCGACTATAGATAATAACACTACAGCAATTAGGGCTATAGTCGTTTCTGAAGGCAAACCGCATTTTTGTACAGCATAGTCGTCTGGCCTTATCGTTACCTAAAATGATAAAATAATAATATGATTAACAAAAAAAAACAAGCTGGGTTTCTCAAACTACAGCTTTATAAGCTAGAGCAATGATTCCATGTGATTCTTATGCATATATCGTCAGAAAAGAATTCGCCAATCAAGACAACTGAAATTGTTGTCCTTTGACAATATTTTAGGACAACGAATTTTTTTTTTACGTGGGTCGGTTTACGTTTGACTACAGCCTGCCTGATGTTAAGCATTGCTGCAGCCTAGGGTGTAACACGTTTACCTAGCTCAATAGCCAATATACTGTGTAGTCGTTGTCGAGAGAACGTATTAGATATAATACCTACGCTACAGTTACAGATAATATAAAATAAATAATAATAAAAAAAAATTAATAAATAATAATATAAAATAAATGATAATATAATATAAGTTTGCTAGATATTTGTACAAAAAGTTATACGGCTTCTACCCTTTTCTGTATCCGTCTCTCTTCGTCTATGGTATGGTAGGTAAGTATGCGTAGGAAGTAAGGCGAAAATGCAGTTTGCTATCGCATTACTTCCAGCTCTTGCGCGGATCCATCGACGATCCTAGTGTTCTATCCCGGTTGTCGCTGGCGGCGGGAGCGCGTGCGGCGCGCGCATGCTGCCCGCGCCGCCCGCTGGCTATGCCGTGCGGGGTGGTGCGCACCGCCACGGCGCGGTACGCTCCCACAACACATGCTGTCAGTCTGCTTAACGACATGCTTGCACAGATGCCAGATCTTGATATATTCCATTCGAAATTTAAATTTATATTACAATGTTGTAGTATATTTATTTGTAATAATAGGAAAATTTACTATAAGTCTAGGTATAGGGATTAATTTTAATATAAGTATATTTTTTTAAGGTTGGCCCACAGCACGCTTTGGGAAACTGTAAGTGCTGTGGGCAAGTGAACAATAAATAAATAAATAAATAAATAAATAAATAACTTACCAACATATACTTTGGGTCCGGCCTGTATCGCCACGAGAATGAAGGCACCGAGTATTCATAAAAACTACAGTTTTCCTTCTCATGGTAAACCAAACAGCCATGATGCGTATGACCTCCAAACACCGCTCTAGGGTTTAGTCTTGATATTAAATAGTCTGTGGCTTCTTTTGATAAAGTATCGACTTTGGGTCTGAAAGTCTTTCGACGTATTTTTGGTGGCGGTGCATCGGGCTCAGTGCATATAGCGTCAGATTTGCGGTATAGCGGGAAATGCTGGAAAAAGCAAGCCAGAAAGGGTTTAAATATACATACCTATGTATATTTAAACCCTTTCATATGTATGTTATGTGCGTTTACACAAGAAAATTTTGATTTGTAGATGTCGGTTCTGATAGATAGATAAATAAAACTCTTTATTGTAACACACATTGAAAAAAAAAGACAAACAGAAACACAAAAGACTTAAAAAATAGTGCCACAACTGGCGGCCTTATCGCTAATAGCGATTTCTTCTAGGCAACCGTAGGATGGACAGGAGTGGAAAGAAAAATAAAGGACCAGTTCAGTAAGGAAAGGTTCAGTACATCGATGAATAAGAAGAAAGTATAGAACCAGATTTATTCATATTTTACATGAATCATGGTATCAAAATTAAAGCCTGCCTCATATAAAAAACAAGGCTTACCTGCATTAGAAAAGGTCTGCTGTATTTCAACGTCGAAGTGTTATTATCGCAATATTCCGAATCCTGTAAACATGCTAGTATATCTGAAATTAATAAAAAAAACCTAGTACATTTATTATTTACAAAAATCAAGGCGCTCAGATGCATGAATTCTTGATAATACGATCACCCTGATTTCTGGCAGGCGTTAATTTTGGCGGCCCAAGTTAAGCCCGATACGAATGAAAAAGCTGCATTAGGCGTTTAAGACTCAATCACAGACCGCCTTATTACAAAACGTGGTTTATATATAAGTCAAAACCATGGTCTAAACCAAGTCCGTTTTAGTTGTTCGAAAATTTTCTGTCTACTGTCTCATAATTATCAAACTGTCAAAATGTACCAATGTTAAATCAAAGTTCCAATTTTTGTTGACATTTTGATTGCTTGTATTGTGATGTTTGAACAGCAAGAACACATTTTTTATTTTATTTTCAAAGTCCTGGACTAATACTTAAACCGTTTTGTAATAAGGCCCAAAAGGTTTAAACTGAATAGAAAAGATACCTGAAATATTATCTATTTGTTGTCTAGCTTCAGTACACATGTTACATTTATCTCCGGCCATTGCCATGGAGTTGATGATTACAAAATGATTATCTTTCAACGTTACAAATTGCACGGACATAGTGTTCAGTGTCTCAGAAAATCTTTCTAAAGACCCTCGTTTTATACTGAAAAGAGAAATATACCATCACGTTAGTATCTAATAATTGCTTGTTTAAGCATGCATAAATAGAGCCATAAATATTTGTTGCAGAAGCAGGAGTGCAGGTCCTGTAAAAAAAATTCACTCTCACAAACCACGAACTGTATTTATCTTATGTTCTAAAACTAGGAGAACACAATTTAAATAAAACTTAGTCAAATTTGCAAATCTTATTTAGCGACCTTGCTTTGAAGACACTGCTTCGCTATGCTATACATACATAGGTGTAGCTTGTCTTGTCTCTGATTGATGTATCTAGGGGGCACCACTAGTCAAAAATAGTACAAAAAAATTGTTAAATATAAAAAAAACTTACTAATTATGGAATCCAATATCGTGGTTTCCAACTGCAATGAGCATAGTCACATCATTCGGAACAGCAAACAGTCTGTAGAACCGCTCTACATACTCATCGAACTGTTCCGTGCTAGACCATTCGCCCTCGTCGAAAAGGTCACCTGTAATTAATTAAAAAGATGTATAAAACATAAGAATGTTAAGTACCTACTGATTGATGTAGGTAAGATGTAAACTCCTGTACAATAATATAAATCTAAATCTAACTACTTATTTTTATATGTAGGTACCTAGGGTTAGTCGTAACAAACGCATGCCCTTTTAAAGACGGCTTCTGTAGGTCTAAAACAACAACTATTGTTCTACGACTTTAGGGGATTCACGAAAAAAAACCTACATCACCCCCTGTCTAAATGTATGGAGAACCAACATTTTTTTACCCGAATTTCCGAAAGTCGAACCTACAGTACCTAGCCTCCCAAAAAGTTTATGCGTTAGTAACCTGTAGGTACATTTTTTATAAGGGTTGCAACGGTCATATTTAACGCCTCAATTTAAGTAGGTATGTACCTAAGTAATCACCGTCTCATACATGGATTATGGCCGCTTGCATTCACAATTAGATTAGCGTTGAAATTTTGACTACGGGTTATTTATTCAATTGATGTGGGTGATGGGTTATTTATTACTATAATACCTATACAAAAGAGCTATCGATAATGTAAAAAATAAAACTTTCTATGAATAACTTTAGGATTTTTAATAATTGCTTGCGGGTCTTAGGAGCATAGTTTCAATAATGAACGGTTTAAAGAATAGTTCAGAGCATTAAAATATGGATAAATATTGCTACATTTACATATTTAAGAGCCATGATGCAATACAAATTCAAATTTACACGATCTAAGCAGATAAGGAAATATTTAACATATGAAAAGAAATATTTTACAGTCAGGTTTTATAAGAAGTTAGTTATAACAAATAGTATAACAAACACTTATCTTTCTTTTACATGTATATATAGATGATGGTGATGATGTATGGGTAATAAATAACTAGAAACTTACCTAAAATAAACACAGCTTCAGGTTTATGTAAGCCCATGATAGTTTGGAAGGCACTATGCATCTGAGTCTCACGGCGCATCTTGTCAAACCAGTGGGCCTTTCTGGCACCTAGGAGATGAGGATCTGCCAAAATAAGGGCATTTAAGGGTTCGCTCCCGTTTGAGTTTAAATCTGGCCAGTTGCACTGTAAAATATACGACATATATTAAAGTGTGTGATTAATTAATGCTAGTGTATTTCAGCTTTACTTATTTCGAAATTTGCTAATAGATCCTATGTCATTTGCTGATGTGAGAGTTTAAAATACATTTCTTTACGATTTCAGAGGGTTACGAGTGCAAGTATAAACTTACAACCAGTACCAACAATTCTCAGTTCATAGACATGCAAAATAGAATACTTCATTAATTATTTTTATTAATTATAATATAATGCGTGTTGTGAATTAGGGTTAATACGCATGCAACAAAAAAATACAATAAAATCTGTATTTTTTAATGTGTATATAGTATAATAATTGTATAAAATGAAAGTTATTCAAATTAAGTAGTTAAAGTTAACATTTATTTACCTGAGATATCACTGCATAATAAACTAAGAACTCACAACATAAACACGTAAACAATGTCCCTAGAAGGAACACCAACACTCGCTTCGTGACGCGTCTCATCGTAAACGTTACTTTCGGACGAGAGATTAACTCCAAGAGTGGTTCTCACACGAAGTAAAGGTATACAGCGTGTCATCGAATTTATTCAGGGCTTGATGAATCAATACTTGTTATTATTTGACCGACTTCAAAAAAGGAGAATTGAATTATATCTACTAAATGTTTTTTATACGGGAAATAAGTGTAATTTGAAATGTTTAAAAATCATATTTATATGATTAGATGTGATGAAAAATACGCGTATAAGTAAACAGACAAACTGATAAAAACTCTGAAAACTGTTGAAACGTGTTCAGTTATGCAAAGACATATTATTAATGTCGTTGCTGTTATGGATTTAAAGCATACCCAAAAAAAATCTAATATCTACTGTTTCAATTTTTGACCCTTTTCAGCTTAATTAAAATGTAGGTTCATTCATTTATTTATTTTTTCATTGCCTGGAAATTATGAAATCAGTATATACGAGTGTAACTTTATTAATAAAATTTACTATCCTTAATTTGAGGACAGCTTGTAAAACTAAGATAAGAACCAGATTATTATCTTGGCGCTTATTTCTTATCATCTTTATCAGTTGTCAATATCATGATTTGTTTATCTAAATAAACAAATAATCAAGTCAGCGTGATGCAGTGTAACTAATACTACACATTTAAAGTGATTTATGTATATATTTTTTTACCTAGAACGGGTTAGCACTTGGCCATAGTTTGCCTAATGGTAGGTAAGCAAAGGTTTATCTTAATTCAGATACTTTAAATTTCCATACACATACAAGTTTTTCACGTAAACAGTGCCAAAGATCGTGGAAACATTAAAAAAATAAATTATTTTATTTTATATACCTACATAAATTAAGTATCATGGCATAAAACCTAATGAAGTTATATTAGTTTCGCCAAAAGCTGAAGTGGTTGCCCATCCGTCATCGTCGCAATTCTCATATCCTGTCCCTTCTTTACAAAGTCCTATTCATTCCCTCAACTTCTGTTTACTTGAAAGAACGTTTCCAATTTGTTACCGCTTCCCACTCCAGCTCCTTGCGCACGTCCCGGACTCTGATATTAGAGACTCCTTCTACTTCTGAATGTTCCAACCTCCTTTACTCTCAATCCTTCACCATCCAGGCCATCCTCTTGTAGAACACGTTGCCCCTGCCCATCAGGCAGGCCAAGTCGCTGAGTATATTCCAAAAATTAGTGTACCACCATTATTTGTCATTGTTATAGCATTAATTTATGTAGTTTACTTATAAAATAGTAGTTTTTTTCGTAAATCTTTTGTGTAATATGTATGAAATATGAAGTATTTATTTATGTATATTTTTTGTTCTTTTAACTAATGTATGTATCTAATTATATTTTTAGTACACCACCTGTTTATAATTCTAAGTAATGTCCATCCAAAAGGTTGCCTGGAAGAAATCGCCTAAGGCGATAAGGCCGCCCAATGTACAGCACTCTAATATATTTAAGCTTATTTCCTGTTCTGTTATTTATTTTACATTGGTGTACATTAAAGATATATTCTATTCTATTAGTATTTTAACGAAAATTAGTTACAAATAAAATTCTTATGTGTGTCAGCCTCATTTATTATTGAAATGTTATTCCTAAATTATTGTTATTAATTAAATGTTCTTTAATTTAATAACAATCACAATACAGATTTCATCTGAGTAATAATTTGAAAAAATAATGTAAGTAACACAAATTCAATAAAAATTGTATATTTTTGGACCACCCTGTATATAAAGCAGTGTTACAAATCCACATTTTAATGTCTTTAGAGGCAAAAAGCAAAACATTGTTAGTTGATCGCATTATTAAAAAATAAATTGTAAATCGTAACCTATGTTAATATTTACAAAGTCATTGAAAACAATATTTAAAATAAACTTAATTCTAATAATTTCATCATCAATAGCTTAAAAAAGCAATTACATAATTCATTTTATCTAATCGATATAAAAAAAATCACAATATTTGCAGTGCTATTTTCCTTAGCAAAGTCAAACAAATACAGCTAAGACTAAAACTTATATTAAAAGTAAAGATCATGAAAATATTTGGTACATAAATAATACTGGCAGAATTGTACAGTAGTTGCAAAACTTTTTGAGTCCTCGGATATTAGCCGCGTATACTGACTTTTTTTTTTTAATTTTAAAAGTATTTATAAGTACTTTAGTTCTCTTCTTCTTATTATCGAATGTGAGTGGCCAACTCTGGTGTCGAGAGTTTATCAAGCCGCCCTAAGGGACTCTGACATAGCTTTACGATTGCCTTACTAGACAAACAGCCGGGACCTAAAATTTCACGTGTCATCCGACCCACGGGAGCGCCCAAAATGGTTTGCCACTTTTTGGTCACCCATCCAAGAACTGACCGCGTCGACCATTGCTTAACGTAGGTGATGCGATTGCCTCCGCTAGCTGAGCTACGGGCGATTCAGTTGTCACTTTAGTTACTAGAACTAGTAGGTACAACACACGTAAATAATTTTAGCGAGTGAGATCTAACAGCATACGTATTAATGCAGTTTAAATCTAATACAACTCCTACTTCACATTCTGCCTCCGCCATTTTTCGAGGAGTCATAAAGTTTTGCGCGAATTGTACCTGCCTCACTAACGATTTTTGGGATGCAATAGACGGAACGATTTAAAATCATATTGTAACTTCAAGGTGCTCTCTGCATATAGAAATCATTACTGATGTCAATTTTTAGGCACGATATAAAGTAACACATGGGAAATTATAATACATAATTCGAAGGGACCATTATACAGAAGTCATGTTTACACCAACAAATCGATTACAGGGATTATCTTCCTTTAACTTTACGTTTTGCACTTACCATAAAACTTGCTGTTGAGCAAAAATATCAATAGATTCACATTGATCTTGGCTTTACCGAACAGATCCATGATGGCACAACCTTCGTACTGTTTCTGAAGTAAGTCTTGTATATCTATGTCTATGGATTCCATCTCGATTCCCATGAACTTCCCTTTGACTGTGAACACTCCATTATGGTCGGTTGGTGTTATTTCAAACTGAACGTTTTTGAACTGAGATGTAGTAAGTCCGTCTATTTCAAGTAGAACGCCGCGCTCCATTAATTTTGTGCCGGAATATTTGACGGTCAGTTTTGATTTCAGCTTCTGAATGTCCTTGCCAGAACGACGTAGACACGCGTGTACACTCCTAGAAAACCAAATGAATAACTAAAGAAAAATGTTACCCAGAAAAAAAATACCTGACAGAAATTTCCATTGAATTGAGACTAATAATAAAACGGAGGCCTTTACCCAGTAGTAGGATCCAAGGGCTGTAGATGATGATGAAAGCAAAGAAAATAAACTACTCCTACTCCTCCCACATTCATTCAAACTTATTGTAATAATCATTCTTAGGTCCTAGCAGTTTTGTTTCATCTCTAATTTGTTCTTAGGATCTACTTAGTCATAAATCACTAATTTTAAATAGGATAAGAAGTTATAACTCTCACCTTTTCCCAGCATGTAGATTATCCAAGCACGACTTGATATACTGATCATACGACTTGCACTTCTCCTCATAATACTTAGTTTT
Organism: Macaria notata; assembly: GCA_927399415.1. NCBI lineage: Eukaryota > Metazoa > Arthropoda > Insecta > Lepidoptera > Geometridae > Macaria > Macaria notata. Next base: position 8,620,898 of record OV656727.1, read on the forward strand.
CTCCAGCAAGCTCTGCTTGGTCCTCGTGAGGGTCGCGAGGGCTCGTCTCTGCGCCTGTCTGTACTTGCCTTTATTGCACAGATCTAGTGCTATGGAGGTTATTAAAGCTTGGTATCCATCTTCACGGGTGACGTAGCCTTCGTCTTCTAATAGTTGGAGGTTTTTTCTAAGTTTAGCGATGTGTTCTCTCAGTGACATCGCCTCGTCTTGCCGAGCTTGGCCAGAATAGATGCGTCTTTGGATCTTCTTTGCGTATTGTTCTTGTTGCTCCTTTGTGGTGCCGATGCAGAGGGCTTCTAGTAGATGGTCGCCTTAAAGATATATTGTTAATATTGGTATCAGAATGATATTAACAACAAGAGATTACAAAAGTACGTGATTTCATGAATATATGTAGGTACATACCTAGTCAGGTCATAAGTATTGTCACACAGTAAAAACTTTTCTTTTAGAATGCTGGCCACAAAAAAGTTTATTGAATTCGAATTTCGAATTGTTCATGAAAATAAAAATGTATACTTTTTAGAATTTTACTAATTTTTAAATATGGAGTGGACGCTAAAAGAAGACCGTGTTGCAGTTATTGCATTGCATCGTTGCGGTTACGCGCCAATTCAAATTTTTGACATACTGAAAAATTTGAATATAACCAAAAGATTCGTTTATCGTACCATCAAACGATACAATGAAGACTCTTGTGTAGATGACAGGTCAAGAAGTGGTCGCCCTCGGTCTGTTAGGACTCCAGCAGTGATAAAAGCTGTGAAGGCGCGAATTCAAAGAAATCCCAAACGTAAGCAGAAACTGCTGGCCCTTCAGATGGGGTTAAGCAGAACCACGGTGAAAAGGGTGTTAAATGAAGACTTAGGGCTTCGGGCATATCAAAGAAAAACAGGACATCGTTCGAATTCTCGTCTAATGGACCTGAGACTGAAGAGATGCCGCGCTTTGTTGAAGCGGTACGCGGGAAAAAATATCGGGAAATTCTTTTTTCGGATGAAAAAATTTTACCGTAGAAGAGAGCTACAACAAACAAAATGATAAGGTGTACGCACACAGTAGTGAAAAAGCGAGCAAACGTATTCCGCGTGTCCAACGAGGTCATTTTCCATCCTCGCTCATGGTATGGTTGGGAGTTTCTTATTGGGGCTTAACAGAGGTACATTTTTGTGAGAAAGGTGTAAAAACGAATGCAGTTGTGTATCAAAATACAGTCCTGACGAACCTTGTGGAACCTGTTTCTCATATCATGTTCAATAACAAGCACTGGGTATTCCAACAAGATTCGGCGCCAGCTCATAGAGCGAAGATCACACAAGACTGGCTGGCGGCGCGTGAAATCGACTTCATCCGGCACGAAGACTGGCCCTCCTCCAGTCCAGATTTGAATCCGTTAGATTACAAGATATGGCAACACTTGTAGGAAAAGGCGTGCTCAAAGCCTTATCCCAATTTGGAGTCACTCAAGACATCCTTGATTAATGCAGCCGCCGATATTGACATGGACCTCGTTCGTGCAGCGATAGACGACTGGCCGCGCAGATTGAAGGCCTGTATTCAAAATCACGGAGGTCATTTTGAATAAACTTTATTGTCATAAGAATCTATGTTTTGTTAATTTCATTTTGGTATATAAATGGTTACATAAAGAATAAAGTTGTTTCAATTATTTTATATTAAACATGTGACAGAATTTATGACCTGACTAGGTATATGTTTTTTTGGGGATATTTTTAGTCAGTCTCAAACCTTCAAAATATCACATTAAAATTGTATTTGAATTTTTTTAAGGAATAGTGTTTATAAGAATTAGTAAGATTTTGTAATCGACTGAGAACAGCCCCCTTAGACAAGAGGCGTATTTTTATTTTTTGACGCTCGCTTATAGAATAGAAATACCAATGTATGGGAATGACGTAGCATGTCAATCATCGCGATGTCAATCCCATACATTGTGCTTCTTCTATTCTATAAGAAAACGTCAGTACGCTCACTAAAATACGCCTCTTGTCTAAGGGGGCTGTTCGACATGTAATTTGGTAAGAAGATTAAATAGACAACAGATTATAATACAGGCTAATTTGCAACTCAGATATGTATAATTGAGATTAATAAATAAGTCTCACCATTCAAGAAAGGTATAATAGCGACACATAACTCCTTGGTCTTTATAAACAGTTTGTTCAGATCTGCCATATCATCTGACGGCGCCTGGAACTTGTTGACGAGCGCCAAACACACCTCGAGGCGAGCGTTCTCTTCTGTACAGTCACCCATTTGCTGGAAAATAAAACATATGTATACACATACTAATTTGTGAAATTGCTTTAAAAATACTTACAGTGGGAAGCATGTGCAAGATCAAATTAATTGACCTAAAGCACAGAATACTGAAATTAGTTTTCTTTTAGAGAAAAAACATTCAAGCATGCCTATTGGCTATCTAGTTCAAAATTATCAACACTGTTTATTCTATACTGAGCTGATATAATATAGACATGGATAATGCATATACCAGAAAAAAAAATATTTGTGTGTTTTACAGTAAAGACTGGAAATCTTTTGGAACTTTCTACTCATATCAGGAATCCTGTTTCTTGTAAATTACAATCCATGAGTATTAAAATCCAGAGTAAATAGGTAATTTCTGGGCAAGCAATCGTGCTATATTTTCACTCTCTTCAAGTCGTATTTCCTCATGACTGAGGGTCGTGACTCCCCCGCAGAATTAATTCGTTAGGGGAGTTTTCTTGGAATACATCGTGGCAGATACATCGTGGTGGGCGCCCAGGTCCTTCCACGGAAGACGCATGTCCTCGGATATTGTGGTCCTCAAACATGTCGGTTTCCTCACGATGTTTTCCTTCACCGTTAAGCGAGTGCGAAATGTTCACTAAATTGGTGCTTAACATCAGGCAAGCATCATGTATTTAAACGCCAGCCTATTTATAATAAAAAGCCTGTTATTTAATAAACGTTACTCACATTATCGACGTCTCTGGAAGCAAGCGCGGCGACTGATGGCACGTCGCCGAGCTCGTCCAACAAGTCGTTGAGGTGGTCGCGCGAGTCTGGAGCTATTATGTCTTGGTACTCGACCAGTAGCGCGTGTGTGTCGACTATTTCCTGGAAATTGTAACAACAACATTATAAACGACTAGCTGTGCCAGCGACTTCGTCCGCGTGCAATAGTTACTAACGGAAACCCTCAAAGATGAATAATTTTCCCAATTTTTTCCACAATTTCCATTGTTTATTCGCTCCTATTTGTTGCAGCGTGATGTTATATAGCCTAAAGCCTTTCTCGATAAATGGTCTATTCAACACAAAAATATTTTTTTCAAATCGCACCAGTTGTTCCTGAGTTTAGCGCGTTCAAACAAACAAACAAACTCTTCGGCTGTATAATATTAATAATATAGAGTAAAGTTTTTCATCTCATACATTTAAAAGGCCTACATGAAGATACATCGTTTTGTCATCAGATTTCATTCATATTCCATATTATAGAGGATTGTAACTCCACCGCAGAATTAATTTACTGGGGAAATTCTCTTGGTCCGATATATCGAAATGGCCCGATATGCTATCACGGATAACACATGCCATCGGATTTTGTGGTCTATGAACATGTGGGCTTCCTCTCGAGGTAGTTCCTCCATCGATAACTGTTTTTCCACAAATTTACGTATAATTTAAAATAAAAATATTTTGGTGTAGGGCTGGTATCAAACCGTAACGCATCGGTCGCTTCTTTATCGAACCACTGTCGCTCAATCCTTCGCGCGGAACATCGCCCTCGTGCGCTCGTGGCACGATATGATGAACGGTAGTGTGCCAGCACTACTGTGTTACAGTGATACAACACAGTAGTGTGCCAGCGATACACAGTTACACACACTCACCTGCACAGTGATGCGTGGGTGGTTGAGCAGGGTGGCCTCACAGTAACACACACTCACCTGCACAGTGATGTAGATGTGTGGGTGGTGTAGCAGCGTGGCCTCACAGTAACACACACTCATCTGCACAGTGATGTAGATGTGTGGGTGGTGGAGCAGCGTGGCCTCACTGTAACACACACTCACCTGCACAGTGATGTAGATGGGTGGTGTAGCAGCGTGGCCTCACAATAACACACACTCACCTGCACAGTGATGTAGATGTGTGGGTGGTGTAGCAGCGTGGCCTCACAGTAACACACACTCACCTGCACAGTGATGTAGATGTGTGGGTGGTGTAGCAGCGTGGCCTCACAGTAACACACACTCACCTGCACAGTGATGCAGATGGGTGGTGTAGCAGCGTGAGCGTGGCCTCACATTAACACACACTCACCTGCACAGTGATGTAGATGTGTGGGTGGTGTAGCAGCGTGGCCTCACAGTAACACACACTCACCTGCACAGTGATGCAGATGGGTGGTGTAGCAGCGTGAGCGTGGCCTCACATTAACACACACTCACCTGCACAGTGATGTAGATGTGTGGGTGGTTGAGCAGCGTGGCCTCAAAGTAACACACACTCACCTGCACAGTGATGTAGATGTGTGGGTGGTGTAGCAGCGTGGCCTCACAGTAACACACACTCACCTGCACAGTGATGTAGATGTGTGGGTGGTTCTGCAGCGTGGCCTCACAGTAACACACACTCACCTGCACAGTGATGTAGATGTTTGGGTGGTGTAGCAGCGTAGCCTCACAGTAACACCCACTCACCTGCACAGTGATGTAGATGTGTGGGTGGTTGAGCAGCGTGGCCTCTGTGTACTCGTCCACCGCGAAGTACTCCTCGAGCGTGGGTCCGCGGCAGCACGCACGGAACAGCGCCTTCATGCGCTCGTGGCACGAGATGATGAACGGGTTCAGGCAGCGCAGGTGGCTCGACTCCTCGCCGAACTGGAACAGACACAAAAAAAGGATTATTAATAAAATAAACAAGAGATAGTAAGATAACAAGAGCATGTTCATAAGTATGTAGTTGGTTTCTGTTTGGCCTTTTGTCACTCCCAGGGCCCTACACTACAAATAGCAGTAAATCCTTTAGAATTCGTTTTCATATTGTATTTTTTTGTAATATAATAATTTATTTTTTCCATTTGTTTGTTACCCCCTTCTTAGCAGCAGAGAAGTGCAGTATCTTGGCGACGGATGCGAGGTTCTTCCTCTGGTCGGTGGTGAGCGCGGCGCCGTGCGGCAAGCTGACTATGTGGAACGCGTCCGGAGCCACGATGGCGGCGTTCAGGAACTGGTAGTACACCAGGTTGCCTATTACCTGGAATGTGGCGGATAAATATTGATTAACATGCAATTTTATTTTTTACAAATAAATAAAATAAAATAAAAATACATTTATTGGGACACGAAACAAGAGATACAGAATGCAAGATATAAACAAGTAGGTACACACGTTTCATGTCACAATCCGGCCCCAACTCAGCATGTGCTGGATGCAAGCATCCAACGCTGGTCTTCCGTTGGAACCGGCAGGTGACGTCACGAACGTGACGAAAAGTATATATAATAAAGAGTGATTTGAACACAATAAAAATGTACAACATGTAGCAAACGTAGACAAACAAATAAACCATAGTACAAACATATAACACATAACAGACGGCGTAAAATATACATTAAATAATAGAACAACAAATAAAATGAAAGTATGGAGGTACATTAAAAATATAACATTAACAATAAATAAATTAAACGGCTCTAGTGTCGTTCTTAAGCGGCGCTTGCATCTTTTGATGGTCAAAAATAAATGTCTTTAACTTTAACTTAAATCTAAATATACTTTGCGAGTTCCGAATCGGCGGAGGGATGTTATTCCAACATCTGGTTGCCGCATAGCGGAAGCTACCCCTGAACGCCGCCGTGCCGTGACGCTCCGTGATGAGCTGCGCCGTGCACGGCCGAGAAAGTTGAAGCCTCGATTTCCAGCTAAGCTTTTCAAATAAATAGCGTGGTTCTTTTAATTTAACTACCCCGAAAAGAAGAGCAGCCAGGTGTAGTTTGCGTCGGTGTAGCATTTTGAGGAGAGCATGTTTGTTCAAATAGGGCATGACATGTGACCTCAACGGTATATCAAAACAGAATCTGGCACAGGCATTCTGAACGCGCTGGATCATCTGTTTAGTTTTCGACAATAGTCGTGGACCAAAAACAGCGTCCATATAATTTAATTTCGAAAGAACAAGTGACTCAACCAATTTTATACGAAGCGTTTCTTTCAGAAAAGGACGAGCCCTGTACAGAACTTTAAGTCTATAAAAGCAGTCGCGGATACAATTTTCTACGTGTTTTTGAAATCTGAGCTCATAGTCCATAATGAAGTACATAATCCTTGGACGTCTAGCTGCAAGATGGATTGACGAAATAATATCTGCCGTGGGTCAAACCTGGATGGTCTTGATTGGTATGATATTAGAGAGAGCCCTATATCTAGCAGTGGGCAAAAACCTGCTGTGGATGATGATGATGCTATTTACAGACACGCTAACTTGAAAGAGCGAATTGCACTCGCGTGCTTTTGTATTTCATTCTCTATTTGTACCGTCATGAACTTTTCTTAGAATCACATAAGTTTCTGTGGCAAAAGAAAGGCTTAATTTAAGCACAACAGATAATAGTTATGTTGTAATAAATAATTGACTGTTTTTTTTACTTTTATTAAATCTATACATATTTGACAACATGCAAAAAATCAAAACTATAAAAAAGTCATGATCATATTGTAAATATAAGATTCATTTTTCAAAAATGGGCTTACCTTCAAGATATCTTTTTCAGGTGTGTGAGGAAACTTGGAAGTTAGTGCCCTGTGAAGTACTCTCGCCATATAAGTGATGCAGAATGGCAGGATCTCCACGGAGTTGGTGATTTTATCCAGAAACATGGTGACTATTTCTTTCAACTGAGTCAGGGCTGTCTCGAGGCGCGACTTCACCTCAGGGTACGTTAGGGCTTCTTCCTGTGTCACGTTGTAAGGAAGTTTTCTGAAAAATGCGAAAAATACCAGTATACAGTCAGTCTACATACACCAAAACATTCTTGCTGTGAAAATCGCAAAATTGCAGATTGTATGGAACAGGACAGCAGAAAAAATAAAACATACAAAATACATACATAACATATCATCATCATCATCATCCACAGCTCTTGGGATCCCACTGCTGGGTATAGGCCTCCCTTTGTATTTGCCATCTGCGTCAATCTTGTGTAAACCTCATCCAGGTTGGACCCTCGACTTTGACAATGTTGTCGACCTATCTCGCGACCGGACGACCCACTCCTCGCCTGCCAGTTCTAGGCCACTACTCTGTAACTGCTTTACTCCATCTGTTGTCAGTTCTCCTAACCACGTGTTCTCCTAAGCTCTCCCAGCTCCATTTTAAACGCATTACATAATATACACTTACTTATATTTTAAAATACTTACGAAATCTGACCGCTTTCCATCTCAGTGTCATTTCTCCACGCTTTGTATATCTCCACAGGTCCTGTCTCAATATTCAAGTCCTTGTCTTTCAGCATCTTTTCCACCAGCGGCCCAATAATAGACTGCAAACTATTAAGGCCAGACAACTGTCTCGAGAGGCTCACAGCCATCTTCAGCACCAAGGGAGTCGACGCAATTATATCAAAGGGCTTAACGACCTTGCAACTGATTTCCTCCTCCAAAGTAAAACGAAACAGCTTCAACAGCAAATACTCGTCTCTGGCGTAAGCACCAAAGTTGTACAAACTCAGCACTACATTCTGCAGGAAGAAATTGGTCTTATTCTGTGGGATGCAGAATAAAAGCTTCGATAGATAAGTTGGGTTCGTTTGCAGCTCGTAAAATAAGTGCTGGTATCCGTCCAACAGTCGCTTGCTCTCTTTAGTAAGTGACTTTAATCCTTTAACTGCTGTGGTGACAGTCATCAGACCTTTGCTTTCTGTACCGTTTTGGAATACCAGTTTAGTCATAGAGTTGTGTTTCACAAGGTTGTTTAACTTCAAGCCATGCGCCGCCACTTCTTGTAACGCGATTCTGTTCTGAACTAGGAGGCCAATCTTCAAATCCATATCATCAATTTGTTTGGAGAGCTCCTGATTTTTTCTGATAGATTGGACTACTTCAGATTTTAGGGACTGTAGTTCTATTTCGCGGTCGTAATCTTCTGTGGAGAAGTCGAGCATGGGTATGAATTTCTTGACAACTCCCAGAGGTGGGTTTGCAGAGTGGAACAGTGACGTGAAGGCTTCGCGAGCGCGCCGCCCGCGCCATAGCGCCTGGATCTTGATTATTTTGTGTTCCTGAAAACACAGTATGATATTTATACTAATACTTATAATAAACCATATATACCTAAACTTAAACTTGGCTATACTACTAGTTTTAAAAAAACATTGCAAGATATGGAAGAAGTCTTGTAAGTGCTGTGGGCAATTGAACAATAGCAAATGACTAATGGATCTAGCATATTTTTCATAAAAAGAAAGTTACCAACCTGAATTTTATACCAAGCCATAGGGTTCTGCTTCCTTTCTCTCTTCAACTTGGCTTCAATCGTCTTCATCTTTATCAGAGTTCCGTACCTCTTTTCAGCAACTACCCTCCTCCACCAAGCTTGTATTTTGATGATAAATATCTCATTCTCCTTAAAATACTTGAGTCTGGAAATTAATCGTTTTCTCAGAAGGTATCCTCGGCAACAAGCCTGGATCTTCACAACAGACTTTTCTAACACCATCTGTTTGTATTTGTTTACATGATGCTTGTTAGTTTTGTCTATGATAGCATAGACATCTCTTCTCGTCAGATATCGTGCGTGGGGCACAAAATCTCGTGGAGTAGTCCAACTATATGTGTATGTCTCGACATCAATGTATACAGTGTTGTCTGCATCTGTATGGCACACTATCCAAGGACAACTATAGAGTCCTCTCTTCTTCAAAGCCTTTGAAAACATTTGATAGTACACATCCTTGTATGTGTCTTCTATAAGACTACTCACTGAGAGAACAGGGCTTGAAAGAGCATTCCAAAAGTCGTCGACACTCTTGTTTATTATCGCCAAATTCAACTGAACCAGAGCGTCTGTTAGCTCTTTAACTGTAAGTGATTCCTCGTGGACATCATTCACAGTTTCGATCACATCATCATACCAGAGATTTTGTGATTCTTTGGAGACTAACACCTTTTTCAACAGACGCATGTAAAGGTGACTCTCCTCTTTGTGCAGAGGTGTTGTTAGCTTCAAACAGGAATTTTTGAGTAGTTTCATTAGTGAGTCAATGCTTTCTTCTGCAACTGCCCTGTTTATACTGTCCACGACCATTACCACTGAAATAAAACAAGTAACAATTTATACTGTTAGCAACTATGGGTTCATGTATCATGTAAAAAGTGTAGGAAAAAATTTACTGTTGCTTAAAATTGAATTGAAGTAATTTTATACTCACGTTCTTCATTAACGTCATCCTTCATATTAACCATTTCAATCGCGTCTCGAATATCATCGAGCGTCAGTAATGGACATGAGGGCCATTCCCCCTTCTTGACTTGAAGGGCACTCGAGAGTGCAGTCAAGTACCGGCGCCGACAGTGCGCTCTGAGCCCCTCCAGATGCACATGATTCGAGTTTAAAGAGTTCCAGACGAGAGTATCGTCGCCTCTCTCTGCTGCCTGGGATATAGCAGCCACGGCAGTCAAATAAGACAAGGATGCAGCTATTTCGCTCTCGTTCAAGTTCTTCCCACACTCATACTTCTCTAACTTCATTTCCTCAAATAACAGGGGCACAGCATATTTGTCAATTTTAATATTGAGCTCCAAGTGTGGATTGGTTAAAGCTGTGTACAGATCATCAGGTCTGCCTTCTTCTAAAGCCTTGTTCACTTTAGAAATGGCTATTTTGTGTTCACTGTGTTCTAATGATTTCTTATTCCCTTCATCGATGATGTTTTGAAAGATCTTGTGCCAGTTGCTGACACAGTCCACATCAATATCTTTGTTGCATCCCACTATGTCCTCCACAACATCATAGTAGAAGTCAATGTGTTTGCTGTTGTAGTTCTTTACATGCACATGCTTGGCTGATAGAAGTGTATGCATAGTATTCAAGTCCCCATCCTGGCATGCTTTGCAGAGATTCTGCCACAGGTACTTGTAGTTGACAGCTGTAATGTGGCCTTGTATCTCTACTGCAGTGAGTAGCTCGTCGTATTCATCAGGGACATAACTGTCATTTAGGGAGCGGTTCTGAGATGCTTGCACTTTGTCATATTTGGCAGCTTGCAGCACTTTCTTATATGAACTTATGAGCACATTTTGTACATGTTTCAGCTTCAAATGCGGGTTTAACAGAGCTGATGTTATGGATTTTTCTGTGTCCAATAAAGAATTCAGTTTAATAACTGCTTTGTGTACATCAGCATCATTAGTAGAGTTGTTTTTGGAGAGGATGCCTCCAATTTTTTGGAACATTGGTAGTGGGTGTGTACAGTTCTGCAGATCTTTGGATACCAGGTCAAGTTCTTCGTCTGAAAATATACATGTAAGATTCAATTTATACACACTTACATTTTTGTACACAATAACAATAACCTTTATTTCCACTCTTGAAAATTGCAGTGCCATCTATCAATTCAAACTAAATAAATAATAATAAATAAATATTCCGGGACATTGCACACAGCGCCATCTAGCCCCACACTAAGCAAACGCTTGTGTCGTGGGTAATAGGTAACAGATATAATACTTATATACTTTTCTTTAAATAAGGGTTTTAGTTTGAATTTATGGATTGAGCAATGTCACCATAAACTTAGCTCCACTGTTAAATAATTGTCATTGCTTGAGCATTATAAAATTATTTTACTTTAAGTGGTTGTACATACAAATACAATGTCTTATAATATGTATATCTACATAGTAGTAATGACTTACCAGTAAACACAACTTTGCCAAACACATCATGTATAAGAGGTGCTTTGCCAAGTTTAAACAGATGTGAGCTGAGAGCGTGTATGCAGTAGATCAGTCTAGGGATGTTTTTCTTGTCATAAATGTCTGTAGTCTCTGGCTGGAAAGTCTGAAAAAACTTTTAACATTACTTAAATACAAGCCGAGCCAGTCTTTCTCATCTTCTTAATTAACTTTGTAACAGAGTGACAGACTATGAATAAACTAGACATCTTCTTAGTCGTGTCCCTCACTGCTGCGGATCATGACTCCTTCTGATACTGTTGACTAGTTGTCGCCATCGGCTTTGTTCTGTTGCTTGGTGCATTGCAACATTTATTGGCATCTCCAGCTCTTTTGTTATTTGGTCAGACCACAGTATGTGACTCCGGCCTCTCTATACCTAAACTAGACATAGAATCACAAATTCTTCCAATGGTTGAGTCCGTTGACTTGACCTTAACAGCATTTGATGGGCCTAACATTTTAAATTGTAAAGTATGGATAGTAGCATAGCCGGTAGTTAGCTATCGTTTTAGTCACAATAAGCTATTGCTGCAATGGAGAACCACAAGATTAGATTTGTGTGAAAATTGAAGCATATTTTTTTTTTTTTTACTTGTGATAGGTTTACGTTTGACTACAGCCTGCCTGATGTTAAGCATTGCTGCAGCCTAGGGTGTAACATGTTTACCTAGAAGATACCTATTAACTCTAGATTTGAAAACCCCTGGATTGTAGTTCGCAGGAAACACAGCTTCTGGTAAAGTGTTCCAGAGCTTTGCCGTCCGTACAATAAACGTAGAAGCAAAGCGCTGCGTTCGACACTTCGGCACTTCCACCATAAAACGATGTCTACCTGCGGACTTTCTGCTTGTTCGGTTATAACATGATTGTAACCATTCTATATTATTGTTATTCATAAGTGATAGATTTTCATTAGAAATTTTGTTTACAAGATGGTAATATTTTTATTGTCAGCACAAGACCATGACAAACCAGAAAAATGTGAGCAAATATTACAATATGTGTCCCCATTATTTTCAATATTTTTTAATAATATAATGTGTGTGTGTGTGTGTGTGTACTTACAATAGGAAGCTCTGTTCTCTTCAGCACTTGCAAAAACTTGTTTATATTATCAGTGTGTTTGAACTGCAGGCCCATTAACTGGAATTATTAGCAAAAAAACAAGTCATTAGCAGATGAGCTTTGAAAGGCCAACAGATACAACACTCTTGTCTACTAAAATAAAAAGCTTACTAATATTTAAGCCCTCTCTCTCATTTCTCTGCTCTTTAATAATGTTGGTAGCAGCATTAGATTGCAAGTGATAGATTTGTCACACTATAAAAGTAGCTTATGATACTGCGATTGAGATCTTCCCTTAGGTACTTATAGTATTTATAATACCTACTTATAGTAGTACTCATAATAGACCAATATAATATTCTTCATTGTAACACATAATAATTGATAACATAATGATTGCTTACCATCAGGCGAATTATGGTCAAGTGCAAACCCATTTCTTGTAAAAAAAACACAAAATAAAAATATTTGATTATAAATAACTTATACTAGTGCCACAAGTGGTGGCCTTATCGCCAAAAGCGATCTCTTCCAGGCAACCATTGGATGGAGAGATATAATATTTATAGCACTTACATTGTATCTTCTTTGGTCTATATCATAGATTTTGTTCAATGGAAGCATATCTGGTGCAATGAAATTCCCCAGCTTCGCCAAATACACGCCATTTCGCAGATTTTCCTCGAACACTGTCACTTGAGGTAGTTTCTCTTTCAAGCACGCTTCCATCCAAGTTTTAGCTTCTTCTAAGCGACACAGATACTCATATGCGATCGTTCTTTGTCGAATCAAGTCCATTTCTTGGCCAGTTTTACGTATATCCGTGTCACCTAGAAACAATAGAGTATTGTTATAGTGACTATTACATTAGTAAGTTAATAAACAGAAATACCTTATTTTAACTTGAACGGGGTTGCACTTGGCCATAGTTTACCTAATAGCAAGCAAAGGCTATGGCCTAAGATGGAGCGTGCTTACCCGATTAGAACCGATTCACTCTCGCTTTGAAGATCGGTGGATTATAGTGCGTGGGGAACAGAGAGTCAGGCAGGGAGTTCCACAACCTTGCGGTACGAACAATAAAGGTAGAAGCGTACCGTTTCGTGCGGGTCTTAGGAACTTCCACCATAAATCGGTGTCATCCTGCCGTACCTCTACTTGTCCGGTGATAGAAGGGCGCGGGCAGAATTAGTTCGCCTACCTACTAAAGCAATAATAACAAATACGGCAAACAAACTTACAGTCGTCGATCTTTCCGATCCGTGGCTCATCAGCGTCGTCTCTTCCCATTTTGGATAGAATTCAGTTTTATCACTATGAAGTATGTTTTCACCATTTATAATTCGACTCGACACTAATACAATATGTAGCTGAAATCCTTAATCCAAGATTTATTTCCTTCTCGGTTTTAAAACACAAACAGCCCAACAGCCGGTTATTTTTGAAATTTAAAGTTTGACAGTAATGACATTTATGTAATATTTAAACTTCATATTTGACGTTTATTTTCTTTTAAAAACTGGATGAATATTTAGTTTAGTATATTTAACCTTAATCAAGGACTAAGCTGATAGTGTTAATAATGTTAATAATTATTATTTTAATTTTAATTCTATTATTAATGTATTCATTATTTTGTAACCTAATGAAATATTTCAATTTACTAATAATAAATATATTATAAGAAAAAAGCTTTATTTACAATAATAAAATATAAAAACAAGTGAAGGAAAACTAAACATTACTACTTCTAACTACCTACTACAAAAAGGGGCACTTAGAAAATCTTTAGAAAAGCCTAAAGATAATCTAAGTGCTCCAGCCCACTACCAGAGGGCAGCGTGCCCAGCATGCTGGCCGCATTACCACGCTGGATGGCAATGCTGATACGTTGAGCCAGAAAAAGGCCAGCATTTTGGTCATGCGTCGCGTCAACCAAGCGCTCCGAGAGGTTTTGGAAAATAGTATGGGCTCCCGGACCCCACGGCCCTAAAGTCTCGACTCCAAAAGGCTCAAAGATGTAACCTCGGCCGAGGTTAGCATATTTGCGTCTCTTGTGATGCTCGGCAATAATAGCCGCCGCTCCAGCCCGACACCGTGTCATAGACAGATGAGACGGCGCCAATGTGTCGACGCAAGTTGCGTCCCACACAAGGGGCCGACCCAACTTCCAGGGCACAAGAGTCATACCGTCAGGTCTTTTTCCATCTTTTTTTTTTTACTTATTATAAGATAGAATATGAATATAAACATATGTAATTATTATAATAGTCACCTGTATTGTGTTGTATAGATTGATATGTTGCATAGATAGATAGTTTCAACGGAAGAACCCTGGCTACTGCAACACAGGGAATCCTACAGCAGTAGTCAGGGCACCCAATGTAAATACTCTTTGCAGCCTAAATTAAATTGTGTAAATGTAAATTATTAATAACATCATTGCATTATGACATAACTAATTTTAAGTACTGTGTTCATGAAATGTGTTTTTTTAAATAAATGATTATTATTATTATTATAGTGTAAATCATCATCATCATTGATCTCACTGCTAGGTATAGGCTCCCTTCTTAAGTGCCATAGATGGCATTTACGTCTGCCCTATTTATTATTACCGTGACTGGGTCGACGCAGATCTGCGTCGACCCAGTCACGGTAATAGAATCATAGTTGCAGACCTCGTCCATGTCAGACCCCCGACCTTAGAGTTGTGTCTCTATAAATCTGATGCCCAGCACTTGGCGCAATATGTACCTACCTACTAAAATAAAAAGTACCTATGGAATATAAACTTGTATGTAGTACCTAGGTAAGTACTTGTTTTTCCTCCTCCTTAAGTTAAATAGTCAGATCCTGCTGTTTGTTTTTAAAAAAACTGCCACTAGAATCCAGACTTGGCCACTCTCTCTATTTTAATATTCTTTCATAATAATTTATGTTGTGGTGATCATGAGAATAGACCTTAGTAGACATTTCATACATCAATGGATCCAAGTCTGACTGAACTGTAAAGCACTTATTGGTATCTAGAGATACCAGTAAAGAGTTTGTGCTATAGTTGTTCAAAGTATTACGAGGTAAATATATCTAAATGGTATATGGGCTTGTTAGGTAAGAAAAGCATCATATTTACTTTTCAATAGAATAAAATAGAACTGTTTTCAAAAGTATTTTATTATAAATTATAAGCAAATTTAAAAAAAAAAACAAAAAAAAAATTTAAAAAAGCAAATTTTTATAAAACGAGTTAGGTACAATAATTCATTGAAATAGAGTAATCAAAAATTATTTAGTAGTAAACTTCAATTTGTGTTGTTTTCTTAATTGTTTTAATTTTATAAGCAAATTTTATTGAGGTCACAAATCTTATGTAGTTGCTATTGTATCACATCTTTGTTTTTGATAGCAGCAGTACCTAATCAACTCTAAATTGTAGGGCTATCCTTGTCGAGGATTGATTACAGTGAAATAAACATTAGGAATTTTAAGACCTAGTTTACATGAAGAATATGCTTTAAAATACACAACAAATTAATCAAACTTAGGAATAATAACCACAGTCTATTGTAATGTAATTTCAGCTTAAAACCTGCTGTCAATGCTAAAAATATCTAGGTATATTTTTTCATGATCCTTGGCACAGTATAATGGAGAATCTATATATCTTTAGTTGTTTTTTTCCCAACTGTACTACATTAAAGAGTGTAAATAACCATATGCTTTATTTTAAGGTAAGATAAAAAATGCCCAACATGTAGGAAACCTTTGAGAGGTAGAAATTCCACCCTGTGTTTTTGTAAACTTTATTTACAACGAGGCTTTAGCAGCTCTTTTTAATTTTAATGTGTCCATTACCAGTTCAAATACCTTTCATGTATTATAAAGATATGAATTGAATTCTGCAGGGCAAGCACGGCATGGGGATATAGTGATACAGTCTTTCCTCCACTTTATCCACCTGTCACCTGTCAGTTACCATACAAATAGTGGATAACTGACAGTTGACATTAAAATTAAATAGAGCTGTTAAAGCCTTGTTTTAAATAAAGTTTACAAAAACACAGGGTGATATGCATTTCTACCTCTCAAAGGTTTCCGACATATTGGACATCTTTTCTTACGACATAGACTTAATTGCAGACACCGCTCACAGAACACATGGCCACAGCTTGTAGACAACAGCGGCTGCGTCGAGAATTCTTCCAAGCATATAGGGCAGGGTCCGATGCCTCTGTTCAGGGGACTCCGCTCTCTCACCAGCTCTGCGGTGGAGGTGGTGGTCTCTCGGCTCGCCTGCCGCTGCAATACAACCAAGCACCATCATCAGCATTTATCCATACTAATATTATAAAGCTGAAGAGTTTGTTACTTAGTTGTTTGTTTGGACGCCCTAATCTCAGGAACTACCTACTTACTGGTGCGAATTGAAAAAATCTTTTTGTGTTGAACAGACCATTTATCAAGGAAGTCGCTGGCACAGCTAGTACCTACATTATATTTAACTTTAACCATTAAATGCTACCCTGGCTGTGTTAACAAGGGTAGGTAAGTACTTACTACATTTCTCGGCCCTCTTGTGCTGCGGCGGCGAAGAGATGGTGTTGGGTGTTGATCACTGGGAGTCTCGGCAGCAACAGTTAGTCTGTGTGTGCGTCTCGAAGGGCGTCGCGGGCAGGCAGGCGGAACTGAACTGGTAAGGTCAGCCACTTCACGTTGATAAGACATTCTATAAAAAACAAACTTTGTAAACTAACAGTTTTTTTTTATTTGTGATACCAAAAAATTACACTAAGAATTTCGCTTCTTTTCGATTGTAAAATATCAGAAAAACTTTGAATTTGTGACATGAAAAAATTTTACTGACAATTTCGATTTTCAATTCTCGATCAAATTCCAAACATAACGACAAATCTTGTTCCGAAGAGTATTATGTGCAATTACTTTTATCAATGAGGTTTTACTAAGAGAGACGTTATACCTACCTACGCATTAAAAATTGCCCTAGCACGTGGCGAAATTATGCTCTGGCTACCTCAGTTTATATAGAAGATCTTTGATCACTATGCCTTAGGCTTATTGATTTTTTGCCACCTAAATTAACTGAAACCAAAACGCAAATTTAACTGTTAGAAACATTCTAGCTACATCGTAAAAGAGATTTTGGATAATGTAATTCAAACCGCTTTTGTGCATTGATAGGTAACTTTTTAATTTACTTATTAGAACTTAATGCTGGGGCTACATTAGCGGGCGAAGATTCGTGTCGCATTGGCGCGCAAAACATCGTGCATCGGGCTTACACGATGTTTTGTCTACACATGGCGGCGAAGATACGGAAAACGGCCTATGGTGAAAATTCGTTGTTCAGTTGTGTTGTTATATATTAATTCCATGTTTGAATCAGACTGAAGTGACGTAGGTGTGGCCACTGCGCGCGAATACATCGCGTTGTCGCGATGTACCTACCCGGCTACATACATTGCCGTAGCCCGAATATTCGCCATAGCCCGCTAATGTAGCCACAGCATTAGAAGAAACCAAATCAAAGAATACTATTACCCTTTTAAAAAAAGGGTATGAACCAAATCATGTATTGATTGAAGTGTGCCATTCGGGTTAATATTGTTGTATAAAACAACTAAAAGAATATCAATACATTGTTTTATTATATTTAATATAGAAACTCATCTAACAATGGATCAAAGTGAAGTACAACTATGGGAGTTCGAAGAACAAAACAAAATAATGGGAGAAGAAGAGGAGGTGTATGTGCCTATCGTAGAAAGAGAATTAATACCAGTATGCAAGTGCTTAAGAGATGATGAGTCTTCGGAAAAAGTACAGATATCGGCCAGAAAACAGCACATACTCTCAACGGTCTCTAGAACAGAAAGTTATTTGAGAGAACGTCGGATTCCTGAGCTAATTAGATTTCTCCTTACCAAAGTTATTGCCCAAGCTCCAGATAAGCCAATTGCGTTTCTGGAATCTCTTCTAAATGACTGTATGTTATATCGCGCAGGACATGGCAATGCTCCCGTTTTGTATGAGAAAAAGTAAGATCATTCTTTTATATTTGAGGCTTATAGGTACTTAGACCTACTTAATTTTAATAAAATATTATGATCCGTGTGGCTGTCTCTTTTTTCCATGTTATGGTTATACAGATTAAATTATATGTTTTTTCCAGGCATTTGGAGGCAGTAGTAAAGAGTTTTGATCCAGGGAATCGCGGATGGTTGAGCACTGGTCAAGTGCGACGTGCGTGTATAACTTTGGGCTTGACGCCAATCGAAATCATTGAAGACAGGGTTTCAACCGAGTTCGTATTGGATAGTTTGAAAGAAGCCCAGGAAGCTGAACTCTTTGGTTTGCTAGCTGCTGGCACTGTTACAGAGGAGAGTGAAAATTCTATTGATACCCTCTGGGATAATCCCAAGAATTAGAAATTGCTTGAATTTGATTGATAAAAGTACTTAGCCTTTAACTTTTATTTATTTATCATAGTGATGATATGAATATTTTCTTCTGAATTTGTGATTGATTCTCGATCAAAGACTCTTTCTTTTGTTATTTCTAATTGGGTTATTACATTTATATACCTAGCGGCACGTAACTCTAGCGGTGGCCGATACGTGGAGGGGATTGCTGCGCATGTGTACCTACTGTAGCGCATGTGTACTGTCTTGACTTGCACACAATACATACATTATATGTAACTTTAATTAATTATTACCTAAATAACGATAATGAATCTAGCGGTGACTATACCATTTAACTTAATGTTTCCCGCCTTTATAATTTCGGCAGTTTGTTTTATCTGGCTTAAATTTACAGTGAGTAAAGTCTTTGTAGCTTCTAAAATCTCACTTTTGATTTGTCAATTTGTCAATCAATTAATTCGTAAGATTCTCTTTTTAATAAACAATTTACGTCATAAACCATTTTCCTTGCCTGTCTTTTCAAAACAGTAAGTACCTACCTATTAGTTTTAGGCATATTCACTTTAGGCACAAACAAACTTAAAAGTCTAAATTTATCAAACAAATTCAAACTTAACAAAAATCAACACCAATATTTAACAATAAAATTAATAACGCGACTGTACCACGGGATGTGTGCGGGGTGTCGTATCTACGCGGGGAAAGGAAAGCGACTGGAGAGCCAAACTGAAAAAACATACAAAAGGATATTTTGTAATAATTATAACTTTTCTTTTTTCAAGCCAAAAAAAGTTCTCTGTTCTTTGTGCTTTAAATATGAAAATGCACCTTGTGATCAGAAAAAGGATCTGGAAGCGGAATATAAGAAAAAGTCAATGTACTTAGGTAATTAAGCTAAAGCCCAAGACAAACTAAGATGACAAGAAGACCCTTCATTTGTTACTTGCACATTTGACTTACAGAGTGTGCTGCAAATACCCTGCTCGAGTGTTTCTTTATTCTATTACCCACGAAAAATCTGTGTTTGCAATTTAACAATTTATGTTGGTGATGGGAAAGAAGTTCACTGGAATGAACTTCATGGAAAACGGGGAAGTAGTGAAATAGGGTCAATACTGTTCAATTTTCTTAAAAATTTGCCCTCAAAACAGTATTTCCCAAGATACCAGACGAAGAAAAAGACCAACTAAAACTGAGATTTGAACGAAAACTTGATGATAAACGAGACGCACACAATCGATACACAACACTACTATACGAAGTCAATAGTGTAATAAAAGAAATAGGACTCTGCAAAACAAAACAACGAGAAGAACTAACTAAAGCCACTGCGCAACTAAGGTTAAGGTTAAAGGAAGTTAAAAGAAAAATAACAAGTAAAAGTAAAGAAATAAATAGGAAAATCAAAAGAGACAAAGAACAGCGTAGACAAGAAATATTTCAAAAGTATATTAAACAGTCAGGAGCAGTGAAAAAAGCGTTCAAAGCATTGAGTAACAAAAAAGAATGGACAGCGAACATCAAAACAAAACGCAAAACACTAACAGCACGAAGACCTTGCATAATACAAGAAGCCACGAGGTATTACGAAGAACTGTATGCTACAAACGAAACATTGGAATTAAACAATAACAAACTTGAAGAGACTGAAGAATGTAAGACTTTGCCGAACATACTCAAAAGCGAAATCGAACGAGCTGTAGTGACTCAGAAAGATGACATAGCCCCGGGTGATGATCATATTACAAACGAAGCTTTGAAAGCGTTGATGGAACCCTTACTGACATCACTACAAGTAATATTTGATGACATTTTAGCAAATGGAACCACGCCAAACGAATGGAGCAAATCTACCACAATTCTACTCCACAAAAAGGGTGATAGAAGTGACTTAGGAAACTATAGACCGAGCAGTCTGATGTCTAATAATGTACAAAGTCTTTTCAAAAATCATACTCAATAGAATTTCGGCAACTTTAGATCAAAATCAACCACAGGAGCAGGCGGGCTTTCGCAAAGGGTACTCCACAATTGACCACATACAAGTAGTAAGTACCATCATAAATAAGTACAGAGAATACCACAAAACCTTGTATGTAGGATTTATTGACTACGCAAAGGCGTTCGATTCCCTTGACCATAGTTCGATCTGGATGGCGCTCAGACAAAACGGGATAGAAGAAGGGTACATACAAATTATAAAAAACATTTAAGCTTCGAGTTCTGCAAAAATTCGGATGGAAAGGGATGGTGATGAATTTCCGATTAGAAAAGGGGTACGACAAGGAGATCCACTCTCACCTAAGATATTTTGTTCGGTTCTGGAAATGATTTTTAAAAACATAGGTTGGCAAAATGAGGGTATATTGATAAACGGGGAATACCTTAGCCACCTAAGGTTCGCTGATGATCTCGTAGTATTTTCAGAATCAGCAAAAACCTAGAAACTATGATACGGGATATAGCGAGAGAAAGCGGAAAGATCGGACTGAGAATAAACGCCTCAAAAACAAAAATTATGACGAATGGTCTAAAACAGGATGTGATTGTAGAAAATGACATTATAGAATACGTGGACGAATACATATATTTGGGACAATCTATTTCTTTCGAAGATTTGACTGAAAAAGAGATTAACAGACGGATAGGATTGGCTTGGAAGAAATATTGGAGCCTTAAAGAAATAATGAAGAGCAAAGACATACACATACACATCAAAAGCAAAGTATACAACGTCGCTATACTACCCTGCCTAATTTACGGGTGCCAGACATGGGCTCTTCGGAAAGCTGATGAGAACAAGCTAGCAATATGCCAGAGGAAAATGGAAAGGAGCATGCTCAGAATAAAACTCTCAGACAAAATTAGCAACAAAAAAATAAGAAAGAAGATCAAGATTAGGGACATCATCACAGCAGTGAGATTGTTGAAGTGGAATTGGGCAGGGCATATATGCCGAATGGACACTAATAGATGGACGAAGAAAGTCATACAATGGCTTCCGCGCGAGGAGAGAAGACAGAAAGGCAGACCAAAAAGGAGATGGGACGATGTTTTTACTCACAAATATGGACAGGAGTGGAGGCGGATGGCGAAGGATAGAAAGCTATGGTCGCAACTGAGGGAGGCCTACTGTTCTTCTTGACATTACACTAACATTAAGTGGAAGGTCAGTAAATATCTTGACAAAATTGGGATCATCAACAGTACTCAAGGGTTTCATACTCTGAACAACATAATTCATGATATTTTTATCAAGTTTCTTCTGACATTCATTTTTATTTTGCAATGTAAAATCTAGTTTAGTTTGTTTTACTTTTTCTTCATTTTTTAATGGCAGTTTTCTTTTACCAGAAACACGTTGATTTATTTTGCTGTTTTCATATTCACTCAGATGATCAGGGTGTTTTCTCTAAAAATAAATAAAATAAAACAATAAATATAAATTGTATTATGTACATTTAGGTTAGGAGAGATTTACGACTTAACAATCGTAGATGTACCCCGTACATACTTACGTAAGTACATAATGTACTTACGACCCCAAGCTCTCAATAGTGTAATAAGGTATGTAAAATATATACTCGTATCTTTGTATAATAATGCATAATAATAATATAATTTATAAGTGCAATTGTTTTTACAACATAAAATAACAGGGTTCAGTAACTTACTTTCAAATGCAATCTAAAGTTGCTTGTTGCTTTCAAACTACCTTTGATGGAAGCTTTACATTTATTACATGTTGCCTGGACATTATCGTGGACACTATCACTACTGACCACTGTGAAATACTTTCCAGATAAAATTAGCAGATACATCTCAGCATCCATTTGGCTCACTCCATCGCCACCGTTGTCCGGCATCTTAAGGTGCGATTAAACGACGCGGGCTAGCCCGATCCTACGCGAGCCGAGCCGTCCGTGGAGATGCGGCTCGGCTAAATACGGACGCAAGCCTGCTCGTTTAAACGACGCGGGGTAGCACGATCCTACGCCAGCCGAGCCGTCCGTGGCGGCTACACATCGCGCTGTCTTCCTTCGTCGCGCGCTCTGTGACATCTGTTTAGACGGCGCGTATTAACACAAGCCGAGCCGCAGATGGCGCGCGCGCCTTTGATCTGTGTCGAAAAAACCGACAAGTGATGGATCGTGCGAACTTTGCCGAGCCGCGCCGAGCGCAGTTGTTTACACAGCGCGTGGCGCGGCGAACCACGAGCGGAGCCAGGCTCGGCTCGCGTGTTTGCGCGCCGTTTAAACGCCGCTTTAGACGACGAACATCCGGAGGGATTTGGATCATCCATCGCGACAAACAAAAATTTGTATTCTACACAGAACAAAAGCTTTATTTTATTTAATCCGTGAAAAAAACTAAAAACCTAGGACCAAACAAAATCCTAGCTAAAAACCCTCGGAGGAAATATCACAATGGAGGGAGCCATAGAGACGTTGCCGCTCTTACGTCTGTGTGTAAAGCACTTAAGTGTGTCTTTGTCTTTCCTTCAGAATGAAGCTACGAGTAAAAGAGATAGCAAATTTACATGCTGGCAACGCCGCACCGTGTCATTTTATGACCGACTAGTAGACCAAAACATTGCGTTTGTGCTTTAGAATTTTAAAGAATATCAAGTGATTTTACGGTGTTACAGATTTGTTTAAAGTTAAATGTAAAACTATGTCGTGCTCAGCAGTGTCATGTTCATCAAGAACTACAAAAGGAGGTGTAAAAGACCCGGATTTGTCATTTCATACGTAAGTTGGTGACAATGTTTAAGTCATTGTAAATGCTAAATTGATGATGTTTTTAGCCAAAATGCTATTGTACCATCATATTAACAATCTAGTTTATATCCATGTGATTTGGGTCAAGATAATGTCTAAAACTGTCTTAAAACAGCAAAAGTGTTAAAAGATAATTTAAGCATCAATTCTAGTGATATCCGTACCATAGATTTTAGTTTTATCGATATACTTATCGATAAAAGATATATCTTCTAATCTTGATAAAACTGTGCCTAAGTACATGTAATGTAATGTCATAACTATTTAAATGTATTTTGTTACACTGAATTATGTACATATCTTTTCTTTTTTCTTTTAACGTACAACTAATTTTTAGGTTTCCAAAATGTCCAGAAATGAGAAGTGAGTGGATCAAAGCTGTTAGGCGTGATAACTGGGAGCCAACAAATTATTCCAGATATATATTCCAGATACGCAAAACTTTAATAACGACACACCACAGCAAAATCAACAGCAAAGATGTACATAAAATGATCAGAGACGTAATCTTGCAGCTTATGGATTCCTCTAAACTTCAAAATATTTTCCGATGTTTAAATACACATGTCCTAGATCTTAGCTTATTAGAAGATCATAAACTTCTTTTAATTAAATCGATATGTGACAAATATTTTCAGCTCCGCATACATTTCGTGATGAAAAATGCTGTCACTGAAACCAGTGTCAGAAACATGTACACAAAATTAATACTGTTTAAGGGTCATTAGCCGTCATATTAATAACTCAAAATAATGCCAGATTACCTACCTTTTAAGCCAGATTGCCAGATTACCTATCTTATGAAAATAATTAATAAACAATTCATATAAAATACATGCATTTTTATTCACTACACCAATTTTCCATCGATAGACTTGATGGGAATGGCACATCACTAGTCACACACACTGATGCAAATCTGTAACTGCACACTAGCAAAAAGTGGCCACGCTCAAAATCTCTATGGCTCCCTCCATTGTGATATTTACTCCGAGTAAAAACCGCTAAAAACAAACCGTTATTTGATTTGACATCTTATCTTGACTTGACATTGACAATTTGACGTAATTTTTTTGCGTTTTGTTTTGTTGGTAAACAGGTGCAGTTTTGCCAACTCTAATAGCTGCTTTACCATCACTAAACTCTCGCCTCGCACTCATGCTATAAAAAAAAATGTATTTTAATGTTAAAATGTATTTTGAAGCCGCAGGTATTTGAAATACTAATTACAAAATACCTCGGCGTCAGGTATTTGAAATACGAATTACAAATTACATTGTAAGGAAGTAATTGAAATACAAATACTAAATACGTATTTGTATTTCAATTACAAGTAATACAAATACTGCCCAACCCTGCTTATATCTCAATAGGTAGGTAGGCATAGTAAACTCAAGCCGGTTTTTTGCGTTGTGTCACTACACTACGGAATGTTGCATCTAGTTATAATTGATCGAAGTAATTAATGGTAAAGTAAAAGTAATTAAAATGGTCACATTTGTTTGAGTACGTGCAGTGAATTTTAAACTAACTGTGACTGAACATAGCCCTGAATTTTGTTCGTATTTTCGCTTTTTCAATAAAATAGTAGGTAAGTAATAATAGTCCGGTCAAGTTAGCATCAAAAATAGGGGTAAGGTTACATTAATTCGCACCTTGGTAAAAATTGGCATGAATATTGGGAACCCTATCATACACAATTTGTCAATTATCCACATCAATCCGAAGTGTGGAATTTTTTTTATTCAAGGTCTAGGTTGCAAAAATCGGTTTATTGAGTTTTCCAGCAAACGGTAAGTTTTATAATAAAAGTAGGTAAGAAAAAAATATTTATCATGCAATTATCTATAAAATATGTTCATAAACTTTTTTATCCTAAGAATCATCATTTCGGAGATACAGCGATGCACAATGTTGAAAAAGTTCAGCAAGTAGGTACCTATGGAGAGTTATGTGGATACTTCTCTTGTCTCATAATTTGTAAAATACCTAGTAATAACTACATGGAAGAAAGGCATTGGTTGAACTTATAAATCAAACTGCTCAGTATACAATAATCAGTTTTTATTATAAAAATATTATTATCATGCTCAAATTCAAAAAGATATACCTATTTATAAGTAGTTTATTTTAGGTTGTGTTTACACACGTTGATATCGCATCATTAAAAATATAACTTGAGTTTAATAATAAACTTGACATTATTACGATTATAATATGTACTTGACATGTACTTACTTGTACATGTCAGGTAAGTAGGTAGGTATATACATTTATGTTATAACTCATGTTATTGATGGTTGATGAGGTAGGTATAAATACATTTATGAGACTTATTTTGTACAATTATCATAGTTAGTAATTTGTGTACAGAACAGAATGATTTCACACAACACATGAGAAAAGGCAAGTCAATTATTTATAGTACTTAAAAGTTACACAAACACACAATATCAAGTTATAATAAAAACACAAACCAAATTATAGGACAACATGGCTAGCAACACAATTATACCTACATAACATATACTAGGGATTAAAGAGCCTTATTTCTAAAGAGAAACAATAAAAATAAAAATAAATGTTTTTCATTAATTACATTTTAATGATGTGGAGAGAACTAAAATAATTATTAATTACTTAGTATGTTTACACATATTATATTCAAACGGTTTTTTCATTGTGTGTTAGTTTTTCATCTAAATGTGTTTCATTCTGTTTATGTATTTTTTTTAGTGTGTGTATTTTTAAATGATAACTGTTCCTGGCAGCATAGTTACACAAGTTACATTTGAATGGTCTTTCACCTGTGTGTGTTAGTTTGTGTCTCTGTAAAGTACCTCTTTGATTACATGCATAGTCACATAAATCACATTTAAATGGTCTTTCACCTGTGTGTGTTAGTTTGTGTATTCTTAAATTACTACTTCCTGAGGCAGCATAGTCACATACATCACATTTAAATGGTCTTTCACCGGTGTGTGTTAGTTTGTGGGTCTTTAAACTACTACTTCGATTACATGCATAGTCACATACATCACATTTAAATGGTCTTTCGCCAGTGTGTGTTAGTTTGTGTTTTCTTAAACGAGTACTTAGTGAGGCAGCATAGTCACATACATCACATTTAAATGGTCTTTCACCTGTGTGTGTTAGTTTGTGGGTCTTTAAACTACTACTTTGCTTACATGCATAGTCACATACATCACATTTAAATGGTCTTTCACCGGTGTGTGTTAGTTTATGTTTTCTTAAACTACCACTTTGCTTGCATGAATAGTCACATACATCACATTCAAATGGTCTTTCACCTGTGTGTGTTAGTTTATGTTTTCTTAAACTAGTACTTAGTGAGGCAGCATAGTCACATACATCACATTTAAATGGTCTTTCACCAGTGTGTGTTAGTTTGTGGGTCTTTAAATTACTACTATTTTTACATGCATAGTCACATACATCACATTTAAATGGTCTTTCACCGGTGTGTGTTAGTTTGTGGGTCTTTAGACTATCACTTTGCTTACATGCATAGTCACATACATCACATTTAAATGGTCTTTCACCGGTATGTGTTAGTTTGTGTCTCTGTAAATGACTATTAAGCTTATATGCATAGTCACATACATCACATTTAAATGGTCTTTCACCTGTGTGTTTCAATTCATGTAATTTAAAATCACTACTTCTTCTGCCGGCATAGTCACATTTAGTACATTTAAATGGTTTTTCATGTGTGTGTCTCAGTATGTGCCTCTTCAAACCTCGTTTATCAGAGCTTTCATAGTTACACATATCACAAACAAATGGTTTTTCGCCTGTGTGTACCCGGATATGTACCTAGTGCACTAGTGCAAAATCACATGAACGAGTGCTTTGGTAGTCACACATTAAACATTGAAATATCTTCTTTTTCTTCATAGTTTTGTTACTGGGTGCCACTTATCTCTTAGTCAGTGACATGGAACACAGGGCCCTGGGCCCTAATTCTATAAGGACCAAGTCTTGCTCTTAACACGGCAAGATACGGAAAAGGCGCGGGCTTGACTTTATATTATCGATCATCGATTTTGGGCAAGCCAAGAGCTATTCATTTCCCACACAGTTGTGACCACTGAGTACTTTTTATATATAGAAACTCAGATAGGTTCCTTTATCTGAGTATAGAAAGTAAGTTGCAGTTGAGTTGACACCATGAAGTTAAAGGTAGGTTGACACAGTGGAAGTGGGGATACCATATTTAAAAAATAATATTTTTATACCTGGCAACACCAAATATATGGATTTTTTTACATGGCAATAGATGATTTTCCGTATCTTTCATCGATTTCCATCAGTACAACTTGTACTGATGGAAATCGATGGTATCTTTGTTCAAGGCAAACATCTTGAGCCAAAGTCGACGTAGTGGGGGTAAGTTCGCGCATGTACACTTCCGGACATATTTTATTGGTCATTGTTGGTGTTTGTAAAATATAAAGTGAGATTCTGTAAAGTCGTTTATTTAAGTAAAACTAGACAAGTTTTAGCCACTAGTTGCGCAACAATATAAACATAAAAACGTATGTAATTTCTTGTCACAAAATAAATAATTTTAATTTTATTCTTCAGAACTGTATTACGTTTTGGCGGCATTGTCCAAAAAGTTTTTGGTAGGTAAAACACAATATAACAATAATACAATAAAAAACAAACTTTAGCAACAAAACTTCTAAACTCGGAATAGCCTATTGACACTGCACGCAAGTGTAGTCAGACGCTCGCGGAACATGCGAGCAACGCGGGGAACAGGGGCCAACTGATCGGCCAATCACGGGGACGCATTCTGACAGAATGCCCCCGCACACCTCTCTTTCCACCAACGATACCTTAAAATCGTCTACTGCGCACTCAAGGTCATGGCTCAAGATGTTTGCCTAAGATTTATATTACGCATACGTATACTATATAAAAAATTCAAAAAACCGTACTACGTTCATTCTTTTTGAAGACATGAAATTGTGAATGTGAATAGATGGTTATAAATATCTTGTCTATGATTCAATTCCTGAAGACAGAATCTAAAAAAGTAGGGTTGAAAATTAATATCTCGAAAACCAAAATTATGACTAATATAGGTACCAGGCGTGGATAGTTACCATATGGCTGTGGAATTGGTGACAAGCTACATCTACTTGGGACACAAAATAACACTAGGTCTAGGAAATCAGACTGCAGAGGTAGAAAGGCGTATATCCCAAGTATTCAGCGCAAACAACCAAATACTTCGGAACAAGAAGTTGTCTGTTAAACTGAAGGCCAAGGTATTCGAAGAATGTATCACGCTGGTCTTCACGTACGGTGCTGTAACTATGACTCTCACAGAACGATCAGCTGAGAAACTTAGAGTCGCGCAGTAGGAGAGGTATTAAACAAGGTGATGTTCAAAAAACTTGATTGGTCTTCATGCGGCCTGAATATAGATGGCGAATGGCTCACGCACCTTCGTTTCGCTAACGACATCGTGATCCTGGCCGAAACACATGAGTCCTTGCAGAGTAGGACTACTCGACCAGGAGAGCAGGAAAATTGGCTTACATATGAACTTCAGCAAAACAAAGGTTATGACTAACGGAGAACAAACCCCAGTAAAAAGAAACAATACCTGCATAGAATATGTACAGGAATATATCTACCTTGGTCAAATACTATCTTTTCAGTATACCACCACCAAAGAAGTAGACAGAAGAATAGCGACAGCTTGGAAGAAATATTGGGCTAATAAAGATGTATTTCAAAGTCGAGTCCCAGTACTTCTTAAGAAGCGTCTCATGGACAATACCATCCTCCCGACTCTCCTGTACGGCTGCCAGACCTGGGCACTAAGTAAGGACATAGTTAGTAAAATTGCTAAGTTTCAGTGTGCTACTGAGAGATCATGTGGTGTGAGACCGTCAAGCCCACCTGCCGACCCACTAGGGAACGTGCTGAGAGCGGTGGCAACGTCATCAGGTGTCACCACAAAGGACTTTGGTTTTTACTGCTTGATTTTTTTCATTTTTAATTCGTTCATCCAAATCCGTGCACTTTGAACACACATCGGTTCTTGGATTGCAAAATCCAATATTGTATTGTGTGTTAAAAATCCTGCGAAAATAGCACTGCTTCACTTTATTCTCAGTTTGATCATTAAACATTCGCCACATTTTTTTTACATTTAGGTAATGCAGAGTCCACATATTTTCTTTCCGTACTAGATCGACAGTCGACAGTAGTTTGATTCTAAACACTGAAAAGACTCTATAAAAGCTTTAACTTCCTGCTTTTTCAGGATATTTTTATGGGATGTGTGATCACCACCCCTTTTTTCCTTCACAAGACCTCCAGTTTTCTTGTACACTTCCACAACTCTACGTATTCTATGACTTGGTATTTGCAGTATGCCTAAAAACGCTGACTGACAGACGTGCAATAGGGCAGTGGCATTCTTTTTTTTTATGGACAGCTTTGTCGAGTACTTCGCTTGGCGTCCACTTTGTGTTCCTGCTCGTGGTCGATGACGTTAAACATCAGTCACGTGACAGAATTTAAGCAGAAAAGCATGAATGAATGAATGCATTTATTGTCCGAAAAACTAGGTATAGTACAGTACCCCTAGCTCAAGTTTCCGTGCGTAAAGTCGAAAGTATTACTAACGAGTTGAATGCATTGGTAGCTGGAGTCAGAATTCGATAGTAAGTAATGGAAAGTCATCATACCCGGAAGAACTATTTCATATTTCTCTTTCCTTTTTTGATTAATTTTATATTTACTTCCGGTTACGTATTTGTTTCCTTCTTCTGTTCAATTAAGTAGATTGGTGTAGGTAGGTATATTATTTTTTTGTTGATGTGCTGTTTTTTAGTTTTGTTGGTGTTGCTTTGTTTTTTGTTGTTTCTTGTTGTTTATTGTTGTTTTTTGTTGTTTCTTGTTGTATTTTGTTTTTTCTTGTTGTTTATTGTTGTTTTTGTTGTTTTTTGTGGTTTCTTGTTGTTTCTTGTTGTATTTTGTTTTTTCTTGTTGTTTCTTGTGGTTTCTTGTTGTTTCTTGTTGTATTTTGTTTTTTCTTGTTGTTTATTGTTGTTTTTTGTGGTTTCTTGTTGTTTTTTGTTGTTTCTTGTTGTATTTTGTTTTTTACTTGTTGTTTATTGTTGTTTTTGTTGTTTCTTGTTGTTTTTTGTTGTTTCTTGTTGTATTTTGTTTTTTCTTGTTGTTTTTTGTTTTTTTCTTGTTGTTTTTTGTTGTTTATTGTTGTTTTTGTTGTTATTTGTGGTTTTTTGTTGTTTTTTGTTGTTTCTTGTTGTTTTTTGTTTTTTCTTGTTGTTTTTTGTTGTTTATTGTTGTTTTTGTTGTTTTTTGTTGTTTTATGTTGTTTCTTGTTGTATTTTGTGGTTTTTTTGTTTTTTGTTGTTTTATGTTGTTTTATGTTGTTTTTTGTTGTTTCTTGTTGTTTTTTGTTGTTGTTTTTGTTGTTTTATGTTGTTTTTTGTTGTTTCTTGTTGTATTTTGTTTTTTCTTGTTGTTTTTTGTTGTTTCTTGTTGTAATTGTTGTTTTTTTAAGGTTTTTTGTTGTTTATGTTGTTTTTTGTTGTTTTTTCTTGTTTATTGTTGTTAACAACAAAAACCTACAAGAAACAACAAAAACAACAAAAAACAACATAAACAACAAAAAACCTTAAAAAAACAACAATTACAACAAGAAACAACAAAAAACAACAAGAAAAAACAAAATACAACAAGAAACAACAAAAAACAACATAAAACAACAAAAAACATCAAAAACAACAATAAACAACAAAAAACAACAAGAAACAACAAAAAACAACAAGAAACAACAAAAAACAACATAAAACAACAAAAAACAACATAAAACAACAAAAAACAACAATAACAACAAAAAACAACATAAAACAACAAAAAACAACAAAAACCACAAAAAACAACAATAACAACAAGAAACAACAAAAAACAACAAGAAACAACAAGAAACCACAAATAACAACAAAAACAACAAAAAACAACAATAAACAACAAAAAACAACAAGAAAAAACAAAATACAACAAGAAACAACAAAAAACAACAAAAAACAACAAAAAACAACAATAACAACAAGAAACAACAAAAAACAACAAAAACAACAATAAACAACAAGAAAAAACAAAATACAACAAGAAACAACAAAAAACAACAAGAAACAACAAAAAACAACAAAAAACAACATAAAACAACAATAACAACAAGAAACCACAAATAACAACAAAAAACAACAATAAACAACAAGAAAAAACAAAATACATCAAGAAACAACAAGAAACAACAAGAAAAAATAAAATACAACAAGAAACAACAAAAAACAATAAAAACAACAAAAAACCACAAGAAACAACCATAATCAACAATAAACAACAGAAAACATCCATAAACAACACAAAGCAAAAAATAATAATAATAATAGCAAAACAACAAAAACGGACAACAACAGCAAAACAATTTCAACAACAATTGTATTGTGTTATTATTATTATTACTAGTGTCACAGACTATATTTACAATGACATTTCGCTAAACATAAATTAATAAAGTAACATTTGTCCGTACTAAATTATTTTTATCATATTATATTAATAAATAATCCATTAAAAATCCATGGCAAAATTGTCGACAATGATTCTCACTGAAAAAATTTAGGTGAGAAAACTTCCGATTATTTGTCGAAGGCTGGGTCTGGTATTCACGGATCATCTGTCAAAAACAATTTCTATCGCACAAACTACGTAAACGTCCATACATAATCATATTTCGAATCCTACGGAGCTAACGTATTCGAAAGTAAAATAGTTCAGTTACGCGCCACCAGGTTCGCTGTACGAATTTTGTATGAAATATGGTTCGACAAATTGTCGGATCCTGCGATGGTAATATTCCTGCTAGGCCCACTTGTCTTAAATAATGTTGATAGAATAAACATTTTACATTTAGCACGCTAGTTTTTACCGTGTTAGGTTTACAGACATAAGATATACTTAAAATTGTATTAAAAGAATCTGTCAATATAACATTTGAAAAGAAAAAATATTATAACTAATGTCAAAAACTTATAACATAGGTATTTCACAAATTATGATATTATAATAAAAATGTCAACGATTATATGATGAAATAATTACCTACATTACAAATAAAATGTCATTACACAATACTTAGACTTAAAACTACTCATACATTTACATTATGTGTTGATCTTTGAGAAACTCATCAACGGTGTAGTATGCCTTTGAAATCAGAAATTTGTGTAGATCGTGTTTAAACTTGTTTATATCATTAGTGAGGCGAATCGACTTAGGTAGTTTATTAAACACAGTGGGTAACATACAAATAATACTATTTCCTAAATAAGCGGTACTACAAGTTGGCGTTTTCAGTTTTCCAGCATGTCTGGAGTTTTCAGGGAACCATCTGAAGAGCTCAGAGTTAGTTTTAGCAAATATTGCTATGTGGCGAACGTCGCGCCACCTCAAAACATATCTATAGACCCACGCACATGAGCGGGAAGGGGGCGCGGGGATAACACCGCGCTTCTATATCACACAAGACATTGCGGTCGCGGCGTCGCGCACACGCACACGAGTCGGTCCGAGACCTTCACCGAAGCTCCCCGCTCCCTCGCCACGCCAACGCACTCGCGGAAATGTTTATCGTAGCTTTCTAAGCTAATATAAGTCTTTAAGTCATAATGGAGACGTTTTGTGTTGTGTATCTAGTGAATAAAATAATGTTGTGACTATACCTACCAATGACTTTCATTACTACACCGCAAGGCGTCCCAAAATGGTGACCCCGGTGCAAAAACTTTCCGTGTTCAGTGCGAGACTATGTTACTTATCAAGTGCTTCAGTTACCTACGACAACACAGTGCTTAAAATCGCAATAAACATCGGCGCACTTAGTAACTCATACTGCGTCAAACCGCCGATAACATAGGCGTCATAACGCTGCAATGCAAGCAACGCGTCGCGTCTACAAGTGGGCATAGCGCGGCAAACATCAATCAAAGCGCGCCGCCAGGAAAAACACGCAACGCAACGTACAAAGCGCGCCGCCTCACCCGTGGCCTCACAAACCGCGCTCAGCAACTAACTAGCTACGAGCTACGCTTAGATAATTAACCTGTCAGGTTAATTATCTAAGGAGCTACGTGGCTACGCCATCACGGTAATATTACCGTGACACCATGTTGCTCGGTAGCAACGTCGCCCGCGCCTAGCAAGCACAAATCCATGTGGTTTCACCCTGTTGCTATGCGGTAGCGAATCAACCACGCTCAGTTCAAGGAGTATACGAAACGACGAGATCTGCGAGCATCCTCGCCGAACCCGCTTCAACCGATCTCAG
Organism: Macaria notata; assembly: GCA_927399415.1. Taxonomy (NCBI): domain Eukaryota; kingdom Metazoa; phylum Arthropoda; class Insecta; order Lepidoptera; family Geometridae; genus Macaria; species Macaria notata. Next base: position 8,654,575 of record OV656727.1, read on the forward strand.
TAGCAGAGCCAGGAGATGGAAACACCTCCGTCACTCCCTTCGTGCCAGCACATGAGTATACCTACAGACATTTGGTGAGCGAACTTTAGTATTAGCTAAATACCTACTCGTTCAAAAATTTCGTCAACATAATAGTTACAGTGCATACCTACCTAAAACATTAGAACTCGAAACAAGTGAAGTGAATTTTCGTTGTTACCTTAGTTCTAATTATTTATAGGATGTATCTACGTACTTATAAAATTTCTTTGTGCTTATGTATTATAGATTACGTTAAGAATTTGTGATACTCTCAACTTACCTAGGCACACATTTACGTGAGCGAATCATGTATTTATTATAGACACGTTCACGGCGGCCGGATATTACCTACCTATTTTAACCCATTACGCACCGCCCGCCGTCCGATTATTGTTATTTTAACCCATTGCGCACCGCCCGCCATCCGATTATAGTATTATTTTTTTTTTGTTAACACACTCTCTGCCGGTTAACTTATTTTATGTACTGGTTAACATTTATTATAATAATTTTTATGTTTAAATTGATTTTTGTTTTCTCTTGTATTTGTTTTATAATAATGTAAATAATTATAGATATTAAGTACAACCGTTATTTTTTAGTACTGATTATAATTTGTTATTTATTATTCCGGTGCTGAAAGCGGTTGTTACTTTCGGTTCGTGTGACGTATATATATCTATATACTTACTGTCATACCTACCTATTATCCTTATCTCTTTCGACTTCTCCCTTTCCGCAACTCAACATGACGGCGGAACAGAATAATAAGTTAACTCAACTTGCTCGCCTAGTCGAGGTACTTACAAATTGCGTAGATGCCCTCAGCGCGAGATCAGCAAGGTCAGAGAGGTCAAGTTCAGCTTCGCACCTGTGCTGGTTTCATTGTACCTACGGACATGAGGCACGTAAATGCACGAAACCGTGCTCGTGGAAGTCGGAAAAACTAACTGAACGATCAGTAGTCGCGGCGACTGATCATTCAGATATAACAAGCCGCCGGTTATTCGCTGTCGATAAAACGACGTGTTACAAATTTCTCATCGATACCGGCAGCGACATCTGTTGCTACCCGAGAAAATTATGCAAGGGTCGCGCGATACAAGCAACCGGCTATCAACTAGCTGCGGCTAACGGCAGCTCAATAAAGACATACGGGACTATCTCGTTACACCTGAATTTAGGCCTGCGTCGAGATTTTCACTGGCATTTTATCATCGCTGACGTAGATACGCCAATAATAGGTGCGGATTTCTTAAGTCATTACAACTTACTACCTGACCTTCGAAACAAGAGAATTATCGATGGAAACACCAAACTATCTACCCAAGCATCGATTGCCAATGTGAGCCAAGTCAGTGTAAGATCCGTGTCTGCTCAATCGACCTCACTTTACTCGAATCTTCTATTGGAGTTTCCTGACCTCACGCGACCTCCAGGTCTACCACGACAAGTGAAACACAATACGGTACATCACATCATCACGACCGATGGACCTCCAGTTTCCTCCCGCCCACGTCGCCTGGCCCCTCAGAAACTAGCTGCAGCTAAAAAGGAATTTGAAGACATGGTCACTTGTGGAACCGCTCGACCATCTGACAGTCCTTGGGCATCACCGCTACACATGGCTAAAAAGGGTCAGGAAGGATGGCGACCTTGTGGAGACTACCGCGCTCTGAACGCTCGTACTGTTCCAGACCGGTATCCCGTCAGGCACATCGCCGATTTTACGCACAACATCTCTGGTTCTACAGTATTCAGCACCATTGACCTGGTCAAAGCATTCCAGCAGGTGCCAGTACACCAACCAGACATTTGCAAGACTGCCATCACCACACCGTTCGGGCTATACGAGTTTCCGTTCATGACTTTCGGCTTACGAAATGCTGGACAAACTTTTCAACGGTTCATGGACGAAGTCGTGAGGGGACTCGACTTCTGCTATACGTACATTGACGACATAATTGTATTCTCACGGTCACACCAGGAGCACAAGGAACATCTACGTACCTTATTCCAACGCCTGGCAGACTACGGCGTCGTAGTGAACGCATCCAAGTGCGTTTTCGGTGCCGAAGAAGTAACATTCTTAGGGTACTCCATCAACAAAGATGGAACTCGCCCTCCAACAGAGAGGATTGAAGCGTTGCGGAGTTATCCCTTACCTAAAACAGTGCAAGGTCTTCGCCGCTTCCTCGGGATGATTAACTTTTATCGCCGATTCCTCCCAAAAGCAGCAGAAACACAAGCGCCACTCATCAACGTCTTAGCCTCATCCAAACTCAAAGGTGCTAAACCAGTGCCCTGGACGCCAGAACTTGAATTGGCATTCCAAAGGTGTAAAGACGCCCTGGTGAGCGTTACTCTGCTTGCTCACCCAAACAGTGACGCGCCATTAGGTCTGTTTACAGACGCGTCATCAACTTACGTGGGAGCTTGCCTACAACAAAAGGTGTCTAATCATTGGCAACCATTGGCATTTTTCAGCAAGAAACTAACAGATAAACAAAGCCAATGGCCCGCCTACTATCGCGAACTCCTTGGAGTATACGAAAGTGTACAGCACTTCCGACATATTCTTGAGGTACAACACGCGACAATCTACACCGACCACAAGCCTCTCATATATGCTTTCAGCCAAAAACGAGAGAAGCTCCCACCAATACAACTGAACCAACTTAGCTTCATCAGTCAATTCACGACGGATGTCAAGCATGTTAAAGGTGTTGACAATGTTGTCGCCGACACCATGTCACGAGTTGAACAAATTTCACTCGGTGACGATTTCGCTTCGCTCGCTCGAGCACAAGCAGAGGACGATGACCTCGAAAACATTCGCAACAACTCCTCTTTAAAACTAGTGCCTACATTAGTTCCCGGGTCCGATATCACCATTCTTTGCGATGACACGACCGGGAAACCACGGCCATACTTGCCACCGCAACATCGTCGTGCAGCCTTTGATCGACTTCACAATTTGAGTCACCCTGGGGTGCGTGCAACTACGCGCCTTGTGGCTGATCGCTACGTATGGCCCGGCATTAAAAAAGACTGTCGCAACTGGTCACGCGAGTGCCTCGCATGCCAGAAATGCAAAGTCACACGACATGTATCAGCCCCGCTCGCTGATTTTCCTACTCCATCTGGACGATTCAAACACGTCCATCTGGATATCATAGGACCACTTCCGTCCTCCAACGGTTACACCTACTGCCTTACGGCAATTGACCGTTTTACAAGATGGCCAGAGGCTTGGCCAATGACAAATATAACAGCCGAAGAAGTTGCTGACCAATTTCTTCACGGTTGGATTGCTCGTTTTGGCGTCCCCACCACCGTCACTCACGTAAATGCTTGGTGCTAATAACAAAAATCTTTAATGCTTGCCTAAGTTTAAATTACTTTCCAGACTCGTGGAAGGCTGCAAAGGTAATTGCCATCCATAAACCTGGTAAAGACCCATCAGACCCCACCAGTTACCGTCCAATTAGCCTGCTCCCGTGTCTAGGAAAACTTTTTGAGAAGGTGATATACCGGCAACTCTTAAAAGCTTCCAGCCACCTTCTTATAAATGAGCAATTAGGCTTTCGAGAGGGTCATTCCACGGTTCAGCAGCTCGCGAGAGTGGCTGACACGGTGGCACATAACCTTAACCTTAAAATGTCAACCGGGATGCTCCTTCTTGACATCGAGAAAGCCTTTGACAGCGTTTGGCACAAGGCACTCTTACATAAGCTAGTCTCTATCCAAATTCCACTGCCACTTGTGGCACTTGTTAACTCTTATCTAAAAAATCGCAAATTTAACGTCCATGTTGATACAAACATTTCGCAAACCATGCCTGTACCTGCTGGTGTGCCACAAGGCTCCATATTAGGGCCGTACTTATTTTTGCTATATTTGAATGACATTCCAATACAACCCCGCACTAGTATTGCCTGTTTCGCCGACGACACAGCATGCTACACGTTCTCAGCTGATATTGATCTTATTATTGGTCGCCTCCAGCTTGCACTGGAACGCTTGCTAGAATATTTCCATAAATGGAAGTTAAAGATCAATACCTCCAAAACCGAGGCTATCTTATTCACAAGACAAAGACGTCTGCCTTTGCGCAAATTAAAAATAGGCAGTCATTTTATTCCATGGAGCCGCACAGTTAAGTATCTGGGTATAACCCTCGATACAAAGCTTAACTGGACCGCTAATACTCAAAAACTCTGCCTTAAAGGAGTCAAGGCGCTGAATGCCCTGAAACCCTTAATGAATAGACGTTCCAGCTTGAGTAGTTACACTAAATTACGTATCTACCGCACCCTGGTACGACCATGTATTACATATGCCTGCCCTGTCTGGAGCAGCACATGCAAATCCAATATAAATAAACTACAGGTTATACAAAATAAAGCCTTAAAATACTCTTACAACACACCGTTTCGAACAAACCTTCACAAATTACATTTGAAAATAGGTCTGCCTAAAATAGATATTTTCATTTATAAATTATCCGAATTGTTTTATCTACATAAAATTCCAAAACACAAAAATAGCTTGATTAAAAATATTTGTCAATCTAGAATTCACAATATAAAATATATCGATACTTACAACAGGTACAAACTACCTCACCACTATTTTCTTTTGTCCGCTCGCGATGAATAGGCCGCGTCATACCTACGCCGCGCTCGGGCCGAGCGCGGCGGTCGTGCGCGCCGTACTCGCCCGTATTACCGCGGGTATCGGGTGTGAACGGCGTGCGCGACCAAACGCTCTCGGTTTGAATGTGCCTGGGTGTGAGCCACTTTATGCTACCTACGTTCTTGTTGTTTACTGGACGATCGGAGTTAAAATTGTCATCTACCCCCGAATTGGCTTGCCACTGTATTTGTTACGATAACCATGTTGTTAAATGTAATGCAATCTAAAATAGGCTTACATACACCTAAATTATTAAGTTACTTTCATATATCAATAGTGTCTAATAGTATAAATACGAAAATTTAATTTACATTTATATAAATTCTTTTATGAGTATACCTACTTAAAGAATACACCATATGATTGCAATGTACTACTAGGATTTTATAATATACACTTGTAATTGTACATTAGAATAAGAATTTATGCAAATAAAGATAATTTGAAAACAAACAAACAAAACCACCGTCACTACTGACCAAGGACGTCAATTCGAATCCACGTTATTCAACAAACTAATGGATCTAGGAGCTACCAGAAGAGCGAGAACAACTAGCTACCACCCACAGGCTAACGGTATGGTGGAACGCTTCCACCGGCATCTCAAAGCCGCTATCATGTGTCATTCACAATCCTGGCACAAAGCTTTACCGCTCGTTCTTCTCGGCATCAGATCAGCACTTAAAGAGGATCTACGTTGTTCCTCTGCAGACCTTGTATACGGTGAACCACTACGCTTACCGGGCGAGCTCCTGGTACCTAGTGGCACACCACAACATACAAGCGATGACTTCATGGCCCGGCTACAGAGCACAATGGCCAAAGTACGTCCAGCACCGGCGTCCCGACACACGGAGCCCAAAACTTTTGTATTCAAAAATTTGAGCGACGCTTCACACATCTTCTTACGAGATGACACGGTACGCCGCGCACTTCAACCCCCTTACACAGGGCCCTATAAAGTTCTTAATCGCACAGACAAGACACTCACTATTCAAATGCCTGGTAGGAGCGTTCAAGTTAGCATCGACAGAACTAAGCCAGCTTACATAGCTCCTCAAATGGAACCAACATCGAGTCAAACGGTGCCAACGTCTGTTCCTGCATCCACTGCAGACAGATCGGTACAGCCAAACGCAGCACTGCCAGTTCCTAGCACTACCTTTTCGCCAGGACTAGCACCCAGACCACAACCACAATCACCCAATCCCTTACCTACCGACCCTCCAGCTAAATACGTCACCCGATCCGGACGTCGCGTCCGCTTTAAGCTTCCGGTTGATGTGTAATGTTTTTGTAATTATGTATATACCTTAAGGTCGGTTAATGTAAGTTCGGTTGTAAGTTTTTTAAGTTTTTATTTGTTAATGCTCGGTTTACCTTTCTCCGTGGGGGGGTGGTGTGGCGAACGTCGCGCCACCTCAAAACATATCTATAGACCCACGCACATGAGCGGGAAGGGGGCGCGGGGATAACACCGCGCTTCTATATCACACAAGACATTGCGGTCGCGGCGTCGCGCACACGCACACGAGTCGGTCCGAGACCTTCACCGAAGCTCCCCGCTCCCTCGCCACGCCAACGCACTCGCGGAAATGTTTATCGTAGCTTTCTAAGCTAATATAAGTCTTTAAGTCTTATATAATAATGGAGACGTTTTGTGTTGTGTATCTAGTGAATAAAATAATGTTGTGACTATACCTACCAATGACTTTCATTACTACACCGCAAGGCGTCCCAAAGCTACTTGACTTATGTATAAACAAGGCACAGTTAAGATTTCAAGTTTTACGAAACGCTTTCTACATGAAGTTGTTTTACTAATTCTACAAATTGATCGAATGCAGCGCTTTTGAGCCCTGAGTACTTTCATCATCTTGAGCTTGTTTGGTTTTGTTGGCATAAAAGGCGTCATGAAAGCCTTTAGCATCGGCAAGCGTTCGGTACTTGTGGAAGATCTTTTGCAGAATACCTGAATCGAAAATAAAATAAAACCATTACCCTAAGCGAAGTTGCTAGTTTCATTAAAAAAAAATAAAAAGAAGCTCATTATTATTTGGTGAGAATAGCTAAAGTAAACAGAAAGACATCATTCACAATAAATATTAATAATCAGATAATAACAAAAAACTCATAAGGTACCTACTAATTATTGCTGAATCTGCAGACCCTACCATAACATGCGTTTTACTAGTGAACTTTGTAATACCTTTCTGCCTTTTCCTGTGCACGCCGCCATTGACTTTCATTTCTAGCATATTTTCTGGCTCGTCCTGGATGGACAGGAAGAATGTTTTCTTCCATAACAATGTGATTAATACCGCAACTCGCAAAAATATCGGAAACTGTTCACCCGCGACTTGCTATGAAAACTAACCGATTCGCCATCTTTAAAATTTTGAAATCCTTGCTTTTGGTGACTGATGCGGATTTGCTTAGCTTGTGACACATTTTGGATCGAAGTGGTTTTGCATTTGACTGCTACTTTTGAAGTCATTTTTGTATTGGACCGAGACGACTTTGCACTTTAACATTTGAATAAAATATTGCTGCTTTTATGTACTATAATTTGGTGTGCCTAGTTCAAAAAATGTTAATGTTGGACTGAAGCGACTTTGCTTTTATACCCCTCATATTCCCTATGCCATTATCAAATTCCTTAACCACAGTAACATAACATAAGGAATTCTTCTGTCAACTTATCGTACGCTACGTGGGCTCGTACGTGAGCTTGTACGTAACGCTAACGCGCCAAGACTAAATTTTACCCCTTAGTCTAATAAAACAAGGTCTTCTCCCTAGATAAATTAATTAACCACTAGTTGGCACTAGTCACTACGTTATAGTCTTCTCTTCCCAGAGTGACAAGCCAATCAGCGCTCCGCACGCCCACCCTTCATCCCGCTAGCCCCCTCAGGCACGGTAATAGAATCATACAGTATTCCAACTTCATATAAACGGACGACGCGCGAGCTATACCTACGCGCTCGGGTCGTGGCATGCGCGCGGCAGGTTAGGGCTGCCAGACGTACGAGAAATCTCGTACCGTTACGAGATTTAGAGGGTCAGAACGAGATTCAAGATTAACAAAAATCTCCTACACTTTTTTTTCGTTAACTTTTTTAATTGTACCCGGCGATGATTTTGTGGAATATATAGAAAAAATAGAGAAAACTATTCCGAACTTCATTTAAATATATTCAAATATTTTTAGTTCGCAAATTTATAAGATTGATTTGTTATAGTCACATACATAATCATGGTTTTTTAATTAAATCTATCAATAAAAAAACAACTTGCATTTTTTATTGAACACTTTCTATTCAATTTACAAAGTATTATATGTAGGTAATAATAATATTTTATATTGTTACTAAGTATCTGTGCTAATAAATAAATAAAAAGTAATAAATTTACAATCTCAAAACTAGATAGAAACTCAAAGTAGCCAGATGCAATTAATACGCTGTAGGTGGGCGACAGCGACAGCCCTATCTCATGTTTACGTACCGCCCGTAGGCACTTATTTCAAGGACACGGCCGAGTTACAATACTGTATGATTCTATTACCGTGCCTCAGGTACCTACCTTATTTCTTTTACTTCTGCGCATTAACCGTCACAGCTAGAGCTATTTGCCGCGGCTTATACACGATAACGTCCCTTTAAACTTATTGAATTATGTTTGGTTATTACCTACGTTAAAGTTATGTTGTTTATAATTGTATTTTTTTTGGCAAAGTACATATATTTAAAATACCTAGTATTTTTTTTTAAAGTAAACCCTTAGGTATATTTTACACAAGTCATCTGCTTTGTTCTACAATGTGTTTGTCTACCCGTGTCGGAGCCTGAAATGGTAAAATATATGATTAATTTTATCGACTAATCAAGCTCTAAAATTTTTTTTCCTCCTCATGGTGGAATGGCAGCCATTTTGTTATTTTTGACACCAACCCTTGGGCGCTTGTATTAATTTAGTCATAACTTAGTATTTAAAGGGCATATTGATTTAAAAAAAATATCATTTGATAGCGTAATGTATGGGCAATAAAACGAGATTAAACTTTTGCAATGTTTTATTCAATAAAGGAAAGAAAATAAATCAGAACAAAAAAAATATAACTTTTTTCAGACAAAAATCTTAAAAGTAAGCTTTTTACGTAAAAACATGGGAGTAAGTTCTAAATTTGTTTCTTCCATAATGTAGTACAGGATGTAAGCTTTCTAAAATAAACACACAGTTTTGATGTAACTAACATAATTTAGAAGTTATAACCGTTGGAATTTGTCTCTTTGCAAGTGCTTTGTTTGCTTATCATGGAATAGACTAGCGAATTCGGCGAATTCTGGCAACGGGTTTCTAAGAAACCCATTCTTAAAAAATGCCGGTAATTAGATATGTTTCTAGGTGGGAGTAAGACAGAAATCCAGATAAGAAGACTTGAGTCTCGCGGCAGACTAATGCGGAGCTGCGAATGGCGCCGAACGCGCTCGACTTCAGCCGCGCGCGCATCGTGTTGGCTACTCAATGGATGATCCGAGCAAGACGGCGGAGCTGTCAAAATTGATGTTAATTGTTTAAATGTTTAAAACAATGATTAAATGTGATTAAATGTTATTATGAATTTATTATGATTATGAATGTTAATAAAATAATAAATAACTTGTTAACAATTTATTATTGGTTCTTGTGTAATATTTGCTGACAAATAGTTATTTTATTTTATTGAAACTAAAAACCATTTGGAATTGATTTTATTGACGGGTCCGCGCGTTCGATCAAAAACGTTCGCGCGGATCCCGTGATCCCGTCGCACTTAATCTATTTTTAACAATATCTTCTTTTTGGATTATTTCCCCTTGTATATTCTCCTATATTGTACTCTATATTCTTAGATAATTAACCTGTCTAGATATATAGTAACGCACCATAAGCGCCAACAAAAATAGCATGTAGCTGCTACACGCTAACCGCGTCCGCGTCACTCAGTGACGCCTGAGACTCTGCGCGCGTAACACGTATTGTTTTTCTCTGTTTTGCTGGCGAAAATATGGCGTATTGTGCTATAAAACTGTGCCGCAACTACAAAAGACGTTTGAAAACACCTGAAACTATCTCTTATCACCGGTAAGTACATTTGAAACGACTATTATCTTGTATAATTAGAGAGAATTAGTGAATAGAACCATCGGTAACATACTCCTATGGAATCTGTGACATTAGTTGCCAGCTTTCGAATTGAATTTTACCCAAATTTTGTAGACATGTTTTCTACCTCTTTTTCTAAGAAGATTTAGAGGTGTGAAATGTATGTATTTTTTCGATTGATGTTTAATGTTCCGTAAATACAAGAAATTTGCTGAAATATACTGTTAATGCTTATGAATAAGCTGCTTATGTTGGTAATTGTTGAGGCATGCATAATATTGAGTGGTAACTTTTTATTATAATTTGGTTGCAGAATACCCACAGATCCGATTTTAAAGAGCAAGTGGCTAAATATAATAAGAAAAAGCCGTGGCGAAGATCTCTGGCAACCGGTTGCATCTACAGTCATCTGTTCGGATCATTTTCGTTCCAAGGATTTGTATTTAGCAAACAACCAAGGTCGTCGTAGATTAAAAAAAGGATCGATTCCATGCAAGGTGCGTATTTTTTTTATCAAATTTCACCCAACTTAACTGTCAAAAAAGGAGCAGTTTATCAAGTTTCCCAAATTTGTCGGTTAATAGGTTTTATGTGTTTTACCTGATATCTCAAGCATTTTGAAGAGCTTCCTAGTATGGTTAATTTTGTAGCGAACACTAGGAGTATGACTACCTAGTGACGTGATTAAATTTTACCTGGAATAAGATTACATTCTCTATTAATTTTCCCATATACAACGCTTGGCACTTGAAGTCGGTGGTTTCTGTTATTGTAATTTATTTTTTAGATGTATACTTATTATATTAAAAACTTTTAGATTTTGTTGCTAATTATGTAATTTACTGGGGTTGATAATTGTATTTTAATAAGAACACCTAGAATAATACATGTTTATATTTTTAGGCATTGTTCTTGACGGGTGTAGAAACAAACGAAGAGGAAAGTGATGATAATTCACTCGAAAACACAGGAAAAGACAGCGATTGCAAAACAACTTGTCTAGATGAAATGGTAAAATGTATTCTCTCGTACATGACCCAATTATTTTATTTATTCACAACCTGCCTAATTTGCTGTGCCGTGTCCTGTATATACTCGTAAATTTACACTTATTGTTTTTTACTTTTAGAGACCATCTGGATCTAACAATGAAGAACTATCTGGTATCGCAAACATCCCTTCGCCAAATGCACAAACTTCAGACAATAATACAAGCAATGCCATAGAAGATTTTTCTGATCTGGAGTCCATTTTTGACACACCTAGAAAATCAAAAATGCGGAAAGAATTGCGAAGAAAAACAATACTTCAAAAGAAACATACGCTGAAAATCCAATCATTGAGGAGACAAAATCTACGACTAAAAAAAAAGGTAGCTTCTTTAAAACAAATTATTCAGGCTTTAAAAAAAGAAAGATATATCGATAATGATATGCATAACATTTTGAGTAGTAATATATTTGCAGCAGACCTTTACTCAAACATGAAAAAGAAGTGCTCTGGTTCCAAGAGACCTGTTAAAAAATATAAGCCCGAGTTTAGAAAATTTTGCTTGACATTGCATTTTCTATCACCGAAGGCGTATAGTTACGTCAGAAGCAAATTCGAGACTTGTCTCCCGCATCCTAAAACATTGTCAAAATGGTATGCAAACATTGATGGCTCACCGGGTCTGACAGAAGATTCATTTAAAATTCTACAAGCCAAAAGAAATGAATCTGATCAAAATATGATATGCGGATTGATCGCGGACGAAATGGCTATTAGACAGCAAAAATGTTTTAATCGCAAGACTATGCAGGACGAAGGTCTTATTGATTTTGGTAATGGCCCCACTGAAAATACAACAGTGAAAGCGTCAGAGGCATATTTGTTTTTACTCGTAAGTCTTAATGAGTCATGGAAATTGCCTGTGGGGTATTTTTTAATACATGGTATGAATGGAGAACAGAAAGCCAATATTATAAAAACAATATTGCTTAAATGCCACATGCTGAAATTAATAAGAAACCACTTTGAATCAAAAGAGGTGTTTTTATACAAAGAAGACGAAATAAAGTGGGATTTCGTTAAAAAGTTAGCCGAATTACAAGATGAGACCGGATTGCATCTTGCCAACCGACTTACCAAAAGACATATTGAATTCAGAAATTCAATAATGAATGTCAAATTAGCGACCCAGCTACTTAGCAGAAGTGTGGCCTTGGCAATTAAATTTTGTCGAGAAGAGCTAAAGCTGCCCGAATTCGTGGGAAGTGAAGCCACAGAAAAATTTATCATGACCATGAACAATATGTTTGACATATTTAATTCAAGAAATTTAAAAGCACACGGGTGCAAACATCCTTTGTTTCCCGGCAATAAAGAAGAAATATTTACTGTATTGAAAGATGCAAAAGATTTGATGCTGAACCTTAGCCTAAAAGTTTCGAGAAAAAGAACTTTTCACGATCGTGAAAAATCGAAAAAATTGGTCACAAAATGCTATGTACCAGTTTTAAAAACACAATCTTTCACGGGATTTCTTGGCGTTCTTATCTGCCTAGAAAGCGTCCAGTATTTATATGAAAAGCTTATAGATTCCAGAAAATTAAAATATCTGACCACATACCGCATCAGTCAAGATCACATAGAATTGTTCTTTGGTGCAGTACGGATGCATGGGGGATATAATGATAACCCCAACGCTCGCCAGTTGAAAGGCATTTATAAAAAATTGCTATGCCACATGGAGCTCAAATCAGCATCATCGGGAAATTGTGTTCCACTTGAAAATATCAGTGTTCTATCCTGCTCTTCATCATTAAAATGCATCAATGAAACCGTTCCCTCCTTCAGAAAAGACGATGAAGAAAGCGAAGACGATACGGAAAACTGTAACGAAGATGAAGATATCGCAATCGGACAATTATTAGATTGTATGCAAACATCTGAATACATACAACAAATTGTTGGCTACATTGCAGGTTTTGTTGTAAGATCTTTGCGTAGAAAAATTAAATGTATTGACTGTCTCGACAGCTTAACAACAACCGAAAAATCAAAATATCAAAAACTTGTAATGATGAGAGACGAGGGCGGACTTGTCTATGCATCTCAGGATGTATATTCTGTTTGCAGAGCTACTGAAAGCGTCATTCGAAAATTTATAAGACAAGATTTCCGAATGACCCCCTTGAACTACTCGAAAATTGTTTCTTGTACAATGAAACTATTTGTTGGAGGGCGAAATTATTTCTCAGTGAAAACAAATCACGTTTGTGGCTTTCTCCACCAGACCAATCTTATGAGATTAATTGTTGAAAAATATTTGGACTTGCGCTATTATCATGAAACTAAAACAAACAACATAAGCCATGATGTAAAATCGAAACGTAAATTATTTAAAAAACAAATACAAAGAGAAGGTCATTAAAGTTCACCAAATATTAATTTGGTGAACTAAGCATAGTTTGTACTATAGGAACCAGACAACTGATTCTGAATTATGTAAATAAATAAATTGTAACAAAGTACATATTCTTTTTAATATCATATACCCCATAACGAGTAAAAATCTATTTATAAGCAATCAAAGCACTTCGGTTCTACGTGGTGGTACGTAACCCTTCATTTTTAAGTCTAACTCGCACTTGGCCGGTTATTCAAATTATTTCACATTGAATCACAATTCACATCACAGCAGTTTTTGGTCAACATTGTGGAAATTCTTTAAATGCTGGCAACATTACGCACACAAACATGGGACTCAGCGCGCTAGTAATTACAGTGTAAGGCAATTCATCTGTGTGCGTGAACACTACTACATGCGTTCCCGGCCTGGCCATTTGTTTTTGTTACCGTTGCAGCGCCAAGCTCTATCTAGACAGGTTAATTATCTAAGTCTATATTGTATAATTTTATTGTCTCTAATAAAATTAAATTGTAACATGCTTGTATGTATTGTAATGTTGCTTTTATGTGTGTGTTGTGTTGTTCCAGGTTAAGGATTAACCCTCAAATAAGCTCAATAAATTTCAAATAAGTTAATAATTCCGCACCGACCAACTGATTAGCGCCATGTTAATTATTTTTACCGGCTTTCCAAGGATTTTTTATATCATCCCTCTCTTTCCCTCTGGATTGTTCTCTCTTTGGTTTTGTGAAATAAATTTTATATGAATAGAAACCTTATGCTCTTACACTTAAAGTTCATTTTCTATAAATGGTAAATCGGGGGTGAAATCGGTCAAAAATGAAAGGCATATAGAGAAGGCTGTTGTCTTGCTTCAACAGCTTGCCAGTTTAAAAAATAATGTGTGATAAATGTCACTGTCAACTTAAGTTTTGAAATATTTAGCAATAAATAATATTATTTAATTTTATTTAATATAAATCTTACTTGGCACATAGAAATCTGAATTAATTTGTGAAATTAACACAAAATAAAATAAGTAACCAATTAATATTATATTATTTTTACACAAGCAACATTAAATTATGATGAAATTATATTATGACAAAAGATGGCGGGAAAAAATAATAACATATGTAATTTGTAAAAATAATTTAAATGTATGTTATTGTAATAATAACAAAATGGTAAGAACTTGTAGTGTTCCGGGATGCAGAAATTAATCTTATAGTGGTTGCATTATATCTTTCTACAGGTATGCTAAAGTTTAAGTAAGATTACATTATTAGGACTAAGGTGACCATATTTTCTCGTGCTTGAAATAATTTGTGCAATATGATATTTTTTCAGTTTTCCTAAAAATGAAAACATCAAAATAAATTGGCAAAAGAACTTAAATATTACAACCTATTACAAAATTCTCCAAAGTTTGCAGTCTACACTTTGATCCAAAATCTTTTAATACTCCAAATTCTCTCCGTTTGTTAAAAAAGACGCTATCCCAATTCCTGCCGTGGTGAGAAAAATTTAGTAATTGATATGTAGCTATTAGTAGTAGTGCTGATAAAAAGTAGCCAAGTCATATTTATATTCTTATACCATGGTTTCACATACGATTCCTTAGTATTGTATACAGTTTGCTTTATATTGGTGTACATAGTTTAAACCATCACTCGTTTCAGTTAGAATTTGAAACACAAGGAAAACGATAGTGTAAAAAATATAGGATATAGGCAACTACCTATATGCAATTCAAATGTGAACTTGTAAATAAATATTGTAATTGCTGCAAAATGTTTATGATTTTGATCACATTGCCTCCCTGTCAATTAACCGAACCGATACTATTATAAGTTACAAACTAAAGTGCATTTTAATTTGTAAGTAAGTTTGTTGGTGTTTGTTACTTAACGCGTCAATAGAGCTAAGGATCATCATGACTGGCAAGATGCAGGTAAAATAGGACCGCAAAAGAGACTGCTCCCGATTTGGTAAGAAGATGAATTGGTATATCTTAATTATATAATTTATTGTCACCCTATTTAGAAAAAGACAACTGCCTTTCATACTTCGCCTCGCTCTGCTCATATTGGATCAGCAGTAATATTTCCCTATATATTACTTCCATGCGGCTAACAAAATAAGCATTTGTTTCTCTTGTGACGTGACATTGGCGAAATTGCGGCAAAGCCGCAGAGGGCATAAAAAAAAAGAAAAAAGTATTCTTTATTCTGTGGTAATGCTTCGGCTGCTGGCTGCGCTGCGTTATAATTTATAAACAATAGCAATACAAAACAAAACGAGATATTTAATTACCTATATTTATGTGAGGAACACTAAGTCTAAGAGGAATGTGTTATAATGTGATGCTGTAAACCATTAGCACAATGTTCGTCCTTGGAATTTTAATACACCTTACATTTCTGTACTCTATTTTCGATATATACTTCAAGTCGCCGATAGTACAGAATGTGGTTCCTTATCTGCCCCAGCACCGTGCCGTGGCCGATCGCCTCGTGCTCTTCGTGGTTGACGGCTTACGGGCAGAGTCATTCGTTAACTATACCACTATGAAATACTTGAGGTAGGCGTAGTTTTCTGAAAGCTTTACTGAAGATCTTGTCAGTATTTAATAATAGATTTTATATATTTTTCTGAGCAAAAGATAGAAGTACCTACTCATTGGTTTTCCTAAATATTAACTTTCCATGTAATGCATTCCTAATTGCTACTTAACTGATAGTTACATAGCTATTTACTTTTGCAGATCAGTAGCGAACACAAATGGTAGATGGGGTATATCTCACACTCAAGTCCCGACAGAGTCCCGGCCCGGTCACGTGGCTCTCATAGCAGGCTTCTATGAAGACCCATCTGCAGTATTCAGAGGCTGGAAAGAAAATCCAGTAGATTTTGATTCAGTGTTCAACCAGTCAACATATACATGGAGCTGGGGAACTTATGACATTGTAAATATCTTCACTAAAGGCATTGCAGGTGATCATATAGCTGTAGAAGACTTTGATCCATATGCACAAAGCTTCAGCACTGATAAAAATACAACTTATCTGGATGCCTGGGTGTTTAATAAAGTCAAAGACTTCTTTTCTAATGCTAAAAGCAATAAAGAACTTCAAGAAAAACTTCAAAGTGATAAAATAGTGTTTTTCCTACATTTGCTTGGTACTGATACAGCTGGGCACACTCACAAACCAAAAACGTTGTAAGTATTTTTATTAGTTGATTTACTATGAAGCCGTTATTTACATTGATTATTATTCCAATGATGGGGAAATCACTAACATGTAAACTGTTCAATGAATATACTATGTTACCTGGTATAGTAATTAATTACAATTTAATAAGATAAGCAAACCCAAATATTATCACTAGAAATGAATACTCAAGTTCAACAAACCTTAAATACAAGTTATTATTTCCCAGTAATTTCCTGACAACATTGGCTCATGTTGATGCTGGCATACAGGAGATTGAACGAGTAATTAGAGACTATTACGGAGATGACGGTAAAACCACATTCTTGATGACTTCAGACCATGGCATGACTGACTGGGGTGAACAATTAAACTATTTAAATTGTTTATAGCATTTATTTATACTTATATGCATAGCTGGGCGCCGTTAATCAAATAGTTAACTTTGTTAATCGTTAATCCGCTACAAAAAAAGTTAGCTTCGTTAAACGTTAATGTGTTACATTTCGCCCTTCATGAACATTAACATGTTGAAATTCTCGTCAGAAAGCGAGGCTCGTTTTGGTGTTAAAATGTCTTTACCCGTGGAAAAAAGATGTTCAACTGCAGCACTTGAGGGTATAGCAGTATTGTATTTAATGAACAGGTTTATGAATATCTGTTCCCCGAGGAATGCAGCATCGTTGAACGAGTCTTTTGATTTCATGTCTGATCATAGATTGAATAACAGAATTGAAAAAGTCTTCCTCGTCATCATCGTTGTTACTCGCATTGCTCCCTCCGCCACTAAAACTATCTCTGTCCTTCGAATTTTCCGCTGCTTCTTGTCGTAAGGCATCTTCTACCTTTTTTCCATGCACTTTTTTACTGCATCCACTCTACTGCTGTCATAAGTTACCACTTTCCAGCCATATCAACCGGAACTTTGGGTGAAATTCCGCAGCAATTGAACACTGACTGTACTTAATTTATATTATAATAACAACAAACAAACAAAACACTCATCACTCTAAGCACCGGCGCTAAGTTATGAAATTATCAAACGAAACGAATCTCTTCGCAGTTTTCTTTCTTTCGCTTTCGCTGACAAAATATATCTAGTTTTGTTTTTGTTTGACGCGCGGCACGCGCCACCCGGCACTTGTCGGTGCCGTGCGGTAACTATTATTAGGCATTGGATTAACGATTAACGGACTTCTGCATAAGTAACGAAGGATTAACGGAAGTTAATGTGTCCGTTAACATTTTTAAAAGTTAACTTAAAAGGTAATCCGTTAATCAAAATGTTAACTTCGTTAATTAACGATTAACGGATTAACGAGTTAATGCCCAGCTATGCTTATATGATACATAAACAATTTAGTTACAAGTTTGGTTTATGTATTGTATCATTACTTATGTTATATATTTGGTATATGTGGCTATATTACATTTTTTGGGAAGGAAAAGTTGCATTCATACAAAAATCAAGAAGGTGAACAATTTGAAAGAGAAACAAAGGCCAACTTTTGCTATTTATTGAGTCTAAATAATGCTTAGTTAGATAATTACAGCACATACACATAATAAACTTTTTATGTAAACTAACCTCTAAGGTTGTTAAGCCCTGTGCTACACAGGTGCACCTAGTGCAGAGGGTAGGGTTACAGTTAAGTAAAAAAACTTTATATTATGCAAAATAAAGATATGTTTATGTTTAAACATTTCAGGTTCCCATGGTTCCGGGGATAACCATGAAACCGAGACCCCTTATGTAATTTGGGGTTCAGGAGTGCAGAATGTGAAGCCAGGTCATTCAGATCCGGAGACTTTGGAGTTGTCTGCGGGACATAAGCTGGATATAAACCAAGTGGACCTGACCCCTCTGATGTCCACTATCTTGTCAATACCAGTGCCCGTTAACTCAATAGTAAGATATATTCTCTATTTTAATAGCAAAATCCTTTAAAAATGGTAAGATTTTTTGTAACATTTCATTTCCCACTGTGTTGCTACCTTCCTACATAGGTCCTATTGGGATGCCTTTGTTGGGTGAGATAGAAACCAGTTGGATATGTCTTGATGATGATATAATGTGAGTGGACTGTATTTTTACTTTGACAGCGCGTACAATGTGCGGTGTGATAGATAGGTTTAATTTTGTCGTTCTGATGGCGCTTGGGCTGCCCCCTAGCGTCGTTGGCGGGAACCTCTCACGTTGGTCAACCTGTCCCGCTGTTATGTTGGTAGCGGGATGTGACGCTCCAACACACTGAAATATATTCATATAAAAGATATGTACATATCACCCAGCAGATCTAATGAAAATTCATCAAAGTTTAGTCTCAGTAGTAACACATAGCATACTGCCTAGCCACATCTAACAACTATTTTCCAAGTTTAAAATTAATTAATTAACTATGAACACACCAAATTGAATAGTTTCATGATTGTTTATTCACATTATGTTCAATAAACTCCCCGCACACATTCAGTCTTTGAATAAATGATCAGCAATTTTGCAATAGCGTCAAACAATTATTGTTAGATCAGACACTATACAGTTTTAAAGAATACTTTGAAAATGACTACAGTCAACTACCAATTGATTCTAATCTTGCTTAGAAATTATGTAATTAACTACTGAGTAAGGAGTGTGATGCCAAATTGTCATTTTAGCCCCTATACAGCTAAAGTGACAGTACCAAGATTTATTTAAGTTGACATATTGTATGATTACATACCTATTATTATGTTTGACATGATTTTAATAACAAAAATTTTCATTGTTTTATTAATAAAACTAGACATATTTAACTTCTAAAATTTTATAAAAGCCTAATGTTATAAATTCAATTTGACGAGATATTGTAATTTGTGTAGCATATTCTGTGATATTAGTACTTATACCTATGTATGTTACAATTTTACATTATCAATAAAGATTCTTTATCTTTATCTTTATCACATTTGTGGCACTACATTTGTATAAATTATTATAGTTGACAGCCATTTCTAACATCATTATATTTCACCTAATTATTTTATTACTCTATTCCAGGGAAAACCAGTACCAGATCTTGTAAACATGACATTATCAAATCGAGCTAAAGCAATGTACAGTGTCAGTCGTCAGCTTTCATCTCAGTATGATAAGAAGAGACAGGACGTGGAGACTAATGCCTTACCACTCCTATATCAACCTTATGAACCATTCGATAAAATAAAATATGAAGAAATGATCAGGTTCTCAGAAGCTTTACTACATGATCAAGATTATCAAGAATTGATTGTTTTTAGCAAAGTAATAATTGAACTCAGCCTAACAGGGTTAAGATATTACCATGATTATTATCAGAAACCATTACTTATTCTAGTCACGTCATCCTTTTTGGGATGGGCTGTGTTGTTATTGAGAGTTTTGGCTGAACAGAAATTTAGTTTGGCCCAGAATACCTCGATGAAGAGAAATAGTTCTTGTCTAACAGTTGCGGCTTTGGGGAGATATACAGTATTATTGATGCTAGTTTTCGTTGGATCTTATTTAGTTTATGGTAAGACATATTTGCTAATTAGCTATAGTATAGCACAAAAGAAAATAACCACTGATAAATTAGATTGAGCTGGCCACAGCCCAGACAAGACAGACTATAAAATAGTAGCCTATGAATAATCAAGGGCCAATATATACCAATTTTATTCAAATTAGTTAGTCATTTGGGTGAAAAGAAGAAACACACATTCACTCATTTTCGCCTTAATGTTATATATTTGTGTTATGTGATATCATTTTCAAGTTATCTATCTATCTTACTTTCCTATTGGTTCAGGTTCATTATTTCAGTTAAAGTGCTGATATATTTTTAAGATTAGGTGTATGTTTGTAAAGACATGCTTATATATGTAATGCCACAGGAAAAATAACAGTAGGGTCGGGTCGGGAATGACTCGGATTTTTTCAGATGTTGAAATTATGAAGAAAAAGTTAAAGCTACGATCTGAAATTCACACAAAACATACTTTGGTTATTATTATTTCTCGCCGCATTATCACTTTTCTAATAAGGAAAATATAAAACATGTGAGATTATGTTTTTAAAAAATTGGGAATGAGCCACTGTGTACCGGTACTGGTACTGGTCTACAGTGACTCGACCCTGTAGTACACAGTGGCTCTAATAGTACACAGTGACTCGGCCAATATATTATTCAATTAAAACTATGATTTATAATCAGTTAAATGTATTTATTTAATCCGATAATCTTCTCTTTAGACTAGTATTTATTAACGTCAGTCATATGTTCCTCCTGGCAGTCACTCAAAAAACTTATAATATAAAATCAATTAAGATCAACCTTAACACTTGAGATCCATTTTTTGATAGTATAATTTCTTTGTTTTTCAAGATCTACAATTTTAAAATTGTTTAATTTTTACTCCTATGCTAAGCAAGTAATATACTAAACGCATTGAGCTATAATGTACTTACGTACTAGAGGAGCTATCCAAGCCAAAAGTCATGCTCCATTTTGTTAAGAATTTCACCTAAAGTTCGCTTCAGCAATGAAACAATAATTGGTCGTCTAACCAGCCAGTATAAACACGCAGCGCTAGAACGCTTTAAGATTTAGTTTTCTTGCGACCAAAAGGTCGAAAGCGCCGTGATTTTTCAAGGCGCTTACGCGTTTCGTTCGATGTTTTGCATCAACTTGTGTATATTCTATGATGTTCACGCAATGGCGGCGCGTCGATGTAAACTCAAGCTTTGTCAAACAATAATCTTAAACCATTGAGGTTAATGTATCTTAAACAAATAAAATGATTACTTACCGATGATATGTTACACCGCTATCTTTGTTTTTTGTTCTCGAATGGTTTGTGCACGTTTTTAAGACACAGTTCGGCATTTTGATTGAAATTGCGTATTTGTATAACACGTTCGCGCGTCACAGGCGTTTGACCCGGACTAAGTTCACTGCAGTCACGTGGACTGCAAGGCGCCCCGCATATTATTACTTGGTGCTGTCATCTCTAGTACGTAAGTACATTATAGCTCAATGACTAAACGACGTAAAGGCATTTAAAAGAAAAAAATATTAAAATTAACAAAAAAAATACAATAATTTCTACAATCTAAAAAACATAAGGTTAGAACAGGTGATTAGATGTTTGTATGACGCCGCGACCATGATCGTTCAAATCCAAAACCACCAGACTAGACATATCCACCTTCGCCGGGGTGTGAGACAGGGAGATGTCATATCACCGAAATTGTTCTCAAACGCATTGGAGGATATCTTTAAGACACTGGAGTGGAAGAAACGGGGCATCAACGTGAATGGCGAGTACATCTCTCACCTGCGATTTGCTGATGATATCGTTATAATGGCGGAAACGCTGGAGGAGCTGCAACAAATGCTGAACGACCTAGCTGATTCATCTCAACGCATCGGTCTTCGGATGAATTTGGATAAAACCAAGGTCATGTGTAACGAGTACGTTGCTCCGGAACCGATAGCTGTAAATGGCTCCCCTCTGGAGATTGTCCAAAAGTATGTCTACCTAGGGCAAACGCTCCAACTAGGTAGGAACAACTTCGAGGGCGAAGCCAGTAGAAGAATACAGCTGGGTTGGGCGGCATTTGGAAAACTTCGTCAGGTTTTCTCGTCCTCCATACCGCAAAGCCTAAAGACGAAAGTCTTCAATCAGTGCGTCCTACCAGTAATGACTTACGCTGCTGAGACGTGGACACTAACAGCAGGATTGGTTCACCGTTTCAAAGTTGCTCAGCGTGCTATGGAAAGGGCTATGCTTGGAGTTTCTCTTAGGGATCGTATCCGAAACGAAGTAATTCGGCAGAGAACAAAAGTCACCGACATAGCTCAACGCATAAGCACGCTGAAGTGGCAATGGGCCGGTCATATTTGTCGCAGAACCGACAACCGATGGGGTAGGCGAGTTCTGGAGTGGAGACCGCGGCTCGGCAAGCGTAGTGTAGGGCGCCCTGCCACAAGGTGGAGCGAGGACATCATGAAGATAGCAGGGAACAGGTGGAGACGAGAAGTACAAAGTCGGGCTGAGTGGCGTGCCTTGGGAGAGGCCTATGTCCAGAAGTGGACGACCGTGGGCTGATGATGATGATGATGATGAAAAAACATAAGAAATATTAAATATCTATAACGATAAGAAGCAAACATTTGAATTAGCTGGCTAATTGATGTTTAAATTAGTAATAATAATACGTTTATAAGCATTTTATAGTATCAATCACTCTTATTTAGTTCAATCATTACATGCAAAGCATAGGTATTATTATTTTTTAACAAGCCTACCTACCTTTTGGTTAAGAAATTTGTTTCTCATTTTGACAGGTAACTACCAAATGAGCTTACAGATTTGCAGCCATTATAATACATATTTCCATTAAATTTTACTTATACTTATTTAATTGTACTTTTACTAAACAAAGTACACAGTGAGTCATGAAGTCACTGTGTACTTTATAAATTTGAGTCACTGTACACGCCGTTGCTATTTTGAATTCACTGTCCACAAATCTCACCTAGTTTGCCGAAAAGAAAGCGAATCCATGCCACTAGATAGTGCATGAACGTCACCTTCCATCAATATAATGCCAATCAACCAAACATTATATTTGAATGAATAAACACTCATGTAATTTACCTTAGAATATTTTTTTTGCCACCAAAAAACGCAAACATTTGTGGCTCTTCTAATCGGCGTCAGAGAGGGCGGATCACTGATTTGTACGTGTTTGGGTGTCGAACGCTACCGATGAGAGAAGGGAGACAGATGATATTGCTGCTCTGTATAGGAAATATAGGCGTGAGTCAGTGTACCCGACTGAGCCACTGTTCCCGACCCGACCCTACCACATAGTTACTTAAAGTAAGTACAAATTTCGTATCAGCATTTTGTGCCTGTCCAGCAAAAATAATCATTATAAAGCCCCTATACAGCTAAAATAATTATAAGTGTAATTTTATTTTAATGTAATTTTAATTAGTATTTTTGCTGATGAGACATGACCGATGCCAACACTTATTGTCATTGTAATAAGCTAGTTGTAATTCTGTATGTTAATAAATTATATCTATCTATCTATCTCTGCTTGTACACTGCTGTAAGTTCAATATGGCAGTGAAGTCACACAAGCACATGCCCATCAAGCATCCAACCCACTCCACCACAAGAGACAGGACAGCGCCTGTCAATACTGTTTTTAAATAAATACCTTATCTAGTTGTAAGTGTTTAGTAGAGTACGCTTCTTTCTGCAAAAGTGTGTGGTACAGGTCATTAAATTCAAAATTATTCTTATTTATGTATATTCTCAAACACCTCTCTAAGCTGGCAAAGTGCTGCAGCACCTCTGGAGTTGCAAGTGTCCATACGTGAGGATGACTGCTTGCTTACCATCAGGCAGATTGTCTGCCTTTTTACCACTTTTAAAAAAAATAAAAATTTTGTTACCAGATTATGCAACTTCTTAGCAAGATCTTAATAATATTGTTTCTAAATTTCAGCACAAAATCTACCAGTCCAGTATTATTTATACGTCCACATGCCTCTATTCCTGTGGTTCAAGGCATTATTCCCGCTCAATGTGTGGGTTTACACATTCAACCAGATCAAAAATAACGGCAGTCTGAGAAGCCTGTTTGTTGAAGTACTCAGCTACTCTATTGGATGTTTGTCTTTGGTAAGTGAAATACAAACCATAATCATCACAAATAAGGGCAAGGCCCTTGTCTGTGGAGCATACGCCATCCTTCCCGATCTTCTGCCAATTCCTTGACCTCCTTATACGACACGACGCCCGCCTTTTCTTTTACTTAGTCCATGTATGAACTTCTCGGCCTTCCTCTTCCTCTTCGGGCTTCCAATTTTCCTTCAATGATGTTTTTCATAAATTCGTCATGTCGTATAAGGTGGCCAACCATCTTCCCTCTTCTATTTTCAATGGAATATATTTTCTTTGTGCCAAAATTAATTCAATCGAATAAACCAAAAACAAATCTAATTTCCATACAAAAAGTATGAGACTATTATCTAAAACATCAAATCGATTCGAAATTGGCGCTGTAATCGCATAACAAACGTACAAAAAATATGGTTTGCCGTATTGAGAATTAAAAGCTTAGCAATAAGGGCATTTTGAGGAGTCGCCCCTCCTGAGGTGGGTCTACTGTGGTTTGAGCGGGAATTGCGGAGGAGTATTGCTCGTTTGCCCGCAAAATCCGCCCTTTCCGGACGAAGGGAATAGGAAATTTTTCCACCAAGGGTGTAAAACGTTTACCTAGAGAGCTAGAAGGTACTTAATGATGCTAGATTTGATTAACCCGTTTAATAGGCGATATCTAACAATTCCTTTCATCTGATTTTTTTTACTTGAAATAGGCTCACGCTTGACTACAACTTGCCTGATGTAAGCAACGTTGTAATCTACGATCTAGCGCGCTTGCCTAGAAGAAACCGGTTTTAATTTCAGGGCATGTCATTCACCTACCGCTGGACGCTGAGCATTCCCTTGCTGGGCATGGGCCTCTGGCCGTTCTTCTCGTCAACTCGCCAGCATTTATCCAAGTCCATGGTGACTCTGTGGTTGGTGGGGTCGCTGCTTCTGAGCGCCTTCGCCTTTTTGCCAGTCGTCGGGAAGGATACGCGTATTGTGCTTGTGTAAGTAATAATTTGTTTTCTATATTAAAGGGGTTTCACTAACCGACTTTGAAAAATGGAGAGGGTTCTGAATTTGTCTGATTTTTTAGTTTATAGCTGGGCTGGCTCGGTTTTGCACGGTCACATATGCTATGCATGATATATAGGTACATAAAAACGTTATTTGTTGAATTATTATTAAGAACACATCAAAATCAATAACGTAATTTAAGGAGGCGGATGCCGGAATCGACTTAGTTTAATATTATTTCGTGATATTACTAGTGAATGCCCGCGGTCTCGATCGTGGTTTTTTTACGATGAAAAGTATCCCATAACTCTATGTCACTTTAGAACTCTGTACTATCACCAAACAAAAAATACGACAATCCGTCGCTCTCTTGCGACATATACACACGTGTATCTCTTATTGGTCTGTGATATACACTTTGTTAATATGATAGATAGATTGATACTTTATTGGACACTCACATAAAAAACATAATACAAAACGGAGAAAAATAATTAAAACTAATGCCACAAATGGCGGCCTTATCGCTAAAAGCGATCTCTTCCAGGCAACCGAAGGATGAAGAGGAAAATATAAAAACAAAGGCTAGACTAGACGGGGTGTACAATAACGAGCACATTATTTGACTATAAAAACTTAAACAATAAACATTTCAAATAATAATAAACTACTCAAACCCATACTTACATAAATAATAAATAAAATAAATAAATATTCCGGGACATTGCACACAACGCCATCTAGCCCCACACTAAGCAAACGCTTGTGTCGTGGGTACTAGATAACGGATATAATACTTATATACTTTTCTTTTGTAAATACATACTTATTATATATAAAAACCGGCCAAGTGCGAGTCGGACTCGCGCACCGAGGGTTCCGTACAAACCTGCAAGGTTAAATATTTTGTGATGTAACTAAAAATTTATGGTTTTCGTAATTTTTCCTTTATCTATGCTATAAGACGTTGCTTCGTACCAAATTTCAAGATTCTGAGTTCACGGGAAGCACCCTGTAGGTTTTGATTCCCTTGCAAGTGTCGAAAATTTGCGGCATAAATGGCTGTATCTTTTGATTGCGTTGGCTTAGAAGTTTGATTTTTTCACAGCTTCAAGGGACAGTAGACCTGAGTAATTGATATAAATTTCAGCTTCATACCTCTACGCGTTCCTGAGAAAAAGGGTCTTAACAGACGGACGGACGGACGGACAGACGGACAACAAAGTGATCCTATAAGGGTTCCGTTTTTTCCTTTTGAGGTACGGAACCCTAAAAACGACCAGACTCGACACAAGTAATTACAAATTTTAGTATTCATAATTACTTGTCTCATGCGGGAATCGAACCCGCAACCCCTAGATTAGAAGGCAGAGTCCAACTAAGCTAACAGAGCAGTCAAATTATGTATATTATACTACTACTTTGCTGATAGTAAAAGTTTTACTGTAAAACTTCTCCTTTATTTACAGATTACTAGCAGGAGTCCTTTGGATGGGATTTCTAAGTGTCTACTATTTTAAATTCCACTATCCTTCAATAGGAAATGGTGTAGCAGCAAACCATAGAGAACGTATATTGTTTACGTTGCAATATTTTGTGGTTCTTTTATCTTTGTATAATATATACCAGCAAGATAAAAGATTCCGGCTTGCTACTCCAGTTGTGATCATGGATCAGGCAGTGGCATGGGGTATTGCAGGTAACTATTTTAACATTATCAGCATATTATATACTAGTAGACGTCTGCGGCTTCGATTGTATGTCAATCCCAAGACTTCATACTACCTAAATAATGAAGATAAAGCGCCCAACCAAGTAAACAGTCAGTATACCCAAGTTTACATGTGATATGTTCATAATAGGAAAGTGGAATCCTTTTAAATGTTTTGTTGTGCACGATTTTGTATGATAGGATTATTATTTACACTATTATATCAAATGTTTTATAAGTTTATGGTTAATAAATAATTTCAAAACTCAAACTCAGTCAGTATACCCAAACATTTTTTTTTCAAAATGTAACTATATAAATACTAGCTGACCTGGCCACGCGTCGCTGTGGCTAAACTTTTTGTTAAAAAAAAAAAACTATCCTTTCTCTCGAGTTGGATCGAACTGCACATGGTGTGCGAATTTTATTATAATCGGTTAAGTGGTTTAGGAGTCCATTGAGGACAAACATTGTGACACGAGATTTATATATATGTATTATTAAGATAAGATAAGATGTGGTGTTCTTTCGCTGCGAGAGAGTTTCATTTATAATGGATTTCCGCAAAGTAACGCCTGATTCAATATCTTATTTCTTTTTTCGAATAAGTTCTATGTACAGATTGTTGATCCTCTTTAGCTGTATTTTATTATGTAATACATACTTACATAATATATAAATATTATAAATATTTATTTACAAGTCTTAAACATAATATATGTAATTTGATATATTTTTTTTATTTTATTTTGCTTCATATTTTATTTTAGTTATATTGTACATAGGTATATATTTGTAGATTTCTATATACAGGGTTATCAGGAAAGGGTATGGTAAGCCGAAAACACGCTATAGAACACATAATTCTGAACAACTTTTGTTCAAGCAGTTTCCCGAAAAGCCTCTTAGTTTTTAAAATAAAGCCTTCTAAAGTTTTCACGAAAATACGTCATTTGCGCCCCTAATGTTCAGGTCAATCACCGCGCCCAGCTGCTGTGACAGTACAGAAATGAAAGCAGTAGCCTAACTTGTATAAATATTACAGTGAATGTTCGGTAAAACAAGCGTAAAATTTGCAAGTCCCATTGAAATACTTGTGTGTAAGTGGTAAGTTACAGTAAGCCTTTGTATTAACAACCACATCATTTTCCCTTTCAGTATCTACTCCAATATTCCCCATGTTATTCTCCCGCCGCATGGCGTCCCGTCTCACATCCATCAACACGTCTCTCATGTCATTCTACCTGCTGCTGTCAGTGTCACATGAAGGTGTGTTCATGTTGTCGCTCGTACTGCATGTGCTGGGCTGGATTGCCATCGAGTTCAGCGCACTAAGCTTGGATAAAGTTGAGGTAATAATTTCGCACTCTCGGGGCCCTGATCCGCGATGCGGAGGTGGAACACCCCAGGTTTTTAGTGGTTGTGCCGCCCTTCTGGCGGAGACTTGTCGAGTGGAACCTTTAAAAGGTTTTCCTGGGTCAAAAATGTACATAATAATTAATATTCCGGTACATTACACACAGCGGCATCTAGCCCCATACTAAGTAAACGCTTGTATCATGGATACTAGATAACGCATAATAATACATGCTTATTATAAATAAATTTTGGGGACTGAGCTGCCCTCGTCCGTGGGAGAGTACCCTAGTTTCGTATCCCCACACGTGGTCCCTGGTTGGTGCAAACCAGGCAGCAACTCACTGGTGGTAGGCTTCGGCCGTGGTTAGTGACCACCCACCGGACTAAGTCGCGTCGCCAAGCGACCTAGTCGTGTTCCGGCGCGTGGTCCGGTGACACTAATTGAAGAGGTGGGTCGGGGTAGTTGTTTTGTTGGCGGTTATGGCCGTATTGGACACGTACGCTTTGACTGTACTGGGTAGCTAGTTCTGGAGGTAAGCGGGATCCGTGGCACGGTTCTCCGCTGGCCGACCGCAGTTAGTAGGGGACCCAAGTAATGAGTTAGCCGCTTATGAAAGGCTGTCCCGCCAACTCGCGAAAAATCCCGGGGATGCGCCAAAGTGCCGGTTGGCGACCGGACGAAAGGGCCCGTTGGACATCCCTGGGGGGGCACGGGCGACCCCGATGCCTCCGAACTAGTTCCTCAACGGTGCCGTCTTGCGCTACGTGTCTACAGGTCTGCGAATTGCGAAACCTCACCCCACTGCCACTTCTTCACCGTTCACTCTCGAATATGAAAAAGGTCAACAGGAGAAAAATGGTTGTACAGCGGAAGCACGCCCTTTCCCTGAAAGTGCATCTCACTAATATTAGGGGGATGCACTCCAATATCAACGCGGTCCATTACCATCTCGAGACCGAGAGACCAGCTCTCCTTTTTCTCATGGAGACGCAGATCCGATGTCCGTCGGACACGGCGTACTTGCTATACCCGGGTTATACCCTTGAGCAAAATTTTAAGGCTCGGGCAGGGGTTTGCAGGTACGTCCGGGACGACATCTGTGTTAAGCGTCTCCGTAATCTTGAAGACCGTAATTTTTCAGTTCTCTGGGCGCTGCTGGACACGGGCATTGAGAAAATTCTCTACGCCTGTGTCTACCGATCGCACACCGGAGACCAGGAGACGACTAGGCTCACTGAATACCTCAGTGAGGCGGCGGATGCTGCTCTTCTCAGGTACCCGTCGGCCCAATTAGTGATTCTGGGGGATTTTAACGGCCGCCACCAGGAGTGGCTGTTCCCATACCAGATTACCGACCATGCTGGGAGAGAGACGCGAAAGCTCGCTTTAGCGTTAGATCTCACCCAATTAGTCCAAGGTACTACGCGGGTGCCTGATGTTGACGGGCATACACCTAATTGCTTAGACCTTCTGTTGACAACTGAACCAGACAGATATTCCGTGTCGATTTCTTCGCCTTTGGGCAAATCCGACCACTGTCTGGTGAAATCTGTATCTGTCTATTTCCCGCCCGACCCCAGCCCTAAGGGCTCTAGGCGGATATGGCGATACAAGTCAGCAGATTGGGATGAGATGCGCTCTTTTTTTGCATCTTACCCTTGGCAGTCAGTGTGTTTTTCTTCTGGTGATCCCACCGCTTGTGCTAATGCCGTTACGGATGTCCTCAAACTGGGTATGGAGTATTACATTCCGTACTCAGAACTGACTCTGTCTGGTAAAGCTCGCCCATGGTTTGGACCTGAATGCGGACGTGCGGAAGCACTGAAACACGATGCGTACCTCGCCTGGGTTGATGCTCGTAGCCATAAAGCAAGGGACATACGCCAAAAGAAAAAAGCTTTTAACACGGCTGCCAAGTCCTGCAAGAAGGTCATGCAGAAGGCACGTTTTGACCATATTAGTCGAATAGGAAACAAACTAGCTTCGTACCCAGCGGGTAGCAAAGCGTTTTGGTCCCTAGCTAAATCGGTTGAAACGAACTTCTGTCGCCCCTCACTGCCTCCACTGCTGAAACCTGATGGTACACTGGCTCATACCGCTGAAGAGAAGGCTAACTTGTTTGCTTCACTTTTCGCGGAAAATTCACGTCTAGATGCTGGTAGTACGATACCTCCCACATCACCCGGTGTGGCAGCTGTAATGCCGGAAATATGCATACACCAAAAGGAGGTTCGGAAAACACTGCGTAATCTAGATGTGAACAAAGCTAGTGGCCCTGATGGTATTCCAGCTATAGTTCTGAGGACGTGTGCAGCTGAGTTGTCTCCTGTGTTGACGCGCTTGTTTCGGCTCTCTCTTGCAACTGGTCAAGTGCCGAAGACATGGAAGCTGGCTAACGTGCAACCTGTGCCCAAAAAAGGTAGTCGTGCTGACCCTGCCAACTACAGGCCCATTTCGGTCACCTCCGTGCTCTGTAAGAGTATGGAGCGTGTCCTGAACGGCAGGCTCCTGGCGTACCTAGAGTCTAATGACCTCCTCAGTGACCGGCAATTTGGCTTCCGCCGGAACCGGTCCACTGGGGATCTCTTAGTGTACGCCACACACATCTGGAGTGAGGCTATTGAGAAATACGGGGAAGCTCTGGCAGTTTCTCTAGATATTTCTAAAGCCTTCGACAGGGTTTGGCATGACGGCCTAATCAGCAAGCTTTCATCGTTTGGACTGCCTGCTGGTTTTTGCGTGTGGATATCCGATTTCCTGAGGGATAGATCTATCCGGGTAGTCGTTGATGGCTGCTCGTCTGATCTAATGGCGATTAATGCCGGAGTACCCCAGGGATCAGTGCTTTCTGCAACACTTTTTTTGCTGCATATTAACGATCTGTTAAAGCCTGGTATTTTTGGGTATGCAGACGACAGCACGGTTGTAGAGAGCTATATGTCCACCGCTAAAGCTAGTGCGGCCGAGATCCAGTCTTGCAGAGAAGCCATGATTGAGCGCTTAAACTTTTCCCTCACGGCAGTCTCCGATTGGGGCGATGCCAATCTGGTCAAGTTTAATGCCTCAAAAACACAAGCGTGTCTTTTCTCTGCAAAGAGGAGGCCATTTGTAATGGCGCCTTCTTTCCGAAATGTAACCGTGCCCATCACCGACCATCTAGAGTTGCTAGGTGTCACTTTGACTCCGACCCTCAACTTTGGCTCCTATATTGAGACTAAAGCTCAACTTGCAGCCAAGAAGCTGGGTATCCTCTCCAAGGTGCGACGATATTTCACTCCGGAGTAGCTGCTGACCTTGTATCAAGCGCAAGTCCGGTCGTGTATGGAGTATTGTTCGCACCTTTGGGATGGATCTGCCAAGTACCAGCTTGAGGCGTTGGAGTTAATTGAGAAGCGGGCTAAAAAGCTCATCGCGAAAGACTCACTCTGTAGCTCAAAATTACAAAGCCTTGAGCACCGCCGTAAGGTGGCCAGTCTTTCGGTTTTTTACAGGTTGCATTTCGGAGAGTGTGCGGAGGAATTACATAATTTAATTCCTGCAGCCCCATTTTACCATCGTACGAGTAGAGGTACGACAAGAAGGCACCGTTATACAGTTGAGGTTCCAAAGACTCGCACCAAGCGGTTTGCTTCGACTTTCATCGTGCGAACAGCCAAACTGTGGAACTCCTTGCCCGAATCTCTATTCCCCTTGAACTATAATTTGTCGGTCTTCAAGTCGAGAGTAAACCGGTTTCTTCTAGGCAAGCGCGCTAGATCGTAGATTACAACGTTGCTTAACATCAGGCAAGTTGTAGTCAAGCGTGAGTCTATCTAATGTAAAAAAAAAAAAAAATAGAAACAATCAAAATACCGACAAGTATGTTTATAACTAACTTTGAAAAAGAAAGAGGTTCTTAATGCACCTGAATGTTTTTTTAACCTCTGACGTCCATAAAAGAGTGTTGCGAGTTTGAAGTAAACCTATGGTACCGTAGTTAAATAAATAATAATCTAATTACAAACAAATATTAAATCGTACTTTCCAAACGGATAAATTGACGAACAACCTTCGTATACAACTTTCATTATTACAAATTGTATCAGGTCTAATTAAACATGTCAATGTTTCTTTTTCAGTTAATGGATCTCACTTTCGACGCAGGGAAACATAAAAACGTAAACGAGATTTACGTGGAAAGAAGTTTGACAAGTCAAGATTTCCGACGAGCATTCTTTTTTGTATCCTTTATTAGAACGCACTGCGCTACGCATCGCTAATATGTACTTTTTATAAAGACAAAAGTTTGTGCATGAGTGTGTGTGTGTTTGACATTCCTTTACGCGCAAATGGCTGCAACGATTTGAAAGGAATTTGGCGTGGAGTTAGATTAGAATCTGGATTAACATGTAGGCTACTTTTGATCCCGGATTAAAGTATTTAACTAGCAACTAGACAAAAATGTCTAATCTAGTCTAAGTAATCTATAACACTCACAAATAATTGTAAACCTTCTAATAAAGTGAAATCTGGGAATGTAACTTTAACCATGTATTTGACTGCTCTGTTAGCTTAGTTGGTAGTGGCTCTGCCTTCTAATCTAGGGGGGTGCGGGTTCGATTCCCGCATGACACAAATAATTACGAACATTTAAATTTGTAATTATTTGTGTTGAGTCTGGTCGCTTCTATGTATAATAAGTATGTATTTACAAAAGAAAAGTATATATGTAGGTATTATATCCGTTATCTAGTATCCATGATACAAGCGTAAGCTTAGTATGGGGCTAGATGGCGCTGTGTGATATGTCCTGAAATATTTATTTATTTATTTTTATGTAACCAGCTTAGCCTGGGTTCCATTATTACCTATTAGAACTAAATACAGGTCAAATACATTTTATTATTCAAAGTTTGAAATTATAATTAATATCCAAGACATTTACATACATATACACTGTCGGTGTCTGTAAATTGAAGATAATGGAAAAAATAGTTGAGGGGTCTTCATTGATGCAATATAACACAAAAATCATGTTTAAAAAGAAACTGATTGTCTGTATGTACATTTGTTCAATAAAGACTCGAAATCGACTGAACCGATTTGTTTACGGTTTGTTGCATTTTTAACTTAATATTCAGTGTTTATTTCATTTCAATCGGTTCATAAATAAAAAAGTTGTGTTCGAAAAGTTAATGCGAGCGAGGCCGCGGGCCTCTACTAGTATAAGAATATTTTCCTGACCGTACCTCAGGTATTGTACATAATCCTGGCCTTCTTCGGCACCGGCAACATAGCCTCCCTGAACTCGTTCGAGGTGCGCTGGGTCACTTGCTTCGTGACGTCATTCCACCCGTTCCTCATCACCACACTCGTGTTGCTGAAGACCTTCGCGCCGTTTATGGTGGTCGGTTGTGGGCTTGTTGCTGTGCAGAATATTACTGAGGTGCGTATTTTGCTTTATACAGGGTTATTGGTAACTAACGCATAACCTTTTAAGGGTGGCTTTAGAACGCGAATTCGCGAAAAAAAATCAGCTGTTCCATACATTTTGTCGAATATCTTGCATACTTTTGTATGGAACAGCTGTTTTTTTTTCGCGAATTTCTTAAAGCTGTAGATGTCGTTTTTTGAGTGTATCATAATGAATGATGGCTGATGCGATTTCGATAAAACTTAGTATGGAGATAATTTTAAACCTAGAGTAATAAATATGCTAGATTTTTATCCTGATGCAGGTACCGTACCGCGGGATGCCGTATAATAAACAATTAAACGTTGAAACATTTTGTTCAGAAACAGGTGCCCTTAAAACAAAAAAAAAAACAGCTAGAAACAAGTAGCATTAGTGCGTTTTAACTAATTAAGTGACTTCTGAAGGGCTCTCGACAATATGGGTCTCTTTAATTTATAGGTAGTGACTCTAATTCAAATTTATTTGTGTATAAGTACCTACCTATGCAAACTTTTACATGATTAATTCCTTTTCAATTTGACGAGATATTGTAATTTGTGTAGCATATTCTATGATATTAGTACTTATACCTATGTATGTTACAACTTCACAGTATCAATAAAGATTCAATATCTTTTATCTTAAAAAAATAAGGGTGAGGCCTGTGGCTTAGGTTGTCCTTTTTCTTAGCTAGTAAAATAATAGCAATAAAAGTGAAAACAATGTGTCTTTTATCTGTTTCAGGCTCCACTAGGCTGCTTGAACATCATAGTCCTGGTATACTCCAACCTCATGGGCATCCAACTGCTGTACAATGTACGAAACACAGGCAGCTGGCTGGACATAGGCACCTCTATATCACAGTTTGTTATAGTACAACTTATTACAGTGTTCATTGTGATTATCAATAAAATAGCCAAGCTATACACCGATGTCAGCATAGCTGGGACTGTTTATAAGAATAGAAAGAAATATATTTAGTTTGTTTTCAGTATGATTGAAAAACTGTTGTATTGAGCGTGATTATGAATGAAAATGAATTTTATTTATTGTTACAGCTCTAAGGTGAGCTATCTGGTCAGTTTCTGGACAAGCCAGAGATTTTGTTATTTCTTGTATTTTGTAAAAAGTTTAATAAAGTACTGACTGATTTGCATTTACATTTAATTGAACAAACCTAGTTTATTCTGTGAACTGCACTGATTTTTATGAAATAAAAGATAAATATTTATGCAACTCAACATAAAATGCATTTTATTTATAATATAAGTAAAGAAGAAAGAGTTAATTGATTAGATTTACAACAGTTATACTACAAGTATAATTCAAAGTCCATTCTGTTGGAATTGTAAAACTGGCTGTCTTCTCCATGTTTCCGGACCCAGACCCCAGTTCTGAAATGTCTTGTCTCGGACCACTTCTGCATTTGTTCAGTTGAATGAGGCCCAGATATTTCTGCAGCATCATCTTGGCTCCATTTGAACTCCCATTTTACTATATTTGTGTTAGTTTCCTCCTCTTCTTCTGTTTTAACATCCTTCTGATTTGATGTAGTGGGTTGCCCTAGCGTGGCTTTTTCTTTCTGATCAAAGTCATCTGCATACATATCCAAATCAGCATCCTCTTGTTTCTTCTCTTTTTTGTTGATTATGCCAGAAATCTTTTCATAAGTTTCTTGGTATATATCCATGTTACCAGTTTTGGTAAGTATTTGGTTGGCAAGCTCTGTTATTCTAGTTACAGTTTTGCCGCTCTCATCTACAATGCCTGCTTTCTTCCTTCTCCAGCGCTCTGCACTTGATATTTTAGTGCTAGCACCTGAAAACACACATACTTAGATTTATTAATTGATACAACAGTTACACAGCTAAATAGCTTCTAATACCTATTAATTTGTTCTGATAACCTTACATCGAACAGATTAAACTAGGTAGATAGGGGTGTTATATTAAAGTACAACATGTATCATGCAATTAGAAAATAGTACAACATTTTGGATAGAGATGGTTACTGATTATATGTATGAGATCTTTAATTAATTTCAGTTGTACTAGGAATATGGATCAATAAGGCAAACATGTATGTATCACCTATAATATAAGAAAGAGTGACAGACTTACCAAGCCTCTGTAAAGATTTTGCGATAGTTTCTCTTGGCTTCATATGTTGCACAATTTCCTTGTAATGCTCAACAAGATCAAACTTCTCTTCCGGCTCATCCTCGTCACTGCTGGATTCATCTCCTAATCCTTTGCTGTCATCATGTTTATGCACTTTGTACTTATCCTCCGGCCTTCCTTTAACTTTGACCCAGTCAATGTTATCAAGCCAACCATCTCTTATTTCCTTTTCTTTTTTCCAGTGATAGTGTCCTTGGGTGTCAAAATGGCCTTCTTCTAGCTCTTCTTTCATGTTGAATGGTGTGATGGTTATCTGAAATATGCAAAAATGATTTTTGAACAGTTGTTTAGAGAACAAATCTAATAATCACAATGCATTAAGTGCTAGGAAATAACAGCTGCTTATATTTCAAATAATTTTAATGTTCCCTTGATTAGAACTGTGACAACGGTATTGGGGCAAACAAATTCGGCATAATTTAAGAATTAATATGGGCTCAAGTAACCACAGCCGCGTAAGCTTCACTTACTTCACCTTCTATTCCCCCCACGCCATCCTCTTCTCCTTCGATATCATCAGCGTGGAGTACATTCTTCTTTTCCTCTTCAGCCCCACTATCTTCCTCGTCAGAGTCTAAAGAATGTTTCTTGCCTTCACGTTTTTCTTTTCGCACGTTCTTTTCATCTTCAATATCGAACGCTACGGAGGCTGATCGTTTTGCCATACTGCTAACCTCGGATGAGCTTAAGTGCTATCCGTAAAATATGGGTATATTGCACGATTACACAATCAGGCTAGATTATAACTTGACTATGCTAAATATAATTTATCGTAATATTGGCTGGGAAAGCAACTTTATTTACTTAAATCAATTCCATTCCAAGCCAAAACCAAACAACAAAGCCATGGTTCAAAGTGACATTGAGATTCTATCTTTATTTGACATCTAGTTACTTTTTTTCTATATTGGCTTCATACTGTGTTATTTCCATTCTACTTGGACCAAAATTGGTTGAATATTCGAAGTATAATTCGTTTCGTAGAATATTTCAATCAATGTTACTCTTTGAAAAAAAATACTGGATTTCCTTAACTTGAATATTATTAACAAAAATGGAGTAGACCAATAAATAAATATACTTAATAAAACTTATGATGCAAGGGATATTATGTCAAATTAATAATACTGATTTCAGTTAAGCTTATTTTAATCGGCATGGTATATTTAATTAATAACATTATTACTACATTAGAGACAAAATGCAAATGATGTCGTGTTCAAATATTCCCCTTGTAGGTAGAGGTGATAAAAGCTATAATAGGTATGTAGGTACATAACTTGAGCTTCAATCATAATTACTAAATTAAAGTAACAATAGAGCCGATTTCAGCTCATAGGTACTTATTGGCAGTGGTAGGATTTACTCTCTTTCTCTGCATTGTTGTAAATGAATTCTGAATACTAGATTCTTGGGTTATGTTTTACTAGTAGGTACATAACTGAATTTAATCCCTCTTGAAGATTAGAATATGATTATTAGCAGGCATTTCAACAGTATCTATAAGAGACAAATGATTTCGCTCAGCCAATTTCTCCAGTTCCGTTATATCACGGAGCCCCCATGAAGGATCTCTTGATTTCAGAGAAGCATCAAATTGCACATTACTTTCAGGTGTAATAACTCCATCTTTGCTGTAGGGTCCATAAGTTATCAAAAGTGCATCAGGCTTAAGATGGTCTCTGGCATTTTCAAATAGTCCAATAGTGCATTCAAATGGGCTTATATGCATCATATTTGCATTATACAAGTAATCAATGCTACTATCCTTGAAACCATGATCAGACATCTTGTTTCTTATATCTAGTAAGACAGGCAGCTTAATATTTTTTGTTTTGCAGTTGTTAGCATAATAAGTTATACTACCAAGAAGAGTCTTATCATATTCAGTCGGTTGAAAAGTTACATTAGGAAAATTGGGCGCAAAATGTGCTAAATGTTGCCCCGAGCCTGAAGAAATCTCCACAAAAAGTGGTTTTTCATCCTCTTCATCACAGAATATTAGTCTTTTCAGCACTTGTAATATTGGCTCTTGATTCCTGGTGGCTGCTGGGTAGATTAACTTTTCATTTGTAATACTGAAAAAAATTAAGTTTCTTTACTGTATATCTAATGGCTATAAATGAACAATGTAATACAAAGTTTACTAATTATAAATAAAAATTTAACTAATTAAAACTAACTTATAAACTAAAACTTATAATAAACTTAAAACACCTATAAAAATTGTATTGTATATCTGTAGGCAGTGTTCCCAGCATACTGGCTGCATTGCCACGATGGATGACAATGCTTATCCTTTGTGCCAAGAATGCGCCAGCATGCTGGTCACGGGTTGCCTGAACTATCTGTTCTACTAAAAATGTATATGTTTCTACGTCAAAAGGCTCAAATATATGTATAACGACAGAGGTTGACATATTTAAGCCTTTTGCGTTGTAATGTATAATATGGCTAAAATCAAATCAATTCAAATTATGTAGGTACAATATAGCTCAGGTATGTACCTAAATGACCAGGTTACGCGACAGTTTTAATAATAGTAAGAAACGACTGGCTGCCAGCCGAAAGAAAGAGGGCGATAGACTATTTAACATAAATCTTACCTTTCATTTGAATGAAAGTCTACCGCGATATCGTGTGATTTCGACATGGGTGGTCTCAGATATCTGAGAAACCGTAAGGTTAGTGCTTTACCGAAATGAATTTTTGCTGATGAATAAGAACTAGGTAGCTGCTGTACTTGTTGTGGCTTTTTAACTAACTGAATTAACTTGTTACAGGCAGATTAAGTTATTATTTAAGATCTAATGTTGCTATTGCAGGCTTTGAAAAGTAAATAAAGTTAAAGAGTAGTTAATTAATAAAATCAAACTGGAATCTCCAAGTTTTCATCCATCCTGAATATTGACATTGTCTACGTCAGTTGTTTTTTTTTTTACTTGTAGGTTGCAAACTCCTTAATATTATTTTATTTTTTAAGTAATTTCTACAGATCTTAGGCTATGGAAAATTTAGCTCGCGCTATAATATTATTTACAATAAATTACTATATTTATTTATTTTATCTCTTTTCATCCAAATTTTTAACAAGAACTTTTTTATATAAATCTCGTTGGCAAAAAGCAGTAAGTTTTACGCCATAATACGAAGATAGTAATGATAGATTCCGTAGATTCCTTTGTTGTTCGTTTATTTTCTCATCTTTCTTTGTCACAGAAATTTATTTTTTCACATGTCTTTGTGAAAAAATAGGAAAAAATAAACACAGACCAATAAGAGATACACGTATAAAATAAATTTATGAAAACCTTGATCAAAACCTATTTAAGTTTTCATAGTCATAATATGACCGTTTCTTTTATAACTTTAATATGTTTAACGTAATAAGCTTGCTTTTCAAAATTTTTGCTTTTGGTTTTATTTTATCGACCGAACCTTTCAGCGTTTATTTTTTAGCTTATCCGTTACGTGACATTGGCAAAATTGCGGTAACGCTGCAGAAGCCATATTAAAAAGTTGAAATCAAAGCTCACAGTCATTTACTACTCTTTCTTTGCTCACAGTTATAAATTAAATGACTCCTAACTATTGCATTATAGAGAAGTTTTTGGGAAAAAGGATGGGATCCCCACCAGACACCAGAGAGAGAACGAAGGATATTAATATTTTTCTCACACTTATGAACAATATATTCAATATGGTCAACCCCTGAGAGTTTTTTATCTAGCCAGACACCAAGATATTTACAGGAATTTTTTTGAGGAATGATATCATCCTCATTGTAAATGAATACTGAAGGAACGTTCCTTTTTCTGGTAAAGAGAACTGAACAACTTTTTGAAGCAGATATGCTTAAACCATGGTCAAGTAGCCATGAATTAAGGTACACCAGGGCATTGTTTATGTTTTCCTCGATATTACCAATACTTTTGGAGGAACAGTAAAGTGCTAGGTCATCAGCATATTGGAGAATGTTACAGTAGGGATTAACAGAGTTTTCCAAGTCAACTGTATAAAGGCTGTACAAAAGAGGACTCAGGACTGAGCCTTGTGGAAGACCCTTCCAGAGAGTTCTGGAGGTAGAGTGTGCTGATGATGTTTTAGTTCTAATTGTAACATGTCTTTCCATTAGGAGGCAGCATATGAACTGAACCATCTTCGGGGATATGCTTAGCTGTAACAGTTTTGTTCTTAGCACAGGGAGAAGGACATTATCGTATGCTGAGGCAATATCGAGAAAGACTGCCAAGAGGTATTCATTTTTCTTAAAAGAGACTAAGATATCTGTGGATAAAATGGATAGGGGGTCTAAAGTACTTGAATTTTTTCGAAAACCGAATTGTGATTTTGATAGGAGATTTTAGATTAGATTAGATTAGATTTTTTAGATTACGCTTCTTTCCTGTTCTCTTCTGGATCCAAATCATCTCTTGCTAAATTATCCAAAATACAATCTAAATGTCTCCGCATCATCCTAGGTGCCATGAAAAGCTCTCCAATTAATGCCATGCAAGTAGAGTGTGGTGAACCCCCCCTACATTTACGCAGACAATATTTAGCAGACAGATTTTTCACTCGTATTATACAAAACTCCAATCATCCCCTCTTCTTCTCTCTAGAAAAACTTCACAACCTTATTTATTCGGATCATAATCAACGACTTAATAGTATTCCCTCAATTGTTCACTGCTTCTCCAAATATTGGTACTCTCTCTCCTCTCCTGTAGCCCAATTTCCCATTAATCCCTTGTTCCTCACTAGATATAAAGCTCTAATTTTTGAGCCAACAATAATCCTAAATTTTGGCATTAATAAGGACACTTTGGAACCAGGTAAATTATTCTCATGCCTCATTGAAAAGTCTTGGCAAGGCTGGCTTATGCTATTTACTGATGCATCCAAATTTAATGAAAGCAATGATGTTGGAACTGCTGTCTGGATCCCTAGGTACAAAATTGCCTTAAGTCAAAAATGCCCTCCAACTACTTCAGTATTCACCGGAGAGGCAACTGCCATCCTCGAGGCCATCTCATATGTAATCTCGCATAATATTACTAAAGCCCTAATATTGACAGACTCACATAGCTGCTTACAAGCTATTAAATCTAACCCCTTTCGCTCCAAGTCAAGATTCCCAATCATATTTCAAATTAAAGAAAAACTGTTTGAATGTCATTTGTTAGGTATTCAAGTAGCTCTTGCCTGGATCCCGGGTCACATTGGTATCCCTGGCAACGAAAATGCTGATTCTTTTGCCAAACAAGCTTCATCCCTAGGCAATACAGATCACTATCAAATTTTTAGTCATGACCTCTCAACATCTTGCAAAACTCAACTTCTCCATTCTTGGCAAACTCTCTGGCACTATCCATCTTCTATTGGCAAATTTTACAGACAATTACAACCAGAAATCCCTATCAGGCCCTGGTTTTCAAAATTCAAAAATTTAAATAAACAAGCCACCTCCACAATATGTCGCCTACGGTTGGGTCATGCTTGTACCCCCGTCTTTCTCTCCAAAATCAAAGTTCGTGACCACTCATTATGTGAATGTGGTTTAGAGGAAGGATCCACTGATCATATTTTCTTTAGCTGTCCAAGGTTGCGCTGCTCACTGTATGATAAAATCCCAGATGCTGTCCCTCGTCCTTGTAACTTCTCCAATCTTCTTCCCCTTGTATATTCTCCTTTTGCATTTATTTTGTATCATTTTATTGTCTCAAATAAAATTAAATTGTAATTATGCTTGTATATATGTATTATGTTAACACTCAAATAAGCTCAATAAATTTCAAATAAGTTAATAGTAATTCCGCACCGATCAAATGTTAATTATTTTAACTGGCTAATCAGCAGTTGTCTCCCTTGTGACGTGACATTGGCGAAATTGCGGCGGTGCCGCAGAGTCCATTATTAAAAAAAAAAAAAGTTATAAATTAAACTCAACATTGAATCTCAAGTTTATTTACCATAACTTTCCTCATATCATAAACACGATCACGACAAATTTTCAGTTCATCATCAAACCTAAGCATGGACAAATTTCAGAAAGAGTTTGTTATGAATTTATTCATGGACACCGACAGTGTTAGTACAATCAACAGAATAGCGGTTGCGGTTGCGGATGTAATCAATGAAAATAATGAGAACTTGTGCAGTTACAATGAAGTAGTCCGAGAAGAATTTGGTGATGAACCGCAAGTAGAGTTCACGGCAAGGGCGAGTTCCAGAACCTTATTGAGCTGCAAAGATTATTATGAGATAGAAGTACAAAATTACAGCAATGAAAACTATGAGGCGATGTTCGGAATGAAGAGAACCACAGTACAGGTTAGTACAAATACCGAGTAGGTAGGTAGGTAGTAGGTACTTTATGTTATTCAAAGAAATTGAAGGCCTAAAATTGTTGATGCTTATCTATTTAAAGTTTGAAATAATATCAACCTAATCCATCTATCTTATCAAAGTATAAAACTATTTAAACTACCACCTTCTCATAATAATGTATCTGTCAATAGTCCTGTAACGCGAATGTGTGATACATATAATAATCTAACTAATTTTGTAAATTTTAAAGTTTCTAAGGATATCTTTGCCTGTAGTCTGCCGGCGTTCAGAGCCCACATTGATTCGCTCATAGATGAATCTGTGTGAGTACTTAATGTTTGCAGACTGAGTTCTGAATATCTAAACGATTTACATTGGATACATGTTTATCTATATGTTGTTCATTATTTTTAACTTTTCAGTCTTTTTCACAAAATAAAAAAGTTAAACTCTCAGAATCCACAATGGGTGTTGAGTACAGACTAATTGAACTGTAGGTTTAGTCTTATGCGTCACAGTGTTATTTGTTTGTAATCTTTTAGCTAGCTAGCATTTTGTGTCTGTACCTTTTCTAAATAAATAAATAAATAAGTCTGACATAGGCATTAACTTGAATACTTCCTTATTTTA
This sequence comes from Macaria notata, assembly GCA_927399415.1. Lineage (NCBI taxonomy): Eukaryota > Metazoa > Arthropoda > Insecta > Lepidoptera > Geometridae > Macaria > Macaria notata. The sequence goes on from OV656727.1 coordinate 8,697,387, forward strand.
TTTCAGGCACTTATCCAGTTTTTGTTAAGCTTGGACCAACCAGGGACTATTCCAATGGATAAGAAAGTTCATGTATTTATTATGTTCCTGATGAGTGACATGTCCTACAATGATGTTGGAAAAATGTTTGGTCTACACAAATCTTCAGTCTGCCATATCTTTCATGAAATAGCATCTCTTTTAGCCAACAATCGCCATAATTATATCAGCTGGCCATCTGTTGAAGACCAGCACCTAACCAGGATCAAAGTGAACAGCAGATTCAAAATTCCAAATTGTGTGGGATTCATTGATGTCTGCAGATTCAATGTTGGAGAGAAAAGGAACAAACATGACTCCATTCTCCTTCAAGCAGTTTGTGACGAGTCACTCTTATTCATGGACTTACATATAGGAGAAATTGGGAAAAAGAAGAAGAGCAAAGTGTTTAGAGACAGCCCACTGGCACATGAGGTCCAAAACTTTGTTGAGTATGAAAATCACATACTGGGAGATGCTGAATATAAAATGCAAATGAACTTAATTACACCATTTACAAGCGAGGAACTCTTGACCATTGAAGAGATGAAATTTAATGAAGCTCACTGGAAAGCTCTATCTTACATACACACTGCCTTTGAAATGCTTAAGAGCAAGATGTACAAATTGAACTTTATGGAAAGTTTTAAGTCAGATTTTGTCAAGACACTAATAAATGCAGCTTGTGTGTTACATAATTTTATCATTATGCATGAAGGAAGTGTTTTGGTGAAAGAAGAGAATATAATCTGTGATGATGGAGTTGAAATAAGCAATGATGTAGTGCAGACTCCAGATGAAAAGAGACAATTTCTTTGTAACTACATTAATTATATTGATTCAGATTCTGACACTTTACCATCTAGATGAAATAGCTCCTTGGTTCTATCTGGTGAATTCTATGAGTTTAATCTTACCTACCTATCAAGTTTTGGTAAGTAGTAATTTTATCTGTAAATTGTTGGTAAGAACAATGGGGGATTATACATAGTAAGTAAATAAAATACCACATAATATTATAATACTTATATTTTCTCCACTAATATGGGAAATTAATAAAGATTCTAGTTCAATGGATTTATCATAATATAAAAATATAAATAAAATTGATTTTGTCAATATTGATTTATCAGAAATGGAAATGATATATACAAATGTATTTTACTAGATAAATCATGAAAATACTAGTGTGTACAATGTCTAGCAACATTTCATTACAATAAAACATGATTTAGATAACTAAATTTATGTGCTAATGCCTATATTTTATAAAATAATATATACAAAAACTGATACATGTCCATAAAAGACTTTGATTTTATTACGGTGGGAACGCTTATATAATTTTTGATATCTGGTGGTCACTGCAGCCTAATATTTAAAAAATATATTAAAATCTTCCAATCATACTCTATAATATTCAACATTCCAATCATTACTTCGGTGGAGACTTCAATTTGGAACCTATTTGTGCAATATGTATACATGACAACATAACTTTCTAAATTTTTGTAAATTAACATGAGTTTCATAGTGTAGGTTATATATTTAACTCTTTGTCCTAACATTAGGCACTAAATTGGCAACCTACAAGGCACTATGCACTTAGCACAGCATTTGTATGCTATACATCATAACTATAATAATTCTCATAATTCAACAAAATGTAATAACTTTATTACATGCTACTATAAACTTCTTATAACTGTAATGCCAGCCTTTGCAAGTAATAATGCTTGATACTAGAAGTAGACAGAGATAAAGTAAAATATACCAGTACTTAGAGCCAAATCAATAAAAGTCATAGTATTTTTTATGAGTATGCTTTTTATAAGGAAGATGTCCTCTATTATGTTGGCAAGTATTCATACAATAGTTACGATACGTTTACATATTAAAAATATCAAAAAGCCGACATTACAAGAGATTTTGAGATAACTGACCATCTTACGCCGTGTTCGACTATGTCAAACAAAGTTCCTGAGCCCTTTGGCTTATATTTTACACTAGCGTTATATACAATTTTTCTATATTTACATAATTAGCTGCACCGCGATATTTTAATCTACAATATTCAATATGGAATGTAACAAATTAATAATATTTTTATGTAGATAGACACTGAAAGAGATACTGATTTGGTCATAGCATCGACAAAATACCTTATTTCGTCAACGGCCATAGTCAGCCAGGACATAATATCACTGAGTTAGTGTGGACAATATTTCATTTTACTTTACAATGTTTTATTTGTAACAAAGATAGAAGAGATTAGAGTAATAAAAGATAGAAGGAATGTTCCGAGCTGGCTATGACTATATCAGCATCACCAGTCGCGGCATCGACCACACTAGCAGCTGACAATGATCTCCGCTTACGTCTTATCTACATTAAATTTTCAACGATTTCAATAAAATGGATACTGGTACCCTACTTTAAAATGCATCGTTAACTCTCGTTTAGATCATAAAGTCTATGGCATGCTATAACTGTACACGCATTCGGCGATACATATTTACACGATTCGAGCCGATACCTCACTCACACTACACAATTCAACTAACTTCGCCCCCGACCGTTCGGAAGACTTGGCACTCGCGACGCTTACATCGTTCCAATCACTTAGAAATGGACCCGTACATAGTCTGTTTGGGTAATTCTCAAATGTATGTCTTTTTCACTTTTTGCAATGTGCCACACTTGAGATCTTTGTCGAGGGACTCCGTGGAATTCCGCAAGTCGAGTGTGCGCTCCTTGCCGAGCTCCAGGTGCAGGTTATCGGGCTTGGGGCATACGTTGGCCACCATGTTTACATTCTTAGAGCGCGGCGGCATGTACGTCGTGTTCGCATTCAGCGGCGTTTCTAAGGCACATCTGAAAAGAAAATTTAAAAGTCAGGTCAAGCTTCCCCCGATTGACGGAACATTAATACTCTGCTGTACATTTTCAGAGGCTATTGCCGGGTACTTTGAATAAAACATTGAGGTGCTTTAACGGAAAATTGAAGTGAAGCGAAACTGTAAATTGAATATTAAACGGCGATCTAATTTCGGTGCAAAAACATAAGTGATAAATTTTGACGAAAATTAAGACTCACTTCCAGATATAATAAAAATTGGGCTGGAATAGAAAACTTTAGCGTCAGTTTCATCGATTCGATTAAATAACTACAAAGAATACATTTAACAACATATTTTCACGTTACCTGTTCAATCGGTTGTGTTGTTCGTTGAAGGGTGAAGTATCCTGGAGAAAAGGGTGCCGAAATCGCCGCGAGAATAGATATCCAATAACGAATCCAACCATGAGAGTTACGAGGCAAGACGCCACTACGGCAGTAAGGAGAGCCTGGGCGCTGTAGATGTTGCCCTCTGCAGCCTCCACCGTCAACAAATCTGAAAATATTATGATACATTAGTATTGATAGACAGGAATGATATTGATGAAGGTAAGTTACTGTTTTCATACTAAAATCGTATCCAAAATATGAAATTATGTAAATCATAATTAATTGTTACCTGTTTCATGTTTGTTACTGCTCGAACTCTTATCTTCAGACAACACGTTCGTTTCGACTACTTCTATTAAAATTTCATTTTGTATATCATCTGTTTTCTGACGTATTTCAGATTCGGACTGCGCAGGTTTTTTTGTGCCCGGATTTCTGTTACTATGTCGGTCGCCCGGTAAGAGCGCTGGCAACTTATTACATATTTCAGTCTTTCCATACTCTACGTTTTGTAGAAATCTCTCGGGATTCGGGAATTGCCGGTTCCCAACCCAGGAGCATTGTTGTTGCTTGGAATCCCACGCGCAGTGCGGGTCTTGCAGCGATACACACTCCCTGGAAAAATAAAGGATTATTTACTCGAACGCTTTCATCTTGAAAGATATGAAAGTTATTTTGAACTTGTACGTTATAACGATGATCTAGTCGTTTGTGCTACTAACCTGCAAGATTGCACGTTTCCGCAATGAGACAGCGTTACAGCCTTTATAATATCACCCGATGACACTATTAGCTTCTCTGTGGTGAGAGCTACGTGCATCTGTTTAATTGGTACTCCTTGAGGTAGAACTTGCATCTCGGATATTACGGCAGTTCTTACTGGGTTCCTGCTATACTCATCAGAGCTGGCGTCGAACACGCCCTCGTTCGAAGCTACGTTCACAGCCTTAATGACTCTACCGTCGTCTGTGCCGATGTACATGACGTCGTATTTATTCCCGTTCATCGCTTGTACTTGTGGATGTACAGCGATCGCTGAGAATCTATACTGCAAGCTGACTCGGATGAGTATCGGTCGTGCTAAGAATGAGGGCACCGCCTTATCCATGAGCGAGTGCGTTTTGATAAAGTTCACTGAAGAATCGGACAGCGTACGGCTGTCTTCCACGCAGGAACCCGGCCTGTTCTCAGGCACTTTTTCTCTCACAGGTAGCCAATTAGAGTTCATGCCTTCTTGTCCTTTGAATGAGCCTTCGAACGCATCCAAAATGTCTCTCATAGCAAATGCGCATACCGCCGACCCACCAATTGCATTTTGTGGTGTCGTAAATACGGCATATACGATGTCATTTCTGCTGCCTCCGTTTCCATAAATTCCGTTAATGAGTTCCGTTGTGGCCTCTGCAATGAGACGATTTGAATTAAAATAAAATCTACTTTCAAATAAAACTTGGATGAATATCAGGTTTTTTAAATTATACTTACGTATTTCATCAAAGTAGAACGGGTATTCCCCGGGTATGGAGCAATTTAGGCGTGCTTTCAAAAATGAGGTCCACCGGTCGCTGAATGTGTGAGGGCCGCCTTTGTCGTTTGTGCATACCCTCGCCACCCTTGAATAGACGGCCTGGAAACAAAGATTCACGTTAGAATACGTCGGCTGGGGAAAGGTTGAAGCGGGGACTGTTTCTCTGTGCATTTGTAAGATGTATTGTATTTTTGTTTACCTTTCCACAGTTCATGTATTCCACAGCAGTTTCTCGCAAGAAGAAGTACACGTGGCTGGTGGAGGCCACCGCACTGACGAAGGATGGGTCATTGAGGAGCAGAGAGTCAGAGCGCTCCGTGCGCACCGGCTCGCGGTATATGAGCGGGTCTGTGCCGGAGAAGTCAGCCGCTGTCGCCGTGAACAGCTGCCCGTCTGGAATAAGGCATAGTGTAGGGTAAATACTAGTCTGTTTACTGATTTATTTATTTATTTTTATGGTGGGTGGTATAACTTGTTTGCCAGTTAAAGTTCACTGAAGAAACAGTAAGTACCTCTACAGCTAGGAAGACTACGGAAAACGTCCTAGAAAGCTAATAGATACTATCTCTCCCTCTAATAGTCTTGGAGTACCATGCGGTATTTAGGCACCGCTTTTGTATTTAACGGTAAAGGTAATAAATCGATCGATATCGGGGTCTAGCTCGGTCGTGCTCCGCACAACCCCTCTTAGCGGAGTGAGCGCAGCTTCGTGCCTAGTTTTTAGATCATCTTCACAATGTGTGTTCACGATGCAGACGGCACCAGGAAGCGGCGAAATAAAGGTTACATGATCGGTGACATTTAAAAGGAAGAGCTATAAAGTAAACCAGCACTGGCCGGTGTGAAACAACTTTGTTTCACACAACCATTTAACAACGATAATTTTTAATTTGTGCAAAAAGTTAATTAAACAAGAAAATGCTTACCGGTGAAAATGGAAGTAGAGTTGTGTTGAGGGTCGTACGGGCAGCGGCCGGATCCATCGAACTCTTCGACGTGATGGTTGGCGGGATGGCGCGCGTACCGCCGGCACAGCGGCTTGAAGGCGTTGGTGCCGCACACCAGCAGGCGGCCGTGCGACCGCGCCGCCACGCGGGGGTAGTTCTGACACTCGTCCGCAGACTTGCCCTTGAGCTGACACAGCTCCCGGTGGGCGTCTGTCGATTGCCATTCTATCCGCTGTGGACAATACTTTGCGTGAGACAACATTTCGAAACTTATTACAATCTAAATGTATTACCTCATAAAACGCTATTCCTATTCGAAGCTATTGTTCTAAGGCGAGATAGCGATCTCGTTGGCCGGCTACTCGTGAATGATAGACGACGCACGTGCGTCTCATGCCTACGTGCTCGGTGCCTATGTATTTAGAGAAAACATAGTTTCCTACATTATGTACGGACGCTAGTTGCAAACCAATTTAACCATTTAATTCGAAATGGTGTCAGGAACAAAAAGCCGTACGTGGCAGAAGAGTCGAAGAAAAGTAACTATGTAGGGTCGATTAGTATTCGGCCGAGACGGCGACTGGACGCCCTGCGCCGCAGCGCTGAATAATTCAACGCTCCACCGGCCAGCTCTAATATGGTGACGAGTAATTTAAAACATCAGCTTGACACGAAAACCCCTATGTTTTCTTTGTTTTGTTGTTAACCCTCATATTCCACTCGCAACACTCCAGGCTACATTACTATAACTTTGGGTTAGCCTCACGATAATGGTTCAGCTTCTGTTTACAAGTTTAATTTAAACCAGGTTAAATAACAAACTTAAACCGGCGCTAAAACGGTACTCTTGTTTAATGAAAGAATTTAGGTTCGTTATCAAATAACTCACACTGAAACTGGGGTTCGGTTTTCTGATGACCTTTTTGTAGGTTGGATTTGTTTAAACGTAAACAGAAAATATTAGTGCTGTTTTTTCGCAGCTAGTTCTAATTGAAACTCGGTTGTACAGGACGTTGAACGTTATTCCATAAAATGCCATGCCATGCTTGCAGTAAAAATATCTGAACATTTTTTGATGAGTGAAACGTTAGCGATTTCTGGCCGAGAGCCAAATACTGGCCCAGCCCTATGTCCGACCCGTCCGTATCGTATTTTTATTTCATGCGCAGATTGTGATGCCATTAATCGTAGCCTCCAATGAATTATATATTTTTGCTCTCACGATAGCCGGATTGAAGTTCAGCGCCGGTCGTAGACGAAAATGTTTCACTACCGCGTCTATTACCTTTTATATATATTTTGTTTTATACGTGTCAGCTGGCCATTTTAAAAGCCTTTTTAGTATTTTCGCGATATGTAGGAGATTCTATAAGCTATTTAATTTCGACAGTACTGATTTATTTGAGCGTGAACTATATGCGAAGTACCTAATAGGTGTATTAGGTGTGCATAAAGAAAATGATTGGCATTTGCCAACTACAAATGCACCTCGATGACTTGCGTAACCGTGGTCGCTGGTATGCTCCACTAAAAGCACTCGCGTATGAAAGTAGGTGCAGCGCTGAGCAGATATTATTGTAAATAAAACCAACATGATTTTGAAAATAAACAGTCCGGCGGGCGAAATGGGTCGTAACTAAGAATAAACACTGTAAGTGCAGTATAAGGAACGGGGTTCCGTTGTTGTTTACCCAAGATTAGATACATAAACCTGTAGTCGAGTGCGAGACCTATTAAGGGCTACATTTGTAGTGGGTCGCCGACCGACAGACGGTAGCTATCTCTGACCGGATTTAATAAAAAAAAATCACTTTTATCAATCTGGAGTATCTGGTAAGACTTCACAGTCCGATAGCTGTGTGAATGCTTTATATCTGCTACTTATCGAAGCAACGATAACTTTTTAGTTCGTTTTTTGTCTGACTTGGCAACTTCAAGCGTTGAATCAGCTTTGCATGTTTGTTTAACCCAGTTGTAGAATGTAGATATGAGTTGCGAAATATGCATGCCACTTAGCACTATAACAAAGTGCTATAGGTACATACGTGCTTAACACCAATGCTTATTATTGATTTTTCTGCTATTTGCTGACGCTGTAGAATAGGTAGGTACTCTAAATCGAAATAAAAACGAAATATCTTACCTGTTCAATATTTTCGGATAAGTCGTATAAGCTAAGATTGTAGACCGTGTTTCTGAAAAGAAAACATTTCGTTACGGAACATTATAAAGACCGTGTTAAATGTATGAAAATTGCTTCGCCATTCATCAGTATAACGTCTCTCATTTGAATACAGCTAATGTGGGAAATCTTGTAAAGATTACAATAAGTGTGAGGCCTATAAAAATAACAACGCTTCTTTTCTATAAAGTTGTCTTGTTTTAACGAAGATTTCATCAATGCTAGCAATTAATTTCTTACTTTAAAACGACAAATATAGAAAAATGTTTTTTTTTGTCCCAGAACAATGTTCACGTAACTGAGCGACCAAACCTTGGTAATGAAAACCAAAAGCTAATTGTAAGCTCATTAAGTAGTTTTGCGAAACGCCTGCCGCCTATTACTCTTTTGCTTATTATGTCTAGTCTAGCCTTCAGCAAAAAGTTTACTTTTTAAACAGTAGGTTTGTAAAGTGTCTAACCTGCCGCCAACTATAATGGAGAAGTCATCCTTGTCTAAGATACGGAAGTGGTCCGGTGCGGTCGCGTTGCCCACGAACTGTTCCGAAGTTTCATCGCCTGTAACAAACCAATTCATTAAAACTTGCACGACTGCGCATAACTTTATGGATATGAACTCGTAATTATTGAAGACCCCTGCAACTGCAACCCTTTGAAAGAATAGCCACGCGGTAGAGTCGAGAAAGTATTTTTTTCCTAAATTTTAATTGGACGTCGTAAACTTGTAACGAATACATAAGTAGGTAATTTTTCTGTCTCAACGCGTACTTTCCTACTCTTAGAACTCTACATTGTGAAAATAGGAGTTCTCATACCTACCGGTATTGATCCTATTTATGAATGTTGCACCAAATTAATTGAAAAATACAATCTACGTCTAAAGTTCTCAGAAATAGGTACTGGGGATTAAAACGTTTTGTTGAAGGTAGCTGTGTTAAAACGATTAAAGTACCTAAGGCCTGACTTCCCAAGAAACCTTTTTTTGTCTGGTTCGCTTCACAATACGTCTATTGTAGACTGATTTGAACAACAATGAACGTTCGCGATTTCATAACAATTGGTGGGGAGATTCTCACGTGCAATCCGCCGAAATCGCATACGATTCTTGGCGTTTTTGCACCTGCAGTGTCAGTTGCATGGAATGAGAATCCGCTTACTTCCATGTTTTAATTAATGCTTCCTATAAACCAGTGATCTGTTGCATAGTGCAGATACGTTTTTATTTGCTATAGGTACGTCATTTCAACATGTGCAACTTTCTGACAACTGGAAAATAGCTGAGAAATCAAATCAGACATTGTATATCTAACTGTTATATTGAAACCGTTCGAATATATGTACGTCTAACGATCTTTATTGGTTATAACTGTTGCGAAAACAATTTGAATCCAGTGGTTTAGTAGTGCCTTAAAGTAGTTATTTTTACCTAGTTTGACGTATATCCTGGCATTGGCGTCCGGCATCCAGGCATGCGCCGTGGATGCAAGCAACACGAGAACCGCGCGGGCGACGGCCATCTTGATTTAGACTCTCCTTTCCACGCACGCCATCTTCCCGCGCCTTTCTCTTCGTTCTGTAACAAAATAAACATAGCTTATGAATACAGATATTCATATCAATAAATTTATAAAACACGTTCTTTTTATAGTGTCGTCCGTTCCAGGTATTATTCTAATTTATATTTCTTTGCATACATTAGCCAAGTTCTACGAATATATTGTAGATTTGGCCTGTAGTGACCCTAATGGTACATTAATTTAACAGTTTTAAAAGTCATTATGTCGTTTATATAAATAAACTCGTTCACATAAACAAAGTTATCGTTCAATGATATGAAAACGTACGTCGTAAATGTTTTTGCTATCAATTTTAGCCTAGTTTATTAATTGCCATGTTGTTTAGACTGACAAAGAAAACGAAGAGTTTTAGGTTAGCTAATCAAATTCTACAAGACTTGATGTACGCACTTAAATATCTTCCAAAAATGATCGCATATGTGAATTAAATGCAAAACAGCTCGTCATCAACTCGGCTTTTGATCACAACTAATGCAAAATGTGGACGAATGTCACCATAAAGGGATAATCGGGCCTATAATGCAAATTACAGTAGAAGTTTACGGCACGATATACCCGTATGGTGGGTTCTGAGTCTCACGGGACTCCAGTTTGACGCACGCATGTATCCTCTCGCACTGGTTGGACAAGACTTCGCATTTATACTTTTTGTTTTTACTATTTTTATGTATCCTTCCAACCGTGAGAAGAAAAACTTGCTCGATGGAACTTTAATAGCCAGATGCGCAATGTATCCATACGTACGTATTTCTTTTATTATACATTTCGTAGCCTATTTATTGAGGTTGATAGTTTTTATGTGATTATTATAATAATTAATCAACTGTTGACGAGTTCAATACTCTGATCGATAACCAAAAAGCAGCATGTACACACAAGGGTGGAATGAGTTGATTTTTTTTTGTTATGGCTTTTGCGAAGATATGACTTCGCAATTCTGCCAATGTCAAGTGGGGAGATAGGCCATCAAACTGAGAAATTTTAAGTGAAATAATATCGATTTGTACGGTGGTTTTAAATTGCACAGTTGAGTGTTTTTACCCCCTTTTTTGCTTTCTGTAACAGCGATAGTTAACCAATCTACAGACATATACCTACAGAAACAACACAAGAACAAACACAAACATAGATGCATAGGTATACATAGGAACATGTTAATTGTGTTAAAATTAATGTTACTTATAATTTTATTTTATTGTTTTTAATATATTTACACAAGATATTTACAAATTTGGAATGTACAAGGGATAGCAGGTATTTAAGGGAAGTAGGACGAGGAATTTCAGGAGGGATAACATCATACAATGAGTATTGTTTTAATGGGCAGCTGTAAGTCCCAAATGATCGGAGATGACTGAAGTGTGTTTATGACACTGATCTATGACAGTCGTCTAGCCATGTCAGAGGTCCTGATAATTAGAAAAATTCTAACACCAGAGTTAACCACTGCCATGCGAAAATTACCTATTTATGGTCGACTAGATAAAGCTAGCATACATGTAGCCAACGTTGGTGTTGCCATATTTATTTTATTTGTCATCTCACGTAGTATTAGCACAGTGTCGTAAAACTTTAGTTAGTACTACGTAGTGTCATCAATCGCGCAATAAATATTTATTGGGATCTCGAGAAGGGTAGGTACCGTAGCGTCTCGTTAGATACATGAAGTTGCTAGTATGTTATATAGAGACACTCTTGTACTTGTGTATTTATTTATTAGTACATGTCATTAGAACAATTTAGATTTAATTTAAGAGTACTTTGTACATAACAGTAAGATAAAATAGGTACGTTCGATGGTTATTTATTGCATATTTACGCAGAATCAGTTCAAATAGATGTACATTTTGGCAAATTGTAGTTTTTTAATGTTTTCAGAGTTTTGGAATTTTTGTCTTCACTCACTCGTTTGCGATAACTCGGTAGGTAACTATTGAAAGGACAGGTTAGAGTCGAATCTAGATTTCGCTGTCCTAAAACTAAGAGCATAAGAATAGTGGGTACCTACTTATTTAGGATTAGCGCTCTTGATATATTTCGATTTAGCAAAGCACACAAATAAGCAGATGTATGCCACTGGTCCATTTGCATGTGATGTTAAGCAGCGTTATTACTCAAAGGGTAGAGTTTCGTGTAACAGAAGGCGTGCTAGTGCACAATTGCACAGATGTTGCACAAAAGGATTGCGAGGGGGTGGTGCGCCAGCATTACTCGCCTTTTTCACCGACTCCGAAAAGGAGGCTATCAGTGTGTCCTTATAGTATGTAATACTAGCGAAATGGGTTAAAATTTTAGTATCTACCTGTATGATGCTATATTCCAGCTTCTAAGACCTTGTGACATGATGCTTATTTAGTAATTGTAATTTTTGTTTGTTGAAATGTTTGTAACATACGATCTTGTAGAAATTAAAATGGTTTAAGTAGTTTTTGAGATATCAGTTCCTACATTGTACAAAATCACAGTGCATAAGATGTTATATTCTTTGGTTTGTATTAGGGTTTGGTTCACCGAACATACACTACGTTTGGGTATTGCAGTCGGTTTAATTTTTCGACACTGCCTTGCCATCCGTCTGTTTCGGAGCTGCTCTGCTGTTTTGGGAGTAGGCTGGCATACTGAGCATTGTTACTGTTACAATATTTTAGCTCGTAGGGCTTTGCCGCAGCAATACATTACGCGTCGAACCTGCAATTTATCGCCGCTCGAACTAGCGGTACAAATGCTGGGCTAAACAAACGTGCGGTCACTTGACATAGGGCGTAACATGGCAACACCCCCGTTATAACTCCATACGTATTACATATCAGGTAGTATTTTCAAAGTCCTCGTAACGTTTGAGACCGTTGGACCTTCAACAAATATGCATAAAAAATTCAACACGCTTACCGCCCGACGGAGTTGACACTGGCAAAATAGGGATTTTGATTAAATTAGAACAATAATAATTGCAGATCAATAAGTATGCTGACTATGTTAGCATTTTAACGTACAATATTATCCAACAAAATTTATTGAAATTTAAAGATTCAGACATTTCTTTTGTGTTTGCTGATTTTTGTGGCCTAAAAAAATAAATACTGTACCATCTAACAAAATTTTAATCTAATCAAATACTTGTTGTGCCCAAAACACCGAAAATGAGCACAAAGCTTTGTCTTGTCTTCTCAAGACCAGATATAGGCCCAAACATAGTCGTCCGCCATCTTGGTTTAGTTAAATATTTATGCGAGATAAATTAAGCACTTCAATATTGTATTTCACATTCATTCTTCAAGCTTTCTGGCTTGGATTACAGCGCAGGCCTGTATGTGTGGCACAAACGAGATAAAGCTGTAATTACGCTGTCGCGGTTGACATTCGAGCCCTCATGTCGCTGTCGCGACGGTTCGAAGACCTACACGATCCCACGAACCTCGGGAAGCTGCGGTTCTCACTGGTGATATGAATAAATCCGTAGCCGCAAACGGTGCGTTAACACAGAGGGCTCACAAGCAAGGGGGTTACATGGCTGTGGCGATACCCATTTTGAATTTGGCGCGCCTTGAGCATGCGCCCCCAGCCACGCCACGGCCACAGCGCAAACTAAAAGAGCTGCCATGGCAATGATAGAGATCGGAGGTTATCTGGTTGTGTAATGGTATAAAAATGTCTTGCACATAATGAGTGAGAATAAAAAGTGACTCTTATATATAATGTTTTAATTAAACCGCACACCCAGTAATGTGACTTACATTTGGTGACTAACGACGCCGCAGTGAGCGGGGCCCCATGCCCTCGCTTAGCGACACGCATTTCTGCGAACCGCTGCTGCAGTCCCCGGGCCGCCGACGCGGAGTCCCGGCCCTTGACTCGCACACGACGCACACCACCGGGCGCGGCAATCAACGACGCGCACTCCTATCTACACCTACCACCGCTGCGATCGCCGGACCGCCAACGCGGTATCACGGTCCCCGACTCGTTCACCACGTGGCGCGGCCACCAGTGCGCACACTACGCACCAGTGCAGGCGGTCCCTAAGCCGCCCCACGCGCCCCTCGTGCCAGCAGGAGCCTTCGCCTTGGCCGGTCGTGCACGCGCACGCCGCCGTCAGGTACCAAATTGGATCCGAGGTATGTGAAGAAAGTGTGGTGTAACTCATCCATCTCAGTACAGTGATTAGCTAACGGTGACGATAACTAATAACTCTAACAAGTGGTGGCGGTTATAACAATGACACTGAGATTGTGCAACCCAATTAACCTATAACTTAATATACTTACATATTATTATATGCATACCTATGTTTATCAGTAGGATATTAACCGACATGGTGATTAAGGCTGCTTGTTTGTATTAAACATAATAACTATCTACCAGACTACTACAATCTCTGTAGACTACTTGTATGTGTTTGTATTATATTGTATTATTTTGACTTACCACAAATACCACAATGTCCACTCCGCATGAGGAAGAGCTGCAAGCCCAGCTCAAATCATTACAGGAGCAAATGGCCCGGCTAACAATGCCTCAACCCACGGTCAGTGCGGTTTCTGTGAAGTTAAATGCTTTTTGGCCGGATAAACCACACACATGGTTCGCACAAGCAGAGGCACAGTTCGAGATCGCTGGGATCTCCAAAGATGCTACCAAATATGGGCACCTACTATCAATATTAGATGCACGGTTGGCTGACGAGGTAGAGGACATCATCGCTAACCCACCAACAGAAAATAAGTATGAAAACTTAAAAACTGAGCTAATCAAACGCTTTTCCTTGTCCAGGGAACAACGCATTCGCCAATTACTAAGCGAGCAGGAGATGGGGGACAGGAAGCCCTCATCATTCCTTAGACACCTCTGTTCCCTGGCAGGGAAAAGTGATGAGGGCATTGTCCGAGAACTTTGGATGAGGAGCCTACCCCACGAGGTCCAGCACATACTTATGGCTCAGCTTGACCTCCCCTTGGACAAGGTGGCTGACCTGGCGGATGCCATACTAGAAGCATCCCCAAGCAGGTCAGTGTGTGCAGCCAGCACTAGTACACCTGACCTGGACAAAATCATGAGGTGTATTGAAGACCTTTCTAAGAAAGTAGAAGCTTTGACCAGAGACCGTTCTCGAGCTGACTACAGGGACCGTTCCCGCTCTGACTCCAGGGGCACCTCACGCTCCCGGAACAGGTCTCCATCACGTAAACTATGCTGGTACCACCACCGACATGGCGCCAAAGCCAGCAAATGCACAAAACCATGTGAATGGGCGGAAAACGAGGCGAGCAATCAGTAGCGACGGCAACTGATTGTCATATACCAAGCCGCCGTCTATTTATACTAGACAGTACATCCAGGAACAAATTTTTAATAGATTGTGGCTCAGATTTATGTTGTTTCCCACGCAGGCTCCTGCGTGGCCGATACACAGCCACTGGCTTCGACGTTCGTGCGGCCAACGGAAGCAACATAAAAACATATGGTACCAAAACCATGTCTCTCAATCTGGGTCTCCGGAGAGTTTTCACCTGGAACTTTATTGTTGCTGATGTCAGTACACCCATCATTGGGGCAGACTTCCTGGCTTACTACAATCTGCTTCCAGATTGTCACAATCGCCGCCTTATTGATGGCACAACCAAGTTGTCCGTCCCTGCATCAATATCCACCATAACTCAACCTAGCATAAAAATGATCATTGCTTCATCTGATACTGCTTTTTCAAAAATATTTCAGGAGTACCCGGACATCACAAGACCACCAGGGCTCCCACGCATTGTGAAACATAACACAATTCACCATATCCTGACGACGGAAGGCCCGCCTGTCTCCAGCCGTCCTCGCCGACTCGCGCCTCAAAAGCTGCAGGTCGCAAAGGCTGTCTTCGAGGAGATGATCCGGTCAGGTACCGCCCGTCCATCTAAAAGCCCATGGTCTTCACCTTTGCAAATGGTCCTTAAAGATAAACATAACGACACACCGTTACAACCGCAGGACCGCTGGAGACCATGTGGTGACTATCGGGCAGTCAACGCCCGCACCGTGCCTGATCGTTACCCAGTCCGCCACATCGGGGACTTTGGAAACAATCTAGCCGGCTGCTGTATATACAGTAAGATAGACTTAGTTAAGGCCTACCAACAAATACCGGTAGCCACAGAGGACATACCCAAGACTGCTATAACAACACCATTTGGGCTGTTCGAATTTCCTTTCATGTCCTTCGGCCTGAGGAATGCTGGCCAGACCTTTCAACGATTTATTGACGAAGTGACAATGGGTTTGGACTTTGTGTACCCTTATGTAGACGACATATTGGTATTTTCCAGGTC
Organism: Macaria notata; assembly: GCA_927399415.1. Classification (NCBI taxonomy): domain Eukaryota; kingdom Metazoa; phylum Arthropoda; class Insecta; order Lepidoptera; family Geometridae; genus Macaria; species Macaria notata. The sequence continues at coordinate 8,713,178 of OV656727.1, forward strand.
GACCGAGGAACACACACGCCATCTCCGAGCGCTGTTTGAGCGCCTCTCGCAGTACGGCGTCGTGACCAACCCGTCCAAATGCCAGCTCGGCGTGGATGAGGTTATCTTCCTGGGTTACAGCATCAACAAATCTGGTACATCACCACCTTCCGACCGCATCAATGATCTGCAGAACTTCCCTCAACCTAAGACTGTCGAGGGCCTCCGCAGATTTTTGGGTATGATAAATTTTTATCGACGTTTCCTACCTAATGCGGCCGAACTTCAGGCACCGCTCATCGATGCCTACGCCTCCACCCAACTCAAAGGCTCACAGCCAGTACCATGGACTCCTGAGCTCGAGCTGGCGTTCCAGAAGTGCAAAGACCACCTCGCAAACGCGACACTTCTAGCGCATCCGATCCCGGACGCCAAAGTTGGTCTATTTACGGACGCTTCCGCCACACACGTTGGTGCTTGCCTTCAACAACACGTTGATGGCGACTGGCAGCCGTTAGCTTTCTTTAGCAAGAAATTGAACGCCCGCCAAATCACCTGGCCCGCCTACTACAGGGAATTGCTAGGGGTATACGAAGCCGTCCAGCACTTCCGTCACATCATGGAAGCCCAGCATGTCACGGTATATACCGACCACAAGCCTTTGACCTATGCCTTCTCTCAGCGAAGAGAAAAGCTGCCTCCCGTCCAACTCAACCAACTTTCATTTATTTCGCAATTTACTACAGACATAGTCCACATTCAAGGAAAAGACAACGTCGTCGCGGATGCTATGTCGCGCGTGGATTCTATCCACCTCGACAACTTCTCCGCACTCGCCGCAGACCAGGCCAACGACGACGAGCTCCGCACATCGATGACCAACCCCTCTCTTAAACTAGAGAAGGTCGTCATTCCCGGGTCCGACGTCGAGATCTTTTGTGACGTGTCCACTGGGAAACCACGCCCATACTTGACACCACCATTCCGTCGACCACATTTTGAAAAGATTCATAATCTCAGTCACCCTGGCGCGCGAGCTACCGCACGCATGGTGACTGACAGGTTCGTATGGCCAAACATTCGTAGAGACTGCCGCGACTGGGCTCAGTCTTGTATCGCGTGTCAGCGCAGCAAGGTCTCCAGACACACTTTCACGCCCGTCGGCACATTCTCCTTACCATCTCGGCGATTTTTCCAGGTCCACGTGGACATTGTTGGACCACTGCCGAGCAGCAACGGGTACCAATACTGTCTCACAGCCGTGGACAGGTTCTCCCGCTGGCCAGAGGCGTGGCCAATGGCCAACATGACTGCAGAAACATGCGCGGAAACCTTTTTCCGCGGCTGGATCTCACGTTTCGGGGTACCTTCCATCATAACTACCGACCAGGGACGCCAATTTGAATCCCATCTGTTTCAGAAACTGTTGCAGATGTGCGGTTCCAAGCGAATAAGGACGACAAGTTATCACCCGTGCTCCAACGGGCTCGTGGAGCGGATGCACAGGAGCTTGAAGGCCGCCCTGATGTGCCATGAAACAACCTGGCACGAGTCTCTACCCGTCGTCCTGCTCGGCATGCGCGCTTCCCTGAAGGAAGACCTGCAATGTTCGCCGGCGGACCTTGTGTATGGTGAGCCAATCCGCTTACCCGGGGAGTTCATAGCTCCGTCTGGTCCTAACGAGGATCGCACCGAAGACGTACAAAGCTTCGCTACTCAACTGCGACGTTATATGGCGCAACTAAGGCCTACTCCTGCCTCACGCCATGGCCAACGCCCTGTCTTCGTCGCGAAGGATCTCGCTAACGCTACACACGTTTTCTTGAGAGACGACACAGTCAGGCCATCCCTGAAACCGCCATACGCGGGACCATACAAGGTCGTTTCAAGGACAGGAAAAATAATCACAATTACTATAGGCAATAAGGACACCCAGGTCAGTTTAGATAGGGTCAAACCTGCATACATTCTGGACAACTCTCCACCAACGTCTGTAACCAGCTCGACCCCCGCTGTCCCAACTGTGCCTACTGCCAAAACAATCACACATTCAAACTCTTCATCGGACCAAACAAGTAAGCAACCCATACAGACACGCTCAGGTCGTAAAGTCCATTTTAGAGACCGACTGGACTTGTAGCTCATTCCTCAGCTATCCTCAATTTAGTTGATAATTATGTGGTAAAGTTATATTATGTAACATTGTTTTCTTGTATTTGGTCAATATATTATAAGGTGTAAATATCCTATTTGTGTACTTAGTTAATTATGATTTTGATATTGCATAATTGTGTAACCCTATCCGTTTCTTTTACTTGTACTGTAACATGTCTTAGTTTAGATCTTGTGCAAATAATTGTATACCTTTTTGTTATTCTTGTGTACCGATAACTTGTGTAACTTGTAACTTTTATAACTATGTTTGTATTAAGAATGTTATCTCGGATGGGGTAATTCTCTGCCTGGGGGGGTGATGTGGCGATACCCATTTTGAATTTGGCGCGCCTTGAGCATGCGCCCCCAGCCACGCCACGGCCACAGCGCAAACTAAAAGAGCTGCCATGGCAATGATAGAGATCGGAGGTTATCTGGTTGTGTAATGGTATAAAAATGTCTTGCACATAATGAGTGAGAATAAAAAGTGACTCTTATATATAATGTTTTAATTAAACCGCACACCCAGTAATGTGACTTACATGGCTTTACCCTAAGAAGATAAAAGACGAAGTTTTCGCGACATTTTTCCATATCAACGCGCGATTTATAGTCGCTTCCGGCGATGTCACGCCTGAAATATGTAGCTTCTCAAATGAAATGTGATAGAGATAGAAGGATGAAAACGTGACGGTTCCTCGGGATTGCAAATGAAGATCGGACTTTCGGGTTGTAAATTGGCTCAATCGGTTTATTTTATGTTTTCGTATCGCGTTTGCATAATTTATATTCCTAACACATTTGTAACATCTTAGACTTATTTTGAATTTTTGAAGATATTTACGTAGAAGTCCCAAAAGAAAATGTGAGTTAGGTTGAAATAAATGCCATCTAATCTACTAAACTATGAATACAACTGCCAAAAATTCTCCATTATAAAAATGTGTGGGCCGAGCATTTATCAACCTTATACACAATTTTATCTATTTACGATTTACAACAATAAAATAACGTTACATTTGATGATTGTATTACGCTTAGTGTAGCTCGGTACGCGAGGTTTTCATTTAGTCATGCATTTAATTCAATATGCTACCTATTCAATGCTGATTCATGGATTTGTATGTTACATTACATATTTATGATTTTATACATGCCAGTCTTGCCACATCAAATAGATACATTCTTACTTACTCATCTATTTATACATGCGGTTCTATCGGCTAGGCGTGTTATGGTCTTGTGATTTAATTATGCGATGTTACGATTTTATTTGTTCAATGGTCGACTCAGTGCTTGCAGTTCACGTGTTATGGTCCTGTGACTTAATTATGCGATGTTACGATTTTGTTTGTTCAATGGTCGACTCAGTGCTTCCAGTTCATTCATTAATTCAATCTTGTAACATATGCGTGGGAGTCTGTGTGTGTGATTGCCAACCCACGACCAACTCTGTCTGACCATCGGCCGACATGGCATGCTTAACTAGTCCCCCTGACCCATTGGCCTCCACTACAATTATTAGTTAACTTTTATCAAGCGCGTGCGCATCAAGCATATTAAGCATTGGCGTAACTTTGTGTACATTTTTATCTTCAGTATAGATTGTCGTCTTTTCTCAATGTCTCTTTTTCTGTTTTTTATTTTATTTTTGTGTAACTAACTAATGTAGGGACAAGATAATAGGTCACTTTTGACAGATGTCAGTTTTATATTCATAGTGAGGTGACCTGCTTAAAAACATCGATTAAATGAATGAATCGAAAGAATCGATACAGACTTGAAACATATGTGAATTTTAAAAATGATCATGCGAATCCCTGTCCCATTATTATTTTTTCTTTCATAAATTAAAGGAGCAAAATAAGACAAGTACCTACGTAATTTAACAAAAAAATTGCTTTTATTCACTTGAACTATCGGAACTGCTATCTTCATCACTGCTGTCAGCACTCAGAGATATTATTAATTCATTTTCAATAATATTGTCTATTCTCACATCTCGTTCAAAATCTTGTAAAATTATTTTCTTTGTCTTCTCCACGACTTTTCGCCAGTCTTCTGTAGTGACTTCTGCACATGCAGTTTGTAGCAGAGTCAGCAGAGTAATTAGGTTTTACTATAATCACAACGTGGTTATAAATTTATGGTGATTTTTCTTCACAAGTAATCATTGCATTCGATTCAACTTACAATCCTATCAGCTTTCGATTTTTAGAGTAACATCCCTAGTGTTTAAAAAGAAAAAGGGTTGACTGACGCAACATTGTAACGACGTTCAGTTCTTTAGATCAGAAATTGTTTATTATGTTTAGAATGGTTTATTAGTGAAAGCAAATCGTAAAATTACTCGTATCGGTCATTATTACAATAAATATGTAAACGTAATTGAAAAAAGTTAAGCAATTGTGCAGTTCTTATTTTATGCCCGCCGTTACAAGGTCACGTTGTTGAATTTTGATGAAATGTCAAAAGTGACCTATTATCTTGTCCCTACATTACCCCTTTTATTACTTTTATGCCCTTCAGGATTGTTCTAACTCTTGTGTCAGAATCATAATGCTCTTCTTGAAATGATGTCTCATCATATGTCAGAAACACAATTACAGTGTCAGCCCTACGTCCACTCCATTTTCATTATCAAGCCATGACGCATACATAATTACCCCAGGATGTTGATAATGTCTTTCATTCACTGCTGTACTATTGTTATACGTAAATGTTATTTTAATGTCATTCTTCTATTTATAAACAAAGTTTTCAACAAATATGTACGTATGAAGGTTCTCTAGTAATATTGTTAATTAATCCTTCTAGGAACACTTATGCACCATAATGCAGATATCTTACATTGTTTGCGTTTGTGATTAGATAAATTTATCATTGTATCGTAAGTAGAAGGATAATTTGGTCATCAACTCTTGTTTTTGTCGACATCGACTCTATCATTCGCATATTCATGTGTTCAAGGTTTATTTTTTGTTGAGCAGTTGTTAATAATTCCGCCTACCTGCGTTGTGTTTTTGATGTTGCTTTTTATAGTGTCTGTTCGTTTATGGTTAGAAGAAATTAAATTTTGTGTTTGTACCTACTTCATTTTAAACTGGGTTCTATAAATACTGTGTGGTTGTACTATTGTATTGACAAGACACGAACTAGACGTATTGAAAGACCGTGGAGATTTTTGAAAGACTTTTACTAACCATATATTCATTACTATAATTATGAATTATATAATTATTTTCGTTATCTTTATGCACTTTCGTTATAGGCGCGTCTACCGTATTTGTGTGTGAGGTCTTTGACACAAATGAGGGCCTTGTTATCTAATTACTCATAATTTATCAAGAAATCATTCTTGAAGATAACAAGTAGAGCGTACCTGCTGGAGTGCTCGCTTTATAAATGTACCTACCATAAGTCTCTGTATAAGACAGTAATGATAATATTGCAGAACCGTTTTCAATTAACAGGCACCGCTATTTCAAAACTGCTATTGTTAACGATTGTGGAATAAAAAGAGGGCATAACAGAATGCTCTTGACCGATCAATTTACACCGTTTTGAATGGTGGATTTTGGAGCTCCAGTCGGCTGCGTTCGAGCGCCGACGCTTGCTAGTTACTTGCCCTGTGTCAACAACGAGCGCTCTCTCCTTCTCTCCCCTACTCGGTATTGTTTGTACCGTCTCCACGACGCGTCGCGCCGCGGTCACCGGCAATTTACTAACTAACGGTTAGCTAGCCACATTTATTTAACAGTGGACACTCACCACTCGAAAATATTCTCCGCTCAGTAATCCAATTACGGTCCTGCTCCAACTCCCGGGTCATGAGGGCAGTAAAATCCAATTTCGGTTACACAAACACACACAACTTATACAACGCTTTCCTAACTGACTGTCGGATAGTGCACTGTTCACGATAAAATCACAAAATCGGTCGGAGACACAGTATCACAGCGGCCAGCGCAAACCGGTTGTAAAGTGGGAGAGTGTAACAAGTCGGTAGTGTTTACAGTGGACGCGTCGGTTTGTGGCGCGGGGCGAGTAGCGCTGTCGCGTGCTCTCACGGCGCACTCGGCAGGGGCACTGGCGGCCGGGGCGCCCCCCCGCCTGCCCGCGCCCGCGCCGCCCGAACCCGCCCAACAGGCTTCTCTGCGTCTCTACCGTGCGTGTGCGCCGATGCCACGTCGCTCGATACTCTACGATGTTTTTTGTTTTCTGTTGTTGACGCTCATAAATGAGGGGTCATAGAAACTTATATGGTTCGACGAAAAAACGGCAGTGTTTGCTGGTGGCGGACATTATACTTATCTCGGGTCTAAAACATCTAGATAAATCATCAACAAGTAAAAAAAACTGTTCAGTAAACTGGATAGTCTTGTTGTCAAAATTTTGTTAGAAATAGTTAAAATAAGAAGAGAGTTTTAAATGATCGATGCAGAATTGCTGTCGAAAATGGCAAAGCTAGAGCCACATGTGGCAGACAGAGTTTATTTTCATTATTATCCTTCGAGCACCCCTCGCTGTGCCAGGTAGGGGCGCGCCGAGGTCCGGCAAAAAACGAGGGATCCATTTATAAAAACAACTAAACTTAGTAAACTGGGACTACTCAGCACCAAACAATTTAAAGCTAAGAAAAATAATCTTTTATTTAAAGCAGACAATATTCTTATCTTATTATAATGGCGTCCCCAATAGCAAACAATACTCAAACCCATTAAAAAGCAAGTTCATAGCCCCTTACAATATATCACAAAACCATAATTTAATTTGGCCTGTCAATATGTCAAAATAGTAACATACCCAAGCTTAATTGAATTTGTAATTTATTTAGCAGATTTTACTTTCACTTGGCCGTTAATTGTGGGTTGTGTGTGGGAAGGATGATGATCGTTAGAGAAATTGCTTGTCTAAATGCCAACCGATGTAACATGGACGTGCTCTATGGATGCCCGCGGGAGATGTGGAACTTATTGACTAAAACATGAATTTGGCATTCAATATCTAGGACCTAGCACTTCGAAGCACATTCAAACGTGGCCTAAATTATATACATAGCTTTCGCTTCGTTTCATAATTATTCTTGTTTAATAATCTAGTAGAATATTATACAAGCCACATAATACATGTGCTGTGGGAACATTTGTTCGTGTCAGGTGCTACCCGGCGGAGTACCTGCGGTAATACCATTATGCAGCCACAGATTTCTGTCAAATCTACGCTCGTAGGTAGTCGAGAATTTCAGATATTCGTAGCCAAGTGTTGATGCGCTTCGTGAAACGATTTGATTTCGACTTCGTTTTCCTGTATTCGAGTCAATAATCCACCACTCTGGAGATTTGTAAAATGTTCTCTGAAAATGGAAAAATCACAAGTGTCGGAGCAACAAACTTTGTGCGCATCATTTCTTATTTTTTAAACAAGGTTTATACATTTCATGAATCTCATTAGGTAATGAATAACTTATTTGACACTTACCTGTATACATGGTCAAATGCAATGGATTTGTATTCATTCAACGTACAAAAGTAACAATCGACGACCGATGCCTTGCGGCCACAAGCGGGCGTTCGGACTTTCTCTTGAATAACATATTACGAAAGATAAGTAAGAAGAGGTCCGAGATCTGTGCGCTCGATAGGCGACGCAGGTAGTAGAGCCCCCGGAGGTTCCTCGCGGTGGGTTATCGCGAACATTTGTCACGAGCCAGGCTATTCAGCTTTGATAAAATACCCCCAACCCCAACTCAGGGCGAGCGAACTAACTATCCAACTTTGTATCAGTTTACAGCGCCTCACTTGGCTTACCAAATTATTATCTAAAGCGCTTCGGATTAACAAGACACCTAGAACAAATTGGGATTAACTGGCTAAGTTATAGTCTGAGAATTATTTCAGCTTCGCTATGCTTTGCTCTGCATTACATTATCAGATATGAAACGGTTTACGATCTCTCGCGGAGCCTATTTGCATATCAGTGCCGGGTGTGGGCGCTAGTGCGCCGCTATTCGGGACAATATATTCCAGCAAAAGACGACGACGCTATCTCTGCCTATTGTACGAAACACCAAGAAAGGTGCTTTTGCGACTGGCGTCGTGCCACGGCACAACCGAACAAAAGTCTTCGGGTACTTACGGAACCATAGTATTCGCCCGTGTACGGAACAGACCCAACTTTTATACCGTAGTCCATTCCTATTTTAGTCTCTCGCTGCGCTGGTAAAAAATGGTTCAGAGAAGCGAAATCAAGTCGCAGATTTTATTACACTCGCCCCAGATAAGCCGCGCCGACTAGTCAGACTAGAAAATAACCATTTCAAAAGTAGTGCAGTTTGCAATATCATCTATAAAGCGAAAATAGTTATCTCCGGTGTGGCAAGGTGCGAGGGTGGCTGGCGGGTATCTGACTATCAGTCGGATGGCTGAGAGCCCTGCTAACGACGTCTCCGCCGGCGCGGCTTTTACTCGTACAAAACGGCTCCAATCTTTTCACCTCAGACCGCACTGATAAGGCACATAGTGCGCCATTCGTCATTACCATTTCCCCTCTATCGAGGTGCTTCTTTTAATAAATAGCTCTTCTCAACGACTTCAAAAATCTGGTAGATATTCGTATAATATATCTGTTTTATCAATTCTCCTTCACAATTAAAGCTCTCTTATTCTGGAATGACCTGCCTTTAACTATCAGGCAGGCTAAATCTCTGTCGATTTTCTAGAGTATGGTACAATACAACTATTACATCTCTACGTTGTAAAATGTCTCTCGCGTTAATTGGTGTTTTAAATGTGTGTTCTCATAGTTTATTGATATTTTTATTTATTTGTAACATGTAAATTAGTTTGATTTTCTTTTATTTCCTCTGTTTAGATATAGGTTTTATTTTTAAGTAATATTTATTTTTACGCCACCGACCAAACTGATCTCTTTCACCGCTTTCTTGCTAAGGTTGCCTGGAAGAGATCACTCAACGTGATAAGACTGCCCACTTGTGCATTTATTTTTTAATATTGTATTTTATTTTGGTGTGCAATAAAGAGATATATTGTATTGTATTGTAGAATATAAATAAATATTTACGCGTTAAACTAGTCACAAAACGTAATATATAATTATTATCTAACTCTAAATGTATCTTTCTAAACAACTCGATAAATAGGTCGATACAATTAACCAGCCATACTTCGATCTAACCAACATCCATCCATGTAACCCAAAAATGACGTCTCACAGTCTAATCCACTCGAGTTTTCTAAATTCGTCTCGTCTACGCGCCGATAAAATTAGAGCGAAGGAACGCGTGTGTTCCTCTTTTCTATTATAATGCCCATAATACGTGCTGCGTGACTTTGGAATCGGAATGCCATGCTTTTGGTATGGTAATGATGTTACGTGAATTCTTATAAAAATGCTCTACAATATACCGTGTCTCATGACCGTATAGTAGGTGAACACGATTATCTAGGCGTCCAACAATAATAGTGAAGTGACTGGAATTAATTGGATTCAGAGTTATTTTCATTGAAGATAAACACATGATCACCTTGCAATGAACAAAGCCTATTGTATCATAAATAGTAAGTTGCATCCTACTTAATTAAAAGCCTTCTTGCAGGTATCAATTTATGCAAATTAGCGTAGTTGCTATTGTTCAGTAGACATATAATTATAGATTTTTCTGCGACGGCTTACCATAACCGAAGCAAATGTTTTATCTTATAAACCCAGCTGTAATTCATGTTTTGTGTTATGCGAATTTTACGTTTACGGTTAGGTAACATGGGCTTTGTTCACAACACATTTTTATCTGTATAAAAATGTGGTTTGTGGCTTAGCAGTGTATAGAGGTGATACAATGCTCGCGTTCGCGCAATAGCTACCTATTTCTAAACAAATGCAAATGGAGCGTGTGCGGGTAGGCCCAGCCACGGCCCGTGCTGGACATCCGCTTAATAGCCGCGTATTGTGCTCTGTACGCTAATGGGCGAGTAATTGGCACGAGGTCAGCTGCGGTCACCGCCTGCCACCACCAGTGCATAGCCCACGCTATACAAGATACCCAGGTATCAAGCTCTCCCAGCTCAGATAGAGCCATGCATCTCAGCCGTAAGATTTAATTATACACGTAATTAAACGAGACTTCAATTTCATAACAGTTACGCTCGTTTACCAGATCACGATAGCGAGCAAAGACTGTCTGCACGCTAGGTTTGATGAAGCAGATACGATGATATCCAACCAGACTACTGACAGGAACAAGATATCTCCCTATACACTTTTCCGATTGATGAGATCTATAACAAACAACAAAGGTTATTGGTCTACATTTTGAATTTGTTACTACGAATGTAAGTTAGATTGTATGGAAGCGGTGACTGGTGACATCTGGTCCCAAGAGTTTTCGAACTACCTCAAGGGCCTCATACATGATTTGTTAATGAATAAAATCTAATCGTAATGACTCAAACAACCCACTTATACCTGTTGAAAAGTACATAACGATGAGTTATATTCCAATTTCGGATATGTTGCAACAGAGTTTGAATTGGGGTACACCGATTGGAAGATAAGTGAGCGGACTTGCGTGTCAGTCGGTTTGTCCTTGGTCGCCCGCTGGCCGCAGGAAGTCGCTCATTGTGTCGCGCTGACCCGTGTCCACACCGGCGAGAGCTGATACTCATCCATTGTGCTACTCTGCAAGTATCACTTTGCTCCGTCACAAGTCACAATAGGACGACGGACGTACATACATAGGGATCAATTCTTGGCCCTTCATTGTTTCTTATATTCACGAATGAACTTTATGAGACTTAGTGGTTTCAGAATATGTAGATATATGAAGTTTACCACGAGTCTTAGTGGTCTCAGCACCGCATGGGTGTCGGGTGTCGATAGACTTGTCGTCTGCCCGGATGGACGCGACTAATTACTCGGTGACGTCACGCCACGTCGCACGCTCCCACACGACTGTCTTATCATAACAATTAAATCGCAACGACCTCTTGCAGCTGACCCATGACGTCTTAGAAGCGCTTTTGTATGACGTATTTTTTCAATTTTAAAAGAGTTCATCTGACTAGCTCATACTCTTGTTCAAATAAAAAAGTACCATCCAGAGCTTGGTTGTGACTTGTTTATGAAACCAAGACTGATGTTTGATAAATATGAGTAAGTAGATTACTTGTTGAACTTTAAACAAACTTTAGCTCTTTGTAAACAGCCGCGTATCTGTGCTACTAATTGTGTATGGTGGTGTTTGTAGTCGCTATTGTAAAGCCTAAGCCTTTAGTCAGTGCAACGATTGTTTCAAGGGTGGGTACGGATCTAATCACACGTTTAGATAACATTAACCGACCGGAAGCGTTTCGTGTGTATGTAATTAAGGTTCCATTTCCTTATACCCAGGATCACAATGTTATCTCTCGTATTCAGGCGTATAACGCGTAATTATTAATCTTAACCGAGTATTGAGTGTGAGAAAACGATGCAAAATAGTGTCGTGGGACTGAGAGAAAAACAAAAGTCGATACTTTAGATGCGAGCGTCACGTAACACAATTTCCCACAACTGGCAATATTTATTTAAGTATTTGTTGGGAATGCTTTGTGTTAAGGCAAAAACACAGTAACTAATCAGCGAGGACGTGAACGAGACCTAGGGACAATGGACTGTCTCGCGGGTACGTTCCCAACAACTACAATAGCCCTAATGCGCGTAGACTATGTGCGTATTCGTGTTCTAATACACGATGCGTTTCATTCAATGGTGGGTCTACCTATTTCTAGTGCATGAAAATGTTATCATTCTCATTATAATAGGTAGACTTAATTTATTAAGTTTTAGATTTATAAGTATAATACAAAAATGACTTAAAAATACAGAAAACTTATACAAAACAGATATTTACAAAAAGTTCAGCACACCGTCCATGTTGTCGCTGTGCGGCAGGGAACCCAGGATGCTGGCAGTATTTCCTCTTTGAATGCAAAGACTCAAACGTTGAGAAAAATAGCTGCCAGCCCTGAGATCTCCTGTGGCAAGGACCAAACGCTTGCTAACCTGTTTCACAAATAATTTTGTGTCCGGAGATCACGGGCCCAACGTCTCAACAGATAGCGCAAAAAAATCATAATTTGCGCTAATCTGCGAGTATTTTCGTTGTTTCCCGAGTTGGGCCTGTAGTGCTGCAGCCCCGACGCTACGAGCGGTGGCACTGACGTGAGACGGCGCTAAGGTGTCTACACACGTGACGTCCCAGACCAAAGGACGGCCGAGACACCACGGTACTAAAGTAGCGCCGTCTGGCCTCTTGCCGTCATCACGTGAGAGCCCACTCGGCTCAAGCACCGAAGGCATGCCAGCGGTGGAGAGTGCCCGCCTGACTAAATCATTGAGCACCCAGTGACGATAAAGTCGGCCAGCACTCTTCACACAGGCCAACCCGTGGCGTCCGGACATGTCCACGTTCTGGCCGCACGGACATCGATGAGGCTCACATAATTTTGCACCCACACGCAAACCCACAGCTACGCGCAAGCTTTCCGGATCAAGTACGGTGGCGAGGTTGTCAGATGGCAGTGCGTGAAGCCAGTAGCCTGACTCAGCTTGCGATACTGCAAGGAGACGCGCTCGGTCGGTATCGTCTGGGGATTGGTCTAACAGTGCTGAAAAGGTTATTTTAAGAAGAGGGCTATCCCAGGACCGTTGGATCCCTAATTCAGTGGGGAGATCCGTATTTTGAAATGAAGCACTCCAAGCTTCCAAGGCTTCTGCCTGGCATGCAACCCGAACATCAGTGATAGAAAGTATTTTTCCGATGAGGGTTTGCGTGCCGTAGCTAGAAGCCAAAAAAGCTGGAAGTGCCACACTTGATGTTGTACGGATTCCCAGACCACCGAAACTGATGGGTAGTGTTGCCTGTGCCCAAGAACGATCGTCAAAAATTAAATTTAGAATTTTGGTACATGTTTTTCTTAAAGCCGAGTCTACAAGGTCCAGCAATGAAGGAAAAAACCACACCGGGCAACATCTCAGAAGATAAGTGAACTTCGGGGTAAATAAACAGAGTCTCAGTATGTATATTGCCATGTGTGGTTTTATCTTAAAAAGTTTATTTGAATTTTGCTCAAAATTTTCAATTTTTGAATGCACAATAGATGGAATTGCATCCGGAAATATTGGAGCGCCTAACATTATCAGAGAAGATTTAGATTGAACGGATATGCCAAAACATATTGAATTAAATTTTTCTAAAATTGAAAGCCGAAACGTGTCTGAAATACGATCGGGGAAGAAAATTTCACATTTGCTATAATTTAGAGATAGACCAACACTTTTAAATTGTTGGACTATTTTTTGTAGATCATTCAATACTACCGAAGCATCTCCACCTAAAGAGCCATCGTCTAAATACCAAGAATTAAATTTTGAATTTAGTCCAGAAATTATCTTATTTATCCCTAAAGAAAATATAGCAGGACCGAGCGGGTCTCCCTGCTGGCATCCTACACAAGAAGATATTTCTTTGTCTCCGTATATGAGCTTGGTAGGGGCACCGTAGCACTGCCACATGTAATGGTATATTTCTGGTGTTATGGACTTAATTTCATTTAAAATGGTACCCCTATCCAGGCTATTGAAAGCGTTCCTAACATCGATCTTTAGAAATACATCATAGTTATTATCGGACTGAAGAAAAGTGCGCGCAGCATGTACGGCTGCCTCACAGCCAGCTTTCACTGCGTAGCCCAGTTGGTGCGGCTGGAAAATATTATTTAATTTATTAGTTAACTTTTGACTGCAAAGTTTGGAAGTAAGACGCCTTAAAGTATTGCCAACTGCTATGGGACGAACACCACCATCTTTTTTATTTAAAGCAACTAAGTTTGCGCCATACAAAATTGGAACTACTTCCTCAGCGACTTGGCCCTTCAGCATCAAATTTACCAAGGCAGTGAGGTTTCTTATTAGGGATTTAGCTGAGTCTCCGATGAAAGGGTTGACAAGATCTTTTAGGTGCTGAGGAGTAATTCCATCCAAACCCCCGGCAGATCCATTTGGAAAAGCTTTGATCGCATTAAACACGCTTTCCTCATCGACTTCAAGAGGGATCTCTGCCGAGGGTGAAGATGGAAATTGAGTGGAGCCTGACTGTGGTGGGTGCTTTTCACAAAGGGCATTGTAAGTATCATTAGAGTTTGTGGCCAAAGTGTCATTAGAGAATAAAAGTTTTGCAGCGCCTCTGATATTCCCGTCTGACACTTTGTCTTCAATATGTTTAAAAGAGCTTTTGGGAGCGTGCACCATTGCAGTGTGAGATGGTAAATACTGCCGTGATGTGTTTGATTTTATTGCAGATGTTAATGATCGTTGTTTTGATTCCTTGGCAATGTGTAAGGTGTAATATGTAAAGGTTAGCAAATTTTCCCAAGCAGCTAAGTTGTTTTCTGCCACGACTTTTGCAACACAATCTGCTAAACTTTGTGCTACTGTAGCACGAGCACCTTTTGGAATTCTTTTCACAATTTTTAGCGACCCTTTGCATTGTGAGAGCCTCGTCGACAAAGGTAAGTTACTCGATGCTGTATCTGTGGGCTGAGGGCTCGTAGATGGTAAATCTGTAAAGGTTTCGTAAGTCCTGGGGATATGGCGACGGCTACAATGTATTTTTAGTCCGCGTTGGCCCTTATAAAGCCGCCTGTCGCCACAAATAATGCACTCGAGTAACTCGCCTTGAGATGAAGAGGACGGTGTGCGAAGTTGATCCCCCATAAAGCTATACTAAAAGAAAAACATAATAATATATACAATAAACACTGAAAAGTTTTTGTTATGACAGCAATTGACGGCAGCGTGTAGTCCTGGTTGTCATTCGTGTTTTGGAGCATGCGTAATCGCTTTGTGCAATGCGCACAAGAATAAAAACTCTATGCCACGGCTTGGTGCCATGATAACTTGGTGCTGATTGTCAATAATGACTATTTCGAAATCAAATATGTAAACAAACAATAAATCTTCAGGAAACAGCTGTATCAAAGGCAATACTGCCAAAATAAATAAAGCCACCTTTGCAGCCACCAAACACGAAAGTAATACTGTTAAATTTGAATTGGTATACGTCTCACGAATAATTTTGAAATAATTTTAAAATTATTTTTGGAGGAAACATGTATGACATCGACATGACATGACATGACAAGTCCGTTATCAGTTTATCCTTATAGGTAGACTAAATATAAACATAATTATTTTAATGTTATGAGAAAAGCTATTTGTATACCATAACGTATGACGTGCAATATTTCTTTTAATATCAATGTCCTAATATAGTGTTATGGTTATAGTTTGGTCACACATGTAATATCGTGGGTATGATTAAATATAATACATACTAGGAATTTAGGTATTCCATATTGATACAATATTCGCTTGAGTTTATTAGGTAGATACCTATTCAGAATTTACGTAGGTATGGGAAAATTTAAGGAAAGTACGGTGATATCGTTGCTGTATGAGCATATACCTAATATATTACCTCCGTAATGGCTCGTTGCTAAATCACTATGTTAAGCATGACCCACCTACTTATTTTGTGATCGATCATTACCTTCGACTTGTCTAATCGGTAATTCATACTGGAATGAGCATCATTATCGTTGAGATCATACTACGGTATTGCATTACGAGGAAGGTATCGTAATCACCTGTAGTTATTCTGGTACTACGAGTATATCATCAGTTGTATTGTATAGGTACTATAGACATAGAAAGTCGCATCGCTATACATGTGTTGTCAGATGTAGTAAGTTGGATAACAATGGAAGATTCGCAATCGAAGAACCGTCATCATATAAGCGCGAAAGTATCTAATTAAGACTGTATTATGTGTAAGTGTTTTTTATGAAACGAATGACATAATAAGCAAGTTGTGTGAGCCGTGATTGTTTGACAAGCATGTCCATTCCACATACAGAGACAAGAGTAAGTATTTTTTTATTTTTTAAGAAATTAACTTAGTCATCAAGTTTGCTTTAAATATGTTATTAAACTTGATTATGCCTATTTAAGATTCTAAATCCTGTCCATCCAAAGGTTGCCTCGAAGAAATCGCCTAAGGCGATAAGGCCGCCCAATGTTCATTAAATTAATTTTTAAATTTCTTTTATTATGTTATTTCTTTGGTGTGCATTAAAGATATATCTTATCTTATTATGTACTATGTATTGGGCGACAGAAAAACGGGTAGTCTTGTTGTAATTTGCCTAATAGACGTTCCTCATCACCGAAGTAAATTAGTTAGTTGTGTTGTAATTGGTGATAAAAGCTAATCAAGCTGTAAATAATATACTTAAGCTTAACTTTGATTGAAAATTCCAATTTTTAACAACAAAACACTCCGAAACATGAACGACGCACTGCCATACTGACGTGCAATGCAAGATGGCCGCGGCCATGTAAATTAGTTGTCCTCAGTGAAGACTAGATGGCAGCATAAGTATCATTTTTTAAATAATTCAGGAACTTAGTATTCCACAGTGACCGGCATTTCCCGCTGACCGGCATTCCCCCACCTTACCCTACTAGCATACCAGAAGAAACAAGATAAGTATAAAACATAGCGCTGCAAGCAAAGTTTCTAAGTTTTGCTTCTCATGTAAGTAGTTTCTAAGTTTTGCTCACAAGCTCTCGCTAGCCAAATAAGCGTTCACAACTCTCAGTCGTAAATATATGTTCGCCGCGTCGGTCTAAATTTGGCGCAGCCAGTAGTCGACAATACAGCGACAACTAGTCGGTTAAATGTGACAAAACCTCATTTGTCATGAACTCGTGTAATGTTTAACATCCTGCTTGGCTCGTACCCTTTTTGTGCGGAGTTTTGCGATGTTTTGTACGCTCCGGACACAGGAAGTCCGGAACGTTGCGAGATGTGATATTTTGTGGGCTTAGCACTGTTCTTGTAATGATTCTTACTTAGATTGTGACTGCTGTTTCACCAAATCAGATCTGTAACACTCTTGATGGGTTTGAGGTGTCTGTGACACCTCGAAGCATGTGCGCTTCCGCTGCGGCTTTATGGTGACCACAGATCACAAATCATTATGATGTGACAGGTATCATGTGAAATTACGCAGGAAAGTACATAAGTCATAAGTCAGTCAGTAGATACATTAGGTAATTACTGGAAATCACATACAAATGACACATACACTATAAGTCCCGTACCACGAATAGTATTATTGAACATTACCGAAAACAACGCTACTTACCACAGTGAAGTGGAAATAAAACGATTCCCAACCGTGAATCAGCAAACGTACCCATACCAAACCCACTCCACTAATATGGGTTAGGTAGTACGTAAATGATTCCACTAAACACATTGTTCTGCTCGCTCTAGTTACGAGTCCAGTCAACGATCTATCTCAACTACACTGCAGGTCAGTTAATGGACAGAGCTGGGTAAATTACGAACTGCAACATGTATGGGGTACTTAACTAATTGGAACGTAGTATTCTGCTCTGCGGGTAGTATTGTGGAATATTCATCTTTATCATCATCATCAGCAGCAGCAAATATTCAACGACTCATATAATAAAGCCTGTTTTGTCAGTCGTTGACATAAAATTGCGCTGTTATAGTACTTAATTAACTTTGTATAATATAGAATATGCTTGAATTACTACAGGTGAATATTTTTAGCCAGATCGTCTAGTATTGATATACCTAGAACGGCATTCGTTAAGCCATGTTAGAATCCTTAGGGCAGATTGAAAACTTTGACACTGGAGTTAGCCACACGCATACAAACTTACTATTGCTAAAAATCCATAACTATTTATTACATTAATGTTGATAAATAATAGAAATTTTATATTGTTATTTTTAGGTTATTGTGTATTTTATATGAACATAGCATTATATATCACCGCCTAACCATTATCGTTTTACCTTCCGGTTTCGTATTTAGCCTTTATTGCATTATACACAAATACCTACACGTTATAGATAGGTATATGTTTTGTGTAAGTTGCTTACACGTGCGTAAATTATAATAAGTACAGTGTACACAGAGCCTGCTCATTTTGCGCTTAGCTAGGCATAACATTATTGTAACTCAATATACCGTCGACTATCTGAAACTGCATAACTGCCTATAACTATCTACAAAGTAAGTTAGCTTCGTTACTCTACCTAGGTATTATGATATCTATGACTGGCCTGTTAGCTTAGTTGGTAGTGGCTCTGCCTTCTAATCTAGAGGTTGCGGGTTCGATTCCCGCGAGACACTAGTATTTAAGAATTTTAAAATTTATAATTACTTGTGTTGAGTCTGGTTGTTTGTATGTATAATAAGTATGTATTTACAAAAGAAAAGTATAAGTATTATATCCGTTATCTAGGACCCACGACACAAGCGTTTGCTTAGTGTGGGGCTAGATGGCGCTGTGTGCAATGTCCCGGAATATTTATTTATATATTTATTTATGTATGTATACATATTGTAACCTGTGTTACCTAAACCATTACATACGGACGGATAAGTGAGAAAGCATTGCATTTTATAAAATGAGTGCAAGAGATTATTTATTTAGATTTGCTGCGACGTTTTTTTTCCTTAATTATTATTAATCTTTGCGTATTGTTTTGCTAAAAATCTAACAATATTGTAATGTACTGACATATGCCCGAAGCCTTATTCAAACTCTTGTCAATCTTATCAGTAGGTAATCAAGAAACACTTCCACGTCGTAAAAGCCGTCTGACCTCTAAACTTCCAAACCAATGATTATGAGCCACTCTCGAAACGATGACGATGATAAAATTTATAGAAACTAGTTGAGATAAACGCGATCCATGGCTTGCATTGTGTAGAAAGATGTAGAGATACACGAAGATAACTGGTAATGTAATAGGTATTGTTTCAGGGATAGTTGATTTTCTATTAGGAAATAGCTGAGCGGTTGTTAGCGATCAAGACGTTTAACCTAAATTGTATGATTGTCCGTGCCGTCCTGTGGGCCCTAGCGATTCCAATATGGCAGACCTCAGATGTCTTTTATGCCTCTACGATATCGACCTATTGATGTGTATGCTAGCTTTCCCGTAAGGGATATTTTTTTTTCATCATCATCATCATCCACAGCCCTTGGGATCCCACTGCTGGGTATAAGCCTCCCTTTGTATGTGCCATCTGCTCTGCGTCGATCTTGTGCAGACCTAAATGTGCTAAATTATACTCGTTTACATTAGGTTTAGGTACATAAGTTTATAGTTTACTTACACACATTTGGATCTCTTTGTTCGAAAAAATAAGCATTTTATTTTTTTTATTATATAAATGGCGTTATTATATAAAAGTAAGTGGTGTAGCCGGTATATAAAACAATTATTATTGATCTCCATTTCTTTATGGGCAACGAAAAAAACTCTTTTAAAAATTTTAAATGTTTATGGTGAAGCGAATTTTATTTGTAAAGTAAGTCAATGTAATAAATGTAATTGATAACATCTGATAAAGTTGAACAAATTTGACTACCTAGATGAGTTGTAAAAACTAGTCATCAAATTTACCTGCCGTATTTCCTGAGAACTAGATAACTTAGTACCTAAGTAGGTATGGAGGTGTATTTTTCTCACTAGGTCTGTTAAGTATATAACAGGAATGAAATACTCATGATAGCTTGATATTTATTATATGTTATTGACAGTTACTAAAATGATACTAAATTTCGAGGACAACATTTTACATTTATGACTGCGATTTCCAAAACAGATCGTTTCTCTGAAAAACAATCTTAAACGTTTTGTTTGTGTAACCTCGAGGTGGAGCAAACAGACTGACTTATTTGCATAAAACGAGTTCGCCGAATGACACCACCCGGGGATTATTTAATGAGGATTACCTAACATAACAAACATAACAAAACATCGGGTTGTAAAACAAACCTGCGACTTTCGCACGAGCTCATGACAATGTTAAATGTTAAATTATAAATAAGACGCAGCGCAAACATTTGAGGAGGATGTTTAGCTGAAACAGGTTGTTTTATGTTTTACTTTTGCAACGATGTTACAAAGCAGGCAGCAACTCTCAGCACATAGGTAGGAACGTCACATAGTCCCTAGTGTCGGCACCTAACAGAAGGCTAAAATAGACCAATATGGTTAGTCGATGTTTCCTTATGAACATGCGAGTTCGCCAGTGGGTGGAGCAAACGCGTACTTATGCCATTTGCCACAGCCAGTTTATGCTTCCCGAGACCGAAATAATCCACTATCGACGGTTTCCGTCATAGGAAAATTGCAGCTTGTTGTTGAAGCTATAAGCTGGTATAAAAATAGCAGATGGTCGATTGAAATGAAAAAATATCACCAGCAACCGAAGGGTGTGGATGAGATAAATCTATTCAGTAAAACCAATGAGAAAATAGAAATGAGGAACTTGTTTTTAGGTTTAATCGAATGCCAACTGTACTTCAGAGTAAAAAATATATATTTAATTAAATACATAGGTAGGTATGTATGAAAAAAATATTGTTTATTTTACTAGTATCTATATCTACCAAACGCATAAAAACATGCGTTGCTGGTCTGAATCATAATCGACTACATCCGTTATTGGTCAAGAGCATTGCAGCATTCAGATGTTATGATGATGGAGCAACGAGCGCTCCCAAAATAATAACACTTGCAATCGATCTACTGAACTCGATGTAAAAGCAATCTGGTACATAGGTACCACCTACATATCAATAGATGAAATGCCTAGCACAAGTAGCTACGGTCATATGCCATATCGTAGATTAAAATGTACCTATCAAACTACATAATTTTATAGTTGAAACTTTGTGGGTCAGTTTGTACATATAATATAATATAAATATTTCAGGACATATCACACAGCGCCATCTAGCCCCATACTAAGCTTACGCTTGTATCATGGGTACTAGATAACGGATATAATACATATATACTTTTCTTTTGTAAATACATACTTATTATACATAGGAACGACCAGACTCAACACAAATAATTACAAATTTTAAATATTTATAATTATTTGTGTCATGCGGGAATCGAAGGTATAATATATGTAGGTATGTGTGAAAAAATATAAAATCTGAAGCAGTAGGTATAATGCGTAGATGAAACTCAGTATGCATAGATTACCTATCGTTGGTAATTCCTTATAACCCTGGATCGGAAGGTCTAGAATAGTATAAAATACAAATTGAAGATTGAATGGGGATCATTAACGCATATTTTTTTCAAATTATTTTTGTCATAATTAATGTAGCATAATTATACCTAAAGGCAGGCATATAATATGAAGCGTAATAATATAGTGTCAAATTATATACCAATTTTCTTATAAATTATATAGTACCCATGACACAAGCGTTTCCTTAGTATGTAGCTAGACGGCGCTGTGTGACTGTCCCGGAATATGTATTTAATTATTGATCTGACCTTGAACTTCATATTACACTTGTCCATTAAATTAGATAGAGTCCCCATCAATTCAAAGAATGTTTCAAAACAAGGACAGCGGCGCGCGTTATTCGAGCAATGTCCGTAATTCCGTGGCCAGATTTACGAGACCGACTCTCAGAGTCATCTCAGTGACGCGCCCGACTCGGAAGTCCGACCGGTTCCGAGCATTCCTACAAATCCAGACCACAAACCTTACAACCCAGAGATTCCTAACGATTTATATTTAAACATGGAGAGACATTAAACTTCCTCAGTCTATACTGAACGTAGACCGTTCTACTACTATACACTATACATAGTTTTCATACCTACTGTACGGGTATGTTAGACGCTTATCAACCAGTAAACGTGTATAGATTGAGTGTGTATTGTATCTTTCAATTAATTTAATAATATAAATAAGATATATTATTGTACGCCGCCTGTTTACAATTGTAAGTTATGTCCATCCAAAAGGTTGCCTGGAAGAAATCGCCTAAGGCGATAAGGCCGCCCAATGTGCAACACTTTAATTTATGTATGTTTATTTCTGTTTGTAATTTTTGTGTTCTTATGGTGTACATTAAAGTTATATTCTATTCTATTCTATTCTATTCTATTCTATTCTATTCTAAACAGAGTAAACAGCCTGCCTAAAGCTAATTACCATTGTATTCCAAAATGTAGGAGAGGCAGACTTGGCCAAAAAAAAGTACCCCCTGAATTTAGAGACTCTTGGATTTTGTAGATACAAATTCTAAAATGTATCTATTACTCACATGATGATTTTATTGACGTGTGTGCTGGATTTTTTTCTAATAATGAAGCGTCTCTTGAACGTGATGTCGATGGTAAAGCCGCTTTATTTCTATTCCTTTGCGGCCACGGCCATTAACATATAAAGAGACGGAAAAACTATTCCTGATTCAATGAAGATTAACTCCAGGAAAGTTAATAGCCGCTCTGCCCAAGTTGAAAATTTTTTCGCATTAAATAATTATGTTTAAACCCTTTTTCATAAAGTTTATGTCCTTACGCTTACTTTATTAAGTACCCGAAGAGATTTGAATATATTACGATTAATTAAATTTGAAATATTGACTGACTTTACAGCAAATTATTGAGCGTATAGGCAGCGTATAGAATTCGGAATTCCAGGCCATTACAATGGGGTTTTAAATCGCCGGGTCCCTGATATAAAATCGTTTTCATGACACGTGTGCCCGCAATCCATTTATTTTATTACCCCACATATTGCGTGACCTATCTTTCCACCACTGCCCCAACCGTGACATTTTTAATCCTCCGGAAGAAAGTTATAGAGCTCAATCTTGCACGATTTCTCTCATCAATGAACTCTCTAACATTTATTGATAAATCTTTTTGTTTTGCATGAATCACGAATACATTTTTCAATTACTGTAACTAGGCATGCTTTATTCAGCGTTAAATACAATTTAATGCAGTTTTAATGTTTGTTTCGAAGCGGAAAGCCGATTAGCCGTAACTCGTACATAGGCACAAATGGTCGCGTGTTGGTTTGCTTGCATTGCGACGTATAAAATTGCTGCTTGCAGAGACAATGGAACCGCTTGCTCTATTACTCGAGCAAAAATATCTTCAATCTAAAACTAATTTTTATGTAGGGTAAGTGGATTGCTAAACCTTTGTAATAGGGTGGCTAATGATCCCATTTCAGTTGCGCAAGTGCTCAAAAGATATTTTGAATGGATTGATAAGTGGGTGTGATCAGTCTAAAGTGACTATTTGAAACTCAAGGCTTCAATAATTTGGGACGAAATTTGGCAGTGGGCTTGAAAGTTTACTTTGTAGGTACTAAACTTCAATTATTGTAATTGCCATGCCGATTTCAAGACACGAAAGTACTCGTGTTATTTGTATTCTTACATACTTACTCGAGCAATATACCTACCTGTTTCATGTGTGAAAATGAGGCACCTGTTCAAGTATGCCACGTTTTCAGTCTATGATGAGGAAATTCCTACATATTTGGGCCGGCGCGATGATACGCTCGCGTGATCGCAAGATTTATAGGATTACTTTTTCAACTGCAATGCGTAAACTAGCATGGCTGCCACATTTCACAACGTCTAATCATAACGAGGGAACTAAAATAGCCTGGAATTTGTTCTTGTTATTGAATGAGTGTGACGGTAGCTTCTCGTTGAGTGCCGACACAAATTGTTGATTACAAAAGAGCAGCAATTGAGACGTCAGAGGCGCAGGAAATGTTCTGATTGAAAATTATGTCTGGATTGGACAATCTCAGCTCATCTAGCCTACATTATAAAATAAACATCATTCACAACACCTACTTGCATTAACTCTCAAGTGCAAATGAGAACAAGAAGTACAAAAAGTCGAAGCAAATTAACTTGAGTTATGTCAGACAATATTTTTTGCTTAACAATGATATCAATCATGTAATCGTATCTGCAGAGAAAGTTACATCTACTCAGAACTGTGAGTCCACATCGTTTCCGGTTTGCTATTGTTTGCAAATGGCGCATAAACTATTGTTCTTTAATGAATATGATACCATTGATGTTGAGTACTACAGCCATGTTTGGATTGCATTTAAATAAGCCGCTTGTAAAAATGGCTGGGAGAATAGTTTAATTGGTTGGAAAGCGATGGGACTTGTGGGCAGATGGTGAAAGTGTGGTCGGAGGTCGCGACCGCGGCCCGAGGGGCTGTGTCATCTGATTTGATACAAACGATCAGATACACTGAGTTTTGGGGATTTCTATTCCTTATTTATCAACTCATTTTGTAAGTGAATTATTCATCACTGTCTCGTTGCAACATTTAGAATGTATGAGGGATTTTATTAGGAAACCATAAAGTAAACAAAGGTTTTGTCCACCAATAAAAGTTGATATCCCGTTGTCAGCAATTCACGGTGACGGCCGTTGGTTTTACGATTGTCTCTCTAAAGACAAGGATCTTTTGTGGAGGAAGGTTTCGAGGGGCGTATATTTTTTGCGTTACGACGAGTCATAGTGAAAATGACGAAGGTCTCCGGTCCTCGTGAACTATTAATCTAGCGAGTAGGTAGTTAGGTGGTGGTTATTGATGAGCTCACTGTATGAGTCCAGCTTCATACTCGTATTTCATTAGTGAGTCTCAACGTGGCACAAATTGGTGGAGGCAATCGCGTCGGTGATGGCGAGCGGCGACCGGACGAATCTCATTAATAGCCCAGATTGATAGCCCCTGGAAAATGCTTTAAATTATTTCACGCCACATTAATATTGAATATCGCGCCGCTTCTAAAGCTCCCATGTTGGACACCTAGTTAATTACACTTGTAGATGAAGCCAGAGCTTATTTAATGTAACTACATATATTATATTTTCTTTGGTGTCGTATTAAGGCACGGTAAGTCGGAATGTAAGCTTACAAACTTTGCTGTTTCCCTACTTAATGCTTTCTACGTTTTCCTGTTTGGCTTCCGTTGGCCTGCCGAAATAAATGTGTGCGAATCAGGGCGATAAAAATGGCTAAGTAGGTACTACTTAGGGAAAGTTTTTGTATGTCTTGCCGGAACTTCCTGTAATATTCAGAAGTGCTGAGCTTTACGTAGAGCTATATAAAGCTTTATGGCTATAAGTAAAGTTGTGCTGTATTCAGCCGAACCCAAACATGACTTACGAGTTCGTGCTTTTCGTGTTTTGTACTTATAAAGCTCGGGTTCAAAATGCACCTTTTAGATAGCATCAAAAGTTTTTGTGGCATAATTGCAAGAAGTGGTCTAAAGTCACGTAGCGTTTTGTAATCTGTCGGCATTGTGGTCCGCTTGAAGAGGCCACATCGCTGGGAGCGCCCCGGGCTCCGGAGCCTGCTACATCGAATCAATCCGAGCCCAATTTAAATAGATAGGTAATGGCTTGTTGCGCAATGGAACATCGCGACCGTCGACCCGTGCTCCGTGAAGTCCATTTGATCACTTATGCATCAAACGCGTTCCGACACCACACCAGCCTCGGCACCGCGTCCCGTTCTTAATAACACTTTAATAGCCCCAGTCAAGTTCAAAAACATTTTCAATTTAATAGGCGGTTGCTGCCATACACTCGTGTTGGCTCTACATCAATCAAACTCTGCCTTTCTATGTTTTTATAGCGTGGACCAAAACTGCTCCTAGAATTTTAATGACTCTTACTTAGGTAGGTACAACTTAATTACCAAATGTCGTTATAAAGCTAAATGCTTACAAAACGTTAGTTAAACAAGTTACCTGTTTTGGTGGACTGGAGTTACAAAATTAGCCTACCAAAGTGAATTTGATAAATGACTATAGATAGTGAACTACATGCAAGATTGCTATCATTGACCGCCTGTAATGTGCATGTTCTTATCGCATTTCACGAATAGCAGAGCATTTTGTAACGCTATAATATAACCTTGATTTTGAATATACACATACAATACAAGTAGCAAGTAAGTTTTTTGCTTATCGGACTTAAAGCGTAACTGAACGGGTTTTTTTTATTATTTATAGTACGTCAGTTTATTAAATTTTGTGATTATTTTTTTGCAGTACAATAAGTACTAACAGACCTAATTCCGTAGATTCCTCGAAATGTCCTTACCGGCTATTAGACAGACTTTTCCTCGAAACGGGACCTGCAACCTACAGACCTACCGCATTACCGCTGAGAATGTCTGTACTAAGAACATTTTCTAAGGTTAATTGATGGCTTACGTTCGTGAATGCGTGCTGGAATGCTGCCCTTGCAGATTTATGCCGTTTGACTTATAATAAATTGTTTCGCCTTGTCTGTCGTACGAAATCCATGCTTGCTCTCGTTAACAAACGAATACCCAAATTTGCGCTGGCCTTATGCGCGTAAATTCTTGAGCAACATATTTGAGCCCGACATAAAAGTCGGCTATTTTATAAAATTAATATTAGCTCGTTAAAAAAATCTGCCAATTAGGTTTAACAAGTGGTCGTAGAGCTAACGGTCGCGAGCAACTGCGTCGCTAAATGGAGCGGATCGTTATTAGTTCTATTTGAATTGAATTTTTTACACTTATTGCTTTAATGCCGTAGCGAAATTAAAGACTATCAAGATTTGAGACTGAAAAAATATTGTTCATTTGTCGTTCCTCTGTTATTGAAAGAACTGTTAGAGGTGCACGTGTTTAATTTCGAGTCTCATTAAGTCAGATACATACTTACCTATAAGTAAGGTCTTGACAATGTTCAACATTAATTTAAAGAACAAAGAGCCGGTAAGAGAATAAATTAGGGATTTATTAGCATGTAGGCAGTTCACGCCTGAGCGCAGATCTCGTCTGTTGTCACTTCCTCCGGCGCGGATCACTGCGCAGACTGGCCCGCCAGCCAGCGCTACTGAACTTTGCCTTTGGTTTGTTGAACTGGGAAGTGTATGCTTTTAGGCATGTAATAAGTAACTCATGAATACGACTTTTACCTACTTATAGCAGATGTTCTTGTATTAAGCGTGTTATAACTCTACATATACTTTACTTTGAATACTCTCTGAATTTAAACTTACAAAAAAAGTTTGTTCTGAATTTAAAGACTCCTAGAAAAACAGATTCTGGTGTATATAGGTATTTTTATAAGTCGAGATCATTGGAAACTAACTCTGGTTCCAAATAGCTTCTGTCAGATTCATCGCAGATAGTGTAAGTAGTTCACGTCAATTACAAGGGCTGCAAAAACATGCGATTGTAATGCAACCAGATAAGAAGATTCGCATGTCAATCATACACTTTATTTGCGTTATTGAACTTTAAACCAAATGGCTTACAAATCGGACCAAGGACGAGAACATCGTTTGAAGATAGACTAATATCTGGGTTGCTGTAACACACGTTCCATACTTAGCCGTAATTATAGAACTTATTATTTTAGGTAAGTGGGTAGTTATTATTAGAAAAATAGCATGGTCGTACTCGCTCTACTATAATTATTTCTATCGTACTAATAGGTACTGGAAGTGTAACCACTGCGATAAAGTTTTCTACTGACATGGAAACCTTTGTGTTGCTACGACGATTTTTAAAGTGAAATTGTATAATTTTAGTGTAACAGAATAATAAAGAACCTGATATAACGAGGACGTTTCTTTGTTATGTTATGTAGAGAATATTTGTACGAAATATTATTTATACATATGTATGACTGTATGAGTAGGTATCTAATTGTACCATTTATAGTGAAGCACATTCACATACAGCTTCACGCACGTCTTTCAACTAATGTGAATGAATGAAACAAAACTTAAACTATAAATGTGGTCTTTATGTCCATCGCATAAGGTCCAACCGGTAGAGATGTAGAAATAATATTTCTTGTAACTATGTCCTCACAAAAACCGTCTCCAAATTTTGTAAAGATGTGTGAGGTCAGACGGCTCACGACGGCCTCTCCTCATAAAGGATGGTTTACGTAAATTCTAAAGCCACTATCATTAATCACAATATTGTGATATAACATTTTAATTCGAAATAATGTTGTAGTGGCTGGATTGTTAGTAACGTACAACTTTACTACGCTACAAAATTACTCTTGACATCTTTGTAAAAATGTTTGCTCATTTTTTTTTCTCTCTCAGACAGGGATAATTGCGTCGATTGTTATATTGTTGCTGTAACTGACTCTTGATGAGTTCAGAAGACATGCTCATTGCTCAGTCGGAAAAGGCCGAAAAAAGTGTCACGGCATAAGAAAAGTCATCAATCAAGTCCCCGCAAAAAGGAAGAATTCTCAACGGGAGACAGCAACGCAAGCAAAGTTTATAAAAAATGAAATATTTCCCCTCGGCGTTGACACGCAGAATTGAAATAAAACCGCGCTGTTTTGGAGAAAAAAATAAACGGGAAATAAAACATTTCTTGAAGATCATAAAGAGCACTTGATCCCGTAATATGGTTAAGAAGCGGAGAGCAGGCCGGAGCGAGGTTCTTTTACGGTAAACATTCTCGTTTTGAGTTCTTGTTTGCTATTGGCATTGCGTGTTGCTTATTTGGGTGTAGTATTGCATCGACTACATTTCTTATCCCGTCTCCTACGGCCGGCTGGCGCAACCTGGCAGGACTGGAGCTGATCGATGTTTTCAAACACACCTAAATACAAAAAGTTGAGTAATTAAACGACGCAAACGCAACTGCCACTCCCCGTATACGGTTTCACACTTCACCTTATCGTTTAATGTACATTTGAATGTATCTAAATATGTATTCATATTGCCGAGGGCAAAAATGTAGAAGGTACTACCTAACTGCCTACATCCATGTCCATTAATTAGCAAGTGTTACGAGAACCGGCCAAGGTTATGCAATATTAGAGGCAAGCATGCGAGCGGTGTCGTGTGCTCAGAACCACAGGGACCTATGTAGTATATGTATACATACTTATAAGCGAGTATATAAAATTATCTTCTTATGGAAATGCTCGTATTTTTATGATCCTAATCATTTATTTTTCGTAAATTATTTACACGTTTCAAACAATAAAATTGTGTAAAAAACAAAATATAGAGAACGCCAGTTCATTTCTATGCTCAATAAGATATACCTACCTATGCTAACAACATAACTACAGAAGCAGCTTGAACTACGTTCTTGTAACAATGTATATTGTTGTAACACTTCCAACCAATACCTACCAGTCCATAGATCCAGTACAGACGTGATAGTTCGCATCGCCTGCGACCTGCAGTACTATGTCAATGCACGTGAGAAGTGTGCGCTGAATACTAAACCACGTGGTTAGGAGCGTAACGGTCGCAACTGTTGAGATTCCAACAGATAAGCCGTATTTTGCCCATTGAAATCGGAGTTAGCTTACATCTGCAAGTTGCCTACTTGTTGAGTTTCTTCTGGTGCTTTCGTGAGCTTAGAATAACTTGGCGTTGCACTTTTTTAATAATTAGGTAGATATGCCAACTTTAATCCTATTTACTGTAAAACCATTTTGCTGGTTTTTGTATAGAAAGCTGGGAATTTGGGATAATTTCGACTAGTTCTGCTATTTCTATGTGTGTCTATGCCAACTTTAATCCTATTTACTGTAAAACCATTTTGCTGGTTTTTGTATAGAAAGCTGGGAATTTGGGATAATTTCGACTAGTTCTGCTATTTCTATGTGGTACGTACATATAACAATATTAAAAAAATGCCATGAGTAAAATTGAGACGAACAGTATAAAATAAATGTGAACAATTGCAATATTTTGGCACCGATTAATCCCCGTCCATGATCAAATACGCATACAAAGCAGCCCCACCACTCACGAGGACCACAACAGTTGTGCGTGTGACGGGAACGAGATAAAAATCATTAGATTAATGATGGCACGTCCAAGGATGGACGCGGGGATCCCGCGGGAGCGACCATTTGTTAGCTGGATGCTTGGTCAATGCACGATGGAATATCTGCTCGTTTATTTGTCTGTTATAGTATCTGTGGGTAGCGTGAGTCTATGAGTTGGTTTGGATCGGATACGTAAATCTATCTTAATTTAAAAAAATATAAGAAAGAAGAAACTGATCAATCACTTGTCCAAACACAAGAATTAAAGCTAGGAGTTTCCTTAGATCTACTTATTGCTACAATTTATATCATTATTATTTTGATAAATGTGAGAAATAAACACGAAAACCCCTTCTTATCGCACACTGAAAGTCAAAACACTGTCATGCAAAAGCCTTTCCAGATATTGAATAGAGGCCGGAGCCAAAACCAATAGAGTAGTTTCGAGGCCGCATCATTTTCATCTGAAATTCAGAAAGCCGAAGAAGCTTTTCTGAAGCATAAACATGTCACTCTATTTTCGTTTACCTAATCTCCGGTATCAGAAATACCTACTTTTAGGGTTGTCAGTTCCTCAAGGTTTTTGAGTAAAATCAATGCGTGCAAATGCCAGAATGCGACATTCGTTTTCGTTTAATACACAACCTATTCTTTGTGCGACTATATTGCAGTTGGTTTGATCCAATCGTTCTGTGTGTGAAAGTGTGTAAATGCAAATTAGGTCACTTTGATACAAGCTTGTAACAGCTAGACAACCCTGTAGAGGAGAGCGTGTGCCAACGGCTATGGTCCAACGTGAATGGCATGACGTGCGCACGAAGCTCCTACAGAAGACTCCATCCATTCCACTTGCATAGTTGCATCACCAAGATTTTTGCATAATACCCCCTTTATTGCAACCAAGCTGAATGTCAGCCGCGAGGCCAAATCCTTTTCATATACCACCGACATCGTTACTACGCGCTCATCTTATTCAAATGCAGGACAATAAAGTTCATCGGAGCTCCAAGTTGTTAAGTCGTTTAGTGAAAGAGCAATAAGTACACGCTACAATGTCCATAAATACGGTCTGGTACTATCAGGGATTATCAACTTTTTGTAGTGGAACCTGCAGATTTATACCGAAAGCGATCGCTGGGGGCTTAGCTCGAAAACTAATTTCGATCCCAGTTTAAATTTGCATTGCGACTTATCTTCGTCCCTTTAGTCTTCAGGGAAACGCTTGATGCTGTGTTTATATAAGCCTGCTAGTGAACTGAGTTGTTATGGTTTACTTCTTAGAGTTTCGGTTGTATCAATAGATATATCATCTTTTTCATATTGTCATAGGTAGTTGGAATTATGTTTATAAATTTACTTGCGTATGTAAACATAGGGATCTCATTGATACCTAGTACCTACCATATTTAATTCAACACTAAGCGTAACTTGTTAAACGAATTAGCAAACTATGGACGTATATTTCTTCGTTCAAACCATTTGTGCAATCGAGCAAAAGGATTTCAGATTTATTAGCATTCTTATGTTACCAGAGACAAGAATAGATGCAAACGTACTTATCTCAAATAGAGCAAATTATCGGAGAACAATCGGGGAGTGATGCAGAGGCAATGACTCACTGACATCTTGCTGACTGACTCACGGCGCTAACAGATATTCTGAGAATAGCAAACATGACCTTGACAATCGCAGACTTAGCTCCAAGTTTGCTCATTGGACCATGTTCGAAGTAAGATTTAAAAGTCACCGATCATATAAAACTTTTCCTGAATTGCGGTAGGTTGTACAAAAAGCTAGGTACCTATTCTTAAAATGCTTCTAGACTGTATATAATCCATAAAAAAGAAATGAGAATAGGTTCTAAATTTTATTGTTACTCTATTATAGGTACTCTACCATACTCTATGCATCACTCACTATGCAAGTGTTGTTTATGATCACTTATTCTTTTAAAATAGCTTTTATTATTTTCTGGGAAAGTATTGTAAATTTTGATTCTTTGTCATGACATGTATTCGTTTGTGCACTAAACAGCTACATTTTTATGGAAATTTACCGTCCCTCCCATCCACCTGATCACGCCGATCGATAAGAACCGAATGGGTAAGATGAATTTAAAATATTACCGCCATAACTATGGTAGTAAAAATTATAGCCCCCACGTTTAATAACACACCATTGGCTGTTAAAGTTTTACAAATGGCTGTAAATCTAACCGGCCATTGTACGTGTGTCACAGGCAGTCTCAGAGGCAAGTTAAGAAAGTTCTAAGCGATTCGACTCAATCGAAGGGAATCGCAACGCCATTCACAGCAATCGAGTGCGTTGTACGATTCTATCGAATAAAGATAAATGGGGTTACGACTCAACGTTTACACGCATGGGGAAAAACCTTAATTTAGAGAAAAGAGATATTGCATACCCACTTCGCTAAAAAAGTAAAAACTCCGGTAAAGTTACAAAGCTAATTGACAAAGCTGAATAAAATGAAACGGTCAACGTAGAGAATAAATGAGAAGAGAATGGAATATAAAATGAAAATAAGTAATGTCAGGCACGTGTTTGCTGTAAAAGAAAAAATACATAAATGAAACTCATTAATTATATAGGTACCTAGCAATATTTTAATATTTACTTAAGTAGACTTTAGTGTCACAAGAGTATCAATTTTGTATTGCTCAAATAGAATTGAGTTTTTGGGTTATTTACAGACTACTAACATCAAAAGCGATGCTTAATTTTAAATGTTCCTCTGTCTCTTGTATTACAAAATACTTATGAAACGACTACTCTCATACTTTAATATTTTTTCTAGGCATAATAATGGCCAATGGCATTAATTGTGAGTACATTTGTCGTCAGAGCGCAGGGCACGGGGGCATGGGGCTAATTGCTTGTCAGCCAGGAGTCCTACTGAGCTCGTCTACTCCACACGAGTGGCACCGCTGCCGACGGACAGGTAGAGTACATGGATGTGACTTGGCGAAATTGAGGGTAGATTGGGAAATTATAACCTGTTCCAAACGTCAACTTAATGACTTGATCATAACTAAACAACCTACTTCCTCTTGATTTGGATGAACATGATATGCATGGAATATATATTTTATGTATCGGATGCTATAGACCTTAGAAATAAACTATTTTGTGGTAAATAATTTTCTGTGCTGTAGTAGACATTAAACATAGATACGAGTCGGTACAGCTTTTAAATTTCCAAATCTGTTTCAATACGACAAAGGCATTCTGTGGAACGACTATGAGGACTCCATGTATGGAGTCTTAATTTTTGTATTAAAATTGATAGGCTAAATATCCTTTATGGATATAGTTAAACTTAATCTACTGACATCAGTAAAATGGTCTCCTGTAAAGATGTGATCGCAAAGCAGTTCCATTTACCCATAGATCTTTAAAAGCTCACTAGCTAACGCCGGCGGCGTCACCCCTGCCAGTCTGGCTTCGTGACATGGACGCCAAAACAAAACAATGACGCTTGATTGGCTGGGGACAGACCCGCGTACAACGGACATACATCGAGATATGAACCACGTGCACAAACGCAGATTGAATTTGCAAACGCAGGGGATGTTTTTTGCCTGATATCGGTTTAGTTAAAATTTTGTACGTTTTACAATTTTCTGTGCATGTAGATATTTTATGTCTTTTACTTTAATTAGCTGAATTTTGAATTAATTAGCGTCATTTCCATTTTCTTTAAGCTGAAATAACGCGCTAGTTAGCTTAAGCAAAACTTTAATATTAACTAAGATTCAACTACCCAATTTACAAGGATAATATTTGAACACAGAAAATTACTTTTTATCAACCCCACCTTATTTGATATTCATAAAGGTCTCGCTTAAATTAGAGACGTTAATATTATATTGATGAACCCAAAGGGTTTAGTTCGGTTATTATGAAGCAACGTTATATAATAAGAGAACTCTAATTTTGAGTTAAATAAGAAAAAGAGACAACTGAGCTTGGTTAAAATTTTAGATTCAATCTATGCAGACCAATAGAAAAATGTCTTTGATTCACCGATTTTTCATGCAAACATTCATGTGACGCTATTTTATCTCAATGTGTAAATATCTAAGTAACTATGGATGATCCTTAGTAAAGTCCGAATATACTAAGACACTACTAAACTCATTTAGTCAATTGATTTACCTTTCTAACAACTAACAACAAGATCAGCTTCAAGCAATTAGTTTTTCTCTGAAATCTAGAATTAGCGTCATCAGTTGATTAGCTCTATAGAGTGGAAAGCATACCCGTATTTAGAGGCAATATAACCGCGGCGGAAATGATGACACGAATCTAGTGGCCAGCCATAGCCAGCTAGTTCTCGGCCACTGCGAACGAGGCAGGTGTCCTCATTAGCATTATACACTCATTAACGGTATCGTCCGGCTCCCAAGCATCATAAAACGTGTTTACCTATTAAACTTGAACTTACCTGCTATTTGTACATTCGAATCAACAATTTTTTTATTCATTTTTATTCACGACTGGATTGAACCTTTTTGTTGTTGTCATTTGTTTTTGTCAGATGTTGTAATATCAATAGGTCGCTGAGATTCAAGGTCCAGTGATTCCATTTGCCAAGGCTCAGATCGAGCCAGTTATGATAAAAAGATCATGTCTTCATCGCTTGGCTTATCAAGGCTCTGTTTTATTACCGTCGCCGTCTCATTACAACAAAAAGATTTTATTAATATTTCAAGCCTGAAACCTACAACCTCCTTATTCATTGGAGCTTATTACCGCGTCCTTATTTCGGCGATTTATGCGGAAAAAACGCGATTGTGTATTCGAGCCGCAGCAAAACACGGAGGCTCACATAAATCTGCGGAGACATACAAAGCGAGGAGGAGCGTCCCGGGACAAAGTAATGAACTAATTACATTAGTCTCACGATGCTCGCGAGAGATGCCACTGAAATGGCTAAACCGACCGACTAATTAGGGGCGTGATGTCCCGAGAACAATGATGATTGCGGCTTAACTTATCTTACAATTACTGCCTTACTGCCTAGATCCTCCCCATTAAACTATATTCAGCCGCGACGTCGGGTGTAAGTAGACCGAACACCCGAACTGTGTCGTCAGTGACCTAAACACCAAATGAAACGGCAATAAATTTCCATAAACATGAGTTTAATCTGTTTTGGGTGCACGATTTGTCATTGAACAAGTGTTTGTAGAGATTACCATAAAATCACGTAGCGTTGCGTTGTGATTACGGGTTAAAGGTGTGGAGTTTGTTTTGTAATAGGATTTGTGATTGTTCGATCTCGAGTGGTGGGTTTTTGCTGTGGTCTGTGGACGCTAATGCTGGTTGTTCTCCGCAAAACGCGGAAGACGGCTGGATGCCGTTATCCTCACTGCAGCAGTGGTATTGCGGCGGGTGCCGACCGCACGCCGCGTGCTATCTATCCACTGTCACCGCTACAACACGCGCAATTGATTGTATATACCCCGTGCAAAGAAGGTTTTTAATTATGTATTTTCTTCATACATATAATAGGTTTAACATTAAATTTAATCTTATGTGGGCTCGAGGTACCTTCCTTTATCTCCTATTTCACATTCCATTTATGAATTCCGACATAAGGGCAATAACGTGAATGAATACGAAATTGTAAGTTATCTACTGCGTAAATTATGATGATTTAAGTTTACGACGCACATTTTTATTGCTTCTTTTACTTTGAAATTCACTGGCCATCAAACTAATCGTGGCAATAAACTTAAGAACATTTATGACAGGTTGATAAAGTTGTGAATTCAGCACCACATCTTTAATTAGTTTTAAAGGTTGAGGCTAGAGTTGGTCAATGGATGAATACCTATTAATGTTATTAACAAAACGTTCTCGATTCAAAAACGAGATTACGTTTTATTATACACATTCGGCGCGCCAATTATCAATTAAAGATCTTAGAGTTTTTGCGAAGATCATTCTACACTTGCTTGTCCTTCGGAAAACGTTTTAAGAAACGCTCGGAATAGTAATGCTGAATAAATTACGTTTAATGGCAACTGGGTCTGTTTTTTCAGTGGGGCCGGTGTTTTTTGTGCCTACGTGTGTTCCTAATCAATTTGTGATTTGGAGTGGAGTCGTGACCCGCCGATGCCCGCAGGCTTCCGTGCAAATTGCCGCGGCCCGAGCGACACGATGCTCTGTGTGCTTTGCTGAGCTCTTGACAAGCTTTTGTTAGGGCCCTCAAAAGAACCGTGCCGCCGTGAACAATCAGCTAAAATTCAGTTCTCACACAGCACAGCGAACTGTTAATACGTTTAAAAAATTACTTTTGTAGATTTTCTATGGCAACGGTTTAAGTACTTACCACAAGACAAGAACTACTTAAATGCGTTTGAAAACAGAGTTCCCAATAATTTATCTCTACAAATACAGAAATACAAATACTTTATTTACAGAAAACTTAAAGTTACACCCTTATAAACAAAATTAAATATACATATCTTACAATGTTGGTGCATTGGGATTCTCTGCCATCTCACACTAGGAATCGAGGACCATGCGACGTGAGATGGCAGTTTACGCCCACGCGAATCATGCTTCTTTTGCACATTAATTACTGTAATAAAAACTCTAATGTCAACACTTACTAATTTAGACGTGACTTCGCGTCTCGTTGTCCAAACAAGTGCGGCAACCGACTTCCTGCTCCACCTACAACTGCATATTAACAACACTTTTATAGAGCAAGTAATTATTATTCCTCCACAATTAACTCCTCAGGAAAGCGCTGCACCTCCATTCCCCGGTTAATTTAAAGTACGATCTTGCGATTTGCATAGAAGAAAAGAAAACTTGCGATTTATAACTGAAACGTTTCCAGATAGGAATTTCTGAATAAGTAAAAATATACAGTCGAATAAAGTCGGAAACAAATTGTCGGCGTGGCTTTGCGGAGCGAGGATCTTGGAGGATTGTTATTGATGTGAGAAGTGGGACGTCCTCGGACGCGCGCGGCGTGCAGGGCTGCCGAGCGTGTCCCGTCGGATAGTCTTCATTAGGGGCGATCATGCGTGCCGTCCCGGCTCCGCGGCCGAAGCGGAAAAATCGTGAAATATCGCCCCCAACGTCGGACTTAACGTGTATGAATTGCCACAAATCCAGCCGTATTGAGTTTTCATCCAGAAATATCTCTCGCTGGTAGTGAGTTAATCAACGCTTACTCACTTCCTGTTACCGCTTTCGGATGAATAAGCGAGTTGGTTGAACGTTTTTCGCCGTCTCGAAAGTAGAAATTGAAACTTACAACCAATGATTAAAACGCATATATTTTTATAAGCCCTTGAAAGCAAGACATAATCTTTTATAGAAAGAAAGCCATGGTTGACGTGTGCGTGATTATTAAGTCTATTAGCGGTAGATATCTAAGTAGTTACCTTCGGATTTGGGAGTGTCATGCAGCGTGAATAAACATCGAGGGTTTCTATGTCATCATGTGTTTATACAACTGTCTGCTCAAGTTATGAAACAGTCGCAGTATGCATAGCAAATTGAATAGATCGGTGGCTTCGCACAACCTAGAGACATGCATTTAACCCGTCAGGCGCCATAAGCTAAACCGGGTTGCATAAGAACATGTACTTACCGGGAAGCGCTCTGCGCTATATAAAACACATTTACTAAGTTCTTCATAGTTTTTTTTAGTAATTCTACCGATTATTTATTGCCGCCATTAAAATCTATCATTCAGCGCTTCCCGGTACATGTTCTTACGCAACCCGGTATAGCTTATGGCGCCTGACAACTATTCAATAATACCTACTTGATTGAATTAATTTATAATACTATTGATTTCTAAAAATAATAGCCAGTTAAAACGTAGTACTTGTTATTTGAAATGGTTTGTTTTTATTGTTGGAAAATCCAATTGAGGTTGTATTTAGTAATGCTAAAAACCAGAAATGAGATAATAATGGAAAACAAAATTAATTTGGTAATTAATTGTTAGATAGGTATTCAAGAAATTTGCACTATACTTAGATTTTTCCACGATAGCTAGATACTACTTATAATTACATTACCAATTAAATCAATTCTACAAAATGGTTTGTTTTTATTGATGGAAAATCCAAATGAGGTAGTATTAACTAATGCCAAAAACCAGGAATGGGTTTATAATGGCAAACAAATCAATTTAGTAATTAATTTTTGGATTGGTATTCAGAGCATTTGCGCTAATTATGAGATAATAAGAAGGTATTTAACATGTAAAGCCCCACAGTAATGTAGACCGCAATAACTAAGCATAAGCACGCAATCTAGCAACATGCGGGCGCGCAGGTCTGTCGGCATTCCTGTCAAATGAGCACGACTCAATTACCGCGACAATATCCCGGAATGTTTAATTTACTCACGTAATTCCCCCGGAATCCGTCCCCGGGGCGGCAAAACTATTTTTATTGCATGTTTCCTATTTCTCCAAAGGGAACAATATAAGTGGTCCGCGCGAAGTCTCTAAGCAACTTGTAAAAGTTCCGGGAACTAGTGTAGAGAGAGGTATTGTGAAATGCACGTCGTCGTTTGTTGCCGGTTGTGACGAATAATGCTTCCTCTTTGTTTCCGCTGGTCCTGTGGGAACCCTTTGCGTTTGATTTCGGCGGAACATAAAATAGTTTGTTGATCACTCACATTGTTTGTATTTTAAAAGTTATTTATTACTCGTAAAGTTTGAACATTCATTCTAAGGCATGTAGCACAACATTATATATATATATATATAGAGATATTAGTAAAATAAATACCTTAATTTGGACAAGAACTAGCCTTTTAATGCAGGACGCAGCAGTCGAGTGGAATGTCAATCATAAACCAAACTGCAATAGCGATAAAGCTTTCCGAGCCACTGCCGTATTTCCGGGCCGGATAAACCCGTTACATTCAAAATGATAAATCGTATCGGCAGTTGTACAACCTATACGTATCCGTATCGCAGTTCCTGTGAACAATAAAGCGAGATAAGTGATTTTGGCGTGTCGCCAGGACGAGCCGCGTGGCCCGTCTAGCCCCACTCCGTTTGCTCTTTACATAACTCAGTATTCACGGCATCATTAATCTCCCTAGTTCCACGCCAGACCGAGTTTAATTTTAATAAACGGCTTTAGCCTCTCTACGGTATTAATTTACATGCCGTAATGAATGGTACTTGTTTCGCATCTCGGATTTATTCAAGATTTTGATTGTGATACCGTATTATTTGGTTCCTGGAGTTTGAAGAATAATTTAATTAAGACTATATAATGATTCATATATCGTGAATCATTAAGTTGGTAAACGTACTCGGCTAATCGGGTATAAATCTAAATAAGCCATGCTCAAACCATTGTTTTATCGCAGTCCGTTTACGTCACAAAAGTTTTAAATTCTGTTCATTCGTAAATTTTGCTCCGAAATTAGCCTCATGGATTCGTTTCGCGTCGCGACCTGGAGGAGCTCCGTAAGTATGTGGGTGGTGCTATTTGCTTTATCCAATTTACTGTAAAGGGCACGGTTTATTGAGTTTCAACCGAGGTCCTGTAATAATCGTGAATGAAACCATAATTCACGTTCCACCGGCGCCGGCGACTCGTAATTCAGCGGCCGCTGATGTGGCACACTGCCACGTAATACAAGATTTTAGAAGCGCTCTAACCCCTGGGAATCACCCTCGAATGGTCGAATTCGTCCTTCATCGCACACGCTGCCGTATTTTATAGCTTAGGGTCAAAATTTTACTAGTGCCGCTCGGATCGCAGGTGCGCCGGGTTCGGGTCGGCTATAGTTGGTAATAACAAATATTATTGCCATACTTCAGAAGCAGAAACTGAATATATTCAGGACAAGTCATCCTAATTAGCGAATAAAAGAAAATAATGTCAAGGTTTTCCTTTTCCCGCTCGTTTATGAGAGAGCTCACGTAAGCGCAGAACAATGTTTACAAATGTCCGCATATGAGAGCCTGTTATTAAAGGCAAGAACGTTTTGAATTTACATTTGTAAGTAGAAACAGCGTGAAACAGTATGCAATTTCTGCTTCTCCGAGAATATTATGACACGTATTTCGCTGTAGGTTATAACATCACCTGTGCTCTCTCACAATGCTCGAAACAAATATTTTGCCGAAATTCCGCAAGCCGTTCGAACGCAGCCATGAAAATCGAGATTTATCCGTCTTTGGGGAAATACCTCCGAATGCCGTCTGTCGGTGTCGATGCGGGCGTAATACCTTAATTCGGCTAATCTTGGTATTGAGCGGAGTGTGGTGCGCGCCGCCGCCGTCAGCCTTTGATAAGCACTCACTGATGCGCTCATCCTATAAACATCTCCCTCGATACCCATTTGTCATCTGAATTATTCAGCAGACAATCACTAGACGCGCTTACCTACGAGTACGTTACGTATTCGGTAAACGATGAGTGGATAGGCACAATCGGATTGTTGCTCACATTTCATAATTTGTTCTGCACCTTTTTGTTTGTGCAAACATTTCGTCCGCTTTTGTTAGCTACGCACGAGTTATGAATAGCAATGTTTGAAATAAATAAAGTCTGCTTTGGACAATTAGGCAAGTAGACGGCTACGTGGAAGAATTTGTAGCTCAGCCATGTCCAGGAGCGAGGCGTGCAATCTCTAGCGTTTTTTGTATCGCAACGTTACATCGACATGCAAATCTCTATCACGACACTTGCCTTAGTTTAAAGTAGTTCCGAGAAAAACTGTCCTAAGGTTTACTGAGCTCCTGACTTAACTTTTCGTGTATCTTTTTAAAATGTGTGACACGTTTTTCATACCTAGTATTTTAATTGTTTTCATGATAAACACAAATGAATAAGTGTTCCGAAATAGCTTACATTGTGTAGGTATATTATGTACCCATTAGGTTTAGAAGTAAAGAAAAAATGTAATTTCTTTGTAGGATTATCCATCGATTATATCCTTTTAGCAACTTGGTTTGGAAATAAACTTACGGAAGTAGGTCGTCGTGATCATAAATTGGAAGACAAAGGACGCTAGACAATGATCCACAAATATAGACGAAGTCCTCGTAAAATGGTATTGGAAAGTGTTCGGAGCGGTACTTTCGCTAGCACCATTATTTTCATGTCGACTTCGATTCCTTAAAAGGTTCAAGAGCTAAGTGCAGCCTCTAAGTACGGCGGAATGAGTGGTCTGATTTCCATAGCACTTTGTTTCTGATGACCAAGATGGAATAAAAATCACAACTAATCTTAAACTCGTCTTAAAAGAAATCGAGTTTGTACAGAAAGTTTGCCTAATTTAGCCCATCGAAATGGCTGCGTGAACCGGCCGATTCTCCTTTGAAACTTTCATTCAATTATTTAACGCCAGATGCTCGGTTTTAGATCTTTCGTTTATTTTTTGCGCGCCGCTTTTGTTTACATTAATCATTAGTTAACGTTCTGCGAAAAACGTTTCACGAACTTTAACGTTGGCAACGTTCGCTGTAAGTACAAAAGAAAAACATCTATAAAATCGTAGCTCTGAGGTTTGTTTTCCCAAATAAACATTGTGTGTAAGGAAACTCGTTTAGAGAGGTTATCTCTTGCAGAAAATTGCTTTGCATCTCCAAGGAAATATCGCGGATACGAAAACCGTTTTTTCGTAACTTCGGAGGGCACTTGAAACAAATATCGGAGAACTTATATCGGCACTGACATGGGATATTATGTGAACGATTTCTCACATCACCTTTATTTATGAATTCGAATATTGGATTCAGACGTGCGCGTGTCTATTTCGAAACGTTGAGATTTTCTGTTTTTTTTGATTCATTTAGAGTCAGATGGTTTCCAGTTTTGATTGGATGAAAGTTAGGTTATTTTTTGAGCCAGATTGAAAAGCGTGGTTTGAATTACGCTTGGGATTTCGCATTTATCTGGAATTAAATTCCAATTCAGTTGACTTCGTACAAATGAGCATCCTCTACACTCCACATTCACCTTATACCTAATTAACACTATCTCAAAACATCTCGCTACGTGATATGCTTGGATGTATGATATAATCATCGATATAATGCAAGAAAGAAACAAAAAAATCCAACGACACTTTACATTCTTAACCTTCCCGACAGTTCTTCATGGTATGGCAGTAGCCTGTAGCAGTATTTACCACCAGCTTATTGAAAAT
Organism: Macaria notata; assembly: GCA_927399415.1. NCBI lineage: Eukaryota > Metazoa > Arthropoda > Insecta > Lepidoptera > Geometridae > Macaria > Macaria notata. The sequence continues at coordinate 8,755,279 of OV656727.1, forward strand.
TTGGTATCAAAATTTGCTGTTCTATCCAAACTTATTAAATCCCACTCAGCACCTACAAAAACAGGCGTGTTCTCCGAAGCGGGCACTGACGATTTAATACGCAGGGTTGGTAATTTACTTTGGGAAGGATGCAGGGTGCAAGTCACGCGACTTGCCTTGACAGCCCCTACGTCCCTACATATTCATATTTATATATTATTTGGTGAGTTGGGTTTCCAGGGTTTGCAAAAAGCCTTTGCGTTTGAACTTGCTATGAAGGATTTACTGATAACTGGCTGTTTTGGTGGCGTGTTTTGCGTGAAGATTTATAGCATGATTTTTTTATATAAATGGTTTAATTATTGTATTTGATACAATATACGTAAATGAAAACAAATTTAATAAATATCGTAATTAACTAATTTATGTTATTACTGTGAAAATTAATTCGAATTTTTAATTAAGATATAGACAATGTATCACCCTCACATATTATAATTATTCCATCACACCACAGACCAATAAAGATACCTACCTACCCCACATGCCTATTAATTAATTTAAAAAAACCGCTATGACTATAAATTTCATTACTGCAAAGACGTAGTAATAAACCCGCACTAACGATGGGATTGATATACAGGGTTCTTGGTATCTAATGACGAAGAACAAGGAGTTGTTTTTTTAGCCAACAATATATTTGGCCAAATCAGATAAAAGTAAATGTGTTTGAAACACAGTTGTCGAGTATTTTAGATGCCTCTGCATTGCCACAAACTTTTTTTAATAAGTGTTATATTGTTTTTTTTATATAAGTCCCGGATACGTACTCCCTAGACACCTTTTTTGTTTTTTCAAATTTCTTTATTGATAATCACTTACAAAACATTTGTGGTAATAGTGTACATTATCCTAGACCTAAAATTTCAGATACAATATGTTTCACGAACTATCTAAGTTTTTGAGTCTTTATATACAAATGGTAATTTATATGATAGAGCTATGGGAGCTAGTATTAATACATTTATTTTTTTAATAAACGAAAATTTTAAGTTTAACACTTCTTACTTCATACAATAAAAGTCATAAAAACTTGCACAAATTCATTTAAATTATCGATCAATTACCAAATAAATCAATTAATCACGGTATTAAAGTCGTAAATCTGTGTTCATGGGAGTAGATCGCAAGTCTCCTTTATTTTACAGGCTTATTCACATAGTACTTGCTATTAACTCTGTACATCCCTATAGATATACATCAGTATATCAATTATGGGGTAAAACGCTGGCCAACGGAAGGGGAATACAGAGTGGAGAGCCCGGTGACTCACGCTGGCGACCAGACGGCGCCACTTGCAAGCATTGTCTTACTTGCCTACTACAAGGGTCTAGGCTGCAGTGAAAAATGCAGAAAATAGATTAACAGAGTTTGAAAGTAAAGTTTTATTTTGGAAACCCGATTTGAAGAATAGAAAATATAGTACCGAAAAGTTACCAAACTTCAGGTGGATAGTAAAGTGTAGTCAAACGCAAGCCTATCCCTGCTACAAAAAGAATGAGAGTGAGTATTAGTTGGCATTTCAATTAAGAGATTCAGTTTATCAATTATAGCTTTGATTGAAAACATTTTTGCCTTTTGCCTATTTGATAATACGCATCGTTGTTGTCTAAGATGAAGTATTGTAGTTGATGCGCTATAAGAAAAAAAAAATGATTTAAAGCCATCTGACATTAAAAAAAAGTAGGTAGGTAGGTAGATACATTTGTACAAAGTTTATGAACAAAACTTTAATTTGCCTAAGCTATCGTTATTCATCCAAAACTAGCTTCAGTCTCGTATAATATGCGCTCTGTTTCGTTAATTTTTTTAACGTGGTATGGGTTTACGTTTGACTACAGCCTGCCTGATGTTAAACATTACACCCACGACAATGCACCTAAATTTATTGCCGTACATTTTTGCGAGCGGAAGTCAGTTTAGCATATAAAGGGTTTCGTTGATCGCCGCTCGATAAATATTTAATTAGTTTACGCAATACCCAATGTGGCGGTCTGTTGCTTTAGGTGGACGGATACTTTCGCTTTTGCTCCGATTTTGACGTGTTTATAATGCACTAGTGGGTGCTCGCGGCTTCGCTCGCATTAAGAAGTAAAACTTGCATCCCCTATTTCACGCCTTTAAAAGTGGCATTTCCAAAAATCCTTTCTTAGCGGATGCCTACGTTATAACATCTACCTTCATTCCAAATTTCAGCCCAATCCGTCTGGTGGTTGGGGCTGTGCGTTGATAGATCACTACATCAGTCAGTCAGTCACCTTCAGACAGTCAGAAAGATATAATATAACATATAGTAGTCTATATTATAGTAGCCCGCGATGTTACCCGCGATAATTTGAATGAAAAAAGTATTCTTTATATGAGGAAAAACCCCATATTAACCAACCCTCAAAATATAATCGAGAGTGAATCGGTTTCTTCTAGGCAAGCGCGCAATAACGTAGATTATAACGTTACTTAACATCAGGCGAGTTGTAGTCAAGCGTGAGCTTATCTAGTTTAAAAAAATGTATCGCCCTGGTACCTACTATAAGCTCTGATAGTTTCGATTGAGTTTTAGACCGAATCCGATTTCGATACAGATATCCACCATAGATCACACTGTTGCTTGTGCGAATATCACATAAGGTGATCTATAAAGAAATAGTATATTATAGTAGTCAAATGCCTGGCTTTCAGTGTCAGATATAAAAATATATCATTGATGTACTGTGCAATGTATGTACATACTTACAAGCTTCTGAATTTATTATAATAAAAAACTGTAACAAAAAACTTGTGGTACTTAATAGGTAGAATTTAAACAGAATTCTAGAAAATCACAAAAAAATAAATAAAAAGAAATGGCACGTCTGGGATTTTTTTTGGCGAAATCATATTTTCCCCTTGGGGCCCCGAACCCCCCATTTAAGTTTGTCTAACCCTCTACCAGTCACCCTGTATAAGTGTGATAACACAACTCTTTAAATTTGGTGGCACGAGCACACTTAATTAAGATAGTTGCTTAATATATGCAAACGAGTGTCGTTCTTGAAATCAACCTTATCTCAGATCGTGACAAAATAAAATTTGTCAACAGCGCTAAATGAATTCCTAGCGTGAAAAAAGTATTTTGATTATATTATTATTTCCTTGTTAAGTTAAAACGAAATATAAACAATTTGGGTTTGCGTCGACGCACGAGTATATGTCGATTAAAATAACAAAAGAATGGATACAAATTTAAATATAATATTATCATCCTGTTTGTTGGAAATGAATATTTTTTTTATATATATGCATTCATGCGTAATAGATTGTAGACAAATTTGCTACGTCATTTTTTGCGTCTACGAAAGAGCTACGTCTAAGAAAAGACATAAACGCGTTCCTCTCTACGCAAAATAACATACAACAATGTACAATAGCTTAGACTATTTTGAATTTGAATCTTTATATTGTTTGCATTGACGCACACGGATAAAAAAAGTATGATTTATGCAAACATATAAAAATATGAATTATAAATTGCACATAAATACCTCCTCCTCACTCCCTTTATTAGTTTTTTTTTTCTCCTTTTTCGTTGGTTGGTAAATAACTGCACCGCTAGCCGTGGTTTTACTTCTCTAGATTGGTTCGCCGCACCGTGTGTTGAGATCCCATCTCGACATAATATTGTTTATTATTATTCATAGAGGCTTAGGATGAGGAAAGGAAGGTATTGGGGAAGACCATTGCCCAGTAGTGGGACAGTACTGGTTGAAAAAAAAACCCATAAAAGTAAAATTTCACAACTGGTAGGCTTAAAATTAAATGAACTTCCCTAGGGAATTTATTCTTTGGGGGAGTCACGGCCCTCAGTCATGAGGAAACACGACTCAAAGAGTAACAGAGGGAAGCAATATATCACTAGGTTTGATACGAAAATATTTACTTAATTATGTTTGCTTCAAAACATTACCCCGTTTTTTACAAGTCGGAGAATAAGTGTACCGTTGCCTGTGGTTTCACTTCCGTAGATTGGCCGCGCCGTGTGCGACCGCCAGCCCATCTCGATATTATATTATTAGGGGATACAGCACTACCTTGCGGTTTGGTCTCGGAACTTTACGCGATGCCGTATAAATGGGGCACCAGATTGTGGAAGCTGTTGCTAACTAAGATTGGCTATTGGTATGGTTTGCATGAAGCCTTTTCAAGTTTTGAAATTTTCTGGTTATAAATAGCCGGTGATATATAATAATAATAATAATAATAATAATAATAAATGTTTATTGTGCATAAAATACAGTGTTGTAGGTACAGCTTTGAGTAATAAAAAATTACATAAATTACGTCGGTGTCATACGTTGGTATGGTTAACTGAGTCTTGTACAAGGTACTTCAAGGGTCCTGAATTGCAAGACTGCAGTACCTCCCGCCGCAGCAGGCTTCTTTGCCTATATTTACACTGATTTTACGATTTCATAACATAATTATACTGTCCTAAATATAAATAAAAAGATTACAAAAATATGTATGTATTGCTAATTATTAACTAATTGTAAACAAACTTTTGGTCAGTGATACCAGCATTGAGGTAACAAATCCGTAGAATGTACATGGATTATCTGATTTACTGACCGTCAGTGTAAATTTTAAAAACTAAGCAAATTTTCAGCCTATTGCTAGATACTAGCATATTTAATGCGGCTGAGATGAATATTATTTGTATAAGTGAAGTCAGTATAATATATAGGAAATCAGAAACGGAAGATGGTGTCGGTACACGTATAGGATTGCTAACACAATCTATGGAAAATTAATAAATACCTAATGTTTTTTTATAATAATATTAGTAGCATTAACAACTATTTATTTAATAAACCTATAATAAGTTATAAAACATAAAGTAACTGACTAATAGTATTTATTTACAAGTCCTAAACATAATATTAAAATATATAATATACCTAAAATAAAATATGAAGTAAAATAAAACAAACAAAAATTAATCAAAGAGCCCACCCTACCCTAATGTTTTATATACTTTGTTTGTCCAAGCTCGTAGTTATACCTGATTTTTACAAACCTACTGCTTTATTTAATTCTTGATACATTAACTTTTATCCGACCAACTTGCCGTCTCAGCACAACAAGAACACACGTAAAGCATAATACGAATGCCAAAGTTGCTTGTTTAATTACTGAATTTTAGGGCCGCTTATATTAATTTTGCAGCAGTTCTGCAACGAGGCTGAATATTTAATGCGTGCATATTTGACTGCGACTGCATGAGACGTGGCGGCAGACGGCCGTTCTTTATATAGAACGGGCACCTAGCAGTATTGACAGGGCTATTTAGGATCAACTGTTTGTAAAAAAAACCATTAGCAAGTTCTATTTTTTTTCAAAGTATTTAGGTATGTTTTATTCTGACAAAAAAAAACCTATGGACTTCATTTCTTTCACAGCCTCTTTTGGCCCCTGGAACTTAAGAGTAGAATTTAACTTGTAAAAGAAAACAATTTAATCTACATCAGCAAAAAACCTCCAAAATCATGTAAATATAAACAGTACATGTTAAGTAGTTTTCTGAAGAAAAAAATGAGTGATGCTGCTATCGCCTATGAACTAGTAATTTTTTGATAATGTAGGTAATAAACAAATGTCCATTACAGTATGCAAATTTAATGTATGGGCTTGCTCTGAGAGTAAATAATTTTTTTCACCGTAACAAATAATCCCGGTTTTATTTAACAGTTTCTCTATAACCCAGTATATGTCGGGCGCCTCGCATCAAATATAGCGGCATCGAGCAGACGCGGCCGGCGCGTGCTGCTCTTCTTGTAAACAAACTGAAATGAGGGTACTCACAATAAAACCTGGAAAAACATTGTAATGAAGTACCCACACATATAGGACGGGGCGAAATAAGCGCCGGCGTCACAACCCTGACAGAATTGAGAGAGATTTACAGTTTCAGAGAACGTGATTGTAATTCTACACATTTAGAATGATTGATCCCAAAACGAAGACAAAAGATACAAACAATTCAGTCTGCTTGAAAATACAAACGGTTCCAACGCTCATGTTCATATTCCATTATTTTAAAATACGATCCAATGATTGATTGAAACTCTACTGTTTTTATACCCGACGACCCTTTATCTATCGGCCGCTGACTTCTCAATTGTTATTTCCACTATTTCTCTCTGGAACGTTAATGTTTTATTTCTAATACATGAAAGTTTAACTGAAAGTCGATTAAGAGCAAATATTATCTTTGACTACAGTTTCACACTAACGGAGCATTTCAATGAGGTACTGCAAACTTGTTTCAGTTGAAGACAAAGTTGTATTTGCTCTAGTAGTAGGTACCTAGTGTAGTTGTACAAGTCTGTATCGCTGACTTTCACTGGGGTCGATAGCCTGCTAAAGGGGAGCGAGGAAAATAGCCTAAGGAACACTTGCAGAACAAAGATCTTGCAAATACACACTAAGTTGTAAGTCTTTGTTAGCCGTGAACTTGGATGGGCAAATCTGTTAGAGATATACACTTAATTTTACATTGGTACCTAGAATTTACAGTAACTTGTCTAATTAGCAGATATTTAATGAAAAAGTGCATGAAACAAAGTCAGTTGAAGGGAAAAGTTTAAATTAAAGTCTGAACTGCAACTAACGGAGTGTGGAGAAAAGGAAGACTTTTTTACAGCGAGTTTGTTACTAAGTTTCTCGTTATTTTAGAGACAGTTACAGCAACACTATATTAATTTATGTATGTGTTTTATCTACAGTAATCATTTAACACTTTGTAATAAATGTAATAATGCCAAGTAACTCCTTTACCGTTATTTAACAGTTATGTAAATAACATTGTAACAGCAATTAAGTAAAAATAGCGTCAAAAGTAATTTACATTCATATAAGCAGCATTCAGCGCACGTGCAGAAAGGTGTAAGTGATTTTAACTAGAATGCAGTTGAGTTGTCTAAATATAGAGCTGCAAAGAGAGCATCGAGTGAGTCGTCTCGAGACAATTTATCGTGCGACGCCTGCAGCGGTGATGATGTTCCATTACATACACTCGTGTGAATGAGAACCTACTCTGACAATATGCACTTAGCACGACCTCTCTTCAACCTAAAACAATTTATTCTTTCATCCCATTCGCATACATTATGAACCGATTTGACTTAGACGGTGCCTAATTGAAATTTCACAAGCAGTTTTGTTTCAAAGCATCCACTGGTACCTATTAACTCTACTCTTTCAAATCTCTATACATATGGAAATCGCTTTGTTGAGAAATAATTTACCACGAAGGTTCACATAACGTTGAAAGCATGATGTTATAGTCGTTTTGTTATCGTCGAGAAAAAGTGTTACTTTAATAAAGTAAGACGACCCGAGCCCTAATGTGGCCGCGGCCATTACTCGACTCCCCTAATGGATATTTACTCTGGCTACTCACATAAAAAGTCACATCTCACAGACAACTCGATAGCGATATAATGCCGAGACGCTTCTTACAAACATTTTATTTATGTCACAAAATACATTAATGTTTCTTTTAAAAGTTTTCGAGTGTTATGAATTTTACTGAGACATTGCGTTTTTATGAAGCCTCCTTTGGCACTTGAAAGTTTTCGACATAAAAGTGTAAACAGAAAACGCGGGTCTCATTTAATTTTGTGAATGGTTTTGAAGCGTTCATTTGTTTTGTATTTCGGTCGCTGAGTTATTAAATGTCAAAGAGTAAATAGGAAAAGTTGTAGGTAGGTATTAAAATAGGCGTGATGATGAAAGGTAATGGCGAATAGCTGGTGTTTATTTAACCGTTGCTAAATAGAAGATTGGGTCGTGGGCGGGCGGCGGCGGGGCACAGAAACACAAACAACAGTAGGAATGGTGTGCGCACGTCATCTCACTCATATTTATTAAACAATTTGAAATAATAGTCAACTGAAGGATACGGAATATTTTATTATATATCTATTTAAACAGTTACGTACTTATTTATACCAACATCTTTTGCCAACGTAATAATTTTCAGATCTTTAGTGGGATATGAGTAACAAATTTTTGCTTTTTATTATGGTTTCGTCCAAATGTACGTAAAATAGCTGTTATGATTGAAAGAGTTCAAAAACAACAGTGACTGCTTACATTGCATTTCAGCATATTGCAGTTATAAAGAAAATATGTCACATATTTTTAGTATATTGTTTCACCTTTGGAACACAGTGTAGTATTTTTACGCTTTGTCATGTCAACGACGGAAACAACACATTTTCTGTGACCCTGAAAGCTAATAACTGCATAGTCTGGAACATTTGCTCTATAACAAATGGCTTCAAGTCTTGAAATAGAAGACCGACTCACCACATTGTTTTTTCAGTAAAGACGATGTCTTATATTGTCATTTTTAGAATTATGTTTCATGAGAACGCCTTATGGGTTTTGAGAGTCAATACATCAATTTTACCAAAACTTTCTATCGTAAATGAAATACGGGTAAATTGATGGATATAAAGATATAAATAGATATACATTTTACTGAAAACACCACCACCATTCAGAAATTTACATAAAATATGAAAACTTAAGCCTAGTCTCTTAACTGGCGACTTTATCGCTAAGAGCGATCTCTTCCATGTAACCAGTCTGGCAGAAATAAGACGCAAGAATAATGGTAGACAAGGTGTTTTAAATGTATGTGAAATTACATAAAATAAAAATACACTAATACATACTACTATACCTTTAATACTTTCTATACAACTTGAGAGGACAATTATTGATAAATTGATTGATGGTATGCTTCTAGTGTTTTAGTAATTTTAAAATAAGGTTATAAGGCTTCTTATCGAATGAGAGTGGCCAACTCTGGTGTCGAGAGTTTATCAAGCCGCCCTGAGGGCCTCTGACATGGCTTAACGACTGCCGAACTAGAAAAAACAGCCAGATGATACGTTAAATAAGGTGTAAGGTGTAAGCTTACTACGAGTAAACCTACCCATGTACCTAATATAAGAATTGATAGAACTAAGCATTTAGAGTAGATCTAATTGTCTAATTTAATTTTTTTTTGTAAAATGAGCGAATATTTCGGAAAATTACAACCAGCAGATTATTTTGGCTCATTTTCCAATAAAAAGTTTTAGTTAAACAAACATAGCCATGCGGGTTTAGCACTTGACAAAATAACTCATCTAATTGTCTTTTTATGTTTAACAGTTAACAAGAAAATTATTTGTTTTGCAAGATTACAAAGTAGGCAACTTCACTCCCGAAAAAGTCAATAGTTCTAGTTCTGGATTAAGCGTGATTATAAGCCATTTGTAGAAATGACGTAGTCGTTGCATATCGATCGTGGTGGCTGGGAGTACGTTTTGATGAATTAACATGGCGTGGATAGAATTTGTACTAGGAATATTTGTTCATTATCACAATTATTTGTTAGTATGTGTCAAGAAAATGTTAATCTAGGTTTTGATGGCTTTGTTTCAATGTATAATGTCATATTTTCTGAAACTAGAATTTACTTACAAATAATAATGTAGGTCCACTTTTATACGGCAAATCATAATTATGAAACTCTATTTTTACATAATTCATGTCCCGGAAACTGTCTCATAACTTATTACAGCAGTAGTGTTACGTGGAATAAGTGTAAGTGCTATATTTTTCCACAAAATGGCCGTAATTAAATTCACAGCGCTAAGTAAATAACCGCAAGTCATTATTACATATGCATGGTTGTAATTACGTCATATAAAGGCCAGTAGGCATACCTACTGGCCTTTAATACATATATTTACCTACATAGTATTTAACCGATGTGTAACGGTCACTTTTCCCCCTCAGGACTTACGCTTTACTGCGCTTTGGAACGAGACCCTTAATTGCGCATTTAACACCAAACCCTAAGTGAAATCGTTTGACTTTGCTTTGTTTGTAAAGCTGTATTTTGTTCTCTGTAAATGAATCTTTAATGACCCTTGTCACAAAAAACAAAAGATCAAAGATCTAATTACATCCCAAGGTTTAAATAAATTGTAACTAAGACCTTGGATGAGTGCGTGATAGCTGTCAATAAAAAAACGCGAGCAAAAAAGAAATACATAACAATAAGATTTCGGTGACGTCTCTAACGTAGCGTAGTTTGAAAGACCTTGAATTAAATGCTGAGCGTTTCTTTTTTACTAGAGCACGTAGAATCGATTATTTAAATTAGCTTGTAGAGTGTTTATTGTTGACTCCTAAAAAGTCTATCAATCATAAATATAAAAATAAACGAAATTGGCTAAGCATTTCGAGGCACTGCGATAAAAATGAGCATATTCGTATTTTTCTTTTAATATTACGTTAACGTTTAATCGCCAAATAGCTTCTCACAAAAATGCGGCAATAGCAAGTCATCCCCACGTCTCCCAAAAGAGAGTCGCAACATAAAAGTAAAAAATAACGGTCGCGCCATGAAGATTCCCTGACAGAACCATCTCTGGCCCATTACTCAGGCCTGTAACAGCGACTCTACTGGAATCTACGAATAATTCTTTCTATAGAATTTTAACTGAGCCAAAAATACTTCCAGAACGTCCACCGCCGCCACTGCGGTTGAGTTGATGGGCAGGGCTTTATGCTTAGCTTATTGCTTATTGCTTAGCGTCCAATTGCGCCCAAGCATTCACCTCCAGCATCGTATCTAATCACGAGAAAGCTTTGTGTGTGAGTGGTGTGTAGGAGAGATATATAATGCGGAAGCATGAGTATGAGTGATGTGTTGGAGAGAGACGATGCGACTTTTGCAAAGAGTTACAATTCTATAGTGACAATTATTAGTAGCCTGTAACTAGCTGTATTAACGTCCTCATAAGAGCTCCAGAGTTATGTTAAACGCAGTCATCCATCGGAACGGCCCGGAAAAGGACAAATGAGCCAAACGCTGGAGTGTAACGGTAGCGAAGTAGAGGCTAAGTGCGTAACGGGAGGCTTTTTGTAAAGCTTTTATAATCGTTAGGCGGTTTGTAAATGATTATGTCTTGGTTGGCTGTTTGTGTGTATTGTGCTGACAACATATTTTTCAGCCGTGAAGTAAAAAGAGGGTAGGTAGGACATTCCTATTGGTAGAAGTCGTAGAATGTAGGTCTATGTCCTGCCCCGATATCTGTAAGTAGTATTGCCATAACATTAAGCTATCATCGTAATGATTGCTTACCATCAGGTGAATTACGGTCAAGTGCAAACCCATTCCTTGTAAAAAAAAGAAAGATCCAATTCTGTTGTGAAGTTAAATGATTTCATGTTATTGTAGGCTTTTTTGCCTACTTATTTAACTACGTAACTTTAGTAAAAAAATGTACACAAGTACATAAATATATTTGACTAGCCGTGCTCGCGACTTCGTCCGCGTGGAATAGTTATTTTGGGCATTATATTTATTTTGCAAACAACCTCTTCAGCTTTATTAATTATAGCTGTTACCCACGACTTGAACCGTTTTCGCAGCTCACGCAACGAAAGCCCTCAAAGATGAATAATTTTCCCCGTTTTTGTCCACATTTTCTATTGTTTCTTCGCTCCTATTAGTGGCATCGTGATGTTATATAGCCTAAAGCCTTCCTCAATAAATGGTTTATCCAACACAAAAAGAATTTTTCAATTCGCACCAGTGGTTCCTGAGATTAGCGTGTTCAAACAAACAAACTCTTCAGTTTTATTATATTAGTATAGATATGCGTTAGAATATTATTCTCATACGTATGTTATGAAATGTTATGTATTTCATAGACGGTCTAGATTATTGTCCCATTGTTTGGGTTTAGTTAGAGCTTGCAGATAACTTTGGGTTTAACGATCGAGCTTTGTGTAACTTTAGCAATCTATAGAGTATAGGTATAGTATAATATACTTAGATTTTGGCTTCCGGTTAGAAGTAAGTGTTTATCACGGCACAGTTTACAATATCGCAGTTCAAAATTATGCAGTTAAATTTAGTAGTATTGTCGTAAATAGTATATTATGTATTTAAGGTTCTTAGAATACTATAGAACTTCTATAGTGCAGTGTATCTCTCCAGCATATTGTGCTGACGGGTAAAATGTGTTAGTTATATGTTTTAGCAATTTGCCTAAAGAAAGAAGATTTATCGGTTACTTTTCGAATGTTTAGAACAAAGAATTCTTTCCATGGCTTGAAACATTGTATTTAATTTTATTTATACGTATTTCTATAAAAAAATCTCACGATAAGTGTTAAATATGTCATCATGTGAACGCACAATATGGGTGTTAATAAAATATACGCCACAAAGAAGTGAAGGCAAAATGATTGTGGAGGCAAGAATAAAGATTTTGAACACCGTTTAATATAAATAAGTACATCAAGATATGTTGCTTGTAAGTTAAGGAGGTTGTCTGGCCATTCGCAGCGTTCCAAGGACATATTTGTATAGCATCTGCTATTCATTGCAGGTGCTACGATATATATAGCGCAAATATGACAGATATTTTTAGTTCTCTCAAAATTAAATGATACAGGTGGTTTAAAAATAAAAATGAGACAACATGAAAAATTATGTAAAATGTACACGTGACTTACATGCATAAATAGATTTTTTATATCGCAAAATGAGCTTGAATCTATGTACAATGAAGCAGGAATTTTTTTTTTTCAATCATGTAAAATTGACAACAACATATCAATACATTTTTGCGTAAATTCGAGAATCATTCCTTTAAAAATTTCATGTCCTATGTCGTTAATATTGCAAGTGTCACACCACTAAAATGTATGCCTACAGTTATTACCTACTGGTTGTAGCAAAACGGCTGACAGTGAAAGTTGTTGTGCGAATTTGCTCAGACGCGTCTGAGCAACGTCTACTAGATTGTTTGGAGCAGCACAGGTGACTGGTAACGAATAAGTGTGCTAAAGTGATATGACAGCCTGTATAGCTGGGTAAATGTTACAATATGACGTGCAGTCAGCAAAGGTCGGGAGAGGTCAGTCCCGGCAGCAGCAGGTGCCTGCCAGCTGCCGCGGCACGCGCCCACTGCAACCAATTACTAGAGCACAAACTAATTACAAAATGAGAGCAACTTTTTATTAGAACCTGGTTTTTGGCAAGTAATATGGATAGGTATAGATTGTTTATACAGGGCGACGATATTAACATACGTATTAGAATCTCTCTCAAACTCTGTAGATGTCTGAACCTGCGATCTATATCGAGGGTTAACCATATAGCGGTATTCAATCAAAGATTAGTTGTCGGCGAGTGACGCAACACGGGTAGGGAGGCACTCTCAGAACTTCCAGTCCTCAGTAATCAATCATCCAGAATCCATATATCGGCTCGCGGAGCGTAGATTCGCACGCTACCCGCATTACCCAATAACAGTAAGAGTATGTACTGAGAAATCATATTTCGGCGCTTTCACATAATCATGGCTTTATAGGCCGTCAATATTGTTAATCTATACTTAGTGTCGTAAAACAAAACAGGCAATAACCCCGAGGTGTCCGGTAAGTGTACACACAACGGGGAATCGGAAACCTATGATCATAAATTCCATTAAATTAGAGGGTGATAAATGTCAGCGTGTGGTGGTTCGATTAACCTTCTGTGGAAACCGTAAACGGCTCTTTTCTATAGTTGAATGGCGGCGGGTTGTTGGCCGCATTCCTAGGAAATAGGCAAGTAAGTTTGTGCAGCTAGCTGCCTACTACTAGGTTCGATATTGAATATTTGTTTGTGTACAAGCTCGGTGATTGGCCTCCGTGTTGCCTCGTACTATGGTAGGTATAGAGGTTAATAAACTAGATCGAGCATTAGCATTTATATAATCGCAGTCCCATGAGCCATGAGTGAAAGAAGGCCGACGCGAAATAACAATGCGAATGCTAATTCCGACATTTCGGCGCGACCTCCACTTTTCATTTCTCATTCGCTAGTCTAATTCAAAGTTTCACTAGCACGACACGATTTCGCAATTATCGAATTAGATTTGAATACTGTACCGATTTCAGAAACTTTGTTTTGAGCATTATGATAATTTGCATCTTAAAATATGGCTGAGTAAATGGGCTGCGAAGCGAATTTATGAGTTAGTGCTGGGTCGTCGTCTTGTCTGCGAGGTGCTGATAATATTTCTCTGTTTTTCCTCTATTTATGTGAGTTATGTACTCGTAGTTTTCCGAAGCTGTGACGCGGGCAGTTCGCCTTGAACGGAGTACATTCCTGACTCCGTGCCTGCACGTGGAAGCAGTCTCGCAAACTAATTCTATGCTTTGACTATATTAGCTGCAATTGAGCATTACGTCAATAGAATTCAATGGCTGCTCCATCAATACAGTGATTGCTTCATTCATTTGCGGCTCCAATTGGCAGGTGGTAAACCTTACGTACAGTGTGCATGTGGTAATAGAGCACAATAATAACTTGTACTCTTACAGTCTTACATAGTAAGTAGTATGTAAATGAGTTTACTTTGAGGTTTCGTAAACAATACGAATATTTTTTTAAGGTTTTAAACCGAATATCCCGTACAAACCGCCCAAAACCAGTTTCCCATTTCCCATAACTCCAATTTCCACGAAGCTAATCCAATCCCCTCAAATTGGCTTATATCTCAGAAGCCCATTGTTTACGATATGTCACTTGGCACTGAACTGAGTACTCGAAGAGCTCGAGGGGAGCTCGCATCCTTTAATCTCGTACAATACCTACTGAGTGACATGATGTACGATCGTGAAGAAAACTACGATATATTCGCACCTCTTCACCCGCTCGAGAGTTGCGAGAATGGGTGTATAAATTGTCTATCAATATTGCACAGGTAAGTGTTCCTACAAGATATCGTACCTACTTGTGCGAGGACTAGTGCCATTTATTTTAGTGTATAATACCTATATATGTATACTCGACAAGAAATCGTTTCTAATGAAATCGTTTGTTGTTTTCTTTACCAATTGCTTTGTTGCCAAGGATGGCGGTAAAAAATAATTAGATATTCCGAGATATTAAACCGCCATCTAACCCTATACTAAGTAAACGTTTGTGGCATGGGTACTAAATAAAAGTATTGGTTGAAGAGTTTTTTAATGTATTGAGGAAGGCTTAAATTTCAGAAAATCTAAACCAAGATCGATCATCAATCATGAATATTTCAAGACTGAGATCATTTTA
This sequence comes from Macaria notata, assembly GCA_927399415.1. Taxonomy (NCBI): domain Eukaryota; kingdom Metazoa; phylum Arthropoda; class Insecta; order Lepidoptera; family Geometridae; genus Macaria; species Macaria notata. The sequence goes on from OV656727.1 coordinate 8,770,478, forward strand.
GCCGACTAACCAAAATAAACAACAGACATAAAAAAATAGGTACATTTAATTAGTACGATTTCTTACACCTTGTGGTTTCAAATCGGAAGCCGATGTGATAAATGATAAACATTGCACAATGTTTACCTTTTGTCTAGAGACTTATGTACTTGTCATACCACTCAAAGCAAAAAAGGAGAAATTTGCATAATCTAGTAACTAATTTCCAAATTCTTTTATCGTTTTACGCATAGAATGCTTTGCGAGTTAAAAAGTATCAAAGTACATGTATTCATTATTATTATCCTCTCGTGCTTTGCGCTCGGTATTTTTAGGGCATCAGTGGGGCCGAGGCCAACACTGAGAGGCCCTTTACAATTAAATACTTAAGAATTAGTAAGTAGCACTAAAGTAAGTAACTTATTAAGGTATTTTTTTGTTAAACACTAACCTACTGGTAGAGGGAACCTGTGCTTTATTGACTAGAAGTAGTAAAAACCTAGTAAATAGATATTTTATATGTAAAGAAATTATTGTATCTCTAGTGCACAAAGTCACGATGTTAATGACACTGTAAAGTCTGAGTCGATAGCCTATTGAATGTCAAACAATTTCGCTCTTGCAGCTGAGGGCTTGTAATTATTTTGCCAGCCAAGAATACTTTAGACAAAATATAAACACTGATTCTGTATTGATAACGGCTTTGATTTTGAGCTTTATTGGGAGATGGTTCATTTATACCATACAATAACAGTATTGTTTAGGTTAAATAAAATGAAATTATAAGAAAGAATTATGTTTTGTATTCTTTTTTTTGAGTATCTTATAAGTAAATGTTTAAAAATTTACACGCAATTTTTTTATTTATTATTACTTTATACTATGTATAAAATTCATAAGCGAAAAAGACGATAATCACTGCATAAGTTAGCATAACCCAGATTCGATTCTAAAAATAAATAAAACTTTCAACAATCATATTTTGATTTTCATCTTCAAACTTTGAGTTTTAGCGACCGTTTAGGGACACAACCATTGTGCCCTCAATAAATTGTCACTGCTGCAATCTATCGTACAGTAATATAAATCGAAAGTTTTAAATGTGACATTAATGTAAGTTTTGTTTTGATTTATGCTACTTCGAATTTGTGACCTTTGATGCTTTGAGCTGTCTGCCCTTTGAATATTTTCATAGTCAAATGAACGAACGTGACACAACTATTAATATACCATTACATATTTTGTGATACTACTAAGATGTTCAGATTATTCTGTGTAAGATGGCGACTGAAAAAACGTCGCATCAAGTTCAATTTTATTTCTTTATTTCTAAATTAAATTCTAATGTACAATTCCAGTGTATAAGTCCTAGAATTACATTGTAATCACATTATATATTCATTAAGTAGGTAGCCTTATCAAGAATTTACATCGATGGAGTTTAAATGTATTTTCATCTTTTATTGGATTTGTTAGTCACAACATCACACTCAAAACAATGTAAATATACATTAGACACTACTTTTGCTGAATAGATAAAATTAGTAGTTTAACCTGGCTTTGTTCGGGGTAAGTAAGCTAAAAGGTACAAAAGAAAAGAAATTTCCTAGAGGCAACGAAAAAAGTACCAGAAAACACATCAACAGTCCAAAGTCCCGTAAAAGCCATCCCATCATGTCAAACGTAGTTCCTATTGATTTTACGTTGTTACTGTTACCAAGAAGAACGAATTAGTCAATTCTGGAAAGTGACGGGAATTCCTGAGAGCTCACTTGAAAATCAATAAGGCATCAGCAAACTAGTAAAAGCTGTTGTATAGAATTGCAATTTGTTCAATTTCATTTGTATTTCATTCAATGAATGTGATTGCTGCAGTGTTTGTGTTACTATACTTAGTCATTGTCACAGAGTGATGGGTGTCGATTTTAAAGTAAAGCTTCTAAGATTGGATGGAAGGCAAGGGATACCTCCTGTTGTCTTGAATGAACTTAAGCAGGTGCTCGCTACCCACGCATTTATTATTGAATTTATTGGTATACAGGGCTATTTGCAACGTACAGCGTTTTAAATTGGTAGAAATTATATAGTTGTTCATCTACGGAGGTTATTGTTATCGAACATTGCTGAGTCGGTTCTTATAATCTTATAAACTTCACTTTAATAAAAATCAATAGAAATTTATGGATATTCGAGTACTTACATATTATTAGAGACAGTACATAAAATATACCACTATCTTTGTTGTAATAGTCATGGGGCTTTATTTTCAGAAGATCAATTAAGACTAATTTGGTCACGAGTTTTTAAAAATATGTATTTTTAAAGCAGTTTATGGATATGTAAGTAATTGATTTTTAAACTTTCACTGCTTGAGAAGATTTGCCTCCTTCCTTCAGTCGTATTTCCTCATGACTGAGGGCAACGACATTAATAATACCTTATTAATGTCGTTGACTGAGGGTCGCAATCCCCGCATCTTTAACGGAGTTTATTAGGCAGATATGTAAATCGTTCACTACCATTCACAAGTGAACCTGTATAAAATCCCTCTGGACTACCCTCAGGCCGTGGTATCCATTTATCGCAGATGCTTATCAGGCTATATTAAGCAGGCTAGCAGTGTCACAAACACCGTGACTGATAACACGTACGTGCTCGCAATCTTTACGGGCTTCGCGTTAGTCGGGCTCGTTCGTGCTTACGTACTTATTAGTAACTAGTGGGTGCTCGCGGCTTCGCTCGCATTAAGAAGTAAAGCTTGTATCCCCTATTTCACCCCTTTAAAAGTGGCATTCCTAAAAATCCTTTTTTAGCGGATGTCTACGTCATAACATCTACCTGTATGCCAAATTTCAGCCCAATCCGTGCAGTGGTTTGGGCTGTGCGTTGATAGACCACTATATCAGTCAGTCAATCAGTCAGTCACCTTTGAGTTTCATATATAGACTTGGTTACTTACTTGAGACAGTATGTTAAGTATACATACAGCCATGTAATGTAAAAATGTGAGTAAAAGTATATGTATGTATATTAGGTTATGTATCAAAACGGACCTACGTAAGTTTTTTTTTGTTTAGGCCTTTGCGAAATTTAGACTTAGCAATTCTCCAAGTGTCAAGTGGGAAGATAGACCGTCAAACTGAGAAATTCAAAGTGTAATAAAAACATAACTACAAGTAATACTGAAATTGACATTTTTACATATGTGGTAGATAAATTAGAATAGTGAGAAATTTTACTAGATTGGCTAAGACCCTAAAATATGAATTTTAGTCTAGCTTTTCGACTTCATAAAGCAATATCATCGCTTGTGTGTTATTATGCGAGGTTTAATAAAATAAGTTTAAAATAAAACTCACCCATTATTTTGTGGCCGATGAAATATCCGAGATTTTTGAGTGGTATGCAAAAGAAAAAAATATTTTTATGAAAATAAAGTTTATATTCAATTTTAAAAAATTAAATCGTAAAATCAGCATTAAAACGATCAAGTCAAAATAATAGAAAACTATGAAATGTCTGGGACTCGTTGCTGTTTATTGGCTTTATGTATCGTCAATTTGCATAAAGATACCGGTATTTAATTGCTTACAAAATATTTTTATGAACTAACGTTTGATGAACCTAATAAATAAACAATAGTAATCATATTTGAATAAAACAGATTTAAGTGTTATTGTTTCTATATTATCATCATTGTTCCATATAGTGATACAGTCAAGAACCTTGGTCTGATAATGGATCAGTCGCTCAGTTGGGATGCTCATGTGGATTCATTAAGCTCAAGAATTTTCTCGTCTGGTGGGTCACTAAGACGTCTTCGAAACTTCTTGCCAACTGCCACTAAAGTTGAGCTTGCGCAATCCCTTCTTCTTCCTATCCTGGACTATGCGGACGCCTGCTATCTCGATCTTCGGGAAGATCAGCTAGATAAGCTTGAGCGGTTACAAAATTACTGTATAAGGTTTATATTTGGTCTACGTAAGTACGATCATATATCTCAATTTCGTGTTAAGCTCAAGTGGCTGCCTATTCGACTTCGCCGGAATGCTCACATCCTCTCTCTCGTATATAACATTTTATTTAACCCTGCTACCCCGCGTTACTTAGTTTCTCGTTTTGCGTATGTCCATACTACACACTCTCTTTCTCTTCGATCTACAAATAAATTAACACTCGCACATCCAACATCCAAAAAGAAATCTTTTTATGGCTCATCATTTACTGTACAAGCTGTTACTTTATGGAATTCTCTGCCTATCAACATTCAAAAGGCTCAGACAATTGATTCCTTTAAAAAACAAGTAAAGGAATTTTATCTCGCTTCCCTTCAGTGAAAATTGCTGTTATTATTTCTACTACTATCACCTTTAAATATTTTGTTGTGTATTATATGTATTTGTATATAAACATTAATTTTATTATATTAAGTACCTATGTGTATTGCGTATTTATATGTATATATATATATATTAGTAAAATTTCTTTTTTTCCTTGTTGTTGTACACCACATTCTTCTTTATTTCTTTTGCTTATTTCTCTCCAGCTGAAGGTTGCCTGGAAGAGATCGCTTTCAGTGATAAGGCCGCCGCTTGTGGCACTAGTTAAGGTGCAATTTGTTCTATGTACTGTTTTTTTAATATGTGTCAACAATAAAGAGTTAATCTATCTATCTATCTATCTATTATTATGCAAAATAAATTGATCGGCACCGAAGTCGTTGCTAATATTGATTCGCGTCCGTGGAGAATCTACCATTGCGGGTTCAAAGTTTCGATTTCCGATGTTAGATAACTTAGCGGCCTACTTGTGCAATACTGTGCCAAATATCGTGACGTTTAAGAAATGAGACTAATCTCACTTAGCCATGACTAAATTTTGAAGAATATTCATTCAGTTTCTCTTCCTTTTGCTACACAACTGTCTGACACATGTCCATTCAAATATTGAGCGTTTTCCTTGAAAGATTTTTATGTTTGTTGGTTGACTTGACAGGCTAATCAAAGTGTCACAACATTCGACGAATTCAAGATTTATACTGCCCGCCATAAATCTTCAAGATTCTTCAAACAGGAAGGCATTTATCACGGGATTGAGTTGCCTAATTTACTTATTAACACATTTTTGTAATTCAATTAATTCTGTTTCCCATAATGCGGCCAGTGGGTGCTAATAGGGCCAAGAGCGGGTCATCTGACCTCGCACTGTTGTGTAACATCTCCTAATGGCTGTAAACCAAACGAACTCGACGTTGTGAAGATTCCACCCAAATATATCATTATCAACTTTATAAATCAGCGACCACGAAATCGTGTGGCAATTAAATATAATTTTCCCAAAACACCTACTCAAACTTCTTGATAACTTGAAATACTCGTTTTCTCCGTTAATTGTGGCGACTCTATCAACAACAGTGCTTAACTTATGAATAATGCAAAGGCTATTATTTAACAATTACTTAGTTCTTTCAAGTAATTAAGAAACGTTTTAATCATCATGTTTTTGTATCGTGGTCGTGCCATGTTAATTGTAGACACAATGGACGATAATCAAAACGAATCGATGTCAAGTGTACGTACTGCTTGTAATAGATGTAACCTAATGGAGGGTTATGATGAGGAGCGGTAACAGAACGCAATATAAAACTTTAAGGATGTATCTCAGACTACCACAGATATAAACTTTGTAAGATCATGTACTTGCATTCGTGTTGTTGTTGAAAGACCGAGGCCTACATTGGGCAACTGTCGTTTTCGTCTGAATACACGTAGTAATCAAATTTAACGGTGGCTGGCCGCTGTAAAAAGTTGCAACCAGCACGGGTGGCGTGACGAGCTGCTGAACCGAGGCTGGGCCACCACCGTCATGATATCACCGACTATTTCAGACAAACAATCGATTAACAATGAATCGAGAACGACGCTAATAGCACAACCATAAAGTTCAGTTTTCTACAGTTCTCAGAAAATTACACTGAAAACCATTCTCAGTAAGGCGGTCGCTGTTATGATTCACAGCTGCTTTATTACGAAACTGTTACAAAACAACTTAAGCACTTATTACAAGACTGTTTTTTGAATGTACCGTAGTTTATCCCATGGTGCCTTTAGGCAAGGATTTTTCCCTTAGGCCCGTCGTGTCAAAGGGCTGATCACGGGTCATCTTAGCACGAAATCTTTACGGGTCACGGACGGAAAAAAGGGTATGAAATAAAAATATCGCCGGTTATATTACTAGAGAAATGAGAAAGAAACTTTCATTTCGCCAGCAATAAACCCGTGGGTCGGATATCTAGCTCCTAATGCCGACAGAACCTAATTCGGAAAGCGATCATCACCGTTGTTTGATGCGCACGCTGACATCTCAATTATCCGGCGAGCAAATACCACTTCGTGTACAATACACAAAATGGAAGCTATAGTGCTACTATATTACTACTGTAAATTAAGTTTCATGCCCCTAGTATCCAGTTTTATGTTCGTAGGGTGTCTAACAATGCCGTGTAAAGACATTATTTTCACAGTTTGTGTGAGTATTTCACAAAGGTTTTACCAACGAAAACCTAACTTCGAGAACGTAACCATTAATAAGGTTTTTCAACGTTAAAGGATTTTTATTTCTTTTTGGGAATTAGGTACATGCTACTTTTTTTTTCATTTATTTTCGTTACGTGTCGGCTCTATGATGTTTCTGTAGTTTAACATGACAAATAAAAAAGTTCTTTGAACTCATATTTCTTTATTATTTTAGTATTAATCGTTGTAATGCATATGAAAACTTACACCAAATAAAGCATCTCTATAATGAAGCCGAATCTTTCACTGGCGTTATCAACGTCGAGAAAATGCTCGGATATTTGAAAACGAGTAATGGCCGCCCGGGGAGATAGTACTCGTATAATGGCCGCCTTAATCGGTAACCGCGAGATCGAGGGGTAATTAACATTAATCATAGAGATGTGGGCACTGAGAGTGATCGTGCACATCACTCGACAGTGACGGCTCACTGCACAGAGAAAGACGAGAAAACTCATTCCCGCGACCTTTGTCCCTTTCATTCACACATGCATGAGCATCAGAGCGACAAGGACTACCCAGTTGTCGGTGATCTCGGCACTCCTGGTCGTGCGTGCGACGCCGACGGTCCTCGCGTTATGGATTATGAGCTGCGACAAAAGAAATGCTCTGTGGATGACGCTGACAAATAACCCAGCGCCGTTTAGCTAAAGGCTGCTACGGTAACCTTTTCTTCGTGGGTTAATTAAAGGTCACAAATGATGGACAACGTGCTTTAAGGACTGTGATGTAACATCCGCTCAGAGAGTTATGAATGGCATATGAATGAAAGAAACGAAATTTTACTAACAAAGACACTGGTTTAATGTTTTGTGCTGGTAATATAACTTATCCATTGTCCCGTGCCTACATTGCCAAGGGCATGCGACACAGTAAAGCTAAGTTACGTAGGTATAACAAAGTATTACAGTAAACCCAAGCTAAAATGTCAAGTGTTTGCCATAAATAGAGTTTCATACCCGCTTTGCTACCGACTAGTTAGGTACCTTTCTGTACTTAAGAATTATAGCTGCCGTGTATCAACTATAAATCATAAACCTGCTGAATAAACTTGTACTGTACAAAGAGTTTTACAAATAGAGACGTTACACCCATTAAAAATCGCCCTAGCGCGTGGCGAAATTATGCTATAGCTATTTAGGTAGTATGTATACGCAGCGTTGCTTACATCATTCAGGAAAGTAAAAGTGGTCAGAGATATATAAAGCCCCGTTGTGAGAAAGAGATAAACGTATGTTTACAGCTACGTCAGCCGTCAATCGTGAATTCGAGTCGCTATTTGTCTCTTTCGTGGAGATGGCTAAGTGGCAACGCGTCACTGGTTGATTTATAGTAATGTTAAATGTTTGTATTTTCATTTTAAAAGGATAAACAATAATTACAAATGAAACGACACATCCTTCTTGCTTTTGACACTCGTCCCAGTGTAATTATTGCACTCTCTAAACACATACGATGGCATTGTGAATATTTTTTACTGATAAAAAGTCGCGCCGTCAACGTGCGTCGCCGCGCGTTGCTTCGAGGCGACTGAGCCGAATCATGCTACGTAGCCTGATTTGAGTTCGCTACACAGAACGGGGTATAAACGCATCTACCTCAGTTTATATAGAATATCATTGGTACTGTACGCCAAAAGCAAATAAAGTAAGCAAGCAATCCAAAAAGCACGCTGCGGAATACCTAAGTAGGAACAGCTAAGTCAATGTCAATGACAACAGACGAGGCTGTTTTATCCATAACCTTCAAATCAGAATTTTCTTTTCCTATTATAATTTAGCGTGGATAAACCCTCTTCCCCAAAAAAACGTCCAATCCAATCCGAAAATCGCACTGCGGAAAACGTACCAAAGTAGAAGCAACCCTTTGTAATGTCAAAATTTACGGCTTCGGAGTTGGTGGTTTGGCCATAATTTCTTATAATATCAGTGTTTTTTCTCTTTCCAATTTAGTGTGGCGAAGGATCGCGTGCGAGCGGTGGTGGCTCCGTGGTACCTGGCTCGACCGTCGCCGCTGTCATGTATCTGGTCACGCCACGCCGCGCCAGTAGCCGCCCTCAGACAACACAGACACCTGACTACCTATCTTACCTACTACCTAACAAATTATTAAACATATCCTTTCTACATGTCTATCTGCTTTACAAACCGCATGCCTTGAGATTTATCATAAGTGACTATCAGCATTTCAGGTTTCTTGTAGTAGTTAAGGTTGTATGGGAGAAGCGATTTCTAACTTTAATGCCGAGAAAATTTTAACTTCTCGTCTCGATGTTGTATGGTTTAATTACTCTGTAATGTAAAGAATAAACGAGATAGTCAGACTTCAGACATACTTTTCTTAATACATACATATAAAACTCAAAGGTGACTTACTGACTGGCATAGTGATCTATCAATGCACAAACTACTGGACGAACCGGGCTCAAATTTGGCATGCAGGTAGAATTTATGACGTAGGCATCCGCTAAGAAAGGATTTTTGGAAATGCCACTTTTAAAGGAGTGAAATAGGGGATACTTTACTTCTTAATGCGATTGAAGCCACGAGCACCCACTAGTTGCATTAAGTATAAAGTTTTATCTTTCATTTGTTTCTTGGATTTTTTTGCCTCAATGAGCCGTCTATCAAGTATAATATTGTTACGAACGGCGACGCTCGACGCCCGAGCTGTGCCGGCGCTCGCCGCGTGTATCATATTATATGGCGAACTGAAAACATTTCTGCTATGAATAATTTTCTTCGTATAGTATTCCCGAAATATAATGTTTGTGGCTAGTACATATAACTCCTGCATGTTACTATTGTGTGCTCTAAACATTTGTAGTCAGGTATAAATAAGCAAAAATTAACATGCCTAAAGTAAAACTATACATTTTTCTAGTTCTTAAGAAACATTTTTACGTATTGCCAAAATTTACGAGCACGTACTGATATTAGTTGATGTTATCAAAGTAGGATGCTTCGTTATTGTTTTCTTGATTAGCCCTTACCACTGTAAAAAGATAAAGGTTTCGGTTTGTTTAAAAATGTCTACATTACAGTTTTATTTTTCCTCCAGCACAGCATAATACAAGAAAACACTACGAAACAAATGCTTGCGACTCCGGAACAACAATCTGCAAAAGTAATGTAATTTTTCCGAGTGCATGCTCAGATTTAAAATGCACATACATATAGCTGAGGGACACGTTGAGATGAATGACTGGACCAGATTGCGGACCGATAGATGCGTCTTGACCATACAGGACTATTTTATGATAGAACTAGCTGGTTTCCGCGACTTCGTCCGCGTGAAATAGTTATTACCATAAAAACGGATCTATTGAGTTAACCTTAAAATATAGACATTTACTGTTGTGGGCATTTTGTTAGATCATTTCAAGAGAAATAATTCTTTCATGCATATTTTTTTGATATCTTGAACCGTTTTCGCAGCGCGCGCAACGGAAGCCCTCAAAGATGAATAATTTTCCCCGATTTTCCACATTTTCCATTGTTTCTTCGCTCCTTTTAGTTGCAGCGTGATGTTATATAACCTAAAGCCTTCCTCGATGAATGGTCTTCTAAACACAAAACGAATTTTTCAATTAGCACCAGTAGATCCTGAGATTATCGCGTTCAAACAAACAAACAAACATACAAATAAACAAACTCTTCAGCTTTATAATATTATTATAGTATATAGTATAGTATAGATAGAAACGAGCAAGAAAGCAACGAGTTATGGTGATCTAAAGTTTATTAATACGCAGACATGTCGTAACGATCTTTCTAGATCAGTTAGTCTAGAGATATAGGAATTGTGTTCATAAACAGACAGATAAAATTGGTCGCTAACGAAGTTACCACCTGCATGGATCTCGTTTCGCAACTTCCTCCATCTGACATATCTAAACAGTGACTTCCTAGCATTAGGGCCTGTTCGGTAAGTGTGATGACGTCACACACCATAGATGCCTCCTTATGGCGAAAATTATCCGACACAGATATGCCATAATATAACAAGAAGAAGAACACCCCTAAGGAATTAATTCTACGGGGGGTCTCGACCCTCAGTCATGAGGAAATACGACTCACAGAGAGATGCTATAATATGAATGTATTATATTTTTCTTTTTACTTGTATTAGTTGCATTCCATGCATAATAATTCTGCGACGGAGTAACAATTACAAATGTAAATCCGTTGTAGAATTATTGAGGGGATGGGGCAGATACATTTCACACCCGCGACTTTCTGATAGATCTATAGCTACTATATTGACCTACCTACCTACTACCTTTGCTATCATTATAGATTGGACTGAATAGATGTTCAAAGTCATAAATAATTTTTTTATTAGACCTAGCCACCACACGAATGATTGACTGTTTATAAGAAAATACAATTAGTTGTCTTTGGTTCATATTGTGTATGTATAAGTGTGGCAGCTGCGGTCTCGATGTAAATGAGCGTCTGCGCCTCTGCATCGCCCGACCAATGGGAGGCCGCGCCGTGACTCTACACCTGCCGGAGGAAGCTCTAACGATACCCGTTACTTTGAACCTTTGGCTTTATTATATCATGTTTTTGTTATTGAATCTGAGAAATTATTTAATTCTTTGATTCAGGCGTCTGGTTTGTTATATCGGTTTCGATTATAATTTCATTAAAACAATCCATTACTGTTCAGTCACGCTCCATTTTCGACCAGTTTCACTTGTCAAGTGTAAAAAGGAAAACAATGGAATGTGTAAATCGTGTAAATTTAAAATACCGTATTGCAGGCGCCACTCAATCCTGTTTTTACCACAAAATGCAACGCCAAATTGCAAATCCAATAAATAGGTTTTAAATGCCCAGTAATGTTGTTCAAGAATTCCAAAGATAAGAATGCAAATGTCGGACAGAAACGGCAAAGGCGCCATTAAAATAGTCTAACGAATAAAGAAAATAGACTTGCACTTAATGAATTTAATAATATAGTCAGTGGTTCCGTATAAATTGAATGCGCGCGATCTGGAGCGACGCGTGTGTGCGGTCGTGCCTGGTATGGCAAACGATTAAAATTCAAAGCCAGTAGAAATGTAATTACTTTACCTCTACCGCAAGCGCCAGAGTTGGGTTTGAGGGGCCGCTAATTACAATAAATGAACTAGAAGTGCATAATGAATAATATAATAGAAGTGTATATATGGTTGCATAGGTGTGTTGTACTTTCGCGCCGGATTAATTGGAACCGTTACAATTGATACCTACACAACATTATAAGGTAGTGACTGAATGTCATCCGCAAATTCGTCATAATTATAGAGTTTCATTTTCGTCATCATTGTTTAGGAGTCAAGGGTTGAAAAAGCCACTTTCTTTCCTCGCAGTTTATAAAACCTACAAATGATAATAACAATGTATTATAAATCGTAATAAAATATATTTTAGAACTAAGCACCTTATCCAGCTTAAGTTTTAATGTTTTCCAAGAAATATCATCTTCTTAACGAGACAGGCATTTATCTTATGAAAACTAGATTGTTATTATGAAATTAGACCCCATAAAGCCGGCCTGGGGTCCGCCCCGAGTTCTTGGTTCTGTTTCACCTCTGGCCAAAGTCCTCTCGACTTTTATTCACAGTAATTAAGTTAATGCCGGTTTCAGATCTTGCCGAGAGTTTGGATCGACTCGCCCGATGGGTCTCCATCTATCAAGATTATGACAATTACCATTAGATGTCATAAATTCTAACGTTTCGCTGGCAGCGTGAATATTTTATAAGATCCAGGCTGTTTCTACTATGCCGTCTTTGTTAATGCAGATTAGATGCAGGATATTGTTATCTACGGTACGGCTTCGATAAGTTCTTATTAAGATAGAAATCTAGAATATCTTTTAGAGCAATTTCATATTTCACACTCACTAAACACAAAATACGTAAATTGTAAGGTTCAGAAAATCCGACTGCAATTTGCCAGACAAAGTTCACCAACACCGAAAACTTGGGACAAGTTCTGAAAGTAGATGTCACTTGGCCAGCCGCGGCAGCCTGGTCCATTGTTCCTGCTCCATAGCTCAGGTGTTCCGACCGCACAATCTGCAGTTAAACCTTATGGACTCTCGACCCTACCGAGCTGATAACCTGTAGAAACCATTCTTTGTACACTGTCAGACAATACATGATTCTCTATAGATGAACCCACTCAAGGATAACCCAGCTTTAAATCTGTATGCGTCGTTTGCTCCTCTGCAGTAAAAGTTAATTACTCTTATGTGAAAAAGTTATCAGCAATAGAGAATGTTACAAACAAGGAAACCCTAAATGAAATTATTTATCATGATAATGAAACAAGTTTGGACGTCTTTGATTCTAGCTTTTGCTTGTATTTACTTCATATTCACTATTTATATGCTTTTAATAATAATTTTTAATCTTATCTGTGTTTTAGCTAGAATAACCGGCCTCTACTTCCTAATAGCTCGGTTAACATTTTATAACTGGGTTTATCTCAGACCATTCCCAAATTAATGACTTCTCCAAAATTGTTGCCGTAACACAAAACAAAACTCGTATTACGATTTTAATGATAAAAATAATCGACGAAAAATTGTTAAGATCCAAGTTATTTGGGTGCTGAATTCATGTGAGTTTAATTTTATTTACTTATAAGTTATGTAATTACTTAAAGATTTGATATAAAACTTTATAAAATCGTAAAAATGCGCTAATTCGAATATTTAATAATAAATAATTAACATGAACTGCAACTTTTTTTTTTTTTAACTTGAACGGGTTTGCACTTGACCATAGTTTACCTGATAGCAAGTAAGGCTATGGCCTAAGATGGGGCGATGCAACTGGGGTATATCACCTATTTTGAAATAAAATTCTCGTAGAGCGTTCTTTGGTTCTCTTTTTTTTCTTTCTAATGATCTATTTTACCTGCATTCTTAGTCTACAAATTTAAATAGACATTTTCAAATTTAATGTAAGTAATATGTATTGTTGTGTAAATAAAAATCGTTGTCAATAAGCTTTCGTCAATTCTTGGAAAATAACAAACAAAGGAAAGTGAAACGCTTCTTAAATCCGAGACTAATTTTTCAAAGAACCTCTTCAAAGAGATTTTGAAAAATTACCTTCAGACGGTGATAGACTACTTAGACAAGGAGAAACCTTACTTTCTGAGCGGAATGTAGAAATGTTATTATAATCTTATCTAGCTTACTTTTAAGATGTTAAACTGAACAAAGTATGACTAGCAAGACTATATTCTTTTTATATTTCTTTTATTAGATTAATGTGATGATGTCAGCAGTTTAAGCATTAAGCTTGAATTGTGCAATTCACCTTGGGTGCCAGTTCCAACAGACATGCTTTGTTTCGAACTATAACTTCCTTATCTGTTTATCCACTAGTTTCGTATTAACTTTTATAGTAAAACCACATGAAGTTTAAACATAAGAATGTTGAGAGATTTTTTTAGTTAGTGTCATATACAATCTGAAATATTTTTGGTTTTAGGAGTCTGGTAAAAAGGCTTCACATACATGAATATATATCCAAAGCAGCAAAACACAATTTAATAATAAGTCTACATTCTAGCAGAACGGTCTGCTTGTTGCTCTATTTATCTCTGACAAATAGATTCAATACTGCGTAACCATTTTATCCACTGTTTGCGCATTAAACTTTATCGGCTATTGACTGGAATTGATACCCAGTGATTTAATACACAGTCTGGGCCGCATTTGCTTAAAATACAATTACTGATACAGTTGACTTCGATAACGTATTTAGGATTGAGATTGAATTGCGAGAGCTGTGTTTGTAATGAAAGGAAAGGGCAAAGGTGGACTGACAAAGAATAGTTGACTACAATGTGAACTACAAACTTGAAGTTCGATTTTGGTACGTGATTAAAATTGAATAGACAAATTTGTAATTAATATCTCTTAACTCGTATATCCTTATGACTGAGGGACGTAACTCCCCCGCAGAATTAATTCGTTAGGAGAGTTCTCATGGGCAGATACATACATCGTGGTGGGCGCCCAGGTCCTTCCACGGAAGACTAACGTCTTCGGATATTGTGATCCTCTAACTAACATGTCGGTTTGCTCACGATGTTTTCCTTCACCGCTAAGCGAGTGCAAATCTACACAAAACTTGAATATACAAGTCAGTGGTGGGATTTGAACCAGGGTGCGGCTGGATGTCGCACCCTGTTAAGTCGAGAGTAAACCGGTTTCTTCTAGGCAAGCGCGCTAGATCGTAGATTACAACGTTGCTTAACATCAGGCAAGTTGTAGTCAAGCGTGAGCCTATCTAATGTAAAAAAAAGTAAAGCAAGCACTGAAACCGCTGAGCCCGCTTTGAGTAGTTAGTAACTGATATAGAAATGGAAAAATCTTTACTGTGACACACACAAATTCCTTATTAAAATATGTATAAATATAATATATGTATATATTAAGTACTATAATTGTGATGCCCTAATACACCCGTAACTCAGCCTAATGACGGTGGCACAGGGCCTCCAGCGCTGATATTCTGTTGCGGCTGGTTGAAGAACAAAAACATACAATTCGCAAAATAAGTATCAGACAGATATTGGTTTAATTGATTTATTTTTTATGTCACATTAACCTTTCCATTTAAATGATTACCTTCAGTAAAAAACCGGAAGTTATCATTCTATTATACTTTATTTACGGTTACACACCTACCTGTAATTCTGTTATTTCCTCATTTTTGTCTTCTATTGTAAAGGTATGCCTACAAATAAATATCACGTAATACTGAATGACAAAGCTAATAATCACAAACTGTGATAAGTTCTGGTCACTCTATATCTGTCTATGATGAAAGTTTTTTGTTTGCCTTTTGCGTTTACTTCATCATCATCATCATCAGCCTAATGGGACCCACTGCAGGGTATAGGCATCTTTCCTCTTACGCCAATACTCCCTGTCTTGCTTTTACTTATTGATAACAATTGTTCATACTCTGCTAACTAAACTCAGTTGAAACTAATGTTCGATTAACAATCATATTTGTAAACAAATCAATTTATGCTGGCCATAATGTTGTACCTAATTATTATAAAGTTGTTCTTTACAAATCGAGTTTCCATAAAGCTGACAAAGTTGAAGGTAACAATATTGATTAGACATTTCAAAAGACCTTTGATAGGGTATTTTCCTTGAGTATTTTCTCAGACTGAGAGAAAAATCTAACGAATGCATTGTTAATTGTGTTAGCAACAACACAAAGCCTTTAATTAAGGTTGCCACTTGCCGTTCACCTGCACCGGCATTGTATGTTATTTAACAAGTGTTCGCTTAGGAATTACTTGATGCATAAAATATTTGGAAATAGTTATTTGTTTACTTGGGAACCATTGAAAGTATATGCCCTTATTAGCTATTTACTATGGCGAGAGTGTTGTCTTGTTGGCTACCTATCCTGCACATAATAGATGTATTCTGTGGAATTAAATTTCTAGTTGTTAATAATTATTACTTGGATAATCAGTTTGTAGATTGTTTAGTTAGATATAATAATATATTAGTGTTTTTTTTTTCGTAAGTTAAATATATAGTTAGTTACCTACTATAATCCATTGCCTGTTTGTGATATTTTTCTGTATTCATTATATTGTGTGTGTATTAATACTTTGCTGTATTATGTTTATGTTATTACGTGTATTATGATATATCTACGTGCGTGACGTCACCCGCCGGTCCCAACGGAAGATCAGCGCTGGATGCTTGCATCCAGCATATGCTGAGTTGGGGCCGGATTGTGACATGAAACTTCTTATTTGTACTCTTGTTTTTATTGTGTGTCTATTTAATGTTTCATGTGACAAATAAATTTATTTTATTCTTATTCTTTATTCTATTTATATATCGTTTGACATTTTTAATGTATTTATAAACCAGCCTCATATACAAACTTTAAACCCTGTTTTTAATCATAATAAATCGAGAGCTTAGAAACGTCGAAAAAAGTTTTAAAGTCCCAGCTTGACCGTAAAGTCACTTAAGTTGGACGTGATACATGTAATTGCTACATTATTCGAATAGCAGTGCGTTAATATCATACATAGTGTCAGCATTCCTGAGTAAAGATTAATGCCGTCAGAAGACCGCTTGGCGGCGCGGGCGCAGGTGGGTCCTATTGCATCACAGCATTCTTCGAGCTAACTGCCCGCCCTCAATGATACCTCGGAATATATTCACTCAGTTATTAGCCATAAGTTATGCTACATACAGCACAGTGCAGGCGGTTACGTAACACGGTCTAAGCCAGCTTGTTTATCTGTTTAAGTATTTACAACATGGATTATAAGAGACACTTAACATACGACTTGGCTACAAGCGGACGGCTAATACAGACACTTTGTGGTCACTTTAAATTGGCAGCGCTAAAATCTAAGAGCGAATGAAAATGAACACTGGTCTTTCCCTTTTTAAGATTAAGTTATTTACGTGCTCTTAAGTTTATCGGTTTGGCGCTTTGCTTAAGAGGTGCGAATTTGCACCTATGTAAGCCTACAAACTACAAGCCAGAAATGCTTAATTCTGAAACGGTGGGCCTTATAGAGGTTTGTGTAACCAGCGAACATTCTTGTAGTGTTCAAAGTTTGAGCAGTAAAGTTGGAGGTTTATTTTGTTGGGAAGTATTTAAGGCTGTGAAGAGAGTACTTGATGTAGGCGGCACCACATTCAGCTGACACGCTGCCATGTAATCGGTATCGGCGATCGTGAAATGTCAATTTAATTGTGCGTTACGATATACTCTCGATCCAAATGTAAATGGGACTCACAGGCTTAGTTAAGTGGATGCGTTAGTGAGACTAACAAGATTACATAGAATATAGATAGACATTAAGATGTGAATACATTATTTTAGAATCTCTTGCAATATATATTATTGAACCCAAACTAATTTATTGAAATTGATATTGAACAACATAATGTATTCAAATTATATACGTAAAGCAGAATATTAAGTGTTTTACAACTTCTATGTGTCAATTTGAACGCGATTTGCAATTCGATTCGGATAGGAATATAATTCATGTCAGAGTGGAATATAAACACTCGTAGCTATCCAAACTTGATATGTATGTATGTTTTAATAAGTGGGTTTAGTTGGTAGTGTAGCCTTGAGCGCGAGACGGCGTGCCTCCGACACGACGACTCACGCAGATGTCCCCGAAATAAACACGCTTATCGCATAAATCATAAGTTTCATATCAGCCTACATTGTGTACGCGCTATGTAGCTAGTGTGCGAGCAATAACAACATTTTTTACCACAACGCTAAGCGCGGAATATTTTATTACTAGCTGATGCGTGCGACTTCGTCCGCGTGGAATAGTTATTACCATAAAAACGGTTCTAGTGAGTTAACCTTAAAACATAGACATATACTGTTGCGGACATTTTGTTAGATTATTTCAAGAGAAATAATTCTTTCATACACATTTTTTTGATACCTTGAACCGTTTTCGGAGCGCATGCAACGGAAGCCCTCAACGATGAATAATTTTCCCCGTTTCTTCCACATTTTCTATTGTTTCTTCGCTCCTATTAGTTGCAGCGTGATGTTATATAGCCTAGCCTTCCTTGATAACTGGTCTATCCAACACAAAAAGAATTATTCAATTCGCACCAGTAGTTCCTGAGATTAGCGCGTTCAAACAAACAAACAAACAGACTCTTCAGCTTTATAATATTAGTACATATAGATTTTCATGCTCACTGACCTTTTTTGTTCCGACTAAAATAAGTCAGACGGATCATTAGATTTCCTATTCAATTAACTTGATTGATATTTTGACGTGATGTAAAAAGATAATTATTCAAGAACCCAACTTTGGCGTTGGAACGTTGTTGGTTTCTAGACGCTTTTTTCGAGTGCTTGTGCAATGTTTTCCTTGAAGTTTGAGAAACTAGAAATTGTATCGCTTAATCTGCGGCGAATCGAATAAAAGTAAAGTGACACTGCTAACCGGTAGAGCTGTTGCTAATCGATTGCCAATATCGAATTACTTAGATATTATTTTGTTGCACCGATTTTATGTTTTACGGTTACTGCGCAACACTTTTTATCGCATTCCGAGTTTGATCCGAGACGAATGAGTGCTATTTTGTTATACAAACAAATCAAACAATACTTTTAAATTTGTTTGAATGAATTGCAACTTTTATGTAAGAGCTAGCTTACTATTAGGCATACCTAGTTATACAATTAGAGCGGCCATTGTTATAAACCTCAAGCAATCTCTATAATAGTTACTTAATCTTACTACCGCAAAAAACTTGGGCGAGTATTTGTATATAGTAAATGAGTGTTTGTGAATCTTTCACTAACAAATGAATCGATTAAACGAAATTTGAAGATATGTTTTTGACATAGAAACATTGAAAAACTTTTACCTATCTCTATTACCACGGCTACTACAGCAGTATCTCTAGAAATAGATAACACAGATTATGTAGATAACTATACTATGAATGTGTACTGTGTTGGCCGTTGCAATGGCTGCATCTAATCTCATTTCTAAATATACGAGCGACCGGTTCCAATGTTCGAATGGAACAAATTACACCGCATGGCCACCTACGCAGCGACTAATCGGTTCACCAAACACAAGTTTAAAAGCTCCAGTTTACATTACACCTCCATACATTACCGTCTGACGTATAACGCTCGATATTTGTGACCCAATGTCACAACCTCATAGATGGCACATAAAATTGCGACATAGATTCATGCTACGTGATAGGTCAGTACGAATGCCTTGCTAATAGTTATATTGCTGGATGATTCGGTACTCCAACGGACTTATTGTTGTTTTGTCAGGCGTAATCTAGTGACAGAATCTTATCTACTATATGAAATCTACTGTATACTATAGAATCATATTTACTATTATACTATATCATATCTACTCTATTAGCTATACTATGAACTCCCAAATGAGAAATTTTTCAGGCTTGTAGGAGGCTCACATGGAAAAATATCACTAAATTAGCACAAGCACCCGTGATTCCATAACATAAAAAGTAAATTGGCTGCCATTTTAGCTAGGTAGCATAAAAAAAAATCGAAGCGTGATATGTCGATGAATTTGACCATATATTATCCTTAAAATCTGCAACATCGTTCCCCAAACACATTGTATAAAAGCGAGTAAGATTTTTCGGCCATTCTTCACACCATGTCAGAGTGACGAATTACCATGATTTGATCACCCGAGAATGACATAGGCTAATTATCCAACGCAACGCTAGCGAAGCCGCGGAGCCCTACACGATTCGACACGGGCACTGAAAAGGATAAATAAATATGTAGGTGTCTCCGGTTTAAATTGTTACCCACCATTTCTTTACACAACATTGAATACGTAATATCTACGTATATGGCATTTTATGCGGCAACGTAAAATGGAACTGAATTCGAATTACTATCTTGTCCTGACAATTTATAGGATCCCCTTTCTATTTCCATTTAAGGATTCCGGTAACGAATGTGCCTATTGGACTTTTGCAATTAGATCCTTTAAATTGGATTTGGCTTTGGTTTCTGTAAACGTTGATTAAACTGGTATTGTGTCGATGCTTTTACATAAATGTATGTACACATATGTATATATTTACCGATTTATTTATAAACCCATAGGTTTAATTATCGGTTTACTGGTTCACACTTATTTTACACATTTCACATCTCATAAAAAATAATAACAATTGAAATATCGTATCAAACTATAAACAAAATCAACGAGTGATTATATTGATCATTGTATTGTATTTTAACTGATTTCTAAAAAGATCACTGAAACAATAAACAAAACATTTATAAACTGATTCTTTTTTTGAGTCAAGCTTATATTATATATGTATAAACAAAAAACATCAACAAACATTCTCGTTATGTTAGCGACCTTACAATCTGTTTTGTCAAGTAAGTAACGGGGTTTTGTATATAAAAAAGTTCACTTTGTAAGTATTTACACTCGACTCGACTGACCTGTTAGCTTAGTTGGTAGTGGCTCTGCCTTCTAATCTAGGGGTTGTGGGTTCGATTCCCGCCTGGCACACGTATTTATGCATTTTAAAAAAAATATAATTACTTGTGCTGAGTCTGGTCGTTTGTATGTATAGTAAGTATGTATTTACAAAAGAAAAGTATATAAGTATTATATCCGTTACCTAGCACCCACGACACAAGCGTTTGCTTAGTGTGGGGCTAGATGGCGCTGTGTGCAATGTCCCGGAATATTTATTTATTATTTATTTACAGGCTTTATAATAGCTTTGTGTCTACACATAGACGGTGAATACAAAAGTTGGCGTCAAAATAAAAGAAAACTTTGTTCAAATTACTTTCAATAGTCACGTTCCAACTTTTCCCATGAAAACATACAAAACTGTTTAATGGTATCGAATCACTTTCGATTCGATTAACAGTCGACCCACGACGGTATCGTACTCGTTTTCACAAAAGATTAAGGTTTTTACCTCGTTAATGAAAACTTTCAATTGCTCAAAGAAGCATAAAGGCTGAAACTATCACGTGGGCCGCACTCCCTTTGATTAATATTCCAAAAATAGGTACCACGAAATGAAAATGTAGTCGGATAGAATACACCAACAATGTTTTAAGTCTCAAGTTAGTGGTACCTAAGACTGTACGGCAGGATTATAGCACCTACGTAGTTTATGAAAATTAATTTTAGTCTTAACATGTAGAGCACGAAGTTCCAAGGCTGGCGTTGATTAATCGTGGTTTGCTGCTGCCATCGCTACGCACCAAACTATACAATTGTAAACACGCGATATGAATGGAGATGAATTAATAAGAGGCTTCATTATTACTTGTAAAGCCTTGGTGGGCACTAACGTAACCAGAAATCGGTACGGTATTAATTAAGTTATTATTCTTACCGGCAATTAATCATTGAAAGCTCCGAGATATTGTTGAAACCTTCCATCGACGTTTGCTTTTAGGAATTATGTGTTGAGATGTGTTTCAATCACATTACCATGTTCGTCCATTATGTTAATGTGATCTACATGAGGTTTGTGTATCTTTGTACCGTTTGGTGCTCTCCGTTAGACCCATTATGGAATCAATGGCAGCTTGTGGCGCGTGGAGCACAATCGTCCACTTTACTTTCCCCTTGGTCAGTAAATAGCTCTCGTACTCTGAGTTCCTGTTACCGAGACTATTTCCAACTGCGCTGGTCGCCGCTCTTTACAATACTTTATTAGACGTTTGAGATTCTCAAACGCCTCTAAACACTTTGTTACACTTAACAGAACAGGAAATTTCATTAGTGTATTTAAGTAATTTGGTTTTATGTTTCTCAGTTTCCTCTGTTCTCTTTGTAAACCTGTTATGAAGGAGCTCGCGTAGAATTTTAATTCGAATCGTTACGTGTTTCGAAAAATGGAGTTTTAAAAGGTTTCATTGAGCTGAGGGTAGTATGATATTAAAACAGTGGTGTGAGACAATGCGGCTCGGATGACACCGGCCGCGGCCGCCCTCGGAACAATGGGTTCGTTATTGCAACAATAACTGCTCACCTGCCGCCGGCCACTCGCCTCTTCTATTATATCACGTTAAAAATATTTCAATTGGAAGCCTCCGCAGTGCGCAGTCCCCTTCCAGATTTCGATAACTGCTCCATTTAGACGGCGACATTTAGCACTGTCACAACCGGTCTGGCCGTTGTAACTGCGCTGCGGTTATAGCTATCGGGCCGGGCTAAGTCCGATACATAAACTAGCATGTTGCAGAGTCGCTGTATAAACATCAAGTTTTATTGCTTGGCTGTGTTCCACGCAGGAGCGTTAAACCCGGCTGAGCCCTCGAGCTGTTAGTATTTACACGCTAGTTTGTGCGGCCGCTGTGGGCCCGCCAGTTGCCAGGAATGGGGGACACCAGGCGTCCTGGGGCAGCCGGCGCCCGCTCCATGGGAGATATTGTCCCATTATCACCGCAAACTTTGAGTTAGGATTTGTTTATGTAAGTATGGCAGGATCAGGACTATAATCCTATACAGTGTCTGGATTGGATTTCTAACAATGTACGAGTAAATGAGAAAGTGTTACTATCAACAATATAATCTCTACATCTTGTGTAATACATATGAAAAAAAAAACATATTTCTTACTTTTGCTAATCATTATATACGGAATTACGCCAGCTCGTATCATTACCTATAAAAAAAATATAGTTACCGTCTAGACGCGCCTACATCAGGGTCGTGCATCAACTAGCGCGCTACTGTAGCCCTGGGCTTTCACGTATATGTGGAGATACCGCCAGTTTGTCGGTTTTCTATCGGTTGCATTTCGGAGAGTGTGCCGCGGAATTGCACGGACTAATTCCGACCGCGCCCTTCTTTCACCGGACGAGTAGAGGTACGGCAGGACGACACCGGTTTATGGTGGAAGTTCCTAAGACCCACACGAAACGGTACGCTTCCACCTTTATTGTTCGTACCGCTAGGTTGTGGAACTCCCTGCCTGGCTCTCTGTTCCCCACGCACTATAATCCAGCGATCTTCAAAGCGAGAGTGAATCGGTTCTTATCGGGTAAGCACGCTCCATCTTAGGCCATAGCCTTACTTGCTATCAGGTAAACTATGGTCAAGTGCAAACGCGTACAAGTTAAAAAAAAAAAAAAAGATTTTGCCACATTTATAACCCTTTCTCTTGATTAAAAGTTCGAGTATGCAAAGATTGTACATAATAATATGTATATAGAAAATTATGGCTGAAAACAAAAGACTACAGTCATGAGACGACGTGAAGAAAACGAAAGAGACTTTGGAATCCATTTGTCATTTTTTTTATGTGGAATACAAACTTAATTTATATAAGAACTTAATAGTCACCATTGCTTGTACTCACGTATAGAAGGCATTTTAATATTGACGGTGTATTTGAGAACTAACGTTTGCAAGTTACTACTGGGGTACAAAGACCTGAAATTTTCAGATATTTTTAACTAAAGTACATACGCATCTTTATCTTAGCTTTGATGTACAGAATTAACTGCACGTACCAAACACTCTGCAAGATGACATCATATTATTGAGACGTGATTCACACTGCTCCAATTTAAACTAGGTGGTTCGTGTTCTCTAACTAAATACATAATGTTGTTCGTGTTGCCGTACTGTAAGGCTGCTGTTACAATTATAACGTGACATCCTGCCATCTACCACTGAACTGGATTTCACGAAAAATGTACATATGTGAGTGAGTTGGAAGCACGAAGTTGTTTACCTGAGGAGCTATATTAAAACTATGTTTTGAATTAAATGAACAAAAAGGAAAAAAAAAACAACTTAAGAACTAAGGTATCTACTTCTATTTCATCATCATCATCAACTTGTTATCGCCCACTGCTGAGCATATGCCTCTCTTCTTGTACGCCACTCGTCCCGGTCCTGCGCAGATTGAATCCGGGAGACTCGCCAAGACGCACTGGCCAGCGTGGCGTTTTATGGCTTAAATCCTCTTCTTATGACTTTTATTTGATTAGGAAACAAGTTCTTTAGGTAAACCTATAATTAGCCTAGACTGTCTATGAATTGTAAGTCCGTGTTTATTAAACAATATCTTCCACGGTTATTTATGTATTATGATAATGAGATCTCAGCTGTTGACATATCGACTGAACTTTAAATTGAAATTCAATAAATAAAATAAACAGTTTAACGTTTCATGGTTTTTTTACACTTATCAGAACTCGGGAATGATTTCTGTATCAATAGAATTGCAAATTGTTCTCGGAACTATGATGGAGCGTAAACCCGTAACAAAATATCGTTTTCAGAATCGTATTGATATATTAATTCGAGTTCGCAAAAACTTTATAACAATTCTTCAGTTATTGGTAAAACCAGTTCTCCTTTATCAAAGAAGAATGAAAAGTATATTTAGGTGTTATTTGATGAAGAAAAACGCGGCAGTTTTTTAGTGGCAGTATTGAGAATATCATTCAATCTCAATCAATACCGTTCCAGCGGAGCAGTTGGCAGTTAGACTCCTTGCCTCGATAGGTAATGGATGGAGGAGTGCCAACTTACAAGTACTGGAAGCTCCTGGACCGAGTAATACTGCCAAAACAATATTTTCATGCTGAAATGTTAAGAGCTATTCGATTCGCTCGACGTTTTTCTTCTTCCTATATCGGCACGATAATATGTAAAATATTTTTATTGATGCTACATAATATATCAGTTTTCTAATAGTTTTGTATGTTTCTATGAGTTGTACAATGTAATTTGGCATGAAGTTTTATGTTTTTAAAAGACTATCAGGCTTAAGCTTGCCTCTCACCTAGCTTGCTAAACAAGTTAAAAACAGAAGCTTGCAACTAAAAGTGTAGTCAAAACTATAATATTTACATTAGAACATTTATCATGCATCTACACAGAAGGCAGTCCTAAATAGCATTATTAAACGTTAGAATTAGCACCGATAAGAGTTTAATAGCACACCGGCGTTCTATCGGCGATCACCGATTGGAGTAGAGATCATGAGCACAGATTACCGCGGTGGTTCCAACTGAACCCTAATTTATTATTCAGCCGCTGTCGCGGGCAAGATAATATATACCTATATATATATACCTAGCGCATTTATCCCAGACGAATGCGGCTGCGTCGCTTTGAGAGCTGATTACGGCTTCTAGCACTGAGATAACATGGTGGGTGCGCTGTGTTTTGCATTTGCGGGCTGTGACACAGTTTGTAGTATCAGCATGCAATAATTGCAAGCTATGTGTAGCGAGTGTTGGCATTCGGGCCGCGGCCGCCACTCGGCGACGGGGGACATCCTCGCGCGCATCCAAATAAGCAGCTCCGAACAACTGTAGCCTACGAATGAGCACTTAATGTCACCGATGGTAATACGTTTCAAAACAATAGCGTTGAACGACGATAGTGTCTGTAAACAAAGTGCGGAATCGGCTTCTCCTTTCATTCGTATATGGTTATTCATATTCTAAGTACATGTTTTAACACTCGATGTAAGTACCTAAGTACTTATGTAGTCATTGGGACCCGTTCGCGTGTGATTTATAAAAACATTATATCGTGTCGTGATAATAGAGTCGAATAGAAATCTCTCGTAAGTGTTGATTGGTTGGCTCGCGTCGTGTTTGCATTATGTGAAGCCTGCACTGGAGTTGTGAGTAAACATGGATGTACCGCTATCGGCCTCCAACCAGTTTAATGAAGAGATTTGGCACGACTGCACGAGCTATAACGGAGTCTGCCGCGCCGCCGAGATAAACACGTTTATTACACACAATTATACAATCCTGTGTTTCACATTACCCTACTAAAAATTGGCGCTTCACTGAGCACGTTTCGTTTAAGACCGTAGATATCAGCCCGCGTTTGAATGTAACGCCGATATTCCGAGAAGTAAAATTGTTTTTCATAACGAGCTTAAAAACTCGATATGGTTGAAATGCCGTGTAAATTCTGATTTCGAGCGGTGGTGTGAACGAGTAAATATTTTATGGACGTAACGATGAAATTCAAATTCAATAAAGGCGACTTGAAATGGCAGCAGTAAAAAGTGAACAAAACGCGCAATAGTTGACTAGCTGAATACAGTGCAGTATTTTTTGTTTGTTTGAAGTCATATTGCTAAGTGCAGTTGTCGGATTGGCTCGTCAATGGTCCATTTGTATGGGTCACGACTCGGTGGCCCACGAGCCTGCCGCCCCGTCAGACTGATCACGACTCGAAACAACGCCGCGGTACCGTTTTGTCATATCGACGGACGACGATTGTCACTCCGGCCCCACACGTGAGAGTATACTCGACGACGAAGTCACTAACATTTATTTAAGCCCATAAAGTCTCTATCACAACAAGCCGTGCTTCCGTTGGAAGGCACTAGAAATATATTTGTAGGTTGGAAAATATCACGTCTAATAATTGCAATAACGAAACAAAGCATTGAATGAAATCGCAAATGAAGGTCGGAAAATTAGCATCGTTCTACAAAAAGATCAAAGCGAGCGAAATTTCATGCTGCCCTGAAATGTTCCCTTGTTATGAAAAAGTCAAGTGATAGCGACAGACTGTTTACAACGAGCTTTCCTTTTATAACTTAACTCTCTGAACTGAAAACCCACTTCGTTAAGTATTCTAAGCGGAACAATGTTGTCTTCATAGCTTCCTTAAAAGCTTAAGCACATTTTGTGGGGCATAGTACTGGCGTATCACCGCGGCCCACACAATGGGTATTCGACGACAATGGCAGCGAGCGACGTCTTCGCTACTCCCGATATTTCTCATTTGCATGCTCCTCCTGACTATGTACCCTCTTCCACCCTAACATGCCGCTTTTAGATGGGCTCGTATCGCACAATGTGAATGGAGCGATACATGCACGAAACTTCCAAGCGGTATGAACATGGGACATGTTTGACATTCACTTGATACCTATTTGGTACTTGCTTGAAACTCTATACGCATTCAACTAGTTCATTAAAATATTCGAATCAGATATAAATGATTGTCATTGAGAAGTTAGACATGATCCTAGATCGTGCTTGTTTATCAAGATAAGTACATTAATATTTATTTGTGAGTTAAGCCACTTAAGCCGTGGATTGTCACAATAACGTCGAGTCCAGTAAAATCTGATATTCATGTTCACTCAATTGAAACTCCGCCTCTGCATTTTGTTTCAATGAAAGTGCACACGATGAAACTTTTAAA
Source organism: Macaria notata (assembly GCA_927399415.1). NCBI lineage: Eukaryota > Metazoa > Arthropoda > Insecta > Lepidoptera > Geometridae > Macaria > Macaria notata. The sequence goes on from OV656727.1 coordinate 8,797,785, forward strand.
GCTCGCAAATTGAATAACAGAAGATAGGCGGTCCCGATGTAACATTGTAAAAGGAAAAACAGCGAGAAGACAATTGCAAAAACGACAAAAACGCTGGAAACAATCCAGCGGGCATGCTCTTAATTGGATGAGACCACTTCCTCTAAACGACATCGCGCTGTGTGCCGCCGAGTGCCGACCTAGCTCCCTGCTCGTTCATAAGTAACTACTCGCAGGAAATAGTACAGCTACCTGCAGCATGTGCGGGCTCGTGAAATAGTGTTGTAGCAATTGTGGCACGCTTTACATGAAGTCAAACAGCTTTATAGCAAAAGGCGGCTTTTATTCAGGCAATATACAATATGTTCACGTATTGCGACAGCAATCATGTTGGAGAGACGGTTCTTGCGGAGTCATGTCACGCCACCGCCCTATTGTTCTATGCGACGTCAAATGACGCTATATTATACACATTTTTTGCTACCAATTGGCGTCGGAATTATCGGGGTCAATGTTAGACGCTACGCTACTAGCTACAGCGCACAAAACAAATCGTAAAATTAATTCCGGCTTACTGTTTTATGATTTGAATAATATATATTTTATGGCTTATTAAGTGTCATCTGAATTACGGCTGTGAAATAACTCATCCTATTTATAAATGATACAAGACGAGGGAAGCCGTAAAAATAAGCAACAAAAATGTCTAGCACTCTAATATTTTGTAACTCTTTTATAATATTATCATGTATTGGCAGTTTAATTTTACTGGAGATTAATAAAAAAATCCACTACACGAAAAATATAATATAACCAAAAAACCATTCTGACTACAAATTACTGTAAGTAATAAAATAACATTTTTATATATTCTAAACATTGGTCTCGAGCTCATTTAATATGTATCCCTATAAATTAACATAAGCAACAAAGGCCGCTTAGGCAAGGGTTGAATTTTAATACAAGTAGATACATACGAATACAACGGCGAGTCAGTCTGTTACCGTCCAAAAATAGGTCCGCCGGGGTCATTGCCACGGCTCGTCTGGCAGGTGGTGGTACCGAATGTTATTGCTACAGAACTGGTACCTAACGCTACGGAAACACCGGTATTTATAGCCGAATCTTCTTAAAAATATAACCGAGGTGTTAAAACGCATGTGTGATAATATCAAACTGCTTGTCAGAACTTTACAGTGGCTGTATCTTTGTAAGATGGTATCTTATGCTTGTTTAGGTGCCGGACTAAATGACAAAAATACTGTGAGTAGTTTCAAGAAATTTGATCATACTTTGAGCTGTATATAAAACCTTTAAATGCCTTGAAAAGTCGACTTGCAACTTCGATTGCGCTGTGTTAGAATCCTACAAAGCGACTGCAGCAAATAAAAGAAAATCTGAACAGTCCACAAACTTCCAAGTTTCGAGAAGTAGATTTATTTCTCGCTTTACGTCTCGTGAGAACGTCCCTTTCGGTTTCGTTTCGTTGACAATAGCCTTTCGGATCATTATTTTTATAGAGGATAATCTCTTCACGCCACAGAGATTAATTTGAAAATTCACGTTGTTTGTTTTGTACACTTTTATCTTGCAATTTTTCTTAACCAAGTCATTAATAATCTCGAAGGCTCGTTAGAAATAGTGAGCGATCTAGAATAAAGAAGAACAAAAAGTACTTCAACCTTTTTAGCGCAAGTTGTCTCTGGTGGCAAGCAAGGTGGATCTATTAAAGTTTCACTAAGCTCTTTCAAGTTACCTAAGCAGTGCCATGACTTAACCCAGAAAGTCGTAAACTCAATTATTTACATGGAAATGCAATCCGGAAGACTTGACTGCGGGAGTAGATACAAAGTTCCAATTGAGAAACGTTGTTTCATGAATTTTAAACGAAAATTGCCCTTATCGCTTAGATAATACAATCAAACCGAGTGCGGAACAGAATCATGCTTCATAAAACTGATTCCGAAGTATTTTATTAAAAGTTTCTCCCGTTGCTATGACGTTAACCCGCAGCTTTTGTCGCTTTTCTTTTAAAAGTTTATTTAACGTTAACTCCTTTAGTGTCTAAGTCAGTTTAAAAGAACTCCACAATGAATTCAATCTTTTTCTGTGGAGTGTCTATTAAAGCACAAAGAAGCGTCTTTCAGCCCTAAAGTGGCTACTTACGGAGAGGCGTAATGACAGGCAATGAGGAAAAATAATGTCGGCTAGTGGGGCTATTTTTACATTTTACAAAGCTGCTAAGGGCTCATCCCAAAGCCCGCTCGTAAAGCTTTGTTCTATTTAATGTAGAGAACCCTTCAACTTCCCAGGAAGCATTTAGAGTTAAAGAAGTTAAAGCGCGGCTGATGTTGACAAACTCTAATTGGGTTCATGCAGAGGCGGTTCATTGCATGGCATCGTTTAGAAGTGCGGTGCAGCGGTGCAGCGGTGAAGTGAACGAATTACTGAATGAATCTGACATGAATGGAGGAAGCGAGCGCATGGCTGGAACAATCGCTAGTCTAATTGTGTGATGTCTCGGCTCGCAAATCGAGCAGCCGACGTGACCTACTTGCCGCAATTGCCTCGAATTGATCCCCATCAATGTGCCTCGAGTAGTCTCTATCGTATCAATCAAAGCCTATTCTAGTTCTATCATCGATATTTATTGATCTCGGGCGCACCGCGCGCTGCATTCATTGGAAGATTAATGTTTATTTACTATGTCCATTCTTCACGGCACTTATATAAATACCGTATATAAACAACCGCAGGTCCGTAATTTTCCTCTTGCAATATACCTATATGTGTGGTTGAGTTTAATTAAAAAGAGAAGTAATTAAAATATTTATGAGAATTTTAAATGTGGATGTATTATGTGCTCGCTGCTATTAAATAAATTAATATGGTCATAAGGAAAACGTAAAGATTTCTTAGTACGTAAACAATTCGTAGAACAAGAACAACGTAAAAGTTACGAAGTTTTATTTCGGAAAAAGTTCCGAGTACGAGTTACCACAATTAGATGAGCGTATTCCAAAATCCAATTTTTGGAAGGCAGGTAAACAAAATGTCTGATTACTCTGTGACGACAAAGTTTAGCTCATCGAGTGAGTTAGGGATAACAAAACAATATTAGGGCGAGAAGCCTGTATGAAACACAATAAACTCGATTGCGTATTGTGGTGACAGCGCATGTATGGCCTCTTTGAATTTGAGTGGCATTGGAACTTGTTAAATTGAATGATTCGTTGTTACGTTGCCCTCGTTTCGCTGCCGAAGTTCAGAAGCTAGTTACCTGTGAGAAACACATGCTTTTACGTAGCTTTCAGTGAAAGTTGAACTTGCGAAGATTGATTTTGCGGCGTCTGGCAGAGCTTTCTACAACTTTATTCTTTGGCATTGAATTTGTAACTCTTTATTGTAAACATAGTTTTAACCGGTAGGCTAAAATTATGTTTATGTTGTTTATAAATTAGCTTTCTTTTTATTGAAGAGAACAAATGTACATTTATTCTTCCCTGTTTACTCCAAACGTACTTTTGTCATATTATAAATGATAGATAGGTACATGATTAGCAGAAATATCTGCCTTCCGTTTTAAAAATAAGCGGTACGCACAAAAACCCACGCGATTCTGAATTAAGCACGAATTTGTAAATAGCACTGATGATAACTCAAACAACCATACTAACATGGATTTTATCTTACAGGCTTTTGTGAACGAATATAAAATACATCGTACAGATTGTAGTAGTCTTCTTAATTTACTTATACACACATAGAAGTACATACAATTAACTATTATTTTATTATTATTTCGAAACGCATCATATAAGTTTAGACCGTAATAAAAAGCTATATATACAACTATTACAACGTTGCTTAACATCAGGCAAGTTGTAGTCAAGCGTGAGTCTATCTAATGTAAAAAAAAAAAAAACTGGTGGACGCTCGCGGGTTCGCATTAGGAGGTAAAAGTTGCATCCCCTATTTCCCCCCTTTAAAAGTGGCATTTCCAAAAATACTTTCTTAGCGGATACCAACGTCCTAATATCTACCTGCATTCTAAATTTCAGCCTCATACTTCTAGCAGTTTGGGCTGTGCGTTAATAGATTACTGTGTCAGTCAGTCAGTCCTTTGAGTTGTATATACATATTATTTTATCACTATGCAGTATCGTGTTTAATGAATTAAATTACTCAGTAAACTAGTAATTCTATACGAAAATGAAACACGACCTCTTTTCGACCGCTCGTACCTCAAATGCGGTTAATTTCTCGGCACACCGCAGCTCTTTTGAATAATTGAAACGGTGGCAACTTGCATCATACTAACTTACGAATACCTCCTCGTGTTGTTTGTACTCAATTTTAGAAATAAGGTAAAATTGATTGATGGATAAATTTGGGTGTTGAGCGTTATCAAATTACCTTAAAGTCCTCTGTAATGACTATTGTAATAGATTTAGTTTAAAAAAAAATATGATTACCATCCATGGGAAACATTTAGATTCAAGGTATTCTTATGTGCTACTTCCTTGCATAGGCCACACCCATCTCAGAACTGTCTGCAACGGCAGTTCTGGTAATCTCGAACAATTAGTGCGCTTTAGAGAGCTTCAAGATTTTACAAAATATTATCGAGCCATTGTGGTATTACTATACTGCCCTCATAACTCAAAATGCAGTAATCGACATTTTTGGGATTTTTACTTTTTTGCAAAAATGGCATCCTATGAGGCTAATCTATACCTAAAAAAATTAATATCATATATTTTTTGATTGTAAACATGTTTTTTAATCTGTACAAACCGCAGTACTTGCACAAAAACATTGCTTATGCTAACGCAATCTGCAGTAATCGACGTGTGCTAGAACAAATTGCAGTACTTGCGTCGATTACTGCATTTTTCTCTAGCATAACATTGTATGGCAACGAACGTATACTAAAACCAAACGCAGTATTCTACTGTATAATATGAGAAATACCTAATGTATTTCCTGAAAATTGCATAACCCAAAAAAGAAAATTAGGTATAATAAGAATAGGTTATACTCCGTAACAGAATCCGTTCTAGAAAAAAAATCCTGTAAATAAATAAAATTATCATTTGATCAGCTAGAGCATGAAGAGATTGAAATAAAACTAATACATATAATATGTTTGGTACTTATATAATATAACTTTTTTATAAAATAACTAGGTTTTTATAGAACTATAATATTGTGTTTTAGCAAAAATGCTGTTTGTTTGTTTTATATTTTTTAGATTACGTAGCAGTTTTAAGAACTTTACTACATATAAGAATTTTAAATAGATACAAAGAGAAAATAAGAAGAAGTATATAAAACATAGCACAGACGAATAAATATACTTAATATTATAGAATTAATTAATTTTTAGTTAGTATCAAAACTTTATTTTGGTTTTGAAAGGAGACTTTTGTTGGTATTAGCAGAATTGCTGTTTTAGTTGGGTTGAACGTTTCAAAACCTACCTTCATTTAGTGTGATTATTATGACACAGTATTTTTTTGTCTGGTACATTGGTTGTAATAGCGTAGATTTCCAATTTACCAATGCCTAGTTAAACAAAAAGCTTAAAAGGAGATTTAAAAAATATATTACTTCCAGAAAAATCAAACCCTGCCTTAGTTGCGCCTTGTGTGGTTAAAATAGCAATAACATTTTAATTTATGAACTGATTGAAATAAAATAAAGATTTAATGTCTAGTAAAAAATATTACTACCTATTAGTAAAAACCCCAACAAAATCGGTTGAGCCATTTCTGAAATAAGCACAAACACAGATAAACGGACAAACATTTTTTTTTATATTAGTATGTATGAGTTCGGCTGCATTGATGCACTTTACTTGTAATTTCTATATAAAATTATCTGTCATGTACAAAAACCGATGAGTTACAGTTTTATTAAATGTAGGTATAGATTTGGATATTAAGAGTTATATTAAAATTTCAAAACAAAATCGTCTAAAAAAATATTTCGTTTTGTCAGCCACCCAACAACCGCATAAGATCAGCTTATTACTTATTTATTGCATCCAAAATATAGGTAACAATACTAACAAAAACGCAGTACTAAACATTTGCTAGGCAATAAAGCAGTAATCGACACATATACTGCACTTTGTCTTAGCAATCTTGTAATGCTCGCTAGGCCAGACGTTAGATGAAAATGCAGTACTAAGCATTTTATCCTAATGATACAGAAAAATTAATAAATTTTGCATACCAATAGAAAGTTTGATTTTTTTCTTGATTTTTAGGTACAATTTAATAGTTATGTAACATGTATTTGATGTTTAGATCACTCAAAATGTTTTAACCGTGTTTTTCTCGAAACCACCATTTGTCGATTACTGCATTTTGAGTTATCAGGGCAGTATATTTCATTGAAGCTACCGGACGACACGAGCGATAGAATATAAATCGGCTCATTATATTTTCCCATCTTTATTTTTTACTGATTGTTATGGTAACTGAAATTAAGAATATAAAATAGGTGTGCCAAATATAGAATAATAAATAACGAGCCAGATAAAGTTATAGCTTCTCACGTTTGTTATAATTAATTGATCAATAAAAGTCTCCCAGCGTTTGTATTGAGTGGTAGCAGCGGCGGTCACATTCTATAGAAGACTAATTAGCGTATTATTTATTTATTATATATGGTACAAATTTCATGCAATACGTCTGTACGTATGGCATGAAAGTGATATGAGAAGTTGATCAAAATCACAGAAAATATGGAAATTATGAATGCATATTATGACGTATCTTAATGTAGTGTGTACAATTTGAAATAAATACTTTTACTTTTTTTTTAAATTTTAACATATTTATTTAGATGTGCGGACCAATCAGAAGCAGTTCGCATGAAAGTTTTCACGCAAACTGCTTCTGATTGGTCCGCTCACGAATTAAATCTGCCGAAAAGGTTTGTACAGATGGTAGGTAGAAGTCTCTTGGTTATTTTATCAACTGGTAACAGTCTCGCTGGTCGTAAAGGTCACGAATCAAGTTCAACAACTTTTCTCCACACTTGTTTCAGTATCGACAACCTACGTGCAAAAACGAACAATTAGCCAACTCGATCATACAAACTCCATTCAAAACCAAATCAGGCAACCATTGTTTATCTTCGAAAACCTATTATGTCTAGTCTAGACTTAGCATTGACTATATTGTATGTATACTTTAAACCTGAATTTTAAATTATTGTATTGTATTGTACTATTTAATTTTACATTCAAATTAGAATTTATAGTTTAAAAATATGTGCCGCGTAATAAAATGCAAATCAGCACTATTAATGAAAAGCTAAAGCGACAAATAAAATTACCTTCTACGACTTTAAAATTGCCAATTTGCATAGCATTGCAGTTAGCAAGTATACGGTAATGTTTATCCCTTAACAAATAGCGGTGTCGGTATCTAGATAGTTGGATAAATAGTTGTAGCTTTGCAGAGCTTTGTGTTTATGTAAATGTCGTTATTATATAATGACACAGAGCGGGGTCAGATCGGAGCGGGATAAGTGAGGCGCGGGTCACGGAGTCTTATGTTTTACTATTATTATAGTTATGTATGTATTGTTTATGTACATGATATGATTTTATTAGCGTTTGTAAAATTTGTTACATATATGTATATTTGCATATCTACCTTGTGGGTTAAGTATGGTGTTCTTATATAATGAAATGTATCTCTTCTTTACCTGTACTCGGCAAATAAATGCTTTGACTTTGATATGAGTTCAAACTTTAATTCAATTTGATTGACTTCATGTTATTGATACGGCACCTATATATTTTTATCTACGTTTCATAAACTACAGAACAGATTTTGATAAAGTTTGCACTGTTCTCTAAAAAACCCAATTCTTATTAATTCCTGTAACTGGTTTCAAGAAATAAATTCAACAATATCACTTAAATACAGTCAAATTGATAACCTTATTTTTTGAAAGTCGGTATATTCACAAACTCACGCACGTACCTACTAGATAGACACAACTACTTTTTACTTTTGACACAAATACAAAAACATAGATACATACATAATATAGGTAGATAGAATATATGTATGAACAAATCTTAACCTTAAGAACATAAAAATCCTAAACATGAAATCTAGTAGTAGTAGTGTAATCGAGAAGTAATAACATCTAATCCTCAGTGGCGGCCTTATCGCTAAAAGCCATCTTCCAAGAAACCTTTGAAAGGAGTGGAGCAAGCCAAATGGATATCTGAGAATGTGGTGTACATCATATTTAATATCTGTTCCAGTGACGAGGGTAGGCTGGCTAACGAGCACATCATGCCTCTTCAAGCCATCTGCCGGCGAGAGACAATGCAGGAGAAGGCACTGAAGTACGCAGATATGCCTGGATGGAAGCCAAGTAACGCTTAGGCCCACTTGCGCTACTCTACTTAGCCCCGGGCTAACTGGTTAGCCCGGGGCTAACTTGACAAATCTGTAAAATCGTCTTGCAGAGCTACGAAGATAGGTTAGCCCGGTGCTAAATCAGTAATCTTTCGTTATTTCACTAGCCTCTCAAAATCGACGGGCTAGCACGGGGCTAACCCTACAAAAAGTTATACTGACATATTTTCTAACCTAAAATAAACTTAAACTAAACAGTACAGACACTATTTAAATAGCTGTAAAAGAAAGCAATAATGGATTTTTCGGATGATGATGAAGAAATCGTAGAGTTTCTATTAAATTCAAATTTTTGTAATAGAGAAGTGCAAGACCGGTCAGATTATTTCACAACAATGAGAGATGGTGATTTTCAACGTAGATTTCGTCTATCAAAAACAAGTGTGGAGGTTTTAGTACAAAATATTGGGATCATTTTGAAAGGCGACTCAAAAAGGTGAGATTATTTTGTTTTAAGTGCTTACATTTATATGAACCCCACATTTTTGTTGCTTCTTTGGTCTGCAATGTTTTGGAAACATACCAACTTTCCATATCATATTTGCTGCAATGAAACCGCTAAGTACTAACATATACCTACACATAACTAATTGATTGTTACAGAAACGAAGTTATATCGCCTATAAATCAGATACTTTGTACATTGAGATTCTAGGAAACATACCAACTTTCCATATCATATTTGCTGCAATGAAACCGCTAAGTACTAACATATACCTACACATAACTAATTGATTGTTACAGAAACGAAGTTATATCGCCTATAAATCAGATACTTTGTACATTGAGATTCTATGCAACAGGCAGTCAACTTATTACTTGTGGAGATGTGATTGGTGTTCATGAATCTACAGCCTGCCGTATTATACACCGAGTCACCAATGCAATAGCTGCTTTATATAAAACATACATAAAGATGCCAAACAGTGCAACAGAAGTTATAAAAGTTTCTACAGATTTTTATAATATAGCCAGATTCCCTCGAGTAATTGGGGCTATTGATTGTACTCATGTAAAAATTAATTCCCCTGGTGGAGAAAATGCTGAAATATTTAGAAATCGTAAAGGATACTTCTCATTTAATGTGCAAGCTATATGTTCAGCAAATTTATTATTCATGGATGTGGTGGCCAGATGGCAAGGGTCGGCCCATGATTCCACCATATGGGACAATTGTAACCAAAAAAGAAAATTTTTACAAGGATGCTATGGTGACTAACTTTTGCTAGGAGATAGTGGGTATTCACAAATGCCATACATGATGACTCCACTCTCCTCTGTTTTAACTAGAGCAGAATCTTTGTACAATGAATCTCAAATAAGAACCAGAAATTGTGTTGAAAGGACTTTTGGTGTTTGGAAACGGAGATTCCCTATTTTGAGCAGAGGGATTCAAGTACATCTACATAGAATTCCAGCCATAATAATAGCAATTGCTGTGTTACATAATATAGCTTTATTACAAGGAGATACTGAACCTCTAGAAGATCCACTATATCCATCCATAGAAGAACAAGTTCCGGACCAACCAGTACAACAAAATAATAATACTGGTCGACAAGAGAGACAAGCATTGATTGAACAATATTTTGCCAGGTTTGTCTTTTTAATTCTATTACTACTTATCATTGCAAAAACTTTACTCATTTCTTTGTATTTATTGTGTCTTCAGTACAGTCATTTTTATCCTATACTTATAACTAATACCTACATGTTCTTCAGCTCTCTAGTCAAAATAGTACAACTGATGACCATTATGAGTAGATATGTGTCCCAAATACTGAAGAATATTGATTTATTTACTTAATTAAAACGGTAACAACCAATTACTTGCATTAATTAAGAAATGAATTATTCACTAAAGTAGCAACTTAATTAGATATCTTTAAAATTAATACGTATCATTATGCTCACAAAAAGATATCAATAAATTATAAATTACATTCAACTTACTTGTCACAAAAAATATCACATGAAATAATTACTTAATTAGTAAAATTGTATAATGAAATTATTCATTATATTTCTTCTAAATATTATTCATTTGGATTAAAGTGAGAAGTATAACAAGCCCTGTCTTTATTGGTCAAATAAATATAGGTAACGTAAATTAATTTATCTGAACAACCATTTATTTATTTTTTATTTTGTTTACAGTCTGGGGTGAAGGTATTGAAGAATTATCTCTGTGAAGACTGCTGCTTTTGAATATATTTATTAGCATTTAATTGATCATTGTATATGACCTACCTAGTTCCTAACTGAATTGAAGTTATGTATCAGATTTGGTGTTAACTATTATATGGATACTAGAAACTAAATATGTTCTATTATATTTATAAGTACAAGATTACCATAATTATGAAATAAAAGTATTTGGTAAAAAAGGTATATATTTTATTCATTTACTTAAATTTAACTGTTTTTCTTTCAATAATATTTCTAAATTTAATAATTTTAACTGTGCATCTCTAATTTTTTCCTCTTGCATATATTTTTTTTATATTTTCCAACTCCATTTCCTGCATTGTGTCATTGTGGTTCAATTTATTCTTTTCTACTTGTATTTGTAGAGAAGCCAGCTCTTTTTGGTATTCAATGAGGTGTATTTTTGATTGTGCTAGGTCAGAAAAGTTACCCAGCACGGTTTCCTTCCTTTTTGTTTTGGGTGTTTCACATTCTGGAAAACATCATCAAAATGAACAGTGAAATAATTATCAAAAACTATACACAAAGTACTTGTTAAAATGTAAAATCCTGCATAATTATGTGATATAAAATAACAGACTCTTACAATAACCACACGTTATTTTTTGTATAGAAACAGATGTAATTTGGAAAATTAATTTATAACAAAATAGAGCCCCGAGAGGAGAGAGAGCAAAAACAATATTGTAAAATTAATTCATTTTGAATTAGTTTTACAATATTGGTTTTGCTGATTGCAGTTGCAGACAATATTACCTTTGAGTGCAGCATCTTTTTTCCTTTTTAAATTTGACCTATTTGTTGTAAATGGCTCATATCCATTGTCATCATCATTTTTTATCGGAGGCACAACAATTAGTTTTGGGTTAATGACGGAATCTATGGGTTTGCTGGTTGAGCATTCTGCCATCAGCTCAGAGTCTCCATCAAACACTGTGTACATCCCTTCCACAGAGCCCTTAATTAACACCTTAACCTTGTCTAATAATAAATCTTCATTATTTGTAGATGGCCCACCTCCTGGAAAATGCACAAATTTTATATTTAAAAAGTTTGATTTAATATTGATAAATGCATGCTCTCTTAACAACTCTTTTCCTAACAATTTTATGTTAACACAACTAACCTGTTCCCAATACTGTTTTCTTGATAGCTACTTCATTTTTTTTCGCTGCTTTCACTAGGTCTTTGAATACCACTTCACAATCTTCCTTTGGCATGTCAATTTGCTGTGAAACTGCCTCCCAATTTTCCACTCCGTTCTCTTCAACAGCACAAACAAACTCTTCTTTGTTCACTGAAATAGGTACATTTAATATTTATTTAAAATATATTTAACTGCATGGCTATATTTTATATTTTTATAATATTATAAAATGTGTAATTTATTTCATAATGTTATGGTATTTACCTGGTATGGTCATTTTTACTGTTGCATGTTGTTTTTTGGCTTTTTGTTTTAATTTTTTATAGGTATTTTGCAAGCTCTCCACGGATCTAAAAAAGTTTGGGCCAGATGCATTGTATTCTTTGGTAATCTCAGCCCACGCATCTTGCTTTTGTTGTAGAGAAGCACCATCCGTGGTTTTATTTTCTACAATATGTTTATAGCGTTCAATAATTTCACACAGTTGAAGGCATTCTCCGGTTGTGAAATTAGGCGCTCTTAAACGTTTGTTTGAAGAAGTCATTTTTAATTACCTACTAATATCACAGCTAGCAAACTGATTTACAAGAACGAGAATTTATTAAAGCAAACGAAACGAACTACGCGGTGTTTTTGAAACTGTAATTAAATTAATTTTGTATTTGCTATGGTCTGGCATTGACAAGACAATTAACCATTTTGACATTGACGTTTGTTGATATTTGACAGTAAACGCGTTTTGATAAGTCATTTTAAGCTCCAAAAACCCAAATTGCTAAAAAAATCCATAGACTAGGTGTCTATGATTTCTGTTTAACTAGTTAGCCCGGGCTAACTAGCCTACTCCATAAACAGTACTGTGCAAGAGCATTCAATTATTTAGTTAGTTATTTAACTAGCCCAAGCTAACTAGTCTGGGCTAACTAAATAATTCGATCATTTTTGCGCAAGTGGGCCTTAGTAGGTGAACTTAGTCTGAAACCGTATGAGTAATTTGGCAAGAGTTTGTGTGGAATCAGGTCTCATTTTGTAGCTATAATTTTATTTGCCTACCTAATTTGATAATCGTTTTAGTGCTTTTATCTGAACCATTGTATTTGATTCATTATTTCCCATATTTCTTAGTGAAATAAATAAAATAAATATATATTCCAGGACATTGCAGTGCCATCTAGCCCCACACTAAGCAAACGCTTGTGTCGTGGATACTAGATGACTAATCAATAATTTGTTTCTTTGAAATGTACGTCTTGAAAGCATTTTCCAGTGTTTCCATCGGTTGGAGTCGGTCACGGCACGGCGCGCGGCGGTCATGACGTCACGGGTCGAAGCCCGCGCCTCATCTGCATTTCGCTGCGTGAGACCCAAGTAATTGTTTTCGCGTTTCTATTAAAAACTCCTTTACGTGCACAAATTAAAATTAACTTGGCAGATTATCAGCTTTCCGATCCCGATCACGTAACGCTCGACCCTCGGCGATACATTTTTAATTGGGTGTTGCAAAATTAGCCAGGATTGGCCGGCTTTGTTTACCCTAACTTCGTAATGGCGAAAATGTGCCTTATTTGTTATTTAGTATTTGTTTCCACGCAATAATTCAACGCCGTGATGCCGCTGATGGCTTAATAACTAGCTGATGGGATTAGAAGGTGGCGTGGCGCATGGCGCATGGCGTGCTCAGTTTTACTCGTTTATTTTGTTTGCGAGTGCCCAGTAATGAGCTTGGGAGGCGAAAGGTGATTAGAACGCAAAAAAAAAATGTTAAGTATATTAAAAGCTTCGCGCTTACAAATTAAGTTAATTAGTTTGCCTTCACGTTCAATGTTACAGTCGGTAAGTACATTCACTGTCTGTTCGTGGGCCTGATTCCTACCGAGTAGCTGGCGCTCCGACAGTCACCCACTTTCAATCACACAAACCGGTCCGAACAAAGAGCCTGCGGGCCTAGTTTCTTAACACTCTGTTGTATTGCACTAAATTATATCGAAACTTGTTGATATTTAATTAAAACACTTTACTGTATGTCAACATGGAAATTCTTTGCAAGTCGCTTGTGAATTGCGAACAATGACAATTGCACGCGAAAGCTTAAAAATACAAGCACGAAAAGTTTAATCCAATTAAGAGTTTTAACGAGAGCATTACACGTGACGGCGACATACAGACGCAATACTACGAAAATATCAATGAATTCACGTCATAAAACAAAAACGCGATAAATCGTGGGAGTTAGGGAGTAGACGCGACACAGCCGGCGTGTGCGCATCGGAAACTATCGGCCTCCATCGGCTAAAGAAATGAAAAAGCGAACGGCATCGTTTCTTTCTCTCTTCCACTCAGCAGAGAAGTCTTCGGATTAGATCAGTGAACTACAAAAAAGCTAAGTGTCGTCCGGTCTTCTCGTAGAACCGGTTCTGTGTTGTAGCTTTTGAATCCTTACAAATAAAACTCATGCATAGATAATCGTGCTACGCTCGGCGTGAGCTTACGTAAGGACTGCCTTCACAGTACAGCCGCAGATTATACTACATACATTTATTGCCTCGAAGGAAACTGTTAGCGAACGGAAATGGACACGGCCGGGAGGGCTATTAAAGTAGAATCACATTTTAATAAACTCCAGCATAGGGTGGGGTTCTCATATAAATTGAAAAGAAGGATCTAGAAAAAACGCAGGTAGCGAAGCGTATATTTTTATGAATACTAAATTAAACGTTTTTATGAAAGCTTGCAGGTAACAGAGTGTTTAACGATACTTTGCTTCAAGACTCTGTAAGGATGTTTTTACAACGCTGCGAAACGTGCTCAAGTCCGTTAAACAAGAGTCCTTCATTAGTGTACAAAGTTAAACGCCCCAAATACATACAGCAAACAGATTTCCCTGTTTTCTTGAACTGTAGCAGACTGTCGCTAGATTTTACCGTCCCGAATAAATATTCCAGGGGCGGGTTTGTGGTCTCAAAGTGCTTTGATACAGTTTTTATTGCGGTGGCTTAGAGTTGAGATTGGTATGTAAATTTCGGTGACAATTGCACCGTTTTCACGAGGACAAGAGGCCGTTAACGAGAACAACGGTTGTTTGTTTTCCCACGCCTCTTCAACCACAATCAGCGGAGACCGCGACTAAACGATCATCACCGACTACCCGCCTGTTCTGTTCTGTTCTGTGCGCGACGCGGGGAGTTTCAATCGGCTGCGCGAATTTGCTCACACATGGCACGCTGCGCGCACCGCGCGCGAGTTTGAGGGACTGCCCGGCGGCGAAGTCCGTACTCGTGTCGTCGTTGACCCCACGGGGGTCGAGCTGGGTTCAGTGGTAGATAGGGATGTTTAAAAGATAAATATTTGTGGTTCCTACCGGCTTTCCGGTGGGTTCCGTTCGGTCTTCATAACCGAAAGGTTGATAAGACCATGGGATGGAGGCGGGTAAGATGTACCCGCCTGTTCTCAATAGACACGGCTACTGAACTAGATAAAACCTTAAAAGCCTTTCAATTGTGGATCTTGATTTCTTGATGATGCATGAAAAATCGGTCAACAAGTTTTAGTATAATGAGCATTCTGCAAATTATACTGCCAGATAGCTACTAGTACCTATATGAGCGAGTTTATATTGGTTTTGAACCAAAATATATGTTTTAGATTAGTTGTAGCAAAAGAAAATAGACAATGTAATGATTGTTCGTCATTCACAAAGGTGACCAATGTGACTAATCAATGTTTACCTAACTATAACTCAACTGACCAAATTAAAGTGTTTTGAGCGCAAAAAAGATGCATTAGATCAAAATGTAGACTAAAAAAGAGAGCAACATGTAAAGAACATTTTATTAAATTAAAAATTCTTACTGTTCCTTGTCTATATGTAAGTGAAGTAGCAACATTTGTTAAATCTAATCCTCAACTATTTAGGATGAGGCCCGAGGGTAGCAGGTATGAAGGACAATTTGTACACCACACCGTCACATACATCATATCTAAGTAAAAGTGTTTTTGTATGGCCACAAACATATACAACAAATTACTAAATAAATTTAGATTGGTAGATGATTTATTAATTTTTAAACGCAAATTAAAGGAGTTCTTGCTACGTAAAGCATATTATTCTATCATAATGTTCCTTAACGATAATGATGATATTTGATAAATCGATTTCACATTGACATTTAATGTTATTCCAATAAACTGACATATTTGTATATTACCTTTGACATATATTATCATGTAAATCTTATATCATCACTTTATGACATTTTTTTAAATTGAATTTGTTTTGTGTTGTGTGTCAATGTGTATTCGATTCAAATAGTTCTAAGGACAGCCTGTAAGCCCAAATGGGCAGTAACTAGAGGACTCATATCACAAACATGACGAAGCTCTGTAATTTGAACATCTGTATATACCTAGTTTACCAGACAATAAACATTTCATTTCATTTCATATAAATCTAAAAACAAATCTACGTACAGACATGCTTGTGAAGAATTGAACACAAGTTTCAAATCCATTTCAAATGTCACGCTTGTTAAATAAATAAGTCCAAAAACCTGTTTCAAATAAAATCAACGACATTGAAATTGTAGCGAACCAATCAAATTAATTACACGACTGAAGTAAATGAGATCTTTTCAGCATACGCTTCGAAATAAATCTAATTCGGATTTATTTCTTAGAAATGTTATCGAAAATTTTATTTTATATTTCCCCTTCAAGCTTATGTTAGACGATTTATCCATCGTTTTCAATAAGTCAGTCTCAATTTCCGCCAAATGTTATGAAAATACAGCGAAAATTAAATATAGCCAAGGGTTCCTTTGTTTTCAATGTTTATTAGGCAATTTGCTTTCGACTTATAACTATAAATATTATGCTCTGATCATCATATGTACCTATAAATAATTTTGAGATACTCAAAATACAATACTAACTACAACTGGCTGTGACAATAATAGAAATACTTTTACATCGGTTTTGCGTAAAAAATAAGCACTTGCTAGTCTTAAACAAATGAGTAATATAATATGTGTCTACTTTAATAAATAGTGGCAATAAAAATACCATACTAATCATTTATTATATGTATTAACTTATACCTATATATGTTTGCAAATACATCTCCTTTAGACATTCGTTGTACATTACTTCATATAAATACCTAGTAAAACTTGAATGAGAATAGACCTCTAATCAGCTAATAATAATAAAAAATAAACAATAATTCCTTTATCTCGAATTGATTAGTAAGATAATCACTTGCTCAAAATAGGGAGCAATATAGTAGAGAGGAGGCTTATGCCCTGCCATAGGTTCTATGGACTTAGAAGTTAACGTCAACTCTAAGTGTACTTTTCCATAAAACTGAAAATAATAGCTACTATTATCAGTTTTAAGTTAGCGTAGCTACGAATCAATACTAACTAAATAAAACAAGCGAGTAAATGTAACAATACCTATGTAATTAATTTGGGTCAAATTAAGTAAGTTTAAACACACCAAGATCAGAATACCTTGGCTGGAAGTCGGCTGAAATAAACTAAATTGCCTAAAGGAATCCTTACCTTATCCAGCCGGTCATACAAAAGTGTATTTTCGTGAATAAGAACCGGAGGCTTCTTGAAAACTTTTCTGGAAATCCGTAAACTTTGTTCGTGAGTTTATTCACTTATGAAGATATGATCCTTTAGTAGTCAGTATGATTTACGCATTCTCTTAAATCATTTGAAGGGCAAGATGGAGTTATTTTAGGGACATTTTTGTGCTCGGGACTTTTGTCCTTTTTCGATTTTTTTCTACGTTAAGAGCTTAGTTTTGCTATTAAGTTTTCAAGTATTGTCTAAGTTTAGGTGAAAATATGATTGTATAGAAATAATTTCTACATGTATTGATCAAGTTGTCTAATGATTATAAAAACGTAATGTAAACAAACTTTGTCTTTGTCAATTAGTGGCATTTAACCTATTTATAACTTATGATTGTGAGAGCCTATTAGTATTACCAATCTATGTCATCGTCAATCAGCGTATATATAGTTATTTATGGACATTGCAAAAGCTTTTAATTTATTTAACACACGTACCTAATTGCCCGAAATGGCGTTAAATTTATGAGGTAACTAATTGGGGCATCGCCTCATCAATAAGTTTTAATTATAATGTCACCTAAAAACAATTTAGTGACGAGAGTTTTTTTGCAAAAACTTTTTGTATTAACCTTACAAGTTTATAGAGTTACATCTCGCCCGTCAAGAAGCTTAGCTTAGAACACTTTCACTCACTGTGCAAATATTCGCAAAGTACGAGTCGAACTGTCGGCTGTGTTTACGATATATTTAGTAGAGAGAGGCAGCACGCGTGTCGCGTTGGGCGGCCCGCGCTACACTGGGCGAGGGCGGGCGGACGACTCAGCCGCCCGCCCTCGCACAAAGTTCACGGCAGCGACAAGACCGACTTACTAACTCTACTTTCTTACTGCCCAGAGACGTTATTACAATTCAATCGTATCGGATGTTTACCAAATAAATACTACATTCATTTCTACCGGGACGCGATTGCTTTTACTTGAGTAATATAACAATGACACGGCTATATTATTACGTCGAACAAATAAGAAGAATAAATCAATTTGCTACTTCCGACCAAAGTTTCTATTAAAAGGGGAAACATTGCCGACGGTTTTGGCAGTCGGAGTTTCGTAATTTCTATGTTTTATGAGGTTACTTCAATATAGCAACAGAAGTGTACGTGCTTAAGCTTTTATTAATCACTGTTTGTCAGGCGAGGAAACTATCAAAGTACTTACCCCGATCCATATTTGCGGTTTCGACGACGTCGGCAAATAGCCGTCTTCATGGGCTATAACTCTACCAGCGAATAGTCTCAGCGCAGTAAATGTCTCGGCTTGATTTTGTTACAATGTTTAAAGAAATCTTTCTGTAACGCCGCGAATTGCATGTTTTATTTTTAAGACATCTTCTTTGATAGATTAATTTTACTTTATGGTAAGTGACGATTTTATTAGAAAAGTCACATAACATTACTATAAGATCCCGGTCCCGGCTGTTAAGCTATATTATTATGTTATGTTATATACCTTGTCAGAGACCCTTCGGGCGGCTTGATTAACTCTCTACACCAGAGTTGGCAACTCTCAGAAGAATACTATACATAAGCTCAATTAATAGGCTATTATACTATCTATTAGCCAACCCAAGTAACATGCGTAAACTGTATACATTTTCTTCTAATCTAATGGTAAGAATTTGTTTACATTTCCTACATAGCACTGTTTTAATGGCTAACATGTTAATAAAAACTGAGGAATGCCTACGTTTGAAACTAGTCTAGGTGGAAAATTCCTTATTTAGTTAGAAATGGTTTTTCTATTGAAAACCCCGGTAATTGGACTAGAGGATATGGGAACGGTAGAATAATGAGTTCACAGCGGCTACTTTGACGTTTTGTATTAGATATTAAATTACTAACACTACTAACTATACTAAACTACTTATATTCAACGTAATCATGTATTTTTTTTTCTAAGATATCTCAGATTATGCTTCAATATGCTTAAAATAAATAATGAATTATGGACTCAATTATTATATTGTGTCACATATCATCTGATTAATATATGAAATACTTTAATACTGTAGTAATACTTTGATTTTTAACCGACTTCAAAAAAGGAGGTTTTCAGTCATCTGAAGGTTTTTTTTTAGATTTACAGATTATTAATTAATAATTATTGTGTGTTTAGTTTAAAAGTTTTGATTGCAGTACAATTCTGCTTATGAACTGAATGAAAAGAAAAATGAAAAGTAAAACAAGTTACAAAACATATTTGACGTACATAAATCTTAATAAAATGGAGTTAGATTTTCAAGCTTATACGAAGTCATCTCAATCGATGTAATAAAACAATACTTATTCAATAATATGATTTCTCTATGTCACGTAAACTTTTCTATTTCGGTTTATTTGCTGTAACAATATCAGATTGATGCGTGCGAGACGGGTTTGTGTCAATAATAAATAGGCGGATTTACGACTTAGGGTGTATATCTACATTACATAAGTTAAACATGATTTATTACTCCAATTTCGTCTTTCATTTACATAATTATAGGCTCATCAAAAGGCATAACCGTTTTTTCTTCAATGTGCCACTATAAGACGCGGCGGTTGCGTGATACAGGATTCAAATAATCTATGTACATATGTGTTAAATCCAGGTTCTTCTTCTTCTTATCGAATGACAGTGGCCAACTCTGGTATCAAGATTTTATCAAGCTGCCATAAGGGCTTCTGAGATGACTTAACGACTGCCGTACATGACAAACAGCCAGGACCTACAATTTAACGTGTCATCTGACCCACGGAAGCGCCCAAAATGGAATGCCACTTTCAAACCCACGTTGTAACCTATTTATCTATCTTCATCACAAAGTCCATCCAAATTGGTTTAGCCACTTGAGCATATCGGAAGAACAGACGCATTTCTCGTATAGAAAATATTCAGAAGCGTTTTATGATATACCTATGTTATCGAATTAAGGTGCCGTACAGATCAAAATATTATCTTAGTTTCTGCAATAAGTTTCATTTACTTCCTTTGGTAAATAGAAGAGAGATTGCTGATATAATATTCTTGTTAAAAATAGCAACTAACTCAGTTGATTGCCCCGAGCTTGTTGAGGAAATTAACTTAAACTGTACTACATTTCGAGGTCGCTTTAACCCTCTATTATATATTCCACCCAAACATGCCAACTATACCCAGAATGCATTTCTGGTGAGAGCGAGTGTGAGTTACAATGCTGCTGACAAACGGTTGGGGCTGGATCCATACAGGTGCAGCTTGGCTTCGTTGAGGCGGCGGCTGAGCAGCGAGTTCTTTGTTTGATTTGTGTGTTTGTTGTTAATTATGAAATTGTTTAGGTTTATTCTGTTTTAAGTAAGTTAAGTGTAGGTTTGTGAGTCTTTGTGTTGTTGATGTAGGTGTAGTGTTTTTGTGTTCATAGTTTTATGTATATATATTGTGTTGTTACCCGTGTTGTCCTCTAATTGGATTTTTGTTTATATCATTATTTGCTATTGTGTGTCTGTGTCCGTTGGACAACTTGTAAATTAAATAAATAAATTAATAAATTTCCAAACGTCCTCACTTACATACAACCAAAGTTCTGCATTATTGTGTCATTAATTTACTGCAAACAACACACAAAAATAAACTTAAGTCTTATTCTATAATTTTTTCTCCCTAGAATCTTTTTTCTACGCAAGCAACATCGCAGGCAGTTACTAGTTGCTTACGTTATAAGCAAAGAAAAGATACGGTGAAGCTTTGACACGCAGATGTTATCACAAATACTGCGTCACTCTCCTTGCATGAGAACATACAGAGTTGTTGCTAACCAACTTCTGAAAATAGAGGCTTTTGTTATATAATATATTCTGCCCTGATGACTCAAAATGCAGTAATCGACAAATGGCGGTTTCGAGAAAAACGCGGTTAAAACACTTTGAGTGATCTAAACATCAAATACATGTTATATAACTATTCAATTGTACCTAAAAATCAAGAAAAAATTCAAGCTTTCTATTGGTATGCAAATTTATTAATTTTTCTGTATCATTAGGATAAAATGTTTAGTACTGCATTTTTATCTAACGTCTGGCCTAGCGAGCATTACAAGATTGCTAAGACAAAGTGCAGTATATGTGTCGATTACTGCGTTATTGCCTAGCAAAATGTTTAATACTGCATTTTTTGTTAGTATTGTTACCTATATTGTGCAATTGGATGCAATAAATAAGTAATAAGCTAATCTTAGGCGGTTGTTGGGTGGCTGAGAAGAAGAAATATTTTTTAGACAAATTTGTTTTGAAATTTTAATGTAACTCTTAATATCCAAATCTATACCAACATTGGAAATTAGAAGAGTAAAGTGCACCAATGCAGCAGAACTCATATATACTAATTTAAAAAAAAAAACGTCTGTCCGTTTATCTGTGTGTTTGTGTTTATTTCAGAAATGGCTCAACCGGTCTTGTTGAGGTTTTTACTAATAGGTAGTAATATTTTATACCAGACATTAAATCTTTATTTTATTTCAATCAGTTCATAAATTAAAATATTATTGCTATTTTAATCACACAAGGCGCAACTAAGGCAGGGTTTGATTTTTCTGGGAGTGATATTTTTTGATTTCCTTTTAAGCTTTTTGTTTAACTAGGAATTGGTAAATTTGAAATCTACGCTATTAGAACCAATGAACTAGACAAAAAAAATACTGTGTCATAATAATAACACTAAATGAAGGTAGGTTTTGAAATCTCCAACCCAACTAAAACAGCAATTCTGCTAATATCAACAAAAGTATCCTTTCAAAACCAAAATAAAGTTTTGTAATAACTATATATTAACTAATTCTATAATAGTAAGTATATTTATTCGTCTGTGCTATGTTCTATACATTACTCCTTCTTATTTTCTCTTTGTATCTATTTAAAATTCTTATATATAGTAAAGTTTTTAAAACTGCTATTTTATAAAAAAAAGTCATAATATTATATAAGAACCAAACATATTATATGTACTTATTAGTTTTCTTTCATTCTCTTCATGCTCTAGCAGATCAATTGATTATTTATTTACAGATTTTTTTTTCTAGAACGGATTATGTTACGGGGTAAAATGTCACCTATTCTTATTATACCTAATTTTCTTTTTTGGGTTATGCAATTTTCAGGAAATACATTAGGTATTTCTCATATTATACCGTAAAATACTGCGTTTGGTTTTAGTATACGTTCGTTGACATACAATGTAATGCTAGAGAAAAATGCAGTAATCGACGCAAGTACTGCAATTTGTTCTAGCACACGTCGATTACTGCAGATTGCGTTAGCATAAGCAATGTTTTTGTGCAAGTACTGCGTTTTATACAGAGTAAAAAACATGTTTCCAATAAAAAATTATATGATATTAATTTTTTTAGGTATAGATTTGCCTCATAGGATGCCATTTTTGCAAAAAAGTGAAAATACCAAAAATGTCGATTACTGCATTTTGAGTTATGAGGGCAGTATTATATACAAGAGAAACAGGAAGTATAATAATAATACTTTACATCTCTCATGTTCGGTAAGTAGGTTCTTATTACCCCCAAATGAGGCTTGTAAGTAACCAATAAGCGCCCTAGGGTAATAATGTAGCTAGAAAAGCCCTAGGGCGGTAAGTAATTTAAAAAAAACTTTAAACTCTTTCAAAAAGTTCAAGTAGTAGAAAAAGGAGGTCGCTTCGCTATTAAAACTCAAACTTCTTCGTATGATAGTCATCAATTTTAAATATCGAACGGCGATGCTCAATTTCGTTCCTGACAAAAAAAGATGAAAAAGGCGGGAAGAGAAAACTTTCATTTTAAATGTTGTTTGTTTTTGGGATTTTTTTATAAATACATGCTAATTAGTAAAAAAACATGAGTTCTGCAAGTGATGACGATATATTATGTAAGCTGCACTCCTGATTCAATGAAAATGGAAGCTGAAGTAGCAATTAACAATATTTTGCTTGAAAGTTATTTGAAAACTTATGACGAGTTCATGAATTGGCGAAAAGAAAAACGAGTAAGTTCTGATTTTGTCCATGACCAGCAAATATCACAATCTCAAACTATTAACATAGGTACCCAAAAAACACCTGGCCCTAAAATTTTAAAATTGTTCTCATTTCACTATAAATTTTAACCATTAAAATGTTTTATTCTTGTAACACGGGTTTTTTCTACTTACCTCACAATCGAGATGTAAAGCAGAGTAGTTAGCTCGGGTGTAAGCATCAATTGCACCCTCGAACTATAGGCGCCCTCGCTGCGCTCGTGCGCCTAACTATCTCGGGCTGCAATTGATGCCTTACAGCCCTCGGCTACTAATCTACTATTATTTACAATAAAAAATATAAAAACAAAGGAAGAAAAACTAAACATACTACTACTAACTTCTACAAAAAAGGGCACTTAGAAAATCTTTAGAAAAGCCTAAAGATAATCTAAGTGCTCCAGCCCACTACCAGAGGGCAGCGTGCCCAGCATTCTGGCCGCATTACCACGCTGGATGGCAATACTGATACGTTGAGCCAGAAAAAGGCCAGCATATTGGTCATGCGTCACGTCAACCAAGCGCTCCGAAAGGTTTTGGAAAATAGAATGGGCTCCCAGACCCCACGGCCCCAAAGTCTCGACTCCAAAAGGCTCAAATATGTAACCTCGGCCGAGGGTAGCATATTTGTGTCTCTTGTGATGCTTGGCAATATGATGATTTAAAAGCCTGCAGGATTTTTTATAATTTTTCTTATTTTAGAATTACTGCACTCACGAAAATTTTCGGTACAGTCTAATTGGTATTACAAAATGATAAATACGTTACGGCCATTAAGAAATTACCGCGAACCTATTATGCGTAAAAACCGTTACTTTAATTGGGTACTCCATTGTCTCTGCTTCAATGATTTTATATGCCTGGGGCCATGTCAATAAACTTCCATGTACAATAACAGTTGATATTATAATTGACTTGATCCTAGAGCTAAACCTTACATTAGAACATTGCCTATTTAATTTGTGATTTTTTTAAGAAAGAACTAATCTGTGTTTCTTATGAATTTCAATCTAAGAAAGGAAATAGTTGTACATCCCAGACTATATCGATGCTTATAATAATATTTAGTCAAATGTGAACCTATATTAAGCTTCATCTAATTGAATAAAACTCAAAGGTGACTGACCGACTGACTGACTTAGTGATCTATTAACGCACAGCTCAAACTACGGATCGGGCTGAAATTTGGCATACAGTTGGATGTTATGACGTAGGCATCCGCAAAGAAAAAAAGGATTTTTGGAAATGCCACTTTTAAAGGGGTGAAATAGAGGTTGCAAGTTTTACTTCTTCATGCGGGCTAAGCTGCGAGCACCCAAAATGTCCACCTTTTTCCGGTTTCAGGTTCTTTATTTGTTTATATCTCTCAAACATAAGTGATTATACGTCAGGTAACTCTGTATACAGCGATGTTCTGAAACAAACGCCTATATCGTCGGTTAAAAACCTTCATTTGTGATAAGATTTTATTACGAAATCGTAAATCCTTAATACGTTGCCTCGATACGCAATTTTTCCTTAAACAAAAACCAAAACCAAACCGGGTGCTGTTTGTATGCAAAAATATTAGAAAGGGATACTTTATCATGAATTTGATCTGATTAAATAATGTATAAGGCGTATACTGTTTAATACCTGTTTCCGCAGCACGTTTTTGTCAAAATTTACTTTTATAGAAAAGTTAGTTATATGCTCAAATCCCATAAGCGGGTGTGGCTCGGCGGTTCCAGTGTCTGCTTTTCATCCAGACGCAAGCTGGTTTGAATCCGACCCTACACCAATGACTTGTATTTTGAAGTTATGTGTGGATTTGCATTCGCTTAGGGGTGAAGGAAAACATCGTGAGGAAACCGACATGTTTGAGGACCACAATATCCGAGGACATGTGTCTTCCGTGGAAGGACCTGGGCGCCCACCACAATGTATCTGGCCTAGAGAACTCCCATAACGAATTAATTCTGCGGGGGAGTCACGACTCTCGGTCATGAGGAAATACGACTCACAGAGAGGTCAAATCTCGTATACTATTTTATTATACTGAATCTAATCCTTCTTGCATATTCGCTTGGAAACGTTTGTATGTAAGTATAGGAAAAAGTATATCTAGTAAAAATATTGAGGGTAAGAGGAAAGTCGTGCTTGAATATTTGATTAAATTTCAGTATTTTAACAACATAAGTACTAGTACACCTAATCCTTTAGAAAGTAGAAAATTATTGGAGAAAAGAGCGCTGTTCGAGTGTATTAGTTTCGACATTCACCGTACTGACAATTAGAAAACTGATCGAAGAATCGCATTTGAAAAGATATTTTAAACAGCAGACAATACAAGGGTAAAGAATAAATTTATAAAAAAATCATACAGATTAGATTGGTACTCTGATAGGATTAAGCTAAAACTTGGCATCAAATTATCTTTAAAAATGTCGTTCCTACATTTTCATTTCCTTTTTCCTAAACCAGACTTTTGTCATTTTCAGTAAATGATCAGCACAAACTCATTACAACTAAATGTATGCGGAAATGCGCGTTCAGAGGCTGACAGCGGTGCTCTAGCGCGGTGGGTGTAAGCTCCCATGTGACTGGTATGACGGACACGGTGACATGTGATCCGAGCTGACAGCCCGCGCCTTCTCCCACGTATATCTTGCCCGCTGATAACCACAACGTGACGTCCCACTGATTTACAACTAGCCTTCCACAGCACAACGACAGCTCAATGAGACCGGCCCAAATTTTAAACATTCATTCCACTTTGATTTGTGGCCTCGACTACAACTGACAACCCTTTGTTCGCTCCGAAACCATGATTGAGTAATGATAGGGTACGGTTATTAATCGACTACTGTATTGTACACATAGAGCCCCGACTCCTTCGGGAAGTAATGTTTTCAATCAGCTTCTAGCAAACATGGCGAGGGTTCGAGATGAGTCCAAGTAACGATAAACATGACGCGATTCTCCCTAATTATTAAAGTTAGATTGTAATGTACAATACAATACGAGCGAAGCCCTCGCTCTTTCAGGATTACGTAGCAAGGAGAACATAATGTTATCCAATTTTACGGTAGCGGATTGTTCTTCGACGAAGACGCTTCGCCTCGGCGCTGCTTCCCTCGGTACCCTTAAACCCGAGTTCAATTAAAACGTAACAAATGGGATTCTGTCTCGGAAACATGTAGTATTAACACGCCCGAGCGTATGAAATAAAGCACATTTCTAATGTTTCTATTGACTCCGCGCTCCGAGTTCGTCGCCTCGGGATGTATCGTGTAATATATTTGTGGCTCATTAGAGCGCTGTTACAAAGAAGCCTCCGGTATGCTAGCAGGAAAAAATAAACCATATCGAATTGATAAGTCGTATACACATTCCTGCCGTGTTTATAATCGAGGCCGTATCGGGAGCCGAAAACAAATTACTCCGCATAATAGAACGGTAAGAGTCGGCAGTAAAAGCGATAGGTGCCATACAGAATTCTAATATAATGTAACACATTAACATAATGCCTGTATATTTAATGGCGGGTGTTCCGTGAACTTTGTAGGACGTCAGTAATGGGACTTGAGTACTCGATATTAGAAAGAATTTAATATCTCGTTTTTTTATTCACTTACATACTACTTGGATAAAAAGTAACTTTGTAGTGCACCAAAGTTATATATGGTGATTTACTCAAAGTTTATAGCTAAATTAATATGTCTTGAGAAACATTTAGTATTTTTTTGCAAATTATCAAATTACAAAGTTATTGTAAGTTTATTTGGCACATATATTCTTGCAATATGTTACATGAAATTTTTCCTCATTCCCGCGGAAAGTCTTGCGCTGCTTTATATTCCGTACAGGATATAATATCTATGGAATCATACATAGAAATGTCGGTTTCGTTAGAAGAAAATGAGGCCTCCATAGTTCTGGAAGAGTTGTGAGGGCACGCATGGAATTTTACCGCTGGCAAAGATGAAAAGGTACAGAGAGATACGGACCAAGTCTTCTACTTACAGTATTACGAGGAGTCTCATACATGTGAGTATATATTGAGGCGTATCTTATATGCTGAAAATATTTAGATTTTAAATATCTTTTCGAGCAGACTTCCTCGAGAAGAAAATAACTTATGCTTTGCGTTGCGTCAGTATTATCTATACCGTAAATAAAATTGAAAAGACCAAAAATCCAGGTCTATATCTAAATCTAAACAAAACTTGGTAACAAATTTTTGTGGACACAAAAGATAAGTAACCCAAGTTTTATTAATATACCTTATTCACAGAAAATATAACTAAAAGCTACAAGTTTAATCGGAACTAATAATTTCTTCTCTAATCTTTGTGAAGTAACAAGAAGCAACTATCTGCACAGAAGGCACCGGATACCG
The DNA here is from genome assembly GCA_927399415.1 of Macaria notata. Classification (NCBI taxonomy): domain Eukaryota; kingdom Metazoa; phylum Arthropoda; class Insecta; order Lepidoptera; family Geometridae; genus Macaria; species Macaria notata. Next base: position 8,825,610 of record OV656727.1, read on the forward strand.
TCGCGCCTCAGGGAAAAACTCATAATTGGTTCTTATATCTTCAGGTTTTACCAGTTACTGATAAACTAACTGTGGTACCGGTCACATTATAGATGCTTTAGCTCACAAAGTCCTTTCACCATGGCTTGGTTGTTAAATTCATGCGTACTTTGGTTAAGTACTAAATTAAACAAATGAATTGATACAAACGACATTTTTATTGCAGAAATAACAATAAACTGAGTTGGGGCAGATTTGTAGCGAAAAAACCTTTTTGGCTATAATTTGTCTATGTTAGTTAACTTTATTATACAAATAAACTATTTTGTTCTAATTTGTGCACTCTTTATTACATTTTTTTATCTAATTTCTTAATAGGTCATCGTTCATTAGTGATTAAGTTCTTATGAGGCTAACCACATAAAAAATATTCTTGTCCTTACACGCTTGGAAAAAAATCATAATATAATCAAACACACTTCATAAGGTATAACGTCTGTACCAACTTGCCACTATTCCGAACATACTGGACAACAACTAGTTTTTATTAGTAGATGGCTGTGATTCTATGCGTGTCTAGAAACAGGACTAATCTGTGGGCCTAGTGTGTGGTGTTAGTCCGAAGCCGGCACTTAGAGGAAATGGTGTACGAGTTACCTGCAAAGCCGCTCTTAGGTCGACTGTCGTGAGTAATTCTCGGATTGATGACGACTCGCAACGTGATAGCATCCTGTTTCTCACACAATTTTGTATAAATATTTTGGGACATTGCACACAGCGCACAGCGCCCTCTAGCCCCATACTAAGCAAACTTTTGTGTCATGGGTACTAGATATACATATTATAACATCGAAACCAAACTCAATACAAATAATTGCATAATGAAAATAGCCAATAATTTGTGTTAAATGGGAATCGAATCAATGACCCCTGGCACTGAATGCAGACATACTACCAACCGAGCTTACAAGCCAGCAGTAATTGTACCCTACTTTTTACGAGACTGCCTTTCCAAAGAAGCACTGAGCCGCAAGTTAATCTTCCTCTATCCAGATAAATTACCAGTTTCATTTACCAGAATAACGAATGAAAGGCTCGTCTTTATGCGCAAGTCGTGAAAAAATGCTAAATTCTGCGCTCATCATTTTCATGCATGTTAAACTTTGACGATGAAAATGTAAGTAGATTTTAGGGTTATTGTGGTTAAAAATGTACGAGTAGATAGCTGTTAAATACTTTGTTTTTGTTTGTCATGTGAAATAAAACAATATACCTACTGGTGTTTAAATGTGAATTAACTATAAAAGCGATGTGTTATAGATAACCAATTGACAGAAAGGGTATAACTTGACTGTTTTCAATTAGATAAGTTTTGTATATGTTAATAAACTAATATAAAACAAACTACTCGTATTACACAACGATCTTTTGTTTTTTTTGTACTTAGTAGCCAAATTAATTTAACGGGACACGCGTTGAATTTTAATTAAAATTAATTAATACGGAAGATATCGTGTAACAGCAGCGTATCCTCGCTGGATTACTACAACATTCGAGTCACGTGCTCGGTTCAACTGTAACCCAGCTCGCAAGTTCTTCCTTACAAATTTTACAATCAATGAAGGCATGCATAGACACTTAAGTACCTCTTCATGGCATGCAGTTGAGCCATTGTCTATCGCCAGTTGTTTGTAATGCGCAAGCCGTCGTGTAGTGGTGTAGTGATACCCATTTGGTCGATAGCGTCGAGTGTTCGCAACCACAAAGGGCACGGGGACATGCAAATTGTGTCTGTATTATAATGCCGTCGGATGCGACGGGATTTACATAGGAATGGAGGCGACGTTAGCGGCAGTTAGGCGCTTCCGTGCGCCGCAGGGCGCGGCGGCGGCGGCGCCCTCTCCACCCGGCCGGCCGCGCCGAGCCTTCACGACATGCGATTACAGACGCAAATCTGCAGCGTTCATTCATAACTCCAGGCGAAACGTTCACCAACTAAATCTGCATAAACGGCCCATTACAGCGCTGAAAATCTAATTTGAAGACCCACATTCAGAAGAACTGAAATTGTCACGTTTTGCTGAATAAGGAACAGCTTTCAATTTCATATTTTGCAAGTTCCCAGCTTAAAATTTGCATAGACGAAGATGCGCTCGATATTGTGATATTTCTCTGGAACGTACCTAAACTCTATTCAATTACCATCGGACGACAGTTTACGCAACTGAGTGAATCTTCGTTCGTAATCAAAATTCCATTAGAATACCTCTCCCACTTACATAAACGATTGGTAACTTTTTGTCAGTTGCTCAATAATCATGGTTAAAGTTCAATTTGGTGTTTAGAGAACATGATTCGTTTCATCACAACGAACTGTCTAAAAACGTCTGTTTGTAATTAATTTGGTGGTCAGTTTGCTAGACATATCGTGGGTTGCTCAAGATATACCAACATAGGTACAATGTATAATGCTGTACAGATTAATGTGGCCAGTGTTTTGCCTGCTCTCGCGCCTTGCTCCGTCACCGTCACCTTGAAAGCAGCGAGAGTGGCTGCGACAGGATTGACTCTTACAAACTTGTTTCTTTTCTTTGGAAACTGAACTTGTTTACAAAAATATTGTACTTACCTACATGCGATCAATTAAAGTGGTATGGAAGCGGCGACGTTCTAGGCCGAGATTTAAAGAAACCGGCACAAAACCTTCAGGTATTCTTCAATTAGATAGCCATTAAGAACCGGTCGGTAAAATTAAAATTACAGACTTCACTGATTATTACCATTTATTAATAGAAAAGTGAATGACAGGCAACTATTAAAGCCATCAAAAATCTGGTTTCGAGCACAAACGTGAGCAATTTTTGGAATGTCGGTACATTTAACAAAATTGTTTTAAATTAATACCAAAACTTGATCGCAATGAGGTTAGTCGGCTGGGAATTCGGAATGGTTAGTTAAATAAACCGAGTCCCTGATTCAATATCTGAAATTATCACCTCGATCTCCAAACAATAGTGCCCTCATAACTCCAAGTGGCCAATTGAGTACGTTCACTTCTTTTAGAGGAACAAATAACCGGATTTTTTACAAACATATTTGGTAAGAATACGAGAGATTGGTGAACAGAACACATTGTAAAAGATAGAAGAAATATCTAATTATGGATGTAGAAGATACCCATGTTGTAACATAAAATAGGCGTGTTAGGTTGGGCTAAGGACATTAGTCTCCAAAATTTCTTTATTAGGTTCATATTTGGCTTGCGTAAATATGACCACATTTCTGAATTTCGCAAAAAGCTCAAATGGTTACCTATCCGTCTTCGTCGTAATACTCACCTGCTGTCCCTCCTCTACAAAGTCCTATTTATTCCTTCCACTCCTTTATACTTAAAGGAACGTTTCTCCTTTGTGAGTGAAACTCACTCTTCATCCCTTCGCCTTTCACGTACTCTCATCCTACAATATCCTAAATTCAACCACTCCAATCTGTTCTATCAATCCTCCTTCACAATTAAAGCTCTCTTACTCTGGAACGACCGGCCTTTAAATATCAGGCAGGCTAAATCTCTGTCGATTTTCCAGAGTATGGTATACAGCTAACATCTCTACGTTGTAAACTATCAATCGCGTTTATAGGGTGTTAAATGTGTGTGTTCATAGTTTATTAATTTATTATTATTTGTAACATGTAAATTAGTTTGTTTTTCTTTTATTTTCTCTGTTTAGTTATAGGTTTAATTTTTTTTAAAGTAAGTATTGTATTTATTTGTACGCCACCGACCAAACTGATTTCTGTCACCGTTTTCTTGCTAAGGTTGCCTGGAAGAGATCACTCAAGGTGATAAGGCCGCCCACTTGTGCATTCTTTTATAGTTTAAGCTCATTTCATATTGTAATTTATTTTTGGTGTGCATAATAAAGTTATATTGTATTGTATTGTATTAGTCGCATCTGTTTATTAGTATACTACTCGTGTTTCTGACAATGTGCTAAAGGGAGCTATTATAATATTTTAAAATTATGTTTTAGTATACCTTTACTTTCCATAAAATACAAGTAGATATGAGTACATACATCTAGTTACCATTGTTGATTTTATTAACCGGTTAGTACCGCTTTCAGTCCTCACTTATCTGGAGTATCGGCACCGCTACCGCTGGCATTGTAATGGACAATAAAATCCACAATCTCGATTGTGTTCGATACTTATTAAGCAAACGATCTACAGATAACTGATAATATTGACAACTGAATAATTTGATATTTGCTAAAGGTGTGTAATAATATATTACACTGAATGGTCTTGAATTATCTGTGAAGTGGTGGTTTATTTTGACAGCGTCTGTGAAGTAAGTGACACATTAATCATAAGGGTAAAATCTATACTAATATTATAAAGCTGAAGAGTTTGTTTGTTTGTTTGTTTGTTTGAACGCGCTATAATATCAGGAACTACTGGTGCGAATTGAAAAATTCTTTATGTGTTAAATAGACCATATATCGAGGAAGGCTTTAGGCTATATAACATCACGCTGCAACTAACAGAAGCGAAGAAACAATAGAAAATGTGGATAAAACTGGGAAATTTATTCATCTTTGAGGGCTTCCGTTGTGTGCGCTGCGAAAACGGTTCAAGATATCAAAAAAATGTGAATGTAAGAATTATTCCTCTTGAAATGATCTAACAAATTAATGTCTACAACAGTATTTGTCTATCTTTTAAGGTTAACTCACTAGAACCGTTTTTATGGTTATAACTATACCACGCGGACAAAGTCGCGCGCACCAGCTAGTAGTAGATAATTATTAATTTTGTTGACCTCAGGTTTTTATCTTGTTTCATCTATTTGTTTGACCTTCTCTAGCAGATAATAAGAGTATTGTTTTCGTAACTGTAACAACATAAGTAAATGCGTAGGCACTTCGTTACAGATGGAATGATCAGCATTTGTAGGTCCCTAATAAGCAGGACTTGTGAACGTTTATTTTCTTTGATGTCTTCGTTTTACGTCATTGGCTCTGATCAGACATTTGAAGATGTTTCGTGGAATACCATTCTGAGTTCTGTATCTTAATTTATTTTCGTAAGATTGTTTGAAGGTGACTTTAACTATCGTGTATATGTAATAAAAAATACTTTTAAATCTTGATGAAAATGTTGAGTCAATATAAATTGTAATAACCTAATAACAATAGGTACGTATAACATCCATATAAGATTGTAGTTTCGTTCAAACATTACTATTTAATATGCTGCTTATACTGCTAGAAATATGCCTAAAATTTTAGCTTATTTGAATTTTATAGTTGGGTACTTACTTAGTTCCAAACTTAGCTTTCTAAGTGGTTGACCTAAGGTAGCGTTTGTAGCCAAAACTGATTATTCTGTGACGTCACTTCACGGCTAAATTATGCGGTTGTTGACCGGCGGAGGAAATATTTCCCATAGATTCTTTTCACGCTCCAACAATACCCAAGAAGTTACAAAACTCTAAATTATACAGAAAAATTACAGCGTTTGTATTCAGCAGTATTCAGTCAAAAGTTGCTGTATAAAACTTTTGTCGATGTACGGACCATAAAAAGATGCATACTTAGATACATGAAAGTATTTATTTCATCTTTGTTTTTTTGTATCTACCTACTATTTGAAGAACTTAAGCATAAAATTATATATAGAAGGGATTGATATTTAAGTTACTTGTATGTTTTTAATGTCACATAATAATAGTTCCTATATTTTTCTAAAACTCATCATCATCATCATATCAGCCTGTGTTCACCCACTGCTGAGTATAGGCCTCCAATGCGGATTTTATAAAACTTGGAATGAACAAATAAACAGGCGATGAACTGTTACACAGCCTTTTTAATATCACGGCAAAGAAGCTCAAATCTTTTTTAACGCTGGAAAAAGTAATACAGACTTGAGCTGCGTAAAAACGATCACGTAATTCAAACTCCAGTTCGAAATTCATTTCATAGCGGGGAAACTTTTACACCAAAGAATTCTATAAAAACGCCAAAAGAAAACAATATCGTTCACTCCATCGGCTGCGATTCCAAAATGAGCGGATGAAAAAACAAGTTTGGTATCTTCAATTAGTTTTCTCAGCGATCGAGGCCGGAATCATAAAAAGGAGGAGCAATATAGTTTGGTCGAGCCCCGCTCCTGCCAGATGTCTTGTTATCCCGAAAACATTACTATTTCTTCCCACAACAGGTACCCTAATTTATTTTTCTACATCCATCCCACTCTTGTAGTTCGGTGAAATAATTCTACATGAAAGGAATGTGTTTCGTAAACATAAATAACATACTTAGATTCCTGAGGTCTCTCTCTATTCTTTGTTCACTTTACTGCTAAATATGTTGCGTCGTATTTTGTTTTCATTTCATCAAAAATAATTGTAGATCTAAGTACCAAATTAATCAGAAATGCCCTTTCAAATTTGACTGTACGACTGTATGTCCACTATAAATATATTGGTATAAACTTTAACATATATTTTATAGCAAAACAGAGTTTAGGCATAAACCGATCAGCCTAAACCATCTGTGTACAACCTAGATCGTACATTTTGGGCAATAGAACAGTCTTCATGTTAATATTACGTTCCTGTTGTCCTGCCGTGGCGTCTGGGACTCGGCTGCCAGGATCCGGTTTGTAACAAAACACTGCGGACCACTGGCCACCAAGCTAAAAGGAAAAAGGGTAAAGTTTCTTATGATGCTATCCAACCGCTCTGCAGCATCTATAGTTTATACAGGTATACATTTTATTGCTCGATACGATAGTTTTGGCTTTGATATTAAATTAAGGTTACTATTATTCTGCTAGGTTGATAGTCACTTATTTTTATTAAACAATAATATATACGTAGATTTGTATGTATTTGAACCGCTTTTGGTGACAGAGTTGGATCATCAGTGGAGAAGATATAAACTCAATTAATTAATGAAAGATTAATATTAATGTTACAATTGACAAATACATTTTTGATCTACAACCAGCCTTTAATTACATTCTGCGCCTTTTTTACTCCTCCCCCAATTTTTCCCCTACATCGTAGGGAATCTTGTTTAGGTTTTATTTATTATTTATGTATCAGATATCAGTATACCCTGTACATTTATTCCACCGACACTCGAGCTAATGTGACCTGTTTGTAACTCTACTCTCCCTTTGCCACGAGTAAGAGATTTTTGCCAACATTGTCAGATCAAGTTACTTCACTTCTACTGCTTTTCCAAGAAAACATTTGTAACCAAGTTTAGTGGCTAAGTCAGTCGACAAGAAATAATAAACGAAGAGAAGATGGTTAATAATGGTGTCCTCATTATGAAATATCATGCATGCTTATACCATTTACTAGTGAATGTTTTTCGCTTCGCTCGCGATGTTTCGAGATATTAAATTCATAGGTGAAAATACGCTTTTATATACTACACTACAAACCCAAAAACGGTTTTTATGAAAAAGCGTATCACTTTCAAGGCCTTATACAAACTACCATTATACCAAGACTAGTGGGTGCTCGTGGCTTCCCTCGCATTAAGAAGTAAAGCTTGCATCCCCTATTTCACCCCTTTAAAAGTGGCATTTCCAAAAATCCTTTCTTAGCGCATGCCTACGTCATAACATTCTACCTTGATTCTAAATTTCTGCCCAAACCGTCCAGTGGTTTGGGTTGTGCGTTGATAGATCACTATATCAGTCAGCCAGTCGTCAGTCACCTTTGAGTTTTACATATATACATATATTGATTATGATGATATGTTTTCATTTAATTGTGGCGTGGGAAAACAAACAAACAGACTAACAAACCGACAAACACACATACATATATGATTATATTATGATTCATTGATGATGATTATAATGATATATGATACAATTTTACTTATTATTACATTTTGGTATATTTTCCAATGTAGTACCAACTCAACACAATTTATTTCAAAACGTTTCTTTGCAAATTACAACACTTTTACCAGTTTGTTTATTTAAAGCCTATTTCCATAAGTTTTGGTGTGGCAGATATTATGTTATTTGGTTCAGTAAACAGGTTTCCATTTTGATTTAATCAACCATAGCATTGGATTTAAATTATGTACCTAATGAATTTATGTATTTAGGTGTGTGTAGACGTTCCTTATCTGATTAAACATTGTATTTCCTAAAATCGTGGCCAAGAAATATATATAATTAGCAGAATTCGTGAATATGAATATCATCATGTTGGCTTCGTTGAGAAATTAATTCTGATATGTTGTAAGTACAACATTATAATTAAGAAGGTTTGTTTTTATTATCCTTTGTATCTACATATTCTACTCCCCACATTATTCGAGTCGCGGTAAATACGAGTGTGTTGTAGTGGTGTAGGTTTTTTGTGTCGCATATTGTAGGATTTGTTTTATTAGTCATTTAGTTGATATTAATAGAATGATATTCATAATCGTAATGCTTGTATATCTTGTAACCGTAGATATTCTAAGTAAAGATAGAGGCCAATGGCATATTACTTGTGGTGCTAGTATAAGTTATCTATGCTTACTAATATTATAAAGTTTTTTTTAAGAGTTTGTTTGTTTGTTTGAACGCGCTAATCTCAGGAAGTACTGGTTTGAATTGAAAAAATCTTTTTGTGTTGAATAGACCAGTTATCGAGGAAGGCTTGAGGCTATATAACATCACGCTGCAACTAATAGGAGCGTAGAAACAATGGAAAATGTGGAAAAAACGGGGAAAATTATTCATCATTGAGGGCTTCCGTTGCGTGTGCTGCGAAAACGGTTCAAGATATCAAAAAATATGTATGAAAGAATTATTCCTCTTGAAATGATCTAACAAAATGACTGCAACAGTATATGTCTATCTTTTAAGATTAACTCACTAGAACCGTTTTTATGGTAATAACTATTCCATGCGGACGAAGTCGCTGGCACAGCTAGTCTATCTATATAATGAAAGAGTCCTATACTTAATAGTGGGACGAAACTGGCTGTGGATGATGATGATGATTCTTAGTTTGTACCACGTATCTACCCACCATAAAACCCACAACCAATATTTTACTACTTTGTTTTATCGATTAATCTATTTTTACACATTTTCAGAACACCTGAAAGCAGTGTTCATGGCACAAAGCTCGTGTGCGTCATACCTGTACATTATTATGCAGCACTAAAACTGTACTAACTCCTAAAGGTCAGAATAAACTAAAACCTTCAACAGCGCACTAGGATTTTCTGTAAACCTTGGAACATTTAAATTTTATCACTAGTGTACCACAGGTATAAATGAATAAGTAAAAAAAATACAGTATATAGTCATTAAAGTTATTATTTAATTCTGTGGTACGCACTTTCTTGGAGATCAACAAAGAGAAAAAATAAGTAGGTCAATATAACATTCTTTATTTTCTTATAATGTCACCTATACATAAATTAAATAATGACTAACAACTTCAATTTACCGATAAGAGTTAGAATGTAAATAATGAGGTCTCCATTACCCATATTTTATCATTATCACACCTAAACAGATAGATACTGCAGCAATCACAAACTCAATAGCTTCTTCATACAACGAAATCGAAAGTCATATCTACCTATTCAGTATGGTATTATGTATTAGGATGTTTGTTTTTATGTTTATGTACATTATAACTATGATTGTTTGTGTTATTTTATCTCTTCTATTTTTATTGTAAACCACGTCCTCCGTTATCCTTTATTCATTTCTCTCCATCCAATGGTTGCCTGGAAGATATCGCTTTTACTTGTGGCACTAGTATAACTTATTTTCAATCTATTTCTTTGTATTTTATTTTTATTTCGTGTGTTACAATAGAGAATATTCTATCTATCTTAGATCCATCACTCTAGTATGTGACAAACTATGTATATGTCATGATCTCAAAAGTCTGTTATTTACTCGTACACACCATTGTTCATTGTATTTTCAAATTGTTTGCGGCAATATACTATACATTCATAGACACATACAATATACTGATGAGAGCTTAGATTATGAGATTTATCTATTCACGCAAAAACAGGCAGAAGAATAACAAACATTTCTCTCTCAATTAAAAAAGGAAAACAATACAACAGTTAGTCTGAGTCAGACCGGGTTCCGCTCGCGTCGTCACGATCTTCGAAAAGTACGGAAACTTGCACACTTTTTGACTGAAGTTTAGTAAAATATTCTGAGAAATTTCACAGTCTCTTTAAGTCTCGGGTCGAGGCAAATGACAGTTTCGAGTCGTTGGTGACGAGTTTTGCGTGTAGGTACTGTACGCTCCGCTTTCTTATATTGTAGTCTCGAAATTAATGCTGATTGAATCATTTAGCTAACCGATTCAGCGACACGTGACGAATTAACATGTAATTATGATATTGTTCGCATTATACCTAACTCTCTCTCTGTCTCTCTCTCTTACTAATACTTTTTTTAGATAATCGCACACAACTTTTTTTTATATTATAATGAGTTTCCATTTTTTTTATTTCAGATCATAAATCAGGAAAAAACATGACATGCAGTTTCTGAGGCCCCTGAAAAGATTGTGAGTTGAAACTTAACTTTAAACGATCAAAAAATCATCGGGTCTTTGCACAATATTTTGTAAAAGTAGCATCAGCGGTGAATATTAAACGATGGCATTATTTGCGAGAATTTTAGAAATCGGGTTTACCATCGAATGCAGTAATCATTTTGACTAGAATATTATGGTTGATTCGACGATTCCATAGTCCGGAATAACGCATCGTACATATCATATTGACGTTTTTTACAACATTAAATAGGCCCGATGCATTTTGAAACAATAACAGTAAGCTACTTTAAGCCGGCGTTTCGATAGGCATAGAACAGTTTGATTTAGAAAGTAAGGTCACGTATGCTCGAATTGCATTAGAAATCGGTCGACAGTTTTGTTTGTGAAAGTCATTGCCACAATATACATATTATTTACTACTTGAATTAAACTTGCGGGCACACGCGGTGTCACCCTCATTTATCTAAGATAAAAAGTAACTTTTAGATTAATTCGGAATCTGACCTATTATCATATCAACTTGTCATCTTTATCGGCTTAGAATATAGCCATATTATAGGACGGATAAATAAATAAACACATTCACGCTTTATAATTACTATAAAATAACTATACCTACATGAAGCTCAAAGTATGAAAATAACTAAACATATTCCCGATTCTGATAAGCCAGAATACCTTTCGATCTTTTAAAAAATGCGAGTTTACATTCCCTGTTAAAAATTTAATAGATATCAATGAATGATGTAAATAGAATTTAGCTTCGAGTGGATATCGGTATTAGGTTATTTGTTATCATTATTTAAAATTATTATTATGTTAATTCGCTGCATTAAGTTGGACCCAATTTCCACGAATATTTAAACAGGCTTTCATGGATCAATTCGAATATAACTTTACAATATTATGATTGGATGTGGGTTAGCTTTATAGAGTTTCTGATAATACTCTGATTTGATAGTGGTTTCGACCTCGAATATCAGAATTAACTGCGTACTCACTGTAATGCCTAGGTATTAAATCGAAACCGATGCCTTCACTATACAACTAAACCCGTTATAGAGGTCCCATCTTACTTTATTACATACTTACTTGGTCCATATTCCTTACAAGTCCAAAACTTATACCTACTACTAACATATTTATGTCACAATATTTTTGTTAGAACATTTCTAAGTAATCTGTCAATCATCCCAGCTTTTATCATTGCGAATAAAAACAGTACAAAGAGGCTTAAAAACTGTTATCTTGATTAATGAAAAGGTCTCGTTTTGTTAACGGAAAATTTGGCCATTTTTACGAAATGAATTCGTCCACGTGCTTCCAAATTTAGAGTTAGCGAATGTCGGTTTTGGTCATCTCTTGGCGCCCACGAGCCGCCTGTTTCCCGCCCTCGACATATTGTCCGCCATTCTATTACCTACAACTATTTGATCTGCCTTTATGACTCTGTAACTGATTGCGTCAGTCGCCTATTTCGGCTATCTAATAAAGACATTAACAGGTGTTCTGCATAACCTTTTAAGATCAACAATCAACTTTATTATTGGACGCCTTTTTGTACAAAAAAAACTTATCCTCAATTTAGTAATCGAGTAAAACTTGTATTCCGTAACTGGTTCTTGCATTGACCAATCTGATGTTGGTAATATCGGAGTTTTTTCATGCGCTCCAAATAAAAATTACCTCATTTGCCGTACCTAGTGGCTATAAACTTGTCCGGTTTAATATGCTAAATAAAATCATTAAATGAAAAAAGTATCGTGTGCATGCTCTTACCTCTATTAATAATGTCAACCAAAGAGGTTTTTACATTACATTTTTTTACGGGTTAGGTTTGCGTTTGACTACAGTCTGCCTGATGTGCGTTGCTGCAGCCTAGGGTGTAACACGCTTACCTAGAAGATATCTATTAACATATATACATCTAAATACTGAAACCAATATTTCCACTGAAACATTAATAACAGAAAACGGATTTTCCAATAATGTTAACACCGTAAGTGACTTAAATTGATACCTTACCTCAATGCTTGAAAATAAAATCTGAAGTAAAATCTTAGAGTAATTTTCCTGGAAAAAGTGTTCGTCAACAACATAGCATAAAGTAAAAATATCTTTAGGTAGGTATAAAAGAATGAAAAAGCTTCTCAGTATAACCACGTTAACGATTTTAGCTCTAAATAATATTTAAGATTCCTGTAAAATAACTAACGTCTCAGAAATAGACTCAGGCTTATGAAAAAATTGTTTAAATTCTTAATCGACTTCATAAAACGAAAAATAAATGTAGGGAACACACATCTTGAATTTACGAATGAAAATAATTATGTGAATAAGTAATAAGCTATCTTTATTTTGTGTACTAAATTTATCAATTCACAATTTATTCAACATTAATATACAAATTAGAAATAGCACGTAAAGTAAATTTAAAAGTTGCAAATGGCGATTGTTGATATGGTTAATAATATAATTTATAATTACTAAAGAAAGATTTTTTTTTGGTATAGTGATAGAATAAGAGATGTCAATGTCATAATTATTACAGTTCATTATTCGGTCTTTTCCTACTGCTACCTACCTGTGACTTAGTATTATACGGTAAAAAAACTACAACCTGAAACATATTTCTCTTCCCCCAGTCCTGATTCCTCCACAACTGTCAGTAGACGAGACCATTCATAGATCACGCCGCCCATAAATAATATCCAGCTAGGGGCAGGCCGACAAGTAATATAAATTATCTCGAACATGAGGCTACACGCAAAATTTTACTGACGTCGCTGCATTACGGTGCCTCTGGACGCGGCGTATCGGATTATTATTCATCCCACTGCAGATATTACTATATACATATTATATACTTATGTTATATGTATAGTCAAGTATAGTGTATGCTTTATGTACTCGTGTAGATGGTCCTATGTATGTATTACGTATGAACGAGTACGTAGTGATTTTTTACATGTGATAGGCTCACGCTTGACTACAACTCGCTGATGTTAAGCAACGTTGTAATCTACGATCTTGCGCGCTTACCTAGAAGAAACCGGCTTACTCTCGACTTAAATACCGACAAATTATAGTTCAAGGGGAACAGAAACTCGGCCAAAAAGTTCCACAGTCTGGCTGTTGACGAAAAGCTTGGTGTAGTATTATTAAGTACATGATAAATTAATAAAACAGTCTCCTTAACGGTTAGATATAACGCTATATTGTATTGCTTAGAATGTCAATAGCAGCTGCACTCAAATGAAGCAGGTGCATTAAGATACCCAACATATTTCATTCGAACATTTGAATAAAAAATGTGAGCATCTGGCAAGTCTCATAAAAATAGTTCGTATCAAATAGATCATCATCATTATCAGCCCGTTATCGGCCACCGCTGAGCATAGGCCTCTCTTTTTGTACGCCATTCATCCCGGTTTTGCGCAGATGGAATCTAGATGCATCCTGCAGTTTTTCTAATGTCGTCAACCCACCGCATACCCATAGAAACAGAGGTCGCCCACCAGAGCGACCTCTGTTTCTATGGCCTGTCTTGGTTCTCTAGCCTTGGTATATAGTATATATGTACATATAATATTAAATAGACATAGAATGAAAAACAGTCCAAAGAAAACATTTTTGTAGAAAAATATTGAAACTTTATCAAATTTTGAATAAGAATTTTAAGAGTCCTACGATTCTTTGACATTATGTTGTACTCATACTTAACTATACTTGTACTCGAATGAACTTGGCCTTTTCAAATCGAGTATATAAGGCAGTAGGTAAAAAACACAGACTAGGTATAATTTTACGTACATTTCTATAAACTCAGCAAATTAGAATTATTTCATATTTTACTATACCTAAGTAATTATTTTTAAATGCTTCAACATAAAAAATATAGTAAGCAATACAGAAGTAAATATGGTAATAGTCGTAATTTAATTTCATTAAACAATTTTTATACGTATTAATATGTATTAATTTTATTATTTATACCTTAGTCACCGACCGATTTAATGGTGCATATTTAATGAACAATTTTTTTTTGGTTAATCTACACATACACAGATAACCTAAAAATTTGGCATTCGAAAGTTAAATTACTTTATAGACCTATTTACTAATTCTGTGACTATACCATTATTGGTGTTCATTAAAGAAAACCAGTATAATTTTTATTTAAAATAAAAACGTCAGTACATACATATATATAATTAATAATATGTACAGGACAACATACATACGTATGTATGTATGTATATATGTTAGTCTTTTGTATTGTTAGCTGTTCTTTGTCCCCAAAGCATTATGGCACCATCAGATTACACTTAACCTTTGTTGTTCCCACAATGGTCGACAACTAACCATCAGAGGAAGTCAGTATAAGTACCAGGACCTATTGAATACTATGTATGCAGATCACAAGTTTATGATGGTCTAAAGTCATGTTTTTATGCATTTGTAAGATATATGGAACAGAAAATGTTTGAAATTTGTTTACATAAGTTGATAGTAAGGACAGCGAGACTATGGAACTCTCTACCTGGAGCCCTGTTCCCAGAAAAATATAACCCAGGGGTCTTCGAATCTAGAGTAAATAGGTTTCTTCTAGGCAAGCGTGCTACATCTAAGACTATTGTGGTGCTTAACATCAGGCAGGCTATAGCCAAACGTAAGCCTAATTCATTTTCTCTTTTTGTATTCGCGTTTTGGTTTGTACATATTCTTATCATATGTATAAACTACTCAGACAATACATACCATTTACTTAGATTGATTGTTGTTATAATATATTGAAAACAACGTTTTAATTATTTAAAATGACTATTTGGCAAGCAATTCTACACAATTCAAATGAATACGAAAGGCTGACAGATAAGTACACGCAAATTTGACCATCTTATAACAACCCGTTATATACGTTAGTAATAACTTAAGTAAACAAAAAGCGTTCCAAACAAAACAATATCAAAGAAATTAATTTACTGAGCCTTACCTCACATATGTTGCTCGTCCAGTGTACTCATGTTAATTTAATCAGAACACGTAGGTATACTGGGTATCTAATTAAACAAATCTAACAAGTTGATCCGCTACTGGGCATGTTAGGGTTACCAAACTAAACATGCGGGGTCGTAAATGTTTAGAGGTGTTGGCGAAACTAAGCGCTGAGTGTTAGGACTGTTAGGTACTTGCTTGTTACTAAACATGGCGGATTTTGTAAATGGGAATGGACGGAAAACAATTTGACTGTTTACGTTGAAACGCTGACAAGGAAATTATGGTTATAGAAATATAGAACAGGTTTTCTTATTTTATCTACCTACTGTTCGTTATGTGTAGTAGTGTGTCTGAATTTAAAATAAAACAAGTAATAAATTAACCTGTGTTTTTAAAATTCACTGATAAATCTATGTCTGTCTGTGTCTTTAAAATGCATGTATGGGTATTTGGACAAAATCGTTAATTCCTCTACATTTCAAACGTTCAAACCATGATGAGGTCATCTTAAGTCAGTAAGTTTATACTCTCCTAAGCCTGAGTTTTGAATAAGTTGGTAACCCTACCGAATATTTTCTCAGCAGTACATAGACCCTCAGGTCAAACTGAGAAAGTCGGACCTTGGCATCTCACAGCATTCCTTTGTGCTCGTCCTCTGGGATACTTTCTAATTAAACTTGAGTAATTAACACTTTCAGCCGCTTACTACATCATTACGGATTGTAGAACAAAATTAAAGTGGAATTTCATATCTTCGTGGATAGCACTCTAAAGCCCCATTTACTTTGAAGTTCTTACGCGACGCCACTTTGGAGATTCATGAAATTGGTTTATTCAATGAATTTGTGTGATGAATAATAAAAATGTATTAGTAACTGTCTCGATGCGCTCTTCAGAATTAATAACACGTCTCGGTAAGCGACACTTTCTCCTTGATAACGTTAAGAGTAAAAATGCCTCACTTGCATAAATTGCTAAGATGGATCTCTTGTAAATGCGTGAGGCGTGATAAATATGCGTAAATTTAAATTGAATTTAGCTTCAAATTAGTTTGTGAAATTACTGAGTACAAAGGATGGCTGATGTCACCTTTCTGAAGGTTTGACTTAACATTTTTATTTTATTAAAACCAAAATTGGACTACTGACTATTACTCACTAAATTAATTCTCATAAGTTCAAGTTTTTTAGTAAATTGGTTATAATACCGTATGTGTTAAGATATTGAATCAAGTGTTATTTTGCGGAAATCCATTGTTACTGAAACTCTGGAGAAATATGTAGTGTTTTCCGCTGCGACTGCTCCTTAACCGACATCAAACAACAAACTTGACCACCAAGTAACACACACACCTAAAAACCATCAAGTTGTTTGATGTCGGTTAAGGAGCAGTCGCAGCGGAAAAACACTACATATTTCTCCAGAGTTTCAGTATCGTATGTGTTGTTTATAGCTTACATCAAAGTGGCTCATCTGATAAACTTAATGACACATTTGATTGATGCCTTAGTAATTTAATTTACCAATAAGATTAAGTAGCTATTGAACTCAAACCTATAGTAAGGTGTCTCTAACCTTTGTAAAGGTTACAGGATCCATTACTACGTTCAATTATGTAAATTTTAGTCGATGTGTTATTATTTTTAACACGTTTGTATAACTCGATGCTTCGTATAAGTGAATTTGAGTAAAACCTCTTTCCTAGTTACATTGTCACATATGCCTGGATAAAAAGGATGTTTGAAACTCAATTGGCATTATGCATAAGCAGATTTGGGGAGCTCGTATTCTTTTTGATGATGATGATGATACTTAATTCTTCATTTAAATGTATATTACAAGAAAAATACACAGACAGGAGTCTGATTGAATTTTCTTACTTAACTCCTTGTATCACATGGATTACATTTTTACACGACATAAAACGGGACTCGAAAAATCCGAGTTGTTTTCCAAACAATTACCTAGTAATTCAAAGGCTAAAAACAGTATTTACTCGCATTCGAAAATGTTTTAAGCCAATAACAACTTTGTGTGTCATCCATAACTTTAGGCTCCACAATAGCACTGCCGCACTGCGCCGCTGATTTTATTTACTTTTTCCACGAAAAAAGACACTATATTACGTGTAAAAATTTTACCCGGACTACGAACTGACACGCTAGATGTTCCTTTATTCATATAGCGGGAAATCCACGTAAGATACAAATGGAACACTATTTTTAGACGTTTGTTTTCGTTATTCTACGTACTCTCGTATTGTATGTATTTTTGCATTTCAAGCGAATTACAAAATATTTACAGGTCTTTCCATAAAACAAATTTTGTTAAAAGAAGTTCTCTGATAATCCAATTCTGGGCAACATTCATTAATTGGGAACACTAATGGGTAGTTACAATACTTGTTGTGTTTTTTCTCAATTTTCAGCTTAATTGCTATTGTTTATCGTGTTTTAGGACATCGTTGATACTGCTTTCAAACTCGTCAAATACCGAACTGCATTCGAAAAAATCTTAAAAGATTTTAGAAGCTAGCAAATGAAACGCGTTCCTAATTGCTTAGTCCTCTAACTTGGTAATGCTTCTAGCAAGCACACTCCATCTCGTAGTTTCCCAACACGGGAAAAACCTGTCAAACTCTCGCTTGTAAAACGAAATATAAAACTGCAACGTCAATATACACGATATTGGATCTCTTTACAGGTGACGACAAAAATTGCGTTATTTTAGCCAATCAGATGCACGTCTGATGCCTCTATTGTGGTTAGAAAAACTCGACATATTCGTTAGCCACTCAATATACCTAGTATATAGTCACTTACCATCTAAAAATTTAGTCATTACGATATCAATTTTAATGTATTAATTAAGCAACAAATCTCTCCTAAGGACAAGTGTAAGAAAGTATTATGTATATTTTTTTTATTCGACTTACACTTATGTACATACATGTACTTACAAGTACAAAGATGGAAGCACTATCTATTGCATCAGTAAAGTAGTATACTGAACTTTGTGCTAGGTATCCTAGTGAAGCTGTGTTACAAAGCTGGAGTATTCCCATCGCGACAAACTTTGCGTTACTAACTTGCTTATCAAAACATGGATGAGCTAAGACAATGTCTTTAACCGACGTAATTGAGTGTAAACATTGTGCTAATAAAAACAAGGTAACGCAAAAAACAAATACAGAGATTAATTTCTACTCGTTTATGAATTAATAATAATTAACAAACAATACTTTCTATTAATATATTTTATTAATTGATATGTTTATACATGACTAAAATTTCGAATTAATTATTTGTTGTACGTAATAAAGGTGATGCTTTTTGGATAAGCCTAGAATATTTTGTCCTTATATCGTCTTTAAGTCCAAAAGAGATCGTTTCATACAAAAAAGCTTCTCGAAAGCCATACTCCGTTTTCAGGTCAGGGTAAAGCTCGAGTCACGGGGAAAAAGGAAATAACTTTTTAAATGAATCGTTTCCAGTTTAAATCCACTTGCTTTACGTAGCAACACGTAACTTGAGTTATTTCATTAGTTTTCCGCACTCAAAACCATCGTGAAGTGTGGCTTTGACTGCACCAGGCGAGAGACTGGGCACAATGAGCTACCAGCTTGACAGGTGAAACTAGGACTCTGCTGTAAATGATGCTGCTTTATTGATTGATTGATTGATACTTTATTGGACACAAAAAAACATAATACACAAACAGAAAAGAAAATTAATTAAAACTAATGCCACAAATGGCGGCCTTATCGCTAAAAGCGATCTCTTCCAGGCAACCGTAGGATGGAGAGGAAAATATATAAAAAACAGACTAGACGGGGTGTACAATAACGATTACATGAAATTTGACTATAAAATCTTAAACAATAAACATAAACATTTAAAATTATAAACTATTCTAACCCATACTTACATCATGTATATTATACTACGTAATATATAAAAATATACTATGTGCTAATACTACAGAAATAACTACTATAAACTTACATATAAATAAGTACAATATACTATAAACTTACATACAAATAAATACAATGTATATATATATATAAATATAAATTCATAGACATACATAAACTAATAAGCAGCAGGTTTAACCAGTTTGCATGGACAGATACCAGTTCTTTACTTGGCTTTTAAAAGATTCCAGTGACGGGGCCTTCTTAATGCTAAGAGGTAGCTCATTCCAGAGGCAAACAGCTTGCACAGCAAATGAGCGCCCAAAGAAGGATGGCGAGTTAAATTTAGGGTGAGATAAAGTATATTATGAGTTATGGCAGTTAGTACACCGTAGCCTAGCGGTTAAGGCGTTGTGGCTGGTAATCAGAAATACGCAGGTTCGAATCCTGCGGGTCGTTGTTATTTTCGCGCATTTTCCAAAAAAAAGTCAAAGATGCTGCTTTAGTATATATTTGTATATTATCTTAGATTAATTTAAGGCAAGAAAAAATGATAATACTTACTTTTACAGTGATATTTTAACACATGATTTATGGCTTTATTATCATGGAAGCCGATTTTTACTAAAATGGTGTATTTTAAACGAGGCTCAAATAAATCAACTCATATGCTTAAACTATAAACCATTATTGATACTTATCTTTCACAGTCACGTGTTTGAGACTACTATCAAGACCTATTTCTCTATAGCTCCATGTGCAATGTAACTCGTCCTAAAGTCGCGTTCTCTTCGTAAACTCGTACCTCCCATTGGGGCCGCTTCAGGAAATAGGAATGGAAGTAATTAGGGTCCTGGAGGCCTACAGTGTAGGTGTTTAATAAATAATCACTTAATTAATTCTGCTGTCTTGGGAGATCTTACTGGGAGTATAAACAGGAGTTATCAGAAAAATATTTTATGTAAGTATATATGTATTTTAAATAATTTCATTTTTCAATCTAGCTAGTTATTATTTTATTTTGTGTTTGATACATAGTACATCACTGGTCACTGGAAAAGTCAAAGGCAGGAGATCCCGTGGCCGCAGCCGGACACGTTGGTCCGACCTAATTCGTACCACACTCGATACATCAGTGTACGGAGCGTTGCATGACGCTGAGGATAGAGAGATGGCGGAAAATCATCAGAGATAGGCTCATAGATAGTGGTAGTCACGACCTTTAGATGTGAGGAATACGACGCAAGGAGGACATAATACATTTTTGTTAGTAAAAAATGATTATTATTATATTTTTCTATTAGTCACATCAAAGTTCATCAAAATGTTTAGAGTAAAAAAAACTGAAAAATGTATTTGTTTCAAACTTTACCAATCATACTAACGGACATAAACACAGAACAAAGTAACTTCACTATTAACATAGTTTAAAAAAATACTTAACTGAAAACGACACATCACACCCTTGACCCACACTCTAAAGCTGTTTCAAATGACGAAAATAGCGGAAAGCCCATGAACCCGTTTCCAAAGCAATTCGAGGCACATCCCATTTACAACTCCTACAGAAATTCAGGCAATTACGTGCCAAGTACCTAGAATGTAGATAATAGCACAGAAGTCCAAATTATCTTGAATTGTACGTAAAGTAGACTAGGACTGCGGATGGAAACGGGGAAAATCACCCGAGTGAAGGATTGATAGAGTATCTAAGCGAAGAGTGAATGAAAAACAACCGGGAGATGAGAAGTTCACACTGTCTGTGGTACAGCTATATTAAGTCAAAGTCTTTATTAATCTAAAATAAAATAAACCGTTTGATTGTTTTATTTATGATGTTTGGCTATATTATACTTTTTATATGCTGCATTGTGAAAAATAGTTACAATATAAATAACACAGAACGAAATAAATATATTAGTTGTCTTTTTAAAAAATCCAATAATCAAATAAAAAACAAATTACATGAACAATATTACCATACATAATATCTGCTATCAGACGGCGCGTGATTTTCTTCATATCACACATGTTCTGAGTGTATACTATTCTTTTCCAAACGCAGTCCAGGTCAAACAAATTATCCTCTCGGGTATCACCAATTTCGTCAAATCAAGGCAAATGGGTCGCGTTTTAGCAAGATGACCACAGACATAGCTTTTATAAACCGTTAGCTAAATTACTCCGCTCAATTAGACTAACTTCTAATTTCATCTTTCCAATTTATCTCAAGAATAGTTTCGACTAATTTGGAAACTGAACATTCAACCACTTAGTAGCCAATTTAATCGGAGAGCAGATTATATTTTGATGAGTCTGAAAAGTACTCATGAATTGACATTATTAATTATGATGCAATGAAAATTGATATGTTTGTAGTTTTTCTGAAAATAAGTAGAAACTGATATCCTCATAAAAATGATTAATCCATCCAACCGATTATAAAATAATCAGCTTACATTTAGTAGGTGTACCAGCAGCTGGTATGAGGGAAATAAAGGATAATCTACTTTCTTATCCCGAAACCAACACGAAGATATAAATTTTAAGCACAAAATGGATACGTATGCAACTAAGTTAAATTAAGGAGGATAAATCTCGTAGATACTAACATTTATAGTTATAAACAAAAGCAAAAAAGTAATTTGAAGACAGTAAAGGCATAAACAGACCCTAACGGTCACTGCACAGTGCACGTCGCCGCTCTGACAATGCGCAGTTTTCCTCGTACAAACCTACTATAAAATGCATGAGCTACTACAAATCTTTAAATTCATATTCAATGCAATTCGTCGAACATGGTTCGTTGTGCTGCCTCTATGGCGGTGTCAACTTGTGAATATGCATGAGGCTTGCGTCGCGGTCGGAGCCAGGGTGGGGAATATTAAAAAAAGGCAGTTTAGACAACGATTTTGTGAAAACTATTGTATATTCTTTTAAGATGCCTTGTAACTGTCGAACATACATTATCTAAAATAGGTACGTGACTTAGGAAATAATATAAATAATACTAAGAAAAATCATGATCCGTGAATTTCAGTCACTTGATTCAAATATGATTGAAAGTAAGTATTCATTTCATCAAGATAATAATTTGTATTGATTTTTGTTTATCTGACTCTCTTATCTAAAAATGTATCCAATCATTTTGTGCAAATCTATACTAATATTATAAAGCTGACGAGTTTGTTTGTTTGAACGCGCTAATCTCAGGAACTTCTGGTCCGAATTGAAAAAATATTTTTGTGTTGAATAGACCATTTATCGAGGAAGGCTTTAGGCTATATAACATCACACTGCAACTAAAAGGAGCGAAGAAACAATAGAAAATGTGAAAAAAACGGGGAAAATTATTCATCTTAAAGGGCTTCCGTTGCATGCACTGCAAAAACTGTTCAAGATTTTAAATAAATATGTATGAAAGAATTAATGCCCAAAATAACTATTCCACGCGGACGAAGTCGCAGGCACAGCTAGTAATGTATAAACAACAAGTTAAATTATTAAACTGAAGTTTGTTTATCATTATTATTCTTCAAACCTTCAAACCTCATACCTCATTACGTCCCCTATTTGAATATTTGATGGCCGCATCGAATCACGTTTATCAATACATCTTTGTTTCATTCCCGTTACTGATAAGGAAGTGCGCAAATATCGCGCGTAAATGGGCAGACGTGCACGTTATGTGCGCGAAAATGTAGGTGATTGTGTCATTAAATCCTAATTAGGGTCCGAAATATTGGTATGGCGACGTTTTCCTGTCGCTTACTGACTTTCACTGTCTTTCTGGGGTTGGCTTTTTGCGTGTCTGAGTCGGCAATATTAAAGGGGTATTTTATGGAGTTTTAATTGTGCTTACTCGGGTAATGTGTTGATAAAAGGTTAGTTTTTATATGAACTTTTAGCGCCCCGTGTCTGATGGTAATCTTCACGCTTGTCTATTTCAGAGAATGTTGCAGTGACTCCCCGAAATGTATATATAACAAAAGTCAGCTCTGTCATTAAGAACACAGATTGTTAATCTTGGCACCCTGAAATTAAATAACAATAAATATAGCTAATGTTCTCAGTAGCTTTTTTAATGTGTAACGAATGTCTAATAAGAGCAAGCAGCTAAGAGCAAGCAGCGAATACCAAAGGTAACGTGTGTAGGTAAATAACCTATGAATTTCGCTAGAAACATAACATTATAAATTAGAGCGTAACCTTTACCTTACTTATAAAAGCATGTTGGTGTACAATTCCGCGGTTTCCAAGAACAAAGTAGGTTACGTAGTAAGTAAAGATATTGATGAAGTAGACGGTGTAATCAAACAACAAAGAATGGAAGATGGATGAACCCGCTCAGGGCTTCGGTTACTACGGAGCGAGGAGCCTTTGTGCAAAGATGTATGAAAAATATGGGTTGAAATATCTTTGTGAGTAATTTTTAGACTACTTCCATAGTTGCTAACTGAACAAAGAATTAATGTGTTTAAATTTTAAAAATACTTTTTGTTGCTAAAAAAATATTTTTAAAATTTTAACTGAGAACACTTGACTTAATTGACTTGATTTACACTGTTGAAATAACTATTTCTCCAGAGTTTCAGTATCTAACAAACTCTGGACTTGTCAAAAATCAAAACATACAAGTTTGTATTTTCACATCAATATCACATAACTTAAATTAGGTACCTAAGTGCGTATGAGCGTAAATTGCAAACAGCGTCAATCTAAGTCTGCTTTTGAGTCACGTCAGGCCCCCTGAGATCCAGGCGTTGCTTGATCTAAATAAGAAATATCTTGCTAGTGTAACTCATATTATCTATATCACAACTCGAAATATGTGACGTTTGAAAGTGTCATTTTTAGCCAATTCCAAGAAATGGAGTAGGTTTTATTGCTTCTTAATTTGTGGTTTCTTTATATCTAACTGATTTTAGAAACATAATAGGGCAACAATGCAGCAGCAAGCGTTTAATATATTTGCAGCGTTATATTTAAACATTAATATTTTTTTAAAATAATGCTGCAAATACATAGATTGAATCGCAAACTTTTTTGGTTTTAGGTAATCTTTTTTTTTTTTTTTGGGACATTGCACACAACGCCATCTAGCCCCACACTAAGCAAACGCTTGTGTCGTGGGTACTAGATAACGGATATAATACTTATATACTTTTCTTTTGTAAATACATACTTATTATACATACAAACAACCAGACTCAACACAAGAAATTAAACATTTTTTTAAAATGCATAAATACTTGTGTCAGGCGGGAATCGAACCCGCAACCCCTAGATTAGAAGGCAGAGCCACTACCAACTAAGCTAACAGGCCAGTCATAATCAGTTTATTACAAGACTATGTTCATTGGATGTAGAAAGTAAACGATTACCTATGTGGTTTATTTCACGTCCAAATAAAAATGGAAGTGTGGACAGACAGGAAACTAAACTATCACTGACATTTTTCTATATTTGTTATTATTATCTTGTCTCTTTGTGTGTATTATGCTATTATGTATGTATGTATGTATATATGATTGTTATATTTGTTTATGTTTATTCATATATAAGTAAGTAGTATAAACATTTGTTCTATTTTTCATTATTTTATTTAATATCTGAAACACCTCGTCCTACTCATTTCGTTTAAGGAATATATCCCTGCCAGATTGGTTGCCTGGAAGAGATCACTCTTAGCGATAAGGTCGCCAATTAAGACGCTGATTCTAATTTGTATGTTTTTTTTGTATTGTTTCATTTGTGGTGTTTTTATAAAGTATTTATCTATCTATTTTTTTTTTAATTCTTGTCGTAACTATCATAACTAGGGGTAATTACTCGATTCGATGTAAATATTCCCTTAAGTAACACAGCAAAGTCTACGAGGTGATGTTTTATTCATTTGATGTCATCAGGATGATGAATGGTACCGCAGAACTGGAGAAATTCTCTGTCGTAGAGTAATAGAAGCTTATAGAGTTAAAGGTCAGTTACATTAATCTTGCATCTGACACGCTAACCGATATACAAATACGAATAGCTAGCAACTACTGTAGCGAATTAGAAAGTTATTCTTCTAAAATAATCCTCAGTCTGACAGTTCGTCAGACTTTCACGACAAACAAAATGAGATTAAATGGTAAAACAATTGACCCTTGATTGACCTCATGTAAAAATATTTTAAAAAGGTTGGTGAAATCTGTAACAAAGGAACAGTATTTTTATTGTGACTATTTCTCACTAGTTGTAGCTTTATTTGAAATCAAAATGCTGCAGAATTGCTGAAGCACATTCTTCTCCTATAGGTACATAAAAATTTATCCCGTTATTTTGTAAAAAAAAAAACCTTGCTTTTAGCTGCTGTTTCTTTTGAATTGTGTGTAATATTTTGTACAGTTTTTATTACTTAATCGAGTTTGTACATCACCACAATTGACGTGATAGTAAACAGTAATGAAAGTCTAAAATGGAGTATGCATTATTGAGTGATTTTAGCACAGATTTCATGTCAAAATCTTTTGGACAAAAATACACCTATCCAAGCGCATCTTTCTTCCTAACTACCACCAATTAGCTTGAATCGGAATGCGCAGGTCAGTCAGTCAAACCAGCCAGTCATTCCGCATAACAAGCCGCCTGTGAAATATTAGGTTAACTTTATTAGGTTGTTGTATTAACGATATTAGTGCCACTAGTTCAGTTAGACTATTAAATTCTCGTTTATTCTAATCGTATTGTTTCCAGTTGGAATGGGCGTGCATGAATATAATAATGGATATAAAAACTATTTACCGTCTCATTACTGTGGTATGGTATGTCTTAATAGTTGCTGACTTTGTTGATGGTTATGATTGATTAGATGTTTGTTAGACTTACGTTTCAGATAAATAAAAAAGAAAAAACGAAAACTTTATCAATTTCTTATATTTTGTATGGTTCGAAAATAAGCATAGTGTGTTATATATTTTGTTCTGAAAACAAGTGCGTGAAATATATTTTTTCCCACAGAAAAACAAAAATTGTAGATAAGTTAAAGTCTCGGTAGACGGACAAAGAGTTCTTTTTTTTTTTTTTTTTTTTTTAACATGAAATAGGCTTACGCTTGACTACAACTTGCCTGATGTTAAGCAACGTTATAGTCTACGATGTAGCGCGCTTGCCTAGAAGAAACCGGTTTACTCTCGACTTGAAGACCTACAAATTATAGTTCAAAGGGAATAGAGATTCGGGCAAGGAGTTCCACAGTTTGGCTGTTCGCACGATGAAAGTCGAAGCAAAACGCTTGGTGCGAGTCTTTGGAACCTCAACTGTATATCGGTGCCTCCTTGCCGGTCGCCCGTAGCGCCCGTCCCTTCCGATGACGACAACTGAAATAAACCCACATTAGTTGCAAAGCCTATATGTACTTAGTTATATAGAAATAAACGTAGATTTATAAAATAACCATTTTGAATATAAGATGAACTCAATTTAGAAATATAACCCCAGTGCTGACTGATTTTTTTCAAGCCCACTTGCTGATTCATTCAAATCAGGAAGATTGCTATACCTAGATATTGGAAATATGGCTTTTAATAACTTTGTCGCGATAGTTATTTTATATCATTGCATTATATGTACCCATTTTTTATGGCATGTGTCCAGCTGTAGGTATAGTGACAAAATGGGAAATAAAATTCAAAACGGCGCGGTGGTATCACTGAATCTGAAAAGACACGCCTTTTGTTTATTTCTTCTCTCGAAAGTAAAAAAACTAACATAAAACTTAACCACGATGACCCCTAACATTTGTTCTATAGAACTTTATGGCTGAGCTTTAAGCTCATTGAATGGATTCGTAGAACAAATAGCGAGTGTCAAGGAAGTAGTGTGTTTGTCCGGGCTCTAACGCTGACGATTAGGTTCGGTCAAATGAGAGGATAAACAAAGGCTCGAAGTGTAGCAGACAGAGTAGTGGTGGGAGTGGAGGCAGAAAAGGATCTAAGGAGGTTGCATTGGGAATCAAGTTTATGGGCGACATCTAACTTGATATTAACTAACAATTTGAAAATTAAGCAATTCTCTCGGATAAAAAATATGGTACATTTAACAATGTGAAGTGAGTAGTAAACGCTATGGGTAATTCTTGTAACAGTGACTAGATTGAATTTTATAATTATGACAAAAACACAGAATTTTATAAAACATATATAAGGTCTCGTGCGCAAGCGATGCCGGAACTAACTACGAGCGACACTTCCGATAAACATGACGACAGACGCAGTGGCAGTAACGCATGCGGCTTTGTACGAGTATGTCACCAAAACATTAGATCGATAAAGAAAAAAACTAGCCGACTTGAAGTGGCATTACAACGTGATTTAAAATGCGATGTTCTATGTATTACCGAACATCATTGCAGAGAACACGAAATAAAATGTATGAATATAAATAATTTTACGTTAGCATCTTACTACTGTAGACCCGTCATTGAGGACGGAGGGACATGTATCTATGTTAGTAATAAGATTAAATTTAAGAAACTTGACTGTTATAATGATTTGTCTGTGGAACGTATTTGTGAAATATCTGCAGTAGAATTATTAGCTGAAAATTTACTAATTGTATCAATCTATAGATCGAACTTCTTTAGTACTACATTATTCTTTCCTATTGTAAAATGCCTTCTTAACCGTTTGCGTAATTCAAACAGGGAATTTGTATTAGTAGGCGATATTAATATTAACTTCAATGACGCATTGGACACTGATACTAAGAGAATGAAAGACCTGTTAGCTGTTCATAATCCGTGCAATATCGTTGATTTTAGTACTAGGGAGACTGAGTCGATTAGCACCTGTCTCGATCACATATACGTGAGCTGCGACGTGGTGGGCCAGGTGCGCGTTTCGGCCGCGCGCTGCGGCCTCTCCGACCACTACGGCGTGCGAGCTGTGGTGCCGTGCTCGGCCGCTTTGGTGCCCGCGCCGCCTCGCTTCGCGCGCGCCTACACCCAGGCCAATCGATGCAACTTTGCTGCGGCACTAGACAGCGTCGACTGGGTAGACATTATTAAGAGAGATTTATCACCGACTGAATTGTCCTTTGCCATATTGAATATACTCAAAAATAAAACTGAGATTTGCTTTCCATTAAAACGGATGGGAATATCGCGAACTGAAAATCAGTGGATTACTGATGAGATTTTTCAGCTTAATGCATTATTGACAGACATGCGTAAACTAACACTGAAATTTCCGTGTAACTTGCCTTTAAAATCTAAGATATCTGACTTCGAAACTGAGTACGATAATATGCTGCAAAAAACACGGGCTGATTATTATTGTAGCCAGATTCGTAAATCATCAAATGTAATTAAAAGCATGTGGGATGTAGTTAAGGTTGAAACCGGGAAATCAGGAAACAAAATTGACTACTCGGATGTGCTGGCGCGACCTGACGGAACAGCATTTAATGATAAGCAGGAGGTAGTGAATGCCGTCAACCTATATTTTGTGAACGCCGCGGCGGCGAGCGGCGCGCCGGCTGCCGACGTCGCTGGTGCGCGCCGCGCGCTGGCGGCCGCGCGCCCGCCCGCTGACCGCTCATTGCGGCTCAGACGATTCACGCCTATTGAAGTACTGCGCATCATGACTCAGGGAGTTGCACGTAAGACATCCAAGGATGCGTACGATTTATCAGTCTCTCTTCTTCATGATGTCGCTGCTTCTCTAGCGCCCATATTGTCGGTACTATATAATAAATGCATCTCATCTGGCTGCTACCCAACACACATGAAATATGTTAAGGTCTCCCCTTTATATAAAGGGAAAGGTAAAGTTGAAGAAGTAAACAACTATAGACCGGTTTCAATAATTCCGGCTATAGCTAAAATTTTTGAATACGGGTTGAGCTCGAGGCTGACTGAGTTCCTCGCTGAGAGCGCGGCCCTCTCAGACAGGCAGCATGCTTACCGGAGCGGCCGCTCCACCACGACGATCACTCGGGAGTTGCTGCGCAGGATCGTTGACGCCAGAGAGAAGAAGCAGCAGGTCGCCGTGATCTTCTGCGACCTCTCAAAAGCGTTCGACGTCGCTGACCACGGGGTCCTTGCTGCCAAGCTCAGGCATTATGGTGTAAATGGTACTGCGCTGCAGCTTCTGGTAGACTTTATGGTCGGCCGAAGTCAGGTAGTCGTGGCTGAAGGCGGCGCCGTGAAATCGCAACCACTGAATACGACGATTGGAGTAGCTCAGGGCTCGTCAATATCGAACATAATGTTTTCGATCCTCCTGAATAACCTCCCGGAGACTATTAGTGCTCATATACTCATGTATGCCGATGACGTTGCAGCCGTGGCCCACGCAGCGTCAATGGAGGACCTGGAAGACAAACTAAACGTAGTGGCTAACGATCTTAATGAGTGGTTCCATACGAATGGCTTAATCCTCAATGTCAACAAAACACAGTTCATACACTTTATCCTCTCGGGGCACACAAGAAGACCCCTTGAAGTTACCGTCGGTGGAAGTAGAATGAAGCAGGTCAATGAAACGAACTTCTTAGGCTTCCAAATTGATAGAGCTCTGACATGGGCGAGCCATATCGATAAGCTATGTACTAAAGTTGGACGTGCGTGTTTCGCACTATGGAGACTATCGGCGGTTTTACCGTATGATATGATAAAAAATTGCTATTTTGCATCGGTACACTCCCTGCTGAATTATGGAGTAGAATTCTGGTCCCGTTCAGCAAGCTGGGACCGAGTCTTTAAAATGCAAAAGAGAGCTGTGAGAGCTTTAGTGCGGCTACCGAAAGGTGAATCAGCATTACCTCTCTTTAAATCTATGCATATTTTAACATTACCGTCGATGGCATTCCTAGAAGCCGCGATGTACGCCTGGGAGCACCTGGGGGAGTACGAGCAGCACGGAGAGAGGCTGGCGGCCGACACGAGGCGGCCGCGACACCTGCGCGGGGTGCCGCACAGCCGCGTCAAAGCAGCGAAACTAATACATGTGATGGCGACAGGTGTATTCAACATTATCCCTGAACAAATTAAAAATGCTCCTTCAAAACAAGCTTTTAAAATAAGGGTTAAAAAATGGTTGACAGAGAAGGCATTTTATTCACACAATGAGTACCTACCTCGTGTGGAGTGATGAAATATGTAATAGGTACATTGTTTTGATTTAAAGCTTTGAATTTATCTTAATTGACATTTACGACATGATAATTGATTTCTTTATTTTAAGTATTGACATGTAACTGCTATTTGTTATAAATAAATATCTGTATCTGTATCTGTATCTGTCTTTACCTATGAAATTGCCGATTTGTATGAAGAAATTGAGAAAAATGATATTCATTTCCATACAAACATTTTTAATGTTTGTATGGAAATGTCTGAACAGATTTAGATGCAATTGATAACTATAGTTAGATGAAAAAAAGCTATGCACTGCGTATATCAATTTCTTAAAAACAGAGTATATGATAAAAATATACCTAGTTAAAGTAGTGAAACCGACGACACATTGAAAGAGGTAATAATTGTAATAATGATTTCCCCACAAGTAATATGCACTAGTAATACATTTTTTTTATCTAAAAGGTACATAATTCAACAATTGATACAATAAAAATTGTATTTGGAAAAAATAAAGCTGTACGTAAAAGTTACAAACAGATTAAAATGTAAGAAAAAAAACGGCAGTTTCATACGTAAAGACCTATTATATGGCCCACCTTTGAATTATTACTTATCTAACGTAATTACTGATTCTCTTTCATAATTTTTATTTACAGGACCGACCGGTGGATCAGACCTGTTAGTTCTTATACTGTTCCTCAAACATAACCAAAGAAATATAAACTAACATGTTACTGCCTCTATGACTACAACCTTGAGTCCGTTCCCAAAAGTTTAGCTGTTTGCAAGCAGCGAGCCATATCGGCGTATATCCACAGCACCGCAGCGCCGACCACCACTGTAGCTATAATATACACTCATTATACACCCAAAAACCATTATGCTAAATAAATAGCTTTTAACATAAGTAACGGCTGGTAATTATGTCATTATCATTGTAACAGCGTTGAACATGGTCGGACCATGGCGCGTGTCTATGGTTCCATGCATTTAATGACGCATTATGGTCCGTTAAGGGAAGGTGTTTGTATGGTGGTAGGTACTTCCTGGTAATATCCTGGCTAGCTTGTACCCTTAGTATGTAAATCTGATGTCAAGTCCTGACAGTGTATTCAGGCAGCTACGTTTTTTTTAAATTAAAATACGTTTACACTTGACCATAGTTTGCCTGGTGGTAAGAAATAGCTATGGTCTAAGATGGATCGTGTTTACCCAATAAATACCGTTTCACTCTGTTTGAAGACCTTTTGTAATTAGTCTGCAATATAAGCATAGTCCAATTTCCATTTTTTTACGGTTCACTTATTATTGTGAGGATGTCGCTTCTGGTGACCTGGTGGCCAAAAGCCTGAAAATGCAGATTTGAAAAAATGCAATATTCAGATTCTTTCAAAACAGATACTACACAATAATTACAAATTTCCAATTACGCTGTTTTACTAACAAATATAGGATTATAAGATAGGATTCAGGACAATGGGGTTTAAACCTAATTACCAATAAACAAAAACTATAATTAAACTTATTTACATTTATTAATATTTCCGAAATTGGTGCTATGAGGAAGGGATCTCCGTGGCTTGTAAAGTCAGCTTATCACCCTGAAGACTTGAATGCATTATCTTCTACTCAAGGAGTTTGTACCTGAACTTTACTAAGCAGGTTAGGATCTAGTGTAACAACTTACTCGTACCTATACAATACTCTCCAAGGAGGTAGATAAGGTCTACATGCACTTTAATTTGTCGGAATAATAAAAAAATATCGTTTTTTAATACGTAAATTTAACAAACATACCTACAAAGTTTCGTTTTTATAAATTACTGCGAATAGCTGAATAGAAATAAGCATTCCACATCTAAAGGGTCGCAGTAAATTTTGCTAAATGACCTCTGAATATCGAAGTGCCAACTAATGATGATAATGAGTAGAGGTGGCTCATGCTCAGTGGCGCTGTGTGAAATGTCCTGAATTATTAATTTATAAGTTACAAAACATAACTTCAAAAATGGGATAATGAATGCATCTCGTGTGCAAGTTCCGTACGATCAAACTGTAGTTTTTCCATTTGGCACGTCGTGGCGCCAGATGGCAGCACCGGCCGAGATAGCAGCAACTTTGCAACTTTTCACATTTCCTCGCCTCGGCCGCGTCACTCGCTATCTTTGCTGTTCTTGGAAATTTGTTATTCCGGTCGCGATTAACTGTTGGTGAATCTGTAAAACATTAATCCAGCGGAAGAATTTCTATGAATCCTTGCATTTAGTCTCCGGTCCCATCTTTAGATGAAATAGAAATGATAGGTACTGGCTAGTATTAAAAAGATTTCCTGCACGTTACTGGCTGGTTTAAAGTAGATATTAAAAAGTTTTTCTTTACACGAAATACAGATAATCTCATGGTTTGTATATTTTCCGTTACTGGTAGTAGACGTCGAAATTTTATCGCTTTTCTAAGATAATCGGGATGTTTTGTGGTGCATTAGCAAAAAAACCTTTTTTCACATGTAAAACTATATTTTTCTAGTTCAATTTATGCTTTAATCAGTTCGTCTTTTATCAACTAAATTTTAGCTGCTTACAATACGGGTATTCTTACTTTCTCACAGCTTTCTACAGTTTCTTAAACCAACAAAATAACAGTACCTTTCCAAAAACGTAATCTAAGAGATACAATAATACATTTACAATGAATTCGTATCCCAGCTGCTAAAACTGTCTTCAAATTGAAGCTAGGTACGGAGGCTATGAATAAAATCTAACTAAACTGAAGTGCGCAATCAAAACTTCTCCCTTTGAGCGAGATTCACAACTATTTTTTACGCTTTTCTTATCTGCGTGCCTCAAGCACTTCACGCCGCAAGTTTCGAGTGATCAGATAACTTAAAAGCTTTAGTATTGTAGAGCGACATACTCATTTGCTTGCTAAAAAACACATAACAGGATATATATGTATATAAAGATCCAAATATTTTCACTGAAAATGCTTTAAGCCAGGGAGGAAAGTATGTAAAAGCATAACATGTAAACACATATAGTAAACCGGTTTCTTCTAGGCAAGCGCGCTAGATCGTAGACTATAACGTTGCTTAACATCAGGCAAGTTGTAGTCAAGCGTAAGCCTATTTCAAGTAAAAAAAAACACTAAAACTTTTGATAAGTTGATTGACTATGTGCCTCATTAAAATTGACTGAGCCATTGCATATTATTATGAAAACCGTTCATATGTGATTATTTAAGTAAAACGATGCGGCAATAAAATCATTTGTCACTGTTTTAATTATACCTAATTCATTTTGAAAAAATATATATATTATGTTTATCCCAAATAACATCCGCGAAATTTGCGGTATACGCGCAGTTGACTGATCAATTTACATTAATCGCTCTTGTATATTGTTAATCTACTAGTCATAAATTGCAATAACAATAATCCATAATATGTCTTGTAAACGATGAGACAGCTGCATTCCACAACGTCCTGCCTGATATATTGCTTTCAAACCAGACTTGAAACAGCTCGAAGTGTGAAGTGATACACAAACACATTTTATCGGTTCGCACTCGTTTGACACATTCAGACAGAATTTTATAGAGCAACAGTTATTTTAAGGGGCAGTAAAATTGTGTTCATATTTTTTGCATAAATGGCGTACAGCACAAAACGTCTCATAAATACGTGCCATCAGATAAAAATTCAGAGAAAATAAAAGCGATATTTTTTGCATGTTATTTTTTTCAAGTAACTCTGCCTTTTACCGTGACACAAATATTTATGTACATATGTGTTATAAAAAAATGGCTTCAAATTATTTAAATGGAAAAATATATTAAAGGATTATTGAATGTAGAAATTGACTGCATTTTTTTCTCGTCCTGCACTTTGTATTCTTTTCATGGTGCTATATCTGTTGATCTTATAAGATGAGTACAATTTTGATTTTATACGGTTAAGGTAACCGCATAGTGGTTTATGACTCCCGCAGAATCAATTGGTTGGAGGAATTATAACTTTTGGCGCCCTGACCTGATCCTTCCACGGTAAAACAAACTTCCTAATTATGTAGCCCTAGAAACATGTTGATTACTTAACCATGGTTTCCAATAAATAAATAATCAACAAGTATCTAAAATCTGAACCCATGTAAATGTTACCTAAACAGGTGCCTACCATCATTTAAAAGCATTACATAAACACTAGCCAAGCGCAATAACGTTACATAACACAACAAGGAAATTGAATCTCAATTATTTGAAAGCTTGTTAGTAGAAATGGATAGTATAAGCTGAGAGCTTTGATTTCACCACATGGTTTATACACATACGTGGTTATACGTGTATCTTTAAATACACAAACAGACGGTACACAAATGCTATCATATTTATGTAGGGTCACACCAGTGGATAACTGCGGCTTGGTTTGCGTCGATTTGTAATAGAAATTAAATATAGTTTCTATCAGAATTTCATATTACATCCGTGTATACAAGGCATAAATACATAAAAAAACTATATCTTATATCAAAATATTGCGTGTGAAGTCGCGGGCACTGTATGTATGTATATATTTTAGGCAAGTACATTAGACTGTAGATTGCAACGTTCTTTAGCACCAGGTGAGTAGTTGTCAAGCGTAGGCCAAAAAAGAACAAATACGACATAAAAAGAACATATACACATGTATTTATTCTTGTTACGCATAAACAATAAGGCATAAAAAGAACAAAATCAAACAAATAGACATGATATATATAAATACACGGTAACTCGCCTCGCACACATTAATAATCAAATAGATATCCTATATCCTAGCTAGTTCTAAAATTACCTAACTCTAGTAAATGACTATTTGCCTAATTATCTCTTATTTACATTAATTAGCTACATAAACAGAAATAGGATCTTGTCAATTAATTTATAGAGACAAACAACAGGATTAAAGTTCCTTGTTAATTCTAGGTTCCAGGCAAATATGGAATACTAATAAGACCTACAGTAAACAGTATTTAATTTACTACTTTCAAAATTAACATGACAAAGTTATGCAAAAAATATTGTATACTTAGTTATATTTTGCCTTGAACAGAACTCTATAACCGATAAAACTCAATTTTGGCACTGACATATGAGTGACATAAGGAGTGACATATGTATATGTTCCTACATTTTTCATACCTAAATGTGCAGCATTAAAGTATTACATACATCATCTATACTAATAGGCATACCTATAGGGTTGTTTGTCAGCCAACTCGAATAACAAGACTAACAGGATTTCCATAGCGCTTCAAAATGCAAGGGTCGATTATTGAGCCGGCTCGATCGCACTGATAAGCCCAGCTTGACGGTAATTAGGTTACAAATTGAAGGGTCTAATGGATGGTTTAATAGTATACGGTGGATGGATATAGGGAATCGAGAGATGCGCTTTGCTTTTATCTTTATAGCTATGGTCAAACGTAAGCCTACTTTGCATAAAAAATGGCAAGTAGATATTTCAGTTTCATAAAGACATGAGTAAATAGGTTTCTTTTAAACAAACGAGCCACTTTTAAGACTACCGTGGTGCTTAACATCAGGCAGGTTGTATTAAACATGAAATAAATTGTTAAAGACCTACATTTAATGATGTTTTCTGCAATATTGACTGTCTAGCAGTTAGAATTTAAATGTATAAAAGTGTAGGTAATAAGTAGGTATACTACGTTTTCTTTTTTTTCAGAACCTTCTGAAGCGGAGAAGTTAAGTTATTACTGTTTACCTAAGCTACGTATAATAACTGCTGCCCTCGTCCCAAAAGCAATGTAGCCAAAGCATTAATATGCAAAGATTACCTTTCCAAACACCGTCAACGACCGACACCCAATTTCCAGCTGAATTATAAAGCGTTTAATAAATCCCTAAGTAGCAATAGAGTTTGTAAAATCGAGTACTAAAGCAAGGAGCTCGTTCGTCTACAAAATTAAAGCCCTATTTCAATCTTTCATAGAATGCTCGGCGGTTAATAGGTTATATAAATTCGCGTGTCCAGCACAGACAGACTCTATCAGTGGTGGGGTAATTCAGTGCTGGCCCGGAGCCGGGGCACATGTTTCACGGAATACCCCGGATTCCGTGCAACCCGGTGGGGTCGGTAAATTCCCCACTTTATAGCCAACTTGACCCTCCCGGTCAAAGAGGTGCGATGTCATTTTTAGTGGCTGAAAGGAAGCTATTTGTATGGGATCTGCGGGAAGTTTCGGCTCTTTATTGCGACATTTTACCGGCTCCCTTGTTGTGGTAAAGAGGTTTTTGTGTGCTTACATTAGATAAGTTTCGCATGTACACGACCGTTAACCTTTGTGGCCTTTTGAAATGTTTTAATTTTTTTATCTAATTATTGCTCCGTAATATCACAAATTTCTTTCAGGTGGGTGTTTCTTATATGTCATGTAAGTATGTAACAGATTAATTCATCGTTTCTTTGAACCATACGTACCTAATTTTCTTTGATGGTTTTATATGTACCTACGTCTGCGTATGATCGCAATTTATTTACAAAATATGTTTTCTATCACATTACACCGCGGCATTCAAATTGGGAACGTATCGTTATATCTTTATTTTTTCGCTCGAGGGTGGCGACGTAGGTTAAACTTTATGCGAGGCGAAATAAATAGACTTATTTTTTTGGTATGGCAACCGCGAGCTCACTCCATCTGATTTGCCATTTATGGCGGGATAGTGCGAGAAGAATCGTCGTAAAATCCTCGATAAAAGCGCTTTTATCGCGTTCGCACTCGTACCAGAGTCGGCTTTTACGTCCCTAATCCAATAATCCAAATATGATTACGAACAAAAATTCAAAAATTCTGCCGTTATTTAACGGCTAACTTTCAATGAGTTTGAAAATAATTTGAATCAAATACAATATTTTACAGCAATAAAGCCCATTAGATATAATTTATTTCGGCCATTTGGGGAGATAATTCGCCCGTGAACGTTCCAGAAGGCACGACGCGGTCCTGGGACGGGTAGCCTCGTTACTTACCGGGACTGACTCGACTGGTCTCAGCTCGCTTGCGAACAAGAGCTAGATAATTCATTATCTACATTGCAACCGACGGATCGTTTGTGCTCTCCTGATTACGGGAACACTCAATGAGCGTCGATTTCCGTTCGTGCTCATCTCCACACTTACCGAACGTGTTATCTTAACTATCAAGCCCTATAAATAGTGCTCGATACAATTGAGACAGCAATTTACCGCATCCGTTGTGGTCTCGATTGATATTTAGTGGTTAATGCAAGGAAATCTGTCTGTTGAGTTTTTTAATAGTCTGATAATACTTTTTAGAGACCAAATTCATTTTGGAAATATAGTTCAAGGTCTAACTAGACAATAAAAGTTCACGTTTTATGCTTAACGTAGCCTTAGCTTATCAACTGCTATTATTTATTCCTCCATATGATTTATTTTTAAATAGTAAGTAAATGCATGATATAACGATTTTTGTCATATAAGCTTCATGAACCATTTATCTATCCACAGACTAAAACATAATCTAAATCCAAAATCAGCTACACAACGTGGTCAGCTAACGAGTATAATCGGTCCCATAATCGTGGCGCAATAAATTGTTTCAATTCAGGACCATTTATCTGGTGCCACCAATGGCATCGACCATCGACTTCAATACAGCGGTGGCATAAATTTCAGTATGCTTCATACCGTGGACAATATAAACTAGATACTCCTACCTAACCATCTTTCGAATTTTCTTCTATACAAATCGTTATGTGTAGCATACTATGTTCTACACAGACTAAATTGCATTCATTGATAATACGCGTGCCACATTTTTAACCGACTTCAAAAAAGGATGTTAACAAGTCTTCTGAAAGTATTTTTTTTGCAGTCAAGTCTGCAGTTTATGACAATTTTTAACACGTCCATATTGTCGAATCAGTTGCATCATATTTGTATTTGGCTTATCACATAGTTTGGAGTTTGGTACATCTCTCTTGAATCGTATTTTCTCATGAGTGAGGGTTGTGCCTCCCCCGCAGAACTATTTCGTTAGGGGAGATCTCATGGGCAGATACATCGTGGTGGAATAGTACATACTAGTATTTATTAAACGTATTAGATTTTTGCACTAGTGAGGCGTCTATAACATGTACAGTGGAAGGCTCGCACGCCAACAGAGCGGATGTCAGGGGATGAAAAATGTAGTCGCGTCTGCGGCGGGAGCGGGCGCCGTGCGGCGACCGGCGGCTCGCAGCCGCGCGACTGATTGCGACTGGACATACATTGACTAGTGATGGGCGCTGTTTTGACTGGCCTGTTAGCTTAGCTGGTAGTGGCTCTGCTTTCTTACCTAGGTAATGATGATTTTTAAAATTTGTTATTACTTGAGTCGAGGCTGATTGTTTCTATGTATAATATGTATGTATTTTTAAAAAAATATAGAAGTATGAAGTAGTTTTTCATATACTTGCATTTATGTTACTAAAATACATTTCAAGGGCGGCTATAGTACATCTAAAGTAACAACTATGTAATACGTGTACTTTTGAAAATTCACGGCAAAAAATTTACTATTCGTACAAAAAGTTTAGAGATTATGTATATAAAATAGACATGCTTCCAGTGACACTAAAATATAATCGAACATTGAACACCTATGTATGTTGTATCTAGCCTTGGCCTAATAAAACAAAGGATAAGCGGAGACCATTGCTTTTAAGAAACGATTATTAGTGTCACATGGTCAGCATACTATCAGCTCTTCTAGTGAATATTCGCAATCGAAGATCCTAAATTCTATCCAACGGTAATCTTCACTGAAGCTTTTATATTCTGACTCCTCCTCCTCCTCGCGTCGTTTTCCTCACTGCTGAGGGTCGTGACCCCCGCCACGGATCATCTTCTCCCGCACGATCTTGCGCCATCGACTCCGGTCATTTGCCGTGTGAATGGCTTCATGAACTTTCGTTTCGAGTGCGGTGCGAATCTGGTCAGTCCAACGCATCGGGCTTCGTCCCCGCGGTCTTTTACCCTCGATCTTGCCTGTAATAACCAGCTTTTCAAGGTTGCTCCCATCTTTACGAGCTATGTGACCGAAATACTCAAGGACTCTTTGTAGGCAGATGGATGAAATATTCATTATTGATATTCTGACTAAAGTTTAAGAAAATAATCTTAATTTAGCTTACTTTTTGTCTTAGGCTGGATCGTCTCAAATGATGGTATCACTGACCATATAAACGGTCGTAAACCGACATCGAATTCGACAGTAAATTATCGAATCGACTTCACTCCATAAGATATAAAGTGATCAATAAAAGTTAATTGGCTAAAAGGCACTAAGTAACAATCTGGAAGCCAGAAACAAAACAGAAGACCCAAATCCGAGCTTATAACGTTCATTAGGATGCTTTTGTCTAACTGTCGAATACGGGATGGTAGATGTACGTAACGAAGGGAAAGCCAATTTACCATCAGTTTATCTATACTAATATTATAAATCTGAAGATTTCTTTTTTTTGTTTGAACGCGCGAATCTCAGGAACTACTGGTGCGATTTGAAAAATTATTTTTGTGCTGAATAGACCATTTATCGAGGAAGGCTTTAGGATATATAACATCACACTGCAACTAATAGGAGCGAAGAAACCATGGAAAATGCGAAAAAATGGGGAAAATTATTCATCTTTGAGAGCTTCCGTTGCGTGCGCT
Organism: Macaria notata; assembly: GCA_927399415.1. Taxonomy (NCBI): domain Eukaryota; kingdom Metazoa; phylum Arthropoda; class Insecta; order Lepidoptera; family Geometridae; genus Macaria; species Macaria notata. Next base: position 8,865,922 of record OV656727.1, read on the forward strand.
GCGAAAACGGTTCAGAATTTCAAAAAAATATGTATGAAAGAATTATTCCTCTTGAGATGATCTAACAATATGTCCGCAACAATATATGTCTATCTTTTAAGATTAACTCGCTAGAACCGTTTTTATGGTAATAACTATTCCACGCGGACAAAGTCGCTTGCACAGCTAGTTGGTAATATAACAGTATCGATAAAATCAGGCAATGTTTTTATTACTCGCATGTTGCCCAAATTTTATTTCAACTGTTAGCTTAGTTGGTAGTGGCTCTGCCTTCTAATCTAGAGGTCGCGGGTTCGATTCCCGCATGACACAAGTATTTATGTACTTTAAAATTTATAATTACTTGTGTTGAGTCTGGTCGTTTGTATGTATAATAAGTATGTATTTACAAAAGAAAAGTATAATAAGTATTTATATCCGTTATCTAGTACCCACGACACAAGCGTTTGCTTAGTGTGGGCTAGATGGCGCTGTGTGCAATGTCCCGGAATATTTATTATTATTATTATTATTTAACTGTGACTATAAAAGGTAACTATGTACCTACTCTTAAACCTTATTCAGTATGATAACTTGACAGCGGAGGTTATTCCTGGATGTTTTTTTATTGTATATACGAAAAGGAAATAGCATATACATATATGTCACTTATAAACATATATACAGTAGTGTATTTGTAAGGCTTTTCTAAAAAAAATTTAAGTGCCCCTTTTTTGTTGTAGTAGTTAGAAGTAGTATGTTTAGTTTTTCTTCCCTTGTTTTTATATTTTATTATTGTAAATAAAGATATTTATTACTACCAAAACAAACAAATAAATTTAATAACTTACAAACCAAATGTCAACTCTACTATCTACTTTACCCCATCCCTAAGAACTGATTCAACTCGCACATACAATGCGTCATTTGCATACGCTCACGTATTTACACACATGTTTGTAATGCACAATTTTATCAATGAATAAGCCCTGACTTGCATCCTGACGCATCTATTTGCTAAGGCTGGAGGATGCTGGCAATGATTCTTAAGTGCGGATGGATCTGACTAACGTCGTTCAAGTAAATCTTCAGATTCAGGCGGAACTAGTGTACCTATCTAATAATGCAGGGTAACTGTTCTAGTAGAGAAATAAAGAAAAAAATCATTTATTTTAGCAAATAAGTACAAGCAAGAAATATATAAAGATGTATATATACTTAAAACTACTTAAATAAAATACATATTTGCCACAATGCAACCCCAACTCAACATAATGCTGGCTGCATAGCAACCAGCGCTGGTCTTCCGTTGGGGTTGGTGAAGTGAGATATATAAAGTCGAAGTAAATACATTTGATACTGTAAATGTGACTTAGTAACGGATATAATAAAAAAATGCAGTCCTGTTTTTGGAAACAAGTATAAATCACAAGATAAAAAGCATTTTGGTAATGCAGAGATACAAATACACAACATATGTACATATAGACAATATCTCATCCAAATCAGTTAGATACATATGATCGAGACAGGAACATTTTTTATATGCATATAAGTCTACGAAAAGTGTGTACCTACCATACAATTTGTATATTTATTTATTTCCGTAACACTTTGATCGTCTTCATCGCTTAAGCCGTTTTTACGCAGACAACTAATCTTGTAAACAAATACATAACTTGTATTTCGTTCGTTGGCTTATTAATAAAGTCATATCATGAATGCAACGGTTATCGCTTGAACAACCGCTCGTATACCCGTTACACCCCGCCTTCAATTCGCGATCGATCCCCCATGTGCTTCCCATTAATTGAAGTAAACACCCCGTCATTACCCCCTGTTAGTTAGCTACTTTTGTAAATTACAACCCCATGGCGGTAGTTTGCGCTTTATTTTACTTGATTGCAATAATATGGATGCTAAATATTTGTCTTTTAAAGTCTTGTGCAGAAGTGAATTTTAGTGATAACATTTTTGTAGCATAATATGTCAATCTCAAATTTAATTTCTAATTATTTAGTGTGAATTAAAAATGTGAGTGAGAAGACATATGCGCATACATAGTGGTAATGAAATTGACTGGATATATTTTGGAAGATCATTATAAACCTTAACTGCAGATGCGATTGCGTATTTAAAAACAATAAATTTATGAAGTAGAGATTGAAAAAAAAAATGCCATACGATAAATACATAATTATAGCATTTTTAATATTGATCTAGAAACTTTCCTTGCATGATTGATTTTTGTAAAGCGATAAAACCCTATTTTAATATTATTAAAATGCATTTAAATATCTCAACAGTCCAAAAATTATTTACATAGTTTTAACTATTCCACCTACTAATTGATACTTGCGAAATTGTACTTATTTGCTTAGTTAATTACTTCGAACGTGACTTAACAAATTGCCTGCAAGTTTGTGGCAAACACACATTATTGTAGCTATAGATAAATATGGATATGTAAGGGGATAACACGGAACAGTACTCAGAGGGTCGGCGGGGAAGTAGGTTGCAAATAGAGCGAGCAAAGGGAATTATTTGTAGTGGAGGGAATGGGGTAGAGTTGGAACGATATATCTGATCTAGCTAGTTGTTATTCAGTGGGTATACTACATTCATCCTTTGAAAAAAAATCGTTGTAATAACCGGCTAGCACTTACGTCCATAATTATGTCGATAATTAGCTCGACAAGTTTCGGAAAACTGAGGTTTCCATCATCAGGAGGACGAGTCAGCACGCGCGTCTCGGTCGGCAACCTCGTCCAGACTGAAAAAAATTGTTATGCGAAAAAAATATTTAGACTGTTATTAAATAATAATAATAAATAATATAATATAATAAAAACCTTTATTGTTTAAACTTACGTGTTACGTACATGATTGCATAGGTATAAGACAACAATGTTTATGGACTACGTTGGTAGGTGTACTAAGCCCTGTACTAGGTATCACAAAGGACCCTGTGTTACAGGGCTATAGTATCCTTGCCGCGGCAGGCTTTCTCCTGCTGAAAGTACATACGTCTTAGCCAACTTAGCATAAACCATGAGATTTGGACGAAGTTCCACGCATAACGTTAGAATCTTTTAATGTATTAAAATCCGTTAATAAGAATAAGTTAATAAGAAGTCGGGTTAGAAACACTATCGTAATGCCTAGTAAGTCATAGCCAGGCTAATGTCATATGATTTGGCCCTCAACAACATATTAGCCTGTATCGGTTCCTCGTAATTATAACGTGTCGCCGAGCACCGCAAAGCACCGCGTGTCCTCAAGTGTGTAATTAGTCTTGGAATAAACCTATCTAGGCACTAATATAACCTAATATTGATGCCATCACACTAATATCGAAGGGGGAGTTTGAGAGTTGGGACATCCTTAATATTGAATTGAGATGTGTAGTGGGTTAATCTCTAAGCTCGCTTCAGCAGGATCTTGTGTGGAGGCAGTCCGATATCACAGATAAGTTAAATTTTACTGTTGTTTAATTTCATCATCACAATCTCTATCGCAAATTTAAGGGCGGACCCTTGCCTTTGAAGCATGCGCCATCCTTCCTGATCTTCAGCCAATTCCTATAGGTAATTCGGAAGAGGAATGCAGAGGAGGTCATATATTGACCAAGTTGTTTTTTTATTTATACCTATACCAGAATATTTCCAAAAATGCACCTTTTCTCTACAAAGGGGGTGTAAATTATCTGTATCCATTTAAATTTGGTTTGGAAAGACAGAAATTCAAATTGCAGTAAAAATAGTTATTGTTTGAATTGGTCTCCAACAGCGAGCTTCATTAAATTCTTTAAATACAGTAACAACTTGATTAATTTAATTCTACCACGAAGTAGATAGCTCTGTCTTACATAATTTAATTCTATCGAAAGCCAAGCATCTCTCGAATCCCCATCAAATAACGAAGCGTTTCCAATTAAAACGAGTAATCCGAGAAAAGGTGGGAAGCGATCATCTGTACTGGGTTACAGTGTTAATTGTGACCAAAACAAATTGTTTGGTGCGATTTCTCCTCGCGAGCGGTTATAATTTTGTGAATTTTCAAACAGGTTTTAGGTACCCTTAATTTATCACGGTACACGCATGTTCTGTACACCTTCCCACGTTGAGTCTTGTTCGACATTACTGAAGGTCTCCTTGAAGAATTCATTCGTTGGGACCACAAAAATTTTATTTAGAAACTAGCTGTGCCAGCGACTTCGTCCGCGTGGAATAGTTATTTGGACATCATATTTATTTATGCAAACAACCTCTTCAGCTTTTTTTTTTTTTTAACATGAAATAGGCTTACGCTTGACTACAACTTGCCTGATGTTAAGCAACGTTATAAATTATAGCTGTTACCCACCACTTGAACCGTTTTCGCAGCGCACGCAACGGAAACCCTCAAAGATGAATAATTTTTCCCGTTTTTTTTTCACACTTTTTTTGTTTCTTCGCTCCTATTAGTTGCAGCGTGATGCTAAATAGCCTTAAACTTTCCTTGATAAATGGTCTATTCAACACAAAAAGAATTTTTCAATTCGGACCAGTAGTTCCTGAGATTAGCGCGTTCAAACAAACAATTAAACTCTTCAGCTTTATAATATTAGTATAAGATTTCTGTGGCTGGGACACTTCTCTTAGCAGATACATAATGATGCACGCCCAAGTCCTTCCTCAAAGCTGGTATACTAATACATATTATGTACCTATAAAATAATAAATATTCCGGAACATGTCACATAACGCCATCTAGCCCGATAAATAAACGCTTGTTGACTGGCCTGTTAGCTTAGTTGGTAGTGGCTCTGCCTTCTAATCTAGAGGTCGCGGGTTCGATTCCCGCATGACACAAGTATTTATGCACTTTAAAAATGTATAATTACTTGTGTTGAGTCTGGTCGTTTGTATGTATAATAAGTATGTATTTACAAAAGAAAAGTATATAAATATTATATCCGTTATCTAGTACCCACGACACAAGCGTTTGCTTAGTGTGGGGCTAGATGGCGCTGTGTGCAATGTCCGAGGATATTTATGAGTGTAGTACTACATAACGTTGTATAACGATATGATAAATCAGGTTCTGGTAAAACTACTTCGGTTAAGTAGTAGTTAGAAGAAACGTAGGTGGGCACGTACTCGTATTCATACAATGTATTGTATAATTTTATTTCCTTTACCATTCTTATCACAATAATTATCAACGATCTAACCAACACTTGAGTGTGCGAGTGTGGCTCAGCGGTTCCAGTGTCTGCTTTTCATCCAGACGCACCGTGGTTCGAATCCGCCCTACACCAATGACTTGTATTTTCAAGTTATGTGTGGATTTGCACTCGCTTAACGGTGAAGGAAAACATCGTGAGGAAACCGACATGTTTGAGGACCACAATATCCGAGGACATGTGTCTTCCGTGGAAGGACCTGGGCGCCCACCACGATGTATCTGCCCAAGAAAACTCCCCTAACGAATTAATTCTGCGAGGGAGTCACGACCCTCAGTCATGAGGAAATACGACTCAAAGAGAGAGAGAGAGAGAGAGAGAGAAAGAGAGAGAGAGAGAAGAGAACCAACACTTGAGCGGTATCCCTTGTGGTGAGCCAGACAATCAAAGTTAATGCAGTCCATATGGAGTAGGTTGGCAAACACTGTATATATGTACATACATACCTACTTGTCTGTTAACATTATGTTATCTTTATTCTAACTTATACATATCTGAGTGTGGTATTAAGTTTTTGATTATCACGTGAAAACGGTTAAATGGATCATCATGATTTTTATTATGGAGGTAGTATGAGGTCCTGGGAGTGATATAGGCTGCATTATGTTCAGAATTGAACCAAGCGAAGGCACAGACATCCACTAGTATTAGTTATAATATAAGTACGAATTTCAAAACTCAGGTGAGTCGTTTGAAGACGGCACTTCATTCTGTGGTAATGTCGCGTTATGCAAAACGATAGAACTAACTGAAACACACATGCACGTAGCTTTCACCCTTCTTACTATATAAATAAGACTTAAAATAGTGTAAACTTGTACAATTTTTGCTGACTTTACCAATTATTACATTGATAACTCTTTGCAGTAAAACTCGCATATTCGAAATTATGTTACGATGTGCCATTAACACGTGTCAATAACGAATGAAACGAAAATTCAATTTACAAAATTAAACTCATTTGTTTTTAGTTCAGATATATGCTTTGCGTTATTGACAAGAGTTTCAATAACAAATAAACGTTTTCACTCAAAACCCTGTTTTTTGTAATCAGTCCATAGCATGTATTATATTTATTTAGGTGCAAATGTTACTATTTTACATATTTTTTTGTATGCCGAACGACAGAGATGATAAGCGAAAAACAGATCGTTTGTTTATGCCATCTGCATATAAGGCGATCTCTTGCTCGTCTTACGTATGATAAGACTTATAATATGTGGCCTAGAAAAGATCGCTCTAAACGACAAAACCGCCACTTGAGACTACAATGAGTTTGGTTTTCTATTGTTTTTATTTTCTTTTAAGTGTTACTTTTTAAAAACTGCCTTCTGGTAGTGGGCTGGAGCACTTAGATTATCTTTAGGCTTTTCTAAAGATTTTCTAAGTGCCCCTTTTTTGTAGTAGTTAGTAGTAGTATGTTTAGTTTTTTTCCCCTTGTTTTTGTATTTTATTATTGTTAATAAAGACCTAATAGTAATAGCTTTTTAAAAGTATCTTTATCTTGTCTGTTCTGTGTTACTTGTGTGTTCAATAAATGACTGCTCTGTTAGCCCAGTTGGTAGTGGCTCTGCCTTCTAATATAGGTTTGCGGGTTCGATTCCCGCATAACACAATAATTATGAATTTAAAATTTTGTAAGTAACTACTTGTGTTGAGTCTGGTCGTTTCTATGTAAATAAAAAAAGTAAAAAAAAGTATATATGTATGTATGTATTATATCCGTTATTTAGTATAACATGATACAAGCGAAAGCTTAGTATGGGATATACTAAGCTTACATTTTAAAAAAAAGCTTTCGTTTTTTCCTTTAAAGTCAGTCTCTTTTTAAGGATAGTTGCACACTTGAACAAATAAGAAGTCTTTTAAACTTTGTGAAGACAATTCCGGCTAAGGCTTTGTTTGCTCCTAAGAGGTTACAAACGGTCACATTGTGCTGCTATTTAGACCGCACGTGCGTGTGCTTAGAAGTTAACGTTGTAATGCGAAATCATAGACAAAAGTGGTTTGAATAAAAATTACATAGACAGATAGAAATCACTTTATCATAAACACCAACAAAGTGGAATAAACACAATGAAACATACAAAACTTAAATTTAGTGTCCTAATTGGCAACCTTATCGCTCAAAGCGATCTCTTCCAGGTTACCGATCTGGTAGGGATCAGGATGCAAGTAAAATCAAATGGTCGGTATATATGTTTTTTTTTTACTTATAGTTATAAAATACGCAATGGTATTGTGAAATTTCGTGTATTACCATGTGGTATTGCATAGGTCCTTATGTAGTGTGTTATAATAAGTTAAGTGCATGTTCATAAACTTATTCTCGCTTACTACTAGGTGACCCTTCTAAATTTCAGTTTTCAATAATTTGTTTTGAAAACGTGCTTTTCGCAATGAAGGTATAATTTCGCCGTATAGTAAAAATATTGTATTTATTTGTGTATATTACACCTATAATCAATAATAGTTTAAATAAATTAAACGTGGCAAACTTACAACACACCTTTTTTTCAGTCACACGTAAAAATATAAAATCTACACCGTTACGTAAAATAACAAAAATCAACAGCATTCAGGCAACACCGAAACAACTAATAAGTGTTGCCCAATCAGAGATGAGCCAGGGTCAAATAATTGAAAAGTTCAACAAAAATGTATTGACAGTTATTGTTAGACTATAAGGTAAGTTAGCTGGTATGTAAGTGGCTAACTCTGGCGTTGAGAGATTACATATAGCCCTACGCTAGTCGGTGACAGATGTAGATGATAAAAAAAAAACTTTCAGAAGACTTGATAACCTTCTTTTTTTGAAGTCGGTTAAGTATATAACAAAATCTTGTTACATTTATACTACCTATCTTTATTAACAATATTCCTTTCTTTTTGCCTTTCAATATGTCGATACACTCAAGACATGGAAATTAAAGAAATTTTCGTATTTTATTTTTAAATTTTACTTGATACTTACTATAAAATTATCATCATTATTTTTTTAATGAAAATGAAGAAAACTTGATTCCAACTGAATTATTTTAATACCGATATCATTTAGCTTTATGGCTTAATTTTATCTTTGCAGATTTTGTAATAACTTGTCAACAATGAACCATCACGTTCCACAGATTAGATCCCCATATTAGATCCCCATGGAAATATTTGGGCATTATACAGTGTTACACTGTACACCGATAATAATAATAATTTAAAACAAATAATCATTAAAAGAAAGAATGCCGACTTTTATGTGCAAAACGTTGGTCGAGATTTAACAGTTCCATTTTATAACGCATTTGTTTAAAATTAAATAAATAAATAAAATAAATAAATATTCCGGGACAATGCACACAGCGCCATCTAGCCCCACACTAAGCAAACGCTTGTGTCGTGGGTACTAGATAACGGATATAATACTTATATACTTTTCTTTTGTAAATACATACTTATTATACATACAAACGACCAGACTCAACACAAGTAATTATACATTTTTATAATGCATAAATACTTGTGTCACGCGGGAATCGAACCCGCAACCCCTAGATTAGAAGGCAGAGCTACTACCAACTAAGCTAACAGGCCAGTCAAAATTGTGCAATGTCCCGGAATATTTATTTATTTATTTTTTCCTAAATTTTTCACAGCAAGTCATTGGATATCCACGGCTTCGCCCGTGATGTATCGTGATAAAAGTAGCCTGTGTCAATTTAAGAGCTCAATACATTCTACCAATATTAAAAATTTCTTCAGAATTTAACGAACAAGAAAGTACACACACACGTACAGTTACACGTGAGTGAAAACCGTTTAGTTGACTTAACTTATTGATAAAATGTGTCACGAAAGTTTTTTAATATTTAAACAAGGAAGAGGAACAAATAGAGCAACAAACTCACTATAACATTTATTTTTTATTTTAGCCTGTTTTTATTCACCCCGGAATTGCCAAATGTGTTATTTGTAGACGAGTGCTAATAATAGCATTAATAGCCAATCGCAATAACGCTGTTAATGCTAACAGCAAACGTTGTCATGTTTCACATTTGCATGGGAAATTGCGAGTAAATATTGTAATAATTGCCATTATCAGACTTACAATGTTGCAATGGGAAATTATGGAAGATAACTGACCAACTGACACACGCATCACTAAATTGTGCAATCATGTATAACTTTGTTAAAACGTAGAAAAGTAATTAATGCAGTTTTGTAACGGTTTTCTTACACAAGATTTTTTTTCTTTAGCTTGGTAAAATACAATGGTAGATAGTACCGTTGATTGTATCACGGAATAAAGAGGTAGGTTGATCTCAAAAGATAACACAAGCGTAATAATTTTACAGTGAAAATAGTCGCTTTATAATTAAATAAATAAATATCTCAGGATTTATAATTAAATAAATAAATATCTCATTCGGAGATTATGAACAACTGCATTTAAGCTTCAAAAGCTGAACTAGATTAGTATCTCTACCACGCAGTTAGGTACTTATGGTCGTGTTGAGGTCAAATTAGCGAATGATTGCATTACTTTACCCACCTAATGAAAGTGCCTAAACCTAAAAAAAAATATTTGGGTTGTTTTTTTCCCCTATTACCATAAGAAGTACAAATTATACAAGTAAATAAACTAGGCCCATACTAAGCTTACGCTTTTATCATGTATCATACACGTTGCTGTGTGCAATGTCCCGGAATATTAAATTATTTATATTTATTTATTTACCAATTGACAGAAAACCTTATCGTCCCCTTAAAACCAAAGTTTGTCACAAAACTAAACAGCCAGGACCCCAGTACAAAATTGACTGGAACCCTGTAATGTGGGAGTTATGAGGCTACGATTCAGAGCTCGCGCCTCACGCCAGTCGTTCCTGTGACAATGTCCTCGCTCTGCATGATTTATAGGCGCCAAGCACGACACGTGAACCAGCCAACTTTCGCTGACAGCTATTTTTAACGGCCCTGAAAGTGAGTTTTATTAGTAGTATAGTATAATATTGAGAGCAGTTGCAGTCATGTGTAAGCAATAAAACGCAGTGGGCTGGAGCACTTAGACTATCTTTAGGCTTTTCTAAGTGCCCCCCTCCCCTCTCCCCCTTTTTATGTTGTAGTTAGATATTACACTTAAATTATCATACCGAAATGATTAGGTAATCAATCAAATTCATAATTGAAATAATATCAACCCAAACAATTATTTCAGTTCAGTAGTTTGATCAAAGTTGGAAAAATACTTTCACCATTCAAATATGTAAATTGTAATCTATACTAATATTATAAAGCTGAAGAGTATTTTTGTTTGTTTGAACGCGCTAATCCCAGGAACTACTGGTCCGAATTGAAAAATTATTTTTGTGTTGGTTAGTTGATAGACCATTTATCGAGGAAGGCTTTAGGCTATATAACATCACGCTGCAACTAATAGGAGCGAAGAAACAATAGAAAATGTGGAAAAAACGGTGAAAATTATTTATCTTTGAGGGCTTCCGTTGCGTGCGCTGCGAAAACGGTTTAAGATATCAAAAAAATGAGTATGAAAGAATTATTCCTCTTAAGATCTAACAAAATGTCCGCAACAGTATATGACTATCTTTTAAGGTTAACTCCGATTTTGTGGTAATAACTATTCCACGCGGACGAAGTCGCGTGCACTAGCTAGTGTAAAATATAGCAGATGTAATATTTTTTGTGATTAGCTGCTGTAGACATTTTGAATAAAATAAACACAATCAGTCTGCAATATCAACAAAAGATATATCATACTCGTAGACTCGTACAATGTTTCTAACTACGGTAGTCTTCGGTACCGCACTACACTTGTTATTTTTGAGGTGTGATATTCGCACATAGAGTAGTACTGTTATTCCCTACTGTACAGTAAAACCGTATTAGATTGTCACAGTTTCTACTAAAACATCTAGTTCCACGAAGTAAAATAACACTAGTAACACATAGAAGCGAGGTGACTGGCTGAATAGTAATAGTTTGGTGTCGGTTTTTGCATTGCTCTATAAAATCTATGTGAATCGAGCTCAATGACGGCAATATATTCCGTACGAGTGCTGCGTTTCCTATTCTATCGAGTAAATAAAAGTGACGTTTTCGATAGTTTATATTCTACGCTATGCAGTCAATATTTATTCGCCTTTTCCGGATGTGTTATGAAGCAAATTGTCCGGAAATTCTGAGTTGACAATAGTAACTCACATTTGATCTATATATATAAAACTGAAAGGTGACTGACCGACTGATATAGTGATCGATCAGCCAAGCCACTGGACGGATTGGGCTTAAATTTGGAATGAAGGTAGATGTTATGACGTAGGCATCCGCTTAGAAAGGATTTCTGGAAATGCCACTTTTAAAGGAGTGAAATAAAACGTAAAAATAAGTGAATCGCAAGTTTTACTTCTTAATGCGAGCCAAGCCGCGAGCACCCACTAGTACTTTAATAAAATACGATCTTTTTAATTGTGGTTGTCTTAATTTTAAAGAAAGACATTTAGTTTTATGAAACGCCTTTGTATATCTACTAGGTTCTAGAGACATAAGATTAATGATCCTTAAATGAATCTCTATTCCCCTTGAACTATAATTTGTCGGTCTTCAAGTCGAGAGTAAACCGGTTTCTTCTAGGCAAGCGCGCTAGATCGTAGATTGTAACGTTGCTTAACATCAGGCAAATTGTAGTCAAACGTAAGCCTATATCATGTAAATAAACAATAAAAAAATGTACATACATATATAACAATTACTAACTTATTTAATCCCTCTTCTTGCGTCAGGGGTTTAATAATGACGTCAATCCAATCAATTCAATTCAAATATACTTTATTGTACTTACACCAAATAAAAAAGAACATATTTAACATAAAGGTGGAAGGTAACCAGGGACATTGGGCGACCTTATCACTAAAGTGATCTCTTCCAGGTAACCTAGTTTGGACAACACTAAAGGAAATCCGTAAAGCTGGCGTACTTAACACAATATTAAATAACAATAATGTGCGTCATTCTGACAATTCGTGTCTAACTTTTACTCTGAATACAGCCTAGTTCTTTCGAAATATGGCATGTGACTCAACCTACGGCTAACCTAAGCTTACTCACTAAATTCAACATAAACCATGTTTTACGAAACACCCTGAAATGATTCATTTGAAATAAAGGGTGAAATGCTATAAAGCGATGAACATTTTTATTAGTCACCAAATTCTCATAGCTATTGCGATCTATCACTTACTAGCTGTGCCAGCGACTTCGTCCGCGTGGAATAGTTATTACCATAAGAACGGTTCTAGTGAGTTAATCTTAAAAGATAGACATATACTGTTGCAAACATTTTGTAAGATCATTTTAAGAGATAATTCTTTCATGCATATTTTTAGATATCTTGAACCGTTTTTGCAGCACACACAACGCCCTCAAAAATTGAATAATTTTCCCCGTTTTTTCCACATTTTCCATTGTTTCTTCGCTACTATTAGTTGCAGCGTGATGTTATATTAGCCTAAAGACTTTCTCGATAAATGGTCTATTCAACACAAAAATAATTTTTCAATTCGTACCAGTAGTTCCTGAGATTAGCGCGTTCAAACAAACAAACTCTTCAGCTTTATAATATTAGTATAGATTATGGACTTGTATCTTTTAGCATTGCCGACTTATAGATGATTGCTATATTCCACAATTTGCTAAGTTACTGTAATTTTTACGTATCTCACGTGTAAAAATATACTTTTGCCAAAAACTGTTAAGAAAATTTAGGTTTTTATCTAATGCTCCTGCTTAGTAAATTTATGGACACTCTTGGCGTAGAGATTGTAGCAGTATAATAGTTTCAGAACCAATATAGTTAACGGGCTGCTTACTGCGTTACATATTCCGGGGCTCACCATATATTTGGCATGTCCGATTGTGCGCCTATTTCGGACCAATTCGGGAACAGTGCTACAATGTACAAGAGTACAGTACAGTAAAACATAGAAATGCAATTGGAAATATTTTTTTTATGTAAGCTATATTTCAACGCTACAACTCCCTGGTCGAGATAAAAAATAAATATTCAGGGACATCGCACACAGCGCCATCTAGCCCCACACTAAGCAAACGCTTTTGTCTTGGGTACTAGATAACGGATATATCAGGGTGGCTTCCTTAAAGCCAGAAGTAGAATACAAATCTAAAACTCGAATGAACTGGTTTCTTTAAACCAGTTCATTCTACATGAAGATCGATCAATTGTAGTTCAAGGGGGCTATCGATGGGCTGTAACAAATTTGCCCCAGTTTAATCCTAAAATTAATCAATCGATCATTGGGTTAATAGAGCGCTGCCAATTCCCTTAGTGGCCTAATCCTTCGACCCATTTTCCTTCAAATCTTCCGATGGTTGAATTTCCTTAGGGGCTAAGTTTGCAAGTTTACATTTTCAATGCAAGTACTTTTGGTATTTAATGTTTGAATTCGTAGAAGTTTCTGTAACTTTATTCGTTCCTTCTGGTCAGTCGAGAATGTACAGAATGGGAAGCAGTGGCGCGATAAAGCCTATTTCCTGGCTTTGTACTAATACAATCTCGTATGGTCTTACTGCCTACAAAGGGTGTTTTCTGGAATGCATTGTAAAGTTAGCCGTTAGAACTGATCGCTCTAAGATTCTGCGGGCCCGGAGCCCGGACATTGTTTTATTGTTTTTGTAGCTGTGTCGTGGCGTATTACAGATATCGCGTATATGAACCTACTAATACTAATTTGGCCAGTTAGATCAATGCGTATTTTTGAACTCCCACAATATTCATTCTTTTAATCGTCTCACTAATAAATTTTATCCATGATCAAACTTTTGCTAAGTAACAGCGTTTATTAAGTAAGTTGGTGTATTTTTTTTGCTAACTGCCATCGAAATAACTATTTGTGAAAATGAACAAACAAACCTCGTCGCAAGTTTTGCCACTGGTCAGCACCACAATACCTTACCTCTAAATTTGCATAATGAGATTACAATTCATGACACAGCATAGGACTTAATTGTGAAAGCTCGGGCGTAGATACTATCTAATTACGCAGCTTTGGACGACCAATGCCTGTACATGCCTGAACAGAGGCGTGAAATTATTTTCAGCAAATCAGTCTAATTAAAACTGTTTTGAACTGAATTTTAAAATGTTTTTTCTTTTCACTTAGGTTTGTACGTCATAACTTCGTTTTAAATAGAATAAATTGGAATTGTTTTTGTTTATACGTCGCTTAGGACTTTAGTCAAATTAGAGTAAAACACTACTTACTTATTACTCACATACCTTTTACATACTTCTTCTATCTTACTAGTTGAATAAAGTTGATTAACGAACAGTTAATTGGTCAAGCATTTTTTTCACAACATTTGCTGTCATTAATAGTTTAAAAAAACAATAAACAAATTATCCGAGTACTTACGTTTGGCATCGTAGATACTTTCCTTATTTATATAAGTCAATCAAGAGTGATATTAGCCAAACAATATTCAGGAGTTTTTAAGCTGTAAAGGTAGTAACGTGCAGTTATCAAGTTCTTCACTTTATCAGATAACAGTAAAGGTTCCCAAGCTGAGAACTACGCGCCTAATGGAGTACCTTGCTCTATCGAAATACCTAATCGTTCAACAGAAGCCTGTTGAGTTTGAATCCAGTTTTTCTAGCGGCCGGAATGCAGTCCATTGCACCTGCCTACTTCAATACTTGTAACTGTATTTGGAATAAATATTGGACTTCTAACTGCTGTAGGAAAGCATTTCAATGAAATAGAATAGGAAAAAACATATTTATTTTGAATAAGACATGAAATTGGTAACAACTGGTCATTCAGCAAACGCTCGCCATACTTGCTATGTGATGATGAAAATAATATCTCGGAATCGTGGTAGGGTACCCGAAATGAGATCCAGAATGATACGATCAATATATGGGCACAGGTTTTATGAGTTAGGTTTTGGCTACAGGTACCTAACATATTGTTTGAAGAAAGATCTAAATAGACGTGTATTCGAAACCTATCCTACCTCTTCTTTTACGTACCCTTGTTATAAAATCAAAATAATTCAAAGCTTGTTATTTATAAGAGCATGCTTCTCTATTTTTATTTCACTGCCCATGTTGTTTTGTCGACTGTCACAACAGCTAACTATTAAAAGTATTTTAGCAAAACAATACAACCAAAATAGCAGTAGCAAAAACAATAATCTTGAAACCAAATTAATTCCAAACTGTGGGCTTCAAATCACCAAGGAAGTAAATCACAGCCTACGATAATTAACTATGTAAATTGCGATTTCGAACAAATAGAGTAGGTATTGTTCAAATCATTCCAATAGCTAACCTAATCAAATAATCATATTGTTACACCCACTGAAGACACGATATGTTTATAACTACCTATTCTACATCTACAGGGTTATCAATGAAATACAATATGTCAGTGATTTCGTAAGATAGCCAAATCTGAGTTTTTCATACCACCTCGGGACCTCCGACAGGGTTTTAATGACTGCCATGCTAACACAAATAGCAGATACCTACAATCAAACACAAACAAAAACACTCACAAACTACAAATCTAGAGTTAATAGGTATATTTTAGGTAAAGTTGTTATACCCTAGGCTGCAGCAATGCTTAACATCAGGCAGGCTGTAGTCAAACGTAAACCTATCCCACGTAAAAAAAAATTACGGGCTCACCTTTGGGTCACCCATACAAGGACTGATCGTGTCGACATTTGCTTAATATTGTGAATCGCATGCCACTGCTAGCTGAGCTGCTGGCGCTGAACAAGACCGTATAAAATGTACGGAAAGAGTTCCTTGATTTAAATTAAAGACCCTAATGCTGCAAAAGCATGAGTCTGTCTACAGGCATACATAATTCAAATTCGTTCGTTGATGCGTTTTACTATACCTAAACACGGTCGGATGGCACGTTAACTGGTAGGTCCCGGCTATTTGTCTAGTACGGCAGTCGTAAAGCCATGTCAGAGGCCTTTAGGCTTGATAAACTCTCGACACCAGAGTTGGCCACTTTCATTCGATAAGAAGAAGACTAAAACTGTAATAAAAGTACCTTTGCGTAGTATCCATACGCTAACATGCTCTCCTACGAACATAGATGTCAGTAACCCGGTATTGTCAAGCGAAGTTGAAGCCTTTTCACGCTTTTAGTTAGGTTCTCTGTAACTACATAGTACATACATACTATTACAATGTATTAACACATTGTTCTTAAAATATTTTAAAACACATTTTCTAGGAATAATTTAGTTATAAAATGTGGAAAATGATAATGAACAGAGATTTAGATTGCATAATCATAAAATTATTGCATAATATTTATCATTCACATTCTAGAAAACACTAGAATATTAAGACTACGACCCACCAAATTAAAATGTCGCATACCTTACAGTTTTAATAATTTATTTTTAATTTTTTAGTAGCTTTTTCATTCATATTGTAAAAAACTAGTGGTATTTTATTCGGAAGAGATTTTTAACAAAACATAAGTTTGCGAGCTGTAGTGGTATTAAGTTGTTCTTTGAATTGTTTTAAATTTTATTACGTAATTGGTGTTTGAAGTGAAAATTTTGCGTGTTACATTTGGATCCTAATTCAGTATCTTAATCGACATAATAACATGGTTAGGAGTTATTTTTATTTAAAAGTTTTAATAAATAAATAAATAAATATTTCAGGAAAAATTATTATTTTCAATAAATGAGTTTAAATATAACTACTTATATTAGATTTGACATTTTTAAGTAGGTAGGTACTTGAAGCACCATGGTAATATAACTACACTCTTCTAATAGTCTTGAAAAGACCAACTGAACGAAAAGACACGAAAATTAATACCTATTCAAATAATTCTGTAATTCGTTGAACACAACTTTAAAGTTTTTGCTAGTGAATTATTTTAGTAAATCATACACGAAAACGGGATTTTGTCGTCAAAAGCGTCAGTAATAGCGTTAGTGTGAAGAATTATAAAAAATTGTCTGTGCGTAGAATGAACGGATAGGTACGGATTCCAACGATATTACTGAAGTTTGTGCCTACGTTGAAATATGAGGTAAGTGTCTTATTTTTATTTGAATCAATCAATCAAAAATAAATATTTAGTGCATTTTCGTGGGTACCATTATTTCCTATAAACTGCGATTTTTTAAATGTTTTTTATTGGTTTTTTTATTGGTTAATACGATGAGAAAAAAACAATATAACCAAACATAAATAAAAAATGTTATTTCTTTACATCTCAGCATACATTATTAAGTAATTTATTACTATATGCTAATGCTAATCATAATAAATATGTTACATAAAATTAGATGGATAATAATATTTATATATAACCTGAATCTATTTGATGCATATTACCGTGACGTCCATATCTATTCTTACCGATATGCACAAGCAAACCGATAACACCCATGCCAATTACGCGTATACTTTTATAAATCTTATTGATCATACTATTTCAGATATTTTATTAGATTAATTCACTTAGCTACGCCAATATTTTATCTTATTATGTGTTTAAAAAAATAAACTTACTTTCGTAATAATTCTAAGTGTACCTTTAAAAAGGCAAAACGTAACGCCGCCTAATAATAAATAACATTAATATTCCACAATGTCTGTGAATTGGTGATAACAGATGGCACACTTTCACCTCTACTTGCGTGACTTTTTCAGGTTTAATATAGAAAATTGAAATGAATTTGTATACTAAAAGCAAAAATCTAGATATTGAAAAAAAGGTGAAAAGGACGCTGTTTTGCATCACACGAAAAAAGGCTGTAATTATTAATGAAATAATTGTTAAATAATTGAGATGACAAATTAAACAAATTAATCTATCACCACCGTTATAGTTGTGTTATTTCATTAAAAGTTAGTGTTTATTTTATTAATATTACAATTTTATAAGTCAATTGATTGTGTCAAATATTAGTCAAGTCAAAAGGTAGTAAGTAAGTATGTTCAATATTCAATCAATCCATAGAATCGACAACGGGGTATAAGCTTGATGCTATTTTCTGTCGACTCCTCTCCATCATACGGTTGCCTGGAAAAAATCGCTGTTAGCGATAAGGCCACCAGTTGCGGCACTATTTTTAAGTACTTTGTGTTTCTGTTTGTTTTTTTTTCTGTGTGTTTTACAATAATAATAATAAATTAATTATTATTATTATTCTATTCTCGCTTATATATGAACTCATTCTGTTATGTGTACCTTTATAAATAAATAAATAAAGAGTTTTATATATCTATCTTTTATATTTTAATTTCGCCTAAAACTCAACCCAACATATCCACTTGGTCATCTGTTCCCATGTTTTCATACAAACGCGTCCAATAAAACGCTCACTTACCCATGTAAGTACTCCACGTTTACAACCTAAGCGATCCCCAAACATCTGGTCATCTCCCGCACTTATAAAATAATAGCTCATCTTAAACTGGTTTTTATATAACTTTATAGACCTACCACGGCCGAGCCGGGTCGGGAGTGTACTAAAAATAAACGTAAAAATTGTTTTAATCCGTGAACGCGTCTAAGCTATGGAGTTTTTGCACGACTCTCGAGGTAATGGCTACGTTGTATGCGATTGGGTGTTGGGTGAGACATGTTTATATGTATGTAAACTATTTCCGTCTTAAATATTAGTCCAGGACTTTGAAAATAAAAAGTGGGTTCTTGTTGTTCAGACATCACATACAAGCAATCAAAATGTCAACAAAAATTTGAACTTTAATTTAAAATTGGTACACTTTGACAGTTTGACAATTATGACAGTAGACAGACAATTTTCGAACAACTAAAACGGACTTGGTCTAGACTTATATTTAAACCACGTTTTGTATTAAGGCCCTTTGTGTATACTAAATAAAAACATGTACCATTTCAATATGAACTGCTACTGCAAATATAATAAATGCATATAAAAATTCACATGTTTTTATTTAATTAATTATTGGTAAAGTTTCGCTTACATACGCGTACGCCCTATACGAGTATAGTGCCGTTTCTTATGTGTCTTAAATTACACACGCTTGTAAAATGTAAAATAGTGTAATTTAACTAATTTGTCAGTTTCATTATCGTTATATCATACCACATACAAGTAGGTGGTAGTGTAAATATGTTATTTAAAAAGATAAATGTAGTCTGTATTTTTTTTAGTTAAAAAAATCATAATGCCTAAATGATGGTCACTCTAGTAATAGCAGAGTTGACGATATTACCTCCCCTGGATTATGACCTACATTTTGTGCTTCAACATCGGTTTTAACAGGCGTCAAT
Organism: Macaria notata; assembly: GCA_927399415.1. Classification (NCBI taxonomy): domain Eukaryota; kingdom Metazoa; phylum Arthropoda; class Insecta; order Lepidoptera; family Geometridae; genus Macaria; species Macaria notata. The sequence continues at coordinate 8,885,467 of OV656727.1, forward strand.
GTTTTATTAATACGCTAAACGATCTGCGTGGATACTCTTCCGATCATATCAACCTAGTTAAAGGAGTACTTAGTCTTTGTTCTTACGTAATTTTGTTTGTTTATGTAACGAGAGATGTTGGATGTTTTTAGCCTGATAAGGTATAATGGTAAGTAACCGTCGCCTATGGACGCTAACTTACTATACATATGTGTGTTTTCTATCTTTGTATAACATATACAATACTTCACACTGCACACTTAGAAGGTGATGGGATGACACCCCAGCTTCATTGTCTGACGGCAGAAGCCCATCAATATAAAATACACACACTCACACACACACACACACACACACACACACACGGATACACACATATACACACTCATGCACACAAACACACAATCTTACCCGGCCAAAGTGCTTAACATACCTATAGTACCTAATAATGAATCTACCTAAGCTTAAGCAGCATCTTCATGCGGTAAACATCAATCAACTGATTTCAATTTTCAATTTTCAAAATGTTATTTTTGTGATCATAAATATTGTATTAAACTTTTTGACAAGGTTTTACTACAGATATCTTATTTAAAAAGATTTTTTATAAACTATGGATGAACATTTCTGTAACTAAACTATGTACATAGCCGTGATTATTATTGTTTTATACATCTCTAGATAGTATTGAAATTATTCTTTTACTAGCGTCAACTTCTTTCTGGAAACAGGATCTTTTATAATTGGACCACCAAGATACAGGCTAACGCCTAGTTTGGGGTCTACAGTTAACACTATTATTGTATTGTAAGTTAAACAAAATATAAATATTGTAATATGTAGGTTAAGTTTTCAAATGGCAAATAAACATATTTTTACTTTTTTACTTTACTTTTTACGATAGATAGAATGATAGCATCGCTATCTTTGCTTCACGCTAACAACTCGTAAGACGAATAAAATTTAAATATTCTATTTATAGTTTGTAAACAAAATGCATGATTAAATACCAACTCGATTTCGAGCAATAAAACAAACGCCATGTTAGTTTCTGCAATCTGTTACATATATAATTACTAGTGGGTGCTCGCGGCTTCGCTCGCATTAAAAAGTAAAACTTGCATCCCCTATTTCGCCCTTTAAAGAATAGCATTTCCGAAAATCCTTTCTTAGCGGATGCCTACGTCATAACATCTACCCGCGTGCCAAAATTCAGCCTGATCCGTCTAGTGGTATGGGCTGCGCATTGATAGATCACTATATCAGTCAGTCAGTCAGTCAGTCAGTCACCTTTGAGTTTAACCAAAGTTACGACCACGAGTGAAATAGAAATGTAATGCGTTTAAAGGTCCTTACCCTCAGAGCTAGTTGAGACCATCTGGATGAAAGATACGTTCAATTATATATGAACATACAAATGTCAGGTGTACAGTAATAGAACTAAAAAAACTAACAACCAGACGGTGTATGATTTCATTTTTTTGTTTGTTTTTTATCTTTTTTCATACAATACATGCTTACACACTACTATCTACAAAAGTATAATGTTGTTTCTTAATCCCATATTTCTACTTTTTTAACACACAGGCTCCTGACTTCAAGCCACCTGCCTAGCCAAAACATCTTATTAATTCACCGTGCCGTAAATTATACAAATCACCTCTAAATAAAGCGTTTCCCCATCGGAACCTAGTTACTGAATCCGGTCTTAATTCAAACATGCTGGGCCTTCAGTAATCAAACATCAGGTACCCAACTAGCAATCCGAAAACTAATTTCCCTGTAAATTGTTAGGGTGCGATGTTGTTCGAGAAGGGAGCCTGTGATCATTAGCAGAGATTAGCTTAAAACGGTGCTGACACGGCAGTGTGATACTTTGGGTAACAGTAAATATGGTTTTAGCAAAGGATTTAGGTACCTAATTTCTTGGTAGATTTTCAAATGAAACATTTTATTTAAGACTTGAGAATGAGGTTCTATAATGTGTGTTATTAAATCAAAAGCAATTAAAATGTAATAATACAATACCGGTCATTCACCTTACACAAACGTTAATGTTTGCCAAATGTACTTAGATTTAATTTATTGACGAATTTAGTATTATTTTAGTACATTGTTTATTAAAAAAAAACACACTATCGAACCTAAATTAATAAATTAAAGGAAATATTGAGAAAAAAAAACGCAGCTGCAAAATTTATTAGCTTCTTATGCTCATGAATCAGAATGAAGAAAATAACTTTTCTATCAATATTTTCTAGGATTACCTTATAAATTGAGTTACTGTTAGTATTTGTAATCGATTGTTTATTGTGTTGGTCGGGTGCCGAATAATCAAATTGTTATCATAGACTCCCAAGTCTCGAATACGGTCCTCTGTAAAGGTGTTGTACTTAATAACTATTAAATACAGGGTTAATGTTGGCCATTTTATATCTTTTATATATTTATAAATTATAAACAACTACCTACTTTTGATATGTGACTGCAGAATAGTATATTATGTACCTATGTATCCTCTTAGTAGCTTGAAATTATAAAATTTTATACAATTTTTATAATGAAATTGTATCAAAAATTATATGTAACAGATAATTCTAATATATTAATAAGATAAAATGAGAAGTTCTATATATATAAGAATGTATCCTGTATCGAATTGAATTGTAAAAATGACATGCCAAATATGACTTTGTTGTAATTACTGGTGAAATAAATACCCTGGATCTGAATCTGAAACGTACCAAACTTTTCTTGTAGAACAGCTGATTTTTCTCGAGTTTCTAAAACTCGATGAACAAAAACGTTTCTTTTGATGTACAAAAGCCGCTTTTTAAAGTTTATGTCTTACTTACCCCCCGTACCTTATCCTGTATATGTATGTATATCGCTGAACTGTGTATGTAGGCTGCGGTAGGTAAGCTTTTGTGTATGCCAAGACACGCACGGTTCGGCAAACCTTTCTAATAAACTTATATGTTCAATTTTATCTATTTTCAAATTTCAGTTTTATTATAGTTATGCCTACGTATTAAGTTTTCTTAACCTTTAGTGAAGTCTAAAATAATTCATCGTTAGTTCAAGCTGTAAATAAATAAATAAAATAAAAATATCTTTATTTGATAGTTAAAATGTTTTACAGTGTAGCATAGTCTATGACAATTTCTAATATTATAGCTACAACTTATAGTTACAAGCTGAATGACCATAACGAAATAAAAAAACCAGCAATTTACTGTTAGGTATAGAATCGCTTTACGTAACCATATCGGCCATATTTAAATCAATACATAAATCAAATTATTATATAAAAGCACTGAGTTAGTACTTTGTGAAGATTTTCTATTTCTTTCATCTCATTTTGAAATCACAAGGATCATGACAGTATCTATACAAGATGGCATCAAAACATCGCACGTTGCTAGCCATACAAGGATTACTCAGTCCTGAATATTTCAATGCACAATACAATGTGTCGGGACGTGGGGATTCAGTGACAGACAAGCTGACAGAGTTTACGGAACAGATAGTAGGCATTAGGCTTGAGATACAAATTATAATGGCCTTCAAACTAGCCGACGAGTGATGTATAACTATTCATTTGATAATGAGCTTCTATGAATTGTTAGTTTTTAATTTTGTAAGGTGTATGTACGTTATACTTTGTAAAATATTTGTTTGCACTTTCAAGCACAAACGGTCTTACTTAGTTGATGTCATTCTTAAAGTATTGAAACGTGCGTCGCTATTCTGTATTTTTGTCAAATAACTGAGACCGTTCTTGCTTAAAAGTGTAGGTGAATGTTATAATCATCAAACAAAATTATTGTCCCTTAATTGTTGCCACTTATTTTTATATTACTTACTTACTTACATTAATCGTTCGTGTTATGAATACCAATTAATTGCAACCTATCAAAATAAAAAAAATATACAAAAGAGACAACCTAAGAGATCTAGACAACCGTCATAAAGCTAATAAGTGTTCAAGTTCAAGTTCAAGTTCAATTTATTAATAATAATAGGTATTACAGGTCACATCTTAAACTACGAGTACTTACTTAAAAGTATCATACGTATAATTTCATCTTATAAAATTGAACAAAATATAATGTCAATAATTAGATTAATAAAACAATCAATATAAATGTTCATACCTAGCGTATAGATAAGACCATAAATCTGTTAAGCCGGCTTCTCACTGCGCGTGTTGACCCGCGCCACGCCGCGCCGGCACGCGCCTCGCGCAGTGTGAAGAGCTTGGCGCGGGCAGGCGCGGCGTGGCGCGACCTATCCGCTAAAAGTCGGTAACTTCAAAGGCGCGGCGCGGGCTCGCGCGTGTCGGCGCGGGCGCGCGCGGCGCGGCGCGGCGTGTACCTACCCAGACAGACGAACACGATTGAACTCGTTCATTTCATTTTGACTCGTCCTACGTTGAGGTACTGTGGTGAATATGGAGTGGCCGAATGAAACGATCGCCGAATTTTTAACTTTGTATGAAGGCGAACCCTCTCTGTGGAATTCGAAAAATGCGGAGCATAAAAACAAAAACGACCAGCATGATGCCTGGCTGCGAATTAAACAGAATTTAAAAGGTGGTACCATACCGTTACAAGAAATTAAAAAGAAAAGGGATTCTTTAATGGGAACCTATAGAAAATTAAGAAGTAAAGTTTGCCAATCAATAAAGTCTGGCAGCGGTGCTGATGAAATCTATAAGCCCGACTGGCCATTTTATAATGTGATGGCCCAATTTTTGAATGATGTGTATAATCCAAAGAAAACGAAGGATTCTGAGGTAAGTACTTTATTTACTTAAAAAATTAATAATTATTTTGCCAGGCAACCGCACCGTTTGTTATAAAATATTCTGCAAACTGGTCTCTTATATTCTTGGCGGAAAGAGGTGCTCTTCTTGGCCGATTTTGGAGTGGTAGTAGGGAAGCAACTCCATTTTGGTCATCACGCCAAGAACCGGGCTGAATCTCGCCATCATCATTTTCGGTATCAAAGGATCCAGGAGGGGTATATATAAGTCTAGACCTTTTAGACCGTCTCAAAAAATTGTGTAACAATGCACATGTCATCACAATATCAGTTACAATATCTGGTTGTAAAAGCATGGGTTTTCTTAGTACTCTAAACACCGCAGACATAATGCCAAAGACATTTTCAACAATCCTTCGAGCTCGTGAAAGGCGGTAATTAAACACGCGTTCTTTAGATCCCTTATTATGAGTTCCTGCGTATGGTTTCATCATATTTTCCGTTAGAGCAAATGCACTGTCTGCAACAAATACGTAAGGTAGAGGTGTTACTTTCAGCGGTAAGCAGTCTGGCGGTGGAAAACCCAATTCCTTTCTACAGATTTGTTTATATAAGTTGGTGTTTCTGTATACACCACCATCGCTTATTCGGCCCTGGCACCCACAATCCACAAAAATAAAATTGTAATCCGCGTCGACTAAAGCCATTAATACAACACTGAATGTTTTGTGATAGTTGATAAACTCAGATCCACTATGAATAGGACTTTGTATTAGCACATGTTTTCCGTCGATAGCTCCTAAGCAGTGAGGAAAATTCCAAATTCTGCGGAATCCTTTCTCTATCCTTAACCAGTCAGATGATGTCCGTGGCAGCTAAAACAAATAAAAATATTGTAAATTATCATGAATATTTCTTATTTTTAGGTCACTGACGACATAGAAGAAATAGAAGATAACCGTGATTTAGATGCCTCTGAAGATAGTAAACAGGATGATGAAGAATCAGTTCAATTTAAAAGACCAAAACCTCTTCCTAAAAAACGTGCTAAAAATATTGATATAGAAAATAAAATGAACGAAGCATACGACTATTTAAAACAAATGACTCAAAAACCCCAAATCCCGCAAGATGAATGTTCATTATACACACAATTATTGTGCAAAAAATTGAGAGGCTTACAAGAAAATACACGTGAAATAGCGATGTTGGAAATTGATAGATTGATTTTCAATCTGAAGCAAAAAGAACTATCGTCAAACCCACATGCACAAATACTAATCAACCCACCACAGCCCACGAATTTTGGACATTCCGGCAATCTCTACTATCAGCCATCCACATCCTACCATCCATATCCTTCTCCACAGCAATCCCCAAATTTTCGTCCATCGCCTTCTTCACAGCCATCCCCAACCTATCATCCATCGCCTTCTCCACAGCCATCCCCAACCTATCATCCATCGCCTTCTTCACAGCCATCCCCAAACTATCATCCATCGCCTTCTCCACAGCCATCCCCAACCTATCATCCATCGCCTTCTCCACAGCCATCCCCAACCTATCATCCATCGCCTTCTTCACAGCCATCCCCAAACTATCATCCAACGCCTTCTCCACAGCCATCCCCAACCTATCATTCATTATCTTCTCCACAGCCATCCCCAACCTATCATTCATTATCTTCTCCACAGCCATCCCCAACCTATCATTCATTATCTTCACCACAGCCATCCCCAAACTATCCATCTCCACAGCTGTCGCAAGTCGAAACATCAGCTTCGCAAAGTCTATTAAAAGAATTCTATGAAGAGGAGGGTAGTAATTTAGTTTAAATGGATGATGTCAATTTCTATTTGTTTACGATTTAAAAAAATAAATGCTTAATTCTACTACTTACTTTTATTTCTTGTGATAGTTCTTTTATCAATGCTTTACAAACGTCCGTGACACAACTTGAAACTGTTTGGATAGATACTTTGAAAAGATATGAAAGGCTTGTGTAACTATCTCCGGTCGCTAAAAATCTGAGAGCAATTGCAAACCGTTCTTGTACTGGAATACATTTTCTCATATGGGTATCTTGTTTTGCAATTATAGGGCCTATTTTATTCATTAGATATTCGTAATCTTCTGGTGACATTCTACAGAAGTTCTCAAATTTTCTGTTCGGTTCTTTAACAAAATCCGATAGCATATCTGATCCATTGTATCTGAAACAAAAATACAATAATTTTTACTAAATTTTCCGGCAGCAAAGTTTCATTTTAAAACGCGCCAAACTTACCAATAGATACCATCAAATATATTGATGTATGTAATTATCTTAAAATACAAACAATGATTACCTTGACCGGCTCTTATTGAACGTTGACATCCACCAGCGTCTCCTCTTCTTCTTTTTGTTAATTTTATTAAGTAAACGATATCCACAAAATAAGACAAAAACGGCTGATGCAACAGCCATGCCTTCTTCTTCAGTGGCATTGCTCCATGGCTGGAGGTGGCAATTCGACTCACAAGACATAGTGCGCTGCGCTAAACAGACTGAATCAAACTGAGGTGTAAAGCCAGAAGGCACGCGCCGCGACGCGCCGCACAAACGGGTGGCGCGGCGTGTCGCGTGGCGTGTTCTTGCGCGTGGAGCGGCGCGACGCGTAGTAGCACGCGTAGTGAGAAGCCACCTTTAGGCCTCTACCCACAGGTCTGGCATTGAATTGTATTGCAACTTCAAAGACAATATAGCATAGAGACAGCTATCTATCTGCTATACAAAAAGTTCCGCATTAAATATATCCTGATTGGACCAATCCAGTCTCATATCATAATGACGAACCAATCATCATGCAAATGTATGGCTTGCATTATTTGAGCATGCCAGTGACGCCTACAAGAGCTAACTGCGTTCATCTATTTATTTAGAATAATAAGTAAAATCGTGTCTTATCTATTTCCACATTATTCTTCTTCATGTTCCTTAGGTTTTATCAAATTAGCAAAGTGATATGTGTATTGATTTTGTTATACATCCAACTAATTACATACTTCGAATTACAATATAAAAAAAAACACTTGAAAATGGCTAAAGATGGTCTAACTGCTCCAGCCCACTGCCAGAGGGCAGTGTGCCCAGTATCCTAACCAGACTGGATGGTAATGCTGATGCATTGAGCCAGAAATTTAAATGATTAATGAGACATCTACTCGGTGTGATGTTATTCTGCAGCCTACAGCTCCCTTTGTGTCGGATTAGCTAAGTGGACATGCAGACGAGTTCCTGGAGCCAACCCTTAATAAATCACGACAGGATCCACATGTTACGGGGATACTTTGCTTGTCGTGTTGGATGTTATTTAGGATCTAAAATGCTGTTATTAAATTTAGGATTTCAACGGCCATTGTCGTTGTTACTTGGCTAGTAAATTTGCTTACTGATTTCTGGTGAAATTAATAAACCTAATCATAAAAATGTGGAGTATTTGTATTTTTAATTTTTCACTAAAGGTATAAATTTATTTGAAAAAGGTTTTAATTGTAACTGTTTTTTGATGTATAAGTAGTTACTTTTACATATCTGTAACATTCAAACTTATATCCACATACCTTAAAGGATTCCTTGGGTCTTTTTTATCTTTAGCTAGCTAATGTACGATAGATCAGACTTAATTGACTAAATAAGCGCTTATATGTTAGTCCGCAGTATATTTCAATATTTTTCTAACATTTCTGAATAATTGGTTTAGAGTGAAGATAGAATAAACAATTATCCTCATACAATCACACACATTAAATGCCTTTTAATAATAGTGAGTGAGTTTATAATATGTTAAGTTAACATTTTTAATCGTCTGCGACCTTTGATAACTAGATTATGATAATTAGGAGAAATTCCAATATTTTCTTGAGTAATGAAAACACTCTGATTTATAAATAAAAGGGTTGTAGTGAAAATACGAGGTAGGAGTATGATATACGTTACATATTACACAAAATGAATACATATTTTAATAATAGCGAGCTAAACCAACAACTTAACCGTAAATTCTTAGGTTTTTAAAGCTCCAAAAAGCCTGTAAACTTTTTTGTCTAGGCATATTTTCACAAAATGGGAGCTTAATAAGTTTTATATTTAGGTTAAAAAGGGAGGACCGCAAGCTTTGCGTGCTTTTGGCAAGGCCCAGCCTTAATCCGGATTGTGGGCCGAGTTTCAAATGAATTTCATATTAATCCATTAAATAAACATGGCCTAAGAGAATAAGGGAATATTTAATGTTATTCCCACATAAATCAAGGAAGTATTTAATTAGCCCTTTCGTGTCGTTAATAGAAATGTAAAGCTTTGTATAAGGAGTGTGAAATAGTCGATGCACATGATTTTCAGTTTCAGTGAATAACATACAAACACAGCATTTACAACTGCCAGTTATTAAAACTATCGAGTAGTAGTCTGCAAATATCTATTTCCTTTGTAGTCTTATTTGCAATAAAATTAGGGACAGCGAATTTTCACCTATTTGACACCTACTCGTATGCCAGTCGGTTATAAGCATAGTGCAGTGTCAAATAGTGACACGCAAAGGTGCCATGCTCCTGAACACGAACAAATTTATTTGTAATAATTTTAAGTTTTACTTTATTTTAATCCAATTGACAGCAAGCCCTAAACAAGTCAATCTGGTAAATATCCTACTCGCATTAGCAAAGATTTTTATAAAATACCAATCTTACAAAGACTATCATATCATATAAATAGGGTTTATTAACAAGCCCATCAATCAATGTATTAAATAACCGCACAGGTGCAAATTGCAACAGCCTGTTACACTGTCATAAGACCTAACATATGGGCTAATAAATCAATACAATGGACCTAAATACATAATACTGACTAACGCTATAATTTTAGACCTCCTACACTTGAGTTTTGAGTTAGTGCCGCTTTGGGTACAATTTACTTGTTATAATTCGGCCGTTCAGAGAATGCGTTCCTGACACGTCGCGATTGAACTGACGACGTAACTTTGTAATGGCGTTGCAGTTACGATAAAAATATTATTGCTGGTTGTTTACCGTTTTAACAATTGATGAGCATTAAAACAACAATATTATATCAATAATCAATTATTGTTATAATTTTGTGCCAAACTGAGTGTCAAATAACTTGGTAAACAATAATTTTCTAAATCTAAACTGCGCTATTAAAAGGTTATGTCAGCGTTTTATATTTGTAGTGCTGTGCTAACAATAACAGGCAATAATAGTATCGTAAACAGTTATAATTTATAAAATAACACGTTATGTTTTTCTTTTTAAGAATGTTATACATGTAGGCAAAGATGATGATGAAGATACCACCTCCTCAAGCGAATCGGAGTCTTTTTAATATTCTGTACGCACATTCAATTCAATGTACTTTATTGCATAGAAATACAGATTGTAACTTTGTAACAAAGAATAAATAAAACAATGTTATTATATTCATTTTACCCTTTTTTGGTTTCCACTTAAAAAAACTAAAATATAAATTTTAAATGATACCGCCAATTTATTTCCGATAATAACTTAAAAAATAACGCGGCGGTTCATTTTGGAGGAACGGTAACGAACTCAGTGTTATGTTGCGCCCATCACTAGTCGTGACTAACTGACAGGTGTCAGGAACGCATTCTCTGAACGGCCAATTATAAGCTTAGATCATTTTGAGTAGCACCGAATAGAAGACAAAATTAGGTCAGATACCAAGGCTGAGTGGTTGACACGTTTGTTTATTAAGCTAGGTTCGAATCTCGCTAGGAAGAGAATTTGCGAATGGAGAATTTGAGTTTGTGATTTTACATAACAATAGAGTGCATATTATGTGCCTATTTCAGACCTCTCCCGCTGTGCATGAAATAAATAAAAGTTGTATTTGAAATATCATTAGTTTTGTAATTTCCGCTAGAATAATCAAATTTTGTATTAGCATAAATCATTATAATTGTTATAAAATACACACAAAAAAGTGACCAATGAAATAATGGACGACATTAGATAGCTAAGTAGGTGTTGAGTTAAATCTCATCAAAATTAATAGAGAACAAAAACGAAGAACAAAAAAGCCAAGCTCACAAATCAATAAGGTGTAAAGTTCATTATGAAACATGTGCGCATAGTTCATTAAAAAACATGGCGATAGGTACATACTATTATATAACACATTGTTTTAGTGTCAAGGTTAAATTAAGCACGGAAACCACACACATGTCATCATCATTACTCATCTCGAGTAGGTGATTGAATCCGTGCTGATAATATCTTATAATAATAATATCTAATGATCTTGACTAACTAATGAACCATACTCCTGACTCCTACTTGAAAAATGTACGTAGGAGAAATAATAATAAATAATTAAGCTAAGGGGTTACCAGTTCAAGATTTAACGTTACACATGAAATGCTTCAGACCACAGATTCACAATTTTCGATATTTTTTAGTCAAACTCTAAACACCACGCCAAACAAACATTTCAATTTTTTAAAAAACTCTGAAACTTTTGGATCTTCTTTGATTTGTGGATCCATGGATCACAGTCATTGTATAGTTTTCTTGTAAATAATCCCAATTTATGAATCACTAAGCATGTCGTCGGAAACGTTACCCACATAAAAAAGTTAAAAAAAACTATATGAGTATTATATCCGTTATCTAGTACCCACAACACAAGCGTTTGCTTAGTGTGGGGATAGATGGCGCTGTGTGTAATGTCCCGGAATATTTATTTATTTTATAAGTATAGTGGTAAAAAGTGGATTATGTTTGCCCTTATATACTGGTAGGTACATAAAATCCATTGATTTTTACGTTTATGGGGTAAAATGTAAGTAGGAACATAATCTTAAGATTGATAAGTATAATAACTTACACATAGTAATTAAAAAATAGGAACAAATTCTTATAATAATATAAAAACGTACTATATCAATTATTTTTACGTTTAGGGTTCAAATAAGTAATTTATGCACTTCGTAAATACCTGTGGTAAATAAGTTCGAACTGCACACGAAATTGCTCTTGAGCCTTGAAAGCTCGAAACAACAATGTTACTGACTGGGAGCTTTCTTGGAACTCTCAGAACCAGTTTTGAACTTTATCGGCCATTCATGTATTGACCTTTTAAGCTTTACAAGTCGTGTCACAAACCTTTTTAATCATAGACAATATAAACTAGGGAAGGCTTTTTTATTCAAAAGGTTTTGTCAGAAAGGACCGTGTCATCCCTATAAGGCCGCTTAAAGAGAGACGCTTGCTTATTTAGCCACTGTACGAACAATTCTGACAGTTATTATGTATGTCAAAACGATTAGGATATATTATCATCGGGCATCAATATGGGAATTAGTGAGAAAAATAAGCATGTAACGATTTGTATTAGATGCCCATAGCTTTATACATTTTGATTAATTTCAAATGGCCCTATTCAGTTCACAATGATTTGATGTTTAAGTGTAGCAATTGTAACCCTTTTCATACCATCAATATACAAAAAGGCACCGACTCCAAATTTTACGGATATCAATAAAAATACTTACATATATGATTGTAAGTTTCAATAATTTGATAGATTTTTTACTCCCAATTCTGAATTTTTGAGTCGCAAAAATAAAAAATAAATAAATAAATGTAGCGTGTAAAAACATACATCAATTAACCAAAACAAGTCACTTCCAGTCCTAATTAACAGTATAAAATTTAACATGAATATGTTGTTTTTTTCACCATAATAAGCTGTCTACTTGGTTTCATGTCTTTGCTGTTTTACCCTTGAACGTTTTCCTGTTACCAATACTTTGGTGATTTTTGTGAACATTACCTTTTATCTGACGCCTTTGAAAGAAATTTTGCAAAGATAAGTGGCCCTTGGAGTTGGTAAATCTTTTTTTAGAAAACTTGGCCGTTATTTGGATGAATAAAATATGTAAATTTATCTCATTCATACATATATTATTTATTTAATGTGCCTACATACATGGTTGTACCATTTCATAAACTGGATAGTATATGTATCTACTTTAGAATTATGTACATATCAAATTGTAATTGTTTTAACTAACTAATAATGTCTGTATGTGGGTTAAAAATAAAAGTATGGATAAAAACATCGAGCAATTAAATTGTAAATGCATAAATGTCAACTTAACTACCAAATTTGACCTCCTCAATGGCTTATGTAATTACAATTTATACATTTATTTATTTAGCGTATTATATTTAAGTAAGTATTGATAAAAAGAAAGAATCTTTATTGATATTGTAAAGTTGTAAAATACATAGGTATAGGTATAGGTACTAATATCATAGAATATGCTACACAAATTACAATATCTCGTCAAATCAAATTTATAACATTTAGTTTTAATAAAATTATATATATAGTATAGTATAGTACAATTGTATGCCTTAGCAGCCTAAAGGGCTACACAGAAATTACGTGGGCCAAAGCTATCGGAAGCGCATTCTCGTGTAATCGAAGGTATCGCAATAAATAGAGATCGCAATTAGTGCCGGTAGATCTATTGTTAGAGACAATATAACTCTAAGACACCTCTAAGTATTTAATCTGCTTTCCGACAAACCGGTGCACCATATATTATATTTCTCTTGAATAGCATCATTGCTTCTAAAGTATTGAATTGTATCAAAATTGTTGTAGAATTAGATCGGAACTGACCTCTAATCTCTGCTTCCTTCTTCCTATTTGAAGTAAAAAGCAACCAGTCTTTTCTTCTTTTTCTTTTCAGAGTCAGTTTTTCAGAGGATCAGATTTTATCACGCCATTTGTTTGTTAAAGATAGACGTTCGTCAAACTGAATAATAGATTCGCTGGGTCATCTTTAATCATATGAGAGTGAACAAATCTAGTGTCGAGAGTTTTCAAACTACTTTACTTTATCAACATACGATCCAACACGTATAAAATACATATTTTCTTCATGTTGTCTGTCTTTCTTGTTTTCTTTCTTTAATAAGACATGTCTTATATGTTTATCGTATGTTCAATTATTTTTTCAGTTCTCATACACAACATGAAATAAAACAAAGCAAAGATTGAAAAGATTGCAACTCATTCATCACTTTTTTCAATAAGTTCTGGTAATGTGATATCTATAGATAGGGGTGTCATTGTCAATGGATGTAGAATTTAATTACGCGACTGCGGACTGCTGTCTGGCGCAGGCTGGAGGGCATAAATCAAGGGTGCCTAGAGCTGCCTAGATATGCCTGCGTCGGCCCTGCTATGCAGTGTTGCTAGTAAGTACAGATTTGAAGACGTAGATCAGCTGATTTAGATATTGTATATTAAGGTAGTTAAGTTGTGTGGGTGACAGTTAAATCATCCAAAAATTACCTACTCAACCAGTTTAGTTTGTTCGAGTTGACAATCATGAATAAAGTATAGTAATACCTAGGCAAACCTATTCTGTAATAAAAGATTACTAAGAAGCATCGGTTAGTTTAATATGAGTCTGTGTTGCATACTTTTTTTTTCTCGTTTAACTACAATCATTCCAGCAGCCTAGTGAGTAACAAGCTCACTTAGAAATTAACTATCTGCACGAGTTCCTAAATGACCTTTCTGACTATATTCACTACATATTAATAACATAGGTACCCACTTTAAATTTAACGTTCACTACCTTACTACAAAAAGAAACAGAAGGCTATAAGAAAGTAGGAAAAATTCTTGCAGAGTAAATAATATATACTAATTTTCACAATTAATTCCGTACATTAAAGGAGGAGGAAAGAAAAACACAGAGACAAATTATATTTATTTACCCATGATACAAGCGTAAGCTTAGTATGGGGCTAGATGGCGCTGTGTGAGATGTCCTGAAATAAATTTAGTTTTACAGTCAATATTGTTTGGCCATAAGCAGATTTGTTCACACTTCACACCCTCAAATCTGTAGATCTCCTACAACGTCTGCAGTGCTGGTAGCACCGCAGTTATATGCACTAGTTTCCATATTTCAGGGCCGGTCGAACAGGCTCGATTGTGCAACGAATGGTGACCGATCGCAATCTAGATGGTTTAATAAAGAACCTCAGGATATATGATGACGAAGCGGTTTGTGCTTGACCTATTGTCGTTTTCACTTTGGTGATCCATTTATTTTTCTGTATCAACTATTTACAAGAATATTTAAGATAAACAAGAAGGTAACAAACGTACCACAAAATAAAAAAGGACTGCAACTCCTTCAAGTTGAAAGGGGAAATAATTTTGTTTAATATTTGGTATTATAGTATGTAGCATGTTCAGTTAATGGGGGCAAAAAATATCTATAGATTATTTAGAAATTGTAATATTCACCCTTAAATAATATTTATGTTCAGTGTATCTGCGTAGAGAGGTACGCGTTGATATCCTATTTTTTGACGTAGCTATTTCGTAGAATTACTTCGTAGCAAATAAATATTTTAACTACAATGGAAAAACTTAGACACATTGGCTTCAATTCTAGACTAATGCTGCCATCTATTAAATGTCTTTGAAATAACTTCATAATAAAAGCGGGAAAGCTATTCGTGCTGCCATCTATTGATCGACATTGAAATGAGTTGCTATGGTACTGTATAATAGGCTTTTTTGCTTCCAGAATCAAGACAAATAAGGCTCTGATTCTGTAAAACGAAGGCAGATGGCGTTGTTATCAGCAAAAGGCAAATTTTCGTTTGATTACATGTATTTTGTAGGTAAGTATGTAGTTTTCTTTTACGTCTTACTTATGTAATCGTTCTAATGTTTGAAAAAAATATTGCAAAGGAAAGCGTTAGCGTTTTTTCTGGTTTTTTCTACATGCTTATTTGTAATTTCATAGTACGTACCTTTGCTAGCTTTGCAGCTATAATGTATTTACGTAATTAATTTTGGCCGATAGTGATGAAAATGATTTTGTATGTATTACCTACTTACTGCAATACAATAATGAAAATATATAAATAATATATGACAGAGCCTTCAGCTCAGCCATACAAAGATCTTCTAGGCCACTGGCAATGCATTACTGAAACAGTATTCGCTTCGATGGTATATTTACATAATTTGCAAGTTCGAGCGTAAATATAGCATTCATACGATAACCGTGTCGAAGGAAAAAGTACCTACTTGACGAGTAGATTACTATTTTACTATTTGTGTTCTACCTGTGTTTTCTTTACTTCGTTAATTTATATCACTAACTTTGTAACTAAACAAGCAAACCGATTTGCAGATAAAATAGGCGGAACTCAAAAAGTGTTTATCCTATTAAACTAGTATTCAAAACTAGACAACCGCATAGGGCCTCCTCGTTTTTGCCATACCTCCACAAAATCTCATTAATAAAAGTACAACCTTGAATTCAAAATCCCATTAAACAGGTTTAGGAACATTAAAAAAATGCCTACAAAATAATATAGGCCTAGTGTATGTATGTACCATTACAGGGTTATTGCAAACAAATAGTTTCCTGTATGATGATTCACCGTAGGTTGGCCAATACTATTACAAGAAGTTGTTTCTTATGCTAAAACTCTTAATTGATTAGACGGTTGGACCGCGTACTGTGTGGTGCGCCAGGAGAGGCCCTCTAGAGCAATAGGTGCAAACGGGCTGTTTTTTTTTGTTTAATGATAAGACGATGATAATGAAGATAACTTTTACATCTAGGATTTACATTCGGTTTTCGTTTCGTTCCTGTTGTGTTTGTGGCTTTGTGCCCTACAGTAGGTCTCTGGAGAGCCTGAAGCGTAGGGCACATCCACGCCCAAATTCTACAACAAACAGAGATCGTATAGGCTTCCACTTTGAACTGGAAGCAGTTTCTGAAGTGAGTTCGACGTGTGTTTTGAAGTTGCCCTTTTTTCTATTATGCTTAACCGTGAGATTTATCCGCTCATAACTGGAATTCGCTGTTTACCTATTTGTAAATATGTTCTTTTAATTTTAATTGAGTGTGGCTCAGCGGATCCAGTATCTGCTTTTCATCCAGACACACTCTGGTTCAAATCCAGCCCTACACTAATGACTTGTGTTTTCAAGTTAAGCGTGGATTTGCTTTCGTTTAACGGTGAAGGAAAACATCGTGACCGACATGTTTGAGGACCACAATATCCGGATATCCTTCTTCGAATATCAACACAAGGGCGCCCACCACGATGTATTTGTCCAAGACAACTCTCCAGACGAATTAATTGTGCGGGGTAGTCATGACCCTCAGTCATGTCATGAAGAAATACTACGACTCAAGAAAGAGAGTGAATTTTTTTTATTGTTTAACAATAACAACGTATTTTACCAGAAAGTCTGTATTAAGAGCTTATTTCGGAAAATTTTTGAACCTACCATTCTGTTTTGATCAAATGTAAATTAGGTATGTGTAGGTACCTACTTATGACTTTTTAATAATTTGCGCAAAAACTCATGAATGTAGTTAGATCCAACTAGTTATATAGGTTGTGAATTTAAATTGATTATGTTTACATTATTGTAACGGTAGGTAGGGAGTTAAGTTAAATTAAGTTTGCAAAATACAATTCTTGCGCTTGCCCACCAAGCAGGCTAGCACTTTGAAATGTGAATTATCCGTGTAATATGTGCTAAGTGCAAGCGAGTGTGGCCCAGCGGTTCCAGTGTCTGCTTTTCATCCAGACGCACCCTGGTTCAAATCCGCCCTACACCAATGATTTGTATTTGCAAGTTATGTGTGTAAACCGACATTTTTGAGGACCACAATATCCGAGGACATGCGTCTTCCGTGGAAGGACCTGGGCGCCCACCACGAATTCTGCGGGGAGTCACGACCCTCAGTCATGAGGAAATACGACTCGAAGAGAGAGATGTGCTAAGTATATTAAAATGTTATCAGTATCATTTGTTGTTTAGCTAATTTCTTGAACTCCTTGTTTTTAAGACATTTCACTTACTTTTCTTTACCTTTATAATACTCTGTTTACGCCATTATACTTTCCCTCGATGATATTTTTTTAAAACTGAAACGTCATGTAAATTTTTTTTTTATCATTTATTGTTTTATTTAATCACTTAAAAACAAGCCCCTTGTGTAACGATATTTAAACGCATTTAGTATTTTTCACAATGTAATTTTATCACTAAATAGCTAATATGAATGTAGGGCATCATTATAGGTATATTTAACTCTTAACAGTTTATCTACGTCAATTTGAAAACCTAATCTAACCAGTGACTTTAGAATCTGAAGGCATTTTCACTAATACAAAATAATAAAACGTACTGGTGCATAGCCTTGTCATTTAACATTAAATCTATACATATAGGTAATAAAGCTAAAGAGGATCTGTTTGTCTGCAAAAACGGTTGAACATATCATCATATTTTTTGGTATGTTAATGGAATGACCCCTATGACCTCATACTACCTACCTATGAGGTCCCGGAAGTGTCATAGGCTACTTTTTATCTCGAAATAACGCGAGCGAAGCCGCGGGCGCCCACTAGTTTACACATAATATTAAAAATCTCGACGGCGTTTCAGAAAATCTGCTGTAACAGATATACCTAAATAACTTTTCCCTGACGATGCCAATGGCCCAAACAATTCTTTTAGCGTAGCCCTAACACACTTTATAGATAAACCTAACAAATAAAGTGTATACTTGGATACTTAAGTTACCTACTTATTAGGGTCACTGGTCTCAAACACATTTCGTACCCAGTGATGCATGATCGGGTTGTAATCCAATATGCACGGAAGCCAACTTAGATGTACTTAGATGTATCACTAACGTACAATAGGAAGTTTATTGTGAAAATAGGAAAATTATTTTCGTAATGCCCATAGATATATTGTAACTGTGTATTATAAGTTAAGGCATGTCAATGGCCCTAAGGGTAGTATGAAAGCTCTCGACACCAGAGTTGACTACATATTATGTACGAACTTAGTGTACTTATTATCATAATGTGACATGTAATAATCTTACGTGATTGCTAAAATTGGAAATCGATGCAATTATTCCTTGGAAAAAAAAACACCTCTGTATTCTCATAGGTTCGTTATAAGATAAAAATTGGCGGTTGGTGAACCATTGACACCAGAGTTTACCACTCCCTATAAATGTTGCACAATTAAATATTTATTGCATTAATCAATTCGTGGGTCAATATAGATAACTCTTTATTGTCACACACATATCAAACAAAATTAATAAAATATACTTACATAAATTACTCTAGTGCCACAAGTGGCGGCCTTATTGCTAAAAGCAATCTCTTCCAGGCAACTGTTGGATTATACATATTAACCATTGGATGAATATAAATTATTAGATCATGTTTGCACTGAATAATAATCACGGTACAACTATAAAAGTTATTTGGACAAGCTATGTTTAAATTTTCAATTGAGGCGCGTATTAGCCAAATATAAACAACGGCATACTTAAGGTCCCGAATACTCCGCACATCGGCCTTTGTTGACATCGTTTAGGTATTATCTAGTGTACCTACGTCCACCATCGTCTGGATGGGGCTGGCAGCAAGCCATACAGGCGCCGGTCGCAACACAAGACACACGCACACCGCGACAATGTTACTAACTTGCAAAGAACACTTGTGTCAATAGCAAAACTACACCCAGTGCAGTTCTGCAGTTCACTAAACCGCGACAAATGTGTGAATAAAAAAAAATCGTGAGATTAATAAGTACTAATTATTAAAAAAAATGAGTGTCAAATATGGCTCCACGGATGTGAAGGATAGCAAAGAAAAAGTTGCCAGTGAAATAGTGAACGGTGTCGAAGTTCAAATAAGGTACGACATTTTTAACATCTCTTGTTAGCAGTCATTATCTAATTTATTGCGAATTCAGACTCGAAGTGGACTTGTAACTAGGTACAGATTATCCAATTTGTGAATGGAGTTTGGGCACGAAACGGGAAATAATTGAAGTTAATCTTCTTGAAATACATAAGGAAACATCAATAAGTCAAGATGCGTGTAGGAGAGTTTTAGGTCATCAGGACTTGAGGTAGATTATTATTTCTATTGCCTCGATGTGGGCGGAACATCAACCTACTCTCGTCTTAATCAACATTATCATTAATAAGTGCATTGATTTTAGAATAGAATAGAATATATCTTTAATGTACACCAATGTAAAACATAAATAACAAAACAGGAAATAATCTTAAATATATTAAAGTGCTGTACATTGGGCGGCCTTATCGCCTTAGGCGATTTCTTCCAGGCAACCTTTTGGATGGACATTACATTGAAGCGGTAACAAATTGGAAACGTTCTTTCAAGTCAATAGGAGTTGAGGGAATGAATAGGACTTTGTAAAGAAGGGACAGGATATGAGAATTGCGACGATGACGGATGGGCAACCACTTCAGCTTATCTTAATAACTGTAGTTCGATTTTAAAGTTGTGTTTAGAGTTTTTTAGTTTCCATGGGTCGGATGACACGTTTAATTGTAGGTCCCGGCTGTTAGGCTAGTACAGCAGTCGATAAGCCATATCGGAGGCCCCTAGGGTGGTTTGAAAACTCTCGACACCAGAGTTGGCCACTCTCATTAGTTAAGAATAAGAAGTTTATACTTTCTATGCTATTTTCTAGAGCTACAAGCAAGTACCATCTGTAACGCGACTGATTTATGCTTATGGTTAAATCTGAATCACTTATGTATATTGTCATCGTACAATCATTACACGATATGTTTGGTTTATGTGCTCGTATATAGTTATATATTTTTTTTATATAAAGGAACGTAAAAGTTTACGATCGTACTTGTTCCTTCCTAAGGTTATACCTGAACTAGTGGGTGCTCGCGGCTTCGCTCGCATTAAGAAGTAAAACTTGCATCCCCTATTTCACCCCTTGAAAAGTGGCATTTCCAAAAATACTTTCTTAGCGCATGCCTACGTCATAACATCTACCTTCATTCCAAATTTCAGCCCAATCCGTCCAGTGGTTTGGGCTGTGCGTTGATAGCTCACTATACCAGTCAGTCAGTCACCTTTGAGTTTTATATATTTAGATAGATAAAAAGCTTTGAATGACAATTGATTTTGAAAAGTTTTGTGACTGTTTTAATGTAACTGTGAGGAAAACATCATGAGGCAAACGATATACTTTTACAACCAGAAATCTGGCCAAGAAAAATCACCACTGCTCCTGTAAAAGAGTCACTTTATGACCCTGAGCCCAAGCCAAAATGATGAAGAAGAATAACTATACATCATTCTGTTAGTACAACACGTTATTGAAAAAAAGTACACATACCTAAGAATACAAATAATATTTTAACCCAGATTTATGCAAGTAACACAACGGCGTCCCACTAGTTAGTAATATTAATTCATTATCATCATCATATCAGCACGTATCCACCCACTGCTGAGTATAGGCCTCCTCTCCAGTGCGCCACACAGCCCAGCCTGTCTAACCCAGCTGCTACCAAACCAATATTCTTTAGTGAAAGCAATAAATAGGTGTCATGTAATGTATAGTTTTTAGACGCGGTTAGAGGGTGTAATATCATCTAGGTAACTTTGTAGTAAATTGTCTAAGCATGGTATAAAGTTGTTATACTTATATGTTTGTCTGAAATCAACTTGACTTATTATAGATATTATTTAAAACCTAACCTGGATAACGATCCAACGTGGTAATGCGGCCAGCATGCTGGGCACGCGGAACTCTGGCAATGTGCTAGAGCACTTAGACTATCTATTGTCTTATCTAAAGATTTGCTAAGGGATTTTTGATTTATTTATTTATTTATTCACACTAGCAAACATACAATTTTTACAGAAAAAAATTGCATGTGCGCCGAGGTATTATTTTGTACAAGTATATTAAGATCTCTCTTACATAAGGCACAGACTTACATTAAAAAAAAAAACAATTAAATCAGACTGTTATACATAGAAATTAGTGTCGCTAGATCAACAAAGCAAAGCGCGAATATAATAAATTAAATTCCTTTGAGTTTCTATTACGTTCTACGATTTGTACGGACAACAATTGCCAGTTAAATCTATACTAATATTATAAATCTGAAGAGTTTGTTTGTTTGTTTGAACGCGCAAATCTCAGGAACTACTGGTGCGAATTGAAAAATTCTTTTTGTGTTAGATAGACCATTTATCGAGGAAGGCTTTAGGCTAGAAAACATCACGCTGCAACTAATAGGAGCGAAGAAAATATGGAAAATGTGGAAAAAACGGGGAAAATTATTCATCTTTGAGGGCTTCCGTTGCGTGCGCTGCAAAAACGGTTCAAGATATCAAAAGAAAAGGATAAAAGAATTATATCTCCTGAAATTATCTAACAAAATTTCCGCATCAGTATATGTCTACATATATTTGAAGATAAACTCACTAGAACCGTTTTTAGGGCAATAACTAAGTCGCAGGCACAGCTAGTTAGTAATAATCATTAGGTTCTACTAACTTATATATCTATGGTAACAATATAGATAGGACTAACTTTGAGCTAAGTATATCTGTAGGTACATACATAAAAATATGAAATAATAAGTGTTATGTCGATTTAATAATTTATTTAATTTAATAATTAATTTAATTTATTTTCAATTTTCAATGCACCCGGGATACAGTAAAATATCTTGTGCGGGTGATAACATACTGTTATTATCTCTATGAGTCGTATTTACTCATGACTGAGGGTCGTGACTCCCCCGCAGAATTAATTCGCTAGGCGAGTTTTCTTGGCCAGATACATCGTGGTAGGCGCCTCGGATATTGTGGTCCTGAGACATGTCGGTTCCTCACGATGTTTTCCTTCACCGCTAAGCGTACTGTTATTATAAGTAATGCCAAATAATAGGTCTTTACCTATGAACTTGCCGTTTTTTTCTTACATTTTAATCTGTTTGTAACTTTTACGTACAGCTATATTTTTTCCAAATACAATTTTTATTGTATCAATTGTTGAATTATGTACCTTTTAGATACAAAAAAATGTATTACTAGTGTATATTACTTATAGGGAAGTCATTGAAAACACCTCTTTCAATGTGTCGTCGGTTTCACTACTTTAACTAGGTATATTTTTATCATATTCTCTGTTTTTGAGAAATTGATATACGCAGTGCATAGCTTTTTTTCCATCTAACTATAGTTATCAATTGCATCTAAATCTGTTCAGACATTTTTCTCAATTTCGTCATACAAATCGGCAATTTCATAGGTAAAGACCTACATAACAGTGTAGCTGTAAGTTTTTTGAACTATTTTTTGTTTTGTATTGTATTCATACTAAACAGGTAAGTAACTTAGCTGCACATAAAATTGGATTGGAAATATATAAAAATGGATCTGTTCTGATAGTATGAAATAGATTTAGATGGTGTTTTCTTGTTTATTTTCGTCAATCACTATACCTAACATATAAAATAATTAATTATGTTGAAGTATCACGGTAAAAAATAAAGAGTTAAATTAGACGATAGGTACTTATAGCACACCAATCAAAACTAGTAACCATAGGTATTTGGTTTTTCTCTTGTTACTGGCGTTTACCTCAGTTATAACTGGGCGTTTTAATTACAAACGCAATTTAATAAATAGAGATAAAGATTGTACCTAGTACCTTATTATCTATCTTGCGGTCGAAGAATTGGATGCGGGACAAGAAAACAAATTTTCTTCCATTTTAAAAGTAACATGACTCTTGTGCCGACGTCTCGTATTGTAGTACTAAAGGAACGTTCTTATTACAGTAGCCAGTATAGAAGAAAATGGTGGAGTATCAGTCAAAATACCCTTTACGGGCTCGGCCATGTATACAACGACCTCTGTGCTGCGATGTGGTTCTCCTATATGATGCTGTTCTTTCAAGCTGTGATGGATATGAGAGCTGGTGTTGCTGGGACTATGCTGTTGCTAGGTAAGTTGAAAACGATAGCGTACAGGTTCAGAACTGCCCCGTATCTGACATGACTTAGCGACTATTTAGTAATTTGCTTGTGTAAAATAGTTCCTACGCCCTACCACTGTGAGAAAAATGGCTGTAATAGTTTTAATTACGGTTTTTCTGACTGAAGTGTCTGTCTAACATATGTACGTACAACTTACCTTATCGTTATCTAATGAACATAATAATATGACGTTTATTAAGAACTTCTCTTAGGCCCTTTGGGTTCAAAGGGTTTGCACTCATTTAGCAACAAAATTCCACAGTAAAAATCGCTTAATGTGTCGAGTCGTTGTGCATGCGGTTCTTTCCTTTAATACGATGATCAAAGATTTACTGTGAATTGTTTTTTAATATATATTTTCTTATTTGCAGGTCAAGTAGTAGATGCCCTGGCCACGCCAGCAGTAGGGCTACTGGCTGACCGGTACGGTACAAAGAAAGGCTGGCATTTAGCAGGTAAGTAAAGAATAACACATGATATCACGTTAACAGCTTCCTGTGGCTACTGATAAGAGACTTGTACTACTGATCGAGTTGTTGCGAGTTTAGAATTGAAGTTTGTTTAAGATTTGTTCCTAAGGAACCACGAATATTTCATTTACTTCCTGCATAGTTTTTACAAATCCTTTAAACCTTTACAAGGTATGTTAAGTCAAGTGCCTACTTATATCTATTAATGTACTTATATTTCTTAGGATTAGGATTCTTCTTGCTTTTTTTAACTTTGATACGAGTGATTAAAAACAGGAGCAAACAAATACAATTCTTTTTATTCATAACTCCATAGTTACAAGTCAGAAGTAGATACAAGTACATGTATTGTTTACAATAGTAAACTTTATAAAAATTGAAATGATGAAAATTGCATGTATTTGTATATAAAAAAAATTGTTATCATTCGCATAATTAAATAATAATAAAAAAATACAATGCAATATAGATTATGTCAAAATTATAAATGTCAATAATATCAAATATATGTCAAAACAATTTTTAGCTAAGCTTATTCATAATTTAAACTGTACCTAAAATACATTTTAATATTTGCTACTGTTGTTATGTATGTACAAGTATGTATTACCTGAGTACGACCGTTCCAAGTACCTAGATAGATATTTTGTGCAATATAGCTTTTACTTACGATAAAAACAAAGTTTCACATGATTTCTTAACAATATTATACCTAATCTATCATTCAAACCCAATGCATCAGCGAACGGAATATTTGCACTAGGTAGTTCATGGCCTACTTTTGCTATTATTCCCACATACATAGGTATTAGGTAGTCGTATTTGAAACCAAAACAAAACTACATATGTTACACGGATATAGAGGCTTGTGAAAATCGGCAACTTGTTGTCGTTAAGTTACCCAAACATATTCTTTTGTTGACTGTCACAAAGATCCCATGTTGTTTAAAACATTGACCAATGGATTTCAGATTCACGTAATTTTTGCTCGTACTTGTTACAGCTAGTTTTGAAATTAATGTAAAATTAGAGAAATAGGTCGATTAGAAAACCATTTTATAAAATGCAAGTTCATTTCGTTCAACTGTTTTTGTGTTACGCTTGTCTCTACCTAAACGTTTATTGATGCTTGTCCGTTATCGATAAATATTATGTACCTACTTATTTGCATTGCAATCTTGTCACATTATAATTGACTTCAAAAAAGATTCTTACAGAAGATTATATTGATTGCAAGTATACGTGGTTATACATTTTTTTCACTGATGGATTAAAATTTTGTTTATAGTCGTTATATTTATGTAGTTTTAAATAGAAGGTACTCTTTCAGCTTATTACGCTTGTATGATGTTTCAAAGATATTTTCTACAAGCTTAGATCATAAAACAAGACTTAGTTTAACTTATTGTAGTAGCAGGTGGTTACATTGTTATCTTAGACCTTCAAGACATTCATTGTAACTGGTGAAACAGTAACTGAAAATAGGTAATAAAAGGGAGTTCATTAAAATTACGTCTTTCTTTAGCCATAATAAAAAAACAACACGGAGTACTTTTTATACCTATTACCTATAGGTACTAGTACTTTTGTCCACTATGAGAGCCATGTACCACCACCATATCAATAATCACGATAATCGATCGCTCCATTGAGGCGTAAAACAGGACAGAAACAGACCAAAAACACTCTTTCCCTTTTACACAATGGTACGAGATATCTACTACTGACACTCAGGGAATAACATAGGGATAAAGATAGTGTATTTATTTTTGCATGATTGCCGAAGTAACTTCCCTTTTTTGCTTTGTTGGTAAAAAATAAAAACCTTTCTTTCCAGGCTGTGTACTGGTAACCTGCACATTTCCTCTGCTCTTCGTCCGATGCTGGGGCTGCTGGTTTGGAGGCAGTGCGGAGTACCTCTCGTGGTGGATGCCGGTCTACTACGCTATACTCATCATATTCTTCCAAGTCGGATGGGCGGTGGTCCAGATCTCTCACTTGGCTATGATCCCGGCCATCTCTGATAACTTGCAGATTCGCGCGGAACTGACTTCTATTCGGTAAGTGTTTGAGAAATTATAATCCGATTTTCTGATTTCTTTGCTTGGCACAAGATAGGGACAAGTTTGCTGAGAGAAGTGGGAAAAGAAAAAGAACCCCGACACAAAAATACTATTGTAGTTGGACCCGTTTGTGTACACCTACATTGATACTTACCAGTCTTCATCATCATAAATTTAAGGGCCGTGCCCTTGTCTGTGGAGTATGCGCCATCCTTCCCGGTCTTCTGCCAATTCCTTGACCTCCTTATACGCCATGACACCCGCCTTTTCTTTTATTTGCTCCATGTATGATCTTCTCGGCCTTCCTCTTCCTCTTCGGGCTTCCAATTTTCCTTCCATGATGTTTCTTATAAATTTGTCATGTCGTATAAGGTGGCCAACCATCTTCCCTCTTCTGTTTTCAATAGTTGCCAGTATTGTACGGTGTTCTTGGACCATGCTCAGCACTTCTTCATTGGTCTTTCTTTCTGTCCAACAAATTTTCTCCATCCGCCGCCAGCACCACATTTCAAAAGCTTCTATTCGTTCACTATCTCTTTGAGTCATGGTCCAAGTTTCGCTTACCAGTCTTAATAGTTAAAATATTTTCTTTCAAATGATTTTCAGAATGTCTGTCTATTTTTTATAAGTTTAAAAGTAATTACGCCATAAGACAAGAAGGCATAAGGCAATTAACGGTAGGCACACTTCGGTTTCTTGTAGATGTATACTAATTACCACCTAATCTTAGTAAAGAATTTTTGTGAAAAAAAAATACAAATAAATAAAAAAATGACTAAGGACTATGATGAGAGTATATTCCATTCTTTTGTACAATATTGATATTTGTTTCTGACCGCTTCCGTTTTATTTTCAGCTATATGGCTTCAGTGATGTCGAGTTTAGCCGTCTACCTCATAACTTGGGTGGTGCTGAGGGCAACGAACTATAGCACCTTCATCGGACCGGCTGATGATTATAAATTTCGGGTAATGTATTACTTTACAAATACTATCTCTATTTTAATCGAAGCGAGAAGCATATTACTTGGCTATTTTCGTAAATACATAGGTAGATAGATTTTACGCTAAGAATAATATAATAAATATACTGGAGTTAACAAGAAAAACACATTTCATATTTAAGAATTTAGGTGTGTAATGTGTATAAGAAAATTATGTTTGTAAGTATTTATTTCGTTTAAATACTTACTCAAATCTTATGCCTTGCAGCATTAACAGAATTATACTGTAGGTAATATAATTTACTATTTTATGCAGCATATAGAATAGATCTTGGCTTATAAACTCCTGTGTTGTGCTATATTTCATCGTCACATCGTTTACTTTCACTGCTTTTTCCGAGCATTGTACAGCTGTTATTGTAATGTACGATAATTGCTCCCATAATGATGATGTTTTATCCACATAACAGTCTGTTACGTGTTAATATGCGCATATTTTGCGCTATGAAATGCTAGCTATGAAAATATCATATTCAGAAAGTAGATTTTTTCACACATCTCTCATATTTATAAATCTAGTCTAAACTAGACTCAAGTCACAGAATCTCAAGTTTAGAAATGGGGGTTAGGAAGAAAAAAAAAACCGGCCAAGTGCGAGTCGGACTCGCGCACCGAGGGTTCCGTACAAACCTGCAAGGTTTACAAAGTATTTTGTGATGTAACTAAAAATTTATGGTTTTCGTAATTTTTCCTTTATCTATGCTATAAGACGTTGCTTCGTACCAAATTTCAAGATTCTGAGTTTACGGGAAGCACCCTGTAGGTTTTGATTCCCTTGCAAGTGTCGAAAATTTGCGGCATAAATGGCTGTATCTTTTGATTGCGTTGGCTTAGAAGTTTGATTTTTTCACAGCTTCAAGGGACAGTAGACCTGAGTAATTGATATAAATTTCAGCTTCATACCTCTACGCGTTCCTGAGAAAAAGGGTCTTGACAGACGGACGGACGGACGGACAGACGGACAACAAAGTGATCCTATAAGGGTTCCGTTGTTTCCTTTTGAGGTACGGAACCCTAAAAAGGACCAATAATTGTTAAAATTAAACCGACTACAAAATCAGCCTAAAACAACAAAACGATAATTTTCAATAAGCCCGTTATGAGACAATGTCAAGATGTAATATTTACCTAGGTACCTACCTAAAATACAAAAATAAACAGTATTTTTTAATTTGTTTAACGCTATAACTAAATTGAAACCGAAGGCAATCAACAGACTGCATA
Source organism: Macaria notata (assembly GCA_927399415.1). Taxonomy (NCBI): domain Eukaryota; kingdom Metazoa; phylum Arthropoda; class Insecta; order Lepidoptera; family Geometridae; genus Macaria; species Macaria notata. The sequence goes on from OV656727.1 coordinate 8,913,926, forward strand.
TTTTGAACTAGCCCATTATATCAAATAAATAAATATTGTTTCAGAATGTATCAGTCATCATATCTGTCATCGGCATAATTTCCTTCGCTCTCTTCCAAATATTCTTCCACCTAAAAGAGCCAAAGGATCAGAAATTGAACGGTCTCCCAACAAATAGTACCATTGCTGCAGAAACAGGCGAACCCATCAAGCAGGCCAAGTCTAAAATTATGCATTTCCTGCAGATGCCACTTCTGTACCAGACAAGCTTATTGTAAGTTCATAGGAACTATGTAATATTCAACGCCCTTGCGCAATTGAATGCAATTGATGCCAATGATTTGCACTCAATTTTGCGATCTATTTTGCTTACCCACCAGGGAGTAGCCAGATAGACCGATAGAGAGAGTTTGGTTATTTAATAACTCTTTTTTCTTATGTAAGTATATGTAATACCTCCATGTTTATCTCTTTTTCGTCCATCGGACATGAAAAATAAACAAAAAAGAATAATTTACGAAGCTGTTAGTAAAAAAATATTTTTTATTAGGTCAGGTACCTAGGTATATGAAAACTTAAGTAATATTTTTATCCCTTCATTTTCCTTACTTCCAGATATGTGTTCTCACGGCTATATTGGGCACTAAGTTTGGTCTACGTCCCGCTGTTCTTAGAAGAGCGTCTATCAGTCAACCCAAGCGCTGGATCGGAACTGGTGGCCAGTGTACCTCTGGTCTTATACATATCTTCGTTTTTCTTCTCCCTGCTTATGAAGAGCAAAATGTATACTATCGGAAATCAGGTGAGACACGACACAGAATGCGACTTAACGCCTACTTTAATGAAAGAGCAAAATTCTTATTGCACGTAAAATAAAAACAGGCGTTTATTTCATTGCTCTATAAAGGATTTAAGTAATTGATTTCTAAATTAACTCGTAATATATTTTCAATTTTCAGTTATCCTATCTACTGGGAAGTTCTCTAAGCTTAATAAGCTGCTTGTGGATAGCTTTGGCCATCGATCCCCACGCAAATATAGTGCAGATCTACTTAGTGGCTACTTTAATAGGTAAGACTTGTATAATAGGCACTTTTACTATTTTTCAATAACTAGTCTCATGTGATATAAGTAATTAATAAAGACATTAAGGCCATTGAGGACAGGACATCCTGGAGAAGCATGGAGTACCGAGTGATGATTAAATTTATAATAAGTACTTAATTTTTATATTAAATTTACAATATTTAATTTATACTAATATTTTGGTTAATTTATTTGTTTCATTTATCTTGTGATGTAAGTATATCAAATATCTTACATGATGAATAACTATTACTATGACCCATAACTCATAGTCGTGACTATTCATTTAAGATTAAGGTATCGAAGAAAATCCTTTTCCAATAAATCTGAATAATAACTAACCACTTTTTCCAGGTGCGGGTAGTTCGATCACCCTCGTGGCCAGTCTGTGCGTGACCGCCGACCTGATCGGACCTCACTCGCACCAGGGAGCCGCCATCTACTCAATTGTTACGTTCGCTGACAAACTTGTTACCGGCATCGCTGTAGTGGCTATTGAGAACTAGTAAGATAATTTAGAATTACCTACTGCCTACCTAAAAATGGAAATTAAAGAAAATTACGCCGTGTAGGAAGACAGACGACCAGCAGAGGGATTCCAAGAGCTGTGGATAATGTTGATGAAACTGTCTGCATTGCCTTGACAATTTTTTCGTGTTGACTGTACATTTTAGAAGATAGTTTGTAAAGTTAATATAAATTTTAAGATTTGGTCGTAAATAAAAATGTGAATTAATTAAATTAAGTGAATTGTTTAAGCATAGGTTAAAACATGGTACAAAATGGAATCAGACAGATATAAATTACTTGTAAAGTAGGTACCTACCTACCTGTATTATCCCCACAAATCTTCGACACACATAATCTGCATTCCGAAACGAAATATATCACACGCGTTCTCAAGCGTTATCATTTTACCCAAATTTTCCTCTACTTGATTCTGACCATACGACATACATGCAGACATAATTGTTAAAAAGTTTTTTCCTCTTTTTTCCAGTAAGTGCAACGACGCCCTAGACTGCCCTCAGTACTACCGGGGAGTCCTCACCTACGCGTGCGGAGGCAGCGCGCTCCTCGGTATCCTCTCACTCTCCATCACCAAATTCATATCCAAAGCTAAGAACCAAACCCATTTATAAAAATAAAACCACTAAATCAGTTCCTATTGTGTACTGTCTTTTATTCACTTTTCTTCGACATTTATTAAGACATTCAAACACATTGACATCGAGATTATGAGTATGTTATGTTGAGCATAATAGGTACCTACTGCAAATGCTAGGGTAAATACTGCATTACATGAAAGAAGTCTCATGAAAAACAGCAGCTATAAACTATAAAACTTTTTTCATGAAAGCTTGTGTAATTTGGAAATATCCTGAATATAATATGATACGTGAGTACTATCAATATGATTAAGTTCCTGTAAGTATTAATTAAAGATCTAGAAAGAAAGATGTTATGTAGATGCACTACACATAATATATCTAAAGTCTATATGCTCAATATCATGTCGATGTACACAAAAGTAATTAAATAGAAAATTGTCTAAGTGGATTTTATAATAAAACATATAATAACATAATATACGCTCTTAAAATAAATAGTACTTACATTACAACATACTTATTATATAAAAATTTTGATACAAGCATTGTAGGTCGTAAATGCTTCTAGATTATCAAAAAGTATCTATGTAGGTTCAAAAAAGCACTTTTAGCGCTCATCATGGGCGACTAGAAATAATTTAGTTAGAAGCACCAATGAATACTTAGGTGTAAAGTCAATGATAATATCGTTATCTAAATTTCATATAAATCAACGTTTTACATTTAGGGGTCAAAGATTAAAAAGTTATAGGTATAGCTAGTAGCTCTCTATGAGTCGTATTTTCTCATGACTGAGGGTCGTGACTCCCCCGCAAAATTAACTCGTTAGGAGAGTTTAGGTATACTACAATTGTTATTAATAAATAGTTATCGTATTTGGGTATACAGACAGATATACATAGTTAAATGTATAGTACACACATATATAAATAGGTATGTAGTTTTAATTGACACTATACACTTAGTAAATAGATTACATTGAGAAAAGTTACATTGATTACATTTTTAATGTTGGTCAACACAATTAAAATCACAACCAAGATAAAAAATTAAATGGGTAGTGTATAAAAAAAACTAATAACTTAAAACTTTACAAACCTACCTATATGCTGGTTGTTTGTAATAATGTAATATTATTTTCAGTAAGACATTTCAGAAATCTTGTACAGTATGAAGTAACATAGGAATGCTAGAAGTAGTACTACACAGTAGTGTATAAAAATTATGACCTAGTTAAAAATTAATTACTTTTGCTTAGTTTTACTCTAGTCTGAGATCAAATCCTCTATCTGCCTGAGTGGATGTAAATTGAAAACGCTCAGAAAAGGATCATAGCTGTAAAATATTCTGTGTGTATCTGACTTGACATGCAATACTAGATTGAGGTGATGTTTGTTGCGGCTCATTTTGGCGTTATGCAGTATTTGCGTCTTCCTTATACGCGTGGATTCGCTCAAAGGCGCTTGTATGTACAAGCTGTAGAGATTAGGGCATTCTTCGATCAGTAGCGAAGGATCTCCGATGTCAACTACAGTCTCTCCCAGGGTCTGGTCCTGCACGTGAACATTCTCCAACGTCTTACATTGCGCTAGGGATGTAAACAGCAACCCGAAATCCGTCCTCTTATCAGTCAGGCGCAAGTTTTTCAACCCTGGACTCAGGTGGATAGCGCGGCTCACGGGCACCGTGCAAGGATATATAGACGGAGATTCAATGTTCACAGTGACTAGATTCACACAACTTTTAAACAATACGTTGAAAAAGTCCGCGCTCATGCGGACAGCGCCCGTCATGCTTAGGAACGTCAGTTTCTGTAAATAATCACAGTTGGTGGGAAGAGCGATGGGATTCCGCAGGAATTCGTCGAATATGAGCGATAACTGGAATTGTTTTTTAGTTTTGAACAGCTCGTCGTAGTTCAAAATGTTCATCGGTGGGGCGGTTCGTTTTGGCCGAAATTCTGACGGAGGTCTCTCGCAATTGTTGTAAGCCCTGTCTGCTGGCTGTGGTGTGATGTAGAACCAGTCATACTTCTCCGGGACAGATTTCTCATTGTACAATTCACAATCGCAGGGGAAAAATGGCTTCAACATTTTCTTCAGCTTCGTAAAAAAGTCGTCGTTGAAATCATGGGCCTCCTTTTTCCAAATCATGATTGCTGCATTGCCTACAATGGCGTCTTTGTATTCTGTCATGTAAATTTTATCAGCAGCCACATCAAAGTTCTCTTGGAAAAATGATTGGAACACTGGTGTGGTATAAATGCAGTATTGTTTAAAATTCTGTTTTATTATAATTATTGCTTCAATCGTGCTTACATCTAGCATCGATAGGACGGGGAGCATGAAAAATGATCCAAAAAATGCATAAATTGTTGTCCAATCCAAAAAGTACAGGAAGAATCGTTTGAACTTTACCATTGATCTTTCAGCTTGTTCGGGTACATAAATGGTGTGAAGTCTATCACTCTCTGCTATTGTATATTTTAGGCTGTCTAAATCAGCTTCCTGTAGCAGCAGAAATGGCAATCTCGAGTACAACAGGTTGGTAGCTGAACCAATGAAGTGAACGTGGCGAAAATGTTTAAACATTTCCTGACATTGCACTATGGAGTCTTCAGACATTTTGGATAGACCAGACTTGTTTATCATGAAATTTACCGACACATTCACAATGGTAGGACACGCATCGTATATATCTATAAAGTCTGTTATGTTGAGATTAGTATATGATATGTCCAGTACTTGTAAACTTTTCAGTTTTTTCATTGCCGGTATCAAGTTAGACTTCCTGAGATCGGGTACTCCACACATATTTAATTCTAACAAATGTGGGGCAATGGCTTTGAAGAAATCTGTTTTGAGTGTGGTGACAGTTGCCACAGAGTTCATGGACAAATGACACTGTTTCACTATACCCGGCATAGCTATTATGTTTTTAAGAATACCACATGTATTATATAAGTTGTGTACAGACCTGGTGTCCAGCTGCTGTATGATCATGATTAAAATTTCTTCGGGTAGATCTGTGAGACTCATGCTGAAACAAACATATATTATATAGTTAATTATTAAATAATAACTGAATAATAGCATAGACAAAGTATACTCAAGTCAAGTATACTTGAGTATACTTTGTCTATGATAATAGTAAAAAGGAAATACATAGTAACATACCTAAGTGTGTCAATTAGTTCACTACAGTCTACAACTCATAGTTATACCTATAACATATCAAATGACAAAAGCATTTTAAATATTTAAGAAAATATTATAAATTACTTACATTGAAGCTTTCTTTAGTATCTCCTCACAGATAATTGCAGAGTGACAGGAAGAGGGATAATATGTGGTGATAACTGTAAATAATGAGTGCTAGTAACTAAAAAGGTGAATTACTTAGTTAACTATTTTATTTTCTTATAATTTATTGATCTGTTATGGTCCCATACATTGAGAACAGGGTGGAAGAATCCCCTGATATTTACAAGTTGGTTTATAGTAAATTTGTTACCAATAGTTATGCTAGCACAACAGTTCACACAGAAGCAAACAACTATAGTTAATACAACACACAAGAAGTAATTATCAAGTAAAATGAACACGCTAATTATTAAAAATGGATAGGGAACAGGTAAGTAAAGAGACCAATTTGAATACCTACAGTTTATTTAGTAAAGTACATTTTCACATAATAGGTGTAGGTATATTATATCAAGATGGCTATGTGTAGATATAAGCACGATGTAAGAGATATTTCCTGATTCACATAGTGTGGAAGAGCAAAGATAGTCTACATACAGCTCTTCGTAAACAAAAGACAGGTAAAATATTAGAGATTATAACTCACATATTGTAGTAAAAAATGCGGCTTCCTTGAATGATGAAAACGAGTTGGTACCACGGTTTTTTTCGAAAGATACGGAGGATCCAGAAATAAATTAATACTTAATATGTAGAGAAAATAGTAACCAAATAGTAATTAATACACATTTATCAAAATATCTAGCATTTCAAACCAATTTTTCATTTTTACTGAAATTATTTGTTTTTTTTTTGTTTGCAAACTTGGATGACATTGACAGATAACACTACAATTCCACGACAGTGACAATAGTGATGAATAGTGCAGTTCTGTTTGTCCAGTAGCCAGATCGCATTTTCATCCTAACAATTTTTTTGTTTAAAAAAATCTTTGTAAAAAAAAATAGGTACATACTACGCATTATTGTTGTCTGATTTTGTCCTCCGAGGATTTTGTATTATAGTTGTGGTGAAAAACGTTTTTGAACGAAAACTTGATTTTCTTTAGCACAGCCTACATTGTGTCTTGCCATATCTGTAGCAAACGAATCAAACGGATATTACATAGAACTTTTAAATTTGTAAGCTGTAAACATTATCAAGCTTGGGATCAAGTGATGTGAAAGTATAAATACTAATATACAAAGGACTGTATCAATCATATTGTATCAAATTGTAGCTATAGTATATTATAACCTTGATGATATATTATTTCATATAATGTATATTATTTTCTTATATTTGAAGATTTGAGTATTTTTTAAGCATACAATTAAGTAATAAGTTTTTAATATCTGGTACAGTTACATATATATATGTATATATTTGTTTATTTAATAATATTAATGCGGATAATACCTATGCATTTTCGTTTACGTACCGGCTACTTTCCATAGTGATTAAATATTTTTATTAAGGATAAAAATAATATAACACTTATATTACTAGGGGTTTGCATTAGGCCACAATTATCCTGATGGTAAGCAAAGGCTTATGGCCTAAGATAAGGCGAGCTTATCCTATAAGAACCGATTGAAATACGTACTTGAAAGAAGTTGAAAAAACTGCTAAGAATAATGAAAACCAAAGTAATATATTATAGTATCAAATACTTGGGTACCGGAAATACGAGTGACATCACTAGTAGAAATTTTGCTGTGCAGCTGGCAGATGGCAATATGGCCGTAGAATTCGAGTTTCGCTGGCAGTGCGCGGTGCTCGCATCAATTCCAGTACAGGAGTAGTATATCTGACGGCTCAAAACTGTTCATTTTAATTTTTTTGTGATTCTCGGTTCTGTTTACATTATTTATACTGAATTTGTGTGGAAAAAATACTACATTTTCATATTCGTCGTCACCAATCCTTGCGACGACAAAATGGCGTCGCTTGACGAGGTTTTACTGCAAAAATATTTTTTGGGATTTCACACATTAATATGAAATTATCAAAATTCTCTTATTTACTAGTGTTTTCATTACATTTTTCTCTGCATTTTATTTGGTTTTGAGCTAATTCCATCGCCAGCTACTCAAGTTATAGTGATATTCTTGAATTTGCAAGAAAATGCTTTTGGTGAGTGTTTTAATGCATTTTTCAGCTTTGTTTTGATGGATTTTAGTAAATATTTCAGTGTAATATGCTTTAAAATATAGTGGAATGTTCTAGAAGGCTTGGGTGTGGCCCTGGAATACTGTGAAAATTTGAGACGTAATTCTGGATTTTAGGGTTTTAGTGATTGTTTACAATATATTTCGTTGTTTTTATGTATTAAAACGTTACCGTAACTTCAAAGGAACTGTTTCCAAATATTATTTGTTACGTAATCTTTCCATCGTGGCCAGAAAAAAATGTCTTGGAATTGGGACTATTTCTATAATTTAGCTTCAAAACTTAGTCTTCCCAAGTGCATCAAGTGTAAATACAAGTCAGAGAGGTTATGTTGATGTATTTTGACAAATTTACAATAATATCAACTGTTACAAATATATTTATCAGGTTAGCTTTTGTGGGTTTTTAGGTGGTTTTTCTGAAATAATTTTTAATATTTTATGCTGATTTTCAATATAAAAACATAGAATTTTGAGGTTAAGTTTTCAGTTTTGGGCTGTAAAATTAATTTACCATCTAAATAATGGAAATATATAATGATTTTGTGTTGGAAAATATATTTTTCATGAAAATTCTCAAAAGCACTTGTAATTTGCATCATTATGAAGATATTTCGCTTGTTATATGACTAAATATGAGAATTCTCAACACCACTTTCTGCAGTTGTTGCAATTTTAAAAGTTTTCTGTAGTATTCTTAGTGTTTATTGATGAAATTTGTGTTTCTGTGTAAAATTAAATTGAATACTATATATGTGTGATGTATATTAGGTGTACACATAACACTACTATACAGTATGAGCCTCAAGATGTTTAAGGAACTGATGTTCTTTGTAACAGCTATAAAATATATTAAATATGACTTTGAAACTTAAATTTTGAAGCAATAATTGGCCAGTACTTGAAACAACCATTGTCAGAGGTTCTCCGAGTAATATAAACACGGAAGCATTTCATTTTACAAGTTGCCATAAGGCTGACGCCTAATAATAAAAGCTTATAACTATTTAATGATCAAGTGATGGTTTGACAAAGCTTCTGCTCTATTTTATTACAGACTGGATCCATGAACCAATCTGGTAGCGAGTCAACCAGTGAGAAGGGTGAAAAGACTGACTCAAGTGGCTCTGGGTCAGGAAGTGAAAGGTATGTGCATTTCAACATCTCTACTGTGATCCTTTTCATATCATCATTACTGTTCAATCTGTATTGTATTTAGTGTCCTGTTTTGTCTCCTAGTGAAAGCGGATCCAGCTCAGGAACAGGCACTGGATCGGACAGATCAGGGTCTGGAAAATCGCTCGCAGGGCGATCAAATCACAGTGATGACACTAAGTCATCACCAAAGCACAGTAATGCAAATTCCTCAAAATCTGATCATCACACAGACAGAAACACATCAGATGATGACTCACCAAAATCAAAATCCAGAAGTAATCATGGGAAGTTGAAAGCCGACTTATGGGAAGACAATCCTGACATTTATGGGATCAGACGATCTGCAAGATCAAGAAAAGAACCAGATAGATTAAAACTTGCAGATAGTGATTCAAGTGAAAAAGGTAGATCACATAGTAGGAAAAGTAGAAAAAAAAGGTAGGCAAATTTTTTTTTCCTGGTTGTATTTATAGTGTTATATATATTTATACTGAAGGGAATATTTCCATTTTAGTGATTCTTGGAACTCTGGCTCATCAGATAGTGATAGTGACCTAAAAGGTTCTCCACCCCCACCTTCAAAACGACCAGGCCAAAGAAGTGTACCTCTCAGAAAAAAGAAACCAGCAAGAAGAAGAAACTATTCAAGTGATGAAGAAGAAAGTACAGAAGGCTCAGATGATGGGAGAAGGTAAGTTTTACTAATTATAGTGCATTTCTTAACTTTATGATATGGTCAATGGTTGATGTGTTGTTAATTTGTAGAACAGCTACAAGGCGAGGAGCTGCAGTTAGTTATAAGGAGGCTAGTGATGAACAAACAGATTCCTCTGATCTCCTGGAAGTGGAAGGAGATGGAGATGCAGAAGCTGAACCAGAACCTGAAGACCACAGTGAGACTATAGAAAGGGTTTTGGGCTTTCGACGTGGCAAAAAAGGAGGTACATATTGCAACAAAATAAAATACCCATTTCAATTTGTCAGTGTAATATAATTTGGCACTGTGTTGTGCTAATTTGTTCTTGTGATTTTGTTAATATTACAATTTCAATTTGCATTTTGGTGCAAATAGAATGTTAAATTTTAGCTAATGCCTTCTTATCATTATGCAGTCACTGGAAATGTGACTACAGTTTACTATATAGAAGAGAATGGAGACCTCAATGAAGGATGTGATCCAAGTGATGAAGAAACAACAGAACCTCAGTACCTGATCAAATGGAAAGGCTGGTCTCACATACACAATACTTGGGAGTCTGAGAAGTCCCTTGCAGAACAAAAAGTGAAAGGGCTGAAAAAATTAGAAAATTATATGAAAAAAGAAGCTGAATTATCATGGTGGAAATCACAGGCTGGACCAGAAGATATTGACTATTATGAATGTCAATCTGAGCTCCAACTTGAATTAGTCAAGACATACAACTTTGTAGAAAGGATAATAGGTAATTATCATTATTTTAAACACCTACCTATTACTTCTTATTATTTTCCTAATGTGAGGTAAATAATATTACATACATTATTTTATATTGCTAGCTGAACAAACAAGAGAATTAGAAGGCGGTGGAACAACCCATGAGTATCTGTGCAAGTGGGAGTCTTTACCATATGCAGATGCAACATGGGAAGATTCATCTCTTATTGAAAGAAGATGGCCTGAACAAGTTACACATTTTAAGTATAGAGAAGCTGCTAAAACAACACCTTCAAGGCATTGTCCTGTTTTAAGGAGAAGGCCCAAGTTTCACCAGGTGAAAGAGCAGCCTGAGTACATGGGCAAAGATAAGGTAAGATGTTTATTTTTAGATATTTGCAGTTTCAAATGAAATAGTATAAAATGGAGGTAGTCAGATAAATTTTACCTACCATCAAAATATTTATTTCTAATTCATTTTGTGTAATGTTATAATATTTTTCCATATGAAAGTGGTTATGTTGTAGGTATTTGTTTTTACATCACCAGTCATTTGAATTATTTTTTTAAATGAGGGTAGGCAGACGTTTATATCCAAGACAGAGTAACCTTAAAGTTTCGTTTTTTACTTTCATATTGGAAATAATTTTAATAAATAAGTGTATTAGGTATTTGCTACATTATAATGATTTTCATTGAACCCACCATAAATTTAGTTTGTGGGTAGTTGGGAATTTGCCATTTAGTATCGATAGGCATTGTAGGTAAATAATTATTTTTAATATTTGTATGCATTTTATGTATTAATTAACTGCAACACTACCTAAATATGCATCAAACGATCAATTAAAAAAGGTCACTTGCGGGTAGGTGAACATTTTTTCGTCCATTTTGTTTTTAGTATTTTTAAATTTTGCAATTTAAGTATTGTTTTAGTTTAAATAACTCCATAATGTGCAGAGATACTGTATTTCGATTAGCATATTATTTATTTTATCTCAGTTAAATGCTTATGCTGCAGTTATTTTTAGTAAAATGATAATTTTTCAATTTTTCTTTATATTTTCTGTATAACACAGCAATGCAGATGCTATGTCTTGAGCATTGCCACACAAAATGGCGGATTCTGAATTGGCGTGTCATATAAAGGCAGCCATCTTGTTTCCTACTCAGGCTGGTTTGAAGGTCAACTTCGATTCAACAAACGAGAGTAATGATAGCACATACAAGTCTGTTGTAATTTGGGAAACTAAAATTAATTTTACAAGATATTGTGACAGTTGTATGTATATTGACGCAAAAGCGCTAATGTCACTAAATAAATGTTTTAGTATTTCTTTTTAATTATTACATATTCATTTGTTACAATATATACTTATATATATTTATTATATTTTGTAATAAATTAATAGACTAGGTACATACACTGGCCTATTTATACACATGGCCTCTACCTTAACTTTATTGCATAAATATTTTACCAAACAATATTTTGTCTATAGGAATAACCTCCAATCACCCTTGTTACAGAGTACATTCTATAAATAAATAAATAAATGCAGCAATCTAATGCAAAAAAAATAAAACTAATTTCTTGCTGCTTTGATTTCTTTTCGGTATCAAAAATTTAATGAACTGGCTCAGTTTTTTTATTTCTTTATTAAATACGTTATTTTAATTTAGTACAGCGCCATCTGTGGATTTCCGTGTGAATTAGAACGTTTACGACTTGTTCAGTTTGCTTGCGGAGTTGAGGACTTAGTAAATTCACGCCACTTCTACAGGTGGCGCTCAAAGTCTGTGACTTGGTACTATTGCTGATTCATATTATTTCCCTTTATTATTTATTATATGATATTTTGCGAAATATTTATAATAAGAATTGTGTAAATTTGGAAATAAACATGGAAATCTTTGTAGTTTGCGAGACTTTGAAACTTCATGTAAACTTTTTTTAGTCATGTTCATAATGCAATGGTTGTTGTTTATAAGACAACTTGGTTATTTTATTTGTATGTTTTAGTGTATATCTATAATTTTAATTAATTCCGATAAGTAAATAAATATTTTTTTACCCTTGTTTCAGACATATGAACTTAGAGACTATCAGATGGATGGATTGAATTGGCTTATACATTCCTGGTGCAAAGATAACTCGGTTATACTTGCAGACGAAATGGGCTTAGGTAAAACAATTCAGGTAATATTTTTCTACAATTTGGTAAATAAAAACATTAATTTTGGAGTCAATTTATAACTTTGAAATTTTATTTCAGACTATTTGTTTTTTATACTACCTGTTCAAGACGCAAGAGTTGTACGGACCATTCCTGTGTGTAGTGCCTTTGAGTACCATGACTGCGTGGCAGAGGGAGTTTGTGCAGTGGGCGCCGGACATTAATGTGGTCACTTACATTGGAGATGTCACGAGTAGGGATATTGTAAGTATTCACGAACAATATTGAATTGATTCTTATGTGCATGGGTCAACCGATATTAGACTTTCTCGTAATCTTCATTATCAGCCCCAGTAAATAGGAATTTGGCTGAATCTTAGTCTTTATCATTTAGTAATTGAAATATTAATCCAAATTTATTTTGTTTCAGCTAAGGCAATATGAATGGAGTTTCGCCAGCTCAAAAAGACTGAAGTTCAATGCAATATTAACCACTTACGAGATTTTGCTGAAGGATCGACAGTTCCTGCGATCATTCAGCTGGGCCTGCTTGTTAGTAGACGAAGCTCACAGGTTAAAAAACGATGATTCTCTACTGTATAAAGCTCTGAAGGAGTTTGATACGAACCATAGATTGCTGGTCACGGGAACACCCCTACAGAACTCGTTGAAAGAGTTATGGGCGCTGCTTCATTTTATTATGCCGTACAAGTAAGTGCTGCCAAGATTTAATATTCAAGTTTATGCTAACATAAAAAATTAGCAGTTTTTAATTTATGTAATATTGTCATTACAGATTTGAGTCGTGGGAGGACTTCGAAAAGGACCACGAAGACGCAGCGACGAAGGGCTATGAGAAATTACACAAGCAGTTAGAACCTTTCATATTGAGGCGACAAAAGAAAGACGTAGAAAAATCTCTACCAGCTAAAGTAGAACAAATTCTGAGGGTAGAAATGACGTCAATACAGAAGCAGTACTACAAATGGATTCTCACAAAGAATTACAGCGCCTTACGGAAAGGTGTCAAAGGGTCGATAAATACCTTTATCAATATTGTCATAGAGTTGAAGAAATGCTGCAATCACGCGCTGTTGACCAAACCAGAGGACTTTGAGTCTCGGGCTTCGTTAGCTACGACAGACGCTGTCGAGGTAACTATAGTTTTATTTGTAAAGCCATTATATCTAAATCATATGCTAACTAAACAGTTTGTGTAATGTGAGCTTTTCCTTATTACAGAAATTACTAAGAGGATCCGGCAAACTTCTTCTCCTGGACAAATTACTGTGCAGGCTAAAAGAAACAGGGCACAGAGTTCTTATATTTTCTCAAATGGTGAGGATGTTGGACATCCTGGCAGAATACCTGCAGCGGCGGCACTTCCCATTCCAACGATTAGACGGCAGCATAAAAGGAGAGATTCGGAAACAGGCCTTGGATCATTTCAATGCGGAAGGATCACAAGATTTCTGCTTCTTGTTGTCTACGAGAGCGGGAGGGCTAGGTATCAATCTGGCCACCGCTGACACTGTGATCATCTTTGACTCGGATTGGAATCCGCAAAACGACCTTCAAGCGCAGGCACGAGCGCATCGTATTGGACAGAAAAATCAGGTACAAAATTGAACATTATAATGCATACATTTTCCAAAGTATCTTTGGAATATTATATAAAGGTATTTAACCCGTGCATCCACAGGTCAACATCTATAGATTGGTCACGGCGAGATCTGTCGAAGAGGATATTGTAGAGAGGGCCAAACGAAAGATGGTGCTGGATCACTTGGTGATCCAACGGATGGACACCACCGGGCGGACTGTGCTGAACAAGCGGGATAGCACGTCCGGCACTACCGCCAACAACCCGTTCAACAAGGAGGACCTGAACGCCATCTTGAAGTTTGGTGCTGAGGAGTTGTTCAAGGATGATGATGAGAATGACGAGGAACCTGTCGTGAGTATTTTGCATTATGTATAAAATAGCCGTTTTGCTGAACTTATTATATTTTTTCTTTACAAATATGTTTACTCAATTTTGTTTTCAGTTTCCGTTGTATTATGTATTTGTACCTAAATAAGCTGCGGTTTTTTGTTGTTGAAAAGACATATTGAAAGGTTAATCAAATAAATGCGTCGAGGCTAAAAATGTTCAGGAACTTTTACTTTGCTACTACTCAGCACATATTGTCAATACATTTTTTGTGCTATTATAGTCAGACAATTAGTAAACTAAACACAAAAACTTTTCGAAGACTTGATTCCTTTTTTTGAAGTCGGTTAAAAAGAATAGACAAATATATAATATAAACAAGTAAGTTAATGATTATAATGTGTTTCCCAGTGTGATATTGATGAGATCCTGCAAAGGGCCGAGACACGCGACGAGGGTCCCACGATGGTGGGGGACGAGCTGCTGTCTGCCTTCAAAGTGGCCAGTTTCGCATTTGATGAAGATAAAGCTGTCATGGAAGTCAAGAAGGAGAATATGGATGAAGACACTAAAGACTGGGTATGTTTTATTACTCGTTTTTTGTTGCACTTGACTGTAATGCAATTGACCTTCCCGTCGACTGAAGCGCCACTTGCAGAAAGTAGAATAGAATATCACTTTAACGTAACCAAAAGACAGAAATTACACAATAGAAAATAGTCTTCAATATTTGAAAGTGTTGCATATTGGGCGGCCTATAGGCGATTTCTTCCAGGCAACCTTTTGGATGGACATTACTAAAGTACTTAAACGAGAAAATGTATGGATCTCTGGCTTTCGCACAAGGCGCAATTAACAAACATTTAATTTTGTATTTTTCTTGAACCATTATCAGTCATCTAGTATAGATTGAATCGGTATTTTCTAGGAAAGCGCTCTAGTTCATAGTACTGGGCGTTGCTTAGCATCAGCGAGTTGTATTCAAGCATTAGCCTATTTAAAAAAATACAATAGGATGCATCTATGCAGCGTTTGAGTTTTTCACTGTCTATTTCAGGAACAAATTATTCCGGAGAATGTACGGAAAAACATCGAAGAGCAGGAAAAGAACAAAGAAATGGAAGACTTGTACTTACCTCCCCGAAGGAAGAACCAGCAGCAGAACAACGCTGATGCTAGTAAGTCTCTAAATCATTGGCATTACACGGAAGACGATTTCTAGTCGCGAATTCTCATCATCACAAATTTAAGGGCAAGGCCTTGTCTGTGGAGCATACGCCATCCTTCCCGATCTTCTGCCAATTCCTTGACCTCCTTATACGACATGACGCCCGCCTTTTCTTTTACTTGGTCCATGTATGACCTTCTCGGCCTTCCTCTTCGGGCTTCCAATTTTCCTTCAATGATGTTTTTCATAAATTCGTCATGTCGTATTAGGTGGCCAACCATCTTCCCTCTTCTATTTTCAATGCGAATTCTGTTAGAGCTTATTATATTCCAACAGACTATTTATAAATTACCTTGACTGGCCGAGCGTGATAGTTAAATACTCAAGGTAAATAACAATATTTGGACTAGGATTTTGTAAGAGCATTTTAACTAGCTCTGTGTATCTTGCGTAAACGTCATGACGTGGGCTTACGTAAGAATCAAGCGCATACATTTTTGGGTTACTTGTTTGTAAAATAAAAATAAACATTTTAATTCACACTAATTGCACCTACATACTTGTATAGAAGTGAAAGTGTGTGTGTGTATGTATGATAAATAGTTTTTCCATCTTCACTGAAAATTTAATCGAGAGAACAGAAATTTATACATTAAAAATAAGCTACTTTTTAAACATTATTTTGTTGATGACATTACATATTATCACTGATTTCATTTTACATATTATGTTATTTTCAATGATTTAATTTTTGATTACCAGATATTCTTTTGTTTATTTATATTTTTTACAAGTACTTACTTGTTTATTGTTTCGTTTTGTTTTCGTTTATTTATACTGATTTTCAATTGGCCCTGTTGACGGCACAGAGGGCGGTCGCAAGCGGCGCGGGCGCTCCGGCGACGGCCCGGAGGCCGACGGGGCGGAGGGCGACGGAGAGGCTGACAGCGACTACACCGGCGGAGAGGACAGCGCTGACGATGACCGCCCCAAGAAGCGCGGCCGCCCGCCCGCCTCGCACCGGGAGAAGATAAAGGGATTCACTGATGCTGAGGTATGTTATATCTACTTAGCTATCATAACCCAGGGGTCTTCAAATCCAGAGTTAATAGGTTTCTCCTAGGCAAACGTGCAACATATTAGACTACAGTGGTGCTTAACATCAGGCAGGCTGTAGTCAAACGTTCGCCTATTTCGAGTAAAAAAAAAGCTAATGATGAAAATGAATATTTATTTTGCAAACGGAAACAGACAAAAATAACACACAAGCTGGCTTCAACTTAGTTTGTGTTGACTGTAGTCAGCAAGGGTCTTCTGTTAAGTCCGACGTGTGATCATTCCTCGCTGCGATGGGCGTGCAATACGAACTTTTTACTCTGCCGTTTATCAGCACTTAAGAATCAATAACATGTTTTTGAACTCGATTAAAAATACTCTACGTCACTTTTCAAACGGAATCTCTTTATAAATCTCTATAAAGAATAAAAACCAATTAACAAGATTGCCTAATAAAATTATCACACACGTCAAGTGTACAACCAATTTAATAATTTTTTTAACCTTGTTTCTATGGCAGTAGTAAATTCAATAAAAAATCTTGAACCTATTAATGCAGTATGATTAAAAATATTTTTCTATTTTTGCAGATTCGAAGATTCGTCAAGAGTTACAAGAAGTTTTCGGCGCCGTTGAAGCATTTAGACAGCATAGCGTGCGACGCGGAACTACAAGAGAAACCTCTGGCAGAACTCAAGAAACTCGGCGAGATCTTAGAGGAAAGATGCAGGGAGGCACTCAATGATACCTCGGAGCCAGCCAGTAAGTCAATCATACCATTATGTATTCAAATATGTATAAAAACGACTATGTTTGTTGATTTGTTAGTACCATGCTGCAAGACGGAATTTTCATAATTATTGGTGTGGTTATAGTAGAAGGTCGTAACAGTAAAATAGGCTACTTTTCTAACGAAAGCTGCAAGCTGCTGATAGTATTAATTTCAGAAATTTAGCCTTACCATACATAACAACGAGAATGAAATGTCTTATACGTAGTGGAAGGCCACAAAACACTGTTCTATAATCACATAATTGCCTCCTGTCAGTTCAAAATACCCTTCTCTGAAGATGAATAACATGCTGTTCAATCTAACACATTCCTATCATCATCAACTACAAAGTTAAAAGAATATCTACTTACAAAGTTCAAATTGCTTTTCCGTAAAATTATAACTAGATAAGTATCATATGTTTTTCAGATGAACAAACAGAAGGCGGGCGCAAAAATACGCGTAAAACCTTCAAGCTGGGCGGAGTGCCGGTCAATGCCAAGACATTCTCAGCGTGCCTCGACGAGCTGGCTCCCCTGGACGACTTCTTGCCAGATACTAAAGAAAAGAGGCTGGAGTGGCAGCTGGACTTCAGGTAGGCATTATTAAAAAAATGTATAGATGCGTGTTACAATGTTGGTCATTTCAAGACTCAAGATTTTCTTATTGTTCCTTAGTGGCCTTTGTAAAAAAATTGTTATCTATAATTTTTCTTGTTTTAATTTTCTAGGACAAGACCAGCCAACTTTGATGTTGACTGGGGAGTGGCGGAAGACTCTAAACTTCTCGCCGGTATATACCAATACGGCATGGGTTCCTGGGAGGCGATAAAGATGGACTCGTCCTTCGGAATTGGGGACAAGATCCTCACGAATGAGGAGAAGAAACCTCAAGCAAAACACCTCCAATCGAGAGCAGACTACCTCCTCAAACTTATCAAGAAACTACTCGATCAAAAGAATGGGAAACAGAAGCAAAGGAAGCCTCGAGGGAAACGGGGCAATAAGGAACCAGTCACAAAAGACATAGTGGAGGATGACATTAGTTCAGGAGATGATAAGAAAAATAAGACTGCGAAAAATGATAAGGTAATTTGGCCTATTTACTGATGAAAAATATTATTATTTTATAATGCGAAAAATGATAAGGTAATTTGGCCTATTTATGTACTGATGAAAAATATTATTATTTTATAATGCCAAAAATGATAAGGTAATTTGGCCCATTTACTGATGAAAAAATATTATTATTTTATAAAAGTGGCCACGTGTAGTTTAATTGCTACTCTACCAAGCCATAAACGAGTGATAAACCATTTTGATTTTTTGTTTGTGACATAATCAAAGCCAGTCAGTCATTAATTAAATAGTTTAAATAGTACATAGTAACATGTTTTTTTTTCAGGGTAAATCAAAGTTAGAAGATATTTCTACTCATGATGAGACCTCAAATGACAGAAAAGAGAAGGACAAGTCAAAGAGGTCAAAGAAAGATGGTAAAGATAGAAGTAAAGGCGAGAAAGTGAAAAGTCGGAAGAAGCAAGCTGGGCCCATGCACTTCACTGCCAACAATGAACCACGGGCGTTGGAAGTACTCGGCGACTTGGATCCAACTGTGTTTGAAGAGGTAAGGACCTTGAACCTAAGATAGAAATATATGTAGAATCTAGAGAGATCAAGACTAGATAATACTTGGTATTTAATTCTTTTCAGTGTAAAGAAAAAATGAGACCAGTCAAAAAGGCTCTCAGAGCTCTGGACAATCCCGATCAGACCCTCACAGAAACTGAACAAGTTGCCAAAACGAGATCCTGTCTCGCACAGATTGGAAGCCAGATTGATATCTGCCTTGAAGCATACACAGACAACGAAAAGAAAGCAGAATGGAGAAGCAATCTCTGGTACTTTGTATCCAAATTCACCAACTTTGATGCCAAGCAGCTGTATAGGTTGTACAAGTTTGGACTCAAGAAAACCGATGGCACCAAGAAAAAAGGGAAACACAAAGAGAATGTCAAGGTATGGTAACTCTTTAAGATTTTCAAGCAGCCATTATTAAAAAAAGGCCAATTAGTTCTTTAACGCATTCGCTGCCCTCTTATTTTGTATGTTTATTTATACATGCCCCCTTTTTGAATTTCAATTTACAAAGCGTTTTGAAATTCTTACGTTCCGGGCATGTCGTTAATTCTCCGAAAACGCAAAGACACGCTATCAGCAGTCAAAGCGTTAACTGTTCGTAATTACTAGTCGTGTTTTTTATTCAGCAGGCAAATAATAAAAACAATCATGACGCTAACAATCACGTCAAGTCAAAGAAAGAGTCCAAGCATAAAGAAAAAGATGCTAACGAGAATAAGAAGGAAAAGAAGCAGAAATCTGAAAAGCACGAGAAAAATGATAAAATTCCGCACACATCGGGAGTCAAGCGAAAACTGGAGGAGGGAGAGTGCGACCCCGACACGAACGAGAGCAAGCGGCACGAGCGGTGAGTTCCACGACGCTGCACTGCCATCCATCACACTTTACTTTCAATTCTGAACATTTTAATTTCCCGGGTCATTCTATACTAACAACGATGTTTTTCCAATTTCCCATTACTCTCGACTGCATGCCTCTCTAAACTTGACTGTCGTAATCATGTAGCTAACCCGTAGTTCACCACCATTCCGCTTCTTCCATACCTGCAGACATAGACACAAGAACAAGGATCGCAGAGATAGGGAAGGGAGCATGAAGCGGGACGATTTGATGTACAGAGAGCGGAGCCGGTCCGAGCGCGAGCGGGACCGGGACCGAGACCGGGACCGAGACCGCGGCGACCGGGAGCGAGACCGGGACCGCGGCGACCGGGAGCGGGACCGGGACCGCGAGCGCTCGCGCACGCGCCGGGACAGCGGCGGGCTCGGCACGCCGCGCTCGCGCCCGCCCTACGGCATGCACCCGCACGGAGACATGGCGGCGCACCCCGCCTGGACGCCCGCCTACCCTGGCCCGCGCACCTACCGCGGGGAACGCAACCAGCGCCCGCACGACAAGAGGAGGTAAGATACGCATATACACATACTTGTACATGCAAATAATTACAATATCAAGGAATCTGTAAACTAATTGTGGCGACACTCTCAGCAGGTACGGTGCTGCTGGGTTCGGCGGCGCGATGGGTGCGAACCCGTACGGGCAGTACTACGAGGGCGCGGCCATGGCGGGCGGCATGGTGTTCCCGCCCGGGCGCTACCCTGAGGGCTGGCGGGGCTACGGCCAGCCGCCCGCGGACTACCAGTACGAGGAGCGCGACTACGAGCGCGAGGTGTACCGCCGCGACTACGACCGCCGAGCGCCGCCCACCTAGGGAGACACGCGGCTCCCTCCTTGTAAATATTACCTAGTGTCTGTAAATATTCTGTAGTTTAACATGTCCCCGACGCGCCACTGGTCTAACCGAAATACTGTAAAGTGTAAGTGACAGAATAGTGCTGTGGTTTTTATCTATGTGATAAGCGAAGCGCATCGATTTTGAGACTAGTGACTCCCTATTTTAAGTGAGACTGTATAGTGAATTTATTTATTGCCGAATTCTATTTTTTGCGGTCTTGTGTACAATACAGAATAATTAATGATGTACTAAATTGATTGTATTAATTTCACAAATGATAATTTTACCACTCGGATGAATGTAACATTTTATTGATATCATATATTTGCCTCGTCTTCGTTTTCGGATGTATTTAATTTTAAAACAAGGTGATATAGATAGATAGTGGGTAGTAAATGTACAAATTTAGAGATCGTTAGTAGATTTGCGTATATTTTTGTCAAATCATGTGCAATTCACAGGACCTTGTATCTCAAAGCTTGATGTTACTTTGTCATTGCATTTTAGCAGTGTATGTAATTTGAATGTTTGATTTGTGCGTTGTTTTCTCATTCTATGTGCATTTTTAGAGTCCTAGTGGGGCTCGTACAGTCCTATTTTTATACATTATGTAAATTGTAACCTCTGTTACATTGAAATGGAAATGTAATAGGAGTGGACACATCTTAAATGGTATGTACCATTGTAATAAATAACATATTAAAGTTTAGTCATTGTTTACTTTCTAAAATAAGTACCCCTATTCTATAAAAACGAGATCCTGTCTCGCACAGATTGGAAGCCAGATTGATATCTGCCTTGAAGCATACACAGACAACGAAAAGAAAGCAGAATGGAGAAGCAATCTCTGGTACTTTGTATCCAAATTCACCAACTTTGATGCCAAGCAGCTGTATAGGTTGTACAAGTTTGGACTCAAGAAAACCGATGGCACCAAGAAAAAAGGGAAACACAAAGAGAATGTCAAGGTATGGTAACTCTTTAAGATTTTCAAGCAGCCATTATTAAAAAAAGGCCAATTAGTTCTTTAACGCATTCGCTGCCCTCTTATTTTGTATGTTTATTTATACATGCCCCCTTTTTGAATTTCAATTTACAAAGCGTTTTGAAATTCTTACGTTCCGGGCATGTCGTTAATTCTCCGAAAACGCAAAGACACGCTATCAGCAGTCAAAGCGTTAACTGTTCGTAATTACTAGTCGTGTTTTTTATTCAGCAGGCAAATAATAAAAACAATCATGACGCTAACAATCACGTCAAGTCAAAGAAAGAGTCCAAGCATAAAGAAAAAGATGCTAACGAGAATAAGAAGGAAAAGAAGCAGAAATCTGAAAAGCACGAGAAAAATGATAAAATTCCGCACACATCGGGAGTCAAGCGAAAACTGGAGGAGGGAGAGTGCGACCCCGACACGAACGAGAGCAAGCGGCACGAGCGGTGAGTTCCACGACGCTGCACTGCCATCCATCACACTTTACTTTCAATTCTGAACATTTTAATTTCCCGGGTCATTCTATACTAACAACGATGTTTTTCCAATTTCCCATTACTCTCGACTGCATGCCTCTCTAAACTTGACTGTCGTAATCATGTAGCTAACCCGTAGTTCACCACCATTCCGCTTCTTCCATACCTGCAGACATAGACACGCCGCGCTCGCGCCCGCCCTACGGCATGCACCCGCACGGAGACATGGCGGCGCACCCCGCCTGGACGCCCGCCTACCCTGGCCCGCGCACCTACCGCGGGGAACGCAACCAGCGCCCGCACGACAAGAGGAGGTAAGATACGCATATACACATACTTGTACATGCAAATAATTACAATATCAAGGAATCTGTAAACTAATTGTGGCGACACTCTCAGCAGGTACGGTGCTGCTGGGTTCGGCGGCGCGATGGGTGCGAACCCGTACGGGCAGTACTACGAGGGCGCGGCCATGGCGGGCGGCATGGTGTTCCCGCCCGGGCGCTACCCTGAGGGCTGGCGGGGCTACGGCCAGCCGCCCGCGGACTACCAGTACGAGGAGCGCGACTACGAGCGCGAGGTGTACCGCCGCGACTACGACCGCCGAGCGCCGCCCACCTAGGGAGACACGCGGCTCCCTCCTTGTAAATATTACCTAGTGTCTGTAAATATTCTGTAGTTTAACATGTCCCCGACGCGCCACTGGTCTAACCGAAATACTGTAAAGTGTAAGTGACAGAATAGTGCTGTGGTTTTTATCTATGTGATAAGCGAAGCGCATCGATTTTGAGACTAGTGACTCCCTATTTTAAGTGAGACTGTATAGTGAATTTATTTATTGCCGAATTCTATTTTTTGCGGTCTTGTGTACAATACAGAATAATTAATGATGTACTAAATTGATTGTATTAATTTCACAAATGATAATTTTACCACTCGGATGAATGTAACATTTTATTGATATCATATATTTGCCTCGTCTTCGTTTTCGGATGTATTTAATTTTAAAACAAGGTGATATAGATAGATAGTGGGTAGTAAATGTACAAATTTAGAGATCGTTAGTAGATTTGCGTATATTTTTGTCAAATCATGTGCAATTCACAGGACCTTGTATCTCAAAGCTTGATGTTACTTTGTCATTGCATTTTAGCAGTGTATGTAATTTGAATGTTTGATTTGTGCGTTGTTTTCTCATTCTATGTGCATTTTTAGAGTCCTAGTGGGGCTCGTACAGTCCTATTTTTATACATTATGTAAATTGTAACCTCTGTTACATTGAAATGGAAATGTAATAGGAGTGGACACATCTTAAATGGTATGTACCATTGTAATAAATAACATATTAAAGTTTAGTCATTGTTTACTTTCTAAAATAAGTACCCCTATTCTATAAAAACATTTTCCAATTATTTTGTGTTATAGGTATGGATGAAAATTTAAGTTGGTAAAATAGCTTAATTACCTACCTACTTTAGTTTATAGTTAATGTTCACAAGGTAATGTTTTTTTTTTTAAATAAAATAGGTAAGACTGGATTAGCACAGGCTTTTTTATGTGCGTAAAAAGAATTACTCGATTTTAGTAGTATACCGCTTAATATAAGCGACTTGTTCTACCCGACATACATAGGTCGTTATTCAGCTGAACACCGACAATTAGCGCATGCGCGGTAAACAATATCTCGAGACCTCGATTTAGTCTCCCCCGGCTTTTGGGGTGGAAAACACACCCCACGTACAATATTCACAAGAAAAACTGTGTTGTCATTATTCATTAGTGTTGATGAAGGATTTAATTTGGTAAGTTATATATCTGCATTATTTACCCGCTATGTAAACCCAAGTGATAATATCAGGTGTCATTCACCTTTATTGCCATTATTGATCGAATTTATTTGTGAAAGTCCTAGACGAGGTGGGTTACCTACGTCTCTGTTACCTTTGACGTCATTGGATTAGGTGGTGTAGGTATACCTACCTATTATGGGGCAATATGTATCTTCTATTTACCTAGTTTATCTTTTGCGAGAGATGGGCCCTAGATAGGTACTAATTAAATAAAACTTTGGTACTTATACCTATAATAATAAAAATACTAGGTAAGTTGTAGTTGTTTTGCAACTTTTAGTTAGATAAGAGACAAGAATCCTTGGCTAGTTACCTACTTTAATTACCTTGGCTTTTTGAGATGTCCTCGTAAAATACTATTTTGTAGGTGTAGTTTTTCAAAAAGATTTGAAACCAGAAAGTGAAATCATTTTTGGGTAAATAAATGATTCGCTTACTCAATTTCCTTTAAATATATTCATGCTCAAAATATAATGTAGAAATATAAAAGGGCGTAACTATGTTTTTAAAGCTTACAACTGACGTCTGAATTATATAATAGATATCAATTAAACTGATCATAATAAACTGTAACGTTTACGGACTTATTGCTATCAACGAGTTAATTCTGCGGGGGAGTCACGATCCTCAGTCATAAGGAGATACAACTCATACATATTAGAGAGAGATAGGTACGTGCAAGCCACATATGTTTGTAGACAAAGTGCAGTACTTCTAAACTAAAGGCCTATACCCTGCAGTGGGTCTCATTAGGCTGATGATGATGTTGATGCAGTACTTTAATCACTAAGTATCTTCTTATCGAATGAGAGTGGCCATTCTCTGTGGGCTCTGGTGTCGAGAGTTTATCATGCCGCCTAAAGGGCATCTGACATGGCTTCACTACGTATAATACATTATCTTGTCGATGTTATAGCCCTATGTGCAATGCGAGCGGAGGATGTGTGATGCGGCGAGCCGGCGGTTCAGCCGGACCATGCTAGCAACGGTGTGGCTTGTCGCTGTCGCACACTGCTGCTATTTGTTCCCTAGTGGTAAGAATTTTGGTTGACTAATGAAAAAGTTCAACTTGTCATATTGTAATACTACTGATAATGTTTGTCGGTTGACTTTGTTGTTGTGGTACTTAACTTACGCATACTGACGTACCTTATAAGGTTACGTGTTAGTTACAAGAAACACTATAGGTATAATCTACATCAAATGCAAAGTACTCCTAATTTTTGGCAATGCAAACTAACATATAAGTAGTACATAGATATGCTTACCCAGAAGAAACCTTATCACTCTGAACTTTGAGATTAGTGAATTCTATTTTTCCAGACGTGCCAAACCCGTGCGCGGGTGTGACGTGCGGTCCCGGCGCCCTCTGCCGGCCCACGCCCGATGGCCGCTCCTACACCTGCGAGTGTCCCGACTCCTGCCCCAGCTACGGAGACCACGAGGGCTCCCGGCCTCTCTGCGCGAGCGACGCACACGACTACCCTGGGGAGTGTGAAATGCGACGAGCTGCCTGCGAGACCAACACCAACATAACTTTTAAATACTACGGTAAATGTGGTGAGTAGAGTTTGTTTATAGATGATAGCCTTATATTTGACCACTGTTCACCTGAAATTAAACAGCGTAGTGGCCATTGCCTAGTAGAAACTGACTAACTCTTGACTTGAAGACCGATACATTTATTACTCGAGAAGAACAAATAATCGAGATAAATGTTTAACATTTTATTGCTTCATATGTGTCGCCAAATTAATTGCATATACATAGAAATGTAAGGCTATAAATGATTCAATAACCAAATTTGAGCTCAATTTATAGTATGACTTATTTATATGATATCAGCTACATATAACTGGTGACTTTTGTCTCTAAATAAGTAATCACTTAGATGATAATAAATACTAACATGGTAAACAAAAAACAACTGATTTTTCCGTAAACATTTTATTGGTAAAAAAACTCAAATACTCATTTCCCAGACCCGTGTGCCGGAGTTACCTGCCCAGACCCAGAGGTGTGTCAACTAGACGAGCGCCGCTCCCCATCGTGTCGCTGCGCCGAGCCCTGCCCTCTCGAGTTCTCACCAGTGTGTGCGTCGGACGGGAAGACCTACTCCAACGAGTGTCAGATGCACAGGGAGTCCTGCCGGGCCAGGAAGCAGTTGAAGATCATATTTAAAGGACAGTGTAGCACTGGTAAGTGTAATAATGAACACCAATATTGAAAGGTAAAAAGTAAAGTAAAAATATGTTTATTTGCCATTTGAAAACTTAACCTACATATATTACAATATTTATATTTTGTTTAACTTACAATACAATAATAGTGTTAACTGTAGACCCCAAACTAGGCGTTAGCCTGTATCTTGGTGGTCCAATTATAAAAGATCCTGTTTTCCAAAAAGAAGTTGACGCTAGTAAAGGAATAATTTCAATACTATCTAGAGATGTATAAAACAATAATAATCACGGCCATGTACATAGTTTAGTTACAGAAATTTTCATCCATAGTTTATAAAAAAATCTTTTTAAATAATGGAACTAAAGAAGTGTATAGGTACTTCAAAAAAATCAAAAGTTGTAGAAGAAGCCGATTCTTTCGTAGATGATTTTTAATCTATATTTTGTTTGTCTTCTTGTAATAAGATATCTGTAGTAAAACCTTGTCAAAAAGTTTAATACAATATTTATGATCACAAAAATTACATTTTGAAAATTGAAAATTGAAATCAGTTGATTGATGTTTACCGCATGAAGATGCTGCTTAAGCTTAGGTAGATTTATTATTAGGTACTATAGGTATGTTAAGCACTTAAGCACCATAATGTTCTTTTTGACACCTGTCAAGACCGGTGTACTTTGTTAGAACGGTCTCGTAGCAATAAGCTAGATTGTTGCTCTGAAAAAAATGTAACTGCAAACTTTTCAACTTTTCAGAGTCCAGAATGATTATATGCCTACATACATAGGTTTAAGTATCTATCTATAGCATATTTCACTAAATAATACTTTTAACAATTTCGTGCCCTGATTGCACAGAGTGCGTGTTAATTTAGTGTAAGCACTGTTTTCCATACAGTAAACTAATTAATTGACGACTCATTATCATCATCATAGGTCCAGTTTGTTAGTAAATCTATATTATTTTTAGGTGTAAACCCGTGTGCGGAGGTGGAGTGCCGTCACGGGGCAGAGTGCCGCGTGGAGGGGGGCGGGGCGGTGTGTGCGTGCCCGCCTGTGTGCGAGCCCGTGCTGCGGCCGGTGTGCGGGGCCGACGCCAGGACGCACGACAGCGAGTGTGAGCTGCGGCGCGCCGCCTGCTTGCTGGGCCGCGAGCTTCGGGTGCTGCACGCGGGGGCTTGTGGTTTGTACTATTACTGCTAAGAAAACTGTTGGTAGCTATGATAAATAGGGATGCACCAACAGAAACTATTTTTGTGATGAGAGAGTGTGTCTGTTCGATTGTCTCACTCTCTCTCTCTCTCTCTGTCAGTTTGCGTTGGAATGATTGAATTGAAATGGTACTGGTCGGTCTGTCGGTCTATCTGTGAACCTGTTACTGTTACTGTGTGTTCCATAAATACAATGAGTAAGTAAAGTTGCGTAGGGCTTCAAAAGTTTGAACATATTTGAATACTTAGGTATTTGTACTACTCATTGCACAAGAATATATACATATATACATTGAAGTGTAATATTATCTTGCGCTGAGTCCCTTAGACAGGCTTGTGTTGCAGGCAATACCTGCTTATGCATGTCACTTATTCCCTTTTTTTACATGTAATTGTTAACGCTTGCTATATTATGTCAACGAAAAATAACAAGATTCGTAAATTTATAAATTTCCTAGGAAAATGATATATCAATTGACGAAAACGTGGGCGTAAAATAATACAATTTATCTCTCGTTTAGAATCTTACGAAAGTTTATCATTTTCCTAGGTAATTTATAAATTTACGAATCTTGTTATTTTTCGTTGACATATACATACTTTTTTCCCGTATTACCAAGACGATTCGTGGTAACAAATATACTTGGTAACGCCTGCTACATATAGGTATATACATATACATTTTTGTATACACAGGTTCCGCCGGCGTGTGCACAGAGCGAGTCTGTCCCCACGGCGGGGAGTGTATAGCGGCGGGCTCCCGCGGCGTCTGCCGCTGCCCGAGGTGCTCCAACGAATTCGCACCAGTGTGTGGCTCCGACGGGATATCGTACGGGAACCGCTGCAAGCTGCAGTTGGAGGCGTGTCGACATAGAAGGGACGTGAAAGTCTTGTATATTGGACCTTGCAGTAAGTACCATTACCTATTACCAAATAAGCAGTAGGTATCGAACTGAACTTTTAATTTTGTGATTCCTGTTGATAAGATATTGAATCAGGCGTTACTTTGCGGAAATCCATTGTAAATGTACTCCCCAGAGTTTCATTCCTGTTGATTGCTCATCCATTTTTTTCTCCAATGTAGGTAGGTACTGATAGGTAAATAAATAGTAATACCATCATGACTGTGGCTTTCAATATTTCTTATCTGCAGACTAGTAAATGTTCTTATTAATTTAAAATTACGATATTTTTCTTTAAAGGCATAGTTACTGCTGTTTCACATAATGATGATTTACTTTCCAGACGGATGCGAGAACAAGAAGTGTGAGTTCTACGCGGTGTGCGAGAGTGACGGAGTATCTGAAGCCAGCTGCGTCTGCCCCAAACATTGCGAGGAAGGCACTGTGAGTAATATTGTCGCATTTTTTAAATAAAATACCACTGCCTCTGAAATAAAACAATAGTTTGTTAACTACGACACTCCATTTGAGCAAAAAATAAATCCCAGCGTACTGGGATTATCATAACTAGACGAGTAGAGTAGGTACATCTCTAAAACATATAAGTGTAATTTCTATATGTTACCTGTGATCGACTGAACATAGACTGGATAATGAACGATAAGTACTCACGTCTCTTAAGTGACGTTACTGATATGTGCTTGTACGTAAGTACGCATAAACACCGAATTACGATACGATACTACGGAGAGTATCAAAGCTATTATATTCAAATTTAAAATTTCATTTATTGGACAACAATGGAAGCATTTTGTTAGTGCAACCGTAACCGTAAACCGTTCACCAGAAACTCTGCTTTTTAAACGAAAAAAAAAATACACTGATCTACCCTACGGTTTCCAATGTTAATCTATATATTTTTCTATTGTAGGAAACAGAAGAGGTGTGCGGCAACGACAACAAGACTTACAGTAGTGTGTGTGCGCTCCGTGACGTCGCCTGTCGAGAGAAGCGCAGGCTGCATATCAAGCACATGGGGTCTTGTGGTGAGTGACATACACAGAAACAGAGGAACTGACCTTTCCTTTTTGTTGTACCTACACCACATTCTCCTTTTTTCTTTTTGCTTATTTCTCTTCAGCCGAAGTTTGCCTGGAAGAGATCGCTTTCAGCGATAAGGCTGCCGCTTGTGGCACTAGTTAAGATGCAATTTGTTTCATGTATTGTTTTTTAATATGTGTCAACAATAAAGAGTTAATCTATCTATCTGACTGGACTAGCGACAATAGATTAAACGATTTTAATGCCGCTAGTATTGAAATAGAAATAGAAAAACATACAGACATATTTACATTTAGCAAATATACACATACACATACATACAATAAATAAATAAATGAGTCTGCCCCAACACAGCCCCAACTCAGCATAATGCTGATTACTGGAAGCAATCAGCGCTGGTCTTCCGTTGGGGCTGGCTGTGACGTCACGTACGAGACAATGATTTAGTAGAAAAAAGTATTATAATAGTATTGCCACCTTTACCTAACTTCTTTAACGCCTAAGGCCAGCAACAACGTCTTTTCTATACTCGACGAATATAACTACTAACTAAACGGGCACGGTAGTGCGTTTGATGTGTCCTAAAGTAAAAGCTGATAAGTACATGCTTATTAAATAGAGATGGTTAGCTTTTATTTATTTTTGAAAGTTTTGGCTACCCAACAATAAAACCAAGGGATATTTTAGCGAACAAGTCGTTCAGTTGAAAAATCGGTATGTAGTATTCATATGGAGAAGCATCGATAACTTATTACAACTCTTTGGTCTCTTATAAAAACATCTTTTACTTTCTTCCCAGAGTCCTGTCTCACCGTGGAGTGTCCAGCCGGTACCTGGTGTGCGCGTGGTAGTTGCGCCTGCGCAAACCCCTGCGCTGACGTTGAAAGGGAACCAGTTTGTTCCAACACTGGACAGACATTCCTACACGAATGTGCGTTGCAGAAAGCAGCGTGCGAAGCCAGGATGAGAGGCGAGGCGCCGTTAAAAGTGGCTTACTATGGAGAGTGTACTGAGGGGCTGGAGGAAAATGGTACTCTAGGTGAGTAGATTCCGACACTGGATAGTTTTGTGAGAACAAATGGAGACAAATGTAAGCTATGTACTAGTTAGACAAAAATGTTCATAAATAATTGGGGCGTTACTATAACATACATACACATAAGTGTTTTCCAATTTTCTTATACTGTTAGTGACCATTAGATACAAAAGTCAAAGCATTTATTTGCCGAGTACAGGTAAAGAAGATGGTACATTTTATCACATAAGAACACCATACTCATCCCACAAGGTATGCAAATATAGGTACATAAATTATAACAAATTTTACTAACGTTAACAACAACAACGTTACCATGTTATATTAAAGAAAATCTATAAAAATACACTTTAACACCCCATAGGTAGGTACATTTAAATTGCAACGGAAATTTATAAAATTCATAATATTTATGCCAATCTGTAAGTATTGTACATACATACATATATTCTTTTATCTAAAATTACTTTAAAACTATATTTTCAGGAGGCAACAGAACTTCCAAACTGACAGACATAAGCAACGAGATTCGTTCCGGTGACGAGACCCTGGAGAGTTCTAGCGAGCCCGCGGTGGGCACCGCTGTGTGCGCGCGCGTGCAGTGTGCGTACGAGGCCACGTGCGCCGTCGACTCTAATGGACAACCTAGGTACATCTTGGAAACATCTTTTAGTGTGTACAAAACGTAGTAACAAAAGTATTCCAATCGATCCAATAGGTTATGATATAATTGCACAATCCAATCGTAATAGCTAGCTTGTCACGTATGTACGGGAAATAGAGAGGAGAAGCCCGATAAAGTTACTTTTAGCATAATATCTACCTAATTTGTTGTTAACGATTACCGAACTAAATTCTGGTCTCGTCGACTGTTCCCAGGATTTGATCTTTATTTCAAGCTAGTTAGCTAAGAAGGTGTCATACAATTTCACATTTAATCATTATTAGGTAATACTTATTTTTGTAAGCACAGAGTACACATATTTCCTACACGAAAAAAAAGAGTACACATAAGTATTTAAACATTTTGTGTAAATTAATTTTCATGAATGTTTCTCATAAACACTCTTTTATTATTTCAACAGATGTGCGTGTCTGTTCGACTGCGCGGCCGCAGCCGCCGCCGCGACCACCTCTAACCCAGTGTGCGCGTCCGACCTGCGTCTCTACCCCACTCTGTGCCATATGAAGTTGGAGGCGTGTCGCCGGCAGGAGGACCTGAGGCTGAGACCCTTGCCGCTCTGTAGGGGATTGGAGGTGAGATCTGTTTACTCATAAACTGTATTCGCATGATGAGGATCAGTGTTTTGTTTCATAGGTTTTAAAAGCCAATAAATTCACCGAAAAATATTAACTAATCATTATAAGATTCTGTAAGTTACTTATCAACACGAACCCTCTAACCCAAAAAAAAACAGATAACTTCTAGCTTCTTTGGAGCGCACTTTTTTGGAGACTTTACCCCTTGGAGCTTCATATTACCGTTTCTTTCCGTTGACGATGACTAAAATTAAGTGTAGGTATAGCTTTTATAAGGCCGATCAAGTCGATCAATGTTCCGAACAAACCTAAAGCATAATACATGTATGTTTCCAGTTCCGACCATGCGGAGACGATGAGCCAATTACAGACACGGAGGGGCGGCCCGTGGACTGCGGCGGCGGCCCGCACAGGAAAGACTGTCCCGCCGGCAGCTACTGCCACCACACTGCTAAAGCTGCTAGGTGCTGTAGGAAAGGTATGTTTCCACTGTCTGACAAAACCAGTGCTTTGTTTTGAAGTGCTGGTATTCAGATCTCCATCTTTCTCTATTCTATTTCTCTCTTTCCCTTTTTCACTAGTTGTTTCTAGGCAGTCGTTAAATGAATAGGTACTATGTTAGATACGTTGAGCCTATTTTCAGTACAGAATGGTACAAAATATAGCTGGATCATAAGACCTTTGCTTCGCATGTATGTATAATGTT
Source organism: Macaria notata (assembly GCA_927399415.1). Taxonomy (NCBI): domain Eukaryota; kingdom Metazoa; phylum Arthropoda; class Insecta; order Lepidoptera; family Geometridae; genus Macaria; species Macaria notata. The sequence goes on from OV656727.1 coordinate 8,946,246, forward strand.
AATATAATTATATAATAATTTGTTTATTTGACCAAAAACTTACGTGTACGTACATTACATATTACAAAAACAAATACAATCTTATGCACTAGTATCTACAGTACGTCAGAAGTGTACTGAGCTCTGAGCTAAGTATCCAGTGGATCTTGTGTTTCAGAGCTGCAGTATCCCGCCGCGGCACATTTACTTAAATTTACAGAGATATATACTTATTTAAATAAATATATAAATGTTAGATGTAATATATTGTTACCTACTTAATCTTTTCCATAGCTATAAATATAATATCCTCGGACATTTCGTATTCATAAAAAAATACCTACTAACATTAAAACCTCTAATTCATTTCCAGACAAAGCAGTGGTAGAAAAGAAAGGCTGTCAAGACTCGTGGCACGGTTGCTGCGCCGACGGAGTCACACCAGCGCGCGGACCTGGCGGGGCTGGCTGTCCGTCACAATGTGGCTGCCACAGGCTGGGCTCTGTCACGGAGCAGTGTGATGAGACTGGACAGTGTAAATGCAAGCCGGGAGTTGGTGGACTCAAGTGTGACCGCTGTGAACCGGGGTACTGGGGACTGCCGAGGATCGGGACTACGGGACATGGAGGGTGTATACGTGAGTCTTGCTTTTCATACACACCTGTCAATGATGATATAAACCTATACAACGTCACAGTGTATCTTAGAAAAAAAAGGTGATGAAACTGAGACAAAGATCTCGACTAATTACCATATTTTTTAAGCAAAAACTTGATTCTTCATAGTTTATATGCTCACTCACAATCAAAATCTATTCAAAATCAATCGGAATAAAACTATAATTCATTAATTCATGTATAATTTTTCCCTCCAGCGTGTGGATGCTCAGCATTCGGCTCAGTTCGCGAGGACTGCGAGCAGATGACGGGACGCTGCGTGTGTAAACCTGGTATACAGGGACAGAAGTGTACCATCTGTTCCAACCACGAACACACGCTTGGACCTAACGGGTGTTTCGATCGTGAGTATACGAATCATAGGTACTTAGTAAACATATCTAAACATATAGGTAATTACGCAACTTCGATACAAAACAAAATCAAAAAGTGGATGGAAATCTCAGAAAAAAACAAATTGAAAGCAAATCAAATAATTTTGTATTTTATTTTCCAGCGGAATCAACCCAGCTACCAGCTACGAACTGCGAGCGCATGACTTGTTACTTCGGCGCGCACTGCCTCGTCCGCAGCGGGCTGGCCACCTGCGAGTGTGCCAACAAGGAGTGCCCCAAGGACCAGGCGCCCTCCGTCTGCGGCAGCGACGGCAGAACCTACCTCTCCGCCTGCCACCTCCGCAACCACTCCTGCAGGACGCAGGCGGACATCGTGGTGCAAGCCTTCGGTCCCTGCAGCGAGGAGCCCCACGTGCGCCGAGGTAGCCGCGCCGGTAGATCCATCCTCCGCCACTCACAGCACTCCTCACAGGACACACCCTCCCTCAAAGAGTACCAGCTAACCAGCATCCACACAGACGTATCAGTAGAAACCAGCGACAGCGGCAAACCGGACAGCCCCGAGCCGGAGCTCACCTGCATAGACATACTGCCACCTGTCGGCTATCGCTAGACGCTAGAGCTAGATTCCAGTAGTTACGTAGAATTATATTTTCATTCTTTCGACTGATTCGCAGAGAATTTCCCCGCTCATGTTGTTACTGAATCCAATTGCGCGCTGAAAACTACGAGGAGACCGCACGTTGTGGAAGATTTTGAAGACGATTTTGTGAACGAGTTGAACGAGGAATATTCGAATTACGAGTACTTTGAAGAGTATGCCAATGTTGGGTATGAAGTTCCACTATTTGATGGGACTGCAAGGATGGTGGCTCGGACGAGGTTTCCGGCTAAACGATTTGATGTATGGGCAGAGATTTCACCCGTTTGTAGCGTGGGGGCGCTAGTGAGCTCCGCGGGAGCGAGGGACCATGTGTGGCTTGGATTTGTGCAGAACAAAGCTGTGTTGCGCGTCGACGCAGGGAGCGGTCCTTTTGAGTTGCATACTGGGAAAGTGAGGATTGACGGTAGACAGAAGATATCTGCGAGACGGTACAAGAAAGACGCCATGTTGAAGTTGGGGTCTGCGACGGCGGCGGGCACGGCGCGCGGACGCATGACCTCGCTGGATGTACACCCCTATATATACGTGGGACTGCCGCCTGACAATGTTACCAGGTAGGTGATCGTTCTATCAAGTATGAACTCTATTACTGGAGTGTCCTGTCCTGCAACTGCTTCAAACAGGACAACGACTAGTACAATCTATATATCTGTTGGCGTCTAAAATTAAAGGCCATTTTTGAAGTAAAATTAAAGTGCATCAAATAAATTCCATTACTCACGGCAAATACAGCATAGGCATAGGAGAAAAAAAAAATGCTATGCTAACCATTTATATGCAGTTTTGTTATGAGACATACTATGGCCAGTAAGTTCACTTATTACAAGTCTCTGGTTATCTTGTCTGAGCTTTCTATGTATTTTTGCATTTAATTAATAATCAAAAAGGTGGTAAAATTGCAAACCCACTAATATTATGAAAGCCAATGTTTGTTGTCACGCTTAAACTACTGAATCGATTTGGATGAAATTTGAGGCATTAACACATAGACTACTTTTATCCCGGATTAACCGGACAACATCACAGGGTGTTGCTAGCTTAAACATTATTATTAACATTTTCAACATTAACAGGTTAGCAGGAGCGACCAAGATCCCTGGGTTCGTAGGTTGCGTCCACAGGCTGCGTGTAAGTGGCAGAGACATCATTCCACCATCCAAAGGACTGACGTTCACTTCACAAGGAGTTCGCGCTTGCACGCCACATAACTTAGCACAGGTGGTCTGCCCGTGAAAGGAGGTTAACATGTTAATGACAACTTCAACTTTTCTTAAATGGCTACTGCAGGATTGCCGCTATTTTGCCAGTATCACGAAAAAACTAAAAAACTACTTTTATGCTAATGCAAAATAAATTCGAAATCGCTCTACGACCGTGACATATCCTGTGTCTGCTTTTAAACTCGAGTTATCTTCACTTGTTTTCATGCGGCTTAGAAAATTGTTCTCTAAATCCTGTGTTTTTGAAACAAAACGACTTTTTTCTAAAACTACTCATTTCGGATGGACTCATCAGATTTCAATGCTTTTTCGTTATTGGTTATGAATTTTCTTGAAATGGTCAGACCCGTTTGTAACCACCTCAAAACGACGTAATAAAAACAAAAGACATAAATCATAATCGTTGCGTGTTTGATATTAATGTAAACAACAGAACCTACTTAAGTAAACACATACAAACTAGTTTGTTCTTCAATTGCTTGAAAAATACTAAGTAACTATCTTCAAACTGTTTTTATACTGAAACCTCGCTATTTCTTATACGTCTTCTATTTTTATCTACATCTGACTATTTCTGTGGTTCCTATATTTTTGATCGAAGTTATTTGCCATTATATTTGGTAAAATAATTACTCAATTACTAGATGAGAATTACTAAGTTTTCCATAGTTTTTAGACTTATTAATACTACATGCAGCTGCCTAAAGTGGCCAATAATTACAACTTATATATACCTAGATCTACACATGATAACTAAATTAATGGTACCGTCTTTTCTTAATAATCTGGTACCAAAGTGATGTTGATGTAACTTGAATTTCTATAAGATGTGATAATATTTCCTATAACTTGGTCTTCTAACGATTTCTATGATTGTATCAATATTGTTACATATCTAACTCTATGCATTTTGTGATAAAAAAATATCTTCTTGTAATAATATACCGTTGTTTGAAAATGATTGAGTCTTTTATTTTAAACACTTATTTAAGACTAGCTGTGCTCGCGACTTCGTCCGCGTGGAATAGTTATTTTGGGCAAACAACCTCTTCAGCTTTATAAATTATAGCAGTTACCCACGACTTGAACCCTTTTTCGCAGCGCACGCAACGTAAGTCTTCAAAGATGAATAATTTTCCCCGTTTTTCCCACATTTTCCATTGTTTCTTCGCTCCTATTAGTTGTAGCGTGATGTTATATAGCCTAAAGACTTTCTCGATAAATAGTCTTTCCAACACAAAAATAATTTTTCAATTCGGACCAGTAGTTTCTGAGATTAGCGCGTCCAAACAAACAAACTCTTCAGCTTTATAATATTGGTATAGATAGTATAGATTTATTTTTTTATTATTCTTTGTATTCGGTTAGCTGTGAGATTGTGTTAGGTTTACATAAGCTTAAAAATAGCTAAAGCTCCACGAGTGCCTACTAAACTCAAACTCCTAGTTAACGGTCTAAAGTGCTTTCCTTTTATTAGTTTACTAAGCCTTTATAACATGTGTTGGTAAGCCACTGTCCCAAAGTGTCCCAAGGTAAGAATTATGTAAGTACTAAAACTAGGACACTCAAGTACAAGAGCTGTTAAAACACAGCCATCATTTCAAAACTTGAGGCCAACATTGAGCTCCAAATACGCAGTTTCTAACTTAACAAGTACCGAATTTGTACAGTAATTGCCCCCGGTCTCATCGCAGGACTATTATTTCCTTATCAACCCTTCGCCCCCACTTCCCGTTCATAATCACCCTTATCAAAACCTCCTTCATAAAAGGCGGCGAACTTAATTAAAACCTCCAGTTTCAAACCTCGAAAATAAAAAGTTTACACCACTAAAAAGTTTTTAACGTCAATGCTTATCAAGAACGCGTCTGATAATCATTATTATCGTGATAATGATAGCGCTTTATTGTTTTCGAGCGTTAAGATTATGAAAGTTACGACCTTAACCATTACAATGAGTGGGGTTTCATAAAAAGATACTAAGCCCTGTAGCTATAAAAATATACCATCCAACTTACAGTGATGTTGGTAATATAACATGAACCTTTGATGCGTTTAGAGGGTTCCGCAGTACGTCCGATCCGAGACCATACCGAACCTGTGAAAATAAGAAAACTCGGAATAGGTATATTTTGATGTAAATTACGCACTAGTCTGATTCAAACTCGTGAAGACTCGAACTGTATTATACTATGATGACGTTACATGATCTATATTTTTTATTTCTAGCTATCTAGCTTATCCAAACTGGAAGATCCAGGACATTATCTAATAATTCAACTCTATTGCCCTAAAATAGTAACTAAACGTATCTGTACCAACACAGTAAAATTACACAATACCACAATTTTACCATCATAGTTTGCACCATACAATACCTACCTAAGTACTTATTCACTATCTCATATCCACCTCGTCCAGAATCCAAGAGTTATGTTTACAGCCCGGCAGTAAAGGCATAACTTTCTTTTATGACGTGTTTAGCTGATGACTACTCTCTGTAGCATATGGCTCCCCCATCATCAAGAAATGAGGTGAACCATATGAGCACTCACTTAGAAAGCGGGCATTAATTTTGTCATAACAGTAGCTCTGCTGGCAGTAATACAAGTAAAAGCTTCTATTCATTATATCTGAACTGAGATTAGTTATGTGCGAAAGCGAGGTTGATTTCTATTTGTTTGTGTTTTTGAGCATAAATATATTTGATCCAGACTTCGTAATGAAACTATTATGAGTCTTTAAGGGTGTGTAAACATACATATGTAGGTAATCCTTGAATTGTTTATTTACGGCGTTTATTGGGTAGTCTGTAAAATGTAACTTTCGAAACTGGAGCCTTTGTAGGAGCTAAATACATATTTAAAATTTTGGATCAAGTATTGTATATTAATTGATTTTATATAAATTCATAACAGCAAGCAGCCTTATATCTATTTCTAACTTTTACATTGTGATAGTACAAAATAATATAGGTACTTACGAGAGATGATTACTTAGTGCATAGCCGGGCCTCTTTATATGCCGTTTTACGTACATAGCTTGTCTTAACTCAATAAGTACCTCAAACATCTCCTTTATCTTAGAGCGTATATTCCACAAGGAATAGTAACGATTACAAACCCGACAAGTTTCCACCGTCTCGTAGTTTGAAGCATTCCTCCTTTAACCGGGAAATTGTCCTATCTTTATGCGCAATTTAAATCAAATTATTTTACGCTCCACAGCCTCTACTGGAGATTAAATTAAATTTGTGGCCTCTCGAGATTTCTTAGATTTAATATCACCCGGATAGTTTCTGGAAAGAAGCTCGTTATTACGTAGGTATACTCGGAAACATGCGGCATTGCGGCTGCTGTTTTTGAAGGATTCTCCCGGGATACAGTTACTTTGGAACTTAGATTTTGAGGTAGAAACTCTAATAAACTAAACATGATATTTCACAGCGCAGAGGACGGAGAGGAGGTCTCAGAGTTAGGAGGTAAAGCGTTAGTATTTTGTTTACTTATACCTATTTATATGATTAAATATTTAGTGGAGATCGGCGGTATTTTATTAATATTTTTTTTACGTTTACGTATCCTATAGTAGTGTCGGTAAATTGAAATTAAAAAAAAAACACGAAGCGACGATATCCGATTTTGTGATAAGTATTTTATTATACTTGCCCCTGCGTTTCCAGCAACTATAACTACCTGAAATGCTACTTAAGATTACCTAGAAACATAGTTAGTACCTAGGTATACTACAGGTGTAAATGCAAACGCAGGATAATAGAGAGAAGCCCGACGCCTTCATGATCTGACGTGCATTCTTAGAGCTTCCCTCGAACTATGTAGAAGGATTAAAGCTAAACGAATTCCACGAAAGCGAAATATATCTAACATATCTCTATCCCTGGATACCAAAGTAGTTTAAAAAACTTACAAAATCGGACGGATTTCAGATTTAAATTGTGAAATTATAAGTACACGACTACGCTTACATCTTCTGTACGGTGCCATATATCCATTTTGATATGATTGCCATTGTGATGATGCCATTCATCCGTTAATAATGATTCTATGGAATGTAACTACTAAATATACAGTTTAGATTCTACAATACCCTAGAATGTAGACCCAACCTAAATAGTGAAATACTTTACACCGAGTAAGGAATGGCAGAAGTATCTATGTCGGAATAAGTCTGAGATGAGTAGTTGAGTAGGTACAAACTTGTGTCTTCACCCTTATTTATTATTCAGAAGGGACCTACATTATTAAGTTGGGACAAGTTATTTAGAGGAAAGTGCTTCACATCGCTCAATACTCCTAAACTCTAAAGTCCCATATCACATTGTGAATGCTGAAGACCTTCAAGAGTTCGTTGTGGAGGTATATTTACGTATGGGATTAGGTATGTATGCAAGATTTTTTACGTCAAATCTTTGGTTATAATATTTTATACTCTTAAGTAAATACAAGGATTTTTTATATCATCCCTCTCTTTCCCTCAGTAAATAGCATACAATATGAATGATTTAAAACTGATAGGTTATTTTAGTTCAGACATAAAATGACTTTGCTTGGTATCTGATAATAGCGTACATTCGTTGTTGAAGCAATTCTGTAATAAAATTCTACGTGTGCACCTTTTATGGTTGTAAGAATTTCCAGTTTATTGCCAATTTAGAAATTCCTAGTCAAATGCTACAGGTTGCGGGCGATTTTTCATAATACTTAGCCATAGATCTGTGGCGGTTATTTTAACCCATTTCTTCGGCACACCAATAATTTATTTATTCAATTCTATTGTTTTGATTGCTCTTGAAGTTTTTTTTAAATAATCTTTTACAAACCTGATCTACATATTTCTCAAACGAAAATAAAAAAAGGCTGCTAAAAATCCTTCTTCTAACTTCTTCTTCTTCTTTATGTAGGTACCATGTAAATTAAGCTCTTTCTGTTAATTACTAGATAATTATGTATTACATAAATGTTTTAAATATTTTATTATGATACTAGCTGTGCCTGCGACTTCATCCGCGTAGAAAAGTTATTTTGGGAATTAATTCTTTAATACATATTTTTTTGATATCTTGACCCGTTTTCGCAGGGCACGCAACGGAAGCCCTCAATGATTAATAATTTTCCCCGTTTTTTCCACTTTTTCCATTGTTTCTTCGCTCCTATTAGTTTCAGCGTGATGTTATATAACCTAAAGCCTTCCTTGATAACTGGTCTATCCAACACAAAAATAATTTTTTAATTCGGACCAGTAGTTCCTGAGATTAGCGCGTCCAAACAAACAAACTCTTCAGCTTTATAATATTAGTATAGATAAATAGATTAATGCAGTCTATGCACTAAGGTACCTAATAAATATTCAGCTATGTACTTACCTGCACCAATATCTAAGTATTTTAATCAGCAATAATCAGCCTCTACGAATACCTTTGTTTACTTGTATTCCGATTTTCTGCTTGGTGTAACCCATGGTAAAGCCACGACATTATTTACGGGGTTTCTACGCCGGAATTACGGCGGCTTTTATGTTTATTCGGGGGATATAATTTCTTAGCTGAGGGGATTATTTTGGCAACGTAAACATTTTGCTTACTAGTTATATATGTAGGTATACGCATACCGAAGTGTAGATGGATTTTAAATTGGTTACTGGGATGTCGATATAGACATACTCGTACCTGTATAACATTTATCCATGTCTATATATGGGGAGTTGTTATATTTTTTAGCATAAGTTTTGTGAATTAAGACCTTACTTAATTATAGATTTAACTAAGAGCAAATTGACGACTGTCAAAGTTGCAACAGTAAATATGCGCGTACTACTGGAACTACTTACTATGTAGCCTGAAATATTCTTAACTTCTCGTCAAGCGTAAGTTTTACGTGATCATAATAAAAAAATTACAATCTACAACAATAGTCACTGCATAGGAAACGTAGTTATATTTATACAGTCAGGCATGCCTATAATTTCAGGTAAGTAAACGATGGAAAAGATCGTATAACCACTACCTAAGCTAGGCATTGCCTTTGTACCTACGAAACAACTTTTCAATATCAACTGGATGTCTATTCGCCCGGAAATTGAACCCTCTGGGGGCAGTCGTGAGAGCATAGTGCTCATTTGTGATGCACTGACAGAATGCATTATAAGGCCATGTTCACACGGGTTACACTGGTAACTGTAAGTTGGTGTTGAAGGGTTACTGTTTTAAAGAATATTTCTGATAGTTTAAGTACAAAAATAATAAAATTACAAAGGTATCCTAAATTTGTTTTTTTTTTGATATTTCGGACCTCAACCGTCCAAAGTTTATCATTCTGCTGTAATCAGTCCGTAAAATACTTGCACGATCTTTTCTTTCAACGTAATAACTTCATTATTTTTATACTTATTTGAATTTGTGTGATATACTGCATTATAGTTCCCGTAATCTCCCGTGTCTCATAATGAATTTTTCTTTATATAAGTACAATACTTTTAAACTTAAATTATTAAGTTTACTATTGTAAACAATACATGTACATGACGTATTCTGACTTGTAACTATGGAGTTATAAATAAATAATTTGTATTTGTATTTGTATTTGTATTTGTAAGGCATGATTTAATTTAGTTGTAATAACCGGCTAGCACTTACGTCAAAAACAACGATATACTTAGGTAATGCTCAATGGATACAGGTTTCCAATAGCTTTATAGAATATAGCTCAACTAAAGGTGGATCATCACAAAACTATTACCATCTTTTTCGTACTATATGTCCTAGGTTTTACAAGCCAGATTTGTAGCAGTTCAATCGCTGTTCCGTGCGTGTCCCTGGGCTTTTTGAATGTATGATTTACAGCGAATAGCCGATGCTTGGCTTTGCCGGGATTTATACGATTCTGTTTGCGATATCATTTCAGTTGAGCGGTGACTGATAGTTGTCCTGGATTTGAATTTGGAGATAGCGTACTAGGATAGACATAAAGGTATCTAGATCTACATACATAAGTATCCAAAGTACTAGTACATATATATGTATGTTGTGGTACTTATATGTATTGTGTACTTATGTATATATGTATTGTCTGTACCTATAGTAGCGCCAATAACACAGGAAAGCTTTATTGATTTATTATTCTTCTTATCGAACGAGAGTGGCTAAATCTGGTGTCGAGAGTTTATCAAGCAGCCTTAAGGGCTGCTGACATGGCTTTATGACTGCCGTACTGGACAAGCAACTGGGACCTACAATTTAACGTCTCACCCGACCCACGTTAGCGCCTAAAAATATCTCCCTTTGTTTCTGTTTTCTGTGATAACAACAATTTTTTTAATGCCATCCGGTCAATCTATTTTGGCCGGTTGGAAATTGAACTGGATATTAAAGACAAAAAATATAATAAATATGATAGTTAAATTATTCCCACAAGTCTCCTTCCAGGATTCAAGGAGAATTAATTGAGTCAGTTACACTCAATCTGCATAATAATTATGAAAGACGAATAAAAATAGCCGTTTGAGTAGCATAGCTCAGAAGATCTTCTAATTGACTAACGAAGATTTGCTTAAACTATTTAATAACTTTATATATACATATATAATTTATACTAGTGGACGCCCGCGGTTTCGCTTGCATTATTTTGGGATAAAAGGCCTATGACATTCCTAAGAAGAGATTTTTTTTTTACCTGAAGCTGGGTTTCCTGCGAACTACAATCCAGGGGTTTTCAAATCTAGAGTTAATAGGTATCTTCTAGGTAAACGTGTTACACCCTAGGCTGCAGCAATGCTTAACATCAGGCAGGCTGTAGTCAAACGTAAACCTATCACACGTAAAAAAAAAAAAGACCGATAAGTATTATGGTTAGCGTTGTCTACATCCTACCTGTAATAAAGGTAAACATGTTTTTTTTATAATTTTTTACGGGTCATCCCGCATTTGTCATATTTTATGTATAATATGTGCGAAGCCTCGGGCAAAAGCTAGTTAATCATAATTTATGGTAAAAAAAATAAGCCTATATTCAGCAATGACTGCCGATGATGATGATGGTGCCTATGAATTTAACGCTCAAGAATCTAAAGCTTAATTTCATCGGTATAATGTATTACGAGCTAGGAGGCTGGCACAGTCGTAAAATATCCGAGCTTAAAGCTCACGCAAGAGAAATCCTGCGCGTGGATAAAATGTGAACGAGAAATCTCGAAGATAATACGAAATTTCTGTTAAATGTCTAAACTTTGGAGATCATTTTAGTATTTACGTCAAACCCAACCACTCTTATTCTACAATAAGTGGTTACATTAAGTTCAGCGCTCTCTATTTGAGTCGTATTTCCTCATAACTGAGGATCGTGACTCCTCCGCAGAATCAATTCATTTGGGGAGTTCTCTTGGTCAGTTGCATTGTGGTGAGTACTCAGATCCTTTCACGGAAGACACATGTTCAGGGCTACTCTCCCACAAAATATATGGTAAAGAAATGGTTGCTTTTTCACACATTTCTACAGTTCTTTAGATGAGCTATTGGTACATAAATTGTTTGTGTTATATAAAAGCTGCTTTTAAAGTTTATGCGTTAGTAACCTGTGATGTTGAACTAAAGTAAAGTAAAATTATACATGAACAATGTAAATACATATATAAGTAATGCTCTGCCTTTTGCTATAGTTTAAATGTAACAAGTAACAACACGTTAAACTACTAAAATATATATCGACGGTGCTGCCATCAGCCGGCTTTAGAATGAACTGTCGTAACTACTACTGAAACGGCTGCGGTGGACAATAAACGCACCCATTACTGCAATCCGAATGACTGGCTAGGAAATGCAATTGATTGAGTACCTATTGGTAATTAATTATAATTTAGCATGATATCTGCGACAATTACCTAATACTAATTACCTATACGTCTACGGTTTTGCTTGTGATTTTATTTCATACTACTGGACGCCTGTGGTCGCTCGCGTTATTTCGGGGTAAAAAGTAGCCTATGACACTTTCGTGACCTCATACTACCTATATATTAAAAACAATGAAGAACTGTTTAGCCGTTTTTGCGTGACGAGCGTTTAAATAAACAGATAAACAAAGAAACAGAGAAACCGATAAACATAGAAAAAATCTATAAATTGTTGGAACATATTCTGTTACAAATTCTAAGTATATCCAAATATTTATTTTATTATTTTTTCATTGTTCAGACTTTCGACCCTCTTCAGCTTTATTATATGGAAAGATATCATACAATATGTCCACTATACCACAAAGATTTAAGCTTACATCAACAGAAATTGTTCTACATACTTACAATATGTTATGTTTTGTAATCGTTTTTTTATTTTGTGTGGTTCAACGTCAAATTTCCTACATTGAATAATGTTCCACATAAACATTTTCAATAATAATTGGTTTTAATCAGAATCGTATACCTAACTGCTCGACCAGATCAAGGATTATTTTTTTGATCACTCATACATACTTTAACTTAAATCACCGTTTATCTGTGATCTATCCAGATCAAAACCACAAAGCCGTCAGGAAAACCGTATTGACTCCCATTTATTGAATAGCGTTATCAAATAATAACCATTAAATTCGGATTAAAGTTATGCACGTGTTCATGTTTGTACCTCCGTAATCCAACGGCCAACGTGTAAAATACGAGGTGGCGGCAAATATTGTGCTCGGCAATAATTTCATACATTGCTGGAATTAAAAATTGGAATAATTCGCTGCTATGGAATTTAAATCAATGATGTTGTGGCATAGTTTTCGACTCTCTGACATAATCTATAGGTTTATGTACTAGTATCGGATAAAAACTCCACGATGGTGATTGGAAGACAGTAAATAAATAAAAAACATTCCGGGACATTGCACACAGCGCCATCTAGCCCCACACTAAGCAAACGCTTGTGTCGTGGGTACTAGATAACGGATGTAACACGTATTCAATCAATCAATCAATCAATCAGTTCTTTATTGACAAAAATATACACAAGACACAAAATGTTTCAAGTCTCTGGCTTCCGAACTAGAAAATTATCTGTGTCTCGGAAACCAGCTCCTTCTCTATTAAGGATCACAAAATGTCAATAAGACAGAGATAAGACTTACAATTAAAAAGTTTATAATAGCGTGATGACAAAACATTGTAAAAAAAATATTTACGAAGCTAATTAGTTACACTTAGTTAAGAAAATTACAGAATAAAAAAAAAATTGATAGTTAGGTAATATTATATATTATAAGTTAGGCACACCTATTATCGGGCAACGGAAGAATGTCATATGAATGTAGGAGTAAATATATTTGACATACATAGGTACATACATATATAATTAAATCAAAGAATATAAACCCTATAGAATAAGTATGTACCATGGTTTTATATTGATGTAAGGTATAAAGTTTATTACATTTATATAATTCGTAAGATGCAAATATTTCGATATATTCGATATTAACATAATATGTTTTTCCTTCAAAATAGCTTCCTGGCAGGTATTAATAGATTTTCAGTGTCAGTATAATTCAAGTTACTACTATTATATATGTATATATATTATACAGTAAACGAATATTATCGAATATATGTATAAGCAGTTTGAAATCACAAAGATGGGTCATACATATACATACATACATATGTATGTATGTATATGCCGTAGAATTGATAAGCAGTAAGGTAGACTTTTAGATGAGAAATTAAATGAGTTAGAAGTAGAGCGAGAACAAATAAAAAGAAAGAGAGGGATGAAAATCCTTAGATAAACCTTGAACCTAAAATGTTGTCATTTTTGACGGTGATGATTGATATATGATCATGTCGCTCGCAATATTAGACGTTTTTTCTAGTAAAGTTGATACTAACGAGCTCGAAATCAACTATTTATTAATCAATTTTTCGAACAAGTAACACAATTTCTGTGAAACATTTATCGAAAAGCAAATTTCAGAGTTCGCAAACCTTATTAAAAGATCATTTTCACCACCAGCAGAAAGAAATTAAACACAACGGCGAATCCAGATTTATCGCAACCGAATTAGGGTACAGCAGCTGTCCAACAAACCAATTAATTATTGGTTTTGTTCTCTTGATTAAATACTTTGTTGCTTGCTCATAGCTGCATGTGAAAATACCTACTACCTCATTAAAAATAATAATAATAATTTATTTATTTAGCACTTAAAAACTAGTTACATAGGTATGTTAATTCTATATAGTATACTTAAAAATATTTAACATGGTTTACGAGATAGGTTACATTGGTACAACATAGATATTAAACACTGGGTGCACTACATTCCACACTAAGTCCGAGACTTGTGTCGTGAAATGTAGGCTCTTTCCGTTAGATTTAAATTTAAAGACGGCACGTAATTATAAGCTATAATTTTTAAAATAATAAACTAAAGTAAAGGCAGAGATAAATATACCTGCACGGCTATTCTATAAAACATACCTACTTGCATACGTACATGAAGTCGCTCAGATAATGTACAATAAGTTAAAGGTAAGTAATATATTTATTATCTATACATTGAATAGTCAGATTTAAAAATAGAAGGAATTAATGTCTAGTAAGGGAATATGTTAGCATTCGTTAACTCATTTCAGTGAGGGTAGATATTAATGTGAATAAATGAAATGCCTATATAGTCGAGATTACGGGGCCTGCAATCCAAAAGAAAACGTCCAGATGTAAATAGTATGATGTAAATACTTTAGTTTGTAGGCATTCTCGTGATACCTACTTCGCCCGGCCGCGACCGCGCGGTCTCGGCAGGACGATTGAAGCTGCTACTAGTGTGGTTCCGGCCTGCCTGCCTACAGTAGGCAGGCATCGCTCCGCGCGGAACCAGTAACTGGCGAAAAGAGAACCGTGAAGCATGCGTGGAGGGGGACATCGATGCCTACGCGCCGCTGGCCGCCCGTTTAGGGATGGGAAAGTAAATGTAAGGAACTACCGAATTTCGTTTAAAAGAAGATTGGCATGTAATCCACTTCTATATATTTGTATAGAATCCAGTTTCTCTCTGGATGTAGATCTTTTAGGGTGTGTCAGGCATTTGACCTATAGGTGACCTGATTACTCATAAACTAGGTACATAATATGCTGTCGCAATTTACGCTTGCACACTTACGTACGCAGTATTTGGCCCTTTTAACAAAGCACGTTATAATTATTAACAGTAAATAATAGTAGTTTTTTAAGTATTACTACAAACATACTTTTCATTTTCATTCCATCGTACGATCTGGTAGCTTTGTGTATCGCTGTACCGACTATAGTGCAGAATTCGTGTTGTTGTAAAAATAAGAAAAAGAAATGTAAGTGTAAGTGATCAGAGTTACGCTCGCAATAGCTACACTAATATTAAAAAAATGAAGCACCTGTTGAGTTTATTACATAAATTATTATACGTGTAATTAAAAGCTATCTTTTAAAGCCGTAGATTACAGTTATAATACAAAACTACTAATGTGCTTTCCATTCAAGGTATGGTCAATCAATAGCATTTTTGTTCTATGTTTTTGTTAGTAGATTAGCTAATTAAACAACACCGTAATTAGCGATGTGCAACGAAACAGCCATCCGAAGCCACTTTGCTCCCCGATGGATAATTACTAATTACGCAAATGCCTGTAATTAACTTTGAATTATGCAAAAAATGTGCTGTTAAATGGAGACTGGGACTTTTGCGGTGCCACTGAAAAGATTCAGACTTAATTTTATTTCTGCCTAATACTTAAGTTCAATTAGTATTCAAATATTAGGTCTTTACCTATGAAATTGCCGATTTGTATGACGAAATTGAGAAAAATGACATTTCCATACAAACATTAAAAATGTTTGTATGGAAATGTCTGAACAGATTTAGATGCAATTGATAACTATAGTTAGATGGGAAAAAAGCTATGCACTGCGTATATCAATTTGTCAAAAACAGAGTATATGATAAAAATATACCTAGTTAAAGTAGTGAAACCGACGACACATTGAAAGAGGTGTTTTCAAAGACTTCCCTACAAGTAATATGCACTAGTAATACATATTTTTTTATCTAAAAGGTACATAATTCAACAATTGATACAATAAAAATTGTATTTGGAAAAAAAATAGTTGTACGTAAAAGTTACAAACAGATTAAAATGTAAGAAAAAAACGGCAATTTCATAGGTAAAAGACCTATTAAGTAAGTGTTAGTTAGGCATACATTCACCAATTGTGAAAGATGTAATATTCTTGAGATCTGTGTATGAATATTATAATAGAAATTTAGGTATTTGAATACGTGTTAAAAGAAAATAGTATCTAAATGTTATGCACCATTAAAATGGCGGTACACGCCATAGATCTACTCAACGATATGATTGCTCAAATACCTGAGATTGATTTATTCAATACTAGATTTAATTCTATGTTACATTTTTGTATAAAATTTAATAGTGATCCAAGCTTCTATAAAGCTCGGTATTGTAAATTATAAGTACCTATATAAGTTATAACATACTGTGCGTTTTGGTAAAAGCTGTTAGCATGGTATGTAACTGAATTTAAAATAAATAAATAAATAAAATAAATTAACGTGTTATCTACCTTCAAATTCATAGCTAGGAAAATGTGAATGCTATATGACGACGTGCAACATGAAAGATTAAAAATGGTCGATTTACTGTAATTTAATGCGAAATTTACAGCCACTTCAGGTAATTATGATCATATTTAATGCCTGCGTCGGACCATTGGCTACGATTCGGTTCCCAAAACGTTGTAGTGCGGTGCAACTCATTCGAATATATTCCGATTTTAATGAACCGTTCAGTTTTTCATAAGGATTAAAACAGTCGTTTAATGAACGAATTTAAATACAGCTCGATTTATGATAAGTGTTTCGGGAAGTATTATCGTGTTCCTACTTTATACTGATCATGATAATTGTAAACTATGCATACGCTCAAGTGTCGAAAATGTTTGCAAAATGCATGTTCATCATAAATTATAAAGAAGTGGTGACTACAGTGTTGTGTTTATTTTTTTGTAATTGAATATTATTAGTTATGCAATGTGAATGTGGAAGGACCTGGGCGTCCATCACGATGTATCTACCAAGAAAACTCCCGTAACGAATTAATTCTGCGGGGGAGTCACGACCCTCAGCCATGAGGATATACGGTTCAAGAAAGAGTTATGCAATAAAAGTTTTTTTTTTGTATAGATAAATTAAGTTAATGGTCTAGTAGCTAAACATGTATTTCAGAGACCCCTGGAGCATTTTACCGTCACTAACGTTACCTTATTCTACTCAGACACTTCACTTTCCTTCGTCAATAAGTGTCGTCGTTTAATGGATGCTTCCCACCAACTCTATAATAAAATCACTATTTTCTATCTGCCACCCTATCCGAACTACATTAAATTTTATTGAGACATTTTGATAACAAATGACCGTCGATGTGCCCGTGGAAGGGAAGATCGTTTGGTCTAACAAATCAAGATAGTGTCGTATCCAGTCACAGGTCTAATGTTACACCTTGAGAAAGTAGGTATGTATTAACGCATAGGTAATTGAATGGAGGAGATAAAATGGATTTGGGATTTTGGAACAGAAAATGATTTTATAATTATTTAAAATTACCATTGATTTACAATTGAATATGACAAAAGCTTTTACAATTTAGCATTGACCACAAAGTGGTCTAACATTCTTTTATTATTTATATTTTTTGTGAAAATAATTGTTATTCTTAATTTTTATATAATGTGAACGTGAACTTAAATAATGTAATTGGCCTTCGGCCGTTTTAATAAATAATAACATTTTTGCAAGACCGTCACCGCATATAGCTCTCTTTAAATCTCACAGCTGGGTATAAACTATCTTTGTATGTGCAATCTGCATCTATCCTGAATTGTTGTATATTGCAGTAAATATTAAGTTTGTTTTTATATGGTATTAATGAAAGACTCACTATAATCTGTACTATAAAAATATTATAAAGCTGAAAAGTTTGTTTGTTTGTTTGAACGCGCTAATCTCAGGAACAAACTCTGGACAAATATTTTTGTGTTGAATAGACCATTTATCGAGGAAGGCTATATAACATTACGCTGCAACTAATAGGAGCTAAGAAACAATGGAAAATGTGGAGAAAACGGGGAAAATTATTCATCTTTAAGGGCTTCCGTTGCGTGCGCTGCGAAAACAGTTCAAGATATCAAAAAAATATGTATGAAAGAATTATTTCACTTGAAACGATCTAACAAATTTTTTGCAACAGTATACGTCTATCTTTTAAGATTAATCACTAGAACCGTTTTTATGGTAATAATTATTACACGCGCACGAAGTTGCGGGCACCAGTTAGGTATCCCATAATCACAAAAGGCCTTTATCTTATTTAATGATTCTATGATCATTTGAGAAGCTAATTTAATTATTGCTACACTAATCGTTGCCAACTTCACGTCAAGGGAGATAATTGGCGCGTCGGTGTTACTTACGCGAGAGCAATCAACATGTAGGGCTGGTACACCTATACCTGTACAGGGTTACTGTTATTTTTACTAAACCTTTACTGTCCTACTGCTGGGCAAATCACTCCCCCAATTCCTTTCACTTCTTCCTATCCTGAGCCAGCTCTTTTCTTAACTAACTAGACTAAACAACGAATTTTATTTTAGGGGTGGTATTCGTGAAAAGCAAGAAATAAAATGTTTTACGACTTTTGCAAATTCGCGAAAATAATACGTAACAAATCATAACGTTTTCCATACATTATGTTATGGGGCGTAGAACTTTTTACACGGAACAACTTAAGTTATTCAAAAGTCGTCAGAAAAAAAAATGCTTTAAACGTTCTAAAGCACCCGGTGCCAGTCGCGGGTTCTAATGGATGAGGTCTGCACAAGATCGACGCAGCTGGCACATTCAAAGAGAGGCCTATGCCCAGCAGTGGGATCGAGAAGGCTAAGGATGGTGAAGATTATGAAAGCCATCTTTACCAGTAATAACCCTGTATATACAGGTAAATAAATGTATAATATGTGATGGTTGTGGGTGAACGATCCCACGTGAGTGGGTGAGCTCAGCGAGCATGTCAGTGGATAGGCTGGGAGTAGCTGAGATAACGCTATCTGGGGTGTGTATTAGGATTTGTTCCTAAATAATTGTAAATAAATTAAAAAGATTTAATTAGTAATCAGAAACGTTTACCTGTAATTATATCAACGACTAGCTGTGCCTGCGACTTCGTCCGCGTAGTATAGTTATTTTGGGCATTAATTCCTTGAATTTTGAACCGTTTTCGCAGCGCACGTAACGGGAGTCCTCAAAGATGAATAATTTTCCCCGTTTTTACCATATTTTTCATTGTTTCTTCGCTCCTGTTAGTTGCAGCGTGATGTTATATAGCCTAAAGCCTTCCTCGATAAATGGTCTATTCAACTCAAAAATATTTTTTTAAATCGCACGAGTAGTTTCTTAGATTAGCGCGTTCGTACAAACAAACAAACAAACTCTTCAGCTTTATAATATTAGTATAGATTGACGAGACATGATTAAAGCCAACTCATATTATTAATGTAATGTGCGTTATAATTCTTTTTTATGTTAATAAATGATATCTATCTAATACAAATACCAGATACCGTACCCCTGTTAGGCTGTTCTTTTATAAATAGCTTGAGGTCAAGCTGATTTTTAGAAAAATTATCACTAAAATATATAAAATCACCAACTCATAGCAAAAAAAAACACTGACAAAAAAAGAAATGACGAAAACGGTTTGATTTTGTTTGTTGTTTTTTTATTTTTTAAGTCATGATCATCAATGCTACTATAACAAATACAACATAAAAAGCTACTCTATACAGTCATGTAGATGGGGTTAATTTGTCCAAGCCAAGTATGGTAACCTTACCGCCAAGTAAAATCAATGATTAGCCTGTGCAGGTTTTATGTTGACTAAATGACTAGACTGACCTTAATGTACTCATGCAATGTACTCAAAGCACGTAAACGATACCCGTACCATTATTAATTTTACTGCTCCGTGATCGAGTAATCGAACCTGAATAACTGTCTCTCTAAACCGCCGCCATGTCTCCGAGACAGCCTGCGGCGCGATCTGCGCTCGTGCGCACGTCTTTTCTAACTAACGTATCCTTCGCGTGTTCACTTTCACTAGACAAAAAATACCCTCAAAGTTTCAATTATTTATTCACCATGCGCTCTCTCCCTCTCATCGTCCTGACAGTTACAATTGTCCTGGCCAACGCCGCGGCAGAAAAACCGGCCCCACAAAGATACGCGATATCATCTTGTCACAGAAACATCACGTACGACCGTGTCCTGCTCAAACGCATCACTTTGCTCGCCAAATACATTTTCACGGGTAAAGTGTACAGTGCCAACAGTACAAACGGCACGCGAGTGTATAGAGTGAATATTCGCCGGGTTCTAAAGGGCGATTTGAATGATATAGGTGTGGTTGTGAAGTTCGGAACTGCGAAATCGTTGCGGTTCAGTGATGCTGCAGTGTTTGTCGAATCGTCTCAAGTGATTGAGTGCGCTTTGAGAGTCAGGACTTATGGGATTTTTTTGACGGAGAAACGACGCGGTGGGGGATCTTTATGGCTCAGTCTTGTAGTGGAGCCGTTGGTACTGACTTTGAGGAGTATTGGAGTCATCGAAGCTGCTGTTAAAGGTAGGGTTTAAATTATTTATTTTCTGGTTTGTTTTTAAGTAAAGACTGTGTATATATTTATATTAGGCCATTGGCCTTATTATAATTCAATTCCTTACAAGGCTGTAATACACCCTATATTGCCTTATTGTTTTGAGTCATTTAGACAATAAATATTTAGTTACTCTGCTAAGCTTTCCAAAGACGCCCAAAGCACTTCAGCGTGGCGTAAAGTAAGGATGGCAAAGTCCGACTCGTACATGTTTTAAAGCGTCACAAAGTCTATAAAGGAGTTGGGAAACAATTACCAAGAGTTAGTTCAGCGACATTATATGAATTAGATGCGTCATTATGATGAATAATTACGAAATACAAAATATGACAGATTAGTCTACGTTATATATAATGTGCTAGTTGGTTCATTACTACAGAGTACAGACATCTGTGCGTGTATGTGGTGGTTTATGAAAGAAATAATTATTGTGACAGATTTAAAGGAATATACCTAATTAATAACTATTAAAGTATGATTAAATTTGCAAGGGAGAAACCAAAAATGACGTCACGCTCGTAAACAATTATTTAACAAAAAGGGGAAGCTGAAATGATAAGTGCTGAAGATACATAGAAGTCTTTGAATAGTGTTAACTTACAGCCCAGAATACAGAGTACAAGTTACAGTAAAGTGTATGCGGCGATATAATGCGAGTCGTAAATAAACAAGTAGCAGGCAATTAGTCCATGGGCGGGGCGATGGCTGCCGTTACGCGGCGTCACCTCGGATACTAGTAGCTGTACAGAATAGGTGATAGATTGTAGCTAGTTAGATGCGTTGATACGTGTTTTTACACTCATCTGTTGAACTTCTTATGTTTTTTTTTTACTTGAAATAGGCTTACGTTTGACTATAGCCTGCCTGATGTTAAGCACCACTATAGTCTAAGATCTCCTAGAAGAGACCTATTTACTGTAGATGTGAAACAGTTTTAATGAGTATAGCAATGAAGTTTACTAAAGTAAAGCAGATGAGACAGGCAGTACTTATCTGGGTAACGAAATTTTGACTGGTTTAGAACCTTTGGTTTCTAGTTATCTTACTAGAGCAGCCGTGATCAGAAATCTAGAGAGCATGTTGTCAAGTTAAAAATGAGGTTGATTTTACATCGACGACTGCTGTTACGCGGCTAGTATCACCTCGACTGGACTCAAGTAGCTGATACAGAATAGATGATAAGTTGTAGCTAGTTAGGTCATGAATACGTGTTATTACACTGATCTGTTCACGTGCCAATGTAAAACAGTTCTTCTTCAAAAATGGGCAATATTAAAAACTTTAAAAATACAAACTTTTGAATGTTGTTTTAGCTTTTCTTAAATGTTTTATATGTAATATAATTAATAGTAAAGTATATATTGTAAAACATCTAAGTAATGTTCCACTGGAAGACCTTGCCTTCTGCAACACAGTTGTTAGCTAAAGCAGAAGGCAGAGCTTTAATTTCTATGTACAATGTAAAGTTTTTGCATTAAATATGTTTATGTTTTAATGAGCATAAAAGATGAAGATTAACAAAGTAACGCAGTTGTAGATATAGTCGCTATAGTTATAACTTAGCTATGTAATTACATTTTAGCAGGGCTTGTCGTCAGCGTCCAAAAAAGGCCTTCATTCTACATTTACAAGTTATAAAAACAAATAAGTGTATTAAGTTTTGTTTTGCAACAAAAGATAAAATGAACGTTGCATTAGGTTTTGTTTTAAGCTCGATCTATTAACTACATCGAGTTTCTGAATATTCATTTATTCGTCGACTTTCTGCTACGATATCAATCAAGATACGTTGTAACTTGTTAATACTCTGTGACTGGCGCAACAACGTCATAGATAATATACCCCACGTTATTTTATGTGAAATTGTTGGTTTGTTTATTAGTTTCTATGAACGCTGGTGTGACATAGCGACGGATCATCATGAGATTTAGCATGGAAACCCTAAAAGATAAGTTACATAGTAAGTAAGTTAGATAGTTAAATGAGATAAGTTACTTCTTATCCCAAAATATCGCGAACGGAGCCACGGAAATCGTCAATAAATAAATATTATTGTTTGGCAAGGACGCATGATTAGTCTGGTTGCTGATTGGTTCACACATAACATTTTAATTATGCAAAAGTTTGTACAAAACGTATACCGATATGTAGTACTTATACATTTTTTAGAACTTACCAACCTATTTACTAGTATTATTTATTATTTTGTCTATGTACTTGCAGTGCTAACTTGAGCTCTCGCTTTCCCAGTATTTGCAACAGATTATGTTGTTCCAAGAAGCTTTGGAGTGGAATTTATCGTGAAAGCTTGCTACATGTTAGTAAACTGATCGCGTTGATAGTCTTGTTCAGGTATGTTTATGTATGAAGATGCACTGATTTGCTTTTTTTTCTTTCTTTCTTTGGGGATTCACTATTATAATACTTACTTACTTATTTTAGTTTAGAAAAATGTAATAAGTACAGATAATATTATAAAGATTGATATCAAAATTTCTATGATTCTATTAAAAATCGGTAAAGATTTAGTATATTTCAAATCAAATCTGATTGTAGATTGCAAGATTAGTCGACGACCTAACATCTGTCGCATGTCAAACCCGGATGAGGTTGGCTAAAGATCGAAGCCAATGACATACTATGAGAGAGGCCTATACCCAGCAGTGGGACGAAAACGGTTGTGGAAGATGATTATGGTGAAATCAAATGTAATATAATTTAATTCAAATAAAGCATAAAGACAACGAAAGAAACTTTGACGTTCTGACTATATTCCTAGTTATTAAAATAGTGACTATTTGAAATTGACCAATTTTTCCTGCCAGCAGTATCCCTAAGGAACCAACCTAATGTGTTCGGGTAAAAATATTTTCATTAGGACTTTCTTACACGCAAGGGGCCCATTCGATGTAATGGTGTACCGAAATTAAATCGGATATACAGCATTAAGGTAATATTCACGGAAATTTCAATTATTGTTTTACTTACTTAACCTTTTTTAGAAGTTTTATAAGTATCATCATATTATAATTTTGACTAAACGTCACAGTAACATAAGCTAATCATAGTGTTTATTTGTTATAAACTAAAATCAAACTCGTTTTACAATTTTATTTATATTTATTATTCACATTTGTAATGCCACATTAAGGCAAAAACTAATTGAAATAAAGAAATAAATATTTCAGGGTATATAGCGCCATCTAGCCCCATACTAAGTTTATGCTTGTATCATGGGTAAAAAAGATAACGGATATAATACATATATAATTTTCTTTTCTTTTGTAATTGTTATGTTTATTCAATTAATTTTATTTCAACACATACGTTTCTTGTCTTGTATTTATGTGTGTAAAATAAATGCATCGAACAGTGTAGTTACAATATAAAAGAAGTAGTAGTACCTAATTTTACCATCGATTTTGACATGGATTATACCATCATTAACCACCATAAAAGTAAATAACACATCCACAGTATCAGACTATCAAAACTCGTATCCAACTTGAGGAAATACCAAAGTACAATCCTAGGGAAATTCGTCTCGTCATAAAGATAATCTGTACCAATATATGGTTGCCGTAATAAAATGCACACGATAAATAAAACGCACTGACAATAGTCCTATTTCAATAAGTGCCACAATAAAATACCGCTTGCGTTTACGACTCCATCATGAGGAGTAAAGTCGAGCACTGGTGACAGGTGCCTGCTTAGGGAGTTACGAAGGGCTGTTAATATAAAAGTTGAATTAATTTTTACTGTAGTATCAATTTTTGACTGGCCTGTTAGCTTAGTTGGTAGTGGCTCTGCCTTCTAATCTAGGGGTTGCGGGTTCGGACACAAGTATTTATGCATTTAAAAAAAACTCGTGTTGAGTCTGATCGTTTCTATGTATAATAAGTATGTATTTACAAAAGAAAAGTATATAGTATGTATTATATCCGTTATCTAGTACCTTTTTTACGTGGGATAGGTTTACGTTTGACTATAGCCTGATGTTAAGCATTGCTGCAACCATGATACAAGCGTAAGCTGAGTATGGCGCTGTGTGATATGTCCTGAAATATTTATTTATTTAATTCTAAGCGAGAGTGATTTAAATTGTTCGAAGATAGTACAATACATACATCGAACTAAATTTGTTGGTCGGTTAGTTCAGCTGTCACTCTGTAACAGCGGATAGATCCACGCGATTTTTGGTAGTATAGTTCCCCGAGAGCCGCGGGCACTCACTATAAAAATCAAATCAAATATGTTTATTGGATTCAGAAAAACTTACACATACATATGTATAATACCATAATGTATTGTTAGACTATGGGACAAAGATATGGAGTTTTATTGCTCATATGCCTGTGTTTAATGGCTTGTATTGGAATTTTTAAATTACAAATTTAAAACAAATCTCTATTACAAAAATAAAGAAAAAAGTACTTAAATGTTCTTGAAAATTTTATCAGGTTTCTAAAATACAGTTACTTTAAAAATAGTTCGTGATTTGACAATTAACATGTGATGATTAATCAATATATCCCCAAAATATGCCATACTGAATACATACCTCAACCCAAGTCCCTGACAATGACTTATTTGCCAAGTTATAAAAACGAGGTTCCAGAGGAATTTTATGTTTATTTCGGTCTTATATTTCACACGTCGTAGCCAAGATTATAAGAAAACATAAAGTTTGAATGCTGATGTTTTATGTTAGCACAAGCCGCTCGGTAGAATTGATGAGCGTGTAATTGCTTTCCAAATGAGGTTTTCTGTACAATTTTAATAATATATTGTTATGATAGATTTAATTATTTATTTTGTTATAACCAGTTGCAATTTTTTGTTTTCAAATTATAAAAGTATAACTTATGAATTAACATAACTAAACGAGAATTGTTTGAAGAGATATAATTATTCTGGAAGAAAAATACTGCAAACGATGATTTTAAGTTATTATTTGTATCATTATTGATTTTTTGAACCACATGGCTATTGCAAAAGATTTCATTGCGTTCACACATTTTACTATAGGAAATGATAGGAAATCTATAAAAGGCTTCCTTTTACATAAAATTCACAAAGTTATACCGACTCGCTGGTGCTTAATATAAAAACTTAGGTATTCTTTAAACCTACCTAAGTAGGTATAAGTTAGCAGAAGTTGACGATCGTGTTTGCTTCTACTGGTAACTTTGGATCCATCGGGGATACAACCTAACTACGAAGTTACGCCACTTAGGTTCTTGGGTAAATGTTGAACTACATAATAGCAACGTCTTTAAAATGTTACCGTGAAAAAACCTTTTTGAATGATCAAATTGATTTAGGAACCACCAAGTTACGAGTATTGAGATTATAAAATACGCACAGTTATAAAGATTTTCCAATTTATGTTATGGCAATAAAAACTTTCTTCATAATTTAAAAATAAAACCCTTTATAGATCAACACAAAAACTTTACTTGTCCAATAAATAAAGTCCAAATACAATAAAGTAGCTGCAGAAAAACTGTTCAAGAATCTCTCTCGGGTCAGCAAGACTCTTCCATTATTAATTCGAAAAACCTTCAGGCGATTTTAAATTAAATCGTAAGGCGTAAATATCTTTACATAATTAACTTATCCTCGATTTAAATCACCGAAAGGACGGCTCAGCTCGTGGAGAAGAATTTATTTTTTGTTGAGTGACCGTAGTGCTACTTATTAAGATGAACCAGAGTAAAAAAGTCCAATAAAAAAGTTTAAAGTTAAAATTTTATTTTTTATTTGATTTGGATTGATTTGATTGGTTTCTTAAAAAAAGCTTTATGTAGATTACCTTTTATATTTTCTATGAGGAGTTTAATATTTGCTTAAATGAGATACTCCATTATTTGCGGCGATGCTTTAATTACTGGCACCTGTCTGTGCTGCTTTATGCCTACCATTTTAAGCCACTAAGTACAGACGAATTCGCTTCTTTCATCAGCCAATCACAGCCGAGTACCCATCCACATACTCTGGTGCGTAGTGTTTTCAAACCAAAAACCACCTAAAGCATATTATTCCAACCTCCTAAATCACAAGAAAGGACGGGTCGGTTTGTCGGAGCGAATTTATCTGATATAAATCGGTCTTCCATAATTGTTTATGTGGGATTAATTGTTCTGAGTGGGCACCGCAGGGGCGGGATCCCGTATAAATCCAGGTCATGAGATTCAATTACATGGCACTATTATAGCTTGGGACTATTTTTACAATCTATTTCTGAAGAGGCGGTGGCATTTGAAACACTAATCCTTATTGTCTTAAAATATATCGTTCTGATTCTATACAAGTGACTATTTAATCTGATATTTTTTTCAGCGTCGCAATAATATTAAATCCTTAATTTATATTATTTAATCCTGTGAAACTTATTTATCGACGAATATTCTCTCCTAAAATGCTGTATTTGTAAAATAACTAAAACATTTTTTTTTAATTTCTTTATTTCCTACCTACTTTTCAATGTTTTATATGAAAATATTAAAGCTTCTGCTAGGCAACTTAAACTAAATATTTTGATGATAAAAATTCGTTCCCTTGGCCTTACTAACCCGTGCCTTGACCTTGTTCTGCCGTAGCCCAGTAACCATTTACCAGAATTATGGGAAGCACGCGAAGTGAACGTTTACCGAACACTTGGATACTCGTACTCGTAACACACTTGGCTCCTTCAAAAACGAGTAAAAAAATATTTCAGGACGTATCACAAAAAAAAAATAAAGAGTAAATAGATACATTGTAAGAATCAAGTAAACCAAGGAAGAGAAGATGGCACATGCAACGGATAGCCTTAACTCAGCAATTGGATCAAATCGGCAAATAAACAAATCTAACCAATTTCCAGTAAAAAAAGATAAGTAAGTACTATAAGTATTAGAAAGCTTAGTGTCAAGAGTTTTAAAGCTTGTAGTCTCACAGAACTTAGCAAATACGTTTGAGAGTAGCCAGCTCTAGTGTTGAGAGTAATTAAACCACTCCTTCGGACGAAAACCTAATTTAGCCTATATTTCTCAGCTGAGAACTACAAAGTAACGGGATTGAGTATAAACTCTACCTTTGCTGTATAATTAATAACATATGAATATAACTTGATCGTTAAGTAGGACAATAAAACACTATGTAACACTCAGTCCGATATATTTACAATACGCTCCTTGACTGGTTTTAAAATCCATTTCATATTTTTATTTAGGGGTTAAGAAACCTAGTCTAAAGTGTATTTTTAAATTCTGGTACATATTTTCGGAAAAATATCAAATTAAAAATACTATATTTAAATAGTTCGCCAAAACGCTACTTTGTCAATATGGCGCTGCAATCGAATCGGTGACGTCACTAACCTGTATTGAGATCTGTGGCACATATCATCCACATACAATACGCAAACAAATGACGAAAGTGCGATTGAATTTAGTGATTAATGTGCTACAAAATTAGTTACAAATTGTGTGCAGTTCCAAAATGTACAAATACGTCAATAAAAACTCCGAACAAACTATTTCTAAATGTTCAAAAGAATGTCCAAGTGCACCGAAAGTGGCTGCAACTTTCTCGGAGGGATAACAATGACATAGGGAATAAGTACAAATATTTTCTTCTATGAAGACTATTTCGATGTACATAAGTAAACGTAATATTGATAGGTACTTTTGAAATGCTTTATTACACTTAGAATGTTAAGTTTTTTATGGATTTGAGGTTATAATTATGTACTTTTATGTTGTTTGCAAAATGTCTCACTTAAATCACTTCGAACATTTCTATTTATTTCTATTCCGCTGTTTTGCATAATATTATTTAAAAATTGTAGCTACATACAGTCTTATGATTTCAATAAGCATTGCACTAAAGGTTCCAGACTAACTTGTTTGTTTTTTACAGATGGAAAATGACATGGTTAATTACTATCAGTACAAAAAGCGTTTTAGCAAGAAGTTTATCATCATTTCACTTCCTTATGATAGAATTTAAGTTACCATTTAAGTGTTATTACTTTGCTGTTTATAAATTTTTTAGCTCCGCAGCATAATAATCGTAATTATTTTTGAAATATAATCCGACCATGATTGCGTCTACTTGGGGCAGGTTTCAGCTGTCTGTTTTTACAAAATCGTGGTTCATGGTAAAAGTTCTTGATGGAATTTGTAAAATTTCGCTAACAAATCACACAAAATAATGAAATCTTATCAAATATGTTTCGAAATATAATAATACACATGTAGGCAAACAATGTTGACAAGCTAGTGACGTCATTATAAACTCGACCAATCAGGAGCGTTTTGTGTCACGTGACAAGCGTTTAAAAATATGCATTTTAATTTATGGATTTTTTAATATATTAATTATTATTTTCAACTAACGGTAATAAATAACCACTTTTACACTCATATTATATACGGATGTCAGCAATTGACACTTTATTTTTCGCATTGTCAAAGAGCCTATGCAAATTACGGCGATTTGATCATTAATGTAAATAAATCTAATAACATTACAGCCTAACTGTTTTAATCTTGCGTTGTAAATGGTCTGCCGGCAATATCGTTAGAAGCAGCTTTGAGGTAATCTTAATAATGGTGTTTAAGATAATAAGCCATTTGGTATAACAGTCGTTTATGTCACCATTCCACTCGTCTTAACGTGCCGATAGAGTTTGAGTTATTTGAGTAGTGCTCACGTGGCTTTTAACCTTTTCGGATGACTTTACAAAAAGGAGGTTATTAACTCTGAACTGTTTGTGTGTGATATTGTTGAAATAAACGAATAAGTCTCAAACTTCTGAGGTTAATATGTAAAACTATTCAAATATGGCTTCGAACATAATTTTTTGTATATTTGTATGCCACTGACAGTTTAAATTTAATCAAAATCGGTTCTGTAGTTTGTCCCACATATTTTCAGAGGGTTTGATAATCTAGGTAACGGAAGTCAACACTGACTGTCTTATTTAAAGTAGGTACGCACGTGGATATGATAGATCTTGGCTGCATTCCATCACTTTGGTTACACGGGTTGTTCGTAAACCCGAAACATCAAAATGATAAAATATCTAAATACATACATATATAAAACTCAAAGGTGACTGACTGGCTGACATAGGGATCTATCAACGCACAGTCGAAACCAACGGACGAATCGGGCTGAAATTTGGCATACAGGTAGATGTTATGACGTAGGCATCCGCTAAGAAAGGATTTCTGGAAATGCCACTTTTAAAGGGGTGAAATAGGGGATGCAAGTTTGCGAGCGAAGTCGCGAGCACCCACTTGTTATTCATATTAGCCATTAGAACTTTTTCAACCGGCCAACCTACGTTCGCTTAGTTAAGAACACTCTTTTGTCCAAAAACTACCAAATGTGAAGCCTCCATTGTCCCGATCCATGTTTTATATCGCGGATTAAGTCCTACAATAAGTTTAATCGGTCTTCATATGAAAGGAGCGGTGGCATGCACCGCTCAGCATTGTCGTATTTCATTGACTAAATAATCTAGAGACTGACTTATTTTGTGTATTGTGTAACGTCAAATATTCAATTTAACTTACTGCGCTTGACTGTATTCCATTTTGCAAGCGAATGAAGGTTTAAGATGGGGAGTGCTGATGTAATCCGATTACATACATACGTTCACGATTCACAGTTTCAACGATATGACTGTTAATATGTTATTTCAAGTCATAACCAAATGTTGGAGTAGTTTAAATCGAAAACTGAATGGAGTAAATTAGCAGCATCCATATTTCTAACGAAGTTGACAAAATAGCTTTTACGCGATATCTGTATTTTTTATGGGCAATGCCTATTTTTAACTTTGTACATCAAAATAAATAAAATAATAATAATAAATTAATTTTATGAGCATTCGCCTTCGTCGGAATGCTCATATACTCTCTTTGCTCTATAATATACTCTTTAATGCCTCCTCTCCGCGCTACCTAAAAGAGCGATTTTGCTACGCTCACGATTGTCACTCCCTCAACTTGCGGTCATCAGTAAACCTTAAACTCGCGACTCCGACACACAAAAAAGTTTCGTATGGTAGTTCTTTCTCTGTGCACGCCGTGAAACTATGGAACGCTTTGCCGCTAGATATTAGGAAAGCACCATCACTAGATGTCTTCAAACACAATGTAAAGAAATTGTATTTATCTTCTTTGGTTCTGACATAAGTTGCTATATTTGTTATTATTTTTTTTTGTCTCTTGTATTATGCTATTATGTATGTATGTATGTATGTATGTATTATTGTTATATTTGTTTATGTTTATTCATATAAGAAGTATAAACATTTGCTCTATTTTTCATTATTTTATTTAATATCTAAAACACCTCGTCCTACTCGTTTCGTTTGAAAAATATATCCCTGCCAGATTGGTTGCCTGGAAGAGATCGCTCTTAGCGATAAGGCCGCCAATTAAGACGCTGATTTTAATTTGTATGTTTTTATTGTGTGTTGTTTCGTTTGTGGTGTTTTAATAAAGTATTTATCTATCTATCTATCTATCTAATTTTGACATAATAAATTTAGTTTGATTTTTACTTATAATGAGTGGTCTAATTGTATATAACATCGTTGCCGTGCTCACTTTTACGGGCTCAGCAAACGAGCGGGCATTGTGCGATGCAGTAGCCATCGGTTTAACAATGCAATATCGTATACGAAAACAACCTGGCCTGATTGCACTTTACAACTCTCTTCTATTCCGCTGACCTCTTTACAAACTTTGCTGTCAACTGTCGAGGGAATGGGATAGGTTTATTAATCGTGTAAGAGATGCAACTGTTGTGACTTGTGTATTGTTAAATGTGAGTTTTGGATTAATCAATGCATAACTAATTTATTTATCCGAAGTGGTCGTTTTTTGGACTATGGTGAGGTTTTATTGAGATCCAGAGCTTGTGATTTCGTACAATAAATAAAATATTGTCATTGTCGAACTAACCCTGTTTAAACCCCGGATTAACGCGGAATCCTATTTTTATTTAGATTACTTTCATATATGCAAATATATATACTGTACTTAAGAAAGTATTACTGAATTCCGATTTGCAGTCCTAGCATTCATATATCATAAAGTAGCATTGACATGGCTATCACGGCTTGAGACATGCAAATGAAGACATGATCTTGCCAGCATATTTACGAGTACACTTCCGAAAACGCAAGATGCACCGATGCACCCACTGCATTGATAAATAGAGTCATGAAAATTTAGAGCCTTGATGCAACGTGGTGAATATTTCGACGCATCCTAAGTTTCTGAAATCGTATTAGAGTCTGTTGCATGCATTTGAGTTACATGCAAAAAGTTTTTGACTAAAATTTCAGTTTGATTTACTCTCTCAGTTTTAAAAACCAAACGCTTAGTTATTTTACTGAAATTAAGTTCCTTCTATCCCAATATTTACTGCAAAATACGCTTAGGTTTAAAAACTTTTTGATACATTTCAGCATTACAATTTCAATAATATTATTTTTTTTCCAATTTTTTTATGATACAAGGAATCAAGTAAAGTGTTTCTTATTTTCCCCAACTTTACTATGACGGTTGTGAATCTTTATAAATCCTCGTTTAAGGGCAGATGTTCGAGCACTACTACCGTCGTGTTATCAGGCCGAACCGTCTTAAACACGTTTTACGGAACACCGATAGCTATTTACATAAATTTGCGGTTATTTGTAGTCTCATAACGCTGTAATTTGCGAGAAGGAGCGAGAGTGGCGCCCTTTGGGTGATGGTGTTTTCTGGAAACGATGTAAGTACCCTATAGATGCCTCAATATAGTGTCAAAGTATAAATATATATGATTGCTTACTATCAGATCTACTAATTTTATTTACTAAATATACAAAAAAAATCAATAACAGCTATATCCAATATAAAAACTATTTAAACTCAATTTATTAAATTTACATATTCAATGATTTTTTAGTCAGAAAAGGTCCTTGATCTGTAGATAATATGTAAGTATAACGAAGCTGTAGGGGATCGAAAGTCTGAACATTGAAGATATTTAAAAAAAGGTAGAAATACTTAGAATTGATAACAGAACACATTCCAACAAGTTCTAGTTTTTTTGTCTGTTTATCTGTGTTTTATTTAAACGCTCATAAAAAGACGGCTAAACGGAACGTCATGATTTTTGATATGTAGGTAGTATAGGAGTCTTAAGAGTGTCATAGGCTTTTCTTTTTTATCCTGAAATAACGCGAACGTAGCCGCGGGCGTCCACTAGTTTATAAATATAAGATAAGTTAAGTTAAGTGGCTGAACGATAGAAACAAAACATAAGGGATAGATTGGTTAGCACCATTCTGCAGGTTGATGAATCAGTTTGCATGGAGGGTACATAGGTGTCTCTAGGTTAATTGTGTTTATATTCCGGTGATATAATCAAGAGCGTAATGGAGGGCGAATTTTTGACATCTTTATCTGAAAGCGTTTGGTGGTTAAGCTGATGTAAGCAGCTTGTTGGTTCCTTTGTAAAGCAAATTCTGAGCACCTGCCGTTTCGGCGGTTGTTTCATAATATTATAATATTTGTACCGTTTAGATTTAGTTAATTTGCATAATGCTGTTGCGTTTAAATAATATGTATATTAAAAATCACAAATGGATTTTTTAAAACAGTGCTCTCTTTATATCGGGAAAAAGAAGACTAAAATTACATACGAAAGTCGTAAAAAGTATAATTTCATCCATTAATAAGTTTTTATTTGGTTTTGGCTCTGTTTTTTCAGTGAGAAAAATAATTAAATTGATTTTTGTCATAGCAAAATTTTAGTTAAAAAGTTAATACCTTGCTATCAACTAATAAATACGAATACCTCGAGAGTGTTTTAAATGGAGTAATCACGTGTTTACGTAATTATTAAGCATTAATTCCTGTAACACCTCAACCGATTGACTATTTAATTACACCTGTTCAGTTCATTAGGCGTGTGCCTTTTGTTAAAAGCGCAA
Organism: Macaria notata; assembly: GCA_927399415.1. NCBI lineage: Eukaryota > Metazoa > Arthropoda > Insecta > Lepidoptera > Geometridae > Macaria > Macaria notata. The sequence goes on from OV656727.1 coordinate 8,979,861, forward strand.
TTAAGTCGAGTGGAGCGTAATGCCCGTGCGCACCATTAGCTTCACCTCTCCCTTATGACTGGGGATAGCACTGTAGCTTCTCGTGAATCACTTTATGATTCGTACATCAAGTGGCAGAAGACGAACTTAGAGAAATATCGACAGGAGCTCAAATACACATTACACCATTAGCTCACTACTCTCCCTTATGACTGGGGTTAGCACTGTAGCTTCTCGTGAATCACTTTATGATTCGTACATCGAGTGGCAGAAGACGAACTTAGAGAAATATCGACAGGAGCTAAAATACACATTACACCATTAGCTCACTACTCTCCCTTATGACTGGGGTTAGCACTGTAGCTTCTCGTGAATCACTATATGATTCGTACATCGAGTGGCAGAAGACGAACTTTTTTTTTATGGGATATTACGTTTGTAGCCTACTCGGAGAAATGTCGACAGGAGCACAAATACACATTACACCATTAGCTCACTTATCTCCCTTATGACTGGGGTTAGCACTGTAGCTTCTCGTGAATCACTTTATGATTCGTACATCGAGTGGCAGAAGACGAACTTCGAGAAATATCAACAGGAGCACAAATAAGTATTCCATAAGTATCGTATTATATGTATTATTTTACTTTAGTTTAACTTACTGAACTTTGGATCGGTTTGTAATCATGTTGTGCACGCATGTGTTTGATGGTTGAACCTTTAAAGTGTTATGTTGTTACTCATGTATTTTCTGTGTATTGTGTAGTGTGCCTAAAAAAAAAAAAAAACACATGTACACCATTAGTTCACTCTTCTCCCTTTATGACTGGGGTTACCACTGTACCTATTAGTGACTCACTATATGATTTATATACCAAGTCCCGGAAGTCAAACTTAGACAAATGTACTCCTAGACAAGAGCACAATAAGGCCGAACGAATGATGCTTATGATGTTTTAACTATATGACATTGCTATTCAAAATCCATTATTCGATATCGAGTGATATTGTTCTGTTGTAAGGCTTAACAAATTATAATAACAAGTCGTGAGATGTTGTGTGATTGTTGGAAACATTGCTCTGGTAAATTTAAGATCGGTGATACAACATAGTGCATTACAAACTACACTTAGTGTTTTAATTACATTTAATGTTTTTTTAAACTGTTTCACATAAACAATTAAATGTATAGTTAACCTTACCAAGGCCACATATTCATTCTCCACGTGTCCTTCCCCTGCCTCGTTTTGCGGGGGACTGATAGGGAGAGCCATCATTTATTGTCTTCCTTTCTCTTTGATCCCTTTGCATACGTCTCAGTTTATACTCGTGGTGATCTTTTAAAACTGAATCATTTTATGAATTGAGTGTAAAGTTAACCATACTAAGGCTACAGATTTAGTTTCCTCTCCCCACGTCCCTCCCCTGGCTGGTTCTGCGGGGGACTGACAGGGAGAACCATCCGTCTCATTGATCCCTTTGCATACGTCTCAGTTTATACCCGTGGTGATCTTTTAAAACTGAATCATTTTATGAATTGAATGTATAGTTACCCATACTAAGGCCACAGATTTAGTTTCCTCTCCCCACGTCCCTCCCCTGGCTGGTCCTGCGGGGGACTGACAGGGAGAGCCATCTGTCTCATTGATCCCTTTGCATACGTCTCAGTCAATGCTCGTGGGGACCTCAGCTTAGTGGGGTTACTGATGGTTTTAGACGTTACTGTAATTTTATTACTAGTAGAGATACCTGTGACTTTCTCCGTGTTCAAGACCCTATACCTGGAAGAGATCGCTTTCAGCGATAAGGCCGCCGCTTGTGGCACTAGTTAAGGTGCAATTTGTTCTATGTACTGTTTTTTTAATATGTGTCAACAATAAAGAGTTAATCTATCTATCTATCTATCTATCTATACTATTTTATTAACGTTTATTTGTTAAAGAGAAACAAATAGTTGCCGATCTGTTTTATAACACAGAATAATTAATTAATAACCTCACCATTTAATTGCTAAGGGACACTGTTTAAGCTATTTAGTTTTCAAGATCTCTGTAACGCATTAAAACGAAATATGATATTCTGATTCTGATTATACTAATAACCTGATAAACGAATTTTACGTTAACGGCGTTATACCAAGAAAAATAGTAGTATATTTGTTAATCTAGGGTCTAATTTCATTCCATAAAAAATTTTGCCAACACACACACACATTCATACACAATTTTTTACTTACCTACGTAAAACAGAAAGCGTGAGAAATATCCAAAAGAAATGCTATATCATATCAATGAGTTAAAAGAAACTCAGTGACGCTGCAGAATGCTGGTCACGTAGCTTCATGTCAACTTTGCTAATTGACAGGTGAAAATGAACTCAATTGGATTTTCACTCGTCATACATTCTGCAGTCTTTAAGGAACTCTGACAGTCTTAGACCCAACTCAGCATACACAATGTTATTTTGGCAACTATAGTGGATCCAACCGTTTATTTTCTATTTGACAGCAGCAATAGAACGTAACTGCATCATGTTACGCAAAAGTTCACTTTTGCAATGCGAGGTTTTAAAAATATGGCAACTGCCTAAGTTTGCTCCTTGATCCCGTATAATAATCATCTTTAACAAATTGAGTCCATAAGAGTAGTAGTTTTTTTATAAATTACATGAAATAACAAACGTTTTTAAAATTTTACGTTCTATGGCTATCAACATAGTGATGTTACGATTGAGATATCGATATATTGTTTAGTAACCATTTTTAGACTGGTATAATGTAGCATTCTAATGTAGTATAAATATAGATTGGTATGAAATGATATGGAACAATTATTGTGACTTTTATTTTTATTTATTTATTAATCAAAATCGGATTCATCGTCGCTGTCACTCGAGCTGTCGCCGACATTTATAATTAATTGTTGATTCGTATTATTTATCGCACGTGTTTATCCCACTCTGCCTTTGTAGTTTCTTGTGTTTTTTTAATTACATTTTGCCAGTTTTCCGCAGTTACTTCCACACATGCATTTTTTAATAAATCAAGCATTTTGTTTGCCATGAATGGGGTTTTGTGTTATTTCAAGCAGCGTGTCCTTTTACTTGAGCCTATATTAATTCAATGGCATTGTATTGACAATAATAGGGTGGAAGTCTAAGAACCCCATGACCATGTTCTGCAGCTATTTCGTTGATCACATATCGAAATGAATCGATATCGTGTCCACTATAATCACTTGGTCACAACACTAGCTATTACTGACAATTAGATCTGTCAAAAAGAAAATAAATGGTTGGAACTATTATAATGGAAATGACACTGATATTATCTTTATTTCAACAATTCTGTTCGTATTTTTTGGTACTGATTGTGCCTTTTTATAAAACATAAAAACGCCTTTTATTATATATTTTTCATTTTAAGATTCTATCCCTGCCAGATTAGTTGCCTGGAAGAGATCGCTCTTAACGATAAGGCCGCCAATTATGACGCTAATTTTAATTTCTATGTTTTCTTATTGTTTTATGTGTGGTGTTTTAATCAAGTATATATCTATCTATCTAATAGTTACAATCGGATCATTGTTTCATTATTAGAAAAGCATTAGCGTATAAAATTTAAACAAATTGTCTACCTCTAATAAATAGTTGTAATTTTAGCTGCTTCAAGAATATCCTTTTGTAATAGAATTATCTCCTCCACTGCTTTACACCAAAAATACACAATGCCTTTGTGATAGTGCACTATAAGCTAAAACTTGGCTGTCACATGCAATGTATTCTCTTTATATCTACCTTTGCGTAAGCCGGGCATTTAGGTGCTCTACGTCAGTTAGGACAGATATTTCTGTAGGATACAGTAATCTTATGTTCTTTGGTGAAGTCTGTTAGGTCTGTAACTAAGGTGGTCAAATTTTTAAATATTTGTTCCAATAAAGGTACAAATAGTAAAATAATGTGATACCCAAAACGCGCATACAACATACGCGAATTACACGTGAGTGGATACCGTTTTAGGTAAATATTGAAAAAATGTCTCAAAAAAGTTTTAATACCTAATTAAATAATAAGGTTACTGTAAAGATGATAAAAAAACCTTTCAATAATATGTATACGTAAGTATTCTTATGAGAGTGGCTAACACTAGTGACAAGAGATTTTATCACTTTTTTTACTAGAACGGGTTTGCACTTGGCCATAGTTTGCCTGATAGTTTCAGTTCAATTTAAATCAATACAACTTTTCGGCACACCGAATAAATAAACATAATTAACAAAACTTTTTAAACTATAAATGTATGTACAAGTAGCCAGCCGTATCACCTTATGTGCTCTCTTTCAGGCAACCCTGATAAGTGAGTATCAGTTATATACTGGAGACATTTCGTGAGATAGCGTGGTAGTCTCTTCTGACGGGATTTAAAGGATATCGTATCAACGGAATAAGGGATACGGGCCGTTTATGCCACAGTTACATATATACGGTTTTTTGGTCGTTTTGATATATTTCCGGTGACATTTGTGGATATGTGGATGGATGGACGTTACTTACGTGTTTGAGTTTCGGCTCGATAGCACATGTGTTGTTTTGTTAAATTTTATTTAAGTACCTACTTTACATTTTTACCTAGGTTTAAGTTTGTGCGAATTGCCATCTTTTTTGTATTATTATTTTTAGTAACGCTAAGCTGCGTTTCACTACAAACAACTTAATGTTAAAAAAATGTAGACACAGATGTGACTTGCAAAAACATTTAAAAAGTAAAAACAGATAAGAAAAAAAGTTTAATAATAAAAAATCTTTATTTCATAATGGCTCTCTTTCGGTTTGTTTCATGAAAATGCAGGAGACTTTATTAATAAATCAGCAGTGGTTTTAACAAGCTTATTAACAACTAGTGGGTGCTCGCGGCTTTGCTCGCATTAGAAAGTGAAACTTGCATCCCCTATTTCACCCCTTTAAAAGCGGCATTTCCAAAAATCCTTTCTTAGCGGATGCCAACGTCATAACATCTACCTTCATTTCAAATTTCAGCCCAATCCGTCCAGTAGTTTGGGCTGTGCGTTGATAGATCACTATATCAGTCAGTCAATCAGTCAGTCACCTTTGAGTTTTATATATGTCGTAGGATAATTCGATACTTCGAATCTTCGCGGAAATCCTAGGGGTTTTGCGAAAACGCGGATAATTAGACATAGGCGAAAAATTATCAAATCTTACTGGACAAAGTCAGGATTTTTGCCCCACCACTTGTACTACAACAGGACTTGGCTCCTCCTCGCTTCGCTCGTCGTCGCATGTGCGTGGTAGAAAGCAACCTAACGAACCTAATCTACCTTCTGTCACAGACAAGTGACTTTGAGTCCAACACTAGCACTACAACAGGACAGATAATTTTTCGCCTATGTCTAATTATCCGCGTTTTCGCAAAACCCCTAGGATTTCCGCGAAGATTCGAAGTATCGAATTATCCTACGACATATATATAGATAGATAGATAGATAGATGTACTTAAATATACACCTTTGGTTAAATTAAGTTTACTAGACCTATATACCTAGTGTTAACTGTTTGCATAATGGGTAGGTAACTGGTACTGGTACTAAGATTCTATTAATTGCAGCCCAACTGGGACCCGACAATCTAACAGCCAATGATATGTTTGTAACACAATAACAGGATCCAATTAGTATGTAGATACAGATATTATGAACCGATTAAAATAAATACTAGGTACATATTAAGTGAAGAATACTTATAGTACCAATTAGTGAAAACCGCATCAAAATCTATTTAGCCGTTTATAAGATTAGCGTGCACAAACACACAGGTAAAACTACAAACCAATGTTTAATAATTAACTTGTAAACAAAGATATATTCGTTAAAACTGTAATTTTGGTACTCGGTAAAAAAAGCAATAACTCAAAGTAACAAACATTAATGTTTAACAATTTAGTAATGGCCAAGTGACACACTGAAAACGCGTAGGTATATAATTTATAGAGAGTACATGTTTTTACCGCATTTCTTGCCATCGACGCTTGACGCTACTCCGGAAGTTAACTACAAACATACTAATATTACCTACTTCTGTAGATTTCGTAACGCAAATATTAGCTAAACAAAGAAGTCATGACTAAAAGCGCTAAATGGTTTTCTTTGCATATTTAATTATTGGAAATTAAGCGGAAAAATATTCAAACGACAGTAAAGTATAAATTCAAGTCCTTGTATTTACAATAATAAAATATTAAACAAGGGAAGAAAAACTAAACATACTACTTCTAACTACTACAAAAAAGGGGCACTTAGAAAATCTTTAGAAAAGCCTAAAGATAATCTAAGTGCTCCAGCCCACTACCAGAGGGCAGCGTGCCCAGCATACTGGCCGCATTACCACGCTGCCTTGTAAACGTATATTAAAAACGAACTAACACTGGTTTTAGTATGCGAATAGACGTATTAACAAAAAAGTAATATTGCTAAAATGGTTAAATATACAAGTCTAGACTTCACTTCAACACGAATGAAGGAATTGAATCTAAACAATCCTCCCATATCAAGATGAAAGAAACAAGACATATCAAACATCGGGATTCCAAATGCTACAATATCCGTGAGATTTACGGATGAACTCGAGATTCGCTGATGGATAGTCCGACAACAGTGGAACTGGATTTAAAGATGCCCACTCGACGCGATGGCAGACGAGATAGCTGATAGACGCCACCTAGACAAATAGAGATGTGCTGGCTATTCGGAGTATACAGTGAGTGTACGTAAGATTGTTAGATACATTCCTTGTAACGTGAAGTTAAAATAAGTAAAGGGAAATAAGGGTAGGTACTCATATCTTTAGTGAATTTTGTATATTGATATAGATATCTCGGAAAATACGTAAGAAAATATGTAATTTGTATTTAATACTGACATCCGTGGATGACGGTCCAATGAACGACAAAGGACTGAAATTTATGAGCTTTTTGTGTCTTTTATAAACATATATTATTTGGCTAGTTTTTTGTTATTTCGATCATGTACTCGAAGCTCAAGAGAGCAATCAATAAATTCAACTAAAAACTTAATAATGTCTGTATAAATAACTCTTAATTCATAGCGTATTAACAAAGTAAAAACTTTTTAAAGTTACAAAATGTCTTTATCAAATAAAATAAAACATTCGGCACTTTATCCGGCCAAAACATTACACCTCATCTCTATCTATTACCTATGCTGTGACCTGGCGCAGATCGCATGCCAAGCTGAGATATTGAAAACCCCGTGGGCGGTGATAAATGAAAGTACACTCTATCGGTATTAATGTATTGTAGTAGATCGAACGTTGATTTACATAAACTTGTTTATGCAGTAAACGATTGAAAAATCGGATGATTTATCGTTTGATTCATATTTAGTATTACTATTGGTGTGAAAGCTTCCCATTGGTAGGATGCTGGAGCTTGTCTTTAAATAATATAAACTTGTCCTAAAAATCAGCCGAAAGAAAAACTGACCATTTTTATCTATTGTTTCTCTGTTTAACGATGTATTGCCATTATTGTATGTACATGACTGAAAATTGTATCTGTATTTTTTATTTTAGTTTACAATGTATTTGCAATTAATATAGCAATTCAAAGTTACATATTATGCATAGAAAATAAAGCAATCTCAAACGTTTACTTTTAATAGGATTTGAAATTAGAAATAGAATAGATTTTTTATGCCATAACAAATATCAAAAAATCAATACCAGAACGTCCCATACCTCTGAAAAAGTTGCATCATTTGTCATAAACTATACGTGTCCGTCCCACATCCCACATAAGCTGACGAGTAACTTTGCAAAGTTTAGGAAAGGGCCAACTCTATCTAAAGCTCCGCTTCATTAGGCAGATCGATGTGAGCTTGAGCCACGTAGTTACTAAAAGCTTTCTTTCAAAAGACACCAAATTACGTCAACAATTTGAAAAATTTTAAAATATAGTAAACCGTTTTTTTCAAGGAAGCGGGCTAGATTGAAACAATGCTTATTTGAGATTAATAAATAATTAGAACATGCGAAAAGAAATGTGAAATTTTCATCAAGGTAGTGTTTAATTTGAGCCTGAGTTTTTTTCTAATAAACATCATTATTACACCAAAAAACACAATACTAAAACAACAAAAAACTACGCTTAGCATTATTTTGGATAACGTAAAGACACCTCTCTGCAATTATGGACATAATCTTAAACAAATCCTTATAAAATCAGGCATAAATATCACCTACATACAGCTCATCGAAATTTGTAAAAAAGAAAAATGCTTGACAAAATACTATACATATTGAGTATACAGTAAAGGTCTATACGAGTCTAGTTTATATAGTATATTTTTATTTACCTTTGCGATTCAACGTGGCAATGCGGCGAGCGTAATGGGAACCTTTGCACAGTGAGCGATCCGGGGTGGGCTCCGGGGTCTTTGATTAATTTTTGTTTGTTTTATTTTGCTTCAAATTTTATTTTAGGTATATTATATATTTTAATATTATGTTAAAGACTTGTAAATATATACTATTAGTTAGTTACTATATGTTTTATAAGTTATGAATAAATATGATGAGTTGTTTATATAGTTCTATGGAAGTTACAGATCAACTCTGGTGCTGTGGATATCGAGAAGTGATAGTTGTGAAGCATTTTGAAATTGAGCTAAATACTTTTGCAACTTACGTTCGTCATAGTACGTCAGTCATTAAGCCATGTCAGATACCCATAGAGTGGTTTGAGAACTCTGACACCAGAGTTGGCCACTCTAATACGACTTACTTACTATTTGATAATTCAGAGACTAAAAGATAAATTTTAAAGTAAATGAATGAATCTGTAAATTATGTTGTTGTTGATATAACAAACCTACTAGAATACATAATATTGTCAAGTTAAAAACCCGCTTTCGTTAAAACCAATTTTCCTTCGGATTCAAAGTGAGTAACATGTAACTTTACAATTCACAAAAGAGTTTCAGTTCTTAGTTTTTACACTAAAAACCACTATAATATCGTACAAGAAACTTCCTAACCGGATCCATTTCCTTCTAGAAAAGACAGAATATTTAAAGCGAGCTTTAGACCGTCAAGCGAGTTCACTTCAAGTTCACTCGAAGTTCACTTTACAAATTGTTTACGTCCTCTGCTTTCCGTTCCTGTAAAATATCGAAGCTTTTAGCACACTAATCATACTGCAGCTCTACTGAAAGTCTGGGGGAAATAATTTTGTCAGTGGATAAAATTGGTACTAACAAATCGAAATCAACATGAAATAATAGTAAACTAGTAACAACAAAGTCAAAGTAATATATATATATATATTCAATAATAAGAAACAATATTTACACATATTAACACTAATAGAACTAAAAAAGAGTATTTACATCTAAACTAAATTTAAACAATCTACATGTGGTATGGAACCAAGAACGCTGGCTGCATTCCCACGCTGGATTGCTATAGAAATCCTTTGCGCAAGGAACCAGCCAGCGTTCTTGTCTCTAGTGATGTCAATCAACATTTTATTTAATTTTTTTATAAAAGACTTAGTGCTTTTACCCCACGGACCAAAAGTTTCGAAGCCAAGCGGTACGAAAATATAATCAGTCGATAATGATGTATATTTTCGCCGCTTGGCTTTTTAAAAGTAAAGTTAAAGTTAAAGTAAAGTTATAGTTAAAGTCAAAGTTATTTATTAATAAGTAAATTTTACATGTCATTGATCAAATCTAAACTAATTTATAAACAGGATAGTGAATGAGTGAATCGACTTTTTAAGTTTTTAAACAACACTCCGGTTCGTCAGACTGTCTATCAGCGAGTGTATCTCAAGAATCGAGATAGCTATACACTAAAATTTTATAACGAATAGGTACTTTGTTGCCGTATAATAACAATTAATACTAACCCACCCAAATAATTACACCCGAAACGCGTAAACAACATAAGTACGCAAAAATATACGTGAGCAATACTAAATTCTAAATAAAATAATTATTAATAAAAAAATAATCTACAAAATCTTTTCTTGCATGAATCCGACCCGCGGTCGTGATCCTGAAAGTCATAAGTGCTGCTTCCACTTGCACCCAGAGTTATCTTGCGCAGAATTTACAAAGGTTAAAATACTTTGTTCATAAATTTATATGGAACAAAGTCTCGCATTTTGTAAAACTAGCTTGCGCCTGGGGCTTATCGGGCGTAAATTGATTGTTGAGATTGTAATCGTAATTCGTTATCGAGTGAATGCAAATTAAAATGGCACTCGATCGAGTGAGGATATTAATATTTATTGGTACATATTTTTTTTCTAAAAACACCAAATAAAATGTCGATAGTTAAATTTAAATAGATGTACTTTATTTTATTTATTTTTAATCTTATAAAACTTGACATTATTACACTTGTGATTTTCATTTTAAACGAACAATTTTTAAACGCTTATACATATTAATTAGGCTTTATTTTTTATATAAAACGATTAGTCGTTAAAAGTTATATGCAATCACATATAAAACCCTCTGATTTATTAGAATGTAAGTAGTAGTAGTAGCTTCATTCTCACTCTCTCTCTCTCTCTCTCTCTGTCGTCGTATTTCCTCATGACTGAGGGTCGTGACTCCCGCGCAGAATTAATTAATTAGGGAGTTATCTTGGGAACATACATCGTGATGGGTGCCCAAGTCCTTCCACGGAGTAGTAGCTTAGTAAGTCAATAATAAATAAATGTTCATTTGACTTTTTACAAAAATATTCTTGACATAAGAGTAGTACCAGTAGTAGACAAGAACACAAAGGCAAGAGTATATTTATTTAAACAACAAAAAGGAATCAAATGTGACGTGCATTCCTTTTGAGTTACTAATATCATGAATATAAATTGAAACATCACGGATATTTAAGGGCCTGAACACACTACGCGATAGTACGTTGCGACACGACATAATAATTTTACTGAACACCAGTCAGTAATCACCGCTTTATCACACAAGCTTTTTTCTGAAGTAGCAACAGAAACTTACTTAATGACAGCCTATTTTAGAACTTTAATGTACTTACTTTTTTTAATAACAATGACAGTATTTTTTTGTTGTTGAGTAGTCAAAATATGTATATGAAAATTTTATTTAATTCGAACTTGTTTAAATTTCAATATTTACTAATATTATTTTAAAAAAGTAGAAATTATCGAGCAAAACAGTAGGATGGAGTTATACCTTTGCCCAAGATTAGTTTTAAAAGAAGAAAGTGCGTTAGTAGGAAAGCTACATAAGAATCTCGTATAGAAAATATGGTATTGGATATAAGGCAGTTGTGAAGGCGAGGGTTATTTAAAAATCACTTACGCCAGAGTTTTTTACTCTCGTACTTGCTAAACCTTACCAACGTCGGGTGGTAATCTGATGATTGAGGTTTTTACAAAACTGAGTAAGACTAAAAAATAGGTGTAATACGAGTGTTACTCATTTGTTTTTTTGTTTGTTTGTCAATGAAGACATTAACGTGCATATGTATGTAGTACGAATATGTCGCACATTTTTTGTTCATTAAAGTATAGTGAGTATAGATCATTATGCGGGTTTGGCGGGATATTGCCACAAGCGACAGCGGGCAGGTGTTCAGACAATGTGCCCCGGGCGGTACATCCCTGATACCATCTGATACACTATGTTTATGTCTATTGCCTGAACCTTACCAACGTCGGGTGGTAATCATAGTTTCATCAGTTTTCATATTTTAAATGTAGTTTGATGGATTGGGGTTTGTTCTGTGTGTGTTTGGGCATTTAGTGACATACAACATATTAAACATAATTTTAATGTGATTTTTTAGCAAAAATAACGAAAAATTTACCAATTATCCAAATTGCATCTGTAATCACAGGTCGATGATATTAATTAAAATCTTGGAATCGCAATTAAAGTTACAAAAATGTAATTTCTCGTTTGCATTTTTAAATTTTTAATCATCCAATTAAGAGAAACCAATCTGTAGCAAACAGATTGCGATGGTAAAATTTAAAGCTTGAAGCGCTTAATTGAATTAATAAAAACGACAAGCGATGATAAGCGCATCGAATGCAATTACCGTGAGCCGAGACCGTAGATAATAGTAGACCAGAGACATCTAATATATAGGCCCGCCAAAAGTTATGTACAGCTCTTGCAGGGTAGAAAACATAGAAACAGGTCATATGGTAGTTATCAAAGCAATCAATTATGTTGTAGCAATTAAATCTGATTCATCGATTTATTTGCCAGCAACGTAGAACACATTTAGATGTGTATAAAAATAAAAAATAAATATTAGCTCCCGGCTATCGATCATACTGCAGTCGATGAACATATCAGAAAACTCTCGACAAAAGTGGAATGTTTTACACTTATACAATGCTCGATAATAATCGGTTAATCTAATGATATCATAGTCCAAGATTGCGACGTGAAAACAGGACAGCCCTTTAACAGACCAAATAAATGAAGGAACAAACTTTCACTTTAATGGCTAGTATAATGAATCATCGGCTCATAAAGCAGGGCATAAACCTCATCCCTCATTCGCAACACCCTTTATTTCGATAATATGATTATGAGCTCGTATGTAAATTTTGACTTATTTTGTCTTAATGAGACATCTGTAAGGTAGGGTGCCGTGAGCCGGGCCCATACATCTGGGGGATTAAAGGCTCCAACCGGTCCGTATCCCATACAAATTAAGTCATTCAACAGCCATAAACAACCATACAAATTGTATCAATCAGCCAGTAAATCTGATTATCCTTATTTTTAGCAACAATATAAAATTTGTATATAAGAAATGTTCACTTTAAAAAAAAATAATGTGAAAAGATTTGATTTCAATTCAGCAATGATTTATCTAATTTATTTAAAAGATTACAGTGATATTGCAAAGACCCTAAGTTTTGTACTTAGTTAAAAACTTGGAATGTCATAACTATTGGAATATTTTTGTTTCAGGTCACATCCTTCAAGTACATACCTCGATAAAATAGGAAACTTCAAAATTTTTTGCAAAATATAATCAAAATAATATGATTTTTACAATTATCTGTTCCTGCGGTCTTCCTTGGTCCATATCATTATTTACTAGTGCTAATGTTCCTGCGGTCTTCCTTGGTCCATATCATTATTTACTAGTGCTAATGTTCCTGCGGTCTTCCTTGGTCCATATCATTATTTACTAGTGCTAATGTTCCTGCGGTCTTCCTTGGTCCATATCATTATTTACTAGTGCTAATGTTCCTGCGGTCTTCCTTGGTCCATATCATTATTTACTAGTGCTAATGTTCCTGCGGTCTTCCTTGGTCCATATCATTATTTACTAGTGCTAATGTTCCTGCGGTCTTCCTTGGTCCATATCATTATTTACTAGTGCTAATGTTCCTGCGGTCTTCCTTGGTCCATATCATTATTTACTAGTGCTAATGTTCCTGCGGTCTTCCTTGGTCCATATCATTATTTACTAGTGCTAATGTTCCTGCGGTCTTCCTTGGTCCATATCATTATTTACTAGTGCTAATGTTCCTGCGGTCTTCCTTGGTCCATATCATTATTTACTAGTGCTAATGTTCCTGCGGTCTTCCTTGGTCCATATCATTATTTACTAGTGCTAATGTTCCTGCGGTCTTCCTTGGTCCATATCATTATTTACTAGTGCTAATGTTCCTGCGGTCTTCCTTGGTCCATATCATTATTTACTAGTGCTAATGTTCCTGCGGTCTTCCTTGGTCCATATCATTATTTACTAGTGCTAATGTTCCTGCGGTCTTCCTTGGTCCATATCATTATTTACTAGTGCTAATGTTCCTGCGGTCTTCCTTGGTCCATATCATTATTTACTAGTGCTAATGGTAACGTAACTAATTATTAATCGCGAAAAAATCGCGAAAACTGCAAAATTTACAGCATAATATCTCATTTGAGCGGCTGCGTGGCCGGTCAGCGCTATAAATAATAAAAATCTACAAATTCCGGCGCGTAATACTGCGACACTGCAACGTCCAAATAACTTTATGCGGCACAAAGGCCAAAATGCTTTTTGATATGAACTTTTATGAGTATTTTCGTAATAATTTTCATAAAAAAAGAATAGTTATGTGACGTTTATGTTTAGGAAAATAACGCACTTATTTTGGAAAACACGCGAACAATGGTGCAATAACCAGTCTATTTTTGGTATAAGTTTGTAATGTGCCATTCCAATTCGCATCTATTTATTTTATACCGGTTCGATATGTAAATTAAAATTCCATATGGTATTTTTTTACTGAAATTTTAACCTTAAGTCTAAAAAGAAAACCAATTTTGGTATTATGTAATATCAAAATCTGCTAGACTTGATAATAATCTCATCTCATCGTAGTCGGCGGTCCGTACACCGCACCAGCGGATCTTTGGCGATTTAAAAACTCTTTACATCAGATTTAATCAAATACCTTACCAACTTATTTACTTAACTTTTTCCCTTCAATATTTACATCGCACCCTTTGAGGAATTCTTTCCGATTTTTGCACAGCGTCTTTACTAGTAAATTGGAGAGAGGGCATCATTAGCCTTTTACTATTCCGGTTGAATGGACCTAGAGGGGACTCAAAGGTGTCGCGTTCAGGACTCGCTTCGGGCTCGATTTGGGCGACAACGCTTGAAAGCCTGGACGGAATAAGGAGCCTTTGATGAGAGGGGGATGTTCTTTTTTATTATTTTTTTGGGTGGGTTTTGTGGATGCTGGTGTTTTTGGGTGAAAAGTGAGAGAGGTTATAGTTATTTTGGTTGTAATAAATGTCTTTTTTAAAGTGGTGGTTTGATGTTTTACTAGTGTGCTTTGCATGAAAATAATAACTCGGGCCAATAAAACTCAAAATATTTGAACATGAAACTCTTAAAATTGCAGTCACCTCAAATGGAATTAATAAGATATCTTATGTTATATTTATATACTAACAAAGTTAAAAAGCGTCTACAATTGCCCCAAAATATAGTTTCAAAATCCATATCTGTAATAGAAGCGTCTCAAGCAGCAAACGCTTGGACTTTCTCGAAATGTAATGCGATGTAAGATTTGCATCAGGACGAATATGCTCCATCTACTAGTTCTATTTCGTGTCGATAGCTCTTATGCATTTTTATTCTATTTTTTAGATAAGTACTGCTCGAAGTTACAAGCAAGTATTTGCTATCGGAAGAATTATTTTTGAAGTATTCGACTACGATTGATAACCAAACCATCACATTACACTAATTACATAAACACAAAAATTTGTGCGTGTGTGTTTATATTAGTTACATTTTCACGGTCAGACGACAGAAATGATTTGAAATTAAGTTACTAGAATTAATTACTTATTTTTATGTCAAGCCTAACGGGGAGAAGCCATCGGCAACCGAAACACAGTTATAAACTAGTTCGGATGCCGTTGGATTTTCATACAATGTTATGCAATAAGTATAATGCAAATAAACAAATTTCATTAAAAAAAAAAAAATGAAATTTGGTATGGTAATAGATTGAACCCTGAATTGAACTGATTGATGAATTGAATTGATTAAACATATTTTATAGGTTACTTTTTATCCCTAATAATAAATACCGCGGGGCGAGTACATAGTGCTATGCTAGTGAACATATAATCATTGTTGAGTATTTTTTTACAATAGATGAAACTTACCTACATAATCAAATTCCCAATTCAAGCTACATTCGAAATTGTATTAATACCTACAATGCAATACTGCAATACTATACAATAGCAATCCAAAAAATAATCAAATCTTCATAGACATTGCCTTTCCTTAGACACCTAAACGTGGTTTAAAAACTCATTAGCAGCATAGAAAGTTGTATTTAGAACTCCAGAAGTTATACCGCAGTATTTGAATGTGTATGTAAAACACCTGAGATGTAGCAGTGGAGGCATTTGCCGCAGAAACCGCAATGCTTGCGAGAGCCCACATTACCGGGCGAGGTGCAAATTGCAATGCATCGCGGTTCCCTGCCTTTCAAGGATTAAAAAAATGGGTTTTTGTAGAACTGAATCGTCATAAATACGCAATTAAAACCATAGAAAAATTTACTCCAAGTTCTTGACTATGTTCAAGAAGGTACGTGATATACAAAAAAAATGCATGAAATATGTATGTATACCTTGGACAACACAGAACACTTTTATATTTAAACTGTTTCAGATTAATAACAAATCTATCAGTATCTATTAAAAACGTAAGAAAAGAGTAGAAAACTACGCCTGTTATACAACCAAAGCGATAATGATTTAGATTCAAATTCTTTATTAACCAATAATTATCGTAATTTATGGTAAGTTACATTTTACATTTTCTATTAGATGTATAAAATTGACATATTTTTTTACATTAAATTTGATGAAGAGCGAAATACAGCTAAAAGTCAAGTGTATCTTTCAAATAAATATTGTAATGGTTATAAGTCTCAGTGGGCTTGCGAAGTATGTTCCACACAAACAACAAAGTTTTGTATTATTATACTTTGTATAGAACTTTTAATGAATCAATATACGAATTATGATCAACCCATATCGATGAGAGGAAAAAACAATCAAAATAAGTTGGTACAGCTCATACATTTTATTCCTCACCCGGCGACTGTACTATGGGAAGTAGGTGTTTATTTCCACGGTAGCCTCCCCTCTCAATGCAACGCACGCATAAATCGCAAGCCGCTTATGAAGGCGAATGTTTCAGCTCCATTTCAACGAACGAGCAGTTTTCAGGTAAATTAACAAACTTTATCTGTTTTCTAGGAGAGATATTGATATTCATATAATAAAGAAAAATATTTTTATTCCTGATTTTTAATTCATAAATTAATTCCAGTTTTAGGCCATAAATGTTACTTTTATTTATCTGATACCTTGCCAATTCAGCAAATAACAAAACAGCGTAAGCCTCAGGTTCGTTATAAGAAAACATGAAATCAACATAAGTCTAGGTTTAACCTAGCAGCTCTAGATATCTAGGTAATCTAAAGGCCAATTACTAGCTCTCACTTATCCCGGGAAAACTGACGATATCATTTGACTATAATTTCTCGAGAAATCTGTCGCTAATACGATATGCCTCGGGCCAGAAGTTATTTATGTTTGTACCAACTACCTACAGGTTTGAAACTCGGTTTTACTAAAGCAGCGGGAAATTAATATCTTTTTGAATACTGTTTTTTAAGACGACGCAGTGGCGAACTATAAATCTGAAATTGTAGGTCCAAGCGCCCTGCACCGCCGAACAGGCGTGGGTGGCAAGTATCGCTAAAACCCCACTTATTCCGAAAGGGCACAAGCGACAAAATGGTTTTGGTCGTTTATTTCAAAAACTACGAATTTGTTTCAAATAATCTATTCACAAATCAAAGTGATTGTGTTAATTAACATGTGTGGAAAATTTTAATGCTCTAATCCAAAACCAACGCCGACAAAATCGATATACTCAACTTTATAGAGATCTTTTTGATTAATTATTTTGTGTTACAAAAATTGGCCGTTGGTGTTATGATATTCGTCAAATATAGTAATTGAAATGATGAATCCTGGACATAAAATTTTAGTTTAGTTGCTTTTGTCCATGTCGAGTAAAATACGAATTCTTGCTACCAAATTCTCAGGGCGTCCTCTTAAAAAAGTATGCCTATGAAAATGTTGGGCTTAAGTAGAATTATCTGCGGTATTCATGTCTGTATAGTAGATATTGTCGCAGTATTAGAAAAGCATCATAATATAATAAATAAAAAAATCGGAACAACACACACCGCGCCATCTAGCGTAAAAATATAAGATAATATAATTAAAATAAAATAAAAATCATACATAAGGTAATAAAATATACATAACTAATTTGTATGTAAAATGTCTAGATTAATTATTATCAATAATCAAAGTTCGTTCGATGAGTTCGTTCGTCAAAATGGCACTTTATCTTCAAGTAAAAAGCTTAAAATAAAGAAAAGTCTTTCGTAAAACCAGTACCCGAATCGACTCATAAACTTACCTATGCAATGTTAAACAATCTATTCACTTCAACTCAAAATAAACCACCTTATTTCATACTATTAAACCCTGCTCTACATCATTAGCCCAAAACTAGCAAAAGCAAGTCGAACATGGACAGAGACTGACGTTACATCCACCACAGATTAATAATAACTTAGTTGAGGTTTAATGAGGGGCTTGTTGTATATTATTCGACATAGTGATGAAGCACTGACCGGTGGCCGTTTCAGTAAATCGGGATTATTCGGACCCGTTCCAAGCTTGAATTATTACGGGATTTTCAGGGCTACCATATGCAAAACTGAAAACTACGATCAAATATACGTTTTCAACTGAACCCATATTTCAGTAGACACAGACATGTGGTGGTGTATTACAAAAAAAAATACTTTAATACGTCAACACAAACTAGCGAAAACCAAAAGCAAAATGCTTTGATTTACCAATTAACGTGTGACAGTCATCGATTATTTAACGCATCGTTAATCGAGTGACTATTTTGCATGCTGGTACGTTAATAGCCCTAGGGTATAGAAATGTATGCCCGTGTCCAAACACAAATTATAATTCACCATCAACACCGCGTCAACTGTTTATAGCGTTCGACATTATGCTGATATTTCGGTGATCGCTTTAATGTTTATTTATGAGGTGTTTGCTATGCTGGCAATATTTTGGGGTTGAAATAAAGCGCCGGAACGCTTTGTTCGTGTAAAAATTTGAAGCTGAAAATTATTGGCTCACTAGATTGCATTTTGCGTTGCTGGATTTTTGGACGGGTAGTTTGTCCTGAAAATGAAAAGGTGGGAGTTTTCTTTCGGTCATGTTACAAATACAACGATGTAAAGCTATCGATTTATCCAACACACTCGTGTAAGAGAGCGTTTTATAATGTTATGTAACAAGAACAACAGTTGTGATATAGGAATGGCGTGTAAAAATTATAGATACTTATTTGTGAAACGGCAGGCTCCTGGCGTACCTAGAGTCTAATGACCTCCTCAGTGACCGGCAATTTGGCTTCCGCCGGAACCGGTCCACTGGGGATCTTCTAGTGTACGCCACACACATCTGGAGTGAGGCTATTGAGAAATACGGGGAAGCCCTGGCAGTTTCTCTAGATATTTCTAAAGCCTTCGACAGGGTTTGGCATGACGGCCTAATCAGCAAGCTTTCATCGTTTGGACTGCCTGCTGGGTTTTGCGTGTGGATATCGGATTTCCTGAGGGATAGATCTATTCGGGTAGTTGTTGATGGCTGCTCGTCTGATCTAATGGCGATTAATGCCGGAGTACCCCAGGGATCAGTGCTTTCTGCAACACTTTTTTTGCTGCATATTAATGATCTGTTAAAGCCTGGTATTTTTGGGTATGCAGACGACAGCACTGTTGTAGAGAGCTATATGTCCACCGCTAAAGCTAGTGCGGCCGAGATCCAGTCTTGCAGAGAAGCCATGATTGAACGCTTAAACTTTTCCCTCATGGCAGTCTCCGATTGGGGCGATGCCAATCTGGTCAAATTTAATGCCTCAAAAACACAAGCGTGTCTTTTCTCTGCAAAGAAGAGGCCATTTGTAATGGCGCCTTCTTTCCGAAATGTAACCGTGCCCATCACCGACCATCTAGAGTTGCTAGGTGTCACTTTGACTCCGACCCTCAACTTTGGCTCCTATATTGAGTCTAAAGCTCAACTTGCAGCCAAGAAGCTGGGTATCCTCTCCAAGGTGCGTCGATATTTCACTCCGGAGCAGCTGCTGACCTTGTATCAAGCGCAAGTTCGGTCGTGTATGGAGTATTGTTCGCACCTTTGGGATGGATCTGCCAAGTACCAGCTTGAGGCGATAGAGTTAATTGAGAAGCGGGCTAAAAAACTCATCGCGAAAGACTCACTCTGTAGCTCAAAATTACAAAGCCTTGAGCACCGCCGTAAGGTGGCCAGTCTTTCGGTTTTTTACAGGTTGCATTTCGGAGAGTGTGCGGAGGAATTGCATAATATAATTCCTGCAGCCCCATTTTACCATCGTACGAGTAGAGGTACGGCAAGAAGGCACCGTTATACAGTTGAGGTTCCAAAGACTCGCACCAAGCGGTTTGCTTCGACTTTTATCGTGCGAACAGCCAAACTGTGGAACTCCTTGCCCGAATCTCTATTCCCCTTGAACTATAATTTGTCGGTCTTCAAGTCGAGAGTAAACCGGTTTCTTCTAGGCAAGCGCGCTAGATCGTAGATTATAACGTTGCTTAACATCAGGCAAGTTGTAGTCAAGCGTGAGCCTATCTAATGTAAAAAAAAAAAAAAAAAAAAAAAAAATTTGTGAAACTGAAATAAATAATTGAAGTATCTATTGTATGTTTATTACAAAGAAGAGACGAACAATGACGATTGCCTATTAAAAATATAAAGACGGTCTAATCCTTTGCATTTTAATCAACAATAATTATTCCACTAATGTTACATTTAACACCTACCTATTACATTGCGGCATGTTCACAAGTTCTCCTGACGAATGTACTTTATAATTTAAAGCCGACAAAATAAAACATTTGGCCTCGCTGCAGAGTGGCGCATACATTACTAACTTTTATTTATGCAAATCATTACTTACCTTATGCCATGTCATATTATTTGCTTATCCGTGGAATAAAAGTAAAAAGAAGTTTAAAATTTCAGGCAAAGCTTTGTGTTGAGCGAACTGTTTGTTTGCATATATTTAACTATAGGCACAGAATTGTAAGCGTAGGTACGGAACCCAATTCAGTACGTGTTAAGTAACTATTATTTAAGTTATTATGGTTTCTTCAAAATTTTATTGGAATTAAATCACTTACCACAATTTTATTTAACTAATAAAGTTCTATAAAACGATACGACAAAATTGTTTGACAAGATGAATTGAATTAAAATATAAATATGTATATTGTGTTTTTTCCACTTACGCTCAAAATTCTTCCTGCAACACAATCATACTTTGCCTGTTTCATAACTCAAGAGCTTCACACTTTTGCTAGCAATAAAGCCTCTTTTTCGACTTTCACTTTAAAGCTTCCTCAGCTAGGTCCGCTAGTATTCTAGCACTTGTAATAAACCAGCACATTTTGCATAGCTACCTACGCTGCAATTACAGTTTAAAGATTTGTACGTAGCACTAGTATAGGTACAAGTTATAAGCTCTGGCGGGTTTAATATTTTCTTTAGAGTTGCTGGGTAGACGAAAACATATTATGTTACATGTTTAAGAGTAAAATATGTACTTCCAAACAGGTAGGTAACAGTAGTCTTTATTGATTAAAAAAATAAAAACTAAACTTGCTGCCAGTAGTTACAAGAAAAGCTTTGTCAGCGAACATTCAGTCTTGAGTAACTTGTGCGTTAATCGAATATAATATTAATATGCTACTACTGGAATACCTAAAAAAATATGACTCATAAGTCTTATAAACACCTTTCCTACTTATCGACGATAGCGTGATATCATATGAGATGCACGGATGATCACCGTATTAAAAAGCCCTCCTCGTATAACTTGCACGTAAAGTACATGCACTCGGGTCGATCGCATTGGCGCAGCCGGTCCACCCACGCACGCATCGCGACCGCGAGCTTTCACAACACAAGCGACGTACGGCGGTACCTACCCTGACGCCAGCCGGCTTACTGCTTGGAAACACTGCTTTTAGGCTAGCTTGATAGATAAAGGTTTAGTCAAAATTATCATTATCACTCATGACTGATTGTTACTATTAAGTAACACTATCTACTCAGCAGATGAGTTTTTAAAATGTAAATATTAATTATACAAATTTATATAACATTGACTTGTAAATTGACATTTATTAATAAATTATTTGTATTTGTATTTGAAACCCACTGCAGGTCATACGCGTTATTTGCTAATAATTCCAATTGTATGCTTCACTTGCTCAGGATTCTTGTCTTCTCAAATTTCTTGATTGTTTATATAGCAAACAAAAGTTGATGAACGGTTTAAACATAAGACTTATGAAAGTTATCTTTATGGCTGTGACATAAAAAGAATGAACGAGGAAGACAGAGTTAGTGCTCGTTTAATTTTATGCGTTTTGATCTGCACAAATTGTGTGACTCAACAAATAAATTGAACGATGCAATCCGTGTAGGTAGGTATAAGCATTCGATGGGACAGAAGATAAATCCGTCAGTCAGCTCATAAGTAGTAACTAGCATAGTCCAAAGCGGATCCATTAGTTGAGTACATAAGGGCGATCTCAAGTGTTTACATTATGTCTCATATCGAGAGCAAAGACGGCCTCCCTATTTTGTTGCGGGAGGCTGCGAGACAGGCTCCTCAGTAAGCGCCGGCTAGCTGCGCGCGCGCACGCCTCGCCTCTCCGACCCGTACCGAACGAGATGCATTTGTTTACAACACGCTCGATCGTGTGAACTGGCTGTGACCTACGAACTATGCCCACATATTCAAAACGAGATAGTATCTACAAAATTAAACATTAAACTTGATGACTTTCCGTTAGTGAGATGTCAACGCCTTCTCCCTTAATAAGCCGCCGGCGGTTTACGAGCCCCCGTGTGCATAAATAACGTGCATAATGTGACAGATACATTTGTATTGCATTTAGACGTGTGTAAGCGATTCTGCGATATGAGGCCTTCGATATTTATTGTATACGTAATCGCGCTGGCGATCGTCGTCGCCGGCGAGATCAAGATTCGCGGTAAAGTGAGAAAAAGAAATACGCACAGGAGACACCGAGACATCCTGCCTCCGTGCAGCTTCAACGAGACAATCATTGAAGACGAATGGGCCCTGATGGAGGCGATAGGGAAATCCAAGTACATTTTTACGGGTAAAGTCTTGAGCGTGAAAAAATCGAAGCCATCCGATGGGTTGCGAGCGAAACGTTCGAATGTGTATCGAGTTTATATGCGGCGTGTTTTGAAAGGGGATGTGAGCGAATTGAGATCTTACGTGAAACAAGACGACGGGACTGACAGTTTAAGTGGTTCTACCGTGGTTGTGGAGAGACCGCGGGCCAAGGAGTCGTGTGCTCCCGCGCCGCGTCCGAGACTCTCTGCGATCTTCCTCAGCGACGGAGTTTATAAGGACTTGGAGAGAATCATCCCAAGGCTGCGACTTCTCACCGACCCGGTTCCATTAACCCTATACCACCTGGATAGAATAAACGCTGCAGTTAAAGGTACGTTTATCTTCAATATCGGACTGATCACAGAAATTGCTACTGCCAACTATGTTTCATTGTCATAAAATGTTATGGCTTCAAATTGGTCCGATGATTTTACTACCTATACCGATAAAGCATTATTACGTATGTGAAAACACTCTCGCAATCAATACTGTTTACTGAGTTATACGATTACAATTATTTTACGAAAGTTAATTTTCCTAAATACATTCGCGTTTCCAAAAGGGTCTTACTAAAAGTAAATAAACGGTTAAATATAGACTTAACGAGTTTACGGCTAAGTACTGAGCGGTACGAAAGCCAATCACTTAATACATCCAGAAATTACAATAACGTGTGGGCGTTTCATCCATAATGTTCACAGAACAGGCATTAAGAGATTCTGATCGACAAGTTGACAACTGTTCGTTAAGGTAATGGAGAGGCCGGCGCGGCGCGTGTGTGCCGCTCAAAGCAAACACCACGATTACCGAAGGATCCAACACAATACTCGCTATACCATAAAGGGATTATCGATAACGCAAACACATTCCAATTAGCTGGACAAATATTACGACACCACTAAATGCCAGCCGTAAAACCAATATAATAGAGTGTCATCCCTCTCCTACGCGTTAAGCAACATTCAATAAATTTTAAGTGATATTTTTATTTCGTCTCTTAATGGCGCGAGAGCCAGACGCATTTATCTGCATAAGTGGCTTTATTCTCTTTTATAGTTCGTGTTAGCTTAACCAATTTCGTATTATTAACATAGCGTTCCCATCTCCTTTTATAGTATAGTAAAAGAAACAGTCCAAGTCGAACGCTAAAAGCAAAAATAATATTACTGCGAGGTGGTATTTAATTGAATTCGCGTGGGTCACGAATAGACTTTATTCCGAGTCAAATACTTTGCAATAAATTTTATTACGAAAGCCATTTTAACCTAAAAATTCCGAGAAGATCCAATTTGAGCGTCGAATAATCCGGCGACGAGATGGGTATCTGTTCATCTGCAGTCCTCTCGCAGTCGCAGGTTCGAGCCGGGCCAGGCCTATCTAGCGCGTCATCTAGCCGCCGCCAGCTCGTAAAGTCACGTCAGCTCTCTGTTCTCGAGTATAACTCCCTGCTTAGTTAGTGTCAGCGCCGTGATACGTATCAGTCTGCTGACCGCACGATCCGTGAGAATCCCCCCGGATAATGTATGGGACTCACACACGTCAGCGATTCTATCTGCTTCATTAGGAGCGGAGGTCGCGTATCGAAGAAGCTCGCGTGAGATGAACTTACCCTTCCACAATATAGATGGGTGGCGATAGGTAAATGTGAAGCAATAACATGAAGCACGCCTATCGATGCTGATAGGGCGTCGGCTCCGTATCTCTAACTATCATCGCAGGAGGCGTTATAGTCTGTGGAGAAAGTAATGACGCAGTTCATTCGTCACGATAGATCCGAACCACACACGACGCTCGCTTCTGATTGCATAGCATACTTTAACCCTCTAACGGCTATAGCATTCGAATATTTCGATGCCCGTAATCAATAGATAACATACTTACCGACCAATAGCAAAGATCGACTAGACTATTATTATAATTTATGACGTTGATTTCATATTTGAGATTACCAATGTTGAGTAGGTAGATTATGACTCATGGCATTGAGTCATAGTTTGACATTAAACATAGTCTTAACCTTAGCAGTTCGCTAGCCGCTGCTAATTTACTTAATACCTTTAGATAAATAGTTAAGCAAAGCCGAAGAATCGAAAAGCTGATTAAAAGCCAAAATTTATTGAGTCAACTATTTCACCGGCAGCAATAAAGTAAACACTTAGCACTGTGAAAAATGTTAGAAATATAAAGTGCGAGTTGGAAGATTGGTGAAGAGTGGTCGCGAGACCCGCCCGCCCACGCTCGTGCCACTTTCCAAATTCCTCGAGTAAGCGGCCGCAATCACCTCCGTACGTGCGACAACTAACAACCATTTTAAAATGTTTTATATAAAATCTCACAAAGCCCTCTCAATGGATTTATCCAGCCTACGTCGGGTACAATGGAATCACAATGACGGCGTAATTGGGGGATAGGACATCGATTCTATTGTCGAAATAACTGTTTTATATTGAGAAACGCGCGTGGGCTCTACACGTATCATAGATTATAACGATATCGATTTGTGTGTGTCAATTTTTACCTTTTATAAGAGCTTAATATTTCTGAAGCAATATTATATGTCAGTTTTTTCCTTAGTATTTTAAATAGGAACACATAATGTAGTAGCGTCCATCCAATATAAATTTGCAATTTCACACCATTGAAGTTCGTGTAACAAAAAGTTTAAAAAAGGCAGCATTTTTAAGTAAAATGTTCATGCTTTTTATATACTCTACACAATTTTGTACGCATTCCCTGCACACTAGTTGGAAGCAGTGGAAAAGTTCCCGTGCTCGTCCCTAGTCTAGTCAGGCTATGAATATTCAGGCCACTCGGGCCGGCGCGTAGGCTATAACAGTTAACTTGGTGCACCCGACACCCGCACTGCATAACTACTCGTTTAGATTTTTGCTAATTGTTTGAGTTCAGAAAAACCTAAACCAACTAGAGGTGGTTGAATATAAATTGTATATTTTTAATGACATTATGACAAGTAGATGGAGTGTTACTTCACATTATTCAAATTAAAAACTGCTAATCAATTTTTAATTAGGCAGCAATAAGCTCGATCGTCACGTAAAGCGTCGTTTGTTTACATTGACGAAGGTTGCATATAATAGCGAGGTAACCCAGTCTCCGCGCGGGCCTGCGCTAGCGCACGCGTCTCGGTGGCGCCAACTTGCGCAACTTTGTGTCCGCTTTACGAGCACAACCGCCGCCGCAATGCCTCTCACACTTAGCCCGTACATCACTTAACCCGGACACTCAAATCCTCGATAAAAATGAAGCTACAGTTTTTAGTGTTATCGCTTTACTACATCACGATAATTTACGCCCGGACCCGCGCGGAGGGCGTCGCGACGCGGGACGCGGTAAACCGCAAGAAAGACATAAATGCTCCCAAATGTGTTTTAAACGAGACGATAACTAATGACTACGAGATTCTGTCGTCTGCGGTGTCTGAATCCAAATACATTTTCACAGCTCGAGTGTTGAGCGTGAGGAAGATAAAGCGTGCCGGCAATAAGCGCAATGTGAAAGTGTTCATGGTGTATAAACTGTACATGCGGCTCGTTATGAAAGGTAGCGTCGACGAGTTGAAAAGTCACGTCTTTTCAGGAGACGAGCGCACTCTGAACGGCGCGATTGTGTTTGTGGACTGGCTGCGGACGAACAAGTGCGCTTACAGGCTCTATCGACATTCTTCGGCCATATTTTTGAGCGACGGCTTTTCCGAAGTCTCGAAAAAAGGGAACAGACGATTGCGGCTGTTGAACGAACCTCTTCCCCTGTCGCTTTATGACCTGGACAGGGTTCAAGCCGCCTTGAAAGGTAAATGTTTACTATCATATAAGGTGTCGGCGCTGGTGAGTACTCGCAAACATTGTATAATATACTCACTCGGAATTTTAGCTCTACATAACTTTTTAGTGTTTACTATTGTAGCAGGATTTACAAATGAGCTAAGCGTGAACTAACAGATGAACGTTTTCCAGCTTTATGCTGATTTGGCACTCGGCTGTTGTTTTTATGAAAGCTCGTAAAAGCTTTTTCATTTCATGCACGCGACTGCCAACTGAGGATTACCGTCGATAGCAGATAACAGAAAATTAATCTCTGTTTGTGTATTTTACACAAAAACTGTTTGACAGACATTTAGACACTTTTGAAATGGCGATCTTTTATCGGATTTCAATAATTTAAACGCCATAAATTTAAGCTCAGTATTTGTTCCCACAGCATTTCAAACAGATAAGGTACTTTGTTTATTTTGTTAGGTATAATACATGAGGTTTTCGAGTTATTAATAATAAATATAACATTTAAAATAATAAATTAAATGCACACGCTTATTTCTCATGTTATTAAAAATAATACATAAGTACTTAAAAATTTAAAACTTATGCAAGCCAAGGTTTTTCTAGGTAAAATATACATCTCTAGGATAAGTTAGATCATATTTTTTTACTTCTTCCTAGTTAAAAGCTTTATTAACTTAAGAAAAATACTAAAACACCTCTCCAGGCCACATCTAAACAATGTGTAATTTCAGCTCAAAACATTGTTTCGTCTAGTTTCGTCTTTCTACAAAAAGGTTCTGTTTAAATAGGTCATTTGCAGAATCATTATGGTGGCCATAGGCGGCGCGGTCTGTGTGGGCGAAGGTTCTACCAGATTACATAGTACAATAAGAGACTGGTCATGGCAAAAAACATCTCTCTAACATATTAAATATAAATGGAGCCAATAGGAAATGCGAAACATTACTTAAACAGAAAAAAACAATATTCTGCCTTAAGACATATTTGCATACCCTATCAGGGTCATTGTTCAGTGTTAAACCTTTACAATTTGCAAATAAATGATATGACTTTGACTATTGTGCTGTAGTTGATAACTGTGTTGCATAAGACAAGGTCTTGAAGTAGAACAATTATCTAGTGGTTTTACATTTTATATTTTTTTAATAACCGTTAAAGTAAAAAAAACTTTTCAAACAGTGTTTGTGATGTAAAATAATGGAATGTGTGTATTCATAAAGATAAACATAAATGTATGCGTGCGTGCTTGTATGTGTGTGTGTAAGAAGTGTGCAAATTCTCAGTTTAATTTGAAAATAAGAGTAATCCGTGCATTTACTATACGGTGGCCAGGCTATTTTTATCCTATGTCTAAAGGTCTACCATGCAATTTACTCGTGAACGTTAAGACCGTAAATTTAATGCCTTATGGCCTATTACACCCACTTTGCCATGAAGTTTGCATTCGATGTATTCAAACGATACGTCCCATGTATGGCAGATTGATTTGCTCTGGTTTTCTATTTTGTTTTAGTACAACCTACGCCATTGTTTGGGAAATCTTAGCAACGGGTTCTTGTAACCTTTGACGCATGGGCTAGCTTAGGTCAAATATTAAAATTAATGACTTATTATCGTGTACGCAACAATAATTACAATATTCTAGAACAATCGCTTGTGTAATGGCTAAAATAAAAATAAATAATAAAAATTAAAACGTTTTAAATTGGTTAAATATATGAATTACACTTTAAACATACAACAAGATATGTAAACTTTCATGAAATACGCGTAGTTAAAAATAAATAAGGCTGTTTTAAAGTTTGCTGGTAGGTTTCAAGAGTTCGCGAAGTTTTCGTCTCAAGATTTTCCCGCTTGGAGTCTTTGGAATGTCTTGAACGAACCTGACGCCTCCTCTTAGCTGCTTCCACGATGACACCTTAAAAAAGGCGACAAAAAATATTGAATAAATTGTCATTCCTTGTTGCCAAATGACTTATATGATAAGATATGCATTTTGCTATCGGTTCTGAAATTATCACTGAGTATTATCTTGTCACCTGCACCTACTTCTATTCACTTGTAGGACTTATTTTTCATTTGTTTTTAGACTACTGTTCTTCTTCTTCTTATCGAATGAGAGTGGCTGACTCTGGTGTCGAGAGTTAATCAAGCCGCTCTAAGGCCCTCTGACATGGCTTAACGACTGACGTACTAGACAAACAGCTGTTATAATACTATGAATGTGTGATGTCTCAATCAAAGTAAGCAATGCCTATGGCACAGAATTACACACCTGTGTGAGAGCCATGGTTATTTTTGACAATAAACTACTGTTTTCTTTAATCATCACATAACTGTATTTTTATAAAAAATGACTTGTGTTCTCGCTTCGTGCATTGAAAAAAAAAGATTACCTAATAGATAGATAGATAAACTCTTTATTGTAACACACATTGACAAAAAAAAAGACAAACAGAAACACAAAAGACTTAAAAAAATAGTGCCACAACTGGCGCCCTTATCGCTAATAGCGATTTCTTCCAGGCAACCGTAGGATGGACAGGAGTCGAAAGAAATATAAAGGATGGGGTGTTCAAAAAGAGAAAATATGTACAAATAATAAAAATATTCAATAATATATATATATATATACATACAATAACAAATAAAACATATACATATTATACCCATATACTATAACGACAAAAGGAGACAACTATAAACACACGAATTCAACAGCAGATTATTGAGCTATTGAGTTTAGGTACCAGTTTTTAACCTGAGTTTTGAAAGCCTCGAGAGTCTGAGCTTGCTTGATACACAAAGGCAAGGCGTTCCACAAATGAACAGCTCTTGCTGCGAAAGAATTTTTATAAAAAGAGGTGCTGGCCGTAGGAGTCTTAAGAATAAGCGTACCTGATGACCTCAGATTTAGGGAGTGGGAGTCATGCACATAGGAAAATTTACATTTTAAATATGACGGGGTGGTGGGATTGAACAAAATGTTGTAAACTAAAGTAAGGATATGAGTATTCCGTCGTAGCTGAATGGGAAGCCACTTGAGCTTTGCGCGAAATTCGGATACTTGATCATATTTGCGTACCTAATATACCTAATATACCTAATGAAAATGAAAATGATAAAACATATGTGCAAAAAGCAAAATGTAAAATTGCCGTATGCTTATAGATATATTAATCTGTGTGATGCCGTACCTTAGCAGCAACAAAATCCTTTATCTCTTTCTCAGTCACATCCACCTCGAGATGTTTGACCACGAATGCCAGCGGTAGTTCACCAGCCAAAGGATCTGGTACACCCACCACACCCACATCTTTGACTGAAGGATGCTGTCTTAAAAGAGCTTCTAGCTCAGATGGCGCCACCTGTAATATATGAATATAGTTTTATGTGAGCTTACTTTGCTGTGATCATGCAACATCGTAGAAAATACAGAGTTGATGTTATGGATACGTTAATACAATGTCTGAGTTTACTATGATGGTTCATGTCATGCATCATGTTTAGTATTGCTATCAAATATTTATATTATTTTATATATGATTTACTATATTAGCTTTGCTTTAGCCATTTCGAGTAAAACTTTACTTGTATGCAATGCTATTATATTTACCTGACCAGCTTTATACTTGATTAGTTCCTTCAGTCGATCAACAATGTAAAAGTACCCATCCTCATCAAAATACGCGACGTCACCAGTTTTATAAAACCCTTCTTCGTCTAGATCATTCTTCAAGTCTTTGCCAATGTAGCCTTGAAATAAAACCGGTCCCTTGACGCATAGCTCTCCTGGTTGGTTTGGGCCAAGCATCTTTCTTGATTCTTCATCGACTATCTGTTTAGAATAACATTTTTTGAACAACATGAAAGATATTTATAATTTGTGTATCATTATTTTATCAATAGCATGAGATTATTTTGATATTTTATTAGAGTTAAAGAAGTAGTTTATCTACAGCTTTTCTAAAACATTTACAAAACTAAAGCGAAGTTGCCTATTTCTTTACCTTTATGATGTTTCCTTGAACTATAGTCCCCACACTCCCTTGTTTTGGATTATTCTCGAAGTCCTCGGTCAATGCTCCGGATGCTTCTGTCATTCCATATCCTTGCATCACGTGTTTTAAATTTGGGAATCTGTAATGTGTTATTAAGATCAGTGCAATCTGTTGAATTTTGCAGTCGATCTTGTACAAAAATATTTTGTTGTGATATTTATGTACTTAAGTCAGCACAAGATCACGTTAAATTGTAGGTCCCGGCTGTTTGTCTAGTACGGCAGTAATTAAGCCATGTCAGAGGCCGTCAGGGCGGCTTGATAAACTCTCGACAACAGAGATGGCCACTCTCATTCGATAAGAAGAAGCACAAGATCGCCGCACATGGAACTATACTCAGCAGTGGGACTAAAAGGGTCGTGCATGATAATGATGATGATGATTTATGTACTCACGTTTTCTTCGCTTCTTCAATTACGCCTTCATCTAGTGGTGCTCCACCACAATAGAATATTTCAACAGATCGTACATCGAATTCCTTAATTATTTTGGATTGATTTAACAGTACTATCAATGGCGGAACTGCTAACAGAAGTCCTATCTGCAAATGCATGTTTAATTTTTAATGTATGTAGTTCTATGTCATGCCCGTAGCTTCGTCTGTTGTACTGGTATAATAAGAAGATCAAATCACTCTGAAAGCTCCATAAGATGCTTCATTTTGACACCATACTAGAAATTACAATGATCTGTTATACTACTATTGTGTGAAATCAGAATAAACAAACGATCTCCTAATATTATGGATTTTATACAATGCTATATTCGATTTTCGTTGAAAATCATCCCGTTAGTATATCGTAGCGAGTGTGGCTCAGCGGTTCCAGTGTCTGCTTTTCATCCAGACGCACCCTGGTTCGAATCCGCCCTACACCAATGACTTGTATTTTCAAGTTATGTGTAGATTTGCACTCGCTTAGCGGTGAAAGAAAACATCGTGAGGAAACCGACATGTTTGAGGACCACAATATCCGAGGACATGCGTCTTCCGTGGAAGGACCTGGGTGCCCACCACGATGTATCTGCCCAAGAAAACTCCCCTAACGAATTAATTCTGCGGGGGAGTCACGACCCTCAGTCATGAGGAAATACGACTCAAAGAGAGAGAGTATATCGTTAGTAGAACTTACCTTGTATATTTCGATACATTTCAGATAACACTCCTCATTAAATCTATTCAGATATACAATAGTCTGTCCGAAAATGAGATGATCCATAGTCAGAATGATTCCCACAGTGTTCGACCAGGGAGCTATAGACATGCATACTCGGTCCTTCATAAAATTGCTGAAAGTTATTAAATTTAATTACGTTTGTACATAAAATGTTAGTCTCTTTGATGGCATAAATTTCCTCTACATGTGAAGTTATGCTTTATGCTTAGTCGACAGTGAAAGCTGTTAATGGACTCAATCAATGTAATGTACACATTCAATGTCCGTAACTATTTGATGGAATAACAAACACGAGTCATGGCTACATTGTAAATACTGTTGAGTGAGTACTATGGATGTTTTGTTACGTTTAGTTTTGATATTATTATTTGTGTACACGCACATGGATGTTCGAAATAGGCTAAGTACTAATTGTGTAGAGTTGATTACGGCAAGAAAGTTGATTTTAAAATGTATGTTGTAGTCTACATTTTGCTGTCTATCAGCTCAAACGATTTAGTGAGAAACTTGCGAATCTCATTGACATACATACAAACAACGTAAGTACATAAAACATTTGCAAATTAGTAGTTATCGAAAATCTGTACAATTGTAAATATGTACATATCATTTGTCACAACATATGTATTTGTCCCTAATGAAAATTATAATAAATATCTCCATTTGTAAGACACGTCGCAAACACGTGTACCAAATTAACTTACAAGGGTTGTAGTCCAGATATAATTAAATTCTGGTGTGACAGCTTCGCTCCTTTAGGGAGTCCCGTGGTCCCCGACGAATAAAGTATCAGGGCGGTCTGCCCGGCTCCTATTAAACGACATCCCTTGTTAAATACGATTTCAATTATTCAATTAACATAACTAAAACTTCATTATTAATATATTATTTATCGGTCGCTCATAGTGAATTCCCGCCAAATAAAAGCGCCGCAATATTAATTTGTGTCAAAATGAACTACATTCAAGTTGTTAGGGTGCAAATTGAGTTTGAGTGGAGCTCCAATTTAATTTTGTGATGGTTACGCCAATTTTCTTAAGCAATTTTATTGGGAAGCAGGAAATAATTATTTATGTTGTTGGTCTTTATCGAATTTCAAGCATATTAATTCTTATAATAAGCAGATTTAAAAGCTATGTTTACAAACAACAAAATATATTATAATATACTCATATCTACAATTATTATCTTATCCTACTTCAATTAGTGTAAGTAATAATAAAAATTATATATTATTTTCGTATTAAATTAAGTGATGGTTAAATTATAACTTACCGTCAAAACTATCAGTTTTGAACGAATTGACGTCCACTTTAGTTTTAGTTAGTTCATCAAACTTCTCCTCTTTAGTGTCTGTTATTTCACTTCCATACACGACGACTTTTTTCACGAAGCTCATAGAACTGAATGCTTTGTTAAATGATTTGTAAGTCTTCGGTGATAGAAACACCATAGCTGGTTTTGATATATTTGTTGTATGTATCAACTCATCTGTAAGCAAATAAATGGTATAGTAATTTATGGCAATGGTTTAGGTCACAAGTTTACGAATAGGATATTTTTCAAATTACCTTAGACGACTTGACATGGAAAATTTTAATGGAAATTGTGAGAACATATCCTCTTTCAATATGTATTACCGACACATTCATAATTTCACAAAGTAGGGAAGACAGTCAAATTGTAGACTTAGACGGGGTACTTAGATCAGCATTTCTTTACAATGTATTTGAAGAAAACAATGGTTTATATACCTTTACCATACGCGCTATTAATGAATGTAACGACAGCCCCAATAGCCCATCCTGCTATGGCTGTGGTCAAGAACTCTGTTCTATTCTCGCTGCAAATTCCAAGGACATCTCCTGGCTTTACTCCCATCTGCTTGAGAGCTGAAGCGGTGTTGACGATCAACTGAGCCATCTCATTGTATGTGAGTTTTTTATGAGTCTCGCCATCGAGCTAAAATTGTAATATTCTTGTTAATTGGAATGATGTATTAGTCACGGTTAATGCATGCGATTCATAATATTAGCTAGACAAATTAAAACTCAAGTTGACTTAAGTTTAAGTTTTGAGTTAGTGAGTTTATCTATGATATTAGATAATAGTAATAAGAGTTCGCCCTTATTTTCTTAAAAAGTAATGCTGTTGTCTCTTTTCTTATGAGTATTTTTTAGAGTACATTAAGTTTTGTTCTTATTTCTGTTAACAGGTGTAAGTCAGTATAATGATTTTGTTATATTTTTATATATACAATATACAAATATTTTTTTAATTACTGAGGTTCCTTGATGTTCTCATGTATAAAATACTATCTCAGCCATACTGAAGACACTCTGCATTCTGTATTCTGTGCTGAAGATAGACGATAGCCAACTTATTGTTTTTTTTTACATGAAATAGGCTCACGCTTGACTACAAC
The DNA here is from genome assembly GCA_927399415.1 of Macaria notata. Taxonomy (NCBI): domain Eukaryota; kingdom Metazoa; phylum Arthropoda; class Insecta; order Lepidoptera; family Geometridae; genus Macaria; species Macaria notata. The sequence continues at coordinate 9,014,236 of OV656727.1, forward strand.
TTGCCCGATGTTAAGCAACGTTATAATCTACGATCTAGCGCGCTTGCCTAGAAGAAATTAAAATAAAACATAATACAATTATCACAAGACCAATAATTTTATACTCTGTTACATTAGAGAGTAAATACACCAAGAAACGTTTTTTTATCTTATCTGATTGGCGGTTTTTTGTTTAATTTCTCAAGTGAATATTTAATTTATTATACTAGGATTTTAATCCTTGATAAGATTAAGGTTACAGTGCACATGCAATTTATCCTACTCCCTTACATATAACCTACTTTTAATAATACAAATAAACATTCAATATACCTACAATAATAAAATGTTACACTTAGTTCTGTCAACTAACTTTTGTTTATATATACTAATACGTTAATGTTAGTACGATGCTTAAAAGAACAAAACTGTTGAAACTATTCTACATATAAGCAACACCGAGGTAACATAGTTTCTATACAATAAATAATTGTAACAATGTGCAAAGGTCGACACGACAGTCCTTGGATGGGTGACTGAAAAATGGCATTCCATTTTGGGCGCTTAAGTAGGCTGTTTGTCTAGTACGGCAGTCGTTAAGCTATGTCAGAGGCCCTTAGGGCGGCTTGGTAAACTCTTGATACCAGAGTTGGCCACTCTCATTCGATAAGAAGACAATGTTTACTTACCAAAGCAACTTTGTCTTTGTAACTCAGTAGTTTATCCAAAACAAACCTTCCATAATTCATATGTGCGGGATAAACGACACTTTCACAATCACTGTATATCACACATGGTTCCTTGAACTTTGCCATATTTATTTCATACAATTACTTTAAAATTTTAGGTGATATAATGCGTGTATGTTACCAAAGCAAACGTCTTCAAGGAACTGCGAGATAAAAATATACACAAACTGAAGGCCATCGATAAAACCATACTGTTATTTTAGGTATTTTGTCCACATATCTATCTCGCTACTTATTAATTTTACATTGAACCACATTTTAGATTTAAAAAGATGATCAGTATATTCGCCTATTCGTTAGATTTGGATTTGCGTGGCGAAGGGAATTCTATTATTTATAAGATCGTATGGCATTTTTTTAAAGAGAATTCTGTAATCTTATTTCTGTATTGTGCTGGTGTTTTAATAAAGTGTATATCTGTCTATCTATCTTATGTCAGTGTTTTGGCCATGTTATTAAATAACTAACACAAATTAAAATTTTAACTTTTGGTGTTAGTAACATTGTGACGTTAGTGACATGAACTTTTTAATATTTTTTTCACGTTAGGGGTGTGATTATCTTCTACCGTTACTTTATATGATTAAATTTTAAATACGTAGGTATAAATGGATAAAAAACAAAAACATCATAAGTATTTATTTTTTTATCCACATAATATAGATTAATAATAACAGATATAAAGATTATGATAACGTTTTATCAGTCCCCCCTATAAGTATTTTCATAAGTATTTTATCTCATCAAATTTTATCACACGTAGGTACATTATTACGATAAATATGTTATCTTATATAAATAATAAAAACCAGTTTCAACTTGATTAGTAACTGTAATTACTTCATAATATTAAGTTAAATTGATAATTTGTTAAGCTTGAACCCATCTTATTAGGATACCAACAATTTTAGCTCGAACAATTTGTTTGGAGTCTCTCTGCAGATTGCAGGAAAACACGCACGAGACACTACATTTTAAGAACCGTGTCTTTAAACAGTATCTACCGAATTTACTTTTAATATGACTGAAAATACTCTGAGACTAGCACCCTTAAGAATCGTATCGTATAATTCGCAAACATCGAGCCTTCGAACATCCACTCGCCTCTCAAGATGGAGACGTTATAGCTTGCTGGCTGCTTTAATTAGGCTCGCTCGCAATAAACGTCGCAGTATTTTACCGCTCGGGTTCTTTGGGATTTCTTCCACGGATCGCACTCCGCCGCGCAAACGCTTCCACGGTGACACCTAGAATAAAATTAAAATGGCCGTTAACATTCTGTGGAACGGAATGTCGGGAGATAAATAAAGGATTGTGTTTTGTTCGTTTGATTTTGCATCGGTATTGTTATTCTATATTTGCCATTATTGTTTTTTTGTTTAGGAATCGGAGAATTTTGATGGAATGGCTTTTAGAGAATGGGTTTGCTGAGACTTGTATTTTAATATTTATTAAAGCCACAACAGAAATCTAATAGGTGCACTAGGTGTTCCGTTTTCTTTCTATTGAATAAGTTACTCAAACATTTTTTGACTGATTTTAAAATCACATTCTTATGTAATTTACATTGGAAAATAGCATAATATTTAATGAAACATTTTTAAATTATCTTTTAAATATATTCATGTAGGTATATCGTGATTTCTAACTGTTTAATTTGAACATACCTTGGAGTTTACAAATTCCATTATGTCGTCGCTTGTAGCTTTTGCTCCAGGTTTCAGCACAACGAATGCTGTCGGTAATTCCCCTGCTTCCTTATCTGGCATGCCAATGACTGCTGCATCTCTGACACTTTCATGCTGCAGCAGAATCGCTTCTAATTCTGTTGGAGCTACCTGTAAATATCATACAGTTGTAGATTCGCTGTACCTATTATAAACGCCGGAATATAGTGTTGTCTTAGCTAACGTTGTACCTATATATTCTTTATGTGCGACCAGCATAAATCGCTTAAGTATATTTTATATTTAGCTTTACAGAAAGCTAGCTAAAAACAAGATATTATTACTGATTTTCTTTTGAATACTCACTAATTTACTCAAAATGTTTTACCAAAACCTTAAAAAAAGTACTTTGTATATATGAAAAACATTTAACCGTAAAATAAATATTTTTTGCTTTCAAAAAAATTATGTGCTTCAAAAAAGGTCTACTCACTTGCCAGGCCTTATATTTGATGAGTTCTTTTATTCTATCTACAACAAAAATGTGTCCTTCGTCATCATAGTAAGCCACGTCTCCTGTCTTGAAATAACCATCTTCCAGGAACTCGTCCATATTTTTCCCGATATATTCCTGAATAATGGAAGTGCCTTTCACACATAGCTCTCCCCGTTTACCTGGACCTAAAGGTTTACGAGTTTCAATATCCACAATCTGAAACAAAATGTATGTATAAAGTACATTTTAGCTACTAAATTTGCCGCATTTTTCTTCGTTATTAATGAAACATAGGGAAATAAGCATACCACCTAAAAAAAAAACAATAACCCATAATTACCAAAACGATAAATCAGTTTAATTTTCAGCAACAAATTAAATGCACGCCTTGTCATTAGTGGATTCAAACTCCTTAGTATAAATATATGTAGGTACTTTATTTTTGCACAAATTTATTGTTATGGATATAAAATATATAAATATTTTTACCATTACTAGTTATTTCACACGTACCTTTCCCAGGAGTCCAACAGCGATCCTCCCGACGCTTCCAAACTTATTTTCAACGTCGTTTTCTTTGGCTATAACTCCGCTGGTTTCCGTCATGCCGTACCCTTGCAATATATAGCGAAGATTTGGCAATCTGAAGAATTAAATTAAAGTACTTAATACACTTTTTTAGAATAGATAAAACATGTAGACTTAAGTATTACTAGTTACTAACAAATATCTTTTTAAAGGTGCGGAGAAAATGTCTTTCACGTAATCTGTAACCGTGGATATTTAAAATTCATCCATGACGATTTAATTGATATGTTGAAAAAAAAAAAAAACCTGCACATTGCTCAAAGCGTCATCTAGCCCCACACTAAGCAAACGCTTGTGTCGTGTTTTTTTTTTGTAAATACATACATACTTATAATCCAGCAAGGAATACTTACTTAGCTTTCAATTCTTCTAGCAGGCTTCTGTCAAGTGCAGCTCCTCCGCATATAGACACTTCCAAAGAAGACAAGTCATACTTGTGAAGGCTCATAGACTTGCATAAAGTTACCAAGATCGGCGGCGCTACTAAGATGTAGCCTACCTGAAAATGATTGTACTTTTTAGTTTTTAACCGACTATAAAATAAATAAGGAGGTTCTAGTTTCCACATAATGTTTTGTTTTACTACATCATTATAATTATTGAAAAAATTAAGAAATTTTTTTGCATGTACTCGTAAAATTAAGATCTGCCCAAGAGAACCCCCCTACTGAAGAGAGAAATTCATGAACCTCAGTCATGTAAGACTGAAAGAGGGAGAAAGAGAGTGAGAGACTGGTTTAGTTGTGTAAAAATTCCATAATACAATTCATACTTACCCTGTATTTCTCAATAGCTCTCAAATACGTTTCTTCCGAGAACCGAGTGAGGAAAACCACTGTTTTCCCATTAATTAGACCATCATTAGCTCCCTGAAGCCCCATTGTATTAGCGAACGGCGCCACTGTTAACATTGTCAGTTTACGCCATGTCACCCTGAAATAGAAAATTTACTGCTTATACAGAAGTTTCACAATAATTATCTATTTTTACCAAAAAGAGAGAACTTCGGTTCTAAGTCTCTTGAAAACTTGCGAGAAGAAAGTTTGTTTCTCCATATATTAATAATTGATGACAAAGCTGTTTTTTAATAATTCAAAAAAAAAACAATTTCAGCTATCAAATAAACTGGAATCAAATTGATTTTCTTCTTTTTAAGATGCTTGCAAAAATTCAAAATTCGTTTATTTGAATAATAAGACTAATAATAGGAATAATATAATGAATCGGGGTCCGCGGTGACGTCACGCACGTAGATATATCATAACTATACACTACATATATTTGACGTAAATATTGTACAATAACATGTGAATCCTCTGACCTCGTGGTAGCCGTAAGACTGTGTTACGAGGCCAGAGTCATCTCCCAATATAATACTAGGTAGGTACAGGTAAATTATGTCTTAGTTATTATTTATAATGTAACATGAATACATTATACAAAATAACCCGCAAATGCTTTAGTCGAAAATAACCTTATATGTAGTTTCTTATGTATACCTTCAGACACTTACAGTACACGTCTCATATGCCCCAGAGCTGTTTAACATGTAAGCCCTAATATACGCAAGGTACTTACGGAACTTGATAGGCTGTAGTAATGTAATTTAGATGAGTCAGCCTGGCTCCCTTGGGCAGACCCGTCGTACCAGATGAATAGAGTATTAGAGCCGTGCGTTCCCGACCTAGCAACAGAGGGATCGCTCTAACTGTCGAATATTGCTATAGGTAGGAAGGTTTAAACAATGTATTGAGATATTTACTAAGAAAAATTACAATACGTAATTTATTATTTGAAGCTGATGTAAAGCTGTTTTACTTGCTAATGCGTGATAAACTGTTTGGTCTACATCCTTAATTTTTAATACCATCAATGGAAGTGGATACAATAAAGTCTAAAATTAAAAGACTGATCTACTTTGAACAGAAAGAGCCGTCTTGTCTCAATTTCAACGAGAGTTTGAATCTTATAATTTCCGTAACCGTGGTCTTAAAACAATAGGACTCATTTTATTCACGCAATAACTATACAGAAAATCAACACAGTCAACACAACACACAATTATTTAGTTTTATTCTTATTTCTTACCATAAAAGTTGGCTCCTTTATAGAGTTCTTTGCTAACAGATTTTCCCGCCAGTTCCTCGAAAGAAATAAGATCAAGGCGACCTTTGTCCTTTCCATAGATGAAGTATTGTTTTATTGTATTAAGGTCCTTCAAACTCTTGTAATGGGCATCGTAGGCGGTGAGAGACATAAACACGTATTTTGGTTTCGAGATGTTAGCTATGTTAATCATTTCCTCTGAAATTAAGGAGAAACCTTTTATTACAACACTGTTCTTTACAGATATATAGGTAAAGTTTTCGGAATTTAACCTCACATACTTTGGTTTAACCTTTCGTCTGCTGACAATGACTAAGGAAAGATTCCTGGAACTAGTTTTCAACTTTTGTAATCTCCTAACATTTACTACGCTACTATAAAGGTCAGGCTCAAATCACAAAAAAGAACACGAACTTTTCCATCCAAAATCCTACATCATTTTGTACTATATTAATAAATATAATATGTTATGCTCAAAATTATAATATAGGACTGGACTATACGTTTAAAAAAGGCTTTTTTTACATGATATAGGCTTACGCTTGAATACAACTTGGCTATATTGTGACAAGCAAGATCTATCATTTTTTACACTAAAATGGTTATTAATTTAGTTATGCTTCTAATATTGTTAGTTACCTCCAGTATAAGCTATGTTTAGAGGCGTCATTACGGCACCACAATATAAAACTGCCATAGCTGTAATCATGAACTCAATTCGGTTTTCACTGCAGATAGCTACTACGTCTCCCGGAGTCACTCCCATTTGGTTTAAAGCATAAGCAACGTTGTTGATCTGTTGAGCCATTTCTGTGAAAGTTATTTGTTCGCCTGTTTCGGCATGGATCTGAAAAATAGTAAAATAAAAAAAATAAAAATATATTCCGGGACATTGCACACAGCGCCATCTAGCCCCACACTAAGCAAACGCTTGTGAATATAAAGTCATGAGTGCTGACGAAATATCTAAGTATCGGTTATGTAAATACTTTATGAAAATGTGATCTGGCTATAAATAACGATAGATTTTAGGACATTAAAACAACGTACTACGAATATTTTACAAAAGTTATAAAATGATTACCTACCATAGCAATTTTGTTTCCATATTCAAGTATGCGACCAACGAACAGTATTCCATAATTCATGTGCACGGGCACAGAGAAGTCAAATCCACCAACGAGTATCATCGAGTCATCTTTAACCATATTTATAACTTTTATTTTTAAAATTCTTTAATATCTTTTTTGCCAACACGTAGGAACACGTCCACTTGTTTTAAAATATATTATCAAATAAAGCAAAGTTATAAGAAAATAACATTATCGCTAGATAAACAAATGGAGCGTTACCTACAACATATTATAATATATGTATATAAACATAGTACTTAGTTTCCCTTTAGTTAATAATTAGCTTAGAATAAATAATATATTATGTCTAAGTAAACATTACAATACGTTTTCAAATGGCAATTTAACGCTTATACGTTATTCTATACAAAAAATGTATGTCTTGATATTTATATTATAATAAAATTTTATGTACTTATTACTCAAATTATACAAATACGGATTTTCTTGTGTACTTACCTGTACTTATCTGTTTAGCAACACCTTTTTTTCGTTTGTTGCGTAATATATCATAATTAACTAATTTGTTTTGCCAGATCATCTTTTTATCTATATCAATTCTATCCCACGGGAAAGGCTTGTCATACCTTATTAGCAAAAAACGTATTTATTGACACAGTGACCGGTAATCGTGACTTTGGGCAGAGTAGTATGTAGCATATTGGCTCTCGGGATGATTCTAATTTTTATATCAAAATGTCAGAGGCCCTTAGGACAGATTGATAAACTCTCGACATCAGAGTTGGCCACTCTTATTCGATAAGAAGAAGATATCAAAATCATTCGTGATTTTTGGCAGGAGGGTGGAAAATACAGGTTCTCGAGAAAATTACGTTACCTACTTTTTATCCCAAATCTAAGCTAACAAAGACACGTGCATATACTAGTATCTGAGACAATCAGAGTGAGTCAATCCGTGTGAAAAGCAACTAGATCTAGTAACCATAGTAAAGCCAGACGTGGGCGGGCTTGTCTTGCTTTTTTATCCTTTGAATGCCTACAGAGTCACATCACAACAATAATAATAATAATAATAATATAATAACAACAAAATAACTAATTCATTATATGTATGTATATGATAGCAAGGTATATTTTGAAGGACTTTGTAAGATATTTTTTTCCTACAGGTTTGGGAAAGGAGATAAATTAAACAACTCAATCGAATTAATTGACTAGCGCTTTGATTGGTCGATTCAATAATTCGATTAATTTGATAGGGCGGTAAAAATTTCGCGCGATTTTCGTGCGAGAATTCATGAGTTTTTTTTCATATCTTCAACATACCAAAGTAAAAGAGTGTTTTAGCAATGTTTTAAGGCACAATTTCTTTGTGTCATTAGAAGTAACTAAGTATAAAAGTGTATAGTATTTAAGCTCACAAGAGTACATAACCTTTGGTTAAACTGTGAAGATAGGGCTATAAAAGTAATGGCTCAGCAATTGCTAGTTGGTAAACACGGTCTGTTTAAATGACTTGACATTTTCTTTGAACCATATTATGTTGCTAAGTTGCTTAGAAAAATATAAACAAAGGTTTTAGAATTTGAGGTTATTTTTTAATAAATGTTTACAGCTACTTGAGACTATAAACTAAAGTTTAGTAAGATTTTTTGCGATCTAAAAAACTTTTAGATCGCAAAATTTGTACTACAACTTGGCAGCAGACAGGCAAAAAAAAAGATATTTTTCTAAGCAGTACAAGAGGTCAAATCTGCCATGTACATACCAAATACCTTACCACATCTTAGCAAGTATTCATTTAGTAGATAAACTTTTAGTAGCCAAAGGATATAACCAAACATAACCATTTAAATGTAAATTTCTAGAATTGCTACGCAATTTTATGTAACTTCTATTACAATGTTGCCTTTGAAACAATCATAACAAGTTATATAAGCATACCTTAAACACAACTTCACGATTATTTGCCGCAAGGGGGTTGTACGGAGTAAAGATTCCCCATAGACTTTGCTTTGAATCTCTTACTCGAATTTCCTGTGTGTTATGGAATTTTGATATGGAAATATGTGTACGGAAACCTAATATTCTTGTATAAGAATTTATATTTTGTTTTTGTAGTATATTTTTTATTTATCTAGTATTTGTACCTACATTGTCAAGGAACGCAAATTTAAGTAACGAAACATACATACTTATAATATTTTAGATTCATTTAATCGCCCTATCAAATAGAGATGCATTTGAAATTAATAACAGTAAAAATAAGGCATTTTATTTAGTTTTATTAATTAGTATTTTTAATAATTCCACCGCCATTGTATCCCAAGGTGCATCAAAAAATCTAATACAAGCACTGTGCTTATCGCTAAAATTTAATCATAGCGTAAAATCAATTAATAACAGGTCAAAGAGCTCTTTATCTACTACGCATATTGAACAAGCTATAAAATAATAACATTACGGTCGCGTATTCCAGTTTTGTTCCATTAAAGTAGGTATGTACAGATATTTACCGTTTCCCTTATCGTTACACCATCTCACTTATTTATGCGCCCTCTCCAGATATCTTTTGTAACTTTATCTTTGATCTAATTTATTTTCAATCTGTGCAATAAAAAGAACAATTCTTTACTGTTTGTTTATTTGTACGTAGGGTACGGTGGGGCAAAGATCCGCAGTGGGAAATGATCCGCACGGTCAATTTAAAATGATCGCTTAATATTGTCGTGGTTTTAGACACATTTTTATGCTGGCAACATTGATAGAAGACGACTCACAAAAGTTACATGGCGTCCGACCGGCACAACAAAAACAATGAGGTTAGAATTCTTTTTACTTGTTTTGATGTAATAATTCGTAGGTCATCTTCAGTTGAAAATGTAATTTACTATACGCTTTGCTTACTGTTTTACTGGTTCAATTCCATAATTCAGGTTTTGAAAGGCGATCTATGAACAATAATTTGGCCAAATGCGCATTTCTTGTTTTTAGGTTAGTTTGTGATTACAAAATGACAAAATGGGGCAGAGGTCCGCATTTTGCATGGGGCAATGGTCCGCGCGCGGACGTTTGCCCCAAGATTTGTATTCATTGTTCTAATTTTTGTTTTTACGTTATAGAAACTACAAACGCAAAACTAATGTGAAGCCGTTCACACCAGAACTGTACTTGCAGGCCCAAGAAATGCTAAATCGGGGGCTATCCATTAGAAAAATTGGGAAGGAGTTGGGATTCGATGAATCAACTGTACGGAAGAGGTGGGTTACCCCTTCAGTAAATTATTACGAGTTAGGAATCACTAACAATCTTTTATTCTGAATGCCGATTTCATTTCTTACAGGTTGAAAAAGGAATGCGGCGCCAGAAAACTGGGCCGGTTCACAACAACATTCACTCATTTGCAAGAAAAGGATATTGTAGATCACTGCCGAACCTTGAACCATATGTTTTATGGTGTTTCCTTCAAAACGCTCCGAATTCTTATATTCAAATATGCTGAAGAAAACAAGGTTCGACACAACTTTAATAAAGAAAAGGGAATGGCAGGGAAGGATTACACAATTTCTTTCATGAAGAGACACAAACTAAGTTTGCGAACTGCGAGAAAAACGTCAGTGGCCCGAACAATGGGTTTTAATCGCAATCAAGTGGAAGGTTTTTTTGTTAACCTAGAATCGGCTTATCAAAAATACAAGTTTGCTCCTGGTTCCATATACAATATGGACGAAACTGGAATTCAGACTGTTCCAGACAAACTTCCGAAAATTGTGTCCGACCAGGGCCAGAAAGAAGTAGCTAAAAATGTAAGTGCCGAACAAGGCCAAACAGTTACCGTTATCTGCTGCCTCAACGCCAACGGTGGCTACATTCCGCCCTATTTTATATTCAAAAGAAAGAGGGAAAATCCTCTTTTAATAAAAAATGGCCCGGTCGGCTGTAAGATGGCGGTCACTGACAAGGGATATGTTGACACTCCTACATTTATTAAGTGGTTAAAACACTTTGCAGAACATGCCAAACCCACTCCGGAAGCTCCTGTTCTTCTTATCCTGGACAATCATGCCTCGCATGTTTCAATCGAATCAATATCTCAGGCTGAAGCATTGAATGTGGTTATGCTCAGCTTGCCACCCCATACGAGCCACAAAACTCAGCCACTCGACCGGGTGTTTTTTAAACCCCTCAAAACCTACTACAACGAGGTCACGGATTCGTGGCAATCGTCCCACCCCGGGCAGGTAATAACAGTTTATCATGTCGCTGAGCTCTTCAACCGGGCTTATGAAAGAACAGCTACCATTGAAAAAGCAACTGCCTCCTTCCGCGCAACGGGAATCTTTCCCCTGGACCCCGGGGTTTTCTCGGATGCTGATTTTCTTCCGAGCCAGGTGACGGATCAAAGTCCGGAAGAAGATGATATCGTTAAAGAACCAATGCTAGATTTTGGCGACGATAACTGTGATGCCGTTCTTGGTTGCCCTGTTCCTGAGCCTTCAGTGCTGCCTCAGGCTCCTACGTCAGTACTTGACCAAAGCCCGGAAGAAGATTTCGTCCAAGAACCAACACTAGACTTTGGCAACGATAACTGCAATTCAGCTCTCGACTTCCCTGTTCCTGGACCTTCAAGGCTGCCTGATCCTGTTCCTTCAGCTCTCGACTTCCCTGTTCCTGGACCTTCAAGACTGCCTGATCCTGTTTTATCTACTGATTCTCCTGGACTTGTCTCCACGTCATCTCTTGTGTCAGTTGTGTCTCCAGCAGACATACTACCTCTTCCCAAAGCAACACGACGTAAGCGGAGCGGAAAAAGTTTAAAGTCGACACTTCTAACATCTTCTCCGCACAAGAAAGCCCTTCGGGACAAAAAATTACAAGCTGAAAGGTTGGTCAAAGAAAGAGAAGATCGTAAAATTAAGAATGCAATGAAACGGAAAGACAAGCTCAAGATGGCAGCAAAGCAGAAGAAGAAGCCACCACGTAGACTTCGGTTTGATTCAGATGACTCATCTCAGTCTCAGTCTATTTCATCTGGAACTTCGGTCTACAACGAGTCAGAATCTGACAGTGATCAGAAGATGGAAGAATCGTCTGAGCGGATGGTGCCTCCAAAGAGGTGCATAGGCGAATTTTGTACCGTTCGATATGAAGAAAAACTGTTTCCAGGAGTTATTACTGGCGTTTCAGAAACCCATGCCACTGTATCATCAATGGTGAAAGCTGGAAAATTATGGAAATGGCCCGACCGGCCTGACATTCTGGATTATGAATGGGGATCAGTCGTTTCGAGTATAAAGGAGCCAAAAAAAACTAGCACGACCCGAAATGTTTATTCAGTCAGTGAACTGGAATGGTTTTACTCATAACTGTGAATAAATAAACTGAATAAAGTTAATTTTTCCGTGTATTTCATTTCAATGGGGCAAAGATCCGCAGCTGCGGACAATTGCCCCGAATCTGCGGACGTTTACCCCAAACAGTGGGGCAAAGGTCCGCAAAGGCAAGGTTGTCTACCTTTCCTTTTTTTTCCGAAATGGTGCTTATTTCGCTAGTAATAAAATGGTATATTGTAGCACATAAATTAAGATTTCCAGTGAAGCCAAAACCTGCAGGACCTTTTACTTATTGGGTGAGAAAAAAGGTTGAAACCTAAAATTGCGGATCTTTGCCCCACCCTACCCTACTCTATTTCGAGATTGTTCCGATGGGACGGCCCTCGGTCTCAATAAAATGGCCTCCTGTAGTGATGGGACTAGAAAAGTCGATGAACCGGTCTTGGAAGTGTCCTTCCTTATTCATTATGCTATCGCATCTAGGGAGATAGTAAGACAGCACACCGGTGGTCGCAACTTGTAAAACTATGTTTTAAAAGCTAATGGTTACTTAGAAGCAATGTCCGTGAAAGCATGATGGGAATGGCAAAGCTGATATAAATATTTTAGCAAGAATGTCAAAGACGTTTTGCAGTGTCTTGTCTGCTGCGTTATTAAAACTGCACTTTTTAAATATTTAACGAAGACGTTTTAATGAGCGCTTTTACACTTTGACCTTTGTTGCAGAGCGAAGTAAAAAGTTGTGAAAAGATTCCTTCTGTTTTAGCTTTTATGATGCAAATAGTTGCGTACTGTATTTTATAATTTTAACTTTGTTTCAACTTAGGTATTAATTACTTAATATGAATAAACGTAGCATATCATGAATTGAGATGATTTCACAATGGGCTTTGTTCGTTAATAATAATACTTGTAACGTTGTCCTTATTTTTTTTGAGTTCCTTCCTCCTACATTTAAAAAGAAAATTAGCCATTGTGACGCTTTTGGTGTTAAAATATCACAATTATTTTAAGAAGTTAACATTGCACATCAACGTATTACATTGGAATAAATTATCTCTTAACATATAAATTTAAAAATGACAGATTTGACCGTATTTTGACATACATTATTTTTAAAATATTATATGGCGACAATACGTTCACCTTGACTAAATAAAATCAAAATTCTTACGTTATTTTGTATTACTGTTTGCTTTGACAAAGCATTACATCACATGCGTCTAATTTAATAACACAGCTTTAAACCTAACGACTCATTGTTCAATGCCCATTCAAGCTAATTATAATCCCATAAGACGTGCCTTAATGAGCTTCACAGATCGGATCAGCCATAGAACTCATCAATTACCATCCACGAACCAATCAGGCGACGGCATCCTGATACAGACTTGTCCACGATATGTTAGCGCAAACAATGACCTGATTTGATTTAGATCATCAATACACCACGTCCATAATATTGGCGCATTAACTGGCCCAATATCAGCTTAATATCAGCGGACTGGGGTAATTATGACGTAATCACCCGCTGCGTTATGGGATATGGCTTTCATTAATTTTCTTTGTGTTGCCGGCGGGATCGTTGTTGGTTTTTTGGGGATGTAATTTCGTATCTTTGACTTTCCTGTTCGTTGTTGATGAGGTAGTTGGGTGGAATTAAAATGGTAAGCGCAGTGTTTTGGAGAAATCAATTTCATGCCATTAAATGTTGCTCGTAACATGATATTATCTCATACCACCATTTTGTCTATTTTACGCTGTATACGAATATAAACGACCTAGTCAAGCTTGTCTCTGAATTCGATTTTAGAGAGTTTCGTACTAAATATTATTTAATCGCATTGAGCTATAATGTACGTACGTAAGTACATTATAGCTCAATGTTTAATCGACATTTTCTAAATAAATATACCTAATAAATTTTGTGGTTAAAATTCAAAAGGCACCTATACGTATATCGCCTCAAAGTATTCATAACACGGCTTCTGTAATTCACAAGATAACTTTCTTTAAAAATTACGCAACTGAGTATTTGCTGAGCCCACTTTCCTCGGGCTCCATAAACGAGGGTCCATGACGCGAACGACCAAGTTCCTTCTCATCGTAGATGATAGAACCCAAAAACTCCTATCTATATTCTCAATATGTAAATTGCTGCGTTGACCATATCTCCTACGCCGACCAATAAGTATTGCATTTTGTACTATCACGCGCCTACAGCGACGTACAAATCAACAACCAGAAATACTAGGTATATGATATACTAGTGGGTGCCCGCGGCTTCGCTCGAATTAAGAAGTAAAACTTGTATCCCCTATTTCACCCCTTTAAAGGTGGCATTTCTTAGCGGATGCCTACATCTTAAAATCTACCTTTATTCCAAATTTCAGCCCAATCCGTCCAGTGGTTTGGACTGTGCGTTGATCACAGTCACCTTTGAGTTTTATATATGTCGTAGGATAATTCGATACTTCGAATCTTCGCGGAAATCCTAGGGGTTTTGCGAAAACGCGGATAATTAGACATAGGCGAAAAATTATCAAATCTTACTGGACAAAGTCAGGATTTTTGCCCCACCACTTGCACTACAACAGGACTTGGCTCCTCCTCGCTTCGCTCGTCGTCGCATGTGCGTGGTAGAAAGCAACCTAACGAACCTAATCTACCTTCTGTCACAGACAAGTGACTTCGAGTGCAACACTAGCACTACAACAGGACAGATAATTTTTCGCCTATGTCTAATTATCCGCGTTTTCGCAAAACCCCTAGGATTTCCGCGAAGATTCGAAGTATCGAATTATCCTACGACATATATAGACAGAAGACAGATTATTGCGTTATTAACCCGTTACGACTATTTGTTACGACTTGCGGTATTTTGTGGTATTCCTAAGGTTGTCTTGTGATGTAATCTAGGCTTAAAGTAGAATCATGCACGTACCTATGTTAATCCAAAGTCAATTTTCTCGTCAGACAAATCTCTATCAGAAGTAGTTCACTCGCATGCGAAAAGAATGGACAAACTTGTATAGTCATTTACATACTACGTTTAGGGCATACCTATAATAGTTTTTTTACGCCACAATGACTTGTCCACAAGGTATGACGGTTGTTCTCATCGAAAATGACTAATGATATTTCTACGCGTAATGGAGTTTGCACGTAACTGGGTGATCGTGTTTGAACTTCAGCGCTGTACACCCTGCATAAATATCAGGCGTTACAAGATAAATAGACCTTCGAAGGTTACTACAAACTTGAGAGCAGGTTCTTGTTCCGTGCGCGAATGATACGTTTTAATTGTGGTTTTGAAAATGTATTGAAGCAAGCAGGCTTCACTTTTGAAAACAGTGTCTGTAGGTATTGTATTAGCCGACTTGGTGGTCAAATAACTGACAGGTGTAAACAATATTGCAATTTTCCAACCCTCCATATTTAGGTTACACCAGAAGAAGAAAATCAGGACGATAAATGTTTAGTTTTTTTTCTTTATTTTCTTAGTCGAACTCTTCCTTAAGTAGTCGTGGCAGTCGATAGAATGGGTTGTGGTGTCTCTTTTAGTTCGTAGATTTAACAAACATCTTGCGATCTCTCTCCATACCTGGCAGCTGTAATACTAGTGCGCTGTAATATAAAACTTACTTGTAATGTAACACCTGTAAGTACATAAGCATGCAGGGTTAATAATATTACTTCGATTAAGCACATCATTAGATACCAATATTTTTAATAGTTATTAAAGCTATTCTTAAAAAAAATGCATAGGTTTTTCTTTATGAAAACGTTCAATTCAAGACGTTTTGCCATGTCAGAGGCATTAAAGGCGGTTTGAAAACTCTCGATATCAAAGTTTATAATATTCAACTTTCCTAGGAAATTGCTATAGGAACGTTATATTTTCACTAGCCAAACAATATATCTAGAACGTTTAAACTCTCACTGTTTACTTTTCTCACTCGGCACTCCATCAAATCGATAGATCTTGCAGCCACATTTAGTATGCATGTTTGAGACGACCGATTACAACTTACTTAACACCGTTTGAAGTATATATTAACGGCTCCTAGATGCGACATAATTCATTAATGCGCCTCTAAGTGGTTGTCCACTTATGATGGTCACACACGCAGCCTCTATTCAATGGTGCACGGTACTTTAGCTCGAGTGGTTTGAGATTTTGTAATTAGCTGTGTTTTTGGAATGAGATTTTGGAATGTCGTTTGTTTTAATTTTGTTTGGTGTTTTAATAATGACTCAACACTATTTTGATGTACCGTACGTAAAAGTAAAGATTTACATTAGCACCGAACATTTATAATAAACATTAGGTGAAGGTTTCTTCCATGTTTCATTGTTCTATATTTTACTAGCTATTGGAAATGAGTGAATAACGAAGTACCTGGTGATTTTAAAGTTCAGTTCAATATCAGTGACTAACTCATAACATAGTTCCTTATTTATCAAAACATGTATAATTATGTTGCGTTTTCCAATAGCAATAAAACCTAAGAAATCAGACAAGCATTGCATGTATGTTTTGTTTTGAATCACGGTGTCGTTTGTAGTCTTGCTGATCTTGAATAACTTGAATGTCATATATTTAAAAAAACTTGGTAGGTATGTAGTTAGTTATCATTCTGTATTCCACTGTATCCGAACAACAAGTGCGTAAATGCAAACGTAAATATGACTTGTTTCACAGTCGGCGTTCCGAGCTCTTATTACGTGTCAATAATAGTAATGGAAATTATTGCCATAATTGGAAGCGCATGGCATGGGCGGTGGATGAGGCTGGGCTCACGCGATGTATTGGTTTGAGGTTGTATTGGTGTATTAAAACCTTTGTTTTTTATGTATATTTTTTATATTAGTTTTGTGTGATATTTGAAGGTTAAGAAGGTGGATTAATTTTCCAAAAGTGCAAAGCTCTATAGCACGAATTAATGCTTTCCTACGTTTGCGGTTCAATACTCTAGCAGCTTACTTAGCCACCAATAATCATATTACATGCATATTAAAAAACATTACAAAGGTTTGTAAGTTATACGTTTACAGAACTATAAATAAATAATTTATTGAATAAATCATACGTTCTATTATTGTTTTCTATATATGTACATATATTATTCATTTAATCAATAATATGATCTTTTAAACAACCGTTGATTTAATTAACTGCACATTTCCAAAAGTCGTAGAACAAGAGAATAATACATACAACTGTAACCCCTTTAGGTTACATGTAAATTTTCCTTATTAATCCTTATTAGTAAGGATATTAGAGCAGAACAGAATCCAAAGCCGATTTTATCATAAGACTTACTGCCCACTCATAAATCTCTGCCCCATAACACCTAAAGTGAGAAATCAACACATCCAGGCCATAGTGTTTAGCTTTACCACTTAGCACGAGATAACTGGCCGAGTCCACGTATTGTCGTGGGCGGAGAGACCGTGAGAAACGAATACCTGACACATTCTAAAGCCATAGTCGCTGTGGACCAATCTGTGGACATTTCTATAGGATAGTTTACTGCTGAACTGCCTTTATGTCTGTCCACAGTTAGCTATGTCGTTATGACCACAAGACGAGTTATCGAAGAAGACTAGAAGTGACAAGGGGCAAATTAGAGAATGAAATAAATTTGGTACTAAGGTGAGTTGCAAACTATATTGTATAACATGGGGTTATTTACATAAGCTAAGCCAACTTTTAAGGGCATGTTCAGTACTTCAATAATTTTATAACATTTGTCCTAAAATCGATAAGATGTTTGTCTAGGTATAAAATATAATTATCAACAGAATTGGAAACGCTTTTAGTAAATAAATAATATAATTGGCAATCTCTTTTAAAATATACAGTTTCATTGAAGTACTTGTACTTGAAAAGATTGAAAATAAAGGTTTTCAAGTACAAGTAGGCTATAAGTTTAATTAGTACAATTCAGTAATGATCTTTATCGTTGGCTGCTATGTAATTACCTAACAATTAACTTAGATGACATTCACACATTATGTTAGCAGAATTTTAACGCGCAATTTTCCAGCACGATATAATAACGGCAATTTTCACGATAATCACTTAATTATAGCCCCGAAGCCTCGTTTCCTGTAATTTTCAACTCAAAGACATTCCAATGGAATATTCTGGAAGCTAATGACGTCACGACACGTGGAATCCGGAACGTTTTCACCATTCTTGACAATAAACCCAATAAATGGCTGTATATGGCGAAGAAAATCAAATGCACATGGGTTAAAAATGAAATAAGTTGAAATTACTGCAAATCAGTCTACTTGTTCATTGGGCTGTCTTTATAAACCTCTAAAAAAGAAAACCTATAGATGCATGACAACACAGCCGCGTTATTTTGAATGCGCGGGGCGGGGCGCAAAGTATCATCATTTGAAAACGAAAACTAAAATAAAATTCGAAATTCACGTGGTTTTCAATGAAAGTAGACCACTTTCATTGATCAATATAAATAACAGTGATACCAGTTAATCATAGAAGTCTATAGAGCTTCTAAAATTGGCAGCTACGTTTTAAATTTAAAAATAAAAAAGATTTTTAATGTGCAGATGCTTCTTCGGAATATATTGTCTATTGAAACGTTTCTACCATCCTCGTGAGCAAAAACTTAATCTCAACATTCCATATTCTGTATCAAGCCTTGAGGTATGAGTTTAGAAATAACTCGGCGGGGAAGGAATAACAAAAACATGCAAATAAACGCAAGGAAATAAGGAATAAAATGTTAGAGATTTCATTTCGAGTCGGTGGTTCAAACAGGGAAACTTAGTAGGCGGAGGAGTTATCATATGTATATGAACATTATGTTATATTCCCTGGAATTATACACAAGACAACCATCTTACTTAAATAAATAAATAAAATAAATAAATATTTCAGGACATATCACACAGCGCCATCTAGCCCCATACTTAGCTTGCGCTTGTATCATGGGTAAGTACTAGAAAACGGATATAATACATTTTTTTTTGTAAATACATACTTATTATACATAGAAACGACCAGACTCAACACAAGTAATTACAAATTTTAATATGCATAATTACTTGTGTTATTCGGCAATCGAACCCGCACCCCTAGATTAGAAGGCAGAGCCACTACCAACTTAGCTAGCAGAGCAGTATCAAAGTGATTGCATGTTAGTGTTTTAATTTATTTTTAGTGTTATATTTTTGTCAATAAAAAACTGATTGATTGATTGAATTTTTACACATTTTTTTCACACATGTTTAAAAACTTATTTTTAACGAACTTTACCCAGTTATTAAAGAGTTTCAGGTTATTTAAATAAATGTTGTATGTGTAGTTTTGTTGCCTGTACTTATAATTCTGATAAACATTCCATATACATAGGGAGCAATAGATAAATATTCAATATACATTGCAATTACCATATTCAAGTTGTGTTTATATTCGTTACAGTTAAACTATGCAAAATATTACCAATTTCTTATGCAGCAGTGCACCACAGATACAATATCTCTGAACTATTTTAATTTGAACATAGAAGACACTGTATATATTAAAAACTGCTTAATTCACTAAAAAATAAATTAAGCTTATTAAATACATTTAAGTCTATCCACCAGCTAGAACAAACGTTAAACTTTTTCGACATTATAATGTCGAAAAATTAGCTCGACATGTTGCGGAGCACTACACCGGCTCCGTTGTCAAGAGGACGAGTCATCTCGTAGACATTTTCTTAATAATATATTAAAGTATTAAAAGAGAACGAAAATTTGAAATTTGAATTTGAAAAGGGTTTTTCTACACTTTAAATGTATTCTATCGACTCGTATACATTTATTATGATGCTTAAATTATTTAAACAATTATGCACATCGTAATCATTGCCCTGCTCATGAAGATTTCTCAAACCCTTTTTAATGCTCATGAAAATTTGGCATATCTTTTTACATTTACTGGTCTTTATACCTCATAAAACCTGCGAACCCTACTACTGTCTGTACCTCCATAAACAGACAAGGTAGGGACCGATTGGTCAACACAAACAGTGGGCTGTAAAACACGCGGTCGGTATTGACAAGGCATTTGCATGGAATGTGGCCGCCGACATCATCGGTTCATGAACACACGAAGGACAGTCCTTGAAATTCAGTGATATATTATGGTGTGGTAAAAAAATACATTTAGAGTACAATGTAACAATCACATAATAGCAAAAATTATACCGACATCGATGGCCACTCTGATACGGACTTATTTCTTCTTCCTACGAATTAGAGTGGCCAACTCTGGTGTCGAGAGTTTATCAAGCTGCCCTGAGGGCCTCTGACATGGCTAAGCGACTGTCGTACTACAAACAAAACGACAAACAGTCGGAACCTACAATTGAATGTGTCATCCGACCCACGGAATACGAATGCCATGAACTTACTTATTGAAAAAAAAACTGTGGTTCCAGTATTTGAAGGTTGTGGATATAGGGTGTGGCAAAAATATACTTTTATATAAGCACATACATAGTACTGTCACATGTCACAATCTTATAAGGCTTTAAGTACATACAATCCAGCAAGCTTTCAAAGATGTTTAGATAATCAGCTTGTCCATACAAAAAGTTCATTGCTTCTTAATGAAACATTTATGGAACGGATTTTTTCGCTAGTTTCTGAAAGGAGCATTACTGAAATTTTATGCCACCATTATAAAACAAGCTTATGGAATAGCTACCAGTCACTTTGGATAAGGTAACGTATTAATTTAACTTTGGTAAAGTTTTCGTTTCAGTTATTTACTCAAAAATTTCTGCTAATAAAGGAGAAACCAGTTAAAAGTCTTTCTTGTGATATATAACTTTCGTGAGAGCCCTTATTATACCTTTATCTCTTACCAGGAAATAATACTTCATTGAATTAGAATGACCAATAAATAAATTTTGCAAACACCAATGATAAAACAGTTGTTAAGTCGTTCTGTATATCATTATATTTTATGTAGCCATCCGGTATTAACTAAAGCGCCATCTGTTCTAAGCTGCACTAAAACTTAAGCCCTCAATAAAGATAGGTATTATCCGATAAAGAGCTGATTGAAAATTCTCATACCGTAGACATTGTCATAGAAAATGGATTTAATTTTCGATCGTTTACGAAGATAACCTGTTTAGACTGCCTGTTAGCTTAGTTGGTAGTGCCTCTGCCTTCTAATCTAGGGGTTGTGGGTTCGATTCCCGCGTGACACAAGTATTTATGCATTTTAAAATTTATAATTACTTGTGTTGAGTCTGGTCGTTTGTATGTATGTATAATAGTATGTATTTACAAAAAAGAAGTATATAAGTATTATATCCGTTATCTAGCACCCACAACACAAGCATTTTCTTAGTGTGGGGCTAGATGACGATGTGTGCTATGTCCCGGAATATTTATTTATTTATCTGTATTGTTTGCTAACAATACAAACAAAAAAAACCTTTAAACTTACCTTTTCTTTATTAATTACTTGCCATAAAAGTACTTTGATTTGATTTGAATTAAAATAGTCTTGGTTTTTCTATGATTTTACTCTTTCAGTGAATGTTTATGCAAATATACATTAAGACATTCTTGCGGCCAAATTTATTATTTATATTTTAGAAAACATTGCATCTACGTCTCGCTTTTCAATAATAATTAGCAGGTTTCGAGGATATCCGTAATAGTTTTTCTCTGGTACATGTTCTCAACAAATCAAATGAAAATAATAATTGTCGTATCCAATGAGATCGTAGAAGACGTATAGCAAAGCGGCCAAATAGCTGCTTTCGAGATAGCTCACGACAAGATTAACGAGCGGGCGTGCAAAACGTTTAAACCCATTTCCTACTGAAATCCTACCAGTCAGTAACATATATTAGTTTAGGGTTACCAAACTGAATGAGGTAAAACTACTGGTGAGAGTACTAATTTGCATGAGGAAAATTAAAATATAAACTGTGATTAGAAGCTCCTATTTGTTTTTTTTGGTGTGCCATCTAGTAAATTCAATTTGCTAATCGTAGTAATAATCTTATTTGTTGTTTATTTTTATGTAGAAACGCACGATCACCTATTATTAAATGGCTACTTACGGTGAAGAGAAACTTATCTACATTATCAATACTCGTTGATATGGATGCACTGTTCTGCCTACCTATAACAGCAATCACTATAGTCATGTCTTTTCACTGCTTTGCTTCCTTTGCTGGGGAAAGATCCCACTTCATATTACCCTAAGAGAGCCTGTATATCCACTTCAAAGTTCAAGCTAAGTTTCCAGCTTACATGGTAACCCTGCAGCTGTTCAGCTCTGGCACAGCCATCACTTACATTAACCGAATTAGTTGGCTTTAAGCCGCTTGTGAACTGCCCACCGCTGGCTAAATTCTACCCATTAAGGACGGGCTGAATATGTTAGGCTGATCGATATGCTATCTTTATGGCTTCTATGATTGTGATAGGTTATGATGGATGGGACTGAAAGGTCAGTTCTTGTTACTTATCTAATTTCTATAGAAGATAACCAACGCAATTAGGGAACATAGTTATTATGTGTGTCGCGAGCTACGCTTTATATTCTGGACGTATGTAATGGAATCTAATCTAATAATGGAAGCTAACAAATGAAACATTTGAACATTTGCATAATATTTAATACGAATATAGATTATTCAATAATTAAAGTAAAAAAGACAGTAAGTAAAAGTCATTGTAAAGTAGCTTATGTGGCAACATTGGCTACAATTGGTTAGAATCGCGCGTCAATGCCAGTACAATATAAATGAAGTTATCAATAGAAAACTTGTAGAATATAATAATTGACACAATACTGCAAAGTTTAAGTAATATTTGAACCAAAAGAAAATGAAATGCGAAACCGTGACACAGCAAATTGGTTCAGCAGCCTCCAGCCGTGCGTATTGTATTTCATGTCATCTTATTATCGCCAGTATCACTCTGTCACGACCATAAAGTCGTGTCGTAGGTGGTCCCTTCGCGGCAGGCACACTAACAAACTTTATTGATCTCTATAACGTTTACTGCCCCATACAACAAAACTTTATAGCAAACAATATGACTTCTAGAAAACATTGCGCGATCAATTGTGAAACACATTAGGTTTCAGTTACTACAGCTTTTGCCGAATTAAGTGGAAGTTGTCGGGGTCAGTGACTGTCTGTTTGAAATAACTTTTTTTATACGACTTATATGTACTTGACAACAATATTATAGTAATTACGATGTAGGATGAAAAAGTCTCTGCAACAGAAAATTAAGAAAAATCTCCGAAATTAGGTATACCTACATGTTCTTTTCAAAAAACCTAAACTAAATGTCACGGCTGAAAATAGTTTAAAAAAATCACAGCATTATAATAAACTATTTTCGTCTGGTGCGTCATTAATTTAATAAAGAACGAGACACCTAAACATGAACGTGGCTGTAAAATAAATTAATAAGGATAAATGTAGCAGTCATAATATTGTACGGGCGTTCCCGACTTCAATGGATGTTACATTAAGGTCACAGACAGCAGACACTTTCTAAAGCACGAGTGAAATAATTGACTCAATTTATTGAACATAGGCATGATAAACTTGATACTCCTAACCTAAATACTCATCTTTTCTCTATGCCTACAAACCTTATAGCTAAATTAGATTCTCTCTGTACCTTGGCTCTCTTTGTACCTTGGCAGCCAACCAATCCAAACCCCAATATTATTAAGGGTACGATTTGTATGCAGTAACATTATGTTTCGAGCAATTACAATTCGATCAATCAGGTGGATTTGTTAGGTTTACAAAAATTCTTTAATTAAACATTCATTTGACACGTTATTTTTAACCAGATAGGTTGAAGTTAGTACTATAATTCGCCGTATGGTAAACGATAATAATGGTCGAGTAAGAACCGATTCGACTGAAGGTTGCTAGATTATAATTATTTGGGTTGTGTCTCAGAACACAGAAGTTAGTGTTTACATTTATTAATGTGGTGTTCAAAGTTATGTCGTTGTTTTTGAGCGTCGCCTCGTCTAAGGCTCGGTGACACTTACCAGGGCATTGATTACGATTAGGTACCGCTCGTGTGATTACTCATACTGCGGTCGTGTATAACAAGCCTAACAAGGCTACGGTGATTGTGCTTTAGTTTATTGACACTAGTGTCTCAGTTGGTGTTTATTTATTTATTTGTAGTGTTCTTTTGTTTGTTTTTTCTTCATAGTGCGTTGTTCAAAGTTAGTTTTGTCGATGTTTTTGAGCGTCGCCTCGTCTAAGGCTCGGTGACACTTACCAGGCCATTGATTACGATTACCACTCGTGTGATTACTCATACTGCGGTCGTGTGTAACAAGCTTAACAAGGCTACGGTGGTGTGGTTTAGTTTATAGAGAACGGTATCTTAACTCGTGTCTATTTGTATCGTTCAGGGATTTTATTGAATTGTTTTTTTCTGATATGAGTGATTTCAATAAAGTAACTCAAGTAATTGATATAATCGATACTGAAAAATGTGCAACTTTACTGTTGTTAAAATTGTATGTAGATACTACTACCTTAATACAGTAAAAGCGCATAAAATTGTTGAAAAGAAAAGACTAACATTTTTATAATATGTTGTATACTATCTATCAAAATAATATTCAGTACTGTTACTTTTTTTTGTTGTTTTGTTTTAACTCTGAAAACTTACTGTCATTATCTAATTTCGAAATTACCCCATTTTACTTGATTTGATAATTTGATGCAGAAATAAAATCTTGGCTTTTTTAAATGTTTCGTGTGAGATATCAGAAGTACATACATATTCTCAATTTTACTATAAACTATAATTTATTCTGTGACGTTGCTTTTTTTTACTTTTACCTACTTACGAATCCATTATCATTTCTCATCCTCCAACAGGTTCTGTTAAGGGCCAAAACAAAAAAAAGTTTCTTTGCCAAGGATTTGTACTGCAATTTGCAACGCTTGTACAACCGCCCGGTTTGTTAAGCTCTTGGTAAAAAATATTTTTTTTATTATAAAAAGTAAGAAGAGGTTCTAGAGAAGATATAGTCATGTTGGTGTTGTTTTTTAAACATAAGCTTCATTTAAAAGAGGTCGTCCTCATTTCGGATATGATTATTCGTAATAGGAATACAATACCATTTCATTATGTATTTGATAAGGAACAAAAAAGAAATTAATAACACTGCATTGCTTAATTTACTTCTTTTGTTATGCTTTGTGTCATTAACTCGCATCTACATATATTATTAGAGAATTCATCTATGTATCACAATAAATATCTAATCTAATCATATAATAAACAAAAACAGCAAGAAAACCAAGCCTTCAACACTTTATTATTACAATCACACACACACACTCTCTCTCTCTCTTGAGTCGTATATCCTCATTACTGAGGGTTATGACTCCCCCGCAGAATAAATTCGTTAGGGGAGTTCTCTATATAATATATACAATCACACATGGACATTCTATTATATGGCACTTTTAATATATTGTATTCTTCTTTAGCATGAAACGCGATTAACTCAAAACAGCTGACTCATAAACGAAAGCGCGAGGTAGTTTTTTTTTAAATCGTTTGGTTGTTAAAAATTGGTTTCATAAACTTCATAAAGTATAAGAATAAACAGTCTCGTGGACGCTCGAGCAGTCGAGTGCTCTCGTAAGTTCATCTAAATCGCCAGCAATCGTCCTCAATAGCACCCGAGATTGGTTATGTTGTAGTGATTGAATTCGTCCGAGCGACCGCGCCGGGCTCGCTGGGCTCGACCCGCAAAATTAACCCCTGAGATAAATACCGATATGTGTCAAGTGTTGGTGACATTAACATGACAGCTGAGAGACTCATCAAAGTACATAAATAATTTTTATTTTTTTATTTCGGACACCAAGAAGATCCAATTGTGGGTTAATAAACTAAAAACTTAAAACTAACTAGGGTAACTTAAGTACTTACTTTATCGTGGGCTGCGACCCAACTGGATTTTGGCCTCCGATACTAAAAGGCGCCACTGTTCTCGATATACTAGGGTTAGTACAACTAAAACTAAGAATATTAATTTTATGTCAAACTCACGAGGCAGGTTTTTTATTCCAAAATAGGCTTATGTTTGTCTACAGCCTGCCTGTTAGTCAACTATCACCAACTACTGACAATGCATGATGGTTGTTGATTAGTTAGCGCGTTACATAATACATCGTTTACAAAACTATACTGTCGCGTAGTAGAAAGTTTAATGACAAAATAAGAGAATATGTCTTGTTGTCCAAATAAACAGGGGAAGGTAAAAATTTTCGTATAAAATTCTTCGTGTTTAGTTTCATTTGTGTAACCAATTTATTTACAAAAATGCAATAAATTATTAGATTTATCTTGTGTAAAAAAATTGTTTTGTTTTCACTCTCATTGCTAAGTTGTCTAAGAGTAAAAAAGATGATACAATGTGCTTTTTTATAATATAAATAATATAGTAGACATACCTATAGTAGTAGATAAATAGGTGTCTAGTTTATAAATGTCTATGGCCCACAAGCACCAGGAGCTGCTTAACTCTGCTAACGGCGTGTTACTCTTATTTTTTTCCGCCGAGAAATTGTTGATGAGGCCACGTCGAGACGCGAAACGTTTGCGAATTTTAGAGACGTAAACACAGAAGTGTCGACGTTTTCATGTGAAGTGTGTATTAACCACGGCATCTGAGCTTGGTTAAAAGATTCGCAATGTGACGTGAAAATTATATGTGTTACATATTTTTATGGGCGAAAAAAGGTTAGCTCGTTTCAATTTTATGCTTTAAAATTTAAGGCATCGCTTATTAAGGATTATAGAGAATTAACAGACCAATGAGAACTATAAAGTTTACGATCTACACGTAGCTAGTTAATAGTATATTATAAAGAGAATCGAGCAATTGATATTTTGATTTGAGACACTGACCTTTTATAAAATAGACGGCAGAACTCCTGCTGTTTCACGAGTATTTTTTAGTGTATGCCATAAATAATGCAAGGTAACAAAGTAGTATGTTTACGATAAGAAAGCAATTTAATGTTTCACCCGAATCATTACACTATTGAAGGCATTGAGAGACAGTAGCAGGCAGGCTGTAAAGCAAGCGCGGGAACCGAGTTAACATAAATAATACGAGGAATCATAAAAACATGGATTATGTTAGCCAGAGGCAACTTACTATTTTTAGTCCATATACACCGTTCCGTTAATATTTTACTGCACTCCAATCATTAAAATGCATCCTATTAGGTGTCCATGTTAACAGACCAATTAGCACATGTTGATTCATTCACAAAAAAAAAACAATGCTAAGGCACGAACACATTGATCTTCTTCATTCTTGGCATACTTATGTCTTATATATATAATAGACTAATCAGCAACACCATGCATGACCTTTCATTTAGAACTTATTTTGCCTAGATTCTTAGGAAATTAGATCCAGTATCATTTCTTAAAACAATATCTTTCTGATTCTACAAACAAGTCAAAACCACTTTATTATATATATATATATATATTTAAAGTTCATGTTTTTAAAAAGACATAAGTCTCAAACTATTCCTCCACCATATTTTCTTTGTACTAGCAGTTAACATCTTCCTGATCACCTAAAGTTCATTGATATAAATAAAATTATATCAAGGTATTGCATTCTTTATCACCGTAATGAAGAGTCTACTAGGCTGGAGGTTGTTGCATAAAAACGACGTAACATTGTACCTCGTAATGCTTTTACAGAACCATATTTATCTCACTTGATAATAAAACGCCCTGAACCGTGTTTTAGTCGAATATAATATACTATTTATGCCGAATATCTCTATTACTGTACGTAATAATATATTTTAAGACGACGCAGTGGCGAACTATAAATCTGAAATTGTAGGTCCAAGCGCCCTGCACCGCCGAACAGGCGCGGGTGGCAAGTATCGCTAAAACCCCACTTATTCCGAAAGGGCGCAAGCGACAAAATGGTTTTTTTCGTTTATTTCAAAAACTACGAATTTGTTTCAAATAATCTATTCACAAATCAAAGTGATTGTGTTAATTAACATGTGTGGAAAATTTTAATGCTCTAATCCAAAACCAACGCCGACAAAATCGATATACTCAACTTTATAGAGATCTTTTTGATTAATTATTTTGTGTTACAAAAATTGGCCGTTGGTGTTATGATATTCGTAAAATATAGTAATTGAAATGATGAATCTTGAACATAAAATTTAAGTTTAGTTGCTTTTGTCCATGTCGAGTAAAATACGAATTCTTGCTACCAAATTCTCAGGGCGTCCTCTTAACTCCTCTACTAAGATACATAAATCTAAATACCAACTGCGTTTATTCTGGGATGATAAAATAATTTGCAATTGTATTTTTTATCCAAAACTACAGCTAGCTTGTTACTAAATAATAAGCGGTTTGCGTCATGATTTTGTACAATTTTAATATGCAAGCATAATATGTATGTACACTTTTCACATATCTAGGGAAGTTATCAGACTGTGAAATCTCTGTGGCTTATAGCGGGATAAATGAAGCAATTAACACCACGACGATTTAAAGTCACAGTTGTGGTTTTTGTAATGATGACATATTTTGCATAATTTTCCATATTATACTTAATAGAATCGTTTGTGGTATGCCTGTTTATAAATTTTGTGAATAAAAATAGTGTTTCTACAAGCCCTTCGTCGACTTATAATATGATTGGTATAACTAAAATTTTATAGCGAAAACTAAAACAAGTACTTTTAAAGCCTACAAACATATGTAGATACTGAAAGGTTTCGTTCTAAACTAGTTAAAATTCTATTTCTGTTAGCACCAAGTAGGTAATTAGCGGGGATAGTAGTAGCATATTGCAACTCACTACTACAAAGAATGCGCTCGCTTCTAAGTTTTTTGAAAAATAATTATGTGGATCTTTACGGGAAGAAAAGGTTTGTATACTTACCTGTAAAACTACTTCATCATCATCATGTCAGCCTGTCTTCACCCACTGTTGAGTATAGACCTCCTCTCCATCGCGCCACTTAGTACGGTCTCCTCCTGTCTGATTCATCTCCTACCAGTGTGCTATAAAACAACTTACTTAATACAAAACATGTGATTTATTAAAATCCGATAAGCCAAATACTACTGATTCATTTCTCTCTCTTGAGTCGTAGTAATTCCTCATGACTGAGGGTCGTGACTCCCCCGCAGAATGAATTCGTTAAGAGAGTTCTCTTGGGCAGATACATCGTTGTGGGTGCCCAGGTCCTTTCACAATTAATTTATTCTGATGTTCTCCCTTAATATTGATTACATGATAACCTGAAATCTCTTACTCTTTTAGTGATCAAGCGAGATGCTTAGGTACTATTATCAGGGTAGTGCTTTAATTGTGTCATCTGTTAGTATTATGCATGTGTACTACTAACCTAGTGCGTTATATGCTAAGATTACAAACTAATCACCTAACTAATACCTACCTGTGAATCAAAATTATTCACACGTAAGCGATTACTTTGTAATATTTGTGTCAAATAAAGTCTTTAAACCTTATTTATTTATTTATTTATATATTCAAATACATGTTATACTAACAGCATTATGCCAAAACATACAACAAGTTATACTTAAGGCCAATATATCATACACTTAAAACAATCTAAATACCTACATATTTACCTTATATGTGCTAAGCTAGTGCTATGACTATGTTCTTACACAGTACTTGCCTACAAGTTGCTCGTTAGTCAGGTCATACCTACAGTTTGTCACTCCTAGAGTGGAGCATTCATTTCTTTGAGCTTTGGTACGTTCGCAGAATCCCACTGAAAGCGGCTCAGCAACATGAAATTGACACTGCGTTCGGCTTAACGATGTTTGTATCGCAATTCAGACATTAGACACCTAGTCGGTTCACTAATTATGGAAAACAAGGTGAATCAAAGTCTAAGTTCCGTATGTGTTGCAAAAGACAAACAACTTTGACAAGTCTTAAACAGATTGACTGGCCTGTTAGCTTAGTTGGTATGTGTAATAAGTAAGTATTTACAATAAAGTATATAAGTATTATATCCGTTGTCTAGTACCCACGACACAATTGTTTGCTTAGTGTGGGGCTAGATGGCGCTGTGTGCAATGTCCCGGAATATTTATTTATTAATTTAGATGTAATATTGTGATTTGGTCCATAGTAAACGTAGTATCATCATATGTTCGGTGCCACAGTTAATGCCAACGCATATACTTTTACTAATTTATTACCTTATTTACTTACCACTACCCTTTATACCTACAATAATTACTGAACCTATAAAGTAACTAAATAAAAAAACACGTTTCGTAATTAATATAATTTTCACAATTATTTTTTATATATTTTTTTCACGATTTTTAAAATAAAGATGCAACTAAAAACAAACACTAAAATTTTAATCATGGGCAAACACTAACTTCCAAGAATTTACCAAAGCTTACGCGTGCTGTCGTCATGAATCTTGTTTCCGACGCCGATACGCGATAGTTAAGTCGTCAAAGTTCCCTTGTTATTTTGTCATGTCATCTTTGCTACATAGAAGCATTAATATACCACACAGAACTATGAAATGTCTTAGAATACCAGTATAGAAGAAAACACATAATGTACATAAAATAAAAACATAAAATCATTTCATACAGCTACATTTCTTAACGTATTTATGTTCGCATTTTATTTAAATTGTTTGAAAAGAAAATATTTCTATAATTAATTAAAGAAATGCAGTATGTAATAGAAATAATGTGATTAAAACACGTCTTACGCAAATAATTTTTCTGTTTTTTTACGATTTAACAGAAAAAATAGCGCAGGTACTCCTACATCCTGAAAAATACATAACTGACTTGGTTGACTCTAATATATTTGTTGAGTTTCTAACATTTCTCAAAACAAAAATCATTTTGTTGTTTGTCTTTTTTTTGTAATTCTAGTATTTTTTATCTTTAAAATTTTTAACAACATATTTATGCGAAGGCGACTAAACTCTCTTTCATTTTCAAACATCTATTCAGCCAGCGTTGGTGAATTGAAAGCACAGATACATGTGTGTT
This sequence comes from Macaria notata, assembly GCA_927399415.1. Classification (NCBI taxonomy): domain Eukaryota; kingdom Metazoa; phylum Arthropoda; class Insecta; order Lepidoptera; family Geometridae; genus Macaria; species Macaria notata. The sequence continues at coordinate 9,045,385 of OV656727.1, forward strand.
TTCACCACACCGTGAGACCTGCACTATTGCTAATGAATAGACATCTGCACATTCAATGTTTGACATTATGCGGTTATGGTAAACTTGTGTGAGGTTGCTTCTGTGACGTTTATAAATGCTTGTTACGTTTTGAAAGACTCATTGAAGCCTTAATCTACCTTTGAGATTTTGGAATGAAAATAGGTAGGTACTTTTATAAATTTGGTTTTGAATTGCTGTAATATGAGTCGTGTATAGGTTATATATCGTGTGCATATATAAACAACTTACAAAACTCATAGGGAATTAAATAATATTAATTAATTATTGCTGTAAAATATATATCGTTCAATACCATATAGTCAATCAAAATTTAAGTTTAAGGCTCTTGACTGTAGAATACACACAAATTGTATGTACATAATAGTAAGCTTTCATTATAATATAGCAATATAACAAACATTCTTTGTAGAATATAAAATTAGAAGGTATGATTCATAGAACGAAAAAAAAATTTCTTAAAACCAGTGGTAACGATATATACATAATTATATAATGGTATAGTGCAAGCTATAAAAACAACCAGAAATCCACCGACAAGTGGCTCCACCAAACATCATAAACATCTGACAGTTAATGGATGCTAATGACGTCATAACAGACCATGTCTTATCTCTTGACGTCACAACCCTCACAAACCCTCGTTTCAGTTTCACCTATCACTTCGCACCACGCCTCGGGTTGGCTAATGTTTACAACTCCAATGTCAACAAGAATTTTCTTTCTTATCCCAGGCAACAGCGATTATAAAATCTCTTGGAAAAAGGGATATTATGACGTTTATTTAATGAGTATTCGTGGAAGGATCTGGGTGCCTACTCCAATATAATATACCCATGAGAACTTCTTCAATTAATTAATTCTATGAGGGACTCATTACCCCCGTAATGAGAGAGGTTTAATTTTAGCTGCATTTTTTGGCGTTGTTTATAATTTATCTCGTGGCACGTGTATTGTAGATGATAATGTTAGGCAAAAAAATCTAATACAATTTACTTTTACATTATTTGATTTTTATTTGTTAGAGTGATTCAAGAGCTGTTAAGCATAACGAAGGCTAAGTTAGTAATGCAAAATAGATTATGTTCGTGTTGTTTTTAAACGTAACACCTGTAATAAAGCACAGAATACAGAGTACAAACTAAAGATATAATATTAAAAAAGAAATATTACAAAAATTGCGTTGGTATTTTTTTTGTTTTTTTACTATCTCACGGAAATATTACATTAATTGATGTGAAGTTATCCATGTACGTACTTATTATGTATATACTAATTATATAAGTACTATAAGCTTACATTTTTTCCACTGCACAGCTAGGTATTAAATTTGTCCACCAGTCACATAAAGCAATACTCGTATTATGGCCTAAACTTTAGCACACTCTGTATTGCATAAAAATGCATAAAATGCATTTGCAAAAAGTTTGTCTTCACCTTCACACTAAGCTATTTTACATACATTCTGACACGGGTAACACCGCGGGGCGCATCTACTTTTACATAAATCATTGCCAGAGACCGACCCGATGTGTGATATCGTAAATCAACCGTGTAAATGAGGCAGGCAAACCCGGCGGCGGTGCCCTATCTTGGTAATCGCATTTGGAATACCTATTAACGATCTCGACGTCAGGGATGAGGGTCTCAAAGATTGTTGTTTCGAATCATTGTTGTTTAAACGAGTGGTTAGAATGTAACTTTGTTTAAGAAGATTGATGGGAGTGGCTAAGGATAAATTTCGTTGCTTGATAAGATTTGAATTTATGTGTTAAGTAGTGATGCGCTCCGGTCACCTGTATTTTTTATTTACAAGGAATGGGTTTGAACTTTTCCGTAATTTGCCTGATGGTAAGCAATCATTACGGTCTAGGATGGAACGTGCTAACCCAGTAAGAACCGATTCACTCTCGCTTCGAAGATCGCAAGGCCTAATATTAAAAGTGGGTAGCCTATTTGTTAATCAAATTATCTAATCTCGCATTACATGAAAATAAAATTAGAACGCTTAAAGCATGAGATAGCAATATATATACACAGTTACAACTTTACATCTTCATCCTTATCTTCACCACAGAATACCGAGTACTTTTTACTTAGATTTTCAAAACTGATCGAGTAGGTAAGCGTCATTTTTCGCGCAAAATATACTAACAAGCATACTGTATTATGTTGATGGTTTGCATGATTATTGCTAGTTTCTAGTTGACCTTTTATTAGTTTCAGCCTTGCTTAGTAACAAAATCCATTTTAATAATCCGTGTACATAATAACGAAAACAGCGCAGACATTTTCCGTCATCGTTTATGAAAATTTATCAGACCAAAAGCATAAATCTGTCCAATTTACATACATTATAACAGCAAGAAACGCAAAATGGTTGTAGGAACTACTGCACTAATGCCTTTACCTCGCTCTAAGTGCATAGCGCGGCTTCATTACGTTTAAGGCAACGCTATCACGCGAGCCAACTTATCATAATACACTTTCTTGCGCTTAAATATTCAATTTAATAACCAGCTTAATCTATAACCTAGCAAGGGGTAAACACTCTTAAATCAATTAACATATGGCGTATTTTTGCGTGCGTGGGAGGTGTGTCGGTAAGACAGGGGGTAGTAAGTAATTGCACGCTCGGTATTAATTGAGTTAGGTGGGTATAATAACGCGGTATCGGTATTTAAGCTTGCATCATTAGCTTAATGATCAGAGCTCGGGGTGGCTGCGGCTTCCGAGAACGCTTTGATAACGAGCAGATTGATATGAAGCTAGGTATTTGATTTCAATCTGGCTGGATAATATTAATTAATATCTGAAAAGCTGGGATGTTTTGATTCAATTCATAAACCGAGTGGAAGTAACGTATTCTACTGGTAGAGATAATGTATTTATTATTCGTTTATGTATCGTCATTTAATGTTGTAGACTGGTTGTCTTACATCTATACTAATATTATAAAGCTGAAGAGTTTGTTTGTTTGAACGCGCTAATCTCAGGAACTACTGGAGCGAATTGAAAAAATATTTTTGTGTTGAATAGACCATTTATCGAAGAAGGCTTTAGGCTATATAACATCACGCTGCAACTAATAGGAGCGAAGGAACATTGGATAATGTGGAATAAATGGGGAAAATTATTCATCTTTGAGGGCTACCGTTGCGTGCGCTGCGAAAGCGGTTCAAAATTCAAAGAATTAATGCCCATAATAACTATTCCACGCGGACGTAGTCGCAGACACAGCTAGTAAGTTATTATATAAAGTAAACCTGAATTATGCAGAAATTGTCCATGTGAAAAATTCAAATGTACTGCACTACATTATATTCCATATAATAGTCACCCGTTTGTTCAGTAAGTACCTATGTAATATATTATTTTCAATGTGGTTGGATGAAACTTTAAAATGTCTTCATATGTTGCTTTTGAATCAATAAAATAACTATTCATTAAAAAAGAATAATGCATTTATGTTTTGTATCATCTGTCCAGAGTCATAGCAATAAAAACGTTGTTATGTTTATAATCTTTTTATTATCCACGTCTCAGTTTATCAGACATTACGTTACAACCGCTGACACGCATAATTATTTACAGCGTTACACTCTGCTCATATTTTACGGTCGGTTAAATGCCAAATAAGATCTTTACGACCATACTCCGTGAGAGCACTGCTGCTAGAGGCGCCGTAGATACTTCATAATTATTTATGAGTACTTGTAATGGATGTAATTTTATAGCTTTATTGAAATTTTGTTTTTAAATTAACTAGTCCTGTAAGAAAAAAAAACATTCAAGTATAATAACAGTTTTAAATTGAGTTTTTGTTGCCATGCGATTAGTGTTTTGTCCAGGCAGCTTCGTAAAAAAGTCAGGCTACGTTCAAATGACACAGGCATGCTTTATCTAAGACAGTATTACTTCAAGTGAAGCATCTCATCTGAATCGGTCAAATATCTTACTATCCAGTATTAAAAAAGTGTTGGTTTGTCAATTTGTGCTTATTTCTTATAGTTTTTTTTTTGTAAGTGTTAAAGTTACAAAGATAAAAAGATAAAGATAAAGAATCTTTATTGATAATGTAAAATTGTAACATACATAGGTATAAGTACTAATATCACAGAATATGCTACACAAATTACAATATCTCGTCAAATTGAATTTATAACATTAGGCTTTTATAAAATTTTAGAAGTTACATATGTCTAGTTTTATTAATAAAATAATGAAAATTTTTGTTATTAAAATCATGTCAAACATAATAATAGGTATGTAATCATACAATATGTCAACTTAAATAAATCTTGGTACTGTCACTTTAGCTGTATAGGGGCTAAAATGACAATTTGGCATCACACTCCTTACTCATTAGTTAATTACATATATATTTTCTAAGCAAGTTTAGAATCAATTGGTAGTTGACTGTAGTCATTTTCAAAGTATTCTTTTAAACTGTATAGTGTCTGATCTAACAATAATTGTTTGACGCTATTGCAAAATTGCTGATCATTATTCAAAGACTGAATGTGTGCGGGGAGTTTATTGAACAGTTTCTCTCCCATTATAGTGGGTAGTTTCTTAGTCATACACAGCCTAGGCACAGTTGGTTTCAACAATACTCTGTTTATCTTGGTTCTATTTGAGTTATAAGTCTTAAGTTTAAACAAATGTGGATTTCTTTTTACAAACTTTATAATCTCTAATATATATTGTGACACTGACGTCAAAATCTTCAACTCTTTGAAATGGTTTCTACAAGACTCTCTATATCTACCTCCCACAAGTACTCTTATTGCTCGTTTCTGCATTATTAACACTCTTTCAAAGTCTGTCGCATTGCCCCATATACTTATGCCGTATGAAAGTATAGAGTGTATGTATGAATAATAAGTTTCCTTTAGGTGCTCTGGGCTTGTTATTGGTTTCAACTGTTTTAATGCATAAACCCCTTTTGCCATTTTTTTACAAGTATTATTAATATGTTCTTTCCATGTTAAGGAGGGATCTAAATCGAATCCTAATAGCTTAACATGCTTTGCGTATATACATTCAGTTCCATTCTCTAATATTAATGGAGCTTCTTTAAAGTTTGGTGATACAGCATTGAAGGACATTATATTCGTTTTATCAGTATTCAGTTTCAGACCATTCACCGTAAACCAGTTTTCTAACTCTCTTAAAGTTTTATTTATACATTTCTGAAGTTCTTCATGTGAGTCAGCGGTTATAATCACTGTCGTATCGTCTGCATACTGGATGACTTCTCCTTTAATTCCACTAAGGCATAAATCATTGAGAAATACCAGAAACAAGGTATTTCCCAATGACGATCCCTGCGGAATTCCTATATCTACTTTCCTTGGCGATGATTTATGACGTTGTTTGTCTATTTTCACTTCGACAATTTGCTCTCTATCTTCAAGGAATGATTTTATAAGTCGGAGAGGTTTTCCAGTTATTCCGTAAGCTGAGAGCTTCACTATTACAAGGTCATGACTCACAGAGTCAAAAGCTTTTACAAGCGAGGGTATCGATTCTGGTATTCAGTGTAAACGAACCTTCTTTGTAAATCACAGGGCCGTCGACAATTGCTTAACAGCTATCGTATAGTTACGAACAACCTATTATAATTTATGCGGGCCGTCCTATAAATAATAAATCATAAATGACACTTGACTTACTTTAACTTGACGTAAATCAATTAACCAAGTAAATTAAAATGCATTACTGGACTTAAGTAAAGTTTATATTCAAAATACAAATTCAAAATTCGTTTATTTGACGTAAATAATGTACAATAACATCTGAATCCTCTGACCTCGTGGTAGCCGTAAGACTGTGTTACGAGGCCAGAGTCATCTCCCAATATAATACTAGGTACAGGTAAATTACGTCATAATTATTATTTTTGTAACATGAACACATGACAAACAATAGTAAACTAACAATAAACTAAAACTATCGTCTAGCATAACTTGGAAGTTTCTCGATTTTGTTACAATAGTGTTTATTTCTAGTGTACAACTGGCTACAAGCTGGACTATAAATAACGGCGTACAATCTAGATTCTAGCGTCTAACATTCTAGATCATGTTCCTATGCCGATCCTATTTTATGTTGCATAGAAATCGTACTGAAATAAATGTTGAAACAGGATATTTGAGAGACTTGATCGAAATGAGCTATCATTTGTTTTTACATGCAATTTGATTTCTCCCTATATTTTTAAATAAATAAAATAAAAACAGCTTTAGCTTAATTCAGTTATTTGTTTTTTTTTTATTTAAAGTTTTCTTTCAAGATCTTACTACAACAATTTAGGAATAGATAATAATTTACATAATATCAGACTAAAAGAGTGGTATGAATCTCCTTTAATTAAAAAAAGGACTCGCAAAGTGCATGAGTCTGTAATTTTAAACATATCTTGAAAAGAACCGCCGTTTCCTGGCGCCACTTCTGCCAAATTCATCAACTTTTTATATCACCAGAGAAAGCTATAATTACATCTGTCAGAGTAACAATACACGACTAACCTAAAATTAATATCTCTTTACCTTCTTTTAGTTTAAACTTTTATCAAAATTTGTCATTCTTCTTCATTTGATATTGATTCTTATGTTTATTAGGATAAGTACTAAATTTTCATGCACTTTCTCGAGGTCCCAGGATATTTCAAAGTGATGATTGAGTGACAGACTGACATTCGTTCGTTAACGCACCTAATGGTGCTATGCCCTTTAATTAAGACAGATATATGCGAGATATATGATTTGAGATGAAACCAAACAAATGAATATTGGACCAAATGCATACTATACTGAATATTAATTTAAAATACTTTTAATGTAACACAAACACAGATACATACGTTCCTTCTAGGCAAGCGTGCTACATCTTAGACTACAGTGGTGCTTAACATCAGGCAGGCAGTAGTCAAACGTAAGCCTATTTCATGATACAAAACACAATTGTAGTAAACATTGCATAGTAAACAGTCATGAGTGATTAGCTGGCTAGGTGCAATTTAAATTTATTGTTCTTAAAATATAGTTTGAAAATCTAAAAGTTAATAATTATTTAAAAAGAAGTCTAAGTCTTGCGATATTGTTTGGTTCTTTTTTTTTTTTTACGTGTGATAGGTTTACGTTTGACTACAGCCTGCCTGATGTTAAGCATTGCTGCAGCCTAGGGTGTAACACGTTTACCTAGAAGATACCTATTAACTCTAGATTTGAAAACCCCTGGATTGTAGTTCGCAGGAAACACAGATAAAGATTTTTTTTTCTTTTTTTCTTGGTTCTTTATTCTGGCTATGCTGCTTATCTATGTCAAGTAGGCAATAAAAATACGCCACAATTATGTAAGGGTGCTAAAATAAACAAAACAAAACAATTAAACTCACCTACAAAAAGTCAGCATGCACATAAAGCCGCCCATTAGCACGATGATAAAATAAAAATATTTCTTTTACAAAATGAATTCACTGTCTGTCAGCTAACCAGACAACAACAATAACAATATTTCACGCGTGTTCGCGATCTTTCATGCCACGTTACAATTACATTTTAAACTGAGCAAATAAACGACTGTTGGCTGATGGTGCTCTCGTATTCAAGGTGGTTAAGTTTAAATTAAAAGCCATATGCTTAAAATTTAATTATGTTATCGTAATTATCTCAGTAATTTATATTGATTAGAGAGACTTAGAAGCGAGTGTGACTCAGAGGTTTCAGCGTCTGCTTTTCTTCCTTACGCACCTTGGTTCGAATCCGGCCCTACAACACTGACTTGTTGTTTTTCAAGTTATGTGTAGTGTTATCTGGGGAGTAACGACCCTCAGTCATGAGGAAATACGACTCAAGAGAGAGAGAAACTTAAAAATCTAACTTTAGCAAAAAAGACGGAAAGTTCGGAAAAGTCTAGAAATACACAAGTGTTTTTTTTTTCTTACGAACAGATAATTAGTACTATTTTTTTTATGGCTAGTCCTAACCTGGCTTAGAGCAACTATTTCAGTAAATTAGGTTCTTGGGATATGGTTCGACAAGAACTTGAACATGGTTAGATATATTATGTGGTTTATAAAATAGTGTGAACAAGAAGTTAAATTACTTCGGATTACATTAATGAAAGCAAAGGTTACAATTTGGAAACGTTTTGTTAAAAAGTAATTAAGTTGTCAATTACCTTTCAACTGCAATATAGCTTACATATTTGCGAATATAAAACATATTTTGAGCAGGTACGGCGCGTTTTTATTTGCCAAACGTATACAATAGTGTAAATATGGATGTTCGACGGATGCATGCCGGATGTTGGTACCCGACGCCATGTCAACGGATCTGCATCACGCAAATAGAGATTTTTTACACATAAAATCATATAAATATTTTATTTGTCATAAATCACTATAATGCTAACAATAAAATCTTGGATTAGTAGAATTAAACAAGATTAGGTATATCCTCTTGTGATCTTTCATAAGAAGACTTACAGAAAATTATGGTAAAGTTTAATACTTATCATGATATCTACTTAATTATGATTACATTAATTTAAGCCAATATATTTAAAAAAATCAGTAAAAGTTTTTTATTTTAAATAATTAAGTATTTGAACGAATATTCAAAAAAGGAAGTGACTTTCTAAAATCAATAACAAACTATTTTTTTTTGCAATTTTAGTACGTTCTCTCCTTAAACTATTTGTAAAAATGACGGCCCAACCTTTTCAACATCATTGCTAGAAAAACAGTTCATTGACTTCGTGATTTTTAGATTATCTGTTAATAGTCTTAGAGACACGTCTGATTCGGAGCCTGAGCTGATGTAGATAAATGGAGTCGCCCCTGTTGTGTCTAGAAGCCAGAGCTCGGCGTGAGGAACACATTGCATGAATATTTACCAGGGATCTGTTGCTGAGTAGAAAATTCACAAAGTAGTAGGTAATATGATAATAATACAAGCATATAATAATAGCAATCTGTGGAAGAATGTCCTATAAATGAACGACTGAATTAAAAATGTTCTTATAGGACATTCTGATTAATTACTACCTTCTACTTTCCTCTTGAATCACTCTATCTATAAAAAAAAACTACATCAAAATCCGTTGTGTACTTTTACAGATCTAAGCATAAATGGAGGCAGACGCGGGAAACGAGTTTGCTTTATACTACATATGTAGTGATGATTGTAAATTTGTATGACCGTCTAATAAATCCATTTAATTAATCAAATAAAATAATATGCAAATAAAAACCACGTTTTAGATGTAGGTTAGTTAAGCAATTTTGACTTGACGACGAACGTAATTTATTTTGTCAACAATATAGATTTGAGTAGTATATATTATGTTTGTAAATGGTTTCTCTACTCTTAATATACTCTTCATTACTCTGTCTGTAGGTAGACTAATCAATGTCAATTAACGCATACTTGCTGTACCTGTGCTATTGTTGATGTCGAGTTAATTGTATTAGACTATCGGTTTGTTTCAATTCAGTTAATTATTTGTAGAATTTGAAATATTTGTCCTTAAATTAGTCTTTTATCTTTATAATACATCACGTCATACTTAGGTTTGGTCTTGTACAATGATTGACATATGACATATTTTCTTTAATTCTTGGTCTTCTGTGGCCTTATACTAGGTTAAAGATCAATATAGCATACAATAATTACACCGCAATATATTTTGTAAGTTCTGAAAAGAATGCCTCCGAATGAAATTTTACACCTTTTTTGCCACTCACACCTTTTCCCACATAAAAAATGAGCTGTAACAAAAGACAACTCATAAATAATTTAGCAAAGTAGTTCATGCCCATAACAACATAATTAAACATTAACGACGTTTAATGGGGCGAGGAAATTTATAGAAGCAAACCGAGAGGCGTGAAATTTGCTCATCGCCGCAATAAATTTTCCAAAAAGGCGTCAAACCTTGGGTTATAAAACACAATGCTCACGTAGGTGATTGTACCTATATTGCACAATGTATAGCCAAACTATTTGATCGTAATTTTTGTTCGAATTCGTTGCAACACTCGCACATGTAGGTAAGATTTTGTTCAAGTTAAGTTAAGTAACTTGAGATAAATCAAGTTTATGTGACATCTTCTGCCACACTTGGATTTATGCCTTCGAGAGCGTCTAACGTATTCCGTAGGTAAACTATTGGGGAAAGTAAAAAGTTTTATCGTAAAATATACGTTCGTTCTTCATTGTGCTTCGGTTATCGGTTTTGACGGGAAGTATGTGAGTAATGATTATAAAGAAGCTTTTTGTCGTAGGGGAATGATTTGTTTTTGAAGGGATGACTTAACTAGGATTATGTACTAAAAGTTGCAAATAATGCAATTTTTCAGATCATGACGCATTTTTTTATAAATTATGAATTAGGTACCTAATTTACTGACTGAGAAAATTGAGGGGAAAAAATTAAGAAGCTTTTTGGTTCAAATTCTACATCCATATGAATTTTATGAAGGACCAACATAAAATTTTGTATAAGTTGGTAAAAAAACCAGTTAATATACATGTCACGCAAATTACTGACACGTTCCTTAAATTGATAAGATCTTTAAAATCGAGTAGCCTCTTCCAATAAATCGTTAAAATTGCTCGCGCAAAGTAAACAGCACTTTCGCTGGAGCCATAACGATAATTGTTTGAGCTTTAACAGCTTAATATTTTAAGCTTTTGGAGGGTAAAAGCTTGCCACGGTATTTTTTCTTCAAGAGGTTCCTTTACCTTTTTTATTGGATTTTTAATTGTAATCTCGACTAAATATTTAAATACTTAACATGCTACACGCCATCGAACCCCACGACTTTGTAAAAAATATAGTCAAGCACTAGTACAAATATGATTAAAATTGGTCAAATACTTATTTGGTATGATGACTTTACTGCCAAATAAATAGAGAATAATACACAGTATACGAGTTTGTGATAAGTAAAAAAGACATGTTTTATTAACAGTTTTAGTTAAGTACCTAAAATTTTATAAATTAAGTATAATCTTATCAGAAATTAAATTTCAGATATTTGAGAGTAAATACAGGAGTATCTTAGTACGTTTGAACCTTTCTCGCCAAGCGTATGTACGTGAGTAAATTAAAAATAAAGTAAAAAGTCCTCCCAAATTTAAACACAAAGAACAATAATTAGGACCGGTAATAAGAAGACATTTATTCCAATGGTAGCAATTTAAAATATGACATAAATAAATGTTTAGTCAATTGCAACTCATATATTAAAAAAAATACTGTTCTGTAATTTCACATTAAACATTTTGAGTTTTCAATCCACCTGCAAAGTCTTTTTTCACTTGGCTTAATAACTACAGTGCTGTAATAGCCAAAATCTATTATTCTGCTTTCTGTCCCTAGTTTTTTCAAGAATAATTTGACTTGTCATTTTAACGAGTTGTTTGTCATTAAGTCAAGTTTACTTTACTGAAGTTTTAAGTTAGCGTCCAGTAACCCAGTACAAAATGAATATGATAATATGGAATCGGAGTCAAATGGAGCAGAATTGCGGAGTCATGGTCGGAGTAAGCATTGGAACGTTTCCTTGCTCAGAACCGGTGTGGCGACAGGCGTGATGCAGCAAATAAGGATGTGTGGGACAAGGGATAAGCGAGGAATTGTTAATGGGATTTTCGAATTCAGAGCTTTAAATAATGTAGGTCTACGGTATTTAAAACATAAATATGTATGTCTAACTATGCCTTTATACTGTGGTGGAACGGTCAGATTTTCAAAACGCTGGTTTGAATGTCAAATAAAAATCTGCGCCATCGGCAGCTTAGTAGCTACTTTAAACATTGGGATGCAAAGTTAGAATAAAACACAATTTTTTTGTGATATTGCTTCAATACTAGTCTAGCCCCGCGCAATACAGCCGAAATAATTTGAGTTAGAGTGACCCAAACTACATCGTGAGAAAGGTACAAACATACACACTTAGAAAATCTACGAGTATAGCCAACACATTTCATTAGTCTATTTGAATTAGAGCATTTACGCTTTCGCTTGTGCTTTAACATACGCCAAGAATGTTATAGGTAGTGTCGTGATATTTTATCCAAACGTGGGCGTTAACGTTAAAGTCATATTTCAGTCTTTTGTGTTGAATCTCTTTATAAGTTGATCTATTCATTACTGACTTATCAATAAACGCACGCTAGCCGCTTTGTTTGAGCGATTGAAAATTATAATTTAACAAATGTGGGAACAAGGGCTTGGTCTAATTTTATTTATCTGACCGACCTATACATAATAACATAATACATATGATACAATGACTAAAATAGTAAGCTTCTTTGTTAAGCCTTGCAGCCTTGGAATTAAATGGTCGATATGATAGGAAAATAAAATAGGGACCAACAAATCTAATATTCGGCTGTTTGTCTATGTAAGTTCTAGATTAGTCCCAATTTCTTAGATTTGGCTCAACTATCTTTTAACTGCATTTATTAAGTTATTATATCGATAAGCTATGATACTTCAGAATCGAGAATGTACATTGAAATGTATCGAACATTCCTTTCAAGATTGCATCATCGGAATTTCATAACTTTTTATGATAATTAGACGCATTAGGTTGGGAAACCACATCAATCATTTCACAAACGGCGTCTGCTTTATACCACACATACAATTAATATTTAATAAATTGATCATTTGTGCTGTTTATCTATTCACTTGATCAACGTTTTTTGAGTTAATAAAATAACAATTACAAAATTTTATGGCCATTAAATTGAAATCTCATCGAATATGAGACAGCCCGATGTTTTACCGAAAGCCGAAAAAGGTTTTGAATTAATTAGTTGATGTTTAAAGAGTGTTACAGTCGTAAAAGTTCCGTATGAGGATTTTTTATATTTTATTTGTCTAATTTTGGGAGTTTACGAGCCGGAAATAGATGCCATAATTTATAGAAAACTAGACATACTCGTACATAATGATTTCCAAAAAAAAATTGCAGCTATATTTCATTCTGCTCACTATTTTATATTAGCACTTATGGTTAACTTTAGTTTGACCAAAAGCAAAATTAGTTCAAGTCAGCAAACCGCTTGTATTATTGGCCCTTGGCGCCAAAACGTCCCCGATTTCCGCATTGAAAAGAGCAATTTGACCCAGAGCGGGCGGTCCGGCCAACACACCCAAACATTCATATTTGCATGTTAGTTGGAGGCATATCGGTTGGAATTACAGCGCACCAGCTAGCGTAAAGAAAACCAATAGCCGCTTCACACCAGAGCTTTTATTGAAAAGCTTCGTACGCGCTATTTTTACAGCCTTTTTACTCCACAATCACTACAGTTATTTCAGGTTTCTGCTTGCGTGCACTTTACCCGTAGTTCGTTTTGCCTCATATTTGTGAGAGCACAGGTGCAGTTCCGTTTTATCTCTAATCGATTCGTTTGAAGTTTTAGTCTCTTGGAAGCAGTATTTACGTATTTTGTAAATACGTACCTTTCTGTGTCTGTGTACACTGAAGTTTAGTCTATATTGAATCCCAAATCAGAATTTGTAACAAAAATATGGTAGTATGATAACATTTTATATCAACCAAATAAAAATATGTATTTATAATTAGCCGACCATAACAGCTACCTCTGTTTTCCATGTCATTTTCCATAACGTTCGGAAACCAATTAACAAAAAGAAAAAAAAACTTTCAGAAGACTTGATAACCTCCTTTTTCGGAAGTCGGTTAAAAATAAAATTATCAAATTGTTCGATAGTAGGAGAGTGTCTCCTAAAAGGAAGAAGAAATTAGCACTATTTCTCATTTACAAGCGACGTGAACAGCCGCAATAAGAGATGCACTGTCATCTTACACGTTATATAAGAAATATTGTTTCTTCCTTTATTATCCCGTTAACTGCACATCTAGAGATGCTGGCCTGGCGTGTCTTTCGTTTGGCTTATTTCTCATTTGCACTACAGTATAATGCCATTACTTATAAGCGACAGTGTATTTGTTCGATTAATTTACTTAACGACGGATAGTAGTAATTTTTGACATTGTGATAGTATAGATCCGTAAAAAATGACATATTCTATGTATTCTAATTCATTACCAAACAAATATAATCCAAATAAACATAAAAATGGCCACTATGCAATACTGCGCTTTAAGCAATTTTGTAAAATGATGAATTCCTGAATCGCTGCTCGACTCCTTCTGTCGCAGCGAATTTTAGTAGTAACCGAAGTAAACAATCAAAATAAAAGCTGACGTCTTTCGAAAACTTACGCAAGTTAAAAATAATCTGCCACTGATGGTCTAACCACAAGTAGGCAGACTTCCCGCCTACTCCCATAGCTGCTCATAGCTCGTCGCAGCGCGTGGTCGGGAGACAACACACCGTGCTTTATAGCACCCATAAAAATATAATAGCCTGAACTGTTTTACCCACAATAAACGTTATCTGTTTGATAAATAGGAAGACATGCTTTTTGAATTGGAGGTTTATTGTTTGGTTCTGCTGTGATAATATTTTTATTTACTGATATCACAAGCGTCAAAAATAAGTTTTAGATATTGCTGTCAAAAAAGATGTAATGCCAAATGACTTCCAGTTAATTGTAAACTTTATTTTGTTTCAGGTAATTTATCCAGTAGTAGTATGAAGAAAAAAAATGATTAACTCGTCTACAAAATCATAGCTACGTAAGTAAGTATTATTTTAAACTGGTAAAATGGTTTGATTGTTATTTTCTTGTATCTGATTTTTGTCTAGATGTAAGCCAATATACATAAATAAGTCAAACTGCTGATCAGATTTTAGTAACCACGTTTGGTTTGTGAGCTATAAAAAAATATTTTCGTATTTTAATGTCACGTTAATGGCTTCTTTCAATATTTTAATAAAAGACGTCATCCTTCAAGCGGCTCTTCACAAAATTAGCTCACTTTGTCGAAGGCTTAGTTTCAGATTCAATCTAGAATCTCACTTAGCCGTCAGACTGATGAATATTAAATTTAAATTAGAACTTTAAGCTCTAGACCGATGCTTTAGACTATTAATTTTATCATTGTAAGCTCAGTGATTAATAGATACATTCGATTGACACTTTCAAAGAAATACGTTTCTATGAATATAAATTCAATAGGCTTGTTTTGATTTACATTGGATCAAGTCGATGCATAATTAATTATGAAAACCGTTTTGAATATTGTCCCCAACGACATTCAATGCATTTTGAATGGATTTGATAAATTGCTTACCAAAAACTGTAAAATACCCACATGTTAGCATTGTCTGAATACTAAACATAACCTAGACCTTATTTGTAATTTGACTGGTCTTCAAGTCGAGAGTAAACCGGTTTCTTCTAGGCAAGCGCGCTACATTGTAGACTATAACTTTGCTTAACATCAGGCAAGTTGTAGTCAAGCGTAAACCTATTTCATGTTAAAAAAAAAAGACTCATTTATTTATTACATCTAAAACATCATATAAAACATATAATTAAAGAATTGTTATTAGGAGATACTCGTATCAATTTACCCTTGTTTTGCACAAAGCACTTTAAAGCGAGTTTACCTAAGCTACAGCTTCTATCTGCAATTAGGGGACTGAGCTGCCCTCGTCCGTGGGAGAGCACCCTAGTTCCGTATCCCCACACGTGGTCCCTGGGTGGTGCAAACCAGGCAGCAACACACTGGTGGTAGGCCTTGGCCGTGGTTAGTGACCACCCACCGGACTAAGTCGCGTCGCCAAACGGCCTAGTCGTGTTCCGGCGCGTGGTCCGGTGACACCGTTTGAAGAGGTGGGTCGGGGTAGTAGCTTCGTTGGCGCTTATGGCCGTAATGGACACGTACGCTTTGACTGTACTGGGTAGCTAGTTCTGGAGGTAAGCGGGATCCGTGGCACGGTTCTCCGCTGGCCGACCGCAGTTAGTAGGGGACCCAAGTAATGAGTTAGCCGCTCATGAAAGGCTGTCCCGCCAACTCGCGAAAAATCCCGGGGATGCGCCAACGTGCCGGTTGGCGACCGGACGAAAGGGCCCGATGGACATCCCTGGGGGGGCACGGGCGTCCCCGATGCCTCCGAACTAATTCCCCAAAGGTACCGTCTTGCGCTGCGTGTCTACTGGTCTGCGAATTGCGAAACCTCACCCCACTGCCACTTCTTCGCCGTTCACTCTCGAAAATGAAAAAGGTCAACAGGAGAAAAATGGTTGTACAGCGGAAGCACGCCCTTTCCCTGAAAGTGCATCTCACTAATATTAGGGGGATGCACTCCAATATCAACGCGGTCCACTACCATCTCGAGACCGAGAGACCAGCTCTCCTTTTTCTCACGGAGACGCAGATCCGATGTCCGTCGGACACGGCGTACTTGCTATACCCGGGTTATACCCTTGAGCAAAATTTTAAGGCTCGGGCAGGGGTTTGCTTGTACGTCCGGGACGACATCTGTGTTAAGCGTCTCCGTAATCTTGAAGACCGCAATTTTTCAGTTCTCTGGGCGCTGCTGGACACGGGCATTGAGAAAATTCTCTACGCCTGTGTCTACCGTTCGCACACCGGAGACCAGGAGACGACTAGGCTCACTGAATACCTCAGTGAGGCGGCGGATGCTGCTCTTCTCAAGTACCCGTCGGCCCAATTAGTGATTCTGGGGGATTTTAACGGCCGCCACCAGGAGTGGCTGTTCCCATACCAGATCACCGACCATGCTGGGAGAGATACGCGAAAGCTCGCTTTAGCGTTAGATCTCACCCAGTTAGTCCAAGGTGCTACGCGGGTGCCTGATGTTGACGGGCATACACCTAATTGCTTAGACCTTCTGTTGACAACTGAACCAGACAGATATTCCGTGTCGATTTCTTCGCCTTTGGGCAAATCCGACCACTGTTTGGTGAAATCTGTATCTGTCTACTCCCCGCCCGACCCCAGCCCTAAGGGCTCTAGGCGGATATGGCGATACAAGTCAGCAGATTGGGATGAGATGCGCTCTTTTTTTGCATCTTACCCTTGGCAGTCAGTGTGTTTTTCTTCTGGTGATCCCACCGCATGTGCTAATGCCGTTACGGATGTCCTCAAACTGGGTATGGAGTATTACATTCCGTACTCAGAACTGACTCTGTCTGGTAAAGCTCGCCCATGGTTTGGACCTGAATGCGGACGTGCGGAAGCACTGAAACACGATGCGTACCTCGCCTGGGTTGATGCTCGTAGCCATAAAGCAAGGGACATACGCCAAAAGAAAAAAGCTTTTAACAAGGCTGCCAAGTCCTGCAAGAAGGTCATGCAGAAGGCACGTTTTGACCATATTAGTCGAATAGGAAACAAACTAGCTTCGTACCCAGCGGGTAGCAAAGCGTTTTGGTCCCTAGCTAAATCGGTTGAAACAAACTTCTGTCGCCCCTCACTGCCTCCACTGCTGAAACCTGATGGTACACTGGCTCATACCGCTGAAGAGAAGGCAAACTTGTTTGCTTCACTTTTCGCGGAAAATTCACGTCTAGATGCTGGTAGTACGATACCTCCCACATCACCCGGTGTGGCGGCTGTAATGCCGGAAATATGCATACACCAAAAGGAGGTTCGGAAAACACTGCGTAGTCTAGATGTGAACAAAGCTAGTGGCCCTGATGGTATTCCAGCTATAGTTCTGAGGACGTGTGCAGCTGAGTTGTCTCCTGTGTTGACGCGCTTGTTTCGGCTCTCTCTTGCAACTGGTCAAGTGCCGAAGACATGGAAGCTGGCTAACGTGCAACCTGTGCCCAAAAAAGGTAGTCGTGCTGACCCTGCCAACTACAGGCCCATTTCGGTCACCTCCGTGCTCTGTAAGAGTATGGAGCGTATCCTGAACGGCAGGCTCCTGGCGTACCTAGAGTCTAATGACCTCCTCAGTGACCGGCAATTTGGCTTCCGCCGGAACCGGTCCACTGGGGATCTTCTAGTGTACGCCACACACATCTGGAGTGAGGCTATTGAGAAATACGGGGAAGCCCTGGCAGTTTCTCTAGATATTTCTAAAGCCTTCGACAGGGTTTGGCATGACGGCCTAATCAGCAAGCTTTCATCGTTTGGACTGCCTGCTGGGTTTTGCGTGTGGATATCGGATTTCCTGAGGGATAGATCTATTCGGGTAGTTGTTGATGGCTGCTCGTCTGATCTAATGGCGATTAATGCCGGAGTACCCCAGGGATCAGTGCTTTCTGCAACACTTTTTTTGCTGCATATTAATGATCTGTTAAAGCCTGGTTTTTTTGGGTATGCAGACGACAGCACTGTTGTAGAGAGCTATATGTCCACCGCTAAAGCTAGTGCGGCCGAGATCCAGTCTTGCAGAGAAGCCATGATTGAACGCTTAAACTTTTCCCTCATGGCAGTCTCCGATTGGGGCGATGCCAATCTGGTCAAATTTAATGCCTCAAAAACACAAGCGTGTCTTTTCTCTGCAAAGAAGAGGCCATTTGTAATGGCGCCTTCTTTCCGAAATGTAACCGTGCCCATCACCGACCATCTAGAGTTGCTAGGTGTCACTTTGACTCCGACCCTCAACTTTGGCTCCTATATTGAGTCTAAAGCTCAACTTGCAGCCAAGAAGCTGGGTATCCTCTCCAAGGTGCGTCGATATTTCACTCCGGAGCAGCTGCTGACCTTGTATCAAGCGCAAGTTCGGTCGTGTATGGAGTATTGTTCGCACCTTTGGGATGGATCTGCCAAGTACCAGCTTGAGGCGATAGAGTTAATTGAGAAGCGGGCTAAAAAACTCATCGCGAAAGACTCACTCTGTAGCTCAAAATTACAAAGCCTTGAGCACCGCCGTAAGGTGGCCAGTCTTTCGGTTTTTTACAGGTTGCATTTCGGAGAGTGTGCGGAGGAATTGCATAATATAATTCCTGCAGCCCCATTTTACCATCGTACGAGTAGAGGTACGGCAAGAAGGCACCGTTATACAGTTGAGGTTCCAAAGACTCGCACCAAGCGGTTTGCTTCGACTTTTATCGTGCGAACAGCCAAACTGTGGAACTCCTTGCCCGAATCTCTATTCCCCTTGAACTATAATTTGTCGGTCTTCAAGTCGAGAGTAAACCGGTTTCTTCTAGGCAAGCGCGCTAGATCGTAGATTATAACGTTGCTTAACATCAGGCAAGTTGTAGTCAAGCGTGAGCCTATCTAATGTAAAAAAAAAAAAAAAAAAAAAAATACAAATAACATTAATTAAATTACACACTAGAAAATAACTAAACGCCTTTATTACCTACACGTATGAAGATAAACCTAGCTATCTAGTTAAGTATAGAGCAGAATGCACAGCACATAGATCGTTTAATTTTCTTCTAAGACCGTTGTAATGACACGGCCGTACTTCGTCGTGTAAGAATAATTTGATAGTATGGAAACGTAACTGAGCCTCTAATTCCACTAGATAGTCCACCGCCGTCGCATTTTTTTTTTACAGGGAATGTTTGCACTTGACCGTAATTCGCCTGATGGTAAGTGATCATTACGGTCTAGGATGGAACGTGTGGAACCCAGTAAGAACCGATTCACTCTCGCTTTGATCGCAAGGCAGGGAGTTCCACAATTTAGCAGTTCTCACTATAAAAGTGAAAGCAAAACGCTTAGTGCGAGTCTTGGAAACTTGGACCAGTTGTGTTGGTTGGTGGGGCTTAACACTTTGCAATTGAAAAAATCAGTAACCAATTGCGACCAAGCATTCGGCTATTACCGGCATCGTAATCAATCACGAGCAAGCTTTGTGTGCAAGTAGAGTGTAGGATAGAGATGAAATGTAGAAGCATTTTGATCGCAACATATTTTACGTGCTTTACGTTTGACTACAGCCTGCCTGATGTCAAGCATTGCTGCAGCCTACGGTGTAACACGCTTACCTAGAAGATACATATTAACTCTAGATTTGAAAACCCTTGGACTGTAGTTAGCAGGAAACACAGCTTCTGGTAAAGTGTTCCGAAGCTTTGCCGTCCGTACAATAAACGTAGAGGCAAAGCGCTATGTTCGACACTTCGGCACTTCCACCATTAAACGGTGTCTACCTGCGGACTTTCTGCTTGTTCAGTTATAGGAAGGAGCTGAGACATTTGCAGGGAGTTACAATTCTTTAGTCATAATTATTCGTTGTCCGTCGTCTAATAGGCTAATAACAGAGTATAGTGAAACTAACGTTGACTAATAGCTGTTAGACGCACTTTACGTCTCTAAAAGCTTTTTAAGTATTCTGCGACGAAACTTGGAAGGCGAGTAACAAATGTTACCCCGTGGTTGTACTTAACGGATGTGACAGCGTTTAATTATTAAATTTACTTAGCAGTTGTTAATGAAGTGACCACGTAAATATGAAAAGCGCTGTGACAGGATCGGCGATTGTTTATGGCTATGGCGATTGCTAAGGTTAAATTATTTGATAATAATGTGTAAAAAAGTTTACTAATTGACTAACTAGAATTTTTTCATGGCTTTTAGGCTGATATAAATATAAACCTTTTTTTACATAGGTTAAGTTTGCGTTTGTCTAAATCTTATACACTTCTTGTCGTTTTTAATAGAAATGTTTTACATATAGAACACTATATTGACTTATTTTATTTCAATTTGTTTGTTTAGTGCACAACAAATACGCAACAGTAACAATATTCGAACTGTCATTGTAAAATTAACATCTGTATGTATCTGTATCAATGGTTGAATAGGTATTATATTAAGTTTCAATTATGTTAGCTAGAAGATACCCGGGCTCAGTAAGCCTCGGATCAAAGTCTGAGTGGATTTACGAAATAGCATTACATCACGTCTAATAGACAGCACATTATTTCATAAAAATCCGAAATATATATATCTAATACCTATCATCATCATATCGAATGAGCCAACTCTGGTGTCGAGAGTTTATCAAGCCGCCCTGAGGGCCTACATGTTATACAATACTATTATAATAATACTCGGTGTATTGTTTAACCGGTTAAACTTAACTTTAGGTTTACCACAACACCTTAACCCCTAACAGTTAATCTAGTGTCAGCAACTTTTTTTATAAACTTTTGCAATGGATAAATAATAATTTGACAACTACATACATACAATCAGGCATTTGACAACTATGTCACAACCACGCTGTTATAAGGTTGATACATGCCTGTATACTGATATCTTTACATAATAATAAAGCTGAAGAGGGTCAAAAGTCTGAACATTGAAGATATTAAAAAAAAGTTTGGAGATACTTGTAATTGATAGCAGAACACGTTAGATAGATAGATAGATATACACTACACTTTATTAAAAACACCAGCAAAATACAGAAATTTACAAAAAATAATATTAAAACTTAAGCCTAGTGTCTTAACTGGCGACCTTATCGCTAAAAGCGATCTCTTCCAGGCAACCAATCTGGCAGGGATAAGACCACGTTCCAACAATTTATAGATATTTTGTCTATTTATCTGTGTCTCTGTTTATCTGTTTGTCTGTTTATTTTAACGCTCATCACGTAAAAACGACTGAACGGATTTCATGATTTTTGTATACCTATAGGGAGAAGTAGGTCTTAGGAGTGTCATAGGCTTCTTTTTATCCTGAAATAATGCGAGCAAAGCCGCAGACGTCCTCTAGTAAATGATATCTTTACATGTTATTTGGCAAAATGACGTGATCAAACTCATGTGCTACGAAACTTATTGTTCCGTACAGGATATGCCTGTAAGCGTCTGTGGACTACAATATCTTTGTCAAAATAGTATGGTGACATTACTAAACTGTGATTTAGGGCGATGGAAGAGCCTGTAACAAGATTCGGGTAGGTGGCAGGATTAGAATCTTAAATGTGTCTTGCCTACGCATTAATTTTAGTACCCATCATGAATTGATAGGCTAACTTCTATAATCGTAAATTGGAGGCGTGTAGTTAGTGTAATTAACTATCTTAATCCTTTGTAGAGGACGGTAAACATAGTTCCTGACTACCCACGTTCTAATCGTGAGATACATACCTACAATACACATATTATGTAGGTAATTATCTTAGCTGAGAATATGGTTATATAGTAGGCCCCGGCTATTTTCATCATAAGCCCTAAGGGTAACTTGAAAACTCTCGACACTAGTGTTGGCCACTTTCATTAGAATTTATTTACTAACTTAACTGGAAATATGTTCTACGTTAATAGTCCTTACCCGCTTCTATGTTAGGTTTTGTTACAAATAGCTAATATGATTGAAGAAATCAGTTTTTATGTGCGTAGGTTTAGTTCCAAAAACCAATTCACTCAATCACTTGCCCAAACAAAGACCACTTTATAGATTAAGAAGTGTGAATTTCGTCCAATATAATTCGTTCCCTATGCGGATTTCCAAGAAAATTGTTCAATGCAAGGTCAAAATATTCATGGTTTATACAGACAGTGGCTGAATGACATCAAACTTGAATGGTTGAGTGAATATATGAATTTTATAAGCTCAGTACGCAAATTCTGGAGCAATCGATTTGAATAGAAGTGCCATTATGTTCAATAG
This sequence comes from Macaria notata, assembly GCA_927399415.1. Classification (NCBI taxonomy): domain Eukaryota; kingdom Metazoa; phylum Arthropoda; class Insecta; order Lepidoptera; family Geometridae; genus Macaria; species Macaria notata. Next base: position 9,067,943 of record OV656727.1, read on the forward strand.
ATTTTAGAAGCAAGGACTGAGCATTTTATCATCATCATCAGCCTGTGAAAAGTAATTTCGTATGAGTGACCAACTAAGGTGAGTTGACTGTTTGGTTTCCCTCCATTTTGCCTTCGGCCTGGAATTTTATCTCTGTGTTGGATCCTGTTCTACAGACAAAATTCAGTTTCATTTACTTTAAAAATGTTATATCATCGTGTAAAGGAAAAACTTGTAACTTAATCACATAATATCTATTATTTTTTCCTTATCATACCGCAAAAATACGACATTGTATTTGTCTTGGAGGTACTACGTACAATATTTGATTCTAATTGAGAATGACATCGGTAAGTTTCTTACCAGAAAACAATGCAATGATTTAACTTTTCTTTTAGATACGGCTAACATTTTTTTAAAAATTAAACGGTTTCGCACTTGACCATAGTTTGCCTGATGGTAAGCATTAACCTAAGATGGAGCGTGCTTATCTGATAAAAACTACTAACATAACGTACAATTTCTAGTTATATTTATTTTGTACTCAGGTAAATAGATTAAAATTCAACTGTTGATGTTAAAATTCGTCTTCCCTGTCTCGTCAAACGTGGCTTAGACTCTAAAAGGCTCTCGTAAAGAGTCAAAGCAAATAAACTTCATATGGGAGTGCCTTATTACTAGAGACAGCAGATGTTTGTGGGTTTTAGGACTTTAACTAGAATATTATATATTTATCCGAACATTTTTTGAAGATAAGTATTTAAAATCAAATTCAAATTCATATATATAAGAGATTTTGATGTATAATAGATAGTAGGTGCATTCTAGTACATAACTTTGCAACATGCAATTTTTTTTTAGTTTTTAACTTGTTCTCTCTTTAACATCAACACATACATTACATACCTACATACATTAAAACACTAATATTATTGGTAACAAGATACGAATTTTCAGTTGTTATTCGTGTTTATCGCTTTACAGTCTGTGTAAGATTACTTAAAATAAAAGAATAAGTTTATCACAGATTTCTTTAACACCAAATGAATGCACTAATAATACTCATTAAACTTATCTGGTTTTTTTTAATAAAATCAGAATCCTTTTTACTACAGAAAACATACAAAAATCGTATAACTTGGCCACCCTAAAGAAAACCGTCGCGAACTCCAAGCAAGCTTCAGAGAATGTAACTACGTTATTACATATACGAGTCAACATTATTTTTATCTACCGAGGAGTTTTCTTTGCATCCCTCTAGGTCGAGTTTGCTTAATGTTTTGTTTGTGAACGCTTAGTACTTATGTGTTATACGTGCATTGCTGGTTCATGGAACTAGGGAATTCTTAGGATTAGAATGTAGGTACTCTGGTACCTATTTTTTTAGAAACTAATCTACTTAAGTGATTGAATGGCAATTATTTTTGACGTATGAAGTAGGGTGTTTTGCAAGTTAATTGTAAAAAACAAAATTTGAGAAAAAAAATCTTTGAAAAACTAGAGAATTAGAATTCAGTTTGACGTCATAGTTGTGAGAAAATGACGTCTTCCCAATAGATTATTTAACAAAACGATTGGGAAATGCGATTGGAATAGGTGCACAGTTATGAAAGTTATTATAATTTTATACATTTATTTGTTTTTTTTTTATTTTGGTCAGGTGCTAATACTAAAATTATGACTGTTTTCAAATGTAGATTTACAAAAAGGTAAGGACAAGTAAGACAAATTAAACGAAAACGATTTAAGCTAGCAATGTTATTAAGGTTATTTTATTATAAAAAAATATCGATGGGGACCAACGTAATCAAAGTAAGACCTTGATCGGCAATGAAGTCTTTTCCTTTACTTGAAAGTAAATTCCTCTCAACCTATATCCTTAACACAAGAGTATAAGGTTATAATTTGCATGGATATTGCAAGTGACAGTTGCAAATGTAGATCGGTGATTGGGGCTTGTACGCCGCGGGGTGTGGAATAACAAGCTACTGTGGGGAAATATTTTAAAGAGAAACTCTTTATAGTCAAATATATGGACGGTTACCTAGATATGACAAACCTACGTCGTGTATTGTATTTTTTCGTATTTACCGTGAAATAAATTAGCGTGGAGAGAAGATGCTGACCACGATGCACTTTCCAGGTAAAAATCCAATAAAATACAAATCTCAATTATGAGGAAATCGTCGCGAGCAGCGGGAATAATAATTTAATAATTAAATTATAATAATTTAATAATTTCATCAAATCTCAATTATTTGAATATGATGGACAGAGGAGTGCGCAAAAAAATTAAATAACTAAGTACTAAACTGACATCTAACCTTTATGCGTTGACACAAGACGTGGAAATCAAGTAACAATGAGATCTCGAGTATTTTTATCATGTTTGTTGGCAAATTAGCTGTACCCGATAGACTTTGAACAAAACTAGCACAGTAACACACCATCGGCACTCACGCAGTAATTCATGCCTCAAACGTCAGATTAATCTAAGGCGCGTACACCGTTGATTGTGCGAATAATAGTCCGCATCTCGGCCAGCGTCAAAGCCGAGTGCAAAGGAACAAAGCCTCCAATTACCCAGGCGAGCACGCCGTGGGATTTTAGCTACGAATTATTCATACTAAAGAACTGTGGTTCCTTAGAAATGTTGCGTTGAAAATGTTCCCACATGTCTCTTATATGCATCACTCGCACGCTAATCTACAAATTTACATCCTAGTGTGGAGCGTACAGAACAAAATTTTATGTTAGAACACAAGTTTAGCTACATAAATTTTCTTTGAAAAAAAAAAGAAGCAAATAATTAATAATAAATTCTTTATCTTATAAAGCTTGCTCGTGACTGGTAATGATGCCAGAAATACCCGAACGCTGCTGAATTCTTGGCCACAGTTGAGCCACCAAACGGTTTATCCCCGCTCACCAAAACAACCGCGGCAGCGATGGTTGACTTGGAATATGTTCGAGGTGGCCAAGCTGTTCGTGCTGCACGAGAAGGGCTAAGACTACACTGAACATATAACTATACTAAACCAGTGACGTTTTTGGCTCAATAACGTTTCCACATTACGAATTATTCGTAGGCTTTTAGTGAATAATGAGGCCGCTTATCCCAGCGGATGACGGCTTCGCTAGAATTGTTTTTGAGTGGGACTGCGGACCACCCGAACGCCACTCCAGAGCCTTACACGTACTCGTCACTCTGGGTCACAGTGACACGAGTGTAGGTGGGATACAGTGTTCTAACTTAATTAGCTGCTGAATGGTGAATGAGCGAGCCCAGTGGCAACAGGCGGAATTCGAATATTGTAGAGCCGATGTAAAATTTCAAATTTGTATGAGAACAAATCGGTAAAAATGCATGCTTGCAACAAGCCCATTCCTAGGGCTTGTTGCAAGTGAATAATGTAAGTACTAACAAAATTTTACGTAAGAAGCTTGTATTCATTTTACATTGGGAAATGTTTTTAACTAGAGTATATGACTGTGGTTTCGGTTATTTTGTCTCGCGATTAAAAGTAGCTTATGTGACTTTCAAGATTCTATTGCCCTATACCGTCACGATAACAAAAACCACGATGCTCCGTCGACCCCCGTGGCATCGTGAAAGGAAAAGAGCAAACAGAAAACCTCTATCTTTTACATTCTGGTATAATGCGAACAATAGCTGTGATCGAAATAATTTCTGATTGTTTTAATTTCCTTATTTTTGGTTGTGGTTACTAATAATACCACACAAAGGTATAATCATAGGTAGGTACAACTTTATTTGTATATTTAAGTAAAGTTATGTAACTCTAAGTAAGTACTTAGTGAGACAAAGCACTGTCATTATAGTGTGCGGTGGCGCTCTGTTTTATGTCTCGCACATTTGCCGCTGCGGTCACTGCGTCAACACAATTTGCGCTCGCTCTTACCTTCACTTGACATTTTACACAAAACGTACCAACGCCGCGCAAGCCTTTTCAATGCAGCGTTCGTACCTTCACACAAAAGATAAAATATTACTCGCAAAACATAATTTTTCCACGTGAAAATTAACCGAAATTATGAAATGTCAGACGCAAAATTCAGCGCTAGTTTTACGGATCTACCGCCAAAAGTTCAAGGGCTCGGGGACTTTTGCAAACACGACAACTCTGCGTGTGGCTGCAATCGAAACTAAAAACCATTGCTATAAACTACTAGAATGTAAGATTGAAAGACAGCAGTGTTGCCACCTGAAGATGAGAAGTATTCTTGCGGCCACTATACTCATCTTATACAGAGTAAGTAACATTCACCATCAGCCAAGTGTCGTTTAAGTTTACCAGTTTATGACAATGGGGCAAGTTGAAGAGATTATATTAAGGGCGGCAATGTAGCAGTTTGTAAAGGAACTTTCTGCTCTAAAGATAGACGGTCCTAAACCAACAAATATGAAGCGAGATTTTAACATGTTTACCGAGTGTGCCAGATTTAATATTATTAGGGTCAGGTAGTAATTAAATCCTGTCTATATACCTTCCCTCGTTTCAGAACCTTGGGCGCTTCGCCTGCATGTTAACGAGGAAATCAGATGAAAATGTTGGAAGTCTAGCTATAAAATACTGTGTTAGAACGGTTTCAAGTGAGACCGGAATTTTATGGTGCACCATAACTATGAGACATGATCGAGAAAACCTGCGAATTATGAGATTATTTGACGAAAAATATGTAATTGTATGTATGTGAGTATATTAGTTTTACCGAATCAGAAACTTATTAAAAAAAGTGTTCACAGCCATTCTAGTTTTCTTTATAAAGTATTTTTTTGACGAATCTCAACCACTACATTGTACTCAATTTGATAAAGTTAGTTTGGGTTTTTGAAGCGACAAACATGTAAGCGCATAAATATTATATTTTTTTTATTTTTAAAATGAATCTACAAACAGAATAGCCACATAAATTGCAATCACTGAGGCGAGTAAAAGTAAAAACTGCGAGTTCCGAATATGTACTTAAATTGTACTGGCCGCTGGCCAGGCTATTCTTAAGACGCTAACTTAAAATATTTCAGTCTACGCGGTAAAGATATTATCACGACCCACATAAACTGCATTTATTTGATTTCAAAACAAGTCACGTCGCTGTTTTCAAAGAAAAATGACGCCATTACAGGCTTTTTCTTTTGCAGAAAACACAAAACACAACTTTGGATTCAAGTGCCATCTTATGTAAGAATCTGTTTTATCGGCCATGAATTATTTTTTTACGTTTAGCACTCCGCTCTAGGTGTGACGTTAATTTTCTGCAAACACATTAAAGGAAACTTTAATGTGTCCCATAAATACGTTACATTTACACAAACAGTACAGCATCTTTTCAGTCGAGGGAGTGAAATGCTCTGTCACAGAGTAACAATATGTCTGAATTCAATCTAGCCATGAATCCCGCGTGTTATACGTTTGTTGCAACATTGGCTACTGCATAACTTGTACTGCTCCCTGAACGATGGGACCGAACGGCTCACCATGTTTTATTGTGAGTAGCTATTCCTTGACACAAAATTGCGAATTAAAAGAAAATTCACGTTTTTATTACGTCGTAATTTTGGTCCCTGGCAATTCCGCCGTTTAGTGTCCGTATTTAAATGTTCCGACATTTGATATTTGATAAGGGGTCGGAATAAATATGCTCGGACATTTTATGGGATTGGAAAGAAAGTCTGGAAGTAATAATGTAAAGTTATTATCCTGTCTCGTAGAATTTCCTGTAGAATATTAGAAGTTTTTATTGGACTTCTAAATTAAAGTGAGTAGACTCCATCTTAGGTATCCACATGTATTATCATTAAACAAATCGTGGTCAAACATATTTATACTAATATTATACAGCTGAACAGTTTGTTTGTTTGTTTGAACGCGCTAATCTCAGGAACTACTGGTGCGAATTGAAAAATTCTTTTTGTGTTGAATAGACCATTTATCGAGAAAGGCTTTATGCTATATTACATCACGCTGCAACTAATAGGAGCGAAGAAATAATGGAAAAAATGGGGAAAAATATTTATCTTTGAGGGCTTCCGTTGCGCGAGCTGCGAAAACGGGTTCAAGTCGTGGGTAACAGCTATAATTTATGAAGCTGAAGAGGTAGTTTGCAAAATTAAATACCCAAAATAACTATTCCACGCGGAAGAAGTCACGTGCCCAGCTAGTTATGTATGAAACATAAAAAAGGCAACCAGAGTTTCATGTACTGACCATTGTGCAAACATTTTTTGTTTCTAATTTTCGGCGCGACTGCTTTTAATATTGTACTTTGAAAACGTTAATGCAAAATCAGAGCTCCGCAAAGTAATTTAACGAGAATTAGTGGGACCGAGGGTTCCGCCGGTGGTCGGGTCTGGGCTCACATGAGGGCAGTGCATTCAAGCGCACGTAATTTGTAGTCCATTTCTATGTGGGTCCGCGACAACCCTGCAGATTTATACCTAAACCTTCAAGGGAACCCTGTCGAGTATAATTGTGAATTATAAGTAGGTATTTAAAGCTGACGATCAGCTTACAGTTTTGTAAGGAGAGAAGGTATTTTTTTTGTATAAAATCTCGATTGATGTGAGTTTGGTATAAGCTGGCAATCAAGTTACAATCCTGTCTGACGGAATAATACATTTTGGTTTCTCAAAAAGTTTGAAGTATTGACGGTAGTTATCACGATTACTTAATGCAATGGCAACATTTTAATGCTCATGCCTTTTTTTGCAGACCTCCTTAAGTTAAAAGTATGCCAAAGGAGATAAAGGTCGTGACTGCGAGTTGGAAAATTAAAAAGAGCTGATCGGCAAACTGTTGAAGAATTTTAATACAAAGATGGATAAGCGTCTACGGGAAGTCACGATTTTCTTTCCTTGTTTACAAGTTTTGGCGTTCCTGAAACGTTTTTCTTAAACTTTTGGTTTTTATATTTCAGGGAAAGCGGGAAAACGTATTCGATTTGCTAATATACTATCAAAACATTTATTTTTTATTTTACCACCAAACGCAACGCTTCTTTAATCTAAATTTTCTGGGCTCAGAAAGTTAGGCATATTTTTAAACGTTTTGATAACTAGACTTAAAAGGTTTTTTTTTCATCCAAACATATTGAAGTCTAAGTCCATTTCAATACCTGATTCTAATCTCACTCAAGAGCAAGCAAATTGAATCACATATGCACTTTATTTACTGAATTCCGCAGTGATTGTATTCACGGTGCGAGCTCGCACGAGTCGCACGACGCAATTTGTCGGACATTTCTCTTGTGTGTCGTCGTAACAAAGCTGCGAATCGAGCTGACGCGACTATCGATAATGCCCGGTTTACACGAGCTTCATTTCTAGAACTCACTATTATTACAGAAGTTTGGAATCTACGTCACATGCAGTCACAGAAATAAATTATTTGTATGCATGCAGTACTCATAAAGCGTTTGTGTGTGTGAGTGTATGTTTCTCCCTCTCGGTCAAGCGTCTGGACCCTATTTGATGAAATTTTGTTTGAATATTGATAAGTTCAAACAGGTTTTTATCTTGGTTTGACGTGGGTAAAACAGTATAAAATATTTACCAAAATTTGTAGTTACGTGTAAATTACTTACATTTTTAAGAATATCACTCTTGATAATGGAGCCTACCGCTATAATTCTACTCTCCACAATACAATTTTAAACTAGGTATCTTCTTTAAATCAAAAGTGTGCTTTACTAAGGTTTGTCAAAATTTACTCAAGTTAACTTTTATAGGTTAGTGTAGCCTAGGTTTAGTTCGTTCGTATTACTGCTTTTGTTCTTATTAGCGATCGCCTTCGACAGTTTTTGCGCGTTTTTAAAAGAATAGCCATAACTAGCACACTCGTAAAGAACTGTCTCGTTAGGTTAACTCGATAAGTATCGAAGTGGTTGAAATAATAGATCGAACATTTATTGGTGGCATTTCCTGTTACGATAGCGTACTTTTTACTTAGTTAAAGAACGTTTTGTCATCTTTGAATGATTTTTTTATCTTATATTTTTGGTGACTTTGCTTACCAGATTTTAAAAGACATGATATCGTAAGACTTTAGTGATGACTATCTACTTTTTGATTTGACAATCAGTTATTTATTTATTCAGGTACCAATGGGAATAAGTCCTACCAACTTTTGTAATTGGAACTTACTTCTCACAAATGTAAAAAACGACAACAATCTTCAAAAGCCGTGCAATCTTGCTATTCAATTAAGCCAAGTCAAACTGAAGATATTTGTGCGACTCGATCGGGTGAAAAACACTTCACAGCTAGCTTCTAGACTGTGTTTATCGGATAAAGATTTTTCTAGAAGAAATCTCCTGTCGAGTGAAAACTCCTCGGTTGGAAGTGAAAGGATTATGTAAAGAATGGTTGATACGAAAATGTTGCTATATCTGTATGTTTGTTTCATTTTTGGAGTGTAACTTTTCTAAATTTATCAAGATATTATATTTAGATTAAAGAAAAAGCCAAACAACAACGATTTTCATTACTTTTCAATTTTTACTTTACTTTCATTGAAGTAAAACATTTATTATTGTGCAATGGGTAACTGCCAGATTCAATAATTCCTTATTTTTTATGATACTAACTATAATTTTAAGGTTAGGTATATATATCCTGGTAACATTACAATTAAACTTGGTACAAATGCTGTTTTAAAAATAAATTTGCACACAGACAACTAAATATATATCAGTTTAACAATCGTTAGTTTCAAATCTAATCCGTTGGCAGTCCTCAGAGAACCACAAAATGCAATTATCGACCGACGTCGCCCGCAGAGGTATGTTCGAATAGCATTCCAATAGCTTAAGTATGACTTAGGAGTATGAGTAGACTTAGACTAAGACAGGTCCTTCTATGCATGAGATGTGAACTGACTTAGCATGTCACTGGAGTGGGGACTGGTTTTAGTGAGGGGACACTTATAAGTGGAGGTTAACAAACTAGACGTTAACGGGATTCTTCTGACTTTATATAAATTTACCGTACTTACCTATATGCTGGCTCTTATTTATTATTTTAGATTAAATTTAAAAAATCGGGTACCTTAGTTGTTTAACTAAAGTCTAGCTACGGATAGTTAAGGCTTCTTAGTTTATGTTTTACTTTATGAACCCAAACGATGTACATTTTTGTGAGGGTAATGTAAGTTTTTTTTGTATTTGGTTTGTTTTTGGTTCTAACTAAAAGTATATCAATTATGTGTTGTATGTAAGTTTTAAGCCATCCCTAGAACATTTATTTTATCCACACTGACTTCTTCTTCTATCTTTCACTTTGATGATTACATTGATGACGTATAAAACATTTGCTCTGTGTAGTAACTAAAACCTACAGAACCTACCTAAGATATTTTAATTCACAAATTTAGCAGGGAGCTTTGTAGATATTGCAAAAGTTGCATCGAAAGGACGCCCTGAATGCAATAATAAGCTCCAGATTGAGAATTGTTGAACTACCACATACGCATCCTTACTTACAACATACATCACTATACAGTAGTAAAGATAGCAATATCGAACAGTGGCTTTTTTTCTAAGATAGGTATAAATAATGAAAAGGCCCAGAATGAAATTTTGTAAGCAGGTATGTAAATTTTTCTGTAGATTTAAGGTACTAAGCAAACAAAATATCAATAAGAATTTACTCGTCCCAAGCCATAAATCCCAATATATTTTATAAAACAAATTAACGAGGCACATATTTGTCATTGAACAATATTACAGCTATTTATTTGGATTATTATCAAAATAATTTGTGTTGGAAATATTACTTTCTTAGTTCACACAATTTTTTTATAGATTTTTCATCAACAACCAAAAGTATCGTCTCTGCCTCTCAGTGCACGGGAAATCTCAAATATTTCCAAAGTGAGCTTTTAGTAACATTAAGGAATAGTTTTAAGTTTTAAGCCACTTCTAAGTTGTTAGTTGTGGCAATAAGCATTACAGTAGCTGTAAAGTTTAAGCACCTAACAGTTAGATCTAAATTGCACAGCGAATAGGCATTGATCGAATCCTAGGCCGTCTGATTAGCATTTAGAAGATACTCATAATCAGGTGTCGGTAACGGACAGCGATTTGAATATCTGAGTGGTTTTGCTGTAAATAATATATAATTGGATGCTTAAGTTTGTCATTTACGTAAATTTATGTAAAAGTGACCAAATCTAATGTCGAGAATTATTAACTGCCCTAAAGGCCTCTGGTATAGATTAATAACTGCCATGCAAGAAATAACTGCAAACCTAAACCAATTGTAACACCATTACTGGGCACCCATCCAAAGATGGAAGGCATGGAAAATTACTTTATATCAGTAATTAATTGATTGCATGCAAATTTATATGCTTCAAATCAAATGTAAGTCAGTTATTTTTTTCAGATTTTTTTTATTTTGAAACCCCTGATTCAATGTCATATTTCAAAATTTCTTATATGCTAGTTATATACCATAGGTACATGGAAATAAGTCGTATAAACTCGCCCGTTTTGTTTCAGCATAAAGTTACAAAGTGTATCTGACTCCTGTATAGAGCCCATGTTAATCAGCCAACTTTGTGTTCAACTCTACTTTGAATAGAGTTTTGGTTCATACGAACTTAATTATACTAAGTTAAGGAACTTAATGAATTTTCTTAATACTATTTATGCTTTCAAAGAACGTACGTGTATGATTTTTGGTTGAAACATATAATTGTAGAAAAAAAATACAGTTATTGAGTACGTGGCGTAAAAAGTATGCAATTAATTTTCATTGTGGTTTTGTAATTGTAAATAAAATGACATCCTGCGTACCTAAATTTAATTGGCTAAAGTGACGCTAAAGACATGTTCTCAATATAATTGCGTATTTTATTTTAAAATTGAACTTAGAAATTAATGTATAGATTTCAATTCATTTGTTATCAAACAGGGTAAAAATTTAGTAGGTAGAGTTGTTATGTACTATTTTTATTTATTTTTCATATTTTTGTTATCAAACAGGGTAAAAATTTAGTAGGTAGAGTTGTTATGTACTATTTTTATGACAGTGACTAGCAACACTTCGTTTTATTGTTTCCGGTTCAGTTGTTTGAACCTGAAAATGTAGTAACAACCATACACAAACACATACAGCTTACGCCGTAAATCATTATAATTTTTATTTCAGTCTCTTTATACCTAATAACGGTCGCATATTAAACTCCATTATTACAAAACACAGTTACAGAATTCCTGCGCTCATTCAAATGTATCCATTCCGCAATAGCGAGATCGTAAACAATGGCATTAGTAATTTTATTGCCAACAAATAGCTTTCAATGGCAATTTGAATCGCGTTATCAATATTTAAACAGTGGTATTATCCATCGAGTGCGATTCGAATGAAACAATACGGGCTATTGTCGCCGACCTAATATTTTAACTCAGAACAAATAAAGCTCTCAAACACAGAGCTCGGTTGTTATTAATCGGAGGATGTATTTTATAGTAGGTACGCCTCGTGGTGTGTGTGTGCCCGTGATTTTGTTCGTCACAACGCTTGGGAGATTTACCTGGAATATTATATGAGATTCTGTGTTTCATATTGAAAACATCTTTGAACTAAACTTCAAGATTCTATATATGATGGCATGTGCTGTATGTTTAAAAATAAAATTAATATTGTACTCTATGGGCTGTACGAGTATACTATGTCACTAAACAAACCAACCTTACTGTTTTTTTTTATGAGAGGTCCTGAAAATATTAGCATTGATAGTTATATTATACAGATTCTATGGCTGGAGTCAAATCTTTTTAAATCAACGTTTACGATACAATCAATTACATTATTTAGAAACAGATTTCATATCTTATATCTTTATAAGCGAGTGTGGCTCAGCGGTTCTAGTGTTTGCTTTTCATCCAGACGCACCCTGGTTCGAATACGCCCTACACCAATGACTTGTATTTTCAAGTTATGAGTGGATTTGCGCTCGCTTAGCGGTGAAGGAAAACATCGTGAGGAAACCGACATGTTTGAGGACCACAATATCTGAGGACATGCGTCTTCCGAGGAAGGACCTGGGCGCCCACCACGATGTCTCTGCCCAAGAAAACTCCCCTAACGAATTAATTCTGCGGGGGAGTCACGACCCTCAGTCATGAGGAAATACGACTCAAAGAGAGAGAGAGATCTTTATACCATATTACATTATACGTTACGAATCACTGATTTATAAAATAATAATGGCCATAAAAACACGACGCAGAATTAAACCATCCATAGTCTCCAGCCAATTACAAGACTCAAATCAAAATGAAGTATAAACGTGTAGCCACGCTTATATCACAAATAGAAAGGTGCAAAGCAAGGATCGAGCGTACGCAAATTGCAAATACAACGATATAGTATCTCAGCCTGGTTCTCATACCCGAGTACTCCCTGGAGATACAACATCTTAGAGCAATTTAATCCTTATGGATTGAAAAATAGAGATTGTTTTTGAAGGTGTAATGGTTCTTACAGCGTAGTACACGTTCTCCCACGCAGCACGTGCTTAAGATGCACTGAACCTTGTCGTGTCTTCACGAACGCATTCAATAACGCATATTATTGTTTCTTATGATATTGAAAAAGACAACGGAGAAAACCAGTTTATTTGAAACGGAGTTGGAATGTTCTAGAAATTTGTTTTAAAATGTCGTTCAGTAATACAAGAGTTTTTTATTCAAAAACCTAACATACTTACATTGTTGTTTATATCAAACCGCGTCAGATATCCGGTTATGGAAATTAATTAGCTTTAAAAAACAATTAATATCAGTTATCAGAAGGCTAGTTAGTCGGTTTCAACATTTCTTTTATTATTTTTATATTAATAAGAGATTAATGCAAAGTTAACGGGTGCAAGATCCACAATAGTTTTGAGGCATCGAACTATGATGTATTAAAAAAACGTAGTAATATCCATCAATTTTATACAATCCAATATTATAATTATACCAGGAAATGTAAGTTTTTTAGAATCACACCACCCAAGTAGGCTTGCGAATCGGAAGTGTAAAGATTCCTGCGGCCTGAGGTCGAGCACGTGGGCGGTGGGCGTTCAGATCTCAACGCAGAAATTGATAATTGCAGACTGTTCCTTTTAAATATGGTCATGAGTTGTTAATTGTACAGTCTTGGCCATCCTTTTCTTTTGCTTTTGAATTCAGTGTTACTTGTAATATGTATTTAAATGTACGCATATATTATAAAAAATATTTAAAAAAAACTTACAGAAGACCCTATCACCGATATACTTACCAAAGTATTAATTTATAAGGTTTTAAATGAAAAGTTTGTGAGTTTCAAAAATTCTCAGTACTATAAAAGTTGTTTCTGAAAGTTTGGACATAGTTACTCAACAATAACCCTGAATAAACCTTTTTCTGATGTAGAAGCAATAAAGAATCAACTTTCTTAAGAACTGCTCGCGACAGCTTGATTGGGGTCCATTAATTTGTTATAAGATTGATTTTAAGTGAACCCTTTTAAGGACACAAATAAGTCATTTGCAATGTCTTCAGAAAATACAGTTTTTCTTTATAGAAAAAGTGTAAAATCGAGATAAAAGTACGCATTATTAATGATTAAGTGAAGTGTCTTTAATTGTGTAGTAGAATAAATGAGTTTTCTTTGAAGACCTACACTTCAAAATAAAAACCTTTTGTACAGAAAATTACTGAAAGAAAACCTAACAGTAACTTACTTAATTGGTAAACAAACAACGGACATTTTTTAATGTTTTCAATGCTGGGTAATTATTTTCTAAGCAAGAAGATTTCTTAACAATTATGATATGTGGGACTAGTAGGTTTTACGTTGTTATATTTCGCGTATACATTTAGGCACAGTTCACAAGCTTCTTTACGATTGTGTTAACATTCAAAGTTCTTAACCACTTAGCGCCCTATTGGGGGACTACCATAATTTAGTACAGCAGCCATAGTCTTAGTATTACTTGTACTTGTTTCGGTCTTTATAAATAAATGTGATAAACGATTTATATGCATAACAGTTATAGCTTCGTTATGATTTGTAGCTTTGCTTGAGGTACAGATGTAAGATTAAAATAATATGGTTCCTACTAAGCTTTAAAATCTAAGCCTCAAATGCTAAGGGCCTGAATTGCTTTTAAATTCTAGTACCGATATTGAATGTAAAAAAGTCATATGTGATGTTATTAATATTTACTAAGTTATTTCCATTTTTACAACAAATGAATACTAGAACTCGTAAATTAAAAGTTTACGGTAATCATAGAGTAGCGTACAAGAAGAGAGGCCTATGCTCAGCAGTCGGTGATAACAGGCTGATGATGATGATGAGTCATAGAAAGCTCTTTTAGTAACCTCATCGAAGATTGCCAGTGCCAGTCATGCATATTTAAAATACTTGCTAATTTTACCCGAGCTGCTGTCCCGATTATATAATTGGAATTCCTGAAGGTGTATTACCTAGAGACAACTCCATCTGGCTTCGATCTCATTAGCGTAAGAGTGGAGAAACTGAGGTACTTACATGCAAAACTCTTTTCATATTTTTTCTATTAAATAACATGCTATTTTGTCTTTAAGCCATGTCAGAAGCCTTTAAGGCGGTTTGAAAACTCTGACACCATTTTTTTTTTTTTTTTTTTTGACCCAGGAAAACCTTTTAAAATTACCACTCGACCCCGGGGAGGGCGAGTGGTTATGTGGGAGTCTCCGCCAGAAGGCCGGCATACCCACTAAAAACCTGGGGTGTTCCACCTCTGCATCGCGATCAGGGCCCCGAGAGTGCGATGCATGCGTCCGCAGCCCTGGCGATGCTGGCCCGGAATCAGGCCCCGTCTCGGGGAGCTTTTGCTCGACCCTCTAATGGACGACGTGTCGGAACACGGGACACGTCGTGCATCCTGTGGGGACACAGTCCTAAGGGCAACAGGTTCCCCGACCTGCCGCCCGGAGTCCCCTTTACGGAGGTCGGCGGTCGTGCGCCAAGCGCCGCCCTCCAACGCGCCTCCTGCGCAGGGAGTTTGGCTCCGCAAACCTCTCCCGCGCGCGCTCCGCCTCCTCCTTAAGTGCGAGAACTTCTTCGCAGAAGTCTCGCACCGCGTCCCAACCAACGTCGCTCTCGATCATCGCTTTCGCAACGGCCGGGAGCGACAGCCTCCGGTCTATGGCAGCCACAAGCCGCGCCCTCTGTTCCTCCCACGCCGAGCACTCCGCGAGGGTGTGCTCCGCCGTGTCCTCCGGGTCCCCGCAATGGTGACAGGCTGGTGTCTCCTCCCTCTGCACAACCCCGAACAGGAATCGGCCAAAACAGCCATGGCCTGTCAGGAGCTGCGTGACACGGAAGGAGAGAGACCCGTGCTGCCTCGTCAACCACTGCACGAGGACAGGGCGGATTGCCTCCACCGTCCGCACACCCGCGGTAGGCTCTTCGAGCCGCCGCTGCCACCTTTCGATGGCATCGTCCCGGGCTTGTTGCCGTAAGCGCCGCACCTCTACGGGCAGGGGGTACTCACCTCGCTGCTTGGCTGCCGCTAGCACCTGGTATATCCGGGCCATCATTTCGGCGTCTATGTCCCATGGGACAGAGCCTGCCAACGCGCAGGCCGCCTCGTAGGAGACGGTCCTGTAGGCTCTTGCCGCCCTGATGGCCATGAGCCGCTGTGGCCGCCGAAGAAGCCGAATATTTTCGGCTTTCAGGGCCTCCGCCCATATGGGTGACCCGTACAGCGCCATCGAGCGTACCACCGCTGTATAGAGGCGGCGGCACGCGATGCTAGGCCCACCCAAGTTCGGCAGGAGGCTGCCGAGGGCAGCGGCTGCCTTTGTCAGCCTCGGGACCAGGCAGCGGAAATGCTCCCGGAAATTCCATCGGCTGTCGAGGACAAGTCCCAGGTACTTCATCGTACCTCCGACGCCGATGGTAGCACCTCCCACCACCAACTCCGCCCCCGCAGGAGGTCCGTTCCGAGGGCCGTGAAAACACAGCGCCTCGGACTTTTCGAGGGCCACCCGCAGGCCAAGGCGCCTGATGCGCGCCACCACATTCCCAACACCCGCCGTTGCTAGTTGCGCGGTCCTCCGGTGGTCTCGGCCTCGCGCCAACACTAGGGTGTCGTCGGCGTAACACACCAAGCTGACCCCCCTCAGGCTGCCACCACGGAGAACCCAGTCGTAGCCGATGTTCCAGAGCAGGGGCCCGAGTACAGAACCCTGCGGAACACCGCACGACATTTGCCACCTGCCCCACTCGCCCCTCATCGGATAGACAATAAATCTATCCGAGAGGTAGTCCGCGAGGATCCGGCGCAGGTAGGCGGGAACCCCATGGTACCGCAGCGCCTCCTTGATGCAGCTCCAGGGGAGGGTATTGAAGGCGTTGGCGATGTCTAAAGACACCGCCAAGACGACCTCCCCCTGGGACACCGCATCTTCCGCTAGGGCCCTCACCATCGATATGGCATCGATGGTGGACCTGCCCCTGCGGAAGCCGAACTGGCAGTCAGCCAGATCCGGCCCGACACGTTCCAGGTGCTGGCTGAGGCGCGCCGCGATGACGCGCTCCAGCAGCTTGCCCGATTCGTCCAATAAAACGATCGGGCGGTACCCGCCGGGTGAGTCCGCGGGCCTTCCCTCCTTGCGCAGCAGCACCAGGCGCCCGGTTTTCCACTGCCGTGGAAATCGCCCACTCCGGAAACACTCCGTGAGGAGGTTTTGGAAGCGTTGGCCCAGAGCCTCCAACGCTAGCACCCAGGCCCGTCCGGGAATCCCGTCAGGACCAGGGGCCCTGTTTTTGGCCCTGAGCCTGTGGATGGCCGCCGCAAGCTCACCCTCGGACACCTGCGGCACCTCCGCTTCCTCCTCCTGAGCCTCACCGCTTCCCGATGTTGGTAGCATGACCGGTGTGGCATGGTCCCCCACGCGCGGGAACAACGCACCTACCACTGTCTCCACGAACTGCGGCTGCATAGACGCAGTCAGTGGTGGCGCCCACGCGCGGAGCCTGCCCCGGACCATCTTGTAAGGCCGGCCCCACGGATCGCGGTCTAGCTCTTGGAGCATCTCCTCGCGAGCCCCCTCTCTCGCCTCCAGGATCGCCGCTTTGTAAGCGGTCTGCGCGATTCTGTACAACGCGTACAACTCCACCTCCTCAGTCTCCACTCGCCGCCGCCGTCTGCGATAACGCGTGTACCGGCGCCTTGCCCTCACACATTCCTCGCGGAACTGTGTGAGTCCGGCATTCCACCAGTACACGTTGCGACGGGGCGGCAGAGCCTTGACGCGAGGCATGCACGCGTCGCATACCTCCACGAGCGCTACGCAGAACCACTCTGCTTCGGCGTCCACGTCCATTGGGCCCTCTGGCGCCCGGGACCACGATTGGACGAGGGCCGCTTCAACGGCCATCTCGCAGTCCATCCGCTTGAGGGCCCACCGCGGCGAGTTCTCCCTCACAGGGATCATCGCGCTTGCTGGGAGAGGCAGGTCGTACCGGATATACCTGTGATCTGACAGGTTCTCCTCATCCGCCAGCACCTCCCAGTTTTGAATACGGCGCGCGAGAGCAGGGCAAGCGAACGTCAAGTCCACTATAGAGTTGCCCTGTGGTCGCACACACGTATGCACGGTCCCCCTGTTCAGAAGAACCAGGCCCGTAGCCCTCAGCCATTCCTCCAACGCCTCACCCTTGGCGTTGGTGGTGCGCGAACCCCACATTACCGAGTGGGCGTTGAAGTCACCCGCGACGAGGACCTGGTAGCGGTGGCACTGGTGCACGAGTGACTCCAAACTCGTGAGCCAAGCCTCATACTCAGCACGGGTCTTGTTGGGGGATATGTAAACGCCCACAAAGGCCATACCCCCCGCAAAGACGGCCACCCAGCCATTGCCGCTCTGCACCCTTTCTACTGGGGGACACCCAGCAGAAGCTACAGTGACAACTGCTGCCACTCCGTCAACGTCCCCAGCCCAGTTGCTCTGAGGGGAGACGAAGTATGGCTCCGCCAGAATCCCAACCGAGATGGAATGCTGCGCCATGCTCTGCATCAGGAGATGCTGAGCAGTGGCGCAGTGGTTGAGATTCACCTGCAGAATGCGCAGGGCCATACTATGCCGGATCGGTCGACATCCCCTCGGCCTCAGCGACTGGGAGAGTCGGAGGCGGCTGGGTCACGGCCACAGCAGCCCTCGTCCTCGCCTTCCCTTTGGGGGCCTTACAAGCCCGCCCTCCAGCACGGTGATCTGCCGGCTTGCCCGCATCTGCACACACTGAGCAGTGTGGAGCAGCCGAGCAGTCCGCAGACTTATGGCCAAGCTGGCCGCACCGGTAGCACTGGCTACTGCGGTCCACCGCTGAACCGCACTGTTCCCGGACGTGCCCCAACTCGAGGCACCGGAAGCAGCGCAGTGGCCTCTGGTCCAGCAGCTTCACCTGCGCGGATACCCAGCCGACCAGAAGTCTGCCACCAGTCACCTTCTTTGCGGCTGTCACCGGGCAGCGCACCAAGCACGTTCCGAGCCCAGCCGCATTGAGCCGGATCACTCCGACCTTTACGGCGTCGGTCGTGCAGCCCCCAGCGCGCGCCACGGCAGCCGCAACCTCCGTCTCGGTCACGGAATCATCCAGCCCACTGATGCGCACCTCCACGCTTTTAGTGGGTCTGGAGATCCGGACCTCATCCTCCTTGAAGACTGACCCCAGCTTTTCAGCTAGGAGGTCAGCCTTCTCGGCGCTTGCTGCGCCAGGCACCTCAAATATCCGGGCCCCTGTTACCGCTCTGCGGCAACGGAGAGCCGGGATGCCCAGGTCCTCTATGGCGAACCTGGACTTCGCCTCAGCTATGGCCGCCTTATAGGTTAGGCCCTTCTTTGCCGCCTCGGGCTGGATGGTCAAGACCACCGCCGCTGTTCGAGGGACTCGCAACTTCGGCTTGACCAACCTCTGTGCCGCCGGAGCCGGCCTAACCGCACTCTGACTGGCGCCCCTTGGTTGGGGCGGTGCCACAGTCGCGGTCCTTTTGGCAGCTTTCTTGGCTCCCTTCTTCACCACCGTCACCCAGTCGTTGGCTACTGGGGGTGGCGCCGGTGCTTGGACTACCACCACTGGAGGCGGAGGTGCCGCAGACTTTTTCCCCTTGCCCTTTCCTTTGCCCCTGGGCTGGGCTGAGTTTGGGGCTACATCTTTGGAACCGGAGGGTCCCAACTTCGATGTCGCGGTCTTAATGAAGTCCTTTCTAAGGTTGAGGACCTCAGAGGACCTCAAAGGCGCGGCAGCTGCCGCCCTCCGCTCCGCAGCCAGTGGTGGCCGCACGCGTTTGGCTGGGAGGAGGCGCTCCTCTATCGCCTCCATCCGCGCGCTGACGACGTCACCTACTTGGCGTAGGATTGGCGCCGTCAGTTCCTCTCCAAGGGCGGTCTGGGTTCCGGAGGGCAGGACCTCGCTGCGCGTTTCCTTTCGGAACTCGTCGCGCATCTCTGCCATCTCCTTCCGCAGACCGCCAAGCTCTTGCTGTAGGCGCACATTCGCTGCCTGCAGCCGCCTGGTCTCTTCCGTGGCGGTCCGAGTGCCCAAGTGCTCCACCACACTTTTCAGGGCCACAACCGCCTCTTTCAGGGCCTTTTGGTATGTGCCCTTCAAATTCCTTGACTTTTTGCCCACCATTTCAATGGTGGCCAAAGAAGCCAACGCCTTCTTCTCAAGCTGGTGGGCCAGCTCGTCCTCGTCGTCTTCAGTAGACGACTCGGAAAGCCGGGTCCCAACCAAAGGCCCACCAATCCTAAGGTGCAACTGAGCAACCTCTTGCTCAGCCCTAAGATCGGCTTCAGCCCGCTTTGCCGCCATCAGCTCCCTTTTTGTCTTGGCTAGGCCGGCATATTCACCCGTGATGGGTGACCGGCTTCTGCCCCTCCTTTTAGAGGCCGTGGCCTCTGATTCCGCGAGGAGACCAGCTGGTCCTTCGCACTCCTTCCGTTTGCGCGATGGGGCTCCATCGCGCGCCGACAATGTGCTCCTTACGGAGCGCATTGACGTGACGGAGGAATCCGATTCCTCCGCCCCTAGGTCACCAGACCCTTCACCTTCTTCTCTCCTTTCGTACGTCGTAGATTTTTTATTTTTTGAATTGTCCATGCAGTTCCCACGAGTGTGGGGGAAAAATTCAGTCATACCGGGCGGTGCCCCCTGCACCCGGTAAACCCTATTTACTCCGGAGGTCGGGCGGTATCCGGAGGTGACCTCTAACTGGCTAAAACATCGTCTCCAGCCACCAATGGGCGCCGCGACGGGGATAGGTCGACCCGTGCGACTTTGACGGATTTTTTAGAGTGGTTTACTCCACGCGGGCCAGCCAATCAAGGCAAGCCCCTCACCAGCACGGCGAGTCGGCCGACGGTGACCTAAGTCTGTCCGGGGGACCGTGAGTTATCACAGCCCTCCGAACCCGCCGCCCCTCGTCCCGCATCGTCGCTACTCGGCATAAGGCCGACACGCCGACCGGGACTCTACTTCAACCGATGCCTCGCGGCATCCTCCACCACAACCACGTCCCGCGTCGCCGCTACTCGGCATAAGGCCAAGACGCCGACCGGGACACCGACACCTTTCGCCTCTCGGCGAACTCCTCGAGCTCACGAAGACTTCAGAGACTTCTGACACCAGATTTGACCTCTCTCAAGCGCACTTTTTAACATTTTTATTTATTAAATAATATGTGTTAGAAATGTAAAGGACTAGGTATCTGATAATACGTGACATCGTCAATTGAGTAAGCGACTTATTAAATTCTACACATGCGATCTTATCTATAGTGTCTATTTACATATACAAACTATTTAAGCTCACTCTGAAATTCAAGTGCTTATAATATGTTAGTAAATTCAGTACAGGCACGCTCCACCTTCAGACAGAGTATCACTTGTTCAGATTTGTGAACACACTGGCTAGATAAAGCCTAGGCATTGTCTTTTACTACATGTTTGCACATGTAATTGTTTTTTTGGAAAATATATGTTCAAGTATGAAGTTTATGAAAAATAAATAAATAAATAGATTTCGTTTCAGTTGAACTGGTGAACAATATGTATGAATGTTAAAGAAAAATAGGTCGTAGTATTGTAAGCAAGCGAATTTGTTGACTTGTAAAAATTTAGAACTAATTTATTTATTTACGTTTTAGTTTATTAATGAGAAGTATTACACAAATTGTGTTTTCTATTTTAGGAGCATGTACATATTCTGCAAAAATCTTATTTCTCGTAAAACTGTTTTGCTGCTGTCTGTACTCTCCCGTTGTAACAAACCAATCGTCTACTTGTCTCTAAACTTGTACCTGCATGTTTTCACTTAACTACCGTATTGAAATTCTCTTCGGATCCGAGTACACACTTCTGTTACATCGAATAGAATAGATAGACTATCTTAAATGTGTAGTGTCAGATTCAACTTCGATCTTAAGATTTCAGTATGCATTAGCTGCTACCAAATTAGCTCATTCACATCGTCACATCTTATAAAAATTTACATAAATTATAATTATAAAGTGTCATTCGATCATTTTATTACATTTTCATATTTGTTATAGTAATATAACGTTTAATCATTCAAAATAATCATAATCATTTTTGTCTTAAAAAAGAGTTAAGTAGCTTAACTTAGAGTTAAATAAAATATACCCATATTTGTCGGAATGCTTAAGACAAATGATTACAAGCTTTAAGTTTAAGTCGTTTGTAAATATCGTGGACGTGTTTGTAGTGTGTTTACAAAAGCTGTGGTAGTGAGCTTAAGGATTAACATACAACTGGTTGCAGGTTGCAGTGAAGCCGATAAAGCCTCCAGTCGAAGTTGGCACGGCTGCGCGCGCGCACCTCTGCATTCGAGCCTATTATTACGACACCGGGTGACAACTTTCGTATCGAAAATAAACTTACAGCACTGTACACTTATAAAAGAACCATGCATAAACGTAAACGTGCAAAAAGCACTGAAGAAAAACATTCAAAATGATAAAACCAATTTGGATCGTGCTACTTGCGTTAATTTTCACGACAGACGCCGACTTTGTCATAAAGGGAAAAGTCAGAAAACGGAACACTATAATAAAAATAAACGACGTGTCGCCACCGGGATGCTACGGCAATTCTATATTTAGGAACAATGACACGCTGAAAAGGATTGTGTTTTTGTCAAAGTATATTTTCACTGGGAAAATTTCTAGTGAGGAGACACGGAAGCGCGGGAAATTGAGGAAGAGAATTTTCAAAGTGTTTGTGCGACGCGTGTTGAAGGGAGACTTTGGTGATTTGAGTGATGTGCTCAACTTTGAGACCAGGACATGGAATTCTTCGAACCGTGCCTATGTTTTTGTGGAAGGGAAGAGTTGGAAGAAGAACTGTGTTAGTTACCCTCAAGGCTGGGCCGCTTTGCTGTTCAGTGGAGATGATTTTGATTCACCCCTCAAGTTACTAGTCGACCCCCTGCCTATGAGTCTTGAGAAAGTGCGCCGAGTGAAGGCTGTGATAAAAGGTATTTATTTAGCTTAACGTGATATTACGATGTAGGATCATAATGTTTACAAATACGTACCAGCCACTTAATGATTGCTTCTTTTCTTACGTATTATACTTACATACTTTTTTCTTGATTTATTGTTACATTTCAATGTTTTACCTTAATGAAGTCATCGAGATCATATTACAAAAAAAACGTAGGTAGGTACATTCTTAACAATGACATTACGATCAGATCAGGTAGGAGGCATTTAGTCTGAATATCATTAACCTACGCAGACTTACAATTTAAATAATAACAATACAACTTGTCCATAACCGACGATGATTATAAACTAGCTATCAAAAAACACAGATAGCTACTAGAAGAATCTAATAAAAAAGCGGACCACTCAGAAGGAGTCTTTATCTCTAAACTCATCAAAAGGATCAAAGGCAATGTAGTCGAAAGCTCAAATCAATGAAACAAACAAAACTAAAACTATACAGCTGGCGTTGCTGCCTTCATTCAATTCTCAAAGTAATAAAACCAAATATGGGGAATCTGTGAGTTGCACCGGCGGCGGAGCAATAAACTCGTCGATTCAGTATAGAGTAGCCAGTTTAAGAAAACAATGTACCTACGCGCGTATTTTATAAATTTTTTTAAAACACAGTTTTCTTTTCTTGTCGAAATTCAACAATGTGGTATGTTTTTTAAGTTAGCCGACAAACTTTAATTTTTAGATGCCAATTAACGCGACAAATTCTCTTTACTTAGTGTCATCGTATTAAAATAAAATGTGTGTTATTTATGCTAATGCGAGTTTACTGTTCGTTTTTAAGCTGCGTCATCAGTTTGTCGTAAAATACTTCTTGTTGTTAAATAATACTGAAGAGTTAATTTGTTTGAACGCGCTAATCTCAGGAACTACTAGTGCGAACATTTCTTTTTGCGTTGAATAGAACTTGAAAAATTATTTTTGTGTTGAATAGACCATTTATCAAGGAAGGCTTTAGGCTATATAACACCACGCTGCAACTTATAGGAGCGAAGAAACATTGGAAAATGTGGAAAAAACTGGGAAAATTATTCATCTTTGAGGGCTTCCGTTGCGTGTGCTGCGAAAACGATTCAAAATTCAAACAATTAATGCCCAAAATAACTATTCCACGCGGACGAAGTCGCAGGCACATCTAGTCGTGTATAAAAGGGAGTCATTTAAATTGTATTCCTTCTCGCAATTCATTTCACATAAAATGATAATACTATACTTCTAAAGCTCCACGATTTATACTTCGAAATCTGTGGCTGCACCTACTAGCGGCGGGGTTATCTCAAACAAGATAATCGAGTGTGAATTGTCGGTCCGAAGGTGGACTGCAGTTGTAAACCTGTAAATGATTTACGAAGAGGGGACGAGGTATACACACTTCTATACTTAACTTCGTTGAGTTGTTGGTAACTAACGCGTAACCACTAAATGGTGTTGGTATGGTAGTTATGGTACGTCAAACGTAGCACCTTTTAGAAAATCTAGAAAAATATCAGCAGTACCACATATTTCACACTAACAGCGCTGTTTGTTACCCGCATTAATCTGGGATAAGTGTTAGCCTATGTGTTGTCTTGGTAATAGTCTATCTCCATACCGAATTTTATTCGAATCAGCTCAGTCGTTTGAGCTTAAGAAGTAAGAAACATACACACTCACATGTGTATGTGAGCATACACGCATACGCATAAACTTTCGCCTTTAGGATTTAATAATAATAATAATAATAATAATAAAGTTTATTTGACTATTTACAATTTGTGAACTTTACATTAGGTTTAATTGACTAATTTATTGATTAAACTTAAATAATTGTGAGATACAGTCTATCTGGTATGCGCACTAGTTACAAAACTGTATCGCGCACACCAGGTCTCTCCGCGTGGAGTTTATGACTTACTAACATTTTATTGTTAATTTAATCTGTTATATCTTTAACCTAATAATTTGAAAAAGAAACAAGCTAGTGTACAAATTAAAAAGGAAATTAACTATTATGTTAACAGAAAAAAAAGAAAGAGATACAAAAACAATAGTTATTGAAACGTTTTTTTTATACATTTGTTTTGTATGTGTGTGTGTGTGTGTGTGTGTGTGTCTGTGTGTGTGTTAGCGTGTGCGAATATATGCTCGCGTGTGAGTGTGTGTATATGTATGAGTGTTTGTTTGAGAGAGAGTGTGTGTGTGTGTGTGTGTGTGTGTGTGCGTGTGTGATGTTCGTCTGATATAGTGTATTTGAGAATAAATTTAATTTATTTTACTCAGGAATTTTTAGTAAATTTTCAGTGTCATCGTAAGACAAAGATTTTAAGTATTTGCTTAGCTCTGACTTTACTTTGGACCACGTAAGCGGATAGATATTAATGGTTGAATTTATTACGTTATACAAACGACTAGCTCTTATATTATTATGTCGACTAGCTAAAACAGTTCTATGTTTTTCAGTTTTACAAACTCTTGATCGTCTTCGAGGGTTGTCGTTAAGTGAATTATAGGGTAGGCGCTTGTGTTTTTTTAATATTGTATGGAGTATATACAATTGTCGGACTGTCAGCACATCTGCATCCTTGAATAGGGTGGCGGTTCTATATCTAATTGGTTTTTTGTGCATGACTTTTAGAACTGCTCTTTGTGCTCTTTCGAGAGGTAGAATTGTAGTGATGCATGCACCTCCCCAGACAGTGTCACAATACGACAAAATTGACTCTGCTAGTGAACTGTAAACCACTTTTAGGGTGGCCTTATCAGCAGAGGATCGTAGATTTCTAAATATATACATAAGGCACTTGGTTCTACTAATAAGATTTTGAATATGAGGTTTCCAGCTAAGGGTACTATCAATTTCTACACCTAAATATCTGATATTGTCTACATTACTTAAAGTTTTACATTTGCATGACGGGACAAACAAGTGAGACGAGTTACAATTGTGAGCATAAATTGATAATGAATTGGTTGGTGGCAAGGATGAAGTGCAGGGGGCAAACGTCAAGTATTTTGTTTTATCGATATTTAATGTTAGTAGATTTGAAGACAGCCATTTCATAGTAGTGTTCAATGCAAACTGAGCATGTTCTCTGGTGCTTTCCCATGAGCTGCCATTTACTATTAGAGCCGTATCATCGGCATACGAATATATACTCGTAAATGGTATTTTCAGATTGCATAAGTCATTTACATATATTAAAAAGAGGGTAGGGCCTAAAATACTACCTTGGGGAACGCCAAATGTTATAGTTTTCTTATTACTAATGAATTCATTAATTTTTACAAATTGTTTTCTATTTTGAAGGTAGTCACAAAAAATTTTTAAGACTACCCCCCTAATTCCAATTTTTTCTAGTTTTTTTATGAGTTTAGGTACACAGACCGTATCAAAGGCTTTAGATAAGTCTAAAAATATACCCACAGACTTACGTTTGTTATCTAGATGACTTATTACAGTAGAGGTGAGATCAAGAACGGCTTCCTCAGTGGATATACCTTTTCGGAAGCCGTATTGATTTCCTGACAGTATGCTATGCTTTTCGAGAAATTTGGTAAGTCTGAGGTTCATAATTTTTTCTAAGACCTTAGATAGGGAACTCAAAATAGAAATCGGTCTGTAATTAGTTAAACACTCTTTGCTACCGCTTTTAAAAACCGGGAGGACTACAGCTTTTTTCAAAGAGGCTGGGAACACACCAGAGCAAAGGCAGAGATTAAATATATAGGTAAGAGGTGGCACTAGGGATGTACTACAGTCTATAAGTATACTCGATGGAATACCATCCCATCCGATCGCACAGTTTCTTCGAAGACTACGAAGGATCCTTCCGACTTCCTCTGTATCTGTCTCATAGACAGCCATAGAAGAGGAGTTATTATATGCAGTAATATTAGGGTCAGTTTTATCTTGTTTAGATCCGTCTTTCCCATGAATGTTGGTAATGGCATTAGCTAAAGTTTGTCCGATGCTTACAAAGTAATTATTGATCTTGTCAAGAGAAGAGACAGGGTCACGGCATATATCCAGTAATGCAGTTGCAGAGGATTTCGTGGAAGGAATATTAGCTACTTTTTTTATGGTTCGCCACATTTCTTTTGGTTTGCCCATAGATTTTTGAAATTCTTGTTTATGATGCTGGATCTTAAGTCTCTTTAACAGATTGTTGCAGAAATTTCTGTAGCGTAAGTATGTGGTTTTATTAATATAATTGTTAACGTCATTTTTAAAAATTTTATGTAGTTTGTCCCTGTTTCGTATGCATCGTAATAATCCCGGAGTAATCCAGGGCTTAAGAATAACTTTCCGGCGTGGTATTTTAATTTTACAAGTATTGCTACAGATAATAGTAGATATTTCTTTGATCAAGGAGTCAAGTGCCAAATTTGCGTCCGATACCTATATTGTAAATAAAACTAAAATCTGTATTATTAATAGCTGCAACAACACTACAATGATCAATACGAGAAGAATGATTTTGATTTTTATAAGCAGTGTCATAAAGTTGACAGCATAACAAAGTGGCAGAATGATCAGTTATTGTGTTTTCGATGACGAAAGTCCCCGCCAGCGAGGGCGAGCGGAGCATCACGTGATCGATACAGTTACCTTCATGCGTAGGATATAAGTGAGCTGGAAGCAAACCATGAGAAGACAGTATAGCCAGATATAAGTCAGAGTATGTCTCTTTATTTTGCGGCATAATATTAAGATTTATGTCCCCAATGACAGTAACAGATTGATATACAGATAAGGTATTTAGCAACTCATGCAAACTGTCTAAAAACGGCTTCAGATTTGTTTCCGCCGGAGATCGATATACTGCAATTATGGCAATTTTATTACTCAAACTGTACATAAGACAGCTTGCATGCGTTAGTGCTGGAACAGTAACTGTACCTTTGAGATTAGTTTTAACGTACATTATGACCCCATCATTACGATTTCTATAACCTGATCGATGACATTCATAACTATCTATAATGGGCGTGACTGGATTTACTTGCAGCCAGCATTCAGTAAAAATTAAAATTTCAAAATCATACATAAATCTAGATAACAGCACTTGGGCATCTGGAAAGTTACAATTTATGCTACGAATATTAATATGAAATATTTTTAGGGTTGTTCTGTATTCATAGTTTTTTAAAATGGAATTGCATTGCTCTGGCCCACAAAGAAAAGAATTAGATACTTTTATATTGTCGATTTCATTTATATTATCTGTATTAACCATCATGAGAATGCATGTTGTTTTTGTCACCTTCAAATGATTCATTCCAAAATTGGAATGTGGATCTGTTTTCCAACCAAGTCAGTATAAGTCGTGACAGAAGAAGTTCTAGCATTAGGTTATTTATTTTGGCAAACAAGTTAAAGCTAAAAATAGAACAGTTGGGATGCGGCAGTTGAGCCGTACGGATATGCTGGAATAATTGATAAAGTTTCCCAATGATTAGACGCGATTTGTGTGTGATATTTGTGTTGTATAGTGTACATTTTGTGTAAGTGTATGTGCGAGTGTATAGTGTGTTTTTAAAGTAGTAATAACATGCAAAGCAACTAAAATTGATAAAGAGGAGTGATACTAATTTACATGACCGCAGTACAAAAAGAGCTAGCTTAACATACAAGAAATTTATCGCCTCCTGAAATGTTTTAGGGAAAAGTGTTTTTTACTTACTAAAGTAGCCTTTAGAAGGTTACGCACTAGCTACCTATAACTCTGTATAGATGAAGTGTCGATACACGTCCGTTTGCGCATATAGAGTCTAAATGTATAAACAGGTTGCTGTAAGGACTTTTATTTGAAAGTTACGTTTATCGCTGATCAAGTTAATCCCGTGAGAAATCTAAAGAATACCATTAAGCTCAGAGACAAAGAAAATGGGCTGGTAATAGTAAATTTTTAAGCAAGATGCTGTGGCGTATATATTGTTTCTGTAGGTATTTTCAACTCTTTTGTTCAGTAGACATTTAAACATTTGAAATAATGTGTAATTTTCTAAATGTAAATTCTAAAAGCTATAGTTTTATCGGTAATCTACTAGTTTTCGATGTAATGATGACAATATTACTTGTTTTATAATACGGTACGAGAGGAACGACTCCAATAAAAGTATAGCAACAGCTGTTATATTATGTAGTGGAAGGTTTGATATTTTTTTTAAATATATTGTCATGAAACTTTCAATACAATGTAAAAATAATATTATGCGCATATTTTTCTACAGAAAAAAATATTAAGCACTTTTCTGTTCTTTTCTCCTCTACCCACCATTCCAGCATTATAAAGCGTAGGCCTATAGAGCTATATTCGTTGATAAATGGCGACACATCAAAAAGCGTGGTCATTCGTTTATCCACGTTATAGCTAAATTATGAACAAAGTTCCACTCCTTGGTCTGAATGTATTCGTAGAAGCCGGCGTGGGCGTCCCGCACCGTGAGAAAGTCAAATCGAAAATTGTAGCATTGTGCATCCAAAAAGACACGGCGCCGTAACTCCATGTTATCCAACCAAATTAGACACATCCTTCGGCTGTGTTTTTAAGGGCTCGACGTGTTAAATTGTACGTAATTGAAGTCCTGTCGGCTCTTTTAAAACACGTACATACGCTTGTAATTGAGAAGTGGGGATTTCGGGGCGGACGGGTTCGGTGATTATTTGATTGCAGCTAATTTATCAACAATCGAAAAGCAACAAGATTTACGGTCCCGCTTACTATTCAGTTGTGTTTCGAGATCATTCAATCGATAGTGTAGATAAAATCTTCGGGAGATATATTAAAATGAGGACAAGGTTGGTCGATAAAAACAAACATTTTGTCCGGAACGGGCGATCCTTCGGGACGTGTCGCGCCCCGCGGGACCGGCACGTTATCGGACCACCGACGATGATACGGAACCGCCGGACTATGCCGACAAATTTATTGACACTCTTTCAATTAAATCTATTGTTGTCGGGAAACGAGCAGTCATAACAGAATACAACAAGATAACGCGCCGCGTATCCTTGTACCTCTATGCGTCTCGTATCGCCGCGCCGCTCCGACTGCAGTAAAAGGAGATTTATTAAAACTATTTGGGAACTTATTCGATCGAAACCGAACGATTTGACATTTAGATAAAGCGTAAAATTTATTTTTCCCTCCAATGCGCCGCATCGTCCGAGTGACAATGGAATAAAAAGGTTGTAAAATGCGGCAGTTGCGGCTCGCCCACGTCCCCCGGGTGTAGTCGGATGCAGCGGTATCGGAGAGCGGGCCGCAGCTGCCGCGCTGCCAGATAAAATGCGACGACTGCGTTATTACGGACCGCTACTCGCAAGCACGTGTAAATTTCTATGTGAGAACAGGGCCGATAAGCGAGCGCGTGGGCGCGCGGAAAATTCACGGCGGCGCCGCAAACGGCCCCTGGCGCCGGCCGACACCGCCTCACAAACTTCACGCTTTTTTGTATGAAAGGCAGGCGTGTGCTAATGAGATTCCGAGATAAGTGGATAATCTATCCTTATACATGACAGGTTGCAAAAACTTTAAATCCTCTGATTTATTGCCCGCTGCTCTTTTGTCTTGGTAGACGTATAATTTTGATATTTATGAGAAACAAGTTTAGTTCGAAGAAGAAAACGGTACCTAAACTTTACTAGCGCAGATATAGTTTCAATCCTAAATGTATATACTAACCTATTACTTTTAGATTTGTTTTTATGGGTCGCATTCAGATTGATGCGATGTAAAACGAAGATAACATGACCATGACCATTTCGTCATCCGAACGAGGTTTTAATTTACGATGCCATAAAACATCGCGATTATACATTTTGACAGCTAACCACTACCTATATCTCACTTGTAACTATTAACCTGATAGGAAACATCACGTAGGCTCATACACTGGAGTCATAAATATACGCCTACTCATCAAAAACCAAAGGTTACCAGTCCATTGTTTAGAATCCAAATAAAACAAATGGCCACCAAAAATAATAGAAAATATTTAATATTAAATCTTGAGATACGTCTTGTCTTATTATTTTTTGTTACAGTTGAGGTAGATCAGTGCGACAAAGATAATCTTCTTAAAAGAACGTGACACAAGAAAGAGTCCTTTTTGCTGACACATTGTTTTCGGACAAAAGGGTCGTGTCATTCTGCTCGGAGGGCATGACATTCCGACGAGATTATTTTTTGTGAAGCTAATACATTCGATTGCTGGCGTCGACGCAACAAACAAATGGATTTTATTCCTTGGAGCTTCACGCTGCTCTAAAATTTACATTATACAAGTACGAATTGTGTAGAGGACTCGAGAGATCGCTATTTTCTCTCTTACAGCTGAATAGAATATTGTAAATGTAAACATCACCGTCCTGAATTTAAATTTAACGACAAGCGACGTTACAGCATCAGTGCTATCTGAGAGAATGGCCGATAGCTCTCGAGCCACTACAATATTGATGGGGCGAATTCAAAGCTACTTCTGTGTGTAATACGATAGCTAATTTACATATTTTCCATTGTATCCGACAGTTTCCATAAAATTTAACAACATTGGAGTTCATGTGCCCTGAGATGCTACTTTACGACGATCCTCAAGAGTTAAGGTTATGATCATAATTCAGTTTTATGAAACCCCTTTTCAGGTAGCCAAGTAAGTTTCGAAAGTTCTCACATAAGTTGCAATAGGCTCGAGCGAGTGACAGAGTTATAATCTTCGACCACAACTACCTTTGGTCGCGTCTGGAGATTATTTCCTGACCGGAAATGAATATTTTAAGACAAACAAGTAATTTCATTGTTAGGCGCCTTTGATGGATTTTATGTTCGTTTGTGTTCACTAGACCATTGTTTTATTAATAAGCTAGCAAACAAGTTGACATAGTTAATTAAAATAACTCGCTCTCCGCATCTAACCGGAAAATTTCATGTCTGAAAAATAAACATGATTCATGCTTAAAATTATATAAGAATGAACCTATAATGTTTATTTCATGTTCACGTTTTACTATGAAGTAAAAACGTGAACATAAGTTCATATTTATGATTTTGTTACAGTAATCCCAAAAATTAAGTACATTATTATTCAAATATTTGAATTATCTGAAAAATCATAATTATGTGTTAAAACATTGTGTTCTGAAAACGGATTCGGAGATAAAATTACTTAGTGTGTTTTACCAAACCAAAATACAATTTCAATTTCACGTGAAAATTAAATTATTTAACTCTATTATGGTTGCAACCTTATAAAATATGCTAACATGAAAACATGCCTTGGGAATTATTATTTTAATGCTAATATATAAATAGGCAGGTGCCTAATTAAAATAAAGCTAATTAAAAAATCTGGCGGTTCAATTTGCTAAATATGTACCTGATTTGAAATAAGATTATAAACAATTAGGTATTCGTATTTCGCATTTTTAATATCTTTTAATGTGTCCTTGAAGTATTAGCGGACACGTGACTGATATATATATATATATATGTCACGGTAAATGTGGATAATGCGGGAATTATGCATAATTACCAGTGCTCTCGGTAAAAGTGGGAAAAACTTTCGAATTAATGACATTTACCGGTAATCATAGGCTCACGCGTGACTACAACTTGCCTGATGTTAAGCAAGTTATAATTTACGATCTAGCGCGCTCGCTAGAGGAAACCGTTTTACTCTCGACTTGGAGACCGACTAATTATAATTCAGAGGGAGTCTTTGGAACCTCTAATGTATAACGGTGCCTCCTTGCCGAACCTCTACTAGTGCAATTTATTTTAATAAACATTTTGATTCTGCTGTTTGATTTTATTATATTCTACCAAAGGGGTATGGTTATCTATACTTCTATAATAATATTATAAAGCTGAAGAGTTTGTTTGAACGCGCTAATCTCAGGAACTACTGGTGCGAATTGAAAAATTATTTTTGTGTTGAATAGAACATTTATCGAGGAAGGCATTAGGCTATATAACATCACGCTGCAAGTAAAAGGAGCGAAGAAACAATGGATAATATGGAAAAAAACGGACAAATTTATTCATCTTTGAGGGCTTCCATTGCGTGCGCTGTGAAAACGCTTCAAAATGCAAAAAAATATTGCCTAAAATAACTATTACACGCGGACGAAGTCACTGGCACAGCTAGTTGTATGTAATTACCGGTAAATGTGGATAATTCTCTACATTTACCGTGTGCGTTGGTAATTATGCATAATTACCGGTAATTATGCACAATTCCCGATTATCTACATTTACCGTAACATATATATATATATATATGCTTATCTTTAATTCATCAACTTGAGATAAACAAATATTGCTACTTACATATGTATAGTATATAGGATACAGATCCGTGGATCTGAAGGACATATTATTAAACCGAGTAATATTGTAAGTTTATAATGGACACAGCGTTGATACAATTTATTTTATAAGAACTATGCACTCAACACAGTTGTACAATACACCTTATTCTGATTCTGAACCATGTGACACTGGTTTTTGTGTCGGAGGTAAAGAAAGAATGAATATAAGTATTAAATATTTATTTTCTACGATTTTGGTTTATAACCACTCAAATACACAAATGACATACGATCAAATACTGATGTTCGAAATTTTCAAATTATGCAGATATTAAAATGGCTCTTTTACCTCTGTTCACATCCCGTCTTACGAGATGTTATAGCAATGAAGGAATTCTTAACAAAGGTTTATGAGTCCAATAACGTGGTTTATGATCTTGCGGCGTAGCACGTGTCAAAAGTATAACACATAGCTTCATAGACAATGTAAGCTAGAGACACAAATCTCTCGGCACAAACCGTTCCGTCAACAAGATGCCTTGTATGGATCATTCTTTTACTGATCTCATACTGGCTCCATATGATTGGCGGTGCAATTTGACTTTGGAACTGATTAGGGCCTCAAATTTGTATCGCAGAATATATATCCTGCATTCGTAATGACAGAAAAATCATATATAGTAGGTATCACTAACAATAGGTTAAATAAAGTTTTCCTTCTCAACAAAATATTGCGCTGACCGAATCCACAAAGCAAATGTGTTGTTTATATAGTTTTGACTGATTAAAATGATTTAGCGCTCCCTGGGAAGTGAAAAAGAAACTAACAGACCATCTAAAAATAAAAAAAAACAGACCAACTAACAATGTTAAAAAATACATTGCGCCTTTTATTATTGGATTGTCAAAAACACAGATAAAACTATTACGTAGAATATAATATATATGTATATTAGAGGTTTTTTTTTATATCAAGAGATAGGAATGTCTATTTGGTTAGATGTCGTTGCATGCTCAGCGGCGCGCCTTTGTAATAAAATTGGTTTTTCAATAAATTATGATGGAAGGGTGAAGGCATGGGGAATGTGGAAGAAGGCTTGTTCCTTGACAAAAAAAAAGTAAACACACGGGATCAATGCTACTTAATGAGCTTTTGCTTCACTGTACCTTTTTTGCAAATCTAAATCCTTAAAAAACGAACAAATCTTTTTGTCAATACTGACTACTGTTTACAGATACTTTATTCGTTTTTTTGCTGTCAAAATGAAAATTAGCTGCCGTTGTGAATATATTTAACAAACGTCCATAAAAACTATTAAGTTTTTAATATACTATGCACATAGCTTTTCATCAGTCATCCTTATACTACAAGTACATTTTATACAGCACCAAGTCCAACCCATGGCGAAAAACTAGTTCAACTACATAATAGTTTATGTAAATATTCTTTTAACCGTTTTACTTTCAAACAAAACGGTTAGAAGACCCGGCTCGTAAACCGGAGCAGGGTGTTTCTGTCATAAACTAAACCCGGCTTTAACTATATTGAGTCTCGACGTTTTACTAGCTAAGTAAAATCAAATTCTAATGCATTGCATGTTGGCTGTATTGTTGTGGAATGAAGCCCTAATTTATTTGTATTGTATGTATAAAAACCTGCGCAACGTTACCTGGACGATATTAGAAAGTTTGAAGGAAAAATATGTGCCGAAACAGCGCATAGCAGTGGTTATAATCGTAAACGGGCAGAGGCTCATGCCCTGCATGTGTTTATAAGTGGGTATTGCTGATGATGATGATGATACAAAAATCTTGACTATTCTTAAAGTAAGTGATTATTAAAATTCCCAACACATTTGAGCGTACATAGTATGTTTATTGGGAATTTGTCAAAAAGGCGTATTTATTTACTAACACTTAATATAACCTAAGATAGTTGGTATGATATCATAAAGCTTTTTTTCGTTAGTTACTAGTAAACCTATACAACAAACATAAATAAAAAACATATTAACAGGTTTCAAGACAAACAGTGTCAAAGACGCTACTAAAATTATCACACTTAAACCGAACAAAGCGCGCGTTGATGTCTTTTATTTATCGAGACGGGAGTCACATTTAACTCACAAAAATATATTTTGTAAGTCTTCTTATCTCCTTGCATTAATAACCCTTCACCCATAACCTCATAACAATTGAAAATAAACTCTATAGCGACTAAAATAAAGTTCAAAATTGTAGTGTATTTTGTTCAAAATCATCGTGTGCAGGCTTCATACAGGTAGGATTTAGTCGACATTCCATCTTTTTGTTCGACGGAATCCTCCTCCCACGCACTTCCGGGTGTAACTGTTTATATAATTAAATTAGTCGGTTACTAAACATTATTGTTATGGGACAAATGTCACATAAAAATGAAGGGAAACGCTTTGGATGACTTGTTTTTTACTTTGGTATGGTTACAGTAAAAGAGTTTTTATAACTTTACTTTAACTTTACCTGAAATTAAAGCAAATGCAATTGCTTTAAAATACTATAAATAAAGTAGTATTTTCTCTCCTTTATTGCTACGTATACTAAATATAGAATTAAGTACATACTAAGTACTATGATTTATATTTTTAAGGATATTTATTTCCCTTTTTTGGTCTACATTTTGTTTTCTAAAAAACTGAACGCATTTTAGAAAAAAACTAGGTATGTATATTTTGGTGACAAAGTAGTCCAAACTAATTTTAATATATTCATAACACATTAAAATAATTTCACCTATTTTATGGCAACATGCTACTATCGACATGCAAGTAATGATAATAAAATAGCTATAAAAGTGTATTCCTCGGTTGACAAATTTGAACTTTTAGTAGATCAGATACAGTTTTAGTAAACCAGTTGCCGAAATACGGGTTAAATTAACGACAGGTGAGATTATTTCCCAAATCTGATGCGTTAATATGTTAACAAGATCGGCGAGATCATACATGACGGCATTCCTAAAGGTGTAACCACACTGCTATAATACATATATCATTTTTTTTGCTTAAATATAGGTTTTACCTGAAAGCCAGGGCTAGTAATATTTGGAATTGTGCGTACTTACATTTTAACGTTACTTTAGTAATAATATGATGTTGTTGATGTTTTTTTTATAAATACGTGGCAATCAATCATACTGATGGCAGCCACCGGGTCGTCACTTACTAATACTAAGCAATAGTCAATTTCAATCGGTACAAAATAGAATTAATCGAATATTATGAATGAACGTAGAACTTCGATAATTGCAACGAAGTACAAAAAAGCACTATTTAGTACATAGCACAAATTTTTGTTCTTACACGGTATGAAAAAAATATCCTACACGGAATAATAAAAAAACAACATTAAACACTTTCACTGCAGTCTTACCTTTATCCAATACCAAATATCAGTCCCGCTTACCGAGTTCCGTAGGAGGTAATTAATGTTTTTTAAACTGTCATCACGACAAGCCCTAAGTAATGACGTATGTCATTAATCAACATCCATGATTGATAGGATTGATTTTTTGTCTGTAGTTTTACCGACTTTTACTCTTTACTTTTGTTTTGTGTGAGTAAAGTTGGGGTGTACCTACTGAGTTTTTCATACTAATTGTATTTTTTTAATCACAATTACCTACTCTATATGTAAAATAATATTTAAAAACCTGGTAACTGTAATGTAAGTTCCACTTTACACGGAGCGCGGTAAAATTGATTAAAGAGTTTACATTGCATAGCTTTGCTTTCGACTACCATCACTCTGTTAAGCGATTTGTCTAGGATGTAGCATGTTTACCTTCCTAAAAGGTACATCTGAAAATCGTAGATAAACTGACCATAGGCACACCACATACCAGGGTGTAACGCACATAATATGTACCTAGAGGGTACCTAGAAGGTATGTGCGTTACACCCGATTTTCAGACCTTTCAGGTTTCTAGGTACCTTCAAGGTTCCTTCTAGGTACCTTCTAGGTACCTTCTAGGTACCTCCTAGGTACCTTCTAGGTACCTTCTAGGTATGTGTGTGTGTATATGTATATGTGCGTTACACCCTAGACTGCAGTATTGCTTCATCAGGTGCATCAGGTGGGCTATTGTCTTACTCATAAACTGTACAGAAAAAAAAATTCATTATTCACGACGATCATACGAGTATATGGAACAAAATGATATCTCACTAGACTTGAGATTACCGCAACTTATTGCTAAAGCTCAGACCATAATCATATAATCTTAGGGTTTTACGTACACAGTCTCATAACCCTACATCTTAACCCCACCTTGTTTCATACAGTCTCTAACACTCACATAAAATGAAATTATCGTGTTTGTTTATAGTAATGGGTTTCGCGTCTACACGTAAACTTTACGTATCGAGTTATATTAAATTAAATATTAAGTTTTCACGATCTTCTGCCATAGACATCCAATCACGCGGATTGCAAATGTCGTCCATCCGTCATAGCGGTGCTAATACGGCATTACCGGCATCTAAGTTTTCCTGACGAACTAATTGTGAAAAGTTTTGCAAGAAATACCAATAAAGACGCTTCTGACTTATATTCAACACTGTGAACAGTAAATAAGAAAAAAAATATAAAGGTGAGGTAAGAGTCATTGGTTGGTTTTTACTCAAGACTGCCCTGTTAGCTTAGTTGGTAGTGGCTCTGCCTTCTAATCTAGAGGTAGCGGGTTCGATTTCCGCATGACACTTATGATTTATGTACTTTAAAATTTATAATTACTTGTGTTGAGTCTGGTCGTTTGTATGCATAATAAGTATGTATTTACAAAAGAAAAGTATATAAGAATTATATCAGTTATCTAGTACCCACGACACAAGCGTTTGCTTAGTGTGGGGCTAGATGGCGCTGTGTGCAATGTCCCGGAATATTTATATATTTATTTTACTCTGAGAAACGGAGCCCTGCAGGATTCAAACTAAACACAGTATTGTAAATTCACGACTAGATTTAAACTAAAATATAGCGACGTGTAGATGCGCCGTTGCTATACAAGCTACACCCACCCGAACCCGCTCGCGACAATGAAGCGTAGGTTGTGATATATTGTAACTAACTTGTGAGGTAACTTATTTACTAATTGTTTTTATTCTATTGTTACAGGTAAGGCGGTGTTGCTGTCAATCAAGGTCGAATGAATATAGTTGGAATTGAAACATAATCATTTATGCTAATTTGTTTTTTGAGAGTACGTATAATGAGATTTGATGAGCAAATGGTTCTGTGAGTAACTTATTTACAGATTAAATAGAAGGTTCTTAAAGTACTCCTATTTGGTCAGACCCGATATTTTCTTTATTTCTCTTCACAGATTCTCCGGCCTTACGCCCGGTATTTTTAAGGCATCAGTGGGGCCGTAGCCAACACTGAGGGGCCTTTTACAATATTATAATTAAAATTAAGTAAAAATTACAGAAAGAGGATGTTAGGTGTATAAAGTAACTATTGCAGATATGGTATTAATGTTACAGGCTATTGTGTTGAGTTTTTCATTGACTTAAAAAAAAACTTAAACCCGACTTAAACTTAGACCCGATATTATTATTACATTTTTAAATGATTTTTCTTGTTTATATGGATACTTTAAATTTGGCTCCACTTAAAAGGTCCATTACCAAGGTTTTTTATGTTAATAAAATACATTATGGTCATACAATTAACCGACATATAAACTCAAGAAATAATAACGTCTGCACTTTCAAAATATAAATTGACCAGTCAATTAACAAGTATAAGTAAATACAAAAATACAGGTTTCAATACGTCACCAACTTTTTTCGCGGCTCATTGGCAAGCAGAAACCGACTTATTGTACACTTAATAAGGAGTTAAAGAAGTAAATTACTTACTAAGTGACAGTTGGCTAATTGCCTTTGAAGCTTCCATCCGTTTAACAAGTCACAGCAAGTTAACTTTTCCTTTTGAAGCGGTTTTAATGAACAATGCCTTCAAATGTTTCAAAAATGTTAATGTTCTTGTAATGCTCTCTGTTAAGAAAGAATTTTTAGTTTTCAAATTTTGATTCTTTTTTAGCAAATATCGTAGTTAATGTTTTCTTCTGATTGATAAAAGACTTGACATTTAGGAGAATGTATTTTTCTTACATCTATACTAATATTTTCAGCATGTTTGTTTGTTTGTTTGAACGCGCTAATCTCAGGACCTACTGGTGCTAATTGATTTTTTTTTGTGTTGGATAGACCATCAATCGAGGAAAGCTTTAGGCTCTATAACATCACGCTGCAAGTAATAGGAGCGAAGAAACAACAAAAAATGTGAAAAAAAAACGGGGGAAATTATTCATTTTTGAGGGCTTCCGTTGCGTGCACTGCGAAAACGGTTCAAGATATCAAAAAATGTGTATGAAAGAATTATCTCTCTTGAAATGATCTAACAAAATGTCCGTAACAGTACTCGTATATGTTTATCTTTTAAGGTTAACTCACTAGAACCGTTTTTATGGTAATAACTATTCCACGCGGACCAAGTCGCGCGCACCAGCTAGTTCTGTATAATCGCAGAAGTATTTGTAATCAATATTATAAAGATCATAGATTTATGACCAGGATTATGATAGTATAAAAAAAGGAGCAGCACAAATATTTTTATAAATTAAATTAAAAATAAATTAAGCTGCGGAATATATTATAATCGAGATACTTGCATCTAAATAAGTACAAAGCAGTATTCCCTTACAGACGTGGAAATGAGCAATGCATGAACTGCGTATGCAGGAACTAACTAAACGCGCCGTCGCGGCCAGAAGTTTGCTTGTTTAGTCAAAAGTCAGGCCCTCACTTGGTAAATAATGTAAGTTAGATACAGGGACGGATTGGAACTATTTAGAATCCTTGGACACAAGCACTATTAAGGAGCCCCGGGAGCAATATCTGAAGGGGAAAGATCTTAGAATGTTAGGCAATACAGAAAGCTAGAGGCTTTTTGTATACTAGTTCAAGAAAGTTGTGCTTAAAATATTGTCAAATAACAATAGCTATTTTATAGTGGTGCTATTCTGTACTATTAGTATAATAGTCCAAGAAACACGTTTTACTGCAAATCTTTACTAGAATTTTAATATTTTTCAGGTGCAGGACACATTTTATTATTTTACTATTTTTCAAAGGTACATAGTAACGGGGCCCCAATGGGCCAACGGGGCCAATAAAGCCCCAAAAATGTGCCCAAAGAGCCCACCAGGAAGGTTGGGCCTGTTGGAGGCGTGCCCAGAGGCTGGCTTTCGCCAACTTCTGTTTACGTGCCGTTGTTGACAGAGGCGCCAGCGTACCCACAAATCCGGTACTAGACGCAAATATAACCGGTTTTAGAGAAATCAAAATTCTAGTCCGATGATATTGCGGTAGTGGTTGTATTTCCAGAGACGTGCCGAGTGTTTATGCATACATATCACAGATTGCAGCGCCGGGTATAAACATAAACATGCTCTGACAGCGTTATCAACACTTCCGTGTTTTCTGTGCGCGAAATCGCTATTCAAATGCGAGGGAGTTTAGAGCTTTGACATAGTTGTTTGTAAAAATGCTGTTGAAATCAGTTAGTTTTACTTGAAAGCTTCTAATAGATAATTTGATTTAACGTACCTATGACTTCCCACAAAAAAAAAACACTTTAATAGACTTAACAATAGAAACTGAAATGTTATGAGTGTAATATTAGATTAAAACAACACAATCTTTAAGTTGCAATGTATATAAAATGTAATAAAAATGTAGGTAAGAAATGCTTAATACTTTCCGTTGTTTTGTAAACATAATAGATAGATACATTAACTCTTTATTGTTGACACATATTAAAAAACAGTACATAGAACAAATTGCACCTTAACTAGTGCCACAAGCGGCGGCCTTATCGCTGAAAGCGATCTCTTCCAGGCAACCTTCAGCTGGAGAGAAATAAGCAAAAAGAAAAAAAAGAAGAATGTGGTGTACAACAAAAATGAAAAAAGAAATTTTACTAATATATATATATACATATAAATACGCAATACACATACCTAATATAATAAAATTAATGTTTATATACAAATACATATAATACACAACAAAATATTTAAAGGTGATAGTAGTAAAAATAATAACAGCAATTTTCACTGAAGGGAAGCGAGATAAAATTCCTTTACTTGTTTTTTAAAGGAATCAATTGTCTGAGCCTTTTGAATGTTGACAGGCAGAATAAACAGAGCAGTTAATATGGAGTAGAACATTAAACTATTTGTTGCAACGCGCATAAAATGTCACAAAAATATATTATTATAAGAAGCTTCTCGTTTATGCGAAATGATAACGTATGAATACTGTACAGGCCGCCTGATGAGGTAAGCTCTTCTGAAAAGCTTACCATCAGATTCTGTAGTAGTATAAAACCTAGCCCGCTTGCCTATAAATGAATGCATCGAACTAAAACTTCTTGGAAGGTCTTCAAATCGAAAATAAATGGATTTGAAGACCGCTGTATTCCAAAATTACTTACTCAAAAAGCTACCTACACTCTCGCTACTGGCACGTCAAACGCATTGGTTACGCATGCGCGCTGTCGTGTACGATCATACATCATTTCACTGCACACACATTGCCTCCGCGTTACTAACTCTGTTACTAATTCGACCAGCGAGGACTGAGTAACCGAAAAAAAATATGTGCTGAAAATGTTATTATATTAACAATGTATTTGTTAAAAAAATGATGTACATTTTTGTTGCAAGGATATAACTATAGTAAAATTTTGTATATTATTAGACAATCTATACGTTGATGACAAGAATTAATTAGAAAATTTAAATGGTAATTATTTACGTCATCTTGAAAACTACTCAAGGCTACATCATGAATGTATATCTTCTACTAGCAAACAAGTAGGTTTGAATCAACAATACCATGGTTTAATTTTGAATCGGATAAAAATACAATATGTTGGGTACGAGTTATTATTCATCTAATCAAATTTGTACCGTTTACTTCTCATTAGTCAGGCCCTGCTTGTAAGTACAGAACAGTTATGCAAATATGCGGTTGACAAATAATTCGATGAATGTAGGTGATCGGTAAACAGTAAAACGGTCGGAGATTTGAATTTGATCACACAGATTTACATAGTTAACTTTGGTTTTAATTTGTAGAAAGTAACGTCTTGTGTCTTCAAGAAATGCCAATCGTAGCTTAGCGGGATCAACTAGATTTTAAATATTCGATTAATTATATAGTAGTAAAAATAACTTAGTTGTAATGAAACTATATTTTTCTTTTATTAATGATTATTACATACGTTATTTTATTATTTATACTAATTGATCAAAGTTTGAATATAAAGAAAAATTTAAACACTTCTCTCTTAAGTTCCAATTCTAGCCTTCCATACTCCCTTAGTTTCATTTCTGTGATTTTTACATTGTAAATCTACTCTAACTAATCTACTTTAAAACTGACATACGAGATTACAATTTAGTCTTACAAAATAATGTGCCCACATAATCAAGCGGATACATTACCACATATGTATGTATATGCATACATAAACAGTAACACAGACCACAAGTTGTCAGGTGATTCAAGCAATGCCGGTAAACGCGTAATGAGCTGAGACGTGCGCGGATTGCGGCTATATAGGCTAAGGACCGCTTGAGATGGTTATGATATTGTGCAGATTTGTACGGAAAACTGGAGTGGTTTTAAAGAGCGGTATTTGGTCCCTAATAGACGATAAAACTTTTATTTTTCACCAAATTATTTAATACTGCTGTAGTAGTTTTGCAACAGTAGTCACTTAGATATGAAAAAAAATTTTGATTATTTTTTTTAAATTAAAACTTAAAATTTGAAAACGTATTGTGTAGAAATTATATTGAGATATAGAAACATGTGTTTTTTTACTTCTTGCAATTTAAACAGAAAACGTAGGTAGTTTACTATTATGTGGGCTTATGGAATTAATTCTCAGTTCTCTGAAGCCACAAAGAGCTATAAAATGGGATTTCACACTATTTCTAAGCAGTGATTTTCTTAGGAATTTTATCACTTATCTACCAGCTATAGGCTATAAAACTCGCACTGGTTTAGCCTGTAGAGAGCCCACGCGATGCCAGGCGAGAAATTATTAGAAGACGCCTCGTGGATAGCGTGAAAAGCATTTGTTTTATTTATTGCATGTTAGAAACAACTGTCCGTCATTGGATAAGACAATTCGAGTATAAATGTTGGTTTTGGTAATTCATTGTAACTGTGGATTTTATTTCAGTTTTTTTTCTTAAAATAAGTACCTACTACTGCGTAGAAGAAAAATATAATTTCAATGTATAATTTCTTGACACAACAGATTTGACAAATACGATGAAGTGTTTATTTATTTCCCACGGTAATTACAGCATTATTTTATCCGTGTACTGTGCGTAATTTTAGGTTTGTACAAAATGATTTAACATGACGATTTTTTATAAAAATATACTAAGTAAAAAAGCGGGGATATCAACCATCTCTAACACAAAAATCCATTCCTATCGAAATAGCAAACTCTAAAATAAGTGTGAACATTCACAAGCAAACTCCTTTCAATATGAAAAAGCGGCATCAAACAATAGAACATAAACGTAAAATATCACCTATAAGCTAAAGCCAGCGCTACGTTTGAATCCGGCATTTCAATCAATCAGTTGAAAAGTGCAACAATGGATCTGGCGAACAGTCTAGTGGTCAATATTTCACATCCACCTGAATTTTAAACGCTTGCAGGTATCGCCATGATTACAACTGTCCGGTTTAGTTGTATACTACGCGCATTTAATCACCACTAGTGGTCGGGGTTGGATGTGCTCATGAGAGGAGCGGGGGCGGGTTAATGAACCTTTAAATTTTGGTTTTGTGAACTGATTATTGGGATTTTTTAGATGTTACTAGAGTTTTGTCCTAATACGATATCTTAATATGTTTTG
Organism: Macaria notata; assembly: GCA_927399415.1. Classification (NCBI taxonomy): domain Eukaryota; kingdom Metazoa; phylum Arthropoda; class Insecta; order Lepidoptera; family Geometridae; genus Macaria; species Macaria notata. Next base: position 9,111,774 of record OV656727.1, read on the forward strand.
AAATGCTGTATCAATTTTGTCACATACGACGTGATAATATTGTCAAAAAAATAATACAGCAAATTAATTTAATACATTAAAAATATTTTTTGTAGTATTTTTGTCATGCAACAATAATACTATCTTATACTCCGTAAATGTTCTAAATGTACCAATATTTATTACGTTTCAAATATCTTACGTGATTGCTGTTCTATGGCGCAGCTATAACGATCTAGTTATAATATTAAATGATTTATAACGCAAAACAAACAAGACATTTGTAATAATTGCCACCATTCGAACTGTCTTTTCATAGCTTTGCCGGTCGGTAGAGTATTTATGACTACAATTTATTGTGGCATGGCAACTCTATCAATTTTAATGATTTGACATAATTGGAAAGCATTATCGACGGTGTTTCTATAAATCAGAACCTGTTATGTTTCTGCTTCATAGCATTATTAAAAAGGATCTTAATCTATAATTATTAAAATATACTATTAAAATAAAATAAAATAAACATTGGTATATTTTATTAAGAAAATTTGTAAATCATTACAGAATAGTATTGTTTCTTTTCCAAGTGTTTACAAAATTTGCTTTAAAATCTTTGTAAAGTTTTACCTAATATCTAATAAAAAAAACATCTACTAATAACAATTTATTAGTCAAACCGCTACATCGCCCGCTGCCGCTTCACCATTGCAGCCGCAACCTAATTTCGCATTGGTACTCGTCCGCCCACTCGGCCAGTCCACTGGCGCCAATTGCTAGATACTGGCCAGAGATATTCCGCTTTCGAACCTCTAACAATTTATATTTTCCTAGTAATTAGATTTTTAAACGACGCATTTAACTGTTGTTTGCATGCTTGTTTGGTTTGTTAGTTGTACTAAATTGATGTCGTTAGGTGATTTGTGTTTGAGATTATCTGTCGATTTATGGTGGATTTTGAGTGTTATGAGCAGATAAGTAATTTATGTTTGACAGTTATTGCGTTTTAGTTGATTTAAATTAGGGACTACTATTATTATCACTCTAATATCTGTGAGTAAATTTGAGTTCACTCGCGCTTTGCGTTTAGATTAAATTTGGTATTTTTTTTTATCTTGTATATTGATTTCCACGAGTAACAAAAGCATAGGTACAGTAGATTATTAATAGTACGTATTTACCACGAATACTTCATACGCACGAAGCCAACTATTACAAAACATAGACAAAATGTACCAATCTAACCCCGTTCTACAACTTGTAATGATTCGATACAGTTACGCAGCTAATATGACGATATTCGAAGACATTATTAATGATGCCGAGACATCCATCTGGCCTAATTGTTGTTACTGACTTACAGTGACTTATTGATTACTGAACGTGAATTATTAACACGCGCGTGTGAGCTTGACAAACGAGAGTTTTTGCCAGATTTCAGACTTATCATTTGAACTTATTATTTATCTAAATAATAAAAAGACGTGACCTTCTAAATTTGTCAATTTTGAACACAACAGAAAAATTCAATCTAAATTACCTACATACACTACGGTTTAAATGTCGTGAAAAGATTTATGAATATTGATGTTATTACTAACTTAATCATGTTTTCTGGCCGAGAAAATGTTAACCATGTTTCACCACTATGAAAAAACCTATGTGAATTAAACTTTTTGGTCCAAAACAATGCAATCTAGTAACACTATGGAGTATAGAAGATTAATCCATAAAGCAGTGACTGCGCTGGCCCGAGAATCAATTAATCTTGAGCTCATAGGTAGTTCAGCTAGATGCGTCGGCAGAGTGGGGGATGGATCTAGGACAAAAGTGGGGCTGTATTTGAAGCTTAGTCTTAGCGTTGGAAACAGATATTGTTCACTGAGTTCTCTTCTCTTTGAGTAGATTTTTTTTCATGACTGAGGGTCGCGACCTTTCCAGAATTAATTCCTTAGGGGAGTTGTCTTGGGCAGATACATCGTGGTGAGCATCCAGGTTCTTCCACGGAAACTCACGTTCATCGGTTTCCTTAAGATGTTTTCCTTCATTACTAGCGGGGGCAAACCCACACATAACTTGAAAACCAAGTCATTGGTATAGGGCCGGATTCGATCCAGGGTTACCTGCTCACATAAAAACACTGCACAGTCGACGCTGTCTTTCTGAAGTATATCTGTATTATATCACAGAGTAAGCTGCCTTTAAACACTGTTTTATTTAGCTCAGTAAAGCCGTTCCTATTAAGTCCTGAGTCCGTCCCTCCTAAGCCCAGAGGTAGGTCGGCTAGATGCGTCCACCACGTAGTAGGTGGTTTAACTATGTCATCTACGGACCACCGGGATTGACCCACCGCTGTATTTATTTAGGTGCCAGACTTACTAACTGTATTATCTATCGACGTTTTCAGGTTACCGGGCTACTTGTTTTGGAAAATTGTGGCGTGGGAATGTAGCAATTAGTATTGGAGCTGGTATTTAATTGTCGTGTTTGTTTTGTGTAAAGGCTTTGTAGGTACTTGGTTTAAGTGAGTTGCATTGACATTACGTGACCTTCCTAGTCGATTATGATATGTTCATCGATGTTTTCAAACAAAGTAAACATTTTTATGTTGCAAATCTAGTATTTTATGAAACTATTCAAATCATATAAGTTACTTAAAACCTTGAAAAAGAAGCATAAGTACAGTTTAAAAATTGTGGAACGTCGGTATAATCTACATATAGCTAGGTATAGCATGCGTAAATCTAAAACACTAACAAAAAACAAGCTGCGGCTATCCCGATTCGAACAGCCAGGACATCAATCAGGTCAGTAGCAAAACGAAGCCAGTTGACCAATCGCAATCCAGTCAAAAATTCAATACGACATACGTAGACGCGTCTCAATCAAAGGCCACACAAAGGCCCATATTGTTTGTATTCATACAATCTGGATGAGAGCCGTTATAAATTGCAAAAAGGCGAAGCTCGCTTTTGAGAAAGCGTTTTCTCGAAATGCTTTACAATACAATACCCGCCAGCTCGCATTGTGTCGAGATCTGGGCGGGACCAGCATCCTTCACTGGATTTATACACTTTTGTATTTTACTCTTATGCCGTATAAGGGATTGCACTTATTTGAACCGTGTAATATATGGCGCCATGTTGAGCTAAATAGATATAGTTGCTAAGCAAAAAGGTTTAGTTATTTTCGTAGATCGATGAAAGTAAAAATAGCCAGTTTAATATGTACTAACAGAATATACTCGTACCTACATATTGAAGACTTGATATACAAAATTTATAATGAGAAAAATCTGCCCCGTCCAGCAGGATTCACTGAGATGCTCACAAGAAAGATAATTAAGGTCACACAGGAAACAGTTTTAAAAACCGGCCAAGTGCGAGTCGGACTCGCGCACCGAGGGTTCCGTACAAACCTGCAAGGTTAAATATTTTGTGATGTAACTAAAAATTTATGGTTTTCGTAATTTTTCCTTTATCTATGCTATAAGACGTTGCTTCGTACCAAATTTCAAGATTCTGAGTTCACGGGAAGCACCCTGTAGGTTTTGATTCCCTTGCAAGTGTCGAAAATTTGCGGCATAAATGGCTGTATCTTTTGATTGCGTTGGCTTAGAAGTTTGATTTTTTCACAGCTTCAAGGGACAGTAGACTTGAGTAATTGATATAAATTTCAGCTTCATACCTCTACGCGTTCCTGAGAAAAAGGGTCTTGACAGACGGACGGACGGACGGACAGACGGACAACAAAGTGATCCTATAAGGGTTCCGTTTTTTCCTTTTGAGGTACGGAACCCTAAAAATGAATAAACCTAGTGTTTATGGAGTCATGCTCTTACTCTTTTCAGTTACCTATACGTATACTTATTCTACGTTTAATAATTCTAAACAGTAAATGAAGCCAGACAAAAGCTGAAAATACTTATTACACGAGCTTATTTGGTCCGCAAGTTGGAAAGCAACCCACTTTGATAAAGAGAAACGGGACAAAATCGTGTCGCAAACTAACTTAAAATGCAATAAGTGGCAGTGCAGTCCGTGTTACTTGTAGGAAAATACACAAAATACAACAGTTTTATATTCATTATTAAAACAATAAGTTCTTTATGCAACAAATTAAGGTTCTTAATTCTAAACTTGTCCACTTTAGGATAAATTATTATAAGTTTTTGTTTGTTTGTTTTTCAAATTTCTTTATTGATAATAACTTACAAAACATTTGTGGTAATAGTGTACATTATCCTATCACAACAATATCATAAGTAAGAATTTGTTTATGTGGCTAGTAACCTTTTAAAACTTTTCACTGCTGAGTATTTATAAACAAGTATTGTATATTACACATAGGTACATAATTTAAACTAAATTGAAATTGAACTAGCACAATGTAAGTTTAGAAACAACAATACATTTTACAAATATGATTGAATAAAATAATTTAAAACAAAAAGAGAGGGTACGTCTACAAATTTGTCAACGGTCGTTCGCATCAAGCAGCGGGCGGGAATCTACAGACTTAGTCATGAGTAAACTTACAAACAGGTACATACGAATTCATAGAAACAATTCTTTTTTATCTATGACGCATCTAAACTAACGAATAGCTTCATAAAAAATGACGTCATTATACTTACTCTCATGACAAACAAATATGGTCTAAAGAACTTTTGAGATTAAAAATGTCAAAGATTTTTATGGCATTATCTAATTTTTATATGTTATTTACTTGGTACTTACTTGCACAATCTGGTATTAAGATATCAGGGCTCCTGAAGTGGAAAAAGCGCAAATAGTCATAACTCCCCCTGCTCCTACTAGTGTCTCCATGTAAACTAACATAAGGCATTCACCCATTCAATAGACGTCCTTTTTTGGGTCTCTCTTGATTGCATCGAAGTAATGACTTAATACAAAGCTTTCACGGAAATTGTACACCATTAAGGCACTTCGATGTCCAAGCTAGTCGTTAGTTGATCATCAACCTTGAATTAATCTACAGGTCGTGCTGGAAACTCTTATTATGTTTTACATTCTATTTGTTTGATTACACATATTGAGACATGCTAGGGAAGTTTAAATTTGAGGTTTCCTTCCTTTTTTCGTTTCCTCGGATGTTACAAACTTAATGATTTAATTAAAGCTTTGTCAAGTTGTATTTTTAGGGCATACAGGGAAAAAGTAAAGTATTGTTCTAAATAGTTTATAAGCTGTTGGTTTTATCTTGCAGGACGAATAGATATTCGATTACTGTTAACGTGACTTTTATAATTATTGAGAATATGAGAATATAAATAATATAATGAAAGAAAGTACGAGTATGTACAAGTAAGTAAACCGAAAAAAAAATCACAGTTTCAAATCATTATTTTACTCAAAATTCACTGTTCGCCAACCAAATGTCTGAGTTGAAAGCTAAAATACACTCCAGTTGAAATATAGGCTAGATTTTATCCCAGAAAAGGTAGTTTTTACTACCTAGTGTTGACATGAGAAAAGGAGGTCAGAATCGCAAACAGCTTTGAGAAAGTGTTCATAAGCCCTCTTCGTTTTTATTTGTGCTTCCAAAACTTTGACATGAAGGGTAACTTTAAATGCATAATATATTGTAATTCAATTTGTTTTAAAGTTTAGAACGTACTTTCTGTAGTACTAGTCTTTGTCTAACAGTGGACAGTAGATATAAAATAGGTGTAGGCTGATGATGATGTTTGTAACAATTGTCAGGTTAATCCTACTGCTTTGAGTCAACTCATGTTATTCATATAAATCTTTTTCCAAATTTGTCTAGGTTCATTCTAGACTATTCAGATAAGAAAAAATAACAAATTATTGACATAAAAAGATTTTATCTAAATACGAGTATATAAAATCCAAAGGGGACTCATTGACTGACATAGTGATCTATCAAACCACTCACAGCCCAAACCACTGGACGGATCTAGCTGAAATTTGGCATGCAGGTAGATTTTATGACGTAGGCATCCTTTAAGATTTTTGGAAAAGCTACCTTTAAGGAGGGTTTACTTTTTAATCAAATCAAATCAAATATACTTTATTGTACACCAAATAAAGAAGAACATATTTAACATAAAGGTGGAAGGTAACCAGGGACATTGGGCGACCTTATCACTAAAGTGATCTCTTCCAGGTAACCTAGTTTGGACAACACTAGAGGAAATCCGTAAAGCTGGCGTACTTAACACAATATTAAATAATTTAAAAATAAAACACAGTAACAAATATAACATTCAAAGTAAACAATATACAAACATACGTACTTACACACAAATGTGAGCGAAGTCACACCCGCTAGTTGTAAATATATATTTTTATCGTTTTAACTTCAAATCGTTTAATATACAAGCTTCATGCATATTAAAGCATATCCTAATAGCATCCTACCCACTACCTAAGCTAAAGCAACTCCTATCATAACAGTTACTATTATTGCCCGTAAAATAACAGCTCGTCGTTTGCCACGCCTAAAAGTCTAGTGCCTAAAACAGCAAAGAGAATAGCTATTTCTCCAAAACCGTCGCTTTGTAAAACGATTACGGAATAATTTCACCCGTTCTAAAGTCGGCCGTGTAGTTGAGCCCGACTCGTCCACCCGTGTAATTCACGTCAGAATACCGCTATAAGCTTGGAAGCTTACATAGAAGTACTAGATATGATAGTCGACAGGAGTAATAAAGGCTTTACTATTTATTTATTATCTTACAATACAAAAATGCAACTGAAAATGAGTACTTTGTCACATAACGGAAATTAGTGCGTCAATCATAAAAGCTTTGGGCTTTTGTAAGTAGCGGATAACATTATCGTTAACAGGTCAACTTTAGCATTTTAAATTGGTTACGTTTAAATCTAAGAAATAGTTAAATTTTTGCAACTCATTTCATAAACTCTTCTTTATTTTCTTAAGAAGATTTAGACCTTGGGAAACCAGTGTGACATCTTAAAATAATGAGAATTAAAAAAATATATGTGGCTGTCTTGCTTAATAAGATAATGATGACATTGAGAGACAAAGACGAGCTTTATGCGTGGTCGGAAACATGATAGCCAGAAAATTTTATAATGCTGCGCCTGACGTGAAAGTTACCCTATTTAAGTCATTTTGCCAAACGTTTTACACATGTCAACTCTGGACTAATTACACGAAAAAATCGCACAACTCCATCAGAGTTGCATACAACAACATCTACAGGCAGCTCATGGGCCTGTCGCGGAGCTGTAGTGCATCCGGTATGTTTTTTGACGCACGCATTGACAGCTTTAATGCTATACAGCGCAAGAGGATTGCTTCTTTTATGTCCAGAGTTGACATTTGTAAAAACAGTATTATTAAGAGTCTGTCTGACCGCATGCACATGACTGCAACATACCGGCAATGGTTGGATATTGTCACGTAATCTGTATTTCTACATAATTCAATTTATGCTTTTATATTGTACCTTTGTGTGTGAACCTTTCTATGGACCCTGCTGTCTGAAATGAAGACCTATTATTATTATTATTATTATTATTAATTTTATCAGTTTTAACAAAATACATTGACATGTCTGTAGGATATAAATTGTTTTAGTTGCTTATTATACCCCACGTGTTTTTTGCCTAATTGAATTACATTATGTAGAGGTCAAAGTCAATAGAACAAATTTTATATTTCCTGGACGCAGGTAGCCCTTTGCCAATTCCAGGGATACAAACCTCTTTCTAAGTCTGGAAGACAGAACGGGAGTAAATAATGCTGCCTTAATTATATAAGGGTTTTGTTTTGATTATTACGCTCGGTGAACTAGGGCCGACGGTGCGAGGTACTGATTGTTTACTGATCTAATTAACAATTGGCTTTAGCTGGTAGTGTTTGATTTTGGACCTTTATGAAGCTTTTGTCCTGTTGTGTAATATTTAGAGGAAATGAACCAAAACGTGAAGTTAGACTTATAAAGGGTACAAATTTATAGATTACGCTAATCTATACTAATATTATAAAGCTGAAGAGTTTGTTTGTTTGTTTGAACGCGCTAATCTCAGGAACTACTGGTGCGAATTGAAAAATTATTTTTGTGTTGTATAGACCAGTTATCAAGGAAGGCTTTAGGCTATATATCATCACGCTGCAACTAATAGGAGCGAAGAAACAATAGAAAATGTGGAAAAAACGGGGACAATTATTCATCTTTGAGAGCTTTCGTTGCATGCGCTGCGAAAACGGTTCAAGATATCAAAAAGATGTGTATGAAAGAATTATTTCTCTTAAAATAACTAACAAAATGTCCGCAACAGTATATGTCTATGTTTTAAGGTTACCTCACTAGAACCGTTTTTATGGTAATAACTATTCCACGCGGACGAAGTCGCGGGCACCAGCTAGTTTAGAATAAAAATTTACCCACTTATTAAAAAGATAATCGTGAAAACGTTTGATTGTGTTATCCTATACCGCAATCAGGCTATCAAATATTCTCACCAAAACGCTTGGAGATCAAGTAGAGTTCATAACTATGAAGCTTGAAGTTTGTCAATCTGCGGGAACCTTCTAACATTGTAGGTCAGGTTGATAACTCAGGAATAGCGCACAAAGTAGTGACAAGGATTTCATAGCTAGTTACATCTTATACTCTATTATTCTAGTACAAATATGGACACTTTGCGAAACATTCAAGTCAGTTGCATTTATGAACGTACTTTAATAAGTGATCTATCATTTTTTTTAACTTAATTTCTTAACTTTGACATTTTCCCCTTATAAGGTAAAAGCGTTTTAACGTTTGTTGTTTTGGTTCTAAATGATGTGAAATATTATTAAGTTACCTAGTCTTAGTTAGTCATTAGGCTGAGTCGCGGCTGTATTAGGACATCTCACTCTTAGCATGTAAGTTTAGTGAGTAAATAGGTTAAAGTTTTGTGTGTGTCTCAATAAATATATTTTCTTTCTTTCTTTAGTCTTTCGTTTTACCTATTAGAGATATTTTTTTTAAGGAATATCGAATCAGTAAAGTAAAATACCCTCTCAATATGTCCCGCGTATAACCACACACCGTGGCTTAGATTTTGGCTTGGTCAGCGATCCAGGAAACCTGCACGTGATAGGTAAATAATATTCCCAGCGCAGCCCTCATTTCAATTCCGTACAGCGCTACGGCAACGGCAACATTACAAGCAAATGTTGCCCAAACAGAAACTTTAAAATGCAATCTTTGCGGAAGTGAAAGATTAATGGTGGAAACGTTTAAACGGAGGGTGACGGTGCCAAAAAACCTCTCCGTGTGTTCGGTAACAAAAACGTCTCTGCGGAGAATCCCGTTCATTAATGCTCGGCGAATTAGTGCGCGTTAGTTTTGAGGTGCAGACAATGTAAGTTAGAGATACCTTTTATCGCATACCTACTTTTCATCCCAGAGCAATGCGTACAAACTAGCGGAACTGTGTGTCAAACAGACAGGTTGTGGTGCAACTTAAGCCTATAGGTATATGAATATATATGTACATATCCATATACTTCGGTTGAAAGAAGTTAAGTGTTCATAGGCTTTATTTAGAAATTATTTTGTCAATTGTTTATCCTGTTCAAGTATCAAGCATTACATTTCTTGACCATTTACGTACATACATGTTACACAAACGTGTAAGAAGTAACTAGTTTGAGGAGTCTATCAAAAAAGGCGTTAGTTTAAGGCATCCGCGAGAGGGCGTCCGCATGCAAGTCATTATGCGGACGATCATTGAATTAATTACGTGGACGTACGGACGAAGTGTTGCAAAGCCGATTCACGCCGCAAACCCTCTGCATTTCACTGCCAGTTGCACTAGACACGAGGCTAATTATGAGGGTAGTCGCTTATGTGCAAGTGAAAATTAAGGCACTGTCATGAGCTACATTTTAATATTCTTTATAATAACAATAAAATGTAGTTCATAACGAAATTATTAAACTCACATTTACTAGTTGATGCCTGCTGCTTTGCTCATGTTGTTTTGAGATTATAATTAGTGTGTGATATTTGCAGGACCCGATACTATTCCCATAATCAGAATCTCTCGTGCTAATAAACAACGAAAACACTACTGCTATGCGATAACATAAAGACACTTTGCCAACTTTAATATATTGTCACTCACTAAATGTCTATGAATCAAATAAAAAAAAACTGAAAATATGTCTCTTTGTTTATCATTATTGTTATTATATTATGTAGCTATATTGTATTTCTCTAACTCATATTTTGTAATTATTATATTAATTTTCCAATATAGATCAAACTGTGTACTGTACACATATCTTGAAATTTGTTCTGGATGGAAACCAATTTAAAATGTATGTTAAGTTAATTTAAGAACATATTCTGTTTTGTGTGCCACAATAAATAAATAAATACAGACACACAGATATTCCCACAAACACTTTTGCTCAAATGAAGTGTAACATTGAATTTGTAAGCTTTCAAAGAAAAAACCTAACTGCAGACAGTAATAAGATTCTTAAAAGTAATGATCATTTCCACTGAAACCTTTGAAAAACTGGAGTCACAAGCCTTCGCAGTCTAAAAATAAAACTGTTTGTGTAATATGACTGCGATTTTTTCCACTTTCACAATAGACATTCCACTTTGATGAATAGACTTTTTCAGATCTTTACTTTAAATGCATTTTCTTCCATTCACACTTTTATTTAGTTAGTTTATTTGCGAAAAACTACGTAAACTGTTTTTCTCTTTTTAGATTAAAGAGCTTTTTAATTTAATTCCGGCAAATCATTTTCATCACCGGACTGCTCGGCACCGTGAAAGAGCTCATCCTCACATCTTGCAAAATTGGAGCTCCCACACAGTCCGTTTCATGCGGTCGTTTCTTCCGCGAACTTGCAAGATGGGGAACGATCTACCCCCTGAGGTCTTTCCACGGAGCTACAATATGGGGAGATTTAAAAAGGGTATTCACAAACACCTCTCTAAGCTGGCAAAGTCCTGCAGCACCTCTGGAGTTGCAAGTGTCCATAGGCGACGATGATTGCTTACCATCAGGCAGATCGTCTGCCTTTTTGCCACTTTTTTTTATACAAAAAAAAAAAAGATGAAAACTTTTACGAGTGTGCCGTAAAGGATGGTGTCTGTGTCGTTGTTTTTAACATCCGAATAATAATAATAATCGTAAATGTTTTGACTGTGAGCAGTCTACCTTTCAACTTTAAGTGGAATGTAAGTCTAAATTATAATAATCGTAACACTTTTAAGTATAAAGTGTACTTTCAAGACTAGTATACTTGTCTAAGTAAGGTTCAGAAAGTTTAAACATGATATTAAACGTATATTAGATAGAAGTTTGGGGAAGAATAGCGTGTTTGTAACTGAAGTGTTGGAACAAAATTGCGAATTGATTGTGATTCAGCGCCAGGTTTGCATGTTGGTAGAGATAAGGCTGGTACATTGCCGACGGAACACGACTTCGCTTGCTCGGTGTTAAGGTGCAATAGCTCCAAGGGTTTCGTACACTGTTGGATACTATTTTTATTGTTGCATAATGTATGTAAAATACAAAAAAATTTATAGTGTGGGTATAATCATATAAAAATCTAATCTAACCTATCTATTTATATGATTGTCTTTTTGATATAATAATTGAGTGTTTTTAATAAAACTACACTAAATACAACTCTCTTTACAGTTAGATAAGAGTAAGAGAAAATTATATGTTATTTGAATTGAACAGTTTAAGTTAAAAATAGTAATGTTACTTATACTTTCTTAAGGTTTGCTCTTTGGTGGGAGAAAATTCACTCAAGCTTCTGCACCTTAAACGAAACGTAGTGTAACTGCAATCAGTTGCATAACACTTGGCAAATTCTTGCCAGTTCATTATTTGCTATAACGATAAGATGTTTTACGATTACAATAGTGTGAAACAAACACTGATTTAATGGTTTGATTGCAACATCGCTGCTTAGGAAATTTTGCAAATTTATCTACATCTGTTAAGTTTATTTACATCGTTAAAAAATGTTACCAACATGATAGTTCAAAATTAAGTAATACCAATAACACTGTCGAAACGAAAGGGTTTTTTCAATTTGTTGTTATTTCGCTCAGATAAATAACCTAACAAACTATTGGTCTTCAAAATATGGATGTCATAGCAGCCGGCGCTGGCTCCCGATCGCAGATTTAGTTCAATTACATAACAGCTAGCTGAGTTGGCGCGGGGAGGTGTAGTGCTGGGCTAGCCAACTGCTAGAACTAGCCAGCTTGCTCTACGAATAGCGAATCGAATTAGGTCGGGACCGATACTATCTCGCCTGCAACGCTCGGCGCCCGACCAGAGATAACAAACCCTGACTCCCAACACCAGACGTTCATTTGCTTATTGCTCTCTGCCTGATGACGACTCCTTTAATATGCCCTGGAAAGGTTTTCCGTGTCCGTGCCTTATCTACGATTTTCTCATTTAAATAAAATCGAGTCGGCCCTCGATGACGTGTTTTCGCCCCGCTACATTTACATATCGTTTGTGCAAGGATTTTGCGGCGGCGAAATTTCAGACGGAGTTTTCTAATTTGATAAAAACATTTTCCGTCCCGTATTTGCTTGGCATGAAGCTACTTTTCCTTCAAACAAATTTTATGGAGCTAATTTTGTATGCACGCGTATATTTTGTTTTTAATTCGCTCCTGTTTTTTAAGCGTAGGTAATGTTATCTGGATCTGTTCTAATTTACATTTCATGGCGCATTTTTCTTGCAGTTTATTAACACTAGAAGAGGAGTGGAGTTAAATAAAAAAAGGATGCTGCTATCTGGATTACTATTGCGATAATGCTGGTTGCTGTTTGTTGGAGAGCATTCTAAGAAACAGTATTTCATTTGAGTGTTTTCCGAGCTCGCTCGTATAAGACGTTTCATCCTTGCTTTACTGGACAAGTGCTGTATAAACATCTAAAGGGATTAGGGGATTTCGTAGAGGAAATTGCCTTTTGTAATGTGAAATAAGTTGTGTGACAGAATTAAAGTTAAGCTTGATTTAGTTTTGGTCCCGCTTGTTTTATGGTATTATTTCTTTAATGTTTAAATGAATTTACTAAAGACTAAGACTGGTTATAGAGTCTCTTTAGCCGCAAGGTACAACATTTTTAGAAGCTTTTTGACTAACACGTTTTACTACATATATTCATTGTAAGTAATTTCATTTTTTACTGTTGCCGCTGATGACTAGAATTTCATCAGCATAAAAGTTATACCATCTGAATGAAAATTATTTTTATAAAGTTTCTATTTTATTAGCCGTTACTAGGAATCGCTGGTTAGAAACCTTAGAAAAAGTAATACACCGGTCTTAGAAACAAGACCTTACAGCGTGGATAACTTTGTTCAGCCCATGCCTACATACGACCTGATTTTTCCAAGAAGCCTCTATCCAAGACCAAGTTTCCTTACCTAATTAACCGAGCCTGTGCACTTAAAGCTGACTTCGTTATGAGACCTAAAAGGCAGCAAAGGAAAATGTAGGTAAATGACACGGCTATAAAACTTGCCTCATCGCGCTTCCATGGTCCGGGCGTTTCATAAATAGGCTTCGTGTCCCAATGAATTACTGCGACCTCATTAACCTATATGAGCTACTGGATGTACTCATGGTGCGGCATTAACAATTAAATCAATCACCCTTGTAGCTGAGGGCAACCCAAAACGATCCTCCGCAGCCACTCAAGAGCAAATTCGGACGGATAGGACGGAAAATTGGGTTTTACGTGATGTACTTAGGGGGTAAATAGAACGCTTCAAATGTTACCTAGTTATTAACCCTCGGTTTTTGCACCATTATGATATAAACATGTATCTTTTGTTTGTTTTTTTTTTTTGCTCAAATTTGTTACTTATACCAGCTTTCATGGCGTTACTATCTGTTTAAGAAATAATTGTCGCAAAGAAAACAAGAAAAGCGTTCCTAATTTCTCACCTCACTCGTCGAAATCATAAAGCCCGGGCTATATTCTGTTAATAGCTCACCCACATGGCCCTGCAATAAAATGTCCCGCCACGTGACAAAATGTCGAGTCGACAATAAGCTATCCACGGAGGCCATAAGTACACCGATGGCGGTAGTAAAATGGAGAACAATTTCGCCTTGGTTTTAGCTGCGTTACGTGAAAACGCGGCGAATGTTGGAGCGAGTTCTTACCTGTACGGCATTTAAAAATAGACGTGTTTAAACCAATGTGAAATTGACGTAAAACTGGTTTTCATTGTGAATAAAATTTGCAGGATGATAGGATAATAAAAATACTGAAGTTACATTTAATTATGGACTGGACATGATAATAATATAAAATAAATGTAATGATTTGTTTTTTTTCTTGCTAGATAAAAAAAAATCGTTTAATATACAAATTACTTGTATTGCTACATGGTTTTAAGCAAAATCGCTACTCACATAAGTCCTTATTATCTATCTATATATATAAAACTCAAAGGTGACTGACTGATTGACTGACTGATATAGTGATCTATCAACGCACAGCCCAAACCACTGCACGGATTGGGCTGAAATTTGGAATGAAGGTAGATGTTATGACGTAGGCATCCACTAAGAAAGGATTTTCGGAAATGCCACTTTTAAAGGGGTGAAATACGGGATGCAAGTTTTACTTCTTAATGCGAGCGAAGCCGCGAGCACCCACTAGTGTAATATATGTATGCTTGCTTTACATCTGTTTTTGCTGTGCGCAATGTCCTGGAATATTTATTTATTTATCTATAAAACTACACAACAGATTTTGATGTAGTTTTTTTTAGTAGATTGAGTGAACCAAGATGAAAGTTTTTAAATATAATAATGTGTGCGAAACCACGGGCAAAAGCTTATGTGCTATCCCTTATGTGGAAAGCATCACACATACATACATATATTGGATTTTTTTAAATATAAGGTATAAATTAGTTACAAGCTAAGTATAGGTTCGACTTACGTAGCCAATGACAGTCACTAGCTCTATTCACCTTTATTTAATTGACGTTGAAAGGCTTCCGTGGCTGGAGCGGAATAGATGAGAATTTTTGACGAAAGCTATTCTAACAACACGTCTATTTATAAAAATAGCATACTAATCGAATTGAAGCTCTAATGATTAGCGCTTTTATTCGATTAGAATCTAATCGGACTTTGTACATATTTTATCCACATATACTTGCTGGTTTTTGTGTCTATGTAAGTATTATTTTGTTGGCAGTATGATTGTATTTACTGTGAGTGAAAGTAAGTTATTATTATGTAAATCATAGATCATCATGGGTGGATTCGGGTTATATAGAAATGGTACAAAAGGTATCGTTTTAGGGATATATCTTATAAAGTACTTATTTCTCGAAAATTATAAGCTTTTTTGAGACGGAAATCAATTATGTATTTTAAATGTGAACAATAAAAAAAAAAATTTGAATCAAATAAACTACTACGAAATATGTGATTACTAACTATAAAAAAAGTCTCAAAATAACAGTCATCTTTTTGTGACTATTTTAAGAATTCAGGTTCATGACTTCATGAACAAGTTTATTTCATAACTTTGCAAAGAATTCTCTCTACGGCTTTAATTACTTGACGATATTTAGAATGTAGTGATCCTGAATCATAACAATTTATGTTGTATTTATAATCGTCAAAAAACGAAACAAACTCAATCATTCATACAATTTTTATTTACAAAAATATTTCACAAGTATATACAAAAATGACTTAAACATACAGAAAAACTTATAAAAAACATAATCATCATTCATAAATCGATTGTGTATTTTTTGTGTCACACATTTCTGATTAAAAACTTCCTCGGTCTCCATTTTTCTATGCCCAGTATTTCAAAGAGAAATAGCAGCAGCATGACCAGAGTCCCGTGTCCGGAGAGGCTAAAGGCTGTAAAGTGCACATGTTACGGGCAGTTAGGCCTGCGAGCTCGATCCTTCATGGCTGTGGGCTCCGCAGTAAACATGCTGATAAATATGCCGCAGGATCATTCGATTATACCATACTGCGTTTTTGAATGCTTCAAGAGTTTTTGAAGTTGTTAGTAATTTAAGGTGAGTTGAGTTTGTAACTCTCGCGTCCCTAGTTACGGCAGCGGAAGCGGAAGCGGAAGCAGGAGGTAATATCATATACACTTCAATTTTAAATCATTTCAAAAAACAAAATTCGTACTAGGAAATGTAGGAACTGGTTTGATCGATTGCGTTTTATTTGAATTACTAACATAAAAGAAAATGATTAGAAGCTATGAACACATTTATCATTATCTAAATCTAATTTGAAAAAAAAACAAAATTCAATACAATGAAAATCTGTCTGGAGAATACAATTATTACAATGATTTGATTGTGAATAGTAATTCTCCGAGAAACAGCAGTAACATTTTATACACAAGTGCTCCAGTTCTGCTCAGACTTGAAGTAATAAACCCGATGAGAGCTCGTCAGTTGCTCCTCGTAAATTGACAACGATTCTGCATAAAATAGCCACTTAAATATCATCATAGAACAGCTCTGGACCGGTCGCTAATTGAGCCTTTATAAATATCCGTTGAACTTTTGCGTCCAGCTGCTCTTTAATTATTCCTCAGTTTTAGCCCACAAAAACGCTGACGTAAATGCCTCAAAGGTGTAATTTAAAAGGTATTGAGTATCACAATTAAAATGAATAATGACATCCACATAAATCAAGTGCATTAAATTACGCGTGGGCCCACTAATAGGAGCATCGTCGTGTGTTGCTCCACTCTTTGTCTGCCCAGTTTTATAATTAGCTCTAATATTAATTGCAGCAATTTCTTTACAAAGAAATGTAATTGTTTTAGATGGTGCTTAGTAAATATTGAAGGTTTGAGTGAGCCCACTCGCTGTGTCATATTTATTTATGTAAGCTGCATAATAGATTCTTAGCATACCAAAACCACTCGAGGCGGTGGGAGGTAAATTCATTGAATGCGTGTCAGATTTCTAATAAAGTTTATTAGGTAATTCGATATAGCGCTATAATAGAAAACAGAAACATGGCTACCATAATCTGAAAATGCCTTGCACGTAGCGGGGTCAAACATTTGTGGTCACGACACAGTTGTAAAATAGGAATGGTGCGTGCCGTTTACATGAATAGCACCATAATATTATACCATGTTGGTAATTAGAGTGGGACTAAGACGTGCGTGCGTGCCCTTAAATAAGCCTGTCGGATTTATCGTATACGTTGGAGTTATTTGCAAAAATAATTTCGTAACGGGAAAATTGTGTTCCTTAAGTAATTGGTGCATTGTTTTACTTTTAATAAAGAGTTTGTAAAGAGGTTTTCCATCATGCAACATGTTATTATAGTTTTACTAAATATTAACTTGATTGAGAAATATGTACGTGCAATTAGCGTGCTTACAAACATATTATAGGAATAAAATACCAATTAGATACAAAATATAGTGTCTAAGTAATAACGTTAGTCAGAATTCATAAAAAAATCTAATCACCTGTGACCTGACACACATTTTCAAATATTTGTTTGTCCAAAACCAGGACAGCGTTCCCGTTTGGCGTCAATAAATAATAACAGTTTTAATAAAAGTGTTCCAACACTCGCAGAGGGGAGCGCGACCAGCATATTGCATTTGCACAATATAAATTCACTAATATGCCTGAACTCCCTCGATAAAGCCTAAATCGTACAAGTTATTATACTGCAGAAATAATTCTTCGGATTTTTGACAGCGCAATTGAAGTTTCCCTCTAGGCGCCCGGTTTAATTAAGAGCTGCTAACTCCGATTGCAACGTATTGGAACTCGGCGAACAGTCGGCTACTTTATGCTATTACACGCAAACTTCATTGATACTTTAATTTGTTTAATCTTAGCTCAACTTTTAATAACGTTGTCTATGTACCTGCTGTTCGAAATGCTAATTTTAATTTAATAAATGGTAAAGGCCAATCATACAATTATAAATTAAGTTGTATCGAGCATGATCAGCTCACGTTTGTACGTTATTTACATAATAAGCAGAGAAAAAACAACAAAAGCGTCGATGGGCACATGTCGATGAGAAGATAAGGGCGCCTGATTAGAGTCTTTTTACAAAAAGGAGCGATTACGGTAATACCGCCGAATTCGCAACTGCGAAGTCAGCCGAAAAAGGAACCAACTTTTTTATTACTTGTCCGAGGCCCGTGCCCGACCGATTCTAACGAGCTCATTGGAAATTCAAATCGGACTGGACCGCCGCACCCTGTAATCAATAATATTACATGTACGTGCTTCCTGGACTCGGCTTCCCGAGCGAAGATACGTGGGAATACTGCACTGGCCGCAGCTTAGTCAACTATATTCCACACAATCATGCCCGGAGAAATATCCACTCGAAACATTTCTGCGAGCAAATTGCAATCATTTGATTTGAAACAGCGCCGACGACAGTACGGGAAATGAAACAAAATATTACTCGTCCCATTAAACACGTCTATAAAAGTAAGCACCTTGTTTATACAACCAGAATACTACATTACACGGCGAGATACCGCGACCCGAGTCACTTCAGTTATCTAAACTAGGCGAATGAGGTGACAATTCTCGAGCCTCCACCTGCTTAAGTAAAAGAGCCACTTACTCAATCGAGCTTAAATGAATAGCGCCAGATAACGATACGATGTGATGCGAGAAATTATGCGAAATCGGTTGTGATAGAACGCTGGGAACATTATGCAAATGTCCCCAGTTAAACGTTAATATTGAGTTATACAACCAGACCGGCTAATGAGGACCACATCACGAGAATATCCTTACAAATTATCAAAGTCCAGTCGCTAAACTCGATTTACAAGTCAGATTCAGAAAGCAATTACAAAGTATTATTCATTCCGGCCATCGCGTTCCCGACGATAGCATTCGTGTAGTGGATGCGAAGAAAATTGCACTAACTAATGATCATATCGTTTCTTGAATACAAATTCAGGTCTTTCAGCGCACGCCGGGCGGCGGCTGGCCTATTACGGCCGTGTTACACTCGCTAAATTGAAATGGCGTTATGATTTATAGCGAGACTTCACGAACCGGCATTAGGCCAGCTTCCTACACGGACGTGACGGGAACTTCAACGTGGAAAAATTAAAAACACTGACGTTTCCCACGCTCCATTCTCACGCAGAATTAACAATCATGTGTCTAAAACACGGAAAATCCAATCAGCAACCCTATTCCAATTAAAAACGCATACTTCATGTGTCGCTGCCTCGGAAACGGGACCGTATTTTTGCGGGGAAACGACGTCCTGCTAAAATATTCACCGCGCGCTTTACCCGTTGCGTAGCTCGAATTCAAATCACATTAATCTCACACATGATAACGTTTTGACGAGTTGGTGTAAATTTCTTCAGTGCGAAATTAAATATCAGGGTGGGAATGGGAGGTACGGAAATGTGCTCGTTTAGCAAAAAGGTTTTAATATGGAGAGGTTCTGGCGGCGAGCTCTTAGTTTAAAAGTCATATTTAGCTAATTACGCGGCGGTCGCCGAATGGCGGTTTGGCGTAGTAGTGGGGAATTCCAGTCGGAGTAGGGTTGCTTCATGTGTTGCGGAGGAGCGACACGGTTCAAAACAAAATGGCCATTGTTGCTAATTAAAAAGAATTTTGAACGTACAAAACGAGTGTACATTTATTTTCTCCATAAGACTTTGTACATATGATGTCAAAAATACAAATGAATACACAATTACATAATACTACTAGGCAGATAATTATGTTTAAGTTGATTTCTTAGTCTTTTTGTTTTTATTACCAATTGTCAAATGAACTCAGTAACATAGTTTATGACCACAGATATAGCTATATTATTTACAAGGCAATACAAGTACGATTATTCCGGTCTATTAAAATGGTGCCAGTATTTTTAAACTAAAGCAGCCCTGGATCAGAAAATATGAATATATTAAATCCCTTATGATATTAAGTATTCGATTTAAAACCTGCGTGCTCTGTGTTTTTATGCTACTTGCAAATACGCTACTTGGTACGGTTGTAAACAGTGGGGTACTGGAGATTTAAGAAGTAGTTTGCGTATATTATTTTTTATTCGAAGTTTTTTACTATTCTGCACATGTAATGTTTGCATTTAATATATTTTTTGAAGTAAGTTTATGGATATTTTATTACCCAAACTAGATGTTTATTCTTTAATTCTTTTCTAACATTTATCTCAAAGAATATTTTGGATATGGCGTTCTAATTTTTTTACCACCAGAATTAATTGTTATGTATACAAAATACGAGCTTTGTAAGGTAACATAATACGAGTATACAAAAATATGTTTCTCATGCTAAAAATAACATTGTACTAGCAGAATATCACACACAAAAATTAACTCCACGTGCAGCTGAAAAAGTTCTGTGTTAATTTATAACGAGTTCGGGATATAATTTGGAATATGGTTTCCTCTAATTTCCCTTTTCGAGTATTCTGCAAACGTGACTTAACTTTCTTAAGGAAGGATTTGCACAGTATGTTTACATTTATACATACATATATGAACATATCTATCATCTACGTGGCAAGGTTTAATTGTACACATGGCGGGTAAATTCTTTGTTCTGTAAATTGTTAATAACTTACTAATACTGTTCAACAAAAGGAACTGGACTAAATTTGGTTTCATTGGAATATACAAAACCAAATTGTGAAAATAGTAAGTATGTAAGTATAAGGTATTTTTGTTTACAACTAGAAAGTTTAAAAAAGTTAAAGGATTGGCACTAATATGACTATATTAATATGTTCGGTTCAAATGAACTATACCTGCATTTGCAGGTATAAGTAGAACTTACCAGAATCTGTGTTTCCTGCGAACTACCATCCAGAGGTCTTCAAATCTAGGTATCTTTTAGGTAAGCGCGTTACACCCTAGGCTGCAGCAATGCTTAACGACAGGCAGGCTGTAGTCAAACATAAATCTATCATCCCACGTATAAAAGTATAAAAAAATCAATGGTAATATAATAGATTTCACAACACCCCTAAAAATACATGTATCAGTAAACTCCCAGCCACTTTGACTACCAAATTCCAGCTTCAAATTCCTACCCCACTAATATTTACATACACACACACACACACACACACACACACACTAACTCCCATCTAATATGGGTTCTCAAAATGCAATACATCACGGAAGGTGTGCCAAAGGTCACGTATAGCTAACGTGGAGCTGCAGCCCTCAGATTGCTTCCTACATACAGATGTTGAGACATTTATACAACATGTGAAGTAACGTATCGATGGAAAGTAGATTGGGAACAGTAGCTTGGCTTGGTACAGGTTTAGTATATTAGATTTGTTGAGATACTACTTTTTCTATCTTTAGTTGTTTCAAAGTCAAAGAGAATTTCGCAAATGATTTATTCTGCAAGAAAGTAAGTAATAAAGAACAGGACTGAAAATGGATTACAGTGAGGAGCCTACTCCTCACTCAAACATGGAGTTATAAAATGCAGTTGCAAATATTAGACGATTTTCTATGTGACGATGATCTTTTTTTACTTACCATACATTATCAATTGAACATTTGAAAAGAAAAGCCAACTATGCAATTAATTGTCATTTTTTGTGACCACTCTATTGGAGTTTATTTTCATAAAATATTGTTGATCTATACGACTGTATTTAGAAACAAAATTACTTATTGCATGGGATGTGATTGACAATGCTGTAGCTTTGCTGCGAACAAAGTCTTAAAAAACAGAATAATCAACCGTTACTAAACTTGTATATTTAAAAAGTTAAAATACTGCCCAGTGGCACTACTATACGACACACTACATAGGTGACCCGGTTACTTAGAAGCCTTAGCTTATTGCGGTGCTCTTACAAGTGACTAGGGAAACTGCTCGCTGTTATTACACCGAAATTTATGAGCAGAATTGCTCGCGCTAAGTTCCAAGTTACTCGTAAACAACAATACAGAACTTATCCAGCGTTTGGGCGGCGTCTTAATGTGACGGTGCCAGGAAAGCCACCTTGAAAAATTTGTGCTAAAGCCGTGTTATGAGACTTTATTAGGTTTGTCGTGTAGTTTAGTTGTCGTCTTTTCTGGGCGGTTACTATGTGGCTTCGAAATTGTGTTCCCATTTTCTGTAGAAAATCTATGCAGTAGAGATATTTAGGCACTGTAATAATATAATTATGATTAAATGTCATTCATTTAAGACTTTTAGGCCATACATAATTTGACAATAGATCATAAAACATTAATACAACAAGTAGGTAATGACTCTGTTACCAATCCAGACAATTTAAATATGTACATAACTACCTACTGCCAAATGTTACATTGTTCAGTAGTCAATTAAAGACTACTACTATCTTAATTACTCAAACCATAGCCGTTTGGTTTCTGATTATAGATTCCACTGATTTACCTACACAACTTTATCGCACGTTATTTTGATAAGCAGGAAATCCAACAAAAGTAATATCAATTCCATATTGGCTAAATTAATTTTAACCCCGCTAGTATCGTGTGAGATTGTGCGTTGGAATAAGTCACGTTTAAGTTTTATTATCCTAGGTTTGTGACTGTGATTCTTTCTTATAAAATCCTAATTCTTACACGTGGTTGGTAAATTCTTTTTTAAAGAAGTTAGTAAGTAACTGACTAATCAGATAAGGGTATATATCAATGTCATAAAATGAATACATATAAATACCTTAGGTATTTTCACAGTACATATATTTATATGGATAATGATGAGTTATTCAAATTTACTTAGATATAGCCACTGACCTCCATTACTACAGGTACGCAATGGAGGTCAGTGTATATAGCCAAAGTAGTTGTCATTAAAATTTAAGTAATGTATGAAATGTTATGTCAGTGGTTTTTGTTTATTGCACTACACTAACTAAATGTTTGCAATATCTTTTATATTTATTAGTAGATGCCCGTGGTTTTGCTTACTTTGTGGTCCGGATTGAGTGTTAACTATGTCACTCCATAGGCTTCCTGCTAACATAACAAAAACACGATGAATTGAAGATCCGTTATAGCGTAAATCGAAACAAACATACTAACAAACCAACAAACATATTTTAGTCTTGATAGTTTGATCAACAATGCAAAAATAATTCATAAAATGTAGCTTATTTTATAATTAAGCCGTCACCCAACATTGATCCCGATTAATAATTAACAAAGTTTCACGGAACTTGCACATTCTGACGTTAGCAGAAACTGAAAATTTTCTAATTGCCATAAAGCACGCAATACCAAAATTAGTCGTTTTGTTTAGTTCACGGGACGACCCATGACAGTTTTACATTACTTTATACTTACTTACTTCATATATATATATATACTTACTTACTTACTTCAGTCCTCCTTCCGACACCGCGCGCGACGCACGCTCGCGTTCGTCGTAGGTATGGCCACGTTACATTCGCCGCCCGCTGCGCCACCCTCGACCGCAAGGTCACGCGCAGTGAATAATGACGTGCAGTTGGTGCAGTCTACATCCCGGTGTGGACAGTGTAAAGTTGTTCTGAACGAGATGCTTACCTTCATCAGTCACAAGGTCGACACGCTTCCCGAGACGGGAATCATTCAAATCTGCATGAGTACGTACAAATATGACGAGATCGAAACTGCTCGAGCAATTACTTACGAGCTTTTAGCGCCGTCGAAAAAGTTCATGAGACGGAAGGAAGGCACTGAACAAAAGAGTATTCAGGACGTCATCAAACTTATTAAAGAATGTGAGCCTAACAATTTACCCATTTTCGCCGCAAAAAACTTGAATAAGCTCCCGCCGGTCACGTTCGACTATATTGACGTTACTACATTCCTCAAAGAAATGTCTGTGCTGAAGAATGACGTAGCTATTTTAAAGGCTCGTGCTACTGAAAAATGTCAAACGCAAGACCCATCTCTCAGGCCTTATCTTGACGATAAGGATACGAGAAATGACGCACAAATACTTTCACGCAGCTTAACATTAGGTACAACTGAGTCACAGAAAATAGCAGCAGAAGTGAGCACAGATGGAAGAAACATCTCGAACGTGAGCAAGCGACTTAGCGAGGCGAAACCGGATGTCGCGCGAGCCAATGCGCGCCAGCGGCCGCCTGCTCCCAGCGCTAGCTCGGAGCGGACTGGCCGCGGTCCTGCACCTGCGCCTGCGCGCCTGGCTTCCAGCCCCGCACTGCAGCGCCACCAGACCGATGATACCTACACGCCGTCATACAGAGATATAGCGAGCGCACCGCGTCTTGAGTCGCACGATAATGACGATGGCTTTATTACAGTAACGCGAAAAAGACCACTGCCTTATAGATACAAGAACGCGCGTGGTACATTACAAAATGTTACCAAACTACAAGCCGCGGAATCTTACGCATTCATATACTTATCGCGCACTAGTAAAAGTACTTCGGAAAACGATATTAAAGAGCATATTAATGAGATGAATCAACAATGTGTGGTTGTTGAAAAATTACAACAGAACCGAGATACCAACTTTAACTCATTTAAAATTCAAATTTTGGCATCAAAGGTAAATACATTTTTACAAAAAGATTTCTGGCCTGAAGGTTTGGTGTTTCGACGTTACCGACAACAGCGCTCGTCTGTGAGTGATACCGCCGCATTAAGAAATCCGTAATGGATGTACACCCACAAAATACTTTTTCTTTCGTGTCCTTTAATTGCTTCGGCATAAAGGACTGTGTGGACGATATAAGGAATCTATGCAAGAGCGCTGCGGTGGTCTGCTTGCAGGAACATTGGCTGATGCCGCATGACCTTGGGCTTATCAGCACAATAGATAAGAATTTTAGCTGCAGCTCTAAATCTGCGATGGATGCGACGCAACTACTGCGAGGTCGTCCTTACGGAGGTACAGCACTAATGTGGCGAACTTGTCTATTTACCAACGCGGAAGTTATACCTATCGACAGTGATCGTCTCATAGCTGTTAAGTTGACTCAGAATAATCGTAGCGTTCTTGTGTTTTGTGTATATATGCCAGTCAATGATCCGGATAATTTAGTAGAATTTACACAGTGCCTCTCGTTAATCACCACCGTGATCGAGAACGCAGATACAGAGTGCGCCGTCATTCTCGGTGACTTCAATGCGCATCCTAATACTTTGTTTGGTAGCGAGCTTGTGAGTTTTTGTGGCGAGCAGTCATTACAGTGCATAGATATTAATAAGGCTAGTACGGATACGTTTACTTATGTGAGTCGTGCGAACGGCGCCTGTCGCTGGCTCGACCACTGCCTCGTCACTGAGGCGGCGGCCGGGCTAGTGACGAGCGTACATGTCGAGTATGTGACAACTACGTCCGATCACTTCCCGCTCATTGTTAGCTGTAACTTAGACGATATTATACCAAAGATTATGTGTGATAGTAGTGACGGATTTCAGCAAAATAGACGTAAACATTTATGGGGTAGTAGGGAACGGGGACAAATATTAGATTATAGTAAACTCTGTGATATTAGACTTAACGATATTTTTACGAAATATGATAATTTATTTAATAATATGACATGTTTTGATGATTTTAATTTATGTAAATGTACTCAACACCTTGAATGTATAGATAATTTTTATTCAGACATTATAAATGCATTGCAGTCAGCAGCTGCCGATACTTGCCAAGTATTATGTAATAGAAAGCGTAAAAATGTAGTTGGGTGGAACTTTCATGTTAGGGATGCGCACGCTCGGGCTAGGCTGATGTTTTCTATGTGGGTTCTGTATGGTAAGCCGCGCTCGGGGTGTCACTACGAGAATATGACTGCCTCACGCAGGGAGTATAAAGCTGCACTGAAATACGTTTTAAAAAATCAAGAAAAAATAAGACTAGACATGTTGGCCCGTTCCCGTGGAGACGGAAATTTTATTGAATTTTGGCGAGAGACGAAGAAATTAGATTTTAAACCTAGTTTACCTGTTAGTGTAGGGGGCGAACAAAACAAAAAGAACATAGCTAACTTGTTTCGCAACCATTTTATTGTAGATAACGGACAGACAGATACTGGTAGGCCTCACCGTGACTCGGAGCCTCACCACGTTACAGTAACATCTAAACAGATTGAAGATATTTTAAGAAACATGAAGCGTGGTAAGTCTCCTGGTCACGACGGCCTTAGTATAGAACATATATTGTACGCGGGGCAACATGTCTGTCATGTGCTGGAGCAGCTGTTTAATCTCTGCGTGAGGCACTGTTACTTACCTGATGCTCTCATCCGAACCGTTGTTGCTCCAATAACTAAAAGCAAGACTGGTGACATCTCGAGTGTGGCAAACTATAGGCCGATCTCCCTTGCCACAATTGTGGCCAAGATACTTGAAAAAGTAATTCACTCGCATTTACGCACGTTACGCTTGGACGATGGACAATATGGCTTCAGGCCGGAGGTATCCACTGACATGGCTATTTTTTCTTTGAAAGAAGTAGTGAAATATTATGTTAAGAATGACACGACGGTCTATGCTTGTTACCTAGATTTAAGCCGGGCCTTTGACAGTCTAAATACAAATTTGTTGTGGACAAAAATGCAGGACACCGATGTCCCATCTGAGGTTGTTGGTCTGATGGCATATTGGTATGACCATCAGATCAACAACGTCAGATGGGATACTGATTTTTCTGACGACTACAAACTTACCTGTGGGGTCAGGCAGGGGGGGCTTACCTCTCCCGACCTATTTAATTTTTATATGAACGATTTGATTGAGGAGCTGAGCAGCACCGCTGTGGGGCTCAGGTTGGATGGCCGATATGTCAACAACCTAAGTTATGCAGACGATATGGTGCTGCTCAGCCCCTCAATTAAGGGCCTGCGTAAGCTGATTGGAATTTGCGAAAAATACGCGCTTAATCATAACCTAAAATATAACGCAAAGAAAACGGAAATTATGATTTTTAGGTCGGGAAAGGGGCCGCTCAACGTGCCTGAGGTCCGCATCGGTGGACAGATTGTGAAGACCGTAAGCAGTTTCAAG
This sequence comes from Macaria notata, assembly GCA_927399415.1. Classification (NCBI taxonomy): domain Eukaryota; kingdom Metazoa; phylum Arthropoda; class Insecta; order Lepidoptera; family Geometridae; genus Macaria; species Macaria notata. The sequence goes on from OV656727.1 coordinate 9,138,781, forward strand.
TATCTTGGCCATATCATCACGTCCAATCTTTCTGACAATGAAGACATTGAGCGTCAGCGCAGGTCTCTTTGTGTGGTTGGTAACATGATTGCACGGAAGTTCTACAGAGCTGCTAAGGACGTTAAAATAACTCTGTTTAAATCATATTGTCAATCATTTTACACGTGCCAACTTTGGACCAATTACACCATGAGGTCGCACAACGCAATTAGAGTAGCATACAATAACATCTTCAGGCACCTGATGGGCCTGAAGTGGTATTGTAGTGCATCCGAAATGTACGCAGAATCGCGAGTAGACTCATTCAATGCTATTCAGCGAAAACGTATTGCATCATTCATGTCCAGAGTTGACACGTGTAAAAACCAGATCATTAGAAGCTTAGCGGACCGGCAGCTGCTGTCTGCAACATATAAACGATGGGTAGCTATTGCTACCTGATTTCTTATATTGTATTTTATTTTACTTTTGTGTGCTATGGATCATTGTGTCTGAAATAAAGATATATTATTATATTATTATTATTATTATTATTATAACTCTAAATATATGATCATCTTACCTATAAAGAAAGCGAAAGTGTATGTTTGTCAGTTTTGTTTTCTTTGAGACCACAAACATTTTGAATCTAACCATTACAATCCGGGCAAAGCCCTGGGCATCCGAGAGATATAAAATAATATACTCCCTTTTTTCAATATTTTGAGTTGATATTTAACATCATGTCAATGATGGGTACCTACTTTACAACACGTGTTTAATCTTACATAACGGTACAATAGATAAAGTACATTCACCTTGAATTATTGCCAAACATGTAAATAACGGATATCAAAACAATAATAAGAGATTACATGGCAAATACCATCATCCATCAGCCAGAGCACAGATCGCGTTTAATTTTTGTGATTCCCGACCCCGAACAGCAATGTCAAATTCCCGCACCAATTGCGGAAAACAAGATCCTATCTTGCGGAACCTTCATTCCAGTAAATCGACGCTGCCAAATACAATCAGCTCTGGCGTGTATTAAATCAAACGTCAAGAGGCGAGATTCGGGGCCAATATAGAGCTCGGCATGAAGCCTTCACATGTGCCGTTCATTAACTGAATATGATCGATAGCTGAGCAAAACCGGAGGTTGGCCGTAGCGCTAGATCATTACTGATACGCGACTGGCGCCCGACTGCGGTTCGAAAACGCCCTTCTGCACGTTATTAATTGCCCCACGAACAAAAGCAAATGACTCGGTGAGGTGATCCTGCGAGCGAGCCGACGTTATCCATTCACCCGGTTTAGACGTCCGCGCTGAGAAATGTTCATTCACGATAGGAGAATTTATGACTTTGATTTACGCGAGACTTTTCACGTGGCGCCTTCCAAGTCGGACCCATAAATAGAGAAGGGTCGCGTGACGTTTTAGGGCTCGTTATTATTGCATGCATTCTCTCGCGTCGCTTGGCGCTATACAGCCTCTACGGGCCGGATGAATTGATACCGGAAGCGGAAACACTCATATTTGCATATTGGCTTTTTCACTCTATTTTTGGTAGCGATTCTCGTTGTTTGAGCTAGGTCAGTTTGATTGACGGAACACGTGGCAGGACGGGGTGGTTAAATTGAATAAAAACGTGGTAACAAGTCATTCATAACTAAACAACATGGCAGCGACACTGATTGCGCGTTAAAAATGTTTAAACCCAAAATGGAGTTGTATAAATGTGGGGCAAAAGTCGTTGTTGTCGCCACATTGTTTGGCCAGCAGTTAGGTAGTTTTATCTCTCACACAATTTCAATTTTTCATCTGCAACTGTCAGCTCGGCGGCGGCAGATAAGTAACGTCCACGCTCGCACCGCGCCGCGTCCCGGCAGGAAAGTTTGTTCCCAGCCAGTTTGTGCGCTCCACTTCCTTTTATAAACTTTTTGTATGAGCCAGTCGCGCGATATCAATAATTCTTACAATTTGTGCTCGGATCCAATCGATAGGAGACGGTTGAAAGCGTACCTGCCTATGCCTGATTTGTAAGGACTGATTTGGATCGTTTCTAAATGTGCTGTTGAATTTATGGAATAAGTATCGGGTAATCTAGTATCGGGCCTTTTACTAGGTATAAGTGCTGTACTCTTTTATTGTATGCCATTCTATATATGTAGTACATCTAGAAGTCCGTGGAAGGACCTGGGCGCCCACCACGATGTATCTGCCCAAGAGAACTCCCCTAAAGAATTAATTCTGCGGAGGAGTCATGACCCTCAGTCATGAGGATATACGAGAGAGAGAAATCTTTATCCTTATTGCATGTTAGGTCTATTAATAGGCGCAATTTAATTTTTTAATAAATAAATGTTGCTTAGTGCGTGCTTAAATTCTGATACTCCGAATAAATTATTTTCACAGACTTTTAGTTACCAGTATTCTGAATATTTTATGAACCGGAACGACCGTAATGTTATTGTTTACATTTTCGATTTTTCATTTCATTTAATTTAATAAATACCTATTAGAAATAAGACTAAACGGAAAAGCAAATCCTAGACTTAGAGTAATCGTTTTTTTTTATTAAACTCAAATCAAATCTTACTTAAAACTCAAAGCTATTCAATACCTAACCTAACAACAATTTCAATAAAGCTGTTAAAACATTTTTTTTTTCATATTTTTTAAAACGTCAAATCTAAGGTATTATAATTCATACTGTAGCTACGTATTACTTTGTCCTAGCTGCCGATATCAGAAATTGGGTGAAACAACAACAAATCTAGCAGAAACAACGTGACCTCCCTGACCTATTCGTATTGGAAGTCAATCAACGTCCCGAACTCCTGAAGTTGCCAACTGATAACCGAAGGCCCGTCGTGTCGGATCTTTGCGTTTGTTTTGCTATTTTACGGACAGTTAATTAAAGCTCGCGTTCTTAGTTTGACTTGAAAACTTTTACACAGATAACAACATTAATGAAAACTTGTCTGGATTTGGGGGAAGAGTGTCGTTGACGGTGACAGAGCGGGTAAAGGAGGGTGGGTGGGGTTGGAGCGTTAGTCCGCGCTCAGCCGTTGCGAAGCGAACACGTGCTTTGCGATCCGTGCTGGAACGCTCGCGATCCCGAACAATTTTGTGTACATTTCAAATATCGAGCCCGACAAATAATGGGAACATTGACTGTTATAACAGCTGGAATAAATAAACGTGTGTGTGACTGTAACTCGAGTAATGTGTGAGCCGACAGTTTGTATGGGTGCACCGCCGTCACCCACTTTCGATGATTGAAGTACTTGTTATGATTGAAGTAGTGGCTTGTTACTTGGATAATTTGATGACGCTACTATGATGCTATTTATGTCAAATTAATGTTGTTAGCTTGATTGGATTTGTAATTAAAATGGTAGGTCTATAAATATCGGTTTAATGAGTTCCATTTATTATGGAGGGTGCTACGAGCTTCCTTTTTTACAAATTCTAGAACAAAATTATGGAACGACTAAAGTGTAGGTAAATTTGCTGAATAATTATTTTAATCGTAACAAATTGGATTCGTAAACATGGTAAAGAATTATAATATTACTCATTCAAAAATATTGTCTAATTTGCTTATAATTAGGTATGAGACATTTGATATGTCATAAATTTTACTACACTGTTTCGTATCGTATTTCAAATTATAAGAGTGTAATTTTATAATTAGAAATTATTATTATGGATGATTTGCTAAAGAACTCGTAGCTCTGTGATAACAATTAAGAAGTAGAAAGATTCAAATAGTGCTGCGATACAGTTATTAATATCTAAGTACTAACATATAAATTACTTAATAAATGCTAAGCAATCCACTTAGGTGTAGGTATTAATAATTAATACCAAATAGGACCAAGTCTATCAAATACATGCTAAATATTCGTAGCCCATTGCTACGGATCTGTGCCTACGAGACGTAGCACTCACCACAAACTGCTACGTAGGTGCTACGCCGTAGACTCACCATGTACCTTCATTTTATAGAGATTGAAGTTTTTTCTTTACTGTAACCCTGCCGACTGCACAAGGTGCACTTGTTTCATAGAGAGAACAAACCCTGGAAATCATCTAAACTTATTAAATTTCATATCAGTGCCTCTGTAGGTTATATTTTAAAATAAGAAAATCATTACAAATCTATTGTATCACGTTGATTCAATAAGTCCAATATTTTTTTTTCCTTTCCAAATCAGGCTTTTAATAACTAGGTCACCTGAAACTAAAGCCGCACTAAGAACACTGTGGTACAATATGGAACTGTCAAATTTTTACATTCCAGGATTTTAGACAACCGTTATATTTATAACAGAAAGTTCCTAAAAATATAAATACATTTTACTGTCCCCAAAACACTGTATCTAATAAAAGATCACAAGGTAAATATGTATGTAGGTATATGTATAAGGAAAAGCGTTAATAGTACATACTTTTTTTCCTCTTTGTCCTCTTGCCCGCATCTTGTCCGAGCTCGCTTTACTTTGCCCTTCGCACTGATGCGTTAAACTGCTCGAGAAAAAAATACGAACCAGCCTTGAGAATTACCCACGGCGAAAAGATGAGTTACGCTATGAGATATTTTCTTTGAAAAGATAATCGTATTTTGCGGTAAATGGCCTGTTAGTAATGAGCCGGCTATTTTTAGAAAGGTGTGGTATTTTGTGTTTGAAATAGTATAATATTACAAGGGTGACATTAAATTAAAACGTAAATAAATAAATAATTAAAAAAAATAGTATATAGTAGTAGTAGTGTAGTGTGTGTAGTAGTATGTTCTTAATATTTTTTTAAATAGATGAATATTTACTCTAAAACTTAGTATATCTAATTTTATCAGCAAAATACTTCTTATAATACTCAAAAACAGGGTTTGTTTTGTTACAATCGTTCCTTCATTTTACTTTTAATAATGTTGACTATGAAATGTTTGGATTTTTATATTGTATAATATGAAAACGAGAGAAAAAACTCCAGTATGGTAAAATGATCCGAAAGGAAAAAAGCATCTGAGAGAGAGAACTTAATAAAACGTTTCGTTAAATTCGTGCACATGGAATGGAGTTCGCGATATTTTCTAAGGTGTGAATAGATTGGTAAGCAATCTAAACCAAGTATTACTTTGTTTATTATACATGCAATTATTCGTATTATTTGTATGTACTGAAAAAAGTAAACTCGTGAAGTTCGTTCATACATTAAAATTTTACTCCTTGTAAAATTTTAATGTATGAACGAACTTCAAAATATAAGCTAGTTTTGTACATTTTTTTCTGCGTTGCTAATAGAATACGATATCAAAATGCTTTAGAAAATATTTAAGTAAATAGGAATGATTAAATAAATATTCCGGGACATTGCACACAGCGCCATCTAGCCCCACACTAAACAAACACTTGTGTCGTGGGTACTAGATAACGGATATAATACATATATACTTTTCTTTAAATTAAATAATAATCTATTATTTGGCTTTGACACTTAAGAGTTACAAGTTTTGTGTCTAAATTCTACGGCAACTACGCAGCCTTCATATAATGTAAAAAAAAATCAGTATTTATGTGGTCAAAATCATTAAACTAAGTTTTGTATTTGCTCGTTTCTGAAATAAGCATACCAAAACATGTTTCTCGGCTTTATTCGACGCTATTGTTTTGAACATGGATCTAATTCGGAATTTGAGGAAGTTGTAAATGAATATAATTTGATTCTATGTACACTCAATTGTTTGTAACTCTTTTTGAATAAATTTAATGGAGCGTTTAACAAGTTCAATTGTTTTATTCGATTTTGTTTACCGTTTTTAGCGTTGTTTTTAAGACGACTAATTTTATTTATACACATTTTGTTCTATGTTTGAAAAAATAAGTAGGTTAAATTTCCGTTCAATTGAAGAATTAGAAGATATTAGGTTTATGCAAGGTTTTTCGCTACAAGGAATTTGTACTTTAATTCGATGTAATATCAAGTTGCACGGTCTTTTTAAAAATAAGCAATATAAATTTTAATCCATATGACATTTAACCAAACAAGGTAATTTACCAATGCATTCATTTTCTAAGTTTATTTATTAACATTTATCATATAAGTAATAACATCACAAGAATAAACATTATTTTCATTATTTTCCATAAACCTCTCGGAGCGCTTGGTTGACGCGACGCTTGACCAAAATGCTGGCCTTTTTCTGGCTCAACGTATCAGCATTGCCATCCAGCGTGGTAATGCGGCCAGTATGCTGGGCACGCTGCCCTCTGGTAGTGGGCTTTAGGCTTTGCTAAAGATTTTCTAAGTGCCCCTTTTTTGTAGTAATTAGAAGTAGTATGTTTAGTTTTTCTTCCCTTGTTTTTATATATTGATTATTGTAAATAATTTTATGTAGAATAAACATCTATGTAAGTATGATTTCAATTAACCCAAGCCTAGTTTACGTAGGCTGTTGTTGATTTTAAAATTAATGAATCTGGCCACCGAGATTCACTTTGTGCGTATTATTTCACTCCTGATATCTAAAACTCTATCAGCCTAAATAAACATTTTCTCTGGCCCAAGCATGGCCGAAAAGTTGTTCTTAGTAACAGAGTAGCAGATGTACATTCACATACATTTTGGCTGCGTAATAAACTATGTTATATTACTTATGATATCAAAAACGGTAGTTTTGTCTCGGAATTTTACTCAAACGCTTTGTTTTTGTTCTAATGTAGTGGTCGCGGGTTCGACTCCCGCATGACACAAGTATTTATGTACTTTAAAAATGTATAATTACTTGTGTTGAGTCTGGTTGTTTGTATGTATAATAAGTATTTATTTGCAAAAGAAAGGTATATAAGTATTATATCCGTTATCTAGTACCCAGGACACAAGCGTTTGCTTGGTGTGGGGCTAGATGGCGCTGTGTGCAATGTCCCGGAGTATTTATTTATTTGGGAAGGTTAGTGATGTTTCTAGTTTTAGTAATGCTTTCTTGTGTAAGATGTAATTAAGAACGATTTGAATGGATTCAAATCCGTTACTTGAATCTTTAAATATATTTTTTTTTTTTTAATTGTCGTTCCACCATTGTTTCCCTCAACATAAGTCAAGGACATTTTCTGGCTGAATATTTGCTTAGGCGTTATGAATTTTATGATCGGTCTATTAAAAACGTCACATGCAAAATTAATACTAATGAACTGATTTTAAATGTTGTGAATAAAGTGTTTCAGTGTAAAATAATGAATGGTTATACATTAAAAGATTACAAAAATAAGAACCGTAAAAAGTATACAATAATACACGATAAGGACTCTTACTATAAATTACAGTACTAATTTTCATATAACCGATACACACCGCTCTTTTTTTTATCTAATTTTTTTTTTGTATTTTTTTTTTTTTTTTTATCTATTTTTTTTATTTATTTATTTTTTTATTTTTTCTTGTCCATGTTTCCTCATTTTTTATATATACATATTTACATTTTTATCTATTTATCTACACAATGTACAGTTAATATATAAAAGGTAAGTGAGGCGAGACTTACATGCTCAGCATGTATTCTCATTTCATCTCCCTTTTCACATTTTTCTATATTTAAATCGACTATTCTTAATAAATCTTTAAATATTGAACATCACCATGAATTATAACTATCTTTAAAAAGTAAACCAAGTAAGCAGGTCTCGTATATGAGCCAATATGTACGAGGCAAAAGCAAAATATTTAACATATTTCATGTATTAATAATAAGTGAAAATCTTTGTTATAACATTAACAGTTTTTTATTTTTTATTCCTTTGCTTACCATTAGGCAAACTATGGTCAAAGGCAAACTCGCTTTAGTTTAAAAAATAGGTTTTACTTCCAAACATACAATAAACATCATATTATTACAAAAATAAACCTTCATTTGTTTATCTCTGTAAATAAAGCAATAGAAAAACTTTGAAAGTAGGCGTCCAGCATTTTGTAAGGTTTCCTTTAAATGAAACAAGACACGGGGATTCTTATTTTCCTTTTTTCTAAAATTACACCCAAATTAGGAAATTGTTAAGGCTTCTTGTTACTCAAAGTTTTATAATCATACGAGGTTTATATCCAACTTTTCTGAATTTATTCATAAATCAAATCATAATAAAGTATTTTGATATAGAAAATGTCAAAATGTTAAAGAAATATTTTTCACGCATTTATACCTACATAAATATATAAAGACATTTTTAAATCAGTTTTGTCTAAGTTAAATTAAAATTAATCACTAATTCATTCAGGGCCAACCTTTTTCATAGCGTAAAAATAATATCTAATAACATAAGTTTAGACAATAACACCGCAACCATAAAGATTTCCAACCTCAAGCAAATCATCTATTTACAACTGTAAGACGGTCAATGCGGTAATTTAGGCAGAAGTCGTTACTTAGGTGAACGCTCCAGCCATTTGCATGCATTCACAAACAGATACCGGTGTCTGCAATGTCGGCCCTGGGTAACGATATATCTTGGAGACACCTCAGTACAGACTAAAAACACTTTTTAAAAACACTGTCAGTTAGACATGTACATTAATAATAATAATAATGCCTGCTAAATAGGCGTCGTCATTTCGGTGTACGCCGCTTTGGTTTTGGTGGCGCAACTCACTGGCGACGACGTATTAAAATTCTTCTTAGTTTCAATAATATGAAATATGTATGCAATATGCAACATTTGTACAATCGAGACTGTGATCACAGATGAAGCATGTTTTTGTAAGAATGGAGCTGGGTTTCAAATGATGTAACCTAAGGCATTGTAAATTGCTCTATGATACATTTTTTTTAAAAAAATAGCAAATAAATAAAAATACCAGAAAATACCCTATCGAAATTTTATGAAAAACTACTTACTGTCCACTTGTATCACATAATATACTTGAGCCCTCGTTGGACTGCTGCCATAGATGCGTGATAGCTATGTCTGTATTCTGATTGCTCCGCGTATAATCAAGCCACAACGATGTATGGCGAATTTTATTAGAAACTAGCTGTGCCTGCGACTTCGTACGCGTGGAATAGTTATTTTGGGCATTCTTTGAATTTTGAACCGTTTTCGCAGCGAACGCAACGGGAGCCCTCTAAGATGAATAATTTTCCCCGCTTTTTCCACATTTTTCATTGTTTCTTCGCTCCTATTAGTTGCAGCGTGATGTTATATAGCCTAAAGCCTTCCTCGACAAATGGTCTATTCAACACAAAAATATTTTTTCAATTCGCATCAGTAGTTCTTGAGATTCGCGCGTTCAAACAAACAAACTCTTCAGAATATAATATTACTAGTTGAAGGTCATTTAAAGAATTTTTAAAAGATTACTTTGGTGTAGATAAAGATGTAACGGGTAAATTAAGTGTTGCTTAACTTTTTGTTGACATGTTCAGATTAAATCCTAAAAATAATCTGTTATTATCGCCTTGATATTATGCCTTATCACAAATAAGTCTTTAAATCCGGTCCAGTACTAAATAAGTACTGGACCGGATTTAAAGACTATTATTTGTGATAAGGCATATCAAGGCGATAATAACAGATTATTTTTTTTAATTTTAGAGAACTATTTAATAACTGTTGAATAATATATTACTTAAACTTCGTTGTATCTGACGCTAGCAAACCTACGGCTCAGTAACAAAAAGTACAAAGAAGCCTATGACACTATCGATTACACTACTTACACTACCATCACACTGAATCATGATGATCCGTCGCTCCGTTGTGGCTTCCTATTTTACAGGAACAAATATGGACCCACAAACACACCTTTTCATTTAAATTATGGTGTGAAGTTTTATGTATTACTAGCTGATGCGCGCGACTTCGTCCGCGTAGAATAGTTATTACCATAAAAACGGTTCTAGTGAGTTAACCTTAAAACATAGACATATACTGTTGCGGACATTTTGTTAGATAATTTCAAGATAAATAATTCTTTAATGCACATCTTTTTGATATCTTGAACCGTTTTCGCAGCGCATGCAACGGAAGCCCTCAAAGATGAATAATTTTCCCCGTTTTTTCCACATTTTCTATTGTTTCTTCGCTCCTATTAGTTGCAGCGTGATGTTATATAGCCTAAAGCCTTCCTTGATAACTGTTCTATCCAACACGAAATTTTTTTTCAATTCGCACCAGTAGTTCCTGAGATTAGCGCGTTCAAACAAACAAACATACAAACAAACAAACTCTTCAGCTTTATAATATTAGTATAGATAAGTATAGATAGATAGGTAAGAGTCCTTGTGTTATTTTGCCTATGACAATAATAGATTTGACCCAGTCTACTTGTACTACCTAGTTTGAATGTCTGAATGTCTATCTTATCGTTTAGAGCGATACACGCAAATTTCACATAGACTTGAGTATGGTAATTTGGTTTTTATTTAGTGTCAGTGGTGCTAGGAATATTTTGTTTCTAGAAGTTGTCCCTGTACTTATTCTAGGATCTGTTTGATATCTTGAAAAAGTAAACGCACTTAACAGAATTGTAGCTGCTGTAACGTTCGTTTTTTCATGCGTAATAAATATATTTGTTGATTAAATTACAGTATCTTTACCGATTAAACACATTTAAAATTTTCAAATACCTATTTCTAATCAAACAAAATTCAAACGTCACCCCAAACAGCACTAGTAAAACGTGCTAGCAATCAAAAATATTGTAACCTCTCGTACCAGCATAAAAATATTGAGCGGATACTCGTATCCCGTGGAAAGACCATAAAATATTGCCGAAGTGTAATAGGAACATAAACTAGGTAAGCGAAAAAAATGCTCTCGTTTGCCTTTATCTTTGATTCACGGGGACGCCGACCGTGTTGACGTTAGTGGGCGTAAACTTCGTACGGTACGTAGTACAACGTAAAACGTAGTTTCATTTACGTCGCTTTTTTATGAGAGCAAAAGTCACAAAGTTGATGACGGCCTAGCTTGTGGAAAACCCTTTTACAGTTTTTCAGCGGCAACGATGCTACTGATGGGTCTAAATAAAACGAACTAGTTTTGTGAAGTTTTTCGTGACGGCCATTTTGTGTATTTACAGAAACAATCGTGGTAAAAAGAGCTAGTTTAAAATTTACGTCTCATCTGTATGTCCATAAAACTTATTTAAAAAGTAGTAACTAGTAACTATTTGTATACTAAAATAAAATATAAAAAAAATTAACTAAAATTAGGTCAACTTTATTATGTTCATTACACGCACCAAATTACATTGAAATAATAACCTTTCTTTTACACCTCACAAATAGCAATGAAACCAATTATATGTATTTGTAAGGATTCTAATCGCCCTAATCTATACCGACTCAATATACCTTCTGAAACATTTTTTTTAATCAAAACTTATAATATAAAAAATCCCACCTGTAAAAACTAAGACCGCATGTCTGGCTACCATATAAGTATATAAATAAAAGTTGCCTCATTGCAATAAAACTAACAGTTTTCATTAAACGAGCTCTCGTTGAAATGTGGTAACTGTTTACACGAAAGCATATTTTTCATGTTTGAAATCGACTACCTACCTACTACCTACGAAAACAAGTTCTCAATAAAATTTTAAACAGTTGAAACAGCGACGTTGCAATAATACCTTAGGTTTTATAACCCCACCTGTTTAGGGGTGGTTCACCCCGAGAATTATAATATTGAAGAATTAAAATAGAATGGGTGTCAAAGTTTTATTTTTTTACGATTCTTATGTATGTATTTTTAACTCGTTTCTTTTTTAGCAACTAAATACAATTATAATATGTCTAAACTGCAATCAGACGATGCAAATCTTGAAATTTCTACAGATATTGACAATCCATATACCATGGTACTATTCATTATAACCCGAGCTGTTATGCCTACATAAGAGCAACGCACTGAATCTTAAAACTTATCTGATAATTCGTGTTATGTACTGATTATTAACTTCATTTTCTTTTAAGTAGGCAAGTCAGTCATTGTCCATTCTACATTTTCACCATCTTCGCCTAACCCGGTTCGATTCCGCCGCTGAAATCGGCGTAGCGCGAAGAATTCTCGTATTTGTAACAAAGGACCTGTAAATTATGACAGTCGTCTGCGTCGCATGCACTCGCGCTATTTTTCAGTGTTGGTTTTCTAAACTTATAGCCTCACTTATTCAGTGCTGGATGGCGGCGTGAGACTACTGTGCGATAACTTTTTGTTTGAAAGTGTGGGTTTTGTTTGTCGAGCTTAGTTATTATTGTTTGTGATATATGTAGTTAGATACATAATAAACAATATGAAACTCTTATTTAGATATTACATTATTAGTATAATGCGGGTTAATTTTGTACAAGGTTAATCAAAAGGTACAAGTATAAAATACAAATATTTTTATATCTCAAAAATACAGGCAGTACTAAGAACATAGTTGATTAAATCTAACCACCTTATACGTCTGAAATACAATAGCAGTACAACGATACAATATCCCAAACATCTAGAAGAATAATAAATATTTAATTCAAAACGAATATTTATAAAAACATTAATTTTTGACTAAAACTGGAAGATAGAATAATGAATGCCCGTATTGTACATAGCAGACCCTTAACTCACAACAGGCCGACCAGTGCGGGCCGCGAATGCCCAAACTTTCCCTCACCAACTTTTATGTAATGACTTCTGTTTGTTTTTAATTTAATTAATTGAAACGGATTATCCTAGTTATCGCGGGGATTCCCAAACTTTGTTATTCACTCACACCGAAAGGTCAACGATCTTTTATTAATGACAGTGAGTGTCAAACTTTCGTTTTACCGACGCAGGGAGACGTAATTAAATCTCAACTTTTGTTAGATACTTCCCCTTGCGCTTGTTTCTTTCTGATTCAGTTACATAACTCTCACGTGTCAAAATCAGGGAATAAATACGGTTAATTTACGGAGGCTTATATTTACTCACGTAGTAACTTCTTTGTCGACCTACGTGAGTCGGCTCGAGGCACAAGCGTTGTAATACAAAAGATAAATACCGCCGCCCAACAAGACGAGGTAATTCAGATAAACAGATGTGTGTTCTGCTCTATAACTTCCCGTTTTTGTCTGTGACGTGTAACGAAATCAGCGGTATTTGTCCAATTATTTTCCTCGAGGAAACTCGTAAGAATTCCCTATAGCTTCGTATATGTATGTACGTATGTACGTAGATGCAACATTTGGCATAATGCAATTGCAACTATCTCTAATAGCATCATATTAAGCGTTGATGTGTAAATTATGTAATCGAAATTGGATTCGCAGCTGAGTTATGTATACGATGAGTTCGGTAATGAAACCTAAGCTCAAATGAGGCGATATAGCGTTGAAGATGAACAGGCCGGGCTACGATTACACCGTGCCTGTATCCACCACGTACTATGCGACCACTAACCGGCCGCCGCAGTACGAGCGAGGCTACGGGGCCCTAACAGCAGGCCCCGTCTACAGCCCCTCCTCGCACCCTCTCTCCAACTATGCAGATGTATACGAGGGCAACAACGACACCACGCTCAGAGCGGAAGAAAGACACTGGTACATAGAAAACCACAAGAACCTCCAGCCGAGCTATGAAATCAGCCACGAAACTATACCTCAAGATGCCAAAATTAAGAAAGAAGAAGAGAAGAAGAGCGACGTGCCGGTCAGACGGTCTGACGCAACGCAGCCGCGACAGAGGCGGAAAGAAGACAGGTGCTCGTGTGAATGTTGGCCTACAACTGACAATAATGTTGTGCAAGACAGTGTGGGGAACGAGGCCACGAGGTCCCTGTCTGGGGTCGACATGGTGGCTTCGTACGGGGTGTATGGGAATCCTCACGAGGAAGACAGTTCGGGGTTCGCTCGGCTGTCTGAGAAGAGTGGGGTGTACGGACAAGGTAGTGAGGCTCCAGTGCAAGGTGTGATAGTGAACCAGCAAGGAAACAGTGCCGTGGTGAGGGCGGCGTCTCCAACGCAGTCGTCATGCAAGTGTTGTTGGAGCTCCGACCCTCCCGCGGCGAACTCGGAAGATTATTGTTGGATACATTACTGCAGGCCGGCGCTCATTGTCCTGCTGCTGCTGTTTTTTCTAGTCCTGCTTGGAGTCTCAACAGGGTTTTTATTGACAAATAATTGTAAGTATACACAATGTAGTTGTATAGAGCATGTGGGTAGTAGTTTATATGTATTTTGACTTAGCTATTTTATGTAGCACTAGTGGGTGCTCGCGGCTTCGCTCGCATTAAGAAGTAAAACTTGCATCCCCTATTTCACCCTTTTTAAAGTGGCATTTCCAAAAATCCATTCTTAGCGGATGCCTACATACGTCATAACATCTACCTTCATTCCAAATTTCAGCCTACTCCGTCCTGTGGTTTCGGCTGTGCGTTGATAGATCACTATATCAGTTAGTCAGTCACCTTTGAGTTTTATATAATATATATAGACAGGTTGTTATGGCAAAGCTAATTTTGTATATTTTATTTGCATAACTTCACTAACTGCTAACCTATATACAGGTAAGTATTTCAATAATTTCCAAATTTTTGGTGGGCCAGTTTTCAAATATTTAATATGAAAATGCGCCATTTTTTCAGAAGTTAACATTTATCATACTATGAAGTTTTCTCGTCATTAAGATGCAACATCTACACCGATGAACATTGATCAATGTAATTACAATCATTACGGTCATAAACCTGTCATTGAAGGCAATTTAGGTCTCAATTTATAAGACTTCGTTCCAAAAACAAAATATTTTATGGTTGAAACTTTTAGTAAAGGGCTACTCCACCAGAAAAACGAGAAAATAAACGCAAATAATATTTTTCAGTCAACTTAACACAGCTTTAAAAATAAAAAAATGTAGCAGTTATATGAGAAAAGAGAAATAAGTCAAATTGTTATTAATCATGATTATGATTAATTTGTTTGTCATTAATTAATAACGAATTCTATTGGTACTTTGTACAACCTTCCAAAAGTACTTATACCATCGATTATATTACCTAGAATACAGTATCACAGATATTGCTAGCATGAAGGCTTTGGAACGCGGTGTCGATGGGTCTGTCAATGGATTCAATGATCAAGCAGATCGTATTAATCGGTTTAACGGAACATGTGACTGCTGCCAATGCGCCGATGCACTTGATGTGAATTTACACTTCTAACTCTGCTTATCGCTTTGAATTTTAGCCTTATATAATGTTTTAGTAGTTCCTCCTAGACATGCTTTCAGTTTTTGGAATTGTTTTGTGATCTCTAGCTGATAGTATTTATAAGATTTTCAGTATTTGTATATATTGAAAAAAGCTTTGTATGTCAGTGGCTAAATCAGAAAGAGGTATTTTATTCCTTGGGCAAAATACTTTCTGTAGTGTGATAGGTCAAAATGGCAGTTCAAATAGTATTCTTTGATGTCACTGTCACTATCATGTTACCGGACCGGTTGTCATGTCAAATTTAATGTTTCCGTCGGATCGCCCGCCATTTATTTACTAATTTTACAATAAAAAACAGAAAGTTATTCTAATTTCGAGTGCTTTTCGGTTGGTATTTGTCCAAATTTCGGTAATTAGCTAATGGCCGTGACCGTTACGTTGTTGGCAATAGTTGGCATTGGTAAAAGAGTGCTCACAGTATCCAGACTCGGTTCTAAAACAGTGTCGAATTGGTGATAGCTAAAATGGTGTTACATAGTTCACAAATTATATACTACAACTAGTGCTTCACATTAGGTAAGCTGTAGTCAAACGATATCATTTTTTTTTCAGCTATTTATAACAATTATAAAATCTAATAAAATTTGAGCAACGCGATTGTTTGTATGTTTTCCTGGCTAAAGTTACTGTCACACTGTTACAGCTAACCAGTCTCAAGCTTCGTTAAGCGTGAAGACAGAACAAACATACGCATTCACACTAACAAACTTTCGTCGTAAACATTTTCACATAATATTTTGTATTAGTAAGATGTGATGTTTTTATAAAATACATATGTATAAGCCTATTTTGCCTGTATTTTATCGGTACTTTTCGTTAGTAGTGTAAAATATTTATCACACGCATAGGTATTTGAAGCCTAAAAACACGCGTTCAGAAAATCTTAGTTACCCAAACATACAGTCTCCTCTTACATCAGGACAAACAAATCGTTACTAAAAAAAGAACAATGAAGCGCTTAACAAAAGTCGGCTACTAAAAGGGTCTCTTAAAACTTAAACTTGATTTTATCCCATAAAATGGCGTGTATATGTGAATGTATGAGAGCGGGCGGGGCTCGTTTTTCTTTGTGGCAGCACATTAATTTTAGTGGCACGCTGGGCGGCTGCGACTCGGATTTTGAAATTGCGGTGAAGGCTCTGGGATTAAGGAAGTACCTTAACCTTTAACTGGGGAATTTGAAGATTTAATAGGTGCTATAGAAGTTGAGGACTACATTTTGCTACATTTTACTTTATAAATCTGAAACAGCGAGTGTTTAGTTGATTATTGCTGTGGGTTTTGTAGCAATGATAATTAAAAAAAAGTTTGGTGTTAGCGACTAGTAGGTAATTTGAGTTTATGATTAATTAAGTATGTATGTATTGGAGTTTATTGGTTATTTTTTTAACTCGTTCAACCACTTGTACATGCTCAACATACTTAACTAGTTAATCTCTACACATAAAAATTGATAAAATGCAATCTTTGTCAGAATACTCGTCTAAAATTCTTGTAAAATTTCACAAGCAATCCGGCTCAGCTACTACTATACCTAAAACACGTCGTTTAATCTCCAAAACCAGCAGTAAGCCGCCTAACAGTATCGATTTCTCGTACGCGTACCAGACGCAATAACTGAAGCAATATTCCGAGCTGTGTATTTACGTACATACCAGCGCCTAGCTGGCTGCAACAACCAAAGAGTTATTTCAAACTCCAAGCCATGGATTGTCGAAAACTTGGAATAGATCGTTCTTTTTTTTAGAGGCAGAATTAATTCACGCCTGGCGCCCAGCCTGCCGCGCGCCCAGCCCGCCGCCACCGGTTCACGAGTCACGTCTAACTTTAGCTTCAAAGCCAAGCGAGAATGGCTAATCGATCGATTAATTTTCACACCGTTTGAACACGAAATTCCCGATGCATTCCAATCTGCACGGAGATATCCGCGCCAGCCGACCACTCAATGGCACTCATCCGAACGCGGCGCTCTTGTACGTACGGTACATTTGCATTGCAGCCTATTAAACACTTTACCAGACCCATTCCCGTTAACGTTTATCGCTGCGATATAAAATTATTTTCGCGCAATCATAAATCTCCGTTTTATTGAATTCTGTCGAACGCGAAATTAAATAGATATCGCTATAAACAGCAATGATTCGGAGCGGGCGTTTCATTCGACCGAGCCGAGATTAAGTCCGATGCGGACGCAACAGGAAACTGGAGCGAAATCAATTCATACAACGAATCGAGCAGAGGCGGCTGTTATGGCGCCGCAACAAATTGAAATTGATACCATCGGTGGGCAGCGGCAGGCCGGATATTACGGGTGTCAGGCGCAATCACGCGCTGCAAGGTCTTGCAACCCGTCTACTACTTCTCTACGTCTATGGACGAGCGCCACTTATCTAGGAATCAGCTCTAATTGCGGTTCCATGCGTATTTCATTAACTACCCGCAATTTGCATTACCAGATTCTAAAGTGTTTAGCACACGAGTTTTATCACTTTTCAGAAAACGTTGGAAGTTTGACGACTGCATTTTAGCTTGGTCATAAAACCAACAACCAAACTTGTTAATCATAACTAATGAACGGCATAGAGATATGGCCGCGAACAAATAGGTTTGGTTTCTTTCGTTCTACGTATGATTCATTACAGACAAAAGCAGGTGGGTTCACGAAAGGCTTCCCCCAGCAATAATTCAATACCCATTGTGCACACGTTTTGTGACTCCGCGCTACTTATTAGGGTAAAAACCTTCGTGACACGGTACCGTTAGTCATATTCATTATCGTTGTATAAATTATAGCTTCATATACAATTATTGTATAGTTAGCAATACACGCGGTTCGTGATTCATAAAATTTAACGTGAAACCTCGCTGACATCTGATAATCCGGTAATGATATTGCATTGATCTTATCACTAAAGATATTACTGTTTAGTTGATTAATACTGTTGTAAAACGAAACAATTGCTCGCGTCCAAGTCAATCAAGTGCCGGGAATGAATGCGTGAAATTTTTATGTGTTCGCGCACGCAAATTTAATTTCAGACTATGAATTGGTTTTGTAAAATTCATTCCGTTGTTTTTTCTATCTGTAATTATATTCTATCTGTAATTGATATCACGGTTGTGCCATACAAATTGAATCGTAGTAGATTATTATGACACTTTTTAAAGCCGCCTGAAATATAAAACAGTATCCAATCGAAAAAGCCATAAAGGTAAAGCCGATCTCTCGGAGCCAAGTATTCAGACGTTAGCCATTTTTATGGCTCACAACATAAGCAAAACTTTCGCGTCGTTTGAAAAGCGGTAAACGGAATAAAAGCGCGAGCTGGAAATTTTGTTCAAAGCAAACTAGCGATCGAACAGCGGTTTTCTAAAACCTGAGGAACATGACACGAGCAGGCGTCCCCGTCTCACATTGTATGCAGCGATCGGATTCGTTTAACACGTGACTGGCCACTGCCGTAGTTTAATAGCCTCGTATATGTAAAGGACAGGCGCGGTGTACGTCCAACCAATTTGCAATAAAACAATATGGCGCGCCCGGCTCGACCCGGCTTGCGGCCGCCCGTTCAGCCTCTTGTATTTTATATTTATCCCAAATGCGACTGGGAACCCATTAGTCCCGAACTCTTTGTGTCACATTCCACGCATGTATGTCACATCCACGTTCTTATATATATTCTGTACGTAGGTCGCTCGGCTTATCTGTACCCAAGAGTAAAATTAATCCGCGATCTCGTAATGTGCCTTCGAATTCCATCGCTTTTTTCTTCCGCTAGAAAGGACTGAGAGGCAGAGTAGGCTAATTAATATGCGCAAGAAGGAAATCGGATTAAAATAACTTTAATGAACCTCATTTCTTGTTGAATTTCATTATAAAGTGAATTTAAAAATGAATCTGCAACAATACAGAATTGACTCTGAATTTTGCGTTGTCATTACAATAATTATGTAACATTAATTAACAATTTAAATGATTAATAATCAAAATGTTTTTCACACTTCATACAGTTTTGGTTTTAAATAGAACTTTACTGAATCTATTTTGCTACATTTTCAAAACAGTTCATAACTCAAAATAGCTTAAATTACTTTTGGAAGTGCTATACGAGTATACATATATTATGTTTTTTTAAAAAGGTATAAACTAACTAATAAGTAATTAACGCCTACATTTTGACGAGTACCTACATGAAAGCGGACTAAAACATGCCTGAAACTTATGAACGAGTATTCGGAACATTTTCTTGACGGATGTTATACGAACAATGAAGTCTCCAATCGTACGAATAATTAAAACGATAGAAACGTAACCGAGTCGAAAACAACATTCCACGTGAACCTCTGCCGTTGAGGCTGAGTTTGTAGGCGGGGCTTAACTTGTTACCAACCAACTGCAATCAAGCATTTAGCTATTGCCCGCAATAGATAGTGCGGCAGTGGTGTATGAGAAAGAGATGAAATTTCAATCAATGTAATTAAGCGAAAACTTATAGTAACGTCCATACATTATATTTGATACCTTGTGCCTCCCAGTAGTATTTTGTACGTAGGGGGAACGCTGAAACCCTGCGCTAAGTTTCAATATGGACTTGTGATGCAGGGAACAGAGGGATTTGGAAGCTTCTTTGACGCGACATTTGTAAAGACTTACAAATCTACACCAACAATTATTCGTAGCACCTTGTCTTGTAATTTCAGTGAACAGACATTTCTAAGAAATGGGTACAGTACCCTTAACCCATGGCTTTCGGGAAATTCTATTACAATGTAATGTTAGTCTGCAATAAAATTCCCTTGCAAATGTATCTGGCTTGACCTCTCATAACCGTTTGGGCGGAATGTTCTAAGGTCACTGAGAGTTGTAAATAGTAATATTATAGTAGTTAAGTTGTTTTGTGTAGTTTTATAATGGCTTTATATTTGTTTTTGAATATATTTATATGTTTTATTTAAATGTATTTAAAGATAAAGATTGGATGTATAGTAGCTTGAATAAGTGAAGCTGATTATATCAATAAGCATGCTACTTGCACATAATGCCATTCAACCTGCAAGCCAAATTTAATTTAGTACCTAGCTATTTGCGGTGATACATCACCATGTCAGTCAGTCAGTCACTTTGTCACCTTTAAGATTTATACAAAATACAAAATATTTATTGACATAATAAAAAACGGGTAACAATAATTTCGTGAAACCTCTGGCCTTGTGCTAGTCGTGAGACTAAGTTACAAGGCCAGTGTCTTTTCCCAAATGTGAGGCTTATATTATATTACGTCTTGTATAGGGTAGGTACCAAATATTACGATAATAATGTAAATAATTAAAGGTACGTTACAATATAGTTATACTTAATTTGCTAACTACTCTAATTTAGGAAAAATGTTCACAAAGAAGATGTTGCTTACAAAAGCATTTGTATATTTAGAGTAGATTTCACAAAGTTTAGAAATATTTACGCTCGTTAGTTCGACTATTTCACACTGGCACCTATTATTATGCAAAACTTGTTCTATTCTATGTGTAAATACAAAATGCATGGAAAATACTGCGGTGGAGACCGGCGGTTTATTCTTTTAGAAACTATTTGTCCAAGTTTGCCGGAGTAGTTATATGGTCAACTTGTTTGTTATTCTTGACTATATAAATATTGCATTTAGCTTAACATGCGGCATTGCGATGTTAGTTTTCTGTTATGTTTAAACATAGGGCTGTCTACTGCGTCGACATAATTTCATTTTACATGCGAGAGCATAATTTCATTTTACTTCAATACCTACAGTTATATTTTAAACTAGTGAGTGCTCGCGGCTTCGCTCGCATTAAGAAGTAAAACTTGCATCCCCTACTTCCCCCTTCAAAGGTGGCATTTCCAAAAATCCTTATTTAGCGAATTCATACATCATATTAACATCTACCTTTATTCCAAATTTCAGCCCAATCTGTCCAGTGGTTTGGGCTGTGCGTCGAGAGTTCACTATATCAGTCAGTCAATCTGTCAGTCACCTTTGAGTTTTATATAGTTTATTTATCTAGTAATGATTAGCTACTTTTAAGACAGTTAATAATATTATTTAGGACCAAATTTTAAAATTTCCTGTACCCATTTCAATGCTCTTTTGTTTCAGATTTACATTATCAACCTAGACCACCCGCTCCAGAAGGTAAGAAAATAACCTTTATGACAAATATGTACATTCATTACAATCTGACCTAAATTTAGACGTTTATAGAAATACTGACATCAAAATTAAGTATAATTGGTTTCATTACTTGGATAGCTTTGACTCATAGTTAAGTTAGGTACCTATTAACTATGTTCGCATATACGATTTACTAAAATATAGACACATAATTCAACTTCGTGTCTAATTTCCCAGACATTTTGACGCACCATCACACAATCATAAAGTTCTAACCAACTTTCGTCTAGTTTAATCAAAAACTTTGTCATATTTCGTACCTAATTATATTTGGCGGTGTAATTCGGGCCAAATGAGTATGGCACATCTTCCAACAAAGAGCTTATCGTCGGCCCAAAATATAGATGTAAGTATATGTAGTGTGGGTGACATGCCAACAAAGTCGGCGGCATTATACTATCAACAGTTTGGGTAGTACCTAGTCCTTGTTACAAATATCTTAGAAAAAAAGGACACTATGATCCTAAGATCCTTACATAATATCATTCAATACAAAAGAGAAACAAAATTTTACTGCGGAATTTAGTACAAACTAGTGGACGCCCGCGGCTTCGCTCGCATTATTTTGAGATAAAAAGTATATACAGCGCTATCTAGTTAATACATCGACAAACACGATTTTTTAAAATGGCTGTAGGCAGCTGATATTGATGACCACTTGGTTTAAAATGACCTTTTTTATTTACGAACCGATTGAAAAGAAACTAACACTAAATGTTAAGTTAAAAATGCACCAACATGTTAGTGAAAACCGTAGACAAATCGGTTCAGCCTATTTTGAGTCTATAACGAACAAACATACCGACAGAGAAACAGACCAACAGATTTTTTTTGAAACATGGTTTTTGTCTTCTATTCCATCAATGAAGACCCGTCAACATTTTTTTAAGTATATTCAATGTACGGACACCGACCGGTTACAGCTTTATTATTAATTAGTACAAATTACTTCGGTTGTTAAAAAAAAAGCAGTTTTACAGAAAAGACATGTGTACCTCACAAACAAATAAAGAAAAACGATTTTCTAACTCCAACTACCTTAACATTATTTCTGTGATAATTTCGTATGAACATTCATTACTGTCCGACACAGTGCTTGGTGTCTGGAGCCAACAAAATTGCTTAGTCTGTGAGACTTTGGAGGCATCCCGCGTTATGTGGCAGGGACTAGTGCTGTATATCCCGTCCTGTTATTATTTTCGTCTCATTTCTTTGAACACTCCGTATATAGCCGCCGCTGTAGATTGCGGTGGTGGTATTTAGGGCGACGGGTTTTTAGTTAAGATTTGTAGCTGGTTGTTCAACTAATAATTGTACTTCTTTTGTATGACAATTTAATTAGTATACTTATATATACTAGACAACGAAAAAATAAAACTATCACCGGGTCAGTAAAAGTTGACAATGTTGAAAACTAGAAACTTGTTACTGAATGTATAGGTAAACGCTTTTAAAAAAATAATCAAAACTATGGACAAACAGGTACTATTCGCAAGTGATAAGACACAATTTATAAATGTTGTATTCTTACCGATGAAATAATACTAAACGAAAAAGAAATTTACATTGAATAAAGTAGGTACCTTATAATGAAAAACCCGTGATGTAGATAAGGCATGTACCTATACACTGTACACACATATAACGTGTATCGCCTCATACGTCAAGCGCTTATACGAATTTATGTTCGGATAATGCGGATAATTTAAACAGCTTTCGGGAGCGAGAAGGCGGCGGTGAATTTCCTAATTTTCTTCCATTCACAGGGCATCCGCCATCATTTTTATCTTCCCCTGCGAAGACATAACTAGCAATAGACGCCACATATTGTCAAAAAGTTTTAAATTTACATATTATAATAATCATCCCTCTAACCCAGTTCAACTAATGTGAATAAATCACGTCATAATAATTTATTATGTATATGTAAAACCACGGTTATTTGCACGTCAATATGGTAAAATAAAAAAATCATAGTTAAAAATAAAAGAAATATTACAAGCCCTGTGGCGGATTGATGCTCACGTGAAACCGAATTGAATAAATCCCTTGTATCTTTTTTATAGAAAGATAGTAAAGTGTCGCTTAGTTTTATCGTCTATGATCTCCTGTCTCCATTTATCTCGGGCTTCTTCTAGAGCTATTTCGCGTCTTACATTTTTGTTTGTTTCTTACGAAATTGTTATTTCCGTCTGCTCTTTTTTTCCTTTAAGCGGATTCGTCGACAGATTTTATATGAAAGTCAAGGAAATGAGATCTTTGCGAGTTTTGATACCTTGACCTCTCGAAAACAAATGTGATATTATAAATTGTTTAGCCGGGATTGTATCACGTTCCAACATTAAATATTGACAAGGGATGTTTTATTTTGTTTGATGATTGTTTGTCCGGAATATACCAGAAATGGATTCTGTGTTTTCTTTGAGCCCGTGTATTATGAGGAAATGGCCCGTGTACATGTACTTACCTAATACAAAAAATAGAAAAATATTTTCCTCGAACAATATTACACTCGCCTTAAAATTGCAGAAAAATGCCATATTACATTATGACGAGTCACCTCAAAATGGTCCTATTATATAGGTTTTAAAAACGTTGCAAAAATAAATAAAAAACCGGATCACGGGAAACTTAGTTTTCTGTCACAAATACAAATTTTGACATCTGACAGTGACATTTATAAGTACCTAACAAATGACCCAACAATGTTCATCAGCATAGTATTTCTTGCTTATTGCTGAGAAAAAATACATCTTTCTTCTTAAATAGCTGAACTAAATATACCTGTTATAAAGTACATACTTAATCTTAATTCAAAATCTCTTTGTCTCCAACAAAGAATCTGGTACTGATTAATAAAAGTGTGAACAAAGTGGATAAATTCCGTTATCTACAACTTGCAGGCGCTTATAAGTATAAAAAAACCGGCCAAGTGCGAGTCGGACTCGCGCACCGAGGGTTCCGTACAAACCTGCAAGGTTTACAAAATATATATTTTGTAATGTAACTAAAAATTTAAGGTTTTCGGAATTTTTCCTTTATGTGTGGTATAAAACGTTGCTTCATGCCAAATTTCAAGATTCAAGGTCGACTGGAAGTACCCTTTAGGTTTTGATTCCCTTGCAAGTACTTGAGAGTTTCAAAATATGCAGCTTAAATTGCTGTTTCTTTTGATTGCGTTGACATAGAAGTTTGATTTTGCTACAGCTTAAAGGTATTATAGACCTGAGTATTTGGTATGAATTTCAATTTAATACCTTTACGCGTTTATGAGGAAATGGGTAGTAAGTTTAAGATTATTAAAAAAAAAAATATTGTGATAATTTGTGATGTAACTAAAAATTTATGGTTTTCGTAATTTTTCCTTTATCTATGCTATAAGACGTTGCTTCGTACCAAATTTCAAGATTCTGAGTTCACGGGAAGCACCCTGTAGGTTTTGATTCCCTTGCAAGTGTCGAAAATTTGCGGCATAAATGGCTGTATCTTTTGATTGCGTTGGCTTAGAAGTTTGATTTTTTCACAGCTTCAAGGGACAGTAGACCTGAGTAATTGATATAAATTTCAGCTTCATACCTCTACGCGTTCCTGAGAAAAAGGGTCTTTACAGACGGACGGACGGACGGACAGACGGACAACAAAGTGATCCTATAAGGGTTCCGTTTTTTCCTTTTGAGGTACGGAACCCTAAAAACGGGAAGGAAATTCTAAATTAACTTTCACCATGGCGTCGTGTGACTTTGCAGCAGACATTCTGCTCGGAATATTAACTAGACGATAGAAATCGCTGATCCCTAAAGCCAGCTCCGACACAATGCTGTGGCAAAACGGAACTCCGCGTCTTATTTTGGTCTCCTTAATAATTTAGTCACGCTTTCTACTCCCCAGGTAGAAAATTGGAAATTGTGTCATCCTTAGCGAAGCTCCACCAAGAATTATGTCTTCTTTAAAAGAATTTACCTTTCACTCGCGTTGTAGGATATCAATTTTATCAAACTTACCTACGCATAGGTGCGTGAAAATCAATATTTTATCAGACCACTGAGCATTTTTCATCCATTGTCGGAATTACTTAAGTGATCCGAACAAAACGTCCATAAATGTTCAGAATCAATATAAAGTTACTCGTGTGACGTGACCAGTGACTTTCAAACATTTTATCGTTAAAAAAATATTGTGTTATTTTTTGTGTCTATTAATTAAGTGACCTCACAATCACAATTAGAATTATTTTAGTATTCGTATCGCTGGACTAAACGTAATAGGGTCAGGTTAATTTCTATAATGTTGCAGTTTCATTAAAAGTTAGACGGTTGTGAATGTTTTACGTCGGTTTTTGTTGCAGAAGCGTGTGAAAAGACTTTCTGTCGGTGGGGTGCGGAGTGTGTGTCTCTCGGGGACGGACGAGCGCACTGCGCGTGTCCTACCTCTTGCCCGCCGGCACCAGCGCCCGTCTGTTCCACCGCCGGCCGTACTTACCGCAACCATTGCTACCTGAGAAAGGAAGCTTGCGAACGCAGACTGAACTTACGCATCAAACATGAGGGCGAATGTGGTAAGCATCGTTTAATGACAATTGACGACTCACTAATGATTTCTAACCGATAATATTATTAATGATCGTTTTCATGACACGCGCGCTGGTGTTGCCTGGGATATCTGCTTCATGTTAGTATCATACGCTTCGCTTTTTTAAATACTGAAATTCTGACTATCATTTCTAAAATTTAATTTTTTTGAACAGAATCTGGAGACCCCTGTTCCGGTGTGCCATGCCCTGTAGGGGCGAGATGTGTTCCTTCATTGAACACGGCTGAATGTCGATGTCCGAGAAGTTGCCAGAAACGAAAGCCTGTCTGTGGAACGGACGGGAAAGAATACGCATCTTCGTGTCATCTTGATAAGCATGCGTGTGATAACCAATTGAATGTTACTATCAAATACCACGGGAAATGCGGTAAGTTTATTCATAGTTCATAGTCATAGTTCATGGTCATTTATTTATAAATAATAATAAATAAACTAAAAAGATTTCTACCATAAAAACACCTGACTATAAGTGTTCAGAACTATTATATTAAGTCTAGGACGCGCTCAATTAAAATAGTTGCCGAACATCTATCTAATGTGTTATTTTATCTTTGGTTCCGTACATAACTTCGCAGAGTTTGAACTAGCAACTATGACCATCATGTTGTAATTTAATTGCGTTGTCAGAAGAAGTTTGCGAGTTATCCCGGCAAGTTTGCTTATAAACCGCACTGTTATTGTTGATATCAGCTTGGAATACTAAACTTAGGTTACCTACAACTAGGGTTTTAGGAAGCTTATAATACTGTAGGAACTTATTAGATATATTCGGTGTACCTCGTACCCGTACTAAGTAATAACGGCAATAATATTAGTGATGTTGGTGTATTATACCAAAACACACATAATATAAATAAATAGTGGTGTTACGCATTATCGCTTCAGTAAAGATTTTGATAATTTGATTTCTTACTTTATGATTTTAATACAACGTAACACAATTAATTCCTTTGCTAGTTCCATTTTACAGACATAATCTTTGGAACAGTTTTAATGAGAAGCTATTAATTGAAACAAATGAGCGAGAATTGTTGATCTCCTGAGAATGAAAAGGAACTCATTAAGAGGGCCTCCTTTCTTAATGGGAGAAAAGTGGGTTAAGATACAAAGAGGGTTCAATCTCTCAGCTCTAAAAATACGTGCCTGTTTGTGCCTAAATAAAATCTTATTCCCCAAACAGACTCGGGCAGAAAACGGATGTCGAATTACGTATTCGGACTTCATCCATCATACCGTTTTCTCGCATTACCTGCCGCTCTATCGTAAAAAGTTATATAGTAATATTTTCTAAGCACAAAAATATGTTTTCCCTAACTTTCGGGATATAATGTAGGCCGGGCCGGTAAGTAAATTACGCAACTTTTGTAAGTTGCACAAATTCTACGCGTTACAATATTTTCATACATAAAATCTGCAAATGGGTTGTCCCCTTTCTTTTTCATACAAGTAATTTGATCTCGTGGGCTCCGTGTAGGTACTTAGGTACCGCTAACCCTTTTCAACTTGTCCCAGAACATTCGATTTGAACTAAATTTGAACAAGACCAAATGCCCGCACATTCCGCTTTCCTTTGTGAGATTCTCTATTTACATTACTAGCTTTGCTTTTGTGCTTTTATTGAATTGTTTCACGTTTTCTGTCTCCTTGTTCTTAGCTCGGCCATTGTTAGATGGTCAGATGTTCCAATTTTTCAGCTCAGTACTCAGAATAATATGATAAGGAGTGTTTCAGGAATTGTATCACTTTTGTAGACTTCTTTCAAGTAATAAGAAATTCAATACTGTTACTTTTTCTTATCTAATGAGAGTGGCCAACTCTGGTGTCGAAAGTTTATCGAGCCGGCCTATTTTTTATGTTTTCGGTTGTTTTTAGTTTATTTTTCAAATTTTCTTACAAATACCCTCTTTTTTCGCCCTCAGATCCCTGCTCAGAGCACGACTGTGGGGACAGTGTTTGCCAACTGAACGAAGTGAGAGCCCCAGTATGCAAGTGTGGGTCCCAGTGCGAGCTGGTGGTACGACCTGGCTCCGCAGTCTGTGGGTCTGACTATAAGGACTACCCCAGTGAATGCGCCTTGAGAAGAGAGTCGTGTCGGACGCGGCAGCAGATCACTATCGCTTATAGGGGAGAATGCGCTTCAGGTAATTAATAAGAAATATTGTTTCTTTTTTTAATTTTCTTCTTCTATGTAAATCTATATATGATATGCTATAATCTTTTGCTACTGTTACTGATGTAACAAAGTGTCTATTTTAATTGTTATTCTAAAGCTTAGAAACTGAATACTTGAATCCGAAAGGTTAGAGCAATATAGTATGTGCATAGTGCAAATTGAACATGATATATATGTATTTATTTAATAAAAATAAATATCTATTTAATAAACGTTAAGACTTTTGATGTATGTAGATGGAATATACGAGAAATAAGCAGAGAACACACCGAACAAGGCTGCAGCAATGCTTAACATCAGGCAGGCTGTAGTCAAACGTAAACCTATCCCACGTAAAAAAGAAACCCTTTATCACTGGATTCGTGGAATTATGTAATTTTTCTACTCGTGTATTGTTGTCTGAACTGAAATATGAAGCATCTGATTTATTGAGTCGTTGAACTGCACATATTTTAAAGCAAATATGGCAATATTATTTTGGATTTACTTTTTACTGAAAACATGAAGGCGTAAAACATCTCGTAAATATGTTTTTGCTTCGCGGCGGCTAAGCAGTTTTGATAAATAAAGTGTTTTCCACAAAAGCTTATTCTACTTTGAAAGAAATACGCGTATGCTAATATAATGATTGCGATATCTAAAATCTATTTCGTATGGGAGTGTATATGGAAATGTATAAATTTGCAAATTTTCATAAGAACTGGACTACGTAGCGGAAAGTAACTAGTGATTTTATTTTTGTTTTTATTATTTATCGTTTTATATGTAATGATGGGTGTAATGCTTTATAGCCATAATAATACGAACCTGGTGTTTTACTAGGTTTGAGAGCTAAATGTGTGTATACTTACCTAAATTCTAAACATTTCCTATATCTTTGATACTGTAATAATTGTAGGCGATCTGGAGAAATTCCAAAGTATATTAGCAGTCCTTGCGATCAAATCAAAATTTGAGAGCAACACGTTCACAGAAACTTAATGAAGGTCTCAGCTGTAGTCACAATACGGTAGTCGTTGAGCCATGTCAGTTTGGTACCAGAGCTTACCACTTTCAAATATGAAGTTTCGTACTTTTTTTGTACCTACCAGCCCAACATCCCTGCGACTCTGTGAAATGCGGCGTTCACGAGCAGTGTTCCCTGGATGCCCGCGGGGTCGCAGTGTGCGGCTGCGGCCCGGAATGTGAGGAGATTGTGCGCCCCGTCTGCGGCTCGGACGGGAAGACCTACGACAGCCCGTGCTTTTTGGAGCGAGCCGCTTGTGTCGAGAACAGAGACATCAGGATCGCTTACATGGGCACTTGTGGTGAGTATATTAATTGTACAATACATGTATCAGTGTTCAAGTATCAAGTCAAAGTTTGCAAGGTTACAATTTGAGACTGGCTTTTTTTAAATCAATTTAACTAGGTAATTAGTTTTTGTAACTTTTGCAGTGTAGCTGCGTTGTCTAAAAAGCTAATCATGCTATTTACTGTCAATGTCAAACATAATTTCTTCCATGACATCTGACATTGAAAGTACTAATACCTAGTTTTAAAGTAAAATACGCTCAACAATTTGTTACTTCAACAGGTGTAGAAAACCCGTGCGCCCGCGCATCGTGCCCTTGGAGTGGGGCTTGTATAGCTCGCAACGGAGCCGCTCAGTGCGCCTGCCCCGTGTGCGATGCGACACTAGCGCCAGTGTGTGCCTCCGACCACAACACGTACGGCAGCGAATGCAAAATGAGGATGCATGCTTGTCAGGAGGGGCTGAAGGAAGGAGACCTTAAAGTGCTGTATAATGGGACTTGCCGTGAGTACCTACTATTTGTTTTAAAGAACTCATACTTGAAAATATAGTGTGTGTTAAAGTGTAAGTGTCCAAAGAATGCTATGGTCTTTTGTTTTAAAGCAAAAGTCCTCTCAACAAACTTGGAGATGGTAATGATGAATATAATTTTGCATAAACGTTTTATTTCCTCGTCTTTCAGGACCAAACACGAAAACAATAAAACTCAACATGAAATTACGTTTTCTCGCAAAATAATTTTGATCATTTAGACACAAATGAGACATTGCTATCGAGATTGAAATGCTAATAATTCACAGTATCATACCACAACGTCGACGAACGACGAAACGAAATAAATTAATGAATTCCATTCCGAGAAAAATCGCTATCAAATCTTTCCATCTTATGGAATTGTCAATAAATGGCGCACGGGGATTCCTTTGAAATATAAATTATGCCGAGTTGTTTCGACGAGTGTGCCTTGCGAAAACGATAAAAGGGAATCTGTGCCGCATCGGCCATTGATAAGAAAGAGCGAGGAAAACAGATTACCTGCTTGTTGTATCGCAATTTTTGGCGTAATACAAAAGCGAAGGTAGAAGTAAAGATACACATCAGGTCTGGGTTTGCTTGATTAGACAAACAGCGCGGCCGTCCCTGGAGATAGGCTATTTGATTGATTGGAGAAATGCTACGGATACAAATTATTTCCCAGGCCGCTGTAACGGCTTTGTTTCCTCGACTTTTTCATTAATTTAGTGTTTGTAGAAATACTCGCAAATGTTCTGCGTTCGCTGCGAAGCATTAATGTTTGATTGAAATTCGTGTGTGATTGTGTAACGTGTATATTTGCTACAATACGTAGCAGATTTAAAACATGTAGCAATATTAGCAGATTAAAAATATGTAGCAATATTGTTTTGAGTTTAGCTCGAATATTTTTTTTAAATAAAATAATTGGTTCACGATATAAAAAAATCTATAGGTATAGAAAAGCACAGTCTTATTAAAAAAAGTGAAATCTTTTTCAAGTTTTTATCCCAGATGTTGAGCTTCCCCAAAGTTAGGACAGAAACTTGGTTAGCATTCTATCTTAACTTCTAGATTTATTTTGTGTTGAAAGAGATAATTTTGATATTCAAGCCGCGTGTTTGATATAAATAGATCCGACTTGGCTTCGTTGTAAAATCTTATGCAAATGCATGAAAGTTTTTCACTTAGCTTCATTCCGTGCTACCACTGGGGAATTTCATTATTTTTAGGTGGCAACATTGGAAATTCTGAATTCCAGGAAACTGTGCAAACTTTTAAAAACATGATTGTTTAATGAATTACCTAGTTGGTCCAGATTGGAACAAAGTGTCTCTGCATACTCAAGTTGAAAGTTTTTAGAGTCTTCACACCCTAGTGGTTTTGGTTTGTGTAACAGGGTTTTAAAGTTTGGAGTGAAGCCAAAAATGTACACGCCCGTCTTCTTTAGTATGCTTTTTAAAATTTAAGTAAGATAGGAATGTGGGCTCGTCTTTTTAAGAATGCTCTTAGAGTGTAAGTTAGTAATTGTGTTGTTATTTCACAGAGTCTTGCGCTGACATAGTATGTCTGGGAGGAGGTGACTGCGTGGTCTCGTCCGATACTGGTAGACCAGTCTGTCAGTGTAACCACAACTGCACTCAATCTCAGGTAAAACTACCCATTTATTATTGTTCCCCGTTGCTGAGAGTTGTGACTTACCGCCGAATTAATTAAAAGACCGAGACAAACGCTGGATTTTAGTTGTGTCCGTGTATATGTATTATATACTAAAGATATTTTTGAGTGAGGGACCAATTTATTTTCACACTACTAAGAAAAAAAAATTGTAGATAATTTTTTTTATAGATAATTTTTTCTCATTCACAACAGCACTAATAATGAATAGATAATGCTTTTATATACTAGTTTTCATGAAAAGGTTATGAACATCAACTCCCTTTTAAAAGAAGGTTTAGAAAAGCGAATTTTACACAACATCACATTCTGAAAGCTCTTTGCATTATAAGGAATTGTTATTGCATGAGTACCTTCAAAGCGCTTTCAATGTCTCTTACACAAAGCTTCACGAGTACAGACTAGTTTCACGGCTAAAAGTTATTTTATCTAGTATTTGTACAACAATGTCTACTGTTTTCTTTAAAGATCAAAGAACTAAGAAAAAGAAGATTAAAATAGGTTCTTATTCCCAATGTATAAGTTTATAATGCATGTATATTTTGTGCAGACATTATTGATTAAAACATAAATAACATCTGAAATGCGGGAATAAAATTGTATAACTATGTAAAAAGACGCCATAACAACACGAAAATATTAATTTGACAGAAAGCCGCCCTATAGTGAAAACTGCATACCTAGGTATATCATTAATCATGTGTCGAGTTTAAAATAATTTTAGTAATAACGTAATAACTATTTGATACTACTCTAATGGCTGGCCGCGGCCTCGGGATAATAAAGTAGCATATGACACCCTTGGATATCTATACTAATAGGATTGATAATATAAAATTATGAAGAACCGTTGCTCACACCCGTTGAACCAACAAAACAAAGAACATATAGGTAATTTGCACACATTACATAATGAGCTATTCCTTTGTTTCTCTCGATTTTTTTATTTTGTAATATGAGTGTGGTACCTATAGATAATATACTTGTTTTGTTGTTAACCAGGAATCGGACGCAGTGTGTGGGACAGACGGCCAGACATACCCATCCCAATGTGAGCTCGATTCAACAGCATGTAAGGAGCAAAGCGATCTGCGCCTAGCGTACAAGGGAGACTGCGGTAAGCTGATGATGATGATGATGTTATTTATTTATTAGTAGTAGTAATCATATAGGTAGTCATATACCAGTATAAACGTGGTACACCCACAACCACAGATTTGTAACTGCGGTTGCATGTGTCAAATGAATTTGAGTAAATCGTCTAAAAGTCTGTACCTACTGTTTTTATTGTTTATTAATTTTCTGTTTCTAATGGTACTTAATTCTTTGCTAGAATGGCAAAAAACTTATACATGTTGGTAAATACGTTTTTTTACAATATGTTAAAAATATCTTGAACGTGTCGTACGAGTTTCTATTTTCAACCTCTGAAGGGTTCATGAAATGGCTATGTAAAGATCCACATTTATAAATATAACAGGTATATTGTTAGCCCTTTGTTCTGTATATACTAACCCGATAGTTAGTAAAATATGTTCATACGAATATAAAACGTTTGTATTCGAAGTTTGTGTTTAAACATTACTCGTTTCAACTTCCCAAAAAGCGTTTTAACGTAAAATATGTTGATGAAGGTTTTGTTTTTACCGGAATGAGAGTCTAAAATTGTTTTTCTCCCTAAAGGATTTTCACGATTTTGTATACTTAATACCCGAACATTATTTTCGGGAGTAGTCAGCCGCCCTCGTATAATCAAATCCTCCCTTTTCCTGTTCCTTGCTGTGGTTTATTTGCTTAATCTCTAATCTGCCGAGTTTCAGTAATCGCACTGAGGCCTTACCTTCCTGAAGCATTTATTTTTTAATTTTTGCCTTGTTGCCCCGTTTTTGGGATCTAAATCTGATTCAAAGGTTCAGTGAATAGACGAATAGATAGATAGAATATTCTTTATTGTAACACACGAAATAAAAATAAAATACAAGGAAAATAGATTAAACATAACTTATACTAGTGCCACAAGTGGCGGCCTTATCGTTAAAAGCGATCTCTTTCAGGCAACCATTGGATAATGGAGGACGTGGTTTACAATAGAAATAGAAGCCATAAAATACCTACTCTAAAGTTTTTGTTATACCATTTCTGTAGTAGAGATCTTGTAGTTCTTATGTCGCGTTTGTGACATTTGATTTGAAGTCATTTATGAGATTACTTACGGAAAGTTTGTGGATTGAATACTATATACAAGCAGGCATTTCATAAACAATCTACAAATATGCCTGTAACCAGCAAAACGACAAAAGACCCTCAGTCTCATATTATTATATATTCATTTGCTTAAAAAAAATCTCCAAAATAAGTAATAATGAAACCTGCCCAACAATCTAAATGCTAAAATGATATTGTAAATCCGACCGAATATTATCCATTCAGACTCATAAATAACAAGACTAGTCACAAGCAACAATATAATGCAAAATGGGGCCTTTTTCAGGCAAAACATCAATCTCATAAATTGAATTGTATCACTGACAACTTCGACAAGCTAATAATGAGGCAGTTCCTGAATAAACTGAATATCAAATGCGGAGGTTATGGCCTTGAACCTGGAGAAGAAACCTAAATGCCTGTATACAAGGATTTACTGCAAAATTTTAAATAATAATTAAGGTTTCTTGATTGGGTACTAAAACAGTTGCAAAAATACGTAATATATACTAATATTATAAAGCTGAAGAATTTGTTTGTTCGTTTGTTTGAACGCGCTAATCTCAGGAACTATTGGTGCGATTTGAAAAACTATTTTTGTGTTGGATAGACCAGTTATCGAGAAATACACACGCATATGTATAATATCACGCTGCAACTAATAGGAGCAAAGAAACAATCGAAAATGAGGAAAAATCGGGGAAAATTATTCATCTTTGAGGGCTTCCGTTGCTTGCGCTGCGAAAAATAACTATTCACACGGTCGAAGTCGCAGGCACAGCTAGTACGTATTATATAGCATGGTTTGAGTTATAGTTATGAATAGTTCACGCCATAGGAAATTTAATAAATTTAGTTTCTTTTCCTTCATCATCGAAGAATAATTATGTTAATTTTTATTTGAAAGTATTTTTCCTTACTTAATAAAATCTTACAAAGAGCTCAGTTTGAACTGACTCTAATATACGAATAGGTATAACAGAATACCAAGCAAAGCAGGAACCCGATCAATTTCAGAATATAACATTAAATTCCGAGGCTCTGTAATATGAAATTACACGAAAGTTTTGAGTCACCGACAAGGAAAATATTCGTAATTGTAGCGTAAACTTCGCTTCAAGGCGGAATTTTAATCAAAAATTGTTATAGACGGTCATAAAATTACAGGTGGAAAGACAAGGTATTCGCGTATACTTGCTTCGTGAGGATTTTATGCCTTCAAAGTAAAATGGAATTGGTAGGTCTCGAACAATGAAGTCGAGTAATGCTTTGCTAATATAAATAAAATTATTTTAACATTTTTGTAGTTTATAAATGTTGACTTATTTTGTTAAAAATCTAGTAGTTTTTATAACAGTTTCAGACGCTATCGCGTAAAAAAATTATTAAAATTTTATTTTATTTTATTAATTTTCTAATTGCTTCTATTATATTTAATAATTTTTAAAATGCAAGTTGTGTATGTTTTGTGTATGGACTAAAAGTTCGGAATAAATGACATTTAATTATTTTTTTATTTTAAAATAATATGAAACTGATTATGATATACATAAAACATGTTTTATCATTTTTACTCGTTGTCAAATGTAACAATTAGGAAAAAATTACAAATTATTGTTTAAAATAAGTATAATAAAATAAATTGATAATTTTTTAACAGGTAAACGCTTTAATAGCTGATATCGCAATATCAATTTACACATCAAACTTTTGTTACCCAGCCCAACAAGCACTATTATTCGAGTAAACATCGTTAACACGCATTGATTGATTACTAGCTTGACCCCTGACGTGTGATATGTAGTATACTCTACTCGAAGGATTAGAGAGCGATATCGGATTAAACCCCCTCTATACATAATATAGCTGTATACCCGAAACCAAGTCCGATTAAGTAAATCGCCTTTGTCGTGCCATCGGGGCTACTTTGTCTCTCGACTGTTGTTTCATTCAATTATGGTTCTAAGCTCGGAAAGTTCAATCACTTCGGCTTATGAACTTGGGGATCTTTGACGCGAGTTTGTTTACGCTTGACTGGGTAGTGTGATGATTGCTGTTTGACGAGATTATTAGTTAGTATTGTTGGTATAATTATTTCTTGATATTATGACAGTGAATATAAACTTATGACATGGAAATCACGTGCAAAGAATTGATTGATTGATTGATTGATACTTTATTGGACACAAAAAAACATAATACACAAACAGAAAAGAAAATTAATTAAAACGAATGCCACCTTAAATGGCGGCCTTATCGCTAAAAGCGATCTCTTCCAGGCAACCGTAGGATGGAGAGGAAAATATATAAAAAACAGACTAAAAAATAAAAAAGAAAAAATAAAGAATAAAATACAAAATTAAAGAATGTAAAATACAAGCTACTATTTCGTGCTTTTTTTGTTTTATTTCCAGACAACATTTATATGACGCTTCAATAGCTTCAATAGGCACTTCTTTCGAAAAACTCACCAGGTATAAAAATATCTCTAATTCCTTGGCCGGCTTTAATCGACCGCTTTCACAAGGCTTTCATTTCGCGGCTACGTGGTAAACAATCGTTATTAAATTTGCACGGGTGTCTTCACTCGTTCCTCATTGAAGGAAAGAGAAACACAAGTTTTTGCTTCGAGGAAGCGAGACAAAAAGATGGAAAGCTCGCAATTGTCCAATATAATGACATTATCCTGTTCAGCCATTCGTTTCTCGGAGAACTTCTGGCGGGTGCTTACAAAGTCGTAACCTTGCCGGCGCACGAAATAAAACTCGAGCCTTTATTATTATTTATGGTTCACACCAATACTTACCAGCGCGGCTTTGTAAAGAGTTTCCAAGAGTTATTTGGTAAATAAAACTTCCGCTGGAGATTGAAAATATAAAACTTTGTCGGCAGCTCTTTGCGACGGAGTGCAGTGTTCCTTCGGGGCTCGCTGTGCGGCCGGGGAGTGCGTCTGCCCCACGGACTGTGCCAGGGCCGCGAGGGAACCGGTCTGCGGCAGCACCATGCAGACCTTCCCCAACGAGTGTGAGCTGCAGAAGGCAGCCTGCCGCCTGCCACCACCCGCCACTTTACACGTCATCTTCTACGGAGACTGTAAAGACCGACTAGCAGTCGTTCCACCGATCGCTATGAGTAAGTCCCGGACTTTAACGTACCTTGACTATAATAACAATTCCCACAAACTTTACTAACTTATGGGCACTACTAACCGTAGAAACTCATCTCCGCTACTAATGAAACTTACCCAATTTCGGGGGAAGCGATCAACACTTCCACTTAACGACATTCCCTTAGCAGATGTGATCGCTGACAAAATATTTACCATCAGACCGTCATCAAGGCAGTTGTTAGCAGTAATTCCAATAAAGTGACCCGTCCTCGATCAATTAACTAACTTTCCGCTTTATCGCTTTACTAACACGCAAATATTTGGGTGTGGGGTAGCTACGACCGCGATGACGACGACCGAGGCGGAGGAAGGATCAACGGATTTTTCTCTGATCGACGAAGTTGGGACCGTCAGTGCGTCAGCTTGCCGCGACATTCGATGTGACTTCGGAGCAAGTTGCGAGATTGGTGAAGACGGATACCCTCGGTGCTCGTGCCTGTTTGAATGTCCACCTGACGATGAGTACTTTCCGGTTTGCGCATCTGACTTTCGCCTCTACCCGAGTATGTGTGCGATGCGAAAAGAAGGCTGTCAAAAACAGCTGGAATTGAGACTACGACCCCTGGATCTATGCAAAGGTTTGTTGTTTATAATTGTATTGCTTGCACGTATCTTCATTCTATTTGAATTTCATAAACTTGATATTTCATTTATCAGTACAAAGATACAATAGCTTTATACCTTTTAGAAGTAGTTTATCAGTTGGTTGTAGAAAGAATCACTTTCCTTTATCACATCTGACATTATAACGTCCCCAAAGTTTCATAAGTCTCATGTCCCATCTGTAGAAATGTCCTAGACTGATGATAAATGAATTATTTCCTTTTTTCTGTTACACAAGCTTTCATATTGTTGGAAACTTTTCAGAAAATCTTACTAACATAGCCATCATAATGATTTGTTGTATAAAAACATTTATGACTGGCATTTATGATAAAAGATCGATTTTCGTATTTTTCTTCTAATTTCTACTTACATTATTTCACATGTAAAAAGGTATGGTAGCATATACATGCTAGTTGTACGTGAATAATTTTAATTTAGCAATGCACAACATAACAATGAGATTTTTTTTCAGTTTAGAACAATCATAAATTAGATAGAACCACCACGCATCCCTTTTGTTTAAATAACGTACATTTTATGTGTTTCACCTCAGTAACACGATAGCTTAGAAACCGTATCTTAAACCATACAATGTAACCGAATTGCTCACCACAGGTATGGAAGTGCGGCCGTGCGGTAACAACAAAGCGATGCTGGATCCCACTACAGGTCTCGAAATTGACTGTGGCAACGGCCCTCACCGCCAAGATTGTCCCGTCGGCAGCTATTGCCACATTACCCTGACTGCCGCAAGATGTTGCCCTAAAAGTGAGTATTACCTGCTCAACACTGAACGCGCCTTTCAATTTGAATTGTTTAACATACAAACTGCCCCAACGTAATAACGCGGTTGTTTATAGATACCGCGCCGTTTTTATTCAAATTCTTTCTTGTTCGTAACGCAGTTGGAATAGAACGTACTATGTTTTGCAATATTACTTTACCCCGACCGTGCTAAAGAAGGCACTCGTTTTGACTTCACAATTTTCTTTGAATATTATAGTTTTGTATTTTACAAACATTCTGTAGCAAGACTGTATTGATACAAGTCTAGGTACACATTCTTCGAAAGTAAGATTATGTCAAGTGTAGGTACAGTCAAGAAGGCGTAAGCTGAGCTTTGCATTTGTGTGGGTGTACATAGATAGTGTAGGTGAGACAATCGGCTTCTCCATCGTGCGATAGCGCCATCTCACTCCCCCGCCTACCTGCCATACTTCACCCACACAAATGCAAAGCTCAGCTTACGCCTTCTTGACTGTACGCACTTATTCTTCTTGAATCATTATATTAATATATTTCGTGAGTCTCATCACTACTCCATACCTATTGTTTGTTGTAAACTCTCACTGATTCATATTAAACAGATCTCATGTTTAGTTCTTGCAAGGAATGTTAGATGCATAAAACCTTATTGCAGTCAGTAAAAATTTACAGTGAAACAGAAAAACTTAGTTCATAGTAGTAAAACTAGATTTTATCCAGCACCAACGATGTATTTTATTACAGAGAATACTCGGTACCACTTCACTGTCATGGTATTCTTTATGACCGAGTGAAACAACTGTTATTTTCTAGTACTATTTCATGCATAGTCTAGTAGTGGTAATTTGTCAGGGTGAAGATACTAACGGAGCGCGCCACCGTCGCTAAATTGAACGTAATCACGCTATACTTCGCCTTTCTAAACCAAGGATGAATTATGGTATGGATCAGCTTCTTACTAGTATATACTGCTAAGGACCATAACTTAGGCATTTTTACTTTGCAATGGATATACTCTAAGACAATCAAGGAAAAAAAATTGAGGAAAGCGACATATGTTTTTAAAACAAATTAATTGAACCTTTAATTTATTGATTGATAGCCTAAATACGACGTTAATTTAAAAAAGCATTTTCATGAAACAAGTGATTGGATAATTAGGTAAAATTGACCTTCATAAAGAGTACATTTTTACTTTTTGTTTTCAATGTTGTATTCTACGACTATGAATGTAAGATGTATTCACAAAAGGCACAACAAACTAAACAATAGTATTTTGAGAAGCGTGGTCGCGCTGCAGTTCTAGATATTTAGGTCTTCCTAGGAGACCTTTATCTTTTCTATTCATACGGTTCGCGTGGCTTGTTTTATTCAGTCGTCTGAAACGAGCGATTTACTACTTATTGTTCTGTAAACGTTGGAGGCGAACAAAAAACAAGCAACTTGGATTAACTACACCTTGTACCTTATTTATTTCGACCAAAGTAATGGGAGTAGGAGTTCTTGATGTTTGTCTCTTGTTTGGCTGAAATCTTAAGTAAAACATGATACGGTCTGGAAAGTTTTTGTGACCTTCCTAGTTGTTTTGGCCTATGTCAATTATAATTATATCGAATTACGTACTCTCCGTGGTGTTACCTATGAAAATCGATAGTAATACGTAGCCTAGGTAGGTATGTTTCGATGGAGTATCAAATAGTATTGCACACGTCATTTAATCCAAATCGGTTTTAAACAGATCAAACATATACAAGACATATACATAGACATATTCCTGTTTTCCCTAGAATTTTAGTATTAGTACGAAGTATTGATGAAATTTGCAGTAAATCAGAATGTCAGAAAATAATTTATTATTGACTAAGACTGTTAAGAAATCATAAAATCTAATATCGCTTTTGAAATCAGCGTTTGGTTTTACCATTGCGTATCTACATATATGGCGTAATTTTCATTCGGCATATTTCATACATACATGATGATACTGATATAGCATGATCAATTGAACCGTAGGGCAGTTTAAAACTACAAGCAAAATCTTCCACAGACGACACGAAACTCGACGACAAGAAGTACCATCACTGTTCCGAGACCATCCACGGTTGCTGTCCCGACGGTCTCACCCCCGCTGCAGGGCCCAACGAGGAAGGCTGTCCCATATCCAGCTCCACCTGTGGATGTAACCGACTGGGGTCTGTGTCAGATAGATGTGACGACAGCGGGCAGTGTCAGTGCAGGCCGGGAGTGGGCGGGCTGAAGTGTGACCGGTGCGAGCCGGGGTACTGGGGCCTGCCGAGGATCGGGACTGGACATACTGGGTGTATACGTGAGTAGCATGCTTTATACATACACAGTTGGGTTTATTACAAAGTAGCGAAATTTGGTTTTATTTATTGTTATTTGGCTTGTTGAAGTAAAATGATGCACCTAAAAAATTTAGTGACTTTTTTAATATCCGAATACGAAGCCAAATTTTGTTAATCATCAGGCACGTGCTCAAAAGCATTATATTATAGTTATTGCTCACAAAAAAAGTAAAATCACTGTCGTAATTTTAGCTACAACCAAAGTGTAATGAAGACATTAAAACCTTAAAAATCACATTAAAAAGTAGCAAGATCTCTTTTGTACTAAAATTGCTCTAAGACTGTTATTCACACTTTTTTTTTCTCCAGCGTGTGGATGCTCAGCATTCGGCTCAGTTCGCGAGGACTGCGAGCAGATGACGGGACGCTGCGTGTGCAGGACTGGAGTGCAGGGACAGAAGTGTACCGTGTGCGCCGACCACAGGCGCCGACTTGGACCTAACGGGTGCTCTGACCGTGAGTTATGGATTTATATTATTGATATTTTTGGCCAAAACAAATATTTTATATTAATAATCTGATTAGTTAGCACTCACTATATTTCGTAGCCATAACTGCATAATCGAAAATATTTTTAGAGATAGTAATTTTCTCAGGACCAATGGAGTAACAGGCTCCCCGTATGACGTACATACGTCAAACCAAAAAAATATCTTTGATTTATTCCTATAAGATAATTTTGTTTGGACTAAGTATAAACCATAAAACTAGAGATTTAATTGTCTTTTTTGATCAGAACCTACGTATGTAGTACATTCCTGACTACCTGCCTAACAAAATAATTTCATTCAAAACGTGACTACAATCCCCTATAAAACTTCATCCTCGTCCAGAATAAATCTTTTCCAACCATTCCCTGCCGGAGATAGCAACAGTAGGTATTCGAGTGCCCTCATTACGTAACGGGTTGACCCGCTGGACCCGCGTCAACTCAAGACGGGACATATTTTAAGAATAAGGCCACTGTTGTTGTATTTCTTGACAAATTCCGTAAGGATTTAAACGTGAAGTCACTTGAGCGGGTTTTTTCTTCAATCTTTTTCGTAGAGTAAGCATTAAAACTAGTACATTATATTTTGTTGTTTACCATAGAAATACCTAGCTTGAACTCTAATATAAAAAAATACACAAATCTTCCTAGAAATCTTAAATAAATACATAAATCATTATCATCAATTGGGAGATGAAGAAAG
Source organism: Macaria notata (assembly GCA_927399415.1). Classification (NCBI taxonomy): domain Eukaryota; kingdom Metazoa; phylum Arthropoda; class Insecta; order Lepidoptera; family Geometridae; genus Macaria; species Macaria notata. The sequence goes on from OV656727.1 coordinate 9,180,758, forward strand.
ACCTTGTCTATGCCTTGGTTATGCAAATATGTAGTTTTATAAATAAAAGTGCATCTTCAATGTAAAAGCCACCTAATCATAAATAAAAATATCCTCTTCTGTGTGTATGTAATCAGGACAAACGTAGACATACATAATGTATATTACAATATTCATAAATTTTTAAGTCCATTCGACACTCTCAGTCGAAATACAACGAGGTCCAGCTCTCAGACGTCTAGTATTATTTAATTTAGCAACAACAGCACAACTTTTATTAGCACCGCAGATGCAATGCGTTGCTGCACTACTCTTATACATTTTTGATGCGATGCTAGCGCCACCCTTTGTGCCGCGGCAATTTAGTTTGCTGATACAAATTAAAGTTTATCTAGCTGCAAAGGGAACTGTTGAGAGCAGATGATAGTGAGACGTGAAATGTAGGAATTATTTTGTTCACTTATGTGTACTGTACATTGTCTGTATGTCTTTTGAGAATTATTCATATCAATACATAACAATAAACAATAAATAAACATAGCTACTACGAATATTATTATTTCCGTAACTACTCGTAGATTGTGCGATCTTTCACACAGCAGGCTAGCACAGTAAAATATAAATTTTCCGTGATGTTATGTGCTTTAATAAAAAAGTTATCATGATTATCTAAAATACTCATAATAGGCAACTAAATAATATCGAGTAACGTTGTAGTTTCAAATCTAGTTTATTGAAAAGCCTTAAAAATATTCGCGATAGTTACATATGAAAACTTTTAAAATTGATTATAATAAGTACCTCAAATTGGTTGTGACCGATGTCCCTTTTCTTCCTTTCTGCACTTCACTTCCAGTCCCACCAGGTCTTTTACCACCTTACTTATATTTAAAAAAAGACAATATTTACTAACCAGCTTTCCGCTTCCAGCGGAGATGGGAGGCGTGGCAGTATCCTGCGCAGAGCTCTCGTGTTACTTCGGAGCGGTGTGCACGGAGCGGACAGGCGGGGCGCTGTGTGAGTGTGCGGCCGCACCTTGTTCGGATAGTGATATGAATATGTTGGTATGTATTTGTAAAATTGTTTTGCTTATGTGTGGATTATTGTCAAGCCTATTTTAATAGGTACTAAAATGTATTTGTTTATTGTTCCTTTGACCCTAAGCCTAAAGCCCTAACTTGTACAAGTATTGCACCCTATATGAGTAAAGTAAGGTATACAATTTTGGTGGATGTGTACACTAGGCCGTACACTAGGTTTGCCTGTGTCGTACAGCCCAGAATCCTTATCCGCAAGCAGAGTATTATTATATACCAATAAATATATGTACAATATTGTTCCTGTTTGTTATTATGGCCTTCTCACAGTTGAGTCACTGTGGTTGAAGATGGGTCATAGTTATAATGAAATGGAACTAGTTTATAAGCAGTGCTGCTAGAACACATTAGTATATATAGTCAGTAGAGTAACAATTACAGTACCACCATGCATATATATAAATTTATATCGTTTCGTAATGGTGATGCAGAAGAATGACTTATTCATAATCCATGTTTTTATTAGTATAAGAACAGTTCAACTGATAACCTGTCAAAAAGCTATGAATGACATACCTACATACATTAGATACGTTGTATTTCTAGTGGTTTTAAAGACAGTGTAAACTAAACCTATACGTAAGCATTTCCTTAAAGCTACGAACACTAGTTAAATTCTACCACTCCTCTATCAACCCCTTATCACCAGCAACAAAAACAGGGTCGTAAATCGTTTCAACCCCTCCGTAACTCGCCCTCCCCACAGGTATGCGGCAGTGACGGCAAAACTTACGAGTCCGAGTGTCACCTGAAACTTCAAGCTTGTCGTACTCAAGAAGATATTGTAGTACAGGCATTTGGACCTTGTAAATTAGGAGAAGTGGCCGGAACCGCGGGACCTCCACGCCCGTCTTCTCCAATACAGTTTACGCAACAAGACGACGGAGCTGCATCTAAGTCTACAAGACATTTGATGAATCCCGACAGATATAATAAGTACGATTGGACGAGAAAGGAGACGCCGAGCGATTTTGATAATATATTGTCGGGACAGAAGTTTAAAGGTCAGTTTCATTTATTATTCATAATTGCGTGTAGCTAGTTTACATACCTCAGATGTAAGCTGTCACTATGTGTGTAATAAGTAGCTTACTAGACAATTATATAAATATTATTTTTACTACTCAGCAATTACCATTTTTTGTAGTTGTCAAATGTTTTTACCAGCTTATCTGATTGGCCACCATACTAGAAAGTAATTAAATACATCATTTACCTTTTATATAGTAGGTAATCATAATAAATAAGCCATAATAATTGTGAAAAAAAGTCACAGCTACGGAAAAACATCTCTTAAAGAATTATGTAAATTATCTCCGATTCCTTCAAATTGACGAAATAATTAACAATATTAGGAGGATAAAAGTAAAAAGAATTTCGTTAATTAAAGAAACAATGAGACGGGCAACATTATCTGCAATTAATTTTACCTTCAATTTTTCCGGTGACGGAATGACTGGTGGAAGAATTCGCTAAATTTGTACCATTTCCCTAAAATCTAAAATGCTTCATTTGAAAATTACTGTTAGTGACAGCGCACAAAGAAACGTTATCTGTTTTAACCAACTTCAAGTAAAAAAAAAAACGGGTGGCTCAAGGAAGTTTATTTATTGTTTTCAATTTATAGGTTTCTGAAAATGATGATGATGAAATCTGATATCACACGAAAATGTGTTAAATTTATTTAATTGTATTTGCTTCTTGTTTACAAATTTTATCGAAAGCAAAATTATTGACATTTATCGTGATTATTTTGCTTTTAAATAATGACACAATTTATGGAAAAACAAATTTAATGTAATCTTATTTTCAAAATGTTACTTGGTCAAGTTCAATAGATTCGGTCAAGTTTAGTGTGCGTTGACCTTAAAGTGAAAATTGTTCGCGTGTTGCCTTCCCACAATTACAGTTTTCTGATGAAGATTTATTCGATTTCAAACTAATTTAGGGACCAATTTTAATAAATGATTTGGCCGAAACTTACGAAATACAAATACATTTTCTCATTTTGTAGCTTTATTCCGTTTTTTGTAAAATCTTTTGTGGAGTAAACTTTTCAAATAGATACAAATACTCTTGTATAGCTTTTATCTCCATTTTTGGTTTCATTTGTTTTCTTTCACAATTAAATTGATAATGTCAAACAAATTCACAGTTGCATAAAAGATGCTTTAATTCTATTTCATAATATGGGCTGAGTGCTTGTTTGTAAAATAGATTGTGCATTTTGCATGGCATCAATTCATTATTTTATTATTAAGAACATACATTATAATATAATTTAGACGTTTATTATGTTATTTGATACCTACTGTTTGTTTAAAAAAAGTGATATCCCAGTAATATAAGAGAAAAGCGACGAAAACAATATCAATGGCAAAACATTCAAGTCATTGTGTTCAACCCTCATGGTTTCATTATCTTCATCATAGACAATGTAAACCAGAGGCATACCTATTTTTCACTATACCAAACGAGTCAACAATATTTTGTCTTTGCCTAGAACCAGCTAAACAAGCATAAACATATTCCGTTAAAAAAAACAGCCTGTTTTTGTGTTTACAGACCAGTCTTGAGACATTGTTAGTATAGGGCAAAACTAATGATAAAAAAAAACATAAGCCCCATGGCATCGCACTAGATAATAACTAGATTTTATGCGACTGATCATAAAAGATCCCAATCGCGCTTTATAGCTGCGACAAATTTATGGAGTGCTTTTTAACCGATTTCAAAAAAGGAGGTTACCAAGTCTTCCGGTTTTTTTTTAATTTTATGTCAAACATCAGTCTTTTCTGAAATATTTACTAACGAGTCGTCTATACAAAATATTGTCACCGACCTCGGTAGGTCACTTCCCCGGAATCGACCCTTCAGACGGTTGCTAATTAGGGGAAAAGCAACACAAAGTAATATGACAATGGAGAAATTGTACTGTTTAGTTTGCCGTGCAATTGTTGCGAATGGCGATTGTTGTTTGTGTTTTAGTGCAAATAGAGTTTTACGGTTTTGTTTGAAGGTAATGCTGGGAAATTATATGTGTTATAGGAAATGGTTAGATGTATTGATTGCATTTTAGAAGTGGTGAAAATTGTACACATTGGCAGAAAGTTATTTAAGTTTAATTATAGATTAGATATATCGTGATAGTTCGTTGGTAATCTATTTATTTTCTTAAGTCATAGCAACCAGAGTCTTGTCGCTAAATGATGAATAGTACTCAAGTACCCAGAATGTGGAGATGATTTTTATCTTCATCTGTTTCACGGTTTAAAAAAACATAATGTACATATTTTCACAACACTATTCACACTTTTGTTAGTATAATTAGAGCTAATTATAATTTAAGACAATAATTTAAAAAAAAATAGAGATTCGAACCTGTCTCCGTCAACAATCATCATTATACTAAAACTACCTTTCTCCCCCTCCCAGCAACAACAGCTACAGTGGGAGCAGTAGGCGCGTTGCTCGGCGATTTATGCGCAGACGATGCCGACTGCGCAGTGTTGCCCGGCGCTCAGTGCGCGCGCGGCGGGTGCGAGTGTAGACCTGGCTTTACACCCACCGTGCATAGGAAGGCTTGTGTTGGTAAGTTATTTTATCACTAGTGGTATTAGGAACAGTTGTTGCCCGCAACAACGTGTGCGTCGCAAGTCCTACAGTTCATTTCTAGTCGTATTTCCTCATGACTGAGGGTCGTGACTCCCCCGCCGAAATAATTCGATACGGGAGTTCTCTTGGGCAGATACATCGTGGTGGCCGCCCAAGTCCTTCCACGGAAGACACATGTCCTCTGATATTTGTGGTCCTCAAACATGTCGATGTCCTCACGATGTTTTTCTTCACCGCTAAGCAAGTGCAAATAATAATCCTATCTAACTCAAAAATACAAGTCATTGGTGTAGGCCTGGATTAAAACCAGGGTGAGTTTGGATTAAAAGCAGACACTGGAACCGCTGAGCCACACTCGCTTAAACTTAACTCTTTGCTATGCTTAGCTTTACTCATTTCTAGTAGCGTTACTTATTATATTGTTACAAATAGAGAGTTTATTGTTAGCACCAATAAGTGTGTAACAATAAGAGTTTGGTCACACTATTCATACAAAACCGAATGTGTAGCATAATATTGTGAAGTATACCTGATATAGTATAGAACTGTCTCTTAAAAAAGGATGCTGAATCACACCTTTAGATGCTTGGCTAAATTACATGTTATATTTTGCGATATTTTTTTACATTGTTATGATCTTTTAAGGCTCGACCATTTACCAGTTTCATGAAATGGATTTCCTTGGAAAAATAAGCTAGGGCTTACCCGTTCATAAATGGTAGCCTTTGCCGAAATAAATTATTCAATATTTTGTTAGGAACTTTCATAAGCTTACTTATTGGGTACACGGTTTTCGTGTATGGTGAGTAATATGGAAAGTAACTTTTCATAGTATAAAAGCTATTTATTGGCTTGTATGTTCCTAAAAAATTGGTGCTGTTAGTAAACAAGGTTTTTTACGTGGGATAAGCCTGCGTTAGAGTGCAGTCCGCCTGATGTTAAGCATATCTTTTTAATTTATCTCTTTAACCGCTAAGACAGAAAACTCTTGTTAGTACTTGGTCAGTATTATAGATCTGTTTTATCACGCACTCTAACTGACCAGCAATAATTCCATTCGCTTCATCACATACGTAGCACAATCCGTAGCTATTGCGCAAATTGCTACGGTAGCTACGATTACGTAGCCCTGCTACGGATTGAGGTGAGCCTAGTCAGCTATAGGCTAAACACTACATAACTCGTACGTACACTGAGTGATTATCAAGCCACCTGCGGTTACCTGCTCGCCACAGCAATGCTTGCAAATGTTTGCTTTATATAATGCTAAGCGCTATGAATCTTAAGATGTTTTACTAAAAATATGACATTATTATAATCTTGCTTTAAGTATGTATATATTGAAAGTAAAGAAAATATTATGCATATAAAATACATTAAAGTTATATTTCAATATCACTGTCTTGACCAAAGCCCTTGACCTTGTATTTAATAACAAGTTAGTATACATTTCGTCTGCATGAGCTAAAAGTCAATTTGGCTTTTTATGAAAGGAATAATTCAGTCCCACATGTCGACGTCCCAAAATATAAAGACTTTTTTTACTGGATATTTTAATATTCCAGCCCCTAGCTATATAAAGCCCTAACATGAGTATGATAGGGTCGTATTTTAGATTTAATATGTATATTATTTTGTACAGAAAACGTGCCTCAGGAGACTACAGAAGAATACAGCGCGTGCTTATCGGAGCCTTGCTATAATTTGGGTACCTGTATCGACCTGCCTGGATCTACTTATACGTGTGTCTGTAGCTCGCCTTACACCGGCTTCAACTGTGAGTCGGTCGCCAAAGAAGGCCCACTCACTACCTACATCGATACTCCGTCGTTCGATGGCTCCGCTTACATAAGACTGAAACCACTCAAAGCGTACCACAAACTCAACATCGATATTGAATTCAAAGCATTCTCAGAAAACGGACTTATCTTATATAACCAGCAAAAAGCGGACGGCACAGGTGACTTCGTTTCGCTGGCCTTGGTCAACGGATATTTGGAATTCAGGTAAGCCATATTCCGAGAAAATTACATACACAACCGTACAACTATTCAGCCAGTAAATCATTTTTGTGCCTGCCTCTTTTTGTAATATGAAACACGGCAATTTACTTTCGGCTTTCCACTTAATTAATTCGACCTCGTTTCCTATTTAGGTACAATCTCGGCAACGGAGTACTCATTCTAACGTCCCTAGAGAAAGTTACGCTAAATGAATATCACAAGGTTTCGGCGAAGCGATACCATCGCGACGGAATATTATCTGTAGATGACATGGAAGACGTCGTGGGACAATCATCTGGTCATTTGAAGGCATTAGACCTCGCCGAGGACACTTATATTGGCAGTATTACGACGAATTACTCCAGGTAAATTTAATAAAAATAAAAAAGCTTTTATTATCCTTAACCGTAAATCAAACAAAGTTTCAATATTTTTGTTAGTGGTGTTAGTATGATAATTCACAGACTCTCGGGCCTTACGCCCGGTATTTTTAAGGCATCAGTGGGGACGTAGCCAACACTGAGAGGCCTTTTACAATGCTATACTTAAAATTAAGTACAAAATTACAGAAAGAGGATGTTAGGTATATAAATAACTATTGCAGAAATGGTATTAATGTTACAGGCTATTGTGTTGAGTTGTTCATTGACTTAATTAAACTGGTCTATTGTACGAGGAACGGCACCCGCCAGTTATGCCTCATTCATAAAAATTATAGCGGGTGATGACTTGTCACTCACTTAATGGGCCCTCCACAGAAGGCAGCCTAAGATGACGCCGGAAGGGCAACATTGGTGTGAGTGGCTTAGGGTGTCGAGAGGTGTGCTGCGCGTTCTCTGAGCGGTACTAGCGGCGTTATGCCCTTTAACACTTCCACCCTGGAGCTTAGGTACTTAGCTCTTGCGTCTTCCACTCCCGGACGGCCAATCAAGGCAAGCCGGGAGGCAGGGGGTCTCATTTAGCCCCCAGGGAATCGGGGTCCGCGGTGACGCCACTCACCGACGACTCGCCATAAAGTCGCCCCTGCGGTTGTATGATAATTATTATTATTAATTAGATTAGTTTGTTAGTGAATCTTCATCGGTATAAGGTCCGCCTGTGGCGGTAAAAGCCTCCTCCAAATTTCTCCACATCTCTCTATTACTGGCACTTCTGGTCCATAGAGTTCCTGCCACCTTGAGTATATCCCTGTTCCATCTTTGCAATGGCCTGCCTCTCTTGCGCGTGCTGTCTCCAGGTCTCCAGTTAGGTACTATATGGGCCACTTATTGTTGTCGAACCGTTGTAAATAAACCAGGTAAACCTACCCTGCAATAATTATACTTCCTAACAACCATGTAATTACCTGGAAGGTATTTAATTACCTCTAAAAAGCAACCAACTACATAAAGATAACTTTTTCAGGGTCTTCGACAATATCGGTACCCGCAGCGGGTTTATCGGCTGCGTGAAATACTTGCGGATAATACGTCATCAAGTGACAAAGAAATTGGGCCGTCCGGACTCATTAGTGGTCGGTATAGAAAACGTTCAAGAGTGCCAATCTAATCCATGTATGAGTATACCTTGCAAGAACGGCGCTACGTGTAAGGCCGAGGAGGGTTCGGCGACCGCTTATACTTGTAGCTGCCCTATCGGATTCCAAGGAGCCAATTGTGACGAGAGATTAGATCCGTGCGAGTCCAATCCCTGCGGATATGATGAGGGGCTATTGTGTGACATCGGGCTCGACGGCGGACACGTCTGCCGCTGTTTGTTCGCCGGAGAAATTGGATCCAATGGAAATACCTGCAACAACGGTACGGATACTATAAATAACTCCGAATCACCGGCTTTCCCTTCAGGTTCCATTATTGACTGAAATTTAAATTTTGCAGACGTAACCGTGGTACAAGAGACGTGGTCTCCCCAATTCAACGGGACGAGCTATATCGAGTTACCGCCACTCGAAGGGCTGGGGAAGGCGTTCCGCATTGAAATTTGGTTTTTAACGAACCGATTTTCCGGAATGCTCCTTTACACCGGCCAGTCTAATAAAGCCAAGGGGGATTTCGTGGCGATTAACTTGGTTAATGGTTATCTACAGTTTAGATACAATTTGGGGAGCGGGATCGCTAATATAACGTAAGTGGTGCTTTCTATTTAGAAGTAATAGCCCTTTTTACAGCTCAAGGATTAACTTTTGAATAAATGTTAAGGAAATTTTTTATCACAAAAGTGCTTTATGTCAAGACCAAAATATTGAGGATAAAAATTGGCTTTCTTGCTTGTTACATAAGTCTGATGTTAATCTTTGTTTACAAGTATTGCTAATTTTCCTTTGGCTTTTCCCGTTGTGACTTAGAATATTTTAATTTAGATTCAAAATAGAGAAAGTTTTTCTTCCGAACATTACATCCTTTTCCATTGTTTGGATTTGAAGACATGATGCTTACAAAAATATGACGTAAAACGTGGAAGGAAAGAAAAATCATTTTTTATGTAATAGTAATTTGTGAAACGTTTAAGAATCATTTTCTTTTGAAGGATGAACAAGTCTCATGTCTTTCTACTAATAATACTTTTAGTTCATTCTGTTTGCTTAACAATATATTCCTTATCTATATATTATAATGTTAGGAATAAATTATTGTTATATTTATAATGTTTGAGTATGTAACGTAACAACGGTTTCTCCAAACATGTATACACACTTAACTACCGGTTTAAGTCTATTGTCTGACTGGCCTGTTAGCTTAGTTGGTATTGGCTCTGCCTTCTAATCTAAGGGTTGCGGGTTCGATTCCCGCTTGACACAAGTAATAATTAATTTTAAAATCAATGTGGTCGTTTCTATATATAAAATGTATGTATTTACGAAAGAAAAGTATCTAAGTATTATATCCGTTATCTAGTACGCACGACACAAGCGTTTGCTTAGTGTGGGGCTAGATGGCGCTGTGTACAATGTTTTGGAATATTTATTTATTAATTTACCATTGACTTATATTAATTCATCTGTCCAGGTCTCCGGTCCCCATCACCAAGGGTCGCTGGCACAGAGCGCGGGTGTCCAGGTCAGGCCGCCACGGCAGCCTGCAGCTAGACCAGCATCCTACGCAGAGAGGGTCCTCATCACCACCTCTGACACATTTGGAACTTACTCTGCCGCTGTTCATTGGGTCTTTGCCGTAAGTTAAATAAAAAATAAAAAGTTTATTTGACTATTTACAATATAAGAAACCATTAGGTTAAATTGACTAATTCATTAATTAAACTCAAATAATTGTGATATACAATCTATCTGGTATGCGCACTAGTTACAAAACTGTAGGTATTGCGCACACCAGGTCTCACCGGGTGGAATTGATGACTTACTTAGTTCTTGGTTTAAGCATCTTATACTGTTTCATTGTGTACTATCAAATCATGACTGTCTTTATAATATAAGAGTGTGTTTGTAATTTGTGCCTGTTTTGCTTTGACGCTGATTTGTAGCGACAAATCATTGTGATTTTAAATATAGTGGCATTAAAAGGTTTTGAGATTGACATACTCCTTATTCCGACTTAACACTGGTAAAGCTGCACATTGCATTGGTTTGAAATAAAAAGTGATTCAATGGTATTCTTTAGTCTCATCCGGTACATTACAACTTTTTAGGCAAATTCCTTACCTTGGTAATTAGACAGATACAATATACATAGATAAATACAACTGTACCTATACTATATACGCTACGACATAGCAAAATGTCCTCAATCCGCCGCTTTCCAAACCTTCGTCTCCTAGGTCTTATAACTCAAAGACATTTTTACCAAAAAAACATACTAATCCAAATCCAAGAACCTTCGTAGAAATGTGTAATCGTTGTCAAGTTTTCCTCCGTTCCCGAATTAATCCCACTAAAACTTTTTCAGCTCGTACGTCCGCCCACACAAGATGTCAGGGGTGACAAGCAGCTTCATAGGCGCAGTTCAACAGGTCTTCGTGAACGGAGTGCCATTGGCGCTGTTTGCTGCTGACACGGCAAAATGTGCCATATTGCAGGACGAGGAAAAACTGCCGTGCTCCACCACTGGGGTCACGAGGTATACTGGACCGCCTTGTGGAGATGGTGAGTTTTTTAAATAGATGAATTGGGAGTTTTGTTTTTGTAACCTATTAAAATGGTTATTTTATTTATCATAAGTTAATGTACCTTAAGGCATTGTACCGTACTTAGGTCCCATATGCATGGAACGCATGCGAACTGTACAGTACGACACTAAATGTTTAAAATAATAATTTAGTTTATATTTACTTACTAATTTTATATTCTAAATTAATTTTGAACAGAACTTAGTTGTATTGTACTATTTCAAAAGCATTTTCGAAACATAAAATTCTGTAAGATTTTTTTGCACTTTAAAATTAATATACAATCATTTATCTTAGATATCACGAACAACATATAAGTTACAAACTACAACTTAGCAAACACGCGTATCTAGACTAAATACAAATTTCAACTTGCAAAACTCTACTAGCATATAAATTATGCGAGGCGCGGCCGTCTCAAAAATCTCTCCGTAATTCCAACGTTAAAGTTTTCAATTCGGTGTCGCACATAAATTTCACCCATCCTTTCTCATCATGTCAAACTTAAATTTCACATTGAACATTCGAAAGCATGTAGTTACTACAGATATATAACGCCGTAAATACTAACTGTAACATAAATCTCTTGATATTGGACAGAAATCTCATCGCAAAGTGGTTCTTGGGGAGCAAGTAACCGTTATACATACACGATATATTATAGAGACTTCTAACTATGTGTTCTAAATACATACTGTTCTAGTATTTTTTTTTTGTAATTTTGAATTCCAGGTTTGTTATCGAGGACGCATATCTTATGATGAGCATATTGTTTTTTTTGACACATCTTTGACATGCCAAGTTTAAAATTACAAATCGACTATGTTATAACCGCGAGAAATGTTTGCAATAACTACCTCGTCCTACTCGTTTCGTTTGAAGAATATATCCCTGCCAGATTGGTTGCCTTGGAAGAGATCGCTCTTAGCGATAAGGCCGCCAATTAAGACGCTGATTCTAATTTGTATGTTTTTATGTATTTTTTCATTTGTGGTGTTTTAATAAAGTAGTTATCTATCTATATCAGCTTCAGTGGTTTCGGCCTAAACATTACTCTTTAAAAATATATTTTATAGTCTGCTTGGGCAACATCGATATATTTCGCATGTCTATAGTAACAGACCAATAAAATATAATAGTAATTTTGTATACCTACATATCATGACAAATGAGAGTTAGAATTTCACCACCTTAATAAGGCATCTACGAAATATAATGTTTATACCACTTTGCGATACTTAGGTGCGCTTGGGAATAACTAGGGGACATGGCCTAATAGTTTTCAGCGGTTAGATTTATAAGTCCTTATGGATGCTTGCGGGCAATAGTCGGTGAATAAATTTACTGTAATTTTGAGACCGTCTTGGTAAGCGTTTGTGTTCTTGCGAATTAGTTAAATAGAACAGATTGAGGTTCAAAATGGTTTTGTGTAGACATTTAAATTCATCAATTTAAGTTGGTTAAGAAACTATAGTAGACTATAATTTTTTTTTGCACAATACAAGAAACATACGCATAAAATGTTCTTGCATATCTGTACGAGTCGATTTACCTATCTAACAATTTTATAATTAACTTATTAAATATATAGTAGTAGTATTTCCTTTGCAGCGATAAATACTATACATTTCCTTTCAATTGTGGAATCCTCATACAAAAACTCATGAAATGTTTTCCTTTTAGGTTTAACACCGTGCAAGAACAACGGGTCCTGCATTCCTCTGTTGAATGAGTACAAATGCATCTGCCAAGACGGATTTGAGGGAAGAAACTGCGAGATACCGCAAAACGTTGAAATGCTTAGCGACAGAAGTCCCATACAATTTGACGGGAATAACTATTTCTCGTATAGAAGCAGAGGAGGCCGAAGGTAAATTTTATTTTCATTTGGTGAAACATAGGTTTTTATAAATAAATGTTTGCAAAAAAGAAACACATTGTAAAATAAGTTTTTTTTGTTGTAAATACCATTGATGTTTATTACAGTTCTGAAAAAAAAAATACTTGGTATTAATTACAGTTCATTCATTTCTTGTAAAATGATTTTGTGAAAAAGTTTTGAAGTTGTGTAGTTTTTTTATGACAATTATAAACATGTGAGGCAAATACCATGTAATTTATATTTTTTAATTGTATCATAAAATTGATTGTCTGTAACTTATAATTCCAACTAATCGCTCTAAATAACTATGTATTAATTGCATATCTAATACTTATTTTACTAATTCCACATCTATTTTCTAGCTTCCATACTAACAAAGACGATGGTTTGGGAAATTACAGTGTAAGATAACATTTGAAGGACGCAGACATATAATTTAATATCTAACAATAACACGTCACTGCCGAATTTAGATTAGGTATGAATTTAACAATTTTTCTAAAGTTTTTCGTAGTTTGAGAAATAGGCCAGCTTATACCTATTGCATGAAATTAAGTGAAAATAGTGGCTTTTATTCGTATGTGTCTTGCTTTCCGAGAATACATTATGGTGTAAGTGATTTTTGTTATATATATAAATATACAATATCGACAACATGATTAATATATTTTCTGTAGTGATTTTAGTACTCATACAGAATGAAATTAAGTTGTAAAGTGTAGTTGTTGGATAAATGTTTATTTATTCACTCGAGTTTTTAATTTTTCAAATGACAGTTAACCATATTCAATTCATTATTTATAATATTCACACATATTTAATTTTAATCAACACCACCCGTAAATAACATAAATTAATAATGACGAACTCGTATACAACTCCAAAATAACAATCCTTCCATACGCTTCCCATATTTCGCCGACAAAGCTAATAGTAAACATTAGTTGCTACTTGACGTTAGCACAAATTCGACTGGAGCCAAATAAGTTACTACTAACTTTACGAATCTACATAAACGCGTTAACGCTCTGTGAATGGGAATAGAGTTTCGAGATATCTCGACGACACTTGAATTACAAGACTCCTTACCGACAACCATAGCAAGATTATAGAACTCTCTACCTGGAGCCCTGTTTTCAGAGTAATATAACCTAGGGTCTTCCAAGCCAGAGGAAATAGGTTTCTTTTAGGCAAGCGTGCTACATCTTAGACTACAGTAGTGCTTAACATCAGACAGGCTGTAGTCAAACGTAAGGCTGTTCCATGTTACCTTTTACATACATGATAGATATACATATGATACAAATATCTCCCATTTATCATATTATATTATATGTAATAAAAGGTCTCTGGTACTATAAGAGCAATATAATACAGTTGTGGATCGGTGCATATGCTATTGAAAATTCACAAAAAATACAGATGTTCCATTCGTTACAAATTTGCTACTACGAGTTTTAAAGAGCTGAGAGTTTCGAATGGTATCGAGCGTAGAATAAACCCACTTCAGTATACTTGTTAGTTAGACACCAGTTACCATGCAAGCTAAGGAAAACATTACTGTCTCCGTACAAACTGATGTGTTATATCATTTTTATTTGTGCTATTATTGTGTATACAAGGTGTAACAGAAGGGTGTGACAATATTAAAGAGTATACATATATATCATGTAAGAAGTCATATACCAAAATATGAAAAATTAAATCACAATATATATTTTTTACCATACAAAAATTAGATAATATTTTTCACTTGATTTCGTGGCAACCCTAGCGAGTGATCACTGACCGAACGAAACCGAAATAAGCACACATTCTTTCATCCCGTTCTAGCATTAGTTTTAACGCAACGTATTCTCTCTCTCTCGCGCTCTCAGAGAGACACCGCCGCGCCGTGTCATTTGATAGCGTCAAAAGTCAATGAACGCTCAAAATGATAAGATGTAGGGTTGCAAGTCTTAAAGTTTTAATGAAAGTTCAACTTATGATTACTCGAAATCTATGACACTTAGAATTCTCAAACCTAGTGGGCTGTATTCTATACATACATAGGTATGTATAGTATAAGTATTGTCACACCCTTCTGTTACACCTTGTATATGTACGGTCTATTAGCTGTGTTGTCGTAGAGATATCTCCATGTACTCGAACTCGCACCTTCAACTTGTGCCTTTATTTATTCGCAAACATTTACAGTTCGCACTGCGTCTGTGGAATACAAATAACAACTATATTTTTCAGTTATGAGGCAGCTTTATTGAGGTTTGGTTATTGGATGCGAATCGTAAAGTGTTCTTTTAAAGTTCAAAGATTATTGCGATATTATGTTAGCTTTTATTGTGGAACCGTTGTTTATGTTTGAAACTGCAGCGATGAAAAATAGTCGCGTTGGGAAGTTTTACTGCGATTACTTTAGTTGTTCAATTACCTATTAGAAACTTTTTGAAGATTGCTTAGTGTACTTTTTTGTATAAATAACCGTGCTACATTTATAGGGCTGTAGAAAACGCTTGTGCTTATGTTTTTTTTTCATGCATGACGTTGAAGTTCATCCTTGAATTCTTCATTAATAAATACACAATCATCTCACTAACCACTATATAATTCAATTTCAACAATTTGTACAGTGCTATGATCGTTTATCATTAAAATTATTAAAACCACAATGTCGTTTTAGAAACAACAACGCCCGCGGTATCCGCTACGAAATCAAGTTCCGTACACACAACGACTCAGGCCTTCTCATGTGGCGCCGTAAAATTGGGATCAGGCCTCGCGACTTCATCGGTTTGGGAATCAGCGACGGAAAACTTCAACTGATATACACTGATACTGATTCTAAAGAAACCAATTCAGTGCATGAAGACTGGTTTCAGAGTATTGAGAGTAAAGTGAGAGTGGATGATGGTAGATGGCATACAGCGACCATGAGGAGGAGGAAGAGGCTTGCAATGCTGCAGGTCGATGACTCGCCGCCTGTGAGAGGGTACTCGCAGTCGCTGCTTGTGCCTTCGAAAGCAAATCCCAAGCTTTGGATAGGTGAGTTGCTTTGGTTTTTATTTTATCGTAATAAGGTTTGATTTTCTTGTTGGATTGACTTGCTGATAAAATAGGTATAATGATTTGATTGAATTTGTGGTTAAGGTGCTGACTGGATCATTACATGAGATGTATCTTATAAAATTATATCGAAGTACTATTTTGATGTTTATATAATTTTCATTATTTGTTGTGTTATTGTAGTATTTTTGACGTCATTTAGGAACCACTAAAATATATTTATCTTTGTTTAAAATAAACACATTTAAATTTAGTCTATATGTATTGTTTTATATTTCAAAATATTTTTGTAGGTTATTACTAAAATAAATTTCTGTATTACAATAAGCTTGTTATAACATTTTATTATCCAAGATTTAGGGCGTGGAATTCTCGTGATTCCAAGTTTGTTGCCAAAAACTGTAGCGAACCATTTAATGGCTTTCGCGAACTTTTCTCATAATACGGGCAATTACTACCACGAAAGACTTCCACCGAAATCAATATCTGTTAAATGTTATCATATTATATTTCAGTATAAATGTATTTATATCAATAACAATATCCTTTCGTTTTGTTTAAAAAAATTAAGGGTAGTTGTATTCAAGCGTAAGCCTATATCATGTAAAAAAATATAAGAGTAAAACCATACCAGAAGTTGGCGATAAGTTAAAATGTATAGGAGATATTAATTGTTTGTTTTTTATGTCTAGGCTAATAAACACCTTTTATTTATTTGCATAATTTTTTGTAATTTTTTTGTTCCTAAATGTCTATTATTTCTTGTTCTACTAGGTGGATCCCCAACCCTGCCGTTAGGTCTACCGTCCGCTTTATACAACGGGCTTCGAGGCTGTGTCGCGAGCGTTAAAGCGAACGGGAGACACCTCGACCTCACTGCACCTATACGGCCCACTACAGCGATAAAGCATTGCAATTGAGAAGGCAAATTATATTTATATAGTAAGAAAATCAGTAAGCAAAATTATGACAGTCTCAGATTGAATAATTAATATATTATATTTTGTGTATCTATTGTCTGTTTACTTGGTTGTTATTGACACATGTAATATTATTATTCAAACCTTATTAATAATCAAATTTCAACCCGGTTAGGCAAATAATTATGTTTGGGAAAACAAATTTGCCAGCGCAAGTACCTAGCAGTTTGCAATTTCTAGTAAAAAGATTATAATTTCAAAACAATGTGTATTGATACTGAAACTTCACGTATTGTTTACTGATTTTTTACTTTATAAAACAAGCATGAACTTGTACATTGCATGGATTTTGTGTCACGTAAAGTATTATTTTAGCTGTTTATAGTACCTGTTCCATATCGTACCTACTTTAAAAATATCTATTCCAATCAATTACAGTCCATATCCACTAGATAATAAATAGTAAATGTGTTGTTAAACCCACATTACGTTTATAGCTATAGATATATTAGAGAAATTTAAATATGGTTTTAATATCGGTGCTCGATCATCATTCAATGTAATAATCGTTTGTACTGAATAAGGTAATAAAAACTCTTTGACGTTTTGTTGTTATAAACCTAGCAGATATATTATATTATCTAGATAGATCTAGATTTATTAGTCCTAAATATGTATAATGTAATACAATAATGCTGATTGTGAGTAAATTTAACTAAGAATAAATTCCATCTTTTAAAACGTTACTGAAAATGATTAATGGCGTTAGCACAGATATTTCGAAAAATAATGTTAATGCTCCCTGTTTTACTGTTATTCACTGCAGAATTAATCAGATATAATATTTCTTTGATATGTGAGGTAAACCTACAGTTTTCAGATGTTTTAAAATTCACGATCTATCAATAATTAAGGATACAAGATAAAGATACAAGATTCAAGATACAGGCTAACGCCTAGTTTGGTATCTAGATCCGCCACTTCATGTATGTACATTTATCGACATCAACAAATAATTTTGAATTTTGACATTTTGAATTTACATGTTGCCTTTAAAAGTATACACTGAAACCTGAAACATTAGTTTTCTTCGTGACATTCCATTAGAGCAGTGAATTTCTTTCCATATTTTTTTCAAGTTTTTATGTCAACATTCCTATTTATTTATATTTAAATATCATGAATAAACTTGTCACATACCTACCTATATGTAAATGTCAGCTGTTAGAAAATTATTAGCTATCGTGGCAAAAGATTTTATAGAGCGGATTTGTGAAATGGTCTGCTTAAATATAGGTAATATTGTCACAGATATGAACTTATATCATATATGTAAGTGTATGTTTTAAGTGGTATTATTTTATGTTGGAGACCTAATTTATATGTTACAGTGCCATAGTATTTGTACAGTAGACATTTAAGTATAAAATAATCAACTGTATTTGCTGAATATTTTTTTTTGTGAAAGCAACTAATTATGATTAATTTGACTGTTTTTTTTCTGTTATGTATAGTATAAGACAATCATTTCGGGATTACGATTACGGCTTTACTTATACTACTTTACTACTTCAATTATGTATTTATTTATAAGAAAATTTAAACAATTTTTTTATTGATTTTTCTGCATTTTGAAATTTAATGTATCGTATAACTTATATTACTTGCCACTAACTATGATTTTTGTGATGCCATATTAATTAAAGTTCCACAAATATTGAGTACTTAAATAGTTACGAGTAGCCTAAGGTCTTATTACTCAAACTACAATTTTGAGATTATTAATTTACAGTTTTACAGTTTTTTACAAGCATTGCATACTTTGTGTAATATATGTATATAATTGACTAGGTAGATATAGATTTTTTTATGAGCCGCTGTTTTAATTAGGTCATACTTTCGGTTCGAATTTTCTTCAGCAACATAATTAAGCTCCTTATATCTAATTACTGAGTAATGGATTTATTTAGCTGAAAAAGAATTATATCTATAACTAAATTGTACTATCTATTTTACTATAGAGCCAAATTTTTAATCACGGAAAAAAAAACATTTGAACATTTGCCTCGCATTGTTTAGTAAAATTATGAAACAGCTGGGCGTTATGATGATTTTAAATTTGGGTCTATTTTCAATTCATAATTTAGATCACATTTAATTTTTAAATATTTGATTCCTTTATACCTCCTTTATTTAACAGTTTCGTAAAATAACGTAAAAAGAAAATTATCCTTAAGAAAACCTTAAATGAATTTAACCAAAATATATCAAAACGATGAAAGTATTCGGCTGGAAGCAAGCAATTAGGCTTAGTTGTAACGATACGTATTAACTTATAAAGAATTTGTAATTTTATTTGTAAGCCTGTACATTTTTTCAAAATACTAAAGTAATATACTAGTTAGACATCCATTAACTCTAGCGTAGAAAAAAAACCTAAGGTAAATATAAAATTAAACAGTTTGAATTATTTTTTAATATTGCTAATATGGAAAACGAACGCTGAATTGTTTTTTTCTACTTTCGTCTAGCGGGTTTGTAAAGAGTTTACTAATTAAAATAAAACAATGACAATATTAAAAATATATCAAAACGGCGTTTTAGAGTTTACTTTGAACGTGTTAGGCTTTGTGAACTACGAGACATATTTTTTTTAGATAAATGAACTGTTTAGTAATATACCTTTGCGCCGTTTATTTGGGAAATATGTGAGAGCAATTTCATTCCTTAGATGTACTTATTTATGTTATGCTTATGATATTATATGCGAGAATGCTAAGCATTTTGTATTAAGAGGGGTTCCTCGTTCCCTGATAGGTAGACGGCGTAAGGGTAAGCAGCAATAACTTACCTTCGGATACGCTCAGTATCTCTGGTTATTACATATCTTCCAGTCCAATTTGTTATGCAATGTGTGTTTTGATGTAACTATCTTAGTTAAAATAAAAAGAACGATTAAATAAAATGAGACTGCAATCACATTTATATTGTTTCCTTTTCCACCACTATAGACTACTTTCCAAAGATAAATAGAGTAACTACAGATAGTCTAGTATTAAAATAGCTTTGCATTTTTTAATTCACACAAATTATAGCCAGTTGCAAAATATAACCCAAATCTTTAGAGATTATCAATAGAAACTGGGACACCCAAAAATAATCTATATTATCAAAACATTCAGTACCCGATGTTTTTAATCTCTAAACCCTGATTAAGCTCAGGCTATATAGTACTTGTAAAGCTAAAGAAAGACGTGTCTTATCGACATCATGATCAAGGATTTATGGATACTAAATGAAAGAACGCTACAGTGCCTTGACTCGGTTTCTTTTCAGTTCGGTAACTGATGTTAGATGTTAGACTGTTGCAGATCGTTTTCTTTTACACGAGAAATAACAATAAATTAGAGAGAATAATTAGTTAAGTTTGTAAGGGAAATTAAATCCAAGATTTCCAAAAAAAATATACATATTTGTTACGTACTTATAATTTATAAGAAAAACATTGTTAAGTGCTGATTTTATGTTTTAAGTAATCTCTAATATAATGAACCAAGAAAAATCATATCAATTTGAGTATAGATATACTTAGAAAGCATTAAACATGCGATGACATTGAATGTTAAATAAACTACTTGGTTCATAAAGTCGTATTTTTCAATTAATAGGTTCCTATGAAATTGCCGTTTTTTTCTTACATTTTAATCTGTTTGCAACTTTTACGTACAGCTATATTTTTTCCAAATACAATTTTTATGGTATCAATTGTTGAATTATGTACCTTTTAGATAAAAAAAAAATGTATTACTAGTGCACATTACTTATAGGGAAGTCATTGAAAACACCTCTTTCAATGTGTCGTCGGTTTCACTACTTTAACTAGATATATTTTTATCATATACCTACTCTGTTTTTGAGAAATTGATATACGCAGTGCATAGCTTTTTTCCATCTAACCATAGTTATCAATTGCATCTAAATCTGTTGAGACATTTCATATATATATATCATTTTTCTCAATTTCGTCGTACAAATCGGCAATTTCATAGGTAAAGACCTAATATTATCATATTTTTACATGGCCCAATAATCCTTTCACAACGCAAACACACACTTCATTAAAAAAAAACACGGAGAAATATTCAAATAAAAACCTTCAACATAAAAGTAAGTTACCAACAAAAGATTCTAAGTAACTTATGTATAGCTTCTCCATAATGATAAGAAAACTAAGTTATTGTGGCTATTTGTAGGAATGGGACTCAAGGTGCCGCTAATATAACAAACGAGATTGTATCACGAAACCTTTCAATTTAATGATCGTGTAAACATTTGTTAGTAACTACCGTGTAAATCAACATTTGATGGCCATTTCATGATTAGTTCTGTCAATGTTCGCGTTATAACTCATCTAAGAAGCAAATAGAAACTAATGGGTAACAAAATAGTTTGTACAAAAAGTTTACCAAGATTTATTTAAGTTGACATATTGTATGATTACATACCTATTATTATGTTTGACATGATTTTAATAACAAAAATTTTCATTGTTTTATTAATAAAACTAGACATATGTAACTTCTAAAATTTTATAAAAGCCTAATGTTATAAATTCAATTTGACGAGATATTGTAATTTGTGTAGCATATTCTGTGATATTAGTACTTATACCTATGTATGTTACAATTTTACATTAGCAATAAAGATTCTTTAACTTTATCTTTTATCTTATCTTTATCTTTAATAAATATTTTTAAGAACCTACAAACCACCTGTGAGTAAGGAATAGGTTACCTAAGTTCGTATTCGATAGTAGATTTATGAGTACAAATAAATGTATTGCTTCAATACATGTCACTGTGGACAGCAGGAAATTAAGAATCATAACAAGGAAAATATTTTAGGAACATAGTGGCGACTGCAACGGTCATCATGTGGAATGGCTCGGGTCGAATAAGACCGATCATGCGGGTCGTACAGCTTATGACTTTGCCCTGGTTCATGGCCTTACCCAGCTGGTGGATAGCCATACCAGAGTTCCTGATATCGATGGCCACACCCCAGCTCTGTTGGATCTCATAATGACATCTCATCCGGAGCAATATTCTATCAGAGTAGAAGCTCCCATTGGGAAATCTGATCACTGTCTGATTCGCTCCGAGGTTCCAACAATAGACCAACCTAACCGTCCCTCCGGGAAACGCTTGGTCTGGCACTACTCAGCTGCAGACTGGGATGGCCTTCGTGAATTCTACTCTTCTTACCCGTGGAAGCAATTGTGTTTCTCGTCAGACGATCTAGACGTATGTGCTGAATCTGTGGCTGACGTTGTGCTCCAAGGAATGGAATGTTTTATTCCTAATTCCCAAGTACGTATAGGTGGGCGCAGTAGACCATGGTTTAACAAATCATGTGCCACAGCTGTTAAGGCAAAACAAAAAGCCTTCGAAGCCTGGTCGGATGCACAGACGTCGAAAAGTCCAGAGTGTAGTGCACTCAAGAAGAAATATAATGCTGCTTCCCGATCCAGCAAGAGGGTATTTGCTAGTGCGAGGTATGTACACATTAGTAAAATTGGTGATCAGCTAGCCGGATACCCATCTGGCAGTAGAGCGTTCTGGTCCCTTGCAAAAGCAGCTGAGGGAAATTTCTGCAGATCATCCTTACCAGCGCTTCGTAAGCCGGATGATAGTTTGGCCCACAGTGCGAAGGAGAAGGCAGATCTCCTTGGTTCCTTGTTCGCCTCCAACTCGACACTTGAAGATGGAAACTCAACGCCACCCGTACTGCCGCGTTGTGAAAGTTCCATGCCTGATGTACGCATAACTCAATGTGCGGTACGCAAGGAGCTGTTTTCCCTCGATGTGCGTAAATCGAGTGGGCCAGATGGAATTCCGGCTATCGTCCTCAAGAAGTGCTGTCCAGAGTTAGCTCCAGTCTTAACGCGTCTATTTCGTCTCTCTTACGCCACGGGCCTTGTTCCATCGGCCTGGAAAGTTGCACTTGTCCACCCTATCCCTAAAAAAGGTGATCGTACGAATCCGTCTAACTATCGCCCTATAGCTATTACATCCCTTCTCTCCAAAGTAATGGAAAGGATTGTCAATTCGCAGTTGCTTGGATATCTAGAGGAGCACCAGCTGATTAGTGACCATCAATACGGCTTCCGTCATGGACGCTCAGCTGGTGATCTTCTAGTTTACCTAACGCATCGATGGGCAGAGGCAATTGAGAGTAGGGGTGAAGCACTGGCCATTAGTTTAGACATCGCGAAAGCTTTTGATAGGGTGTGGCACAAAGCACTTCTAGCCAAACTTCCCTCGTACGGACTACCTAACGGCCTGTGCACGTGGGTGTCAAGCTTCCTATCTGGTCGTACTATTAGTGTTGTAGTCGACGGATCACGTTCCGAAGCTAAGCCGATCAATGCTGGGGTCCCGCAGGGTTCCGTGCTGTCTCCTACGCTATTCATTCTGCATATCAATGACATGTTGCAGATTAGTAATATTCATTGTTATGCAGATGATAGTACGGGTGACGCATGTTACCGTGGACGTGTAAACCACAAGCGCTCAGAGGTTGAAGAGAGCAGATGCAAGCTTGTGTCTGACATTGAGTCATCCCTGGAGAAAGTCTCTCACTGGGGTGATATAAACTTAGTCAATTTTAACCCATCTAAGACACAAGTGTGTGCATTCACCGCTAAGAAAACACCTTTTGTTGTAGCGCCACGTTTTCAAGGTGTTTCCCTCACGGTATCCAAGAACTTGGAAATCCTTGGGATGGATATATCGAGCGAGGTCCAATTTAGGGGACACATCGAGGCTAAGGCAAAATTAGCCTCTAAAAAACTCGGTGTACTTAACAAGGCGAAACGTTACTTCACGTCGGGTCAACGGCTTCTACTTTATAAAGCACAAGTGCGCCCTCACGTGGAGTACTGTTCGCACTTGTGGAATGGTGCACCGAAATATCAACTAGATCCCCTAGATTCTATGCAGCGGAGAGCCGTCCGAATTGTCCATGATCCCAAGCTGACAAAAAAGTTGGAGCCGTTGAGTCTCCGTAGGGATGTGGGATCCCTCTGTATCTTTTATAGGCTCTTTTTTGGGGAGTGTTCTAAAGAGCTTTTTAATTTAATTCCGGCAAATCATTTTCATCACCGGACTGCTCGGCACCGTGAAAGAGCTCATCCTCACATCTTGCAAAATTGGAGCTCCCACACAGTCCGTTTCATGCGCTCGTTTCTTCCGCGAACTTGCAAGATGTGGAACGATCTACCCCCTGAGGTCTTTCCACGGAGCTACAATATGGGGAGATTTAAAAAGGGTATTCACAAACACCTCTCTAAGCTGGCAAAGTCCTGCAGCACCTCTGGAGTTGCAAGTGTCCATAGGCGACGATGATTGCTTACCATCAGGCAGATCGTCTGCCTTTTTGCCACTTTTTTTTTATAAAAAAAAAAAAAAAAAAAAAAAAGACTAACAGGTGAGTAAGTAGGTACGAATGAACGAAAAAAGCTTCGAATAAAGCTAGAAATAAAAATAGCCGCTAAAAATTATAAACTTTAGTAGGGATTCATCTACATACATCATGAAAAGGCATAAGATACAGTTAATTCTGTAATGAGATATTGATACCTTATATGTTGTATGTAAGTAGGTATATAAGTACCAAAGACAAAAGCTCATATTAAAAAAGTAGTTAATTTTTATTGACATGCTGACTTGAATTAATTTTATATGACCATAGGTTGTCTACGTACTTATTTTATTTTAGGTACTTTTATACTACGCCTGAAGGTACTTTTATACTTCCAACGCGTTTGTTAACGAGAAAGCACTATATCTGCTAAAATTCCACTTTCTCCTTCACACAAAAACAGCTGAATTCCCACCCATCAAAACAAATATCAACAAAAGAGACATCAAATAAAAAGGGGCCTAGCACAGATTGATATATCACGCTCAGAGAAACCGGCTCTAATCTCAACTAGCTTGAATTATGGTGTAGAAAATATCCTCTCATTCTTTGCATAAGCTATAAATCACGAGAACCACCGGATTCCCTCGGGGCATTATAAAGGGGAAAATAAGCAATAGGTAGATATTAACCAAAAAGTGAAACGCTCGGGATTTCTCGAAAAGGAAAACGGAGCCCGTAAAAACTGGTTACTTATCTACCTTCTTTTTAGTTCTCTTTATCTTATTATGGCAAACGTCTGGGACAATGTCTGTTTGTATCTAATTATGTTGAACTTGAAAACTTGAATTTACTAGCGTCTCAGGAGAGAATAAATAGTTTTAAAAATCGGAATAAGTTTTCACAGCGTCTCATCTAAATTCTAATTTGTCGCGTTTTCTTAGAATACGTAAGCCCGTTGATAGTTCTGTTGGTAGTAAAGAGAACTATTCCCCGATGTTTAGAAGTTATTAAGGTTAAAAGTATGGCCAAATAAAAAAATAAAAGGTAACGAAATGTGCTCGTAAAGGCGTCGCGTGTGGCCTAAGCGTTTTATCACTTTATTAAATGTTCGAGCTCTGTACAAGTGAGGTGTAAGAACGTCTACAGTACAATTGTTGCATTGCATGGTGAAGAGCCATAATCACACTTTTACACCATTCCACTTGATTCAACATCTTTGTTGCGATAAATTAAGTTTTTCAACAACTTCATTTCTATTCGTGTTATCAGAAAAAAGTAAGCTCCTACTCAGGCAAAACATTTGGGGTGAATATTCAAATGCAATAATTATTACTTAGTGCACGAAACACAGAGTATAATGAAGGTACAAACATATTTTTTATCATAATCCCCAAGCTACTTTTAATTACAAATAGTTTACATAGAAGGTAGCTGTTGACCATACTTGTCAAGAATAGCTCACAGTTCAAGCGTGTCAAGATCCTGTAAAACTAGTTTTGTTTCGCTTTATATAAGAAAATGCTGGCAACCTTTGTATGGCACATCATGCACGTATTTTTCTTCGATCGCATATACCAGATAGACTGTGGGGAATATGGTATACAGCAGAGATTGGAAAGCTGGAAAGACAATGTTCAGTATGGACTAGATCAGTATTTTGTTTAGTATAATCTCCTACTTTGCTAGCATTTTACCTCTTTTACTTCATTTGTAATTTTTTTTATCATTACAGAACATTTTCGCGTAATTCTGAAACGAATTCAATTTATTTAAATTATTTTATCTATTTCTACATGCGATATTTTTATGTACTATGAATAATATCTTTGAATAAGATGAAACAGTAACATATGTTAACCTTACTACGTAAATATAGGTATATAAGATTCGAAGACTTAGATTAGTGTTGGTAAAACTGTCCAAATTATTTAACAGCGTCACCCCCTATTCTTTTGGAATTTGCCATTCATATTTTGAGAAGCGTGTGGTATCTCTGAACAACATGATATACAGATTCATGCCGTCTCGAGGGATTTGTGTCTCCCCGCTGGATGGGACGTGTTGTGAATAAACTAGAGAGCTCAAGATTTAGAGATCTGGATTAGACATTTATGTTTCTTACGGG
Source organism: Macaria notata (assembly GCA_927399415.1). Classification (NCBI taxonomy): domain Eukaryota; kingdom Metazoa; phylum Arthropoda; class Insecta; order Lepidoptera; family Geometridae; genus Macaria; species Macaria notata. The sequence continues at coordinate 9,206,983 of OV656727.1, forward strand.
TTAGAAATGTTATGGAAATTAAATTTATTGTTAATACAATGTTGAGACTTGCCAAAGGCAGTTTTATTAAAAAAGCGACCCGTGACGCTAAGGCTATTAATATAAATTAGAATGATTAAGAATTATTTGTTGTCTTGTTCTCAAAAGTATTTCACTATGGTTTGTCCGTTATGGTTGATAATTAGCGCGAATTACGAACGTATGGACATGACAGCAATCAAAATCATCATACGACAACATCTTACCTTTAGCACTTTGCTTTGATGTATATATATGTACCTAGGTAAGTAGTTAATAACTAACTCAAGTGAAAACATAGAAAAAATGTATTGTAATTATAAATACTATCTTGAATCTAGGTATAACACCAAAATAATCGAGGCAATACTATTTTAAACTAATTACTGATTTTAAATTTTTTTATTGGCATATTTCCTGTGCTTTATAACAGTACCTTCGTGAGATATCCAGTTATTTTACAAAGTCTAGTACACGCGACACATGCTCTTGTGTACTGAAAGAAATTGGATCGTTTAAATAAGCAGCCTGACAGGTGTTGTTCGGAATTTGATTTAGGTTTGTAATATTATTGTTCACAGGTGACTGAGGATACTACTTTGTTGTCAATCACAGAGGGAAGTTACATAAGAACCATTGTTGTGATTTTCGTAATAATGTTTTAAATACTTAGCATCAAGATTAAAATACATTGTTAAGTACATTTTGCCACAAAAGTAGGTGAATAAATAATAATAAATAAATATTTCGGGGACAACTCGAAATGTTTATTTATGTATATTTGTCACGAGACTCTTTTTATTGGCTTTTATGTGTAGTATATTTAATCAGTGGAACTGAAATCAGATATAAATAACAATGTTTTTGGAATTATAGTAAAATATAAAAATGAATCGCAAAATGCGTTGGTAAGCGCAAAACTTAACAACGCATGGACCGACTGGGCCAATTCTTTTTTTTTAATATTCGTTGAAGTCAAAGATGGTTTTTACGGCGAGAAAAAATCGAAAAGATGCCAGTAAATCCCTAAAAACTGCCCTTTTCTTTTTACCATACAAATGTTTTCTAATTAACTAAGGAGTAAAAGAGTCACTAAACAGACAGGACGAAGTCTGTCGGGTCCGCTAGTAGTAAATAAAATATAATCATGCAGGTTTGTCCCAAAATATCTTGCTTTAATTTTGATAAGATAATTTAAGTTTACCATGCCTTCCTACCCCATTAATCCAAACTACGCTTACAGAAGTACAATGGCCAGGTCCGAGGTGGCACCAAATGAACCCCAAAAGCTAATGCTCTGTTAGTAATTGTATCGGTGCTGTGATCCGCACGGCTACAATAAATCGTTTAATTCTACCCTGGTGGCCTCGCCGATTGCGACCGGTGCAATTTACTACGACCCGTGCCGTGTCGATACCTGGTGAGCTACTGTTTGCTTTTGATTCAATCATCAGCTTTAATACAACTATAAGAAAAATATTCATTCGTAAACTACTCCTTGCTACGAGATTAAATCATAATAGCTTTGTTTTTAATAGCAATGGAATTAATCGTAAATAGCTACTTGCTAATAATAGTTTTACATACATACGTTATTTCACAGCAAATGTATCCTAATATCAAACACAATATTTTAACTATAAAGTTTAATGAACTAGCTTATTAATTAGCTTATATTGTAGATAATTCAAAAGTGAATTAATTGAAAAATGAAGTTACTTAATTATAATCATAGTATCTATATGAATATAAAAAAAATCCTTTAAAGAGTTTCTGCCCCGCATTGAGCTAGGCAATAAAATACTGAACTGCTTGTTACCTAGTCAATATAATGTACATTGCTGATTGCATATCTTACAGTTAAATTGAATGTATAGCTAAGTTCAGAAATTATATTGTATTCGTCAGCTACGAGTAAAGTATCATGAAAACCATGATAGTTTGAAAACCACAGAGTAATCTTCTTGTTCCAATTGTTAGGCTATTTCAATGGGCTTAATAGTGAATCCGTCTTCACTTAAATAAACTTCAGAGAGTTTCAGGACTCATTCAGGGGTTGATACTGTTTGATGGTTCTGTATTTCATTTTGTTTGTTTATTGAGTTTTTTATGCACCTTTATGGCGAGAAATCTCTATTTATTAGTAATTCTCTTTATTAAAACTTCATTAAAAAGATTGAGAGCGAACATAACATACAAAGCCATCTCATAGCATTTTATATTTAATTATTTGTCCAGCCACTTATCTGATAAAATATTGTTTCGTATTTCACTAAGTATGTTAATACTTAAATCTTTGTAAATGAAATAGTAAATACCCAGTTAATACATTTAAACTGAATGTGTCTGTAAAACTCAATACAAATCAACCAGCATGTACATGTTACTTACTTAATTGTAGCAAAAACAAACTCACCTTTGTAACAAAACCAGATGCCTATTTCCTAAGCACTTATACGAGTAAATCACAAAGTCTGTTTCAGATAATTGATTTGCACTCATACGTAGACATACATCACTTACTCTGGCAGCCAGATTGAACCCGTTTGTGTCACCGTATTTAAACCGACAAATATCCGGAACTGAAGAGCCTAAATTTAGAAGTAGATACAGCATAAACATCACATCTTTGAGACTCCTAAAAGCTTTTTTTACATATACAAACTGTACTGTCTAATAACCTGCAGAAATGCATTTTCTTAAAAAAAGAAGTCACGGAAGCACCTAAGTAATGATTTAGGGGCGTTTTTTTAAAAAAAGCAAGAAAAGCTGCTGCGCAGAATTTTGCATATTATGTGATTCGTTAAGACCGATGCGAGGCCTAAACAAATAACATGACATGTAATAAGTCTGACCAGCGGCTTTTCTTGTTTTTTTGCAATATAAATAGTTACGTAATCACGTACGTAATGAGTTGCCAGTTGATGACAGTTCTTCTACCCTAATTGGAACAAAATATCAACAAACGTGCCTTGAAATGTTCTGTCTGACCTAATATATGAATATGTTTGTAAAGGAAATATTTTGTTAGAGTGAGGAGTTTACTGGGTGCAATGACGTTGAGATACAGCCATGTCCACCGCATTTAAAGCGGTCGGAATTATTTATTGTCACGTGACAAACGCCACCAATGGGGTTTTCGGGGACTATTAATAGCGCAACTGCGTCTGTGCCTTCAACTATCTGCTTTTGGATATAGTTTAATTTCGACTGGGTATATCTGCCCATTGTCACTCGAGTAAATACTTTAGAGATGAGTAAAACTTAATTAATTTAAAAGTCATTCATACGTAATATGTATATGTTTATTTACAAGTCGAGCAAAAATGCGATTCGGACATAAACGCCCTTTTTTGAAGGATTATTTTTTCCTTACTAAAATTTGATTCGAGTTGGATGCGCTATTTTGATGCGTAGATTGATTAAAACCTGGATAAATAACTGAGCGTGGAGAAACTTGACAAGTGTAGCCTATGTTGAAAGCTTATTGCTGATACTCGTAAATTAATAACCAAACCATTTTGTATGTTTCGGCTATCGATTGCCATCCAGCGCGGAAACGCAGCGAGCTTGATGGGCACATTTGCACCGGGAACGATTAGGGGCGGGTTATTTAGTTAATTTGACATTAGTTATATGTTTATGGATAAGAGTTTTAGTTGTTAGTTTATTTACTTTCTAAATCAGGACTATCCGTAGTCTTTTGAGTTGTACCCGTGCACTTTTTTTCCTTGCTCATCTTATTTATTTTTAATATTTTAAATGTATAATCATCATATCAAAGCGAAAGTATTATTGTTTGTATGCTTATCGGTATATCTCCGAAAGTGGCATAAATTGTTTATCCTAAATACAAGGGAAGTCATAAATCTTATATTGACAGGAAAATAAACAAAAAAACACACAAAGAAATGATTCGTTACAGTCATAAAAGTATTCCACTGAATATGTTAATTCTATCGGTGCCAAGGTAAAACCAATTTCAATATCCCAAACAGAAATATTATTGAAAGAGATTAATTCCTCAGTCAATAGCTGAAAAAACTCGACAGGAAATTTGAATACGCCAAATCTGAAATCGAAAGTTTTTATAAAAGAAAATTATAGATATATATTTTTACAAGTATTTACGAACAGATACGCTTGATGTTTTTATAAGCTGCCAAAAGCTTTGCAGCTCGCGTGGTGGCGTAATAAAAGAAGCTTATTTCACTAGCATGCACTACATCCATACGACAATCACTATGATCTGTCGATACGTTATATACGCAACTGATAAACAGAGAAACAAATAAAGAGATAAACAGACAAAAATTCTAAAAAATGTTAGAACGTGTTCTGCTATCAATTCAAAGTATCTCCATACATTTTCTCTTAAATATATTTAATGTTCAGACTTTCAACCTTATTACATATGTATTAATTTATATTATTTTATACCGAAAATTGTTATTATATGTTAAGGGTGTATGATTTATATGTATAGTTTATTAAGTAAGTTTGTAGTATGTATTTTTAATCTAATCTTTTCTTCTTTATTTATTTTATTGTATACCACGTCCTCTGTTATCTCTTATTTATTTCTTTCCATCCAATGGTTGCCTGGAAGAGGTTGCTTTTAGCAATAAGGCCTCCACTTGTAGCACTAGTATAAGTATTTTTTTTTCTTCTTTCTTTTTAATTGTTATCGTGTGTTGCAATAAAGAATTTTCTATTCTATTCTATTCTACATATATCATCATCATCATCAGCCTAATGAGACCCACTGCAGGGTATAGGCCTCCTCTGTCTTAAGCCAATACTCCTTTTCCTTGTAGTCTTGCTCTATTCTATTATGTGTAGGTATAGAGAAGTATATAATAATTGGCTAGACGCAGTAAATAACTAAATGCAGTTTCTCCTCCAAAACTGGCATCTTAGTTCCCCGAGTCGCAGAAGTTGGACTTAGTCGTATTTAACTTTGGAGCACGGCTTGTGTTGCAGCTGCATACCAGCAAATTTTGACACCCTGTATATAACATATTATGCTTACTCGTATGAGATTTTAGCTAAGCCCGATTTTGAAAATATTCAGCATAATATCTGATCAGTTGCTAAATTCACAGGTAAATAGGTACATACAGGACTATCTGCACTAGCGGGATTAGGTAGCTTATATCATAACATGCATAAGTTATACCTACAACATTTTATTCTGCAACAAAAAAAACAGCCATAGCATACAAAACGTTTAGTATAGCCCCCTAAAAGTAAGTACGTAAAGAGAGTTGCCAACTCTAGTGTCCAGTTTTTAACCGCCTCAAGGACATCTGACTTGGTTTGACAATTGCTGTAGGTACTATAATAAACAGCCCTCAAAAAAGCTACTTTTATTCGCAAATTTCCAAAAGTAGTTCGACAAATATTAGCTTATAAGTTTACAGGTGTTTTTCAGGTATACCAGTATACAGGTGTATGTGCTGATTTTCACAAATTTCATTTTGGCTGTGTTGACATTTCCTTGAGACTGAAAATTTTTAAGAACCTAGATAGATGACGTTGCTTAACATCAGGCAAGTTGTAGTCAAGCATGACCCTATCTCATGTAAAAAAAAATATGTCAGTATCTATATACATAGGTACTAACACAAGTACTAGGTTTGTTATGTAAGTAAATACTTCCTTATAAGAGCTGACTCTTACGAAATTCAATTTGGCACCGAGTTCACCTTTACCACAGAATAAAATAACAAACATTATGGAAACTTACTCGTAAGCTGTCATCTTTTCGCCAACTTTCACGAAACGTTAATCATGCACATATTTTATTTACTGTCTTCAAAAAAAAAAGAGTTTTGCGCTCCAGTTTCAGCTTGTAGTGTTTGAGTCACCAGTTTTCAAACTACCTGTGAATAAAATTATAAATACAAGCTTAAGCTCCTTGCCTCATATAAATCTGAAACACGTGTCATTTCTTATCTATCTATCTAATTTAATGAAGTTAATTTTGTTTCATTTGATTTTAGGTATGTTGTTTATGTTTTGTAGATATCTATAGTTTATTATTATGTCTTGGATTTGTAAATAAATATTACTATTAAAAAATAATTTAAAAAAGTAAGGGATTATTTTTCTTTCGACTCCTGTCGGTTGCCTGGAAGAAATCGCTATCAACGATAAGGCCGCCAGTTGTGGCACTATTTTTTAAGTATTTTGTGTTTCTGTTTGTCTTTTTTTTCAATGTGTGTTACAATAAAGTTTAATCTATCTATTGTTAGTAAATAACAAAAATTTGAGTATTGTAAGGTTGAAGTACCGTACCGCATCGAAAGAAAAACTTAAATATGTAATGTAGGTACACACGTTAAATTCTCTTCTAAATTGAGTATTATATTTGAAATTATGTGGAAATGTGTAATCATGGTGATATTCGATTTCTTTCCGCTAACTGCTGAGCTGTGTAAAGGATAAGTAATAATTGAATACTGAGAATCGTTTGAAAAACAGATTCTTGACATTTCACAAAGTATTCACTATGAAACTTGTTGGTTAACGTTACATTGAAAAGTTAGTCATCAATCACGCTTTGAAGTAAATATTGTTAACATATTAAAATATATCTGAGAAAAGTCATATTCCGCACCGAATTAAATGAATTTGAATAATATTATTACGATATTAATTTCTGGTTTATTTGATTGTTTAAAGTTTATTATTTAGTTTGTTTTGGTTAACCTCAAATGGAGCTAGGCGAGATACTTGGCCAGAAGGGGTGACAAGAGAATTCGGGGCAAGGCACTGACTGAATGGTGGCCGAGAACAGCTACAGGGAGCGTCGGACGTCCAGCAGCGAGATGGGTTAAATAATAAATAAATAAATATTCCGGGACATTGCACACAGCGCCATCTAGCCCCACACTAAGCAAACGGTTGCCGACATAGTATCTGTCGTGGGTCGAATCTGGACGAGAGTGGCACAGGACCGAGACTGTGGGCACGACAAGAGAGAGGCCAGTTAGAAAACCTGGTTGTGGATGATGATGGCAATGATGATGATTTTCGTCTTAAAAATATCAGTTTCTAAAAAGAAGCAATCCGTTACTTGCTGCATAAAACCACATTGTGCACAAAAACGAATGCATCTAAACTAAATCACCAGTAAATAGTTAAAGCCAAACACCCGATGCCGAGCTAAACTTTAATTTACTTTGCCTTATCTGACTGTGTAGTTTGAACGAGTTTTATTGTTCCTCTATCTGGTAACAAAATCAGGTAGTTAAAGTTGTTCCGCGATTGGTACAAAAGGAACAGATAGGATGCTAATGTTATTTTCTTGAGATTTTATCGTCTCCGTGAAACTACTAATCAAAGTAGCAGTGGACAGTTAAAAAGTTTTTTAATGAGGTTTCACGGATTTGTTACTTTCTTTTGTCTTCATTATTTGTAGCATAATATCACGAAGAAACATAATATTGAGTCTTCCTATTGTTGTTTTGTGCTGTTGCGAGTATTAGGTATCTTTTACTTATATAAAACGACATACCTGTGTGTGTGTGTGTGTGTGTGTGAAATTACAATTAAGCTTGTAATGTGTCAAATTACGCTTGCATCTGAAAACTACTACGTAAAAAAGATCAACTAAGTTTGAGATTGCCGTCTCAGATAAAACAGATTTAACCTGGTAGACGTATGTGCTATTTATTAATGATACAAATGTATTTGTCGGGTTTACGTGTGCAATCACATTAATTTAAAAAAAACCTGTCGATAAGTGCAACCCGCTGCAGTATAAGATTCTGTCACAACACCACAAAATTTAAGCCCCAAACTTGTCGCATACCAATTTATCTAATAACAACAATTAGTCCAACTAAGGCATAAAACGAAGATTTTCCAGTCATTAACTGTCGAAAATTAGGTCGTACTTACGAGGTTTAAACACGAACCCACCGCTTAATACCTTTAAACATGCAATTTTTCAATCATTACAAACGCTAACGTTTCGTTGTAATAAATAGAACACTCTGAATGAATGGTTACGTAAATCGTGTTCGTGTAATATTTTGTTTTATGAGTGGTGTTCTGATTGAGTCTTTATTTTGAAATCATTTTGTTGAAAAAGTTGGTTTGGTACATGAGCTCAAACTCTTTCAATAATTATGATTATGGATGCAAAATATTTTTTGCAGTATAATTTACATGTTTTGAATTTGGTTGTTACTTCTTTGTAGTAAAACCAATTACGTTAAAAACAGGCAGATGTAAACGTTTATTACATATACCATGAATAAGATAGGATTTTCCAATATGCCTAGCCAAGTGATTTGTACCGCATAAAATTATTTTTGTGCTTATTTTTTACCTATATTAAAATGATAAAGGTATTTATATACCTACAGCTTCATTTAAATTAAAAGCAGACGCAGGTGGATACTTTCTTTTTGGCGCATTAAATTTTAAGTACTAGAAACTTGTAAAAAAATGAATTGCACGGTTTTAATTTGTTTGCAGCGGGACTCAAGCCCGCATGCCGGTCGAGTATACTGGTAGGCAAACATCTTGAGCCAAAGTCGACGTAGTGGGGGTAAGTTCGCGCATGTACACTTCCGGACATATTTTATTGGTCATTGTTGGTGTTTGTAAAATATAAAGTGAGATTCTGTAAACTTGTTTATTTAAGTAAAACTAGACAAGTTTTATTTACTAGTTGCGCAACAATATAAACATAAAAACGTATGTAATTTCTTGTCACAAAATAAATCATTTTAATTTTTTTCTTCAGAACTGTATACGTTTTGGCGGCATTGTCCAAAAAGTTTTTGGCAGGTAAAACACAATATAACAAAGTAACAATAATACAATAAAAAACAAACTTTAACAACAAAACTTCTAAACTCGAAATAGCCTATTGATACTGCACGCAAGTGTAGTCAGACGCTCGCGGAACATGCGCGCAACGCGGGGAACAGGGGCCAACTGATCGGCCAATCACGGGGACACGTTCTGACAGAATGCCCCCGCACACCTCTCTTTCCACCAACGATACCTTAAAATCGTCTACTGCGCAGTCAAGGTCATGGTTCAAGATGTTTGCCTATGATTATACAAACGAAATTGAAGAACTACTTATTTAGATGGCAGCAGTGTCGTCTGTTTTAATAATTAAAATATGTGGAACAAATTTATATATCAATTCATTTTCTAAATTATTATTAATAATAGTTATTTAAAAATCCGATGTCCCGCCGTTCAATTCCAGTCATTCACCAATAACTTATTGTTTTTTTTTTAAGTTACATGTACATTATTACATGACCACTTACTGGAGCAGTGAAAGAAACCGATATGTTTTTGAAGTTGCATACATGTACAATGTAAATCTACTTTACACTTTATAATATTTTTTTTAAATCAGCATTTTTGTAACCAACTGACCTGAACCTGACGACTGACAACTGACCAATGACCAACAACCCTGACAACTGAATTCCATTCAAGATTTGTGATTACTTTCCTACTCGTATCTCTCTAAACGAGTTCCATCCCCATTGACCTTAAGAGCAAAAACTATCATAAGAAACACTAACACGAGTAATTAGTTTCGGCCTCTGAGGAATGAAAGCTATCAGTGCTCGAGAAAAACTAATAGATTTGGTCAATGTTATCTATTAGACCCCTCACTATGATGAATAAGTTTCCCAAAAATATTTTGCAAAAAAACTTCACGTGATAATTAGTAATATAGATGAACGCTTTTATTGGCACTTAAGAGAATACAAAACAAAAATAATAATAGCTTGGCATTTAAGTTCAAATAAGAGTGGGTAACTTTGGTGTCAAGTGTTTTCCTAACTACCCTAAGATCCACACTTTTTTGGACATTAAACACAATATAAAACAACAAATAATAATATACATATGTACCTAGTACGTTAGTTTAAATAAGAGTGAAAAAGTCTGCTTCAAACTACTATTAGTTAGGATAACAGGACACCTAAAATTTAACGTGTCATCTAGCCTACCGAACTGTCGAATAAAATGCCACCTTTAAATAAACGATAGGCAAGTTAGAATCATGGTAGTATTAAGCAGCGTACCTATCTTATTGCAGCTGATTGGTCAGCGTTGTTTGTACATATGGTGGTCGGAACGGTTTGATTAGAGAGAAGTTTACTTGCGGGGTGCCTTTGAATTATGAAGTCTGCGTAGATTTGGTATAAATAAATCTGATTATTATTCCGTTGAGCGTGTAAATGAGTAAGTAATTCAGTTGATTAATTCAGTGAGTGATAAAGCATGAGTGAAATTTTATTGTATATTATATTTGTTGGTACTTTTGCTGAACAAAATTTCAGTAATAAATATCACAATTTCGCTTTTTATTGTCAAGTTATGAATTTTTCATTTTTACAAACTTATACATTTTGTGAGTTAATTTATTAAGTGCTAACCTGCACTATAGTTGTTTTAAATTAAACTTTTATTGGAAAATGAGCGAAAATAATCACGACCGGCAGGATTCGAACCTGCGTATTTCTGCTACCGTCAGAACGCCTTAACCACTAGGCTATGGTCTACTAACTGCCAGGCGCGAAAATCCACACTCATTTCCATACACTTCAGACTGAGCGGCTGATGGCGCCACTTGTGCTGTCAGAATATGATGCCGGTCGTGATTATTTTCGCTCATTTTCCAATAAAAGTTTAATTTATACATTTTGGCCTTGGATTTTTGTTTTAGCATTAAAAAGTGCGAGTACTCACCGATTTTTTTTTATAAAACATATCAACGTTACTTAATGTGTTATAATGTTATTTTAAATTGGCGAAAATGCAAAAACAAAAAAGCAAAAGTACAAAAAACCACTGAACGGTCCCTTTAGCAGAAATAAATTGATATCTAAACGCCCCAGGGAGGTATCACTAGTCCTCAATAGAGGACGATGAAAAAGTACGACGAGGGTTAGAAAGAAATGAGTTTTAACTATCCTGAATAATAATTAGGGAAAACAATACTTTATGAGAATAACAGGATTTATTAATTTGTTGCGTTTTTTTTTGTTCATCTTATTTGTAGTTTCCGTTATCTTTTAACAAATCAATGTATTTTTTATTTTTCCTGTAAAGTTTTCTTGTAGGTATCATTTTTTTTTTAAATATGCATGTGTTGTTAATTTAGGTAGTTAAAAAATAACATAAAAGGTCTAAACTGTAAAAATTACAATAAATAACTACAAACAAACTGTCGTAAAATAAAAAGTTAAAACAAACCATAAAACGACAGCACAATCTATAACCCTCCCGACTAAACTAATCCCGACCCCTCATCTCTAAGATTTCAAACTTTCTTGCAGTTTTTACAGGAAAAGTGGATTAAGATTTCCTATATCTACGTAATATTTCTACATTACGTTAAGTTCTTATGATTTATAGGCTAAGTTTTGAAACTTGTGCATGTCATCCCGTGGCTCTTTGCGAAATTTTCTAAAGAAACTTTAAACTTTTTACATTAGCCGGATGGTGACCGACCTGGCGAGGATACGTGGCTGCTTTGCATTGCTGAGACATATTTTAAAACTAGTGGACGCCCGCGCCTTCGCTCCAATTATTTCAGGCCTATGACACTCTTAAGACCTCAAACTATCTACTTACCGAAAATCAAGATGATCCCTTCTGCCGTTTTTGCATCATGAGCCTTTAAATAAACAGACAAACAGAGACACAGATTAACAGAAACCGTCAAATAGTATAAAAAAACTCCTGAAAATTTTTTTGCCAACGATTTCGAAGAACCCAACATTTTTTTCTAACATCTTCTATGCACAGATTCTTGACCTTTTTCAGTTTTATTACATGAATAGATAACTATACGTGTGCAGTATTGTACATATTGTAAGAAATATTTGAAATATGTATTTCGAATCCCCGCTCCGTTGGAGGTGTTAAAACGGAATCGTTTTGTTCATGTTTTAAAGCTTTATTCACGTTGAATGTGATGAGAATTTATTAGAAATTAAAATGGCTATGCTTTATTGTTTTCATATGGTATTTTTGTGCCACTCAGAAAAGGGTGTAATTAAAGTTAAGTGATCACTACACACCGACAGACGAAAATCTTCCAAGTTGTAAGTATTCGAAATATGAAGTTTTATTATGGTAACCAAACATATGATACTAATACAAACTCAACAATTTATACTTAAGTAATAATTAAAAACAACAAAAATAACATAACATAATAACATTACATAAATAACTTTGATTATACATAATTTGATACACAACTGGTATATCTAGTAAAAATATAATGAACTAAAATAGTCTGCGAGTATTATCTGAAAGGTTGCTGTGGTTACCTCGAAATTAATCTCATGATTTTATATCATTAGAAGGTATATTGTAGTAGTAGTATATCTAAGACTGCTCTGTAACAAAGTTATATCTGTAAGCTGCACTCTTACATCTACTTTAACTATCACAGAAGACTCAACACTAAAGTTCTGTATCTTGTAATAATTAATAAACGTTATTACGGGTTTAAAGTGGCTCCGACCGACTCCACGGACGGAACTAGCCGTATTCTTGTCAGTGATTAATGGTTAGACCACTGGATTGTTCGAGCGAGATGAGTTCTGAAGAAGCATTCACAACCCGTGAAATTAACTTTCGTCGCCTTTCGAGGGCCCGTCAGTTTGTTTCAGAAACGTTTCGCATTTTCGCAATACGACGACGCTCGGAATGGTATTGGGAAGGTTTGATTATTGTTGACTATTACGGAGGGATCGGATTCGAGCGTCTTGCTTCGTAGTTTTGGTTTAGGGCCATAAGAGAGGAAAATGCGGAAGTGTTTACTTGAGACTTGTTTCTTTTTTTCAAATGATGGTAATGTTTAACATTATGTAAGTAGTTTATATTTTTTTTGTATTTTAAGAACTTCTAGTTCTGATTGAGGCTACAGTCAGTTTGTTTTATTTAGAATTATACAAAAAATGATACGCTAGTAAGATTACAAAAAGACAACAGTACCTATTGCGGTTCTCTGTCAGTATAACTATAGATTTATTACGTAAAAAATACAATTTCGTGCAAAAAAGATACAATTAAATTAAATTTATCGAAGCCGATGAAATAAAAACAGAACGTTAATTCGAACACAAACACAAAAGTGATAACTCACTCGTTACAATTACCGGAGGATTCACAAATGGTAGTTATGGCTCAAAATATGGAACACCAGATATATAACTTACTCGATTTTAAACAAAAAGTAAAAAAAGAAGTTAATTCAATCAAAAAAACCACCGCTGGATTGCATCTGTGTTGAAAGTAAATAATTATGACCAATTCTTACTTTGTATAGTACCTATTATTAGATATTCTACCATTATTTTTCATTGACGATAAATGTGTAAAGGTTCAGTTTAAAGCCACGGGAGATAAAACAATACAAAACTATCGTTGTTAAGCGTGGAATGAATTCTTGACAGCAGAATTCAACAATAATCATCCCAACCATTTAGTCAAGAGCCTTACTATAGCTACCTATTACGTATCACATTGAAAACCACAACGTAATGTTTCGAGGTTACCACCATGCGCTTTAATAGTCAATGGTTACTGGGTACGTTATATAATTTAACCAAACACACCGAACTCGGAATTTTGTGGGCGCTACAATTATGCCATACATGGCTCGGGCCTCTCGTATGGATGCTTAGAATTAGTGACTAGGGTGTGGAATACGCGCCATTTTAATTAGTTTCATACAAATATGTTTATGTTAACATTTTTTATGTTTGATGAGATTATAGTGTGATGATAAAGTGATTTAAATTATTAGCTCAGATAATACTCAAACTTATATGAGCTAAACTAAACGAAAATCCATGTCATTTTTGTATTTGAAAAAGTGATAACGTTATATTATTTCAGTTTAACATTTTTTCCGATACCTACTAGGAAATCCAAATATATTTTTTACAGATACAAAAACTAACTGTAGCGATGATAACGTTACTAGCCCAAGGTTTGAGCACTGCTTTTATAGTCTTGTCTATACTAATATTATTCATCTCTAAGGGCTTCCGTTGCGTGCGCTGCGTTGCTCAAAATAACTATTCCACGCGGACGAAGTCGCGGGCACAGCTAGTATAATATAACCGAAAACCAAAATGAACTGTACTACACGTATAACCGTGAACGTTAAACAAACATAGGTAAATGGCTAGAACTAGGTAAGTCTAGAAACTTACTGAGGGATAAATGGAAGGTAATTTGTTTTACCATATCTCGTTACAAAAGGCTGATCCCTAAACCCTTCGCAGAGGTAGCCCTTGCGGTGAAAATTGGAGCCTAAAGTGTGTTTAAGTAGACTTGAGTAAGTTATCTACGCATTACCCTTAAATTATTATCTGCATTTTTATAAAATGGTTTAAATTGCTTTTTTACATACTATACGTACATATTTTGAATATGACAATCATATGTTAAAAATTGACTGAAACAACAGCTGTAAGTACGAGTTCCTACATTAAGGAAACTTAATATTAGAGTAATTTTGGTTATTTCCAGCCTCGATAAAGAAATAAGACAGTTTTCAATGCCACCGTCGCGCGTCGCAATGAAATATTTTTTTATTTTATGAGTCATATATAAGACTTTCGTCTATTATTTGGCCAATTTAAAATGTTTAGTAAGAGTAAAAAAAGCTTAAGATTCCAACTGTCATAATATTATTTTCTGGTGTCAGTTATAGATTTATACTATATGTTCCTACAGTTATAAACGTAGTTTCCCATATATAGCCAAAGTGTACGTATCAGTCCGCTCAACAGAAGCCGATACAAAACTCAATCAAGCCCAAAGCCGATGCCGAGCGGCCGAATAGCTAAAGCTCCAGTTACATTTGCACCCAAACAATCTGAACGACGCGCCCTCAAACTTGCCCAAGTCCGAACTATTGACAATCTCCATTGAAATCCATTCAACGATCGCTCAATAATCTGAATCAGGGAAGGTATCCAGAGCTCACAGTAGTCGGTAAATTAATCAAGTTTCGACAAGCGATCCGGCGTGGCTTACTAGATGCCCGCCCAAACGGACTTGGTGCAAGTTAGCAAGAACTGCAGTTGTGACATTAAGCTCACTTAGACGAAGATAGAGTGGCCGTACTGTGACTCAGTGAATGGAACTGTTTCGAATACAGTTTACGCTTGGCTGCTATATGTTTTACGGAGTCATTTCAAGTGGTTTCGTAGATGTTGGTTGGTAATTTTATATTGCTAAAATTAAGATACTGTAGCATAATTATTAATACTATGTTTTCAAACTTTAACAAATAACAGAACTTTTTTAACGGGAAAGTATCTGATGATATAAAAGTTTAGTCGATAGGTAGGACAAAATGCGATTTATTCCGGGATCAGAAACTAACAAAATATTTTACTGGTATAATAAACCATTTCCTAATAAAGGTATATAAAAAACCGGATTAAGAGCTAGTATTGTGCATCAAAGCTGTAACAGCACATTCAGCAACTAACTACCTATCTATTATCCAGTGACTAGCCATGAAGCGTGACTGACAAACGGTCCTTCTGCGTCAGCCGCAACCCAGGGCTTGCTCTGATGGCCAATATAGTGACTATGAGGCTGTTTTGTTAGACGCTTGTATAAATCAACTGATGGATGCTAAAGTAGCAGTATTACTAATTAGTAATTGATGAAAAATACAAGTCTATCTAATGTTTCTATACTTCTATGTATGAAATGGCAGTTTCAACGCTTTCTCAATTATTTCAAATAAAAACAACAGTGTTGGTACTATATTTTTACGTAGAATCGGTTTGTGTTTGACTACATTGATAACTATATTTTTTTACGTGGAATAAGTTTGTGTTCGACTAAATCCTGCCTGATTTTAGAAATAAAAATGCAATAACAAAAATAAAGATTAAAATCAACGATTTCTTTGTACTCCTTTTGTATCTTTTAAGTTTGTTAAATTTATTGAATTTACAGACATGTAAAAATTAAAGCTCCTTCTTTGGCAACAAAGAGTAACTTTATTATACATATAGCTAGCCTATTCTAACCACTATCTAGCTACCTAGCTCGACTAACAAACAGTCCTCCAGTCAGTCAGTTGCTCCCGACTAGGAGCCCACGGGATAGCAAAATCACCACTAATGGATCGCCTTCATGCGTCATGCTCTATGTCAATAAAGCCTGGCTTTTAATGTACCCTTTGTTGGAGTAGGCCAATTACATGGACTGTGTAAGCTGGAGACGTGTTATAACTAACTATATTATCGATCTTACCCGTTCCTGTCTCAAATCTATACAAAGGTTAGAATGATACCTTTGATTTTATACTGGAATAGTGGATACAACGTGTTACACCCTAGGCTGCAGCGCTGCTTAACATCAGGCAGGCTGTAGTCAAACGTAAACCTATCCCACGTAAAAAAAAACATAAACCTGAGCATTACATGCTGTTAAGACTAATAACATTCTTTGATTTTGGGTTAAAATTACCATACTTGTATAGATTCATTTTCACGTTACAGAGTTGGATTAATAAGCAGGTTTCTATAGCTACCATGTGATAGATATTTACCACATCATTACTAGATATACTTAGCTTCGATATCGTTGTTTGGGGACTAAAAAGACAATGATCCGACGTTCTGTATCAGCGTAAAAGCTCAACAAATTAACCAACAAAAACACCTTTATATAATTTTAACATTTTTAAACACCTAAAACAAAATCCTTTAAATAATACTATAAAATATACTATTTCGTGATATTCTCATTATGAGGAGTTTATTGGTTAGTTTGTTTTTGGCCAATCACTACCACTGATGGCAATTACTGGCGTATTTGTGCAATGGATTTCGTTCGTAGCACGTTTGATAGACTTCAACAATGGTAGTTGATTGATTTATAACTGATGCTCGATTTGTATGGCTCATTATTTTAATGGCACGAAATACCTTTACTATTAATAATAATAATAAACTGGCATCGGACACAAAGTCAGCAGACTCTCTCTTTCTTTATCCGACCGACCTTCATGAAGTAAATAGACTAATCACAGATCTGAAGCAGGACAGCGCACCAGGATTAGACTCGTTTACGCCAACTTTGCTCAAATATATAAAACCAGCTATCTTGGTACCACTGACGCACATCTATAATTTAAGTCTGGAATGTGGTGTATTCCCAGAAGCCTGGAAGGTAGCGATTGTCAGTCCAATTCATAAAAGTGGACCAAAGGATACCATCGAAAACTATCGCCCTATCTCACTCCTGCCTGTTTTGTCGAAAGTCCTAGAAAAACTAGTCAACAAACGTGTAGTAGATTTCTTGGATAAGCACAAACTACTATCAAATAAACAGTTTGGTTTTAGAAAAGGGCGCTGTACTGAGGATGCGGTAGAACTGTTGGCTACTACCTTGGCAAAATACATGGATGAAGGAAAGAGGAGTTTGGGAGTGTTCCTCGACTTAAAAAAAGCTTTTGAGAGCTTATCAAGACAAATCCTCCTCCGCAAATTGGAATCCTACGGGATCAAGGGAGTCGCTCTGGACTGGTTTTCAAGCTATCTCAACAACAGACGCCAGCGCTTAAAAATAAGTAATTTTCTGAGTGAAGAGCAAGAAATTTCTTTCGGAGTGCCGCAAGGAAGCATCGTATCGCCAACCCTCTTCATAATATACATGGATGGGATCCTCAGACTTAATATTCCTAATATAGAGGTTATCTGTTATGCAGACGACACGGTAATCCTGGCCAAAGGCAGTAGTTGGCCTGCTGCTATAAATGCAGCGGAAAGAGGCATGTTACAAATACATAACTGGCTAAATAACAATCTGCTTACTCTAAATATACAAAAAAGTAATTTTATAGGTTTCCATATAACTCGGGCAACTGAGTCCAACATAAAATTTTTAAAAATATACAACGTAGCGTGCCCTGTCCTGTCATTTCCATTTATGCGAAGATGCTTCTGTCAAACAATCGATAGAGTATCAACCACAAGGTACTTGGGAGTCCAGATAGACGAACACCTTAACTTCGAGCCTTATATTTCAAATCTAGCCAGAAGAGCACGTAAACTAATTTTTTTAATGAAAATGCTCAGACCAGTTTCTAATGCGGCAGTGAAAAGGTTAGTTTATACAGCATTATGCCAATCACTGATGCAATATTGCATAGGAGTTTGGGGAGGCGCCGCAAAAACATTCATGCTTTCACTCGAGCGGGCCCAAAGGGCGGTAATAAAAGTGCTGCTGGGGAAACCGCGTCGCTATCCTACTGAGGCCCTGTATCAGGATATGCAAGTACTCACTGTCAGACAGCTCTTTATCATGAAATCAGTCACTAAATCACTGACAGAAATACAACCCCTCAACACAAGTACCATAGATCTGATAAATTTGCCTGAGGTAAGAACGGTATTTGCCTCCCGCCTTCCGCCATATATCCATGGACATGTATTTAGCGCTGTGATTAAATCGTCAAACATGAAGGAATGTTCGCACAGGAAAGCGCGTGCTAGAATTAAACATTGGTTGATTACTAAAACTAACAAAGAGTGTGAAGAACTAGTTCGGGTATATAACACTCACTCCAAACAGGATATAGTTGTAGAACACTTATTCTAAATCTATATAGCAGCTTAATTTCACTCCCCCACTCACACACACACACATTCACACACAAATAGTGTCTCTGAGAACAAGGTACACAAGGTACCCAGCCAGTTACTTCATCCTAGCGCTGTTCTCCCAATTAGTTTCCCTTGTCTTCCCTACCATACCTTCAGACCTTAACCCTTTTCGTTATGCAGCCGGTATTTCACTAGATGTACCTCATAATGTTTTTATTGTAAATAAGCCCCACCCGGGTTTTGAGATGTTAGCATCTGTTTTATTATCTCCACTAAACTGTATTATGTATATTTATGTGAATTCTATCTTGTTTTTGTTTTTGTGTATAAAATCATCAGAATCGCGCGAACATATACCTAAATCTAAAATATAATTCTGTATTGGGCCACCGAGATACAGGCCTGGCCTAGTTCGGGGCCCGTTGGAAGCGCACATAATCTAGTTCTGTTTTTATAATACTGCATTGATCTAATTATATAAATGTGCTACTATGTATAACTGTACTGTAAATAAATTTATATTTGATTTGATTTGATTTATGTGAACGAAAATGCCTTTTTGAGAAATATTGTTAGTAACGATATTGGTTATATCAAATATTCATTAATGTAAGATGTAATAATTTTTTTGAAAAGCAATTATTTTTCATCTCTTTTCATCAAAAAAATACATTATACATTGATGATGAATTTATAAAGAGTTTGGCATTAAGATAATACATATATACATACTCGTTTGTACCTGCATCTAAACTCATTTTAAAGTACCATTCCAATTTTATCAGACTCAGGATCAAAACTTGTCAGTTACTATTATTCATTACTTTCTAGTTTTTAACTTTACTAACTTGACTTGACTAGCTTTTTAGAGTGGTTACTACCACTTCATTTTCTTTCTACAATCGCCACAGAGTCCTTTTTAACCCAAATAAGAAGACCAAAGACTCGAATTTAAATTTCCGCTCCAAAAGCCAACAGTTGCTGGCGCGAGGTAGGTAACTACTTTTGACTCCCCATTGAAACAATAACATAGTATTGAAATAAACTGGTCAAAATATGTTTTACGTCCTATTAGGATTAATTTAAATGATATTTATTGTAAGATTGATTAGACCTTGATAATATATCTGAATTATTATCATATGAGACTACTTACTATCGATTAATGAATATAACTCTGCACACACATGAACATTATACATAATTCAGTTATACATCAATTTTTTTTGGGGTTTTTATATCCCGAGTACATAGGTTTTTTCTAGCCAAGCGTGATTCATTTTACGACAACAGCACTGCTTAAGTTTTGCTGGCTGTAATCAAAGATCTCTCTCAAAAAAACACTGAGTACTCGTATTTGATGGTGCTAGTAAATTATTACTGACAAACAAATATTTTTCCGGTTATGTCTTATGGCCTGCCCCATAGTTCTATGTCATCACATTGAGACAGTCCATGTGATTCGAAGATCAATATGTAAATGCAGTCGTGAGTGCGCCCGAGGCGTGAGTGCGCTTTGTCGGAGACAGTGCACCACCTATATGCACTGACTTACACTACTGAAACATTGCTGGGAAAGTAGGTATGTGGTAAATGCTGCTGCAACTGCAATCAAAAGACACAAGAAACGTTACAATTTCAAAGTATTTAAAAAAAAAGTTTACCGGTTAACCCTAGAGTGGGCGCGCCTTTTTGCGAAACGTCAGTAGGCGCGTGGGGAGCATTTTGCCGCCTTATCTTTTTGACCATTTTAACTGATAATACGTGGATAAAATATTAATTTTTTTCTCAGAATTTTAATAATACACTTATAAGCAATAAGTAATCAACATATTTTTTTAAAATCTGTTATACAAACTTTGATTTACAAAAGACTTTAGGAAATTAAACATTTTTTCAAGTTTTTTTCCCTTATCCTACATTATACTCTATAATACTACAAAAAATGGAATAAAAATAACAAAATTTTATATTTTCTGAATCTACAGGATATGCTCTACTGAAATAGTCTTCACAAAGGTATGTGATAGGTGCGGTGCACAGTAACTTTGGGCATCTGTAACACCCTTTTTTCGTGCGCCAATTTTTCTTAGAGGGGCATAATATACTGCATTTGCCTTCCTTCTTTGAAGAAGATGCTTGTTCTACTGGTACGAAACGCGCAATTTGGTTTCTCAAAGGAATATTTAGATTATCTGCTCATGTATTACACCTTCTGCTTATGTATTGCTTGACAAGTACTATGCAAATTCTTTCAAATACTCTCGGCGTAACTTCATATATTCAGTATTAGATTTATGTAGGCACATATATAATTTTCCTGTTTATACCACATGGTTGTTATCTACGTTTACGACGACTAGATCGAAGCTGACACATTCTAAAGATGCTGATGAACAGTTATTTATATCTGAAGTGGGTGTCCGTTGGCGTCGAACAGGTGGTATTTCGGAAGGCACAACAATTGAAGAGGATTCGCACTTGTGGTAGAAGCGTCGCTGTCTGCTGACTGTTCTATATGCTGACTAGATCGATCACTAACTGACACATTTTCATCAACAATCTGTGTGCATCTTCAAAATCCGACAATTCTTCTAGCCAACAGACAATTTGATCGTCTATTTTGTTATTCTTATTTATTATTATCAATTAATAGGTACTTTTAAATCCTAAGACAAAAGTATTTTTGTAGTTTTAGCTAGAAACGCAACAAAAAATATAGTCTTCAGTTCAAGAAACTTTTCACACAAAATTACTTACGTGTGTGGGCGCGCGGTGAGCATTTTGCCGCTCGGCGACACCTGATGGTAACAAACGTCTCCTCAAGTGGTCCCCCGTGCACTGATGCCATCCAGCTTATCGGCATGCGTTGCGAACAAAACTAGGGGCAGCTACTAAAAAGCGCAAGCCTTACGGGTTCTTATTTTAAAAAATATGAACGTTTCTTTAGCGCGGGCGGCAAAATGCTCACCGCGCGCCCACTCTAGGGTTAATTAAACTTAAATTAAGTCGTTTTATTTTTACAAAACATCTTAGTTAAGTCTCAGAATAAATAATTGTCTATTTGGTAAAAAAATAAGAACAGCACGTTTGTCCTATAGTACTTAGATCAAGTTCGATTCAAGTGTTTAAGTTCGTTTTAGATTTCGTATAAAACAAGCTTGTTGTTTTTTTTTCGTCAATTTGTCAAGCAAGTTCAACTCAAATTAAATACAATTAAGTAAACAAATACAATTTAATAATAAATCAAACTGTCTTATTATATATCTAGCTACCCAAACATCTTAACGGTAAGCCGACTTTACAAACTTCAGCACTCCACTAAAACGTAACGTAACAACGTTAAAAAGGCCATAACACTCCCCGGGATAGACGAGTAAGAGGTTCATAAAACGATACGTCCAGAATAAATGAAACATAGCGCGTCGTTCCAACTCGATGGCATGTAACCCGTTAACCGTTCCCGCTGGATTCCCGGGAGATCGTAGACACGTTTCCTGAGCTCAGCTGTACGAATAGTTGACACTGTAGAAAGGTAACCAAAATATTGTCAGTAAAATAGTAGTTAGAGCTACGAGATGATCAACCGCCGCCGCCGCCACGGTTGAGATGGTGGGCGAGGCTTGACTGCGACCATGCATTCGGGAGTATTCGACTATTTTTGATATTGTAACCAATCAAGAACAAGCTTTGTGTGCGAGTGGTGTGTGAGAAATAAAATGTAGAAGCTTGTTTGATGCGACATTTCCAAGGACTTACAGTTCTATATTATCATTTATTCGTATGCTCAGCACTATAGTTGGAAGTATAGTTTCAACTATTCTCAAAGACAATTCGAATGTTCTTTTGCCTGGCTCAAAAGCTAGCGATATAACGTACATAACACTTAATTTTGATGCTCTGCCGCGCAATGACGGCGCAAGCTTTGAAAGCGCTTGGCAAAACGTCAACGCATAGGGAGTAAAAGTGTCGCTGCTATTAATTGGAATCATAAAACTTTCTGCAATGGTTATTGGGTGCTTTGATAATTATATATTAAATGATGTACCTACGAGTAAATTTTAGTATTTTTTTCAGATACATTGAAAAATACATTAGATTTTCATAAAATAACAAATATGTTATTTATTTACAACACTAACTATACGTTGCACGTATTTTCACTAAATATGAAACCGCTTTATAGTACTTAAACATTTTGCATTAGAAATTATATAACTTTTATTTGATCTTATGAGATCAACCAAAACACAAAACGATATGAAATCTACCTTTAAAACGAGGAACTACACTTCAAATCTTACAGACACTAAAGATACTCCAATTGTGCCGCAACCGCAATATCCTCTTAATCAGAAAGTCTCTAGCAACACTGCACAAAAGTTGACAAAGCTTTTCATATTCCCCAAGTTGTGTGAAATACTTTACTTTCAGAAACAAGGTTCGATTTTTAAAAGTCCATTCAAAGTTCCGATAAGACAGTGTTGCTACAAGCTCACATCTATGAAATGGTATCTCAGCAAACTTCTTCATTGGAAAACTTAACAGAATCACTTAGGGCTTCTAATTAGTTTTCGAAATTAAGTTTCAGTTGTGAACAGCACCTGAAAGTTCTTTTTGTTAGTGTAGCGATGGAGCAGGTATGGGCTACGCTTTTTCAAGTAAGGCACTTACAACTTGCGTCGAGTTTGCAGCCTTTTCTTTGCTGTTCAATTTTAAGTTTCTATCAATTTGTATTTAATCTAAAGGTTGATTCACAAATTATAATCCTCATTACCGTGAGTCATAGCTCCCATAATCATCAGGTACTTTCTAAAGGTTAAAAAACTTTTATTTTGACATAATATTCAAGCCTAGACTGATCCAATTCTAAATACGTACATCATTTCAGTTTATCAAATATTTAAAATAGGTTTCAAACGAATCTCAAAACCGATCTAACCAACCACAAACCCTAATTTAATTTTCGAAAGACAAGACAAGTAATCCAAAAAAGTTATCCATAAAGTAATAAATGAACAGAAAGCTCTCAAGCTCGTTGTTTCGATGGTGGGTTATTAGAAAATTCACAAAATTATTTCCAACGATTTAAACTTACTTTATTAGAGAGGATTAAAGCTCCGTCTGAGGATTTCGGACTTCAACATTGATACTTAAAGCTCAGTGAATGAACAAACTTACTTGTAATGAGACTTTTCACAGACAAGGCCCCGCTGAATTTAATATTAGTTAGACTTAAAATAGTTTGCAAGTAATAAATAAGTCAAATAGGTACATGTCGTAATAGACAGAGACTGTAAAGTTTAAAAGCAATGGCTTTATTGGTATTTCGGTAAATTAGAACAAGCATTTCGTAGTTATATACAAAACCACTAGTCTGGGAATGTCTGCTAAGTGCCTTCTACAGTTTTGATAATAATTCGTAGTTGCTTTTATAAAATCTACATAATAATAAAACCACTATTATCAAAACTGCTTGATAAAAAAAACTATTTTTAGACATTTTATCTATACTAATATTATAAAGCTGAAGAGTTTGTTTGTTTGTTTGTTTGAACGCGCTAATCTCAGAAACTGCTGCTGCGAATTGAAAAAATATTTTTGTGTTAATAGACCATTTATCAAGGAAGGCTTTAGGCTATATAACATCATGCTGTACCTAAAGGGAGCGAAGAAACGATGAAAAATGTGAAAACAACGGGGAAAATTATACATCTTTGAGGGCTTCCGTTGCGTGCGCTGCGAAAACGGTTCAAGATATCAAAAAATATGTATGAATGAATTATTCCTATTAAAATTATTTAAAATGTCTGTGACAGTATATATCTATCTTTTTCCACGCGGACGAAGTCGCGAGCACAGCTAGTACAAAATATACTCAAAGAAAAATAAGGACATACATTTATATACCTTTTGTTATTTTAAACGGAATAACCTCAGTTATATATATGATCCCTCTAAATAATATGTTATCCCGTTAGTAAATAAACTCTACTGTCGCGTCTGCAAAGGGACCTTAATTACTTTTCTCGTTGGTATCATAAAGCTGAATAATTCATTTACTAGAATATGGCATGTCGGGTTGGCACAGATTACGTAATAAAGATTCCATAGAACATCAAATAGATGATAATTTGGACAAATTTGAGTTCAATGACAACAAGGTACTTACTGTGTAAATATGATAATACATTCATTTCTCTCCATCCAATGGTTGCCTGGAAGAGATCGCTTCTAGCGATAAGGCCGCCACTTGTGGCACTAGTATAAGTTATGTTTAATATATTTCTTTGTATTTTATTTTTATTTCGTAAATAAACCTATCTATCTATCTATCTAATAATACGATGCTTTTATTTGAGTACAGCAAATCGCTGATTCCGAACGCAAACTTTTACTCAATAATACATAATCACTAGCATCGGCTTGTGGCGTAACTTAACGTTAGACCAGGATTAACATTAGCCTATATTAATACAAAACCGTATAAGGCGTTTAGCGTAAAAATACACACACAAACTTTCACTTAATATTAGTAATATAAGTTGTGTTTGCTTTCATAATTGATTATGTGTTAAATTAAGTTTATTTCTTTTAAGCAAAATATTGTTATGCATTACATACGGAAAGGATTAATCTAAGGCCAGTATACACCGTGCGGGGACAGTCTCGGAGTATGTCGGAAGTGCATTTCCCCTTCTCAGTTATTATTTAATTGCCTCACCTGTGGGCAAGTAGCTTTAAATAATAAGAGCTTGCTTAGAGGATAGTTTAGTTTTGATAGTTTGCTAACCACTGATCTAGTGATATGGTTGTTTTCAATTTAATCTTTTATTACGTATGACAATAATAAAACGGTTAAATACAAAATACGTATTATTACTTTTTTACTTATTTAAAAATATGATAAATTATAAAAAGAAAAACTAAGTAGGTACAACATAAAAAAAGGAATTATTTTTGTTCATTTTAACCATGTTCCCAATATTATGCAGTCGGCTCGTAAAATTAAGAGAACATAATTTTAAGGGCCTATATTAGGAAGAATTTTTTTAATCAACCGGTTAGCATTAGAATAATTAATTAGAATAAAAAAAACTACGATAAAATAGTATTTATCGTAGATTTTTGAAACAAAGTCAAACCTAATTGGAATAAATTCAGCATTTGTCGCTTAATTAAAAACGAGCGAACTAGCTGCGTTTACAGAACCGCGGGCAAAAACCAACTTTGCCTTTAATTAAAACTCACAGAAATTTATTTGCTTATTTTATAATGGAAATTGCATAAAAGATGCTAAAAGACAACCGCTTATTACCTTACTAGCTGTTATTCGCGGTTTTTGAATTAACTTCGCTTAAATGAGATGTTATGTGATGAAATTTAGTTTTCTACATTGCAAAATTTGTTCGCAACATTCGTACCTATACAGAATTAAATGAATAAATTTATTTATATCTGACTATTTCCCTCAGTCAGGTTAGTAAGTAAACAGAACTGTTTAACTGTAGAAATTTAATTACCCTCATTCTGTGATGGCCAGAGATGGCAGTTGATTAATTAACAAAACAGCCACAAGTGAAGTGAAACTATAAAGGCAAGTTGAGAGACTGACTGGAAAATTGTATACAATGTTATTCATTGTAAATGTCATGTTTTCTGACGAAAAAAAACTATTAAAAATACATATTTTATTAGGTTTCTAACAACTTTTATGTCAATAGGGTTTCCGAGGCAAATGTGCAACATCTTAGAATACAGAGAAGCTTAACATCAGGCAGGTTGTAGCCAAACATAAGCCCATTCCGTGTTAAAAAAACCTGGTTTGTAAAATACAGTTAAGTTTTTTCTGTATTATACAACGTAAGTTTGACTTAAATTTACTTGATTTAATAAACGCTATGACATATTATGTTTTACGGTTGGAAATAATGTACACTGCCTTTGTCAATTTCATGACTATTAACATAATAGCTAATAAAAAACACGGTTATTTGTTGCTCCGTTGCAAGATAAAGAAACTACAAACATTAAATACCAACAAGCCACCATCTCTTTTAAAATATACTGGTTCCATAAAAGTTTTGTTGCGACAAAACCAAACTCTGCTAACAAAATCTATTATTAGATCTGATTCTTATCTAAACGGAAGCCAGTCAATGTTCTCAATTTTCCCGCTGATTTTCCAAGCAAGGCCCCTTCATTATCATGCAGGAGGTTTACCTTACAATTTGCTCAGGTTGCTTGCGATTCTGTTGCATCTTAATGAGTTTTCTGAGATAACAAGGAAACAGAACTTGTAACAACCAACCATGCAACCAAACGGCAACAAATGTCTCTAGTCTTTACACTTAAAAGCATCCAAATGAATAATTCTAAGCGACCGTCGGAAGTTAAAAACGTTTCAAATATTTGTTTTAATTTCACAAAAAGGTTTTGCGAAGCGACAGTAAATATCAATTAGGGCGACTTTACCGGAAAAAATAAATTGTAAAGAACAATTAGTTGTCGTTCATTAGAGGGAGACAAATCCTCTCAGATGTATTTCTCTGTCTAATTGCACCGTTAGGGAAGTAGAATGAGCTATTGTAGAGCAGATCTCTCGAGTTTTATTTTGGACGGCAGCTTACAGGCGAGTTCTAAAGAGTTTTGTTCGGACAAAATACGAGCATTGATGGAATAGTGCTTCGATTTCTTCCTTTTCTATCTGCCTTATTTCTTCGGATGCAATGGAATCCTTTTAAAGAAGTTTATTGACTGTTTCGGAAAAGTGGACGTAAATAGATAAGTGCATCGAAGGACGATCGGACGCGGGCATAAAAAAGGGAGAAATTGGTGAGTAGTAATTTCACTCACCAATATTTATGGGTAAAGAAAAGGAAGGTGATGTATCACGTAAAATTTTATATTGTTGTTATTCCTCTTATTCATGTTTCTAATTTTCTGTGATTGGCTCCCAATCAACTTACTTTGTTTTTTACATGGGACAGGTTTACGTTTGACTACAGCCTACCTAATGTTAAGCATTGCTGCAGCCTAGGGTGTAACACGCTTACCTAGAAGATACATATTAACTCTAGATTTGAAAACCCCTTGGATTGCAGTTCGCAGGAAACACAGCTTCTGGTAAAGTGTTCCAAAGCTTTGCCCTCCGACGTTGAGGCAAAGCGCTATGTTCGGTACTTCGGCACTTGTAGGTTATACATACATATTTATTAGTTCTTACCCAAATTGCTCATTTTTTTATGGATGGATCTTTGCTCTGGCAAAAAAACGGCATATTATTATGACGATACTACAAATACAATAGACTGCTTTATAGGGAGTGTAAACTTTTTTCTACTATAATTTTGTTTTCTCAAAAGCCATACAGTAATTGGTTAAAATCCAACGCACAGCTACAGCGGCTGGAGCGTACTAATTTAGTATAAGTGCTCACGTAGGTACGAGAGCGATCCAAACGTACCCCCTTCGACGCGCTGCGACAAATAATGATCCTTAAAATACGACGAGTAATGATCGTCGTGAAATACGCTCCATGTATTTCTACCTTGGATAGAGAAAATTACTACTGGATGTGATTAGATAAGAGTACAAGCTGTGAGTGTAAGCTGTCAGGGATGTAGCTGTATTTATAAAAAAGTTATTAGGATCTGATTGTGGTTACTACAGCAAAAAGTCTAAAATGTGAGCATTAAGATAAGATAAGATATTCCTTTAATGCATACCAAAAAATTACATAATGAAAGAAATTTAAAAAACTTATCGCCTTAGGCAATTTCTTCATTTGCATTAGTGGGGGGGCATTAGTAGGTAATACTGATCTTATAATGTTATTTCAGGTCAATGGAACAAAAGAAAGGGTTTTTCCATACAATCTTACCTAGAGATTGGTAAGCATTTATTTTAAATCCTTAAGATCATCCTCAGAATAAATCTTAGAAATATTCACTGAGATCAACATTTAATTTGAAAACAATTCTTTTTATTCGTTCGTTTATATGTATTAATTAATTTCGTTTCACATGTTATTTCCAGCAATCTAATGCGTAAAAGATTTCTACAGAGCTTCGCAAGGCGCTTATTTGGAAATTATTTCAAGTCTACGTCTGCAAAATGACTACGCGTCCTCCAAGAACGTGTTCTTGGCAATTTGTAATCGATAAAGCTAAGCTTCGATATAATCCGAAAAGATTTTATTTTATTTGGATTAATGGAGTCGATATCGCTTTTATTACAAAGTCGTTCATAGAGAGATTATTGAGAAAATGGCAGACGAAAATTACCTACCTATTATTAAAAGAATATTGTTTTAATAAAAGAGAACATACACAGTTGTATGTTTAGACAACGCCATACTGAATAGCAACTTACGAATAGTCAACAGAAGAAAATAGTACTTTACAATGTTTTTACTACATACATACGTTTTTTACGTTTCTGTTTCTGACTAAGCAAGGAAATATCATCCCATCAGACGATAACAGTTACTATAATTTCAAATGCACTAACCTACCATGAAAAGAATTACTATATCTAACCGAACTTACAGCGAAATAACTCCGAA
The DNA here is from genome assembly GCA_927399415.1 of Macaria notata. NCBI lineage: Eukaryota > Metazoa > Arthropoda > Insecta > Lepidoptera > Geometridae > Macaria > Macaria notata. Next base: position 9,236,224 of record OV656727.1, read on the forward strand.
TGCATCCGAATATCTCGTCCAGAGCCCACTGAACCGTGTTCTTTACATGAAAAATACGGTCGCCATCTTACGCGACCTCGTTTTAAGATGCAGCTTTAAAATATAAAGCAGAGTACAGATTGATCCTGTGATCAATATTAGTGCATTCGTCGGTGAGTGCGCGCCGGGCGAGCGCTATGTGAGTGCATTTTGTCGTCGCGAGAAGCAGCCAAGCGTGCCTCTGGCTGCATAAACACACGACGCCAACTGAACAGCTAAGCTCCTTGCCATACGACGGCGGCAGATTTTTCTACCGGCTCTGAATATTGATGTTGTATAAACACTTCCCAGCCTTACTATGCTTGTTTTTCTGACATGAAGCGCTCCGTGGAAAATCTCGTATCTGTACGTCGTTTTATTTGTACGACGTGAAATATGGAACTGCGAACTATGAAATGTAAAATTACGTTCGGCATGTTTGGTTTGGGGTTATGAGCATGGAATTTATGATTATTTGACGTTGCAATCGTAACGTTTTAACTATTAAAATGGGAGATGTATGATTACGGTCCTGACGGGTAGGAATTTGTTTGCAGTGTTTTGTTAACACATAAATCTTTCACTTAATAAATAAATTTCTATTATACAAATATATATAACCAAAAGGAATGTTAATTTACATAACATTGTTTTGTTATCTCTTACCTCGACTATAATTAAACTAGATTTTGACTTACCAAACCTATCCGTTAGTAATATATTGAGTAGTTAGTCGAGAGTAAACCAGTTTCTTTTAGGCAAGCGCGCTAGATCGTAGATTATAACGTTGCTTAACATTAGGCAAGTTGTAGTCAAGCGTAAGCCTATATCATGTAAAAAAATACAAATCTAGCCATCTCACACATACCAGCGAATAAAAAAACACAAAAGTATGTTTTATTGGGTTACTTTCACTTTAATTAACCAAGAATATTATATTTCCCAACAGAGCACGAAACATTAAGTTCTCTTAGTCCAATATCCGAGACTAGGGCGCGCGGCGGCACCTCGATCTAAATTAAATTTATCGCGGTTCCTCTTACTTAATAGACAAAACAGATGTTAGGATAATAAACACTTTATCGGCCAAACGTCTGTCTGTGTCAACACAATAGTAGCAGTATGGATGTGTTGTTATGTAAGCTGAGTATTTCAAACATGTAGCAATCGTTCACATAAAAAAATCTGCTCCATATTCCAGAAACACGACTAACAAACCAATAATTTTATATGCTTATTCAACAATAACCTTTTTAATAAAAAAATCAAAATTATCAAAAACATATACATTTTTTTTATTATCTAGGTTTTTGAAAGTAAGTTGTTTATTGTTCGTACCGCTAGGTTGTGGAACTCCCTGCCTGGCTCTCTGTTCCCCACGCACTATAATCCAGCGATCTTCAAAGCGAGAGTGAATCGGTTCTTATCGGGTAAGCACGCTCCATCTTAGGCCATAGCCTTACTTGCTATCAGGTAAACTATGGTCAAGTGCAAACGCGTTCAAGTTAAAAAAAAAAGTAAATATAAAGGTTTCATAGCCTATAATCACGTTCATGAGCTCAATTAAGGAGCCCTAATAATTCTTTGCAACGATTTATTTAAAATGAAAAAATTGTACATATAATAATATTCCTGTGCCCAACGAAATATTTTTTCCTACGATACCTTGGCGTTTGTATTATGCCCTTACTGTTAGTAATTTTGTGTCCACGTTGCCTTCGGAACGGGCGACAGAATAAATAGCCTTTAATTTAGACGTAGCTCGAGAAAGAATCGCCCATTTCGCTGAACAGAATATTCTCTTGGCTATTGCAGGGGCTAATGGCACAACACCTATAGAAAAGATATCTATGTATATAACAATTATTATTTGATTACTTTTGACCAGAACTACAACACTTGAACACAGGGATTAAAAACATGTAGCTCCAGTGCTTTATTTTTCACAAAAAAAATGTTAAACCCTCAGAGTCCACAATGAGTATTGAGTACGGACTTAATTGAACTGTAGGTTTAGACTTATGCGTCACAGTGTTATTTGTTTCTTATCTTTCAGCCTGATTTTTGTGTCTGTACCTTTTCTAAATAAATAAATAAATCATGACTAACGACGCGACGTGGTAAGTCCTCGAATGGATGGTCGAAAATTCTGTATTTCTTCAGTATGATTAGTTCGTGGTAGCTCTCGACTCTTTCTACAAAAGTTGTAAAACCATGTCTGATGGTATAAACTGTTCTGAAATCTGACAACAGAGTTCGCCATTCCTCTGAAAATCAGGAGACCGTCTGGCCTGATATACCGACTCTCTATTTATTAACAACCCACAAAAATACTCGAACATAAAACGTTTCCTTCAAAGCAGTTTCAAATCGCACCGGAATAGAGCACTGGGCCTGAATGGAACTTGTGCGGTTTAACCATAAAAAAGGTCCTTGCCGTGAGCGATCTGGAGAACAACAGACCGCTTTGAAAGCGCTTTACCTCCCTTCAACGCGAGAGCCAAATATCCAACATAAGTAGCCGTTTGATTTTGAAGTGATCTTGAAAGTTTAACCTTTTAGTTTATCGACGGTTTGCCGCTGCCGGGTTCCGATCGGTCCTTTTTTTGGGGAAATGTATTTGTTATATATATTTCTCACCATGTTAGTAGAGTTTTAGTGTTTAAGTTTGATGTGTTTGCATTCATCTATAGATCTATAGCATTGTAGTTATGATACCAAAAGAGAATCAGTATTGGCTTGAAGTATCCCACAAAAGTTACAAGGAAACATTTGGGCAAGAACAACGCAAGACAGGGAGTATTGGCGTAAGAGGGCGGAGGCCTATGCCCTGCAGTGGGTCCCATTAGGCTGATGATGATGATCCCACAAAAACTTTTCTTTTCAACAATAACATAAGGATATGAGTTACTTTGTCAAGTGCTAAGGTCCTTGGTTGCTTAACTAAAAAAAACACTCATGTTCCAATTAAACGTTTAGGATAACATAAAGTTATTATAATGTACACAGAACATAAAACATTTTTGGACAACAGCACAAGGCAAATAGACTAAATAGATAATATCTTATTCTAAAACTCATATCCATTCAAACCGTGCAACTACTTTATATTCTTGGAGAATTTATTTAATCTCGCCTGCAAAGATTGAAAAGTTTCAATAAGGTAAATATTTACGTAACAGAATCAACTGGACGGTTTTTCTAGCCGCGAGCCTCCGGCGGAAGCTCGAAGCGCTAATTGCGGCTGCGAGGCGCTTGAGGCAGCCCTAGCTTGGAAACTGTGGAGAGGCGACCCTACCAACCTTATATTGTAAGCAAATAGAACCTAATTAACCTGCCGATGGTCAGCTGAAGAAAACTTGACTTGTTGTTTATTTCATTCCAGTATTAAGTTTACGTGCGATGAATGTGGTTTGGTTAAGTTTTGTACCGGATTTGTAACTTCTCGTTTCATCTGTCAAAAGTTTACTGTGAAAGATCGAACACCAAAACCAACAAGAACATGTGTTTCTCAACCGAACATAGCTTACAACCCACATAACTTGCAATGTTCATTATTTTCCTCGCATATAAAACGAATGCTCATTAAATTTACCTATCACGCAATACAAATACATGTGTCACTTGTACTATATCAGTTCTGAAATCTTCCCACTATGTTATTGGTAAAACTTCCCGTCCTTCCTATCATCCAGCAGCCAAATTAAACGTATTATATATCCAGCTAAGCCAGGTGATACGAACTAATGTGCTTTAAGAGAACTGACTTCAGTTTTTTGTCACTTACAATATATCACTGAAACTGGAGAAATACGTAGTGTTTTTTCCGCTGCGACTGCTCCTTAACCGACATCAAACAACAAACTTGATGGTTTTTAGGTGTGTTCCTCCATATACCACCACTGCACCTCATCTCCTAACCAACGTGCTAAATATATACATAGATACTATATCAGCTTTTAAATCGCACCACCATGTTATTGGTAAAACATTCTGTCCTTCCTATCATCCAGCAGCCAAATTAAACGTAAAGTCATGTATCCAGCCTAGCCAGCTGATACGAAAACATGTGCTATAAATTGCGTGCGAGGCTCCGAGGCCAGTGCGGGCCGTAAACCCGAGTATTACTCTTCGCCATGCCATAATAGCTGAAGGTTGTATGAATTGAAATTGCTTTATTAATACCAACTGGAATGCGCGTTACAGGCGCTTACGTGGACATGATCGGGTGGATGTGTTGTACGAGTGTGTATTTTGTGTGTGTGTGTGTTGACTAGGGGAAATTAGACGGTCTTAAATTGTATTTATTTTAAAAGCATTACACACTTGATACTTGCTGAGTTTGTATTAGAGTGGTAAACTCTAGTGACAAAAATTATCTAATAGCTTCCGAGGCCCCTGAAATAGTTAATCAATATTGCTCATTGCTGTACTATAATATACCTCCTTCGATATTGTGAGCCTGAAAACGTGTCAAAATTAAGTGGGAAAAAAAATACTGAACGCCTAAGTCGCAAAAACTCATAACTATATCGACTATGTTTTCAATTACGGCCCAAAGATCAAGAGTCTTAAGCCTTATTACACTAAAAGCATTTTTACGAAGGATTGAACAAGTCGTAAAAAAGCTATAATGCGGACTGAGAACCTTTTATTTGTATTATTGCTGCTTAGTTAAATTTTGGGCAAAACAATTTTATATTTAGACTTGTCGGCCGTGTCTGTCAAAGCCATTAACGCGTAAAAAAGGCTCTCAAAATACCTACTTTATTTTTACTTGAACAAAATTGTGTTCTAAAAATAAATTGCAAAAACATGTTTTTGATAATTGGATTTTAGTGCTTTAATGACTGTGAAAATACCACTCCAAAAAAATTATATTGTAATCAATTAACAGACATGTAAGACATGTTTCTTCTTAAAATAAATATAGTTCTAGCTTATATTTCTTAATTTTACACAAAATTTATTCCCACTTATAAAAGAAGTGCAGCCATTATTTTTATACATGAGCACGATATAGGTATTGCATAAACTACCCACGTGTCTTATTGCCAATAGATTTCAGAAGCAAGTTGTTAATAAATCAACATTAGAGTTGTAAATATTTGCAAAGCAAGTTAAACAATCTCGGTCTTTAATTCAATTTGCTCCACAAATATTCTGCTACTAAGTGAGTCGTGGAACCGATGATTTTGTTGGCATTTTAAGATGGAAACAATGATTAATTTTAAATTTTTAATTTTAAATTTAGATCAGTTTATTTTGTTTGACATCTCGTGTCTCTTAACATTGTTGTATTAAAAAATAAATGAATATTAATATATAGGTATATGGTGCCAAATGTATGCAAAAAATAGTGTTATATATATTAATTATGTGCAGCTAAAATTGTACCTGCTTATAGTATTTTTTTTACATTGTATTAATTAGAATATATTTGTATTGTTATTATTTTTGTATTGTTAACAACGGTTATTTTTTAATTTATATTGGTTTTTTATTGCAATAAATACGGTGTAGCAACAAAACACATGTCTCATAACGAACTCAGTAACAAACTTCATGTGCCGAACAAAACATTTCTTGTAAATGAAAACTTCCAATTAATTACGAAACTTTATGGGAAGTTAATTAAATAACAGTTACGTTTCCAAATTTATTGCAAAACGCCAATAAGACCACTTAATTAGGGGCACACGAAAAATGTTGGTGAATCGAATTTAATACCATTTAATATAAATAAATCTACAATTAAGTCTAATACAAGTCTACATACATATGTTATTAGCAAAATTATGAGTAAATTAATCTAGTATTAGTTTAACAATCGTCCCTAAGTTCTTTATTGAATAGTAGAGGACAGTGATTTTTTTTTAATTATGATAAGGCATACGCTTACTAGCTTGATGGTGAACAATAATGCATGTCTACGATATAAGCAAATTATATCTCAGTATCATAAACACAGTTTCTAAATGCGACAATATGTAGTCAATTTCCATGGATTTTTTAAATGTACATTATTTCTTATATTATTTCGCGATACTTATACAATGGAACTCTGTCCTAAGGTAGAGAATTCTGTACGATTTGAACTTATAGAAACACATTGTTAAGTTTCAGACCTAAACCTACCATTCCCTTTTTTAACTTCCACCATTTTTCGCAGTGTATTCTGAAAGCAGCAGCCGCAGGGTAATGACGCAGTTACACAAGTAAAGCGGATCGGACCTGATTGCTCTGTGCGTAATGAGAGGCTAAATGTCCAGCCCGTACTAATACCACTGCGCCAGCCCCTAGTTAGACTCGAGAATACGAGTTTTTAATTGAGTTCAGGTTTTTGTAAGGGCTTTTGTGACGCAACCGTAGGCTTAGCTTACTAATAAAATTGTGTGTGATTGTCACAGGCGCCACGGATGATGCGATTATTTCTTGCTTGACGACAATACAACATAAAATACCTATTTGATACACGTATCAAATTATATTGATTCAGATTCAGGCGATCTGATACTGAAATTTTTCAGTCATTGTACTGTTATGTTTTACAAAACGCTACCTATTTATTTTATTTTGTTTACTCGTAACTATGTACATCTGCTTATACAGACATCATACCATAGCATATCTATTAACCCTACTATTCCACAGAGCAAAGCTTACCTAAGCATAACGTTCTCTTAAATGCCCTGATAAGCAGATATTTCGGTAATTGAGTCCCTTGATAACGCTCCTCACACATTTCCATGATATTATTTTATATACATTTCCGCAAATATGTTGAGCGCTGTACCCAATTAAATAGTACTTATGAATGGGCAAAGTGATATGTGACCAAATAATTGAAAGCCGGAATGTTTAACCTATGATTAAAGCATATATTGTGAAGCTTTACGAAGAGTATAAAAATTAGACTAAATTAAACTAAATTTCATAAATTTTTTGATTGTTGTAATTTAGTTTTGAATATGTATACGCATAGGTTTTTTATGAAATGTTTTAATATATTTGAACCGGTTTTTAATTTGGTAATTTGAAAGATATATCTTGCAATTATTTAATATATTTACCTAAGCTAGCGCAGAAACAATTATATAAGAGATGATTTAATTAAATAAACTACTGGAAAATTATTGAATTTATTATTTATTCATTGAATACATTGATGCTATTTCTATTTTACACAGTTTGATACAATTTATGTAACGAAGAAATATATTTTATTGAGATAAAGTACGCAGGAATAAATTCGCACGCATTGTGTTTCAGTAATTTAGGTCCCATGACGGTAGGTAGCAAATCATCGTTTTACTCCCACAGACAACAAAAGCTCTAAAATAAATCAGGGCAAAAAAGCGAGAACTCCCTTTAGATAATACGCAGGCTTACAAGGGGAAATTAATTAGGTTTACTGTTAATAATTATTTTGCAGAAGGGTAAGAGGTAGGGATGTGACTGTTTTTTTTATTCCGAAGATCCGTCGTACTAATCGGTCAACAGTGGTCATTATGCATTGATTATGCGGTTAGTCCTTGGATGTGTGACCGAAAAGTGGCATTCTATTTTGGGCGCTTCCGTGGGTCGGATGACGTGTTAAATTGTAGGTCCCGGCTGTTTGTCTAGTAGTTACATAAACTTCCATTACTGATATATGTCGTACATACACACTTATGCGTGAAAATATTACCATATTTCAATTCGATAGCAATTAATTCCATTATTGGTAATCGTTAAGCCGTACGACAAGCTTTAATGGCAACATAAGCATATCTCGAACCCAAGTGAGGTGGCTCTCATTCAATAATAAGAAAAAAAAACACACATCCATCGGAACAATCCGTAATACCTTCAAAATCCATAAGCAAAATCGGCTGACAAACCCTCTTCTCTAAACCACCACCCTTTACCCGTCCAGTCGCTATTATCCGACCAAATTGCGACAAGTCACCCCTAACACCGGCTACAGTGAATAATTCCGAGCGCTGCTCCCGGTGGGGTAGTCCTTGTTAATTAATCGTGCCACTACCAGAGGACTCGTATACTTTAGTTAGAGCGTTCGGAGTGAAGCTGAATGGGGCATTCGCACGTGGTTACTAAAGTTGATATTGGAGAATGGTGACTTTTTACATTTTACGCGATTGACTTTCTATTTGCTGATTGTTTTATTAGCTGCTAGTACATAGCTAAGTTGGTAAAATACTGCTTCTAGTTCCAAGGGTCACGGGATCGATTCCCGCATAATATTAATTAATTGTCCATTTTTCTATCTATTTAAATTATGTTATATAGCCTATTTTATAATGTTTTCTATGCCTGTGTTTCTTGATGTAATTAATGTATTTTATTATTTTTCTTGTCGCCCGCGGCTTCACTCGCATTATTTCGGGATAAAAAGTAGCCTATTACACTTCAAATACTTTATAGTAAATACATTCCAAAAATCATGATGATAAGTTTAGCAGTTTTGCGTTATGAGCTATAAAATTATAGAAACTGTTAAAACGTGTTTTATTATCGATTTAAGGTATAACCAAACACATTTTTTCTAATATTGGCTATATTAAGATTTTTGCCTCTCTTCCGCTCTATTATGTGGATAAATAGATAGATAAGCCCATCCAGCATGAGTACAAAACTTTCATAAAAAAAGAAGAAGGTCACCATTTGTCATAAAACTTGTAATGAAATAGCGAACTATGATAGTTTGTCGGATAGTTTTCTGTTATCTGATTTACTTTAATACTTGGCGCGTGACAAATGTGTAGGAATCTATTCGTTTTGTAGCTTTTTTAGTTATTCTGTAGTATAAACGCAAAATTTATGACCTTTAGATCATACACAAAACTATATTATTGTGAAAAATAAAAGTGGAAGAATTAAACATAGAAACTACGTACACGATATACAAAACTATTGAGTATTATTATTTTTATTAAAAAAAAAACTTAATAGATCAAACTTCAAACTAGTACTAAAACGTCATTCATATCCTAATGAATTATATTTTATTACTATTAAAACATAGACCATAAATACTTTGTTGGAGCTGTTTGTTATTTGTGGCAAACGAGCTAGCAGCCCCACGAATCGGAAAGGACCAGCAAAAAACTTTTAGATTATCTTATTTGCGTAGGGCACAATCATGCCTAAAATCTCGCACAAATCGCCGGAATCAAAACGACCGGCCCTATTTTATTTACGTGCTAGAAAGTTTGAATTCAGTTATTTGTACAGATATAAAAATAAATTCGCAATTCTGTTAAACCTCCGAAACGAAATATCGGTTTGTAAAATGCATGTTTGTTTGTATTTATTTTATAGCGAAATACTTTTTAATTGTTTTGAACATAAATTGGCTGAACCAAAGTGTAAACAATAGACAATAGTTCTGTTGAAATATTCTATAAAATATTTATTTAACTATTACAAAGGCCCGTTACAGGCACCTAGGGTTGTTTTTAAACTATCGACACTAAACCACCACTTCTATACGAGCTCACTTCCACTACTTGCCTTGCTTTTTGTTCATTTTTTGTAAAACTTTGAACTTCAGTAAAACTCAATACTTAGGGTTTCAAAAAGATCAAACTTGAATCATCATTTGGTATCACACAAAAAAGAGACAAGTCGACTCCCTGAAACAATCCAGTTTGTTGCAATATATGTAAGCGTTTGGCAAAAAAACAAAGCATTAAACTTCTTGTTTACAACGGTACTTTACTTCATAACAGCCGTTTCTTAACCAACACATCGCGCGTAGCATTAATAAAAAGGTAAAACAGAGGTAAACCTCTACCTTATTACCATCGTGATCACAGTATGGAAACATCCAGCTTCATTTGAACAATAATATTTTTTTATAATGTAAAAAAGTATATCTATTAATATGACCTCGTCTGCAACGATTTTTCTTTTACGCTCAAGAGGCTGAACAAATTTATAATAATTATGCTGTATAAAAATCTATATTAATATTATAAAGCTGAAGAGTATGTTTGTTTGTTTGTTTGTTTGAACGCGCTAATCTCAGGAAATACTGGTGCGAATTGAAAAAAATATTTTTGTGTTGAATAGACCATTTATCGAGGAAGGCTTTAGACTATATAACATCACACTGCAACTAATACGAGAGAAAAAACAATGGAAAATGTGAAAAAAAACGGGGAAAATTATTCATTACATCTTTGGAGGGCTTCCGTTACGTGCGCTGCGACAATGGTTCAAGATATCAAAAAAAAAATGAAAGAATTAATGCCTAAAATAACTATTCCACGCGGGCGAAGTCGCGAGCACAGCTAGTATGAAATATTTTTCCTTTGCTTGATTAACCATGATCACATCTATGCTACATATGTTGCAAACCCTTACTGTAAACTCGTCCATTTTTCGGCCATCTAAGTAAATTGAGCACTTTTTCACCTTTACAGAATTTGCAGCGTCTTTCAGAAAACGCGGATTACTCGGTAATAATGTTCGGGCAGTGCCTCATTTGTTTCTCGAGGGTTGGATAATGAAGGTCTGCTATGAGGCTGCCCTGATAGAACCTACGACGGCGGTGGGTACATTTTTTTAAAGAAAAGGCCTGGTTATTTTATTTCTATGCTAGTGCTTTTTCTGTTCTGTAAAAATGCTGATATTCAGGTAACTTATTCAATTGAATATGATTAAAAAATAATGAGCAGAACATTTTAAGTTGCATTTTTATTTAGACAAACCTAACATGCTCTTCAGAATTTTTAATGATATACTGAAAAAAAGTGTTCTATATACGTTCGATGTCCGGTACCCGATAAAATAAACAAACAAAAATATATACTAACCTAAGCAAAAACACTCCACACGCTCCACTTTAAGAAGTATGAACTACGGGAAATCGTTAAATAATTTATATCTGCCCTCGAATGCCCTACGATAATAACTTACCTAATACATTTTTCGTAGGTCGAAACAAGCCTACGTTTCTAGGTAGTTGTAAAACGGCTCACGTACATTGCCGATCTAATTTACCGTCCCCCAAAAAGTGCTGCGAGCATCAGAAGCCCAAATTAGTTGGTGGATTTGCCAACTTTACTCTTAGCTGATATCTATCTTGTTTAAAAAGACGTTGAGGTAAGTTTTTATGTAGCAAGAAGAAGTTTGTTTTATATATTTCAACCTGCATTAAAAAAATACTGCGTACATATATTTTATAACTAGCTGCGCTCACGACTTCGTCCGCGTGGAATTTTTAATTTTCGCTCCTATTAGTTGCAGTGTGTTATATAGCCTAAAGCTTTCCACAATAAATGGCCTCTTTAACACAAAAAGATTTTTTCAATTCGGACCAGTAGTTCCTGAGATTAGCGCGTTCGAACAAACAAACAAACTCTTCAGCTTTATAATATTAGTATAGATTTAAATATTATAACTAGGTTCTTAATAAACTACACATACACTATACATACAGGATATATTATGATAAGATATTGAATCTGTCATTATTTGGCGGAAATCATCACGGCTCTTAAGATCTTACCAACTTGGCCACTTTGGTTAGGAGGAGAGGTGTGGTGGTGGTATATGGAGGAACACACCTAAAAACTACCAAGTTTGTTGTTTGAAGCTGGTTAAGGAGTAGTCGCAGTGGAAAAACACTACGTATTTCTTCAGAGTTTCATTTAGGATGATTACAATTAAAATCTTAACATGATTTAGCATAGAAGATTAAGCAAACTAAACTTATTTAGGCCTGCCTATTAGACGATAGTAAAATAAGGTTTCCAATAGAAAGCTTACTTGCTTACTTTGATTATGACTTGGGATTTTTAAGAAACGATTGCGACAAATAGACTTCAATTCATTTAAAATATTGCTTGCAATATTAAAAAAACCTTTGTTGAAATAAAAAGCAATCCTAGATAAATAACTGCAGAGTGCACACTACACATATGTCCAATATAATTAATTGTACAAAAAAACTTTCTACGTTTTTTTACCATGAAAGAATATTTTTAGTGACTCAAGTAGGTGCAAATTATTCGTTTAGGTTGTAGATAGCAATTTTATACTCTACCGAATCTTTGCTTGAATCAAAATGATATCTTATGCGTATACAGGGTAACTGGTAAATAACGCATAACCTTTTAAGGGTGGCTTTAATACATCTATACCTACCAACAACTTTTGTTATAAAACTTTTGGAAATTAGCGGAAAAAAAAATCAGCTGTTCCATACAAAACTATGGAAGATATTCGACAAAATGTATGGAACAGCTGATTCTTTTATTCGCGAATTTCCAAAAGTTGTAGAACAAAAGTTGTTGGCATAGATGTACTAAAGCCACCCTTAAAAGGTTATGCGTTAGTTACCAGTAGCCCTGTATATTGTTTTGTTTAGACAAGTTGATATGAGAAACGAACAAAAAGTTTCATCTGACTTCTGTTACCCCATCCAGGCTCAAGTTAAATCTAGTTTCGAAACTAACCGCCACATACAATATGCAGATATTAATCCGCTAAACTATCGCAATGCAGTATACTAACTCACTGGCCTGATACATTGTCTTTGAAAACTAATTTAAAGTAACCAGTGTGCATCCCAAAGCGTGGCGGGATTAAGTTTATGCTATCGTATATCAACTTGTTTTGTTAGACTAGATTGGAATTTAAGTCTAAATGTATATAGAGCACTAGTGTGTACTCGCGGCTTTGCTTGCATTAAAGTGTATATCTTGATTGATTGATAAATTCTTTATTAAAACACCACATACATAAAAAACTAATACAAAAACATAGAAAATAAAATTTGCGTTTTAATTGGCGGCCTTATCGCTAAGAGCGATCTCTTCCAGGCAAGCAATCTGGCGGGGATATATTCTTCAAAATAAGTGAGTAGGACGAGGTGTTTAAGATATTAAATGAAAAAAAAAGATCAAAAAGTTTATACTACTTATATATGAATAAACATAAACAAATATTACAATAATATATCTTGCATCCCCTTTCAGGTTCATTTTTTCAGGTTTATTTCACCCCTTTAAAAGTGGCATTTCCAAAAATCTTTTCTTAGCGGATGCCTACGTTATAATATTTACCTACCTGATTGCTAAATTGCCACCCGATACGTCCAGTGGATTGGGCTGTGCGTTGATAGATCACTATGTCAGTCAGTCACCTTAGAGTTTTAATAATATATTTAGATTTGTCATTTATCAACCGCTTGAAATATTATTGTTAAGCTAAAATAGGTTAAAGGGAGATTCTAAGTTCTATCGTAGGAAGTTGGTGATTGTAAGGAAAATATTTTATAAAATTTAGTAAATTACCGTTGTTTTTGGTAAATAACAACCCCATTATGTTTAAATTTATCAAGTTAACAAAACTTAGCTGTATAACCCGACCATTACTGACTATTAGAAACAACACAAAGTGATGACATGCAAAAATAAATAATTTTGTTCATACCTTTCATATGCTAAATCCCAATTTACAGGCCAAAAGTGAAACGTGAAATATTTCCATGTTATCACCAAAATTTTAATTAACATCATAAATTAAAGGCCCGCAACATAACAGATCACAATTAACAAAGCTAATTCGGTCCGGGCCTGGTAAGCTACTTTTGTGATTTATATACCTTTTATAATACGGATCCTCGAGCTGATCACACATGTATCACAGAATTTTTAAAAACAGAGTCAAAGGTTTGACATGTTTTTTTTCTGGAATAAGACTGACTTAACTTTATCCTATGGAGGAGGCCTATGTCGAAAGACAAGCTAAAGAGCATAAACACAGTGTTAAAGGAATAGTTTTAGTTAAAAACAAATATTGTAAACCAGTAATAAAGGCTTATTTATTTATTAACTGTATCTTATGTAATTATGCTTTGTCATTCAAAATTATGCACTTATGATAAAAAGCCTCTAAATATGCAGGGTGTTTACAGTAATAAATATATAACGTAATAGTCCCTAGTCTTAAATAACAATCAAATAAAAAGCCATGTAAATAAACAAAAAAAATTGTAGAACTAGAACGGTTTGTACGTACACATTAAATATACGCATAATCAACATCTGAACATACTCGTATGTATAAACAACTGCCACAGTTTCATACCTTCTGAAACTGTGGCAGTTATTTTAAATTAAGTTTACTACACACAAAATGATTAAATTGTTTTTTTTTATTATTATTATTCCATGGGTTGGATGACACGTTAAATTGTAGGTCCGGACTATTTGTATAGTACGGCAGTCGTTAAGCCATGTCAGAGGCCCCTAGTGGCTTGATAAACTCTCAGCACCAGAGTTGGCCACCCTCATTCGATAAGAAGAAGATTGTTTTTTTTCTCTCTTAGGTTACTTTTTAGAGATATACATGTTTGTACTATGTATCTTTCCCTTTATAATCTGTATCGATCTGGTATTCGTGTAGCCTGTAAACCGTACATCGACTACGGATGCCTTTAATTTTTCCGGACGCTGAATTATTATTGATGTCGAATGTCAATTCCTGACCCGATTCGTGACACGATGGAAGATGCCAGAAATTTTATGACGGTGATATTTGGCTGCATATTTTCTTCTCTGTTATAGCTATTTAGTATTATGAAGGTAAAACGGTGATAGCTCGTACAAACGCGATAGTCAAGGCAACATTATTATTTCTTTTCTGAAGTGCCTATTGTATGAGAAATAAGCGTTTTAGAAAAGTCAATTTGACACTCATCATAAGCTGTATTTTGTAGTTTTATTATAAACTAATAGGTGCTTGCGGCTTTGCTCGCATTGAGTTTTTTTTTTCATAGCAGTTTGTTCATACATCTAACATCAAGTATAATCTGTCTTTATAGATTTCACACTAACCATCAGACATAAAAACCAAATCAACTGCTGCGCGTCCTGAGACCATTCTAAAATCTCATCACAAGTTAGAGCACTAACATAATAGGTCTTTACCTATGAAATTGCCGTATTTTTCTTACATTTTAATCTGTTTGTAACTTTTACGTACAGCTATATTTTTTCCAAAGAAATTTTTTATTGTATCAATTGCTGAATTATGTACCTTTTAGATAAAAAAAATTTATTACTATTAGTGTATATTACTTATAGGAAAGTCATTGAAAACACCTCTTTCAATGTGTCGTCGGTTTCACTACTTTAACTAGGTATATTTTTATCATATACTCTGTTTTTGAGAAATTGATATACGCAGTGCATAGCTTTTTTTCCATCTAACTATAGTTATCAATTGCATCTAAATCTGTTCAGACATTAAAAATGTTTATATGGAAATATCATTTTTCTCAATTTCGTCATACAAATCGGCAATTTCATAGGTGTCATCATGACCTAATATTAAGATAGTAGGTATACTTAGGTACATAGATTTCATAGTTCATACATAGTCAAGCAAGGAATGGCACGTTGAGCGTAAAATAAGACTCAGGTGTACTTGATAGCTTTTATCCGCCAAAAGTGATAAAATATGCCTCTGCTGAAGGCCGATCGTAGTTGTTAGTTTGCGCTATGAATTTTAGGACTCCGGGTTCGGTCCGGGTCTCTAATGGCGGACGCCCTGTCTGTTTAGTGGTGATAAGTAAGAGTACTTGGTTATGTTTATGCTAATTCTAACTGTTTAAATTCAACCACAGATAGACTGGTTTAATTGTTATCGTCAGTAGTAACTTGTACATAACATGTAAATAGTGACGAGAGATATTGCAAAAAAAAAAATAAGTAAGGTTCCATAAAGTTATAACATTTGAAACATCTTACAGATAAACAAAATATATCTCTCATTTCATGAAAAGTAAATAGTTTTTTTTTATAAAATCAGCGATTAAATGCAGGTTTTGTACCTATACGAAATAAAGTAATGTATACACTTCTGCCACTGGTAGATTGTGATCACTCACCACCGTAATCAAATATTCTAATTTGCAAATTAATTAAATATCACTAACCTTTAATCACTAAATGTAAAAACCCTGTATGTACACATACACCACCGTTCAAATTACGTCCATTTACGAAAGCTTTACTCAGTGTGTCAAGTACAATATCTACATAAAAATGTTACTGCTCCTCCAGTTACGTTCTTTTCTATAATATCAAGTTAGGGGCACTTAAATATAAGTGGCGATAACTGTAAGGCTTCCTTACGCCCAAGGCTCCGTGATAACGCACTGACTCGTCCTGGGAATAATTGTTAGGTACTTTAGAATTGTAACTCTTTACAAACTTTGCGTCAAAAATGCTGACTTATAACTCCTTATAAATATCGCCTATCACTTTGAGCGATAACGTCACCAATAAGGACACTAATGTTAAGCTTTTGGTGCTTCATTGCCATGTATCATATTCTTGTTTGCTGGTGTTTTAACAAAGTGTTATCTATCTATTTATGACACACCAAAAATGATGACCCGTTTTATCTCTCTCCCATTCACCACTCGCACACGAATCTTGCGTGATTGGTTACAATGCCGGATATAGCCAAAATTTTTGGTTGTAGGTCGCTCAGGAGTTAAGCTCCACCCGTCAACTCAACCGCGTCGCCGGCGGTCGACCATTTCGTGGAATCATTCTTTTCACTCAGTTGCGTTTCCATAGTAGGTATTTGTATTCATTGGACTCGTCATATGATTTTAGATCCCACTGTTTGCCCGCTGGGTATTTTCAGAGGAAACTTGACGATATCAAATACTAAAAGGTCTTCGTGATACCAGATGTATAAATCAAGGGTTAAAAAAGTAACTCTTAGTTATAATATGTATATGTTTTATATATTTATAGTTATTTGCACGTATATGTAATATGTGTTATTTGTTATTGTATGTATATGTATATATATATATTATTGAATATTTATATTATTTGTATATATTTTCTCTTTTTGAACACCCCATCCTTTATATGTCTTTCGACTCCTGTCCATCCTACGGTTGCCTGGAAGAAATCGCTATTAGCGATAAGGCCGCCAGTTGTGGCACATTTTTTTTTTTAAGTCTTGTTTGTTTCTGTTTGTCTTTTTTTGTCAATGTGTGTTACAATAAAGAGTTTATCTATCTCTTAGTTATAAATCTTAATGCTGTGAATAAGAGCTAAAGTTATCTAGTAGTTCAATTTAAATAAAAAAAATATCATTTAATAGAAAGAAAAGAAATTTAAACGTCTGAAAAATTTATACCAAACCTTTTTTCTACATAAACACACATAAATATAGAAACTTCTCATTTTTTCCGTCAGCTAAACAAAAAAGGCAAAACGGCTTTATAACAAAAACACAACACAACTTGACCACATGCTCCTTCCCATAATTTACATATTATTTATACTCAATACCATTTCAGAGCCCATCCATATTCAATCAAGTTTTATATCCGGCCCGATCGGATTATTATGAATACGTTATTAGGTAATCTTCAATTTCATCAACCACCAACATTTTGCGG
Organism: Macaria notata; assembly: GCA_927399415.1. Taxonomy (NCBI): domain Eukaryota; kingdom Metazoa; phylum Arthropoda; class Insecta; order Lepidoptera; family Geometridae; genus Macaria; species Macaria notata. The sequence continues at coordinate 9,253,688 of OV656727.1, forward strand.
GGCCTACATTTATACAACGACAATGTACACTAAAGACGCATCAATTTAGCAAAAAAAAACTAATATCACTGAGCCCATTTGCGTGACAGTTTATAAATAAATAGCTAGCAATCGTTGCGTATGACAACATGTAGTATTGATCTTATCACTACATGCATACATACTTATTAGTCAAAGGGCACAAGGACTGAATATTTCATACTAAAATGGTTCCTTTCTGCCGAAGACCAGTCAAAGAACATTATTTGTGCCTGTAAATAGAAAATTCATATGAAATCAAGCGATATCAAAAAATCAAAGTGTCACACACACACTTTTTTTGAACTAAAATTGACGATTTGAAACTGCCTCGTGCATTGCGGATAAATTGGTTAGTTAGAAATCTCTGGGTAATAAACTGCCACACGCATTGCTGATGAGTTGTTTAATCAGGAGTATCTCAGTAACTTAATCTATGCACTTACCAAACTCTGACCATACACATTGATACAGTCATCTAAATTCAGTTTAGTCGTGACTAGAAATCCGATTGGCAGACTTGGCTGCTAGTTAATTTGTATTGAAACTGCCACTTCGAGACGATCACGAGTTGGCTTAATTGGTTCAGAAGTTTTGGTATACAGCATTGAAGATTTTAGTTGATAAAGAATATTTTAAGTTGTGTTTTTTTTTACAATAGACAAGTGAACACTCGCACAAGTGATAGAATAACACAGCATACCTGCAATAGAATAATAGATTGGCACTCAAGTGAGGGTGCCAGAACAAACCAGTAGGCGCATAGTGACAAATAAATTTGTGCTAATTTTAGTGTCGAGTACATTTCTAGCGCAGAGGGATGAACGGGAATCTTTATTCCCGTTCATCCCACCACTAGGTTCAAGTGGTGGGACGACGGGACAAACCCCGGTTAAACAACTTACAATTAAGTAGAAGGTTATAAGGATGTATTTAGAAGGATATTTCATTACCTACCAAAATTTTGATGTTTAATAATTAAAATCAAAAATTTTAGTATTAATTAATTTCAATTATAAAATGAAATATACTTAAATAATTATTTTAATGTTCATGTATTGAAAACTGTTGTAATAAAGGAAGTTTCGTAGATTTTTGTAAAATGCATGTATGTAGGTAGGTGATGTCAAAAAAATTCTATAACCCTTTAATTCGAGTACTAGAAAATTTTAACAAATGACACTTCTTTATTTTTATAAGAAATTACTCGTTTATTACAAAATAAATAAAAATATCAATAATAAAAAATATCAATAATACAAACTATACTATTTACGTCAACGAAAAAAAAACAGCACAAGACTCTCCAATCCCAGATCCGCATTACCATCTACAAAAAATCGCATTTCCTATCTAGAAGCATCTAAAAGCAGCAGCGATTTATTTTCCACTATTTTAACGTTGTTGCAGATTCTATCGTATTACAAGGCTGGCTGTTCAAGAAATCCGTTTTAATGCTGCTCCGGGTTTCAAGTGATCCGCATTAAGCAAGGATTCAGCTTCTTAGCTGGAAGAAATAAGACTAGCCGATGTACACGACACGGTTTGCTGGCTTTACTGCTTTGCACCGGAAATTTAATTTAATCTTACTACGTCTAATATGTGTAACAATGGTGTAAAAATGCAGCGTATTATTGCGTATAAGGCCTGAAAGCGGATGGAAATGGTGGTGATATACAGGATAGACAAAATCATTTGAATGTCAGTTTCTGTTTATGACCATACGAGCCGTTAGGCCCTTCGTACACAAGGCTACGCAAATCTTGGATGCTAATGTTGTATACTACTTTAGTATCGTGTCGCGAGTATCGAGTAGCGCACGGTCCGTACACTACACACGGCATTGAATTGCAAGACGTGAATTGCTTATTCTGCCACTACTGACGTAGTGGTTAAACAGATCACAATAATAATATTCAATAACTGCGCCGCCATCTTGAAAATCGCTGCGACTTATGTGACGACGATCTCAGCAGGCAGGTAGCGCACAACAGCCGCGACGCAAGTCGCGAAACGAATGTCGGCGACGCAACTAGAGTACGAGCCTCAATGAATGTGTATGGCGGTAGTCCCTTGAAGACTAAAATCGTCGAGTATCGAAGATTTTCGTAGCCTTGTGTACGAAGGGCCTTATAAAGACAAAAACTTATTTTTTTATATGAGTTTCTATGACAAGAAACTCATCATAAAATTGAAGGTAGGTACATGAAATAGTAGGTTACATAAGGTATCTCTTTCTGTTGCAGATTCCGAGCTCGAAATAAATAAAACAGTGTGACCATACCTATATTCCGAAAAGATTAAGTTTTGGCTATTATCTTTACTTTGCTAAACACCATAGGTATCGGTCCAATCTACATAATTTGCCGTAACTTGTGTCCCTCTCGATAGTTTCTGACGACGGCAGATTGCTTTGGCCCGCACTCATAGAAACTACGGCCACGCGTGATCTGAATGACGATGGAGGCATTAGGCTCTTGGAACACAAATTGAGAAGAAACAGATAATCATTTTCAATATTTTTATATATTGTTTTTTTTACGCTGGACAGTCAGGCATTTGATCTCTAGAACACGTGAAACGTTAACCGTACAAGCGATGGCCCAAGGCGTAGCATAAAACAAAAAAGCGAGCGTGGCTTAGTGGTTCCGATATCTGCTTTTCATCCAAACGAATTCGAATCCGGCCCTACACCAATGACTTGTATTTTCAAGTTATGTGTTAACTTCCCTAACGAATTAATTCTGCGGGGGAGTCGCGACCCTCAGTCACGAGAATACGACTCAAGAGATATAGAAACTTTGAGACAAACATTTCACCATTTAGTTTATAGATCCATTCAAACAGTTTCGTAGTAAACTAGACATCTGTAATATTCTGTGTGTATGCGACTTGGCTTTAGACTTCGCTTCCGATGGCGCGTAATTAGAACTGAGCTAATGGAGAGACATGCGGCGGTATTTTAGACGTTAGGTATTCAGTTAGGAGAAACTTTTCTTAGTTTGTTTACGGGGTGTATGCTTGGTAATAGGTTCGCAACATGATGAAAATGTAAAGGATTTTTATATGATTTATTTTGAAACAAGAAATTTTGTACGAGTTAATATATAACATTATTTTAATACTTAATGAATCTTGACTTTCTAAAATTTTTAGCTAATTAAAACAATCTTTTGAGACAAAATGTATTAGATAGTTGAATTCAATTCGATGACATATTGTAATTAGTGTAGCATTATCTATGATTATATTTAAATATTTTATATGTGTGTTGCAACTTTACGATATCAATATAGATTCTTTATCTTATCTTTATAGCAGAAAGCAAAAAATAAATACACATTTTGCACGTAAACACAATTTCATGTCACAAGTCGGCCTCAATTCAGGGCTGACTGCGAACAGTCAGCGCTGGTCTTCCGTTGAAATCGAAAATATTGTTCTTGCACAAGTATATCTTTTTTTTAAATACTTTCGGATATAATAAACCTTTTCCAGTTATTTAGTTGCTACACTGAGAAATTAATCATGTTATTAACCAGGTGTAAAACAGTCCGTATAAGTATCAAATACGGGGTTATTGTATCGAATGTGTAATCTTTCAAAGGCAGGTTTAGTTTATCAAATGCAACATCTTCTGTTTTGGCATTTATGGCAACAAACAGAAAATTATAGTAGGTAACAGTTATTTACTCTTGTTACAAACTAGTGGTTAAGAAGTAAAACTTGCATCCTCTATTTCACCCCTTTAAAAGTGGCATTTCCAAAAATCCTTTCTTAGCGGATGCCTACGTCATGACATCTACCTTCATTTCAAATTTCAGCTCAATCCATCCAGTTGTTTGGGCTGTGCGTTGATAGATCACTATATCAGTCAATCAGTTAGACACCTTTGAGTTTTATATGTATAGATAAATAGGTATATGTTTGTGGTTTAAAATAATTAAATATTAATGAAAAATGATCTTATTGAAAATTCAGATTTAAACAGTAGTCAAACAATGATGAAATTAAATTTGTATTCCATTACTTGATCGAGTACCAAATTAATTGCTCACACTTTATACATTAATGTACGAATGAAAACACATGATTAATGCTGGTATATTTTGTTAAATTATTGCTGAAATAACGTAAAACATAATTTGTAGGCTAAAAAATGCCTGACTTAATCACCTTATTGTAAATATAAAAATAATATAGGTACATAATTAATTATGAGCGGGAATCAAAACCATGTTTTGTTATAAAAGTATATAATATAAAATCTTCAATATTACATCAAAATTTAAACAACAAAGCTAAATGCTTACCTAAACACCAAAAACCACGATACTTGTAAAAAGAAATATCACTCAGATTGTTGTGCAATGGAAACAAAATGACAAAAAACTAGCTGCCTATATATTAGTGTACATATAAAAAAAAGCTGAAGACGGTCCAAAATCTGTACATAGAATATATTAGAAAAAAAGATGTTTGGGTTTACTTTAAATTGATAATAAAACCTTTTCAGTAGTTTTTATGATTTTTGTCTTTTTATCTGTGTCTCTGTTTGCCTTTTTATTTACATACTCATCAAGCAAAAACGGCTAAACGGATCATCATGTTTAATGGTATGTGGGTAGTATGAGGTCTAAGAAGTGTCATAGGCTACTTTTTATCCTGAAATAATTCGAGCGAAGCCGCGGGCGTCCGCTAGTTTGGTATAAATATAATGTATAAGATGAAAATGAAGTTTCGCCCAACTCTTCTGCTAGTATTGAAATAGAAACTTGCACGTGCCAACTCCAACATACTTCGTTTCCAATGAAATGCAACGTATTTTCTCCTGTATCCATGTTATTTAAACACGATAGTGTGATAGCCCACGTTTCTTTTATTTACGTGTTATGAGCACAAGTTATGCATAAATAGACAAAAATCGGCAAGTGCTTAAAGTAGGTATTTTAAATAAGAAATGGATCAAATTTGTGTAAATTTATGTGAAGAATCAAATTTTACATAATGAGGAAGGCTCAGCAGCGGCAATCAAAAGGCCGTGGTCTTAAAAAAAATACAAAAAAAGTTGTGTTAACATCAAAAAAAGGAATAATGAAACGGAATTTTATACGTATATGTGTTAGCATAGGGATAGAAACAAGAAAAAAAATCACAATCCCTTTATATCATAGAATACTGAAAGGTAAGCAAACCGTCCAGTAGGCTCTCATCTAAGAGAAGAAGCTCATGTTTTTCCTCTTTAATTAGAGCTAAGGTTTAGTGCCCTCCAGCGGCGAGGCTTCTAACTACTTACTTCCATTTCACTTTTATTATTTTTTAATCAGCGCCCGCACTTGATTGAAATAAGAAGAAAGTTACACGAGCCTGAAAAGGTAAAACAAAGTTCAAGGCTTTTTCAAGATAGAGTGTGTTATTTATATTGATTTACTGGATGAAGCTCGTGGCTTTGCTCGCATTGTTTTGTGATAAAAGTACATGAAAAAGTGGGTCCATTGCTTTGTAATAATCAGCTTAAAGCCACATTGTTGGTGTTCATTTGATACTTGCAACTTTATCAGATTTGAACTTTTTTTTGTACAAGCGTTTATTAAAAACACTATTTAAAAAAAAACTAAAATGGGTTTGCACTTGACCATAGTTTCTGTTAATTTAACAACGCCATCAAAATTAACTCAAATCCTGTATAAGTATTGGATTTAATAGGGTGTGCGTAAAAACTCACAATCGTGGTATAGCTGTAGGTCTGTACTTTACTGTTCATGTAGTACTATTAATGTTCGTAGGGGGTGAAGTGAAAAGCGTTCTTGGTTGTCGCTGTAATGAGAAATTCCGCTGTCACAGCATTCTCTATGACGGCCTAAAGTGGAATTTTTGAGCGTGCAGTTTGATACAATTAATGTTAGGGTGAACTTGAACCCTTGCCGGGACTTAGATTAAAGTGATTTATTCGTTTTATGGGTGACGTGAAATATCTCTGTTTGAACCCTAGTTTATAGCTTAGTACTGTTGCCGCAAAAGTTACTGAAAAAGTGGGAAATAGCAGAGCAATTTTAAAATAATAATAATCCTAATATTTTTTATGCTGATTTTTTGTTACCTGATTTTGTAACAAACATTTAACACATCTTATTTAAATTATTTAGTTAGAAAAACATAAATAAAAAACTAAGCAAAAACTGCGAGAGAAAATGGAATTGAATTTTCTAAATAAAACAAAATCAATCATAAGATAATACAACATTTCCACGTAATCCAAAGAAACTTCCCACAAAACGCGGGATTACCTACGTGCAAATTTTCATAGAAATCGTCAGTTTTATTCCCCCTAGAAGAGCCGATATCTATCCTATAGTAGTGCCCGGTTGATATCCACAAAAAAGAGCTCAATTTCGCACCAAGCGATAACATTTTCATGATTATACGAAAAGAATACCATCTTTGTATTATGGTAAAATTTTCTGTCTACATAAAAAGCCCCACAATTTGGCAATATTCAAAACGCTGTTTGGAATTTGGAAATTTGTATAAAGTTCAATTACCACTGATTGACTGACAGAATTGTTCTCGCAGAAGGAGTCATTTTTCCCCCAAGTGTTATACATTTTTGTAAAGTGGGGGGTTCAGTGACCTCGGGAAAAATCCGAAATCAGCTGAAAGTGGAAAAAACCCTGGAGTACCCCAACGGATCTCGGAACCTATGAGACTTAGAGGGGGGGGGGGTGGGGGGTGCTCGAACTAACTTTTGTTAGAACTGCTTGTAGTTGAAGGAAAACCAAAAAACAAGATGGCCGCCATACAAAAAACATGGCCGGCATACATATTTCACATGCTTATAACTCTGGAACGGTTGGAGATAGGTGGGGGGTGTTCGAACAAATGTCATAGAGGGCTTAGGGGGACGTATCCCGGTGGTTGCAAAAATCCAAGATGGCGTCGTCAAAATGGCGGCCGAATTTCAAAATGGCCGCAGCAAGCTGATTTTTTGCATCCGGGGGTTTTTTGAGGTGCAGATTCCATATATGAAATCGAAATTTCGATATGTCAAAAAACAAAGATGGCCGCCATACATGTCAAATTTTCAAGGGGCTAGAGAGCAGATCTCCATGTTGCTGGGGTGACAGGATGCGGTTTTTGGAGCAAATGTATACGTATGAAGTCAAAGTAAGAATAATCGATAAAAATTGGTGATAGGTGGAACTGAATGAGTTACGTATGAATTTATTTGTTGAATTTAAACTTTTAAGTTTGTTTGTGACTAAAGTAAATAATATGCATAAAACAAATAAATATTTCAAGACATATCACTCAGCGCCATCATGCCCCATACTAAGCTTACGCTTTTGTCATGGGTACTACATAACGGATATAATACGTAAATACTTTTTTTGTAAATACATACTTATTATACATAGAAACGACCAGACTCAAAAGAAATACCTAGTAACAAATTTTAATATGCATAATTTCTTGTGTTATGCGGGAATCGAACCAGCAACAGCAGCAGCGAGAACCTTGATTAGAAGAACAAATACTGTTTTGAAAAGTCAGGCAAGGAAAATGTTTAATGACGTGATTTTTTTCAAAAAGTGTATCTATCTAATTAATTGATTCTCCGAAACAAATCAAAATTGAGATTCACGAAGTTACAAATACTTTACTCAGTCATTCGGACAGCAACACTGTAAATTTGAGTTTTGATTAAGAGTTTATTTTTTATTTATTTTGCATAATTCTATTTTACAAAAAGATAATATTGGAGTCCAAAATAATAGTTTCATATAATGTATTGTGTGCGCGACAGTACACATGCGCAGCAATCCCCTCCACGTACCGACCAGCGCTACAATTATGTGCCTACCCATATAGTAAAAATTTCAAAGAAAAAACAATCGACACTAATCATCGACACTTCAGTGGTGCATCACTATGCCTGCCGTCGTAAGGCCGCCGTATTATACGCCGTAAGTGTGACAGAGAGCGCAACAGAGTGAGTCCTGTTTCCACATTTTATTACCCTGCGGGCAGCGAGTCTTTGACTTTACTATAACACTTCTAACGTTTTAACAGTTTTTAAAAACAAAAGACATATGTATTTGTTCTGTATGTATGTTTTAGGGTGTTTTTGTCTGCCCGTCTGTCTTTACCTCCATGCCTAAATAATGGGCGCTACAAATAAGAATTACATTTCGACATAAGTGCTTGTGTAAAATGTTTTAATTATTGAACATGAACATGAACATGAACATAGGTACCACACCCAGCCAGGACAAGCCTGCTCCGGTCAAACCGGCATACCAGGGGGCACAAGGTTTTGGAGCGTGGTTTTGTGCTAACGCTCCGGGATGGTAGTCGACCGGCTATGCAGCCAGACGCCGATTTGGAAAAGGTTGTTATTAAGGATAGGGATAAGCGTTAGTAAAAAGTGGTGTTCGTTGATTATTGAGTTGACCCATCTTGGGGTTTGTTAGTGTTTGGCTTTGCAAGCACTATCTTAATACGTTCGCTGTGTAATGTTGGTTCTATTGTGAGTAATCATAACCGCGTCGGGTGTAGTAGGTGGATCTTTAATGTGGGTCGAATAGATCCTATGTCGCTAAGGGATTGTTCTTGTGTCCTCTGACTCTTGCCCTAGATCTGTCGGGTCTTCATCGCTCAGTACGTCAGTAAACGACCCCTCTGTAAGGTCAAGTTCATTTTCCCACTTGGAAATCGGAATGAATGTGTTTTTGACCCGTCTTCTTTCCTTCTGTTTGTGCCTTCTATAGAAGTCATAGGTGATCCTCATCCTTTTTGATGGGTGTGTTTTTGCTAGACCGCTGAAAAAACTGCGGCATTCTTGTTGGTCTTCCGTTGCTTCGGTCTCTTGCAAACGGCGCCGGCACTCTTTAAGTATATTTCTAGCCTCTATATCTTGAGGATGATGCTTATAATGGAACTTCGCCTTCTGTAGGTTTGTAATTGCTTCTTCTCTAGCCTTAGAGTACCTTCTTTCATATTTGATAGTCTTATTGGCCGCCATCTTCATGACGTTTGTTATCACTTCCCACGATAGCGGCTCTTTTCGGTTTTCGCAGTTCCTGCTCTTTTTGGTTTCCTCTGATAAAGTTTCTTGGTATTTTTCTCGAGTGGTGGTACTTTGAAGCATCTCGTAGTTTAGGGTTTTGTAGTCAAACTCGTTCGCAACGTTGGCCCTGGCTAGTCTTATTGGAGGTCTCGTAGAGTCCCTATTGGAATTTAATGTGAGGGGCTTTACGTTTCCCCATATGATTCTGTGGTCAGATAGGATAGTTTTTTGGCCTTTGATGTAATTAAAAATCTGGTTGTTTTTGGCATCTGTCATTATGTGGTCTATTTGCGACGTTTTGTTCCCCGACGTCCAAGTCGTTTTACAGCTGCGCCGGCCGAATGATGTGTCCAATCGGAGATTTTCCCGTGCAATTAGATCTAATAAGATGTCTCCGTTGTCGTTACTTGTTTGGTGTAAGAGATTTTTGCCTATTTGATTTTTATCGCGAAGTTCGTGTGTATCTGTGAGTCCTATGTGGGCGTTGAAGTCACCTAGTATGATTGTTATTGAGTTCCCTGGTTTGTTCTTGGTCAGTTGTAGTAGCCGAGTCGCGTCGTTTGCTGCTGATGACGTTGCATTGAACCAGTGCGTTGTAGTAATGAATAGAGAGGCTCCACTGCTTGTATGTATTGAAGCAACCATATTGTTTGTGTTTGCTTTAGTCCAGTTCAGCCTTAGGCCGCTGTTTTTTCTTATGAGAATAGCTAGGCCTCTTTTGTTGTTGTTTCCGCTTAGGTGCCACGTATAGTGACTAGATTCGTAGGTCCCGGATTTTAAGTGAGTTTCCTGTAGGCAGGCAATATGGATAGATTTTCCGTCTAGAAACTCGTCGATCTCTCGTTTTTTAGTCAACGTTGCGGCGCCTCTAATATTCCATGTGGCAATGTTTATGTTTTCATTTACTACCTGTTTTTTGTTTTTTTGGTGTGGCCTGGGGCGGGCAAGTCGGTATCCGGACTCATCTGGTATCTCCTCTGGGGTGCTAGTTCCAAGGGTTAGACTAAGGTCATTTTGCGTGGTGTTTGTACTTATTACTCCTAGGTGATTTTCAAAGCAATCAAAGTGGTTCCCCGTAAATATTAGACCTATGCTACCTGCGGCATCGTTTGGTTCCTTAGGAGAGAAGCATACTGTTTCTTGTAGCGGGGTTTTTTTAAAGATTTTCACGTTAATACTATAATATTCCGCTGCCGCTATAAGTATGTCTGTGCCGCCCCATGTACCATCTTGGTATTGTGATAGAATGTAGTTCCTGATTTGTTCGCTTTGTGCTGAGCTATCTAGATTACTTCTGATCGCTAGGTACATTTGTGGATCGTTTTGGTTTTCTTCTACGTGGCGTGCGAGGTCTCGTCGAATGTGTTGGTGGTCGAAGGCCATACAAATCGTTAATTTGGTGGGCTATAGCGCGATACAAGCAGTTGCCGTCTCCTGGTATTTTTACGATAGAGTTCCCTATTTCCATATCTGTTTTGTGCCTTACCGTGATGGTATCGCAAACGACGGGGTGCCGTGGCTAGCTCGTGATATCTTTCTGGTATGCGCGTGATCCTTTTTGTTGAGGTTTGTTGCGAGGCTGTGAAGGAAGCTTATATACTATGTACGTATTTGTATTATAAAACTGGTGTATCATGCGCTATACTAGTTCCCCTTTGCCTTTAACGTAGAAGGGGAGTAAGTAGTACACGAGTGGGTACTTGGGTCTCGTCTATCAACTCTAGGTACGGGGCATTTGTTAGGTGAATGTTAGGATACTTGCACTTAGTATCTGCTGTTTTTCCCTAGGCTATCTATGGGATCTTAACGAACCCTTTCGTCCGGCGGCAGGCGAAGTTCGTTACTTTAGTTCTAGCGTGGTGTCCAGGTGAGTTAGGGCTAATTATTTGGAATCGTACCTACCTACCATTATTTTGGTACTAAAAAAATACATGTAAGTTATGGCGGTACTGGTGAACTACAACTATTTATCAAATATCAAGCTATTTATCAGGTTTTACAACGATTATAGTCAACGAAAAACCTACGCTTTTTGTACTAAGTGTTTTATGTGTATAAAATAAACGTCTGGGCTTTATTTTACGTAGCAAAACTGAGATAAAAAAAAGGGATCATGACCCGACCATAGTGCCTCGCAGCTGTGTCGGAAATTTGCGGGTGGTTTTTAGCTGAACCTATTGTTAATGTTCTGATTTATTGTTTAGTTTTACGTTTCGTGTTTGTTTTGGGAATGAATAGCTGTTGTTTAAGTAATATTTCTATTTGGTTATGTCTTAGGTTATTGTCCAAACGGACCTGCAGATGTGCGTAGTTTTTGTATTTAAGTATAATTCGTATTTAGGCTTTTTTGTTTGCTTTGGGAAAGTAGATTGTCTTATGGCGGGGTTTACCTGCTTTTTTTTGTATGTGGGTTATTTCTGGGGGTTCTTTTGTTGTTACAAAAGTCTACAACTGTAAAATAAATAAACAATAGATGTATTATAGTTCCCGTAAGGCATGATTAAATTTAGTTGTATTAACCGGCTAGCACTTACGTCAAAAATTACGTCGAAAAATTAGCTCGACAAGTTTCGGAAATCTGAGGTTTCCATCATCAGGAGGACGAGTCAGCACGCGCGTCCCGGATGGCCGCCTCGTCCAGACTGGTTCGCCGACTCACTGCCGCACCCCCCCCCCCCTCTTCTGCGCCCGCTCCGCTCTCGCAACCGCTCGCGCACCGCGACGGGTGAGGATAGGCGATCGAGGCGCCACCGGCGGATCGTGTATTTCTTCCTCATCGCTTGAGATCCGTTGCACCAAGATATTGGGGTCCGCGCACACTATGCTGACCGTGTCTAGTGGCAGATGTTCAGCTACATCGTCCTCCCGGCCAGAGTTTAAAACAGGTCTCCACGCAGGTGCCAATGTCCATCCTCGGTCACGATTAAAGTTTGGATGTCGACCTATTTCTATTGCTTCCCGAACTTTCCTTGGTACTAGGAACTTCTCCTTGGCCAAGACCGACACCTTATCGAAACGTAGGAAATGGTTCACCCCTTCAGCATGTTCTGCCAACGCGGATTTAACAGTCTCCCTGTTTTTAACACACCGTATGTGTTCCGCCACCCTCGTAGAAATATTGCGGCGGGTTTCTCCGATGTAACTCATACCACAGTCGCAAGGTATACGATAAACACCTGGGGCATGTAACGGCTCGCTGTCTTTAGGTGATCGCAATAGTTGCCTCAGACGACTAGGTGGACGAAAGATGGTTTTCAAGTTATATTTCCTTTTAAGGAAAATACCAATCTTGTCCGTCACGCCTTTGACAAACGGCAAATAAATCGGAGCCCGATCTACTCCAACCGGTTTCTTGCGATCTGATCCTGTCGCCAAGCGCAAACATTTTCGCCAACTGAACCCATTCTTCTCCAGTGCTCGTCTAACATGATCCAACTCTGCATGTATATACTGTGGGTGACACAGACTTAGCGCACGGTTTATGAGGGATCTAGGAACAGATGCGAGTTGCGAAGGATGGTGATGTGAATCAGCACTTAAATATCTGTCCGTGTGCGTCGGCTTTCTGTACACTGCGTGAGACAATGTACCATCCTGTTCCCGCCGGACGCTCACATCAAGAAAAGGCAGTATTCCTTCTTTTTCAAGCTCCACCGTGAACTGTATCTTCGGGTGTATAGCATTCAGGTGTACTGTAAACTGCGCTAGATCATCTTTGGCGATAACAGCAAAAATATCGTCCACGTACCGCCACCAGTAGCGTGGTTTATTTGATATATCCCGAAGTGCAACTCCTTCAAACCACTCCATATAGATGTTGGCAACCACAGGAGATACAGGTGACCCCATAGCTACGCCTTCCACTTGTAAGTAATGTTCACCCTTCCACATGAAATAACCACTTCGTAGACAAAACTCTGTCCATTCTAAATATTCTTTCGGGAGATCCGAATCATCCAAAAGTTTTTTGATTATTTCAATAGTCTCACTAATAGGAACATTCGTGAATAGGGACGTAACATCGAAGCTAACCATAATCTCTGATGGTAATAAATCTAACCATAATCTCTATGGGGTCACCTGTATCTCCTGTGGTTGCCAACATCTATATGGAGTGGTTTGAAGGAGTTGCACTTCGGGATATATCAAATAAACCACGCTACTGGTGGCGGTACGTGGACGATATTTTTGCTGTTATCGCCAAAGATGATCTAGCGCAGTTTACAGTACACCTGAATGCTATACACCCGAAGATACAGTTCACGGTGGAGCTTGAAAAAGAAGGAATACTGCCTTTTCTTGATGTGAGCGTCCGGCGGGAACAGGATGGTACATTGTCTCACGCAGTGTACAGAAAGCCGACGCACACGGACAGATATTTAAGTGCTGATTCACATCACCATCCTTCGCAACTCGCATCTGTTCCTAGATCCCTCATAAACCGTGCGCTAAGTCTGTGTCACCCACAGTATATACATGCAGAGTTGGATCATGTTAGACGAGCACTGGAGAAGAATGGGTTCAGTTGGCGAAAATGTTTGCGCTTGGCGACAGGATCAGATCGCAAGAAACCGGTTGGAGTAGATCGGGCTCCGATTTATTTGCCGTTTGTCAAAGGCGTGACGGACAAGATTGGTATTTTCCTTAAAAGGAAATATAACTTGAAAACCATCTTTCGTCCACCTAGTCGTCTGAGGCAACTATTGCGATCACCTAAAGACAGCGAGCCGTTACATGCCCCAGGTGTTTATCGTATACCTTGCGACTGTGGTATGAGTTACATCGGAGAAACCCGCCGCAATATTTCTACGAGGGTGGCGGAACACATACGGTGTGTTAAAAACAGGGAGACTGTTAAATCCGCGTTGGCAGAACATGCTGAAGGGGTGAACCATTTCCTACGTTTCGATAAGGTGTCGGTCTTGGCCAAGGAGAAGTTCCTAGTACCAAGGAAAGTTCGGGAAGCAATAGAAATAGGTCGACATCCAAACTTTAATCGTGACCGAGGATGGACATTGGCACCTGCGTGGAGACCTGTTTTAAACTCTGGCCGGGAGGACGATGTAGCTGAACATCTGCCACTAGACACGGTCAGCATAGTGTGCGCGGACCCCAATATCTTGGTGCAACGGATCTCAAGCGATGAGGAAGAAATACACGATCCGCCGGTGGCGCCTCGATCGCCTATCCTCACCCGTCGCGGTGCGCGAGCGGTTGCGAGAGCGGAGCGGGCGCAGAAGCGGGGGGGGTGCGGCAGTGAGTCGGCGAACCAGTCTGGACGAGGCGGCCATCCGGGACGCGCGTGCTGACTCGTCCTCCTGATGATGGAAACCTCAGATTTCCGAAACTTGTCGAGCTAATTTTTCGACGTAATTTTTGACGTAAGTGCTAGCCGGTTAATACAACTAAACAATAGATGTTTTCTTTCTTTCTTTCTTCTTTCTTTAAAACCTATCCGCTTTTTAGATAGTGTAGGGTAAGTAGTTATCTATATATTTATCGTGGAAATTTTAGGGAATCCCGATGTATATTATATCTACTTACAACAGCCAGTGTTTACGCATTCGTTACGAGTAATTACAGCCGTGGTATGGGATCGCGTAATCTAGTCTATCCTGGTGGATTTAGCATGCCCTAGGTCGGGATCCTAAGTCCTAAAAGAGTAATTAGAGATGGTAGAAATTGCTTTTAGGACCAATTGAAGTCAAGATGTTTTGGCCAGATTGTCTGAGCTTTGCCAGATCGAAAGATTTTATTTAGGGGGAATAGCAGCAACGAAGTATTACTGGAGGTTTGCGTGATCTAACGTAGTTGAGAGTAGGTGGACTTGCTATGGTACAATCTAATTTATTCTACCTGGCATTATTTGCTCTAGTTATCTAAGTGATATGTCGTATTCTAAGTTAGTTTAGCGTAATTGGTAGTAGTAACCGCACTGTTTGTGGAGCTAGGAATGGTATAGTAAGGTCTAGCTAATGCAATCGGTTTAGTACTTAGTATATGGCGCCCTATATACGGTGTTGGTTGCTGATGTGGGCTGCTTGAGTACAGACCTGTCCCTCGTGGCAGACGTCCAGTCAACATCCTAGGATGTTGAGGTAGGAGAGACAGGAGAAAAGGGGTTTAGACCGCGTGCGACTAATATGGAACAAGCTCACCGAGTTTTCCTTTTGCTGGAGTGCGCTACCCCGCGCCGGGCGCTGTCACCGCTGTTATCGGTGGCCTCTGATGCCAATGGCGCGGGTCACTTACACTGGTTGTCCCACACTGATACGATACATGTAAAGATTACACACACGCGTTGCACGGCACCTGGTTGTTAGGCACTTTTCGCGGGCCAGAGAATTTACCTACGCTAGGGACCGTCAAGCTTTGTTCGCAGCGATTGTGCCAGCCGCTGGCAGATGTTGCGCCCATTGTTTAACGGATCAATTGTATTTACGAGGCTCTACTGATATTTCCCGAAAGCGACCGCTCGGCACGGCGTCCAGGACGCTACTCCGTGTAAAATGTTTTAATTATTGGACTTAAAATATAGTTATACTTTGAAGCGTGTATTTTGTTCAAATTTGTTATTCAATTAGTTCGTACTTAAAGCATCATAAAAGACCGTTCCAAGAAAAAAACAAAACAAATATGAGTAGTTATTATTGCCCCAGTTAAGGTACGATTTTTTATTACTCGGTGCGGCCAGTTGTGATCCCGCGGTACATTTCTTTTGTTAATTGTATTTAAATATTTTTACGAAGAGCTTATTGCCGCGGAGATAAGAATAGTCGAAACTTAACTGTTGTTGATATTGTACTTTATTACCTTCCATGAAATTGAATAGGCCTATTGATAAAAATACGTAGTTTAGTCAAAACTACAACGATTAGCGTATTATTTTAAAACGTGTACCGACTTACCGAAAAGAGTCGAAATTCAACCCATTTCTTATTTATCCAGCGTTCCAGGAATAATAAACAAATAAAGTTCTTTCTACCGCGGTTAAGGTACCAACGCTTACTTATTACTCTCTGGTGTTTTCGTTTAAATTCCAACGATATTTTTTTAAGTACCTAAGCACTAGAATAAGCTTTGATTATTTTACGCTGAGATAATTGCTACCGTAATAAGTATGTTCGAAACTTAGAGTTTTAATAGGAGCATTAAACGTGTACCTACCTATCCAAATGTGTAAAACTTTAACTGATTCCTTATGTAATTTTTAACACTTACAACAGCAAAATGATTTATATTTGTTATCACAATTTATAGTTAGGATAAATAAATTGGAATAATAAGTGGCGTAGCCGTATTTTTTACAATTTTTAATTTTAGTTTGTGGCCGTTGGTTACAATATGTTACTTTACTAAGTGAAAGAAATGAACAATTTCTATACATGTTTCCAATCATACATCAAAAAAATGTTAATTCATACAAAATTAATACATTTGGCCGAACAAAATGAACAAAGCGGTGAGGCTGACGGCCGAACCGCAACACTTGCGACGTCAAAGTAAGGGGGAGATGCGAGGCCGAAGGCCGAGCATCACCATCACTTTGACCATCAGACCCTTGAGTACCCCAGGGGATCTCGTCTCGGAACCTATAAGAGATGAGGAGGTGATGCTTGAACTAATATTGGAGAGAACTGCATGCATGTTCCCAATAGTAAAAAAAATATGACTTTCATACAAAAAAAATATCTCAATACAAATCCCATACATATGCCTACGACCGAACAAAACGACGGAGCAAGTACTGCGGTGAGGCCAAAGGCCGAACCGCAGCACTTGCGACGTTAAAGTGAGGGAGATGCGAGGCCGAAGGCCGAGCTTTACTATCGCTTTGATGGGTCAGGATTAATTTAATGATGGAGCAAGTGCTGTGATGTCAAATCGAGGAAGATGCGAAGCTGAAGGCTAAATCACTTTGCCCATGAGACCTATGGATATTTTTTCATATATCGGAGCTTCCCCCCTCCTTTTAAACCCCCTCTCGCGGGCCCCTTGGAGCCCGCGCACAGCGCACCACCAGTTGTAGATAAGATTACAAGACGTTTATTGGCAATGTTGTAAGATAATTAGTTCTGTTGTTGCCAGATTTGTGAAGTTGTTGTGATGGGGGCAGTGCAATTTATTTAATGTACTTTTGGGAAGTAAATACGATGCTGTTATTTTTTCATTCATGAAGTAAAAAATAAAATAACCTTGGGATAATGTTTTAGCAAAATTTTGATTCGTTTTTTATTTCTTTTGATCAAGTTTAAGTTAAACTACTGTTAATGATTTAACGATAACGTCAGATACATTATTATTCAATCAGCTTTTCTTAAATTGTTAATTATGCGTATCGCATGTACTAAACCTTCCTGATAAGATGTAACTCCAATACATGTACATTTTAACAATGTATTCATTCTTATCACCAGGACAATGGATTGTATCACATTGACTTATATGTGGAATTCATCGAAAATCAGAGACTTCTATGGGTGTTTGAAAGCTTTCAATACCAAAAACATAAAGATGATAAAAAAAATAACTTCGGTTTCTTTTAACTACTCAGCATATCAAAAAACGAGGTTCACTACTTTGCTGTCTAAAACTTCTCTATAATTATTCTTCCATGGTCAATAATGAGCAATGAAAATGTTAACTCACGGTTTCCTCTGCAAGCAGGTCATCATATTCCTCGCGCTGGGGTTGCAGCCGAGGCTCTGTGCCACCTGGAGGGTGTACTGCGCGGGGTCCTTTGTGATGGCCCAGTCCGAGAGAGCCGACCCGGACATCAGGATGGCGCGGTGGAATAGACCTGGAATGCATGGGAAAAAGATATATGAAAACACGTGTAATGTTAAATTTAAAATTGTAGTGTAAAAAGAACTAAAACCACCCACTTAAAAAGTAAAATTATGATGGTTATTACGTAAATTACCTCTCAAGACTATTAACTCAAACATATTAGATTTAACGTTTTTAAAGTGGTAGTGCCAATCTCCAGCTTTTCCATTAGGTGCATCACTGCATCATCAGGTCTTCGGTGCTAAGTTTTTATTATATTGCCATGCTATGTTATATATTTCCGGTGGCGATATCTTATCTCGGAGTCCAACAGCCGCTTGGGTCTGAGGAAGAAAGTATGTCATAACCATATCAGAGTCCTGTCCCTAACAGGATTGAAAACTCTCGACACCAGAGTTAGCCACTTTCACATGAACTTACACTTACTTACCATTAGAAATAGGCGACAGCATGAGATAATTCACACAAGCAGCGCCCGTGCCATGTCCCATCAGAGTCACAGAAGATGGGTCTCCATTCAGGTCTTCTATATTGTCCTTGATCCATTGTAGTGCTGCTAACTGGTCTAAGAGGCCGTTGTTGCCGTAGTCGTGCTCTGTTACACTTGGTTTTAGGAATCCTGGAAAGAAAAGCAATAGATTATATAACCATTTTACTCTAAATTATGCATTTGATTGTGCTTTTACGTGGAAATTCTTTTCTTCATTGAAAATGAGCGAAAATAATCATGACCGCCAGGATTCGAACCTGGGTATTTCCGCTACATCAGGGCTTAGCACTTGACAAATGATAAATTAAAAAAGAAAAAAAAACTTATAGAACAATTAGATAACTAAATTTAAATAAGATAACCAGTTCAAATTTAAATAATCACCATATTTCAGCACATATACTGCACCAAATATATGGACAGATTTAGCAAGTCTTATTTGTTGGGACATTTGTTTGCATTTAGTACATTAACTTATTAAATATATCGACTCACAAGCTTAGATCAGGTTCCATTGATTTGTTTACTTAAAATTTTACACAATCCATAACGTTAACATTTGAATTCAATAATATAAAACGTAATCACAATTTCACTGTTCTGTTTCTAGCTTTGTTTTAAAATCCTACCTTCATTATTTCAAAAAGAACGTTTAAGTTTTTAACAAAGTTCGTTCAAAAACTAAATGTACTTACTTACTTTTACCACCGATATTATCACATTATTATATGACTATATTTCAATGTCAACGTAGTCATATACCTGTTGTCACGTTGTCGTGTGCATTATTAAATTGCTGGGTGTGTAGTGTAATTAAAACACTCATTATGTACAAGAGTCACTTTTTGTTCTCACTTCATTTTACACAACCAAAAACCTCGCGAGCTAATCCATTGCCATGACAGCTCTCTTAGTTCACGCTGTGGCCGTGGCGTTGCTGGGGGCGCATGCTCAAGGCGCGCCAAATTCAAAATGGATATCGCCACATACCTATATTAAAAATAATTAATAAATAAACTAGATTGTTACAATGCAAATCAAATGAAAAAACTTAAAATTATCAGCATTAAACTAGTACCATTCCCGCGACAACATCGTCATTATTAGGCATGTGACGATGCCCAGCATAAAAAATGAGAGATGCGTAGTATACTTTTCTTTAGTTTCGTCCAATCAGCGCCAGGTCTCCGCCAATCACAGGTTACCTTGTCGTCCAATCAGAGCACCTGTCACCAACTTTTCTCTTTGGTCGCCAGCGGTGGTGGTGGATCACTTTCCGTCATAGCGTCGCGACTTCTCAAACTGAACGCACGTTTTCGAATTAACGTGTTTCGAGCAATTTCTATTTAATTTTCAAGTTTTAAAGATCTTTATCGGTTGTTACCCGAACAATCTTTCTAGAGGTCTTTCGGAAAGACCTAGCATGGTGATTTTTAGTGCGCGATGAAGTGTTATTTCGCAATATTTTTGAGTTTTAATATAACAGTGTTTTCTAAAAACCGCATGGACTGTTTGAATGCGCGATTTAGTGTTTTTATCGAACATTTTTAATTTTTAATAAAACGGCATTTTTTGAAAAGCCGTATGAACTGTTTCAGTGCGCGACCACGTGTTATTTTGGAACATTTTTAAATTTAAATACAACAGTGTTCTCGGAGAACCATATGGACTGTCTTAGTGAGTGATTGAGTAAAAATATTCGAAAATAGCTTAAGGACCATGAGTGATTACGCGGTGCCCGGTTGCTTGACCGATAATCGGGCCTTATCAGCTAAGGATCAGGGCAGTGAGCACACTGCTTTGCCCAGATCCATGGTGGATCTGCGGCGCGGTGCCAAGCGGCCGCGGTCGTCTATCCAGTGACAATCCGGTGAGTCCAATCCAATTATTCATAACTTGATATCCCAAGTGAACGTTTTGACAGATTATTTCCAAAGTCTGCATTCGATCAGACTAAATTGTACGCCTTCATTGAACCGTCCCGTGCTAACTGCTCTGCGCATCCTGAATTCAGGTCAAATGAATACATCGTTAAAAGCCCCAAGAGGTCCCAAAACCAACCCTGAATGTAAATTAAATTAAATGAGGAGCGATAATTGAAACAAGCAAGTGCCATGCAAAGACTGATTTTATTCATCTACCCTCATTTCCAATTATCTATCAAAATATTAAATATTATAATATACTTACCCACAACTACCTTTTTGAATAAAATAAAATTTAACATGCTAATTGAGTTAGCGTGAGCTACACAAAACAAAATCGTTAGTACCTTAAGTTTAATTAATTATTAATGATGTTAGAATAATAAGTTTTTTTTGTGATTATTTTGAAATTACATAAATGATCCTCATTATCCTCTTTTGAACAAAAGAAAATATGGTACCAATATAGAAAAATAATATAGGTACGTTATTAAAAGTTCATTATGGATTATTAAAACTATTTTTACATCGAGCTTGTTTAAATCATTTACAAAATATCTGCACAATTTATATATTCCTGAAGTTTTATTGAATAAAATATTGCTCACTACTACATATAACAGATTTTCATTTCGATGTAATTTTTTATTGTTATGTTTACTTCATTACAATAAAAATATAAGTAGTGATTTTTGTTCTATGAAAAACTTATGACGTAGGCAAACAACTATCAAGCATTATTTGTTTTCTATTTCGACGTATTATCGTTCCCGTGCACATTTTTAGCAAATATGATCTGGGGCCTTTTGTACCTACTATTTTGGCATTTACCCAGTTCCCGCCAATACGAATTTTAACTTTGTCACCTATCGATAACGGTTTTAAATTTTTACTACCTCGGTCGAAATATTTCTTTTGTATAGCTTGTCTCTGACGTAATTTACCATGCACCGCGGTCGTATTACACAATTTAGGCTGTAGTGAATTTGGTAAGTAAACATGGTAAAATACTACTGTTAGGTTCGTGTGATAATCCAAACGTTGATTTCAATGGCGTCTTTATTATCTTGCGTCTTACTCTAACATACAGTTTTTGACATAAATCTGTCTCGTTTTCACAAGCACGACGTTGCTTGTCTGTGTCGCTGGACGTCGTTCCAGTCGACAGGGTTCTATACTTTATTCAATACAATAACGTTTGCGTAGAGACAACATAGATGGCGCTTACATGCCCTTGAAATTTACAAATAAAATCGTAATTTGTTTTAAATTTCACATTCTTACATGCTCTTTTGACTTTAATTACGTATTTCTTTAATCTTTCATACTCGTGTTATACAATATTATTTTCATCTCTTTCATTCTGATCTCCCATTCATGCTTAAACAAATCTTTAATTATTTATGATAACAAAGTAATATTAAACTTAAATAAACATTCTAACTTGTTACATCCCTACTTAACATAACTAAACCCTTAACTAAGTTTACAACAACAAAATACTAAATTTATTTTACAACTGTCATTTTAAGTGTAAAAATGCAACTTGTTATGAATTTACTTATTCTATTCTTATACAACAGTAATCTAAAGTTACTAAAATATATTGCTTACATATTCTACTTACTTATGTACAAACTTGAAAGTATTTTTGTGTTGAATTTACAATTTATTAACTTTGATACTATGGTTCTATTCTTACATTATACTATGTGTGAAAATGCAGAAAATTTTATACAATTATATCTGTTTGAACTTTATAAAATTACAATTAACTAACTGAAACTGAAACACTGTCTACCCACTTAGTATTGCAAAGATCTACAAATTGATTAAATCTCAGTTCACTATCTTTTTACAAAAACACATCGTTAGTTACTTAATACATAATCTTAAACATTATAAATCTCATATAGGTAGGTACTATATAAATCTTAAATTATCACTCCTTATTTTAGATAAAGTCACTTTCACTATTGTTTCACAAGAAAACTATTCATATATGTACTTACATAACTATAAATGTCTTTCTTCATGTACAGTATCATACTAGAAATTTAAGAACGCTTGTCTAATTTTACTGATACTTTTGAGATTAGGCATTTCTTTTAATTGTATGGCAATTAGTACCTGTATTCAACAACAAAGTTCTTCATTTGTTATGCTAATCGAGTTCTTGTGAAACTGGTAGAATGTAAGAAGGTATTGCTTTATTATAATTGAAAATATACATTAAACTGTAGACCCAGCCAGTTTCATAATATTAGATGAATAATGAAGAATAAACTTTTATGTTACTATGACTGGTTAATCATTATCATTTCACTTAATACATTTTAATTAGACACCAAGACAATTTCTTACGTAGGTAATATGTAAGTAATTATTTCCGTATTGAATATATTTAGCAATCTACATACACATAAACCAGTTGACTCTAAAGCTAATTTCAACCTCAAAGTCGTAGCAAGTTTCTATTCAAGCAGAGTTCCAGTGTGGTGGCAGTAACGCAAAAATTATACGGTTCTAACAGCACTGGAGCACGCGACAGGGCGTAAACGTTTGCCATCGTGTGCCGTGACCACATACATAATAGAGATTAGAGACACCTAAGTACCTATTTATCACATTCTTCTTCTTATAGAATGATAGTGGCCAACTCTGGTGTCGAAAGTTTATCAAGCTGCCCTATGGGGCTCTGACATGGCTTAACAACTGCCGTACTAGACAAACAGCCGGGAACTACAATTTAACGTGTCATCCCACCCACGGACAACACACCTTATTATCACATTTATAAAATAAAATAAATAAATATTCCGGGACATTGCACACAGCGCCATCTAGCCCACACTAAGCAAACGCTTGTGTCGTGGGTACTAGATAACGGATATAAATACTAATTATACTTTTCTTTTGTAAATACATACATACATTTATATATCGTTATAATATGTAAAGAAAGAATTATCCTCTTTTGATTTATAATAAAAACCAAAGAGCGTTTTGTGGTGTTACTTAGTTCACGACGTAAAGTAGCTATGAAATACCGCCCTATTTGGAATGGTAATAAAGTAGTGTCTAAAGACACACAAAATTGTGCTTCCATTAGTCAAGTGAATCTTTAATTCGTGGGCTACGATTGAATATAAACATAAGGTGCTTGATCAACATAAAAGGCTGTAGATGATTAGAAAATTAAATCAACAACCAAAGCTTCTTTTTACGAACTAGTTTACTTTCTTCCGTTCTTTACTATTTCATTGTCACACGACCATTTTGTTCACTAAAACATAAAATAACTAGTCTACTAGGTATGACATCGTGGCGTGACCGTAATTAAAAGAAACCGTAAGTTCAAATTTTAATTACACTGAAATTAATTTTCTGCAACTTTACTCTTATCAGCTTACGTCATCTTTCTATTACGAGAGGTAAAAAATTCAATCAAAAAAGGTTTTTGTAAGATTCTCAGATTAATTATTAAAATCGGCAAAGAACTAATATTATTATCATATCTACGTATAAAAAATATAAACTTTTTTTTCTATTACGTCGATGCCAAAATTATGAACATAACATTTCATTGGTTGCATTTTGTGCTTGTCGAGATTATCCACATGAAAACACTGTGTTATTCAATTTAAACATTTCGGGGAATCAAGTTTAAAATATCAACATTTTTTCACCGAAATGAAATTTTCTCGTTTTGCAAAGCCGTTTCGTTCCATTTACTTGAATCAATCAGTGGCTCGGATTTATTCGCACGTAACTTGCGTGCAATGTGTCAGGCCAGTACTGACTCATAGATTTTGGTTTTCATAAAAATAATTGTCAAAAAATATACTTGATTGTTTTTCATGCTTAGTTAAATAAAAAACTGCTATGTCATTCTGTTATAGAATAGTGGTACAATACAATACATTTATTCATAAGTCAATGATTAATATTAATTCAACAAAGTCAAACGGCAGATTTACTTTAGGATTCTGCAAATCATGAGAGGATTAAGTTTTACATCACATTAACAACCCCGCGTCATAAAACTAAGGCTGATCTGCATAAAACGTTGATTTTTGCACTGAAATAAAACGACACGAACCACGTTTATACCTTTCTTTTTTAAGACGCGAAGGTACGAGAATTACCCTCTCTTTGTAATGCTAATTTAAAAACCAAGGAATTCATTTTTTATTCATAAGTTTTTCTGCTCTAAAGCCAGCAGTCAGAGCATTCGACTCGTTTGTGATGAGTTTCAACTTGAAAGTATAACATTT
The DNA here is from genome assembly GCA_927399415.1 of Macaria notata. Taxonomy (NCBI): domain Eukaryota; kingdom Metazoa; phylum Arthropoda; class Insecta; order Lepidoptera; family Geometridae; genus Macaria; species Macaria notata. Next base: position 9,278,255 of record OV656727.1, read on the forward strand.
ACGTTTATTCCCTACAAAATTAAGCTTATGTTGACGCGGACTGTAAAAAAATGCAATTGTGTTATACTTTATTCAGCTAACATCATCATGATTGCAATTCAAAAAGACGTAACAGACTATTGCTGTAACTGTATAAACTATGAAGACTTACACACCATAAACAAGTTATAAAAATATAAAAGAAAACTTTTCAATTTGAACAATTTCCCGCTGAAAATTGCTTTAAGCTCACAAAGCCTGTTAAAAGAACAGAGAAAAGTGCTCGGAAAACAAATTAATGTAAGTTATGCTAGATGTGGAGAGGTATGCTTTTCCGAGCTCGCAATGCGATATAAAAATGTAAGTATTTTTTTCATTTGAAGAGGCACAGGAATTCACTATTAAAATAAAATGCGACATGATGTTTGCAGAGCCTACGAATGTTATGTAAGTTAAGCTTCCTAGGCTTACATGAGTGAATTACTAATGTAAAGGGTTTGTTTATTCTGTGATAAGACAATTTGATGAGATTAAGGTCTCTAGAAAACTTATTTTCATTCTGTTTGTTTTGTATTCGTAATGTATAGTCCAAGGTCCCTGCTTAGTCAACTAACGGGAACTGTAAGTGGGTACGGACGGTCCTCAAACAAAAAGGAGCATTACAAATAGCCACTGATCTCATTCCGGAGCCTGTTCTCATTGCGAAGAGCCAATATTCGATACTTGTCCCGAGTGGCACACTTTTACATTTGGACTGGTGCTCATTGACGATTCAACCCTTGCGCGGTCGAACAAACTGGATTAGCTCGGGACATGTTCGCTCGCAAGGGAAATAAATTGATTTTTTTTATTTTGTTGTGTTTCCAACTCTCGTCCGCAATAACAGGCCACAATGAAAAATAATAATGCACGGAAGATTGGACCGCAGTAAATGTTTTACGGTGTGTTAATTTCCGCAGAAATAGGTCACGTTTGTAACACGGTTCAGTCACAATGATGCTATGCAAAACAGCCTGAAAAGGATCTTTTTGCGGCGTTCCGTTGAAACAATGACATTTTTTTCGCGAGTTATTTTTTTATACGCGAGCGTGGTTGGAGCGATTTGGATAAATGGGGTTTTATGTTCCCTCTATTTAGAGAAGGTATGACTTTTTCTGTAAAAAAGCGATGTCATTTTTCTGTTGTATTTTCATTGCATGAAAAATTTGCTGATTCTTCAGATTTATACATAGGATTTGGTATAAGGCTACAGCCTAAACTGGTTTTGGTATAAAATGGTATAAAAAGTGAAATGTTTTGAAATCAATATTGAACATTTAGTTTTACGAGATCAATTTTATTTTAAAATCAATTTATTTAGGGTAGGTGTTTACAAAATCTTTTTGTTTTTTGTCAAAATAAAATAATATAAAATAATATAAATAAACAAAATAAAATATAAGGTTTATATAAATGCAGTTCCTTGTGTCAAGTACTTAAGTGTCTAAGCTTAGTCACATCACTGAATGCCTCTGGATCACAATGAAAACTAGTAACAAAGAGAGTGCCAAACCATGAGCTTCAATATCGCTCTCGTTCCATCAACGTTCTTTTGGAAAAATGGCGTCCAAAATTGTCTTTATTGGCCAGGCACGACGCGTTGCGTTGTATTTTTTACCGCTATGAAATGTCCATCGGTACTTTTTCAGGTCGTTAGTGAATCTACGCCTAACGGAAAATGTTTTATCCCGCGCAGAATTAATATCGTCAACTTTTCCTTTTAGACGGAGAAAAAGCTTTCACTCGTGAGATACATTCTAAACTAATTACGACGTTAACTGTACGTTGTGCTTTTGCAGTATAATTAACACAGTTATCTAAACGGCTGAGAGATATGCCAGTATTACTTGCTAGTGTTGTACTAAATTTGTTTTGTTATTAACATTGCATTACAGTTACTTTACACTAATATTTAAATTATTGTCTGTGAATAGATATGCTTAAAACTTAGAATGTAACTAACAATGAATGTATTAACTCACTTTCTTTAGCCCAATTCTATTGAAGTTCTCAAAACAATCCACCTAATACTGTAAACATCAGTCCCAGAAAAGCATTACTATGCACAAGCGCTGCAAAAGTATTATCAACCTCTCAGAGTACAAGACCACTGTCATTCAATCCTTTCTCAGGCAATTCCCATTTCCTTGCATTCTCTATCCGTCGAACAAACACACAAACACACACACATACACACTCACGTGGAGTACGATGAAACTCGTCGGGAAAATTGAATTGTGCCACAGCGCTCCCTTGTACAGACAAAGAAAGGAACGCATTAGCGGTTTTTCTGTTTGTTTGTTGACAAAATTAAACATTTAAATGTGACTGTTGATTTATTTGTTTCTGTAGGTTTGTTCTAGAACTACTGGGAGAGGTTGTCATATTATCTGCGTATGATATGGTTAGATATAAACATGCATAACTTATATACAACGTGTTGCTAGGATCGTCATTACAGGTAATATATAGCATATTTGTACATAAAAGGTGTATTCTATACAAAATAGTAAGAAACATACCTACATATTGTTGTGCTTTAATAAAAATTGCGACAGTACCTACATTGTAATAAAATTCTTATTTACGCCCATATGGTAACTGGCACATTATTGCACCATCTCTTTTTACATCCATGAACTAAGGCCGCGGCCGCGTCAATCACAAAACAATACTTTAAAGTCCAAATTAATGTACTACTGTCTGTAACTGTTAAAAACGGTCTTAGTTCCTTCTTATTAACTAGTGGACGCCCGCGGTTTCGCTCGCATTATTTTGAGATAAAAAGTAAATACAGCACCATCTAGTTCATACGTCGACAAACACGAATCTTTACAATGGCTGTAGGCAGCGGATATCGATGACCACTTGGTTTAAAATGAACATAACTTTTTTATTTACGAACCGATTGAAATGAAGTTCGAAACTAAGCATAAATTAAAACCCTACATAATATTCATCTTTTTTTACTTCTCAAATAACAAACAACAGAATCAAACAACACAAAACGCCATTGTACCCAGGTACGACTAAGTTCCAATTTTCCGCGTGCCAAACAAATTAACTCGGTGCCATTGAGCATTATTACAGTTAATAAACGATTTAATGGCTGACCTATTTATAACAGATTAGAGCGCACGTCAGTTCGGAAAGTACTACTACCCATGAAATTATACGCGGTCGTGGCAATTTGTCTAAAATTAATGCTGGTTTTGCGTATTACAAACCGAAGCTAAATTGTTTGGTATAATTTTACACATTTTAAGCATTTTCAATATTGTTTAATCAAGATATAAAAAACGAATACGTTTACCTCTCACATTTGTTTTAGTTAATCGAGATTTTTAGCCAAGAAGCATAAAATAATCTTCAAACTTATCGTAATCATGTTCCTCTTAACATAACAATAAATGTTAAAAAAAAACATGCTATATACAACAATTATATCGCCTTGTTGTTCACTAAAAATCTAACATAAAAACTTTTACGTTTAGATATTAAAAACTAAGCATTTCTAAGCAAACAAATTTTATAAACAAACAAAATTTATATACACACAGCAAAACCTATCGTTGTAGAGTGTATGTATTTCAGTTGAATAACGCAAGCTTTTCAGCAACTCAAGCAAAGTCCAGATGCACAATATCCATTATGTTATCATTCCATCAAGTCCAAAACGTCCATAGTTCTCGATACAATATCGTCTGGCGCTCCAAGACAAACTTCAAATTGTTTGCCGTACTAAAAGCAGGGATTTACCCGTATGTACAATGTACATATCGGTTTTATTAAAATCCAGGAGAATATCACGGCTTTGCGTAAATGGACGTTCTTAGAATGCTTAATACTAAGTTAGTTAGTTAGGTTTAGTTAGGTAGGTTAGTTGCTATGGGTTTGTGGATAGTAGCTTGGGTAAAGTTAAGAATGTGCTCGTAGTTATCTCGTTTCTTTTGCAATTTGGTTGCCACGTTGTTGCTTGTAAAATGGGTAGGATAGTGAGGAAAAAATACTGGTGCATTTAATTAATGTATAAAAAATAAAATTACGAAAAAACAAGTAAAAATGTATTTCAGTGCTTGTGATAAAATAAGTGTAAACGCCTTTTGTGTAATAACTGTAAATTAATAAAAAGACCATAATAATAAATGCTAACGTTTGTATGTTAGTTGATCTACATATTTGTTTTACTCGCGATACAAGGAAGAAACAGATTTCAATTTTTTTATGATGGTATTATACATTCTCAAAACTAGTTTGGTAGTTGGTAAATAACGAGCGTGGCGAGCAACGCCACGAGCAAACACTAGTGAACTTTAAATAAAAAAGAGTCACTCACTCACTCACTTTACCTCTAACAATATTCCTACCTTTATCAAAGGAAAATCGACTGAGCTAGCTCACTGCCAGCTGCTAGGTTTCTTCAATATTTCAGGCTACAAAACAGCGGCGTTGAAAATGAACAGTTTCAATCAACCGCCACCGTTACACTTGATGAATGCCTTCCTTAAAAGCAATCCGTCAATATCACGAGCACGCGGTGCGAAGACGTATAGCTTCTTATTTTCATATGCCCTAGTTATAAACTAACGTGTGGTAATGGGTTAAGATAGCTAGGCCTATATGCATTATGCTTAAAATGTTTTCACACAACGAGTAATTTCTTACACAGAGAGATCTTTAGGTAAAAAAGTAAATGTGAAATCTTTAGGTACATAAACTTATATGATGGTTCTAATCTAATAAATTCTTTATCGGGGCGTTTTAACGGCTATAGTGTTTTATTTGTAAAGATGAATCAACAAACGATTCACTAATCAGTTTTAAGTTTCTAATAAAAATATAAAACACAAAAATGCGCAAATCATATTTTAATAATTATAATTAATGTTCACTATTTCCTTTTTAAAGTGTTTATTGTTGACTTAAACTTAAGTTATAACATTGTAAAAAGCTACACCAGTAAATAAAAACCAAAATTCAACTCAGATAATTCTAACCCACAACTCCAAAACCTTTTACATCATTCCGTGCTCATACATTAAAAGTTAAAAACACAACATCAATATTTGTCCTCGCGAATTAATTTCACAAAACGAGTACTTTCACCCGTACGGTAAGCAAATAAGCACCTCGATTACGCATTCAAAAGAGGCTGGTTTAAACTGGGAGCTCGGTTTTAATAAACAGAACCCCAAGCGGTGTCAGATATGAATGTTATGTTATTATGCATACTGTAATAAGACGCTGTTACAATACTGCAGCAGTTTGCAGTAAAGCATAATATGGGCGTAGTTTAAGAATGGTGAGCCCGTTTTACCTTTTGTAGTGGTTTGAACTCGTAGGTTAAGCGTCGTCTGAAAAAGAGGTCTGTTGTACGCCTTGAGTCTTTATTTTTTAAATGCTGTTCTCGTTTTCTTGGTGGTTGTATACTTTAATAAAAAAATGTGTGACCAAAAGAAGCTTTAAGCAAAATAAGAGAACGGTTTGATGTGTATACTTCTATTGTAAAAGATCATCAAAATTGTTCATATTCCATTTTACACCTTTTAAATTATGTACTTACAATTCCTAATATTAAAAAAATAAAACATAATTTTTATACGTATTTTATCTCCATTGTAGTCAATGTTGAAACTAGTCAATCTACTACTAGTTAACTCTAAAACCCTTTGCTCCACAAAATTTTGTCTCACGAGCCATGAAAAACGAAAAACATCTTTTCCCAAACACGGCCCCTGTAAGCGCGCAAAAAATCCCCTCCGTAGAAAAACGGAAAATTGGAAACCACATTCTAAAAGCGGAAACCCCAGGGATCAGTTTGCCTTTTTACAAAATTACTCATACCCATTTACACGACCGAACAAAAGTGGGCTACATTAACTATGCATAGACCAAATTACCGATGCGACCGCGCTAAATACATTACAAAGTGTTGGAACGGTCGGAAGTTAAAGCATATAAGAACACTGCGTGCTGAAACTATGTATCGCCTTTTAAAACGCTTTGCTTTAGCACTAGACATGGTTATTTAATTTAGTCTGAGACTGAAGTGCCATGAAAGCATCGTGGTTGCCGTTATGGCGTATACTGTGATTACGTTTTGTTTCATTATCTGGAAAAAAAGATAAAGTAACAAGGCGTTATTTACGTTTGTCACAGTTTTCTAAAACCTACATGTTTGCTGATAGGAAAAAGTTATCTCTTCAGGAGTTTTGAGAACTGTACCTTACTTTGTATATAAACTTACTTTGATAATGTATATGCATATGGTACTATTATATTCATTAGAACTTGTATTTTACATGGGGTTAATGTGTATTTTATATTGTTCCCAGTAATAAAAAAAACTAACACACTAAGTAATAGAAACATTTACAACAATGAAACAGTTTTAGTATTCAGATTTCCCTATTCTCATTACCTTTACACCCATAAACACAGCACGTAACAAACCACAAATTATAAATTACACTCATTGCGAAACTAAATCCAATATTGGAATCCGCTCCTTACTTCTCAATTAAGCAGTTCCACGTTAGTTTTGCAAATTGCAAACAAACAATATGTTGCGAGATTGGTTTTGTTTCAGCTTCCCGCCAGTAGATAAAGACAGTGTTTATTGTCTGTGAAACCGAGAAACCTTTTTCTGAGTCGATTTCTAATCCATGCTGTTTGTTTTAAAACTAGGTCTACTAAATACGCCTGATGCTAACCAACAATAAAGTTTATAATACAAGAGATTGACCAAATTTATTGTTAAAGGCTTATTGACTGTATTTATCTTTAACTATTCATAGTAAATGGTGAAAATCATAATATTTATTCGTTGCATAAACCAATAAATAAATAAGTTACTAATTAATGGCATGGCTACATCTAGTTTTACTAAGTATTATACAGATCAAGCAAAATACCATAGAATTATACCTTGAGTCAACCGAAAAACATATTTTAGTAATTTGAAAACCAATTTTGTCTTATTACAAAACGTGGTTTAATTATTAGTCCCGGACTTTGAAAATAAAAAGTTGGTCCTTGTTGTTAAAACATCACATACATACAATCAAATGTCAACTTCAAATTGGAACGTTCTTTATCATTGGTAACATTTTGACAGTTTGATTATTATGACAGTAGACAGACCCATTTCGAACAGCAAAAACGGACTGCATATTTTCATAGTTCTGGACTTATGCTAAACTTTGTTCAAGCGAAAACCTTTATCTTTTTTTATACAGGAACTAAAATAAGTAGTAGTAGTCACACTTTCTACAAGTTTAATATCACGTTATTGAGCAATCTCTTAAAAGAGGCATAAAAATCATCTGAAAATGCCCTGATAGGCCGAATATCCACTGCAATACAAGACAAAGGTCATTTTTGAGAGCAGACCGTCCCGTGACATATCGGCAGAATTCATTGCGCGTATGCCATTTCACTCCAGTACCATGTATGATATTAAAATCGTATGAATTTTTATGATATTACGTAGTTTTTTATTCATATATAGCAATAACGGACGGTTATTACCGATGTTATTACTATTTGAGTGTCATTGGGTGGCTCAAATATGATTACTTAATTTCGAAGTAAAAATGAATAGGTACGCGACTCAATGTTTAGAACTGGCAATAGATTTTGTAACACTTGCGGGGTGATATAAACAGAAATTTTGTTTACGTCAGGTCTCTGCTGTATTCTGATTATGTTTTTTTTCACATGATTATATCAAATATTTTGTTAACAAAACAATAATATAAATAGATTGCTGCCAACTCTTACTACATAAAATATCGATGCCAAAAAGAAGTTTATTTTGGCTTCTCTCTTTCTCTTTGAGTCGTATTTCCTCATGACTGAGAGTCGAGACTCCCCCGCAGAATTAATCTGTTAAGGAGTTTTCTTGGGCTGATGTATCGTGGTGGGCGCCCAGGTCCTTCCACGGAAGACACATGTCCTCGGTATTGTGGTCCTAAAACAAGTCGGTTTCCTCACGGTGTTTTCCTTCACCGCTAAGTGAGTGCAAATCCACACTTAAACATATACATATACTTATATATCTCAATTATCAAACTTGAAAATACAAGTCATTGGTGTAGGATCGGATTCGAACCAGGGTGCGTCTGTATGAAAAGCAGACACTGGAACCGCTGGGCCACACGAGCTTTGCTAATATTGGCTTAGCAACACATAAAAAGTTAAGTCCCAAACATTTTACCATAAACTAAGTCCTTTAACCAGTACAAAACAATAGTGACATCAAGTCTGAACCCGTTACTAGAATGTACCACTCGGAACAATATTTTCCAATTTAAGTGACAAAGTGCACTTAGGTCGGCTTGTCTCAAACCAAAACTTTACTATTTGAACTGGAGCAAGTTGCAGTGGGAAAAGAAATCTCTTTTTATGTTGTTTATTGCCTTAAGTAGTGCCGAGTTTTGGGGTCGGAGTTGAAGATGTCTTTGTTATACTTACTAGAAAGAGGTTTTTATTATGAAGTTATGGAAAATTCACTTTGTCATATTTATTATAGGCACGCACGTTTTTAAGGTATCTACAATTTCAATCTGATTTTAATGTCAAAATATTAAAAAAAACAACCACGTCGTTGTTCTTGCAATCGCGAATTCTTAATTCTGCATAAACGACATTAAAAAAATCATTTCATCAACTCTCTCTTCTCTTGAGTCGTATTTCCTCATGCCTGAGGGTCGCACAATTAATTCGTTAGGGTAGTTCTCTTGGGCAGATGCATAAACTTTTAATATTACATAGCCCTAATATAGTGTAAATTCATTATCAAACTCTAATGTAACTCATCGAATTAAGCATTCCTTTTACAGCATAAATATTACAAAGTAACTGAGTACTCTTATAATGGCGGACAAAGTCCCTAATATTTTCGGTACCTCGAGTTTTAATCAAACATCGGAAAGCTTTCAGCGTGTCTGCAATATGCACTGCGTGTGGAACATAGACAATAGACAATACAACTTAAAGACAAGCAACTATCTAACTCTCTCTCTCTCTCACTTTCTCTCTCTCTTGAGCCGTATTTCCTAATGACTGAGGGCTGTGACTCCCCCGCAGTATTGATTCGTTAGAGGAGTTCTCTTGGGCAGATACATCATGGTGGGGGTCCAGATCCTTTCATGGAAGACTCAATATGTTTTCCTTCATCTCTTTCTTCTCTATACTTCTCTTTTCTATACCCATAAAAATATAGAGTAAAACAAACTTTAGGCCGTCTCAGACTTTCTAAAACTTTCTAAGCCAGATCTCTAGGTGCTTTAAATCTATCAATACTAATCGAAATACGATAAAATAAATCTCAGTCTAATTAGAATTATTTTAAAATAAATACGTCTTCAGAATCATCGAAAGAAAAAACATAATTTTGATTTTTATTCGGATGAAAAGACAGATTCCATATGTATCGCGATCGTACTATATTTCTTATTCCGTATGCATCATACTCGTAATTATATAAAAAAAAAACTTTTCTGAACGGTTTATTTGGCATATGAATAGCGAAATTATTTCGACTCAATGGAAAGTTTATTATGTGAAATGTCGTCGGTGCGGAAAACTAACTGTAATTCTATTTCCCAGCTTATCCGAACCGTCGGCGAGTGAAAATGCCTTCATAAGGTTTATTTTTATAGCAGTCGATATTAGTTGTAACCTATTGTAAGTATAACTATTTTTGTTTTTTTTTCCCGACACAAGACCGACTTTTTATTTTTAAAGTTTTGGACTAATATTTAAACCGCGTCTTGTAATAAGATGGTTTATGATTAGGAAGACACTGTTAATTGTATTTTTATTGTTGGTGTTTTTTATGAACACAAGAAAATGTTTTGTCTTATACAAAGATACACGTATTTAAAGTTATTTGTTGAGATCGACATTACGATTTGTTTACACTAGCTTATGTCATTCAATTTATTCATTAGCTGTTGAACTTCAATTAAATCAATGAATTCTAGGCGTCGTTTAGTATGATAGAAAATAGAGGAAAGTTATGAACTTGATAATAATATAAAGTGCTTAGTATTTTACTCCAGATGTGGAGCCAAAGTTTGTACTTCTGATATAAACAATAGAATAGCGGTTAGTTTGTTTTTATTTAACATTTTAAGTTCACATTATCCAAGCCAGACGGCAACCTCATTTCCAGTGGGTGTATGACAAAAAGCCTCGCAATTTTTCGATCAATTCGTTTAAAGATTAAAATCCGTTTAACAAAGGCCAGTCTGGCCTCCTTTTGTTATTTTGGTATAAAGGCAACTTTGTGTTTAAAAGTAAAAGTCATACTATTTTATTAAATTAATAAGTGTAGTGCTGGCGACGTCAAAGAAATATTTCACCAGTAGGTTTTGTAAATAATTTATTAAGGAATATTTTTGAACGAAAGCATTTTAATAAAACATATTTTGTTTACGTAGTTTAAGCGAGAATGGTTCAGGGGTTCCAGTGTCTGCTTTCATGCAGACACACCCTGGTTTGAATCCCGCCCTACATCAATGACTTCTATTTTAAAGTAAGTATGGATTTGCACTCGCTTAACAGTGAAGGAAAACATCGTGAGGAAACCGACATGTTTGAGGACCACAATATCCGAGGACATGTGTCTTCCGTGGAGGGACCTGCGCGCCCAGCACGATGTATCTGCCCAAGAGAACTCCCCTAACGAATTAATTCTGCGGAGAGTCACGATCCTCAGTCATGAGGAAAAACGACTCCAGAGAGAGTTAATAAAAAAAAATCATAGAACCTCTCATCATCAATATTATACAAAAAAAAACACTTTTAAAACTGTGTCATTTATGTCGCTTCAAGTAAAATAATGGTCAAAACGTAGTATGTTACAATTATTTACCTTACACAAAATTACTTTTATTCCTCTATTAAAACGCCTGTTAGTCTTTAATTAAATCTACAAATATAATGACGAACAATAATTATCGTAGTGCAAACTTGCACAGTAGAATCACACTTAATGCCTAGGATAGATATGTAAACTAGGCCACTCCTGAGAGCTAGTTTATAACAGAGCCTAAGTTAAACTTCTCGCCTATGCTGTGTGTTCTACAAACTCGTTCATTAGGGGGCTTAAAGCGATAGCGTCCGATCAAAGCGCTGTCGAGGTAAACAAATTGACATAGTGTAATAAAATACAGGACTTCGTGACGTAATAATTAGTATATTTAATGGGAGCTGACTCTGGCATCGTAACACAGTCTAACGTCTATCACGAGGTCAGAGGATTCGTATAATAAGTGACTTTTAATTATGTCAATTAAATTAATTTAGTTTTTGTATATAGCTTAAAAGTATAATTCAACACGTCTGTATAAGCACTATCAGATGACGGGTATCGATCAAATCATGGATCTTTGATGTTGTTTGTAGCTCAGAAGTTCATTTTAATATTTGCCATTTATAATTAAAACTAGAAAAAAACTTACATACTCCTTCATAGGCACCCTGTGTAAATACAGCGTAGTAATAAGATTATTTAACCTTTTAACTCCTTCCTTCCTTCCTTTAGTCGCTTGCTCACTGCTGAGCATCGTGATGGTCCCGACCCACTTGGTGGACCAATAAACCACCTTTAACCTTTAAACAACCTTTTTAATAACCTTTTAACTAAAACTAGATAAATAGACGATGTACTTTAACAACTTAATTAAAACCCCACAATACAAGGACATTTAAACACACAAATTTTAAAAATATTTTTATCGCCGAGAATGATCTCATCTAGCATCACCAGAACATTAACCACTCAAATCTTAAACTTATAGCCAAGAGACTATTATATCTGCTTCTCCACACACTACGTGCGTTCAATAAACGTTGTACTAGCCAGTCCAGTGTTCAATGTCGATCTGTAAACAATGGTTTGGTCGTTGGGAGTCAGCACACGGTTCGTCAGTGATGATAGGACGGCAATGATTGCGCGGTTAGCGCTGTCCTACACTTTACTACTGACAACCTACACTTAACTAGCTAGCTAAATTCGACAAAAGCTAACCTCTTTGTTCATAAGGAAACTATGTTTCTTATATTATCTGAAAATATAGCATCGATTTTTTTAACAGAGAGCAAGAAAACTTGTACAAGAAAACCCTTTAGTTCACTCTCGCGCCGGTAATCGGGCGAGGCGGTCGTGCGCGCATCACGCTTAGCTCGGCGCAACCCCGCGCCGCGCTGCGCGAGTGTTTACGATGGAAGAATCCGATAAAATTAGTGAAGCTGAGATGGAGTTGAAGTCAGGGAAGAGATTACATGAAAGTGATAAAGAAAATAGTGAAGAAATCAGTGATGAAGAGTGGACAACGGTGCAATCGAAAAAAAAACAACAAAGAAAAGAGGGTAGTGCAGATAAAAAAGAGATATACATTTCAAGCGAGGAGTGTCTTCCCAAGCAATTTGCTTTGGCGAAGCTATTGTTACAGCTGGAGATTAAAGATATTACGAATATCAAATATTTAAACCCTTATAAAATACGCGTAACATTTGATCGTGAGATACATTTGAAAGAGTTGGACGTTTTAAAAAACAAAGGGTGGCGCATCAATACGTCGTCGGAAGTGAGTTACTTGTACGGTGTCATAAAAGATGTTGACATGGATCTTACTGACGAAGAAATAATTCAAAATATTACGTGCCCCGAGCCAGCTGAGTTACTTTCGCTGAGAAGATTGTCGCGTAGAAATAGGGAAGAGAAAGAGGGAAGATGGACGCCTTCAGAGTCAGTACGCCTTTGCTTTAAAGGTAGTTGGCTACCTAAATATGTATATGTTCATGGTGTCAGGGTACACATCGAGCCATATGTGTACCCAGTTACACAGTGCTTTAAATGCTGGTCGTTGGGTCATACCGCCAAAACCTGTGTTACAAAGAAAGATGTGTGTCCAAAATGCAGCGGAGATCATGCGAACTGTAGCACCAAAATATTTACATGTGTAAACTGCTCAGGAAGACACATGGCTATGGCCAAGATATGTCCAGCATATCTCAAAGAGAAAGAGATTAGAGTAATAATGGCGGAACATAATTGTACATATATCAGGGCAGCCCAGCTATATGCAGCGACTCCCATGTATACTCCAGTAGCTAGAAGTGACCCTAAGGCTATGATGAAAGTCACTGAAAGGGTGGAACAAGCAGCACCTCGTCCAGGTCCCAGCAGGGATTCAAGTCCGTCGTGCGCTTCTATTCAGGACACCATATCTGAGAAGAGCGTTATATTGCAGCCAAAAATAATTAAAATGAAAACAAAGAAAGCGTGGAATATTATTAATGAGGAGAAAGAAAAAGAAGAAGAGCAAAAAGAACCTGAACCTGATAACCAGAAGAGAACGACGACGCTAGTGGAGCTTATATCAAGAATTAAGGAGGTTATATTTTTACGGAATGTGGAGTTACAAGATAAAATTAGTAGAGTTGTTAAGTTGTGCTTGGAGTGGCTTGTGATCGTAGTGGTAGAAAGTGCATCGGATTGGCCCATAGCTTCTTTAATACAAAGTTTTTTAAATCCTAATGGATAGGACATCCTTCAATAAACTGAACATTCTACAGTGGAATGCACAAAGTTTTAGAAATAAGTTAATTTCGTTTCAACCTCTTTTATCTAAAGAGAAAATTCACATTGCGTGTATAAGTGAAACATGGCTAGCGGACGACAGCTCATTAAACGTAAGTCAATATAATATTTACCGCGCGGATCGCGACGCACAAGGCGGCGGAGTTGCGATTCTCATTCACAGGTCATTGACCTCGCAGCGCCAGCGGATCAGCCTTCCTAACCGGGCTGTTGAGCTCGTGTGTATTAAGATTTTTAATTGTAAACTTATAGATAATATTATTTCTGTTTATTTCCCACAATCTTCGAAACCGACTTTAAATGATTTTAAGCATTTGTTTTCGATATTTAGTAGACGCTCGCTTATTTTAGGAGATTTTAACGGACATCATTTGTCGTGGTCTTCTAAAACAGATACTGTAGGGAGATGGATACAAGATGCGTTAACTGATAGTGAATATGTAATTTTAAATGACGGGTGTAATACACGGGTTAAGTTAGTCGATGGGAGATTACAAAAAACATCTCCAGACTTATCGTTAGCCACCTCTGATATTGCTTCACATTTCAATTGGTCAGTTTTACAAGAAAATTTGGGAAGTGATCATTTGATAATTAAATTGAGCGCTGGTTTTGATTCACCTATTACACGCACGGTTAGGAGAAACTATAAAAAAGCGGATTGGAATAGTTATAACTCATGTCTTAGTAACATATTTGACGGTGTAGTTATACCTGATGATAATCAAAAATGCTATGATATGTTTTTAGATTATATTAATTTAGCAGCCGATATTCACATACCTTTAATTAAAATTAGTAATAACATTGAGTCAAAATTTAAACCTAAACCATATTGGAACATTGAGATATCAAAAGCAGTAGCTTCACGGCGCTTGGCTTTGGCACAATTTAGAAAAAACCCTATTCCACGTAATTTATCCATTTTAAATGAAAAAATCTCAGCTGCTGAAAAATTAATAAGGGACGCGAGTGATAAATTTTGGCATGATTATTGTTCGTCTGTGAACGAAAAAACATCTTCATCTGAAATGTGGCAGCGTATGAGATGGGTGAAAGGTCATAGGTACAGTCAACAGCATATTAGTGAGACTCAAGCGTCACAGCTGTTAGAATCACTAGCTCCCGATTATGTCACGCCAAGCCAGCCAGTAGTTCAACAATATTATTCACAGTTAGATGTAAATATCTCCCTCCAGGAGCTAGACGCATGTATCAAACCTAAGGATACATCTCCTGGTTGCGATGATGTAACGTACTCTATGATAAAACACCTCCCGAGAAACGGCAGGTGTTATCTTTTATCGCTATATAATAGGATACTATCGACGGGTTTCGTTCCTGCTCAGTGGCGATCGGTAAAAATTGTACCTATAGTTAAGCCTGGCCGTGACCCAAATGAAGTCACTTCTTTACGACCCATATCTTTAATTTCGTGTATATGTAAAATCTTTCATTCAATTTTAAATAAGCGGTTAGAGTGGTATGTGGAACGTAATAATATGTTTTCTGTAAACACGGTTGGATTTAGAAAAAATAGAAGCTGCACGGACAACTTGAGTACCTTAATATGTAGAATACAGAACGGATTCTCGGAAGGCTTGCTAACAATGGCGTGTTTTATTGATATTTTAAATGCATACAATAATGTTGATATAACAATATTGATTTCTATCTTAAATGAAATCAGAGTAGGTCCGAAATTTTGTAATTATTTATGGAATTATCTTACAGAACGTTTGCTACATTTGACTGTGGGTAACAAAAAAATTACTAGGATATCAGGTGTAGGGGTTCCACAAGGAGACCCTCTATCCCCCTGTCTATTTAATATAATAACTATGAAAATATGTAAGTCATTAGAGGACAATATATATGTATCACAATATGCGGATGACTTCGTAATATATAATCATTGTTACAAAACATCTGAAGGCGGGCCTATTTTAGAATCCAGTTTAAATAAGATGAATGAGCTACTTAGTTACTTAGGATTAGACATTTCGTTAAACAAGACTAAAATATGCATTTTTAAAAGAGGTTACCGTACTAATACGGAATGCATTAAATTAAATGGTTCAACTATAGAAATTGTGGATACCGTCAAATACTTAGGTCTTTGGCTGGACAGAGGATTAAGATGAACTAGACATATAAATGAGGTTAACGATAAGTGTTATAAATTTATTAATATATTTAAAGTTTTGATAGGTTCATCTTGGGGAGTTCACCCCATTCATATGAGGCGGCTGTATTTAGCTTTAGTTCGAAGTCGAATTGATTACGCAAGCTTTTTATTTGACAACTGTTGTCGCTCGAAAATAATCAAGCTAGACAAATTACAGAACCAGTTTTTACGTCTCATTGGTGGTTTTATAAAAAGCACTCCTATTCACGCGATGGAGTCAGAATTGAATGTCTCTCCTCTGTTTGTTCGTAGGCAGTATCTAGCGTCAAAGTATTGGCTTAAATCTAAGTCGATTCGAGATTGTGATTTAATTGAGTTACTCGATGAGCTGTCGTATCGCATGCGCCTACCGTACTGGCGTAAGAAAAAGAAACCGTTACTTGTGACTGTACATAATATCCTAATATATAATAGTTTTCATTCTAGCAAACAAGTAGAAATGTTTAGTTTGGATACATGGGTCAGTAATATTGATTTGTCTGATGTGTTGGAGATCAATATCACTCCTTTAGATAAACCTAAGAGATCTTATAACCCCTTAGATCTTAAGATAAAATGTGTAAAATACCTTCGTAATAAATATGTAGGATACTATACCTTATTCACAGATGGATCTATGTCAGATGGTAAACGAGGCTCCGCATTTTTAGATGCAGAGACTGGTCATTCTATGAAGTTTAACATACGTTCTAAGATAAGTATTATGAATCTTGAACTTATTGCTCTAGCTGAAGCCATATCATATATAGAATCTATTAATTTTGATAAGTTTGTAATATTTACTGACTCAAAAAGTGCCATGTTTCACTTAGCTCGTTGTGTTAGTGGGTCTAGTTCCAGAGGCATTCCTTTGGCTTACAGTATTCTCAACAATCTTGTAAAATTAAGAAATCTAAATAGAGTTGTTAAAATACAATGGATTCCTTCACATGTTGGCTTGGCGGGTAACGAAGAAGTAGATAAATTAGCTAAAGAAGCATCCGTTGATGGAGATATAATATTTAACTGCCTCCCATGTTACACCGATTTGATTCCATTTATTAAAAACAATTGTTTTGAGCTCTGGTCAGAGTATTTCGATGAGAGATCACTCTCTAAAGGAATCTGGTACAAAACGGTGCAACCCTCGCTCCTTCGCTCCCCATGGTTCCTACGGGCCGACATGGGAAGGGACGAGATAGTCACAGCTGCACGTCTTCGTTCGGGTCACGTTCCATTGAACATGTTTGCGCATATGATGAATAAGGTCGAGTCTCCTACTTGTGATCGTTGCGGGCTAGTTGAGGATGTATATCATGTTCTGATGGAGTGTGACTGGAATAAAGACTTGAGACGCAAATTGTTTGATTGTAACCATGTATTCTGGCAGGTTGGGGGTTGCAACAGTATACTGGCGCAACCCTCGTCTCCAGAGGCTAGGCGACTCTATGAACTATACAATACAGCTGTTAAGTTAAGAAAATCTGTTTGCTGATTATTTTGTATAATGTTACAAGGGTGACATTTAATTAAAACCCTGTATAAATGAATAAATGATTAAAAAAAAAAAAAAGAAAACCCTTAAACATATAAAGTAGAATATTTCAATCTATTGACATGGAAAAATATGTCTCGAACTCAGCCAAAAACTCTTCCGAAGGTTATTTTAGTGTATACATATATAAAGGTTATTTTAATTATAACCCAGGGGTCTTCAAATCTAGAGTAAATTGGTTTCTTTTAGGCAACCGTGCTACAACTTAGACTATAGTGGTGCTTAACATCAGGCAGGCTACAGTCAAACGTAGGCTTATTTCGTGTTAAAAAAAAATATAAGCATTTTCCTGTGGTTGGAAAGGTGTGGGCCGTTGTGACTAATTTCAGCTAAGTGATCACGTAGCTACGGCGTCTACGTACGGAGTACGGTGTAAGAGGCTTAAGTGGAAATTATAGTGCAATTTCTTAGCAATTTCATACATGAAACGCCGTATTTCAGATTTTCCGAATAAATTGACGAGGTTAAGGAACGCGGGGAAATTCTTTAGCGGATTTGAGGCATTTACTTTATGGGTTTAGGGTCTTACAAGCGATGAGTTGCGAGATTCTGATACCAATATTTAAGTTGTTATACCAACCGAGACGTGTGTTTGTATGGGATAGAAGACACTTATTTATGAACTTTATTTTCATTTCCAATGTAGCACAATTTTGATCAGTTGGTAGATCATATTCAATATGTATTATATCCTGAGAAGGTTCTTTATCATCCTTGAGCTATAATAAAATTTATATAAAATTTAGTCAAAAATAATTTGCTTTTGTAAATCGGTTTTCAATTAGTATACTGAATAGTATAGTAGGGGGAGTCACGACCCTTAGTCATGAGGAATATGACTCAAAAAAGATATAGTAGACTGTACCATTGCTTAATAAATCATGTCAGTCAATTTTAATTGTGTTAACTTCTCTAGCTTTATTCTTTTATGTCCACAAAATATAAATACATTGTGGTTATTACGTGTGTAAGCTAGTCATCAATACCACACAAGTCGTCGATCACACCCAAATCACATTTTAATTATTATACACTTGAAAACACCCTCCATCATCTTTTGTCATTGCTTTACAACAATTTCCTGCGGCACACCGATGAATTATGGTTTTGCAGCCGAAAAATGTTGGTAAACGATTTTCAATAAAAAAATATTTTAATAGCCCTTTGAAAAATGTCAATAATGGCTTCCGAATATTACAATAGGGTTCCGTCCAACGACAGGCTTTATTGTGAGAGCTCAATAGGTGCCTTGCCAGTGGAAAATAGCTCGTCCAATCATTGCTTTTATGCTGGAGCTGGTGGAAGGGTGGCAACTCTTCTTTGAATACTCAAAGTAGGTAGTAAATTGAAATCACATCTGTGGACCGGCCGAAGGTTATTTAAGCCTATAATGTGATGGAATTTTCAACTGACATAAAAGTTATGACTATATTATACTAGCTGTGCCTGCGACTTCGTCCGCGTAGAATAGCTATTTTGGGCTTTAATTCTTTAAATTTTGAACCATTTTCGCAGCGCACGCAACGGAAGCCCTCAAAGATGAATAATGTTCCCCGTATTTTTCACATTTTCCATTGTTTCTTTGATCCTATTAGTTGCAGCGTGATGTTATATAGCCTAAAGCCTTCCTCAATAAATGGTCTATTCAACACAAAAAAAAATTCAATTCGCACTATTCGTTTCTGAGATTAGCGCGTTCAAACAAACAAACAAACTGTTCAGCTTTATAATATTAGTATAGATATGTATGTATGCAATACTACAATTAAAATAACTTGTATCCTACATTTTGTAATCATTCTACACACATAGTTCCAAAGTTAGTCTAAAACCTCAAACCTGTATCCTTATTCCAAAGAGAGATACGTGTCTTTCACCAAAGTTTCACAATCCGAATACATTTCAAACAAACAAAGCAAGAGACGACCATTAAATCGCATAAATTTCAAAACCAAACTTGGAAAGAAAACAATGAAAGAGATACCAGCATAGGTTTTGCATCTACACTCGGGAGCGTTATCTCAAATGGTTTTGCGCTTTCAAAGCACTCCGTGTACAAAAACTCGTGCAAGAATGAATATGTGGCACAGTATGGATGAAAACCAAAAATCTATTGTTTTCTGCTTTAAATACCACAATATATAAAATCTTTACAATATACACATTTATAGCTACATCAAATTTATAACGCAGAGTGAGAATTCATAAAATGAAAGTTAAAAAATATACTTAACACATTACATGTATGTACATGTGCTCGTATTTAATTTAAAAGTAGAACGCTACGAAGCTTAGCGGCTAAAATAAGAATCGTAAAAAGGAGACGAATAAAATCGATCTAAAGCTATAGCGAAGGAACTCCTTACTGTTAGTGCATTCAACTGTGAAGAGAGACGGTGGCGGTGCATTTGTGCCAGATAAAACTTTTAATGACTATGAGCACTGGAGTATAAAGGATATGATCGCGACGTTCCTTCATCTGGACGACAGCATCCGAAGCTAATAGATAAGGAAACTTTCTCGATTGAAAAACTTCAGTTACTCACCTTCAAATTGGGGCACAATTCAAAATTCAAAGTTATAATTTGACGCCGGATATTTTAACAGCTAAAATAATTCGAACAAAAGGCTTTAAACCTTTTTTCAGTTCCAATAATTTGACCAGTGTAATGTGGAAAGTACTGAAATTAGTGTTATGGCTGCGCCGTTGTAATTACAAAGCTCTATAATTGAGTCATTATTTCGTATTTTGGTGAAGTTATTTGATGCGCCGGCATTTTGGTGGAATTTCCATTATGAGTTACTTAAAAAGACTGAAATTAATCACCATTGAGGTTAAAAGGCTTAGTAACAAAATAAACAGCAATTAATGACTTTAAAACAAAGTGACTTGTCACTATTTCCGTGCAATTCAAAAAACCATGGGTTAAAATGATATTATTATTTTCATCTAAACTACATAATAATATGTACATTTATACATTCTCTTAAAGGTACACTCCATCTTAAACTACAAAGGTAGCAGAATTTTATAATATTTTGTACTATACAGGTTTTTACAAAATTTTTTTTTTTTTTTCATAAGCTAAACAAATATTATCTCTTACCTAACCTACTCTAATAACGCTCTGTAATTACATGTTTTATAAAGTTGATAGCGTGACTGTTGAGACCACAAATATCACCTACATTATGCTTGAACTTTGTCATCGGGTTTAGTTACGCTTCTTACACCCAAAGGGTGAGCCTGAATATAGGGCACAGAAATGTCATCCCATTGTCTCTTGCGATACAAAATTGTTGGGGCTTATAAATTAGTTCTAGTTTAATAAGATTATGAAACAATGTACAAAAAAATAGACCAATTTATAAAACGCTTTGTGCTCCTTGTAGGACGAAATACAAATGTTTTGGTTTTGGTTTTACAGTGAAATCCAATTAATTTGATATGCTTAGGGTTTGAAGTTCGTGTAGTATCTCATTAATTTAATTAGATATTAATCTTGTCTAGTTTGTTATAATAATTAAAATAATAGAAAATTCTTGATAAATTTCAATGAAATTTTGATTCGATAGGATCCAGATAACAATATGATATGTATTATATTAGAAAATTAGAAGGAAACATCTGGGCAAGAACAGCACAAGACAGGGAATATTGGCGTAAGAGGGCGGAGGCCTATGCCGTGCAGTGGGCCCTATTAGGCTGATGATGATGATGATGATGTATAATATAATATGTACATTGTAACACTATCTTACGTGATCTCACAGGACTTATATTTTGAAGTTGATTAATAATGTAAATAATCACCGTATATTACATTAAAGTGCAACACTTTAATTTATGTATGTTTATTTCTGTTTGTAATTTTTGCGTTTTTATGGTGTACACTAAAGTTATATTCTATTCAATATTATTGATTCCCCAGATCTTACTTAGATAAAAATAAGCATAAGCGGCCATTATTGTATGCTTTAAAACATGGTCTTATAAATATATATATTTTTACAGGAAATAGGCTCACGCTTGATAACAACTTGCCTGATGTTTACAGAATTAGTGAGCTCCTCCTCCTTTAAGTGATAGCTCAATACTATTGTGATGACCCCGACCAAAATTGTAGAACATTAGACGCCATTTATTATGATCGGTGGCTGCATTTGCAAAAGTTATGAAAGATAAGATAAAGATAAAGAATCTTTATTGATAATGTAAAATTGTAACATACATAGGTAAAAGTACTAATATCACAGAATATGCTACACACATTACAATATCTCGTCAAATTGAATTTATAACATTCAGCTTATATAAAATTTTAGAAGTTACATATGTCTAGTTTTATTAATAAAATAATGAAAATTTTTGTTATTAAAATCATGTCAAACTTAATAATAGGTATGTAATCATACAATATGTCAACTTAAATAAATCTTGGTACTGTCACTTTAGCTGTATAGGGGCTAAAATGACAATTTGGCATCACACTCCTTACCTAGTAGTTAATTACATAATTTCTAAGCAAGATTAGAATCAATTGGTAGTTGACTGTAGTCATTTTCAAATTATTCATTAAAACTGTATAGTGTCTGATCTAACAATAATTGTTTGACGCTATTGCAAAATTGCTGATCATTATTCAAAGACAATGTGTGCGGGGAGTTTATTGAACAGTTTCTCTCCCATTATAGTGGGTAGTTTCTTAGTCATACACAGCCTAGGCACAGTTGGTTTTAACAATACTCTGTTTATCTTGGTTCTATTTGAGTTATAAGTTTTAAGTTTAAACAAATGTGGATTTCTTTTTACAAACTTTATAATCTCTAATATATATTGCGACACTGACGTCAAAATCTTCAACTCTTTGAAATGGTTTCTACAAGACTCTCTATATCTACCTCCCACAAGTCATCTTATTGCTCGTTTCTGCATTATTAACACTCTTTCAAAGTCTGTCGCATTGCCCCATATACTTATGCTATGCCGTATGAAAGTATAGAGTGTATGTATGAATAATAAGTTTCCTTTAGGTGCTCTGGGCTTGTTATTGGTTTCAACTGTTTTAATGCATAAACCCCTTTTGCCATTTTTTTACAAGTATTATTAATATGTTGTTTCCATGCGTTTTTTTTAGGCGTTCTGACGGTAGCAGAAATACGCAGGTTCGAATACTGCCGGTCGTGATTATTTTCGCTCATTTTCCAATAAAAAGTTTAATATAAAACTTAATTCACAATGAAATTCATGACAAAGTTCATCTATTTTAGTACATTTATTATATTTTATCTTATTTTTTACAAATATGGACACCCCACCATGAATAAAATTTTGTCTCACATAGTAATTAGCATGTTTGAAATCCTTAAAAGCTATATTTTCTACCTCACTATTACAAAAATTTTATTATTAATCATCATAAAAAATATGCTCGATGTAGGTAATTTAATCTACACCGTAATCGTAACAAACTTTTCAAAAAGAACCGGGACAAAAATCATAGTTCAAAAACACACAAAGTCGGCAAAAAGGAAAGATTTACCGACTAACAGCAAACAAACAATATCGGACGGCTGCAGGCAAAACTTTTGGGGAGTTTATATCGGTTCAATGCTGAAATAAAAAGAATCAACGATTTATCCTTACCTGTTAAATTGAAAAAGTTACCGGGACCAATGTAAGGGCAGATTTACGCGCGCCGCCTGCTGAGGAATATCAAAAAAGTTTAAAGCAAACGCTTACCGTTCGCAAGAGTTGCGACAGGACTATGCGGCTCTTAATAATTTCCGAACGGATTGAAAAATGTAAAGGGGTCCGCTTCGACCAGAGTTTTTGGATTAGCTTCAGGGAAACTGAAAAATGCTAACTGGCTTTGGAAATTCTTTACGGGTTTTTGTTGGAATAAATAATTTTTCAGATATGTGTCAAACAGGATTTACCAAGAATTTAAATTCAATGACTTTGCCAAAATATATGTTCCATGACGAACGACAAAATATATATTACTCCAATTTTAGTTCAAACTTTAATCAAACTATTCAAAAACTATAATCTTGTCAAATCTTAAATTGATTCAATGCCGAGATATTCTTATTTTTCTTGATAAAAAAAATTACATAAATGACAGAACCTCAACGCAATAATGGAAATGATTATATATTCCCAACCATATTTGTTTGTTTACAGTTTGTTAAATCGAAGAAATTCAACTAAAACAATGAAAAAACAATTAACAACCGATTTTTTCATTGCTTTAAAAAATTGCTGGAGAGGGATTATAACAATATACGAGTATATCTTTAGATATAAATAGGCCATACTGAGACCAATACGGTTATTTGTTAATCTCAATTTATCGGATTATAAATCCCATTTCCGATAATTTACACATGGCAACCTTAATCACCTAACGGATACATAAATTTTGGCTTTGTCTGGCGCGCAATTGGCATACAATCATTAAAAGCGAAACCATGTAATATGCGATAACTTTCTCACTGAAGTTATGCATAAAGTAAAATATTTAGTTTAAAAAAAATGAAAAAAATAAAACATACACGGACATAATGTCAATAATCATGTTTCTACTTCAAACGCCCCGAAAAGTAACGGTTAAACTACCTACGTTGTAATTTGATTTTACAAAACATTGCACAAAAAAAAGCGACGTTCCAATCAAATTGACCCAGAAAACAGTATTCGATGTAAGCCTCAACGTAGCTGGGTTGCAGCACAAATGTTTGTTCAAGACTGTATGTAGCACCTCTACGATGCTACGCTCCGAGCTACGGGGACTCGTAGCAGCCTCTACGCGACGTGTCCGACCCATTGGGCTGGAAACATTTACTCGATTAGACGGAAGGCACACGCTTTAGTGGTGACGGAATTCTGTAGCTCGACCAGCGACTGATTTGTGTACCTCACGTCCCGACTCTACGATGACAATGTCTTTGTTAGCGCTCGCTGCGTGTCGGGCCTGACACGACACATCCGCCCGATCGACAATCGCGTCATTTCAGCACCTAAATCAACTGTATTATTCGACTAGTTCCGATTTCCGTGAGTTATTTGGCTGTTATCTCTTCAGAGACGTGCCAGTCGAACACTTATCAATGTCAGGTTACGGTCGCTTGGGTTAAAAGTAAAACGAAATGCGGTGTGTTGCGCCCCGTCACATTAGTTAGGGGGCCCGCTTAAGTGGAAGAATTTGCGGTATCACTTGAACAATGGACACGTTTAGGACTGACTTTTGTTCGCCGAGATTTTTGGCGCAGTCTTGGACAATAGCGTAATAGTGTCATTTTGCATTTTAACGACCGAAGAATGTACACCGTTACCTAGTTCAGGAAAAAGATGTTATGATTTTGTTAAAGTAAATTCTAAGAAAACAGATTCTTTATTCGAGAGCCAAATAGATAACTGAGATTCCACTTCACTGAGGAATCTAATAAGGTACCTGGTACAAAAAATCACTCTCAGCAGAATAAAAAGGCAGCGTCAAACTATGTAAGCCGCGCATAAGTCTCGACACTGGAGAAATACTCTCGCATCATTCACTTCAGCTTCATTGCCCTCTGTGTTTTAGGCGTATCATTTACCTTGGAAAGGGTTTTACCTTTATTTTTATTAAACTTAGGATAAAGTATGAAAATCCCTGTGAAAACTAGTAACAGCGGTTTTAAAACAAAACTCAGGCCAACTTGTACAAATATACCAAACAGATTACAGAGTTTACATATAAATTAAATTTGGTGTCTTACGCAAAAAATACGAATTATTAAATTACAAGTTCATTTTCAAAAACTTGTACACAACTTGACACTATTATCTTTTATTACAATCGTCATCATCCACCGCTGGTTTCGTCCCACTGCTGTGTATAGGCCTCTCTCATTATGTGCCATAGGCTTTGATCTTAATTTATTAAGAATTTTGATAAATAATATTTTTTTAATGGATCAAAAATATTCAAAACATTACAACAACAAAACATGGATTTGAATATCCACAGGAAGATAAGAGACAATAAGCTAGATTATAATCATGTTTGACATGTGAAATACAAAGCTATGGGGTAATGGGATCAAAGCAACCGCAAGTCTACACTGACAACATGGAGCTGATAACGTATGGAGTATGAATGGCATTTGTTGATCATAACTTAATTGAAAATGAGCATAAATAATCCCCACCGGCAGGTTTTGAATCTGCGTTGACTACACGTACAACCTTCTTGGGAGTTTAACACTTGGCAAATAACTCATGGCTTTTTGTATTTATTTTTAAATTTTGGTTAAGCAATGGAGTATTTGATTAGTCCAATCTATCCGGTTTTTTTTAAAACTAGAAGTAATTCTAGACTACAAAAGTAATGTTGTAGATGTTAAGAAATAAAGAAAAGGATATGCAAACGAAATGTGAGCTATCTTCAGCTGTAGATATTCGAAATACACCAGTTACATTTGGAATAAGAATAGTATTAGCATATTATGTATACTATACCTCAAAAATGTGTTTATGATGTCTCCATATTAAGTTTGCTCTGTGGTTTGTGATTAAATGCGACTTCGAAGCTTCATCTCAGCTATATTTAGGTTTAATTAATAAGTATATTGGGTTTATATGATTAAAACTGTCTCTAGATTTATGATTTGTAAGACAAAAATTATGCAAAAATAATGAGATGATTCTAGTTCTATGGTATTATTTCAGATAAAAAGTTGACCTCTTAACATTTAAAATTTTATTTATAACTATGTATCCTTAAGTAAAGAGACCCGAACTGTAACCTCTTTTTAACCAATACTATAAATTCCTGTTACGGGTCTAAACAAACTTAACCAGGTTCGCTCGACTGGAAAAATACGGACTCATTTGTACGTCTCATTACCCACGAGCAGAGCAGCCAGCGGGAACTAGCGCTCCTTTACATCGAGACTTTAAATAACAACAACATTCCGCGTAAACACCCGACGGTTATAAAAACTTGCCACCGCAATTGAAAGCAGATGCCAACCGTTTAATAAAAAATAAACGCCACCACCCAACGTAATCTATCACGCTCGGTCATAAGCTGACTTTAATGCTAGGTCACTTCAGACCTTTTTGTTGACGTTAATATTACTTAACGTTTTCCGAAATAATAAAAAAAGATACGCAGTCATCGGTCGCGGCCGCCCCTCAAATGAAACGTCAACGTCGGGATAAACGTCTGAATATTCATTGGAGCCCATGACGTGACGTCATTCATTTTTAATAACGCCCAAAAATGCAAAAGTTGATATAAAATTGTGCGGCGTGATGCGACAAATTTGATAGCGATGTCATTAGGGGCGATGCGGTCAGCCGTGTTCGAGGGCGTACGGTAAACACGCTCCAGAGCTGACAAATAAATAGGGTATTGTGGGGCAAAAATTGCGATCTGAAAACATGCGGTTAAAGAACTCGTTAGTGTGTAAAAAGCTGCCATTACAGATGTAGCATGGCCGTAGTGCCCTCGACTGCGGTCACCGTGCAGGGGAGCGCGGTGGAGAGTCGTAGAATGCATGCTGCCTCGGGCAATTTCACCCTTTGTTTTAAATGATGAGAAGTCGTCTTTGCAAGGACGCTAAGTGGGAAGATGTCACTGTTCTGTTGCTCCCGGAGCTCTTCAAATGTCGAGCATTCTTCGCGAGTCGTGATGCGAGACGAGTGCACGTTTTCAACAGCCTTTTGTTACGCCGTAGGGCCAAGTTTGCGGGTGTTATTGGATAAAGCAGCTCTCGAGAAGTTCTATATTAATATTTTTTTAAATATTGATGCAAACAAAAAATAGTCTTTTGATATTAACCTATAATTATTTTTAATATAAGATTGTTAATTTATCTAATCATACATTCTAGTATGATAGACGTATGTTGCATTCTACACTCTGCAGATTTAGTTCTGTAACGTTTAATCATCAAAGTATTCATTAAAATCTCAAAATAAATGCACGTTCCCAAACTCACATTAGTTTAAATCACTCATAACTCTGGCACGACCAAGACAGTCTCGCGATAAATCATTAGGCAGCAATTAGCAAGAATGCCGTGGCTTTAACGATCCACATGTTGTAAGTAACCGCCCGAGATCCACTACAAACGCAAATGAGGATCGTTCCCAGAGGGTTTCTTGCGTAGACTTTATAACTATGATATACGTAATAAGTGTAAATACATACATACATGTACAAAACTAGAACCACAATATTCGAGGACATGTGTCTTCCGTGGTAGGACCTGGGCGCCCACCACGATGTATCTGCCCAAGAGAACTCCCCTAGCGAATAAATTCTGCGGGGGAGTTACGACCCTCAGTCTTGAAGAAATACAACACGAGCATAATTATTTAACTAATGTATTTTTTCTAATTTATCAATATATATCTGTACATATCTGTTTAGAAATGTATCATTATAATGTCATCCGTTTTTCTGCGCAAGGTAAAATATAACATCCTATCTTTGTAACATATACGGTGACAAACATAAGTCATATCAGGACGTTATTAGTTTTTTTTTATTATGTATAAGTTTAACACTAGATCACAATTTGCGTGATGTTAAATAGTTTATGCTACATTGAAAATCTAAATAGCAACATACGAATCAACGATAAAGCGTTATATTGTTTATAAGAAAGTAGTACTTGCCTATGCCTTAAATGTGATTTGATTTTTTTTTACCACAATGACACTATTGCTTACCAGATCCAATTGCTTATGAGAAAGCAGTATGTTTATGTTTTTCTTTGCTTTGAGCTAGAGCTTAGGCTTTAGCTTCTTTTATTACAATAGCGCCTCATTACGTAGTCTACCAGTTTATATAGTCAATGTTTCCGAGCAAATGAGTTTCTCAAATGAATCGTTACTGAGTGAGCGAGGAATCATTCCGTGAGCGAGTTCGAGCGTTTTCCAATTCTGCTCGCTCGCTTTTTCAACGTGTCAAAATGATTGACCGAAATGTTACGCGGTGATTGTCTATTACTGGATCGCGTCTGGCTTGTTTGATGATCAATGTGGGGTATGGAGTTTTAATTTTGAAATTTTTATCTGTGGATTGGTGAACGGCAGTATTTGTTCATAGTTAGACCTATATAGTCAGATAAAATATAAATATTTACATAAAATATAAATAGTAAGATATATTATAATAGAAAGATATACATGAAAGGATACGAGGAAAATGCAAAAATAAAGAAAACCGATTCATGAGCGCTTCTGTGGCCTGGATTATATTTTTGTAAGGTCCAGCTGCTCGTGATCAAATAGTAATAATAATTAATTAATTAAATTAATTTTTCCACGTAATTTTTGACGTAAGTGCTAGCCGGTTAATACAACTAAATTAGTAATAATAAGTTAGTGATCACAGCGGCTGTTAAATCAAATGCACTCGTTATTTAAATAACCAACATATTAAAATAAAAATACTACTTTTTCATTTAAGTTGATTGTTATACTATTTAATATTAATTAAATTTTGCTTATAAATTATAATAGCTGAGTCAAACAACCAGTTAGATTTATTCTTATCAATCAATCAATCAATATCAAAATGAATAGCTTACCTAATGTTTTACCTAGAATAATACAATTACTTTTCTTATCCAAATATGGAATGTTTGTAATGCTTATATTATTCTAGTTGTATAGCTCGTTATGTTCCTGGTACTCGCACACAATGGTCATAACATTCGTAGACCACCCAACGATCCTCGTACCACGCGGATCAGGTTACATGTCGCCAACTCAGCATCCGGCCGATAAGGCTCGGCTTAGGTGTTAGGTATAAAATAAGATTGCATGTTAGAATAAGGGCAGTCTAAATAAAATCTTTAGTCTGAACAGACGTAGTGTTTAATTAATTAGTTTTTAAAAAGACTTTCGTGCGTTCCCGACTTTTAACTGGCGCAGCCGGGCCGGATATCAGTTGCTAGCCAGCGCGTGTGAATATTCGCGTGAATTCCGCGATCCTCGAGCGGCAGCATTGTGCCAGCACCCTAGCATCGGAAGCTGACACCGGTATCCCCGAACCAAACAAATTTGTTAAAGCGGACTACGATGGCGCTGGGCATGTAAGTACATAGAGTAGCATCCTCTGGAGTAAAATCCTCCTGCTTACCCCATCCCCATCCACGAAAATTGTTTCCTAGTATAAGCCTATTTTATTGTGATTAAAATTGCACAATTTAAGTAAATTTAGTTATATTGTGATTAAAATTGCACAATTTAGGATAATTTAGGGTAACTGTGACTAAAACTGCACAACATAGATTAATTTAGATATATACGCGATTAAAATTGCGCAATAGGTTAAATTAGGTAAATTGTGACGAAAATTGCACAGATAATTATAATTAAGTATAAAATATTTTAATTTAGAAGGAATAGTAATAGATAGTTGTAAAAATGGTGGATGCAGCCACAGCAGCTACCATAGCACCGCCCCTTCTTAGGGACATGTTAAAACTGGTCCCTGATTACGACGGCAACACTAAAACTTTGACGCTTTTCCTTAAAAAATGCGAGTATGTCATTCAGTACTTTCAAGGTACCACCCAAAGAAATGAATTCCTTATGCAATGTCTCACCAGCAAACTCGTTGGAAAAGCTGCCGCCCTAATCAGTGAGCGGGGTGACTTCACAAGTTATGACGACCTCAGGGCATTATTGATCCAACATTTCGGAGACCCGCGTAGTGAAGAGTCAGTAGCGTTTGAACTAGAATCCCTTAAATTGAAAAGCGGAGAGTCCTATCTAGATTTCTGCGGACGTGTGCAGGACATGCGCGCAATATTATTTTCGAAAATTCACCAAAATTCGGCAAATAGCGAAGACGTGAAACAGGCGAAGAAAATAATTCATAATAACACGGCTTTGAACGTCTTTCTCTACAACCTACCTGAACACATGGTTAGGGTGATTCGGCTGAAACAACCCCTAACTCTAGAAGATGCCCTTAAACATGTCCTGGAGGAAGTCAACTTCCAGGATCAATACCAATTAAGATCAAAAATGCTACAGCACTTGACAGTACCAAAACCTCCACCTCTTCCGGTAATGCAACAACAACAATTCAAATTCGGTATCCCTAATCAAGCCCCAATTGCATTCAGACCACAGCCTATCCGACCTCCATTTAATATTAACAATAATTACAGACCTCCTATGCAGTTTGGTTACAAGCCAAATTTCCCAACTCAAACAAACATACCGCGACCTCAAATGACCCCCTTTGGGTACCGCCCACCTCAGCCATTTAACCAAGGAGGGTATCGCCCTCAAGCAGGACAATTCGGATACAGGCCGCCACAGCCTCAAGGCTTTCGTCCACAACCGGGACAGTTTGGTTACCAGCAACCCCAACATCAAGGCTACAAACCACCAGTGCCATTTACCAGTGACGTCACCATGAGAACGGTACAACCAAGGCAGGTACCCCTGAATGAAATAAACATAACACAGGAACAGGCCGACGACTTCAACCCTAATTATGAGGAACAAGGTTATGGTTACTATGAGGACCCTAACTTGTATTACGACCCCATGGTTGAATACACTGAAGAACAAATCAATGAAGAAGAGACCAAGGACGATACAGTGGAAAATTTTTGCTTAACCCTGAGCTCAAAACCCCCGAGGTAATTGAGCTCAACTACGACGCCACCCGAAAACTACCCTATGTAAAATTCAACGATATAAATGCAAAATTTATGCTAGACTCAGGAAGCAGCAGATGTTTTATCAGCCCAAGGAAGGCAGACACTCATTACCAGCAATACAAAAGAAATGAACCCTTCGAGGTAACAAGTACTCACGCATCCAGTTCACATAATCATGTGGTGGACATACCCTTATTCAAAGAATTCAACGAAGAAATGGACCACAAGTTTTTCGTATACGACGTAGACCCCAAATATGATGGAGTCATTGGATGGGACTTAATGCTTAAATTGAAAGCCAAAATTGATCTAGACGACAGAACTTTCAAAACACAAAACGCAACCATCCCAATATATTATGACAAGGATCATTCGGTGACCCTAGAACCAAGGTCAGAAACTCGGGTAAAGATTCCAGTGTCCGTAGAAAACGGAGATGCAATTATCGAATACAAACAATTTTGTGAAAATGTCAGGATGCCTGCCGCTATTGTGAAGTGTGAAAATTTTTATGCCACCACAGTTATCCAAAATGCATCTGAAAATGAAGTAGGCATGACTATAAAGAAACCCTTTGTTGTACGGCCAGTCCGAAACGATGACGTAATAGCATGCGACCTGAATTACATAACGGAATCTACTGAAGTAGAAATTGATCAGCTACTCAAGGAAAACCTAGCAAAGCTACGCTTAGACCACCTTAGCTCGGAAGAAAGAAAAGCTATACATGACTTATGTATAGAATATAAAGACATATTCTACTGTGAAGACCTACCCCTTACCTTCACGAATCAGGTTAAACACCAAATCAGAACAACAAGCGACAACCCTATATACATAAAGCCGTATAGACAGGCCCCAGCCCAAGCTGAAGAAATTAAAAATCAAGTAGAAAAGCTGCTCAAGGACGACGTGGTACAAGAATCACACTCACCTTGGAGCGCTCCGGTGCACCTCGTCCCTAAAAAGCTTGACGCTTCCGGACAAGTAAAATACCGAATGGTAGTCGATTATAGGCGCCTTAACGAAATAACGACGGACGATCGCTACCCTCTACCGAACATCTGTGACCTTTTCGACAAATTAGGTAAAAGCAATTATTTCACAACACTGGATCTTGCTTCCGGTTATCATCAGATCGAGATAGCAGAAGAGGACAGACAAAAGACAGCGTTTTCTACCCAAAATGGTCATTATGAATTCCTTCGCATGCCATTTGGCTTAAAAACGGCCCCAGCAACCTTCCAACGTGCCATGGACAACGTACTAAGAGGGCTGCAAGGTATACACTGTTTGGTATATCTAGATGATATACTTATATATTCTAACGGACTCCGCGAGCATCTGGAGAAGTTACGCGCAGTCTTTGATAGGCTCAGACTCACCAACCTCAAGGTCCAACTAGACAAATCAGAATTCCTACGGAGAGAAGTTCAATATCTTGGCCACACACTAACTAAAGACGGACTCCGACCAAATAATGACAAAATCCAAGTGGTGATTGACTACCCAATTCCAGAGACTCAGACAGAAATAAAAAGATTCCTGGGATTTATTGGCTACTATCGAAGATTTATCAAAGATTTTTCAAAAATAACACAACCGTTAACAGCTTGTTTAAGGAAAGGAAAAACTGTTGAAAAATCGGAAAAATACATCGAAGCCTTTCAAAAGTGTAAAGAGCTGTTAATCAACGCCCCGATACTTCAATACCCGGACATGAACAAGCCCTTCATATTGACCACCGACGCTTCGGAAGTGGCAATAGGAGCCGTGTTATCCCAAGGGACAATTGGCTCTGACCGACCTATTGCATACGCCAGTCGAACTTTATCGGACACAGAAAGAAAGTACAGTGCCATCGAAAGAGAGCTATTGGCAATAATTTGGGCCACAAAACACTTCCGGCCGTACTTATACGGAAGGAAATTTGACATTGTTACCGACCACAAACCCTTGCTCTGGCTATATCAACTAAAAGAGCCGGGCAGTAAGTTAATACCACCGCCGGTTAATACAACTAAATTTAATCATGCCTTACGGGAACTATAATACAGTAAGTTAACACGTTGGCGTTTACGACTTCAAGAATACGATTTTGACATAAAACACAAAAATGGACAACTAAATGCAAATGCTGACGCACTATCACGTCTCAAACTTAATGCATTGACTACAGCAGAAGAACCTGACGATATATCAATGATTGTCAATCTAGATAATCCTTCTCAGCAATCTGACACCATATCTATATCCGACTCAGAGAGAACGGCAACCAACAGTCCTATAACTATCTCAGACACAGATTCCATAGACCAAATTTTGAGTAAGGAACCCGAATGTCTCGTACCATCGGAGACAAGTTCCAGCGCTACAGAAACGATTCATTCAGGCAGAGACTTAGAATCTCTAGGTATACCTATATTACATGAAGCTGTGGACACAAAACCAAACCAAATACTCGTGTTTCAAAAATTCACTGACGGACTACAAGTAACCGATATATCTACGAAACATCAAAAAATTCTAGAGGTTTTCTTACCTCACGGCAAACCAGACCTTATATGTGAATTCCTAAAGAAATACATTAAACCCAAGAACAAATACTTCGTTTACTTCGAGACCACACAGCACCGACGAGAATTTAGCAACGTTGTGATTTCCATGTTCAAACAAGGCACTATCAATTTTCATGAATGCACCGAGAGAGTGATTAACGTTGAAAATGAAGACGAGCAGAAATTGATAATCAAAAAGATACACGAAGGAAAAACATGCCACAGAGGTATAACAGAAACAATTAAAAGAATAAAGCGATCTTATTATTGGCCCGACATGCAAGAAACGGTCTCTGCAGTAATTAACTCGTGCGACCAATGCAGGATCGCCAAGTATGACCGAAAACCAATCAAACCAGTATTACAACTCACTGAAACACAGGATGCCCCATTCCAAGAATTATTCATGGATATATTTTCCATCGACTCCAAATCCTACCTCACGATAGTAGACGCGTTCAGCAAGCTAGCACAGGCAATAGAGATACCATCACGGTCAACGCCCGAGGTAGTAAGAGCACTCCTTAAATACTTCAGTTTCTATGGCATTCCGCGAAAAATAAGCTGCGACCCCGGTACCGAATTTAATAACGACCTACTCCGAGAACTTACACAATTACACAAAATAACACTGCACATAACTACACCAAATAACCCGAATTCTGTCGGCATAGTAGAGCGTTTCCATTCCACCATAATTGAAATTTATCGCCTAGCCAAATACGAAAAGAAATACACAGACGCAGCAAATATAATGACCTATGCTATAATGGCATACAATAATACCATACATAGCGCTACAGATTTAACACCATTCGAAGTTGTATTTGGACACACAGAATTAAATTCCTCTTTTGACGTACAATTTGACAAAGCTTATAAACAACAACTGATAAAAGATCATAAGAAACGAACTAATGAATTATATAAATTCATCTCGGAAAAACTGCGAAAAGACAAAGAAAAGGTGAAGCATAAACGCGGTGGAGAAATAGTACCGCCGTTCACGGAAGGACAGGCATTATATGCGAAGGCAGTAAACAAAAGACAATCCAAGGACAAACCTAGGTACCAAAAAGCTATAATAACTGGTGAAGCTAAACAAAACGTCGTACCCATAAAAATCAAGGACAGAGACACCAAGGTCCCAATTAAAAAAGTAAAACGCCCTCCGCAGGTGGTGCTTCCTCCTGGTGATGGTGACGTGCGTCCATGCCCAAGGTCTCCAGAGCCAGGGCCTTCAACTTCAAGAAATTAATGAAAATCCAGGCCTCCTCCCAGTTAAGCAAGGTCGTGCCTCGCTACAGTACGATAGTTGGTCTATAATAAAAACTATAGATTTAACAGGTATCTCCTCCGACTTGCAATTTCATTCGCAACAATATTCAAAGTTTTGTAACAAGGTTATATTAGCCTCTAAAAATGTTTCCTCCCTCATGATTAAATTTAAAGACTTTCAGTCTCAAATTGAATACATCCGTGATGAGGCTACAGAAAAACTACAGAAGTTAGTACCTAGCAAACGCGTAAAACGAGGTCTTATCAACCCTCTAGGTTCTTTGATCAAAGTAATAACAGGAAATCTAGATAACGATGACGCTATTCATTTCGAACAATTATTAACTGACACACAAACCCGTGAGCAAGCCGTTTCCAATAAAATCACTATTATTACCGAAATGCTGGATCACATCGTAAACTCAAGTGAAATTGTAAATGAAAACACAAAGCTTCTGAATGATAGAGTTAATAAAATAGAATTTTACCTAAGATCACATGATAATTTCGAGGAACTTCTAACTTTCCATATTATAAATGTATTCAACCTCTTTATTAGTAATTTCCGCACCATTTCCATTAAACTCGGCGATGTAGAGACGGCTTTAGCCCTTAGTAAAGTGTCTGTACTCCATAAAACTGTAATAGATTCTGTAGAGATTATAACATTGCTGAAAGAAATAAGTACATATGGTAAGCTTATGTATCCTGTAAATAATCAAAACCTAATAAATTTAGAAGAGACATTCTCTGTTAAAGCATACCTTAAAGACAGTTATGTTAGGTTTATAATTGATGTTCCATTAGTTGAAAATGAATGTTATGTATATTATAAATTGTACCCACTGCCCATGCTTAACCATACCACCGCCGATACCTTTACCATAATTCCTGAATATCCCTATTTACTCCAGGATGAGAAAAGCTACCGCCCACTTGCCCAAAAGTGTAAAGAGATAACCGCCAAAGAGTACCTGTGCTCTGAAAGCAGCATCGCGCCTTATTTCGCAGAAACCTGTGTGGAACAGTTAATGAAATACCGAGCACATCTACCAAAATGTAGTAAGCACAAGGTCATTACAGAAGAATTAAAGA
This sequence comes from Macaria notata, assembly GCA_927399415.1. Lineage (NCBI taxonomy): Eukaryota > Metazoa > Arthropoda > Insecta > Lepidoptera > Geometridae > Macaria > Macaria notata. The sequence continues at coordinate 9,314,224 of OV656727.1, forward strand.
CACAGAAAATCTCTGATAACGTTTGGATTATCTTCTCCAAATTTAAAAAGGTGCTTACGCAGCAATGCAGCGACGACGTCATACAGGAGCCGCTGAGAGGTACATACATTCTCACTATCCAGAAACCATGCGATGTCACCATTGGCACTCTGCGACTCCGTGCAAACCGTTTCCATGAATTGGGAAATTCTTATAACCGCATACCTATTGTAAACTTACCTGATCTATCAGAAAACAAAATGGAAAATATGGAACCCATAAACCTGCAACGAGTTAACCTAGATGACGTGCAACACCTCAATTATATGTTGAAGAAAAGTGTGAAAAGTGTTCAAAATTCAAGTGAAGTGAAAAGCCTTGGCATTGCCACAATTGTGCTCTATATAATCTTATTGGTGTTTTTTGTATACACATTACAGTTAAAAATTATACCTTATATCCGAAAAATCTATGAGACACCCTCAACCCCTGTAATTGAACATGAAAATGTAAATGAAAATCCGATTTTACTTGTAAGTTAAGAATGTTATTCGCATAAGTTCGCTGCCTCTACAAACCCCTCCGAGCAGGACCTGGTATTGCAAGCAGCAATAGTCTTAAGATATAGAATAAGAAAATGTATGTATGTAAACCGAAATTCTCGGAAAATCCTTTTCCGATAATTTCGAGTCTGAGGGGGAAGGCGTTATGTTCCTGGTACTCGCACACAATGGTCATAACATTCGTAGACCACCCAACGATCCTCGTACCACGCGGATCAGGTTACATGTCGCCAACTCAGCATCCGGCCGATAAGGCTCGGCTTAGGTGTTAGGTATAAAATAAGATTGCATGTTAGAATAAGGGCAGTCTAAATAAAATCTTTAGTCTGAACAGACGTAGTGTTTAATTAATTAGTTTTTAAAAAGACTTTCGTGCGTTCCCGACTTTTAACTAGCTTGATTGGTGAACCATAACAATACAAATACAACGTATATTATGTATGTATATATTTTACAAAGTATACACAAAGGGTATATGTTTATTGTTCACGTTGTTTGTGAGGGAATTAGAGAGTAGCTAAAACATACGACTCACCACCTCCCTACCTTTCATAGATACACTCCCAAAAAGGACAGAACGCAACCACTATACAATCTGCAAAGATAGTGAAAAATGTATTTTCTTTCACAAAGCGCATAACATTGGCCAACATGAAATATGGTACGGATTCAGTCGGGCTCAGCGCTGCGTTCCGACTCTACCTATCGGTTTTCGCGTCTCGAAAAGCATTCGAAACAACGACTTTATACGTTATAGACATCAATTTTTGTTTTAAAATAATACGATAATACTAAAGCGCAAAAAAATTGATAGTATTTGTATTTTTTATTTCCCTTTCTAATGGTCTAGTAAAAAATGCTATATAGATACGAATTAGATAAAAGATTAAAAAGAATTTTTATTTGCCTTAATACATTTGTTAACATTGTAGGTGTCCCTGACAACCGCTGTAGGATTCCCTGTGTCGCGGTGCCAGGGTTCTTCCGTTGAACAAAAATTAAATTATACAATTGTGTTTTTATCAGTTGAAGGCTCAATTGAAAGTTCTTGCTTAAATTCACTTCAGCATTGAGTTGTGACAATGATTGTTAGTTATATTAGTAGGTTTTTATATTAATTGTTTAATAGGTAAGTTAGGCTATTTAAGTATAGTAAGTAAGTAAGGCCTTAATAATAATAATATCAGTAAAACATCATAACATTTCATTAAGAGGGAAGATAATTATATATTAGGTATGATTGATATTATATAAAATTAGAAATCGTAATTTTGCTAACAGAGTACAGAGTGACTGTGGTACTTAGTGAATATTGGCATAGTATATATGTATCAAGTAGGTAGGTGATAGTCCCGAACGCCGGGGGTTACCCAGTGTGGGACGTGTAGGTATGTGTGAGTGTGTGTGACGAATGTGTGGATAAGAGTGAGTGTTTGTATTTGGTTGAAGTTATTCTACTGTTCTTATTAATTCTTCTGTCTCCTGGTAAGTTAGACCCATCAGGTGAGTTGTTATTTTGTGTTTTGCTTTGTATTTACTATCTTCTTCTATATTTAATATCTTATTAAGTACACAGTAAATATAGCGTCCTCGGAAATTGTAGGATCTCAGCCCTATTAGTGTGTTAACTTTGATTACTGGCCATCTTGATAAGTTACGTATACCTTCGCGAGTCCTACGTCTCGTTTGCATTGCTGAGCGATGGAAGCGCAGTGCTGCTGATTTAATGTATATTTTCCTAACCGTAAGGTGATTCGTCTCTTCGTGCAGAAGTTCTGTGGGATATCTAAATGTCTTATTATACGCAACTTTTAGAACAGCGCGTTAAGCTCAATTTTAAGTAGGTTGGTTGTACCGGCTGAACCCCAAGTGTTTACACAATAAATCAGAATAGATTCACAGAGTGAAATGTATACCATTCTTATAACGTTCACGTTTGCAATGCTTCTAAGTCTTTTGAAAATAAATAGTAGTTTTCTTAATTGCTTATTAGATCATGGATCAACTCAAAGCCTAATTTTTTTAAGGCTTGACGGGGTAATAATTACAACACGGACGCTGCTAGTAATGCCATATTTATAAATAATACGAGGCAGGTTAGTCAAATATATCCCATAATACAGTATTTTCACTATTAACTTACAATTGCCCCATCTGAATATCAGAGCCTAGGTTGTCAGGCAGCAGGGTATATCAGGCTTGGAGGTAATGAGACTCCACTACCAATTAAAACCTACCACGATGTCCCTTCGTCTCGGAAAGGGCGGGATTCCCAGCCAAGCGAGCAATACTCCTCCGCAATAACTACAGCTCGCCTAATGATAAAATATTGTATAGAATATACCTACATATACCAAGCATATACCGGTATTTAGGTGTGTATACATTGTATTGTCCACGATTCGAGCTTATTTCGTACATTTGTTTTCCATTCGGTACCCGTCGATATTTCACTTGGATCCCGCCGGTATGATTTAAAATTCCGTCGGTAAATATTTTCCAACGTTTAAATTGTTTGGTTTTGATTATTATTGATTGATTGCCAATTCTTGGTAACGGCGAGCAATGAGGTCTCGTTATGTATGTTGCTATGTGATAACATTTATTTACAATAATAAAATATAAAAAACAAGTGAAGGAAAACTAAACATACTACTTCTAACTACTACAAAAAGGGGCACTTAGAAAATCTTTAGAAAATCCTAAAGAAAATCTAAGTGCTCCAGCCCACTACCAGAGGGCAGCGTCCCCAGCATGCTGGCCGCATTACCACGCTGGATGGCAATGCTGATTGCTTGTCAGCCAGAAAAAGGCCAGCATATGATTGTTTTATTAACACTTGGCATGGAATTTTCATACCTATAATTATTTTATTGTCAAAAACATTGACCAAATGGTTTTCAAAACAACAGTCAGTTTAAGTTCAATTTCATGGTATTATTTGATTTCAAAATTTATTGTTAATAGAAATTGACTGTCGTTCTAGAAACTGGGAAAAGATACATAATCATTCATGATTTTTCATAGGTTAAAGTAAGCAAGCTAAGGTATTTGATTTGGTGAAACGTAAATATATGTAACTCTTTATTTTTCACACAATTTTATGTAAGCCTATCCTACTAAAATAATTTACCCATAAAAACACACATTATTCTTGCTTTTTAACATTCGCTTTATATTTATATAAAAAACCGGGAGTTCATAAACGAAACGTCTCAAATTATCCATGAAATAAAGCGTATCATCAGTAACACCGCGAAATCGCATAACATTAATTAGCGTGAACTTTGGAGAAACATGTACCAATAAACGTAACGCATCAACATCTTATTAAAACGTACAGACGTTTCGGTACACGTTCATGAAAATGAACGGCTATGATCGTGAAAACGGAACCTGCACACTACAAGATGGAGGTATCTAATTTACTTATTTTGTAATTTATAAAAAAAATAGTGAGTGATATTTCACTATAGTTTTAATCTTCTTCTTTATGTGGAATGAGAGTGGCCAACTCTGATGTCGAAAGTTAATCAAGTCGCTCTAAGGGCCTCTGACATGGCTTAACTGACTGCCGTACTAGGTAAACAGCCAGGACCTACAATTTAACGTGTCATCCAACCCACGGTACATTATGTTTCACATATGTATAATTTATATTTATAATAGTACCTAATAATTAATTATATACATGAAAAACCGGTCAAATAAGGGAATTCAAACAATGTCAACTGAATATATCACCGTGGTAGTTAGAAAAAATAACCATTCAGTGGAACTGAGAACCTCCTCCATTTTAAAATTAGTTAAAAACAATAATCCTCAACATACGCACTGTTTCTATAACGACGACGACTTTAGATCTTTCAAATCAATCTAATTGCGCTGTGATTGGCTGAAAATCTTATATCTTCGAATGACAACGCGTACAAATTGATTTGTTGGGAAAAACAAAATACAGTTGATCTACAAATCGAGTAGTGTAGTACTGTAGTGTGCGGAGTATCCAACGACACTCGCTTGAGACAGCTCGACGCATATTACATCAACCGTTGACAAGCCTCGCATTAATTAAAGTCAAACAACGCTTGTGTGGGCGAAACCAGGCTCTTTCGGGGGGAACCCTTTTGGTAAAAAAAGTGATAATGCACGCCTCAAAGTTGAGCGAAGTGGGAAAAACTGTAAAGTACCTAGACGCTATTAATCATTGCTTAGTTCTCGGCTGTTGCTTGAACAAAGAGTAACTTGAATATTGAAGCTAGTTCGAACAACTATAGAAATAAGTTCGCTCTTTTCGTGTTCAACATAATTGTAAAACATATTTATTCTAGTCATATTCAGTAACAAATTTTAAATTATAACAAGTAAAATATAGTTTGAGATTACTTTTTGACAGTTTTTTTATGATTGCTAAGACATGATTGAATTAATAATAAGTACCTATGTGGTATTGTTGATATCTTTAGCTATATATAGCTTATGCTGATAGCTTTGATTTTTACGGGTAAAATTGTGACTGTCAAAAATAAAAGTTTGTGCCTCGTATACTTTTTCTGTCAGCCTAGACGAGTAAAAGCAAAATTTACAAACCAAACAAGTGACATACATTTTTAACTATGCTCCCAAAAGGATACCAAAAAGTGTTTTCACTGCACCTGCTGCTGCCTCTGAATACCGCATTCCGCAAAATTATCTGCACACTTCGCAAACGGAATTAATAATTTAATTTATGTATGTGTGCGTAAGCGATTGGGTTAGTATTTGATGTTTGGACATTGGATACTGATGGTGTTTTCAAATTGGACGGATTCTGTCCTGGTTTGATTATAATTCAGGCGTTCAAACACAGAGACCGAAACTGTTATGATTGCTTATCTGTAAAATTCGTCCTAATTTAGTGTGTAGATTATTTCATTGTTCCTGATTTCCTGATCTTAAACCTATTTTGCTCACATTGATTCGAGATTAGGAAAACCCTACTCGTATCTAAACAAATAATATACATCAATAAATTCAAAGACTCTTTTGTTCTAATGCGGTTTAAGAGAGGAACGCACTACTTAATAAGAATTCTTAAAGTTTTTTTTTTTTTTTTTTTTGCCATCGTTCGTTCACTTACATAGTACCACGTATTCTTGCCGGAAAATAAAAATAAATACTTTTACGAAGCCTTCACAAGTGAAATCTTTCTGACCAAATCGATTGTGACCATAAAGAGCTTGGAACATATTATTCTTGGATGCAGTGCTGAAAATATCTAGAATTTTGTGATATACTATTACATCGGATACATTTCTAACAACAAAACTACCTGAAATAATAAAAATATCTCGTTCTAGTTGAGTGAATGTATTCCATTGAGTGAAGCAAAACTCCACCAACTGTCATTGATACGTCACTTTTGAATTTTAGCTGTGTCAAAGTGTTGCCTGACTAGAAAAACTCCCTAATTGAAGGGTAATTTCTCCATCGACTCCATAGTGAAGAGCTACTAACTATTTAATCCTTTTTAACTATCTGATAAAATAAGTTTATCTTATTTCAACCAACTATGTCACTCCAACATACCCCGCCTCAGCACGTTTTTATTCGACCAGAACCAACTTTTGCTACTCCGATGGATTACCCCTCAGATACAAGTGGCACAGAGCTGGGTCTAGAAGCCGGCCTTAGTGCAGCTTCCGGCATGAGCGACTCCGGCTACAAAATAAAAAAAACCTCTAAGAAAAGTCTTCGGGTATCAAAGCGGAAACAGACAGAGTGTGACGATATATCTAGAATAGAGTTCCTGGAGATGCTCAAGGCAATGAAGATTGAACAAGACCAAAAGCTAGACACTATTATCAACTCTGTGAACGGGATAACAGCTTCAGTCACTACCCTCACAAGTAAAATTGAAGAGCAGCAGAAAACAATTAAAGTCCTTCAAGAAGAAAACACGGCGAACCAAATAGAGATTTTTACCTTAAAAAATCAAGTAGAAGCGTTACAACACAACCTGTGTGGTACAAGTATTGAGATCCGAAATATTCCGCAAGCCCAAAAAGAATCAAAAGATGACTTGAAAAACATTGTTTGCAGCACAGCAGAATATTTGAAGGTCCCAATCACCAAATCGGTTATAAAAGACGTGTACCGCAGGAACACAAAATCTGACAGTAAACCAATTATAGTGGACCTTACAACAGCAGAAGCAAGGGATAATATCCTGGCTTCTTATAAAAAGCTAAACAAGGACCGAAAACAGGATAGACTCTGCACGACCCACATCAACATCGAAGGGCCTTCAAAACCAGTGTACCTGTCTGAAAATCTCACTCCAAACGAGAGAAAACTCTTCCACCTTGCCCGAGAGTTTGCCAAAAAAAATGCCTTTGCCTTCTGCTGGACTTCGTATGGACGCATCTTCTTAAGAAAAAGCGACGGTTCCCCGCAGATCAAAATTTCCAGTGAAAGTGATCTCGCAAAACTCAATTCTCAATGACTAGTGAGCAACGCAAATCAGCACATCCCGAGCCCAACGCCCAGAAAAAACAACTGGTACCAGCATGATACTATCTTTCCGGTTCTATGCATTTCAATAGCAATAGTTTTAGGCCTAATCATAAAATCCCAATCCATATTTATGTTCGTAGTTAATTCACCTAATGCTCTTTGCCAACTGCCTTATTTTCTACCCAATCTACTTAAACATACTTATGTCCCTATATACTCATTAATAATATATAATCTTATGTACTTATACTTTCTTACTAACTGTTATTACCCCAAATACTATATATGTGTGAGAAACTCGTTGTCTGATTTACAGAGACTATGGTGCCGTAAAACAAATCAAAAGATGAGGATAGCAATCCCTGCAGGTCTCACTGTGTTATTACGTGACCCAGTCGCTATTATCTTACCTGATAATAGCCACCACCCCATAATAACCAGACATGAATATTCTAAGGCAATCTTAAACTTCTCGTCACTTTCACCATACTTCTTTAGCATACTTCAAGTGTTCAATCGATCAGAGAGCTGTTGCCAGTGTCCAAACTTAATCATTAATTTAAAAATTCTCACAGGTATATATCCTGTGACATTTTTCTCTTAAAAAACAACAATCTGAGCATGAATGATTTTGATTTAATACGTGACATTGACAACACCACTCTGATCGAAAACACTAGAATTACCTTTGCTGAAGACTGTTTGAGTGCCTTGGGAAACTTACGAGAACAAATAATAGTAGTTACCCAGAATATTAGAAGCATTAGAAAGAACTTTGATGAATTTCTTCTATACTTGTCTCGATTGCAATTCATGCCCGACGTCATTGTTTTAACTGAGTCTTGGATTGATGTTAACTTTAAACCAATAGACCTACCAAACTATGATTGCCACTTTTCAAAGATTTTTCGAAACCAGAATGACGGACTGGTAATCTTTACAAAACGAGAATTAAATGTCGATATTATTGAGCCTCACTTTGAAGAGGCCAACTGCCTGGAAATAAAGCTCAACAATACTTTAACCATAATCGCAATATACCGAAGTCCTTCATATACTGATGCCAGCACTTTCTTATTATATTTGGAATCTACGATTAAGTCTGTTACAACCGAGTCTTGTATAATAACCGGTGATATCAATATAGATATCAAACCATCCTCCACTGATAAAAAAGCTCCGGATTACCTTGATCTGACATCCTTTCACGGCTTCATTCCCGGACACACTCTACCTACAAGAGAACACACCTGCCTAGACCACTCAATGGTCAGAACGAAAAAAGACGTCCGTGTAGTTGTGTCCGACTCGGACACAACTGACCACGTCACTGTTATTACTGGAATAAACAAAATCTCCACCCCCATCGCTCCCACATATAAGACTGTTGAGAAAATAGACTATGATGTCGTTCTTGCCACATTAAGCAAAGCTGACTGGAATAATTATTCAACCTCTCTGATGTAAATCTTGCGGCACAAGACTTGGTTGAAATTATAAAGCTAGCAGTTAGAACCGGAACATCAGTTATACATATGAGTAACACTAATACTTTTCTAAGGCCTTGGATGACAAAAGGGCTGCTCAAATGCGCAAGATATAAAGACGCCTTGCATCTGAGAGCTAGGAACAACCTTAAAAACCCAATCAAACAACTAAAATACAAAAACTACCGGAATCAGTACCGCCATCTACTTCATTGTCAAAAATCTAAATACGATGCCGACCAAATAACTGCTAACAAGAACAATAGCAAAAAGCTCTGGAAAACAGTCAACAAGATCTGTGGCATGAAAGGAACCAACTCAGACTCATCAAAACTACTTAATTGCAAACCCAACAATAAAGATGCCCTCAACCATGTTAACAATTATTTCTCAAATATAGGTAGTGACTTAGCTCAAAATATTCTGAATGAACTAAACCAAACCGAAGCTGAATTAGCGAACTCAATTACCCTGGAACACTCACCTGTAACCTCCTTATTTCTCTATCCAACTGATTACGTCGAAATATCCAGAATAATCTCAGGACTAAAATCTGCGTCTGCGCCAGGAAGTGACCGCATTAGTAACGAAACATTGAAACAAGCTAATCACATACTATCGGCTCCCATTGCACACGTATGCAACCTGAGTATGATTCAAGGTACTGTACCTGACTGCTTTAAGATAGCCGATGTCTGTCCCGTTTTTAAAGCTGGTAGTCGTTTGGAAGTGTCTAATTACCGACCAATATCCCTTCTGCCGTCGATATCTAAAATTTTAGAAAAAGTAATTAATAAAAGACTTTTAAGCTACCTCGAACAACACGGCGTACTGTCTCCGAACCAGTTTGGCTTCAGATCAAACAAGTCGACTGAAGATGCGGTAGTCGAGGTTGTAAATAAAATCTCAAACTACCTTGATTTAAAAAAAAATGCATTGGGGTCTTCCTTGATCTCGCTAAGGCCTTCGACACAGTATCCTGGCCGATCCTGCTCCGGAAACTGGAATCAATCGGGATTAGGGGAACGGCGCTGGACTGGTTTAAATCCTACCTAAATAATCGACAGCAAAGAGTCAAACTAACAAATTCATTCAGTGACTTTAACATTGTAAATTATGGAGTGCCGCAAGGCAGCGTCCTCGGGCCATCCCTGTTCTTGGTCTATATTAATGACCTATGTCAACAGAACCTAACAAATGGCAGTATATACTCTTTCGCCGATGACACGATATTACTATTCCAAAGCAAGAGTTGGAAGGAAGTAGCTTCTCTTGCCCAACAAGGCCTAGCAAAAGTTTCTACCTGGCTGCAGAAAAACCTTCTCACCCTAAATACCAGTAAAACAAAATTTGTGCCATTTAGAATCACAGAAAGGTCTAAACCTGAGAACATAACGCTACGACTTCATTCATGTGACCCGGTACTGACTTCTACTTGCACTTGTCCCAAAATCCAATCAGTTGACAGTATCAAGTACTTAGGGGTAATGATTGATTGCAACTTAAATTTTGAAAATCACATAATAATGCTTCGTGCTCGCCTAAGAACAATGCTTCACACCTTCAAAAAATTAGGGGCTGTTGCAGACCCCCAAACAATAAGGCTGGTATACCTGGCCTTATGTCAATCTATACTAAACTACTGTATTGTATGCTGGGGTTCAGCGACCAAGACTCGGATTATGGAATTAGAAAGAGCTCAGAGAGCCGTTTTAAAGGTCTCCTATAAAAAACCTTTCAGATTCCCTACCGTTGACCTTTACAAACAAACGAACCATCTCACAGTCCGTCAGTTATATATCTACTCAGTCATCCTCCGGTATTATAAAATAGCGAAATCTGAGGTTGTTACTTCTTACCGCAAGCCACTTTGGCGAACTCCAAAGACCCGCACTACCTTTGCACAAAGATCGTTCTCATACAAAGGCCCCTCGCTGTACCAAGTTGTGGACCGAAAACTTGAAATTCTACAGGTTACTCGGTATCGCTGCAAGAAAATCATAACGACATGGCTCAAAAGTCACGACTACGGTGAAACTGAAGACATACTTTCAATAACTAACAAAACCTAACACTAAGTGGCCTAGTCCCCAGCTAGTCAGTGACCCTCAAATAACTCTAACCAGTCAGAACCCTGGCTTAGATGGAAAGTGAGGTACGCTGGCTGGCTGTGGCCTAGGCCACACATACAATTTCTTATTCATCTCGAAAATAGTCAGATTTGTATTAATCCACAACTTTTTTCCTGATTCTCTATCTAGACAGCATGTGTTTCACGTATTCGTGACAAAACTTGTGTAATTACTCGATAAATTATAGATACTATTATATTAACAAAGTTAACATAAAAAAAAAAAGAAACAGTGCTACTGGGCATCCTAATCTAAAATGTTCGAAGTCAACTTTCTCAAACCAAATAAATATATATTAAGAAGGGGTAGTATCCGTTGTATCTTTTATTATATTATGTATCTGTATACAAACCTTTATATATTATTTTATGCATATATTACCTTCATCTTACCATTTATATGCTCATATATATATATATACTATATCTAACACTTACTCAACAAACAGGTATCTTAGTCAATAAAGATTATTTCCACTTTTTGAACCATGACCTGGTATTACCTTAGCAGTCTGTGGTTCAATTCAATCACTCGCTCCATTCGTTCCTTCAACAACTTCCTGGCTCTTGTAAATAATGTAAAAAAAAAAAAAAAATGTGTAGTAAAAATTCCATTCACAACACAGGAATACCTAGTGTGAATGGACTAAATCTCCAACATTCAATAATATATCTTGTTTAGCACACTAATTAGTTGCCTAGTATAGTTCTAGTTTTAAGTTATTGCATGTATATACCCATGTAATTTTGCAAATAAACGTTTTTATTATTATTATTATTATTCTACGGAGGAGTTACGTAAAGCAACGAGGAAAACCACTAAATCAGGAGAAAATGGTACATATTACGTACGCAGTACCTATTTTCCACGACTGATATACCTAACTGCTACCTAATCTGGTCGACAGTGGGATCTAAATCCTCGGATTGAGGCTAGTTTGACTGCCGGTTATAAATTGGCTCCGACTTACTTCCTAGCCGGGAAGTGCCTTGAAGTTCTAATTCACCGATTTCAACCGTCTCCCTCGACTCGAAATGTGCTTTGTTACAAAAGTTTTTCACTCTGTCATGGGTAACTGTGGAAACAGTTAAATATCAGAGATCTCAAGTACTTATTTATCGTGTCTTAGGCAGGTAAATAAAAAAATCACGTTCAAATAACATAATTAATTTAAATCTAGTAGACGTTATCCAATGCTAACATCAAATAAAATCCAAAACAAAATATTCCAAGCATCCAAAGCTTACGAAATATATGTACATATGCGGAATCTAAATATATAAAACTCAAAGGTGACTGACTGAATGACTGACTGACTGATATAGTGATCTATCAACGCACAGCCCAAACCACTGGACGGATCGGGCTGAAAGTTGGCATACAGGTAGATGTTATGACGTAGGCATCCGCTAAAAAAGGATTTTTGTAAAAGCCGCTTTTAAAGGGGTGAAATAGGGTAAGTTTTACTTCTTAATGCGAGCGAAGCAGCGAGCATACACTAGTCACAAATAAATCTAATTATAAATATTATTAGACCGCATTCCCGTAAATATCAATTCTCGTCGGTTAATGATCGGCCAGAATCACCCCGTATGGTGGTCAAACCCCAGCGTCGAGAAGAAATATAGCCGACGTGACCCCATACAGTACAATCTAAAGAAGAAATAAGTTACATAAAAGAGTTTACTTCAATCCATATCATTCCTAATCAAAGAAGTCTATATAAGACAATTTGGATTTCTATGTATATTGCTAAATAGTATGAAAGCATTTTGACACTAAAATTTAACTACAGGTCGCGCCTAACTTTATCACTGTAATCTAAATATTCACACTTATTATAAGAAACCTATTTACTTCAAATTTATTTGCTATTAATATAAAGACATACGTGTACTTTGGAAAGTGTTGGGTCCCAAAACTTTGGCATACGTGCTCGCACTTTCGTAGTTACGATTTATTAACCAATAACTGCGCAGAGAGTGATTAATAGTGTTTGACATTATGTGAAACTTTGTTTACGGCTTAATGATTCAAGTGTTAGAAAAGAGGGTACTGAGATTATTCACTAAATATGGTTGAAGAGATAAATATAATGACAGTACGAGTATACTCAAATATATTTAATTCACCCTGTATATTTTTTTTATACTGAACTACTGAACAAAATGTAAACACTTGTGTTTACATTCTAGCATTCTAACGCAGTGTAAAAAGACATCCAGTAGTGGTGTGTTTTCTCTGAAAGATGTAGGTCGGACAGAACTGGACCATTTCAGTGTAAACTGACAAATAGCCGCGAGAAATATGAGTTTTAGAATGTAGGCGGATGTTTTATGCCTCCAAGACGGTTATAATTTAAGTATAATTCACAAAAATCTTTGATATACATATACATCAGCCGGCCGTTGGCCGATGCCATCAAAAAATTTCAATAAATTTTATTCGTTGTGAATTTTCCCTTATTAAATAGTTTATAGATTAGAATAACATAAATAAAATAAATGAATATTCCGGGTCATTGCACAAAGTGCCATCTAGCCCCACACTACGCAAACGCTTGTGTCGTAGGTATAATATAATAATGTCGCTACTGTTACTTTTATGTCAGTGTATTGTGTGGAACTTTTCTATCTTAGGAGTTTTCATTTTCATCAATATAACGAATATTATAAAAGGAACAAAAATAAATAATGTACGCAATCTCAACTAAATTTGGCGCCATCGAGCAGTCTATTATAAGATCCGCAAATTTATAACCGGCCTCATTTCCCACCTCAGGTAGATTGATGCCCGCCGACATTGAATGAAAGCCTGAATAATTCCAAATTCACATAAAAACGACCATCTCTCCCACAATTTAAAACACCCAGTAAAGTGGTACTTACCTCGATTTAGCATTTCTCTGTATCATCAATCATACTTTCAAATCATTCTCCCCTGAAGATATGAAACGTTATTTGAATAAGAATTTTTTTGAATAGCTAAGATATGACGCAACTGCGGAGCGTCATTTGCAGCGAATTAAGATAATAACTGTAATAAAACGGTTTTTATTATGTTTTAAAACAAAGAGATTACTGTTGAGAGAGGCCATTCTGCGTCGGATGGTAGAAGGGTGTTAAATAAAGTGTATTATAAAAATTAGAGGCGTCTTGCGATCGCGCTCTTGGCTCATTTGTCTTTTATATGGCCGTTAGTGTAATGGCGCCCTGGAGGGGCATATTTCTTGGATGATATTAATAACGACGGAAATGAACGCTTCGATGTCCTTAGAGTATTCATGGAGCAGTTTTTGCAGTTTCAGCGGCATCTTACACGCTTTTGTAAATGGGAAAGTGTCTTAGATGGGACTGGAAACCATTTCAGACGTCTTTAATAACTGACCAACGGGATTTGTGAATTGCCTTTCTGATTCAGCAGTCTAAAAACTATATTGCTCTTATTACATTTTTTACATGGGGTTGCCGCATTAGCCGTGACGAAATTTAGTTTGATTACTTTACGCAATACTTAATCGAACGTTACGTACAAAAAAGGCAATGTTTTTTTTAGTATTTTATCATTAATTGAAAATACTGTGTCATACAAGTGTCCACTGATGATATTACCAATTAAAACTAGAATAGTGTTACAAAATACAGCCTACGTGTACGTCATTTAACTTTTTGCACAGGCCCTCGTTAATCTTTGTGCCGAACACCTCTAGCTGGCAACATCTGCTCTGGTAATATTTTACAAGCATTGCGACATTAATTTTTTTCTGATAGCTAACATTTCATTTTAAAGGGTCGTTAAAAGTTTGTTTTTGCTGCTCTTTTTTAATAGGAAACCGGAGTATTATTTTGATGTTGCACCGGGCTTTGGTTGACGTAAAACTACCTTAATTATATAACATAAAATATCGTTGTTAGGTATTTATGAACTACATTTATTAACTTTATTTGCATTTGTAATCATCACCGTCAGTTCCGAAAATGTAAGTTTACTTTTATTTGGAGACAAACACGTAAAATCTTCCAGTTACTAAAACACCTGAATTCATTAGTTTACCGAATTCAATATCCATTTAGCAGGGGTTTATAAGGGTCTATAATATATTGACATGATGTCAAATTAAATTTCGGACAAACAGCGGGTTTTCAGCGGCGCAGCTGCAGGGTAGAACTAATTTCATCTCGACATGACAAGGGTATTAGTTGGGTCGACTTTGGGCCCTTTTTATAAGTCAGGTTACCAGAGGCTTGCAAAAGCTGCGGTTATGGCATATTTGTCACCGAAAGGCGGCGCGCCTACTTCATTTACAACGTCATCCCAAATCAGTCATGTTAGCAAAAATATAGAAACGTTTTTCAAAATAGTAAAACAAAATGTACTACTACTAACAGACTAAGTTGAGATACCTGGACCGTAAAATGAATTAGAGTGAGCTCATTCCAGATTAAACTGAGATAAATAATGCTATAATTTAGGCTGAATGAAAGGATTTAAGCATTCTTGAATGAGCACCTACAATTCGAGCCCCCCTAAGATTTAAGAGCGTCGCCGTCGTTTGCAGAAACTGAATGCGATAAGAGTGAATCGCACTCAGCCGGTGAATTACTGACGTTTCTTTGTACGACATAGCACCCGCTTCATCTGAGCAGGAGGACTGTAACTCAGGCCGTGTGTGCTCCAATTTATTCAAATTCCCTGCATACTCGGGCCCGAGCCGGCTCCAGTAAAGTTAGTAAGACATCATTAACTCGACAATAATCGTAATGAAATGTTCTCTCCGTGACCCAGCTGCGCTCGCGTGGGAGACAATATTATTGCAAAGTTTATCGCGTTTCAGCCGCGCTAAGCGCTCTCGAATTACTTCATATTCGCAGCGAGTGTACGTTAAAAGAAATATAAACGTCGTCGGACTATAAGCAATAAAGGACGCCGTCAGTTTCGCCTTATCCGAGTGGGATCGCGAGGCACGTAGCGCGCCTAATATACATATAGATATTTGTGACAAATACACGTCGTCCTCATAAGAAATTCACCCTTGTCGCTGGCGTCAGGCGGGCTCTCGTGAATTATAACGTCAGAGCCAAGTTTTTTGCTGAGATTAACTGCGTATTACAAACTGAAAGTATACCAATGAGCCGGTGTAGCCGAACTTCTTAATTACTTACGAAGGGTTTTTTTGTTGCGACCGCCTTACGAAGGAGCGACATGAATTGTTTTCGCGTTACAAAGAAGAAGGAAGACAAGGAAAGCTTGCATAGTAAGTGTCCGCGGCAAAAACTTTAGCATAGAAGTTTCGCTCAGCGTTTTCGTAGAACTTAGGCAGCGTAAGAAGGGGCTTTATGGAAACGAACCACTGTTTCCAGTTACAGTTAAACATTATAATTTATTTGCGTAGGATCAATCATTTCTTTTCTTTTAACAATACCATAATAGGGTGATGCTTTTCTGATAAAGTATAACTAAAAAACCTTAATTTAATGTAATATTGAGGCAATAATTATAAAAAAATCTAAACATGAGAGAAAACATGTCATCTACCCAAAATTTCTAGGTTCTTCATACCATCTTAAGTTGAACCAAGATGAAAACAAGTGGCCAGACGCAGCACCTCCACAAACAGCGGCAGTTTACAGCAATTACGAATCGCATTGCTTATGTCAACCCGCCTTAAACACTGCAACTGTGATAATGCCTTTAACCGAAACGGTTCATCAGTATTCAGCGGCGAAGCAATTGAAACTGCGGCGGCGCTCGGTCCTCCCACTCAATTTTCCTTGTTCCGACGGCTCGAGTTATTTGCATCACAAAAACACAATGTCGAGGGAACGCGGTACCATTAATCACGCGTAGCGGAACTCTAACGGCGGCGAATGGCTTCAACCACACGCGACTGATTCAGACGTTCGCCGTGACGATCGAAGGGTGAAACTGTCGCCACTTCGCTTCCGAGGCTCGGGATATAATACAAATAATGAAGACTTATACATGGCAGTTTTATAACTATGTGTACGAGTAAGTGCTCCTAAAATACTAGAGTAATTATATTACTATACTGCCAAATGGTATTTCTAAACTACTAGGTATGTGTGTATCATCTGACTACCTTCTTTCTACCTTGATACCCTAACAAAAATACGACTTAATTCGTAATAAAATCAGAATATCAGTTGGTCAATTTGCTCTCATCTGGCCCACTTACTTAACAAACCTACGTGTGCCCTTTTTTCCATTGAAATAAACGAATCTTAATTTGAACAACCAGTATTTAAGCCCCAGCCCCATTTCACGCAAACAATTTACGGTTTTAAATTCTGCACGCAAATTACTTGGCCATAAACGTTCTTCCTGTAATTTGCAACAATACACCCGTGTACGGAAGCAGATACTATTCAAATTGTCTGTGCCTATACTTTAAAAGTTTTTTAAGTGCCGGAACAAGCCGCCGTTTTAATTGCGCCAACCGGAAAGGGGAGAGATGAATGGAAGGAAACGGCAGCAGCCTTGCCAACCGCCCTACATTATTAAAACTTGTCTCTTACTCCACCGCGCCGCTCTACAAACTACGGCCATAATGAATAGCGCATCTCGAACACTTCAAATAAATTTCACTTATAAAAATGTAGCCAACTCGCGAGTGTTGAGATTTCGCGAAATTTTATCCCAATCTGGCTCTATTTCACGTGTCTAGTTCGGAAAAAGTTTCGAGGACACCTTTATCATAGTGTCGAGTGTACAAACGGACTCGTTAGTTCACGTTTGCACTCTATCTTTTACGCATGAACTTTTCTTTTGCCAAAAAACGACTCCTGAATCTGCGGGATAAATAAACCGTGTCTATAAACAACTTCATGCATAAATTCGTCGGCGCTAAAGAAAATGTGAGTGTTCATTCTGCATATTTTTTTTATTATTATGAAACAAGTATGTGGAGGCGGTCGTAATTTTTTTATGATGGTTTAAGAGTGAGCATCGTTGTTCTGTTCGCTACTGAATTTCAAGCAACGACACGTCAAGAGCGGGCGGCCATTGTGCTCGTCGGACTTATGCGGGCAAGTGTAAAAACAACAATGAATCTGGAACTAATTGCGTCCTTGAACGGGCGTGGTGCTGGCTGCGCGTAAACAATGTTTATAATAGGTGCAAATATACGGGGCTTTGGTGATGTAGCGCCACAGAGCTGTGGATGAAATATTTTGTGTAAAACGAGATATACATAGCTGTGACGGGATTTCGAGTGGTTGAATTTTTACTTTAGTTATTTTGTTGTTTATTAAAACATAATTGATGCATAAAAATGTGAAAGGATTCAGAATTATTAATTATACAAGCTGTTGGATTGTGTGTAAAAATTACCAATGCAACCATTGAATCCATATTCAATTATACTTTTAAATTGTAGTTAGTATTTTTGACTCTTAAGATTTTAAATGAAGTATTGGACTCCCTTGCCCAATATTTTGATAAAGTTCTCATCAGACCAAAAACATCTAGTGAAAGAGCACAAACTCACCTTATTACATAGCCCAAGTACCTTTCCAGAGGCTCTGGCGTGCCTTATCTCTGATGCCCCGAGAGCCTTCGCGCGCAGGTTGTTACCTCAGAACACATTGTAACACATTATACCGACACCGATCTAGCCAGCGTGTAATATCAGCCTGTACAGGGTGCCTTTTAAAGGTAGAGAATCAATATAGTTATTTTTTAAATAATTGTAGAGAAAAGGACTAAATTGGCTGGGCTGAGCTGGCTTCCACTCAATTGTTGCGATAGAATAACAGTGTCGTCTTTTTCTTTTAATTTATAACCAATGTTTGTGTCAAGAATTTTCAAACAAAATGTCAAATTAAGTTAATTTCTATGAAATCATTTATTCATAGATTAAATATAAATAAATAAATATAAATATTCCGGGACATTGCACACAGCGCCATCTAGCCCCACACTAAGCAAACGCTTGTGTCGTGGGTACTAGATAACGGATATAATACTTATATACTTTTTTTTTTTTTTTTTTAAATACATACTTATTATATATAGAAACGACCAGACTCGACACAAGTAATTACAAATTTTAGTATTCATAATTACTTGTCTCATGCGGGAATCGAACCCACAACCCCTAGATTAGAAGGCAGAGTCACTACCAACTAAGCTAACAGAGCAGTCAAAGTCAAAATTAAGTTGAAATAATAATACAAATAGCAAAAACTAAACTAAAACATCTAATAGTACCTATGTTATAACGACTCTATTTTTAATGAATACTATACGTAAATCTAGATAATATGTAAAATTAATGGAAACATCTATTTTTCTTAAAATAAACATTCCTATCGTTACATAACTAAAGATAAAACATATGATTTTACCACGTTTTTACGTCTACTTGATTTTAAATCAATTTACAAAAAAAGTAGGTACTACAAAACCATCTAAAAGCCTAGATAAGTCCTAAAACTCATCTTGTACATGTACACTCTTAGCGCTATGAATATTTTTGCACTTCCCTGTCAATGATTACAGATTACCTGTTTGCGGCTTCCACTCAGTTCATAAGCAGATATTAAGTTTAGCGGCGAAGTAAGGCTTTGTTGCGGTTGTCTGATGAGATTTCGCGAAATAGGTTTGTGCGTGTGTTGTGGCGGAGTTCGCGTTTTGATCATTTACCGCTCTATATATAGTATATATGTAGGTAGGTATGTCTAAACAATACTCTCGGCAAATGTCATTGCTTAGCTACTAGCGCAAACATAGGAAATTAATTAAGTGATATAATCAAAGGAGCTGTGCAATAATAGCGTCATAGTGTACTGTGGTTTTATGGTTTATGTACATGTTTGGCGAGTATTATATTTCAGGAACAAGAGAAAAAATAAACTTTCTGAGCTTGACTTCATTTTAGAATTATTAAGCTGTTATGTAAACAAACATATTTGAGGAACATTAAATACGAGGTTAATTTGTGTTCCAAGGAGCTCATGACCCTCAGTATTACGGTTCCAGATAAAGCCTTTTTTTTTAATTGTGACTTAACTTGTAAAATAATTTCTACAAAACTACTTATTTTTGATTTACCATAAAAAGTAAGTCACATAACCAAGATACCTAATAGTTATAATCTCGCTAGCAAAAACAACAAATACAAATTCAAAAACTTAACTTACACCCTTATAAACTAATTTATATAATACAATCATGTCATACCTGTAATGTTGGTGCATTGGGATCCTCTGCCATCTCACACTAGGAATCGAGGACCCTGTGACGTTTACGTCCGCGCGAAATATGCCTCTTTTGTTTATACATTTTTGAACATTAATTAATGTGATAAAAACTAAAATATAATACTTATATCTAAAACATTAACTAATAATTAAAGTAAATATACCAAACTATACTCGCGTGGTCCAGTGTGTGCACCTACCTAATATTTGTATATTAAACTAGATACATGCACTTAGGCTATCTTAGTACTGCGCACGGCATTAGTAATGCAAAGCTATGTGTTAGTGCCGGCAAGTCGCGTCTCTGTAGGTTTGCGGCGACCATCCATGTTTACTAAGCATACACCTTTATACGAGGCAAGTTGCTCGACGTCTTTGTATCTTGTAGCATGTCTTTTGAGTGTTTAGTATGTATTTACAGTACTCGAGCTATGAGGGCTGAAGATGATGATGATAGAAGTGATAGGTAACTAATAACCCAATGTGCTAGTAATTGCCCGATTGCCCGATTCGCTCCTATCAAACAATCATAAATAGGCATGACGTATGTCGCAAGGGCTTTACATTTTACCCCATGTAGGTATGAACATCAGACGTGGTTAAACAACTTCTACACTAAGTCAAGCGGGCGACACATTACATTTTAACGATCGTTGTTTGAGCAATGAAAAGAAAATCTTCACGCAAACAATTAAGATAATTGTGATGTATCTTTTCGACGCCACAATGGAGCTAGGAGTCCGGTTTTCATATTTTTAACATGATAGTTGTAGCGACTCTGCAATTTGACATTAATTAGTACTAATATTCGGAGAAAACAATTTATTACTAATTAAAAACATAAAGGCGCAAAGCCAGCTATTTTAGCAACGTGGTCATGATCTATAAACCTCATCTATTCCTATACGTAATTCCCGATGTTCAATGCCGGAACAGATGAGACATACTTCAAACGCTGAAAAAGTCGCTCACGAGAGGTCGTTTTCCTTTGATTCGGAATGTGTATGTAAGAGCCTTCGAATTTACGATACCTACTTACTTTCGGTTCATTGCACTGGACTTAGTACGTTTCTGAAGACGAGGGGAGCGCTGAATGGTCTTAGATTGTCTTCATAATACGGTTGCGATGATAATACGTGATCATTTTATTGGTGAAAGATGCGTGGGTGTGTAAGCTTGTCAGAGAGGTTAAGTCAAAGTATTTTTATTCGTGTCTTCAAATATCAAATCAAATATACTTTCTTGAACACCAAAATTAAGAGGAAAATAAAAAGGTGGAAGGTAATCGGGGACATTGGAGCACCTTATCACTAAAGTTATCTCTTCCAGGTTACCTAGTTTGGACAACACTAGGGGAAATCTGTAATGCTGGCTTATTCATGTATTTTTTGGAATCAAACAAACTGACTTGTTTCATCAAGTGAGCACATACTTGCCGGAGAAAAAAGCCATTTTCAAACTAGCATCATCGTTTACTTCACACAACAACCTGTAAAGTTGAATAATGCGTGCCGATATGTGCTATAATAAAATGTTATCATTAAATAAATATTACTTTTAATAATTTTAAAACGTTTTTACACAGTTTACTCTTAAAATATTTCCCGTTTAATTAATACAGTTCTCCACTACAAAAGATAGCACAAAATCCAATATATTATATTTATATAGTACGTGACTTCACGCCCAGTTTAACTACCTAACACAAAAATATATAACACAAACTAACAATCGAGCGATTTAAGCTGAAACTGTCAAAGGATCTCCAAAAACTTGCGCGACCGTAATCTCAGACCATGAAGACGCCTCCAAGAGTCCCAACAATAATCACCGACGAAACGTCAATCACACAAAGGTTGATCCACTGCCTACTGTAGGGTTGGATTGTAGACTTTATAACCTGAAGATAGCTAACTACCACCTAGAAAACTTGCTACCTGAATATTTCAAAAAGTGCCATGTACATGCTACTTGTAATTGTCGCTAAAACGATACTTTATTCACACGAAAGCATAGCATCATGGCAAAAATATGGCGCAAGCACTCTGATATGTAAATTTGTCTATTTTACTAAGCTATGTGAGCTTTCGACGAATTATTATACAAATTATTGAAATATAAGAATTATTAGTAGGCATTAGATATTGTAAATATCACAAATTTTGAAAGTCTTATAATTTCTTTTGTAATTAGGGCATGGTCATTGGTAAAGATTATGTCAGTTTAAATGTCATTGATTGACGTTATATGGAAATAGATACACCAAAATTTGTATGCTGATTTTGCATACTAGTTTATCACAGATGTGGTATATGTCTGTCGGGATGTAAGCACTATAAATAGTTGTCTATTTCCTGTTAAGTCGTAGAATTGGATTATAAGGGTCTGACTCACGTATTATTAACATTCAGGGCCGCGGATGATGGCTTTAATTTACTTTTATTAATATTCAATTACAGGTTGGTTTGTAAGCCCATCGAGGTTCGAATTATATGGGATTACGTAAGCCGGAGCGTTTTGTTGCTTGCATGTTTATGAGTAAGGATTAAGAAGTTAATAAAAGGATTCATCGAGATCATAATTAAAAGAGGGAAATGTTTGAGCGTTGTTTAAATTTACGTAAGGTACGGACAAAACCTTTTATAAATATTCTATTATCAATCAATAATTATTATTGATCTTTTTTGATACTTATATAAGCTATAAAAGTATCATATTTTAACAACATATTACTAAACAAATACATCATTCAGCAGTTCAGCATATAATTGAATTCAACTCAGATAATTCTGCTTACAACTTGTTTTACAGAAACCAGAATAGAATCCAAAAAGAAGCAATCCCATTGCATTTATATAACGCATATTACCTTACAGAGGGGCCGACAAATAATTCCACATTTATATGTGCAAATGCAGTCACATGTGTGCATTATGCAAGATACACTTCTATCGTCTATGCATGGCGCGCGGTGAATGGGAATCCAGTGCGGACTAAGGTTGGGTGACAGTTTGCCAGTTTTCAGTGGAAAAACTGTGGACTCTGTAACGTGAGTTATGTGAGAGGTTGAATAAATAAATTATCAATGAATTATATATTTACCATGATTTATAATTGCACTTTATTCATAACTACTTGTTCGCATGCGGCTTCGCTCGCGTTATTTCGGGATAAAAAGTAGCGTATGAACTTCTAAGACCTCATACCTACTACCTACATACCAAAAATCATGATGATCCGTTAAGCCGTTTTTACGTTATGATCGATTAAATAAACCGACTAACAGATAGACAAAGAGAAACAGATAAACAGACAAAAATCTAGAAATTGTTGGAACGTGTTCTTTCGACCATCTTCAACTTTTTATATGTTTCGTGTATGAAAATGAAATGAAATTAAATAATTTATTCAAAATCATGTCACGTTACATTCACCTATGGAAAGCACATTTCAAGATTTATTTCGTCAAAATTATTATAATTATTACATTTTATTAGGTACCTACCATAGAAATAAAAAAAATACAATTTTAGGTATAGTGCCTATTTTAAAGGTTAATTAATTACGTATTTAAAATAAAATCTTTGTTTTACTATCAGCTGTAAAGAGGCATCGTCAAGTAGTGTCATAGAAATTGGTAAACTAGAAATTACAATACATTATATATATATATATATATGTATATTCACAACATATAAGTATAAATATTGAAATGAAACAGGTTTTTATTGACGATTTGCTGACTCTTATCTGTTATTAAAGCCTATAGTTATAATTCTTGAAGTTTGTATAGAACAAACCTTTTCACTTATAATCTTCGTTTTGCATGTTTAGGTCACATCGATAACGAGTTGAAAATCGCACTATAGTGTTTTTTACATAAGTGGCAGAAACTCCCAAGGTTTGAAAACTATTGGCCACCAAAATCGGCTATACAAAAGTCAGTGGTAAAAGTACACCTGGAATTCAGATTATCAAGTGTGACATCGTAACAAGTATGTATGCCATTACAGTTAATCTATATATATAAAACTCAAAGGTGACTGACTGACTGATATAATGATCTATCAACGCACAGCACAAACCACTGGACGGATTGGGCTGAAATTTGGAATGAAGGTAGATTTTAAGACGTAGGCATCCGCTGAGAAAAGATTTTTGGAAATTCCACTTTTAAAGGGGTGAAATATTGGATGCAAGTTTTACTTCGTTATGCGAGCGAAGCCGCGAGCACCCACTAGTTTTATATACGATCCCTCATTAAAACCACTTAAACTCATGATATACTGTCCACATTTCAAATATATCACTCTCTCTCTGTTTTTTCTGTAATGAAATACTGTATGTAAACATTTTCGTTTCGCACCATGATGGATTCGCAGGAATCGATAAAAGTCAATTAACGAAACTCTATCATGCAAAGACTATCAGCAATAATGAAGATATTATGTTGAGCTTTCGCTGGAAATTTTCCAAATTAAACTTTGATGATAACGAAAGAGTTACATAGTATGGATGTTATAGCATAAATTTCCACATTTTTATTTAATGCTTTTAATTAATGCAATAACACATTCTCGTTTTATGGTTATATCGTGTGTATTTGATTGAAGAAGTAAAACATATAGGAAAATTAATGAAATTTGTACAGTACAGTAATTCGAATGTATGTACTCGTATGTATGTATGCATAGTTTTTTCATTTGGAGCAAAAAATATTAATTTAGTCAATCAAAGAAACATAATCAGTAATTCAACAAGCAATGAGTTTGTAATATTGAGTCAGACTTTCCTTTTCGGCTCCCTATCGGTACTAAGCCTAACTTAGAGGACACAAAAATGAACTGAATAATTTAAATCAAAAGCGCGCTATGTGAATTGCAAATCGCGCAAATGATTGAGTTTACCTAGACTAAATTATTCGTAAGATTCCTCCTAACGAATTGTTTGTTCCCTCCCAAGTTCGACCAAAATATTCATTTTTCAGCATAATTTAGCATGTTTATCACCGCTTTTTGGTAAATATAATTTCATTTACCTTCTATTGTCGTTAGAGCCACGTACATACCTACGCATCAACTCATTTAACCAACCACAAGCTAAATAACTCAGAACGCTTTCGCATTTTTGTTTTAAAATATTATATCTCTTAAAATGTAAACCATTTTAAATTCTTCGGTCCCGTTTCTCAACGTGTTACGCCCGCCCGGGATTGTTTTATCATAAACTTTTTAGAATGTGGAATTTTTTGCATACTTACCTTTGTTCCGTAACCATGAATTCATAAAAAACTTTTCGTTTATTTTTTTGTGAGCAACAAGTTTTTATTTCGTAAAAATGTGGGGATGTTTTAACATTTTACGAGCCATTACGCGTAAATATTAAAATTTCAACTTTGCAGATGAATGTGGATGAATGCTTTTATATTTTAACGGGTTTTAAACGCTAACGCGCGTTTACTGATACCATAAGCTTAGACGATTTGCACCACAATTTTGCACGTAAATTTCAATTAAGTTACGTTCCATCCTAGACCGTAATTATTGCTTACCATCAGGCGAATTACGGTCAAGTGCAAACCCATTTCTTGAAAAAAAAAAGTTTATTTATTCCGGATCAAATCATGCGTCAGAACAATCCGAATATCATCTTCATTGTCTTTTATCAGCAACTGCCAAGCTTCGATTCCATTCAATAATTCTCCTAAAAATATGTTTGATTCCATAGCACATCCAAAAATGTTACAATATCAGATTTGTAACAAATTTTAATAAAGTCACAATTTCAATTTGCAGTCTGTCGTCCTACACATTGTTTCGTGAGGATCTAATCAAGCAGTCCGAAAAACACAATGGCGCGATTCAATATCTGTTAATTAAAATCAATCGTTACTTATACAACGGTTTTGTTTGAAATTAATTGAAAACAATGGGATTGGATGTGTTTTTGTAAGAGCTTGTCAATGTTAGTTTAAAACTCCACATTTCAATTTTACAGAGTGATGGTAGTTAGTCAAACAAAAATTGCGAAACTTGTTAGTATTTATCTATACAAGCATTTATTTGTTTAATCTATACTAATATTATAAAGCTGAAGAGTTTGTTTGTTTGAACGCGCTAATCTCAGGAACTACTAGTGCGAAATGATTTTTTTGTTTTTTGTTTTGGATAGACCATTTATCAAGGAAGGCTTTAGGCTATATAACACCACGCTGCAACTAATAGGAGCGAAGAAACAATGGAGAATGTGGAAAAAAAGGGGAAAAAATATTCATCTTTCAGGCCTTCCGTTGCGTGCGCTGCGAAAACGGTTCAAGGTATCAAAAAATATGTAAAAAAGAATCATTTCTCTTGAAATGATCTAACAAAATGTATGCAACAGTGTAATATGTCTTTCTTTTAAGGTTAACTCACTAGAACCGATTTTGTGGTAATAACTATTCCACGCCGACGAAGTCGCAGGCACCAGCTAGTGAGTACACATTTGTTGAAAAATAAATCGAGTAGGTACCGTTAGGTTATTCAAGCTAAGCAAGGTCACATCCAGATCAATTTAAAATTATAATTTGATAAATCAGCCTAGGTTCAGCGCATTTTTTTTCCTATGCGATTGTTTAATAATTTACATAAACTTAAATCATATTAACCCAAGTAATAACGGTATGGTACTGATTGCTTACTAGCTAAATCAGTGTTAATTTATCTTTGAGTGACAGCCAAATATCCGAGTAGGAAATTAAACAAGAATCTGAACAAATACCATTACAACACTCATCCATCATGAAACTTCGAAGACCTTTTAATACTCGCAGTCTTCAAGGAAATACCGAAATATTTCACATAACATAAGTTGCTGTTTAATGCTAAAGTAAGTACAGTTACATTTAAGGGAAGATTTTAAGTTCATAATGTCTTAATATACAGAGAGCAAAACCTTTTAGCTGATGATAATAATAATGCTCTTGTAGACGATAACAGTTACGTAAAACGTATAATATTTTTAGCTATTCTGGTTCTACAAATTTTGTTTTTAGTCTTATGGAAACCCTGAAATTCAGATTGTTTCTTTGTTAGTTCCTTGACGTTTGTTCTTCCTTCACTCCGCTGCATAGCGATAGAGTCGTTTTTTTTTTAAATGGAGGTAATATAGTGTACTGTGTCTTATAAAGGCTTTTTATCCAACACAACGTGAGCAAAGCTACAAAAATCCATTAGAACACCAAATAAAATTACCGTCCAGACTTTCAACTAAGCGCTCCAAAAAATCCGTAAATTATTTACACGAAACCTTTTTAGGCAGACCGCTTGTAGCCGAGATTCCTTAATTCAAGAGACCTCAAATACCCGTTTTGTTTGGTTTATGTAACAATTAGAGAGGGGAGGAACGGGGTACTCCGGTACGTAACGTAGGTAATTTGGGAACCAAAATTAAGCTCTACAAGGTGGATTCTAACATTTTTGTTTAATTTTCCTTGTGTGAACTGTATTGTACGTTTTGGGCGGCTTTAGTCTGCTTATTTTTTGCGGACTCTCATTTTCCCCCTGTCTAATTAATTGTGTTGGGAGCTTTTTAAAAGCTTATTAGTTGTGGACACTGACATTTATTAGGCAAGTAAAATGGAGCTAAATTTGGCTATTATTATATTTTCTGGTAAAAACTAATATTTCTAAAAAAATTAAAAGATACCAATAAAGACTAAGGTATAAAGTTATATGAATAAAATGACATAACTACTCAACAAAAATAAAAATCAAAACTACTTCACAACTTTGAAACGTTAGAAAACTTAGTAAAAAAACCTATTTTCTTTTCTACGTTGACCGGTTTCTTAACTGTTTAATACTTATCTTATAATAACTAAATTCAACGCATCTTTGCTAAGTGTAATTGCATTCCTTAATTAAGGCAACATTACACCCAATTATTTCATTATTATATTTTAATAAATTACATTCATTGGGGCTAGATGGCGCTGTGTGATATGTTCTAAAATATTTATTATTGTAAATTAACGATGATAACATTGATATTGAGTAAACCTGTCAAAAGACGTTTTAATAAAAGAAATAACAGAGGGATGAAAATATTATATTTTATTTAGTGAAATAGCCAAAAGGGCTCATGTAGTTTTAATATGAAGGACGTGGCCAAGGCTCTAAAAGAGCTGAATTTTTAACCTTTTGATAAAAACTAACGTTAAACGGGCTTCTGCGTGGCAGCTTTATGTATGATCAATTAAATTTATTCAAGTCAATTCATAAAGCATGTTGTAAATAAAAATAATCTTAGTTCTAATATTGGTTGGACAGTTAATATACCACACTTAAGCTAGCAACTACGCTCTATCTAATTACACAACAACAAAAAGTAAAAAACCTGTACCCTATTATACCTATTTAAAACTAACCTGTTATTTTCCATCTTTAAAAAAAAGACAGACTTTTTCAGTGCACTTCCACCCTTAGTGCGTAATTTGGTGAATTCTCTTCCCGAGACGTTGATGGTATAATTAGATACGTCGTTAATTAGAGCCCGCCGAGAGCACTCAGGCTTTACTTTCTGAAGCCTAGACCTGTGAATTACATCACTTTGAAATATAGCCTGCTATTGTAATTGGGGTGAATATGTTAAGGGTTAAATTGTTTTGTTGCTGTTTGTTAGTGTCTAAGAGATAACAATGTTACTTCATTGTATACAAACGTGTTATATGATAAACGATACTCAAGAAGGTCTGTCTGATTATTAAATTATTATTAATTCCTGTGGCGGTTATTAATTTGTCTAATATAAAAAAAATACTAATCAAAAACCAACAATGCAAATACTCGGCTAATCCATACATTTACGTTCGTGATTTACTAACGTTACTACAGCAAGAAATATTTAACTAACAGTTACTTTGATCACATTACCAGTACCACTGATCCAAACACAAATAAAGCATCCCATTCGCAACCATCTACAAAAAGTCATCCGCAACACAAAACAAAAAGCAAGCTCATAATCCATCGCGCCACGTCGAAAGAAAAATGGTTGATATAATTTTCCACGAACACATGCCGTCCCTCGACGAACGTAAGGGGAGGCTATTCTGTTAATGGGAGCAAAATGGAAAAGAAAACTTAATCAAGCACACGAGTCGCCGCGATTTCTGCGCCTAACTACGAGAGATATATTGTTGGCTGGGTTACGTCATTAGCTCGGCCAAACCCGCATTGGCCAAAAGGAAATTCTTGTAAATAACCCTCGCGTAACTTTTCATATGTGAGCCAGAGGATTATATCGCGCTGTGGAGGTGAACAGAGAATGCTGTGATGGAAAAAAAAAATTGAGCTAACACAAACATAGGGTTTTTAGGGGGTAGTCCTACAATAAACTTGTAAACAATTATTGCTCCTCAGTTTTTGTAATTTAAAATATATTAAACGCGCCTTTATTAAGTACTGATTATGTCAGTGTAATGAGTAAAATCTAATTACTTGCCTTAGCATTTCTCCTTCCATGTTTGTGGCTTCTACATCACATTTTTAACCGAAATACTTCACGGTGACACTGCAAGTTTGTACACAATGGAAACACTTTTGGTGACCCAAAATAAGCTTCAAAGCTTTTTTGAGAAGAAGATGGATGCCTTCCAGGCTAAATTGCAAGAGTCCTCCGCCCAGGCCAGCACTGATGATGTCACATCATTAGCAGAGGAGTTTACCGAGTTCCGGGAGTTTATTCTCACAGCTGTTAATGCACTCCAAGAGCAAATCACTTTGCTAGCTCGTGAGTCTGACGCGCAGGAGATGCGATCTCGTCGTAAAATTCTACTCCTGCACGGTGTTCCAGAGGCTGAAGGTCAAGATGTCGCGGCTTGTGTACTGGGTGTAGTCTCTAAGCAGCTCAAAATTGGCGATTTCAAGGCTGATAACATCCGTCGCTGTCACAGAATGGGTCGTACTTCTGCGTCGGACAGGCCCCGGCCCATTCTATTGAAATTACAGGATACTACCACGAAACTAAAACTCTGGTCGGCAAAAACGGCACTAAAGGGCTCGGGCATAACTATGTCAGAGTTCTTGACCAAGCCGAGGCATGATGCTTTCATGTCAGCCCGGCATCGCTTCGGGGTTAATAAATGCTGGACAAGAGATGGATTCGTCTTCGTGCTTGGGTCGGACAATAAACGCCATCGAATTTGCTGCATCGCTGAGTTGGATATGATTGAGCCGGTGGCGGCGGGCGCTCCAGCAGTCCCGAAGATAGCTCCTTCGAAAGGGAAAGCTGTGAAGGTTGTCAAGGGCAAGGAGACGAAACGTAAACCGGCCTCGGCCAAGTAATTTGCATACTTTCTGTTGTGTGATGGTGTTTTGGGACGCCTTGCGGTGTATATATGTTTTTGAGGTGGCACGACGATCGCCACAGTGTTATTTTTGTTATTATGTTATTCTGTAATTTGTTTCATTGTATTTTAGTGAGTCTCACTTATTTTTTTTTTTTTCGTAAACATGATGTGTGGAATTTTGTATGTTTCAGATGCTAAACTTTGATATTGTTGAAATGGAATGTTTTGTAATTTGTTTTGATGTCATTGACAATGACTACCAACATAGTTGCTGTCAATGTCTAACGTCAGTGTATTATTTTGGCTTAAAATTTTATTTCATTTAGCACTACTTCTAAATTGCACGTAATAACAAAACTGTTACTTTTAATACTAATTTAATATTATCTTTGTCACTTTCATTGTTACACTTAGTTACATACAAAATTTTGTTTATATGGAGCTATGTATAATGTAATATGATTTCTCTTCCTGATGCAACAGGCGGGTGTATTGTATTCAGTATTGGTTGTATATAATATTTTTTTTATTTATTTTTTTAAATTGTTTTTTTTTTTATAAATTTATATAAAATATTTTATTAATAGATATATTTGATGAGCAGTATTACTAATAATAATAGCATTGGCAGTGATTTTTTCACTGCTTCTTCATCTTCTGATTGTAGTGATGATAGTTTTACCAGTATTCTACCCCTTTCTGAATTTCTAGACAGTACTTTAACTAATTTATCAAAAAATTTCAATGTTGCCCACATTAACGCACAGAGTATTTCGGCTAGCTACTCAGATATGCTGGCGTCCCTTGACCAAAAAAACTTGCATGCTATAATAGTCTCAGAAACATGGCTTCGTCCATGTCTTCCTACAACTTCTTATTCTCTTCCTGGCTTTATTCTTATTCGTAACGATCGAATCGGCACCATTGGCGGGGGTGTTGCCATTTATCTCAAAGCTAACATTCCTTTCACTATAGTCAGTCAGTCGTGTCAACCACCCCCTACAAATGCCGGTGAACATCTCTTTATTGAAATTCTTTCTTCTAATACTAAAATTCTTCTGGGTGCCTATTATAGCAATTCTAATAAAGTAGACTACTTCTCTTCCTTTGAAAGCCTTCTAAATGATTTGTGTCCTTCTTATACTCACTCCATTATTATGGGTGATTTTAATACCTGTCTTATTAAAAACGATTATCGAACCTTAAAATTAAATTCAATTGTGAAGTCTAATAATTTACACATTCTCCCTCTTAGTGCTACTCACCATTTTCCCCATTGCACTCCTTCTTTACTAGATTTAATGTTGGTGAGTTCTCTAGACCATGTAGCAACGCATGGTCAGTACAGCACTAGCGATTTCTCTTATCATGATTTAATTTTTCTCTCCTACAAAATTCGCCCCCCCAAATCTAAGCCTCAAATCATTCTTCAGCGCAACTTTAGTGGTATGGATCGTCAAGCATTACTACATGATGCTTCTAAAATTGACTGGTCCCCTGTCCTTGATGCTCAAACGGTTGATGATCAGGTGAGCATTTTCAATTCAATTATAACTCAACTGTATGATAAGCATGCGCCATTACGTGCTATCAAACTTAAACATCTACCGGCTCCTTGGCTCACTGACGAAATTAGAGTTCTTATGCACAAAAAAGCTGTTGCTAAGACCCGGTATAAGATGAATGCTACTGAAGTCAACCATGATAAATATGTTAAAGCTCGTAATCGCTGCAATGTGGTGTGTAGGGATGCTATACGCCGTCATATTCATAAATCTGTTAATGATAAAGACCCTGCCAAGGTTTGGAAATTTTTAAATACTCTTGGTATTGGAAAACCCAAACAAAATTGTACTTCTAATAACATTGATATTAATTCGTTAAACCTTCACTTTTCTTCTTCCTCCGCTATGTCGGAAGAAGATAAAATCTCTACTATCAATAATCTCTCTGTCAATCCTAACTTTAACTTTTCTCCCTTTGTTTTCAATCCTTTTACCGCATGTGATGTTGAGAAGAGCATACAATCAATCTCCTCCAGCGCGGTCGGTAGTGACTCTATTAGTCGGAACATGTTATTGCCCATCCTTGACATCATCCTGCCTGTTTTGTGTATTATCCTTAATAATTCCATATCCAACTCCGATTTTCCTGCAATCTGGAAGGAGGCTCAGGTGATCCCTCTCCCAAAGAAACCAAATCCTAAGTCTTTTTCTGAATACCGCCCCATCTCCATTCTTCCTTTTCTCTCCAAAGTCCTTGAGCGGCTTGTCCATCGACAACTCAGTTTCTTCCTAAACCGACACAATCTGCTCAATCCTTTCCAATCCGGTTTTCGTCCTGGGCATAGCACTGTGTCTGCACTTTTAAAGATCACTGATGATATTCGCGAGGGTATGGATAACGGTAAGCTTACTGTTCTAGCGCTGCTAGACTTCAGTAACGCATTTAATACTGTTAATTTTGATATCCTGCTAGCATTGTTACGCTCAATCAACATATCTCCATCGGTGATTGATTGGTTTCGTAGTTACCTGGTGGGTCGCCGGCAAAGGGTTCGCCTTGGAGATTATTTTTCTTCTTGGTGCAACACAACCGCAGGAGTCCCCCAGGGCGGCGTGCTATCTCCTCTTCTATTTGCTATTTTCATTAATTCTATATCTAATCGACTCTCTTCTTCCTACCACCTATATGCTGACGATTTACAAATCTACGCTCAAGCTCCAATTGGCGCTCTTGATTCAGCTGTCGCAGCCATTAACGATGATCTGTGTCAAATCTCTGCATGGAGTAAATCCTATGGATTGAAAGTAAACCCTGCAAAAACACAAGTCATTGTTATTGGCACTTCACACATGGTTTCTCGCGTTGACTGGTCGGTAATTCCTTCAGTTGTGTTTGAGGGTATTGTTATACCATTCAGTGATACTGTCAAAAACCTTGGTTTGATAATGGACCGTACGTTGAGTTGGGATGCTCACCTGACGTCAGTAAGCTCAAGAATATTTGCGTCCGGTGCCTCATTGAGACGTCTCCGGAACTTTTTACCCACTGCCACCAAAGTTGCGCTTGCTCAGTCTCTGCTTCTCCCTTTACTTGACTATGCGGACGCCTGCTATCTCGATCTTCGGGAAGATCAGCTGAACAAGCTTGAAAGACTACAAAATTATTGCATCAGATTCATTTTCGGACTTCGTAAATTTGATCATATATCATATTTTCGCTCAAAGCTTAAGTGGCTGCCCATTCGCCTTCGCCGGAATACTCACATCCTCTCCCTTGTTTACAATATCCTGTTCAATCCTGCGTCCCCTCACTACTTAGTTTCCCGATTCAACTATATTCATTCTACTCACTCCCTTGCTCTTCGATCGTCACACAGATATACTCTAAAGTATCCGGTATGTAAGAAAACGCTGTATAGCAAGTCTTTCACCGCGCAGGCTGTTTGCCTCTGGAATGCTTTACCTCTTGCTATCAAAAAAGCTCCGTCCATAGAAAGCTTCAAGACTCAAGTAAAAATATGGTATTTGTCATCATTACAGTGAGATCTTTGTAGTTCCTTTGCTATCATCATCTATGTATGTGTATAGTGTATACTCAATCAGTATTTATTAACAATATGTATTAATTTATATTATTTTTGGTATATTGTTATTATATGTATTAGGGTGTATGATTTATATGTATAGTTTATTAAGTAGGTTTGTAGTATGTATTTTTAATCTAATCTTTTCTTCTTTGTTTATATTATTGTATACCACGTCCTCTGTTATCTCTTATTTATTCCTTTCCATCCAATGGTTGCCTGGAAGAGATTGCTTTTAGCAATAAGGCCGCCACTTGTGGCACTAGTATAAGTTTTTTTTCTTCTTTCCTTTTAATTTTATCGTGTGTTACAATAAAGAATTTTCTATTCTATCTTCTATCTAACATAGGTATTAGGTAATCTGTTCGCCTAAATTCGCTGCAAATACTTATGAGTGATTTTTATTAAAATTGAATAGGTACTGAAATCAGAATGCTTCAAGATTGATTTCAGAATAAGGTGTGTAACATCAATCTCTTCTTTTATATTACAAGTATAAGAGAATGCACATACAATTAGTAGAGTAGTTGTATGTATGTATGTATAGGTACTTTAAGATAAAGAAGCAAGAATGTTACTGATTATATGAATGTGGTTATCATACTATATTAAATAGGTACTATGTTCTTCGTTCACCTAAGGCTTCCTCTTGAATTCATCTGTTGCACAATAAATAAAACGTAAAAAACATGATTTTCAATCGAGCAAAGGCAAGCAAACTATTATAGCTCAATATATTTAACATTTATGTTACACAAATAGAAGTATAAGCTTTCTAATTGAAACATAAATTAAGCACGTATTAAAATAATACTTATCGCGAAACTTTAAGTCTCATCACTAAGAGTGACACTAATTATATAATCTACTCTGTCTAAGACCTAACAAGGCCAATTAAAAGTCTAGAGCACTTATCAATTGTAATTAATAATAAAACATTTTGTTTTAATATTAAAACATTGTGTGTTTAGAAAACGGATCTCTCTATTTTTAATATCGACGTTTTGAGCTTGATTTAGCGAATGGCATAACTTTACAGTTTTTTTGGTTCGTTTTATTTCACGCTTGGTTTTGCAGCCGTAGTTTGAAATAGGGCTTGGTTTTTTTTACTTTTTTTATTTAATTTATGTTGCAAAATTGCAGTTATTTGTGGAGTGATTTCGAAATTCTATTCAAAGTTACTTGTGAATCAAAAGAAAAAATAAAATAAAATAAAACCGGCTGTAAAACACAAAAAAATTAAGACGACAATTAAATTGCACATAAACATCTTTTTGACTACAGCCCGCTTGCACAACGAATCTTAAACACATTTCGAGAGTTTTTCTGGGTAATTTGTCACTAAATGAAACTAGGCAATTTAAATTACAAGATATGATACCTAAAATCCTAAGTAGCTGACAAAAAATCTACATGAAATGAGACTAAAATTTAGTTTTTTTATTGTTACGTAACAGGTATATCTGTGGGGCACCGTGGATTCGTTTCCCGTTCATATTATAATGTCACCATTTCGCATACGTTTTCCGTACATACATAAAACATAGTTCAGGGGCGGTAATGTGTATCTAGTGTTGCCAGAGTCATAAAACAACAATGATTTAAAGAAAAACAACATTATTTCCAATAATTGTTTAATGTAACCGGATGAAAAATGTTTTTCTTAAAAATTATATGTATATTGGTCTGGGTTTTATTTATAGGTCAGACCATGTTAACCTTCTACCGTTTCATGTAAATTGTATTCATTATTTTGGAGTAAAATAAAGTATATATCACTTGATTATATTAATACATATTTAATTATTTTGATTTGGGTGAACAAACCAAACCCTTAGAGTTGTGTTTATCTTGATTTTCAAAATTTTATGTTTGACTCATACAATTTTAATAAACAACCTAAAACAATCTGTTCTCCTTGAATAATAATCCAACTCTATCACTAGGCGAAATATTAACAAACAGCATTTAAAATTATTACGATGAAAACGATCTTTTTCAAATAATACCAGAATCGCTACCAAAATCTAAATTTCAAGAAATAATTATACATGTACAAATCTGTTGCCATTTTTACTACTTTTTTAAATCCATTTCAGGGAAATTCACCTTTTGTTTAAGGACAACACTGCGAGTAGTAAGTTGGCACGCTCAGCACGTATAGTGCGCGTGCTCGGATGAATTGAAAGGGACGCTGCTGGCTCGGCTCAGGAGATCAACTTGCCAACTGCCGGTATTTTACCTAATTTAATGGACAAAATGCCCTTTTACGCGATCTGGGTGTGGAATTTGGGGTAATTATTGGATTATACTCATTTTTCTGAAAGTTGACTTTTGCGGATACAAATGCGAGTAAAATTTTAACTCTGCATATGATGAGAAATAGCAAACAAAGAGAATAAACGTGACTGCATTAAAAAAAACATGTTGAAATAAATACATATGTTATACTGAGCATAGGTACATTTTTGTTTAATATACCAGAAAAGCACATCGATAAAAATAAGCATAACACAGATTACCTTAACCTTACCTTACCAGTAAAATATTTAGGTACGTATACGCGAAGTAAAATTTTTGTAGGCAACCTAAAAAATATTTCTAGGGTTAACACATGTGTGGTGAAAATAACAATCGGCGGTACCGAAAGTTGATAGGCATTTCTTGAAATACATTATTCAAAGCACTCATAAGAATACATGAAGAAATTCCTACATCAACAAGGTTTCCATTATTCTACGCGCCTTTAGAGTGTGGTCTGAAGAATACCTTTTGGAAGAATAGAGATACAAAACTTGGAATATTTCTGGTTGAACGCATCATCTTTGTTGTTATAGTTTGATATGAGGAATGGTAGCACAAAACTATTTTGACCCACAATGCCATACGAGGCAGTCAGAACCTTTCACATGATATACCCTACACTTGATTTGCAAGAAATAAATTGTTTAAGCATTTTTTTTTAAGAAAAATAAGCATACCTGGTACTGTCTTAGCATTCTTTCACCTTATCACAATTCCGGTTCCGAACAAGCTTGGACCATAAGCTGAAAAGTAAAACTTTTTTGTTGCAAAACTTGTAATCTCAAAAACGTCTGTTCCTAATTTCTTTTCCGATTTTAAAAGAACGATCTTTCATTTACGACGACATTTAGAATAAGTAAATTTTCAGGCTTCGACACGAACTTTTGGCAATTTCCGTGCGGCGAAGGTTTTTTTGCGACCCCATACTTTGTCGTTAATCTTTCTTAGAAAAAGTCACCAATGCTCGTTACAGCAACTGTGTGAGATGACAGATTTAAATTACGGAGTTAAATTGACCAGTCACGATTTATTTTCGGCTTAGGGCTCTGATTTCAGTCATTTTTGAGGATCTTGATGAAATAGCTGTCGGCTCAAGACCTTTTTTATGAGAGTGAATTTACCTGGAGGTAAGAAGAATAGTAAAAAGATTAATAGTGACTAATTTGATTTATGCAGAACATTAAGAAAACCTACATATTGTTTTTAGTATCATAAATTGAAATTCAAGCCTTTATGTTTTTTTTTATCGGTCGTCTATCGTAATGCCGTCGTCATTAGTTTGAATTTGAAACAATAAGACCTATACATTGACTCGTAGTAAATGCTTAGATAGATTGAAGAAATAGGTGTTTCTATGAGTATTGATATCAAAATATCAACCTCACAATCAAACGTGTCCACTTATTTTTCGTCCGATTCAATATTGCAAAAGAGGCAACCACTCCATCTTATATTGCTCTTGTAAGGACCGTTCAGTCTCTATTTGAGGTTATGTTCGACCTAAATTTCGTCCAATGCGAGCACATTTTCGTCTTGGAACACTTTCGTTTTTATTGGTATGTATATTTCAGGGAATTCATCGGTACTGAGCGACTACGCCAGGGGTTGAATTTTATTACAAATGGAAGTATGACGAATAGATGCATCTCGTAAAACTACAGCGTGTGATGAAAACTGAATAAAGGAATGATGGTTTCCATCTTTTGCAACTCAAATTGTATGTAAGTTCCTGCAACAATGTTATATAATATGGGGAATCGTAAAACCAGGAGTAATCTATACCTATACTTCTATACTAATATTATAAAGCTGAAGAGTTTGTTTGTTTGTTTGAACGCGCTAATCTCAGGAACTACTGGTGCGAATTGAAAAATTCTTTTTTTCTTTAATAGACCATTTATCGAGGAAGGCTTTAGGCTATATAACATCACGTTGCAGCTAATAGGAGCGAAGAAACAAAGTAAAATCTGGAAAAAACGGGGAAAATTATTCATCTTTGAAGGCTTCCGTTGCGTGCGCTGCGAAAACGGTTCAAGTCTTGGGTAACAGCTATAATTTATTATGAGGTTGTTTGCAAAAATAAATATGATGCTCAAAATAACTGTTCCACGCGGACGAAGTCGCAGGCACAGCTAGTTTTCTATATTTAGTTTTATTTCAAAGTGCAGTAGCCCAAGCATACACTTAAAATAATTGTCACAAGAAAAGTAGATTAAAAAAAATTATTCTTTCTTCTTTTGATTTGTTAGTATATTATTTGCCAATTCGTTTAAAATTAAGCACAGTACCCTGCACGTAACATTATAGCATACTATAATAGAGTCCAAGAAACTATCTTCGATTTCTGTTATACTAAAAGTGCTCGAAACTTTATCGAAAATTGCTGATACGTTTCTGAGACTTTTATGTTTGTCCCCTTTTAATAGACTCATATATCGGGCTTATTCTATACTGAAACCATTTTTACGACTCTTAACGATCATAAGTACGTGTTTTACGATGGTTATGTGAAAGTAAATGTGTTTCTATATCTGTAAGCAGCGGGTTTATAAAGATAAGGAGACAAGAGTTTGCTTTTGTCATTATTGTGGTCTGGGGTAATATTTATAATATAACAAAAGAAATATTTTACGGCTGGTATTAATGGAGATAAACAATAAAAGTGAAGTTTTTTTTAACATATAAGGTTCTCGTTTGAAAACAGCCTACATTATAATAGGCACTATTGAAATATAAGATGCGCTGTCCCTATATAAATAAATATTTTAAAATTAATAGAAATAGTAGTTATTATGTAGTATAATTTATTAAAATAAAAAAACAAGGTGAATCACACCCGAATTACAAAAAAAACAGCAGACACATCTGAATCAAAGTGTGAATTTAATCAAACCCAGCTCGCTCTGCATGGCCGCCGGCAAAAATTTCAATTCTTTCCGTCAATTTGAAAGGGGCCCAAGTCGACCAACTAATCCTGTTATTTCCACGTCCACCAACAAAGCCCCAAAAATCAGTGTTCAGCAAAAATTTCAGTCGATCCCGTAAAGTGATATAGGCGCAGACACCGGGCGTGATGGATCGCAGTAAATGGTCCGAACCTGCCTACGCAGGTCTTTAGGGTGACACTGCACTAGTGAAGTGCCCATTGCTTGCGGTGTGCCTCTGTGTACATACTCTAGAATGTGAACGAATTTAAATAAGCACTAAATAAGCTACGAAAAGTAAGGAAAAAATACGTTGAATGGGCGTAGG
The DNA here is from genome assembly GCA_927399415.1 of Macaria notata. Taxonomy (NCBI): domain Eukaryota; kingdom Metazoa; phylum Arthropoda; class Insecta; order Lepidoptera; family Geometridae; genus Macaria; species Macaria notata. The sequence goes on from OV656727.1 coordinate 9,353,576, forward strand.
TTACACTTTACCTAAAGCTGTATTTCTAGCGAAGTAAAATCCGAGGGTCTTCATATCAAGAGTGAATAGGCACTTTCTAGACACTCCATTACAGGTGCGTGTTTTTAATTATAATCTTAAAATAGGTAGTCAAACGCTAATTCATACAGGTAAAAAATAATAATAGAAATATTTGTAATTTCCTTTTTGTTGTACACCAACATTCTTCTTTTTCCTGTATGCTTATTTCTCTCCAGCCAAAGGTTGCCCGGAAGAGATCGCTTTCAGCGATTAGGCCGCCGCTTGTGGCACTAGTCAAGATAATAATCTGTTTTATGTACTGTTCGTTTGTAAAATGTGTCAACAATATAGAGTTTATCTATCTAACATTCGGCCGAATTGAAAATCTCCTCTTTTCTTTGGAAGTAGGTTAAACAAGGTTACAACTGTTTGTTATTGTTCATAAATAGCTAAACCACATCAGCCTTATAAACAAAAATAAAAATACTTTCGACCCTAGAGTTCCCCAATCTCCTACACACTTATTTTCACGGCACTACTGCAAATATTGACCAAAGTCAAGGGACCTAGGGGACTTTGACGCTTAGTACTAAGGTAACACCATAGCTTTTGTGTGATCTCTTGAGAAAGAATGAGTTATAATGAGGTATGAAGGGAACAGCTCCTAGATGGTAGATTTAAACAGATAGCGGCAAGATAAAAAGGTTTTATAATTTTCACACTTTTACAAAATGTATATCATTATAGACTATGCTTATCTGACGTCATAAAGGTTTGCAGTGTAATTTGCTTACTTAAATTATTTAACATGAAATTCGATAAACTGCATAAAATTATACTCATGTAGATATGCATCTCTATGTATTTTGAAATTTTCTTTGAATGTCAAACACTTTACTTATACTGATATTTGAGGGATAGTAATTATGATATAAATGGCTCTTGAGTACTTAAAAAGACAGAAATGAATATCAATGAAGTGCACTCTCACCCTTCCTTAGCCGTGAAACTTTTCAAAGCCGTAGAAGAACATCTTTAAGATGACTCGAAAAATTATAATCAGGACTCCCTTAGGACTTTTTATTTAAAGGGCCAGTTGTTTAATCTAAAGTGTCGTTTATTATAAGTTACTTAAACTGAGCGAATACTTTTTTGTCCGCCGAGCCTTTTTATAATAAAGTTTCTGATAATAATCTGATGAAAATTTAGATACTTTTCCAAATTGAGAATAGCAATTTGGGAAATCTATGTCTTATGTATCTTATATACGAGTATGTATGTAGGGTCCCTAGATTTCAAAGATACAATTTGCGCTGTCACAGACACACACACTGATATATGAGTATTTGTTATTGACTGTACTTATTACATACATTTATAACGTACAATCGTTTAATCAGAAATCACTGCTTATTGGTTGGAAATTCTAGGGCTAACCGCAATTATATACGAGTACATTTAGGTTGCATACAAACATTTAAGTTACAATCTATCATGTGTTGTGTAAAAAAGGCTTTAATTATGGTAGCATCCTGTGAGCATTTTATTAACTAAAACAGGTTTGCACTTGGCCATAGTTTGCCAGATGCAAAGTAAAGGTTATGGCCTATGATGGAGCATGCTTATCCGATAAGAACCGATTCACTCTCGGATTACAATAATTATGATATACATTGGTTGTTATAATTGTAACGTAAGCTTGCAAAACCACACCTTGCGTTAATTACAGAATATGTTCATCAATTGTGTTTATGTCCCCATTTGTTAACAGAATGCAAACTCTCAATATCGCTTGTTTTTATTCAATTTACTCGGTTCGCTCAAGTTTAAAGGGAGTACGTTGCAAATCTTGATTGATAGCTTATACGAGGGCCCATCAATTTTCAGCCCAAACCCGCATTTACACTTTAATGGATAGGTACGTTACAAGTAAGGACGCTTTTGTATTAAAAATCGATAACGTGTTTGATTAACTGTTTAGTTTGGATTGGAATGAAATGCGCATCCATTTTTGTTTGTGTTTGAGCTGTTTATATTGTATTGAATTGAAGCTTGTGTTAGTTTTCTTAGTGCTATTTTTATATAGGTGCTACGACTGACTGATTTTGATTATTTTTGGGTTTAAGATGCACTATCTTTTAAATACCTTTGGTATTTGAGTGTATTACAGGTATTGGTTCTTTGAAAAATAAAGACAGTTTAGGCCCAACAGTTCTGGCCACAATAATACGAACATATTATACATAAAGCATTATACGATCAAAAAACCATACTAATAAGTAAGAACTTGAGAAACGTCTCTATAATGGAATTCATTCTGAAAGAGGTTAAATCTACATACCTACATACATGGGCCTACTGAAATCGTAAGTGATTCAACCAATGATTACACCTCCCAGCCAAAAAGGGTAAAACGGATGCTAATCTTCATAAAATCTAACTACCGTCGGCTTTGCAGCGAGAAAATATGCCCAAACATAAAGTTTTCAGCAGCAACAAAGAGCAGCCGTAAGCCGGCTTGTATCATTATTTACATAAATGGCATAAAACTGAACAAAAGAAAATTTATACCGTAAAGTTTTGGGCAATATCCGTTTTCTGTGACACGTTTTTTCGAGGGCCGTTGTTCATCGTTAATCTTTGAAACAAAAACGGCAAGTTTGGTCGAAGCCTCGTCTAATACAGTGACTGAGCTTAAACTTAAATGGAATTTGTGAAACACGTATCACAGTTCCCTAAAGTTTTGTAGATGCTAGATTGTGGGCGGAAAGAGAAGAGAACTGTTTTTAGAAAGTTACAATCAGAAATAACTGTATATTTAAACTTATATTTGTACAAGGTTTCAATGTTTCAAGTAATTTATTTAGTATCCAAGAGTTATGACATCTCCAAATTAGAAAATAAGAAAAATTTATCCCGACCATTAGGATTCAAAACTGCATCTATGTACTTATATCGTTCTCTTACCAAAACCACTAATCCACTATGTTAACAGAATTTTTAATCTATCTTTACATATAATAAAGCTGATAACGTCAAAAATCTGTACATTAAAATGTTTGGGTATACGTTAGATCGATAATAAAACGCGTTTCAACAGTTTTTATATATTTTATCTGTTTATATAAACGCGCATAACGCAAAAACAGAACGAATCATCATGATTTGGTATGTGGTAGTATGAGGTTTTAGGAGTGTCATAGGATACTTTTTATCATGAAATAATGCGAGCAAAGCCGCAGGCGTCCACTAGTATACTATAAACCGTACTACATAGGTACTGTTATCACAGATACCCGCCGAGTTTGGTCGAGGCGCGTCTGCGCTGTGCTATAATTTACACAGTGCAAGTGTGCTCGACACGCCGCATAAAATGTATATGTCGATAAAAATTATACTCCTAAATATTTGGAGACAAAAGAAGCTATCACAATCACCTGCATGTTACTAAAGCATTAAACTAGACACATTCACATATTATGGTGTAAATAAATAGGTATAAGGTAATAATAGGATAGGATAGTACCTACGTCTGGAAACAAGAATTATACAAATTGCTACATCAGTCGTAGCACCTATATGAAAATAGCAAGCACTAAGAAAACTAACACAGGCTTCGATTTAATACAATATAAACAGCTCAAACACAAACAAAAATGGCTGCGCCAATTCCAATCCAAACAACACAGTTATAATAGAAATTAGGTACCTAAATTATGGCCTAAAGAAAGCAGGGTTTGGTGTTAGTAAATATGAACTTCAAACTTAACTCAATTTATTCAGGAATCAATAAGCAATCTTTTATGATAAACCAAAAATAACACTCATCAAAACATCGTACCGTATCTAGAGTGCTTTTGAAGCAAGATTGTAATACTCATTTTGTAATTCAAATAAGACTTAGTCGTAAGAATATTTTAATGTTTTGCCGTACTTCCGAAAATATTTTACCAAGTTGTTGTGGTACAAGCTTAAGTCATTAGAAAGTTATAAAAATTTCCCGTATCTTTGAAAGATGAATCAAGATGTATTCATGAATCATTTTGTATTGTGTTATCAAGAACATTGTTTTATGTATTTTGCACGTTTTGGTACAGATTACTTTTACTAAGAATATGGTCACAGTTCAAATCTAACACTGGTATGCGCCACCTCACAACACAGTGTCGCTTATGCAAGTGTCGCTTTAGGGTGATTAAAGGCATAAGCTAAATTATTATTACCACTCATTTTCCTGTTAATTAACTAAATGTTCGATAAAATTAGTCATAATAGAATAAAACATCCAAAATATAAAATCAGAGCAGCAAATAAACCCCACAAAATTCACCTTTTCTCGGTTACCATATTTCCCTTCCCAGCTGAAATTTAATAAATCACTATCAGCAAACCGACTTCAGTCTAGCAACCCCTATTTATTTCAGCGGCATAAAGTCCTAGATCCAATTCTACGAACGGGACATTTCCTAACCACTTTTAGCGTACCTAAACTAGATGGCGTTTGTTTGAGTCACAACTAAGATACCGGACAGGTTGCTCTGACGGGACCTTTTAAAAGCTTTCTGAAGCCACACTTTAGAAATGCTCTGAAGTAAAATCTTACTTAACTTGACAGTGGTTTCATTATTGAAATGCTAGACTAAAATACTAAGATGAAGAAGTTTGACCTTCAATAAGGCACTCTTATGTAATATTATATTAGTAGTAAGTTTTTAATATTTGTTATTAAATCGTTCATGGAACACCATGAAATGATTGTATTCTGTTTTTTGACCGCATTATTCCATCAGGTGAAGTGTATATTCAAAAAGTATCTTCTACCAAATTGACTAAGCTTTAAAAAAGCAAAACTTAGCGTGCTAACGTAACGCGCAATACGAAGATATACAAAGGTTTGCGATAATAAAATAACGCTTATATTCTCCTTACAATAAATGCGTAATTCGCAACTAAAGTTACGCTCTCTATCACTCTACCACCATAAGATAAGAGGAAAGCACTCCTTTGTGTCAGAATTGGGACGCCTGGCATTAATGGGGACTTAACCATTGTTTGATGACAAAACTCGAGTGCATCGAGGTTGGCTGACACTTTGGACGGACCAAGAGCTCTCATAGTTTGTAATTTTGAACGACGAAGAGGAAACTTGGAGCGTATTGAGTTACACAATTGAATATTAAGGGTTGCTCTTGTCTCTTTGCTTTGGCAATCTGAAAGCAATCTGTTTAAAGGAATTGGTAAATCATATCGAAAGGTTTATTTTTGGATTAGGAAAAGGCATCTGAAATACTGTACGCTTTTTTATATATGTATTGGTATGTGAATATTTAATATCAATCATAAATTAAATAAAACATTTGTAGTATATATTTAATTAATAACAAAATCAAAACATGAAACAGGGAAATGTTAACGTTTTACTATCGATTGTCTACTATTTATCATTCAACGGTTAAAGTATCGGTTTTCATCAACTGAAATCACAATTCAAGGGAAATATTATTGCATTTTTGTTTTCCATTTGTTCGTTTTACGGTTACTGCTCGGTCTGGCGGTCGGCCTCGGGGTCGGCGGTGTGGCCGCATTCACACCGTAATGTAATCATTAAATCTGAATACATTTTGTGCAGGAATCGATTCATTACGTTGTCGACGAACAATCAAGATGCCAGTAATATGAGATTTTGTAAATATGTTCAACAAGTGGTATAGCCGCAAATAATAAATAAAATAAATAAATAATTTGTTTATTGTGCATAAAATACAGTGTTGTAGGTACAGCTTTGAGTAATAAAAATTTACATAAATTACGTCGGTGTCATACGTTGGTATGGTTAACGGAGTCTTGTACAAGGTACCTCAAGGGTCCTGAATTGCAAGACTGCAGTACCTCCCGCCGCAGCAGGCTTCTTTGCCTATATTTACACTGATTTTACGATTTTATAACATAATTATACTGTCCTAAATATAAATAAAAAGATTACAAAAATATGTATGTATTGCTAATTATTAACTAATTGTAAACAAACTTTTGGTCAGTGATACCAGCATTGAGGTAACAAATCCGTAGAATGTACATGGATTATCTGATTTACTGACCGTCAGTGTAAATTTTAAAAACTAAGCAAATTCTCAGCCTATTGCTAGATACTAGCATATTTAATGCGGCTGAGAACACGGTACTATGTGGTGTGTGTGTGTTAAAAGTTGTGATCTGATTGTGGGTGAGTAGGTATTGTGTGTAGTTCATATGTTTGCCTTGATGAGTGTTTGATGATTGTGTGATTTTTAATATTGTGTGCAAAGTTTGGGAACACTTTACCGGAAGCTGTTTCCTTTGAACTACAAACCAGGGGTCTTCAAATCTAGAGTTAATAGGTAACTTATCAGTTAGCGTGTTAAATTTTAGCCTGCAGCAATGCTAAACATCAGCCAGGCTGTAGTTAAACGTAAGCCTATCCCACGTATACAAATTTAATGAACATCGCGTTTGCACACTAATGGCAAATTTTTTGTATAACTATTTACTGAACTGAGTTCAAAGCAGCAGAGATTTTAAACTATAGCCATGAAATCTTCTATTGCTCTGATTTTTCAACTTCATGAAGTCATTCCCATATAAACATATCAGAAGAGATCACTTTAGTGATACGGTCGCGAAATGTCCGCAGTTCCCTTTTTATGTATTTTCTTTTTTATTTAGGTGTCCAATAAAGTATTCGATACACATGCATTATTACAACACGGTGTAAAACAAAAAAGCATTACCTAAAGCAATAACAACACAGGCACGGCGGCCGGACGCGCCATTAAACACGGCATTATCTCGCTGCTACTCTTTTCAAATATTTGGACATTTTATTTGCAATGCCACGGGCGCACTGAATTTCAACTGGGAAATTATGCTTGTTAATAACTGTTTATGTATACCCTTGTGTAACGATTTATTGCGGTTGCATACCCTTATTATGTGTCGATTTACTTGATAAGTTGTAGGTAGTAGTTATGCTTCTTCTATACTTATAATAAAACTGAAGAAAGTCTTTAGTCTGAACAAAGAAAAACTAAATAAAAAAATTTGGATATACTTAGAATTGATAACAGAACACGTTTCAACATTTTTGTCTGTTTATCTGTTTCTCTATGTATCTGGTTGTCTGTTTATTTAAATGCTCATCACGCAAAAAACGGCTGATCGGATCTTCATGTTTTTTGGTATGTAGGTAGTATGAGGTCTCGGAAGTGTCCACGGACGTCCACTAATTTATAATATTCTTTTACGTTGTACAGTTAAGTACAAGAAAAATATGCAATTTTAATCGTTTTCACAGTATAATGAAACCAATTTTTGTGGACATTTGTAAGCGTGTTTTATATACACTATTCTATGTAGCACATTATGTAACATTTTTATAATCAATGTATATGTACCTACATCTACAACATAATACTTACAGTTACATTCATATTTTTTTTCATTCTTTGTAGCATGATGAAATAAGGATGTATGTGAGAGCCAATATCGGTAAAAGTTCGTTTTCATTATCAGCTTTCAGATACAATAACGGTAAAAGTTCGTTTCCATTATCAGCTTTCAGATACAATTTCTTTCATCACATAATTTACTAACTGCCATAAAAATCACACACAGCACATACTGACAGTAGATAACAAGTTGACATGGGAATCCCATATAAATACTTTATGTAAAAGACTGCATCAATTTGCTTATGCACTGTATCAACTACGGAAGGTTGCCAGTGAGAACACATTGTTAACAGCTTATCATGGTCATGCAGCTTCAATATTAAGATATGGAGTAATATTTTGGGGTGATGCCACCAATAGTATACAAGCATTCCGAGCGCAAAAACGATGTGTAAGAGCTATCTGCGGACTAAGCCGAAGGGCCTCGTGTAAGAAACATTTTAAGCGGCTAAAGATATTAACTTTACCATGTATTCAAATATATGAAATTTCAACTTTTATTAAAATGAATCCTGAACACTTTACAATGTGGCCAGCTGACAGTAGGCATGCAGGGAAAATACGAAACATACCTACCAATACTGCATACCTCAATAAAAGTGTATTTAGGATGGCTCCGAGGATATACAACCACATTCCCAAGAGTATTAGATGTAAAGATGACCTTAATGTTTTTAAATGTATGCTAAATGAACTATTATTTAAAAAAGCTTACTACAGTGTTGATTTGTTTTTCAAAGATAAGTTTAAATAAGAATGTATTCTAAATCAAATTATGTAACTTTATATTATTAGTTGTAAAGTCTGTAAGCCTTTCAGGTGGAAACTAGTGACACAATACGCTATAAATGTTTGTCTAGTTAAGCAACATATTATATACTGTAACACCTTAGCACCTAGTTTCACAGACCAATAAATCATTCATTCATTCATTCATTCATTCATACTTTCAATACATTTTCAGGCCAAATAATGATTATTTATGTCGAAAATCTGCAAACATATTGGGTGAAGCAAATTCAATTATAGCCCATAACGAGGCCTGTCCTAAACATTAATTCACCGGTGGGTTTTTAAATTGAGGAAACGTGGAGTATAGCTGAGTATGTGTTTATCAGAGAAGCCGATCTTGATACGATTTGGCGTCAGATTAAAGGTCGATTTCAAGGGTTTTTAGAACTGAGAAATGTGCTTTTAGAAAAGAATACTGGGATTTTATAGGACGTTTTGGTTGAACATCAAAGTGAGTAGTTTGATTGTTGTACGAGTATTCAGTGATCAGTAGATAACAATTTTATTCTTCTTCTATTTATAGAAGTAGCTAACTTTGGTGGTGAGATATTATCAAGCCGCCCTAAGGGCTTCTGACATGGCTTAACGACTGCCGTACTAGAAAAACGGCCGGTACAATTTAACGTGTCATCCGACCCACGGAAGCGTCCAGAATGGAATGTCACTTTTCGGTCACCCATCTAAGGGCTGACCGCGTCGATTTTTGCTTATCATTGGAAATCGTAAGTGTCTGCCTCCGCTAGGTGAGCTACGGATTTATTAAAAAGAAAAATGTCTGATGTTTGAAATTAAGATAATGTGAAAACCAGATAATGTTTTTTATTGTTACGAAATTAAATAATTATTTTGTTTATAATATCTTGGATGCATACATATAAGAACAATACTTGCTACAGAGACCGTTATTGATAATTGTAGGTAAAAAAATCGTTTTTTCCACGCTCAAACTATACAACAAATTAAAATATTCCTAACTCTAATTAATTTAAAATTTATAAAACAAAATCTTACAGACCAATATCCAGTCCCACGTTCTAAGTAAGATAGTTTTCACGGCCAATTAAAGTTTGTGGCATAGATGATATCGGTCGGATAGCTGATGCTTAATTACAGGAGGAATATCCCGAGGGAAGCGATGTGATCGCAGCCAGCAAGATTTAATGCTGTTGGCCTCACTTGATCCGGGAGCAAACTGGGGTTTTGGTTTTAGCTTAAAGAGAATAAGTTTTGTTTTCTGTTATTGATTTAAAAAAACTTAGCAAATTAACATGACTGTGTTATGCAGACCATTCAAATGTGTAGCTTTTTCAGTATTTTTTATGTAGTTTAAAGTCTTATGCTGTGGAACATTTTCTTAGTAAGTAAGTAGTGTGCAATAACTGTATCATGATGCGACGCGATATATTATTGGTAAAATCACAAGCCAGTTATTATACTGAGTCAGTATTGAACTCATTTATAGAAAAAAGCAAGTAACCAATATATTTTGTCGTTTGAGAAATGTATGTTAAATCCTTCTCATTCATGACTGACCTAATCTAAACTTTTAAGTAATAGACGTTCAGAATAAAACTATAAATACTTTATTTGTTTTAACAATAACATAATAAAAAAATAGATAATCTAAATACCCATAATTAACAAGTCACTATAAAGCGGTGGTACCTTATTTTTTATTTTTTAGTGTCACTACATCTCAATGCCATCTGCAGACAGAACCCTGGAGGCGGTGGCGGGCACAACAGTGTGGTCAACCCTGTTATTGGCTCGGCGGCATACCTTCCATTCCTGAAGGCAATATTAAAATAAGGTTATGCTAACTGTATAATCGTAGGCATAGGTAAGGATGCATTGGTAAGTACTCTTGAGTCGTATTTCCCCACGACTGAGGGTCGTGACTCCCCCGCAGAATTAATTCGTTAGGGAAGTTCTCTTGGATAGATACATCGTGGTGGGCGCCCAGGTCCTCAAACATGTCGGTTTCCTCACTATGTTTTTCCTTCACCGTTAAGCGAGTGGAAATCCACACTTAACTTGAAAATTTGGTGTGGGGCCGAATTCGAACCAGGGTGCGTTTGGATGTAAAGCATACACTGGAAGCGCTGAGCCACACTCGCTTCTTTGTTTAGTGGTTAGTACAGTCCCAGTTAAATTTAAATACCTACAACCACCGGCTAACACTCACATCAAAAATTATATCGAAATTTACTCATGCCTTACGGGAACTTTAGTAAAGTGACAGTCACAGTTACTAACTAATGTGGCGTTTAATTACAGTTTATACAAATAAAAATTATGTTTTGTATTATTACTATGCAATAGCTTATCTAGGTCTCAATGTGGCGATTGATAAAAGAGAGCAAACATTACAAAGCGCCATCTAGCTCCATACTAATAAGTAGGTAATCATATCGAAAATAATGATTCAATACTAACTGTGGTCCAGGTGGGGGAATGCTTCCAACTCTGATTTGTTGAATTATATTGAAGACATCATACTCCGTCACGTCTTCCTGTAAAATATTATCAAGTGGGGATCATAAGTTCCCTAATAAGTGTGTAATTATTATATTAGCTCTTGAAGTAGTTTTGGTTCTCAAAATATGAACATATTGTCAAGAGAAGAGTCTTTTTAACCCCAAAATCCCGAACCATTATAAAATGAATTCTGAAGCACTCTACATTGCCGACTCCGGACACGAGCCGCTGAGAAGCAAAATATGTCTTCAGTGGCGCGCAGAATATACTCAGCGCTATGTTACTACTTCAAGGTGATATAACCAAACCAATTTGAATGATATTTTATATGGATCAAATATAAGGATTTTCATAGAAATTGTATAAATACAAAATTATCAGTAAAGCTACTAATGATATCACTCAGATCTCTTTGCTTTTGAGTTTCATTATAACTATTTATAAAAAATACTTACATAATAATCATCATCAACAACCAGCACGGGTGCGTTGGCACATGCGCCGGCGCACTCCACAATGTCGACTCCGAACACGCCATCTGGCGACACGCTGCCCGCTGAGCAGCAGCATATGTCCTCAGCGGCGCGCAGGATGTACTCAGCGCCGCGCAGCATGCATGGAGTAGTGGAACATACCTTTACGTGGTACTTGCCTCGCCAACGCCTGAAATATGAACATCGGAATATAGAGTTATTCGCTTTAAGCGGTTCTGACTGTTAGAATAAAATAAATAAATAAATATATTTGTAAATGTCAAAACTAACTAACTAAATAGCAAACTAGTTTACCTGGAAGAGATTACTTAAGTGATAAGGTCACCCAATGTCCCTGAAGCTTTAGACTAGAGCCGTATTTAGTGAGCGTACTGACGCTCGCCTAAGGAAAAGAAATACCAATGTATGAGTGACGTAGCATGTCAATTGTCGGGATTGCAATCCCATACATTGCTCTTTCTATTCTATAAGTGAGCGACAATACGCTCACTAAAATACGGCTCTTGTCTAAGGGGGCTGATTAGTTTCCACCTATTTATGTGAATTGTTTTCTTTATTTCGGTGTACAATAAAGTATATTTGATTTGATTTGATTTGAAATGTGACTTCTAGAATTCATATCTAGCCGCTTCCAAGAGTCACATTACATTTAAATGATATGTTTCATATCATTGTCATAGTAAAATACTAATAAAATCATATCTAAGGCTGACCAGTGGTGCGCAAACTTACGATTTCTCACGGCATCATTAAATTTTACCGCCTTCAAAAAAAGTAGGTTATCAATATCAAGGTTTCTAAAAGTTTTTTTTAAGTAATATTTTTCCTAAACATGCTACATGTCTCAATTATCTCTTAACCAATTCTGATAAAGTTAATCAACTTCACACACACATACATATATAGGTCAAACAACCTCTTTTTTATGAAGTCTAGCACAGAAGATTAACTTTAAGTGTCTGAGAAATCAGTGGACAAAGATAATAATCGACATGTAATCGACCTACTATTATTTTAAAGACGCGCACAATAATTTTGCACACAACCGGTCCACCTCAGACAATGTTTTACTATCATAACCAGTTGGAACCTATCAATTCAACCTACAATGTGACTATTTACAATTAATTAAAACTTTAATGATTACCAACTATTAAACTACGGCATTTACAATAATATTATAGTTCTGATGTTAAATTTAACGCAATTATTTATTATCATTTCCTCCATTTAATCATATAAGCTTTCCAAATAAACGTTATTTTCATGATATTGAATGAATTCAAAAAACAAGGCGATATTTTTAATTTCCGGTAAGGCTTCGTTCCTTCCGCTCCATTTTTGTATCCACTCAAGGGCAATATAGTAGGAATATAAAGCTATTGGGTACACGTTTACGTTGTTTCATGAACACGATAAATGAAAAAGCAGCTAAAGACACGTACAAAATTTTATGGCATCTAAACAAATACTTAAAACCATTTTGACACGTAGCTTTGTTTTGGCATGAGAAGGAACATACATCAGTATGTATTAATTATATTTCAAACCATTTCCTTACTGGTACTCATATTAAGCGAAGTCATATTTTCTTTACATATAGGTACATAGGCATCTGAATTTGTTAAAAACTGTATTTCGTAAATTTTTAAACATTTTTGTCGTAACACCAGCGTTTCCTTCAACATAAGACAATGACTTTTCTGGTTAAACATTTGCTCAGGCGTTATGATTATTTTCGATTTATTACAAAACGTTACATGCGGAATAAAAAAAAAATCAGGAGAAATTGAGCACTTTTTTTTGAAGGCTAAAAAATGATAAAATAGAAATTATTTTACCTTTTGATCATTGTATAGAACGTAGCATACTCGTACACTCTGACGCGAGGTATATTAAGCAGCTCAGCCACTTTATTCATGGCCGATATTGGAACCCAGCCTATCTGTCTCTGAACCATGTCGAGACAAGGTCCTAAAGCAGAACGCTGGGCTCCTACTGGGTAGTTCTGGATCAGTGCTGCTATACGCTGAAAAGTAAAAAGGTGAGTATTCATTACTTCAGCTGTTTTGTGTTTGTGTCAAAAATATTCAACGGTTTTTATGTAGATTGTATTTTTTGTACTCCTAATGTTTAGGCATATGTAACATTGTATGTAATAATCTACCTATCTTTATTTCATTTACCATATACCAAAAAAAAATCGAAATTGGCGTGGCCCTTTTTTGTATAAAATACCTATATAAGATAAAAATGTTTTTATTGAGAAACCAAAGTTGTTGACAATAGTAACTATGCTATTCTTAATCATTTATAATACAGACACAGTTAATGTGTACTGGATTAAAATGTATGTTAGTAGGCTTTTGTTAATAATAAAAAAAACAAACAATCACTAAACATATTTCACGTGTTCAATATTACTGTGATATTTATACTGAAACCCCAATAACAGCTTTAATCAATTAAATCAGATATAATTTACAAAGTAATTACAGTTTCACACGATAATTCAATTACTGCTCTAATAGTCCCTGTTTACCCGATGAGTCTAATTAATTAATCTTAATTACGCAAAATGTGTAAACATTTCAAATGAATTACAAAGGTCGAAAGTTCATAAATAGAATTTGTATAATGGCAATTAAATTTCTCATTATATCCAGAAAAGGTAAATTAAGGTCGCGTCATTTTAATTTCCTTCTCAAATTTAGCTTTTGGCAAGTGAAGAGGGTGTAATTAGCATTTTTTACTTTGGCAATAAGTGCAAGTTTGTTGTCTCAGTGTTTTGTAAAACTGTAGAGAACTAAAGATTTTACTTTTTTCAACAGTTTTCAACACTTAGTCACTAGATTAATGACAAAGTGATACCCATAAACTAACCGTCAAATTAGCTTCTGTGAATTCAAAAGGTGTTTTTGAATTATTATCAGGGGAGTCTCTATGCACGTTCAGGTCAGAGTGGTGTACGATATTTGACGTTGTGACTTGTCTGTTAAGACATAATATCTGGAAAATAAAACTACTATAATCTTATTATGTTCACCGACATTATTTTAGTAGTATAACATATTTTAGAGTCTATTTCCTATGTTAGGTGCCCCGAGACATCCATCAAAATTAAAGTTACAAAATTGTCTGCAAAACGAACAGATTTCGATACTCAGACGTTAATTGATTTTAATGAAATATTCGTGATCCTATTCAATCGCAGCCCCTTCAGAATGTAACAAAGAAAAAGATTTCAGCTTTAAAGTCATCTCCCGCCCAAAACTCTTCACTTAATCAAATTGATTTTGTTCAAAGCAAAAGGAAAGGCATTAGTTAATCAGTCTCTGATAAAATTCGTAAGTCTCGACTTTGAGCCTCCATCAAAGTTGGGGGACTTTTACAAAGAATAAGGCTGGATAAGGAAGTGATTCTGTCGAATGCGTGACCCATTCGTGATTACAATGAGACGGGGGTTACACACTGGTGTAGTTTAGTGGCTGATGAAATATGAACATGCCTATAGGAAAAACTCATTTATAGAAGATGCAGTCATCAGACGATAGCAACCAAAGGAAAGTTAACTGTTAACAGGCATGTCATGTATTTTTGAAACACTTCCGAATAAATAAAAGTGTGTGACCACAGAACACAGTATACAGATACTTAGGTATAAAATAAGCAAATTTTTCTCTTTTCGGATGGATTGATTCCAATGTAGTGTTGTTTATACCAGAGCCAATGTGAAAGGCAAAGACAACGAAAGTTCAATACAATGTGTGGGTACATTGAAACAACTTGTAATGGATACGAGTTCTTCTATATCATGTTAGTTTAAGTAATTTACTTACTTTTGGTAAAAGCTTTTTGAGTTTCAGCATTTTCTGAGTAATATTAAAAATTAATTTAATATGTCAACTTCAACTTTTCTTAAATGCTTTCTGCGTATTTTATTTTTTATTAAAACAATATTTTTCAATTTGCAAGCAATCTTTTTGACAAAATGCTTATACAGCCTTTGTCTTTCAAAGTCACTAGACAATTTTAGTCACCGTGACGCATTAAAAAGTCTGGATTGTAAGAAAAGAATAAACATGAAATCCAAAAAGTCTAAGCCCTTGGGCCCAGAAAAATCAGAGACTGGACAAACAAGATAGCCTAATTTAATTAATTATTTTATTATTCATAAGCAGTTTCATTAATTACCTTGAACTTTCAACCTTTCTGTGGTTAAGGCTTGGAATTTAATAAGATTTTTGTAGAATTCTTCATCAAATTAGGTTTTGGATTTTAAAGAAAAAGAGAATTACTTTTGTCTTCAATTAAGATACAGTCGTTTCTCGCCTAGCTTTGTGTTTTCTTAGAAGATGAAATCTTTTTTCTCATTTACACTCCCTTGGCAAGGTTTTTTTATTTGATTGGATAGTTTTTTTTAACGAATACGGGTGTGTACTTGTCCATAATTTACCTGATGAGCAAAGGCCTAAGATGGAGCGTGCACCGATTCACTCTCGCTTTGAAGTTCGTTGGATTATAGTGCGTGGGGGAAACAGGGAGTCATTTTTGTAAATTTGTCATTTTATTATTGTATTGTACTATGTGAACAGCAAACCATATGCGAGACATTATTATGTTAAGTGATAATTTTTTTTAACATTATGACTGATATAAATGTCTCTATATCATTATATTTAACAAAATAATACAAGAACTTCTGTTGTGTATGTAATTGACAGATGTCAATATAATTATTAGTGTACCCACATATTCTGAGTACACATAAAAATGTAGTTATTCATCTACCCTGAATAAACGACAGTCTAGATATAATGGTGGTTTAATTGATACACGGGCTTCCTTATTCTTAGGTAAACTAACTTCAACTTTTACTTTAACAATTATTTTCCGTCAAAAATTATAATTTTGTCCGCAGGTAGCAAGCAGCCCGAGGCAAAACTTACCCACTATGGAAACTTGCTCAATATCTCAGGATATTGGAAAAAGATGCGTCTCACGGATCAAAGTGTGGCCACTAATATTCTAGGGATGCAATATCGGGGGCTCATTGCCATAAAACCGCTCGGGGCACATCTTGGACAAAGTGAAATCGGTAGCTGAACTTACAAAGTTGTTTAAAAGTTTTCAATATTCAGATTTGACTTATTCATAATCCTATAATTGCTTAGAATTTATGTCATTCCATATTCTCTGGGTCGGTCATTGCAGAATGTTGCAGTTTAGTTGACAGTTTAACATCATGTTTCTAGGGGCTTGTCGTCATTTTGTTTTAAAAGTACGAGTAGACTTGAGACCCATGACAGGCCATAGAAGTGTAGATCACCCACTAACGCAGGGAGTACCTATGTAGATTTGATCTGTGTAGGACCGACACAAATGGCGTTCTAGAAAAGAGGTCTATGCTCAACAGTGGGTTATAACAGTCTGACGATCTTGATGATAAGAAGTAGTTATGTGAATTTAAAATTTGATTAGAATATTTAAGAAACGGTCCCAAATGTTGCTTAAAATATTTTGTTTTTGTTGAGTAATAGTACTGTGGGTACTTTTTAATCGAGTATCATTAGATTAGACAAAACAGGTATTTAAAAATACTTTCTTTTAAAGCGTATTTCCTCATGTCTGAGGGTCGTGACTCCCCCGCAGAATTAATTCGTTAGGGGAGTTTTCTTGGGCAGATACATCGTGGTTGGCGCCCAGGTCCTTCCATAGATTTAAAGATAAGGTAGAGACAAAATTCTGACTTTCCGTTAGTTAGATTCTAGGTAGCTACCCAATATTGACCGCACAGAATATCAAGATTGAAGTTATCGGGCAATTTTGACGCGCTGCGCTAACGACGTTTATCGATGGAACCTTGTGACCTATCTCTGTGTAGCCTGGGTTAGATGTTAATATTTTATGGACAAAAACATTGCTCTTTATTAGAAAAAACATACTTGTATTTTATACCACTCGTAAGGTGTAGGTGGTGGTATTTTATTAATGTAATATTTTTAGCCAAACCTTCTTTCTTTTGCCTTCTTATTCATACTTACAAGCTAAAAGTAATACAACAAAATGTATCTTGGCAGAAATTCTCTAGGGACGCCTTTCGGCCTGTCCCTTTCAGACTCCCAAAATAAAATAAAAGAGCACGACCATAAAAATTACGAAGCAAATTCTGATCTAGTTAAGTTGCAATTAAACTGAAAGCTTTCAGAAAAATCAACGCAAAAATTTGCACGACAAATTAAATTTCTTGTTGACTGCGGCGCGCTCGTTCGTTAGATTGAAACGAATTTTCAATCAAGCGGCAAAATATTCGCCGATAATTTTAAACGCAAAGAGGGCTTCGCTTATATTCTTAGCCGCAGGATTTCCTTCTTATATTTAATACATTTTGTTCAGATAGCGTTGAGGATTTATCTAGTCATCGAACAGTTGCTTTCATTTATTTTGTTTGTTACTAAGTTTTTATTAGACTTGATTGTAAAAATTTTACGTGAATATATGTACTTAAATGAAATAACGGATAATTATTTATTTTTTGTGCAATAATAGCATAATAATCTTATTTTCAAAAGTCACACTAGTTAAAATTATACATAAGTATGTTACATTAAAACTCAAATCTATGCTCATAATTAATTAACTTATCTTAGATTAACTGTGTACAGAGACTACACGCTAAGGGGATGTACGTAATGATTTAAATCTCTCTTCTCACACAAAACTAACTCTACTCAGGCAGCTCTCGGGCTACATTTCCACGTCCGCAAAACGCTCGCTAAACAAAACCCCTTAGCTAATAAAATATTTAAGTCTCATAGCGGGCATGTGACATTTACAGGGAAATGCCACGCCGATGCCATCGCCGGGTAATGTCAACCCAGGCCGCCCACACGCACTGAATACTGAGTGTGGACAGTGCTTCTAAACTATCTAGATGGGATTAAAGAATACGTGGTGGATTAGTCAGTTAATATATCTGTATGACTGTATTATAGTTCCCGTAAGGCATGATTTAATTCAGATTTCCGAAACTTTTCGAGCTAATTTTTCGACGTAATTTTTGACGTAAGTGCTAGCCGGTTAATACAACTAAATTATATCTGTATGTTTTGAAAACTTGATGAGGTGTTTAACCACTAGGTTGTTTATAAAGACATCTGCAGAAGGGACTCTGTGATTGGAGTTCAGTATACTCTATTTGACAGACATTTTCAATCGCTAATCAAGTTAATAATATGTAGGTAAGTAACTTATTTTTTTATATATTGACTGTATTATAAGCATTTTTTAATGTTATCTGACTTAACTAAATAATAATAACTATTGAGTTAATCTACACATTTAACAACTACAAACATATACACAGGGACAAAGTTACGGCCTATTCCCGGCTGATCAAACTGAACTATTGAAAGCTTCTATATGTAGTTTTATGCTTTTTGCGGATCAAAAACATCTATGTATCTCCAAGATTGTGTTATCATAATATTTTGTTAGAGACAAGGTAATAAATATCCATGTTTGATTTATAACCTAGCCTACACTTTGATTACACAAACAAATTCTCTATTAGAAGAAATAATCTTTGATATTGTTACCTAACAAAATAATAGCCATGCGTAGTTGCTAACATTTCATCAAAAATAATCCCTGTTATATCCTGCCATGTCAAAGCATCCCAAACAACACGCCAAGCAACAGTTCTGACCTTTAAGCCTTTAACTTGGTACTCACGGTAAGTTACCCTTGCTTAGATGTATGTACACTACACTTGGCCGCTCCAGGAAGCTTACCAAATACTGGGTTTAGCTATAGATAGCTATAGTGACCTTGGTTTGTATAGTAGAGGATGCTTGAGGCACTCAGCTTTGATATTATACAGTGGTCGAGTTCTGTCAACAGACCAACTTGATGCCTAGTTACCTTCTTGTGTGGAGTGGGAATCACATGACTGGAGATATATGATCGTTTCGGTTTGATCGCTGTTATATTAGAAGTGAATATAAATGCACTCACTTGTTTACATCTCATGTTTGTATTAACTTACTTTTGCCAGAATTATCATATCAGAACAAAATGTATAAGAACATAAAAACATATTATAACAAAGATTGATCAAAAAAATAACACTTACATAGGGGATAGTAGTTTCTAGAAAAAAGTCAGCTGTTGTAAGGAGAACCGTTTATTTTAATTTCCAAAAGTCATAGAACAAAAGTACAGGATTCATTTTGGGTACTAAAGTCAATTCTCAAAAGGGTATTTTTATAGTTACCTACCCTTTAGTTGTACCCTTCCGATGTATGGTACATAATGTTATATACCTTAGTAGCATAGATTTTTAGCAAGAAAGCAGTACAATGATCAATTGTTTGTTAAAATTAAATACTTCAAATAGTTTAATTGATATAAATAGACAGTAACAGTCCGGTCGCTAAGCTACCTTCCACGATACAGGTGCGCCTAGTGCAGAGGGCAGGGTAACAATTAAGTAAAAAAACACGGTGTATTATGTTAAACAATGATTTTGAGATGTTTATTCTGCCAGTTTAACAATCCAGCTTCAAAATCGAAAATCCTTTTCTCATCTGAAGTGTAAGTTTACTCCTGAATGTTTCATTCTACAACGACAATGCCAAGCTGACTTATTTAAAGCATCTATACTGGGAGATCAAAAGCAAGCGAAGCAAGTTCAAGAGAATTAATTCATGGATTAAGATGGCGCAATAAAAGGGACTGTTTGAAAGGCGACTCGACGATATCTCACAATGGACAGCGCTTGGGACGAATTTTTATCCTGATACCGAGTGGAATAAGGATTAAACTAAGGTTGTTTAATGTATTATTGTATGTTCAGAATTGTATTTTTCATGTCAATTTTATGTACGATGTTTTAACATTACTTTAAGACAAAGTTAAAATACTTTATTTGAAAAAACTTACAAAACAAATTTTACTAATTAAAAATAAAAACTTAACTAATTAATAACTAACTTATAATAAACTTAAAACACCTATAAAAAAGTATATCTGTAGGCAACGTTCCCAGCATGCTGGCAGCATTGCCACGTTGGATGGCAATGTTTATCCTTTGCGCCAAGAATGCGCCAGCATGCTGGTCACGGGTTGCCTGAACTATTTGTTGTACTAAAAATTTTTAAAGACAAAGTAGGTAATTGTGATTTTTTTTAACACGAAATAGGTTTACGTTTGACTATAGCCTGCCTGATGTTAAGCACCGCTATAGTCTAAGATGTAGCACGCTTGCCTAGAAGAAACCTATTAACTCTAGATTTGAAGACCCCTGGGTTATAATTAACTGGGAACAGGGCTCCAGGTAGAGAGTTCCATGGTCACGCCGTCCTTACTACAAAGGGTGATGTTAGGGTTTTGCGGATAATATATTGTAAGTAATATTTAATTTATTTGTGTTATTGTTATTTTGAACTATGAGAAATATGTGAATACAATATGTATATTTTAGGATTGTGTAAAGAAAGAGAGTATCGCAATTAAGAAAGAAGAAAATGTGTTTCCAGAAGAATAAAGCATTAATAAAGCGCGGTAGGGAAAGGAAGTATTTTTTTTTTGTTTTATACCATTTTATGCGACAGAGGACCGATGCCTAGTAAATTCAGTACATTTTCCACCCAGTGTAATAAAAATGCGGAAGTATTTAAATAACAAATCGAAAACTCCTAACGATCGTCACAATCCGCCGTGCTGTAAGCGAAATAGTGGCAGTTTCGTTTGAAATTTAAACTAAATAAATAAAACAGATAAATTATTCCGGAACATTGCTCACAGCGCCATCTAGCCCCACAATAAGCAAACGCTTGTGCCGTGGGTACAAGAGAACGGATACCTATAATACCATACTTATGATTTCGCTTTGGAAATAATTGTGTTAGTAATTGTTTTTTTTTCACCATAATTAGTTTTGAACTGTTTACAGAAGGGCTATTTATTGTTAATTGGGTAGCAGTCGCCTTATAGGTAATCAGCTAGCAAAGTTATTTGTATGCGAATGCAAAAAATAAATAGCTATTACCTTATCTTTGGATGGGTGATCAAAAGTGGTTATTCTTATAGGTACTTGGGTAGTACATTACGGCACTTTTTGTCAGAGCCCCAACAGAGTTATTTGAAAACACATCTCGCCAATGACTTTCGTTCTTGACTGTTAATTACCACGTTGTGTGTCCGTTACTTTACTGGGTTATATTTAAATTGTATGTATCTTTCAAATGTAATCATATCAGCTTCATGTTATTTATTCTGTTTACTCTTCATCTATTTACTCTTTTTACTTCTTTTAAATTATTTTTGTTAACTTTCTCATTTCACTCTTGACCCCGCGCGTCTCAAAGGGTCATACCTGAAAATCAGCGCTGCAGAGCAATCTGCAGCGTTAATGCTGTGTATGACCTTTTTTGACGCATGGGATACATCAATGTAACGTAATATCACCTTTCTATTCTACCTGTTGGAAACTTTTGTATGTATATATTGTTGTGTCCTGTGTGTCGAAATAAATGCTTTGAATTTGAATTTTGAATTTAAAAATTCTCAACACTACAGTTTGCCACTCACATACATTACGAAAAAGAAAATAAGATTGGTACAAGTGACCCTGTATATTTATCAAAATTCGTCTCAGGAAGAGGACTATAATCTGTATCATTGCAAAATTTCATCTCCCTATTATAGTAACGGGCCTGCAAGCCGTCGATAAGAAATTGAGCTAAAGATTATGGACAGGGAGAAAAATTCCGGCGAGTGTTAATTCTGTGAGTAATAAGATTAAATCGAATACAATAATATTAAGAAATTTAATAACCATGACGCTCTTTATAATATATTAGCTGGTGCCCGTGACTTCGTCCGCGTGGAATAGTTATTACCATAAAAACGGTTCTAGTGAGTTAACCTTAACAGATAGACATATACTGTTGGATACATTTTGTTAGATTATTTTAAGAGAAATAATTCTTTCATACATATTTTTGTGATGACTTGAACCGTTTTCGCAGCGCATGCAGCGGTAGCCCTCAAAGATGAACAATTTTCCCCGTTTTTTCCACATTTTCCATTATTTATTCGCTCCTATTAGTTGCAGCGTGATGTTATATAGCCTAAAGCCTTCCTCGATAAATGGTCTATTAAAAACAAAAATGATTTTTCGATTCGCTCCAGTAGTTCCTGAGATTAGCGCGTTCAAACAAACAAACAAACTCTTCAGCTTTATAATATTAGTATAGATAAGTACATCTTTTATTCAATATATTTGTTTGGTTTTTTGAAGATATTCTATTGATATAACGAGGTCATTTGGGCCAGTAAGATGATATTAAGATCACAAATAATTCATCTTGTAACTTGTCCTAAGCCCCATTAGACAATATTATCCCAGATATGACTTACTAAGACTTGCCTTATTATTCATAAAAAGTCAACTCATCAGCGTTTCAACAAAGGAAGTAGGCGAGTACAAATTTAGGCTTTTGAGAATGAGCTTATCTTAGACCCTTATAATCCGCGGCCGGAACTTTGATCCCTCTGAAATGGAGCAGAGGACCAGAGATTGACGTTTTACAACGTTATCAGAGACGCCAGCTAAGTACTACTAGATACAGGAATTATGTGGATATGGAACGTATGAACGTTTGACAAGGTAATTTAGGCACAAGAAGTGAAAAGACAAACATGTATTTATATACTAAATTCTAATATTTTTCTCAGCGATTGAGTCTTTCTATTCAAAGAGGAAATACTGCCAGCATCCAGGGATGCTGCCGCACAGCGACAACATGGACGGTGTGCTGATTTTTTTGTAATTAACTGTTTTTTTTTTAGTTTTTCTGTATGTTTAAGTCTTTTTTGTGTATACTTGTGAATTATATGTAAATATTAGTTAGTTATTGGCAATAAAGTTCATATCTCTTCTCTCTCTCGAGAGAGAGAGAGATTGTATCTAGCACCTTTGAAATAAAATTCAACTAGATTTTTTCAGTCAGTATTTAGGAAAAATAAACACACACCGTTGAATTTATTAGTGCGATGATATTGATAGCTTTATTTCCTTCTATTGTCACACAAAGAAAATGTACGAACATTGTATTATATACCAACCTCTACGTAAGCTTTCCCCGCGAAAATATAATGTCACCCCGGTGATCTTTATAACATGCCAAATCTCCTTTACCACTTTGATCGTCGCCGCCAAATATTTCGTCTCATGTTTCTAGCGTTTGTTACGTTATTTTCGGAATAGAATTTAGCTGCGTATCGTGATACGATTCCGACTACGATAGAGATATGAAATAAGAGGTTTATAGTGTAGTTGTTTACTATACAGAAGTAGAGGATTCACACAGGTATTTTTTATAGAAATAAATAATAAATAAATATTCCGGGACATTGCACACAGCGCCATCTAGCCTCACACCAAGCAAACGCTTGTGTCGTGGGTAATAGATAACGGATATAATACTTATATACTTTTCTTTTGTTAATACATACTTATTATACATACAAACGACCAGACTCAACACAAGTAATTATAAATTTTTGAAGTACATAAATACTTGTGTCATGAGGGAATCGAACCCGCGACCTCTAGATTAGATGGCAGAGCCACTACCAACTAAGCTAACAGGCCAGAAATGATTTTAAACTAGCACCCATTGAAGTAAACGGAGCTCCCATTCATATACCTCGATTTAATTATTTTAGTTTTTAATTTTATCGATCAAGTCAATGCCGATGACAGATACACGCTGATCTAGAAGAGATTTAGTTAATAATCATTCTTATGCTGCTAGAAAAATAATGATTCCTAAAAATATCTACTTAAGTAAAATTTTGGGAAATACACATTAACCAGAATGACCATTATAAGAACTAAAAATTGTAACAGTGTAATAACACCACTGTAATAAATCCTACGTGAGTTAACTGGTTATTTTGCAAATTCATTATAATATACATAATATATCTCTATTCATAAATTCTTACACAGCTATATTCGTAGCACAAAACATAAGCATGGCATTTAATCTGTAGCAGCGCTACGCGTTTAATTTGTTACATTAAAATAAACACGAGACTTTAATTAAGATGCATAAGCAGAGTAGAATACTAGACGGTTTCTTTAAAATTTATCTAGAAACCAGACAATAGGATTACTCTAATAATATCCCTTAATCCTTTAAGATTAGTTTCAGAGCACAGGTCTCTTAAGCTTTGGTTTCCTAGGAATGCGGTGCCACCATATAGCAGCCGTAATATTACGGGAACAAATAGACGGCCGTCTTTACGGTGATGACATGTGGAAAGTTCCACGGCCGTCTTAACACACCGTCAGGCATTATCTATACTAATATTATATAGCTGAAGAGTTTGTTTTGTTTTTTGAACGCGCTAATCTCAGGAACTACTGGTGCAAATTGAAAAAATCTTTTTGTGTTAGTTGAATAGACCATTTATTGAGAAAGGTTTTAGGCTATATAACATCACGCTGCAAATAATAGGAGCGAAGAAACAATGGAAAATGTGGAAAAAACGGAGAAAATTATTCATCTTTGAAGGATTCCGTTGCGTGCACTGCAAAAACGGTTCAAGTCGTTGGTAACAGATATAATTTATAAAGCTAAAAAGGTTGCCCAAAATAACTATTCCACGCGGACGAAATCGCAGGCACAGCTAGTTTTTAAATAAACGTCAAACAAAAAGTATTAATAGCTTCACCGCTATCAATAAAACGTTCACCAAACCATCTGACACCGACAACACGGCCGTCATGCAAATGGCAGCACCGCTTTTTGATTTTACGACGTCAGTTACCGCTCTCTAGGAAACCGCGCGATTTTGTTTACATAGACAACGTTCCAGCGACGTCATTCAACGCTGTATTACGGCCGCTATATAATGGCACCGCTTTCCTAGGAAACCAAAGCTTTAGTATACCTTCAAGATCACACAAATCTTTGTTGCTATATGTATGAAATAGTCTTACAATGTAACTAACATAGTTCTTGAATAGGTAGTTATGCCATCATGTGCTGCGTTTTTTTTATAAGACAAAGCCTAATAAAAAAATAAGCGCAGCACATGATCAATTCGAAAAATGTATAACATGAATGTAAAAATGATTTTGTAACTAAAAAATCTATGTTTCACGGTTAATTTATGGTAATTCTAAATTGAAACTTGGTATATTCATCACGCACTTAACTTAATATTTATAGTAGACTATCAAGTGAAAATAAGTAACATCACATGGTTTCCGTTTAAAAAGTCATCAAATAAAACCATTTTTTTTACGTGGGATAGGTTTGCGTTTGACTACAGTCTGCCTAATGTTAAGCATTGCTGTAGCCTAGGGTGTAACACGCTTACCTAGAAGATACCTATTAAGTCTGTAGTAAGCAGGAAACACAGCTTCCGGTATAGTGTTCCAAAGAAAAAAAAAAACATTAAACCATTCTATTCATACAAGTATGTAAGTAAGTACGTCAATTAATTTCAGCTTTAATGTTGTACAAAATTATATCTGACATTATTAAGACAGATTTACGTAACGTTATACGTGGTACTCAAAACCCCAACCGTTTGCCTCAGCCCTAAACTTGTCAAACATGACCGTGATTACGCTCTGTGTTCTCATTTTCTCTTATTTTTGGCTTCTTATATTCGCAAAAAAATCAGCGTAAAATGATGTTGACTCCTTCACCAGCGGCGCGGATAGGACTAAAGAATTTCCGTACAAGATTTTCACTAAATTCCCTCGAGTGAGAATGAAATGGGTTCGTACCTTTGTAGGTACATTTCGCATTGTAGGTTAACATTGTATAAACTGCGAATAAACATTACCTTTGAGACACACATGTTTGGGATATTTAGTCCTATATTTTTAGAAAAAAAGATGTAAAACTATAAATCAGGGAAAAATATGGTCTTCAAATTTTATGTAGACGAAAACAGAAGAAAATGAATCGTAAATACGAGTACTTCAGGGATTTACAATATTGTAGATAACAAGTTCATGCTGCATCCAACAAAATGATTGATTAGTCATGTCTAGTCTCCAGTCAATCAATCAACTTTCTTTTCCCATACAATACCTACACATTATAATCTCAAGTATAATTATTGCGATAACCCTCACCATGATTAAATTAAATCAGTATACAACTACCGCTTATTATACAACTAGTGGGCGTTCGCGGCTTCGCTCGCATTAAGAATTAAAACTTGCATCCCCTATTTCACCCCTTTAAAAGGGGCTTCAATAATCCTTTCTTAGCGGATGCCTACGTCATAACATCTACCTTCATTCCAAATTTCTGGCCAATCCGTCCAGTGGTTTGGGCTGTGCGTTGATAGATCACTATATCAATCAGTCAGTCAATCAGTCAGTCCTTTGAGTTTTATAAATATATATAGATATTACACATACCAGTTTATATCGGTAGATTCTTACCTGATCCTACGTACATATAATCTAGAGGTCGCGGGTTTGATTCCCGCATGACACAAGTATTTATGTACATTAAAAAAAAAAACCGGCCAAGTGCGAGTCGGACTCGCGCACCGAGGGTTCCGTAAAATTTATGGTATTCGTAATTTTTCCTTTATCTATGCTATAAGACGTTGCTTCGTACCAAATTTCAAGATTCTGAGTTCACGGGAAGCACCCTGTAGGTTTTGATTCCCTTGCAAGTGTCGAAAATTTGCGGCATAAATGGCTGTATCTTTTGATTGCGTTGGCTTAGAAGTTTGATTTTTTCACAGCTTCAAGGGACAATAGACCTGAGTAATTGATATAAATTTCAGCTTCATACCTCTACGCGTTCCTGAGAAAAAGGGTCTTGACAGACGGACGGACGGACGGACAGACGGACAACAAAGTGATCCTATAAGGGTTCCGTTTTTTCCTTTTGAGGTACGGAACCCTAAAAATATAATTACTTGTGTTGAGTCTGGTCGTTTGTATGTATAATAAGTATGTATTTACAAAAGAAAAGTATATAAGTATTATATCCGTTATCTAGTACCCACGATACAAGCGTTTGCTTAGTGTGGGGCTAGATGGCGCTGTGTGCAATGTCCCGGAATATTTATTTATTTATATGTATATTATGTATATTTTATACATATATGTACATATACGTATGTTATGAGCAAACAAAGATTTGCCAGCTATTTGCCCACCTCTCAGTTTAATAGACAGGTGCTCCGCCGTTGTGTTTTAAAGCTTCGGCAAATATTCGATGTTCAGAGTGAACGAGGCTGTAAACATTGCCTGGGAAATGAAGCTGGTTTCCTGAAAATTGCGTTGGATTTGAAGAATTAGAGCTTTCGTAATTACATTTTAATTTGTTGTATGATTCTTCAGATATACATTTATCGTAATTGGTGAATCATGTGCTATCTTATTGCGACGAACAAAAAAATTATAAACTAAACTGAGCTAACTTTCATGAGTATCTACACAATATGATTATATTATGTAGAATGGCATCGATCTTAAAAAAACTTTCAAACCCATCCACTTAAGATGTTTACCATTGAAATTTGAAAGCATAAAACAGGTAAGTACAGATTTCTCACATAAATCTTCATAAAATTAAATGTCATGGTTCATAATACACCCAATTAATAGTTACAGAGACGCACACAAAAGGGATCACATACTCCTCTGGCGTCGCCTATTTCAACAAAATCTGATCCGACTGAAGCTATGGGATTAACTATGGTAATGAAACAATTCCACCCGTGGTAACTTAATGTATGGTTTGATTACATATAAGCTGAGATGGATCTATGTATGTGCACTGCTATGTACAGATTTATAGATAAATCGTCTTATCTTCTTATTATATTTATCCTACGTTTTCATCGATGTTTTTAGGATTTATAAAAACAAAATGTACTGTTGTTCTTGTTTTAAATTGTTGATGCCTAACGTTTGGCCGGTCTTTATACTTTGTGATTACAAAATTCCAATACTACCATACATAATATAAAAAATACAGTTGATCAGTTGCTCTATTGTGGCAAGAAAGTCGAATAAAGAGTCCACAAAAGTAATTCGCATTTTATGTAATGATATATGATTTCCTATAATCATTTAACTAAGAACTAATATAATATAAGAGAGAATAAGACTTTATTTTCTCCATATTTGTCCCCGCATATGGCAACAATAACAACAAGGCGTTACGAATATTCCTCCGAGTCCACGCACAAGTGAGTTCTAACAACAGACCACTTTCATTCCGCAGCGATTCGATCAATCCGAACGGAGCTTAACCACCCGAAAAAGCCCGCATTTATAGTAAATTAGATATTCTTCCTGTAGGGGTTTACCGCCCCTCGTGAGTAAAAGAGGTTTAAAAATGTTTAGTGGAGCCTTAAATGCGTTTGATAAATTTGTGGTCCTCTTATAACTCGTGATTTTAACAAATAGGTTTTCCGGTATTTCTAAATAATCAGAGTCTAGGACGTACTAAGTTTTAGTCTAAATTATAACAAAAATAAATGTGCAATTTAATGAAGTGTCGAAAAATTATATACTTACATATAAATGGTAATGACGGTATAGACCAGCAGTACCCATAAAATATGTGCGCAAAATCAAACAAGGTGCGATCTTATGCGATCTATCTCTAAAATATAGCGAAAAGTCACAAAACAAACTTTACTAAATCTAGCAGTACTACTAGACCTCATACTACCTACATACCAAAAATCATGATGACCCGTTCAGTCGTTTTTGCGTAATGAGCGTTTAAATAAACAGACAAAAATTCTATAAATTGTTGGAACGTTTGAAATATCTTCAATGTGCAGACTTTCAACCCACTTCAGCTTTATTATACGTATTTATACTCATAGTAAAAATAAACTTAAGACTGTTTACAAAATAAAAAACTGCAACATTGTCGTGACAGGTATGTAGGCTCTATCGTAAATAATCCCTACTCATATGAGCCACCGTGGTTCTAAAATCCCTGTAACGACATAAGAGACAATTTTTAGGGCATGGAAAAGGGTCCGCAAATAGAGGGAAAAATCCTTCTGATTACAGCAAGCCCATAGGATTTTGCAAAATGCATGATACCTAACTTAGAGATTTCACGATTATATACTACCTAGTATAATAACATAATATCTAGTTTTCGATGATATTTCTGTACCTCGGAATTTTGAGTTTCAAACTTTCTACAGAATTTAAGCAAATAATCTTTCAAACAAAACAATAATTCAGGTTTTCAGATAGTACAGAGTACTTGCTAATCTGAACTAAGTTGTGACCTAAAAATATAGGACTCAACACCAGTTAAATGCAGAGTCTAACGCAATTTTCGCGTTTACAAATCCTATAACCGGAGAGTCTGTGTTTATTGCGGAAACAAAATTAAAAGTTGTTAACCTTTATGTCCAGGCGTTAAGGTTCATTTTGCCTGTAAAAGTATTGTATAAGAACTGTAAAGGGGACTGTCCATTAGCGGACGCATTATCTCCCGCTGTTGCAAGCGCTTTTCATTCTAAAATATCTTATATCTAATGCCAAAACGCTTTCACTGTAAAATGAATTTGCACTAATACTGTGGACCAAGGTTAATGTGTATACATAATACGTTCATTTTGGTTGTGTTGTGATGAAAATTAAAAAAATACAGAAGCACAGTAAAATTTTAATATGGATGTACCTTATTTTTTACTGAATCGGTACTAAAAATTTCTGGCAAACTATTTTCGTATTCGTAGGATGATTTTTGTGTAATAATTTGTGTAATTTGCATTTAAGCAAGTAGTATTGACGGGCTCTGAATAGGTCCAACTGTTGAGACAGCCAAGTATTATCTTAATTGCGCCACTAAAATAAGCCCCATCTCTTGGCGGATTGACGTAATTAACTGAAACAAGCATCCTCATCAAGCCCAGCGGTCATTATAAATTAAGAAGTGGTCCATTTTTAATGGGATTACCGTGGCAAGAATCCCCTGTCCAACATTGTTGTGTGAAGTCTGAAGGATTAATACGGCCGGCTGTCCCTGGTTTATGACGAGCCTTAATTTACTGGACCAAGTTGGCTAATAGCCTATCCTATTTTAGGATTATTTTGTAATTTAAACGTAAGCCAGCCAGCGTTTGTACTCTTACCAACCACAACAGTAAAAACTAACGTATATACGCGAGTAAGAGGCATTTGAACTGCTTCGTGAGTTGATGCACTTATTCTAGCTTTAAAATTTGGTTAGCAAAAAATATCATTATAATCAAATAATGTAAATTAATAGTAATAGCATTTATTTGTATAAATTAAAATTACATTTTGTTAAAAACTAAATATTAACAATAGAATAAAAACTTAAACTACTTCTAAAACTAAAATACTTAATCTAATATGCCTATAGTAGAAGGAAAGGTCCCCAAAATGTTGGCGGCATTTCCACGTTGTATATCAATGCTCTCCTTTTGAGCTAAGTAGCAGCCATAATATATTTATTCATATTGCTAGCTCATCAAACATACGAGATAAGATCACCTATGTATTTTTTCTAAACGTACCTATATTTTTCTTTCATAACACAAAGAAGGTTTATTATGTAGTAAACGAACAGTTTAATAATACCTAAAGTAAACGCAGACATTTTTATTACATTGTAAGTAGGTACTCTTCTCAACGGGAACATCTTTCTAAAAATAAGATCCTAACGGATAATCTTGAATGGAGAAACTGAAATGATAAACACTACGTTATTGAACTATTGTTTTCTAAGACAACTTGTATTTACACAATATACAAGGTGTAACAGAAGGGTGTGACAATATTAAAGAGTATACATATATATCATGTAAGGAGTCATATACCAAAATATGAAAAATTAAATCGCATATATTTTTTACCATACAAAAATTAGATAATATTTTTCACTTAATTTCGTGGCAGCCCTAGCGAGTGATCACTGACTGAACGAAACCGAAATAAGCACACATTCTTTCATCCCGTTCTAGCATTAGTTTTAAAGCAACGTATTCTCTCTCTCGCGCGCTCTCAGAGAGACACCGCCGCGCCGTGTCATTTGATAGCGTCAAAAGTCAATGAACGCTCAAAATGATAAGATGTAGGGTTGCAAGTCTTAAAGTTTTAATGAAAGTTCAACTTATGATTACTCGAAATCTATGACACTTAGAATTCTGAAACCTAGTGGGCTGTATTCTATATATACATAGGTATGTATAGTATAAGTATTGTCACACCCTTCTGTTACACCTTGTATATGTTACGGTAAATGTAAGTAATCGGTAATTATCTATAATTACGGGTAAATATAGATAATTACCAATGCACATGGTAAATTTAGAGAATTACCCACATTTACTGGAAAAAACCTCCGTGCGACCATGGTAAATGTTGATAAAAGCTTTCGAATGGATATATACGCATACGGAGTAGCTCTTCACAAAAAAATAAATATAATATCTATCGGCAGTGAACCGTTCTTTCTATATCGTACAATATACAAAGATACATTTTTCAAAGATAAAAAGTTGAAGTTCGCACATGTAACGAGTAGGGGCGACATAATAGGTGCCTTAAAACTGCTCACATAAATTTACAAAGTTTTCCAATTTGAATTTAACTAACAACTTGAGATTTTCTTTGGTGAATACTAAAAAGTTAAGTGTTTTAACTAAGCTTTGTGAACCAGAGGAAGGCAAAGTAAGACAATTATTAAAGCTAACGATTTACCGGGCAAATGTGTGTTGGAAACTTTCAAGAAAATCGGGGCAAATTTTATGCGGCGTAGAATTATGATATCCGCGAATGGATATTCAAAACTTTGTTTTATGAGCTCGCTTTGTTTTATGATGGCTTTGGAAACGCGTAAAGATTCTTTTATGTTAAAATTTTCCCACATATTTTAGCCGACACTTTAGATAAGCTCTTATTAGCAAAATATGAATACTTTAAAATATGTCCGGACATTCAGGCTCTTGTATTTTCATTGACGGTCAACACTACCAAATTTTATGATGACTAGACAGTTTTGTATGATTCTATAATGCAGATTTAAGTTTCAGGCATCGGTAATTACAATCTTCAAATCCAGAGTCACTAGGTTTAGACAAGCAGGCTACATTTCAGCATGAGCATGACTTGAGGCTCGCTTTACTCAAACTATCCGTAATAAATAATTCCTGTTGGTAAATATTTTAACAAGCTTCACTTGTTTTTGTCAAGGGCTAAACCCACACCATCCGACGAATCCTGTCAGTTGTGATTATTTTCGCTCATTTTCCAATAAAAGTTTAAGTTTAATAAACTTATTGAACATAAAACGTAGCAAAGAAAAAGTAGAGACATACAACGTTCCGCCCATTTAATTAAGTTAACACTTTTCGTAGCAATATTCAATGAGTTGTCCGGTTTGATTTGATCCCCTGTCATTTTTGATGGGTTCATCCTTCGGAATTGCTTTGTTGTGGAAGAGCTTCCGTATTAAGGCACAGGGTCGGCATAAGGGAAAATGTTATATATTATGTACCTACTTACTTTTATTTTACAACAAATTAGAACCTTTGATAACATGTTTATTATCTATTTTGCTATGTCAGGTCACGACATACAAAATTATTGAAACTGGATGAGAAAATTAATATAAAGACTATAAACACGTACTGCAACAAAGTTATAGAAATAGCTAAGCAAAACAAGTTTCATTTACTTTTAGACTCTTCTTTGCTTCAATCACATCATAAATTGTAGGTCCGGGTTGTTTTTTATACTAAAACCACCTATATCTAAATCTATAATCTCTCGACACCAGGGATTGCCACTGACATATAAACTTTCACACCTCGAACCCGATATTCTAGATCCATCCTACTTGTATTTCGCAAACATGTCCGTCGTTTTGTTGATCCAGAGAGGGGGAAATGATTTGTTGTGCACCCTTTTCCCTATACGCTCTTGACAACATTTCAGTCAAGGGCCATAAGTAGTGTGATGCCGAATAAAACTGTGATTGGTTGAATATTTCACTCGAAATATTGTAATTTTATGTCAGAACATTATATGTATTTAGAAGTAATATAATATACTCGATATTTTTATGAGTCTTAAAGTAATTTTCAGCTATTTTATATTAAACTTTTAAAATATCTTTTAAAAAGAATATAAGTTTGGATTTTCAATCATGACTAAGCACGTTTTATTATGAGAAAATAAGTAAAAAACTGTTAAAAGTAAAATAATTTTAACAAATAATCTTCTCAAAACTCTCAAAGTTTAACGCAACCACTTTAGTAAATATTTGGTACACATTTCAATCTTGTTGCTTCAATTTATGAAGTTGGTGGATACGAAAAATATCATTGTATCAAATGATATTATTTTGTTTAGATATTAGTTCGTGAATCGGCCAAACTTTCATCCCTTAGGTACTGAGATGAAATAACTTCTCAAACTTGGTTGATATTAGATGGGAACGATTCAAATTAAATTTTTGCTTAGCCTTTTTGGAGATTGGAAAAAATTTAATTACTTTATTTCGAACTCAGTACGCGAAATATATTGCGTAGCGTTTTATGAATTATATATTATTTTAACTTATTTTGTCATATATGTATTTTACTACTAAAAGACTAAAATATACATAAAAAAACAGGTAGATTATTACTTATATTAGTTTTAAGGTTTTGTTTATACGCCTACATTTAAACCTGTAACTCTGTAAATAAATATTTTTTCTTTCTTTCTTTCTTCTTCTTTCTACTGAATTTCTGTAGCTTTTCCTGCAGTGTATATAAAATGTAGCCTATTTTTATGTTAAGATCCTACAATAACTCAATACTAAAATTTCGTTGATCCATTGCAACATTGAGAGGTACACATATTATGTAAAAGATATATTTAAATAATTTAGATAATTTATTGTAACTAAACAAAACGTAAACATGTAACAAATCAATGTTGTGTGCGGTGTTTGGAATCCGTTATGATGCAGTGAGTTTTAATTAATGTAATAATTCTTTGAAATCAATAAATTTTGCATGTCTTGTCGACGGAATATGCAGGACTTTTCCAATTTATTTTTATATTTAAGACCATTTTGTAAATACCTATCCATGTTTGCAAACAATAAATGAACTTGAATTTGAATTTAAAGGTGGAACAATACTTTAATTAACCCGTTTGTAATATTATTATTAGTTTAAAAACAAGCGTATAGAACTCCCCAATCCATGGAAGAAATTGACCTTTTCAATTTAACGTTACATGAAATAAAATATTAGTGCGCTAGATCGTTAGAACGTTGCTTAACATCAGGCAAGTTGTAGTCAAACGTGAGCCTATCTAGTTAAAAAAACATCTCTCATCTCATCTGCACGCTGCTGAGGATAGATTTCAATGGCGAAATATTATGCATTCAAGTTCGATCTAAGGAGATCACGACAAACAAGTTTAAATAAATAATAAGATACTATAATAATTTACATTGTTTTAAAGAAAATAAAATAAAGATACTTATAATAGTTATTTGTTATACAAGAGTGCAAAGTTGCTTTTTAACCGCGTGCTCAATTTTGATTACCGAGCAAGCGAAGGATTCTAAAATTGAATCACGAGCGCAGCGAGTGATTCATAATTAGAATCCTGAGCGTTAGCGAGGGAATTAAAAGAGCACGAGGTGAAAAATCTTTGCACTCGAGTGCAACACGTAACTTTTCATTCCACCACAGCGAGGAAATGACTAAATGCAAAACGCGTGATTGTTGAGGGAGAAAGCTCATTTGCGCATTATTAACAGTTTCAGTCAATTCAGTTGGCGTCAAACAAACTTCCTCGTCACTAGAATCACTCATTTAAGTTTTTTCACTGGTTTTCAAGTTTCTTGTTTTTAATATAAGGTTTAACAATGACGTGAAAATATGCCGCGTAAAGAACCGCGTACAAAGCAAATTGAAAAAAAGAACACCAAGAAGGTTCCGAGTCTGAGTTTTTAACAAATTTAAAAAAAGTGGTATGATATATTCGGCACCATAGAGGTAGCAGTAAATAGGTTTAATGATTTTTTTAATTCAAATACTTAGTGCACACGATGTTCTAAATTCAATTTACTTTATCCTCTAGAGAATAAAAACGGCTTTTGCACTCAGATATTGAAGAGCAAAAATACTGTTTCCGAGATGGTGGGATGAAAAGATATTTATTTGACAAAGCACTGGTACTACTTAACATAACTTATTGCTAGATTAATGTATACAATGTTAATGTGTGTTTCTTTTGAACCCCGAACTAGGCCTGGGCCTGTATCTCGGTGGTTCATGACTGAGAGTAACCAATATGGGATATTACTAAGTGATTCGTGGATTTCCATTGTAAAAAGTGATCACTTACTCTAATAAACAAGGTGATTACAAAAACAAGACCAATTCCTAATTTGAACATTATGACATTAATAAAATTACTCTAATCAGAGCCTACTCTAGGTATTTAAATATCGTACTAGTTTTAAATTTAAGTATAGCTACGCCCTAATTACCTTGTTAACAGGTAAAACTTAAATTTTACAATTTAACTAATAAAGGAATTGAATTAAATGAGATATATGAAGTAAGGAGGAGGGTAAAAATTAAACATTTACAAAACTCCGTTACAACAGTTACCGTTTACTTGTAACGTAATAAATATTAACGGTTACCGAGGCCTTCTGTTATTAAAACTAAAACCAGACAAAACAATTACTGCGCCCGTGCGTCTAATCAAAATGAAATAGCTTTGCAGCCTCCAGCCAGGATGGCTTGTTTCGCGCTTTACGGCTGTAAAATGTACCTTTGTTAATGTTTTTGATAGTTGAAATGGTTCTTTTAACTTAATAACCTATTTGTAACTAAGATTAGGAGTTGATTAGTTTATACATTTTAGGTGAAGGTCGATATCGTTAGTCGATATAATTATTGGTGGTGAACTAACTGTATTTTGATACTTGTCGATAGAAAAAGCAGTTTTAACATGCTATTTGGATATTTCATCAAGTCGTTCAAAGCGACACCTGCACATGGTAACAACGTGAGTAAACTGAAAAAAAGTTTGTTATTTGGCGATTTATACAGAAACAATCATTTAATTATTAAATATAAATAAATAAATAAATATTCCGGGACATTGCACACAGCGCCGTCTAGCCCCACACTAAGCTAACGCTTGTGTCGTGGGTACTAGATAACGGATATAATACTTATATACTTTTTTAATTTGTAAATACATACTTATTATACATACAAACGACCAGACTCAACACTAGTAATCATAAATTTTAAAATGCATAAATACTTGTGTCACGCGGGAATCGAACCCGCAACCCCTAGATTAGAAGGCAGAGCCACTACCAACTAAGCTAACAGGCCAGTATATAAAACTTTTACTTTAGCTGGCGCTGCGACCCAACTGGATCCTGGCCTCCGATAAAAAAATCCTGGTTAAATATAAAACATGACATTAAACTTATAAACTTAACATTAAAATCTTAACACTAGAATAATATTTATCACCATACTAATTAAGAATTAACCTGTATCATATTAATGATCATATCACAGAAGTATCTAATAATTAATTAACTACCTACTTTTTTACTTGATTCCAAGTAACAACATAAACGCATTGCAAACAATACAAATAAATCTTCCATCAAGTTCCTAGTAAGAAGCTATAACTTCCTCGAGTAAACAAAATATGGCCAAATGCAATTGACACGTTATAAATCTGGCTTCGAATCACGGACGTGTGGAATTAATTACGCCTAGTAAAGTATCGCTCGTATAAAAGGGCAGTAAACTAAAGCTTTCCAACTATGATGGAGCTTATTGCCAAGCTTCGTCTGTGAGAAGCTTAATTTTGTAGTTATAGTTAGAGAAATAACTCGTAAACGATGCTGTGCTTGCTGCAGCTGAAGATAAGACACCGATGGGGAAATTATGTATATAAATATATATTATATATAAATAAAATACTTACGATGCTCTCTAGTCAAAATTATACCAATATTAATACAATACAAATACCATAGGAAAGTTTTTTTATTATGCTAAAGCAAATTAATTAGGCTGTATTGAGACATTACATTCTTAGCATGTAAGTTTAGTATTTAGTAAATAGGTTAAATTTTGTGTGTGTCTCTATAAATATATTTTCTTTCTTTCTTTTTTTCAAATGAAAACTGGGTATTTAATTGATATGATATACATATAAGCTATGTAAAACTGTGTTTGTTTTTCTATTTGTTACTCTTTTACGCCGCAAAACGGAGCAACGAATCATACTATTAGGTACTATACCTAGTGCTAGGTACTGTACGATACAAAGTAGCCTACGTGTTAAGGCAGGGTTTAATCTATGTATCTCCATATCAAATATTATCCAAATCGGTTCAGTCAATCGAGCGTGAAGAAATAAAAAACATACACACTATTTCACTCCATAATTAATTTTCGTTTTATTGCAAGTTTCCTTGTTTTGGATCCAGAAAGGAAAATAATCTTCATACCTTGAAGCTAAATTCAATTTCTACATTTATTATTGTTGGTTTGCATCCCAAGCATATCCCTTCAAAGAACTATTACTAGGTAAATAATACGGATTGTTGCGAAGCTCAAAAAGACCTGCTGATCTTAAGCATCAGTTGAAGTTTATCCCCGGTAAGTAGGTTTATCCGTGGTTGTATTGGTTCAGGAGCTTTTCGGGCGGAAAATTAGATCCCTCTAGAAAAGACGTATCTTCGTGGTGTATTATTTTGTGGATTTTAATAAAAGTTTGCGGCGACAGACCAGCAAAGCTTAGACTTCAAAATATTGTCTGAAAGGATTCGTGTCGAGACAAAATGGTTGTTTTTTAGAACTTTTGTAAAGATTAGATGATATCTAGGTTATATAAAATAATTAGGTATTTTTCTCTATTATTTATTCTAGTGTAGCTATTGTTACGTCAAAATATGCATCATAAACGAGATTATAAATACGTAGCTTCAACTAAAATAGGTACTTACCTATATTATGTTAAAAGCGGCCATATTCCCAAGATTCCTATCTCATAATCTTTAACGTTATCACACTCATACCAGATATAATTACGGTGGTCTTATAGACCCATTTCTTACATTTGGTTATAACAAACATGTCAGAATGTGACATTCATTGCTCATAAGCAGCATAGGAGCTCATAAAAGGGATCAGAAAGAGCTTCTCCGTATGAAGGGGGCAAAATGAAATATTTTCGTTATGCTACAACGTAGCATAACGAAATATTACCGTAGCTTCCTTTTCGTAGCCACTGGTGTATTTTTATGATTGTTTTATGACGTTTTTTTTAACTGACTCCAAAAAAAGGAGGTTATCAAGTATTCTGAAAGTTTTTTTTGTTGATTAATATTTTATATCAAAAAGCAAAAAAAATACCGCGTAAAGATATATCTTCACTATTTAATACTATTATTTGCATTAGACGCCTACATTTAAGTCTTTAGTGTACATAATATTATAATTATATTTTGTGTAGTCATGTAATAAAAAATAATTATAGTAAAAATTAGTATAATTTAAATATTTACGAAGACTAATTAAATAATAACAAACAGAGCTTATGTAGGTCAGAACTTCAGACTCTCAAGAGACCTACTGCTATGGATTACAAACATGACTGAACCATTTCCACGAAAAAGTTGAATTTGACATAAGATTTGTAAGCTTATTAAACATTCT
Source organism: Macaria notata (assembly GCA_927399415.1). Classification (NCBI taxonomy): domain Eukaryota; kingdom Metazoa; phylum Arthropoda; class Insecta; order Lepidoptera; family Geometridae; genus Macaria; species Macaria notata. The sequence goes on from OV656727.1 coordinate 9,392,604, forward strand.
ACACAAGAGTTTGTTCAGTATGTGGCTAGGTGGCGCTGTGTGAAATATCCCAGAATATATATTTTTATGCCTAAAATCGGAAAGTGCATCTATTTTGCAAAATGGATGTTGAAAGTTATTATTTGATTATATTACATGTATGTGTATTTCGATATTAAACTTTTATTGAATTAAAATCAGTACATTGTTTAGCCCTTTCATGTTACAAATTACAACCAAAAATCACAATGACAACTGGCATTAGATAATACATATTATATTTTTAAATGTATTTATCAAAATAATAACTTTAGTTATAGTCTATAGGACTCCATAATATCGTAAACCATGATTGTACCTTTAATCTTGTAAAGGCTATTAGCCGGCAGAATTGAGTTATCCCGCGTCTTTCAGCTACCTTCCTTGCAATTTCCTTATTTCGGCGACGTCGGTGGAAAACCATAAAAGCCCCATTTTCACTTAGCGATAATGAACGATTTATGGAATTATTCGATTGAAAATTATGTTTTATACGATATGTTGTCAAAAATATTGTTATGCAAGAAAATTAAGCAAAAATAGTTTTTATAGAACTTGATAACTTTTAAGCATTTTGGACTCAATAAAATAAAATTAATGATGCAAATTGATAATAGGCTATGTCTCGGTGTTTCTATGTACTGGCTTCAAAGAAAGACTATGTAACACAGAATACAGAAAGTGGCTATGTTGTAGTCAACTGAATCAGAGAAGATTGCAAAAGTTTTAATAAAAACTATCATATTTTTATAGCAATTGCTCAATTACCCTGGTACATTGATAGTATCTCGGTCTCTTGTAACAATTTTGTTTTATTATAAGGTAAATAATACAACGTTTATCGTTATTATTATTATGCAGCTCTTGCAAGTCCGTAGTTTTGTGCATTCTGTGAAAAATTGTTTACAACGCCATCTAGTTAGATTTACTGGAACTACGACTGAGTCACCAGCCCAAAGAAAACGTCTACAACGCAACAATGCGGTGGATGCGGTGTTTTGAAAAGAAACAAACTACCTGATTTAACTTATTTATAACAGATGGCGCTGCAAAATAAGTTCAGTATGGCGACGGTTACACGTAAGGTATTTACTGTGATCCGTCAATATAGTATTTATTGATGGATTTCAGTTTTTACTGATGGATTAATACACTAGCCTACACGTTCAATATTTATTACGTCAGTATTGTGTCCGGTCTCCTGCTGTTTAAACGTCTAAAATGGCCACAGAGCTGAAAATGAAAGGATGCGTGGAATAAAAAGGTCAAGCAAAAGCGATGGGCAATTTGAGCCGGTAATTTGAGCGTAAAATGTTAATTTTTTTTTTTGACATGATCAATCGTGGCATCACTTTTAATTTTTTTATAATTTTCCAGTAATTTTTATAGTGCTTCTCCTTTTTTTATATTTTTGTAATATTTTGAAGAACAGCTATCCCATATCTCTGGCAATACTTCTAAATTTAGGATAAATTCTTTTAAAACTTCCTGATCTTTAGTAAGTTTCGAGAGGGTGTGGGGCGGCGGCAACGACGACGGTGCGTCGTCCATCCATCAAGATCCAAAAAGTCGTCCTCCTCCATTGCTAGCGTAACGCGTACTGACGTGATAAATATTGACGCGAGGCTACACGATCAATATTTATCATAATCCGACGGATCATCAATCCAGAATCAAGAAATCTAGAAATCCATCAATAAATACTGACATACATCAATACATTAGGTTACACGTTAATTAAATACCACGATACGTCATTATTTACTGATGGATCACAGTAAATACCTTACGTGTAACCGTCGCCTATAGATGATATTTTTTTTAGTCACAACAAAACAAACTAGTGCAAATAGAGAGGGATGAAAATCCTTGGTGCAAATTTGATTGCTGTTTGTAGAGTAATAATTGACTTTACCACAGGAAATTACTCTATCACTTTGGCTGAATTTAGTACTATTCCAAGTAGGTAAGTAAAGTCCACTAAGTATTTAAATGGTAGTTTAAAATGTTTACACTAGATGTCACCAATCCGTAACGATGCTAAGAGATATGCAATTTGAATATAACATCGCTGATCCTGCATTGTGCGGCGCCTTACTGTTCACAAAGACAGGATAATGTGACGCCCTCATTAGCACGGATAGGGTTACAGTGTAGAGAAAATAACCCAGAGACTCCTGAATAGGTGGAGCTAATTGAACAATTTAAACAGGGGGCAACTTTTGATTTCGAACTTTTACCTTTTTCTAGAATCCACAATTATTTTTATCGTAGAACAACAATTATTGTGGATTCCTGCGAGTTTACAAGTATTAGCTCTGCCTAATCTAAATATATAAAACTCAAAGTTGACTGACTGACTGATATAGTGATCTATCAACGCACAGCCCAAACCACTGGACGGATTGGACTGAAATTTGGAATGAAGTTAGATGTTATGACGTGGGCGTCCGCTAACAAAGGATTTTTGGAAATGCCACTTATAAAGGGTTGAAATAGGGAATGCAAGTTTTACATTTTAATGCGAGCGAAGCCGCGAGCACCCACTAGTATTATATCAAACGGTGACATTACTTACCTCTTTTCCGAGTGCGAAAAACGGAGTAACTTACACATAACTATAATAATTCTGTATTATGTGATATTTTTTTTATGTGGTTTACGTTTGACTAAGTACAACCTGCCTCTACTTCTTTATTCTGTGCTGATGTTAAGTATTGCTGCAGCTTAAGGTGTAACATGCTTACTTAGAAGATACCTATTAACTGGCCTGTTAGCTTAGTTGGTAGTGGCTCTGCCTTCTAATCTAGGGGTTGCGGGTTCGATTCCCGCTAGACACAAGTGTATTTATGATATTTAGAAAATAATTATAATTACTTGTGTTGAGTCTGGTCGTTTGTATGTACTTACATAATAAGTATGTATTTACAAGAGAAAAGTATATAAGTATTATATCCGTTATCTAGTACCCACGACACAAGCGTTAGCTTAGTGTGGGGCTAGATGGCGCTGTGTGCAATGTCCCGGAATATTTATTTATTTATTTTATTTAACTCTAGATTTGAAGACCCTTTGATTGTAGGACGCAGAGATACCTACATACTTGAGTTATACGTTGACAGCATCAAATTTGCGGTTGATACGAGACGCATTACCGCTTAATAAATTATTCGAACCATACTTTTAAAAGTTTATGTGTATTATATATGGCGTCCGACTTTGCAAATCTCATGCCGACATGCCTAACGCGTGATACACTATAATGTGGGGTTTATTGTGTATATCGTTGTCGGTTAGTCTCGTTGATATGCATCTTGCTTTGTCATCCGGTCTAGATCATAACTAGGCTGACGTATTGGATTATAATGAGCTTGCAATGCCCGAGAATATACCTAAGCTACTTATTATTTTGGTATAGTTAGTACCTAGTACCTATATGTCACTTTCGGGAATTATGAGTCTAGTAGTCTAATGTCAGGATCAATACCCAACCCTATCACCATACCAAAAATCTATACTAATATTATAAAGCTGAAGAGTTAGTTTGTTTGTTTGATTGTTTGAACGCGCTAATCTCAGTAACTACTGGTACGAATTGAAAAATTATGTTTGTGTTGAATAGACCATTTATCGAGGAAGGCTATTGGCTATATAACATCACGCTGCAACTAATAGGAGCAAAGAAACAATGGAAAATGTAGAAAAGCGTTGTGGACGCTGCGAAAACGGTTCAAGTCGTGGGTAACAGCTAATTTATAAAGCTGAAGAGGTTGTTTGCAAAAATAAATATTCCACGCGGACGAAGTCGCGGGCACAGCTAGTCATTGATAATCCAGTGCTTTGTTGCAGTGAAAAAAAAGAACAAACATTTGATATAAACAAACAGCTGATAAAAATCTCGTTTTTTTATTTATTTACTGTGTGCCTAAAACTTTTAAAGTGTCGTTATAATAAGACCAAGTCTAGCAAGTTTATTACATTATTTATACACAAATTCATTCTAAAGATTCACGATGTATCTGCCCAAGAAAACTCCTCTAAATTCTGCGGGGGTATCACGACCCTCAATCATGTAGCGCCCGTAGCTCTGCTAGCGGAGGCGATCGCATGCGATTACCAAAGGTCGACGCGGTCAGTCCTTGGATGGGTGACCGAATAGTGGCATTCTAATTTTTGGTACTTCCGTGGGTCGGATGACATGTTAAATTGTAGGTTCCGGCTGTTTGTCTAGTACGGCAGTCGTTATGTCAGAGGCCTTTGGGGCGGCTTAATAAACTCTAGACACCAGAGTTGGCCACAATCATACGACAAGAAGAAAAATGAGGGACACGACTCAAGAAAGACCTATAGATTCATCATTTGAATTTATACAAAGTTTAGTTAAAAAATGTCCTACTTTATCCATACCTTGTTACCATAAGCGAGAAATCCTTAATTTATAATTGCTTTAATTACATTAATGGTAACACCTTCTTGTGAATTACTATCTAAAATGCCTTTTGAAGCAAAATTACGCTGGTACCTAAGTAAGCAAACGATTATTACTCTCCTCTCTCTGACCTTTAAAGTTATATAATACTTTGGTAGCCTATATCTCATAACTCATAACTCATTTATTGGTAAAAAATTAAAATAAAGTTTACACGTCAATTATTCACAGTATACAAAATACGATTAGCGTACTTATTTTATCCATATAAAAAATAATAAGTTAAATAAAAACTTCATAATTAATGATATTAAATTTAAATTATAGTTCATAAAATTCTTTATAGCTGTAAAACGATTGCTCGATCAACCAGCGCTTGAGGCGAGACTTAAAGCTGCCTAGTGACGGAGCAGTGGTGACCTGCTCGGGAAGCTTGTTGTAAACACTCGGTCCCATCACGTGCGTGGACTTGCTACTCCGCGCCAGGCTGCGGGACTCCTCCGCGAGCTTGCCCCTCCTGCTCGTGTTGTACGAGTGGTTGCCGCCCACAACTCGGTACGAGGCTAGGTTTAATCGAACGTATACTGCGACCTGGTATATCACCAGCGATGGTAACGTCAAAATCCCCAGCTTCACAAAGTGTGGACGAGCAGACTCATCCTGTGATATTTTTGCGATAGATCGAACGGCTCTTTTTTGCAGTCTAAACGCTCGCTCCCACTCCGCAGCCCTGCCGTATAGTTCCGCGCCGTACTGCAGCACGGAGTGCACGGTGGTAAAGTAGCACGTCCTCACTGCTTCGGCGGATACTACTTTGGCGACTCTGCTAAGAGCAAAGCAAGCGCTGCTCAACTTACTACACACCTTGTCTATATGGTTTTCCCAGGTTAGGGTTCGGTCTATTTCAAACCCGAGGAAGGTTGTAGCGACCACTTGTTCCAATCTTCTTCCCTCAACCGTCACAGATAAAGGCCTGGTGCTGTGTCCTGCTAAGTTAAAATGAACAAAGTGTGTTTTTGATAGGTTGAGAGCAAGACCGTTCATTCTGAACCATACCGCCAGTTGAGAGGTGGTGGTGTTCAGTCTTTCTTCTAGAAGATCGGAACTGGGTGCTGACACGATTCCGGCGACATCATCAGCGTATAAGAAGATGTCTGCAGCTTCCACAGACTCTGGTAGATCATTCAAGAGTAAGGAGAATAGAATGTTGGAGACGGAATATCGTTACGTATACGGAATATCCTTTGGGAAGGTATAGTATTTACCTACAGAGTTATAATGCTTACTGTTCGTGAACTTAAGACAGTAATAATAGGTCTCAAAGTTTTCTAGAGCTCTGAAATTTAGACCTTATTTTTATAATGATTTGGTCTACATACACTAAAATACTTACTAAGCGAGATTTGAGTCACCTAAGTATCTCTGTATTAGCTAAAACTTACATGAAAGCATAAGTGAGTTTTTTTTTTCACTGCGGATTTTTAACTTGTGGTCCAAAAGTCTCAAAAATCTTACATAAAAAAATATTAGGCATCAACTACAGTTTTATTTTCTGCCATTGACGTTTTGTTCAATTGTATATATGTATAGCACAAATAACTTCCCATCTTAAGCAACTGAACTGAAAATTAGTTTCATTCCATCCCTGATCGAGTATCGATTAGTGATTCTATTACCTAAGTGTAGGTAGCCTTACGTAATAAGTTTGAGAAGAGCGTGAGATGAGCCTTTTAGACTGACGAGAGGCAGTTTTGATAGGCTGTACCTATCTGACGGAGGAATGTTTCCAACCTACAACAATTAACATCAGGCAGGCTATAGTCAAACGTAAGCCTATTTCGTATTAAAAAAATATCATGTAAGTACCAAAATTCTATCTTGGTTTACTTACTATGAAAAACGAAGATTAACTTATTTTTTAAAATTAAATAACCTTTCTGTGAGTTCATATTTTTGTCAAAAACGTAGGCACAGACACCGAACATAATAATAATACATAGTAACGTAGGTAACAACGTTTGTTTCTAAAACATTATAAGCAAATACATTAAATATCTTTGCTTACTTATCCACCAAAACATTAACCGTTCTATTCAAACAATTTTAATAATTTACTTCGGTGTTTGATAATTATTGTATGCTATTTATTTTATCTACTATACTTTACTTTTTATTCAGGTACACGAGTTTCGTAATAAGGTAAAATAAACACGCAAAAATGACATTTAAAATTAGTATATGCTATGCAAATACCTCAGCTAAAGCAGCCGCAATACTAGCGTATGCGCAAGATACTAAGCCACAGAATAAGCTGTAGTTCCATCAGGTTATACATTCTGCGATAATCAGCTAAGTGAAATACCTTGATCAAGGCTGTTTAAGACGAGATCAGGGGCTGTACTATGAACACATACCACCAGTACTAAAAATCACTTTACTGTGTTCCTGAAACAAGAATTTATAGTCTGCTTGCGTGCATTGATGGTACGGCCAAGTAACTTAAGGATAACCTCGTGTAAGATTGTAGAAATTATAATTTAATCTACACAGGCGAGTGCATTCTCAGAACTCTTTGGAGCTAGATTGGTATCGGATATTCCGTCTGCCAATTGAGATTCCGATGATTCTAAGAAAGGTCTACACATTTTACCATTTATATTAGTAGAAATTGTGGTATCTATAAAAGAGTAGGTTATAATTTGTGCTATCATAGATTACTGGCCTAAACAAACATCATATACCTAGGTATTTATGAACTTTCGAGTGTTTTATTAAATATTGTTTTACTACAAATAAAATGATTTGTCTTGTTATCACGTAATCTTACAATGCTTAGGTTTACTACGTAACAATGTCGGAAGGAAAACTATCTATATTAGCACCATACATTTTAGCACTTTTCCAAAAGCTAGTGCTTGTTACTTGTTAGGTATTACATAAGAAATATCCAAGCGTTTGTTAATTTAGTTATTTAGGAACTGGCGGTTTTTAGGGTTCCGGGTACCCAAAGGGTAAAACGGAACCCTATTACTAAGCCTCCGCTGTCTATCTGTTTGTCTGTCTGTCTGTTTCCAGGTTGTATCTCATAAACCGTGATAGCTAAAAAGCTGAAATTTTCACATTTGAAGTATTTACATTGCCGCTATAACAACATAAATTAAAATAAATTAAATAAACTAAAGCTGTTAAAATAAATAATTAAATAATAATAAAGTTAATACTAAAGGGGGGCTCCCATACAATATACGTGTTTTATTCGTATTTTTTTACTCAATATTAAAAACGGTAATCGGTAGACGCTTCAAACTTTCACAAAATATTGAATTGTATATTACCTATCAAAATAATTAATTAAATAACAATTATGTAAATATTCAAGGGGGGCTCCCATACAACAAACGTAAATTTTGAGTAATTTTTTCTCGAATTTAATAAACAGATAGAAACTTGAATATTTGTAAGTAAATATTTACAAAAAATATATTAGCTTAAAAATAAATAACTAAACTAACAAAATACATAAAATACATGATAGTACGGAACTCTTCGTGCGCGATGCTGACTCGCACTTGGCCGGATTTAGCCTATCATGATACTTTTTTATTCTGTTACTATGACATATGCACGATTCGTCCGTTCGTAACGGCTTTTGTGGCCACTGGGGCGTGAAAAAGGGTAGGTAATGGGTGTTAAAACTAGCAAATTGTACGAATTACGGACAATAGTTACGAGACATAAACGTTGATTATTATTAAATAATGCTTAAAATAATAGCCGACAAACTTTTCGGAAAATACTTCAAAAGTGTCATAAAAATATCTTTTGAGTATTTCTCTGTATTGATAGATGGTGTTTTATGTTTGTGTCTGCGTTTCTCAATTTCCTTGTACTATATTTAGTCATCATATTGCAGCCATATCTAATTTTACTCAATGGACAGATTGAGAAAAAAATGTTCCAAGTCATTTCACACAACGCCATCTAGCCTCTCACGCGCGACGCGCTTGTATCATGGACACTAGATAACGGATACACTTTTTATGAAATATTGTAATTATAAACGCAATCCTTGATATGTAGTACCTACCTGATATACGTTGAATCTCAATCAGCTAGTGAGTGCCTGAGCCAGCATCGCAAGGCAAACGCGTCCATTTAAATTGTAAAACAATTTCGTCGGCTGTCACTGAACCATGCCGGTTAACCACCACGGCTGGCTGCTTGCGTAACTACCCTTAAGGCTGGGAATGCCGCGAGGAGCATAAACATAAATATAAATCATTGTTGTATGTAATTCAATTTAATGTTATTATTTTATTAACGTTCTTTCTTATGATCTTTTGACTTGTCTTAAAGTCTGGCAAGTGTAAGGCCATAAACGGTGAAGAGGCTCTCTTGTGCTGGAGGTCAACATCTACTTTATGTTGATGCGCCGTAAAAATTAAGGACAGGACCTATTTCAAATATAGAAAATAAAATAAAGAGCGACAATGGAAGGAATCCGTTGCTGTCGAAAACTTATTCGGCAATCTTAAATTTTATGCGCTAGTCTAGTCCTATCTTAGGTATAGGTCATCTCTTAAGGTGTGAATGATCATATAGTTGAAAAATATGCAAGTCTGAGGACGCGCGACATTCGCCGCTTTAATACTGTTAGCCGATTCGGTAACCGACTGGGAATTCCTGCTGCACCTATGTTTAGTCTGTGCCTTGTTTTGGTAGGCTTTCGCCATTGAAGCCCTACGCAATTACTTGTGAAGTACGGGCTGCTTTGTTAAAAGATGCCACGACCGTTGGAATAATAATTACCCTTACATTTACAGCATAAGTTAGTGGTCACCGTTAAAATACGTAGGTAAACAAAAGCTATCAATTTTACTGGCAATAATATTTAAATGTTATTTTATTGTACAAACATTACAACTGAATCTCATACAATTAATGCATCGTGTGGAAGTCTTAAATGCCACTTACAGGTTACAATCCTCAGTCATACGAATACGAATGTGTAAAAAAGAAGTTTCGTAAAAATCTATCAAGTGACTAAACTGTTTTGCAGATTCCATTCCATAGTACCTAATTCTGACCAATCACATGTCTGGACAAATGGGATAAATCCAAGATAAATCTGATCATACGGGATAACATCAATCCATTGCCAAAAGTTAACGGTCACTGCATCTTACACGCGGGTCAAAATGCAACAGCCCAGCCTATTAAAGATGCCCTAGATTTGCAAATCTGATATCATATCGTATGACCTCCGAAATCGATCGCGCTGCAACTCGCCTGAAGTCAAGCCACACCCACCAAAATTACATACTTGTACACGATTGTGGCGGCAACTGGTCATAAATTATTAATAAACTAGTGGTGTCTCGCGGTATCATTTGTGTATATAAGAAATAAGTAGATATGTAAATTAAAATATTGCAGCATTACAATTTGTGAAAAGCGCGTCTGATAAGAAAAGCCCGCTTGTTGAATGTTCTGGGATAATTTTGGCAGTACCTACTCGCGAAAAACCTCACATTATTTTTATATCAATAGATTTCTATGAAGGACTTATTATATATATACTTATATTATCCACAAACTAACATACTTTCGTCTCAACTGAATTTCTGTGATCTGAATTTTAAAATTATTCTTTCTGTTATTTTGACGGTACATGGTAAATTGAAAGGTAGCGTTTTCTTGACATGATGCGGTAAATTTCTCAAATTCAAATTTCTTTATTAGCATACTTAAATGTATTTACATTTACCCTGTTAAGAGGGGAATTAGGGCGTTGCTAAAATTAAAACTAAATATTCTAAAATCTAAAACTTAATATACAATTTAAAATCTTAAACTTAAACTAGTATGTATGTATAAAATAAAATTACATTGTTTCACGCAGTTTGCTGAAAAATGTTTCTAGGATTAATTGGTTTTAATATTCTGAGGCATGAGAATTAACTTAAAATATTATATTACGGTAGACAATGCTAGTTTAATCGAATACATGTTTTGGCGCATAATACAAACAGCGCGTTTTATCAGCATTACCTTCTATGGCTACTATACATTTCTGTTAAAATTAAACAAAAATTTGTGTTAAAAAGTAATTTAAAAAACTATAATATAAATACTTACTAATACATAGATGGCGCTGTGTGCTATATCCCGGAATATTTATTTTATTTATTTCTGTTTATTCAAGAGTTCTTTAGAAATCTTAGTACTTGGTGAAGTAATAGTCGTTTTATTTTAATTCTACTCCTGCTATCTATTTTAAAGTCGACAGGACGTTTTCGGTTACACTGTGAAGCCATAGCAACACTTGGACGTTGTCAAGCCAATATTGACACATTCGTGGAAAAGAATACAGTGCCTAAAACACCCATCATAATACATATATAATAATACTAGACTAAACTAAGACATAATATTTACTTTAATTTATTTGTTTGTTTTGGCCATTGACGATGAATAATTTCAGTCAAAGTTTAGAAAAGCTTTAGAGATTGTTTTCGTGGCAAAGATGTAGCAAAAGGCTCTTAAATAGTGTTGGTTGGGTTAAAATCAAAAAGTGGTTGAGTGTGAGATAGTGAAACTGCAATTTACTTAGTATTCGTAACATAAACCTTTTTTTAATTTTATCTCACTCTTGTATTATTGATTTTGTTCAATAATTTGATTTGACAAGAGAAATAGTCAATTCTATCTCAACTAATATTATCAAAAAAAATCACATACACTCAAAACTGCTACCTTTGTAGCTGTTTTCCACGTTACCATTGACACAAGTGCAAGCCTTCTAACCGGCGGTATTTGCTTGCAGTCGCGCCAGCACTTTGATCTCTTCTGTACGATACAATTGACATAGCTGCCTGCTGAATTGAAGACAGAATGGAATATTGAAAATGTTTGGGTAAATAGAATATCTGGTTAAGTTTAAGAGTTTGTTCACACAATAATAATTGTAAAATAGTATTGTGTTTTTGGAAAATCACCTGGAAAAAAATCAATTTGACAAAACATGTACCAAAAAAGGGCAGTGCTTAAAGTTACTTAAATCATCCATAATATAGTTACATAAATGCATGTACGCTTTATAATTCCTAGGCCGTAACAATGCTTAACATTTGTCGCACTTTAGTCAAACGCAGACAGAAAAAAAGATAGTGCTTAACATCAGGCAGGCTGTAGTCAAACGTAAACCTATTCCACTTAAAAAAGAAGATAGCCATAACGCGCTAACTTATCCCACGTATAATAAAAGCATATTTTCCTCTGTCCCAACGGCATTATTATAAAGGTCAAAATAGACATATTAACAGAAGCCTCCTGACGCCTAAATAATACAAACTCATCTCTGATATTACGCAGAACAACAATGACCTTTCAAAGCCTCCAAGTAAGTAATGTAACCTACGCATTGTTTTCTGCACCCACGTTATAAAAGTAGCGTAATGCGGTTCTCACAGCTGATCGGGTAAAGAGACAGTACAATTCGGAGACAACTAACTAAATTTCTATCGTAGATGTAAAATTACTAATATATCGGCAATAAGTATTTCGGCAGTCGGCTTGCAATAGTACAGAAGCAACAAAGAAGCACATTAATTATTGTTCAAAATACTTCGCGTTCTTTACTTATCTACATACTCCACGTCATACAGGCATGATCAGCCTTGTGTCACAACACAATGTCACTTTTGCGGTCGTCATTTCAGATGAAATAGTAGTCAATTGCATAAATTTGCAGTAAATAAAATAACCTATTTTGCAAACCTTTCGCACTATGACGCATTCAAACGATCCATCAGCAGTCACATGATCTGTATAATAATTTTGAGCTACATATAGGTATGTATTTGTCCTACGTATGTATGTTTTTTGCGTAGTGAGTCGTCTATTAGGTTGATGCCATAGTAGGTTGCATAACAAAATCTCCACTTAAATGGACTTATGAAACCAGTTCCGCAAGCAATTTACATGTTTTAGTAATTACATAGTACATTTTCATGAATCGAAGCTGTGGTTGTAAAGAATTTGGACCAATTAGAGACCTTGTATGTAATTGATACTATTTTAGGTCTTGCATCATTTTGTCGAAAGTAGTTCAATCATGCATTTAATGATTATAAATGAGTACGAGTCGTTTTATAATTTATTTTGGAGCATGTTGTACTTGTTCCAAAAAAGAAGAAGGTGGCTTCTTACGCGATTAACTTACTTGGGTGTAGGTACATTTAATTAAGTGCATATAATTTGATCTCAAAATTAAAATGTATTAGTTTCTTTAAATAGTGTCCAATCATGTCCATCTTGTGATATGTGTGTATAATAGATATTTATACTTATATTTATCACCTTTATATACTTTTAAGATGCTTGAAAATACTAAACTTATAGAATGGTATTAATTATGAAATTGATAAAACAAAAAACAACAAAAAGCTTTTGGCAGCAAATTTATCCTAAAAGCTATTAGCTACATTACGAAATTGCCTGAGAAAAACATCGATCTCGATTTCAGCTTTCCTCAATTTAATCTTCCATTAATCTAGGTTTACAAGCTCGCTCCGGGCCATAAACCTAGTATTAAAGATCACATAAGGTTACCTAACAGCCAGTTAGGTAGGTATTAGGTACCTCACTTTCTCTACACAGCCAGTCCATATTCAGGCCGACTTGAATCACAATCCAGCTTATGAATTCTGATAGCAGACGACTAAGCAATACCATAAAAAGGTCAAGTTAATAAATACATGTTATGTAACAGTATTAATCGAAGCAATGAACATGTAATTGCATAATTTTATTAGCACTTATTGGGCCAAGGTCGTATTTTGACTGTTTTCGTTTGATTATTTTTCGATCGGTTTTTTTTGGTGCGGTATTGATTTCTGTGGGTTTATTTTGGGTTGTCAATGATTTTATCAGGATAGATTTTCGATTTCGTTGACTGAACTAGACGTCCTTTTTTGTAACGGAGCTATTTCAGACCTCGTATTATCACATAGACAAACCTTTGATGATGTTTTTTTCATATTTTTGTAAACCCAGTAGGTATGGTTAAAATATCGACAACATTAGAAAAATCTCCATTATTTCAATAACTCGGTAAAAGCACCAACAGTATTAGAAAAAGCTTCATGATTGAGAGTTCAATATGGTTCAATCGACCAACACGTGTTACCCATTTATATCTTATTTTGGTCACGGCTTTATCCCGGAGTACGAGCACAATACAAGATTAATGAGCCATTTACACGAACTCGTAAACCACGAACCTCTTTTGATGGGAAAACATATAAAGTCGCCGAAAAAGGCGCCATAAAAAGACTTTTTACAACACCGTAAAACGTTTTGTCGTATTTATTTATTAAAAACTAATTATCGAGTGGACGTGTGATTCGTTATCAAATACTTTTTAAAATTTTAAAGCACTTTCGACTTTATATTATTGTGAATATTTTGTGTAAATATCGAGCTGACGTTTTTTAATTCGTTCTTGTTTTATCTTCACCTACATTTTATCAGTAGAGACTTATGTAGATACTACAGCTTTGAAAACCTTGTTGTTTGAGACGATACCACTTGAGCTCCTTATCAGATCTTACAATTTCTCACACAAATCAATATTTAATCGCTTAGAAAATAAGACAAGTATCATTCCAAGATCATAAATATGTGATTCATGGGATCGATGAAGGGATGTTGTCACTTTGATACAAACGTTCACACACTGGAAACTAGGCTAATGCCGGTCCCATCCTATCTTGTAACTTTTACTATGCATCTGTTTTTGCTGCTTGATTGATTAACTTGTGATATACCGGCTGACGAACTTTCATAACTTAATTAATATATTCTCTATAAATTAATTAAGTTTTGAAAGTTGGTCGGTATATCACAGTTTTTAGGTGTAATAAACAAAGGTATGTATATCATTTAAAATCTGTGAGGAAAATGATTAAAAAAATATATGTTCTCCATGGCTTTTATTTACAACTTTTTCAACAATCAATTTTCATTTTCAATATCTAGTTTTATGTTTTAAATGCTAGAAATGTGTTTGTTTTTGTTTTGTATTCCTTAAATAACTTACAATGATCAGTTTTGTGTATCATATGTGTAGTAATAATGATGTGAGTATGCCTACGTTAGTTGCACACCGAAAGGTAAGCTTGTGGCGAATGTTTCTGTATTTTTATGTATTTACCATCTGCATAACAACCCATGAGTGCAATGTATGATTTTGAATTTGAATTTTTGAATTTGAAAATATATGGGCTGATTAACCTGACCGAAGTGATGATAATAATAAAATTCCTAGCCGATTTTGACTAAAGCAAACGTATTTTTGTGAATAAGATATAGAACGGAGCTAGCAATACAAAATGTACAACAATGATTAGCAAAATGCAATTTCAAGCTAAGAATACATACGAGTATATGCTATTTCTGGTTTCAGTTGTATTTACATATTATGTATTATATCCGTTATCTAGTACCCATGATACAAGCATAAGCTTTATAGTATGGGGCTAGGTGGCGCTGTGTGATATGTCCTGAAATATTTATTTATTTAATAAAAAATTTAGGGTCTTTTTCCATAAAAATTTAGGTAACATTTAACTCAATTGAACCACGTCTGAAGTAATTAAAAACAAAAATAGTCACAACAATACTAAGTTAAGTAGCAAGAACCTGCTCCTCCTTAACTCGGCTCAACTTAAGTTTCCAGGCTGATAAAGTATCGCAAAATCCTATCAGCATCCAATACCTAGGCTAAGATAGTTAGTTCAATCATTCTCCATCCACACGTTCAATTTGAACGACGCTCGATCCCCGCGCTTCACTGGGCGAGTTAATAGATAACCTTTTGCCACTATTATTATTCGGATGCAGTAACTTATTATTTTTTTTTAAGTTAAAAAAGATTTATTTAGTGAAATTAAGAGGAATAAAAGTATGATTTACTCACACACACACACACATACGCGCAAACACACACACACATTTAACACACTTAACATGACAGTAATGCGAAAGGTTGTGTGGTGCAGATAACATTAGGTAGGTACTGAGATAAATTAAATCTGGAATTCACATGTGAGATAATTTTGATCCAAAAAGTAGCTATGTATTTCTAAATAACACCAAAAAAGAAAACAGTACAAAAATACGAATACACAGTTTTGTTTTGTCCTCATTCATAACATCAGTTACTGAAAGTCCATCTATTAGAAACATCGCATCAAGTAGTCCATTTGAATGGATAGATTGAGATATCTCGTAGTGTGTTTAATTAAAACGTTTCGCGCTCGATCGAAACATAAATCAATTGGAGAAGATACATCATGTCGATATTTCATTTGCTTATTGGAAGGTTTACTAAGTCATGAATCGCTCGTTTATGACCCAGCTATTTGAGGTAATCATAATCATAATCAATTTTTTGGTGCAGCCAAATTATACGTCACATTGGTACATATTCATATGCAATTATTGCATAATAACAAAGAACATAATTTATGAAGAGACATGACAATTAAATAAAAAAATTACATGTCAAAGTGTGTATATAAACGTCAAAATTAATAATATTGAAATAATAATTTTAGTTTAAATAAGTAAATAATTTAAAAATAATATTGGACAATCAAAAGTTGAAATAAATTAATACTACTCTTCATCATTGGAATTCGATTTTTGGTATTCGAAGTCAATATGTTATTTATAATATATTACTTATTTAGCACAGATTATCTTCACCCGCATACACAACGCTACGTGTCATAACCTACTCATATGTTTAAGATCAAAGATAAACCATGCCTAAACTAGATTGGGATTAGCTTTTAAATTAGACTTTTGAGAACACGGTTTTATTTTAATCTGCTTAAGAAGGGAAGGCCTTTTCCTTCAAGTCTACTATTTAGTGGCATGAATTTATATGTACTTAGACGATTCTGTATCGCATCACGATACTTTATAATAGTTTACAAGCATGACTGTAGGTTCAATAATTGAAAATCTAACAATTCTAAAGTCCTCCTCCTCCTTGCGTCGTATTCCTCATATCTGAGGGTCGTGACTGCCACCATCCATGAGCCTGTCTCTGATGATTTTCCGCCACATCTCTCTATCCTCAGCGTCATGCAGCGCTCCGTACACTGATGTATCGAGTGTGGTACGAATTAGGTCGGACCAACGTGTCGGGCTGCGGCCACGGGATCTCCTGCCTTCGACTTTTCCAGTGACCATTAGCTTTTCCAGGTTTCCACCATCTTTCCTGGCAATATACATTGTCCGAAGTAGTCAAGGATTCGCTTAAGGCAGATAGTGGAAAGTCTTGTCTTTATCCTGAGCTGCTTTAGTATGGACACGTTGGTTCGAAAAGCTGTAAATTCTAAAGTAAACACTATTATTAAAATATATACTCTCATAAAAAACTTTATTATTAATCACGTTATAATAGAGCATTTGATTAGACAATAACAATGCACATCACAAATCTCACTGGGTAGGACTGCATCCGCGTATTTGTTCCTCTTCCATTCATGGCATGTAAGGTCTAATTATCACAGTCATAACCCTTCCCTTCCTTCCAGTCATTATCCTTCATAACTCCTTTATAATGACTGCTGCTTATTGTAACACCATGAAAAAAAAGACAAACAAAAAACACAAAAGACTTAAAAAAAAATTCACAACTGGCGGCCTTATCGGTAATAGCGATTTCTTCCAGGCTACCGTAGAGAGATTTATTTAGCTTGAAATGCAATAATTTGTCTCCACAACATGTGAAAGATGCATCTACATATATGTACTTGAATCAGAGTATAGTGTTACCGACATACTAAATACCATAACTTATGTTTATCAATTAGAATTAAAATTTAGTTCAACCTTTTTACATCAAATGAGTACAGTAACCTCTTTGCATCAATGAGTTCAACCTCTTTGCACAAAAAGAGTATTTGCTGGCTGTCAGTTTGACTGGTACGTCAAACTGACAGGAACGGAAAAAGATTAGAGATTTTGGCGGAAAAATAAGAGCTAAGCTCGGATGATCGGATGCGCTTGCTTGCTTGCCCGTTCAGAACTGTTGTACTGCAAATTAAAGCATTTACTATAAAAAGTGTTTCTTTTATCATTTAACTACGTAAAGTTTCCGTACGAGTATCTTCATACAAGTAACAATAGTTGCTGGTATCCCTGCGAGGCATCGCAATGGAGTTCGGCAACATCTCAGAAGTGGGATCGCGCTGAGTTATTCTGATATCTCGGTGTGGTCCCACCCGCCCACATCGAGCAGCTTAAAGAGAAAACGTACGTACTTATCTTACTTCGCAGTTTTTTTTTTAATTTTTTATATCCAAACGGATTAAATGATACTGAGAATTTACCTATCTTGAAAAAAATAGAGGATTTACCTGTTTGTTCGGGCTATTATTTTATTTTGTTTCGTTCCTGCTCCCGTTTGTTGCAATTATATGGTGTCGTATGAATGTTATGCAAGAATAATGTACGTAAAACGTTCAAATTGTAAATATATATTTATACAATACTGTTGTTTTGTTCGAGGTTGTTCGCGACAATGCCCAGACGAAAGCGAAGGGATGAATCGACTGGAAGTGACACCTCGGCCTCGCAGTACGAGGCGGTCGCGTGACGTACATCGCAGCCGACAGCGATCGCGACATCGTGATCGCAACGAGCGCAGGCTGTCTACGAGGTCGCGGCGATCCCGGAGCACGAGAGCGTGCACTCCGCCTGTATTCCAGAGCGTCGAGCAGCTGCCGAGCTGAGCCAGAGATCCTCCGGCGCAGACGACTGCTGTAGCCCGAGCTGACGACGGCAGGGCCACTGCTGACGCGAGATACGTGGATACGCCGCAACAGTTATTTGCGGAGTTTATTAGTGCTATGCAAGGCATTAAAGATAAGGGTAGTAATGAGCGTGACAAGTTCCCTGTTCTTAACAATGTCATACTCGAGTTTGATCCTTTCTGTAATAAGCAAAACATCGATTCATGGTTACACAAAATAGAAGAATACGCGGAGATTTATAATTGGGTCGAAAAACAGATGTTTCATTACGCCTTGCCAAAGTTAAGTGGGGTACATAGCTAAAACCTGGTATTAGGTGTTACCGTCCTTGCTTTATTCATGGCCTGAATGGAAGTTTAAATTTAGATAATCTTTTCCCTCTCGTGACAACTACACAGAACTTCTGACGAAAATGTTAGGAAAAAAAAAGGTTCGTTACGTAAGGAACACTAAGTCTCCAACGAGCATCAGAGTTGTTAAAGAGCATTTTAGCTATTTTGGGACACCGGTGCGCTTGATTACCGACCAAGGTTTACGAGCAATACTTTTAAATCGTTTATAAAATCTACGGTTATCAAACATAAGTATTTACAATGCCGTTGCCACCCCATACGTGCATGTATTAATTAAAAATAAATAAATTGTCGGAACAAAAATAAAATTAAATAAAAATTACAATGTCAATATTGCCTGATTGGATTATGTCTGTTTGAATTAAATGTCATTATATTGTATTGTGTCCTTTAGAGATTCGTCAATCGTGTAGTACCCTTTGTCAATTAACAATCTCTTTATTTTATATTTGATAACATTGGCGTTTGTAATCTCCTTAAAAAAAATGGAAGTTTATTGTAAATGTCAACCCTGATTACAAAATTATTCTTACTGTACATTTGTAGTCTACATTTTGATATATGAATTGTGTTCTAAGTGTCAAGACGTCTACCTACTCTTTACAACTTCATAATTATTAATATTTTCCTTAACTAGACTGCAGACTCATAGATATATGTCGAGGGAAGAGTCATTATATTTAGTATTTTTAAAATAAGGCTTACATGTTTGTCTCAGGCGACAAATTGCTCGGATACACTTCTTTTGAGCTCTGAAAGCTGCTTCTTTCCGAGTAGAGTTGGCCCAAATCAAAACCTCGTATCGCAGTTTAGAACCAACATAGGCATGGTAGGAGCTAAGTAGTGTTTGTCGTTGGCAACCTTTCGCAACATTAAGAGCATGTAAGAGAACTGACTTAACTTTGTACATACATCCTCAATATGAGAATTACAAGATAGGTCAGAATCTATATGTATTCCCAGAAATAATGTCTTTTTAACTTCAGTGATATTTTTGCTTTGATAGTTGATATTCAATGTAGAAGATTTTTTTTATTGTTTTAAATGTCATTATTTGGGTTTTATCTAAATTAATCTTAGGGTTGTTACTATATGCAACCAGTCAACAATAATACTAAGAGATTCATGAATGTTAGATTCAAAATTAGTTGATTTGTCATCAGTAGATACGGCCGTACTATCATCGGCGAACATAATTAACGTGTGATTAATTGATTGGGGAAAATCGTTAATATAAATAAGAAAGAGTAGCGAACCTAATATACTCCATTGTGGTACCTCAAATTTCACAGACGAAAGTCAGACCGAAATTTTTCTTCACTTTTAGTAGCAACGTTCAAACTAGTAATCTCTGTAATTTGAAGCCTATCTGACAGGTATGATCTAATAAGCTCTAGAACATTACCCCTAATGCCGTAGAGTTCTAATTATTATTATTAATTTTATAATTAGAATCTGGTGATGTACTTGATCAAAAGCTTTGGTCATATCCATAAAAGAGCTGTGACATTTTTTTATTTCTCTATCCCTTTATAAACTTCTTCTAAAAATCTCATTATAGTCATCTCGATGCCTTTCCCTTTCCTAAAATCTGCTTGTTCATCAGCGAAAATGGTATTCAGTTGAAAATAATCGTTGAGTCTCTAGTGAATTAATACTTAAAAAAAAAACTGGAATTAAGGCAATAGGTCTATAACAGCGCGTTGATTTCCTGTCGTCTTTTTTTTTGAAGAGTGGTGTAACAATTGAAGTCCTTAGTTTATCTGGGAAAATACCATTCTCAAAACAATCATTGATAATATAACAAAGGACTGCTGATATTTCATAAGCGGTGTTTTTTTTTATCACACGGGTGTAAATATTATCATATTCTGTACTATTTGTGTTTTTGAGGGCGAGTATAATTTTTTTGGCTTTCTTTGTCATTCGTTGGCGCAATAAAGCACGAGTGCAGCTGAGATTTACTCAGCGTATTGCAAGGAGCTGTATTATCAGTAATAAGTCCAACTTTGTCATTAAAGAAATAATAAAAATTTTGAGCTATTTCCTTGGGATCTCATTTTTTTTTTTAACCATTTATATCAAGCTCTAAAATATCGTCTTTTACTACTGGCTGTTTATTTCTGTTTATATAATGCCACAGACCGCTTTAGTTTTTTTTTTTAGTTGATTTATCAATTTCGTAGTTATTCTGGGCCTTTTGAGTTTGTTTTATTATTCCTTTTTATCTAGCCGAATATTCTTTAAAAAGTTTTCTAACCGTGATATCTAGAGTGCGCCTGTATTTCCAAAGGAGATGACATTTACGTTTTGAGCATGCACCTTACACCTTTACTTAACTATTTAGGGCGTTAGATAACGGAACTTTAACTCTTACTAATGGAAAGCAGAGATCGTAGAGTAATAATGTAGATGTGTATAAATTCATTAAAATGCTAATTTCGGATTATCAGCATTGCAAACATAAAAGAAAGATAGGCTACTTAGACAATCAGTGATTTTTTTTTATATATTGTCTGGGTTATAATCGCGTTTCCACTTAAACATAATATCTAATCAAGTAACTTCTCTGGACTAGAATCTCTAATACTTGTGCCGTGTGATCAGATAAACCATATTCACCGTCTGTCGCGTTGAAGCCTCTCATATTATAACCGATAATATCAAGACAAGTTTTACTTCGTGGCTTAGTAGCTTGGCGTTATGAATCTGTTATTGCTAATGACAAGATATTTTCGTTGCTCACTTTTTCACGTCTGATTTCCAAACATTACGTGTCTTCTGATGCTGAATCTAATAGTGTACCAGGAAATGAGTAGGGGTCAAACAGGGAAATTGTCACAATCTAATTCGAATCGAAATGTATACGCTGTTATAATATTACCACGTTTATGGAGTTGATCGTGTGATTTAATTTCAATGTTATAATACTGTATAATTTGTAGATCAATGTCATGGATCAATGCACCAAGTGTCAAGTAATTATTATTTTTAACGATTACTGTAAAGATTAGCAGATTGAAAATACCAATTGTTGTATAGAATCGTACATGCTTTTTTATTAGCTCAGAGGTCGATAGCTGAATAATATCGTTTGTTAGTTTAATTTCAGATACTTGTCATTGTCATGGATTAGTTTGGGATGCTGATCAACGTCATGGATCAGCTTAGGGACTGATCAAGGTCATGGATCAGTCTAGGTCGCTGGTCTACGTCTGCACCGGCTTAGGGACTGATCAAGGTCTTCGATCAGTCTAGGTCGCTGGTCTACGCCTGCACCAGCTTAGGGACTGATCAAGGTCTTCGATCAGTCTAGGTCGCTGGTCTACGCCTGCACCAGCTTAGGGACTGATCAAGGTCTTCGATCAGTCTAGGTCGCTGGTCTACGCCTGCACCAGCTTAGGGACTGATCAAGGTCATGGATCAGTCTAGGTCGCTGGTCTACGCCTGCACCAGCTTAGGGACTGATCAAGGTCATGGATCAGTCTAGGTCGCTGGTCTACGCCTGCACCAGCTTAGGGACTGATCAAGGTCATGGATCAGTCTAGGTCGCTGGTCTACGCCTGCACCAGCTTAGGGACTGATCAAGGTCATGGATCAGTCTAGGTCGCTGGTCTACGCCTGCACCAGCTTAGGGACTGATCAAGGTCATGGATCAGTCTAGGTCGCTGGTCTACGCCTGCACCAGCTTGGACTGATCAACGTCATGGATCAGTATTACCTAAATATGTAATGATGTTTACTAAAAGTATAATGTATTACGAGGGACTCGTAAGTAAGCGGATGGCCGAGCTGTTACCGACATACTAAATACCATAACTTATGTTTATCAATTAGAATTAAAATTTAGTTCAACCTTTTTACATCAAATGAGTACAGTAACCTCTTTGCATCAATGAGTTCAACCTCTTTGCACAAAAAGAGTATTTGCTGGCTGTCAGTTTGACTGGTACGTCAAACTGACAGGAACGGAAAAAGATTAGAGATTTTGGCGGAAAAATAAGAGCTAAGCTCGGATGATCGGATGCGCTTGCTTGCTTGCCCGTTCAGAACTGTTGTACTGCAAATTAAAGCATTTACTATAAAAAGTGTTTCTTTTATCATTTAACTACGTAAAGTTTCCGTACGAGTATCTTCATACAAGTAACAATAGTTGCTGGTATCCCTGCGAGGCATCGCAATGGAGTTCGGCAACAATAGACTATGTAAGAGCGTCTATGAATACAATAAATAATTTAGTTTAAAACGGACTAACAATTTTATTTTCTACTTCTCCAAATCTACTTATTTCTTTACTGACACTAGTGGTTGCTCGTTGCTTCGCTAGCATTAAGAAGTAAAACTTAGGTATATACCTTATTTTACCCCTTTAAAAGTAACATTTCCAAACATCTTGACTTAGCGGTTGCCTACGTCAAGACATGTCAAATTTCAGCCCGATCCGTCCAGTGTTCCAGTGTGCGTTGCTTGATCACTATATCAGTCAGTCAGACACCTTTGAGTTTTATATATTTAGATAAACAAGAAAAAAGATAATTATTTAATATATCAGATTTTTTTTGTTGCTGACGCTTTTTTAATCTGGGAACCTTGATCTATTATGTACAAAAATAGTCTTGTCACCAACAAATTTAATTTATCATCAAAAACATCCCCCTCACTTGAATATTTCATCCACTGACCTCAAAATCCCGTTTTCACGTCTTTTCATTAAAAATTGAAAGCCATAAAGGCTGCAAAGTTAGCACAGTGTAAAAAAGGAAAAACAAGAGGAAAATCCTTTATGAAATCCAATATGATTGTCTGTGAATAGAGCGAAAATGCGAAAATGTAATGTATGTACTTATATCTATTTTATTTGAATAAAATTTAGAATCAGTGATAAAATGACACAAGACCTATCAATATCAAGTTTCAAATTATGATAATCAAACAAAATATGTATAAGTAAACTGAAGGACTGATTTTGCCCCACAGGTTTTGTAAGAAATAATTTCTACAAGTATTTGCTATCCCAATGAAAAAAAAACACTTTGTCACCATTCAATAACTGCGCAGTTAAGCAACAAGTCGGTAGAAAAGGAAAGCCGCAGTAGATTATGTTATGCAATCCTGAAATACTTGAACATTTCACAAATCGTAGGTAAAATTACTGACTGCACTCTGAATAGTCACGAATATATGTAATTCACTTATGCCTCGGAGAAGTCAATTGAGGGAACAAGGCATCTATAACGAATCTCAGTTAGCAGGTGGTACTTGTATGTGATTAATAATGTCATGAAAGTATTTATTAATACTGTCAGATTTTGGATGGGTGACCAAAAATTGGTTAAGATGCTTCTGTTGATATGATGACAATATAAAATGTAAGTCCTATCTATATGTAATAGTACGGCAGTCGTAAGGCCATGTAAGAAGCTCTAAAGGCAGCCTGAAAAACCTTTTGCCTACGGCAAAAAGAGAAATAAATAATAAACAAATATTTCAGGACATATCACACAACGCCATCTATCACCATACTAAGCTTATGCTTGTATCAAGGGTACTAGATAACGGATATAATACATAATGTACTTTTCTTTTGTTAATACGTACTTAAACAAAAATTTAAAAAAATAATAAAATAATTCATATTCATATTTCACTATCGTAACGAATCTCAGCTAGCAGTGGTATATGTTTGTATGTGATTACTTATATCATAAAAGCAATTATTAAGCCGTAATCTGGTAGCGTTAATCCGATGACACTATAAAATTTAAGTCCTGTCTGTATGTAATGTCATGTAAGAAGCTCCAAAGGCAGATTGAAAATCTTTTGCCTGCGACAAAAAGAGGTCTCGATAAATAAAAATCTTTAAAATATGTCCTTACTTCCAAAACAAACAAATAAATTGATTACATTATCTACCATATCACATTTTTAATTTTAAATAGCCAACATACGTTTAATTGTTCATATATGCTTATATGGTTATAGGCATATCATTATTTTCAATACAAACAGACATCCAATAACAATGTTAACATCGAAAAATGGCAACCAGTACCCTAAGTTTTGAAATTTGGTCTATTAACCACTATTACATCTACTGATAACAGACAAATCTGCCAGGATCACGATCAAGATAAATAACGAAAAGTTTTAATTGGGTCCAGTGTTTCTCTAGTTTCATCTTCTAACACAAAAACTTCTCTTTATAAAACACGTTACATTTGGTGACAAAAATCTTTTGAAAAAATTAAGCTTCAGAGAAATATCAATCAATAACAATATTTTGAAAGAAATATCTAGAAGAAAATCATAACAAAATGCAGGGTCAGTACTCGCGCTAACAAAAATTTTACTATGAAATACGAACCATTTAACAGGGGTCTCGCAGCAAACTATCGCAGAGACGGCGGCAAATAAAATTAAAATAACCCTCAATCATTATTTCTTGTTTATGCGGCCATCTATTTGCAATACTCAAGTTCAGTCAACTATAATTTGCGTCATTCCGATGCAGATGGTGGTATCTCCTGTAATCTAATTAAAATAAGATGTGTCCGACCAAGCATAGCGAGTTTGTGTGATGCTGCAGTCCGTGTCATGTTTCTACGAAGAAAATTATGGAAAATAACTCGGTATGTTTTTATTTCTATACATTCAAATTGACTGTAATATTGTATCTAAAACACAGAGTTCAAAATATTACTAATAGGTAGTTAGGTAGGTACTTAATTTATAGAAAGGAGATGGCAAGTCACTAAATACATCTTAAAAAATATTACTAAGTGTATCTTGTCTGTGATAATACCAGTTACTGTATTGAGTACCTATTGATTTTCCAAATATACTAAAATTGAAATAAATTTAACATTTCAGTATTTTTTCTTTTTTCTACTCTTCCTAAGAACCTCTTCGTTAAAACTCTACCTATCGTAGGTACCTAATTGTTAGCAACATAATATTTGTTCGTGTATAAATAAGGGTTGACATCCGCCCACTCAGCTCCTAACGACATAACTTGTAAATCTCATTCCAAAGTTTTAATCCACATTAAAAACTAATCAATCAAGCTTCGTCCAGACGTTGTCAAAACATGAGCTTTGTGGGAAATTTAAAAGCTTTTCACTAAGTAGATTAAACAAAGAATCATTATAAGTTGTTTGTTAAGTTACATGAAAATAGGTAGGTACTTAATTACCCAAAAATTTTGTAAGTTTTGAATTCAACTCAAATGCTTTCTCTCTCTCTTCCTCTCTCAAAAAAAATCTTAGTCATTTCAATATAATATAAATTAACCAAAGTCATACAGAGACCAACTTTAATTTCAACTCACCTTGATCTTCTGTGTAGGCGATCTAATTATTCCCTACAGAAGTTACATTTTCTGAAGCAAAAAGAAAGAAGTCACAAAACCGCGTCTCCTTCCTGCGGACGGGGAATCGAACTCACAAAACGATTCGGATCGCCAGCGGCCGACCGGTATCGCATCGCACCGTGGAATAATGCCGGCCCGGCCGGCAGTTGGCCACGAACGAACGTCGCGTCCGTACCTACGTCGCGTCGCACCACCGCGAACCGAGAACTCAAGTTATTCTCTTCGTCACAACCCTGTGACCACAAGTGGAGTGAAACTTGCCATCAATAACTAACAAACAGTTCCCTGTTCAGTGATAAGGCAATTTATCAAAAAACTTTGGATTATTTCTGTCAGAAACCCGAGGATCACCAGCACTTTGTTTTTGTTTCTCATCTTTGCGGGCACTAATAGCTGTTTGTGGAGGTAAGCAAGACTTTTTGTTGAGTTCGCTGATTCTCTGGACTACGGCAATTCGCCTTGAAATGGATGAGCTTTTGTTTTAAATATATAAAAGGTCGTCGCAACCTTTGTTTTTATTTTAATAAGTATGCATGTTGATACAGATTCTGCCTATCTTTTAATGTGTCTAGAGTCAAATATGCTCTAATTAATTCAAGTGTCATGACATTTTTCAGTTTAACTACCTACCTTCTAACAAGTTAATCTGGTCATTTACTATATTTTGCATGGATTTAGCACACGTGTAGTCGTACTAAGAACTACAATGACATCATGCGGTAGACAAAGATGCACGGACAAGAAAGAATAGGAGGTAGGTACGTGACTGCAAAGCACATCCTTGTGTGTTTAATGTTTAACCAGTGCTAAGCAACAAGGTGCTTGCATTGTTTACCACAATATTGATCATTGACAATACTTTTAGCGGTTATGTTACATGAAGCATTTTTTCGGCGGCTTGAGTTAAGACTAGCATTATGGTCTGGTCAGTATAAGAAGACCTTTTTATTCTCAGCCATTTGTTATCCTCATCCAATAAAGTTTCACATCAAAATACAGAACTATAAGGTCCTAAACTATAAGATACGTGCAGCTCATCCGTTCAAAACCTGTTCTCGGGCAGATTAATTTTGTTATTATTTTTTCCTTCGTATCTCGGTAGAAGATTGGATCAACTACCTACTGGCGCTGACATAATGAGGATAGAAACATCATGGTTTTAAAATTGAGCAAGATCAGGATAATATCGGGATTATAATAATCAAACATAAGAAACATCAACTTATATTTGAAATGAGAAAATGTAATTTTGTAAAGTCATAAGATGTACTTTAATACTAGGTACTAATACAATCAAATTAACTTATGCGTTAGGGTCATATCTGTTTATTTTTATATCTACGTATATGGTTAACCTGCAATTTCCTCAAATCGGTTGACAAATTATAAGGTAATTTACAACAACTTTCATAGACGTTTCGGTTACTTAAATTCCCTATTTCCTATCGGTGTCAGTTTTTTTTATCTTGTGTCAGCGGTACTAAAAACTGACGAAGTCAAAGTTAAGCTAGATCTCGTACTCACTAGTCAAAAGAAAGCATAACAAAATCTTTACAATGCTCTTAGCTTACGAAAGATTTTCCTTTGTGTGTACTTTTCCACGGAGAAATCCATAACAATGTACAAGTGCCTGTGGATAACATCGGTCTACTCGTTCTTCTATCTATGAAGTCACTTGTAAATCAAATAAATTATACCAAGCCAATGAAGGCAATCCTAGAGGAATGCAGTTCTCGATTCCAGGCTCCATTATGATTTATTATTTAATATCCTGCTACCTGAAGTTGATCTTAATAACTATCAGGTTGTGTTGAGTCGCTCGAACGCTTTGAGATAAAATTTAATAGTGTGCTTCATCCGATATTCATTAATTAATTTGTCAGCGAAGCAATCTGTTACCTATGGCGCAAGTTTTCATTAAAAAGGATAGGCTTTGGAGAAAATGAAGTTACATCGAATAAAATTACAACAAACTCGTACTAAGCCTCGCGCGTCATTCACGTTTCATTGTTTAGATGGTGTTTGGCTGAATAGAAAGGTCAATTATTTAATCTAATTTTAACTTATCAAAAAAGTTATGGTATTGTCAATAGATTATGACAAGGTTGGGTTTGTATACCCGATCCACATCTTTGCTGGTTATTCTGCAGTATTAATGGGGTTGAGAATTAAAATTCATCACATCACTGTCTCCGCACTAAGTAAGAGTCATTCTTATCTTTATTGCTTGTCTCGACGCTTGATGTCACAGAAACACATTTTTATTCGACATCGATTTTTTACATTGATTATACAATATTACTAGATGAATATCAAATCATAAACGTAATGGGGTGGCACTCTATTAAAGATACCAAGATAATGGTGCAGGTGAGTTTTGAACATTCTCGTCTGTCATTGGAGACATCTGTCATGATCTAATTCCAGTACACTCTCTCCATTAATTAGAATTCTGTCTTCGCTTCAGTGATTGGTTTTACTTAAGATAACAAATCCGGCTGGGATTTTCTCTCGAGTATTACGCTATTTATAGCTGCGCTTAAAGGGTTCAGATTAATTACCCAAAATCCAAAATTCTATCTTCGTTAAGTGCCGGGTTGAGGAATGCTTTGACTATTACGCTATGCTTTGTAAATTATTCACCGTTAATATTACCAGTTTAATTTGTAATGTACAACGGTTTCAATATAGGTAGGTAAGTACCTACTTGTTTCATATTTGATTTTACTTAGTTGCAGTTCTTCTCTGCTGCTATATGGAGCATTGGACGTTATTACTGTAGTCTAAATATACGTCAAATATAACAATTATTTTGAAACTGTAATGCCTTTGTAAACCACGCGCTCTCCGCCCTCTATCTCGAAAAAGGTTCACCATTTAAAAAAATATATCAACATTTGTAGAGAATTTTGTATTTTACAATATTGATCATAAATATTAATAGCAACAAAACCAATAGGAAATGAGATATTTACAAAAAAACGATTTTTGTGACCTTTGAACCTTGAAATTTAATAGTCGCGCACACCCTACCATATGTAGGTTTTGAGACAACTTTTAGGGTGTCAATATACGACTATTTACAGACTTACAGGTGGGTATCTCGAATTCCGAGATTCTTACCAAATTTAAGCTAAATTGACTGGACTAATATTTCTTATGGCAACTGACATCAGAATCGGTCACTCTCGTGTTTTTTTGTGACTTTTGTGAAACACGCGGGCTTAATTTTTTCAAAAATTATTTTTCATTATGTAGGTATTGATGAGATGGTTTCTAAATTGTCTGAAACAAACCAAATACGTAACATAATATCCTAACAATTTGAATATTTTATTATGGGCTTCATGAAACAAAATTACCAATAATCTACCTATAATTTGAATTTGCTATAATTATTAAATAATCTGTAAAATACATAACTAAAACTATGTTTGTACCAACTACATATCATCAAACCTGCTATTTAGTTAGCGGTTACATTGCGCTCCTACTGTGTTTACTCTGATATCGATTGGAAATTCAATAATTACTCAAAGAGAGTGTCAATATTTAATCAAAGTCACTGCTCCTGCATTTGATTACCTATCGGACTTATCTAGGAATGTCTTGATAAGTGTATCATTTGATAGGCACAAATATTTTACATACCTAATCTAATGTATCTAACTCCTAATCTAATGCCACATAATACAGCTGCCGAATACTGATAAATTTCTTTGTACAAGGTACAGAAGGCAATGTTTTTAAAGGTAATAAGGTATATTTTTCACTTAAATTATAAAAAGCACTGGACTAAAATAATATGCTAATTAAAATAATAACGCAAGTGTTCACACTTCAGGTTTTACGACGCGAGTACACCTTCTTTGTGATGAAAACCACTAACTTTAACCCTTTGAGAAACAATATTATAAACTGTTTCAATTGTTTCATTTTATTTAATATATGGCTGCACTTACAGAACAGAATCAGTATCGCAAATAAGTACCTACTGATGTGTATATTTGTCGTCAATAAACAATAATGTCTTCCAGTAACCGTCCACTTTCTTGCACTATCAGCGTGTTTAAGTCCGTGCTGCGTTATCGCATCCTGTGTCAGACGTTCACTCCTGACTCAGGACTTTGAGACAGTTATAGCTCCAATATATCACCCAGCTGTCTGAAGGACCGGCCAATCGATAAACACGCTTCTGGAGGCATCCGGTAAGACAATTTATGCTAAAAGTATAATTTTGAAAACGGATGTCACCAATTGTTTTGTGTCTGTAGGATGATGTGATTTTGATACTAAAGACATGGATATCATTGCAGCTATTCATCAAAATACAAATAACTTAACTCATTAAAGATTCAATTCAAAGATTCTAATATGTATGTTTTTTTTTTATTGTTTCATTTGTGGTGTTTTAATAAAGTACCTATTTATCTATCTATCTATCAAGGAATAGAAAACATGTCTAAATATAAGATATTGAATCAATATCTAAATGTAAAAAAAAACAATTAAAAATATGTAGATAATGGCGTATATGCAGAGAAGTACAAACATGTTTCATTTTGAATCTTCTGCAAACGCTAATCAGATCAATTTAAATAAAAGATCATCAATACTTAGAAAATCATTGTGGAGTTCTCTTTGTGAGTGTACACTGTATGTGAGTGTACACTGTATGTGAGTGTACACTGTATGTGAGTGTACACTGTATGTGAGTGTACACTGTATGTATTATAGTCTACCTGACAGTTAGGGATAGTATATAAATACTGAACTAAAATAAACGATTCCGGGCCATTTGCTGACCGAGTTGCAGTACGTTGCCACGGCCGAGGGCAAACTAACAGATATACACTAAATTATAATAGTCTATAGTATAAATAATGCTTTTGTTGAGCATCAGCCAAATGGGCTAGCGACTAAATTAAAATATCGGATATCGGAAGCGCTAATGCTAAATGGACGTTGATGGCTTTCTAAGAAGTGGAAGGAAATGTTTGATGGCGCAAAATGATACGATTACTTAGAAAACGTGGAAAGCGGAGTAGTATTATTTTTGTAACACAAACCGATGGTGTAATTTGCGTATACGTAGGTATTGAAATTCCAAACAATACCGACACATACTCGAACTATAAATTACACATTAAATAGATGGGCATAAGAAAATTATAATCTACAGAAATTAAAATGAATATTGTGTTCAGCTTTGGCTGATTCTTATGTTTAAAATCCTCCATTATTCGTAAATGCCAAGGGTTTAATTAAACATTGTAATGTTGTCCAAAATATCAAGGGACGCTGAGTCGTGCGAAATGAGAGCATCATAAACGTTTATTGGTTCCTAAATGACCATCGCGTGGTATGAACATCGTACCCATTATAAACAATATTGTTTTTCGACAAATTTTCTCCTAAATTCCAAAACAAAATCACTTTTCTACTAATTTGTAAAACAACGCCAAGAAGACGCCAAAAATAAAACCAAGGATAGTTCAGTCCGAAAGACAATGACCGTATCTTGTATACCGTGACAGAACGACGAGGAAAACCAATAGAATCACGTAAAATATCGCCAAGAGGATACAAAGCAGGTAAAGTACAGGTGTGTGTCGTGCAATACTGGTTGTTGGAACTTAGCATATTCGGCGAGACCGGAATTCTCCCGTGTCAAATTTATGCTGGTTGCGACAGTAACACTCGGTAGCGAATACGTAAGCGTAGCAAAACGTCGCACAGCTTCGACTAGCCTTAATGTGTTCCATATATCAGTTAACTAGTAGTTGCCCGCGGCTTTGACAACTTCGAGACTTTTTCTACCCCCATACCAGAAGCCGCGATGATCCGTCGCCCTACAGCGGCGTGAAAGAGGATCAATAAGCACACCATAATATACATATGTATACATAATATACATATATATATATATATATATATGTATATATGTTTACAAATAACATCATGATTATGTTTAGTAGCAATCTTAAACCTTAACCGTAAAATGATTATTACCAGACTCAAAAATGACCCCTCCAGTCACACGGGACTTTGCCTCATTTCACACTTAATGGCCCTTGATTGTCTTCGTCGTTCGATCTTGGTGGTCCCGTTTCCTTGCGTCAATAAAGAGTTGCGTAATGATTTGTCAGGACAAAATGATAACGATGCCTCATTTGCTTTTATCCTTAATAAAAAGGTATAGAGTCTATTTTCGTGTGTCTATTGCGGCATCATGTAGGAGCAGTGAACTTTGCCGAGCGTGAGGTTTTGTCCGCACCTGAGGTTCACTCACACGGCCATTAGTTCCGACAGTTTCAACTCTTGAGATAGATATCTTGTAATAGGTAGTTATCACACAACATTTAAATGCCTAACATTTGACCTCTAAAAAGATTTTTGAAATTAAATTGCGTAATGTTTTCCCAGAAGTTTAGTAAAGTATACATCATAGCTATTTTAGGGTTGTTAATGAAGCTTGTATTTCATTTTAGAGTATTTTGAGCAAGTCATCGAGGTAATAATGCGAGAAATTGCTTCGTAATTGGCTTTCGATGGAGACGGAGCATTTCACTGGCTTCCGATAGGTTTGTAAACGATTTGACGGATCAAATTTTGTTGGTAAACATTTTGATTAGTTATCCATTCATAGTTGGAAAATATAATGGATTTATTTATCCATACCTTCTAAGTCCAGACACATTCCAGCCTTAATTAAGCATCTAAGTACTACTCTGTCAGTCGTTACGATCTAATCAGCGAATCACCCTTCTGTATACTCGTAATATACCGTTGGCGTAGCAGTAAAGTAATAGCAGTCTGTGGAACTACTAATACTAACCTAACGTATGGGTTGTGGGAATAAAGTAATAACAACCGGGAACCAGGTGCCAGTAATGCCACGGGAAAACAATATATATATATATTATTAGAATACTAAAATACAAAGTCGATATTTTTCAGTAAAGACACTTTTATGACATTCATTCCATACAAAACAATAAAGTGATAATGAGTGCTGATTAATAAATTTTATATCTTAAAACTGTAGCCAAACGCCACACAATTGGACAGGGTAGATTTTGTCTGTAGTTTTTAAACGCGAAAACATTTCCAACACGTTTTCGCGTCATTATGAAACTTTGCTCGACTAAAACCCTGTCACTGTTCCGTATAATTGCGGGGTTCACAATAAATAGTCGTCATTAGAGGCCTGCGCCTGAGGACCATTATACCCTGGATTCTGCCTCAACGCGGCGCCAGGCTTGAGGACCTTTGAAAAACCACTTTACTCCCTGTTGGAGGTTTTTCACACTAATTACTTGGCACTTAGTCCAACCCACTCATATGTTAAATGCGGAGCTTACAATCTCTATCCCTTAGTCATCCAACGTAAGCTGTTCCTTCTAAATATACCAAGGTGACAATCAAGCTTAAAATACAAGTGAGAGAATCCTCGTACTTCAAGCGGTCGCCTTCTAATTCAAATGCATCTATCGTCATTAAAACTTATCGTCATAAAATACCAGCTCGATGAAAGAATTCGATTACAATCTAAATTATCGCTCCAGTAGCTTGAACAATGACATTCTTCGCACCAAATATAACAATAATGCAGCATTTGAATATAATGATAGTAGCAGTAGTGGCATACAGAATAATACATTCACAGATAGAAGCGCAGTGACTAACCTTGAAGTGTCAAGGACCGAACGAGTGGCAGGTTTATAAATGTTCAAGTCGACTTGATGCGTTTACCTCTCTCCCCTCTTTGATATATGGGTCTAATTTAATCTTACTTAGAAGTACTTGCTCAGCCATCTACGGGATAAAGCGAGTGTTTTTAGTTTTCATTAAGCGACGACACCTGTGCGTTGTTTGTTTGAGAAGAAAGAACTTGTTCTTTGAGAACATTCGAGCAGCTCTGTGAATTTGTCTTTTTGTTTTAAAATAGTTTGAGGATAAGAATAAATTAATCCTTACGATAACATTATTCTCTTACCTAGACATATTCTATCTATGTACATTGATAATGTAATTTATGTTATCTTAATCCGGTTAAGGTATAATATTTTCTTCTTAATAATTATTAAGAGCACGTGCATTCCCTTCTGTTCTAATTAATGTTTTATGTGGTATTGTTGCATCATAAAAAGGTGTTGTGGATATAACTATTGTTTACCAACTTACTTTTTCCCAGTAATAAATTTAGAAAACCTGGCCATTCGACTGTTTCTTGTGGCAGTTTCAAAACAATGTTTGCGATAAAAAATGTTTCTGTTCCGGTAAGCCGTGTTTGTTACTGAATTGTATCAGATTCTTTGAATCCAGTCTTCATTCCTACCCAGAGATGTCACTTACAGTGGACGTCTCATATGGGTGATGCAATTAAAACAAACATAATGTTAAATAAAACGTTATAGGTCAGAGCAGACCTCTTCTAAGGCAAGCAATACGATGAACTAGTGTTAAATTGTATAGAGTGAGTCCTCAGAAGAAATGCATGACAACAGGTTGGTTATTGTGTTAATTTAATCTGATTGGTCCGTATTTTATGACTATCATACGTCCTGCGCCGCGCTGACCAATTACAATCCGAAATTAATTGAGGACGTATGATGTGCACAAGATTTAGTATTTTTTTGTAATATAAATACTTATATAAATAGTTAGGAGTATAAGGAATTTATTGTCAGTGTTCCTACCCTAGTTTGAGTTGTGTATTTAATTGCCTTTGTTTTATCTGTGCTCGAATGCCGATCAAGAGATTTATTGCTTGTATCTAGTTTGTTCGCTTTACTGCGATATTCTGTTTGCCTAGTTTGGGTGTAAGGTATTTCACAGTAGAAACATTTTCCTATTACTGGTTTAGCTAGGTAAGGCAATAAGGCCGTTTGGTTATCGCAGCTATAAATTATCAAACGTGCTAATTTGTGAAATCCGGGTGGATTCGTTCTTTATAGTTTATTTAAGTTTAGTCTATGGATTTGGTTAGGCAAAACATTTTACAAAGTTTTAGTACGAAAGCCAGACTATGAGTTTGGGTAAGCTATTAAATCAAAGTCGGGTTTTATGTCCTCAGAACACGGAAGGCTCGCCCAAAATAGAACATTGCTCTTGTTATATACGTATAACAAAACTGATATTCTCATTCTCTATTAATTTCCTAAAGAAACTGTCTTTGAAAGTAATTATCTACGGCAATTACCAATCAGATTTTTTTTATTGAAAGCGCTTCGTCATTTGAAACTTGTAACATAAAATTATTTTATAGTAATACTGAGTAATACCATAAGGTTATTTGGTAATATTTCTTCCAATAAATGAACAGTATAATGTGTCGGTAACGTAACATCGAGTTTGGCTTCATTTCAGTTAGCACCCATATTGAGTGCACTCAGCCATGTAACAGGTGTCAGATGTTTAATGGCAGATGGGCTAAAGTACAGTAGCATGACCGGGTTTTATACAAAAAAAATATACTAAAAATACAAAGTTTACTGGAAAAAAAAGTGTAAATGAATAGAAAAGCTAAGGACGATTGAATGATGCACTTTATTGTAGGAAGATATTGAAATAATTTTACACACCGCTTGGGTTTTTTATTAGGTTAAGTTTTTTAAAGTTTAGTGAATTCTACAAATCCACAAGAGTTGTATGGCTGGCATCATCATGTCATATGGTTATAATATATGAATATGATATGTTTAGCATGAGGTAAGCCAATACATCAAAACCTTTTTAAGTTTCTGAGTTACACCATAGGTACAACAGTTTGTATTAGAACCCGATCGGGATACCAAGACATTAAGTTAATTAGGGTTCCGTACCTCAAAAGGAAAAAACGGAACCCTTATAGGATCACTTTGTTGTCCGTCTGTCCGTCCGTCCGTCCGTCTGTCAAGACCCTTTTTCTCAGGAACGCGTAGAGGTATGAAGCTGAAATTTATATCAATTACTACTGTCCCTTGAAGCTGTGAAAAAATCAAACTTCTAAGCCAACGCAATCAAAAGATACAGCCATTTATGCCGCAAATTTTCGACACTTGCAAGGGAATCAAAACCTTCAGGGTGCTTCCCGTGAACTCAGAATCTTGAAATTTGGTACGAAGCAACGTCTTATACTTAAGACATAGATAAAGGAAAAATTACGAAAACCATAAATTTTTAGTTACATCACAAAATATTTAACCTTGCAGGTTTGTACGGAACCCTCGGTGCGCGAGTCCGACTCGCACTTGGCCGGTTTTTTTTTATTGATGTTTGGGTGAGTCAGAATGTCGATAGCTTTGTATGCAATTAAAATGTATTCTCATAATGAGTAAAATGTTTTAATGTTAAAAATATTTTTATTTGACGTTTAAATTGATCTTGCGCCATCACTGTTTTTAGCTTTTCAAATACTCGTATGATTCATATTAGGTTTTTAAAGAGAAGAAAATAACTGGTTTTCAAACTTATAGGGATTTTCGTACACATATTAGTTATACTTACAAAATATTTGTATACTACCTACCTACCTACTTATCACTATACTAACTTACCCGGGCAGTTCGATAAGTGTTTTGGAAACAGAAAATATGCCTAGATAGATAGATATTTAGCTCGTTTGACGATGAAATAAAATGACAAAATAAATAACTTCAAGTCAATATACAATTTCCTGACTAACAACCATCTCAGCTAGTTTCTCAGAGAAGTTTTTCCTCGCTTTTCTCAGTTAAGTTTCTCCCAGTGAATCATAAAGTTGTTCACTGTACTTTCCATTTCACATTTACTCAACCTAGTTCTAGAGCATTTTCTTTTTTATCTGATTACGCAGATATTCTCAAACATCTCTCTTTTATATAAAATAGTGTATGCTGTGCTCACGGCTTTGCTCGCCTTAAGAAGTATTGTATAAAGTGGCTTTTCCAAAAATCCGTTCTTATACCGAATGCCTACGTCATAACATCTACCTTCATTCCAAATTTCAGCCCAATCCGTCCAGTGGTTTGGGCAGTGCGTTGATAGATCACTATATCAGTCAGGAAGTCAGTCAGTCAGTCAGTCAGTCAGTCACCTTTCAGTATTATATATATAAAATATGCCATATACTACCAGCATAAACTTTATTAAGATAATACCAATGAGTAAAACAATGATCAGTGTATAGAAAATTTATTTATTTACAAAAATAACTAACTAATTTTTACACATATACCAAAAGTATATACAAAAATGACTTAAAAATACAGAAAACTTATACAAAACAAATATTTACAAAAAGTTCAGCACACTCGTATAAATAGTAGGTACTACCTGGCGTACTAGAAGAGAGGCCTACGCTCAGCAGTAGGCAATAACGGGTTGATGATGATGACTACTGAAAGAAAGATAAGGGGCCAAACTTGCTAGTAAAACTGTTACGTAAGAGCCGGAACTTATCCAATTAGGGCTAAAGATGTTTGAGAACATCCGAGTTGTAAAAAATATCGTTAAAAATGATACAAAACTTTCTTTGTGACGAAATAATATTGTTTTACATCTCTCATGTTCGGTAAGTAGGTCCTTATTACCCCCAAATGAGGCTTGTAAGTAACCAATTAGCGCCCTAGGGTAATAATGTAGCTAGAAAAGCCCTAGGGCGGTAAGTAATTAAAAAAATAACATTTCACTCCTTCAAAAAGTTCAAGTAGTAGACAAAAGAGGTCGCTTCGCTATTCAAACTCAAACTTCTACGTATGATAGTCATCAATTTTAAATATCGAACGGCGATGCGCAATTTCGTTTCTGACAAAAAAAGATGAAAAAAGGCGGGAAGAGAAAATGTTGTTTGTTTTTGGGTTTTTTTTATAAATAGGTACGTGCTAATTAGGAAAAAAACATGAATTCTGCAAGTGATGACGATATATTATGTATGCTGCACTCCTGATTCAATGGAAATGGAAGCTGAAGTAGCAATTAACAATATTTTGCTTGAAAGTTCTAAAGAGAGATATTTAAAAACTTACGACGAGTTCATGAAGTGGCGAAAAGAAAAACGAGTAAGTTCTGATTTTGTCCGTGACCAGCAAATATCACAATATCAAACTATTAACATACCCAAAAAACACCTGTTTCTAAAATTTTAAAATTGTTCTCATTTCACTATAAACTTTAACTATTAAAATGTTTTATTCTTGTAATACGGGTTTTTTCTACTTACCTCACAATCGAGATGTATCGCAGAGTAGTTAGCTTGGGTGTAAGCATCAATTGCACCCTCGAACTATAGGCGCCCTCGCTGCGCTCGTGCGCCTAACTATCTCGGGCTGCAATTGATGCCTTACAGCCCTCGGCTACTAATCTACTATTAATGATCGATTAGTAAGAAGTAAATAAGTAAGAATTCAAACTGAAGGATATACTTATCTATTGCGAATATTTGACTATATCGGCTTATGGAAGCAAAACAATACGGGGATTTTGTTAAAAATACCGACTGATATTATAATAGTTTGGATGTTGGCTCAGAGATCCTTTGGTAGGTGGGTGGAGCTTAAGTTCTTAGCTCAAGCAGTAAAAAGGGAAAAAAAAACAAACGGAGCTTATACAAAATCCCTAATACATTATTTTCTTCAATAAATATGCTTTATCCTTAGGAATATGTCCCTCGGATGATCGAACGTTGTTATTATTTTTCTTCGGACATTATGATATAATGGACGAGCTTTCTGTTTGCGATATGCGACACAGACGCAAAATGTCTAATGGTGTAATTTGGGCCATCAATCACTGTAAGATTTGCAAGAGATTACTTACTTTATTTATTTTAATAATAAATTATCGAAACCACAATAGATCTGCATGGTGAATTAAATGAGATGGCAAAGCGATCCAGCGTTGATTTTGGCAACAGGAAAAATGGTTTGGTTGGTTGGATGGATTTTTCATACCGCGTCCTAAACTTAAAAAATCCCGACACATTTCTTTGTAAAATTGTGTCATAAGATAAATCTAGTAATGTAGCTAGATCGTAGATTATAACGTTCCTTAACATCAGGCAAGTTGTAGTCAAACGTAAGCCTATTTCATGCAAAAAAAAAGGTAGTTCACGCAGATTTTACTTTACCTGTACCATAATAATAATTCCTTTTTTTTTGACGGAATCAAAAATAAAGAGTAGAAGGACGATAACTTCTATTGTTGCCAGATATGTAGGTATTATGTATTTGGTACAAACATAGAATAAAAAATCATCATCGCGTGCCATCTTCACATAGAAGTTTGTAGGTCCATGGGCAATTTTTTTTAGCGATTCCATGCTGATTCTTTTAGAAACAGATAGGTAGCTCAGTTATATTATAAAAATATTCGCTATTAAAGCTATTAATAGTGAATGATTATTCTTTGTCCAAACGACGTCTTTCGCAACAAGCACATCAAAACCGCCCCCGTATAATAATTTCATAACAAGCTGGTATCATCTCACTTATTCCTAAAACGCCTACTACTCGACATTTTGTTATGATGCTTGATACTCTGTCGCAATGTCTGTAAACGTGTCAGTAACATTGGTTGCAGTTGTAGGTGACAATTGGACGAAATCAAAAAACAGCTGGATAAATACGATTTAATTTTTTGTACCAAATTGTAATTATAAACTAATGGCAGTATGCATTGCTTGTGCTTGGTTTTCTAAGCATTGTGTTGATAACCACAGTATATTATTACTGTAGGTTGTATTCTGTGCTGTTGGTACCAATTTAAGTTATCGTCGCAGTATTTCTCATATTTATATACGCATAACTTGCGTATATGCTAATTGCGCTGCTGTATAAATGGTAAAACATAGATTTAAGAAGAGTGGTAAAGATACTGAAACGAGTGTTAAAGTTTTTAAAACTCAGGGTAAATAGATAAATATATGTGATTTATGCATAATCTTCATAAAGGTTGTATTAAATAAAAAAGCAGTAGGTATATAGTATTACTCACTTATGTATTAAGTTGGGTAAGAGTAATGACTTGTAACTTTTTCTGTGTGGTTCAGGCAATTACTTCACTAGAGCGTAACCCATCCTGGGTTTGTTTCTCACGATGTCATTACTACAGATTCTAGATATATTTATGTGTATAAAATGTTATATTTTTATATCTTGGCCTTGAAGTTTTTCATTAAAGATATTTTAAACTGAAGATAAAAATAATGATTGCATGGTTTGAAATTAGACATCAAAACAACACACTGAAGTTTTAAAAGAAAACTTTTACGGATATTTTTAACCGACTACAAAAAAGGTGGTTATCAAGTCTTCTGAAAGTTTTTTTTTAGTTGAACCAATTTGTTTTAAATCTCCTGAAAACATGGACAGTTTAGATTTAATGGTTGAACTCGTAATATATTTGGTCCCGTATTTTTATCGGCTAGCTATTTTGATTACATACTAATTAAGTGGCAAATGAAATTACTTAATTGTTTTAAATAAAATAAAAGTAATCCACGTGCTTAAGTTACTAAATAGTTTTTAAATAAAAAAATATCAGTTTGTAAATAAGTAAGTAAGTAAGCAACCGTCTCTAATTCTCTCATTTAATTTTCTCTGTAACTTTAATATTGCTAGAATGTATGTACATAGTGGCGTAACTAGTCCTAAACCAACATTGTTCCCATTTTCATTTTGACCTTTTCAGGAGTATTTTATATTGTTTCATATTACATTTTCTTTGAAAAACTTCTTCTATCCATTGTGAGCATTACCGTTGAGGTTACAAATATAGTTTGCTCTAATAGCTCTAATGTTTTGTTTTTTAAGTTTTTTTCAGCTTCATAATAATTGCTATACCAAACAAATTGTGACTTCGACAAATTTGTAGAAAAACAAAATGCACACGTTTTAGTCATCGACAAAATTGAATTCTTGTGTTTAGGTTCTGATAACAGGTTTGAAAACAGGTAAATCTGGAAATAAACATGCCCAATCCAAAAACTTTACTGTTGGAATTATCATAAAAATTAGCCAAGCCGTATTATAAGAATCCTGTTTTATTTAAGGTGTCGTTAGTTTTGTAAATGTACTCTTTATAAAGCATTAAAACGATCCGCTATAATTAGAAAGTATGTATGGAAAGTTTACAAAGTTAAATGTTATACTTTTATTTTGATTATTTTATTTCAGAAAAACTAACATCGCAACCGCTTAAATGATTGTAAAAAAAAGGTACTTAGTCTTTTTCAAAATCGGTAAATGTGGTCAAACAGGTTAAAAGTTAAGCAGACAAAATTAAATGGCGGAACTACTTATATGGTAAAAAAATACACCAACATAAAAAAAGTTTTGTAAGAAAATTATCCTACTGGGATTTACCTATTTCACCAGGACATCATAATCTCATTCTCGAATCAATTTCGTTCACGTGCAAGAAATCCCGCTCGACAACGTATCTTAAGACGATCCTGCATTTACTATATGTTACATTTACCTAGAAAGAAAACCTTCAGTTGTTATACATTGCGTGTCTAAAACGGTGCCAATTTTGTTTGAGTTTGGTTGAGAAGCAATGGAAAGTATGTTGGAAGGTTGTGTCACTAAGGTTTTTGAACGCAGCGCGACCGCATCGTCGAGTCGACGAAATAACTTTAGTTCCGCGGAGACTTGCATGAGATGTAAACGTATCTCGACCGTTGCTATAAAATCGTCAGGATATACATATTCGATCTGAGTGAATAAAAAGTGAACAACTTTTGTGAAAATACCAACACATTTCTTGAATAAAGTGTAAATAAGGAGACGGTGTTGTGTTGCTATACTTTTGGATTTATTTTCTGAAACAGGTAAGGCTTTGGTTGTCTTAAGTTAAGGGAAGACTTTTGGATGCAAAAAAAGTGTAAATAAGTATAGATTTTCAGTTTGTATTGTTTATTAGTTGCATTGAAAAACTGTCATTCTATTTTATTACTTACTACTTTATTTACTTACATATTCTAAATACATAAAACATCCTAAACAAATTAGAACAAGGCTCAGCAGTCTAAATATTTAATTGTCAACCCTCGAGCTGTCTGTCAGAACTAACTTTACTTAGTTATGCCTCATTAGATTTTAATTAGACGGTAAACAGAAGCTGCCGGTGATGTTTCGTGTGTGATATTAGTAGTGTGCTGTTATCTACAATATATTTTTTAATTCAAATAAAAATTTTGTTTGTTATATTTTGGAAAATCCGTAGAAATTGTCGGGCAATAATTGATATTAATCTATGTATCTCTTATAAAAAGAAACAATTATGAATCACAAATTACGTTAGTACATACATATTTATCTACATAGATTTTTGTGTATGTTTAGTTCAGTACCGTGCCCATATTTAGCGAAAGGCAAAATACATGCTTATCTACCCTCATTAAAACTTTTATTTCTTGTGGTTGACATACGATTGCGATTAGCCCTATGTTTGTATGTGAGGATGATTTCATCTTACTACTTACGAGCGACGTCATGA
This sequence comes from Macaria notata, assembly GCA_927399415.1. Classification (NCBI taxonomy): domain Eukaryota; kingdom Metazoa; phylum Arthropoda; class Insecta; order Lepidoptera; family Geometridae; genus Macaria; species Macaria notata. The sequence continues at coordinate 9,435,066 of OV656727.1, forward strand.
AGGTCGACGTGCATTAGCTCTGAGACATGAATCATCGCTAACTAAAGAAGCTAATAAAATAAAAATAAATCGCAAAGGTCTATGACGTACCTACATATTTATAGTACACGCATAAAATATTTGGATGACGGGATGAATTGGACTATGCAATTGACGTAAAATTCATATTGCAAGATGGCGCTGTGTCAAATATCCCGGAATATTAGACAGTTTTGGACGATTCCGTAGGTCGAGTCACTGTAAAAAGTAGGTCTTAGCTAGTCATCGACCCCTTCAACAGTTCGAAAAATAACAACACCAGAGCTCGCCACTCTCTTACATCTTTACTTCCTCTTTAATGTCTTTATCCATCATCGATCATACTACATACATACATAACTTGAACATGTATGTGGTTATAATACTTTATACTGACTCAAGTGAAAAATTATATCGATCAATATTTTACAACATTGTAAGGCTCCGTGAAATTGTTGGTTAAAAATTACAAATTGTGTGTAAAATGTTAACGGTACTTTATTTTGGGTTACAGATTCAACATTCTGTCTTTCATTTTTAATGTCCTTCAAATCGATTGACATACATGGGTGAGCTCCTTTTTGCCAAGTCTTACCTTACAAAAGATATTGTTTGTAAGTATTTTTCATTGATATTAATAAAAGGGACAGCTGCTTATTTCTATACCTATACTTACCTACCTTTAAAGATGTACGACCAAATTAGAAATACTAGGAAAATCTTTAGCAAAAGACTAAAGATTCGAATTGCTCTTACCCACTGACAGAAATCAACAAGACCAGCCGCATTTTATATGTTATATCACGTTGGATGGAAGGATTAGGCCAGAAAATGACTTAATTTGCATCAGATACTTAGATCTTAAGACTTCAACAAATTTTTAAGTAGTTACTTACTATATACTAGCTGTGCTCGCGACTTCGTCCGCATGGATTAGTTATTTTGGGCCAAAGATGAATAATTTTCCCCGTTTTTTCCACATTTTCCATTGTTTCTTCGCTCCTATTAGTTGTGGCGTGATGTTATACAGCCTTTAAAGCCTTCCTCGATAAATGGTCTATTCAACACAAAAAGATTTTTTCAATTCGCACCAGTAGTTCCTGAGATTAGCGCGTTCAAACAAACAAACAAACTCTTCAGCTTTATAATATTAGTATAGATTTAATTCTGATGACAACAGAAAATATGTACTTAAGATTTGATTTCCTAGGAAAGCGGTGCCTTCATATAGCGGCCGTAATACAGCGGTGAATGACGTCACTAAAACGTTGTCTATGTAAACGAAATGGCGCGGTTTCCTGGAGAGCGGTAACTTGCACCGTAATTTACTTTAATTATTTTTGCGTCCGTAATATCACGGCCGCTATACGATGGCACCGCTTTCCTAGGAAACCAAAGCTTAACCTAACCTGAATAATTATGTTTAGACAGAGTACTAAGAAATTTATGTTACTAGAATACCATTAAATAAATAAAGCGGCCGTAGGTACCAAACATACATTAAATCCGGTACAAAATCAAGGAAACCTGATGACAAATTTGTTCGACCAAATTCACATAGCTGTAATGTCATATGAATGGAATGTTGGAAATCTGCTATAAGTATGCTGTATATAAATGTTATATGAAGGTTTTTCCATAGGGCAAAAACTTCAATAAAAATTTCAATTCGTATAATATATTCGATGTATGGGCACTTACCTACACACGTAAAGTTTGGTGGATTGAGACCATACAACGATTCATTAGTTCATTTTTGCGTTTTAATTACAAAGAAAAAAATGGCAGATATAAACATTGGACAATGTTTTAAAAACTATTTTCCTTGTAAATATAAAACTACATAATTTATCGGCCTTTACTCATAAACTGTCTGTTACAAAGTCAAAACAGTAAAGAATGCGGTGTACAACTTTATAACGCGTATTTTACAGTGAATAGGTGGGTAATTTGTGGTAGGACAATGGTTATTTTATTATAAGGTTTTTAACAACCTTTGTGGTATCTTGCGATTGGAATCTGAACTACATTTTGTACAATGAGCATCACTTTACTTGTGATTTTGAATAAAATTATTTAGGAGTATCCGATCCCCATATATTTTTTAATAAATAGTATCTCAGTTGAACTTAACATAACATTGATACTTTCTTAATTCTTAAAACATATAAATGAAAAAGTAATGGATATAGAAAATAAAATAATAGACATACACAGTTTAAACTCATATTAATATATTCTTATTATGTTTTTTTAATCCAAAATTTACGACACCGGTTGGCTGTTATCGAACTAAACTATTTACCCAATTCAAAATTGAAGAAATGATAAACAAGAACTAACATAGGTACACTTGAAACGAGTTTAAAATGTCTAAACGATTTAGGTCAAAACCTATATAAAATCGCCTACTTGTTCCAAATTAGTGCTTCCGTTGGCGTGAGAAGTAGCAGTGATTATATTATTTTTACCTTGTGACGATGAATATAGTGTTTACGTAAGTCATGTCTGTTTATAATGATGACCTTCTTTTTGTCACATGGTTAATGTTTTCAGTACATTAGTGCGTATTTCTGTTGACTAAAACTGTAAACTATTTACAAATACCATTCATCATCATCATCATCATCCACAGCCGGTTCTTCTTACTCCTGGGTATAGGCCTCTCTCATGAAATGTCATGCCAACAGTCTCAGCCCTAAGCCAATCTCTTACAAATGCCACTTACTAGGTATACTATAAAGGTGAAAGATTGTGGTCGGTGTATGTCTGTTACTTCTTCAAGTTGAATCAGCTGAACTTATTTGTATAAAATTGGTATAATTTACGTATTAGATGGATTAAGGCTTCTTTTTATCCCTGATTAACGCGGGGTTTTGCTAATAGTTTATTTGTAAATCTTAAGAGTACATAAGTCTAATGTAAATACAATATAATATATCTTGATATATCTATAGAATCAAGTAGAGTATATAAATGATTAAATAATATATTTGAAAACTAATCACACAGTACCATCTAGCCCCATACTAAGCTAACGCTTGTATCATGGGTACTAGATAACAGATAAAATACATATTTTTCTTTTCTTTTGTAAATATATACCCACTTATTATAAATAAATAAATAAATATTCCGGGACATTGCACACAGCGCCATCTAGCCCCACACTAAGCAAACGCTTGTGTCGTGAGTACTAAGATAACGGATATAATACTTATATATAATACTTTTCTTTTGTAAATACATACTAATATATCTGTAATAGTTTTAAATTATCGTGGAATTTACGTGCAATAAGTTTGCATGCCTACTTGAACAGATAATGTTATCGATATATTTTTTCTGAGCAAAACGTAACAATACGTGTCAGATGAAAATTGAGATATCTGTATCGTCTACTTTATCTCTAAGATGCAGTAATTTACTGTTGTCAAGAACAGTGTCTATGAAAGCATTATCATTACCTCCTATTTATATGTATCTATAAGTGTTTGAAAGTAACGTAAGTCTTAGTTGAGTTTACTGATTTAATTGCTGACTAGGTAAGTTCTTAGTATCATTACAGTCTTTAATTTCAAGCGCCCGTAGCTCAGCTGTCGGATCAATCGAATGCGATCACCAATGTTAAGCAAAAGTCGACGCGGTCAGTCCTTGGATGGGTTACCAAGAAGTGGAATTCCATTTAGGGCGCTTTCGTGGGTCGGATGACGCGTTAAATTGAAGGTCCTGGCGGTTTGTCATAGTACGACATTCGTTAAGCCATGTCAGAGGCGGCTTTAGGGCGGCTTGATGAACGCTCGACACCAGAATTGGCCAGTCTCATTCGATAAGAAGAAGAAGTCTTTTCAACTACCATGCTTTAATGTTCTTTCGCCACCTGCCTAATGTTTTAAAAAAAACTGTCTTTTTTTTGCTTAATCATCAAAAATAATTGGGCATCGGTTATATCCTGAGACTGGAGACATTATTAAATATAAAAACAGAAATGAGCTACATAAAGGTTATTTTTCTAGCTTAAAATAATTAAATTCGATAGCATTACCAAGACAGATTAGGTTTCTAGGTGAATCAAAGTGGCCTAAAACTGTCTGGCGTCTAAAAGCAGATAGGATAGCCTAGTTTTAAATCTAGACGAGTTCAGTGAGGTGAGGGCTAAATTACTTACATTCTACTGTTACATAGTTATATTTATTCAAATGTAACAGAAGGATAAGCCAAAAAGTAGAAAAAATATTCGGTTTTTTCTGACATTTATTATTTTGCTCTAAAGCATTCTTCACGCGTGTTAAAATTGTATGAATATAATTTATAAATAGAGTTTTTAAATTATATAAACTTTGTATATTATTTACCTTGAATATGTTTCCAGATTTTTAAAGTTCAATTATGAAACCGCTTGTTTAAACATTAACGATAAAAGTATAAACATCAAAGTAATTTAACAATATGCATTAAAACCTCCACAGTGTATCTACCCAAGAGAACTCCTCCAAAGGATTTATTCTGAACTTTATATGGATGGTTAAGTCTACATAGGTACCTTTTTTGAACCTTACAAAATCGAATCACAAAGGCGTAAGCGATTTTTATATAATTGCCTAATGTTTCAAAAACCATCCTAAAACCGTTCAAAAATCCACCTGTCAATAACTTCCAGTAGATAAAGCCCCCTTCACATCTATCTGTACAGTACAGTGCAGTGAACTTTACACCGTGCCGTGCTCATTCGTTCCCCATTTGTTCCAACTGGTGGAGACCGTACGAACATACATACATTATTTATATAGGTGGATATGGGATTACAATGCGCTCGCCGTGTTACATTGTCACCTTGAAGAGTTGATGGAATATCTCTAGAGCTGTACATACCCAACTTTGGAAGCGATAGAATCTTGCCGAGTCTGAGCTACCTTGCCTCTTCTTATTTACTTAGAACTTTATTGATTTGACAGTGGACAGAAGACATAGTATCTACTTATATAGTTTGCCACAGAGCTCCCGCAGTTTGTACCAGGATGAAAAACCAATTTATACATAATATTCTAATAGGTGTCTTTTTTACACTTAATAACATGTAAATCAGTAGTATCACCCCGATTAATTGATAACAATAAGAATTAAACCTTATTGAAATTGAAATTACCAGTGACATCAAAACAATTTAAGACCTTTTTTAATGTCTCAAATCATGAGAAATATGTAGGAAAAACAAACCAATAATAAAATTATTTAATCAATTGAAAATCAATCTTCGTTTATTACTTGTCTTGGTATTTAAAAGCTGTAAAGTCTAGCTATTGCGAACAGAATGATATTTTATGTCCCGTGCCGAATGTCATATTCGTACAAGCAATATTACATTCCTTAAGAGACGTTATCGCACATATTTGATCGATTGGCTTAACACGATAATAATATGAGAATGTTGCGATCTTGAATTATATGTATATTGGCCTTAGAAGAAAATTCTGTTATAACTTTATACTTACTGTAATTTTATGCAAACCTTTTTAAAATTTAATTAGATTCGTAAATTCAAGTCCTTAGTAAATTCACAGAGACACACGTTGTTCGTGGCTTAAAAAACTAATTTAGAAAATTGTTCTCATTTTCAGGTAATATTCCACTCTCGAGGTGCCAAAGCTCCGAAAGCTTTTGTTCGCCACAAAGTAGAAGAAAAGTAAAGTAAATAACGTAAGTAACTAAATGTTCTTTGTCGGCAACACTCCCTACAAACCAAGTTTCATTACAGAAACGTAAGCTGCCTTTATCTTGTAAATTTCCATGTTTGCCAGCAAGTTTCACAATTTTCAAAACAAAAGAACTTGTGAATATTTCATGTTTTTTGTCCTTAAAACTGTACTCGACAGGCAAAGTATATTTTCTAAACAGAGCTTGTTTAAGTTACTTTTTGTATTGAATATTTATTTTTCCGGCGTAAATGATGCGTGAAAGTTACGCTTGTTATTTTGTTCCAAGAATCTGTTTAAATAATTATAAATATTGTTAAACGGAACACACTAGGTAGAGGAATTAGAATAATATGTACCAACCCTAAATATAAAATATTGTACACTTATTCCAACTTAATTCTTGTATTTCAATTTACTCTTTAATTTCGTTTTATAAATCCCAATTACAAGCAATAATTGTAAGCTTTGAAATCTAATTGAGTCGGTATTTTTTTATGTCAAGAACAGACGTCCAATTAAGCATTACATTTAACACAATAACGTGAAAAGTCTTGAAACAAACAATAACACGACTAATTATGTTTATGTTCCATCTAAATGTAAATACGGCTTCTATTTTGACTATTTGCTTAACAAATGAAAGCAGACCCAAAAATAAGCGACGCAAAAAACAACAGGAAAAATCGGATTATGTACGTCATAAAAAGGGAGCAAATCGTAAAGGACATTCCATCCCAGCGAGCCAATTTAGCCGGGTGTGTAAAACGCGGAAAATCCGCTTTTATTTCCATTCATTACTACAATCCTTTGAAAGTCCGAGTCAATAAAACGTTACGAAGTTGTGACTTCGAATCGCTAGTTCATTTGTGCGAATTGCACTTCGTAAATTCAGTGTTCGTTCAAGGAGCTACAAAAGTACGGCTTCGTTCAGTTGCCGTTGTCCCGCGTTCCGACTTTATTGACTGCTATTGAAGTTCATTGAGAATCGCATTGCCTCCACACTCAATAGAATTGCCCCCGCCGAGGCAGCCAAGAAAAAGCCGGGTTCCGCCTTGTGAAAGCCTAAGCCGGTTGCGTTCTAAAGACTTCTCTCCAGCGCAAAATACCCTGTCAGTAAACCTAAACCTATATGCCAGTAGATCCTATAGAAAAATATCCGGTCGTATACTGGGAGAGTGCTTTCTTAAACGCCTTTGAAACGGGCAGCTCTAAAGCGAGCGAAATGTTTTGAGAAGGGTATAACATTTAGGATCACATTCTCCTTTAAATTTATTTTGGAAATCTTTAGAAATGTTTCGGCAATTCAGCAAGAAATACGAAACACATGAAGAACAGTTTTGGAATGACAATGTTTTCTGTATAAATACTACTAATTTTGGCTATTCGTAATTTGCTAAGACATTCACCTCACAATATTGGAATGCAAAATACAGCGCCATCTAGCCTTAAAATAAAGATAATTCTTGTATAATGGGTGCTAGAATCAATTTTATATTGGTAAACAAGCGTTCAAAATTCGAATAACTTCAAGTCTATCACTGAACACTGTTAGTTATGCCTATTCGTCAATTGGATACACTCACAAGATACGAGTATCACCGTATTCACTTCGGCGCACATTTCCTTGCAACACAGCCTTTTCAAGTCCATTTTCCCCGAGTTTAGTGACCGAGCCTATCATGCGTCAGAGCTAATCTTGTATATCCTCAAGTCGCACCTTGACCCCTACCTACCTGACTCACGACTACATAATTACTCAGATTAATTGTCTAGCAAATTGCGAGACTGTGTCTAAGTGTGATTGCTCATTACTATGGTTATTAAGTCGCTTATTTCGCAATTAAAATCATTTCTGTGCTGAAAAAATAGGTTGTGAGGTAAATTAATACAACTGCAAAACCACCTTAACTGCTGCTCTCGCGGTACATTAGATTATAATAGAGTGCCTGTTGCAAAAGCTTAATTACTTTGATGTCTTAAACTCAAAGCGTTGTTTTGAAAGTAAATCTTGTTAAATATGGCACCTTAAAATCTTATATAAAAGAAAGACTGATCTATCAATTTATCACGCAATCTGCTAGCCAATCACAGCGCAACAGGGAAATGACTTGTAGAGACAAACTTTGAACCCGGAGGTACTTTACGAAGAGGTATTGCAAACCACAATCTTCTATGAATTCCATCAATTCGTCACTGACAAAACGTTACTGTTTTGTAAGACTACAATGTGATTATGTGCTTTTTTATCAATTCGCCTCGTATTTTTTCACGAAGTTTATTTTTAAAATGGACAAACAAAATATAATAAAAAACAAAAAAAAAAAAAAAAAAAAAAAAAAAAAAACAAAACAAAACAGATGTATGCAGTTAACATTCGGGTCTTAAGAAAGCTTGTTTTTATGAAACACAATATTCATACAATCATTTTGATCCTCAATATAGGTACATATTTGTGCCAGTAAATTAATTAAAAGTTCTAGTACCCTCGGAGTTACAAGTAAACCCAATGAATAAGTTAAATAATGATTTAACTTTTACATTTTTCACTACTGTTACATAATAATGTAATTATTTTTGTATTTTATACTTAATGTTGAGCTGCTGTCTACTGTCTTGACATAATGTACCGTGTTCAATTATGGCATGTTAACCAGAGATCATTGCAAACTATAATTTATGAGGTTTTTTTAATAATTATGATAAAAATAGACACCAAATTAGCCGAAAGTTATATCTCTTTGTACACTGGCACACAGAACTCTTCAATACTGCAGATGTGTGACTGAACATACATACACACATACATAACAGCACTAAAAGCATTCCAACCATTCCTAGAATTTGTGAATGCAAAACTGTAGGTACTGACAAACTTGTGTTTTTCATTTAGGTCAAATCAATATGAATATTAATTTTGTTTGTGCAGATATTTAAGAGTGCCTATATTATTGACTTATCAGACATCACTTTTTTCTTAAGTGGTACCTATATTTCGGTTTAAAAATATTGTATGGACATAATAATCTCTAAACAAAAAGATCTCTGTTATACTATAACTTTTATTTATGTATGTACTCTCTGTACTCTTGCTTTTGTCTTTGACAAGGTCTTAAGAGACGTTTTTCCATTTTTGGAGCGGTTTAAGCCTCCTCTAGCACTCTCGCCTCCGATCCAAGTAACGGATCCTTTCGACCCAGATAGTCTGACATTGTCTACTCGCTGATCGTATAGATACTGCCTACTTGTAAACTTAATCGGTAGATAAATTCATCTCAAAGTGGATCAAGTTACACAAAAATACAAAAAAAAATTGTTTTTCACATATAAGGTTATGTTTGTTTTTATTATAAGTTTTAGTTTGTAAGTTGTAAAATAAATAAATCTGTTTGAATGATTGTTATAAACTAGTTAGCTACTATTTAAACATTTTTATAACTATTGACAACTCGATTAATTGATAAAATATTTATAACTATAATTATGCCAGAGGCCCTACGTGTGTTTTTTTTAAACTCTGACACCAGAGTTGGCCACTCGCTAATAAAATACTTTTTATCAATTGAACTGACCTATTTTTTCTTGGGTAAGTAATTGAACATAACTTATTTTGACGTAGCTAGGGAATACTAAAATCATACGTATACTAACGTAATTGTTTTGCTCATCGAACAATTTGTTAATATTTGCTTCCTAACACAGCTTTTCTGAATTAGAACACTCACGAGTAAATATCGTTAAAAATAATGGCCTCTCATATTGATGCAAAACCATTAAGGATTGAATTCACATAATCGCCAACTTAATAGTCTAACATGTTAACTTCATATGTAAATACAAGTGAAAACATCGTTTTTCTTGCTGTGCATAGAATTATTTATACCTTCACGCTAACACTTAGCATACTTATCGTGTGGCATAATTATAGGCCTATATTTTCTCTTAGTATTAACTGTAACGTTATAGTCTCTCTCTTTGAGTCGTATTTCCTCATGACTGAGGGTCGTGACTCCCCCGCAGAATTAATTCGTTAGGGGAGTTTTCTTGGGCAGATACACCGTGGTGGGCGCCCAGGTCCTTCCACGGAAGACGCATGTCCTCGGATATTGTGGTCCTCAAACATGTCGGTTTCCTCACTATGTTTTCCTTCACCGCTAAGCGAGTGCAAATCTACATATAACTTGAAAAATACAAGTCATTGGTGTAGGGCGGATTCGAACCAGGGTACGTCTGGATGAAAAGCAGACACTGGAACCGCTGAGCCACACTCGCTTAATGTAACGTTATAGTAAAAGATTATAATTATTGTGTGGGCTTGAGTTCAGACGAGACAATATTATCTACACTAAGCTTTGTCAAAATGGCGTTGTTTTTTTTAATCAAAATGATAGTACATTACAGTGGTTTATTGAATGTGAACACTAAAAAATTTGGAGTATTCCTGCAGAGTAATAAGAGATTCATCAATTCACAAGTGAATGACAAAACAGTTTTATAATAAAGAAATTTATTAATTAATGAACTAACGAATAATATCTAAGCAATGCCTAACATATGTAATCAAATTTTAATGCAAATTTTATTATGTAATTATTTTTTAATTTCAATAAGTACTTATTTTTTCCTAAAAGTATTATACCAATATATACACAAATAAAACTAAAAAAGAATATGTACATTTAACCTAAATTTAAAACATCCACATGTGGTATGGAGCCAAGAACGCTGGCTGCATTCCCACGCTGGATTGCTATAGAAATCCTTTGCGCAAAGAACCAGCCAGCGTTCTTGTCTCTAGTGATGTCATTCAACTTTTTTTTTTATATATTTTGTTTTTTTTTACTTATTTAATTCCAATAATGAAAACACTGGAAGAACCCTGGATACTGCAACATAGGGAATCCTAAAGCAGTAGACAGGACCCCAATTTGAATTTAAATAATTAAGATACTTTTATGAAGTGTGAAAATGACATCATGTTTTAGTGCAAATAAAAGATTTTAATCTTTATCTTTTATCTTTATTAACTTTTCAGCATGCATTTCACATTGCATGGTCTCAAGCGGCCATTTGCAAAAACAAAACACTACAAAAATAAAACGTCCTTGGCAAAATGGGTCAAAGATATTTCTATCGGTCCGTTATCAACAATCAATGAAGTTATCAGAGCGTCCCTCGTCAAATGGGTTCTCCATGTGAGGAAAGAGATTATAGTGATTGACGTTTTTGGTTTTTCCTGCTTTTATTTTACGATATTTTTATAGAAGATCGATTCCTGTGTTATCAAACGACACCAAACGCAATAGATTATTACCTCCGGAGTCATGTAAAATTTAATTTTATTTAATGTGTACCCAATCTTAGTAACTTTTTGATGTGCTCGTAGTTAAATGCTCTGTGTGGTTTTATTCGAGTTGTGGGTTCTTTATGGATGAAGTCTGCACAAGATCGAAGCAGCTGGCACATTGAAAGAGAGGCCTAGGTATGCCCAGCAGTGGGCAGTGGCAGAAGGCTGTGGATGATGATGATGTGTTGTTTTAAAAAGTTTCTATAGTAAAACAACTATACTTTGAATTAGAACCCAAGCCAGGTAACTTCTTTATTCCGGCCCGAATGTAATCCATAAAATCTCGATCCTACTTCAAGAATCCTATCCTCTATTACCGGTATATTGTAGTATTGCCGTCGCATCCTTATTCCTTACTATTTGGTATTCCACACAGCAAGTGTAGTCGCGGCCTCAATATAGATTGCCAGAAAACGTGACGTTTCACTTCCAATACGGCATTTTCTCCCTAAGCAGAATTGAAATCGAAGCAACACTTGGAATAATCAATCAATACTTGTCTGAGTCGACAAAAGGCCCGGTTTTAATTAACCAGAGTCAAAGCTACATAACCAGCCAATTAGCATAAGCTAGTTATTTGACGACCAGCATTTCTAGGAACATAATTTGCTGTGGATTTCGTGACTTATTTTGGTATTATTTGCATCACAGATTGATAAAATGCTGAAGTTCGCAAAAACGACTGTGACTGAATTTTACAAATATTTTATTGAAAGTGAAGTTTTTAAACTAGGAACAACATACAAGAACTAGTAATTGTTAAGTATATTTAATTTTTATCACGAGTCCTACCTATTTTTGTATCTCTGACGCAAAATAAAAATGTGGAATGTTTTTTCATATTATGCTATTTGTTTCATTTAGTAGCCATTATCCCGAGAAAACCCGATCTTTGAAGTGTAAAGTTGTAGATAGTTTTATGGCATAATGAATTTACTGTTGCGACTTTATATGCGCAATAAAATGTGTCAACATTGTAAAAATAAACTCTAGACTATCAAATCTAAACTGGTAATTTAAATTGATTTTATCTCTGTGTAGGTACTTTTTATCTTACATAAGCAATTAAATCTCTGAGAAACATAAAATATAACAGAAAAGTGAGCATTGCATAAAAATACAATGTTGAAGATAAATAAAAATATTCTTATTTATCTAGTTGAAGTAAGTGTAACTATGGGATATGCGTAATTTGTAAGTCGATATGTATATTTTCGCTAGCTCATAACACATAAACAACTACAAATATCCAGAACAAAATAAACAAAGCCATCAAGTCTCTTATCCAATTACAGATATGGCCAGAATATATTTTCTACCAGAATGCTTATACAGGGTTATTTTAAACTAAATTTAGTAATAACACAGTACAACTAAAGTAAGAATAATATTCCTTTTTAAAAAAAAATAACTAGTGCTTTGATTAATGAAAGGCAAAATTTAAAAAAGGTATATATATAAATATGTATGTTTAAGTTAGGTATATGGTAACTAAAGGTAAGACAGTAGTGAGATACATTAAATGATTGTATAACAGAATTAGTTTTTAAACATCTGAACATTCATGAAACTCACTGTTTGTAAGAATCCAACCAATAAGCTATTAAAACTTAGTGTCAGAAAAACTAAAATGCTGGTAGTCGGAATATAGTAGTTCTGAATAACCCTGTATTTCAACGAGGACAGTAACAAAAGTAATGTATATTCGTATTTTATCGTGCTTTGCTTATTTCCCTTGCAAGTTACTTTGTTTGTCTCATATGATAAGGAAAATATCTTCGTCGGCAGTTAATAGCAATAACAAAGTCAGATAAATAGGACATCGTGTACTGACAGTGTAGGTATTTCTAGAAATTAATTATAAGGTAATATGTATTTTTTTAAAAGAATTTCTTTATTGAGAAACATATAATGAAACCCTAACTCTTAATGTCTTTGCCTTAGGCAACATTTATAAATTGTAAATCGCTTTAAGCAAATATTTACTAAAATTAAAGTAAACGTATTATGCACAAGCGTATTTATCAAAATACAACTCCAATACAAATACTCTTACTTACTCTTTTTTAGTTCTATTAGTGTTAATATGTGTAAATATTGTTTCTTATTATTGAATAAATATAATACTCTTATACTTAAAATCATAATTTATAAAGGTTTTTCTTAACCCCTCAGTTCCCAAAGAGTTACGTGCAGTAAATATTTATTTATAGTATCACGCAATGGTATAACCAAAACCATACGCTAACATAATAAAGCAATATACTAGAACCCAGTAAAAAGCTTCAAGACAAGGAACTTAATATATTCTTTTATTGACCAATCGCGATGATACTATAAAATCCGAAGCAAATCTTTACGACCGATGTCAACATTTTAACCTGTGTCGACACGTAAACTTACCATATATATACTTACATGGTACAAGTGCACGCCCGCGGCTTCGCTCGTACTATTGCCAGATAGAAAGTAGCCTATGACACTTCCGAGACCTCATACTACCTACATACCAAAAATCGTAAAGATGCGTTCAGCCGTTTTTGCTAAATGAGCGTTTAAATAAACATACAAATTGACAAAAAAATCTAAAAACTGCGGAAACGTGTTCTGTTATTGATTTATAGCATACCCAAAAAAAATTTCGATTATTTTCTATGTACAAATTTCAGACCCTCTTGAAATTTACATATGTAGGTACATAAATGGTATGGCATACAGGTGTTACTTGTACAGCCATTATGAAAGTTCAAAAGGTTAAAGTTGTGTAAAAATTAACTGAGACCGGCTTTGGTTTACCGCGCTTGTTGGTTGAGTCAGGTTTACATTTAGTTTGGCTTTACTGGCGTTTTATGAGGCAAATGTATACAAAATTATGTTCTGTTTAAATTTGTTGTTTTTGCAATATGACTCGTAATTAACTGAATTTGTGTGAAAATTCCGTTGACAGTGTTGGTATAAAAACTATCCGTGGATTGGATGACACGTAAAATTGTAGGTCCCGACTGTTTGTCTAGTATGGCAGTAGTTAGGCCATGTCAGAGACCCTAAGGGCGGCTTGATAAATTCTCGAAACCAAAGTTGGCCACTCTCATTCGATAAGAAGAAAAATGTTTGTTAATTATCAAGCCATTACACCAAGATACAAACATATGCCATGATACCCAAATTATAATTGTAAAGCTATTCATTTCAAAACTAAATTATTAGTTCACCTTTTCTATGCGAGATATTACGCTTGACTACAACTCACCTAATACTAGGTAACGTAGAAGCTTTTCGTTTGACGTAGAATTTTCCAAGTTTCATGTACAAAAGTCATCAAAACCTTTATTAGTTAAACGCTTAAACCTAACCCAGACTAGTAATAAACACGACAACGTCCCATTCATAACAAAGTTGATGACAAAACTCAATTTACGGCAAATTAAAATACGTTTGCGGAATTTTAATTTGCAGCAACAGAATGACTTCATTTTACGAGTGGTTTAAGGATATACGTCACCCACCGCAACATTATGTGACATGGTGCATATTGCGAGATGCACGGGCTATAGTAAGTATACAATACTTTTACCTACCCTTGTTGAATGTTTGAACTTTAAAGCAATATGATTCATAAGGCAACAATTAATTACTATAATCGGCAGGAGAATTCATCTACATACCAAATTGTGAATATGTTATGCAATTCCCAGCTACTAGTAACGAGAATTTATATAATAACCAGATTTTGGAGGTTTTATTTTGTACTTTTTAATGCATTACTTTTTTTAATAAATTGAGAACCTAATAAAAAACAATCGGGTCATGTGCTTTGTTGTGTATGATTTTATTACTTTAGAAAAAGGGATAGGATCAACCAACGCGAGCTCTGTAACTTATGTCATGACGTCATCAGCGGTGCATATCCCACGCAAGCGCTAGCTTCTGTCATTTATGCACATAAACATCAGCACAGCACCTAAATGGTGTCGTAATAAGTTCGGTCGTAAAGTGAAGTGTGCGCGTTTATTCCAGATTGCCTTTGCTTTACCAACATCGGTGGGTTTAATGTGACGACTGTCCCTATAGACCTCTTAATGTAACCGAAAGAAAATTCCAACACATATAATGCTAAATAAAGAGACACATGATAAAATAAGTATCTCAGGACATATCACACAGCGCCATCTAGCCCCATACTCAGCTAACGCTTGTATTTATAACGGATATAATACATACTTTTCTTTTGTAAATAAGTTTGAATGCTGGTTGGGTCGTTTATCTCCTAAATCGATAGGTTCAATTGCTGATTATTTAGTATTTCCTCATGACTGAGGGTTGTTACTCCCCCGCAGAATTAATTCGTTAAGGGAGTTCTCTTGGGCAGATACTTCGTGGTGGGCGCCTTCTGTGGAAGAACCTGTCCTTCCACGGAAGACATATTTCCTCGGATATTGTGGTCCTTAAACATGTCGTAGGATATGATGATACTATAGGTCTTAGGAGTGACTCATAGGCTAATTTTTAAAACAGCACCACCTTAACGAATCTACGAGAATTTATTTAATACCTAATAACAAAGGAAAGACGGTAGTTAGGTCTCCCTGACTTATTTTCTCTTGGTTGGTAATGTGACGAGTAGGTTTGACTGTCGTAATTTGGTGCTGAAAATTGGATTGAGTTATAGCACATTGCATTAAGTAGTTCGCCGGAATAAGTGGGCAGAGTGTGGTTGAGAGATTGAGTTAGAATGATTGATGCAATCAGGACAAGTATCACTAGCATTCGTTTGTAAATACATTTATTTTGCTCTATATATCAACTTCTTCAGATCAAATATATAAGGGGATAGACGAAAAAGCCATTTAGTGAACTGAAGCTGTTTGTGTTCAGCTGTCTTTGTATTATTTTATGAACTAGACTAGATCAATTCCTTTTTCTAAATTATTGACTGGGATATTAGTACTAATTTTAAAAGGCAATTCAATACTCAAAGTATGAACACAGAATAAACTGACTGCACAAACGGTAAAAATCAATTTAATTTAAATTGTAAATATGCCTTTGCTATTTGCTAATTCATTTTAAGATTACACGACATTACAGCTGGGTGGTAGGTCCATTAAATGTTTACTATCAAACCACCACTCCGGCTTGAGAATTTAAATAGCATTTTTTTTTTAATAACATGATATAGGCTTACGCTTTACCACAACTTGCCTGATGGTAAGCAACGTTATAGTCTACGATGTAGCGAGCTTGCCTAGAAGAAACCGGTTTACTCTCGACTTGAAGACCGACAAATTATAGTTCAAGGGGAATAGAGATTCGGGCAATTATTTTAGCAAGATATAAATAGACTGGGTTTCCCGAGATACTGCTATCGTTATAGACTTAAATTGTACATACATATCTGAAAGAATATTGCATGGTCATATCGTCAGATGTTTTTCTTCTTTTTTTGTAAGTCTACGGATGGTTCAGCTATTGAAATGTCAGTGACCACTGACCACCGGCAACGAAGATTCTGACAAGAGGGCCAATTAAAAGATAATTATCAAATCAAGTGTGGCTATTAGACGCACGAGAGGTTTTCGTTCCGCGGGGTTAGTACAAACTCGAAAGACGTACCTAAATAAATCCATCCAAATTGTATAGCAATACCATTGGATTTACTAGCTTACCAGCTATTTATAGGTACTTATCTATAATGTGTGGACATGTTCTTAAATTATTTTTGTATTGAATATTGTATCGTATTTTATAAATAAATGAATTTTATGAATATGAATACAACGCCTGATTCACGATTTCCATCTCCAGCCAATCACAACCGTGTCGTAAACTCGTACTGAGTTGTTATTGGTTGGTACACTTTATAGAGAATCATACAAAGAATTGCTTTTCGTCGTGCTAACCACGTTGTCGGAGGATCACGCAGGATTTAATCGGGTAATCTTGTTATTTCTCATCGGTCGATGCGGTAATAGATCGCTGTCTTTAAGCTTTTATATGCCGTAACTTAATAAGGGTATTTGTTTTTATTTTGATTCTCTAAGGCTTATTTTATTAACATGTTTTCATTGAGGTTAATAAAATTATATGGGTAGTTAAACAAGTTTACTTTTTGATTGACATTAAGTGTGTACTCAACTCATTCGTAGATAAACACATATTTCGAAGAAAAGATTCCAACGCGTACTTTTTAAAACCTTATCAATTCAAAGTATTTATAATGGAATTTCTAATAAAATATTTCTTATCAACTACATTCTTATGTTCCAAAAGAATTAACCACTAACACGTTTTCATTGACATTTGTGATTGTTTTCATTGACCTATTAAATATGTACCTCACTATTCATAATTTACAAATCATTACTACTTTAATAAGTTAGACTAGCAACTCGTCAATCACAGCTTGGTTTTTGTCCTCTGACTTATATTTATGACCGCTACTTAGACACGACCTTTAGATTTTTTTCTATACTTTATCCTCATCACATTAGCTACGTATATTTTAACGCTTCAAGCCTTCCGCAACCCTCCTTATGGGTAAAGTCCTTCGAATAATTGTTCCTAAATGTTGTCGATTTAGCGTCGCTAAATAATTAGCAATATTATGACTGTTTGTCATCGAGTTAGTTACTTGTAGTGGTAATGCTTGACAAATATTTTAATTATAACACTGACATGACAAATAAAGTATAAAATAAATAGCTTCCGGGACAGAAATTACTAATGTACGTATCAATGTAAATACATTTTTAGGAGATAATTTATTGGCCAATTTGTTTCAATGTCGCTCTTGTATATTCTTAATCTATATTATATATTAAAATCTATATATCTTTTCCTGATTTCAAAAAGCCTTGTATATAATTTGGCGGCTGTGTGAATTTAACTATGTTCCTATTTTATTTATTTAAAGCCAACTATTTTAATACATATTTCAGTTCATTAAAATATCCCATTTTACAACTAAGAAAACATGAAACAATGCTTCTTTCATACCATAAAGTTCTCTAACTCCTTATCGTCAAGACCGCAGGCCCAGACATAATGTCTGTAACAGCGGTAATGTAATAAGACTGGCTAAATATTGTTATCACGTCTTCGCACGCCAAATTAATAAGTTACATGTCAACACAACACGTGCGAAATATAATAGGCAAGCACCTGCGGGGTTACAAATGACAGATTTTTTCTGTGATGTAGGTGCCTAGGTATGTGGATTTTTGTATTAATTATTTTTAGTTATATTGTACTTTTCCTTTTTGATAGGTCCAGGCATTATAATCCTAACAGTCAGCTCACATGTACCTAGTCGAATATTTGAATGTAGAAATATCATACTTCATGCTGCATTTTTTTTTTTCTAAATTTTATTGTGCTATCTTTACTTCTTATTTTCATAGCATTGATTACAAATTATATAATATATCCCTTATAATATATACCTTTTGTAAATGGATACACATATTTATTTATCGATAGATTACCCGATCAAGATCTACAGAAAAACAATGATAATTCCACAATTGAATGTTTTTATATTTCCCTCTAGTAATGTTCTGTTTTTGAAGCGTAGGCAGTCGGAGAATTTACATGTTGTTATATTTTTGCTTGAATCTGTTATTCGATATTTGCTTACAGAATATACCAATTTTTCATAATTTCTTAGTAGACGTAAACATGCAAAGTTACAATTTAGTATCCAAATTGTTTTACCATGACTTTTTATTGACATGCCATTTATTTAATAATATTTGATTGACTTTATCATAAAAATATTCTAAAATTAAATCTCTCTTTACGATTAATTATTTTATTTCTTTTATGTGTAAAGAAATACTAATATGATCACCATAAAAATTTGTTCCTAATATTAGCTCGCAACATTGACTTCCTCTGAGTAGATTTATTACACAACAGAACAAAGTTCGATGAGAAAGTTCCGCAGTCGTGCTGTTTTTATGCTCACTAAGAAGCTTTAATAAACCAAATGAAGGCATTGTTCTTGAAATGTTGCTTTGAAATCTATCATCAAGAAGCAGAAGTGATTAACTGATGGTTTTTCTAAAGTTCATTGTTACTTGATGGTAAATTTATCTTCACAAGTCTTTGTATCTAATTGTGGTATAAAAAATGTTGTTATCAAGTAGGTACTTGTTTTTGAAATTTCGATAAATTTGGTTATGGCTTTGAAACTACAATAATCACAACAAAATAAAAAAAAACTTCATAATAAGTATTATGTAAAATAGAATTAGATGATTAAAAAAAGCTAAAACTTATCAGGTACCTAGTGGAATGGATAAGTTAAGTCTAAGTATTTTTTTAAGGTGTGACCTTGGGCCATAGAGGCGTATCTACTCATTTTACCAATGTCATGTATATTATACGTCACTCTACGTAATAATTCGAATATGTTATAATACATACAAAGACATATATATATAGCAATTACAGGAGACCACGACTACATAATATGGACAACATCAACATAAACAAACATAAGAAACGTGATTCAACGTCTCGAAATAAAGTTTTGCAACACATTAGCATGTTTGCCATCTCTTTAGTTCCTCGTCATTACTTCCTGAGTGATTTGTATGCGGAAACAGAAAAGATCATGTCGTTGTAAAATGTTAAGAACGCTCTCATACATATTATGTATGTACAGTAGGTCAATTAATGATTTATTTGCTATTAGTAGGGCATTGGTACGTTTACGTAATGCTTAATTAAGTTTATTTTTGGCTGAATAGTTAATCAATTCATTAAATTGACCAGATTTGCCTCGTTTAAAAATGCCCCGTTCTCAATGAAGGACAGATACAAAATTAGAAGTATTTTTTAGTAGTTGACTATGGATAGGATAAAGGTGGAATATAATACAAAAATATTTCTAGATTATAATCATGAATTGGTTTCACGAAGAAGTATTTTGTCAGCAATCACCTTACTGTTAGTATGTGTATTATATAAAGAGTATGAGACCTAATGTACATACATATGTACGTATGATTATATAAGTATGAGTGTGAAACCACAATGTTATCCTTTTATTAAGATAATAAAAGCCTACACATTTTATAAATCCATAATTTTCGTATCGCTGAGTTGTAAAATCAATTTAGCATCATTCTTGTTAGGTTTGAATGTGTTTTCTGTCTAAAATGGGAATCAAATGTCGTTTACTAACTTATGAGGCCCAAATAAATTAAAATTGCGAATACATTTGTAAAGTAATTAAGTCATTTTGTCTAGTTTTGGATGAAATTGGTTTGCCATAAATTTGCGCTCTCTTGATTAATGTCTTTAGACCGGATGTTTTTGTCTTATCTAACTTCAGTAGGTACATGCAAGTATGGACATCATTATTACGGTCTTCGTTTTAGGTATAATTTACGATATATATTTTCAACACAGCTGACTAACACACAGCAAAAACAAGTTGACACATAAAAGTGAGAGTGAATTTGTTTATAATTATATTAATTTATCAATGACATTGTAATAAGCGACGGATCTTACTTAATTTAGGTTTGGAGGTGGTAAAGGATTCCGATAGCGACACAGATACGAGCGAAATCGCTTACATCCACATATTATGATAAACACATAAAACGCATAGGTACCTAACTTACCGACTCTTACATGGAAATGATTTAAAGCCTGCCTAACCATTTTTGTCAAAATAGATAGATAAATATTATAATTATACTTACCATCAAACATGAAACAATACAAAAAATATAGAAATTAAAAATGAGCTTTATAGCTTTCATAATCCAACCATCCATCTTTACATTTCAAGATAACGCCGACCCTTGTGTATTTAGCCTTATTAAAGCTTATTTCATTACTCTCATGTTATCTTTTATCGTAGGCAGGATGGAGGATAAAATAATAATCTACAAGATGGAGGAGCCAGCTTTGTACTAGAAATAAAAAGATAATACTGCTTAAACATCTCTTTAATCATAGTTAATTGGCTGTACTAACGCAAAGTAACACTTTTTTCAATACTTTACTTTCAAGTCTAAATAAAAATAAATTCTAAGAATAATATTAATCTACCTAATTTCTTATCGAATACTCTTGCCAAACAGATACACCCAAATTTGTGTACAGATCTGAAATTCGCTATAAAATAAGTAATGACATAAATCCAACAAATAGTATTCTTTCGTAGTAAAAGTAAAAAAGCCTTCATTCAATTACACATTTGATATTTTATAAATTGCACACATTAATATCACCACTTTAAATATGTCATGGCAATACTTATGTTAATATGTCAAGATTCTTTTTTATACTTTCGTAGTATTGGACTTTTAAAGAAGATGCCTATTTAGTATTAGCACTGCGTAGACTATAAATAACAAAAAACATTTCTAAGCCTCGTCACGTAAACATTTTCAATTAACCGAATCTTGAACTGAATACATAATAATGAAATCACGTCATTCGAACTATTCTCAAAAAAACTTTTGAAGTAGAAGCCAGTAACACCGTGGAGTAAAGACAGCATACCTGATAGATGCCTCATTTTGAATAATGAACCTATTCAAATTATTTTTTTTAATTTCAATTACATACCTAAAAAATTTAAAGAACAACAAAATTAAGTAAAAAAAAATTATATCGATTTTTGTTACCTATGTAAAGTGCGAGGTAAGCGCAGCACTTATGGAGTCGAGACTTTGGGGCCGTGGGGTCCGGGAGCCCATACTATTTTCCAAAACATCTCGGAGCGCTTGGTTGACGCGACGCTTGACCAAAATGCTGGCTTTTTTCTGGCTCAACGTATCAGCATTGCCATCCAGCGTGGTAATGCGGCCAGTATGCTGGGCACGCTGCCCTCTCGTAGTGGGCTGGAGCACTTAGATTATCTTTAGGCTTTTCTAAAGGTTTTCTTAGTGTCCGTTTTTTATAGTAGTTAGAAGTAGTATATTTAGTTTTTCTTCCCTTGTTTATATATTTTATTATTGTAAATAAAGCGCAGCAAGTTTCTTTATTCAATTTCAGTTTCTAATTCTTTGGATATATTTTGTCGGTCACCTTTTTTTCTTCTGCTCATGATTATGGCAAATTAATTGACATGTTGTGCCATTAGGCTGCTGATGATGATAATGATGAATTGACACATGTTACTAACAAAAATCTGCATGGTGCCTGACCCATCATTAAACTTTAATAGTTATGAAACATGTCCCAATATGTTGGTCGACGTTTAAAAAAGGATAACAAAACGATTTGTATTGAATAATCCTAGAACAAACAACTTAGGAGTCAAAAGATTATTTTGTCTGTGCAGTAAAACTGACTAAAGTGTTAAAATTCAATAGAAAAGTTACACAATGGGTTAACGCAGTCACGACAGTTAAGTTTGTAACTATCTTTAGAACGACAAGGTCAGGTCTACTTTTGGTGACATTGAAGTTTTGAGTTCAGCTTAAGGTTCAAGGTATGACTGGCAGTCTTTTTATAAATACCTACCTGGTAGTACACCTACAAGATTTGGCAAAATTACCGACGATTGGGCCATATTGAAAATAACTATAAGGAATATGTACATACCTCTATTCACTGAATTAAATTGTAATTGTATTGAATTGAAATCCTATTTTAGGCCCTTTTAACAAAAGACCTACAATAATGATCATTAAAACCGGTGTCATCAAACAAGTTCTGCTCAACGCTGGCAGTCAATCAGCATTGCTGCCAAATAATTAATTCTCTAAATAATTAACCAGCTACTAATAGAAATGTGACTCCTTGAGGTGCCATTCTCCATTCAGCCTCAGTGACTTTTTATCTTGCCTCAGCAGTAATGCTAGTTATGTGTAAATCGAATCGCAAAGGAGAAGAACTAGTTTCAAACCCGTATTTGCACGCTGTCATAGAATTTATTAATCGTCAATGTATTGATAGAATGTTGACTTCACCTTCATTATTGATTGTTGAAGATTCTTGGTATTTTATAACTTGTTCCTATAAAATAGGTTTAGATTTCCAATAGCATATTTAGTTTCACACGTATTTCTAATTTTATTTACAAATTAAGACAAGAAGAAGTCTTATGAAACTTGCTTGCTCTGACAATATCTATATCTAAATATAACAGTGACGTTTACTATAAACTTTAGGAGTACAACATTATATTGTAAAGAAAGTTGTACACAATAGTTACACTTACAAATTTATTTATTTCTTACATAGAAGTTTGTTTTTTATTATAAGTTTTAGTTTGTAAGTGGTTTTTGTGTCTGTAAATAAATAAATAAATATAGAACTCAAAGGTGACTGACTGACTGATTGACTGACTGAGTGATCTATCAACGCACAGCCCAAACCACTGGACGGATCGGTCTGAAATTTGACATGCAGGTAGATGTTATGACGTATGCATCCGCTAAGAAAGGATTTTTGGAAATGACACTTTTAAAGGGGTGAAATACGGGATGCAAGTTTTACTTTCTAATGCGAGCGAAGCCGCGAGCACCCACTAGTAGCTTATATATTTTTGTAATATCTTATTTATTATTGATCCTAAATCGCATACACTATTAAACTAGCCGTGGATATAACAAAATCACCTTTACATACAAGTCGAACAAGTTAAATTAGTTTTGGTACCTGGTAGCTAAATAGAAGGAGCCACTTAGAAGAAATCATTTAACATTCTCCATATAATCACCAATAGACACCTCATATTATAACATTACTTCTAAAAAATATGAATAAAGTGTAGGGCAAATACGGCGGTTATGGCGACACGTAACCTTTTCTCTGGCTTTTAAAATTTCATACAACAAAATTAGTAAGTATATCATGTTTGTAAATATAGTACATTTAAAATTATAGCTAATCAGCTGCAGTGTGGCCTGATTTGTCCACAACCATAATGATGAACCAATTCATGTAATTCAGTAATCTATTAGCGCTCATTGGTATGATATGACTTTACAAAAAGGTTACAAAACGTGGTTTAAATTAAATGTAAGCCTAGTCCAAGTCCGTTATAGTTGTTCGAAAATTGTCTGTCTACTGTCAAAATTATCAATCTTTCAAAATGTAGCAATAATAAAGTTCCAATTTAAAGTTGAAGTTTTTATTGCTTGTATGTGATGTCTGAACAACAAGAACCCACTTTTTATTTCCAAAGTCCTAGACTATTTTTTGAAGTCCTGGACTAATATTTAAGCCGCGTTTTGTATTAAGACGGTTAGTAGTTAGGAGTGTTTGTGTCATTTTGTCTACGCCTTCTCCATACCATTACAACATGAACTAAATGCTGTTCAACATGTTTTTATGTGGCCAATGGCCAGTGGTCAGTTGCCACATATCGGTAATGACTGCTATTCGAATTTAATAACTTACATTTTAACTGTCGGTGTTACTGCGTATAGAAATAGGTGTTTATATTCGTCATACATTTAAATTAGTAATTAAAATCTGTTTAGTTCGGAGCTGCCGTATATTACTGGCGTATTAATATTTGTTATTGGTAATATGAACCGTTATTATGTTTAGTAACAGAGTTTCTGTCTGAACTTGCGTAAACTGTCTAAGTTTGTATTTGCTCATTCTGATTGGTACCAATTTGTACATTGATAAAGTTCAACAAACATCTAAAATTACATATTTCATAGCTGTTATTTGTAGTTTGGAATTAGGATGATGTAAATTTAGTCGCGTTCACCGCTCCAATCTTAATTTTCTGACTACATAATGTCTTAAACTGTTGCAAGCAAAGTTTTCTCTACAACATTTTGAAAAAAAAAAGCTTAAACGTTTGATGCTTCCTTAGTACTATGTATGTTTTTCGGCTAGCGTAAGCCACAATTCACCTGATGGTAAGCAATATTGTGACCAACGATTGACTAGAACAAACCACTTTACCTATTCTTAAGACCTATAAATCTGTAGTTCCTAAGAATATGGTCCCACTAGCTGTGCCAGCGACTTCGTCCGCGTGTAATAGTTAGTAACCGAAGCCCTCAAAGATGAATAATTTTCCCCATTTTTCACATATTTTCCATGGTGTCTTCGATCCTATTAGTTGCAATGTGATGTTATATAGCCTAAAGCCTTCCTCGATAAATGGTCTATTCAACACAAAAATAATGTTTCAACTCGCACCAGTAGTTCCTGAGATTAGAGCGTTCAAACAAACAAACAAACTCTTCAGCTTTATAATATTAGTATAAATTCTGTCTTTAAATTAACATCTCCTCCCCTCTTCCTTTCCAGCACCACGATGAAGTGATCCAGCAGTGAGCAGAAGATGCGGTGGTTCAAGAAGGGCGAGCCGCCGCGGCTGCTCGCTGTCTCGCCTGAAGCTGAGAACAGACCTGCCAGGAGATCCAGAATCGGTAAGAATATTACTAATGTTTTAAGTACTTACAATCGTTTTAGTACGGCCTCAATCGGATTATTTTATTAAGGTTAGTAAAAAAAGTGGTTTAGAAAATGTTTTGTATTTTTGCCCGTAGGTTACGGGTAGAATATACTATGCTTATCTCTGTAAAAGGTTTCTGCTAACTCTAAACCTGATGACCCTACGACTCATATTCGCAGAAATTCAGATTCCGGGTTTATTCTTCTCTTATTTTCGAAATACCTAATTCGAATAATAGCGGAAAACAAAGCTACTGATATTCTACCTGCTTATTACACACGATTGAGTCCCACCGGCCTAGTGCGTAAATCCGGCTTGACCTACTGAGATCCAGAGCCGGTGTTAAATAGATTAACGCACACCAGACGCATTCAATACATAATACCTAGTAGGTACATACTTCCCAGAAATATAGAAGTTGGAATAGGTAAAGAAGTAGAATAATTCTATACTTAGTACCAAAATTAACCACTTACCAATGATTAAAATTAACTAGAACCATAACAATAAAACTAACCTTTTACAGCCTTTATTAATTGATTCAATTTCGATATCGGCCTCGAATATGATGTTTTCTTTGAATTTAATTTCAATAATACGAAGGTAACAAAATAGTCCTAAATTATAATACATACATTATGTAACTACGAGCATGGATATTGTTTACAATCAAGTCGTCAATATCTCCCGACAGCAGCAAAAAGTTGACGTGTGCGATACCGCTTTATTTATAAGGTTCGATACTCACTACAGAATACAATAGGGATACTATTTTATAAGGTAGGTAACTTATAGTTTACGAATACCAAATTCCTATAAAAAGCTTCAACTAGTATATTGTAGCACAATCCGGAGATCTCTTTATTATCTTAAAGTTTTCCTATTTCATATCATGTCTCACCCTAATAACTCGTTTGTCATCTTAATCTGAATACAACAAATAATTTATTTGCCGTAATCATAATAATAGAACGAAATAGATGTATTTATTAATTATTGACTTTGACTCTTAGCACAACAAAATAAGTTACTTGCGTCACATCAATATTTATATAAACTACTTTACAATTGTGTAATACATAATTACAATTAATTTTATTTATTTGAAGGTGATATTTGAGCCTTACCTACTTACTCGTGTAAATAGCATTGATCGTTAATCTAATTACTAATATCCTATACCGGTTCAGTTATCAAACTAACCTAATTACACTTTATTGAGTAATTTACATTCCAAATTAATAATTATAATTTTATGCATGATTTATTCATTTATGCGCGCACTTTTTCACACGCATACTCTAACGCGTAACAAGATCTGTCACTAATATAAAACAGTTTATGCAATTCTTATGCAAAGATTATACAATGTTGGGTGTACAACAAAGTGAACAAATAGTGAAATTAGGAAGTACTGTAATATTGATTTAACAACACAATTTCTAACCGCACCTGGCAATTGAGCAAGTTTGTAAATAGTAGTTGTTCCTACCAGTCTTAAACTATTACAAACGAGTTTGCATCTAAATAAGAGGCAAAACAAGTGGCTTTCCTTTAATAATTTGTAGAATACCAGACATATCCAATTTAATGCAGCTAAAGTATTATTACAAAACATTAAGTAGGCACGTTTAACAATTACGTACTACCTCAGCACTCCTATGTTGAATACGAGTATCTGATTACGTATACGTTGACATCAGCGGACTGGGTTCTAAGAAGCAAGCCCTTTCTAACGCGAGTGAAACCAAATACATGCTACCTTAGTGGGTAACATCATGTCTAATTGAGGCACCTTGTAACTTGATACTTGTAGGAAGTCCAACGGTTGCAGAAACCGTCACTTTCGCTATCTTATTCAGTCTTAATGTTGATACGTAACGTATCGCTATCGATTTTACACGAAAGTGTTTAATATCTAGAGAAATCAAAAGCAGAAATCGTAAAACTCACAATCTATGATTGCGCTTTCGATCGATTTCTTCAACTAGAAAGCATATTAGTAACATTAACCGTTTTTGCTTTCAGATATGTCACCGGTCCGCTATCCCAATCGAAAAAGTAGCGGCAGCTCGGTGGAAACTAACTTTTACAATCTGAGTGATCAGATAATTATCGTGGAGAAGTCGCCCCATCGACAGCATGCTGTAGAGACGCCGACCACGCGGCGCATATCTCTGCAGCACGGGCCCGGCTCACCGCACGACCATTACAGTACGGCTCGCAAAAACCGCGGCGGATCTTTGGAAAAGGAGAACATGGTGTACCGGGAGAAGAGAAACCCGTTGCTCGATAAAGTTAAGAACACTAAATTGTCGTGTTTTAAATCTAACGGGCCTTTACGGCACGGCGACGACGCAGCGTCGACCTCGGGCAGTGAGTGCAGCGGCTTCGGACACGTAGAGGACATTAATTGCCGCTACGCAGCCAATTACCCAGACACACATATTGAATTCGAAAATCATAACCCGTGGGTAAAAATGCCGCCTCATTACGACGACGATGTGTTTTATGCCAAAAGTGTACCTAGTCCCGTTGAGTGCCAGTGGAGAGACGGCAAGTCTTTCATTAACCGAGGTACGAGATGTTATAGCTCCGGTTCTGAGTGCGATCGATATCATGCCATACCGAAAGCAGGTGGAAAACTATCAAAATCGAGTGACCAGATTTTTAACGACGACTATGAAGCTTACGATGATGATACTCCAATTGCCATTAAATCTCAAAAGAAGACTGATAAAATTAAGGTAAAGGATGGAAAAGAAACCGTTGGGCCTAGTTCCTGTCTTTCAGCTAAAATAAGGGCTATGTCTGATAGGTATCTAAAGTCATCAACTAACAGATTCATTTCAAAACTGTATAAACCAAATGGCGACAATGGTGAAGATGTGATTGACGGAAATATTGACAATGTTGCAAAATCCAGTAATCCTGTTAGCAAAAGCCGAAAGAAACGAGGGGGCGTGAAAGCTAAATTACGAAGTTTTTCTTACGGAGCTTTACCAGGCCTAGATGAATTTCAGAAGAGTGCAGTGTTTCATGACGATGTATACCAGGCATCATGTGACGATGAAAATGTTCTGATAAATGACTGTGAAGATGCAGATTCAGGTATTCTAGTCAATGAATCAGCTGCTTCTTCAATATTTGACAGTGATAGGATATCATCACGTTGTGAAAGTTCTGCTTCGCAAGTGAATAATTTAGTACCGTGCCATGGTAGGAGCATATCAGGAGACCAAAGTTACATGAAGGCAAGGACCTCGGTGAGGATGAGTCGAGAAAGACGGGATTGTCCCAGACCTAGACCTAGACAGACCCAAAGAGCTTTATCCTTAGACCGCAAAGAAATACTGAGGCGCATGCCAAAGAAAGAGAGTGAATATGATGAACCCCAGTACCTACAACTCACTGAGAAGCAAAGGATGAGACAAAGAGATGCCAGTTCACTGAGCTGTGGAATACCACCTATTCCTCCTTGCCGGAAGCCTTCAAGAGGACCAAGGCCTGATAAATCAGAGTTTAAAGTCGTGAAAATCATCAAGAAGTGTCCTTTAGAAGAATTGGGGATATTTATTGCCAAAACCAAGCTCACTGACGAAGGCCACATTGGTTATTTAGTAGCACACGTAGTACCAGGAGGATTAGCAGAAACGTGAGATTTTTAAAAACAATATTTTTCTATTAAATTTATCTATTTAATAACCTAAACAAAGGTAGCCTATATATTTTTTACGTTTTCACGTTTTTCGCAGGTCCCAACGAAAATACTAAAACTATTTGAGTATGAGGGTGAAACAAAAATATTAATAGAAGCGACAATAATTATATTATATTCGATTTATTTAATCAACATAATTTTGATGGACCGCCTATAAGTTTTCAACTGTGTTTCAAAACTCTTTGACGCCAATATATCCACGCTTATATAAACTTATTTATATTATTTTTTTCAGAGAAGGGACGCTTCGTATCGGTGATGAATTGCTCAATGTCAATGGGAGAAGACTACGTGATCTAACAATGTCAGAAGCCAAAGAAGCTTTGAGATCCGGCACATCTGAAATCGACATCGTAATTTGCAGACAAAGGGAAAAACCAAATCCCAATTCCAGACAACGGGAGCCCGCTCAGAGACCTCCCCTCTTGATGCGCGAAAGTTCCGTCGATTACGAGAACGCTATCATTTTGGGGAAAGAAAAACGTCTCGATAAATGTGACGTCAAATTAGAGCGGCGAGTATCACAGGATGAGTCGTCGGCGTGTAATCGCGGCGCGCTATCAGCGGCAGACGAGCCCGACGCTGCGCCGCCCGCGCACTCGCACTTCCTCAAGGGCCAGAACGCGAGCTACAGCAGCATGAACAACAAGCTGCTGCGCCGGCAGGTCGTCAGCTACAGCGGCAACAAGGAGGGCCTCTCGTTCAGTTGCGCCGGCGACGTCAACCTCGACGCTCCCGACGCGGAGCGGACTAAAGATAAACATGATAGTGAGAGTGATATACAAACACCGAACGCGGCGAATTTTTGCACGCTTCCCCGCAGACCGCGAGCACCGACGCACACTTATCACACGATCACGTTCGAGAAGGGACAAGGGAAGAAGCCACTCGGGTTTACCATTGTGGGAGGGCGCGACTCACCTCGAGGACCTCTTGGCATCTTTATAAAGAGCATCCTTCCACAAGGGCAGGCTGTCGAGGACGGGAGACTTAAAGCAGGTAGGCAGATTTCTAATCAAACTTTATCGTGCAGTGTCCCGGGCGTGATTTCATACAATCTAAAGTACATTAATCAAAGTAAGAAAAAACTTAAGTGAGATATTTGGGTGAACAGGTCATCTCCATAATAGTTTAATATTTTTGTAATTAGTATAGTATATACAATGGGACTGACATGTAATAACAAAAGTCCCTTAAAAATGAGAATAAAAAAAAAAAAAATAAGAAAACTAAGAAATTCTAAGTACTAAGTCGGATCTCCACATACTTTGGTAATTTTAAGGAACACATTAATTTACTAAGATTTTTTTTTACGAAAAGCATTAAACTCTTAATTGTTTGTTTGAAAAGCGGTCAGGCACTGCACCATAACCGGATTTCAAAAGTATTTTGGTTTGTTTTAGGCGTATAAATTGATATCATAGAATGCAATGCGATAAGAGCGCGCGGTCGTATTGTGGTAGTTCGACGAAGTGGCATAATTACAAAGAATGTAATATCAGCCAGCCATTGTGTCTGGAATGGACATCGTAAATACTTGATAGGAATGTTTATGCGTGTACTGATTTATTGTTTACATACTCGATTAATGTAATAAATTGTTGAATAAAGTGCTATCAAGTGTAATAGCTTGACAGTACAAACAAATTCACTAATTAGCGCAAGTAATAAACAAATATGCCAAAGCAATGACTATATATCTTTGTTGTATTTATATGAATACTGGCTATTGTGTTTTTCTAGCTTAGTAAAGTTACTTGCACTATTTGCCTTTTGCTATTAATAACGACTTTTAATCGAATAAACAAACTAAATTAGCGTATGATTAAAAACTAAACTTTAGAATGGTAGAAGTAAACCTAAATACCTCATTAATTTGATTTTAAAACCACTCTTTCAATCTTTCAGTCATTTTAATTTACTTAGTTTTGTCACATATTCCTAATTAATGTGTATAGTGGTGCCCCTTCCGAATCATATGTCATGTTTTTGACGTGTTTCCTAAAAAAAGTAAACTAAGTAAAAAGTAATTGTACTACAGTTTATATTTCCCACATTTCCAGGAGACGAGGTGCTCGCAGTGAACGGGCAGGCGTGCCACGAGCTAGCCCACATCGAAGCCCTGGGACTGTTCAAGGCAGTCCGGAGCGGACCCATTGAACTCAGGGTCTGCCGCAGAGTCAAACCTTCACAGTAAGTATCAGTGTAATGATATTCAACTGGGAAATACTAGATACCACAATACAGGCTAACGCCTTGTGTGCTTTCGAGCCGCTACCACATTAGGCTATGTATGTTTTCTACACAAAAAATAATATTACTTAATTTATAAATAAAATGCCTGTAACGTCTGTTGGTATTATGTCTGCCTATTGATCCAGAGAGTGGAGCAAAGACATACCCGTTAACTGATACTGTATCGTGATTTTAAATTTTTATTAAGAAGTAAAGGCTAATAAGGCAAAAGAAGCAGAGGCTAATTTTTGTATCAACACTAAGCAAGCAAAGTTGTAAAATTCTAAAAATTATTATATTTTTTCACGTTCAACTAGAATTGGACGATATTGGATGAAAATAGATAACACAACAGGACTACTAATTATCTAATCATTCATGGGTGAGGCTCAGAGAACTTGTACCATAACACACGTGAGCTTATAGCACACGATAACATACTGGAAGTGTATAACACACTGGAAATAATGTAAAGGTCCATTCACATGAGCTATTAAAATGAAGTTTCAAATAACATACGAATATGCATAGAAGTATGTATGTATTAAAGTTATAACTATTTATCTTAGCTCGTTCAGCATTCTTTCTTTGCTGCAAGTTTAATTTTTCAGGATTTTCTTCTTTCAGCCGTTTTCAGTAGCGTTTCTGTCTTTCGGCAGGAGTTAGTGGCATCTGTAAATAACAGCTTATTTCAAACACTAAATTTACATGATATCACTCTGAAGGCTTTTCCATGGATTATAAAATTGTGTAAGTTTGTGTAAATAATAAACTTTTTTTTTTCAAATTTCAGATCAACCAAAGCTAAGTCATGCACAGATCTGCTCAACGACGACGAGTAAAATATCTGAAGAGATTTTAATTAACACTTGTAAATATGCTGTATTTAATGCTTTATTATTAATTAAATAATCAGTTAATATGTATGTTGAGTTGTATAAAGTCACTTATTATAATAATGTAACTACAAGATTATATTGACAAGATATTCCCCATTACGTTGACATAAATTTTTGGAATTGCCTGCCAAAATAATCTTGTCAGACTGTAATCATGTAGCTTTAAAAGGCCCAGTAGCACGGATTGAATACGTTTGCTTCGAAACAACTTTAATGATGATTTTACTTTATGGATTCAAATGAACAAGTTAGCCAAAATATACTGGATCTGAAATTAAATTTAGATTAAAACAAATTTAATCTAAGACTACCTAGACAAGTGGCGCCCTCGCTATTTTATATTTACGTAATTCGTTCTTGACTAAACTGACCAATTAAATTAATTTGGTCCTGAATAAGTAAATCGTATCTAATCAAACTAGATCATAATATTTCTGATTGTAGAAAATTGTGTAAAGCCCAAAACATTCAGTAAAAAGTATATAAGATAATTTTTTGCACTGAAAAAATCTATAATAATCTAGTGCATGTATGTTTGGTTTGTTGCGATTTATTTGTTTATAAGGAGAAATATAATAATACTGGATCAAAATACACCTAACAAATTTAATATTATCTTGTCGAAACAAATGTAGATAAAATTATTGTTGTCTTTAAGTAGATAAAGCCCCAGTTATTTAAGGTATATGATAAGATGCACAAAGTATGAAAAACCTTTTAAACTAACCGATGGTTATCAACTTTTGGATATGCTAATATATATCATTATGAAAATATTTATTTTACTCATTTATATTATATACTTATAACATGTAATTGTTTATTTATAATGGAAGTGTTTTGGGGCTAAGCGATGAAATTGTTATAATGAAATTCACACAAGTACTAGATGTGTATACATAATTATGATAACTACTTATGTAACGGTTTCACCTAAACTGGATCCCGAAAACTAATCAATCTGTTTATTTCTTACAAACGTGGAATTCGTGTAACATTATTAACGTGCCATTTTAATTAAATATAAGGTCTCCGAAATTAAAATTAACTCGTATTTGACATGGAAAATCTTAAATATAATTAAATAAAGTCTGTACCTGATACAATGCCCTAGTGCACGTTTCTTTTGAAAAAAGCTAAGTAGAGAGTTTCTTCAACTACGTTGTAAGATTGGATAGTATAAGCTCCTTGAAGTAAATTGAATTGTAGATATCACACGTTATAATCATGTATAGTTATATTCCCAAAGATATAAGTAGACATTTTTAAGGGTCTTTTCGTAGATATATTCTATATTTCAAGTTTAAATAGGTACTTACTATAATATAAAATGTATAGGTAAAATACTATTGTTAAATTTATTCTTCATAAAACGCATGCAAGAAATTATGAGTCGTTAATATATAGGTATATTATGTTGGAGTTGAAGCTTAGACTATTCAAAATTTATTTGGACCTGTTAACTGTGATAGGTGGTGAAATTTTATTATATCATATGTATAATGCATTTTTTTTTTCAATAATAGGCTTTCATCACTTTCCCGCATGGAAATTTTATTAAAATTATTTTGCCTGTCAAGGCGAAATCGTACAATTGCCACATATATTGTGGATAGTCTTAACTGAAAAGATTTGGGTCGAAATAATCTTGTAAAGTAAATTACTTAAATAGCGCTTGTCTAAACTGTCTCTGTAATTGATATCCTAGCGACACAAACAGACAATATTTTGTAAATTTTCTTTCTTTTTGCTCAATTTTTTTCCTATTATTCTGTCCGTCGTCCGTCACAGATAATTTTTATTGTTATTCAATAATAATTAATGAGAATTGTTTAATTTTTAATGGTGTCATACTGTGTTTTAACTGTTAACGTATTGTACGTATTAATTGTGATTGGTTTGTGCAAATGTCTTCGATTCCCATTTAATTAATTGATTTTGTATATTTTACTGAATAGGTACTAGTTATACTTATATTAATTTAGTTACAGTCATATAGAAATGCCAATGTATAAATACGTTTTCTGCTGAAACATATCACTTATTATTGTACTGATCCATTTATTGTTCAAAATGAAATATATTATAAAAAAAGGTTTTTTTTTTTACAATACCTATTTATTACCTACCAATAGGAAGGGAGCCCTAGTGGAGATTTCGGATTCCAAAATTATATTCACAAAACACAATTACTTTACTTTAAGAGCCATCTTTTCAAAATTCTATGAAACAGTGTGCTGAACAGAACTGAAGTATTACAATAAAATGTGAACCACCAACCACCCAAAGAAACCACTTGATGGTCACTATTTCTCAAAAGCTGGATAGATGGCGCTTTTTGCTGAAAAACATATATGTCGTACAATTGCGATAGATGGCGTAACAAGCCTTCTTATTGATAAACTTTAGGAGGCCGGTAGATTATAATTACAATTAAATACTAACCCATAGAAATTGGTCTTATATGACAATTAAATTATATAAACTAGAAATTGCAATTCAACAATATTGCAACTCGAGTCATCTTTACACTGATCTTACATATTATGTACCTACAAATTGTTTATTGTGCCACTACAGGTTTACAATACAGGTGGTACTCACTTAGATTAATCTAATTATTATTACTTATAGCAGTACATGGCAGTATTCCATCTGTCCGGTGCTAAGTTCCACGAGATGTCTAGTGATACGGGTACAGCTTGTTTATGTTAAAAAGTAAAGTTAACGATACGGCCGAAGTCGCGCGCACAGCAAGTTTTTCATAATTGCGGTGATAAAATTGACTTCTCATTTACGATAGTTGAACTTCATCATCACTTCAATGTCTAGTTCGTGCTCACAACTTCTACCAATCGAGCTGTTCTTTACGATATCATTATCACCTTACCATTGTCACTTCCACATTTCCCGGTATCTGTTTAATCTAATTGTGCGAAACTTTCCCTCTTTGCGGAGACAATGGTGGCGTGTAGAACAACAAACGAGCTTATTATACAAGGTGCCTTTTGTGTGAGTTCTCCGGAATCCTGGCTTACATTTCATCCAGGAATTCATTTCATCATCATCATCAGTCAATTTTCGTCGTTAAAAAGTAATTAGTTTTATTTTTCCTGTGCTGCAGTAATGCCTAACATCAGACAGGCTGTATTGAAACGCAAACCTGTCCCACGTAAACTAAAAATGTAGGTAAGTTAAAAGTGGCCAACGATATGTATAATAAGTATGTATTTACAAAAAAAAGGATATAAGTATTATATCCGTTATCTAGTACCCACGACACAAGCGTTAGCTTAGTGTGGGGCTAGATGGCGCTGTGTGCAATGTCCCGGAATATTTATTTATTTTATTTTATTTAATTTTATTTTATTTTTATATTTATTTCGGAAATAAGAGCAAGAATCTTGTATGCATTGTAAGTTTTTCATCAGTATTTCTTTACATTAAGGCTTTTGTCATGGTTTTCATTCATTTTGAATGATCTAATTCGCGTACCTAACTTATACGAGCACGAACAAAAAATAATAGCGAAAAAGTCTTCTTATCCGCACACTTCCGCACCTTGCCGGATGTGAAGTGACGTTAACTGCTTATATAATAAAATAATTTGCAATTTATTTTTCATAGAAAAACACCTAAACATTATTTTCTAAAAAGCTCCCTGTATATAAGTTTGTTTTCAAGGGACGGAAGTACAAAGATAGGTGGCGTGATGACTCCGCCATCAATCTTCACTTTTCCGCACATTTTTATTTGAAAAGGAAAAGGTAATTTAGTTCGTTGTTGGTGGATGTAGATTGTAGCTGGATGATTAATGATTTTAATAATCATACATGTTTACTTTAAGTATTTGTTTATTTTGTGAATTGTTAAACCCGAATTACTTTAAATACATTACATACACATACTTGGAAATGATTTTCAGAATTATTTGAAGCCTAAATTAATGTGAAGACCCTGACAAAGTTCAAAGTTCTCCTACACGTGTCCATACAAAAGCTCCTTCTAACGTGTCGTCGACACTCATTCATTAATCTTCCTTATCACCTCTTATCATGTAAACAAAGAGTTTCCTGAACATTGATAACGATGATAAGGTAAAGGAATTAAACTTGCTTAAGATAGTGACTCGTGTGGTTGAACAAATATTATGTAATACGCAAACTAGTGTGATAACAGTTAGTGTACTCGCCTACAATGATTATATAGATTAAAGGCACCAAATATGAACTTTTGATTGTTTTTGCCGTTCTTTTTTTACATGAAAAAGGTTCACGCTTGACTACAACTTGCTTGATGTTAAACAACGTTAAAAACTTCATTAGAAAGCACGTGTTTAGAAAATAAAATAAATAAAAAGCCTTTATTTTCTATCACACAACGTATCTGTCTGTGAATGAAACCTTACTTACAATTACAAATTCTTTAAGTATATTTTTGAATTTCACACATCTGATTAAAATAATTGATAGAATTGCACACAAAGTGTTTTATCTTAATTATTTTATCCAAGCATAAATTCATTTAAACTCTTATACACTTTCAATTTGATAAAAACTTTTTAGGTTTATAAAAATGTGTGTGTGAGAAAGCACGTGTTTACACTCATTTATAATAATTAGTAGGTATCGGTAGGTTTTTATATCCTCCTTGAGTATTCCTAATTACTAAGAGTCGTGCGTGACTCTCCCGCCCGGACAAGACATCCTTATTTCTTTCTTTCAGAGTTTACGTTTTAAGTTAGATAGATACATTGATACTTTATTGGACACTCACATAAAACATAATACAAAACGGAAAAAAATAATTAAAACTAATGCCACAAATGGCGGCCTTATCGCTAAAAGCGATCTCTTCCAGGAACCGTAGGATGGAGAGGAAAATATAAAAAAAAGACTAGACGGGGTGTACAACAACGAGCACATGAAATTTGACTATAAAAACTTAAACAATAAACATAAACATTTAAAATAATAATAAACTTAAAAATTAGTTTTATTTACTTTGCCCAAAAGATTGGTCTAGCTATTCAACGGGGAAATGCAGCCAGCATTTTGGGTACGCTACCTTTTGAAAATATAGATTAGTTTTTTTTTTTTTAAGATGTATATATAATGTTTATTTTTTTATTATTATTTGGAAGTGTTACTATTAATTTTTGTTGTTTTGAAATAAATATATAGGTTTTATTTACTACTCTTTATGACTAGTAAGTCAACGGATACGTCTATATAAGAATCATAAGTGCCTAAATCGATAAAATATTACCGATTCAAAATATTGCACTTCGAAAATTATGTGCAGTCGCCCATTAAATCCCCAAATCCCCCCTATATTGCCTAAAACTTTCACGTATTCGATCATAAACTCTGCTAGAACCCTTTTTACTACCTCCACAGCCATTTTACGTGTTTGCACGGGGATATTGCTTCCCTGAGACTTATTAAACGCGAATGCATCAATATTCGATAAAGCTCTCAGCTAATATTATTGGTCTGGCTGGATGCGTCTGGCTTATGAAATAAATTATCATTGTAAAGTAATGGAATTCTATGTTATTTTTGCTTTTTAGGGGCCTCAATGCACAAAACACCCCAAGCGGGATATCCGAGTAAGTCCTACTCGGATATTTCGCATGGGATATTGCTCATCGCTCCACCTCTTTGAATAAGAATTAGATGCTCCCAGGTTTATGCAGGATACAAAATAACTTAGGTGTACAATCCATCTTCCAATCAAACCAATCTCTTTACGAAATTTCGTCCAAACAGAAAAAGTTCAGCACGATAAAAAATAGCTTAAAAAATATAATCACGCTTAATCACACTCACACAAACTTTCACCTGTTTAATATAATAATGATCCCAGAACTTAGAAGTATCGACACAGTGGCATTCATTACTTACCTAGATTTCGCGAACATAAACAACAAAACAAAAAGAAATCCGAAAAACACCAAAGGAGAACATTTTCTCGACCTCCTCGGGTTCTATTATCAAACAGAAATCCATGGCAGACTGCGTATGTAATTTAATAGAAAATTAATGGAGCGTGTGTAACATGACCACTCAGCACACATTTTCATTTTTACGGATCACGTCCCAGGAACCGTATGTCAGCTGAACAAAATAGGTTCATTCTTTAGCATTTTTATAACATTTTGGTAACTACAGTTGGACCAGAAGGTATTCCTTTCCGATCCGCTCTGAGTATGTGGATCAAAACATACTTTAACAAGCCTCTGTATTATGTATAGGTTTAGTTATACTTGTATAGTGCCTTCATAAGCCAAGACAAATGAGAACAAAGGGTTGATCGCGGTGCATTGTCATCACACAGTAGGCCTACGCTGAGCTCAGTAATATGCTAACTTAGCTTTATGTCAACTCAGACAAACAATTCTAGGACAGTTTGGTTCAGTTGACAAAACTCGGTCCAATATTCAAAGGGGTACAGTGAAGTAAAAGCTCTTTTTAAATATTTACATCATTTAAAATATGAACTCACCTAGTAATGTGAAAACGAGCGGCAAGTGAAATAGTAGTAATAGAAACGATGGCGTTGGCAAGATGGTGATTTTGACTAGATTTTTTTTATGACTACAAATACTCTTATCTCTACACTTAAAGCGCTATTGTATAAAACGCCTCGTTTTGTAGTACCTAGCATGTTATAAATATAGGTAGATATAATTGCATCGACATATGTACAGTATGCTGTAAAATAAATCTACATATATTCTACCATAAACTACTCTTACCGACAGTTTTTATTATCCCAGATAGTGAAATATTATTACCGGTATCAAATACGAAGTAAATATCACCAGAGTCATATTTTTTGCTCCCGCTAATGTATCGGTGGGGAAACGGGAGTATTCGATCAGCTTTATGTTCTAAGCCATAGAGTCTAAAATGGGTGTGATAATAGAGGATCATTGAAGCGAGCTACCTATCTGATAGCAGGGGAAGTCGTCAGGCAACGAAGGAAATTGTATGCCATTAGAGGAACATTAGCCGTTGTAATACAAGGACATTATTAGCGACATTCTGCGGGATAAATAATGGTTTTGCGAGGAAATTAAAGTGCTTTATAGTGCTGTAATAAGTTGTGTATCCTACGAAAGAAAATTTTACTGGTCGAATTATACCTATTTTATGTAGGAATGGATTTAGGTATAATGCCAATTTACACTTTGGTCAATACTGTCTGGGTGTATTCAGTTCTAATCAGACTAATTTTAGATACATCTAAATTAGTATACTTACAATTGTCTAAATAGTCAAAATGGTAACAAAATATTAGTAAGATGTTCTGTAGGAGAAATAGGTAATTGCAGGAGAATTCGATGTAAGATACGCATAAAAGAATCCCATAAAAATAATAGGTACTAGATAAACTTTGTCGAATAACCTTATTTTATTTAACCAATGGCTTACCGTATTAATTAACTCGCAGATATAACAAACCTGGCTTAAAAAGTAATTCAGCCGTAAAGATGCATAATATCGAAGACACGCATGCAAGCTGTCTCAAGCTTAGTCAAGAATACATTTTCCACTTGAATAATTTCCAAGTCATCGGGTCAATTTCACTTCGGGAGCTACTATTGTACTATATAAGTTATATTATTACTTAGGTTACTCACAATAAAAACCCAAAAGCAAGGTTTACGAGAATGTATAACCAAACCGTTCGAAGCAGCATCACTATCAACTAAATTGCAATAAAGTTCCATTCTTACTTTCGATGATCTTTCAAATATTCATATCGCTTTTAACATTTGGGCAAATAATCATAACAGAATACGAACGAAGAACCAGGAATCTAACTATAAATTATTTTTTATTTACTGACACGATTATGTAGTTAAAAGGTGGACAGTTTAGTTTTGTAGCTGGTAACCCCCAGAATAAGTTTGCATCGTCACACTGCTGTGAACCTGGCCTTGGCTTACCTATCCAAATAGAAGCCAGGAAATTGAAGGAAACGGGAGTGACTCCGCAATGCCAGTAGAAACATTTATCACGTTGACATGCTTTTACTTTCCGGCCATTTCGCGAGCAGATTTATTGACACACCTTGTGGCTATTGTGTCAATGCAGGTAGGTAGATATAATCGTTAGGTTTGTTAGCGCGGACATAATTTTTTTATACAAATTGTTGACTAAGAGAAAATTAATGTTGTGGTAAGATTCCTAAACATAGGTTCCCTAAACCAAGATCTCGCCTTTATGTACCGACTGCATAGGTTTTGTAATATTCCGCCAGCTGAACAGCTGTTTTTATTTTCATACCAAATTTCATAGTTAGGTTTAAGTAGAACCTAATGTGGTGACGCTTCCTATAAATAGTTATGTACTTTTTCGCAAATTCCCTAAAGTCGTAGAATAGAAGTTGTTTGCTTTCGATCCGTAACCCAGTCTTTTTTTTTTTTTTTTTTTTTTTTTTTTTATAAAAAAAGTGGCAAAAAGGCAGACGATCTGCCTGATGGTAAGCAATCATCGTCGCCTATGGACACTTGCAACTCCAGAGGTGCTGCAGGACTTTGCCAGCTTAGAGAGGTGTTTGTGAATACCCTTTTAGTCTGTATAAGATAACGCTCTCTTAAATTTAATTATATTCAATGTAATCAGATTAACTATGAGGGTTTCATACGACCTTTGGATTAACCATTATACTCAAGTTTGAGTTTGGAGACTGAAAAGTTTTGCCCTAAATCCGGGCTGTGCTGCGGCTGCGTTATCACTGGGCGAAAAGTGGATTGGACAATCGATTTTGCAACTTCCTATGGTGAATGTGTGTGTTATAATATACGACGTTTTTCTTTATGTTTTTGAAATTTATATTGAATATTATAACAACCTCGTATATTATAAAGATAAAAAGATAAAGAATCTTTATTGATAATGTAAAGTTGTAACATAGGTATAAGTACTAATATCATAAAATATGCTACACAAATTACAATATCTCGTCAAATTGAATTTATAACATTTAAGTAGTTTTTATAAAATTTTAGAAATTACAATGTCAATTTTATTAATGACATAATGAAATTTTTGTTATTAAAATCATGTCAAACATAATAATAGGTATGTAATCATACAATATGTCAACTTAAATAAATCTAGGTACCTACTGTCACTTTAGCTGTATAGGTATAATATACATATGTAGATAATGTATTGTAGTAGCGTTTTGACTGAAAATTTGAACAACTTTATTTGTGTGTATATGTATATAAGAATAAATAAGAATAGTAAATTGTATTGACTACTGCTTTTATACATTTTATTGGCAAAGCCTGAAATCAAAAAAACATATGTTTTTCAAACGTTAATTCTGTGCTTATCAAGGTCTCATTATCGTTACTTCATTATTTTCTACCAAATAAAAAGCGAGGGAGAAACCAATTTCTTCTAGCCAAGCGGATTAGATCGTAGAACATGGCTTAAAATCTGGCAAATTCTGGTAAAAAAAACTTATATCGTATCGTCGTATGTAAAGAAAATGTTTCGGTACATTGACCTGATTACAGTGGCCAAATATCCGACCCCGTTCACAGAATGGATCCTTTACCCCACTTCCAGGGGAGGGATGTGAGATGACTATTGGCTCAGTAAATATTATTATATTGCAATATCATGCTAGGTGGAATCCGATCGTGAGGAATAACTTGAAGATTATTGACACTATCATTGTATTTGGCCTATATACGACTGCGTATGCGAATTTTAAAAATATGATAAGCGATGTAGCTCTAGGCGGTACCTTAAAAAGCTTGAAAATCTCAGTATTAAGATTCTTGAGATCCATTTCATAAAAAGATTTAGATTTTATTGTACTCTCGCATTTTAATTTGTTACTGTATTAATGTCATACTTAAATATGTATGAAAAGATATATTAATGTCTAAAATTTCTTAAACATAAAAACAAACATTGTTTTATCGGCTACGTTGTCGTAAGCCACATGGCATAACCGATACTGTATTAATGCCAATTACAACATCATGTATAACGATGCAATCGCTCAAACCATCCGCAACGTTCCTCCTTACGCACTTATACTGCTTATTGTTTTGTAGCTTAAGAGCTGGTGGTGATCTTGTATAAATCCTTATAAAGAAAGAAATACCTCTTTATGATAAAAGGTAAAACTAATAAAAAAGTTTCTTAATAGGTTACCCGTGTACCTAGCTTTTGAATAAACGCAATTCATGAATTCTTGTTCAGGTTTTACAAACACATTTTTCTAGTTCAGCAGAAAGAGTCTTAAAAATTTAAGCTTTTGTATTGTTAGTATCTCAATAAATAAATTATCAGCGATTGATTAATTTTTTAATTTCTTTGTATGTGAAAAGGTAGGTTTGTATATGCAAACTCCACCAATATCTATATAAAATACAATTCTAAACACTTTGATTTCAATTAATTTATTATCTTTTTTAAAATAACGAGTAGCATATGCTTCTCTGACTTTTTCAGAATATACAACGCACTTGAAACAAGGAACAGCTGTGGCACTGATTGTAAAATTAATTTAACAAGCAAACTAATTGACCGCATTCTTCTGATGTAATAGACAAAAATATAGATGGTTAAAATCAGATAGTGATCTAATAGAGGTCAATACTGATTTATGAATACTTTGAGATCAGATACCTAGTAATCCAATACGGGCTAATATTGTAACACCGAGAATTCAGGTTGCAAAGTCATGCGGACGGGAATCTTACGAAAATGGTGATTCTGAATATTAAAATCTATTGAATACTTGACAAGGATGACTATCAGATAGAAGTAAAAACTATTTTCAAGAGTAGTATTATGCAAGTAAGATTTTTTGTCCGAAAAATAGGCCGAGGTATTAATGAGAAGACTGGGGCACGGTAATAGAATCCTACTATGACCGTGACTGGGGAGACCCGCTCTGGATCATTTTTGGTGCAAAGTTTAGCCATCGCGATTCAACGTGGCAACGCGGCGAGCGTAATGGGAACCATTGCACCGGGTGCGATCCGGGGTGGGTACTTCGATTAATTTTTGTTTATTTTATTTAGCTTCATATTTTATTTTAGGTATATTGTACATTTATTGTCATATTTTGTTTAAGACTTGTAAAAATATAAAAACAAGGTAAGCAAAACTTAACATGCTACTTCTAACTACTTGTAAATAAATTTAATTCCAAATTTATCTTGGAAGTTGGTTAAATATCACATTATTTAAACAGCAAAAAAAAACACTAACGTTTACAACGTTTCAATTTCATTCTGAAAGGAATAACTCACACGAATGCACCAGCCCGAGACGGGTCTATGTCAACATAG
Organism: Macaria notata; assembly: GCA_927399415.1. Taxonomy (NCBI): domain Eukaryota; kingdom Metazoa; phylum Arthropoda; class Insecta; order Lepidoptera; family Geometridae; genus Macaria; species Macaria notata. The sequence continues at coordinate 9,478,709 of OV656727.1, forward strand.
CACTTTGTATTTAGTGGATGCGCTTGCTCATGCTTGGGCAATGTAACTTGCATAGTTGAACGCATTGCAGGTAAATATCTGTTTGGACATTGTTTGGTAGAAAAAAGACTCTATTGGCTATGATCGGTTATAATTTTTATAATGCTTTTTATATAGATAATAGAGATTGTTAATTGTAGATGTATAGATTGTAGCATAATATTACTTTATTACTGAGTTAACTTATCCAATTTTCAAAATTGAATTAATTCATATTTTTTATTTTATTATTATATTATGCACGTTAAAAAATTGTAATTACTTGTGTTGAGTCTGGTCGTTGGTATGTATAATAAGTACTTATGTATTTACAAAAGAAAAGTATATATGTATTATATCCGTTATTTAGTACCCATGATACAAGCGTTAGCTTAGTATGGGGCTAGATGGCGCTGTGTGGTATGTCCTGAAATATTTATTTTATTTTTTATTATTAAATAAATAAAATACCTAACGAAAATTCGAATAACGAAGACCTCACACCCCTTGTTATTTTTCTAGTGCCAAACTAAATTATGTACGTCCATACATGTATATATAGGTACATATGTTTTATGTTCTTGAATTAAGAAGTTGTAAGTTTGGCATAGTTCACTTTGTTAATCAGAACTAATGGTAAGTATTTTCATTTCCTTTACCATACATATTTGCATGTTGCAATGTAGATTGGTAGATTGGATTCCTCTATCTATTGCTTCCGGCGGTCGCTGACGAAATTTGAAATTATAGTTCACTTATTGACAGCTGGAATGTTGGTTCTGACACAATAGTCTTTATAAAGTTAGCCTTTTCATTTGTAGTATATTGTAATTAGTTTAATGTTTTACTTAGACTATCCTTAGGCTTATTTTAAGATTTTCTAAGTGCCTTCCACCTTTTTTTATGTTGTAGTTAGAAGTAGTTTGTTTAGTTTTTTGCTTGTTTTATATATTATTGTTGTAAATAAAGTCTTAGATTAATGTATGTGGGTGGGGGTTTAACTTTTTTACAGATTTTTTTTTACTTTACAGCCATGTTGTTAGTTAAAACGATGTTTATATTATAATATCACAATCGACGCTACGAATGAAGGTTATGAATGCTAGATAATCAATTTTTTTAGTAGTATTTTTTTATATAGAATGGTGTATAAAACAATATAATAAAATATAACATGCATTTTCCTTAAATAATACGCAGCATAATTAAATAAATAAGCAAACAATTCTGTACAAAATAACGGTACTTATATATATTACAATACTTACGACCTAAGTACTTATAATTAATCAACTCACAGTTCCCAAAGCTTTTAGCTTCTCAATACATAATTAACTTCGAAGTCAAGAAGACAAAATTAAATTACCCATTGTCGTACAAACACAAAGCTGTACTCATAGAATCTCCTATTTTATCCCCCTTATAGCAACAAGGAAAAGAAACATAAACAAATTTTAATTAAAAAACTTTGTAAAAGCTCGAACAAACATATCTAGATATTTTAATGGGTGGAAATTACATTTAATTCGACGCCAGAGGATGGTTTTAATTAATTTGTATTTTCTTTTCTATTCCATCTCCGTGCTCGTTAATTAAATTCTGTTTTACTTTTAGAAAATGTTGGGTCTATTCTATATAATAATCTAAAGGATTCATTTATACATTACATTAAAAAAAAGAAAAGAAAAATGATAAAATATGGCCCAAAAACGTTTTATTTTACGCTCGAAGATGTTTGGCTAGTTTTTAATTGCACAAAGCTGTATGCAATTTTCTATCCTAAATTCATCTCTTTTTAATGATAATCTAGATATTAAATGTTACCACGCCCAAATGATGCAATACGTCTTATTTCGGAATGCAAGTAAACCTACGACCTTTGTGTGGTCACGAGGTACCTAAAATATCACAGGACGGGCGTGAGACTGTGAAGTCCATCTGTAAAGTTCAGGCCGGATAATTTGAACCACTATCAAGGTTAAACCTCTAAGTCATTTTATGAAAGTGATAAGGTAGATAGTTATAATATAAAATTATATTGAAACACCACTCGAAAACAATACAAATGCAACGTAAACAATTAGATATTTGCATCGTAGTTTCCGTTCTTACCTAAATGATAAGAAAAACAAATTCTTAGTCAGATCAACAGAAAATTACTAATAAATATACATACATACATACATATTTAGAAAATGGCATATACCTACGTATTGCGTATGTATCTCATCTCCCTGCAGCTGGATCGTATAAAAGTAATGTTTCATAGTTTTTTAAAAAAACAACAAATAACAATCGCGAGACCTTATTTCAATTACAATTACTTGTTAACAAACTAGCCGGTGAAGGTAAAGGGCAGCGATAAAACATCTGAAAGGACTATGCTAAGATCGCCTCTCACCATCTCCACCAACTCCAAGCAATATTAAACCATATTCTGCAAGCTATAGAGTATAAAATATCTTAAAGTATAGTTACAGGTGTACCTTTTAACGGCCAAAATGTCATCTCGAACACTAATCGCAAATAGAACACCTCTTTTACACTCGCTTTAATGTCTTTAAAGTTTAGCTTTTACTGAGAGTAGAGAATTAAGAAGAATATCAGCGTATCGATGAAATCCGAAAACTTTTTGTTATATTATTTAAAAAAAAAACAAGTTTACATAATTCATCGATAAAAATAACAAAACCGAATATTTTTATTTGAACTGCAATATTCTTGGCATCTTTATCAATAGCATATCTCTAATTGTACACAAGATATAAAACTAATAAAAAAATTCTTTTATAGCATCATGTATAATTAAATTATCATGGCCTCTATCCATATCTAATTTGTAAAGATAGCATTTTCTGAATAACTACAAACAGCATATTTAATTACGGCCGGGAATTACTCCTAGATAAGCCGTTGACGTTTTAAAATGGCCACCGAAGATCTTACCATGCCACATAAAAATACATAATTATGTCTGAGATTGAATCAAATGTTTGTTTTGTTTATTAAAGCCCAATACTGCGAACTACAATCCAGGGGTTTTCAAATCTAGAGTTAATAGGTATCTTCTAGGTAAACGTGTTACACCCTAGGCTGCAGCAATGCTTAACATCAGGCAGGCTGTAGTCAAACGTAAACCTATCACACGTAAAAAAAAAAAAAAAAAAACAATATAATTTATATAAATACTGTCCTTTTGTTTTAGAAGTACATAGTATGACTTTTTGAGCTCATACTAGCGGCGCCTCGCAGATTTACCTGTGTTATTTGGGTAATGATAATTAAAAATAGCCTAATTGTTAATCCAGGACCTTATCTATCCCCACATTAAATTTCATCCATATTGGTTCAGCCGTTTGAATGTGAAGTCGTAACAAGCATACGCACACACGCACAAACTGTCGGCTCTGCAATATAAGTGGGATGAGATTCAACATTGGTTTTTTGGTCTAAGCGTTAATTTGTGAGTACTTAGTACTCACCCACCATGCGGTAAATTAAGTTTTTTTGTGACCAAGCATGTAATTTTCTATATCTTTTTTACTAGAGACAACTGTAGGAAGTTAGTTCGTGTAGTACTAACCTAAAATAAGATCGATTAGTGCCGTAACCGTTACTTCCGCGTTTTGTCTGGACCCTTTGTTTTCGTGACAATGCGTTTCGACACCTTCTGGCACCGTTGGAACAAGTGTACAAGTAATTCAGGTCAAGATGGCTGATTATGACGCCGTGAGGTAAAGCTTCCGACTAATTTGATGGGGTTCAATTAAAACGAACTGCCTAATTGAAATAATTTCATTACTTAATGACGCCATAGGTTAAATAAATAATTAATAATACTTATTTTTTTTATTAAATACCAAAGAAAAACTTTATTTGAAAAATCTTACAAACAAATTATTCGAATTAAAAATAAAAACTTAATTAATTAATAACTAACTTATAAACTAAAACTTATAATAAACTTAAAACACCTATAAAAAAGTATATCTGTAGGCAACGTTCCCAGCATGCTGGCGGCATTGCCACGTTGGATGGCAATGCTTATCCTTTGCGCCAAGAATGCGCCAGCATGCTGGTCAAGGTATACTTAATTAGGTTCGTGATCAGCACTCAGAAGGGAACTTATTTAGTTCATCACATAATAAGCGTAGATACCTAGATAGATAGACAAAAAAACAGCACAAGGAATCAATACAAACACAACAGAAATAAACTTAATGTAAGCGATTTAATTGGCGGCCTTGTCGCTAGAAGTTATCTCTTCCAACCAGCCAATCTGGATGAGTAATTTGAAGGCTTGATAATAAATGAAGACTATAACTTAAACTTATTTCATTTCTCTATCCAGTATCCATCTAACACTAGTCATGATGCGTACAGATGATGCCATAAACAGATGTAGTTTATTTTCAGATGTCCCACCGCCACGTAAACGCATTTTACGACCATTCCAAGCTCACAGGAAGATATGATTAATGTATATGTTTAACAACTCGTCCACAATATACATTTTGAACGGAAACGTGGAATCAGTAAATAATATTTACTCTTTTGATTTGTGGTGGCAACACTTTCAATAGATGCAGAGTACGAACCGCAACCAGACAAACGATTTTCGACCTTATTAGAAAGATACTCCCTACATAATAGTTGATCAGATATGTTAAGAGGTATCAATATAGATGACAAAATCAATGGACAGCTCAATAAATTTTGACGAAAACCTGACCCATAAAGTCGAGTGCTGTTTATCTGGCCCCTGAAAGCTTGGAAGTATTTTCCTTAGTGACGGTTGTTTGCTTAGAACGGATGACTTCGCATCCTGAACCCGAAGCAACGGATCTATTTTTATACAGCTCATTCTAAACATGGCATTTCCTGGAAAGGGACTGACATGTTTTTGTGGAAACTATATTTGTGCGTGCTATCGAAAACGAAATCGCGATGAGTGGACATTGGCTGTTATTGATTAAAGTTAATATTTGTTATCTTATCTCTAAAGATTTTTTTTGACACTATTGAGGATTGAGTACCACTTATAAATTGAGGTTCAAAAAGCAATATATTTTGCGCTTAGATACCTATGTTTTACTAAGTACTTTGAGTTTTTTTGTCACAAATACTTAGCATGAATCAAATGTATTTGTATATCTATCAATCGATAAACAGTTTCATGCAACTTTGTTGTTTTTTCATTCAATGTGATTCAATATCACTTTTATATCTTATCTTTTTACACGAAACACGCTCCCTTTTAACGTAAAATGCGAAAAGGAAACGGCAAGTGGCAAAATGCAAATTTTACGTTCTTTCTCAGGTTTTCTGTTTACTTTATGATGTTTTGGTTTTTGAATATTTTGAAAGAGGTTTTATTAAGCTTTGTTGAATTTTCGCATTAGGTCTGTGGGTGTTTTGACCGTTGAATTATTTACAAGACGACTTAAAGTCATTTGCATAATTTTGTTTAACAGTTTTTATTTCGGTACATTTCCTTCGTTATCGTTTTATGCAACAAAGAAAAGGAATTGATTCCTTTATTCATTTACAATTTTATTATTGTTATCAGATTCCTAAAATGGTTTTCTCAACCACTAATACTTGCAACGACTGGCTATAAATATCATATTATTATAAAATATCCTGTTATGGTATAGATAGAGCTCCATGAAATTAATTTGTATAAATAAACGATTTCCCCAAAGAATACTGATGATAAACAATTGCTAAGGTTGGGAAGAGTTCTTTTCAGAATAACGATTATCTGCTATACTAATAGTAACCTTTTTGCCAGTGACCTTAGCCTCTAAAGACATATTTAACGGCATAGGTTCCTTAATTGCCGATTGTTTTCCGATCTTGGGGTTTATTCGCTTTTGTAGCAAAGGGCTAGGCTTTGTACACATAAATTGGTTGTTTTTTACTATCAGGAAGGATCGTGGCCGTCATTGTGTTGGTTTGTTTCCTCGATCGTGAAATGCCAGTCGATTGATGTGATGCTCGCCGCTGCAGCCTGGCAATTTACAAAGGGCTGCGTTTAGCTCGTTTATTTGTTACCTAAATTTTTTTACCTCCTTTTTATTTGATATGATTTTGGTTTCATAAATACATAAAATAAGGAGATTATTTTGGCCTTGGACACAGTCTCACAACTAGCCCAAGGCCAGATGATTCACAATATGTAATGGCGGTAATGGTGTAATATTATTACGTCAGTAAATATATATTGTGTTTATTTGTATGTTGTGTATTATATTTTTTTATAATCGTTACGCATTATACAGATGTGTGAGTATCACTAATTTCTATAATATTCACATAGTAAGCACGTGTTTACCCACAGACTGTAATTTCGTACAATTAGCAAACTACACGCAAAATACCTAGTGTAGGTAGCTACTAAGTGAGGCCTAGATAGAACAACCTACATAGCTGCCTACTTTCATAATTGGTAGCGATTCATTGCTGGTAATTGCTAATGAGTGTGTAACTACCTATGTAGGGTATGATAACTAACTGATTATGAATGAAAACTGGTGCTATAAAGTATTTGAACATGTTAGGCAAGTCAACAATTTTTTGAATTGAAAATAAAACATATAGGTACCAAAAATATGAAGAAAACAACACAGAATCGAAGACTTGGATTTTAAAATGATTCACCTTTGTTCCAACACTACAACTTCCCTAAAAGATCAACCAGTAAGACCAAAAACTTCGCATCACATAAAATGTATTCTCATTGCATCAAAAACCGAAACAATCGTGAGAACAGCGAGACGAAAAAGTTATGACACTTATTAGGTTGATAATCCAAGTAATTGAAGCCAAGCTTTTTACTGGTCCCGAGGGGCTTACGATAATATTAAAAACATAATGGAATAAAATGTGACGAGTACACGGACAAGAAACTAAACGAAAATAATACCTATTCCATTATGTTTTACGTTACAATGTACAACCTCGGCTAAATAAAGGAAGAAGCCCATTTGTGTTGTCCACAAAAACTAACGTTTTCGCACGGTAGTCGTCATACAAGGACTAAAGTATATTCCATTAAACTTTTTGGTTCTGTTTTATTGTCTTGAATATCCTGTTTAGCTTCGGAAACTAGTATTTATAATGGTCTAGCGCACTAGGGTATCTTATTATACGGTTTTGCTCCTTAGGTTTTTGTTCAAACGGTTATAATGTATTTAATTAAGTAAATAAGTTTGTATGTACACAAATTTGTAATACATACAGCGAATAATTTTTAACATCCTCGTATACATTTTGATTTTTCGATACACCTATTTCTCTTCTATTTATTATTTAAGTTTACAAAAATTTAAGAAAGTCATTTCAATCTAGCCTAAAAAACAAACTTTTAAAGTAAGGACTAACTTTTAGGTGTTAGTACAGCATCATATTGACATTGTGACAAGCACGCAATAAAATATATAATATTTACGTACCTACATACCTATAGGTATGTATAATTAATAATTATGTAATAACTTAGCTTAAGAAACTATACATTAAAACACGTTGTAAAGGTGTTTAAAACGTGTAACATATTCGAGATGCCTGGAAGGATGATGAACTTCTGACCAAAGTAGGTACATTCAATGTCTATTTCAGTCACATATTACTCAAGAACTATACCAATTTCAAGTTTAAGTACGTTATCTTAAAGTTCACTTTACTAAAGCAAGTGACAGGTAGTTTACAAAGCGCCAGTACTTAATCAATTTCTCTTGATGTTACAAAATACTTCACCTCACTACGTGTTTGACATTCTTCGCCTTAAATAAAGATATTTTTTTTAACTTTCAGGAAATGGAAATATATTAAGTAATAGCTTGAAACAAAAATAACTAAAGTTTTAGATAAGCCGATATACGAAACTATAATAATAGGATAATTAAAAATCTAAAATAAATGGTATTGTAAAAGGCCTCTCAGTGTCGGCTATGCCCCACTGATGCCTTAAAAATACCGGGTGAAGGACCCGTGATTCTGCAGTTATAAATTGCAAAATCAAAGTAAATAGAACATTTGTCAGTAGATATATTTCTTATTTTTCAAATAAGTAGGTAAACATAATTGTTAGAAAAAAAAACAATCACGAACATATCTGTGGAAATTACATAACAGAATAACATGATCCAGATTCATTATGGAAAAAATGGGACAAATTTCCCGAAATTCCGTCCATTGTCTGTTATTGTCTGTAATAGCATTCGTTTGTAGTTGTTTTTATGCTCGAGGAAACAAAACAGATTAACCTAAATCAGTAACTACGTAGCCTGTAGTAAACATGGCCCTCATTCAGTAGAGGGGAAAATGCTTGCGACTTAACCCTACAATATGAATGTATGTTTGTATTTTGTAACATTTTTACGGACATTGCTCATTCTGCTAATTAAATAATTTCTTTTTAATTTGATTTTTCATCAAAATTAAAAAAAAAATATTTTGATATTCTCAGTTAAAATGTACATACATATGTGTTTTGTAATTTTTTTTCAGGGACACTGCTTGTATACGAACCCGGTAGAAAATTCGACATAAAGTAGAAAAATTGATTGTATCTGATTGTAAAGATCGTGTGTGTTGACAACAGGCATTGTTTTTTTTAAACTCACATAACATACATTAGTTTTAACCACTAACCTTAAAACGCAAACACGTGTACCAAAATTATGTGTAAAGGATCAAAATACTAATACCCCCAATATATGAGTTCTCTCCTGTACAAAACATTTAACTTTTCTTATCGCATATACCGAATAACCTACTCAGACCAAAAATACGCCATTCGGCCGAATCACGCAGCAAACAACTCCTAAGTAATAAGAGTTGTATAAGTTTTTACGACCGCCTGATGGTCTCCGCGCACAACTTGGCAACTTTTATCAGACAATCCTGGATACTGATTAAACTCAACTTTGTTTGTTTGTCGATAGTAATAGAAGGTATTTGTCCAAAGTTACGCAATGGTTTGGAAATAAGTTTAACAGTGACGAAAATAATATAAACCTTTTAACGCTAACTAGGTGATATAGAAGTTGGTGCCGAATTTTCATGAATGAATCAAGTCATTATTATAATAGGTACGATTTAAGATTCTATAAGTAACAAACAGAACATGGTAGCAAAATTACTGTTATCACCATCTTAATTATAACACTAGCTGTGGCATTGAGTTAATGAATAAATTTGACGTTTGCTGTACAAATTTCATATCATAACGTCAAAAACCTCATCGTAGCAAGCAGTAGCAAGCAAATAGCATATTTAGCGCATATTCAAATTCTCCCACTCACCAATAAGCCCAATATGCATTATTCTGCATTGAGACGCAGATTTCACACCTCCTAGATAAGAAAACATCTGAATCAGCAGCAAGATGGATTACGTATCGGAACGTGAGAACTAGACTAACAGAGGTAATATGAAGACAATAGTGTTTGGGAATTGTGATAAATGGTTGCTGTACAGAATTTAATGTTCATTCATATTGACTATGTTTAAAACTTTTTCATCTAAGATATGATGAAGTAAATTATAAACAGGCACATACTTACAGGAACATTAGATTTTAAAAAAAAGTGAGTAAATTTAGAAATATGCCCTCGCCAAGTTAATCATATCATATCATAAGGTAAACATCGTACCTACATTTTAACTTTGTAGGCCATAATATAGGGTCCCTAGAATGACCTAAGAAACTTTAAACCACAAAACAATACGAGCGAATGCAGTGGCATCGACAAGTAAACCTATAAATCAAAAGTGTAAACATTAACCAAAGCACACTAAACCTTCAATGGACTTACATAAGCAAGCTTTATTTCAAAGCTTTCACTGAGTCTGGCAACTCACAGCCTTCGCAGTATTTCAGGCGTTTTGCATTGGAGATGGAGATTGTGGAAGGAATATCATTAGATAAAGCAAACGTGTCAGATGCGATCGATGCGCCACCTGCCGCAACTTTATGTCCAACAACACGCTTAATATACATGAAGAAATTTACAGGGTTAAGTGTAAATGGCTGTTTATGTATTTCAGAATTACAGGGCCATCTAGCCTCATACTAAGCTAATATAATAAAGCTAATTGTATCGTAGTTCTTTGTAGTTACGAAGACGCGTATAGCTGTATTTTTTATTTGTTTTATCATCTTTTTTCATGAACGTGACGCTTAGTTACCTAATTGATAAAAATTTTGTTTTTTTTTCTAATTTTTTTTTGCCTGCTTTTTAAGAATAAAGTTAGTAAAATAAGAATGAAATCACTGTAACTAGTTAATTAATGAAGTGCTAGTAAAAGATATGGTAAAGAATACATGCTCTAATACAATATAAACAATTACCCTGTATACATTACCTATGTTCTTTAGGAATAAGATACAGCAACGCCTGCATAATGGCTCCGTCGTAAAGCACAAGCACCTGCCGACTGCTGTTTACTGCGACTCAGCAACACATTAGTAACACATTCTCTTGCTACGTACGAGCTTGTCCTGAAATGTAACATGTAACCCTAAGCACTTATTTAGTCGAGTATTTATGTTTTTATTGCAATGCCAACAGGCGCCAGGTACCTAAAGAATTAGATACATAGTAGTAGACTTGTCTGTAAGTTGGCCAGATTGTGTGTACAGAATAGGCCAGGATTCCATACGTTAGTCCTTATATTCTGTATCTGAGAATATGCGTCTCTTGTGGAAGAACTTGGGCGCTCACCACGATGTATTTGCCCAAGAAAACTTATCCAATGAGTAAAATATGGATGGTCGTGACTCCTCATGATCCTCAATAATGAGGAACATGACGCGAAGAGAGAGAGAAAGAGAGAGACATTATATTTCATATTATCACTTACTAAAATTCCCCTTATCTACGGTGCATACTAAGCTTAAACTTAATCCTAATTACAGTAGTTTTAAGCCTAGATATACAGATGTAGTATAAATAAGTATCTACATAAAAATATTACGTCCATGTTTTATGTCCGTCACAGTAATTTAGTAGGCACTTGGTCCGCCATCGTTTCCCGGACCATTTGCGTCCGAAACGACATGGTTTTAGGGTATTTTTATAGTATCCGCTAAACTGTATGACAATTTTGAAGATAGCCTTTATAATGCCGGTCGTAAAATGCTATGAAAGTTACATAACTTCCGTTTATGGTGGTTTACCTGCTTTTTAAGGAACCGAAGGCAGGTTTTGTAAGTCTGTAAGCCTATGTTACAAGACATATTTGCTACAATGTTTTTGCAAATTTATATCTCGCTATTATATGAGTCGCCATTTTTATTTGTGACAGCCCTGTCGAGGTTTAGTTGCAGCTTAGGTTATTTATTAGGCGAATGTGTTAATTTTATACAATTTTCTAAAAGCCAATCTCATTCCTGTTTTTATTTGATTTAACTAGACAAACTGTTACCGTAACGTTGTTAATCTTGTATATAAACTACATTTTATCGAAATGAATACTTACCTACATCATTACACTAACTTTAAATAATTATGTCATTATAATCCCCTCTATTCCCTAATGAATAAAAATGAGCAGCCCATGAAGATTCTGACGCCCCTGAGCTAGGCTACTTTGTAACGTTGAATTTTATTATCGTTATCATATTCAAGTAAATTATTTATTTTCAATACTATTTATCTAACTAGTCAAGCTGGATCTCTAAGTACGTTAACAGCAATTAGGCCAATTACTGTTAACCAGTGTTTTCACCGCCCGAAGGGCCTCTGACATAGCTTAACAATAGCCAAGGTTATACAGAAAGCTGCCTATAGACACTGTCTCTGATGTATTCGGAGAAAGGAGTTTACTCATTATTTCTTATCGAATTTCTTTAATTAATATTTAACGTTCAATCTTTAACGACTTTAAATCAACGAAACTCGGCAAATTAATGTTGATTAAATTTGACAAGGCTCTGCCAATTAACAGGATTAATAATTAATTAACTTCGTGGATTTAAATATTAAGAGACTCTAATAATTGGTTTTTAATTTCCATTGAATCTTCTCCCTTGATATTGGTATTCGAGATTCTTAAATGGCTTCTAATCACTGTTTCATATTTTTTATTCTTAATTAGGTGACTTGCCTTTCATTCATTGTCATTTCTCTCTTTCCAATGGTCGCCTGGAAGAGATCGCTTTTAGCGATAAACCCGCCACTTGTGGCACAAGTGTAAGTTATTTTAAATATTTTTCTTTGTATTTATTTCGTGTGTTACAATAAAGAATGTTCTATCTATTTGGCTTTTGCTGCCCCTCGGCGTTATCTGTGTTAATCCAAAAAAACCGGCCAAGTGCGAGTCGGACTCGCGCACCGAGGGTTCCGTACAAACCTGCAAGGTTAAATATTTTGTGATGTAACTAAAAATTTATGGTTTTCGTAATTTTTCCTTTATCTATGCTATAAGACGTTGCTTCGTACCAAATTTCAAGATTCTGAGTTCACGGGAAGCACCCTGTAGGTTTTGATTCCCTTGCAAGTGTCGAAAATTTGCGGCATTAATGGCTGTATCTTTTGATTGCGTTGGCTTAGAAGTTTGATTTTTTCACAGCTTCAAGGGACAGTAGACCTGAGTAATTGATATAAATTTCAGCTTCATACCTCTACGCGTTCCTGAGAAAAAAGGTCTTGACAGACGGACGGACGGACGGACAGACGGACAACAAAGTGATCCTATAAGGGTTCCGTTTTTTCCTTTTGAGGTACGGAACCCTAAAAATAGGCAATATTGTGTTGATCTAGTTTCAAATAATATCTCAGTGCCAAATTTAATTCATCAGTTCAGCCGTTTAAACGTGAAGACAGGAAAACATACTTACATTACAGACAAGTTGGTGAGTTTTGAGAGGAAATGGGATGAGATTAAAAAACATATATTCTGCCTATTCATTTTAAGGCACAGAATACAGACTTTAAGGTACTAGACGGTGCTCGCGGCTTCGTTCGCAATAATAAGTAAAACTTGCATCCAATATTTCTCCCCTTTAAAAGTGACATTTCCAAAAATCTCTCCTTCTTTACGGATGCCTAGGTCATAACATCTACCTACCTGCAAATTTCAGCCCGATCCGTTCAGTGGTTTGGGCTGTGCGTTGCTCATCACTATATCAGTCAGTCTGTCCAGCCAGTTTTGAGTGTTCTCTATACTAATATTATAGCTGAAGAGTTTGTTTGTTTGAACGCGATAATTTCAGGAACTACTGATGCGAATTGGAAAATTCTTTTTGTGTTGAATAGACTATTTATCGAGGAAGGCTTTAGGCTATATAACATCACGCTGCAACTAATAGGAGCGAAGAAACAATGGAAAATGTGAAAAAACGGGGAAAATTATTAATCTTTGAGGGCTTCCGTTGCGAGCGCTGCGAAAACAGTTCAAGTCGTGAATACAAAAACTGAAGAGGTTGTTTGAAAAATTAATATGATGCCCAAAATAACTATCCCTCGCGGACGAAGTCGATGGCACAGCTAGTAAATATACATATATATTATATGAATAGAATATGTAGATAAAATGATATGAAATGAAATTAATAAAAGAATGCCATTTTCCTATACATTTTATCAACCATGTGAAGAAAGTTCATAGTACCCAAGCGTAAGCCACAACCCAAAATCGTCAAATACCACGCATAAACAAATGCCAATCGCTCCTAATCGAAGCTTTTTAAACTCATAGGTTAGATCAAAGGGCTAATGCTCTCTGGCCATTGGCTGGTTATCAAAGCGAGGTCGGCGCGAGCGGCGGGACCAGACGGATCGATGCCAACCGTCTGGTAACCCTAGTCTGGAGGGTAGCCATGATTTTTTTTATTAACTAAGACACAGAATATATATCCTCAAATTAACTATATATACATTTTAGCTGGTTTTGATCCAGAATCAAAATTATGTGTCGCACATATTGGTAAGAAAGTGAGATAATGTGCAAGACTTAATATAACATGGAGGTTGTAGAAAAGTGGTAAATGATGTCAATGAAAGTACTTACTGCTATTTTATGTGCATGAAATCTATTTGTAGCGCTGGAAAAGTTTCTTTCTAGAACACTTATTGAAATTTTTACATACTTGGAGCTTCCAAATAAAAATTATATCACAGACTAATTAAGCTAGACAAATAATTAGAGCTCCGTTTCCATTTTCGTGTTATGTAAACAAAATCCGCTTTCTCACAAACAGAAAATCAATTCGTTTTAAAAGATAATATAAGAAATAAAAATATTATTAACTGGTAGTTTACCAGCATTATGGTTACCCTAGTGATATAATATTTGACTGCTTTTTGTTCTCTGTGGCAGAATGAAAACTGCATGGTGGAAACTCTCGACAACCATACGCTTGAAAATGAATGTATTTTTCTACTTTCATTTGTTGCAAGTACCTACATAGAAAGACTAGATGTTGATGGTATAGTGAGTATCTATTTTATAACTGCCTAAGTAAATATTTTAGGTTATGGTTAGTTTTAAGGGATAAGTAAAAGCATTTCCCACACGTGAAAGAAAGGTTATGTTTTGATTTCTAAGATTATCTAATGAAATGTTAAAATATTATAAATGAAATCAGTAGGTACTGAAACTCTGGAGAAATATGTAGTGTTTTTCCGCTGCGACTGCTTCTTAACTGACATCAAACAACAAACTTGATAGTTTTAAGGTGTGTTCCTCTATATACCACCGCCACACCTCACCTCCTAACCAACGTCGCCTCCGTGGATCTCAAGATCTTACCAACACCGCACCTTGTGTCTTGAAGCTTTGTTGTTCTCTTTCGGCAAGATATTCTAGTCGACACGTGTTTCGCCTCTCCACGAGGCATCCTCAGGACTCGTGTTGCCTCTTCGAACGTCGTCGGTCCGAAATCAGTAGGTGATAAGATTCAATATTGTAAACGAATACAAATCTTTGATTCACAAAGGTCAAAGACTATTGCATTGCAATTAATCATGGTAACCTAGTCATACCTAAGTAAGTGACCTAACTAAAACAAATCATTAAACTAACGTACATATTTGTTTTGATGATCAAAACAAAATGCTCAGTCACTTACCTGACGCCCTCTAATATACCTACTCCGTAAATTTACTATGTTGCAAGTACACACACATCCTGTTGAAGGAAATGTAACCCACAAGCCAAACAACCGTAAAGTCCTGTTTACAGCAATGGCACGTGCTGACTTTATCTCGTTCGCACTCAAATGGCACTCTTGGCACTCGAATGGGACTTCTTGGCACCTAAATGGGACTTCTTGGCACCCAAATGGGACTTCAAGGTACTAGAATGGGACTTTTAGGTATTGAGACACAGCTGTTGGAATAAATGACGGAATGTAGGCGGGATTTGGAATGTTATCATACTGATTATATACTTTTGAAGCGAGTTTTGTTTGCTTTCCATAGCACATTTAGGTATGTTTAACTGCAAACTTTATTTCTACTGATGCTTGAGACATCTAGCACACTAGTATTGGGTATAGTTACAATACCCAGCAATTATATTACAAGAGCTATTTCTGATCAGATTGGCAAAAGTGTAAAAACACCGCTATCTTGGTTTACTTGGAAAATATTCTAATGTTCCCCTACACCAATTCCTTCTCCAAGATGGAAATCTCCTGAATATTTCTGAGAAGATATATTTGTAATTTATAGAAGTAGCAACACTGCCTGTAGTGTCAACTAACGAACTAACTTATTTTGTAAACCTATTTTTGTTTTGTTAATTGTTAACTTTTTTATGCTTGACCGGGTGACGATTGATATCAACTCGTCCGCTGATTACATGACTAACACACTACACTCTACAAGAAAGAATAGAGGTTTACTTTAATCTCATCTAGAGGATTATCTCTTGACATGAATATTGATAAAATGTGTTTCGAGTTTCATACCCTGAGAAAAAAACTGGTGCTAATACCATGGGACATTATCTAAATAACTTAACCGCGTGCACCTCTATCCGGGTCACCTATTTTCGGATGATGCAACTGACGTCAAATAATTATCCGTAAATTAACTTAATTTTAGAGCTTGAGTGGAATACAAGATCTTCCTAAGATAAGGAAATGGCAGTGTGTTCTCGCCTAGGTTATAAAATTCTAATAATCTTAATTTTTTTTTCTATATTTGTTAAAAAGGTATCCTCTATCACAAAAGAGTTGTCGGGCAGAGCCGGCACTAAATAAAAGGCGGGTAATGAGGTATCAGGTGTCGTCCTGCCTCCAACGTGTCGGTCGTTGATCTGTATTTGTCTGCCCCACGCGCCACCTGGGACTCAGGACTGAGTAACAGAGACTTAACTTAGTGTTCAACTTGTTTAACATAATAATGATACACAAAGTTTAATTATGTTTTCTGTTGTAAACAACAATAAAAATAAGACTTGTAACTATCGAGTTATTAATAAATGATTTGTATTTCTAATGTACACAGTGGTAAACGTTTTTCACTCTTTGCTAAATTTTATGTAATATTTTCACTAGTTATTTAACCTTTGTCTTTTAGACAGATCCATTATTTAAATTAGAATATTCTCTGCTAAAATAGCTTCGCAAAATACGTGGAAGATGGAATCAATGTCAAATTTTTATGTCGATTTAATGTCGATTATTAACAAATCAACACACCAAAATTCACATCGTCGTCAAGTTCAAACTATTTTTATTTTCTTTTCCCATAGTTTAAAAAGTTCTGTTACTGTTTTCCACAGTGGTTATAGCCGTCCTAGCAATAACTCCAATTTGCGCCTTTATTTTTCTGAAACTATTTACTCTGCTTACTCCAGGCTATTTACGAAATAGATAGATAGAAGAAAGATAGAAAATTCTTTATTGTAACACACGATAAAATTAAAAGAAAAGAAGAAAAAAAAATACTAAATAGAGATAGAGAGAGATAGAAATAGAGGAAAGTTTTCCTTCGAAATACGGATAAAGTAAGTAAAACTACATGTAAGTACTTTTATGTACTAGGTAGTAACGTTTATAATATTTCTTGAATGAAAAATAAAACCTTTGGAAATATTAAATTGCTGAACAACGTAAATATTAGGTATGGTTGTCCCCTTAAGTTAACAAGCCTGAACTTATCTGATCTAATATAGTTAATTAATTCTGCACAAAAAATCAGCCTAAAAATAAATAAATAAATATTCCGGGACATTGCACACAGCGCCATCTAGCCCCACACTAAGCAAACGCTTTTGTCGTGGGTACTAGATAACGGATATAATACTTATATACTTTTCTTTTGTAAATACATACTTATAATACATACAAACGACCAGACTCAACACAAGTAATTATATTTTTTAAAGTACATAAATACTTGTGTCATTCGGGAATCGAACCCGCGACCTCTAGATTAGAAGGCAGAGCCACTACCAACTAAGCTAACAGGCCAGTCAAAAAAGTTAAATAACAGTATATGTCTAACAAATCAAATAAAAACTTCAAAAGCTCCTCTTGAAGGAAACTAAATTTTCTAGTCTTTTGTGATAATATAATGTATCCGAAGTCGTAAAAACTTTGTCAGCAGGTAAACTGCGTCTTCCTTAATGTGACCTCTCCAAATTACACCGGGGTGTTGGCAGAAGCTCCAACCATCGTAATACATCACATTGATACTAAAATGACGCAAGTTTGTTAGTATGGAATAAATGGTAAGTAGGTATTAAGCATACTACATCCTCAACTTACTATATCTACAACGGTGCTTACGCAAATTAGTATCTGCAGCGGAGAAAATGCTGTGTATCGTAGTTGTAAGCCGTAAAATTATATTAATATTCTATAGTTTCTTTATTACACACGTCGAATTGAATATTTTTCTTTGGATTTTATGCTCAAACGGCTGAACTGATTTAGTGTGATGGTTTAAAAAAATCAAGTAATTCATTTTTTCGTGAATCAAAACGCATAGCACCACGGGACGCTACTACTCACACATTTTATAGAAGCTCGGTATAAGGAAAGCTATTCATTCGCCAAAAGGCGACAGCGCTGAACAGGAAGTGCCATAAACGTGATATCCGGTGCGGGAGCTTCGTGCGAATCTACCGGAAGGACACGTGAGGCTTCTACTCGAGCAGCCTCGCGATTTTATATAACTAATGTGTCAAAACTGGCCAAATCGGGCTTACCATAGCGATGGAAATTATTATTGTCATCATTGTCTAACAAAATTACTCAGTTAAGAACATTATGTAATCCCAAACGTTTATTAGAAATGAGCAAAAATAATCACGACCGGCCGTATTCAAACCTGCGTATTTCTGCTACCGTCAGTACGCCTTAACCGCTATTGGTCTAATCCGTTAAAATTAGAGACTTAGTACTTTTTTCCATCATTCGGTTGCCTGGAAAAAATCTATCTATTTAATTTGTCTGAGAAAAATAAATATGTACACAAACAGGCATGATATTTTTTACCTACATGCACAATGCGCACTATTGTTATGGCAGAAGAAATAACTTGAGTACTTCAACTACAAGTATCCAGTCTACTAGGTAGAGTTCAAAATTCCAGTGCAGACAAATTTAGTAGTCATATCATCATAGAGATAAGTATCACCTAAAACTTGGTATGTGAAACTTTGGAGACGTCGCATCCAGCACCTGTGCCGATTTATATACTTTAACAACTTCTGACAGGATCCCTCCCAAGTCTCTCCTCGGCAAGCATAACACGGTCCTGTTTTCCCCAAAAGTTATGTGGTTTAAGATTTATGACCCTCCTCCAGTTTTAATCTGGTTTTTTTTTACGCCTATGCCGAAATCAACTTTATGTTTCCATCTTCCTCGTTAAAATGACACTGAATTTGTGGCGAGTCGGGTTTGTCCGTAATCTCTGTCTTCGAAAAGTTGGAATCTAATAAGATCGGTAATATATGCATGAGGCCGACAACAAATTGCTCCAAACGCGCGAATATGGTGTCGGCAAGAATTCTACGAAGGTTTCCTGTATTCCTGTGATATTTGAGACGCTGTAGTGTTTTGTTTGTCATCTCTACGTTCTAAGTTTTATGTAGCTCTGTGGGAATTACTGGCGTTTGTACCGTGTTTAGTATTCAACAGCAACGACATGTTTTGCTATTTATGGCATTGTATGGAATGAAGTGTACTTATTTAGTTGTGTATAGGTATAGGCACATGAAGAATGGAAAATATATTGCTAAACAATTAAATTAAAAAAAAAATACTAATAATCGAGTTGTGTATTCGGGTGAATCTCAAAAGTAAAAAAAACGACGGGAATGCTGAGAACGGTAGTGCACTTTGCTCATTTATGTTTTTTTATAATTTGTTTATATAGTGTAAGTACTTCTCTATATTGACAAAAAAAATTGACAATTAATTAGTAGATAAGATATTGAATCAGGCGTTAGTTTGCGGAAATCCATTGTTACTGAAACTCTGGAGAAATATATAGTGTTTTTCCGCTGCGACTGCTCCTTAACCGACATCAAACAACAAACTTGATGGTTTTTAGGTGTGTTCCTCCATATACCACCGCCACACCTCACCTCCTAACCAACGTGGCCTCCGTGGATCTCAAGATCTTCCCAACACCGCACCTTGTGTCTTGAAGCTTTGCTGTTCTCTTTCGGCAAGATATTCTAGTCGACACGTGTTTCGCCTCTCCACGAGGCATCCTCAGGACTCGTGTTGACTCTCCGAACGTCGGTCCGAAAGTGAACACTATATATTTCTCCAGAGTTTCAGTAATTAATTAGTAATTAAAAAAAATGTCAAAGTGTCATTTTATCATCACGGTGACCTGTCCCAGACCCAAATCCATTTATAAAATATGTACCCCTGCAAATATATTAATAATTAGGACTTAATTTTTTTTAATTATCATATATATACAATATTGTCTATCAAAAAAATCTATTTTTGTTTATTTATCTTTTTTCCCAAACATTTGACAAGCAGTTAGCTTTTGTCCAAAAAAAAGTATCATTTCGGAGGACAGTAAGTTTTAGTAGAATATTTCCGTCAACATTGCGTTGTTACCGCCCCGCGCCCATTCCATTTCTCGGATCAGTCCAGCTCAAGCTCCCAGTGCATATTCACCTGTCACAACTCGTTCTGGATTCCTACCAAAAAAGTAAGTTTATCATTTCAGTGATGTGGGGACAATTTTTTTCTAATTTCGGTGGCCATTAAACTCGTGTTAGATATTCATTCAAGATTTTTCATATTTCTATTTTAAATTCGCTATAAGAACTATTTTATTTTAGTAGTGTACTTATTTCATAATGATTTTATTTTCTTGTTAAATTTAAATTAACCTAAATTTTATCATCTCAGTGTTATCATTTCAGTGGATTCGGTGGACTGAACTACTGGTTACAGTCCATCGAAATTAAATATACCACCGAAATGATAAAAATCATACATATTTTTAGAGATCCTTATGTCAAATATGAAATCATAATTTTGTGATGTACATGTAACCTATAGTGAGGGTTAGATTAACAATCGAAGCTATCTGCAGTCTGCACCTAACAATATATCATGTAGGTATATTCAGCAACGGATTATGATAAGGGGTTTGCTGCCTCCGTGGTTACAAAAAAAATATATTGACAGCGCAGAAGATATCAAGTTCAAATTTGTGTACAGAACAGTAAGAAGATCTTCGTCTTCATCGTCAAATTATGTCATTTTTGATTGAATTGTTAAATATTTTAATAATATTTTTTTGTTCGGTTTTTTCGTACGAAAACTTCGATCAACTATAACCGATCGAAGTACGAAAAAGTCTGAGTCATTTGATGTAGTTATCAGAAATGATTGCTTTATATTTTTTATGTTCCTAGTAGGTAACTAAAACATGTGCAAAAATTTGTGGTGAAATAGGGGATGCAAGTTTTACTTCTTAATGCGAGCGAAGCCGCGAGCACCCACTAGTTGTATATATGTTCAGAGGGTTGAATTAATTACAATTAAAAATTATTCTGGTATTGTTACTAATTTAACATATTTATCAATTTAGGTATTAATGATAGCATTTCTATCAAATAAATTAGTTATAATCGAACTAAGTACGGAACCCTAACCATTAGAAGGCGTTTATTCTTACTTTTATCATTTCGGTGGACTTATTTCATTTCGTTGTACACTTTATAATTTCGGTGGGCATTTTTATCATTTCAGTGGTCATTTTTATCAATTCGGTGCACACTTATTATAACGGTGGACTCACAAAAATTCAACCTTATATATTTCAGTATATTTTTATTTAATTTGACGTCCACTCACGTATATGTTACATAAATGGGTTATGTTTTAAATGGCACTAAGTATATGGCTATATCGTTGAAAATAAAAAATCACACCGAAGTGATAAAAATAAATCAGTTGTTGAGAACGACCCATTCACATTCTTAATAAAACTCATAATATTTTCGTTTGTACTAAGAAATCAGGTGTTTCAAGGTTTGTATATGTTGCATGGATAGGTAATAAGGGGTCATTGAAAGTAAGAGAAAAGATTAAGAGTAGGAATAAGAGATTTACTAAAAGCAGGATATAAATATAGGAAGTTTAACATTGTATCACTTTTTGATATTCTTTTATTTACAATTTTAAGTTTCAACTCACCAAAATACCCCCCATAGATTAAATTATTTTATTTTTATAGTTTGCTATAACAAAAAGGTAAAAGAATCAAGTGGTAAATACTTCCCGTTCAGCACAGACGGTCGGGCGCCGCTGGCCGCTGGAATTGAAGGCCATTTATCAAGCAACCATCGCGTATCGACTTGGCAGAGCTCCATCTGAACAACTATGTTGTCTTCTGTGAAGTCAGTATGGACGGTATATGAATAATAATAAATAAATACATCAGGACATATCACACAGCGCCATCTAGCCCCATACTACGCTAACGCTTGTAACATAGAAATACTTTTTTTATCACAGGCCTACGTTTACTAAAGCCTTGCTGGTGCCACAGCCTATCACCGCTGTAATAATCTAAGATATAGCGCGATTGCCTAGAAGAAAAAATGTTTCAGTGCCGGTACTAAAATATCTAATATGCTCTTATAGTAGTAAAAGTAGTTGTTGTTTAATAGTAGTTACTCACAATACAATATGGACTGGCGACTGGCCTGTTAGCTTAGTTGGTAGTGGCTCTGCCTTCTAATCTAGAGGTCGCGGGTTCGATTTCCGCATGACACAAGTATTTATGCACTTTAAAAATTTATAATTACTGAGTCTGGTCGTTTGTATGTATAATAAGTATGTATTTACAAAAGAAAAGTATATAAGTATTATATCCGTTATCTAGTACCCACGACACAAGCGTTTGCTTAGTGTGGGGCTAGATGGCGCTGTGTGCAATGTCCCAGGATATTTATTTATTTATTTTAATATTTTTTCGCCATCATTGGTATATTAAACGTCTGCTGCACTACTAAGGAAGGTATGTATTGAAATAAAACTACTTTTATAAAAAAGTTAAAGTACTTACTGAAACAATACTCCCCTTACTGGATGAAATGTATACGGGTATCTGATTGTTAACTGAATGATACGTTCCGATCAATTTGTGTTTCCGGCAAAATGGAATTCTATTTTTGGTCAAGCCTTGTGTCAATTTCAATTAAATGAAATGCTCTTTTTAAATAAAGTGTATAAAATGTTAAATAAAATAGATTATTTAATAAAAATGCTATTTCAAACTGAACTGAACTATTTATTATCAACTATAACTTTCAACTTTTTGCGCATAAGTTAAAAACTTGCAATAAATAAGCTATTTTGCAAATTTACCAATTCCACTGCCATTCAATTAACAATTTTAAACGGTGTTGTGGGTGAACTGGTTCCAAGTGCCACCCGAGGGCAGTCAGGTTCTGCCTAGATCAGCTACTGTGTACCTTCGAAGGCTCTATTTCCACAACACAGTCATTATTCAAATAAATGGTATGTTTACCTGTTGTTACAGAGTTGAACTATGAAATTAGTTGCCATTGAATCGGGTATTAGATTTCAAATTGCTTGTAATTGCCGGAACGAATACTAAATAATTAGTTGTGTAGATTGTACTGACACTTACTTATGCTTATCTTATATAATGTATGTGTGAAGTACCCGTCAGCTAGCACAAGTAGTCGCGTGCGACTGTCAACACGGTCAGTCTATGGATGGGTGATCAAATGAGGCATTCCGTGGGTCGGAGGACTGTTTGTCTTTACTGTATGTATAGGATTAAACTACGTCAGATGCTCCTCATTTGGATTGAAAATCTTGCCCCGAGAGTTAGTCACTCTCATACATAAAAAGATACAATAATGTGAATAGTTAAAGAAATCGAACAAACTAATTTCATACAAACAAAATAAAACTAAACGGGCGGCTTGATAAACTCTTGACACCAGAGCTGGCCACTCTCATTCGATAAGAAGAAGATACAAACAAATTCCAATCCAATTCCAACAATGTCATTCAATACCGTGGAAATTAATATACTCCTTGTCTTTATTGTTCTCAATTTAATATTAAATACAATATATTCCAGAGTCGTGCATATCAATAACAAGAACGCAGAAATGAGCACTAATTGCGAGACAAGAAAAGATGTTGGAATTAATTAGCAGTATCAAATAGCTGAGCACACACAGTAGTTCATCAGTGTTTTTGTAACTGGACCCCGTGTGATGGGCTTTACAATACAGGGTTACTGCTCTTGTTTAATTTATTATGAATTTATTAAATTTAGTGACGTAAATGGCATGATCAATGAAACTAAGTAGTAAATTAAAATAAAAAATAGTAATTATTTTATTCCTTGCCACAGGAGATCTCAGGGCTGGCAGCTATTTTTCTCAACGTTTGAGTCTTTGCATTCAAAGAGGAAATACTGCCAGCATCCTGGGTTCCCTGCCGCACAGCGACAACATGGACGGTGTGCTGAACTTTTTGTAAATATCTGTTTTGTATAAGTTTTCTGTATTTTTAAGTCATTTTTGTATTATACTTATAAATCTAAAACTTAATAAAATGAATAAATATATTTTATTCCTAAAGAATAATTAACTTTTCGTATTCAGTAATTTATTTATGAATAATATAATAATTTAATATAAACAATAGATAGACAACAGTTTATTAAACACCAACATACAAGAATAAATATACAATGAAACACACTAAACTTCAAAATTCGAGTCGTAGCTTATCGTTAAAAACGAGCTCTTTCATGTAACCAATCTGGCAGAGATCAGGGTGCTAATAGAATAAGTATATTTTTAACGTCAGATAAGACACCCTTGTACGTAAGAGTTGCTGCATGTTGTTACCACTAACCCAGTATACGTGAGGTGAGTACATACATATAGCCTGAGTCTACATTCCTGGAGCTGAGATAAAAACTGCTCGTTAGAATATGTACAGGATGTAATTTGATGCGACGCGTTTAGTTTAATTAATTTACATTTTTAGTACTTACTAATTTATATATGTAACCTAATTGTCAGTATATTAGAATCCACTGAATATGTATTAGAGTTATGTGTTGCAGTATTTACTTTCAATCTATTTCAAGGTGTTCCTTTCTAAGCATATCTATTAAATCAACGTTCCAACTAACTATCAGATACGAGACTGTACTATTTTATTTAAAAAAAATATAGCTATTTATTTTGTTACCATTTAGCATAAGTTTAATATTTTTATATCATTACTCTTTGGTCAGTAAAATAATCGTCACCACATACGTACATACATCATGTGGCGCTACAGAGCTATAAACTCATGAATCACAGCTCGCCATGAATATATAAACACCCAAAACCTTATAAATATCATCGCTTCATTCACAAAAGCTAATGATGACGGCTGTATCATAACTTATTATAAATATTAAATATTACGGGGACAGTACACACGGAGCGGTAATATGACATACTAGTGGATCCCTGTGGTTTCGTTCTCATTGTTACAAGATAATTTAGACTATCATTGAAAACAAACAAACTACTTTGGCAAAAATACAATAATATGTCAGTAACCAATAAACTCATTTTTTATATAATTATAGGTTTAATAATATGATAGTCAAAAACTTTCATACACACTCTAATGTAACACAAGTTTCATATCTTTTCAAATGCATAAATACTTATATATCTAAAATGACAAAACCAATATCGACACATAATAATCAATATTTACTTTTTTGTAGATATCCTTAGATCTTCTTCTTCTTATCGAATAAAAGTAGCCAACTCTGGTGTCGAGAGTTTATCTCCTTAGATATTTGCCCGTCACCAAACAAGTCTAAAAGCTCCGTGTAAACTGTCACATTGAGCGACAACAACTCCATAAGGCTGCGTTAGTACGCAGACCAGGCACAGGATTGTTCCGGGAACCACGAAGGCAGTACGTCTAGCGTTGAATAACAAGTGACAAGAAAAAGGTACCTAGATGCCGTTTTACTCAACCATTCCTTGGCCATGTAAAGGCGCCATTAATACTTGATAAAAACATCTTTTAACTGTCCAATAATAGTTTCAAACTTTTCCGTAAGTCTTTTTCCATATAACAGTCTCTTCGTCCTTCCGCTGACCGTTCCTTGGAAGGATTGCTTTTTGCGTCCAACGCACGCACTGTCAATTAGAATCTAGATAGCCATGTCTATGTTTTAGTCTCTGCTTGAGGCTCCACGTGCCATTCTAGGTTGTTCTGTTTGTTTCTGGGAATGATAAGATATGACGTACATATGTACACGTACATTTTGATGATGATGATGTACACGTAATAACTGATTACCTACATACATATATACCATACAAACTCTCGCAACTCAGACTGAAGAAGGTATTCGTGCGCAACTGTATAAAACTGAGCAATCGCAAATGATTTTAGAGTATTTTTGTTATGTTAATGACTGGCGCATATTTGGTGCAAAGGATAACCGCCATTCAACGTTATTAATTTATTATTAATTATTTTTTAATTAATTAATGCAGCCAGCATTGGGTATGTTGCGGGTTACTAGTTACTTCTAACCTTTTATAGATATTTTAGTTTTAGTACGTTTTAGTATATTAGTTAGTTTATAATGAATTTATAGCGTTTGAGTTCTAACACTTCTAAGTTACCTATTCAAATGTTTGATTATGTAAATACTGCAATTTTATGTACGGAAAATTGCAAAAGCAAACTCTATCACTGTAATCTTGAAACACGCAATAAGTTTAAAATAAACTAACTGTTCCTCCAGCTTCTGTTATAAAATGAACTGAATTAAATCTTGCATTTTAAACTGAGTTAATATTCAAAGGCAGGAAACATTCAATAAAATGTGAACGACACAACTCATGTAATGGCTACCACATAGCTAGCTTTAATCTGCAAAAAGCCCTAAGCAATGTTTTATCATAAGCTGATGGCTAATTTTGCTCAGAATCGTAAATAAACACTCAGCTAATCAAACTAATCTCTGACTTTTATAGTGCAATAACGTTTGACCTAAGCTCGTAGTAATTTATATGTTATGGTGTATGTATACTTTATAGGATAGCCACCTGTGATAGTAAAAGTTGTATTCAGTTTTGATTTTACTTTATTTGTGTATTATTTTTATCTTGTAGATAGTTTTGTCATTACATAAAATTCGTGTTTTTTGTGTTTGATGTTACAGTTTTATGGCAAAACTTATATGTTAAACTCGTGACTTGCGTATAAATTAAAATAACAGCATAAATTAATATCAGTCGCTCAGTTTCTAAAAAGGGATACTTAAATAGATAAATATTATGCGTAACAAAACTCACTAACTCAACCTACTGAATCTGAAAAAAGAGGCTTTGAATAAAGGTAACGGCCTTCAGGAAATTCAATATAGAGAGAATTGAATTTCCCTTCTGGTTTTCTTCCAGCCCTGAAGCGACAAGGCTCTTTGCTTCGATATAATGAACTTCTATATCTTCTTCACTATACCGAGTAAGCCTTGGAAAGGTCAAACATTGGTTGAGTAAATAGTTATTTTACCTAATAGACGCCTTATAGTGTTTTTTTGGTTACCTCACCATATCATAAGTGAAATATTGTGAGTATATTTTGTTCCTTCTTCAGTCTTTAAGTTCACTCCTTTTGAGAAATTTGTAAAAAATACTTCTAAGTACAGCCTGCCTGATGATTACGTAGATACCTAAGCAAGTAAATTCGCTTGTCAAATAATAAATAAATAGGCAATACAAGTCTCTAAATATTGCGATATGAAAATAAAGCTACTGATTGAGGACATAAGCATCCAGTGAATCCAAACCGCTCTGTCTAATGAGTACGTACTACATTTTATAATGCTGTTTTACTAGTATCTGCGCTTAGCGTTATACCTACTAACGTTTTCTACGGGGCATAGACAAGAAATAAAGCGTCTTTGAGTTGTTTAGTGTATGTTATTGTAGGATGTGTTTAATAGTGCAGTCACGGCGTGCGTTCACGAGTTGTTTTCACATGCAGTTCACACGCCGCCGCCGGACCACGGAGCGAGCTTACGGTCTTCTGTTTTTGTAATTACTACTTAGTAATTGTGATATTTTTGGTACGTATTGCGTGTTGAACCGACCACGGTATATTTACTGATGGTTATATGTATGTTATATTTTGAAAACTACATTGGGTTTATGTATACAAAACAAAACCTCCCTGCTTTAAAGGTAATACGAGACAGCTCAACTGCGCAAGTAAAAGTAAGGAAACTAAGATAAAAGCAAAACCCAACAGAGCTTTGCGTAAAGCTCTCCCTGTCGGTGTGTATCATTTCTATTCACTAAACTTTTTATCTATTCCAACAAAAATCCACAAAAAAAAACCGTGGTGCGAACTTTCGTCGGCGAAAAAACACAATTTGCTTGCGAAATCTGTACGCCCTGTCCTACTTTACAAGCCAACCCCTCCTCCCCCCATTCATTCACAGTGTCAAATAAATGGCGCACGAGAAATTTATGTCGCCCGCGATTCTTTTTAACCCAGATTCCTTTACAGCTCGGCTTTTCAGCACGGTTTAATTTATTATCCTCGTAGGGCTGCTGATTTCAAAAACTGCGTGCGAGTTTGTGCATCACATTCCGAGTCATTGTGTTAGAAACTAGGTTCAGTAAACAAAATGTAGTTCTAGCTATGTATTTTAGTATCTGATGTATTGTAGCCATCTCTTTTTGCCGTGGTTTACTTACTTTCATTACCTCAGCTAGAAAACCTATAAAACATTTTACTCGTATCGGCAAGCAATTCGATACGGCCAATACATTGACTTCGCAATCTTGTATCTACTTTAATCTGCAGTTAAGGCAATAGACAATTATGCAAAGATAATAATCCAGCAGTCAGCTACAAAGTGACATACAGTTGCATGCGAGTACAGTTTAATTTCAAGACCTAGTCCGCTATGATGATTATACAACTACCGTTCTATCATAAGGAACTCCATAACTACAGTTAACAAACATTTAAACTGCATAAGAACAGTAATCTAAAGGCCCACGACCTCATACCTCTCTCTAGGTATATTATTTTACACGCATGTGTTGACTGTCACAGATTGAAAACGAAGAAGATAAGTTATTTATTAAAATCACTGTTCTTTTACTTGTTGAGTCCAGGGGTCGTGTTTAGTTTTCTTCTAGGCAAGCGCACTACATTTTGTTCTTATACAACGGACAAGAGTCTAACAAAAGCCTACAAAGCGTTACAAATAATTAGTAGTGTGAGCCATGACTCTAATAATGAGATCTCATTTGTTCGCATTCCAGCTATCAGCATAGCATCTTTTTAGAAGAAGTTTTTTAAAAAGTATAAAAATAAACGACTCTTCTAAGTTAGTTAATATCTATGTGTCCGAGGAACTAACTCCAGAGCACACATGTCATGTTCCGTAATTAAAAACTAGTCCAAATAAGTGTATGTACTCAGTCGCTGGAGAGTCAATATTAGCAGATGCACTGGTGTTGTGCTAACAACCAGCTCTCACCGTGTAGGCGACTTTATAGTAAAGAGAACTCCGACACAGATATGCCAAATCAATAAGAGTTATAGGACAGCTACATATATACCATTATATAATATAAAAACGAAATTGTCTTGGTTGTTATGCTTGTTCCGTTTCTAGGCTATGAGTAATCGTATTTTTTGTTATGTTAGGAGTATAGGTTGCTGAGATGGAACTTATGCTACATTTTATCACGATACGATGCGAGCAAAGTCGCGGGTACCCTCTAGTAGGTATGCTATATAGCTGTAGATGGTGCAAGTAATGACAACGCGATTGGTGAATAATAAAAGGCGTGTCATTTTGTTATATGGTGTATGTCTCAACCTAATTTATGGTCGTGCATGTGGAATGCTCAAATTGGACAGGTTAAGACCAAATATTTGAACTGTTTTGAGAGTTAACAGAGCTTTTAAGTGTTGTCTGTACATCTTTTACAAAAGCTTTTATTTAGCTGATATTCTTACTAGGATAATATTTATTTCAAAACAACAAAAATTAATAGTAACACTTCCAAATAATAATAAAAAAATAAACATTATATATACATATTAAAAAAAAAAAAAAAAAAACTAATCTACATTTTCAAAAGGTAGCGTACCCAAAATGCTGGCTGCATTTCCCCGTTGAATAGCTAGACTAATCTTTTGGGCAAAGTACAAGCCAGCATTTTGGTCACGCGAAGCCTGTTTCAAACGCCCCGACAGATCTTGGTAGAGGTCAAGTGCGCTCTGACCCCACGGCCCAAGAGTTTCTACCCCAAACGGTACAAATAAATAGCCCTTGTCTAACTTAGAATATTTGCGCTGTTTGAGAAGCTCTGCAGATGAAGCAGCACCGCCAGCCTGTTTGGAAGATTTTTCAAGATGGGAGGGCGCCAATGTGTCGACACAAGTTGCATCCCACACCAGCGAACAACCCAACTTCCAGGGAATAAGCGTCATCCCATCTGGTCTTTTGCCGTCGTCGCGAAACAAACCATTCGGCTCTAAAATTGCTGCGACGTTTGCAGTGACAAATGCCCGACGAATGACGTCATTCAGCGTACTATGGCGAGCAATGCGTCCTGCGCTCTTTGCACAGGAGAGACCGTGGTGACCGAGGCTATCAACCCTCTCTCCGCAGTTGCATCTATGGGGCACGACGCAAGGTGATCCAATGCGCAAAGATGTGGCTAGCCGGAAGGTCTGATTATCTAGAAGGTTGCCAACATTGGTGGACGGCAGAACTTGCAACCAAAGACCCGACTCCCAGCGAGAAGCGGCATGAAGACGGGCGCGCTCTGTGACTGAGCTGGACGTATTTAATAGCGCCTTCCGTTCCAGCTCACAAAGCGGTCCATCCCATAGCCTCTGAGAAGAAGGATCCCTGGGCAAGTCATCACTGTTGCAGGCTATTTTCCAAGCGTTTAAAGCTTCCGAGAAATGGACAATTTCGAAAGTATCTCCTAAGGAGGGCTGAAGAATTTTTTTGATCAATTTATTTGTGCTGCCGATTGAGGACAGAAATGCCGGCAAAGAAACTGATGAAATTTTCCTAATTCCGATACCACCACATCGCACAGGCAATGCAGCTTGACACCAACTCCGTTCGTTTAAATTTATATTCATGACTGATGATAACGTATGCCTAATAATTGTGTCCAGGCCATGTAGTAAAATTGGGTGCTTCCACAGCTGGGCACAACGTAAGGCATACGTAATCTTAGGCACGAAAAGGCAGTGTCTTATAATAGAATAAGCCATGTGCATGTTTATTTTAGTCAGTCTATCAGAAAAAGCATTAAAATTTTGAATTTTTTCGTTGACATAATCTTCAAATGAATCATCCAAAACAGGAGCGCCTAGAAGACGCAGAGTTTTATTGTCAAGAATTTTGATTTTAGGGGCCATAGAATTAAAATTGTGTTTAATCGAGTCTTTGGATGGGCAGTTATCAGAGATATACAATTCACATTTACTAAAATTTAGATCAAGACCTATTGAGCTGAATTCTGAGATTAAGGTTTGAAGGTCATTTAAAACCGTTGCAGCATCGTCACCGAGGGTACCATCATCAAGATACCAAACATTAAATTTAGACTGCAACTTTTCAATTATTGGGTGAATTGCCAGACTAAAAATAGCCGGCCCCAGTGGATCACCCTGCTGACAACCTACTTCTGAAGAAAGTAAGTTTTGTTGGTATGTTAATTTTGAATTTATTGAGTAACATTGCCAAAGAAAGGGATAAAGATCTGGACAATGAGTTTTAATCTGATTCAAGAGAAAACTTCTATCAATAGAATTAAAAGCATTCCTCACGTCAACTTTAAGAACAACCTTCCCGGGTTGGTGAGAAAGATAAGTTCTCAAAGAATGAACGGCAGCTTCGCAACCACCTTTTGAGCCGAAACCAAGCTGAACAGGTTGAAATAGTTTGGATAATTTGAGGCTCTTCAAACGGCAACAAATCTTTGCAGTTAAACGGCGATACGTTGAACCAACTGCAATTGGTCGGATCCCACCATCTTTTTTTATAAGAGCGCAAAGGTTTGCACCATATAAAATATCTGTAACATTATTATTAACCATTATTTCTTACTTAGATTATTAAATAGCTTAAAAATGCACCAGATTTTATTTTACTTACTTTGTACTAATTTATTCACTAAGCTTTCGATAAGCGCCCATAAATTAATTAACCTTCTTTCGATTTAATTACTTGGGGACGTTAAACGCTGTCTAAATAGAATGCAAAGCCGATCGTCCGTAAAATAAACACCAAAAAACCACAACATGACCTAAATACGAACTGAAAGTGTCTCCAACTCTCCGTACAATGGAGAGTAAAAAGTCTATTTGAGACGTCGCTTCATTCTTAGACTTCTCCAAGAATAGAGCGAAGACGTGCGCAGATCATGTCTATAATAGGCAACTCCTAAAACGCTGCGCCTTCCGTGACGCAAGTGAACCATCGAGCCCGTTTCTTTTAATTAGTCCGCGAGTAGAAAAAGCTGGTACTCTGTGGCGGAAAATTGGGAAAAAACACTACTGTTTTGCTTACGCATTAGGTTTCTGACTCAACGGTTAGGTTAATTTTTATGTCTTAAATGGATTTTCAATGTTTCTGATAACTTTGGCTAAGAATTTGGTTTGTTTTAGTACATCAATTAGAAAAAATAAAAAGTTCTTTTTTTGCAGTGCTTATTAGGTTTTGTGTTAGTTAGCAGTTACCTTATCCTGTTCCGCTAGTACCTATCAGTTACGCTTATAGATATTTTCTTTATTAATTAAAACTCACGTACACCGCTAGCACTGCTTAATTACACATAATTACATAAAATTACATAATTAAATACTCAGACACAATGTCATTGAAGCATATCGAGCAATTTGCTAAAAATAATACTCTTTTTGAAGCATCTCTACACTATAAAGTAAATGTTTTGTGTCTAGAATCATAATGTACTCGTTTGCTTAAATTGTAATCGTTATTACATTTTACGATCTAACAAGACTGCCCAAACCAATCACTATAAACGTATTATATAGTTAGCATTATGCTCAGCTGAGTTCAGAGCATTATGCTTGAAACGTAATGACAACAATTTAAGTGAACCATGCTTACATTATGTCACATGGATAATTACCTAACAAGATAGAGCAGTGACTTTATAATGCTCAAAATGGACGACATTAATCGTCTCGGTCATAATACGTAGCCAAGGTTTAGATAAAAAACCCACTTCGGTAGATTATAAAGTTTTTTGAACTTTTGTGGCTCGTTAACATGAAGATTTTAGGTCTATCGGGATCCTAGACCGAAAATCAAATTAAAAGAAAGACTCAACATAGATTGATAAACTGCAATCATTTTAGGTACCAATAAAAATAATATCCAAAATAAACTCCGTAATTTAACATGCAAAAATACTTTTCTATGTAGAATAAATTAACATGCAAACAACATTCCTGATTAATTAAATACTTATAAACTTACCCTCTTTGAGCGACAAGCATATCTTCCAAAACATCTGTCGCATGTCTCTTAACCAGGACCAAGAATCCGATTTGATTAATTACAGTTCCATCTGATCGAGCATATTGACGTGTTCCTGTGCAGTTGCACCCTTATCTTGTCACTGATAAGAAGCCATCTGGAGAAGACATAATCTCGAGCAGATAGACGACTAGCCACATGAACATAAAAATAGATTACTCAGTATGAAGAACCGTGTACTACGATTAGACATGCATAAAAATATGTAGGTAAATGTTGGAAAGCTTAGCTATTATGCTTTGTCTAGATTTCTATTCAGATCGTTAACTAAACTTACAGTTAGTAACCGGTTTCTTCTAGGCAAGCGCGCTATACCGTAGACTACAACGTTGCTTACCATCAGGCAAGTTGTAGTCAAGCGTAAGCCTATATTATGTAAAAAAAAGTACTACTTCTTCCTTTCAAGAAACTGCTTTACATACTTTTGTTTACTTGAGTCTTATAATCGATACTTCTTTTAATGCATTGGATAAGTTACCAACCTACTGCAAAACTGAACATACACACATACTCGTATGTCTCGGGATAAATAATTAAAATTTGCTCAAGCGAATGCTAAGTGATACTATATTTCTGTATTCTTTGATGGTACACTAACTACTTTTTTATCCGGTGTCTTCACCTACAAAGCTATCTATTCAGATAAGAAATCCTTGGTAATTATTCCATTAGCGCATTCGCTCCATCGATTTTATGGCTAGACAAAGATTTTAAAAGCAGGAGTCGTGACATGAGCCTGCGTAGATGGCTCGGTGGGAGGCTTTGAGTCACGATGTGTAATAAACACAGTTACACGCATTCATGTGTCTTCACAACCTTCGTGCGACTTTAGGAAGCGTCTCCACGGGTAATTAGTTTTTATAACCTTATCGCCCACAATACAAGAACCTCGTTCAGATGCACGCACTCGTCTTGTTCAAGGGTAGAGATGTGTGTGAGATGTATCAGTTCATATATACAAAGATAACGTATAGATAGTTTCAAAATAGAAGATTCATTTATTACAATAGTTAGAGAGCGGCACTTAATAGTTGGGTTGGGTTTGTAATTTCTTTACATCTACTTAACTACTGCTACTGCCCTCATATGAAAGAAAATCTCCGAAAAATGTAAAAAGGATGTACTCGTATCTTTCCTGCATAGACACACTTCCTCAGAGACAGCCTGCAGGTACTTCAAGTGAAGAATTGCTACCAATTAGGAAGAGCCATGCCGTGCGGGGTCGTCGCTCCACGCTGTCGCTGGCACAGCGCCAACTCGTTCCAGACTCTTCTATTATTTGAGCAATTTGCACTTACTGCCAACCCCGAACAGGGAGGTATGCTTCCCAGTGTCTCGTGGACAGCCTATTAGTGCCCTATTTGCTGAACATTCTTATGGTAATCCTCGCCTTTACGAGCTTACGCCATCAACACTAAGCTTCTTGCTCTCAAGAGATGGAATCGCGCTTTAAATATACATTACACTTAGAATCGTGTCGTGTGATAGCGTTAAACGATCTTAGCGCCTATAAGGTAAATGTAAAAATAATCTAAGGTAATAAAATATTGTATGGTTATTTAAAATCAGTGTCAGAACACAGTAGTAGTAGGCGATGACACTTATTAACAATTTTTCATTACTGATGTTTACAAAACTGCGCTATTTTACATTTTACACGCAAATCTTAAACGTTGGAGAGGGACATCAATTAAGTACAATAGTGCCATTAACTCATTATCTCACTGCGTTTAATGTTCGCTCTTTAATAAATAGCTCTCTATACGAAAGTGTTGAGAATAAGCGCATTACGCTCAGAATTAGCTCGAGGCGTTTAACTGGCCGATACCTAATCCGCGCTCATTCTGCGGCCAAGTGAGCAAATGAGCATACATTACAGAGCCTGAACGATGAAAGCATAATTGAAACAAGATACTCCGCTGCGTTAGATTAGTGCAAATGGGCGCTCACATCACATTCTGAAGATCAGCTCGGGTTGCCCGCCTTAGAAAGCTATGTGGGCTTACTTCAATGGTTTTAGCATAATCATGGTCGTTTACAAATTATCCGAACTAGGAAATATGAATCTTTACACTCTCTTGGTTTGTTATCAATTATGTTTGTTATGCTTATATTTGAAATAACATATGTTGCAATGGCCGGCTTACGCTTTTGTCATCAGGCTTTTTATGCCGTAGTTTTCATTAAAATTTAAGAACAATATTAGTAATAGTAAGGAGTACTAGTAAAAGTACAAAATATCCCTCAAAATGGTTTTTATTTGTTCGGTGTCAGTGTCACCCTTTATTATTTGAGGAAGTACACCGACGATCGGAAGTCACACGAGTCTTTATTACTGTTGATGACTTGCTATATTTTGCTAAGTTCGGTAAATAAAAACGGTCCGCCGAATCAACCTTGCGCTAGGCGCAAGCAAAGTAAGTTTTTGCTAAGAGTATATGAAACAACTGCAATTAACGCATGGTCAATTCGGAAAAACTTTGTATTATAAGACACTAAACAAAATTACTGTAATCCATTTACAATCAGAAGAATAATAATACGCGCTGACGAAATTTCCATGACTATTTTTAAATCGATTTTCACAAATGTCTATACCATGCAAAACATGAATTTGTTTAAGATTACATAATTTACATCATAAAACAACTCAACCTACGCTCGGAACTAACTTACATAATTAACCAAACATATTCGAACCTTTTAACCCCCGACATCTCTTATTTGTCTCGAGAAAAATAACTCTTAAAAAGAAGGACATTGTTAAAAATAATTTAACCAAATTTATTTCACTTTTTTCTTTAAGAAATAATGAGTTCAGTAATGAGTTGTCATTTAAGCGACAAGTTAAAGAGGCGTTTAGTTCCAGTTGGAAAACAAAGGGTCTGCTGGCCCTTTAGCCCTGACGGATGGAGCCAGGAAGTGAATAAGAAAAGTGGGGAAATGTCGAAATACGTAAAGTATACCTTGCATACCACATAGAATATCACACAATAGTAGGGCGTTTTATAGATACCTACTGATAATGTAATCTGTATGAATACATTATTTATTTTGAAAGAGCATATTAAAAATATTTATACTTACCTACACAAAAATAAATGCCAGCTCTAAGATTTAGCCACACCACTATATTGCAAAAACATCCTTTGTGTAACCTACTCAACCTTAGTTTAAAGGTTTCCTAAACTTATAAATTGCTAGAAGTGTATCAACTACAATTATTAAAATTGACGAAAGGACTCTTATACAAGCATTTCATAAGTCTTTTTACTATGTCACTAAAAATAATATTTAGTTATTTTTTATAAAGTAACCTAATACCTATAGAAAATTTAAAACATCTCCCCGTTCCTAAAACCCTTTCTCCTTTCCCACTGAGACGTTAAAAAGGAAGTCACGGTACAAGTTCATTGCTCTTTACAAAGTTAACAACGTAAGTATAGAAAATAAATGTTACATTGAACATTATGAAAAGGAAAGTCGATCGTTCAATGAAAGTAAGAGAAAAGACAACGGATTCATTAACCGCGTTTTCATGGTTTACGTAGCACTTTACTATACAGGGTACGAGAGTACTGTCTGTACGTATGGTTACTGTTTATATTTGGTTAATTACAACGTTTTTTAACCAACTACATAAAAGGAGAAGTATCTCAATTAGACTAAAGTACTATTTTGCTATAGTTACAATCTTCTAAATATATAAAACTCAAAGATGACTGACATACTGATCTATCGATCAGATCGGGCTAAAATTTGGCATGCTGGATGCTGGTAAATGTTAAGACATAGGCATCCGCTAAGAAAGGAGTTTTGGGAATCTCTCTTTTAAAGGGGTGAAATAGGGGATGCAAGTTTTACTTATTAATGCCAGCATAACTATACAAATCGAAACGTTTTTTAGGCCAAGAAAAGTACCCAAAACAACTAACTGAAAGAAAAAAACTGAAAACTGTCGAAATTAATTATTTCTTGCCAATCGATGATAATATGGCAGACAATGTACGTAAATAAATTTAAAATGAAACACAAACCAGTTTCACTCAACTTTATTATCTTAAGTTGATTCGAGCGACAATATTTTATCATCCAATAAAAGTAATTTATTCTGATTTAAATTAATGTCAGAGTTTAGGAACTGCAATTTTAATATGGCGACGACAAATTAAGATTCCAATAAAATCGGGTTGATAGCCTCGAAACTGAACTGCATTAAGAAACCTAAAGGCGCAGTCACAAAAGTCAATATACAAATAAATTTAAAAATACTAAGATATATATTAAACTATGTAATACAAAATATATAATGGATAATTTTACTGTACATCGACCTGTATCTATTTATTATGTATGTATATATTTATTATGTTGTTGTTAGTTGGCTATGTTTTCTTGCTTCCACTTTGTGGAGTCTGCTATTTGCTCATTTGGCAGATTATTGTTGTTATTATTTTGTACAAATCCTAATTAATTGAAATTATAAACAGTTATGGTTTTTATCATTGAATTTAAAATACAAAGAGGAAAATATTATTATTTCAAACTCGATACACGAACAGTAATTTATTCCATACAATGATCTGCATTTTAGTAACTCATGCATCGAATTGGTGTAACTGAGCCTTAATGATAACGAAACTTATTCGATTCAGCTCAAATACAACTTTCACTTGTTATTTTTAAGCTAAGCCACGCGCAAAGAGATTAGAAATATGCCAAACTCCAATAGAATTGACACCCCTATCCTGACCCGAAAGCAACGGCGTCTAGCTGCGAGTAAAATAGATCCAGAACTAAGACAGCCTAGTACAGAACATCAAGATAATGTTATTGCTGACACTCTTTTAGAAAGCGAAGTAATTCCTACGCTGCGATTGACTCAAAACAATGACGTGTCTCGTGAAAACTGCTCACCTACCACACAACCTAAAAATGACGATCAGCATGTGAGACCTAATCCAAAATCTAATCAAATTGGAGAAGGCCACTCAAACATTTTGGGCCCATCAACCACGGCGCCTGGAAACACGAGTCCGGTGATAATAGAAGATACGAATATTAAGAAAAAAGAATCTTCTAGGATATCTAATAATGTACATCGTGTTCAAAAACGTATCCTTATCTTGGCTGATCAACAAGGAGCTGGACTACGAGCTGCTCTTCAAAAACTTACAGGGGACGAATTCGATGTATCCAGTTATTGGAAATCCAGTGCACCCCTCAGCGAAATAGTTTTCTCTCCTGGCTATGATATAACGACATTTACGAAAAATGATTATGTGATTATAGTTGGTGGCACGAATAATAGGAATCCTTTTGAGTTTACATTAAATTTGAATATTTGGCTTACTAGGACTTCTCATACCAATGTAATACTAGTTGAAATTCCTTATAATAAGTATCTACGTGAGTCTAAAATTAATTATGAACTTAGATTCTTAAGTCAAAAACACAACAACGTAACATTTTTGGATATGAATTATAGCCGAATTTTACCGCGTAACTCAACTATATTCCGAATTAATGTTTGCCGCGAATTGCTCAGAGATATACTGCGTTTAAATTATAAAAAGAGAATGAATGATTACCTCTCTAATGTCAAACTTGATTCATCAGATTACCCAAAGACTCTTGTAGATAATTATACCCAAACGGACATCGATAACTTACCCACTAATCCTGTGATCCAAAGTACCAATAATGACGTAGAAATTATAAACTTAGTACCTACCAACGAAGGAGTACCATCAGAATCTGCTCCTGATATTGATAAAAATGCACATGAGAATAATAATTTATTTCGTGATTAATAAAATAACAGTTACGCATCAGAATATCGACGGTCTCGTTAATAAGTCGAATAAAGTATTAGTTTGCCTTCAAGAACTTGAAACATTCAATAAAAGTATAGATGTTTTGTGCCTTACTGAGCATAATATGGTACATGACGATATAGGGTTATTGAATATACTCAATTTTAAACTAGGATCTATATACTGTCGAATAAAGCGAAATGGAGGATCATGCATACTGGTACGGAATGGTCTAGAGTTCAAAAACATACCTACTATTGAACATATGTCGAAACCTAATATGGCAGAATGCTCTGCAATTGAGTTGACGTCATTTAATATTATCATTATTTGCATTTACAGGCCATGCATCCACTTACGTCTAAATTACGATGCATTTCTATCTATCTTACGTGACATATTAGAATATCTATCCTTAAAGCCCAAATCAAAGGTTATCATATGTGGGGACTTCAATATCAATATTTTAGAACCCAACAAGCTTTCCAAGGAATTTGAACAACTGTTAGACAATTACAACATGAAATTTCAATTTAAACAAATAACTAGGTCTAAGAGCAAAACTTGTCTGGATAATATAATACATAATCATATTAGAGGCTGCAAAGGTGAAATTGTTGAACACGCTCTATCTGATCATTCCTCTCAAATATTTACAGTACCAGTTAAAAAGACATGCACATTAAAATTTTGGTATACACAGAAACGTGACTTTAGCTCAGTTAATTTAAACAAGTTCAAAGAGTGTTTAAGACAACTCACATTTTATGATGTATATAATTGCGAAGAACCGAATACAGCTTTTGAAAATTTTTATGAAATGTTTCTACTACTCTACAATTTATGTTTCCCTATAAACAATAAGAAAATATTCTCAAAGAAACGTCCAAAATGGATAACAAAGGGAATACTTTTATGTTCTAAAAGGAGAAGGGATATGTTGTGGAAGTATAGGCTTTATCCTACTAAAGAAAATAAACGGTTGTTCAAACAATACTCGATTAGGTACAAAAAAATCATGAACTTGACTCAGAAAATTCAAAATAACCATTTTATTAAAAATGCCAAAAGTAAATCAAGAGCAACATGGAGTATTATTAATAAACAAAAGTTTAATATTCCCAAGGATTATATTAAAAAAATAAATTTAGATGGGGGAACAATCACAGATCCTGAAGTCATAGCTCAAAAATTTAATGATTTTTTTATTGACATTGCATCACCCAGTTTTCCGTCTAATTCAAATAATTATAAAATTGATCATGACAAATCTAATTCAATATTCTTGACTCCTACAATACCTCATGACATTCTTAATATTATTGATGCATTGAAAACAACAGAAAGTTTTGGTTACGATGGTGTTACTACAAAATCAGTTAAGTTTGTTGCCGAGGAAATAGCACCTGTTATATCCCATATAATTAACCTATGCATTCTGAAAGGTGTTTTTCCACAAAAACTAAAAATATCTGTGGTGAAACCTGTCTTCAAAAAAGGTGATAAAGATAAGCTTGACCACTACAGACCAATCGCTTTAATCCCTATTATAGCTAAGATTTTTGAAAAAGTGCTCTACGATAAATTAAATTCCTACCTTGAAAGTCAAAATATCATCTCTCACTGTCAATATGGGTTTAGAAAAAAGAAAGATATTAATATGGCTATATATAACTTCCTGAATGAAGTTATATTAGGTATGAACAATAATAATCTTACTGCCGCACTATTTATGGATATGTCGAAGGCCTTTGATCGCGTGGACTATAAAATACTGCTAAATAAACTGTCCCAATATGGCATTAGAGGCACGGCTAATTCACTTTTTAAATCCTATCTTACCGATAGGCTACAAATGACACAAATTAACGGGATTTGTCTAAAAACCAAGAGTGAACGAATTTATTCTTCCAATCTAAAAAAAGTGCTTTATGGGGTTCCTCAGGGCAGTGTCTTAGGCCCATTGCTCTTTTTGATATATATCAACGACTTGCCTAAGGCCACGCCACATGCTGTAACCCTTTTCGCTGACGACAGCACAGTACTATTTAAAAATGGCATAAGAAATAAAAATAATATCGCCAGTCTTTGTCGTGACATTAATTCTACATTAGTATCTATCATAAATTGGCTTGATATGAATAACTTAAAAGTTAACTTAGATAAAACGAATGTTATTAACTTTAGACAAAGACAGTCTAAGAGTCTGAACGAAAATCTGGACATCACTTATTCTGGACATAAAATTGACGAAGTTGGTACAACAAAATTTTTAGGTA
This sequence comes from Macaria notata, assembly GCA_927399415.1. Classification (NCBI taxonomy): domain Eukaryota; kingdom Metazoa; phylum Arthropoda; class Insecta; order Lepidoptera; family Geometridae; genus Macaria; species Macaria notata. The sequence continues at coordinate 9,519,908 of OV656727.1, forward strand.
TACATATTGACAGTAAATTGAACTGGAAGCTTCACACAGACATTGTATCAAAGAAGATAATTCAGTTTTCCTTTGCATTATATAAACTAAGGCAAGTTGCAGATCAGGACACTTTACTAACTGCTTATCATGGTCATGTTATGTCCACGTTGCGATATGGCCTTATCTTCTGGGGAAATTCAACTGACGTCGAGGTTGTTTTCCGAGCTCAAAAAAGGTGTATCAGAGCGATTTGTGGTCTCCGACGTAGAGAATCTTGCAAACCACACTTTATAGAACTACGTCTATTAACTCTGCCGTGCATATATATTAGTGAAACAGCTTTATTTGTTAAGAAAAATTTCGATCTGTTTCCTACACTACTAGGTACACGACGTACAGACAAATTAGCCTGTCCAAGTAAAATGAAAACGTCCCTAATGAGAAAAAGTGTCTTAGGTGGCGCGCCAACCATCTATAATAAATTACCAGCAGAAATTCGCAATTGTGAAGATGTTATGAGTTTTAAAAAGGAACTTAATAAATATCTGGCAGCCAAGGCATACTATTCTTTGAAAATGTTTGTAAATGATAATGATTAATCAATTTATTCTATATTTTGCGTTATTCTGATGTCTATCTTTGAGCCAAATGTTATATTTTGAAATGTTTTTAGTATAGTTGACAATGCAATTATAATGTTATTGTGACATCCTTACATAATATCTATATTTTTAATTTAATTTCCATTCTGTTGTTTATAAGTTGCACGCCCTATGGGTAGGAGTATAGCGTTCTATTATATAATTATGTTACCAACTGTTTTGACCTATATTCCGCAATAAATATATTTTGATTTGATTTTGATTTGATTTGATTTGAACTTTCTTGAAGCGCAAGAAATTATGCAAAATCATGAAACTCTACAATGAATAAATTTTACGTTCCTCTTATGATGCATTCTAAGCTTAGTATGGGGCTAGATGGCGCTGTGTGATATGTCCTGAAATATTTATTTATTATTTATTTATTTATTCTCTCTCTCTCTGCTCAAATATTGTATCTATGAAATAATAAGGTAGCATTTGTATCGTGTTTATAACGACAAAATTAATGTTAACACTAGCTTAGCTCGTGACTTCGTCCGCGTGGAATAGTTATTACCATAAAAACGGTTGTAGTGAGTTAATCGTAAAATATAGACCTATACTGTCGCGGAAATTTTGTTAGATCATTTGAAGAGAAATAATTATTTAATACATATTTTTTTGATACCTTGAACCATTTTCGCAGCGCACGTAACGTAAGCCCTCAAAGATGAATAATTTTCCCCGTTTTTTCCACATTTTCCGTTGTTTCTTCGCTCCTTTTAGTTGCAGCGTGATGTTATATAGCCTAAAACCTTCCTCGAAAAATGGTCTAAGTATTCAACACAAAAAAAAAATTCAATTCGCACCAGTAGTTCCTGAGATCAGCGCGTTCAAACAAACAAACAAACTCTTCAGCCTTTATAATATTAGTATAGATTTCTACCATAACATTTCAGGGAATATAAAAATATTATTGATATACTACAAAATAAAGACAAACTTACTGTCCTTGTGGTTAAACTAGTCTGGCAAAAACAACTACTATGCAAGTAATAGCTTTAGCTTTATAAGCAAGTGTCTATAAACAGGTACGAAGACACATCACCTCTCATGGGTACATATTGTTCATCTTGAAACGTACAAACAGACATAAATAGACATAATAGCAGCAAAAAGCATTGCTAAAGAACCCTGTCTAAGATCAAAGTAAGAGCAGGCATTCGATGCCAAATGGGGAAGAAATATTTTTACTCCGTAGACATTTAGTGGCCACTTACAGTACTTACTTGTTTGATACTCTATGCCCGTAACTTGAGCTGCTATAGGTAATATGTATGTTCTTATGTGGTTAATAAAAACGTAATGTTTGATCGTCATACCGCTTCCAACCAGCAGTGCGAACGTAATTTAACTTATTTTGTAAAAAAAAATATGTTGTACATATGTTTGCGACTTGTAAGTTTTTATAATTCTTAAGCTGTGTTAATTCCAGTAAATACCATTAAAACGAAGTAAACACGTTAGTCATAACAATATATGTATTTTAGAAATAATAGTACATATCTATAGAGATAGATGCTAATCTATCGAAAAGCCGCCTTTGCAACACAAATTATAACCATGCAATACATAAAGCATTTTTTTCAGTACATTTAAGTATATATGTAGTTTGTTACTTCACAGGCTATGGCAACATCCTGCAATAACGTGAAGTGTGTTTGGGATTGTCTTAACACTTTCAAAATGAAAAAAAGTTTTAAAATACCAAACATTAACTGAATGTTTTAACATATAGGTAATCTAGGCTTGACGTAATAAAATTATTAATTTCGTAATTAGTACAATTTTCTTGAGTTTCAAGATACAAATAAACTATCAAAGTGCCTAGTTATTTCCATTATATTTAAGGCTGTGCTAAGGGTCCAGGTCTTGGAGTGAAACCAGTAGCCATTAGCGGATGCCTAGGACTGGAGGTGCAAAAACAACAGGTAACGAATCGGGAATGCGCCCGGGATCTTCTGCACTTGCTAGGAAAGGCAAGGGTAGATACTTGCAAAATAAATGTATGAGCGGATAAAACCGAAACTAAATAATTGTATCGGCGATACAATATGATATTAATGAGTTGAAGGCAAATTAATTGTACAAGTGCTGCCATAAAACGCGATCAAGACTGTCTGGTGCGGAATCTAAGGACCGATCAACCGTTTGATTGGATCAGAAGGCTCATTATTATTTATTGCCAACGCAGTTGTTCGTATGAATAATTTTATTAAGTTTGGTTAGAAAATGAAACTGTTTATTTCAAGTACTCCCGCCAATTAAATAATCTAATAAGCTGTAAATTACGTTATTTGTTCTCCTGCTTATTTCTGTTGGTACTGAGCTAAAAATCAACAGGTTTTTGTTAAAAAACGACGAAAGTAAGATATGCTCATTTTTATTTAGCAGCAATTCGATAGTTATTAATATTTACAAATTAATTACAACTTTAATAAGATTGAAACTCAAAACCAAGAACTACATCCCTGTTTATAAATTTCATTTAATTAGACGCTTATTCACAAAAGGCTTTTTATTTACCGTTTGATTACACGTAATGATCAATAACATCATTACACAGGTTGTCGTTAATTTATCTGCATGCCTTTCTATACCTCCATTACATAGAAAAGATACTACTAAAGTCAAATGGAGCGATCCATCATCTTCCTTTTGGAAACTAACCAGAACCACGACGATAAAAACGTTTCCGCGCAAGATAAATTGAAAAGATTTACAACACGAGCCAAGAAACGCTTACAAACTTCAAATGAGAAAAATAGAAAGAAATATCGTCTCTCGTCGGTCAATCTGTATCAAAGTGAATAAAGATCTCGGATAGTTTTTCAGTAAAAATAGAGGAGATAGTAAATAAAACAGGTAACCATTTAGACATCAGAGAACTTATTAAGCTGTTCATCTGTGACAATGTAAATTATTTAATTTATTTCGTTATGTTGTACATTTAGTTAGTAAGTATATAGGTATAGTGTTATTTTTATTTCATCCACGTTGATTTACTAAAATAGGTAGTTATCTACATTATATGAGATTGAGCTTCGAGCACCTAGCTGACAATAAATACGTATCGAGCAGATATAATAGGATCTAGTTATAGGCATACAAAATCTAATACAAAAACAAAGTGGCAAAGTTCTTACGTTTTTTACATTGAACAGTCTGACATTTTACACTCTTACAAGCAACATTGAAGTTTTCTTTATTGAGACTGGAATGAGTTTTTATGATTAATAATGAAGAGACATAGATTACGCCACAGTTATCCTAGATTTTTAATTCAATCAAATGCCAAAGCTCAGCAAGATATACACTCTTATTTATATTGGGACCTGGCCAAGCGATTGGTGGAAGTGTCAGTCTCCAGAATGCTGGCTGCTACTTTGCTTAAAAGGTGAGCATTGTTATACAACGCGGATATGCCGCCAGCATTTTGGGGACCTTTCCTTCTACTACAGGTATTTTAGGTTAAGTATTTTAGTTTTAGAAGTAGTTTAAGTTTTTTCACAGATTCTCGGGCCTTACGCCCGGTATTTTTAAGGCATCAGTGGGGCCGTAGCCAACACTGAGAGGCCTTTTACAATGTTATACTTAAAATTAAGTAAAAAATACAGATAGAGGATGTTAGGTATATAAAGTAACTATTGCAGACATGGTATTAATGTTAGAGGCTATTGTGTTGAGTTGTTCATTGACTTAATTAAACTGGTCTATTGTACGAGGAACGGCACCCGCCAGTTATGCCTCATTCATAAAAAATATAGCGGGTGATGGACTTGCCACTCACTAAATGGGCCCTCCACAGAAGGCAGCCTAAGATGACGCCGGAAGGGCAACATTGGTGTGAGTGGCTTAGGGTGTCGAGAGGTGTGCTGCGCGTTCTCTGAGCGGTACTAGCGGCGTTATGCCCTTTAACACTTCCACCCTGGAGCTTAGGTACTTAGCTCTTGCGTCTTCCACTCCCGGACGGCCAATCAAGGCAAGCCGGGAGGCAGGGGGTCTCATTTAGCCCCCAGGGAATCGGGGTCCGCGGTGACGCCACTCACCGACGACTCGCCATAAAGTCGCCCCTGCGGTTTAAGTTTTTTTATTATTAGTCTTTTAAATTAGTTTTTAACGAAATGCAAAATAATTTATACATATTTACATTAAAACAGCATAATAAAATTATAATCAAGTCTCATAGCGGCAGAAATAAAATAGTTCAGTGCTCATTGCGTCGGTGTATAAAACTGTCGCCATCTGTACGCGCGCCCGCGCCGGTAGCAGTTACTGCTTGGTTAATGGTTATGACCTGTGTAAGCATTAGTTTATCTCGTATCTTTACTGCGCAGGAGTTGTCAGTTCAACGGGCTTGGAAGTTGCGGATTTAGAGCTTTGCTGTGGAGCTAGTGATGTATGTGCAAGTTTAAGGTTTGTGGATATCTCTAATAAACAAATATAAATTTTAGTGTTACATTCACCACATCACATTAAACCACAGGTTAGCATTTAGGTAAAAAAAACATATATTGCACCAAAGGTTATAGTGCCATGTCATTCAATATTACAAATTATTTTCTGTGCAATCCTATTAGCAGATATGACATCAAAATTATGAAGTTAACATATTATGTAGACTAAAACGATATAATTCTCTAAGTATTCGATGTACCACATAAAAACAAAGTTCATCGACACACCAAAGAACTCCACGAACTAATCTCCCATCCCGACTAATTGTTGAAAATCAAAGCTAACTGTAACTAATAGATTTCTCGGTGGCGGAAGCAGTGCGTCATCAAGGGTGGTTAGGCGCTAATGCGGCGGACGAAGAATGGACGATTACGTGCATTACGGAGACCATGGACACGTGGAGTACGACACTATACTGACTTAAGGAGATTTCATACTAAATTATTTATATCGGTAGGTATAGCAGACAACCTTTTAGTCGTTCCAACCTAATAAAACTGGAAAAGTCAGACGTAATATGTATGCGAAAACTCCTAATAATATAGCGATAGGATACGTCGCAGAACTGCAACGTGTGGCGTTTCGTTGTATCATATCATCAGTCGGTGTCATGTTTGGGTCACAGTGCCAGTTCAGTTAGGCATATAAATAAAGAGACTCCTTTGGTTTATTTGATAGTCGTAATCGATTATACCTATATTTCAATCACAATAAAATTGTTTCTAAAGACTTTATATAACACCCACCAAGCGCTCTCAATGAAAAAGTTTACATGGGTATTTTAATAATGCAATTACAGAATCCTTAAGCCAGTATAAATTCAAAAAACCTCTCATCGAACGTCATTATTTAACCTACTTACTAACTTACTATTACTTGGGAAAGATACGTACCTACATTTAAGAAACATTGAAAAGCCTCTCGAGAAACTGATGAACAAGCTTCTTTATGTAAAATCCACCGCCGACGCAGTCCGCCTTCAGATGTGTAATTGGTCATCCACTGGTCACTCTCACGATGTATGGGAATCGTCGTTTTGATTTATTCGATGTTTCCGATCTATCTCGCCTATGCTGTCGTTTCCTGCCACTTGCACACGCCAACTCTAATCGTTACTTATCTAATAGGTTTTATTACTAGGAAATTGACTAGATCTATAAGATAGTTAAGCTTATCAACAAATGATTGAGCTTATACTCACTATAACTACCTAGGTTTTTATGCGTAAAAGGTGTTACACATAAATCAAATATGCTGCCCAAGCATCCAAAAGAAAAATGAATCATTGATTGACGAAACAACAAAAAAAAACTTAGAGGCCTAACTACATATAAGCCGAAAATAAAAAATGTGATCAGTTTTGTATATGAATTTTGTACTTATTAGATTTTTTGTCATTGTGAATGTACTTTACAATTGCGTTTTTATTATACCGATAACAGAACATAGCATAGCATAGAAACGTTGCGGTTGAGAAAGTGTCGAGACCGCATCTTCGTGAAATGTAGCAACTATAAGGAAATCTCTTATATCTCTTCTAATAACTACAAAGTCGGTCTGTTCCTTCAAATCGACCACAGCTAGAATAAATCCGTGGCGAGATGAGAATGTCAGCCGCAACTTATAATTGTTATTATCTGTAGCCGCCATGCCAGCTCTACCTAGCACTTCTCGGTAACCAATGATTGCTATTTTTGCGAAATATGAGCCTATTGTGGTTCGAAGAATTAATATTTCATACCTGTCTATGTTTTATAGCATCTCACTAGGTATTGTGTAAGTGCTTATTGTACCCAGGTTGGCAGCGTATGTAGGCAAAACCATTATCATCAGAGCAAAACAAAATTAGTCTGGTACAAAAATGTTCATATTATTTCTAGTAACAAAACTTAATTGCATTTTATCTACCTAATAGTTTACCCAAAAATCAATATAGCAATAAAACATTCACCACGGTTATTAGCAGCCCAAAACTACCAATCGAATTGAGAAAAACTGCAAACAGACTAGATCTATTAAGAGCTTTATGATCATTTAGCAATATTCCCAGTGATTGCCACCTGCTACCGTGTCCAATTTTCGTTTACTGATTGCTTTTGGCACGAATAATCAAATCTTCGAAGCCATAACCCATCGATCAAAGAAATCTTATATATTTGCATGATCATCATCATAATCTTCTTCAGCCCTTGTGTTATCACTTGGTGTTATTAAAATTTTAAAAATGATTTTATTAGAAGTTATCTACAATTTTATTAAAAGTCTACGTTTCATTTATTACAAACCTATTTCAGATGCTCGTAATAATTTATACTTCTAAGCCCAAGTCTAGTTAAATTCTAATTTTGCGCAGCTTAAAACGGGATTTCAAGAGAGAGTGTGATCGGCTACCTGACTATTAATATTAATAGGGAACTTGATAGGATAGATAAATCATTCCACGCGTCTCGAGATGTCAATTAAGATATAGAGGATGTCCTGCTACATTTTACATTAACGCGAAGATTTCTGAGACTTGGTTAGATCTCCTAGATTACTTGATTCGATCATCATGCACCGTGCATCCTCGGTTCTTTGTAAGTAGGTGTCGCGTGGGCGTGGCTTTACTGTTTGTTAGATATCTAGCTATTCTATTATGTAAGGGATCTAACTTGAGTCATAGTACTGTCTAAACATGCAAGATTTTAAGCTTCTACCTAGGTCATAAGGAAGGACCTTCTCTCATTCTTTATTGTGTTCATAAAAGGAGAACAATATATCAAATTCAATGTGTTGGAACTGGCAGTATGAATTTACTATGCGACAAGCATTTTTTTTTCCGGTAAGTAATTAAAGTTATATCAACATTTTACAAGAACAAGAGTGTTTATTGTGTTCGATATTACAATATCATAACAATTAATTAGTGTTGACCCCATACCTGGGCACATAAGTACTTAAACAGGTGTCTCCATAGATTTACATCACCTAGATACCTCTCAATATCTACTAACTTTAAAAGAACGTGTGAAAAAGTCTATAAAACAAGGTTTAATAGAAAGATGCTATCTGTAGAATAGGTCTGCGGCTGCCGAGGCGACTAGGATTTAAAAGGAAATGAGCGATTTGCTACCACATCATGGAGGATCAATGTCCACATGACTCATTTCCCATGGCGATTAACTAACTCGTAAAATCTGCATAGTGTGGACTGTGGACTGCCCTGCACGAGAGACGATGGCCGGCTTCACATCACTATTAATTCGAAAAGCCTGAGGCCTGGTTTTGTTGTAGGCTACTGGGTTTGTGTTTGAGTTTATTAGCTTTTAAATGTTATGGAAACTCAAGCACAGGTTTGATTTTACTCTTTGAAATCAAACAACATAAAATTATGTTTCATTAATTTACCAAAACGATCTTCCACGGCTCAGCAATCATGTTCAAATCTCAAGGCTTTGAGGTTTCGAATTTCAAAGAAACCAAATCAGAAAAAAGCATACGAAAATCAATTTGTACATCGATTGAAGTGTTCGGCAGCAAATCCGCATTGATTGACCGATCCCGGAAACCAAGACATGCCATCTGTGATTCATCTCACGACAAGTTGATATGGGTTCTTTTAATTAGGAGTAAATCAGGTGTGCTTTATTAGGGTCATCACAGAATATAATGAGTAAAAAATAAATTAAAACGTGTAGCACAGAATACAGAAGTACCGTAATTTTAATTGGATATATGGAGTTTACTTTATTCTGTAATGTTTTGAATTTTTTTTTTATATATAAATGGTAGTTTCATTATGACCTACTGACCTTAACATTAACGTCATTAAAATTATGATAATATCGAAAATGTCAACTTATTTAAAGAAGAAAAATTCAATTCCAGTTTGAGAACCCTAGTCCGGAATCAGATTTTACTCTTCAATGTCTTGTATTTGGTTGATTTCGATTCTTGGAAGAATCCTATAGAAAGGCATGTGAGAGTTCCCATTCTTTGCTGTTGCGTAACTATTTAGATGCGCTGACAGAGCAATATTCGCGCCAACAGCACGATGGCCAAAATCTGCATAGTTATGCAAGAAGTGACTCTGCACAAAATTAGATAATATTTGTAATAAAAAGTCTGGTCCATTCAATTTTATTGAAATCCAAAACTATAAAACATAGATCCTGATATTCTGTAACCAATATTTTTTTTTCGTAATTCCTACGAAACACTCCCATAAAAGTAGGTGCAGAGTAGAAGTTCTCGTATGTTACGAGTAAGAAAGAACAAACCAAAAGGCACGTGCTCGTAATCGCTTTCGTTCCATTCCCTTTCAAATATCCGTAAAAGATTGGAAATGGAGTAAGTAATAAAGGCAAGTTCTCCGTCTGTATGCAATGGTCAGATCCGTCGTAAAAATAAACGCATATTATAGAGAGAACATTCCAACATCCCCTACACGCCGCGGACGAGGGTAGCATAACGGATATGAAACGGAAGATTACAATAACATGAAAATATATTACGGCCGACATTCGGTCAAACGGACACAGCTTTTTATTACAAATGAATATGAATATTCTTGCGGCCCCGGATATGTGATAATAAAATATCAGCATAAACTAGTTCCTACCAATACAAGGAAATGCACAAGTAATTTGTTACAGAATGAGCTTTCTCAATAATCATAATAAATTAACTGACATATTTAATATTGTATATACGCAGCTACATTTGCTTTTACTACTATTGAAAACTCAGTGAGCATATAAATCGAGTTCAAGAGAAAGTGCTATTCAATATGACCTTATGCGACAATGTGAGGTGCAGCCTGAATTTAGAATTAGAAAATAATGCAACTGCTTTACAAAATAAACACTTCTAAGTCTAGCGAACTCTGATATCTATTTAATAAACAACGATCACGGACGTAATGTAGAAATTGCAAGAAGAATCAGCCTTGAATAAGTTTACACAAGCATTAATTTAAAACGTAACTTTGTTTCAGTTTCGACTACAACACAAAGTGGAAGTCAAATATAAAATTACTTAGAACCCATTGTATTGTTTTCGTCAGATTGTTTACGTAAGCACAATAAGAGCGGATATATCAGTCAATACTGTCAGCGAGACCATAAGACAGGTAACAAGAGTAAAGTGTGTCGCGTGCGCAGCGAAGATGCGCTGTGGGCAATCATTCCGTTAATTGGAGAGAATCATCATTGTAGAAAGTGGGCGACGATCCATGGCCGCACCAGCCGGCCTGTGCTCCGCGTGTCAACGACAAGGCGACACTCGGCCGAGAGTGCAACAAACTGGCCGCTACACGCTCGCTATTCATTTACTTGCAGCGATGCTCGGCCACGATCTCCACCTATACAAACAAACCAACCTTTCCTCCGATAGATGCGACCTCACGCGCGACATCACAGTTAAACTTCATTACGATCGAGGAAGTAAATCATAGGCCGAGTTATGCGCTATTACAAGTGACTGCCAACACCTACAATAACACCTGTCGTGCCGTATAAGGTTCGATTTAGATGCAAATCAATAATGAGCATTGCGTCATGTTTTATGGTAAAGGTCTATTCACGATCGTGAAAGGCGAGTGGGCATAGATATAATGGAGGAATGGCTGAGGTCGCTGAGTCAGTGGCCCTTCCTGCAGGCCTTTTGGGGGATTGTTACGTGAGCACTGAGCGGCACACTAGTACGTGGCTCGCACGCCAATGTCAGCCGCATTGTCTGGGCTTGGCTCCACTGTTAGGATAGCTCATTGCCTCCGCACTGCAATAGGCAAGAGGTATTAGTATTGCATTTTCATTATTACGATCGTTTGAGTTCAAGTTAATAAATAGATTTTTCATTTTGTAGGAATTTGTAACAGCGCGGTGTGTTAGTAGAAACCCATAACCTTCTTTATTCAAATATAACTATTAAAACTTATATAGAGCCTCTATATAAGCTTTAACTTATCAATTATTCAAAACAATATAATTTTACTCTTTGGAAGATTGAAACCGCACACTTAGAGACAAGAAATAAAGGTACCATATAGCACATATTGTCAATATAAGTAACTAGGTAGACACAACGTTTATGAATGTCACAAAAAGTTTGCTTACTAACTTAGTACTTCTGAGAGTCAGACTAAAATCATCTTGCAGCAAATCGCCTCATTTACCCGCTTCACTCCTTTATGTTGATTATCATCAGATTACATCACACAATGCATGATTGCTGGCAAGCTGCAAGATTATGCGGCCACATTAGCATACGCACATGGCGAGGCCTGTCGACTACTCACTAATTAGTAACGTACATACTATTCAATCATTACGTTAACCAGAGGCAATAATAAATTAGAGACTACTAACTATCCGTCATCTGTACAAACCAGTCAAATTCTTCTTCTTATCGAAGGAAAGTGGCCAACTCTGGTGTCGAGAAATACCTCTGACATGGCAAGACGACTGACGACTACGACAAGCAGCCGGGACCTACAACTTAACGTATCATCCGACCCACGGAAGCGCCCCAAATGAAATGCCCTTCTGACTCATTAGTTTATTCAGCTTAGTGATATATTTGCATCTTTGTAAAAAAAGTTATCCCAACAGCCTGTCAACATCTTTTTTGACCAATGTGCATATGATTTTTTCTACAATGAGGCATCTATAGGCCAAGTCGTTGCAATGACCACTCATATCTAAGCAGTCACGACATATTGTTTACAAAACGCAACACGATGTAAACAAACTCGATCGAGCACGATTTTATTGAGTTCACTTGCATTTGTATAAACGAAATGTTAATTTATGAACAAGTCTACATATTTATTAATTACTACGTAACCTATGCCAAGAAGAAAGTTATCTTTACATAAGCATAAGGCCCGTATTTATAACTGAAACTCGAGGTCCATGTAACGTGGCATGTTTTCGGGATCCCATGGACAGTTTCAATGATCTAATTTAAATTCTGAAAAGGTAGATATTATTTGTGTAAAAAAAAATATACCAAATTCTTCTCAAAACAAATGGTGTGATTCAAGCAATAAAGTTAAGTAATAATGTGAACTTGTAGGTATTTCAAGAAAGTAAATATGCAGCTTCGAGGCATTCAAATGTTCTTTTTTTAGCTTCGCAAAAGAATGAGTTAACTAATGGCCTACAAGCGTGTTTATTACATCAATTAGTCCGTAATCAGTTCTTGTTCATGAACATATTGCGTCGGCAATAAAAAAGCAAGATAATAATGTAGCTGGATAATCCTGGCATATACGTAAGGTATACAAAATGTATGTTACAGATAAGAATGCACGGCAACATGCTTCGTGTTATGTCTGTCCCATATGTATTCAGAGTAAATTAAAAAAAAAGTCTTTTAAATACATGAAGGACAGGTCCCGAAAATAAAATGCCTATTAGTTTAGGCCAAAAATATTGAAGACTATACTATTATAGAAAGACCACAAGACATCATTTGTTGATTGAACGCATAGTGAGACAAACCAAGTACCTACGTATTGAAGCTTTACGCTTTCCATCAAATAAAAAATAAAATTGCTATCATTACATCGAATATAGATATTTTTGTTAAAATGGATATAATAAGTAACGAAGGAACGCGAAAGACGTCGCAATAAGTTCACTCTTCGATTTGTCAACGTCGGAACACATCGCCGCGGTTGTCAACCGCAAATAATAAAACGATAAAAACGCCGAGGGGGAAAATGTAGACCAGCATGTAACATAACTAAAGACATAAAACAGGTTCGCGATGGAAATGGTTTCTCACAATCAAATACCTTCACACATTCCCAGTAGAGCACAACAACATCACCTGCACAATAAACGCTTCAAAATAGACAATGCGCAGATAAAATACGTAGAAGATGACAGAGAAAAAATCTGTAGCGAGCTTAAATGGTATCAAGCAGGACTCGTTATTAGGTACCTATGTCGTTTGACCGGGACAGGTGTCTAGATTTTATTCACATGTTTTATTTTTTGAGGATGTCGGGTGACATTTTTCAGTCTGTAATTGTAGAGGCCGCCGTTCCCGCGAATATAATTCATAGTTTTTTGACGGCCGCTTGATGGAATCCCGACGTGTGCGATCACCTGTCTCTCACCATACATCACCTAATTTGAGCTCGTTATAAGTTAAATGCGCCCATAACTCTGCTCGCGTAATTGCGGGCATATAATAAATACTTTGTCTTTAACTTTATTTTGGTATCGTCATTTGTCTTTTTGCTGTGGTGTTGAGTGTAGCCACGCACTTTAGTTAGTTGGCAGGTACTGTAGATATTCGGCATATAAAAAAATAATTTAAAACAATAGCAAAGTACTAATTTCATACTAAGAAGTTTCAAAACAGAAACTAGAGCGGTTAGTTTGGTCCGATTTGATATTTGTTAAGACATTCCTCGATTAAACGCGCATCAATCTTTCGACACAAGTATTTCCGAGTGTAACCCAGTTCCTGCGGTTTCTAACTGCTTATTGTGACGCTGCCAGTGCTAAAACCTAGACAATTCAGTAAAAATGTTGAATTTAATGGAATAATTATAATTAAACCTATTACCATGTGTCATACGGACGCATACGGATAGTTGTGCGCGTAAAATAAACAACATATTTAGATACATTATACCTAATGAAAGCTATTTCTTTGCCAGTAGAATGATAAAGTAAATATACATATTTAGGAAGGTAGGTATTACATTAGGAATCGCAACATGTTAAAAGATTTTTTTTCATCGATGCATGCAAAAGATATAACAGTTGAATTATTTATTAACATTGTGTTGTGACTGCGTAATATTATGCAAAATAGTCATATGTACCTATTAGGTATTCACATTGGAATCTACTTGACTAAGAATTAATTTACTGTAGAATGAAAATAGTATTAATTTGAAACTCGCTTATTTCACTTATTATGTTACTTGATGACACGTTTTAAAAATTGATAAGACACAGGTGGCTCAAAAGAAAGAATGCGAGTACAAAATTGAAATACAATCATTTCATCGCACAGATCGTTATATTGTGAATGCAATAAAGTTACAGATGTTTAATTACGAAGCCCTTTATGAATAATCTTAGTAAGTCATCTATCATACCGGCGTTATGATTTTTGCATGAGCGTATTAAGGAATAGAAATCAAATAGAATGAATATAAAAATCTCAATCTTGTAATTGGAACTATAAATAGATACGTCATTTTTAATATTTGTCATTTCTTTTTTGTGTGTCTCGTAATTTAGAGCATAATTCCACCAGCACCAACAAATATACATGGGCACGCAAGCTTTAGCAATTTAATTAAAAGCCTTGGGATTCTCAATAAAAAGATTTGCTCTCGACACGACTGTATTCTGAGCTTTAGATAGGAATAGGAACCCACCAGTGTAGCTTGATATAAAGCAATCTATAGTGAATCATGTCAGTTGACAAGTAAAAAGAAAAAAAGTACATAATATCCTAGATCCGTCTCCTACGTATGTGTTACATTAAAAGTTAAAACACATGTTACGTAAAGGCTGTGTGCAAATATGCTGAATTTGATTACCAAACGAGACTTGGAAATGAGTTACCATTTCCAAGCAGTTTCACTACACTTCATTAACGTTTCCGAACTGAAATAATATAAAGGTTACGTTTGCTTATTTTATTTAATAAAATGTTATATCACATTATTGCGAAGTCCGATATTTGTACAAAAGTTAAACCAAAAACAAGCAGAATGGTGACAAGTTAACCAACCCAAATAATAAGGATAAATTTCTAATAACATTGTCCTATATAATATGATCCACATTTCGCTCGAAGATCTAACTTAGCCTTCAATTCCAATGTCACCGAAGCATCTTGTGGTTTTATTGAACACAAGGCCCTTTTCATTTTCTCTGCGGGTGCTCCGCAATTACCAGAAGCCAAAAGCGTAACCTTAACTTGACACACTTCCATCGAGGATTACATACAATAAGCTTACCAGCGTGGGTGGCTACCCTGCGAAATTGGATTATAGCTGCCGTGGACTAGCCAAGCTCACTAGACTGCTGAGATTGGCCGAGACGAGGATAGATAGATATAACCCCTATGGACTACAAGAGGATATAAAACCTCTTTACCCTTTAACCTCTGTAAGTTAGATACTTTTTTGAGGATAACGGAGGTCGTGAAGGTTTAGGGTTTGGTCTATTTGTGAAAATCGCCGGATTATTGTTGATGCCTTGTTTATTATTTTCAGTTGTAAAATTCCTTTGGGGTCTTTTTGTTTTGGACTCTGGCTTGTTTGTTTTTGTTTCACATATAATTTAAGCATTTGTAAGTAAAATTGGCAGTGAAAAAGATGAAGTAAAGCTATATTTTATAATACAAAATTTAGTAACAAAAAAATTTCGACGCTTGTCACTCTTTTCACAAAATAAATAAACAGCATAGATAAATAAGTTATCTGGTTTAATTGTGTTAAATTAATAAGTTATAAACTAACAAAAGTAGCGGTCTGTTACTTTAAACAGCCCGTTATGAAATAGCATATGAACATTATGAAATGCTAGTCTAAGTTTTTCTGTAGTGAGTCGGTGGTGGGTATGTGGCGTGCACTAGTCACATAAATCAGGATGTTCCTAAGTGCAACTACGGTTGGCCTACTTTGTTGGTTACTAAACCGTTCAATTCACAGGGATTAGGCATTTACAGTGCTAGTAATTTTACGAGCTAATTAGTGCTGTAAAACGTTTTTATCGTTCGGTTTGACCAACTGAAAAAAATTACAATGGTTTTTTCTCAATCAAAATAAGTATTGTCCACATATTGTTAAAACAACAGTTTTTAACAATACCTTTGTTTTTTATGTGTAGGTAGAAACGTAAATAAATATTTACATAGAAGGCATTCATTTTCATCATATTTAAACCAACAAATATTATTTGTGTAATCAATCTAATCACTGCTTACGTATCCTAACAACTAGCTGTGCCAGCGACTTCGTCCGCGTGGAATAGTTACCAACGGAAGCCCTCAAAGATGAATAATTTTTTCCCATTTTTTCCAGATTTTCCATGGTTTCTTCGCACCTATTAGTTGCAGCGTGATGTTATATAGCCTAAAGCCTTCCTCGATAAATGGTCTATTCAACACAAAAATAATTATGCAAATCGAACCAGTAGTTCTTGAGATTAGCGCGTTCAAACAAACAAACAAACTCTTCAGCTTTATAATATTAGTATAGATATTGACATATACAGGCAGATACATGCACATATACGTTTTTATATTTATGCAGCAAAAGATAAGTTATTTAGCAAAAGATAATTATTTACAGTGGCTACAAGTTTATATACTTTTTTATGATGATCTTATTTTATAAATAGTTCTTAGCTGTGGAAACAGTAACCTCTGGAGGACGTTCCTTTCATAATAATCCTTTCACAGAGCGGTCGGCAGTAGTTGCGTAAAATCGACGGTTGATGTGAACCATGCCTTTTGCTTGGTATTTACATTCGATTCATATCAGTTCACAGGGCATTCAATAAGACTAAATTCCTATGCGATTAGTGAGAAGTATAGTAAACTAATAGATGAACGCGGCTTGGCTTGCGTAGTTTTTTTTTAATAAATAGTAGTCTATGCCACAAAGCTAAGTAAAGGTACCACTGCCACCAAACCAAAAATCATGAGGATCCGTCGTTCCTTTGCGAATGCGAAACAAACAGACAAACAAACACTTTCAGTTTTGATAATGTTTCATAACATGGTTTTTTTATATAATTTACTTTGTTTGAAACCACCTTTTAAATTACATTGGTCGGTCTTCAGTCAACAAATTAAGCACTTCTATAATGTGTTGGTATTTCCTATGTTAAAATAATAACATGGTATAAAAGCATCCCGTTGCAATATGATCGAGATTGTAGGGCAGGTACACAGGATATCACTAGTGTTGTAAGACGGCCTCTTTGTCGGTTGCTACACTCAAGAATGGTATCGTATAAATTGTTTTTTATCTAGCTGAATCTCTAATGTGAACATTATTTTTGAACAGAGAGTCCTTATTTGGACATTAAGTTGATTTAATGTTACGTTGATTATTTTTTGAACTTTGAGCCAATGGGCCACTGCCAAGTCTAAATTTTTACATATTATTATGACTTTTGTCTACCTTGTGGCAAGCATAAATAACACTGTGGTTCAACGTAGTGTAGATAGGTACCTATGTACTTTCATGAATTTGAATGGAACTTTCTTTCAAAAATCTCCCTCCATGCATCATGTGCATGATTAATTACGCTTTAATGATGTCAAAATGAAAATTTTAATCTATAAACGTTGATATTCGTTAAATATCGTATAAAGTCTTCATTTAACGAGCACGTCGTTAATATCAATCTTGATAACACAGATTTACGTAGATAAAAAACCTAATTAGGCGTAACTGATAGTTTGTACACTTTTATATGCAGTGCATGTTTCAATATCAGCGATTAGCTTTAAAAATCTCCCTGCATGGGCAATATCCGTTGCATGAAGGAATTTCTGATTATAAATCACTAGAGGATATGAAATAGATGAAGCAAATATCTCTTTTCCTTTTCTTTACTAGTTTCATTTAGTTTCGCCTAAAAGGAAACTTGTGCTCTGTACAATATGTCGTACGAAAAAACAGTAACATTGTTGAAACGAATGATTTATACTAAATACATTAAAGTAAATACGATTCCATCAAGCAAGTATTTTAGAGCCCACATTCTGTGAAACAATTTAAGGTCACTGTAACAAAAGTCGAAGACCTTAAAGTTAGCCTGTGGCAATACATTTGTACAGCAGGTTTTAGACCCGTTTTACAATAGACAAAAATGCTTAAACAATAAAATGTAAACATCATACGACAAAGGTAACACAACTGGTTAATTTTTAGGAATTTGGGGTCGGAGATGTGCGAGCCGAGGTCCCTTCACAATGGGCTTGTGACATATAAAACAACTGTACAAATTGTATCCCAGTATGACATGTGCTTAACCTAAAACCATTACAATGTCGCATCAAGTTGAATGCATGTGTTTTTGTGTATAGCGGTATGATGTTTAAATGTATAAGTAATCAGAGTTTCAACGTCGTTTACAATAAGTTGTAGAACCCTAATACGAGCAATATCTACACTGTTTTCAAACCAAAACTTTTACTAACGACTCCAGTAACAAGCATTTATTCCATTTTCATAACACAGCCATTCAAACACGTAACAACTTTGAACAACTCAAATTTAACATTTTGTTTGATATCAAAAGCAAACTAGAGCGAGTGAAGTTGTTGAGTTGGTGGCGTTTTGTAAAATTAACACGTCCGTGTCCGAGCATGCTCGGGGCGATGGCTCTCGTTCGCCGAATTAAAATTCCGAACAAATAGGGAAACTTTTCCCTCGTACCAATTAGATGTACACCATGTTTTTATTCTACGCCTATATTTTGCGAGGTTTATTTTGGGCTGAAGTGTGTCAGAAATTGTAAGTTATGCCAGAGGGTTGTTGTAATGTAGGTACTGCCCGAGTTAAATTGATTAAATAGGTAGATTATATAAAAAAAAAACATATTATAAGAACTTGCAATAAATTTATAGAAAAAATGATTTATAAAGCATAAGGCATTAAATACCATTTAAAATTGAAATTGTGCGACGCAATTTAACAATATATAGTTCTACTTACCTGTTAAGTGTCAATTATGTAGATGTAGGTAAATGCGTGGTATTTTCGTGCAGTTCTATAACATACTCTATAATATAAGCGAGTCCCTTAGGGCCCGACTTTACCAGCCATTAACTCAATAATCATGTTTTTCGAGCTATGCCAAACCGCAAAACGAGTGGCAATTACCTACGACTGCGAGCAAAATAACTCAAATAACACGGTGGCATGTTGAAGTTACTACTAAATAATAGTTGACGCATCGACACAAGTGTAGACTAAAATATGGACTCTAGCAACCGTTTCATTTACAAAATTACCTACAATCTGAGTTCTCGTGAGTCAGTCTCGAAGTGTTAAAAAACATAAACTAAAGAACGAACATATTATTGTGTGAAATGGTGGCAACAGGCTCGACATAGTAATATCTGGCTCATTATATCGACTTAAAAATCTGAAGTAAGTAATTATAAACCTGTACAAGACTTTCTTTTGGGATAAGTAGCTGTGTGAACATTTCATTAACTGGTTTAGATACCAATAAAAATGTAACAGTATCGAGCATTTTGTTTATCTTAAACCATTTCCTTCCTAACCATCAATAAAAGTTTAAGAACTCGCTGTAAATGTGAGAAAAATATATATAAATGATGCCTCGTAAAATTATTTTTATGTCCTCAAATATAGATTCCGAATAAGCAATTAAGTGGATGTTACATAATTTACGAGGCCCTATAAAGTAGATAGGTACTTAATTACGGGTAATACTTAATTAATAGTAAAGTATATATGCATTCGGATATTGACCAAGTGGTAGGTAAATGCGATAAAATCAGGCAACACGTTTTATGATACAAAGTATAGTGAGGCATAAAACTTGGAAGATTTGTAACATGCATACTCTTATAAACTTACTATTAGTATTTACACATTCATAGGCTATAAGATACTTTCTTTTATTCTGTATTTTTCAATTGTATATGGATATAATATAAATCCGAAATGAATGATTTCTATTTCTATATGAAACGAAAAGATGGTGATGATACTTGTATTACTGTGTTGTACTGTTAATAAATAGCTCATGTTAGAAATATTTTGTTTTATTGAAAAGCATTTATACTTATAAAGCTCTAGCTTTTCTTACCGACATTTTCTTTCGTATGTTCGAAAGCCGCAAATCTATATTAAGTATTTTCTTTCAATTAGGTAAACAACACATTTTTGCATTTATGATTTTACTCTTTTATCAACAACTTACCTAATTATTTGTTTCAACTTGTAACGTGACGTCTACTATTTCATTCATAGATAAATACAAATACTACAATTTCTTTTTATACCTAACAGTAAGCACGTCCATGACATTCTGTCACATTGGCCCACTGATACCGTCCATATCTATTTTGTACGTGAGAAACTCTATCATATTAGGTTTAACCTCTACGCATACAACATTTCGATAAAGATGGATTGATGGATGACCTTTACATACAAATAAAGCCCAATTCATTTTCAACCCAGTATAATGATTATAAATCGCATTTTGTCGAGCAGCGAAAACACACAAGCTAATATAAAAATATGCATAAAGTACATAACATGGTAAATAAAATAAATAAAAAATAAAAATAGCCTTTATACATAATATATAATATAATACATAAGATGGTAGTATGGTATAAATATGTACATTGTACAATTCCTGATACTTATTCTGCCGTGCAGTCCTTAAAACGCAGTATCTGACTTTTTGACGTTTTTGAGTTACATTTTGAACCGTAATAGGCATTTCATAAGGAATATAATGATATGAACGGTTTTTGATTATCGCAATTACAAGACCAAAAAAAACAAACACCTCAACGCAGTCACTAGAAATATTTTATGCAAACTGTGTCGTTTAACTATCTAAAATACAGTAATATCATTTACGTCTATCATGATCCTCTGCATTCCCGGGTAAAATGCAGTAGCTGTCGTAATTGCTATGAAAAATCGGTAAATTATACTTTAAAAATATAGTGAACATAAAATCTAAAATGCAGTATATAAGCAATGTACTAAAAATATGAATACTGCAATGTTTATTTTTATTAATTTTAAAAATGAATACAGACTAGTATGCAGTAAGGTACTATGACATGGTGTTTTATATAGAATCACATATCTTTCCCATGCGGTCAAAACAAAGTAAAATGCAGTAAAATTTATAAAACTGTGCATTAAATATACCTTAGGTAATTTTTTATTGTCAAAGTTACTAATTAAATTGCAGTATTTGGGTAATTTACTGCAGCTCTATCGATAAATACCTAACACTGACAACATCATATAACAGCCTAAATTGCAGTTAAACTTGTAGTTACTGCATTATAATTGGTAGTTTGAATTAAATTCATATATTTCCTTGTTTTCGTGTAGTAGTTTACTGCGTACTAGCTAGCATTAGCGACACTGTTAGCTGAAATGCCTTCTGAAGATTCGGATGACTTGGTAAAAGACAAAGATTACTTTCCACTAACCTTAGTAAGGCGCAGTCCATCATACGATACTCAATCAAACACTGGGGTCCTAGTAATTTAAAAAGAAAGAAAAAGAAAACAAGTTTGACACAAGTTTCTGCAAAAAAAATAAAAAAGAATCTTGACAAATATTATATGAGACCGCCATGTTAAAATTTATGTTTATATAAATTTTATTGAGAGCGAAAGACTATCCATCCATGCTGGTTACTGGTCTATGAATTGGGAATCTAGAGGAGTTTTTGAAAATGCCCGGTTAATACTGATGAATGAACAACAAAATCCACAAGAAAACGCACAGTTACTCACACGTACCATTTTTATAAAGATGGCAAGAAAATTGAAGTATGCAAATGTTTTTCTGACTACCCTGGGATATGATAAGAAAAATGATCGGCACGTTTTGTCAGCAATAGCAAAGGATATATCGGATCAAAAAGATAAAAGAGATGGTCGAAATTTGAAGATAGCTGCCGCTGATAAAAACTTATTAACAAAACATATAACGTCGTTTAACCCGTGTGTGCATTATTATCGAAGAGCACATGCCCCGCACAAAAAATATCTACCGAGTGATTTAACTATAAAGATGATGCATAATGATTTTATGTATAAAACCGCACCCAGACGTCAAATGCTGTTTTGAGACCTACAGAAATAACTGAATATTTCATTTACAAAACTTGGCCACGAAGAATGTGAAACTTGTCAGGTATTTCATCTTCACAATCCTAATCATGTAAAAAAAGATCGTGATCCTGATTGTGCCACATGCAAAATTTATGCAAACCACAAAGAAAAATACACGAAGGTTCGGAAACAATATGATTCAGATGCCCGAAAGGTATATAAGAAGATGATGTTTATGTTTCTGCAGATCTCCAGAAGGTAATGCTACCACGTTTGGATTCGTTTAAGAGTGCGATATTTTGCCCTAGCCTAGTGGCTTATAATGAAAGTTTTGTGCCTCTTAAGAAGTATACAAGCACTAATTCAGTTAACGCTGTAGCTTGGCATGAAGCAATTTCTGTAAGAAAGCAAGAGGACCTGGTGAGTGCTTTTCGGGCATTTTTATTAAGCCGAAGAGATGCCGTGATAATTACAATATGGCTCGACAATTGTTCGGCCCAGAACAAAAATTGGTGCCTCATGGCTTTCTTGATAGGAATGATTAACAGCTGCGACATCGCAGCCACAAATATAGTTTTGAAGTATTTCGAACCCGGACATACTTTTATGTCTGCGGACTCATTTCACCATAAGGTCGAGCAATCGCTGCTGAAAAGTAAAGTTTACGACTTTCAAGACTTTTGCCAGGCTATAGAGAAGTCGAATTCAGGTAAGACTTATGTCAAACAGATGGAAGTATCCAATTTCTTTGTTTTCAAGTACATGTATCCCAGCAAAAAAATCAAAGATCTTTCAGGAAACAGAATATATCTTAAAAATAAAGTTGAAGTCATGGTAAACAGAGGAAGGTACTGTATTTATTACAAAACAGATTTTGATGCTTAAGAATACAGCCAATTGAACTGCTTAAAATCTAAAAAACCTCCCAAACTAGAGGTAAGGTCCCAGCCCAAAGGTATACCTTTTGTTCGGAAACAAAACATTATTACCAATTACTTTCTGGAGAAATATTCCAGTATCTAATGCAGAAACCGATGATGGTGAGGAAAACTTTTTCTTTGATAATGATGACGCGGAATCTCATTAACTTTTTGTGTAGGTATGCAATTGATAAAAGATTCATAGATAGTTAAAACAAAGTTAAAGGTAAATAAAAAACTGAGAAATGTTGTCTCATTTTTACTTTACAGTAGCTTTTGTAATTTAGCCAATAATTATTATTTACATACTTACTTGTATGTACTACACCTATATTTTTTCAAAATACATATTAAAATGCAGTAAAATAAATCATTAACTGCATTTTAAACAGCAATATAGTATATACCACGCATAATTTTGCAGTACTAACTAAAGTTACTGTATTTTAATCTGCTTATCCGTACATTTTCATTAAGTTGGACGCGTCGTAACTGCTCATTTATTGTAATATTTTTTTAAAAGTAGTTTTTATCTATCATATAACAATTCAAGTGCGTACTTTTTTATGTAAACCATTTCTTCGAATTCAGGTGCGTCTAATCGTCATCAAAACATAGGTCTTAAAACATTGTAACAAAGAAAAAAAACAAATCAAAAAGTTTTTCGCGGTTTTCTCAAAACCGCGTTTTTGCTGATACTGCGTTTTAATGACTGCACGGCAGTATTGTACTATTTGCAACGATCTTATTTGTAACTAAGTTATGGACGTTGATAGAACGAAACAAAATTTGACGATTATCGAAATCAATGCAACAACCACGACAAGACTTCATCATCATCATCATCATCATCAGCCTAATGGGACCCACTGCAGGGCATAGGCCTCCGCCCTCTTACGCCAATACTCCCTGTCTTGCGCTGTTCTTGCCAAGATGTTTCCTTCTAACTTTCTAATATCATCAAAATATTAGAAAGTTAGAAGGAAACATACTTATCATACGACAAGACTTAGGCTATTTAAATAAAATCTATGGTCCTTTAAAAGCCGGAACTAACAGATTGTTATATTTTTAGTTATCACTAGCACACGGCGTTTTGAGAACGAGTCGATACGAACACGATCTGCTTCAGAGTGTGAGGATCCAATTGTCGTGTAAATCCAGTCAGCATATATTTGTATAGCTGTGCTTCAACTGCTAGCATTGTCATTCAAATGGTTGCCCCACTTGACATGGGTTATGGTAAACATTGTTTGCGATATATTATAATTTCCGTCGTAATTGGCGGCTTTTGAATGAAAAGGAATGGGTGTATTGAAATAATATGTTTTGAGTTGAAAAAAACAGATACCTATGTTAAACCATTTGTTTTATGTGTTTTTATTTAAATTTAGATTATGTACAACTAATCTCAATCTCATCCATAAACAACTGAAATAGAAATCAAAAGGAACTCATTGCCTGTGAAACAATATGTTAAAACCCACAACGTCAAAAATTTTAACCCTATCAAATTATATCTCATCATCATCCTTACAAATCCCTAGGACATCATTACCCATTAGCTCTGGTACAATATCATATTATAAGCTCAGTCTGTGATACGCAAGCTTAGAAACACTAGCATAGAATCCAGCGGGTGAATGCCGTATGGCGCATCGCTCCAGCCCCGGCCGTGGCTGTGCCGTCAGTTGCGTCGCGCGCACCGTCGTCGCCGGACCACTCCCGCACAGTATCACCGCACCGCGATCGATCCCACCCGTGCTGATAACAACGTGACTCCAGTAACCCGAGCTAGTGTTGTGATGAACATGTGATTGCCTTCCACGGGATAGTTTTGAGAAGACTCGCCGAGAGAACAATATACATATTGTAAGTTTTCTCTATTGTTTTTGTATAACAGAAGGACTGGTGTTATCGTTGATAACGTGAGAGTCAGATCAATTGAGCGTTAGTAAACAAATTAAAAAAGGTATTAATGAAAATAAGAGCATGGATAAATAATTGAAATATTGAAAGCTTTTTTCATGAGTACTAGATAATATTGTAAAATTCTGTTTGAAGTAAACCTTAAAAAACACAATGTACCGAAACATAAAAGAAAACAAGTTCGTAACATAACTTCTAATAAAAATGCAGAGCCCTTCGTATAAAACATCAATTAAATCGTAAAAGACACTTAAGAATCACAAAACGTTTAGAAAATTATACTTTCTCACTTTATAGCTATCCCACCCACCGCTAATGTTCAAACATTAGCCAAATATAACGTGAAACAAAAACTTCAAAGACGGTTAAGTAGGCCAAAAGACACGCTTTGGTAAAAAACTTTAATGTGTTTCTCGGTAATTGAAAAGGTCTTTAGCAAAAGACATGAATATAATAAAATAAATAATCATTTCAACTCGGTACTTGAAATGCTCATTAGTGTTAATATTCGAAACAAATTTAATGAGATTATGAATGAACCTCCAAATTGTATAAAAGCAAATAAATCGTTTTCAATCAAAACCATGTTGAGCGAGAGTGAAAAATAACATGCGCTAAATGTGACGGCCGCTCCAGCGGTGAGTCTACGAACTGAATTTAAACCAAAGCTATAAAAGGATACCTATATTAAGATTGTATGTAGCTTCAGATGTTACAACCGTCAACATTCAACACATGTTATATTTACGCTTAGGCAAGAACATTAAAAAGCTACCACAAAATGAAATGAGTAAAGCGGCTGGTACTAATAAAACCATAATATAATTTTTAATACTTCATTATAAGACATAGGAAGAGACTCAAGAGAGTGCAGGACCGCAATGTTATAGTTGGAAAATAATTGTGATTATGATTAAGACACAGATGATTAGATAATTTAATTCGAGAAATTGGATGTAAAGGTGCGGTTCCTGTTATTTCCCGGTACAATCAGCTACAACCGCCAGTATATCATATCCTAGATAGAGATCAATTTTCTTCAGGTTTATTGGTATTCATTATTAAACTAACCCATTAGCCTATTTCAAGCTGCTGGCATCCTATAAGTCAGGAATTCTCTAGAATCAAGAGCACACAAGTGATTGAGCCCAGTCAGTGATGTGACTAGCGCATTTACTATACCTTAACGATCTGTACAGTATCAGAGTTTATAATCAAGACAAGACGAGGTGGCCGTGATCGCTATACTGGGAACTCATCCTCTGTAGCTTTGCTTCAGGAAATTACCCATCCAACCACTTTCAAGTTTATATAAACGTCTGGAACTGTAAACCATGGAGATCTCCTTAAAGCGTTAGAAGAAGCTTGATATAAACAACACGTCTTTTTTGGAGTAAAACTTACCTAAAACAAAATGAAGTCGGCTAGAATAAAAGCAAGCACATATCAAAATATTACAGTTCTAAATAAAAATGACTGAAGCATGTTAAAACATAAAATAACGCAAGTAACGTGTTTCTTTCAAAATATGGAGATTGTGATATAAGCCAATCGCGCATCATTTGGAGGCCCCCGACATGCAATTTTAATTAAATTATTGTGCATGCAAAGGCTGTCTGTATTTATATTTAATATAAACAAAAGTCGATCGAGCGAATAATGTAATAATAACTTGTCGTGAACGTGGTCGACATTATCGCTTTTCCTTGAAACGCAGTGACTCTCGGCGAAGGTCGCTGTATTAAGAACAAGACAAATCGCGATCTTGTATGCAGTGCTTCATAATTTTAAATATAAAATGTTAATTGCCGAAATGATTTGAATAATGTTAATGTTAAAATTTCGCATATGGCATTAGTTAAGCTATTGAGACTGATGATAATCAGAGCGTGGTGAAATAACATTATATTTCAAATCGATTCGTTATCTTCACTGACGAAAATAAAGATACTGATTGCGAACTCACAGAATGAAATGTTTGATCGCATTGATAGAGGAAAGAAAAGTGCGTAACAAAACACCGAAGCAGAGCATGGTGTGAGTTAAACTGGCAACATGAGATTTTTTGCGCGATAAAGAACAGAGCTCATTGAGTGCGTCGGCAGCGGCGCGCGCGCATCTGTGACCTGGATGCCACTCGACCGTCTCGCGGCCAATCTGGACAATTCATCAACATCGCCGACTGTAATTAAACATCTTGACTCGAGCCGCTTCACAGAACACACTCGTAATTGACAAAAAAACACTTGAAATAACAGTCCTGTTTCGCTACTCAAATACGTTGGACTAGAAAACGCAACACTCGGTGCCAGCCAACGAAATAATTGCACGTTATTAGATTACAGACACGTGGAATTCCAGTACGAAAGCACTTAATACTATCTTTATATTATTTTAATTTATGACAGAGTTTTTAAATAACGAACAAATACACGAACTTATAAATACACGAACTTTTATAAAAATATGCTTAACTCAGTACCAATTTTTGTATCGCACGTTGCTGCCATAATGTTAAAAAACTGCTTTTAGTATTTGCAAAGTTATTTCTGACGCAAGCAAATGGTATATTTTACAAAAATACTGCCGTGAATTAATAAAGCTTTTACTCTTGAAGAGTATTTTCTTTGCTTGATGCAATTAATTTAAGACGGGATAGAACTTGGTTTAACATTTTCGCATAACCAGCTCTTTACGTTGTTGCAAAGCTTCTAGTATCCTTTACTTCTGTTATGATGATAAACTAACTGTTACTTGCCATAAATTTAATATCACAGTACTTTAGAGGATAATACACGCATCTCGAAATGGTCAAACAACAAGGTATCGGTTTAATAAGAAATTCCGATATTTGTTACGATATTACTCACATTTTTATGTA
The DNA here is from genome assembly GCA_927399415.1 of Macaria notata. Taxonomy (NCBI): domain Eukaryota; kingdom Metazoa; phylum Arthropoda; class Insecta; order Lepidoptera; family Geometridae; genus Macaria; species Macaria notata. The sequence goes on from OV656727.1 coordinate 9,547,549, forward strand.
AACATATAATTTTAATCTTTCTGGATTAATCGTAAAATGTTATTTATGGCCTGCGCTTAATAGCTTTCTTTATTTAACGGATAACATCGTTATACAATAAGAGATTTGAGCCACAAAATCTTTAAAAAAGTTTCAAAAAGAAACAAAAACATCTCGAGACTGGTTCGCGTAATTCCGGAAGCGAACAGGTTCCACTGACTTGAGAGATAAGTATTAATTGCTATCTTTAATTTTTACTAATGAAATGTGGTCGTGAACGGTCAGGGGCCGTTTTTCTGGCCATTACGTAGGTTGAGTAACACTGGCTTTCACTGAATCTTACCAGTTGTTACACGCAATGCTTTTTTAGGTAATAAAATTACAATTTGCCGATCACTTCATTACGGAATTTGTTAAGAATTACCTGGACCAGTGACGTTCTAACAAGTAAGAATACCAAAATTGTCGCTCGATGTATGTAGTAAGGTCGGTGTACTCTTGCATAATTATTAATTTTATAATAATTTTATCAGTAAGATGCAATTTAACGATTAATAGATAACCGAGCATAACGAAACCATAATTGGCGCAGTAATGACAAACGTAAATGAATTCGATCAAGATTGAATGGCAAGCAAAGACATTACGAACCTTGTGTAAAGTAGAATTATTTCTGCTCAAGGTTATCAAACGGCAGGCAATGACCGAGCAATATTAACAGGTATACTCGCACCAGGTTTTTTCTGAAAAATACATTCGCAAAAATATTTCGTGACTACGGAGCATAACGTATAAAATGATGGCTGTATAATTGCGGCGAACGGATCGCAGCTGGACCAAATCTCGTCCAAGTTCCGCGGACACACGAGTACAAGAAATAAAACCAGGTATCGTGATCCGATCTACTTGCTTACTGAATCGCTTACACATCAAGCGAAAATCTTAAGGTTTTTGTAATAGCTCGTAAGTAGGCGTACATTTCTTCACAAAATAGCGGTGTCGCTAATTTGGTAACAAATTGGTAATCGAGAAAATTGATGTTTCCCGTAATATAAGTGATTTAAAAGCCGCATCAAATGTGACGACACGACCCGCGTCCAGACAATAGGTGCTATCGAGTGGGAAGCATTGCGACACTCATATAAATCAGTAATAGACATTTTATTATTGTCAAATCAGCATCAATTTAAGAAAACGAATTCAACTGCGTCATGTTCGGTACCTATAATCGTAAAAAAACTTTAAATCAAGTATTTAGATATACATATCTCTGCATCAGGAATACGTCCAGTTTGTTTTATTATCGTCTATTAATGTAGCAGTGTATGTAGTGTTTGATTTATTTTATTTATTTAGTCGGCTTTCGTAACATGCATCTGATGCAGAGTCCATCCGCATGCATGCATAGATTTAATCTAATTTACTTAATCATCTGTTACGGCGGAGTTTATCGACGTTCTTCCGGTAGTTATTCTCTGACTGAAGCCGAGTCGACTGATGTTTCAAATAAGCTTCAGTCGAGCTTCAGCACCCGTGTTATATCCGTTGGCTTTCGTTCCACTTTTAGTTCTGAAGTTTTATTGCCTTGTTTGAATGTTCAGTGTTTTGAATATTATTTTAGTGCAGTTGTATTTTGTTGGTTTACGGTGTAAATTTTTAGTTAGTATAACAACACTTTGTGCATTGTAGGTATCTACACATCACACATAAAATAAATAATAATAAATAAATATTCTGAGACATTTCACACAGCTTTTAAGCCACATTCGGCGATAAAATTGAAGCAGGTAAAGTATTATTATTCCATGTATTGCTAACTAATACATACAACTTACATAATTATAGTATTACAACGCCTTTGTAGCTAAATGTGTTGTCCCGTGAACAAAACAAAAACCAAACCTAATAATCCTCAATAAAAATTGTAACAGTAAATAGATATCTATTTCTTCGAACAAAAGGCTTTACAAACAATGTTGTTAAATCCTTGGTAGATCATTGTTATCTTTGTTAAAGCTTTAAAAAGGTGTTGTTATAGCTTTAAAGTTTTATGAAGGTTAGTTTTGTTGTGTATCGTTAACCGCACCTGGGAGTGATGTGGGTGGATAGAGGGTCTTTTTCACGTGTAAACCAGTATCATACTAAATTTTTTTTTATCTCATGTCAATATTAAGTTATTGACAGTGATGATGGATATTAATATACACTAGAATAAATGTGATTGTGTGTATGCACTAGTAATATAATATACTTTATCTACACTAACGTTGTAACATTCTACTTATGTTTCCAATACTTGACTTATAATTACTACTGTTATAGCACAGACAACAAAACACTCAATTTAAGCAATTTCACATGATGTTATAATATCCACATCGATATCGTAATAGCTCATTATAACATCGAAAAAGCGTGACCAACCTGATTGCAGGGCCAATCAGGTTGGTCGCGCTGCACTCTCGTTGGTTAGATTTTAATGGCGGCAAAATCACTGTGACAATACACGTACGCGTGAATTTAATGTTTTGCAATGTGTTTTGTTTTTTAAATACAAATTCAAAGTTAAAAATGGATTATTTGAATTTGATTTTGATATTTGTACGCCTCCGGATATTCTAGATTTGGCAACAAAAGTAACTCACAATCTTTTGCCAGAAAAATCTAGAAAATTATATGAAAAATGAACTATTGTCAGCTTTTACTCTTGTTGTTTGATTAATTGCATTAGTGAAGATAAAGTAGTGTATGCAACTGCATATAACACGGGTATTAAAACACGAGTGTGAGTTTATGAAACGAGCGCAGCGAGTTTCATAATAGTAACGAGTGTTTCGTTCGTTATATGACAGTTGCATAAACTACTATAATTTAAAGTAAAATGTTATTTAAAAAATATATAAATATTTTCAAACCGTGTTAACATAAGTAGTTATGTTTTTTTTTGTACCAGTATAGTTATTTTAAAATTCGTTCACTGTTCGGATCTAAACAAAAACATAGTTTTTTGTAATAGCACATTTAGTCGTCAAATAAATAAAATAAAATCCTATTCTGTTCCACCCCATTTGTCATAATTATGGCACGCAGCATCCGATACTGTCTCCTGCCTATACAGTAATCCCCTGGAAGAGTTCCGCCCACGGTGCGCGCGCGCCGCCCGCCCACGCGCTCCTAAATCGCCCCTAACTGTACCGATGACAAATTACTCATATTTCACTCGCACACAACATAATAACCGCTTTATCTTTATTTGACGTCGGCTAATTCATAATCACGTGTCACGTGCTACAAATTGTTAACAATTTGTTGCTCCACAATTATCTATTTTCAACTAAGTGGTAAGTTATTAAGTTTAACAAGTAGTGTGGTGACAATCTAAATATCATGTTTCATCAACTAATATCTGAGACGGTGAAAGTTCAAATGGAAGGTATCAATTACTAAGCCACAAAATTATTTTTCCAAGGACTAGTTAGTAGGTAACTATGTACAACAATAATTATAAAAGATAAACATAAAAGGGAAAAACTAAACATTAAATATCATAACTACCTTACTTCAAAATAAGAAAGCTCGTAGAAAACCTTTAGTATTAATTGAATTAAGCATATTCTTTACGCACTTAATCTAATCAATGTTTGCCAAAATTTCGAGTAACCCTTTATAATGGCTAATTCTATAGTACAAATTTGCTTTTAATTAAATAGTCAAACACCGCGACCGGCGCGTTTGAAAATATTTGACCACGAGCCCCGGACATAGTTTAACTACTTCAGAACCCATTCTTTGGTTAACGGGACCATGCTAATGATGTGCATATAACAAACGGTATATAGCCAACTAAGTATTTACTTAAAATAAGTTGGAATAAAGTACTGTTATATTTACGAATATTTTAAATTCCACGGAGGAAATTCGTGAAATATTTCTTCTGAAAAGTTTGATGTAGGCGTTCTTTGAATTCAAGTCGGTATAATCAAATTTTGGAAGGCAACAAAGAATCATATTATCTATACTAATATTATAAAGCTGAAGAGTTTGTTTGTTTGATTGTTTGAACGCGCTTATCTCGAAAACTACTGGTGCGAATTGAAAAAATATTTTTGTGTTGAGTAGACTATTTATCGAGGAAGGCTTTAGGCTATATAACATCACGCTGCAACTAATAGGAGCGAAGAAACAATGGAACATGTGGAAAAAACGCAAACAATTATTCATCTTTGAAGAAACCTTCCGTTGCGTGCGCTGCGAAAACGGTTCAAAATCCAAAGAATTAATGCCCAAAATAACTATTCCACGCGGACGAAGTCGCAGGCACAGCTAGTGTTTGTATAAGTTTTTATATCCAACACCACAGACAGACCTGAAAACACTAATGGCATCAAATTATTCATTGAAAAAAGTAAATTCGTGATATTACTAACCTAAGTACAAATTCCGACGGTTCTAAGAATCCGCAAAATTAGTGTCAATTAAAATTCTGAATGAGTAAGAATCTTGAAGAACATAAACCAGTTAAATAAGAAAGACTTTACTTACTTTATATGACTGAAGAATCTATCTATAAAAACCAAACGTTTCAATCTAAAATAATTTCAAATTTCGGTATGCCTTCTATATATGCTGAAAAATGAGCTATGTAGATGTAAACGTGTCATAAATCTATGCTCTTAAACACAACCCAATCGCTTTGCATTCAGATTTCAACAGATAACACCACAAAGGGTAAGTAAGATAAAGCCCGGGGGTAAAAAGCAAGCATGGGGTAGCCCTTTGCACCCGAGGGAGTTATTTATTACAATAAGCAGATATGGGTTATCCCGACTTACTTGGCTTATTTGACTTATCCCTGGGTATTTCACATTTGCGCCTCATCCTTGCTAAGTAAACAAACTGCGTCTGTGGTAACCGCGAATACCAAACATGCTCGTTTGCGGTGAAGAGAGCTTCTAGTGTTACGGCCGAGATTCTTGGCTCCGTAGGTACTTGTAGGTCATCCAGTGAAACCTACGTCTCGGTAAACGGCTTTCATAATAATAAATGGCTAATAATAAAATAAAAATAATAACGCACGCTACTGCGTATTTTACAGAGTTGCAGCTAAGTGTAGCTATTTACCAGTTTACTACATATTAGAGAATATTATGGGCGTTTGTTGTACGCCGGCTGTGAAACAAATTAATATTAACCGATGGAAATTTGGAAAACATTATATACCTATGTACATGATAACACGAAACAGATTATGATAAAACAAGTCGTTAACATATGCTAAAACTTTATATTTTTTCATCAAGCATGAAAGCATTAAAAATAACATCAAATTAAATTAAATATCGTTTACATAATAAAGTTTAATTTGCTTTTCAACAGCTACCTCGCGTGTCTGGGCAAGGCCTGAATAATGCGACAGTTTATAACTAACATACCAGGCGATGAAAATGCTTATTTCCGTTTCACAATTCATGCCTGCTTCTATTTAACTTGGCGTGTGTAAAGGTTTTGTTGGCATAAAGTAATAAAGGTTCTATACCAGTAAAGTGCCAGCTGCAAATTATGTTTCAGCTTTCATCGGGCAATTTAGGGAAAATTTGCTGTAGCATTTCTCGAATCAATTTTCTTTTAATAATTTGGATTTTCGCCGAAATTTGGGATAAATTGTATTTGTAGAGTTAATTTACAATAACGTATGCCGTCTGGATCTCTACGTGTTATTTTATTATGTACTTGTATTTGTTCGTATGCTAAAGTGTGTGTTTGTGTCCATCTGATACCTAACTAGAGCAAAAATTACAATTTCTTTATAATTAAGAATGTACATAAAAATTATTCCATGTACATATTTTATATTAAGAAATTGTATAAGGAATCTAATAAGTAATACAGTGCTGTATTTAAACCTTTATTGACTAATATTATTTTTCAAAGCGTCTTATTCCAAGCTTTTTTTATCTTTCTAGTCTAAACTCCCTATTGCGGGCAAGCAGCATATAATTATGATATAGAGGCATAGAGCAGTTACCGTTAGTCCCCAATGTGGGTCCCTTCGCCCTACTACTTTTTACCGGCATTTAATCACGTGCCTGCGTACTTGTCATACGCAGCCTGCTTGAGATTCACGGACAGTCATTATGCTCGACGAAGGAAATTGGAACTGTGAGCAAGAAATGCTCGAGGAATCATGCTTTTTGCAAGAAACAATTTGTCTGAAGTGTCTCATTCATTCACACACTTTAAGCGCAATTGTTATAAATAGTAAAATAGTTATGAGATATATAAGCATGTCTTTTTCAAAATGATATGTAGGTACTCTTAAATACGTATGATTACATAAGAGGTAAATTAGTTTATTGTTTCGAATACAAAAAACAAAGCAGATTGTTTTATTTTACCTATGTTAGTACAACTGCTTGTAGTTTCTTGGAACCATTACATCCTTCTTTAGAAAGTTTTATGCATAAAATACAATTTTTATTGCCTTTAATATATCGGCCTGACATATTTATTTCATCAATTCAATAACCAATAACTCATACACATCTTATGTAATACCGTATATTAGTGCTCGTAAGCACTTACAAATAATTCGCATTATTGCGCCATCAAAATACAATTCACAAATCATTTGGATTTGGCCAAGGTATTGTTCCTTTGTGACAAAATTGCTCAGTCGGAAGAGGGTCGTTAAGTCTTACGTATTGTTTGGAAAATCGTGGCCGAAATCTGAAATTGCCAGCAACCAACGCGTATGATTTGAAAATTATTACAAGGAAAAATATATCTTTATTTGCATGTGATGGCGAACGGGCGGGCTTTACCAATAGACACTTTCAACGCGGCCGTATTGTCCTTCTATAACTGGCGATAAAACATTCCCTACGTGACGGAATGTTTATGTATCCGATCCCTTGACGCCGCTGGCATTGTGATATTAAAAGCTTTTTACACAAATAATAACCGCGGAATGTTTATTAGAATTTATAAGGAGTTTTATGACTAAGTGTCCACCCATCCGCGTTCGTCCTCTTTGATGTCCGACTTCTGGCAGCAATTTTCTAAATTACTCTTATTTATTACTGAGGTATGTTAATTTCTAGATTAGGTTTAATAGCAGCTGCTACTGATCGTCGCGTGATGATCTCATGCTACTTCAAGTTATCTTTAGAAGATGGCATTAATTAACTGATTTCGATAATGTTTTGCTTTGGCATTTAATTTAGCAGTGAATCTTTATTATTTTGAGTTAATAAAATTTATTTAATAATTAATAAAATTGAATTAATGTGTTTGGCCAATTTTTTGCTTTTAAAAGCTATACGAAGCTTTTTATGTTCCTTTTTGCTCTAAAATCACAAAAGGGTTGGAAGAGGGAAGTTGCTCTCAGAACCGCACCCCTATTGTCATTAAATTTGCATTTTAGCATGAGGAGGAAATACCACTACACTTTTTATAATCCCATTCATTACTTTGGTCGGAACTTGAGTATGCACTAACCAAGTTGCATTTTTTGGGTTCAAATTATGGACATATCTAGTTTAGGTCTAACGTTTTAGTGCTCAGACCAATATAGGAAATAATCTTGATTCTTATGTGTCTTATTTTGTACATGATATCTTGGTTTTATAAAATTAAAATCACCCATGAAATCTTACCTGAAATCATGTGCATTGTAAATATGCTCGAATACAAAATAATTAAATCTATAAATATAAACTTCATAACGATCAACTCTACGTATAACCAACATTTACCAGTCAATATAACATACTTACATATACCCACATACACAAACAGCACAAATGCATTGGCAGCGCTAACAGCACTGCAGTATCGGCTACTCTTTACATCAACAAACATTGTAACGTAAAGAACAAACAGCGATCCTATTTCACGCAATCCAGCCTGCTTTCAACCTTAGAGGTACGAGTATAGTTCCATAGTTTCTTGCAGTGAGTTAAAGCACGTACCGTTTATTTCCAGAGCGTCTCGGCTGCGCTCGCGTGCATCGTCACCACATGTGCACTTGTATGAGGTGAGTCATTGGGCTTCATTTAAACCTCACTTTACCTACTTATTTCACACATACAAAGGGAGGCCTATACCCAGCAGTGGGATCCCAAGAGCTGTAAATGATGATGTTGATGAAGTTATTCTTAAGTTATGTGATATATGTGAATTTGCACTCGCTTAGCGCACACATCCTAAGTTATTTGATATATGTGGATTTGCACTCGCTTACAAGTGACAGAAAAGATCGCGAGGAATAGTTTGGGGACCATAAATCCAAGAACATATATGTATGTCCACCACATTGTATGTACTTGCATGAGAGATCTTCCCCAATGAATTAATTGTTCGGGAGAATCACGATACTCAGAAATCGAAATTGTTTTGGAGATGAGTACGTAAAATTATCGTACATGATTGCGTTTTTCACATTAATAAGTAAAGATCAATGCCACACTGAGTAAAAAAAATGATTTTTATGCGGCAAGATAGATAAGCGATGCGTGATACTTTCAATAATTCATGTGACTTGCTAGTGACTCGATGAATTTCAAACTCCAGTGTGACAAGACGCTGCGGTCATAATCGCGAGACATGAGTATTTAGGTATCAAACCTTGAGACCAAGTAATGTCACCGGAAATACAAATAGCCCTTAAATTTTGGCTTTACGTGATAAAGTTCAATTTATTGACTTCAGTACTCAATTATTTTTTGTTCTATTGCTTTACCTATTGTTTGCGTATAAATTTAATACATACGTAGCAAAACTTAAAGTAAATGGCGCAATTTACTTTCATTTACAAACCACGTCCTAAATTGAAAGTAACAAGGCTAGATTGATTCAGATTGCGCGCCTCAATTTAAACAAATATTCGCTTGCAATATCATGCAGATATATATATCTAATACTTTTAAGATAGAAACGACCCATATGGAGCGACAATGTTGCCATCGTACGATAAACAGAGCGATCTTACGAACTTGCATCTACGCTGTCGCTAATGTTCACAGGAGATACATCGTGCATTTGCCAGATCTGGCTTGTAGCATACAGACATACGGCCAGCATACCTAGATAAAATATAGCATAGAATAAGTAATATATGCTCAATTTATCACGCAACTTTTAATAGTATTTCTATTTTTAATGACCCAAACGGCAACGAACTGTAATTTAAATTTAAACAATTAATATTCAATTTAGTTGTATTAACCGGCTAGCACTTACGTCAAAAATTACGTCGAAAAATTAGCTCGACAAGTTTCGGAAATCTGAGGTTTCCATCATCAGGAGGACGAGTCACTAATTTTTCGACGTAATTTTTGACGTAAGTGCTAGCCGGTTAATACAACTAAATTAAATCATGCCTTACGGGAACTATAATAATTAATATTCACTTCAAGTGTGCTTCAAGCGTCCATGAGCAGTATTTGTTCTATCTCACGACAAAGGTTCTACAGGAATAGACACATGTCAATTCCAGGGCCATAGTTCTGGGAACATAGTGCATTAATAAGCACGCCGCACCTGCGCCCGCGCGAGTTACAGCACGATGTCAATGTCCGTCATATGCGAACTCGACTAATGTGCGCGACCCGCGCTGTGATGTAGCCACTACACTATACTGTGCATTGCGGGCTTTACTTATGTATCGCTAGATGATGTACGTATACATATAAGAATAGAATGTTTCAATCATATAAAGTAGGCAACCTAATGATTCATGTCACTCATATTATACTCGTATGTATTGTGAGTAGCGGGACAGCACCATGGTGTTGTTAGTCAATTATGTATCTATTGTTTACTTTGCTTTTTCCCAATAGCAATTTTATTACATAAAAACGCATCACAAGGTGATCAATAGCCAAATTCCCGAGAGTAACGTTTAAAAATAAATACGAACGCATGGAATGTTTAAGCTCAGTAGAATGTTTACGTTTGTTAATGTCATGTTACATGTGGTCAAAGTCGTCAAAATCATGGCCTGTTAATAATTCTCGGCATTCAATTACTTTTTTACTCCATCGAGCGCGGTAACACATGAATAGTCAATCAAGGCGAATAAAAAATATCTTCTAATATACCTAATCGACTTGGACAATTTAGCTCGTAATGCTTCCGGCATTATAAAATAGGCGCGAAGGCATAGAGGCTGGGCGTAATTGCCTCACAGGCTCTGGCGCCATTAGAAAAACTTAATTATTGGATGGGCAAACAAATCAGGTCCAGGAATGGAGGCTGCCGGGGTATTAGCTGTTGTCCAGGCTGATGTGGCTACACTCACCCCGTTAGGAATGTTAAGTGGCAGCGTCAGCAGCGTCTTTGAGCTATTATCCTTGCGGAGACACGTAGCTCATCAAGAAGGGAGACCGCCTACTAGGAATTAGAGGAATTCCGAATATCTTTAAGGCACTGGAATTCCATTGTAACTGTGCGAGACCTTTAATTCTAAACCCAGTATTCTAGTAGGTATTGCGTAATCTTTAATTATTTATCTACTCCAGTAGGTATTACAAACTTGTATCATCGCTTCTCTTTTGTGTAACTTACTGGTTGAACCAGCTGTTACATTTTGCGGGCTGCATAACGATATGCCATACGGCACACTATGTAAAATTGCTACGTAATATCATACCACAATATATATCGTTCAAATGTAATCACATAAAACAATTATATATTAATCTTACTATCTCTTTACGCATCTGTTTTCTTTTCCATTAAAATATAGATGGTATCTTAAAGAGACATATTTTCAGTCTCGCATAGTACCTACATTGTACGGGCTGCCATCTTTTGTGCTAATAGTACAGGAATGCAGTGGAACTACTCCGCGAGTTAGTTACACACTGCTGTACTTGTTACGACAGCCTCATATCGCTGACATTATTTAATTTACTAGCACTTCAGCTTCTGTGTGCTTCTGTCCAACAATGTAGCTCGAATGCCTCTAACCAGCCCTATAACCCTAAAATGGTATAAGGTCATCTGTATAAAAACTAACCATGATACAGCTAATTTATTATCTATGTTAATTTATCAAAAGTTCAACCTAATTGGCTATTAAATTCCTCAGGCAAGCGTTGCACCTTGAATTTTTAAATGCTATCGTCCGGCTCGCGCGCATATTTGTAAACAGTGCGCTGAAAAATTATTGTAAAAATTTCACGCTTTATTTAATGGAATGTTTATTGCGGTGCCGCTGCCGGTTGCGTCTATGACTATTATCATTTCTTAATTTATTTCCGTCGACGGATGTAGATAAATTTATATTACCATTTTGCAATTCACCATAATTTTTATAGCTTATGGCATAGACGGGGCGGTAAAAAGTGACTTTTTATGGTGTCATCCAAAGTAGGGAAGCGCGTCCGGTGTGACCGGAAGAAGCCAAGTGACTTCCTCGCACGTTGCATCATCGCCATCAATTTAGCATAAGAATATCCAAAATATACCTACGGCTTGCGGATAATGTTGTAAAAGTGCTATGTAAGAGTTCACTGCTCTGGAAACGGTTCTGTTTGGTAAATAAACGCGTATTTAGAAATTCGGTTGCGAGCGATACGATCTTCGATTACCTACCTACTCTGCTTTTCCAAATACACCTACAATAACAAATCTGTTCAGTATCACAAAATGCTCATCGTAACATATCAACATTAATTCGTTTATGAAAGCAATTAGCAATATAGTTCATATCAATAATGTTGACATAATCATATCTACTCTGGCAGATCGCGAATGGACGGGACTAGTTAAGTTTAATCCATTAACGTTTCCTGTAAACGGACACGCGTTTAAACTAGATTGAACGTTTTGCCAAGATACAGCTATTAGCTTTCAGTGAAAAATAGTCGAGATACGAGATATACCTAGAACGGGTCAGGATCTAGCCTCGCAGCTAGTCATTACAGCAGACGGCCCCCGAGTCGCCTGGGTTTCCGGCGATCGACTCCACTTGTGACTCATAGGCATCATACGAGATTAACTTAACTGTCTCTATTAAGGGTATTATTAAATGAAAAGCAAATGGGGGCTCATAATTGCAGTGTGTGTGTCAATCATGCAGATTTAATGATAAGTAACGAAGGTCTGCTTCCTAGAGCGGGTCCTGCTCCGCTGTCCACGTCAATTAACTTCAAGCTGTAGAAGGTTTGCGGATATTGCCAGTAAGATGTACTTTGAAAGCATTACTATAAATTTTCTTTATGCTCTCTCAAGTTGTAAAGTGGAGTAATAAAATCGTTTCTCATTATTGCTGAACATGAGTATTTCCTACTAACTCCGCTGGAAACTGTTTATTGTTTCTATTATATTTTCTCATTGAAGCCCACCAAGGAAATGTTTTTACGACAAAATCATCATCGTTATTAGGCATGAGCTTAAATTATATATAAGGAGATAATATAAATTAGTAGCTGTTGTATAATAAATTTAGGCATATACCCACGGGGCAAACTGACTAGATTGTACCCAGGATTTCATATTAAGAAACCTACACTTACGTTTACTTTTTTTATTTCTCCACTAAATATACAGTCAAGGCCATATTATCAGGAGGCAAACGTGCATGTTACAGAGCATGCGCGTGCGGCGTGGCGCGATGGATGCGTGAGCGGTCATCATGCGCCTCTTCCGCGGGCCGAAGCGCAGGGAAGTGACCGCGCCGCGAGCCGTCGCGACGCCGTCTCCGCGCCGAGACGCCGCCGCCGCCGACGCCGAGCCCACGCACGACTTCACCATCGTCACCGCGCTACCCGCCATGGTCATGGAGGAAGACGTCAAGGAAATGAAAAAGGGTGAGCAAACACCTATCACTAGCACCTAATCGAAGCATTCGATCCGACGCCCATTTGTCTTAAACATGCAGTGCCGAAATAATGTATTCTATATCGATCTATATTTGATTTCACATTCTGAAATTGCATTTGTAATTTTTTAACGATGTTAATGTTTTCTACATTGCAGTGTTCGCCACCTGGGGTCGACGGATGGGCAAAAAGTTAGACATGTTGAAAAAGAGCGAGCAACGAGAAGCTACTCAAGAACCATCACTTATAGACGAGCATAAAGAACATATGGAAAAAACGCCTTTAATGGGACAGTATAAGAAAAAACAAAACTGGAAAATAGGACGAAGCAGTTCCGATTCTACATCATTGAAGAAGGACAACGATACGGACTCAATCCACTCCGTAAGAAGCGGATCGAGGGATCGATCACCGAGCCCATTCAAGTCTTTCTTTCACAGAATGGGCTCGACAGGAATGTTGAACTCTTCAAAATCTCAATCTCTTAACATGCACAAGCCACCGGACAATTATCCTGTTGCAAATGGACCTTCGTTGTATAGGAGTTGTTCAACATCACATTTGTCCACGTATGTAAAAGCAGACGACCCATCGGATGACATAGATTTGCAAAACGCAAACAATGAAAACAAAAATTCACCTTCAAAACACAATAACTTATTGTCTGACGAGTCCCTCGTAACCTCGTCAACAAAAGCCATCAGTTGCGACAACATTCCCAATTTAAACGATGGTCAAACAAATAATGGAGCCTGTAAAAAACCTAATTTTCCTTACGCATTTCTGCGATCAAAACTTTCTGTCTTACCGGAAGAGAACAGCATGGCTTCACAACAGAGAGGCAGTCATATAAGGCAAAGTTTTTCAGAACGGTTAGACAGAAAGTCACCGAAATTCCGCAGAGAACGACTATATATTTCAAATTCAAAATCGGAGGAACGGTATCAAAGTAACGAGAGCATCTCAATTCACGAAGATAGTATGCTTCTCAATGCAGCCCTTAGAAACGAATTCGATTATACGCGGAGTTCAATGCGAAGTATTAATGATTTTGATACGAATATATATCCAATTGGACGTTTAGATGACGTGCCGAGGAGATCATCTATGATTTCTCAACGCGGGCCTTTAGACTATGACCCAATGATGATTCCTAGAAACAGAAATAGTTTACCTGTGTATGAATACAATTCATTATTGGGGTCTATGAGAGACTTGAAGAGTGAATTGGCATCGTCAACCCATAGTATCCACCACGGGCCTGAAGCCGGGGAGGTGCAGGCGCACCGCCTGAGCAACTATGTAAGCTCTAACGAGTCCGGCTATGACAGTGACGGACGGCCTACTGATGAACACAGCAACCACTCTCCCCCTGGATACCCGTGCCATTTGTCTAGCGGATCACTTCTAAAGGAAACTATAAGATCTAAATCTGAAACAAATCACAGTAATTTTTCAAGACAATTAAGTTTCAACCACAAGATTAATGTGAATAGAGTTCAAGTACCGGTCAGACGCAGTTCGACGCCCTGCGCTTTATTTCCAGCACATAAAAACGTTACTTACGAATACGAAAAAGAGAACAGCGACGCCATGAATAAAATTTCTAGTGTTTCCGTAACACATCATAATTTAGATCTGACTGATGGTAAGCCACCACCTCTTCCAAAGAAAACCATAAACAACAAAAAACCACCATTCGTTTACAAAACAATAACTTTAGATGAACGAGTCCAAACGAGAAAGATAAAGTTTCTGCACTCTCAGTTGCTTCCTGTGGATAATTCCTCTAATCAGTTACTAGATAGTAATATGCAAAGTTCGGAACCACAACGAATGCAACAAATTCCTGAAGTAGATATTTTAGGACGAGGGCCGTGCACGAAGCGATTTAGGAAGATACGGTTATTGAAATCAAGATTGGACGAAAGCCTTGGCGTGTACCTTGCGCAGCATAGAGTGGATTTCTACAACAGCGGATCTAATTATGAGGTCCGGTACATTGTTGTCAAATTGGATTTCGATGGAATAGCCCACAGAGACGGTAGACTAAGGATAGGTGACGAAATAGTAAACGTCAATGGAAAAGTTTTGCGGGGCCTGGCGTCACTGAAGGAAGTACAGCATATTGTCAATTCTTGTTCCACCGAATCAACCCTTGAAGATGGAGATCTCCATCAAAGATATCAAGTTGACTTAGTTATGGCTCACGACGAAATGACTCCAGTAACCATAAGTAGAATCATCACAAAACAGCCACCTGACAATTTAGATTTAAAGCCTAATCCTCCCGATCTCATCTCTCAAACGGTACATAAATCATCACCTTCAAACCAAATGACTATGGAAACACATTTCCCTAGCGATAACCAGTATTGTACCGAGTCGAACAATATACCAAGACATCAAAATGTGAATCGATGTTATGAAAGTAATGGTCGAGTTCAGATACATCAGAAGTGTGAAGTTGGAGTACAAGTGAACAATGAACCTCTGCATACCAACCAAAAAAGCGATGACGAGAAACTTTTAGAGCGGAACTGTTTTACACACTCTACAGCATCCTTACAAAATATTACAAATATAGAGATTTCAATGAGGCCGCCTTCGAATTCTAGAGCAATAAATAATAACTATCGTCCAATATCACTTCACAACTCCAGAGCACCACCTATCATAGGACAGTTTTACAACGACAATGCCTCGAATGAAGTCAAAGAGACCTCCCACTACATAAAACACGTACCAAGATTATACCAGAATAGATCTTTTGAGAGTATACCGGAACAGCTGAGATGTAGTAGTAGGAGTAGATTTTTCAGTAGAGTCGGATCACAAAGGTGTTCTCCAAATCAACATGTATCGAGACATCAAGATTACAACTCCCCAGTTCACCAAGAGCCTCAGGGAGGGCACTACTCTCACACCTCTATACACAGAGCGGAGTTCTGGAAAGGATCGGGACACAAAAGCCTCGGATTTAGCATAGTTGGAGGAACAGATTCTCCTAAAGGACAAATGGGAATTTTCGTCAAAACTGTATTTCCAAATGGGCAAGCAGCTGACAAGGGGACTATTTTTGAAGGTAGACATAACTCTGACTGCCATCTAACAATGACGACATGCTTGTGTTTTTTTGCATATTTAAAGGCAACTTTTATTTTTAGGTGACGAGATCTTGTCAGTTAACAATGTGCCGACACGTGGCCTGAGCCACGCTGGAGCCATATCGCTTTTCAAACAAGTAAAGGAAGGAAAAATAGAACTGACGCTTTCAAGAAGAAGGTATGATTGAATCACAGTCCAAAATCTTAAAATCTGGTTTAAGTTGTTGTATTGATTACAAGCTAAGTAAATATATTTTTTTGTTTCAGAGCACCAAGGTCAAGATCCGTGGAACCTCTTGGAAATTTTCGTGGTGAACAAAAAAGGGAATGAATAACTTTATCGAACTCTTTTACTCCCCAAAGACAAATTGTGTTAATAGTGTGCAATAATTTCATTTCTGTATGTTCATGTAGCCAAAGGCATCCTTAGACGCTATCCATTTGTTTGGGTTAAGTTTCTTAGAACAGTAATTTAATATTTTTTTGCTACTTTATAAGTAAACTCTATTGCAATATGGATTCAGATTTGATGAATTATAATCATTTGTTTTTGTATAAAACTATTATCCTATAAAAGCATATTTATAAAATTATGAATATTAATGTGCTATTTCAAGTTGCTTAAACAACGTGCTTTACCTACCTATCTAAATATCCTACAGCGTATATGCAAAGTTTGAAATGAAAATTATAATTACATAATATAATATAATTTGCTAGCTTTGTATAAAGTAAAATACGATAAGACTGTATGTATTGTAGCTATTTAGGTAAGTATTAAACTAAAGTTATTGTATTGTTGTATGTTAAAAATAATTATTGTTATTATGTCTTAGTACTGCTAGATCTCGTATGTTGGATTATAAAATTCAAAATTGTGTGGGTTCACCGTCTTCTATCTAAAAAATTACGAAAGCAAAATTTTAATTCAACTTCTATGTAAGAAAATATGAATTAGAAAAGACATTACCTACATGGTTTAAATACTAATAAACAACGAATGTTCATTTAGATTTTGGTCTCCACTCTCCACCTACATTACCTTACCGGATAAATATACCGAATAATCGAATTAGGTATACCATATATGTATATAATACAGGTGACAATACCAGGGATCATCATCATGCTGAGTCGAGATTTATTAATTTAAACTATTGTTTAAAAACAGACAGCTATTCTATTCGCAGGACAGCTGAAATAGAGACTACAATCAGACTGATATATTTTATAGGTTCCTAGTTACATGACCTATGATAACCACCAAAGTTGTAGACTAGGATTTTATCTATTAAAAATATCAAGCATCATTAGTAAGCCCGCTGATACAATTTTCATAAAAACAAATATTTGTCAAAAAGTTACTATAAAACGTACTATAAGGTATTTTTAAGAGATTTTTTTCAGTTTCAAAAACATGCAAGTGCTTCCCAATTGATTGCTTCGAAAAAGAATTGCATTTGGATAAATGTTGGTAATATCAGCGAATATGCTCCGTCCAATGGTACTTTAATCAACGTATTGCATGGTTATTGCTTATATAATCTCCATAAATTCATTGTTAAATGAGTAGGTACTTTACAACATTAAATAAATTTGAATGCCGAAACCATCCAGTGGCCGACCTCTTATATGTATTAATTATTGTAACGAATATTATAAATTAAGTATAGTATGTATGTACTTACTTACTCATCTGCAGTATTTTACATTTTAAAATGGTTTGTAAATGTTATATACCTAAATATATGGCAATACCTCTTATAGTTTGTTTCATTAAATATAATATATAAGTTAGTAAATATATAATCTAAGATAAATAAAATAGCCAGCATATGATACGAAACTGACTGCTCTATGCCCTCGTTACGTAATTATACGTAATATTTTGAGTTAATGTTATAAAATAACAACACAATTTCATTCTGAAAGTGCATGCTTTTTTTTCAAGTAATATTTAATTTCTTAAAACAAAAATCACAACTTAAACCTCTCATTTACTTCTATCGCTCTCCTTTACTAATGAGCATTATAATTAACCAAACATAAAGATGCTTACACACAAAAAAAACTTAAATTTTACTTGATATCGCACAATATGGCGACTCCTCTCAATATCCAGTGGTCTGGGTTCTTGATGGTCGGCAACCACAGAGGAGTGATGAAAGTCAGTCCCGTGCGAACTGGCTTCTTGTATACTGGACACTGGAAACAAAATATAAAATTGGAATCAGACCATAGATAAGTACCTATAGACTGACAGACATTTCCAAATTGAGAGAAATCAAACACTATTCACATCAGCATAGTAAATATACAAATAAAGATAACTCAAAATTCCAAGGTTAAGTAGGTAACCTGGTAAAGTTTAGGATCCTTAGGCGCAGTGGAGTTGATAGCGTAAATGTGAGTAACTGGAACTGCAGTGTACAGCACTTTCAGCGTAGACTCGCACAGCCTGTGGTTCCTCCTGTCCCAGCCAGCTCCGTCCAAGAACATGCCGTGGACGTATACACCTTCCTGAATATACAAATGCTCATGGTAATAAACAAATGGTAAAATAAATTAGTCAGTTTCAGTCATTTTGAAATTTAATGCTGAAAAAGTGATAACCATATCAAAAAAGCAAAAATGTGAAATCAACGGGGACAGAGACCGGGGACAACGGGTTTTTTTTTTAATATTTTTATTGACTTCACGGTGTCCCCGGTAACAAGGGACACGGCCACCGGGGACAGCGGGAAGGAACGAACGGGTCATCGTGTATTACGATATGGTGGTAGCGTAAAGTTGCAGTCTCGGGTTTATTCCCAAGAAAGACATAAGCTACTTTTTATTCCGACAATGTTGGCGAAGCCACGGGCATCCACTAGATCCAAAATTAAATAAGAATCTGGAAATTGTATGGACTACTATTATAGTAGTAAAATATAGTGGGTAAAGTTATTGACAATCTAAAGGAACTGTTAAGTTAATTACCGGAGGTGGCGCCTTAATTTCATCAAGGGCAAATTTCGTAACATCATTGTGTAGAGACACCATGTCGAGCGCCCAGCCTTTATGTGCTCGAGTCACTTCCTGACGCATTGCCGTCAGAAAACCTGCAACACAAACATATGTATAAAGTAAGAAACAACTACCTAATTATCTTCACATTGATAAACCTTCTCACACTCTCAAACTGTTGTGGGATTATCTTACAGCTACTTAAAACAGAGCTTTATTATAATTAATTACCTTGAGGGTTGAAGAAACCCGTCATCCAAAATGAATGTGGCCTCATGGTAAAGCACCAGTAAGAGAACTGGATGTTCCGTTCAAGGAACTCCGTAAACCAGAACCCTAGAGTGGAAGACGACCATGAAGACCTCAGCCAGATGCCAGGAACTTTCGCATCGTAAATACTGTCTAGCGAATCTCGAAGTCCCTGAAAATAATAAAGATCTCAATTGCCTTTTATTACAATATAAACTCATTCTTTTACATGTATAGTTTAATAGTTTATTTCACCTCATTCATAATAATGGTTCCATCGATAGCCAGCAACAAATCTTTAAGTGTTGATCTGACCAACGAGATCACTCTTTGCATCCTGTCGATTTCCTGTCTCAGGAAAATAACCATTGAGCCAAACTGGCCGTATAGTTTCAATCTGGAAAGAAAATACAAAATACACACTTAGAATGATAAGCGTAGACAAGTGGTATATTTGAATAGCATTACCTTTCCTTTACTTCATGGGGATCATAGTTCGGAGGTATTTTCTCGAGCATTTCTTTAGACTGTCTGTATACAGACGCCTCTCTGGTTTCACCGCCTCCACCGCTCGACTCTTTAGGCTGAATTGACAGAATGGTATCTAGCATATTCTGAGTTTTATTGCGTTGGAACCTGGAATCAAAACAAAAAAAAGGTTAATATCTACCTAATGGTTGCATGATAGATAGATAGATAGATAGATAGATAGATAGATATACACTTTATTAAAAACACCAGCACAATAACACAGTATATATAAGTATTATATCCGTTATCTAGTACCCACGACACAAGCGTTTGCTTAGTGTGGGGCTAGATGGCGCTGTGTGCAATGTCCCGGAATATTTATTTATTAATACAGAAATGTACATAAAATATTAATAAAAAACTTAAGCCTAGTGTCTTAACTGGCGACCTTATCGCTAAAAGCGATCTCTTCCAGGCAACCAATCTGGCAGGGATAAAATACAAGTATAATGGTAGACGAGGTGTTTTAAATGTATGTGAAATGACATAAATACATATTATAAAATAAACATACATATATAGCAAAATAAACAAATACACTAATACATACTTCTATACATATGATGATAAGTAATAAATATATGTCAAATAACGATAACTACAATAGCATATAGTTTCTATTCAACTTGAGAGGACAAATACAGTTTAAAAACTTTATTTTTAAATATATCTAGAGATGGCGCTTTCCTCACGTCTAACGGTAAAGCGTTCCACAATTGCACAGCTTGTGTAGCAAAAGAACTGCCGTATGACACTTTGTTGTGCCTCGGAGTGGCAAGAGTAAGGTTATATGACGATCGAAGGTGAAGCTAAGAGTGCGATGAATTACTAAACCAAGGTTTTTTACTGATTCACTGTACGGTACTGTAACACCATCAAAAACAACCTGTGGTAAAGCCAGTCAACTCTGGATATCATCCACGAACTACCAATTATTATGGCTTGAGTTTTCGATGGATTCACCCTGAGACCATACGACGTACTCCATTCGGTTGTTCGACATAGGTCTGAGTTAATCACATTAATAGCAGAGCCTAGGTCATTTAAAGAAGCTTGTGCGTAAATTTGGAGATCATCAGCATATAGGTGGTAAGAAGAAGATAAAGATAAATATAAAGATATTGAATTAATAAATTTAAGCTATAGCTAATTTAATCTAAGCAAAAAGGAGAGGAGATAAAACACCACCCTGAGGTACGCCAGCTGATATGTTACACCATGAAGAAAAAATATCTTCAAGGCGAACCCGTTGCCGACGCCCAAACAGGTAAGTGTGAAACCAATCAACCACCGATGGAGATATTTTAAGTGTACGAAGTAACGCAAGCAAGATATCAAAGTCGACGCAATTAAAAGCATTACTGTAATGTTGCAGAGCTAGAACATTAAGCTTGCCGTCGTCGATACCCTTACGGATGTCATCGGTGATTCTAACCAGCGCAGATACAGTACTATGCCCAGGACGGAAACCGGATTGGAAAGGATTGAGCAAATGATTGCAATGATTGCATGGTATCAGATAAATGCAATAACAGTTTCACTCACGTAATATCAGCGTTTGTATGCAGTCCGTAAGCTTGAGGAGGATCAACAGTCTTCATCTTCTCAATTTCCTCCAAATATTCTGCAATATTCTTGAACTTCATAATGCCATAACTTCTGTAAAACTGGAAGTTTTCTTGGAACAACGCTTCAGTGAACCACACGCGGCAGAATGTTACCAAGAGACGATTGTCATAATCATCAGTCACTCTGCCACCGTACTGTACAGCTGATACCATGTAGCTGAAAAACAATTTCATAAGAAAAAAGATACAGACAATGGTCTGGTTATTTCACTATAGATAATATTTATATTGAATACTTCTAGAATAAAGACCGATGTGCCTACTATATAAGAAATAAAATACAACTGATGTATCCAAAGGACGAAAATGACTCAGCATGCTAACCGAACAGTAACCCAGCTGATGCTCTGTCCGGGCTCCAGCGCCTCGAGGTGGTTCTGCACGAACATGCACGAGGCGAGCCAGTCGGCCGAGTTGAACTCGTACGGGATGTTCCAGCCCAGCGGACCGAACTTGCGTCTCTCTTGCACCACCGTGTGCAGGAAAGAGACGGTGTATATGAGAGGAAGGTAGAAAGGACTGTCACTGTAGTCCAGGAAATCTTGGCTCATAGAATCGTATGTCCGCATTAGCCCGGCCTTGATACCTATTAAATCATATGCCAAATTATTGGACGGGTCACATCTATATTACAGTAAATCCAAAAATGTACAAATCATAACTAGCATAATAATAAACTCAGAAATATTTTAGAATGTTAATGAATATGTTCATAACAATGTATTAATATCATACAAACCTGCAGGTGGTTCACAAGTGTACTTGATGGACATTTGCAGAAGAGTGATTGGGAATTTCGGATGCACCTCCGTTGTAATCCATAACCTAAATGTTTCGTGGATTTTCTCAGGTTCTTTCTCTAACTCGTTAAACTGCTCCATAATCTCTACCATGTATTCCAATCCCAAGTGACAGTTTTGCAGCAACACCCATAGCCCCTAAAAATAATAGCAGATAAAAAAGTAGAAACTTATCGATACATATCTGGAGGACATTGAAAAGTAATATGGAAATAAAAAATCAGACCCAATTTTTTATTCTATGCAATGCTAGTGATTAGCTCACCTCCTTCAAAGCCTTAGTAATGAGCTTTCTCGCATGAACTTCTTGTCCTTGTCCCATGGAAATGGAAGAGCAGATGCACTCCATACGTTTTGCGGTTATTTCTATAGATGGAGTTGGATCCGACCCCATTGCCAGAAATCCAATTAGCGGAACCAGAGGTCTTGATTCCAGCACCATTTGCTACAAAGAAAACAAATTGCCTCAGCCTAAATATATCTATGTTTATTCAAAACTTATTTCAGGGAATGGTCCTTTCTTTACCTCGTAATTAACTATAACAGCTTCAGAGAATTTTGATCCCATTGAAGATATTACGTATTTTCTGAAATTAATGCATATTAGTTTGAATATTATCTTTAACACAATAGCAGAGGAAGGTTACATTATTTTCAATATTAACTTTTACTCACAAGCTCTGCGCGAGAGTCCTGTCCGGGCACCAGGCGCGCACTACGAGCAGTTTCCTGAACACATCCAGCGTGTGGTACCCGTCCGGTAGAGGCTCGTCCTCCGGCGCCTCCTTGTCAAACCTGGCGTAATATGACCATGATACAGACGTTTCGACTTTTTACGACTACTTATATGTATGTAGAAGTGTGAAAAAAATATTTAGGCTTACCATGATTTCCATCCCTTTTCGTTATTGATGACCTGGTTCAGAATATTAGTGAACTGCCTCAAGGATGAGAGCTGAACCAAATTCAACCACGACATATCCGTAACCCACTTGAAAGGTTTTGGTGGACATGCATTCAAATCCAAAGCGGCGCCACCTAAAGATAGAAGAACAAAATACATTTAATTGTATAGCAATATCGTCTAAACGGCATAGTTTAAATTTATAGATAAATTCTCAAAATTACCTTTAATAAAAGTTTGGAACTCATCATAGGTAATATAATCCCGATTCATGTCTATTTTCAAAGTAAGCAACAAAGTAAAGAGGTACTTATGTACTTCATAGAAACCTCGCGATATGAATTTGAACACATCGAATGTCTGAAAATAAGGTAAGGTAGGAATTTTAAAACCAGATCACCTTCAATAGCTTCTTCATTACTTGGGTGGAACTTACCAAATATTCGATAATGAACCCACAGCGTCTCGAAGTGATAGGACTTGGAGTAGATCGTTCCATAGAGATATCGAATCGCTCCAAAAACTGCGCGAGTGACGTTTGATACATATTGCACACAAGTGACATGTTGCACACAAGGAAATACAGAACAGAGCCACGTGTTGCGATGGGTCGAAATTCTTCACGAGCTGCATTGATCTTTTCTTCAGTCTCTTTAGCAGTATCAAGTTTTTCTTTCACCTAGAAGTGTAAAAGGATGTAAGTGATTTTAATGTAAGTATTTAAAATCAATTGTCGTTTCTCGTATCATACCTCCGTGGCGGTGCTCTTGGTGATGTTGAGCACTTGTATGAGCGACACGTCCTCGACGAGCGAGCCCTGGATGGTGGTGAGCTTGTGCAGCAAGTTGGCCTCCAGCTCCTGCATCTTGCGCCGGTTGGCCGTCACGTCCATGATGAGCTGCGTGCGCTCCGCCTCCATCTCCGCCTTCTCCGTCAGGATGACGCGGCCCAGCAGCTGGTCCTCCAGCCCTGCGACACACCCCCGCTGTACTCCCGCACCGGCACTGTCCGCGTGCCCGTGCACTCCCACACCTACCTTGCATGGTGACAGTGAAGTCGATGATGGAGGTGCGCGCCGATATCTCCGGCGTGTACGCGGGGTTCGGGAGCTTCGTCGTTATGTATATCTTGTGGCCCGCCGTCACGTCGATTTCTTTGTCTCCCAATTTTACCTGTTAAATATCAGATCAATTATGACGTCCACAACTAACAGGAGGCCAAATAGATAGTATACGACGTATTCATAGATCGTTTATATCGTGGTTGGTAACTGAAAAGTAATAACTATTAAGATTAGTTTGCTTACCTTGAACGAAGAACCAATTTTTATGTAATTCCTTTCGAGAATATTATCTAATGCAGGATCTAGTTCCTCGAACACGTCTTCAATTAGCAAAGGTCTTCCTAAAGACACACAGTCTTCAATATGATTTCTGTAAGGAAATAATTTATAGTAAGCTGGTCGCCATCAGTATAATCAATTAACTAAATAACAAGTTGTATATGATACCTGAAATATTTATGATTTAGTGTAGTAACAATCAAATCATTGAATTTCTCCATGTTCTTAATCCATATCTTTCCTTGTGTTTGAGGATCAATCAGTAGTGGATATCGAGAAGCTTTTGTGACAATAATCCCATTTTGTATTGACAAGTCATCCGTGGGTAATCCGCAAAGATTCCATTCTCCGATCTAAATCCCATCAACAGATTATTTGTTAATTTGATTTACAGAACACGTGATTGAAAATGATAATATGGTCAACTAGGCAAGAAAACTACATTACCGTAGCTGTGTCCGTAAGCTGTTCAACGGCATTCAAGTTCATTGAAACTGGTATTTTTCTCCTCAGAACTTCATTTAGCCAGTTGTTGTTCAGCAGTGTACGGAACTCTTGATTGAATGGTCCAGAGTACGACAAAAACCTATCAAAAATCATCAAATGAGTACGTAAAGTAAACACCTCAAGCAAATATTATTCGAAGTAGATGCTAAAGATCTCGTACCCGATAAGTAGCAAGATATCCCCGACGAGACGCTCTATCTCCGACTTGAAGAGCGCGGACTGCTCGGTCCAGCGCACGCGCTCGCCGCTGAGCCCGTTGATGAGCGCGGTGGCGGCGTCCATCTTCTGCTGGCACTTGGCTGCGTCGTCCAACACCAGCTGCTTCAGGCTCATTGCCTTATCAAATTCTCGTTGCACACCTGCTAATTCTTTCTGTGTAAAAAAATCATAATGTTATTCAAAACATTAAAATATAAAAACTAAATTATTGTACCTACATATATTTTGGAAAGTCAAATCAATTACCTCTTTCTCTGCTAGGGCAGCTTCCGCTTGATCCAACTCGCGCTTGGCCGCCTGGTACTTGCCCTGCATCACAGCCAGATTAGCCTTCAAAGGCAATACGTCCTTGTTCACGCCATAGAACTGAGCCATCGCGATAGTCCACGAAATCAGACCGGCGACGTTGCCGCAAGCAATCTTAGCAGCTTCGTACGTATATTGCCTAAAAACAGGTTTTTAAACGTAAAATGCCCAAACATTGTAGGTAAATAAAATTTTATGAGATTTGCCGATGATTTTTTCATAACTCACGGAAAACTAAAATACGGTTGCAATAGATCTATCATCTCGGCGTTTATTTCGTCTTTGGGATAGAACTTTAGGTTGTTCAAAAATCTTGTATCTGCCATCACCTATAAAAATATTCTAGTTAAAACACAATTTAAGAGATCAAAAATATATGCAAGTACGTGCATATCATACCTTAAGTGACTCCGCCCAAGAGGACGTCAAGAAATTTTTCTCCGGGTCAGGTTTGACAGGGTCGATTTTTTTGCGGAACAGGATGATGACAGCATCCATGATGAGCGTAATCAAGTGAGGTGGCTTGCCAAGTTTGCGCACTGTCGCAATATCAGCTGCATTGATTGTCTGTAAAAGAGGCAAATATTAGATAGCGTGTATAACAACTAACCTAGTATGCAACGTACAAAACCGACACTATACTCACAAGCAAAGCGGCCTCTGCTGCATCCAGTGCGGGCTTGGCGTCCGCCAGCTTCTCTTCTGCTACGGCAGTCTCAGCCGCAATCACGCTCACGAGTTTCACAGCACGGTCCTTCACCTCCAGCACCTCTGCCTTCACCACCTCGGCTGCGGCGGCCGAATCTGCCACTGCAGCCAACACCTGAAGATTAAATATGTCTATAAACATTGCGACTCATATCAATCACAACATCAAATAGTACGACATTCATCAATGAATTACCTCTTCAGCTTTAGCTGTAGCATCCTTGATTTCCAACTCCTTAACCTCCAATTCTTTCTTTAAAACGTCAACGCTTGCAGCCGCCTCCACCAGTTTGTCTAATCCCGTCGTCATTCTGGCAAAAAGTACATAATATTGGTTTGTATTTTCAAACTAAAGCAAGCATTATTTTAGCTCAAAATAATTATTTACCTTCTTGCCATTTCAGCAATATTTTCATGCTTCTCTTTATACAAAACTTTGTATCCTTCCAAAAATGACAAGTATGATTTAGGAGTGACATGCGTCTGTCTTCTAAACTTATCGTAGTATAACGTGCAGGTTTCAGCAACGTTATCCTGAACTGTGCCCATTATCTCAATCAGCTGTGTCTTTGTTTGGGGAGAACACACCACCTGGATGTAATATCACAAAGATTTAATCAACAACTTCAGTGTTGTCAGGATAGGCACTGAACAAGGAATGAAACAATACTTACGTGGAAGTCTGAGAGGAAATGCGAGGCAACTTCTACAAGTGCTTCTTTGGGCCATTTCTGGAACCAATCCATAGTCGAGCCGGAAATAAGACCAGGGAATTTCAAGGCTCTACTCCTAAATTTTTCACCAACCTGTAAAACATAATATATGCAGTTAGTTACAGCGATTGTTATTCGTAGACGGTGAGGTGAAGGAAAGGTGAAACTTACCGGCGAAAAGCACAGCACGACATGAAGATTGGATCGAGATCGCATAATGAAGTATTCGTACAAGACGTCAGGCACAGGTATCCTCCTAGGCGCATACTTTTTCATAATCGGAGTTAGCTCATTCAATATTTCATCTGCAATAAAAAATAGTTCAATCAAACCTGAGTAATAGTCTTTATTGTAATTAAAATAAGACAACGTTACCCATTTCATCTTTAGGGAAAAGATTAGCGATTTCTCCCGAGCTGAGGATGTTGTTGAGGAACTCCAGGAACTGTTCGTCCTTGATATCGTTGTCTGTGAATATGAAGGAGATGCCCTGCCCCTGCAGTCCCGCGATGCGGTACAGGATCTTTATGTCATCCATGAAATTACTTACATTGTATGATCTGAAATAAACATAATAGCGTGCTCTTACCACTTTTTAGGCTAGTAAACATACATAAATAGTAATAATAGTAATATTAATTAAATAAGGCGCTTACCGAGTCAATGTAATCTGATAGAAAGAGAAATTGGCAATAAAGGACGCCAGTTTTGTCAAACTCTGTTTTCCAGAACCACCAACTCCAACAAGTAATGCGTTTCCTCTAAAAAAATGAGTGTTTTTTGCAGTTCATTAGATATTCTTAGAGATTAAAATAATACACAATAAATTGTAACTTACCGTGGAGTGTTTATTATTCTAGAAATAATAAACAAGTGAACCATAGCATCGTGGAAGAAGACAAGGTCTAAATGAGCTCCTCTTATTTGCTCGTTGAATACATCCTGGAACTGCTTTAGTTTGAAGAGTACAAAGTCCCATCTGTACTCAAACGAAAGAAAACATTGTCATTTTAACTTTAAACGTAATTATTTCAAGTACCTAAAAAGTCGCTTACGCTGGTAGTTCTTCATAGACCTTCGGAGCATCAGTGCTAAAATCCTCGTCTTCATCACCAGTAGGATCAACAGGTTCACGCAAAAAGTTTACAAAGAAAGTTTCTTCTTCTGGAAAATCGTTCACAACATCGGGTAATTCAGCAGCAGCTGTTCTCCAAAAGTTTTCGACGAACCAGTTTTTATCGTCAAAAGAAGTAAATCTGTCAAAACATTAAATGACGCCAATATGAAAATATGCAACAAAATATTATTAAACGAACACAAAAACAATTCGAAAATTATGTTTTCACCTATCTGATATGACTCTCAAACACTCGTGGAACCACAATTTCAGTGCAGTTTTGACACTCGGTAGTTCTTCCTTGTGTATGAACAGGATCCCTTCCCATATTCTGGACAGATCACGCAAATTAAACACGTAGTGGAACTTAGCTGGCGTTGGCAACATCTTCACCTGAAATTTGATTTAGCAAATATTTACATCCGCAATGAAAAGTGAGTTTGTAATTATTTGTGTTGAGTCTGCTCGTTTCTATGTATAATAAGTATGTATTTACAAAAGAAAAGTATATATGTATTATATCCGTTATCTAGTATCCATGATACAAGCGTAAGCTTAGTATGGGGCTAGATGGCGCTGTGTGATATGTCCTGAAATATTTATTTTATTTATTTATTTATTTAGTTAAAAATGTGGCTCCATTTAGCGTTTTTTTATACAATATATTGTTTACCTTAGTTTGTTGCCAAATTATACGAGTCACAGGCACCAGTCGAGGCATAAACTCTAAAATAGCCCTCTTCTCAAATCTCGGTTTACAGAAATAACCAGCACTTATTGTTTCTGAAGTAAAATTAAATAATTTTACAACTAATTTAGTAGACTAATATTACACCAATTATAATCAATATTTATATGATTGATAACTAACCAAAGATACGGTCCATTGAAACGTTGCTTGGCAAAGTACAGTTGAAAATATTGAACTGTCTTTTTAACCGAGGAGGAATATCGTTACGACCGCCCCCTGTGAAATTAAGATTTTTTTTAAAATGAGATCAGCAGTGGATATTAGTAACTCAGTTATTTTCACAAACCTGGATGAATCATAGCTCCAAACATTTGTATATCCGCAATGATGGTGAATTCTCCAGGTTTCTCAAGTGAGTAAAATCCGCCACATTCCATCATTTGTCTAACAATTTCATTGGTCACCTAAAATAAATTATTACGTGTACAAAGTTACAATTATCAGTCTGGTAATTATTTAATGATAATATCATATTTCCGTCTGAATTTGTTCACATACCTGATCTCCCCAAGCATTGATCACGGGCATGTTGATGTCGTCTACGAAGACCGTCATGGATCGCCCACTTGGTGGGCCGTATGTCATTCCAACGCGCTTCTCTACGTATGATTCTATGATTCTCTGTAATCAAAATTGAATAAACATAAATATTATATCTCGCATTATGCATATAAGGAATTAAGAGATTCCCTTTTGATAGTTACCTGGAACATATTAGGTGTAGTCGCAGATGAAAAGTTGATCATCTTGAACAGCTTGACTTCATTATCATAGGCCATCATGTAACTCTTCAACATCACAGTCTTGGCCGTGCCTTGTTCTCCAATCAGTAACACAGCCTTGTTCTGCTTCGCAATAGTATCGATCAAAAATGAGATACACACGTTGTCCACGTTGGGAACCAAAATAGAAGCATATTCTGGTACACTATCCGTGGGGTAATTGTAGGTTTCCACACTCTCGGACCTAGAATATAATTAAATAATAAGTTGTCATTTAAAAGAAACATCCCGGTTTTTAAAATGACGATCAATTTAATTCTTTATCAAATCCACCCATTAGCTGGGCCTTATTTGATTTCACTGGAGAATTTAGACAGTCGTTCTAGAAAACGGGTATTAGTGAGTTATCTACTTCATTTCGAAAATATTGGATATAAAAGTTGATAAATTAACTTCTCATAATCTAACAAATAAGACAGTTATCCCACCAGTGCTGCCATTGTCCTTGAGCATTGACCATAAATTCGAAGGGCATAATCCATTCCTTAGATTTGGCGCCGGGCCAGTCCATCTTAACGGGCAATTTGGTCATGTACTCTGCCATCTTCGTGCGAGCATCTAATTCTAGGACTGCACCCAACGACCACATCATGGAGAATATGAACAAGCGTTCTAGGTGTCTGTCAGTGTGCACCTCTAAAATACATTAATATTAATTGATTTCTTTGCATTGATCTGGTAAAACTCTAGTAACTAGGCAAACTGTACATGAAAAACACTTACTGCCGCCCGGTACTTCTATTGCTAATAAGCCACACAGGACGTCTATGGCTTGCCTGGCAAATATATCAATATTAAAAATAACAAAATTGTAGTCCAGAGTATTTAATATAATAGTGCTAATTTTAATGTTTAAATACCTGACATAAATAGCTTCTAAGATCTTCATTTTAGCAGGAAGTTTTTGCTGGACAAAGGAGTGTACATCATCATAAACTTTGTAGAATGCATTTTTCAACGAATCATATTCTTTCTGGGACCTTTTCTTCAGCCAACCCTGTAAAAGATTAAGAACCTTTTAAGTATCGTAAAAGTAAGAAACAATGTTTTGTGTGATTGATGACCAGAACCTCTAATATAGGCTGCCACTTGAGCACGGAGGAGGACATGAACACCATGCCGACGCGGCTGAGGTGGCGGGCGAGGCGTTGTCCACGTTGTGGATAGATACCTCTAATATAGGCTGCCGCTTGAGCACGGAGGAGGACATGAACATCATGCCGACGCGGCTGACGGTGGCGGGCGAGGCGTTGTCCACGTTGTGGATAGATACCTCTAATATAGGCTGCCACTTGAGCACGGAGGAGGACATGAACACCATGCCGACGCGGCTGACGGTGGCGGGCGAGGCGTTGTCCACGTTGTCCGGCTCGAACACTAGCTTGCTGTTGGACGCCATCGTGATGCGGTCGCCGTTGGCCAGCGTCAGGGTCTTGTTGTCGTCCAGCACAGAGTTCAGGTTCTCGATCCACACCGCGTCCACTGGACCATCTATATAGAGTAGTACAAAGAGTATAGTTATCATTTTCGCGCGAACTCAACGTTTTTTTAATACAAATTTAGCAATATTTCCCATATTGCTTTTTTTAGTACAAATCAAAACTTACCCAAAACAATCCAACTGGTGTCAGATTTTTTTACTTTTAAAGCTCTTCTCCACAACGTAGAGAAAATGCCATCTGTCCAATCATTGGTAGCTACGTCTAAGCGTCCAAACATTTGTGGAGCCGTTATAGCCTGGAAATAAATACCTAATTATAATACAATGTCCAATATTAGGACCTATTTGCTAAGCATGTAAAAACAATTTAATTCATTCAAAAAGTATAGAAATACAAAACCAGTAGTAAAAAGTAGTGTAAACCTTCGGATTCATCCTCATCTCTCTGTGAGGTTTTCCCACCTCCGTGAGTGCGGCCATCAATGTATGAATACATGTAGTTTTGCCAGACCCAGTGGGACCCATGGTCATCAGACCATGTCGCACCAGAGACGTTTCAAACAACTGAATAATTTTAAGGTTCCATTCTGGATGGTTGACCATTCCTGTACGTTCTGTTACCAAACTTATGGCTTTCTGCATTTCTCTGTAACATTAATGTTTTAGGCCTTACAAGAACAAACTTTTTGTTGTTTACTGTATTCGATTAAGAACATACTTTTGAACAGTCTGTGTCAGCTTCATCCCAGGAAACAAATCTTCAATCAAAGATACAAACAAAGGCTCGTCTTCGTCCACTAGCTTTGATACATTCATTTCTCTGAAAATATTACACGTAATGAACATAACATCCATTGGTTTTGCTAAATGTACTAAATATGTGAAATGAACTAACTTCAAGACTCTCATCATGATATTTTCTTCAGTGCTTTCAGGGTTTGCTCGCTTCTGCGCTCCCATAGTTCTCAATACTGACAGTATGTTGCGAAGACCAAAATCATAGTGAACCTGCTTGGACAGCTGCTCTTCACACAGTTTGTATAATGTGAAAAACTTGCGAGCTGAAATGTGGCATTCAAAAAATTACACTACGTTTTGTACTATCTACCTCAATATCTATGTTAACTGTAATAATTCAATACCCAAAAGAATATTTTCCTTGAAACCGCAACTGGCTAGTTTTACTCGAATAATGATCTGCCTGTCCGGTACCATCATGGCTACAGATCTGAACATGATTTTTAAGTTCTCGGGCAACTCTTGACGACCTGCATAACCTGGGTTCATTGTGATAATGAATGCAAATTCAGGATTTAGAGTTACTACATCTCCATCACTGAAAATAATAATACATTATAAGATAAAACTTCATCAAGTAGGCAACACTTGTCTATTAATCTAAAACAATGTACCTGAATATGAAGGAATCCTTTTTTTCTTTCCGAGCACTTAGGCAGATGTAAATTTGTTGCGCGGCCACAGACAACACGGGCAGTTCAATTCTGTTGAACTCATCAAAGCAGCCCCATGTTCCAGACTGCGCTAAGCCTTTGTAAATACGTCCCAAACCTGCAAAGCGTGAATATGTACATTGTCAGAAAATTTAAAACATTCGAAGATCAATAAATCATAATTAGGTAGGTAAGTGTATATAACATAGGAGCAATTGAAATACCTCTGAAGTCCATTTGATCAGAGCAGTTGAAGACAATGACTAGTTTCCCGAGTGTCCTGCCCATGTCCTTGGTGGTCTCCGTCTTGCCAGTCCCCGCGGGCCCGGCCGGCGCGCCGCCCATACTCATGCCGATAGCTTGCGCCAGAGTTATGTAGCATCTGTCTGTCAGGGGAGTGATTACCAGACGCTCAGTGATGCCGAGATATTCATTCTGAAATAGGAAAGATTTTCTCAAACAAAACATAATCAATAGAGAAGCAAAACACAAAAAAAAAATTGAATATTAAATCGACTTACCTGATACAGAAAATCTACATCAGTGATTGAAACAAGGCAATCGTCGGTTTCTTCAAAATAATAAAATCGAGCTTGTTTCTGCCATTCAAAATCACCTGGATTCTTTATTCTCATCCTCACGAGATCATCAAATATGTCTCTAAAATGTAAGATTTTTTTATATAAAAAAAAATACTTCTTGATTGCGTGACTTGACCGTGCACCAAGAATGTTTATTTGTCTAGCTAATATAGTATAAATTAATTGATTGTTTAACATACCTTTGATGCACATGGATTGTGATCATAGTTTCCACTCTGGTCCTGTCCAACGGAACAAGGTCAGTAACAGTCAAGTCAATCAAACCATTCAGCAAATCCAAGAACTTCTGATTTGTCAATCTCATGATAAATTTGTCAGCACGGGCTTTTTTCAACGCGTACTCAGCGTCACTCGTCCATAATATCTGCATTCCTAACAGGCCCGCCTGAAATATTAAGTCATTATAGTTTTGAGTAATATGCAAAGAATAAGGTGTATTAATATTTAATATGCATTTGTTACAATTCATCACTTACTTGTCCAGGGAAATGCCAAAATCCAGTCAAGAAATCAAAATCAGGCTCTCCCGCCAGAGTCTGCGCTATGTTTGCAATCACATTACGGACTGTGTCCTTCATTGTGTCCAATAGAGTATTCAGCCAATTCTGAAATAAAAAAATAAGGTTAGAATATATAGCCATTCTTTTTACATAACAAAAGGGGAAAGAAAAGCTTCGTACCTCAACACCACCGACGCAAGCGACGGCTCGCTCAAGAGGTATTGTTTCTCCATTATCTGAATTCATATTGATAATCCTGTCCTTGTCATCAAAGTCAACCGTGAACAAAGCGTCGAATATACTTGGCAGGTGAGGCTAAAAAGAATATCCAGTTTAAGCAACGACCAGGTTTTTAGTATATCTAAAGATGAAAAATAAAGAAATACCTGAATGGAATGTGGATTGGAAGCTTGTCCCAGAATCTCAAGCAACACAGGGTCGGATACGAAGAAGAAGCGAGGGAAGATAAGTCGCTTGGTCTCCAAGTACCCAGTAAGGGACTTCTGGCAAGCCTCGAGCTGCTCGAACAAGTGCGGCAGCAGCTGCTTTAGAGTGTCGTCCGACGTACAAGTCTCCACACAGTTGATGATGTCTCGAGCGCGGTACATTATCTTTACGTAGGTTTTATCGATAGACTGTGAAATTAAACAGTGGATATTCAGATGCTCGTAGAGCAAATAGATAAATTGTCAAAATTTTAGTTGAATATATGCAGGTTCGAAACTTGGAGGGAAGAAAAGTCAAGGTCACTCACAGCAAATCTCTTTGCTTCAGCCGGCAGTTGTTTCGAGATATCGCCGCCAACGAACACCGCTTCAAGATACATCCACAAGTTCTGCACCAGAAGCCACTTCTCAAGAATCTCTGAAGTTGTTACTAGTTTATTGATCCATGATACGATATCTTTCTTAAATGGTGCATTGTATCTGGAAGGAAAATTTAATTGCCCTTTTGAGACTCCATTTTTATAAAAACCTTTTGTTGACAAATTTACGTAAACTTAGAATTAAAGATATGGGGAATCAAAGAAATGCTTACCTATTGGAAGCCAATGAGTTGAGCACCATAAGTGAATCTTCAAGTAAGGTGATGATATCAAGAGTCTCCTGTGGTTTGATAAGTAGCTCTCCTCTGTTCTTGAATGGTGCGAATGAAAGATCCACCACGGCCCAATCAGCTATTACTTGTTTCAGTTTGGCTTCGATATCCTTTTCTTTCACGGCACTGATACATATATCCTTCAAGCAGAGAAGATTCAATTGTTTTTCCCTCTTTTCATTGATCAAGATTAATTTGTAGATGAACATCGCTTACCTCAACGTCTTCCTTATATTTTAGTAAAGGAGCTTCCATAACGTTTGCCAAAGTAAACGAGTCTGACTCCACGTCCAAGACACAGTCTAGAATTTAAAATACATTTAAGTCTTCTTACTATTTTACAGTTTCGGTAACACCGCCGAGTGTGTGTGTGGTAACAGTACACTGGTAAATAAGTTACAACAGAATTGTATAAGTTTCAATAATTTGGTACAAACTCATAAGTTTCTCCAGCCTGCGCCAATGTCGGTCCTTCATAGACTTATCAGCCATCAACTCGAGTAAGGGACAAGTCTGATTGAAGTCGTCGATCTTTTTCTTGAGTTCTATAAACGCTGGCCAATCTTTCATTGCCCTTGGCAGCTTACGACACCTAGAAACCCGAGATACAAACAAGATAAATGTTGCCTCAAATTATAATTATATACAAGCAATACAAAATAAGTAAAGAAGAGAAAAGGAAAAGAATATACATAGGTACATTGTAGACAAGGTTTTATATTAGCTAAGTATAAACCAAGATAAAAATAATAAATAATAAATAATAAATAGGCGTCATCTTAGGCTGCCTTTTGTGGAGGGCCCATTTAGTGAGTGGCAAGTCATCACCCGCTATATTTTATTATGAATGAGGCATAACTGGCGGGTGCCGTTCCTCGTACAATAGACCAGTTTAATTAAGTCAATGAACAACTCAACACAATAGCCTGTAACATTAATACCATGTCTGCAATAGTTACTTTATATACCTAACATCCTCTATCTGTAATTTTTACTTAATTTTAAGTATAATATTGTAAAAGGCCTCTCAGTGTTGGCTCCGGCCCCACTGATGCCTTAAAAATACCGGGCGTAAGGCCCGAGAGTCTGTGAAGAGAAATAAAGAAAATAAATAATAATAAAATAATAAATTCTTGTATCATAGTCTCACCGCACATCAAACTCTGCTAGCTGAGCCACAATAGTTTCAATCTGAATCTCAACCCAAGGGGTCTCGAAATATCCATCGATGGAATTCATCACGGCCAGGTATAAACTGTATCTGTAAGAAAAAAATAACAATTTGCTGAATAGTTCGGATGAAAAACAGTTCTTTCACGCATCACAAACAAAATTTCTTTACTCTATAAAAACCACATGAATAATTCATAATTCAATAAAAACAACTAATTAACTTACATAATACTTTAATTTATTTACTTACAGTTTGCCCAGAAGATTGAACTCCTTTTTCTTCTGATGCAAGATGGGGTAATCGTTGACTTCCATTCCAAATAGCTTTTCACCATTTGCGTACATCTCAAACCTTCGCCACAAGTCGTCGAACCGAGCTTGGAACATGATTACCCTACATATGAAGATAATGTCATTTTAGGTTTATTTTATTATTTACATATTTATTCATTTTGCCACAGGTATAAAAGTATCTTCAATGTCTGATTAATATCTATATCAAATGTCAAAAACAAACAGTAATTATTGAATGTATCAAACAAAAACAAACAGTAATTATTTATTCACAATTAGCGCCGTCTACTGAAGAAAGCCTTGGAGCTTTTTTCCGGACGGCGAAATGTGGTTGTGGATGAGCCCGTCTTCTCTGGTTATGCAGTCTTGTATTCTTATTTATTAGTGTAAAGAACAAAAAAGGGGCCAAGTGAGAGGCGCACATCGCGATGTATTTGCCCAATAGAACTTCTGTAACGAATAATTCTGCAGGGGAGACACGATGCTCAGTTATGAGTAAATACGACTCAAAGAGAGAGAAAGAATGTAAAGTGCAGTTACTTATGGTTACTAATATACCGCGTACCTATCGCTAGCCTCTCTAGCAGTCAGCCCCGGAGTCATGGGTCCAAACGCGTCGTAGTCGGCGTCAAACTTCAGCACATCTGATGCAAACGTGGCCACACCCTCCGTCAGCTCTTGGGAGAGAGGACCTTGCATGTCCACTATACGCTGCTGGACTTGTTGAGCCTGGATAAAAATAAATTTGTTGTAAGAATGTTTGTATGTATTAAAGTAAGTGTTACATTAATGTAAAACCAAATAATCTGCCGATTGGCGTAAAGATTATAACGCGGTGAACATTTGCGAGTCTAAAATCAAAGTAAGCCTCAAAAATAGACGATTAACAAATGTAACATCATGAGTTAATTTATTAAGTGCTAACATGCAGTATGGTTGTTTTAAATTAAACTTTTATTGGAAAATGAGCGAAAATAATCACGACCGGCAGGATTCGAACCTGCGTATTTCTGCTACCGTCAGAACGCCTTAACCACTAGGCTACGGTCTACTAACTGCCAGGCGCGAAAATCCACACTCATTTCCATACACTTCAGACTAAGCGGCTGATGGCACCACTTGTGCTGTCAGAATATGTCTAACAAGCACTCATATCGATGTACTATGGACACCTGATATGACGAGAAATGGGCCTTTCGCGTTTTAATTATGAGTTAATTTATTAAGTGCTAACCTGCACTATGGTCGTGATTATTTTCGCTCAGTTTCCAATAAAAGTTTAATTTAAAATGTAACATCGTCCATAGGTACAATCTGAATAAGTTTAATTTACCGTCAACAGCATGTTTTGGAAAGCGTATCGCAATCCATACACCATATCTGCGTCTTCTTTCGGTATATCAATATTGAATTGCTCAAAGGTACCGTAGCTCTCTTCAATAAGATCCAATTCCATGTCCATTCTGTAAACAGAACAAATTTTGAATGAGATGCTTTATGTTGTAGTAAACTATGTAGATGACGGTCATGAAACTGATTTGACACAGTTAAGTTGCTGATATCTAAGATGATTATCATCTACGGCCAGTTTCGTCCCACTGCTGGGTAAATGCATCTCTTAATAGGCTTCGATCTATTATCAGTATCCTTTTAAACAAATATAACTATTTTACCCAATAAACTCATCTCGTATCAACTCTAGGCACATCATGGCGACTCTGACGTCATCCAAATCCTTAATTTTCTTTCCCATCGTTTTCATTCGATCGTTGATAAATTGCATTAACTTTTGTACACGCTCCTTGTAAGCAACGCTCAGCAGTTTGCCCAGGACCCTCTTCCATTCCACAGATTCTACGTGTAGACCCATTTTTATACTATCTGTAAAACAGAATAGAATTTGAATTACATTAGCTGTTTACAATTTTACACAGATTATGTCAATTAGAAAGTAGAAAAGACACACAAGACAAGTTAGTAGATACAGGACTCAAACATTTTTTAACCAGGCGGTGGAGCGTGAAAATATTTTATTAGACAATTTTACGAAACTCAGATCTAAAATGAATATGAAAATTAGGACTAACCCATGTTGACTTGAATGGACCCGATGATATGTCTCTCTGGCAGATTCAGCACCTCTTCCGTCTGCCTCTCGTATTTCTTTAGCATATCAGTAATGATGACGTTTAGTGG
The DNA here is from genome assembly GCA_927399415.1 of Macaria notata. Taxonomy (NCBI): domain Eukaryota; kingdom Metazoa; phylum Arthropoda; class Insecta; order Lepidoptera; family Geometridae; genus Macaria; species Macaria notata. The sequence goes on from OV656727.1 coordinate 9,585,780, forward strand.
GTTGGAGTCCACGAAATCTTGGATTTGTTGAGTTCTATCTTCGGCCCACAGGTATGAAAAGCGAGTGTAACTCTACAACACAATGAATTATTTCAAGTTTTTCTTGTAATTCAATTGTATATCTATAACATTTTTACAACAAAATTTTGGTGTCTTAAAAAACTGAAGATCAACTAAGTACAGTTCGCGCAAAACTTTATGAGCTCTCTGAAGTTAGGCCCGAGTACGTAACCGCGCATGTACAGTTGAGCGCACAATCATTATTGTAAGATTTAAAAAAAAACATAGTACATTTATGCCTATCACAAAGTATTTAGATTTTAGGTATTTTTACGTGCAGTAAGATATTAGAACAAACAGGTAGGTATTTATTTAAGTAAATTAAAAACTTTAATATAAAACTTGTGCATTTATTTATTTATGTTTGGCGACGTAGCACATTAAAGCGTCCGCGAGGCATATTTAATTAAACCAAAAAGTTCGATAACAGTAAGAAGCCACAGTAATAGAACAAACAAATAACAAATACAATATAACGGTGACAAAACTTAACAACAACAATAACAGAAACAAATAAAAATAACGAAAACAAATAACAGTAACAAAAATTACAATAGGAATGAAAATGAATTGTTGCACTCGACTGTACTTTCGTCTACAACGCGCGCAAGTGTTGTGTACGAACGTAGCACTCACACTAAGGCACGGCGCAACGGGACGCGAGCGGGGATACGGCGCGGGGCGCGGGGGCCGGTGCCCTCTCCGACGCCCTGTCCCGTCCCTCGGATACCTATGAGTACTGCGCAGCCACTAGCGTGCGTGTTCCGAGAGCTCATAAAGATTTGCACGAACTGTAAAACTTAACCTAAAATTCGTTAAACGAACCTTGATAAGCTTCTCAATATCAGGCTTGTACATGTACATCATGCCTTGCAGCGCCATCACAGACCTCACCACGTCCTTGTGTTCAGACACCATGCGGAAGTAGTTCTTCAAACCAGCCACGTTCGAACCTGATCTAGATCCAGCTGTAAAGAAGAACGAAAATTTTAAGGAAAACAGTGTTCGCTTGTGCTTCAAGTGGCCTAGTGCTCAAATGCCAGACTGTAAAGTGTAAAGAGAGAAAAACTTCTTATTAGCACTAATTTGTTTTTAACACTTCAAGGCTTACGTTTGGCATTATTTACACAGGATTACTTTTCTTAAATTTAAATTATTTATTTTGTGACAAGAAATTACGTACGAACACATTCAGGAAAGTAAGACAAACACGTAAGCAGTTTCTAAGTAATTGATCTCCCTAATAATTTTGGTTGCTTTGTTCTATACGTACCGCTCATTACTCGACTCGTAAGTGAGATTCCCGCCAACTTGTCAGCGTTGATCTGATCCTGCTGCCCCCACTGGTACACGTTGCGGTGGATGTCCATTATACAATTCAGTACCACCTGCATCCATATGTTGTACAAGTATGTATTAGAAAAAGTATGTACGTATACAATAATGATATCTGGGCCCAATGTATTGCATATAAATAGAGCACCGTTTTATATTAAAATTTGAAATAATTACCAACCGATTTTGTTCTTGAAGAATGTACCAAATGTGATTTACTTACCAAAAGATTTGGTGAAAAAATTGTTAAGGAAACATATGAAGAAGAACCTGCGAGAAAGCAGACTGTATCTCTTCCAAAGTTGGCTTGATTAAAATTCTGGGTATTTGTAGAAACATTTTAGTAAACATCAGAGGACTCAATTTCTTCTGTTCTTCTGGATCGGTCGTCATTGTAAGGAAACTGGAAAATGAAATGAAAAAAGTAAAAGTTATAAATCTATGTATATAAGCTGGTATCCATGGCAGGTAATCCTTGTGCCCTTATCCTAAGTTTTTAAGGCATTGTTTTGTCATGCAAAGATTCCATCATTGAAAAAACATCAATCACATACCTTGAAACTGAAGCCCTTTTTCTCAGCAAGTCAAGACTCTGTCTCGTACATTTGATGAGCGCCTCGAGACACTTGGTGGCGAAATACGCAAACAACTCGTTGCATTCGTTGATAGTGGGTGTAACTTCGAAGCGATCCGGATTCTCAATTTCCAAGAATGCTGAAATAGACAAAGGCCAATACGAATATTACGAGTATAAAAGCTACAGCAAACTCAAAATCTATTTGATGACACAAAATGTTACGTATACTTACCGGCATCTTCTGGAAATACTCTTGTAGCAGAAGTGACTGCTTTTAAAGCCTTTTCAATATCAAGCCTGAAAATGCAATGCACACGTTACAGACATCATCACTAAACGAAGTTCACGTTCCACATTTTTATCATAATCATAATCATCTTTATTCATAATAAATTATTACATGTCAACAAAAAATATATTAAAAGAACTACAATTTCTAAGGTAGTTATTGTAAATCGAATTAAATATTTAATTTAAATATGTCAAAATCATAGAAAGTTTCCTGGACAAGCCAGCGTTTCAGTCTACTCTTGAAACTTCCCAAGCTTGGCGCCGAGATCACAGTTTCTGGTATTTTATTATAAATTGTTGGACCTATAACATGTGTAACTTTATTAGATTTTGCCAACGTTCTTTTTTCGCATTTGAGGTGGTCTCCAAACCTCGTGTTCATGTACGTGCCAGCGCCACGAGTGGTGTAAGAATAAAGTAGTAATAAAGTAGAACTCGTAGTTTTAAAAATAAATAGCTTGGTACCATTTATCCTTTAAATCCCTGATTTGTTTAGATGGAATGCTGTCAAGGAATTTGTTCACCAACTCTATGACTGCAATCTCTGCGTTGGACGACTTGTTCTGAAGATCATGTGCTGCCGAAATAAATACGGAACAGTATGTTAAGTGCGAGTTTTATAAATAATCATTATAACACTGATAATTACTTTATCATTACATATTATAGGTACATGTACCTATAATATATCATACGCATAACCTATTAATTAAGGCTTGCTTGAGTAGATAAAAAAACTAAAACTGCTATTTTACGACTTTGAGACATTTTAAATTTGGAGTTCCAAACATAAAGTTCGTCGTTTCTTAAAAAAAATATAGAGAAACGTTTTTGTTTTTCATGACAAGATTACTATTGTTAGTAGCCAGTAGCCCTTCATACATATAAACTCTTGATTCACTTACCGATCTCATCACGTTTTGTGAAATTATCCTCATAAAATATTGTAGGGGCAACCGCTTGTTCGGGCAAATACACTACTAGCGTCTTTGTAATAGACGCCAATATAACATCTATACGGGCCTCTTTCATATCCACCACCTTGAAAAAATAAAGGTAATAAATAATTGGCATTTTATATACGTGTTTACTTATTTTATTTTTAAGTCACTTCCATAGTAATTCCGAGAACAGCAAAATAAAATAAAAAGTAGGTTAAAATTCAGGAAATAATACACCGATTTCAAAAGGAGGGGTCCCCTACTGTATGTTTTCTTTTATATATTCTCACCTCTTTCACGAACAAATCCACTTCATCCAACACAGCCTCAATATGTTCACAGTAAGCTGGTATTTCTAGCGAGGTCCATGTGATGGTAGATAGACCAGGTTGGAAAGCTTTCTCGAGCTTTATCAGCTGAGCTCGCAGCAGCGGGAGGTACAGCTTGGGCATACTCCTGCAAACCAATTATCAGTATATGTATTTACATAACAACTCAAAACAATTCAGACTTACAAAGATTCGTAGGTTGAGGATATAATAACAATTTAAGAAGAACATCAATATCATACATAATTCTTAAATATTAGCTACAAACCTCCTGATCTGATTGTTTCGATCGACAAGATATTTTATCTTTTCGTAGTTCCCAAATATTTTATCTTTACAAAAAGCCACTACTTGAGCGCCGTCTGGGACATCTAGAAAATGGAAAACATAAATATTGAGTATATAAAAACAAATAATGTAAATTTAATCAATCCTTTCGACCGCAGAAATTGCTACTTTGCTGAAATGAAAGAACTGTTAAACTGACAGACAAAAGATGAAAATTTAGCCAGTCTGAAAAATAGATACGGTAGGTACTTACAAAGATTTAACTGCCACATGTATTCTACTTCTCGTATACATTCGGGTATATAAACGCTGAAGTTAACAATGTACAGGTTTGTAACGGGATGACGAATCAATAAGGGTGCAATCAGACCTAGTCGAACCTAAAACAAATCGTATTTGAAGGAACATGTACTTATCTTCTACTATATAAAAATAAGTCGGGTTTTCCTTCCTGACGCTATAACTCTAGAACGCACGAAACAACTTCCACAGTTTTGCATTCGTTGGAAAGGTCTCGGGCTCCGTGAGGTTTAGACCAAAGATATTTCAGGAAAATTTTCAACAGAAAAGCGGGAAAACAGGGATAATCATTTTTCACATATAGCGCCATCTCTGATACATAGCATGTTCGCAACGGAGTTCGCGGGTTTTGCTAGTTATTTATAAAAATATGTTCGCTTACTTTCATTTTATGTTCGTTTAAGAATAAACTTTAAATTAGAAATAATAAAATTGATAGGAAAACTCACCTGCTCAACGTTCTCTGCCCAAGCCATGTGATATATCAGCTCATATTCCGTAAACACGATACTCATCACGTTGTACAGTTTGATACACCTTTGCGTGTTCTAGAAAAGAATAAACAATTAGGACATGTAGCTAACAGTTTAGTAATTTTGTGAATCTAAAATTGATTTAAAATTTAATAAAAGCTAGCAGAGATTTGCCATTAGTAAATAAATAAATAAATTATATAAAATTTGTTTATTTTGCATAATTCTAATTAACAATAAGATATTGGAGTCCAAAGCCTCCCGAAACAGTTTTCACTGTGTCTGGGGAGCCGATGGCTTCTCCCTGCTTAAAATCAACACACAAATAAACAGAGTGCCAAAATATTAACTAAGAAATGGTTGCATTTAAATTAAATTAGTAGATACGTCAAGGATCATCAAGTCAATGAATAAAACCTGAATAAAATATTATGAAATTAATTTATTTTTTTATTACCATGTGCGTTATAACTTCATGGTGTGTCTTGAATACCTCCATGGGTTTTTTGATATTCTTATTGTAGAACCTAATCCACATAACCCTACCAGCAACAGGCGGCATGTTGCGGGGAAGCTCGGGATTTTCTCGCTCTTCGTTGTATCTATGTAAATAACAAATGAAATCTGATCAGAACATGTAACCAATACATAATTGATTTTATTAATTGGATTTTTTCTTGGCGTCGTAGTTAGCAATAGATAGAAAGTACGGGCCTTCTCAAAACGAAGAACAGTAACAAACCCCAAAGATTTTCGCTGTTTTAGCGACTTTGAACTGCCTTCGTGGATGCTCTTTTGTTTGTAGAGATAGCTTATGTCACGAATTGATTGATTATAATGATAAGATATTGAATCAGGCGTTACTTTGCGGAAATCCATTGTTACTGAAACTCTGGAGAAATATGTAGTGTTTTTCCGCTGCGACTGCTCCTTAACCGACATCAAACAACAAACTTGATGGTTTTTAGGTGTGTTCCTCCATATACCACCGCCACACCTCACCTCCTAACCAGCGGTGTGTGGCGGTGGTATATGGAGGAACACACCTAAAAACCATTACCACTACATATTTCTCCAGTTTCAGTGTTTATAATGAAGTCATATCCTAACCAGGTCCAGGAAATTGTTGATTTTTCCCTTGCTTTAGACCACTTACCTGTCTCGAATATATTCAATTTCACTAGTGTAAGTGCTTATCAGATCGTAATACTGGTCCTCCAAGTAAAGGCAATCGAGCTTTAGTTTCTCGAATCTTGTTAATAGATGCAACGCTATCTCAGTGGTAGGGCATTTGTTGACGCTCTGAAAAATATGATAAGTACAATTTTTTATTTTGATGGCTTTTCCGCGAATCACAATATGATGTCACTCTTATATTAAGAAGGTGAAAGTTTGCATGTGTTCCTTCTTCCTATTCATATATTAGTATCACAATTAACACATGGAACATTACCTATAAGTATGTAAATGGCATCCTCACATGTGGCAACTGTTCTAGAACATTCACCGCTAAAATAGGGTGTATTAGTCATGTGAGGACGCATCAGTAACTAACCCGTTGGAAATACGTTCGCCGAAGCCGAAATCGGCTTGGAATGCATTATTATGATCATCATCATCATCACCACATGGACTTCGCTTTTTATCCCGTATTAACGCTGATAACAAGCAACACGAGATGCAAACCAAAAAGTGAATTATAGCAAAATAAATACATACTTTGATCATAAAGTTTTCCAACAGCAGTTCCTGGTTGGTAACATTATCTTTATATACTTTATAGTCTTTATCAAAATCTGCACGCCTGAAATGAGGAAAATACTTAAATCCAATTGGTTATTTAGATTGAAAAGATATCAATAGGTCGGTACTTTTAAAATATAAATAGCAACGTTACCTGTGATCCAGGGCATCGTAAGTCCTAGAAGATATAGTTTTGAATAGTTTGTTAAATGTCAGCGCAAACTCATCGATTCCTTCTAGCGTAGCTTTATTTAAAACGTAGTATGTTATGTAGGTTTCAAATAGATCTATAATCTGTAAGCCAAAGGAAATTCAAGCTGTTTAAAAAGCGCTGCCACATGTCGTGTTGTAGCAAATCGTGCGTAGTTTTTCTCGTTAAAATGCTAACTGCCTACAGTACATTGTTCAAAATAACTACATATATTTAGATTGTAAAATAACTTACTTTCAACAATCGCCTCTTAAAAGTTTCAAACTTTCCAAAGATGTACATTTCAGAGCAATCGAACGGTCTTTCATCTGCAGCCGCTATCATTTCTTTTTGAGTCTCATTGTAGCACTCGCGATAAAATGTGTACAAATTCAAACACAACTGTAAAAAAACCACTAACGCTGTATATTTAAAGCAAAGCTATATGTTATTAGTTATTCGTGCGAGATGCCCATACTGTGGAGCTCGAATTTAGATTTGCTTGACTGTTCCTGTTATAAAGATCTGTAACTACTAATACTATTGATGTGCAAAAATATTTTTAAAGTTGATTGACATACTCAAGTAATATTGGGAATTCTCTACATTCAGATATCGCACCATGATTCTCAAATGTATGGATGGATAACTGAAACCTGAAGAAGCAGCTAAACTAATACTAAACTATAGAAAATGTATATCACTTACACGAGACTTTTTGATAAAGTTCAACTTGTCCTGGTTCCAAATAGTTCTCTTGCCACCATTGGTCAGAAATTCCATACACATGTTGAGGATTTGATTGGTCACTTTGACCAGCAACGTGGATATCTGTTTAGTAGTGTTGTAGTACCGTGACGTTGCATAAATCATGCGCAGGGTATACAGCAGGCCCGGTATGAACTGCTGCATTGTATATGGATCACATCTGCAATAGTTTATATTTTATTATAATTAAACTTTTCTAACGGGTTATATAACAATTGTGGTTTAAATTGTTAATGTAGATAAGTGGCTATGTACCTGTACAAAGGCTCGCAATATTTCTCTAGAGCATATAGATACTTGACATTATCATACGATTCATTGTAGTAATCCGTCACCTGGTTGTCTAATTGTCTCCATTTCTGAAAGTAAAGCAATAACGAATCAGTTTTCATATACAAGTATACATTTTGCATGTGACGTTTCTAATAGACCAATCATAAAATTCACTCACTTCAATTCCTATGCAAATGTTCAGCCAGAAAATGTCCTTGACTTATGTTGAGAGAAACAAAGGTAGAACGAACAAAAAAATAACCCAGATCGAATTGACATTTGCATATCTCGTATGTTATTACCTACAACAGGACGCAGTTTGAACCATTGCGTAGACTGAAGATAGCACAAGTCGTTCTGGTTCAGTGATACAAGGAAGTCAGTATCGACTCGAACCATCCCGTCGCTATAAACACTTGCATCACAGAGAATATTACAATACAATTATATATTAGATACGTAGAATATTACAATATACATACCTTGATAAGTTTAGACTTGGCTCGTATGAGCGTGTGTATGTACATCATGCAGGGCTCGCTCTTGAGGAACTCGATGATGGAGGTGAAGGTGGTGAGCTGCCGCCGCCAGTGGTCCAACTCTGCCAGCGGACCGATATTCGACGGCTCACGACGCAGTTGTTGACTTTGCACGAGAACCTGGATATAAGATTTCGATACCTTAACTTAACTTTTAACTTACTGTTAAAAGATATATTGTAACAATAGTAGCCTTAACTTACCCAATATTGACCAGCATTTGCCCTTTGGGCTATTTGCGCTAACGTAGACACTTCTATGATTAATTATCAATATCATTATGGCGTACACTGAACACACAGTAATAGTAAAGACAAAAGGCGAGCGGTTTAAAAGGTTAACAGTCTTCTGTCTTACTACTCTAAATTCTGAATCTATACTGCAATTATTCAATCCTGACACGATTATCTAGCTTTGTTATTTCCTTACCATTGTAATTTGTCTGATCCACTGCTTCACATAAGAACAAATTTCCTCAAGCACGTGAGTTTTAGTAATAGCAGCCTTCATTTTATCTGCATCGGACAACTCGTCTTCGTACAAACTTAAGTTGATCTGGAATTTCGTGCAACAATCCAAGTCGATCTTGGTTTCTGTAATTATGATTTTTGGATTAGGAATATACCAATATAAGCTAAAACACCAACCACTAAACACACAAGTTGTACTTTTACTACGGCAATTTAAAAAAGTACTCAGGATAATACTTACTAGCAAGATAGTTCATGAACAGTGTTATCTTCGAAATATACTCCTTTATGAGATCTGTACTCTTGGGGTTTGGTGGGTTAACATCTCCCCAAGCTTTGCATGCTACAAGTGCCGGTATGTAGACCGTTCTCATTGTATTGTAGATGCTGGAAACTACGTTTTCCGTCGCTGGGTCCATGTTGAAGACAGCAAGGAAATACTCCTAAAATGACATTGATTTAAGTCTAGATAAAGCAACAACCTCAAGACTATGAATGCATAAATAGTGAAGCTATTGTTTTTTTTGTAAATAGTAAAATCAATACATTATAAGTACTATCAGAGGGACCATTCATAAGATTGTTTTTCTTTTTTGAGCCATATTCATAGCAATTTCTTATAGGATCGCCTCCCACTCCCAGTCTACCTGTTATAGCTCTGCTGGACATTGTTGTTTTTTACAAACAGCGACTGTGATCAAACCTCTGCTAAGCAAGTGCTCCAATACCAAGTGTCAGATTATTTTTATATAATACATAACATGTTACATATTACTCAATTGCCTCTAGTAAATAAATATTAGAAGAAATAAACTCACATCTGCCACGTTTCTCACGTCGACAGCTTTATTCTTGAGCCTGTACAACGCCACGCAGCGGCCCACGGTGCCGATAGAAGATGCGTCCGAGATAAACGTACGCTCCATCAGACCTTTCTGCTGGTGGATGAACCTCCCAGACTCTGCAAATTTGAATGCATAAGAATACGACAGTAATATACCTAGATACAAAAACTAGAAATGATTTTTCATTCGACGCCGTTTCGCATAGACAAGACACTTTTCAAAAACATTTCAATTAATTCATTCATTCATTTCATTGGTTTCGATTAATGGTATCATACGTTCGAGACGAGCTAGGTACATAGAGTAGAAACAATGCCGTCATTGTCCGAATAGCTAAAACAAATAGCAGCATAAACTAAGTAACATAAGTTAATGGTAACTTTAAGCTCACCCATTTTCAAATGTGGTAACAGTGCATCACAGACCACGATGCAGCTTCTACCGCCTTCCGCAACTGCACTGTCTAAAAGCTCTATATGCACGTCTGCGTCATAGACACCTTCCTACAATGAAAACGTTTTTATAAAGTAATGGGCTCACGAACAAAGCACAAACGTTTGCGGACTATGCGGCTAGATGGCGCTGTGTGAAATATCTCAGAACATCAACAAAATAATTGGAAATAGGCTTTTGCTTACATTTTATGCTTTGGGTGCGAAACCCTAAAAATAATTCAAAGGAGTGGAATATGAACATAGCAAACGAAATCTCGTAGAAAAACTTAATGCTAGACATAACTAGGTACTTTGGCATTATTTCATAATAATAATTTTGCAAAAGCTTACCATAACATATTCGACAGGTCGATTGAGTACCGTAGCACAGCTTTCAAGTAAAAATCTGTGTTGAGTTTTCAAAGATCCAACGCGGTTATTTCGTGCTTCTTTAGCTTTAGCCTGTAAAAAAAGTACATATATGTATAAGCAAGTCTGTCAGAATGAATTCAAGTGTTATAAATATGTACTCGTTCGTGTTAGCTGTACGTATGTACAAGTTTTAATATAATCAACTATCTGTTTTTTTTAAATAATTTTCCTAGTGTTATAATTACCTGTTTATCCTTGTAAGACTCATGCCCCAATGCGAGTGTGCTCATAGAGACTTTGCTCTTCCTCTGAATATTTTGAAGACGGGAGCTTAGATCGAGTATAGCTTCTAGGGTGGCCCTGTCCACTTCAACTCTCTCTCCTGTGTCCATGAAGCTAGATCGCGGTGGGGGTGCTATGGTCTTTCGTTTATGTGGTGCTTGGTCCTCTGCCATGCTGGATCGAGGTGCTACACTGACGCGAGGTGCTGAGCTGGGCCGGGAAGCATGCTTGGCTTCCTCGTCCGCCGCAGCAGCACCAGCACCACCCTCGTCATCCATTCTTGATACTAACACAAACTTGCAGTAGCTTCAATAACTCGTACCAGCCTCTCACATCACCAATTTGGATCAGGTGATAGGATACTTAACAGTAATTGAAAAGTATCGAACTTGTTAACACAAAGATAAAAACAATGCTATTTACACAAAACTACAAAATATATTTTGCAATATTTGTAAACATAATTAATTGTATCTTTGAAAGAAAATATGTTTTTGAAGTTTATTTGAAATTCGATTGTTTAAGTTGTCAAAGTAACACGAACAGTCGACTTATCTATATTGAACTTTTTCGAGAGACCATGAAGGTTGACGTTAGTTTAAATTAAATTACAGCAACGTGCGCTCATGTTAGTATAGCCACGGTACCTATCACGAGTAGTCTCTATACTTGCTTCATCAATATAATATACCTATCCTATACCTATTACCTATTAAGACTGAATTCCTAGCAGTAGTTCATCTTCAGCAAAGTCATAAAACCTAAATCTTTTATCGACCTATTTCTGATCTTAACTTATGAAATAAATAGACATGCAACTAAATTAAACATTATTATTCAAATATATTATTACAAACTAGGGAAATATTAAGAGACTAAAAATATAACAAGGTATCACTAGAAACAATATGTATGTCCAGTTAGTCAAGTACATCCCTAAAAACAATTAGTTAAATTAATCGACGCGGTACAAAACTTTCACAAACATGTTTTACAAACTCAAGTATAAAATAATAATCATGACATAATAGTAGATATGGCAATAATCTAGTTGAATAAATTATTATACACTAAATAGCATGGGCATGTCGTCGTTTGCTAGTGGGTTATAACAAGATAGTCATTCAAGTTAGTCATTTTAGAACTGTCCACTAATGCCCATCAAAAAACCGAAATAATTCAACTATATAATCTAAAACACCTTAGCAACATGATTATATTAATACTAAAAAGAAACATCAGTAAATCTTCCTTACAAACATTAAACTGTATAGCAAATGTATTTTGAAGTAAAGACAGTGTATAGTTTACCTTTATGTTCATATCTTGTTTCATTTTGTCAAGTCAGGGTGTTTCTGCAACCAATTCATTATCACATATGAAATAATTTATTTGATATCGCACAATATGGCGACTCCTCTCAATATCCAGTGGTCTGGGTTCTTAATGGTCGGCAGCCACAGGGGAGTGATGAAAGTCAGACCCGTGCGAACCGGCTTCTTGTATACTGGACACTGGAAAGAAAAGCGCATATTATTCTTGGTTTAGGCCGCGTGTTTTTCTAGGGTAGTTAAGGATATCACAAGTAATATAGGCTATATTACATTTGTTTACATGTCAGAGGCCCTTAGGTTGGCTTGATAAACTCTGATAACTGAAAAACTGATTTGTTTTCTAAACTATCACCTTTATCTACTACTATTAACTTTCAAAGATAAACCGTGCCAAGAGGAGATTAATAAAGAACTTAGAAAATTGTCTTAAAATTTACCTTGTGTGACGATTTTAAGAAGTTAGCCTTTATCGCTAAAATATCCTATCAGAAGTGCTAAATAGGTACAAGATAGTGATTAAGATAAGATTTATACAACTATTTTTATATATACATACCTGATATAGCTTAGGATCCTTAGGCGCGGTGGAGTTGATAGCATACACGTGAGTGACTGGTAGCGCAGTGTACAGCACTTTGAGCATAGACTCGCACAGTCTGTGGTTCCTTCTGTCCCAACTGGCGCCGTCTAAGAACATGCCGTGGACGTATACACCTTCCTGTAAGTATACAAAAAAAAATATAAATTTACAATAGATACGAAAACAATTAAAATGCTGAGGTTCCACGTGTCTTAAAGAGAACAATTTTTGTATCGCAAAGTATTAACGTAGTCGGGTTTTATTTTTTTAATGAATTGCGCAAAGCGTCGATCACCACGCTTTAGATAAATTAAGAGAGTTTATTATTTTTATGTAGGACTAGCTGGTGCGCGCGACTTCGTCCGCGTGGAATAGTTATTTTGGGCATCGTATTTACTCGTATTATTGCAAACTTACTCTTCAGCTTTATATATAGATTTTACCCACAACTTGAACCGTTTTCGCAGCTCACGCAACGGCAGCCCTCAAAGATGAATAATTTTCCCCGTTTTTTCTACATTTTCCATTGTTTCTTCTAATTTGCAGCGTGATGTTTTATAGCCTAAAGACTTCCTCGATAAATGGTCTATTCAACACAAAAATATGTTTTCAATTCGCACCAGTAGTTCCTGAGATTAGCGCGTTCAAACAAACAAACTCTTCAGCTTTATAATATTAGTATAGATTATGTTACCGGTGGTGGTTGTTTGATTTCCTCAAGCGAGTATTTTGTAATGTCATTGTGTAGGGCAACCATATCCAACGCCCAGCCTTTGTGTGCTCGGGTTACCTCTTGACGCATGGCCGTCAAGAAACCTGGAAGTTAACAGAATTAAAAATTGTAACTAAGAAACATTATGCTAACCGTCTAAACGCTACGAAGCAGCCACAAAATTAAGATAATAAAACTATATTTTAACACTTAAGGTATATTCTAATGGTAATAACGACAATCAAATCTAAACTAGCCTATCAATAACTTCTAGAATGGCTAAATTTGACACATGAAACACGGCGATTTCGTCTTCAACTGATAAGGTTTCACAGACACTTTTACTGACCTTGAGGGTTAAAAAAGCCAGTCATCCAAAAGGAGTTGGGTCTCATGGTAAAGCACCAGTAAGAGAACTGGATGTTCCGTTCAAGGAACTCCGTAAACCAGAATCCTAGAGTGGAAGACGACCAGGAGGATCTCAGCCAGATGAGGGGCACTTTGGCATCGTAAATACTGTCCAGTGAATCTCGAAGTGCCTGAAAAATAGTTAAAAGTAGATACGGAAACATCACGTTCATAAAAAGTATGTATAAATGTTATCACGATAAGTTTTAACTCTAGTAAAAATACACTTAGGTACCTCATTCATAATAATGGTACCGTCGATGGCAAGTAGCAAATCTTTCAACGTAGATCTTACTAAGGAAATCACTTTTTGCATTCTATCGATTTCTTGTCTCAAGAAAATTACCATAGACCCAAATTGCCCATAAAACCGTAATCTGAAAATAACATCATATATGTGACCATGGTTTTGGTGACGTGTGATTGTATTTATAAGTATATTAATTTATTGATTGATTTATACAGAAAACATCAACAGCAAACCTTTCTTTCACTTCATGAGGATCAAAGTTAGACGGCACTTTTTCCAGCATCTCTCTAGACTGTCTGTATACAGACGCCTCTCTGGTTTCACCGCCTCCACCGCTCGACTCTTTAGGCTGAATTGACAGAATTGTATCTAACAGATTCTGGGTTTTATTACGTTGGAATCTGTCGAAATGTGAAATCAATTACCTACATAAGCATAGATCTACTAAGAATTAGTTGATCAAAACCAGAGTAGATCAAAACATAACATCTTACGTGATATCGGCATTAGTATGAAGTCCATACGCTTGTGGTGGATCAACTGTCTTCATCTTATCAATTTCTTCCACATATTCTGGCACATTCTTGAATTTCATAATGCCGTATCCTTTGTAAAACTGGAAGTTCTCCGTAAACAAAGCCTCGGTGAGCCACACTCGACAGAAGGTGACCAATAGACGATTATCGTAGTCGTCCGTCACACGACCCCCGTACTGCACGGCAGACACCATGTAGCTGAAATAAATTCATATTCGGTTTTGATTTCGGTTTTCGGACAATGGAAAACAAGAGTCCATTAGGTATTGTTAGTCAAATTTACTAGCATAACCATTAGCAGTCGTAGGAAAGATATCAACTAACCGTACAGTGACCCAGCTGATGCTCTGTCCGGGCTCCAGCGCCTCGAGGTGGTTCTGCACGAACATGCACGAGGCGAGCCAGTCGGCCGAGTTGAACTCGTACGGGATGTTCCAGCCCAGCGGACCGAACTTGCGTCTCTCTTGCACCACCGTGTGCAGGAAAGAGATAGTATATATCAGAGGCAGGTAGAAGGGACTGTCACTGTAGTCCAGGAAATCCTGGCTCATGGAGTCGTATGTTCGCATCAACCCGGCTTTGATACCTAAAATAATGCGCAAAATAATTCAACTTTTCTTACTCGTACATTGAAGGATAATAATAATAGCTCTAACATATCAGCTGTTTACCTGCAGGTGGTTCACAGGTGTATTTAATAGACATTTGTAAAAGAGTGATAGGGAACCCAGGATGCACTTCAGTTGTTATCCAAAGCCTAAAAAAATAACAAAACAAACAACCACGTAAATCCGATGAATTAGTTGTAAGTAGAGTAGTGGAGACACATACAACGTTTTTGTTCTAAGTATTAATTCACCTGAACGTCTCATGAGTTTTCTCTGGTTCCTTCTCCAATTCACTGAACTGTTCCATAATCTCTACCATGTATTCCAGACCCAAATGGCAGTTTTGTAACAGTACCCACAGCCCCTAGAGTAAAGAATAGAAGATATTAAAGAACACGATTAAAGATGGTCGGATAAAAAGTATACATTAAACAATAACCTCCTTCAAAGCTCTCTCAATGAGTTTTCTCGCGTGAATTTCTTGTCCTTGTCCCATGGATATGGAGTTGCAAATACATTCCATTCTTTTGGCTGTGACTTCTATTGAAGGAGTTGGGTCTGACCCCATGGCCAAAAAGCCAATAAGAGGTACGAGAGGTCTTGACTCTAACACCATTTGCTGAAAAATGAAAATGCCGACAGGTCATGTAACGACATACATATATGTAAGTGTTTCAGCTGTTCAAATACGCACTTCATAATTCACAATCACAGCTTCGGAATATCTTTGTCCCATTGAGGATATTACATATTTTCTGTAAGCAAAAAAGCAATAATGTTACCAAATATCGTAAGGAAAATAGTGACAATTCAGCAGAGTGTCAGTTACCATCTGATACCACATTTGTTACTGTATACTAACATGCTCTGCGCGAGAGTCCTGTCCGGGCACCAGGCGCGCACTACGAGCAGTTTCCTGAACACATCCAGCGTGTGGTACCCGTCCGGTAGAGGCTCGTCCTCCGGCGCCTCCTTGTCAAACCTGTGGAAAATACCAGCTCACTCATACATATTTTATTTATTGCTAAGAAAGAGCTTATAACATATCAGTTTACCACAATATAGCCGTTTCTTGACTTTTGTTGAGCCATTGACTTGAATCAGAATAAAATAAAAACAATTCATGTATACCATGTTTTCCATCCTTTCTCATTGTTACTGACTTGGTTTAGGATATTGGTAAACTGCCTCAGGCCCGAGAGTTGCACCAAGTTCAGCCACGACATGTCCGTTACCCATTTGTAAGGCTTGGGAGGACACGCGTTCAAATCCAAAGCGGCGCCACCTAGAGTGCCATAATCCTAGTTCAACACATCAAAAAAGTATTTACTCAAATTTACGCTGGTAAAGATTGCTTTAGCAGACTACGTGGCAACTATAGGCAGGCTGAGAGCCACGACAATAGCTAATATGTTGCTTAAATCAAGGAATACCTACGACACTCAGCACTTCCGCAGAATACTGATGGAAGATAAAGTTTAGTAAATACCCTTGATGAACGTCTGGAACTCTTCATAGGTAATGAACTCTTTATTCATATCTATTTTCAGCGTCAACAACAACGTAAACAAATACTTGTGCACTTCATAAAATCCACGGGATATAAATTTGAAAACATCAAAGGTCTGAAAATAATATGGCAAATAATTATTATATGAATTATTGAACAGTGTTACTACGGATACAAAAAGCTTCTAAAGTATTTGGATTACAATTCAAATGTGCTTTTAAAAATATCTTACCAAGTACTCATTGATGAAACCGCAACGCCTAGATGTAATAGGGCTAGGTGTAGATTTTTCCATAGATATATCGAAACGCTCCAGAAATTGCGCCAGCGACGTCTGATACATGTTGCATACAAGTGACATGTTGCACACGAGGAAATACAGCACAGAGCCACGAGTGGCCACCGGCCGAAACTCTTCTCTGGCCGCGTTAATTTTAATTTCCGTTTCTTTGGCCACGTCGAGTTTCTCTTTCACCTGAATAAATAAAATAAGTGAGACCAACGTTAAAAACCCAGTGGACACAGTATGCGTCGCTTTAGTTACCTCTGTGGCGGTGCTCTTGGTGATGTTGAGCACTTGTATGAGCGACACGTCCTCGACGAGCGAGCCCTGGATGGTGGTGAGCTTGTGCAGCAAGTTGGCCTCCAGCTCCTGCATCTTGCGCCGGTTAGCCGTCACGTCCATGATGAGCTGCGTGCGCTCCGCCTCCATCTCCGCCTTCTCCGTCAGGATGACGCGGCCCAGCAGCTGGTCCTCCAGCCCTGCGACACACCCCCGCTGTACTCTCGCACCGGCACTGTCCGCGTGCCCGTGCACTCCCACACCTACCTTGCATGGTGACAGTGAAGTCGATGATGGAGGTGCGCGCCGATATCTCCGGCGTGTACGCGGGGTTCGGGAGCTTCGTCGTTATGTATATCTTGTGGCCCGCCGTCACGTCGATTTCTTTGTCTCCCAATTTTACCTGTTTAAAATCAGATCAATTATGACGTCCACAACTAACAGGAGGCAAAACAGATGGTATACGACGTATTCATAGATCGTTTATATCGTGGTTGGTAACTGAAAAGTAATAACTATTAAGATTAGTTAGCTCACCTTGTACGAAGACCCAATTTTTATGTAATTCCTTTCAAGAATGTTATCTAGCGCAGGGTCCAATTCCTCAGCAACGTCTTCGATAAGCAGCGGTCTACCCAGAGATACACAATCTTCGATATGATTTCTATAAATAAACGCCAACGCCATTATAATAACGACAAATAAATTCGCAAGTATATTTCGTGCATAATATTAAGAAATATTTTTGTATTAATTCATACAGACTTACCTGAAATATTTATGATTTAGCGTGGTAACAATCAGATCGTTGTATCTCTCCATATTTTTGATCCAAATCTTGCCCTGAGTCTGTGGGTCGATTAAAAGCGGAAATCTAGCAGCTTTGGTTACAATAATGCCGTTTTGTATTGACAAGTCATCCGTGGGCAGACCACACAAATTCCAGTCGCCAATCTGCAATATATAGAAAATAAATAAAACTCGTTCAAAAATCCTTTAGGTAAATAAAACAATGTATTTCAATACAATACCGTAGCAGTATCTGTGAGCTGGTCTGTGACGTTTAGATTCATAGACACTGGTATTTTTCTTCGAATTAATTCGTTGAGCCAATTATTGTTCAGTATTGTGCGGAACTCTTGATTGAAAGGCCCCGAGTAGGACAGGAACCTAAAGAATAGACACATTCAGATATTGTTAGTGATAAATCTTAATATGCCTTGCAAAAGTGTCCACTGTCCAGGTCTTTATTGATCAACATTATCATCATCATTCATCGTGGGTAGTAGCACTGATGACGTAGGTATAGGGTCTAATACTCGTAAATTCCGATAAAAAACATCACTAACACACTTATAACAAGCCTTATAGTACATTTCCTAAATACTTACTTTGGCAGTCTATTTACTGACCTTCAAAGCCAGAGTAAAACGTTTCTTATTGGACAAGTGTTAATTACGTCGTATTAGACTACAACCATTGTCACACACACTGTACATTAATCATATGTAAAAAACTGATGTATTTATGTATTAATGAATATTTTGATTATGATTGTTATCTACCTCATAAATTGTGCTACAATAAGTAAGTATAAGTGCAACATACCCCACGAGAAGCAACACGTCCCCGACGAGTCGTTCTATCTCCGACTTGAAGAGCGCGGACTGCTCGGTCCAGCGCACGCGCTCGCCGCTGAGCCCGTTGATGAGCGCGGTGGCGGCGTCCATCTTCGCCTGGCACTTGGCCGCGTCGTCCAACACCAGCTGCTTCAGGCGCATTGCCTCGTCGAACTGTCTCTGTACGCCTGCTAACTCTTTCTGCAAGAATTAATCCCGGTTTGAACGCACAATACCTACTCTAATTATATCTTCTATTGCGCTTCTTATACCAGGCAGACAGTATTGTAGTTTTAAGTTTACCTCTTTTGCGGCGAGAGCGGCTTCTGCAGCGTCCAACTCTTTTTTAGCCGCCTGATACTTGCCCTGCATTATCGCCAGGTTGGCTTTCAAGGGCAATACGTCTTTATTCACACCATAAAACTGACCCATAGCAATAGTCCAAGAAATCAATCCGGCAACGTTGCCACAAGCAACCTTAGCTGCTTCAAACGTGTATTGCCTGAAAATAGTTTTAATGTAAGTCATCATTACAAGTAAGACATGGATATCTGTAGATATATTAAACTATTTACTCACGGGAAACCAAAGTACGGTATCAACAGATCAATCATCTCAGCGTTGATTTCGTCTTTTGGATAGAACTTTAAATTGTTCAGGAACCTAGAATCTGCCATTACCTGGAAGGTTCAAAGTGTGTGAGAAACAAATATATATTATAAGGGCACTAACAGATAAAAAAATCAGTTAATCTTTTAAAATTCATGTTTTTCTAACTTTTAGCGATTCCGCCCACGATGCCATCAAGAAGTTTTTCTCTGGATCCGGTCTAACGGGTTCTATCTTCTTTCTGAACAATATGATTACGGCATCCATAATGAGAGTGATGAGGTACGGTGGCTTGCCGAGCTTGCGCACTGTTGCAATATCAGCCGCATTGATGGTCTGCAACACGAAGATTGAGCTCTAGTAACCTGTACTACTGCTCTATTGCTGGGCAAAAGTCATTCCCAATGTCTTTCACTACCTTCTGTTACTGTCAATTCTTTTCATTGCTTATAGAAGTCAACCTATATTAGTGGCAACCATTTGCATTCACAATTTTTATATAAGCTTCGAATGTACAGTGAACACGCTGCGCAGTACAAAATGTAGGAGACCAGCTGGATAGTATTTTCAGTTTATATTCACCTTCAATTTCCGAAGATTTTTAATTATTGTAGCTAAAAAGCATAAAACTCACCAATAGTGCAGCCTCTGCAGCATCCAGTGCGGGCTTGGCGTCCGCCAGCTTCTCCTCGGCGATAGCAGTCTCGGCGGCGATAACGCTCACGAGCTTCACAGCACGGTCCTTCACCTCCAACACTTCTGCCTTCACCACCTCGGCTGCGGCTGCTGACTCCGCTACCGCTGCCAGCACCTGTTGCACAACAATGGTACCTATTACTACATCTCTGTCAGCAAAAATGCAGTTTTTGGGCTCTGATTTTAAAACACCATTAGTGTAGGTAGTTAAGTACCTACGTAAACTTGAAACCAATTCTGTCAGGTCATTGTCCTAACATCAGGGACTGCAGTAATGTATTAAGTACATGTATGAGAATTAAATTTTGTATACCTCTTCTGCCTTAGCAGTAGCATCTTTGATTTCCAATTCTTTGAGTTCTAACTCCTTTTTCAAGATATCTACACTTGCTGCTGCCTCCACCAGTTTATCCAAGCCGGTTGTCATTCTGTCCAAAAATAAAAAGTAATTTAAGACTGCTTGTTCAATAAAAGTTTAGAGATAAACAGTAGGCACACAATCATTATATTACCTTCTGGCCATTTCTGCGATATGTTCGTGTTTCTCTTTGTATAGCACTTTGTAGCCTTCCAAGAAAGACAGGTATGATTTGGGAGTGACGTGGGCCTGTCTCCTAAACTTGTCATAGTAGGTCGTACATGTGTCTGCCACATTGTCTTGCACCATTCCCATGATTTCAATAAGCTGTTTCTTGGTCTCCGCAGAACATACGACATGGAACTCCGAGAGGAAATGTGAAGCTACTTCTATGAGAGCTTCTCGAGGCCATTTTTGGAACCAGTCCATCGTGGAGCCGGATATTAGACCAGGGAATTTCAATGCCCTGCTTCGGAACTTCTCACCGACCTGAAAATATGGTGTAGTGATATTCAAAAGAATTATATATTACATTGTCTATTTAACACATTTAAATCAGATTATACTTCGAACTTTTATACAATCTTATAATTTACAACAATCAAGGAATAGTTACCGGGGAGAAACAAAGCACTACATGTAGATTGGCTCGGGACCGCATAATAAAGTATTCATACAGGACATCGGGCACTGGGATTCTTCTTGGTGCATACTTCTTCATGATCGGAGTCAGCTCATTCAGTATTTCATCTGATTATAGGTTAAGATAAATTAGACGTGTTTAAAAGGCGGTTTGTGTGTAATGTCCATACAAACTTTTGAATACCTACCTAGTAAGTTTTCCAATAATTTACAACCAGATTGTATGGAAATTAATTATAGCTAACGATAATATTATATCTGAAAATTCACCCATTTCATCCTTAGCAAAAAGATTGGCGATTTCTCCCGAGCTGAGAATGTTGTTGAGGAACTCCAGGAACTGTTCGTCCTTGATGTCGTTGTCTGTGAATATGAAGGAGATGCCCTGCCCCTGCAGCCCCGCGATGCGGTACAGGATCTTTATGTCATCCATGAAGTTGCTCACGTTGTATGAACTGAAATCAGAATGTGCCCAGTTATATTAACGTATATTAAGTAGTAGATCTTTATATGTATATCCGAGATCCAATCCAAAGGTTCCTCAGATTTAGTGATATACTTATTAAGAACAAAAGGCATGGTCAAAATGCGTACATTAGGTATTCAATGTAAAGAAAGTTAGTATACCGTGTCAACGTGATTTGGTAGAAAGAGTAGTTTGCAATATAAGACGCCAATTTCGTCAAACTCTGCTTGCCCGACCCGCCGACGCCCACAAGTAATGCGTTTCCTCTGAAAATAAAATAAAACGGCAAAATTCATATACTATTGTGAATATGAACAATGTATTAAAATATATGCAGCTTATGAACTAAACATATAAATACCTCGGTGTATTTATAATTCTTGAAATAATGAACAAGTGCACCATAGCATCGAGGAAAAACACGAGATCCAAGTGAGCTCCTCTGATTTGGTCGTTGAACTGGGCTTGGAACTGGCCCAGTTTGAACAGCACGAAATCCCAACTGAAATTATAATTCATTAACATTAATTAAGCTATAGATCTACATAATCCGCTTTTAATGTGAAATTTATTTAGGTTTGTGTCTCCCGCTGTAAAAGTTGTGAAGGAAAACAATAGAAAAATGCTAAGCTAAATCTTGCCGACTTTTACGTGAGCAGATTTTAGTTCAATCACAATAGCTGGGAGATAAAACTAACGCTGGCATCTCCTCGTAAACTTTCGGAGCATCTGTGCTGAAGTCTTCGTCCTCATCTCCCGTGGGCTCGATGGGCTCTCGCAAGAAGTTTACAAAGTATGTCTCCTTTTCAGGGAACTCGCTCACTACATCAGGTAACTCTGCTGCGGCTGTCTTCCAGAAGTTGGCCACGAACCAATCCTTATCAGCGAAAGTAGTAAACCTGGACACAACAAAAATTAGAAGTAAATACACAACGTCTCATGACAGACAGTTTTATGTAGAATTATTAATAAGCAAGCTTAACTATACCATGGGTTGAACTTAAAATCGTACCTGTCTGATATGACCCTCAAACACTCGTGGAACCACAGTTTCAGTGCAGTCTTGACGCTCGGAAGCTCTTCCTTGTGTATGAACAGAATCCCTTCCCATATTCTGGACAAGTCACGCAAATTAAACACGTAGTGGAACTTGGCAGGCGTTGGCAACATCTTCACCTATACAAATTAAAAACACCCAATTAAAAAAAACATATTTTATATATTATGACAAAATCATCCAGCAACAATTATCTGATATTAGTAATATTGACAGTAACTTACTTTAGTTTGTTGCCAAATTATTCGAGTAACAGGAACCAAGCGCGGCATAAATTCCAAAATAGCTTTCTTGTCGAATCTTGGTTTACAGAAATAGCCAGCACTGATTGTCTCTGAAATTAAATAAAATAAAACAATAAATGTTTTAGGACATATTACACAGCGCCATCTAGCCCTATACTAAGCTTACGCTTGTATCATCTTGTATTATTAATAAATTATATTGGTTGAATTGGGTAGAAATCTTGACTTCTTAATATACCTTCCGCAAGATATACCGCAACATCTTTTGTTCATTTTTTGGACAAATGTACTTACCAAAAATACGGTCCATGGAGACGTCACTGGGAAGGGTGCAATTGAATATATTGAACTGTCTCTTGAGACGAGGGGGAATATCGTTACGGCCACCACCTGACAATAATATTTACATGTTAAAAACTTCTATATATCAAAAGTTTTTTTTAGTGCAGATATGATGGATTTCTAAATGATATAGAAGCCGACGAAAAAAATAGAGAGGCTTTTATTTAGCAGTTAAAGTAGATGAATGAAAAATCACATCAGAAACACTAGAAATACCTACTTACTACACATTTTCAAATAACAAAAATTACCTGGATGTATCATGGCGCCAAACATTTGAATATCGGCAATGATGGTGAATTCTCCAGGTTTCTCCAGTGAGTAGAACCCACCGCATTCCATCATTTGTCTCACAATTTCATTCGTCACCTACGAACATGGAATGATTTAGGTTATGACAATTCGTCAATTTACTCGTATATACTGAATCACGCGTTCCTTGAAATTATTACTGTCCTAAAAGAGAAGGTGTTATGCCCTAAAGCAAACGTACCTGATCGCCCCAGGCGTTAATGACAGGCATGTTGATATCGTCCACAAAGACAGTCATAGATCGACCTCCTGGAGGTCCGTACGTCATTCCCACGCGTTTCTCTACATACGACTCTATAATTCTCTGTCAACAATAATATACAATCAGATCAAGAATGAAACGTATAGTCAGTTTTAAGTCTTAATTTTTTGTATTGTTACCTGGAACATATTCGGCGTAGTCGCAGATGAAAAGTTGATCATCTTGTATAGTTTGACTTCGTTATCATAGGCCATCATGTAACTCTTCAACATCACAGTCTTGGCCGTGCCTTGTTCTCCAATCAGTAACACAGCTTTGTTCTGCTTCGCAATAGTATCGATCAAAAATGAGATGCACACATTGTCTACGTTGGGTACCAGGATAGAGGCATATTCAGGTACGGAGTCAGTAGGGTAAATGTAGTCTTCTACGATTTCGGACCTGAACAAAAATTGTGATGTAAAATTCGGCATAAACCAAATCGATACCAAAGTTATGAGATTTAGCTAAGATAAGCGACTTGTTCTGTTCGTTTACTCCAGCTTAGTCTCTGGGAGCTCTTAAAATTGGTAAGATTTGTGAATATATAAAACAATCTAAGGTACCAATGCTGCCACTGTCCCGCAGGATTCACCATGAACTCGAACGGCATGACCCATTCCTTAGACTTGGAGCCGGGCCAGTCCATCTTAGTGGGCAGTTTGATCATAAACTCGGCCATTTTGGTGCGAGCGTCCAACTCTAGCACCGCGCCCAGAGACCACATCATCGAGAATATGAACAGCCTCTCGAGGTGGCGGTCTGAATGAGCCTCTGAAAAAATACATCCAAGTTATACCTACAAGAAATAATAACACCTGAGTCAGCCAACAGACCAAATTACTTTTAAGGAAAGACTTATGCGTTAATATCTAAGAAATGTTGTGCACTTACTGCCACCCGGAACCTCGATGTCCAAAAGCCCAATTATGACATCGATACATTGCCTGAAGGAAAACATGATAGTTACAAGTTTGTATATAGCAGAAAATGTAAATAAAAGTATTTATTGAAGCTTCTAAAACAGAGATATTGATACCTGACATAAATAGCTTCAAGTAGTTTCATTTTAGCAGGCAATTTTTGTTGAACAAACGAATGCACGTCGTCGTAAACTTTGTTGAAAGCATTTTTCAAGGAATCATATTCTTTTTGCGTCCTCGTTTTGAGCCATCCCTGGAAACGTACAATAACTATTGTACTGACAATCAAAACTACAAGATATGCTCCACGATTAATAAATTCGTAAAACTAATATCACAGGACGCAGCCAGCAACTGACTCGATTAATTTTATTACATTAAATTGAAGTAGATTCACGCAATACTGACTCGAACACATTTCTGTGCCTGGTCTACGCAGACCAGGCACAGAAATGTGTTCGAGTCAGTATTGCGTGAATAATGCTGGCCACCAGGAGATGGAGTATCTTTAAACTAGAATATTAGGTACACACCTACATGATTTATTTATTGCATCACACAATACCATTGGTACTAATATAATTGGTACCTAATATTCTAGCTTAAAGATAACAGTGAGATGAGGATATACCTCTAATATAGGCTGCCACTTGAGCACGGAGGAGGACATGAAGACCATGCCGACGCGGCTGACGGTGGCGGGCGAGGCGTTGTCCACGTTGTCCGGCTCGAACACCAGCTTGCTGTTGGACGCCATCGTGATGCGGTCGCCGTTGGCCAGCGTCAGGGTCTTGTTGTCGTCCAGCACAGAGTTCAGGTTCTCGATCCACACCGCGTCCACCGGACCGTCTGCATATAACAAATAAAAACTTTAAAAATTAACACTACCTACTTATCAAATATTGAATCGAAAATCCCCGGAATAGTTGACATGAGTAAAATATAAAATCGGGATTTATAGGTACCCAAAACAATCCAACTAGTGTCGGACTTCTTGACTTTCAATGCTCGTCTCCACAATGTAGAAAATATGCCGTCTGTCCAATCGTTGGTCGCAACGTCCAAGCGTCCGAACATTTGTGGAGCTGTTATGGCCTGTGAAAAAATATTATTATTATACAGAATTTCTTCATCGTACACACAAATTCTTGATTGTAATAGATTGATGTACAGCGTACCTTAGGATTCATCCTCATCTCTCTATGAGGTCTCCCCACCTCAGTGAGTGCCGCCATCAAGGTATGAATACAAGTGGTCTTGCCAGACCCAGTGGGACCCATGGTCATCAGACCGTGCCGTACCAGGGACGTCTCGTACAACTGAATCACTTTCAGATTCCATTCAGGGTGATTTACCAGTCCGGTGCGTTCCGTTATTATGCTTATGGCACGTTGCATTTCCCTAAAAACATAATTAAAATCTCAGACATATCATGGTGTGAGCGGCCTATCAATCACATGAAATGACAACAACCGTAGAGCGACTGGGAAGCAATGAATACGTGAAGCCGAAGGTCGTATATCGCGAGCTTATTCCTAGCCGTGGAAGAATATACATAAGACATGCTAATGAAGGGGAAATAAAAAATACGCATATAAACCACAAACGTACTTTTGAACGGTTTGAGTCAACTTCATGCCAGGGAACAAATCCTCGATCAAGGAGACGAATAGCGGTTCATCTTCATCCACCAGCTTCGATACATTCATTTCTCTGTTAATTAAATATAAGAATTTAAGGATATTTAAAAGTAACGCTCTAAGGTATGTACAAACAATGTAAGTAAATAAATACGAATAAAACATACTTTAACACTCTCATCATGATGTTTTCTTCCGTGTTGTCAGGGTTAGCTCGTTTCTGTGAGCCCATAGTCCTGAGCACAGATAGAATGTTACGGAGCCCAAAATCGTAGTGCACCTGCTTAGACAACTGCTCTTCGCACAATTTGTACAGAGTGAAGAATTTGCGAGCTGTAAAATGTAAACAAGACCTTGTAAAAGTAGCCAAAAAACTGGCAAAAATGCATGTTTTTAATTAAAGACACGCATTCTATTAGTATTCTATTTCTAGTAAAATGGAACTAATTTCTTTAAAAAACACGAAAAAATTACGCTATCTATATTATGCTATCAAACACTTTTGAATATGTTTTATTTGTTATGTGATTACAACTGTTGTGTCGCCAGACAATGCAAAAGTACATCGTTATTTTGTGCATTTTTTGGTCAACTAACCTAATAGAATGTTCTCCTTGAAACCGCAGCTGGCCAACTTGACTCGAATAATGATCTGCCTGTCCGGCACCATCATGGCCACAGATCTGAACTGGATCTTGAGATTCTCTGGCAACTCCTGTCGCCCTGCGTAGCCAGGGTTCATTGTGATGATGAATGCGAACTCAGGATTCAGTGTCACCACGTCACCGTCACTGAAAACAATAATATTCGAGGTAACAAATAAAAACAATCATTTCCATACATCGGTGTTGGGCAATAACTGACTTCTCAATTTGCTTCAGATGTATTTAAAATACAAAAAATGACACCTGAATATGAAGAAGTCTTTTTTCTCCCTTCTGGCAGTGAGACAAATGTAGATTTGTTGCGCCGCCACAGATAGTACGGGCAGTTCAATTCTGTTGAACTCGTCGAAGCAACCCCATGTTCCAGATTGGGCTAAACCTTTGTAGATACGTCCCAAGCCTGCAAGCCATTGTAAGATAATAGTAGTGCAAGGTTTATTAGAGTAAAACCTGGGTAAAACGTCTGTCTGAAATAAATGATTTGAATTTGAAAAAAACATAATTAAAGGTAAGAAAGTAGGCACATATTGATTTAGATTTACAATAATCTAAGCAAGACGGTATTTTTACACTGGACAGTCAGGCGTTTGATCATCAAAGGTGATACGACAATGTTGGTCCTAGGTGGAGCATACCTGTATTGGAATGTAACCTACCTCTGAAGTCCATCTGATCGGAGCAGTTGAAGACAATGACTAGTTTCCCGAGTGTCCTGCCCATGTCCTTGGTGGTCTCCGTCTTGCCAGTCCCCGCCGGCCCGGCCGGCGCGCCGCCCATACTCATGCCGATAGCTTGGGACAGTGTGATGTAACATCTGTCCGTTAGAGGCGTGATCACGAGACGCTCGGTGATACCTAGGTACTCGTTCTGCCAACAAATACTCACGTAGTTTACAAATGGATTCCAATCGAATGGATTCATGATTTATGTCAAACCGACTGACGAAATGAGAACAGGAGCAAGACTTTATATTTAGTTATCCGAAGTAAGGGTGGCGCAGCATATCAATGGCCTATTATTATCTAGCGTATTAAACACTAAAAAGATTGGACGCTGTGCATACCTGATATAAGAAATCTACGTCAGTAATGGAGACGATACAATCATCAGAATCTTCGTAGTAGTAGAATCGAGCTTGCTTCTGCCACTCGAAGTCTCCTGGGCTCTTTATTCTCATTCTCACCAGATCGTCAAATATATCTCTGGAAATGTCAACATTCAATAATTTACTTAAAATACTATATCCGAAAATGATAACAAGCTAATTACGATAAATTAGCACTTCTGTAGATTATCCTAGATTATCAGGATTGATAGCTTTCTAAGTCGGTTATTAAATACTAAAAATCCTCCGATCCCATTTAGGTATATATTTTTAACTCCCTCTTGTACCTTTGATGTACGTGAATAGTGATCATAGTTTCAATCCTGGTCCTGTCTAGAGGCACCAGGTCAGTCACAGTCAAATCAATAAATCCGTTCAACAGATCCAAGAACTTCTGATTTGTTATTCTCATGATGAACTTGTCAGCTCGAGCTTTCTTCAGAGCATATTCCGCATCGCTCGTCCATAATATCTGCATTCCTAAAAGACCAGCCTGAAAAACGTAATATTAAAAATATTAGGTATCTGATATGGTAACAAAGAATTAATATCTACTGTTGTGTAGTACAGCCAATCGGTACAATCGTGTAACTTATTCAATTAAAGAAGCAATCACCTGTCCGGGGAAATGCCAAAATCCAACCAAGAATTCAAATTCTGGATCGCCCGACATGGTCTGAGATATGTTTGCAATGACGTTCCTTACGGTGTCTTTCATTGTATCCAACAAAACATTCAGCCAAATCTGGAGAGTTCATAAAAATATTAGAAACTAAGGAAACTAATAAGAAAAAAACACTTGGAAAAGTGTGCTTTGTACCTCTACACCTCCGACGCAGGCCACTGCTCGCTCAAGAGGTATTGTTTCACCATTAGCAGAGTTCATGTTGACAATTCTTTCCTTATCGTCGAAATCAACCGTGAATACGGCATCGAAAATACTCGGCAGGTGGGGCTAAAATCGGTAAAAATCAAATCATGACTAACTTTACTCAAAGAGGTCATCTAGAACATTGGAAAATGTAAAAAATTAACCTGAATAGATCGTGGATCTGAAGACTGTCCCAGGATCTCTAGTAACACAGGATCTGACACGAAGAAGAAGCGAGGGAAGATAAGTCGCTTGGTCTCCAAGTAGCCAGTGAGGGACTTCTGGCAAGCCTCGAGCTGCTCGAACAAGTGCGGCAGCAGCTGCTTCAGAGTGTCGTCCGACGTACAAACTTCCACGCAGTTAATGATATCACGAGCGCGGTACATTATCTTTACGTAAGTCTTGTCGATGGTCTGCGAAAAAGTATCAATTTTAGCCACTGAACAGGATCCTAAAATATGTATTCATACTGCAAGATATAACTTATAATTACCGCGAATCGCTTAGCTTCAGCAGGCAGCTGTTTAGAAATATCACCGCCCACAAACACGGCTTCCAAGTACATCCACAAATTCTGGACAATGAGCCATTTCTCGAGGATCTCAGTCGTTGTCACCAACTTGTTGATCCACATTAGGATATCCTTTTTGAACGGAGCGTTGTATCTACGGGAATTAAATTAATGTTAATTGGCTAAAGAACCAATAATTCACACAGTCATCGATTGTCACAAAACTGTTTGACATAGGAAAAAAGTTATACAAATTTCACAATACACGTTACCTGTTAGATGCCAAGGAGTTGAGAACCATAAGAGAGTCTTCAAGCAATGTGATAATATCGAGTGTCTCTTGAGCCTTGATGAGAAGATCGCCTCTGTTCTTGAATGGCGCAAACGATAGATCTACCACGGCCCAATCAGCTATTACTTGCTTCAGTTTAGCTTCGATGTCCTTTTCTTTTACCGCACTGATACAAATATCCTATAACAAAAGATTTGTACTTAATTAAGGTCGTTTTAAAACATAAAACACATACACTCGTTGTGTCGCAAAGCTGAACATATTTCTGCTTACTAAATAAATAAATTAATTTACCTCCACGTCTTCTTTGTACTTTAGCAGTGGCGCTTCCATGACATTAGCCAAGGTAAATGATTCTGATTCCACGTCCAAAACACAGTCTGGAAATCAACAGAACATTCGCAATAATATAATGTATGAGGAACATAGTCAAAGGACCAACAACGTACGAGTACGAATCCTGTTCAGTCATATAAAATAATTCTACTCACTCATGAGTTTCTCCAGTCTCCTCCAATGTCTTTCCTTCATAGATTTATCAGCCATCAGTTCGAGCAGTGGGCAAGTTTCGTTGAAATCATCGATTTTTTTCTTCAACTCTATAAATGCTGGCCACTCCTTCATGCCTCTAGGCAACTTACGACATCTAAACGTTGAAGTGGAAAAAAACATAACATATTAACTTTGAATAGAGTATTTAATATAGTTATCAAATAAATAAGTTTTCTATTGAATATTATAGAATTAGAGGTCCTAATAAAGAATAATTGACTTAGATTACGAATAAAAAAATTATTACATGTGACGTCACGCCTCTGACTTATCACGTGACCTAGCGTTTTAGCGGGAAATACGAATTGTATTTGTTAAAACTGCCTTTTGGTTATTAAAATGGCTCGACATTTAAGAAAAACAGTCGTAAAGCGTTTTTTTTAGTGTCTTATAACATTTTGGAGTAGTTTACGAAAATTAGTCAAATACCTACCCAATAGTAATATATTGTATTAAGATACGAGTAACACGTTTTTTGGTTTCATTGAACAACCTTTTTTTTAAATAGCTTCACTTCCGACAATATTTCTTTTTTTTTTTTTTTTTTTTTTTTTAACTTGAACGGGTTTGCACTTGACCATAGTTTACCTGATAGCAAGTAAGGCTATGGCCTAAGATGGAGCGTGCTTACCCGATAAGAACCGATTCACTCTCGCTTTGAAGATCGCTGGATTATAGTGCGTGGGGAACAGAGAGCCAGGCAGGGAGTTCCACAACCTAGCGGTACGAACAATAAAGGTGGAAGCGTACCGTTTCGTGCGGGTCTTAGGAACTTCCACCATAAACCGGTGTCGTCCTGCCGTACCTCTACTCGTCCGGTGAAAGAAGGGCGCGGGCGGAATTAGTCCGTGCAATTCCGCGGCACACTCTCCGAAATGCAACCGATAGAAAACCGACAAGCTGGCGACTTTGCGACGGTGTTCAAGACTTTGAAGTTTCGCTCGGCACAGTTTATTATTACCAATGATCTTCTTGGCTCGACTCTCAATGGCCTCTAGTGCCTCAAGTTGGTACTTGGCTGATCCATCCCAAAGATGCGAACAGTACTCCATGCACGACCGAACTTGTGCTTGATACAAAGTAAGCAGCTGTTCCGGCTTGAAGTACTTTCGCACCTTCGAGAGGATACCCAACTTTTTGGCTGCAACTTCGGCTTTAGACTCAATGTGAGAGCCAAAATTAAGAGTAGGGGACAATGTAATACCAAGAAGATCAAGGTGGTCAGTTATCGGCACAGTCGAATTTCGGAAAGTGGGGGCCAGCTCGAATGGCCTCTTTTTAGCGGTGAAAAGACACGCCTGGGTCTTCGCAGCATTAAACCTGACTAGATTGGCATCACCCCAATCGGAGACTGCCTTGAGAGCCAGGTTTATACGCTCGACCATCGCCTCCCTGAGCCACTGGATCTCGGCCGCACTGGCCCGCGCTGTGGATGTATAGCTCTCTACAACGGTGCTGTCGTCTGCGTACCCAAAGGTTCCGGGTTTCAGCAGATCGTTAATATGCAGCAGGAAAAGAGTTGCAGAGAGCACCGACCCTTGAGGGACTCCGGCATTGATAGCCATTAGATCTGAGGAGCACCCATCAACGACTACTCGAATAGACCTATCCCTCAAAAAGTCCGAAATCCAAGCACGAAGCCCAGCGGGCAGGCCGTAAGAGGAAAGCTTGCTAATAAGGCCATCGTGCCAAACCCTGTCAAACGCCTTAGAAATATCCAGGGAAACCGCCAGGGCTTCCCCGTATTTCTCAATGGCTTCACTCCATATGTGAGTGGCGTACACTAGAATGTCTCCAGTGGACCGATTCTGGCGAAAGCCATATTGTCGGTCACTGAATAGGTCATGCGATTCAAGGTACGCCAGGAGCCTGCGGTTCAGGACACGTTCCATACTCTTGCAGAGCACGGACGTGACTGAAATGGGCCGGTAGTTAGAAGGGTCAGCACGACTACCTTTTTTGGGCACGGGCTGCACGTTAGCAAGTTTCCATGAAATCGGCACTTTGCCAGTCTCAAGAGAAAGCTGAAAGAGGCGCGTCAACACAGGAGCCAGCTCAGGCACACATGTCCTCAGTACTATAGCTGGAATACCGTCAGGACCACTGGCCTTGTTCACGTCCAGATCGCGTAGCACTTTACGGACCTCCGTTTGGCGAATCTTGAAATCCGACATGGCAGTCGGACATTCAAGAGGAGGAGGAGGCGAAGCACCACAAGCATCAAGACGCGAATTTTCCGCAAATAGAGAAGCAAATAAATTTGCTTTCTCATCTGCAGAGTGAGCCAGAGATCCGTCAGGTTTCAGCAGTGGAGGCAATGAGGGGCGGCAGAAGTTCCCTTCGATCAACTTTGCCAGGGACCAAAAGGCTTTACTACCCGCGGGGTACGAAGCTAATTTGTTCCCTACTCGGCCAATGTGATCGAAGCGTGCCTTCTGAAGAACCTTTTTGCAGGACTTGGCGGCTTTGTTGTATGTCATCTTCTTCTTGCTAGTATTCCTAGCCTTGCGGTGGCGAGCATCAACCCATGCAAGGTATGCCTCATGTTTCAGCGCTTCTGCACGTCTACATTCTGGTCCAAACCATGGGCGAGCTTTGCCGGACTGGGATACATCCGAGTAAGGAATGAAATATTCCATACCTAGGCGAATAGTATCCATCACGGCATCCGCACAGACTGAAGGGTCTTTAGAAGAGAAGCAGACAGCCTGCCAAGGATACGATGCATAAAAAGACCGCATCTCATCCCAATCCGCTGACCTGTATCTCCACAACCGCCGACTACCGCTAGGGCTCGGAACGGATGGGTAATATACGGACACAGACTTCACCAGACAATGGTCGGACTTACCCAAGGGTGACGATATTGTCACTGAGTACCGGTCTGGATCTGTTGTCAGCAGAAGGTCTAAGCAGTTAGGTGTATGAGACTCAACGTCAGGCACCCTAGTAGCGCCTTGGACCAGCTGAGTGAGATTTAACGCCAAAGCGAGCTTACGCGTCTCTCTCCCAGCATGGTCAGTGATCTGGTATGGGTATAGCCACTCTTGGTGGCGTCCATTGAAATCCCCCAGAAACACTAATTGGGCTGTAGGGTACTTCTGAAGAGCCTTATCCGCCGCCTCATTGAGGTATTCAGTAAGCCTAGTTGTCTCCTGATCGCCGCTGTGTGATCGGTAGACACAGGCATATAGAATCTTGTCTATTCCTGTGTCCACAAGCGCCCAAAGCACAGAGAATCTGCGATCTTCAAGGTTACGGAGACGCTGACAACAAATGTCGTCACGGACGTACATGCACACCCCAGCCCGAGCTTTGAAGTTATGCTCTAGGCTGTAACCCGGGTACAGCAGGTACGCCGTATCCGACGGGCATTTGATCTGCGTCTCCGTCAAAATCATGAGTGCAGGTTTTTCGGTCTCTAGATGGTGGTGGACCGGAACGAGATTGGAGTGCAATCCTCGAATGTTTGTGAGGTGCACTTTAAGTGAAAGGGCGTGCTGTCGCTGTGGTACGCTTTTCCTTTGTCTCTTAACCTTCATGATAGTGCAAAAGTGGGGGTCGGTAAGGAAATGGCAGTGGGATGAGGTTTTGCGTAGCTACCTCGTCACACATGAACAATTCAAGACATCGGTGGAGGAACTAGTCCGGAGACCGCGGGGACGCCCGTGCCCCCCCAAGAAAGTCCAACGGGCCCTTTCATCCGGTCGCCAACCGGCACGTTGGCGAAACCTCGGGATTTTTCGCAAGTTGGCGGGACAGCCTTTCACGAATGGCTAAATCGCTACTTGGGTCCCCTACTAACTGCGGTCGGCCAGCGACGAACCGTGCCACGGATCCCGCTACCCTCCGAAACTAGCTGCCCAATGTCTCGATGTGCATGTGTGTTAAACAGGTGTCTGCTACGAAGAAACAACTATCCCGACCCACCTCCTTGGACGGTGTCACCGGACCACGCGCCGGAACACGGCTAGACCGTTTGGCGACGCGGCTTAGTCCGGTGGGTGGTCACTAACCACGGCCGAAGCCTACCACCAGTGAGTTGCTGCCTGATTTGCACCACCCAGGGACCACGTGTGGGGATACGGAACTAGGGTGCTCTCCCACGGACGAGGGCAGCTCAGTCCCCGACATATACACCAGACAAAACAAAAAATATATATACCTGACATCAAATTCGGCCAGCTGCGCTACAATGACTTCAATTTGGATCGCCGCCCAGGGAGTCTCGAAATATCCATCAATGGAGTTCATCACGGCCAAATACAAACTGTACCTGTTAATCGAATTAGAACATTTTAATATTAAAGTTTCATAGTTAGTTACCAGCCAAGAAAGCTTAGGTATTTTATATTATTATTAAAAGTTTCGTGGGACATTCATATTAAACTAATATATACCTAGGTACGGTTTTCACTCACGTTCTGAAGATGGGTGTCATTACACCATACGCGTAAACAACATATGTACGCCAAATTACACGTGAGTGAAAACCGTATTAGTAAAAGAAAGTTTAGAACATAATGACAAAATGTGCTTACAATTTACTCAGTAGATTGAACTCCTTCTTCTTCTGATGCAATATGGGATAGTCTTTCACTTCCATCCCGAACAATTTCTCACCGTTAGAGTACATCTCGAATCTTCTCCATAGATCCTCGAATCGCGATTGGAACATTATCACCCTAGAAAATTATGAGTTAAATAGAATCTGTTGCATATTTACAAAACATTTTCATTCAATCAGAAAAAAAAATTACAAAGCGTCAAACATAAATTATGATATTAAATTAAGTAGACATCTACATCAAATTACAGTTTTATTAGCTGGGGCGTATTATTGAAATATTTTTGTATGTAGTGTAAATGTTGTTGTTAGTATTGTAAAATCTGCCTTAGCAAAATTATTTCTTTCTATATTTTTCTTTCTCAATAACTTAACTTCGTTATAACTTAGCGATAGACACAAATGGGTATTAAACAAATCTACAATTATTACCTGTCGCTAGCTTCCCTCGCAGACAGTCCCGGCGTCATGGGACCGAAAGCGTCATAGTCGGCGTCAAACTTCAGCACGTCTTCCAAGAACGTTGCAACACCATCGTTCAACTCTTTAGACAGCGGCCCTTGCATGTCCACGATACGTTGCTGAACTTGTTGAGACTGGAATTATTGTATTCAGAGTATTATTTTAATATCTCATGTTCAAAACATCGAAGGCAACGTGGAGGAGGAGATATTTGCTCAGGAGTGGGATAGTATAGATTAAAAAAAAACTTCAATAAGACGTGGCATTTGTTATATACGGATATTAACAGCTATAAAGGAAAAACTAATTAATGGGAAATAACTTTTAGCCAGGCTTTTGTACATGGTCCTTACTTTGAATGTAGAAACTTTTTGAAGGTTTGAAATAAAGGCCTACAATCTATCCCCATAAATTTTATAGAGGATCAACAGTTTTACATAAGTTGCTTTTTGAATATACAGCTTTTATAAATTACCGTTAACAGCATGTTCTGGAAAGCATATCGCAGTCCGTACACCATGTCGTTGTCTTCTTTAGATATATCAATGTTGAAAATATTAAAAGTTGCGTAGCACTCTTCAATGAGATCTAACTCCATGTCCATTCTGAAACAACGATAGCACTATCAGTATGCGAGCAATATTTAGAAATGTAATCATTTAATTCACATACATACATCATAAGGCATAGGTACCTACATACATTAATATTCGTTTACGAGTTCTTCACACAGAATGGTTGTGATGCTTTTTTGTTTTGTTTTTTAATTGTGGAATAGACTTTGTTTACACGGATAGGGCGATTCCGGTCTGAACAGAAAAAGAGGTACCAGGTAACACCACGAAAATCTGCTAAATAATACACACTCACCCGATAAACTCTTGTCGTATCAACTCTAGGCACATCATGGCGACTCTGACGTCGTCCAGATCCTTTATTTTCTTGCCCATCGTTTTCATTCGGTCGTTGATGAATTGCATCAATTTCGTGACACGTTCCTTGTACGCTAAACTAAGCAGCTTGCCTAGAATCCTTTTCCACTCTACAGATTCTACATGCAGGCCCATTTTTATGTGATCTGAAAATAAAAATATATGTTTGTATAGATTTTTCTGCAAATTGAGTAGATTAAGAGAAATGTCTTTCAATTTTTCAAAAGAATTGAGATAGTCTCTTTTAAGCACTGGTTTACATTACAGTCACTCAAGTGTAGTGACTTCTTTGTAGTATATACATACATACCTACTAATAACACTACACAACATACCCATATTAATCTGTATAGATCCAATAATGTGTCGCTCCGGCAAGTCCAGCACCTCCTGCGTCTGTCGCTCGTATTTCTTCAACATGTCAGTCACGATGACATTCAGTGGGTTTGAGTTGACAAACTCTTGCACTTGCTGTGTTCTGTCCTCAGCCCATAGGTGAGCGAATCTACTGTAATTCTGTAAAACATAATACTAGATATAGTAATAGACAAACGTAACAATATCGTAGTATCGTATAGTATCGTAGTTGTGTCTCTGTATAATCCTAGCTCAATAAAATCGGATCATAAATAACGGAGTACTCGCGGTAACACACCCACATAAAACCTAAAAAATACTTTTTTGAAGTCGGTCAAAATCACCTACCTTGAGCAGCTTCTCAATATCAGGCTTGTACATGTACATCATGCCTTGCAGCGCCATCACAGACCTCACCACGTCCTTGTGTTCAGACACCATTCGGAAGTAGTTCTTCACTCCGGCCAGACCTGAACCCGTTCTGGTTGTCTTTGAAGCATCTGGTATTAGGGAGAGACAGTTTTAAGGGTTCAAGTGCGTATATTGAGTGTAAAGTTTATATCAGTAAGTATAGATACAGGTAACAAAAGCGTATATTTCTTCAACATACTTTTATGGTAACTGGATTGCACAGCCCAGTTCAAAATACTAGTACTTTTTGTTGTGATCACAACATGGTACAAACCGCAAAACACCGCGTGATAATTTATTAATTCAGTCATCAGGACGATTTATTTTTATGAGTAAACAACGGAAACCGTTTGTATGGAAAGCAATCACCACCGTATGCTCTTAAGCAACAAATGCAAACCCAACCAGTTGTTTCAATATCAGGCAATGGGACAGTCGATTATTCTTCAACCAAACCTCTTTTACAAAGAAATGTCTCTCTTTAAGAAAAATAGGTACTTACTGCTGCCAGTTCGTTCCATGCCATAGGCTCCAGTTGCTTTGACAGCGTTTATAGCTTCTTGTTGGCCCCACTGGTACACGTTGCGGTGGAGGTCGATGATGCAGTTTAGCACTACCTAGGAAACAATTTGAAAAACTTTATACAATAGTACCATTATAAAGATAGGTAAGGATTGCATTTCCCGAAACTGCCGTTACTTTCGTTTAGACTGATATTCAATAACTAGCCTTGATAAAATGAAGGCGGAAATCGTCTAAGTAATATAACAAGAATATTGCAATTAGCTATAACAAGTAGAAATTAAAATTACCTGTGAAAATGCTGTTTGAATTTCTTCCAATGTTGGTTTGATGGATATTTTGGGAATATACAAGATCATCTTGGTCAACATAAGTGGGTTTAGTTTCTTCTGTTCTTCTGGATCCGTGGTCATTGTCAAGAAACTGAAATAATTAAAAAAAAATATGTACAATGTACATGATATGAGAAACTTAAATAAAATCCCACAAACACTAATGAGAAATAAAAAATACATATATAACAATTAAAAACTTTTTAGCGAATAAGAGTAGCCAACTCTGGAGCCGATAGTTTATTAATCCGCCCTAAGGGTCTCTCAACGACTGCCGTACTTAGCCAATAAAAAAAATCTTACCTTGAAACTGAAGCTCTCTTTCTCAACACGTCAAGACTCTGTCTCGTACATTTGATGAGCGCCTCGAGACACTTGGTGGCGAAATACGCAAACAACTCGTTGCATTCGTTGATTATGGGATTGACTTCAAAACGATCCGGATTTTCAATCTCCAAGAAAGCTGAAAATAAAATCGTATAAAGCGAGTGTAACTCAGCGGTTCCAGTGTCTACTTTTCATCCAGGATGCAACCTGGTTCAAATCCAGCCCTACACCAATGACTTGTATTTCTAAGTTATGTGTGGATTTGCACTCACTTAGCGGTAAAAGAAAAGATCGTGAGGAAAGCGATATGTTTGAGGACCACAATATCGGATGACATGACGTGTCTTCCGTGGAAGGACCTGGGCACTACCACAATGAATCTGCTCAAGAGAACTCCTCCAACGAATTTGTTCTGTGGGGGAGTCACGACCCTCAGTCATGAGGCAATACAACTCAAGAGAGATGTATCTTCTACAACATCTTCCCTCCTCCTCCTTTAGTCGTTTGCTCACTTCTGAGCATCGTGATGGTCTCGACTCACTTTGTGGACCAATAATCGCCATTAATGCCGATCCGTGGCTTCATGGATGGCTATACTTGCTTTCTAGCCAATATGTTGAGCCACTTGATCGAACCATCTAGTTGGGCTTCGACCTCTAGATCTTATTCCTGCCATTTTCCAGTCACTATGAGCTTCTACAGATTGTAAACAATATCTTACTCGTAATTAAACTTGAACAATTACTAACCAGCGTCATCCGAAAACACTCTGGTGGCTGAAGTGACAGCTTTCAGAGCTTTTTCTACATCAAGCCTGGGAAAAATGTGTAAAATTTTTAGAGATTATTGCATACACCTCAAGCAAATACAAAGTACAAGTAAACCAATAACATGTACTCGTATGTAAGTCAGTTACTAAAACTATATAACATTACGTACCATTTATCTTTCAAGTCCTGTATTTGTTTGGACGGAACACTGTCCAGGAACTTATGAACCAACTCTATGACAGCCATTTCAGCGTTACAGGATTTCGTTTGGAGTTCATCAGCTGTAATTAAAAATATTAATTTTAACTAAACAACTGGCAATCATTTATTCGTTTTTTTATTTGTTTAAGGGCTGATCCCGCTCATTTAGGTGCATGCTCCTGATCCTGCCAGACGTGATATTTTAATTCATTTCCAAAATAAATCACAAATAAATGAGTAGGTACGTTAAAAAACTAACCAATTTCATCGCGTTTCAAAAAATTATCTTGGTAAAACTGGGCGGGTTCGACAGCTTGCTCGGGCAGATATACCAACATAGTTTTAGTTATGGATCCTAATATTGCGTCTATGCGAGCTTCTTTCATATCGACCACCTGAAACGTTCGAAATTTACATACCCATTACAAATGTACATAGATACAAGTTTTCTTATTTTTTAGCTAATCGTTGCCTGTAAAGACTAGACTAGGCGCACTTTCAAACATAGGAGTACAAAAACAGAAAATAAGAATAGTATTTGGTTTTTATATCAAATATAAAGAATATTCTAAGCAATCATACCTCTTTCACAAACAAGTCAACCTCATCCAAGACGGTTCCAATATGTTCACAGTAAGCTGGTATTTCTAGCGAGGTCCAGGTGATGGTAGACAGGCCAGGTTGGAAAGCTTTCTCAAGCTTTATCAGCTGAGCTCGCAAAAGCGGGAGATACAGCTTAGGCATACTCCTGTAACTCAATAACATGAACTTTTAAAAACGAATCAATTTCTCATATAGTGAAACATTTTTTAGTGGTATTATGTTATTCACGATATATCTGCCCAAGAAAACTCCCGTAACGAATTGGTTCGGCAGGGGGAGTCACGACCCTCAGTTATGAGGAAATACAACTAAAGAGAGAGAAGTTGGTATAAAACGTAAAGATCCGGAACACGTGAAATCTGCATTATTGAATATTTTATGCCCGTCTCCGGTGTTATCGCTTAAAAGTATACGCAGGTAAACACCGATAATATACGTGTATCGAAACTGAACTATGGGGAAATGTAGGGTAACAGTGGCAGGCAAATAATATGGACTAATAACTCACTTTCTAATTTGATTGTTCCTGTCAACAAGGGACTTTATCATCTCGTAGCTTCCCAAAATCTTATCCTTGCAAAATGCTACCACTTGGGCGCCATCGGGAACATCTAAAAGAAAGAAAATGTACAGAATTCTACAGTTACTGGCAAAAAGGACTAATAAATACATAATCTGATTTTACTGTTTTAGTGACATAAACAGCCATAAGCAGATACATATGATGGACTGCCTCATGGCCTCTTGGCCAGACTCTGATACAAAGACACGCAAATCATTGCGGTTCTGCCTCTCTGTAGCCTGAATTTATTAGATCCTACTCAACAACACAGTTCTTACATAATACTAAATAATGTCTGTTTCAACAATTAAATACTGCAAATAATAAAAATATAGTTACTCAAACAACTAGGGACAATAATTAGAGCACTTACATAATCCCAATTGCCACATGTACTCGACTTCCCTTATACACTCAGGTATGTAAATGCTGAAGTTTACAATGTACATGTTTGTTTCCGGATGTCGGATCAGCAGGGGCGTGATTAGACCCAGTCTCACCTGAACAATAAAAAATAACATAAAAGCATAGAAATAATAACAGGGAAATAAAATCAAGCTTTTTTTATTTTATAACGTATTTTACTTGTTTATTTTTATAACGTATTGTACTAAATTTGTATTTTACTTTAATTTTACTGGTCTGAAATAAATGATGATCTCATTTGATTCATTTGTTTTTTTTTATGAAACTAAAAACTACATACGGTAAATAACAAAAAATAAAGTATACCTGTTCAACATTTTCCGCCCATGCATTGTGGTATATTAGTTCAAATTCCGTAAACACGATACTCATAACATTATATAACTTGATACATCTTTGTGTGTTCTGAAAAAAAAATACATTCGTCAAGAAAATCTGCGAATCGCCATATCGCCATCGGAAAAAATAATATGTACTAATGTTTTGACAATAATTGAAGTAAATTTCTTTGAAAATAAGTTCATACGAATGAGTTGACAGTAGACTACTCCATTGTCAAGTTTCTAAATGCCCCAGGGGGCTCTAACATGGCTTAGCGACTACTGTACTGTGTCAAAACTTTCTTAATTTAACCAACAACGTAGAGATGATAACTAGGCGGCTGACTTACCATGTGAGTGATAACTTCATAATGTTCCTTGAATACCTTCATGGGTCGTTTGATATTCTTGTCATAGAAGCGTATCCACATGACTCTGCCGGCGACGGGCGGCATGTTGCGCGGGAGCTCGGGGTCCTCTCGCTCTTCATTGTACCTGCATTTTTTCATACAATCAAATTTACATCGTTCAAACCAGCTACTGTTGGAATCGCCTGCCAGCCACAGTCAAAATAGATGCCTTACATATTAGTTGACTGACTAATGTGTGCGAAAATTCACACCCTTTCCAAGCTTTTGAACTAGGTAAGCGGAAAAATGTACAGTCCAAATCGCAGGCAAAAAACGCATTGGAAGAAGTAAGAGGCCGTGACTGAGAAATATATATATAGAAGTTGACAAATATTTTCAGCGTAGAATTAGTTTTTCGCTTGGCACGAGATAAGGACAAGTTAGCAGATCTTCAGTACCTACATAAAAATATTTCGCGTGTAGATACTTGACATTTTTTTTTATATGCACATGCACTAAATAGTACATAATTTAATAGTAAAATAATGCTAATAAAAATTGTTTTTTACCTGTCACGGATCGATTCGATTTCACTCGTGTAAGTGCTAATCAAGTCATAGTATTGATCTTCCAGATACAAGCAATCGAGTTTCAGGTTTTCAAACCGAGCCAAAAGGTGCAACGCAATTTCCGTTGTTGGGCATTTATTGACACTCTGAAATACGAGTAGTATAAGATAAAAGTTAGAATTATTTTAAGTAGGTAAATTTTGTTCACGATACAAGAAGTTTGCCGGAGGAAAGACCAACGATGCCTTTCATGTGTTTTCGTACAAATATATTACTGTCTCGACTCGAAAAAAAAATTGAAATATATTA
Source organism: Macaria notata (assembly GCA_927399415.1). Taxonomy (NCBI): domain Eukaryota; kingdom Metazoa; phylum Arthropoda; class Insecta; order Lepidoptera; family Geometridae; genus Macaria; species Macaria notata. The sequence goes on from OV656727.1 coordinate 9,627,956, forward strand.
CAGATCAACGTCCAAAATACTTCTATATTTTTATTTATTTTTACATTAAATAGGCTTACGTTTGACTATAGCCTGGCTGATGTTAAGCACCACTATAGTCTATGATTATTATTAAAAATCAAACGAAAACTTACCCGTTTGATTCCAATTATGCGAGGGTCAACCGAAGACGATTACACTCCCACCCACCCTAAATTTTGAACCCTTTAAAGCAAAAATGTTTATTGTAAGGCTTATATTACTGGGTGTGCGTGTACTATATTTCATTCTGTTATTTATATTTGTAATTAAAGATAAATCATAAATAAGCATTGGTAATTGGTAGGTACCTCAACGCGCCACACGCGGAGCAAAAAGAAATAATCAACCCACAATTATTACTATGCACGATAAACGTGAAGGATTTTAAATTTTCTCAACATGATTAACATGGAGATTTGCATGCATATTAATTACTTAACACGATATTGACACGATGATATTACGTGATGCATCATAAATATTCTCCACTGGAATTACATGGATTTTCACTAATTTACTACGATTTACGCGAGTAAAACGCATAACATCATCATATAAAAAGTTACGATCGAATAATAAACCGTTTAGGTTGATCTGAGCAGTTAAATTGAGAATCGTTGTGAATAATGATAGAAAACTATTAAATCTTATTGCGCCAGGGCGCGATGTTGCATGCTCATTCTCTATTTGTACATTATTTTGTTACATGTAGTATTAAAGTCTTATAAAGAACTAATTTTTTAAGAAAAATACAAAAGGTGGGTATTTGGGTAGTTATTACAATTAAGTAAAAACATAAACTACCATTATCATAAATTCGAGGGTAGTTCAAAAATAAGATCGTATGTTAATAAAATAAGTCACTCACCAAAGATAATTTATGCATAAAATTCCGTCATATACAGAAATCCAGTAACCTGGTCTCACAAAAGCAATTAATATTCACTGGTTTCGTCGTAATGTTTGGTTAAAATGATTTAACGACGATAAATAACCGTTATATTTGTTTAGTTTAGTTTTTGTTATTAACACATTTCGAATTTATAAATTTGAACGTTATATTTGGCACGGTTCACAATGTTCTTCAATAATCACTGGACACAACACGTAAAGAATATTTAAAATTAAATAGAATTTTAAACAAATTGTTTAAGGCGTGCGACAGCGGCGACACAAAATCACGTAATGGCGAGTTGCAGGCGCCTTCCGGCGTGGTGAGCCGAGTGGAGCGGATACGGAAACGGAAATTTTGCTTTTTTAAAGTAGTTAGCTACCTATATGTGTGACAGTGGCAGCACAATCCCACGGACAGCTGCGAGTAAAAAATTATAATCGTCTTCGGTTGACCCGAAGTATAATTATTTAGCGACTCGCGTTGAGATATAAGTATGTTTTAGTTAAATACTAATAGATACGACTTAATATTAAAAATACTCCATTATTTAGAAGGCTAGTAGAACACGCCTTTCGGCAAACCTTTTTAATTTATATTAAATTAATAATACTTAATCATAATGTAGAACAAAAGAAAAATAAATAGAAATAAAAATAATAACATTGATCATAAAATTCTCCAACAACAGTTCCTGGTTGCCGACGGCGTCTTTATAAATTTTATAATCTCTATCGAAATCGGGACGTCTGAAATCCAGAAGTTAATAAATATAAATAAAATTAAGTACATTAGAAATCAAAATAAGTAGATACATATAAATGAAAATTTTCGTACATAGTAAATTAAATTAAATTTAAATTGCAAGAACTTTCAATTGAGCCTTCAACTGATAAAAACACAATTGTATAATTTAATTTTTGTTCAACGGAAGAACCCTGGCACCGCGACACAGGGAACCCTACAGCGGTTGTCAGGGACACCTACAATGTTAACAAATGTATTAAGGCAAATAAAAATTCTTTTATCTTTTATCTTTATCTAGTAGTTTCGTATATAATTGTAACTTTATTTAGGTACGTAAGCGTACCTACTTACCTGTGATCCAAAGCGTCATACGTTCTGCTCGATATGGTCTTGAAAAGCTTGTTCAAATTGTTAGCATATTCCTCTATACCTTCAAGTGTAGTCTTATTCAGGACATAATACGTTATGTACGTTTGGAACAGATCGATAATCTAAAACAAAAATATTTCCAAGTAAACAAAACGTTAAAGTCTACTCCAGACAAAAAATGCGCTGCGATTGCGAAGCTCCCAAGCGCTGAAAATTTCGGTTCGATTTGATAAGTTTATTGATCTAAAAATGCTTCTCTCTGTTATTATTGTACAAATGGCATATATTGGCGTTATGATCATGACTACAGCATGTGCGAGCATTCAAATTTGATAATATAATTTTTTTATCTTTTTTTTTAAATGGGCAATGAATTGAATTTAGTAAAATATTATGCTGATTAGAAAATAGCACCCACCTTTAGCAGTCTCTTTTTGAAAGTTTCAAATTTGCCAAAAATATACATCTCTGAGCAGTCGAAAGGTCGTTCATCCGCAGCCGCCATCATTTCCTTCTGCGTCTCGTCGTAGCATTCGCGGTAGAAACTATATAGGTTCAAACATAACTGCAAATATAATAATAATTACTACATTATATAGTTACTATCATAAATATTTAATTAGCATAAAGTCATTATTCATAACTCACATTATCTAGAGTTACACATCTCTCTCTCTTTGAGTCGTACTTCCTCATGACTGAGGGTCGTGAATCCCCCGCAGAATTAATTCGTTAGGGGAGTTTTCTCGGGCAGATACATCGTGGTGGGCGCCCAGAGAGAGTTACACATACACCACTATAATTTTACAGTTATTTAGAACTAGCAACACCACGCGGTATTATTACCCGCGTTAACTCGGGATAAAATAGTATCCTATGTCTTATTCCAGAGTCCTAATCTACCTCCATATCAATATTTCATTCAAAATAATTCAGCCGTTTAAGCGCGAAGAAGTACACACACACATACTCCTGCTTAAACTTCCGCCTTTACAATATTATTGATAAATTAAATAATAAATAAATATTTCAGGACATATCACGCAGCGCCATCTAGCCCCATACTAAGGTAACGCTTGTATCATGAATTCTATGTAACAGATATAATAATGGAATACATGTTACCTTTGCTTTTTTGATAAAATTCAACTTGTCCTGATTCCATATAGTTTTCTTGCCGTTATTGGTCAAAAAGTCCATACACATGTTGAGTATTTGGTTGGTGACTTTGACCAGCAACGTGGATATCTGTTTAGTTGTGTTGTAGTACCGTGACGTGGCAAACACCATGCGCACTGTGTACAGCAGGCCCGGTATGTACTGCTGCATTGTGTAGGGGTCACATCTGAAAAATAATCATTAGTAGGTATGTATATATAAATATTTGAGCACTTACTGTCTCGACTGTAATATGTGCCTAAAGAAATTGCTTTTAATTTGAATAGAACCCCGATAATTAAACGAGACTTATAAAGGGTGGCGAAATTCATTCTATTCTTTTTGCACGATATAGCTTCTATGAAATGCGAATAGGATGGCATAACTGCGCTACCTTTTATAAAAGTCACGTTTCAATAACTAGACCATATTTTTTTATAATCATCAACTGGTAAGATAAATCAGATAAACAGATGAACAATCTCAATACAAAACTCATGTTTACCTGTATAAAGGCTCGCAGTATTTCTCTAGAGCGTACAAATACTTTACGTTATCAAACGCTTCATTGTAATAGTCAGTTATTTGGTTGTCGATAATTCTCCATTTCTGTAAAAAAACAACAATGTTTACATTTCTCAGTTATTTAAATAAATAAATATTCCGTTACATTCCACAGAGCGCCATCTAGTACCATATTAAGGAAACGCTTGTGTCGTGGGTACTAGATAATAGATACATTGCCTACTTGGATACTATTTAAAACTTTATTTCCTACTTACGTACGAAGAAACACTATTGAAAGCTGGATATCTAAATACATAAAACTCAAAGGTGACTGACTGACTGATATAGTGATCTATTAACGCACAGCCCGAACCACTGGGCGGATTGGGCTGAAATTTGGAGATATATGATATGACGTACCTAGGCATCCGCTAAGAAAGGATTTTTGGAAATGCCACTTTTAAAGGGGTGAAATAGGGGATGCAAGTTTTACTTCTTAATGCGAGTGAAGCCGCGAGCACCCACTAGTTTTCTATAAGTAAGGCAGTTTAATAACTTACCTTGAGTAACTTGGACTTGGCTCGTATGAGTGTATGTATGTACATCATGCAGGGCTCGCTCTTGAGGAACTCGATGATGGAGGTGAAGGTGGTGAGCTGCCGCCGCCAGTGGTCCAACTCCGCCAGCGGACCGATGTTGGCTGGCTCGCGACGTAGCTGCTGGCTTTGTACTAACACCTAGAACGAACATATTTTTTGTATTTTTTACACGGGACAGGAGAGTATTTAATATTTGGGTGAGCTGATCAAAGCTAAAGCATGTCTGAGTCTGTACTAAAATAAAAGTAAATATTCAGGTAATAAAACTAGTAATTAGATTTAGTCCAACCAAAGCAAAGATCTTTGTTTGAATAGGTACCTAAAATTTGAAGAGGAATAGAACGCAACAGCGTAAAATTTGCTAAAGTGGTTCGTTTTATAAAATTACTATTTCTCTCTGAAAGAGGCAATCTCTAGCATTGAGAGTAAAATAATCGGGTGTCTTTAGACTTAAATAATTCGTTTTCTTGTCTACTCAAAAATAACGAAGCCATTAAACTTTTTGAACGCTAATGTCACCAAATCAGTAAATAGGTATGTAGGTGAGGCATATTTAAGGACACATAAAATAAATAAATATTTCACGACACAGCGCCACGGTAACATGGATAACGGATATAATCACTGACCTCCATCAGTACCTACAGCGTACTTGTACTGATGGAGATCAGTGGATATAATACATACTTTTCTTTCGTAAATACATACATATTATACATAGAAACGACCAAACATACCATGGTTATCTGTTTGACCCATTGCTTTACATAGGCACAGACTTCTATGAGCACATGTGTCTTAGTGATAGCTGCCTTCATTTTTTCAGCGGACGATAACTCTTCTTCATACAAGTCCAGATTTATTTTGAACTTAGTGCAGCAGTCTAAGTCCACTTTTGTTTCTGGAAATGGCAAAAACAGTTTTTTTTTACGTGGGATAGGTTTACGTTTGACTACGTTTGACTACAGTTTACTTTAATTTTATGGATAGGTATGAGAACATGTCCAATGTTTCTGAAACGTCACTATTGTCATTAATGAGATTAGAACGAGGCAATCTTAGATTTTGTCGCAATAGTATGGTCAGAACTGCACATCACAGACCAAAAAGTGTAGCAAATATGGTGGCGCCACTTGTAGTACTTAAATTACTTGATTTTTCTGGACTATTACACTGTTGTGATCAGGAGAAAAAAAAAGTGATGTATTATAATCTTTTGCTTCCCTATAAATTATGACAACTTGCTTTATTCTATTTTTTTGTTTAGAAAAATAATAAAAAAATCCCTATAGTGCAAATTCTAGATACACTTTTTGGTTTCACTGCTTGTACTTGGGAAGGTGCTTCCCGAAAACGAATCTTTAAAATTATTAAAAAATCATCAATATTGGTTTACCCAGTCTAAGCTTCAAACAGGTTAACAGACAAAACAAATACATTCAAGCTGAGAAACTTTTTTGAAAGAATCAACAAATAAATATTAAACTAAGTAAATAAAAAAAGTAAAAGAAAACATCTCACTTGCAAGATAATCAATAAAGAGCATAAATTTTGAGATGTAAGCCTTAATAATATCCACACTGTTTGGATTGGGCGGGTTGAGATCGCCCCACGCTTTACATTCTCGGAGCGCTGGTACATACACCTTCTTCAAAGTCTTGTAGATACCAGACACCACATTGTCTGTGTCCGGGTTCATGTTGAATAGAACCAGAAAGAATTCCTGAGAAATGGTAGATAGTTGTATTATTTTAAATGCTGCACACAGCATGCTGCTCTCTGGCAGTGGGCTGGAGCACTTAGACCATCTTTAGGCTTTTCTAAAGGTTTTCAAAGTATCCCCTTTTTATTGTTTTTATGTAATCTTATTGTTAATAAATATATTAAAAACAACTTATTTTTATAAGTCTCCAGCCATATTGCAGTTTTGTATCGGGGCTGCTTTTCATATAGGTAGTGCTAGAGTATGCTACACCTTGGTGTCAGTTATTTGTTATCCACCTAATACAGAGTTAATTATAAAAAAAAACATTTGAGGAAAAGAAAAGGTATTTTTTCTAACACATGGCAAATTAATAAAGCTCATGTATTTTTTTTAGCTATCTTACTTCATTTAAAATTTCAGTGCTGCTCATTAGTTTGCTATTATTTGTACAAGTAGAAATAAATTACCTATCTCTTAACATTATAGTGCATAAGATTGAAGTTGATACTTACATCCGCAATCAACCTCATATCAACTGCCTTATTTTTCAGCCTGTAGAAGGCCACACAGCGCCCTTCAGTTCCTATTGTAGCTCCATCAGACACATATGTTCTCTCCATCAAGCCTTTCTGTTGGTGGACAAATCTTCCTGATTCTGTGAAAGCAGATAATTATTATGTATTATTGTAACATAGTAAAGTTATGTAGATTTTTCATCACAATTGATGTTATAAATTTGGTTTTTCTAGTTTATTGATATCTTATAAACTCATAATTTCATACAGATTTGCATAACAAATTAGTTCCATTTGTTTGTCCAGAAGGATCAAAAACCAAATTTTGATTTCAAAATAGGTATAATAATGCTATGATGTGAAAATGAAGGCTTACATACAATATTTACTCACCCATTTTCAAAGGTGGTAAGTTGGCATCACAGAGTAAAATACAATTTCTTCCACCATCAGCTATCACACTGTCCAGCAGATCAATATGCACATCTGCATCAAATACACCTTCCTAAAATAATATTTAGATTATTGACATGTTTTATTCTGATCTATTGAACTCATAAATAAAATCACTCATACCATCACATAATCTATAGGTCTATTTAAGTTTGAAGCAGCATTTTCAAGCAGAAATCTGTGTTGAGTTTTCAATGAGCCCATACGATTGTTACGTGCTTCTTTCGCTTTTGCCTACAAAAAGAATAAGATGTTGATACCCTCACAATAAAACAACAAGACTCAGAATGAATAGTACTATAGTATTATAAAGATATGACACTATTTGTGGTTGTTATTTACTTGTTTGTCTTTGTAGGACTCGTGAGCTAGTGCTAGTGTGCTATTGGACAGCACTTTGCTTCTCTGCTGCATGTTCTGAAGCCGGGAGCTGACGTCCAGAATGGCTTCGAGAGCTGTCCTATCCACAACGACCCTTTCATTAGGATCAACAGTGCTGCTTCGTCGAGGAGCAATTGACTTCCTGGACATTCTTCGGATTGCAGCCTCAGACTGTCTAAAGGCTTCATGAGCCTTATCAGCATCTTCTTCGGTTGATGTCGCCGCTTGAGCGGCGTCGGCGCCACCACCTTCTTCGGCCATGTTTCAGAATAGATAACAATCAATAGGTTTTTCTCCAGCAAACGTTGGTATCAAACACTGCTTTACTTCGTAGAATCAAATGAATTCAGTAAAGATCGAGAAATAATATTTTCGTTTTCCACGAGAGGAAAACGGGAATAAATATGGCGTCTATGATATATTCTAATTTTCAAATAAGGAATTTGACTGAAATATTAAAACCTTTTTTTCATATTATATTATAATAAATTTGCTTTTCGTTTGTGATAAATGAAAAAAAACTACCTACCTAATAAAACTCATTTGAAAATACTGATCCAATGTCAAAATTGGCGGGAAATAGTTATACAAGACAAGCTTAGCTTAGACAATTTGTTTTTTTTTTAAAGCTACATACTATTCGTGCGTGCAAGGGTTCGGCTTTACTTGGTCGATCATCGATTTGGGGGGAAGGGGAGGGGAGGAGGGGGAGGACCCCCCCCTGTGAAGGGGAAGTTGCGGAAACCACCACTACTTGAGATTATGATTTTTTAAAGTTCCTAACCTAAAACATAAAAATATCGATTTTTACCGTTAATTGCGGGGAAAGGGGTGGGGAAAGGGGTGGGAGAGGGAAAGGAACCTCCCCCAAAGGGGGGGGCAGATGGCTAACCTAACCTAGTGGACTCTGGGTTAGAGTGTACTTTACGGGACGCTAAACCTAACCCAACACTTGCACTACAACAGGACTTGGCTCCTCCTCGCTTCGCTCGTCGTCGCATGTGCGTGGTAGAAAGCAACCTAACGAACCTAATCTTACCTCCTGTCACAGACAAGTGACTTCGAGTCCAACACTTGCACTACAACAGGACTTGGCTCCTCCTCGCTTCGCTCGTCGTCGCATGTGCGTGGTAGAAAGCAACCCAACGAACCTAATCTACCTTCTGTCACAGACAAGTGACTTCGAGTCCAACACTTGCACTACAAACAGGACTTGGCTCCTCCTCGCTTCGCTCGTCGTCGCATGTGCGTGGTAGAAAGCAACCTAACGAACCTAATCTACCTTCTGTCACAGACAAGTGACTTCGAGTCCAACCTAACTTCATGAGTCCAACACTTGCACTACAACAGGACTTGGCTCCTCCTCGCTTCGCTCGTCGTCGCATGTGCGTGGTAGAAAGCAACCTAACGAACCTAATCTACCTTCTGTCACAGACAAGTTACTTCGAGTAAATAGGATTAACGAAACGTAATTGTAGAAAATTACGTTTCGTTAATCCTATTTTCCCCCCTAATATTTATGGTTTTTTTTTCGCTTCGAAATACTATTCACACTATTCAGTACAATTGTAAGAATTTCGATTTATGTGCTTACTTGATCATTTTTGTACAAAATAATGTTTTATTTGAAGCTCTAGGTTTTCATTTCATGTAATGGAAACTCACAAAGTATGTTGCCGTGCCAGTGCTATGAGAAACGGAACGTTTCACGCCATGAAATTACGTGCCGTCTGTCAAATTCTACAGAACAAATGTAATATTTCAAAAAAATATTACATAAAAAGTATTTGTTTCCGCAACTTAAAACTTCAGGTGGAGGCTAAAACTATTATAGGCTACCTACAAAAAAAAGCTGATCGGTGTCCGGACGTCCAGGGACCCTGGACAGTTTTATCATATTGCATTTGTTAGACAACTCTGTTATGGCCAAGCCAAATGGCATTATGTAGTCGTTGGTCGTACTTTTAACGTGTTCAAATTATCCATCATAAAATTTAAAAAAAAAAAAATGTATACAAATACATTTCTTTTATTTGAAAAAACGTAACGAACGTACCTACCTACCTGATATTTGAGAGAAACTAAACTCCTGCTCCTCCACAGATTGAGACCACATTGCTTTCTCTATTCTGTGCTAGAAACGCTAGGACCAAATATGCACAGAAATTGGAAAGGACGTTATAGAAATAACTGGTACCGCGGTCGGGGCCGCGGAAGGCCGACAAGTTCTAAAAACGCATTAGCAGACAACAGTAGCATTAACAATTCTTGTACTTCTGCTCGAGCTTCAACTGCAGCTTCCTCGAGAGCACCAACTAACCAGTTACCTATTGTTGTTCCCATTACCGCTGGAAATAATGTGTGGAAACTTTATTTCCCCACAGAAGGTAAGGTATCATTAAATAGTAAGATTACAATTTGATAATAGTTAACTTGCTTGACGATTTCAAAAACAATAAAGATTATTTACCCCTCACCTAACATACATATAAAATATTAACTAAATACATCATTGAATGGTTATCTTTCAGATCATCCAAATTCAGTGGAAGCTGTTGCTCACATCAATTGTTTCAAATCCTTTATCAACAGGAATAGAAACCTATTTGACTTGGAGAAAATTGATCAAACTCGGAGTGTTCCTCTTGATATACAGACCTTGATGAATGATGATGAGTTCTCTAAGGAATGGCACAGCTTTAGTAACAACTTATGTGATCACCCGGATAATACTCTGAGGCTGTTAGAGTATTGTATACATGAGGTATTTATAAATAAATAAATATTCTGGGACATTCACACATCGCCATCTAGCCCCATACTAAGCTTACACTTGTATCAATGGTACTAGATAGTGGATATAATACATATATACTTTTTTTTGTAAATAAATACTTATTATATGTAGGTACATAGAAATGACCAGACTCAACACAAGTAATTATACATTTTAAAATATATTTTTTATAGTCCTCTGTAAAGCATTCAAGTTTAAAGAAAAAAGTTCAACAGTAAACCTATAAATATGTAATGTATGCAGAGTAATTGTGTTTATTTCATTTCAGCATTTCAAGTTGGAAGCAAAGATAAAAGTAAGAGTACTCAATCATCAACCAGTGATTCCAATTGCAAATCTGAAAGTTAATTACTTTGGTGAGTACATCTTTAATATACATACACTTTGAAAGTAATGTGAGTAATTTTACTATAACAACATGTGTGATCTACTTCACCCTGATGAAGTTCAACTGTATTATATATTCAAGTGTATTGAAACACTCATACAGTGATATGAGGTACCTACATGATATCAACTGGCATGTTTAATTATCATTAGGTACATAGTGTACTGTACATAGGTAGTTTAGTTATTAAATTATGTGTATACACATACACAAAATTTAATAAATATGGCTTATGTTAGTTTAGTTATTGGTCACAGTGTTACAGCTTTGTGTGTGTTGAGCTAGCATAATAAGCATAAGACCTGGGACCATATACTACGAGTATATGTATCTAATTATGATGATCTTTAGCTACTATTGCAATATAAACAATCATATACATTATTCACTAGCACTTTCATATGTAACACAGGAAGCGACTTTGCTTTATATTTTGTAGTGATGTTATGTTAGCTACCCAGTCCTGCAAGTTTGCTGGGTATTGTTGTAACCTGGTGGCATGATGGTTAATTTCTTGTCACCATGTTTCAGGTAAGCTGGTGACAATCAAAGGGACGGTGATCCGGGTGGGCAGTGTGGGGCTCATCTGCACATCCATGGCCTTTGAATGCTCCAGTTGCCACAATGCTCAAGCAGTTATCCAGCCACAGGGGATTTTTACAGGTAAAGCTTCTCAATCTATATCTATACATAATTATAATAAAGAATCAATTCTCTTTAGAAGAAGCTTTATTATATCTAAACATAGAAGATATTAGAAAAAAAATGTTTGGGTATACTTAACTAAATCCATAACAGAACATGTTTCAGCAGTTTTTCGAATTTTGTCTGTTTATTTATACGCTCATACTGCAAAAACGGCTGAACTGGCAGGCAGGCTGTAGTCAAACGTAAACCTATCACACGTAAAAAAAAAAACTGACCATGTTTTTTGGTATGTAGGTAGTATGAGGTCTTAGAAGTGTCATAGCTACTTTTTATCTCGAAATAATGTAAGTGAAGCTGCTGGCGTCCACTAGTTAAAAATAGTTCTAAATCAGCAACATTATCTGGATATCACAACACAGGAATATGCCTAATGTGATATCCAGGGTTTGTCTATAAGTGTATAGTAAACCCTAAAGCCCCAGTTTCTGTAGTGTAATCTATTTTATTCACCCTCCTGTACTGTAAGTACAACCCTTTTGAGAAACAAATAATTTAACTAAATAATAAAAATATGTGTCATACTTTGTATAACACACTATTATGTGCCCAAATAGTGTTACTAATAATAATAGATAAAATAATAATATTGTAATTATACCTATCCTATCTAATTGTTATCATATTATCCGAAGACATGTGTCTTCTGTGGAAGGACCTGGGCCCCCACCACGATGTATCTGCCCAAAAGAACTCGCCTAACTAATTAATTCTGCGGGGGAGCCACAACCTTCAGTTTTGAAGAAATATGGCTAAAAAGAAAGAAAATATATCTACTGAAAAATAGAGTTCGACTAAAATTATGATTATTACTTTTACAGCGCCATCTTTTTGTCAAAACTGCAGCGGAGGTTCAAAGTATGAGCCCCTGCAGTCCTCTCCGTTCACAAACACGACGGACTGGCAGGTGGCCAAGATACAGGAAATACAATCACAGGTGTGTTTGATATTGTTGGTCCTCTTAGCCTGGTACTCAATTTTTTTATTTGTGTCCATTAAAACCAAGAATGACTTAGTTGAATGATATACTAGGTCAGTCATTTAGTTTTTATTCTATATATACCCCAATGGTCAAGAATGTGGGACAATATATAAGAGAAACAATATAGCCAAGCTTATCTCACATTAAATGTATGTATTAATTGGTAGTTTAAAAAATGAAAAATAGTAATTACACAAGCGTTTGTTTGATGTGGGGCTAGATGGCGCTGTGTGAAATGTTCCGTTGTTTGAATATAATTTAAATTAAGTAAGTAAAAAAAGTAAGTAAGTTCGTGCTAGAGTGGCCAACTCTGGTGTCAGAGTTCTCAACCGCCCTAAGGGCCTCTGACATGGCTTAACGACTGACGTACTATGATGTGTTCGTCACTTGAGTGCCCAAAATATAATGCCTCATTTTGGTTACCCATCCAAGGACTGACCGCGCTGGACGTTGCTTAACATTGTTAATTGCATACGATTACCTCCGCTAGCTGAGCTACGGGCGCTTCAACAGTCATCCTCTTCTCTAAGTTATGGTTACTAGAATGTCCATAATTTCAGAGTATTTCCGGCACAATCCCGCGGAGCGTGGAGATAGAGCTGCAAGGAGACCTGGTCGGCGCCGCGTGCCCGGGAGACGTGCTCTCGGTCACTGGGATTGTACAGGTAAAGGAAGACAGTCATTTTGCTTGATAGAGTAAAAATATCATAATTATTTCCGTTATTGAGTACCGATGACCCAAGCGTTTGCTTATTATTGAACTAGATGGCGCTCTTTTTTTTAACAAGAAATGGGTTTTCACTTGACCGTATTTCGCCTGATGGTAAGCAATCATTACGGTCTAGGATAGAACGTGCTTACCGAGTAAGAACCGATTCAGTCTCGCTTTGAAGATCGCAAGGTTATATTCCGCGGGGAACAGGGAGTCAGGCAGGGTAAAAGTAAAAGTAAACGTAAGTAGTCGCTCTGTAAAAGTCCTGGAATATTCATTATCATTTTATTAGTTGGCCTCGAAATATCATGACAGCCATTAGGATTAGACATAAATGAATATTGCTCTAAATTCCACTGCATTTTATATCTTCTATTCTATATCTATACATATAAATATTCTTATGAGGGTCGAAAGTCATTTGAATTATTCATCTATGTATTTTCACGCCTAACTACACTAGTAAAAAACTTACATGCCTGTATGTATTTTGCTTAAGTATAGTATTTTTATGTTATGTTGCATTAAAATAAATACGTACTATCTCATAGGTGAGAGGGGAAAGTAAAGGCGGCGAAGACGGCAAGCGTGCGGCGAGACTGTTGCAGCTCTACATAGAGGCGGTCTCTGTGCACAGCCACAGGAACCTGAGCAACCCCACGCTGGCGTTCACTTTGAAGGATTATTACGCTATTCAGGTAGGTACTTTCACATGTTACAAGATTTTAATATTTATTTATATTAAACATTTGTGGCCTTTGCCCAGGAATAAAAAATTTGAAAATTTTGATGAATTGGAAAATGAGCAAAAATAATCACGACTGGATTACTAGAACCTGCGTATTTTTTAAAATGATTTGATGTTTGTATTTACATGCGTGTGATATCAAACAACAGATAACTCGAGAAATCTAACTTCCTCTAACTTTAAAGGTTACCATCCTCAGTGTCTCCAAATCCTTGTTTCAAAGCTAGTTCCATTTCAGTTTGCACCAGTTTGGATTATACCATAGTTTGGATCAGTTAATTTGTACAATAAAACATTTGAATGTACACGTTATTTCTGACTTGCCTACAGCTGTTCCCTCGTAAAAATACATGCTTAGATTTAATTAGGAACCATACTAGTATTTTTTTGTATTTTTCAATATTGTCATATCATTTGACAGGAAATCCACGCCTCCGAGGACGTATTCCGTCTCCTCGTGCACTCCCTGTGCCCGGCCATATTCGGCCACGAGGCGGTGAAGGCGGGGCTCATACTCGGCCTGGTGGGCGGCACGGAGGGGGACAGTGGGACCAGGTCCAACCCACACGTGCTGGTGGTGGGAGACCCTGGCCTGGGGAAGTCACAGCTGCTGCAGGCGGCGGCACATGCAGCTCCCAGAGGTATATCAGACATTCTATTCTATTTCACTTATTTATTTATTTTATGTATTCTTGTACACCGCCTATTTAAGATTCTAAATCCTGTCCATCCAAAGGTTGCCTGGAAGAAATCACCTAAGGCGATAAGGCCGCCCAATGTGCATTAAATTTGTTTATAAAATTCTTTTTATTATGTAATTTCTTTGGTGTGCATTAAAGACATATCTTATCTTATCTTATCTAGTGGATTTTAGCAATGTTTTCTATGTTAATGTGAGAGGAAATATTGCGTATGTGTTAATATAGTGTCTTATCTGTCTCCACACCAAATTTGACTCGAATAGGTCCAGCCGTTTCACCATTAATGAGGGAAAAACAAAAGACACAGTCACAAACATGCCATAAATGGCCACGAGGCTGTGTAGGTTAAGCTCACTCTTGGCACAGTTAATTAATAAATTCAACTCCGGATCTTCGTCATAGTGAGCGGGTCGCTATGCAACGTTAGGTACCTAAGATGATTTGAAAATATTTTTACACAAACTTATATACGATAGATAATAATTCATCACGGTATTCTCGTTTCCAGGTGTATACGTATGTGGTGCTTCGGCATCAGCGGGCGGTCTCACGGTGGCGCTGGGCCGCGAGGCAGGCGGGGACTTCGCCCTCGAGGCCGGAGCCCTGGTGCTGGCCGACAAGGGCGTCTGCTGCATTGATGAACTTGACAAGGTGATTAACATATTGTAGTCATTTTATTTGACTAAATAATTGCATACCTATATTGAAGTACGGTTTATCTGATCTGACCCAAAACCTGAATATAACCGCCACTTTTGGATCACCCGTCAGTTGAATTTAAAAAACCGTTCCATAATTAATATCTTATTTGCCGGTACGGCAAGGGGGGGAGTACTGTGCTAGGAGCAAAAGGCGACATCTTCTTATCTTCATATGCAGATAGATCGCATATGCAGATAAGAAGATGTCGCCTTTAGCTCCTGGCACATCTTTCATAGAAATAAGTTAATATTTTTCTAAAGTAAAAAACTCGCTACAACTCGCTAACGCCTACAGAAAAAAAGTGAGCAACCTGATAGAGATAATAAGCAACAAAGTGTAACAAATAATAACTGTTGACACTTCACAATGTTTCACTTACCTATATTTTTTACTGAGGGCGATTACATAAGCGTTACAAAAAGCGGGCTTAATTTTTCAAATTGCTACTAGAAAGTCCTTTGCAACGGTGGCTGAACTTCATTCAAGATTCAATCTTCATCTTAACGAATGAGAGTGGCCAACTCTGGTGTCGATAGTTTTCAATGAAACATCTGGACAAGAACAGCGCCAGACAGGGATCATTGGCGTAACAGGGGAGCTTGTGCCCTGCAGTGGGTATTAATGGTTATAATGATGATGATTTGTTTTTTAAATCATCATCATCATCATGTCAGCCCGTGTTTACCCACTGCTGAGTATAGGCCTCCTCTCCAACGTGCCAGATAGTACGGTCTCCAGCCTATCTGATCCATCTCCTACCTACTTGTTTGGAAATGTAGACCATCGGGCTGGTGGTCTGCCTCTGGGTCGGATACTGTCCCTTGGATACAACTCAGTGATTGCTGGGGTCCATCTAGAGACATCCCTACGTGCAAAGTGTCATGACCATCTCCATCCTGTTTTTAAATAGTTTTATTTTATTTCTCCTTAATATTAGATGGCATCCCACCACAGCAGCCTGCTAGAAGCCATGGAGCAGCGTCGCGTGAGCGTGGCGAAGGGTGGCGTGGTGTGCAGCCTGGCTGCGCGCGCCACCGTGCTGGCGGCAGCCAACCCCGCCGGGGGGAGCTACAACAGGTATAAAATAATAAATATTCCGGGACATTGCACACAGCGCCATCTAGCCCCACACTAAGCAAACGCTTGTGTCGTGGGTACTAGATAACGGATATAATACTTATATACTTTTCTTTTGTAAATACATACTTATTATACATACAAACGACCAGACTCAACACAAGTAATTATAAATTTTAAAGTACATAAATACTTGTGTCATGCGGGAATCGAACCCGCGACCTCTATATTAGAAGGCAGAGCCACTACCAACTAAGCTAACAGGCCAGTCGAGTATAGTATGTTACAATGTACGTACGAAAACAATGGAAGTGCCCTTACAACTTACTTAGTACGGGTACGGGTGTCGCCAAACTCACATATAAGTAAAACAAAATATATACATCTCCATTTGATAAATTATTGGTCCTGCTTTCATTTTGACACGTAATAATTGCACAACAAGGCATGAATTATTTTTAAACATGTTTTTGTGTGAGTGTGGAACGTGTTTCCAGCTCACGTAGCTGAGCACGACTAATCATGGCCGCCGCGAATGTTGCGATATTATGCTTAATTGTGGCACAGGCAGGAGATACGAGCACCATTGTTTTTTTTCTGTTGTGGTATTACAGATACTGTCCCACCACAGCAAGCTGCTACAAGCCATGGAGCAGCCATAGCAGGTTTAATCCCATGAGTTAGAAGAATATTTTATCGCTGCTATGTTTTTTTAGACCGAAGGTTTAGAAAGTCGAAAGATCCGGGTTATAATGTAAAATTGATAGTCGCTGGTCCTTACATTGACGGTAGAAACAAAATGCTTCGTGTGAATTTTGACACCGTATCATGGTTTCTACTATGATAGGGTTCAACCCGCTAGCTAGATAGCGCTGTATGAAATGCTGCAAAACATTTCTGGAAAATTTACAATAACTGGTGCGGCTCGAGCTAATATGGACTATTTTTCTTTTGCAGGGCAAAAACCGTAGCTGAAAACTTGAAGCTAAATTCTGCCCTGTTGTCCAGATTCGACTTAGTTTTCATACTATTAGATCAGCCAGATGAGGTATAGTATTTGTTTACCTACCTATATTTCGCAATGAATAAATGAATTTGAATTTATTTTTCAAATCAAAGAAACCTTATGTGACATTGTGTAGTACTCTAATTCTCTAAAAACGTTAATATTACCTTTCTTTGTATTGTAATCAGAATTTCATGTAACATTTCAATGTTCATACTCTTACTCCATCGATCTCCATCAGTATAAGTACGCTGGATCGGCTGCCCCAGACCAAATGACAGCTCTTTTTTGTGCCGATTTGAAGCGCCTCCCTAGAGTGTCCTTAGAACTAAACTTGACATTTAATCAAGGATTTTCATCCCTATCATTATCACAGGATTTCTCTTTTTGTTTTGTGAACTAGATTTTATACGAATGCCTTATGTTTCTACAGTTAAAGTTCATTTTCTATAAATGTTAAATCGGGGATGAAATCGGTCAAAAATGAGAGACATAGTAGGCAGGCTGTTGTCCTGTTTCAGCAGCTTGCCAGTTTAAAAAATATTCTGTGAGAAACGTCACTGTCAAGTCAACGTAGTCATATTTATCAATAAATAATATTATTTAATTTTATTTATTATAAATCTTACTCAACACAAAGAAATCTTAATTAATTTGTGAAACTAACACAAAATAGAATAAATAAATAACAAATTGATATTATATTATTTTCACACAAGCAACATTATGATGACATTATATTATGACAAAAGGTAGCGGGAAAAAATAATTTCATTTGTAACTAATTTAGATGTATTTTATTGTAAAAATAACAAAATGATAAGAAATAGTAGTGTATGCAGAATGCAGAAGTGAATGCAGAAGTGAATCTTATAGTGGCTGCAATATATCTTTCAACAGGTATGCTAAGATTACATTATTGGGACTAAAGTGACCTATATTTTTTCGGGGCGTCGCGACTTTACTAATGCTTAACTTTTTTAAAGGTTGACTTTTATTTAAAGTTAAATAGATTTGTGGTTACGGTACACGTTCATATTTGTATTCTAAAATCTTGTGATAAGCGTTAATAGATTATTAAGTTTTTCAATTGATTAAAGGACACAACAAAATGTCTCTTTTATGTCGGTTACTATCATAAGTTACAAATTAAAGTGCCTTTTGTAAGTAAGTTTGTTGGTGTTTATTACTTAACGCGTCAATAGAGCTAGGGATTATCATGATTGGCAAGATGCAGGTAAAATAGGGCCCCAAAAGAGACTGCTCCAGATTTGGTAGGAAGATGAATTGAAATATCCTAATTATATAATGTATTATCACCATAGTTAGAAAAAGACAACAGCCTGTCAAACATTCGCCTCGTTCTGCTCGTAATTGGACCAGCAGTGCTCATTCATTATTATTATATATTAATTCCATGCATGTATTACATGCATGACATGACATTAGAACGTATTTGACATGACATTGACAAGTTTTGATAAACATAAACAATACAATAGTGTTGTCGATATTCCATATCGACAATATTTGTCGATGTTTTTTCTGGCATAAATTGTATCAATGAACGGTTTGTTTTTAAATTACAGGTTAAAAGACTCTTTACTAAAACTGTGGCTTAACACTTACTTATCTTTACAAAACGTTTTATTTTTTAGAATAATATTGTAAATTCACTTACTTGTGGAAGGTTATTCCGTTTCCCTTTTGGTAACGAGTTTTGCAAAACACACACACTCTCATTGCTGGTAAAGATAAGTATTAAGCTAGTATAAATATAAATTGAACTGTATGATACTAGATTAAATATTAAACACTTAAAACGTTAATAAAATCGGTGAAAGGATGTAAAAAACACGACGGCAATTTGCTTTATGAGAAATAAATGCCAAATTTAGTTTTCAGTACACTCAAGGGAGGCCCTTCAAATCGACACAAAATAGTTTTTATTTTATATGGCCAGTCCGGCGTACTAGTAGTAACAGAGGTCAGTGGTTAAAAAGGATATACATCTACAGGTATCTGTATCGCCTATGCGAAAATTAGATTTTTGTCGATATAATTTGTTACATTGTCCCGTCCCTACTATTAGTTCCGTGGACGTTTACTGGCGTTGTCGGCGCCAAGATGGCGAAAATCAAATAGGCACAAAACGATGCGGCGACCAGCAAATCCAGCGTACTTGTACTGATGGAGATCGATGTCTTACTCTAAAACTAATAGACTTAAATATAATAAAGTGCAAACTTTCTGCAGGTGCTAAATAAAATTACAAACTTATTTTTATCTCTTTCAGACAATGGATGCAATGCTATCCGAACACGTCCTAGCGATGCATTCTGGACACAAGAGTAAAACATCGGGAATAGCAGACTTGCAGGGAGACCTAAACACTAGTCAGAGCAGCAACGAAATGTCTCTCAAGTACGTGTGTAAAAAATAATATTTTGTTAGTATAGTCTCCAACATGTTTTTCACACATGTATGGCATTTAAAGCGAGTGTGGCTCAGCGGTTCTAGTGTCTGCTTTTCATCCAGGCGCACCCTGGTTCGAATCCGGCTCTACACCAATGACTTGTATTTTCAAGTTAAGTGTGGATTTGCACTCGCTTAACGGTGAAGGAAAACATCGTGAGGAATCCGACATGTTTGAGGACCACAATATCCGAGGACATGTGACTTCCGTGGAAGGACCTGGGCGCCCACCACGATGTATCTGCCCAAGAAAATGTTTATTCTGCGGGGGAGTAACGACCCTCAGTCATGAAATATGACTCAGAGAGAGAGATGGCATTTAATCAACACATCACCTGAACTGAAGCGGCATCTGTTGTCGAAAGTGAAACATGAATGTCATGTTCTACTATAAATCTGAGTACGACGTAAACTTTGTGTCATGAGTTCTATTTTGTTTTAAATACTGGTCTCGACTACATATTAACGTAGATTTTCTCAATTTTTTATAGTGCATGCAGCCCTGTTCTCTTTTATTCAATCTTATACAAATATACGAATTAATCTCTGAATTTATAAAACCTACGTATTTCCATTTAATTTCCAGCCGGCGCCTACGTCTAAAACCCGGCGAAGTGATCGACCATCTCCCAGTGGTTCTACTTCGCAAGTATATTGCGTACGCGCGTCGCTACGTGCATCCCAAACTCAGCACTGAAGCCGGCAATGTGTTGCAAACCTTCTACATGGAGCTGAGACACAACCACCAAGGCGGGTCTAATGACGGCGCTCCAATAACCACGCGACAACTCGAGGCTTGTATTCGATTAACGCAGGTAATTAGATTTTGCAATTCGTTACTGAAATAAGTTCTAAACTGTAGGTACCAGAAAAATCGAAAATATCAAAGTGTGACTAATCCAATGTATGTTGCTGTATCAGGTTAAAATAACTTGACCTACATAAACCTAAAGGCTTGTTGCATGAATGTGTTCTAGTTTGTTAATTTCTTAATGAAAAGGATGATAGAATTTAATATTTCATTTCAGGATATGGCATTTAACAATTTAGCAATTTCTATGTATACAGACAAGCTGCTCAACGAAAGTGGTCATTCTGAATGAATGAATGATTTATTGGTGAAACTAGGTGCTAAGGTGTATTACAGTATATAATATGTTGCTTAACTAGACAAACATTAATCGAGTAAAGCGTTCTATAAAAGTGCAAATAAGTTGATCTATTTTTTCCCTTTTAATAAAGTGACAGATGATCATGATTTTTGGTATGGAGGTAGTATAGAATACTGCGATTGAGGTAAGCTATAAATTTTTATTAATCATTCAGTAGTCTAGAAATAAACCAATCTAGTAAAGAAATATGATTTGTTTCGCAGGCCCGAGCCCGCGTGGAGCTGCGCGAGGAGGCCACGGCGCATGACGCGGCGGACGTGGTGAGCCTTCTCAAGCACAGCCTCATCGACACCTTCAGCGATGAGTTCGGGAACATACAGCTGTCCAGGTCCATCCACGGCTCGGGGGTCAGTGCCAGGAGTAAAGTAAGTGTAACATATTGAATCAGGCGTTACCTTGCGGAAATACATTGTAAAGTGTGTTTGATGACCTTTTTTTTAACTAACTTGACTGTATGGTCAGAAAAGGCCTATGATGGAGCGAGCTTGCCCGATAAGAACTGATTTACTCTCGCTTTGAAGATAGCTGGATACCATATTTAACTTTTTTATTTAACCTATACTGTCCCAATGCTGGGCAAAGGTCTCCCCCAATTCTTTAGTTTTTTTCCTCTGGGCCAGCTCCATCCAGTCGATATGAAAGTCCCTCATATCTTTGACAATCTACTAAAGTAAGTAAATTCGTGTTAGTGGTCGTTAAACCATGTCAGAGGCCCTTTGCGCGGTTTGATAACTCTCGACATCAGAGTTCAAATATTTTCGTATGGAGCACAAACTAGAATGAGAAATGAAACAAGAGATACATACGATAAAAATAAAACGTATATTGTAATAAAAAATACAAAATCAGTCATACATAAATAACCTGATAACTTTACACATTTAATTTCAGTTGAAAAAGTTTTTGGACGCTTTGACAAGACGAGCACACCAAGTGGGCAAAGATGTGTTTACAAGACAAGAGCTGATACAAATACATAAAGCGGCCGGAGTGGCGGGAGATGCTGGAGACCTCATAGAATCCATGCACACACACTCCTACTTACTGCTCAAAGGATCCAACACATACCAATTAATTTCATACTAATTAAAATTACAATAACTCATTAAACACAACCTTGAGTGCCTACAGTACAAATTAACAAATATCTGTGATATATATATATATAAGGAAAAATATAGTTTGATTACATTAAAACTGTTGAATGTTTATTTTTTATAATGTGTTTCATTGGGTTATAAAATACAAATATTTATTAAATTTACCGAGATTCAGTCACAGCCTTATGAATAGTAAATTTGTAAAAAATATGTTTAAACATATTATAGTTACACATACTAATTTTAATGTTCATAGCCGATTTTCCTGTTTTTAAAATACCATTACAGTTTGTAAAATTATTTTATACAATAATTATTATAATTAAAATTGTAGGAACTAGCTCTTTACTCTAATTTGGCTCTAGATTTATGTTGTGTGTCTGATCTGGAAGGTACATCTAGCAGAGATATTGATACGTGACTACAGCAGTATGTGGCGAACAGAACAAACATAAGATTGTGTGGTGCGGGCCACTTGAGTAAACTCATATACACATTCCCCACTTCTGTGCCACCAAATAAGTAGAAATTTGATATCGCCGACACAGTCAATAATGGAGCACATAATGCTGCAATGAACCTGACTTCCATAGCTTCAGTCTTCAACACATTTTTTTTAAATCTCTGATAGCATTCAGTCATAGACATAAATTTAGCTGTTTGCTCCAGCAGTATGCCAGTATAATTCAAAACTGACCAAATAAATATGTTCATTGCAGTGCCATGCCACAAAAATATAAAAGAAAATGTACAGAATGAAGCTATCAACTTGTATACAATTTTGGATATATTCATGTACTTGCACAAATAGGCGTAGCATGGCTTGTAAATGTATCTGAAACAAATATAATGTATTTATTAAAACTATATTCATAAATTAACATGATCTTTATGTAAATACTGTCTGCACCCAAACATCATTATAACCAGTAGGTGAATAAAGTTTTATTGTTATACAATACATCAATGAGGCAGAATTCTTCTTCCATAACATAATAAATTTAAATGACTAATAATCACTTGTGTGACATTTAATAAAAGCAAGTTTATAAGACAGTTGTAAACCTGTGCACAAATTAAGAACTTAATAACTCACTTCACTAAAAACTTGTAGAGCCCAACATCAAAGTATCTCCACATTTGTGAGTAGATATGCACCCGAGCTATACATCTTGGTGTTGGAGGAGTCTCCATATTGTCAAGACGGGCAAAGGAGGTTGTACTGCCATAAGATATCACATATTTGGTGTGGAACTCAAATCCCATCCAAAGACCTCCACCTGCTAGTGCCAATGTTGGCAGTTGTTCAATGAGCTGAAAGTACACTGAAGTCATTAAAAATAACATATTGATAAAAATATTTGTAAATTTGTACTGATATTTGTTTTCAAGTAACCAATCAATAGCTTAACTAATTTTGGAAAAGCAACTAACAGATTTTGTTTGTTTGAACTTTTTATACTATCAGAAGGAAAAAAATGGAGTACAGCTGTTGAACAATTAAATAACAAGAGCTTAGGTACTTCTGAATAAAACAAACCTCTATTTTATTATGCAGAGCATGAAAATATACATAATGGAAAGCTAACTCCAGAAGAAATGCATAGAAGAGATAAAGAGTAAAATCCACAGTAAATCTCTTGAGTCTTGTCCACAACTTTTCGCCTTTACAGGTAAAACTCTTTTCAAAATCTTCATAAAGTATGATGGGACCCAGATACAGAAATGGCAAGTACAAGACATAGCTGAACAAGTCAAGGAATGTTTGGTACACACTTGGACACTTTTCTATTGATTCTGCATTTTGTTTCTTCTCTATATAGTCCATACAATAGCTTATGCACCTCAGCTCAATCCAGGCCATGGAAAATAATATCAAAAACACTTTTTCTTCTTGGGAGCTCCCATCATTTAATAATTCCCAAAAGTAGTATTTATACTTTAGTGTGTTGTAAGTCATCAACAGAATGAGGCTGATTATCCAAATGCCAGCTTGTTTGAAACCACATCGGATGACAGCAAGATATATGATAGGCTGAATTATTATTCCCAATAATTGCTTTGCTCCCATAGAGAGAGTCACAAATAATACACTGGAGAAGATATACCAGTGTTTCACTATTGGTATGTTTTTTTGTCTTAACAATTCAGATATTAGGAACTGAATAATTAGGTAAGGCCAAAATGCTAGCATGAAGTACTTCCAGCAACTCCATTCAATATCAGAGACATCCCTTTCTCTGTCCAGGATTGACCACCCAGGAGCTAGATCTCGTAGAGACAGTGTCAAGTATGGGTTTTTGGCAAATATTTCTGAAATCATGAATGAAACACACTTTAAAATAGTCTTAAAATGCTCTTGTTTCAAATCTAAAGATAGCTATGGCAATTGGCAATATCGAGGATGATAAGATTTGGAGGCAAGTTTTTATTAGAGCTGATTTAAAAGAAGAGTTATTAGGTTGGGCAACTTGCCAGATACAGCCCGATTATTGGTAGGCCTGCCATCACTTACCATTAGATGACACATTTGCTTGTTTGTTCTACTCAAAAATAAAAAAATAAGTATAAAAGTACCAATTTGGGATCCAAAATATGAGAAGAGCGACCAAATAACCACAGATGTCCAACAAATATAGTAGAAAACAATTTCGAACGTACTAATTACATACTTCATTATGAATTAAAATTGACTGACACTCTTTAAGGCATAGAAATCTAAAAATATAAATTGAATAAAATATCAAAACGAAATTAGTCTGAACTAAACTGAAACTTGATTCCGATGTAAACAAACCGTAAAAAAATGTTGACTATTCAAACTGACATAGACAACATAGATGTTGATAGAAAAATGTTGCTAGTAAAAAATCTAATTTTACTGACACTCACATTTATTTATTTAGTGCTAGAGACAGCTAGTGAGCTTTCTTGTACTACTCCTCTTTGTTAAAATTTATTGTAATGCAACTCCCTAATTTAATTGTTCCATCGAGACATTCTGGACTTAGTAAATTAAATCCTACCAAAAACATACTGTAAAAAATTGCCAAGTCTCGATAGAGCTGCTTGTTTATCTCTAAAAAGTAATGAAATCTCTAGAATTAGTTCGTTGAGCCAGAAAAAGTCAGCATTTTGGTCATGCGTCGCGTCATCAAACGCTCCGTGAGGTTTTTTTTCGGTTGGTTAGTTCTTTAGTAATTACAGCGATAACAATATAATTTAACTATGCATGATATTCAAAACATATTATACAAATATCTTAGAATGAAAAATGATTATCTGACTGAATAACAAATTTTTCCATGTGAATACGCAATTTTTACGTTCTGGTAACACTTTCTTTTCACTTCTTTTATTTGAAGGCTAAACACTTTGGGCATTTTACCCGAACATTGTATGTAAAATATATTGCATGCATGCTAATTATAAAGATTTATTGTATTTATGTCTTCAGCAATAAAAGTGAATTAAACTGACCATTTTGTAGCGGTTGAAACTACGCACACAATTTGTATTTCATGTTTAATGTATGGTAAGGTAGGTACACAATCCAAAAGGACATTTTGGTTATTATATCGATTTGTAAAACGCATTTGAACAAACTTATTAGCATTTACAATAAACTTTATATAAATAATATTTGTTTATTATAATAAAAAGCTTTTCATGACCCATTTTTTTCACATTTTAGGTAGGTACTTAGATACTTTTCGTTTTCTCTTGAACACTACTAGTTAATTATAGGTACACCTAGTAAGTTAGTATTTATTTATTCCACAAGATGAAATGTTCATGATTTGTTGATAACGAGTAGGGACTTACCACGTTGAGATGTGTAGTAACTGTAGAAAAATACCCATAGCGTGAAAAAATATGCGCACCAATGAAATAATTGCTCGTAAAAATTCAGTGGACTCTTTATTGAATTTGCCATGACTGGAGTTTATAGCCTTCAGTAAGCATGTGTACCGAATATGATTTACCTACATATAGCGCATTTATACCAAAAAAGCGTAGGTGCCAAATCTGGATTTATACAGGGCTACTAGTTACAAAGACATTAAATCAAACTAAGAAACAATTATCTTACAGAGATATTATTAGATTAGGTTATATGTTCGGTGCCAAGACTAGCCATTTTAAATATTCTATCACTGAATCTAGAGATTTCTTGATATTTGGAAAGTAATTATTAATATTTTAAAAAAGCAAATATGCACATACTTTTTTAATACAATCAGCTCTTGAAATTGTTTGTGTGTTGTAACCATGTTTATTTGCTATCTTATAAATAGGTTATCTCTCTCATAAAATCAGAGCGCCCATAAACTTTTAAAAATATAGTATAAATAAATTTATTTCATAAAAGTAGGTAATAACATGTTTTATTTTCTTGTCCTACCGATAAATTTTAAAAGTAGGTAAGTTTCGACGTTTGTGTATTTGCCTACACATTTTATTAGTAGGTAATTAATCGTAAACCCACTTTCATGTAAAAATCCTTTTCGTTATTAAAGTATGGTAAAGCAGTTGTAAAAAGTTACAAGAATCCATTTAATTACAAAAATATTATTGACATACCTTATTTATTTTATAGTCTAATGTACAGAGAAATCCCCGAAGCTCAAGTAGTGTAGTTTGGTACCAAGAATTATGTACCTACAGTCATAAAATTATTATCTATTAAAATAATTGATTATCATAAGGTCATCCAAACATTTTACCCCCATTTTTTGCTACAATTTGATATGTAAGCGTGTACAGAATTTAAAATTAATTATTTATGATACAATTTTATAAAATTATTATTATTTTATAAACCATATACTTACTTAAACATATTGATTACATTGATACGAATGAAATATGTAATTGAAAAAGATTTTTTATTCAACAATAAAATAAAAGAGCATAAAACCTAAACATCCACATAAAGTTAACACTTCACGTTGAGTTGTTGAGGATTATCCAATTTATTTCGTGATTTTAAATTAGTTAGTAATAGAATTAGATTAGGCATAAATAGAACTCCCTTGATCTTTAATCAAAGCTCATGTGCTGATATGTAGTGAGCTAGTGACGTCGCCGTCCCGCAGCCTCTTAGTAGAGTATGTTTGCAATCATCTGACCATTCTTGAATCAGGCGCCGAGCCAGGCCGAAGTTAGTAGGTATTAGTCATTTCACCTACATAACAGTGAAATCGTTCTTGACACAGCATCTTTTGTGAACACAGATGTTTTTAATCAATGTTAAAATGCAGAACAGTTTGTTAACACTATGTGTTTTACTTTTAATATCGAGCTCAAGAATCGGTAAGTTTTATTATACATATTATATTATTAATCGTTGTGTGAGAAGTCAAGGAAAACGTCTTTTGTTTTATCTTGAATGTTTTGTAGATAAGTAACCTACTGTTTATTTGTGAGTCTTCGTACATAGTTATCATGCACGTTCACTTATTTAGACGTTTAAATAATATGTATGATATGCTTTATTGTGCAAAATTTGTACTTACCCCTACCTAAGTTTTTTAGGCATTCATCATTTTGTCTGCACCAAATTCTGGCTTCTGCATTGGCACATGGTTTAGAAATGTTTCGTATGCAGGCACCGTAGGCACAAACAAAGTAGTATTGCCAGTTTACACGATCTACCTATTTACATTTAAAGTTTTCAGATATTTGAAGAGTAAGATTAAAGATTATAATATATATGTATAAGATTTGATAAAGTTGCATGCGTTAATAATAGGTACCTAATTCTCGTAAAAATAAAACTAAGTAAGCATGTGATACTTATACTTGGTGGATTAATGTTATGACTGTAATAAAATTTCAGGGGTAAATTGTCGCCAGAAATATAATACGAATACAGATTTTCTGTTACACGAGGGTGGCAGTAGTACATATTCGACTGGAAATAATAAAGATCCATTAAACTCTCAAACATCAACGACTCTATCACAACAAAATATTAATCAAAACAATGGAAGAGGCGATTATTCGGCACAATTTCCAGCGCTTAAACCATCGAATTCAGGGAGTCAACAAAATAACAACCAAAACTCTGGAAAACGTGATTATGTAGCTCCTTCCACCCACTCAACCACTCGCAAACCATCTTCTACGTCAGCGTGGAGTACTCAACCAGCATGGAGTACTCAGTCTACGGGAGGAAAGCGGGATTATGTAGCTCCACAATTTCCGACTCTGAAGCCAGTACAAGGCCCGGCAGTCACCCCTAAACCTTCCACTACAACCACACTGAATTCACAGAGTTCGGGAGGGAAACGTGACTATGTCGCACCTCAATGGCCTACGCCTAAACCAGCACAAGGGTCTACTCAAGTCACTCAACCGGCAAATGGAAAAGTCAAAGATCTTATTAACTTGTTCGACAGCAATGGTGGTCAAAATGGCCAAAAAGTCCCCAGCTACAGTTCTATTTTATCTGGGACAACGAATAAAAATCAACAAGGGTCTACGACACCCGTGGTTACGCATACCACCCATAGACCAAGTTCCGCTCCCACCAAGCCATTTAGTTACAGTAATGCGGTATCTGGCTCAAAATCACCAAACACGCATACAACGTTGACTACTGCCAGGCCGTCTACTAGAATTCCGTCCTCTCAACCAACGGCTAGACCGAGTACCCCAGTCCTACCAAGTTCAATAGTTAACGGAAACAGAAATACTGAATCTAATAGCAACTCTATTACGGACGCTGAGTTACAAACACTGAGTGAAGAGCTACTTAGAAAAGATGTTAACAATGCTGCAAGATATATTACTATAAACTACCAAGAAAAAACAACGTCTCGGAGTCAAGAAGATAAAGCACCAAACCCGTAAGTTTGCTTTTAGATCAGATATTTGGCTGCCTAAAATAAAATAAGCAATGATCAATGATCAACAATGTGAGTCATGCTAATTAAGATTGATAAAGGTGCAAATGCTCACAAACAAACATATCTGTGTTTCAGGTTGCTAACGGTGTCGCCTGAAGCGTGGAATATCCCAACTATCCAAAAACTTCTGCCTCTTTTAGACAACTACGAGAGAGATACACTTGTAAATGAATATGTCACCCCACAGGTAATTTTCTTTTCATCCCACCATCTCGGAAAGAGTATTTTTGCTCTTCAATATCTGAGTGCAAAAGCCGTTTTTATTCTCTAGAGGATAAAGTAAAATTGAATTTAGAACATCGAGTAACACAAGTTTTTGAATTAAAAAAAACATTAAACCTATTTACTGCTACCTCTATGGTGCCGAATATATCATACAACTTTTTTAAAATTTGTTAAAAACTCAGACTCGGAACCTTCTTGGTGTTCTTTTTTTCAATTTGCTTTGTACCACAGACAATAGGAAAAGAAGTTCTTTCTTCTTTAGTCTGAGCTTTGTACGCGGTTCTTTACGCGGCATATTTTCACGTCATTGTTAAACCTTATATTAAAAACAAGAAACTTGAAAACCAGTGAAAAAACAAAATGAGTGATTCTAGCGACGAGGATGTTTGTTTGACGTCAACAGAATTGACTGAAACTGTTAATAACGCGCAAATGAGCTTTCTCCCTCAACAATCACGCGTTTTGCATTTAGTCATTTCCTCGCTGAGGTGGAATGAAAAGTTACGTGTTGCACTCGAGTGCAAAGATTTTTCACCTAGTGCTCTTTTGATTCCCTCGCTAACGCTCAGGATTCTAATAATAATTTTAGAATCCTTCGCTTGCTCGGTCATCAAAATTGAGCACGCGGTTAAAAAACAACTTTGCACTCTTGTATAACAAATAACTATTACTTAGTTAAGAATATATAAGTAGGCACAGAAGGACATTTTCCGACTACTCGTGTTTAATGTAATTTTGTAAAATTTCAGGAGAGGAATGAGGAGAATGCTTTCATGGACGCTATTATGAGTACATCGGTGATCCGTCACTTGATGAACTTTTTAAAAGATAAAGGTAATTATTAAAATTTGTGTAGTATACCTACCTACATAACAAGATATTTAATTTGCTCTTGTATATCAATCTGAAGTTACTCTACATTACCGATCGCACTTGCACACGCAAATTTAGGAAATTATGACAATTAATTTATTGATTATTTATGCGAGTACTAATGTGTACTAAGTACTTAATCAGGCAGCAATGGGATATATCTATACTAATATTATAAAGCTGAAGAGGTAGTTTGCAAAAATAAATATGATGCCCAAAATAACTATTCCACGCGGACGAAGTCGCGCGCACAGCTAGTACTTAATATATTCTGAAAATGTTTTTTTGTTCTACAGGTTACGTTACTCCAGATCCTCAAAAGCAACGAGAGTATTTGAAGCAGCTTTGGTTCAGCCTTTATTCTAGAGGCAAGGGAAAAATTAGCAGCTCTGGGTTTGAACACGTATTCGTCTCCGAACTCAGAAATAATGAAGTTTTAGGTAATTTGACATCTTTATTTATTTCTTAAATTAATTAACTGTGCTCTGATAGGATTTTATTTTATTAGTTTCTCTATTTTTTTGTTTTTATTAAATATATTACACCTATTAATAACAACGCATATTTTTACTTATTACTTATTTGTCGTTTTAGTCATACAATTTTTAACGTCTTATCTCATTTTCAGGGTTTCACAATTGGGTATATTTTGCAAAAGAAGAAGCAGCGAATCGTGTAAATTACTTGGGTTACATTAAATATCTTCAAATTGGCGATGTAAGTACACGTATACATATAACATAAGAACATAACATATGTATAAATATACCTACCTACCGATAGTAAAGTTTACCCATACCTACTACCTAATTACACATTTAAGAGACGTGTGAACCTCTAAATAAAATTATTTTATTCTTTGAAGCTGAAGAATTTGTTTGTTTGTATGTTTGTTTGAACGCGCTAATCTCAGGAACTACTGGTGCGAATTGAAAAATTCGCACAAGTAGCGTAGGTGATAACTACTAAGATAATGACTATACCTACTTGACTCCATTGCGTATATAATATTTACTTTTCAGAAAGGGACGTTGTTAGTTGCTCACTTCAACCAACAAGGCGCTGACAAACCATTCAACGGTTTCTTCATAGGAACGTCTCCCGAGTTAGAAATCGCCTTGTATACGGTGTGCTTCATCGCTCGCGCCGACAACGAATGTAAAATCAGGCTAGCTAACAATGATGTTTCTATAAACACATACAATTTCCGCTACCGCAG
The DNA here is from genome assembly GCA_927399415.1 of Macaria notata. NCBI lineage: Eukaryota > Metazoa > Arthropoda > Insecta > Lepidoptera > Geometridae > Macaria > Macaria notata. The sequence continues at coordinate 9,659,099 of OV656727.1, forward strand.
CAAGAACCTCATAGGTAGTGCGTATCCTCAAATTCCTTCAAAATTTAGTTAATATTTTTTTATACGCGTATAAAGATTACATGAATACTCAATACTTATTGAATAGTAAATTTATAACATAAAGCATATAGTATACCTATATCTATGTACTCATATTATACTACCTATAACTTTTGTAAAATATAAATGATTAGTACTTAAATAAACAGTAGGTAGGTAAATCCAGTTTTTTTTCAATACCTATGGGGACTTATGTAGGTATGACATTCCATTTGATGAAGATTTGTATAACTACTTATTTATTTGATCTAATAGTTATACAAATCTACCTATATCAGATTTCTTAGGTACAATACTGTTGGATCTACTAAATAATAATAATTGCAATATGTAAATATTTCTTCTTGCGTGATGTTAATACAGGATGTTCTGAAGGGTATAAATTATTATTGCAATGACAATATTATACCAATATCAATCATTCTACAATGTCACCAGACTTGTTGTGTATAATATGATATAATCTGACCTAAATATTTTTGTAAGAATGTTAAAACAATATGACACGAAATCATAGTGTTGCATAGGTAATTATGCATAAAATTATTTATTTATTTTGTAATGTTTAAGATTTCAATAAATATTTATTTCCTTCTTTCTTTCTTGGCCTATTTCATCATTTGCTGAATCAGTCAGTCAGTGTACCTACATGTTTACTATGTATTTATTTTAAATCAATAAAGTATTTTTTATATAAAATAATGGTTTCATTTTATCTATTAAAATTCCTAAAACTTCCAGTAAATTACATGTCGTGGTGAATACACGATAATAAGCTGTAAGTAATTAGTTTAATGTAGAAAAGTTTAAATATTATGTCCGTACCGGACTTGAGTGTATCGATATGTAATATATTTTTATCTAAGTACACTAATGTTGTAACATTCTACTTATGTTTCCAATACTTGACTTATAATTACTACTGTTATAGCAGACAACAAAACACTCAATTTAAGCAATTTCACATGATGTTATAATATCCACATCGATATCGTAATAGCTCATTATAACATCGAAAAAGCGTGCCCAACCTGATTGCAGGGCCAATCAGGTTGGTCGCGCTGCACTCTCGTTGGTTAGATTTTAATGGCGGCAAAATCACTGTGACAATACACGTACGCGTGAATTTAATGTTTCGCAATGTGTTTTGTTTTTTAAATACAAATTAAAAGTTAAAAATAGATAGCGACGATGATATTTGTACGCCTCCGGATATTCTAGAATTGGCAACAAAAGTAACTCAAAATCTTTTGCCAGAAAAATCTAGAAAATTATATGAAAAATTAACTATTGTCAGCTTTTACTTTTGTTGTTTGATTAATTGCATTAGTGAAGATAAAGTAGTGTATGCAACTGCATATAACACGGGTATTAAAACACGAGTGTGAGTTTATGAAACGAGCGCAGCGAGTTTCATAATAGTAACTAGTGTAATTAAACTTAATTATATGACAGTTGCATAAACTACTATTATTGGCATAATGTAAATCGTTATGTACGCTAACTTTGATTAAAAGTAAAAAATATTAAAATTTGACATTGACAGGCTTTATACATGTGACATGATTATTCAATATAAAATTAGGGACGTGCAGCAAACAAAAATATATGTGAGAATAACGTTTCATATTCACATAAAAAAATAACATGTAACAATTACGTGTCTCTACAGATTTTGTAGGTATTTTTTCTGTGTACAATATTTTGCTTGTTATATAAGTATATGTATATTTTTTTACGTAACAATACCACTTAAGGGAGGAGCTGTATACAGCAGTGGCTCGACATTACATTTCATTAGTTATATAATAAATAAATTCATTAAAATCGCTTACGAGGTTTATATGTCAATATTAATTATTGGACTTTGTTTATTACTTGTGTGTTGTATCATTATTATTTTAATTTTCAATGTTTTTTATTTCGTTATTGTTTTACTAATTCTAGATTGTAATTATTTACACTGCATAAGTTGTTGTTACCTTAAGATTCAAGTAGTTATTACTAAATGAAACCAATAAATTATAGTATGCATTAGAATAGCGCTATAGCCTGTTACTACTTCTTGAGATTACCATACTTGTGTGAAGTTGTATGTACATCACTATAGTCTATAAGTCAATTAATTCAGTTTTATCAAAAGTCGGCGCTCATACCATACGCGATTTGTCGATGTTGCGCGTTTTGTGTATATTTAATAATTATGCAACGATTTACGGAATACATTTAGGTTGTTCTTACACCGATTGTCAGTTTTTTATAAGTTTCGTCTTGTTTTCTTATAATTTTAAGTAAGAAACACCTATTTTCTGTCATACTTTTGTTTTCTGCCTATTTTTCATTTTTCTATTTCTGGAGAGAATGTCGTCTCTGACCAATATGTGCCACAACTTTATTGGAAGATTTGGAAAGTGTAGTTTTTTAGTGAATGGAAAAATACGTGGTGTCGGTAATGTTGTTAACAATAGAAGTTTGACCACTCGTGAGCTGCTTAAAGAAGCGTATTGCAGGACCAAACTAAAATGCAGATGTAAGTACATTTTTCGCAGTAAAATATAATAATTATGAATGAAATCGTTTGGTTTTTGTGGTCCTTTGTATGGCAGTTAGTCCTCTTATTTCACCATGTTTAAATAAACATGAATTGCTTATAGTATTGTAAGGATAACATCACTCCTCTAGTCTAATGTACTATTGCTACTTTACGCCTACAAAACTGGCATTACTTTAGTTTAATTCCTAAATGAAAATTTAATTGAAATACATGTCTCTATAAAAAAATCAACTACTTATGTCAAAAGTTGGTGTTGATATTACACAAAAAGTTGATCCTATCATTTCAACAAAGACTGAGAAATAAGTCTTTACAAACAATTTTCCCAATAAATATACCTCACAATTACTCACTATTTCTATTTTTTTATATTTCAGCAAAGAAGTTGCCACAAGATGTAAATCCGTATGGTGTATTTGCTTGCAATGAACTGGATCTATCTGAGGTGCAAGTGTATGGGTTTGACTATGACTACACCCTGGCTCATTATAAACCCACATTGGAGCATCTCTTGTACAACCTTGGCAGAGAAATTCTATTAGAAAAATATAAGGTGTGGATATCGAATTTTACATTTATAAACCCTCTCTCTGAAAGTTATTCCTCATAGTTCTTACAGTATGGTACCCCCCTATATACTTAATTAATTGTTTGAGGAAGTTCTCTTTAGTAAGTTTTAGTGGAGTATGTCCAGATTATTCTAGAGTTAACAAAAATAAATGAGTAAAAATATTTTTATTTAAGTCTGCTGATAAAAGTTTATGGCAGACATCCAGCTACATGACATCCATTGTCTTATTGAGTATAAATATCACATCACACAACATTGTTGCTGCTTGGAATTTATTGTTTGATAACATTCATGATTTTAATGAAACAAATCAATGGAGGTTCAGAGCCTTTATCTTATGACTACCTATTAATATGCAGATAAATCTCTAATGTATCAAAAACTACATAAATTTGGTTTTCAAGGTACATAATATTTATTCTGTAGCTTTTTAATTAAAGCTCAAAGCCATACATATAGACAAATTTAACAAGAATTGAGTAAAACTAGTGATACCCTATGGTGTTATATGGTATTGGAGGATAAATCTATCTTACCGCCATACCAAATTTCATCAAATCAGATTGGTACAGACAGTAACAGTTCCGAGGAACAAACACACTCATAAACATGCCCCTTCATAATAGTTCAACATTTGATCTATATTTTTCCATTCCAGTATCCTGCAGAGATATTAAAGTTGGAGTACCAGCCCAACTTTGCAGTCCGAGGTCTGCATTATGACATTGAAAAAGGTTTACTCCTCAAATTGGACTCTTTCCTGCAAATTCAGTTTGGAGCTGTGTACAGAGGACTCACTCCAGTCTCAACAGAAGAAGTACTCAAATTGTACAAGAATAGAATAATTCCTATTGCATATGTGGAAGGTGATACAAGAGCACATAAGGTAAGCTTAGATATACGTATATTTTTACAAGCAGAGTACCCTTTGATGTGATGTTCAATTCAATTCATTTATTCATAAGCACAATATTGGTAGGTGAAAAAAAGTCTTAAATTATTACAGCATGGGTTCCATATTGTAGCCTCACAGCATGCAAATGTATAGTTATAACTTACATATCCATTTTTATCACCTAATATATTATGTTATACCCATCCTGTGCTTTTTCTACAGAAAACAATATCTACTAATTTTCTTGACACATTTTTGAAAGATTTCCTAGGGAAAAGAATTTATTGTGTGTTTTTATTTAGGTGCCAAAAATTTATTGAATGATGTAACTCTTTGATATTTTTTAAGTGATTTTATTTCTATTTTGAATACAGGGCTAGAAAAGGGGATGTTATAATGACAATTTCATTCTCCAGTCATCTTCTCTTCAGTTTGCTTGTATGTGTTTTAATCCTTTTGTTTGATGTATATGTCAGTACAACAAACATAATATAATACAGTCATAATACATACTATTTTGAATTATATTAAGCAGTACACAATAGTCTCAGTTTCACTCAGTAAAGCAATAGTATCAGTGGACCAGTTAATAGAAATAGCCATATAGTTACTGGCAGTAGTCATAGCACAGTAATGAGCAGCACTTGTAAGCAATCATTCATTTACGGCTCCCCTTGGCACGGCGATGATACACTGACATTGATGCATTGTTTGCCTCCACTTTGTTTACTTGTCTGGATGGAAACCAGTGTTGTGATTTATTGGTAGAATCCAATAAGTATATTGCCTCATGTAGTTTGTAAAGGTACATATATATGTAGGATAGAAATTGTAAGTAAGTACATAGTACATACATACATATCAGGTAGAAATCAGGCTACAAAACATGTATTGATATCTAGTTTATCTTATCATAACATATTTGGGCAGGCCTAACAGCACTAACTCAATGCTTAAAATATTAAATCAAAACATTAGATAGACAAATTGAAAGTTACTGGGATAATAATTTATTTAATATCCTAAACTTATGTATAATACAAGTGGTGTCTCGTGGTTTCACCTTTGTTGAAACAACATACAAACCCAGTACAACCCAGGATTAAAAGTAACCTATGTGTTAATCCAGCTTGTAATCTATCTCCATACCAAATTTCATCCAAAATGGGTTTAGTCGTTTGAGCGTAAGAATTAAATTGTAAATTTTACATTTTGGCTAATAATGAAATAGAATTTAATTAAAAAACATATACACGCACAAATTTGCGCCTATATAATATTAGTGAGATTGTACATTTGTATGTATATATAGAACACTTCAGTAATACTTTTCAATTCCAATTACATATTTATCTGTTTATTTATACAAAACAGAATATGTCCTCAAATTAACTACATTATATTTTACACAGTTTACTTACAAAAGTTTCCCCTGCTTTACATGTTTTCCCTGCTTCCAGCCCAACCGAGCCAAGATGGTGCATCTAGCTGATCTGTTCTCGGTGCCGGAGATGGGGCTGCTGTGCAATGTAGCAGAGTACTTCATCAGGAACCATATTGATTACCATCCCGAGATCCTGTTCTTGGATGTGAAGGTAACATGTTATTTTAGTTATAAATGTTTTTGATAGTTCGACAAAATCTATACGCAACTTCAGTACCTAGTTTTCATTAACTTGCGTCTAGGTCCAAAAATCGATTGATCTCAATAAACAGTTGTTCAAGTTGTCTTTTTGTCGAAGCAGTATCGTACCAGCCCATATTAACTAAAACCGATACACCTCATTAAACAGTTGTTCAAGTTGTCTTTTTGTCGAAGCAGTATCGTACCAGCCCTTATTTACTAAAACCGATACACCTCATTTAACAGTTGTTCAAGTTGTCTTTTTGTCGAAGCAGTATCGTACCAGCCCATATTAACTAAAACCGATACACCTCATTAAACAGTTGTTCAAGTTGTCTTTCTGTCGAAGCAGTATCGTACCAGCCCATATTAACTAAAACCGATACACCTCATTAAACAGTTGTTCAAGTTGTCTTTCTGTCGAAGCAGTATCGTACCAGCCCATATTAACTAAAACCGATACACCTCATTTAACAGTTGTTCAAGTTGTCTTTTTGTCGAAGCAGTATCGTACCAGCCCATATTAACTAAAACCGATACACCTCATTAAACAGTTGTTCAAGTTGTCTTTTTGTCGAAGCAGTATCGTACCAGCCCATATTAACTAAAACCGATACACCTCATTAAACAGTTGTTCAAGTTGTCTTTCTGTCGAAGCAGTATCGTACCAGCCCATATTAACTAAAACCGATACACCTCATTAAACAGTTGTTCAAGTTGTCTTTTTGTCGAAGCAGTATCGTACCAGCCCATATTAACTAAAACCGATACACCTCATTAAACAGTTGTTCAAGTTGTCTTTTTGTCGAAGCAGTATCGTACCAGCCCATATTAACTACCTAAAACCGATACACCTCATTAAACAGTTGTTCAAGTTGTCTTTCTGTCGAAGCAGTATCGTACCAGCCCATATTAACTAAAACCGATACACCTCATTAAACAGTTGTTCAAGTTGTCTTTCTGTCGAAGCAGTATCGTACCAGCCCATATTAACTAAAACCGATACACCTCATTAAACAGTTGTTCAAGTTGTCTTTTTGTCGAAGTAGTATCGTACCAGCCCATATTAACTAAAACCGATACACCTCATTAAACAGTTGTTCAAGTTGTCTTTTTGTCGAAGCAGTATCGTACCAGCCCATATTAACTAAAACCGATACACCTCATTAAACAGTTGTTCAAGTTGTCTTTCTGTCGAAGCAGTATCGTACCAGCCCATATTAACTAAAACCGATACACCTCATTAAACAGTTGTTCAAGTTGTCTTTCTGTCGAAGCAGTATCGTACCAGCCCATATTAACTAAAACCGATACACCTCATTAAACAGTTGTTCAAGTTGTCTTTTTGTCGAAGCAGTATCGTACCAGCCCATATTAACTAAAACCGATACACCTCATTAAACAGTTGTTCAAGTTGTCTTTTTGTCGAAGCAGTATCGTACCAGCCCATATTAACTAAAACCGATACACCTCATTTAACAGTTGTTCAAGTTGTCTTTCTGTCGAAGCAGTATCGTACCAGCCCATATTTACTTGATAGCAACAAACCTCATATACTTCACTAGTGGATGTTCGCGGCTTCGCTCGCATTAAGATGTTAAACTTACATCCCCTATTTCACCTCTTTTAAAGTGGCATTTCCATAAATCCTTTCTTAGTGGATGCCTACGTCATAACATCCAAATTTCAGCCCAATCTGTCTATTGGTTTGGGCTGTGTGTTGACAGATCACTATGTCAGTCAGTCAGTCACCTTTGAGTTTTATATATACTTCAACTACTACTACTACTACTTGTTTGTACTACTCGTACAAACTTGTGATCTTCAATCAATCAACATATTTCTAATTTCCAGAACTCAGTCCAAAGTTGTCACCCGATAATGCACAAGATAGTCGCCCAGAACGTTGAAGAGTACATCCGACCGAACCCAGATCTCAAGAACTACTTCCAGAAGCTGCAGGATTGTGGGAAGAAGCTATTTCTGGTTACCAATAGCCCTTATCATTTTGTGTGAGTGTACTGTAGAAATAATCAGAAATATTTTTAACTTCTATAATATTTCAGACTACTTTTTACCGATTTTTTTATTGAAAAATACCGCACGCATAGATCATTAAAATTATCTTTACTTCGCACGTGAGATTGCACAAACATTAACATTTAATTAATTTTAACCATTCTGCTTGAAAACCACACACCTATGTTTCACCATTGACCTCTTTTAACGATAAGGATACTATGATCTTCTAAAAGTAAGAATTTTCATTTGTCATTATTTTCGAGAGAACTCTTTTTATATCAACATGGAGGATGAGGTTCTTTTATGTTTTTTACAATGTTTATATCTATCGCTCACGCTTGACTACAACTCGCCTGATGTTAAGCAAGGTTATAATCTACGATCTAGCACGCTTGCCTAGAAGAAACCGATTCACTCTCCACTTGAAGACCGATAAATTATAGTTCGAGGGAAAATTAAATTCAAATTCATTTATTCAGTTAGTGAAATCTAGGTACATGAGATCTTAAAGTATAATAAATAAAATAGGTTCACCAGTTCCTACCCTACGAGGGTTTACTAACATTTCCTAAATATCTAGTACTTACATAACAATTGTCCAAATTTTTTTTTTTTTTTTTAACTTGAACGTGTTTGCACTTGACCATAGTTTACCTGATAGCAAGTAAGGCTATGGCCTAAGATGGTTAATTATTTAAATAAATTAATATATTATTGAACTAAATTATTAAATTTTAATTATTATTTAATTAAGTGTATTATTTAATTATTTTATTTTATTATTATTAAATAATACCCAATAGGGGGATATAGTAATAGCGATACCGGCTAAGAGTTCCACAGCTAGGCAGTTAAATTTATAATTATTCCCTTTATATTCCCCAGTAACGCCGGCATGGAGATGCTGGTGGGTCCCAGCTGGCGAGATTACTTCGACGTGGTGATCGTAAACGCGAACAAGCCCAAGTTCTTCACGGAGGTGTCGCGCCCGATACGGGTGTTTGACAAGAACGCCAACACGCATATATGGGAGAAGGTCACCTCGCTCGAGAAGGGGATCATTTATTATGAGGTGAGAAATTGATTTATTACGTACCTACAATAAGTAAATAAACTTGAAAATGAAAGTGAGCTAATTAAAAGCAAAAGCATTATATTAGAATGGTCACAATCACCTTTGCTTTGAAATCCGCCGATAATTAGTCTATTAGGTCCTGTAAGTTACGTGATTATATAAAAAAAAAATAAGTTATAAGTCTTGCGTATAAGTCTCGATAAATAGGTACATATATAAATCTTGCGTGTCAGTCCCATGATGTTCGTTTATAAAATCCAGTTTAAAGTGAAATGAAGAATATATCAAAAATATATAATCATGACAAAACATGTAAAAGTCACTTACGAAAACTAGACTAGATGTTTGATGTTTAACTTTTGAAGATCATTTGACCCAATGTCATTTTTGACAATTTCTTTTTTTATGTCGCAGGGCACAGTGAAGCAGCTGCAGGAGCTGACAGGGTGGTGCGGGCACCAGGTGCTGTACTTCGGAGACCACCCCTACAGTGACCTGGCCGACGTCACCCTGGAACACGGCTGGAGGACCGGCGCCATCATCAACGAGCTCACCGTGAGTACATTACCTGTCATACAGGCAGCTGCAGGAGCTGACAGGGTGGTGCGGGCACCAGGTGCTGTACTTCGGAGACCACCCCTACAGTGACCTGGCCGACGTCACCCTGGAACACGGCTGGAGGACCGGCGCCATCATCAACGAGCTCACCGTGAGTACATTACCTGTCATACAGGCAGCTGCAGGAGCTGACAGGGTGGTGCGGGCACCAGGTGCTGTACTTCGGAGACCACCCCTACAGTGACCTGGCCGACGTCACCCTGGAGCACGGCTGGAGGACCGGCGCCATCATCAACGAGCTCACCGTCAGTAATAATAATCAAATAACAAAAAAATATTCATAGTACGACCGAAATCATAAACTAACTACAAAACCTATGCCTTTGGTTTTGTAGAGACGACATCTTTAATAGATACCAAAATCTTTAATAAGTCTATCTTTTTTACTATACATAATATATCTATATCTTAGTATGGAAATAAGGAACAGGCGATTGTACCTTGATTAAAGCGAGTGCAGAATTAAGCGATAAGGTCGTTAATTAAGACGCTTTTAGGTTCTTTCGATTCATATACATATTTGTAAGAAAGGATTTTTGGAAATGCCACTTTTAAGGGGATGAAAAAGGGAATGCAAGTTTTATTCTAAATAAAGAATATAAATATTCCGTGACATTGCACACAGCGCCATCTAGCCCCACACTAAGCAAACGCTTGGGTACTAGATATAATACGTATATACTTTTGTTTTGTAACTACATACAAACATACTTATTATACATTGAATCAACCAGACTTAACACACGTTGAGTAACAAAAAGTTTTATCGTAGCTTAACATCAGGCAAGTTGTAGTCAAGAGTAAGCCTAAATCATGTAAAAAAGGTAAAATCTATAAAATTTCACAGTTTACTATTCTTACTTTAACCTAACCATTATTAACCTCGTTTCCAGCACGAGATCAACACTCTGAACACGCGCTCGTTCAAGCAGAACGCCAACTGGCTGCAAATGCTGACGCAGCTCATCGAGGACCACCAGGAGTACAAGGACCCCGCCTCCGTGGAGGTGCTGCAGCAGTGGATGGCGGAGAGGGACTATCTCAGGTATGATACCAATACCCTTCCGTCTTATTACAAATTAATAAAATAAATAAAATTAGTCTTATTACAAAACGTAGTTTAATTATTAGTTTTGACTTTGAAAATAACACTTTTTTTTGAATGGCCTCTGCGGCACTGCCGCAATTTCGCCAATGTCACGTCACAAGAGAAACAAATGCTTATTTTATTAGCCAGTAAAAATAATTAACATGGCGCTAATCAGTTGGTCGGTGCGGAATTACTAACTTATTTGAAATTTATTGAGCTTATTTGAGGGCACTTAAAACACTTTGAAAATAAAAAGTCGGTTCTGTTGTTCAAACATCACACACGAACAATCGAAATGTCAACATCGAATTGGAACGTTGATTTTCATTGGTCTGACATTTTGACAGTTTGATTATTATGACAGAAGAAAACAAATTTTGTATAATAATAAGTTCTGGACTAATAGTTAAACCATGTTTCGTAATAAGACTCCTTGAGTTCACTCCATCTGAGGCCATGGCAAACTATGGTCAAGTACAAACCAGTTTTAGTTAAAAAAAATTTATTCCTCGTTATTGAGAGTAAAAGGAGAAAATTATTGTTGGGCGAGCCTCGAAACATGTCGATTTTCTCACGATGTTTTCCTTCACTAAGCGAGACAATTTTTAATGCTAAAATTTTAAATGAAAAAATTTATTAGATTTTGAAGTTAATTCTTGATGGTGCATGTATGTGCATGTATTATGTGTTTCATGGATACGATACATCTTGACATTCGAAATGAATAGGTTTTTAATGATAATTCAGTGCCTCTGACATGGCTTAACGACTTTCAGAGGCCCTTAGGGCGGCTAGATAAACTCTCGACACCAGAGCCACTCTCATTCGATAAAAAGAAGAAGAAGAGTTAATTATAAAAACTTGGCTTAAATATCAACAGCATGTATATGATATAGAGCTAATGATGTTAATTCTGTGATACATGCTTCTAAATTGATATGCAGTGTTCTTTACTTATAAGATGCTATTCAAAATTATATAACTGACCCTTGCAAACCAATATACGCTGCCAGCATGAGTTAATATATCTATCTATAAAATATCCTACGCGATTTAACAAACGATTAGCACATAAATTCATATTAAAGAGTAAAAAACAATGTTTAACTAATCACTTGTTAAACCATTGGCCTTTATTTTATAAATCAGGCTAGGTATACTAAACTTTGATATGATACATTTTGAATGATGTTATGCTTTGCAATTCCTCCTACAATGCTTCCTACAAACAAAGTGTGAAGGCAGTCGTGTCATGTGTTGCTGTCAGTGATTGTTCCAATTGGCTGTAAATAACGCTAACCGTGTTTATTTTCATGCGTGCAATGCAGGAGTAATATTCTCGGTTCCAGGAACGAGATTAAGGCAGTGTTTAACCCCCAGTTCGGTAGCGTGTTCCGTACATATCACAACCCCACATACTTCTCTAGGAGACTGTTCAGGTTCGCCGACGTGTACACTTCGAATATAACCAACTTACTCCGACACTCACTCACACACACCTTCTATCCACGACGCGGTGTGATGCCACACGAATATGGATCCTATTTCGTATAAGATAAGCGACTTTTTACATGTATTGAGATGCGAAGCGACGGATTTTGTTAGCGTATTGGACATTGTAAAGTGAATTCATACGAATAACTTCTTGGTACTTGTATGGATTTACTTTGAAAAAGGTTGAACTCTATTGATAAAAACAAAAATAGAATCACGAAGATAAAAATGTATAGACAAATCAAACACATACAGACTTATAGAATGTACAGTCAAAATGTATGTAACATAATATTAATTTGGTCAATAGAGTTATTAAGTGTATCTTAGCCATAGATTTGTGTGTGTGGCGAGTGTGGCTCAGCGGTTCTAGTGTCTGCTTTTCATCCAGACGCACCCTGGTTCGAATCCGCCCTACACCAATGACTTGTATTTTCAAGTTATGTGTGGATTTGCACTCGCTTAACGGTGAAGGAAAACATCGTGAGGAAACCGACATGTTTTTAGGACCATAATATCCGAGGACATGCGTCTTCCGTGGAAGGACCTGGGCGCCCACCACGATGTATCTGCCCAAGAAAACTCCCCTAACGAATAAATTCTACGGGGGAGTCACGACCCTCAGTCATGAGGAAATACGACTCAAAGAGAGAGCCATAGATTTATAGTAGTTTTGTTGATTTGTATAATATTTTATTTTACTGGTTTCACACAGTATTTGTACATAGGATCAATCAAATTGTAGCTCTATAAGTCCAGTCTCTTACCACTAGGTGAAATAAAAATTGTTCTTAAGTTTTTAGAAAACGCTGAATCTTTTTTAGTTCATTACAAATTGGCGTTAAATATACATATAATATGTAATTTTGCTTATATGATGAATAACATATCGAGCCTAGTTTTACTCAATTAGTTAGTCAATAAAAGTAATCTATACAATATGAAAATAAAACTAAAGAGACGTAACAATACCAGCGATAACATGAAATGTTCCATCGATTCTCTAGTCAAGAGTATTTAGTAAGAAAATATCAACACTCAACATTTTAGTCAATAATATTAAACCCCGATTCTGATATATGTTTACATTTTATCTTATTTTTTCGACAGGCACAAAAAATATACACGTATTTGAAGTGTGCTTACGAGGACATACTTTAAGACCCGCTTACATAACGATTCTTAAGAGGGGGTCTAATGCCACCAAAACGCAAACATAGGTAATTTCGATGCCGCTCTTTGATCCTAAAAAACATAAACATTTAGTGAGTCAAATTATCCAGTAAAGAAAAGCTAAATGTGTTTTTGTGCAAGTGGTCCGGTAAATTAATTCAAAATTAAAATAGGCGTATGTCATGTTTAATAGTTTTTGTGCAAGGTGTCCAGTAAATTTATTTAAAATGAAATAGTGGCGTTTGTCAGAATTGGAGCTCTTAGCTGCCACTTTCTAATACTTTAATTATTAGTCTGTCTAATAAGGAGGATAATGTAGAAATAAATTTGTAAGTAGGTATCATATTTGTAAGATAATGGTATTTCAATTGCAGCTTTGATATCATGTTTTTTTATATCAGTCTACGGAAATAATGTATATGATTAGCATTATTGTAACCGTGCATTATAATTATGTGTGAGCCTTTAATTAATGTATTGATCGCTACTATAACGTTTTGTGTTTGCTAAATCGTATAATATTATACCTTTGTTAAAGTTATACAGCAAATCTTTTAAACTTATATTTGTGCATCAAACATAAATACATTATTGTTTTTTATAGTTCCTAGAAAACTCCAGAATTGTTTTGTGTATAGCACAGCTAAAACCGAGAACTTAGATAAATAGAACAGTTCTGTTTATTACCAGTTGTATAAGATCTTATAAAACATAAATATCCCAAGACATTGCGCACAGCGCCATCTAGCCCCGCACTAAGCAAACGTTTGTGTCGTGGGTACTTCATAACGGATAAAATAACTTTGTAAATATGTACATTTAATAGTTCCCATCAAGATTCTCAGTATTATTGAATCTGATATACTTACTAAGAGTAATTACTGTGTTACGGGTCATTTTTGTATAACCATTCATGAAATTATATGATCTTATATACTCCATACTATAACTTGCGTGTTTTCGACAATTCAAATGATATACGTAGGAATTTAATACGTAGAAATAAATAGCTAAAAAATATATAATAGGTATACCTACTATGAAAATATAAATATAATAATCTCCTGTGTTTGTCGTAGATTCTAGTCCGATTTGAAACTGGGATAGTTTTAAAATTGCATATTTTGTTTATGAATAAAATTAGGTTGCACAAAATTAAATTGGAACATTTATAGTACAAAATTTCTTAAATATAAAATTTATTTGAATAAAGACATTAGCGCAAAATTAAATATAATTGATTGATTCTTTTAGAAATGTTTTTTTTTCAAACATATCGAATATTGTGGGTCGGATGACACGTTAAATTGTAGGCCACGGCTGTCGTTAATCATTGCCGGAGGCCCTTGAGGCGGCTTGATTAACTCTTGACACCAGAGTTGGCCACTCTCATTCGATAAGAAGCAGATCGAATATTGAAATAAGAAGCAGTCTTAGAGATATAAACTTGTAAAAATAGATTTGTTTTTTTTTTCAACATATTGAATTGCAATACTTTATATTCCTAGAAGTATAAAAATCGCTCTAATATTGTCAACTATTGTCGTAGTACTTAGAATAACTTGTTATGAAAACATCCGGAAAAGTTACTATTTTGCATAGCTAATTGTGTATTTAGTGACGTGATGTTTCTAACTTTCATTATAATTCAATAAAAGTAACCAAATTGCTCAAATATATTGAAAATACATTTTTACGATAAGTATATAATTCCCATTGTAATTTTATATAAATTTTTGTGTATTTTTTTAAATTTCTATGTAAGTACTTTATTTTGGTGTATTGACCGTAATTTTTTACAATATTGTTTTGATTGCATTTTGTCCTTCGATTCAGCAAATCAGATTTAGATTCTTATTAACAGTCGCAGTTTTTTTAACATATGCATATCTCGTGTAAGTTTTATAACGCTTGTCCTTGCCGTTTATATTTGTACACTGATAACCTTAGCTCTTAACTACTGGACAATAAGTAAATCTGTAGTCAATTTCATGTAATTATCTCTTCAAGATACAATTAAGAAATCGTGTCATATTATGGAGATAACTCGAGAAATACTGTAATAAAGAGTTGTTTATTATCTTCTTGTTTTAATAGAACTACCCGAGTAGGTATTTAAATTAACGAGTTTAGTTTCTCGGTACAGTTTATCAGTGAGGGCGTAACCTGCGAAATCGAGATAATGTGAACTTTTGTCAAGTAAATAATGGACGGGATTCTGTAAATAAGTTATTTATTCAATATTTGTACTGATATAGAGAGCTGTGCTCGATTCTTTGTAGCATTCGATTTAAACGAGTATAAAACAGGTCTATAGAAAGCATTCTATACGCGAGGTAAAGAAAAACGACAGCCAAGATTCTTCGAAGCAATTTCACAAATGGAAATGATCTAAGTATAAGCTTGAGTATACTTAGTCTATGGTATAAGGTAGTAACAGATAGGTATGTCGGTTTTTTACTTCTAAAGCAAGCATTTAAAAGTACTTTTGCAGTCGAATAATGAGTTCAAATTGAAAATTATCTGAACGTTTTTTTTTACAAAAATGAGAATTTTATACACAAACTTTCATATGTTTAACATTAAAAAGAAAACAGATAAGGAGTATTCTTCCAGTAAAACATGTTTTGAATCCCAACATGCGATCATTTGAAAACCTGACAACATCTTGTGCTTAATTTATAGATATTTCACTTACAAAAAAATTATATGACTACATATGGCTGACTTGAACTAGCCTAGTCTAGTTTCTAGACTTATATTAGTACGTAGGGTAAGCCGTGTCGATGAGGAGCACATTATCAGACTTCAGAGTCTTGGTCTGGATGGTGAAAGGCATGTTGTTGTAGCGCAGCTTGCAGGGGCGGTCGGGGCGGGCCATGAAGCAGAGAGTGTACAGCGCCATCTCCAGCTCGGGAGACGTTCCCACGAACATGTTGATCTCGGGAGCGTCCTTCGTCTCGCTCAGGACTGAGTGCTGCTTCAGGATTAGGCCTTTCTGTAAAGAGGTTTATGCCGGTTTTAGTATGTACATATAGCAGGATTACTACGAAACTGCTTTTAAGAAAGTAAATACATATGTAAGTACGTTAAACAAGAATATAAACAAATCAAATTATGTTCATAGAATTACTTCTTGTCATCTGCACTTTAGTAAATCTTTCACTCTGTGAGTGTCCGCGGATTTGCTAAAAAGTATTCATATAGTAAGTAGTATATCATTTTAAGGACCCAATACTGTCACCACAGTGTGATAGAGGAACAAACCAAACAGACCAATAAAAATACATTTTCTGTATACATACAGGCTTATATAATAGATTATAAATTTCAAACTTACTCCATTGAAGTCTAGCTTGTCGATGTATCCCAGGTAGTTAGCCTTGTGGTCCTGCTCGCGCTTGGCGAAGAACAGCCAGCTGTGGAGACCTGTCAAACAATACAATTACTTATCTCAATGTTGATGGAGTGAAAATGGACGCCAATTGAACTAAAGAATGAAACTATTTTGTGATTTTGATGATTTACGCTTATTTATATAAATATTGGCTATTCTTGTCGACATTTAGTGAATAATAGACCACATTAGCTGTATTCTTGTGCTGCATTTACGCTCTCAGTTACATCACTTGCAGTTAGTCCCACCTGTCGCAAGGACTGTCAGATCAACAAGAGACAAATAAAATAAACAAATTTCATTGCTAAGGACGTCTCTGCGTAGATACTACTGATATCGTCGCTGCCCCGCATCACGGTAATAGAATCATACAGTATTGTAACTTGGCCGTGTCCTTGAAATAAGTGCCTACGCGCGGTACGTAAACATGAGATAGGGCTGTCGCTGTCGCTCACCTACAGCGTTTTAATTGCATCTGGCTACTTTGAGTTTAGATCTAGTTTTGAGATTGTAAATTTATTACTTTTCATTTATTGACTAGCACAGATACTTAGTAACAATATAAAATATTAATATTACCATTATTATTAAAATACTTTGTGAATTGAATAGAAAGTGTTCAATAAAAATGCAAGTTGTTTTTTTGATTGATAGATTTAATTAAAAAACCATGATGTA
Organism: Macaria notata; assembly: GCA_927399415.1. Taxonomy (NCBI): domain Eukaryota; kingdom Metazoa; phylum Arthropoda; class Insecta; order Lepidoptera; family Geometridae; genus Macaria; species Macaria notata. The sequence goes on from OV656727.1 coordinate 9,676,350, forward strand.
CCTATGTGACTATAACAAATCAATTTTATAAATTTGCGAACGAAAAATATTTGAATATATTTAAATGAAGTTCGGAATATTTTCTCCATTTTTTATATATATTCCACGAAATCATCGCCGGGAACAATTAAAAAAGTTAACGAAAAAAAAAGTGTAGGAGATTTTTGTTAATCTTGAATCTCGTTCTGACCCTCCAAATCTCGTAACGGTACGAGATTTCTCGTACGTCTGGCAGCCCTAACCTGCCGCGCGCATGCCACGACCCGAGCGCGTAGGTATAGCTCGCACGTCGTCCGTTTATATGAAGTTAGATTACTGTATGATTCTATTACCGTGCCCGCATAGAGTTGTAAATGCAAGAGCGGGGAGGCGTAAATGCATTTGTTCCACATAAAAAAAGGCGTAAGTGTGTGTTATTTCACCAGAAACATGAGTGTAAGTTAACTCTTACCCAGCACAGTGTCTCCCTTGAGCTCAGCCATGAACACGTTCTCGAAGGCACAGCTGCACTTGCAGAGCCCGGTCCAGTGGCGAGCGTACTTCGTGAACCAGATCTTCTTGAGCAGTTCCACTTGCTCGGGGTACTCGTTGAGTTGGGTTATACCTGTGGTGGATAAACTCCAATTAATAATTCCTTCCTTTACTGGTCGATCGACGGCAAGGTTAAAAATCAAGTCTTAGATTTTTGACCCTTAACACAAGAGAAGTAGGTAATTACAATATAACATAAATATAAAGTTGACATGTTCTTGAGGGTGTAGTTTTCTGTGTTATACGATCGCATGATTGAAAAGGATAAACTTATTGCACTATTTTCTTTGATATATGCATAACTGTATGAAAAAAAAGACAATTGATTTAATGGCAATGAATGAACCGTAAGAAGAAAACGAAACATTCTCCTGTAGTATTTAAGGAGGTAGGTACTTATATCTACGTCTATAAAAAGGTACCATACATAATTAAAAATTAATGTAACAATAAAATTACATGCTTTGCAATTAAATTAATTCGACTTTAAACGAAATTATCGTGTTTGTAAAATCTCGGAGAAAGTTGGAAGTTATGTGTGAAGAGTGGCACGTGTAACAAGAGAATGTATTTAATTTAGTGTTAATTATGTAAAAGAGTGAATAATGCTCTCTATTGCTGTCCATTTAAATCATATTATATAACAGGTAGAAGCGTGATAGAAAGGAAAAACATTATCTCTATAGGAAAATATGTAGATCGAAAAAGTTATGATAAGTACAAATTTCTGACCGTCACAACTGATTAATTTTGATTGGAAGATATTCTTGAGATGTATAGTCAAAAATATAGCTATATATTTTTAGTACCGCTATCGAGTGAAACAACTGTAGTTTGTATCCTAAGAAGTGTACCAACAAACGTATGCGAGTTTAAAAACAATTCATATTGTGTCCAGCGTAACATCTTGTTATGTTTACTCTGTTACCTGGCAGTGTGACTTGTTCTCGTAACTTTAATTAGCGGCTTCCTGCTACCCATGAGGATAATGTTTACTCAATAGCTACCATGTGCGAATGTTTATTACCATTACCTAGAGCTTGGTTGCTTTTGCGATTTAAAACTATAATCTATACTATTATACTATACTATATACTATTATACTTTACTATATACTATTATACTTTACTATATACTATTATACTTTACTATATACTATTATACTATACCTACTTACTATATAATATTATAAAGCTGAAGAGTTTGTTTGTTTGTTTGTTTGTTTGAACGCGCTAATCTCAGGAACTACTGGTGCGAATTGAAAAATTCTTTTTGTGTTGAATACTTAGACCATTTATCGAGGAAGGTTTTAGGCTATATAACATCACGCTGCAACTAATAGGAGCGAAGAAACAATGAAAAATGTGGAAAAAAAGGGGAAAATTATTCATCTTTGAGGGTTTCAGTGAAGTGCGCTGCGAAAACGGTTCAGTCATGGGTAACAGCTATAATTTATAAAGCTGAAGAGGTTGTTTGCAAAAATAAATATGATGCCCAAAATAACTATTCCAAGTCGCGGGTACAGCTAGTACAAGAATGTACAGAGCAGAATACGTACCTACCTATAGATGCTACAACACACAATACTATTTTCAGATTACAATGTCTGTAATTACAATTGTATGTAGGTAAGTAGATATATTTTAAAACTCAATAATGCAAAATTTTAAACGAGTTGTCGAAACTACACCCATCGTAGTTTGTTACCCTAACATACGTTTGTATGCCTAGGTCTTGACTAAGATATTATTTGGCTCTGTAGTAATTCTAAAATAATTGGAGGTAATTTATTGGTTAATCTTACCTTTGCTAGTGAGGAAGGCCATCAGACTCCTTATGGGTCCGGTGGCGAGGATCGTGTTGATGAAAGTAGTCTGCTCTGACTCTTCCTGCGAATGACATCATCTGTTAGTTTGATCCAATGAGACAAGACAATGTATCTAGGTAGTACTCGTATTTTGGCGTGATTACTGCTGCGGGTCACACTCGTTTATAATGCAGTTAGTTGGATTTTGCTTCCAACTTTTTATCATATATTAATGGAGGCTTGCGATTCGCTCGCATTGTATCGGAATAAAAAGTAGTGTAGGTACCTATGTCATACTCAGAACATCACACTATCTCCATCCATACCAAGAATCATAATTATCTGTTCAATCGTTTTCGCGTGATGCGCGCATATTAGGTAAATAAACAGATAAACATAATACAAACTGTTGGAACTTTCAAACAATTCTCAATTATGTTTTTCCCCAACTATGTTTTTTCGAATATATTCTATGTTTGTATTATGTATTCTATGTACAGATTTTTTCACTCTCTTTAGCTTTATAATATGTATGTAAGTACATTATGTTGATCGTGTGGGCATAAAAAAGTACGCCAACATTTTGTTCATTCTTTCGCCTAAATTGTACTCTACCTTGTATAAAGAGTGTTGTTTACTCACATTAGGCGTGGTGAACTCCGGCCGGATCACGTTCTTGTGGTAGTTGTCGAAGAGGGCCACAAACGGTCTGATCGTGGGACCATTCCAAACATTCTCTGGGATGCTCAGGAGGCTGCAACGAAAAATATTGTGAGGACATAACGTATTTCAGCTATTTAATATGCCTGTTTTCCATTCGTTAGTAACTACGCTCTGAGTGCTTTAAGTCAAGTACTTAAAAACTAATTAAGCAGTCACGAAGCGTGCCTATTCCAACATAAGTCAGGACACGCACAAATAGCCACAAACTTTTATATATATACTCTACTAACTACATGAATACATGGTATGATGTCATGGACTTACTTAGACGGTGCCTCGTCGTTCTTCGACATGGGGCTGGTTTTCCCCTGCAGATTGACCTGTATGTAGTTGATGGCGTTGTTGATGTCTGCGTTGAACATTTCCTCGCTGAGCCGCAGGAGGTCATCGTCTGTGGTCTGGTCCTGAGCCTGGCGGAGCAGGTCCTCGTAGCTCTTCTTGTTCTTGTAGTCGAGGACTCCTCCCACGACGGTGCCGATGTTCTGGATGGTGTTCTGCGCAGTGTTGCCTTGCTGCTGCGTCGCCTGGTTGGTGATCAGGCCGGGAAGCACGTTCTTAAAGATATCGCCGGCTACGTTCGCGATGTTGTCCGCGCAGACCGCGGCCACACAAAGAAGAAGCACGGCGGCGACCCTCATTGTGGGATAAATAAATAGATATTAAAGTACGTGATATCTAGCGCGGTCGCGGCGCACTAGTGATCCCGCGCGCTCCGAGCGATGCCGCGACCTCTGGCTGACGTCAGCCTCCTGTGTCGAGATACGGCATGATGCCGAGATTCAAGTAGACTCAGTTTTTGCGACTCTGATTGCCCTAACAGGTAACTTGATATGCACGTTGTAGCGCACCTTGGTAAACAAAATTGACCTTCGTGACTTCCGGTCTGCCCGACTACGTCTGCAATGATATCATCCGGTCGTAGGAAGTAGGTAAATAGTAAACATATGTAAACAAAGGATAGCCTAAACAGAATAGGAGCTGCTTTACATGTACCTACAAGAAGTACCTAATCTATGTAAGTAGCATCATGTATCATCGATGACGTCATACAAGCAGAGGCAGGTATAGATTGACATTGAACTTCAATAATAAAATATTATAGCGGTTGTTCACCTTTATCCTGAGTTCAAATGCCTTTAAAATCTAGCTAATATTTAGCATTTCTTACAAATTACCGGTTTCTTTCTATCCCACTAAAAGATACTAGCTGGTATACACAGTGTCTCTTATTGTGCCTCAATAAATACCAAGTTTTGTAAGTATATGTTGTAAGTGCTAAAAACTGAAGTGATTTTCCTATAACCCAGAAAAACGAAGCACAAAGTCGGAACAGCGATAAGATCACCGGCTTATCCGATAACAATTACTTAGTTGCGTACAATTATTACTAAGATTCCACTTTACAAATTTAAAAGAAAGTCATAAGAGAGGAGACATTATCAAAGCGTATCGTTGCGGGCGAGTGCGCGTGAGCAATGCAGTGGCGTGCGCCCGCGCAGCGCACACAGGCCGTACGATCTCTGCCCATGTATAATGCATCGGCTCTCGTCGACCATGGTGCTGACTGCTGTTATAGAACTGTATTAACGACTAGGAATGCGTTGTTAGGATCGTAATGCTGTTTAGTTTGAGAATAATGCTGCGATGGCACGAAATGTAACCCGCGGTAGAGAACAAAAGAACAAGAATTGACCTTGTATCGTGGCTTGCTTGAACTGTGAAATACTAAACCGGGGTGTGAATTATCCGTGCCTTTTCTCTTTTGTATGATAAAATATTATCATTTAGTAAAGACACTCTTCTCGTGAGTACCCGTCGATCCGAGTTGTTGATCCTCGACTTAGATTTGATGATTGGGCTAGAGAACAACAACTGATTGGGTAATAAAGCATAATGTTGTCGTTTAATTCCAATTTACATGTGTCGTGTGTCGTCGCCTACACTGACTTGAAGCGGGGATTATTCGTATAAGATTGGGTAGACGTTTATTCTAAGTTCTAGGCATTAGATTTATTTAGGTATGCAATTGCATTGCAAAAATCCTATTTACCTGTATTATTAATGCGAAAGATTGTGTAGTTACATCAAACTGCTGAACCAATATTTTTTTTTTAAATTGATGAAGTAGTCTTCTTTTTGATTCCGTATAAATGCGGGTAACACCGCGAGACGCTGGTATGCGATAGTTTCTTGCTGCGGTTGTCACAAACGTAAAACTCATATTTCTTTGTTCTTATATTTGCTTCACTTATGAATCATTTTTTACTTAGCTTAGTCACCATCTACAAATAAGTAGATACACAGTCTGCGTAGGTAGGTAAGTTTCTCAAATATGTACCAATATCTAGAAACAGACGACAATAATGTGTTTTTGTACTAAAATCTAAAAAAATACTAGTTTAAATACTTAGGTATATCATTCAAAAACAAAATATCCAATTAAACTCAGAGTAAAATATTTAATCAAAAACATTTTCGTACCAAGAAACATTATTTTATCAGCATGAGGTCATGCGGGGCGCTGTATCGCTAGCATAGACTATATTACCTAGAAACTCCTATTTATTTTACATCTTTTTTTTACATGAGATAGGCTCACGCTTGACTACAACTTGCCTGATGTTAAGAAACGTTATAGTCTACGATCTAGCGCGCTTGCCTAGAAGCAACCGGTTTACTCTCGACTTGAAGACCGACAAATTATAGTATAATTATATTATCTACTTTTGTTATGCCATAAACTCGAATTCAACAAATACGACCATCGACAACGACGATGATTTATCATTGTCTTATTTTATTTACACTTTCAAAATTATTAATGTGTAAAAATAAACACTGATCAATTACTTACTAATAACTTGATTCAAGTTTACACGCAACGCAACGTAATAAAATTCGCATTCAACCTTATTGTAATATCAATGACAGCCAGACCAATCAACATAGTGTCCATTTTTGTCTGGCCAAAGTATTAAATTTGAGAACGATGTCAATATTGGACATATGAGTGTCGGATTCTTATAGTCGTCATTAGATATCTATTGTGTGTGAAGTCGTTGTATGCCGGTAAATACGCTTGCCGGCGGCCATCGAAGCCACTCCTGACCCTGGCTATAACTTGTTCTAGCGTATTCTTTAATATATAATTTATAAAGAAGTACCTAAAACTTGGCTTCCTATATTAATTTAGTAGGAATAAAGGTGCGAAGAAGGAACGAAGCGCAAAATGAAGGCGGCAGTGTTTGTTTTGTTGGCGATTGTCTGCGCCATTGAATGTGAGTGTCTTTTGTTTATTTTATTTAGCTTCATTTAATTTTGTGAATTTGTTTTTAAATTGCTTTTGTTTTATGCCGGAATAGTCGGTGAGACTTACGAGTAGTTACATAAAGTGCTAAATATGTTACTAATTCATTGTACCTAAGTGTAAGCTATGTATGAATTTGCTATCAGTAGTTCTGCTAACTATTACGACTGGCATTGTAACAATCAATTTACACATTCAACTGTAACAAGAACGACCTATGGAAAATCTATGAACTACATAGTTAGTGGAGTTTAAAAAAATCTTTCATATATATGTAAGTTATTCCTTTGAGTTTGGGGAAACATGTCAATCTGCGGGATAGAATATGTTTAATAAAAATTATGCTATTCCAAATTCCATTACATCATATCAATAATATTCTCATTTCAGGCCGCAAAGTGCTTCCAATCAACAAGAATGCCAACATCGACTTCATCAAAATGGAGAGTGGCGGGGGCGGCCGGCCCGCAGCCCCCGCAGCCCCCGCGCGCCCCGCGGTGCCTGCGTTCCAACCAGCCAAGCCCCAATCTCCACAACCACAAGCACCTAAGCCTCAATCACCACAACCGCAAAGCCCTACCAACTCTCAACCCAAATCCCCCGTTCCAGTTGTAACTACAGCAAAGCCAGTGTTAGTTCCCGTGCCCACTATCCCTCCAGCGAAAGAAATCAAGCAAACCATGCCTAAACCAGTCCAGCCAATCGACCAGGAATTGGATTGGAAGCCTATGTCTTCTAAGCCTTCCGTAGGGTCTGGCAGTGTGAAGGACCTTGTCACTTTCTACGATAGCAAGGGTAAAGCCAGCGTCATCAGACCGTACAGCTACGCGGATGCTGTCAAGAAGAATTAAAAGGCTGATTTTGTGATATTCTAGGACCCTAGGACGAAAATAAAGAGTTAATGTGATTCAGTTGATGAGTTATTTTTATCTAATATAAATAGAGAGAAGGATACACATATCGCAAAAGCAATACTGTGTTCGTAATTAGGAAACTAACTAGGTACATGTATAGGTACCAATAAATTCTTTTTGGTTACATATTATGGTATTACCTTTATTCTTAGAATGAGATGATTATTATTTTGCTACTGATGGAGGATGAATGATGACAATAATAGATAAAATAAGCAAACTAGTGTAACATTTAGTTCAATGCATTTCAATAGCAGTGGCAGTTCTAACAAATTGTTCCACACATAGTACGGCTACCTGTATTATAGTACCTGTAGGTGGTACGTTAAATTACACCCACAATTAGAAATGGAGTGAACGACCGCGGCATCAGCCGGATACATCTAACGCTGCTATATACTACAACTAACAGAAGCAGAACTTGGAGACAAGTGCTTGTTAACAAGTTTCAAGTCTGTTATGCTCGCTTCAATGCCAAATATGTGAATAAAGTATTTTAAGGTACCTAGCATAAAATGGACTTAATATTTTTACTTATCTTTTTTTTTCATTAAATAGGCTTACGTTTGAGTATAGCCTGCCTGATGTTAAGCACCACTATAGTCTAAGAAGAAACCTATTTACTCTAGATTTGAAGACCCCTGGGTTATAATTTTCTGGGAACAGGGCTCCAGGTAGAGAGTTCCATAGTCTCGCTGTCCTTACTATGAAGGTAGAATCAAAGCGCTTCGTGCGAGTCTTTGGAACTTCCACCATATACCTAACGCTTATTTCTCTGGTGATCTTTGTAGAGGTGTAAAAAAGACAATACGCTGATTTATAATAAAAATCAATCAACAATCTATTATTTTTTCTTCCTACTTGATGGGTGGTTACTGTACCTATTAAATATTATATGTTGTGTCACAGAATAAATAATACGTTGTGTTTCCTGCGAACTACAATCTAGGGGTCTTCAAATCTAGGGTTAATCTGATCTTCTATAGATAGGTAAGCGTGTTACACCCTAGGTTGCAGCAATGATTATTATCAGACAGGCTGTAGTCAAACGCAAACCAATACCATACCACGAAAAAAATATTTTTAGTGTTATCTATGTAAGTAAACGAAATGTCTGTTGATATAACATTCACAAGTTTAATCGCCATTCCAGATTACATACATAAATGTAAACAAAAGAATAGTACTCAAAGTTAATATTTAATCCAACGTTAATCTCTGCATTGCGCCGCGGTACGGCCACATAAAGTGAGATATAAAGTACATTACATATAAACAATCGGCTAAGCCTATTCTCGGTCGGTAGTGAAAGTGTTGCCTCCGGATGTGGCAAAACGGGGCCTTACCATTACCTACACTTAGGACTCATTTCGGTTCTCACATTGATTGTATTAGAAGTAAGATGTCCTTCAGGTTTAATTTGTAGTATTTATTCATATACATTGTACATAAAGAGTTGATTAAATTTAATTATTGAATGTTCCAGCGAAAATAGTAGGTACAGTCAAGAAGGCGTAAGCTGAGCTTTGCATTTGTGTGAGTGATCACCAAAAGTACACTCAGACAATAAAAGTGAAGTATGGCAGGTGGGCGGGGGAGTGAGATGGCGCTATCGCACGATGGAGAAGCCGGTTGTCTCACCTTCACTATCTATGTACACCCACACAAATGCAAAGCTCAGCTTACGCCTTCTTGACTGTAACACTGTTGACTTTACAAGCGACGATACGGAAATCAAATTAATCTCGGTTCTTTTAAATACGAGAGAGAGTCAGTAACTAAAAGGCCAGTTCATAGTACAGCCTTAAGAAACGCGCGTTGCTCCAAGCGAAGCTGCAGGCGTTTTGATTAATGGCCAGATTTAATCTGGTTGCAGATTATCTTCTGATGTGTGAACTCACGGTTGTGAATGTAAGAGAAATTCTCCTGAAACAATTCAGACTCGTGTAATAGGGATTTGGAGATATCTATAAAATAAAGATTAATAAAGAAATATGTAGTTTAATTCATTTAGATTGTTGTCTCTACAACTAAAAAGGCCGTACAAATCCAAATTTCTATAAATTCATGTTTCTTTTTCTAACAGAAAGATATACTTTTATAGAAATATTTCATTGTTTCATTTAATGATACACATAAATATAGGTAAATGAAATGACTAAGGCCTGCTTGTGCAATGAATTTGGTTATTTTTTACTAGGCCACTACTACCAACAGCACAATAACCTATAATTATCTACTTCCAAGAGTCAACATCGTTCGGAGAAGGAGAACAACTGCAAATTCCAAATTATTTTACTACCCACAACACACAAGAAGTCAATGCATCATAATCTTCCGCCCACGAAACCCCAAGGCCGTACTTGCTAAAATAATAGGCCAGTGAGCCAAAATAAGGCACTTTCACTCTCCGTGAATCACTTTGTTGCGACTGCAGTTACGTGTGTCATTGTGCAACTGGCGGTGATCTGGTTAATAACAATGGTGAGTCATTTACTCCAAATAGCAGAGTTATGTCACACGGGATGCGGATGTCTAAGGACCTGATTTGATAGCTTTCTTATATATTATAATTTATATTCTACTACACTACTCCTCCAGTCTGGGGCTCAAAACTTTTCTTATAGATAAATAGATAGATAGAAAATTCTTTACTGCAACACACGAAGTAAATTACAGAGAAAGAAATTAAAAATAAATTACTAGTGACACAATTAAATAAAATAATAAATAAATAAATAAACATTTCAGGATATTTTTTATTTAAATTAATTGATACTAGAGTCTATTTTATAATACTCTGGAGTGATGTGTAGATTCTTAGCCACACTCATCCGGAATCAGTGTTTTCTTCCAAGCCTAGACTAAATTGGCAGGTTCTTTCTTTTAAATCGATTTTTGTCCCATTACAACCACTCTTGATCAAAAACATATATTTATCGTGTATGTATAACAAATAGGTTTTAATCAAACACAAGCATTTGCGGCCAGTATGCTGGGTACGCTGCCCTCTGGTAGGGGGCTGGAGCACTTTGATTATCTTTAGGCTTTTCTAAAGATTTTCTAAGTGCCCCTTTTTTGTAGTAGTTAGAAGTAGTATGTACTTATAGCTTAGTTTTTCTTCCCTTGTTTTTATATTTTATTATTGTAAATAAATAATCTACAGCATTTACTACGTAAAACAAACTAAATATAGCAAGCATCAATCATTAACGTCACTACAAAAACCAGGACAACTATTGTTAGTATTGATAGTAACTCAACTCATATAGATGTTATCTCATTCGATCATTTTCTTTGATATTTACCTAAACTAACATTTATGTGAATAATTTCTCATTCAATTAACAAATACAAACAAACAATTAAGGTTAAATTAGTAAAACGGTGAATACATATTTATATTCGTAATTATGTACTGTAAAACCAGTAGGTGTACTCGTGTGGAGTACACAAAAATTGTAAGTGTTTTATTTATTTTAAAAGACCTAAGCTGTTGTATAAATTAATTTAATTTTTTTTATTTTTTCCCCTTTTAAACCTTCCCTAGACCTCCACGAACATTTCAAGACTAAGATAAGATAAATCCGTTCAGCCGTTCTCGAGTTTTAGTGAGACTAACGAACAGCAATTCATTTTTATACAGATAGATAGATAGATTTTAATCTCTTTTTTCAAGGTTTTATTTTTTTTTAGCTATAATAAAATACACACCTAAGTATGGATAGTTAAGCAGATACATGCAGAGGTAAATTTCACATCCAAGAGCATCAAGATTACTCATTGCTAAGTAAATTAAGAAAGTTCTGTCATAATTTAGCATAGTTTTATTTTAAACCACGTTTCGTACTCGTATGTGACGAAGATATAAACAAGTTGATTAGTATGTACCTCATACATGCACGGAAAAGTTTGTTTAATTGGAAGATGATTAGTGTTTGTCAATCTAGAAATTTCGACAAGACAAATAAGGAATTTGTTTGCCCAAGGAGTGTCAGCTGAGTGATGTAACTTGTAAAAGAGAAAATAGAGATTCTTTTATAGCTAAATGTATACGTATATCCGCAAATTAATAGTTGTAAGCTTTGATTAAACCAGACATAATCTGGTCGACTTTAGTTATATGTTCTTATACAAGAATTAGGTAACATGAAATTAAACCTAGATGTAATATGAATGAAGCCTAAGGCTCACAGTTAATGTGCCCTATTATAAGTTTAATGAGCGCTTCTATACAGTAATTTACATCAAGTTAACTACACGGTTACGTAAACGTACGAGCCGAAATTCTCTATGACAAATTTCAATTGAGACTTTCTTCATGCTCTCTAAAGATTATAATATAAAATACGCGACGTAACTAGCTGGTAAAAGCAACGCGAGCAAACGAGGTATGCTGCTCCGAATTAAAAAATAATAATTGCATTAACAATGGTTTTACTTTTTACATTAGATTTCCATTCATGAGTTGTTACGATTGTTTTGTTCGTTAGAGTATGTGTTGAACATGAATTTCCACACAATCTCGTGTTATCGCTCGCTCTATGCACTCGGCGAAACATTCTAGAGTGGGCGAAAGTTTCATTATCTTGTAGTTGAAGGTATGTGAATCTGCAGTTTCATGGGATCCATTGAGCGGCGATTGCGACTTCAAAGCAATCAGACGTAGCAGTTAGACTTTTAGAGATGCTTTAACTCAATATGTTAATAGAATTAATTGGATAGTAAACAAAATTAAAAACACCATGCAGGTTTCGAAATTCTAATTGAAGTGTAATTTTTTTCCATTATAATAGGTGTTTACCTATGAAATTGCCGTTTTTTTCTTACATTTTAATCTGTTTGTAACTTTTACGTAGAGCTATATTTTTTCCAAATACAATTTTTATTGTATCAATTGTTGAATTATGTACCTTTTAGATAAAAAAATATATATTTCTAGTGCATATTACTTATAGGGAAGTCATTGAAAACATATCTTTCAATGTGTCGTCGGTTTCACTACTTTAACTAGGTATATTTTTATCATATAAATACTCTGTTTTTGAGAAATTGATATACGCTGTGCATAGCTTTTTTTTCATCTAACTATAGTTATAAATTGCATCTAAATCTGTTCAGATATTCATCATTTTTCTCAATTTCGTCATACAAAAAGACCTTATCTGTGACAACGTATTGCACATTAGCCTAAACACTAATAACTAATAATATTGTTCCGTGATAAATATTATGCCTATGTACCTATACTTATACTACCTCTATAACAAGATCTGCTTGTTTCTTTTTACAGCATAAAAAGAATCAAGCAGATCTTCATACACGTATTATATGTTGGTAAGAGAGCTAGGTAGCTCGCCCTCTGATGCATTCGCCCTGTCATAAAAGTTATGAAATATCAACCAAAGGCTCCGGCCTCATTCTTCATGCGTTCGTGTTATATAATCACACTCGCGCAGTACATTCTAATGACTGCATTGACGTCTGTCTGTAGGTATAATAGTTACTCAAGTATCATAGCTTTTGGACAGAGGTCAATGGCGCGCGATTACGCTTCCAACCGACTCTTGCTAAGTACTACTTCTTTATTCTGTGCTCAGTTTTGTTTCAATGGAGCCTCAAATATTGACTAATATTACCGAAACAGTTGGAGCCTCGTTCAATGGATATTCGTCATTTGGGTTAGCAAAATGGCCCCAAAACCTAGATAGCTACTTATTCTTGTCAAAAATATTTGTGTACAGACTTGATTGATGCCATTAGGAAGTGTTGGAATGCTTTTGTTTGTTTCGATAGTAAATGTAAATCCTACTGAGTTCTTTATAAACAAGAACGCTTTTGTTGCTGTTGATTGATTTATTTATCATTTGATCTATTCATTCGTTTTTGACACCTACATACATTTTGACTGCTCTGTTAGCTTAGTTGGTAGTGACTCTGCCTTCTAATCTAGGGGTTGCGGGTTCGATTCCCGCATGAGACAAGTAATTATGAATACTAAAATTTGTAGTTACTTGTGTCGAGTCTGGCCGTTTTTATATATAATAAGTATGTATTTACAAAAGAAAAGTATATATGTATTATATCCGTTATCTAGTACCCACGACACAAGCGTTTGCTTAGTGTGGGGCTAGATGGCGTTGTGTGCAATGTCCCGGAATATTTTTTTTTTTTTTTTTTTTTATATTGTATATACAACTAGGGTATATAAAGTACTAGCCGCAAGGTTGTGGAACTCCCTGCCTGACTCTCTGTTCCCCACGCACTATAATCCAGCGATCTTCAAAGCGAGAGTGAATCGGTTCTTATCGGGTAAGCACGCTCCATCTTAGGCCATAGCCTTACTTGCTATCAGGTAAACTATGGTCACATGCAAACACGTTCAAATTAAAAAAAAAAAACTAGCTGTGCCAGCGACTTCGTCCGCATGGAATAGTTATTAATATAAAAACGGTTCTAGTGAGTAAATCTAAGATAGACATATACTGTTGCAGACATTTTGTTAGATAATTTTAAGAGAAATAATTCTTTCATACATATTTTTTTGATATCTTGAACCGTTTTCGCAGCGCACGCAACGGAAGTCCTCAAAGATGAATAATTTTCCCCGTTTTTTCCACATTTTCCATTGTTTCTTCGCTCCTATTAGTTGCAGCGTGATGTTATATAGCCCAAAGCCTTCCTCGATAAATAGTCTATTTAACACAAAAATATTTTTTCAATTCGAACCAGTAGTTCCTGAGATAAGCGCGTTCAAACAAACAAACAAACCCTTCAGCTTTATAATATTAAGCATAGATTTGTTCTGCTCATTCATTTTGACACCTACATTCATATTGTATATAACTAGGGTATATAAAGTATAATAAGAAATTCTATTAAGACTATTTCTTTTTGAAAGTATAGTATTGTAATGTAAACATTTCATTGAATGTGCAAACTGTTTGATATAAACTATGGGTAAAAGTTATAAAATTTAAAAAAAACTTCCAAAGAAACTTCTAGGCAATGTTCAAAAACGTAATTTGAATAAGTATTTTGTACAAATAAATAGAATAGAATAGAATCTGGGGGCACGGCAGTGCCCCCGCCAAGTCGAGCGCGAAGCAAACACTGCCGTACCATCCTTTTCTCGAACCGTTTCGCCGCATTTTCAGCCCCCTATTTTAGGAACTATGGAGAGGATTATAACGCTAAAATCTTCTTCATCTAGAAATTCGTAATAGCACACTTGAAATCCAGAATGTCAAGTTGGTAGATCAATTAGTTCCGAAGTTATGCTAAGTTTCGCATTTTCGACATTCTCACTCACTCATCATCAAAATAGAACTAGTACTTTCCATACACCTAGAGAGCTGAAATTTGGTACGGTAAGGTAGATTTTAGCGCCCACATAAAGGAAAAACTATCCAAGCAAGATTTATGGAAGATCTGGACTACCTGGTGACCCTGATGAGAAAACGTAAGAGTACAGCAATATTAGCGTTTTTTTACGAGAAATATGACAACGCAGTACATGCTACGTCAAAATGAGCGGGATGCGAGGCCAAAGGCCGAGTATCACCATCACTTTGGCCATCAGACCTTGGAGTACCATAAGGGATCTCGAAAACTATAAGAGATAGCGGGTTGGTGCTTAAACTAAATATGATGAGAACTGGTGGTATGTATCGGATCTTACAAAATCATCATCATCCTCAGCCAACTTTCTACTGCATTCAATTTTCTATGGATATATTTATTTATTTATTTCTCACAATTAGAACCGCTTAATGCGAATTACTCTATCACTGTATTCTACTGCATACATATATAACTGTATTCTACTCAATAAATAAAAATATTAAATATATATATATTAGTCAACGTCCTGTCAAAAAGGAGTGAAATCCCACCAAAAACATTCTGTAAAAAAATTGCCAAGTCTCGATAGAGCTGCTTGTTTATCTCTAAAAAGTAATGAAATCTCTAGAATTAGTTAAGCCAAGTCTAAGGTTCCTTACTGCGATTTATTTATTAATATAGTTAATTTTATGTGCATTGTACATATACATGCATACATTGTTATCTCATTACATTACACCAACTTTCACTTTTCATGAATTATTTACTTACAAAAACCATTGTGTTCGAATTGACACATATGCAATGATGATAATACCTAAGTACGCAGTGGGTAAGTTTATGTAAATCGGTTTACTTGAGCCATGTGCAAACATGACTAATCTGACCCTAAAATTCCGGTGTTTCGTTTGTAAGAAAGTAGTCGTCAGTATTGTTATGCAAAACGGATGTGCCGTAGAACAGAGTGTTTTTACGTTTTTGGCGGCGCTGACGTGAGCCCGCAAATATTTTAGGTCATGACCATTTTAAACTTCTCAGGGGATTTAATAACTATTGCGCAATTTAGGTTTATTCATAGACAATGTTTGTAAATTTTTATTTATTAAAAAGATAATAAATATATACAAATCTAGGATACCTTTTGTTCGTATATACATATAGGCTCTATTTCTAGAAAAAATCTCATTACACTACATTGTTAATAAATCTAGTGTGCAACATGAAGATATAAATAAATATATAAATATATTCCGGGTCATTGCACACAGCGCCATCTAGCCCCACACTAAGCAAACGCTTGTGTCGTGGGTACTAGATAACGGATATAATACTTAGATTTCGATAAGGAATAATTTGTTGATAAGTTTCAGGTTTATTAATGTAGCTGAGAGTGATCTAGAGTAAAACAAAAAGTTTCAGGTTATATTTATCAGTCTGATACTAACCAATTTTTTTTTTTCATATATTTTACGTACGAGATTTTCAATAAAAAACATACCTAGCAACAATTATTAAATTGATTTCCAAAATCAGTATTACCCAACCCGCGTTAAAAAGGTCGACAACAAAACCACAATGGTAACAATCAATCATAACCACAGCACATCATTACATGCAGAAGAAAATTATAGCCCAAGTGGTGATGTTCATAATCTTCTCAAAGATATCTGGTTACACGTACCTTTGTTAAATAAAGAAATTACTCTCACTTGATTTCGTCAGCGCAGATAATAAACGCGTGTACAGCAAACTTGCCTTGAATTACAGATTCTCATGTTTTGGTGGATCGCAGTATAAATATTCAAGTTGGTCAAGTTGAGGTTAGATAAGATTGTAACGAAATATTTATCAGTTCTTTGTCAATTTGTACGTATCAACATTATTTTGCATTATATTTTACCTCGATAAAGAAACCAACTGTGTGTTAGCTCATATTTTACGGTCCATCATAACTTCGCTAGTCTAATGTTCCCACCGTGTATATTTATCGACTCGCTGATATTTCATTTCAGGCATTTAAAGAGCATTATGTATCAATAATATGTACCTACCTGAGTATGACTTACTCAGAGCTTTGGAGTAAATATTAATGAAAGGTTTGTCTAATCCCAAATTCACGAAAATAAGAAATTTTATGCTATATTGGCGTACATTTCACAACAAACTAGATTACACACTAGTTAGCTTAACAACTTCGTTATCTCTTGTAGATTTCTTCTTGGATATGAATGAAATAATATGAAACCTTTACTTTTGATTTAAATAATGTATTGTAATTCGTTACCTTCTGATTGTTAGTTTTGTCAGAGGCTCTCAGGGCGGCTTGATTAACTCTTGACACCCGAGTTGGCCACTCTCATTCGATAAGAAGAAGTTTTTATAGGATGTTGTTATTCTGTTAAGTCTATCCTGTGGTTTCTCTCCCCTATAAGCTATTGTCGAGCATTCACCGACGTCTCGCACGTGGTCAAATGGAAACAGAAAGTAATATTCCACCAAATTCGTGCACCTTGCGCCAAACAATGGCCAATTTATGCAATTTCACTCGTTCGCTCGTTTCTTTCATATTTCTGCGGATTTAGTCATCACGTCATCTTTTTTTCGTGGGAGTGAAGAAATATAATGTTTCTCATTTGGAACGCTAATGTTATAAAATAAAGCTGAATTATTCTAATAGCTTAGAACCAAAAACAAGTACACCTTTTCGTTATCAATTAAAAAATACTGAACTACAAAGACGTTGACAATAAAATTTTGCTATTTAAGTGCATTTTATACTGAAATATTTATAATGAATAATAAATTACTTTCCTTTTAGATAATCTTATTCGGATACAGAACTCAAAAATAATCACGACTAATTAGATGAAACAAACTCGTGCTAAACACTTTACGTAAGGTCAGTACCGCGCGTTGAAGTCTTTTGAAGGAAATAAAGGATTTTTTAAAATATTTACTCAATAAATGTTTAAATGTATTGTATTTTTTATCGGATAAAAAAGCGATTTACAATACAATATAACTTTATTATGCACACCAAAAATAAATTACAATATGCAATGAACTTAAACTATAAAAGAATGCACAAGTGGGCGGCCTTATCACCTTGAGTGATCTCATTAAATAATAAATTAGTGTTAATATATGTATTTACTTCATATTATACACATACAGCCTAGTGAGATTTATTATTGTCCTATTTATAGCTTTACTACGCTACCATTTAAGAAGGTGGTTATGTGTGAAATTCTACGCCAGAAATAACTGTGGATAATTTGAAATACATTTTAAAAGGTTTTATTATTTGTCATACGAATGAATAAATAATTTAATCATCTATATTTAAGATACATATAATGTATTTTTACTCTCATTGCCTTAAAATAGCTGAGTAAAAATTAGTAAACTAGCATTACAGTCATTTTCGTTAAACAAATCCTTATCTGGCATCACATGCCTGCCTTGCAAGGGAAGTCCGGTGTTGGCCAAGAACAGATCCCACAATGAGTACCCAAGTCCGTCATCTCATTGACGTCAATATATGTCGCAAGGATTACAAAATCTGATCCTCGGCGATCCGGGATAGGTACGTCCGATGCAGCGAGAACTTTCACGAGTATAAAACCGCGGCGTCTGCGGCCGGCGCGACCAGTGATCTAACCAACTTGCAGCCACGAGGCACGGCGGTGCTCGAACCTCGCGCCGCGAAAACGAAAGTGACAACCCAGTGACAGACACACGGACCTGTGCTCCCGTGATTTGTGTGTGAACTCTGGAACAGTGATCGGTAGCCGCCGCTGTTATCTTTGAACTGTTTCTTCAACTGTGCCGTTCTGAAAGCTCACCTGAAAAGGTACTGGGATTTGTGTTATCTCTTGGATGCGTTGGATTGCTGGATGGATTGGCAGCGATGTGTTCTGTTTTTTTAAAGTGTGTGCTGAATGGAATTAAGTATCCGCAAGTGTTATCAGTCTTATTCTGTTTCTGTTTTTGTAAAAGCTCATAAAGCTGCTCAGAAATTTAAAAGCGATGATACTATTTTGAAAACAGATAAACTTTCGAAAACTTAATTCTGTAAGCTCATATCTATATATGTACAAGCATTCATACTACCAAATATTTTATTTTTAGAAAATCGAATACAATACCAGTGAAATCAGATTTGGATCGTATATTTCCTGTATTAGACAATTACAAAAAGCATAAATGCTAATGAATATCTTCTAGTCAAGCCATAAATATATAGGCTAACGTGCAGCCGTGCATTTCACAGTTGACACAGAATACTGCAAAAAGTCATTATGCAAATCAAAAACGCATTTAAATCGCTTATCTTAACTGTAACTGTATAGAAAGTTGCATAACGCCACTTTCACTCGCGCGAAAACTTCGCAAAATATTTGAAGCACAATTTGCATGTTTTCGGTTTTTGTTGGTCGAGCACTTGTTTGTGTGCAAAGGAACTTGTTCTTTATATCTGCCAGGGTAAAGGCGCATGCATATAGCTAAACATCTGCTAGACTCTGAAGATTTTTATTGCAAAAATTTAATCAATTTAAATATTTAATTCCACATAAGTGACTGCTACCTGAACTTTTGATTACAATAATATTGATTATAATAATTACCACCTTTAATTGATTTACAATAATAAACTCAATATTATTGAAAGCTCGAGTTAATTGACTATTTATTGTCTTTTTAATTGAATGAATCTTAAAGTTCACCTGATAGTAAGCAACCATTATGGTATATCTATAATGAAACATGTTTACTCACTAAACATCTTAAACAAGAAGATACCAAAAAATCTTTACACCTTAAAACCTTCTTTCAATACACATTCGTTTCATTTCTGTGTCCAATACACATTTTTATTTATTTATCTTTTTATAGTGTGATAATAGATCTCATCATTATTTTTTTACTCGCTACTAAGTTATTGTGCACTAGCCCTAACCCGGCTTACAGCGACATGTGGTGCGGCCGGTGCTGGAAAGTAGGTCGCGCGTCACACTCCGCGCACTCTATACACCCGGGGGTTTCTCGACATACTACGAGAAACTACACCAATACACGCAAAATGCAGTCGATAATCGAATTTAATATTACACTAGTGGGTGCTCGTGGCTTCGCTCGCATTATTAAGAAGTAAAACTTGCATCGCCTATTTCACCCCTTTAAAAGTGGCATTTCCAAAAATCCTTTCGTAGCGGATGCCTACGTCATAACATCTACCTTCATTCCAAATTTCAGCCCAATCCATCCAGTGGTTTTGGCTGTGCGTTGATAGATCACTATTATCAGTCAGTCAGTCACCTTTGAATTTTATATATTTAGTTTTTTTTTAAGTTAATCACTGTGAATTGGACTGGGGGTTTCTCGCCAACTTACCTTGGCTGTTAATCGCATGCCAATTCGGTGACGACAAAAATGTATATTGCTTATTTGAGATTTTGAACCATAAAAATTATATTTCCAATGAGATTTTAAGATTTCTCATGTAGCCGTTTAATCTATAACTTTGAGTTCTAGACATTACAAAATGCACTTTTATCCTTATCTGAGTTTATGCTGGGCAGTCAATTGCAGTCAAACTTAATGATAATTCTTATCTTCTATTTATTCTGACGAAAATATATAACTTGAGTTAAATTTCAACATGAGAAAAGCCATCCCTCTAAAATAATGTGTAATTACATGTTGTGGTTGTACTACAAATTGTAAGTCCTAAAATAATTAGGGTCACCAAAAGAAGCCACGCATGCGCGTCTATTATTGCTCAGATAAAGCCAGCTACGTTAGAGGACAGTCAGCAAAATAACTGTAAATACTGACGCTAGCCATTCTTATTCGCACTTTCAAAAGCTCACAAATACTAAGGCAAGAAACAGAGGAAGGAACATAAAGAAATCACTTTGGAAATTAATAAATCAAGCTTGTTCGGGCGGCGCGATCAAACCTACGCACGTATTTGTCTCAATTGATTT
The DNA here is from genome assembly GCA_927399415.1 of Macaria notata. NCBI lineage: Eukaryota > Metazoa > Arthropoda > Insecta > Lepidoptera > Geometridae > Macaria > Macaria notata. The sequence continues at coordinate 9,696,966 of OV656727.1, forward strand.
GCTTTCTTAGGAGTTTTCAAATGTCTTTCTTTCTATCTAAGATAGTACCTATATCTTTGTCATTTTACTTTTAAAGTTCAGTTTTTAATATGATTACCAATAATGCTTTTAAAATATTGTTTGATAAACATTATGAAAAACATATGTTTTTAAGTGTTGTCAAATTTCACCCAAACCAGCCTACAGCTATTGTAAAACCTACAAAACGTGATGAGGTGCGGAAAAAAAGAAACTCAAACATCAAAAAAGCATGCGTTAACTGAGGCAACGCACATAAATCGTGAAAAACAGCGTGAAAGCCATTTACTTAATGAATTCGCGTTTTTACATTATCCTTATCCAAAACGGATGTGAGACATACAGAAATACACGCTACTAATGGCAACTGTTGCAAAACTGTAGACAAACTGGTGGAATCCCATTCTATTGTTCAGATGCATTAGATTTTGTAAGAACGACTTCTGCGTCACGCTGACTTGCTGCCTTCAGGGATTTTACACTTACGCAACTTGACTGTTACAGTTACAACAATAAAGCATACTTGTGTCAAAGTTTTTATAATTTACGAACAAAATTCAACTAAAGCTTGCGCAAAAATCTACTTTTAGTCAAAGTTTTACAGTCAAAAAAACAAACAAACAGCAAAGTTTTCTAATCAGATTAACTGTTCCTATCGGTTAGAGGTTTTCCTCCAATGAAACAACTCTAACAAATACGATCACGAAGTTTTCCAATTTCCTTCAACAATGTGTTAAGATACACAAATATTTAAATCCAATTGTCACTTTCACTTTCCCAATGTATAAGTTTCATGTTTACCACATAATAATATAACGGAAACATAGCGGAGAAAGCATTAATGAGCGTGTCCAGTTTAAATTTCCGTCAAGACGTCTTAAAACTTAACAAACCTGACGAGCATCAGATGCGATGTATCGTAGCACTTAAAATGCATTATAAAATTATAAATGCCAATTCGGGGGCAGAAATATCTTTCAATCAATAAAACCGGATCGGCACTTTGTAGCAAGTTGAGTGGACCGAACGAGATTAATAAGTGATATCAGTAGAAACCGTGTTTACAATGTTGCATAGCGGCTCATCTTCCGAGCGTGTTTATGTCAAAAATAATTCTTCACGGCTGAGCAGCGCCGGTGTTCAATGACGCCGGGATTAGCTATTGTATCGTTTAACAAGCCGCGTGTGATGTGCGAATGTGAGCGGAGATGCTCACGGCATCGGCGAGAGGAAAGCGAGTCAGTGTGTCAAGTCCAAGGGGCAAGTCTATCGGCCGCCTCGCACCCACCTGATCAGTGTTTAAATAATGCGCCGGCCACAGGTACATCTCTATGCAGCTGTTTATATATTGAGACACTTCACTGAAAAGGTTTTGTTAGCTGCGACTTGTTTACTACACACACACACACACACACTATACAAAACAAAAGCTTCTGTATTGAATTTCAAATACTTTACACATTTTTTCGGCAGAGATCACTGTACCTTTGTTAATAGTCGCAAATAAATACCGTTCGCTATTTTGTTACAGTGTGATGGTTATTACGAATTCTTTGCATAGTGTGGTAGCGAAATTACTTGTACAGTTAACAAAAAAATCAGTCAAGCGAAAACATTTCTTCGTCTTCCTCAATGAAGACTGTGAGCTTTGTGACATATAAATAAGCTGCAAATCAAGTAGAAACCGCTCTATATAAAGCAACGACACGTCCTACAAACATAAATCTCAATTAATGCTATTTACAAGTGAAAGCTATAAACCCTGCAATGCAGTCTAAATCAATACCGGATGAATAGAAACGTAGGGAGTAGATAAACCACTCAATGCTAATAAGTAGTCAGCTGACTGATCGGGCGCAGCAGAACTGGCTCTGCAAGCGGGGTTGTGTTACCACCTCATTCGTTTACTAATAACCATCATAGGTTTAATATTGTTCCTATTTATAATTAGCAATGCATAGGCTACAAACACAAGGATAATATGTTGAGAAAATTAAAAATACGGTGCCTTAAAACTGATGTGGTACGTTATAGATGTACTTAGTACATTATACATGATAGTACGAGTACATTAGCCTCCGTGTAGCGGAATTCTAAAGCTTTTATTTTTAGATTTTGTATTTGGATTATACACATAGATTTCAATTTGAAGTTATATTTTGTTTGTGATGTTTGATGTTTATAGTTGCCCCCAAGGAATCCCTTGGAAGCAGGTTACTGGGCACTCGCAGGAGCCGGTTTCTCAGCACTTGACATAAACATGGGTAATTGCGCGCATGCAAAGTGCGCGCCGAAATACATAAATATCACCGCAACTTGACTCTTTTATTCAATACACGGTTGTTTATGAGAAAGATATAAATTTCAATTTTCGCGAACCAATACCAGATAAAAGACTAAAGTTATGATGACATTTCAAAGTAATCAACCGACCAAAACTTTCGCAAAAAATTAAAATATCTGCGCAGTCATTTGGGACGCTTAATTTGAGCAAACAGACAGATTAGTTAATTAGCAGCAATCCGATGAAAGCTTGATAAAGTAGACAATTACAAGTGTGAATGTTGCTATCTGTGTATCAGAAAACAGAGTAAGCAGTATTTATGCTCGGTTAGTTGCGTTTTATTGTTTCGCTTTAGTCGATCGCATCGAGGCATTGTTCCGAGTCGGAAGTAGGGCTTTTCTTTAGCTTGGGAAATAAGCCACGTGACTAATTGTGCACTCGCCTCGTAACTAGACTAGCTCAATGATTAGCTAGAACTACTCACGCTGCGTCTTATATGTAGGACGGTATTTATGACGGAAACTTCATTAATGATTGGTGAAAGAAAAATTTGGGAAACGATTTCCAATATGGTGAAACCATAATTTTGGTTGATTGTTTATTTGAATATTAACTTTATGTAATTATATATTCATTGATGTATTCGCTTCATAAATTATATATTTTGGGTGTTAAAGCATGTAAAAGTCTGATATCGGCGAAGCTTTTCCTTAGTTTCTAAAGTAGCTGCCAAGTCCTATCATTTCAGGGTCATCCTCAGATGACGCAATGCTTCCTTGTGCGACTTCTCAAAGAATGCGGTTACTGGCATGAACAGCTGTCAGCTTTCCATCTGTTTTTTATCGATTCGAATATCTTCCGACCATCTCATGCCTCGCGGGTATCGATTAAATTCTCGTTACAAACAATTACAGAAATAACATATCAAAATGCGATCTACTATTTGCAGGCTACGATGAGCGCTGTAATTTGGCAACTCGTTAAACCTAAGGCGAAATCAACACCAACTATTTTATTAATATTTTTACTGGCATTTTTATCTAGAAGCGAGCTTGATGATTGAAGCTGAAATTAAAATCTCGTAAAAATTTAGGTAAAAAATTCAATCATCATAAATAGGGAGGAGTTGTAAGTATCTCGCAAGTAGTTAAGCATTAACTTATTGCTAACACATAAAAGCCTTGAAATATTACCTACTGTACGTAACAATGTGATAGCGAAGCGCTTATCATTTATTATAATGAGGATGCGTTGGAAAGTGGTTGAATACATCACAGAGGGTACTTACTAATACCTACTGTAGGTATGGCAAACGAGGCAACAACGAGCTGGCCCGCATGCCTCCTCGCTGGTTACAAGATATCGCCCCTATAAGCCCGCGATCTCTACCCACGCTCCGGGACGCGGATTTCACTTTTGTTACCGCTCTATCTGCGAAGGGACGTTGGAAAGTTCCCTTCAATCAGTGCAAATGATAGACTTTCCGACGGCGGCTAGCTCTAGATTCTATACCGTTCACTCCACTACACCACCTGCACTCGTTTCATTCAGCCTCACAACCTAACCGCAAACACAAATCCGCATCGCAACTAATTTATCTAAGGAAATGCCATAAACCAACTTTTCACTTTGTTATAGACGCATAATATTATACGGTAGCTCATTACGGCGGGTTCGCGTAGAAACTATTGTTTAGAGCGGAGAGAAGAAACCGAAAGTATTAATTAAAGCTATGCAGTAGGTATGTTATGTTTGAATTTTTATGAATTATTTAAACGTTGGATTGGAGAAAGTATATCAAATTATTGTGCTCTAATTATGGAGAAGCGAGGTGGGTGCCGGTGACTGAGCTCGACTGTCAGACGTAGATGATTCTCTTTGGTGTTGAGCAACATGGAGCCAGATTATTGAGACGGCACATTCACAGTCTAACACACATACACAATAGACACACACAGAACAAACATCACTCACTTACTGCTCGTTGGAGTATTTTATCTTTGAAACGGATGCGGAGACACTCATATCAGATAAGCAACTGTTTAAGCCATCGGCCGAATGAAAATAATGTGTACATAAATATAGGTATGACTGTGTATGGGATGTGATATTTAATCATGAAAAATAGCACACAAGTAGCGCTAGAAACATGCAATCAGCAGATGATTATAGTTATGAACAAGTTCGAATAATAAATTACCTTAATTCCAGTTTGTTCATAACTAAACAAGCTCGAATCAAAGTGATTTATAATTAAAAACACATAAAAATGAGAGTGAAAACAGCTCCATAAATTTTCGTCGACCGTCATTTTTCATTTCATAACTGGTATCTATAATATTATCAAACACATTTCTTATTTATCAAATACACGTTATCTTCCGGCCATTATCTTGATAGAAAGGCGTTTAAAAACTCGTAGCGATTAGTTACAATGTTCCCTGTCAAAACAGCGATGCATTAGAACCAGTCGACGGTTTAAGGGCTCGCTCGACCAAACTAGTGCATTATTTATTATGGAGTCGATTTCTCGCCGGCCGTCTACAGATTTCACCACTTTCATCTTGTATTTACGAGTATGTGCAAGCCACATCCATCCCATCGGATCGCATTCTTGCTTCTTACCGCGACGTTGATCTAGTGAAATTTGAAAAACTGTCTCGGACGAGAATATGACAGTCGTTACGTCGAAAGCATGTTACTTGCACGATCGATTTGCGTGAGTACGAGGGGGCACCTACCAACATACATATAGGTACCTATACTAAGCACCTGAGTCAGCCATGTATGTATGAAATGTCGGTGGTTTTATGAGATGCTATTGATTTTGATGACTGATAAAATAGGTCATTAAATCTTAGATAGTACTAGGATTTAAGTCGGATTAATGAAGCATTAAGTTGGTTTTATTTGACACTAGCAAAGCGTAACCATTCTTATCACGCGCAGCTAACAAGTTTACTATCGCACCTCTTTCGTATCTGTGACACATTTACGGTTGAACTTTACGTATCGTAAACTATGCACAAATAGTTTACTTTATTACTTCTTACATGCTTTCACTTTCGCGTTTCCGCCGCTTGAAGGAAGGGAGTAATCGCAAAATAGCTCATTGTACCGCCATTGTTGCAAGGACGGTTTCACTACCCACAATACACGGTAATTCGCGACAAAGATAACTGTAAATTATCATTGTTATGACATCATAAAGAAAGAAAAACAATAGACTAATGTCTCATTCAGGCGACTTCATAAATAATGGACACCCGTCGCCAAGTAGGCATGGTAAAACCACATGGAATTGTTTGTTTAACAATTGATGACAATTGTTACAAATGGTGCCAAAACATTCAATGTAATTAAACCGGTTGACCTACACTAGTTGTTATTAAATAAAATTAATCACTTATGAATCACTTGAATAAACATTGATGATCTATCAATATAAATATACAAACACAAAAATCGTTTATTTGACGTTAATATATATGTACAATAACATTTGAATCCTCTGACCTCGTGGTAGCCGTAAGACTGTGTTACGAGGCCAGAGTCATCTCCCAAAAAATAATAGAGTCAATAGGTATTATTACCGTTTAAAGATAATAAAACTAATAGAAATGTATAATTTGTTTCAGGTTTTCAAGTTCCACACCACACACAACTTTATGTCACCAAGATAACTCACGTAAGTATTTTAATCAAGAATAAAAATAATAATCAGGTATAAGAATGCCATTTCACTTTAAATAACACTAATTACGGGCATAATTTACGCGGCTTATGCACCACATTTCTTATTAATCTCGGCTTTCTTTTTACACTAGAGTTTAAACGATTCAGATAATGCGTAAAGCGAAATTATTTTTATTACGCAACCGGTTGTAAACGAATTTCGGATATAGTTACGCAAGTCGTTGAGCCAAAACTGAGTATTTTGTGTTCACTCGATCAATTCTCGAAATATATCTACTTTCTCTACAGTAATTACCATTGCAAGTAAGAGTGAGAAACGCAACAGAAGATTGTAGACATTATGTAACTGTACCACTATTTGACAGTGAGTCATATTCAATTGAAACTAATGACTAAAATCACTCTAATAACAAAACGTTAGTAGGAAACTGTGGGAAAAAATGAATCAAATTATTCCTGTGCTGTTATTATTTTCTATTGATATTGGAATTTGAATGCAAATTATAACATTTTCAACCTATTTTAGCAGTGAAAGTAAGGGAAATGACAGATCATGGTTTTATTGTTTAATTGAGGCAGTTATCTCGACATGCTCGGACGTTTATCGAACTGTAACGTGGGCTTTATCAATCATTTTTCAATTTATTTCCATAGTAAAGGTCATAGAAAATGGTCTCTCCAGATAATAAATCATAGGCTAAGCTATTTGGAGTGGAGTCATATAATTTCAGTGAAGTCATCAATATTGCGCAAGGCGAGGAATTTGTGGAGAAAGCGTGTCCGAGGCTCTAGATGATGCTTCTAAAAGCAGACCGGCTTTGTCCTTAAAAGCATCCGCATTGTGATTTGTTGATATCACGCGATTACTTTCAGTTAGGGTCCACTACCACACCTACACTCTACCCAAGAATAATCATATCAGTTCTTAACAGAAGGTATTTTTATATCCTTTATCCTATTTTCTTTTTCTATATTTCCAACAAACAGCGACTGATGTTTGCGGTTTTTTTTCTGTCCCAAATGTTTAAAAAGCCGGACCTATTTTGACGACCGTTTCACAACTTTCCCATCCATCACGTTAAACCCGGGCCACAATATCATAAACTGTCCAGTCCAAACGAAACCATAACGAACCATCGTTATGGTTTCTCGCAACATGGTTCTTTCATCCACATTATCTCGTTTCTCACGGTGCGGTGCGTGTGTGCGTGCCACAGAAGGTCCGGCAGCCCTATTTCCGTGCGGCATCAATTACCCGGTGTTGCGCAAGCGCAGGGAGCGACGCCCTCGTCCTTGGCCTGAAACGATACTTTCTCTTCCGCTGGCGCGGGCGCCTCCATCGATCATTGTCCAGGTGGAGGGCACTACGAGGTTAAACCAACCTGGTTTTAATATTACTTTAAGGAACAATGTCGCGTACAGATCAACATACGAAAAAAATGATTATCCGATAGAATTTTGAAAAAAAATATGATTTCATAGTACATTTTTAAAGTTACTCGGTAGGTAACAGTTTCCAAAAAAAACTCACCGGCATTTTAGATCTTTACGATTGCGTTTTGCCAAAAATTTATCAAACGTACATTAGAGTTAAAAATATTCTAATTAATCTGTTCAATTTATTATTAACTACATATTTTCAGTTAAAATCAAAATGACTTAAGCTAATTGTAGCCTCCCAGCCAGGCTGCCAAGGCAGCCGTAAAGATAGTAGATAAAACAGGCTACTAACATACTACTGATTGTCGAATATTGAGCATATTTTTAGGATTTGTTTACGATGCCTTTTCAGTATGTTTTACACCATTTATTATTTCATCGCTGAATCGGTTACTTAAAAAAAATAACAGTTTTTGTCACCCATATTCATGAAAATATAAAATAAATCTTGTTCAAAAAATACACAACCTAGACAACCAACCAATTAAGAAAAAGATCAATTAAATGTTAAAGTTACAAATTTAAACCCAAATTAGTACTTAAAAAACATTCCTCCAGCATTTGGAATGAAATTCGATCCTCGTGAGTAGTCCTCACTAAATCTAATAAAAAGATGTTTGCCTCAGTTACATCTAAACCACCGCCGTGATGACTCAATTAAGTTGCGTTTACCTTATCGTACTTAATGGTTGACTTTATTAACCTGTATTTATTCTACCGCCTGCTGTTCAGTAGAATTAGTTATCTTGTGTGTGAGAAACATTATCAGTTAGAGCTTTTTATGGTTTGTTATGGGCAGGAGACTTTTAAATAGAGCTTTATAAGTGTATCTGATGGAATTGTACTTGTAAATACGATAGAATAACTTTGATTGAAATATGTGATTTGAGAGCTTTAATCAAGTTCAGTAAATAAACCAACTTCAGCAGATAAAAATGGCAAGAAAATATAGATATCTAACCTTGATGTAAACTTAGATATATGTAAATGTAATAGAAGTTTAAATGTATGTGAGAAAAGCATAATCAATCATTGATGATACAAATTAAATGATAATTAAATTTATCGATTTCTATAAGCTAATAAATCGTATATCCATTAAAGCTCGCACATGTACAACTAAGTAGGCATGTACGCATGTATGTACACACGATACCGCTTTGCGTAGCCGACTTGGTTCGCGCTAGATGCATGCGTTTGTTTTAGTGACACACAGACCCAGTAAATTATATGTGAACATGTGGGGTTATGAGAAAATGATGTGTTTATACTGATAAAATTATACATTAGTAATTGATCTATTCCATTATTTTACAGAAAGATTAAGAAGTGGTAAATAGATATGTATTTTTCACTAGATCTTGTTTCTTTTAGTGACAGCCAAATATGCACTGATACCTAAAATTAGGTACATACTCGTATGTATTTTGATGTGTGCATTTAAACTACGATCTTTGATAGGACAACATTAATATAAAAATGAAACTTGAACATCACATTTCATAGGTACACATTGCGAAGGTACCACATATTATAACATTATGTATAAGTGAGAAAATGCTTAGCACTCCGATATATTAATAAATCGTCTCCTTGCCGTCCAATTTCACCTAGCACGTCTAAAAAGAAAGCGTCAATTATTTATTCTATGAACAAGTAAAACTGCCTACCGGCTGATTTGCTGCAACCTGTTCTAAAAATACCCACAGACGTGAAAATCCGGCGATATAGACACCGCGGTGTCGGGTGTGCGCGGGAAAAGTGCTCGACTTTTCTAACTAGTTCCGGCTGCAAGGGCGGAAATAGAACTGCAGTGGATTGATGCGATTTATTTTAAAAGAGAGATCTAAATCATAGATAAATAATATTAAATAAAAAAATAGTTGCATTGAGTACCATCTTTACTGAAGGCAACCAAAATAAATGTAATATACGATGCTGGTCTGCACATAAATTTAAAAGTATATTGAGTTTTACGAAATAATTTCAACTATGTATCAATAATCCATTCAATATTATCTTCTATGTAAATTTACGGTTACACTAAGCAACAGAATAAGTAGGCAAATGTTTTAATAAAAGGCCGAGAATCTAGAAGCCTAGATAAACAGGAGATCGATTGCAATATACAATTCCTAACATTAATTGGTCCAAGATATCTGGAAAACTTATCCTTGGCAGTAATAGACATAATTTACATCGCACTCACCTTGACGCGCGTGCTTTCAAAGTGGCAATTAAGTGTAAAATCGAAGCAGAGCGGCCAGAGCGATACATCTACGTTCCAGCGATCAGTTTATCGTATCTTGGGGCAATGTAGCGTTGATACACATTTTAACATCTCGCCATGCAAATCAGGCAATTTTCTCAGAAAGCCAGGTCAGCTCCCTCGAGATCAGCCCAGATTCGCACGCCACTGGCATTGCAGCTTGATTGCCTTCATTTACGAGACACGGTCAAGTTCAAATGCTCACGTAATCAGTTTTTCTGTACAAATGCCCAGTTTTTGTTCCGTTTCTATTCGAGCTTGGTTGAGTTGCGTTGGCTTGTTACGGCAAAGGTTGCAGTTTCTTTTGTTTTTGGATGTTTGGTAATTATTGGACTAACAATAAGTGTTACACACTACCGGTATTAGTGTAACTACATACACTGTAATGTGTCACTTTCAAGGCGACGCGCCGTTGTGAATGTATCTATTGCATCATAAAAACAATACAACAATCCATCATTACATTATGTAACTCGGTAACAACATCTCAAATTGTCATCTGCGGACAACAAACGATCGTGTTACCAAATTGATAAATAATCGTTACATCACAATAGCTAATTGTATCGAGTCGGGACAGCGTGGGCGGCACTAACTTCGGAATCGACACAATCGAAAGTTACCGGATTTCGTACACACCCAATGCCAAGTGCGGCGAAGAAAGCGAGCCCAGCATCCGAAGAAACATTTCGAATATAACCGTCTCGCTCTACTCACGACGAGGTCCATGCGAGAGAAGGAGATAACGTGTGCTTAAAAGAGAAAGTGGGCCACGTTACGTTGCTCGGTACCATTACCACGGGCATTGAACGTAAACGTCAGAAGAGAGCATCTTGGTAGAGCGCGAATTGACGATGCAGCCAAAAACGACTCTTATATTTAAAGCAACTAAGCTCGAAACCGCTTGTAATATTACATGAAATTCGAGTTCTGCCATTGATGGTGCGGCAGAATTTGGAGAGCAACGAACTGCGGCAGCAGAGAAAGTGTTGTGGCGTAACCTTGAGACTTCGTTGCACTGCATCGAATCACCTAATCGATACGTCACAATCATGTGTCCGGTATTTGCCCCAGACTCCGACACCCACAATCATCCACGTAACAACACCGAGGAGCTGTTTTTTATCCTATACGGTTACTTAATACCATGTCTACTGAATAATGAATTAATTAATACCATTCAATTTAACGCATTAAGGCGTCTATCACGATAAATAAACCCAACCTGTTTATTAAAATGTCGACTTACATCCGTATATTTTTTTTGTTTATTTTTGCTCGCGAATGCTTTCTTTGGCACGTGACAGGTAAATTGAGTGTGAAATTTTGGCTCAATCGATGTATCGAGGCAACAATTTGGAGTTAAGAGACCACGGAGCACGCCACGCGATTACCAAGCAGATTTCCAGCTTTTCCAAGTCGCGACACAAAAACCATCGCGAATGAGAGCGTGCGGCTAATGCGCTTTTCATTCATAAATCGATTATACTGGAACTAAGTTCCACACAACTTATCGTATCGTACTAACAAGCAAATGGACTTTTCTATAATATTTAGTCACTTTTCCTGGAAGACATGGATGCTAGTTTCAGCCTTTACCTACATTATATTTTTACATAGAGAATTTAATATGTAACCTTTTCATTTGTTAATTAGTTACCAATCAACAGGGGAGTTTCTTGTGGTTCATTGTATACTTAGGAGCCCGATCAATGACCCAATAAGTGAAACCGTCCGAGAACAATTAACAATAAAAGCGACAGCACAAGTTTTTCATTAGAATCGAAAGCTAGTAAAACGTTTTAATGGCGTTGTTTTACGTACGTTCTCAGATGAATCCGAGGCTCGTTATTCAAGCCGCTCGTCGCTCGCAAATTATGCCTTTTCTTGGAGCCGCTTCAATGGACTCGGATTATTTTCCGTTTTTACTATATCGACGCCGGAGAAATCTGTCGCGATATGCGAACGATTCTATTTGATTTACATTACGTACGCGAACAATCAGTGGACATTTCCCAGCTCTATTTGTTTTTAGATGGTCGCTTTCTACCGCACGTGTGCTGACTTATTGCGATGGTTGATCTTTGCTACGATTCTCATTCATTATTTTGAGTAAAAGTAAACATCCAATTAAAAGTTGCGCACACGCCCGCTCGTTAACGAGGACCGAAAGTGACTCGGTAAACACTGTAATTTGTTTTTGGATTCCCGATGTGTGATGTTCAATGAATCGTTTAGAAAACAGTTTGATTAGAGGCGCATTATTTATGGCCTTCTCTCTTGGCTCTGAATATTCGATGTTGCTAGTCTCGTAAATCTTTTAATGATCGATGGCTTTTATTGATAGAATTCAGCGTTTCTATTCCGAACCACTAATTTTATTCAATTTTATTTGTAAAAGTAATTTATGCGCGAATGAAGAATTAATCAAAAGTTATCTTGAGAATGGTTAATTAACTAATAATAAGGCATTATAGTTGACACATTAATATGATGATATATTGTCAGCATTGTTACCATTATACCACGTACCTACTTAACGCACAAGTACATTATATTATTATACATACATTACCACTTTGAAGTTATCTGTTTCGCAACATATTGATTGTGCCCGTATTTATTTATCAAAATCACTTTCTCTGTTTAATGTAACTGGTTGGGCGAGTAACGTGAGAATGTTGTTATTGCCAACAATAAAATAAACATACGAACTCAACTTGCAGCTTAACATGCCTCTTTATTATTTGTTACACTAACGTCATTTTGGTTTCAATTACAAATTAGTAATATAAAATATGATGTGATGACAAGGTAGTCTTTCGTGTTATAAATTATTTTTTTTATATTTTTTTATTTAGATAGATAGATTAGCTCTTTATTGTTGACACATATTAAAAAACAGTACATAGAACAAATTGCACTTTAACTAGTGCCACAAGCGGCGGCCTTATCGCTGAAAGCGACCTCTTCCAGGCAACCTTCAGCTGGAGAGAAATAAGCAAAAAGAAAAAAAGAAGAATGTGGTGTACAACAAAAAGGAAAAAAAAAATTAACTAATATATATATATATATATATATATATACGCAATACACATACTTAATATAATAAAATTAATGTTTATATACAAATACATATAATACACAACAGAATATTTAAAGGTGATAGTAGTAGAAATAATAACAGCAATTTTCACTGAAGGGAAGCGAGATAAAATTCCTTTACTTGTTTTTTAAAGGAATCAATTGTCTGAGCCTTTTGAATGTTGATAGAATTGTCAATTAATCACAGATATGATTTATTAATCTATAGGTACTAATATTATAAAGCTGAAGAGTTTGTTTGTTTGAACGCAGTAATCTCAGGAACTACTGGTGCGAATTGAAAAATTGTTTTTGTGTTGTTTAGACACTTTATCGAGGAAGGCTTTAGACTATAGAACGTCACGCTGCACCTAATAGGAGCTAAGAAATAATGAAAAATGTGGAAAAACGGGATAAAATTTTCATCTTTGAGGGCTTCCGTTGCGTGCGCTGTGAAAACGGTTTAAGTCGTGGGTAACAGCTATAATTTATAAATAAATGTGATACCCAAAATAACTGTTCCACGCGGACGAAGTCGCTAGCACAGCTAGTAACTTATAAAACATAAAGTAACTAACTAATAGTGTATATTTCCAAGTCTTAAACATAAAAAAGTATTAAAATTAAAAATTATATGCGTAGTATTACAGTTATTGTTTTAATATAATTATCAAAAAATTACTTTGCAACTGGTTCAAAATTTGTCAAATGTACGAGTAGGTACTCAGCTAATCTCGCCTAATTACTGATGGTAGATAAGCTTTAAAACAGCAGACGTTCATTAATCACACGTACTCATATATATTGAATGTCTTAGTATGCTCTACTTTAAATACTTTTCCAGTCATTACAAGAGCAACAATTTCATCTCTAAACAATACCATCAAATCTTTGGAGAAAATTCTCACAAAAAGTTGAATGATAATTTGGAGCTGTCAAAAGGTGAAGTGTTAGAGGCAACAAGAACACGTTTCTATTTGTTTTTATTTAACGCAGTGAACAATGTGCGCATCTAGAGCAAGAGCAGGGAACAATAGTAAGTAGGAAGTGTAGTCGTTTGTACAACGTGGAATTTGAATAACGACAAACATTGGAACCAACACAACATAGGAATGTATGAATGATTATCTATTCGTACTGTACGACTGAATAAGTAGTTTCATAGAAGCAAGAAACGTGTAAAAATGTGAAAACGTATATTTTTTTCTATTAGTTCAATATTTTATCTTACATCGATGTTTTTTTTATTCCGGTATCCTTAAGTCCTTAAAATATTAATTTTTTTAATAAGCATTTATATTTGTCATTCTATTACAAGATTCTATAAAAAAATGAGAATTTAATCAGTTTATTATAATCGTCTAAAGATATAGATAAAAAAAACTACTTTAACCAAAAATATATAACCACGTAGTATAATATGATTTAAATAAAGCCGGCATGCCATCTCGCAGTAATTACTCGACGTGACTCGGCTGCTTTCTCGGCGGCGCACGCGCGTCCACCGGGTGCCAAGGAAATAATAAATAGGAAATTATTAACAAATATTGACGATATATTATACAAAAATATATGTAAAAATATTATTTGTTTTGTGAAAAATGAGTTTCCTAACAGTTTACAGTTTTGGTCATTGACAAATAAACAAAATATGTATGACATTCTGAGATTTTGCATCTTACATATTTTCTTTGAGTATTTTATACGAGATATGTAAAAAAAAATTTTTGTTCAAAAACATAGTCTAGTAAAAACTTAACTGTTTAGTTTTCCAACAGGTGTAATTTATTTCAGTTTTACATTTGCCGCTTTTAGATAAAAATCACTTTACTTTAAAAAAAGACAATAAATCAAAAATAAATAAATCGATTGAATTTAACTGATGTCTGTCATCGATGTATGCATAATAAAGTATGATGTTGTTAAATAAAGGTCGCTACGCCGTAGAGTAGCGTAGCGCGTTGAACTCTTTCCTATGAAAGAAATGAAAATAATTGATATTCTTTGAGAATTTGTATCTTTGGAACTGCGTATAGATTCTGAATATGACATATACACATTGTGAATATGAAAAAATATATAACGTCCGGAAAGAAAAGAAGAAATTGCAATAATAATGTACCGATCGTATGCAATTGTTTATTTCTCTACTTTGCATGCTTGCATTATGCATTGCAAGAGTATCGACCCACTTGCATGTTACTATGAATCAACACAAGAACATTTACATAGATATCAGCATTATGTACGCAGGGAGGTATTATGTGTAATTTACACACGTAATGTAGAAACAGTCTTGTATGGTATCTCTATATATGTATGTATCTACTAGCTGGTGCCCGCGACTTCGTTCGCATGGAATAGTTATTACCATAAAAACGGTTCTAGTGAGTTAATCTTAAAAAATAGACATATACTGTATTTTGTTAGATCATTTCAAGAGGAATAATTCATACTTTTATGATATCTCAAAGATTCAAAGATTCAAAGATATTTATTGACCTTATAACATTGCGCTACAATAGGTACGTCATATAATACAGTAATCATTTATATAACTTAATACTAATTATTAACGAAAGAATTAAAGATAAAAACATAAAAATGTGTACATAATGTCATTTACAAACAAACAATGTCAGATTTATTTAAGTAGATAAATTTAATTTAATTCTAATATTAGATAAAATAAAATATTTTTAAGCTATGTCAAAGAAAATTCAGTTTACATAAAAAAATTAAAGTCACTTACAAACAAACAATGTCAAATATGGATTCTTAAATAATTTTATAAAATGTCATAGGAAATAATACTACATAATAATTTATAATGTCCCTTACAAATAACAATGTCAAATATTAGGTTCTTAAACAATTTTACACAAGGCAATCTCATATATTCATTTAGTGAGTAGAAAGGATGGGTTTTGAAAAAAAAATTTAGTTTTACTTTGAATTGATTTAGTGGCAAGTCAATTATACTACGAGGTAATTTATTAAACATGCATGTTTTCACATACATTCCTTGCTTCTGTACTTTAACCAATCGAGTTAAGGGTAATTTTAATGCTTTTTGCTTACGAAAATTATAAACATTTTCTCTCATAAGATTTGATTTTTCTTCGTATATTTCTAGTAAACAACAGTATATATAGAGAGATATAACGGTCATTATCTTGTAGTTTTTAAAATGCTGTCGCACTGATGTGCCCTTTTTTAGTCCTAGCATAGTCCTTATTGACCTTTTTTGAGCTCTTAACACTTTTATTATATCTTTCCCGTTTCCCCAGATTGTGATTGCATATTTTAGTCTTGAATGGATGTATGCAAAGTAGACGGATAAAATGGATTCCTTATCTAATAAAGGTTTTAGTTTAAATAAAGCATAGCTTGCACTTGCAATCTTTTTACATAGCTTGGCAATGTGTTCTGTGTGGCTAATTGTATTGTCGATGGTGTATCCAAGAAATACATTATCTTTAGCACCTTCCTCTTCTTTTAAACCTTTTCTAGACTGATAATACATAATAATACTTTTGTCTGCATTTAAAACTATGCCGTTGGCACAAAACCATTCTTTTAAGATAGTCATTGTTGTTGTCACTTTTGTCATTAGGTTATCCCTGCATCTATCATTCATCCCGACGTGGGTATCGTCTGCAAATAAATTTACATATGTCCAATCTGGCATTACATTAACAAGGTCATTAACATAAATTAAAAATAAAACTGGTCCAAGAATTGAGCCTTGAGGCACTCCTATAGTCGAGTATCCGGTATATGAGTTTATTTCGTTTAAAGTCACTATCTGAGATCTGTTCTCTAAATATGTCTTCATAAAGCTTAACTCAGACCCTTCAAAACCATAAAATTGTAGCTTCATGAGTAGTATATTATGCCTAAGACAATCAAAAGCCTTCGAGAGATCGCAAAATATGCTCGCGCATTTTTTTGATTGATTCAGAGAACCTAGTATGTAATATATGACCTTTCTAATTGCCATCTCAGTTGATTTACCTGGTCTAAATCCAAATTGTGCTGGCGTAAATAAGTTATTGTCCTCAAAGTATCTAATTATTCTCTTTTTAACAACGTTTTCCAGGATTTTTGACAATGTAGGCAATATACAAATTTGTCTGTAGTTATTTAAGTCATTATGATTGCCTTTTTTATACAAAGGAATTACTTTACCATGTTTTAGGCAATTAGGAAATATACCTTTCTCCATACAGTCGTTAATTATAAAATGTAGAATTTCTATTAAATTACTATTAGATAAAATTAGGTCTTTCAATGTCTTACTATTAATATCAAGGTAGTCAGGTGTGTTCTTTGGTTTCATATTTTTCACAACCGTCATAAGTTCCTTAATATCTACTGGGTCAAATTTAATTACATTAAGCGGTTTTTCCTTCAAATTTAAATAAGTCAAACATTTCTCGGCGTTAATGTCATTATCTGATGTCAATTTTTGTGCAATATTAATAAAAAAGTCATTAAACGTATCGGCAATCTCGTTGAAATCAGTTATTTGTCTGCCATCTTTAGTTATAATATCTTGAACCGTTTTCGTAGCACACGCAACGGAAGCCCTCAAATATGAATAATTTTCCTCGTTTTTTTTACATTTTCCATTATTTCTTCGCTCCTATTAGTTGCAGTGTGATGTTATATAGCCTAAAGCCTTTCTCGATAAATGGTCTATTCAACACAAAAAGAATTTTTCAATTCGCACCAGTAGTTCCTGAGATTAGCGCGTTCAAACAAACAAACAAACAAACAAACTCTTCAGCTTTATAATATTAGTATAGATTTATATTCTATCGACAAAAACTCCCATAAAAACCGCAAAACCGATCGATCTAATTGCAGATCAGCTCTGAAAAGAAATCGAAAGTTTTGTGCAAATTTTGCATAAAGTCGTCATTACGTTGTTATTTGGCGAGGTGGTGTGAAATTAGCAAATGTCTTTCAGACGTAAACGGCCTGTGATTAAGTTAAATCGCTTCGCACCGCCGGACTACTATTTGCGGTGACGTTTAGTGGCAGTTAATATCTGAACGAGAAACTGGAGTCTTAAAGCATATTTGATATATTAGGGGAAAACTATCGTCAGGATGTGTAGTACTCGTTTGGTCTGATTGTGGTGGATAAATAATATTATACAACTCATATAAAATATATTATATCGATATTTAGACTAGCAATATGTTAATAATAGTAAAATCCTACATTTTGCTTATTTGAAGGCGGTGAAACTAAAGTAATGACAGAAACAAATGTAAATATCTTTAAATTTCTGTTTCTTGATTTTCTCAGATTGATACTATATTTATACTTCACGATCTTTAATACCACAGCGATTTTCTGGCCCATTTCCCGTGCTAGACGATTAATGAGTCAACTTTTAATAATACACATAATTCGAAGCAGCTTTCTCTGTTGGACTTTGATCAATGAGAATTAAATTGGGTGATAGTTGAAGGAGGTTCTATTCCAGCGACAGACGAGTATTTTGACAGGTCTATTAAGAGTTCGGAGGCTTGCTAATAATACACCGGCCCTCGGGCTCGCACTGGCCTTATATGAAATTGATGAATCATACATCAATATAGCTTTGTAACTATTGTTTCGTATTGCTATTTGTCGATATTCGACCTAGTTCGGTTTATTCCTGAACTATAGATTCACGAGTACATACATCCAAATCAAAAACCAATTTGATGCAATTAGTAGAGGATTGACAAGTAATAGTAGTAAGTGATGTTTGACTAATCATTAATATAGTAACCATATATGTAAATAACATGTTAGTTAATAATTTTAAATTTAGTTTAGATGTAAATACTCTTTTTTAGTTCTATTAGTGTTAATATGTGTAAATATTGTTTCTTATTTTTTTTTAAATAGAACAACGTTTAACTTTCAATAAAACTCTGTTGGTTAATAACATAAGATTGCTTCGAATATAATGCTATACTTTTGTAGTAAGTCAAAATTAAATTATGCTACGAAAATGCTACGATGACGTTGCCGTAGTAGTTATGAAAATAATAACTTAGTCCATTCATAGGTGACTCGTTTTTTTATCGTACGTTCAGACTTATTAAACGACCAATACTTTGAAAGCTCTTTGGTTTTAATGATAGTGATCAAGAATGTACTACGAAATGAGGCATTCCAACAGCTATGGCGCCGTCAAGTCGCTGCCTAGTACATTACATAAGTTAAAATACATAGATAATTTTTGAGAAGGGTTTCAGTAGCGAAATCTTGATAGCTACATATAATGTTATCAATTTGATTGGGCGCGTTTGTCCCACATTGTGTTCTTGTTGGCGCTGCCTAATTGACCGCGGCGAGCACCTCCCGCCTCTATTATTATAATATCGCCGCAGATTGCTGCAGGAAACCGCCCAGGGCCGCTTTCTTACGAGGCTAGCCTACATATTTCACGAGTGCTGAGCTGATTGAAAAATGTACCTTTGACGTAAATTGAGTCTGATCACCTAGGTATACGTGCGAGTATTTTTAGAGAGCGCAGTTTAATTAGATGTGTAGTAAAAATAGATAAAAATACTTTTCATCATTGAAACAATGTCTTAAAGTACAAGTTAAGCGAATATCTATTGTCCCCTAGTCACCATTCACAATAACTCATAACCATTTCTGCGCTTAAACAAAAGTTATGTCCGCCATAATGTATAATCTTCACATGTTCATTTAGTTCCGCCGCGTTTTATTAGCAAAAACGAAGTATTATTGCTATTGTTGCAAACAGAGAATCATTTCTAACGGTCAGTTATATCGCATCGCCAGATGAGTGCTTTCTAACAGAGATCGAGTAAGGGGTGAAATCGCCTGCGCCGGCGCACCCAACCGCACATCAAGTACTTAGCTAATAGTTACTTTATAACGGCTCTGCAGGTACTTTAATTAATTTAACAGCTATAACCAAGATAATGAATATTTTAACAACTATCCAAATATGTAGGTAAGCATTAAAAACTTGTTGATGCCATGCCCAAACCATAAAAGCAATATATTTTTTAGGCTGTTAAAAACATTGAATTACAATTGAAAAACATGATTAATGCACTATCCACGATCAAACTTAAAAATCTCAGATCAAAATGCATCTAGATAAATATGCAAATGATCGCCACTCTCTAATACTAAATTAATGCAAAAATGCGCTAAATGACTCTTGCTAGACGAAACAGAATTCAGTATAATTCAAGGATGTAACATGGTGCGAAAGCAAATTGCAAAGTGCAGTCTTTTTTAATCTAACCACAGGAAAATTGCACGTTTTTGCATCGTTACAATCTATTCAAATCTAACTCATGCCATTCAGGAAATTATATGCACCAGCCTGTAATTTGTGGCCGGCCGTGATTTGTAACAATCGTATTTTTGAGACCGTAAACTAACTTTTACTAACTTCTTTTATGATCAAACACCACTCATTTCTTTCTTTAGTTTAACATTTTCGCTGGGTGCAGCAGTGTTTTTATAAATTAGTTGAGGAACCAACGATTGCTAAACAACGAGAATTTCGGAGCAAAAATATCAATTGTCACATATAAAAGTGTTATTACTATTTATCATTAAAATAGGTGACTACAATCATACGTAACACCTGTATTTATAACATTTTATATGTATACCGAGCGACCTTGGCGGGCAGTAAGACGAAGGCCGTGCGTGGTTTCCTCTCGACGCAACGGGAGCGGCGCGCGCGCATCTACTGTATGCCGCGTGGAATACAGTACGTAGGATTTATAGTGATCATATTGGTGCGGCCATGTAATACTATAGATACAGAACATTAAGGTTAACAGGTTAGATTGCTTGTCGTTTTAAGTAAATGTAATGAAATAATACTTAGCTAGTAAGTTAAGTATTACCACAACATATAAATAATGCACAAAACGTCCACCTGCCGCAGCAAGGCGCTTGTGTACCACACAACATACAATAAAATGTATTTATTACCATTTTATCTAGCTATGAATGGTGTTCATACGCAGTAGGAACATATTTTATGTGCTTTGTCAATCTAATATAATTTCATAAGATCCATTTGATCAACGCTTCTTCCGCGCTATTCTCTCGGGCTGCATAACTGCATCGCAGCGTGCTGCAGATGTAGCTTGCAGTTCCGTCCGGCGGCAGTGTGTCAGTGGGTCGTGCCGCGCCGGCAGTGGGGGCACTCAGTGCTCGCTCGCGCCCGCAGCCGGCAGCATGCCCCACTAGCGCCCCGCGCGCCCGCCCGGGCCTCTCTCACGTCTCCCCTTGGTTGCAGGTACCACTGGACTGTGACCATGAAGAGGATTAGACTGCTGGTGGCTTTAGCAGCGCTCTGCATACAGGTTGGTTTATTTTCCATTTTTTTCCTTTTTTTGGTGTTTCTATTTTGTCGAAATTGAGAATATATTCGGTAGTTTATTTTTTCAAACATTTTTTTTCTAACGAGATTTAATTTGATGTCCAATGTTTATTACTTTCCTATTATTTACACACTTGTTTATAGTCAAGTATTTATGATGTTTTATTAATTTACATTTTAACAATTAAATGCAAATATAATTTTTATTATCTTATTTCAAATGCGTCTCAATTTAAATAATTTTCCACTTTCGTATAATTTTTCCCTGCTTCGCGAGTATTTCATTACAAGATTAGTACGAGCTACATAGACGCGCTATACCGTTGGCTTATGTGGAAGAGATCTGATTATAAGCATTATAACCGACCACCTAACAGTCCGCCGTCTGTTGCTAAAGCTGCATCATATTTCCTAGATGTACCATGACTTCGGTGTTTATGTGTTTATGGATGAGCACTTTTTCTGCGATTTCTATTTGCGGTCTTAATCCAATTCCATACTAACGACTCTGTGTCACGAACGAGGTATGTCGATCTTGAAATTCGCGGCCAAGCTCGCTTTGCATTCTAAATCGCTTGGAACGTAGATCAAAGGAGCTAATAAGCACGCGCGAGGAATAGATGCCACATCGAAGGACGTGGAATGCTTAGATCAGGCTCGCTTTACGTACGATGCATTAACCTGATAATTGCAATCTTTGATCTAGTGGCATCTATTTTCTTTACAGAATGTCCGGATTCTTGTAAACTTTGTTTGTTAAGAAATAGATATTAACTATTCAAGAAATATTTGACGTGTAAACTTTATTTTTACCAATAAATGAGTTATGAGTTATGAATAGTTTAGCTTTAGCTTGGAAATGAGCGTAACTTTGCTGTATTATTGCTACCTTTCGCGGGTATTTTGTCAAATTTCAATTCTATCTGTAGATAAACTCTTCTTCTTCGTCTTTTTGAATAGGTTTATTTTGTTTTAATTCTGTTATGTTTCGGGTATTACTTGATTTAAAAACCGTTTCATATATTTTAAAGTCAAGTAAATTAACTTGCATATGATATTAAAATTCGTGTTAAAAAAAGGTTTATTGCGTGTGTGTCGGCGCGTGGCAGAGCGTAGTGCGCGTGCTCTCCTCTGCTAGATTATTCCGCTTTTTCCGCCGCCATCTCCACAACTAGGCTAATGATTCCGTTAGCACATCCACAAAACACCGGACCATTGGAAACTAACTGCCCGCGGGGATAGAGAAATCAATGTTTCATGTAACTCATCGGTAAACTAAATTACGCCACGAGACAAGGTCGTTGAGCAAAAAAGGCTGTTCTTGTCAAGACCATACACAATAATATGTATCGGTAAAAGATACTACATTTCGCTTGTTGAGTAAATTCTTCTGCAAAAAATTACTTGAATACAAGTTATTAAATAAAAAATCTGTTTATAAAATGAGACATCCCGTTCACATCATTCATAAAAAAGAAACAAAATCTAAACAGATATAAAAAGTGCTACAGATACCGCAACAATTGTAATCGTAAACATGTCTTGATGTCGGTTGTTAGAACTAGATTTATAGACTCCATTTATCTCTGAGAAATCTGCGAAGCTATTTGTAGCTATTAAAACTATATCCGCTCTAATTAATTTAATTGTTATTTGCTATTTTGGAGAAATTCCAAATCACTTAACCACACAATATGTAGAAAGCTAAACGATTCATTTGATTAGACGTAAGAGTCGTGTTAAAAGCAAACGATAATCTCTAATAGACAAGTTGTAGTAGCTCCGAATATTTGTAATGTTTTTAGTGCCTACTTAAAATACGCGTAAGCGTCGGCGTAGGCTCTCGCAAATGTAAACCGTTAGTAAAAGTTGACAAGTTGACATTGCGTTAAAATTTATAACATTATGTAAACGAGCATAAACGACATTACGGCGTCAGTAGGCAATATTTGCAACCGCTGTCATTGACCGTTAAAAATACCTTTTACTACGCTACACTTTCACCGATGGACAAAAATTCTGTAGTTTTATTCAGAGAGTTGCGTAATCGTTTCGTGCGAGTTTGATGATGATTGTTATAAATGTAATAATAAAGCTGTATTCGTAATATTATGGTAGTTATAGCATCACGATTGAGTCATTTAGCCATTTTGATTGGAGCGATTAGTGCATAGAAAGCGTGAGCTTAAACCTGACTATTCTATTGTGCCTTTCAATCGGAACGTAGCTTTGTGAGACACTTGGATACTAATTAGACTTATAGATGCGATCTGTTTAGAATAACATGAGGAGGATAAAGCCATTTTGCTTCAAAAAAATTAAAATAATAATGAAAAGTTCGATCCATCGCTATAATAGAAAACTAGTTAGGTACATTTTTCATGGGTTTCTCGTCTATTTTATAAATCAGACATACATTAAGGTATATGTATTTTACCAATCCCTAAACAGTCTATACAACATAA
Source organism: Macaria notata (assembly GCA_927399415.1). Taxonomy (NCBI): domain Eukaryota; kingdom Metazoa; phylum Arthropoda; class Insecta; order Lepidoptera; family Geometridae; genus Macaria; species Macaria notata. Next base: position 9,720,614 of record OV656727.1, read on the forward strand.
TATATTGGAAAACACTTCAGTAGCAAGTTACACTTGACAGCCATACTTGCACGACCAGTATGCATCGAGTTCCACGCCTCTCTCGTGTAGTTTTGGGCCCGTATCGAACTTTCTTGGCCAGTGACAACGCAGTCTCGCTAATTCATGTTAGAAAGCAATACCACGATGAAAGTGTAAAATGCTCTATCACTTTCGGATAGATTTTAGTGTCCGCACCGATTACTTGGTAAAATCGATCAGTTATGCCCGCAATGGGTGCTTACTCGACGCTTTGGGCTATTCATTATCTAGCTGACAATTGTAATAGACTCGTTTCCAATTGATGGCCAGTGTTAATTTATTTGTCATGCTCTCGTCTCGATGCGGACAGCTTATTTAAAACACCCTGCGGAGCGATTTCTTTCATGAAATGTACAATATAATTATAAATAAACTTCTCCGCAAACTGGTGTCGAATGTAGAATGTTGTGACTTAGTATATGTGAATGATAAATTAAGCTTAGATATAATAAGTTACGAGGTCAAAAAAAGCAAGCTTCTATAGATTGCGGTCACTAAACTATGTCTGAGATACCAGCGTTGGCCAGACCCTCTTATACGATAAGAAGCAGAAGAGTAGTTCTCAAAGCCGTATAAGCAAAACGATGAGCGTTATGTAAACTTGTCCGTTAGAAAATCAAACAAAGCGTGGCCTTCAGCCACCAGAGGCAGTATTCAAACACATTCCGGTTTACTCGAAACTATTAACAACTTTCATCTAATATATGCGTATGTATGTACTTGACAATTTAGCACTGCAAAAGTGTTTTGGTAACGTAAAAAAACTGACAACGTACTGTAAGCACTGCGCGGCCTAAGTGTGTAACAAAGTAATCTTTTCATAGATAAAAAGCGCCCGCAGCTCAGCTAGCAGAGGCAATCGTATGAGATTACCAATGTTAAGCAAAGGTCGACGCGTTAACTCTTTGGATGGGTTACCGAAAAGTGGCATTCCAGTTTGGGCGCTTCCGTGGGTTAAACCGGCGTGACACGTTTAATTGTAGGTCCTAGCTGTTTGTCTAGTACGACAGTCGTTTAGCCATATCAGAGGCCTTTCGGGCGGCTTAATAAACTCTCGACACTAGAGCTGGCCACACTTGTTCGATAAGAAGATAGTTGAAAATAACTTTCTTAAAAATGATTACCTTATCAAACCAATGCACATATGTAGGTATAGCCTATCATATTCTATGATGTAGTATTACCACTTAGTTTGCACATGAACTTACGCGAGTTAATGTAAAATGAAGTTAAAATAGCCCCAAATTAAAAAGCCTTTGGGTTTCTCTGTCTTAATCTATAAAAAAAGCAATGTCTGTTAGTACGAAATCATATTTGCGTTCGTAAGACCTTCGGTCACCAGAGTCACATCTTAATGGCTACAAAAATATAAACGGACAATGGCTAATCACATATCACAGTTATTTTTATGGTCAAACAATCAAAATCTCTTTTGTGCGTCGAAATATTTTGTTTAGAACATTTCGAGCCAAAGCCGAACTATTTGTTTTGTCAAATTCCTCTTGTGAATTAGAAAGCTGTGTTGAGATAAATGAGCTTTTACGTGATGGTGATAGATTGGAGCATATTAGCTTAACTGTCAAATTAAATTAGTTTATTTGTAGGAATTTCGGTCAGGTACGGTATTCGCAAGACATCGCTGCCGGAATTACCCATCAAACGTGGTGTTGATTGATAGCATTCACATTCTCATCGGTGACAAATATAAATCTGTTTTTATGAATTGAATGCAGAAGCAATTAAAAAAGTTAAGTAAATAGCTAACTCGTTTCTCAAGAATTTGTTATAAATTAACTTTACAAAGCAATTAGTTTGGCTTCGCAAAGCTTTTACGCATGTCTGTCTTTTATGAATTACAAAGAATGTTTATGACTGGACAAATATTAATTTCTCGTGGTATTTGGCAAGATCGTCTCAGTAGAAAGTGTTTCGTGAAATATCTCAACATTTTTTGGCAACGCATTCTCAAGTGAAAAGCAATAAAAACCCATAATGGAGGAAATATCGCATAAGCAGAAATTCCATTTACGGCGATCATCATATCCGCTTACATTTATAAATTAATGTCAACGTTATCGACATATGAATTTGCGTATTTATTACATTCCTTTCATATTATTACGTTGTTCATTATAGCGCACATATAATACGAGTACATACTAAATTGCATATCTTGTTAGAGTGTATGGTAATCTAGAAAAATAATGAAATTAAACATCTTTTTAAAAATACGTACATTCAGATTTTATGTACTCGTAGGTATGATTGGGGAGGTGGCGGTGGCCGCGCCGGCACGCCGGATACTTTCACCTGCGCCGGCGCCGGGACGCACCTGTTGTCTCGCGCATGCGCAACTCAATCACCTCAAAGCATTTCTCACAACCACGACAACATCCGTCATATTGTAATTCACTTGAGCAATTCGGATTGGAACATGCGAGCTCATTAGCATCGCGAAACTCGTAACATCCTCCGGCGAGGTACATACATGGGAACCACCGAAGAAAGCTCCCGTCAGAGTTGCACATGTTTATAGGTCTGGTGTTTTCTTCCGCGACTGACAATCTCGATCAGTGGGTAATTTCTAACCGGTTTAGAAAACGCGAGCGTCGGTACGCACCGCGCGGGCGCGGGCTATTCTCGCTCCGCCGCCTGCCCAGTACGAGTAGCCACCTGCTGCCAGCTCTCGCCCCATATGCTCCACATGTAAGCCCAAATACAGCGCGCCCAGTTTGTCCGACGCGTTCTCACTCAATTAAGATATTAGCCGCCCTAGCTAAGATTTCTACGTCTCGGCGCTTAGCAACGCTCACTGTAAAGTCCGTCGCAACAGTGAATGTAAGACACCGAACTAACGTAGCCATTACCATACCGTCACTCGGGTCGTATAAAGTAGACGGCGAAGTATCGTGAAAGCATTTGTGGAACTCATCTAAACAGTACGATTGCGCTGATTAATATTGTAATTGGTCGCGCGAGCCATCCATCAGCGTAGAAAGTCGGCGCTCGCGAGATGCAGCCGGCGCGGGCGCACGCTCGCGTGGCGCGCGCTATTTAGACTGAAACGTACGCGGAAAATATTATACGTTTTACTGCGATATTTTATTCAGAAGTTTATGTCTCGTAAATAGCGAGCTAATGTGACAAATTGAATGAAAGCTACACATAAGTAATGGTACGATATTGTGTGTTCCAGGAGTCGTCATGCGAGCCCCCGGTGGAGTCTGCGGCGCTCCCGCTGGAGCACCGCGCGGGCGGAGGGTACGGCCCGCCGCTGGCGCCGCACTCCGACGACCCCTGGCCGCTCGCCACACCCGACAGCCCCAAGATCAAGCATCTGCAGGTGCAGTGCGAGAAGACACACATGCGAGTCAACATCGAATTCGATAGACCCTTTTATGGCATGATATTCTCCAAGGGTTTCTACAGCGACCCCCACTGCATGCACCTTAAGCCCGGCACGGGCCACCTGAGCGCCACGTTCGAGATCTTCCTCAATAGTTGCGGCATGTCGAGCTCGGCCAATCACAACGTGGCCACGTACGGCAGCCCCACACCCAGCGGCTCGTACGTGGAGAACACCATCATCGTGCAGTACGACCCCTACGTGCAGGAGGTGTGGGATCAAGCTCGCAAGCTGCGCTGCACCTGGTACGACTTCTACGAGAAAGCAGTCACCTTCAGACCTTTCCAAGTAGATATGTTACACGCTGTTACTGCCAACTTTCTCGGAGACAACCTGCAGTGTTGGATGCAAATCCAGGTCGGCAAGGGACCCTGGGCCTCCGAGGTGTCGGGTATCGTCAAAATCGGACAGACTATGACGATGGTGCTCGCCATCAAAGATGACGAGAACAAGTTCGACATGCTCGTGAGAAACTGCGTTGCGCACGATGGCAAGCGCGCGCCGATACAGCTCGTAGACCAATACGGATGCGTCGTCAGACCCAAGATTATGAGCAAATTCCAGAAGATAAAGAACTTCGGCCCATCCGCTTCGGTGGTGTCCTTCGCGTACTTCCAAGCTTTCAAGTTCCCCGACTCTATGAATGTCCACTTCCAGTGCGTCATCCAAGTGTGCAGATATAACTGTCCGGAGCCCAAATGCGGTGGACTGGGCGCTGACTACGGCGTGCCGCTGCTGGGAGGCAACACACTGAGCGCAGGGGACTACCCCGCGCCGCACGGCGAGTACGGCCCGCCGCCGCCCGCGCCACACTCAGAGTACGGCGTGCCACCCGCCTTCCCCGATCCGCGCCATCCTGCCGATGCTACTGGCGCCTTCTCCGACAAACGTGATGACGCTGTACCGCCTCCACAGGCTCAGGTCTCATCAACACCCAACGCGCCGAGCCCGTCATCACCGGCTCCGGCGCACGAGGATGATGATGTCAACTTACCGCCGCCACCGCCACCAGGCCGTCGCGTCGTGTATAACACGGTAAAACGGAAAGACGAGGGCCACGCCAATCTGGCTACTCTGGGCGGCCGGCCACGTTCCGTGGAGGGACTGCCCGAACGGCTGGCGGGCGCGCGGCGGAGGCGTGAGACATCACGCATCTACAAGCGGGATGCGCAGGAGATGACGGACGTCAACACGAGCCGGACCATCCAAGTTGTGGCGCCGGGCGACGTCAACTTCGCGCTGAATAACGCGTCCGCCAACGAGACCGTCGTGATCCAGTCGCCGGGCGCAGACCCTGAGACCATCTGCATGTCGGTGCCGTCGTTCGTGGCGGGGCTGGTGATGCTGCTGCTGGTGCTGGTGGTGGCGTCGCTGGTGGCCGCCTTCCTGTTCGTGCGCGTGCGCGCGCTGGACCGCAAGGGCGCGCACGCCGCCGCCTACTACGACACGGACTACGTGAAGCACGCCAACTAGTGCGCGAGTGTGGACTTGTCTCGATCCAAAGAGCGTGCGTGCTTCGGCCCCGGCCGGGCGGCGCGCGGCGCTGCCGCGGTCGCGCTCGAAGCTCGCGGGACGCGGGAGCTATTTATTTACTTGTGTGAGTGATGTATGTGAATGTTCGACTGTTTTGTAAATTATTATTCGTGTGTAAAGCACCCTGTAACTGCCTTGTAGTCGATATGTCTGTTGTAATTTTGTAAAGAGTCGTAAGTAAGGACATAGTCGTAAGTTATATACCAATTAAAAGTGTCGTGTGAGAAACGTTTACTTTGTTTTGTTTATTGTCTGATCGTTAAATGACTTTTCTACCTTACCTATCACCTCGTTATATTTGTCGTGATAAAATCGAATCATTAGCGACTTCTTGTTTCGAGTCTAACTTAGCATAACATCATAAAAAGTGGGTAACTTGATTGTATGGATCAGATCTCGGCGGCAAAAGTGTGAGAGACTCGGTTCATTGTTGGAATAAAGAAGCCGCACAATAGTTGTCTCACGTGTCACTTGTAAATTAGCTCGTACTGGAATATTGAGATCGTATACTAAAAAGAAAAGTCTTTTTCAAAAATTTAGACAAAGTGTAATGAAAAATAATCTACAACTTAATAGAAGAAATAAGAAAGAGACGAATCGATTAAGAAATATTAAAAAGTGAATCATCTAATGATTTTACATAGCTGCATCACTTGTTTAGCGGCAGAAGGCGCGAGTAGCTCTCACCTCCATGGTTTGAGTGTGACCGCTCTGACCGCCGCCGCGCGTTGTATCTCGGTAGGCGTATATAAGTTCAGCATGGTCGTGGAACATGATTCCTTCATAGTTGGGCCCCTATATAGCACCTCTAACCTTTTGTCGTTCTTTTTGCCTATGATATCGATTAAATCCTGAAAAAAAAATTGAATATTAGAGTAGGTAGGTTTTTTACTTGGCGCTGTCGTAATCTGCCTAATTACTTCTAAAGCACATGCCAATGGTTTTTTGCATCTTTTAAATCGGAAGTTGTTGGATAAATTTCATGTACAAATTTCTCCTAAATCGAAACCTTACTGATTTAGGTACTAATTGAGGTATAGTATGGAATAAGTAAATATATAATATATATAGTATTTTTTAATTTCAATAATACAATTTAGAATAAAGTAGTATGCTACGGCGTAGCAAATTATCATAAATAGCGTAGCAACTAATCATAAAATACTTACATTATCAAACATCTGACACTTTTCCTTGCGGCCACTGCGAGGTTTCTTTCTTTTATTTCTTATCAAAGTATCTTTGACTGGCTTATCTCCACACCCAGGGTGAATAAAAGACGTAGTTTTGGTAGATTTTTTACAAAACGGATGCATTTGTGATAATTGAATGCTCATAGACATGCCTCGCATCCTCGGTGAAGTAGACCTTCTAGAAGGTGATAGAGGTTTACTTGTCAGCGGATATTCTGACGTTTTTCTAGGAGACGAGGCTCTACATTTTGGAGACGAGTCCCTGAATCTTGGAGATGACCCCCTGACTCCAGGATCCACTCGACTCTCGCGGCGGCGCGGTAATGGAGGATGTCTCCTGGCTCTCTGTGCGCCCGGCACTGTTTCAGGCGACTGACACCGAGTTGGCGGCGAGATAGTTCGAGTACGTCGAGGCAAGCTATCTTTCACCGAGGTCCTATTCTTTGACTGAGCTATCCGTTTTTTCGGGGACATTGACCTACACCGTCCCTTACCATTCAGCTCTCTATCTGGAGAAAACGGCCGATTCTCGTATATAGTCCTGCATTGCGATACATTTTTGTATCTGTTTTGTGCAGATTTAGTATTTTTTATTCGGCTCGTTTCTTTTATTTCTGGACTCGTACGACTTTTTAAAGGAGCTTTTTGGGAATTTTTGCGCCTTTTTTGCGACGCCGTGGGTTCTTTTTTCTTTACTGTAGGTTTCCTGATAATTTGTGGATTGCGTGAAATTGCTTTATTTCCTACATTTCCGGTCTTCCCAACTTTTTTACATTTCTCATCTTTAGATTTAATTTTTGATTTCTTTACGGAGCTAATTTCACACAAATTCGGTATTGGATCAGTTTGAATTCCAGTCTCATGAGTTTTCATTCGTAGATAAGCAACAGGTACCTAAAAGAAAATATAAATTAAAACAGCACAAGCCTAAGCCTACATTCTGTAAGACTGTCTTTAAGTGGGCTCTTACATATTCATCAGCGCGGGGGACAGGTATAGTGACGGTTGAAGAGTCCATCCTTTTAACGATGCTGTTTGAAGATTGTGGAGCAGGTACCAAGGGGGCCCGTGTCTGACTGTGGAACAATGGACGGGAGTGCAGTTTCAGAAGCAGTCGGTCGTCGCTGAGGCCACGAGGCCTCTCCGACTGATCCATAGCATTCGATTTATTCTGTAACAAACCATAAGTACACTTTACTGTAACACAAATGGGTCAATCTTTATAAGAACCAAACAAATCATCAGATGCATTGTTATTTTTTTTAAGTTACAGGACAGGAGGAATGAGGAAGACGTTGATAGACAGATCACACAATGGGATTTAAGGATTGTCTGGGTTTACATTTGTGGTGGAAATATTGAGTAGAAACCGGCAAGTTCCAAGGACAACTTTACTGCATAAAGCATATAATAAAGTTTTATTAATTACAGTGTACATGTACATGCACAGTGTACATAGAAATAAATATTACCTACTGTCACATTTTGATGGCGGCCTACCCTCTGGTGTTAGGTTACTCTCTAGGTAGTCCCCGACTTTTCCTACAAAACTGTCGAGCCCCCTGATCTGACCTGACACATCAAGGTGGAGGGGCGGCGTGGCGGCGGCGGCGCAGGAAGCCTGTGACACGGCGCTCTCGATGCTGGTCGCCGCCTGCGCAAGCAGTCGGCACAGCTCGCACTGGCCTGACGTACTCGCTGCAACGCAAAGCGTGGAGGTATTGTAGGTACACGTAATTGGAGTGACGGATTAGAAACTGTTTTGATACGAAGATAGTATAGGCTCCTGGAAGCAATAGGTAGTTAGGTATAGTTTTATCTCGAAAATATGAAGCTACTTTTTATGGCAATGCAGATGGTAGGTATGTACTTATAGTTTCGTCACCATAAGCCCGTAATGAATGTCACTTCAGACTTTACAGGACTTCCTAGTAACTTTGTGGATAAAATATTGCAAATTTGTGTGTGTGTGTGAATATGTGTGTAGTGTAAGTGGTTGTAGTGTGAGCTGGGAGGCTCGTACTTCAGCACCTGGATCGTCATGGGCGCAGGTGGCGGAGGCCACGGGCCGGCAGCGCGGCCCTGCGGGGGCTTCGCCCTCCACATGCAGCTTGATATTGTTGCGCACCAGGTGCGGCTTTATGTCCTCGAACCACAGGTCGCATAGCTGAAATAAGTTAAATTACGAAAAATCAACAAATAAATCAACTAATACCGTAAAAGTAATTTCAAGTGACCAACCGTGGTGTCGAGTTTTTTAAACGTAACGGTTCCTGGCTGAAATATTTACGTCTCTCCTTTTCCTGGATTAATCATTTATTTACACACACTTGAGTATGTAGAATTTTAACGCAAGAGCAAGGAACCTACTACAAGCTCAGTCGCAGAGCAAAGATAATTTGTCGTTGCGCCTGCACCGTGAGTTCAAACTCCAAGTGCTCAATGAACTTATGTTACAATGGTCTTCCGATTAGTGCGAAGATAAAAACATCAGGCGCAAACTCACACTGACTAACGCATTCTCCAGATCGTACTGAACGTTCTTGGGCAGTTTGTTCTTGGCTCTGCTTCTATAGTTGTCTTGCTTATGTCCTTGTGGCTTGGAAGGGGGGCAGTCACCAGCTGCCTGCAATCAAACGAGCTCTTACATTTAGCATAGGTACTCGTATTATAAAGAGGAGCTCAATTCGCAGCGGAGCAGAGAGCCAATAAGAGCTGATGATGATAATGACGATATTATAAAAGTAGAATACACTGGACAGTCCCACATTTGTTGGTCAGAATCGATGTCTGATACAAGCGACATTCTTGTTAAAGTTGGACAAAATCTGTACTGAAATAGAAACATGTTTTCATAAGAGTTTGCGGGACCACACGTCAGCTTTGCCTTCTTGCAATTGTAGATTAAGAGCAGCAGAAATAATAAAAAGACGGTTTGCCTTAGTTACTAGGTATGTAGGTAGTACCAAGCAGTTCAAGGGGAAGTTATATAGTTATGTAAGTACCTATATCTAGATTTAACGTGATAGGTATTTGAATAACTGCTTTGCCTATACGATTGCAGCTTGCAAGCTGCGCTTTGCCATATACTTTATGTCACATTTAATGGGGTAAGTTACTAGTAATCGGTGAGTACAGGTGGTGGTACCTTCACGATAGGTCCTCGAGTGGTATTCGCTTCGCCCCCGCCGGGAGCCTTGCGGGCCCGCGACTGCGACATCACTTGCCTCCAACCAGCATCGAAACAACCACGAACAAACAACAATCACACAAACTCTACAAACGTACAGAAAACAAACAGATGACAAATTTACCAAACAAAATACCGAAAATATTGGAAAATACGGCTATAAAAAGTAAACGTCATGGGAGTTTTCAAACTATTGTGACGGTTGTCGGTCTGCGACAGATTAACGTCAATTCTTCGCGTTGGTAAGTGCATAAAGAGACTTCTTTAAGTAAACAAAAATAGGTTCAATTTATATTTATAGATTCTCTGCAACTCTTTTCCTGCTGCATATTAACGATCTGCTGAAACCCGGAACCTTTGGGTACGCAGACGACAGCACCGTTGTAGAGAGCTATACATCCACAGCGCGGGTCAGTGCGGCCGAGATCCAGTGGCTCAGGGAGGCGATGGTCGAGCGTATAAACCTGGCTCTCAAGGCAGTCTCCGATTGGGGTGATGCCAATCTAGTCAGGTTTAATGCTGCGAAGACCCAGGCGTGTCTTTTCACCGCTAAAAAGAGGCCATTCGAGCTGGCCCCCACTTTCCGAAATTCGACTGTGCCGATAACTGACCACCTTGATCTTCTTGGTATTACATTGTCCCCTACTCTTAATTTTGGCTCTCACATTGAGTCTAAAGCCGAAGTTGCAGCCAAAAAGTTGGGTATCCTCTCGAAGGTGCGAAAGTACTTCAAGCCGGAACAGCTGCTTACTTTGTATCAAGCACAAGTTCGGTCGTGCATGGAGTACTGTTCGCATCTTTGGGATGGATCAGCAAAGTACCAACTTGAGGCACTAGAGGCCATTGAGAGTCGAGCCAAGAAGATCATTGGTAATAATAAACTGTGCCGAGCGAAACTTCAAAGTCTTGAACACCGTCGCAAAGTCGCCAGTTTGTCGGTTTTCTATCGGTTGCATTACGGAGAGTGTGCCGCGGAATTGCACGGACTAATTCCGCCCGCGCCCTTCTTTCACCGGACGAGTAGAGGTACGGCAGGACGACACCGGTTTATGGTGGAAGTTCCTAAGACCCGCACGAAACGGTACGCCTCCACCTTTATTGTTCGTACCGCTAGGTTGTGGAACTCCCTGCCTGGCTCTCTGTTCCCCACGCACTATAATCCAGCGATCTTCAAAAAGAGAGTGAATCGGTTCTTATCGGGTAAGCACGCTCCATCTTAGGCCATAGCCTTACTTGCTATCAGGTAAACTATGGTCAAGTGCAAACCCGTACAAGTTAAAAAAAAAAAAAAAACTGTACTTTTGTCGAGAAAACGCGGTGTGTTTACGGTAACATAGTTAACATATTCTCAAGAAGACTTGAGTAACGATTTCTTTAGCTATAAATGTCTCTTAAGACGTATTTCCTCATGACTGAGGGTCGTGACTCCCCCGCAGAATTTATTCGTTAGGGGAGGTCCTTTCACGAAAGACACAATAAACATGTCCTCAGATATGGTGATTCTCAAACATGTCGGTTTCCTCACGATGTTTTCCTTTACCGCTAAGCGAGTGTAAATCCACGCCAAATAAAAGCCCGTTAAATAAAAATGCCTAGATTCCGAGTCAGTAAATGCATTCACATAAAGTGTCTCTGTATATTTAGACACCTATAAGTAGCATGGATGAAGGGTTAGTAGTTAAATAAAAGTGAAGATCTAACAAAACATACTTTGAATTTATTCCGTCTGCCTAATGAGATTATCTTTTCAAAATTATTGCATTAAAATAACATTAATTTATTACAAATTGTAGAATTACTAAATTTTGTACTCAAGTGCATATCAACCGCATATTTTTACTTAGGTATACAAAAACAGATCACAGCGAGGTAATTTAATATCCGAGTTAATTCGCTACATAGTATACAATAAATGTCAAATACATAATGCCTGTACAATAAAAATCAGGAATGAAATTATCAAAAAATATTTTAGCGTATTAAAAATAAAATATTATGTCGGCGGCATTTTCTCAATATACTACACTCTATGCGGTCTGCTTCCGTATTTACAATATTAGCTTTACAAATCTCGAAAGTTATTGTCACTTTCTTGTTAATATTCTGTAATTTTATAAAAACTGGACTACGTATTCAGACTCACTTATAACAAACATAAATACTTTTCAAGGCAGATTTTGTACGTTGATGCTAACAGTATTTTTAAAAGTAATTACGCGAACATAATTAGAGTTTAATAGTCAGCGTTAGGCTCGTATATGACACCGAAAAATAATACAATTTATATCTCGGTTAAAATCTTCCTAGGAAAGAAATTTCCTAGGAATACGCGTCTTATACGGATCTTGTTATTTTTCGGTGATATATTTATATTCCCAAATCAGAAGTCATTTGATGATCATGTTTTAATTTTAAATTACACTATGTTAACACCACGAAGCTTCAGAAATTGGCATCTAATAAGTACTAAATCTACCTTGAGGAGTCCTCAGTTAGTTATAAGTGAACCTAAACAATATGATGTAGTATGCTCAGGCTGAAGGGTAATAATGTACTCAAAATTTAACTAATAATGAGGCAAGCGTGTAGCGCGGCTGGTGGTAAGCATCATGCTATTGAAGCATGACTTGTCATAATATTGCCCGATACAATAATGGCTTGAAAATACCGAACTGCGAGAAAGAACTTCAAGATACATTAAAAATAATGTCGATTTCAATTTACAAAACGAAAAGGCTATTTTGCCACTCACTTGTTTAGTCAAAAATTGCAACTTTATTAATATAATGTTGTTTTTTTTCTTGCAATTTGGTGTATTGTTTTACTATTATTTTTATCCCTCTTGGTTTTAATGAATACATTAGTCCCTTCATCATATTTATATTTCCAGCCAGAATACTTTATGGCAAGCATTTTGCGTAATTCACTTATAGAATTCATGTGCGTGATAGACAAATAGATTCTGATGAAAGATTGTACAACGTGATTCATATTTACAAATTTATAACAAATCACATAATTTGTCAGGCCATTAGTGCAAGATGGTTTAACTGTAATTGTTGGCCAATTTTTTTTTATTCTTGCGAAAAGTAAAGTCAATGTGCTTGGAGAATTTTTGTCTATCGCTGGTATATTGCTGTCCTGCTCTCACAGGTGCAACGCGTGACGTAAAATTCTTCCCACTACGCGACCGGACTATAAACAAGCTGTAGCTTTTCTAGTTAGTCAGATTGTAAAAATATTGATTTCTATTCTCAAGTACGCATCAGCTCATGGTATTTTGGCACATTTTAAATAAGTATTCCTTTGGTAAACGACGGGGTGGTTACTACCGCCTCAATTTCAAGACTTTAAAAGTTTATTAACTACAATTTATTCAAGGCAAAATTGTTTTTAAGAAGCATTCGATTTAAAACTTAAATGTAACATTGCAACATTTGGCTCAAATTGATAATTGTAACAAGGGATTTTATATCAGCAAAAATATGTATCCTTTTGCTATAATTTATAAGCTCCTATATTTCATAAGAAGTTCAAATTTCTAAAAGTACATGAACAGTTAGTAGTCCACCCCGTGTAGAATGAAGCTGGCGGCATTTCTGGTACAAGACAGACATTATACTAAAGTACACATTTACACATTATGCATCACAGATACGGATCATAGTTTATTTTTACAAAAGATATTCTCACAAATTCAGTGCATTACAATACTCCATACAAACACTTACTGTGCCCCGCGGACTCACTTGATTATTTTGCGAAACTAGTAGTCTTCCATCTGAAGTCTGCATCTCCATTAAATATTTTATCAAAATACCCACATACAAACACAAACTTTCACATCTACAATTGAAGTGTGATCCATCTAAACCTACTCTGGCAGAGATGTTGCATACAAATCTAGTAAAATATATTTTATGTTACATAATAAAAATGTAAATTACCATACCAGGCTAATGTAAAAGCTACTTACACAATGTATACAAACAGTAATATAATGTTGTTATGAAAAAATATTATAGGAAAAAATATAAGGTACCTACTGATACCCACCTGAAAGTGCAACGAGATTAAAAATAATAATACAGGCTTTGGATAATTTGTCTAAGTACTACATTAAGTAAAACATTCAGAAAATTAGCTAATTGTTGAATCCTAAAGCGATAATAATAATATAAATTGTTTCCAAAGATTATTCAGTCACACAATCAATAACTTAATAAAAATGGAGAAATCACAATCGTGACATTATTATAATAAATAATTAGAAATTAAACGTAAAATGTGATGTTTGCAACAATGACATGCCGTCCGTACAAAGTATAGGAACAATATAGTGCAGCCAAGGAAGTCGTAATAAATTAACAGAACAGCTCGACTCAGCAAACCACACCAAAATACGTCAGATAGATGTTAGTACAACACAGCATCTCATCACATTCAAATATAACCGCTATGTAATTGCAATAAGATCTATTTCTACAAGGGATGGAAGTGAGTTCCAATTACACTTAGTCTCCTAGGTCACACATTACGCTCACACAATCAATGCTTTTTTGAGAGAGTGAATTTCATTTGGCTTGGGCTACAACTTTGTCGCATATCACCTCCAAGAACGAAGGCTATTAGAAAAACTTGTCGAAGTTCACATTATGTACGAGTATGTCCACACGACATCTGTTCACATAATAGGTTATGCGTTGGTTGCAGCTACATATTATGTAAAAGTATTTGTAATCAATACATACAAACCGAATGCCATTCACTCTACCCTGAAGTATCCTACCACAGATCCTATGTAACAAGAGTCATCGTCCACAACACTGTACACATCAACATTATTAAACTTACACCTAATACCAGTTAGACACGATCGTGACTAGCAATACTAACACTATACACATTATGTGGAAACATATTGGAGAGTTCTCAGCGCAAGCGTCACCAGGCTGGGAGGGGCTGGCTCCTATTGGCCGGGGGATGGTGAATGTCATACATCCACTTCGGGGTCGCTGGGGTTCTCCTGTGTCTCCGTGGAGTGCGGGGAGCCTAGCTCCTCCTCCTCCGCGGGGGAGAGGATGGGGTAGTCCTGCGGGGAGTCAGTGTCCTCCTCCCCGGCAGAACCGTCGTCCTCGGGGTCGTGCTCGTCCTCTGTCAGGATTGTGGCTGGTAATAAGGGTGATACGCCTTGTATCTGGGTGGTGAACACTGCAAGGCAACATAGAAAAGTTTTGATTGAAAAATAATTTCCCATAGGTACATCATTAATTCTGATTATTATATATATGTATTTTTACTTTTGAAATAATCAACATTCAGTTGCCAACCTTTGACTTTCACATGCAATAGATTGTAAAATTAAATCAGCTTTTTGATCTGTAATGTTACTGACGTCATGTTACATATATTTATGTTACTTGTCTACTGGTTATGTTTATCATTGACCTGGGGTGATCAAGTTATGTAGGTGCAGAGGTTATGGAATTATTTATATAAACACCATTGCCGGCCATTTTTATCTATAATGTTCAAGGCAATTCCACAATGTAAAGCAGAGTATAAAAGAACTTAGTAATGTAACGGTTAAAACAGCTCAACAACTAATTCTGTCACTACACTTATATAAAAATTTGCTATTGTTCATTTTATCATAAATAATACATGGTGTCCACTTAGAAAATTTGTCTTCTGATACAACTCGTGAAACCAAAATTAATTGTAAAAACCCTATTTCGTGTTGCACAGGGATAAATGGCTGTTGTCGTCGTAAGAATTAAAAAAAAAAATTCCGGGACATTGCACACAACGCCATCTAGCCCCACACTAAGCAAACACTTGTATGTTGTAGTATGGATTTGTAAGAAGGCTTAGTAAGTAATATTATTCCTGGTTTGTTGCTTTGTGTCTGAGTCTTCGACACTAGAGAGTAGAGAATTAATGATTAACCTTGGATATCAGGTTTGCTATCAGAGTTGTATTCGAGGCTCTCGTCCACGGTGAGTGTGTCCGTGTCGAGGCTGTCGATGGAGCCCGAGCACGACGGGGAGCTGTCTGGGTTGTTGTTCACAATCTGCATGCTCTCTATGTTGGGTATGTGTGGTCTCACCTGAAACACACAATCATGCTAGAGAGATAGATGGCTAAATATATATTTATTTACTAGTGGACGCCCGTGGCTTCACTCGCTTTATTCTGAGATAAAAAGGTTTAAATGAACATAACTTTTTTATTTACCAACCGATTGAAATTAAATAAACACTAAATGCTAAGTTAAAAATGCACTAACATGTCAGTGAAAACCGTAGACAAATCGGTCAAGCCGTTTTCGGGTCTATAACAAACAAACATACCCACAGACAAACAAAAATTTTTTTATAAACATGATTTTTGTGGTCTATTGCATCAATGAAGACCTCTCAACTTTTTTTTTTCAATTATTTTCAATGTACAGACACCGACCTGTTACAGCTTTATTATATGTATAGAAGATTTATTTATACTTGCACACATACAATTTTCCAAATACAAATTACATGTGCCCCGAGGTATTGGGGCATAGCAAGAGACAATGGCTACACTTAATGCAAGCCAGTGTTTCCACAAATTAAAATTATTAGTAACAGTGTGCACTGGCAGCATCATTTTGACTGGCCTGTTAGCTTAGTTGGTAGTGGCTCTGCCTTCTAATTTGGGGGTTGCGGGTTCGATTCCCGTGTGACACAAGTATTTATGCATTTTAAAATATATAGTTACTTGTGTTG
This sequence comes from Macaria notata, assembly GCA_927399415.1. NCBI lineage: Eukaryota > Metazoa > Arthropoda > Insecta > Lepidoptera > Geometridae > Macaria > Macaria notata. The sequence goes on from OV656727.1 coordinate 9,736,760, forward strand.
AGTCTGGTCGTTTGTATGTATAATAAGTATGTATTTACAAAAGAAAAGTATATAAGTATTATATCCGTTATCTAGTACCCACGACACAAGCGTTTGCTTAGTGTGGGGCTAGATGGCGCTGTGTGCAATGTCTTGAAATATTTATTTATTTATTATTATTTATTTATTTGTGAGCCAGATCCATTCCACTACTGGTAGAGTCCTTGAACATCAGTGATGGAAGTTATTGCTTCAAAATATCTCAAATCAAATAGTTTATTGGTCAAAAAATAAGTACATATGTAAAACATACCTATTTTATGTGATGTAGGATATGCAAATACATTAAGAAGTATTTGGTATGTGGTGGAATGACTGACTCCTGTGCTTGGTACCAGAGGTCTTGTGTTGCAAGGAAATCAGAGACCTAGTGCATTAATTAACTGAATTTCTTACATACTGAATTAAAACTATGCAAGAAAAACATTTACTTGTAGTTTTATTAAGTCAGTTAAAAACAAGCAACATATTCAATAATGAAAGCAAAATATTTTTTGATAGCTTAACTCACAATAATGCTTTTATAATAAATTACTAATTAAACTTTTTTTGTAATTTATTTTGTATTTACTCATTTATCCCTTTTGCAAGAGCTGCTTGCATGTATATTAAGGCGATAAGGCCACCCAATAAGCATTAAATTAGTGTTCTTCAAGTTTTTATTATGGTGTGCATTAAAGGTATATCTATCTATCAATATAACTTGAATAGAAATGTGTGATACTAAATGAATATAATGTCATTAGTAATGAAGATGATGATAGTGTCATTATCAAAATATTTAAGATTGTATTTAGTTAAACCACATGGATATCTACAATAAATAGAATAACTTTCAGTCTTGGTAAAATATTTGAAACTGTCACAAAAATTTGGTTTGATATTTTAATTAATCCAAGTTTTTTGTTTACACACTTACAACAATTTCTACAGACTTTATAGTATTGAGGTACAAAATTCCTATCAAGATTTACTTTTTATACATCCAAATTTCCATAACTTTTTACGATCAATATCAATATTAGATAGATCTTATTGATTATTTACCTTCATCCCATCTGGCCTATGTGGGTTCCGACAGCCTTTACATTTACATTCTGTACATGGTTTGCTCTCCACATAGCACGGACACCGCTGGCCACAGCAGGTGAGTTTACCCGGAGTAGCCGTGGCATTGCCACAGCGGCAACCCTTGCGCTTGCTTGCACAGGTTGTACTGCGACTTCTATTGGAAGGCTTCTTAAATCCTAATTGGTTAGACTGGAAAAAAATATAATTTTTTACTCTGAGTTGTGATAAGTACCTACAATAGAATTTTTCCACTATACATACAGTGAATCAAAGTTTGTAATGTCCTAAAAATCAAATTTTAAAAGGATAATGTTAGGGAGAATGTGCATAGATTTTCATGAAAAACAATTCCTGACAGTATTCAGTTAATTTTTCAACTCATATAACAATAGTTATGACTTTTCAACACTAAATAAAAGAAGAGTAATAGAAATAACATAGGTAAATAAAATTAACATATTGGTAAGTTTGCAGGCAGATTTCACAGCAAGTATTTGCTATGTTGGGAAGTATGTATGTGTAGAGAGATTTAGAGACATCTAAAAAATACTATTTTTTTCATCAATACAGAAATATTGCAACAAACCTTTTTACTATCACTATTAGGCGAAGGTTCACTTTGAGAAGAATCTATTTCATCTACAGCTTTTCTTTTTATAGTTATTTTGTTGCCTGAACCGGCATACATCACAGAATACATTGGAGATCCATTAGAAGTGGCTCTACTAGTGTTTGGAGAGTCTTTTGATGTCCTCGGCTCAGAGTTTGTAGACGTTGAGGCCACTTGTGTTTGTGTGGAAGCAGAGTTTGTGTACACACACGGCAGTATACTGTACGCAGACTTGGAGAGCCCCGCTGTGCTCTTGTAGTCGTCTGTGAAGCCAGCTCCTTCTTGTATCAAGTCTATGAGGCCAGAACTCGCCACGGTGCCGCCATTTACTCCCGCAGCTACTTCGTCTTCTTCTAACAATGTTTTGTACACATCTGTGTCCATGAAATACTCGCACAACTTTTTGTAACACTGTAAAAGGATACGCAACTGCAAGTTTTCCGCATAGTTTTCGTAGTCTTTGCACCAACTGCACGACGGCTTTAGTTTCTTCCTGCCGCCTTTGCATTTCTTGCAGACGTGGTGCTGACAGCCGGAGCTTGTCGGCGTGTAAGGCTCCTTCAGTAAGTTACCGCAAACGGTACAAGAAAGAGATTGTCGTAAATACGGCACCAAGCGAAACAAATCCGTCCAAGAACTTTTGTCCGCTGCGTCAGCTAGGATTATTAAACGACATGTTGACACGTATAAACTAGTTGCATTCATTGTATGACACAATGATAGCAATTAAAGGACATTTATCATTCAAAATAATTGTTTACACCGTAAAATAAAACTAACTTTACTAGCCAAAAAGCCGCAAACGCTTGCTTTCATTCATCACAAATTTTGACAACACAGAAGTGACAGTGACAGAAAACTACACAATTTAGTTGTCACTGTCATTGCAGCTTTTTTAAATTAGCTAACAACAAGTAACATTCATTTGTTTGACCCACTTTGAATGATCAATATTTTGGATTATGTAAACGAAAACATTAAATTATAATTTTATTCTTTATTTTATTTTTAATTACTTCATAATCATGACCACGGTGTATTAAATCCGCAGATCTATAGGATCTCCTGAGCCTGAGAATAAAGTCATCTATAAAGAAAATTTATGTCTTGATTGATTTCATACAGAAGTATTGAGAATAAAACCAGCAACTTGTTTTTGTCGCTTTATAGTCACAGGCATTTACATTATACGCTCGTTTCCGTAGGTCGGATGACACAATGGGAAAAAGAGACACCTTTACGATGACACATTATAATTTGGAGGTTTCTCTCTCAAGTTGGTTTAAATGCCAGCGAGAGCTCTGCCCTACTGCTTACGTTAGGTATCACCTTATTTATTATCATCAGCATATTTTCAGCATAATAATTCGATCGGGTTTACTTATGCTATCCAAGTACCTACTTGCGAAGTTAAATCAAAAAGACACTTATAATTTTAAGTCAATCAATACCTAAGTGTCGCTCCTATTTTAATAATTATAGGTAAGTTACCTATGTAGGTACCTAGTACTTGGGTGTGGTTAAAACCAATTTCTGCGAATGGTACCTTAATGACAGGAGGTATCTATTAGGTGTTAACTAATAGGCTCATTAATTACAGTAAGTACCTACCTACTTAGTTACTCGCCCTATCACTAGTTCCTAAGTACGTTACTAGATAAGGTAAATCAAAACAAAGACGTTAAATTTCTCCACAAATACAGGAACAGAACAACTATTAGAATAAGCACAATCAACACACCAATTGGAGCGTATAGATAGGAGCGTTATTTTATAAGCGTGTGCCCCAAATGATCGGTAGACGCCATTGTCTTAATAGATAGGGTGCGCGGGCGCAAGACTGCTGATAAAAGATTACCGAGTCATCGCAGCAGTATCAGTTGATCCAGCGTCGAGCATACACCTCCTCTGTAGTAGTACCTAACAACTGAGTGGTCGTTGATTGAATCAATTCAACGTCTTCCGTCGCGGATTGGTCCCGAGCGCTCCTGATGCTACGACAGGCATATGTTCCCTGTGGATTGTGTTTTGCTAGTGCGGTGAAGTGAAACTTTGGATTGTTGGGAAGATATGCTGAGTTATTGCTGGATTTAAAAGGAACTACTCAAGATGATCAGGTAATTACTTAATAAAGTAAATTACGTCAGTTAATCAAAAGTATATCAGCATAAGACGTAAACCTGTCCTATCGGATAAGGTTTATGAGGAGCCTTTCGTTTCCACCTTACATAGAAAGTTTGTATTTTTTTTATGTAGTTTGTATATATTGAGTAACTTATTTTTTTCCTATAATAAATAATATCAATGAATTTTACTTAAATCCGAGTAGACAACTTAAAAATCAATTATCAAAATGCAACGACCGATTGGGTAAATTCCGTCGATAAAAAAGTAATTGTAGGTACCTAATTATTTTGTTAAAGATAGTCAGGTATGTATTCCTAAATACTTAGTTAATTAATTTATATACATTTTAAAGCATAGGTATACCTAGGTGCAGTTCATTTAAGATGTCAACCTAAAAATCAGGTGCGAAAAATCTAATTGCGGAAAATTGTAGAAGGTGTGTTTGAGGATAATTTTGTGTGTTTTTAGTGATAGAAAGCTTGTTCTCACATAGGACTCTCTATTCTCGAGTACCTAGACCAGAAAAAATACTAAGTCAGGGCAGGGGTATCGAAGGATAATACTTTAAATCACATTATTACTAACTATTTAAAATAAATATTTAGGTACAATTAAACAAAATTAGGTGAACACAAAATGAAACATACAGTTACCTACTATTTCTAGCTACTATATTAGGTACTAAGTACATAATAAAAAAGCACTTAATAAAACTTTGGAACAGATTATAGACGGTCTATGTCATATTTTATACTTTACAGGGCTACCGCCTAAGAGTAAACTATATCACTATATTATCACACAGGTCTAAGTGCTCCAGACCACTGCCAGAGGGCAGTATGCCCAGCATACTGGCTGCATTACCACATTGGATGGCAATGCTGATGATCATGACTGAGGGTCGTGACTCCCCCGCAGAATTAATTCGTTAGGGGAGTTCTCTTGGTTCTCAGTACATATCGAGGTGGACGCCCAAGTCCTTCCACGGATGCTGGGGATAAAATATTTAAATTAAATCCTCAAATCGCATTCTCAAATCGTATTGATTTGAATTAATTGGGTAGTTTTCTTAGCTAAATGTCTTGTGGAGAATGCCTAGATTTTGTGTTCCTCATATAGGATTGAAACATGATTTCCTTTCGAATTACGATGTTTTCCTTTAGGCGCCTACTGCTAAGCTAATTGAAAACATGTACATAACTGAACAAAGTGACATATTTCTCAGTTCCTAACGTTTGTAGGTATATAGACGTAAGTTTCTATGCATTTACCGTATTTTTGTATTTTATGCTACGTCGATATCCTTGAGTAAAAAAAAAATTATTTGCAAAAAGCTGAGTGAACAAAAATCATGGAATTGCGAGTTCCGGCTGATTCATGAAAAAACGTATCGGCTTATCAGAACATGATTAATTTCGTTATAGCAGATATTGTACGCAATATCTAAGAATAAAACGAAAACGATCATATTATCTGCAACTTGGTTCAGCTACTATGACAACAAGTATTGATAAAGCCGTACGAAATCTCTTGATTATTTTATTTATTAGATGTTTTCTAAACTAATGAGTTGTACAAATAATGCCTAGAATTAGAAGGATATTAGAGTATTTAAAGATAACTTAATTTAACAGTTTTAAATTTGATTTAAATTGGCCTTATACTAGTGTTACCAATGGCTACTGCACTAGGTACCCCTGTATCGCAGCAGCCACACCTATAGTATTGTAGCGCTTAACAAAATAATCGATGGGTATTTTTAACGTGGGATAGATAGGTTTACGCTTGACTATAGCCTGCCTGATATTAAGCATTGCTGCCGCCTAGGATATCACATCTAGGGTTTATCATCTAGGGTGATTAGGAGTTTAACAAAAAAGGTTTTTGCATACAGTGAAAAGTTAGCTTACGTTATTACAACGATAAAGAAATTAAATAGGTACTTAGGTAATACAGAGTAGAGCTCTAAGTGGCTGACGTTATGATACGTATTACGTGCATGCAAACAAACTAAGCGAATTCTCTTTGCTACGACTACATATTTCCTATTTTAAAAACTAGATAACGCCTCTACTTTGTTTTTTGGCTTGATTTACAAAATAATATAGGTATGTATTTATTTTATTCCAGTAGATAGGTACCTACTCAAACCAAAATAAAATTTTATTTTTGTAAATTGACTGTCGGTACTTGGTAAGTACCTATATTGAAGGCTTCCATGTAAATAATCAATTGTCACAAGTCAAATATTAACTCCATTTTGGGCGCTTCCTTGGGTCAGATGACATGTTAATTTGTAGGTCGTTAAGCCATGTCAGAAGCCAACTCTGGTGTCGAGAGTTCACCGACAAAAACTATCGACACCAGAGGTGGCCACTCTCATTCGATAAAAAGAAGAAGAACTACCGAATTGGCGCATTCAATATCGCAACAAATAGAGTACATCTAATAAATGAAGGCAACGAGGAGGCTGCTAACAATTAAATAAACAGAGAAAAAAAAATTGCATTCTCTGGTACATAGCTGCAAAATGACAATAGCACAATGAATCAATAAAAACAACATCTTTCGATTGCGACTGTGAGGGCGTGGGCGCATCATAAAGATCATTCAGCCAATTGGGGCCGACACACCATACAGGGTTAAGGGAAAAGACAAGTGTAAAAGATGCAAATTCACATACATACACTTGAAAGGTTTTTTTTAATTTAAGTAGATCTAGTTTTCTTACGTTCTTTCTATATTAATCAGCACTGCTAATGCATAAAAATAATAATTTTTAGTAAAGTTTTTGTAGTTAATAATCCGGGACATTGCACCATTTGCACCATTGCACACAGCGCTATCTAGCTCCACACCAATTAACACAGTTATGTCTGTTTGTGGTGTATTCTTTTTAATTTTAGTGCTTGTTATATTTGGCTAAATTGTGCTCTACAAAACGCTAATAATATTTTGACAATTTTGACGCTAATAATAATTTGTAAGCCATGGTCTCATCCATACTAAGAATATAATTGGTATGTACGTACGTCTCATATTGGCTGTGTTCCACATGAAAATGTTTTGCATGACATAAGTACATTATATTGCATATAACTTTGTATGCAGTCAGTATACAGCCGCTACGCATGCTGCGCAGGAGTGCCCCTCACAATAACGCACAATGCTTCCGTTGATCAGCTCGATCAGGTTCAAACGATGCTAATAGCCTTTGTAGGCACTAATCGAAATAGAAATTAGTACTGGGTGATGTAGTATTGCCAAATATATTGATGAAGTTGTTCGTTGTTTTTCACGAAATCCCTAATAGTAATAGCTCAACCGCATACCTTACCTACATCTGTGCCTACATGCGTTTGAAATTTAACATGTACACTGTAGGTATATATACCAAATTGAAGATCTGTGGCAAATTCCTAAGTTTATCAGAATAAATAGGTTGATCTTGCACTAACATTCAAATCTCTGTGTACCTAACTCCAGAAATCCACTTACTTATATATATTTAATCTCGAAATAGACAGAAATTAGATCTAAGAAATGATGAATATCAGTTAAACTCTGACAAATCTTGTTTCTTAAAAACGTTTCTGCAAGTCGTCGCGGTTTTCCCGAAGGCGAGTTGCCAATTAAGAGGAATTAATTTGACCTCTGGACAATTAAGACAGTTGACCCCAGACCCCTTGGCAGACTGGAACGGAGACATTGCGCATTCATATGGGTATAGTAGAGTGTTTCACAAAATTACTTTAGTTTTACAGTACCGTAGTTAACAAGAAGTTTAGTAAAGTTACGTAGGTACTAAGATGTTGTACGTCTTGGATACATAAGTATCTAGGAAGGCATTTCAATTTCTGCGTTCGCGTAAATTTTCGAAATGTTTAAAAATATTTTTATTATTATATACTTTATGTACGAAACTGCGTCAATGGTATTGGTTGGTTTGGTTCTTGAAATTATGGAGCGTCATATCGTCTAATAGCTATCTCCTCTACGCCTGCTACGTAGAAGCGTAGACCGACTAATTTATCTGTAATTCCTAAAAGATAAACTGGTATCTGTACAATAGTTACTGCAGAAAAGTGCACATTCATTGTTTGTTGCTCCTAATAAAACAAACTGTAGCTCAGTTACATGTAATCATTGACTCATCATAACAAATCTTAGATGCCATAGATAGCGCACCTGACACGCCACTCGATAATTTTCAAGTTACGAAAAGCGGGTAGCAGCTATCTCCTAGCCTTGAATGGTATCTTTGACTGCGCCAAATTATAGGTAAAAGAGTTATCTATCTTCATATTGCTAAAGACAACATTATCGCCTATACTCTATAGTCCACACCCATAGCCCCTGCACGCTGACAATCATAATATCTCAATGGGTTAAGTAGATCATGGCCAATTACTTGGAAAATGTAGACGTTATATTTTAGGTCAATTTAATCATTGATTGTTGATATGAGTCATTTATGATGTAATTTTAAATGAAAAGATAGGAAAACAATTTGTACAGACAATCATAGCTATAACAATTGGGTGCTCGCGGCTTCGCTCGAATTAAGAAGTAAAACTTGCTTCCCCTATTTCACTTTAAAAGTGGCATTTCCAAAAATCCTTTCGTAGCGAATGCCTACGTCATAACATCTACCTTCATTCCAAATTTCAGTTCAATCCGTCCAGTGGTTTGGGCTGTGCGTTGATATATCACTATATCAGTCAATCAGTCAGTCACCTTTGAGTTTTATATATTTAGATTTTTATACGACGATGATACTTTCAGTCAGTTTTCAATGTTTTCTCCGTTATATCCCAGTTCCATCCACAACTTCATCTGTGGAAGCATAGTTCTAAACTACCTACTCTCGCACTCACTTACCGCCTACATGTATCGCGAATCGTACTATAACTGACTTGACAACTACACGTTGTGAGCTGATAATTTATTCAACTTCCGCAAAAGAAGTAGAGTAACAGAAATATCACAAGCTGTAATTTATCACTTTAGCGAGAGTGGTCATCCCACCTTTACCTATCCCTTTACCTACTCAGTGAGTAGTTAAAGGCAATTTTCCTAACAAAAGCAGTGACAGAATGGCCGCCATTACTGTGAGGGATAGAAGGTTGGACATCACGAGGATGCCTCTCATTATCCACTGCACCACACTATTATTGCATTACTTTAAACCCTCTAATTTGATATTATTTCGCATCCATTATTTTCATTATCTCTGCTGACATTAAGAATAACTTAGTTTTAGATTGTCACCACTGTGACGTGCTAAATTATAGGTGCGGTACGGTTCGCATCTGGCATATATTTTTTTCAGCAAATAATTTCCGTTCGTATTCGTCATCTGCTTACGTTGTCATAGGCATTTTATTGCCCGTAATAAGTGGTTACGTATGAATTAGCAAGGTAAACAGTCATAAACCTGAAGTAGAGTTTAGTCAGTATGGCATTATCAGCTGAATGCAAAAACATGTTTATCTTTTTTACAAATCCGTGATAGACGGGGAAACAACACGACTATAAACTAAACAAGGGCTATCTCTGGAAATCTTATTGTATTGTATCTATTCGAAAGGTGGAAATAAACGTGTACCTACTTATGTATATCGGTAAACAATTCGAATGATAACTGACTAGGTACCTACGTATACATTGTCCACCTTTACAATCGTTGAACACTAAATCAAATAGATCTTTATGTGGGGTCTCAGCACTGTCACTGTCTAGCACAACTAGAGACCTAATATTTCTCTGGTTTCCAGTACCTACTAGCAACAAGACTCTGCATTGGACCTTATAATGGGCCATCGTCACTATTTGCACGACAAATGCACTCGCTTGATAACGTCAAGTACCACAGCAATAATGTGTTAATGTCCATAATGAGAACAATGCACTAGATTACTTGAGTCAATAGTTCAAGTGCATATCATAACTAAATTGATAAATAATGAAACAAAAATTTAGAGCAAAAACATCGTCAATTTCAAGGATTTCTTGCCTGTCCCTACTTTGATCTTTTAAAAATAAATCTCAACACACTTGCAGACATAATTCCTTCCTTTGACATAATTTACTTTTATCTCGATGCAATTAACCAAGCATCTTATCATTTTAATATTTATCTCGAGCTATCGCGGCGTGACGCTGAAATTTGAAACACGGTCACGTCAAGAAAATGAAGCGCCTATGTCGAAACCAGTATTTTTATAGGAAGGCCTAAATTTTATATTGCTCAGTAAACATAATGTAGGTAGGTTACTGATGATAATATATTAACTATACCTACATACACAGAATTACTAGTTACAAAACATTTTGAAGGGCGACTAATGAATAGTTCAATAACAAAACTTTTGTTGAAATTTATTAAAACCCTGTACCGCATCGCATAACAAAGTTCGATCAAGCATAGAAGAAAGCATATTATACTGATTATATGTACTGATTTTTGGTACAGCTACAGTACACTGAGTCAGTTAAGTAATGAACTAAAGATGTCATTTCATGGCCCTTGTCATGGTTCCTGATATGTGGTGAGTGTGATGGCTATTGTTTAGGACTAACAGACACATGTAGTTCATTGCATCTATTTACATATTTCCACACTGATTGGCAGACGGCAAGTGTATTGAAATCACATTGCCGTTAGCATTTAGTTCATGAAATGACAGCATCTTTTTGACATCCTTGAATCTGCCTATTTATTTTTCAGAGAATATGTGTCTACTACACTTGAGACTTTTGAAATGCCACTTTTTTTTTTGAGACTCGGTAGTACCGGTATGTATGGAAAGATATGTTAGATTTTTCTCTGCCATCCATGTAGAAACCATAACAGCTTAAAGCAAGTTGGCTATATCTATATATCCTCCTTGCCATACTACCATTTCGAATTCATTTTATAAACTGAGTAAGTAATTATCCATACGAAGAAAGACATCCAGTTAAAAAACCTTTGAGCCCGTTCTTACTTGATATGCTTTCATATCTCGAGAACCACATTGCTCATTGCTGGGTTCAACCAAGATAACCCCGGGTACTGAGAGATGATTATGTCAGTTAGGTACAGTGAGCCTGACCTTCCGACCTCAAGCAGATGAGTGTATAGAAAGAGTTCTCAGAAAAATAAATGATATACATACTACGTAGGCAAAACTCATTTGAATTAATTGGTTGACGAGTGACTAACGTATTTCTATTGATTCAATAGATAAGAGCAAGATGTGATGAGTGAACTGTACTAATGCAGGCTTCATTGTTGCAAGATGCTTTTATTTTTATCACGAAAAAATGCTTTTTTTTAGGTTTACGACCTTGTATGTATTTTGCCATCAAGTAGCTAACAGTATTTGATAGACTAAGGTGGTAGGTACAAAATATAGGTAGGTACTTAGTCTTATGATGGATGATCGAAATTTTGCCATACAGCAAATTATAAATATTTAAGTTGTTAGCCAAGCGGTCCCTAGTGCTATTCGAAAACAGAGTTCCGCACCGCTTTCTTTATAGACAGACACAATTATCATACACTAGTAATCTATACACATATCTGAAAAAGAGACAGGAAAACAGTCACTTCTAAGAATTAGCCGTGCAATCAACATGATTCAAAACGATAGCACCTACGAGGTAAACTCAAGAAGAAAATAACATTTCTAACAACATCTAATCAGATAATGTTTTCTATTTCCAGAACAAACGATATATTGCTGGTGCTGACGCTGTGTGCTTCCTTCAACTGGGCCAAGGAGATCACCACAGACATCGAGGTCCTGGGAGCGACGCCCAACCACTGCACTTACGAATATGCATACGACATGTACGGGGCCCACTGTGCGGGGCTCAAACTGACCAAACTACCGAATCTACGAGGCGGCATCGAAGTAAGTTTAGCTACCTGAATCATTATCGTCGTCATTGGTCTTGTTACATTTTTTTATCACGAAATTGGTTTACGTTTGACTACAGTCTGCCTGATGTACCTACCATATATCCTACATCTGCGGAGAATGACTTCTGTAAGATCTGCGTGATATTTGCAACTGAATTTAAGGCAATATACGAGATTCACCGTATTTTGTAGCAGTAGCCATTTGGTAAACCATGTTAGGCATAAAATTTTTAGCCACTGTAGAGTTTGTCACTCTCAAATATAGTGACTACAACATTATATTAGGTGCCAGCTTGATAACATAATCTTAGATAAAAATACGCCTATTCAAATCTATTGAGCATTGATTGTGAAAATGAGGAAAATTCGGGTGGAACGATTCCTATAGATTATCTAGATAGGCACGCGCAAGCGGCGATAACAATTACGTACGTAGACGTAGGACGTAGACTATTTTGTAGGTATCGATTATATTATATACAAGGATTTTTTATATCATCCCTCTCTTTCCCTCATTATATATTATTTAGACTACGATAAAATATATTTCTTTGTCACTTTTCAGATCTTGGACTTCAGTGAAAACAAACTGCATGAAATCCACGCGGACACATTCCGAGGCTATTCGAGTATAAGATATTTGTATCTTGCTGAGAACCAGCTGTATTCTATCGAAGAAGATGGGTTGACATCCCTCTCCTACCTAGAAACGTTGGATCTCTCGAACAACGTCATCCTAGAACTACCCCAGTCCATATTCCAGCTCCCTTCGCTGAGGAAACTCTATCTCAGAGGAAACCCCTTACTGCACAAGAGTTTCAAAAACTTCGACTTGCCTAAGCCTATCAGGGCACCGTTAGAAGTTATAGACTTATCAGACTGCAAGATTACCGAGTTGCCAGATTGGGGGACTCTTCCTCAGTTAGATTTTTACAACATCTCTTATAACCCTCTGACGTCGCTTGATGCAAATCATTTCGCGGCGATGTGCAACTTGAAGAAGGTGGATTTGACCGAGTCGCTGCATGAGATCGAGCTCTGCGACTTGAAGCCGGCCGTCACGTGGTTCCAGGCGAGTCGGACGTATTTCCAGCTGGGAGATTACACGCAGTTGAATTCTAGAGGTACGTTTTATTTTACTACTACCTATTATATTTCTTTTTACTTCTAATACCTAGGTACCTATTATAGTAGTATAGTAACCACTTACAAGAATTACATTAATCGAGCGACTGTCGCACATTATGACATGCATAAACATATAGGTACCTATTGAAAGTGATACGATTAAGGTAAATAAATAAATGTAACTCAGAGTTTTAACGCATTGGCTATACCTATGTCTACTTACACATAAACAAATGCATTAAACACTTACATCTCTACTTTCAGAATTCGCGAGCTGCTACTGGAATAATGCCACATTCGAGGTCCACAACTCCACCTACAACCGGTGTAAAGCTGCATATCAACAGGTATATTAAACTAATTATCGAAAGAAACATTATTTCTGAGTGCTTCTGTATAGTTTTTCATTTCACCTTACAACTTACCAGTCGTGATTTCAACATGTCTATTTGTCGTATAACTGATCAATTGTAGAGCAATTGTTACGAAATTATCCGAATTTAATATCTCTGTAAAAAGAAAGCAGTAGGTACGTAGGTATAGCTATAACATGCTTTTAATTTAACAAGCAAAACGATCCTTCTTTTTTAAGTAGCTTGAAATAGTGGCTTCAGTAAAGTATTTTTCATAAGTCCTGCTATTATCAAAGCATGTAAGTAAAGCCACTTTCCTAAGACCTTACATAGGTTATTATATTACTTAAGATGCTTATTTACCTTTACTCTCGGCACCAGAGTTGGCTACTCTCATTCGATAAAAAGAAGACCCACTTACTAATGGTTACTTATGGTTATTCCAGGTGCAGAACATCCGCACATCCCGTCGAACATGGCTGACCATCGGCGGCGGTCTCGCCGGCTTCCTCATCGGCTTCATCCTCCTCCTGTGGCTCATGCACCGACACAACGTGAGGCAAACCAAGACCACCGCCGAGAAACTCAAGGACAAACCCAAGGACGGCGACAGACAAGCCAATGCGGTGTTATTGAATAATGCTGCCTATGAATAAACTGGTGTGAACGGGCTGTGTACTATTTTATAAGCATAAGGATATCGTAGCAAAACGCAAAACTTTATTAGCTTTCGGAGATCAGGCGAATTATCGCCAAGTGAGAAGTCAAAAACAATAAGCAAATAGAGGAGTAGAGGTACGGCAGGACGACACCGGTTTATGGTGGAAGTTCCTAAGACCCGCACGAAACGGTACGCTTCCACCTTTATTGTTCGTACCGCTAGGTTGTGGAACTCCCTGCCTGGCTCTCTGTTCCCCACGCACTATAATCCAGCGATCTTCAAAGCGAGAGTGAATCGGTTCTTATCGGGTAAGCACGCTCCATCTTAGGCCATAGCCTTACTTGCTATCAGGTAAACTATGGTCAAGTGCAAACCCGTTCAAGTTAAAAAAAAAAAAAAATTGGAACGGCGCTGATACAATCGGGGTATATCCCGTCGTCCCACCACTTAGCCTACTGGTGGGACGAACGGGAATCTTTAGGTATTCCCGTTCGCTTCACTAAGCTAGAGAATGATAAAAGTTGAAAAAAAATACATTCACGCCTAAATTTGCTATCCGTGCCGTGTTACGTGAAATTCCGAAATAAAGTTTTGCTCATGGTACTACTATTACTTACTACTGTAGTGCCAGATCAAAGACAATCTCAGTTTTCTAGCAGGATTTAAGGAGCTAGATATGTGATGATTTGCCATAAATGATGCCATTACGTCCATGTTATGTGAGTGGAAGTGAAGTGACAGAGACACTTGTGCAAATATTAGTACCTACCTAGCGAATATAAAACAGCAGTTGCGAAAAGAGCTAGGACCGTAGGTGTTAACTATATGAGGATGATTTGATGTAAATATTTGTACCAATATTTTTTAAATTTGTTACTTTATCACCAAATATTTTTGTTTTTAACAATTTTATATAGCATGAACTTACCACCAGATTCTTTAAAAGGTTGACTGACTATGTATTATGCTATCTTCTCAAAATATTTTATGTTAGGTATAGGAATTAACTAGAATTAAAAATAATAAATAATGTTTTAGCTTTATCAAGTACATTTAACAAAAAAGCTATTTCTCTTGCCAAAGAAGTTATTCAAAGACCACAGTTACGTATCATTCACAAAACCACTATTGTTGTTTATTTTAAGTTTTAAATCACTGTGATAGAAAATTAAAAGTTTTTTTTTACCTACAACTGTTTTCACATTTATGTTCCTATATTATAATTTTATAAAACATGCTACATCTTTGTTGATAGCAAACTCAAATTCCGTTTGAAAAGAAATAATTATATATTTAAATGAAAATAAAAACTGAAATTACATGGTCACAGGCTAAAACTATACGCAATTTTATGCTACATCAACTCAACATGTTTTAGTTAAGTAAACAAGGTAAACGAAAGGATAAGAAATAGACAGAGTAATGCAAACACGAGGCATCCCTTGAGTCGGCACAGTCAGTGGCCCCCAGGTCCTGTCCCGGGCGCGTGATACCAGCTCTAGGTGAATCCATAGAATGTTGTCCAAGTTTCGGGAAGGGGTGGATGCTTCTCAAGTGTCTTTCTTTTCACTTTCGTTGATAGATTTGGCGGTCGGCAACTGAACCTCTTTCTCTTTAGCCAACCTCTGCTTACTGAACTTACCCATACCGGGCTGGTAGATTACGATACTCGGGCGGTCCTGTGAGCAAAATAAATGATTAAATGATACGACACTTGGCTAGGTACCAAACTCTACTGCAACAAGCAGAAGTAAATATTCCAACTCTATATAATGTGGCACATACATCTAGTGCTGCTACAACTATCAAACGATGTAAGTAAAATGGTAACAACTTACAAGGTATGAAACTTTATTTACCTTATTTCGGATCCTCCTCTCAGTGCGTCGCTCGAGGTCTCCCTTGTCTTTTTCCTCGGACCCCTCCCTGTCAGTGGAGCGACTCCTGTCGTCACAGTTCAAAGACTTCTGCCTCTTCAATTTAGACTCCTCTTTGATAGGACCGTCGTATTCCATACTGCTTCGACGAATTTTCGGAACAGCCTTCACTACTTCTAAATTTGTCTCTTTTTTGCTTTCTTCCAGTTTCATCTTCTTATCCATACTATCGATAATTTTGGTCAAATCGTCAGTCTTCACTTGCGGCAGCTGAGTAAACGGTTTAATATCATCATGGTTGAGAGATTTAGATTTGCTGTCGGAGGACATGAGCTTGCTGATGGCAGCTTGCTTGTCAGTTTTCACAACATCACTTTTGAACCTTTCCTTTCTTGTGTCACTGTACTTTTTACTCTTCTGTTCTCTCGGAGATTCTTTATTTTTGTCGCGTTTTTCTTTTCTTGAACCTTTGTCAGACTCTTCGGCTTCATCGTCCAAATTATTTGTTTTGTCACTATCTACCTTTTTCTTTTTATCAGCCACAAAACTCGTTGCAGACTTGCGCTCTCTATACGTTTTAGATTCGTAAACAGATACATCTTTGTCATAGTCATCTTTGGATTCACTCTTGTCTTTCTCCCAGTCCCTTGATTTAATCTTTTTAACTTCATTTTCACCAGAATCTTCTTCCTGTAACATAATGATATTGGTTTGATATATATATGAAAACATAATGCATAAGATTTGACAATGTATGGACAATAATGGATAGGTATATAAATTAAAACTATAATACTCTAAGCCTTCACAACAATGTGTCTACCAACATAATTACATGGATTTGAAATGGCAATGAATTTACCAACTGGCTTTAGATTAATTACTGGCATCACAAATCAACAATCATGGATCTCTAAGTTAAGTACCATATGAATAACTATTATCTCATAAGAAGCCAGTTAAACCTTTGAACAGGTATCACCCCCACTTTTCTGACTAGCTTCCACTTCTTTCTTGTCTATCAGTTTTCCAGAAATGAGGGTAAAAGTGTTGTGTGTTTTCATAACTAGAGCTGGGAAGTGTGTGTCCCAATCGGAATCAGTGCTTATAAACTCATCGGACCCATGTGTGGGTTTCAAGTCAGACTTGGAGGAGACATTTTTGGCTCTATGCTTGTGATAAACTCTCTGTTCACCGAACCAGATGTTGTGACTGCTTGGACTGTATTCACATCTTTCACCCGCGTTTTCATCTTCAGATATGTCGCCAGATTTCTATAGGGTTGTATCAAATTAAGTGGTGAGAAAGTAACTGCAATCTAAAAAAACTGCAGCGATTTTATGAGTGACTGAGCAAAAAATAAAAGTAGGCATTTATATCTGGATATTTTGAAGACTTGGATGATATTATAGGTTACCTGGATTCAGTTTGAAAACTTCCTGAGATAACCACTTTCATATGAACTGATGCTTCAGTGATGGCAACCTACTCTTAAATATGTAACTACTACTTTTGACACATTTGAGCCATATTTTATTCAATGTGGTAATAGCTCAGCACACAATATATTATATAGTATTCAAATGCTAGGTAAGGAAACTACAGCATACAGCAAAATATACCTTGATAGGTCCATCCTTAGTTTTCCTCTCAATCCTCATCTTACGCTTGTCATTCTCCCGCCGGCGACGCTCGTCCCTCCCACGCTTGTCTTGTTTCCGAGCAGCCAGGTAGTCCAGCAACGGTGTGGATTGCACTTTCTTGTCATTTGCTGAAAATAAAACAAAGGAAAATTAGTCTGGACAAATATGGACATTTTAGTTGTAGGGATTATATTAAAATTTTACTATCACAAAATTATTTTAATATCATAATATTATCACCATTCACATATTTATTGGACCTGATTTTATCAAGCTATTCACAGAGTTATGTTACTTAAATCTGAATTCGACACCATAATTTGACTGTTGAAATAGTTTGCTTATATTTAAATATACATAAAAAAATAGAGTGACTTTTATTAAATGATGAATAAAGAGTTCATAGCTCAGATGACACAGAAAACATTTAAGTGTGATGAAGGAACTGTACAAGCATAACAAGGATAATAAATCATGTAAGAGATATTGTATGTTCACTGATACTGTTTAAAACAATAACAAAATAGCATCATACTGAGAGAACAACTCATACTTTTAGTAAATTCATATTGACTGATTACAATTTACGAACAATACCATTTATTTATTATATATGTTATCTAGTACTTACGACACAAGTGTTTGCTTAGCGTTGGGCTAGATGATGCTGTGTGCAATGTTAATTATTTAATTACAATAGTAATACATAAAAACAGGGGAAGAAAAATCACATTTACTTGTTTTCAGGATGATTAAACAAACAATGCAATGTTAAACTTATACTAGCTCTCTGTAGACTTAGATTAGAACTACTGCATCCACAAACATAGATTGACACTACAAGATGATTCATTTGAATCATAATGATAACACATGTATTTCCAGCAATTTGTGGCAGTGTGACTTTACCTTATATTTTTTTATTTGACAAATAAACACTAAATAATGTAATTAGGAACACAAATATTTATCAATTCTATTCATACTTACAATCATTGACCGGGTATGAGTACTCCAGTTTAGGCTGATTCTCCACTTCAGGTTCCTTGTTGAGGCTCTCCACAAACTCCTGGAAGATCGGGTCACTCTCAATAGTGCTCGTCTTGGGGTCTTTTTTTTTCTTCTTCTTGGGTATCCTTTGAAATGGTGCATATTCTGTCATACCTACATACTCCACACCTGGAAAAATGTGTCTGATTGGTAAGTTTATGTTTTTTTAAGGTATGTATTTAAAATGGAACACCTTTAACTTTAAAAGATCAAAAGTATAGGCCGGACATTGTTACAATTCAACATTGGGACAACTTATCTGCATTGTCATTTTTCATAAGTTTACACAATTCATAAACAATGGACAATTTAAAATATAACTACTGAAGCAATTTTAGTAAAAAAGTGTATGGTAACATGGTACATAAGTTGTAACATACATAACTAACCAAAAATGCCTTATAATTCGTTACTGCTTCACACTCAAATGGTTTTAACTAAGTTGGATGACATATTAGACTCAAATTAACAAATAGCCTACTCTTAATTCTAGATTAATGAGCCGGGTGTTGCTAGTTAGTCTATATAACTGGCTAAATGCTTGTGGTTTTGTTATCAACTATAACTAATACCTATGTTTACTTTATTCAACATATAAAAAGGAAAGATTTATTTTGAAAAGTGAAATGTTTGAAATACTTGCCTCTCTCATCCAAAAACACATAGCCATTAAATTTCTCTCGAAAGTCGTTGATATCCTCAACATTCACAAAGTTTATGTAAGCTCTAGAATACAGGTTATTGCCCAAGGTAGTGTCAGGTTTGGCAAAATAAAAGTAGTCATGTTCTGGAATAGGAGAAACTTGTTCCAAAAACGATTCCTCGGTCATGGTAGGCGGCAGTCGGCGAAGTATTATCTGGAATACAACATAAACACGTTACACAACCGACATAAACATGGGTATAGTCCGTTTATAGATAGAAATACAATTACTTTAGTGAGTGGTCGTTGAGCTTTTAGTTTCTTATCTTTACTCTTGTTGACGAATGTTCTACTGCCCGAGTCTGAGTGCGACTCCTTAGCATCTTGATCTTCGGTCATTTTCACTATTTCTTTAGAAATTATCCAGTAAATTGCACAGCATTATCAAAAATCCGTGTCGTGGTGGTCTTTTGGGAGCCAATAATCAAATGCACGTCAAAATATTAAGCAGCATGATATTGCACAGCCAGAATGTACAGCCAATAATTACGATACATAACACCGATTATATGTGTTGCCGTTCTTGGTCGGTATTTAATGGCTGTACGTTATTGAACACAACAAAGATGATTTGATCTAGCTTGTAAAAATAAACAAACTAAGCTATCTTTAAATAAGAGAAGCCCAATGAAATCGCGGGTTTTTTGCCGATCTCCATAATTAATAATAATAAGATGACAAAGATGATGATGATAGAATGTACCCAGATTGTGTAAGCAACTATATCGACCAGTTCAACCACAGATGATACTGAACTACAAAAAAAAATTGAGAGAAACCATACTATTTGACATATCATGTCATTCAACAAAATTGAAATTTGAATGAATTGAGGTTATGTTATTAAAAAGTGATGTGAAGAAATTTACTTTACGTGTAAAAAATAGCTGAATTGCGTGATAATTGACGACTTTTAGTAATATAAATAATCTTTTTATTTGATCAAGAAGTAATTTAAGTCGAACGTAACAATGATTCCTACAAGACTGCTTATTGGAAAAGCTATTCTTCATCGCACTGCTAATGGATCATCAAGAATCACTGATCATCTGAGAAAAACTGTTACGTTTCGATTACTTTCAACCGGCACAGAAAGTACTGGCTCAATTTCAGAAACTGCAGTTAATACAGACCTACCTAAGACCGGTGGTTTTGCGAAGGCATATGAAAAACAATCAGAAATTGCTGATGCCAAGGAACCTGAAGAAAACAACACTTTTGCATCATTACTACGTCGTTCAAAGCTTATGGATGTAAGTAAATTAAAGTTTTGTCTAATTGGTACACTTCTGTATACCTACAACAGATAGTTTCTTCTGAGTATGAGCTTGCCATCCAGACTTTCAACTGGTAGTAATAATGTAGGTAGGCATGTTACTCTGCATTTCCTCCACCTAAAAAATTGTGATTTCAATTTCAGTTGGGAGATCCAGTAGACAAGGTTGTCATTGGCAAGATATTCCATGTGGTTGAAGATGATCTGTACATTGATTTTGGCTGGAAGTTCCACTGTGTGTGCACTCGGCCAGCTAACAGGGGCGACGAGTATGTCCGGGGTGCTCGAGTGAGGATACAGATCAAAGACTTGGAGCTCTCATCACGCTTCCTTGGCTCCAGCACAGACTTAACTCTCCTTGAGGCTGATTGTAAACTTCTCGGGCTCGTGTCCACCCCTCTACGACCAACTGTGAGTTCCAAGTAATGTACCTACTTAGATTATGTAGAAATAGATGTAATAAAGTATTGTTGATTTTAAATTGAATATAATTACTGTCTCTTCTATTTCCCTATGGGTTAGACATAGGTTAATGAATTTATTAATTACAGTTAGAATAATTTGGAAGATATTTACAAATACAAAATATGATTACATATTGACATACCTAATAAAATTTACAATATATTGTTTTGTGAAACCTCTAGGCTTGTGCTAGTTGTGAAATTTAGAAAACATTGTTTCTTTCTGTGTGAATGTCTGTAATCTGTATTGTGATTAGCATTATGATATAATCGCTAGTCAGGATGATATCTATATAGACAACTTATTGTTGGAATTGAAACTTGGTTCAAAAATATTGATTTTGGATTAAAGACATTTCGAACTTGTTTTAAAAAATAGACCATTATGTTTGCAGCAACAATTTTAATTGACTTTTTCATACACTTGGACAACAGCTATAGTAGGTTAACATATAGGTACATTCTTTCTATTATACTACCATAATAAGTATTTAAATTTATTTTTTATCTATTTATTGTCTTTATTGAAAATATGTAAGAATTTAACATTCCTAAAATTTATGGAAAGTAAATTACTATTAGACACAGATTTACATCAACATTTAATAACTATTTGAACCTTCTGAAGTGTAATGTACATTTTATTCTTCAACTAGATTACTTGTCTATTGTATTTATGATAAAATAATGTTATAAGTAAATCATAATTTTACAAAGTGGTTTTTATAAATTAAAACTTCAAAGTATGCAGTAAATCTGTGATTCAATACATGAATCTATATTTTCTTCCATTTATCATTTGGAATGTTAAAAAGTACATTCAGCTTTTTGGTATTTCAAATACCATAATCTTAATTTTTAGTAGAGAGATAGATAACATAGAATTCCAAACATATGTATAATGGTGTACATTTTCATAGAAAGTATAGCAGATATAAGTAATGATATCTTGCTTAGATATCTACTTTTCAACAACCTACCTAACCATTGAATTGGTAAATGTTTCAAAAGTCAAACTTAAAGTACTAAAAATAATATCACATGTCAACACAAAAAATTCAGATATTCTCTCATACTATACAGTCTATACACAATTAAATTACATATTTAAAGATGCATATCTCACACTTGTAAAAAAAATATTTGTAAATTATGTGTACATTCTTCCAAACGCAAAAAATGCATTGCACACCTCAAGCTGATCCAGCAGCTAAAATATTACTTAAAGTTCCTTATCAATCAGATGCTAATATTGTACATCATTGAAGCCTTCTATTTGGCAACAGATTTGGCAGAACTAAAAATTTAAGGAAATATAACATTAAAATAAATATGGAACTAGAAATCCCAATGGGTTTTGAGATTCGATTCACTGCACTTTGTCACCATTTCTGGTGACGATTTCTTGGATACTGGGATCTTTAGTGGCATCATCGGCGTCTGGTTTGGCTGGTATCAGGTCATCGACGCCGGTGGGGAGTACTGCTGGTTTGTCCTGTGGGTGAGCAGATTCCCATTCCTTGAGGTACTTGACGACGGCGATGTGTCCGAAGGTCTCGGCCTCGTTGAGCGGGCGGCTGCCCCAGCGGTCGCGCGGGTCGTGCGGCACCTCGCACTGCGCCAGCAGGAAGTCCACGCACGCCAGGTGGCCCTCCGCCGCCGCCAGGTGCAGCGCCGTGCGCCCGTCGTAGTCAGACAGGGTCATGTCCATCCCGGACAGATGGTGCCTGCAAAATTACATACACGTGGAAAATTGTATACTAAAATAAAATAAAAACCAAAGCGTCCCGAATAGCCCGCAAAAAATAAATTGAAGCACACCCAAATGCTTAGTAAAATGATTTGTGAAACGTGTCTGATCACAATGTTCGTGTCCCGCAAATAGCCAATTGGATAAACAAGCTTTACTATCGAATCAAAGTGACTATGAACCAGTTGCCTAAATAATAGTCGAAAAACTAGGATGAAAAATTTAGGCCAAGGCCGTGACGTTACAAGCATTCGCGTCTACGATTTGAGTGAGTCGCGTACTTGTGGAGAGATATTTTAGTTTGAAGGTGTCACCGGTGCCGGAGGAGATGCCTCAGTCGACTCACTATTACCGGATGTAGTACTCTCAGAACTATCGGCCGCAGCCGGAGCACTTTCAGATCTACCGGGCGGAGCACTGTCAGAAATTCTGGCGGTGACGCTGATGGAAACAACACAATTTTTATATTCATGCAAAGACATGCCACATAACATCGTGCTATTTGTATTCATCGCTATTAAAATAGAATACCTTCTCAGAGCGCTGAGATCTCCACTGGCAGCTGAGAATAGAAGATTCACAATATTGAGGCCAGTTGATTCGAACTTGTACTTGCGAGGATCCTTTTTGTGGCTAGCATAGCGAATGTTGTCATACTTGTGGAAGTTGAACCGGTTTATTAGCTCCTGAAACGTAAGACTCGTTTAAAATTTCAGATATAAGTCACAAATTAAATGAATGATACATAAATTAAATAAAAGACAATCTTACGTCACAAAACTGTAATCCTCTGCAACTGTTGCCAAGAGGATCGAGTGGTGGTGACCACGTGCAAATGCCCATCACATTAGGGACTACTATCAACATGGCTCCAGACACTCCTGACTTCGCAGGGAGTCCCACTTTGAAGGCGAATTGACCGGAATAGTCATACATGCCGCAGCTGTGCATCAGAGAAAGCACGTTCCGCACTGAATCCGGACGAAGAACTTTCTCGTCAGTAATCGGGCAGATGCCTCCGTTGGCGAGCGTCGCCGCCATGATAGACATAATGTCGCAGTTTGCTTCCATTGAGCAACACTGAAATATAAAATAAATATAATTATAAATAATAAACACATTACACATATAATAGCGTCGACAATAACAATAAATATCCATCTTGACGGTACAAATGTAGGAACAGCCGTGAGTTGGTAATTAACATACCTGAAAATAGAAGTCCATGCACTCGCGAAGGTTGGTTTTTTCTGGGTAGCATTTATACTCGCGCATGTAAAAGCCAAGTGCATAGTTGCGGTCGGCAGCTTCTCGTTCAGACAAAAATACCGCATTGTTGAAACCTAATACTTCGTTCCCAGCCAGTCTGCTGAAGAATGACATCACATAGTCGAATTTCTCGGCAAGGGTCATCTCAGGCTTGTCCAGGCTCTTCAGCAAAGAGCATACCAAGATCGCGCCCGCGTTGATCATCGGATTATGTGGTTTCACTGAAGAAATAGAAATAAACAAATTTGTTAGCGTATCGAGGTTCTCTATGTAAACAAATTAATGTGTTGATCTAAAATATCTGCGAGGAAAATGTTGACATACTGATACGTGTTATGTTATGTATTACAAGTGTTTGTTCATCGGATCAAAACACAAACTTGTTTTGCATTCTGATATACAAATTAGTTATATTGTTATTGGAGTAGGTAGAGAGTGAGGTATACGTACTATTATAGTCCAGTACGAGTTCATTGAAGTTGCGGCCACTAGGCTCGGTGCCAACATATTTGTGTACAGTGTCCGGGCCCAGGGTCTCGAGTGCCATGGCGTAGGTCAGCGGCTTGCTGCAAGACTGTAGTGTGAAAGGCACGTTCACGTCACCTAGGGAGTGCGGACATTGTTAATTTCTGATACAAACACTCCTGGCTTGCCAAATGTATAGTTGCTATGCCAATCTTACCGATAGAGAATCTTTGGCCATCAATCGTGCACACACTGACACCCCAGTTGTCAGCACTCGCTCGAGCGAGCTGAGGAATGTAGCTCGCCACTTTGCCATCCGTGTTGCTTTTAGCGCTCCAGTACATCTCTTCGATGTCTTTTATGAAATCCTGGAAGTCTGGAATGACGAATTGGCTCCGGAAAGCTCTCGTAATTAGCACTATGTTTGGTGCAATTACTTCCTTGAAGGTCTTTCGGTCTAGTTTCAGAGTTTCTGGGGAGCCTCCTTCGAAATTGGATTCCTTGTGGACCTTGTAAAGGTTGTGCATGACTTCCTTGACTCGCGAATCATTTTTCCTAATTCCAGTCGTTCTCAGGGCCTGGAAGTAGAACAAGAGAGCTTGTAAACATCACCTGACGCTGAGTTTGTTTGTGTCTATCTAGATTAGGCCGGCCAATTATATCTGCACGTGCCAAGTCGTGTGTGCTAACTAGCTGATTGGATTATGTAGGTACATGTCTGGAGGACAAGTTCGGCTGTAACAGATTGCGTGATTTTAAACTCGATAATCTGATATAGTACGATATCGAAGTATGTCAGTCTGTCTGGCTCTAGGTAAAATATGCTAAAAATAACTTACCGCCAAAAATTTCCCAACGGGCAGTAGTCCTGTGTCCTCATTCTTGAACATGTCAAATAGCACATCGTCCGCATTTTTGTGTGGTCCCTCCCTTGCTCTAAAATAACAAATAGAAGATCATTATAATAGCTGTAAGTGTACATTATGTGGAACTATTGGTCACTATTACGTGTATGAAATCTATTAGAGCAGTACTGGTAATGGAGAATTGATTGGTTTGGCATACTTGATCTGTGTTATGGATCGTGACGAATAGATCTAATAATAAGATGTCGTAGGCAGGTGGCGACGTCTCACGGGTGTGTCTGCCGCGTCGGACCACCTACACGCACACATTGTCGTGTCACATGATGGTATAATTAGAAAAATAAACAATGAAAAAAAGAAAAGTTTCTCTACGACGTCAACGATACACTGAATTAAATTAAATCGGCGTTCTACAAACTGCTACGAAAATAGTATAGCTACGAATAATAAAAAAAAAGCTTTTCTGGTCGAGTAATTTTTGCTATAGCAAAATTAGTCGATTCTCTATAGTAGAATAGAAAACAATACGTGATTATGCTTTTCCATTTGGCACATGTAATTACTAGTTACAATTCGTTACAAAATATTTAACAATCTATAAGCCAAATAGCAAACAATTTTGAATTGAAAAAAAACTCAGCTACATCATAATACTTCAAAGCCAATCGTAAAACCAACCAATCTTAAATTACAAGCCAAATCAAGATGTTGCAGTGCTAGGACGAGTTTGGAAGCATTCATCGTAATCTTTAAGGCAAAATATCGAGTCTACTCGTACCAACACGAACTGAAAATAAAAGAGCTATAAAACACGTCATCATGACTCAGCCTTCATAAAACAATTCAAAATTCACCCCCTACAGTACAGGAGGGTGCGGTGGCATGCAAGTAGGAACACAGACAAGTCTACTCCAGTACTCACGATGCGGGACTGATGTTGTGTACGAAAGAATACCGTCTGCACCACGTGGAACAAACAAGAGTTTTATTTTAGGAAGCTATCTTATCAGTTAGAATGATATGATTTATGAATGACAGAAGTCAAGTCCTTGCTAGATTCCATACCTACTTTTATAGTTGCATAGTCAAAGTTCAGAACGACGAAGTTCATTATTTGATTCGTGATTTTCAATGTATATAACGAAAAAACGGTAATTGTCATTCCCATTAATACAGTAGCCTTACAATAAAACGTTGGACACAAAAGATTTGATTGATGATCAGTCAATAGGATAACGATATGTCAACTCTGTATTGTATTTTTAACCGACTTCTTCATAGAAGTAGGATATAAATTGACGTGCGATGTATGTGATCGAATTATCTCAAATTTTACTCAATTATAATCCGTTTAGGCTTCCAATCGTGTGAGCTAAAACTCGTAGGTATAGGTGCTTTGTATAATGTTGTATATTTGTCCATAGGTTTTTACATTGAAAAAGTGTTGTAGAGTATTTTTTTTAAATTAAAATTAGGTATGTTTCAATTTTCAATATATGGAATAGTGTATGTTCCGAAATGAGTTATTTACTTTTTAACATATTGCCATCCACGCATTTTTTAAATTGCCTTTTGTGGCGGTACCAATCTTATCTTTAAAGAACTCATCAAATTTTCAACCATTCATTCTTATTAGACTTTAATTTCTGGTAAAGACTAGGTGTAATTCAATCATTTGTTATTTATTATACGTTAATTTACTTTCATTTATTCTTGATAAGAATCTCGTCTAGGAAGATTAGGTATTTTGTCGTCATTTGAAAAATTAATGTAGGTACCTACATGATGTATTGTTTGCAATTGTTAAGGCATTGAAATAATGAAGATGCTAGAATATGTCATTTGAATTGGCACAGCACTCGACAGGCGCCGGCTAGAGTTAAACATGATCAATCTGAGTGGACGGCCGTTATTGATGACAATTTGTTTTCAATTAAGTGTCAGCACTTGTGCATTGATGGTTAATGAATGTAATGACGCTCACCTCGCCAAGTCGATGGATTGGACCGCGTAGAAGTGAGGCGCGGAGTTGCGCCATTTCTGAAACGAATTCACAAACTTTAATTGGGAATTAAAGTGTTAGATAACACTGAGCACTGAGCGGAAACAAGGAGTTTTGAAGTCCGATATTGTGGTAAGGTGTAAAGCGGCACTCACATCATTTTTCTCGATGACATAGTTGGGTTTGATTTGGCTGTAGCGCCTGAAGCAGACGCAGAAGGGTCTGACAGGGCTGGCAAGCCGGCGGAGCTGGCGGGCGTTCATGGCGGCGAGTGCGAGGGCCGACCACCGCGAGCTGGGGCGAGTGTCTCACGTCGGCGTAGTGCGGCGCTGCCTCCGCGCGCAGGCGCCAACTGACGCCGCCCTCTTGCCGCGCCACTTATCTCACTTGCACAATGTTTACACGACAGTGACGTACCGTTTACGGGAAATTCTAAATGTCATATCACGCTGCTCTCTTACCTACCTACATACCCACCTGAGACACCTTCGCGACTCGCCAATTGTGTAACTATTTCGATACTTGTTTGCGAACTAGCCGAGCACAGAGGACGTTGTTTGATCAATATCGTATTTGGAGACCTACCACGAAGTTTGTCTTGAGTAATCGTTTCAGATTAGGATGTTATCATAATGGATCTGATGTGTATGGAAAATGTTTTGAACTCAAATATGTTTATGTTCCTGGCCAAAAATATAATTCACACACAAATATAAGTACTTTTTGCTACGTCGTATTTGTGGTTAATATATAACGTATAGGTAATTTTAGATTTTTTTACTACCTCCAGTCACCTTTTTTTATTTTATTTTTTTCCAATTGCTCTTTCATTGATTCGGTACATCACTAGCATTATTTTTTTAATCACCTTAGCTGTGATTACGCAGGTTACAGATAAAGTGACCTCTCCATCGACCCAACAAATAAAAACACACAGATTTTATGGCTTTTGACCGATTTTGAGGTTACATTCTGAAAGTCATATGGCTATATTTTGTTATGATATTATACGGAGTTATCTACTGATATCTAATGACTACGTCCAGCCGAAGTTCGGCATATCTTTACTAGCATAACATTCTGTGTCTAACAACTAATCTAAATAAGCATAACGATTTTAGTAAGAACTAATAATAATATACCATGACTACGTACGAATAATAATATACTGCCTCTCTACGACACAGTATTTTACTAATGTAAGAGGCAGAGCTATTTGTAAAGTGTAACATATTGTTTTGTTTACAATAAATTTTTCGTTATCTTATCTTTATCTTAACTTTATGACAACTAAACACAACATTAACATTACCATTATATGATTAGCATAAACATAACTTTAGGCTTGGGACAGCTAGCTCGACCAGTTTCGGAAAGACTGGCGTGTAGCGGCTAGCGACCGAGAGACATGGAGGGAGTTTGGGGAGTGGGACAGCATAGGTTGATAAAAAAACTGCCCCTAACGAGAGAGTGATACAGATAACACCTTGTACAGCTATGGTCGTCATAAACAGTACGGCAGTCGTTAAGCCATGTCAGAGGCCCTTAGGTCGGCTTGATAAACTCTCCACACCAGAGTTGGCCCCTCTCATTCGATAAGAAGAAGAAGATAAACAGCACATAGAACCCATTACGGGTTATGGCCGTTCTACTATAATATATTGTAATAACCAAAGTTCAGTACATATTTATCGGTAACACGCATTTAAACTTTATGGTAGCTAGAGGTAAGCACGTAACATAATGATTTAAGTTAATATTACACCATTTTAACTATCATTAGTAATTAGTAAACGGATAAATGTGCCATTAGATATGTTAATTTCATTTTGTTGATGGTCAGCATAGGCGCATAGGTCAATTTTATGATTTCAACTGAATATTTCAAGCAGTAATATAATTAGTCTAATGTGAGCTTTATGGACCTGTTTAGATGCCTATTTGCAGATATTGCGTTGTGGTTTGCGGCTTGCGGCGGGTGTATTATGTTAAATAAATACTTGTATTGTGCAGAATTTGACAAGCAAAATAATAAAATCGAACACAAATAATAATATGCTCAATCAATGTAAAAGTAAAAAGTAATTACCTCAAATCCGTCTTCGCATTCCATGAGGAAGTCTTCGAATCCACCGTTTGTGAAATCTCGCATCACAGAGTGAAGCAGCGGCGTAGAGAGACACGCGTGCGCCGCGATCCTCGCGAAGTGTCGCGGCGCGCGGGACGCTACACTGGCCAGTCTTCCGCACACACCGTACTGAGCCATTACTCTACTCCCGGTTATAAATATACAGCCCGCGGGACTGCCAAATACTATTAGCCGGGACTCTATACTACCTATATTTAGCTGGCAATATTATGAACACAAAACACACATGACAGCGCGACACGTGAAAGCTGTGGGCTTGCGTATGCGCGAAATGCGCATATACCTACATATTTCACTTACATTCTCTTTCATTCTTTAATTCTTTTTTGAGTCATGAATCAGTTTTTACTAAGTATTTCTAAACAAATTGAGTCCTATAGGGATGAATATTCACCAACAATGAAAAAAGAGAAAATAATGACGTGAGAATGAAAACAATATCAATTAATTTGAAATATTTATTTATTTACCCTATGGGGCCATCATTTCATGGTATGATGTGATATTTTTTATGGCTTAGTGCCCACTGTACCCCCTCCCTCCCCTCTAGTGATGGTAATGGTAAGCTTCTTACAATATATATTTCACTTTCAATGTAAAACCTCAACTATTAATTATATTATTTATTCTTTCTTGGCACAAAAGCCACCTCAACAGGTACTGCGCATTTTAATATTATGTCCATTCTGAATTTTAAATCTTCAGGTGTGGTTATCGGCTCCAGTATAAATTCACGCAGAACAGCCGAGAGAATAGATTTCATCTCCAACATCGCAAACCTTTGACCTGAAATAACAAGGAAATAAGTGAAAAATTATAATCAACTATACACCTATATTATACGATAATAAGGCCCAGGCATAGTGCCTTGGTATGGTATCCAAAAATCACGATGATTCATTGCTCCGTTACTACTTGTTTGCGAGAGAAACATACAGTCCAAAGTACAAGTACAAGTGTATCTATGTGCATTATGATCTTCTCTATTATATTCTATTTTATGTAATGGAATGTTATTATAAGTAAGTTCAGTTATCTAAACTTAAAGCAGCATCTTGTGTGTCTCTACGATGAATATCTTATTTAATTTGCATCATATAGCAGTTTAAAAATGTGTATGCGTAGAGGTTCCTTCGTTAATGTCTTTTATATGGCGTAGCACTTGCGTAGACGCACATTTCGTAGCGATCGTAGAACTCGTGCACGCAATTTTTATCATGCTTTTTGATTAACCGAACAAGTAGAAAGTCCGCAGGTAGACACCGTTTCATGGTGGAGGTGCCGAAGTGTCGAACACAGCGCTTTGCCTCTACGTTTATTGTACGGACGGCAAAGCTTTGGAACACTTTACCAGAACCGTGTTTCCTGCGAACTCCAATCCAGGAGTCTTCAAATCTAGAGTTAATAGGTATCTTCTAGGTAAGCGTGTTACATCCTAGGCTGCAGCAATGCTTAACATCAGGCAGGCTGTAGTCAAACGTAAACCAATCCCATGAAAAAAAAAATCTTCAAAAAATTGATAATATATTACCAATTCGACCTGTATGTATGTATGTACGTGATATTGTCAGAGTCGGCTCAAACTTTCAGACATTACTAAACACTTATGTTTGTTGTTTTTCTTTTTCCCGAAAGTGCCATTGGTTATTTTTATCTCAACACTACGGAAGTGAGGCAGGCACCCACTAGAACTTGAGTGAACTTAGGTGAGATATTTGGGTGAACAGGTCATCTCCATAATAGCTTAATATTTTTGTAATTAGTATAGTATATACAATGGGACTGACATGTAATAACAAAAGTCCCTTAAAAATGAGAATAAAAAAAAACTTGAGTGAACTAGTTTTGTAATTTTTGACATTACTAACTAATACCCACCAATACAATTCCTAGGTCCAGCGCTAAAAGGTATATAGGCGTAGGGATGTCGGCCGACGCTGTTTTCTGGCAGAAACCTGTCCGGATCGAACTTGAGAGGATCTTTGTACAGGTCTTCTTGACGATGTATGTCGTATATGAACACGCCACAGTGCGTCCCAGCTGGGACTTTGTAGCCGCCTGGAACATGAAAATAATGGAGTCAAATGTATTAGTAAGAAAGAAAGAAAGAAAGAAAAACATTTATTGTAGCAAATAATAATGAAATATGTACAAACAAGAATTATATAAATTTAAAAATAAACCTATACTTAAAACTACTTAAATAAAATACATATACATATTTGCCACAATACAACCCCAACTCAGCATAATGCTGGCTGCATAGCAACCAGCGCTGGTCTTCCGTTGGGGTTGGTGATGACGTCACGCACGCATACATGGAATTATTTTTAAACAGAAACAACAAAGACATACCTAGACAAGTTAATAAATACCAATAACAAATACAAATAAGATGGACGATGAAAAACAATTCTATTTTCAACAAAAGAGTACGCAGTATCAACTATTTAATATATATTACGGTTATATACATACAATATATATATATATATATATTAGTATCATCACCATCATCATCAGCCGGTCTTAATACTGTTTACTGCTGGACGTTTACTCTTCTAATGTTCTTCACAATGCAATGGTCTTCCACCTTTCGCAGGTCACTCCCACCACATATGGCTTCCCACACCATATCTATCAATACAGTTATGTTAGTATGATGAAGACAAATCTGTCAAGAGTTGTTTAACCACTCCAGTGGCCTCTGATATGGTTTAACGAGTTTAGGTTGATTTAATTGTAAATAAATCTTATATCAGTTGAAACTAAAATTGTGTGATTTGTGTTTGGTATTCTACATAAAAAAACAGAAGTTCACACGACTTGTTCAGCGCGTAGTGTGTGGGCCCTTAATTATGATTGATTGGTTCACTGTTTTTTATTGCTTTAAACTGACTAGGAAAATAGAAGATTATGAATTAAACCTTCATTATATAAACATATGTATGTGTGTTATGTTGTTGAAATTGGATTAATCTTGATTGTGATGATCTATTAAAGCGTCTTATAACGCGTGTAAAATTTCGTATATGCATATTTTATATTGGGTCCAACCTGGCTGAGATCTGCACAAGATCGACGCAGATGGCACATACAAAGACATACAAAGCGTGCAGCCACCAGCAGTGGGATCCCAAGGGCTGTGGATGATGATGATGATGTATGTTTCTAAAATTAATTAGTTATCCACGATTTTTTTTAATATTTTAAGGAAAAGTTTTTTTTATTATATTTTCGTATTACATCAAAATGAATATATCAATTCTGACATTTGGGCGTATATTAGGAGAGGTAATTAAAGTTGTTTTTTTTTCTTCTAATTAAAGCTTGTGATTGGTCTCGAAGGACTCCAATAATTACAAGCTGTATAAATTGTAAGACAGGCGGTACTAAATTGTGTTCAAATTGGCTAGTATAAATGTGATTTTAATTACCTTAATTGACCAGGCGCATAAAGTGAACAAAACAACTGTGTTAAAAACAATTGGGCACAAAGTTAGGTTAGGTTATACTTTTTTATATCTTAAACTTATTGGATAATGAGCGAAAGTAATTACGATCGGCAGGAGTTTTTTTATATCTAGGTGTTTAGGTAGATTTCGCAAAAAATATTATTCTGATTAGTCGATATGTTATAAGCTGGTAATTAATAACATATTTGAACAGATTTAGGCACTTTAACGTTACTTTATTGCGGATTATACTTGTGGTCAAGCGATTGCCGAATTTAAACTCAATGTGTGCCTTAAAGTGTTTTAAAATCGCAATATTTATTTCGTGTATTGAGGAAGTGTATGGCTTGCATGTTGTAAACAACTAATTATTATAAAAAAATGTGAAATCAGTTTTATGCAGTCAAGGACAAGTAGCAGGCAAAACAAGATACTTACTTATTGTAAGATAAAAATATGTTGCATGCATTATTCGATCAATGATTTAATTACATATGTAACATTCATAAAACATTCATTGTGTCATATTATTTATAAGTAAAGAATCCGTTTAGACAAATTGAAACTTATTTGACAAAAAATTTGAGTTACATACACTATATCTTTTGAATCTTATCACGTGTTCACATTCAAACAAAAGAGTAAAGAAGTTTACTCGGTTAAATACTTCCTAAATCCTAAATTCCTACTTCCTAAATATTTAAGTACTAAACTTATTCAGAGACTCATCTGCCTCCATACTAAATCTCACCCAATTCGTTTCAATCGTTTAAGCGTGAAGAAAAAAAAACACAGTAACAACAACACACTTCGACCATCATAATATTAGAATGGAAGGTCATACTTAAAATGGTATCCTCGCTGAGCACCCGGCCAATCATGGCGACTGGTGGGTACAGGCGGAGTGACTCCTTGATGCAGCGCTCCATGTATCTCATGGCTGCTAGGTCTTCCATGGTGGGACCTCGGTCTGACCCGCCGAATATCTCGTTCAGCTCTTCGACTATGTTGTCCTAAAACAAACAGATTTTAATATCTACTGCACTAAAGTTTCCGTAAAGCTTGGATTTCCTAGGAAAGCGGTTCCGACATATAGCGGCCGTAATACAGCGGTGAATGAACGTTGTCTATGTAAACGTAATGGCGCGGTTTCCTAGAGAGCGGTAACTTGCACCGTAATTTACTTTAATTATTTTTGCGTCCGTAATATTACAGCCGCTATATGAAGGCACCGCTGTCCTAGGAAACCAAAGCTTAAGGCATGATTCAATGTAATTGTGTGCTCCGAAATGTCGAGCTAATGTTTTGACATTATTTTTAACGTTTTAAAGTGTTAGCTGGTCGTTATAGTTAGATTTTATTATAATATGTTATATCAGATACAGATCACAGTTAAAGCTAATACAATTTTTTTTTTTTTTTTTATATTTACATTAGATAGTCTCACGCTTGACTACAACTTGCCTGATGTTAAGCAACGTTGTAATCTACGATCTAGCGCGCTTGCCTAGAAGAAACCGGTTAACTCTCGACTTGAAGACCGACAAATTATAGTTCAAGGGGAATAGAGACATTCCATACACAAAAAAATTGGGCATAATTAACATATAACTAGAATAATTTTGAGATAATACATCAATTTGCATAAAGTTATGGAATATCACAAATTTAACTCAGTAACATTGCAAGCTGCCTAGTAGAACCTAATTAAATGCACCACTACTCCAATTAATGATGATGTGTAATCAGATGAACGACTGAGCCATGCGTAAAGTCCACCGAGCGACATTACCTGAACGTCCTTGTTATTTGCTAGGAGCATAAACGTGTATAATAATGCAGCAGACGTCGTGTCGTGGCCCTGGAAATAATTTGTTTTTTGTAGTTTACAAAATTTTTATATGTTCAATTTAATGCAAGAGTGGTCGACGTTAGTGCTAAAGTAACTAGAAGATTATGAGTAAAGTTAATGCAGGGTCATACCCAATCCATCTTCATGCCAAGTTTTATCCAAATCGGTCAGCCGGCAGTTTGAGAGAGAAGGAGGAACAAACTCTCCGCCTTTATAATATTAAGTACTAAGAGGAAAATTGGAAAATCGTGTAAGCTTTATTATATTCTTACTTCAAACATTATAGTATTCACTTCTTCATGAACCCCTTGTGCATCGATGAGGCCATCATTTTGTAGCATTAAAAGTAGATCCAAGAAAGCTGTGTTGCTCTTTCTTTTGTAGAAAGCCTCAATTTTGTCTTCATTATCATCATTGGTTGTTTGTTTCTGTAATTCCTTGGCTGAGCTACGTTTTTCACTTATAACATTTTTAGTGAACGCATGAACTGATTCGGCGTATTTTAGCTCCCGTCTTTTTAGAAGAGATAAATTATAAAACTGTTCAGGATACAAGTATACTTTGACACTTCTCTCTACAAACACGCGGCCAATGCCACGTATAGCATCCATATATTTTTGCACAGTTGTTGCGTTTTCGTCTCTTAATTTTATTCCCATCACAGTTTCTGAAATCATAAGATATCACTAATCAATGAAACATACATAGAGCTATAATAATAAAGTTAAACATACATAGAGCTATAATAATAAAGTAAAACATACATAGAGCTATAATAATAAAGTTAAACATACATAGAGCTATAATAATAAAGTAAAAAGTATCTAGAAATTTCGAGACTATTCTTATTGAAGTTGATTTATATTTATGAACTGCCACATACTGCATTTATAATTAACTCCACTGGAAACAGCCTTGGAATATGCGAACATATTTTGGTTAATATCAGTGCTAATCTTTGACTCCATTAAAAAACAACACGACCTCTAAGTAGATAATTTTTGCCCCAAGTTTTAGATTCGCTTTAAAACCCGGAGTTTTAGTTATCCTCAATATTTTTCGAAGCTATATAGGTATATAGGTATCATAATAATATTAGTACTTAGATTTAGATTTTATAGCTAGTAGTAGCAAATAGTTTTAGTCAGTTTACTTGCTTGAAATTGGTCTATTCCTGTTTAGATAATCTTGTAATTATTTCTGTATTTCTTACTTAAAATCTAAATATATAAAACTCAAAGGTGACTGATTGACTGACTGACTGATATAGTGATCTATCAACTCACAGCCCAAACCACTGGACGGAGTGGGCTGAAATTTGGCATGCAGGTAGATGTTATAATGTAGGCATCCGCTAAGAAAGGATTTTGACTAATTCTACCCCTAAGGGGATAAAATAGGGGATGAAAGTTTGTATGAAACTTTGTCAATTTTAAACCGATCGAGCCGACACTTTGCATGCATAAAGCTACTATAAGGTAGGCGCTCGCTATGAAAACATTTTGATATATTCCACCCCTAAGGGGATAAAATATATATGACTTCTATGACATCATATATGCGTGCTTTGGCCGTCATGTTCCTAGGAAAAACATATTTAATAACTCGAAGTATCAGTACCCGCCGTAGTTCACGCCTGAAATAATAAATAATATAAAGGCTAAGCATTTGCATCTGAAACAATATAAACAATTTAATTTAGACTATAACCGGGAATTGTACAAGTTCTACCGGCTAAAAGTTAAAGATTTAATTGACTTAGCTTATGCCAACTATATCGGCCAAACAAAGAGGAATATAAAAAGAGACCCTAAGAGTTTTTGGTCGTGCGTTCGGGATCAGCAGGGTGTAAGACAATCTTGCAGTGAATTTGAGTTTGATGGTAAAATAGTTACAGGCCTACAGGCCGCTAATGCATTTGGGGAATATTTTAAGTCAGTGTTCTTGCCGCAGCCTCCCAACTTGTCAGTGGTCGAGGCTGAGCGGAATGCAGCTTCCTCATTGTGCTCTGCACGTGTTGCATTGGATGCTGTATATCCGTCTGACATAGATTTTGCAGTTCGCCGTCTTAAAGCTAATTCTTCTGTTGGTCCAGATGGTATCCCACCATATATAATAAAGGACTGTCTGGCTGTATTTATGGCGCCACTTCACTATTTATTTAATTTGTCGTTAAAATCATCAACATATCCGGATACTTGGAAAGTCTCGCGTGTCACGCCTATACCTAAGTGTAGCTCTGGGTCAAAGGTTGAGAACTTTTGACCTATAGCGGTCCTGTCAACTCCGGGCAAGTTATTTGAGGCTATACTGAATAAGCATATCACTAAGCAGGTGGAAGCCCGGCTAACGGACTGTCAGCACGGTTTTAGAGCAGGGAGGTCTACAGTTACTAATCATATTAGTTTTGTCGACTATGCTACTACTGCTATGGACAACCAGAGACAAGTAGACGCTGCATATTTCGATTTAAAAAAGCATTTGATCGAGTTGACAATAACATTCTCTTGTCAAAATTTGCAGCAATAGGGTTTACTCCTAGGTTACCTACTGCAACTTTTTTCCAGTTACTTCACTGATCGTGTACAATATGTTCGGCTGGCTGGCTTCCGACCTGATCCTTACTTGACATGCTCCGGAGTTAGCCAAAGAAGCATATTGGGTCCAACTCAGTTTCTGATCATGATAAATGATTTGCCAGGAGTTGTCAGGACCGCTGAGTGTCTATTGCTCGCCGATGACCTAAAGCTGTACCTAGGTATAGACAATAGAGAGGACTGCGACGCACTACAGAGGGACATTGACAGTGTGGTTCAATGGGGATTAAATAATCGTTTAGAGTTTAATAGCTCCAAGTGTAAAAGTATCTCATTTACTCGATCTCATACGCCCATTACATATGATTACAATGTGTCAGGTGTCCCCCTAGAGCGTGTGGAGGAGATAAGGGATTTAGGAGTTACGATGGACATTCAATAAGCATATAACAGAGGTGTGCGCTAAGGCTTATAAATCATTAGGGTTTGTGATGCGTCAAGCTGCCAGATTCCAAGACCGAAATGCTATAATTATGCTCTTCTATGCTTTTGTTCGCAGTAAGTTGGAGTATAACTCTATTATCTGGGACCCGCACGAGAAAAAGTATACTCTTATGGTGGAGCGTGTCCAGCGGAAATTTGCCAGATACTTGTATAAGAAGTTGTACGGATATTATCCCTTTTTGTATACCTCTCTGTTTGTCTCGGGTATGGTGGGCATCGACACTTTAGTTTTAAGGCGTAAATGTGCACTTTTTCTCCATTTTTATCAGCTGTTGAACGGTCAGATACATAATCCCGATGCGCTGGCTCGCCTCGCCTTGCTGGCGCCAACTCGGCAGCGGCCGCTAAAATCTATACTAATATTATATAGCTGAAGAGTTTGTTTGTTTGAACGCGCTAATCTCAGGAACTACTGGTGCGAATTGAAAAATTCTTTTTGTGTTGAATAGACCATTTATCGAGGAAGGCTTTAGGCTATATAACATTACGCTGCAACTAATTGGAGCGAAGAAATAACGGAAAATGTGGAAAAAACGGGGAAAATTATTCATCTTTGAGAGCGTCTTTTGGGTGCGCTGCGGTTCAAGATATCATAAAATATGTATCAAAGAATTATTTCTCTTGAAATGATATAACAAAATGTCTGCAACAGTATATGTCTATCTTTTAAGGTTAACTCAATAAACCCGTTTTTATGGTAATAACTATTTCACGCGGACAAAGTCGCGGGAACCAGCTAGTTTTATAAATATAGATCCTATATATTATGTATATGATAGTTCCTATCATTTATGTTTGGATTCCTTTACGAAGAGCATGTTTGCCACGACACAGGGTAACCTAGTGTGGGGATGACAGTCAACATCATTTACCCATTTTTATATACCCTGTCTGATCTTATTTTCTTTAAGTACAAAAGATGTATACTAGTCTAAGGATTTTTGTGTGAATAAAGTAAAATTATTATTATTACTCAATAAACTAGTCATAATTAAGACTAACCACAGATTGTGTGAAGCGTAGAGTCTGAGAGTATAGGTGTCAGATCTACAGGTTGTCCTTGCGATGCCTTCAAAGTATGAACCAGCCTCCGGCTGTTGTCCTCGAAAACTGTGCAAAACTTCTTTAGAATTGCAACATTAAAGGCGGGCATCAGAATTTTTCTCCTGTTTTGCCATTTCGGTCCTGCAAAATGATATATTTTATCCACCAATTATCTACTAAACAATAGTCTTATAAAAGCGCGGCCGTATACATAACTTATATGTAACTTTTACGCATTGAGCTATAATGTACTTACGTACATAATGTACTTACGTACTAGAGGAGCTATCCAAGCCAAAAGTCATGCTCCATTTTGTTAAGAATTTCACCTAAAGTTCGCTTCAGCAATGAAACAATAATTGGTCGTCTAACCAGCCAGTATAAACACGCAGCGCTAGAACGCTTTAAGATTTAGTTTTCTTGCGACCAAAAGGTCGAAAGCGCCGTGATTTTTCAAGGCGCTTACGCGTTTCGTTCGATGTTTTGCATCAACTTGTGTATATTCTATGATGTTCACGCAATGGCGGCGCGTCGATGTAAACTCAAGCTTTGTCAAACAATAATCTTAAACCATTGAGGTTAATGTATCTTAAACAAATAAAATGATTACTTACCGATGATATGTTACACCGCTATCTTTGTTTTTTGTTCTCGAATGGTTTGTGCACGTTTTTAAGACACAGTTCGGCATTTTGATTGAAATTGCGTATTTGTATAACACGTTCGCGCGTCACAGGCGTTTGACCCGGACTAAGTTCACTGCAGTCACGTGGACTGCAAGGCGCCCCGCATATTATTACTTGGTGCTGTCATCTCTAGTACGTAAGTACATTACGTAAGTACATTATAGCTCAATGCTTTTACGAGTATTTTGTTTCAACAAAGAACGAGAAGTTCTCGGACAGTTTTCGTTAACAAAGAAACGTCCGTAACTTTTTTCGTGCTCAGGGATATCTTACCATCGCTCATAAGTATTCCATCTTGCAACCAAGATTCCACAAACCTGTAGAATATGTTTTTCTGATTATGTGTAGTGGTCGAAAGTATGATCTGAAAAAAAAATTTTTTTCTCTCATTTTTTTAAAGTAATCTATACTAAAATACATGGCATAAAAGCTACTGTTTGTTTATAATTCAAAAGTCAAATTCAAGTTCATTTAAGTCAAGTTTCGAGCATTAGTAAAATATAATCCATAGTGTATATTTTTTAACAGTGTTAGCTGAACCTCTGCATTAGGTACCTATCCGACTGAAAATAACTGTATGACACATGGCAAGTTAAAAACGTAATACGACCCATTAAATACACAAACAGACAGCGACCTTAATTAAATTTCTATAATAGCGCTGTGTACATTGCTTTTCCGTGAGTTGTTTATAGGTTGTATTTATTAGTGTTTGCTTAATATGGCATTGGGCGCCCACCACAATGTTCTTGCCCAAGAAAACTTCTCCAAATAATTAATTATCCGGGGTAGTCACGACACTCAGGAATGAGGAAGGCAACTCGAAGAGACAGCATGGGGCTTGAGGGCGCTGTGTGTATGGAATATTATTAATAATTACCTCTACATCTTCCGGTCGGTAAACATTGACCAGTCCGTACGGCCACGACCACATGGTATTTATTGTGGGATACTTCTTGTTAAGGCTTCTGAAGTAGTCGAATATTTCCACTGGAACAGCACAACTTGTTTTTTAAACCTATCCTAAAGGATCTTCTTTAATGACTAAGATTAGATTTTAAAGGTGTGAATGATTATGTTTGTTTCTATTACGCGCTCAAATGGATGAACCCCTTTTAAATCAAATTACCTACAAAGATTAATTATCTTACACTTAAGCGTATTACATCCCGGATTATTGAAACTAAAAGCAGGTACAGGAGACACCACAAGTGTTTACCAGTTCTTTTAACGTTTAAAATATTAATTTTAGTAAATACGAGTAGCAAAACTAGCTAGTTTTAAATACCACGAGTTTATGGACAAAAAAGACATCACTCAAAATGTCAAGTACACAAGTATTGAACTCTGAATTTCTGAGACGTATTTTATATACTTGTGGACGCCCGCAGCTTCGCTTGCATTATTTCAGGATAAAAAGTAGCCTATAACACTACCTACATACCAAAAATCATGGCGCCGTTCAGCCGTTTTTGCGTGATGAGCGTTTAAATAAACAGAGACACAGATAAACAAACAAAATTTCTAGAGTTTGTTGGAACGTGTTCTGGTATTAATATTATTTATAAATATAATATGACAAACATTGTATGTATATTAAAATTCTAGCGAGTTAAAATAAATATTTGTCAGAAAGTAGAAGCAAATTCAGAGCTTAGTTAGCTATATTAGATATTTCATTACGACTGCACATGCATAACATATGCGTGGGTGGGATGACACGTTAAATTGTAGGGCCCGGCTGTTTGTCTAGTTCGGCAGACGTTAAGCCATGTTAGAGGCCCTTAGGGTGGTTTGAATACTTTCGACACCAGAGTTGGCCACAATCATTGGATAAGAAGAAGATGCATAGCATATGCAAAGAAATAAAAATGGAAAACTCACCTGACGACTTAGAAATATTTTCAAACGCATTTCCAAAAACAAAAGAACGTTTAGGTCCTGGTATTTTTCCCAACAATCTAGCCCTATAGTTGTAATTAAATAAAATGTGCAAAAAGCACAGGAAAAATATTATGAGCAGTAAATACGTCAACATAGCGTCGGCTCACTCCAAAACTGGTTGTCGTTTTACGCTAGTATTAAGTATTCATATCTCTTGCAGATAGTGAAGTCTATGCGAATTGCAGGCTCATTATTATTGCTTACGTGCAGTTTTCAGTTCAGTTGGTGACAGTCAGAGCATCAAATGGTTATTCTAGCTAACCAGGTAACATAGATTAAGCATCTACTTGTACTGCTTGTACTTAAATATGTTTATTATTAATAATTTAATATATTATCTTGTCTGCGGTATACTACGGTAAGGATGAGGCTTTATGTGCTATACTGAATAAAATATATTGTTTTAATAGAAACATAATGTAATCTTACCTTACCCATTTAGAATACACGTTAAAAGAGTGATTATGTATTATTATAATTAATATATAAATCTAATCATAATGTCTATTATAATAAACATATATAGTTCCGCTAGTTATTCAACAAATCATTCCTATCTGATGTTATGGTTATTGCCGTTTTAGAAACTATCAGTTCTCTTGGCAAATTCCACATAAGCAGGCACTGCAGTCCGAAGAACTAAGTCGGCGGTGAAATCCAAGTCTTCTACTTTAGTGCGTGGTAGCAACACGAACTTTCTTAATATCTCCGATATTACAGACTTCATCTCCAACATCGCAAATTTTTGGCCTGAAAAAGATATGCTAATTGAATGAAACATAATGCATGTAATATCAGATCAGATAATTTATGTATTAGGTCCTTCAAATCGTTGTTTCACATGGCATGAAATAATTGTGTTTTCTCCCATAACATTCAAAGAAATAAAAAAAACATAACATTCTGGCCTTGTAACACAGTCTCACGACTAGCACAAGGCCAGAGGTTTCACGAAATTTATTGTTATCCGTTTTTATTATCTCAATAAATATTTTGTATATTTTTGTAATATACTATGGTCAATTTAATATGTATATTATACATATGATAAAAATAAAAAGCCACTGAAGGAAACATTATCCCGCAACACAAGCCCATCTATGGGGCTTAGCGCGGGACAATGGAATACCAGCTTGTACTGCTACATGTATGATAACTCCTGTATATTACCTAATCTAAGTACTGTGTTTATTTTGGCCTAATAAAAGAATTTGAATTTGATTTACCAATGCTATGAATGACATATTAAATTGTAGCTATGTCAGAGGCCCAGAAGTTATTTTTAAATCTTTGACACTAGAGTTGGCTACTCTCACACGAACTTACTTACTTAGAGGCTTTTAGGGCGATTTGAAAAACTCTGCCACCAAAGTGCATATACCCATAAAACCCTAGTTTATGTAATCCTCTTTGTTCAACCTTAC
The DNA here is from genome assembly GCA_927399415.1 of Macaria notata. Lineage (NCBI taxonomy): Eukaryota > Metazoa > Arthropoda > Insecta > Lepidoptera > Geometridae > Macaria > Macaria notata. Next base: position 9,779,618 of record OV656727.1, read on the forward strand.
TGTACAACCCTTTTGAAAGCTCAAAAAAAATTTTTTATGTTTATGTTTTTAATGTTATCCACTACAGTACTTACTTACCAATACAATTCCTAGGCCCAGCACTGAAAGGGATATAGGCGTAAGGATGGCGTGAGACGCAGTTCTCCGGCAAGAAGCGGTCCGGGTCAAACACTAGCGGGTCCTTGTACACCTGCTCGCAGCGGTGCAGGTCGAAGATGTGGATCACGCAGTAGGTTCCAGCTGGAATTGTGTAGCCACCTGGAAGTATATATAGATAGAAAACACTTCATTATATCACCAAAAAACAGGGAAAACACAATGAAACACACAAAACATAAAATAAGTTATAAAAGTATAGGAAGAGTAATAAAACAATTAATATACAGTACGAGTACAGGTACGAGAGTTGGGGGAGACCTTTGCCCAGGAGTGGGACAGTAATAAAAAAGTGTAGGTACAACACTAAGTCTTTTACAGGGTTTTCAAGAATGGTTATGTCAAAACCAATAACGTCGGATCAATGACTTTTGAATTTGATGAAAAAAGACACCTGCAACGAAATGTGAACAAAATGTTTGCACATTTTGCTCGTCATACATTTGGAGTAGTATTAGAATAAAAGCTGTTGATATTATTGACAGAGTTCATCTTTAAAAATACCATAGATTAACCAGTAACCCTCAAAATTCAAAATGGTTTATTTCCAGTAAAAAAGCTCATAGTGTCATTTTTTTTCTTCTTTGTCTTGGAAAGTAGTTTCTTCCAGGGACTAACATATTTTTTTTTTATTTATCTGTTCACATACGAACCTAACTTGATTTCCTCGCTTAGTATTCTTCCTATCAAGGGCACAGGTGGATACAGCCTGAGTGCTTCCTTGATGCATCGCTCCAAATATCGCATTTTGGACAGGTCTTCAATAGTTGCGCGACGCTTAGATTCACCAAATATATCCTTTAGCTCGTCGACTATTTTATCCTGAGATAAACAAGCATAGTTAAAAAAGAGGAATGCATAATCTAAAAATAAATAAATAAACATTGCACACAACGCCATTGAGCCCCACACTATGTAAACGCTTGTGTCGTGGGTACTACATGGCGGATATAATATAATTTTATTTTGTTATATCTAACAATAACAGATTAATGGCTACCGCTCAGAGTACCTAAGTACTATCGTATCTTGATGTTAACCTACCTGGATGATTGTGTAATTAGCCAAAGCTACTAAAAAGTATGTCAATCCACATGAAGTAGTATCATGACCCTGAAAATGATAAATATTAGTTTAACTTTATTCTACTCGTATCACCATCACATTTGATTTTGTATATGTTCCTTTTTTTCATACCTCAAACATGAACGTGTCTACTTCCTCTTGAATACCTTTTGCGTCTATTAAACCATCTTTTTCTGCCGAAATCAAAAGGTCCAACATAGCAGTTTTTCGCTTTCGATTGCAAATTTTGTCATCATCGTCTTCTATTATTTCATTAATATTATTTCCATGTGTGCTTAGAAAGTTTCTTCTGAAATTAATCACTTTAGTTGTAAACTTGTGGATTGTGTTCAGATATTTCTTCTCCAGTTTACCGACGGCTGACATGTAGAACATGAAGTCGAAGTACAGATATGTCCTTGTCACTCTATGTACTATGAGGTCTCCGAGCGCACAAATGGCATCTTTGTACGATTTTCCAGAAGTATCTTTATCAAGTTGTGTTCCCATTGCCGTTTCTAAAATTGACGTTAAATATTGAGATTTTATTAATAAATGTACGTACATAGTTTGTGACATGTGACTTTATATAAATTTAATATTTTAAAGTGAATTATAGTTTTGTAAATATGGACCAATGCCTGAAATAAATGATTTTGAATTTGAATTTGAAAATGTCCTTAGGAATGCCCAAATACAAATATCAACAAACTATTGCATAGATAACATTAAAATATTACCGCAAATGGTGTGTAAAGTGAATTCCGAAATAATGTCCACCACATTGACAGAACTTCCTTCAGATTTTTCCAGAATCTTTATTAACCTTTGACTGTTTTCTTCAAATGTGGTGCAGAATCGGCGTAAAATATTGAAATGGAAAGCGGGTGTCAGAATTTTCCTGCGCCTTTGCCATTTATCACCTGAAACCGGTTAAATCACTGAGCAGATCTTTATGATATCTAGACCTACGCATAAAACAACTTTCAACACAGTTTGCCTTTGTATGGGCTTATTTTTCTTTATTTTATACTGTGCTATTTTTGTACAGACTCAATTGTTATTATTGTTACCATCGCTCACTAGTAATCCTTCTTGTAGCCAAGGCTTCAGAAAATTGTAAAATATACTCTTCTTATTATGCTTCATCCCAGAAAGTACGATCTGCAATACAAAAAACTTTAGGAGAAACATGCTTATGCTCCTATAATTTTATTCATTCCAATCATTGTAAAATCCAAATACAAATGTAGGGCTCATTTGGCGTAAGAACAACATATCAGTAAATAATAAAATAAAGTATATCAAATATATATTACATAGTAAATTAAAATAAAATTATATTAATTGCAAACTGTACAGTTTAATAGTGTTACAATAATTAATATCTTCAATGGGTACAATAGTTTTATAAGGCCCATCAGGAAATCAATTTGTATTTCTGTGTGTGTATGTATGGAAGCATCATAATTATTCATATGAAAATTTGTACCTTTACCTACCTCAACATCGTTGGGATGAAAAATGCACACGGCTCCAAGCGGGTAAGACCATAGTCTCCAAATGGTTCCCCAAGCTTTTGCAAAGTCCCGCAAAAACTTGAAAAGCTGCGCTAGAAAATTTATTGTTTGTTCATTATAGTGTTCACGTTTTGATTTTTGTAAATTTAGAACAGTTTATTGCATGTATAGATTTTGTTATGTACCGGGTTTAGTATTTAAAAGTAAATAAGAAGGGTACCTCGAGGTATAATAATATCTAATGCATTTCCAATTATGAAGTTCAGCTTTGGTCCAGGTACTTTCCGCAACAACCTAGCCTTCCTATTGTAATTGAATGATAAATGAACGAGTAATGATAGAAAAATAATGCACAATAAGTAAATAAACATTTTAAACTATTCAAACTGCAAATATCTAACGTATGCTGCCAAACGCGGCTTGTGCACAATAGTTCAATTTCTCTTTATTATCTTATCTGTTTATGCATAACTTTATAATTGATCACTATATACAGTAGACACATCAGTAACTTATAGCTATTTCAGGTCTAAATCAATGGTCTCTTATTAATACTAAAATTTATTGTTACCTTATGTTGTGTGATCTTGCATTAGCGCCTTTAGAAATTATGTTAAAAATACACTTAAGATTTTTAAGAAGCTCGGATTATCTTAAAGTTGAACAAAAAAATGATTTCGGCAAAGTTTGCGACAAATTCATAGACAAATTTACACACACTCTCTATTTATACACCTATATATACCTATATATATATATATATATATATATATATAAATATATTTTAATATTAAAACTTTCGTGAGACATTTTATCAAAAGATTAACTAAAACGGTTTTCACTCACGTGAAAATCGCGTAAATGGTTTACGCGTTTCGGATGTCATGACACCCATCTTCAGAACGTTCGTCCTGGGCCGCGGCAACACGCAGACTGCGCGCCGCCGCGCGAGCGGCCCGCCGGGACACGGGCGCGGGGGCCTGTGGTGGTGGGGGTGGAGGCGAGACGATGTTACTACTCCCGGCCGCTTCGTCCTCGGGTCGCTCCACTGCTTCATCAGAGACAGCACCATCGACTGATGTACCGGCGCACACAAAACTGACCGTATCTTGATCCAAAGCTCCAATGATCCTTCTCTTCGTCATCGTATTAAGAGCTGGGACCCACGCCGGAGGAAGCGCCCATCCACGGTCTCGGTTGAAATTCGGGTGGCGGTTGATCTCTATATTATTATATTCGGTTTGATCAAGCTTCTGTGCTGGCGAGAGAGAAGTCTTTTATTCCACGGAAAGTACGAGAGGCTATAGAGATCAACCGCCACCCGAATTTCAACCGAGACCGTGGATGGGCGCTTCCTCCGGCGTGGGTCCCAGCTCTTAATACGATGACGAAGAGAAGGATCATTGGAGTTTTGGATCAAGATACGGTCAGTTTTGTGTGCGCCGGTACATCAGTCGATGGTGCTGTCTCTGATGAAGCAGTGGAGCGACCCGAGGACGAAGCGGCCGGGAGTAGTAACATCGTCTCGCCTCCACCCCCACCACCACAGGCCCCCGCGCCCGTGTCCCGGCGGGCCGCTCGCGCGGCGGCGCGCAGTCTGCGTGTTGCCGCGGCCCAGGACGAACGTTCTGAAGATGGGTGTCATGACATCCGAAACGCGTAAACCATTTACGCGATTTACACGTGAGTGAGAACCGTTTTAGTTAATCTTTTTATATAAATATACATACAAATTTTGGCACAAGCGTTACGAGGTACACTTTTACCAAACTTGATTCTAGCAAAAAGTTGTGTTTTGTGATAAAACTTTGTGTATAATTTATTAAAGATTGAAATACATCTTATATAACTCGATCGTGGACCAAATGTTTTCAATACCAGGACTTTGTGCATTGTTTGTATCGGTTATATAGGTATCAACGTATCTATCTTTAATTAGGTAGCTATGTAGGTCCGTTGAACTGTGGGCCTAGCATTTGAGAGTTGCATTGCCTGCCTACTTAGGTACATCAAAAATGGTTCTACAATGTGAATTGAAAGGAGAAGTAATAAATAAATAAAAAGTAACATAAATAAATTAAATGAATATGGCGAACTCTGGAGTTCTGGCGAAATTCTGTTTCTGACGCAGCACTTACGTTTCATCTGACCCGCGGAAGCAGCCAGATGTAAATGCCCCTGTCTTTTTGTCACGGTCACCCATCCAAAGTTTGACCGCAGCAGCAGTTGCTTTGGTAATCGCAAAATCGCACTTGATAAAGTTGCACAGTTTCCGTCGTCAAGTGAAATCCATTCTATGCAATCATTGTTTGTGCTACCAGACTGATAAGACATATCTATGGAATTAAAGCCATTTGATCGATGGCCAATAGGTACATGAGTCATACATGGTATATCTACACTTTGGATGGTATTATTATAGTGTTCTTGCAGATTGATGCTTTGTTATTAAAAATAATAATTAATAGTTTTCGTGAATACCACTTTTGAACGACATTCTTGACCTGATTAGGTATAATAATTTCACATGCTACATTTTAATCTAACTCTTTCCAACCCCAACAAAAAAGGGTGTTTATAAGTTCTCACTTTGTTCAATAAAAGATAAAGGTAAAAACTTTATTAACCTTATGACATCCCACCATATCGGCGAAGTATCGTAGTTCCCAATCCTTGTAAACTATCTGGTTTTCATTAAGTTTTTTATTGTTTCATAGAGGATTTAGCTCAAGAATTGTCGAGTACCCTAAAGAGTTTAGTCAAACACATCATCACATAGTCATAATTTAATACAAAAACGATCAAAATTCAGTTTAATTAACCATCAACTAATCGTTTAGCGAAAGTAACAAAGACTGGATCATTGCTTCTTAGAACCAGGTCGGCCATGAACTCGATGTCTTCGTGCCGAGTCACCGGCTTCAGCTCGAACTTGCGCAGGATTTCGGACACGGCTGACTTCATCTCCATCATTGCGAACTTTTGTCCTGAAATTAAAATTATATATATTAACTAGACGGTGCTCGCGGCTTCGCTCGCATTAAGAAGTAAAACTTGCATCCCCGATTTCACCCCTTTAAAAGTGGCATTTTCTAAAAACCCTTTCTTAACGGATGCTTACGTCATAACATCTACCTTCATTCCATATTTCAGCCCAATCCGTCCAGTGGTTTGAGCTGTGCGTTGATAGATCACTATATCAGTCAGTTAGTCACCTTTGACTTTCATATATTTAGAATTTGTTATATCTTTGAAAGTACTCATAGGTGTTCTGTTTTCATTGCTTTGGAAGGCCTTTTTAAGGTATGGCAAAGTTGCATCCGCCTCTACATGGCTTTATAAAAAGGTTTTGGGGTTCTTATCGAAAGGCTCAGCGCCTGCGCATCGCAAAGTAGACATTAAAACTATTGCTTTGATTCTGAGTACGACCTCACGAAATCAGTAGAGCGATCTTAAAAAGACCGTTGCAACATCTAGTCGGTAGGCTAGTACCTACTCTATTCTTAAGGACTTGTTCTTATGTGATAAATAAATGGATTTTACCAACAACAACAAAGTAGAGGTACGAAACATAAATAAATAAATATTCCGGGACATTGCACACAGCGCCATCTAGCCCCACACTAAGCAAACGCTTGCGTCATGAGTACTAGATAACGGATGTACAATACTTTATACTTTTCTATTGTAAATACATCATACTTATTATACATACAAACTATATTTTCTTACATACCTATACAATTCCTCGGACCGGCGCTGAAGGGGATGTAAGCGTACGGGTGGCGTTTGACGATGTTCTCGGGCAGGAAGCGATCAGGGTTGAACGCCAGCGGGTCCTCGTACAGGTCGGGGTTGCGGTGCAGGTCCAGGATGTTGATGTGGCAGAATGTGTTCCCTGGGACGGGGTAGCCACCTGGAACAATCATGAGTATTCATTTAATCAGCCTTTGGATCGTGTCTGGTGCAACGGCTAGCTATTACCATTTAGCGCGGAAATGCAGCGAGCTTGATGGGCACATTTTCACCGAACGCTTAAGGTCGGGTTATTTCGTTAATTTGACATTTAGTATTGTTTTATTTGACATATCTAAATATATAAAGTTTGACATGCTTATTCTTATACAATAAATACATTTTGTACATTTAATCAGTTATGGACAGTATTTTAAGATCCCAATTTGGATTTCTTTTTTATTTCCTTCCATAAGATAATTAGAGCTAGTATTTTGGTGAAATTCTAGATGACATGATAATAAACTTGAATCAAAACCAAACTAAATAGTTTCCTAGTTGGCAAGCTAGTTTCATCTTAGACTTGGAAGGTACTTTTAGGTTGATATACTGACTGATTTGGCACCAGATGGGCTGTAGTCGCACTTAGGCTTATAAAAGCGTAACAAGAAAAAACTTTTTCGATTACTTAAATCTAATAAAGCTGGAAGTTTCAAATGTTCTCAATCACTCAGGGTAATATAATCCAGTATACTTACTCAGCACAACTTCTTCATTCAAGCTCCTGCTGATGAAATGCACTGGCGGGTAGAGTCTGAGAGACTCCTTGATGCACATCTCTAAGTACTTCATCTGGGCCAGGTCTTCCATTGTGGCAGGCCTGGTCGAGCCTCCGAATATACCCTGCAGCTCCAAGAATATCTTATCCTGTGAGAAACCAATAGCAAACGGCGTTTAGTGGCGAGATTAAGTTTTCTTACAAGTAAGTCGCGTATTATCGAATCACCGCGAATTGTGAAAGCTCAAGATGCCGAGAACTTTGTTAATAATATGCCAGAAACATAATGTAAGCTCTGTATAACATGTTAGCGCCTTTGAAGATACTCGCATTTCGTTATAAGAGTATCTAGTACAAGTGTCCTCCTTATCAGATTAAATGAAGTGCCTACGTAATATCTCTGAGCATAATTTTTCGGCAGACAGATTATTCTTAATCTGACTAATAACATAACACTGTAGAATAATAACAAAGAATGTGTTGTGTTATGACTCAATCATCTCGTAGGTCAGTGGGACCGAAATGACCAGACGCATCGTGATAAAAACTTCATAAGTAGGTAAGATCATTTAAAAAGATCCTTTGCTGATGCAATCATCTACTCATATTACATAGCATCTGCAAATTTTGAGAAATGGCATAAAGACGAAGAAAGTTCTCTAGCCCGTGTCAGAAGGCAGTATATTGTAAATTTTGATACATGTATGTTTAAACATAATTATTTATAACTAGGTAGTGGGGGCTCGCGGCTTCGCTGGCATTAAGAAGTAAAACTTGCATACTATTTCACCCCTTTAATTGGCATGTCCAAAAACCCTTTCTTAGCGGATGCCTATGTCATAACAACCTGCATGCCAAATTTCAGCCCAATCCGTTCAGTGGTTTGGGCTGTGCGTTGATAGATCACTATGTCAGTCAGTGAGTCAGTCACCTTTGAGTTGTATATATTTATATTTTGATACATGTAAGTTTAAACATAATTATGTATAATGTATGTACCTGGACGGTTTTGTTGTTGGCCAGCGATAGAAGACAGAATGTGAGTCCGGATGCCGTCGTGTCATGACCCTTGAACAGATATCGTATCGGTTATGTACTCACACCATTACGGACTGTTTACTTCATTGCAACATATATAGTGCTAATAGACAGTAATGTATACAATGCTAGTGCTAGGTATTACCAGTGTTGTGGATATGAAAGCATTAATGTTATTCTAGTATCTTCTTAGCAGTCTGTGGTTAAAGTTTTAAATAGAGCTTCTAGTAACTTGTCCTTCAGTACGATAAAAACAACAACATTAGTTTTGTTCTACATTTTATTGAAATTTGAGAAAAGATATCGATACGTAAAACTTTATCGTGCAAAGTCTTGATTGAAATTGAAATTGAATTAAAATGAAAATTGTTTTTTTTTTATTAAATACCAAGAATCGTAGAACTAAAGTTGTTTGTCTAGGTCTGTACTGAAGCTGTCGATCTTAAAGTATGCTTTAGTTGTAAGTAACCCTGCGTAGTGTGTGCAGCCAATTTAAATTATAAGTAAAATTAAATATTTTGAAATCTGTATCAAATAACAATATACGTCACTGTAGATAGGAATAATATATGAATTGTTATTACAGAGATTAAACTATTTAAATATTTTTGTGTGTGACTATCTTCTGATAGCCTGTCTTTTAACGTGCATGATGATGATAATAATCATATGATAATACCTGATCGTCTGTTGATATTTTTTAGCTTTTTTAAATTTTCCATGCGAATATGTTTATAAAGTTTTTTTAGTTGATAACACTTTAAGCACTTAGTGATTATGTATACCTATATTTTGGGTAATGTTTGGTAGCCATGCAAAACAAGCAGTTGATGACTTCCGTGGATAGACATACACACAAGAAAAAGTCTCAATAATGCGTAGGTACTTGTAATGCAAATTGTCTGTACATCACTATTTAAAAGTAAACAGAAATACTTTTTCTCTTTTAGCATGTAAGTAGTTCTGTAATTGTGGGTTGTCGATTTCGACCTTGTCCGTCTGACTATTGTTTCAAAATAATATTTTATTAGAAATGCCTATTTGCAATGTAAATTAGTGTTGTTTTTCAAGCTTACCTCAAACATGAATGTGTCCACTTCTTCTTGTATTCCTACAGCGTCAATGTGACCATCTTTCTCGGCCAGCAACAACAAATCTAACAGCGCTGTTTTCCGTTTGTTTTTGTAAACCACATCATCATAATCGTTGTCATCTTCTGGTAGTTTCACACCGTACTGATTGACATAATCTCTGCGATCTCTAATCACCTTCTCAGTAAAACTGTGAACTGCTTTCAAATGTTTCCGCATGGTCCTTGAAGCTGCAGTCAGATTGAAGATGAAGTCAAGAATGAGGTAGACTCTCATAAATCTGTATAGAAGGACCTTCCCTAGGTCGTATAAGGCATTTTTATAAGTTCTTCCAGCTCCTGATACCTCGTCGTTAAGTTTAGTGCCCATTGCGGTTTCTAAAAGAGATAATATAATTTAATATTTCAACGTGGTCTTTAGTTCTGTAGTCGTGGGTTTCATACATTGTTGCTTATGGCTTTAATGGTGGCTGTTTACTATGATAGCATGCCGATACATCGTGCTGCCCCGAGATATAACCATTGTGATCAACTGATTGTTCTGTGGATACTTTTCATTCCCATCAACCCATTCGCCTTACCAACTCAACCTGTCGGCACAACTACCACGGTCAACTGGTTGAGTCATCCATTACTCCCAATACCACTACTATCAGTGTTATATCAAGCAGTAGTAGCAATTTGTTTTAGACCTATCCTATATGAACAATATTTTTCTGACCTTTTATTTACACCAGGTGTCTGACCTGGTATAAAACAGCTATAAAACTTACCGCAAATGGAGTGTAAGGTGAAATCTGACATGACAGGCACGATGTCCACGGTCTCTCCCGACACTTCCTCCAGCTTCTCCACCATCCTCTGGCTGTTCTCACGGAGGACGATGTAGAACTGTCGCAAAATGTTGAAGTGGAATGCTGGTGTCAGCAGTTTTCGGCGCTGTTGCCATTTTTCCCCTAGAAATTGCATAGGATAGCCATTTGGCATTTTTTTCTTTATGGGTCCTAATTTTTTACGCTCAAATATTAGGACAGACCGTTTTCCTTATGAATTACTATTAAATAAGTGGCTCAATAAATGTACTGGAAATACAAATATATATTAAGTATAAATTGTTCGTTGTCATATTATGCTTTCGTTCTTATTCCAAGCCATATCATTAAACTGTAAAAATAAAGAATTGAATGGATAAAGACAGAAAATAGCTGACCCACCTTTACTGACGAGAAGACCATCGCGCAACCACGGCTTTAGAAGCGTGTAAATAGTACTTTTCTCATTGAACCGGACACTAGAGGTCACTATCTGCAAAAAAACTTTGAATTAAACGACTTTGACTTGTTATGTTTTAGTTTCTCTTTATTTAGATAAATATTTCAAAACACATATTTGCTTATTTTATTGTTAAAGTTAGTTATCATAACAATATATCATATCCATCCAGATATATATTTGGTAACGACTTTGTAACAAATTTAAATCTGTTTTGTTTTATAACAATATACAAACCTCAATATCTTCTGGGTTATAAATATTAACAGCCCCGAGGGGAGGAGCCCAGATTTTAAATATGTTTTTGTATTGTTTCGCCCATACTCTGCCCAATTTCATCAATTCCACTGAAATCAAATGAATAAAATACTTAGTAGTAAATTGATTGGATACTGCTATTTACCTTCATTTTGAATCAGATATTTTATCTTATCATTGGGTACGAAGTCTACTGAACTATTGAGAGACATAAGTTAGTGTCATGGTTTCAGATATGCAGTCTTTAATATTTGTAAAATAAAATTAGTTCCATTTGCATTTTTGAAAGGCCAACCGTTGTTAATAAATACTGCCAGAGTTTATTCAGAAAGCACGCCTCAAAGTTTTCGATCAAACAAACTTGGTTTAGTTATTGAATATGTGTATCTATGTAGTAGAGGTCAGTTGGCAAAAGTTCTTGCGATCCCATGCTGCTTCTTTAGATGCGGGTAGCTTAGCTTTGTCAAACCAAGCATAAGAGAGAATTACTTCTATAATAATAGGTATATGACTGACAGATCAAGTTAAGAGCTTAGAATACCATAATAATACTAGCGGACCCGAAACACTTCGTCCTGTCTGTTGACTCTACTCTACGTTTTAGTTAGAAAACGTTAATGGGAAAAGTGCTGTTTTAAGGGTTTTTTCCGGCAATTATACGATTTTTTCTAACCACCCTTGGCTGAAGTCAGAAAAAAAAGAGCAATAAAAAAAAAGATTTGACCAAATTTGCTGGAGTTGTTATGCGCTCACCAACACATTTTGCGATTCATTTTTATAGTATAGAATAGATGAACAAATAATATTTCAGTTCCATCATGTTTGCATGAATGCTGTGATTGTTGTGATTTTGAGTAGTTCGTTCATAAATATCTGCAATAAAATACAAGTGCTAATAGTACTAAGAACTAGCTAATAGTTTACTATTATCACATAATATTGTACCTTGTAAAATAACTTTTTATGACAAGTACTAAATTATATTGTTATTAATTACATTAGTATCGTGGCAGCATAAGCAAATGGTTTCTATAGTAATCTATAGCTAGCTAAAGAGGGTCGAAAATCTGAACATTCAAGATATTAAAAAAAAATGGTTAAAGATACTTAGCATTGTTAACAGAACACGTTCCAACAATTTATAGATATTTTGTCTCTTTATCTTTTTCTCGGTGTCTCCGTTTGTCTGTTTATTTAAATGCAATGCTTAGCCGATTTTGACGGAGTTTTCTCTAATGGGTGCATTCTTCACTTAAAATTTGGTGTAGGATTTCTTTCAAGGAATGCATAAATAAAAAAGTTATTGATATTTTATTAAACTAAACAAGGCGCAATAAACCCGTTTGATTTTACAGGGTACTCTATGGTTGAGCAAGCATCACTGCGGGCATATCCACTAGAGTACAATCTAAACATAAAATAAGCTAAAGTCTGAACATTAAAAATATACAAAAAATGAATGGAGATACATCGAATTAAAAACAAAACACGTTCGAACTGTTTCGAGAATCATTGTCTATTTATCTGTGTCTCTGTTTATTAAAACGTTCATAACGCAAAAACAGCTGAACGAACGGATCACTATAATTTTGGTATCAGGTCAAAGCAGTGTCGTAGGCTACGTTTCATCCTGAAATAATGCGAGTAAAGCCGCGGGCTTGCACTAGTAGAACATATATGTACACTACAGTCGTACTCGTAGGAAGGTACAAAGTACGCTTTAGAATTGTATGCAATAGAGAACTGATAACTAACCTCAGATTGGGAAAGGCCTCAGATTGGGAAAGGTCAGAAATTACAGATTACATTAGGTTTATAAATAAACAGGCGTATCAACGTTACACACTTATGTTGTGACGGCGAAAGTTCGTACATATGAGTGATCAAGTATGATTGATAGTACATAATAATAAATATTCCGGGACATTCCACAGAGCTAGCAAACGCTTGTGTCATGGGTACTAGATAAGAGATAACGGATATAATACTTATATACTTTTTTTTGTAAATACATACTTATTATACATACAAATATATGTATAACGTAAATATATCGCAACGATACATATACTATCAAAAACATTACTTACAGAGAGACGCAATTCCCCGCAGAATAAATTAATTTCTGAATTCTCTTAGGTACACACATCATGGTATGCGCCAGGTCTTTCCACTGATGACATGTTATATTCGGATTTCGTGACCACAAACATATCAATACTATGATTTCCTTCATCAATAAGCGAGTGCGAAAAAAGTAGCTAGTAGTAAACATGTGTACGATAAATAATTAATTTAGGTCTCAGCCTTGTACAAGTGATACCTATAGCATATTTGAATGTATGTACTTATAAAATACATATTGCAGAATTGAGTACATACACATAAAGGCGATAACGATGTTACTGATAGCAATATTAAATGCATATAAGACCAACGGTACTTGAATGATTTAATGTATCACTGCTATTTTTTTATAATAAGGTCTAAATAACTGAAAGTTTGACTAGCAGATTCCGTCAGTAAACTATTGTAGCTTTTTTATTTATAATGCTGATGAACGATATCTTTATGGGCCAATTTAACACAAAAAATGGTTCATGCTTAAATTTATAGAATAGCATCATTGTTAATTTATTATAATTTTATTGTACTCTGTATTCTTTGGCAGTGCTTAGTGCTACCATCTACACATAACTTTAGAAAACAAGCCGAATTCGAACCAATGTGCGTCAGGATGAAAACCAGACGCTGGATCAGCTGAGCCACAGTCGCTTTAAACATGTATGTACTGTACCTACATATATAAAACATTACAAAATCAAAAACTTCATCGTAACAAATTCCATCAAAATAGGTCGGACAAAGTTGCCTCCTTAGTACAAGTACATTATGGACAAACAAAAACTAATTTGGTCGGTGGATATTTATATATATATTATATGCATGTATGTGTGTTTATGTAAACCCTAATCAAAGACATGAGTCATACAGTCATTCTGCGCATGGTTAAAATTTAATTGATGTACATTCTCTTTCTTATTTTAAATGCTAATTTTAATGTATTCTGACTTGGATTTATCTTATTTCGAGATATCTAAACTAATATTATAAAGTTTGTTTGTTTGTTTGAACGCGCTAATCTCAGGAACTACTGGTGCGAATTGAAAAATTATTTTTGTGCTTAATAGACTATTTATCGAGGAAGGCTTTAGGCTATATAACATCACGCTGCAACTAATAGGAACAAAGAAACAATGGAAAATGTGGAGAAAACAGGAAAAATTATTCATCTTTCAGGGCTTCCGTTGCGTGCGCTGCGAAAACGGTTTAAAATATCAAAAAAATAAGTATTGAAGATTTATTTTTCTTAAACTTATCTAACAAAATGTCCCCGACAGTATATGTCTATCTTTTAAGATTAACTCACTAGAACGGTTTTATGGTAATCAAATTTGGTCGAAATTGATGCATTATTACCAATTATTTGTTAATTGTATCAACATAATAACATTAATCTTAATCCAAATAAATGTGTTGTTTAATTGTGAACAAAATTGAAATATGATGCCCAAAATAACTATTCCACGCGGACGAAGTCGCGGGGCACAGCTAGCTTATAATATTTTAGTATACATCATTTCTTAGACAACTCGTCTAATTTTTTAATTTTGTTTCATGTGTTTTCTTATTTTTATTATCTAATAATGATTTTATAATGTCATACCTATTTTTGGCTAAGGTCGCAGAATAAATGTTTTTGTTGTATATATTTGATTGTAATTGTTGTTAATTTGATTTTAGGTAGGTAAATTATCTGATAATATAAAGAATAAAATAGATTTATTGTCACGTATGAAACATAAAATTAACACAATAAAAAAATATGAATAAAATATAAGTTCCATGTCACAACCCGGCCCCAACTCAGCATGTGCTGGATGCAGGCATCCAGCGCTGGTCTCCCGTTGTAAATAATATTAACATTAATGTACTAAGAATATTTATTAAAAAAAAAAACTTAAAATTTTTGATCCATACGAGAGAAATTAGACGGAAAATCTTGTGGAAATTATAGGAGAGGTTGTTCCTTAGCCAAGTTGTAAATATTTGGATTCAGCTCCCAGTCTGCCTGATTTAGTAGTATGTACATTATA
Source organism: Macaria notata (assembly GCA_927399415.1). Classification (NCBI taxonomy): domain Eukaryota; kingdom Metazoa; phylum Arthropoda; class Insecta; order Lepidoptera; family Geometridae; genus Macaria; species Macaria notata. The sequence continues at coordinate 9,794,687 of OV656727.1, forward strand.
TACATGTATATATATATATATATATGGAAATTTTCTGGAGATATGTGCGAACATAATATGTTCATGTATGTATATGAAAACATGTTGAAGCACATGCTGATAGAAGACTAAAGTTTAGATACCCACCTGAAGAAACGATGAAATCCGATGCGTTTCCAATAATAAAGGAACCCTTAGGCCCCGGTATGCTGTTGAGCATCCGTGCCTTCCGATTGTAGTTCAAAAGAACATGAAGAAATACCAACGAGAAGGCAATTATTGATAAGTACACGATCATTTTTACTTGATAATGGAAACGTCCTCACCAGAACATGTTATATTAATCACTGGCGGACCAACACCGCCTTAGCTTAGTCTGAAAAATAATAGTTGCGTTCTTAAGTGATGAGATAAAGGTTTGTCGTTATCGTGTTTTTATACCTCTTTATTTTTTTAATCTACTTGGCGGCCGAGCTGGTATGGTGCACACTGGTAACTTTGAGCAGATTTTCCAGTTTAAGTAACTGGTATTTAAATTTAGGTATTGAGCTTTTTATACTGATTGTGGAGTTAAGAACTGTGATATGACCTTCTAGAGTAGCTGTAAATAGTTGTTATTATATGACGTTCAAGTTTAATTTTTAAACGAATAAAGTTCGGTGAATGTATGTTAAGTGTTAATTTAATTCAGATCTACTGTGCTTTTTTCGTTTCCTTCATAAAACTTAGACTAGGAAGAAGATAAACTCCAGGAGTTAATTACTTATTTTAATTGAGACAAATAAAAAAGCGACAAGCTGTTGTAGTTATAATAAGTAAGAAAAAACAGTCTGTTTAGTTATAATTAAACATTATTGATTTTATAATAAGGTTTCAATGTCATAATAATATCCGTGTATTTGAATAAAGGATATAATATTCTAATACATTATTAGATCTATACAGCAGATGGTTACTCTCGACTCGGCGCGCATTGTCCGGAGGCTTCTCTCTAGACTCTGTAGCCTCTGCTATACTCTGCTATAGACAACTTGGTCTTACTACGATACCCGGGCAAATGACCTAGGATTCAGTTTTTATAAGTAACTAGAGGATGCCCGCGGCCCCGCTCGCATTATTTCAGATAAAGTAGCCTATAACACTCCTAAGACCTACATACCAAGAATCATATTGATCCGTACAGCTGTTTTTGCGTCATGAGCGTTTAAATAAACAGACAAATAGAGACACAGAGAAACAGATAAACATACATTATGTCATAAAAACTACTGAAACGTGTTTAATTTTAGTATACCCAAATATATATATGGGGCTAGATGGCGCTGTGTGCAATGTCCCGGAATATTTATTATTATTTATTATTATTATTATATATATAATATATATTTTTCTAATATCTTCTATATTCGAGTTTTTTACCCTCTTGAGTTTTAATATAGGCATGTATTAGGTTATGTATCTTTAGGCTTTTTTAAAGATTTTCTGAGTGGCCCTTTTTTATGTTGTAGTTAGAAGTAGTATGTTTAGTTTTTCTTACCTTGTTTGTATATTAATTTATATATTCATAATAAAAGTAATAATATGGTTATGTGGATATGAAGGATACAATAATTACCAAAGATATACCTACCTACTTTAATGCAAAAGGAAGAATACAGATGCCATCACCTTGAACTCTATGCACATTGATTAAATATTAGCTATAAATATTACTAAAACTTAAAACAATGAAATATTTAAATTAATCTTAACATATAATAAAGCTGTGACAGGTCAGTGTCTGTACATCTATACTAATATTATAAAGCTAAAGAGTTTGTTTGAACGCGCTAATCTCAGGAACTACTGGTGCGAATTGTTTTTTTTTGTGTTGTATAGATCATTTATCGAGGAAGGGTTTAGGCTATAATTATAACATCACGCTACAACTAATAGGAGCGAAGAAACAATGGAAAATGTGGAAAAACGGGGAAAATTATTCATCTTTGAGGGCTTCCGTTGCGTGCGCTGTGAAAACGGTTCACAATTTAAAGAATTAAAGCCCAAAATAACTATTCACTAGACAAAGTCGCAGGCACAGCTAGTTGAAGATAATTGAAAAAATATTGGCTGAGGGGTCTTCATTGATGCAATAGATCACAAAAATCATGTTTCTAAAATAAAATTCTGTTTGTCTGTGTGTCTGTCGGTATGTTTGTTCGTTATAGACTTGAAAACGGCTGAACCGATTTGTCTACGGTTTTCACTAACATGTTGGTGCATTTTTAAGTTAACATTTAGTGTTTATTTCATTTCAATCGGTTCGTAAATAAAAAAGTTATGTTCATTTTAAACCTTTTTAACTCAACTTGATGCGAGCGAAGCCGCGGGCGTCTACTGGTATGAAATATGTCTCAATAGTACTAAAGAAAAGATAAATAATAAGGGTAAATAAGGATAAAATAATAAGGTCTACTTACAGGTTTCCTGCATGGTGGCAAGTTTTTGTAGGCCCAATATTTATTAAACAAGTTTTAAAGTACAAAATTTAAACCTTGATAAAAAAATGCACCCGCCAGTCGAGGCAGATCATTGTAAAAATAGAAGTTAGGTATTTACCTACATCAGTAGTCGGACCAACAACTAAAAAGGTAAAGAATAAAATCAAATATGTTACATAATTTTGAGGAGGAATGCATAATGTTAATGACATTTTATTTTCTAAGTTTAGGTAAATATCTAATTATCAAAAATCTGCATGTTGTCATACGATAACAGAAAAAGAATAAAAAAATCACTGGTTACTATTGTTCATACATTATTAATTCGGTCCTTGAAACTCTTAAACCTGTTAAAATAGTGCAAGAAGATCTCGAATTCTAGATTTAATTCTAATTCGAGATTCTCGAATTACAATTCGAGATCTTATTGCACGTATCTTTGCTACTTTGCATAAAGTTTTGTTTTAATTGATTGTTGGACTATTTTCCCTGAGGCGTTTCACCGTGAGGATCATCGCTGATACAAAGCCTTTCACAAATTTCGGATAGGTATGACTCACAACTACTGTATTAAAATAACACTAGCAGTACAAATATCATGCATATTCATCATTACATAAACAAAATACGATAACAAATGTGTTTTGTCGGCTACTGTATACCTAATATATGTAGTTTATGTTAAACACAAAGAGAAACAAAAATTTGAAACAAATGTTGAATATTAACCTACCTATAATATTGTATCATATCGTGTATTACATATATCCAAGGAAGTTTTATGTCTCTTTTTGTAGCTATACTGAACCTGTTGAACAAGTGTTGAACAAAGGTTGAACACAACGTTATCTGCCAATCTTTGTCGACGTCAATATTTGTAAAAACATTACAACATGTCATTATCAAATAATCTTGTTAGATAATCGGGGCACGATGCTCCGTAGAAAATAATATTTTAGCAATAATTTGTTTGTTTTTACCATCCCGCCATGTTTTCAATAGCAGATACATCAACGCCCATACAATGATTGGAACACCGCGTCCATCCCCGAGTTATGAAACCATACAAACGAACTCATAAAGGGTTCTTAGTGCAAGTAAGTTCTTAAGACTTCTCATAATAATTTAAGACTAATCACTCTTCTTTGTCTTATCGAGAGATGAGTGGCTAACTCTGGTGTCAAGAGTATCCCAAGCCACTAAGTACGCTGAAGACCGCTACTTTGCTTGCATCATGGGAAAAGGCATCTTTAAAAATTTGAATAACAGTGAAATAAATAATATTACATTGAAATTAAACATACAAATAGCGTCTTATCTGTCTATAGTTCAACAGTCACCCTGATCATTTAGAGAATTCAGTTAGTTCAGATTAAATCACAAAGTAACATTTATTACATTGGTGAATTTAATAAACATTTCATGGTATATTTCCAGCTACGTAAAGCGTCAAGGTTTGGTTGCATAAAAGTCCTCCTGAAGGAGTTCGCCGGCGACGTGTACTCGCTGTGGCGGTACGGAGCGCCGTTCCCCACCTTCCTCAAAGTGATCGGAACCCTGCTGCTATGCCTGCTCGTCATACTGCCATTAGTTTACCCCATCTTCTTGGCTTACATAACGTATTTCACGTTTGAAGGACTGTTTTTGAGGTACCTAAGCAAATGTTTTAGTACGAGTAGGTACTCGCAAGAGCGTAAGTAAGTACTTACTATATTTTTTATCTGATCGAGGCTATCCGTATGAACACCATGCTAGTGTAAATATAAGAAAACGTTTTTACTTTTTATAACTACTTATTCCCTCCGAAATGAGATTTCCAGAAGGCCATATGGACTCAATAACTTTTGATTCGAATATCATGAAACTTTTTTTTCAATTGCGACAATATTAAGTAAGAAAAAAATCTTCGGATAACCCTGAATTGGTTGAGCGAACGAATGCCATATTACACTTTCAAAATATAGCTTTATATTATAGCGAATGCCACATGTAACAAAGCGCCTGACGATATAGGGTACTACAAGATATTCCGATAGATCAATTCAAAACAACAGGATTCTAAATATTAATAGCACGTGACGTGACAGTGCTTTGCTATAGTCTTGTACAAATTGTACCTACACACAAGAACGTCTGTTTGTTTGGGATACCTAGACCCATAAAGTTTTGCTTTGCCAGCCTATAGACATACTATACTGGTTGTTGAACTTTTTTTACACTTAATAGGCCAACCCTTGACTACAGCCTGCCTGAAGTTAAGCACCGCAGTAGTCTAAGATGTTGCACGTTTGCCTAGAAGAAACCTATTTACTCAGGATTTGAAGACCCTGGGTTATAAATTTTCTGGAAAAAGGGCTCCAGAAAGAGAATTCCATAATCTCGCCTTATATTAATAATAATGTCCTTACTACGAAGGTAGAAGCAAAGCGCTTCGTGCGGTCTTTGGTAGTACCTCCACCAAACTTATTATACTTGCTGTCTTTTTTTTTCTCGTTGTGTACTACTTTAATTGAATTTCTAAGGTAAAAGTCGTGAATTTTCGATAGTTATATTGTAAGTACTTGTTCATTATTCCCAGCTGGTGGCTCGACGAGCCGTGGCGCTTCCTGCCGCGGCACATCGGCGCGCGCGCGCTGGCGGCGGCGCTGCGACCCGTGGCCGCGCACGAGATGTGGAAGGTGCGCGAGGTGGTCGCGCGCGCCGTGCTGCTGTCGCACTCGCTCGCCACCTCCGTGGACTACCTGTGCGTCATGCAGGGCCTGCTCGAAGAGGCGTGACAGGTGACAGTTACCAACAACGAGCACACAACGAGTCGACCTTTGGTCAACTCAGAAACTGCTGTTCATACATTCTAAAATTCAAATCAAATTCAATTTAATTGAGCAATAATGTACAATTATGACAATTGATTATCACTGAGACAATTGCTACATTGTAGTGTTAATATGTAAGAATATTAACACGACAATGTAGAATTCACTTTAAAAAAAACAGAAAAAATATTTTCTTTGGGGTAAACAAATAATAAAATAATAAGGAGTTTGTACCACCAATACATTTAAATTACAGTAAATACTACGAACTATATGCGTTTATAAATATGACGATGCACTACAGAATGTACCTATGAAGACGCGAATTTTGAAAATTACTGGGATCTTATAGGTACCATAGCTGCATCTACACATGTTGCACGTTAGTTACTTACCAGTAAACTCATACTTTATGTAAATTTTAACCACGCCTCGTCGCCTGCGTCTCGGTAGGTAATTGTCAGATGATTGTCAGTATTTTTCTCAAATTTATAAGATTAGAAAATTCTGTGGGTAACTAGGTAGGCATTATGCTTTATGCCATATTTTGTAATTGCGTTTAGGTATGCCTTTGTCCATCTTATCGAAAATTCGGCAAGCTAAAAGAAAATCTTCCCCGCCCATAAATTCGTTGCTAAGAGCATCAATAACCTTGTCATGTTTATCTAATTCCACCTTGTGTATTTCGTCGACCGAGCTCCATATGTGGTCGACGTGGAACCTAGAAGCAGAAGTTGAAGATAATGGTTTGTGATCCGTAAATCCTCTCAACGTTGTTGACTTTATCTGTAAGAGCGCTCTCGAGATTGTACCGTTAGGTATCAGCTGTAGGCGACAAAACACGTACAGGTCGGTGAAGCCGCAGTCGGTTGCCGGAGCTCGGACAGGACGGTCGCAACCATGGCGATACTCAGCTTCATCGGCGTACTGGCGCTGTGCCATTCGTGAGTTCATTATCATTTGTTTACACCAGAAACCATAACACTCCATAATAAAGGCTGTTTGGACTTAATTTGATTTGCTCTTGTATATTACTCTGACCTCTCGTGATACGGTCTTTTAATAATGTTGGCTTTAAATTATGGTCTTATCCTTCTGGTTGTCCTCTGTCCATTGATTTGCCTTTACGTGACCTGCCTGCCTAAGAGGTCGTTCTATTGCTGTATAATAAAAGTATCGCCAAATGAATAGTGATAAAATAATGGTTGTTCAGATATCTGAACAACAAGCGGCCGGCACAGACACGATTTGCTACAAAAAACTCGTAGACAGTAGTCACACAATAGTCGTAGTCTTCTGACTACTATTCCCATTAATATTAACACAGACTATTTTTTATACATATTTCTATTGCAAAGGTCTTTGCTTTGTCCAAAATTGTGCAATGTTATATTTCCAGCGGTCTCGCCGGCGGTTACACCAAATTCCCCGAAGGCTTCACGTTCGGAGTGGCCACCGCTGCTCACCAGATCGAAGGAGCCTGGAACTTGAACGGTAAGCTCGTTATATTTGGTCATGGGAAAAAGAAACAAGGGAATAGAGAGAAAAGAAAGGGGGCGTGAACAGGCTGGCGAGGATATGTTTTGTTTAAATAACAATACACCTAAAAGTTACATTCTCTATATCTCTCTAGTGTCTAATTTTTAGCGACAACTGTTGCAATACAAATTTTTACAGATGCCAGTTCTACTTCTTCAAACAACTAACTATAAGACCAAAAACTTGGTCATATAGTTTTTGTCTCATTTGGGACAGTTGAACTAGCGACACTGTTTATGAAGGCTGTTTAGGCTGAAGAGCTGTTTTCCCTTATGCTTAATGTTATGAGATACATAGATCTTAATTTCTCACGCACGAGGCCGTACCAACAAACTCGAATCTAAAATACTTACCTACGTAAGTTTAATTTAAGGGATAAGAACATTTGTGTAGATATACCAGCATATCCTCTCTAATTATTTATCACAATAATTAAAATTTAAAAACGAGAAACCTGTGTGGTGGGTTTAATATATGTATGAAGTACGTGTAATTGAGTAATAGGTACCGAGATAAAATAATTCTCCTACATTTTATTTTATTATTGCGATACCGGTTTCTGAAAGTTATTAGGCAAATATATAATTGTTTTAAAAGTTCTGACAGCTATGACTCACAGCATTTTGCAGACTAAATTTGTATTAATGTTGTTCAGTTAAAAAATGGGCGAAAAAGGCTACCGAAAATTATTCAAATTCAAATATATTTAGTTAGTGAAAACTAGGTACATATTATTGATACTATATCAATATTTCATCATATACGCCAAGTATCTTGGTATTGTTTCTAGCTAGAGATGTTTTTCGAATCATCTTTTATCATCGATTTTCTGTAGTTTCAAGTGGTTTTTATGCGTGTCACATTTCAATTGTTTATCGCCCACCCATCTGTCAATCATGGGTTATCTCTTGTTCATGTGAGGGCTTAGATACCTCTAGTTTTACCTACACGTGTAAACCCTTTAAACTATGATAGAGTTATTTAATATATCTTATTTATCTACCTATTTATCCTTAAACGTTAGTCTATAGAAATCCATATACCTAGGTACCTAGTGACTTCAATAATCCTTTAAAATACCTAGTAGATACATATGTAGGTAGTAAATACCTATCGGTTGGGTAAACCTATACAAAGGAATATCAATATGCACCCATTACGGTTTTCACTGACGTCTAATTTCGTGTATGTTTACGCGTTTCGGGTGTAATGACACCTATCAACATCAACGTACGTTCTGGGACCGCGGCAGACCCGCGTAAACATACGCGAAATAAGACGTGAGTGAAAACCGTATTAAGAGTAGTTCTTAGAATACAGAAAGATCTGTATTCTGAGGAGTAGTTATATATTGGTAAGAATGTCGGACGATAGTTTTAATAACAAAATTATATGATATGATATATTTCAGGCAAAACCGAGAATGTATGGGACCGGCTGTCGCACTCCCGGCCCGACATGATCGCTGACGGCACCAACGGAGACGTGGCGTGCGACTCGTACCACCGGTACAAGGAAGACGTGGAGGAACTCACCACCCTGGGGGTGGACTTCTACAGGTCAGTGCCAACACAGGATGAAAGGGATTCTTCTTCTTTTTAGTCAAGTACTCCCTTGCCAGTAGCCATGGCTGTTGATGATAGACCCAAAAACGAATAGTGACAAAGATATGCAAAGCAACCCTTTGCGTATTTTCGTCACTGTTAGTTTTCGGGACTGCATCACGACTCGTGATGTCTCTCCATTTCTTCAGCCATCCGAGTTTGATAAAGAAGTTAAAAAGATATCAGATGTATAATTACAATGCTATCGTCATTTACTTATTGATAGTTCACATTGCAATTATCCTAATTAGGTTCATAGATATAAAAGTGATTTTTCGATTCATTTGTCAAAACTGTATTACCTTCTGGCCGGGAGCTGGGGCCCAAGTACGCTAGTCTCGCAAAAAAGACAAGTAGAAAAAAAACCTGCCAAGTGCGAGTCGGACTCGCGCACGAAGGGTTCCGTACTATCATCTATAATAGAAAATCACGGAGATCTGTTTATAAAATAACTAGAAACCAATGAAATTCCATGTAGTAAATCGCCCCGCGCTCGCGCCACCACCAAACGCGCGGCGCTCGCACCGCTTTTAGATGCACGGATTATTTTCATTTTGTGAGTTTTTATGTATTAGATTAGGTATTAATTTTTATAGTTAATACATTTCTAAATATTTACTTATAAATATTCAAGTTTCCACCTGTTTAATAAGATCGAGTAAAACTTGCTTAAAAATTACTTTTGTTGTATGGGAGCCCCCCTTTAATATTTACTTTATTGTTATTTAATTATTTATTTTGATAGGTAATATACAAGTAAATATTCTGTGAAAATTTGAAGCGTCTACCTGTTACCGTTTTTAATATTGAGCAAAAAAAATTACAAAAATAAGACACGTTGGTTGTTGGAGACCCCTTTATATATTTTTTTCAATTTTTAGTATTTATTGGTATAGCGGCAACGGAAATACATCATTTGTGAAAATCTCAGCTTTCTAGCTATCAAGGTTTATGAGATAGGTACAGCCTGGAGACAGACAGACAGACAGCGGAGGCTTAGTAAAACGGGTGATAAAGTAAAGAGATGACAAAGAAAAAGAATCAATTTACATATTCATATTTGTTCTCTCTGACCAGATTGTCCCTGTCATGGGCGCGTATCCTGCCGACCGGGCGCGCCGACCAGATCAACCCTGACGGCATCCGCTACTACAACGACCTCCTCGACGCACTCGCTGAGAAGAACATCGAACCTTTGGTAAACTGACAAAACACATACATAAGTTTTTTTTTAATGTTTGAAAGTCATAAAACTAGAATTGTGACTTTTCTCGTACCAATGCTTATGTGTGATTTACTAGTAAGCCAATGAATTACCTATATATATCTTTGTTATATCTCTAGCAAAGGTAAAGATAAGATAATTTTGAAGATGACATTTATGTATTTATATGACAGAATAAATAATTTATAGGAACTACTTACCACATACACTACACTTACTACAGGCTACAGGTTAAGTGCAGATCCTTATACCAAACTATAACAACTCTTCTCTATTCTCAGGTGACCTTATTCCACTGGGACCTGCCACAGACCCTGCAAGACCTGGGCGGCTGGGCCAACCCTAAGATGATCGACTACTTCCGCGACTACTCCGACGTTTGCTTCAGAGAATTCGGAGACAAAATCAAGTCCTGGATCACCTTCAATGAACCTTACGAAATCTGCGAAGACGCTTACGGAGATGATAAGAAGGCACCGGCAATCAACAGTCATGGGGTTGGGAACTACTTGTGCAGTGATACTCTTCTTAAAGCCCACGCAGAATCCTACCATCTGTACAATGAGACGTACAGGCCGAAGCAGAACGGCAGGATCATGATCTCGATCAACTCCATCTGGTACGAGCCCAGTGACCCGGAGAACGCAGAGCAAGTTGCTCTGGCTGAAGCTGCCAACCAGTTCAAAGTAAGTCATGGGGTTGTAAATCATGCTATCACAACAGCATATTATAATTATAAAGGAGTCAAAAGCGAAAATGTATATTATGTCCATGTGATTGTATATGTTTGGTCCTTTTTCGGGCTCAAACTGTTAAATCGATTTACTTAGATGATATTTTAAACGAAGATAGACCGTACATGCATAATAGAATGCATACGATTTATTTTTAATAAGGTTTCACGTGTTTGGCGCCGTAGACATATTAATATATTTAATCTTTCGCCTTTACAATGACAGTATCACTTACATGTGTTAATCTACCCTCCACTAACTAAAACTTCTCTCACAGTTCGGTTGGTTCGCGCACCCGATCTTCACCACGGAGGGTGGCTATCCAGCTGTGATGGTGGAGAATGTGCGCCGCCAGAGCGAGACCGAGGGTCTCACCAAACCACGCCTGGAGCAGTTCGACGAATACTGGACGCAGAGGATCAAGGTATGGTACAATTCATTTGTTTTACGAATATCATATGATTAGTGTAGAAATTGTTTTCTTTTTTTGCTCTAATATTTTTTCCATATACTTACCTTTAAAAACCACTTCAAGAATGTATGTAATTGTTTTTTAACTGACTCCTTTAAAAAAGAACCTTCTTATGTTTGTTATTTCAGAACTTTCGATTGATTGAACCAATTTTAATGTTATTTAGTTTGAAAGGTCAAGAATGAAAACGCCATTAAGACATTTTTTGTTATGTTTTTGAAGGGTACCTCGGACTTCCTGGGCATCAACCACTACACGACTCACCTGGTGACCGGCGCGGGAGTCGATCCCATCGCCAAGTCTCCCTCGTGGCTGAAGGACATCGGAGCTGTCACCACTATGGAGGTCGGAGGGGATTCCGCCTCGGAATGGCTTAGGGTAAGTTATAGCTACTATTTTTACTATGGCGTTTCTTTTCTCCACCTTTTTTTATTTAGGTATATGATGTTAATTTTTTAAACAAATAAAAGTATTTTCCGAAACATTTTACACAGTGCCGTCTAGCCCCATATTAGACATACGATTGTCATGGGTGTCCATGACAATCGTATGTCTAATATGGGGAAAACGGATACAATATATGTTAAACATAGAATAGAATAGAATAGAAAATTCTTTATTGCAACACGCGATAATAATTAAAAAGAAAGAAGAAAAAAATACTTATAAGTACTAGTGCCACAAGTGGCGGCCTTATTGCTAAAACATTATAAACATTCTAGTTACATTTTTTTATCTCAATCTGCGGTCACCGCAAATAGTTATCGCTGAAATGTTATTGTTAGATCTATTCAGCTATAAAAGTAGATGCCTCTCTCTAGGGCTGCAGTAAATTATGTCACAAGACGTTTAAAGGCACATGATGATTATGATGTGTTAGTCATAAGTGCGTGTATGTTCCAGGTGGTGCCGACCGGGTTCGCGAACCTGCTCCGCTGGTGCAAGAGCTCGTACAACGACCCGCCCATCTACATCACTGAGAACGGCTTCTCAGACCGCGGGACCCTGCTGGACTACGGCAGGATTGCCTACTTCGATGTAAGACATTATTTATAAGAAAGAAAGCAGCGGTGGTATGGAACCGAAGACAAGTGGACCTTGTGTTATGGCCTAGTTATGCATATTATCCCAGGTCCACTATAACGTAGTAGATAACTACCCAATTAAAGTTGTTAAATGAAGTCATTGAAGCAAAACTTTTAAAATATCCACAAAAAATATTTCGATAGAAACAGTAAATTTTTTTGCTTCCATACTTGTTTCGAGATTTTTGGCGTGCTATCCCGCATCTTAGATGGGATCTTAAGTAAATTCAATTAGTGCAAATCTGTTTAAAAACAAATACCTATCCCTCCTGTACGTTGCAGGCGTACCTGTCTGAGATCCTGAACGTGATCTATGACGACGGCGTGAAGGTGCTCGGGTACACCGCCTGGACTCTAATGGACAACTTCGAGTGGCGCGCTGGGTTCTCGTGAGTTGGCTTTTGTTCCTGTTACCTATCTTCCCTATTTGTAGAGTGCCTTGTTGTGTTCTATTTTGATATTTTTTATTGAAATTCCACACATACAACTCCCCCAGCCTAAGCAAGGGACATTACTAAGTCTTACATACTGATTTAAAACTATATAACTGCTATTTACAATGCTCTGGAGTAGAAAAGTGTCTAACATCTTGAAGCAAGTTAATATCTTGAATTTTGATCAAGTCTTTAAAAAACCAGCTTATTTGGCTAGATTAATAATAGACCAGTCCAAATCCAGAGTAAATATGTTTCTTCTAGGCTAGCGTGCTCCATCTTAGACTACAGTGGTGCTTAACATCTGGCAGGCTATTATGAGGCTAATAGGGTAGGTATAGGAATAGGCTTACGTTTGACTACTCAAACGTAGCCTATTCCGTGTTAAAAAAACCAGTCAAATAGGATTTGGCTTACAATGGTTCCACAACGATACTGTCGACATGACAATTATCGGCCGATTATAACGATGATGATATGATTTAAGTAGTTTATTAGTGAAGCCCGCCGAATTTCAGGAAAACTGAAAAAACTGTACTCGGGTTATATAAATAAAAGACACTTTTGATAAATTTGCAACCAATATTGTAAGTAGGTAGAATACGATAGTAACATTCAAAAATAATAAGTTAATTCAAATGTAGCAGAATGAATCAATGTATTATGGACCTTCGTAGAATATTCGATTTCCAACTGATTTTGAAACCTTTATGTGCATACAAATTAGACACAATAAAATGTTATTTTATTGTTCCGAAAACTTACATAACGGGTTATATTCTTACCTACTTATAAAACGTGTATTAGCCTACTGTTTGCTATGTTAGTACCTACACAAGTTGATGTAGATACAAGAAAGAAATAGAATAATCAAACGCGGACAACTTGGGGTGTAAATTTTAATTGCAAATGGATAAATTTGTTTTTAATTCAATGTATTAAAAGATAAAGATAAAGAATCTTTATTGATAATGTAAAATTGTAACATTCATAGGTATAAGTACTAATATCACAGAATATGCTACACAAATTACAATATCTCGTCAAATTGAATTTATAACATTAGGCTTTTATAAAATTTTAGAAGTTACATATGTCTAGTTTTATTAATAAAACAATGAAAATTTTTGTTATTAAAATCGTGTCAAACATAATAATAGGTATGTAATCATACAATATGTCAACTTAAATAAATCTTGGTACTGTCACTTGGTATTTTCCTTGCTATTGATTACATTATTATGAAAACAGGCGTAGGTCGCTATCTAGACAAAGTATTAACAGTAGGTATACCTACCTATAAGCGCCTACATAAAAGTATAACAAATACATTAGTAATATATTTTTCATCCCACCATCTCGGAAAGAGTATTTTTACTCTTCAATAATAATAATAATAATAATTCATTTATTCATCTATAGTGTTACAGCGTTATTATAATATGTGATTTAATAATAAAGTGTTTCACTATGAGATAAGTCTTACATTTCTAACCTATTTACATTTTGAGTGATTTAATAAGTTATGTAATTCATTAGCTCATAAGGTACCTATTATAATTGATATTAATATAAGATAATTTAAAAAGAATAAATAAATTAAACATTTGTTAAACATATGTAGTTAGTTACTTACACTAATGTTCAGCTGTATAGGGGCTTCGTCAATAAATAATATCTGAGTGCAAAAGCCGTTTTTATTCTCTAAAGGATAAAGTAAATTGAATTTAGAACATCGTGTGCACTAAGTTTTTGAATTAAAAAAATCATTAAACCTATTTACTGCTACCTCTATGGTGCCGAATATATCATACAACATTTTTTAAATTTGTTAAAATCTCAGGCTCGGAACCTTCTAGGTGTTCTATTTTTCAATTTGCTTTGTACGCGGGCATTTAGTCATGTCCTCGCTGAGGTGGAATGAAAAGTTACGTGTTGCACTCGAGTGCAATTTCACCTCGTGCTCTTTTGATTCCCTCGCTAACGCTCAGGATTAAAATTTTGAAGAATCCTTCGTTTGCTCGGTCATCAAAATTGAACACGCGGTTAAAAAGCAACTTTGCACTCTTGTATAACAAATAACTATTAATCACTACTTAGAAGGTGTTTTGTTTGAAGAAACAAACTCGCGATTAAAATTTTGTAGGTACTTACAAATATTTTTATGTTGTTCTTTTACTTATAGGTATATTGCCGTTATGCTCAAAATTCTTCCCGGTTGGAAACCGGGCTTTACACATTATACATGGGGCTATTTATACATTATTTTACCGAACCAAAGTTCCTAAGCTCCGTTTTATTATAGGTACGTACCGCAAAGTTGTAGGTAAGCTGAAGTTGAAGCTGTGTTTCCTGCGAACTACAATCCAGGGGTTTTCAAATCTAGAGTTAATAGGTATCTTCTAGGTAAACGTTTTGCACCCTAGGCTGCAGCAATGCTGTAGTCAAACGTAAACCTATCCCACATTAAAAAAAAACCTTCCAGCCAGACTCCCTGTTCCCTACAAACTATAATTCAGCGATCTCAAGCGAGAGTGAACCAGTTCTCATTGGATGCTCCATCTATTGCTTACCATCAGGCAAACTACGATCAAGTGCATAGTTAAAAATTATGTTTTTCTTCCAGCGAGCGCTTCGGTTTCTACCACGTGGACATCACGAACCCAGCTCGCCCCCGCACCCCCAAGCTGTCCGTGCAGTACTACAAGCAGCTGACAGCCACGCGCGAGCTGCCTCAGGACGAGCGCTTCAAGGACCCCGCTCTCAGGAAACATGTATGTGTCTAGAATCTTCTAGAGCCTTCCATGCTTTTAAAACAACTTCGCAGCTATACCTACCTACACTATACGGGTGATTAAGGAACAAGTCTAAAGCCGACTGCGACTTCGACAAGCGTAGATCTCGTTTGAATAGTGACTGGCACTGACAACAAATGTATACTTATAGGATTGTTATTTTAAATAATTTTATAGATTCTTTATTAAAATTCTGCACTTTGAAGTCACAAAAGTGAAAATTAATTAGTTATTAACATTTTAGTGACAGTATACTTGAAGTCGGTTTTATTTCTTTTTTAATATATTTTATCTAGTCTTAGGCTCGAGATCAACGCCTTCCACATTGCAGTAGGAAGGTATCATTGGTTATTGGGACTTGTTGGCGTAGGTAAATTAAGTAAAAACAAATTGCGTGCGGGATAAAAATACATCCTTATACCCATTATTATTATTACCCATGGTATATCGAAATTAACGACGTATACGGAAATTTATGTATGGAACAATCCATCAGCGCCCCTGGCGGTGAGTTACCAAACTATGTAGGTACATTAATAAAATTTAAGTTTGGTTATGAAATTTAACTAGTCAACTGACGTCCATAAAAAACCTCGACCATAAAAGTATTAGTTCTGTAATCTAATTGTGGTTTCCTTTTCAATTGTCATCTTGTTTCTATATGAACTGTACAGAGATGCTTCAGATTTCTTCACAGTGAAGTACTGTATTGTGATCCGTTGGCTGTTTCCGCATGTAGTCCTTAATATAGCTTGTATAGCTGCCATGTACTAATTTATAATTGAATGACAGCTTTGTATTTAGAGTACTAACAACAAGCTTATTAATATAAAGATTATGCTTAATCCCCCCTATCCATATTTTCCTTTACTATATTATGTTTTATTTATGTATGTATGTATGTACAGTATTCCCTATTTATCCCCACAGGCTCACAAGCACTAAGGGCGGTGTCGGCAGCTTACCTAACACTACGGAGGTAGATCAAACTAAGCACATTGCATGTATAATGTAAGATAGCCATTACTAAATAAATTATTGTTGAACTACAACCTTCTTTGTTTCCTTTCCTGCAGAAACGACACAACGAACTATAAGAACCACAAAGAAAATGAAAACTATAATCGGTATTAAAACAAATATTTATTTAATTCATAGTATAAGAATATCGAATTATTTACAATGAAATCATAGTAAAATTAATAATAAGTTGACATTTAATTTCATTGTTATAACATTGATACACGTACTTACAATACACTACATAGAAAACTTGCATCTGCTATCAGACTGAAGAGATATGTTTGTAAAATAAAGGCTATAACTTAGAAATAAACGTATAGTTTACTCGATATATTGTTCCGAATATTATTCCTTCGTAGCAGCGGTGCCGAGCGACGCGCGCGCCATCTCTGCTGCAGGGCTCATTCAAACAAATATGTGCTTGAATCAGAACCACAGCGCATCCTCTCTCACTGGAATAACGTTGTAGTCAAAACAACTTTTTAACCGACTTCCAAAATAGGAGGTTATCAAGTCTTCTGAAAGATTTTTTTTAATAAATCTAGCTAACTCTATGGCAAGGAGCAGTGTCCGTGTAGTATCTCAGCCAAGAGTGCCCCAGTGAGAGAGCGGCGGGCCGCGCGCCCCCTGTCGCCGACATGTGGAATGTTTCTCGAGTGTTAAAGCAAGAACTGCACCAGTATTCTCAGCTCTATCACAAGTTGTCTAGTTCCGAGACATCACTCGCGGTCTCGCTCACTCTCGTGTAGTGTGACAGAGACGGCGAGTGCGGCCAGCTAGATAGAGCTCAGAGCAGTGGTACAAGAAGGGACAGCACGCGGAGAATAATGAACCGAACAATACGAGGAGAAGCGCTACTTTACTTACACATTGAGTACACGACCGATACAAATACAAGGAGTATACGATACCGACAGGTGTACACGATACAACGATATATGCATTATAAACCCAGCACCGTTACGTCTAGTTACGATACTTACACAGATGCAATTATTGCTATTTATCATAAACAGAAGATTACATTAAGTCTTACGAGAATAATAGTACATTCACTAATATGGCAAAGTTTTCAATGTAGCATTTGAATAGAAGGCCTAATTTCGATACAGTAGAAAGCTAGCCGTAATCGTTACACTCATGCAAAAGTACTAAAGACTAGGTGGGCTAAAACACAATTTTGAGATGTTAATCGACACTTAAACATAGTACAAAATATAGAGTATGATATATTGCGACGTCGCGCTCCGCCACGTGAGTGGAGCAGACAGTACACGCGAGTACTGGCGAGGCACAGGCGGGCTCCGCCCCCGCTCCCGACATTAACTAGCTGCGTCCCGCGGGCCGCGCCCGCTCTTTAACTACGCTTAATCTAACTATAATCTCCAAAAATACACAAGGACGGTGTAAGTCGACAAAACACATCTCTACCCGGTAAGTAGCACATCTTCTGTCAAATTACTTTTATCTCAACAGTTAACCGATACAAACGTAGAAATATTTCAAATTATCTAAAATTACAAACAATAAATATATTTCTAATAGAGTAAAGGCACAATAAGGCACTGTTACGTCGAGATGTTATCACAATCTTAATCATACGATAATCGAATACTCCGATACATGTAGTGATTTCCTATAATCTCGTGCAAAGAGTATGGAATCAGTGGAAGGCACAGAAGGCAGCGTCCGCCACGCAGCGAGCTTCCCGCCGGAAGCACGGCGTGCGGCGCTGCCTCGCTGCCGCCCGCACGGCGCCCACACCAACTGTATGTAACACCTGCTTCATATCAGCAACACTACATCTGACGTAGACTCCCTCCACAGGACATTCAACTATATTTATATGACACACGCAGACCGTGTGACGTCAACTGTTCGAGTACATTTTGTACAATATACGGACTTCCCGCTCGGAACAATGCTGAAATTTTACGTGTTACGTAATGTAATAATTCGTATAGAATTATTGTCCTGGCTAACTTCACGTAAAATCCCAGATAATATTAATTCGCGCGATCATATAATATGTAAGACGTACACTAGTACATGGGTGCGTTGGTGTCGCGCAGGCGGGGCTCGTACTACACTTGTCACTCCCGACACTAACCTACTCACAAACAGTGATTACTTACACCACAATGACAATACAGAAATTTTGATTAGTACATAACGAGAACTCATCGTTACAAAACTTTAAATATCTACCGTACGAAGAACACTTATCACGGATGCAGCATTGCCGGTCGTATTTATGTCTCATTCGAATAAATGCAGAGACAGAAATAAAACGAATTCTGCACAATAAGCGAGCGTACATCGACAACGGACGCGGCGACGTGGCGAGTTTGTGATTGGATTCATCGTATAAATGAAGGAAGACCGAGGGAAGGAGGGTGAAGCCAGTCGTATACCGACGCGGTGGCTTCGTTTAGGCAAATATAGCACCAATGGGCGACATCGCGCGTCCGTTGCGTCGGCAGCCGTCCCTGCGGTTGACTACTCTAAGCACACGTCGGGTCACAGTCCATTCACAGTCTCATACACTATTGTCATTTTATAGAAATGTACACCTGTACTGGCCGCGGCGGCCCTAAGTACAACACGGGCTCTGTAAGCTCCCGGGGAGCTTGCAGCAAGCTTGTAGCAGCTTGCAGCTTACAGCCAGGTCAGCACGTCTGGCTTGCTAGTGTTGGGATTGATCAGTGACTGCACGTCGTCAAGCAGAATGTCGTTGGTGAACTCGTTTAACTGGAAACAAGAAAAATAATTCGTCAAATGCAAGCTCGTCTTTAAATGTGATGTACGAAGGCAATTGAACACAAAGTAGCATAATATTATTTACATAAAAACTGTTGTAGGAACTAAAAATCTAAGAGATATTAAGTGAGTTATTTATATCTTAAATAATTCAAACATTGAATTGGCCTCCAAATAACAGACCTTATTATTAAACAAGAGTTTGTATGAAATAACGGTCGGAACATTGCAATTTAATGTGAGCCTCTCCAAAAGAGAGTACTGTATCCAAATTTTTTTAATATAGGAAACCAGCTAAAAATAGAACTAAAAGAAAAAAAATTAAGGATACGGTCTATACTCGTATTTTCAAGAACTCTTACGATAATAAGATAAGCCCCATAAAACGGTACTACCAGTATTATAATAATACTGGTAGTACCTAAGACAAAACCAACACTGCAAAATTGCCTTCACTGAATCGTAGCCGTATTTTAGATGAACAGAATCACTTGAGATAGATTTATAACATCTTATCTTTACTTGGTTTAGCACATTCCTGAACAGTTAGAATTCCTATCACATGAACTAAATGACTAGCTGGTATTTAGATCACACAAGCATTTGTTTGATTTGAACTCAGTAATTTCATTTAAGGCAGGCTTTTCCTTAAGGAACGCAGGTGTAACTGTATTACCTTATTCGCACCACGTAGTTACTTCGTGGAAATTTGAGAAAAATATAATAAATCAATAAGTATGTATTTACAAAAGAAAAGTATAAAAGTATTAAGTATATCCGTTCTCTAGTACCCACGACACAAGCGTTTGCTTAGTGTGGGGCTAGATGGCGCTGTGAGCAATGTCCGGAATATTTATTTATTTAAATGCATTAGTTTCACAATGCGTACGAATAATTTATGTCAAGAGTTTTATATCCAACCAAAAGACTTGGACATGAATTGGGTCTAACATAGAGTTAGATACAGATTAGAAACGCATTGTTAAAGAACGTTATGCGAAAAGTTTATTGACTAGTTGATAAATCAAATAAATAAAAATAATAAATAAATATTCCGGGACATTCCACACAGCGCCATCTATCTTCACACTAAGCAAACGCTTGTGTCGTGGATAACTAGATAACGGATATAATACTTATATACTTTTCTTTTGTAAATACATACTTATTATACATAGAAACGGCCAGACCCAACACAATTATATATTTTTTTAAATGCATAAATAATGGTGTCACGCGGGAATCGAATCCGCAACCCTCAGATTAGAAGGCAGAGACACTACCAACTAAGCTAACAGGCCATTCAAATGCATATTTTAAATATGTTCATGTACACATT
Source organism: Macaria notata (assembly GCA_927399415.1). NCBI lineage: Eukaryota > Metazoa > Arthropoda > Insecta > Lepidoptera > Geometridae > Macaria > Macaria notata. The sequence continues at coordinate 9,814,969 of OV656727.1, forward strand.
GGTGTGTCCTGTGTGTCAAAATAATTGCTTTCTTTCTTTCAAATAAGAGAATATTTAAGAAAAAGCGAACCTGTAAAGACGGCACCAAATCATCTGTGGACGCGAGATTATCTCCGAGCGACATTTCGGAGGAGTCCATCGCGTTGCCAGCTTCACTGGTGCAGTCCATTCTGTCGTCCATGGTGGAGAGGAAGTCCTCCGGCGTGTGCGGCATGGAGTAGGACTGAGGGACCGCCATGCCGAGCCCGCTATCAGCGGACTCCTGCCGCTGGTGGTCGGTGAGGCCCGACAGGAACGGGTCCAGGGGCAGGTCTGTGCTGGCGGCTGTACTGCTCGCCAGGGTAGATACTTGGCGCGCCATCAGCTCTTGCTGGAATTAAGGGAAGATGGGTGTAAGTTTGTGTGGAATTTTAATGTGAACATGGTATTGTGGTTGTTAATAAAATAAAATAAATAGTTTAAATTCAAATAAGTTTCTGTCACAAATTCTAGCGATGGTACGTTCGCATTCAGATCTTAACATTGGTGAAAATGACAGTTTCAGTTTCGATATACATCTATATTTCGGTATACATCTATATGATGCATCTTTGATTTCCTTGCGGAGTGTTCCCTCAAGCGGAGAGGTGGCCAAATTTTACCACCACTTGGGAGACAGTATAACCATGTGATTCATACGTAAGTAGTGCATACCTGGAGACGTATCTCCTGCTGGCGCTGCTTGAGGCGGTCGCGCTCCAGCTGCAGCGACTGCAGGCGCAGCTTCTGCTGGCACGCCGCCTGCAGCGACGCGTTCCACACGCCGGCGTTGGGCGCGCTCGACGTCGGCGTGCGCTGCAGCTCTTGTGCTGGAACAACGGAAACATACATGAACACCCTTCGACGTATTATCTGCAAGTTGACATAATTTTTCTAGTTGTCGTGTAGTTCTCATGCTAATGCACGGTATAAGTAAAGCTAGTTTCAAGCCAGGACAGTAAGCTAGTTTTCTAACTGCCCTGGCTTGCTAGAATATGCTAGTTCTATCAAAATCAAAATCATTTATTTGCAGAATATAGGTTTTACAGAGTTGTTCAAAATAAGATATTGTCCGCTACATTCTCACCCATAGGGCGAGCAAATTGGTTTCACAAAGTAAGAAATTAAATTTAAATTTATATTTTTGTTTTTTTTTAATTTTTGTATATTTTTTTGCCCATATTGAAAATGCTGTTTCCATATTGTACAGTTGTATGTTTTTCTGTGCAGAGTCTGTTGTCATATTTTGAGCTTTTTAGTATTTTATATTTAGGCAGACTATTACTATTATTTTATTATTATCATACTAGAAAAGAAGCTAGTTTAGTCTACATGAAGCCAGAAACACTAGCTTTTTGGCTTACTAGCACGTGAGATCACTGGCTTGCTGTCCTGGTTTGAGAAAATGCCCCCGTGTATTCCGTGCATTATATTAGGAGTCGATCCATGTACCTATGTGAGTACTTGTGGAGGTGGTGTCGGCGTAGGTGCAAAGAACCCTACAATTTTCTTGATAATATAATATTTTATTCATAAGTCGGTCCCACAGTAGGAGTGGAACCAGGGCCAAGTGGCCAGGTAGGTGTATGTGAGTACTAGTCGAGGTTATATCGACGTAGGTGCAAAGATAGGTGTGATAGGGCTAAGGTCGTCGAAGCATTTAAAAAACTGCTGATCTTTAGGCACTTCCAGGCAAACTTAAGCGCTAGAAAACGTAAGGAAACCGTAAATAGACTCACGTATTCTAGGGTCGAACCAGGACGTGGTGCGAGCGGCGTGGTTGATGAAGTATATCTCTCCCTCCGGGGTGGCGGCCTGCTCCCAGCCGTCCGGCAGCGGCCCTAGTGGATCCGTCGGGGTGTTACTACTTGTACTCTTCGCTGCTGAAACCAATCAGAGGTACCCAATCAATCAGAGTATTGAACCCACGGGCATAGCGTTACCGTGATCCTCTCAACAGCGATTAGTTGCAAGTGGATTATGAACTAAGACGTACGCGCACGTGACCGGCTATCGGTGGACATCGGGAAGGTCAGCGAGAGCTCGTTCCAAGAAACGTCGGCGGCAGACGTGCGCCCGCGCAGCCCCGCCGTGAGTCAGCCGAGCTACAGCAACGCCGCGCAGCACACAAGCAGGCACAAGCGAACATCAGATCATTCATAAACAACGCGGCCAGCGCGGGCCTAATTGGACGTCAATATCACCGACATTAGTCAAATCATCTACCTACTGCTGGATAGAAATAGCTCTTGAATCATGCGCGACACAAACATGAATGAGATCCAACGGATGGGTCGTGTTCTGGGATCTCGTATGTACATAACATGCAACGATGGCACGAGATCACAGCTTCGGGTGATACATTTTATTACCATTAGAATGCAAATGATAACGAATTTTGGTTAGCACGGTAAGGTTGTTGTAGTGGATAGCGACAGGTGAGTTGGGCAAGGTGGTGGAGCGATCGCGCGGGGAGATAGTTTCTTTATTAGCGGTGCTTGTGGGTGCAGGGAGTGTGTAATTACTAATTACACATTATTTACAATGGCCATTACTCAACAGCGGTGGAAGGCGACCGACCACCCGCTTACATCACCGATCAACACAACACTACTACTATACCTATCTATGTATCTAGCTAGGTATCTACCCACTTCCATTGTATTGGAACATCTGTTTTGTATTTTTCTTGATAATAGTGCCAAATATACAAACTTATTAGAATTCAAGGTCCTTTTGGTGTTAGTAGTCTCGAAACATGTTTTAAAAGTAATAGGCGATAATATATTGTACTAGCTGTGCTCGCGACTTCGTCCGCGTGGAATAGTTATTTTAGGCATCATATTTATTTTTGCAAACAACCTCTTCAACTTTATAAATTATAGCTGTTACCCATGACTTGAACCGTTTTTGCAGTGCACGCAACGGAAGCCCTCAAAGATGATTTTTCCCGTTTTTTTTGCCCGTTTTTCCTCACATTTGCCATTGATTCTTCGCTCCTATTAGTTGCAGCGTGATGTTATATAGCCTAAAGCCTTCCTCGATAAATGGTCAACACAAAAATAATTTTTCAATTCGGACCAGTAGTTCCTGAGATTAGCGCGTTCAAACAAACAAACAAACTCTTCAGCTTTATAATATTAGTATAGATTTAAAAAAATCTTTGGTGACATAAATGGTACGTCAGCCTAATTGTTAAAAAATCTGCACTTGCAAATACACGCACATACATTTATCTGAGTTTTTTTTAATTATTGGTCAGTCAACCACTTGACCAGATCTCATGAAGCGACATCCGCATAAACGACGTTGTGGTCGAGGGTAAATTACGCCTGTAATGCAACGTAAAATCCAATTCTGGCAATAAGCGAAGTGAAAGTGGGCTGTGGCAATGCAATAAGTATTCTAGTTTAATGCCATTATGTTTAACGACACTAGCATATAATAAGTAATTAAGCCAACCTCTCCATTCCGTAATTAGCTAACCGGTCACAACTCACACAAAGGCTTAGGCAACTAATTATCTATACCGAGAAACGCAGGTATTTATTATGCTGATTATTTGCTTTATAGTAATATCACATAATAAATACTGGTAACTTGTGGATATCAGCGGTTTTGATTACATTATTTCGTGAGTACTTTGACTGTATCGTTTTTTACCTACCATCCTTAAAAAAAATATGGTGGTTTGTAGTCTTAGTCGTAGTCTTGTCAGTTTGTTCTGGCGTAAAAAAATAAATTATCGCCCTTATACATAAATAAATGTATATTAGTGTATCACAAATAGCTAAGAGAAAAGACACTTGTAATGTACATACTATATATATTTTTTGAGACCACAATCAATACGTCGATTGTGGTCTCAAAAATATATATAGTACGTAGAGAGGCCTACATATAGCCAGCAATGAGATAGGGGCAGTGACTGTGGTTGTTGATGATGGTGCATATTAAAGTCATGTGCTAATTCAGGTACATATCGTCATGCGCCAGGTATTCCAGCGCCTGTAAGAACTGCGTTATCGCGACATCAGATTAACGAGGAACGCGCTGTGAAAACATGATTATTTGTATTGTCACCTGATCTACATACATGCTTGTACTGAGGAGATAGTGGCCTGGAGCCACAGATGCAGTAAAATAGAGACTTCTAATTTATGTGTACCTTATACGAGACTGTTCACTCAACCACCTGAGGTGTATAAGGTATATAGAGTTCTCCGACAGCGAAGCAGCCGCTCTCGTGATCTTCGTATCTTATTCGGATTTAGATAAGACTTTTGACATAAAATAATGTAATTCTTTCGTATTAATGCGGCGTCAAGTTGGTATGGAGTCGTTAGCTGCAAGCAGGGGCTGCGGTCTGCGGTGCATCGGTGGCGCCACCAGAACTACGCCTTAATACGATTACGTGACAACCTCACGTACTTCACCCCTCTATCGCACTCTTACAGGAACTACGCGCCTTAAATAGGTGACCAGACACGTCCGACACAAACATTATGTTGTCAATCCAAAAATAACACTTCATTGCTCATTTTCCGGTTGGACTTTCCAATATGTTCAGTCATACACGTATTTATATCCGATAAGTTTCATTCACAAAGCGATTAGCATCATTATCTGTAATGGTGCCAGCGATTGATATGACTCCTAAATCAAGCCAGATCGTAATAGCATTTCATTGCAAACACAATTCGTGGATCTCTTTATACCTTTTCCTTCATCAGAACCAGTTCGGTTAAAATTAGCGTTGTCGTTGCAGGATACCACATCACACGGAGTTTATTGTGGTCTGACATGCATAATGCGTAACAATGTGGCAATACGGATTTAGTGGTATCGTCGCGTCGCACGCAAGTTTTGTCAGAATACAAGATAAACTCCTCGCTGGCACGTCTGGTGTCGTCATTCGGCTGACAAAAGAATAAGTTGAAATGTTTTAATGAGGGAGAGATGTTCCGTTGTGGCGTGGTGGTCTGTCACAACTCTGGAAGCAGTCAGGGCCGAGCGGCGCCACCGCCACAAACATGTATTTTCCGAACACCTTTCAACGCTCATCTCGCATCGACCGACGGAAACAACGCGTTAATTCCCGTCATAAAATCAGTTTTAGAATTCGGGTTATTTACTTGTTTTTATTTTAGTTCCATGATAATTTTAAACCCGGCTCTGTGGCCAATTAGATCACGTGAAACGGGATCGAGGCGTGGACGCGGCTTCTACCTCGGTTAATGTTCGCAGTTTAGGGAAAACTCATATTTATTCAAATAAACCACATTGTTTTTCCATGGGACAAACAGATACATCACAATACACATAGAATGACGATAATTTTTACGTCAAAATCAGAATAATGTAACTCCTACTTTGTGATGGCATCACAAATAAGTCTTGGTGTTGGTAGTATCCATAGTTAACAACCATTAGGTAGGTACTATTATAGCCTTATTTATGTATTAAGGGAATTAATTAATTAATTTTCCTTATGAATGGATGGAAGGATAACTAATAGATAATTGGGAATTACTAACCGCGCCGTCCATCGGATGAAATGATTATGTGTAGGTACTACTTTATTGAATGTCCTTTTATGGTATAAAAATACTATATAAATATTGTATGGGAAACCCCACTTGTATTAACTATGCCTATTACATAATTTATTTACCTCCTTGTAGTCCGGATATAGAAGTACATGGGCATGTTACCGATATAATGATGAATTGACGCAAATAAGTAATACATACATAGGATATATACATTTATACATACATACATACCTACCTAGGCACCTCATTAAATAAAACTAATGAACAAAGGAAACAGTTTGAACAAAGTATATGTTGGTTACTTTTAACTACATAATACCTTGAATAATTAAGATATGTGTGTTTTGTTTATTATCAGCCTACGTAGTAATAAGACCCAACGTCAAAAAATAGTAAGTAGGTTGCAATTAATGCAATAGGTGGAAGCAAAATGCTGCTGCAGTGGGAATGCTTGTGAAGAGATTGTGGTAACCAAGTCAGGATACAAATTTTAATGTTCGTATGTTTATTTTTATACATTACTCTTCTGTTTTAATCTATTTACGCTATACTCTATACGAATAATAAAGCTAAATAGGCTAAAAAATTTGCACAAAGATAATATCCGAAAAAATGTTTGGGTATCATTTAAATCGATAACCGAACTCGATTCAGCAGTTTTTAGATTCTTTGTCTGTATATTTGTGTGCCTAGTATGACTGATTATAATATTTTTTGTATGTAGGAAGTATGATGTACTCAGGCTACTTTTATTCCGAAATAATGCGATTGAAGCCGCGGGCGTCCACTAGTCTAAATAGGTACCTATATAAAACTGATAGGTGACTGACTGACTGACTGATCTATCAACGCACAGCCCAAACCACTGGACGGATTGGGCTGAAATTTGAAATGAAGGTAGATGTTATGATGTAGGCTAAGAAAGGATTTTGGAAATGCCACTTTTAAAGGAGTGAAATAGGGGATGCAAGTTTTACTTCTTAATGCGAGCGAAGCCGCTCGCGTCCACTAGTATATAATAGAGTAATGCATACCAGGTGATGTGGTGAGCGAGGCCCTGGCGGCGGCCTGTGAGAGCAGCGTGTCGGTGCTCTGGTGCTGGCTGCCCGCCGCCACCGCCTGCGCGGCCAGCGACTTGCGGGGGTCCTCCCACGTCGTCGTCTTTGTTATGTGGCTGGAAACAACGGAGAGATGCTGTTAGATACAACTATATAGGTAGCTTACAATACAAAGTCCAAATAGAACTATGATGTAATTTATTAATGCTAAAAGGGTGCTAGCAAAAACTGTACATGGGAGAGTCCTCAAACTTTACCAAAATCAAGCAATCATGGGATGCAGACGCATACATTTACCGGGCCTCGAGAGCGTCGTGGTAATAGAATAGTAAAACTATCAAGTATTCGTTCTTCTTTTCATGTGTAATTGGCTTGGCTTACTCAAGTCGCTATGAATGGTAATGCTAATATGTTAAGTAGTTGATACACAAATATATAATGTTAATTGAAGGAGTTCAGGAACAAGCAGTTTAAAGCAATGGCGACGTAGGTCGTGCACTTTAACTTCCGGCTACGGAAGGACATCTACAATTACCAAATTATATATATCTGTTCTAGTTTTTGCCATCCACATAAATCAATCAGAACCACTATAGTATAAATATCTTGATATTTAACTAATTATGTATCCAATTTTAAAATTAATACGTTTAAGAAAACCGGCCCCGTCTTTGTGAACCGGCTGGCCGTAATTATTTTCGAGGAAGTTTCCTCGTTTCGGCGCGTTCTGCACAAAAGGACATGCAATGATGCGATGACGAAAGGTTCATCACGAACCCGTTAGCGACACCGGCTTCGGCACCGTGCGAGCCGAATCTTCCCACTTAGCGGTCAATGTAACCAATTTGTAGACTAACCGGACGCGCAATGTACGCGACCCAGTGAGTAGCCGCCATGATCAATGACTCTTTTACTTTCTTTACACGGAAAGTAGGCAGACGCGGGCTCGCTCACCGGGCCGCTCGAGCAACCCTCTCTCCGATATACTTGTTTTTCTACAGCAGATTTAATCATAAACGTAATTCATCATTTATTACGGAGGTGATTAACGCGGCGTGTGTGATCCGTCCGGCGCAGACTCACGACTTGGAGAAATCTATTGGAAGGCAATGAAAGCATTACAGGAAGATTTTAACTTCTCATGTGTACATGTCTTGAGCTCAGACCAGAAATATTTGATCAATCAACTCGGAAGATGAAGTCTGTGATGTTGAATACGCATAAAATAAATCGAAGCGATTGGAAGCGTGAGAAATGAAGAATAAGGGCGAAATGCAATGGAAAGCGGATAGGGGCACCGGAACGGATCGATGGTGTACGGTGCGGTAATGAACTTGGCCGCGGCGATATCAGCTGTGGCGATGTCACGAGGCTACTTCCACCTGCCTCTTTGCACCTGCAGCGACGCTTATCACCATACTTTAATTCGTTATTACGTTCTCAGAAACGGATAACCTTTAACTTGCACCGCAGATGGGATCGGACCACCCAAGATAGCACCTGAGTCACCTGACTCATTGTGCGCACTTACAAGGCGAAACTTCTGCCTGCAGTGTATTAGTTGTGTATGCATTCTTTGTAGACTAGTTGTTTTTTCTGCGTTCGTAGGTACGAGTATATATGTGCACAGTACACACAAGATTATTCAAAAAAACTTTTAAATTTGGGCTAACTATATCATTTTTCAAAAATCAGAATTATTTACTTACTTAATTTAATTACAAACATAATAATTAGTAAGTATATCAGATCGGGGCACGAGCACGAATTAGCTTACAACAATACAGCGACTCCAGTAAACAATCGATTGATCTACTGATCCAAGGAAAATCACGCAATTTGTAACGGGTTTCTGTAGCAAAAACATACAGTAACTGGAACATCAACAAAAGATTGCATAAGCTACCTTTATTGTTCGAAGTTCAATGGATATTTACTTTTGAACTCGACGGGGTATTGTCTGGTGCTCCTAGAACACCCTAGAAGTGCCTCCTTATAGCTAGTACTTGCAACATGTTTCATGGCTTGAATCACGCCACTTCAGTAAGTAATCAGCCGACAGGCGCGGGGGGGGGGAGGAGGGCGGACAGGTGTGTAATTACAGTATGCGCCCGCGCAACCGCGCAGGGATGTCTCGCTCAGTTTGCATAATAACAACCAGCTCGCTGACAAACAACAACACATGTAGTATACATTATAATTGACCTGTGAAAATTTACTTCCTATCTTTTGTCGCGCAAGCAATATAGAGCAGTCACGCTGAGATTTGAAATTAAAAACACAGAATTGCCTGTCAGTTGTGCAGGATAAGGTAAGGCGTGATTATAGGTCATTGAGTTAGTCATCTTGTCATTCAGTATCGAATAAGAAATTGATTTTCTGAATGAAAAGCATTACACACAAATCATCACTTTCATCCAACAAATTTGTTTACGATCTAGTTTTTGGAATACACGTGAATGGTTGTCGAGAGCATTTGTTCTAGGAAACCTACCTAACTCGCTTCGAAATTGGCAACGTTGACGAACACCTGGTCAGCGTTAGTCATCCAATTTAGAAACTACTTGGATTAACGTCAATAAGTATTGAAATATGATTTATTCATGACGCCAAGTTGTAAAGTGGTAAAGGTTCATTTCCCACATTTTGTCAGTAAACCGCTGCATTTTGCAAATAGGCAAGTAGCGCTACGTGACACAACAGTATGAATTTAAATAATAATCAGTGAACAATCCCAGCCAGATGACAGCCGCATTAAGAAACCACACGCCATTTCTCTGCTCGAAGGCCTTCCAGTGTTGCACAATCAGCGGCTTGTCGGCTCTGCCCCGCTGTCTCTAGACACCACTGATCTGCTACTTGTACACTTACAATGCAACTTAGTACCTCCAATGGCCATGTTGTGTTGACATTATTCATTTGCATATTTTAAGTCCAAACCTAACTGAATACTGGTTCGACAAGGGTTTCAATACCAAGATTGTGAAGGAGCGATGTTATCTGAAGCTTTACCTATCGAGGCTATCAGTTTTACGCAATTATAGTTTACTGTAGGACTTTTAAATGCGACAAAAGTATCTTTTTCTGAAAATCGTTCGACTTGTACAGAGAAACAACGTGATCGCTGAGTGCAAACAAAAGATGCAGTGTAAACAGAATCACGCATGTAATGTAATGACGAATTCAGTGAAACGCTTCGTGTTTCAATTAAACGGAAAATAAAGTTGGCATTGCGTCCATCGGCGGCGTGGCATAAACATTAAAATAACTATGATCATTGAATAGAATCGCGGATTCTTAGAAGATCTCATTCAGTAGCCAATATTAAAGTTTCATGTCCTAAGCTGGGCAAGGTAAAGGTTAGACAAAGAGTTGTAATTATGACCAGTGTCAAAATGTGAGATGGGCGATGGCATCGCATGGCGTGTCCCGGAGGATGTAGGGCACGAGAGGCAGTCGGATGCTGGTGCCCACGTCCAGGATGCACGCTAAGTTAATAACTCGATGAGCTAGTTAAATCGGGCACAATCCGCACAGACGGGTATCGCTCCAAAGATGGCGCTGGCGGGCACCGGATGCGCGTCATCTCGGACGCACATCCTCGTCTGGTGCGTAATTTTCCCGCTTTTACACGTACGAGCAACTAAACTGCAGACAACACAATGAACAGAGCGCATAAACTCCACTAGAATCGATGTAAATCAACTTTATTTACTCTCGTATTGATTACGTAATGGCGAGGATTGCGCGGTTACACTGTTACGACTGCGAGGTGTAATCAAAAGGTGGAAAACAAACAACTCGTCCAATTAATGATAAGTGCTGAACGTAGGTACCTACTCGTAGCAACATATTCATACTCGGTTATCACATTCATTTTATGGGTAAAGATTTACCTACATAACGGCACATAATAATCCTTTCTTATGAATGGGTTAATACTACCTACATATGGAAATCTGGAAATATTCCACATTATTTTCCTTATCATTATTGTTATAATTACACAGTTTAAAATAAGGTAACTGGCTGGCTCTGTAATATTTGTGCGTATAAGGGGCTTTTACCTTAATAAAACATGTTAATTGTTTTGGACTGTAAAGACTCTTCAGTTATAACATAGACTATTAAAATATGTAATACTAAGAGAGGGCAATTACTACAGAACGCCCTATTGAGAGGACACCTTGTCATGAATAAAATAAAGACAGGTGCACACAAACAGGGTAAATTACCAATCCACGAGCTGACTAATGTGGAAATCGCCACGTATCACCACAATATTGACATGCAAATTGTTTCTTTGTAAATGCAATGCAATAGATGGGGCATAAACAGTAGGCTAGTCCCGTTAACTGAAGTGTGTCGTTTCGTCAACAACGAGCGACCAAGTAAACAGTAAGGTACACAATAGGATGCGCACGCGCATGTCCACATATATGAGGCTGCTAGCTAGCCTCAGTGGTACCCGTGTACGGTCACAGGTATAGACTTGATAATCAATTGGTGCCATATTCATCGTATAATGAATTATGGCTTCATCGTATAATGAATTATGGCCCAAATATGTTAATAAAACCAGATGTAGTCAATATTCTGTAAAACATGGCAAAACTAATCCGGTAAAGCAGACTTAAATTTAAATAGATGCGTAAAGTTCAACAAAAATAAACGTATTACAGTTATTTATAGGCGCAAAGCGATAAATAAATTGCAGCACATAAACAAAAATACATCAAGCGTTTGATGTTTAGACGAATCCCAAGTTCGTCGGTTTGAAACAATCTTACAGATAACTGAACCGCACCAACTCAGGGCGTGACTCATTCATTCACATGAATACACTTACGTTTTAGTAACTAACAAAATATACGAGTATACCTACAAAATGAGCGGCCAGATTAACGACTCTTCGCTTTACATTTGGTGTGTGTTTTCAGAACTTCCAATTTCCAAAACAAAACGTACGATGGAAGCAGTGATTTAGTATTTATTCAGTTTCCTACGCAGTGCTTTAACTGTTTTCAAATTAAACTGACAATGTTTTTTACTATTTTGGGGCTAAATAAATAACAAATGTTTTGAGGGGACATGATTCAACAGGCGCTATCTCCGTGACAGTTCCACGCGATGGATCGTAGGTTTTTCACTGAGAACAACATGGCGGAGACGGCATTCTAAATTTGAATCTCGGACGAGTCGGCGCTCGCGTACGTAAATAAACGCACACACGAATAATCAGTAACACTATACAAGCGTTAGAGAAACGTGCGGCCACTACATACATCAAACAAATGAACAGACATGTCAGTTAATCTGCCTTTACGCGAGCATATGGGACATATTTTTTTCATGTAAAATTCCTTAGCTGCTCTATAATCAGATTTCGATAGCATTACAAAACCGTTTTATCCGCGAATCTACAATACGCGCGGCCAAAGCAATATACTCACACAAACAGCCGGTGGACGAAAACGTACTAATGACGCATCGACTTCCGGTCGGTGATTTTATCTACGGCTGAGGCGGTGCGAAGCTCCACCATATTGACAGAACTCGCTTGCAAGGGAATGATGTTTTAAAGCAAATGTCGCAGAGGCTATAAGCAGCATCCACGCTCCAGCTACTGACAGTACAGGAGAGCTGAGAGATGAAGCGTAGTATGGCCGGAGAGTAGCGACGCCAACGCAGCCGCCTGCGCCGATTTAACTTTTGATGTGTTGGAGCTGCAAAACATAAATCAGTCGTATCTTTCCTTGTCGACGGCGGGAACTGGCGTGGCGCCGCCGCCTGCAGTTTCAGCACCTCGTAATACATAGTAATCATTCGTGTATGTACAGATTTACTTTCATTTGAAAAGAGAAACCGTAAATAAAAGTGAAAGGAGTCGATAAATCTCCAATGTGTTTGTAGTGAGCCAATCAATTTCGATACTAAATACAGGAACATCATTAAACTGCAGTATACGGATACAATAATCACCTTTATTCCAATTGCGGAGTGCCTAGTTTTTAACCAACTTCATTTCATACCGAGTTGAAAAACCTTACAATTGATTTGCACATAAGGGTAGAAGCGGATGAGTCTTTTGTTATTTTCTCCAATCTACACGTAAGACGTGATCCATCAAATAATTTATAAACTAAACGCGTATTCTAAATGTAAACGAAGGATTCCGTACTTTCAATTAATATCTGTTGCCGATTTAAGTGCTACTGATAGTGATAAAAGCTTTGTTGTGAGCGAGTTCGTAAGCACTGAGACGCAAGCTGCGCGGGCGCAGTGAGTACGTCGGCCGGAGACGGCGGCGGTACCGGGCGGCCTTGCCGCGGTGGTCTGCCTCTCGCCGCCAGAGGTTACCTACACGTACTAGCTAACTTTAGAAAGCAACTAGATAAAATACTACGCCGCACGCGTTATCGCAATAAATTAATTAAATCTTGACCTCTTTGAACTAACCCAGTGACTAAATATTAATTCGGGTAATTGATTTAATTTACACAAACAACAAAGTTTTTGATACAACTCAGCAATAATTTAAAGCTCTGTAACCACAGATCTGAATAAATGTATCTGTAGGTGTGTGTACTCTTGTGAATGAACATGAACATGAACATGAACATAGGTACCGCACCCAGCCAGGACAAGCCTGCTCCGGTCAAACCGGCATACCAGGGGGCACGAGGTTGTGGAGCGTGGTTTTGTGCTAACGCTCCGGGATGGTAGTCGACCGGCTATGCAGCCAGACGCCGATTTGGAGAAGGTTGTTATTAAGGATAGGGATAAGCGTTAGTAAAAAATGGTGTTCGTTGATTATTGAGTTGACCCATCTTGGGGTTTGTTAGTGTTTGGCTTTGCAAGAGCTATCTTAATACGTTCGCTGTGTAATGTTGGTCCTTTTGTGAGTAATCATAACCGCGTCGGGTGTAGTAGGTGGATCTTAAATGTGGGTCGAATAGATCCTATGTCGCTAAGGGAGTGTTCTTGTGTCATCTGACGGCCTTTCCTGGGGTATGGTTGGTGCCTGCCTGTTGGTATGTCGTTCTGTTTTCTCATCAGATTCGCTGTCGGTTTCTGCCATCTTATAGGTCTCCCTAGCAGCTCTTATAAAGTCTCCTTTGTTTTTCGCCATGTCCTGCCAGTCAGATATGTTGCTGGAGTAGTAGTCCATATCATGAGATAAATAATCCTCCGACGTATAGATAGGTCTACCAACTTTAAGGGCTTCCGTTGCTTTGATCTTTTGCAAACGGCGCCGGCACTCTTTAAGTGTATTTCTAGCCTCCATATCTTGAGGGTGATGCTTATAATGGAAGTTCGCCTTCTTTCATGTTTCATAGTCTTATTGGCCGCCATCTTCATGACGTTTGTTATCACTTCCCACGGTAGCGGCTCTTTTCAGTTTTCGCCGTTCCTGCTCTTTTTGGTTTCCTCTATAATAAAGTTTCTTGCTATATTTTTTTTTTCGAGTGGTGGTAGCTACTTTGAAGCGTCTCGTAGTAAAGGGTTTTGTAGTCAAACTCGTTCGCAACGTTGGCCCTGGTTAGTCTTATAGGAGGTCTCGTAGAGTCCCTATTGGAATTTAACGTGAGGGGCTTCAGGTTTCCCCATATGATTCTATGGTCAGATGGGATTGTTTTTTCACCTTTTGTATTTGTATTATTTGTATTATTAGTTTTGTTCTCTGTATTGTAGTTATTATATCATCATTTATTAATTAATGTAAGTAATTGGCTCGCGCCGTTTTAATTGATTTGTAAATAAATAAATAAATAAATAAATGATGTAATTAAAAATCTGGTTGTTTTTGGCTTCTGTCATTATGTGGTCTATTTGCGATGTTTTGTTTCCCGACGTCCAAGTCAGTTTACAGCTGCGCCGGCCGAATGATGTGTCCAATCGGAGATTTTCCCGTTACGTTACTTGTTTAGTGTGAGAGATTTTTGCCTATTTGATTTTTATCGCGAAGTTCGTGTGTATCTGTGAGTCCTATGTGGGCGTTGAAGTCACCTAGTATGATTGTTGTTGAGTTCCTTGGTTTGTTCTTGGTCAGTTGTAGTAGCCGAGTCGCGTCGTTTGCTGCTGATGACGTTGAATTGGACCTGTGCGTTGTGGTAATGAATAGAGAGGCTCCACTGCTTGTATCTATTGAAGCAACCATATTGTTTGTGTTTGCTTTAGTCCAGTTCATCCTTAGGCCGCTGCTTTTTCTTATGAGAATAGCTTGGCCTCTTCTGTTGTTGTTTCCGCTTAGGTGCCACGTATAGTGACCAGATTCGTAGGCCCCGGATTTTAAGTGAGTTTCCTGTAGGCAGGCAATATGGATAGATTTTCCGTCTAGAAACTCGTCGATCTCTCGTTTTTTAGTCAACGTTGCGGCGCCTCTAACATTCCATGTGGCAGTGTTTGTGTTTTCATTTACTACCTGTTTTTTGTTGTTTGGTGTGGCCTGGGGCGGGCAAGTCTGTATCCGGACTCATCTGGTATCTCCTCAGGGGTGCTAGTTCCAAGAGTTAGACTAAGGTCATGTGCGTGGTGCTTGTACTTATTACTCCTAGGTGATTTTCAAGGCAATCAAAGTGGTTCCCCGTAAATATTAGACCTATGCTACCTGCGGCGTCGTTTGGTGCCTTAGGGGAGAAACATACTGTTTCTTGTAGCGGGGCTTTTTGAAAGATTTTCACGTTAATACTATAATATTCCGCTGCCGCTATAAGTATGTCTATGCCGCCCCATGTGCCATCTTGGTATTGTGATAGAATGTAGTCCCTGATTTGTTCGCTTTGTGCTGAATTATCTAGATTACTTCTGATCGCTAGGTACATTTGTGGATCGTTTTGGTTTTCCTCAACTTGGCGTGCGAGGTCTCGTCGAATGTGTTGGTGGTCAAAGGTTAGGCCATACAAGTCGATAATTTGGTGGGCTATAGCGCGATACAAGCAGTTGCCGTCTCCTGGTATTTTTACGATAGGGTTTCCTATTTCCATATCTGCTTTGGGCCTTACCGTGGCGGTATCGCAGTGGACAGGGTGTCGTGGCTAGCTCGTGATATCTTTCAGGTATGCGCGTGATCGAGGCTGTGAAGGAAGCTTATATACTATGTATTTGTATTAGTTAAGGTATATCATGCACTATACTAGTTCCCCTTTGCCTTTAACGGAGAAGGGGAGTGCGTAGCACTCGAGTGAGTACTTGGGTCTCGTCTAACAACTCTAGGTACGAATCATTTGCTAGGTGTATGTTAGGATACTTGCACTTAATACCGGCTGTTCTTTTCCTAGGTTATCTATGTGATCTTTACGAACCCTTCCGTCCGGCGGCAGGCGAAGGGCTTTTAGTTCTAGCGTGGTGTCCAAGTGAGTTAGGGCTAATTATTTGGAATAAGTCTATTAATTACGCTTTATGTACTAGGTGTGCTATGTGTATAAAACAAACGTCTGGGCTTTGTTGTACGTAGCAAAAATGACTACAATTAGAAGTAAATTTTTGTTTTGTAATGATTGTTTAGCGGTTCGGCGTATTATCACAAAGGATGACCCGATAGTAAGGCCTCGCAGCTGTGCCGGAAATGGTTTTAAGAAGGGAGTTTTTGCCTGTATTGTTAATGTTCTGATTTATTGCTTAGTTTTAGGTGTCGGTATTTGTTTTGGGAATGGATAGCTATTGTTTAAGTAATATTTCGCGCGCCGTTTTAAAATCTTAAGCTATTGTCCAAACGGGCCTGCAGATGTGCGTAGTTTTTACTCGTATTTAGGCTTTTGTGTTTGCCTTGGGAAAGTAGATTGGCTTATGGGATCGCGTAATCTAGTCTAACCTTGTAAATTTAGCAGGTTTTTACGGCAGTTTGTGTAGATATGTATTTTGAAATCGGATACGCTAGTAACGCGTAGGTTTGATCTATAAGTAACCGATGTGACTGTACGATGTTGGTTGCTGGTATAGGCTGCTTGAAAACAGACTTGTCCCTCGGTGTGTGTACTCTTGTGAATGAATAGACAAATCACAACGAGCGCCCGAGTTTCCCGGGTCCATTAAATGCAACCAACGGGTGATACAGCCATGACGTAATTTTGCCTGTTTGTTGAAGTCTGTTTCTTGAACTGTGAACTGTCCTCGTCATTTAATACGTTAGACTGTTAGTAATATCAAAAGTAATAACATATTAAAGAGGTCAATGCAAATGAAATGTTGAATGGTTCTTATTCAAAGAATCAAGAGGACAACATACGTACATACATGTTGAGTTTTCGTAAGGGATATTTTAGACGAATGTATGAGATGAGTCACAAGACTATACAGAGCTGTGCCCTATAATTAGACGTTAATCGTTGAAAAAGGCAGAACACGGAGCATGTGTCCGGCGACTGTAGCGCCAACGGAAGTCAATCTGGCACGAGTAACTTCATTGTGCAGTACGCGCTTCCCATTCATATGGTGGTTGGGTGGTTGGCTGGCCGCAGAGCGAGCGCTCTCTATGGACACACACAGGAAGCTCTAATGGTTGCAATGCGGCGTCATTCGCTCAACACACCGGAACTGGAAGTCGGCAGGAACTAAACAGTTAATGCGCTCAACTGGACAGACATATGCCTATTTTGGACTAAATTACTTCAGCTTTCATGTGTCATTTGTGAAACAGAATATTTGTTTTCAGTTACTTTAATTTTATTTGACGATGTAAATGAAAACAACCAAAAATGTTTGACATGTCATTTTGTAATTTGTGGATCTATTTAACATGAAGCTCGTCTCTGAATGCACCGCACGGCGCACCGGTCGGCTGCGGTCGCGGACTTTGGACCTCCGAGTGTTTGTGTATGCATCCTGTTCTTTCTCGAGACACCTCCCAGTTTCTCACTTACTCTCACGTGTTCTTCGCTATCATTACGTTACCTCATCACATCATTCGATACGATCAAAATTGAACATAAATCGTCTTCTTTATTCTTCAGAAAATGGCCTATTTTACTGTGCATTAGGATTTGTTAAAGATTCGATGTACCACACAAACTATAAGTTTAGTAATTTGGTTACAAAGGCTATTGTCGTGATTTATTGTTATGACTTGTGACCACGTATGAAACGTAAAGGTATATTATTTATTATGGAAAATTCCATGCAAATCTTCCAAATCCGAAGCCTAAGGCACGATATGCAGAAAGCGTTGGCTATAATTTAGATAACATGGGGGTCGTGTAAATTGGACTTGACAGTACGAATATATCGGATCAAAAGCTGCTATAGTTCTGACATGTAACAATTTGCAAACGTTATTCAAGGCTCGACACGCACGGTACAAGACACCGAAAGATCATTTGCCACACGCAAGCTCAGTTGAAATGGGTGTAAAGGCGGCAGCTCCAAGCACCCGCCTTGTACCTGGCTACTAAATGACTTGGCGGTCCTTGAACTCTCCTGTGCTCGGCTCCACGCCGTCATTGATGCAGCAGGATAAACTCGAGCGCCAGGTAAATCTCATTTTCGGATCCGTTTTCATTTCAAAGAACAAAATAAAACGTGCACGTAATTTATTCAAATCACGCTTAATAGGTCACGGAGTGCTGCAAGATTTAAATGTCAAGCAACATACTTAATATTCGGATTAAAAATAAATACTATCCATAAGCGAATATTACATCCCATTGTTTGCAAAGTTGACTTATAATTTAAACTGAAATATCTTCCTACGCATCGATTTAGGGTTAGGAAGAAAATATTCCAATAATTTGTCGAAGGTAATTGGTAATAGCTGAATGAATCATTACAATGAATGAATAGACATCCATGATCATATCTATTTTATCTAGTACCTACCCACGTCACAAGCGTTTGCTTAGTGTGGGGCTAGATGGCGATATGTGTTATGTCCCGGAGTATTTATAAATTTATATTTTACAGCAGTTATTATATAGCTTCATTTGCAAAACCTAAGTTGCAAAATAGTTGCGAAATGCCGAAGCTAGAAGGGAACACAATTATAGCCTCGCCCAGAGATGCAAAATGTCACTAGATTGGTACCTGAGCAAAAGTGATTTACGTAACATCCTATACCGACCCAGATACGATTGTTCTCAAATTCAAGGCCTACTTCGCAGCATGATAGCGATAGGTGTAACAAATTGACAACCCCCAAGGTACCATGACCTTTCATTCCCACGATTGTAAAGAGCAACCGACAACGCAATAACAGTTACCACCCGAGTGACAAGCTAGCTTTCAATTGAATAATGTAACGTGATTCATTACCATTTCTAATTATTGTTTACAGCGGAATTACTTCCACAACGCTGACTGGAGGAAACAACGTACGTGTGTGTGTGTTGGTATTATGTTAACGTGTGGTCGGTGACGTCTAGAGATATTTTATTCGCAATACTTATTGTATGCAATTCGTTTCATTTTAATAGAGCCATTTTAACCTCGCAAGCAACAAACTTTATGTTGCTTTGTAAACTTGTTTGATTTAAAGTAGCTTATTATAAAAACCCTGGGTATCGGATCGGACCGTGGTCGACATGAGATTTAGGAGATTACTGAATGATCGGTCCCGACTCTTTGGAAACTACTACCTAATCACATCGTTACCGAGAATCGCGGCGAGCTACTCAAAGGAAGGGCGGACCCGAGAGAAAAAATCTATCCCTTTGTTACTAACAACTCAGGTGTCTACGGAAAGAAAATAAAACGATCCAAACATGAAGGCGGTCGGAGATGGGGCTAGTCAAGCTCTGTGAGATGATAGGATATACTCGCGCAGTAATAATACTATTAACGTGCACCTTAGGCAGTACTCTCTGCATATTTACGAGTCCGATGAAGATAATATCGTCAAATATTCTCATTTAATAGGCTTTTCCTTTTAATCTGTGTCCTTAATCTGTTTAAATAGCAAAATCGAAACCAAGCTATGAAATTGAATGGTCAATTATGTCGCTTAATTCATTAATGTATGAACAGTTTTCTATAGCAATACATAACTATATACAATTATATGATATTGTTATCAAAAACTTTCCACACACACTTCATGCACTTCACGATACTGCACATATGTAGGTAAGTTAGTTGTAACTCTTTGTGAGCCAATCAGTAATCAAGATCAAGTATTGGGGAAGTGGTTGACGCGCGATACGATTACAAGGAGTGCGGCAGGGGGCAGGATGCGGTGCGGCGGGGGGAGGGTACAGGCTCTGGAGCGATTCCGAGAAGTAGAGGCGGGCGCAGCCTCCGCCGCGGTAACATCACACGGGCTCGTTAGCTGCGCCGAAGAGGTGAAAAACCTGCGAGAGCCGCCGAGCGCCCGCGCCGGCCTGCGCGTCCATCAGACAACACTACACCAATTAAAATTTAAATACTTTTCTTCGTTTTTTATATTAATCTATAATTTTATTGTTAGTTTATTATTTCCAATACTGTTGTTACCTTTGATAAATTTATTAACTCGCTCTCGTTCGTAGCATCGTGATCAGAATGCACTGAAGCCGATCTTTGACGATTGTGAATGGTGAACAATATTAGTTACGGATAAGTGGTTCATGATTATGTTTTCTGCAGTAATTGGATCTAGTCCAAGATTCGGGTTTTCAAAGGGAAACAACTGGTATATTTTTCCCGAGCGAATGATATGTCACCTCGGCAGAATCGACTCAGAAATCATCTACAAAAGCGATGAAAACATCGTTAAGGATCCAGAAATGGCGTCAAATAAAAAATACGAGGGACATTAAAAGGATTTGAGTAGGACGTGGACTTGCGCGAGGATATACCGTGGCGTCGTGGTGCCGCCTGCGCCGGCCGAAATAACCGCGCGCGCGTGGTGGCGCGGCGTGTTCAATGGGCGGCGCGGCGCGCGGGGGCGGGCGGCGGCGCGAGCGCCAAAATTAGACGTAAACACGGCGGCACGAGGCGCCTCCACCGCCGCGCGCCGACCGACGCCAGCGTACCGACCGAGCTCCGCGGCCCGCGACAACAACCCTTCCTTTCCACGTCATTTACTGCCGGGATTCCAGCTTGGAAGCAGCTCTACAAGACGTATATGTAGTTTTTAGAGCTGTTTTTACCAATAACCGAAATCCGTAAAGTCAAGATGTAAAAAAGTTTTTAATTCGATTAGAAATTGCATAAATTACAACACAACAATTGAAATCATTTAGTTACCCGGACTCACAACCTTGCCTTCAAATTTGGAAAGACTTGACTAAGCAGGCAATCAAATATCGTGACTAAAAACTTGGGTAGACGACAAACGCACGGTAAATAGAGCTCGACTACATAATCGCAAATCAAACATGGCATGTATAACGGCCTTGGTAGAGGTATTGCCATATGAGAACAATAACCTAAAGCGACATGAGTTCATTATGAGTAAACTTATCAGTATTCTGCAAAGGCGCTCACGGTAGCAAACAAACGAGCATCGGCGGTCAGCGGACACCGCCGCGCCGGACTGTGACATGACATGAGTAATCACATCAATACAATACCGGAGCCAGGGCACCTCGACTCCGACCAGTGTTTTGTGGAGATGATACCAATACTGAGTATTACTTCTAGAAACATAACATTGATCGTGCAATACATATGATAATGTATCGTCTGTTCAATCAGTGTCAAATACTTTATCAAGTCATTGATAAAAATAGACTAATTAATCATTTTCATGTCCTGTAAGCCGATAAATGTACGAAAGAGATATCCTACACGTGTAGCTCGCAGAACGAAATTCTAATTTGCGAACTACAGATAGTTACATATTGTGTCGGACTGGTGATATGAGAATACGAGCACAATTCTGGCCTCCTTTCTTAGGCATGACGTGGGCCCTAAGGCGCTTGTCAATATAACACACTTGACCCCTTTTGATCTCACAATTAAGCTGGTTGACACTGCTCAATAGCCACCACGAGCACAGAATTCGATGTTATGTCCCCTATGAATTGGGTCGAAAAAGCACAATATAAAGCAAGCTTCTGAATCCGTTCCAACAAAATAACTTTCTCTATAGGATCTACTTAATCGCAATGATCTCGAAACGCGAGCCATTGCGTTACCTAATAAAAAGAAATTTCATATTAATATGTGAGGCGGCATTCGTTATTTTAAACTTTAACGATCAGCATACGTCACTTATTAATACTAAAGATAGAGACGTGGAAGCTCGACCGGTGTGGTCCAACGGCCTGAATAACTCTTGTGTGACTATTTATCGCGACGAGAAGTTTTATTGTCCATGGCAAGTATTATTGGAAACATTAATACCGATGACACAAGCCGATGAAAGCCAACTGTGTCCACAAGCAGTACAGGCCTCGGTGTTGTTGCATCCAGACCTGCCCTTGAAGGCACCGCACCGTCTGCAGCTCGCACCTCGCCTGCACAACACACACTAACTAAACATAGTCAATTAGAAGCACTTGTGTCAAGATGAAGAATTCCAGCGGAGCCTCAAGTGAACTTCTATTTATAGGAAGAAATTTGGTGGCACTTGAAATTCTTGGTGTTAAAAAGATTAACAAAGGAATTCACTAGCGCATTTCCGTAGCTATTCACAAGTGGAAACATAAGTATGTAGTTAAAGATAATGTTTCGAAAATGAATCATAAATAAATAAATACCAACTCAAATCATTCAGAGATTATTAATTTGGGTAGAAATTGAGATGCAGATTCCATGACAATTGAAAAGACAGACATGCTAAAGATAGATCCGATGCAGATCCTCGACGCATAAAGTACCTTATACATTGTTATGAGCATTGATTAGTTCTATTTTCCCTAGATCATGTAAGTGCCAGAGTTATCATGAGAACGATTTCTCAAAGCACTCCCGCTGCTCGGTTTCTGATTGGTGGCGATAGAGACGCTGTCTCGAGCCAACATCCAGTAATCAGAGCGTGGAAACTGAGCAACTTGTTGCTATTACTCCGCGTTATTAATGTTCCTTATACACACCGCTATAAAGTTCTTATTTCCTATATGCACGTACAAGCTGATAAATAAAACATATCCGTGAGATGACTTTTATGCCTATTAATGTGATGATTTAACTTCAGATGTGATAATATAAATCTTTGGAAATGGTTAAGTAATAAACGAAATGCGTCTTTCTTACAACTCGTGAAGTTCGGAATACCTAAATACGATTTTCAATATAAAACCACATTTACAGTAACTTTAACGAGATTTTGGATGTGGTTTTAAACCAAGATAGAAAATCTTAAAAATAAAGAGGAATCTTAGAAAGATAGTTATTAAAAAGTTCAAGTTAGTAGCTGGTATTCATAACTATTCATGCATCAAAGTTTGGAAACTTCCAACAGCGCACTGCGTACACACTTCTACAAATATTGAATTTCAACGCGGCTTTAACAATTATATAATCACATTCAACGCGCTAAATACTAATAATGGTTGCTAGATTTTAATTACAAAACAAAGAGAAAGTAAATGTTATTAACGGCATCCAAGTTTGTTCTAAAATTGTTCTGTCGGTGGCATAGACAGTACAAGCTAGAGCCTATGCAGTCTGCAAATTCCATACAAATCCTTTGAATGACCGTATGTTCAGCGCGGACCAATCAGCGTCCAGTCTTTTTACACGTCCACGACAATGGACTAATCGCCAAGCATGCGTACATTGCGTACGGACGATGGACACATCTCAAGCATATTTTGTGTTCCATTGTATCCATCAGCAACCAGCACCAAATATCTGATCTGAATGCGATATATTACTTAGATCTGGAAAAGATTGTTCTATGTGCTGAAGCAGTCCAATATATTTAGTTCGAGTGTATTTAATACTTGGGTATTGAAACGCATTTTTGTTGGAGATCGAAATCTCCAACAAAAATGCGTTTCAAGCTGATTTCAACTTCGGCGAACGTGTTTTCGTGGGTAGTTTACCTGTGCACCCTCACATAGCTAGCATACCCAATTTTTGTAGTTAGTGATGTGGCATCCTCACAGGTGGTATTGTATTGTTTGAGGCGTCTATTGGGTGAGTCGTCGTTAGCCGGAGTTCCGTTAGGCAAGCTACCTGTCGCCTCGGCGGGCTGGCCGACTTCTCGGAAGGCGATACTGAGCTGTGTTTTAATGTTATCGCAATGAGCATACTGCGATAAGTCTACTTGTTGAGCATGTGATCGTGCCATCACCGTTTTCTCGGTACACCTTGTCGCCTGTTCCGAAAGTTTAACTAGTTTGTTTGGCAACAGGTTGAGGCAGTTATCGTCAGTCAGAGTCTGTTGCAGGTTTTTGGGGATTCGAATCTGGTCAACTGTTTAAAAAATTGTACTGTTTGGCTACGTCAGATTGAGGCACATATATTTATAGTTCTTATGAGTTAATTTATTAAGTGCCTGCACTATGGTTGTTTTAAATTAAACTTTTATTGGAAAATGAGCGAAAATAATCACGACCTAAACCACTAGGCTACGGTCTACTAGTACCGTAGACCGTAGCCTAGTGGTTAAGGCGTTCTGACGGTAGCAGAAATACGCAGGTTCGAATCCTGCCGGTCGTGATTATTTTCGCTCATATTCCAATAAAAGTTAAATTCATAGTTCTTGTATAAAAAATTAGTCTTTAATAGATCTTATTCTTGAATGAGATAAACTAGTCTTACTAACTAGACCTAATGTAATACGGACATCTGACAGAATATTCAACACTTGTACCTACTTATAACACACAAGTCCTAAAACCAGTACCACACTAAACTTAGATTTCCCAAGCCTACAGAATGGTAGAAAGAGAACGACGCTCAAATCAAGTTGAATGAACTGCAGCTACTTTTATTTTTCGTACAAAGATGAGTTTTGTATTCAGCACGACAAGTTTCTCTTATTAAGATTCAAAGGATGCAACTTAAAAGGAAATATATTGTTTGAGGTTCGGTTAATTTGCCTATTGTATAGTAATCAGAGTTGTTGACAGTTCCCAAAATTATGTTTCATGAAAGGAATAATACATTTTGTGTTTGCTGAATTTGGCATAAGATATAAGAAAGAGGTGAGATGATTCAATAGAATAACAAGTGTATGTAGGTAGTAAAACCTGAGTGATGTTTACCAAGAAAAGATTGAGTTAATTGATAACAGGTTTGTTGTTTAAGAACGGTTCAGACAGGTCAACAGTTAACCAAAAGCGCGCTGTATCTGGCCAGTAAAGCTGGTGAGCTGATAGCGCCGCGTTGGGCGTCCGCCAAGGCAATTTGCATCGCTACCCGTTTCGGAACATCGCCAAGTCTAGCCGAACAAAACCACAGAGAATTACCCTCCATTCCAATAATAATTAAAGCAAACATTTCGCAGGCGAGACATACGCCGACGGACGTTATGGAGCTTATAAAGCATCGGTCCCAGCGTGCAATTAAGAAACGACGACGTGCCCGTCTATTTACCGACGCGGAAGGGACGCTCCGCTTGCGCCGGCCCCTGGCGGCGTGCTCCCGCGGCCGCCGGCCGTGCCGCCACCAGCGCCAAGCCGCACGCTAAATTAATGCCTTTGATATTCGAAATATCAATATTTTAAGGGAGCTTATGAAGTGCGTCGTTGCAGATGTAACACGCAGGCCTTCCGCGTTGGCAGTCCTGACGCTAACGAACCGCGCGCACGTACACAGATAAATCACAACGTGTATTTATTTACAAAGCAACACTGTATGTTAACTAATATTCAAAACCGCCATCTAAAATTACTAAATGGCTCTACGACTGTCCCTACTACCCGTGCTTCCGTCATTACCTGCCCATAATATCTGGGATCGCTGGGAAACTGACGTAGATGGCGCAATATCCTCAAAGTAGAGATGGAGTCAGGTGCAGACATAACAGCTACACCGAATTAAGATTATAATTAACTAGTTACTACTCGGAAAATCCAAATATTCTTAAGAGACTTGGTGTAATAGTTATATTATGCAGCTGGATCTTGATGATCTGCATTTGTATTTTCTTGTCAATAATCTTCGTTGTTTTCTGAGGAGTATTACACACTACAACACTGACGCAAGCCCCGCCACCTTGAAGTAATGCCCTGCCAATAGCAGTTTTAAATCTTTTATTACGTGCGTCGAGGCTGGTACACGAGTCCATCATGTGCGCAACTGAAAACGTAACGTGACAATAATGGCCCCGGCGCCAGTCTACCAGCAACCCAGCACCAACCATTACCGATTATCGATATAATTGTATCGAACCCAATCGAACTTCAAGCACCGGCGCCAGCTCGGCGCGGACGCATCCATCTGTTCTTACGAAATAAAACTGAGGAACATTTCTCAAACAAATAAAGATAGTTTCATTGTAAGGAGGAAAAGCCAGAGCAACAACCACTGCATGAATGAGCTTTAAAAATATAACATATCGCAATGAACGCACTGTAGCTTGTTTACGTGAAAAGGCCTCAAGATTGAACTTACAAAGTAGGTATACAAGATGCAAATTAGGAAACTATGAAAGTGAAATTTAATTGGCTTACAGGAAAATAACCGAATTAACTTACATAGATCATGAATCATAATCATGTATGTACTCGTACCTAAATATTACGAATTTTACATGGGTAGGTAAAAGAACACAGTAATAAGGATCGGAATACAACCCATTTTCTGTGCTTGCAAAAGCCTTTTTATCATTAACTGGATATTTGTTCCTTCTCGGAAATACAATAGGCTGAATAGATGGTTGTATAGACATCCAGAACTAAAGGACTAAGATTTAAAAGGCCCAAACATCAAAAGGTTTTATGAATCATTTTCTCAACTTTATCAATTTTATCATAGTAAAGTAACGACAGGTACATATTGCGATAAGATAGCGAATGACGACAATGTATTTCCAACATGAGCTGCTCAGATAAGCCACGAGTATCCCGTAAAAACAAATTTTGTGAAGGAAATCAAACCCCTCGTGTGATTCGCCGAAAACAGTAGAGGGTAAAGTGATTTTAGAAAATACTCAGGATATAAAAATTGGTGTGTTAAGACTAACAAAGTACTAAAATATGGATCATGGTCTTATATTCTTTCATGTGTGAATTATTGCTTGATAATGTTCTTATCAGCCAAACAAACAGGACGTGAAAATTATCGCAACTTCTTTTAAAATCTTGCGGTTATTCCCCTTCATTTATATTCATAGTCTTTAGTACAAATAGGAGGCTGATTATGGTTTAAAATAACTTGCTTTTTAACGAAAAATAAACAATCAAGTGGTGAAGTCTATGTAATTTTTTTTTACTATTTGTTTTAGAATGCAGACAAAATCGGGGTTTAAAAATTTCTGTTCGGGATATTGTTTAGAAGTGAAAACTTAGGTCGAAAATAGGTCGGAAATTAAAGACCTATCTATACCCAGCAATGACAAGGGCTGAAGATGATGATGACAGATATTGACAAAGGTGGTAAGTGATACTAGGCCCTCACTTATTATACAGAAAATAAATAAATAGGTAATGGTTTACCTTCTCATATTGTATACCTTCCTAATAGAATAGAGACATGATGTGCCACAGTAACTCAGATCAAACATATATTCATTCATACCTGCAATCTGATTGTTAGTCAAATGATGTTCAAAAAGGCCAAATTTCATAATCAGCAACAGCATTATTTCTGTACAGTTTATGCCTGTGAAACTGCAAGTCATAGTATAAATAGTGCTACTAGGTATTGTGAAAATTGACATAGAAAGACATTCATGTAACACAGGTAGGTACCTATATCTAACTGACTATATATTCCTCTTTAAGTAATGAGGGTTATAATTATGACTTTCTGCAAAATAGATAAATGATTCAATTATACAGGTGTTCAATAATTTATCTTTTTTTTATTATTAGTTGTTACCATACAATTACTTCACTCTGGCAGTAACTCTAGAACAAGTGTTTAATCATGAGGTTTTTTTATATACCCATAAAAGCTTTAAAACCTGGAATCATCACATTTTTTTTAAATAAAGCATATTTTATTCATTCTTAAATGTATTCTAATCAACTAGCTATACAAACATTTTTGCTGACAGGTGTACAAACAGCAAGTGCATTGACCTACTCAGTACACGCAATCCACTTCATTCAGCTTTTTTCAGTCCAAGGAGTTCATAACATCTATTGGAGACAAACATTTTTTGCTTTGAGTTCTTTGAGCAACTCATAAAAAAAACTTATAAATCTGCTTCATTCATACAAAGCAGTTTGTAGTCTGTGGTTGTAGTAGACAGACAGGTAATCTCTGAAACCATACACATTACTAGCGAGCCAGTCACTTTAGCTGGGTGAACTAGCCTACCTAGATTATAGGTGGTGTTTATGTAGGTATCTAGGTACCAACAAGTAGCAACATGGGTAGGAACATGGTATTTTCATTTTGTACCTGATTGGTGACTGACTACTGTCATTTGCTTCCAATAAGATTGGGTAGGTAAGTATGGATATAGATACCATGGGCTTCTTTTAAGATACAAGCTAAACTAATGTGGATAAACTATATGATACTTTCCAGTCGCCTTTGTTCTCCATTGGAGCTTATT
The DNA here is from genome assembly GCA_927399415.1 of Macaria notata. Classification (NCBI taxonomy): domain Eukaryota; kingdom Metazoa; phylum Arthropoda; class Insecta; order Lepidoptera; family Geometridae; genus Macaria; species Macaria notata. The sequence continues at coordinate 9,843,135 of OV656727.1, forward strand.
CTTACCATTGTAGCTATACTTACTGTTGATATTGCTGACACCTGTAATGATGATATAGGTAGGTTGGATGTGTATGTAAACATGTGTGAGAGGTAGACTTACTTGAGGTAATAGATCTGTCCCTCCGGCGTGCGCGCCTGCTCCCAGCCGGGCGGCAGCGGGCCCAGGTCGTCGGGCACGTGCGGCACGTCGTAGGAGCGCTGCTTGGCGTGGTGGTGGTGCAGCGGGGGCTGCGCTTGGCCGCCTGCCGCCGCGTACGTCTGCTGCAGGCTAGCGGGCGAGGAGTGCGCGCGCGAGTGAGACACCGTGGACGCGCCCGTCACCGACGACCCGAACGCAGAGTCCGCCGAGTTCTCTCGCGAGTGGGACACCGACGGCGACTTGGAACCGGTCGACGGCGGGTTAAAGAACGACTTTGGAAGCTGTCGCATACGGAGAGGCACCTGTAGCGGTCGTTTCGAGTCCGGCTTTAGCACTGTGTCGAACAATGACTGGAGAACCGAGTCCGAATCCTGGTCCACGCGGAGGACCAGGTTCGATTTCTGTTCAGCGTCCGAGTTGAGAGCCATGGTGTGTGTCGGAACGATCTAATCTCGAAACCGACCTGGCCCACCGCTGTGACACAACACTGGCACGAGACGGGTCGGCGCGGCGCCACCCGACGTTGTTACAATAAAGCGCTCGCTGCGCGACTGACGCGCCCCGCGCGCCTCCTGCCCACGCGCACCCGCCGCACCACCCGCGCCGCGCCGCCCGCACCTACCTAGACCGGTCTTCGAGAACGATGCCCCTCACCCCGCTCACCTACTATCTCTGCCGCTCGCTTGCCTTGCCATCAAATCATATGTTGTGTAAAGCCATGGTGTAAAGTGACGACGATGACCACCGATCGGCAAGTTATGATAATGACTAAAGAACTTGTATTTAGGTAGGTAGTATAGTATTTACCTACCTGGTGTTATCATGGCGCACCTACATAACTGCATTGTTGAATAGAACTAAGTTTTTGTATGTGTTTCATTTTCTATCCCATCCCATGTTTAAAATATATCCCATGTGAAAATAAATACCTCAACAGCACTCTCAAGATGATGACTGACTACCCTCCTAACTCCTAAATATAGCAATAGCACCATAGACAGTACCGCAGTAGGTTTTTCTATGTACCTATGTAATTTGTACATAATCAAGAAGTATGTTACCCAAACTATGAGATTCATTCAGGTCACAAAATTATCTAAATCATAGGGCTAAAACATAATAAACTATTGTGAAATTTTTAATAAAAGAAAAAATATATCATATAAAAATGGCTAAATTCATTTTTGGTACAACGCACGTGAAAATAAATAGAGGAAGGTAATGCCAATGTTATAAACGTCACTATCATCTTATTCCAAATGCCAACGTCAAAAGTTTGACATAAGTATGTTGCCACATACATAACTTTTTAGCCTTTATCGCTATATATAATATATGGCAATATGGCACTTCTGTGGGTTGGATGAAAAGTTCCAGAATTGATGTCCATTGTAGTCTCTGTTTTTGACAAATCGCGTAATTATTTATAAGACGTCCATTTCTTTTAGTTTTCGCTGTTATTTGATCTCAAATCACTTCTCAGAAAATAAATCAGATTTATTTTCTGAGTCTGAGTTTTGTCAACGTTTAACGACTATTCATATCTTTTTATACAATGAAGTAATCTAGCTAGTAAAAAAACTCTTGCTTGAATGTACGTAAGCAAAATCAACGCCTATGTCTATCATAGATGTTTTATGTTCAGCCCATTTTTAGTTTATTGTTATGGCAGCATCATTGTAAAATATTAACATTATGTGCTAATTCGGTTTTCTTTTTCATAAAAAAATATTTACTTTGAAAAGTTTAATTAATTTTCAGTTCAAGTTAACTTAAAGTTTATCATGAACACAGTAAAAGATAGATAAAATACGCATGCGTATATATATTGTAGGGCAGCCGTCAAGTTGAGTTTGGCGCGCCGTGTGCTGTTATGTTATCTTCGTGCTAGCTGCCGTGCTGATCATGATGAAATTACTTATTTCAGTCGTCCACCAGCTACCGCGCATTCCTAACGTTTCACGCAAAAACTTTAGTGTAACTTACAACGAAAATGTCTAATGAAGATTTAATAACAAGTAGAAAAATGGCTCGTCAAAATGGTATTGTGCAACCTCTACTGACAGGTAAGTCAGCTAAATTTTGGAGCGAATTTTAAAACGAAGAATGTGGAAACCAGTGCACTTTAGACCTTCATATTTTTGTTTTTATTTACTTGTTATAAGAAATACTAGCGTGATTACGTAAATTTAATCAAGGTTCATTATTAGATAAGTTTTTAATGGATCCATGAATAAAATTAATCTTACTTATTTTATGTGATGCTAATAAGTTTTCTTTAACTGTATATGAACAAAAAATGCTAATTCTGGCCTAATAATACTTTGATATAATAATTTGGTATTCTACATAATGATATAACAATTGTGTTCTACTAAGTTTGTAATTATTATTTTATTAAATTCAATGTGACTATAATACTTACTACATTTTAACTCAAAACAATGTATTTAACTTCCAATTTACTGATAAATATTAACTTTATTAAGAGTACTACTTTCAATTGACCATTTCCTAGGTTCCCAGTAAATATGCAAGTTATATGTATTTCTCCACAGATCTGTACCAGATCACAATGGCATATGCCTACTGGAAGTCAGGGAAGGTGAATGATGTTGCTGTGTTTGATTTATTCTTCCGTGCAAACCCATTCCATGGAGAATTCACAATATTTGCTGGCCTCGAGGAATGCCTCAAATTTTTAGACAATTTTCACTATTCAGACAGTGGTAAGTTATTTTGAAAAATAGCTTTTGTTAAATTGGCTAAGGTGTTTATGATTTCTAATAAAAGGTAAATCCATTGGTCGTTGATTTTCCAAGTAGGTACATAATACAAACTTTAACATGTCTAATCATCATTAACCTATTAAATAGTAGACTAGATTGTTAATAATGCAAAATTAATGAAATTGCAGATATTGAATATTTGACGCAGATCTTGCCACAAAACATTGAGCCAGAGTTTTTTGCTTACTTGAAAGATTTGACATGCAAAGATGTCAAAGTAAGCGCTATTGAGGAGGGATCAGTTGTATTTCCAAGGTAAGTTTGTTGAATATTTTGTTTGAAATTCCGTTATTGTAGAGATTTCTTTTGCAGTAGGTACTAGGTATATTTTACTTACATCATATTGTGTACAAAAAATAAATAACAATATACCTCAGTCTTTAAGGTTTATTTAAATCATCATCATCATAAATTTAAGGGCCGGGACCTTGTCTGTGGAGTATGCGCCATCCTTCCCGGTCTTCTGCCAATTCCTTGACCTCCTTATACGACATGACACCCGCCTTTTCTTTTATTTGGTCCATGTATGATCTTCTCGGCCTTCCTCTTCCTCTTCGGGCTTCCAATTTTCCTTCCATGATGTTTCTTATAAATTCGACATGTCGTATAAGGTGGCCAACCATCTTCCCTCTTCTGTTTTCAATAGTTGCCAGTATTGTACGGTTTATTTAAATAGTCTATTAAAAAAGATTCAGCTCAATATCCATAAAAAAATACTTACAAATAGGTAATAAAACCAAACCTATGATAACCTTTTTATTGTTTTTGTTATTTAAGGATCTGGCTATTTCTCAATATGCTCAGGTTTAATTCCAGTAACTAATTTCAGAGTACCTCTCCTGCGAGTGGAAGGACCACTTATAATTGCACAACTCTTAGAGACTACATTACTGACCCTGGTCAACTTTGCTAGGTGAGTTTTTACCAATATTTATATTATTATTAAAAATTGCCACACTGTATACACCAATTTTACTGACAAATAAAATCGAGTTAAATTGCCTTTGAAATTCTATTATATTTTATCCATTTATAAGGGAATTTAAAACAATTTTACTATGTGATATACTTCTGTATCTGATTGCAAGTAGCATTCTTGTTACAGTCGTCACAGCAATTAAATTGCAGTGTTTGCTTTTATCAATTTTATTATTCTTCAATAGTGAATTATTTTGTCAAGCAATATAGACAGAAAAGTTAAAAACTTAGATAGGAAAAAAGTCACTTTACTTACTTATTAGTTCATCAACCAACCAATTCAACCTCTGAACTTATTTAAAAGTTATATGTATGGATACAATTTCTATTATTTAGCAACACTAAATCAAATCTCTTCTTTTAATATTAAAATATACCTATCTTGCCATCAATCTAACACCACACTCATGCTTACTCATGACTGTAAAACCTTATCAAAATCTTTAGACTTATTGATGTCTACGAGTGTACCTATACAGTACTGTTTTGCACTGTTTTCAAATATTCAAATAAAGTAAAAAATGTATCTGCATATTTACTAAACTATACCTACTTTTATCATTCTCTGTGGAGTGATATTTGCAAAGTCCATGGTACGTCATATTGCAGTTCGCAATTTTGTTGCGTTTAAAACCTGTTTGTCTCAGTTATCTAGGCCACTGGCTAAATATACAATGTTGTATGTCAGGTGACCATGTTTATGTTAAATGCTTGCAATTAGGCTATAAAATAAAAAGTATTTATTTATCAATTGAAACTTTCCATGCTTGTTTGCTCTTTATTCTTCTTTTTATCGAATGAGAGTGGTCAACTCTGGCGTGTTTATCAAGTTTTTCTGCTCTTTATTAATTTCCATTCTGTGGTATTGATTTTAAATGTGTCATCATTACATACTCGTATTTCTATTTATTTAAAGAATTTCACTAAACGCTGATTAACAAACATATTAATAACAGAAAATTAAAGTTCATTTCCAACATATCCTATGTTGGAAATAGATTCCCTAGAATACTTGAAGAATATTTATTTATTATTTTTTATTCTAAACACAATATTATGTGTGTTAAAGTAATATCAGCATTTACGACACTCAGCCACTCATATATCAGCTTACTGTACGATAGAACACTGACAAACTAATAGTTTGTCAGTGTTCTATACATAGAGTAATATAATATACCAGGAACGTACCTACAGCTAACAATTTATTTTAGCTTGGATCAATTTTTTAAATTTTAAATAAGTTTATTTTTTGCAAAAGTGATAAACCTTCGATTAACACTTAATTTTAAAACTTTTACATATTATCATCATCCACCATTTTTTTACTCTGTCAAAAATCAATTTCCTAGCATTTCCACCATGTGGCCACCCTACCGCTTCATACAAAATACGCAGCAGGTAGAGGCTCTGCTGTCACAGCGTTTATCAGTCGTCAGGCTCCACTAGGTCAATTAATTGCCATGTTATCATAAGCAGGGCGTTACCTCTGCAAGATAAAGTTTCTAATTAATCTCCATAATGAGCTTATCAAGGTTCTTGGCTGAGCCTGCGTGTTTTGTTTCAGATGTATGTATGTATGAAACGTTTTTAGTAGGTACTTACGTATTTTTAGGATTTTACTGACATGGAGAGACGGCTTTTTAATTCTCTGTACTTTTTTACATTCAGTAACATTAGTTCAAAATTCTGTTAATATCTATCAAAATAAATAATTACTTAACAAAAATGTATAAGTAAATAATACAAATACTGGAAACAATAAAATGGCTTGGCAATTTATTTTTAAACTTTTAATACAGAACTTATCGTAATATTTCATAAGCGCGTAAACTATTTTTGATTCAGTTAGCGAATAGGTTAAATTTCTTAAGCAAGGTTCGTATATAAAATTTACCCGTGCGAAGTCGTGCCAGGACCCAAGTTTTCTTTCTATACATGTATGTATGTTCCATCAATCAACAACAACCCGTACCTAACACTTTTCGACCTATTATTTACTGATGAGGTGTTGTAGGTACAAAGATATATTTGTCTCAGCCATTATTTCAATACCATTAGTATAGTGCAAAGGAATCGATAGCCTGGCCTTTAGTTTGATGCTACAGTAAAGAAAACTCATTTGAAATGTAGGTAATGAGTTGAATGTTTCTGTTTAGTATTTCCGTGTTCATTAAACCACACTGAGTAGTCTTCGTTTTAAGTTCTCCAGGAGTAACTGTCACTTCCTACTGTTCATAGAATCCGTCTTCGAATAATTATTAAGATGGGAATTTCGAATCGATAGTTTGGCTATAGGCATGTTTGTTCCTTCTTAACGTTCAAACGGCTAGGCCAATTTGAGCGTAACTGATGTGTGTGGATAAATTAGACTATGGAATAACGCAAAACACTGCCTACTTTTTATAACAATGCAAACTACGCCATGGGCGTCTACTAGTCCAATTTTTGGAAGAGAAGAGTTCTACACACATTCCTCACAGCATTGTATTGAATGATGGTATATGTTGCAGTTTGATGGCGACGAACGCGGCGCGGTACCGCATGGTGGCGGGCAAGCACGTGTCGCTGCTGGAGTTCGGGCTGCGGCGCGCGCAGGGGCCCGACGGGGGCCTCTCTGCCTCCAAGTATGCTTACATAGGTGAGCACACTCAAACTCAAACTTGTTTATTGGTTTCATACAATACTTAAAAACTAAGAAAAGAAATATTGATATCTAATTAATTAAAAAGATGCAAGCGGTGTGTTGCCATCTGGACGAGAAATATCTGTATCCCGGATACCAACGTCTTCCCGTTGTACATGTTATTCTGTTAAGTATCAATACAATAAAATTACAAATAAAGGTTAGGTTTATAAGTTAATTAATAATCAGTTAACGTACTACACTAATCCAAGTCTAAGGGTTTTAAACCACCTCTGGGGTCTCTGACATGGTTTTAAGACAGTGGAGCTTTTGATACGGTTTCTTTCTACATGTGAGGCCACACCTATTCCTCTAGTGTTTTCAAACCACATCTGGGGCTCTCACATTGTTAGACTGTTGCGATTACAAACTAGCGATAAGCTAGAGATAAGCGAATCTAGATTATTCTTTAACTTGTTTTACATGTCACGAGAACGCTTATGTATAAATTCGATTATGCCTGTTCCTCTGCCATTTACTCTTATATGAGCTTACAAGTACTTTCTTACCTGATACACACCTAGAATACCTACCATAGAATACAATTTATTGTTCCGCAGAACAAGTCAAGTTAGCTATCACTTCTGAGTCATTTGTTCAGTATTAGAGCTCCTATTCTAAACGAATATCGGGTCTAGCAAAGACAAGTAGCTAAGCATATAACATGCTGGCATGGTCCCACTCTGCTGCTTGGCTTATCTAACAAAGGATTCCATCCATACTTTGCATTAGGTACCTACCTTATATCTAATCTATACTAAGGTGATCTCACTGTGAATAGTTAATTATCACCATTGCTATAATCTACTGAAAGAATTCAATCATATCAAATCCAATACGACGTAAGTTGATCAAGCGTTACATTTGGCTCCTGCCGCAGGAGATACCTATTTTCTGTTCGATAAGTTTACGCCATACGAGTATGCAAATCCTTTGTATCGCGGTGTAAATGAGTTTGTCTCAGCATTATTGATTGTATAAGCGTGTTTCTTGTGTCGGGCGGCGCCAGGCACGGGCGCTGTGCCGTGCAATATACCACACCCGCCGCGCCATCGACTCACAATAGCGAATATACCCCATAATAGGTTTAATCAGGCGACTTTCGAACCTCGAACCTTGCCCTTGAACACACCGCCGTTACTCATCCAAACCAACAAACTTACAAATTAGTTTTAGCAAACTTAAATCGCTTTGTAAAGTTGCCTCTAATCGGTTTTCGTATCAGTTTTGGGATTTGAACAACACTGTGCTAAAGCATGATGCATCGAACAGAAGCCCCGAATCATGATACGGTGTAATTTTACCGTGAACATTGGGTACTACCTATTTATATCATACTTAGGTGCCATACATTACAAAGTAAGTTGCCTATTGTAACTGGAAACCATGACTCACCTGCTGGTTCTCCTGCCGGGCTTGACGGAGTAGCAGGCCTCACACATGGTTCGAGTGAGCAGATTTATTGACCGTACCTATACCTAGACCTTATAAAATACCTAACCACCACCAGTAGTACCTAGCAGTAAGGTTGTTAGTTATTCTTTGGCAAGTCATAAATATGACTTCTGAATTTGTTTATTATCCTTAGCATACGGAAAATAGTGTCAGTATAATAACATAATTGATTATTTGTCGTTTATAAAAGGTTGTATGTCCGGCAGGTGGGTTCGACGGCACGAGCAACGTGCTGGCGGGCAAATTGTTCTCGATCCCGGTGCGCGGCACGCACGCGCACTCGTTCGTGACGTCGTTCAGCTCGCTGGCGGAGGCGCCGGCGGCGGCGCTGGCGCACGCGGGGGGCGCGGGCTCCGGCGACCTGGTGGCGCTGGCGCGCGGGTGGCGCCGCCAAGTGGCCGCCGTGATGGACGTGTCGCCCGACGAGGCCAGCGACGGCGAGCTGGCTGCGTTCATATCCTATGCCCTAGCCTTCCCCTCCGGCTTCTTGGCTCTAGTGGATACGTACGATGTCAAGAGGTATAATTTTCAAGGCTTACCGCCTCGCCCCCGGCCCGCCGGCCCGCCCGCCGGCCGCGGGGGCCTGCCGCCGCTCGCGGTGGCGACTAGCACGGTCGAACGCACACTGAGGTAAATGCTCGAAGGACCCTCCGTTCCACTTTTATTATTATCGTTTCGCATCGTCCATCAATGTATACGTTACTGTGTGGAGTCGGTATCGGTAGCGGCGCGTCGCGTCGCGTGGCCATCGTCGGCATGACACTCACACGTACATCCCGGGTAACACACATGCGCGCACACTAACACTCGGCCGCGACATCCATGGCCTAGTTGTACCTTCCAATGTTATGTTCGATTTTGTTTCGCTTTCCAGTGAAGCGCCTGTGGACGGGCGCTTCACGTCCGTACCGAATGTAAATATGAGCGCGTCCGACGAGGTTTGCTTCAGTGTGCCGGCGCGGGGGCTGCGCACTGCATCCGGGGGCTGCGCACTGCATCCGGGGGCTCCGACACCGCTGCATGCGCCGGGCTCCCTCATTGTACCGTCGCATCACGTCACTAGCTCGCAGCGAGGCACGCCGGCACGCCGCAGGGCACGGTGTCACCATCGCATTACATCACTACATATGCATAAAGTTGCAACTCCGCACTCTATTCCTAAGTCGCAACAAGTTTATCGCTTCCACGTATTTAAATTGCATCGTATCTGAATGAAATGATTTGTATGCTTGGACAGAGTTATAGATAGTTTGTGTTTGTGTCTTCGACAGGAGTGGTCTACTTAACTTCTGCGCAGTGGCTCTGGCTCTGAATGACTGTGGCTACAGAGCGGTCGGCATCCGCATAGACAGCGGAGACCTGGCCTACCTGTCAGTGCTGGCGAGGGAGACGTTCGAGCAAGTGGCGGAGGCATTCAAGCTCCCTTGGTTCGCCAAACTCACCATAGTCGCCTCCAATGATATCAACGAAGAAACCATACTGAGCCTCAATGAACAAGGACATAAAATCGACTCCTTCGGTATCGGAACACATTTAGGTAATTTGATTTGCATAAAATATTCAGAATGCTACACACAATTGGTCGTTTTGACTGTGGTTAATACCGATTTCTGACACTGCTATAATTGACTATTATCATAACATATTTACCGGTTGAATGCTAGACAAAACTAAAAGATTTTTATATAACACCTGCTCGTCAATGGCATATTATGTGTCATGCAAACTCAACTTAAAGCAAGTCATTTGTGTCCTATGGTCTAGCCGGGTCATTATAAATGTACTGAATTTAATAAACCCCTAGGGAATAATGACATTTGAATTTGGAATGCAATCAACATTGAATATACGAGCTCCTTGCAATCCATGACCAAACGTCAAAATTAGAATATAAACTTTTCATACAGCCCTAACAAGAAGAATTTATTCAAAATTAGAATAGCATTTTTGGGATAAAGCAGTGTATTTGTCTCGGGCGTTTTTGAACCCCTCGGCACCTCGGATAATACACTGCTTTATCCCCTTAATGCATAATCTACTATTAGGTGTGTTAAACGAGATAAATACTAAGCATATAATTACATGTGTATTCCAGTGACTTGTCAGCGCCAGCCCGCGCTCGGCTGCGTGTACAAATTAGTGGAGATCAACGGTCAGCCGAGAATTAAATTGAGCCAAGACGTGGGCAAAGTTACTATCCCGGGACACAAGGAGGTAAGGTTTACCTACTTATATAAGTATTATAGATTCTACTAATTAACGATAATACTAATTAACATTAATTCAAATGTTTATTCTCATAAAGAGGAACTTCTGCTAATCGTGCTCTTTACGCCACAGTTTTCATTTTAGAGACAGTAGTTATTGTAATGAAGTATAGCTAAAACTCAACTCAAAAGGCTAAACAATTCTTAAAATACGTACTACACGTTAAAACTATACATTAATCGATCCCGGATCCCAGTGTTATTTGATACTATCTATGCAGTTTCTTCACCTGCCAATAACAAGTAAAACAGTAAAAATCATAGAAATATGACTCGTATCACATTACCTAAATATGCTAAATCCCTACCAGCTATAACAAACCTATCAATAGGCTTTCATTAACAATAATAAAATATAAAAACAAGTGAAGGAAAACTAAACATACTACTTCTAACTACTACAAAAAGGGGCACTTAGAAAATCTTTAGAAAAGCCTAAAGATAATCTAAGTGCTCCAGCCCACTACCAGAGGGCAGCGTACCCAGCATGCTGGCCGCATTACCACGCTGGATGGCAATGCTGATACGTTGAGCCAGAAAAAGGCCAGCATTTTGGTCACGCGTCGCGTCAACCAAGCGCTCCGAGAGGTTTTGGAAAATAGTATGGGCTCCCGGACCCCACGGCCCCAAAGTCTCGACTCCAAAAGGCTCAAAGATGTAACCTCGGCCGAGGTTAGCATATTTGCGTCTCTTGTGATGCTCGGCAATAATAGCCGCCGCTCCAGCCCGACACCGTGTCATAGACAGATGAGACGGCGCCAATGTGTCGACGCAAGTTGCGTCCCACACAAGGGGCCGACCCAACTTCCATGGCACAAGAGTCATACCGTCAGGTCTTTTTCCATCGTCACGCGCTAGGCCGCTCGGTTCGAGCATAGCTGCAACATTGGCAGTGGAAAAAGCCCGTCGAATGATGTCGTTCAGACTAGCGTGGCGGCTAATTCTACCAGCACTCCTCGAACATGAGAGGCCGTGGTGCCCGAGCTGGTCGACATCAGTACCACACTGGCAGCGATGCGGTTCACAGCTCCTCGCACCCAAGCGCAGGCTAACCGCTTTCATTTAATTCATACAATATGTACGCTAAGCTTAATTGCCCTCCATTTCATCAATAAAGTAGGTCAAGATCGCATTAATAAAAAACATCTTGCTTGTCGTCAAGTCGGCCTCCGTATACTTGTATACTTATTGGCAAGTTTTCGTTGCGTGCAACAAACTAGTAGAATAAAAAACAACAGAAGACAACTGTAAAAATATCATGAATATACCGCCGCCCTTGAACTGTGCGTGATATCATATCAGACGAAAATATTAGCTTTCCATATCATATCCACGATACAAAGTATCTTATATATCTACAGAAATTGTTACACTGCGAACACTCCGAAGGTCTTGCGGTATTTTATAGTTTAGTGCTTCGAATCAATAACCTAAGGTTCTATAGAGAATGGCACGAGAGCTTTATGCGGGAAGTTGTTAAATGTTATTTTCGCTTCTCTATTTATCTGATGTGTTACTTATTCTAAACTAACATTATTTATATGCCTATATAGTTAATGCGAATATTTATTCAGATCGTCTGCTATGTATGAAGCATAAAACTAGGATAATTTTACGAGGATATGAAATTCTGTAAGTATGTAGGTATACAATACCTAAACGTCGATCGATTCCAGAAAAAAATATCACAAGTCGATATATATTATGATCTCGGAGCATGCATGATATTCAAACTGATAAAACTGATAAATGGTAAGACACTGACTATAATTACGATAGTGAGATATGATAACTGAAGGAAGACCACTGTTATCTCTCATGTTAGGTGACATAATGTTTGGCCGTGACGAATGTTGTTTGAAAACTTTCCGCAAAAATAATAAATAGACATGTCAAACTTATAACACCCTTCTTTTGAAATATATTAAAAAACAATCCCCCTTGCTCAACAACTGTTAACATTTTATTATATTTATTTGGTAATTTTGTCATTATATGCTATTCATAATTGTACTGTTAATCACAGAGCCTTAGTGTATGGTTTGTAAATTTTTCAATGTAATAATCTAACATAAATTGTAATGGGTCGCTGATAAATATATCCGTTTTGAATCTTATTACACAGCCGTAAAACATATCAGGCTGATAGACTTGAAGCTACTTGGATCCTAAAATGTGTAGTCATAGTCGTAATTGTTCTTTAATTACATATATTACGGGGTATATTTCTGTGATTATTGTCTTTTGGCTTATTACGTCGCTTGTACAGCCAATCTTGTCGATCCAATTTATAATTTCAACTAATTTGCCGTATTTATATAATATTTATTTGTGTGTTTTTTATTCCATATGTCATTAAACCGAGGCCAAGAGTATCATCCTAACATCATATACTTAAAGTTTATTTCACAAGTTGGTAGGTACAGGACATAGGTACCTACATTAGAATCGGTATCATTGTATGTAAATTGTGAAGGCAAGGTGTAAGTTGATAATGAAATCTGTGAATAAATTACATAACGTCCAATAATGTTTACATCATACTTATGGCTAAACATTATGGAACAATTGCAACTTATTATACCCAAGTTTTGTACACATAATTGACTGATTGATTGAGATTACTAACCGTCTTATTACAAAACGCGGTTTATATATAAATATTAGTCCAAGACTTTGAAAATAAAAAGTCGGTTCTTGTTGTTCATTCATTACATACAAACAATCAAAATGCCAAATTCAAATTGGAACTTTGATTTAACATTGGTACATTTTGACAGTTTGATTATGATGACAGTGGACAGACAATTTTCGAACCACTAAAACTGACTTGGTCTAGACTAACATTTAAACCACATTTTTTTTTTTAACTTTAACGGGTTTGCACTTGACCATAGTTTACCTGATAGCAAGTAAGGCTATGGCCTAAGATGGAGCGTGCTTACCCGATAAGAACCGATTCACTCTCGCTTTGAAGATCGCTGGATTATAGTGCGTGGGGAACAGAGAGCCAGGCAGGGAGTTCCACAACCTAGCGGTACGAACAATAAAGGTTCCGCCTTTATTGTTCCGCGTACCGTTTCGTGCGGGTCTTAGGAACTTCCACCATAAACCGGTGTCGTCCTGCCGTACCTCTACTACCCGTGCCGTACCACATTTTGTAATAAGGCCCAAGAGTCCACTGAAAAAATTGGTTTTGAAGTACACTTAATAGCAGTTTATAAGCAGTATAGGTGATGTACATATTATATATTTAGTATCGTGGTAAGCTCCCAGATCCATCTTTATACAAATAAATAATCTAGACTCAACTGTATTGCCTATAAATACATTGTACAAAGACAAAGACACCATACAAATGAGATATAGATTTATTAATTATCTATTCATGAAGTCGGTACCTAATTAATAAAATATATCCTCATTCATGAATGTTTGAGAGTAGTTAATAATTGTAATTAGTACAAAATAATATTTCATTCAATGCAAATCTGATATGGTGTTAAAACTCAGTTACCTATATAGGTAAATGTAATTAAATTATTATGTTGATATACATATGCTGTCATCAAAACCCGTTTTCGTTCAAAGCGAGAGATAATAATCGGTTCTTACTGTATCAGCATGTTCTATTCTAACATTGGTCATAATGATCACTTACCATCATCTGAATTTATCATGGTAAAGTGTAAATCAATTTGATTTAAAAATATAAATGATCTGGCAGTGGGCATTTAGGAATGGGAAGGCGTGGAACATTTAGATCATGTTTAGACTTTTCTAAATATTTTTTAAGTGCCCATATATTTTGTAGTAGTTAGAAGTAGTGTGTTTAGTTTTTTAAATACAACAGAACGCGGAACATTTATTATGTATGTATGTACATTGTACATGTTATACAATAAAATTTTACTTTAATATACTCTCTTCCCATGTTTTTCTGCATTGTAAATAAAGATGGGTTTAAAAAATCTAATGTATGTCTTCCAGGCGTACCGATTATTCGGAGCGGACGGTCACGCGCTGATAGACCTGCTGCAGAGGTCGTCGGAGCGCGCGCCCGAGGTCGGGCAGAAGGTGCTGTGCAGGCATCCCTTCCAGGAGTCCAAGCGGGCCTACGTCATACCGAGCAAAGTGGAACACCTCTACCAGGTAGATCACTTTAGTGATAAGGTCGCCCAATGTCCAGGGACATCCCACCTTTTACTATTATTCTGAATGGTTGCTAAGTCTTATTTAAACTATGTATCATATATCTAGCTATCAAACCACACACTTATTAAAACGAATATATATTACTTTCCGTGTGGAGATAATATTAGAATTCTGTAAAGGTTACAATTGAATACAATGAAATACATGCAATAAATCCGATGCAAAGCTGCGAAAAGCCCTTGTTATAAGGAAAAAGAAAAATGATAGTGATAGTACATATATAAGCTAGTAAGTTATATACTTTAAACTTTCTCTCTTTGTGTCGTATTTCCTCATGACTGAGGGTCGTGACTCCCCCGCAGAATTAATTCGTTAGGGGAGTTTTCTTGGGCAGATACATCGTGGTGGGCGCCCAGGTCCTTCCACGGAAGACACATGTCCTCGATTTTTGTGGTCCTCAAACATGTCGGTTTCCTCACGATGTTTTCCTTCACCGTTAAGCGAGTGCAAATCCACACATAACTTGAAAACACAAGTCATTGGTGTAGGGCCGGATTCGAACCAGGGTGCGTCTGGATGAAAAGCAGACACTGGAACCGCCGAGCCACACAACACACACACACACACTTTAAACTTTAGGTACAGTTTTTTATCAATACAGCTAGCCTTGAAGAGCCAGCGTCAACGAGCTACGCGTACAATCAACAAATCACAACATACTGGCTGATTGGTATGATTGTAACATCAATCTTATCTCTCCGACGTGAATGTTACTATTATAATAAGTAACTGTTACTTGGCACACCTTCTATCGATATTTCTAATGACATATTTTAGAAATGTTTGCTGAATAAGCGCCCGATTCGCTTCGTCAGCGATTTAAGCTATTGTCATCGCGGTAAATCTATAAATAAATAAATATTCCGGGGCATTGCACACAGCGCCATCTAGCCCTATTATTCTATGGATGGATTATGAAGTGTTATTCCATTTGGGCGCTTTCCTGTGTTGGATGACACGTTAAATTGTCCCGGCTGCTTGTAAAGCTCCTACGCTACAGCATTGTACCATATCAGAGGACCTCAGGGTCGTGTGAGAACTATCGATATCATAGTTGGCCACTCTTAAACAAATATACGTACTAATAAATAACTATTCAAAGTGCTCAGAACAAGGACAAAAAATTGATAAAAGCACGTACAAGTATCAACTTAACATTCATTGATTCACGGTTAGTAAGCAATTTTTATAATGTCCACTAGGTACTTAGATTCCACACAAATAACATACGAAAAAGTACCTGGTGAGTATTAATAATAATTATTTATTTAAGTCAAACACTTATGAACTATAACAATATGTTCACTGCACTCCACACTAGGATAACCTGTGTTGTGGTATTAATAGAATGTTCATCACAACCAGCGGTATGAAATATTTAATCACCTGATGTATGATGTACTGAAATGTGTGTTGTCAGATTCAACTCGCAGTTTAAAAATAACCAGCTAATTATAGTTCTTGCTATTCTCTATTAGATTTATATTCTGCGAGTATGCTGCTACAGACACTTACTAGATGTAACGAATGATATGTATATTTTTATAGTGCGAATATCAGTCTGCACGCTCACCTGACCTGTTAGCTTAGTTGGTAGTGGCTCTGCCTTCTAATCTAGGGGTTGCGGGTTCGATTCCCGCATGACACAAGTATTTATGTACTTTAAAAAGATTATAATTACTTGTGTTGAGTCTGGTCGTTTGTATGTATAATAAGTATGTATTTACAAAAGAAAAGTATATAAGTATTATTTCCGTTATCTAGTACCCATGATACAAGCGTAAGCTTAGTATGGGCCTAGATGGCGCTGTGTGCAATGTCCCGAAATATTTATTTATTTATTTATTTATTTATTTACCTGCATTATTTTAGACTAATGTAACTCTGTGGACCCTATTCTACTTCCATACTAAGAAATGAGCATAATTCGCAGGGTATAATTGAAGAGGAACAGCCATTGATTTCCATCAGTACAAACTGATGGAAATCAATGGGAACAGCTTTTAACTCACATTTTTTAAACTAAAAATCAAAAAGGTTATTCATTCAAAAGTTTATTTGTAGTTGTATAAAAGTTCAGAACTAAATGAAAAAAAAGGATGGCAAAGTCATAATCATATCATCATATCTCTGACATCTATGGCAAGAATTTTAGTTTTAATATTAAGAGAAACAAATACTCGTACATTTGATTGGGTACATCTTCCTTTCTTGATGTTGATTAAAATATAACTCGATAAGCATTTAGCAAACATCTCAATGTGTAGGTATATGAGAGTTCAATGTTAACATTATAATGATAGAAAATGTAATTTATTCAGTTTTATTACTTTTTTATTGTAAACAGAAATACGCAAGTGCTTACGTGCTGATAGTGTTCCAATTAAAATAATACAAATATATCCTTTGTTTATATGATTAAATTACCATTTAACGTAAACGGAACATATCAACATCACTTCGGATGAAATGTAATTTGATGTTAAGATACATTCTGAGCAACTTTCATAATAAATATACCTACTACTTCCGAATATCCTACCAATACTATTAAAGCGAAAGTTTGTTCTGAATGAACTTTTGAACTGAATTTGGTAGATTAAATCCTGTTTTAACCTATAGGCTACTTGAGATCCTGGATTAACGCGGGTGACATCGCGGCCGTTACAATTAATTAATAAAAGATGTGTTGAAATTTCCAGGTATATTGGACGGAGGGTCGCATCGCTGTGACTCCTAAACCCCTGGTGGAAGTGAGGGAGAGAGTGCAGTCCTCCCTGCGGACCCTGCGGCAGGACATCAAGAGGAATTTGAACCCTACGCCTTATAAGGTATGTGTTTTTTTTTATTAATTTAATTTGTTTACAAGTGACACTTTGGATAAAGGGAGAGCGTACCCGCTCTGGAATGGAGCTGGCTCTC
The DNA here is from genome assembly GCA_927399415.1 of Macaria notata. Taxonomy (NCBI): domain Eukaryota; kingdom Metazoa; phylum Arthropoda; class Insecta; order Lepidoptera; family Geometridae; genus Macaria; species Macaria notata. The sequence goes on from OV656727.1 coordinate 9,860,588, forward strand.
AAATGAGACTGCCGGAATAAACAGCTAGATGCTTAAAAACATGTAACGTTTTGGTCTAGGGCTCTTGTAATTGAGGTGCTAAATAGATGCACGCTGCTTATCTAGGATCTTATACAGGTGACGAAGAATTTGTATTACAACCTTCGATCAAGGTTATATTTGATCGAAGATTACAACACAACGATTTGGTTGTTTTGCTGATTATCTCGATTTCTTACTTATATTTCAATTTAATATCCTATCCCTTCAGGTGGCAGTGAGCGATGACCTGTACAACTTCATCCACGACCTGTGGCTGCAGAACGCGCCCATCGGCGAGCTCTCCTGAAACTCGCACCTACATTCCCACAAGCACCTCGCTACACAATGAACTTGGCTCAACACAACGCAACAGGGCTCAATTCTTTATGTACAAGAATTGACAAATGTTGCCATCATATAATCTGTGGACAGAAAGTGAATTTTATGAATAAAAGACATAAATAGTGTCGCTACTTTGCAGTTCGTGTAAAAACGGATACTTGCCTAAATTATCACGACTATTCGGAAACACTAGATTACTTAAGAAATTTAGTTGAAACTAGTTCAAGCGAGAACTAGCAGCAAATTCCAGAATATAGCTGGTAATGAAACAAACGGTTTGCTAAAGTTTTTAAGTCAAGCACAGTCGATTTAGCTTAGGGCTTATGATTAACATGTTAGTTGATAAGTGAGAAAATTGTTAAGCTATAATTATGTTTCATATTTTATTGTTAGATGTATATTTATAGCTAAGACGAACAAAGCAAATAAGTCAGAAATTAAAAAAATATATAAATAGAGATGTGTTGTTCCTCATACTAGTCAAATAAAAAATCTATAGACAAAATTGGACGAGTAACTTTTAAAAATATATCGCAGACATTGGAAAGATAGCTAATCCATTTTTGATTAAAGGTATCTCTTATGTACCTACTTATAATAATCTTGATGTTGTCCAGTGATGTACCTATTTCCTTTGGTTTGTTACAAACTAAGCAGTGAGTCTAAAATTACCATATAATTTATGAGAATGTATAACAATATGTCCAAACATATACAATCTTGTCCAATAAATGAAATTATATTTTGTATGTAAAACATAACATTATATGGCAACAAAATCGTAAAGTTAAATTTTGTGTAAATGTGAAATGATTATGAACCAATTAGTAGTTAGCATTTACATAGTTGTACTTAGCTGCATTCCTTAATATATGGATACCAAAGTACTTTTATAATTTCACCAAGTTCTAAGAACTTTTCGACAACGGAACAATGCGTATATATTTAATATAAGTTATAATATTATTAATAGTTAGTTAATTAGAAGTAAGCTCAATTTGTAGAATACGGGTGTGGGAATGATCACTAATTAATGTATTTATGAAGGCGTCCTTAAAGAAACAGTACAAAGTAGACTTTATGACAGTGTGCTTGAATGACCATATAATTATTATTATTTGTTGCCTTCCGTGGCTCGGATGACACATTAAATTGTAGGTACCGCCTGTTTGCCTGGTACGGCAGTCGTTAAGCCATTTTAGAGGCCCTTAGGGCGGCTTTATAGACTCTCGACACCAGAGTTGGCCACTCTCATTCGATAAGAAGAAATTGCCATACTATGCGTACTTTATTTGTGTTTGCCTACTTAGTTTTACTTGACAAAATGAAGATAACATTGTACAAATTAAACTATGTTAATTTACATACAAAATAATTGACTATGTGGTAATCATTATAGTTCCTTATGATAGCTCGTTCTACAAATTCATTAACGATTCAAAATCAAATAACGATTAATTAAATGTTATATATTAAGATAATTTAAAATAAAGCGATAAAATTGCTGTGTAATGCTTGTATGTGAGCCATTTTCCAGTAATAATTAGTAAATGTAACGAATTAGTATAAGTAACATGATAAAGCTAGATCACATGTGAAAGCATCTCTATGTTTTTACCACCGAGTTGCAGAAACGAATTTCGCATTATAATGTCTATAAATCTTTAATTTCATCGTAAAATTAAACTTTTAAATCGTGAGAAAACCGACATGATTGAGGACCACAATATCCGAGGACATGTGTCTTCCGTGGAAGGACCTGAGAACTCCCCTAACGAAATAATTCTGCGGGGCAGTCACGACCCTCAGACATGAGAAATATGACTCAAAGAAAGTGAAAGAGAAACATTTAATTTAAATTCGGGATTTCTAAGTGAACACTTCAATACAATGAGGATATTTTGTAAGTTTGTTTATCTACACTAATGTTGTAACATTCTACTTATGTTTCCAATACTTGACTTATAATTACTACTGTAATAGCACAGACAACAAAACACTCAATTTAAGCAATTTCACATGATGGTATAATATCCACATCGATATCGTTATAGCTCATTATAACATCAATAAAGCGCGACCAACCTGATTGCAGGGCCAATCAGGTTGGTCGCGCTTTATTTATGCGCGCAGCTGCGCTCTTGTTGGTTAGATTTTAATGGCGGCAAAATCACGTACGCGTGAATTTAATGTTTCGCAATGTGTTTTGTTTTTTAAATACAAATTAAAAGTTAAAACTGGATAGCGACGATGATATTTGTACGTCTCCGGATATTCTAGAATTGGCAACAAAAGTAACTCACAATCTTTTGAAATCTTTGATAAATCTAGAAAATTATATGAAAAATTAACTATTGTCAGCTTTTACTCTTGTTGTTTGATTAAATGCATTAGTGAAGATAAAGTAGTATGCAACTGCATATAACACGGGTATTAAAACACGAGTGTGAGTTGCGAGTTTCATAATAGTATCGAGTGTTCATTATATGACAGTTGCATAAACTACTATTATTCGTGAGTATTAAAATACACTAACGAAACAACATTGTGATGTTTTTAAATAAAAATAGACATTTTTTAGGGCTTTTGGGTTATTTAAGACTTTCCAGCAACTAGGAGGATAAAGATTGATTGTGCGGCGAAAATGATACAGAGAGTTGGTTTTTGTTACATATTTGAAAACTCTCGACAACAGAGTTGGCCACTCTCACATTTAGATGAAGATGAATGTAGTCCTGATTTATTATAGTCATATCAGATTTATGCTAATATGTTAAAATTAAACAGACTCACAAACTGTTTGTATAACATTCAGACATATAGCTCTAGCTGCTTGCATAAATCTGCTGAAATTTGAAAAAATATAAGTTAATTAAAAAAAAAATTTACAAATGCTTGCTTTGAAATGTGATGCAAATTTACTTTTTAAATGGACAATATTTTTTTATCTGACAGCGAAAACCAGTTTATTTATTGTTTCGCGTGAAAAATATATTATATTGGTTTATAATATATTTTTCTGTACTAAGTATATTTACAAAAAAAACATATGTAAGAAATTAAAAAGTATAAAATATGTGTGGTAAACTAGATGTGCTCTTTGGGTTTGGTTTTTGGAAATTTTGCTGGTATTTCTTACACAAAGGAAAGGCAGTAGCTTTTCATAAGAATTACGTGGCAGCTTAATTGGGGATCATTGATGCAACGATCTATTGTAATTTTACAATTCGACGACAAAATATTACTTTTATGTATGTATTATAAAACATAAATGTTATATTCTACTTATAGTTACAGTAAGAATAAGGCCATAAATGTTAGATATCTACTATGTAAGGGCACAAAATATAGTGAAAAATTTTTTTGTATTTTTTTTAGAGTACAGTTTAGTACCTTATATATTATAGTATCTGTTTCACACCAAGTTTTAAATCCCAGAGGCGAAAATGTTTCGATAAATTTATTTTATTATTTTTGTACCTATATCTTAAATGTGCATTGTTGCAAATGTACCGCCAATACAAGAAATCCCTTTCTAGAAAAAAGTGTCTTCTGAAATGAATCAATATAGTTTTTATTTATTTAAACTATAATTTTAAATTAGCTAATTGTTTAATGTGTGTAGTTGTAAACTCTTATTTCACTGTAGGCCTAATTCCAGCAATATGTGTCGGTGCCTTTTGAAGTTAATGTTATGCATAATAAATAAACACAGTGATGCACAGTATAGAAGTTTTATTATTTGAATTTCTATCTAAACCATAGGTTATGTAATATAGCATACCTGTTTAGGCGACATCAATTAGGTGATCAGGTGTGTTGTGTGTTACGTTTCAAGCAAAGACCACTTACTGGATGTATGTATGATGATGATGTACTTGGTTGATGTACTTGGTTGATGATGATGATGTACTTGGTTGATGATGTAATGGTTGCAGGTAATTTACGACATTACTCGTGACGTCACTTTATTAGTATACTAAGGTACATAATTGTTTTAAAATAATATGCTCCTATATGAACATATATACTACAAACATTTTCATTTTCAGTGTGAAACAAAAGCAGTAATTTTTGAGATATGAGAGACATCTTGCATTCCGGACATGTTCTTGTAGATGCAGTAGGTGTATAACTATAAAATAATTGTTTCTGAAAAGGGTTGACGCAGATGAAGAGAGTTATGGATGATGATTATTATATTTTGTCTTTTACAATGCACGCAGCTATATTAGAACATAGAATTCGTTGTTTATTATTTGGTTGTGCATTATTGCTCCTTTTAATACACTTTTTATTTGTCTATGGTGTGGATTGTTTACTCTATGGCGTCGAATGTTTTGACAAATAACCTCGAAATAAAAGACTGATTTTAATTATTTTATACTGCAATAATTTGTGTATTGGTGGTAAAGCGGCGCCTTCTGATTCAAACCAACTATTGCGGATCTAATTTGTAAGTACACAATTCAATATCTTGTTCTTGCAATGTATAGTTTTCGTACGATATCACCATGGATGCCAAATCGACGCTATATGATTTTCGATAATATTGTCGTAATTTCCCATATTCGAGGATAGTATTCCTGTGTTTTGATGTTTTCTTTCTTATTCAAACTAATGCAGCTTTCATAAAACGATATAACAAAAGTTCACAGACCCGTAATATCAGTAAAATAACGATCATAACTAGGTATGCCCAAATTAGGACAACTTGTCTTTCTTCGTTTAAATGAATCGACCAATTCGAAAATGTACGGATTAGGCTTTAGTTGTTTTAATAGGATTTCATCAAGTCTTAAAATATGTTAATATATCTAGATATGTCTTTTTGATGTGTTGTCTAGGCTATATTTGAGTTTTTAAACGACCCAAGGGCTAAAATATGCTCTCTTGTGTATTTACCTTAGAAATGTTACTATCATATCATTGACCATAAGTTAAGATACACATTAAAGTGCTTATATGTAACATTATTAAATGGAACAAGTAGTGACCTAAACTGGATTTTGCATACAAATTTCATACATAAACCTACCCATGGAAAATTAAATGTTTGAACTATTAGATTTTTTTATTAATGGTTATTATTGATTAAAGCTAGACAGCATAATGTACACTTGGTACCTACTTGACTTTTAAGTGTAACAAATTATCATTTATTATGTACAGTAATCTTATGTCTTAAGATATTATAAACAACTTTTTAGATGTAAAACATTTTAATAATAAACTGGTATTCTGCCAAATTATAAATTTCGTAATATTTTTTTCTGAATTCATTCACACATCATTTTGTTTGATAAGTTTTAGGATTCTTGCAACGGTAAAAAAATAAATTCTTTTACTTTACTGTCTGTAACTAGTCTGTATGCTATGATCTTATGATCTCATGATATGTTATGATACTTGTTATTTACACAGATATTTCTGTTGCCACTCTATAACACTTACTTCTAGCAGGCTCTCATATAAAGACGGAAAATCATTTGTATAGTTCTGACTCAGTCTTGCTTGGCTATTTACTTACAGTCAGTAACATAGTATGTACTTGTAGTAACATAATGATATTCAATTTTTTTTTTACTCATTTTACACTTTCTCATCTAGCCTTAGGAAGGTAAATGATGATTTGTTTTCTTATGAATTCAGTACTCTTTGTGTTTAAGATAATGAAATATTTCTGATAATTATTTATACAAATATTATAAAGCTGAAAAGTTTGTTTGTTTGTTTGAACACGCTAATCTCAGGAAAAACTGGTGCGAAATGAAAAAATATTTTTGGGTTAAATAGACCATTTATCAAGGATGGCTTTAGGCTATATAACATCACACTGCAACTAATAGGAGCGAAATAACAATGAAAAATGTGGAAAAAACGGGGAAAATTATTCATTTTTGAGGGCTTCTGTTGCGTGCACTGTGAAAAAGGTTCAAGTCGTGGGTGGCTATAACTTATAAAGCTAAAGAGGTTGTTTGCAAAAATAAATATGGTGCCCAAAATAACTATTCCATACGGACGAAGTCACAGGCACAGCTAGTTACTGATATGGGCACCTTACCAATTTGATTAAATGTAACTTTAGAAATTAAAGTGGTTTGGTTGGTTCATTTGTTCTTCTTTCATGTAACAGAGCGTCTTATCAGTATTTTCGGTGTAGAGGAAGGTTGCCACTAGCATGTGTAGTGGCATTTTCTAGTAAGTATAGTTATTTCAGTAGCATTGAATATTTACTTATACCGATTTACTGAAGATTTTACATACATTGGGTTGGAGCAAATTTGCTTAACATATTTCCCAATTAAAAAAAAATCAATACAAATGTTGTAAATTGTCAAATATCCTCAAAATGTCTACTTAGGAAACTTAAAAACTTTGCATTTACATACCTTATTCAATAGGTCATCAATTCCTGATACAGCATGTTTGAGATACAAACACATTAGTACAATATTTAAAAAATACACAAACAAGAAAACTTACATATATATATTTAACTGTTTTCTACAAGTACTGTTTAGTGTATCAACATTATACTGTTAGTTAACTAAACTACAATACACAGTACACTATACACACTATACTACAATTACAGTTGCCCACTAGTAATTAGTAGCAATACTTGACCCAAAAAGCCTTGTCTACCATCTCTAGGCTAGTCATTAACCACACACCCGCAAGAGCCTGAGGTTATTTAGCAACTAGTGTGTAGTTTGTATGTACATGTATTCATGTATATTCCCTGTTACATATAGCACAAAGAGATCTTACTACAACTATGACCCATCACTACATTACATCTGTTAACAATTTTTTTTTATTTAGTTGTGCCACTGGACCTATCCAACAAAATTATCTCAAGTATAGTCATTGAAACCAAATTAGGTATTTGAATTTTCCCTAAAACATTATAATTCATTCCAACCCAATATCGACAATTTCGACGAGTCTGATCGCGATTCGAGACGCGATAACTTGTGATTGACAATATGAATTGAAATTGGATTCAAGTTGGCGACTGTCGACTTATTCATCCAGCACTTCACTGTACTGTGTCAGGTGATTAGATTTGCCTGTCGTCACTGTCAAGCAAGGGTGAAAAGGCCATCAAGCATTTGGTTGTATCATTCGTTCGTGCTTCTATTAACTTTTCAGTGCCAATCTAGCTTCGGCAAAATATTATAACGGTCATACGATCTCAAATATTTCAAAATATTTTAAATTTACTACTTAATTTATTGCATGTACAAAACCATTAATTCAATTAAAACTATGCATATAAGCGCATGCACTTATGATGCTGCGTGTTTTATTTTTTGCATTCCAAGTAAAATACAACGATCGTGACGATCTAATAGCCGCCGAAATGTTTGGATTCGGTGTGGCTTTAAAATCTCTGGAGAAGAGGTGGGTTAGAGGGAGCGATGCGCCGGGGGCGGGCGGCGCATCCGCCCTGCGTCAGTGCCGCCACTGGCTCGCAGCGGGACGCCCGGCCGGCCCTGCTCGCAGCCCTCGCCTCGACACATTTTATTCTCCAGCGGATTTATCACTTAAACCCTCTAAAACTAACACACTCGTTACGCGGCATTGTGAAACCTAAAAAAAAGAGACACTGTACTTTGTTATTTATGAGGAACACATTTTAGGTTTTCAAAGAGCTTATATTAGATCAAATGCGTGGGAAAAAAATATTTATATGCAATTATGTTCAAAAGTTGCTGTGCGCGGCCAAATAAAAAACTGAGTAAAAGTAAATCGAAACCGGAAAAAATGGATTCAATGTTGGAACATGATGAACTGCCAGTCAAAGAGAACTTATCGGACTGTAAGAACAATGATACATGCAACGAAGAAGTGCCGCAAATAACCAGCACTCCTACCACCGAGATTAGCGCGGAGAGCGAAGAAAGTAAAGATAACAACCTACCATATGATAAGAAAAGCTCTGCAAGTGGCGAAATTAATGCACATGTCATGTCGGATGAGGAAAAATCGCCAAATATTGATCAAAAGCCAACCCCTGAAGACGTTCAAACGGATAATGAAGATGATGATGATGATGATCTTGTGTTTACCAAAAGAGAAATAACTAAGAAACGATATTCTATCGACTACAAAAGCGCTCGTCTTAATTTTAAGAGATTCTCTGTGGATTGTCGCCGAGACTCCGCCACTCTGGAAGAGTTGGCGCGCCTCGAAGAAGAGTTGGCCAAAACCAACTTCGACGTGCGGCCTGGCGGGCGACGTAAATCTACTGGAATCTTGAAGTCTTCCACCAGCACCAACGGCGTAGATCATCGCCCAGTCAAACTGCCTTCTGATTCAGAGGACGATGAAGTGTTCGAGGCGAGTTCTTCAAAGGAGACAGATCAAGAAGGGCCCAAGGAGCCCCCGGCGACCCCGGTGGGGCGCGACGAGCTGGCTCTACGGAGACACAGGTTCTTCTCAGACTTGGTGTGTGCGGCCCGAGCTGCTGTCGAGCACCGCGTGCGGTTCGACCCGCTCGGCCCTGTGGTGGCCGACACAGGTGAGCTAATTCATTAGTGGCTAATAGTCAAAGGAAAATTATGGGCAGTAAAGTGGGAACGTGCCTTTTTACTAATTACTAGTAAATGAGGCATTTATCTAAAACTATTAGCTATTTTTTTAATTTAAATACTTATAATTATTTACAAAACTTTCAGGAAAGTGCTTCTGGTGACAGTATTACGAGTTACACCAGCAAAAATGAATAATTTCCATAGGATGCGTTTCCAATAGTTCCCATAAACATAACAACTCGTATATTTCGCTTAAAATTTGCGAGTACGAAAATCGATGTTGCTGGCAAGTGCCCAAGAAACTTCTTGGAGGTGGTCCGTTCCGTCCGGCTCCAGAGCGAATACCCGATTAAGTACTCCAATAAAACTATTTCACTACAAGTACCTACCTCGGGGAACGAACAAAAAGTTTATAAAATAAAATAAAAAAAAATAAAAATAGCCATTATTTCCCTTTTAAACGTATAGTTGTTCACACTACAATATTTTGATTTGATTCATGAAATTATTATATAAATGTCTAGTATTATTGTAGGTAATGTCAAAATGGATATATGTACTTAAATGTAATGTCAATGTCTGGTTATTGAATTAAAATGTTATTTATTTATTTAAGGGATCGTCCAACTTTGGACGTAGGCCTCCTCCAACTCATGCCATGTATGTCTCGTCTTTGCTGTTCTTGTCCAGAGTTTTCCTGCCACCGCCTCTATATCGTCTCTCCATCGTCTGATTGGTCTTCCACGCTCTCTCCGTCCATCTCTTGGCTCCCAGTGAAGTATTCTCTCTGTCCACCTGTTATCTCTCTGTCTCGCTGTGTGCCCCGCCCATTTCCACAAAAAGTTTACGGGTCCTTAATTAGCTACTTGTAAAGTTTTAGGACTTTCCAAGAGGCTTCTAAGAAATAGCTGTAAAAATTAATTTCTAATCTGCTATGTACTTTATTATTTTTGGAAATGTCCAGGAAATCCATCTGGTGTTTTTATGTTTTTTTTTTTTAATATTATCAAGATAAGCTTACATGTTCGTTTGTGCAAGATGCTATAAGGAAAGGTATGACTAACCTTTATTCGGCGCTTGATGTCAACATTGGTCCCTCGTAACAAGAAAAATATGGGGCAGCAATTGCCCTTTATAAGTAACGAAGTATACATACACAAATGATATGAAACCTATCCATATTTGTAGTTTTATGTATTTTCAGGAGTATCTCTTCGCTGTAATAAGCTCTATTTCTGTAGGCATAGGCCTAGCAAAGTGTTTGCTTCACTATCTATTAGAATTTCAATTTCTAAATAACTAAGATAGTTGCTTTTACAAAATGTAATTAGTTTCAACGTTTAATATTCTCGCGTGGAAGGATCAAACAACAAACAAATGGAATTTTGACTAAGAAGACAAGCGCAAACAGGAAGTCCAAGTGAATATCATATCGTGTTAAATTTTTAATTTTGATTCTATGTAAATTTTAATTTTCGCGTAAACCCATGTTACATGTCGGCTGTCCGACGCTTTCTAAATTTCCTCTCAGGAAATGCTTTTACGGAAATTGACTTTGTTCTCGTCATAATAAGTGGACAGAAAATAAAACAATAAAAACACCAGCTGTGGTCATAGCTGTTTGGTCGTTAGAAACTCTTCACGCCTAGCACTTGATTGAGAAGAACCGAACAAAGGTACATACTAATAGCCATGTTATACTCGTATGTTCTGTACTAGATCGAGTCGACTGCTAATAAAACATACGGTGTATATTGAAATTGAGAATTTACACATAATTTTTTGGCTATTATCCCAGCACCCACATATTATTATTTTCTCCAATAAGACGGCTTTTCACCACTGAGTAACATGAGCATGCTTGAATAGACTCACGTAACTTATTTTGCATAAGAATATCTTCGAGAACATGTCAAATTGGTGAGTTATTTTGATAACGTGATTTCCCGCCTCTGGTGTTAGCAATATCCTCGTATCCCGCTCAGTGTTCATTCACGCATATTTTCCGTATTTCGATATGAATACCGAGGACATTAACGACTCACCTACATGGCGGTGTAATAAAATATTCACGAGTGAGCGGGTCAGGGTTCATAGGAATCGATATGGCGGTTGATTGGGTTCGCGTCTGTTGTGATTAGCGATTCGTGTATGCAGTCACCGGCATCTGTTGCGGTGTCGACGTCATGTACTGTACGTACATGAGTCATTGAAGCGCTTCGATAGAGCTCGTTTGTATCTGTGGAGAACGTTCGGTCGCCGCCGTGATGGCCGGGTGATTCAGCCCCGCGCATACGTCCGGAGGCGCGCGCCGGCCGGCAGTGTTGTTCGTCGCACGCGCATGCTTACACGCATCCCGCTTGTGCACACTCGGTGTTATCAGTGCATGAAAACAACGGTGCTGAGTGCTTAAAGTGCTAATTGCAGTGCGTTAATTGCCTTTTCGGACTTTTTGCAAACTTCTCGGTAAGCAACACTTATTTATAGATCTCGGTTCAATTTCCTTCTGGTGGCGGTTATAAATTATTGTTATTATAATATCGGCTTGTTTAAATTCAAACAATGTACGATTACCGGATGTTGTTCGATATTGCGGTGTTAATCAACTTTGACTTGGTTGATGGCCGGTTTTAATGTACATATATTTAAAGGTTGACATTTCTCTCTGGCTTTTTGGCACTACCAAGTTCTGTATTGCTTATTGATATGAGTCAAAATTATTGGAATTACAAATGTGAATTGGAAGTCATCGATGTAGGGAAATTTATCTTTACTGCAGTTTGATTTTAGTGAAAGGTTGTATGATAATGGTCTTGTATTATCATCTTATCTTGTACGAGTCCGCGTCACTTTATCGATCAATTTGGGCTAAATAATCGTTCGTACCATGTATGTGTATGTATGTGGATAAAGAATCCTACCATACAAATATCTCACAACTAATAATACCCTGAGAAATGGCAATAAAGTACTTTTTCTCCGCGCTCTCCGATGTCATCTAGTATGTCTGATAAATTTATATTAGTTCCTTTACCTTGCAACAGGTTTTGATACGGTTTTTACTGTTAGATGTCCGGCATTTGTTTAAACTGCTCGAAAATGGTTGTGTAAAATATATTTTGTTTAAGAATTATATTCTATATAACAAATCAGTATTTCTAGAACATTGTTTTGACATTGTGAAATATTGTGTTGGCATGATTTCGTTTAATGCTTTTGTAATCATATTAGACTCCGTCCCTCGAGTGATCCCTAAGATATTAGTATTACATAAAGGCTCATATTTTATGTAGAGCCATTTTATGCATAAGAAATTGAGTAACAAAACAAAAGTCAATATAAGTAAGTAACGTTAATAAAGTTAACATGAATAAACCAGGTAAGTAATAGAGACTCTTGAGCAATGAAAAGTTATGAAGCATGAAAAACTAATTACTCATGACAGCTATTATAGGCGTTGTATAAATAACTCAATTATGAAAGCTGTATGTTGTAGCCGCTTTCTTGTGGTATATTTAGAACATACAAAATGATGAATAATGTAGGTGTGCGGTAAAGGTCGTTGTATCATCTCTGTTGGCATCAGTTTGTTTGTTAGGTCACAAAATAAATACATAATAAGAACCTTGATAAAAAACATGGCGGTATATTTTGTTTATTCCACAAACAAAATAAAAACTTATCCTCATCCAAAGATATTTATCGGCTTATGTATTTCTCGAAGCAAGGAAAACATCCGGTTCGCGCCGTGATAGATATTTTTTGTCTGGTCTATTGTACTCGAATAGTCATCCATTCCGGATGAAACTGTGGTATACAACTAGTGCTAAATAAAACAGCTCCATTTTTCCTTAAGCCATTGTTTTCAGCGACCTTTTTCCCTTTTCCCGTGTGGTTTCGCGAACCTTTTGTTACTACATGTATAAATAAAGTCTTGTTTTGTTCCATGAATATATTCCAAACAAATAATGACTTGCGAACCTAAACTTTTTAATTTTATTCTTACATAACTAACTTAAGGGGGGATACGAAGCGAATGACGTTTGAGCGTTTCGCGGCGACACACGCGCCATCTATCGAAAATATCGTGCGTTAGCTCGTACGAGTGCGCTAGTCGTAGTAACCTTTAACTAATCTGTGGCGCTAGCTCGATTGCAGAGTAGTGAAAAACAGAGAGCACACCATTTACTTCTAAAGTATGTTTATTTGTTGGAATAGACATGAATTCGTTAAAAACATTTTCTTTATATTATTAGTATAGATTATTATAAGTTTTGCAAAGGAATAGGAAAAAAGAAAATAATGTAAATTCCTATGAAAATTTCCACATAATCACAAAAAAACATACTTTGTAAAATTATTTTTAAATTTATTTTAAATAAATGAGAGGTAAAAATAATGCGAATTTATATTATTATGGATGTAATTGAAAAAAAAAACGATTTGAATTCTTACTTGTTACAATGTTAATTCATAGCCACAAATAACTGAATGATAAATAAATAAAAAAACTACATCACGTGGGCAATTTATTAAATGAACAAGTTATTACGTCGTACATTTTTATAATTTTGTTTTCTTAGCTTCTAAAACAATTGGCTCTGCTTTTCGTTTTTTTTCCTGTTTTTCATTTTTCGCCTTGGTTGCGTCTGTTATATATTTTGGGTCCCTAATAGGCATTTTTCTTGGGAACCTAGGATCTATTAGCTCCGGAAGTAAGCAATCTAAATAAAAATCTTTTAGTTTTTTTTTCCATTTTTTTGGACCAAAACAGGTCATCTCTTTCAATGATTTCCGTTTTAACTGGAAAATTTTCGCCTAACCAAATTGCAAAAAGGCATCTCTTTTTTCTTGTGACATGTAGCTGTCCTTGCACTTGATAGTACCATTGATGTTCTTGGTTTATTTTAAGATTTCCATCGCAATCTTTTTTATAAAATTTTATCTTTTTATTATCGACCGCTGCCTCTAAACCGAAATTAAACGAAGTTTTAGGGCATTTTATTTCCACTAAAATTCCTTCGTCGGTTATTCCATCCGGTGATGCTCCAAAATATGGAACATCTGGATCAATGTACAATCCACATGGTAATATTTTAACATCTTCTTGTGCCGATAATTGCTCCAGTGCCAACCTTTCACTATCTTTTCCGTGTTTAATTGATGGAACATGTTCGATGGACCTTTTGTACAAAATATCCTTAACAATATTTTGACATCTTGTGTCTAATCGTCTTTTTATAACGCGCCCAAAATTAGACGCAGTTAATATATTACGACGTAATTCCAGCCACTCGCTAGATCCACTTTGTAGAACAGTTTCCCGAGCTATTCTTTCTCTTTCTTCGAGACTCTTTTGCAAATTTTGCAAAAACGCTTCTTTTGACTTTAACATCATGTCTTCATCTATATCTGGTCTACTACAGTCTTCTCCATAATTTCTGGAATCATATTTTTCAAAATTTATCTTTTTCTTTATGTGCCTTTTGGCAGACTTTAATTTTTTGGCTTTCCATTCTTCATATTTGCTTATATTATTTCGTGGACTTCGACCTACGATTGATTTATGAAGAACTGATAACGGTTTTCGGGTGTTGAACGAAATTGCGGCAGAATTGCAACGCAGCTTATATTGATATTTTTGGCTGAAGTTTATTCTTTTGCCACCAACAAATTTGGCTACGATACTATGATATCTCTCCACAGAATTACTGTCTACGTCCTTGATAAGGCTTCGAGAATGGGCTGCCAGTTGACCAATTATTAATTTTATTCGAAGCCAAATGCTGTCGGAAAACAAGTCTACATCAATATTTTTGTCGTCTTCATTTTTTAAACAATAATAGTTTTTGCATTTGCTGTGTCGACCAAACGCATGTTCGGCAGCATTTGTGATGTCTTGATGGAGACTTGATACGTTTCCAGTTTCTTTGTTGGTTTTTATTGCTTGAACAACCACTTTTCTCATAGACAAAATCCTTTTTTTCGTAATATAATTTCTAAATTTTATTGGAAATTTTGTGTCTGTGGTGATAGCCACTAATTTGTTACAAAAATTTCTGAGCAGATGGTTTCGGCATTCCACTTTCTCAACCGTGAAGTTGTCATATGGTCTCGCTTGGAGTATTTTTGAGTAGGTGTTTGCGTCGCCATCTGAGATTAATCTTCCATAGATTAAGTTATGCATCTCTAAGCTCCTTTTAAAACCCTCCACTAATATTTCTGACTCCATTCCAGTAGATGGACCTGAAAATAATTATAAACAATAATACAAAACCCATAATATTATTGTCATAAAAAGAGAAATGAGAGACCTCCTACGGTGGCAGTAAGATAAAACAGGTTAAGAATGTTATGAAATGAACGTCCAATTAGTATAATAAGAAAATTTATGTATGTACATATCTAAAAACTATAAATGAGTACATTTTATACAACAATTAATGATACCTAACATACCTGTAGAGAAGAGGAACTAAAAATAGAAATCAACAAAGAAATAAGTAAACCTATTCTCAGTTATTAAAAAAGTTACATAAAACAAATATGATACATGTCTCCGAACAAATCCTTATATAAACAAATAATTTAAAAAATGCCTGAAATATTACTCTCAAGAATTGCTATAACCACTGAGATTGGACAGCTACAATCAGAAGGAAAATTGGAGGAGGCTTTTCCCGCCACAAGCGGACCTAACACCATGAAAGACACAACTCAACTAACCAATAATTTAATAAAAGTAAATCTTAAACAAATTAACTAACACAAATGTAAATACTCTGTTTGAAATTCGGATGTTAAGGAACTAAAAGCTTTTTTATTTTATTTCTTAACATACCTGTATAATTTTTGTAACAAACATGATCTTTCGTCTCTACTCCTTTACTTTGTGACACCGCACAAAAATGGCAATATTTATTTTTGATTCCTAAAAATAATATTTTATTTGTTCTTCTCCCAATAATGGCAGCGGCTCCGGACAGCGAAGAATAGTTTTTTTTGTAGGATCTTTTGCCATAACATCCATCTGCAATAACGTCAATAACCGGAATTCCGTCAGAGTTGACCCTCCCTTCTTTGACTGCCATATCATGCTCTTCTTTAGCTGCTTCGCCCAAAGATTTCTTTAGTTCTTCTTCCCATTTCTTGTTTACAAGGTCCATTTTTGTGGTATATAATTTATCGCTCATAGGAGCGAGACCAATAGCACAAGTTAATTCTTTCAATTGCGAATGTCCACAACCAATGGTTATAGAACCAGCAACTGCGCTGGTGTTGATATCCATTTCATCTCTGGGATTATCAGTTGCTATAATGAAGGTCATATTGCACATCATGCATTTTAATTTAAGTTTGGAAATAAGGCCAACACGAACTTCTGACACAATTTTTACTGGTGTTAAGCCACAATTTAGAGGACCGTGAGCAGATATTTCTTGAAGCTTTTCAAAAAATTGTGTTACATGAGTAATCCGTCTACCAACTTGTTTTTCTTCGCATATTTCACTGTAACAATGTAGATAATAGAGTGTGCAAAGTTATCATAAGTGCAGTTGGAACCATTGAAATTACGATCAGCTGCATAATTATATAAATAACTTTTATACAACTTCATTAAAATATTTGAAACCACCAAATCGATTTTTGACGACTACTTGGACAACACATGATTAAAAAATACACACGGTTTGTGAAATATAGCATATTTGTTTTTATGTTCTTTGTTTTGTACAGTTACAATTAATGTAGGTTTACATAATATACATATTTATGTTTATTGCAACCTCATTGTAAGTCAATCGGAACATGTGTACATCGTTAATATGCCAACTCACCTTGTACTTTCTGGCACTACATTGAATTCTACATTATTTATTATATCTGTGCCCGAAAAACTTAGGTCGTCAATATTTGACTCCAAATTGACATCTGATTTTTCAGAATCTCTCACCTCACTGAAACCATATAAATAAAATTAGTTTCATTTAATAACCGGTAAAACAAATATTTTTAGTGATTCATTAGTTTTTTAATACGACGTTATCTTTATAAATAACATGAATAAAAAATGGTCTGATATGCTTAATATCATAAGCGTGTCAGACCATAATTGATATATGAATGATAATTTAGACATAATATACAAATCTGCGTAAAATCAATAAATAAACTTAAAAAAATGATAAAAAAAGATAATGAAAGATGAAGTGTTGTAGTAAACTAACTAAACGAGTAGTTTTGAGTTAACCCAAAATTAAAATTTCTGTTGTTTACTTACCCCGTACTATCGGACAATACATAGACTGAATTATCATTTGCGGTCTCTGTACTTGCACTACTCTGTGCATTAGTGTTTGCCGACTCAGTCGTATTTGCTTTTTTGGAGTTTATCACTTGCCTAGAAATATATAAATTACGATGAGTATGGCAAATAATGTAAACTAGCAGCACCCCGCGGTTTCACCCGCGTTAATTCTGGATTAAAATAGCTCATATTTATTCATCAGAAATAATGTAGGATTTCAATGGCAAAAGAATTTTTAAATCGACACAAAGACACGAAACAAATAAAAATCATCCTCTTTATAATATTATTACTGTAGATTAGTAAAATGCAGGCTATTATTAGCAGCTTCCCAACAAAAAATACCTTACATATCAAAATAAGTAACCTAACAATGGAACTTACCACATTCTCCCAGCATTTTTGCGATACTGTCTTTTTGTTTTACCACTTCGGTAATATTTATTCCTTTTACTACCCATCCGTCACTGTTATATAGTCTCTTAAACACAAAATAATCGAAATTAAATATTATTAACACCACTGACTGTTGTCACCTCACGATAAACCACAGACTGTCGAAGTGCCTGATTATTTATACATAGCAAACGTTGTATCTGCAATACTAAATATTGGTAGGCGTTTACTAAAAAAAAACGATTTATCTCTACAATAGTATTGTTGTATCTAAAACGAAGAAGGGCGGTACTTTCGAATTCATAATACGAATATCTTTGATCAAACATATTTTCTCTTAAACTTATATTTGCAGACTTATGGAAGAAAAATGTTTTGCTTTGTTGTTATTTCCTAATATTTTTTTTAACGTTCTATTAATTTAGTTTAGAATTCAAATAAAGGGGGCACCTTGTTAAAGAACTGAATAAACCTAAAAAAAATGTTTTAACACTTAGAATCATGTCAGGTCAACGTTCTAGTGATCAGAACTACATGAAATTTAGACTGTTCTCTTCGTATGGCGCCTTAACTATGGAACGCTTTGCCGCTATAGATATTAGGAAAGCACCATCACTAGATGCCTTCAAACACAATGTAAAGAAATTGTATTTATCTTCTTTGGTTCTGACATAAGTTGCTATATTTGTTATTATTTTTCTGTCTCTTGTATTATGCTATTATGTATGTATGTATGTATGTATGTATTATTGTTATATTTGTTTATGTTTATTCATATAAGTAGTATAAACATTTGTTCTATTTTTCATTATTTTATTTAATATCTGAAACACCTCGTCCTACTCATTTCGTTTGAAGAATATATCCCTGCCAGATTGGTTGCCTGGAAGAGATCGCTCTTAGCGATAAGGCCGCCAATTAAGACGCTGATTCTAATTTGTATGTTTTTTTGTATTGTTTCATTTGTGGTGTTTTAATAAAGTATTTATCTATCTATCTATATATATATATATATATATATATATATTGCGGTACTTAGATATTTATTCTTTTCTCGTATGCGAATATAAGTATATTTGTTACAGAGTAGGTTCCATTTTTATATACTTAAATATATTTAGGTGTGGTCTGGTCATGCTAATGTATTTTTATCTTATTATTCTATTGTTTTTGACACAATACAGAATAATAAATTGTTTAACATTTATCCAATATTGTTTGTTTGAATTGAAACGCCGGTCAGATCCAGCCGCTGGCACCACTCCCGGCCGTATGTAAATATAGAACGGAGAATATTACTGGAAGGCAAGTCTGACATCAGCTCTCGTAAGAGCGCGCCTACTGACCTCTCGTTAATAACGTGTTGAAGTAGCCGTGCCCTTGGACAGCTCTCTAGGTCGCGTGCATCTTGCATCGTCCCTTCGGCACCTGCACGCCGCCACACAGCCTCCTAATAAATAATTTGAGAAAACGCCGCCGGCGACACCCGGAGAGTAGGTAGCGCTCATTAAAAATGAACGCGAGTGCCTTTGTCGTTTAGTTGGAGACGCTAACTGTGCTGCTCCGAAAGTGGAGCGGCTCGAGGGTCGCCTCTCGAGCCGCCTGCTTCACCTTCACAGAGCATGTTGCACGTGGAGTACCCGAGAGACCTACACTAGTACGTAATTAAACTACCCCGTAATTCACCGGGTTTACCTTATCCGCCCAATAAAGCTCACCTGCTCGTTATGTAGGACTCCCGCGGTGTTTTGAGTGAATATTGATCGTCGATTACAGCTCGTAGGATGAAGGTTAAAAGCATCCAGGCTGCGATTAATTCCAATTTTCCTGACTCGCTTGAAATGTAAGCGATATCAGCCGCTGTGTCGGTGCTGTACTAGAATGGCAATAGGTGTGTGTGAAGCAGGTCAAGCGTGTCGTTTTATTGGTTCTATCGTGGGTATATCATGTCCTGCGATATAAACCGAGTATAGTGTCACGAGAGTGGCACATGGTGCGATCACAGAGCCATAAATGTAGAGTGCGCAACAGATGGTCCCAAATTGCTTGATAGTTTGTTGAACTGTTGCGATATCGTATAAATCGTTTGCAAGGCAAACAATTATAAATTTCTTAAAATATAACCACATAAGTTGGTGTATTTATTACGTTTATTGTTAGCTGGTGAATTTAAACGTCAGTAGACTGACTGGAATGTAATTAGTAAATATTTTCCCTGTATGTGCAGTACATATGTAATAATTATATTTATTTGATGTTCCGTAATTACTTAGTACTTAATTGAAAACCAATGCCTTTGATCGACTTCTTTGATTTGGTAGCGGCAATTTCGGCTTCTGCGGGGTTCTTTAGTTAACATTTTCTAAGCATTATGATAAACAACACTTAATTTTATAAAAAAACAAATTATTTTTAATTTTCCAACTGTAGGGACAAGCACTAGTAAATATTTATCGTTTACAACAGATACTGGAAGTAATTTTGCATAAATTTCGGTTGGATAAAGTAAATAACTTAATATTTGCTTAGGAAGATTGTACGACTTTCAGGATTTGTGGAATTTGTACAAGCATAATCATTTCGAGGTTAATACTAAAGTAAATGGGAATTATATTATTGGTAAGGTTAAGTAAATACTCAGTCCAGAGGGAAAATTGTTTGCTCTGTAAATGTATTTGCTAAAACCTAGAATAGAGTTGATTTGCTTCGTTTTGACAGCCTTTTGTCCAAATATGATTCAATTTGCTAAAGAGCGTTATTTGATATCAGGGCGCTTCGAACGAGCTTTCCCCTTTGATTGATATTCGGCAAGGAGAAGCCCGGGCTTTTGAAATTTGTATGTGTCTTTATTTTCGAAACGTGTTTGTAAATCTATTTAAAATGGTCGTATATTTTCATTAGACCTCCGTTAAATGAATTCTTATTCAACACATCGCTTCGTTCATGCTGACGGTCAGACAACAAGACTGAGTGCTATTTAGTCTTATAAATATCACCTTAGATAAAGAGGGAACAGGTGCTATATCCGCTTGGCATCTATTTAGTTGTCTATTTATATTTTTTATGTGCAAAATTATTGTTATTTTTGTCTGGCATCACTAAGTCCATTCCCTCACCTATATTATAATTATATATATATATTAGTACGCTGAAAACCATAGTTTCTTTCATCATCTTTTCATTTAGATAAACAGTATTTATGTGGTGGGTAAAACAGCAGGACCGAAGGATACGTAAATATTAAATGACTTACACAACAACAACTACAAAACTTACGACTTTATTTATTTTATTCTAATGATCTTTATCTTTAAATTATCTAAAGGTACAATTAGACAAAAGACATTGCGTCCAAATGAGCCATGTCTACCATGTCCTCAACAATTCCAAAAATAACTAAATGAGTAATTAGAAAAGCGGTTTATTTAACGGACATGGAATTTGATAAACAAAGGACCCAATTACGGCATATCGTTAAAACAACTTAAGACCTTAGCCGTAATTAAAACTTCTCTACTAAGATGCCACAGGTCGACTTTTACAAAATACTGACTTTGAACGGCTTTTATAAGGTCTCGGAAACTTTAAGATCTAGTCGGATCTTCTTACAGTCTTTATTTATAACTTTGGTGAATGTTTTTTAGGTTTGCATTTTTTAATACTGTCTATCGATGTTATACAATATATATGTTAAACAATTTTCCTGTAATTGAGATACGTATGTGATTATCATCACTGTGCAACATTTTGACTAAGCGCTGTTCAGTCACAATCACAATGTTAACAAATGTAGCAGACACATCACCTTCAGAGCGTGCATTTGAAACGGTTGTTTAATTTAATTCCTGCAATGCGATACTGTTTTCTCCCCACATACACTCACTCATGTTTGTATTGTGTGTTTGTGAGGTCTTTCGCCTTGTGCTTTCTATATCAAGTTTCGGTGGGCTGCAAGTTTGCGGTGCCCGCTCTCGGCTGTATATCGTCCATATAAGACTGCGAACTCCTAACGGCTTTCGCGATCTTGACCAGTTTTTGCAATCGTCTTACTGCAGATCGTTTACTGTTATGTGATTATAATCATCATTTAAGAGACTTTCATGCGGTTTATCTGACTCTATTAATCTGTCAAAAGGATTTGGTGTCATATCGCCTTGCACAAATTACACAAAACGTTATAAGACGATAGACATTCTATCACTTACAGAAAAAAAACATTTAATTTTTGTTATTTATTACGCCAAATAATTTAGTACCTCTGTACATTAACGACGAGGCCATGAATATTTTTTCCTTAAAAAATAGCTTCAGTTGTGCCTCTTAATGAGCAAGTGAGGCGCCCTTAGACAGTAATTTATGAGTGTTTATGAAGATTCGTCCAACGTGACGTCAGCGCATTAAGGAACTGGCGTTATACTGTCTATGTTGATACAATAGCTATCTACAATTTTTAGAGTTATAAAATGCTACCATTTACACGCCCTGTCCTTGTAATACCATTACGTAGCGATGCGTTTTGCTATGATATTGTCTATTGCAGTTTTAATAGAAGTTATGGCTCTTCTATGACTCATCGCATTGTGATCAGATTATGTTGCCTGTATTACACTGGAGCAGCAAAAGCCTTTAGTATGATTGTTCGTATTATTGTATCTAATCAAATGCTGTACACATTCTACCGATCTCAGTTCAAACGTGACTCACACAATAATGTTATTCTAGCTCGCGTCGCTTCCACAAGCAGTTTGATGTTTACCTTGGCCGTGCTAGTTAGCGGGAGTTTTATCTACAAGTTTAATTACACGATCTAACTGCACAAACTTGTTTGCGAATTCCTCCTCGTCACAGGTTTTATTGTTACAGACTACTTAAAAATCTCGTTAAACAACGTTAGGCACTGCCCATTGTTTATGGCATATAAATCTCCTATTTTGGCAGTCCTTAAATGTAGCGATATAGAGTTTATTCCTGTTTTTATTTGAGGGAAAATATGAAACACCGAATGTACGTTTATTGTCGCTGCAGTTGACGCAATTTTCCTCAAGTAATTCGGCCTTATCTGTCAGTCACGTCTTTATCTGCGTACGATTTGCCTGATTAGGGAGTTCTGTTTAAAGTGTTGCTCATTCCGCCACATATCGTACCGTTGATTGTAGTGTCGATTATAAATTATTTCAATTGTTTTCTATTGCTTGTTTTGATCGGCAATGGATAGGAATAGTGTCCGTCGGAATATTCGGAATGTGATTGAAATGTTCGAAGCTCGAGCGAACACGGGAGAAGACGTGGAAGCGGCGGATATTGCAGTCGCTACAAGGGAGGCATACAACTTGGCTATGGGTAGGTACGCAACACAGACAATATCTCACAGTATCAGTTGTATGTTGTATGCGCACACTTTTTGACGTTCACGTTGGACAATCAGATGATATTACGAAGTATTCGTTCTAGTTTTGTTATTTTCGCAATAACTTTATTTAGTCAATACTCCGATTGCTCAGTAGGTATAACTTAACAGATATCAGTACTTTGTAATAACAAAGTCGTTCGAAGAAACGGATTATCGCATCGATATGTATCTGCTTAAGAATACAATATTCATATATGTAGCTACTGTTACTTGTATAAACACTTAGACTAAATAGCTGTGTCTAAAAAATTGTCGCCTTTCTAAAGACATCAGTCGTCAGAGTCAGCAGTTTAATGCGACTTGGCGTTTAGTTTATTCACGAGTGGAATAAATTATGCACGCGCCCTTTACAAGTATCACTGGAGTGACTCACGGAGAGCACCTGTTTCTGCGAACTTGCTTCGTCATACATGTTTAATAGATTCAACGACCTTGTACAATAATTGCCTGAATTTAATTAAGAGAAATTTGGAATCTCGTTATATCTGCCTGTGCCTGCTCGGCTCAGACAGAATAACTTGAGCGAGTACATTTGTTGGCCCTTTGATGAGATGAGATTCTCCAAAAGTTAAGATATGTGGGCTGTTGTTTAGATAACAATCTTGAGGCAGCTGTTATTTGTATACAGGTAACTTTTGTTGTAGATTGTGTTTGATAACTTTTGTTATAAGCGATGGACGTTATTTTAGTATATAATTATTTTTGGGAGATAGATTAACTGTACTTTGTCAAGTCAGGGTCGGTAAGTACTTTTCTCCGCCGGGTGGATTTATGGTATCACAGGACAAGTCCTCACGCCTACGAAGATTTATTTACCTTTACGGAGAGCCTTTGTTCTGAGAAATATCCTGCGGTGCGACGGAAAATTATCCCTATTTGCCGTCATCCGAATCCGGAGACTATTTCGGGACAGCTCTGCTAACTTGCTTTCTCTGAATTTTTGCTACGGATTTCTCCGAAAACGTGATCAGCTCGAGCAAGTCTTATTGCCTAGATTTGTTCAACAATATGAAACTCCACCATTGTAGAGATTACTATTGGAGCAATTATTGTGTCAAACGTCAGTGACTTCATTGCTTTATTATGTTACAAGTGAGATTATATATATATATACATACATACATCGAATAGATCTACTTTATTATTCAATTTACACCACTCGCACGTTAATTTACGCGTACCAGAGGAAAGTAATCAACATTGTTCGTTATATCTTTTTCAACGGCACGATGTGTCTGTAACCTTGTTTCTTCACCGCGCCGTAAATTATACTCCTGTATCGCATAATGAGACAGACTTTATTGTGTAGCTGTATTCTCCTGCACCGAGCCATTACTGTGATATACTGTTACTCTTCATGTTTAGCCAATATTACAGTTGGACACAGTTTGTAGGTTTTATCTTCAGGCTGTTCAGTAAACTTTCGTATAATATGAGCCTGGTTGCAAAATTCGCATGACATGCCTCCGTAGTCTGTAGTGATGTTACGTAACTCTGTATACCTATGTCTGGAATGTAGAGTGTGAAGCCTACAGTGTAAGCCGTCCTCGTACAGTGCTCGTACCAGGGTATGTGAGTAAACCTATACATAAAGCTGGAATAATCGAGATAGTGCCGAGTGGTGTCGAATCTGGAATGGGATGTGAACTTGTGCAGAATACGCGAAATTTCAGCGGCGGGCGACAAACCCGAGCTTTCGCGAGCAGGAAACGCTTTGTTGAGGATATAATCGTAAAGAGCTGTCTTTATCAGGCTCGGAGGAAATACAGAAAGGGTGTCGAGCTTTTCAAGAAACAACTTTATTAGTCAGTTAATAGTTTAAGAGCTTTTTACGGGTTTGCGGTTGCTACTTTTTAGTAACTTGTTGTGTTGCTTTTATATTAATGTTGAACATTCACGATTATAAACAGAATGTAATCTTTTGTATTCTATAGACATTTGTGACTAATTTTATGTTCATTTCCTACTTTTTAAGTGGCGATAAAACAAAAAACCAACAATGAACCACGTAGAGGAACGGATACAAAATACAAATAATGTCGCAAAATAATACTCAGAATGAGCCATGATGTGGCGAAGCGCTAAAAATTTAACCGACAGCGCATTAGTGAGAAAAGGTAAAAATAAGAACTTTAAGTAAATCTGTACTCTGTGTTTACGCACTACACTCACCACATATTCTATTATGCATCAATGTTCCACTAAATGCATTATTTATTTCCCTGTCACTAATTTGTTTAACTCTTATTTATTGTTGATATTGTCTACAGAAGCAGTAGCAGAAGAGAGCGGCGCGGCGCAGAGTCCGGCGAGCGAGCTCGAGGCTCTGATCGAGCGGCTGGAGCGAGTGACGTCCCGCCTAGAGCGCCTGCCCGTGCTGCGCGCGCGCACGCCCTCGCCCCCGCGCTCCCCCGCGCCCTCGCCCGCCTCCGCGCCCTCGCCGCAGCCGCAGGAGCTGCTAGAGTCCGACAGCATGAGTGTCAACGGATACCAGGACATAGTGCAGGTTAGATACAGTTTATTTTTATAATTTAGGCACCCACTATACTAACAGTTTCCACCAAAACGTATTTCAACAGTTATTACTATTATATTAATAGCACGTCTACAGATGTACAAGTCTTGCTGCTTACGTGTACATACTGGTACTGTGGGTCACCACAGCTCGAAAAATACTAAGAACTTGGTAAATTCTATTTTAATTATAAGCTAAATATAAAAGCTCATAAATATAGTGTAGATCGTAGACAAAAGCAATCGTCACTTACTACGCTAGCCAATCATATGCATATCCTTGCATAGGGCTAGTTGGCTATTTAACTAGTTTTAAGGAACGATCTAATAACTTTTTACAATTTTGGCTAAATAATAACTGAGACACTTCTTTCTAATGAACGCAAAATAAAGACTTTCATTCCCGGCATAGTAAGAAAAAGGCTAAATGAGATTGAACTCAAAATAACCTTTAACGGATCCTTTCATAATTACAATAGAACATTCTTTTGAAAATGAACTGGTAAAGGTAAATAAATCCTATTTCTCGGAAAATATCTGCGAACGTAAGGTTTTGTTACGAAACATAGCAACAACATGGCTGGCGGCAGTTTCCCTCCAGTTATATGGGCTTTTACGAAAAGATATTACGGCAATAATTTGTTCCTGACTCTATTTAACGGAATAAAGATGAAACACCCTTAAATAAATACTTTTATCTACTGAAATTAACTATAATCTTAAAAGGGGTATTTAAAAGAGCGGCCCTAAACGGCTTATCTCTAGTATTTAAGAGAAAACCTGAACTGAAAAACATTTTATCAAAAAGAAAGGGCCTAGTTATTAATTTTAAAGAGAGTATGCTTTTATCTATTCGTATTTTTATCACTTATAGGTGACCAGTAATTTTATTGAATGAAATCTATTTTGGTGCGAGATAAAATCTTGGCATCAAACCAAAATACGATCCAAGCGTAAAAGAAGTCTGTTGCATAAACGTGGTTATTCAAAAATGTAGCTAACCAAGCATTATAGCAGTAACGAGGACTCTGAAGCCACTATGCAATTTGCGTTGGTTAGCGAGGAGAATTCCCTCACCACCATTATCATTACTCGCTGCTCTGGAGTGGTTTATTGAAATTGTTTCCATTATTACGGGGGATGGTGCCGTGATGGTGCCCTTTTTTACCACTCCCAGACCGGGCATCGAGACGTGACGCGAATCTTGATTAAGAATTTACTACTGTTGTGTATTCTGGAGCTAAGGTTCGACGGTCGGTCGTTCAGACACTCCTAAAACCCACCCTATAAACTTAAAATTTATTGCCGCAGCTCTAGTAAATTCCTGATAAATAAGCAAAAGGTGAACACATACATTTTATACATCTGAGTTTCTTTCATCCTATTATCAAACAAACCATTTTGTGAGCGTCCGGTCCGTTTGCGAGTAATCAATTTGAGTATTCTTCTGGCCATTTGCATTTGAATGGTGTTTGTGGGTAGTGTAGTCACAATGGCGGATAGATTAGCGCGCGCTCGTGATCACAGCGCGGCCGTGGACGGAAGTGTTCCGTCTTCGCTCAATTTACCCTATTCTACCCTTGTTCCGGCGGTGTCGATGGCTCGGACTTGTGTAAACACTTGTATTTGCACGAGTTTGCCACTGGAGGAAACTCCACGAAAGATTGTTTGCACGCGAGGATTTGTCGTATTGACACTTTTGACCTAGATCATAATCCGATAGGGGTGTTAAGATAATTAGATTGCTTTGCAATAGTAAATTGGTTACTTTTTACTGGGTGACGTATAAGCTTGAATCAATGAGTGGTTAGTTGGTTAGTCTTTTATTCTATGTAGGTACGTTTAAAATACAGATCAACGACAAACTCCTATACATGAAATTTATCTTTACTTACTGCGTAGTTGTAGTCTTCTTTTAAATTATTTTCAGCATGTTTATCTGTTTATATTATATATATATGTCCATTACTATACCAGCCGCAAGACTCCGGTGTACGCCTGCTTCCTGGACCTCTCCAAAGCCTTTGAGCTCGTTTGTTATAAAGTGCTTTGGAGAAAGTTCGGGGAAAGTGGTGTACCGGAAGAAATTACTAATATTTTCAAGTATTGGTATGCTAATCAAACGAATTATGTGAAATGGTCTGACTCTCTGTCGGAAGCATACAGGTTGGAGTGCGGGGTAAGACAGGGGGGATTAACATCTCCCAAGCTCTTCAACTTGTATGTCAACGAGCTCATTGTGGGTCTCAGCAGCATGCGTGTCGGATGCTGGATAGGTGGCGTTAGTGTCAATAATATCAGTTATGCTGACGACATGACGCTGCTGAGCCCTACAGTGAATGGTCTGAGAGAGATGCTTAAGTACTGCGATACTTATGCAAGGAACCATGGTTTAGCCTACAATGTGAAAAAAAGTGAATTCATGGTCTTTAAGGCCGCCGGTAAATGTCCCGGAACAATCCCACCAATAACACTGAATGGATTGAACATTAATCGTGTCTATCAGTTTAAATACCTTGGACATTATCTTACCGACGACCTTAAAGACGATGCTGATATAGAAAGGGAGCGTAGAGCTCTGGCGGTTCGCGGTAATATGCTGGCCCGCAGGTTCGCCCGCTGTACAGACCAGGTCAAAATCACGCTCTTTAAGGCGTTTTGTCAGGGAATGTACACGGGCGGCCTCTGGTTGGCGTTTACCAAAAAGTCGTTAGATACTATACGTGTCCAATACAACAACATTTTCAGAATGATGTTGGGTCTCCCTCGCTGGTGCAGTGCCTCTACAATGTTCGCGCAGGCCCACACGGACGGGTTTCACGCCATTATCCGGAAGAAAGTCGCGTCACTAGTGAGGAGGGTGCGAGGGAGCCACAATAGTATTCTGAAAATAGTTGCAGAAGATTTGAGTGCGCCTGTGCTGAGACACTTAGTAGGTGTTATGGTCAGAGAAGATTTGTGTTTTCTTTGACTATTCCTAGCCTCGTGAAACACGGAACGGCGTTTTATTATATAGGTATTTTATATTGTGCAATGTCCATGTATCTTACTAACACTAGTCTTTAAGTTGTGTTTACTTTTTTATGTGTGCCACTAACAAAATGGATCCATTGTTGTCTAATAAATGAAATTTTGAATTTGAATTTGAATTATTCTGTTTCAAGTTTTGGTTAATTTAACTCATTCCAGTATAAAGTTTCGCCCTTTGATATTCATGTTGACTGACATTCACGTTTAAGGATTTTACACATACCTTTAAAAATTATACTAAGTTCAGAATCATTTTCTATCCTAAAATGCAAAATAGTATGTATATCCAAGGCTCATTATTGTGATTTAAATTCATAAGATTGTGGGACGACGAACTTCATACCGAATATTACAATATTTATTTTCATTTTAACTTTGGACGGATTGTGGATAACATTATCTTTTTATGTATAAATAATTTTGCATGTTATTAATAGTAGGCTGACATATCTATATTACTTGGTTATTTCTTTTCGTACAAGTAAATTAGGTTATTTAGTCAGAAATAATCGTGCGGTCCCTTCTCGTCATGGCGTCTAATAAATCTCTGCCAGGCTAATATCAATAAATCTGTATTTATTACATTTGCGGATAGATGCCGAAATGTTTACCAGATATACCTAAAGAATGTCGGGCCTCATACTAGGTACAAATCGCTTGACAGCAACGATCTGTGTAAAATATATATGTATATGAGTTGTATTTTTCTTGCAAAATTACTAGTGTTTTATGTAATGACTCCGTTTTAATATTTTATTCTTCAAATACATCTGCGCTACTCGTAGTATCTGAAGTGCCGATCTTTGCTGCATTTTCAATGGAACCCGTGGAGTAATTTAGTAATGGATGGCTGTTTCATTTTCAAAGTGCTATAATAATGTAACCCTCTCAAATAATGAGTTTTTGTTTCCGTATTTACACGTGACACTTCGAAGAGGTTACACATGACACTTCGAAGAGGTTAGATTCATCCATCTTACAATTAAAGTGTGTGCTACATGATTCTTATGAGTCATAACCGGTAAACTACGTGTGGTAAACATAATAATAATGTAATTATCCCTATCTCATGCAGCATTAGTCACTCCTGTCTCCATATCAATATTAATTACTGTTTACAGAGCAACTAGTCGACGTTCAGCTCTCCTCTAACCTCGCTACGATCAAGTTTTGATCCAATTTATTAACGAGTTCCCCAACTGTAACAAGCATTGTACAAGTTAACTTGTACCGAATATCATACAGAGACAAAGTACTGTTTCCTGAAGCGATGATGTCGGAGAAATTAGAATAAAAAGAAAACGTTACAATTGTAAGATGTAAAAGCTTTTCCCGCCGCGACTCTTGGATTATCGAATTAAAGATTAGCTTTATTGCATTGTTCCAAATTCTGCTAATTCAATGTAAAAAAGATTTGCACAAAAGTCAGTTTTGACTTTTCAGCAGATCTTGTAGTAATTTTTATTATGGTCCCACTGTAAGTTATTTCCGTTAGATAATTTTATTATGGTGCGGCAATAAAGATGATTGAAAAGGGTCGTTTCGCCAATGTGTTGTCATATCGGGTCAACTCTCTTCGTAGCAAGTTTTCCTTTCTCGGTTGAAGAGAATATTTCATGCGTGAGAAAGTAGTTTGTGAAAGCATTTAGCTCGGATGCTCGGTAAGTAACTTGTGGATTGCTTTAAAAGGTTGCGAGTACGTTTGACATGTTGAGTAAGATTTATGCTGAAAGTTAGACACTTAAGTTTTTAAGGTATGTAAACTTTGGCACATCGGTATGATATAAAACCACAGATAAACTCAGATAAGCAATTAATTACATTTTCGGGTCGCCATTTTAATGTGACAGTAATGTGTCATATGCTTGAACAGGAATATCCAATTACGATGAATAACAGACAATAATAATACGGATGTAATAATTAACAGTGAACAGCGGTGATAAACGACCAATTTCCCAGAAGTTTTTAATTCCTATTGATAGTAGCTATGCGTGTGTGAAGCTCCTTTTGGTGCATTGGGACACGCGTTGTCACCACAATTAATTTTGCCACGTCAGGAATTGAAGCCCAATTAGAAAATTGGGAAAAATGGAGTAAAACGGGAAATTATCAGAAAAACAGGTAGTAGATACTGAGGCATTTTTAATATGTTTTGTTAATATTCTATTCACTTGTAGAGATAAAAAGAGAGCATAGATAAAGCTGCTCAAGAAGTCCACCAGATAACCTAAATTGATAGAAGATGTACGTATCTGACAAACTGCTGAGCTCGCGAGCAAAAAGTCGATACGGAATCGTGTCGCCATTTTGCACGCGTACTTCTATACGTCGTATTGTTGATATTAGGGCCCATTATCTGGGATGAGAATGTGCTTTTGCCGCCCATTCTCCGTAGATGGACCGAGCACGCCCCTCCAATGCTCAGCTCACCCAGTGCTCTCGAGTGTCCCCTGGAGGTCCCTAATTGGCCCGACCTTTGTAATTGTATCTATTTGCCGACATACTCAAATATTTACGTGTCGTGTCCGCCGGCAATTATCGGACGACCGGCTGGGTAAAAATTTTAAATGCTCGTGGGAAATTTGAGATCGAAAAATCATGTGGTCTTATTTTGTAGAATATTCGACGAATGGCATTGATTTATGATACGTGGCATTCTGAGAAGCAAATGTAGCCACTGTGCTTGTGTATAAAAATATAATAAAAAGTGTAATAAACTTGTACGTAAACTTAAAATATAGACTTACTAACTTCCGTATTTGGTCGGCAGGGTCCGCTGCAGAGCTACCTGCAGCTGTCCAAGCAGATCGGTGGAGATGTGGCCACGCACGCCAACCTCGTCAACGCTGCCTTCCAGTAAGTAACAATACAATATACCTACTAAAAACGTCATTTAATAATATTATGCTTCTGTGTTTCTATTCCTAATAAATCACATTTAGTTAAATTGATTCCTTCCTGCAAACAGCTATTCGAAAAAGTCGTAAATTTGAATCTAATCCTCTAATCTAATCACTCCTTATACGTAATGTATAAAAGAGGTTCCTGGTTTATCTCATTATATTTCAAGGGCTATCTTAGTCTTTATAGACGTTTATTGCTAAACGAATATCACCTAAGCCCTTGTAAAGATTTACAAGAATATAATTTCAAAGAAGACAGATTAACAAGCTCGTAGATAGAGCACGTTTACTTTAAAGTATTCTTGTCACTTCCCTTAGGCGAGACAGTAGACTTCGATGGTAAATTTTATAGCGATTTTCCACGAAATTCAGAGCAAAATTTTAGTGTTCACACATTGACGTCGACTGCTTTACTACTAAGAAAACTCGAAAATATGATAAGAAATCTATGCAATGTTTGATTTATACGATTTCTCTCTCATGTCCTTGTTTTTATCGCGAAATCTTCATAGCTCAGCGTGATGATAGTAAACAAGCGACGTTTATCCTCCGGCACGCGGTACAGGATTTCCACCGCTTTCACACACACACGACGACCATAAAACATTTACGGTCTCCCACATTTTGGGCTCTTCTATCTTCTTGACAAAAATAAGAAACCGGAAAAAATACTATTTTGTACAATTTTACTAATAAAACTTTCGTGAGACATTTTTTATCAATATGCATACGCGAATTACACGTAAGTGAAAACCGTTTTAGTTACATATTGATATTTGTACAATTGTTATAAATAGAATTCGCCAACCCTAAATACTACATGTGCCGTCAAAAAACCATCGGATGTCTCATATTATGAAGATCAACCACATTGATATGTTCACTCACCGATAAATTGGCTCTCTTCAATGTCTGTTTCTCATAATAATAGTGTCGAGGAAAATCCAAAATGGCGCGCCTGCACAACAGCCAACCATCCCATTGTAGTTAAGAAAGGAAATTGATGTTTGTTGGAACGCTGTTATCCTATCGTAATAAATCACGGAATGTATTTTTTTGTCATTTGTCATATTGTCGGAGTATCGCCAAAACAATTCAAGGAGAAGAAACATTAATGGAATGATTAGAGTTGCGTTTGAGTTGGAAAGTTGCTTCGAATGGAAAGACTATGTTAATACATAAATAAATATGAGCAAACCTCGAGGGGTTTGTACGTAGACTTAGGTACCCATCCTGATCAAAACTTACATATTCATAACAACTTTACCAATACAAATCCAATCCCTTGTTGTTCGCAAAACAAATACGAAAGGAATTATGTTTGACTAAATTATAATCAAATTCTGAATATTTCGGCCTTTCGATTACAAAAACCATATTTGGCTCATATGGACTTTGTAGTAATTGGTCGTGCTTTTGTTTCAAATTTACCATTTTAAGAGAAAAATCGTTTGTTGAGTATTATTTTCTTGCAAGCTTTGTTTTTGGAATTGTTAGAACAATCTGCTATTTTCATATTGATTGGTCGAACCGTGACTAAATTGCTTTGCGCAATACTTTCTAGACATTTGTCTCTATGTCGTATATAATCACAAAATTCAGTAATGTACATATGACAAATCGCTGCGCAAAGATTAACAGTATGGTCAATGAAAAATAAAAAAATCTGTCAAAGAAAAAAATTAGGCGCAGATTGTTTTCTACATAACACTCTCAAACCATTTGTTAGTATGTGGTAACAGTAAGTATCGTTTCTAGGGCGCAGCTGCGCTACATCCAGCAGGCGGCGGCGCAGGGCAAGCCGTCCCAGGCGCAGGAGATGAAGCTGCTGGCCCCCACCAGCGACCAGATCTCCGCCATCCAGCAGTTCCGCGAGAAGAACCGCGCCTCGCCGCTCTTCAACCACCTGTCTGCTATCTCGGAGAGCATCCCCGCGCTCGGATGGGTGGCCGTGGCGCCCACGCCCGCTCCTTACGTCAAGGTATGTGAAATGATGTTATATCCGGAATGGAATTATTTGTTGATAGTTGTGACAACTACATATGAAAATGAATCGAATCAATTCGTGTTTGCGAAGATGTTTCTATTCTGTATGCATTTATTAAGCATCCCGTGTAATTGTCGTATCTATTAGGCCGCAACTTTTGACTGGGGCTACTAATTTGTCATGAAAACATAACTTAAAAGTAAAGAACAAACTGTGTACCTATACCCAAAACAATACTTACGGAGCCACGAATAACAACTTTTTTGTTATTATAAACTCCAAGCACTGAAACACCTTTATAGTCAGCTATAAAGGCATAAACTTATGAGTAAAGGATGTTGGATTTTATTTCGTTATTATAACTAAAGCGAGCTTATTTCATTTTGGTGTTATTAAATCTCCGCCGGGAGAATATTCACAGGCTCCTTTTGAACTGACTGAAAGAAGGAAAACATTTTTATTAAGGAAATACAGGACACGCGCCAGTTCCACACAACTTCAAGTATAATATCACCTGCTTCTGCATATAAAGAAATGTGTGAGTTTGTGAATAATTAGTTGCGTTCCGTTTCATGCTTTTCTTTTAAATGAAACTGAAAAATGTCTGTAGAGTTTCTTATTCGACTGAAAATATACTGTTTTACTGTATTTAAAGTTTTTATAGATAGATAGGGAATTCTCTTGAAGTTGTCATGCGAAGTGACCATTAACCGTGATAATATACATAGAAACCTTATCATATGACACTCGAGTTCGATCATCTTACAAAAAAAAAAGTTAACAATACCATTGTTTGGTAGGAAATGAACGACGCCGGCCAGTTCTACACGAACCGCGTGCTGAAGGAGTGGAAGGAGAAGAACAAGACCCACGTGGAGTGGTGCCGCGCCTGGGTGCAGCTGCTGGGAGACCTGCAGGCCTACGTCAAGCAGCACCACACTACGGGGCTCGTGTGGGCCGGTCAGTAACCATTGCTATCTATATCTATAGCGCTGTCGGCTGGTACGATCTCACACGCTATTTACATCTATATAGCTGTCGGCTGGTACGATTGAAAAATGAAGAAAGGCTATTCAGACGCTTGGAAGGTATTTTTGTATAAATACATCGTGTGGTGAGCGTACTAGTTGTTCCAGAGATGACACAAGTCCTGGGGTAAACGCACTAGGACACTATATCTTAAGTCAGCACACTCCATCTTCAGCCAAATAGCCTTATGTATAACCATTTTTTAGGAAAAGGCAGCTTTGCTAACTAATTCTAAAAAGGTAATGTTATACAGTTGTAATTAAGTTCACCTTAGCTTTTACAACTTCACAAAATGTACACATAAACAACACCGTTCCGAGACAGGTTTAGTGTCATTTACATTTACTCTAGTCCAATCTTGCTCTCACACCCACTAAATACTGCTAAATAATTGCCATACAACAGCTGCGTTTCAACTACATCTGTCTTAGTTATTCTCTTATTTGCTAAATGTGCACCGTGTACAGATACAGACAGTTCTTGTTAATACTAATTCGCTGTTTTCTCTATTTAAGTCCGGCTTATGTTAATTATACACAGTTAGTTTTAATTATAAATTCGCTAGAGACAAATGCAGGAGGTACCCATATTTTGTTGATTGAGCAAGATCAATTTTATTTTGTACATTTTTATTACTTTTTTTAAAGGTGACTTCATTTATAGGCGCATCCAAATTTCGAACACGTTTATCGTGGTCCCTCGTCCGACTGACGACGGCTGGCTCATAGATTTACATTCAAAAATCTCTCATTACGTGAGTAGCCAGCTCACCGACTACACCCATTAGACACGTCACGACGCGATGGCGTAACATTGGCGTATTAACATATCTGCCAAAAAATACATTTACGTGATAGAGCAACCGCAAATGTCATGCCTCCTGACAAGTTCGTTTGTTAGGATGTGTGAAAGGAAAGGCATATAACTATTCATTTACTTTTTTGTACAAAGGATAAAGGAAGATGGGTATATGGTTGATGTCATTTTATGTGAAATTTGATAAATAAGAAACTTTAAGTACTAATGACAAATTTGGCTTATCCAAATGGATCTGCTATAGCTAGGTGTTTCATGGTTATGTTTTCTACGAGGCAGCCTTAAATCCCGCGAGATGTGTCGGGAGCGCTCTTTGAATAATTTAACTAGGTTAGCGGCACCACCGAATCGCGGCTAAACGAAATTGCGACCTCAAATTTTATTTACACTCCGAAACACCTGAATATATGAATATTAACATAGCCAGTATTTTTTGCCTAGGAATGTATTTTTACGAAACAGAGCACGGTGACAGTTAAACGGTCGGACTAAGTAATAGTTTATGTAAATCGTGTAGATCAGCTCTATTAAGATATAAAATACGTTTTTCACGTTTATACTAGGAACATAAGAGCCCCATAATCGGTATCTCATATTAATTTCCTCGTAATAACGAGATTTCCCCCATCGCTGGTACTGTTTACAAACAGAAGCTCGCGAAAATTGAGCGTAAACATAAATTGGTTTACGTAAACGGTTAGCTAATGCGAAATAAATCTTATTTTTTTCCTCCCGAGACTGTCACCTACAGCTTGTTTGTTTAAAGGGTTAGATTAAATTACACCGACACTAAAAAGGGTTACATGGAAAATTAATTAGGTAGAGTTACCTACTACATAAATAAATCTCTGAAAAAGTCGGCATGTCTTAACGTATTTTTTAAAAATGACTTCTTTTATTTCGTGGCGGATCGACCATATATCGATATATTTTTAGAGCATAGGTGGTATTTTTCGCAAAATTTCTAAAATAGCAAACATTAAGTAACTCAATATAGATATTCTTCCTTTGAAGTAAACAAATCGGTGCCAGTGACGCTGTGAATTTGTGACGTTACATTTGAATGCACAAGAGGTAACTCGACGGCCGGGTGGTCGTGAATTCTGTTAAATAGTGTATGAAGCTACTAGAGCTCTAGTTAGTATTTAGATAGTCTCTAGTTTTATCGTTCTCTTACGTTATTAAGAGCTTAATTTGATTAACGTCGGAATGGAGCGCTTGGCTGAAATTGTTTTGTATCCTCCTTTAAAATGCATGTAGTTTTAATTTTCTTTTGTTTTTCATAACTTTTTATATTCGTTGACGTCGACTTGAAACCCTACAGAGAAGAACTTCATCTAAACTTTACATTGAATTGATAAAAAAATAAACATTTGTACATTTATATTTTGTAAAAGATTTTTTATCCTTTTATATTTTAATAAATAATCAAGTTCTAAAAGAGACTACAATTATTGCGATTGACCCATACCTAAACCGATCATTATGTAATAGTGGAAACCTTGTTCTTCCTGTTGGATTGTTTGGTCCTGTGTGAGGTCACGGCCGGGACGGGAGCATAGATCACTGACTCGTCCCCTCCATTAACCTTCCATCCCGTGGAATGGGTGCCGCTTAATTCGCATTATCCCAAAACCCCATTAGTAATTTACAAAATGGATCACGCAAATGTGTTAAGATAAACAGATTAAATTCTTAATTCATTATGAAAACCACTTTCACGTTTGAGCTAAGACGATGTATATGGCATTGTTCGTAAGCGCATACATTTACGACGTCTACGTAATAAATCCACGTCTCGAACATAAGAAATTACGAACTCGTGGGTTGATTGACCTTCAATCCATTTATCTCGTTGGCAAAAAGAAGCTTGCGGGGAGCAGCCGAGACACAGTGTGGTCCGACCTTGTGGAAATCAGGATAATGCGAGATGTCGGCAGTTTCGCACAAAAACTTTCCCGGATCCTTCCCCGACGCAATGAAGCCATTGGGATTTAATTTTCTGCCGACCCCCGGCCTCCGCTGGTTTTTATTTTCTCGCGAACAAGTCTGCTTCTGACTACTAACTCGTTTGTTTTGTTCAGATGTTCAGTAAAAGTCGCTATTTTGATGTTAATTAATAAGTTTGAATTAATATTGTAGCCACATCAAGGAATATTTAGAATCTCGTTTCCGAAATGAAACCACGAGTTTAATTAAGTAGTAGGAAACAGAAGCTGTCAATTGACGTACAAAATCTGATCTATTTGTGGCTGTTATGTATCTATCGAATGTGAATTACATATTTTGAAATCCCTAAATAGTCTTTAGTTCTTTATATTTGCGTTGCGTATACATATTAAACTGCTAGCACTGCACTGGGTGACGGGCACAAGTAGCTCTCTATAGATCGTAGAAACAAGAGTACCTGCCTTTTTCCAAAAGCACAAACTTTGTGAACTAAGTATTCACAGATAAATCGCGATTGTCTTATCTTAAAGTTAATCGAACAAAAAATTCAAGTTTGTACAAAATTCTATGATATGATAGTAAAACTATTATTACCTTTCTTTTGAGTCTGCTCACTTGCAAACTCCACATTTCCAAAAGTAAAAGAAATGTAATGCTATGGTACTCTGGTTTGCACGCTCTGCCAGCACCTAGTAACCAGCTAACTGCACAGGTACGGGGTCCAGCGCAGGTGCTCCGCCGCCGCCGCCCGGGGGCATGCCCCCGCCGCCGCCCGTGCTGCCCGACGTGGACTTCTCCAACCTGTCCGTGGACGACCGCAGCGCCCTCTTCGCCGAGATCAACCAGGGCGAGGGCATCACCAGCAGTGAGTACACGCTACACGTGCATGCTTCACCTAATGTATATGTATAGTAACTACGCAGGATCCCTCAAAGGGATTGACACAATTTGGAAACTGCATGTTGAACGCACGAACACGGGCGGATTGAATCGGCCAATGATTGAATTAGGATCTATGTGCGCGTGTGTATGTAGATTTGATCAATGATTTAATTAGGAACCATATGTGTGAATATGGCTACCAAATTACGTTCAGGCATGTCGTGCATCCCGGATACACGTAAAATTTGGGCTGTTGACTGGTTTTTGCGTATGTATGTATATTTCTGTCCCTTGTAAAAATATTACTGCCAGGTTCACAAAATTTGCAGTTCTGACTGTGATGGCAATACTTTACACGAGAATAATAAAGACAGTCATACAAAGATCATTGTCCGAAATTCTCGTCGCTATGCAAACCTCCTCAGAAGATCCCACATATTGTTTTTGTATTTGTGAGGTTAAGCACTTCTCATTGTTGATTACGTTGCGTATGCCTGAGCTGTATGATTTGCTTTGCAATATAGCATGTCTGCTTGCAGTCCCTTGCCGAAATTTCCCAGTATTTTTGTTTGATTTTACCCTACGCTCCAACGTAGCTTTAATGATGTAAAAATGGCTGTCGCACAATCTCTCTCATACGACTGCTCGTAAAGCAGAATTGCGGGTCGCTTATTTGTCTGTCGTCAATGAAGAGAATAGTTGGTCGGGTGATTGTGTCGGATTAGTATGCATGATTGACCGCAGCTACTGTGGCCGCGACGGTCGCTGGACAAACACAATGCAGTTGATAATGAAACAACGGGCTCACTGGCTGCCTGTTACAGGGGTGTTGCTTTCGCTTTAGCTCGTAAAAGTGACAAAAATTAATTGTAAGTCTGTATGCCGTGTCTGTAAATATATATGTGATTGCTTTAGCTTCTAATTCGATTGTTTATGTATTTATGTGTTATATTATATGTAGCTAGATTAAAGAGTATGTAGACTACTAGAATAGACTTTGTTGGTGAAGCAAGAATACCGAATCGCATTTGCGATTCGTAACAAAGCTGAGACTAGCCGTTAGTCGGAAGCTAAGGGTGGCGAAATTTGGCACTAATATCTCGCGATGATTCGACGATTCGCAGAGAGAATTCGCACAATGCTGTGATTCCCTAAATTTTGCCATAAGGCGTCTCGTCTGTTCGTGTTGTTAAAGTATGTGTTTGCGCGTTGCAGGCCTGCGCAAGGTGACATCGGAGATGCAGACGCACAAGAACCCGCAGCTGCGCCAGGGCCCGGCGCCGTTTAAGGCGGCGGCGCACGGCGCGCCCGGCAAGCAGCTGCCGCAGCCTGGCGCCGGCGCGCTCGACAAGCCGCCCGTCTTCATGCGGGACGGGAAGAAGTGGCTCATTGTGAGTATTACTGGAGAGAGTACACTTTGTATCTGGAGTCTGGAGTATGTTCTGACTCTTCGAAAAACATCTTTGGCAAAGTTAACAGACTAATCTTGCGAAGTTTTATAACTGGCAACGTCCAAACCGTGCTGTGAAAAAGTGTTATTTTCTTTAGTTTTCCCCGTATAGAAAATAAATATACCTACCTACCTCATATAACACGTCTAACGTCCATAATATACTTACAAAGATTTCTAAGTTTTCTACGACTTGCTTGAATAACACATATTATTTTCCCCTTCGCAGGAGTACCAGAAGGGCAACAGCAACCTGGTGGTGGAGAACGCCGACATGAACAACGTGGTGTACATGTTCCGGTGCCGCGACTCTGCGCTGACGGTGCGCGGGAAGGTGAACGGGGTGGTGCTGGACTCGTGCACCAAGTGCAGCGTGGTGTTCGACAACCTCGTCTCCAGCGTCGAGTTCGTCAACTGCCAGTCCGTGCAGATGCAGGTCAGCACAACATAACATATGTAGAAAAGCACGCTCCATCTTAGGCCATAGCCTTTGCTTGCTATCAGGTAAACTATGGCCAAGAGGAAATTCGTTAAAGTTAAAAAAAATATATATATAACCCAGTGGTCTTCAAATCCAGAGTAAATAGGTTTCTTCTAGGCAAACGTGCAACATCTTAGACTACAGTGGTGCTTAACATCAGTCAGGCTGCAGTCAAACGTTGGCCTATTCCGTGTAAAAAAAAGTAGTCTAAAGCTTAGTCAATGATCATCTCCGGGATTATTATGAATCACAGCTCTTATATTGTGTATAAAGAAGTTGGATACAGGTATCAAACCGTGGACTACAAGGAATATTTATCGGGAGTCGAAAATACTCAACACACGATGTTGTCACGACCCTGCCAAACAAAATTCACACGTCTTCGTAAAGACTTTCCCAAACGAACACATCGAATACGCGGTTCCTAGAGTTGCTAGTTGCTAGGCCAGCTGACTAGCCACTTAAACAACAATATAATAATAATATAGGTCTCTCAGTGTTGCCTATGGTCCCACTGATGCCTTAAAAATGCCGTGTGTAAGACCCGTGATTCTGTAAAGATGAATTAAAAGAAAAATAATAATATACTAAAGAAGTAAAAGACTTATATATCTTTGTAAAAATCGAATGTAATCCAAAAAAGATACACAAACAAGTCCATCAAATAGCTACGAGGTCCCTACAGTCGGCCTCATCCGCCTCGCACGAGACTTCCTCAATGGCCAGCTGACTGCCAGTCTCCTCAAGGATGGACATCATCTTGGGACACTTGTTCAGCTCCTCGCACTGGAAGTGGGCCGAGTACTTGACGTCGCCGTTGTCTTGCTCGTAGTAGTTCGCAGACACTACTGTCTCAGGTAATTCCTGAAAGGAAGAAAATACATTATGTAATAGGATTTTTGTGGGAAATTTATCTTAAGTCAGATTTCGGATTCCTTTTTGCCCTTTATATCATGCTTTTATATCTACCAAGGCCGAAAAAGAGCTATTTCGTTCAATGGTAACATTAAACACATTCATAAAACCTCACACCCTCCCAGAATTACACACTAACCGCAACATAAGCTGTTAGAGTCCAATTTAACGCTCACTACGCACCGAACTAACCCGTAGTAATTGGAAATTTAGGCCGCTACAAATCCGATCCCAGCTTCGCTATAAAGTTAATCCCTGCAGTATAAAAGGTCGCCCAAACGTATTTGCCGAAACTATTGAATGGTGATGTGAAAGGTGGATCTGTATGAAAATCATATCTGTCGAAAAGGTTACTTGACTTTTTGTTTACAACTTAATATTATGTAATATTTTTGTTTATAACTTAATATATAAATCGATGTCGAATATACACGTGCGTATTTATATTTTCGTTTTGTCGGTTTCATTTCTTATACGGCATGACGTATAAGGAGTTCAAGAAATTGGCAGAAGATCGGGTAGGATGGCGTATGCTCCACAAAAAAGGGCCTTGCCCTTAAATTTGTTATGATAACGGTTTCATTTTAAAACAATGGTACAAGCTCCAATCAAATCAGTATCATAAACTTATCGTGTCATATGCAATCATAAGGAAATATGAAAACCACACTGACCTCATAGTTATACCCATACGGGCGGTACGGGTTCTGCGTCCAACTCAGGCTGTACTCGTCGTAGAACATTTCATTCCTGTTCTCACTGTCAGTGTCTGAATCTCGTGGCTTGGAGTAGTCCCCCATAGCCTCCTGCGATGCCACGTCCATAGGGTGTTCTATGTTCAGGATGGTCAGCTTGCTGTTGATCACCATGTTGAGCGTCTTCTGCCAGTCGTCTAGAAGCTTCTTTATGCTTTCCATCTGAAAAAAAAACATGTTACAAAACAAACTGGGACACGAATTTGATATACCCGTAGGA
Source organism: Macaria notata (assembly GCA_927399415.1). Taxonomy (NCBI): domain Eukaryota; kingdom Metazoa; phylum Arthropoda; class Insecta; order Lepidoptera; family Geometridae; genus Macaria; species Macaria notata. The sequence continues at coordinate 9,902,543 of OV656727.1, forward strand.
GCTTAAACTATGGATAGATTTTGTTATAAGTATAAGGATAGCTAGAAATATTGATTTGCGCTTGACATGTTTCTCTAGCTATTTTGTTCACCTTCTTTTTCAAAGCCGCCCGTTTAGTGGCCCGCCTCAGTCTCTTCTGCTTGATGTAATGCTTGAGATAGGCCACCTTGTATACGTTAGTGACTTTGACGATCTTGACGCGGCAGTCCTGTCGCATGTCCAGGTCACTGATAGAAGAGCACAGGTTGCTGTGCTCGCCTCGCGCCGCCTCGCTCTCCTCTCCTTCTCGATCCATCTTCTCAAGGTGCAGCTGTGGTGACGCGCACTCATCCCGCATCAGGGTCTTGAGTAGGTCGTTTATTATTTCGTTGTCTGAAATTTAAATAATTTCAATGTTTACAACATTTGCAAGTAAAACTAATGTAAAACGTTTTTCGTTTGATCGCTACTTGAATAAATAATAATAATAGACATTTTACATTCAATAATATAAACGGCGTTTTCCTTTAAAAATTGTTATAATTACCGCTGCGAAAAAGATTTCATCTGAAAACTTTATACAATGTACGTGTACGTCTTCCCCCTCATAAGCAGTTCAGGTCATACCTTTGAGTAAAGAAATATCAAAGTCCCGTCAAGATTCACCTTCTTGCGGAGTGCAGGGCGGGTCGAGCCCCGCGTCGCAGTCGGCGGCCGCGTGCAGCATGCGTCGCAGCGCCTCGTCCCCGGCGATGGCGTCCCGCACGCGCGCGCGCACGCGACGCAGCCGCTCCTCCTCGCGCCGCAGCAGCTCGGCGCGCTCGTTGCATTCCACCTCGCGCACACACAACTTCGCGTTGACTATCTCTATCTGGAAATGTAGAGCGAAAATTTAACCTTCAACGGTTATTTTTTAATGTTTTTTTCTTTAAAATGAAATATTATTGCTCTATAGAATTTGACTGGACACCACTGGACATACGAAAAACCAACTAATTTACTCGGATATTTTTGGTAAAAAAGCAGTAAAGTCTGACGAAAATAAACACATAAGCCTCTACCACGGCCATTCATTCACAAACTGGCAATACGTCACGTATCTACGTACATACCTGAAGCTGGATGTCCTCTAATTCCATTTGTTTCTCTTTGAGCCTCTCTCGGGACGCGTGGATGATGTTTTTTATGAGCTTGTACGTGTACAGACCCGTCGGGATATACCGCAGGCAGAATATCACCTGGAGCAGAACGCAATAAAATATTATGGACGTATCGATTCGGTTCTTAGAACAAACTCTTACCTAGAAAGTTCGGAGAACGCAAATTGCTCGTAGTCTATTTATTATACCTATTGCCAAGTTTCCCTGCATTACTTCGCTAATTACATTAGTTTTATAGTTGTCTTTGAAATAAAGTCGCCTCTCTGACTACATCGCTATCGTGAGCAATTTAAAGAGAATTATAAAGAAGAGACTATCAATAAAGGTAATAAAGTAACTGTGTAAAGATCACAAAAGCTAATAATAGCATAGTCTCTGGCAGAGATTTTTGTTGTTAGTGCATATTATGGTAATCAAAAGTTACGTAAGCTGTATTGTTGTAATACAAATCTATGCTCTGAATTAAAAAGATATATCTGACTGAGTTAACCTCCGTACCGTATTGAAGACCGTTAACCTCAGATAGATAGTATAGCAGAAGCTGACAGCTTGCTGCAGCGACCACAAGCCGTACACCTCGAGCAGGGTCACCAGGTACCTGCTCACACTCCACGACCCGTTCGACATCTCGTCAAAACTGTCCGCGTACTCTATCTCGTCCTCCAAACTCATAATTACAAATACAAACTACCAAATATCAAAAAATTATATCAAACATCCAAAATAATGTACACAAACATGGAAATTATTACGAAAACACAAAAACGTCCAGTAAAATTTTTGATAGAATAAAGATTGACGTGACGCGTGACAGCGTCTCGATTGTGCTATTAGAGTCGGTCAAAAAAGAAGATTGTAATCAATCAGCAAAAAAGTTTTTAGTTATTGTTTTATTCAATAAGTTCAGGGAAGTGTGCGTACCCAAGGAGCAAAAATAGTACTTGAAGTATTCTTCAATACTATTTTTTCTTGTGCTTGTAAGATACTTGTAGTTTACTACAATGTTGGATTTGGGTACTGTTATAGGAGCTTTCTTTCCTAATAACTATCTTATAATCAACTTACGGAACGTCAGTTAGCCCTATAGTATACTTGAGCAAGCGCAATATTGCTTGTAATGTTCTGAGCCAACACAATTTGAAGTACAGACACTCTGATTAGTATCTGACATAAGTATGTTACTAAAGCAATCTTGTTTATAATGCTCTAGTAATATACTTTAGTTATTAGTTATAAGTAAATTTTATAAAGTGTTTTTTTTGTTGATTCGCGTGTTTGGTTATTGTGGTGTGTGGTGATAAAACGAAATATTCAAAATGTAAGTATACTTCCTTTTATAATATTAGATGTAACTTTTAGTAACTGCATAACATAATAACTCGTGATAAAATATTGATAATACAGTGAGAACACGCCGGGGAAGTCATTTTTATTGTAAATGTGTGCCAAGATCTAGTTAATTTTACAACGCGCTTCGAAAACAAGCACATAGAGTATTTATTGTAAAATAATATTTCGACGATTTTTACGATCATTCGCCATTTTATTCAAATACTCTGCGTTGAGTATGTTATAAGACAATTATAAGCAAATTATTACTTAAAGAGTTTCAACCAAGATAACTTGCCTCCATATTCAAACAAGTTTAGGGTTCCTCATGAAATCGGACTACTTATCTATTTCAACTTACTTTGTTACAAAACAACTACAAGATTACACCTTCTTCCCGCCTTGCGTGACCTTACTAGAGTTCTACAAATACTAGCTCCTTTATTACATTTTTTTATATGGTATCTTGTGTTTTTTTTTTTAATTTTGTAATAAGTTAATATTTTTTTTTAAATATGAAATTGCTATTGTTTTGCAGTTCCTCTCGGAATGGTGGCATATTTAGACGTTGACTGTTTTTTGAGTAAAGATGACATACAAAAACTCGAAGAATTAGAATGGCCATGGACAATAACACATTTCATCCTATCCAAAAAGTGTTATGGTTGCGGGTGTTCCACTGATTCAAGATTGCGCGCCCACTTTATTATTGACAAAAGCAACATTAAAAACATTATAATTTTTCATATCTTGTTCATGGACTGGAGTCTCGCGTAAGCCAAATGAAGCTACAGAAAAGATTTGCTTCAAGGGTTTCTCCAAAATTATTGGTTTCTTTTTTGATATAATACATCAGCACGATTCGTCATTTAATTTAAACGATTGTTATAAGTTTTTTAAAACTGTCCTGCGAAACGCTGACCAGAGATGCAAAATCAAACCACAAAGAATTTCTACAAAAAAATGCAGAGGAAAAAAGAGAGATAAGAAGACTGGTTCTGAAAATGAGAACAAAGACGAAGATGTTAAGACTTGTTCCGAAAATGAGAAAAAAGATGAAGATGTTTCAGAGGAAGAAGTTGATTTAAACTAAAAAAAAACTGGCAAGCTTACAATTGGTATTAAGATGCTATTGTCTGTTACTTTTTATACGCAAATATATAATAGGTAAAATATTCACCAGACTGACCTAATTAACAAGTAGGTAGTTACTTGGTACCAGTTCTTCTAATTAGGTTCTCTTGTTACATTTGCTACCTTAATGTACTGCACTATGACCGCAACTATTGCAGCTATAGTAAAATAGTGCTGAAATCTTTACTTGCCATGTAACCTGCGATTACTATTTGACTGCTTGCAATGCGGTTTCTTTACATTTTGTCGTTAAACTTTGTCACATTTTATTTTGAGTATGTTTAATTTGAAATACATAGTTAGGCATCAAAAATGTGTTAGTAAATATGTAATTAAAGTTAAGACAATATTTTGTGACACACAAATGACACAAATATTGTATTAACTTTAGTTATATATTTAATAACATATTTATTTCTATGTCGATGGTGCAAAATAACTAGATAAGATGATTAGACATGAATAATGAGACTCCTAATCAATATTAGTCTTAACTTCAGTTTTGTATTAGTATTAGTTTTTAGTGTTTTTTGTTTTGTTTATTATGACAAAATCTTTGTTACATTTTCATTCCGATTTTGTTTAATCGTTTATAATAAATAAGCTTCATTTTTTAACTTTGTGTGTTTACTTAAGTTTTCTTTTATAATCTTTATTTGTAGAGGATGTTAAGATTTCTTTTTTAATCTTTTTTAGTAGAGGATGATTTTGCATGAAGAGGCATAAGAAAATTTTATTGATATTATAATGAAACTAGATACTCATGATTGAGACTGACATGTTATTTTTTTTATATGTCATGTTGCATATAAAAAAAATATTTTGATTCAATAAAACAACATAAATACAATAATAGTTTGTTTTATTTTATACCTTTAATTTTGTATTTTATAGAGTATGTAACAAGGGGAAAAAATATCTCTGACTTATATGTAATACTTACAAGTTTACATTTTACATTTTGTACTCTACATATTACATCAGATTTTTCAATAGCAGCACAATCACATTTATAAATATTCAAAAAAGAAGATCTTATCGGTTTATCAAAAACATCATGGAGATGATCAATATGATACCCTTTTATTTCAATTTCTGGCTCAGTGTTGTCTTTCAGCGTGAGGGATTTGATTTCTATTACATGGTTTTCGTCAGTAAGAAACCACTTATCATGATCATTTGATGATAAAATATATTTTTCTAGGTGCAACACAGTTAGACCGTTTCGCTGGTTTTTTTTAATTAATGGGTAGTCTGCAATTTCTTCCTTAAGGTGTTCTGTTTCAATTGATTGTTTCTCAATTATTCTATTTGCTACTTGCTGTAGTGTTTTATTTCCTTGTCGAATGGTTCTTTTTATAGCAAAAAGATGGTTTTCAAACGGATATGCGTTAAACTTTTGTAGAATTCCAAATTTTTTTACTTCTTCAACAATATGTCTCAAATTGTGTATGTTACTGGACACATAGTCTCGCCCATAGAAGGTTTTAAAACTTTCTGTAAAATCTTTCAACATTATTTCAGCAATCCGTAAAAATGGAAAATGGTTTTTATTTGAGCAAATCGTTATAGCACAAAACAAGTTCAAAAAATGATGATATGGTTCGGGTTTGAGCACGTGTTGCAAAATTACGACACTTAAATAATAGAAGAAGGTTCGGTACTCGGAACCTTTCCAGTGCGCTACAACATCTACAGATCTTATTTTTCTGTGTATCTCCTTAGGCATTCGACAATTCAATAAAAAACTATTGACAATATCAGTATCTCGCGAGCTCCATTTGGTAAGATACTTTCCCAACTTTCCATCACGCCACCCGATTAACAATCGCTTCATTAAACCAAGATCTATCAGGTGTAATGAGTCGGCAACGGGAAAATCCTCTATCATATCAATGTTCAGCTTCAATAATGGAGAGTCATGTTTGTGGTGTCCTTCATACTTTTTAGCACGGAAGTCTACATCGTTTCTTTTAGGACAATCTGTATTGGGAAAAAATACAGTGTTTGACTTATGGGAGTATTCGCCGATCACTGTACATTTAAGGCAGCCATGTTTTCCATTGAAATTTGTGACACCTGTAAAACAAATATTTTTATAATGGAAGTTATCATAAACTGTACATAATATTATGGTTTAATATAATATAAATCCAAAACTTACCTTTTATCAAGGCCCTTGCTGGTGAATCACATATAAAAGCTCTTATTTTGACTTTGATTGTAGTTTTAGTTCCAGCTACTATTGTGACCAATCCATCTTTTTCTATTTCCTTCATTTCTGTTACAAAAGGCCCCAAATATGCATTCAGATCAGTGGGTTTTCCATCTCCTGCATAAATTCCTTAAAATAAAAAGAAATACAGCTATTTACATAAATATAACTAAGCTGTTAAAGTATTTAAAAATCGTATAAATATTTACCAATCACAAATGGAGGAATGTGGGATAATTCAAAGATGTTGCATAAAATTGGCCAGAGTTGATGTCTTGAACTATTGTAAACTGGTAACCCATCTATGTTTATATTTAATGAAATCGTTTCAAGTTCAGTCGTTGAAATATTCAAATTTATTCGTTGTAGTATATTTTTCAAACATTTAATCAATCCGTTGTGCCAATATTGTCCTGGGTCTGAAGTTTGTATAACCACCGTTTCTTTGTTGGTATGTAATAAGGTCCGTGCATCTTTTGGTAAAACATTACATAATCTTTTGTTTACAATAGCAGATAATTCATTCAGGGCTCGGTGAGGTATATTAAATTTTATGGCCCAACTTTTTATATCATCAACCAATTCACAATTTTGTTCATATTCAGTGATTTCTTCGGAATCGAAATCGTAGTTTTCTAGAAAAATTTCAAATTCTTCGCTTTCAGAATCGTGAGTTAATGCTAAAGAATTATTTAATGCTTCGCTTTCTGATTTATGCCCTATGGGTAAAGAATTATTTGTCACTGCGGAACCCTCATTTACTTCACCTACATTCGCACTTGATACGCTAGATTTTCTTTCTGATACCGATGTTGTTATTCCTGAAGAACCTAGCTTCACTGATACTTTACACCTTTTTGCCACTTTTCTTTTGAATCCACCACTTCTTTTAAATCGTTTCCAATCCCTTAAATCCATAATAAACTGTGAACAAACTATTTTCTCAGGACAAATTGGAATTAGAAAATAATTAGTTGAACAAAATGGCTGATGTTTACTAATAATGTGATTGATCAAGTAGCTTATACGGTTGTTTGATTGTGTAACGTCCTTAATTAAGTACTATTGTATTTAAAAGAGTCTTGAATAAGACAGTAACGGGACAAACTCATAATTATCTTAGCTAAGAGTGTTATTAGAGCTTCTTTTCTTACAAAATGCTACTATAAGATTTCAAGACTATTTTATCTTTCTGAAGACATTTATAGGATACATATTCTTATTAGTTGTTTATAAGATAATCTACTAGTAAACTATAAGACTGAGTAATAAAAACAAATGCTCTTGAGAATATATACTCTTGTGAAATGCTATTATAAGTAAAAAAGTCCTGTAACTGTTTTGTAAGTAATCATATAGCAGACTATAAGACTGAGATATAAATCCTAATGCTCTTGAGTGTATTAGATCTTATCTTATACCATTATAAGATACACAGTCTGCACCAAAGCCTTAATAAGAACATTATTAGCAGAAGTAGACTTATAATATTTCGTTATAGGATTAGTTTGCTTGTTGGGTAGATAGTCGATTTTAGCATGCAATGTAAAGTTCGGAAAGTTAATAAATTCTTGGATAGCATTTTTATTCACACAATGACGTATGCTGCCGAAACATGGACGCTCACCAAGGAAACCATCGAAAAGATGAGAGTCGCACAAAGAGCAATGGAACGGTCCATGTTAGGCATTGCGTTACGCGACAGGGTTCGTAATACTGAGATCCGAAAACGTACGAAGGTGGAAGACGTCGGGTCTCGTATTACGAAACTCAAGTGGCGATGGGCTGGACACTTGGCGAGACGTACTGACGGCAGATGGAGCAAAGCAATAACTGAATGGTACCCACGGCTAGGTAAGCGAAGTGTAGGAAGACCTGTGCAACGGTGGCTGGATGATGTAAGAAAGTTAGAAGGAAACATCTGGGCAAGAACAGCGCAAGACAGGGAGTATTGGCGTAAGAGGGTGGAGGCCTATGCCCTGCAGTGGGTCCTATTAGGCTGATGATGATGATGATGATTTTTATTCAAGGTAATATTATATTGTATGACTTGACGGTTTGAAAAAATTTAAATCATCAAAATGTAACACGTTAAATTATAGGTCCCTGCTGTTTGTGAATCATCGTGAAATCATGTCAAAACACTTTAAAACTATTTTTGAAAACTTTGACACCAGAGTTGAGCATGGTCATGCGAACTTACTTTTTATATACACGTCACTAGTGGGTGCTTGCGGCTTTGTTCACATTAAAAAGTAAAACGTGCATCCCCTATAAAAGTGGCGTTTCTAAAAATTCTTTCTTAGCGAATGCCTACGTCATACATCTACTTGCATACCAAATTTCAGCCCAATCCGTCCAGTAGTTTGGGCTGTGCCTTGATAGATCACATGACTGTCAGTCACCTTTGAGTTTTATATTTATATTTAGAAGATATTATAAGATGAAATATTGTATTTGCAGGTGCTGGGCAAGGTGCCCACGGTCTCGATCGACAAGACAGACGGCTGCCAGATCTACCTGTCGCCGGACTCGCTGGACGTGGAGATCGTCAGCTCCAAGTCCTCCGAGATGAACGTGCTCGTGCCCAAGGGCAACGGGGACTATGTGAGTAGCTCTATATAACTAGTTTACTTTACTTTACCGTTTCGCTTGCGTTGTAGCGGGATCAAAACTATAAAACCATGTCACTCTCGGGCTATATTATCATCATATCCAAATCGGTTCACCATTATAACGGAAGAGAACAAAGCGGTATACCAACTTTCGCCTTAATTATATTGGGTTGGATAGCTTGAAAATGTGAGTACATTTTAATATCCTCGGAGTTTGTCAGAAAAATGCAGTTTCGAATTTGGTAGTGATGATTTTCGCTTTTTTTAATTAGTCTGTATGTTACAATATTAATATTCTGGCCTGGCCTGTTAGCTTAGTTGGTAGTAGCTCTGCCTTCAAATCTAGAGGTCGCGGGTTCGATTCCCGCAAGACACAAGTAATTATGTACTTTAAAAAAAATTACTTGTGTTGAGTCTGGTCGTTTGTATGTATAATAAGTATATATTTACAAAAGAAAAGTATATAAGTATTATATCCGTTATTTAGTACCCACGACACAAGCGTTTGCTTAGTGTGGGGCTAGATGGCGCTATGTGCAATGTCCTGGAATATTTATTTATTATTTATTTAATAGCAAACCTGTTCGTGTATTCCAGAGCGAGCACCCGGTGCCGGAGCAGTTCAAGACGACCATCAACTCGTCTAAGAGCGGGCTCAGCACCACGCCCGTCGAGAACAAGGGCTAGATCACTCGCCGCCGGGACACGACGCAGTATACTATACTCTAATACTTACCTAACTGCATACTACACTTATTTAACAGGCGCCGGCTGTTGGTTGGTTCTATTAAAAAAACTAATTGGAAGACAGACTTTTTGATATCAAATTAATTTGTTTTTTTTTTACTAGTAAGTAAACTAATGATTCGATGAGTTTCGTTGGATTATATTTCAATTGACGAAATAACTATTTAGTGCCAAATACATATACTATCTGCTGTTTTAATTGTCTTTATACATATTTCCCAGTATGAACAAGCCAACAGTCAATCCGCTAGTATGAGTACAGAGGCGGCCCAGTCCCCCCCCCCACACAGCACGCTAGTTCGATATTAGATCACCTGAGCCGCCTCTAACTACAGCACAAATATACTGCACTTACCTAACTCTCTGCATAACACCGTACGTGGTTTTTATATGACTTTTGTAATGAATAATGTTGATTAAAATGTCAAGACAAATGGAGGAATCGAAATTATGTGACACGTTTTATAAAAGTTGTAAAAGACCGTGAAAGAATATCAGATTTAATGCTTCATGTAACAAGTATGTACTTGCAGAGTGTTATGTAAGTCTCGCGTGTCCTCGGCCCTTAGATGTGTTTCACTCATTACCGTTGAGGTTATCATTTCTTGCTCATCTCGCTCGTTCGTAGTATTAAATATATAAATCTAATATAACATGACGTAGATATAACTATAACTCAAGTATTTACTGGCCTTTGTGTATTTGTAAAGATGTTCCTTACACTTGATTTGAGGTTTGATGTTGTCGTATTAAGGGATGTGACCTTGGAGTACCTCTGGTACGGGACTCGGCAGATGTAAGGCGTGTCAAGTCTCGACTTTGAGTTTTGCTTTTCAACTCTCGCTATCTGTATACTAATAAGCGCATATTGTAAACCCCGCTCGCGGAGACTAAAGCATGGTCTGATTTTTCTAAATTGGTTTAGTATTAAACTGAAATTTTGTATGTTTCATACGAGCAAACCGCTTTATATAATTTTAATTGAAGACTTATTATTTGATAGTTTAAATGACTATTTTATTTAATTCGAGTATTACCTAAGAATTCTATTATCAATCTGTGTCTTTGTGAAGTCTTAATAATCTTAACTATTTATTACGCCATCCTTATTTCGAAGAATATAAATACTGTATTACATGTTTGCATTTTGTTAATTTATTTGTCGAGAGATTAAAGTTATTTTTAAGAAAATGGTGTTTGTTTTCTAATCCTATTTTAGGCAAAATAGATATCTAAATATATAAAACTCGAAGGTGACTGACTGACTGACTGACTGATATAGTGATCTATCAACGCACAGTCCAAACCACTAGACGGATTGGGCTGAAATTTGGAATGAAGGTAGATGTTATGGCGTAGGCAACCGCTAAGAAAGGATTTTTGGAAATGCCATTTTTAAAGGGGTGAAATAGGGGATGCAAGTTTTACTTCTTAATGCGAGCGAAGCCGCGAGCACCCGCTAGTATTAGATAATTACAGGCCATAAAAGAAAACAAAGTGTATAATATTTAGAACATTACATTTACTTCGATAACATCATGGTTCACGTCGTCCATTCAAATTAACATAACAATTCAAACGGAAAAGGCGAGCCATAGCGGTTCAATAAATAGAACAAGAGTCGTGCAGTAAACAGAAGTAATCGGGCGAACGAAATAACAGCTATATGTACAATGTGCCCGACGGTCGTTAAATCTTATGGCAGAGAAAACGTTCCAATACAATAGAATTTTGTTCCATTCAGAAAACAGTTTCTTCGACGATATGTGAAACGGCTTACGTCTATTACTTACAAAGTATCAGTCGAATTCAGAACTACAGTTACACTATACTGGCTTATAGATAGGTCTCTATAGAGTAGGTATATCAATCGGGGTCTATGCTAGAGTTGTTCAGATTGAGTTTGTTGCATTGCCACTCGTCGCTGCCGTCCGTGCACTCTAGGAAGCCGTTGCAGACGCTGGACGCGGGCAGACACTCCCCCAGCGGGCAGCGGTACCCGCGACACGTGTCGACGCGCGCCGCTCGCTTGTTCTCCGCAGTCTCCAGGTCTGCGTAGAAGTCCTCATTCGACTCGTAGCCTTCGTCGGCGACGGTCGTGTCGTTGTGCACGGGCGTGTGCTTGGCGATGACACCGTCGATCCACTCGATGTAGTTGGACACCTTGGTGTACACTCCGGGTCGGTTGGCGCGCGCGCAGCCGTACCCGTTGCTCGTCACTCCGTAAACGTACCAGCGATCCGATTCCTAAAAAATACGTATAAACAGCGTGTCAAATTGTATCAATGTACCTACGGGAAAAGCAAAACTAGAGTCTATCACGAATTTAGAAATGTACTTATAGATAGAAATTACTGGGAATCGAATACTTTATTACATTGCTAATTTCACTGAGAATTAGTATTCGTGCGTACTGCTGAAGTTTGGACAGCGAAATACCACCACATAACACGAGAACGTGGCAGTCGTGAAACGACTTTGATGCCAACCAAATGTATCTGGCCAAGCTAATTTTTCCAGCGAGTCTTTGGTGTCATAACCATCAGTAATGAAAAATAAGATTGATATAAAGTACCTGGCACATGAGAGGTCCGCCGGAGTCTCCAAGACACGCGTCTCGTCCGCCTCGCTCGTAGCCCGCGCAGAACATGTCGTCCGTGACGCGGTAGAGCGGCAGCAGGCGCGTGCGCCGCCGGCACTCCGCGGTCGAGATCACAGGCAGCTCCACCTCCTGCAGGGTGTCCGCTGGAATATACACAACATGGGTTGAAGAGGCTGTGGGATTTATGTGGAAGCGAATGCTATATTAGTCGAAGTCCACGTGATAATCACGTAGTCGAAACAATACAACCATCAGCTAACTTCTCAAAAGTTCGTGAGTTTGTTAGACTAGCAGGCTTGTACTAAGCAGCACTGTTGTTTTATCTAAGAAAATGCACTAAGCTCTACTTTCGACATTTACTCTTACTCAACTAAACAAACCTTAGGTAATTTGAAATAAGTCGCCATCATCTGGTAGAGTTTTAAACCGCCCTAGAGGCCTCTGACATGGCTTAACCACTGCCGTACCATGACAAACAATACTTCAGCGTCAAATATACTTACGGAAGACACGCTCGTGCTCATAGAGCTGTCCCCAGCCGACCACGGTGCAGTGGTGTCCGGCCGGCGGGGGGGCGCGGGCGGGCGGCAGGCAGGCCGGCCGCAGCCTCGCGTGCAGAGCTAGCGGCTCCACTCGCAACATGGCGATATCGTTGCGGAACCCTCGCGGGGCGTACTTCGGGTGCAGAATGACTTGTTTGATGCGAGCGACGCGCTCCCACGGCCCGCGCGGCCACGCCCCGCGACGCAGCGCGCCGAGCCGGGCCACCCAGTGCGCTTCTGTTGCTCTGGAATGGGGATGAGGACATGATAAAGTGCAATAAAACTATCAAACTTGTCTACTTTCATCGAAGTACGAGTACATTACATTATTGATTGTATAGTAATTTGTTTTATTATCTTCAGAACTTTAAAAACAAGACTGAGATTTATTGGGTCCTTCATCAAAAGGTAAACTGAAGACCAGGTTCCACGTTCCCGTTGATCTATTGCACTTATGCTTTTTTTACTCTTGTTCAAAGCGTTAATCTATCTCCTACTCGACTTTTAATTGTAGGGCTTTGGTATAATATATTTATGTTATAACCAACATAAGAAGAAAACTAGATATAGATGCTACAAATACTCACTGGTAGAAGCAATGACTAGCAGACAGCAGCCACTGCTGGTGCACGAGGGTAGCGCCGCACTGGAAGTCCCCGTCCCTGTACAAGGCAGCCTGCCACGGCCAGGCGCCCGCCGCCGCGCCGTCGCCGCCCACCACCCTGCTCCGGCGCACGCTCTCAGTACTACTGCCCCACAACCACCGCGTTACCATGGCAACTGGTGGCGGTTGCGAGGCAGCATTACAAAAATAATACAAGGGAGAACAATATTATTTTCTGTGTGCTCTAATAAATGCCCGCGGCTTCACTCACGTTGTATGACGATAAATGTGGCCTGTGTCACTATACTATACTGTCCACCATACCAAAAATCACGATGATCTGTTGCTTCGTAAAGTGGAACAAACAAACCAACAAACATCAGACTGATTAAGTATGTTTTCAAGGTACAAATACTGATTGAAATAATAAAAAATAGGCTTTTTAACTTGTCCTCATTTTTGATGAGAAGGAAATGTGATTAGAGATTAGAGAGTTTCCACATACTCTAAGCATTGCTTTTAACAGCCGTTTTACAATGACGAAAACACACAAAAAGCAGAAACAGTGGAACAGTTGTTTACCTGGGTTGCTGCGCGTCTGCGTGCGGTCGTATCCCGCAGTCGAGCCCGGTGCAGCGCACGCGCAGGGCGCGGCGACGCGCGCACGTGGCGCGGCGGAAGGACAGGCGCGTGTCGGCGGCGCGCGCGGCGGCATTGTGCCACACCTCCCAGTAGCCAGCCGCGCTACCACTACGGCCTTCACGAGCCTCGCGCGCCCAGCCTGCGTCTCTGCAAATGGCAATGTTGATGGTAAGCGTAAATAAATTCATCTCGTAAGGCTTTCATAGTAACGTAACGATGTCACTAAAGAATCTAGAGCCTTGGGAACTTGTGACTAACATTTTATGTACCTATGCTGCTAGTTGTAGCTAAGGCAATAAGGCTATATCTGTATAAAAAAACATAGTAAAGTATTCTGTAATCTTCTATAACACCATAAAAGAACATCGCAGCATTACCCATGGCACTCGTTTTGGTGTGTTAACTTGTGTATTTTTTTTTTCTTAAAATTTCTAGCTATTGTTTAACAGTGTGTAGGTACTAACTGGAAGGTCATGGCCCGGCACACGGCGCGGCCCAGGTCCGGCAGCTGCAGCGAGCTGTGCGCCTGCGCCACCACGTCTGCGAAGCTCTCCACACACAGGCGCCCCCACACGCCGCGCTTGCGCACCATCACGTAGCCTGCAAGTCAACACATGGAGAAAATATGAAATAGTTTCAGGCGAGTTGTATCTAGTGAAGCGCGAACCTTTGAAAATACTCGTATCATCTACTATATAATAGGTATTAAAAAGCGAGTGTGGCTCGGTGGTTTTAGCGTCTGCTTTTCATCCTGACGCACCGTGGTTCGAATCCGGCCCTACACCAATGACTTGTATTTTCAAGTTATGTACGGATTTGCACTCGCTTAGCCACAATGTCCGAGGACATGTGTGTTTCGTGGAAGGACCTGGGCGCCCACCACGATTTATCTGCCCAAGAGACTCCCCTAACGAATTAATTCTGCGGGGGAGACATGACCCTCAGTCATGAGGAAACACGACTAAAGAGAGAGGTATTTTAATAGTATTATTTTGTACAATTAAGTATATATTTTCGTTTCTAGTAGGTACGCCAAATTTAGACTCTAACTCACTAATGACAAGTTCCTTTAGAAGTACATAGGTAATAGTGACTGGATCTAGTGTATTTCAAGATGAGCTTTCTCATAGTGTGTCTTACTTTGCGTGATTTATCCGATAAATTCGCGCCGGGGTAATGGTACAGGCATGAACCTATGCAAATGTGTGATAAAGTTACAAAAGCAAATATTTTTGTGGAGAACATCCTTACCCTCTTCATTATAAGGCACCACCTCATTGTCTTCGAGCTCGTCTCCGAGCGCCACGCAGCTCTTCTCGTCGTCCCCGAGGGGGCAGTCCGGCGAGCCATCGCACACCTTCATCGTGTCGATGCATTGCTTGGCGTTGGCGCACACGTATTGGCCAACTTTGCACCAGTCTGGAAGAGAAGACAGTCACTAGATCAGATATAATTTTATTCTACTTTACCTCAAAGGTTTACTTTACATGGGTCAGGGTTGTACGCATCCTTTTATCAAAATGCGTGTCGTTTCAATGTGATCTTGGTTTCATTACAGAGAAAACCCTACTGTGTATATCATACTAGCTGGTGCGCGCGACTTCGTCCGCGTGGAACAGTTATAACTATAAAAACGGTTCTAGTAAGTTAACCTTAAAAGATAGACACATACTGTTGCGGACATTTTTTTAGATCATTTCAAGAGGAATAATTCTTTCGTACACATTTTTTTGATACCTTGAACCGTTTTCGCAGCGCACGCAACGGAAGCCCTCAGAGAATAATTTTCCCCGTTTCTTCTACATTTTCTATTGTTTCTTCGCTTCAATTAGTTGCAGCGTGATGTTATAATATAGCCTAAAGCCTTCCTCGATAAATAGTCTCTTCAACACAAAAAGAATTTTTCAAATCAGACCAGTAGTTCCTGCGATTAGCGCGTTCAAACAAACAAACTCTTCAGCTTTATAATATTAGTATAGATCTGTTATTTCTGATCAAAAAGGATAAACATTCATCCATATTTATGCAGTAGTAGTCTTTAAACGAATGTCAAGAAGTAGCCAGAAATAGACATACCACATTGGTTCTCATCAGAATAGTCCCAGCAGTCGACAACTCCGTCGCAGATCTTGGAGTGCGAGTACTCGGCTCGCAGGTAGTCCGCGCAGGAGCAGGCTCGCTCGTCCTCTCCGCCCGGGCAGTCCAGCAGGCGGTTGCAGCGTGACGTCAGCGGCAGGCAAGCACCGCTTTTGCACCGGAATGATGTCGTGTTGTCGCATTTTTCTGAAACCAGGTGGATATATTAGAATCATTGTCATATTTGCATACGAATGGTGGCAATATGTATTCAATTTTAAAAACTTCTTACCTTCTTTCACAACAGCTACAACGTCCTCCTTTTCTTTTTGTGGCTTGTTCGGTTTGCTATAAGTCTTCTCTGGTTTGTCCAAACTGTTTTCGTTACTTTCTTGTTTGGTTGATTGAACTTTATTGTACGTCTTAGTTAAAATTTTAAACCCCGCTTGATTTAGCGTGTAACTCGACGGTATCGCTTTGGTTGAAATCACGCCTCCTCCGGGGGTACGAAAAAATGTATTGTTACTAGAATCTGAGACCGTAGCTAAGCTGGCGAGTTGGCGGAGTTTGTCGATTGTTAAACTATTAGTCTGGTTTATTGGTATCTCCAAGACGACATCAGGCTCTAGTGCTAGTTCGTAAGCCGGCAGGTTCTGAGTTTTATTTGCCTGCTTGCTGCTCACGCTGCCTGTTACATGGTATGACACTCTGTATGTGCCATCTGGTACATTAGGCAATTTATCTGTCTCTAATACGTCGGATTTATTTAGATCGTCGCTTGATTTTGGATACCTCATACCGGTTGATGTGATATCAGGAAAGTCATAAACTTTCATATTGTTTGTGGCGGCTGCTGAATAGTCTCCATCGTTTTTTGTTGCAGTGTTAACTTCGTCAATATTTTCAGTAACACCTTCCTCGTCTTGGTTAATTGGTAGATAATTTTCTGTACTAAGGTTACTTATAAGTTTTTCCGCTTCATGTTCGTTACGAAAAAAACTACGTACAATGTCTTCGGATGGTTTAGGATCAGGCTTGATTTTCGGTCGCGGTCTTAGAGGGCGACCGACGCCCAAATTAGATTTTGCAGGTAGCAAAGTAATAACAGAGCCAACAGTCGTGGTTTCTATTTCTTCGTCCAGCACTACTTCTACTATCCCTTTTTGTCCGTGTCGTTCTTCAACTTCCACAATATCTTCTTTATTCACTTTCTCTACCTGAGATTTTTGTGAGTATTTTTTAATAATATCGGTGAGGTTTCTCATAATAGAACTTTTGCTTGGGAATTTTGGAGTTGTGTTTGGAAATAGAGCGTCGTTTCTTGTAATTATTGCCTGTAAAGTATCGTTGTAAAATGTCTCGGGTGAGTATTTGCCAAGACTATCGTTTTTTTCATTTGTTGATGTATTGACTAACTCCCATGAGTGATGAGGAACACTTGTGGTCGGAATTATTGAGACTTTATTGTTTGTTCTTCTAGTGGTATGGCTGGATACAGTACTGGAATGTAGGTGTTCCTTAAGTTCTTCCGTAGTATTTCTAATTGCTTCAGTAGTACTGGTTGTAGAGGTGGGCTTTGGTGTGGTACTAGTGGTGGTAGTAGACGTTGACGAAGTGGTAGTTGAAGAAGTACTAGTGATGTTTTGTTTTTTGAGAATAGATGCACCATCTACAGAGACTTGTTCTGTATCATCTTCATGTTGATCTAGTTCTAACACGTTGATTGCGGCTGATGTATTTGTATCCTTGGGAGGTCGTTGCATTGGCATGCCGTCATCTTCATCGTCTGGACTATCTGCAACTTCAACCACAGAACCTATTTTATCCACTGGAATCGGAAATGGTTTTGGATAGCTTGATCCCAATGTTTCCATATTTTTTATAGGAGCCACAAACGAAGGCATCGTAAAGCTTGTGTAAACTGGATTTTTAGGATATATGTCTGATCCTAAGTAAGAATCTTTACGTATGGGAAGTGGTTTACGCGTCGATCTTTCTCGATTAGCTATAGGAGGTATTGGAGTGAGCATACTCTCCAGTATCGAAACATCGTCAATAACTTCTGCTACTCCCATTCTATCTTCTGCATTTAACTCTGTTATTTCGGGAGATGGTGCTTGTGGGGTTGTAGGCTTGTTTGAAGTCTCATAATAAGGCTGTGTTATTGGTCGCCATGGTTCATTATCTATAACATGAGGTACGGTGAAAAGGCTGTCTATTTTTGGTAAATCTTTATAATGGTTTTCATTAGTAAGTAAATCAAACAATATTTGTGATACATTACTCGTTGTGGTCGGCGCAGCAGTTGTTGTTGAAGTTGTAGTACTAGTCTCAGTTGTAGATGTTACTTGTTTGATAGTAGTGCGTTCTATGTCTTTTTTGGTTGCAGATTCTGGTTTTGTTTTCACAATGAAATTGGATTTGATAGTGAAAGGTCGACTCTTTGGTGTGCTCGTAGGAACTCGCTTCGTTGTGGTCGTTTTTGTCGTAGGAGCTTTTGTTGTCGTGGTACTCTTGGGAAGAGGTGGTTTATGGGCTTGTTTATCATCATGCCGCATAGGACTAGAATTTTGCTTGTTTTCTGTGATGTCTGCTTCAGTCTTGGTAATTTGGAATGAACCTTGAACGACTGGAATGTTTTCCGTATCGATGTCTGGTTCGTCAGGGTCGTTTTTGTTTGGTTTTACTGTTGTTTTCCTCACTACGCCAACTCTTGTTTGTAACGTTTTATCCTTCCCTGACTGAGGTGCCATTGTTTTTGGATAATTGGCTGCCATACTTTCGTTCATAGCTTCTTTAACATACGACTCGGAACGATACGTATGTTCCAAGTCTCTCTTAATTACAATACTGGAGGTGTCTACTTTTATCGTAGGTCCAAATGCTGGATGCTTAGAATTAATGTCTTGAATTATAATATTTTTAAGCGTTTCTTCTACGTTGGAAACGGTACTGAAAACAAAAGAAATGTAAAATTAATTTACATTAAATTGCGGTAATAAACAAGCAGATATACATTGAAAAATTATATGTAGGTATGTACCTTGGTATTTTTCTCCTATCTAAGTACAATCTAAAATGGACATCCAGCCTTCTGTCTCCGAAGCCGGTGACGAGCGCTCCGGTGAAGGCCTGGCGCAGGGGCGAAGGCGCCGCGAAAAGCTGTCGTAGTGCCGCTCCGTACCGGCGCGCCCGCTCTCGCCACGCGGGGCTCCCGGGTGCTCCGCCATACACGTCGCCGCGAGTCACGCGGAGGGTGCCCTCGAACGATATGATAGCTGGAAATTAGCAAAATAATACATCTTTAAACAGTCCTCAGAGCGCTTTGTACCCAAACCTTAGATCAAACAAAAATTGAATTTATTATAATGTAATATAGTACATTATTAAAATAAATTATATTTTACTTAAGTACCTACTTAATTGAAATTAAACTGACAAACCAACGAAAAAAACTTACGTTCTCCATTATCTGGCCTTAGAGCTCCCATGTAGAAAGCAAGGGCGGCCACAGCCAGTACTGCGACGGCGGCGAACAGAGCGCCTCCGACCAGCGCTGCTGAGCATAGGCCTCCGCTGCGGCTACTCGTTGGAGCCCGAGGGTAGCCACCTCCCGCGAACCGGTACTCGCTCTAAAATCATAAAATAAAAATAATATTCAATCGATTGTTGCTCGTTGTTGCTAGTAATTATTTGTTTGTTTAGGCAGGCAAATCTTAGACAAGAAAATTAAAGTTTTTCGAACTACGTCGTAACGGATAGCTCTATTTAAGGTTATAGAGGCAAGTAAAAAAATACTTGTCGTCATATTTATCTATACCTAGCTATCGTCGACCTGACGAAATCATCTTTGACGCTTTTAACTTGTGTTTTTGCGAGGTATCCAATAAAAAGTGGTACAAAAACGTAATTGTATAATAAAGCTTTTTGTGCTCAGAAAGAAGCCATCGTGGAAGTTTTTGCAGTAGTTATGAGCTTATTTTTTATGTAACGACATGGCAATATTATAAGTAGCTACATACCTATTTGGCTAACTCTCCCACTTAGGGAACAGAATTTTGAACTGATACTGTAACATCTAACATAGATGGCTGGAATTGATTTCAACGGGCTGAGGACCAACAACAACCAGACAGGTGATGATGATGAAGACGAGCAAACATTATTAAGATAAGATATACCTATTCAGTTTTCTCGCTTTTCACCATTTAATGTCCTGACTAGGTACCAATGGTTGTCTTCTGTTCATCTAATCTTGTAATATATCGACAAATGCAATTGATCTGTCTGCAATTTAGTAAAGCACGGTTTGGCAATCGGTCGGCGGATTGTGTGGACATGTCTGGGAACCGCCCGCGGTGGCCATCCATCCAGTCAGCTGTCGCCGCGCGCCGTTAATCATCCCATGCTGAAGCCAATCACGTCGGAAACGCGCGGGAATGCGGCCCGGCTTCGATCCGGGTATTCTTGCCGCGAAATTGGGATTAATTACCCGGTGTATTGTGCAGAACTCATTTTGGAGTGTTGACTCTGCAGTTGCGCATTGCTAAGCAGCGACTGTTTTTCTCTACAGTTTGATTTTTTGAAGGTTTATGATAGCAGATTGAAGGTAATTTAGGTAGGCCCTAGTAACATAATGCACACTACTTATCTACATTATAGTTCTGCATTAAAATTATTAAATCCATAAGGTGGGATAAGGCGTCTTGATCAGTCTTATTAGATGCCTCAGTCTTATCAATTGCTAGGTTTTACTCGTTAATAAAAAAACCTAACTAAAACATGTTTATTGTACACCTCCCCTTATGTTTATCTACCCTTGCAAGAAAATCTAACATACCCTAAACATTTCAATCCTTAATATTTTAATAACAACCACGCTATGTTGTATCATTTTCAAGAGCTGAACAGAATAGCGATGACGCAAGAATGCTGCTGCTTTTTTGGGGCTCAAATTATAGCAGCATCATTACACGATGTCTGACATTTTCCCGACATCAAGAATGAGGGAGGTATGGCTTGCTGAATCGCACTGTTCAAACAGACATGTGCCGAAGAATTTGACTTTATTCCGAGGAAACCTTCTAATGATGTAATTATTGGGCGGCGCCATGGCTTTGAATGTGAAATGTAGGTTAAATTGTTGCGAGTATTAATTACTAAATTATATAAAACTTATTTTTCGAGGTAGAGCGAGATCTCAGTACCTATTCATGGTATTTTAATTTAGGGGCTAATTATAAGATATTATTAAAGTTAAATTTACTAACTTTTATTTGTTAACTTTATATATGCCGCAGATTTATTTATAGAACAAATAAATGCTATCAAGATTATCCTTACGGAGTTAAAGAATAGGACATAAAAGAACCGCCTTCGTAACGACGCTGTTCGCTATTTTGCAGCTGAAAAAATTGCCCTTTGTCTAAACATTTACGTAACACAGATCAAAAATACCCTGTAAAAGTGACTAAATGTGTGTAATTATAGTGACATATTGTTGAGCCTGTATTGTATAGAAGTGATTGCGACAAGGTTGCACAAGAGTTCGCTAATGAGTGCTTTGAACCCACGACTGCATTGCCGGCCATCTCGGTAATGTGCCTGATAATTGTACTCTTCGTTTAATTATTTCGTAAGTATTTATTTACTTACACGGTGTATGTATGTATTCACTAAGTGTACCTTCGTACCATAATGTATACTGTACCTACACGTCTTGTTGCTGTGATGTGACACCCCGGACTCGGAACACGTTGTAAAGATATAATCACGTTAACAGTTTACTTACATAATATAATCAACAACATAACTCATTTTTACACATGAAAAAAAAATTATGAGACAATATTACATATGTTATTCCTCCGCTAAAAATATGCCCCGGTAGCAAAAAGAACAGGTTCCACCGAGATTTGAACTCGGATCGCTGGATTCAGAGTCCAGAGTGCTAACCGTTACACCATGGAACCGTTGAATTGGCGGACAAAATTATCTATTGATTTCGGCTACATTATCTAGACATCTAATTTTGTAAATAATACAAAGTACACTAATAAAACACCTGTCATTGATTTATTGTTGGCACGTTTCCAATACATAAAATTATTAATAGGATCAGCTACAAGGGCGAAATATGAGCTCCATTCATAAGAGGCGTATAAATAGATAACACAAATAAGCACGAATGAATGGCTAACAGATAATGAATGAGGTATTGATGACCCGGTGACCGTGGCACAGTGCCTGCTCGCGCGGTGTTCGAACATCCATGCTAGCAGTGTTATACTTAGCTCGTGGGCGGGCTGCTGTCTAATCAATTTATCAAATTGACTGATACGATTAATAGACCGGTTTTATAACTGTTTAGTTGTCACGGCATGGTTAATAAATAGGTGTGAAAAGTATAGAGGGCGTTTTTGTTCTAGTAAATAAACTAGTAGGTAACTAAATACGTATTTTACATTACAAACTATTTGAGCTAACCCTTACTCAGGTGTCGAGACTTTTCAAACCGAATTAACTAAATTAATATTTACGTAGGTAGATATAGGTACCTAGTAACCTTATATACAATACATAATTGATTTCTGCAGTAGCATCATTGTTTCAACATTTATCAACACATTTTATTGGTAGGTAATGTAAAATGTGTTGATACAGGTTTAGATTAAGTATGTTTTTATTGTTTTAAGATAAAGATAAAAAAGATAAAGAATCTTTATTGATAATGTAAAGTTGTAACATACATAGGTATAGGTATAAGTACTAATATCATAGAATATGCTACACAAATTACATTATCTCTTCAAATTGAGTTTATAACATTTAGTGTTGAAATAAAATTTTAGAAATTACAATATGTATTATTAAAAAAACAATGAAAATTTATGTTCTTAAAATCATGTCAAACATAACAGGTATGTAATCATACAATGTGTCAACTTAAATAAATCTACTGTCATCAATAAGACACATAAAAAATATCAACACATACCCAACGAAATTAATAATACCTAAATACCTATGTATTATTAATGTCGTTGCACATACCCGAGAAATTATTATTTACTAAGTTTTTTTATAGTTAAATTAAATATGTCCTTTGCTCATTCAGAGATTCGAATCTAACCTAATTTTAGAATAACTATTGCTAATTAGATGTCTTATTACATAGTTTACGGACCCTTCTCCTCGAGTTTCCTTCTTCATCGTACTCCAACTTAATGTACAGAAATTCCTTCACCATCCAAGCCATCCAGTTGTGGAACATGTTGCCCTTGCCTGTTAGGCAAGCTAAGTCCTTAAGCATATTCCAAAAGCTAGTGTATCATCATTACTTATCATCCATATAGTATTATGTATTGTATTGTTTATTATTATTTATTAGTGTATTATCTGAGTTTGTATTGTGTTCTTTCACTTATTTATTTAATTTACGTATTCTTGTACACCGCCTATTTATAATTCTAAATCCTGTCCATCCAAAGGTTGCCTGGAAGAAATCGCCTAAGGCGATAAGGCCGCCCAATGTACATTAGATTAGTTTTTAAATTTCTTTCATTATGTAATTTTTTGGTGTGCATTAAAGAAATATCTTATCTTATCTTATCTTATCTTTACGACTGCATGTAAGAAAATTAGCGATAAAAGCGTAATTAAGCTGTAACAGAGTCTAAATGAGTGTTATTGTCGTATATCGCCTTGACATGATGCTCTCAGTGACGTAATGACAATTGTCATAATAGCACCGGTCTAAGGTCTCCTAGATTGCTGATAATAATGTATAAGTAGGTTCTAGGGTAGGGTAGGTAGGGACTAGGGAGGTATATCCGGAGGCTCCCTACTATACTTTAGACTATGGTATGTATTAAGAACTTGTACTAGATATGTACATATTTACCAAACTTGGGGGCATTCAACATGCTTGAGTTACTTTAAATAAGTATTTGGTATTTTTGTGCATTGTAATTTATTTTGTAATTTGATATGGGTCTAGTGCCTGAAAATAAAGAACTTTTATTTTATTTATTTATTTAATTAAGCAACTGTTTAAACATTAATCAGTTATCGGCTATAAAGGCGTAAGTAATATGTATGTATGCCTGTTTACGCACAACATTAGAATTAATTATCTACGTAATCTTAGTCAATATTGACTCAAAAAAAACTTTGTGCAACACAAACACAAAGGATTATAAAAGACAAAATATAAGTTCGGAAAAGAAAAAAGGAAATTGCGTTCATAGAATTTGTGTTTTTTTGTTCAATGTAAGTACATAGACGAATTCGTACTATGTACATTGAACAAGTACAATATAACACGAAATAGGCTTACGTTCGACTATAGCCCGGTTTATGATATGCTATAGGTGTTGGAGAAACATTTTTTCAAATTGCTTTATTCTACAACCCTGGCGAGCTGCTTATCGCAAATTAAACTCTAAAAGCACTCCTGCGTCTCCTGCATTATCTTTTTATGGTAGGTATACTATTTTAGTCACTATACTGACGATACTCATAAAAGTAACAAAACTAAAAATAGGTTCAACTTTCTTTGTAAGGAATATGAATAGTACCTAACACTTACTTTTTCTGGTTTTGTTTTACAGACAAAGTACGACAACAAAAATAATAAATTGGTACTTTTATCATAAAAACTAGAATAGTTTGAACTCGCCCCTGATCTTCAGACCTTCGTTTTGTAACTAGGCACATGAAAATACATAATACGAGTAGGTATGTCAGTATTTTCATTAACATGCATGTATTTTTTATTAACTTAAAGTACCAACAAAATGATTATTTATTTGTAGGTTTTCGTAACTAGGCACATAAAATGTTAGTATTTTCATTAAATGCTTTTATTTTTTACTAACTTAAAGTACCTACCAAAAAAATGATTATATATTTGTAGGTTTTAGTAAAGCTTTTAATGCGTGGGTCAGATGACACGTTAAATTGTTACTGTTTGTCAGAGGCCCTTAAGGCGGCTTGATAAACTCTCGACACCAGAGTTCGTCACTCTCATTCGATAAGAAGAAGAATAAAGTTTTTCATGTAATGTTTGTATGCTCGTATTTTCTACTCTATCATAACCTACCTAAGTACATGAAGAATAAGACTTGTTGGTAAGATTTGTACGTTTTCTCAGTATTGCTCAGGGTCTAAAGGCAGCCGCGGTAGCTCGGCCTCCAGCTTCACATCGCTGTGCCCGCTAATGAGTTGTGTTTGTCTGTTTGTCCGCACACAGCAGGCTCACGGCGCGGGCGAGGCAGCGCAGGCACACCTTGCTAGTGTTTGCAGACGTATAATGGAGCAGGTTCACAGAACCAGCCTTTGTCTTAACTTATTCTCCGAAAGAGGGTTCGTGGAGTTTATTTTGAGTAAATATATCAGAGTATTGCGTGGTACTGCAATGCACGTAATAAATCAGTGATCACCTCTTTGGACTATCGATAAATGTATACAATTAATAAGATCTGTTTAGAAATTAATTAGTAGGTATCTTAAATGCCTTTTTCATAAATCAAGGCTACTAGGTACTACTTATAATGAACTGAACTTGGTGAATTCAATTAGTAACTTTTCGCCAATTTTTCTGTTTGCTTTGCCTAATTGGCTGCAAGGTTTAAGGTTCTGTGGGTCACGGATACACATAAGATGTACCGACGTTACTATTACTCATATTTCACGGTAAATATTGTAGAATTAGATAAAACATTAGTCAGCTGCATGATTTCATTGAAGATGTTTTCATGACTGGTGCTGCACGAAGCAATGGCAAACGTTATCAGGAGATTAATTTTAATTTATTTAGTCTTAGCGTGATGCTGATGACCAGCAATTATAAATAATAATCAAATAAAAGAAAAATCATTTGACACGAATCTTTGCGCTTGCGCCATAATTTACAATCAATCTTGAAAAATAAACACGCTCGTATCAAGTCATTTAATTTATGCAATAAGTATTAAGATAACGTTACTATTTTTCCTCCAACGAAAAAAGGTATATGTACATAATGTATGTACGTACGTCTGATTTGTTATAACAACTATGCACTGTAGACCATCTATTTTGATACCCAGTGTTCTATAAACTTTTGGATACATGGCACTTTGCAATTTCAAAGCTTCAGTTTGGTGCGTTACTTTATTGGTTGGGAATACAGTCTAATTTTGCTTGTACCTTTAACAATAATGGTGGTAGTTACTCGTGCAGTGTCAACCTTCTCGGCAGATTACTCGTAATAGTGTTCATTATATCATAGCTATTTTATATGAAACAGGAAAACTTTTTGTTCGGAAAACCTTCAAGCCCGTATTACAGTAAATAAGTACAACGAATAAATCACTTGGAATAGTAATATGGCTTGTTAAAAAAATTAAATTGTAGAGAAAAATAATGTTGTTATGGTACGTAATATCTAGCAGGTGAATTATTGTATTCAATAGTAATTTAATTTTTTGGTGCACTAAGATAAATATTCAATTAATTTCTTATGAATTCATCATCACGCGATAACCGGTCTTCTAGGAAGGCTTAAGAATAAAAAATAAATACTTGTGTTGAATATTTTATCAGCACTATCATTATTTTTGAAGGACAAAAACAAAACACGATAGCCAGCATGTCTCGACACCATAAATAGCTGTGACTCATTACCAGTTATTAGAATATTACTTGTAACTACTTATACAGGATGTTCAGTTAAGTAAATTTGAATTTTATTAAATATCTATATCATTGGAAAAAGCCGGTCCATCAAAAATGTATGTAAGTATGGTACCCAACTCATATTATCACTACTAGCTTGTATACACGAGTACATAAGTATACATATCCCAATTAAAGTAGATCCATTTTCAAACGGTATTCATTGGTATTCATTATCGCCTGCTATTTGCATTTTTTTGATTAATTACAATCAAAGCATCATGTTACTAATGTTTAATACTTGTTTATCATTTTTAATCTGCTTACTTACATAAATATTGATTTAATAATTTAGGCAGTAGTAATACACATGTATTTGTGTATTGTACATATGTCTGTTGGTCAGGCTTAAATTATTTACCATACAGTGGACTCCTGTAGCTCACAAAAAGCTTGCCATATGAACACAAACGTCTAAATTAACAAAAAAATCATAACTGACAAAAAGGCTTTGAACTGTATCAAGGTTAATGTCGTCAATGTAGCTAAGTACTGTGAGAAAAACTTGGAAGGTTGCTGTTTTGTGGAAATCACGACAAAACAACAATGCAGATTAACTATAGGTATAACTTTTCAATAAAAAATATGCGTTTGTCTTTTTCAGCCTGTCAATATACAAAATCTATATATTTTAAAATTATTATTGGAAAATTATCAGGCTCTTCTTCTAATTATTAATTTCTAACTTTTTTAAACTTATACCTAGTTAACCTATTCTAGAGCAAAGCAAAAAATAGCAATCCGCGCGTAGGTTCAGCAGCAAAATAGGCTCGTTTCTTGTTTAGGCGTCCGCCCAAATCAGTCGAGTTTATCAAACGTTTACAACAGGTGTCCAATGTCAAGGTGATACTCCTTTTGGAGATACCACGTGGTGTCTGGCTTGGTGGCTGGCGGAAAGGGCAATCAGAACAACATTATGTAAAAATAGTTTCGTTAAAGTAAGTTAATTAGTTAGTTATTTTATTACGTTAGTTTTTTATAAGTGTGATGTCAATTGGTGAATGATTGATGGTAATCCGTAATCTAAAGCAAGGCTTCTAGTATTATAGAGCACTATGTGTATCTAGTAACTGTTATACCAACTTCATTATGTTATTCTTTGACAATTATAGCTCTTTTGAAGAGCAGCAATCTATTAACATTGTTGTAAAGAAAGTATTATTACTTCCCGACTTATTGTCATAGAAAGTGGCCGAGAATGGCCGCTGTGATTACAATCATCCGAGTCATTAAATGGCCGACTAAATGCAAATAAAAAGTTACAAGAACAAGCAGATTTGATGGAGCTTTTTTCGTTTGCTCCAGTGAGAGTTCACGTTTATGAGTATTGTTATTCTCTAAGCCGATTTCGCTCGCTCTCGATTTGATATTAAAGTTTTTGCGATCGTTTTGTTTCGAGCTTTTTCTGCGCGTGCAATCATCATGGAATGTGTGTAGTACATGTCGTGAGGAATGCACAGCGAATAGAGACCGCCGCGGCCAGTGACGTGCCTTGCCTCAAGCCTGCACATTCCACCTCTACCAGATGTCTCTCGGATGACTCCATCTTTATGGTCATCGCATTGTGCCGACGCAATAAATCATAGGATTGTCGCCGACACAATCGATTTTCTGATGATGTTGAAGAATGCTTGAATAGCGGTTTACGGGCGCACGCACTACTTACACAACATTGTAACGCGTATCTTTATTCCATTAGCACTATATAACGCGCCGTTTTACTGCTACAACAAATTATGGTGTTGCTGGGTGTTCTACCTCGAAGTGACAAATAAATCAAATAAAGTGAACTGCAGGTGCATTCTGATGGTATTCTAGTAAGTTCAACGTAAGCATGTAAATTCTAGCTTAAATGAGGATAGGATCGTGTGCTTATTAGCAACGACCACTGTTTCGTTAAATTTTCTTGTAAGAATGTTTCCTGCGGAGGGTCGGGAGCTGGCTAGTGAGCCTGAGCATATCCTCGCGCGGTCACGCAAGGATTTAATGATAAATAAATTAGAAAGCAGGATGGGTAGGTCGCGCGATGCGGCGGCGGCCCAGTGTGTCAGCTAACGGTAGGCGCGTCACGGTGCCGCCTGCTCACTGCCAGCGCTCTGGTGGGCGTACTAACTAATACCTACACTGTAAGACTATCATACTAACTGCAACATACTCTGTGTCACTATAGTACTAACTACTAGGTATGCTGTGGCGAGGTGCGCTACCGCCCGAGGCGCACAGACATCCGACAACGGACCGTTTGTCAAATTACTACTTTAGCAGAACACCACTTAAAGTACCCAAAATGGTACTAACAAGATTGTAATTTTGCACGCACAAATTTTAAAAGTAGTCAAGTAC
This sequence comes from Macaria notata, assembly GCA_927399415.1. Lineage (NCBI taxonomy): Eukaryota > Metazoa > Arthropoda > Insecta > Lepidoptera > Geometridae > Macaria > Macaria notata. The sequence goes on from OV656727.1 coordinate 9,931,250, forward strand.
TTTTTGTGCATACTTTTTAAATTAATTTTAACCACCTCTTTACTTCTACATAGAGATAGGTATAAAAAAACAGTTTTACAGGCTTTACTACTGCATAAACATCTTTAAAATCGCGTAAGATATCTTAGCTAACAGTAAAGTAAACAAATAGTTACTGATTATATTCAAAACATAAACAAAACTACAGCATGACATAATTGACCGTTCATTATGATATCACAATGCATCGGATATGCGGAAACGATTAATTGCAATTCAATGGAATAAAGTGTAATTATGTGCAGAGCGATGATGACTGTAAACAAACAAGGCTGCTTTATTTGCGCCTCGGACACACGTGTTACTATGAAGGTAACAAGTTTACTAGTATAGTAGGTACTTATTTAGTAAGATTTGAGTGGGACAATGTCATTAATTACTGGGCATAGAGACTTCCTGTGATGTTTAATCGTCGTTAATGTATTAGAAAACACAGATTGATTAAGAAGCTAAAACGCGTGAGCGTGATACGTCCTATGAGTTATTAAGATAAAACGTTGACATTCAAATTACAAAATTTCAGTCATTTTTAAATAATTACTTATCTTTATTCAAATTTAATTACTATCCACTTTTAATCTTATACTCACTTATTGGAATAAATTCCTCTATAATAATTCCAACAAGAAAGGATGGCCTGTCAGCTTTCTCCGGCTCTCTCCTGGCCTCATTTCCGGAGGGCCGCGGAGTGACCAGGCCCTGGGTCAAGGACGCGGTCACTCACTTCAGATACACTCCCACGTAACTACTAGGTAGAAATCATAGAGCAATATAATCGTCGCCGTATATCTATAGTATGTCAAGTTTTAGGATAGGGTTGGAATTAAATGTATGTAAAAGCAAATATATGTAATATGAGAATGTTTTTTTAACACGAAATACGCTTACGTTTAACTACAGCCTGTCTGATGAATATAAAATTTAAAAAAAAACGCGTATAACGCGAAACTTGTGCGCTTTTTTCAGACTGAAATATTAGATTATACATTTTGATGAGTTCTTAAATATTTACTTTGTCTCTTTGTTTTTACTAATTATATGTAAATTTTTATTTTAAGATTAGATATTAACTACAATGAACCAAATATGAAGGAATAACAAGCGCGACGCGAGCGCAGTGCGTTCGTTGATGTCTTTTGTTCGGCCCAGTGACCGCGCCGGTGCACGCGCGTAATAAGAACGTGGGTTTCGACGAAATACAATATTTGGACCGTTGTCCTCGTCATAAAAGTGAAAATTGAGGTTTATTAGAAAGTGTTTTCCTTATTGATACATTTTTGTACAAATGTATTTTAAAAATTGTTAGATTGATTTTCAGAGTAGAAATAATTAATATTATGATTATTTAATTTTGTTTGTTACACACGAACAAACAATACGTGTTTTTAATTTTTTTCTAAAATTTTGGTTTAATAAATTGATTTATAGATTTCCGGATTAGTCAGAGTTGAGCTTCTGCTCATTTAAACCTACGGATAAACTAACATAAGTATTTAATTATGCAACATAATAGACAGTAGGTAGAGTAAGTCACGATTACAGGCACTATACGTGATCTCTTGAGCTTCCTCGAACTAAAAACCTTGGTAATTAAAACTTTAACAACCAAATTATGTGAAAAATTGGTTTTAAGTATTTGTAGTAAACAATTCGCTAGATACCTTACATTCAAGTTCTTTTGTTATTTTCAGACTAATTTTGAGACATATTTGAACATTATGGAAAGTATTTTAGATTAGTTGCAATCGATCATGTCCCGTCTCATTACATTAATGATGAATGAGAGTCTTATATCTCAGCCGACTCTTGAGCCCTTTCAGAGATAAAGAAGAACCGAAATTACATTCTCCATACGACGACGAATTAAAAGAGAAAAGCGAAGATCGTCGTGCATGCACATTATTGCGGTCAAAGATTAATTTAAACGACGTTGAGTATAAAAATAAATTCCTGTCATGTCTGGTGAAAACATTGACTCCAAACTGACCGATTCTCCTCATAATGAGGACACGTGAATTACCCGAGGCTCTATATAAATTATTTTCCAATATTTTATCCTGCCGTGAGATCAGAGATTCCATTGTTTACAGGTGTCCAGGCAGTTTTCATTGTTGAGAAATCTATTTAGATAAGTGATGTAATTTACTACTTCATGATAACAGCGTGAAGCCACAATAAACTGGAATAGGATGTGGGAAAATAATGTATGTACAAGATTCTAATAAGAAAATAGGCGTTATTTATGACGATGATACCAATGCACGCCTGTTGGTAAATACATAGTAATAAATATGCAATGGAATCGTAACTGCTATAGAGTGTTTTATAAGAGGATTAAATTACGCAAAATATGTAATTTATATACCTAAGCCTGAAGCAGAAGAGCTGTGTGTTAATTAGATGCTGGCGTGGATTAGATGTACCTCACCATGCTAATAAATGACGCACTGCTGGAATAACGAAGTCTGCATTCCGATCGGAAACCCGTTCCGAATGGGATTCATTGGCAATTAGCCGTCAGCCTCCTTCTATCGAGCTGACGGACAATCGTAAAACTCGTGCTCTATGATTTATTTGATTTATATTTATACAGGCTGTAAGGATGATCACGTAATTAGCATGGACGAGGTACGGTCTAGGGGCGACGACCTGCGCCAGGTCAAACGCCTTGCAATGCGAGGCCCGCTGCCATAATATTTGTTTTAAGCTCTCCTCCTTGTTCTACAAAGGTCCTGCTTCGATCATTAAAGGCTATGTTAGCACGGACAGTATCTCGTGTGGTGGTACCTCGTAAGATAACTCGTAGGGAAAATTTATAGCAGAATGGTTTACAGCAGTAATTGCAGGGTCGATGTTAGAGGCAGCGCCAGCGCGGGAATAAAGGATGCCAGCGGCAGGCCTCGCCGCCTATACACCACTGAGCTTATTTTATTACTCACTATGATAAGATTATTTTATTTAATATCTGATTCAAATTACACTATACAATACTGGGCTTTATCCTGCAATTTATGTCTAAGCGAACGAAACAAGTGTAGAATATTATAACAGACAAAAAGTCTACATCTCAAGCAGAGAGATGACCGTAATGACAATACAAATTCAATACAAAATGAAATCATTATATTCTAAATTAGTTCCTCTGAATACAGCGGAGGTCGTTTACCCACTAAACAAGCTTCATTTGAATTTATTCAATGAGAATAATTCGTGTACATCTCCATTGAATTTTTTACTCGTGCTATTCCACGCTTGGACAGACTTAGGTACAATGGTCATCTCGAACGAATATTGTACCGTTACGTCTATACCTATTAAGATAATTGAATGAATAATCATTTCTTTGAATACTTTGTTGACTCACTTAACACTATCTTTTCGTCTGATAAATCTATTAGAGTCTACACATAAAATAGGTTTGAGTGGTATCGCATTCCAGTAATGTTCCGAAAACCGCAAAGTGAAAGTGACATTATTTTGTGTAAACAATAAGTCACCGTTTGTAGGATATTTTTCACTTTTATCTGGTGAGGCCACGACCGCTCATTTATCCGTCGGTTACTTTCTTCGGCCTGTGTTTGGTTGTTGTTGGTCGGTGGCGGGAAACAAATATATTATTGTCAGCTGTAATAGTTAGGTATATGAAGAGAAAGGTGAACGCCTGGACCTACTGACACACATTTAACTACTTTCCTTGCGTCATTGCGTTTGGAACTTTAAAAATGTTTTAGGAGTGTTAATCATTATTTCTCTAAACAATATTGCCTCTTTCTCTGACACTAAATAAGGGTGTATATAATTATAGGTAGGTAGTCATTAAATAAAACTAATTTCAATCGAAACAATGCAAAAATGTCACTTCAAACATACAAATCTAACCAGATAACGACTAAAACGTCTTTGCTCTGTCAAGTTATTTCTAATTAATTACCCGTAAAGGCAAGTAAATCCGCTGCAGTTTACAGACAGCTTAGATAATCCCAGCGACAGTGATCGAACAATCTCTGTGGACTGTTCCGATTCATTTATTTAATTTGTGGAGACAGTCAGAAGTCCGCAGATAGTGTGACCTCTCTTCTCTCTATCACCTCTATGCAGACGATTTACAAATATATACTCAATCAACTTTGGAAAATCTTGATGTGGCCATTACAACAATAAATGGTGACCTACAGCGTATTGGTGACTGGAGTCGCATGTTTGGTCTAACTATTAATCCAAGTAAGACACAGGCTATAATAATCGGAAGTTCACAACTTATTTCAAAAATTAATTGGTCACGCATCCCGCAAATCTTGTTTGATGGCGTCCCAATTCAAATAAGTGACACTGTAAAAAATTTAGGCATAATGGTTGACAGTCAGCTCTCATGGATATCACAGCTCAATGAGGTCAGTCGAAAGGTCTTTGCATCCTCTGCAGCTATTAGGCGTTTGCGTAATTTTCTTCCGATTTCAACCAAAACTGCGCTTGTTCAGTCTCTGCTACATCCTATTTTAGATTACGCTGACGCTTGTTATCCTGACCTAACCGAAGAGCAGCTCGATAAGCTCGAGCGTCTCCAAAATTTCTTTATTAGGTTCATATTTGGCTTGCGTAAATATGACCACATTTCTGAATTTCGCAAAAAGCTCAAATGGTTACCTATCCGTCTTCGTCGTAATACTCACCTGCTGTCCCTCCTCTACAAAGTCCTATTTATTCCTTCCACTCCTTTATACTTAAAGGAACGTTTCTCCTTTGTGAGTGAAACTCACTCTTCATCCCTTCGTCTTTCACGTACTCTCATCCTACAATATCCTAAACTCAACCACTCCAATCTGTTCTATCAATCCTCCTTCACAATTAAAGCTCTCTTACTCTGGAACGACCTGCCTTTAAATATCAGGCAGGCTAAATCTCTGTCGATTTTCCAGAGTATGGTATACAGCTATTACATCTCTACTTTGTAAACTATCAATCGCGTTTATTGGTGTTAGGTAAATGTGTGTGTTCATAGTTTATTAATTTATTATTATTTGTAACATGTAAATTAGTTTGATTTTCTTTTACTTTCTCTATTTAGTTATAGGTTTAATTTTGTTTAAATTTTATTTTTATTTTTTAAGTATTGTATTTATTTGTACGCCACCGACCAAACTGATTTCTGTCACCGTTTTCTTGCTAAGGTTGCCTGGAAGAGATCACTCAAGGTGATAAGGCCGCCCACTTGTGCATTCTTTTATAGTTTAAGCATCTCATATTGTAATTTATTTTTGGTGTGCATAATAAAGTAATATTGTATTGTATTGTATTGTATTGTATTGTATTGTAGTGTGAATAGCCGGGACGCGCGGGGACTGGTCGTCAGGTGACTCCGAGGCTATATATAAACTACTAACTAGTTTCCTTTTAACCTGCACCCGATATAATGCAATGTGCAAATAGTTAATAGGCTTTTATAGTGTAGAATATGTACGTGGAATTTGTACTAACACGTATTTGGTAGCCATTTCTGACCCTATGCGTTCAAAACGTATATTACATACGCAGAAAAATGCATTTTTTATTTCGTCTTGACTCTTATCTGAGACAAAGAAAGGCTGAGTTTGGTCGTGAGGGAAATTGAGTTCAGATATTTGTTTCAAACAATGGGCTTTAACAACGGTGAATAAGCAAATTTTAAGTAGAAAAGATACTCCCATGGACTATTGTTTTTAAACTAGCCACATTCCTACTTACTTAATTAAGCATGGTTTGTTTAGGTGTACAAGCAAGCTCCTATTGACTGTTCCATAAGAAGAATATTAATTTAACCTTTACTTACTTTACAAGTTCAAAAGGAAACTTAATACTACTAATAAACAGTTGAATAATAATGACAATAAATAGTTAATCTGTAATAGCGAACTCTGGTAGGTATTTTTAATGTTGCTTTTATAACCGGTTATGTATTATTGACCTGATTGTAGAACCGGTCCCTGCAGGGCCGGCTGTTGCACTGAAGATGCGCAAACATGGCAAATGATTTTCTTTTTTAAGCTCACAGAAATAAAACGTAAAAAAGGACGCCGTTAAAATCCGACGCATGCGAACTCCTTGGGGCTTTTGCATTGTGCTAGCTCATTACTGCGGATACCGATACCAACGTCTACACGCATGCTTAGCGTAGGTTAAGATTTTTATAAGCAAGCATTTGTTTAAGCAAATCAATTATTCAATTCAACTTACATAACTTACTACTTACTTTAGTCTTTCTTTCCTTATTTTTATATATTATTGCCTATATAAAAAAACAGTAAATAAAGTAAAAAGTTTGTAAATAAAGTATTTTATTGTGTTTTTAGTACCTAACTTACGTGATGATCATTAACATTGAAATAAGATTGCATGTAATTAAATAGAAAATGTGTTTACTATTTATATTTACATAATATAATGTAAGGCACATAATCTACACAATATACATTTATGTATAAGTAAAAACAAACCACATTGCAGGCATCGACATAGAATAGCAACGGAGTGGTTTAGCAAATTATTTTGTAAGCGCATGACGAGTGCGTTTGAAACAAGCTGAATATCAACAAAGAAACTTCGTTCAGTAAATGTTATCCAAGAACGCTCTCTGTAAGAGAGGGTAATATTTTTTTAGAGTGATGTATTGACAAGCCCTGCCCATTACTATACAAAGCGTATACCAGCAGGTAGTTTGCAGTGACCGGGTGGCGACTGCGCCCGCGCCGGCTGTTGCCCTGAAGAGCCAAGTGCAAGGCAAACCACTCGCTACCACGTAACACCCAGTCACTATACATTACAGCTTATGTATGCAGCTATAGCTATGTGTGTATTACACTTATTTATACCTACTCCGGTGTATGTTGTTTTATTGATCTTATTCTTACATACTTATGGTAACGTAGGTAACCTGTACCTTTTACTATGTATTTGTGTGTATTTGTATACTTGTATTTTTTACTTATTCTTACATGGCATTGTGACTAGACATGATTATAGGTACATGCACATGTTATGGTACTTTTGCCCTTAGACATACGTACTAAGCAATTTTATAATATCAGGACTAGTTAACAGTGTACATAGGTACATTATGTACTGTATTTTTTTAGTTTTTTAATAATAGCCTTCTTACTTTAAAAATGTATTGGCATATACTATAACACCTCGTCCTACTCGTTTCGTTTCAAAAATATATCCCTGCCAGATTGGTTGCCTGGAAGAGATCGCTCTTAGCGATAAGGCCGCCAATTAAGACGCTGATTTTAATTTGTATGTTTTTTTTTTGTGTGTTGTTTCGTTTGTGGTGTTTTAATAAAGTATTTATCTATCTATCTATCTATCTATACTGAACATATCGATCTCTAAGATGAAGATCTTATGTGTCGCTTCTTATAGCATAGAGCCTTCTAAAGCTTCGTGTTCTAACTAGTTACTGCTCAGTACTGTTCCGTAGGCACTTAATATTTATACGTATACATTTATCCTTTATTCTATGTTTCTTGCTTTGTTTTTATTGAACCAGTATGGTGTCGCTACACGCACATTGCTTGTAATCTGTCATGGGTTTGGAATTAACTGCGACTCTCCGACTGATTATAGAGTGGAATCAAACAACGCGCAAACTGAGCTGGCGTGCGAACAATCTGCATCTATTTTCTTGCGAATTGGCTAAAAGAATCTTAGCCTAAGCATATACATACATAGCTATGTGCTATCTGTGGATACAGTTGTATATGGTTTTGAAAAAAGGATGCTATATTTAAAAAAAAATTACTTAACCATCTAGTTAGTCCATATTTTTGTAATTTTTATTCCTTAGAATATGTGTACACGTGTGTCCAGACCAAAAAAAACTACTGCAGACTCCTTCCTCATTTTAGACATTTAAGATTGAGCTCTTATTAGCATACGCTGATAAATAATAAGATATTTTGGAGTTTCAAAGGAAGTCGTAAAATAAAGAAAATAAAAATATCACCCGAGCTGGGTCTCCGCGGGCTTCGGACGAGATTCAACGATAGTGGAGGCGAGCACGTTTACATTATGACCAATCACGGACAAAATAATTTCCTGCAGACTTTAAACTACAGTTTTACTAAGGGGAACAAAATTTGATGTTTGCAAAAAAATATATTTAAAGATTTTATACCGAAATAGTATAGTTGTGTCGTGATTCCATTATTTTTATTATGTTCATGAAACAAGCATGTAGGTATCTTTTTCAGAATATAAATCAATGTAGTTAGTCACCTACCTACGTAAAACATTTTTGTTGTATCTAATGATCTGTCTGAAGTTATAAGCATTTTGTTTAAATTCATTAATGACTTAGGACATCAAGTGTATTATTTTAATAAAGGTATTTTTTAGGAACAACTGCTTTCTTCAAACAAACAAACACAATAATTGGCAGAATATATGGCTAGCTGGCATAGCTGTGTATAGCTATCAATCAAGCCACGGGGCATCCAAATGTTCCGTTCTGCTAAAATGTTCCATCCTCATTAAGTTGGCTGTAAATCGACGAAGATGCTCGCATAGATAGAATTTGCAGACGAAATAATGTCCCCGAGGCATCTCAATAAAACCGAAACGAAACCGGCGGATCAACTGGTTCTTAAATACAGTTATATCTTACTATTTGCTTACAAAACCGATCTATATCTCCGATATGCTATAATTAGGTCACAGAATAATAACTTCGATGAAAAGACAAGCTAAAGAATTTATTTTATAACAGTAGTAGGTATTTATAATATTGTAGGAACTTTACAAATAGTGTGAGTGAAACACCCAACACATGATATATGTTACAAATAAATCTAAATATATAAAACTCAAAGGTGACTGACTGACTGATTGACTGACTGATATAGTGATCTATCAACGCACAGCCCAAATCACTGGACGGATTGGGCTGAAATTTGGAATGTAGGTAGATGATATGGCGGAGGCATCCGCTCAGAAAGGATTTTTGGAAATGCCACTTTTAAAGGGGTTAAATAGGGGATGCAAGTTTTACTTTTTAATGCGAGCGAAGCCGCGAGCACCCACTAGTAATTATATATACGGAAGGCACTTTCATGATGGTAAACAGTAAATCGTTAAATACATAGGTATGGATAAATTAATGTATGTTTACTGAACAAGTTTTCCACCTCGGGTTGGTTCAACAACACATTTGGACAATACGCTCCCACGCTTCCGATTACAATCTCCACGCATATCAAACAACTACTGAATATTATGCCCAGTTGCACTTGCTCATACGATAAGGCCTTGTTTTAGCTGTTTATTTTAAAATATATATAGATATACGAACTTTTACGAGTAACTATAAATAGATGAGCACGTTAAATAGAACCTACAATATTTTCACTTTAAAGATATAAATATGATAAAAAAATACTTTCAGATTAGGTACTTGATAAACTCTTTTTTAGAAGTTGGTTAAAAATAGGTATATATATTATGCTTTGTATCTGATGTTTGTGTTGTATTTGTTAAATAAATCATATTAGTATAAGCACTTACAGTTGAGCTGAAATGTATTCATGCAGTAAACATTAAGATCACACCATTAACTAGCGGAAAATTCTCGACGCAGGCTCAGTCCGCCATTGTTCAATAATTGCTAACGTGTTGCCAGTATATTGCGAATTAATTAATTTCATAATGTTGTTCATTTATCAGTGGATACTGGCCGCGCGTGGCGTCACGGCCGGCGCGCGCCAAATGAAGCATCAATCACAAATACGTATGAACTTGCACACACAGATTCTGATATTACTTCGTTACCTATTGTTTTTAGTGTACCAGGTAGTAGGTAAGTAAAGGCCTAGCAGATATAACCCAGCGTCGTCTCTAACTTTGCTGACGCGCGAACATTCTATAATTAGCCGTCGCGATATACAAACTAGATGATCAATTAGATCGAATGTATGGTTTGTATGTTTTTAAGTGAATAATTCACGCGTATGTAGTTTTAAGAAAAGATAAGTACTGCTCTGTCCAGCAACGTCTTCTCTATATTGGTTTCTTCTTGTGCCCTTCTCACATAGCCCTGTATAAGTAAAAAAGGTATGTAGATAATTAAAATCACGCGGAAGTCAATTCATGAGTAATTCATTAGATGATTAGCAACATCTCTTAAAAGCTCGGCGGGTTTCCTTAGTTTTTGCGCGCGCGCTTTACTCGCGTGCGCCGCGGATCCGCTCGTGCGCGCAAGCTGTTTTACTAATTATTACATAACGCAATGGAAATTATTCTTAATAATTCTTAGTACGGTTCGCGGTCCATGGGTTTGCTTCATCTAAGGTAACGGTTGTTTAGAATTTATTGTGCTATTCATAAGGTGCGAGTACTGTGCCCTCAGACACGCCACGTCGCGCTGAGAGCGCAACAATATTGTATACTGAGAATACACCTTTTTAGTTGTCTAGCGTTACTAGTACTACAATTATGATCAATCATTATATTCAACAGTTTCAGATTTGTCTGAAACCGTTTTAAATACAATACATATCTACAAAATTATGACATTGCCTTCTTGTGTGCCTCCAAAAACTTCAGGCTTACAGTCTAATTTCAGTGTAATACGAGGAGCGCGAGTCTTTAATCTTACTCGTATGATTAAGATGATTGTACCGTTACAAGCTATGTAATAACAGATGCCGGCTGTATCCGACAGTCATGGTGCGCACAGGGAATGTAATGAGAGCTTAGATCACTCGATGTAGCTCACTAGAGCATGATGCTGTGTTTTTTTACTTTTTCTGCTCCATGGTAATCGATTCAGATCGCGGGCTGCGGTCGGTGGCGAATCGACGCACAATCGCCGGGCTATCAACCTGGATTGGAACAAAAGTGCTACTGTTAAGTTGTAGGCTTAGATTGTAATAGCAAAAAGCATATTTAATAAAAAGGTTTAAATTCAAAAACTTCTTGCTTATTAATATAATGATAACAGATGATTTGGATAAATAATAATGATTTGAATAATTCCGAAGATCACATCAATCATCTGGATTCAATCTGCGCTGGACCGGGACGAGTGGCGTACCAGAAGAGAGGCCTATGCTAAGCAGTGGGCGATAGCAGGCTGATGACGATGATGAAGATCACACACCTACTAGCGCCAAATGTTGTCAACAATATTATTTTCCAACCAAATAAGAATAATCTCTTGAACCAGAGTCTATCAACATTATCTGATGCGGTTATGAAACGGGAACAGGGCTATGAATGTTATCAGAGTATCGATATGATCGAATGGAAGCATAAATCGATGGCAAAGGTAACGGTAGCGATGCCATGGGGCTCGGTGAACGACACCGTGCGAGCCCGCCCGGGGAACATCGATAATGTAATTATATTACACCCATCATCGACACCTGCGTGTAACATACTGCGGAGTGTAGTGTGGGAGTGATACAAACACGAGATGGCACTAACATGTTTGTGAAACAGACTTTACAGGTATATGCAAAAGGAAAATGCGTCTAGGTACCTTAATTTGGAATTAATGTATTTCGTAAAGTAAGATATTAACATTAAGGCATTTAACAGAAGTGCCAATTGCTGGAATCATTGATAAGTAATAAAGATTGGTCATCAGTTTGTGTGTTGTGTTTGTTATTTAGTCATAGGTGAATTTGAGGACGTAAATCAGTAAATAAACTAAATGTAAATACACTTGAATATGACCGTAAAGTGTCATGAAGGTAAGTGAACTCCCGACAGAGCTTCTATTAGAAATATGTCCTGTATATAAAAAAAAAACAACAAGCATAACAAAACGAACGCTGTTGAGATCTATTGGGTTTTAGCCTTTTACTGGGCAGTAAGTGGCAAGTTCGTGCACGTCCGATACCTGTATAGATAGTGAAGTACCGAGTAAGCGTACTTGGCAGTCATCTCCCGTCAATCTCCTCTAAATTCCGTGGAGTAGCGGCATGACGGCGAGCTTATTCGACCATTGTTGGTACCGTTCAACATAACGGGAAGCGGCCCTATGCTGCGCCCGCGCCGCTCGATCACACGGATTATCTCCAAATTATAGACCAAGCGCACTCAAAATTGTGCTTTGATTTGGGAAGCGGTGCATCATTGGAACTATGATTTTTTTTTATGGGTAACGGGATGAATTTATTCGTATAATAATATAAATTGAGTTAAATCACAATTTGGCAGTAATCTAGATGGCGCTGTGTGCAATGTCCCGGAATATTTATTATTATTTATTAATTCACCGAATCATACAAAAATCTTACGCGTCTAAAACGAGTGATTTAATTTTATTAAAGACCTAATATATATTTTTTTTATTTTACTTACCTACAACGAACTCACATAAAACTACTGAAATAATGTTATCTGTTTTAACATAAGCATATCTTAAATAAATAAAAAACCCTTTAAAAAGAAGCCCTATACTTTCTACTTACTATCACATCATTTTATAGCTTAATCTGCTCCATATCAGGACGGCAAGTAAAGTACAACTAACCTGCGGACGCAAGGTAGCATGTCTGGAGTAGTAGTCAGGCTGGTAGAAGCTGGGAGAGATGGGTGGGCGGTACTTCTTGTGCCCGTAGCCCATAGTGTCCATGGTGTGCATGGTGTCTGCCGCCGGGGGCTCTCTCACATGGTGCGACACTGGAACAAGGTACCTACATTAATAAATAAATATTCTGGACAGTTCACATAGCGGCATCTTGTCTCAGATTCAGATATTTATTCATAACAAACAACATTTCAATACTAAAAAAAACACACATATTTAGTCAATAATCAAAGCTTAAAAAATCAACGTATTACATATTTCATTCATTAATTAAAATTTTAATCCACAAGAGGAACTCGTTGTGTGAATAAAATGTCTTTTCTGTTACCAGTTTTTTACCCTTATCTCTTTAGTCTCAAGGAATAAAAGGTACTTTTACTAACAACATGAAGAATTATACAAACGAAAGTATAGTTTTCCAATTGGGAGAGATGATTAAATACAGATACACTGTGGAACCTATCTACTAAACAAATGAGCCTGAACACGTCATTCCAAAATTAGAAACAGGTATCTAAATAAAAATACGTCATTTTAGTTCAATAAGAAAATTAGTATAACAGTAATGATTATTATTCACTGTGTGGAATATACATTTTCTAATGAGGTTCTAGTTTGTTTTATCATAAAATATATTAAAGTAGACATGACATTTGATTATGGTAGTTTTACGACTATTTTGATATAATATCCCTTCCTAACGCCTGCAGCGGTAAGGCGCATGCCCTGCATCAATAAGTCGGGATGGTGCATTGTTATGCATTTTAACCACCGCTATGCATTTACACTTTTTTAGTTTAATGTATTATGCATAGCTGATGTATCCGTTAGTCATAATTAAATTATTACACTTACGGCTTTACGAGCAAGTGCATGCATGCATATACTTAGAGTACATTATGAAATCATTAAAAAATAGTATTGTTTATGTAAATGTTACGCGTTATGTAATCATATGATACATATGTACTCTCATAGCAATCAAGAAAAAGATCTCCGAGTACCAGAAGGTATAACGTAGGTACGACCAGCGCTGACTGTTCGCAGTATTGAAGAAAGTTGAAATTGTGAACGTGCAAAATTAGTTTGTCTTTTTACTTTCCATAATACGAGTATGTTAACTGTGTTCGTACCTAATTTCTTATTTCAAAATATATCATTTCCATTTTATAATATAAGCTTTTAATAAAAACACTAGCTGGCAATTTTCCCTCTCCTTGACAAGTCAATTAAATAAAAAATACTGTTACATCAAAACAGGTTTGCGACGTTTAATCTACGGAAATAATAAATAGCGACACAAAAATGCAATATATAACGGGAAAGTAAGTTGTCTGTGTGTCAGTGTCTCACACTAGCGCGTGTATTAGCATAATGTCAACTGTAGCTTGACAAAACCGGTCAAGCGCTGCCGAAGTAAGAATATAAACTATAAACAAATAATCGGTCAAACACCCCGGCTAGCTGCGACTGGTCGCTGCTATTATTTGCTCTATCGTAACAGTAAACGCTCAATAATGGTGTATTAATCTGGCGTTTCCCGGACACTCATTTAACTAGACACTAGAATACATAATATAACACTAGACGTCGTACTATTAGCAGCTTCTGTACTTTTTATTGAAAATATAAACATTATTCGAAAGAATGAAGCACCTATTTTCCTATTTTGAAGTCGGTTTAAAATAAGAACGCAAACTAAACATGAAATTGTTAAGGAAAAAGTCGAAAGATGAAAATCTTGTAAAAGCTTGATATAGTCCATGCAATTTAGAACATCTTACATAAATTAATTTTCGTTACAGAGAAAATTACCATAAGGCCAAAACTATAACATTTACCTAGTAGTAGTACTAGTGTGTAGTAGTGTGTGAGTGTAAATCTAAAGAGTACTAGCTACTGAAACTTATGATTTTATTATTATTGCTTATATTAAATTATTCTTCTTAAGATTCTACATTTACTTTGTTTGTCGTGATATTGAGAGTTACTATCTTCACAGAATACATAACATCAGTTAATCTAGTATTCGTAGCATGCATAATACCGACTCCACTGGAATCGGTCTCGTTTTCCTCGTAACCTTCCCACAGCCTCGGCTCGGTTACTCAGTGCATGGTAATTTTACAGAAACGTCATAAACATTACACGCTTGGGGACTACAAAATGTGAGTGATCTTGAAATTAATTGTCGATGATATCTGTGAGACCTCACAGATGCTCTAGTCTTCGGCTCTTTGAGATGGGGTACAAAATGATGCGGCCAGACGGAAATGCTACAGGCAAGCAGCATATGCATATGTAAATATACAGTGTAAAACTGAAAAAAACGAACGTAATAATCATGTAATTTTAGCTGTCACTTATCTTCTATATATATATATATTATATCTATATATATAAAAATGAATTGCTGTTCGTTAGTCTCACTAAAACTCGAGAACGGCTGAACGGATTTATCTTATCTTAGTCTTGAAATGTTCGTGGAGGTCTAGGGAAGGTTTAAAAGGGGAAAAAAATGAAATTAATTTATACCAAAGTTTAGGTCTTTTATTTATCAATTGAGGCAGTACGAAGTCTGCCGGGACAGCTAGTAAAATATAAAAAACAAAGGAAGAAAAACTAAACATACTACCTATACTTCTAACTACTACAAAAAAGGGGCACTTAGAAAATCTTTAGAAAAGACTAAAGATAATCTAAGTGCTCCAGCCCACTACCAGAGGGCAGCGTGCCCAGCATACTGGCCGCATTACCACGCTTGATGGCAATGCTGATACGTTGAGCCAGAAAAAGGCCAGCATTTCGGTTAGCTGTCACTTGTATTACATATACCTATACGATACTACTATTATGGAACATGACAATACTGGTGCTACTTAGATTGTAATCTCGATGCATCGGTATCAGATCCAGATATTATAGTTTAAATAGTTAAATAAATATACTCGGATACTTATGCCAAAATTAAATTCTATCGATACCAACAGTTTTTCTACAAGTACTTACTTATTATAAACATGATCCATGCTTAATTATCTTCCGCATTATTATCTAAGTCGTGGTCAGTTTTTGTTAAATATAGTTTAATGAGCCCTCCGAGCCATCGTGATCTTGTTGTCTCTAAACTTATTTATCATCTCGATAACACGTCTAATAACAATGCCCTTTGGTTTTGGCAGCACGTTGTACAGCAGTTAGCACGTACAACGTACAGCTGGTGTTCCTCAGAAACATGGCAGTGAAGTAAAGTGGAGCACTCGCCTTGATGGCCATCGCTGAGTCACAACAACCATGGGCCGCCGTGGGAACTTCACTTATCTACCACCCCGCGAGCTTTGCATGGCTCGTAACTAAACCGACAATAGGCGGTAAACCTATCGTTTAGAAAATATTTTATCGCTTTTCAACCTATCCGGGAGCATCGCAGTCATAGATGACTCAGCCTATAGAATGAACCATTGTCCACTTTATTTATGCTGTTATTCTATTCTATTCGCCAGTTATTACTTGGTAGATGCAATCTTCCTTGAGATATTTTTGCATAAATTGCAGTTAAGTGTTTATTATGCTAGATTGTGTGGCTCTGGTATATGCTATGTTAGGCCGGAAAATTTATTAATATTTTAATGGAAAAATAATTGATATGACGTATAAAAATAGCTAACATAGCATATGTGTTACTTAAAAGCTCTAAGCTAACAATAATAGTTATACAACAATTGTAACAATGTAATGTATAAGCTGCCTAATGTTTGTAAACAGAGCGGGCCGAGTTCAACGATTCGAGAGGAGGCGCGGCCTTAAAGCTCGCCACAATGTCAATGTCACCTTCCATTGAGTTGGCTTCGGCCGAGAATGTGCACTCAGCCTAATGGAGGGTGACGCCGGTATTGAGGAAGGGATCGAGACACAAGTTTATTTTCATTTCTGAAGGAAACACTTAAAGTATACCTGTTTAGGATGTACCTGAGAACCTTCGAATGTTTTGTGTATTAAGTAATTTATAAAAATAAGTTGATTTGTGTCCCTCAGCACATTCCAGTCCTGCTGGCCTACCTGATCGCCAAAAACTAAAGAATATTCCGAGAACTGGTCCAGAACGAGTATGTGTAATACTAGTAGACGTCACTTATCTCATGTATGTTATGCAGAAGCTCTTATAACAGTTGCAAAGCAGGTAGCATTTTGCTTTCAGATGTATGCTAACGTTATTTTGGAGAAGTGCCTATTGATATGTGGGTGAGATAACGCGAAACTCGGAATTCGGTCAGTACGGTACAAGCACTCTAATACTTGTCACACGACCTCGAAACACAATGTGGTGGTTTGATACATTATACAACAGGCTGGGCAGTGGGCAAACAATCTGCTATTATGTTTGTAACAAATACATCTGACAACGGACAGGAAGGAAGAAGTTGCGTTGTATATGCTGCTTACAGTAGCTCTTGTAACGTGTAAAACGTTATGCCTTCAAATGAGAATTAAAAGATGATTGAGATCTAAAAGATATGTAAAATCATTTTTTCGATAAAAAATACCTATTATCAAAGGAACAAAGTACCTTAATAAGGTTACTCGATTTTATTTTCCTCATCGCCGCAGGCTGCTATTAGATCTGACGATGAACAGTTCTTTGAGTCAATTTTACTAAGGAAATCTAATTATGGTTCTATTCATTCATAAACAATACCGGCACGTGTTAAAGCGTTACAATAATTACGTTTAATTAAAATAAGACAACCGGCGGCGTCCGCAGATGATACAAACAAAGCGGACATGTGGTTTTAACAATGGATTTAAGCAAGCACCGTGAAGCATAGTTTGATGATCGAATAATACGCGCACCCGCATAGGAGCTTGTATGAGGAGGCTTAATGAGCGTGTAATCTCACGCTTCCTGCCGGCCGCGCCGCGCCACCGCGCCGTGGCATCGTGTCACGAGCTCCGCGTGAGACCTCTTGGCTTCTCGGCCTCGCTGACGTCACTGCACCGACTCTACCAACCAACCCTCTTATCTAACTACACCGCATCATTACTCATATGTGCAATTGTGGAATTAATTGGCTGCAAGAACAAATCGAGCCTCGTTAACTTGACACTGAAGTTGTTTTTGTTAGTTATTTCAATTTGTCTCCACAAGGTTAAGGACTTTAACATGACCTTGCAAACGCCATGGAAGTCGCACGCTTGGATACATTAATATTTGATTAACAGCCCTTAGTGTAAACAGACATGTATGTGATGACCAAAATGATTATTTAAAGTACTGGACTCGAGGCTTCATAATCATGGTCGAGGGCAACGACTTCGTCGCAAAGCAGAAATTCCAGTAACCGATAATAGGTCACAAGTTTAATGAAGAGAACCTGCGCACGCCCACGGTATCTGGGTCGTTATTAAACATTCAAATGGAGCGCATCGTCCGCGTCGCGTGGAACCGGTCCAAATTAATTTCCCGGTCTATCAGCAATCTGAAAACTAACGGTGCATCTGCGAGATACTGAAACAATTAAATTAAATTAATGGTTCGGCACGCGCCGGCGAGCTTTCCACGTAATAAATTAGAAGAAAATAGATGCTGCGGCTGTCGGCGTGAAGTATTGAATGCTGGTACAGTGTGAGACACGCGCCGCGGCCGGAACGGATGCGCGTGTGCGGTGTAACTGTCCGTGGATGGAGCCGCGTGGAGCCTTCATAAACTGCACCACTGCCGGCACTCGGGCGCAGATATCAGCAGAGGATCAGCTACAGCCGTGACTCAGCTCATTACAACTAACAATGATACTCAGCGCTATAATAAAGTTATGCGTCCTGTAGTGCACTGCAGGATGTACAAGTCACAACTTTCACAGATGATATGTAGATAAGTTACTTCGTTCTGTATACAAAGTATGGATAAATAATACGACTTGAGTTTCATATTTCTAGAACCAAATATTGTTAGTATTTGATTCCACGCATGCTAACCTTATTTCTATTTTTTAATTCTTTACACGATATCTCGATAAACATTAAGTGTATCGATTGAAACTGCATCTCTGTTAGGTCATCTACTCGCCTGTCAATTGCACCTGGTATCGGCACTCGATGCAACAGAGCTGCATTACCATTGAATGGGTAACAGTGCCGACCACCATACACCAGACAACGTTGCTGCCATATTCTCAATGCAAGAAGATATTCTTATTCTAATGACACTATATAGATCGACATGAGTACATATAAATTTATTTATGTTGATTATTGAGTAGTGAAAATATGGAAAAGTTCTTAAAAACAAATGTAACCTCATAATAATTTATACGACAAAAACAAAACAAGCCAGAGATATACCCGAGGCTTACAATACCTAACTGTCATCAAAAGTGATGGGTGATAAAAAATAAATTAATATAGTCTTCTCCTACATTTGCTAATAGATTTGTGAACGAAATATAAAACAGGTTTATGCTATACTTGTTAAGAGGTAATGATGACATCAAAGTGCGAGATAACGGAATTCCGTTATTTCTAGTTCTAATTTACAACCAATTTTTCATTCGACATTCTAAGATTAGAATGATTTCAACTATAAATACTGATTAAACCTATATAATAAGCCTATTTTTTTAGTTCTAGAATGCATACATTATTCATAATATGAACATTTGTTAAACATTCAGATTTTAGTCAATATTTGCCATCTGTATGCGCTTACATATAGCTTAACCATATCATTAATACTTTATACAACAAACAGTTCCATTATATCAGATACCGACTCTCTATAAATCTAATATTTTAAAGCTTTTCCATGTCTTTACGGCCCAAGCCCACCCCAGAACTTGTAGCAAACTACAAAAAGTAAGTAAATACTTATTTATATAGGTACAAACAGTTTACATGTTCGTGTGTATGTGCAAAGTGGTTCCACAAGGAAGCAGCGATATGGCAGTAAGTGGTGGTAACACCGTAACTATCACCAACGTCAAACAAAGAGGCAGCCCCAGCGGGAGTTTTACGACCGCCTTCTGACACCTTCCTAGGTGGAAATGATAGTGCGATTGTGTCTAGTTCGTGTCACTAAACTATTACAAGTCTAGTGCTTGTGAAGTTCACAACAGAAAATCGCAAAGGTGATAATCCGCATTTCTTGTGTCGCTTCAGAGGTCCTAAGACCAACATCGTAACGTATTTAAAAACATGCAAGGAATCTAGTTAAACTGAAAGATAAAACATGGACTTACTCGTAGCTTTACAAATTTATTTTTAAATTTTGTGCAAACAAAATCCAAACTTGTATCAAGTATTTGTCTTTTAAACTAAAACTAAACTGTCTTCAACGAACATAATATGCAAAAAAAACATGTGATCAGTAAACCGTCAAACTTACAAAACTCACCTCGTTATTGTGCACTTAATTTTATGAATACATTTTTACAAAATTGTTGTTAATACATATTGCGAATTAAAACACTATCTGATCTCATCTGCAATTCAATTTTCTTACGCAAACGCATAACATATTCTTTGCAAAACATAGATCTGCTCTTTGCAGGCATATAATTGTTCATGTGAACTTGTCTTATATACGATGTATAATGGCTGTATTTAATGACATACAAGTACAACCTAGCATCTAACTGCAACCACTACAGCTGCTAACCTATTTGTGTTTATTGCTTGAATGATCTGTCGGAGAACAAGTTTATGTAAAACGAGTTTATGCCAGTTATTTTGCGTATACATAAACACATATTGCTTGAATATAAGTTATCGCATATATGTAACAGTGTGCGTAAATGTATGTCAGATATTCCGCTATGTCGCTCGAGGTTCACAGTGGCCCTAGAGACTCCTCACACTATACAATAGTAGCTGGTGCGGTAACAAAGTGTGGGCTTTAGATGAATGGGTGCGAGGGTAGAGCAATACACAATGTAGAACATTTATATGCGTGAATGAATGTACTGGAGGTACCTACACAAGCCGTGGGCGAGGAGCTGTACTGAAGATAATAGTATGTGTGGTGTTGGTAAATATAACAACATGTGCAAAAAATGCAAATCTAAATAGCTTTCAGAAACATATTATCTGTATTTTCTGTAAATACCTATTATAGGTGTACAAGTACATGTCAATTCAAAGAGTTTTACTGAACGCACCCAGAAAATTGTAATACATGACACATTTTACACGTGTAACGACGAGTCAATCACGGATTCCTTACCCCGCGACAGCTTCTTCAATAAACGTCTCAATCACGCCGGCAAGTGAACAATATAGGTACCTAACTTTACAGCTGTCAAGAGTAATTGACATGAGTCGGTAGAACCGCGACTTGTCTGTCATGTCATGTCATAAAGCGTAAACCACCGTTTTGTTCGTTTCGCCGTGGTTCCCGTTACCATTTGCTACGGATAGCGGTGTTTATACTAATTTAACGATATAAGTATTATGTGCAAAATCGTGTTTTCACACGAATTCGCCGCACTAATGAGAGAAAGGAAAAATGTGATTTAACAAAGATTTACGATGTTAGGTAGATACACATTTTTATAAGGTAATCTTCAAATAGGTAATGGCCTCTTCATAGTTGACCGACATAGCGATATTTGCCTTAAGGCGAAGTGCTACAGCTCCTATATTATTAATAGTTGTATTTGTATTCATTTTCAGATAGTAAATTAGTTCTTATGTACCAATTTTTGTATTACTCGCCTGATAAGAAGCGACGGTGAAGTCGAAGATGGAGCACGTATTTATTCTTATTTCAAACTATTAGCCTAAATTTGGACTTAAATTTATAAATCAATATTAAATTTCCTAAGTGTATCAATAAACACAAATCGAAGATTACACACCCATCAGATCATCATCAGAAGCCAACGTTTCTGTAAAACTGATTCTCAAGTTCACTGAACTGAAACTATTGAAATAAATTGAGGAATAAATCTTGTAGAGCAATTAATCTTGCAAGTGTTGATTGAATTTGAATACAAAATCGTTTCATCAATAAATAATCAAAGTGCAGACAGCGTCGCTCATCGTATTTATGTAAAACGACGCGAGCCTGTAATTAAGTAAATTTATAGATTAACGGTGACTTACATATTTAATATAGTGAGGCCAATTAACCGTGACTCGAGAGCACTGACTGGACCTGTGGCGGTATTTATTTACATAAACAGCACTTATATTCAATTAACCAATGCCAAGCTCTGAAATGGGCAACGTCCTGAGTATTATTTACTATTAATATAGAACTATAACTTAAGTGCTAAACTTATTTGTTGAATCTCCGCATAAACATGTTGTTTTGAGACAGGTGGTTTGTTCAGACTCTACTCAGATTTATCAAAACAAATCTTGCACTTCGCATACATTACACAAAGATCGAGGCGACAGTATTTTGGGAACCTATTGGTGTGTCTGTGTACACTGAATAACAACACAAGATCAATTTACGCCTTGAAACTCATAACTTCATGCAAGGATTTGTCTCATATCACATAATATTATAATTATGCAAATAGTTTTGAATAAAGATGGTTAATTTAATCTACTAATTTACAATAAGTGTAATTATCATATTAGGAAACACGCATTCTTACTAATAAAATAACCGTTGAAATCGTTATCCACTATAGACAGAGTAGTGAATGTAACAATATGACACATACAAGTTACTGAAGTCACTCGATGATTACTGTGACGGGTTATTACGAGTTGTTATCAATTAATTGTATCACGCGGCGTAGCGGGCGCGCGTTGAAGTCTTTTCAAGGAACCGCTCATGTGCTACGCTCCCGACTACATGCCGGCACTTTGCTCAGCAATAATACTGTTTCATATAGCTACTTATGTATTATTGTATTTTAATTATGTAGTTGGTACAATAATTATAAAATTTTATTTCCGTACCTAATCTGATGGTATGGACTATGCGAACCTAATTAATTTCCTAAATTTCGTAGGCCTGTACGGAATACTATAATACATGTTCACTACATAGTTTATAAAATTATTACTTGTTCGTCACAGATTCTGCATAAGAATCTTGCTTTAACTGTATCGGAAATAGCTGTAAAATTATATTTACCTTCGTGTTCGACCCCAAAAACGGCTCCGGCAGGATGAACTGTGCTCTCTTGGACACTCTCACTACACACCGGATTAGATATTATATAGATAGAAGTAAAAGAATAAGGTTTTGTGTCAAGTTTACAAAGTTCGTTTCAATTCGTGTTTTCGTAATTGGAACGCGGCGTGTAGGTTGGAGCGAGGCAGCCGCGCGCGGGAACCAACTCTTCGGATGTGCGCTCGCGCTGCACTTGGCCGCTGAACTGGGCGAGCACCCGCCCGCGTAGAGGAGGCGCGCCGACACTCGCCGCGCGGTGCCCCTAGCGCGCTCCGCTACTCGGCCGGGTAGCACGCAGCGTACATCGAGCTAAGTAATTGTAGCGCAAAATACGAACGCGGCCAATGGACGTCGAACCGCAAAAGCATTTCGGAAACAGTGTTGCGGTCGGCCACCGCACCACCGCGCCGTGCGCTGATACCTTAATCGATCGCTCATGATCGAGCCGACTATCTACGGTCACGTTATCTGTATCTACGTAGCTGCCCGTAGATATGAACTAATTGTTCTATCTCACATTGATAGAACGCGGTAAGCCGCTAATTTGACTCATTTAGACTCACTTATTAGACACTCGATATCAAGATGGAAAAACAGTGTTCTCGAAACTTAATTTATACTCTGTGTTACATATTTACCTGCTCCATTGCCAATGCAAAAAATGACATCAGTAGGTAATTATAATTATGTACGACATGTCTCACTAATATTCGCAAATGGGTCATTGACTGATGAATGGCATATTGGACTTCGGCAAATGAAAACAAACAGAGTGTTGCAAACATAAGTAAATACTTAATGATTAATTGAGGTTCAGGCACACTTATCTCTAGGAGTGTAAGCCGATGATGACGATATTTTTTGTTACAATAGAAAAAAAAACAATAATATTAAGCAAAGTTTTTCAATTATTACGATGAGCATCGTTCTTCACACAACAAAAGAACAAGTGAGGTCGTATACATAAAATAAGAATGACTTCTTATTTAGAAATAAATACATAACTAACTAGGTATTTACCGACAATCTTATGTAGATTCACCGAATTAATGTGTACCTACATTTGATACATATTCTAAATACATTTGAAACAATAGCTTACGTAAGTTAAGAAAAAACGCATGAAAAACCAGGAATGAATGAATGGTTTCAGATCACAAAAACTTATAAAAGGAACTACAGTATTATAAACAACAACTACGCTACTTTGAAGTTATAAAGTTCCTCTATATTACGCAAAAATACAATATTGTACACCGATTAATTTTACCGACATATTATTAAATTTTAGGACTAAAAAAATGCTTGTCCCAAAATTAATATTGAAACAAACAGTGTTTACCTCAGCATGGATGCTTTAGTTATTATTCTGAGAAGTCCATCTGAATTAAGAACACACCAATAAAATGGAAATGGGGTAGTTAAAGTGTTATAGGCATGCTGTCAGGGCCTAAGTTGGGATTAATCCCGGGTTAGTCATAATGCCTTAGCTGGTGTATATAGATGTACATGTATAATAGCGACATCCTGCTGTATCCTAGAGCCGGCGGGCATCGAACCCGCACCCCGCCCGCGCTCCGCCCCGCAGTCTACGTCCATACGTTGAATTATAGGTGACCATAAGATTATTTCCAATGTATTACAAATGGTAGAGGGTACCCGCAGATAGGTTGGACGTTATAGTGGGATTGAAGTCAAACAAAAATGTGTCAAATGCTACAACGAATAAATAAATATGACTAAATAAATAAGTAAATGAATAAATAAATAAGTATAAATATGAGTAAATAAGTTATGTGATATCTTATTAAGCCATTTATGATAGAGGAACAGATTTTTTAGGTATATAAAATACAATATTATACGAAGAACTTTTCCAGCTTTTTTAGAACTCTTTCTAACCCACAAATGCAGCCAACGTGTGGAAGCGACAGGTACAAGAATTTTACTGCAGAGCTGAACTATTAATTTCATGCTCGCATAGCACTAGTCACGATTGCAAACAATCATAGAATCTCAGAACATCGCGAAATGTGCGACCTAATCTGGAAAAGGAAACATTTTAACAACAACAGTTTATATTCTCCTATCTCAAATCCTCATAAACTGAGCCTTTTTCGTGGATCACGAAAAGTCGCGCGAAGTTTTCAAAAAAATAGCAATCATTCACATCAATATTTCTAACAAATTTGTTGATTTAAATAGTAAAACTAGTGCAAAAACAATAATACTAGAGTATGCAGGTTGTGGTCAAGTCCGGGCGCCGCGGCCATCCGGCTTATTTCCTAATACCTACCTACTGGGACCACATAAACATGCAGACCCCCATGAACCTCATTTTATGCTTTCCGTGCTATAAAACCCGCACGAACAACCGACATGACCACTAGCATTGTTATACACGCATAACATCTATGCATATATTGCATATACTAAACAAAACACTTGTAACCTCACACCGAGTTTACGCGAATTCTACCAATAAAAACTGCCATTAAAAATTGTACATCAACTTTATTTTAGCTAGGAACTAGGAAATTGAGCAAGAGTTCTGAATAGATACATAACTAAAACTATACAATTATATCTATAGTAACTTTGGAAGCTCCGATTCAAAGAGAACTTTTCTTCTAAAGTTCTGTCAAATCAGACCTCTCTGAAGTTGTGATTTTCAATGCAAGGCAACAAGGACTTGAAGTAGGAAAACTTACTTAAAATGCTTACCTAAAAGTATAGGACTGCTAACGGTAACCTAGTCAGATATATTTACAAGTAGTACTCACAGTCATCGTTGCCGAGAATTGAAGATGTGCTGGGACGCCCTTATCATTTTGTAATCCATTAAAATAATGTTTACCAACTGACAAAACGTTAGTTTTGTTATTACTATACACACATAAGTAAAAAGGAACAATACTTTTCGAGTGCAAAACTACCCATTTAAACTTTTCTTTTTGGCTGGGTAAAACATATTAGGACGTCCCAAACCTAACATCGTACCTTATGCCCTAAGATTGGAGGTCGTAATGTTTGGTAATAGCGTCCATTATAAACTGGAATGTCCTGGGGTTGATCCAGCTGAGGCCCGAGGGCAGCTCCGCGGGGTCTAAGCTCCTGGCTTGCCTGCCCACAGTTCTCTCCAGGAAGTAGTCGTCGTATTCTCGGTCGTAGTCCGGCAGGATAGGGTTGAATTTCGCGTAGTAGATGGCAGACAAACACGCGTACAGCAGCAGGGCAGCCGTGAACAGCTGCAAGGATAAAAGACTAGCATAAGGATCTGTCATATATGTAATTGTATGGAAAATAAGGTATATGCGGTCTCACAAAAATGTTATGCCTCAAAAATTGCTGTCTGTATCTTGTTCAAATTTATTCACGCTTGCTTCTACAGAACCTGCCAAGGACGAGTCTGACTCGTACTTGATCACTTTATGTTATAAACGTTATGTTTTACACATTTTCCAGTTTGCCTGTTTTTCTAAATTTTAAACTAGGCACGGAAATGTAACATATAAAAATAATTTGGCTGTCATACAAATCATTGCCATTAATATGACTACTATCGACAGCTATATTTTGTGCTTAGCTGATCAAACAGTAGGGTGGATTCTGAACGCAATAATGCACAATCATTGTGTAAAAAAAAGCAGTAAAATCTAACGAAGAGCATAAAAACAGAGAAGGATGAGATCAACATTAATATATTCATTAGCATATAACTAGGTGAGTCCATTATGTATTTACACGCATACTTCATAAAAGCATCTTGTGATCATAATGCTACAAGGTTGCTTCATACCTTCATGTATTTTGCTGTTGTTTAATTCTATAAATATATCTAATAAACTTATCTTATAAATAATATATATTATATATACATAATTAAATCTAAACAGGACTCGATTCGAGGACGATAACAGGAGTTCGATGTAACCATTTACCAACTCAAAATTAAGCTACGTTGATTCAGACATCACTGATAGATGTCCATATTATTGTATTAGTAGGTACCAATCTATTTCAACTATGAACATTAAACAGTTAATTTTAAGGAGATCCATATTTTCGAGTACATTGTTGTATGTACATAGAAAGTACTCATTACTTTATAAAATTATTTTAAAAAATATTCAACAAATTTGTGTGCCTAGCACATATGTTCCCTTAGCTAAACAACACGTATAAAAATATGTTTTCATTCACAAAATCGTATAGATTTATTGGCTAATCCGTAATTTAAGCGTATAATATCCTCAGGCAAAAAATGCGGAATTGTGATACTAGAAGCACTTAAAAGATGACCATGGATCATCACGCCTCGGCAATCAGGCAAGTACTGCATGTCAATAACCGCTTATTTATGCTAACAATATCTCGGGTGTAATGAAACCTTTACAAATACGAAGATTAGCTAATGATGGATAATGCTGCATGAATAAGTTATTAAAAGAATCAATACAGGCACTCGACTTACGAGCATTTTTTTTTTTTTTTAACATGAAATAGTCTTACGCTTGACTACAACTTGCCTGATGTTAAGCAACGTTATAGTCTACGATGTAGCGCGCTTGCCTAGAAGAAACCGGTTTACTCTCGACTTGAAGACCGACAAATTATAGTTCAAGGGGAATAGAGATTCGGGCAAGGAGTTCCACAGTTTGGCTGTTCGCACGATGAAAGTCGAAGCAAAACGCTTGGTGCGAGTCTTTGGAACCTCAACTGTATATCGGTGCCTCCTTGCCGTGCCTCTACTCGTGCGATGGTGAAATGGGGCTGCAGGAATTAAATTATGCAATTCCTCCGCACACTCTCCGAAATGCAACCTGCATTAATTACTATAGATGTTATTGTAAATCAATTGAATCGTGAATCTTAACTTGAAAACTAGAAACCCCAAATCGTCTATATATCATTTTGCTGAGAGGTTTTACACAGGCACTTTCTATTTTGTTATTATCATGACAATTGATTTTGTCACCGGAAATAGTTAAAAGGCTAAAGTGAGAGTACGTATGTAAATTTAAAAAATTTTGCAATGCCTCTTTATTGCAAGGAATTTTCATACTTTGTGTCACAATCTTCAATCTACTGATATAGTCTATGTTATTTCCACGCCATAATCTAACTAAGTTATGCATCTTGCATGTCAGCTGAATACAAACAAAAACATAAATCAAGGAAATATAAGACTATAATCGCTCCCGCAAGGTCGGGTGTTGGTCTTGAATTATGTCAGTTTGCAGCGGTGCGCGGCGGCACCCATGCCTGACAAGTTGTTACAACTCTATGTATAACTGTGTCAATGTTATGTCCACCGTGGCTTGCCTCCTGTGCCTACTCACTCGCTACACAAACGACAAAGTAATCGTCTTTTTTATATAAAACAATTAACAACAATATTTTTGCGCTACGATGCGCTACGCTGCGCCGGAGGTCGAACCTATTTGTGTGAATTAACAAAGAATAATGGTGCCGTGGACGTCATTACACTCGTGTTCCTGTAACATTACTGTAATAACTAGGCATTTTTATGTGTCAAAAATGTTAATTGCTGTTTTTTTGCATAGCTATTTTCTTTATGAATGTGTTGGTAATGCGGACGATATTCAAAATTCAAATTCAAAATTATTTATTGATGTAGGTAGATAAATGTACATACATGAAGTGGCGGCTCTAGATACCAAACTAGGCGTTAGCCTGTATCTTGGTATCTAGTCCTTCCCAGAAGAAACATTGTTTGTGTACATGTTACATAAAATTGATAATAAAAAATAATTTAGCACAGTCTACAAATTATAAAATTGAATTATTACATTGTTAATATGTGTTTAATTGAGTACATACTTAATAGAAAAAAAAAGTTATTTGATGACGACAAAAGTTTATACTATATTGTGTTTATCTTCTTATCTTTTAAGCGATCTGATCATAAGTACAGACTCGAATGGAAACTCCATATAAACAAATATGAATAAACGCAAAAAATACGCTCATATTTATGCTATGTTGTAATAAAACGGTTTGATATTAACAATAATTGGTCTACCTATATGTGTAATTGTGTAGTATATTAGATAGTAGTATTTACATAGATGCAAAACATAATAGCATATACCTGGAAAACACTCCAGAACTTGAAGGATCCTTCGTTGATGATCCAGTCATAGTAGCCGGCCCAGGGGTCGGTGTAACGCGGCTTCATGGGCTTGGGGGTGGTGGTCTCGTGGTGCTCGTCGTAGTAGTAGTCGTACCCGCGCCCGCTCACCATCGCCGTGCTGTTGGAGTCGAGCGCGCGCCCCGTCGCCAATGTGCTGTTGGACTGGTTCGATGCTCGTCGCGGCTACAAAATCAAGTATTTTATTTGTAAATTTCTATCAGCAAATACCGTAGCATCATTTTGTAATATCCTTTAAAATTTTGGATATCTATTCGCTATTTTCCCTTTTTTTGGCTTCGGCCCCGTTCGAAATCGTTGATTTGGTAGACCGATTTTACGCAGAGCTATAAATTGGTTGTTTTATATTAGTAGTAGTAGGTATATAAGTGAAAAGAACAGCGAATTCTAAAATACAAAGCTATCAATATCATGCTAACTAAAACTCAAATTCGGTTGAAATGTATCCAATTTGACAGACTTTCACGATATTCGGTAAATTGTGTTCAAATAAAGAAAGTCGTACATTCGTGTTACATTAACTCCAGATTAGGGGAATGCAGCTCATTAGAAGTGCGATCCTATTGACACCCGGCCGGCGAGCGGCTAGGAGCGGGCCAGGCCGGGTGCTAAGTAATTACACCAGTTAGCGAGCTCGGCTCCACATGAACAGGTCACCCACTTCAGCCAGTACCGTACTCTGACCTCGTTGACAAGTGGAGACACTTTCAAAGATTTTTTTTAAAGTAGATCACTACAAAATAATAAGAGTATGTCTGATAGAATTAGGACTACAGTGTCAACTAACTGTTATAGATAAAGTAAAAGGATATCAAACAGTAAGGAAATCATAAGAGTTATCAACAAAGCTTCTAAAAAACATATGTAGATATGTTTATTTTTGCAGCTCTGAAGAATTTGTTTCAGCTGAAACGTTTTAATTTTCAAAGCGCCTACAACAAACTAAACATCAAGACGTCGATCGACGCAATGTTAGTCCGAACAATAATATTTAAATTAATGAGTCATTATATGTCTTTAGTAACATGGCTGGTATAAATAAAAATTAAGATTTACGTAAGTGGTGCTTGAATAGCCTACTTATCCCTTATGATAACTCAATGTGTTTTCTGATAGAGAGATTAAGTAGGCACTAAGGGCTATCATGGCATTGTACATACCTTGTTTTTTGATACCAAAGATAGACAAACTGGTATATGCCCAGCAGTCTCTAGCATTATGACATATGTGTAATAATTCTATGTAGGCATAATAAAGGGCTCTACAGTTTCATCCTCGGGGCAGTGAGAAAAATTGCTGAAGAGGTTAAGCCATTCAGATTAAATATCGTAATCCCTCTGAATGATGAAGGCTCAGTGGCATTTAAGAAGTTACTTTTTTTAAGAGCACGCTATTCAATCTACATATAATTTGTGTATATTAATCTATCTATCTATTCAGTTGTGTGTATTGTTGCTTGTACTAATAAAGTACAAACTCACCATAACAGCCGCTGTTTTATTGCTATAGCTGGTAGTGGTGGAGCGCTGCTTGTTCATGTTCCGGATGGCCTCGAGCGCGGTGCGGAGCGCCGACAGGATGAACTGCGACACTGGGGGGCCGGAGGGCTCCTCCGGGTCCTCGAAGTCAGCCTTATCTTGCGCTGGAGGAGATTCAACGTAACCATCGCTGCCACTGTAGGGAGATAGTTATAGTGAGGTTTTGGAAAGAGTGAAAATTGTCAATAAAAAGTGCTGTGTATAAAAGATTGTTGAATAGATTAAAAAGTAAAAGTTTCAAATTTAAAAAGTACCTGTATAGTTATTATTATATATAAACACGACTTTTTAAAATACATATATGAATGTAAACTAAATAAATGAATGTTAAATACTCACTGCACAGGAATATATTTATACTTGTTATACGGCGGCGCATACGGCGTAGCGGTGTCGTAGCGTAGGCCCGCTGGGCGGCCGCCGCCCGCCGCCGCGCGCGCGCCGCCTGCCCACAGCGCCAGCGCGATGGCGCCCGCCCACACCAGCCCGTGGCATGTCAGTAGCACTCCCTTCGACACCATTCCAAATGTCCGCCCAACACAAGACTTTATATTAATATTGTGACCGAAATTCTATTTGTCCGATCGTTTAATTTTCGGAAAATTGAAACTAGATTGTTTCAAAAACACTTTTCCTATTTCCCAGCCACGACGTTCATAGTTGGGCGTTGCAAATGCGACTGACCGGTTTGCGAGCTACCGTCCCAGTTAACAGCACATGGGGAGCACTGAAATATCACTTCTGTAAACAAATCGTGCGTCGCGTCTCTGAGCGACTTGTCAATTTAATTTGGAAGGTATGCATGTGGAACGCCGGCCCAGCGCGAGCGCAGAGAAAGCTAGGGTTTAGCCTACGGATAATTAGACACACCTGTGGTACATGTGGCACATGAAATAGGATCACTTCGTTTAGTTCATAAATATGTCTTTGATTTTTGAGGATACGTGAATGTGACCCATGAAGACTGACTTTACAGGAATTTACCAACTTGTCTTCAGTCTCCTAATATAAATCATGCCACTTGAATAATTTGATTTTATAAAATATATGCAACAGTCGATTTTTCTATATCTATAAAATATTTCAGTCTGCAAATGTGTCTAAGGAAAACTTTATGCCCTCACATTAGGCGTCGCAATAATGTAGTTAAGCAATTGCTAATGAACAATTACAGAAAAACGATATCTTTGTAGTTCAATTAATCAAAAACACCTTTACCACATAAGTATTCTACAGTCTTACAACATTAGGTCATCAATTAAGGTAAAATCATTCGCTATAAAGTCCCTGAGACGGCGACATGCCTCTACTTCTCACGTGGTATCTAAACGCTCTAATTGCTGTACTCTCCCTGTCTAGGCAACTGAATGGATTTCAGCCTTAATGATGTATGTTTGTACGTAACACGAATAGTGATCCGGTGAACTAGATTGCATTGGTATTGCCCTAAAAACAGCACGCCCTAACTGTACTTACGTAGTGAAATTGTATATCTATCACATATCTATTTATAAGTACTTATAATCTAGGGGTGCGGGTTCGATTCCCACATAACACAAGTAATTATGCATATTAAAAATTTGTAATTACTTGTGCTGAGTCTGGTCGTTTCTATGTATAATAAGTACATATGTATTTACAAAAAAAAAAGTATATATGTATGTATTATATCCGTTATCTAGTACCCATGACACAAGCGTAAGCTTAGTATGGGGCTAGATGGCACTGTGTGTGATATGTCCTGAAATATTTATTATTTTATGTGGAGTATAAATAAATCACAATAAAAGGTAAAATGTGAAGACTACACCTAAACTCCCTGAAGATACTCGTAATTATATACTCGTACATTAAACCTACCTGCTAGCAGTCCTAGGATATCTATACGATATGAAATTTTCATACCACGCAAGCAAGTCAACAAAAAATATTGTTTCTAAAGGTTAAATTTTTCAATATCTCGAGAACATTGATAACGAGATCACATATATGTGATGCTATCTGTGAGTAGATAAGGATATTTTTTGGACACTGTATGGTGTAAAGATAAAAATGTATTACCTATACTATAATATTATAAAGCTGAAGAAGTTTGTTTGTTTGTTTGAACGCGCTAGTCTCAGGAACTACTGGTGCGAATTGAAAAATTATTTTTGTGTTGGATTGACCATTTATTGAGGTAGGCTTTAGGCTATATAACATCACGCTGCAACTAATATGAGCGAAGAAACAATGGAAAATGTAAAAAAAACGAGGAAAATTATTCATCTTTAAGGGCTTCTGTTGCGAGTACTGCGAAAACGGTTCAAGATATCAAAAAAATATGTATGAAAGAATATATTCCTCTTGAAATGATCTAACAAAATGTCTGCATCAGTTTATGTCTATCTTTTAAGATTAACTCACTAGAACCGTTTTTATGGTAATAATTATTCCATGCGGACGAAGTCACTGGCACAGCTAGTGTTCCTATAAAATGTAAGTTTAGTTCATAACTAGCACCGAATGCATTGCATATCTTATAAAGATAACATACATAAGTCAAGATGTCTCTTATGTCACATGCATCAATCTCAGGGGATCGATAAAGCTGAAGTGGATCGTTCTAGAACACACACGAAGCAGATATTTAAATTAGTTGGCTTTCCACCCTGCACCATGCAAGGTTTTACACTATATAGCTTCCTGGCTATATGCCTATGTGTGTTAATCGAGAATACAAAAGCAGCCACTAGGATAGATCCCCTGGTGCAAACCGATGTGGGCCTAGTTCGAGGACTTCGCGCCAGTGATGGGAAGTATTCCATGTTCATGGGAATCCCTTACGCGACGGTAGATGAAGATAATCCATTCGGTGTAAGCATACCTAACTAAAATTATAAACATATTTTAACAATCATTTAGAGTATCAATCTTCAATAGCTGAGAAACGTTTATTTTAAAACAATTGACTTTAATGTTATATATTACTGTCAGAAGTACGTAGCTTATTAATTGTAGAATCCACAGCGTAATTTGTGTTAAATCTTTGCAGGCTTCTATTCCACACCCAGGATTTGATGAAGTGTTTGAAGCCTTCGACGACTCAGCGATATGTCCCCAAGTAGAGGAGTTTAACAATACCGTGGTGGGCAGCCTCGACTGCCTTCACCTGAACATCTACGTGCCCAACACTGCTACTTCCAGAAATCGATTGCCGGTGTTGGTGTGGATTTATGGAGGTGGATTCTCCATGGGATTCTCTGGAAGATACCTCTACGGTCCAAGCTATCTAGTTCGTCACGATGTCATTCTGGTGACTCTAAACTACAGAGTCGGCCCATACGGGTTCATGTGTCTAGACACCCCAGCTGTCCCTGGAAATCAAGGACTCAAGGATCAACTTCTTGCTTTGAAATGGATCAAGAACAATATTCAATCTTTCGGCGGTGACTCTGATAAAATAACTATATTTGGAGAAAGTGCTGGGGGTGCTTCTGTAGATTTCCACTTGCACTACAATGAAGAAAATCTTTTCAATCAAGTAATTTTGCAGAGCGGTACTACTATGGGAGCTTGGACTGTAACGGAATCAGATCGTACAATTCCTATAAAAACTGCCGGATACTTGGGATATTCCACAGATGATACCGAAGATGCGATAACTTTCCTAGCTGCAGTGGACTTAAAACTGGTTATCGCTGCGACAGATGCTTTGGACATTGTTTATCGGCCATGTGTAGAAAAAGAGTTTGAAGGCGTTGAAAGTTTTTTGACAGAACATCCTATAAACACGCCTGTGCCGAGAGCACGTAACACTGCTATTCTTATCGGACATAACAATGACGAAAGAGTAACAGATGTGCTATCACCAAAGGAAGACATTATACTTTCATATCTTCATAATTATTTTACTTTTGATGATGATACTCTGCTGCAAATGGAAATTTTAGTCAAACATTTCTATATTGGCGACCAAGGTATCAACGATCAATCTGTTTTCGCGTTAGCAAACTTTAACTCCGATTTTACGTTTAACTATCCACAGCAGATGAGCATTGATAAATACTTTGAAAACGGAGCTAAAGCCCTTTACCAGTATATGTTTTCTTACAACGGTGAAAGAAATTTCGTGAAACAACGCCTCAACATGAGTATCGGTGGAGCAGCTCACGCCGATGAGATTAGCTATCTATTCGATGTTTCATACCTAGAAGAACCATCACAAGAAGATCAAAGAGTTATCGACCAGATAACCGCATTATGGACAAACTTCGTAAAATACGGGTAAGCAATGTAATACGTTAATAAAATAATATATTGAATTTACTTCCATCCTACTTTTTGTATGTATGTAAACTATTAACAATTTTCAGGAACCCCACGCCGGAGACTACAGTACTGTTACCTGTGACTTGGGAACCTGTGACGGAAGACAAGCGTTTTTATCTAAACATTGACTCTGAACTCAGCTTGGAAAGCAGACAATTTCACGACAGAGTAGCTTTTTGGGATCTTTTTTACAAACTGAACAGTAATTTCCGTAAAGGCTATAAGGATGAATAACAGTTGTTACATACTATCAGCAACACGTTATAACATAAATGTATGTAAATAATAAAAACGTATAGTGTCAAGTGAATTAGATGTTTTTTTTGCAAACATTTTCCATTCTTCACCATTTCAGTCAATTTGTTATTGCACAATATCATCTTATTTAATGCAGTTTACTATCATCATCACATCACATGTTATCAATCTGATGACTTACAGAAGTGGATATTTATCATTTCAGGGTTACCTTTACACTATAAGTTTAATTTTCGTACATTTTAGTTTACATTCGTGTTATAGTCGAGCTGGTTGCCATGCAGATCTTTAAGAAATTAATATGCTTACAAGTTTTTATTTGTTGTTTGATTCATTATGTAGAGTCAGCCGCTCGTATTGACGCGTTAGTCGATACCAATGTAGGATTGATCCGCGGACTGCGCGCTACGGACGGAGACTATGCCATGTTCTTGGGGATACCTTATGCAAAGGTCGAAGAAGACAATCCTTTTGGGGTAAGGATACAATTTATAACTAGCAAAAAAATTCAAGATATAATTCAACAATGTTGACTAACATTTATAATTTTTCAGCCTTCAGTGACATTCCCTCTATTTGACGAAACTTTTGAAGCCTATGACGACTCCGCTATTTGCCCACAAACAAGTAATGAAGGAACCGCAGTCGTCGGTAGCCTAGATTGTCTAAAGTTGAATGTTTATGTACCAAATACTGCCAGCTCTAAAAACCGTTTACCTGTGATGGTGTGGATATATGGTGGAGGTTTTACTATCGGCAATTTCGGACGATACCTTTACGGACCTAGAAACTTAGTAAAGCACGATGTAATCTTAGTGACTTTAAATTATAGAGTTGGTCCATACGGATTTATGTGCCTCAACACACCTCGAGTTCCGGGAAATCAGGGCTTGAAAGATCAACAGTTGGCTTTGAAATGGGTCAAAGAGAACATTGCAGCGTTTGGAGGGGATGCGGATGAAATAACTATATTTGGAGAAAGTGCTGGCGGTGTCTCTGTTGACTTGCACTTGCATTATACGAAAGAGAAACTATTCAACAAAGTAATTTTACAAAGCGGCAACGCTCTATGTCCCTGGGCAGTTCAAGAATCCGATCAAACAGTTCCCATTAAAATAGCAAGACTTCTCGGTTTTGAAGGAGACGATATTGATGAGATCTTATCTTTTCTGGCTACAATCTCTCTGACTTAGTTATCGCAGCATCAAACGACCTGCATTTAGACTACAGACCTTGTGCTGAGCAAGATTTTGAAGAAGTTGAAAAATTCATTGTGGATTATCCAATCAACGTCAACACTGAAAACGATATACCGATATTAATTGGACATAACGACAAAGAATCATTGAGACTACTCAATAATGACATCAACTTGGTACAAAATACCTTTCTACAAATTTTAGCCACGTATTTTAATTTTGATCATGATGAATTAATTACAATGGAGAAATATGTCCGAAATTTTTACATTGGCGATGAAACCATAACTGAATCTAACTTGATGTCGATTGTAGATTTTACATCTGATTTTACTTTCAACTATCCAACAGTTCGTAGCGTAAATCGTTTCATAGAAAATGGTGCTAAATCAGTATATTACTATGTTTTTACTTATATTGGCGACCAGCACTTTGGCCAATACATGGTTGCTAACGAAACTAAAAGTTCCGAAGGGGCGGCGCATGGCGACGAGCTGGGCTACTTATTTCATCAGTCCCAGGATTCCAACGAACCGACTCCGGCTGACCAGCTCATGGTCGATCAGATTACCACACTGTGGACTAACTTTGCGAAAACTGGGTAAGTTATCTCAATACTCTCAGATATAGATAAGTGTTAAATTGTTTATTAAAAGATGTAGCGATTTTTATTTAGTAAAAGTTACAGAATTTGCAAAATTAAATGCAATAACGACATGAGTAATTGAAGCGTTGCATTGCAACGTCACATAGTTAACGAAAGTTAAATTAATAATAGTATTTAATTTAATTACTTAAATCCCATATTTCCAGCAACCCTACTCCTGAGGAATCTGACCTCATCCCCCTGACATGGAGCCCTGCATCCAAGGAGTCTCTCACCTACCTCAACATTGGATCAGAGCTCAGTGTACAACGAAGAGCTTTCCATGACCGGATGGCGTTCTGGGAACTCTTTTATGAACTGAATGAAAAGGCTCAGAAAGGCTACTCGGAAGCTTAGTTAGTGTATGTGTAAAATTTATAGTTTAAGACGACCTGAAGATTGTGATGTTAATTAATGGATTAAGGAGATATATTGTATTGAAATTAAGTTTTGACTATTTGTTTCCAAAATTGTCGAGAATAGGAAATGATACTCATAGCACTGATGCATCAGTCTAATCAGTCTAAGACAGGCAAATAAACTGTACAGCTTTTAACTGTTGTGTATTCATTCCTTATGTCAAGAATAGGAGTTACCTACAAAGGATTTAAATAAAATTACTTATATAAGAATAACACGTTAGTTATGAAATTGAGCAAATCGTTTACTTCATAGGTACAAAAAGGCGTTGTAATAGTGAACTACATTCAAAGACAATCACAAGAGAACTTAATACGATTTGAACGTGTCCAGTTTACAACAACATTACACTAACTAAAATTATTACAATTAATTATATACACTACCCTTATACTACTAGGATTGCAATTTTGACTATTGTTTCTTTTTATCGGCAAAGTATTTCTCTCCAGCCACTGCTATAGCGTGCGTTACTTTTCCTGTGATTTCGTGTAAGTTTTCATTGGACATATCCCAGGAGCCCACGGATCGTTTGGAGAAGAAGCCGGCAGTCTGGTCGTTGGGCCGCCAACTGTTCGGATACACGATCTTGTGTCGCAGCACCGCCTTGATGATGAGCGCACCCACGTACACGATGAAGTAAACACTGAAGTACAGCGGCAAGTAATACAGCTTCTTCCCCAAGTAGTAGTAACTGTATCTGTTGACACGAGGCATCTCGGTCGTAGTCGTTGTGGTGGGTTCTTGGAAGTAGTACACATCGTGATCATGATCATGATGGTGGTGGTGGTCAAAGTCGTGGTACTTCAGATCACCGGGAAAATCGTGAGGGAACCCGTGGTCGTCGGCTGGAGGGCCGTGGTCCATGTCCGGTTTCATGTCTGATTGCGGCGGTGAATCAAGGTCCGACGGCGGTGATTCAGGTTTGCTATAATGGTAGCCGCCAAAGCTGGGTTTGTCGTCGGAACTAGGAGACGGAGAGTTATCAAGCATAAATGGCTTGTCGTAGGAATATCCTGCGAAGGGCTTAGATTTCGGTTTGTCATACGTGTATCCAGAAGGCTTGGATGCTGTGGGATACGTAGGGAGAAAAGGCTGTACAGGTGCGGACGGCGGCTTGTAGCCGTATCCGAGGTCCATAGGTGAACCATCGCTGTAGCTGTCGCTTGGCAGAGAATCGGAACCAGAATCATAAGATGATCCAACGGGGGCCTGGAAGCTGATCGAAGGAGTAGGAGCTGGAGCGGGCGCTGGAGCAGGTGTTGCAGGAGCACTCGGAGCATACGGAGGGAACGATTCGTAGCTCGCAGGCGCGGGGAAATTGCCATCACTGATCTTGGGTGGCGGTGGC
Source organism: Macaria notata (assembly GCA_927399415.1). Classification (NCBI taxonomy): domain Eukaryota; kingdom Metazoa; phylum Arthropoda; class Insecta; order Lepidoptera; family Geometridae; genus Macaria; species Macaria notata. The sequence continues at coordinate 9,969,878 of OV656727.1, forward strand.
GGCGGCGGCGGGACTAGACTGGCCACTGCAGTGTTGGGGGGTGACGCGGGGGCGGATGGCTTGGATTTAGAACCATAGTCGGGTAAATAGGGCTGCGCAGGATTATACCGGTCTATTGGCTCTCGCATCATAACATCTTGCGCCTCTCCTCGCGTAGGATTCTTCAGACTTTGGAAGTTATCTAAATTGGTATACAGATTGCTCTTCTTGCTGTTCGAAAACGTGTTCCCGAGAGGCATTTTCTGTGTTTTCACTTGGAAAGGCTTCAGATTAATGTACGGAAAACGCATATTGGGTTCTGTGCGAATAGCTCGAGATTCGTTTTCAGCACCATTTACAGGATTCGTTGCAAATCTGCAGACAAATGTCGATTATGTAAAAAGGGAAAAAAGTGCTATAATTAATTTGAACAATTTTTTACTAGTTAACTTATCTTAGGTGCTAAAAAAACTTACCCGGGTAAAGCGAAGTTATCATCAATCTCTTGTGGTGCATCTTCATTTTTGCTATCTTCCTCAACTTGTGGTGCGCTGGTGGTGGTATCTTCACTCCCTATAGGTTCCTCCTCCCACTGGCCAGGGGAATACTGCTCTTGTTTCTGGCTGTCAATGATGTGCCAAATATTCTCGACTCCAGGGCCTGGGCTGGGTGTGGTGGTGGTGGTGGTGGTCGTCGCTCTGGTAGTGCTCAGCGTTGTGGACGGCATATAGATAGGCGCCTGCGCTTCACTGTTCGGATTGTACAAGTTGTTGTACAGAGCGAAGTAATCTGTCATGTCCACAGGCTTCGTCTCCTCTTTGTTCGTCTCCCCATGCTTCACCGGCGCCATGTAAGTGACGTCGTTCGATTCAGGCACGTAGATGGGTCTCGGGGTGGTTGTAGTCGTCGTGGTGGTCGTCGTGCTCGGCGTGATCTTTTCTCTCTCCAGCAGCTTGCGGATCGACTTCATTTGGTTGCCGGACTCGAACTCGGCGAATATCAAGTCCGGTGTCTGTGTGGTGGTCGTTGTGGTGAAATTTTGCGGCGGATCCATGCGTCGCATCCAGTTGTAATAGAAGGGCGAGGCGCGCGCGTCGCCGACGCCGGGCGGCCGCGGGGACGGTGTCACCACGTACACGCGCGGCCCGGGCAGGTTCAGGCTGCTCCCATGTTTACAGATACACACTAACAGAACAAGTACTGACACCTTCATTGTGAATTTTATAACGACATCTATTGCCCGCTAAGATGATATATCTCGATTATTGAAAGCGAGCGTCCAGCCCGAGCCCTGACAGTGCAATGATAAGGAAATGCCTAATATTTTGAAGAAGCTGTCGAATGTCCGGTGTTAAGACGCGATAATTGGTAGCGGTACTCGGTATGTGGAACGTTTGGGCCACGACTGCGACAATTTGCACCATTAGCGAGACAATCAATGTGTCTACGCTAGTGGCATTGTTAGAAAGTGTCTCATATTTGCACTAAGTGCGTTTTTGGGACTATCTCACTGGAAAGTAGAACTACATACCTAATTTGAAAATTTCATGGCATTCCTTGTTGCTACATGCCCTTATAATAATAGATGCATCATACGTATAAAAGTGAATTTGTAAGTATATACTCGTATGTATATCCCTTCTTCAGACTATAACGCATGCAGCGCATAGGAAGTCAAATATTGTCATTATGATGGATTCAGTGTACATCACATCTTAAGAGTTGAAAACCTTTTTTTTAACGTGGTATAGGTTTACGTTTGACTACAGCCTGCCTGATGGTAAGCATTATATGTACATATGTACTTTATTCCTATTTTCTATATTCGTTAGATACCGTCGCACTAGTATTCGGTCCTTCAAATAAAGTAGTAAAAATTTGATGCGCTCAAATTATGTCATTTATATTTTGTTTGTTCAAATAAACCGCAAATGTAATTCACAGTGTATGAAAATACGGCAAAATAAATACATACTATTATTTATACCTATAAGTTGTATAGGAGTTAAAATGTAAACGTCTATTAAGCAGGGCATGATGGCTCTAACTGTAATGTACATTTTCTATATGATCTAGTTTTCAATTTAACACCTCAGAACCTCGTGAACAGGTTTTTCGCGTGGAATGTTCATTCAACTTCCATACCGGGCGCTATACATTATAACGCTTAAAAATCTTAGTTGTTATGATTAAATAACTAAAAATTAGGGAATAGAATTTGTAAGTATTCGGTTAGGGCTACTTTAAAGCCTTAAATATATAGGTACTAATAGTAATCTAAAAAATTGTGTTAAAAACTGCATAGACAGGTATTTCACAATCAGATCACCTGAAGCGACACTCGTATAAACGAACTCTGTGCTGCAAGGTGGAGAATACTTGCATTTGAATAAATGGATGGTCTGTGTTATTAACAGTTGGTCTCAATTTGGTCGGGTGATAACTTGGCTGAAGCATATTTATAATAGAAGTAGATTGGTACTTAACAGTAAGAAAAAAAATGAATAAGTTTTTAAATTTTATTTCACAATAATTTATCTATAAAATAAAATCTATGGAATACTGAATGCCATTTCATTAGTGTATTTGAACGGTAATTATTGTCTTTAATCTTAAAACAATAACCTATGTAGTACAAATTGTACTATTCCTGTAGTTGTAAACCTTTGTCATCGTCAAATCAACATTGAGAGACATATAAGTAATATCATAAATATTAAAAATATATCTACAGATACAAGTCGATAATAATTTGTACGAATTGTTTTTATCACAACAAACCGCTTGTATCTCGATGATTACACCTAACTACATACATATGTATAAATACTTACGTATAACGAGCATGGTAGGTAACTACAGAACCACTATATACAGCTAATTTGTAAAGCTTACAGTATCTCGCGTTGTGAAGCTAGCGGCATGCTTTAGGGTGTGGACTTTATGACACTTTATGATATGTATCAGATAAATAATCGACATATAGTTTAATACAATTTTACCATGTGTTAAATATGTGAAAATACTAAGCATCTCTATAAATATGGCTGGTTTATTTATCAAGAGGACTCAACTTTGAAATAAAAACACTGCACTGCCACTAGCTTCACATCGTCTACACAATCAAGTCAATATAACTAACCACTCCTTCAGGCGGCTGCTTTAGGTTCCTCCTTCTTCGAGGCTGTTTCAGTATCATTATACGCTGGGTTGTCTACTCCGGAGTCGCTCCCTCCGTCCGCGCTGTCCGTCACAATCTTACTGAGCATTTCTGGCGCAGCATCTGACTCTGTCTTACTGACGACGTCTGCGATAGCTTTGTCCTCTTTCGTATCGCGGCTTTCGACGTCTCTGGGTGTCTTCTTGCAGAGATCGTTCTCGTCGCTGGCAGCTCGCTGGCGGAGGTAGAACTTGTTGAAGAGGTAGTAGATGCAGCCCGTGATGAAGGTGGAGCCGGCGAAGATCTGGTAAGTGGGGCGAGTGCCGAAGAACTTCATCAGGTAGCCGCCTATCAAACTGCCGGCGCCTTTGCCTGGAAACATAGAAAGGAATAGATTTAATCAAGTGTTCGGAAACAAAATTGGTCTACAATCGATTATGTACTTATACATCTTGAGGCATTTTTAATGAAATGAAGAACTAAAAGATTGGACTAATTGCTATGCTTAGGAAAAATACACACCAGTTTGATGCCGACTGATATATTTGACATTACTATTTTAAACTATTCATCATTATACTCCTGCGAGCAGGGACGACTACGAGTTGTCCATAATGGAAAAAGAGAGTCAGCCCCATTTAAACACAGTAAACCACGGCGTCGTTTAAGATGGTGTCGTTGCAGACGACCTAATGGTTAAACCCACTTGTCATGTATAAAGAACAGAATCATTAACTACATTCTCTCTTCTCTATATACTATTATCTATGTTACTCACCAACTCCATAGTATATCCCGCCGAGCAGGCCCTGCACGGAGGTGTCGGTGGTGGTGGAGGATAGCCGCGCTGCGTACGTCACGGCCGCCGTGAACGACAGCGATGACGTCACCGACTCCAGCGCCTCGAAGATGAGGCACAGCCACGGGTTGTAGATCAGCGAATAACCTGCCATTTATAACAGTTTTTTATCACGTAATAGGCTTGCGTTTGACTACAGCCTGCTTGACGTTAAGTGCCACTGTAGTCTAAGATGTAGCACGCTTGCCTAACATGATAACATAGCATACATGATATGAAAGAATATGAACAGAGGGAACATTATATGTTATTTGAATTATAAAAAGAGAGTGCAAATAGTCGCGGTATGCCTATGAGTACCCAGAGCTGAGGCAGTGCGTCAGGGTCAACTAACTACTTTGCTATGACTGATGCCCAGCGGAGTGCTTCTCAATTACTAGGAAAATAGTTGGTTTTGCATTTAATAGCAACCCATGGATGATATTGATGTAGATACCACTACAAATAACTGATTTATTTGTGAAGTTACATATTCTCTTAATAAAAAAGCGAGTGTGGCTCAGTGGTTCCAGTGTCTGCTTTTCACTGACGCACCCTGGTTCGAATCCAGCCCTACACCAATGACTTGTATTTTCAAGTTATGTGTGGATTTGCACTCGCTTTACGGTAAAGAAAAACATCGTGAGGAACCCGACATGTTTGAGGACCACAATCCGAAGACATGTGTCTTCCGTGGATGGACCTGGGCGCCCACCACGATGTATCTGCACAACAGAACTCCCCTAACAAATTCATTCTGCGGGGGATTCACGACCCTCAGTCATGAGAAAATAGAACTTATAGAGATATCCTCCTAATAAACAATTTTTAATACACTAATTTTGTAAAGTCACAAACAACAAGTTATAGAAAAATAAAGAAAGATAAATTAAAATTATAGACAAAAACCAAATAAAGAAAGATAATTATTGCAGGTAATCGTTTTTTTACTATTTTTATTCTTCCTGTTATCATGTGGCACTAATACGTAAAACACTAGTAGGAAAACATAGTAATGGTTTCTCTAATTGGCATTTATTATTTGTATTACTTGTATTTGTGAAATGTGTATCCCACGTGTTAAATTCCTACTATTGTAATACCTATACAATATGTTTGAAATCAGTTACACTTGATCATTTGAATATAACTAGCTTATCGCTAATTATACTAATATTCACACATTATGCTAATTGTATATTGCATATTGGCTATTGATTTTAAATTCTAAAGCACTTAATTATTCTTTTATCCACAACAAAACGTGACTGTCCCTACTTCTTGAAAATGTTATTTATTACAATTATATTGTTAAACATTGTTTTAACAACAGTTGTACTAACACCTACTTTTACACGGTTTATTAAGTGTTTTATACTATCTGTATATATTATTAGCTATATTTGTTCGTGTAGAAAAGAAATATTTTAATTGAAACACACACAATACAAGTTTATGAAAAAAATATTGTGATGTCTCAATACAGCCGCCACTCAGCCTAATGCAGGTGTCACAGGGCGACCAGCGCTAATATTCTGTTGCGGCTGGCGGTGACGTCACGCACTCCTAGTGCATGTACAGAACTAAGGTATTTACAGGTGTGATAATGTGGGTATTGTTTCAGGTTGATCTACCAAAAAAAAAATGTATTACATCCATCAGGCGTGCCTCTTGATGGTCTTGTTACCTTCACAAAAAATATGGCTAGATGGCGCTGATATACATAAGCGGTAGAATAAAATAGAAGCGAGAGACATGCCATAACTACCCCACGTAGTGGAATAAGGTAAAGAAGAAGGACAACACTCCTAGATGGCGCTACATGAAAATTCCTAGAATATTCATTATTATCATTGGAGTGTCCTTACCAAGCAACCTAATAGCGTAGAAGACGAATCCAATGAACAGCACGTTGGCGTGTCCGAGGCGCCTGATGATGGGCCCCGACAGCACCAGGAGTGGGAGACCAGCTACTCCACCCACGGTGATGGTGATGCCCATCAGGGACCTGGACGCGCCCAGGTCTTGCAGCAGCCAGAACAAGAAGCTCTCAATGTAGCCCCATGCAGTGCCTGGAATATAAAAAATAGATTTTAATGAAACGGTTGAAAACAGAATTGAACTCAAGGTATACATTATGTAAAACCTTTTTGGTTGTATAAAAGTAAACTCACCAGTCTATACATAATACATAAAACAAAATAAATTGCAATTAAATCACATTCCTTTTTTAAGCTTTATTGATACAGAGTTAGTAGTAAGGTCGTTAAGCCATGTCAGAGGCCCTCGGGCGGCTTGATAAACTCTTGACACCAGAGTTGGCCACTCCCATTCGGTAAGAAGAAGTGGTAAGATAACTAAGGAATATCCTTTTATTGCGACTTACATGCGATTTTTACTAAAACCACCACAGTGTTATCATTAATCCCGTATACCTACTAACTAAAATGCTGAAAATAGTGTCATTGAAAGTTTTACTAAAAGCTACATACCCATTATAAAGCAAGCAATGAAGAGAGCGACAATCTCCACATTCTTGAAGACGGAGATGACATCTTCGAGCAGGTTCTGCGCGGGTTGCTTGAACTGGAGGTCTATGCCCAGCATCAGCAGGCCGGAGGACACCTTCAGCACCGCGTACAGGTAGAAGGCTGGCCTGGAAATGTATGGGATGGTGGTTTTAAACATACATGAAAGAAAGAAAGAAATATATTTATTGAGACACACAAACTTAAACTTTTTTACTTACCAAACTTACCTGCATGTTAAAAAAGTCCCAATACATGGAATGGAAGCTACCGTGTATGTGATTACAGCTGGAGGTGCTGGTGGACCGTGAAGTTTTTTCTGACTAAGCAAACCTTACCAATTTCTCGGTAAGGACCTCTAGTAGATTGTAAAGTTTAAAATGTCAAAGTAAAAAAGCCGATGGTTCATTATATTAGTCACCAACTTTGTAAAAAAAATAGAATCGTGTTTCATACCATTTTGGTTTGCACGTCAAATATGAACAGGCCGAACTTTCATAGGCATAAGTTGATAGAGTGTAACAGTTCAATGTCGTCTAGTAAGACTAAGACACATGATTGCAACATTGTTGTAAGAGATGCCTAAATGCCTGTTCCTACGTGTAGTGTCTGCCCACACATTTGGACAGGTCAAGGTGCATTTAGAAGATATGAAGGAGATAAGTCACGTAGCCAAGGTGAATTTAAATTTAATAGGTGAGCTATTGTCAAAAATAAATAGCCAGTAGATATCATTAATCCTTATGATCCAAAAGATAATGATAATACTATATCATTCGCTTACCATCAGACGAATAACGCAAACCCAATTAAAAATTACTTGAAGTAAGTAAGTAAGTATGAAGTCTGAAGATAGGAGACAAGATTTGACCGCTTTGCACAGACGGTGGCGATCACAACGTCTTTAATCTTCGCATTTCGCTAATTATGGTTTTTATTTGTAAAAATAAAACTACATGGTGCTCGTGCGTGACGCCACAGCCAGCCTCAACGGAAGGCCAGCGCTGGTCCCTTCCACACAACCAGCATTATGCTGAGTTGGGGCTGTGTCGTGGCAGATTTTATGTTTGTTTGTTTATTATGTATTTACTTGCGTTTGTTGTTTTGTTATTTATTAATTCGTATGGCATTATCAAGTAGGCTATATAGGTATATTAAGACTGCTTAGCCAGTTAGCTGCGTCAGGTGGAAGATCGCACACATCTAATGGTGCGCGGTTGTAAGCCGTTAAAAAAATATTATACTTTCGTACCTTATGTGAGGTTGTTATGGTGAAACTTTATATTAATAAAGATCTAATGTACCCATTTCACATGGGAATAAATGACATCTGAATCTGAGCTGAATCTTATTTTTGTTAAATCTGACACAATAAATGTTTATTTTCATTGTTTCTCACCTAAAGTCCGTGTAGCCTTTCCCCCGGCTGGCGTAGTCGATGAGCATGCCGGAGAGCGGCGAGGACAGCATGCCGCCCAGGCTGCCGTATACGCGCTGCAGCCCGTAGTCCGCGCGCTGCTCGCGCACGATGGCGATCACGGCGCCTTCGAACATCGCGAACGCAGTACCGCCGATTATGCCGATGAACACTCGCACCTGGAATAGGAGTTTACACTCTATTTTAGTATAACTAGACTGTTAGCATTATGTAAATATTTGTCTATTACTTATTAATATTATTTATTTTAGTCTCCTTTAATTATTCTTAATCACATTTGATTAAATAAATATTGTGAAAAGTATTTATACTGGCAACGTTAACTGTAATTTTGTAAGGTGGAAACACCAAAAAAAAGATAGAGATTGGGAAGGGAGACGAAATTGATAAGGCGGAAAAAGATTGTAAAAATTAAGAAAAGTATTGAGTATTTTATAATAAAATTGTAATGTGATTGATTTGTTGTTAATTATTCAACACTAGTATTGATATTCGGCTGTGTATATGGAGCATTGTATGTACGGCTACGTACGGCTGTTTACCTTCGAGCGGAGGCTAAGGGTGAAGTTTAAATTTACTGCAAAGTCGCCGGAACATGCCGATGTTAGGTGCTCGCCTATAATCGTTTAATTCAATACAATACAATACAATACATTTATTGATAATTCCATTATTACAAGTCATACAAGTCATACAATTAAATTACATGTCAGTCTATTATATATCTATCACTATAGTTATTTTATATATCACGAAGGGTGAAATATAGCCAAATAACAGAAAGTATCCTATCACTATGTTTCCGTATAAAATGATGTTACTCAAATTTACAGACGCATTATTTTTTATATGTTTAATGGTTAAAATAAAGGGTTAAAAAAACAAGTACCAACTCGCAAGTAACAAGTTTTTCTAAGCGGAAAACTTCCATACTGTATAAGAATAGATTAACCTCGAATAATACGCACAGTATGTGTATTCAATGTAATATGTTGTAGCACCGTATGTTGTGCATGTATGTATGTATAGCACCGTGACCACAAACATGTAAATAAATCTATGGGAGGCCAAACGATTTGTCACGCGTGGACTTAACTAAGTAGAACTAGCGGTCAACCCAAAAATACACTGTACAAAGCCTGTCCTGAATTAATAGTAACACTCGTTAATAAATCTTAATACAACTCTAACATTATGTAGATTTACTTAACTAAAGGGTAACCAGTTAGTAACGTGCTATGTTGTTTGTTAGACACAATAAGACACATGATAAATCTATTATGAATACATTGAATTCGCAAATAGATACCTAATTGATGTTTTAAAGTGCTAATAGAGAATCGCTAAAATTCGTGGTAAAGCCAATCCTGTTTTGTTGTACTTTACCACCTACCCAATATAAAACAATTCGTATGGCGTTTAGTTTTCAAACCACCTAAGGCTTCGGACATGTTGTTTTTGGTTACCCATCCAAGAACCGCAGACCGTCAAACAGCTCAAAGTTGCGTACTTGGGTCATGTGCTCAGACACGATAGATACGAACTTTTGCAAATTATAATGATGGTAAAAATTGCGGGGAGAAGACGAGTCGGTCGCAGAAAGAAGTCCTGGTTGCGGAACATTCGAGAATGGACCGGGATCAGAAGTGGCGCAGAATTGTTTCGCTTGGCAATGAGCAAAATAAAGTATGCAGAGCTGACTGCCAGCCTTCACTAGTTGGAGGGGCACCATAAGACGAAGAAGAAGATCCAAGAACTTACGCTTCGTCTGTTGCTTAATTAATGTAGGTTTTTACCTAACTTGATAGCTCTACCAGATGAGCTAACAACTTTATTGCCCGTGCAACTATCTTAGCTTCACCAGCAGCCGCACGTCACTAGTTAGAAGTGAAAATGGCTATTTCCGATTTCCCTCCATATGAATCAACAGAATGTCAATGACCGGCCCTTAGCAACTATAACTACACTATGTATAAAACTAAACAATTACTATAACCACTTACATTTACTTACATTACCTACTTTCAAATAAGGCCCTTACTTTAATTAAATTTAGCAATGCACACATCACACTTTTGAAATTCGTAATGATAAATTTCTAAAGAGACAAATCTATATAAAGGCGTTAAATATTTCGTGGCGTTAACTAATCCATGCATAACATTACATATTGTCAGTTAGAAAAAAAAATACAAATTTAGTTTAACTCGGTGAACTGTGTTTTAATATCATTTTATATTTAAAGATATATTATTTGCAAACCTCCAGGTAGATAGGCAAGTTTCTCCTTGTAACTTTGTTGCTTCTTGCAACTTGGAAAAATTAATATCGTCATTATTTACCGATATCCTTTCCATTCACATTAACATGCTAATAATTCTTAGATACATATTCAATAACTATACGAATCAAGTGTAATGAAGCGTATAGTGAGTGGTGTTATTGAATATATGGACAAGCATGCAGACGCGGCCCGCAAGCACACAGTCGTAAATCTAAGCTCGAGCATCGGGCACAAGGCCGGCGTCGTCTCGTGGAGTTGCGAAACTATCTCGCGGAGGAAGGCTGCGCGACCGAGCTTGTAGCTCTGCATGACACCAGGTTTACCTCGCCCTCTTGTTTTTCTAGGAAGATTTTCCTATGTCACTGTCCAATGTCTATAACACAAAATTTTACACAACAAAGCAAGTGAATACATACGTTCGTAACTTTGTAGTTGTCGAGGTATTTACAGCAGCATAACAAGTAAATTGTAATTATGGAACCTGAGTACATTGATCTTTTCCGAGACTGACCTAGATTTACTTTGTATTTATTTAAAATACAGAAAACTTCGTGTCACGTTTTCATATTTTAGTTAAGTGGCTAGACGAAAAACCACAATGTTAAGTCTGATAACAAGTCAATAAAGGTTACATGTAAAATAAGACATTCGTGATGAAACGATACGCAGTGCCATTTATTTAATAGGCATATATAAGAGTAAAGCATCGTGTGATATAACGACTGCATGCAATGCTGTAAGACAAGCATAAAACTGCGGTAGAGCCTCCATAACAGCATAACGACCATAACACCTCTGTCTAAGCAAATAGCTTATATTGGATCAGATAAACCGATATCGAATACCCAAAATCATCATTATCGACTCAACACAATTTTATTGCGCAACTATATTTGCTTTGTACGAATCGCAAATTAACCGCAACTTTAAAAAAAACAACAAACCAAATGGAATAACTCCTAAACGAAATATAAGCAAATATTTTATAATATGTGTACATAAAAACGTATTAAATACTGCTTATTATATATAAGGCTATTTTGGTAGAGGGTATATGGTATTTCCCAGTATTTTTAGTAGGTACCTAGTCAAATGCCAAACCACGACCATACAAAAAATATTGAGGCGACATAGCGGACATCATGCGTCCGAACTAACACATACAATGCTTCAAGATAAATCTCCGAGCGAAATACCGCAATGTAATTAAGTAGGTAAGTAGTATTATTACTCGCGGATTTCGGAATGTGAGAACTTCGAGGCTGTATTAGCTTACTGGCTCTAAGCAACATTACATGAAAATAAGTACATAGTAGTTATATAATAGGGGTAATTAAAAGCGCACAGTAACACAATAATAAAAATGCGAATGATCCTATCTAAAGTTATTGTTGTGAACCAGAATATTAAGCATTCAGTCATATTTTACTCGTACTGAACAAGATGTACACATTACGACGTCGCAACTAACTGTATATTAGAATCCTACTTTTGTAAGTAGAAGCTTTAGATATTTAGATTCGATTTGATTTGATATTTAGGTTATAGAACCTTAATTAACTCTAAATGAAAAAAATACACGTAAGTGAACAGAAAAATGACACGTATAAGCATATTTATTGTAAAGAATCCACATCGGTCATGTGCTCCTGAGTAGAGAGTAGGTCCCTGCGCCGCTCCCAAGTTCGCCATTAGCCAGTTAAAGGCGATTAGGCGACAATCTTCCCATCAGCGGCCGCCCGCGTCGCCCAATCTGCGTATTTTACGGCAGAGGTCACGTGTACGGACATATGCCTCCCCTACTACACACTTGAGAACTTATTCACACGGGAGTCTTTCTCTTCATCGTCTAGAGAAGAAATACGCCCTTCTTCTATTTATTTTCAGAGATAAACTGTATAGTTCAATAGAAAGGTAGAAGAAAAAAAATCTTGACCTACAGAATTCTTTCTAGGATTCTGTCTGGTCTGGTATTTAGGCGGCACCTTGCAAGCCATGCTCCATTCACAACAAGCTGCAAATATTCACGATCGATTTTAATGTTTTAACTAAAGAGATAAGTTAATCTTCCCTGCTAAGAAAGGACGAACAAGATATATGTATACCTATCATGAACGTAACCATTGCGGACAAATAAATATTAAATTTATGTAAGCTGCTTAAGGCAATAAATAGCAATAAATTGTAACATTTGTGGCAATGATCTATTTCAATTCATCTTTTAACCATGCTGTTAAAGGAACAAATGAGATAACTTGAAACACCCTTATAATATTACCTAACTCATCTCTACAGCGTAGTATGCCGAAGTGTGTAGTGATCGGCGTCTACTCTACATCCTTTTACAATTGAATCCAAAAATAAGGAAACTACATTTGTGGCCGTCTACACACTTAGTGGTGCTAGTCAAAGGTTAACAGGTATGCTATAAACTGCATACCTTGTGTATTGCATAACTTTTGTAGTCATAACAAACATTTTAGTTTTTATTACAAAGGTTTATTGCAAGTGTTTTGGTTTAATAAGACGCTACGTAATTTACGACTAAAATACAAAACTGGAGGGCGCGAGAAAGTTAAATATGTGCATGCACCGAGCTTCGACGAATAGGCCCGTGCACCGTCAGTGCCCAGCCATCATCCGGTGACGCAGCAATGGTAGCACTTGGCAACCAGCTGCATATACTTCGACGAATATTTTTTTTCTGAAGTCAAGCCCAAAGATTATTATTTTATTAGACCATTAGGTCCCCCGAAGCGACGCTAATGTTCGAAGTTTGAGGATACCCACACGATCAAAGACCAATTGGCAATACTCAGATCAGATACTACAACCGTAGCGGCTGGTCTGGTCAGTGGCAGATTCAACACCACATCACCCTTAAATTTCAAGAAATGAAAATAATATTTTCTTGTAATATCTATGGTATAGTTGGTGACTCACCGCGAGATATGTCCAGAAGGTGAAGGCGGGGTCGAGGTCTATCTGCTGCTGCTTGTTGTCGCAGAGCAGCGCGCGCGGCACGGCGATACTGCACGCCGCCGCGCACGCCGGCAGCTGGCGCCCGCCGGACAACACGCGGATGCTCTCGCCTGTGCCCTGGACATGCAGAATAAAGAATATATAAAAGAAAAGTGAAAAAGAATACAGCTATTAACCGAATAACTAAGACACATATTAAGACACAAAAGACGCAACAGAAAATAATAGCTTAAAAGCGAAAGTGTGTTTGTTCCTCTTTCATACCGCAAAGAAGCGGTAGATTTTTAGTATGAAAGTAATCTAAGGTGCCGAGAGTGACATATTTAGGTTACTTTTTCCCGAAACAACGCGAACGAAGCGACTGGCATCAAGTAGTATCATAAAAAGTTTATTGGTTCATGAATCATGAAATTTTCATATTATTAATACCTACATATTGTAATTAGCTAGTACAACATTTACAACGATACTTCACCTGCTATCATTGATCAAACATTACTGCAACAATAATTACGGACAAGAGTCTAAAGTTTAAACTAGAATCTGAGACCATCGTCCTCAGTCAATAAGACGATAAATTAGATGACAAAAGAACGGAGACAACTTAGAAGCTACTGTCTCATTAACCGTTAAACCGTCCGTTTAAACAGTTACAACGTCGGAAAGTCACTCATTGAGCAGTTATTTTGCAAATTAATAACTTGTATCAAAAAAATAATATATATATATATTTATATATACTACAATCTATTACGCCATTTTTTATTGATATTGCTTTTCGTTATGGTTCATTTATATATATCTTTACTTAGTATATGCCACAAATAACTTGTTTAAATTTATTCCTTTGTCTTTTAAACCATTAATGAAACTGAAAAAGCAAGGTATAAATGAATAGGATTAACCACCTCTCTCCACTTCAAAACTTACCGCATCGAAGTTGTCCCGGCACGACACGGTGTCGTCTCCCTCGTACTCGTCATCAAACTTGCTCTGGTTGCGCGTGGCGAGCGCAGTCACCCAGTAACTCTTCACATCCGTGGGCGGCTTCTGCGCGTCGTGGGATATCCTCGCGCGGTACACTGTCTGCTCGTCCATGTCGTCTGCTTCGGCGTACAAATCCGTCTTCCCAAACAGACAGGTGCTGTTCCCCAATTCATGGGCACACTCCATGTTGAATAGCTTTGGAGTGGGGAAGAAGATTTGCGATGACACTTGAGAAATGGAAGAGTTGAAGTATGGATCGTTGGTGAGTATTCTCGAGGTGCTCTGGTCTTTCTTAGGCATCCTAGGAGCCATGTGGGAGGTCACCGTGTGTCGGTACAGGAGACGCCGCGAGTCCACTTGTGATTGCAAGTGTACGTCGTAGGATGACGCGTGGAGAATAGCCTCTATGTCCTGAGCTGTAGCAACGGCTGGCTGCTCGCATAGGAAACCACAGGAAAGAACCCTGCCGAGAAAACATCATTGTTAATATTTGAGAAGTATTTACCTAAGAGTTGTCTTGTTTTTAAATCCATACTGTTTAAACAATTGACACGGTAGGCCGTACTTATGAGAAAACACTGTAGCGGATCGAAGACAATTTTGGAATTTTAACGAAACATTAACGTTCCTCCGAACAGTTGCGTACATGTGATTACAATCGTCAAGTTAGTAACTGCACGTGCGTACTCACGTGAGGTTGATATCATATGCGTAGGGGTGCAGCGGCGTGCAGGGGTGCTCCTGCATGTTGGTGAGCTGCAGCCCGTCTGCGTGGCAGGTGGTGAGCAGCTCCACGGCCGGGGGGAAGGTCACTGTGATCCTGCCCACGGGGACTGCCAGCAGCAGCAACGCGGACGCTCCTCCGAGCACTGAAGAGAGCGCCAGCAGTAACTACACCAAAAGAGTGGGAACTTTATAGAGGTTTCATAGTGTGCGTAATTTTAATACAAACTGGTTGGTATAGCAAAACTGAAAAGTTAAGAAATCCAACTACGATTGTATGAACATTGAACATACGCCCAAGCTACTGCATCTCTCTAAAAGGTCGAAGTCTGGGATTTTATTATGTGAGTGTAGATTTCTATTGTATATGAGTAAAGACACGTACAAAATGTTTAGATATGGAGTACGTGTCTTTAATAATTTTCTATACATATGCGAGCGCTTGAACAAAATATGTACAAGCTGAAGTGTGAGAAGCGATGACTAACATAAAAGCATTGTAAGTATGAGAGTAAACGTCTGTTCAGTGGTTTAATGGAATGGGAAGAAATAAAAATTGACTAAGACAATGTTAAAGAAAAAAGTTAATATAAACGGAATAAATATAAGTTAAATGGTCAACTTCGAGAAGTTCGATGTTCTTCATCTCTTCTCCAAGTTCGTACTCTTGCGATACAGTGCCGCGATGCGTATGAATTTATGTAATGACTACTGCAATTTTACAAGCTTTACAATAATAACAATACAAACATTATAATAATAGATCTCACGATCTTTTTATGATAAAAACTACTCCAAAAGTCAACTCATGTTTGGAAAAAACATTCAATTTACCAAATGTATCACAATTCATGTTTAGAAGTATGTATGTGCTAGTTATCTATAGAAGCTCGTATTAGAGAAGGCAGTCGAACGTGTAATAATCACCCATTGAATAAGCAAATTGCAGCAGCTGAAGGAAGCAGCATTTAGGGGCCGGGGTCACTAATTACGCTGAAAATTGCGCGTCCGAGTGGTCCGAAGTAGAATGTATAGACAAGTTGTCATGTCATCAGTAGCGAGGAAAACACATGCTTCTAAAACATACAACGCAATGATTCAAGCATGTTAGCAAGTCACGAGTTTTATACTCGAAAAGGTACACAAGAACTTCCATCACAATAAAAAGGTTTATTTATTTACAAAACGCAACAACAACAACAACGGTAACACTCCTGTACAATGATGTATTGTATGTGTATAAATAAAAAAAATGAATTTTAATTTTGCTTAATTAAGAATTAAGCAAAATCAAAATACACCAGACTGTAGCGCATGCAAAACACAAAGAATACAGCAGTTTGTAAAGCTCAGAAATAGTAGTTATATCATATTACTAGCTGTGCTCGCGACTTCATCCGCGTGGAATAGTTATTTTGGCCATTAATTCTTTCATACATATTTTTTTGTGATCTTGAACCATTTTCGCAGCGCACGCAACGGAAGCCCTCAAAGATGAAAATTTTCCCCGTTTTTTCCACATTTTGTATTGTTTCTTCGCTCCTATTAGTTGCGGCGTGATGTTATAGCCTAACGCCTTCCTCGATATATGGTCTATTCAACACAAAAATATTTTTTAATTCGCATCAGTAGTTCCTGAGATTAGCGCGTTCAAACAAACAAACAAACTCTTCAGCTTTATAATATTATAGTATAGATATTATAGGAGGCAGGGCGCTACGAGCGGAAAATGAATAGGTAGGACTCTGCTATTGACCCATTGTGTATTCTTATAGAAAAATATTTCCCACGACGCTACGCCGAAGTGGTCGGATGTTTTTTTGAACTGAACATAACACTGACGCATTTTTTATGCTCTCGCAGATAATTATTTGATTGAATGCCTATGTTAGATGACACGCGATTAACATCCGCGATCACCTCCATTTTATAAGGTACTTATCTAGTAGGGCATTCTCTCTACTTACGATGAAGTGAAACTCCTAGCCTAGTCAGTCTCCACTATTGCGACCATGTAACTCTGTGAGTCATTGATCTCTATTCACAATAAAGATAAGTAGGACAAATGAGATCAAACGCAGTATGCCGCCAGACACTATGACCCCGATGCAAAACCATAATCGATTGTCGACTTTCGAACTTTGAGTATTCGTTTAAGATGACTTAGAGTAATAAACTAGACAAAGAAGTTAATTTTAATAATTAATTAAATTAATTTAAGTTAATTTAATTTATTTTTTAATTATAGATTAAACTATTACGTATCTTTCATATATCGATACCGTGGGACCAATGATACTAATTATCTTAAGACAAATACACAACATGAAAACGTCACACGATCCTTAGACCATCGTTTCTGTTTAGAGATGCAGCATCTGATTGCGATAGTACAATGTCAATCCAATCAGTTAAGAAAAGAGGGTCCAGTGTGGTTCCAACTAGGGTATCGATAATGAGGTATGGTTGACGTCAGCCACGGCGCGATATATTGGCTGGACAACGGTCGGGCTTCCGGCAGTGGGGCGTCCAGCAATCGCCTCCGTGACGCACATACACGCAGTCCCTACGTGTATGTATGTATGTATAGTACATACATACATGTTCACGGTAGCACACCGTGAGACACCTAGCAAGGAACGACCATTGTTATTGGGTAGGTAAGTAGATTAGTTATACAGGCCCCAAACACAGAAGGAGGTGTAATACGGGTGAACTGATCATACTGCTGTATTTCTATAGTTGATGTGGCCAAATTACGAGTTACAATAAAACCAATTCAATTTAGGTTATATCAGATGATATCAAATCCAACTGGTGGTAGGATAGGAAGATCGCAATTGGTAAAGGGGGTAAATAAGAACGTATGCTATATACAATCTATTAATAAACGGCTATTGAGTTATAAATGTTCATGAAGTTTCCTTGGCCTAGCGGAAAATATGATTAATTTCTAATTTGATAGATCAGCATTAAGATATGCATCACACAACCAGTTTTTATTAGAAAGAGAATACGGAACGTAGTGAAATCGAGAGTTAATGCTAATTTGGAAGTTTGTGGAAGCGGACCTTAGTGGCCGAGTATTTGTTCGGAACGTAGAGTCGAGGAATGTCGAGTGTAATACTAATACGTACAAAATACAGGGACACTATACATATGAGTACTTTCTGGAAAAAAAACAGAACATAAATAAATAAACTTCACTGTTGAATTAATAATCATCATTTAAATTATTTCGGTTACGAAAAATTTGCATATTAATGATAAATAGTGAAAGTATATTGTTTTTATAAATAATGGCTAAGTATCGTCATCTTCGGCAGTAGGTTCTAGTCTCTATGCCCACTGCAATATGAAAATGCAAGATATTGCCCGGCTAAAGAAGTAACTCTATTATTAATCCAATCACAAAAACGCTCGCTCCAAGTTACAAACAACCTTAGTATCCATAGGTACTCCCAGGTAATCATATGTAGGTATACAAGCCAGTAACCCAGTACACTGGTAAGTACGTGCGGTGCCTACTGGCTCTGACCGCGGCCCGCCACGCGGCTAGTACTCGCGCCACAATGCCACACAATGCAAGGTAAAGGTTATTGCAACCAGAATGGGGCGTAATTTGCTACACGGATGCGGACCCACTTCATTACATCGACCCGGGACAACACCGGCGAATTCAATACAACATCATTTCCTAATTCTACGTTTGGTTTCGCGTGTCGTGCTGTGATTAGGGTACCTACTAGTGTTTACCTAATCGCAGAGGACACAAAATATGTCGGATGAAGGTTGTTGTTGTATAGTTTAGTACAATGATATTACTAAATCATTAAACTTAAATCATTCAAATCATATGTATTCTAATTTATGTATTGTTCTTAAGTCCCTGTTCTCGTAAAATTAATGAGATCGATTAATTTACTATTGCCAAAAAACCTGTACATTATGTTGTCAACTGCAAACTTAACTTATTCAAGGCGGTTTTAAATTAATCGAGCAAGCGAAGCCGCGGGTATCTACTAGTAAGTAAAAAAACTTTCTGAAGACTCGATACCCTCCTTTTTTGGAAGTCGATTAGTAAATAGAATCTAGGACCTACCCGAAAGTTGCCGATCTTGTCTGCCAGCATGCCTGCGAGCGGCGGCATCACGATGGACACGACGGGCGTGACGGCGGACATGACGGCGGTCTCCTCCACGCTGACGCCCAGCTCGCGCATGTGGATGGTCAGGTACGGGTACAGCACGAACAGCGCTGGACAATACACAAATATAATACATTATCATCATTTAGCACAGTTTACAATGTCTACTACTCTCTCAGTGTAGGAGATGCGTACCACATAAATGAAATGTATTAAATAGAAAAAATATAATTGTGTACTTAAATACATATAAATAGCTATGACTATGACATTTACTCTCTACACAAGGTGCCTGTATGTCGCAGAGGGTAGTTTGGGTGATTTGGACCGTCTTTAATTGACTACCATCATCTTTGCCAACACACACTTATCTCGTTTCATTGTCTCTTGCTATAAAACCTATATGCCTTGGCTCTAAGATACAGATATGTTCCCGATATATCAAGAATGTCCTATGTTGTTTACTTAACACACCTAATTTTCCAATTAAATTTTAGTCTTATTTATGACCTATTTTTATGTCATATGAAATAGTAACCAAGAGATTATATGTATCTCCTGGTGAAGTTATATGTAGGAAATAAAGCAAAGGTCGGTAACCGAGCGATCCTTCAAGCAAGTACCGCGGAAAGAGATGAGCAAGGTCAACCTGTCACAGCCGACTCAGTGCCTACAGCATACATGTATAAGGATTTTCTTTAATTATATGTAGGTATACACGGTGCATATTTTAACAATAGCACTGGTATGCAATTCAAAGATTCTGCGTGACTCAAATCGTTTGTTTATTCTAAGCCTGCTATTGTGAAAGGCTGCGGTCAACTCCGCTCAGGGCACCGCGCGCTCAACTAATATTTGCCAAGAAAGTTAACTCATACTCACTCGACGCGTGAACGAAGAAAAGTATCTTTAGAGGTATTAGCTTCTTTTGCTTGAGATCATCAGTGATCCTTTTGAAAAAGGATCTAATGAACTGCATCTTGGCGGTTTAATGTCCAACTTAAGGCGAAGTAAATAACCCCAACACGTGGTCTAAGTTGGGAAATTCTTCGTCACCCAGCCTCCCTCATAGACGCTTGGCTGTCGATGTTCTTGATACATGGAAGATGGGTATCTTTACAAGTTCCTGGAACAAAATAAACAGTTGATTATTAAATGAAATAAAATAAATACATATAAAGATTTCTTTGTAGATTTATTAAAATACATATATAATTTACAATTTTATTAAATTTTATATAAACTTTTAAATTAAATGTAATATATAATTAATATAATAAATGGTAGAATCAAGTCTCTTGTCACGCAATCAATAAAGAAGACTTACAACATTTAAAAAAAAAGTTTGTTACGTGAGCAATGCTTCTATGCCGTGAATTGGTGAGACTAATATGCATCAAATATTAAACCTCCAGCAATTAAGTAATTTATATTGAAATCGCCTAACTCGTGATAAATGCCTCACGAAGTTAACGCAGATTTAACGCTAACATTATATAATGATGCACTTTAAATATCAATGTGAAAATGTCAAGTAAAGTAAGTAATATTAGCCCATTATATAATTAATCCATTGCGTATTAAAGAGGGTCCCTTCAAGCGAAACATCCATTTCTTGTAGGAAATACATATGTGTATGGGTCACATACATATGTACCTACCTACATACACAGTAACTAATTGACGCCCTGGTTGGGGAACAATGGCGCTGGCGCGAGGACAATGGCAAACTCGTAGAAAAATAATAAGCAATAGGCGCATCACATAATGAAAAGCAATCAAGACAGGCTGGATTGCCAATACGTAGACGTACTAGCGATGAGGCAAATGCGTGCTTTGACTATTTTGAGAACAATAAAATAACATTAGGTTAAGGAATTCGTCTCAGACATATTAGTGTCTTCGCAATCTAGGCTCCACCATATAAGGCCACCTGTATGGCAACAGACAAATCCTTAGAAAGTTTACTTAATATCGCCGGTAGAGTAAACTCTATATATGTATACGTAGCTCTATAAGGCGCTAGATACAATGATTCATTTATCAGTACAAAAATAAAAATTACTTTGTAAACAGTATATAAGATAAAAACACAACTTCAATATATTTGAAATTGTTGTCGGATGTAGAGCCATAGTAAATAACTATGTGAAGCCTGGGTTAGAATTCGTTCACTCAATTTTATGCAAAAACAGCTTTAATTATAACGGCGGCTTGTATCGACATCCGACATTAGATGTAGGTAGTAATAATTTTACAGCTTACTAAATACTAACTTTAAAATAATTTATATTGTCATCAACTTTGGAACCTGTCTAAGTGGTGAACAATCATTAAATAAATTCTATTTCATGAAATAATGAATTTAGCTTCCATAGAGTAATGACGTAAAACTAACGGTCTTATTTATAAAAAGTTATAGAACAGTTAAAGTGTTCTATAACATCACTATAAGAAAAATGACCATAATCGGTATTTATAAACGCACTATAGCGCTAAACAGTTCTATAAGTCTATTATAAAGTTATAGTAGCGAGGACCCTACTATAACCGTACTATAGCGGTGCTATAAGATCTAAGATGGCCGACTATCCTGTCATCTGTCAGCTGATTTGCTGTCTTTGAAGTAAAAACAAACAATCAAGTTTTGTAATATAAATTAATTTTTTGATGATTTGGGGTTTTAAAACAGTGTTTTCAGTGCCTTTTGTTTGGAATGACTTGCAAATTGGAGAATGTAAAGCCTACAATAATAGCACTTGCAGTATTACATAATATTGCCATTGACCAGGGGGATGCTGTGCTTGCAAGTAACTCTGATGCTCACCAGGCAAATCCAGTAGTCCAAGAGGAGCCAGGAGAAGTTGCAAGTGGACGCTCAAACGCCATCTTGCAATCATTTATTAGGTCACATCTTAGTTAGTAAGTAGTTAATATTTGTGATACTGTGGTTGAAGTTGGCATATAACTGTACTGTAATGGAACTGGCTCTCAGAGGAGGCTGCAAGAACATACTGCTAGGTGCTTGGTGACACATTTACATATATATACATAGAAGTGATAATCTTTATGAACATAACATGAAAGAAAGTTATGCTTTGGAGCATGTCCCTACTATGATTTTACTGTTAAGCCAAAACTAAAACAAGGAAAAATGTGGAATTGTAAAACCAGATCCGGTGACATTATGTGTCTCCAATCAGAATTATATATAAAGATTAGCCCTTATTGTACACAATGACACTGCTGCTCTTGTAATAATTAATTAATAGTAGGTACAGACATGTGATAATGCTAAATGAAAGTATCTTAGTATGTGTGATTAGTGATAAACATGCTAATAAAAGTCTTTCTATGTATTTCATTCTGTTTTACTTTTATAATAAACTATTTTTAATATCAAAAGCTCTTTTAATTTTTCAATTTCTGTTGCTCGTTGGCCATTTGGGCCTCTCATGTAGCTCTTGTCGGCAGGCTATTCCAGCATCGCAAATCCTCTGGGCAGCAGGAGTTTATAATAAATTATTTTGAATTTCAAAAGCTCTTCTTTTAATTTTTCAATTTTTGTTGCTCGTTGGCCATTTAAGCCTCATGTAGCTCTCGTCGGCAGGCTATTTCAGCATCGCAAATCCTCTGGGCAGCAGGAATTTATAATAAATTATTTTCAATTTCAAAAGCTCTTCTTTTAATATTTCAATTTTTGTTGCTCGTTGGCTATTTGGGCCTCATGTAGCTCCCGTCGGCAGGCTATTTCAGCATCGCAAATCCTCTGGGCAGCAGGAGTGATGCTATTTACTAATTTTTATTAAAATTTTTGATTTTTGCGCGTCTGAATATCAACAACTTTGACGTTTCTTTGTGTCTGAGTATAGACAAAATTTTGTGTTTTATGACAAACTTAGCATATATTTGGCACTAAGATACGTATTATCTGTGGTTAATTTCGTTCTTCTTTGATTTTTTCTTAATAATGGCAATGATTTGGCTTATTGTCGGTACCACGTGGGTACTATAGTTATAGAAAGCTTATAGAACGTTTATAAATAGTAAACTTTATAGAACACTTTAAATGCTTATTGAACACTTTAACTATAGTTTGCTTATAGCATACTATAGGCATTTTTATAAATAAGACCGTAAGTATTTAATACTTCATTAGCAATTATCCATATCATTAATAATATAATTCATATTTCTTTACTCTAATAGTCTTAATTTCATTAGTCTTTAGTTTAATGGTGGCGACTAATTATAATTATAATCAAGATAGCCCAACAATGTTTGAGTGATATTTTAAATAACATCTCCCACAATTTTCAAATGTTTATCTTAGGTATATTGCTAAAACTTAAGATAAAATGTTAATTAGGACATGTCAAGATGGTCATTGCAGAGATAAGATAAAGATTACACAAAAGCTTCTTGTGTGCAAGGTGAATAGGCTAGATAAAATAACAGCTCTATAATATGAACATGTTGCCTAGATTGTGTGAAGTCTGTACCTACGACCTATTCTACCACTATATCACACCAATATACACAAGCGTGTGTTGTGTTTGTGTCTCCTCTGCGACTGTTTTGTATACAGATCACCGCGAGCGAAACCGCGAGCTATAAATATATTGTTAATTCAAAATCTAAATTATTTTATTCCTACGTTCTGTGATTCTGTTCCGTTTATGTGTACGTTATGTAACAGAAATGCATTTACCTATATAAGAATTTCGACTACATTCGGAAAGGTGAGCTCTGCTAATAAGTAGATATATATTAATATTAGGTATAAATCGTACCTACTAGGTTTTAATAGGACTATTAGTCACTAGTGGACGCCCGCGGCTTCGCTCGCATTATTTTTAGATAACCTAGGTAAATTAGGTCTAGCCTAGCCTAGGACACTTCTAAGACCTCACACTACCTACATACCAAAAATCATGATGATCCGTTCAGCAGTTTTTGAGCTATTAGCGTTCAAATAAACAGACAAAAAATCTAAAAATTGCTAAAACATGTTCTGTTATGGGTTTAAAGTATAACCAAATATATAATTTAATATCTGCTATGTTCAGATTTTTGACCCTCTTCAGCGTTATTATATGTATAGATAAATACTTTTACAAATTTACAGACGCCTTGAATTTTAACTCATCGTCTACGGTCGATTGGCTCTGCTTGATTTACAATTTTCATTTTATCCAAATGACAAAACAAAAATATGTTGTTATTGTTGTGTCGTGAACATGAAGTGCGAAAAATGCTAAATTCGGTTACACGATTTTTATATTACCGCATAACTTTTTATGGAGTTATAAAAGGTAACGTATTCCGATGTTTATATTAACGGCTAGTAAACATAAGTATATAGTTCTTTACAGTTTATATATTCATATATTATTAAATGATTAAAAATTATAAATCAACATAAAAAATCAATATTTAGATTCTGAGCGAAACCGATTATAAACCTACAAATATAAATCCATATGTATTGTGAATCATCGAAATAAACTTTCAATGTTGATTCAGGTGAAGCGAGAATATTTGATTATATGTATGTATGTAAAAATGTTCTGTTGCTTTACACTTGTGAACTACTTACTAAAGAAAACTACTACGTCAATTCGTAAATCTTGAAACTTCTATCTCTCCGAGAAAATTTGATACTTACCTACGTACGAGTATAAAATACCTTCATCTCCCTTCCAAAGTAAATCAAAATGATAAATTTACAAAGCCGAAAATTCTCTTTCCCATTTGTATAATGATCTAATCATATGTCATATAATAAAATATAAATAATAAAGAGGCAGAACAATAAAATACGGCTCATAATAAGGCAATTGAGAGTCGTAACCATACGAACTATGGCATTTGATGTCTCTCAGGTATAAAACGTTACACAACGAACGTAAATTTGCACACGTATTGTTATGTGCTATTTTACTTCCTAAACATTTCATAAGTTTGACTAGACAGATACATAACATGCATCACTAACAAACATATTGTTGATCGAATAACAAGTTTTGATTAGAGAAAAGGAATCTACAGCTAATGCGATTGTCAAAATATTAGGCAATTAAACAATGTAGTGAAAAATGTTCACGTAATTTTTACCGTAACAGGACAAGAGTCAAGCTTTTATTCTAGCAAGAATATATTTCATAATTGAATTAAAAATATTTATGCGTCTGATGGACACATAGATGCAAATAGGATTTGGCAAACATTTCAAATCGAGCTTAATATAGCTTTAATGTCGATAGGTATATGCCTCTAAAATTAACTAGTTTGTTACTCAATTTTATTACTTATTAAGTAAGATACATAAATTTGTTCCAAAAGGTCTAAATCCGATTAATTTCAAAAAATACGTGCAGAGGTAGCAATAGATAGATAGATAGATAGATTAACTCTTTATTGTTGACACATATTAAAAAAACAGTACATAGAACAAATTGCACCTTAACTAGTGCCACAAGCGGCGGCCTTATCGCTGAAAGCGATCTCTTCCAGCAATATGGGCTCTTTATAGTTTTTTTTCGTATAGGTACATCTGGAGTACACTACGTCAGATATAAGCAGTGTCGGGTTGATCACGAACACACACGACTGACCAACGACATAAACTGCCCTTTATCACAGGTGGATATAATATAATCAAGCAGCAAATTTTTTCACTGTTTCGCGCTCCATCCAGGGCTGACTACATCGATACATGCATCGATTGTTGCATACAATCGCCTACCTGGACTTTTTACTTTTTTAAGCCACAAGCTTGCAGACTTGGTTTTTGAATAGTGTAACTATAGCCTATCTGCATGTATAACACACCTACACGGTGGCACTGAATTATCGAAACAAAGAGCTATTAAATTGCATATTTAACTTATATGCCTGCACAGATCTTGTATTTACATTATGTATTTAACACAAGCTCACTGCACAATGGCTGAGCTCAGAAATAGGATCATTTTCATTAATTAGTTACTATTGATAAACTTGACAAGTCTTAAGTAATTATTTATTATCATTAGATTCATTTGTAGAGAATGTTACTTAGTAATGTTAGTAAAAAACTTGTAAAGCATCAATACATGTAATATCTATATTCTATAATCTATCTATATACATATAATAAAGCTGAAGAGAGTTAAAAATCTGTACTTAGGTACATAGAAGATATTAGGAAAAAAAATATTGCGCTAAAACTTAAATCGACAATAAAACACGTTTCAGCAGTTTTTTTTTATTTTTTGTCTGTTTATCTGTGTCTCTGTTTGTCTATTTATTTAAACGCTCATAATACACAAAAACGGCTGAACGCAACATGATTTTTGGTAAATATGTAGGTAGTATAAGGTCTTAGGAGTGGCATAAGCTACTTTTTATCCTGAAATAATTCGAGCGACGCCGTGAGCGGCCACTAGTAAAATAATATGTATAATTTTTAAAATATACTACAAATTGTATGGCCTTTGATATTTATACGTTAAACGAACTCAGAAATAGACAACAATGCACAGCATAACATAAGTACTTTAGATTGCACAGGTGTTATTAATTACTGAAAAATATTATGCTTGTCTGGTTTTTATTATATGTATTGTGTTAATAAATAATACATATAAAAAACACATAGGCATGTATGTATGATATATACAATTATTGTAAATAAAAATTCCCTTCATCGTGTCCATGCAAATTTGAAGTTGCATATAATCCAAAAACAAATCGCACGGAAATATTAACTGCGATAGTAATAACTCGGTGTACTCACAGCTGCCGTAAATTGAAAACCTTATCGAAGCAAACAAAAATGCACTTCAAAATTAACGTCAAATCGCATATGAGCCAAAGCACGTCGCGGTTCGATTTTAGAGTTCGTTCATCGAGTTTCGTTTGATGATTATAGATAAAAAATAATTAGTGCGTGCGTAAAGTTATATACGTGTGTGCGCGGCGTCAGCGCGTGCGCAGCGTGAGCGGCCGCGGCGGGGCGAGTTCGAGCGGAGACTGGCGGCGCCCCTGCCCCACTCGAGCGACCCTGCTGTCTGCTGCCCAACAATACCAACACAGAGCATTCCGCTTCTGTATTTGCACGGACGACTTCATTAAACTTACCTCTATTACGACTTCATCTGTCCATACGGGAAAAGATTTTTGACTTGTTTTTCTTTTCTTCAATCACATATTTTCCCACCATATCCTTACTTGTGTAGGCCAAAAACGTAGACGTTTTAGATAAAATTATGTGCGTAAAAACCTGAAAGGATAACAATTAATCAATATTCGCGCTTTGGAATCATTAAAAACAATATTAGCGTTATACTTACGTTTTTACGGTAACAAGTCACAATATTGCAGAAGACACAATAATCCTAGTTAATGATGCGCCACATTTTTTGTACTTCCTACTATAAGCATCGTTTTATACTGATATGGGGCACACACTCTGCTCAAATTATTAGCCAGTAGTGATATTTCTCTCTTCTAAATAAGTATATTAATTGTATTTACATGCGAATATACAACATTGACAGAAGATAGGTGTACACAGGTTGTAGATGAACTGAAAAACAATACTTACATGCAAAATTAAAACTGTAGCACACATATCAGTCTTTTATCTATAAAAGAACTAACAAAAAAATTAAAGCTGTGAAATTAACTGCCTGAGACTGCAAACATAGTATACAATCATATTTCTATTGAGCGTACAGTGTTGTTCCGTAAGGCGTAGGAAAATAAATACATAATAACTAATTATTGATCTCAAAACGCAAATAATGTCCCTGATAAGTATTTGTAATATGAGAAGAGCTTAACATACGAGTATGTACCTAGTACTAATTATTATCATACAACCTTATGTAGGTACATTAACTAATTAAGTCCGACGCGGACCAAAAATAATTAGCTGTCACGTTGCTAGGTGTTGTACACCGGTGCGGCAAGGACAGCTAATTCTTTCTCTTCCGCGACCGGGCTTTACACACATTCATTATAATTTAAATACTTTCAGCCACAAAAAATATTTACTTTATTACTAACTGTCCATTAGATCCATTCCGAGTATTTATAGTTTCTTAAACCTTATTAATATTTCGCATTTATACAGTCACACTGCAAATTTTAAGTTAAAGTTCATATAAGCGCATCTATAAAATTAGAATGCAAAATAAACTTGTATCAAAATGTAACGAGATTACAAGTATGTCTAGGAATTAGTTTCAGCCTTGTCTATAAGTTGAGGATTTTAAAGAAATATTCTACTTCTAGTAAGCCATCTTCTGCCAGGTCACTGCAATGTATTGCATTCTGGACTTTCGTGTTGCCTAGTTTGGCACGCATTGTGTGGGGCCGTAGTAATCTTGCGATTTCCTTAAACAATATAATTAAATTTAAAAATCAACATTTCAATAATTCTTTTAATTAACAATAAATCTATAAATTATGTATGTCCTGCGACCTACGATCCAGGGTTCCCAAATCTAGACTAAATAGGTACCATGTACACCCTAGAATACAGCGCTTAAAATATGACAACTGTATTTAATTTATTAATCAAAGTATTAAGTTCAAAATCAAATTCCATCAAATCAAATTATGAGTGTGTAGTTGTGTACCTGGCATGGTGAGAGTTATACAATTAAGTGAAGTACTATTCATTACACATAACACAAGACAAGACTCACAGGGTCTGTAGGTCCCACCAGTTTCCTGAACTCGACAGCTGTGTTGACAGTCTTGTCTTTTGACACTATCTCCATCGCCACACACGGACCACTTGCCAGCTCTTCCACCATACCCTTAAATAAGAAAAAAATAATAGAGTTATCTGTATGTTCTTGTCCAAGAGAATTTACCTGCTTCCTGCTTGCTTTAAGGCTACATAGACTACTAGGTAAGTGCGCAAGATCGTAGATTACAATGTTGCTTAACATCAGCCGAGTTGTAGTCATGCATGAGCCTTTCACATTTAAAAAAAAAGCTACATGCTAGTTAAATTTCGCAAAGTTCATACTATTGTACCAATTGAAACATATACACAAATGACCACCTGTATGTGGAACTATTTATGCCTATAAACAGTTTACAAACATATTACCTTATACTCGGGCACAATTCCCTTGTAAACCTCATAGAATTCAGCTGCATTGATGTTCTCTACAATGAACATGTTGAGAGCTGTGACCTCAAAGCCACCTTCCTGTATGGCTTGCAGCGCTGCTCCCAGCTTGCCTTCTCGGACAGCATGCGGCTTCACTATGCACAGAGTGCAGTTTGATAGAGTGGCTGATAGAGTGAGACGTGTTGTACGGAGAGATGGCAGCGGGAAGAAATATTCTATATCCTGGAACAGATAGAGGTAAGTTCAATTTAGGATTAAGTAGGATCCTTAAGTTAAATGGCTGAGCATATAAAAATAATTGATAAAGAATCTTTATTTCTAAGACATTTTTTAAAGACATACAAAAAACACTGCAAGTTTCACAAATTACAAAAATCATTATCATAATTTATACTACTTACATAGATATATAAAAAAACTTTTTCCTGGTATGTTTGTTTCGCTTTCACATTGCAGCATAGCGACATGTCATCATGATTTTTGATGATCATAGCTCCTAAGAATGACATATGCTACTTTAAAAGCTGTCATAATAAGGAGGAAACCATAGCAACTCTATAGTATATCTACAAACATAATTGCCCATTCCTGAATTCCCACCTGTCAAATGCTGTATTGGTATGTTCAGCCCACATTTAATCATAACAACAATTGGTACCATATGCAAGGAAGTTTTTTTTATAGTTTTTTATATTGCTTTCCTTCTATCTTTAACTGTACCTCTAAAGCAGACCCAGGATCTGGTGATGCGTGGGCACAGTTCCTCACTGGATCAAGTCCGTACATGGCTCTGATGGTTCCGGGAGCTGCTTTCTGTGGGTCCTGGGCCCCGAGGAGGGTTATCAGAGCTCTCACAGCATCTTTGCCCACCATCTCCATGCCATACACCAGCTGGCCAGACATGTACTCCAGAAGAAAGCTGAAATAATATAAATAGAAGTCCACTTCATCATTATTATCATCATCATTTCTATAGTGTAGACCAATTTTTTCAAAGTGGAAAAGAATGCTATTCCTATAGTAATAGACGAATGTTAATTGCGAAATTTTTATAATGAATGCAATTTCATGTTAATTTTGTAATATAATTATTTTAGATTTTATGGTAATTTTTCCATTAAATGACTTATAATTCATCAAATTATCAATAAAATGTTTATCTGTTTTATCATTAGCCTGTTATCGCCCACTGCTGAGCATAGGCCTCTCTTCTTATCATAAAGACAAGATTTTGTGAGTTTGTTACTTATTCACACTATAACTACTGAATAAATTTGTAGGCTGGAAAAATGAATTTTGGTATGATTTGGTAAGTTAGATTAGACCTGGATATTGGTTAGTTTGACTTATATTTACTTAAAATAAAAAATACAGATCTAACAAAGTGCACCCAACTGTAAATAGCACATTTTCATTGAGGATTGGTGACTAATAGTACTACTACTAGTACTAGTTTGGGTGTGTGACAGTAACCCCTATTCTCATAGGAATACACGTAAATTGTTACTCCGTACAACTAAACATAGCAGTGCAGCCTTTCGAGGTAGTTTTAATTTTAATGCCACCAAATGCTGGAATAGCATACCTCCTCCTATTCGTAATCTACAGAGCAAATTTTGTTTTCGTATCAGGTATAAGAGATACCTGATGGAGCTGCAGAGGAGTGCTAGCAGCTAGCTATTCTACTGTTATCGCTCCTCCCTCTGCATCGGGTGTTCCTCAATCACCTGACTCATTAAACCTCATTTTTAATAGATATGTATTCTAGTTTTCAGCATTTGGTGACCTAGCTACTTTTGTTTACCTTTAAACCTACAATACAAATCTCGACAATGACTTTCGTTCTTGGCTGTTAATTACCACGTTGTGTGTCCGTTACTTTACTAGGTTATATTTAAATTGTATGTATCTTTCAAATGTAATCATATCAGCTCCATGTTATTAATTCTGTATACTCTTCATCTATTTTCTCTTTTTACTTTACTATTATATATAATTGGATTACGACTCACTCACTCACTGACATAATTGTTCTCCATGAAGGAGTTTCGTGGGGTGCAAGTGTCATATGTCACCGTATAGGTATGGTTCATGGGACCACGAGAAAAATCCGAAACTTGGAGAAAGTGGAACTGGTCATGGAGTAGGGTAGGGGATCTCAAAAGTGGTAAGACTTAGATGGGGGGTGCTCGAACTAATATTTGTAGGAACTGCTTGTAGGTGACGGAAAACCAAAAAACAAGATGGCCGCCATACAAAAAAACATGGCCGCCATACAAATTTCAAATGTGAATTTCTCTGGAACGGTTGGAGATAGGTGGGGGGTGTTCGACCAAATGTCATAGAGGGCCGTGGGGGACGTTTGGAAATGGTTGCAAAAATCCAAGATGGCGTCGTCAAAATGGCGGCCGATTTTCAAAATGGCCGCAGGAGGCTGATTTTTTGCATCCGGGGGTATTTTGGGGTGCAGATTCCATATCTAAAATCGAAATACCGAAATGTCAAAAAATAAAGATGGCCGCCATACATGTGAAATTTTCGAGGGGGTGGTGAGTAGATCTCCATGTTGCTGGGGTGCAGGGTTGACGTTTTTGGTGCCAATGTATAGGGATAGGACCAGAATGTATAGAATAAATGAAAAGTTGGTGATAGGTGGAACTGACCTTGGAGTACCAAAGGGATCTCGAAAACTATAAGAGATAGGGGGATGATGCTTGAACTAATATTGGAGAGAACTGCATGCATGTTTTCAATCATACAAAAATATTTTGGCTTTCATACAAAAAATTTTTTTCTTCATTCAAATCCCATACATTTTCCTAGGGATGAACAAAACGACGGAGCAAGTACTGCGGTGAGGCCGAAGGCCGAACTGCAGTACTTGCGACGTCTAAATGATGGCGATGTGAGGCCTGAGGCCGAGCATCACCACCACATTGTTCATCAGACCTTGGAGTACCCCATGGGATCTCAAAAACTATAAGAGATAGGGGGTTGGTGTTTGAACTAAATATTGTAAGAACTGCTTGCATGTTACCAATCATACAAAAAATTTTGGGCTTTCATACAATATTTTTTTTTCTTTATACTAATCCCATACATTTTCCTAAGGATGAAAAAAACGACGGAGCAAGTACTGCGGTGAGGCCGAAGGCCGAAATGCAGTACTTGCGACGTCTCAGTGAAGGTGATTCGAGGTTGGAGACCGACCTTCAGACCGATCAGACCCTGGAGTACCCCAGGGGATCTCGAAAACTATAAGAGATAGCGGGTTGGTGCTTGAAATAAATTTGATGAGAACTGCTTGAATGTTACTTATCATACAAAAAAATTTTGGCTTTCATACAAAATAGACTTAATAAAATTTTCAAAAATTTCTTCATTTTATCTCATTACC
The DNA here is from genome assembly GCA_927399415.1 of Macaria notata. Lineage (NCBI taxonomy): Eukaryota > Metazoa > Arthropoda > Insecta > Lepidoptera > Geometridae > Macaria > Macaria notata. The sequence continues at coordinate 10,002,476 of OV656727.1, forward strand.
CTTTTACTAGCGCCAATTTTTTTTTAATGCAATACTTATACAATTTCTTATACAAAAAATACAAACAGTCCCAAAAACACTCCGGGCCGCATGCGCGGCCCAAAATTACTAGTCTTTTTATATTTGTTAACTTTCTTATTCAACTCTTGACCCCGCGCGTCTCAAAGGGTCATACCTGAAAATCAGCGCTGCAGAGCAATCTGCAGCATTAATGCTGAGGTATGACCTTTTTTGACGCACGGGATACATCAATGTAACATAATACCTTTATATTCTACCTGTTGTTAACTTTTGTATGTATATATTGTTGTGTCCTGTGTGTCAAAATAAATGCTTTGAATTTGAATTTGAATTTAATAATTTTTAAGTACCATTCGTTTTTCTTTTGTGGCTATTTGTTAATTATCAGTATGTATACAATTTAAAACAAGAATGAGGCAATTCTGACCAGAATATTATTTGCAGAAAATTAGGTACTGATTTTTGCAACTTGGTAAGTCAAACTATTATTAGTGTTTCCTTATATTTCAAAGAATAATACCATAAAAAGTTTTTAAAGCATTATAAGGTTGAATTACAAAAACTTTCCTTATTACACAATTGAATAACTAAAGTAAGAAATTTATGAGTAAATAGGCATAATGATAATACTACAGTAAAGCTTGTATACTCCAACTCAAAATACTTACGGAAAAGTAGGATCAGTTAACTTGGATCTGTATAAATATTCTATATCCTCGGCAGTGAGACGGGTTTTCTTCAACTTTGTCACCCGCAAGTTATTCTCATGAAAGTGAGTAAATATTTTGCCTGCTAACTTTGTGGGCAGCGGTTTTATAATGGCAAATGTTCTGTAAACATCACAATATATATCAGACCCTAAGTTCTTCACATATGTTATGTCTTTTACAATCAGTACAACACTTACACTTGCATATCTTTGTGCAATTTCTTTTTAGTATCCTCACAAGCGAAATCAACAATTTTGATCAAACGCCCCAGGATGTAGAGTGTGCAGCCGATATAAAAACTTGCCAAGCTGATGCCATCTACTTTGACCCGCCTGACGAATGTCTTCCTGTTCTTCAAGTCAAACATCTCGACCGTGTCGTCAGCTGGGTAGTAGAACACGTTGAAGCGGCGCACGAGGCTCGCTTGGTTGTCGTACCACTCGCCAACAAACGAGTATTTATTGTTATATGCACCTTCCTGGAAACATCGTTGTACAAGACGCTTTTAAAAGATTGAAAATTGAAGATTTATAAAATATTCCCTACACATATATAGCGTGAAGCGACTACTAAAACCATATTTACCATTTTGATTGCAAAACAACTATCCAAGCATTAAATAAACACTCAATTACACTCCATTAAAACAAATATTTTAAAATAATTCAAGATCTAACGACATTCAAGTAAACACAAACAAACAAATCACAAGCCGAAATAAAATAAAGAAAATGACAGTAACGGCAATATTTTTTCCCACGACATTGACAGTATAAAATTCAACTTTTTCAAATGGCTTCTACGCCGTTGTTGCAATTTTGCCAGCGTTGTATTGCAATATTCATAGAGTTGAGTTGAATTGAAAAATTGTCTATGGTCCGCTTACTGATAATCGCTGTCCATCAGTTACGTGCTGGGTCGTTTCGAAAATTTAGTGAAACGAAACGTAACCGGTTTTCTTGGAAAAGAAACGGTTTCTTAAAATGGTTACAAATAAAACTACTTCTTGGTGTCAATTTTTTGTATATTTGGAATATAGCAATAATACAAGTAGCAATCAGAAAAATCATAACTATTATTAATAAAAAAAACAACAAAAAATACAATAATAACATATACATTTTTTTTGTATATATTTGGGAAGAATATAAAAATATTCTTCGTATTAACACAATCAACTAATAATATTAATAAGAAAAGTTATCTGTCCACACAAAAAAGAAAATACTATTTACACCATTGAAAAACTAATAGAATGAAATTTACATACCTACACTACTTTCACAACAAACAACAACAAAAAACTTTTGGAAAAATGGCACGTGCCCTCTGGCCTTGACACGCGACGAGCTGCGAAAACCGGTTTTTATATTCACCCATTGCAATAATAATAATAATAACATCTCAAATTTCAAAATAAATCAAAATTCAACATGATTCCGTTTTTAAATTTATAAAAAGATTTTTTGATCGTAGTTATAGTTCGTTTCTAGATTTTTGAAAACCTTATGTCTAAAAATAAAACATCAAAATAATTCAATTTAAAATGGCATACCTAATACCTATTATTATATTTTTTCCAAAACCGTTTTTAATAGTGCAATCGATTATAGGCTTTATGCCGTCGGCATAGAAACGCCCTACTTGTCAAAGCCAAACTAGTTTCAAATAACTACATTAGTAAACATGCAAAAATAGACTTAAAATCTATGAAAATAGAGCACATATTTGACACAGATTTCGTATCGTTCGTTTTTTCATTCTCCGTACTGCCCTAAGTTGTCGTTTTTCGTTCCTAAACCCGTTTTTTTGTAGTGCAATGGATATTAGACTCTATGTCTTCGGCATAGAACCGCTTTACCTGTCTAAGCCAAACCAATTTCAAATAACTATATTTTTAAACAAGCAAAAATAGACTTAACGTGTATGGATATAGAGCACACATTTGACATTTTTGTTCGTAATTGTAGTTCGTTTTTTTTGTAACTGGATGAATGGTTTGCGTAAAAGCGTTCGTTCGTTTTCCACAGAGTAACTAGTTTTCAAAACGGTTTCCATCAAAAACGCCCAGTACCAGTTACGACACGTCCATTATCAGTATAGCACAACCAGTTTTTCGTAATTGTACGTACAAGTGGCGTCCACTAACATACCTAATCAAACTCATTAATATTTATGTATTATTATTTCTCACCATGAAAAGTTTTTATTTCATGTAAAAAAATGGGTTTATCTCTCAGTTTATCTGATTCATTTTTTTTATAAATTGATGTATCAAAGGCATTTTGATTTCCCACTAGCAGTTGTCGAAAGATTTTTTTAATATAAATAATCTTTTTCTGAGCCGTGATTTGAATTTCATTTCAATACAACCCAAAACCATGGTAAGTTATTTTTCTCAGCAAAATATTTATTTCTAAAATCCTAGTCAAATGCTTAGTATTAGTATAATATTCAATGCAGCCAATACTTGAGTAGGTACCTATGCAGGCGTTTTTTGGGTAGGTAGATATATTATCGCGGCTGTATGTTAGTCTTTATTAGAACCTCGGAGGAAATATTAGAACCTTAAACACTGCACAAGAGCTAGTCCTCTTACAAATTGAGTGTTACGTACAAATTGTGCGTATCATATAAGATACAAATTCTTGTACCTACGAAACGAGGCGTAGCGTAGGTACAGCTTCTTTGCGCTATCTCCAGGCATACGACGGGTAGTAGTCACAAGACTACACAAGTAGGTAGACTATAACATTGTTAAAGCTAAAGTAGCACGGTGCAACCCAGCCTAATTAGACACGTTCTTACATTGGCTTATCGTAAAGAAACTATCCAATCCCAAATACCAATATTACAAAAGCGAATGTTTATACGTGTGTGTGCTACTTCTTCACGCTTCAAATCGTTGAACCATGGTGAAAAAAATTGATATGGAGGTAGACCCGAGCGCTAAACCGACAGGGGGCGCTAGACAGTACATACAATAAACGACAAAAGACAAGGTCTTTGCTATACAGATTATGACAGGCGTTTCAACAAGCAATCAATTTGAAAAAATGTCTTGCCTTTACTATTAGGGACACGGTATCGAATAGAAAGTATCGATACTATACTCATGAGTAGTATCGATAAATAAGTATCGTACTCGTAAAAGAATCGACACAAAAGTATCGATACCTTAAAGTATTGAGTCCATTTCTCTGGCAGGGCCTACGCTATAATGTTAGCTGTCAATTTTAGACCTGTTTGCACGCAGCGAAGTAAGGTGGCGAGTTAACTTGCGTCACGGAGTGAGTTAAGTTCGTACAATCTTAGGCAAACATCTTGAGCCATGACCTTGAGTGCGCAGTAGACGATTTTAAGGTATCGTTGGTGGAAAGAGAGGTGTGCGGGGGCATTCTGTCAGAACGCGTCCCCGTGATTGGCCGATCAGTTGGCCCCTGTTCCCCGCGTTGCGCGCATGTTCCGCGAGCGTCTGACTACACTTGCGTGCAGTGTCAATAGGCTATTTCGAGTTTAGAAGTTTTTTATTGTTAAAATTTGTTTTTTATTGTATTATTGTTACTTTGTTATATTGTGTTTTACCTACCAAAAACTTTTTGGACAATGCCGCCAAAACGTATACTTTTTTATCCAATGTCTATGTATGACTTACGTTAACACGTGTTTGTTTGCTTGGTGTCAGGTGTTCAATTTTTTATAATCTGATTTTTTTGAACTTTAGTGAAGCAAGTCATTTGTTGTCGACTTAAATATTGTCAGAAGAAGTTTAGTCCTACTGCAATACACAAAACAAAAAACTATTTTGTACACTGTTTTTCATCGTCGTCAACACAAGTAGCTGAAACTGAAGATATTTCTATTTCACCTCCTGCAGAATGGAACGCAGTGGTGTCTAAATCAGAAATATCCTTTGAGGACTTTGTTTCGAGCGATGATGGAATTATGACTGCTGGAACATTATCTAATGACGAAATTATCGACTCAGTAGCTCAGAAAACCGATTACTAATGATTTTGATGACACAGAATACGTGAATACTGTAAATAATACATGCGCGCCATGGGTTTCCTTCAAAGAGGCGAGCCGCATTGAATACCTTACGTAATTTTAAAGAGCAAACAAGTAACTCCGAAGAAGAAGAATTTTCTGGTCTTTATAGTATAGGTCAATGCTATAAATAGAGAATAACCAAATTATCTAAAGCAAAAAAAAAATACTGACTTTTTTAATGCCACATTTTTTTAAGATGATTTGAAATAATGTTGATTTATAGTAAATAACAATGTTAATCATCTGATTGTTTATTTATTTTATCTCCCTTACTCAATATTCATAAAAATGAACCTCAACCTCCTTATGTCGAATCGAAATCCGCCTAAGTCGAAACCCTCAAGAAGTCAAAAACTCTAAAATGTTCGACTTAATCTTTATACTTATTATACATAGAAACGACCAAAATCAACACAAGTAATTTTAATATGCATAATAACTTGTGTTATGCGGGAATCGAACCCGCACCCCTAGATTAGAAGAACAAATAGTGTTTTGAAAAGACAGGCAAGGAAAATGGTTTAAGACGTGAATCTTTTAAAAAAAGGAATCTTACGAATTAATTGATTCTATGAAACAAATCAAAAGTGAGATTGACGAAGCTACAAATACTTTACTTGATTAAAAGTTTATTTTTATTTATTTTGCATAATTCTATTTGACATAAAGACATTGGAGTCCAAAATAATAGTTTCATATAATGTATTGTGTGCGTGACAGTACACATGCGCAGCAATCCCCTCCACGTACCGGCCAGCGCTACAGTTATGTGCCTACCCCTTATATTATATTGTATTTTTAACTTTTTTCGGCAAAGGTGCTGATAACTCGTGCAGTGCTGGCGTTTGGATGCGTTACCCTAATATATCCAAAATCCAAATGTTTTGTTTAACAACCAACTTCAACTGTCAGTCAAAAACAACGAACAAACAAAACCATATTAGCCAAAGAGCCAAAGTGTCATGGCATCTAATCTGGTAACAAAACTATGAAGAAAAAGAAGATATTTCAATGTTGAACGTGTGACTATCAAAGCACTCGTTCATTTGATTTTGCAATACATATCCGGGTACACACAGGTGAAAAACCATTTAAATGTGACTATGCCGGCAGAAGTAGTGATTTAAAATTACATAAACCGAAACACACAGAGGAAAAACCATTCAAATGTGATGTGTGATTATGCAAGTACTGTTCGAACATGTTTAATGAGGCACATATGCGAATACATAAGGGTGAAAAACCATTTAAATGTGACTATGCTGCCTTAAAAAGTACTAACTTAAAAATACACAAACTAACACACACCAGTGAAAGACCATTTAAATGTGATGTATGTGACTATGCATGTAAGCAACGAAGTACTTTACAGAGACACAAACTAACACACACCGGTGAAAGTCCATTTAAATGTGATGCATGTGACTATGCATGTAAGCAAAGTGTTAGTTTAAAGAACCACAAACTAACACACACCGGTGAAAGACCATTTAAATGTGATGTATGTGACTATGCATGTAAGCAACGTAGTAATTTACAGAGCCACAAACTAACACACACCGGTGAAAGGCCATTTAAATGTGATGTATGTGACTATGCATGTAAGCAAAGTGTTAGTTTAAAGAACCACAAACTAACACACACCGGTGAAAGACCATTTAAATGTGATGTATGTGACTATGCATGTAAGCAAAGTGTTAGTTTAAAGAACCACAAACTAACACACACCGGTGAAAGACCATTTAAATGTGATGTATGTGACTATACATGTAAGCAAAGTGTTAGTTTAAAGAACCACAAACTAACACACACCGGTGAAAGATCATTTAAATGTGATGTATGTGACTATGCATGTAAGCAACGAAGTACTTTACAGAGACACAAACTAACACACACCGATGAAAGACCATTTAAATGTGATGTATGTGACTATGCATGTAAGCAACGAAGTACTTTACGGAGACATAAACTAACACACACCGGTGAAAGTCCATTTAAATGTGATGTATGTGACTATGCATGTAAACAGGAGATATAAACATGAATATTGACCCTAATAGAGACATCTCGGACAGACACTATAAAAACGCAGAAGAATACCTACTCCTTCTTGCTACTCAAAAAATCTTACCTGCTCATATTTTTCCAACAAGAGAGAAGAATTGTATTGATCACTGCCTTATTAAGACTAAAAATCCAGCAATCACCTTAGTTTTCCAAGCTACAACCACTGACCACTCCCCTGTAGCAATCCAGATTAAATCAAGTTTCGCGGTAAATAAGCAGCAACCAATTAAAATCACACAGATAAACTATGATGGAGTAAAAGATACCCTCGCAAAAATTAATTGGAACGATATACTCGACTACACAGATTTGGATAAAGCCACAGAAGTCTTTATGATGACCATAGCTTCCACAATTGAAAATAATTCGAAAATAAAAACTATTCCTCGATCAGAAGCAAATATCAAACCGTGGATAACACCTGGTTTAATCAGATGCATGCGCCATCGAGATAGATTGCATATAAAATGCAAAAAAGATCCAGGAAATGAAATCCTTAAGATTACCTATAAAAATTACAGAAACGTATGCAATAAAACACTGAAAAAAGTCAAAAGATGCTATGAACGAACTGAATTGCTTAAACATACAAAAGATTCAAAGAAAACATGGCAAATTATCAAAACCATTTGTAGTTACCCACAAAAAGAAAATACAGCTCAACATTTGCTTAATATAAAATGCACGGAATCGGACTCATTAAAGGAAGTAAACCAATATTTTATAAACGTTGGTTCGGAGTTGGCTAATGAAACCCTAGAATCTATGGCAGTTACTGAGGAACAGTTAGCATCAGAACAACACTCTGAATCTGAGAAGCAACTTTCTTCATTTGGGCTTTTACCAATAGATACTGCTGAAATCTTTGACATTGTGAAGTCACTAAAAAATAGCTCAGCCCCTGGATGGGACAAAGCAAATGCTAAATTAATAAAATTTGTTTTACCATGTATCATCGAGCCACTGACGGTCATATGTCAAGTAAGTTTCGCAACAGGTGTTTTCCCAAATTCACTAAAAAAGTCCATTGTGTGCCCTATCCATAAGGGTGGGGATGAAGACAGTGTTACCAACTACAGACCCATATCTCTACTCCCAACTTTCGCGAAAATCCTTGAAAAACTAATGAACAAAAGACTACACAATTACCTAGAAAAAAAAGAAATTTTATCAAAAAACCAGTACGGTTTCCGATCGGGAAGAAGCACTGATGAGGCAGTACTTGATGTAGTAGAACATATAAAAAATAAATTAGATAATCGAAAAAAAATTGCGGGTATTTTTCTTGATTTGGCGAAAGCTTTTGACACTGTCTCTATCCCTATCCTTCTGGCAAAAATGGCAGCTGCAGGCATTCGAGGGGTTCCTCTACAATGGTTTCAGAGCTACCTTAGCAATAGAGTCCAAGCTGTAAGAGTAAATGACAAAATAAGCCAAGAAGAAATGACTAAGTGTGGCGTGCCTCAAGGTAGCATTTTAGGTCCGACACTTTTCTTGATTTATATAAACAGTCTCTGCGACTTAATGCTAGATAAAGGACATATTGTTACTTATGCCGATGATACTGTATTATTGTTTGAAGGTACCAGCTGGAATGATGTGGAAAACATAACAAATGCAGGTCTCTCAAAAGTGTCCCAATGGTTGAGGAAAAATTTACTCTCTATCAATATAACTAAAACTAAATACATCAGTTTCACGATTAATGACTCGACACAACCAAAATCCGGCTTAAACTTAAAAATACACAAATCAACATGCAATCAAGACTCCCAATGTACATGTAACAACCTGACACAAACAAATGAAATCAAATATCTAGGGATAATGCTTGACAAAAACCTGAAATGGACTGATCACATCAAGAAACTTTCTGGACGAGTAAGAAAATTAATCAGTATTTTCTGTCAACTTCGACATATCATGCCTTTCACGGCTTTGAAAAAGATTTACTTTGCTTTAGCGCAGTCCCTAATTACTTACTGCATCAGTGCTTGGGGAAGTGCTGCAAAAACCTATTTGGAAAAACTAGAGATATCACAAAGAGCCCTTCTTAAAGTCATGACTTTTAAGAAAAGAAGATTTTCCACCACATCTCTATACAAAGAGTGTAAAGTGCTTACAGTAAGACAACTTTTTATTAAAACTCTGATATTAAGACAACACCGGCTAGTTGACAAAAGGAAAATTGGATCTTTATGTAACAAGAGGAGAAAGAACCAAATATTTGACATTCCAAGGGTGAGGACTAATTTTGGAAGACAGTGTGTTAGCAAGTTGGGCCCATCGCTGTATAATAAGATAAGCAAAATTATGGACATACCACACCAAACTAGGCATGAGAGCTCTACACGAGTGCATGAATTTCTGCTCACACTGGACTATGATAAAACTGAAGAATTTATGGAAATTAAAGTATAACACTCATAAACCACCGGTTGACAAGTTTAGTAACATAATCACAGTTTCACTATCAGTTACATAAGTACACACACACACACACACACACACACACATATAACATACACGCTCATCTAACTACAACTAAGACTCAAATATACACTATGTCGCCAAAGCACTTCTTATAACACGAATTGCATACAATATTTTTATAAGTACTAACAGGTATGTCTGGCTACATATATTATTTTGAGTCACATTTCCAGCCGCCTCATGTAAGCTAAATATAGCGTATAGCGTAGGCTTTAATACCCTGCTAATGTATGTACTTACCTTCATGTAGAAAATAGTATTTTTTTTTAAAGCGATACTGGTATCACTAAATTTTATTGTTTACTGTCATGTCATTTCATTACTGTCATTGTCAAATCATAATTCTTGTGTTATTTGCTACCAAATTGTTATGTTCTTATGTTTCTATTTTAGGATATTTCTTTCTTCTTTAGTCTGAGGGATATTTAGTTAAGTGTAACTTTCAGCAGGAGAAAGCCTGCCGCGGCAAGGATACTACAGCCCTGTAACACAGGATCCTTTGTGATACCTAGTACAGAGCTTAGTACACCTACCAACGTAGTGCATAAACTTTGTTATTGTCATTATAAAATCATGTATGTACGTAACACGTAAGTTGAAACAATAAAGGATTTATTATTATTTATTATTATTAAACAAAGTAGTCATTTACAGAGACATAAACTAACACACACCGGTGAAAGTCTATTTAAATGTGATGCATGTGACTATGCATGTAAGCAAAGTGTTAGTTTAAAGAACCACAAACTAACACACACCGGTGAAAGACCATTTAAATGTGATGTATGTGACTATGCATGTAAGCAACGTAGTAATTTACAGAGCCACAAACTAACACACACCGGTGAAAGGCCATTTAAATGTGATGTATGTGACTATGCATGTAAGCAACGAAGTACTTTACAGAGACACAAACTAACACACACCGATGAAAGACCATTTAAATGTGATGTATGTGACTATGCATGTAAGCAACGAAGTACTTTACGGAGACATAAACTAACACACACCAGTGAAAGTCCATTTAAATGTGATGTATGTGACTATGCATGTAAACAAAGTAGTCATTTACAGAGACATAAACTAACACACACCGGTGAAAGTCGATTTAAATGTGATGTATGTGACTATGCATGTAAGCAAAGTAGTAATTTACAAAGACACAAACTAACACACACAGGTGAAAGACCATTCAAATGTAACTTGTGTAACTATGCTGCCAGGAACAGTTCTTGTTTAAAAAGACACACACTAAAATACATACACAGACTAAAACACTCAGGTGAAAAACCATTCAAATGTGACATGTGTCACTATGCTGCGAGGGACAGTACTAAATTAAAAATACACATACGAATACACACAGGTAAAAGGCCATTTAAATGTGATATATGTGACTATGCAAGTACTCGACATGAACATCTTAAACGACACAAACTATCACACAAATGAAAAAACCATTCGAATATAATATGTGTAAACATACTAAGTAATTAATAATTATTTTAGTTGTCTCCACATCATGAAATTAATGAAAAACATTTTTCCAATTTTTTCTCTTTACAAATAAGGCTCTTTTATCTCTAGTTTATGTTATGTAGGTATATTGTGTGGTTAGCCATGTTGTCCTATATTTTGATTTGTTTATTATAGCTTGATATTGTGTGTTTGTGGAACTTTTAAGTTAAATAATTAAATGACTTGCCTTTTCTCAAATGTTGTGTGAAATCTTTATGTTCTGTATACAAATTATTAACTATGATATTGTACAAAATAAGTCTCATAAATGTATTTATATAGCAATATTATTATAAAGGTGAACCACCGGCAAAAAGTGCCAGTGATCCACCTAGGTGAACTAAGGTGAACCACCGGCAAGAAAAAGTGCCTGTGGTCCACCTAGGTGAACTAAGCAGGTGGACCACGAGCAAAGACTGGTATTTATGCCTCGTCAAGCGTCAATAACCTGTGTTATAACATATACTTACCTGACATCTGTATCACAACATTTAAGTTTAAAGCAGAAAAAAAACTAATTTAAGAACATGTCAAGTACCTATATATTATAATCTTAATAATGTCAAGTTTATTATTAAACTCATGTTATATTTTTAATGATGCAATATCAGCTTGTGTAAACTCAACATAAAATAGACTACTTATAAGTATTTTTGAATTTGAACATGATATAAATATTTTTATAATAAAAACTGATTATTGTATACTGAGCAGTTTGATTTATAAGTTCAACCAATGCCTTTCTTCCATGTAGTTATTACTAGGTATTTTACAAATTATGAGACAAGAGAAGTATCCACTTAACTCTCCATACTGGGGATGATAGAACATGATCTGTGTCATCTGGCCCAGTAAGCATAGCCTTCAGTGCCAGGTGTCTCAGTTTCGATTCCTGCACAACCCTTTTCAATGTGCAATTATTTGGTTGAGCATCGTTTCTAGTACTTACCAATCAAAAATACATTTTAAATCATTTTAAAATTTGGCATAGAAATAATATGTACAAATTATGGCTGTATACATATTTATTCCTATGTGCGATAAAGATATAATTATATACGTTCAGTTTGCTGGTACTTCGACAACCTAACTATAAAAATAATAGCTGTTCCTTCGGTTCACTGTATTTAGGTCGATTTTGCCTTGCTTCTAAATGTCGTCTTCTCTGAAGTATTTGGTCAAAATTAAACCGACTCTTGTTTTGGCAGCCTTTTTAAACTACATAATTATATTTAAGTACCAACTAATAAACTGATTTTGATAAATCTTGCGACGTTCTCCAAGTTATTTTGCTTAGGTATTATTACGAAAACTATCGATATAATTTTTAGTTACGAAGAAATCCGTGATAGGTAATGATAATCTATGTTTTCGACAACGTTCCATAATAATTGATACCATACCTATTAGATATATAATGATTTTTTTGTAAATAATATAATCATATAAGTTCGTCGGATTGCAGGTGTACGACTACTTTGATAAGTACACATTCTTATGTGACATGTATGATGAAGAGGCAGACACGGTCCGAGAGTTGGTTCTCAATTATTTCCCTTTTGATAATTCAGTTCAAGTTATTGACAACGATAGGGGGAAAAACTTGCTCAAGCGGGTGCAACTTCCCCAAATAAAACTAGAAATGTTACAAATTGGAAACATC